>CM070580.1:6607373-16607373 GCA_036346355.1 Rhipidocladum racemiflorum | reverse complement strand
TTCATATCTGATTATAAAAATATCGATAAATAACGCGTGCCAAATATTGCGCTCTCTCGCAGCTCAAAAAAAGATACCAAGCTCTCTAACTCTACCAAGATGTAGGACAGTAGGAGCACGATAAGTACGATGTGTCACCTTCGGCCGCTTTCGCCATCAAAAATAAGTTTTTTTCTTTACCTTCAAGGTCGGAAGAAGCTATATTCGCAGGACAAAAAAAAGTTTGGCATGATGTACAAAAGCTACAAGTCCGCCCACTGGCGAGGCGCACCGTCTTTTCGCCGTGCGCCGACACTGTAGCGCGACGTGCGACAGGGGCCACGTCGGAATGCAACGCAGGCCAAACAATGAAACAAACCCAGCGCTCTTCCGCTCCCGAGAAGGATAAGGCTGTGCGGCACGACGCGGCGAGAGCGGCTGCTCGCGCGCGCGGCTCCTCTCTACCCCCGCCCGGGGGGAGCCATCTTATCGCATTCCGGATTCCTTCAATTCTAAAATTGGGGGCGGGCCCCGTCTAAAAAGGAGCAGGAGGAACCTTACCGTGTAGTAGCCTAGTAGGCACCAAATCGCTCCTCGCCCCCACCCAAATCTCCTTCGTCTGCCCTCTCCATCCTCCTATCGTTTCTTTCATCCTTTCTTTTCCTTTGTGTGTGTATTCTTCCCCTGCCCTGTATTCCCACCCATTTCTTTCTCTCTTTCTCCTCCTCCTTTCTGTGTGTGTGTGTTCTTTTCTCTGCTACATGTTCCCAGAGCAAGCTAATTAAGCCGTTTTGTCTCGTCTGATTCGGGATTTGCACATGATTTTGGGTGGACGCGCGTTTATGCGTGTGATCAGTCGGCACACGGGAGCGGAGGAGCTTGGCGAAAAGGTGGCGCTATTTGGCTCTTAGCCGAAACCGCAAGGGAGAGGCCCTGTGATTAAGGGCATTTACGATGATTTGTGCTCACCTTAATACGAGAGAAGGGAGCGTGGTTAGATCACTCTAAGAGCACCTCCGAAGTTTCTATATTAAGGGTTGATGTTAGAGGAGAGAGTGGTTTGATGGTATTTTAGAAACAATCATCCCAGTAGCTTGTTTCTTAGCTTGATGCTAAAGGGCCCTAAAATAATTCAACAGTTGCATTCATCTCTCGTGTCTATTGGGGAGGGACAGGAATGGTCTACAGAAATAGTATCAAGTTGGTCCAATACACTATTTTGCCCCTGCTATTTTTTTGATATCCTAAAAAGATTCGATACTCTCATAATTGTCAAGCTCATGCTCTTCCTTCCCTCCTACCTCACAAAAGTCTGTTATGCCATAGCTATGTATTAAACTAAAATGTATTGGGAGTGTCCTAATAATTTGATACTAAAAAACGCTAGGGGGACTCACATTGTTACATGAATATCCCGTCGCTAGATAGAGGATATCAAGTCCTTCAATGTACTGTACCGTTCCTTGCTACTATTTTTTGTTTCCTAAAAATGTGCGATACTTGTAGGAGTATCAAACTCATTCTCTCTTATCCACCTTAGTATCTTACTAAAAATATGATATAACATAGGTATAGTTTCAACCACGGATATAACATAGGTATATCATATTTTTAGTAAGATAACTACTCTTTACGATCACAAATAGTTGTCATTTTGATCATAGATACAATTAAAATTTTAAAATTTTTATTGTCAATATCAGTCTAAATATTTAAATTGGATATATAAAAATCATATGCTTAGATTTGTCTTGAAAAGTATTTTTATAATATTATAATTTTATTAGGTTTTATAAATATATTATAATAAAAATTAGTTATCAAAACTGTGTTTTAAATACCGTATCGATATCCACAACAATAACTACCTGTGAGGCTGTGACCGGAGAGAGTATCAGCGATGTGCTAAGAGCAATTATAATAACAAAGTCCACTACTTACTACATCTCCTATCCATATCATCTAGAGTAAATAATAAATTTAGCTTATACAATAGCTATCTTTAAAGGTTATATCTAAATGTTGTACAATAACTATCTCCAAACTTATATAATAACTAATATATCTTATTTTTCATGTGATGTTTATTACTAAATAATCTCCCGTTTCACAATGGTTGTATTTCTAGCATTCAAAATTTTTATCAAAATGGTTGTAGTTTTCACATTCCAATGCAATTTTAGATGCAATATGACCTTTGTACCCTTCATCAATTTAGTCATCTGTTTTGCTACTCCTGTTCAGCTACCCTTCATTAATCATAAAGGGGTGAATTAAATGAGGGTAAATAAGTTATTTTTTACTTCTTCTTATTTTGTGTAAATTTAGATAGAACTATAATCATTATAAAACGGAGGGAGGAAAAGTTTTTTTTTCTCTTAGGGTGCTAAAAAATAAACTGACGAGACTTTATTGCACATGCTCTAGACAGACATTAGTTTGCCGATCAGAATACGCAAATGTGAAGAGCCAATGGCAATCGTCGGGCGACTATTATTTTTAACATTGATTAATGCCCATCCCAAAGCCAAAGGAAACAAGTACTACATCTTTGGTTGTGGTCGTGGTTGGGCTTGAGCTAACAACAGCGCACCTACCAATCAAAAGCGAAACATCACACGGATCGGCACGTTATCTTAGTGGTCCCCCCACATACCACCCACTGTCACGCACATATACGTCCACAGCAGATAGGCATCCCAAATCATACTCAAGCAAAAAATCTCAGCAAATTTGAAAATTTGAAAATCTCAGCACATAGAAGGTAGCATAATAACTCGTGTCACACAAATATTTAAGAGCAGCACAAACTTGATCTCAGAAATAATCAAGCAACAAAAAAAGAGATAACTTACAGTTTAGGGGATAAATAAATAAATAAATCACATTGTATAGCTACAGTTTTATGACTGGTAAGCCAAGTTAAGAGCTGTAGAAACGCAAAGCAACAGGCCTGTCTTGTTACAGTTCGCGATGAGTTTCAAATTTTCTTTTCGGAATATATTTTTGGAGGGGATTGAAATTCAAAACTTTGATGAGACTTTAGAATTTTGGATAAAATCCGAATAAAACTCAAATCTAGTTTTTTTAACCTAGATTTCCGATATTTCGGTGAAATTTTTGTTCGAAATTTCAAAAATCTCAGCAAATTTGAAAATTTTTGTAGATTGTCCATATGTATCACTAATATTCCTATAAAATTTTCAAATGATTATTGTCGATGTTCAAGGCCAGTGATACCTAAATCGAGCTTATGAATATAATTCAAGTTGTATTTGTCTAAAAATTTAGATATTGAAAGGAATAAGAAATAAGATTGTTTTTTATTTAGTCACGTGTCTTCAAAGAGTGCAAACTTCTGAATACAAAAATGAAGAGATACTGCTAATCTCATAATGCTTGGAATGGTTGGATCTTTCTTCTATCTTCTTCTATGGATTTTGTGTATCCTTGTTCATCCTTACACAGGCTCCCTATTTATATTGGACAAGGGATAGTAGTTGCTATCCTCCAAGAGATGTCTTAAAAAAAAATGTTTTCTTGCCAAAAGGTTTATCTTCGTATGGAGTAACATGTAATTAGTTATCTATACTTGTTAGAAAGAAACATCATTGCGTTCGCGAGTATAGCTGTAAAAAAAGCTCGCGAGCCTACTCTGAAAGTGCATCTAGGCCCCCTTAAATGGTTTTGGTTGATTAATGACAAACGATTTAAGAATTTAACATGTTCAACTAGTGCATGAACAGGTGAATGTTTTGAATAGAGATCATCTACGATCATCGGGCATCCTCAGACGTCATTGAGTGAGAAAAACGGCAACTGCGAATGTAATTTTCATATTGTCGAGTCATAGGTTTGCCGTACTATTAAGAGGGGTGCGTTAAAATTGGTCTAGAGATGGTCTATATGCTCAGATGAATGATTCTAGTCTCTTGAGAGCGTTTAAGTTGTCTCCCATGCATTGGAATTTAGTAAGCTGAAATTTCTAGTCGGATGTTCCGATGTTGGATTGGAAGTTCAAACTCGCATATTCGATGTGTGGTTGCACTTCAGTCCGTAGTGCGTTGTTTGGGTCAGATATTCCGATATTTAATATCGGATATTCCGATGCCTGTTAGTTCTCGAAAAGGGTTCTCTCTGTTTAGTTCGGACAGTCCGAAGTTTACCTTCGGAACTTCCGAAGTGGCTGTTTCTCAGTTTGGGAACTCTCTGTTTGGTTCGGATGTTCCGATATTGACATCGGACATTCCGATTTAGACTTAGAAAGTTTTGTTGAGTTCTTTTTCTGAGTAACATCGGAAGTTCCGAAGTGGTATTCGGATACTCCGATGCTTGTAGTTTTCGACCGTTGGGAGCTGTCCCAATTCTGGTTATTTGCACTCATCGGATGTTCCGATGTTTCGATCGGACATTCCGATGTGTGGCTGAGTGCGGGTATAACGGTTAGTTTTGAACCAAAACTATAAATACCCCACTCCTCTCCCTTTAGAGGGTTACTCACTTCTTTTGGCTGAGCACCTTGAGCACTCTGAGCACACCTTAGAGCTTTCTTGAGTCCTCCTCCTTGATCTTAGTGATCATCTAGTGTGTGAGGAAATCTAGTGTGGTTGTGAGCTAGTGAAAAAGGAAAGATTCATTCATCTTGAGCACTTGAGAGCATCTCCAAGATCAAGAGTCAAACGCACTTATTTCTTTTGGAGGTTGAAGGACTCCTAGACGGCTAGGCGTCACTCACGAGCTCCCAACGTTTGTAGGAAGCCGTGAGAAGTTTGTGAAGGCCGGCTCCGCCTCCGAAAGGAAAGGAACCAATAGTGAAACCAAGCCTCAAGTGCGACCGAGGTTTGGGAAGAAAGGGTTAGAAAAGACCCGGCTCCTTGGAGCTTCCTCAACGGAGACGTAGGATTCCCTCAAGAATTCGAACCCCGGGAACAAATCCTATTTTTTCCTTTTGTCATTTTGCTTGTCATTGTTGCTAAGATTGTTCCTAAGATTGCTTTTTCCAGTAATCTCTTCTTTAAGTCGAAGTCTATCGGACATTCCGAACATATACCGGAAGTTTCGATTTCTTCGGAAGTTCCGATACATTACCGGAAGTTCTGATACTCTTTCCGCTACGACGAATTTAGTTTTTAATTTTTAAATTGCCTATTCACCCCTCCCCTCTAGGCAACTTTCTCATCTTTTCATACTTGAGCTTGGATCGAGCCTTCGTGAATCGACTTTGTTACTGAGCTTACTAGGTTTACCGAGCTTATGCAAGCCTAGCTTATTATGCTTACCAAACTCGAGTCTAAATCAAAACTCGGACCTTAACTCAAGCTTGGCTTAAGCTCGGCCCGTTTACAGCCCTATTTAAGAGAGATCAAACCCAAGACCTTTTGAGTAAGCATGAAACGTCCAACCATCCAAGCTAGAGTGCTACTACTACTACTTGTAGTGGTATATGTCCATCACGATGCCAAATTACCATCAGGAAGTTGAGGTGGCCAGTTGCGCCTGCTACTAAAAAATCCAAGCTGGAACAGGAAATCGAAGCCTGGTGACGGAAGTGCCAACTGAACTAAGGCCTCGTTTGTTAACTTAGGGCCTGTTTGGATCCATTAGCAGCTAATAGTTAGCTAGCTAATAGGTCCTAGCTAATATTAGCTAGCTAACTATTATCTAGCTAACTATTAGTTGGAGGGTGTTTGGATCCACCAGCTAATATGTGGCTAATAGATGCTATTGTCCATAATACCCATACTATTAAATGCTATTGGTGGTAGACGCGAAGGGTATTTTGGTTAAATGCCACCTATTAGCTGCTATTAGCTGGGTTTAGCTAGCTAATGAGATAACCATTAGCTGGGTGCTCAGCTAATAATTAGCTGATCTATTAGCTGGGGGTGTTTGGATCCACTCCAGCTAATTTTTAGCAGCTAACTATTAGCTGCATGGATCCAAACAGGCCCTTAGAATCAGACTGTTTCTACTTTTTTCACACCGTGGCTGAATCGGTCTCAACCCAGTTCCACCTGATTCACAGAATCCAACATGAAACGTTTATACCAAGAATATGGAACCGTTTTCGTTTCTACTAGAATCTGAAAATGTACCAAACAGGGCCTAAAGCTGCTTCTTGAGTTTATTGCAATTTTTTTTAATATAATGCAGAAGAGCAATATAGGCAACGCTATTTTTCTAAAATCCAGTAATGTCTGATCAATAAAATTTAAATCTATTCTAAATACATGCAATTTCGGCATGACGAGATTTCTAAGAGTATTGTAGCAACTTGATTTTTTTAAAAAAAATAATTCCACCGAGATTATAAATTTTGAGAGTTCCGAAATCCAAGATTTCACCAAATTTCATCGAGATTTCAAACCTTAGTCACCACTAAGGGCGCCAACGCTATATGCTGGCTAGTTTGGTACGCTTAGCCATTTCTTGACTTCTCTAGGTTAGGGTGCGGTTGGCTGGCATCGTCAACTTCATTTGTCGGCGATAAATGACGATAAGATGGCTAATTATGCACTTATCCAAACGCAATTATGCGCATAAATAACGACAGACACCGATGATATCAGCACGGTGATCTCAACAATCTCACCGAAGTAACTACCCTACTTCTGCTACAAGTAAAAAGTTACCGTGGCGTTTGGGACAAAAGACGAGAGGAGGAATAAGGAAACAAACTCGTGCACTGCCTCGAACCCTCGATGCCCCCTGTTCCTGCCACGTGGCACGAACATGCCCACGCATCCGTCCAAAGGCGCAGATCATGGCAGTGAAAAAAGGACAAATTTATATCCTCGTGTAAGGGGGAGTAAAACTCTTGAAGTTAAGGTAAAAATTGAGCATAGTGCTACAGTACACACTGTCGCGCACAGCAACAGCACAGGTCGCGCCATTTTTTTTTTCTGAGTCCTGCGGGCAGTAAAATCGAGGCGGTAAAAAATACTACATGACCGTACGTCCTAGCAGCAGATTACCAGCAAGGTTCTTCTTGTTTTTTTACTGGGGCACTGTACGCCGTACGATGTTTTCTAATACCGGGCGAGGGCGCGGCGGAGCACCTGGGCGAGCAGGCTGGGGGCGCTGAGGTGGGGGAGGTGGCCCTCCGTCTGCAGGAGCTCGACGGTGGTGCGGCCGCCGAGGTGGGCCCTGAGGTAGGCGGCGACGGAGGCCGGGACGGAGACGTCGCGGGTGGTCTGCACGACAACGCAGGGGGCCTGCACCATGCCCAGCACGCCCCGGAGGTCGGTATTGAACACGGTCTGGCAGACGTGGAGGGAGATGTCGGGGCGCATGTTGAACAGCGTCCGGCTGAACTCCTGCACCGCCGCCGGCACGTCCGCGCCCACGGCCAGCGGCGCGTACCCCGTCGCCCACGCCAAGTAGTTCGCGTCCATCGCGTTGAACACCTGCTGTATCTCCTCCCGCTCGAACCCGCCGTGGTAGTCGCTGTCGTTCAAGAACCTGCTCCGATCCATCGTTTTTGTTTCTTGCTTCGATTAGTTTGCAACCCAAGGAAGGACTAACTGACTTGTGATTGAACGTGCTCGCTCTGATTTGTAATTTGGCTTGATCCATGTTAGTTGTTACCTGGGAGAGGCGCCGATGAGGACAAGCTTGGCGAAGAGCTCTGGGCGGCGGATAGAGGCGAGGATGCCAATCATGGCGGAGACGGAGTGGCCGACGAAGGTGCAGCGCGGGATGCGGAGCGCGTCGAGGATGGCGAGTAGGTCGTCCACGTAGGCGTCGAGATTGTCGTAGCGGCGGAAGTCGAAGTGGTTCGGGTTGACGCTGCCGGCGCAGACGAGGTCGTAGAGCACGACGCGGTGCTCGCGCGTGAGGTACGGCAGCACGCGGCTCCACGCCGACTGGTCCGTCCCGAAGCCGTGCGACAGCACCACCACCCGCTCGCCGCTGCCCACAACCCGCACGTTCAGGATCTGCAGGAGCTTCGCGCCGTTCGGCGCCCCGCCGCCGCCGCCGACCATCTCCTTCTCGGAGCTGGAGGTCGGGACCGAGCCGCCGTTGCTGGTGGTGGGACTGGGTGGATGCGTGGGTCGAAGCATGAGACTGGGATGCCGGCTTTGGAAGCACTGCGGACTGCAGAGCGCGTGCCGCTCTTATATACTCGTTGCCGTGGGCATGGAAGATGATGGTCTCTCTCTACAAGCTTTGCTCCCTTTCTTGCTTTGTTGTACCACTATACTACTAGCTTTGATCTCTCCCCCTCTGCTTTATTCCCCTTCCCCTCTGCTTCTTTCTTGGTTTCTTTGGTTAATTGGTGTGGTGCTCGTACTTCGTAGTCTCTTGCAGATGTGGGTGAAGACGAGGTTTGTTTTGTTCAGGGAGGCTTGCTTGATGCCCAATTATCCAGTCTACAGCATATAAAAAAAAGGAGAGGCGCCTGTAATTCTCTCGTCTTTGGTATAATATTGACTTGGTTTTTCTGTGACTACGCAGTCTCTTCCCTGCTATACATATCACTGTAACAGTTCAGTATTTCGACTCACCGTGGCGTGGAGCTTGAAACATCACTGTCTTTCCCTTGATTAATTGTATGAGAGGAACTGTGCACCACTGTAGGTTTTAGTGCCAGATCAAAGTTAGTAGAAAAAGAGAAGCGCTCTTCTACGCTATACAACACTAACGATGAACCATCTGTTGTCTCACGGACTATACTTCATCAGTTTGGTGGAAGTATAATTCTATTAGGGTCAAATTAGTACCTGTAGGCATGTAACTAGAGATTACGCGTTGAACAGCCGCCATTGCTCGAATAGTGCAGGGTTCTTATAATAGATCTCAGTGGAGAATAGACGGGGGAGAAGAGAGCTTGATATGAGGAGCTTAGTGCAACTTTATTAATGCAATATCTTGTGTCTGATAGGGTGACCCCTGCCTCACTATATATAAGCGGTTCTGCTTAGAGATAAGGAAGAGAGTCCAATATCGGATACGAATCGGTTTCCTGTAACACTCCTTGGACTCTTCAGCTGCGAGATGCATATGCTCATTAAAACTGTATAAAACCCGGTGGGAAAAATAATTGGAGAAAGAGTACATAGCACACGCTTCTTTGTGTTGCACGTGGATTGCCTCATCAAAAACCTTATGTAAGAAAACTTCAATGAAAAACTTACTTAAGGAAAGAGTACAATCACCCAAACTTCAATGTTAATCTTTAAGATTCGTTGGGTACTCAAACTTCATGGTTGAGATTTATGTAGGAGTATGTGAAAAATCTCCCCTGAAATCTGCACTTCTCTAAGCCTCATCATCGATTCCTCTAATACATCTTTCAAAGGAAGATCAGGGGTGACTTAGTGAATAAATCTGCGAGATTTTCACGACTTAGTATCACGATATCTTTATCTCGTTCATCTTATGCATTTCATGAGCATAAAAAGAACTTGGGGGTTGATATCTTTGTAAGGTTACTCTTCGCATATCCCGTTTGTACTTGTGCAACACAAAGTGCATTATCTTCATAGATAATAGTGGGGTTTGTTCCATGTATTCGGACCACATGACTTGGATGTGGTGAACCATTCTTGAAGCCATGCACATTCGAGAGGCTTCATCAATGCAATGATTTACGAGTGGTTGGTCGGCGTCGAGACAAAGTGCCTTAGAGCGACTTCCAGAAAGTGCCGTTCCACGCCAAAGGAAAACATACCCGGTTGTGACTTGCCGGTATCGCGGAGTCCGATAGGTACCCGGCATCGGCGTAGCCAACTAAATTCAATTCATTGTTTCTTACGTAAAACAAGCGAGGTCTTTGCTTTCTTGAAGGTAACGGAAGATGTCCTTCGCCCCTTTCCAATACCTTTTGGTGGGTTGCACCTTTATGCCGCGCTAGCAAATTCACGTGACATAATGTCAGGCCTAGTGCTATTACTTAAGGTACATGGCGCTCAATTGCACTCAAGTATGAATTCCGCTCCAGGACTTCCTCACCTCTTCTTTAGGCACAATGCGGGTCTAGTGCCTTGGAGTGACCTTGAGCCATTGGGGTCTTTGCGGGTATGCCTTTTCAAAGCCAAATCTCTCCAACACTTTACTGCGTGTAGGATGCTTGGTGTACCAAGATTCCGCCTTGGACATGTTCAAGGTGCAAGCCTAAGCAGAACTTGGTTTACCCAAGTCTTTCATTTCAAACTCAGATTTCAAGTATGTGCATGCTTCTTCAATTTCCTCATCCGTCCCAATGATGTTCAAGTCATCTACATAGGCGGAGATTATACAAAATCCATTAGGTGGATCGTTGTATAAATACACATGGACAATCTTCATTTGTTAGTGTAGCCTTTCTTCTTGAGAAAAAGTCACTCAAACGATTGTACCACATTCTTATTGTTTTAGCCCATACGGTTGATTTCTCCAATTTCACCTTTGTATAGGTTTACTGTTTGCTCTGTCTTGGTTAGGGATAGGATACCTTAGGTATTTTCATATAAATCTAGAATCCAAGTTTCCATACAAATATCTTTGTGACAACATCCATTAGCTTCATTCTCAACTTCAAGTTGACTACCATTGAGATTAAGTATCTAAAGGTAATTCCACCCATGGCCAGGAGAATAGGTTTCTTCATAATCAACCCTAGGGCGTTGAGTAGAGCCTTGAACAACAAGCCTTGCAATGGTTGTTGCTCTTTTCATAGATTCTCCTATTATTACAAAATTTATGGCCATTTAAGTCATGGTGTGCTTCATGCACTTCTACTTGCTCTTCATTGCTATTTCCCGTTCGAGGAGCAAGTTCCTTTAGTTTTCTCGCCAATGTGTGCGCACACATTATTTACAGCGGTTTCTTCCAGTGAAGATTCAAATCTGGAATTGCCTTTTAAATGAGCTTCTTTCAGTGCCAGGTCTCAGCGGCTCCCCTTCTTCTTTGGGGCATTTTTGTGATTGGCTATGGTAAGTCCTCTTGCCATTTTCCCAGGCGTCTCCGGGTACTTTGGGTTTGAGAAGCCGATTTCTGTTCTTTTCTTTGAGGCCTCTGAGCAGGATGAGGATACCTTCTGCTTTCTTTGGTATTTCCACCCTCTACGGTGCATTTCTTATTTGGTACATGCGACAACCACGCTCTTGAGATCACAAAAATGATCGGCTGATTCATTTGCTAAATTACTGCAAATCAATTATCTTACGGACTTCTTGATTTGCTTCATTAGTCACGAGGAGTCATGCGGGGATCGATGGAATGCCATATTATTTCGGCATTTTTCATCCAATGGTTGATTCTCTCTCCCCACAATGACGGCGAAGCGGTCCTGCGTCAAAGATACGATCGGCGAATCGGAGTGTATGCAAGTCTCGATCATGGGTTCCAAATACACGATTATGGATGCACTCTCATAACCAACGTATATCCCAGACTTGCGGAGAGGGCCCATTGCGATCCATTGTGGGGGTGGTATAGAGTACATATACCATACATTCAATTCTTGAGTTGACCCAATGCACTAGTTTGCATGGTTGAATGGATGTTGTAGGCCCGTTGTCTATAATTGATGAGTCTTTGCTGCATGGGGAATTTGCGTGTCCCCAACAATTGTTGGACAAGTTACAACTCTGCAAGAATGATCGGCAATAAACTTAATCCTCTTTATGAGTGCTTGGCTAGTCCATTTCGTATGGACATGCAGTGCAGTGCTCAATAGTTATTCGATTCTTTGTGCAATAATCATCAAATGCCTTGGAAGTAAATGTTGTTGGCATTGTCCATTGAATGGACTTAGCGATGATCCGGGGAAAAACATTCTTAATTACGATGATACTGCGAGATCGGCTTTGCGAATGCATGATTCCTTGTTGACTGACAAACATGTATCGACCATTTCGAGGAAGCATCAATAGGCACCATAAAGGATCAGCGGCCCTAACAATGGCTGAATCGGTCCGCCAAATATCCCTGAATCGTTCGGGAATGCGGGGATTTCATGTTGCACTTTCATATGAAGGTCTAGTTATTACTTTCCGGTGGCACATGCATAGGCACACAAAATCTTAAGTGATTCGAGAAATTCTTAACATTAATGCCATGACCTTGTGAGTTGTTAGCTATATTTCTCATCAATCTAAGACCAGGGATGACCTAATCTACAATGCCATAAAGCAAATAATTGAGCTTCTAAAGGCAGGTCTTCAAGAAGTATACACTACGTGTGCATTGATTTTAAGTGTAGTACAACCAGTTCATATGAGGGACATTTTTCTAGTACCATCTTTCCATATTCAGCGTGCTTCACAATGCACAAGTGTTCTTTGCCATTTTCTTCATTGGTTTCTCGTGAAACCCATTCGCGGATATCCTTGAAACTTAAGAGAGTGCGAGTTGATTCGGGGTACAAGAGGGCTTCTTCAATTACCAAAGTTGTACCCATTGGCAATATAATTGTGGCTCTTCACTGAGCCTATTATATGCGTAATAAACTACTGCGATTATCGTAATCCTTCAGCGTTCTTAAACGTGATAAATGCAGGAAGTATTGACTCTCTTAAGATAGTATTTGTTGTACCACTATCAACAATGCATATTTCCTCCATTAGGTGCTACCACGATTTCTAGATGAAAAGAAATATAATTCTAATCGCGATGGCAAAGTAATTCAAACATTGCTTGCAAGTAAAGAATCTTGGAATAAAGAATAAATAACAATTCTTATTCATGAGAAAGTAAAGTATGCTCTTGAGAGCTTACAATTATTAACTAATCAACCACAATATAAAGAAAGTGCTAACAATGTTATTCATGCACTAAGCGGAATCTGTAAAGTATGCATTCATTTACTGCTTCTATGTCATCCCACGAAGTGTTTTCTTCATTGCGAGGGCTTGGTGCATCATTGATGTCTAAGTAGTGCGAGGATGAAGCATGTGGGGTGTCAACTTCTATGACATCATCATTGCCGCCAAAATGTGCCTCTGCCGATGCATTTCCTTTGGCCTTCTTCTTGGCACGATATGCGTGATCACTTCTTTGGATTCCGGCATATTTTTGACCAATGCCCCAAGTGCGCATTTGAAACACGTTTGGTTTCTTGTCCATCTGGCTTGCCTGTGGCTTTTCCTTTAATCATCCTTCTTCTTTTGGGCTATGGACTTTCCTTTGGCACGATGTTTCTCTTTTCCACCCTTCTTGACCCACTTCATGTGGCGGGCTTTTCACCTTATAGTTGTTGGCATTGATTTTACGGTACAATGCTCCTTCCAGTGTTTGTGAGGCGAAGTTCTTCGGAGAACCGTCTTGTGACTCCGCAACTTGCATAACATCAATCGATTCGCTATACTCCTTGTATCGTCCTGGCGATAGGCTGCGGGCACTCTGGATAGCATTGGGGTGAAAAGTGGAAAGGATTTTCTCAATCTTCTCCTCCTCGGTGATCTTCTTGCCACATAAAGGGAGAGATTAGTACAAATTACAATGCAAAAGCGGTGTACTCGGCCAACTATTTTGTAGTCCGCAAACCTCGAGGCGCACCCAATCTTCTTGTGCTTGAGGCAAGGTTGTGTATTGAAGCTTCTCGGGCAGCTTAGGTGCGATCCATGCTTCAATTGCACTTTCTTGAGCCATGTATTCATTTTGGTGGGTGAGAGATGGTGCTGAGGAAGTGCAATGCTTGAATCGTTACGCTTTCGGCGGTTAGGTGGTGCGTCCTTCGAGGACCCTAAGCCGAGATGGCAGCTCGGGCTTCTTGCTTGGCCAAATGCGATCTTCACATCGGATGCCCAAGTGAGGTAGTTTTGACCGTCTTTGGGCCAATTACACAAACTCACGATTCACAATGCGGACATACTGCATTTTACAAGATTCCAACATTAGATTCTGCGTGTAATCTAATAAAGTGTGATTGCATAATTCATAAAATCACGGAAAGTAAACTCTCATGAATTTCGAGAATTTTTCTTAGTATTTAGCAATTTACGGTAATTATCTGACAATTTTCGTATCACTTGATATGAGAAAATAAATTTCAACATGAATTAAACATGGCATAAGTCTAATTACAACATATAATTCTTGTTGGTGAGGAGCAACAGGTAATGAATATCTCATCAATTTGACTCTTGGCGAGGTCAACTGCCCCTAGGAGCTCACATGAGGAGGAGCACTTCCCGGATTTCCAGGGTGCCAATTAAAGAACCAAGCCTCGTGTGTGTTTTCCTAGACACAATTGTCTCATATCTGTTTATTCATTACCAAAATCAAATCCAACCACTCATGTTCTCATTTTATGCCATATGAAATAATGGAATTTCCTAGCACTTTTCATAATATCTGCTAATATCAAGCAATTTTCATAATTCTTTGTACAACGAAAATTTTAATTTCAGCAAATATCAACATGACATAATTCATAAATTCAAAATAAACAATAATTGCATAATTCATAAAATCTGAGGAAATAAATTCCAGGATTTCCGATATTCTAAACAAGGCAATTATTGCAAAATGCGTGCAAATATTCATAAATCTGAGAAAATAAGGCTAAGTACAAATTAAAAGCAGAGCCATTAAATTTTCTGGAATTTACCTAACTATTTTCATATTTTCTTGGAATTTTCCAGATTTTGAATTTTCTAATCAATTTTTACGAATTTCTAATGCAATTTCAGAAAGAAATTAGTAAAAGGAATAAAGGAAGGGGAGGAGCAAAGGTAATTTCCCTATACTCACTGTGCTAACGATTTTCCAACGAAACCAAGCCTCTAGAATCGGGACTTCGTGTCCCTTTATCCCGAGGAGGCAAAGTACTTCATGTCCCAAAGCGGGATTGAAGCTTAGCTCTCACGGACTTCAAGTCGATTTGGATTTCATGTCTTGATTGGATGGGGTGCCCTTCGTCTTTGGGCGTCGGTGGCGATCTTTGGAGGTAATGTGGGCCGGGCGGCGGTAGCCGGCTTATTCTTGCCAGGACTTCATCACCGTGGCCCGGGTGCTCGTCTTGGCGAGCGAGAAGAATTTGTCGGTATGGCGTTGGCTCAGGTGGCAGCGGAAGTGGGGCGGCCGGGTATGCTGGCCCGTGATGCGTCTTGCCGCGCGAACTGGTAAAGCGGCATCGGGTGGCCGGCTTCTGTGCTTGGTGGGGCCGGGCGTCGGTGGCGGCAGCGATCTTGAGTCCGATCGGCTTGGCCGTATTTGTCGATCGGTAACCCGTGCCGCAAACGCGCTATATCTTTATATCTCTGTTTTCAATAACTTCATGCGTAGAAGCGCTGCGATCGGTGCGTTCGTTACGGGGTCGGTAGTGAAGCCGGGTGGTGGCGACCATGGCCGAGCGGCGTCGGAACCAAGTGGCGTCTTCATTGTCGTTGGCGACGCTTCAAGCGGCGTGCAATGAAGGTCGCTTCAAGCGCGATATGAGATCAATCTACTAGATGCAATCCGAAAAATCTAGCGATTCAATCTAAAATTGCTAATAGATTGTTACGTGATTGATTTACGAAGCTGTCGCACTATTAAAATTCATAGTAGATCGCGACTACAACTCATGTATTCGATTCAATACCTTTGCTTGATTTTGATCGCAATTTAAAATGATCGCGTAGGATTTGTTTGGCTATCAGCGTAGGATAGAGTCGCGTAGGACTTTTCTTCGGCAATCCAGGTGGATGCCGGCTTGATGGCGAGTTGATTGCGGATCGGATCGGGCGATCAATCGCCGGTAGTAGGCGTTAAATCGTCGTCGATGATCCTTCGCTTCTTGTCTTTTCTCTCCTTTCAATCTTTCTCCGGTGGGAAAGCTTACGTGCTGATAACGTGTTAGACAACCTCGCTGTCGAATAGTCGGGGTTGCCTAATAGATCTCAAGTGGAGAATAGAGCAGGGAGAAAAGAGAGCCACAATATAGAGGAGAAAGCTTGAGTGCGCTTTATTATGTATGCTTGTACTGATGGGGTGACCACTGCCTATATATAAGCGGTTCTGGCAGAGATAAGGAAGAGTCCATATCGGATACGAATCCGGTTTCCTAACATTACCTACTAAACCAAATTGCGCGACATTTTTCCCTTCTTTCTTGTGACTTCTCGGTTGCCACATATGTATCAATCAAATCGTTAACCATGCAATCTTTTTCACGCGGAATCATACCATAAGTTCGATTACTACTTCCATCTACTATGCTAGTTTCCGGCGTACATTGTTTTGGAGCTGCAGCACCCAACATATCATGCAAATGAGCAGATCTCACACCAGCTTACATGGAGATCGATTGGCCCATCGTTTACATGCCTTGTACAGGCGTCCACGAGAGGAGCTTGAGCACTATACGTTAGCGCTGTAAGCCCATAATCACGTCCATTGGATTCAAATCAAATGGATGTAATCAATACCCCTTAAAAGAACTTCAACATATAAACGTCCATACCACTCCTTAGAAATCAAGGATCAGATTTGATTTCTACCTACCATCTCATACCGTGAGTAGAATGCACCAGAAGAAAACAATGCCAGTGAGTAGTTATATATGGATAAATTCGATAGAGAAATCATCGCTGTCGATCAACGCGGCCAGTAAATTCAGAACATATTATTCCCAAATGATCGTGATCCTATTGTCCAACTCAATCTAAACCAAATTGTCCTCGCAGAAAAAATGCAACTCATAATTTCTGATATTAATACAAATAAAATCCACATAAATAGTTTGGTTTGATCATCCGGATTACAAACTAAACATGTCCGATTCGTTTCAACTTTTAGATTATGGATTACAGTAGAAGTTGTTTTCTGATCGTAAAAGAATCGGGTTGGGGCGGTTACAACTTCTAAGTTCCGAACCAGGTCAGCGAGAATCAGCAAGAATCAGGTTTGGCCGTATTCTAATTATATGTAGATGGCAGCTTCTGATTACGAAAGAAACTATCCAAATCCTTCCGTTTAGCAAACAAGCCTTTTTTTAAATAGTAGTTACGTAGAAACTAAAACAAACACGACCACAGTTATCTGATATGAAAGGCAGTTCGTAGCCTGGTTCTTGTAGTCCAACCAACAGATACGGATACAGATCAGTGATCACACGAGATAAGAAGGGTCCATGCTCATACAAAACCACTCCCTACACGATGCTTTTCCCAAGTTTCAGTCACCACTTTATTTACCGCATGTTCTCCGGAATCTGAGCTTGTCGTGCACTAGCACGGGGACAAAACTCACAACTAAGACCGGCCTTCTTAGGGCCTGTTTGGGGAGGCTCCAGCTGGACTAAAAAGTCACTTTTGGTTTGTTGGACTGTAAAGCCGTTGTAGCTAGTGGCTGTGACTTTTCTTGATATGTCGTTTGGCAAACTGGCTGTTGCAGTTGTAGCTTTTGAAGGGTAACCGAGTGGGCCCGAGTGAGGAGGGAGTCGGGGAGGTGGCGCCCGAGCCAGAGGAAGTTGAGGAGGCGACTGGACGGGGATACGACGGGATAAGGAGGAAGGCGGAGTGAGCGGGGAGGTGGTTGAGCGAAGTCACATATGAAAAACACCTCCTCTGAAATTTGTGGCTTTTAAGTCTTGGTATGGCTTATTTGTCTGCGGCTACTTTCTTGGGACTGTTTGGAGGGGGGCTTTAGGCTCAAAGCCGAAGCACAACTGAAGCGCAGCCCCCCAAACAGGATCTTATTCTACAAGCGTGCGCATTTCTTTCTTCAAATTTAACCATCTTACGGACAAAAATTAAAAATAGCACCGCAGCACATACACCGCACATCTCTAGCTCGGCAGCTTCGAGGCCACCTACCGCTAGCTGTACGCTATACATGATTATGATATGTGATACATGTTATTTTTTGTGCTTTACGTAACAGTGATTATTTCTATAAATTTATTCGTATAGAATGTAAATTTTTTTAAAAAAAGAAAAAGAAAATTGAGCCAAGCGACAGAAATTTTTTTCCCCTCTTCTTCCGTGCACGCACAACGGCTCTGTGTAGTCACAACTCGTCGGTCGCAAGTGGTTACTTGTCACGAGCAGTGAAGCCACGCGAAACGGAAAAGGGCCCCTCCCCATTGCAGCTCATCATCGGGCGAAAGTTAAACCAAACGCTATCCATTGGGCGAAAGTTCAACGGAGCGCAGACCCAATCGTAACGACGCTATCTCGCTCGATCCGCGGATGATTCAGTGGAGTCTTGAGGCCGCAATTTCTTTCGTGCCGCACGGGGTGGCCGTGTGCGCTGCACCGCATCGGAATACTTGAGAGGCTCTATCCGAAACGTAGGATTACGAATCGTGCGAGATTTTCTTGTAAAACTACTGCGTTCGTGGCTATATATAGCCTGTAGGATTAGGAACTGTGCTCGGGGTTAAGCTGGGGACAAGCCGGATCAATGTCAAGATCAGGTCAAGCTTGAGCTAGGACACCGAATCCCAGATATTTCGTATCTTGCCAAACTGGACAGTAATCAGGCTATTCAAGCATGTGCCATGGTTTTTCTCCAAGTCGGACATGCTCCAAGCAACTATTGTAGCTTTGGGACGCATGATCCATTGTACGTCCAGAAAAGCACTGTGCCTTGACGTGAACAGAGATAAGTACTTCTGCGCTTGTCCTGGTCGTGACCCACGTGAAGACGGGGGCGCGTCGCCATCGATCGACGGGGAGCTAACGCGACCCGATAGCAATAATAATAGCCATAGCAATAGCTCCACTCCACGATCGATCCAGGATAACAAATGTGTTCATGTGATCCAACTGCACGCGAACGCCAGCCTCTCGCCGGCGGTGGCATGCAACTAGCTAGCTTGCTGGCCTAGCTACCTTCCAAGATTCAACGAGCAATCGCTTCGTCCACACCACCAACAAAAACTTGCCTATCGCCTGCCGTCACTGTGAGATTATCATTCATTTCTATTCTGGCACCACGGTTGTGCTTCTTCGTACTTTTCATCTCAAGCTTGGCCGTGTGTGTGTGTGTGTGTGTGTGTGTGTAGAGAGAGAGAGAGAGAGAGAGAGAGAGAGAGAGAGGAAGCCTGTTTGGAACAACAGCAAACTCCGTGGGATTTCTATCTTCAGAATTCTTGCGCTCTAGGCAGGCTACGTTTTGCGGGCATGTAGCTAGAACAGCACAGATACATGCGTCGGTGTTGCCATCGGAATTCTGCTGGTGATGGACGGAGAACATATGTACCACTCGGCAAAGTGCAATGCAATTAGCTTTTGGCGGATTTACACCTCCAGCCACACGTCGTGCCGACCGAATCGATCGGGAGGGAGAAAGAAAGATCCCAACGCGATATAGAGATCCCGGCGCCAACATGCGCAGTGTATGCAGCTCCACGTACACCACACACTCCGAAACCTACAAGCTTTTTTTATCTGCATGATCCGTCGAATGAAAGCTACACGTAGACGGTAGATCGATCGATCGTGCCTAATCGCAACCAGTACAAAATAGTACAAATGGACTAGGCAATTGATAACAATGCATGCATATGCATACTTTGTTTTATGATGGATCACCATGTACATCACCATAGCTACATCCTACATGCAAAGGTGATGTGCATACACGGTTTGGGCAATAGGGTAATGCGTATTGATAGGCCTTGATCCTCAGGCTTGTTTGTTGAGGTGCAATCCGAGTAGATACGGAAATCGTTTATTATGTATCCTATTATATATTTTTTCTCAAAGTTAGAGCCAGATACAAATAGGATTAAATATACATTTATTCATTTTGTATTCGCTTCGTTAGCCTTCGATCGGTCGGTGGTTGGATGGAAATTATCCCTTTTGTTTGCACCTCTAGAGTCTAGACTATGGAACTTCTAATTTTAGAGACAAATTGGAAAGCACATCCAGAAAAGCGCCTCTACATAAGGTTTTTTTCTTGTAGTGGGCGCAATCAGAGCAGATACAGATGAATATTGCTCATCCTGTATCATATTCGGTATTTTTTTCGGAGTCGGGGTCGGATACTGATAGTACCGGATAATCACTTCTCCCTTATGTATTCATTCCACAAACCTTTAGTCGATCTATCAGACATAAATTATCCGCATCATTTGCGTCCCTGATTGTTTGGGTCTATGGGCTGACCCTGCCTCCTTAGCTATGCCATCACTACCTGATATATCAGCAATGCTCGTGTCACACACACAGTTGTAGCCAACTTGGAGTGAATTATTCTTCTTGCAATTTTAGTGAGTCAAGTTAGGTTTGTGGGTTGACGTCGGTGACAATTGAGAAGGCGGGCGTCATCGAGCTATCTTTGGTGCCAACAATTGCTCTAGAAGGCGGTAGCAACGCGACGCACAAGGAGGACAGTGCTGTCACGGATGACACGTGGCACTCAACTAATAAGTTCGGTATATGACATTGTAAACAAGGTTCCCATGGGCTACCTGAATTTTGTAACATTATCAGGGTTTATTTATCAATCTATGATCTTGTGGGGACACAAGCCAATTCTCTCCATAAGAATTTCCAATAGAATAACTACCAGCAAATTATGTTAACATTTCCAAAATAGGATCATTCACCCGCCACAAAAATTAAGAGGCTAAAGAGTTAAATGACAGGTGAATGTGGCGACCCTACCATCCTCATGTTACCTGAAAGAAAATTCATGTGAAAGCAACTCAACACCACTAAACGACTTATGTGAACCATTTAAAGATATATATAGAACATATATATCGACTATCAAGTTGCGGTGGCTTTAGCACAACGTGGTTTATCTTGAAAAGAATGTACAGAGTTCCTTCCTGGACTTGTAAAACATTGATTTCTGCTCTGGAATTTATATTTTAATGCACGCTGTATATAGAAAGATCAAAACCTGGCAAATGATGTATTCCTTGATAAACAAATTCTAGCCAAGCAAGAATAAATTTGAAAACTATTGTGTTCGCCATCCATCTCTCTCATCAAAGAGAACAGGCACCGGAAGAGTGGACGGTACAACTGCAGAGCCTTATTTAAGAGACTTATTTCTAACCGGAATCCATATACAGAGGTCACAATTTTAGCTTAAAATCTCGGTCTATTCATGTGAATCCCAACCCGAACTAGACTTCCAAATAAGGGCATAAGACACAAAGGGGAAAAACTAAAGGAGGATGGCCCAATAATAAAGTAATTATTTTCATCCAACTCACCTATGATTTGATTCTTTCTTAGCTGATGTTACCAATTAATTAACCCAATTTGCTCCGGTCCTTCTAAAAGTCGTAGAGCACTATAGCTACCTACTTCAACTTTATCTTATCATAATGTAGCATAAGAATTTGGAATAAGCCCACGCCGGTACCTTTGTTAGGAACTGTCTCATTACCTGTACGGACAGTTTCTTCTACGACACAAAATTTGATCCTCTTGTTCAGTGGTTTTTCTTAGCATAAATTAAGGATCTGTCCACCTTTTGTTAATAAAAGTATGAGAGGTGCTTCTATGCTCTTCCTTTTAAAAGTTGCACAACTATTAAAGCATGAATGAAGGGTAGATGGTGATTACTTACCCCTTCGTTTGCTTCAAGATTTGTGCAACTTATACTAGAAGGAAGAGCATAGAAGCACCTTTTTCGTACTCTTGGGAGTATGTACTCCCACCTTCAGTATACCACTTAAACTAATGTGTTATACTCATTTATCACTTTCAGTATACTTTAATAATAATTCTAAGATACTATAATGCGACATTGTTGAAAAAATTCATCTGAGCCCTTTATTTTTTTGCTATATACCCTTTTCCATATGTAAAAAGAGAATATAAACAAATTATGCTATAAAAGGTAGACTTTGATGAAATTTTTCGTAGAACTCACTTTAGAGTATCTTATCATCAGTATTAGAGTATACTCAAAAGGATAAAGAGGTATAATAACATCATTTAAGCGGTATATTGAGAGTGAATCACGTCTCCAAGAATCTGAACTATTTTTATATATATATATATATATATATATATATATATATATATATATATATATTCTTGAATTGTACCGGCAAAATTTGGTCAATAAAGTTTCGATGAGAAAAAAAAAAAAAAAAAACTAGAAGACGCAAGATGTGGTGTGGGTGTAGCAGTTGCCCTCTTTTCCTCCATACCGATATATGTTCAGATAAAGGTCCACAACTCAAAAGTATACAATTCAAGCACACCAAAGATGAACCAATCAAGCCCCAAACTACACTGGTAGGCTGCTGATTGGAGAGTCCTAATTAAGAATGTTAAGCCTGCTTTGTTGCTGTGGTTGGTGAGGTGTCGGCATTAGGGACATCCTGATCACCACTGTCATAAGCATATAGGAAGGAATTTATTTTCCAATCACATCTCGGTGATATTCTTTGTCCACGTTAGGAGATATGAGTGATCGAGCCTCTATCCCTCAGTGGCCATTGTGCCAATGCGTTAGGTCTCGGCACTATAGCAACTCTGGGATGGCCGACTCGGAGACTGATCCGCATGAAATGCACTCCACAGCTCGCAGACAATCGCATTTGAGTAGGAGGCCCACAAACGATTAATACGCAATGGAGATATCAATATTACATCTATTATGTGGGGAGGAATTGCCGAGAGCTCAGCCCTTCACGTCACCTCCAAACCGTTTTGCAAAAATGTGTCTCTATTTTCTTTAAATTATAAATAGATCTCTGTAAAATTACAAAAAAAAATCCTTTGTGATTTCCTAGGAGGGTAAGAAAAACGCTTCCAAATAGCGTTTAGGCCCCTCGGTTCGTTACTTTACGAAAAAAAAACTCCCGTTAAATACAAATCTCGAACGAGCCCTTTTCTAATTTTCAGGGTAGCGCTCAGGTCTAAAAAAATAACAAACAGGTCTCCGTCCCTTACGTTCAGGTCATTTCTCCGTTTTTCCCGAAAAAAATATTTTCATCAACAGAAATATATGTACAGCTCTATCGCTAGATTTTTTTTTCAACTCGATCTCTAATCTTTAGATTTTTTTTCCCAACTCGATGTCTAGTATTTTTCGAAACATGTATTATTACTCGGTGAACGCATAGAGTGTTAAACCTGACAAAAGAAGGTTGGCATCTCTAACATTTTTCGGAACATGTATTATTACCCAGTCAACACATATAGTGTTAAACTTGACAAAAGAAGGTTGATTGGGTAATAATAAAGTGTTAACCAAATTCATCAAAAGAAATATGTGTACAACTCTATCTCTCTATTTTTTTGTAGCTTGATTTCTAATGTTTTCCGGAATAAGAAATATATGTGTACAAATGTATCTCTATAGTTTTTTTTCAACTTGATCTATAGTATTTTTCTAAATATGTATTATTCACCAGAGAACGTATAGTGTTAAACTCGGTAAAAAAAAAGATCATTTCTTTATTTTTCCCAAGAAAATATATCTATTATGCTTGGAAGATTTACGGAGTAGCCACGTTGCCCTCTTCGCAAAAAGTTCCTCCAAAAAAAACAAATTGCGTTTAGGTCCTTACGCCGGTTATTTTTAAAAAAACCATAATTCCATACATTTGCGAATGTGTTCTCCACCGTTTTTTACGTTCTTGCGGAAAGGTCCCCGAAAATTACGTTTAGATTATTTTTTGCAAAAAAAACCCTGTGATTACGCAAATTCGTAGACGGCTCCTACCCATCCCATTTTTTAGAGATCACTCCGAAAAAATGAATCTATGGTTACACAAATTCGTAGACGGCTTCTACCCATCCAATTTTTTTTGAGATCGCTCCGAAAAAAAATATGTTAAGATTAGGGATGAAAACGGAGCGGATTCGGTCGGATAGTGACATTTCCATATCCGCTCACATTTTTTTTCACCCGGATGCGGATACGGATACGGATAGTTTAAAAACGGATCGGATATTGAATCGATATCGGATAATAATAAAACGGATAGTAATCGGAGTCGGATCGAAAACGAAAACGAAACCGAATATTTAGTCGGATAATATGTAAACGTCAAAACACAAGTTTCAACACAGAATTTCCTTGTTGTAACCTGGCAAATAGCATGCCATAAACGAGCAACAAGTCATTGTACACCGCTATAATTTCAATGGACAAGCAGATAAGTAATAGCGAGCACAAGTCATTCACGGATTAATGGACAAAATTAAAATCAGTTCAAGAACCGGCTGCCATGAATAACTTCCATACATTCTAATCACTAGTCGGTTCATGTACAAATACACGACCATATGTCAACAAATTTCAAATCTAGCCAAGTCCTACACATCACAACAAAAATGAGGCCAAATCCAACACATATTCCTACAAAATTTCATTTGATTTACATATGATCAAAAGAAGGAGAGAGGGCAAAAGGAGGGGGAAAGTTTGGCCTTACCTTCGTCGAACGGCGGCCAAGGGTGTCTAGTAGGACTCATGGCGGCAAAGAAGGAACAAGGGGCGGCCCATGGGAGCAAGTCGGCGACTAGTGACAATGGCGGCGTCGGTGGGCCGATGCGGCGGAGGCGGTAGTGGGGCGGCGCCGTCTGGTGGTAGGGAGCCGGGGACGTTTGGAGGCGGCGCGCCGGTGGGCGGATGCAGAGAGGCGGTGGGGCGGTGCCGTCCGGTGGAGGTGTGCCAGGGAGGGTTGGAGCCTGGAGGCGGCGGCTAGGGATTTGACGTCTGGCAATTTGGGAGAGTCGCGTACTCGCGTCAGCTACCAGTGTCCACACTCCACAGTCCACACATGCGATTTGGGGAGGCAGGCTGCGTTGGAGACTTGGAGTCTTAGACCGCTTGGCGCTTGGGCCTTGGGGTGGGCCTGCACTCAGGCACTCAGCATCAGCAACGGCTGACCCGGACCTGCTCTGACATCTGAGTATACGGATATCCGGCATCCGGATATCCGTATCCGCTCCGTATCCGTCGGATATCTCCTCCCCCATATCCGCTCCGTATCCGTCTGCCCCGATTCGGATAATTATCCGTATCCGTATCCGTCGGATGTCAGATTCTTTTGCCATTTTCCTAAAAACGGATATCGGATACGGATATGATCCGGATATTATCCGCTCCATTTTCACCCCTAGTTAAGATCCCCCTGCGGCCTTTTTTTAGAAAAAAAAAACTGAATAAATTTTACACGATGCGACGTGTGCCACACATTCTACCTAGTTGTTCTAATTAGAGATTGACTCTTCCGTAGCAACGCGTAAACCATGTTAAACCAACACCTATCAATAACTGAACGGAATGGATTCGAGCTTCTCCAAGAAAAGTTTCCTGTGCGAAATTCCATGCAATGAGTAATTCAAAGGATAAATATATTTTTAGCAAGCGATCGGTAAGGTGTATTTCCCGTTCCTCGCTTCTGTCCGCTATCGGTTAGTTGTGTCATGGCACAGTGGGACATCTGCCAACCTTGCGTTTCTCAATTGGGCTATCTTCCCTTTTCCGAATATAGATATCAAAAAATGATTTCTTTTCTAGTGAATCTTCAGTTTAAGGCCTATTTGTGAAGCAGGAATTTCAATTTTTTTTAGGAAGCACTATAATTCCATAGGATTTATAAAAAAATTCTCAAGTTCTAAATAGAGCAGAGCCTTTCAGACCAGAGCGTACAAACACGACTTCTGTGCACATGGTTCTTTGAGGCCTAACACTACCGTTTGTACCCTTCATTTTCCAATGAAATCTCACCTCAAATCTAGTTAAATCCTCTCTCACTATCTACCAATTATCACATAACTGGCAAAACATTAGATTTTGGGAGGTGCTACTATACATCACTATTTTAAAATTACAGTAATATTAAAGTATAAATGAAAGATGGATGCTGATTAATTGCTTCTTCACTTGTTTCAAAATTTGTGCAACTTGTATTAGGAGAAAATCAGGGTTTTAAATCACAATTTTCGCGGCTTCGTGTTAAGGTCCCAAGAAAGCTACAACACCGATCGCTAGCTATTGCGGAAGCTATCTTTCATCTTATTTTCAGTATTAAGAAATTAATTATGTGTATAATATAAATCACCTCTAAATAAATCATTAAGCAATAGTAGTTTAGAAGGTATTAATATTTTTATAATAAAAATATGAGTCCAGTTCGGAACCAATAAACATGCTAATACATGTCAAAGACCATAAATGATAAATATATCATAATATTCTTACCAACGAATACTTAATCAATAAGAAATATGAATGCTACATTATTGAGAAAGGACGATATGGTGATTTTTACTAAGTTTTCTAATAGTTCAAGCTTATAAGAAATGCATTTGAGCTTTCTAGTAATGTTGAATTTCAAAATAGAACCAATGTTTTGGCCTATGGATACTTATGTATGATGGCGGAACTATCGCTAGCTACAAACTACGTTATATATCGAAGATATTGCTATTTATAGCGTTTGTAGTTAATATAACGAAACATTAACCCGTAATTTTGCGTTTAGGATAAAAAAACCCATAGCACAAAACATTGGAGAAAATACATGAACACACAACTCATATACGAAGAGTTTCGAAACTGAGTATTTGAACAAAAAAAAAATTCAAAAAAAAAATTTAAAAACGGTTTTCTCGAAAAACCAATCGACGACCCGATTTTTTTGGGCGGTCGGTTTTTTGAGTGGTTTTTGTCGGTTTTCTCGAAAAATAGCTTGATTTTCATCAGTTTTTGAGCGGTTTTCATCGAATAAATTTTTAGTTTTTTTTAAAATTAAATCACTTTACTGACTAGTTTAGAATTTCGAACTAACTCAATATCAATACGGTTGAAAACCGCAATTTTCGAATGGATTTCGACGTTTCGTGAACCCTGCTCGGAATCTAGGCTCGAGCGAGGTTGGTCTTCCAGCTTGGAGATCTCGCATGAGCTCGAGCTCGGGTCCGTAGAGCTCGGTAACATACGTACAGAAAATGCAGAACATAACATCCACAAAAGAGCTCAAGAAATCGTCTTCTTTTGCCACGAATCAATGAAACTACAACCCAAGAACCCACCAAGATTCCAATAATCCGCCGATGTTCCCTTTTCCTACTTGCCTCTTCTCATCCCAATCGCGAGCCTCACGACCAGCTGCTGCTCCCGTCGCCCTCGGTGAACCGCCGCGCACTGCTTTGAGAGCCGCCATGCCGTCGCCTGTGAGACGCCGCCACGCGTCCTCGCCCGTGCTGCCACCCCTTGCTCCTACCGTCCCGTCGGTCACGCCTCGTCCCGCTCCCGTCGCGTCGTCGCATTTGGATGGGACGGGGGACGCGCAATGGTGGCCGACGACTCGGTGGCCAACATGGTGGGATGGGAGCGGACAGGAGTAGCCTTGGCTTGGAAATTTGGGAGTAGCTGAATGGGGGTTGGTTTGGAGATTTTTCGGAATAGTCTTGGGGCAAATTGAAATCAGATGTGCAGTGCATGTACTCGAACCTAATATGAGCTTTCCGAGCTTGGTGTTCAAGCCTGGGAGCTTGGGAATTCATTACGGGTTTGAGCTGAGTTTGAATACTAATACTAACTATCCTACAAGGGGTGGCATTCGTGAGCCCTCAGCGTGCCCACGTCATCCTTCTATGCGGAAAAGCCCCTGCAGTTCAAACGATTTCCGTTCGGCTCTGGCTTGCGTATACCGTCCAATCGTCGCGCTGTGGCAAGCAGACCGATAAAGAGCCGTGGGATCGCAGCTTGGCTAGGCGGATGGCCACGGTTCATGTGCGCCCGTCTCCACTCCCCCGAAACCCTGCCCATCCTCGCTAGCCCGCCGCTGCTACCATCGTGCTCTCCGCCCTGACCCGCCTTCGCCTCCCCTCCCCTCCCCATTCCCTCGCCAGAGGTCGATCGTCGCCGTTCGGTTCCATCCGGCCCCCCGCGTGCCCAATCGACGCCCGATAAAGGGTCGTGGAATTGGGGCTCGCGGAGCACTCGAGGCTACGCATCGTTCCTCCGTCTCTTCCCGTCCAGGCCATCATTTGCCCGCCAGCCCTCTCCTTCTTCCACGCCGCGCCGCACGGGATGATGCCGCCGTTGCCTCTTGAGGGCTCCGCCGTCGTCGTTTCTTCCGTCGGGGCCCTTCGCCTGCTCCCAGTGCCGCCATTTCCCTTTTCCTTCTCATGGTCGGTTGATCTTCCCTTCGCATACGCTCCCAGTGCCGCCATTGTATGCTTGTCGCCACCTCATGCCGGTATTGTCCTCGCCTTCATTTTCCTTTATTTCCTCTTCTTCGTCTCGATTGTTTCTTTGCTAATACGCTTGTTTGTTATTGCGATTGGTCGTCTTTACTCTACCTTCGCTATGGGATGGTTGTACATTGGTCGATTCGTGTTCCGGGGCTGCATCCGCCAATCTTACGTACCACTACTGACCGACCACGATCTCCGGGTCACGACGGCGCCTTCGCACGGAGGCCCATGTGCGTCGCTCTGAGTAGTAAGCTCATTCTTTGTCTTTGCTATTTCTACCAATTTCTATAATCTGCTTCCCCTAAGCGCCATCACCTTTGCTCCATCTGCCGTCAAGCCCACCTTCTTTGGGGTGGGTGATGGGTGTTCAGCGCCGCATGTCGCTTTCGACCCGGAGGAGAGATGCCATCTCGGTCATGGATGTCTTTGCTCCAACTTCTTTTGGTGATGTTGTACTCCTCCTGGATCTATTCACCTACTCCTCCTACCCTCCCAATTCTCACTCCCTAACCTTACCCCTAATTTGCTTACATTACGCATATATTAGTATGCAAAAAAATCCTTTTGGAATTAGTCAGGTATACAGTGCATCGTGATGTAGATTGTTTCATCTTTCTTATTTTCTTTTTTAGAAGTTTTTTGTTTTCCATTCTAGCTTTGTTGCCCGTCTTACCATGCTTGCTTTCATCTAGCCTACTAAGATAGATATAATGTTCCATTTGCCATCGGGAAAAAATCTTATGCATATTGATTGATGCTAATTACTCTGAATTCCTACTAGGATAGATATAATGTTCCATTTGCCACTGAAAAAATTCTTATGCGTATTGATTGATGTTGAGTGCTCTGAATTCATTTAGATATTCATGTCTAATTGCTTGATGAAACAACTACAAAAAGAATGCATTGCATTTCGATGAATTTGCATATTGCATCTCGATGAATTTGCCTATTGCATCATTCTATTTGCTTGCAGAGGCTATGATAGATTTGGAGCTTTAGGACACTATATGTTTATTGTACAGAGAATTATTACCAATATCAAAGAATCATCCTTGTTGTTTCAATGAGGCAAACAAACATAACATTTTTGTATTCCCTCATTGAGTTGTTTTCTTCATGGATTTTACGCGCTTTCAAAATGCTGGCCATGATTGGAGGATGAAAGCTTATGGTGATGCTTTATTTTTTACGGCTGACATCACTTCTGTGTTGTTAGTTCACTATTGTATTTATGACTGCTTGAACACTTCCATGCTATCTGACCGCTTCACGGTTTCTTGTGTCTCTGGTGCAGGACCTATGGAGCCATGAGTTCAAATGGATCTTCCCTTTTGTACCCTTTCCATGTATCTCAAAATTTAAGGCTAAGTGCCAACACTAATCAAGTTAGTCCTACTTGAAAAATCAAACATGCTCTCATATTCCTTTTTTTTAAAAAAAAATTATCATGTATGAATATTCTCTTTTACTATTGTGGTTTGATCAGGATTAGTCCACTGTTTATATCACACCCGTGTACACCTACTCACTTCTAATCCTGTTGTCTGTAATTGAGCAAACTCCAGCCTTTATCTGCTTGAAACAAATCATGTCTTCTTCAAAAGTTCTATCTGCTACTAAATTAAAGTCCTTAACTGATGTTGATATTTGATTCTTTCTTGTGGCAGGTCTCTTGACAAGAGCACATCAGGTATAGAATCTGTCAGATGGCTATTTATTGCCATTCTACTTTTGTGATCCATGTACAGGTAAACAAGTTATTATTCGCGCGAAGAAGCTTGATGGTTAACATTCCTTTTTTCCTTTATTACATGACAGGCACACCAACTTTTGAATGTCAGGAGGAAGGGTGGTTGTTTGCAAGGCGTGAATCTGATTTAGCAACATGAATAACTTAATACATTGATGATTGATGTCTTTGAAAATTATGTTGTTCATAAGGTATGGGTAACAATGATTTTGTTTGTCAGTGCAATAGCCAACCTTATTTTATCTGTTTCACCATGAACCTTTGAACCTGGTTTTTTTAACATGGGAGCAAAGCTCAGACAAAGGAGTTGGCAAAGCTCAGAAAGTGTGAATCATTTCAGACCTATTTATCGGTGCTTTAGCCAAAACTTGAAAATATGCCCATGCTACAAATTAGTTCGAATCACAAAAGGGCCGCTCTGTTCTGAACTACTCTTGGCTGCATTATTATTAACACTTTGGTACTTCACCTTGGCACCAAGGCATTCTAAGATATGACAAATTGACGCCTTCAGTTATAGAAATTCTTCCTGTCCAGTAACTCAGTAACTACTACCTATACTATGGGTTACTTAGTTCTCTCTTCTTGTCCAGTAACACTATCTCGCAAATTCTGATTGGTTTACATTGCTCTTGCAGGTAATATTCTGACTTCTCAAAGTATTAATGTGCTGTCTCACTTGATCACAATTAGTTTCGGTTCTTTACGTTGCCTTTACAGGTAACACTCTAACCTTTAGCTGTTGTTTTATTCAAAATTGGAAGATATTTAGGCATATCACTAGAGTTCGGTAGTGTATCCAGGTTTCATATGAATGCAAATATTTCGACTTACTCTACTTAGTATAATTGAGCTAAGGTGACACCTATGTCTCATGGTTCTGCTGATCTGCTCAGCCTTTGTCATTCATATCGTATTTGGATATGAAATGTGGATCTCTTAGAACATTGTTTCTTCATGTGAAAGATCCCTTCAGCCCTAAACATACCCGACGACCACCTTACTATCTGTTGGCTACCACCTTACTATCTGTTGGCTGCGATACCATACGGCGCAGCGTAGCGCGCTTTTCACCCTAGTAAAGCCTAAAGCGAGCCAAACTTGAGTAGTTTGCCAAGTTTGAGTTTTTTTTATAGATGTATCAACAATCCAACACACACAGATAATGGAACATTGTATCTAAAAAAAATACTCCATCTAAATTTATAAGGTGTATTTTTTCTTGGCATATAGACGAAAAAGATATTAAAATAACTATATTATCCTTAATTATTATTGCTAAGCACTATATCCAATGCATTTATGTAGATAATATAGAGTAAAGATAAATATTTATTAAAGGTATAAAAGGAACATCGCATTATTTTTGCATTGTAATATGTATGTCCTATATTTATGGACGAGACAATTTAAAAAATATGTCCCAAGAACTTGAACGAAGGAGTACTTAATGAGAAATAATTATACATACTCCTATTAAATGACATACCACAACCACTTAATCTCTCGCAAAGCAATTAGGTAGAAGTAGAGAGGAAAAACTGCAATAACTATATTGTAGATTCCTTCAAGGGACAAATATATTAAGATGGATAATCTCGAGACTATAAACCAGTGTCTAAACCCATCTAAAAAAATGAATGTTTCTACAATAATTTTTGGATTTTGATTTTTTTAATTCTTTTACTCTTTATTGTTACTATTCAATACACTATGTACATACATCGATGCTTCGGATACCTTCACCATCGATGTCTCACCCCGGAAATCAACGAGCAAGGCAAGCACCCCCTTTAAACATATTGATCCCAATATTTCACCTTGTTTATATTGTTTTCATCAAATCTATATATGCATGTATTTTATTTTTAATAAATTGCTATATTTGCAGGTCCTGGTAGATATATTTCCGTAACTCATGGAACTTCTATTACTACAAAATTTAACATCACATATGGTTTGAAACCGTCATCACAGTCAGTTTTCTGAACCGTCTGTAACCACGTATCAGTTATATAACAGCATATCACAGATAGTTTGAACACCGTCTGTGATATACAATAACATCACATACGGTTTCTAATCAAAACTGTCTATGATCTCCTTTTTTCCCTCCACCCTCACCAGAACTTCCATCATTAGTATCTGTTATTCGAAATTTTCTTCTGCTTACATATTTCTGCAACAATATTTACAAGGCACAACTAGTTATAGATTTTGTAATTGAATATCTAAACATCATAGATGTATCGAGACAACAGCTTGTCTGATCAGGATCATCTTAAAATATGAATATTTGTAGCGCTTTCATCTCCTTTTTTCATTATAATGTTGATGGTTTCCAAGGTAAAATCCATTTCATTTCATAGTTCGTCCTGAATGTTGTCATGCGCTGATTTATCGCTTTTACTTCATCCTCATCCCTGAACGAGAATACTATAAGCAGTCTATTTTCACTCTGGTTTTGTGCAGAAACCGGATTACATTTGATGGCTTAATCAGCTCTACATTTGATGGAATAGAGAACCATCAATATAATCTAGTTTTTACAACTCTTTTTTTTTTAAGAAAAAAAAAATTGTTGGCCTATACTCGCATATGAGAGAGAATATATAGTTGGTTACTTGTAAAGTAGGGTGGCTGCCTGGCTGAGATCAAGAAGTGGAATCCAATTTATCAAGGCAGTTCGATGACATTGGTCTCCAATCTCCTGTGCAAAGATGTGCGTCTTGGATTTATGCTTCGGCTCACTAACCCCAGGAATTCCATGCAAATGATGCGGATGACCGAGTATAATCTAGATGCGTTAGAGATTCCATCGTGTGCACGGAACACGCGATAAGGCCAGCTTTATCTTGTTTCGCTGGACTACATGGTTTACAGTGGGAGAAGGGTGCTGACTAGGAGTGACAATACTTTGGGACACCTCGTCCAATGCTAACTGGAGGCAGAGCTTCGCAACTAGTAGTACTGGTTGGAGGTCCAGAAAGTCAGCAGCAAGGCAATGGAAATAATAGATCGAACCTCCAAGAAATCCTAGCCCTTTTTGTGCATCCTATGTAAAGGATGTTGATTGGAGCTAGGATGTTGATTGGAGCTAAGCCTCACGATGGCTGGAAGACAAACCTGGAACTAACAAATCAAACACCATATCTTGATGGGAAAAAAGCAAGAGAGAAAAAACAACAGCTTGTGCAAACGACGATGGGTGAGGAAATCCTAAAAGATTGGATTGGGATGAGCATGGAAATATTTGGGTGGGTCAACTTGTTGGCACAGGGTTGAGTAACAAATCTGCTCTTTTTTTAGTGGGAAACCATGCACTTTACCCCCGGGTTGATGCGACTACCCTGCAACCGTTCTTCAACGGATGGTAAACTTCACCCATGCATTGTCTTTTGTAAAGATGCGTTTTAGTTAGAATCCAGAAAAGAGAATTTTAAATCATGCCTTCGGACCTCAAGTTTTAGATAAGCAGCCAATATACTTAACATACAGGTATTAAACAGAAAAGTGGATTCCACTAACAAAAACACAACCAAGAGGTGCTTTCTTTGATAATTGAAAAATGATACCTCCCGGTCTCTGCATCGTGAGATGCATACAACCAATCAATTATTACAAAGTTACAGTCAAACGGCTATGGAAAGAAGAATACAAATAGATTCTGTAGAAAAGATTGAGCCGATGAAGCCGAGATAATGCCGATAAGCCGAAACCAAAAAGTCGGAGTCCATAAAACTTCCTGGTACGCTTCGGGTGCACGTAGCAAAATCAAAAGCTGAAGCCAAAAGGCAAGAGCCATTGGTAGAGCTCTCGGGCAGATGGTTGAAGCAGGCGATCGGGCGAACAATGGTGGTCGGCGTCGGCCGGTCGGCGCAAAAGGCCACAGAGGTGTCGCGGCGAAGAAGCGGTGGCGCGAAGGCCACCACAAAGGTCGCGCGAAGCGAAGGGGCAGGGCGGCGCGTGCAGTCGAAGTCGTCAGTGGCTCGGGCGACCGAAGAGACGGGACTGACCAAGAGGGCTATCGAGGCGTGCGTCCAAAGGAGCCACCGAGTGGAGCTGACTGATACAGAGAAGGCCGGCGCAGATGTGCGCCGAGGTAGGCGTCGGCGCGGGCTAAGGCGACGTAAGACCAAGGAAGGGCCGGAACAGGGTGTGCGGAGCCAAAAGGCAAGAGGTGCTTGGATAATAAATTAATCATGAGAAGCCGGCCAATATATTCCTTGTTGATGCATTGCAGGCTAAAAGCTTTCATGTCCAAATTATATGGGGTGAAACGCATGTGTTTATATTGCGAACAACGTTGCAACGAGACCATTTCCATCACATAGACCTTGAGCCAAAATCAGTAGGGAATGGAAATACGAGGTACCCGAAGCACAGTGTGGCGCATACACACATGTGGATCAGGTTGGAAGGGTCCAGTCATGACCAAAGGGATGGATAACACACCGTGGGAATCTGATTCGTCGCTGTGGCATAGCCCGTCTTTTTATCCAATGATAGTGGCTACTGTGCGCGCCTAGCTTTTGGACCTTCCCGGCCATCTTGTTGCCGCGTCCACCTAATTCCCCCGCATGCCCCGCGCCATGTGTGTACTAGTGCATCACACCTTCCGTGGTTCCCTTATCCCCACCCCCTATCACCTCAGATACTCTCTCGTGGCCGTGAGGTGACTCTGACCACCACTCGTATTGGAGGGAACACGGATTGCCCCAAACCTCTAGGTTGGCAGCTTTGGGTGCAAGAAAGCAAGAGTAGTCTTGTAAACAGGGTTGATTAATTGCACAAATATGTGTACAAGAAAGCAAGAGTAGTCTTGTAAACAGGATTGATTAATTGCACAAATATGTGTACAGGTGTGATCAGGGTTATTGGTAACTAGCTACACTAACACTCTCTACACCAATCCCTGATTCAGAGAGAGGAGGTCCTAAAGTGATCTGGATGAAAAATTTAGGATTAATGTCCCCGAATTTCTTTTTGCTGCATTCCCCGTTCCCCCCTGTTAGCTGCTATCCTACTAGGGTCTGCAACGTGCACCGGCAATGACCCCCAACAATAAAGTGGACAGTGGCGACCATAGCCATGGCACTGGCAGTAGAGACGATGGGCGATAGCAACCAGTTTGCGTGGGTGTGGGAGAGCAAGAATATTAAAAGAAAACGGAAAACCAAAATGAGGGATGCAATCTTGTTATTAGGGCAGATAAACCAGTTTAGTAAGCTTATAACGATGAGAGGGACATAATGATATAAGTCCCACCAACAAATAAGCTTATGCCATATGAATCAGATTTTACTATCAAATAAACATCAAATTACTGAATATATTATAAGATTTTACAATCATAACCCGTGTGTGTGTGTATATATATATATACTATTATTAGAGGATTTAACAGCTTTATACTCTTAGTAATATCTTATAATATACTAGTTACATGCCCGTGCATTGCTACGAAAAACAAAATTGATAACGAAAAATAAAGATTAAAAAATAAAAAAGTTTATTCCACAAGATCAAACATCTATCTTTAACGCTTGCTTTGCGAAAAGCTAATTAAAGCAACGCTTCGTTTTTTGCGTAGGGCAATTAAGCAGGGCAATTAAGCAGGACAATTAATGACGTGGATAGAACTCACCACTGCCACCAACTATTGCTTTATAATAGTAAAGATAATTTTACTCTACGTATATATAGATTTTACAATTTGTGTGTGTGTCTATATATATGATTACTGTCGGCGAGCCTGGTGGTCTCGTCGTGGACGCTGCTGGGGCCGGAGCCTGGAGGACCTCGACATCGGGACGGGGAGGGCAGTGCACATGGGCCCGCTCACCAGCGAGATACTGCGTGTTCGTCCCCGTGGTCGGCGCCCCCAACGGCGTACATCATCGTGCTCGTGTCCGTCCCGCTTCGAGCACTATTGCTGCTGCCACCGCAGCCCCAAGGGACTGGACGCAGCCATGGACAGCATGGAGCACGACAGGAAGCAGCAGCAGCAGGTGGCATCGATCGTGTCCTAGGGTGATCGACACGCCAGCCTAGCTAGCTTAATTGTGGCATCTGTTCTATTATACTAGCAGCAGGCACTACAGGGAATCAAGATCGATGGATTCGTCCAAGTACCAACTGCCTAGGCCACTAACCAACCGATTAATCGATTATTAGCCGCACCAAAATAACAATTGGCTACCGTAATAATACCTGGGCTGTGTGGTGCACCCTGCTCCGATCCTGGGCTATACACATCAAAGGGAGATTTGATTATTTGCTATAAAGTTGGTGTGCATTTGATAATTTGCTACGTTATATCTTATTGATATGTGGCTCCTGAGCCTAAATATCAGTGAGATATGACCGATAAATCATCAAATGCACATTACCTTCGTGGCAAATAATCAATTATTCCATTTTGAAAATATTAATGAACAGTACATTAAAAAAAGATTTGGAGAAGCCTAGCCCTTTATTTGCTCGATCGAAATACTATCTATCTATATAGATTTTACTATCCATATACGGTAAGCTTTTACTACTAAACATACTACACAGGCTGCTGAAACTATATAATAGTAAAATCTATGTATACAGATAGTAAAATCTATCTATACAGATAGTAAAATATATCACCAACGGTAAAATGACTGTTTATTGGCAATGCTTATATCAATATGTTGCTCTTGTTAGCAGTAAGCTACTGGTGAAAACCGTTCGTGAATTAAAACTGATAATAACAAGTTATGGCTAAATCAAAGAAAAAACATATTCATTTACGAACAATGAACCGTATTTACTAGTTGGTTAGTGGGACGTATGGCTCGATCAACTGGGCAGTCCGATACGATGATTAGTGGGATGGTTAATTGGCCTCGATGTACAATAAACTATCCTACACACAGGCACAGAATACCTCTTCATGAATCCTTCTAAAAAAAGAAAAAACATTTGTAAAATCCTTGAAAAGTGTCACAGGAACATGCAGGCACTAGGATACATGGCATGCATCGATTTGAAAAGCATGTCTCGGTGTCTGCCCACAAATTCTGCGATAACCTCCACGCACATTAGAACGAACAATGGCTCCAGCATCCGGATGAAAATCAGGGTATCGAGGGGGCGGCTTATCTATGTAGAAAATAAGTGGACTTTGAAGGTGTAAAACATTGTTGAAAAAAGCACCAACTAGGCCTGGGACAGCTCTCTTAAAAACACGCTTATTTCCTGCAGATTGTTTTGACCATGAAACAAAGTGTGAACCGCACAATGCTGATGGCAGGGATTGTGGATAAGATAACACTGACAAAAGACACCTTTATACAGTAACCTTTTTTATAATACACAGGAGGAGCTGCACATCTTTGTTTTTCAGAAGTATATATGGGGATTTGAGCCCATGACCTCATGCACCAAAGTGCCCTACCACTAGTCCACTACAATACATCGTTACATCTGTTCATGTAATGTTGTGCTATAAAACATTACATGACACAAAGTATATTCAATTACTCTGCACTTTGTGGTATTGAGAAACACCAATTTTAAGTCACTAAGTGGTACATGTATGAGATGGTTTAGGAAAAAAGTCATCTATGTGTTTGGTTGCTTGAATAGAACCATCCTATACTGAAACATGTGAAACAAATTTGATGAATATTCTTTCTAGATGCTGAACCATTTCATTCACAAAAAATAATAGAACCAAATGGTACAGACCATTCCATCCCATTCAACTTCATACCATCAACCAAACACACCCTTAAGAGCCAAAATATGATAAAGAGTGTGGATCAAGCATTCCTCCAAAATAGTATATTACCTATTTATGTAAACAAAAGATATGTCAATTGTTTCCCAAACAATCAATGACTAATCCAAAGTCCTAATCATTCAAGACCTACTTAAAATTTTTTTGCATGCCAATAACATGATGCTTATACCTGATATATTCTCTGATTATTGTTGGGCGACTAATCTAGTTCTCATGCATACCACGCTGTTAAATATTTAGTAAATTACTGACATCTTAGAAGAAACTGATTTAAATATAATTATAATTGTATCACAAAGAATATCAGATAGAGAATTTGGGCTGCTAACCTGGCACAGATTCAAGAACCAGATAGAGGCAGTCAATCCCAGCGGCAACATCACAAGAAACTGTCCCACCATCAGAATTCCCAGTGTTCAGTTCATATATTGAGTGGCTATATTGATTCACTCCAACCAATGCTCTTTCAATGACTTGTAGAGCTGCATTTAGATGCATATTTGATGCAACATTCACAATTTTTCTCAGTGAAAATCTTAGTCTTGATTTCAATGAATTTAATTTATTCTGTCTATTGATAACATCTTTAGTACCTCATCCGTTCATTTTTATAAGACGTATTTTGATTTTGCACAAGGGTTAGGGTTGTGTTAAAATTGAGAAAAGTACGAGAGAAAATAACTTGGATGCCTCTACTTAATTGTCTTGGAAGATGAAAGATATACTTTATGTGGATGGTAATGAATAAATGCGTATGGTTGAGAGAGAATAAATGGGGGTATAGAAGAAAATGCCTCATTAAAGCTACATGCAAGCTTTATATATTTGTGAACAAGGTCATTAAAAAAATAAGTTTTATAAAAGTGAACGGAGGGATTTACAACATAACCAGATAAATTCTGTAAATGAAGTGTTTTTGTACTTGATCCAACTCATGGGTAGGCAGAGTTGCATTCTTTCCTTGCAGTAAAATGCATTTTCTAATATACCTCAAATGGGCATTTACTATCTGACCATACAATTCTTTTGACATGTTGAGTTCAGGCAATGTAAAAAAGCTTCCTAAAGCTTCAAGGTACCTTAATATTCCGTCAATCCATACAAGAGAAAACATGTCTGGCCAGTTAGACATGTCTGCTATTTTCTGCAGAGCGATGTAAGCTGTCCCGACCATTGGACCCAATGAAAATTGTTGGAAAGGACTGCATGTCTGTCTAGAAACATTGCTTGGGACGGATAGGGTGCCCTTCAGCTTGACAATAGCAGCAGATACATTGTACAGCTCCCTCAAAGTAAATGCTACAAATGGACCTTCACCATTTAACGTGTTTTCCAAAAGAAATCATTTCATAGGTTGTATATTAGACAGATCAAAACCACGAGTTTCACTTGAAATATTGGGCACACCATTTGAACGAAATTCATTGTCCTTTAATTGATGCTTAGTCCATTCATCCATGACTGCACTAATATTCAGAAAACCGTTCTCACAGTCCAGCTCTTGTGGAAGACGAACAGAGATTAGACCAACATACCCACAATTATTGTTCTCACTAAACAAGACATGCAGGCAAATACTATCTACAAAGGTCTCGAATTTAGCAATATACCCGCTAAATATGGAGGCGTACTGAAGCATCACTTTTGTTTCCTCCGGGCTTGCTAGATAATATTTGAATGTGCTCTCTAAAGCTGAAATAAGACCCCACATGAATCCTCCTATGCAAGACATAGTGCACAATAATCTCTACCAGGATACAGTGTTATAACAGTTCTCTAATTTGATAACACACTTGCTATCCATTACAGTTACAGGTATGCTGGTTGTTGTCTTCTCAAAGTTCAGCCATAGTTTTGATACACTCCAAGGCTGAATTTTCTAGTATATCAAATGTCTGGCCATGATGTTCTGAAGTACTGCTTCCAATAGGATTACGATTCAGGGAAGATCCGACTTGTTTCTCGGGACCCAGCAAGCAACATACATAATTCAAGCTCGCTAGTGTAGAAAATATTTCTGATGTATTATCTACCAAGGAGAGTATGAAATTTTTCATCTTTTCAGTGAGCTCTTCAAATATTATGTGTCACAAACTAACAATCTCCTGAACATATCTCAAAAGCCAAATCAAAGAATATGAGTTACCAAAAAGTTTGGAAAATGCTGAGGATTGCTTTGACTCTGGGCATTCTTTGCCAAATTTCAAGACAAGATTTTTCATTGCCCCCCGACAGCATATAAACAAACGAAGTAACTCCACGGGATTACAGGATTCATAACAATGGCTTAGCAATGCAATTAAGAGGAGTATGCATGAAAGGAAATTGAGGAATCATCAGCGACAAGCTAATCAGAATGTTAGCATTGCAGATAATAAATGTCATGTTAGCACGCATTCTCCCCAAAATTGCTGATAACCCAAGATTCCAGGAAAGCTGTAGCCTGTAGGGTTAACTAGGTGGCACATGGTTCACCACCACGTCGTATAGTCGTATGGAAAGTTGTATAAACATTGAATACGCAGAAAAAAAATGAACAGATACTAGAGATCCCTAATATCAAATTGTCAGGTGCGATGCGAATGGTGGAACAGAGAGTCGCTGAGGGCGGGAATCAGCAACGGCCAAACGTCCAAGTGGAAGCGCCTGGCGAGAAGACGCTTTCAGCGCACGAAGATATCGAGGACGGGGGAAACTGAAGGAAAAGCTCTAGGTGTTAGGAGTATAAAAACTGTGTGCGTCGGGTTTGGAAGGCAAGAAAGAAATCTTGTCATAGCTACTTTTCCCCTTGTTCTTCCCTGAACCTCTATCCTCTTTCTCCTTCTCTGCTGCTTCTTCTGATATTCTTCTGAACTTTGTATCGTTTGTTGAACTCGGCGTTTAAATTTGTCGGATTACTGTTCCTATTGTCGGTTGTGTTGGGTTTTTTCGAGTTTTGGTCACTACACAAATGAGTCAAAACATCGAACGCACTAGAAATAACCCAAACAAAATGTATACTGGAAAATTCTGAAGTCGAACAGATCAACAACTATGTTAACTGGGTTTTCATGATGACGTGAAAGTTCAGAAATCAACAGAGTAAAGATCCTCGTAAAAACGATGGACCCTTTGTTCTCACATGCTCCCTCCTTCCCAAATTACAAGGCTTATAATTTAAATAGTCTTGTCCTAAATATAAGACGTGCATATAGATTTAATGATGTCTTTCCTTCTATACCCTTATTTGTTCTCTCTCAACCATATGCATTTATTCATTATCATACACACAAAGTATATCTTTCATCTTCTAAGACAATTAAGTGAAGACATATACGTCATTTTCTCTAATACATTTCTCAATTTCAATGTAATCTTAATCCTTGTGTAAAGTCAAACTACGCCTTAAGGAGTATTTGGCATTTGTGCCCTCCAATTACTGTCACAAGAACAAACAACGAGGTAAAGCCAAGGAGATAGTTCAAACAACCAAATAAGTAATTAAATAAGTAAAGTTATTAAGTAACTAATTATTAAAGTAATTAGTATTGTTATTTGTTATTAAAGGTGCCAATCGAATAGATTTGTAGATATCTTTAACCTTTAGTAAACCATAGCAATTTCAGTCCCAGTAAAACAGTAAAAAAATCAAAGTGTAGATACTCCCTCCGGTCTGGTAATATCTGTCGTTTTGGACATCGACACGGTCTTCAAAACACAACTTTGACCGCTAATTTTTATTATAATATATTTATAAAACCCAATAAAATTATAATATTATGAAAGTACTTCTCGAGACAAGTCTACACATATAATTTTTATGTATCCAATTTAAATATTTAAAAATATATTGTTAGTTAAAGTTTCGGAAGTTTGACCATCACTATGTCCAAAACGACAGGTATTACCAAACCGGAGGGAGTAGTAATTTTGACCAGACAAAACCACCACAGCCAACGGGACGTAGAGTGCATCCCCCCTGGCTGCACGCCGATCGAGATAGCTTAGCTCAGCACTTCCTTTTCTCGCACTCCAGCTGAAGGCAAGACGAAGCACCGCACACTCTTTTCCTCCAATTCAACAGAGAGACAACTATCACATAGCCAGTCCATCACTCCATCCCCCGTTGCCTCACACTCCCAGATCAAGAGTAGGAACCAGAGCCAAGCCTCCTCAAGCTGCATTGCCCCAAGACCACACAAGCCCAAACCGAGACAAGAAGAAGGCCAGGACGAGGAAAGCCTCGGCTACCTCTCCATCAACCTCGACCTCGCCATCACCACTCCTAACACCATCAGGTCAAGCCCATCAGGTGCACCACCATACCCATAGCAATGCTAGTAATGTATGATGCATGGATAGAGTAGATCGGGTGATTAGCAAGTAGATCGGGGGAAGGGGGCCGAGCCGCGCTAGGGCACTGTGGGGACTGTGTGCGGACAAGCCAGAGGCCGGCAGGGGAGAGAGAGGGGAAGAGGGACGGCGACCAGGCTCGGCGGCCTGAGCATGGGGAGGCCGAGGCACAGCCCGAGCTCGACTGGGCCGGGTAGAGGGCGGGGTCGCGTAGGGAGCCGTGGTCGGTTGGGGAGCAAAGCAGCGAGAGCCTGAAGGGCCGACGGTCGACCCAAGGAGAAGAAAAGGCGACGAGAAAAGGAAAGAAGAGGAGGGGAAGAAAAGAAAAAGGGCAAGCAAGAAAAGAAAATGAGAGAAAAAGGAAAAAGAATAAAAAAATTATAAATTTTGTTTTTCGTTGCGGATCGTATGAATTTGTAAAATTGGAAATTTTGTAGTAATTAAGCCCGATAATTTTAGTACCTCACTAAAATAAAATTGTGCCAAATTAAAATACAGGAAATTAAACTTGTGGTAAACTAAAATATGCCAAATTAAAATGTGTTGAGTTAATAACTTTTAGTTGATCAACACATCTTTAGTAAATTCAAATAGCTCATAAAAGGATTGAACGCCGTAAAATTTGTAAATTCTATTGGCCACTAAAATATGGTATCTTTATAATTTTAGGAATCAAATTCAATCCTACCGTTGATCCTCAACAACAACCATGTGAGAATGATTGCTTATGGTGGAAAGAGCTCTTGACAGAGTTCTTCTTCTTGGCTTTCTTTGCTGTGTATTGCTTCTTCGTAGCGAGGGTTCTACCTCTTGAGTGAAAGAGTGCCCTCCCTTTTATAGAGAGGAGCTGATGGCCTTGGCTTCGTTCTTTAATTATTGGTCTTTTGGATAGTGCGCTCCTGAATGGTGGGTGCTCTTCTCTTTTCACTTGTAAATGGTGCTCAATTATTGACGCACCTTTAGATGGTGCTCTCCTGTTGATTCAATTATTTACGTGAGAAATTATCTCTAGGATTCTTCCTAGAGAGTAGCCTTTATCTTTATGTCTTATCTCTATGTCTTTCATGATATTTTCTTTTAGGAATGATGATTCCTGTTTACCTTTGTCCTTGTCCGGTTACATCCATATCTTCTTCTTCTGTAAGAGGTATTTCAAATTTATCATCTATTATCTTTTTCATTTCTTTAAATTTCTTTTCTATTTCTTTATTCAATTCTTCTATGATTTTATTTTTTAATTCTTTCTTTAATTGTAGTGCAATAGATTCAAATTTCTCCTCTATATTTCAGTCTATATATTCTCTATTTAATGGGTCTATGCCTTTCATAAGACATTCTTTATATGTTGGTTTCTTTTTTGATATTTTTTCTTCATTTAAATTTATTATTGGGGCTGTAAATATTGCTTTCTTGTTTTTAGCTCTTCTATAATTTATCATATATCTCTGGCCAATGGTCTATATAATAATTTGGGCCTAATATTTTTCTAGCATTTTTAACGCTTCAATTTCTCCGTATTTTTTCTATGATATTGTTCCCCATAATTTCGAGTCTATTTTGGCGCTTACTACTTCTTCAAAGGATACGTATTTCTGGTTTGGTCCTTCAAATATAACATATCACGGATTATTTTCTATTACGTTTGGAACTTCTATTGTTGGTATTACGGCCTTATTTGTCATATAAAAATATTCAATCAAGCTATTTAATATTGATAACATATATCATTTGTCTTCTTTTTTTACATTATATTGATATAAAAAATTATCTAATATGCCTTCTCGTACTTCATCAATATCTATATGGTCTTTTGGTTTAAATTTAAATGTATTTGAAGGTAATATTCTTAGTTTATTTTCTCCTCCAAAATTAAATGTCTCTATTCCATTTGCCATTGTCAACTTCTTCAGCCTGCAAAATAATAGACCGGGAAAATATATCAGGCAATTTATTGTCAATTCCTTTTATATGTTCAAATTTAACTTTATATCCATTTTCAGAAATTATATCTTCAAAGAAGACCCATCTTCTAGTAGAGCTTTTATTACTATTAATTTGATTATAATATCTGCATACAGCTTCACAATCAGTTCTAACTGTCTTTATTTTATAATTTCTTGGAGCATATTTACATATTTTCTCTTCTGATTTTGGAGTGTATTTATTAGGCTTTTGTTTTAATATAGCTCCTCATCCTATTTTAGATGCATCAGTTTCTATAATAAAATAATTATCATCTAAGTGTAATTCTAATGGTTTTAATTCCTTTACTTTGTTTTTTTATTTATTTTTACTATTTTAATATCTTCCGAGTTAAAATATTTTTGGCCATTTTTTCTTATCTTAGCATATAATGGTCTGGCTAATTTTGCTAGATTTTCTATATAATTTCTTGCATAATTCACAATTCCTAAAAATTGTTGTAGCATCTTTCGTTCATTCATAGTATCTAGGAATTGTAAAATCTTCTTGGCTATATGTTCTTGTAAGTATCTTTTCTCTTCTATTTCATGTCCTAAAAAAATAATCTTTTCTTTACATATTTCTATCTTCTTTTTAGATAGAATCAGTCCATTTTGTTCTACCTTTCTAAAAAAATATTTCAAGATGAGCAATGTGTTCTTTATATGATTTTGAAAATATTAGAACATCGTCAATGTATATTAGTATGAATTCTTGATTGTCATTAAGTATTTTTTGCATCTTTCTTTGAAATATAACATGTGCCCTTTTTAATCCAAAAGGCATTACAAGCCATTCAAAATGCCCTTGGGGACATGTAAATGTTGTCCATTTTATGGAATCTTCTACCATTTTAACTTGTTAAAATTCAGATTTTAGATCAAATTTTGAAAAGTACTTACTTCCTTATATTTGGGCATGTTTTTCTCTATTTCATATGTTTCTACTACCTCTTCTTTGTTATTCTATATTTCATATGTTTCTATAATTGAATATATAGATTCATCATCTTTTATTTCATTATCATTACATTTTCATTTACGCTATCTATTATTACGACTCTTTCTTGTTTTTCATATTTGCTGGAATATCTCTTTTGATCTTTATTTGGGCATGTTTTACTTAAATGATAAGGTGAATTGCATATAAAACATCTACATGTTTTATCATAATTCTTTCTAGAATCTTATCTTCTTACATTTCGTTTGTGTAAGAATGGGGCTTTATTATCTGATCTTCTAAGAAAATATCTTTTCTTTGTCCTTATAGGATTTATACTCATATTTGGTAACCTGTAATACTTTCTCCCTTTTACTTTTTCTTCTCCATATGTTAATGGTATAGGGTTGAGGATGCGTCTAGAGTGGGGTTGAATAGGCGATTATAAAAATTTCGTCTCTACGACTAATCGAGAAACGCCTAATCAACCCTATGTCAAAACCTAAATAAATTGCGGAAGCGTAAACTATATTTTTGACAATTAAGACCTAAATTAACTAGGTTCACTAGTGCACTAACTAAATTATGTCTCTACACAAGAATTGCTAAGTTGATCCAACTAGCAAAACTAAGCAATTCTAAAGATAAGCAAGCAATTGAGAAATATGCAACAATGTAAATATTTGAAAGTAAAGAGAAGTGATACACCGACATTTTACCTTGGTGTTCGGAGACTTGCCGGTCTCCCCTAGTCTACGTTGAGGAATTCCAACTCACTTTGGACCGGCTCACTCACTTAGCCTTCCGCCTCAAATCCACTCGGCAGTTTTTCACTCTTTCGAGTAGGCTCAACTAGAACCTTCACAAACTTCGCCGGGGTGTCTCACAAACCTTGAGAGCTCACAACGCTCCTACGCCGTCTAGGTGGCGACAATCACCGAAAGTGATAGGTCAAGCACTCTGCTTGAACTTCACTTAGCGCAGCACATGCGCTTCCAGTGATCACCTAAGTGCAACACATGCACTAGGATCATCTCAATCACACTCTAGGTGCAGCACATGCAACCTAGCCTCATTCTTGAGCTTAAAAACCAAATTGAGGTGTGCAACACATGCTTAGACTCGCAATCGGTCAGTATGCACCTATGGTTGGGAATTTCTTATAACTCTTCAAAACTTTGTGTTGAAAATTATAGGCAAAAAGTATTGTCGTTGGTTTTCAAAATAAAAATAAAATAAAAATAATTTAGACTTGAGCGGAATGGTTTGTCTGGTGGGTGTGGATAGAGCACTAGTTTTCATTGTGCAAGTACCGCCCCAAGTCAGTTAAGGACCGACGCTTATGGCTGTCCATTCCAAGCATAACCGTACAACCACATGTCAAAGTGGGTACGACCTGACTGAATAATTTGTAGAAACCTAACTTAGACTCACCAATTGGTGGAATGTTAGTGCCAGATAGAGGCAAGACAGTTTTCGCACACGACGCAAGAGGGGGCTTCTGTACTGGGTAGATAGAACCCTAACAGCGGTGAAACCTCAGCGGGTGGGTCGGGTTAGGCGTATACATTGTAAAGGCCTTGTCATGATATCTCTGCCGGCACACCTAAGAAAGTGTGTTAATAGCTTAGCATCAAGAGAATATCATGTCTTGTGGGTAAAGTTGTACACCTCTGCAGAGTTAAAACTATTCGAATAGCCGTGCCTACAGTCAATGGCAAAGCAAAGAATGCTTTCATATTGGTAGACTTTATTTATTTGTTTTTTAAAAAAAACTGATGATTTGGGATCCGGGAATGGTTAGAACTCTCGGGTGTGCTTCTGGCGGCTAGAGCCAGGTAAGTGGATTGAACCTGTTTTGTGAACCATGGCAGACAGAGATATGTGGATAGATTGAACCCTGATCTTTTTGAGATATGGCGGATAAAGCTTGTATACTAGTGATTGGTGGCTAGAACCCTCACTAGAAGTTATAAATAATTTCAAATGTACAAATAATTGTAAAAATGGCTTTGTGAAAAATATTACATGTAAAGTTTGTGAAAGTATTGCTTTGCGCAAAAGATCATAAAAAGCCATCCTTGGATAGCCCTGCATTATACATTTTTCCCAGACTTACTGAGTACTTTATGTACTCACGGGCTACATTCTAAACTTGTCCCAAAAGTGAAGGAAGCCGTCAAAGGAGATTCCAAGGACTAGGACGCGTACCCCACTCGATTGCCTGTGGGCATATGGATGAGTCACAACTTGGTGTTATCTTCTCCTGTTGCAGTTATTCAAGTTGTTCAACCTGTAAAGACAGTAATGGTAAACCTCGACCATAAGGTCTTTGCTTTTATTTGGTGTTATTATTATTTGGTTATATGTAATCGTGATATGGTTGTTGATTCATCACTGTTTGACTGTGTACTAGCTGCTGATCTGGGACTAGTACAGAAATACACAAGGGATTTCGGATAGCCGATTCGGGGGCCTACATTATAGCTCTTGTAGATGTTACTATTCCTGATGACACTAATACTATTTCTTTACAATTTTCTTTACTTTTTATCTTGTCTAGAATTTGAATCAAGAGTTGGAGGATAGTGTTTTACCTTATTATAACCTTAGAGTCTTCTTTTGGAGATTCGTAATTAGAAAAGCCTACCAGATGTATCAAGTATTTTTTTTATTTCTTTTAAAGCCTGATCGTATTATGACATATATTATATGAGTACCAAAATTTAACTTCTTCAATTAACTTATTGATTTTATTAATTCTTTGTTCTAACTCTTTAATTTTTTGTAATAAATTTATAGCTTCTCTCTTACTTAGGGTGGTTTCTATAGTTATGATGGTTCAATTTTATTATATAATAGAGTTATTGACCTTTTACGTAGTCAATATTTTGGTTTATTTTTGTATTCTCAACCTTCTCTTCACGAAGCAAATTAAGTAGTAAAGATATATTGCTATTTATTAGCAAATTCCGCTCTAATAATTGTTTATAATCTTTTGAATATTTTTCAAATTTTAATTCTAAATCGTCATGCCTCTTCCCCCAAGTTATATAGAAATTATATAAAAGATCTACTAATAAATTTAATTGACTATGTGAAGTATGCCAACTATGCTCTTCTGAATTATTTAGATGGCACCTAATATTATTATTATTTTTTGTAGGAATTATTTTACCAGTATTTACTTCTAAATTTAGATATTTTAACCGTTCAATGATGAAAACCTTACTCTGATACCAATATTTAAGACGAACACGCGGGATTTCGAATTTGAATAGCAATTTGAAAGTGGATTTTTAGTGGATTCTTACTATTTCTTGTGGATGAACACTATTTATCTTTAAAATATATTATATGAACAGTAATAAACAATGTTAAATATTATCATGAAAACAACAATTCTCTTAAACTATTATTACGCTATTCTGATTCAATGATTCTAATCGTTTGATTAACTTTTAATAGGATCTTTAGCGGTTGGCGAGACCAGCAACTGTTAAACAAGATAACAATGGTTGTAATATTCTATTCAGTACTCATCATTTTTCTCATTATTTTGTTTCTGAAGTAGCTAATCCATCCTCTCAATTTTTAACCTTTTTATTAAAATATGATGGTAAAAAATTTTATCATCTCGCCAATCAGTTCCACCCAAAGGGAACAATTATCTCAGGTTCAAGGCCCTCTTTCCCCATTGACAGGTATTATGATGAGAACCACCTGAGAGGTTTCTCCTTTAGGGTCTATAGCATAAAAATTCTTACCACAAAACCGGAATAACCATGGTTTAAAGACTAAGTTTTTACAGAAAAATTACTTCATTCCATAAAATAATTTACATATGATTTTTTGTTTTGGAAACCCGAACGGTTTAACTCAAGGAGAGAATTACCTTACAATACGTTTGAGGCATGAAAATCTTTTTACACATTGAAGTTAATGCTCTTTACAAGCTATTGCTAATACCACTGCTAGCTATTGTTGATACCACCACTAGTGCTTATGTGTATTGCTTCTTCGTAGCGATATACCATATTTCTATATTTCTCATTATTTACTCGGTACTAACCCTTGCTACGAAGAAGCAATACACAACAAAGAAAGCCAAAAAGAACTCTGCCAAAAGCTCTTTTCACCATAGCACTATTAGTGGTATCATCAATAGCTAGTAGTGGTATTATCAATAGCTTGTAAAGAGCATTAACTCCTGTGTGTAAAAAGGTTTTTAGGCCTCAAAGGTATTGTAAGATAATTTTCTCCTTGTGTTAAACCGTTTAGGGTTCTCGAAAGGAAAACCTATATATAAATTATTTTGTGGAATAAAGTAATTTTTTTGTAAAAACTTGGTCTTTAAAACATGGTTATTCCAGCTTTATGGTAATAATTTTTATACTACAGATCTTAAAGGAGAAACCTTTCAGATAGCTCGCATCATAGTACCTGGCAATGGGAAAAAGAGTCCTAATAATACATAATAGGATTGTAATCCTATGCATTCTATGTATAAATTGGTTGTATAAAATTCTACTATTCTATGTATAAATTGGTTCTATAAAATTCTACTATGTTTGTGTGTGCCAGGACAAACTTGGGATCTTCTGCCAGTTGGCATGTTGTTTGTTAGAGATATGTTTTCCTAAAACTGAGTAAATGAACTCACTTGAATTATTTGATTCATTTCTCACAAAATGGCTTAAGTTCTGTCTGATGGCATCGACCAACCTTTCAACAGACTTTCCTACCAGTGTGGCAGTGAACTATTTGAAGCGGTCACAGTTATTGCGTCACGCACATTTGAGTATAGTTCAGATAAGTGCCTTCCTAAAAGTTCCTTTCTCTCATCGAAAACTGACTTCCTGGCAATCGACGGGGAGGGGGCTCTCCCTGTGATTCCAAATCAACGTCCTCAAACCCACAAGTTTTCATCCATTTCAACGTATCTGTTAGATCTAGTGTTAGCTGCTCTATGCACTGACTAGACTGTCCTTCTGGCATTGAGTTTATTGAAGTACAGATAGCGTCCTTCAATGTTTGGAAATTCAACAATGTTGCCAGTGATTCCAAACATTTATGCAAAGATAAAGAAACCACAGAAAACGAGCCCAGTACCACATCAGGATCAACAGCAGCTCTGAATGTTCTAACAGCCTCGCATAGCCAAAAAAAAATGGAGTGGGAAACCTACATGACAAACCAAGGGAGAGAAAGCATCAGATTGAAAATCAAACAACCAACCCAATGGTCATGGTAGTCTACAAAATATTCAGATATTGCAAATAAAAACAGTGAGAGCTCTGAAGAACTCCAGCATCATAAAGAATTACCTCAACACTAGTGTTGCCCCCCAAGACCTTGTATTCAATTTTCTAAAAAACGATCAACTACAACAACAATCTCAACAAACACTAAAGGTAGCGTCTTCTTAATGCTTGCATCTTCTAAATGCTCAGCCGACACCCAGAATTCGTACATTTTTTCAGCCATTGAGATTAAGACCCCATAAATGTGTTGCAAGAACTTGAAGTAAGATCCTTCTGATGTGCCCTCTGTAGGTACATATATTTTCTCTTCAATAAGTGTAGTCAATATCTCATTAATGGACTTCAGCATGCAATGAATTTCAACTAGCCTTGTTGCTCCTAAATTAGAAGTCCTTTCGTGAATATGACTTACACTCAAATACCAAGGGTTCCATAAACTGCATAAACACTTCAAGAGGTAATTCTTTATGATGCTGGAGTTCTTCAGAGCTCTCACTACTTTTTTGCAAGCAATTAGAGGCCGTTCCCTCAGTGCTAAAGATGTTCTTTGATTTCTACCTCTGTTAACAAACAACTGAAACAAGCAGCCAAGCTCCGCCTTGTTTTCTGCTTTTATTCCTTTGAATTACTCAAATAGATGCCTATGGTAGCTTCCTTTGACATCCTTAACAGTGGATGTTTTATTCAAATTCTTGAGGCCAAAATATCCACTAAGATATTGGGGATGAAACAGTCCATTTGACAACATTTCTTCAACATTCACTGCGGTTCCTGCCTGTTTTTGCTCAAAGGAATCCTCTCGCTTGTGAATTAAGTAAAACGAACAGTTCCAACAGAAGGTCAAGAATCCTATCAACAAAAGCATGGAAAATATTCTTAGGATTTGCATAAAATCTCAGAAGTTTGAAAATTGCACAAGCAGACAATTTCCAAGATTCTGAAGAACAGTACAGCCATTATCCTTTTTACGTGAAACCTTCTGGGCAAGATTAATAACCCTGATGGCACAAGAGGCCCACAAATCCAAGCCTGCATTGAAGAAGGCTCTTGTATTGGAGGAGAAAAGAAAGGACATGCAATCTAAAAGTCGTTCGAAGAGGTCAACATATTCATTGTCATCACATGAAGCACCGGTATCAGCTCTGCTCAAACCATCCTTTGCAACATGACCAAGTGAATTAAGTAAGTAAAGGGAAATTGAGATGCATGGCTTCTTTTCAATATAAACTCTCAAAATAACCCAGAATCTATAATCTAACACGGTATCAAAAGGCTCTTAATATAGACGGCACCCAGTTACCAATAAATGACACCATACGCAATAACTGATTGTTGGCCGCCATAGCTTGATTGATCTGACTCTGTAGTTAGAAATTTGTAGGCTAGTTCAATCTTTCTGCATGATTTAACAACATATAATGTCAAGAATCCAAACAGCAAGAGCATAATAATGTTGATGTAAGCATGATACAAACGTGTTCTGTCACCAATTAAAAAGGCACTGAGATATATACTTTAATATAAACCAAACAGACTCTATTAGGGATTTGGGTCATAAAAAAGGAAGAATTGATCATTTGCCTCGTTTTAGTTGGTGCAATTGATCATTTGCCCCATATGTGTCACTGACATGTGGCCTCAGGACCCGTATGTCAGTGAGACATCACGGGGCAAATCATCAATGGCACAAGTAAATGAGGGCAGATCATCACCTCTCACAGAGTATTCTCAGTTTCCGCCTTACTGCTTTTGAAAGTTCAGAAATTAATTACAGAAACCACCATATGACCTAAACAAATGCAACTGTTTTTATAGATTAATACGCTAACTCAACATTGATCCAAACAATGGACATGTAAACAGCTAAGAACATCGAATCCATATGAAGCACACAGCTAAGAGGTAACTGTATCTCTGAAGACCCTATCTGGGCTGAATGAGATAAATGCCTTGGTACAGTTACTTACAGCAGCAAACAAGCATTTCCAAATCCACATTGACTGAGCCGGTTAAACAATCAAACGAGAAGCATGGGAATTACGACTAATTCCTACTCGTAGAGTTATATGAGAGCTAAGCTGCATCAAATTGAAAGCAGGAGCAGTACGGGAATGACCTTTCGAGCGAGAGCGCTTTGCCTTGGAGGGAGAGGGCGAGGTCGCGGTTTTCCCATCCACCCATGGCGCCGCCGCCGCCGAAGCGAGGCCTGGCGAACTTGGTCTCGCTCGGCTCCTCTCCGGCGGGAGGCGGAGATTGGCTCCGCCGCCGCAGGTTGGGAGAGCCGCCCTGGCCCTGGGGCTCGCGGCAGGCGGCTCCGTGGGAGTGCGAGAGCGGAGGGAGGCTAGGGCAAGCAACCTCGTTTGATGAGGGTGCCCAAGCCACGCGTCGTGTAGTTTTCTGCCGCGTCCGACCAAGCACGACTCTTAAAGCTGGCCATGACCAGACCGACTCGCAGCGTATGGTCTGGTCGAGCTCGAGTCCACAGCTTCCGGTTCCAGATAGAAACCCTAGCACAAAGCTCGTCCGCTGAAGCGAACTGGGCAGAAGACGACGATGACGTCCAGGGAGCCGCGCGAGGGGCGCGACTCGCACGGGAGGCGCCCCCACTCCTCATCCAGGTCGCGGCGGGACGATCCCAGGTACCAACCAATCCACGGCAATCCCATTGTTTCCTCGGTCTGGATGGATGTAGGTTCACATATGGGGATTTTTTTTTTTTTGGGGGGGTGGGGGGGGGTGGGTTGATTACTATGTACTGCAATTTCCGATTGGATTTCCATACTTACAAGACAATGCAATTTTATCTCCTATTACTCCTTGCGAAATTCCATTTGGTAGCCCAAGGAGAAGAGGAGAGGAGAGGAGGCGTGAATCAGATAGAAGTCGTAGAGCCCAGTATGGCAGCCGAGCGGAAGAAGTTGCCAAGGCAAATGACCATGATGCGAAGAGGAATATGCAAGATGCTGCGCAGCGCGATGATCCTCTGCGTGCGGACGGGAAGTCGCTGAGCGATGCAAAAAACGACCCTCCCGCGAGGCATGAGAGATCTCCTAGAGGAACCAAACGGTTTGCTGAGACAAGGGAGGCTTGGCGGCCTCGATCTTTCTTTCAGGTTCTTGTATTTTCTCCATGTACGAAAAGGGATTACCACCAATGGTTTATGTTCGTTGCTTCCAGTGGTTTGATAGCTATTAACAGTGTGCTTAGTAGCTACTTAGAAGTTAGAATATCACTGCCTGAAGAACTGTTTGCATGTACTGGAGCAGTAACCGCCAATTCCTATGCCGGTTCGTTATAGAATGTCCATCTGTTATCGTATCTAGAAAATACAAACTCACAAGAGAGCCAGCTGGCTTAAATTACATCTGATAAGTTCATTTTGTTTCTACAGTTCAATATACATTACATTCTTATATGTCATATGTTGCAACCTGCAAGTTACGTCCTGTGTTTGTCAGTATGTAGCAGTGTATTGTTGTCCTATTTCAATGGTATATTTTTCGTCTATTGGAGACAAGTGTGTAGATTAGTTAGATCCATGGACAGCCAGCTATGTCTCCCTATGAGATACAAATTTACACATTTTGATGGTTTTCCGATTCAGCTTGGTTGAGCGAAGGCTCTAGATGTTCTTTCCTAAGGATCTTCAATCCAAAATCAAATTAAGGTTTTCTTTGTTGTAGTTTAGATTATAACTGGTCTTGTTGTATTAATTCACATGGATCTTGTGATGATCTTCATCCTTCTACTTATAGATAGTGAGCAAGGAGAATGATTATCTTGTAATGGCTTCCAATCTTAACTCTAATATGCATATGTTTTGAGTTCAATTTGGTCTTTTATTTTTGTACATTTACAATGGTTGTCATGTTCATGTTGTTTGCTCGTACTGTTGTGAACTAGGTATTTATGCAGTGAGAACATTGGGTTGTGCTAAAGCATATTTTGCCATCAACTCATCATGCATAAGTAATATATTTCTTGTGATGTAGTAGGGCTTCTTTTATGACACATACCTTCAAGTGCCCTCTGTATTTAACAATGTTAGGCTACCTATGCTTGTATGTACAGTACAATGAACGTGGCAGTGCTGGGCAAGGTAGTCGACGCTATGACCGCCAAGCTAGTGGTGAGCTGCCTTTTCAGTTCTCTCTTTCTGCACTTATTTATTTCTCCATCCCTTCATTTAGGTTAACTTATTGTTGTTGTTTTTTAAGACTATGGAAGACAAAGGGACCAAAAGGAACATCTTGGTGATAGAGATAAACACAAGTCTGAAGAACACAGTTTGCAGCAAAAGGTAGAGCAGGCTCGACAACAGAATGATGGTAATTCTTCATGGAAGCACGATGGATTTTCCCAGTTGGAGAAAGAAAAGGCACCCCTTGTGAAAAGGAGGCCAGCATTTAAGGAGATGGGGATGCCACTGGAGGGGCAAGAATCTGCTCATGCTGTTACAGAACTGGATTCAGGGTCACGTAAACCTGATCAACCTGGGCCAACCTCTGCAATGGGAGAAGAAAGGATAAATTATCACACCCGGGGATTCATAAGACCAGATGATCGAGGTACCAGGAGGGGATTCTCTGACCACAGGAGTTCTGGCCAGAGAAATGGCTATGATTCAAGGGAGCGTTTTGCTGGCAGGGGAGGAAGGGGCAGAGACAGGTTTAGCAGCCCATATGGTGGGAGAAACAGCATGTATCAGGCTGCTGGAGATCAAGCAGAAAAATGGAAACATGACCTTTATGATCAGACGAACAGGAGCCCAACTCCGAAGACTGAAGAAGAGCAGGTTGCAAAAGTTGAAGCATTGTTGGCGCTGTAGTTACCTTTTGTGTTGTTGTCTGGAGTTAAAGGCGATGGCTAGATGATCATGTACTTGGTTTAATTGGTGCCGAATGTCCACTATCTACCCTGATGTCGCACGCTGCTGTATTTTGGCGTCTTATCTAGCAATTCATTTGGATCGAAAATGTTTTCTTCTTCCTCTGCACTGGATACTCTCAGTTTACTTAATGTAGGATCCGTGGAGCAAAGAAATGTTTTTGAAGGCTGAAATGCTATTTAAACGTGTTAAATTCCTATTGAATTTGTATTTGGTACAATATTTTGAAAATTAGGATCAAATTGGTTGTCAGAATTTTTCTGCTTGTTTGGACATTTGCATTTAAGCATATTACTGATACCTACGCAGCAGAAAAGAAAAATTGCGGCTCCCTAGTTCCGTTCTAGCTTTAAGCAACCCATTGTTACAAATTATAACATTGTGAACGTCCTAACTGAACTTTGTGCGTAAAGGAGCGCAGTCACTCATTTTGTGCTCCCGGACGCATTTCTCGTGTGTTGGAGCACATTTTTCTGCTGGGGGTTTGCCGCTGCCGGCTGCTTTTGCAAGTGAACTTAGCCCAAGGATGACGCTTTACTTCGGGAAAATCACTAGAATTTCACCGCAATTGCAATATAGAAAAATGATATCGCTAGTCAGAAAAAATAGGTCTTGGGTTCATGTTAATGGGAGAGATTTGCATCCTTTTGACTCAGAAGTGAAGGCAAAGAAGCACAATGGGATAACTTTGCATGATTCTCCGGCGTGTGATAAAAAAACTAGCCAGAATGTGCGGCGCACGCCGCACCGTGTAAAATTTACTCTATTTTTTTCTTTAAAAAACTGCAGGAGAAATTAAACATATTTTTTTCCGGAGCGACTTAACACTATACGTTCACCGGTGAATAATACATTTTCCGAAAAATACTATAGATCGAGTTGCAAAAAAAAATATCTAGAGATAAAGCTGCACACATATTTCTATTGACGAAAACATTTTTTTTCGGAAAAAACGGAGAAAGGACCTGGACGTAAAGACCGGAGACATGTTTGTTATATTTTTGGACCTAATCGCTATTACGAAAAATTAGAAAAGGACTCGTTCGAGCTTCGTATTTAGTAGGAGGTTTTCCGTAAAGTAACGAACCAGGGACTTAAACGCAATTCGCAAACATTTTTCTTGTACTCACAAAAATCGCAAAGGACCTTTTTGTAATTTATAGGGACCTAATCATAATTTAGAGAAAAGAGATGTACCTTTTTGCAAAATGTCATGGGGGGTGAGGTGGATGCTTTGAGAGGGCTCCAAATATTCCCCATGTAATAGAGTAGATACTAGCCAGAATGTGCGGCGCACGCCGCACCGTGTAAAATTTACTATATTTTTTTCTTTAAAAAACTGCAGGAGAAACTAAACATATTTTTTTCCGGAGCAATCTTAACACTCTATACGTTCACCGGTGAATAATACATTTTCCGAAAAATACTATAGATCGAGTTGCAAAAAAAAAATCTAGAGATAAAGCTGCACACATATTTCTATTGAGGAAAACATTTTTTCCGGGAAAAACGGAGAAAGACCTGGACGTAAAGACCGGGGACCTGTTTGTTATATTTTTGGACCTAATCGCTATTACAAAAAAATAGAAAAGGGCTCGTTCGAGATTCGTATTTAGCGGGGGGGGGTTCCATAAAGTAACAAACCAGGGACCTAAACGCAATTCGCAAACATTTTTCTTGTACTCACAATAAATCGCAAAGGATCTCTTTGTAATTTATGGGGACCTATCCATAATTTAGAGAAAAGGGGGACCTTTTTATAAAATGTTATGGGGGGTGAGGTGGATGCCTTGAGAGGGCTCCAAATCTTCCCTATGTAATAGAGTAGATATTAGTCCAGACTCCAGAGCAGCATATGCATGCTACAGTATGAAACAGTATCCGGACTATAGTGTTTTTAGTTCATCACAGTGCTGCGCAACACTACTCTTTTAAAGCTGCAACGATATCAGCCTCCTCCCGGCGCCACATGTCACCGCTTTTTTTTTGCAAAAAAAACCTCATGATTTTGCGAGGATTCGGATCTGTGTGGAAGACATCAATTAAAATATAGATAAAATGTTATCCTATAAAGCTCCAAGGATTCCAGCCTCCTCCTAGCGACACATCAGCGAGTTCGTGAGGAGGAGCCCTAGGATCCGGAAATTACATCCATATATCTTTTCGCTGCTTCTTTTGCAAAAAAAAAAAGGTCTTATGGTTTCGCAAGGAGCGTGGAGGACATTAATCAAAGTATAGGTAAAATGCTATCCTATTTTTCTCCCCCTTAGAGCATCTCCAGCAAGAGCCCCTAAAACAGGGTCCCTATTTTAGATTTAGGGGCTCCCCCTATTTTTTGAGGCCCTGTTTTCAGAGCACAAGTCCAGCAACAGCCCTTAAATCTCAGCCCCTATTTTACTTTTTCTCCTATTTTGACATATCCGCTATGTATAATCTTCATTTGACACCACTAAAATTCAATCAAAAATATTTGTAATACATAAAACATAAGCATATTAACATTTACAATTTAAAAACATGAAATTTAAAATTTTCAAAACATGATACAATTTGCGAAGCCTCTCATGTATTTCCCTATCTGCAATAATAGGGGTTGTACTCGTGTCCCTGGGAATTGGGGCTAAGGAGGCAAATTTAGGAGCCTCCTAATTTTAGGGGCTTGAGTTGGGGGCCCCTGGGAATTGGGGCTGAGGAGGCAAATTTAGGGGCTCCCTAATTTTAGGGGCTTGAGTTGGGGTCCTGCTGGATCTGTTTTTTTAGAGCATCTCCAGCAGAGCCCCTAAAGCAGCCCCTAAACCTTTAAATAGGGAGTGTAGTAAAAAAAACAGATCCAGCAGAGCCCCAACTCAAGCCCCTAAAATTAGGGGGCCCCTAAATTTGCCTCCTCAGCCCCAATTCTCATGGGGCCCCTACTCAAGCCCCTAAAATTAGGAGGCCTCTAAATTTGCCTCCTCAGCCCTAATTTCCAGGGACACGAGTACAACCCCTATTATTGAAGATAGGAAAATACATGAGAGGCTTCGAAAATTTTATCATGTTTTGAAAATTTTAAATTTAAATTTTAAATATCATGTTTTTAAATTGTAAATGTTAATATGCTTATGTTTTATGTATTACAAATATTTTTGATTGAATTTTAGTGGTGTCAAATGAAGATTATACATAGCGGATATGTCAAAATAGGAGAAAAAGTAAAAAAGGGGCTGAGATTTAGGGGTTGTTGCTGGACTTGTGCTCTGAAAACAGAGCCCCAAAAAAATAGAGGGGTCCCTAAATCCAAAATAGGGACCCTGTTTTAGGGGCCCTTGCTGGAGATGCTCTTACTGCACTCCCTATTTTAAGATTTAGGGGCTGGTTTAGGGGCTCTGCTGGAGATGCTCTTACAGGGTTAATGGTTACCCGAATATAACCCTACAAAACAATGGCTATATGTGCTAAGCACATCAAACATATCCTTAGGTTAATTTCGACTCTAGTTACCAACTTTTTAGAAAAAAAAAAGACTTTGGTTACCTCTTACTCATCCCAACCAAATTTATAGGACGTATTTTTAATAGTTTTATCATATATAACATATTTTATATTTCAATGAAAATTAATAAATATTTAGATTTATTCAATATTATTTACATATATGTATTGAATATAGTGCTTAGAGATAATAATTAAGGATAGACTAATCACATTCAATATCTTTTTAAGCTACTATCTCCGATCACAAATAGTTGCCGTTTTAGAACTTTGATTATCAATATCTTTTTAAATGTTTAAATTGGATACATGAACATTATATGTGTAGATTTATCTTAAAAATACTTTCATAATATTATAATTTTATTTATATTATAATAAAAATTAATCCTTAAAATTGTGTTTTAATGTCGACATCCAAACCGATAACTATTGAGTGACCGGAGGGAGCGTTCACAAAACCGACGAAAACCGCTCGAAAACCGTATCGAGACGGTTCGAAACCCTAAATCAGTCGGTAAACCGGTCTAATTCAAAAAAATTGAAAAAAATTATGCGATGAAAACCAAGCGGTTTTCGACAAAAACCGATGAAAACTGCTCTAAAAATCGATTGCCCAAAAGGTTCAACTTGCCGATCGGTTTTCATTTTTTTTGAAATCTATTTTGAATTTTTTTTGTTTAAACGCTCGGTTTCAAAACTCTTTGGTTTTTGATAATTTTTATTTGATTTTTACGAAAAATCGGTATCGTTATGATCTCGATTTTCAATTAAAAAACAGTTTTGGTAGCCCTGAGTCCCTGACCGGAGGGAGCGTGCGCTGAAACAGCACAACGATTACGCAGCCGATCATTTCATTTCGAGGCAATTATCCCTCCCACCCGCAAAAGTAAAACCCACCATTGCTTGAGGCATCCATCGCAACCTCCCACCGCCGCCGCTTTCGCTCCCCTTCCCCTCCACCTCCACCTCCACCTCCCGAATCCCAATGGCGCCGTCGCGCCGCTCCGTGTTCGACGCCGCCTACATCCGCGCGGTGTTCGCGGCGGCCGGCATCTCCCCTCATTTCATCCCTCTCATCTGGAAGTATGAATCTCTAACTCCTAGAACCCAACGTGCACGTCACAATCACTCCCGTCTCCCTCTCTCCATTTTTTTTACCTCGTGTCTACCTGAGGGGTGGCTCTCTCTGCGTGCGCAGGTATGTCTTGCAGAACCCTAGGTGCAGCGACCTGGACGGTGTCCCGTCGCTCCCGGCAGCGGCGTACGCTCTCCTCCGGAAGAAGTTCCGGCCGACCACGTCGACTCTCACCGCCTCCGCGGACTCCAAGGACCGCTCCACCACCAAGCTCCTCATCTGCCTCCAGGTGATTTGTCTAGATTATGCAAACTTGTGCAGGATCACATTTGGGGATGATGTGGGGTTTAGGAGCTACTGATGATTTTGGGGTTACACGGAGAACGTTATGGCTTTCCTGATTATATCCCCACTCTTTGCCCACTCATTTGCATGTGATTGCACCTTCATAATATCAATGCATTTAAGCGGCTTGCTCTGGGCGATCGAGCTTTGTAAGTTTGCTCTCTGGATTTCACTCCGTGTGAATGTATGTACTTATTATGGATCAAATGTCTCACTTATACATGCACAATTGGCATGCATCTTGAGCAATCTTTTAGGGATTGAATTCCCCACGGGTGTCTCTGGTAAACTAGAAACTAACCTTTCGTTTTGTGTGCATTTTCAGTTTGGTGTTTATATATAGTTTTCCTGGAAGTTAATGATTATCTCAGAATCCCCCCATCATATTTAATTTGCCAACAAAAAAGAAACCACCAGTATTCTTATATTGGAACCGTGGAATTGGGCGTAGTAGCATGCAGATATAAGATTCGTTTAATACAATGTTATTAAGTCGTAAAGTCGAGTCGAGTCGCCAGAGGAGCGACTTGTCGACTTGGGCAACTAGTCGACCGACTAGTCTCGACTTAGCCTCTAGACTAGGAAGTATGTTAGTAGGACATGTCACATACTAAGTTCTAGCAATAATTAAGCATATATACATATTGTAAAGCATAAAATGAAGAGAAGAACAACGTAAGCATGATGATGATATGGACTGGAGACGTCTAGGGTTCGGCCCCTCTATTCCAGTCGCCCAGTCGCCCGACTAGTCCTAGTCGTGCTCCATGCACTGACTGGACGACTAATCGTGGATTAGTCGGCGACTAGTCGACGACTTAATAACAGTGGTTTAATGGTTGACAGCCTACAGTTCATAAGTGATGCAGCCGGTCTAGTTATGTTATATCTGGAAAACAGGGTAGGGTACCTGGCGTTGATTGTTCGCTATGGTATCACCAACGTACTTTTTTAAATGGATTATTGATTAAAGCAAACAATGGGAAGTTATTATTTAATAATATTTGCAAAAGACAGTTATAATTAGCATGGTTTGATTCTTTTGGTGTCCTGCTTTGTCCTTTACCTACGTTGAGTCTTCATGCAGTAGCCTTTCCTAATTGCGTTCCTTTGTTTTCTCCTTTCCTATTTGGCTGGATGGCGAGTCAGCTACAAAATGCACAGGTCGAGTTGTATATGTGTTGTTTTCCTTTGTTAGGATTAAGGATCTGTACTCTAATTTTCTAATAAGTTTTGTAAATACATTGTCGTTGTTGAGTTGTTGGACATGCTACAGTAATAATATTTCAGTTCCCTTGCTGTCCTATGTGTGTGGTTGATATAGTGCATATTGTCTAGTCTTCCACTCAACCTAGATTGAACCATAACTAGGGCAATTCATTGAGTTATCTCTTCTGTTTACTATATCTTTCTGGTTTATAGATTTGTTGCTTTACGTTGCATTAATAAGCCCCAGATAGTGTGTAGGACTGTAATGTCTCCTGACTGGGGATCTTAAATCCTCGATGTGAGATTTGAAAATCCAAAGGGGAACAATCCCAACACCGATGAAAACAACAGAAGAAGAAGAACAAAGAAGAACAGGAGACGAAGGAAAGGCGAATTAATCCATTACTTTTTTTCATAACCACTTTCTGTTAAAGCCAGTGTTTTTATACTCTCTTTACTCACACTTACACATGGGTCCCATTACCTTGGGCTGCCCCCTTTTCCACGTTGTTTTGCTCCAGCTGCATCCTTGCCTCAACGACCTTCTTGCTCCTTTTCTTCCCTTCCAGGATCGCCACCCTAACACCACCCCCTCCAGCAGAATCTGCTTGACCCCAAGCATTAGCTGTTGGAAAGCTTTGCTTGACCACATACAAGCCCTCCCATGTAGCCATCTCTGCCGGAATATTAGACCATTTGATCAATACTTGTGGAACTGCTGAATTCCCTTTCTTTACCAACTTCCGATCAAGAATAGCTTCTGGTTCAGTTGACTCCATATTGAGGTCAGCAATGCATGGAGGATTGTCAAATACTGGAGTATAATCAGGAACAAAGGACTTAAGTTGTGACACATGAAAGATTGGATGCATTTGACTTCCTTCAAGTAGTTCCAACTTGTATGTTGCTGGTCCAATCTTCTCAATCACTCGGTATGGACCAAAGTATTTGAATGCTAGTTTGGGAAAAGGTCGATTGGCAACTGAGGATTGCGCATAAGGTTGGAGTTTTAAGTACACTTGCTCCCCTTGCTGAAACTGCAGATCAGATCTTTTCTTGTCTGCCTGAATCTTCATGCGATTCTGAGCTTCTTCAAGATGGAGTTTCAGTAGAGCATTATGAGCTATTCTTTTAGTAATGAAATCGTTCACCGACTCATTCGAGACAGTAGCAGTATTTGGCATAGCTCCATACCTGGGTTCCGAAATCCGAACCATAGAACGCCTTGAACGGAGAGCAATCTAAAGATGTGTGGTAACATGTGTTGTACCAAAACTTAGCCATGGCCAGCCAACTGCGCCATTTAGTGGGTGATGAGTGTACCGCACAACGCAAATACATTTCTAGGCATTGATTGACACGCTCACTTTGCCCATCCGTTTGTGGGTGGTATGCAGTGCTATACTTCAGTTTAGTGTCCATAGCAGCAAACAATTCTCTCCAAAACAAACTGGTAAAAATCTTGTCGCGATCAGATATAATAGATGTGTGGTAACATGTGTTGTACCAAAACTCAGCCATGGCCAGCCAACTGCGCCATTTAGTGGGTGATGAGTGTACTGCACAACGCAAATACATTTCTAGGCATTGATTGACACGCTCACTTTGCCCATCCGTTTGTGGATGGTATGCATTGATATACTTCAGTTTAGTGTCCATAGCAGCAAACAATTCTCTCCAAAACAAACTGGTAAAAATCTTGTCGCGATCAGATATAATAGATCTCGGCGTACCATGAAGCTTCACTATATTTTCCAGAAACAACTTAGCCACTTGCGGTGCTGTAAAGGGATGCTTTACGGCCAAGAAATGGGCATACTTAGAAAATCGATCAACTACTACCATGATAGTATTGTATCCCTTCAACCTTGGTAGCCCCTCAATGAAATCTATGGTAACATCTTGCCATGCTTCCTCTGGAACCGGTAAACGTTGCAGTAGACTCGGCAGGCGTGTGTGTTCATGCTTAGTCTGTTGACAGATGTTGCACTGCTTGACCACATTGATCACATATCTTTTTAGTCCGGGCCACGCAAATAGTTTCTTCACTCTCTGATGTGTTGCAGTGATCCCAGAGTGCCCTCCAATTGCACTTGCATGAAAAGCATTAATGATCTTAGTTCGCAATGCCGAATTCTCTCCAATCCAAATACGTCCTTGATGTCTAATCAACCATTGACTCAACTCAAACCCTTGCTTATCAGGACTGTGGATGGCCAAGGCTATCAAAAGCTTTTGCGCTTTAGCATCAATGACATAGGAATTTAAAACTTCTTGAATCCATAGCGGCTGGTAGCCCGAGATTGCCTGCAACGCCATAAGATGACCCATCCTTGACAATGCATCTGCTGCTCGATTAGTCGATCCTTTTTTTTTATTGAATTTTGAATTGAAGACCCATCAATTTTGTCATTGCCTTATGCTGCAGTTCTGTTACCAATTGCTGATCTCCTAGGTAGTGTAGGCTATGGTGATCTGTGTTGATGATGATGAACTCTCCTAGTTGCAAATATGGACGCCAACGATCCACCGCCATGATTATTGCTAAAAATTCTTTCTCATAGATTGCAAGCTTCTGATGTTGCGGACTGAGCGCTTTACTAAAAAACGCAATGGGGTGTCCCTTCTGCATCAGGACTGCACCAATGCCCACATCACATGCATCTGTCTCCACCACGAAGGTTTGCTGGAAATCTGGCATTGCTTACACTGGTGTTTGTGCCATCGCTTGTTTAAGGCATTCAAAAGCTATTGTGGCTTCTTGATTCCACTGAAATGATTTCTTCTTCAGTAAACCAGTGAGTGATCGAGCAATAATGGAATTTTTGGTAATAACCCGTCAACCCCAAAAATCCTCTCAATTCAGTCACATTAGTGTGTTGAGGCCAGTCAACCATTGCTTGAGTCTTTAGTGGATCGGTTGCTACTACTCCTTCTGAAATAATGTGCCCCAAGTAAGATATGCTCTGTTGTGCAAAGGCACACTTCGTTCTTTTGACAAACAATTGATGTTGCTTCAATGTTTCTAGCACCATAGACAAATGTTGAACATGAGCTTCCGGGGTTGGGCTATAAACCAAGATGTCATCCACAAAAACCAGGATAAACTTGCGCAAATACGGAGCAAGAATAGAGTTCATAAGACATTGAAAGGTCGCTGGTGCATTTGTCAATCCAAAGGGCATCACTCTAAACTGAAATTGTACATGATGTGTCTTGAAAGCTGTTTTCTCCATGTCACTTTCAACCATTCGGATCTGATGATAACCCGACTTCAAATCTAGTTTGGAAAAATATTGAGTTCTTGCTAACTCATCCAATAGCTCATCTATCACAGGCATGGGAAATTTATTTTTGATAGTAATGCTATTCAACTTGCGACAATCCACACAAAACCGCTAACTTCCATCTTTCTTTTGTACAAGCAGTACCGGAGATGCAAATGGACTCATGGGTTGTATCAAACCAGTGTTTAACATTTCAGACACTTGCCGTTCAATTTCGTCTTTATGCATAGGTGAGTACCTGTATGGTCTAGTTTTCACCGGCATTGCCCCAGGAACTAACGGAATAGCATGATCATAAACCTGAGCTGGTGGCAACTGAGTTGGTTCTGCAAACACTTCAACGTACTGAGCAATGACTTGCACTTCCCCCGGAATTTGATCTATTGTCGGAACATAGTATTGTGCACTACCGCCAGCCCTAATCTCGTTTCCACCAGTCCACTTCTGTAATTGCTTCAATGGCATTTCATTCACTAATTCAGTCCTATTTGCACTCATCCCTTGTAATTTAACCTTCTGGCCATTACGCAATGGACTATGAAGTTGAAGCCAATCCATGCCCAATACTGCATCATAAGCCCCCAGCTCCAATACCCTCATATATGTCTGGAATGTGTGTCCTTGAGTCCACCACTCTAGTTGAGGGACATACCTATCACATGAAAGAGTTTCACCATTTGCAACATGCACCTACACTTCTGAAATCTTCTCTGTTTTCAACTTTGTGTGCTCCAAGAAGGCCGCATTAACAAAGCTATGAGAACTTCCAGAATCTATTAACACTAACATCACAAGATTTCCAACCATCGCTCAGACTCTCAAGGTTTCATACTCTTCAGTGCCAGCCAACATATGTAATGATAGTCTATATTGTTCTTGTTCAAACTCGCGGTCAGTGTCTTCTAAAAGTTGCAGCACTTCATCGCTGAGATGTTCAGGACATTCTCCCATCTCCATTGCATGAACTTGAACCGCTGGTGATCACGATTAAACTTATCACTACATTTGAAACAAAGGCCACGAGCACGTCGATACTCTCTTAATTGACGCGCTCTGCACAGATCGTCCGTTGTCACTCTGCTCTTACCAACTGTGACCTCACTGCTATTGGAAGCCCCACTCTTGTATGTGGAAAACATCTTTGATGGCTTCATTTTGAATTTTTCCCATTTCTCTTCTTGAATCTGGGATAGCAGGAATGCCTTTCTAACCGATTCAGGTAACTGAATTTCGACTTCATATCTTAGCTCATCTTTGAGTGCCATAATGAAATGATTTACAAAGAATTCTTCAGTGCAAGATTTACTATATGCTTTTATCTTATACATTGCCAATTCAAAATTCGTCTTGTATTCCAACACGCTTTTTGTCTGCTTCATTTGAATCAACTCTCTAATGTATCTTCGAGAGTCATATGCTCCAAACTCTGAATCTACCGCTGCCATGAAATGCTCCCAATTCCCCACTGGATGCTCCTCCTGATAAACCTGTAGCCACATAGCCGCGCTTCCCTCCATGTGCATTGCCGCCGCCGTCACCCACAAGGACTCATCAACATTATACATTCTGAAATACTTCAGGCAACAACTTCTCCAGATACGTGGCTCTTCTCCATCAAACTTCGGGAAGGTAACCTTGGGCATCAGTGGTCTCTTCTCCCCACTCCATGTCTCAGTCATTTGTGGTGTTGCTGATCCATTTGATTTCTGATTGTTAGAACTCATTGGTAAGGGGGATAAAGTACATCTCCCCAACAACCCCGCTGGAGTAGCAGTCAACCCCGCTGGAGTAGCAGTCAACACCCCTGCTTGTTTTGATGTTGTCGCTGGTACCACAGATGGCGTGATTGTTCCTGTCTCATCATCCTCTTGATTGGACGTTTGCGCCATTCTTTGAAATTGCTCCTTCAATCCCTTGACCGTTGTGCGATGCTCCTCAACCTGAACTTGAATTGCTGGAATTGTCTCCACTGGCTTGATTTTCTCTACGATGAAATCAAGACTAACCTTCAAGGACTCCCAGCGTTCATCCATTTGCGCCCACCGAGCGTCCGCTTGACTCGCTGCCTCCCCCATTGCTTCCAGCATGAATCTGGTCTACACAGAGGGCTTCTGGGGCGCCGTGATGTTTCCTCGGTTTGAACCAACCAAATCGGAAGTATGTGAACTCTGATTAATCAATCGCGAGAACACCTACACCTTCTTGGGATTTTACGGTTCAAAACGCAAAGGGGAAAAAAAATTTTCAGCGATCGAGCAGCTCTGATACCAAATGTAATGTCTCCTGACCGGGGATATTAAATCCTCGATGTGAGACTTGGAAATCCAAAGGGAAACAATCCCAGCACCGATGAAAACAACAAAAAAAGAAGAGCAGGAGACGAAGGAAAGGAGAATTAATCCATTACTTTTTTCATAACCACTTTCAGCCAGTGTTTTTTATACTCTCTTTACTCACGCTTACACACTTACACGTTGTTTTGATCCAGCTGCATCCTTGCCTCAACGACCTTCTTGCTCCTTTTCTTCCCTTCCAAGATCGCCACCCTAACAAGGACATAATGAAGTCGTTTGCCCTCAAAGAGGCTCTGCAAGACTACAACAATAAATGTCTAAATGATATCAAGCTTATTACATAGGTTCATACATGTTTATGTGTTACTAAGATAGACTTCCTCATACTGAATCAAAATGTATCGATTCTGATCTAGGAACTTTAATTCAACACCGATTACTAAACTCTGCGCTGTTTGATTTGAGTGCACTTGGTGAAGCAAGCATCTAAGAACTGTGCTATTTGATTTGAGTGCACCGGGTGAAGTATAATATCCACCAATGTAATTGTGGTTGACGAAATTTGTGGAGAAACTGTTATTAGGGCCTTATGCAGCAAATATGTTAGCATGTGTTTTCTAACTTCTAGATAAGCTATTTGCTCTTGATGTAAAGCTTGAATGCCTCAGTGTATGCGTTATTACTTATGAGTTATGGCAGCATGTGCAGTATTAGTTAGGCTATTGTTTGAATTTTGACACAATCACAAATTGAACTCTGTAATCTTTGTTTGCAACTTTGCATTCATGCTACAATACCATTTTATCACCACTGTCAATTTGACTTGAACTTGGTTAATCTTTTCTTGTGAATTACCTTTTAATTGTTGTTGTCAGTTTATTCTAACTTCTACATTGTAGAACATTGACTTATCAATTATCACACTTTAAATTTTGTGGCCCTAGAATGGGGATTCTGTAGAAGCAGTGGTCATGCGATATGATACCCGACTGGGGAAGTATGATGGGAAGCCTCGCCCTGGAGGAGTGCGTTCAACCCTGTGTGTGTCATCACAGGTATGTATAATTACCTTCCATATTGGATGATTGCTTTAGTAAGATCAGAAAACTTGTTTCTAATGGCTTAAAACTTATTGCCAGTATTGCTGCTGGTTCTGGTGATCTTTTGGTAACTTTATGTGCAACAGCGTAGTGTGAATGTGATCCTTGGTAAGCTTGTTACTTTCTGATTACTGGTATTGACTTTGCCTACAATATAACACAGGTAGGGTGCAAGATGGGCTGTAGATTCTGTGCTACTGGAACCATGGGCTTCAAAAGCAATCTGTCTTCTGGAGAAATTGTGGAGCAATTGGTCCATGCGTCCCGCTATTCTCAAATTCGAAATGTTGTTTTCATGGTAAGTTTAATAGTTCAAGTTGTTGGGAGTTACGTAAAATTTCTTTTCAGAAGAAAATCATGCTCACTGGAATGTGCGTATAATGCAACTTTTAGAATCCTTTGTCTCTATGTTTTCATCATTCAAACCTGACACAATTGTGTTGCTTGGTTTTGTTGTTATTCTTTTTCTGTGTACTTTATATTGTCGAAATTCATATATTGGACAAGGCAAAGCCATGCTACACTTCTCAAATATTACTTCTGTAATTTTTTTGTTATTTCTTACTGATTTTGCTAGATTTTATGGCTTCTATTGGCGAAATTCTGGCTTGCTGTACGAGTTTGTTCCTTTAATCTTTATTAGGGTAGATAGGATTTTTTTATTCCATACTATGTGTTAGGTGCCCTCTTTTCACGATGAAACTACAAAACCACTGCGCTGCATAGTACATATGCATGGGTTGGTAAACATTTGTGCAAGTTTATATTTATTATCTGTGCTATAAAGGAACTTTTATTCCAATGCGCCAGTTGTGCTATGTCATTAGTAAGAACATTGACAGATAATGATTTTGATTTCCTCTGTTAAACAATTTCTTCTCCGTGTCCTTCACAGGAGTTTTATTTATGGTTTTGCTCTGCTGTAATGTGCAGGGAATGGGGGAGCCATTAAACAACTATACCGCTTTGGTTGAAGCAATCCAAGTCTTGACAGGATCTCCCTTTCAACTTTCACCGAAGAGAATTACTGTATCTACTGTAAGCATAACCGCATAACTGGCTCCGTTGCATGTTGAAATCTCATTCTTGAGATGATCGTTTAACTTGGAAGGCTATCTTGTGTTAGTAGTTAACATTTTAGAAAACTCTAAATAACTTCTGAATACTGAATGACCTTGTATCACCCCTGTTCCATGATAAACCGCATACTGGAAAAATATGTCAAAGATGTCTCTTCAGTTATGCAGAGATCACTTGGTTATTCTAAGGATGGGTTATTTCCCTTTTTATTCTGAGTGGCTATACGAATAATGAATATTAGATAACATGATGTTCTTTTAAATCTTTTATGATTATTTGGTTCTTAAGACATGCATTTCTTTTTGTTCCCACCTATTATTGAAGCTGCTCCTACTCCTTGAGAAAATTAGCTCACTACCATCGCAAAGAGGCATAAATTGGAAAATACCATCCAATGTGAGGATGACGTGGGGACCAGACCAACTGTTTGTGACACATTGGAAGATATTTTCCAACTCGGTGATCTTTGTAATGGTACTGAGCAATTACATGTTGGACTTGTATTGCAGTATAGCATGGTCCGTATCTTGTTGTCTGGTGAAAACTTTGCTATGTTGATTAACTCTGTTAACTTATACTCATGTGTTAAGCATACTTTTGGCTTATATTCTAATGTGTTAGCATACTTTTGGCTTATATTATCTATGTGATTATGGGGTGTGTGTGTGTGTGTCTATATGGTCCATCATGGTGTAATTCCTTCTAATATTTTTGCTGAAATATTGAGTTTTGTTTAGGATTGAAGCAGCTGAAAGTTTGAATTTCATTTAGGATTCGTGCAACCATTTTAAATGCCAATTTGAATCTTAATATTATATCATGTACTGCAGGTTGGAATTATCCATGCCATCAACAAATTCAAAGATGATCTTCCGAATGTAAATTTAGCTGTGTCCTTGCATGCTCCTGACCAAGAGATACGTTGTCAGATAATGCCTGCTGCCCGAGCCTTTCCTTTAGGAAAACTAATGAATGCGCTACAATCCTATCAAAATGAGAGGTAAGATTACAAAAATGCCATGGCTTATCAGTGTCATATTATAATAAAGAGTTTTGTGTTTTGATGAACACTTCCGTTTTCCATCACAGCAAGCACACAATCTTTATTGAGTACATCATGCTTGATGAAGTTAATGATCAGGAACAGCATGCCCACCAGCTTGGTAAACTACTTGAAACAGTTAAAGTGGTGAGATACTTTCTGTTGCATCACTACATTTTATACTGAGTTCCTGATTATCTTTTTATGATTATTTCTTGACAGTCATCTGGTTGCACTATACTTACCCTGGATATTCATCATTCTACCCACTTGTATTGCTACCAGTGGTCTTATTGTTCAATGATTGCCTATTTGGTTGCAGTTGACCTCTGTGTTTATTTTTATTTTACTAATGTTTTTTTTGTGAGCGACCTCTGTGTATACACCAAATTTCCTTTAGATACCTTGACTTCACAGTAACATCTTCAATTTGTCTTGCTTGAGGTTGTCTTTTCTTTTTTGGCAAAGCTATTGGCAACCATCTGAACTGCATGTGTCTGAATATGTGCTTCAAATCATTTTTGTTTTTAGTCAGCAAGCGCATAAGGCTATGACCATGATGAGTTTTTAAGTGCTTTACAATATTTCTTATATCTTCATCGTGATGCCTGAATAGAAATAGAATCATCATTATGTTCTCTTAATCACTAACAGGTTGTTAACCTGATACCATTCAATCCAATTGGCTCGTCAAGCAATTTCAAGACAAGCAGCGACCAGAATGTGAAGAGGTTCCAGAAGGTCCTAAGAGGCACCTACAGCATCAGAACCACTGTTCGCCAGCAGATGGGTCAAGACATAGCTGGTGCTTGTGGCCAACTGGTGGTTAGCCTCCCTGATGAAAGATCAGCCGGTGGTGCCACCCTTCTGTCAGACATCGAAGACCTCCGGATCTGACATCTCTTCCTACTGTTACTTTTGCCATCTCATCAAAATCAAAACCTTAACGATCAGCCTTACATTACTCTGTAACTAGCGCTATAGTTCCAGTCAAGCTTTAAAATATGGACATGTTGATCTCAACCATTGTGGTATTTCCCTCCAGACATGGAAACACAATTTTGCTGTTAACGCAGTGGCGAAGACCCCAGCTTTTGTGGATAGGTAGCAACTGGAAAGGTACGCTACTCGGTATTGTATATGGGATTATGTTATCTCATACTTGCAATGATCAGATGATACCATCGCATTGCCCATCTAGATTGTTTTCTGTCGAACTCTGGCTGTAACCTCTCTGCTCTTCATTTGGTTATCGTAACCTCTTTGCTCTTTGTTTGGTTACTCATCAAGTTCTGTGCCGCTGTGTCGGTGGGTTGTGTCATGGTGTGTTCTGGTGGTGGAATCGTTATGGTGCTGCATGTGTGATGTGTGGAGCTGGCAGGGCTCTTGGTGTGGATCGTGTGTAGTGGACTACTAGTGGCTAGGTGCAGCACATGGGTTGTGCTGCTTATTTTATTTTTTAAATTTTTTCAGACGTCCTGGAAGTGAGTGTGCTTGGTGGAAGCATGGAGCTCTCCTGACTTTCGAAAATCGGTGATTTGGGCCTTTTCTATTGTTCTCATGTGACTTTCTTCTTTTTTAAAAAAAATATTTTGAGAGGATTGTCAGGGTTTGGTCATCGGCGAAACTTCGTCTCGCAGTGTACATCTTTGAGAAACGTGCGTGCTCGTAAGAACAATCACTGTTCCTCGTCTAGGATCAATCTCAGACGTCAAATTCCTCTTCCGAGAGGGAAAGCAGGATCGTGCTGTGCCGTGTAGGCTGCAACTGATGAGACGAATCCCTGCCTCCTACTCGGTTTCACAAAATCGACGAAAATCGCACGATTTTCGCCTGTATCATCGTGGTCCGGTATCAAATACTGGTTGATAAACAGGTCCAATTTTAAAAAATTCAAAAATTTACGTGTTACAAACTGGTCGAAAATCGGTGAAAATCGCTCGATTTTCATTAAAAGTCGACGAAAATTGCTCCAAAAAATCGACCGCAAAAAAATTCAACACGTTTGTAGATTTTTCACGATAATTGACGATTTTTTACTTTTTTTAAAAAAATTAAATTTTGAGTTTATATGAGTTTTAGCGACGTTCGAAAATCGATGATTTTTAGTGCCAGTAGCGAATTTTGTGTATTAAACGTAAGGTGAACCCTGCTCCTACCGGCTACCCCCGCTCGTGGTGTCATTTTGTGTCGCCCCCACATACCCCACAGGCCCACACACCACCTGTGGCGGAACGGTACTTGGTGGCGTCTCAGACCGCTCCTTTTTCCTCGTCTTCGGCGGCTGCCTCCCCTCCCCTTCCCGGAGCCGCCGCCATGGCCATGAAGGGACCCGGCCTCTTCTCCGACATCGGCAAGAAGGCCAAGGGTACCTCCTCCTCCGCTCTCTCTCTCTCTCTCTCTCTCTCTCTCTCTCTCTCTCTCTCTCTCTCATTTGTTCGGTCTTTTTCGTTTGGGGTTTTGTGATCTGCAGATCTGCTGACGAAGGACTACACCTACGACCAGAAGCTGACCGTCTCGACCGTCAGCTCCTCCGGCGTGGTAAGGAACAATTCCTCCGATCCCACCGCGCCCGTGTGATTTGATGGTGTTGAGCTCGTCTTCGCTTCTTTGCGCCTGCGAGCCTTCGATCTAGTTACGGCTCTGGCTGTGTTTTAACCTTGCTATGTTGCCTTGTGGAACACATGCTAGATGTGGCTTGTTTGTTGTTTCTGTGTGGGTTTTATTTAGGTTTCTCGAGTTGTTCTATTGCTTGGAATTTCCGTGGCTGCTGCACCCGCATGTTGTTAGTAACTTAGTGTGTTGTATGCGAATGGACGCCATGTTTGGTATGTGTTAGCTGTGTGGTAGCTTGACGGGAAACGGGAATTTTGTCATAACATTGTAGAACAATGTAGTTACTTATTGGACAAAGTTGATTGGGGAACAATACCATCGAATTCTACTTGCGCTATAGGGCCATAGGGGGCCTTGTACTTAGCGAGAGTGGTTGAGATGCTGGAGTTGGAGTAGTTTGTTGTTGGTTCCTTTGTAGCCAGGATCATATCCTGTCCTGTTTTATGGAAGGTTATGCAAGTGTCTGAAGCAAGTGAGTTGGTTTTTGACTTGCTAGTTTCGGAGCTTTTGTTGCCTGTGTTTTCTTTGTGCGCTGTGTTGTCTTACAAGTACTGCTGGCTGCCAATGGGGTTTTGAGAACGATGAAGGCTTACGAAATATGTATGCTTAGTTTGTGACATGAAATCTTGGTGGCCGTTCGTTAGCCCATCAATGCTGTAAAATATGTGGCGTGACATGAACAAATTAATGCAAATAAGTGATCCTGTAATATTAGGGTAAATCAATTTTCAACCGGTCAGCAATAGTGCATTCTCCTTGTAGACACTATACAAACTTATGTTTTTTGTTTACATGCCTTAAAAAAAAGATTGATAAGTGAACATGCAAATTGATTTTCATCTTCAATTTTGAAAATATAAACTAGATGTACATGTGATTGATTGAACACCCTGTAACTTGTTGAAGGCTTCATCAAGCATTTGCATTTGTATCTACTATCTAGCATTTGCATCTGGAAATGTGTTTATTATGTGGTTTATTTGCACATGCACTCATCTACCATTGTTATACAATGAACGATCATAGTTTCGACCCATGTGCTGAAGAGCCTTTCATTTTGGTTGTTAAAGTTAGAATAAGATTTATCCATTTCTCATTCCTCTTATATGATTTTTAGTCACTGCATATTGTTGTTACTTGCAATAACAATACTGGTGTACTGTTCTCTGTTATTTGAACTTATTTTATATGCCCGTTTGCCCTTTATGAATCTGCATGTCATGGATTTTGTTCTTGATTTTTCAGGGCCTCACATCAACAGCTGTGAAGAAAGGGGGGCTTTATTCTCTTGATATCAGTTCAGTTTACAAGTACAAGAATACTCTTGTTGATGTTAAAGTGGACACAGAGTCAAACGTTAGTGATATGAAATACTTAGTTTCCTCTTTGTAGCCTTTTGCTAGTTGTAACACATTTCTATTATTTCTGCAGATCTCTACTACCTTGACTGTGTTGGAAGTCCTGCCATCCACAAAGCTTGTGACGTCTGTCAAGCTGCCTGACTACAATTCTGGAAAGGTAATTTCATCTTGTGTCAATTTATGGTTGTTGAATTGAAATCAGTCCATGGTCTGAATTCTTCTTAACAGGTGGAGGTGCAATACTTCCACGAGAATGCAACTTTTGCTACTGCTGTTGGCATGAAGCCCTCTCCTGTGGTTGAATTTTCTGGGACAGTAGGCCCTCAAGGACTTGCGTTTGGTGCAGAAGCTGGGTTTGACACTGCTACAGGGAAATTTACCAAGTACAGTGCTGGGATAGGTGTAACCAAGCCAGACTATCATGCTGCATTCATTCTGTAAGTCCATACTTTATTGTGATTTGTCATGACTAGGGGTGCAAACGGAGAGGATACGGACGGATTTCGCTTATCCCGTATCCTATTCCATATATATTTTTTTTGAATCGGAGTCGGATACGGACAGTGCCGGATTCGAATACGAATGCGGACTATCTTGGTCATGGATACGGATCGAATACAGGTCATTCTGAATGTAGTGCAGCAGAATTTTAAGTCAAATTTCAGCAAGAACAACAGGGTTGTGCAAACAGAAAGCTGTGAATGTATGAGAGCATGAAGGGAAGAAACCGCACAAAAATAAACACAATATTTATGAACTTAACATCAAGATTGCAGAGAAACTAACTAAAAATTTTGATCTACAACAATACATGACTGCCAATTATGTTAGCCTGAATTCTGAAACTTCTGCATTTTTGTTTAGCAACATGGCTGCATGTCAAGAGAACCCTACAAAATAGCTTCAGTAGTTCAGTTTTAAATCTTGGGACAACTTAATGATTACATCTTTTGAGACCAATTAGCGAGGGTTAATTCTTTTGTCAGGTTATCTATGCATTTTTTTTTAAAAAAAAGGGCATTCATATGCAAATCCCTTTTTGCTGAATGTATAAAGCTACAGAAACGCATATTTGACATAATACAGTTTCTTCATATGCAAATCCCTTTTTCTGAATAAACATGTACAAGGACCGCAAAATATTCTATGCACAATGGAGAAAATTATATTAGGATTTGGAATTACTTAGATGGATAGCAAGGAACAGCATGGACTACATGTGCTAATTGAAATTTTACAAAACCAAAGTGAGATGCTATTCTGAAGTTAGTCTGTGTTTCCATATGAAATCGTGTTGCTAATTTTTCAAATTGATCAATAGTGGGTCGATGCTAAGGAAGCTAATTGAGCTCTGCGACTGGAACATTGCACATATGTGGAAACTTGTAAAAATAAGAGCTTACGATGAGGTGTAGCTCTTGGCAAGCAGGAAGTATATCCTCCAGAACAGCTTATCCTTCATGTGGCGTTGGCACAGATCGTACTGGATCTTGGCGAGTTCCTACCTGAAGCAGTTGATAGTTCAGAACCATCTCTTAGGGATAGGAAGCAGAAGTGGGCGATAAAAGTCAAGATCCGCCTAAACCCACCTTGGCCTTGGAGAGCACGAGCACGGCAAGCGAGGGAGGTCGGAGGAGGTGGACCACCGCAGGAAGGCGGACCAGCGCAAGGAGGCCATGCGGCCGGAGGAGGCAGACCACCATGGGGAGGCGATGCGGCCGGAGGAGGAGGACCATCGCGGGTAGGCATGGGAGGCCAGAGGAGTAGGACCACTGCGGGCAGGTGAGGAGGCCGAACAAAGCGGATCCCAGCTGGGAGGCGACACGGCCAGAGGAGGCGGACCACCACGGCGCGGACACCGCGGGCAGGCGAGGGAGGCCATCGACTTTGCTGATCCGGGGTCCAGAAGGCCACGGCGGGGAGATCCGGAGAGGGGACTGTGGTGGGGGAGCGGGGACCTGGGGACTGGGAAGGGGAGCATAGAATGGCCGAAGGGGTTGGGGATTCCCGATATCTAGGTTATGGATAGTTTCCGAATAGCTCCGATTTAAATTTCGGATATATCCGAATCCGACGGATATTTTTGTTCCGAATCTGTTTCCATATCCGACAAAAGCTATCCGAATCCGACTCCAATATCTAGAGAAAAAAACACTCGGATATCCGATTTTATGCTCCGAATACTATCTGAATTTATTCGGATGGATGGACAGTCGGGAACTATCTGCTCCGTTTGCACCCCTAGTCATGACTTTATGGTTGGAATGCTAGTATTTTATTTATTTTTAATGCAGAATGCTAAGATTGATCCGTTACACCAACATGTACAGGGCCGACAAAGGTGACACCATTAAAGTGTCAGGTCTGTATCACTTTGATGAGAAGCAGAAGGCTTCGGCTGTGGCTGAATTAACCCGGAGGCTCTCAACAAACGAGAACACTCTCACCGTTGGTGGCCTGTACACAGTCGACCCTCGGACAGCCGTGAAGGCAAGGCTCAACAACACTGGAAAGCTTGCTGCTCTTCTCCAGCATGAGGTTAAACCAAAGTCATTCTTGACAATCTCGGGTGAATTTGACACCAAGGCCTTGGACAGATCCCCCAAGTTTGGCCTGGCACTCGCACTCAAGCCCTGATCACATCATCTGCGGTTGATGGCTGTCAAATTTCGAATTCTTTGGTTGTTTTTGCAAAGTTACTGCCAATAATTTGTTCCACAAACTTGTTCCGTTAATCTCTCAAGGTTTTGCTCTGTAGCAGGATCCGATGGGCCCTCACAGAATTTTATCCATCCGTTTTGTTGATGAAAGCATCTAGTCATTGATAGATGTATGCTGCTTGTTTCTTTAGAGTCGAGCTCTCTTCCTACTGTGAGTACCTGAGTAGCTTTCGCAGTAGTCTGTTCCTTAATTGCAGAAGCTACATGACATTTTCATGCGGTGTTGATTGATTTTACCACTCGTTGAGGTTTACTGCTTGTTTGAAGCTCATTTCTTATGTCTATATATATCATGTCTCTTATTGTGGCTGCCTTTTTCAATGTTCTTAACAATTTTCCTTCCTTTGAAGTGATTTGCTCAGGACAAGAGCCCAAAATTCAGTTGGAGAAGGAAAATATCAGGGGCTAATTCCAGTATAGGATAGGTGGATGCAGTTGTCTTCGCTATTTATTGCGAAAGCAAACGTGTGATTGTGAGTAATTTTTCCGCCCCCCTTTCTTCCAAGTGCTAATTTGGAGCCGAGAGGTACTACCGTACCAGCAGCAGCTGTGTCCAGGTTTAAAAATACCATTTTAACGAGCTGGCGGTACCAAAATTCTCGAAAAATCGAACGGTTTTAAAGTAAATTTAAAATATGATCAAACCGCGAGCGAAATTCGAACGAAAATGTCAAAAACCGCTTAAAAAGCTGCAAATTTCGAGCGGTTTAGATAAAAGCTTATTTTTTGATATTAAGATCGATACATATTTGTACAAGAGTTGAAGAAGGATACGATCGGTTTATACTCTATAAATAGGGTCGACAAGCAAGACAGAAAAACATCCAATGATCAACCAATTTATTTTACTTTTTATGTACTTTTTCATCGACCAGGAATAGCTTATAAATTTAGAATCTTTCATCTGTAATTCGTTTTTTATCAATAAAATTGTGCATCGCCAATTTTGATCAATTGTCGACTTACATCACCCAGGTTTGTTTTTTCTTCGATCTTGTCGCGCATCACTTTTTTCAGGAAAAATCTCTTTATCATCTACTCAGCTCAATCAGGCTATTTAGATTTATCGTTACTTGTAATCTAATCGGCTTGGATATAGATCGGATTAGCAGTAACGTGTATTGTCCTCAAAGAAGTACGAATAAACTGTGCAATTTAAGCAGTACTTGTTTCTACTTGTAATTAAATTCCTGAGGGAAATCGGTAGCACCCTCCATACATACGTTATGTTGTGTTACTTCCCTCCCCCACAAGTTTACTATGAATTTGAAGACCTTCTGCTGTCAGTTTTCCATTCAAATGTATTGGATCGAATTTGAAAACAGGAAAGAAAAAAAAAAGATGTCTTTTTTTTACACTGAAAAGATAGACCTCACTCCTCAGTGACTGTTGTATTCATATCACATTTGGAGCATTGATATCTTGTGTGATCTTGTTGGTGCTGTTTTTCCGAGTGCACAAATCCTTTGTCTGATAACCATCAACTGTAGCGCAATAATCACGAGCATCAAAGCAGTGAGAGCACTCAGACAATGAGCCGCAAAGCAGTCAGAAACGAGCGCCTCACATTCGGTGCCAGTGTAGCCGACCAACACCTGATCTTGATCTTTAATCTGACCGAGCCTGGAAGAATGATTCAATTCATTGGACAGTATGATCACTTGCAAAGTTGCCATGCCTTTGCCTGATCAACCCAGTGATTAGTGGGCTCACCATTCAGCCGCTCTGACGTCTGATTCTCTAAAGTTTCAAGTCTTGGCATCCTTGCTCTGAATTTCTTTCTGGGTTCTGACCGCTTTTTCTCCCGCTTGGAATAAAAGATGAACTGACGATAAAATATGGGTTCCAAAAAAGATTTCGTTCGGTTTATCACTCAAGTCCAAATTCAAATTCAAAAAATTATCTAAAAGTTCCATAAAATTAGTGTTAATAGTTTTATGACCTCTTGTGTAAATATTTTATTTTTGTGAACAAATGAAGTTTGGAATTTTACAATATTTTTTTTTGGTGCAATTTTTCTGATTTTTGTTTTGCAATTTTTCAAACTGGCGCCGATTTTCGCCCAAAAACCGCTCGAAATTTACTGCTTTTCGAGCGGTTTTCGACCTTTTCGTTCGAATTTCGCACACGGTTTGACCATATTTCAAATTTGTTTAACTTTCTAAACCATTTGGTTTTTCACGAATTTTGTTCGTTTTTTTTGCGAATTTCGGTACCGCCCGCTTGTTGAAATCCGAGATTGAAACGGTATTGTTAACCCTGGGTGGTGGTGAGGTTGGGGCACAAATCACATTACACCAAGTCCATCCCAAGTTACCTAACAGAACCAAACTAGCATATGTATATATACGACTGATCTAGCCCTTTCGTTTCCTTTGAACTTTAGACTTCAAGTTGGCATACACGGACGGTAAGTACTGCTATAACGTAGACGACGGAGTTATGCCTACGAAAGATATCTAGCGGCTGTAAACAACGCAGAGAACTATCCAAGTCAACCAAGGAGCTGTTCTACGCCGTCGATCACTGCCTGCCTTTTGCCCGGTCAAAGTCGCAAGCCAAATACCAAAAGAGAGAGAGAGAGAGAGAGAGAGAGAGAGAGAGAGAGAGAGGAATTCGCGCGATCGATTGACCTAACATTTTTTTCGCTCAAGCCGCACTTACAGGCAGGGGCGAAGCCAGCCGCCGGGTTCGCTGGTGTCAGTATTGTTTCTAACTGGTGTCATTAATATTATAAACAGTGTTTAGACAGTATTTTATACTAGTTTTTTAAAAATTTATCGGTGTCAGCTGACACCAATAATAAGCTCTAGCTCCGCCCCTGCTTACAGGTGAGTAAAGCATGCTCTCGCACGTGACGTCACCGTGCATGCACCGGAAGAAATTAAACTTGCCTGGCGATCGAGTCGCAAATCACGCCAGGCGTTTGGCGAAATCTCTAATTAATGCAGACTACGTACGTACGTACGTACGTGTGGTTTGCGTCAATCTAATGCAGGCTACGTGTGGTTAATTTGGCGAGATCTAATGCAGACCACGTACGGGCCGGGCGCCGGTGGTTATACTGCATGTACAGGACTGGATGCAGACTAGTACGTACGTGTGGCGGTTTCAGTCGATGGACGAGACAGTTAATTAACATTCTAATCCTGCAAGGTCAATTCCAAGATCTGGCATGCAAGTTAGGTTGTGGCGATCGATCGAACCCAAATAACCCTGCCGAATTCAAGTTCGACTGGACTCCGACCTCGCCCGAGTACGTACGGTCATCTCCAACGAGTGGGTTAGCACTACGTACGATATTGCATAGAAAAAAAAAATGGATTTCTAGAATTGCTACCGATGACTTAATTAGCTTTTATTATACCCAAGGATTAGTCGAACGTATCTGGAGGGTGTATGCTCTAACTAGCTAGCTAGGTCTTTGGTTCCCCGAGCATGCAGCCATAGATTTTGGCTACGTACGTGGTCGTCGGGGAGGGCCGGGGAAGCTGTAGGGGCTCGCATGCATGAATCACGAAAAGATCAAATTACATAAAATCGGCTATTCTTTCTAGTAGAATCAATAATGCGCTGGTAATAAGAAAATCCTTTTTAGGCAATATATATATTATTAGAAGTTAATAAGAAATCTTTTACATTAAAATGCTAAGAAAAAAGAGAAATTTGCTAGAAACCCTCCTAAATAAAAAAAACGGTGCACCATGTCCTTAAATTGGTGGACTCTAATTTAAAGGCTTATATTCGACGGTTGCATTAGATATATATTGATTTGAAAAGATCTAAAAACATGTAACCCTTAATTTGGTGGGTCATAATTTTAAAGATTTAGACTCAATAGTTGGTTTACTGATTTTTTTTTTTAAAAAAAAAACAGGTAGCTCTACTTTTAATTCAAATGTTGAGAACGTAAATACGCGATGGACTCACCTCTCAATCCCCTCTCACACGTAAGGAGAGATAAAATTTGCTAATTAAATATAAAATCAAATATCCTAAATTTAAATCTAGGATACAAAATATAGATTTCAAAAATTAGAATTGCGTAAGTTAACATCGCGCGATTGCACCAACTGGCTAGTTGTTATAAATAATCGTCTTCACCGAGGTCCTTAATTACTGCTAGTGATATCTGGAGGACATTCGCAATTAATCGTTCCATTTCCACTTCCGCCTCGTCGATTGGTTGGAAGTCTAGCTTGGACTCGGTTTGAAGGTTGCTGTCGTACGTTCAACGCTCGTACCGAAGTTAACGGTCTCGGCTGTGGAAAACGAACGCAGAGCCACGGGCGAATTAATCCAAGCAGCAGCAGCAGCAGCAAATAAAATAAAATAAAAATTCGCAGTCATGTGGCCGTTACGTGCGCAATGTGTAACTGAGCCGGTGATCGATTGACGTGGCGGTGCCTTCGTCCAAGATTTCACAATGGCACGGGAGCACGTCGGCCCATGTAGGGCAAACCCAATTTGAACTCCTGCTCGCCCGCACGAACACGCCACGAAACCTACAAGCAAATTTGGACAAGTGTGCAAGACAGCCTTGTTCCGATCAGATTCTAATCCCTAATTTTTATTTTTATTTTTATTTTTTTGGGCGGGCGGTTTCGTGGAGTATTTGTGAACTGCACGTGCGAGGGTAGGGTGAGTTTTGGTTCGCAGCCTGGCATGGCGACACGGGGTGTGGTTTTCGTCCGATGATTTGTCCCATGATAAGAGGAAAATGCAGGTTTTCTCCTCGAGGTCCTTGTCCCTCCTCTCTCTCTCTCTCTCTCTCTCTCTCACTCTCTCTCTCTCTCGGTCCTCACCGGGTGGGCAGGGCGGTAATAGTACGAAGCAGATGATTGGATGGATGGATGCGGCCTGCGCTGCCCAATTGGTCGACGTCGCTGTTGCATTGACAAAACCAGGTATCCACGCGCGCATTATGGCACGATCCGCAGAATGATTTTAGCGCGCTCTCTCTCTCTCCAGGCGCGCCCGGGATGCACCTCTGACAATGATATATATGGACATTCTCACATAATTCTCTTGGGATCGATTTGGCCATTTCGGCCTACAATGCTGCATGTACTACTCGCTTTTGATCCGGACAGTGATGGGCACAGACATGCATGCGTGGCCGATCACTGTAGTGACCTCATCCGCGTATTTTATTATAAAAATAACTTATTCGTAATTTTATTTTTACAAAAATAGCTCTTTCTCCACCACAAAAGACCAGAAAAGCGATAAGTGTTACCTTCGGTGGTGTAGGAGAACCGAGGAAACCTGTGGGAAGCGTTGGAAGCTAGAGCTCATATATTTGTTATTGTAATTAAACCAATGCTGAGCCATAGCTCATTTGGCACAAGGCACGCGAGGCGAGCAGGAGGTCCTGAGTTCGAATTCCTGTGAAAGCATTTAAAAAAAAATTTGGCTATTAATTAATATTAGAAATTTTTTTAAAAAAATTATAAGGGTCCTGATAGCTTGTCAAACCTATATAAAAATTTTATATCATGATCAAACAGAGAGTTTTTATTTCGGTATGCTGTCCAGACCCTTCTAAAAAAAATTCAAAAAATTTCAACATCATTTAACAACCCAAAATTTTTTTGTGAAATGCTTTCACCGGGATTCAAATTCAAGACATCCTGCTCGTCTCATGTGCCCTGTGCCAAGTGAGGTACGGCTCAGCATTGGTTTAATTACCGGTAACAAATATATAAACTCTAGCTTTTGGCGCTCTCCGTCCACCCAAAGTTCCTCGAGTGCTCTCCGTCCACCCAAGGTTTCCTCCGGTGCTTCCACAGCACCAAAGGTGACACTTATCGTCTCTCTGGCCTTCTGCGGTGGAGAAGGGGGCTATTTTTATAATAAAAAAATATTGTGAGAGAGTTATTTTTATAATAAAATGCACAGAAAAGAGCACTACAGTAAAAAAAATCGGCTTCTGTTTGCTGAACTGAACTAGACGTCAGCTACGCATGGGAACTTGACAGCGGATTTCAGCCGCTGCACGGTCATGCGCCCCACGACTTGTCACATCAGCGTATCCGGGGTAGTGTTTGTTCACGCAATGCAAGGGGCCGGTTACGAGTAAATTTAACCAACGAGATTGATCTAAGTTCAACAAACATCGATCAGAAAGAACAGAGGGGGGGTGTGGGGGGATTAATTTGGAGTACGTAGTAGTGTTTGTTGACGAAATTCAAAAGGGTTACTCAAACAACAAGAGACGTCGTGAACGACTAATGCCAGCCAGAAGCAAATGCCTGCTGAATCTTGCTCGGTGGTACAAAATCAACACGGTGCATACGTGTGTCCGCCGCGTTCATTGCTTGCGGTCATGCTATTGCTAGCCGATTGCATGCATGCATGCATGCATGTGTACGGATCGATCGGGGGTGATCCGCTTCCGCCTCGTTGCCCCCACGACACTCCCTCCACACGCGCGGCCGCACGCGAGGCGATCGAGAGCCACTCCGCGGGCGTCATTGCCTCGTGGCCTGGCGTGCGTGATGGTTCGTACATACGTCATAACTCATAAGTGATCGATGCCCCGTGAACTCCTGCGCGGCTGCGCCCATCAGCAACCGTTTCCATGCATGCATGGTCGCAGAGGTTGTTTGCTAACAAACTACCGGTTCGATCCACATCTGAGCACGAAGGTTTCCATGTCGAAGAAAACTTGCAAATGTCCGTTCCGGTAAAACGGAAATCGAAGAAAGATAATTTGAAAGGCGAATTAAGGGTATGTTTGGATCCATTAGCACTAACAGTTAGCTGCTAAAATTAGCTAAAGTAGATCCCAACAGCCCAGCTAATAGTTAGCTAACAACCCAGCTAATAGCTATCTCATTAGCTGGTTCTCCCCTGCTAATTCCAGCTAATAGATGGTTAAAAGACTAATTCGCCCCTCCACCGCAGGCCCTTTTCTACTGTGCTCGGCTTCACCCATTAGCTAATTAATGCAAGGGTACAATGGATATTTCCACTCACAACTAAATTTCCAACCACCTACTAGCTAGTACATCCAAACAGCCCTAGCTAATAACTAGCTAGCTAATAGTTAGCCCACCTAATAATTAGCAGCTAACTATTAGTGCTAATGGATCCAAACATGCCCTAAGAGTTACTATAAGTTGCTAATCCATATGCGTAGGCTAGTAATAATCGCATCAACTCACGGATGGCATGCAGCCTCACGCGCGAGTAGGCATGGTAATGGTTTGGGTTTAAATGGATTGAGTGGGATGGGTTTAAGGAATAGGTGCAATTGGATGGGTTCAAATGGGTTGAGGGGCAAAATGGATTGGATTTACTTGTAACGTGGTTTTGTTTGAGTTGGTTCGGGTTGAATATTTATGGTTTTATATGGGTTTAAACCCATGGTTCCATGTGGTTTGCAACTTATAAACAAATATTAGCTCCCCATTCCCAATCACCTCTGATGTCGGTGGGGAAGAAGTTGGACCCTACCTAATTAAGCTGGTGTCACCGAAGTTGATGCATACGCCCGCTGCAACAATGTCGATCTCTCCCAACGATGAGGGGGGGGGAGCTGAACGGCGCCGCTTGTTGAGGTTGTGGTGATGGGCTCGCCAAGGCGACACCTCGGCTAGGTGTTGAACGTCTTTGTCAAGGTGTTGAACATCTTGGTCGAGTGGCTGTAGAAGTGTTTCAGAAAATGCACGGGCGGTGCCTCTGATGAGAATAGTTGCTTCTAGTTGTTAGATCTTATAGTTTTGTAAATGATCATGTTCTGATGGTGACAATGTAGGCTACCTGACTTCTTTAGGCCGGTTGAGTATGTTTTTTTTACTTTATGTAATTGTTCTAAGTCCTACCAGCTCTTGTGATACAAAATTATCCAAATATTTATCTTTTTATTCTGAATTAACTCACGGCGTGGACCATGATAGGATCTTGGACTAAATCTGAGAGTATCAGGGAATGGATGTAAATGGGTTGAACCCATATCAAGGAAGTGTGTTGGGTTGATTTGGTTTGGGTTTATATAGCATATGGGTTGGGTTGGATTGAGTTTTGAGGAATTCTAGGTGTACATGTTGGATTGTGGTGGAGAAATTGGTTTTATTATTATAAGTTGGAGGGTTGGTTTTGAAACCATTAGCAGGCCGCGCAAGTGAAACAGAAGATAGGGACGTATGAGGCTGCCACGTAGGCTTACACTGTTAGGTCTGTTATAATCAACAGTTAATTCTAAAACATGTAATTTGTGACACAAGCTCTTAAAAATATGTAGTTTTGTAAAATAAAAACTAAAACGCGGACGAGAGCTGGCTCGTTTGGCTGGGGCGAGCAACGCTCACCCAGCCCGCCCGCGTTCGAGCGCTGGCTCGGCGCGGACGCGCGTAGAGGCGGGTGCATGCGCGTGTGTGAGTGCGTGCGTGTGAGGGGTGCGTGTGTGCATGCGTATGTAGCTCGTATGTTGTTCTTTCTTCTTAGTGAGATGCCAGAGCTCTTGGCCAATATTCAAAAAAAATAAAAAATAAAACCTACCGTTTTTCTAATAGTTTGTACATACAAATTGTAGTTCTGTGAAACTTGCTTCAAATGAACTAACCAAATCCATGTAACATGTTCTTGGAACCAATTAAATGTTTCGAATTGAACACCTAGCAAGCTATGGGAATCAGCGGGCAACATGGAATGGTGAGCTAGAGAGCAGTGGAGGGTGACAGCATGTATGGAGATAGTCAAAAAGGCAAGCGAGTTAGAATTAGGGTGGACTGTGGAGGGCGCGTCACTAGGTGGTAGCCGTAGCAAATTGAGCGCCAACCCATGCACGGGCACGGCAAACGACTAAGAGTCATTTTCTCGTTTGAACATGACTAGCACGGAAGCAACGCGACGAGCGCGCGCGGGAACTTCCATAGATGTGCGCTACAGTCTCGATCTAGCTAACAGTAACTCCCTCGCGCCTATAAGTAGCAGCTAGCCCACGCAGAGGCCACGGCAGGAGCAATTTGCTTAGCTTAATTAGCTTGGATAGCCTCGCCATTGTAGCGCCCCCTCCCTCTTCGAACCGGAGAGAGAGAGAGAAAGATGAAGGTCTCAATGGAGAGAGCTGTGTTCTTGTTGGTTTGGGTTGCCCTGTTGAATGGTAAAGCCATATTTTAAGCCTTCTGGTTTAGCTCACTCTGATCAATCATGGCATCAGTTAAAGGAGCGTACTAATGATCGAGGTTCTCTCTCTTCCTTTCCCCAGCTGCTAGCATGGTGCAATCGCTTCCTTACGACTACTCGTCGAGCTCTGAGGTATATGTAGGAGCCCTCCTCTCTCCCTCCCTCCCTCTCTCTCTCTCTCTCTCTCTCTCTCTCTCTCTCTCTCTCTCTCTCTCTCTCTCTCTCTCTCTCTCTCTGATAAAACAAGGTGAGAGCATGCAAGTGCCTGTAACCTGTGACCCCGAATCCATGCATCATGGTACGCCTGCGACATGCTCGCCGAGCCCTACCGAATTGTCAACAGCACCACGCCGTGACTCGCGGCAGCGACGAGCTAGTGATTACGGAGCTAGCGCTGTCCATCGATCCATCAGACATCAATTCTGTATTGCATTGCGGTACATGCCGCATGCACGAATTAATCGCAGGGTGGTGCATGACACCTGCTGCTTGCGCACCCATTTACCCCTGCTTAATTAGTGCTGCACGTTGCAAACCAGTTAACTAACACGCACGGGTTCTCACTTGCCCGGCCGGCCGGCCGGTTATAGTTTTAGTTGCTTTGCTCACTAGCTAGCGATAAAAGATGGCACTTTGGGCTTGGCTTTTCATGTATGCGCGGTTAACACCGGCCGTTGTTAGTTGCCTGTGCGCATGGCTAAGCTGATTTGTTACTGACAAGTGACAAATATGTGGTCGGGCGGCGTGGGCCATGCACTACTGCACTAGCTACACAAGAATATATATTTCCCTTGCCTTGTGTGATCGATATTGCCGGCCTGAGCGCACTACTCACTGGAGACGATCGAGAGAGACGTGTGTGCATATTGCGCAGGTAGGTATCATATATATATTCAGTGATCGATAATATAAACTTACAACGGGCCGGGAGATTTGGACTTCATTTCCCATTTAGTACAAATATTCAGGCACAATAGTCTACCTCTTTTGATCAGATGGGACGACATAGACATGGTGCAAACGGACCAAACAAATAGGCGGCGGAATTAAGAAGAAGAGGAGGAGGAGGAGGAGGAGGAGGAATTCATGGTTCTTGCACAGTTAAAGCCGTGGGGAAACATGAAGCCCAGCTATCACACCAACAACCAAAAGCCTCTTCAAAGACCTTAGAAAACCCGGACCAATTGCAACAGAAGAAGAAAAAAAAGTTAGCTGCATATATACCGAACCACACACGCCCGTTCGTTCTGATCCAATCTGACCAACCGACTGACCAGACCAAAACGCGCAAGAGTCCAATTCGAGCCTAAGTGCCTAACCATCTGAAAAAAAGAGCCTAACGATTAACTAATGTCCACCTTAATTAACCTTGTTGCGACAAGCCTAACTACGAACTACTAATAAGTTGGCCCCTCCAAATGCATATATAATCGAATTGATCATGTGACCAAGGACGACGACGATCGCGCGTGCATCCATGAGTGCAATACATGGTGTGCTGCAACTTGTTTCGCACCTATATGTCTTCGCTGATTGTTGTGAACACGTCTTTACGGCAAAGGAGGAGCTCGTGATCGACGGTCAAAATCAGAGTTGGGGCATATGGTTAGCTTTTCGGGCGAACGCCAAACAGGAGAGGGCGTGTGTACCCCAGTGTCTGCCACACACTGCACTCCACTCAGGTCTTATTGCAATAATCATGCGCTTACTTATCTTTAAGACAACCTTTTCCCTGGTTGGATGGTGAAGATATTACTGCTGCTCACTCTCGTCACAAATAGTTATCGTTTTAGATAAACTTTGAATGTCAATATTTTTTACAAAATATTAAATTGGATACGTAATATAATCATATGCGCATATTTGTCTCAAAAAGTACTTTTATAATATTATAATATTATTATGTTTTATAAATATGTTATAATATAAACTAGTGGTCAAAGTTGTATTTTAAAAATTATATCGATATTCAAAACAATAACTATATATGACTGGAGGGAGTATGTGGCTAGCTCTTGTACGTGTGAAACTGTCCCAGGAGAGCAGAGTCAATTGATTCCAAACAAGGGCCCAAGTCAATTACTACCAACTTTTTTGTAATTCCTTTTGGAGAAACCATTAGGTTTTAATCGTTGTTTATTTAGACACAGAATTTGTTAGTCTTATGTTAGGCGCGCAGCGCAGACTGCGCAGTTAGATATGCAATCACTTGGACTTTTGCAGGCAAGTCAAACAATATTCTCGTACTGCCTGCTTCAGCTTGTGGTCAAACATTTACTCAAATGGAAGACCTCGCTTTGGCATGAGTGACGCCGCACCGAACAAAATCCGGCATGTGCGTACTAGTCTGAATGTCTCGTAGTTTTGTCGACAGTTAGTTCCGAACCTTACACAACTTTTTTAGTGCCTTTTACTGAGATCTTGACAGAGCTGGTAGTGTTGACAGTTAAACCACTTGGGCTCAATAGTCAAGCTACCAGTATTTCACTACTTGGAGACCACAGAGAAATTGGTTGAATCGTCGGCCCCAAAATAGGCCCAGCAGAAACACAAATTCCCCGGTGCATTGCTGAAAACGAACTAAATTAAGTCTCTACATTTCCTATGGATGTGAACAATGCATCTTTTATATATCTTGATTACAGTACAATTTGACTTTACTACCGTCGAAATTCTATTGTTACTGCTGGTAGCTTTTATTGAGATGAACGTTCATGCTGTGAAACGTGAATACAGTGCTTGCCTGAGCCGCTGGAGCCTCACTACGGAGGCGGCATCATCCGCAACCCGGACTTCAACGCCGGCCTCCAGGGCTGGTCGGTTTTCGGGTTCGGCAGCGTCGCCGAAGGCGCGTCGGCGACGGGAAATAGGTACGCCGTGGCGAGGAACCGGACGCTGCCGTACCAGAGCGTCAGCCAGAAGGTCTACCTGCAGAACGACACGCACTACACTCTGTCCGGTCTGATCCAAGAAACCGTCTACTTCTGCTACTTCTTTTGCCATGTTCGGAAACGATCGGAACGGTAGCTCAATGCCGGCTTGTCTTCGGTCGCGTGCAGCTTGGTTGCAGGTTAGTGATGGGAGCGCCGACATCAGGGCTGTCGTGAAGACGGCCGACGACTTCATCCACGCCGGCGGCGTCGACGGGAGGTCCGGGTGCTGGTCCATTCTCAAAGGTGGGCTCACCGCCGCCGCCTCCGGGCCGGCAGAACTGTATTTCGAGGTAAGCAAAGCTTAGTGAATCTTGGTAAACGATCGATCATTTACGTGCTCTGTTTTTTTGTAACAACTTGTTTGCTGCTACGTACGCATTTGCAGAGCAATGCGACGGTGGACATATGGGTGGACAACGTCTCGCTGCAGCCGTTCTCCAGAGAAGAGTGGGGCTCCCACCGGGACGCGTCCATCAAGAAGGCGCGCAAGAAGACGGTGCGGCTCCGGGCCAGGGACTCGGCCGGCAACCCCGTGCCGGGCGCGCGGATGCACATCGAGCACGTCCGGAATGGCTTCCCGCTGGGCTCGGCCATGAGCAAGGAGATCCTGACCAACCCGGCGTACCAGCGGTGGTTCGCCTCCCGGTTCACGGTGACCACCTTCGAGAACGAGATGAAGTGGTACAGCACCGAGCCGTCCCCCGGACGCGAGGACTACTCGGTGCCGGACGCGATGCTCCGGTTCGCCAAGAGCCACGGCATCGCCGTGCGCGGGCACAACGTCTTCTGGGATGACCCCAGGACGCAGATGGGGTGGGTGTCGTCCCTCGACGGCGCGCAGCTCAGGCAAGCCACGGCGAAGCGCATCAAGTCGGTGATGTCGCGGTACGCCGGGCAGGTGATCGCGTGGGACGTGGTGAACGAGGACGTGCACTTCGACTTCTTTGAGGACAAGTTCGGGTCGGAGGCGTCGGCGGCGTTCTACGGGAAGGCGCACCAGATGGACGGCGACGCGCTCATGTCCATGAACGACTTCAACACGCTGGAGCAGCCCGGCGACCTCACCGTGCTGCCGAGCAAGTACCTCCGAAAGCTGTGGCAGATCAAGGCGTTCCCGGGCAACGGCAACGCCGCCAGGATGGCCATCGGCCTCGAGGGCCACTTCGGCGCGCAGCCCAACATCCCCTACGTCCGTGCCGCTCTCGACACCATGGCCAAGGCCAACGTGCCCATCTGGCTCACCGAGATCGACGTTGCGCCGGGGCCGGGCCAGGCGCCACACCTCGAGCAGGTGCTCAGGGAGGTGTACGCACACCCGGCCGTGCACGGCATCATCCTCTGGACGGCGTGGCACCCCCAGGGCTGCTACGTCATGTGCCTCACGGACAACGGATTCAAGAACCTCCCCGTCGGCGACGTCGTCGACAAGCTCATCTGGGAGTGGAGGACGAGCTCGCACGTCGGCGTGGCGGATGCAGACGGCTACTACGAGGCCGAGCTGTTCCACGGGGACTACAATGTCACCGTCACCCACCCGGCGGCGAACTCCACCGTCGCGCAGAGCCTGAGCGTCGATAAGGAGTCCGATAACGAGTACACCATACACGTCTAGGCCACGTCTAGCCAGTCTAGCTAGCTTATAGCCTTACAGGAAGATTGATACTTTGCATGTGCATGATTGTTGAATTATAGCATCGTTGTTATAAGTTTGTGTCATAGGCGCCCGGCCATGAGATTGGATTCTCATTCATGGAGAGGCGATTGATCTTATATTCATATTAAAGGAAGAAGAAATTCGATTTGTTCTTCTTAATTTATGCATACAACTTTGTGTTTCATTCGTGTCGACCCTCGATCATACAGAAATGGCTTCATGGAGATGCACCGCACGTGTCAAAGCAGAACGTGCTAATGCCTAGTAGAGGCACCGAAGGCGAGACACGTCAATTTCCAATTATCAAATGAATGGCACCTTTTTCTACATTTCTTGATCAACATACGTAACATTGAACCAAGATATATGCAAAGTTGCATGTCAGCTCCTCTTGCTTTGAAATTTTTTGCAAATAAATCATTTCACTTTCTATTTCAGCCATTGCGCCGCGGTATTTGAGAAATGAGAATTTTGCATATATGGCACTGCAAAGTTCCCGCGGTTGGAAAAATGGCACTGGATGTCTCGTTGCCGCAACCGATGTGTCAAGCTGCCGTGTGAAAATTGGTTTGAGATTTTTATTATAAAAAACATAATTTCAGTGTTTTTAAAAAAATTGGTTGGGTAAGAGTCGTCGACGAATTTGCGTAACCACGGGGTCATCTGCGCCAAAAACGGCTAGAGGGCCTGAAGCAAAAAATGTAATTTTGGTTTCCTTGTTGATGTTTTTTTTAAAAAAAATTGGCTGGCTATAAACCATCGTCGAATTTGCGAAACCATAGTGAAGGATCTATCCACGATTGCGAAAAAACCGAAGAAGGACCTATTCATGAATTTGCGAAAGAAAAAAAAAACATAATTTCAGTTTCCTTGGTGGTGTTTTTTTTTTTAAATTGGCTGGCTATAAACCGTCGCTGAATTTGCGAAACCACGGGAAAGGACCTATCCGCGATTGCGAAAAAACCGATGAAGGACCTATTCATGAATTTGCAAAAGCAAAAAAATGTAATTTCGGTTTCCTTGGTGGTGTTTTTTAAAAAAATAGCTGGCTATAACTGCCAACGAATTTGCGAAACCACAAGGAAGAACTTATTCACGGTTCCGAAAAAACCAACGGAGGACACGTTCGCAAATCTAAGGAACCACGGGTTTTTTCAAAAAAATAATAATAGAATGACCTAAACGTAATTTTAATTTTTTCAAAGGACCTCAATGCAATGTTACTTAGCATGACGGTATTGTTGCTACAGTATCCTCATATTGGGGTAGAACGTACATGATATCTTGTCTATCATTTCAGCATCAGTAACTTTCTACTTACAGAATCTCAATTTGGCAACAAGTGTGTGCATGTCACAGTTTGTATACTACCATGGTTTTAAAATCTTGAAAGCGTAACAGTCCACTCACGTTGTGCTTCTAGCAGCAGGTCGGATCTTTACTAATCATACCATTCCTTCAGGGATTTTGTAATGCCAGCAGGTCCTCCTTCATCAAATATTCGGTCTTTAAGTTTGCATGGAGATGGTGCCTCAGTAATTGCAGGGCTGCACACTTGGTGACTTCAGGAAGAGCAGGACACCAGCTACAGGCTAAGTGATAGCATCTACGAGAGGTCGAGCTGTCAAGTTGATCTTCGCATTCAATGTCCAAGTGAGGTAATTACTGTGATTCGGGGTGAGCTCAATAAATTCCCTCTTTGCGATGTCCGATATAACCTATTTGCAAGCAATATTGAATTTTACTGATGGTAAACTAATTGTATTGGGTGCTTATCATTGAATCAATAAAGCATGGTCTACATATATTCAATAGATAATTATCTAAAGTTTTATGGAGTTTTCCAAGCATTTTTCATATTTTTATGTTACTTATCGAGTAATTTTCAGAATTACCAAATAGCAAAAAAATAATAAATTTAGCATATATAAACTTGGAATTATGATAAAAAAAATAAAACCATAAATATGAAGCTTCCAATGTGTGCTAAGTCTAAGATTCAACAAAATTACGGAAGCCCATGTACCTAGAAATTCAATTTCTAGGATTTAATGTAAATTTTTCAAAATTTATCAACTATTTTCGGGATTACTGAAAACTTGAGGGTTCAAAATGTAAAATTCCCATAGCCACAATAAAATTTTATAATTTAAACAAACTTCAGGGATTAAAACATAAAAATGCCACGGCTTGCTAGAAATTAACCTTGGACCGATATTAAATGAGTTGTTCAACCTGTCAGCCATTCGCAGGTATGGGCCGATCGCCCTATAAGAGCCCAGATGGACCGAATGGCTAGGGTTAAGAACCCTAGCTGCAATGCCATTTTGGTCGGTGCCGAAGAAACGGGCGGCGGTGCGCATGGTGTTGCTCGGCGATGGTGGGCTGGCGCACTACGCGACGCATCGGTTGCATCGGGCGACGAGCGCAGCCGGCGTGGGGTGACTTTGGGGTGGCCAACGCGGTGCGGCCAATGCAAGCGTGCATGGCGGGGACGTGGTGCGCGCGACGGGGTGCACGACGTCCGGCGGCTTTGTGCGCGATGTCCTGTGGTGCGGCGGCTAGCAAGGGCGCGATGCCTAGCGTGGCTTAACACGGAGGGCATAGACTGAGGTTGGCGCCGAGCGCGACGTGGCATGACACGAAGGGCGCATGCGCACTGAGGATGGCGACCAGCAGGGGCATCGCGGCACGCAGCACGGTCCTGCAGGGTGTGTGGCCGGTGAGTGCAGTATTCCCCCCTTTTTTTCTCGTGGACAGTAACCAGAACCCTAATTCCAACAATTAGATTAATCTAGTCTTCAATCCACGATTAAGAACGACTAATCAAGGTAATTAGGAAAATTAATCTGCATGATTAAAAACTGTTCAGATGCGATTAACTTTACGTGCTTCGGACTTACGTAAGGTTTGTATAAGATTAATCGCTTTATGCTAGTCGAAAATCAATGCCAAGTAGATATATGTAGGCAGACAATCTTGCTCGGTCTCGAAGAGCTTCGTGTTGATGAATTATAGTAAAACGATGATGACTTCCGTGGATCAATCACAATGCACCGATCGAATAACCAGGATAATCACAAAGAACATACAGAATATAGGGAGACAAAACTATTTTCTCTTTATTAGATTGATTATCTTGTACATGTGGGTGCATATTTATAGTGAAAAACCAATTAGAGAAAGATTCGAATTCACCTACAAAGAGGTAGAGTCCAATAATATCTCAACAATCAGAACCGATAGTCCATTTATATCGCAACACTTGTTAATTTCTAGTAGTGCAACCGGTAATGCTCCCCGGTTATCCTGTAATCTCTTATGAATGTAGGTAGTAGTTTTCCGACACGATGGCTGAAACTTGCATACACAGGTGGAGTACTGGAGGAGGTGATGAGGGGTTCGCGCACCCGGCGGCGGAGGGCTCAGTTCTGTGGGGCGCCTGGCACGCCGAGGGGTGCTACGTGATGTGCCTGACGGACAAGTTCAAGAACCTCTGCATCGGCGACGTCGTCCACAAGCTCATCGCGGAGTGGAGAACGGTACCTTGTGAAACTTATGATTTTTTATACTGAAACTCATGAAATTTAGCACTAAAAACTGATGAAACTAAACACTAAAACTCACGAAACCAGCACTGAAACTGATAAGTTTTATAAGTTTTACAGCTATACCGTTGAAACGGTATACCGTTCCTTAGTCTCCCTCAGTATGAAATACACCAAGACGGACGCCAAGGGCGTCTACGAGGCCGAGCTCTTCCACGGCAAGTCACTGTGAAGCACTCGTCGCCAAAAGGCAGAGGCCACCATCAAGTCGCAATAAGACGGCCGAGGAGCAGAGACCATATCCTGTAAATAAGATGGTTGAGTGGTCTGCCTTGGCATTGCGATCGCTGTGCCTGTGCTGAAGGCTTGAAGCTGGTCTGCGAAAATATACTTATCATATCCTCTTGACAAATTTTCTTGGGTACTTTCAAGTTTCCAATAATTTAAAACTTGTAGCTAGTCTGCACTTGTCCAACAACTTTTCCAAGATTTTGGAGAACTGAATTCATCCGCTTACAATTCAGTACAGTGTATCACTAACTACTAAGCACAAAAAGGTAGCAGTCGCTGTCAAATAACAAAAGCCACACCTCATTCTAGTCTCAACAACACTACTGTCGGTATATGACCGGTTCAAGAATACAATTATCGGTTGGGCTATGGGTAAACTTGAGTATGATCCACGTGCGTCGCATATGTAAAGTCATACTGTGGGTAGAACTCAAATATCCAAATCGTCATCTGGGTCTTCATCCGAGTCAGGTTGTTCGTCATCAGAATCACGAATGTAATGAATTTCTCCCTTTGCAGTGGCAGATTTAGGATCTTTAATTTCATCCAGGAGAGCGGATGCAGTTAAGTCGGGATCTTGTTGAGCCTCAGCAAGAGATCGCCGTCCATCGTATATACGGATAGGCTCGCTCTTTCCTGAGATTAAGGTGAAAATACTTAGTTGTGGATGCATCATCAGTGCATTTCCCGCAGTATGAGTGTAACTGACGAGGTCTAACATTAATACTGCCTAACATTATACTAACTTTTGGTAAATGAGAAGTACCTTGATGTTCAAAAGGAAGAACGACATTTGCTCTGTCACTGCGCTCCTTTTCTGACAGCTCAAGACTGAACTGAACCTGTTGAACCAACATATCACAATTCACAACCAACGTTTGGTACATAAATCAAAACAACAACTAATGTAAGTGGTGGCCAAGACTATTTGCAGAAATGTAGGAACAAACCTTGGGCAATAAACTTTGGTTCACTTCTGTACTTACAGATGAAGCAGAAACAAATTTGACATCATTACCCTCAACATGCAAGCCCTCATACTGCACAGGTAGGGACAGTATCAAGAATCAATCCAAATTCTTCAAGGTGTGGTATTTAGAATATTTTAAACATCAAAGTGATCAAGAGCCTTACAAGATGCTTAACCCGTCCATTCCGTCGTTTCAGGCGCAAATGGAACTTTGCTTTAGAATAATTTTGCTCAAGGAAAGAAATGTTCCCCGTTCTTTCTTCTCCATACACAGAATCTACAACCTCTGGCTCAACACGAACAACCATGGTAGAAAGCCATTCAAAAGCTTGGGAAAACTTAGGTTCATGGAGGTCCAATTGCATTAGCCAAAAGATTGATGATATTAGATCTGCAATTTGAGGACAAACACATTAACACTGTAAGAATTGGATGAACAATAATATATCATTGTTGCAATAAAATAGTAGAAGACCTTTTGGACCACAAGAATGACCCTACTGATATTTCAATTCCTTTAGACATCTGTTGCTCCCAATAAGTACAAGTATGGTCTCTCAGTAGATGTGAAATGTAATGCATTAACACTACAAGATAGATAAAAGTATGATTTATGGTATATCACTAATATAAATGATGGAAATTCTTTTACAACTACCATGAATGTTCCACACCATATCACAAATGGAAAATAGAAGAGAACAAAAACAATTACCATGGCTTCGAAGATTACTAAGAAAGCTTGAAATTGATGACACTGAGGCATACCTTAACATAGAGCTAATCTGAAATATCATAAAGAATTTTGCTGTTAAGCGTCAACATAGACCAAAAGAATATTGTGAAAGTATGAAAAAGCGTTCGATAATAAAGAATGCAAAGATGGTTTTTCTTCAAACAATAAACAATGTCAACTTATAAGTTATAATAGTAAAAATACAAATGGCGGAATAGTTGTGAGTGATGTTGATGTTATACAACTGGGGAGCAAAGTGGTATAATGCTTTGATTGATAGTCCCGATACTATCCAAATCTACTGAAATTACAACCTGCTGAACAACAACTAAACTTCAATACAGAAACCACGAAAGTACAAGACTAAGATGTGATATTTAATTTTGGCACATACTTCTGGAAACAAAGGCTTAACTTTATTTTCCCAGTCTAATCCAGGCAGTTCCATAAACAATGGCAATGCCAAATTATAACAGAAGAATATATCTAGCAATATAGGAATTAAAACTTTTAACAGAATTACAGCTAAGAAATTAACACAATAGGGACCCAATTCCATCTATGAGAAAAACAAAATTGTTGTATTAAATCTGCACACAAGTCAGCTTTGCACAAACAAAAGAAGTTTTAAGAAAGGGACTTACTGAGTCAACAGCAATGGAAAAATAGTTTTTGCCTTCTCCTTCAAACCCTGATATCCGTAGCATATGCAAGTGTAGCAAAAGCTTCAGGATCATAAAGAAAGAAAAACTAGCAAGTTAAAAAAGTTCTATGGTGGATTATACCTCGTCCAAGATCAATAACAGAGCACATCAACTTATCAATATCCTTCACACTTCTGATAATTGTGATTTTCTCTTTGTTTGTTGGGCACTGCTTTCCACTGTCCTCCTGGTGCTGCTGACTTTGAATCTTCTGCTTCCATCCAAGTGGGTCTGAATAGCAATCCAATACCCGAACACTGTTGGAACAATTTAAAAATTCTAAAACTTATTGCACATTCATTTATATTCTACCATCAGTAAGACATTCTAAACTAACAAGCCATGTGACAATATGAGTGAAAACTGCTGAGGTGAGGTGCCAAATTAGTCTGTTTAAAATTCTAGATTTGCCAAATAGATTGTACTACCATTTATCAACTTGTAATTTCTTTGCACAGTGGCCCCATAGTTCCAGTTGTTACTTGCCTTACCAATAAAATTCTACCAATAATTATTTGGTACATTCGAGATACCGACCATTTAAGGTTATGTTCAGTCAACCAACACAAATAGGTGATCAAAATTACCAATGAATGTAAATGCATAAGCAGGCCCAGAGTTGATTAATATAGGAGCCAACTTTGGTCTGCATTAAGGAGAAGCTAAGTCGGATACACAGTAGAACATTTTAACAGAAAACAAGCTCTGATTTCGCAATTCAGCTCAGAGTTTAAGGTGCCAATTCTGCTCAAAATGTCGGTTCTGCTGAGGTCTGTTTTATTCTTTTCAGTTCTATGAGATCATACCATCGATCTAAAGCATTTGAATCAAGGCCGCGGCGCCGCATGAAATCCAGGTACACTTCCGGGCTCCGATCGAACACCACAACCACAAGTCCCCTGCAGCCACAAGGTCGCAACCAAGCTTGTTAGTCATGTCATTAGCCAAACGAGGCCAAGCTGATACAAGCCAATGCGCCGTACCACGAAGGGGCTAATAATACCTGGCCTGCGCCTTCCCTGCAGCGGCGTGGGATGCGACGGCGGCAGCGACATGGAGCATGGCGCGCGCGGCAAGCGGGCAGCACAGGAGGGAGCCCTCCACGGCCAGCGCCGGTGCGTGCTCGCCGTCGAGGCGGCCGTCCCGGAGGCACCTCACGGCCGCCTCGGCCATCTCAGCCCGTCCTTGTCGCCGGCGGCGATCGCGCTCTTCCCAAACCTTAAACCCTAGCACGAAGGGAGATTTTGCACAATAGCTCCTCTCTCTTTGTGCCTCCTCACGGTATAGTCCCGGGGATAAAATTGATAATTTGCTACTCCAAAGATTGATCCTTTGGATTATGATGCTATATGGGACCATCTGAGTCAATGCAATGTGAAAAATCCCTTCCGATTCACAGAGCTCCGGGAAGCCAGGAATGCATGCGAGGCCGACTTGTCAGAGACTCAGATTCCCTTCACTAAATCGGTCAAGCAAAATCACGAATGTAACCTAGCTCAATTGATCAGCTAGCCGCAGCTTGTCTCAGCCCCTCAGGATCTCAATGCTCACAGTCACATACTCACAGCAAAATAATGTAGCTACCCTACTGATTATTGGCGCCAGTGCCAGTGGGAGGCAGCAACAATTCAGCCAATATGACAATATCACAAGAAACTGTCCTGATGGAGAATAGAGGATTGAAATCGAAATCGTAGCTTGCTTTCTTGGCTCACAAAGTATGACAATATATCAAATTCTACTACTTTCTTGACTCACAAAGTATGACAATATATCAAATTGACAAATTCTACTATTTTTTTTGGCTCACATAATTTGTCAGTCAAGTGTCCAACATCACAGTCAAGTGTCAGCAAGTACTTACTCAGCGCCGCGCGGGGAGGGGGGGGGCAGAGGCGCTCGTGGGGGTGCAGCCGCGGAGGAGATGGCCCTGGGGGGCGCAGACACAGAGGATATTAGCGGGGGGGAGCGGCGGGGGAGCGGAGCCGCCGGAGGTGCTCAGGTGGGGGACAGAGGAGATCGGGCGGCGGGGAGGAGTGGCTGCATGCGGCGTGCCTCCGGGAGTCTGCGTAGGGGAAGACTGAAGAGATAGAGTTACATATATTTGGGGGGATTTGATCATTTACCCTGAAGTTGATCGACGTCCGCATATCAATGAGATATCATAGGGCAAATGATAAAAGACAAATCAACTTCACGGCAAATCATCAATTTTATCGGATATTTGCGACCAAGACCGAGAGTAGATGACTGATTAGTATCCAGATATCTGAATGGGTTCGTGTCCATATATCCGTTTTTTACCCATATTTCTAAGAGATTATATACTTTAAATCTAATCTGATATCCAAATTTAATTATCATCCTAGATCCGATCGGATACCTAGATTTCATCATGAATCCAATCCGATCGAATCCAGATCGGACGAATAAAATCCAACCTATGTTCACCCATGAGGCCATGAGCCATATGCGCCTTCAATCCTTCAATTAGCTCAATGGCACATCATATCAAAGAGAAAACAAACAAAAAAACCAGGTGATACTTTGAAAAAAATCTTACCGATCAACGAAACAATCAAGAAATCATGAGGGTGCGGCCGCGGTGGGGTCATTGTGTCTTCCTCTGTGGCGGCTACTTCTCGAAGGCCAATTTGTACATCCAATAAACCTGCATCAAGCGGGAAACATCGGGCCGAGGTCATCCATGCCGCGGGGAGGACAATGATGTGCAAGGTCGCGAACGCCAAGGGAAGGAGGACGCTGGGCCGAGGTGCCGACACCAGGGGGAGAAGGACGCTGGCCAAGGTCACCGATGCCAGGGAAGGAGGACGTTGGGGAAGGAGGACAACGTGCACGTGCTGGACCAAGAAGCAAATAAAAACACACAAAGGAGGTGAGCACGTATGACGGTGGATGAGGTTGACGGCAGTCGGACGGCGTTGGGGGAGCAATCGAATATGGAGAGGACGAGGAGCCAGGCGAAGAAGAGGAGCATGATGTAGGTAGTCCAGACACTGCTGCCGCCTAGGGTTGCGTGCGTGAGCGAGGAGCGTGAGAGGGATGGGAGAGGAATGAGAACTAGGGACTCGGTTTGGGATACTGCCTAGTGGTATTTACGGGTAATTACTTCCAGTTTTTAGGATAATTCTGTATAAGATCTAAGTAAGGTAAAAAAAACTTAAAACTCACAAGTTAAACGAGTAAGTTGAGTATGAATTTGAACTTGTTTTCTTAATAAGTTAGTTAAATGAGTCAAGTCGAGCAGGAATTTGAACTTGTTTTCTTCATGAGTTAAACGAGTGAGTTAGCCGCTTAAACGAGAGTTAACGACATAAACGGGTTCAGACGTCGGGCCTCCAAGTCCCCAAACTCCCCATTGGCATTCCAGTCGGTTCGGGCGGTCGGGCCTCCACCTCCGGCAGCCAGGCTCCCCTCGCCCTTCCTCCCGCCGCCGCCTCTCCCCTTGCTCGCGCCGCCGCCGTACTCCCCTTCGCCCGCCGCCGCCTCCCATCCCCCTTGTTCGTGCCGCCGCTGTCGTCCCCTTCTCCCGCCGCCGCCTCCCCTACCACTTGGTCGCGCCGCCGCCTCCTCCCCTCGCCCTGTGTCCCGCCGTCTCCATCCTCCCCTTCTCCAGCCGCCACCCCCCCTCCCCTCCCCCTTGCTCCCGTCGCTACCTCCCCTCCCCGCATCTTCCCGGATCTTGGCATCTGGCCCAAGCCGGCACACCGAGCCTCTTCTCCGGTCACTGGTGCATCCCCCTGCCGCATTGGTTCACTCTCTGCAGGGAGGCGAACCCCGCGAGGTCAGTGAATTGGACTATTAGTTTATGCTGGATTTTCTTTAGAAATCTGCACATCCATGGTTCGTATCCTTCAATTTCAATTCAATTTTGGCGCCTATACTGGCAGGAGGATGTGATGCGAACTTTGGTATGTGTCTAAATCGATATACTGCAGCTATAGATGTCTTCGCAATATACCTAGAGGTTAAGTTTGCACGAGCTATATTAGATGAGCAATAGATAGTATGGTAAATCCTCAACGTAGTGCTTTTTATATTTTTAATCATCCTATTAGCAATCTCAGCAGCTGGCCATGGTATGAGTCGGTAGCAGACCTTCCGACTCGGAAGATTTTTGTGCATGACAGATCAAAGGAGAAAATTTGCACTAACATAAGAATATGAGATCATTTCTTGCATCAGGCATGCACATGTTGCCGGTTGATATATTCACATGGCGTGTCCCCTTGAGTACAATTGTAATTTTATTCGGTGCATAATTGCACATGATAGTTGGTAAGGTTCAGTAAGTTGCAACTAACGAGTGGCTAGTGATTGATATTCCGGCCAGGTAGAAGAGGAGATATTGTTCATGTGTTTCTGGAACTGGCCATTAGTTCAGGATAAAGGTTGAGGTGCCCATGTATTCAACCACTTCTTTCTTTCAGGGAAAAAATAATGGTATTTGGGAATGAACATTCTCTGTTCCTGTTCCATATGCATCCTTGAAAAAGAGTTGTATGTGCCGGTTTCCCAATTTTCTACTGGGTATGCACTAGACCATTAGACAACTACCTGGTTTTGGGCGTCTTGGCGGGAGCGGTTTCGGCGCTGATCCGGACTCTTCTTCCATGGAGTGGCCTGTTCTAATAATCACTGGTCTTAATTCAATCAAGCATGTGGAATTTATGTGGCCCTTCCACACTGGATGATAGTTTCATTTTGGTGTGTGGCACTGGCACATAGTATTAGTGTTGAAGGTCACATTAGCTGTGTGTCTATTAATTGTTCTAGCAAGAAATTCAGCCAGATAGAAATTGTGTAAGCCTGTTGAATGGTGTTGTAGATTGACTGGATGATAGTTTCATTTTGGTGTGTGGCACTGGCTGACTGGCACATAGTATTAGCGTTGGAGCATGGTTGAAAATAGTATGTCAGGGACGTGTGGTGCACTGCATAATGTTAGCATGTCGGTTCTCTATTATGTCATCATATCTATTTGGTTTGATGGAGACCAACTGTCTTCAACTTGCACTTGATCTTAACTCTTGGCTGGCTTATCTAATTCCTATCTATTATTATTTTACTCACCTTGACATGGCCTGTCGAGCCAAATATATTTGGAATACTTGCGGAAGTGTTTCGATGAGACGTTTAGCACAACCTGATTGATTGTTAATATTTAATTCCTCTATGTGATTAAGATTCATTGTGGATAATTGATGCCTTGCAATGATCCCTTTGCCTTTTCTGTCCAGCAGAAACTTCTGCAATTTACACTTTCTAGTAGCAAGGATGTAAAGTTGTTTTACTTGGGATGTACTGTTGCTTTTCATCTATGAAAATACCTTTTGATTCACTATCCCATAAAAGGTTATGAAGCTCACCGAACATCAAAGAGAAAGTTGAGGAATGGTCAAAGAAAGCTGGGGTTTTTAACGAGCTTAACGGGCCAACTCAAGTTTTTAACGAGTCGTGCCGAGTTGAGTTTTGAGCTCGTTAAGATAACGAGTAAGTTGAGCTGGCTCGTTATCTTAATAAGTTTGACCGAGTCGAGCCGAGTTAGCTCGTTATCCACCGCTAGCCCTAAGAGAGGTGTTTTGACTCTTCTATTCTATGCTCTAGTTCTGCTCTTGCTGCGCTGTTTGTTTCTTGCACGCCGGCGGCGGGAGAAGGAAGAAGAGGAGGGGGGCGATGAAGGCGTGCGCGAAGGCGGCGCGGGAGAGGCTCCCTCTGGTTCGTCCCCCCACCAGGCAACCGCTGGCTAATAGGTATATCTCTCCTCGTTTCTCCGATTCTTGTTTGCTTGCTCCCTAATTAGTGACCTCGTTTGCCAAGAGCGTCACAAGAGCATGTAGCTTTAAGCCTTGTTCCTGTTTGATATGCTTAAAGATTTCTAAATCTTTCTAGTATAAAAGCGCCAAATTTGGTGTTTGTCATGCTAGTATGAGATGCTCTGATGGTGCTCACCATGGCCATGCTAGTATAAGTTGAGAGCTCTTCAATCACTGCTTGTTTTTCCTGCTCTTGTTTGGGTTATCAATACAAACAGTCATATGAAATGCTGCATTTCCTCTATTCTTTTATCCGGATGCGATAGAAAGTACTGCTTTCTTCTCAACAACTTATTAATCTCTACTATTATAAAGCAACAGTTGGTGGCAGTGGTGAGTTCTACCCACGTCATTAATTGCCCTGCTTAATTGCCCTACTTAATTGTCCTGCTTAATTGCCCTACGCAAAAAACGAAGCGTTGCTTTAATTAGCCAGCTTTCGCAAGAAATGAAGCGTTAAAGATAGATGTTTGATCTTGTGAAATAATTTTTTTATTTTTTAATCTTTATTTTTCGTTATCAATTTTGTTTTTCGTAGCAATGCATGGGCATGTAACTAGTATAGCCTGTAAAGAAGCTCACACGTAGGATTCTTTGCGGATTGATCTAGTTATCCCTGTGGTACTGACTTCATATTGATACTATGAACTGTATCTGTACAATAAGGTTCTGTATTTTCTTTAATCACAAGGAAATTGGGGAAGTATTATTTTCTTGGTTTGCCAGAGAATTACAGAATCACACTAATGAGGAAATTGCGAGCATACACAAATTTCATCCTTGATTCTCCAAATCTATCATATTTATGTTGCTGCGATCGAATGATGCATCCAAATTAACACGATTGCTTGAGACTTAATGTATAAATTCTTCGTTGTTCATGGAAATCATTTTGTAGCGCACTTGCAGTATAAATTATTCGTTTTCATGGAAACATTTTTTAGTGCACAGGAAGCGTTTCATTTATTGAAGTGTTATGGAGTACTCATTCTGATTACTACATCATGCACTGACACACATTTTGTTCAGCTTTGTTAGCGTCAGCAGATTGTCTTCTCAACATGGGACAAAGTCTGTAGTGTCCTGCTCAGTTAGGGTGTCAGAAAACATAGCACACAGGATGGAAGATAGGTCAGAACACATTCTCCCATCAAGGAAAGATCATGTCATGAAAGCAATCCACACAATCAACAGGGGGCAAGTGATCGCAGTGCCCACTGATACAATATACGGGTTTGCTTGTGATGCATGGTTAGTGTTTTCTTAATTTCCATTTTGTGCCAAGAGTTTTAATGTGTCCCTTGGCTTCCTGTCCTGCTGTTTTACTACAAATTAGAACTTTTCGCAATGATGTACTGAGATTGTATAGCACAGCAAACCCCAAATTATTTTCATGAATACTCCGAATCAAATTATGATGAATCTGTACCTCTATCTAAATTAGTCACGTAGTGAAAAAAGAAGAAGATCCACATCATTTCCAAAATCCTCATTAGTTAATTTTGAACCTTGCTTTCATATAGAGTTAGAAGGACTATTTCATCCGTTTAAGCTACGAGTTTCATTTTGGAGATTCTCTATCTCTATTCCAATTAGATGCATTCATCCATTGGTTTGTTTTTAAAAAGGCTCTTCATGACAGTTCTGCAGAAGCAGTAAATCGTATATATGAGATCAAAGGACGCGAACAAACACGCCCTCTGGCAATCTGTGTTGCTGATGTCCCAGACATATCACAGTTTGCTGTAGTGGATCACTTACCCCATGGCTTGCTTGATAGTCTACTTCCTGGGCCCGTCACTGTTGTTCTAAAACGAGGTGCAGGTTCCACACTGTGTTTCATAGTTCTATCTATCGTCTTTGTTAAGCTTCATGAGGTGTTGAGTATGCTCTTTATTCATTTATAATTAGGTGAAAACAGTATGCTGGAGAGGTCGCTTAATCCTGGTTTGGACAGCATTGGAGTTCGTGTGCCAAATTTGGATTTCGTACGAGCCATTGCTCGTGGTGCTGGAAGAGCACTTGCACTTACAAGCGCCAACTTAAGTGGGCAGCCTAGTAGTGTTAGCGTCAAAGATTTCGAGGATCTATGGCCACATTGCTCATATGTCTTTGATGGTGGTATACTTCCTTCTGGACGTGCTGGTTCAACAATTGTTGACCTAATAACACCAGGAGTCTACAAGATAGTGAGAGACGGAAGGTAAGCGCAGTAATGGTAATATCAATTATTCAAAGCTTTGATTAAATCTGTCAGATCGAATTGAGAGATGGAGCTGTTTTTAACACAATGTTTAGATGGGATCTTTGACACCAAATACAAATTTGCAGTTCAAGGGAGGAAACAACAGCTGTGCTTGGCAAGTTTGGCTTTGTTGAATCTTCATGACAACAGCCTTCGTAAAGTTGGTAGGGTCCATCTCATTTCCTGTTTAATTAGGTGATGTAGCAGGGTATAGGCTGTAGTTTGTGCTTTACTTTTCCTCTTTGAACCTTGTAGTTAAAGCATTGGATTCTTGTAACAATATCCACGTCAATGCCCTTACAGTCTGATGGATTCTATATAGTCAGGTTCATTCCAGAACATATTGTGGTGATGCAATGTCTTCAGTGGAACAGTAACTCAGTTTGGAACTTACGATGTGCTGTGCACACGACAGAACTCGTGTAAGGAAACATTAGCATTTTGTTTTGTCACTTGTGATTTTGCTTGTTTGCATCTTGGATTGACATCAACTCTTTAATTACTAAAAATAATAAAAGTCATGATCATGAGCTGAGATGATATCATCTCAAAGAAAAAAAAAATCATGAGTAATAAAAGAGGGAAAAGTATTTGCCGCTCATCTCAACTAAAGGAACAGCGAGTGAGAACAATTAAGTATCAAAGTGGCCGCAGCTAATATTGACCTTAAGCCAAAGCCAATGGATGATAATAAGCTAAAGCATGAACATTTCGCTTTTGAATCTTCTAAAGTGAGCCATTTCCTTTCAAGGTGTCAAATTGGTACGTGAAGAGCTAAGCTGATATGACTATGATCTCCTTATAGAGTTCTGACACAACAGGTGATTTAACAGGTATGAATACTATGATCTCCAAAGCCCTGGAAATAATATTGCATTACTCCTAGCAAAGCAAATCAACTTACACCTGAATGACGTAGTGATTCCCTGAGACAAGCTCGACCTTGACGCTCTGCGAGACCGAGGTGTTGAGCGACGGGTGGCTGACGGTGACCTTGTACTCGCCGTGGGCGAGCTCGACCTGGAAGTACCCCTGCGCGTCCGTCGTGCCGGCCTGCGTTGCCATCCTCCACTCGGTGATGAGCCGGTCCACCACCTCCCCCTGCGGCAGGTTGTTGAAGTTGTTGTCCGTGAGGCACATGACGTAGCACCCCTGCGGCCGCCACGCCGCCCACAGGATGATCCCCTGCACCGCCGGGTGGGCGTACGCCTCCCGCAGCACCTCCTCCAGGTAGTACGCCTGGGACGGGCCGGGGGCGACGTCGACCTCGGTGAGCCAGACCGGGACGCCGGTCTGCGCGAGCGTGTCGAGGGCGGCTCGCATGTATGGGATGTTGGGGACGGTGAAGTGGCCCTCGAGGCCGATGGCCATGCCGGCGTCGTTCTCCGGGTAGGCGCTGGTGATCTGGGTCAGCCGCTGCGTGTACCTGCCGGGCAGCGCCGCCATGTCGCCGGGCTGCTCCAGCGTGTTGTAGTCGTTCATGAACATGAGCGCCGACCCGGCGTCCAGCAGCCGCGCCGCGGCGTAGAACGCGGTGGACGCGTCCCACCCGAACTGCCGCTCGAAGAAGGAGAAGTGCAGGTTCTCGTTCACCACGTCCCACGCGATGAGCTTCCCGGCGTACCGCGACACCACGGACCGGATCCGCCGCGACGCCGCGGACAGCAGCTGCGGGTAGGGGAGCGACTGCACCCATGGCGGCTGCTGCTTCGGATCGTCCCAGAACACGTTGTGCCCGCGCACGCCGATGTTGTGCTGCGCCGCGAGCTCCAGCATGGCGTCCGGCACCGAGTAGTCCTCGCGGCCCGGCGCCGGCTCGGTGCTGTACCACTTCATCTCGTTCTCGAAGGTGGTCACCGTGAAGCGGGAGGTGAACCAGGTCTGGTACGCCGGGTTGGTCAGGATCTCGCTGTTCATGGCCGCGCCGAGAGGGAAGCCGTTGCGGATGGTCTCGACGGACACCTCGGCGCCCTGCAGCGGGTTCCCGGCGGAGTCCGTCGCCTGAAACCTCACAGTCTTCTTGCGCGCGCTGTCGGCCGACTCGGCGCGGTGCGCGGTCCACTCGTCCTTTGAGAACGGCTTCAGCGAGACGCTGTCCACCCATATGTCCACCGTCGCGTTGCTCTGTGTGCACGTAGCCACGTAACACACGTTAATTAGTTGCGAGAATCCCTTCAGGGGTTTATCTTGTGCAAAATTTGCTCGTTTCCACTTAATTTCCATTAACTAGTTGACGAAGTTAATTTGTTTTTCCTGTACCTCGAAGTAGAGCTCGGCACGTCCGGCGGACGCGGCGGTGAGCCCGCCCTTGAGCATGGACCAGCACCCGGCCTTGGCGACCACCCCGCCGGCTGGAACGAAGTCATCGGCAGTCTTGACGACCACCCGCACGTCGGCGATCCCTTCGCTCACCTGCAACCACGCTGTCCCCGCGCGCACCGGAGCTAGCTTTCAGCGTCTTTTTCAGTTAGTACAAACCAAACGCAATGGACGGGTCGATCGGTTCTTGGATCGGACCGGACAGGGTGTAGTGCGTGTCGCTGTGCAGGTACACCTTCTGGCTGACGCTCTGGTACGGCCGCGTCCGGTTCCCGGCGACGGCGAACCTGTTACCCGTCGCGGAAGCAGCCTCGGCGACGCGGCCGTACCCGAACGCCGACCAGCCCTGGAGGCCGGCGCTGAAGTCGGCGTTGCGGACGACGCCGCCCCCGTACTGAGGTTCAAGCGGCTCCGGCAAGCACTGCATCATGCGTACGGACGTCACAGTGTTAACGTTCAACTCGACCGATGTAACAGTGTGAGTTTGATACAGTTCGCGGCGATCCATGCTAGCTATACGCCCTTAACACAGGGTAGAGGATACCATTCCAACAAAGATGTAAGATGAATTAGTTCATCCCGACTCCAGAAAAGTAGGTTAAACTGTGGACTGAGGTTCAGTCAGTTTAATCACCTGATTCAGTTGGTAACTTGGTGGTTATTTCCTATCAGCTATGACGTGACCGGAGAGCTCGATCGTTTCTCCATAAACTAATGGATCGGAGATAGGAAAATCGATGCCACTTGGTACAAGTTTCATCTATCCGGCATCCTAAATGAAGGCACGCATGATGTCATGTTCCTTTGATCTTGGAAACAAACAGATGCTTTGCTTTGCTCTACAGACCTCATGAGATCAGCAAAGGAAAACTATGCTCGTGCAGACGAGTCTAGAGATGTACGATGCATGCATTTCTCATTTCTGTCGAGCTAGCTTATGTTACACGTCTACGCGACACGCACAGCGGCGGCCGGCCGCTATCGTGCATGGTACTGAAAAGCATTTAGTGTACGTACTAGAAAATTAAGAAAGAAATTCCATGCTAGCTCGCAGCGGAAACGCATTGCGTGCGATCGATAATTACGTTGTGCGACCCGTTATAATCCGAGCCCACCTAGGCTATGATCTGCTAAAAATCTCTTCCTTACGAGTTGAGAACAGGGTAACAGGCGGTGGGTGTCTAGGGACTTGCCTCAATGCTTGCCGAGTAATCGTAAGGAAGAGATTTCACCATGCAACCTGCTGCATGCAGACAAATAATGATCAGCAATATATATATATTACAAGATACATACTGCACTTACGCAAGGATCAGTTAATTGAAAACCTCTTGCTGGCGCGGCATTAAGCGACATGAACCAGTTATAGCCTACTACTGTATGTATAGTATATATATATATATAGTACCTTCCAGGAGAGCAACCCATACGAACAAGAAGACCAGCTTCTCCATCCGATCAACCTGCATAGCCTCTCGGTATTCTGCAGTAAGCATCAAAATGCAACAATCTTTCTAGAACGTTTCTTGGCGATGATAATTGATAATCTACCAAGAAACCGAGAGCTCAGGTAACAGCACATGTATTACCCTGCTTGTCAGTACAAGTAGATGGAGGATCTTGTCCTACGTCGCACTGCTTCGTTGAGTGGAGAGCTAAACGTTTGCACCATGCAAGCCATGATCTTTGTGTGGCCTCCGATTTATAGGGGAGGGCAAGACAAACACCGCCGCAATTAACTAACCGTAGGATATCCGTTGCATTTGCTTGTTGCTTGTTGCTTGTGCTCACCCACTCTGCACGGGAGAGCTTGCCAAGCAAGCGTGAAAGGGTGCCTGCTGGGATCTTGACTCGGCGATCGATCACCCGCACAAGACACTTGCCCTTTCACAATATAATATTACTAGTGCCTACCAAGGAATTTTTTTTAAAAAAAAACAATACCTCAAAAAATTTGCAAAAATACACTTATATCATCATTTCAGTTAGTGACAGATATCTATTTTGTCACTGGTTGTCACGGATTCTACCACCAATTTATTTAAAAAATAATACCTCAAATTTTTTTTCAAAAATACACTTATATTGCCATTTAAGTTAGTGACGGATATCTATTTTGTCGTTGATTGAATTGGCCGACATATTGTTTTGTCGCGGATTCTGTCGCCAATTTATTTAGACAAAAGGGTCGTCGTTAATTCATTTGACGACAGAGCTTTTGTCGTCGATTGAAATGACGGTAGGGATATATTTTTGTAATTTTTTTGGTGTTTTATTTTTTTTAAGAAAATCAAATCCCCTACGAAGTGCATGCGGCTTGCCAGACGCATGCAAAGCGTTCGATCTGCACGGGTGCATTGGTGAAATCCTAGATTCCCAGGCTTGTTGCCATGGGAAATATTGGACCGAGCTGAAACACAAGACATGATCGTTGCGATATTGCTTGTGGTATGTCCATGGCTGCGTGTGAACTGGTGCCGGCTCTGGTAAGCCGAAGGAGTTAAGAGAGAGAGAGAGAGAGAGAGAGAGAGAGAGAGAGAGAGAGAGAGAAGCTTTTCAGAACTCGCATGCATGTGGTGAAGTAGAGATCGATCTGGACAGATTCTGGTTCCCCCAACATGCAGCGGCCGTATATACCGAAGTCGAAGTTGAGCCTCGCAAGCTTTCCTTGTCTGTGCTATGCATCTCCTCAAGCGGTTTTTAACTTGTACGACTAGGTTAATTTTCCCCTGGCGCCAGAGTATGTCACAAGCTGAACCCGTGATGCGGCATCAAAATATTTTAGGCGCACAGAGAAAGGCCGTAACTTTATGTGAATGTACGTAGAAGATACCAGCAGTCAAGAAATGGATGTCCTTGCTGCTGCTCTCCATCGTTACCGTTCCTTCGAGGGCAAAGAATTAAGTGAAAAGGGTCATTTCCTCCTCCCTTTGCCCTTCCTTACTTGGGTAAACATATATACTTAGCGTGCTGTTTCATTACAAATGGAAGAGAAAGTACTTAGCGTAGATATTTGTTGGTCTGGAATTATTTTTCTTGCGTTCGTTTTGTTTTCGTTTTCCCCACAGTATATATTCTTCACGTAGAATCACTTCCCTCAATATCTACTCGAGGGCGAGTAAGATAAGCACCAAACCTGAAGTTCTCTTTCTAAGCACCAAACCAAAAAGGTTCTCTTTCCAAAGTGGAGTAAACAACATTGTGTCGTCAACTTCCTGATATTGTCTCAACAGAATGCATGCAGTGATGGACCTAAGAACTTTCTAAAGTCCGAACACGTTTAAAGAAGAACAATAAGTTCACAAGCTATTTACCATTGATACAAGCGTAATTGATTGTGTATGAATGATGTTATGGGCTTTTGTTACATGGGCCTGAGCCCGGGCACGAGCCTAGGCTGGCCGAGCCTTGGGTCCGCCTATGCCAGAATGCCTGTACCGGTTTTGCACTTTTTGATTAGATTCACAACCCCACAAATGTATAGGAACATAGATAGTGACTCCATTGAATGCATATGTGTAATTGATTTTAAGCTATAAGTACTAACCAAAAGATCATGTATATTTTGAAAGATTATAGAATTCATACGAAGCATGCGATGATATTCACCTGGAGTGTCAAAGTTTCCCTCACCCAACCCATTCCACTGAGACGTGAAGTCCTAGGCACATTCTTGTCCAAGTAGGTTGATACTTATCCACAATATTTGCAGCCACAAGAAGGTTGATTGAAATATGATGATATAGGCATACCATATGCAAATCATACTCATATTCATCATCAGAGGAATCAATCCCTTCACTCTCACTTTCACATGAAGACATCTGTCCATGACAACAAACAACACATAAATAGAGTATATGCCAGTTAAACATTACATAAATAAAGAGTAACACAGACCGGTTTAAACATTACATAAATAGAGAACAAACCAGATAAATTTTTGTCAAATAAATAGTACAAACTAGTTTAAACATTACATAAATAGAGTACAAAAGAGGAGATAAATTATTCTCAAATAAAGTAGAAACCACGTTCATCTACTTGCCATACTTGACTTCATACTTCCTTTTAAGCCATTCAAAACATGCTGAAGGGCTGCGCAATAAAGTCATAAACATATATATTTGTTCTTTTTTAACAAAAAAATCAGTTGTAATGAAGTGCTCATTACTCCCTTCAACATCCCCACACTCATCTAACAAGTCCACCACATCTTTGATAGTATAGTTCGATGATCATCTCTCTTTCTTGCAAATAATTTGAGTGAAAAAAATGACTTTTCACTCAACTCAACAAAACTCTTTATTTCTTCCTGCATCACCGAAGACCCACTCTTAGCCTTTTTCAACCTATCATTTTTAGGACAACGAGCTGTCTTATCTGGTAACCGTAACTTACCTAGTAAGAACTGCGGGTGTCCGTAGCTTTTTCAAGCAATAGTAGTAATTCGGTAAATGGGAAGGAGGGGAGAGCCTGGTAAAATCAGTCACTTGACCAGCCATTGAAGGATTTCACAGCTTTGGCAGAAGCGTTTTCAACCTCTTTGGAGGCCGCGACTACGTGTTAAATAAGGTGAGAAAAGCCCTCACCGTGGCGTATACAGGTAGGAGATTACATGCTGTAAATAGTAACAACCAATTACGGATAGCTACAATCTAATCCTTCTATCTATAGGATTCTAACTATAGCAGGTTCAAATATCAAATCTTCCAATACTCCCCCTCAATCATAACTTCACCAAGTTAAGATTGTAACAAAAATCTTCCAGTTTGCGCGTGGGCAATGGCTTTGTGAATCCATCAGCTATTTGATCTTTTGAGGAAACAAATTTGACTTGAAGTTGTTTCTGTGCAACCCTTTCTCTTACAAAGTGATAGTCCACTTCTATATGTTTAGTTCTAGCATGAAAAACAGGATTGGCTGAAAGGTATGTGGCTCCAATATTATCACACCACAATTGTGCAACATGAGATGACTGAACTCCCAATTCTCTTAGCAAACTTTCAATCCAAATTATTTCAGCAGTAGCGTTTGCAAGAGCTTTGTATTCGGCCTCTGTACTAGACCGGGAAACAGTAGCTTGTTTACGTGCTGACCATGAGATCAGATTGTTACCTAGGTAGACAGCAAAACCTCCAGTGGAACGACGATCGTCTTGACTACCAGCCCAGTCTGCATCTGAATAGGCACTAACTATCATAGAAGAAGATTTGCTGATTTTTAAACCAACTTGAGCAGTGAACTTGATATACCGAAGAATTCTCTTGACTGCACTCCAATGATCTGTTGTAGGTGCATGTAAAAACTGACAAACTTTATTGACAGGATAAGCAATGTCAGGTCGAGTCAATGTGAGGTACTGTAAACTGCCAACGATACTTCTGTAGTTTGTTGAGTCATTAGGGCCAAGTGCTTGTCCTTGATGAATCGATAATTTTTCTGAAATAGACAGTGGAGTACTTACAGGTTTACAGTTCATCATGCATATTCGTTTAAGAAGATCTGTTGCATATTTTTCTTGAGACAAAGCAATACCATCTTGTGTTTTTCTTACTTCAATACCCAGAAAGTAATGCAAATCTCCTAGATCCTTAAGGGCAAAATCCTTTTTAAGGTCCTGGAGTAACACGCTAACTGCATCCTGTGTTGTACTTGCAACAATAATATCATCAACATATATTAGCAAAAATATGGTAACGTGACCTCGATTATAGAAAAATAGAGAAGTATCTGCTTTTGAAGCCTTAAAACCAAGTTCACATAGGCGTGTACTTAACCTGGAGTACCATGCTCTTGGCGCTTGTTTTAAACCATATAGGGACTTATCCAATTTGCATATGTGATATGGTTTAAGTTTATCCTCATATCCTGGTGGTTGTCTCATATATACTTCCTCCTCGAGAATGCCATGAAGGAACGCATTCTGTACATCTAGCTGACGCAAGCTCCAGCCTTGAGAGATAGCAAGCGAGAGAACAAGACGAATAGTGGCCGGTTTGACAACTGGACTGAATGTATCTTCATAATCAATGCCATACCTTTGCTTAAACCCCTTTGCAACCAGGCGTGCCTTGTATCTATCGAGTGTCCCGTCAGATTTTTTCTTGACTTTATAAACCCACTTGCAATCAATAACATTACGCCCCTTCTGAGGGGGCACTAGATGCCATGTACTATTGCTGAGTAAAGCCGAGAACTCAACATCCATGGCTTCTTTCCAGCACGGAGTGGAGAGGGCTTCATTCAGATCGTGTGGTTCACCTATAATAGTGGAAAGTCCATAGCGAACAGTACCGTCGGTGTAAAACTTTGGTTTGCGAATACCATGTTGGAGCCGGGTAGCAGGACGTGCAGGGGTCACAGAAATTTCCGGGCCTGGGACAGCTTGTGCAGTGCTGTTGGTAGCATTGAGAGATTGATCAGGAGAAGTGACATCTTCTGTCGGATCGGAGGCCGCCGTGGCTGGCTGACCAGAAGCGGCGCCCGGAGCAGATATGGCAGGCGACGAAGCGGGAGAGTCAGCCGGATGGTGTTCGCTGATGTCTGGTTCTGTTGGTGCGCCAATATCATCGGAATCGTCCGCAGATGCTGCTGCCATATTTTCATCAGAGACAAAAAAATCTGAGGTATTAGAAGCATTAGTCAATGGGTCATCTATGTCTCCATTCCCCTGAGATACTGAAGTGGGATTTAAAAGGATGGGTGGTAATAGGAGAATTTCTGATCGTAGGCGTGCCCCAGCATTGGAATGGAGTTGGGAAAAAGGGAAAATATTTTCATCAAAGATAACATCGCGGGAAATGTATGTCCGACCAGAAGGAATGTCAAGACACTTGAATCCTTTATGAAGATTGCTATATCCAAGAAAGACACATCGTTTGGAGCGGAATTGGAGTTTTCTGGTATTATAAGGACGCAAGTTTGGCCAACATGCACACCCAAAAATCCTTAGGGAAGAATATTCTGGTGTTTGATGGAATAGACGCTCTAAAGGCGTCGAAAACTTAACCACTTTACTGGGTGTTCTATTAATGAGATAGGTGGCAGTAAGGAAGGCTTCATCCCAGAATTTTAGAGGCATGGAGGCATGAGCAAGAAGAGATAACCCAACCTCAACAATGTGACGATGTTTGCGTTCAGCTGCGCCGTTTTGTTGGTGTGTATGAGGACAAGATACCCGATGGATAATACCAATTTTTGTAAAGAAGGAATTTAGCTTTTCATACTCTCCTCCCCAGTCAGTTTGCATAGCAATGATTTTTCTATCAAAGAGACGCTCAACAAGGGTTTGAAATTCATGAAATTTTTGAAACACTTCAGACTTGAATTTTAGGAGATAAATCCAAGTAAATTTGCTATAATCATCAATAAAACTGACATAATATCTTCTGCCCCCAACAGAGGTAGGAGCAGGTCCCCATACATCTGAATGAACTAACTCTAAAGGAGAGTTTGAGACACTAGAAGATCTAGAAAAAGGTAATTGATGACTCTTGGCTTGTTGGCAAGCATCACAAACTGAATCAGTAGATGTCTCAACTACATATGGGAGTTTATTTGCGTGAACTATTTTATGAACTATAGGAGTAGATGGATGACCCATGCGATTGTGCCATCGAGTAAGAGATGGTTTGGTGACTCCATAAGCCTGTTTGGTTGAGGAAGATGATTGTGGCAGAGGGTAAAGACCATTGTGGCAGCGCCCTTTAAGAAGAGTGGTCCTCGTTGCTTGGTCATTCACCAAGAGAAAATTTGGATGAACTTCAAGAAAGGCATTATTATCTTTAACAAAGCGATGTGCTGAAACAAGATTTTTTTGTGTCTGCGGAACATGGAGAATGTTTTTGAGATGAAGATCACAATTAGGGGTTTGGATAATAGAATGGCCAATGTGACTAATGTTCATACCTGTACCATTTGCGGCATGTACCTGATCCTTGCCGTTGTATTTATCCCGGACAACAAGCTTCTCAAGTTCTCCCGAGATGTGATCGGTAGCACCAGTATCCATGTACCAATTTGTATTAACGCTGTGCGAGTTTATGACAGCAGCAACACTTCTATTCTCTGGAACAAAGTCTTCGTCGTAGCGGTACCAGCAATCGGCCACAACATGGCCGGTCTTGCTGCACAACTGACAGACTGGATGCGGCTTGAAACCACCACGACCGCTACTGCTGTTGTCGCCGTTATCACGGCCGCGGCCTCTACTTCGGCCACGACCTCCTGATCTTCCTGTTCCACGCATGAAGCTTCCTCTACCACCACGTCTGGCCAAGTTAGCAGAGAAAGAATGCGAATGCGTGCCCTCACGTCGCAGATCCATCCTGTTCTCAAAATTCAAGAGTTGCGAATAGAGTTCAGATACCGTGATTGGCTCTGTTCTGGAGACGACAGCAGCGACAACGGGGTCAAAGTCGATGTCGAGACCGGCGAGGATGTACGATGTCATCTCCTCATCGTCGAGAGGCTTGCCTGCAGAAGCCATCTCGTCGCCCAAAGCCTTCATCTTGCCGACATATTCTGCCACGGACATGTTGCCCTTACGTGTGGTGGTCAAGGCCATGCGCGTGTTAACAGATCGCGCACGAGAATGAGTGGAGAACATATCTCCTATGGCTTTCCACACTTGAGCAGATGTGGTCATGTTGACCACTTGTGTCAGCACCTCCTTTGATAAGGAAGAGAGCAGGTATCCAAGAACCTGCTGATCGGCTGTGATCCAGACGTCATATGCTGAATTGGAAACTTTGATGATCTTTTCATCAACCTTGCTATCAATCTCTGATGGAGGAGCAAGGGTGGCGCCGGTGAGGTATCCTTCTAACCGTGCGCCACGAATTGCTGGGAGAACCTGCGCCTTCCACAGCAGGAAATTGGATCTGGTTAGCTTCTCTGTGATGGTCTGGCCGAAGAGAGGATTGATAGCTACGCCTGTGGAGGAGCTCGTCATGCTGCTAGGCTAGATTGATTTTGGTTCAAGGAGAGGCTCTGATACCATGAAGGATTTCACAGCTTTGGCAGAAGCGTTTTCAACCTCTTTGGAGGCCGCGACTACGTGTTAAATAAGGTGAGAAAAGCCCTCACCGTGGCGTATACAGGTAGGAGATTACATGCTGTAAATAGTAACAACCAATTACGGATAGCTACAATCTAATCCTTCTATCTATAGGATTCTAACTATAGCAGGTTCAAATATCAAATCTTCCAATAGCCATCACAAGCCCAACAGGGATACACCCCCCAAGTGCAGCACGATGAACGAGGCAGCCATGCCCATTTACTTCCCGGTCACGAAGGGGTAAAGCAACCAGCCGAGCATTCAAGACAGCCTCCATTCCCTTTTTAATTGAGAGAAATAGGGCAAAGCCATACATCCATTCCTGTTTTTCACCAGCCAAGGCAGCAAGGAGCAATTGCTCCCTTCTTCCTTTCCCCCCACAAACCGAATGTCACTCCCAAAGAGCAACCAAGATAAGCCAACAAGGCAAGAACGAGAGCAAAGGCAGAAGCAAGAAGAAGGTGAACCACAACTGAAGCCAGAAAAAGGAGGAACCACGAACCAGAGCGAGGAGGAGGAGACCCAGCTCACGGTGGCACGGCAACCTCTTCTTCCTCTCCATCAACAAGAACCACACCGACTACCCTAACCAAGCCAGCACAAAATCGTAGCGTATACTACTTCCTTGAGTGCAACTATGGGTGGATCGAGTAGGGATTTAGTCTCAGTAGAGGACTCTAGCCAATGATCTTTGGGATGCTTTCACTGCGGAGACAAGTATGTCATTATCATTGTCGACGATTGGGGAACAGGCCCCCGCTGAGCTTACTTGTTGGTGGAGGGACCAACCGTGACCCCTTCTTGCGTGAGGGATTACTCAAGGAACGGCTCACCAGATTTCAACGAGCGTGGACACAGCAGTTTACCCTGGTTCGGGCCTCTCAGGAAAGAGATAATAGCCCTACTCCAGCTCTTGTATACTCTTGCAACGTATCTGAGTGTATGTCTCTTGTCTTACAGTCTGTGTCCTATCCCCCTCGTGATGGGGATGCTTTTATAGCTTACAAAGGATCGAACTCCATCGGCCCCACTATCCCACGTTTGGACCTCGTCCAAACGTGGCAACCGGTGGATCCTACAAATTCGCCACGCTCCCGCGGGGAACGTAACGGGCTAGCGGAAGTTACGCTCGGGCGGTTACTCCCACTCCCGCCGACCTCGAGATCACGTTAGGTCGGCCGACAGCCGGCACCGAGCTCGTACATCTTACCCGAACTCGAGCCCGGAATCGACTGGAATACGTGGCATCCCAGGTCCCTCCCGAGCCCGAGCTCGGAACAGGCCGAAATACGTAGCCTCCCAGGTTCTAAGTAACCCGTCTAGGGTAACGACCTCCTGGTGGCTCGGGCGGGAGCGAGCTTGGTCGTTGGTGGCACCCGAGGTAATTTATGGGAATTACCCGACCCCCCGACAGCTAGCCCCCGAGGTTCAAGTGGGAAAAAGGTCTAAGGAAGGCCTTCCCCTTGGGCCTACTGTTCTACGAGCATATCGGTTCTGCCGCGGCGAACAACTGCCGCGACCAACGAGCTATTAACCTTCTCCGGGAACGAGCTTGTTGCTCCAGCTCGTCGCGTTTCGAGCGAACAGAAGTGGGCCCCTCTCAACGGTTCCTTCTCCCGGAAGCCTCATTTGGGAAGTTCGAACCGTCTTCTCTGGCAGGACGGTTTCGATTTGCGTGCCCACGTGTCATTTCCCGGATGGCGAATGCCTTAACTGCCCTCTGTGCCTCTAGGGTTTCCTCGATCATAACGGCGGGAAGTCCCTTTACTTTCCTGTTCCCTGGAGGAGTTTTTAAAACACTCGAAGAGAATTTTTTAGACTCACTTGGCCATTTTGCGATTGCTGCGCCTCATACTCTTCTGCTTCGGCGCTCATCCTCCTCTTTGATCGCCTTCCTCATCCTCATGGCAAAGTTCGGCGTCAAGAAGCTCGACGGCGCAAGCCGAGATCCTTGAGCGGGCGGCACCTCGACGCCAAGACATGGAGAGCCCCTGGCGCCGAGGAGAGCCCACACCGAGGAGGGGGAGATCGTCTCCACCGAGCTCTACGCCATGAACGGGCTCCGACGCCAAAGCGAAGTTCGCCGAGGCCAGACGCTTTCCGCGAGTGCGAGATCGTTCACCTCCACCCCAACTCTATTCTCATCATGGCCATCTTCTCCCATCTATGTGAAGGGTTCGTGGGCGTCGAGCCCACTCCCAGCCTCTTTTTCCACTTCTACACCTCTCGCAGACGTAAGCACGCCTTCGCAGCCTGGGCCGCTTCTACTTTCCGCCTTCGACCCACCCGCCCATACGAGTATCCGAGCTTCACGCTCAAGGACTCGGTGTCGGGGTGGGCCGACTCTTGGTTCTACCTGAGGAAAGCAGAGGGCGGCTCGCTTTCCTACTCCGGTGCCAGAGGTCGCGCCGTCGAGACACCCCGACCGCCCGTGGAGCCCGAGGAGGAGAAGGTCCTCATGCTAATCAACGAGCTCACGTGCTTGGGGCTGACCGGCCGGGACGTTACCCGGGACTACGTCAGGAACCGGATATCACCCCTTAGGAGGAGGGAGCATCCCTTCTTCAAGGTCGAGGGGTGGCAGGACATCACCCGCGAGTCGCGTTCGTATGTCATCACCCCGATCTTCTTTTAGAGCAGAGGATGCCCGCTTCACGACCTCTTCTTTGGCCGGTACGCAGCCCGCCAGAGGACTGGGTGGACGCGAGGGTGTCCGAGATGTTCGGCACCCCTAAAGGCAAGGAAATCATTGAGGGCCGCCAGATCCCAAACAACGTCCTTAACCGGACCGAGGCGGTAAGTCTCTGATTCGGACTTCTTTCGGAGCTTTTGTCCTGGACAGTTTTTCCGGGGCCTTGACCTCATTCGAAGTTTTTTTTTTCTTTTTTAACAGGAGAAGGTTGCCCTCGGTCGCCGTGACTCGGTGGGATCGCGATTGGCGGGGCGGGTCGAAAGACCAAGGGACAAAGCGGTCGCAAGCGCGCGCTCGATCTCTGTCGGCCACGCCGTCCCCGCCTAGGCGCACACGCAGGCGTCCCGGCCCGGACGACCGCTCACCCCGCCAGCACTTGGAGTATGCGGACCGGCAGGAGGTGAGTGAACTAAAATTGTGGATGGACGAGTACACCAGGGACAACCCCAAGCTGATGGCTCGTTTGCGCCAGCTTGCCGCGTGGGCGAAGAAGGAGGCCGCCGCGGCCGGGTCCGGGCGCGAAGGTTGAATCGAGGGCTAGATCGCAGCCTCTTCAAAGTGAGCTCGCGCTGGTGAGCTCGAGCCCGGCTCCGGGGACCACGAGGAGGAGAAGGACGAGTGGACCCGCCCCTTGGTCCCGAGGTCCCGCAGCCTGGCCGCGCCAACCGCGCCAGGCCGTTGACCATCTCCGAGGCCGGCTTGGGGAGGTCGACTTCTGGCCGCTGTGGTCGACAAGGCGCGCGAGGACATGGCCGCCTCCTTGTCCGCGCCCGAGCTCAAGCAGACGCCGAGCGAGGTCCGGGCCTCCTATTCCTCTCGTCTCTCTTTCTCCCAAGACCACACTAACCCCACATCGTCTATAGTGGGGGTGGCGGCCGTGCGGAGTTATGGGATTTGAAGCAATGGTCGACGATGTTCTTGACCTCGTGCTAGAGAGGGAGCTCGCCTGGCCGCCGAGGTCGTCATGGGCGACGAGGCGAAGTGGGGGCCGAGGCTGCGAGGCCCAATCCCCACGCCGGTGGCGACGACGTCGAGGTGGTGGAGTCACGCCGCGAGCCGGGACCGGAGGTCGTGTCTCGAAGAGGAGGCACGGAGGAAGATCATGGCCGCCGATGCCCGAGCCGCGACGGAGGGCATCCCCACATCATAGTTGTGGAGGACGACGGCTCGGAGGAGTCTGATGGTGGTGAGCAAAGCGGCCGAAACTCCGGCGAGGACTCTGCCGGCGCCCGGCGACATCATCACCGCGCGACTCTTCAGAGATCGCCGAGGTCTCCTCGGCTCACGACGTCATGCCGGTCCTGGCCACGCCGGCCGTGGGGACCCTAATCCGACGGAGCCCGTCCGGCGAGGAAGAGACGGCTAGCCTGGCTGGTCGGAGACGAGCCCGCCATCGCAGCGGCCGGGGGAGCTTCCAGACGAAGGGGATCTGCCGGGCACCGAGGCCACTCCAATCGAGACCGACCTCCCAGCCGCCGACCCGGTGCCCCCAGTCGACCCCGCATCCGGAGATGCTGCCGCAGTCCAGGGCCTGGACGTCGAGGAGAGTGGAGCCCCGGCGCAACTCTCGCCGGGAGGAAGAAGAGCGGGAGGTGATCTCGCTCTTGAGGCCGTCCCTCTCCAGAGGCGGAGGTTGTCCTCAGGGCAAAGGTCCTTCGCCGGGGACGAGGAGCTCGGGCTCAAGCCTCCGCTCCGATCAAGGAGAAGGGACCAAGGCGGGGATCCCTTGCTCGCCTGTAACGAGGCGGAGGACCCCGCCGAGTTGTTCCATCGGTGGAGGCCCGGCTTTGTTGGGTAAGTACTCGACTCTTATGTGCTTTTACCAAAAACTCGATCACGACCTGAAAACGCCTTTGTCGCGCAGTGCCGGAGTCCACCATGAAGGACTTCCATGCCGCGACCGTGCCGCCCGAGAAGTTGTCGCAAGCACCAAGCCGGCAGACGCCAAGATCGCGAGCTCGAGTGCCGGGTTGCCGAGCCGACATCTTCGAGGCCGAGATCCGGCGGAAGGTGGAGGAGTCCGCGGCGTGAGCTCCAGGAGCGCCTCGGCCGGGAGCGAGCAAGCAAGGTCGAACTGGAAGCCACGGTGGCGACCTTACGCGACGCCGCTTTCGAAGCGCCGAAAGGACAATCGACCAAAGAACGGAGGAGTCCAGGCGGCTTCGACAGGCGGCAAGCGAAGGTCGTGAGGCTCGCCGGCGGGTGCTCGACCTTGAGTCCGAGCTTGACTCGGTGCGGGACGAGCTCGTCACTCTGCAGGACGAGAAACGTGCCGGCCTCCTGTAATTTTCTTCTTCCTGTCTTTACCTGTAAAAAACTTAAGGAGAAACCGCCCAGTTGAACATAGAAAGAGCGTTATTTTTAATGGACGTCTTTTGTTTTTCTCCGAGATGACAACGACTTGTTTCGTGCCGTGGTTCCTTACTCGGCGGAGTTCGGCCTTACGCGACTTAGCAGTTAATCGTACGAGGGAGTGACTACCTCGCGCGAAAGTTGCACGAGGTCGTGGCCACATGGTACCCCTATGCCCCCCCCTCGCCGCCAACGGAGGTCGTGGGCGTAGACTGCGAGCACGACCTCGTTGGCGGGGTAGAGTTCTACGGAGACCGTGTGGCCCTTAGGGTATGGTGCGTTGACGCCGCCCACCGGCCGACCTGAGCTCGGAACCGTTCAGAAGGGTGTCCTGTGCGAATCTTTACTTGCGGCGGAGGTCTACCGCGAAAAAAGATGGTCGTCTTACGAGGAAGGAAGCCCTCGAGGTCGAGCTCTTGTCGTACGGTGTTTTGCCCCAACGACCGACCGCCCTGACACTTTTGTCTGGGTCGAGCTTAATCGTAGAATTTTGCGGAGGTAAAGGGGAAAGAGAGAGAGAAAGAATGGTAAGGTGACAAAGTTTATTAAAAAGGTAAAAGCGGGTGTGGTTAGACATGGAACTTATGCAGTTGGTCGATGTTCCAAGTACTAGCTAGTTCTCGACCATCTTCCATTGCGAGGCGGACAGGCCCCGGGCGTGCTGTTGAGACGACCGTGTAAGGACCTTCCCATCTTGGCGTTAGCTTGTTGGCTTTTGACAGGTCTTGGACCCGTCGCAGAACGAGATCGCCGACGTGCAAGGTCCTTGGTAAATGCCGATTTAGCGGCGTGCTGCGAAGAGCTTGCAGTAAACCGCGGATCGCAATGTAACCCGTTCACGAGTCGCCTCGCGAGGTCGAGGTCGAAGGCGCCGCCTTCGCCGATGCCATCGGCCAGGTTCACCCTTGGGGATCCTAGGACAACCTCGGCGGGTAGGACGGCTTCCGCGCCATATACGAGCTGAAGGGTCTCCCGTAGCTCGGCTCGTCGTGGTGCTGACCGACCAGGATCGGGGTAGCTCGTCCCACCCAGGCACGACCATGCCGATCGAGGCTCTTGAAGACTCTCTTCTTGATTCCTTGGACGATCTGCCTGTTCGCGCTCGGCGCCCCATTGCTCGTGGGTGGGCCACGGATGCGAAGCATATCTTGGTCCCGACCTCCTCGCAATAAGCCTGAAACACCTCGCTTGTGAACTGAGTGCCGTTGTCGGTAATGAGGCGACTCGGAACGCCAAAGCGGGTTACTACATTATTGCGGAAGAACCTTTTAGCCGCCTATGCCGAGATGGTTGATATAGGCTCGGCCTCGATCCATTTAGTGAAGGTGTCGATTGCGACGAACAGGTATTTACAACCCCTCCTTCCCCTGGGAAATGGACCGAGTATGTCGATGCCCCAAACCGAGAACGGCCAGGTTAGCTGCATGGTCTGTAGCGCGTATGCCGGCTGATGGACCTTCCGAGCATGGAACTGGCAAGATCGGCAGGAGGTCACTATTGAACGTGCGTCGGCCAGGGCCGTCGGCCAATAGTAACCCAATCGGAAGGCTTTGCTCACCAAGGTCCTAAAGGACGAGTGAGCTCCACACATCCCGTCATGGATATCCTTGAGGAGATATTTGCCTTCCTCTTGGGTGATGCACTTGGAGAGGACGCCAAGCGCGCCTTTGCGGTATAAGAGGCCCTCGACCATTTTATAGGTCGAGGAGCGTCTCACTAGCCGGGATTTCGGCTTCCTCCTCGGCGGTGTCCGTGCACGAAGTATTGGATGAATGGCGTCATCCACCTGCATCTGCTCGAGGAAGGAGACGGTATCACCCGTCTCGGTTGCCTCCTCCCGGGGTATGGAGGGCTTATAGAGGTGCTCGATGAGCACCCCCGAGCGAAAGCGGCGGAACCGACCTTCGATAGATGGTCGGCCAGGGCATTGTCCTTCCCGGGGATGTATAGTACTTGAAGTTTCAAGTACTTTTCCATCTTCCTTACTTCAGCCAGGTAAAGCGCCATTGAGTCATCGTGAGCACCGATACTCCTTGTTAACCTGGTTGACGACCACCGCGAGTCGCCCTTCGCGATTAGTCGTTGGACTCCGAGCGCTTTGCATGCCCGGCTTGGCTAGCGGACCTTCGTATTCGCTGCGTTGTTTGTTGCGCCGAAATGCGCTTGGAGGGCGTCTTTGGATCCGCTTCCCCGAGGGGATTCGAGGACTACTCCAGCCCCCGAGCAATCGTAAGCTCGGGATCCGTCGAAGTGCATGACCCAGCGACCGTGCTCGGCCTGGTTGGGTTCGGATTCGGACGGGGTGGGGTTTGTCCATTCGGCTAGGAAGTCCGCTAGGACCTGAGATTTGATCGCGGTTCTGGCCGAGAATTCGATCTCGAATTCGGAGAGCTCCATGGCCCATTTCGCGATCCGCGCTATGCCCCGATTCCCGAGAATTTCTCTCAGCGGGAAGTTGGTCGGGACTTGGATTTTGTGTGCCTGGAAGTAGTGTCTTAGTTTCTTCGAGGCCACGAGGAGCGTATAAAGGAGCTTCTGGACCTCGGGGTAACGCTCCTTTGGTCCGTGCAAAGACTCGGCCGATGTAGTAGATCGGGCCAGACTTCGCCCCGTTTCTACTGTGATGACGGCGCTTACCGCATGGGGTGTGGCGGCCAGGTAAAGCAAGAGGACCTCTCCTACTCTTGGCGTGGTCAAGACCGGGGGTCTCGACAAATATAGTTTAAGCTCTTTGAAAGAGCGGTCTGCTTCATCTGTCCAAGTGAAACCGTCGTGCTTCCGGAGCGCCTTGAAGAAAGGTAGGCCACGTTCCCCGAGCCGCGAGATGAAACGACTTAAGGCCGCCATTCTCCCGGTCAGGGACTGGACCTCCCGAGTGCAAGTCGGTGGTCGCATGTTCTCGATGGCTTCTATCTTCTCTGGGTTGGCCCGATTCCTTGTGGGCCGATCATGTATCCGAGCACCTTGCCAGCTTTGACCCCGAACACACATTTTTCAGGGTTTAACTTTATTCGATGCTTATTGAGGTTATGAAAAGTCTCCTCTAGATCGGATACATGGTCCGAGGCCATCTTGCTCTTGACGACTATGTCGTCTACATACACTTCCAGGTTCCGACCTATTTGGTTCGAGAAGGTTTTCTGCATGAGGCGGAAGGTCGCTCCAGCGTTCCTTAGACCGAAGGACATGGTCGTGTAGCGTAATGTGCCAAACGGCGTGATGAAGGAAGTTTTCTCCTCGTCGTCGGGCGATATGCCGATCTGGTGATAGCCTGAGTAGGCGCCCAGAAGCTCATCGCCTCGAGCCGGCCGTTGCGTCGACCAACCGGTCTATCCGAGGTAGCGGAAATTGTCTTTCGGGCATGCGGCATTCAGCCCGTGTGATCGACACACATGCGCCACTTGCCCCCTTTTTCATCACGATAATCGGGTTGGCCAACCAATCGGAATGGTCGACCTCCCGAATGAAGCGGCTTTGAGGAGCTTGTCCAGTTCCTCTCGATGATGGCTTGCTTCTCGGGAGAAGCGCTGAGCTTCTGCCGACAGGCTTTTGTCGAGCCGAATCGCTAGCTTTGTGCTCGACGACCTCCCTTGGGACTCGGGCAAGTCGGACGATTCCCAGCGAACGATGTCCGCGCTCCTCGGAGGAAGGTCACGAGCTCGAGTTCCTATTTAGGATCTAGGAAGCCCCACATGTACAACCTTATGCGGCTTTGCGTCGCACAACGGATGGCCTTGGTTTCTCCTCGGCTTGGAGGCTAGCCTTGGGCGGGAACTCCTCGGCTCTTGCTCGGGCCAGCGTTGGGGCAGTTGACCGATCATGTCTAACGCCCTCTCGTCGCAGATTTAGAGCTGCTCGGGCTTCCCTTGACCGTGATCACGCCGGCGGCGGGGACCTTCAAGCACCGGTACCGTGATGAGTGGCGGCCATGAATTTGGCGGCGCTGGTCGGCCCAGGATGGCGTTGTAAGCCGACTGAAATCGACCACTTGAACGTGATTAGCTCCGCTCGGAAGTTGCTCGGATTGCCGAACATTCTTGGCAGGGCGACCGCCGAGTGGCCTAACCGACGTTAAGGTACTATCGTGAGAACGGGACCACCATGCTTTTGATCTTGGTGCGAGGATGCGCATCTCGTCCAAGACCTTGGCGGATATCAGGTCTAGGGAGCTCCGCGATCCACAAGGACCCGACCCATCTGCGGTGTTGCAGATCGTCGGGCTAACGACCATCGGAAGCCTTTGGGGTTTCGTCATCCCCAGAGGCGTCGTCCTTGGAGAAGGTGATCGGCGGCTCGGACCACTTGAGTCGCCGAACAGGAGGCTTCCCCTGAGTGACACGGAGTACCTCGCGCGGCCTCCTTTAACTCCCGACGCGACCCATAGGCGGCGGAGCCCCCGAATATCACAGCGATGTGGTTTCTCGGCTCTTGGTATTCCATGTCGGTATCTTGCTCCTCGGCGGGCTTCTTGCCCTTGACGTCTCCTTCCATCTCGGGGAGCGTGGGCATGGGACCCTTACCATTGTAGAACTGCTCGAGCGGGAGGCCCACGCTCGCAATTAGAAGGTCATGCCCATGCGCCTGGTGGAGTGGGCAGAAATAGGCACTAGCCCGTCCGCGTTGGTCGCCGCGTTCTTGGTCGTCCCGGTCCTGCTCGTTGTTCCGCTGAACCGGTCGACCCTTTCCTTTCGGGCTCTCATACGCATGCGAGGTCGGTCGTTGTCTTTCGATGGTTGCCACCATGCCGAGACAGAGGATTTTTCTTCTTTTGATTTTTTCTCGATCGAGCTTACGCTTCTTCGCTTGACGCCTCTTCGAGCCCGGCCGAGGGGGCAGTTTTCCTCGCCCAAGCCTTTCTTCCATTGGGCGGCCTGCGTCCGCGTTGGCATAACGGTCGACCATGCGGAGCGGCTCGTTGGCTGTGATGTCGGGTGAATTTCGAGGTCTGAGTAAAGCGTCGTCTCGGACCCGAACTTGAAAGCCCGGACGATCGCCTCGTCCGAGATGCTTGGGATGGAATTGCGCACTTGCATGAAGCGGCCCGGTAGCGCAGGTCTCGCCCTCCGGAAATGCATGTCAGGCGCTCAAGGTCGCGCTCCTTCACGAGGCGGGCGTAGCGACTCCGGAAATTAGCTCGGAGAGTCTCGCCCGGTGGGCCAGGACCGGATCGAGTTTTCTTCTGGTTGAACAGCCACGTCCGAGCCGCCCGTCCCAGGATCGTGGGCGAAAAGTTAGCCATAACCCTTTCATCACCCCGGCTAGAATGGCCGTGGTGTAGATCGAGAGAAACTTCGTCGGGGTTACGAGTCCCATCGAATCTCTCGATGTGACCCGGCTTGAACCTTGTCGGCCAGGTCACACATCGTAGCGACGCCGCGAACGCATGCGCACCAAAAACGGGATCGGGACGGTCACCACGAAGCGCGGCGGTCGGGCGATCCCCACCACCGAGCCCGAGGTTAGTGGGCCCAGCGAGAGAATATCTCCCTACGCTGTAGGATGGAGAGTGGCAGATGAGGAATGTTCGGCCTGTCTGCCGTGGCTCAGATTCCGGCCGGGTCCCGGGAGCCCCCGAATTGCTCCGGTGCCCTCCCGAGCCCTGGCCGCGCCAAGGCCACCTCTGAGCGGCCGTGAGTCGCTGGTGGCGGCGGCCGGACGCCGGCGGGCGGCGTTTCTCAGAATTGCTCGGGCGCCCTTTCTCCGGAGGCCTCCGCCGCCCTTACGCCTGGTGGGCGATTTCCTCGAGGTCGCCGGCCACGGCCGCGCCCATGGCTTCTAGGTCGACTGCCAGGAAACTCTCTCGAGGTTGCGTACCACCGCGTGGCCAGGGCTTGAAGGCGTTCCTCGCCGGGAACGCGGGTGACGAGCCTGCTCGTTGCCGTCGCGACGGCTCGAGTCCCGTGACGCTGCGGAAATTCTCACGAACCGGCCCTGGTCTTATCGGTCCAGCCACCTCGGACTTGCCGCGTAAGCGGCCGTCCGATTCAGGGATGCTCGCAGTGCTCCTTGGCCGCCTCGTAGCGGTGAAGACGCCGCTTCACCGGGATTTGCTCGACATTTCCATCCTCCTCCGCAACGAAGACGTTACGGATTGGACGGATCGCGAGGGGACATCACGGTGTCTCCCGTGAAGCGGTCCCTGGTCGAGCTCGAAAAGGTCGGGGATGTCCGGACCATCGTAGAGCCCGCCATACTCGCCGTCCGAGAGGGCGTCGAGCCGAGCGAAAGAATCGCTCCGGTGTTAGCGGCTTCCAGGGAAAAGCTCCGGAACCGCCATGATTCTTAATACGCGACGCCGCCGCCCCATTGTCGAAGAATCGCTTGTCCTCTTCCCCAATCTCGGGGCGTAGAGGCCAGGTGGTTCGGGATTCGACATTCTTCGGGATTCCTCACGAAAGGGAAAGTCGGTCCCCACGGACGGCGCCAGCTGTCGACGATTGGGGAACAGGCCCCCGCCGAGCTTACTTGTTGGTGGAGGGACCAACCGTGACCCCTTCTTGCGTGAGGGATTACTCAAGGAACGGCTCACCAGATTTCAACGGCGTGGACACGTTAGCTTTACCCTGGTTCGGGCCTCTCAGGAAAGAGATAATAGCCCTACTCCGGCTCTTGTATACTCTTGCAACGTATCGAGTGTATGTCTCTTGTCTTACGATCAGGTCCTATCCCCCTCGTGATGGGGATGCTTTTATAGCTTACAAAGGATCGAATTCCATCGGCCCCACTATCCCACGTTTGGACCTCATCCAAACGTGGCAACCGGTGGATCCTACAAATTCGCCACGCTCCCGCGGGGAACGAACAGCTAGCGGAAGTTACGCTCGGCGGTTACTCCCACTCCCGCCGACCTCGAGATCACGTTAGGTCGGGCCGACAGCAAGACCGAGCTCGTACATCTTACCCGAACTCGAGCCCGGAATCGACTGGAATACGTGGCATCCCAGGTCCCTCCCGAGCCCGAGCTCGGAACAGGCCGAAATACGTAGCCTCCCAGGTTCTAAGTAACCCGTCTAGGGTAACGACCTCCTGGTGGCTCGGGCGGGAGCGAGCTTGGTCGTTGGTGGCACCCGAGGTAATTTATGGGAATTACCCGACCCCCCGACAATCATCGACAACAATAGACTGAAGCATATGTCTGAACTGAAACCTATGTCGCGGTAATATCAGTAAAAGCTATGACTAAAAACTCCAAGCAACGGTATAATTACTGCGAGAAGGGCTATCTAACCTTCTTGGATTTCTCACCAACCTCTGGCCCAGGCAGAATCCTTGGTCTCTTGAGCTGCACATGGTGTTTATATGGAAATATAAATTATACCTGAGTATGTTTTGCCACCATGAAGGAATTTATCCATCGAGATTGCTGAAAATAATCTTCTTTGTCACTTACCCATGGCATCCATTCTGATGCCGGGTGGTGCTTTTTTAAATAAATTTGTCCCTCCATCTGTTTCCATAGGGTCAGCCAAGTTCAAGCTGTTGGGAACATTCGCAATATTTTTATTCCAGATTTTATATTGAGGCAAATACTACAGATAAATAGTGATTCATACAGTAAATCTAACAACAGACTACCAATTGTACTTCCAAACATATATATATACTCAAGAAACAGAATATGATTGAGTCGAACTATCACGAACGATTTACAGTTGGGCTTGATGTAGAACAGAACGATGCGCAGAAGAGGTCGTGGAAGAAGTCGAAGTCGAAGAAGCAGCGCAGGAACGGTCGCACAGATGCGCTGCCCAGAAACCTTATTGCCGCCCCGTGCAGGTGAACTCTGCGGCAATGGCTCAGTATCTAGAGGGAGTATTCCTCAAATTTGTATCACTTGATCCAGGATAGAATGGTTCTATTCAAGCAACCAAACGTATGAATGATTTTTTTTCTTGAACCATATCATATATGTACCACTTGGTACAGGCAACCAAACGCATCCTAATAAAATAATTAAAGACTTCACGATCTTTTGAACTGTGAAAACCGACTGTCTCACTAAACGTGCAAGTGCATGGTTATTCTTTTTAGTGAGCTCGCGTGTTGACTCGCACTGGTGGTGTTCTTTGGGCCCACTTGAGCTCTATTTTTCGGCCTATATTAAGCTGTATTTGTTGGATGGGCTGGACCGAAACTGGGACCGACCGAGCGGTGGCTCAAGCCGTATTCCAACACAGAGCCGAGCCGCAGACGTATCAATCAGCTGCCTCTTCCTTCTCTTTCCTGATCCAACCGACCCAACCACATCCCGTTGTCAAATCTCTCATATATCCCACCTCGCCGCCGGCGAAACCCAGTCACCCAGTAGGGAAGCGCCGCCACCACTTGCTGGAGACGCACGCTTGTAGGTTCGGTCGAGATGTGGAAGAAGTAGCACAACAAGGACCAGATGTTCATAACGCATACAGAGTGGGCGACCGAGTGGGGGCGGGCAGGCGGCGCCAAGCAGAAGGAAGCCGTCCGTGCTTGCGTGTCGGCTCCGCATGTCGTTCCGGTGGCGCGCTTCGTGCCCCACTTGAGCTCTATTTTTCGGTATATATCAAGTTGAATCTGGTGTCCTCTATTTATAGTGAGCCCGGCTCGCTCGGGCGGCGCGCTTCGTGCCCATTTAAGCTCTATTTTTCGGTCTATATTAAGTTGAATTTGTTGGATGGGCTGGACCGAAACTGTTTAGGACCGACCGAGCGGCGGCTCGAGCCGTATTCCAATACGGAGCCGAGCCGCGGACGTATCAATCAGCCGCCTCTTCCCTCTATTTCCCGACCCAACCGACCCGACCACATCCCGTCGTCAAATCTCTCATCCCACCTCGCCGCCGGCGAAACCCAATCACCCAGTAGGGGAGCGCCGCCACCACCTGCTGGAGACGCGCGCTTGCAGGTTCGGTCGAGATGGGGAAGAAGCAGCACAGCAAGGACCGGATGTTCATAACGCGTACGGAGTGGGCGACCGAGTGGGGCGGCGCCAAGCAGAAGGAGGCTGCCGTGCCATTCAAGCGCCTCCCCTTCTACTGCTGCGCGTAACTGCCTACTTTTCTCTTCCTCTCCTGTCCTGACACGAACCGGAAGGAAGATTTGCCTGCTTCTGTTTATTGTCTTAGTAATTTAGGATCCTGATTTAGGTTTTGGGAGAGCTTGAATTATAGGGTTTCTTGTTTAGGGCATGAACTTAATTTCTGTGCGTTCTGTGGATCCTTTAGTTGATATTTTACTAGTTAAAGCAACTAGCCTTGTATGTTCTTTGTGCTCAACTTCATCAGTTGATGATGATATTTAACCTTGACATGATTTAAATTGAACTCAGTTTAGCGGTTGATTAGTAACTAAAATTAACTGCTCTTCTTTAGCCACTGATTATTATTTCCTTGGTGGTTTAGGCTCACGTTTTTGCCATTTGAGGATCCAGTGTGTACGGCCGATGGAAGCATCTTTGATTTAATGTAAGTGGGCTAAAGTTCATTGTGCTTCTTTGGATAACTTTTTCGTGGAAGCGGCTGAGAAGATTGAGATTCTATGGGTGTTGCTTCTGAATGTAGGAGCATAATTCCGTATATTAAGAAGTTTGGGAAGCATCCAGTAACCGGCGCACCGCTCAAGCAGGAGGATCTAATTCCTCTCACGTTCCATAAGAACTCAGACGGTGAGTTAAAATTGATGGCATGAAAATTTCAATGTAGCTTGAATCAAATGGAATGGCTAGATCAATAGTAAAATCTTTTGTGTTAGGATACGTGTGTTCTTGTTCTGTCTCACATATTAAATATGTGCTCTTTTTTTTTACAGGAGAGTTCCAGTGTCCTGTTTTGAATAAAGTTTTTACAGAATTCACACATATAGTTGCTGTAAAGACTACCGGGAATGTCTTCTGTTATGAGGTGGGTTTTAGCCTTTAGTGAGTTTTTCAAGTGTTCAATTTGGTGCTATGGTATCTTCTTAGCTCACGGATTACTGCTTTATAAATGTAGGCAATTCACGAACTTAACATTAAGCCAAAGAATTGGAAAGAATTGCTAACTGATGAGCCCTTTACTCGAAATGATTTGATAACAATTCAGGTAGCCCTTCACTCATTTTCTTATTGACATTTAGCCCCTTAGCCTAATGATGTTCACCTCTTGAACTTCGGTAGAATCCAAATCTGCTTGATAGCAAGGTCCTTGGGGAATTTGATCATGTCAAAAAAGGCTTCAAACTTGAGGATGAAGGTTCGACTATGCTCCCTCTTTCCCTGTTACTTATTTCGTATTAGCTGTTTCCTATTTAACATACATAGTCTTTTTTTCCTTCTTTCAAAACGGCTTTACTTGCATAGTCTGATTATCTGACTGTTGTGCAGAGTTGCAGCGAATGAAAGATGATCCAACCTACAACATAAATATTTCCGGTGATCTTAAGCAAATGATAAAGGAACTTGGGACAGAAAAAGGAAAACTAGCTTTTTTACATGGCGGTGGAGGGCAGAAAGCTCAAAAGGAAAGAGTTGCCGCGCTTGCTGCAATTTTAGCAAAAAAGGAGAAAGATGACTCAAATTCCGGCAAAGAACCTAAACCTCATCAAACTTTCAGTATTGTGGATGCTGCTTCTGCTTCTGTTCATGGCAGGAGTGCAGCAGCAGCAAAAGCTGCTCCTGCTGAGAAAACCGCTGCTAGAATTGCTATGCACATGGCAGGGGATCGAGCTCCTGTAAATGCTAAATTGGTATACTGTCATCTCATCTGCATGTCTTATGTAGACCCTGTGTTACCTATGCAATGGGTGTTGTCTTATAGAGATAATTCAATGATTTCAGGTTAAAAGTCGTTACACTACTGGAGCAGCTTCACGTTCTTTCACATCGACTGCCTATGATCCTGTTACCAAAAATGAATTTGAGTATGTTAAAGTTGAAAAGAATCCAAAAAAGAAAGGATATGTTCAACTGCATACCACCCATGGTGATTTGAATCTGGAGCTTCATTGTGATATAACTCCTCGGACATGTGAAAATTTCCTCACACATTGTGAAAATGGTTACTACAATGGTCTTATCTTCCATCGTAGCATCAAGTATGTTCTGATTGCATCAGTCCTTTCTCCTCACTCTTTGTTTACATGTACTTATGGCCATAAGTAATTGTGTCCGTTTAATCATTCACTTTTTACAGAAACTTCATGATTCAAGGAGGTGATCCAACAGGCACAGGAAGTGGAGGGGAGTCCATATGGGGTAAACCTTTCAAGGATGAAGTGAATTCAAAGCTGCTACATTCAGGAAGAGGTGTAGTCAGTATGGCAAATTCTGGCCCTCATACCAACGGATCCCAATTTTTCATTTTGTACAAGTCTGCAACACATTTAAATTTCAAGCACACAGTATTTGGCATGGTGGTCGGTGGTTTGACGACACTTTCAACTATGGAAAAGGTGCCTGTTGATGATGATGACCGGCCATTGGTTAGTACGACTTATCCTTTTCTTCTGTCCTCATTTTAACTCTTAGTTTTAAGCATGACAATATCATGTATTTTTCTTGCAAACAATATTTTGTGGCTATGAAATATTGGTCCGTTAACTTTGGCACAATTGCAATACTGTTTTTAAGCATTATTTTTCATATTCCTCTAGCTTTGATTGTTGTACTAAGTTCTCATGCATCATTGTTTCCTTAGTGTACGGAAAACTTTGCTGAATGTGGTATTACTGTTTATGCCTTGATTTACAGGAGGAAATAAAGATACTAAAAATCAGTGTATTCGTGAATCCTTACACGGAACTGGATGAAGAAGAAGAAAAGGCAAAGGAGGAGGAGGAGAAGAAAAAGGATGATGATTATGTAATGTTGCTTCGCATGTTGTTTCAGTTACAATCATGGACTTTTTGCGTTTATTTATCTCCGATGGTTTTAACATTCATTTGCATTATTTCAGGATAAGGTGGGATCATGGTATAGCAACCCAGGAACTGGTGTTACTGGTTCAACTAGTGCTGGTGGTGGAGTTGGCAAGTATTTAAAAGCTCGGACAGCTGGCTCTGCTGATGTGGCCGGAAATGCCGCTGCAGCAGACGATTCAAGCAAGAAGAGAAAAGTGAATGCTTCTAGTGTAGAATTTAAAGATTTCTCTGGATGGTAGATGCCTTATGTATGTGAAATTCCTCTTGCATCTCTCAGAAGAAACAGCTGGTGGAGACTTCGGTAATATTTTGGCATGTCCATTCATTTTATGATGTATTAATTGTCAAGAATGCTCAAGGTTCACAATTAAGCTCCGATTCAAACTTGCTTGGTATTGATGCTGACAAAGCAGGTTTAAAACTCTTCTGCTTGAGTTTCTGTAGTGCTTTACCTAATCTAGGTCCATATCATTAGTGGTTTGTTTCTTATGTAAGAGCAAAAAAGCCTTTCCTTTAGTTTTCAATGCAGTTACAGTAGTTACTAGTCAGCATTTGTCTTTGTTTCGCACTATTTGCAGATTTGACCTGAATGAGAGTTTTCTCAGCTTATACCCTGTTCTTTTGCTGTAGGCAGAGCTGTTAAGAGGGAGAACTGGGAACTATGAAAGACTGGTTCAATAACTGGAGTTCATGCTTCCGTCAGTCTATGTATGAATCATTACAGAGAAAACTTAGAAAATTATAAAGTGGAAACCCAGAGTTTTTTTGCGCCAAGAGCTGTGCTAACAGCTATGCTTACTGTTCGTCGTGGCATGTTGCACTGGTACATTCATCTTTCCAGGTTACCCGCTTGGTTGCTTTTTATGCCTAGTTTACCCTGGCAATGAAACACTTTGCAGTTTCGTACCTGCATTTGGATTAGTGTAGCATATTTACTGCACCAGAAATGCGCCCTGCGCCTCCTGATTGCAATGCTGCGATCTGAAGAAATGCAACAACAAATGCTAGACTTCGCTTACAGAGTTAGGCAACGTGTTAACGGCACTGTCGTTGCAAGGAGGTGCATACACTACCCGAGTGGTAAAATGCATGCGTGGCATGTATCTAGGCATAGTCATACCTATATGTAAAAGAAATTGCAGTGACAAATTAACCTGATCATATTATTCATCTTGCAAAACATGCTCACCCACGTGAACACAATCACTGATAAACCCTTGCAGTGACTAATTTCTGACCCATGGGTAAGTCAGCCATTTGTTGAGCTAAGAAGAAAATCAAGTCCTATCTGGCTCAATTTGTTGCAACAAAACCGATGCCCCAAGTACGAAACAACCATCTTACCGGCTACTTTATTTTTATTGGACCTACGCACGCTTAAGCAAAACTACTATAATCGACGCAATAGCCAAGGGCACAAAGGCCGACGGAGCATTTGCAAAATCATTTTTGGAATTCATGATCAAAGTCTTCAGCTTCCCCTTGGTCTGGCCCTCTTTCGAGGTTGCAATGAGATCTTGCGTAATGCTTGAAGGTTCGTCACCATCTCGGACACCAGCGCCTTCATTCTATCCACGTAGTCCTTGAATGCTTCTCCAGCGCTTGGCGAGAGCTCCCTGCTGTTTTGCACGCTCTCTGCATCGCTATCCTCGACTTCATATTCAGTAACACTCGAAGATTCACTGAGCTCTGAAAGAGGGAAGGTGCGTAAACAAGTTGTCTTATGGAAAGTTGCTGAATTAGATAGATGACTGAACAATGTTGACGACTAGGTTAGTGCTTACTTGTCTTGTAAAACTGCATAACTTTTTCATTCTTCAGCAGACAGCACAGCGTCCCAAACATTCTTATCAGAAAGCAAGCGAGGGAACAACGTCCTGCAACCCAAAGGTTCTCAAAAAAAAAAAAATGATTTGCTAAAAATACAACTATACATGTCGACAAAGAGAAAAGAATTTAAAATGAAGTAGAACCTATGGATGCAGTAGAATGGGAAAATTTGGGGAATAAGTTTTTGCTCCCAAGGTCCAAACTAACATAAAATAGGGACAGATACTCTATGAATAGGTGGCAGAAATTTTGTTGGTACTTAAGCGAATATGTTATTTGTGCTCAAGGCTTTTCAACTTCAAAATCATGTAAAACTAGAGCACATACTCTAGGGGAATCGATGTTCTGTTCATAATCAAACATGAAGTTAGAAGTTGTACTTAAGGTAAAATAGTTAAATAAAACAGGCCGTTTGTGCTTATGTCAATTCAATAATATGAAATTTCAAGAATGAGATGGACAGATGGGTTGAGATTTCACCAAGATACGGTATTCATTATTTTATGCTAATAGACGGCATGAAAAGAACGGTCCTGACTTCCGGAAGCAAAACCTGAGGATAACTTTTGTCTTGAATCTTCACATTTGTAATACAAAGTTAGGAGGGAGGTACCTGAGATTCAGGGATATCCTTTAGCATTGCGAGTGCGTGTACAACACGTACAGGGGCTCCAGATGAAACAAGTAAATTTTCGTAGTTATCTTCATGCTTAGATTTTTCCGAATGAACAAGATCCTGAGATGTTTCCGAGTAAACAAGATTCAGAAGTGCAGTGTCTTGAGCAACCTTTGTAGAACCATCAAGGTCACTAGGTGAGAGATGCGGCTTGGAAATATCCAGGTGAGGAACATGAGGTTCAACCTTAGCACTGGTTACATGGAAATGTGTCATCAATATGTTCTAAAACAGCTAAGTATACAGAGCAATTGCCACAAGAGTAAAAGGGCATAAAAGCTAAAGTTAGAAGAAAAACTAATGAAATATTTATTTGAAATAGAATCTAACCGTATGGTTTGGACTACTTTACAAGATTCGCTGAGATAATGTTAAAATTTCTATCAGGCATCCTTCCTGTGTATATTGACATTCATTTGTTTCTGAAACATACAATGGAAACCCTTAAAAGCGTGACCATGATGCCAGTCTACCACTGTGGCACCGCCCAAACACGACTCTTTTGAACACTTTGCCACAGAAAAGTCACAAAAAGCCTTAAACATGTATAAAATAAACTTGGTAGGACGGCCAAAAGGCAAGTCTTTTCCAAACAAATTGTGGCAACTTTCAGAAAATAACCTGATCCCTAATAATGCCAGTTTACCACTGTGGCACAAATAACAATCTGTAGTTCATCGAAAGATGCAACAGAAATGTATCATCCATTGGATGCCCCACATTGCCATTACCTAACGACTAAACTAGCATCTGCATCAATTTGCAACTTTCCGTGCCTATGAACAATTATATCCCTACATCGCATTAAACTACACAAAGCATAGCTCTTCAAACTATGGAGAGCTATACTATCCATGCTGATGGGAATATCACACGAGCAGAGACACGACCAGGAAAAAAAAATTCAAGAGAGCGAAAGGCAAGTAAGATCCCGTTACGCACATCTCGAAGGCGTCCCTGAGGTCGAGCGTGGCGGCCATGGCCTCCTCGTGGGTGGGCACGGGGCCGAACACCTCGTGGTCCGGGATGACCCAGTCGTCCAGCGTGGAGGTGGACGCGTGGCGGCTGTCGGCGGCGGAGGAGGCGGACGACGAGGACGGCAGGATGGGGCGGCGGGCGGCGGCGGCGGAGCGGTAGCTGCCGATCACGGCGGCCTTGGCGGCCGAGCGGATGCTCCCCCCTCCCATGGCTTCGATCGCCGTGAGGGCGCGAGATAGCTCGCGATAACCCCAACGAGGCAACGAACTGGACGGAGGGAAGCAACTGGAATGGAGCCGGAGTCTGTTGGGAAAAGGAGAGGTGCTTGTATGGTTCTTTTAAAAAATTGTATAAATATTAAAAAATAAATGAAGGATAGATGATAATTATTTATCTATTTATTTGCTTTAAGATTTATGTAAAACAGTAAAAATAAAAAGGGAAAAGCACGTAAAATGCTATGGATAAAACTTCAGAGGATTTTTGAAAGGATCTCCCTCGTCCGGTGGATTCTTGCGGTCGGATCTAGATACAGGAGGACAAGAGACCTGTTTAAGGAAGCCTGCATATAGGGGGGGTGTTAATTGCGTACGTAATCCCGTCATTCACCTGCTCATGTATACAAACCACGCAGTTAATCGGGTCTCGCGGATCCAACCGGCAACAGAATTCTAAAGAAGAAGGGAATCGTGAAACTGACGCTGTCATGCTATCACAAGCTCCAAACTCGTTCTTACCCTCTCGGGGAAAAAAAACCTTCTTATCATGTCATACTTATGCACGGCACGAGCAGACATTGTTTGGCAAGATGTATACTACGGCCCAGTTCATTTTAACTTCTAGATTATGGATTATGGAAGAATATGTTTCTGATTGTACCGGACCGGCTGCGACTTCTAAGTTTCGGACCAGACTGGTGAGAATCAGTAAGAATCAGCGAGAATTAGCTTCTAGCCGAATTCTGAGAATCAGTTTTCAGCCGAATTCTGATTCTATGTAGAGACAGCTTCTGATTGTGGGAGAAGCTGTCCAGAATCCTCCCGTTCGATAGATAATCTATTTTTTTATACAGAAGCTGAAACGAACGGAACATATAAGTATATAACTCATGTAGCAGCCTTGATCCTGTAGGAGAGAATAATCCCTTGCCTCGCGGGTTTTGATGATCATATCTACGGCTCACATCACAGAATTGGACAGCATAATACACAAGGGATGCATCTCGGAATGTATACAGAAAAAATTGTTTGTGCTTGTGCAGTAGATTGCCCACATCCCGAAGAAACTGAACCAATCTCGTATCAACGCGAAATTTCGTATCACATCACAAGCTAAAGATCGACGGTGAAGGTGAAGCAGTATTATCTTTGCCTTTACGTCTTAAAAAATAATAGTTGTGGTGCTAGCAACGGCGGTATGTCACTCCTCTCGATTTCCCACCTCCTAAAAAAATCTCTAACAAAAAGAGAAAAAAACAATTTAACAACATATAAATTCTACCTCTAAAATTTTTTAACAAGAAAAAACAATGTAACGTAGGTCTAATGCGTGCGGAGGCACGACACAACCGTGTACAAAGGTAGAGCTGAGCATGTGGACTAGGCAAGCTGTAACATCTTAAAATTCTTAAAATAATATTTTATCAGGATTTTCACTGAACGTTCTAGAATTTATGAAATTGTTTTTCTATTTTCTGTTTTACAAAAATATTTACTGTAGATAAAATATAATTCAAAAAATTCACAATTTTTATAGTAAGTTGAAAATATTCTAAAATATTTTTATAATTTTTCTAGAATTTTCTGACTTCATTTACTATAGTTTCAAAAACTTTTTTTTTCTCAGCAATAATTAAATTCGAAAATAATTAAAAAGAGTGGAACCCACATGTTATATCATCTTCAATCTCTAGCCCAAAACCAGCACCATGTGTTCTCTCTCTTTCACCATTGCCAAGATTTTGAGAGCTCCAATCCTTCACGTTTTGCTTTCGAATTCCTGTCCATTACGTGTGCCACCTTATCGTCAACTAAATCCCGTGATTATCCCATCCTAACACCCTTTAATTCGGGATAAAATCGAGTTTTACTCGGATTGGATTCTTCTTTAAATAAATTGTATCTATCTCTACGAGCCACCCCAAGTCTATTTAAGGAGAGCACCGGGATCCCCTCTCATTGCTCTACACTTTCGTCAATTTGTCCCAACCTCTTGTGTATTTGTTTGCGCGAACCACGGTGGCATTCAGAGCGTGAACCGGATGTTACCAATGTGCTCTAGCAAGATTCCCGACGCCTTGGATCTTCTCCCTTCTCTTCAAAAACCGTTCTCGTAATGCTATACCTCTTGTTGTCGTGAAGGTAACCCCTCAAACAATTTCAAATTTGGTGAATCATAGACCACGAATTTTCCGTTTTACCGAAGTATATTCGTGGTTGTTCATTGCAAGACTGTGTCGCCATCCTTGCTTCCCCATCGTAACAGTGCCATCATCGAGTTCGTCATGTCGAGAGCTTCGCGGTGCTCCCTTTGGTTTATCCTTAGTTCTAGTTTAAGCCTTGATCCATTGATGTATCCTTGAGCTTTTTTTTTTGGCTCTTGCGTTTTGTAGCAATGAAATAGCGGGTATTGTAGTAGGAGAGAGAAAATTCAAAAAATAATTAAAAAGAATAAATAATTTTTTATTTTTATAAAATAGTATTTCAAATGTTGATATTGGACAGTAGATCAAAATTTTATTTTTCATGGCAAAATTAATTTTAAAAATTTAAAAATTATTTCTTTATCGTTCTAGTTGATTTAAACTTTCAAAAATCCGTTCTCACTCATACGAACTTCGATTGAGGTGATTTCAGAGCCAAAAAATTTGTAAAAATGAGATCTATTTAATAATGAATTTTATTTGATTTTTATAGTTCATTTGCTCTCTATTTTTTGTATTTATTTATAATTCTTTTTTAATTTGCTTAGACGTTGAAACACCGAGAGTGTACGAGAGTGAGGTGTGGACTCAAGAACAAAGTTCAGAACCAAGCAAGGACTCTTTCAAGGCAAGTTGCACATTCTTGACCATGTTGAACCCAATTTGTGAAATGCTATATTGAATTTAAATTATTGCATGCATAGTTTCTATAAATGTATTTTAATTCTAGTTTTAAAGCAAATAATTATGTCATAATTGTTAAAGCCACCTTTGATGATTGAATCTTTTGTGCCATTGTAACCCTAGGTTATACTTATGATGTATGATGACTATCAAAACTGTTATGACATATTTAGACCTGAATTTAGGTTAATTTGGGAATTTGAGCCGAATAATGATTTTATTGAAATTGAGAACTATGTTTGGGTGATCATTGAGAATTATGCTTTTGAGCATTATTGAATGTTGTGCCATGGACTTTTATGTCATGTCATGATGAAATTTAAAATATGATTTAGTTTGGGCGAGATAGGTTAGTGTGGTGTTTTATGGGTTGTGAAAGCTCGCCTAGTTAATTAAGAACTGGTCTGTGAGTTGTTGAATGTAAATCGTTGGCGTACTACCACATGTTTGGTGTGGGAGTCAGACCTGGTTATCCGTATCGCAGCATATCATGGACAGTTATGCCATTAGGTGGGAAGTGGTGTAAGCGAGAGGCTGCCACTTGGCGCAAGAGGGGGCTTCTGAATTAGGGTGATCCTTTCAACGGTGAAACCTTAGCGGACATGACTACATGGATGGAGCTTTACATGGGGTCTTGTTGTGATTTTCTCCGTCGCACACCAAAAGAAGTGTGTTAGAATAAGGAAGCAATCATATCTTGTGGGTAAAGTTGTACAATCTGTAGAGTGTAAAACTAATCGATTAGCTGCACTCGCGGTCATGGGTATGCCGAGCTGGCTTTTCACATATTAGATTTTAATGTTTCTAGTTTTGAGAAAGTGTTCAGTGGGGATGGAGTGAATCCATCATGATAAACTTGGGTTAAGCTCCAGGAGGGATTATTGAGTTGGTTCTAGAAGTGATTCCTGCATCTAGAAATGTTGAAAAATAGAATTTTCCATTCAAACAAAATTGTGCATTTGGAAATTACATAGAATATTGCGAACTTGCTGCTTTACGCTCAAATAATTATACAACCATCATTTATTATTCCTTTGTATTAATTATGCATCTCCTGTGTGACTTGCAGAGTACTTTTGTACTCACCCTTGCTTTATTATTATTTTTAGAGAAGGAGTATGTCTATGATGGAGGGGATCAGGATAACTAGAACCGTTACTCTAATTGATTGCTAGTGGCAAATTATTGAGTTTTACTTCAGTCTGTTTTATTTCCGCTGTTTTACTTTTATCTGGCATGCAGTCAGTATTATTGTAAAAGACTATGTCAGTTATTAAATAAAGGTACGTTTGATATGTTGTGTTATTAACTTTGTTTGTTGTGTACACTAGCTCGATTATGGATCAGTATGGATCAGTTATTAAATAAAGGTAAAGGTACGTTTGATATTACGCATATACGCACAGAATTCGAAGGTATTACTTTCAGGTCCGACGCAAGCCAATCACGAAGATATCAACTGGGCACAGTGAAAGTAATATGATATTCTTTTTATACGTAGCAAAGCACAGATATGCAACTAGTTCTTAAAAAAAAAACTAGGATCAACGCCACGCCTCGGCCACAAGGCACGGCTTATGATGTGATTTGAGAACAAGCTTGAAAGGCTGCACATTTACAACTCTACCACCTACACCTGACCTATACAGTACAGCCCAATGTGTCAAATGTCAACGATTCGATACCTGTCAATGTAAGGAACGTGTAGGAATTTCAGTGGTCGAGAAGTCTTCAAGAATCCCTCCACCCCTCAGGGAGCCGCCACCGCCTGTGCCAGTAGATTGACACCCGGGACCAGAGAGGGAACATGAAGCTGTAATCCGCAGCCTCATCAGCTAGTCCACCGATTGCCAGAGGCAGCCACACGTATCGCGAATCTCTCAGCTCCGATGGGTTCCACCGGTCGGCCATGAAGACGAACGAACCCGGCAGCCCTGAAATTGGAAGCACGAAGGTGCTCTGGGAGAAGAACGTCGTCGATCTGAAGATCTCGTTCCCTCCCACGCAGGGACTCCCCAGTGTCTCCCAAGGCCCCATGACCGCCGTGGCCGCGTGAGCCAGCGCGGTGTTGGGCGCCCAGCCTGTGCAGCCGGAGGTTACCATGTAGTAGGTGCCGTCGTGCTTGAAGAGCGCCGGAGCTTCCCGATGCTGTGCGATGAGAAGCACTCGCATATCATCGGTGACGTCAAGGTAGTCGTCGGTTAACTGACCGATGTGGAGCTCACTGTTGTCCTCGGAAGAGTATATCAGGTAGGCCTTCCCGTCGTCATCCTTGAACACGGTCATGTCTCTGCTTTCGCAGCCATGTGGGCGCTTGCCGTGGAGGTAAGTGAACGGGCCTGTTGGGGAGTCGCTGGTGGCCACGCCGACTGACGCTCTGGTGTAGTTGGTGTCATCTATGTGCATCCACATCACGTATGTGCCGGTCCGATCGTTATAGATCACCTTAGGCCTCTCCAGGACATTGGATCTGTGGAGGTCATGTGTCACATTCTTCTCCTCGCCACGGAGCACGACTCCTTCGTTGGTCCATGCCCACAGGTCCTTCGAGGAATAACAGCTCACTCCGACAATGTCAACCTGGAAAATAGTTTGCCTTGGTTAGGAATGACAGGTAGGGGCATAGAAATTCTACAGAATAGAATTGCAGTATATAGCAAGCTAGCAACAAATGACAGCATAACTAGTAAGTTCCACCGCTGAATATCGCAAATTTCTGAATGTCAGAAGCAAGATACATGTGTGTATGACCACATCGTGGTGCATTTTGCTTACTGGGAAACACAGAAAACTCTACTGATTCCCATGGTCAATCCAGCATCAGTGCTCTGTATATCAGGACAGCCAAGTAAACTCTACCCAGGGAATCCTTAATGAACTAGAAATGATTTGCACTACATCAGAACCAGGCCCTTTCTCCATTTTTGAAATTCAGTGCCATATTTCCCATCAAGCTGATTACTGATAATATCAGATGAAATGGCACTATTGCAGTCGCTTTGGATTAACTAAATGAAAGAACTATAAATTACGGTAAACTTCCTAAGCAATTTTTTCTTCTTCTGCATATTTAACCTCCTAACTTAATGAAAAACCTACCACATTGCTTCTTCCATGACTACGTCCCGATACTCTGGGAACAGAGGCATCATATGGTTGACTTATCATTTAGTTTTCACTGTGATGCAAACTTCCGCCTAAATCAGCTGATACTGTAACTGAAATAACTGGACAAACTATTATACTAAAAGTATCCAAACAAAGTAAATAGGAACATAACTTATTTTTCATGCAAGAGTAGAGCCTAAAAAGTTTAAACCATAACCATATAATAAAGTTGTCAAAGATTTTATCTGTTCTTCATCTCTAAAATTTACATACTAAAAAACTACATTCCTAGTGACCTGCCTTGATGCAGCCCAGGTAACTTCCTTACCTTCCCAACACCAACATAACATTACTTCCAACAAGTCCCCTAGCAACTGGGCCTCACCGACAGAATCTAGAAGGTAAGGAAAATTAGATGCATGCATTAGCACACACTACTCCACAGGTACTGAAATCCTTACAAGCATATTTAGAGGAAATAAGCTTAGTATTATGCATATAGGTTCTAGTTGTCTGCTTTTAGTGTAATCCATCCATTTACATGATTCCTTAATATTTGCAGCAAGACATGGATTAGTATAATGACGCAAAAACGATCCTTGATGATTTTCCATCATTTTTATGTACACTTCCACTACACTATTAAGCCTACTTGCACCTGTTACGCTCATGTGCAAGGTTTGCTAAAGCGGCTCCATCAATGCCATTTCTATATTAACTACTATCTGACTTAAAAAAAAAATGAAGGGTGAAGGTGATATATTTTTCTGCTATGTCTGGCTCTAAATTTAGCTAGTAGATTTTGGCAGAGAATAATGTATGTTTTGTGATTACTCTACCAAATCAGAATCTCTTCAACACATAAATGATGCCAAAATTCAAAGTATCAGAACAATTTGACATACCCGATCAGCTCCCTTACTGTGAGCTTTGTACGTTTTCCCATCCTTATTCTCTCCATACCAGAAATAGGTCTTGGTTTTCTCGTCATACAGTACACCGCCTCCATGGGCTTGGATTGGATGGCCATCAGTGTCAAGCCAAACCCTCCCTGGGTAGTAGAAGTACATGCTGTCATTCCCACCATTGACTGGATCCATAGCCATCTTCCGTTCCGGGAAGAACATAGCATGTACTGCTGAAGACTCGTCCAAGAACTCATCCACCACAGAAGGTGGCTTCTGCTCCCCCTTGCGCCGCACAGCCCGGGGATTCCTCCGGCTCCGGGGAGGCGATACCCGGAACTTTTCCTCCTCGACCTCCTCCAGCTCCCTCGCAATCGATCGATGGATCTCGCGTGCCGTGGTGTTCTCATCCTCCTTATGAATGATAAGAAGATGGAAATTCACAACGATGAGCAATGCCGCCAGACTCCACACAACCAGAGTTAGGGAGCGGTGGCTCGCTGCATAGCAGCGGAAAGCTAACGCTTTTGGCTGCTTGCTCCTCGCACCCATGTCGCCACTTATCCACTCCAATTGATACGCGCTGCAGTAAAAAGAAAGTTCAGCTCGAACACTGAACAAATTAGACTGTAAAAGCAACATTGCTTAGAATCTAGAATTTTCTGTAACGAACAATCTCACTTCTCTGCCAAATCAAGAAAATCACACAATTCGTCTCAAAGAGAGAGAGAGCCACACAAGTGCAGCATCTAAACTGGAAAATTCTCCAGAAAAGAATAAGGTGAAGTCCGACATTTCACTGGCCCCAGATTTCATTTCCCAAATTAGCGCCGCATAGGCTCGAAAATTTTGCACATCATAGGCCGATTTCAGCGAGCTTGTAAAATAAACGAGCAAGTGAAAACCCGCTCCCCTCCCCGTGATACAAAGCATGCATCAACAAGAAACCCAATTGGAGCAACCCAAACTGGAGAGGTGCGTTAAGAATCCAGCGAAACAGCATGGTCATAGATTTGCACCAAGACCACAGAATTCTCCCAAGAACCTAATCACTCACTCCACACACCCAAAACGAAAAGAAAAGGAAAAGGGAGAGAGAGAGAGAGAGAGAGAGAGAGAGAGAGAGGGAGGGAGAGGGGAAAAAAAGCTCATCATGGCAGGTTGATCCAGAGCACTAAAGCAGACAAATTAAAGGCTAAACTAAACCCAATCCCATCAGGTACGTACTATGGTACCTACTAGCAGTAGAACAATCTTCCCAACCACTGATTAAAAAACAGAGAAGCTCACCATGGGCTGGTGCTCTTGAGATCTCGGCGGGTGATGGGGAGGGAGGCCTGATACCCTGCTTAACTGATTAGCCCAGCTGTGATCCAACCCCAGGGAGATTATGGTGGCTGGCTTGGCTTGGCTGGCTGGCAATGTCCCCCTGCCGCCGCAAGTTGTAGCGGAGAAACGCGACGAGTGGTTTGGTTCGGTTCCCTCACGGACAGTGAACTGCGGAGTCGTTCTGGAAAGGTCGCCCGTCACACAATGGTGGCTGCGTGGGGCGTGGCAGATTGGAGGGGCACCCGACACCTGTGCTGTGTGCGGCCGGCGTGCCTGCGGCTGGGGTAGGGGTAGGGGATGACGGTCTTCGGCGGCAGGTGGCCGTCGTGCTTGACGTGTCCGTTCCGGGGCATTTGATCATTTGCCCTGAAGTTGATGGGCGTTTGATCATTTGCTTAAAGTTGGTGAGCATTTGATCATTTGCCCTGCGATGTCTCACTGACATGCGGGTCCTAGGGCCACATCTCAGTGAGACATCGCAGGGCAAATGATCAAATGCTCACCAACTTTGGGCAAATAATCAAACGCCCATCAACTTCAGGGCAAATAATCAAATTTTCCGTTCCTGACTCCCTGTTTTACTGCACTTCTCCTTCTCGCCTGTGGTTGAGGAAGGATTAAGGCCGAGATAATTGATTTGCGAGATTTTTGTTTAAACGAGAAAACTAATGTCTTCATTGGAAATGGAACACCATTTTTAGTGATATGCTGGAAATTTCGGTCGTACGTGCTAAACTTTGCTTCAAATTATGTTAGTCACTCGTAATGCTTTCTCAAAAAGAAAAACATGTATCGCACGAGTTGATGTAAGATTATATTTTCTTCTTTTCGCTATATTATTCGAAAGTGTGGATAACAAAATACCTATGGCATAATTGTTTTAATTAATTTTTTTATGTGCTATACATGTTGTAAGAGTATCGTAAAACCATGCTAATTAGGAAAATATGGCATATTATTGAATGCACGAAACCACAAACCCTACAAAGTTTTATATGTCGTATAAAGGGAGGGGGATTGAATGACGTAACCTTCGCAATAGAGATAGGCAGGAGTGCCCATCCAACATGTCAAATGCAGTGAGTATTAACCTCGAGGTTTGGTCCGTTGTCTCTTGTAAGACAATGTCAATTCTTGTAGATATAAAAATATCTACTTAAGGTGTGATAACAACCACCACAACTACATACAAGCATATAACCAAAGCAAATATAATTTTCTCGATACACAAGGTTGTACTCTAGGCACTCAAGGCTATAATATTTGTGTTCACACAAAGAATACCTCAAAACATCATCGAGCATGACGCATCAACCTATCATCCATCTCATCCTCTTTCAAAACGAAGTGGTTGGTGGGTGCACATGGTGCGATGATACTACAGTCTTTCTCAGACAATCCTCCACGCACGAAGCGCCTCTTCAAACCATGTCACAGCACACGATCATGGAATCGGTGCTTCCGTTTTTGAAAAGGACGTTACACTCATTGAGTCGATATGATGAATATTGATGCTTCTTTTTTTTGGAAAAAAAAAAACTGATGCTTCCTTATAGATGTCTCTCATTCTGGAGGTTGGGTTTTTCTTGTAGGAAACAATCGCGAAGAAAGTAGTTGTGACTGGTGAGGGCTAGGGGTGGCCAAATGGGTTGTGCCTAATGGGTTGGCCCGATGCCTGGCACTGTAGGCACAACCCAACAAGTCGGACCGTGCTTAGACCGGCACCACAGTACACTGGGCCGTCACGGCACGGCACGATATGGCCTATTTAGCTCCAGCTTGGCACGATTAGGCACATGCAATCCGATTAGCCCTAGTTGGGCCAGCACGATTAGGCCCGTTTAGTATGTTTAGCCAATTTATTTGAAAATATAGCCATTTTTAGCCGTTAGAGGCTTAAATTTTTTTGAAAAAAATCTGAAACAATTATGAAAAATACCAAATTTTTTCCTATAAATAGGGTAGCACCCACTCATTTTCTCACCAACACACTTGCAACTTTTTATCTTCATTCTCTTGTTCTTAGTGATAATTTGGCAAAATTCAAAATAGTTTTACCAAAAAATCAAAAAATTCGAAATTTGAATTTCGACTTCTGTCAAGAAATTAAGGTAAGAATATTGATTTAATTCTACAGTTTTATTTTATTTTTGATTATATGAAATTAATAATAGTGTAATTATTTCTTACAGTTTTATTAATGGAAAACTAGGATTTTCCGTCCTTTCTAGTTTCTGATTTCAGGATTTCACCCGAAGAGCCTCTTGCATCCTATCAAGCTGAAGAACTGCAGCACCTGTACCATCCTCAGGCTCTACAGGTGCTATTGTGTTAGCAAGCACTGGGGAAAAAGATCAAGAAACATTACATTGCGAGTCTGGGAAGACTTCGATCAGATTTTTGAGACATCAGATGGCGTTAAGAACATGTATGTTGTTTGTAAATATTGTAAACACAAATTAACTACGAAATCTTCAGGTAGAATGGGGCACTTGAAAAGACATGCTGAGAGCTATATAAAAAAAACAGGACTAGTTATGAGACAGATGCAGCTGCAATACAATCCCAACGGTACGGTACATCGCTGGGACTACAATCTTGAGGTAGCTCGCGAAGCTCTTTGTCGTTTAATGACTTTCCAAGATCTACTTTTAAACTTTGGCGAGTCACCAGCATTTGAAAACAATATTAAGACCGCTCATAACCCTAGGTTTTCTTTAATTTCTAGACAGGTAACAACTAGAGATCTGATTAAATACTATAATAATTATCATGGTAAGCTAAAAGAGCTCTTTAGTACTTGTTTTTTTTGTCTCTTTAACATCAGACATATGGAGTGGTAGGGCTAAATAGGATTACCTGAGTGTAGTTGCTCATTTCATAAATAGTAATTAGCAACTAGAGAAGAGAATTATAAGATTCACATTAATTAACGTAGCACACACTGGTGAAAATATTACTGATTGTATTATAAAAGTTGTGGAAGATTTTTGGCCTCACAAATAAAATTTTTGCAATAACATTAGATAATGCTGCAGCAAACACTTCTGCAATGAAAATTCTGATTCCGCTTTTTAGTATGTACGCCCAATCTTTCTTATTACAACAATGGCGTGCTTGCCATATTATTAATCTTATAATTAAATCTAGTTTAAAGAGGTTAAGCATGTTCATAGAACCTTTTCGCATTGCAATATCTTTCATTAATAATTCTAATCCACGAGTAGCATCATATAAGAACTATTGTCTTGTAATGGGTGTATGCCCACGTAAGTTTTCTGTAGATATGCCAATTAGATGGAACTCTACTTTCTTGATGCTTAAGGAATTCATAACCTATAAGGACACATTTTCTGTTTTTATTAATACGAATTATCGTACCCGGGATGGTCAACTGCTACTCACGGAGCAACATTAGTATGTTGCTAATTACTTGTTGTCATTTTGGAAATTTTTTATGATGCGGCTTGTTATTTATTTGGAGTTTATTACTCAACCTCTCCTTTAATTGTGCATAATATTTTAGAAATTGCTATGCACTTAAAGAACCACAAAAATGATAGTATTTTACGTGAAATTGTGTTTTGCTATGAAAACTAACATTTTGAAATATTGGAAAGAAATTGCTATGTTATATGCATTCGCATTTATTTTAGATCCTAGACCTAAAATTCGAGGATTTGATAATGTTCTCTCACTTCTAAGTGATGCGATAGCTATATACACTACATAAAATGTTGAGCTGGATAACAAGCTGAACATCGAACTCAACACACTACAGAAAATGTTGAGCTGGCGGCGATGTTTGAAAAATCTTTTTCTTGATTAGGAAGAATAATTGTAATATTCATTTTTTTTCCTGTACCACTGAGCTATAGGTTGTACTCTTTTTTCTTTGCCAAGGTTTTCTCGTGTTGAGTTTTTATTTGGCAAAGTTTTTAATGAGGCAGTCAAACATTAATAAAGTTTATTATTTAATTCCAATTGTTTGTCTCATTTTAGAATTTATTTCATATTTTTACCTTTTTTTCTTAATTTATATACATTTTTTTAAAAAAATCCTATATCCTTTGAGTTTTTCTAATTATTCTAGCTTTTCCCATTTTTTGTTTTTTTTATTTTTTTTATTTTTTTGTTTTCTAATTTTTCTAACATTTTTTCTGATTTTTTTTTAAAAAAATTGGCGCCAACAGGCCAGCCCAATCCGTCTCAGCCTGTTAGCACTAGAAGTGATGGGCTAGCATAGCACGACCCGTTTGGCCACTGGGTCGTGCTTGTACCAGCACCCTAACACGTGGACTAGCATAGTGACGAGTACCCATGCCATGGGTACCCCCATCAGCCCGGAAGCACGAACGGGCTGACCTATCACGGCGAAGGCCCAGCACCACCGAAAGGTACTTGGGCCGCGGGGAACGAGCCCCGACCTGTGCGGGGCCGACCCCGGACGGTCGGCGGACTCGATTCGGGCGGTCGGCATCGTGCGCCGCCGCCTAAAATATTGAAGCTCAAGCTCCACTACAAGACGAGCAGCAGGCCCACGCCCGATGGTCGCGGCCGCTTGTGCGCGCGGCGTCGACATCCGTACCAGGGTAGGCGGCTCCTTCCCAAGGCTGTCAGAAGAGCCACCGAAGAAGTCAAGCCCCCGTCCCGTCGCCTGGCACACCGCAGAGGAGTACGCCCACTCCCGAGGCCAAAGCAAAGTCAAGCGCCATTAAAGCCACCGAGGCTGACAAGAGCACCACGCAACACGCCACCTGCAAAAGACTACGCAGATCAGACAAGAATAGACCACCAACCCTGCCTCGGGACGGGCAGGGGTCGGTCGGACAAGACAGGAACCAGACGTCAAGACGTGCAGGCCCCTTTCCTCGTAGTTTTCACAACTCCCGTGTAACTTGCCTCCTCCGTCTATATAAGGAGAGGCAGGACCCGAGAGGGGGAGGGGCGGAGGAAAACAGTCTTCTAGGTAGCTTCAACTCCCTAGCGAACACATCAAGGGGATCGGACAGCCGACCGTCCGCCTCGCTTGTACACCCCTTGTCCATCTCCCAAAGATCAATACATACACACCGCACGAACTGGAGTAGGGACATTCGGCCCGAACCAGTATACATCTTCTGGCTCCTTGAGTCGACCATTCGGGGAGAGGGAGCGCGCGACCCCATCCGACCATAAATTCGTATTGCCGGTGCACGAAACACCGACAGTTGGCGCGCCAGGTAGGGGCCCTCGCGCGTCTTCACCGACATCCTCATCTTCGGGTTCCCATTTTCCTCCCTGATGGCTTCCTCCCACCACGATTCGCCGATGTCGAGGGGCTGGATCCGCTTCGGCGCCCTCGATTTCATCGCTACTACGGGCGGAGCTTGTCCTCGTCCCCGCTGCCGTCGGGACCGACGCCCTCCGCAAGCCTGGATGCGATTGCGGCGTCCTCAAGGCAACCTCGGCCTCGAGGCCCCGTATGGGCCGCTGACGGGCGGGCCGGCGCAGCCGGCGTTGCTCTGGCGACACCGCCACGGATCTGGCGGCGGCGGAACCGCCCTCCACGAGCTCTCAACTTCGTGGCCATGGCGATTCTGTACGGCTTCCCTCCACGACCTGTGGCGGATTCCTCCACCACGGCTCAGCTCGACAAGGAGTACCCCTCGCAGGCGTACCCGTGAGTGCAACATGACGGTGCGGCGGAACCATCTGCCACCCTCGCTACCCTCGGGACCCTCCTCCGAGCGACGCGGCGGAGGAATCCGGCGAGGAAGACGACGACAAGATCTACAACGCTTCACGACCTTCGGCAGCGGCGAGGAGTTAGAAGCCCGAAGGCCGAGCTCGATAAGCTCCAGGCGAATCGAGCGCCGTCGGCCTAGCCCACCGCCAGCTCCGGCGCGCACTACAAGGCCAGGTACACCAAAGAATTGGCCGAGGAAGCGAACGGCCTTCCGTTCTTCCCTCACGCCAACCGTAACATTGCCGCCGCGACAATGCCGCCTCCGAGGGCTGCTGAGCCAACGGAGCCTGGCCAAGGCCACCTACCGTAACCTTCGGGATCGTAGAGCGTCTTGTCGTTCAAGACGCCCAAGGTTCCGGCTCCGTGAACGGGCGCCACTTCGGGCCGCTCGCCACTCCCCTCACAGGTCGACGAGCCAGCCAAGACGGCCCGCTTCACGAACTCCCCCAGGCATCCTACACCCCGGTGCGCCATCGCCTGGGGGACAAGTATGATCTCCGCACCACCCTCGAGGCGCGAAGGAGAGCTACCGATGCGGCAGCACCCTCGCAAGTCGCCGATAGCGGGCGACGCAACCATCCCGACCCAGGATTCGACGGCCCCTGGCCGCTGGCTCACTCCGCCGTGATCCGCAACGCCGACTTCCCTGGCCGATTCCGGCCCGACCAACATAGCCAAGTACACGGGGCTACCAACCCTGTCTGGTTAGAAGACTATCGGCTCGCCTGTCGAGCTGGGGGAGCGACGGACGACTCCTTCGTTATCCAGTACCTCCCCATCTATCTTGCGGACTCGGCTCGAGCATGGCTCGAGTACCTGCCCGCGGATACCATCGGCAGCTGGGCCGACCTAACGAACCTCTTCGTCGGGAATTTCCAGGGCACGTACAAACGCCCTGGCAACTCCTGGGACCTGAAAAGCTGCAAGCAGCGGCCGGGGGAGACCCTCCGGGATTACATCCGCCGCTTCTCCAAAGAAGGCAACGAGCTCCCGACATCCGCGACGCCGACGTCGTCGGCGTTTCATCTACGGCACCACGCGGCGAGGCTGCAGTCCACAAGTTGGGATGTGCGAAACCGGACCACCAAGGAGCTCCTCGACATCGCCACCAACCACGCCTCGGCGAGGAGGCCGTAGGGGTCATCTTCGAAGGAAGACGGCCCACAAGGCAGCCCGACCTCGAGCCGGCGCCCCCTCCGCATACGACAAAAGGAAGCGGAAGGGAAGCAGAACGCGAGGGCCGAATGGTCGCCCGGCCGACCGACCTGCCAAGCAAAGAGGCTCGGCAGACGCCCGATCGATTCGAGAAGTTGATGGATAGTCCGTGCCGAACCACGACTATCCGTCAAACACAAGTATCGGATCTGCGAAGTCTGCCGCTTCTCTCCGGGAACCCCACGACGTCACGGGGAAAGGGGAAGAAGCGCGACCCAGCGCCCGACGCCAGGGCAAAGGGCGATGAGCCAGCCGACGAGTTCCCACAACTCGACGGCTGCCTCATGATCTTCGGGGGGGCGGAGTGCTACGCCGACAAGCGACGGTTGAAGCTCGCCCACCGAGAGGTCCACACGGCTACCCCCGCCGTGCCCACCTACTTGAGGTGGTCGGAATGCCCGATCGCCTTCGACCGGACCGACCACCCCGACCACATCCCGCACCCGGGACGCTACCCGCTCGTCGTCGACCCCATCGTGGGGACGAAGCGCCTGACCAAGGTGCTCATGGACAACTTCCGCACCGAGAGTCTCACTTTCGAGGTTGTGGACTTCCCCGGCTCCTACCACGCCATTCTGGGACGACCATGCTACGCGAAGTTCATGGCGGTCCCCAATTACACCTACCTCAAGCTGAAGATGCCAGGACCGCCAGGTGTCATCACCGTGGCCACATCTTTCCAGCTCGCCTACAATCATGAGCGCGGCAAGTGCGAATCGGCCTCGCAGCTGCCGCTTCGCCGAGCTCGCGGACTCCAGGAGAAAGTCTCGGATTCGCCCCGACTCCAGCAAGTCGGGGCCTAGCTCTTTCAAGTCCGCGGAGGACACGAAGGAGGTCGCTGTTGATCCCGAAGATCCCGCCAAGACCGTGCGGATCGGGGCCGCCCTCACCGCCAAATAGGAAGGCGCGTCGTCGACTTCCTCCAAGCAAACCGAGACGTCTTCGCTTGGAGACCCTCGGACATGCCAGGAGTCCCGAAGGAGGTCGCCGAGCACTCCCTGAACATTCGACTGGGATCCAGATCGATCGCCAGTACCGCGCTGCTTTCGACGAAAAGAAGCGACGGGCCATTGGGGAAGAGATCGCCAAACTTTTGGCCGCCGGTTTTGTAAGGGAGGTGCGTCACCCCGAGTGGCTCGCCAATCCCGTCCTTGTAAAGAAAAAGTCGGGGCAATGGAGAATGTGTGTTGACTACACGAGCCTCAACAAGGCCTGTCCGAAAGATCCATTCCCATTGCCTCGCATCGACCAGTCGTGGACTCCACCGCCGGTGTGAGTCCCTTTCCTTCTCGATGCCTACTCAGGCTATCACGGATTGCGATGAAGGAGTCCGATCAGCTCGCAACCTCCTTCATCACCCCGCACGGCTCGCATCGTTACGTCCACGATGCCTTTGGTGCAAAAACGCAGCGCCACGCACGGTGTATGCAGCATGTTTTTCAGACCAAATTGGCCGTAACATCGAGGCCTACGCCGGCGACATCGTTGTCAAAACTAGGAAGACCGATGACCTTATCGCCGACCTAGAAGAGACTTTCGCGAACCTTCGACGGTTTCGCATAAAGCTCAACCCAGAGAAGTGCGTCTTCGGGGTCCCCAAAGGAAAGCTCTTAGGCTTCATCGTCTCCGAAGCGGCATCGGGCCAACCGAGACAAGATCTCCGCTATCGCAAGGATGGGGCCAATCAACGATCCAAAGGAGTTCAAAGGTCGATGGGATGCCTCGCGGCACTAAGTCGCCAGATCTCGCCTCGAACGGGGATGCCACTCTACAAGCCGATGAAGAAGTCCGACCGCTTTTCTGGACCAACGAAGCTCGGGAAGCCTTTAGTCGACTAAAGGCCTTTCGACCACCTCACCTCCGGTCCTGGTCGCCCCGGAGCCACAGGAGCCTTTGCTCCTCTACATCGCCGCCACCACTCAGGTCGTCAGCGCGGCACTTGTTGTGGAGCGAGCGGAGGACGGCCGCGTTCTCAAGGTGCAGAGGCCGGTCTACTTCACGAGGTGCTCTCCAAACAAAGGTCCGATATCCTCGAGATACGTGGTTATCAGACTCGGTGCTCATCACCAAGAGGAAGCTTGCCCATTACTTCGATCGACACCCCATCTCCGTCGTAACCTCCTCACCGCCGGAGAAGTCGCCCACAACCGCGACGCTACGGAAGGATCGCCAAATGGGCTCTCGAGCTCAACGGCCTCGACATATCGTGACGTCCTCAGGACGGCGATCAAGTCCTGTGTCTTGGCGGACTTTGTCGCCGAAAGTGGACCGAGGCGCAAGTCCTGCGGCGGTCGAGGACCGAGTCTTGGATGATGTACTTCGATGGGTCTTACACCAAGAACGGGGCCGGCGCGGGGGTCGTCATCATCTCCCCACTCGGCAACAAACTCCGGTATGCCATACGACTACTCTTCGACGCCACCAACAATGTCGCCGAGCACTGAAGCCCTCGTCAATGGCCTTCGGATCGCCGCCGACACAGGCGCCACGACGGCTCAACGTTCACGGCGACTCCAAGCTGGTCGTCGACCAAGTAATGAAAGCCACCGAGCCCCGTGGACGCTCGGATGGCCGCCATCGCTGGAGGTCCGCAAGCTCGAGGAGAAGTTCAAGGGTTTCGAGCTCCATCATAGCCACCGACGCTACAACGGTGAAGCCGACTCCTCGCCAACCTCGCCTCCGAAAGGGGCGGTTCCCCTCGAATCTTCGTCTCCGACCTCGTGACCCATCAATCCGGTTGGACCCGAGTGCCGAGGGCGCCGCCGACTTCAAAGGCGGGCGGCCCCATCGATCTTGGTCGATGCCCACTACCGGGTCGGACTTGGGCGTCTGAGCATCGAAACCGATCGAGGCGCACCGCTTGTCGATCGGTTGACAAGCGGTCGCCTCGCCGATACCACCGAGGCTCGGCGCCTCGCTCGGCGGGCTAAGTCTTTCGTCCTGATCGAAGGCGCCCTCTACAAGAGGAGCCCGTCCGGAATCCTTCAGAAGTGCGTTCCGACCGACCAAGGGAAGCACCTTCTGCAGGACATCCACGACGGGGTGTGCGGGCACCACGCCGCGCCGCGGTCCCTGGTAGGAAAGGCCTTCCGACAAGGTTTCTACTGGCCGACCGCCGTAACAGATGCGACCCAAATCGTCCGCGCCTGCGAAGGATGCCAATTCTTTGCCAGGCAGACGCATCTTCCTGCGCAAGCCCTGCAGACGATCCCCATCACGTGGCCCTTCGCGGTTTGGGGGCTCGACCTGGTCGGACCCTTCAGAAAGGCGCCCGGGGGCTTCACTCACTTGCTTGTCGCCGTAGACAAGTTCACGAAGTGGATTGAAGCAAAGCCATTGGCAAAGATCACGTCGGCGCAGGCGGCAAGTTTCTTCCGCGACATTGTCTACCGGTTCGGGGTGCCCAACTCCATCATCACCGACAACGGGACGCAGTTCACGGGAAAGGAGTTCCTCGAGTTCTGCGACAACTTCAACATCCGAGTCGACTGGGCGGCAGTGGCACACCCCCGAGCCAACGGACAGGCCGAGCGAGCCAACGGCATGATCCTCCAAGGACTCAAACCGCGAATCTTCAGCCGACTGAAGAAATTCGCGGGACGGTGGGCCGCCGAGCTACCACCCGTGCTTTGGAGTCTGCGAACCACGCCGACCGTCGGCCGACCGGTTCACTCCTTTTTCTTGGTGTTCGGGCGGAGGCTGTCCTCCCGACCGACCTTGAGTCTGGCGCACCAAGGGTGCAGAACTACAACAGCGCACGGGCAATCGAGAACGACAAGATGACCTCGACCGACTCGTGGCTCGAGACGTCGCGATCTTCTGATCGGCAAAATATCGGCAGCTGCGTCGCTACCACCGACGGGTCCGCGCCGCTTCGTTCAAGTCGGCGACTTAGTGCTGCGCCAAGTCGATCCGCGAAGGACAGGCACAAGCTCTCCCGCCTTGGGAGGGCCCTTTCACCATCGCGGAAGTCCTCCGACCGGCACTTTCCGCCTCAAGGACACCGAAGGGAATCTCGTGACAAACGCTGGAACATAGAGAAGCCGAGAAGGTTCTATCCATAGTCGGCCTCTCTCCTCTTTTTGTACCATGCGAAAAACACTCGAGCAAAGAAAGGCTGCAGTGATCGGACGACCGACCAAGTGGTTTTTCTCTCTCTCGAACCTCTCTCGTTTGCTTGATCGGAGCACCGCGACCTCCGCCCAGCAGAGGTCCCGGCTGTCCTCCTTTGATCACGTGCGAAAGAACGAGGGCTAGATCTCAACACAAAAGAGAAGAAGGAGCGAAAAGAGACGAAAAAAGAAACCCGAACACTTTATTTATCTATGGAGGAACATCGCCCCAACCAAGAGCGAACCACCCATTGCGATCTTGGTGCGCGCCCTGCCAGCCGAGCTCCGCGCGGCGTGCCTCTACCACCGCGCCGCAATAATGGCGCCCTCGCTTCTCGGCGAGAACGCCGACGACGAGGACGCCGGCTCGCGCCGACGTCCTCACGAATACCGCGACCTCGGCATCCGCCACCTCCCGCATAACCAGGCACGATGGCGGCTACCTCCTCGTGAAGCCGAGAGTTGTGGTCCGCCATGGCACACGGGAATGGCGCACCGGCGCCTCTCCTTTTATAGGCAAGCAGCGATGTGGGAGGCGCGGAAGACGTAAGCTGAGAGTCGCATAACGGAGCGGAAAGACGGCGCCCGACACGAGTTCGGCGGCGCGATCCTCAAGGCGAAGTTAATCCACCCTTATCCTCGAAAGCATAAAGTTCCTTTTGAAAAAAATCGCACACCCGCGAGCTCAAGCGGCGCGTGGTATCGCACCCTCGATCCCCACGCACCACTCGGGCTGCATGACCTCGGGGTCGGCGACCTAAATCGATAACAGGTTACCACTCCGACCGAAGCTCCTCTTAAGTAACCTCCTCAAAACCAAAATGCTACGGCCCACGCCCGCTGCTACTGCCCAAGTAGCACTTTGCGCAAAAGGAGGCTACCCGAGCGAAGGGCCGAGCGGCGGTCGGACGAGCCTTTCGATATAGATCGGCGAATGCTACAACTTATACTTCCCGCCCAACCCGACCATCATTTAAAAGCGCGCTGGTCGCTAACCTAAGCCGCGACCGACCGACCGAGCTATCTACCTCGCGGCTACTTCCCTCGGCTCAAAGTGCTACGGCCTCGCCCCGCGACTACGGCCAGTGGCACTCTGCGGAGGGAAACAAGCCCTCCGAGCAAGAAACACTATGAGCGGTCGGAGCACCCCCACTTAGGTTAGATTTCAACCCGCCAAGCTTCGCGAAGGAGGTGGTCCGACCCCGACACCTCCTTCACCAAGCAATCGCTTGTAACACCCCAAAATTTTGCTTTCCTTGAATTCATGTGTGATTTGGCACTTTGATGAATTTTTGGAATTTTCTGGAATTTATTTGGATTTATTTGGAATTTATTTGAATTTATTCCATTTTGAAATAATTAAAGAATTTAATTTTTGCAAATAAAATTTTGTTGGAAATATTTTATTTGAGTCCAAAATGATCCAAAATATTTTCCAGAATTTTTCTGGAATTTTTCTGAGTCATTTGCTATTTTTAATGAATTAAATGAATTACTGGGAATTATTTTAAATATTAAATCGCTGGAAAATCAACTCGGGTCAAGTACTGTTCATCCGACCGAGCCCGAGTCGGACTTCGAAGTTCGAGTCCGACCGAGCCACGTGACTCGACCGAACCCACTCCTAAACCTAATCAATCCCAACCGTTGGATCAAGATCCAACGGTGAGATCCGCCATACCGGTTCGAGCCGTGTCGGCCGGATCCGATCGCGTCGTCGCGATCGTGGCCGTTGATCGCGCCACGTGGACGGGCCGAAGGCGTCGTCGTCTTCGCCGAAGTCCGGCCGGACTCCGCCGCCGCACTCCGCCGCCGAAGAACTAGGTCTCCGTCTTTCCGTGACGACGCCGAGGCTATTTAATGCCTGGATCGCACCGAGGACCGCCGTGACCAGCGCACTTCTTGCCCTAACCCGCCGAGCTCTAGCCGAGTAGGTTCGCCGGAATCGCTCGCCGTAGTTGCGTGAAGCGCCGCCACGGTCCTTGCCTCGCCTCGCGCCGTCCGCCTCCTCGCCGCCATTGACCCCAGATTCAAACCCCGGCCAGCGCACCAAGACACCATCCATCTCGCCGAGCACGCCCCAACCGCCGTTTGGGTGGTCGCTGCCTCGGCCACGGCCGCAACTCCGCTGCGTGAAGCCATCGCCGACCCGAGCTCCACCAACCGTCGATCAAGATCCAAAGGCCCAGATCGTGCCACGTCACCTCGGTGAGTTTCCGTTGAAAATCCTAGATCTAATCCCAACCGTTGGATCTAGATCCAACGGCTTAGGTTCTTGTGGCGTATCAAGAATCGCACCAGGTTAGATTGGATGCGGACCGTTGGATCAAGATCCAACGGCCACGATCGATCACGTCGCCCCAAGCACATGAGGCCAAACTCAATCGGTAGTCGGATTTCAAACCAACGGCCACGATTGTGCCACGCAGCGTCCAGGAAGCCGAGCCGTCGCGCCACGCAGCTGGCGTGGTCACCGACACGCGGGGCCCGCGTGTCGGCCGACGATCGCGTGACGTCACCCATGACGCCATCGGTGGGACCCACCGCCAAGACTGGTCGAGCCTCGCCGACGTCGGCCGATGACGTCACCCGAGTGGGCCCACATGTCAGCCTCACCCGAGCTGTGGACCGGGTCCACCGTGGACCGAACCGCGCCGTGAGCTGAGCCCATGAGCCGGCTGACGCCACCAGCCAATCAGAGCCGTGACACGTGTCCATGCCGACTTGATAATTAATTTCCGAAAAAGAAAATGATTTATTAATTCGAAATATTGATTCAAATTTAGATTCAAACTTCAAACGCTTATAACTTTTGCGTTTCAACTCCGATTTGAGTGATTCAAATTTCTAAATTTGTATAAAATTAAGATCTACCTAAATATGAATTTTATTTAATTTTTGGACTAAAGTTTTCCTCTGTAAAATTATTTAATTGATTATTTAAACTTTAAATAATCATAACTTTTGCATTTTAACTCCGATTTGGACGATTCCAGTTCCTAAAAATCCAGAAAATTATGTTCTCTCTGTTTATGGATTTTATTTGGAGTTTTGGGATGTTTTTGCCTATTGTTTATTTGTGTATTTGCTATTTGCACGCTTTACGAGTAGACGTTGAAGTGCCGGAAGGATTCGAAGGAGAAGTATTGACTCAGGATCCAACTCAAGACCAAGAACAAGTACTTTTTGAAGGCAAGTTGTGCTTTGACCATGTTGATCCTATTTCGAAATCTATTTTGATTTAAACTATTGCATGCTAGTTCAATTAGAAACATACTTTGATTAAACATGGGGATTAGATGAATACCAATTTGCTGTATGACACCTTGATTATTTAAGTATGTGCCATGACCCTTGTCACCCTAGTTGTGGTTTACTAGTTGGACATTATTAAATTGCCAACATGGGTTTAGACCGATGTAGTACACTGCTTAGACCTGCTACGTGCTCATAACATGCTTTTGGACAATCAAATGCTAATATTGACTTAATGATATATTGAACCTGTTTTGGAAAAGTAGCATGTGACGTTGATGGCACGTGGTGCATGGTAATCAACTGGGGTTTGATAAACGATTTCGGCCAGGGGCATGTGGCAAGAGTAATCAGGTGGGCCATTGTGGCGTTGGGAATGTTGATTTGGTTCTTGGGTAGTCTTGCCCTGGTCACTCTAAGGACTTAACCTTGCAAGCCTTTGAACTGGTCATACTTGCAACCACATGGTCGAATGGGACGGCCCTAGTTGACTAAGTCGCTAAGGACTCACTTGTGGAGCCTCGGGGTGTCGATTACACCGTTTGTGTGATTATGCGGGGGCGTATCGTGGTCGTGGCGAGATACCCATCTAACGGTGTGTTGGTCCCATACTTCGCCTTGGCTAAGGGAAGGGATGGTGTAGAGCACTGACAGGAGAGGACCACTGTGTTGTTTGAGGCTTAGAAAGGCTTTGTTACTGAACTTCGCCTTTGTGGTGTTTGACTGTATCTTGTGGGTAAAGTGCATAACCTCTGCAGAGTGTAGAATCTATTTAAATAGCCGTGTCCACGGTACTGGACAATGCTCGGGAATTACAGTCAAGGGTTAGATTTTCTCAAAAATAACTGGGTTTTGAAAGGTTGGGTTGGTTTCATAATGAGGATGATGGAAATATGGTTTAGGATGGGGAAAATGTTTATTAAACTTCTTGAAAAGTTATTTATGCTTTACTTACTTTCTTTGCTTTGAATCTACTTATATTACTTGTCAAATCTCGTTTCTGCAAATATACCTTGAGCTATTCCTTTGTACCAAGCCATGCATGTAGTATATTAGCTTGCATTCTGTGCATGACTTGCTGAGTACCAAGTACTCACCCTTGCCTCAATACAACACCAGTTGAAGAGGAGACTACACCAGCTTTGGAGGAGGAACTCCAAGAGGACCCGTCTACTTAGGGAAGCGAGCCCAGTCAGTTGCCTGTGGTATACTGGATGGCGCCACGATGTTACCTTATTTGATTTTCCGCTGCTATTATTTCTCTGTTAATAAGTTTCGCCTTGCAAGGCATACATTTTGTAACTTGGCCATAAGGTCGAGTGACCAGTTTGGTTATTTAAATAAAGTACTTTGATAATATCGAATGGTATGATTGTGATATTTACCAATGTTAAGACTGTGTGCACTAGCGCGTTCCTGGACTAGTGCTGAATACACAGAGGGTCCGGATTTGCAAATTCGGGGTCCCGACATCGCTCGAGGCAGCTCGCCCTGCCCCGTGTCCTCTTCGCATGAACCTGGTGCAACGCCTACGCTCTCAGGACACCCCTGTGGGCCCCCGTAGCTACGGTTGAAAAATTGCCCAAATTCATAAAAGAAACACGGGGTAGACGGGCAGAGTAACTTAAAACAGCCCGGCGTTGAGCTCGACTAGGGCAGTCATGTTCATTACATGCTCTGTGCAAAAAAAAAAGAAAAAAAAAAGAAGAAACTAATCTTCCTCCCCCTTCCGACGGAGGATTTCGCGCGGCGAGATTCGGCCGGCAATCTCTTGGGCGCACGGATCGACCCGGGCCATGAACGCGTCGACCTCTTCGTCGCTTCGGTCAGCAGCAACGCCGCTCCCGACGGCCTCAAGGTCGACGCCGTCATAATAAGAGACGGTGTTGACCAGGGCCGAGGAAGCACCAAGCACCGCCGCTTCCCGCACCGACGCCTCGACGCGCCCAGGGATCCATCCCAGCATGGCGGGGATGGCGCTGGGGCCCGGAGTAAGCCCGAACAGCCGGTCACAGGCGGCCTGGACGCCCACATGGAGGACCGTCAGCTGGGCCGTCGTATCGGCCGCATCCCTCTCCGCCAGCCGTTTGTTCAAAAGGGCCGAGTCGCGTGACTCGACCGCCGCGTCTCGTGCCTCCACCGCCACCCTTCGCGACTCCAGCACGTCGCTAAGGCTTTTTCGCAGATCTGCAGGGACGAAAACGACGTCAGGGGACGCTCGCCGTGGTGACTCCCGGAAGAACGAACTACTCACCGGCCACGGAAGCCTCCTTGGCGCGAAGTTCCTCCTCGACCTTGGCACGCGCTTCCCGGTCGGCCGTAGCACGGTCGGCAAGCTCCTTCATCGTCACGAGCTCCCCCCGAGCGAGATCCCGCTCGGCGCGAAGCTGGTCGGCCTCCTTGCGGGCCGACTCGCATTCCTCCCGATAGAGGGCGGCCTCCGCCCGAGCGGATCCTTCTGCAAGGACCGCAGAGGCCTTGGCCGCTTCAGCATCCGCCAGGGATGACCTGGCCCTCTCTCCCTCGGTGGCCAACGACTCCGCACGTCGCTGAGCCTCCCGCAAGGCTTCGGTGACCTCCCCCAGCCGCTGACCCGCCGAGGCAGCCCTTCCTTGCTCGGCGGCAAGCGCCCTCCGAGCGTCGAGCAGCTCTTTCCCTACGGCACTCCCCCGGCTGTGCAAGTGCCGGAGGAACATCGACTTGTCCACCGCTCGGGATGTCAAGCGCTGCGAATACCCGCCCGGTCAGTCTCCATTTCCCGGTCGAGAGATGCACAAAAGACAAATCACCGTCAGACTTACCGATCTGGCCGAGCGGGACTCCTGAGCAATGGACTTCCTCGCCTTGGACGCGGCGTCAACAACGAGGGTAAGGTCGGCGTGGATCCTTCCCATCTCCTCCTCCAGAACGTCCCAATCCGCGCGTTCTGCCTCGTAAATCGAGCGAGCAGGACCCCAGTAAGGTCGGGTCGGGCCAAGTCATGGCGATCGGCGACCGCCTGACTTGATTTCCCCGGGCCGGAGCACTGTAGCGGCGGCTGCCAGCGCTCTTCGCCAGCGACACTCGGACCGCTGAAATCGGCGGCGGCCCCGTGGCGGGCGGCAGATTCGTCCGCCGGCGTTGCAAACGCCGCGAATCCAGTGCTTCCCGGCGACAGGCTCGCCGACCTCCACGCGGCCGGCAAAGACGGGGAAGGCAGCGGCAGACTTCGCGGCCTCATCGTCGACGGCAACGGCGGCACGCCTGACGGAGCTTCGCCGCACAGCCGATGATCCGGCAGCGGCCAGATCGTCCCCTCTGCAGCGGCGTCCTCGCTGACGGCCCCTACCGCGGGAGCGCATCCGACGATCCCGCCCCGACGACCACCGCACGCCCGCGGACAGGACGGAAGGGGCGATTCTCACCGCCAGTAGGACTCGGCGCCCAAAGATCGATGTGGCCCCTGCGCGCAGCGGTCGGTCAGGAATTACAGAGGAAGACAGCATCGGAGGAATTGCGCAAGTCACTTACCGGGAGGAGCGAACAACCGGCACCTGACGTGCCCTCTTTGCCGGACCCCCGCGAGGAGGCGACAGGGACCTGCGCTTCCGCAGGATAAACCCTGCGCCCGCGGTTTCTTCGGAGGAGCCGCGGTCGCCGGCCCCGCGACTGGGACCCGCGTCGCGGCCGCCAGAATCGCCTCCGGCAACTTCTTCTCCCTCGCTCGGCAACGACTCCTCGTCACCCTCACTCGAGGTCTCCTCCGAGGTCTCCTCCGAGACCTCCTCGCCACGCGCGGCTCGGTCCGCGCGCTCTTTCCTCTTCTGCGTCTTGGCGGCCTCTTTTTTCGCTAGCTGGGCGGCGTCCTGCTTCTCCTTTTCGAGGCGCGCGGCCGCCCTCAACTCCTTTTCCCCCGGCAGCAAGGGACGGGAGATCAGTCCACCGAGCCCCTGCGAGAACACGCTCGGGTAAGGGGACGAGGGAACAGAACAAAACAAAAGCAAACAGGAGCCGCCAGACGTACCAGGTTCTGTGGATTCTGCGCCGAGAACGGCGCAGGCGCCTCGCCCGCTGGTTCGGTATCTCCCGCGATGGAGACTGCGGACACGCGCACGAGGATCTCCGACGGAGGGAGCTCCCGCTCCGACGACCTTGCAGGGTCGGTGAAGGACCATGTGGAGGTCCATCCATGTTTGTGATGAGTATTTGACTTTATTTGAGCAAGGTGTGCTCAGGCTTGAGTTTGATTTGACTCGGTATTGCATGTTTCAATTACTGATAATTGTGGACTAACATGCAGGAAGAAAAGGTATGTGCATTGTGGTATGTGCAAAATGGTTTGTTCCTTGTGGTACAGGTTCTTGAGGCAGCTATGGTCGTTGGTAAGTACCGGGACTAGGTTGGGAGAACCGAGGTCCAGAGCGGTCGAGGATGCCGACGAGATGGTTGGGCTCAAACCGGGTTCACTTGGACGTCATGGAAATGGACTTGAGGTGGCTCAAGGTTTCCGGTTCGGGTTGGAGGCTCGAAGAGGAGGAAACTGAGCGGTCAAGTCCGGCGGATGAAGGCCCGTTGCATCGGGTTGATCGGGTTTTGTTTAAAACCCATGTATGGCCAATGTGGCCCATGTAAAGCCCATGTGTGGGTTGAAATGAGAGGGTTAATCCTAGCCCTTGGTGGAGTGCCCTAGGGTTTGGGACTCATCCAAGGGTGGTAGGTGGCCCTAGAGTAGTATAAATAGAGGGGGAGGGGTGTCCTCCCTCATTTGAAGGTTTGAGTTGCTCCTTTGAGCTTTGCCCACATGAAGTGAGGCTTTGTAAACCTTCCAACCAGAAAATACAAAGATTTTCTTTACATTTTTGTGAATTTAAATTCCGCATTTACATTATGTCTTTACTTTAAGCAATTTAAATTCAGCATTTACTTTCCCGCATGTAAATTCTCGCAATTTACTTTCTCGCAATTTGGATTTGCTCCTCTCCTTCTAAATGCTGTTGATCAAGGAGGTCTTGAGGGTGCTCATTTGGTTTTACATCTTTCTTGCACCCTAGGATAGACTAGAGATCAAGTTTCTATCAAGATTGCAAATCTGTCCTGAACTTGTTCTTCGCGCAGCAGTCAGTCTTTGATTTTTAGAAAAATATAGAAAAATCTTTCTTGATTGATTCTTGTTGGAGAAGGTGCTTGACTCATATACCAATCTGTGGAAAAATTTTGGAGTCCACTGGATGCACCATTTGGGAGCTGTGAGGTGAAAACCGAGCCCCAAATTTCCTGATTGAAAATCCTGACTGTTCGTAGTTCTTGATTTTTCCTGTTTTTTGTAGAAGGTGTTTGGTGGTGATTTTTGGTGGAGTGCTTCACGACTCAACAGCTCACAGGCTGAAAAATTCCCAAATTTTTGGAGCAACAGAAGTCCACCATCCACCTGCTCTAATTGAGGACAATTCCTGAAAATCTGCTTTTGCTTTTTCTAAAAGAGGCTTTTGTGTTTTGGCTTGATCTCTTTTAGAAAAGAAGTATTTGAATTGATTCCTCCTTGCTTTGGACACTTGACAACCAGAATTTGTGATTTAAATATCCCTCACATGATTCATGGTTCCTATCCATGTAAGCTAGGGATACACATAGTTGTCAAGTCGTTCCGATTTTTGTGGGTTTCGCGATTTTAAGGAGCATCGGTTTTCTTTGCGGGATTGTTTGGAGTACGTTGAGTAGGGGATATTTTTATTTGGGATCATTCACCCCCCCTTTGATCGCCATCTCGATCTTTCAATTGGTATCAGAGCCGGTTTTGCTCTTTCATAGATCTTGACCGGTCTCAAGAGCTATGGCGACGGACAAGTACTCAACTAAGCCTCCAATATTTGCTGGAGTTGATTATCCGTTCTGGAAGGTTTGGATGGAGACATACATCACTACTCAGGGCTTTTCTTTATGGCAGAAGGTGAAGCACCCGTATGAGGTTCTGGCCGATGAGAACGTCAACGCCGCAAACATGGTTGACGTTGAGGCAAACGCTAAGGCCAAGAACCTCCTCATACAGGGACTTAGCCGCAGTGAGTATGATCGCGTCTCTCACCTACGATCGGCTCACGAGATCTGGGTGACCCTCAATGCTTACCATGAGGGCACCACTCAGATCAAGTCCGTGAGACAGGATCAATTTAAGCGTGACTACAACAAGTTTGAGCGACGCCGGTGAGAGCCTTGATGAGTGCTTTGCTCGCTTTGCAAAGATTCTCGGCAATCTTCGGTCGATGGAGTTGTTCATACACGGATTCGGAGAATGCGAGGCATTTTCTTCGAGCACTCGATCTAAGGATTTGGGAGATGAAGGTAACCACCATCACGGACCATACGGACTTGTCGACCTTGACTCTTGACGGGTTGTATTCCCGCCTCAAGACTCATGAGCTCGACATCGTCGCTCGCAGGACGAAGTCCCAAACGATGGCATTGGTTACCGATCCCACTGGGTCTTCCTCTTACGACCCCCTCTTGACTTCTCTTACGGTTTTTCTCTCCCGCTCTTTGCGGCGTAGCGATGACATTCTCGAACAATTTCGGAAGACGAGCTTGCTCTTGTCGCTCGAAAATTTTCGAACATTTACAAAAGGGTGAGAGATAGAAAGAGGAGTGGCAAGTTCACTTGCTTTGAGTGTGGTGGCCCCAACCACATTCGGGCAAAGCGCCCCAAGCTGAAGAAGGGCAATTATGAACAAGGCGGTGCGGGTAAGAACGACTACATCAACAAGAACCGCAACAAGAAGCCTCCGGCTCATGGCGAGCGCAAGAGAAGAAACACCGCAAGTTCGCCAAGGGCAAGAAGCTCTTTCACTGCGTCCTTGCCGCTCGACGACCTTGACCTCTCCGACACGGAGACATGGAGCGACGAGGACGAGGATGAACCGCAAGAGAAGGTGAAGGGCGGCGATGACTTCTCCTAAGCATGTGCTTCATGGCCTCCAATGCCATGGAAGTACCCGACACCGAGTCAGACAAATGACACGGAGGAGGTACCTTCTTATGACCAGCTCCATGATGCTTTTATCAAACTAGGAAAATTTCATTCCAAGTCTAGAGCTAAGTGTGTTGATCTAGAGAAGGAAGTAGGTACCTTATCTCGGGAGTTAGCTTCACTTAGATCTTGTTCCTCCCGAGACTCGATATTTGTACTTTGTGTGATGCTTTGCTTGTGGAGTTGGAGAATCTAAGGACTCTACATGATAGTGTGCTTTCTGATCTTGAGTCACTTAGGTCGAAGGATGCTAGCACATGTCCAGTAGCTTCTATTCCTGTTGATGCTAGTTATCTTCACACTCACACAAATGCTTCATGTGCTAATTGCCCTAAGCTTCTCACTGAAATTGATGCCATGAGTTGTCACCTTAGGAAGCTATCTGCTAGAAATGATGAACTTGAAAAGCATGCTTCTAAGGACCCAATCAGCTCATGTGAGGGCTGTATGCAACTAAAAAATGCTTATGATGACTTGGTGCTTGAAAACTCAAAATATGCTAAGGATCTACTAGCTAAGTCACAAAATGGTTGCATCTTTGTGTGTTGGGGTAGCAGAGGACATGAATCAAATTCATGTAGAGCTTAGGAAGAAGCTCAAAGCCCAGTGGGTAGGATTAGAGACTCTCCATGTGTTTCTTGTAGTCCCTCAAGATTGAGGCTGCTCTTTATAGGGAGAGATTTGATCGTTTAGTTCGCTCTTCTCCATCGGCTCTTCCCCTGCTACTCCTTCCCTTGCTCTTCTTGTGCCTCACTTTTTCGAGAGTGTCGGTACCTTATGAGCACTCTCGAGAAGTTTGTTGGAGGTAAGAAGAAGCTCAATCTTATCCTAGATCAGTCCAAGATTAGCAGATTCAATCAAGGTCTAGGGTTTGATGCCTTGGAGCATACACGGCGCATCCGCCATCACAGCGTGCCTCCAAGAGCGGAGAGATAGTGGTGGCTCCACAAGTGAGCACCACGTGTTTAGATCAGCGAGGATTGTCCACGGGACGCCTGACGAGAAGGGTGCTTCTCATGCTACTTCACCCCCAAGGCGAAGTATACATGCACCTTCGCCGAAGGATGGACATATAGCTGATTTACCTTGACAGCGTCAAGATTTCTCGGCGTGAGCGTGTCCATGCTCTTAGGGGTATTCAGTGGTCATCCTCAGACTGAGTGCGCCTAAGGCACACACGGCTTTTAGACAGGATAAACAAGCTAGAGAGTCTCTGTTTTGGACAGCGCATGGGGCTTGGTTTTCAGGCTTCTACTTCGGTTTTCGCCCAGAGCTGTCCGAGTCGATCTTTCCGCCGTCCTCTTGATATTCCTCGCTTTTCCCATCGAGGTAGATATCAGCGGCGTGAGTTTGCTTTCCCAATGGGAGGTCAGAAGAAGATCGGGATGGTCCGGCCTTTGCACCTCGGCGGACCAACCCGGTAAATGCTCCCTGCACGCCCCTTGGAGCGAGTCCGATTTTGTGAGAGTCGAGTCACGGAGAGGTGCGGATTGCATTCTTCTACTCCGTTGGATTTGCTGTCATCGCACGATTGACTCAGATTGGGTTCCTAGATCTGCACCGATCTATCCTGCTTGAGACATCCGCTTTCACTCTCTTTGATTCAGTCCGTAGGACAGGGAAGGAAGGAGGTTTGGATCGTAGACTCGGCTGTTCTCGCCACATGACCGGAGACTCCCGTTGGTTTTCTTCCACTGGACCGAGATCCGGTGATGAGGTAATCACCTTTGGGGATCTTTGCGTCGGGTAGAGTCATTGCTAAAGGTACCGTCTGCATTAACGATCATTTCATTCTTAAGGGCGTTGCCTTAGTCGAAGCTGCATTTCAACTTGCTTTGTCTCTCGGCTTCTTGATGACGATTTCGAGGTCAATTTTAAGAGGAGCTCTTGTAGGATCCTCGATTCTTCCGGGAGTTTGTTTGCGGGATTTCTCGTTTGAGTCTTTCGTGCTGATTTTTCTTTTTCCTCTAGAGACTCTCTCCATTGCCTTATTGCTTCCGAGTCCCGTGATCTCTCCTTTTGGCATAGGAGACTTGGTCACATTGGCTTTGATCATTTGACTCGAGTTAAGCGGCCATGATCTCATTCGTGGCCTGCCTAAACTCAAGATGGTCAAAGATGTTGTATGTTCTCCTTGCCGACATGGCAAGATGGTTCTTGCCTCCCATCCTCCAGTCACCCGAGTGATGACTGATGCACCAGACAGCTGCTACACATGGACACTTGTTGGTCGGCTCGAGTGCGATCGGCAGGTGGGAAGTGGTATATTCTTGTCATTGTCGATGATTTTTCGAGGTACTCTTGGGTGTTTTTCATGGCCTCGAAGGATGAGTGTTTTTCACACTTCAGGGGTTTGGTCCGTAGGTTGTCTGTTGAGCTCCTGTGTGCCTTACGAGCGATCCGCGATGACAATGGCACGGAGTTCAAGAACTCCTACTTTAGCAAATTTTCGTGAGGAGTTAGGCTTAGAGCATCGGTTCTCCTCTCCATCGTCCCTCAAAGAAATGGCGTAGTGGAGAGGAAGAACAGGACCCTGGTTGAGATGGCCAGGACGATGCTAGATGAGTACAATACTCCTAGGAAGTTTTGGGCTGGGGCTGTAGCTGCGGCATGCCATGTTGCCAACAGAGTTTTTCTTAGGGCACACTTGCATTGCACTTCTTATGAGTTGAGATATGGGCGAAAGCCTAGTGTATCTCATTTTCGTGTTTTTGGTTGCAAGTGCTTCTTCTTGAAGTCTGGGAACCTAGATAAGTTCGAGTCACGCTCACGATGGGATCTTTACGGGTTACTCGACTTACGCCTCGTAGCTATAGGATTTGGGTGTAGATTTGGGTAGGATCATAGAGACTGCGAGGTGACTTTTGATGAGGCTAGCCCGGTGCTAGACCAGACATTTCAGGCTCTTCTCCTATTTCCCAGTCTATCTTCTCAGAGGAAGTTGATGACGGAGATGAAGGCGCCTTGCTCGATCCAAATACCATTCTCGCTCCCGAGGTGCCTCCCATTTCCATATCTCGCACCTCGGGGAGATCAGCCCTTACCCTCGAGACTCTTCGACTAGTGGCTCTGTTCCTACTTCTCCCACGCGAGGAGTAGAGGTCACTGCCTTGGACCTCCCGCCACATTCAGCAGGCTCATCCACCGACTGCATCATTGGAGATCTGTTTGAGCGAGTCACTCGCTCTAAGTCGAGTTTGTCCACTTTCTGCCTTCACTCTGCTTTTGTTGCCTCTTTTGAGCCGAAGGATGTTTCTCATGCATTATCGATGAATCTTGGATTAATGCTATGCATGAGGAACTTGAAAACTTCGAGAGGAACAAAGTTTGGAAGCTTGTCGAGCCCCCTTCCGGTCACAATATCATTGGGACCAAATGGGTGTTCAAAAACAAGCAGTGAGGATGGGGTTGTAGTTCAAACAAGGCTAGGTTAGTCGCTCGGGGTTTCTCTCGTGTCGAGGGTCTCGACTTGAGGAGACTTTTGCCCCTCGTAGCTAGACTCGAGGCCATCCGGATCTGCTCGCATTCGCGGCATCCAAGGGCTTCAAGCTTTTTCAAATGGATGTCAAGAGTGCATTCCTCAATGGCTTCATTGAGGAAGAGGTGTATGTCAGACAACCTCCAGGATTTGAGAACCCCAAGTACCCAAACCATGTCTTCAAGCTTTCCAAAGCTTTGTATGGACTTAAGCAAGCTCCACGAGCTTGGTATGAGAGGCTTAAGTCCTACCTCTTGAGTCATGGTTTTCATATGGGTCAAGTGGACAAGACTGTCAGTCGGACATTCCGATTCGGATTTTCTCTTAGTCCAAATCTATGTCGGCGACATCATTTTCGGTGGTTCCTCGTATTCGCTCGTTACTCAGTTCAGATGTGATGAGTACTGAGTTCGAGATGAGCATGATGGGCGAGTTGAGCTACTTCCTTGGCTTCCAGATTAAGCAGACTCGGGAGGGTACATTCTTGCATCAAGGCAAGTACACTCGAGACCTCCTGAAGCGCTTTGACATGTCTGATGGAAAGCCGGTTATGACTCCTATGGCCACCATCGCTGTCCTCGAGCTCGACGAGGATGGTGAGCGATTGATCGAAGGAGTTCGGAGCATGATCGGCTCCCTTTTGTATCTCATCGCCTCGAGACTGACATACATTTCTCTGTATGTCTTTGTGCTCAGTTTCGAGCTTCTCCGCGTCTCTCACCGTCGGGCGGTGAAGCGCATCTTCAGTACCTTCGAGCTACCATTGACTATGGTATCTGGTACTCTTCTTCCTCCTGTCTATCTCTGAGCCTTCTCCGATGCAGACTTTGCTGTAGGATAGATAGGAAGAGCACTTCAGCACTTGCCAATTCATTGGCACTTCTCTTGTCTCTTGGTCGTCTAGGAAGCGATCGGTGTTGCGATCCACCGCCGAGGCCGAGTATGTTCTCGCAGCCGATTCTTTGTAGCTGTGTTCTCTGGATGAGATCGACCTTGCGGGACTTTGGGTTAGTAGCGATTGTGTTCCACTTTTCTCGTGATAACACGTCGCCATTTGTCGGCAGATTTTGCGCCAGTGGTCCCCACTCTGCGATTAAAAGGTCGCCAGGGGTGTGGTCGACCCGGGGGCACGTGGCGGCCAGGCCACGCCCCTAACACTCCCCCGAGGTCAAGGGCATTTAATGCAAGTTGTGCGCATTAAATGCAAGGCGTGCGGGATGCGGTGCGACGGCCCGCCTTCCCCAGGCACGCATTAATTGCGTGACATCACGGCAGCACCTTACCCCCTGACGTAACGGGAAGCGTTGGTGGACGGGGGGCCCGAGGTGGGATTGTGACAGCTGCGATCATTAATGAAGAGTAAGAACGGCGACGTGGCGCAATAAATAATCCCATGCGGTGTAATGATGGTGGGTGGGGTAAGCCACCCATGCGTCCGTCGGCCCCTAGTATAAAGGGAGCCAGGGTGCATGGGAGAGGGGTTCGAAGATTGTAAGGCTTTCATTTCCTTCACAAGAACACAAGCAATACCAAAAGAAAGCAGGACTAGGGCTATTACTCTTATGAGGGCACGAACACAGGTAAAAGCTCTGGCGCCTCCTTGTTCCCCTGAGTTTCCCGGTACCCCGGTCGTCTTCTTCCTTTCCCCGGCAATTGCCCCGAAAGCCCCCTGTTTGAACCTCATAAGCACCCAATTCAGAGGTGCCTGTTAGCTAGAACGCTGACAGTGGCGCGCCAGGTAGGGGCTCTTGGTGGTTAGATTGCCCTCTTCCTTCCATCTCCAGTTCGAAGCTCAGTGGCAGGAGCGCTTATGCGCATGGCGGAGTCGCACTCAATCGCGGCAATTTGCCCGAGGAAAGCGGCGCCCGTAGCCGATCCCGACGTTCGGGAAGGGAGCCGGGCCACCCGGGTCCCTCCGCTTCGGGGGGGCCGCGCATGGCTCCTACGCCGGGGTCACCGATCAACGGCGCTGGCGCTGGTGACGACACCCCGCGAAGCCTCCATGCGCCGATCGCTTCTCGATCATCCCCAAGTAACTGCGGGAGCGAACACCCGACCACTCGTGGGCTGCGGGACATCGCCCACCTGGTGGACGCCGCACAACAAACAAGTTGAAGTGGCGACCGGCCGGAGGCTTCCGCGTGGCGGCGAGGAACGCGCGCCTGACGTGCCAGGTTCCAGCCACCACACGACGACCCCTCCCGGCGTCAAGGGTCGGGACAAGGGGAAGGGGGTCCTGGTTGCAACCCCCTCAGTTACGAGGGGACATGCACATGATTCCGCTTCTTCCCGCGGTCCCCCCGAGTCTAGGGGGAACCGTGAAGACCTCCGATCGCGCCTCGATGAAGGGCGGCGTCGGCGCGGCAGCGACCTGCGTCATGTCCTCCGCGAACGTCGCGGGGGCATAAGACAGGGGGTCTCTCCCTCGGACTCTAGGGAGAGCGCAGGGTCGCACTCCTCATCCTCTCCTCAGGATCGGGGCCGCGAACGGCGCGCTACTCCCTACAACGTTGGGTGCCAGCGTTCTCTCTCCGCCGGCAAGCCGCATGGCCGGAGAGATTCCGCCCGCCTCCATCGAGAAGTATGATGGTACCACCAACCTGCAGGAGTTCCTTCAGATCTACACCACGGTGGTACGCCGCGGAGGGTCCGAGAAGGTCATGGCCAACTACCTCCCGACGTCACTAACGGGCTCTGCCCGGTCTTGGCTACTTAACCTCCCGCGAGGCTCTGTGCACTCGTGGGAGGGGCTATGCGACATTTTTGTCGCCAACTTTCAGGGCTCCTACGCTCAACCTGGCGTGGAGGACGACCTCCACGCTCTGGAAGCGGAGGCGGAGGAGTCCTCGAGAGAGTTCATCCGGCGGTTCAGCCACTGCCGCAACACGATCCCCCGGATCTCTGAGCAGTCGGTGATCATCGCTTTCCGGAGGGGGGTCCGGGACCAGAAGATGCGGGAAAAGATGGCCACGCGCGTCATCTCAACCACATCTGAGTTGTTCTCCCTGGCGCACAAGTGCGCCAGGGCGGCCGAAGCTCGGAAGTGTGCCACGAGGCCTTCCGATTCGGTGACGTTGGCACCCTGAAGTCCTCCGACCGCAAGAAGAAAAAGAAAAAGCGGAGGGAGGCAACCGCTAGGGAGGTCTTGGTCGCTGAGCCGGAGCCCAAATCCCGGCGTCATGATGACCAGGACCAACGGACGAAGCGCGGGCAGCGCGGGCGATCGCAGGACCGCCGCCGCTTCGCCGCGAAACGATGGCGGCAAGCCCTATTGCCCCATCCATCGAGCAGCGGACATGACTTGGAGGACTGCCAAGTTGTATCCAAGCTGGTCGACAGGCGGCTCAAGAAACGCCGCGAGAAAGATTGCGAAGACGAAGACGACGAAGATGTGGCTCCGCTAGCCTTCCAGCAGGCGGAGCACACGGTGGCGTTCATACACGGTGGCTCGCCACCTACTCCTCGAACTCGCGATACAAGCGGGATTCGAGGCGGTGTGTGCCACCACGTCGATCTCGGACGGGCCGGCCGGCGAAGTGGTCGAACGGCCGATCACTTTCCCCGGGCCGACCACCCAGAGAACACCTCCGCCCTGGCCATCTCCCGATCGTGGTGTCCCCACGGTCCGCACGCGGTTAGGCGGGTCTGGTTGATGGAGGCGGTGCCATCAACCTTTGTCGATCGGCGTATCAGCGCCCAGATCCGTCACGAGAGCCGCGCCGCCCCGCTTTTACGGAGTAGCCCGGGGTGGGCCTCCTACCCACAGGACAAGTCCGATTGCCCGATGCGTTCGGAAGTTCGGAGAACTTCCGAACGGAGCCGTAGATTTTGAGGTCGCCGACTTCGACCTCCCTATAATGCCCTCGCCGGTCGCCTGCCCTGGTTAAGTTCATGGCGGTGGCCCACTACGCCTACATCTTTGGTGAAAATCCAGGGCCTGGGGTCCCATTACGGTGAAGGTGGATAGATTGGAAGCCTCGCGGCTCGCCAAAGGTACCGCAGATCTTGCCGGGCACCACCGCTTTCGGCGACAAGGGCGACAACCGGGCTCCCCTCGGCCAAGTCCCGCTCCGCCCAGCCCGTGGGCGAGGCAAAGGCGGTCCCCATGGGCGAGGAAGGCTCGGGCAAGGTCGTCAAGATCGGCACCGACCTCAGCGCCAAATAGGAAGACGCGCTCGTCACCTTCCTCCGGTCTAACCTGGATGTGTTCGCCTGGGAACCATCAGAAATGACCGGGGTCCCCAGGGAGGTGATCGAGCACCGATTGGCAACGCTTCCTGGAAGCGCGCCGGTTCGTGAAGATCCGGCGGCAGCGCCAGAGCGGCAGGACGCCATTCGACGCAGGTGGAAAACCGTTGTTCGCCAAGATTGTGCGGAGGCCGCCTACCCGAGTGGTTGGCCAACCCGTGCTTGTAAAGAAGTCTAATGGGAAGTGGCGAATGTGCATCGACTTCACCGACCTCAACAAAGCCTGTCCCAAGGACCCGTACCCCTTGCCGCGGACAGACATCGTCGTCGACTCCACGGCGGGTGCGAGCTTCTGGCTTCCTCGACGCCTACTCCGGTTATCATCGACAAGCATGGCGCAGGAAGACGAAGAGAAGACCGCTTTTGTGACTCCCCTCGGTGTATATTGCTACGTCAAGATGCCTTTCGGGCTGAAAAACGCTGGTGCCACTTATCAGCGGGCTATGCACATTGTGTTCCGGCCCCAAATAGGGAAGAACCTCGAAGTGTATGTTGATGATCTGGTCGTGAAAACGAAGAGGGCCGACGAGCTTATACAGGACCTTGAAGAGACCTTCTCTCACCTCAGAAACTACTGCCTGAAGTTGAATCTCGAAAAGTGCGTGTTTGGTGTCTCGTCCGGGAAGCTGCTCGGTTTCCTGGTCTCCAGCCGTGGAATCGAAGTCAACCCGGAGAAAATAGAAGCAATTGAGCGAATGCGACCGCCTACCCGGCTCAAGCAACTGCAATGCTTGGCTGGCCGGCTAGCCTCCCTGGGCCGGTTTATATCCCGGCTCGGGGAGAAAAGTCTGCCACTGTTTAAGTTGTTGAAGAAAACCAACTCATTTGAATGGACCCCAGAAGCCCAACAAGCGTTTGAAGATCTGAAGAAGTACCTCTCTTCTCCTCCGATCTTTGAGTCGCCCCAGGCCAGGCGGCGTTCTTCTTGTATGTGGCGGCCACCGTGTAGTGAGCCTTGTGGCGTAGTGGCGGGCAGGAAGGGGTCCAACGGCCGGTCTACTACATCAGCAAAGTGCTCCACGACGCAGAAACAAGGTACCCTCAGGCTCAGAAAATGGTCTATGCGGTGGTAGTGGCGTCAAGAAAGTTACGGCACTATTTCCAAGGGAGAGAGATCACAGTGGTCTCCTCGTACCCCCTGCGCGAGATCCTCCACAACCGAGAAGCGGAGGGTCGACGCCAAGTGGTCCGTTGAGCTGGGGGAGTTCGGTATCAAGTTTGCTCCTCGTACCTCAATAAAGAGTCAAAGGCTGGCGGACTTCATGGTCGAGTGGACTCCATCTGAGTCCGAAGCTGATGAGGTCCCCGCGCCCTCCCCCTGGACGCTCTTCTTCGACGGGTCTTTCAGGCTTGAAGGCGCGGGGGCTGGGGTTCTCCTGGTCTCTCCGACCGGGGACCTCCTCAAGTACGTGGTCGCCCTCGACTTCAAGGCCACCAACAACGTCGCCGAGTATGAGGGCTTCTTGTTTGGCTCCGTGCCGCCGCAGCCATCGGTGTCCGGCGCCTGCAAGTAAAGGGCGACTCCCTGCTGGTCGTCAATCAGGCAAGGAAGGACTTTTCCTGTCCTGACCCCGTCATGGCAGCATACCTGGCGGAGGTCAGGAAGCTGGAAAGGCATTTCGAAGGACTGGGATACACTCACATCCCCAGGCGTGACAACCATCTGGCGGACGAGCTCGCTCAGCTCGCTTCGACCAGGTCTCCTGTACCGGTCGGGGTCTTTGAGGAAAGGCTTCCGCGACCGTCCATCGCAGCCCCATTTCTGGCGGGACGATGGTGATGCCGCCGACCCTCGCCACGGGGAAGGCGGTTCCGTTGGAAATGCAGGCCAGGCGAAGTACTCGGACGACCACCTGCGTGGTCGCTATATGACCAGGAAGGCACATGGATGGATCCGATCCTGGCCTACTGCGGATCAAGTGTGCCCCGATGATGATGCGTCGGCCAGAGAAGATAGCACGAAAGGCCAAGTGCTATACCCTGGTGGGCGAGGACTGTATCACGGGGTAAGAATGGAATTTTTCTGAAGTGCATCAGTCGGGAAGAGGGGAGCAGTTTGCTCTCGGATATCCATGGAGGCGTGTGCGGGAGCCATGTGTCCGGACGAACGATGGCGGGAAAAGCTTTCCGTCAAGGGTTCTATTGGCCAACCGCCCTCCAGGATGCTTGCGAGCTGGTGAGGAGATGTGAAGCGTGTCAGTTCCACGCCAAGCAGGTCCACCAACCAGCCCAAGCCTCGCAGACTATCCCGCTCTTGGCCCTTCGCTGCAGAAATTTGGATATCTGAGCCCGTTCTCGCGGGCCACGAGGAGGCTACACCCACTGCTCGCCGCCATCGACAAGTTCACCAAGTGGGTAGAAGCCGAGGCAGTAAGATCCATCACCGCCGCTGCGGCTGTCAAGTTCATACGAGAGATTTTTGCCCGCTTCGGGGTCGCTAACCGTATCATCACCGACAACGGCGCCCAGTTCACTAACGCGGCCTTCTTAGACTACGTGAAGAGATGGGCACCAAGGTCTGTTTTGCCTCGCCGCTCACCCCAGGAGCAACGGCCGGTCGAACGGGCCAACGCTACCGTCTTGAAGGGCCTCAAGACCCGGGCGTTCGACCGACTCCACAAGCGTGGCGCCCGGTGGATCGAAGAGCTCCGGCTGTGTTGTGGTCACCCGGACCACTCCTAGCCAAGCACAGGAAACCCCTTTCTTCCTGGTCTACGGCGCAGAAGCTGTTCTCCCCTCGGAGCTGGAACTGGGGTCACCTCGCGTTACCGCGTTTGTGGAAGAAGACCAGGGAGAGCTGCGTCGAGACGACATCAACCTCTTGGAAGAGGCGCGGGATCGAGCGACTTTGCGCTGCAAAGTACCAGCAGAGCCTCAGCGGTACCACGCCTCCGGGTTAATGAGAGAACGCTGGCAGTAGGCGACCTGGTCTTGCGAAGAATCCAGACGCATGCCGGGTCGCATAAACTGTCCCCCCAGTGGGAAGGACCTTTCAAAGTGGTCTCTGTCTCTCGTCCCGGGGCGGTCAGGTTGGCCACTGAAGACGGCGAGGAGCTAGCAAACTCTCAGAATATAGAGAATCTGCGCAAGTTCTACCCTTGATTGGTTGTAAGTCCTTGGTTCCGTCCCCCGACCGGCTGGAGTATGTCTTCCGCTCCGCCGCGGGTCGGGGGAGGCCCTCTGTTTTGAAGTTAAATACTCTTTTTTTCCTGTCCAAACACTTTGATCTTCCTGCCCTTTTTTCGGTCTTTTGCCTTCTGTCGGATAGTGCCGGGGCGATTTGCCTCTGGTACCCTGTCCCAGTAGCGAGGGTAGGATCACTAAGTGTGAGCGGCGCACGGGGACGGGTGATTGGATGGCTAGTTTAGCACGATCCCCAGCACGGTCATGACACTCAGGGTGTCCCCGTGGGGGTCGGCGACTCGAACACCACTGCCAAGAACCTGGGGCCCCGCCCGAACTCGCTAAGTGATCGTTCCCTAGCTCAAGACCTTAAGTCTCCAAGCGTTCCGCGTGGAGCCGTAAAGAATAAGAACAAAGAAATCTTTAAGCCATATAGCGGGAAGCCCGTGCTTCCATTCCATTTGAACTGTCTTGCGTCTGAAGTTTTTACAGGCAAAAGTAAAACAAACTAGCTAACTACGCTGCGGGGGGATCCTCCTCGTCCTCTGCCGCCGCCTCAGCGGCCGCCACATCCTCAGCAACCGGGAGAACGTCCAGATGAAGCGCCACGTCCTCAGCTACCGCCTCGACCTGAGGGTTCTCCATCGCCCGGTGGCCGCGACACGCCGGAGCGTCGTGGACCCGCTCCTCCGCCTGCGCCCAGTCGCCTTCGATCCCCCGGACCGTGGCTGCGGGATCGAAGTTGGGGTCACGGCTTGCGCAACAAGCCAGCACGTACTTCGCCGTGGCGCGCGCTGCGCGCCCTCTGACGGACCTGGCGGCGAGGCGGCGGCGGCGCGTAAGGAAGTCTGCGATGCAGCGAGGCAAAAGGCATAGTGCCGTGGCTTCTCCTCCTGCCGGACATTGCTCCAGCCCTTAACGAACAAGGCGGCCATTGCTCGGTTGAAGGCATGGCGCAAAGATCTGCAGGTGTCCACGCCTGGCCGGCCCTATCGGCCTTCTCCGCCTCGGCTCGCGAAGAGCCTTTCGTAGCGGGTGCTTTGTTCATTGCTCGCTTCCACCGCAGCTCCGCTCGATCCAGCCCCGGTCGCGCAGATCTTCTACCTCTTTGCGAGGCGGTTAATCTCGATTCCGCCTCCGTCAACCGCTCCTCGCTCGTCGCTAGACGCACCGCTTATCTTTGGAATAAAGCTCGGCCGAGAGCTGCCGGCAAAGCGTCTGCACGAGGGAACGGAGGCGATGGGTGGATCCGGGGTAGGGGCGAGGCCGAGCGGACCTCGATGCAGCGGCAGCGCCAAAGAATCGCCGCTTGGGGTCGCCCTCGCCTGCCGGCCGTCCTGAGGATCGGCTACCGGATGGCGCGACCCTGCGACGGCGCCGGACCACCCGGCTTGGGCAGCGGAAGGGTCCGGCGGGAACCCTAAGAAAGAGACGTGAAAGGCGTAAGTAACGGCAAAATGCCGCTCAAAGAAACTTAAATTCCGTCTTGTATGTGCATTTTTGAATAAGTACCTAGGTGATGGCCTTGGGAACCGAGGCACGCCGAGTAAGGACCAGCCGCGGTGTCGCCGGTGCGGCCTGTCGGCCTAAGAACCGGCCAAGCGGGGCGACCGCGACGGTGGCGGTGGCGGGCGGAGGAAGATTCGCCGCGGTGGTGGCGGCGCACACGCCGGCAAGAAGGTCGCGGGCGGTGGTCGCCGCCCCACCACCCCGCCGGCGAAGGCCGAGGAGGAGCCGGCGGCGGAAGGTTTGTTGTCCCCACCCGGCGGGAGCAAGGAGGGCGGGCCCCGGTGGTCGGCAAACCTCCCGCCACCAACGAAACGGCCGCCGCGAAGAAGTCCCGCGACGCCGTAGAGGTTCCCGCCCCGGTCGAGCCCAGAAGGCGGGGCCTTTGGGAACGACCACCATTACCGTCATCATCATCGTCATCCGGTCGCCTGCGCCTCCCTAGGTGCCCTCCCCTGGCGCCCGGTGAGAGGGTCGGATTATCAAGGGTGCGGCGTGTCACGTCGGGCGTGCCCATGGCGTCCATCGACGGCATGGCACGGACTATCGTCGCGCGCTCCTGGCGACAACCGGCAGAGCGGACCGCGCCGGGAATTCGGAATGGGGCCGACGAAGCCCGATTCGCCATCCACTGCCGATCGCGTCGGAAGACGAGTTCGGCCCGCACACAAAAAAGAGAGGAAGGAGAAGCCCCAGAGAATAAAAACATCACAAGACCAAAATTCGACCCATAGCGTAGAAGGGAGAGGGATGGCTCAAGGTGAAACGAGTTACCTCCGGGAATGCTCGGGTCCGTCGCCGACGCCCATGTCTTTGCCGGTAGGCGGGCCGCGGCGGCGAAGAGGCACGACCTCCGGAAACGAAGTCCCGAATGACCATGGGCCACTGTCAAACCCGCCGTCCGCAGGTGGTCGACGCGCTAGCATAGCCAAGCTTCGGGCGTCTCGCTCACATAGGCCCCCGATTGGGGTTCTTGGCCCGCCGGCCAGCGGAAGCTCCAGCACCTCAATGCCACTATCGTCCTCGGCGTACATCCAATCTTCACGCCAGTTCCTCCAGTTGGATCGACAGTCCAGAGGAAGGTAGCGTGACATGGACCCGTCGCGGAGCCGCAGGTGACAGCTCCCGGTAACAGGCGAGTTGCCGCCCGTGGCGCGGAGGGTGTAGAAGAAGCGAAAAAGAAGGAGGTTGGGGAGCACTCCTATGAACATTTCACAGAAGTGGGCGAAAGCAGCAAGGAGAACGACGGAGTTGGGGGGAAGATGGATGTGGTGAATAGCATAAAAGTTGAGGACGGAGAGATAAAAATCATAAACCGGTGGAAGCAGGCCCGCAAGAAGCCGCCAGAAAAGATCACCTCCGGACGGCACTGGCTCGACGGTCCGTGGCAAGACGGAGAGATCCAGCAGTTATGTTCCGGGAAATGCGGGCGGCAATCTCCTCCTCGACGGCCGACGAGGGAAGAATGGGGGCCATCGGGTGCGGAAGAATGTCGAAGTCCGTCGGCAAAGACAAAGGAGAAGGAAGCTCTAAAGCCAGGAAGAGAGGCAGGGTGAGGGGAGTTAGAGGAAGGAGGAGTTCCCCCCCCCTCGGTCAGCTTTTTATAAGGCCGCGAGGAAAGCCACGGCGGGAGAACCAAAAGGACGCGGCGGTTCGGGAAAAGAGAGGGAAGTTCAAAAGCCCCGTTAAGAAGGCGTGTCCCAAGGATCGTGCGGCGGTTGCAGGGCGGGAATGACGGCGCAAACCGCCCTGGGAACCGGAAGAAGCCAGAAAGTCTCCCGAAGGCTGCGGGGCGAGTGGGCTAATTAATGGCCCCACCCGGGAGGCTGAGCGGTTCTCCGATTAGTATTCAAAAGAGAGAAAAAGGAAGTTGGTAGGTCAAAAAGCGCTCCTGGGTGGACCCGGGGGCTACTGTCGGCGTACTTTGCGCCAGGGTCCCCACTCCCCCGCAGTTAAAAAGGTCGCCAGGGGTGTGGTCGACCCGGGGGCACGTGGCGGCCAGGCCACGCCCCTGGGCGACCAGGAAGGTGGTCGCCCCGGGGGCACGTGGCGGCCAGGCCACGCCCCTGGGCGACCAGGAAGGTGGTCGCCCCGGGGACACGTGGCAGCCAGGCCACGCCCCTGGGCGACCAGGAAGGTGGTCGCCCCGGGGACGCGTGGCAGCCAGGCCACGCCCCTAGGCGACCAGGAAGGTGGTCGCCCCGGGGACACGTGGCAGCCAGGCCACGCCCCTGGGCGACCAGGAAGGTGGTCGCCCCGGGGAAAGGTGGCACGCGGGCCACTCCCCCGAGGTCAAGGGCATTTAATGCAAGTTGTGCGCATTAAATGCAAGGCGTCTTGAGATGCGGTCGCGACGGCCTGCCTTCCCCACGCGCATTAGTGCGTGACATCACGGCAAAGACCTTACCCCACGTAGCAGGAAGCGCGTTGGTGGGCGGGGGCCGAGGTGGGATTGTGACAGTGCGGCGATCATTAATGAAGAGTAAGAACGAGCGGCGTGCGCAATAAATAATCCCATGCGGTGTAATGATGGTGGTGGGGGTAAGCCACCCATGCGTCCCCGTCAGCCCTAGTATAAAAGGGAGCCAGGGTGCATGGGAGAGGGGGTTCGAAAGATTGTAAGGCTTTCATTTCCTTCAGCAAGAACACAAGCAATACCAAAAGAAAGCAGGACTAGGGCTATTACTCTTATGAGGGCCTGAACCTGGGTAAAAAGCTCTGGCGCCTCCTTGTTCCCCTGAGTTTCCCGGTACCCCGGTCGTCTTCTTCCTTTCCCCGGCAATTGCCCCGAAAGCCCCCTGTTTGAACCTCATAAGCACCCAATTCAGAGGTGCCTGTTAGCTAGAACGCTGACACCATTCACATTGCTAAGAACCCAGTGCAACACTCTCGGACCAAGCACATTGACATTCGCTATCACTTCCTTAGAGACCATGTGGAGAAGGGTGATATAGTGCTCCAGTTTGTGGAGAGTGACCACCAGTTGGCTGATATTTTCACCAAGCCTTTGGATAGCTCCAGGTTTGTTTCCCTGAGAGGAGAGCTTGGGATTATGAGCCCATATGGCATATCTTGAGGGGGAGCTGGCTTGTATTATTTGTTCATATGTATATTCAGCCTTCCTTTCTCTTTCTGGGTATCTTTGGGATGGTTTTCATTTGGTTGAGTCCACTTCACCTAGACTTCTGGCATGCCTCGGCATGGACCTCTCACCTTATGCTTTAGGGTGCTATTCCTCTCTTATTCTCGGTTGAGCTCACTCACAGTCTTTTAGGTCTAGCAGGTGTTGGGCCCCTGGGTAGACAGTGCATGTTTGCTCTGGGTTGGAGTTGGAGAAGTAGCTTTCCTATATAAGTCATATGGGGAAGGTGAGAGCGAGTCTGAGTGTTAGTGTTTCTCTTCATGTTATCTTTGCTCCTAGACTACCCATGTGTCGCTTGCTTGATTCCTTCTCATCATTTCTGTCTTTCTGGTTTCAGTTGAGTTCAATTCATCCTTTTGAATCTAAAATTGCTAATAACTCAACTTCAATCAGATTTTGTGCTTAATCGACTCACTTGTTGAGGGGGAGCTTGGAATTGATTCTTTTGCATTGCATATAGACTTGTTTTTCATTCTGAGCTTTGTCTATTATGCAATTGATAAAATTGAGATATGTTGCACCTAGCTACTTTTCTGAAGATATTTGCTAATCTAGGTCATATCCAATTTGGTATAACATGTGAAACTAGCCAACATTTTAAAATTGAGCTTTCTGAAAAGTTGATGAAACATGGCTTTTACTTGCTATACTTCCTCACTAGATGCTTATGCCATGCTTATTGAAATAGTGGGTTTCTACTAGAGTCCCTAGAGCAACTTGGGTTAGCTACATTGTTTCATTCTAGAATCCTCAATAATGCTCATGAATCTAAGTCTTTGAAAATATAAATTGACTCTTTTGTGCTAAAATTGAACTCAACACTATTCATTCACGAGACTGCTTCCCATTGCACTTGGGATGAACTTGGAATGAAGTGTGTATGACCAAAACCACTCTTTTAAGCTTCTTGCTTGAGATGGTTGCTAATGGCTTGAGTCAATACACCAAAAAATGCAAAAATAACTAGAGGAAGAGAGTGATGCCTAGGAGACCTATGTCGATGGCTCCTAGTCGAGGTTGTGTTTCTCTAGGATAAACTCTCTAAACCCTGAAAGGTTTGTGGAGGAGAGTGAAGCTTAGGAGGCCTTTGTCGATGGCTCCTAGTCGAGGATGTGCTTCACTAAGCCTAACTCTCTCATACCGCTTTATGAGCTTTAATCTAAAAATTTGCATTTAAAGAGATGATTGAGCATGAGGCTTCTCTTATGGACTTGTAGTTTCCCAAAGTGTTGACTAGGTTGAACTCTAGTATATCCATTTGCTCGTTTGGTTGGCTTTGCTTCTAGTATTGAAGTTATGCTAAGTGTTGCTATTGTTGAAATCATACCAAAGTATTATAACTTCTTTTGAGCTAGTTAGCAAAAATTGAAATATGCCATTGGATATGACTTAGGATGACATAATTTGAACTTGAGTAGCTTGGTGTCATACTTTGTCTAAGTGGTCACTTGCATAATCCTCAAAGCTCTTCTAGGTTGCATTTCATGCAAAAATTGTTCTCTTGATGCCTATATTGCCAAAAGGGGGAGAAAACGTAGAAAAGACATCTTAGAGAATTAAAAAAAATGCTTTCTCATGATCATGATGAACAATTGTCCTTGCATTTGGATCATGAGTAATATTGAGCTTTTTGAGAGATTTCTTGGTTTTTGGAGCTCTTGTTGAAAAATTGTCCTTTCAAGTGTTGAGCTCTAAAAATCTTCTCATCTATTTGGTCATGAGCTTTCTTTCTCTTTTATTGGACCAAATATGTTTTTGCAATCAAATTGCTTTTCTTCCTTTGTTTACAAACTCAAATTTATGCCTTTTGTGTGGTTTGTCAATATACTCATCAAGGGGAGATTGAAGGACCATGTGGAGGTCCATCCATGTTTGTGATGAGTATTTGACTTTATTTGAGCAAGGTGTGCTCAGGCTTGAGTTTGATTTGACTCGGTATTGCATGTTTCAATTAATGATAATTGTGGACTAACATGCAGGAAGAAAAGGTATGTGCATTGTGGTATGTGCAAAATGGTTTGTTCCTTGTGGTACAGGTTCTTGAGGCAGCTATGGTCGTTGGTAAGGCAGGGACTAGGTTGGGAGAACCGAGGTCCAGAGCGGTCGAGGATGCCGACGAGATGGTTGGGCTCAAACCGGGTTCACTTGGACGTCATGGAAATGGACTTGAGGTGGCTCAAGGTTTCGGTTCGGGTTGGAGGCTCGAAGAGGAGGAAAGCTGAGCGGTCAAGTCCGGCGGATGAAGGCCCGTTGCATCGGGTTGATCGGGTTTTGTTTAAAACCCATGTATGGCCAATGTGGCCCATGTAAAGCCCATGTGTGGGTTGAAATGAGAGGGTTAATCCTAGCCCTTGGTGGAGTGCCCTAGGGTTTGGGACTCATCCAAGGGTGGTAGGTGGCCCTAGAGTAGTATAAATAGAGGGGGAGGGGTGTCCTCCCTCATTTGAAGGTTTGAGTTGCTCCTTTGAGCTTTGCCCACATGAAGTGAGGCTTTGTAAACCTTCCAACCAGAAAATACAAAGATTTTCTTTACATTTTTGTGAATTTAAATTCCGCATTTACATTATGTCTTTACATTACGCAATTTAAATTCAGCATTTACTTTCCCGCATGTAAATTCTCGCAATTTACTTTCTCGCAATTTGGATTTGCTCCTCTCCTTATAAATGCTGTTGATCAAGGAGGTCTTGAGGGTGCTCATTTGGTTTTACATCTTTCTTGCACCCTAGGATAGACTAGAGATCAAGTTTCTATCAAGATTGCAAATCTGTCCTGAACTTGTTCTTCGCGCAGCAGTCAGTCTTTGATTTTTAGAAAAATATAGAAAAATCTTTCTTGATTGATTCTTCTTGGAGAAGGTGCTTGACTCATATATCAATCTGTGGAAAAATTTTGGAGTCCACTGGATGCACCATTTGGGAGCTGTGAGGTGAAAACCGAGCCCCAAATTTCCTGATTGAAAATCCTGACTGTTCGTAGTTCTTGATTTTTCCTGTTTTTTGTAGAAGGTGTTTGGTGGTGATTTTTGGTGGAGTGCTTCACGACTCAACAGCTCACAGGCTGAAAAATTCCCAAATTTTTTGGAGCAACAGAAGTCCACCATCCACCTGCTCTAATTGAGGACAATTCCTGAAAATCTGCTTTTGCTTTTCTAAAAAGAGGCTTTTGTGTTTTGGCTTGATCTCTTTTAGAAAAGAAGTATTTGAATTGATTCCTCCTTGCTTTGGACACTTGACAACCAGAATTTGTGATTTAAATATCCCTCACATGATTCATGGTTCCTATCCATGTAAGCTAGGGATACACATAGTTGTCAAGTCGTTCCGATTTTTGTGGGTTTCGCGATTTTAAGGAGCATCGGTTTTCTTTGCGGGATTGTTTGGAGTACGTTGAGTAGGGGATATTTTTATTTGGGATCATTCACCCCCCCTCTGATCGCCATCTCGGTCTTTCAGTCGGTCGGCCCAATGTACTCAAACATGGGACGTAACCGACCCTTGAGGGGTTGGATGCGCCTCTCCATGAACGTGCTGAGGACCACCTTGCCTGTCAGGCCCCGCCGCTTCAGGTCCGCGAGCTTTTCAAGGATCGCGTCCACCTTCTTCCGGTCCTTCGCGTCAGGACCCCAGCCCCAACAAGGATGCGGCGTTGGTAAATTCCCACTGAAGGGAGGGGCACTGTTGTCGAGGTTCCGGACGTAGAACCACTCGCTATGCCACCCCCGGTTAGACGTCGGCAGCCTCAAATCGACGTAGAACGGCTTGCGATGGTTGCGCAGTTGGATCATCGAGCTCGAGGAGGCCGGGCGGTCCGGTGACGGCCTCGCGAAGAAGAAGTGGCGCCAGAGCCCAAAATGGGGTTCAATCCCCAGAAAGGCCTCACAGCGTCATGAAGACCGCAATATGGAGGACTCCATTCGGGTTCAGGTGATGAACTTCTCCCCCGTAATAGTGCAGCAACCCCCGGACGAACGGGTGGAGTGGAAGTCCGAAGCCCCGTTCGTAGAAGGACGCCAGCGAGACTATCTCGCCGTCCTCAAGTTCGGGGACCTCGGTCCCGGCCGGCGGAACTCGCCAGCCGGACTCGGGCCGCGGAGGAAGGAACTCCTTCCTCTCCAGACCGAGATAGCGACCCGCCGCGGCCGAGTGCGAATCTGGCGACATCTCCAAATGCGCCGAAGGAAGCGAGGAACGCAGCGGAGAAGCGAGGAAGCTCCTCTTCTTCCCTCGTTTTCTTTCTTCCTTTTCCTTTTGCAGAGCGAAACAGAGGGCTTGGCGCCTACCACGCCACCCACTCCTTCCTTTATAGGCGCCAGGCGGGAACAGACGCGCCTCCGCGCCGAAATCGACGCCTCCTCACGCAAATCAACGCGGTCGCAGACCGTCCGCCTGCCGCCTCGCCCGTCTCCCCGGTAACGTGCCGCAGTCCATTTAAATCCCACTGCGCATTAACTGCTCCGACAGGACGGCCGTCTCGCGCCAAGGCCGCGACAAAGATCGCGAGCCTCGCCGATTCTGATGGGCCGGGCGCCCGTGCCGAAAGGTATGCAAGCGGCCCATCGGGCCGCCCGCCTCAGGAGGACAAGCGCCTAAAGGCTCGCACGAGGCCCGGCACCGTGCCGTGGGTTACGAAGGCCAAATCCGGCCACTGGAGCAAAGCCGCCAAAGACGTAAAAGAGCGAGGGCGAGTCGCGGTGAGCCCCAGAGGGCCTCGGATGGGTCGGCGGACGACCCAATCAACGTGACTTCGCGTCGAGACCATACCTCACACTCTCCCGCGGAACTCATCGATGAGTAGCGGCCACCGCGCTCGGTCGGCTGACGACCCGGCGATCCGACACGGGATCGAGTAAGGAAAGGTTTTTATGGAACGCCCCGGTCCGGACGCCACGCCAGAGCTACGTCCGCTTGGAAACGAACCCCCACAAGGGGGATCGCCAAGGTTCCACTCGGATTGCCCGATAGTAGCTCGCACGAGCACGGCGTTCAAACCGACGAAGGTAAACGCGCGTCCGCTCACCTGACTCTGAGGACCCACGTACACCGTGGCCTGCCAGAGTCCGACGTAAACCCCCACCGCTCCCCGACCGGGGCTCGGGTTACAGATCGGTGCGCTCGCAAGACCGGAGCTCTTTCTAGGCGGGCATGACCGACAAGCGCCCCGACCAAAGGCGTCGCCGACCAGGGTCCGCGGCCACTTTTCGGCCAGGTAAACCCCGACCGGCTCCTCGACCGCTCGGGGCTCTGGAGCTACACCACGGTGCCGCCAAGACCGGCTCTTTCTAGGCGGGCATGACCGACAAGCGGCCCCGACCAAAGCGTCGCCGCCGACCTCAGTCCGCGGCCACCTTTCGATCGGGCAAACCCCGACCAGGCTCTCGACCCGCTCGGGGCTCAGAGCTACACCCACCGGTGCGCTCGCGCGCACGGGCTCTTTCTAGGCCGGGCACGGCTCCAGGCAGCCACGACGACCTAGCATCACCGACCTCGGCCGGCGGCTACCGCGCCAGTTAAACCCCGGCGGCTCTCAGGCCGCTCGGGGCTCGGGCTCTTGACGAGTACCCATGCCATGGGTACCCCATCGGCCGGAAGCACGAACGGGTGACCTATCACGCGAAGGCCAGACCACCGAAAGGTACTTGGGTCGCGAACGAGCCCGACATGCGGGGCCGACCTGACGGTCGGCGGACTCGATTCGGCGGTCGGCATCGCGGCCGCCTAAAATATTGAAGCTCAAGCTCCACTGCGCCACGAGCGGCGAGGCCCACGCCCGATGTCGGTCGCCTTGTGCGCGGCGTCCTCGACATCCGTGCAGGGTAGCGGCTCCTTCCCAAGGTCGGAAGAGCCACCGAAGAAGTCAAGCCCCGTCCGTCGCCTGGCACACCGCAGAGGAGTACGCCCACTCCGAGGCCAAAGCAAAGTCAGCGCCATTAAAGCCACCGAGGCCGACAAGAGCACCACGCAACACGCCACCCAGCAGACTACGCGGTATGCGCATCAGAACCACCAACCCCGCCTCGGACGGGCGGGTTTGGTCGGACAAGACAGGAACAGGCGTCAAGGCGTGCAGGGCCCCTTTCCTCGTAGTTTTCACAACTCCGTGTAACTTGCCTCCTCCGTCTATATAAGGAGAGGCAGACCCGAGAGGGGGAGGCGGAGGAAAGCAGATCTTCTAGGTAGCTTCAACTCCTAGCGAACACATCAAGGGATCGGACAGGCCGTCCGCCTCGCTTGTACACCCCTTGTCCATCTCTCAAAGATCAATACATACACACCGCACGAACTGGAGTAGGGACATTCGGCCCGAACCAGTATACATCTTCTGGCTCCTTGAGTCGACCATTCGGGGAGAGGGAGCGCGCGACCCCATCCGACCATAAATTCGTATTGCCGGTGCACGAAACACCGACACATAGTATGACTCGTTTGTTAGCCAAGCCTAAACGGGTCGTGCCACCCGGTAAACGGACCAGGCCGTGTTGGGCCGCCTATTTGGCCACCTCTAGTGAGGACCATTTAAATGATATATCTAATGCCGAGACGGAGGCTATGCTTCATGCGATCAGGGTGACTAATGAAGTAATGAGCTAGGCATGGGGAACATTATTTTTGAAAACCGATTGCCTGATACTCAAGCAAGTGCTTACCGGGACAGATCGTGATCTTGCCCCAGTTGGAGTTTTCATTAATGAGGCTACGAGTGCCCTGCCTCTCGGCTTTCAACGATATCGTGTGGTGCTTTGTTGTCGTAATTGTAATAAGATGGACCCATGTGCTAGACTGCATCGAGTGAATTTGATAGAGTGCTCGGATGACAAGAACAACCTGCATAGTGGGGGCCATTTTTCCTTTGACGAAACATCAGAAAATGCAAGAAAAGCTAAAATTATCACGTCTTTAGGATTCGCGGAGGGATGGCTTTTGTAGAAACGGCGAATAAGAAGGTGTCGGGAAATATATGAGCCTTTTCACAAGAATGGGGAGAAAATTTTTTGAAACAATTTTTTTTTCAAAGGCCAAGCGTACAAAAATATAAGGAAACCCGATTTTTTGCACATTGGAGATTTGTTGTTTTTTCCACAAAAGTGGGGATACAATTTTATGGAAACACGCATCTTATTTACAAAAGGGCTCTGGCCTGGTCTGAATGTATTTTTCTGGAATAGTGAGGATTAGTTTGCAAAAACGCTTGGTCTGAATTCAATGTGAATTTGTGAAACCATGAGGGTGTTTCTGCAAAAGAGCTACAAAAGAACCTTGATACAATTTGGGATTAACGGAGGGTTTTTTTGCAAAAAAAAAAAATCGAGGTGCGGAAATCAATTCGTTGCCCTATAAGAGATAAGATGTTTAGCAGCGTCGTGCTTCCATTGGTGGTGTTCGTAGGAATCAAGCTAACCAATATTTGTGGTTAGAAGATTTCCCAGATTATGTAACTAGTGTAGTGCAGGGTTCATAAAACCGATCAGTTTTCATCGATTTCACAAAAATTGCTCGTATCGAGCCGGTTCAAAACCCTAAACTGATCGGTACACCTGTCCAATTTAAACAAAAATCAAGAAATTCAAAAAAATTTATGTGACCTAAACTAACCGAAAATCACTCAAAAAATTGATCGCCCAAAAGGTTCAACTTGCTGATCGGTTTTTTGAGAAAACTAATTGATTTTCGGCAAAACCAATTGATTTTTTTTCAAACATTTGGTTTCGAAACTCTTCGGTTTTTGATGATTTTCAATCGATTTTCGTGGTAAACCGATACCGTCGAGACCTCAATTTTCAATTTTAAAATGGTTTGGTTAGAAGATTAACCCTTGTGTAGTGGCTGGTGATTTAGCCATGCACTTTGGTTAATGGAATCCTTGATGTTCCATCTAATATCCTCACTTTGGCAACAAATAATTATGTTTTAGATATCGATACAGTCTACAAAATATCATCACTACATACCCCTGGCTTATAAATGTGCGTATACATTTCCCACATAATATCATCACTGCAAGATACATCTCAGGGGTGTTTTGGATAGAAATTCCATTAATTCTATGCCTATTAAATGGGGTTTTGAAGTATGTTGTTAAAGATCGAATCTCGGCATTAGGGGAAGATTGCCCATTAAATTGTAATGCCATGAGATTTACCTAAGGAGATCAGGTATCAATCTATATAATTTTAATACGCACTAACTAAACGAAAGTTTAGTCAAAGCTCATGTATAGGTGGTATAGGGAGCATGCCATAAATTTTGGAGTTACCATTTACTGTGGTGTAAATGGATCGCTAAGAGTGGAATTAATACCCCGGGATAATAATATTTCCATCTTTGTGAAATTGACTTATGGTCGATGATCTACATATGCGGGGACACTTGCGACTACTAGATCGAATGACTAAGTCAAAACAATACTCCTATACAAATAAATATCATCATAGAGATGATAATCCCAATTATGTAATGCATGCATGTTATAATGCTGGGAAGATGGAAGGACCAAGAATATTCGTTTGGGAAATGATGAAATTCTAGGTAATAAATTCATATTCTCAGTTGTGAGGGATATGGGATATGAGAATGTTTTTTTAAAAAGAAACATCTGTCAACAAATATTCTACCTCTGAAAGTTGCTAAATACATATCTGTAAAAAAAGTCCATGGCATATGGCACGCGAAATGTGCATATTGGGTCTTGAGAAAGCAACCGAGGTTGAACCATATAATAGATATAAGTCTTGGAATTGGTTAAGACTTAATGGGTCATTACACAAATAATGTGGTGATAAAGACTATGGTTCGAATGTCTCCATAAGAGACTATTATTCTCGTATGTAAAATGTTCCATTATATGTTGAGTCTGGCACGTGGCATGAAAGAATATGTAGTAAAAGGATTTGAAAAATCCTTGGTAATATCCTTTATGGATCCACAGTTCCCTGTGAAAAGAAACAAAAAATTGCGACATATATATGTATGAAACTCATGTTTTTATAGTTTCTTCAAAGAAAGTACATCTTCCTAAATGTGATAACATCTTTCTTGGAGGAAGAGTGTTTTATTGAAGAATTGTATTTTCAAAGAAGAAAATAATATTTCGAGAAGTTATTTTCCTAGAAAGGAAAATGCATACCAGTCAAAATACACCAATTGTCAATAGAAGTTGGATAATGACCCATCATGACCTAATGAAATGAAATGAGGATTTTTAAACTTTACCACATGAGCAATTGCAGTGTGCATCTCTTTCAAAAGGTTAAGAGAGTAGTTATATCCTCTAGTACTTTATGGTATTATGTATATTGGTGTAATTGGTAAAGTTGATTGAATCCCTAAATATCAAAATAAAGACTGGCTATACTTTGCTCTATGGTGATACAACCATATTGTAAGTCCTGAAAATCGGGCTATTTGGTCGGATATTCAATCACCAAGAAAAGTTGTGAAATATCAATACCTTATAAGTTTGATATGTTATATCCACCGTATATATGAGATTCTTTGGAGTAAAAAATGAAGATGCTGTTGGGACATAAAGTTCCTACTATTAATGCTGAGAGCATTAATGCATCAGGCCTGATTGTTAGAATCGATATAAATTATCGAGTAAATTTAATGCAGTTCCCATTTTGAAAAAATGGACTTACATTAAAGTAATCTTTATATATCTCCAAAGTATTGAAAGATCTTGACCTATATTAATAGGCAATATCAAAATATGACTATGGTGGGATTCATGGATATTAGAAATCTGTCTAATCCACACACCGTCAAATCTCATACTAGATTTATAATTCTTATGGTGGTACAACATATTATCAAAATTGATCTTAGTGGTCACTCCCACCATAATGTGAGATAATTGCAGTATGTGAAGGCCTCACATGAATATGTATGGCATCAAAGGATAATTTGTCACATACATGAATAATATGACATGTAATGCAATTAATACCCATCCTATTATATAGAAAGATAATATGGCTTGTATTGCACAAATGTAAATGGGTTATTAAACATCACAAGGCCCGAAGAGCTGTGAGATGTAAATATATAATGAAGTCATGTGAATTACCCCTAAGAGATTTATTCACTAAGTCTTCTTCTGGTTCCATTTAAAATGTGAAAATGGGATAAGACGACTTCATGTGTTATAGAGTTCAGGGGGAGTAAATTCTTGAATTATAGCCCATATCGAACATTGATGATCTTGGAGATCAAATATTGCACTCTTTTCCTTATATGAGTTTTTCATAAAGTTTTCTTATAGTAAGGTTTTTAATGAGGCAATACTGCAATACAAATATTCATATGCAATGTACTCTTTTGTCCATCCATTTTTCTCACTGGGTTTTTTGAGTATTTTTTAAAGAGGCATATGCATATTGGTGATTTACCAAAGGGGAGTGTATAAATACAAGTGTTTATACAATGTTTTTTTTTCATCAGTTTTTCCCATAGGGTTTTTCGGAAGGAGTTTTTGAGACATGTATGTTACTAATATGCCCAAGGAGGAGTGTTAAAAAATATTTTAAATGGGCAAATTCGTAATTATCTGCTAATTGAAGTTATTAGCCAAAGGGTGGAAGTTGTATATGTTAGAGAGGTGTCTCTTCAAAACACCCTTTCACTCTATATAAAGGAGCATTATCCATTGTAATCAATGGTTGAAGAATCAATAGAGAGTTACTTCATCATCTCTCTATTCTTTCTCTTTCTCTATGCATGGATTGAACAACTACAAATTCAACAAAGTTGTACTTCAACACCATTGATGCTGATGACACCCTTCAACAACTCCTTTGATTCTTTGGGCGTGTATGCCTGGTGCCTCCGAGTAGGCTAGTAGATAAACTTGTCAGGGCTTAAATTAAAATTACTTTGATCACAATGGTTAACAAGTTTAAAGTTGAAATAAGTCCATTTCTAATGAAAAGTATTAATGAGATATCGAGCCAGATTCCGCTCGATAGTAGCTCGTTAGTTTAAATTTAAAATACCCACTTAAATGGCAAATAAAGAATTTTATATCAACTATATTAATTAAAACAAACTAAATAATAACTCGTCAAACTTCATAAGCAACCCTACGATCAAATACTACCCACCATATTACCGGAAGGTTTCCGGGAGCCTCAGCCCCCCACGTCACCCCACCCTCTCTCTCCTCCGTTTCGCGAAAAGGTCCTCCATTTCTTCGAAATTACGTATAGGTCCCTGGGCGATTTTCTGTGAGAGGAAAATAAATTTTCCCGGTTCGCGTTTAGGTCCCTCGTTCGGTATTTTACAGAGAGAGCCCCCATTAAATGCGAATAGCGAACGAGCCCTTTTCTAATTATTCAAAATAGCGGATAGATCCAAAATTATAACAAATAGGTCCCTATACTTTACGTTCGGGTCCTTGCTCCGTTTTGCCCGGAAAAAATATTTTCGTGGTCCGTTTTTCCTCCGGAGCATGGGAAAAATGTTTTTGTTGCCCGTTTTCGCTAAAAAAATTCCTTTCTCCGTTTTGCTCGGAAAAAATGTTTAGTTGTCCGCTTTTCCTCCGAGCACGGCCTTTTCTCTTAAAATTTTTCTCTTTCTCCGCTTTGCTCGGAAAAAAATGTTTTCGTGATCAGGTTTTTCTCGGAGCATGGGGAAAATGTTTTTAGTTTCGTTTTCTCTAAAAAAAATATAAAATTCGTTCTCCGGCCATCATTTATCCTTTTTGTTGGAAAAAAATGTTTTCATTGTCTGTTTTTTCTCCAGAGCATGTGAAAAAAATATTTTGCGTCGTTTTTCCCAGAAAAAATTGTTCCATAATCCGTTTTCCTCAGAAAAAATACAAATTGCTTTACCGATTACGCGGCGCGTGCGCGAGCCTTTCTAGTACATCATAGCAGCTGAGCGCTACGAAGTTCCCAAGTAGCACTATCAGTATTGTGAAGTACGGGCTGGAATCCAACAAGAAGTAATCCCATGCTCATCCTGCCCCCGATTTGTTCAGGCCCACTCACCCTTACAAAAAAAAAAAAAAGCGCTCCACGATTGGCCCAGATCGACAACTACTCCAAGTCGAAATCCCGTTGGAAAAGGGAGTAAATACCGGAACGGAACGGGACGGGACTCACGGTTGGTTGGAGCAACAGATGTATATAAAAAATCGAAACAGAAAAAAAAAAATCGAAACAGAGAGCAGCCAGCCACGCGAGGCCGTATGATTGGTGGACGCCAATAATACTCTCTCTCTCTCTCGCTCTCTCGCTCCTCTCTTCTTCGTTCTTCAATCCTCGCGGCCTCCCTGGCGCTCGTCCCTCCCCATCCACGCTCCAAATAAAGTAAACGCGAAATCCTCCTCCCGCCGCCGTCCTCCGCCTCCCCACGACCACCCGAGTCTCCTCCTCTTCTTGGAGAGGAGGGAGAGGGGGAGCTAGCGGGCGCCATGGGTTTCTGGGAGGCCTTCCTCAGCTGGCTCCGCAGGTACGGGCATGTGTTTATATATGTATATGCGATTGTTTGTTTGGTTTGCTTGTAAGCGGGTTCGGTTTCTCGAGTTTTGATCCTCGTGTGCATTGCGGGGCGCGGGAGCGGGGATCGGTGGGTGGGAGATCTGGGAGGGTCCGGAACTCCGGATTGGTTTGGGACTAGCTCCTCGTGATGAGTCGGATGTTGTGCGCGGGCTTGCAGCAGGTGGGGGAGTGTTATGTTATGATAGTTATGAAGAATACCATCTTGTGTTGATAGAAAGAAAGATTCGAGCGGTAGGAAATGTGACATAGCCGATCGTTTGTTAATAGCTCATGTTTGGCATCTTTCTCGTTATCATGCAAAGTGTTTGTGGTTATCTTGCACTCTCATGGATTCTACCTCGTCCTGAAGAAAAAATATATTTGCACTGTTAAGTTCTTGGATCGTAGAATTAGGCCAAGGTTCGTAATGATTTTCTTGAATTTCAATCATTTGCATGGAAAAGAGTTGCCAGTAGGCTATGATCTATTTCATTTCTACCTACCAACCGGGTAGGCTTTGGTTTAGATACACATATAAAAACGAAGGAGCTTGCATTCAAAGGATGTCTTGCACATGCACTCATTCGGTGGTGGAGCACTACTTTGACATGTGTTCCAACTCCAGAGAAAAAATACGAGTGAATATGAAAGAATTTTTGTTTGATGGAGAGCTTGAATCATCTTTTTTGGGACCTCTGTAGCCTCTTTTTCAAGCAAGAGATGGAGCTATCCCTGATAGGGCTCCAAAATGCTGGGAAAACGTCGCTTGTGAATGTCATTGCTGTAAGTATCAGGTTATGTTTTTTTTTGGCGTTTTTCACTTACTGAAATATGATGATTTCTCATGGATTACCATGTATTCTGCAGACAGGAGGCTTTAGCGAGGACATGATTCCTACTGTAGGATTCAATATGAGAAAGGTGGCCAAAGGAAGTGTCACGATAAAATTGTGGGATCTTGGAGGCCAGCCAAGATTCCGGAGCATGTGGGAAAGATACTGTCGTGCAGTTTCTGCAATTGTGTACGTGTCTTTCTTGTCCAATTTGATGCATTTGCACTTTGCAGTAACAATAGCATAATACTCACCAGCTGCCATGCTTAGTTGTTGGCTTGATGCACATTCAATCATTTTATTAGATCGTGTTCATATCATTTTGATTTAATTTTATCCATTATTGAAGTATAGGCAAATGCACTGCTACGTATCCATTAGAAACAGTTGGTCAATCAAACTGCTAGACAGCCTAGACCCAGAGTAGTATCATATTTTGTGGGCATTCGCTGCTTATAAAGTTGACCCTGAACAGTTTGGGTGAACCATGAGACCTGCCCAAATCTTATGGTTTTGAGTTTAATCTCTTCATTTCTCAACTATACTATTGTATAAAGGCTGCGTATTTTGCAAAGAGAAAAAAGGTTTCTTGTAAGTTTCTTGTACTTTTTTCTTTGGCTTTTATGTCGCAATTGTCTTTTTGCAAGGATCAGTGTGAGTGTATTAGTTATTCTAGATAATGATGATTCGTTGTTTATTTGTTCTGACTTTCTGTTATTTTGCTGTATTGTAGATAATGATGGTGCCTTGTGTATTTGTTTCTGACTTTTTGTCATTTTGCTTGCTTAATGCATGTGCTGAAGGCTGTGCAAGCTGGACGCCTGATTTATTCACACTAGTTGTATATTTTGTGATAGTTAGCTGTGTAACAACTTGATTGACTTTTTTCTGGAAACTTGGTCTATAATGTTTGCTTGTGGTTGTAACTGACACAGCAAACCATAGAAAACGAAATTGCTGTATTGTTGTGAACCCTATATTGTTGTGTTTGTGCAGGTATGTTGTTGATGCAGCAGATCGAGAAAACATGGCCATTGCCAAAAGTGAGCTCCATGATCTTCTGAGCAAACCATCTTTGACTGGTATCCCACTACTAGTCATTGGCAACAAAATTGACAAGCCTGAAGCTTTCCCCAAGCAAAGCTTCACAGAAGCGATGTAAGTACACTCAAAAGCTACCACGAACTGATAATATTTACTCATCTATAAATCTCTATTTGACAAATCATATGCTGCATTGCAGGGGCCTAAAGACAATCACTGACCGAGAAGTGGCCTGCTTCATGATATCATGTAAGAACTCGACCAACATTGACTCCGTCATCGACTGGCTTGTGAAGCACTCGAAAAAGAAGAATTGATCTAAATATGTAGCTTTTGAAGTGCTCCAGATTCTCTTTTTTTGCATGTCGCGTAGCATTGGGGATGTAGATTACGCGAGGTCTTGATCATGGAGGTTATGTTCATAATTTTGTAACCTGCTTTGGCAATATGTCGGTAGACTGAATCTGGTATTGTGCACGAGTGTGCTCTGTTACAATTTACAAGAGGCTTAATCCTCATGTTGCATACCTTCTTGGTGAATTTGAATCTGTGTGGTTTGTGCATTTCTTTGTGAATTTGATAAAATGTTCATGCTGCAATCAATTGAACGTGAGCTGTTGAGGCAAAAAAAAAAAAAAAAAAAAAAAAACGAAAGAAAAAGGTTCACTTTACTCCCATGAAGTATCACGAATGTTCACTCAGCCCCTAAACTTTTAAATAGCTTATTTAGCCCTCTAATCTTGTAATACCAGATCACTTCACAACCAGAGGCTGGTTTTGGGAATGGTTTTGCTGTCGTGGTCTCCATCTCACCTGGTTCTGCTGCTTTGGCTCTCCACGTTGGCATCAGACATTTCCGTTGTTCTTTGACCTTCGTCGGCATTTTATCGAACGTCTGGTCGGCGGACAACAACAAATGGGCGATGGCTGGTGCATGGTGGCACTTCGACCGGCAAGCTCCAGTGACAGTGTGTTAGCCTCTCTCTCTCTCTCTCGTGCTCCTCTTCCTGCTAGCAATGGTTGTCAGTGTTAGACAACCTCGCTATCGAATAGTCCGGGGTTGCCTAATAGATCTCAAGTGGAGAACAGAGAGAGAGGGCGAGAGACACAATATGAGGAGGAGCAGTGCTTTTATTATTCTCAGATGCTTGTGTACAATGGGGTGACCCCCTGCCTCCTATATATAGCGGTTCTGCTTAGAGATAAGGAAGAGTCCATATCGGATACGAATCCGGTTTCCTAACACTCCCCCTTGGACTCTTCACTGCGAGATGCATATGCCTCATTAAAACTCCATAAAAACCCAGTGGGAAAAATAATTGGAGAAAGAGTACATAGCACACGCTTCGTGTGTTGCACGGATTGCCTCATCAAAACATTATGTAAGAAAACTTCAATGAAAAACTTACTTAAGGAAAAGAGTACAATCCACCCAAACTTCAATGTTAATCTTCAAGATTTACGTTGGGTACTCAAACTTCATGTTTGAGATTTATGTAGGAGTATGTGAAAAATCTTCCCCTGAAATCTGCACTTCTCTAAGCCTCATCATCCCGATTCCTCTAATACATCTTTCAAAGGAAGATGCCGAGTGACTTAGTGAATAAATCTGCGAGATTTTCACACGACTTAGTATGCAAGATATCTTTATCTCGTTCATCTTATGCATTTCATGAGCATAAAAGAACTTGGGGTTGATATGCTTTGTAAGGTTACTCTTCACATATCCCATTTGTACTTGTGCAACACAAGTGCATTATCTTCATAGATAATAGTGGGGTTTGTTCCATGTTCGCACCACATGACTTACGGATGTGGTGAACCATTCTTCAAGCCATGCACATTCCCGAGAGGCTTCATATAATGCAATGATTTACGAGTGGTTAGTCGATGTCGAGACAAGAGTCCGCTTAGACGACTTCCAAGAAATTGCTTTGTTCCACCGCAAAGGAAAACATACCCGGTTGTGACTTGCCGATATGCGGTCCGATAGGTACCCGACATCGGCGTAGCCAACTAAATTCAATTCATTGTTTCTTCAGTAAAACAAGCCGAGGTCTTTGCTTCCTTGAAGGTAACGGAAGATGTCCTTCACCCCTTTCCAATGCCTTTTGGTGGGTTACGACTTTATGTCGCTAGCAAATTCACGGCGAACGCAATGTCCGGCCTAGTGCTATTCGCAAGGTACATGAGCGCTCCAATTGCACTCAAGTATGGGAATTCCGCTCCCGGGACTTCCTCCCCTCTTCTTTAGGCCTGCACGGGTCTAGGTCTGCTTGGAGTGACCTTCCGACCATTGGGGTCTTTGCGGGTATGCCTTTTCAAAGCCAAATCTCTCCAACACTTTCTGCGTGTAGGATGCTTGGTGTACCAAGATTCCGCCTTGGATATGTTCAAGTGCAAGCCTAAACAGAACTTGGTTTTACCCAAGTCTTTCATTTCAAACTCAGATTTCAAGTATGTGCATGCTTCTTCAATTTCCTCATCCGTCCCAATGATGTTCAAGTCATCTACATAGACGGAGATTATACAAAATCCATTCGTGGATCGTTGTATAAATACACATGGACAATCTTCACTGTTCGTGTAGCCTTTCTTGCAGAGAAAGTCACTCAAACGATTGTACCACATTCTTCCTGACTGTTTTAGCCCATACAGTGATTTCTCCAATTTCACACTGTATAGGTTTCTGTTTGCTCTGTCTTGGTTCGGGATAGGGATACCATAAGGTACTTTCATATATATATCCGAATACAAGTTTCCATACAAATATCTTTGTGACAACATCCATTAGCTTCATTTTCAACTTCAAGTTGGATCGCCATTGAGATCAAGTATCTAAAGGTAATTCCACCCATGACCGGAGAATAGGTTTCTTCATAATCAACCCCAGGACGTTGAGTGAAACCTTGAGCGACAAGCCTTGCCTTGTACCTTACAACTTCATTGTTTTCGTTTCTCTTGCGAACAAAAACCCATTTGTGACCTACGGGGTTTATATGGGGAGGCGTGCGGCACACAGGCCCAAACACCTTTCTTTTGTTCAGAGAGACTAACTCTGCGGTGATTGCCTTCTTCCAATCTTCCCAATCGAGCCTTTTCTTGCACTCTGCGAGAGATGCGGGCTCGGGATCATGATTAATGATCGTGGCAATCTTCTTTGCAAAGTATGCATCGACATTGGCTGTTGCTCTATTCATTGATTCTCCCGTTATTACAAAGTTTATGGCCATTTCATCATGGGGTGCTTCGTGCACTTCTACTTGCTCTTCATTGCTATTTCCCATTCCAGAAGCAAGTTCCTTTAGTTTTTCTCCGTCAATGTGTGCGCACACATTATTTTCGGCGGCTTCTTCCAATGGAAGGTTCAGATCTGGAATTGCCTTTTCCACAGGCTTCTTTCCAGTGCCAGGTCTCAACTGGCTCCCCTTCTTGCTTTGGGGCACTTTTGTGATTGGCTGTGGTAAATCCTCTCGCTTGATTTTCCCCAGACGTCTCGGGTACTTTGGGTTTGAGAAGCGGATCTCTGTTCTTTTTCTTTGAGGCCTCTGAACAGGATGAGGGATACCTTCGCTTTCTTTGGTATTTCCACCCTCTACGGTGCATTTCTTGCTTTGGTACATGCGACTTAACCACGCTCTTGAGATCACAAAAATGATCAGGCGATTCATTTGCTAAATTACGCAAATCAATTATCTTACGGACTTCTTGATTTGCTTCATTAGTGCGAGGGTCATGCGCTGGGATCCCAAAGTGGAATGCCATACTATTTCCGGCATTTTTCATCCAATGGTTGATTCTCTCCCCTAATGACGGGAAATGGTCCTCGTCAAAGATGCAATCGGCCGAATCGGTGTGTGCAAGTCTCGATCATGGGTTCCAAATACCTGATTATGGATGCACTCTCATAACCAACGTATATCCCAGACTTGCGGAGAGGGCCCATTGCGATCCATTGTGGGGTGGTATAGGTACATATACCATACAACCAAATTTTCTAAGATGGGAAATCTTCGGGATGACCCCTTGCACTAATTGCATTGGTGAATGGATGTTGTAGGCCGATGGTCTATAATTGATGAGTGCTGCTGCGTGCAGGACTGCGTGTCCCCAACAAGTGTTGGGCAAGTTACAACTCTGCAAGAGCGGTCTGGCAATGAACTTAATCCTCTTTATTAGTGCTTCATCTAACCCATTTTGGCGTATGGACGTGCGGTGCAGAGTGCTCAACAGCTTATTCCGTTCTTTGTGCAATAATCATCAAATGCCTTGGAAGTGAATTCACCGGCATTGTCCATTCGAATGGACTTCACGCGATGATCAGGAAAAGCATTCTTAATTCTGATGATCTGCGAGATCAGTTTTGCGAATGCATGATTCCTTGTTGACAGCAAACATGTATGCGACCATTTCGAGGAAGCATCAATGAGCACCATAAAGTATCGAAACGGCCCTGACAAGGGCTGAATCGGACCGCAAATATCCCCCTGAATGCGTTCCAGAATGCAGGATTTCATGTTGCACTTTCATAACAGAGGGTCTAGTTATTAATTTCCCGGTGGCACATGCATGGCACACAAAATCTTCGTGATTCGGGAAATTCTTAACATTAATGCCATGACCTTGTGAGTTGTTAACTATATTTCTCATCAATCTAAGACCAGGATGACCTAATCTACAATGCCATAAAGCAAATAATTCGAGCTTCTAAAGACAGTCTTCAAAGAAGTATATACACTGCGTGTGCATTGATTTTCGTGTAGTACAACCCAGATTCATATGAGGGACATTTTTCTAGTACCATCTTTCCATATTCCGCGTGCTTCACTATGCACAAGTGTTCTTTGCCATTTTCTTCATTGGTTTCTACGTGAAACCCATTGGCGCGGATATCTTTGAAACTTAAGAGAGTGCGAGTTGATTCAGGGTACAAGAGGGCTTCTTCAATTACCAAAGTTGTACCCATTGGCAATATAATTGTGGCTCTTCCTGAGCCTATTATATGCGTATCGCTTCCTGCGATAGTTGTAATCCTTCCAGCGTTCTTCGTGATAAATGTGGAAGTATTTCGACTCTCTTAAGATGGTATTTGTTGTGCCACTATCAACAATGCATATTTCCTCCATTGGGCGCTACACGATTTCTAGATGAAAAGAAAAATAATTCTAATCATACAGTGGCTGAGTAATTCAAAAATTGCTTGTAAATAAAGAATACTGGAATAAAGAATAAATTGTAATTCTATTCATGAGAAAAAGTATGCTCTTCGAGAGCTTACTATTCATTATGCAACTGATGTCTATGTGAGATAATTACGACAATTCATGTCGGTTCTTCAAAAACTCACGTTAGATAATGCCACACCTTTGCACATTCATAAGGTTCTTCCATTAGATTACTACGTGTAATCTAATAGGAAATGGCTGCTAGATTAAATAAAATGCATAATTGAATTCTCATGAGTTTCCAGCAAACTAAAAGAAAGCAATAATATCAAGATTCATATATTCAAAGATGAATGCAAAATTCATAAGTACAAGATTCATAAGTACGAATTCATAAATACAAAATTCATAAGTGCGAGATTCATAAATGCAGGATTCATAAATACAGATTCATAATCGCAAAATTCATATATACACAGATTCATAAATATTCGTAAATACAACTACGTGCATGTAGGTGATCGGCCGTGCAAACGATCGATTCATATGCACGATCGGCCAGGCGATCGATTTTAACGCGGCTTCATGCGGCGTGGTGCATTCAGTTCCATGCGCGTCGGCCTTCTGGCGCGACGGTGGCGCTCAGGCGGCGTGCTTGAATTTCATAATAAATTATATTAAAGCAATAAATACAATGCATGGAACAGAACAATAATTGCACAATTCATAAATTCAGAATTAACAATAATTGCACAATTCATAAATTCATAAATGCGGAAATAAATTCTTAGAAATTTCCGAATTTTTCTTAGTATTTGGCAATTTTCTGTTAATTATACAGCAATTTTCCATCATCACTTGATATAAATTGCCACATGAATTAAACATGGCATAAGTCTAATTACAACTTATATAATTCTTGTTGGTCGAACAAAAGCAGTAATGAATATCTCTGTCAATTTGACTCTTGGCCAGTCAACTCGCCCCTAGGGCTCACATGAGGGAGGGAGCACTTCCCGTTTCCGGGTGCCAATTAAAGAACCAAGCCTCATGTGTGTTTTCCTAGACACCAATTGTCTCATATCTGTTTATTCATTACCAAAATCAAATCCCAACCACTCATGTTCTCATTTTATGCCATATGAAATATTCTGAAATTTTCCTAGCACTTTCCATAATTCCTGCTAATTTCCAAGCAATTTTCAGAATTACTTGGGATCGGTCGGCGAGCCACAGCGTGCGCAAAGTAGCCGGCGGGGCTGTGCCTTGGCAGACGCGAGGTGGTCAGCGGCAAAAGTGACGGCACGGTCTCAGGCCGTAGGCGTCGGGCCTTTGGCCATCCATTGCTTTGGCCAACACATCAGTCCGGCCGGACTTCATGCAAAGCTTCCCATGCATGCTAGCAAATATGCATACTAGCAGCGATCGGCTTCAAAGCCTTCAATGGACTGCATGTCCACCGATTTGAGTCCATTAAAGACTTCATGTCCGAGCCGTACGGGACAAGCAGCAGAGCAGCGTCGCGCGGAAAAAGGGGACTCGTGGCTTACGGCGCTCGTCGCGGGGAAACCGGCAGGCTGGCAGCCCAGCCGAGGTTGGCGGCAAGACAAGAGGAGCGCTGCCGGCGAGGCAGCGGCAAGAGCCGGGCGGCTGCCGCCGACGCCACAGAGGTACAAGCGACAGGCGGCGTGTCCCTGCTTCTTTGCGCATGCAAAACGATATGCTAACCACATGCATGCAAAATCAATCTACTAATCAAAGTTTTTATGAGTACCGTAGCATGCAAAAATGCATGCGTGCACTCTGGACGCACGTTGCAAGATGCATTGATGCATTGCTAGTTGGACTTGCATTGCTTCATGCAATGCCGTTGCGGCGCGTGCGACGGTCGGTCGCGGTAGCGGCGCTGCCGGCGCAGTAGTCGGGTGTAACAGGAGCGGACACCTGCGAGGCCAGCTGCTTCGTGCGGCCAGCGGCGCTTCATGGCCGAGGGAACAGTCGGCGACAACGCTACCGAAGATGTCTTCCGGACAACACTACCGAAGGGTGTTTTTTTTTTTTTTTGTTTTATGATCATGAACAGTAACAGATGATCAAGAACGTCTAACAGTAGATTAGATCTAAACCGTAACAGATCAATAACAGAACTATCCTTCTTCCAGTAGTAGATTAGATTGATTTATAATCTGTAAGGTAGCGAGAACAATCTGCAGAATTTGATCACGCGCGATTACTTACGTTCTTGATGCCGGATGCGTTGGCTATCGCGTAGGATAGAGTCGCGTAGGACTTTTTCGGCGATCCGAATGGATGCCGACTTGATGACGAGTTGATTGCAGATCGGATCGGGCGATCAATCGCCGGTAGTAGTCGTTCGTTGTTGTCGACGATTCTTCGCTTCTTGCCTTTTTCTCACCTTTCAATCTTTCTCCGGGTAGAGCTTCGTGCTGATAACGTGTTAGACAACCTCGCTATCGAATAGTCCGGGGTTGCCTAATAGATCTCAAGTGGAGAACAGAGAGAGAGGGCGAGAGACACAATATGAGGAGGAGCAGTGCCGCTTTATTATTCTGTATGCTTGTGTACAATGGGGTGACCCCCTGCCTCCTATATATAGCGGTTCTGCTTAGAGATAAGGAAGAGTCCATATCGGATACGAATCCGGTTTCCTAACAGTCAGATTCAAAAGCGGGCTAGCCAAGCTCCAGGTTCGCATGCGTGGCAGCGGTGGCACCACCCGAGCTCACCCATGGCGGAGGCAGACATGAGGGCACGTGCCCTTGACGACAGCTAGGCGCGAGTTCCCATGAGGCAGCGACCAGCGTGGTGTCTCAACGTAAGTTCATGCGCAGCAACATTGGCCCTGTTGAAAACTTGCCAGTGCCCAGTCGCTAGCAGCAACCGGCACAACATTAGGCCTGTCGAAATATTGTCAGTCGCTAGCAGCAGCCGGCGCAAGCTCGCCAATGGCGAGTTCCCGTGAGGCCGACGGCGGATCTAGAATTTGAATATGCTTCATACTAGATGATGAACAATAGGTCTAGTTGAGATCATATAACATATGCTAATATATTTATTACATCCTATGCTAAATACAAGCAAAAATTTCAAACCCCGGACTACACCCTACTTTGCCATAGGCGTAGACCCGCCCCTGCGTGAGGCGGCAACATGGGTGGCGTCCGCGGCTTACCATGAGCTCGCGCGTCACTCAATCTGCAGAAGCCCAGCCGAAGCTCCCACGTTGTGGTGGTGAAGTTAGGCAACATATCCAGTGCAATTAAAGTTTTCGTGCAATCATCGTGCAACCCTACTAAAAAAAGTTTCAAAAAATTCTGGAAAAAATCATGGATGTACATCTCAACTTACCCCATCTACGTATAAAATTTCATGATTTTTTTTAGAAGTTTTTGAAACCATTTTTAGTAGGGTTGCACGGTGGTTGCACGAAAATTTTAATTGCATTGGATATTTTGCCGTGAAGTTAAGCTCCCACGCAAGCTCGCACGGAAGGCTAACGTGGCAAAACCAGTGAGTGAATAGTCAATGTAGCAAAACCACGTTTAAAACCGGTCTTAGCACATGTACAGTTATATAGATAGCAATTGCATATAATACATCTTCATATCATCTACAAACAGCAATAAAAATAACTCATACAATGAATCATCTATATAATTATCTGTAATAGTCTCTCACTCAATTAACAGACTATTTATATAATAGTATACAAAATTTAAAATTGTCTATAAAACTGTCTATTAAATAATATACACCAATTTTCTCTCTCCTTTTTTCCCTCTTCTCCATATCACTTAAAATTCTACATAACATGTCTTATAGACAGCTGACTGTGAACCATTGTACATTTCCTTACGGGTGAAGTAATTGGTATTACAAGATAAGAAGTAAAAAAAAAGGGAATTTTTTGTGCCACTGAAAACATGCTCAATTTCACTTCTGCAACTACTCTTTTCATCGTTTTATTTTTGCTAGTAGCATTAGCGCTTCTTCCTCCTTTTGCCATTGCCGACCGTTAGTTATATTGTTTCTTTTGTTTTTTTTTTCATTTTTTTTAAAATATCAAATGAAGTTTAATTTTTTTGAAATTTTTTTGGTACAAGCCTAGATTGCTAAAGATAGTATCATAAAATTTTCAAAGCATGATCATGCTTCTATACTTTTATAAAAATATAACATTGTTTTCAATATTTTTATTTTTATAAAAAAAGTAGATGATTGTTCATACTTGAAAAATTTATAGTACCATCTTTAGTAGTCTAGAATCATACATAAATTTTTTTAAAAGAATTAAGCTACATTTGTTATCTTAAAAAATAAAAAATGGCAGGATTATTTTTTTTTCTATTTTTAAAGATAATAAATGAAGTTTAATTCTTTTCAAAAAAATTCTATATAATCCTAGACTACTAAATATAGTAAAAAGAAATTTTCAGAGTATGACCAAGCTTCTATATTTTTATAAAAATGTAAAAATGTTTGTATTATTTTATTTTTATAAAAATATTCAAGCTTTATCATACTCTGATAAATTTATGGTACCATATTTAGTGGTCTAAGATCATGTAAAAAATTTCAAAAGAATTGTACTTTATTTTTTATATTTAAAAAATAAAAAATAGTTAAGTGACGGTCAACTAACGGAAATAGCAAAAGGAAGAATAAGCGATAATGCAAATGGGAAAAATAAAATGAGAAAACGAGAAGTAGCAGAAGTGAAATTGAGCATTTTTTAGTATCACAACAAAATTTTCCCTAAAAAAACCGCTCAAAAGTTTAGAGAGGTTAAGTGGGCATTCGTGATACTTTGAGATAGTAAAGTGGAATTTTTTTGCTAGCAAAAAAGTGGACCTTTTTTTATAAAAAAAAAGTATGGAAAAAAAACAAAATGTTTCATTGGATAAATCTTAGGATACCAAGTTTCCATGATTTTATTGTATCATTCGACAACTGTGAGATTCATAAGAAAAAGATTGGAGGAAGCTGAATAAAGTAGTTGATATCTTGTCTGGACTCTGGTCATGCAATAGCTAAAGTTCTCGTTTTCAACAATTCTCTCCAATTTTTTAGTGGAAGTCTTTTCAACATTTTTGGTACTCCGTAGGAATTTTGGAGCGTAATTGGGTTTCTAGGAAATTCCTGTGAGAATTATGCTTTTCAAGTGGGCCTCAAAAGGCTATACTAATATTTTCATTACAATAAATATATTCAAATATAAACCAGGAAAAATATTTTTTTTAAAAAAAAATAAACAACAGGAGTAACATTTTTTTTTCCAAATTCTAATCCACTTGAAAAAAATAGAGGAAAAGAGCTACTATGTTGTTCTTGACTCCTCAGATCCACCTCAGTCCAAGGCAGCGTTAGCAAAACTAACGAAAACCGCGATTTTCAACAATATCGAATCTTTTTGGCATTTAAAACCGGCCTAATTAAAAAAATTTAAAAATTCAAAAAAATTTATACGACGTAAAACCGATCTGTTTTCGATACAAAAGGACCATTTTGGGTCGAAATCATGTCGCAACGTTAACAATCAAGCCCGGCCGGTTTTTGTCAAAACCAGCTGGTTTTCGATGAAAACTCAACTGGTTTTTGATTTTTTTATCGAATTTTTTGATTTTTTTTTTGAATTTCATGCCCTTCTATTTTTAGCAATATTTTGGCAATTTTTCGCTCGATATTTTTGAATTTTCAATTTCTGTTTCCATCGGTTTTTTCGGTTTCTGTTGCGCTAAGACTATCTCCAGCAGCTTCCCTTCAGCCTCCAAATCCCTTCGCGAACAGATCTCATGTGCTCCAGCGAATTCCCTTCGCGATTCCCGTCAGACAAGAAATGGAGAGAGAATCTGTCTACAAAGGGATTATCTCTCCAATCCCTTCACAAATTCATTCGAGGAGAAGCTGCTGAAGATGGTAGGAAATAAATGGAATGAATATAGATAAGAGAATAGAGAAGGAAATGAAAGGAAATAGAGTTGTGCTTCTATGCTCTTTCTTTTAAAAGTTGCACAACTATTAAAGCATGAATGAAGGGTAGATGGTGATTACTTACCCTTCATTGGCCAAGATTCAAGATTTGTCAGACTTGGCTTAGAAGAAAGATGTAGAAGCACCTCTCAAGGAAATATAGTCTAACCCTGTCCAAAGTCCGAACCCATCTCGGCCAGCCCACTAGTTTCCACAACCATAGAGGCAAAAGATGGCGGCGTCGATCTCCAAACCCCTCCGCCTCCGGCTGCGGGGCGGCGGGCACCGCCTCCTCCCCTCCCGGCCCTCCACTACCCACGCGTCCCGGCCACTTCCGTCTCCACCTCCTCCCCATCCTTCCGCCGCCACACCGCCACCCCCAGGTCCCTACTACCCCTACCGCCTTGCGAAATGTCTTGCAAAACATCTGCGAATCAAACCACCGCTGCATTCTAATCAGGTTGGTTTCCACGCGCAGGGGCAGGGAAGGAGGCGAGCGCATGGTCAAAGCTCTTCCTCTTCGCCCCCGGTGCCATCACCTTCGGCCTCGGCACATGGCAGCTCTTCCGGAGGCAGGAGAAGGTCACAGCACGCGCGTGCACCCAATCCATACTCCCCCATGCCATGCTTAGCGAACAAGACCTCACTCTGTGTTGTCTCTTGCTGAATCTCAGTTAGAGATGCTGGATTACAGGACGCGGAGGTTGGAGATGGAGCCCATAGCGTGGAACGATGTGTCATCGTCTGCCGCCATGCATGATCCGGCCGCGCTGGAGTTCCGGAAGATCGTGTGCGAGGGTGATTTCGATGAGGAGAAGTCGGTGTTCGTCGGGCCTCGCTCCCGAAGCATCTCGGGTGTGACGGAGAATGGGTATTATGTGATCACTCCGTTGATCCCAGACCGACAGGTAAATTATTGTTGGAAGCGATTGTATTCTTGCAGTGAAACTGTTAGCATGGGTGAGCTTGGTACCCTGTATTTGGGGAAGTTCTTGTTCCAAAGGTTATGATGTTGAAAGTTGAAACAGCTAACATAAGTATAAACCTGACTATTGTCGAATTTGCAAATGAATTAAGTCATTTTCTTTAACAGTACAAAGAAAGATGAACTAGGTGAGGCAGAAATCATCTCATGATCGAGCAAAACCATTACAATTAAAGGCCAATTTGCAGTTGCTCTGCTGCATTACGGAATCTAATTAGTTATGGGAATGCTAATTCTAGTATGAGTTTGCTGTTATGGCTCGAAAAAAATATGCTTTCAACCAACTGTTATATTCAAAAGTGGAAATAGGTGAGTGCTTTTGAAAAGCCACCGTCCACCACAATGCCAAACGGAGCCTAAATTAAAGGAAAAAAAACACAAGCTTAGCTTTGCTTCCATTGTAGTTGTTAGTGATTTTGATACTCTTTTATTTGAAACTGGCTTGGTGCGTATGCCCCTCCATTGTTTCTTTGGGAGATGAAACCATCAGCAGGCAAGGGATGAAATGAGAAGGGGATTAGTTATGTATATTTTAAGATCAATTTACAATAATAAGGAAAAAACAGTCACCAAATATTCACACACTCCTGTGGATTATCTTGTACCTTGGTAGGCAAAAGAGAAAGCAGCAGCTTGTAATTACATATTTACATGTTGGGTTTTGCATATTTGTCGTTTGGCATAGAAATGAATCATCAGATCTCTGTCTTGTAGCTGTCCTTCTGAAGAATTTTTTTTCGGTCTATTAACTTAATTAATGATTCATGAGGAAAGCAATGCCATGTACAAGGCCTAGTACTTTCGCAGATTTACCTCAGACCCTTTATATTAGTACCAATAAAGAAGTTCTGTACAAACCTAAGCTCGAATTGGCAAAAATTGCTGTTAAACGCACCAACAACTCTTGGCTCATTTCTGGCAAGCTATGGGGCCGAGGTTTCATTGTGGCATCTGCTATCAGCCCTCCATGCTTGGACCGGTACTTGCAAAGTTGTTAGTGATTAAGTTGCAACCTTGTTATGATTAAGTCTGGTTGGACTTTATCTCCCGCACATTCCTGTCATGGTCCTCATGGAAAGCTAGTAAAAAAGAGACTTGCCCTGATTCTGTACTGCATGTTCTGACCATAGAAACAAACTTTATTGTCCTATTGCTTTCCTTTCTTCTGAAGACGTTTATCTTTCTGATAATGTTTTGTCAGTTTGCAGTCTCCTATCCTTGTGAATAGAGGGTGGGTTCCTCGTGGCTGGCGTGATAAAAACATACAGGACAACCAGAGCCTTGGCGAAGTTTCAGAATATAAAGAAGCTGATGAAAAGACTGATGGAAAAGGTCCATGGTGGAAGTTTTGGTCTAAGGAGCCCGAATCATCTTCTGAGGTGATTTGCATCCCTTTTTTTCTGCGTAGTTTCCAATCTGTTGCCTAAGGATGTCGATGATTTGCCGGTGCCCATCAAATCAGGTTACCTGTGTTTTGTATATATTCTTTTGAATGCCATGGTACGTGAACATACATGATAACATTGTGACAGACCATTATCAAATAGCTTCTTTCTATCATTGTTAACTAGACCTGCTTTATATCATTAAATGCAGTCATTGATGGTTTCTAGAATGTTTAGTATGAAATGTAGCCCGGTTGTTGGGTTTTATGTCAAGTGAGAGTCAACCATGCTGCCATAATCATCTACATTCAAAAACCACTATAGTTATTATCTTATTCTACGTATTTATATTTCTTTACTCTGTAGTCAGGCACAACATTGATGCAAGTTGCATGGTTTTACTCTTTGTGCAGGTCGAAAAAACTGGAAAACCTACTGTAAGAATTATTGGTGTAATCCGAGGAGGTGAGAAGCCTAGCATATTTGTTCCTGCTAATGAACCCAGCAGTGGCCAGTGGTTTTATGTGGATGTTCCCATGATTGCTCGTGTGTGTGGCCTCCCTGAAAATACTGTTTATATAGAAGATATAAATGAAGACGTCTCTCCAACAAATCCTTATCCTGTTCCAAAAGATGTCAATGCTTTGATTCATCACTCAGTGATGCCACATGACCATCTAAAATACACTGTTACATGGTAAGTGTCTCTGAACCCCCAACCATTTACCCATCCCTCTCTGTTGGTTGGTTATGTGGAACCTATAATGATGTCTACAGCTTTATTTAACAAGTTTCTCAAGTGCCATCTAATTGATAAATGCTTGGACTATTCCATTCTGTGCTAGTTTTATTTTTTAACTGCTAGTACAGTACTATAAGTATTAGGCTTCCTGATAGGAACTACTGCTTGCAGCTAGAAAGTTTGAGGGCAATTTCTGGCAGTATCTGGCATTTGCAATTGCCTTTTAAGTTTATTGCAGCTACAAAATCCATTGCTGTTATTGGTTGACTTTGAGTCTGACAGTTCCATCACTGCCAAGAAGTTTCTTTGATGGCATAGATGTGGATGTCATTTCCTTGCTGGCGTCTTATGACCACTTCCTGTGTTTTGCTGTTATTAGGTACACTCTTTCTGCTGCTGTGACTTACATGGCTGCAAAGCGGATAAAGGCAAAGAAGGTTAGGATATAGCAGGGATAAAGCCTAAAATCCTCACCTGCATTGTGAACTCATTTATGAACCTCAAGTTCCTGCTGCTTCCGAAGGAGATGTTAGTATTGCATCTTTCATCTCTGGCAATAAGTAAAATATTGTTTTCACATTTGATATCGGCGTCTCCCACTTGAGCTCAGAGAATACAACAGTTTTGTTAGCCTACTGCTTATCTTTTGCTGAAAGGAAGGCCTGTAATTTCCTTGGGAGTATTTTTGTTAGGTAGCTTACATACATGGGTAGACTTTGTTAATTGTTCTTGTTCGTTAGCCATTTTTTGGTGACTGATCCACGAGGTATTTATGAACTGGGCTGGGCATAACTTGAAAGCAAACAGAGTTAATCACCTGAGTAATCTCTTGATGGTGCTGCATTAGCAGTTGTACAGCTCTTGCCAGATTTTATCTGAAAAACTGACAGTCCAGCACAGCACAGCACAGCTCTTGAGAATGTGTGCTGCCTCTGTCCAATGTATGTATTCTTCACCTCAGTTACAGCATAGAGCATACAATCCAACTGTGATGCTGCTCTATGCTTGTCCTCTGTACTTCTGGTTGCAAGTGTCCCTTTTCCCTCTACTCTTTCTTCATTGAAAAATGGTCTTTCTTCATTGAAAAATGGGTATTGAAAGGGGCTGTTCCATGTTCTAATGGTGCAGGTGCGAATGGGGGAAAGGGTTGGTTGTACCCGACGTATGTGCGCTCCGGCAAAAGCAGGTCAACAACGCATGTGCCGGTACGGTACCTAGACCAGGAGTTGATGGTAGCCTGCTAGCCTTGCGCGGTACACCGTGCTGCTTCGGTAGCCATCTTCATATGCTCGCACGCTGCTGCCTGGTTTTATTATGATGATGTGCACTCAATCAAGGGCCATCAGCGTTATCATACTAATGCCTTGCAATGACACACTGTGCTTAGCTCTCACCGTTTATAACCAAGCAGCACCCTGAAATCATCCCAATAAAGAAGGGACGGGCACTCAACAACCCTAGAGGGGACATGTTTTGCACTGAACAATAGCTGCACATAGGATTCCTCTCTTCTTTGGAGCATGTGTGTTAGCAATGCGGCGTGTGTCCATGAGACCATGACCAGTTACTTTCAGGGGAACAAAAGGTCACATGACTTGCAGAGTGGTGATTAGAAACGTACTAAACATGCCAAGGTTGCAGCTGCAGTGTGATGGCATGATGAGGTGAGTTCAGTTGAAGCCAGTAAAAATCACTGCCCCCTGACAGTCACATTTGAATAGATTGATTTGATTCCAGTGAGCGGTAGCAGGGAGGCAAATCTGGAAGGGGTTCTAAGTGTCGGCCTCGCCGTCCTAATTCTTTGTCAGTCAAGTAATTAGGTTTGTTCAGGCTGTAAAACTTTTTGGCTTTGCCACTGGTTTGTCCTTTGATCCGGTTCAGTAGTAAAGCTACCAAACTTATTTAATCTTCGTAATCTAAATTTGGAAAATTAGAGTTTTTGAGTAGCTACTGTTCATCGAAGAAATAGAAAAAAATAATATCGACGCCTCCGCCACTGGCACAACCCATGTCAGCCAGCCTGCAGCCGCGCCAGCGCTGATGTCGGTTGGCCCACCCCCACAATGTGCCTTGCACCCGCCTCGCAAGCCGTCGGTCGCCGCCTCCTTTGCACAGCGCATGGCGGCTAGGGTTAAAAACCCTAGCCGCCCGGTACTGGGTCGTAGCTGCAGGTCGAGCGGTTGATGGGCCGCAGCAACCCGCATGCACGCCCGATGGGCCATGCAACCCAACCAACTTTTTCAAAAAAGAAATGGAAAAGAAATTAAAATGACAATTTTGCGCTTTAACCCTTAGAGTTGCGTTTATTTATGGCCGGTTGTAGAAAACTTACTTCGAGGACTCTGAAGTTTCCTATAATTCTAAAAAACAGCCAATAAATTCTAAAAATTTATATCAAATGCTAGAAATTGAATTTTTAGGTACATGGGCTTACATAAATTTGTTGAATCCTAGACTTAGCACACATTGATAACGTCATATCTCTAGGTTTATTTTCCCTCGCATATTTCCATGTTTATACATGTTTTTATTTTCTATTATTTTTGGTAATTCTAACAATGGCTTGATAATTAGCATAAAATTATAAAAAATTATAAAAACAATTCTTGGCAATTTTAGATAATTATCTACTGATTAGATATAGACCACACTTTACTGATTTAATGATAAGCGTGTTGTTGGATCGATGATGCCGACTAAAGGGGGGTGAATATGCGGCTTTTAAAATTCCTTCTCTATGAATAAATACTCACCTAAGTACCCCTAAGCCAAAATCTTAACTAAATATAATGCAAAAGCAATAAACTAAGGTTTTGACAATTAAAGTCTAAATCAACTAGGCTCACTAAGTGCACTAACTAATTAAGTCTCTAAAAAAGAAATTGCAATTCTAAAGACAAGCAAATAATTTAATTCTACGAATATAAATTGCATCAATGTAAATAAAGAATTGCAAAGCATAAGGAGACACACCGATATTTTTACTATGGTCTCGAAGACTTGCCGGTCTCCTCTAATCCATATTGAGGCAAGCTAAAACCATTTTGGACCGGCTTCATGAATTGAGCACCGTCTCGAATCCACTAGTGTTTGCTCTTTTCCCCTTCGGTAGGTGAGCACCAACCTTCATAATTTGCCGAGGCTTCTTACAACATTCGTTGAGAAGCTCATCGCACACGATGCCTGCAGACGCCGGCTAGGTGTCGGCAAACACTAAGAGTAATAGGCCAAGCCCTTCTAACTTGAACTCCACCAAGTGCAACGCATGCACAGTGGTGACCTCCTAAGTGCAACACATGCACTAGGATCCTCCTCAAATACAATACATGCACAAGAGCCTCTCAATTCACTTCTTGATTACAACACATGCAATTAGAGCTCACTCTTAAGCTCAAGAACCAATTGGGAAGGAGCAACACATGTACACAACTCTCACAAACACTACCCAAAGGCAGCAGAATCAAATGCCAACCCCCAAGGCTCCTTTTATAGCCTCTCACACGAAAACTAGCTGTTGGGAGGGGGGCAAAAAACAGCAAATCCGGCACTACCAGCCTCCGCGGCCCGGTAGTGCTGGCCTTGACCTCCAACTATCGGCAACAGCTATATTCCCGGTACTACCGACGATAAAAGCTCGATAGTACTGCTACAGTCGCAGTACCGGCCCCCACGGGCGGTACTGTCGGCCTCAGCGCAACACCAGAAACCCCCCCCTCTAGAAAATAACGACCGCCCTTATTAGGGCGATAGCACTAGCTGAGCGACAGTATCAGCTCCCACAAGCGGTACTGCCAACCCAACAACACTACCGGCCTCAACACTTCGGTAGTTCCGGCCAAAGAGAGAAAATCAAGTTTTTCACAAAAACTTTTCTTCAAACTATCAAAGATTAATTCTTTGAGAAATGTGATGATCAACACATGATCAAGTCAATTTGCAACCACTTGCAAATCCTATTCACATGCTCTAGGATCAAATTCCTTAATCTCATATTCATTTGCAAAACACATGAGTTATCTATTTGTAACACATGCAAATCTTAGCTCTATGCAAACAACAACTATTTAACTCAAATGCATGAGCTCTCTCTTTATTTGCAACACATGCAAATACTTAGCTTCATGCATATATCAACTAAACCAAATGCATGAGCTTCCTCCTTTTTGCAACACTTGAAAATCCAAAACTCCATGCAAAATCTAAATCAATTAAGATTCAAATAAGAAAGCAAACATGAGCTTCCACTATTTGCAACACATGCAAATATGAGCATCATGCAAAAACCAACTTAAGAAAGCAAGTTAGAGTGAACCGAATTGAGTTCATTAACACATGATGAAGTTCAAGCTAAATAACTCAACCCCTCTTAATAGTACAGCAACCTAACCAACAAATCGGTCTTCTAACCAAACGCTGAGACCGTCAAAAGACTAGAAAAGATATTTACCCTATTTAGTTATACCTTTTGCCACGCAATCCACTTGGAGTTTTTATGATTGGCAATCACCTTCTCTCCAAGTCAGGTCTTTTCATCTTGTTCATCAACTCATGATAAACTTTCTCTTGCTCTTCTCTCTTCGGGATCTTCCCTTGAAGCTCGTCAACACATTATAACTTCTTATTTCCAACTTTTTCATCGTTGGACTGAACCTACTTCACAGCTCATTAGAGCATCTCCAAGAGGGGCCTTAAATATAGTCCTAATTTGAATTATAGGGCTTTTGAGGAAAAGATTAACTCTAGCAAGTACCCTAAATTGTTAAAATTTATCAAATTGTTTTAGGGCCCCTAGGAGAGTAGCTATATTTAGCAACTCTGTGATTGAGCCCTATCTTCATTGGGTTTTAGGGCCTAATTGCTGGAGTGAATATTTCGTTGGAGCTCTAAATCTAATTAGTTGGGAGTCCTAAATTAAAATTTAAGGCTCATTTTTAGAGCTCCATTAACACATAATAGGTGCCCCAAGTTTGATTGAGCACAATCCAAATCAATTTGAATGATTAATTGTGTCTTGAGTATTTTGATGCAATTAATACTTCGAGAACTTTTCGTTTGTCCTTAATCAACAAAGAAATACCATCAATACATGATGAAGTGTTTTTTGATTGATTAAAAGACAACCGAGCTTAGTTTAAACTTCATTTAAATTGATATGAGTATATATTAACTACATAAGTTTCATATACTCATTTTTATCGTTACAAGTAATGATCCAAATTATATAGAGTGGTGAAAAGAGATCAATACATTTTAGATTGGGATGGAGTGAATCCATCATAGAAAATTTTGGATAGTTCCAAAAGTGGTTTCTGCGTTAAAAATATTTTAAAATTTAAAAAAAAAAGATTATGCAATTTAAAATTAATTAAAATATTTATAAAATTACTGTTTTATGTTAAAATCAACCATAGAACCTTCCTTTATCATATTTACATTTTTCGATGTGATTTACTGAGTTTGTTTGTACTCAGTGTTGTTTAATATGCTACTTCAGTTCTACAATGGTGAAAACCAATTAGACAATACCGCTTTTCCAATCAATTGCTTATTTCCTTTGCCTTTGTAACCTTAGATAATTACTATTAATAAAATATACTAAATTTGCTATAATTTCACTTTTATTGTATAGAAGCATTTTTTGATACACAGGTATTTTTTCGACTCCGACACGAGTACAAATTGGAAATTACCACTGCGAACTTGACAGGTAAGCTGCAAGACCTCAGCCCTCTCGAGGTGCAGGAACATGGCAGTAATGCGCCTCTGCCTACAGCTAGCTTTCCGACAAGACGCAACCCGATGCGAGCTGGCAAAAAATGGGATCTCCATTGGAACATTGCAAACCTCACATCACCAGAACATATCCTCTCAGACAACCAAACAAGATCATGCTTATGACCGAATTAACTCAACATGTAGTTTAAACCAACCGCTACAAACAAAAACAAAGCATATTGCCAAGGAAACATTCATTTTTCATCCGACATGAAATGCACCACCGGCTAGGGATCTAGGCAAAGTTTTAAGGAAATCAGCCATCAAAACTGACTAGGAAGTTCATGACACCCACCTAGATAGGTGGTACATATATCTTCTAAAACATGAAGCAGCAAAATAAGTGATAGGCACTATCTCTACTCGGTAGCAACAACCTCCTGCCCTGCCATGGCCTCATCTCCTTCAGCAGGCCTCTCCATCTTCACACCAACATCCTCCTTGTAGTCACCATGCACCTGGAATGAGCCACAAGGCACATTAGAATGCCAGTTCACATCAAGTAAGCTCAATAATAACGCATAGCCAATCTGCTTATGTGACAATTACCTCCATGAGCTTCCCCAGGTCGAATTTTGGGGCCTTCAGGATCTTCACCTTACGAATGAACACATTCTGGAGGGGGAAAATGCTTGATGTCGCCTTCTCAATCTCCTTGCCAATGACCTCAGGGATGAACTTTGATACCAGCTCTTTCAAGTCACATGTTGAAGCCTGGTTGGCCATAATCTCAACCATCTTGCGACGAATCTACACACAGAATACAAAGCTAATATAGTAAAGAAGCAGCTCCAGAAATGTGGCATACAACGTTTACAAGAGCAAAGAGAGAACTAATTTACCTGTCTGATTTGGCTGGCTTGTGCGTAGCAAGTGCGCTTCACTTGGTTGGGGCGTCTCTTGGTGAAGCCAATGCAGAACAGACGGAGCATGTAGTTATCAGTGGTCTTAACATCCACATGAGCCTCAATGAGTGTCTGCCACTTCCTCACCAAGGACCTGAGCTTGTCAGTGGTGAAATCCATGCCCTATCATGAGGAAGAACTGGTTAACAGCGTAAAATGCGACCTAACAGCAGTAACTGTGTGCAATGAAGAAGAGATCATTACCCAGAAGTTTGTTAACACATTCTTCCCTTGCACGTCCTCTGCACGAAGTCTGATCTTCCTGTAAGCCTGATCCTCATCATTCTGAAGATCAGCTAAGGACACCTCAAAAACTCTGTGCTTAAGACCCTCAGAAGCAATCTAAAACAAAAAAAAAAGAAGTATTGAGAATCAGCAAATAATAGCATAAGCACTATTACAGCTACAGAGTACAGACTGGATAAAGATTGCAAGACCTGGTAAATCTAAAAAGGAAAAAAGAGGCCTACATGTCAACTGCAATAAACTTCGGTGATAGGTCCACAACTACCTATCTATCCCTATACATCGCAGTTGCAACCCTAGTGTCAAAAGTCTATAATCTTTGGGATACAGTAATCAAGGACAAGAGTTTACTCTTTTAAGTGTTGATTCTTTATTAGAAGACTATGCATTACTAAAAAAACGAACTAAACAAAGCATAATCAGCGGGAATTAAATACTATAAGGCCCATGGCACATTATGTGCTATAAATAGTGAAAATAGAGAAACAATTGGAGTATAACATAAAAAGAGAACCTCTGGGAATCAAACAACAAAACTTGGATACTTTGATACTTTGATAAAGCAAAACAATTGTGGTCCACAACCGGACCAAACCGAGAACAAGATTGATTCATTCTAAACAGCTTATTTCTACAGTAATCTATTAACACTTTATCAGGAGTGCAGAACAAGAGCCATGTCTAATCTAGACGATGGCATTAAAATGCTGCTGCATAATTCCTTCGCATGTTCTCTTAGCCCTTTATACACCATGCATAGATCAATCCTTTCATGTACTGCACTCATGTATAAGGCACACCACACAAGCACAACAAATATACTACTAACTGGTCGAATTCATCACATGTCGAACCGACCGCATCACAATCACGTGCCTATGTGCACAAAGAAACGACTAAACGGCGGATCCCTAACACAAAACAGATAAGAGAAGCCCCGCAGAGGCGAGCAAGAAGAGCACATACCCTTGTACCCTGTGTCCTGGACACGAGCGTCTTCCCGACGTTGCGCACGCTGAACACCGACGGAGCCTTGATATCATACCAGTCCTTCTTGGCGAACGGATCGACGCTGCAAAAACGTCAATAAACCCAGAACAGCATCAGCACCCAAACGCAAAAAAGAAAGAAAAGAGATGGACGAATCTTGGATCTCAAGGAGAGGAGAGGTGGTGGGGACGCTCACGTCTTCTTCTTCCCGCCCTTCTTCCCCTTGGAGATGCGCTTGTTCTTGCCGACCGCCATGGCTGCCGCTCCTGTTGCTGCTGGTGGCGGCGCTGCCTCGGGTGGGTTTTTAGCGTCGGGGGCTCGGGGCTGAGTGGGCGCGGCAGGAAAACCTATCTAGGCGAGGGCTGGTTATATACTCGTGGCTCGAGGGTTCCAGGGTTCGATCGTGCGGTCGGGAGGGGCGTTCGAGTGGATGGACCGATGAGATGCGCTATGGCCCATTTGGGCGCTTTCGGGATTGGTTTGGCGATTCGGAGCACGTTCAGATAAATGGGCCATAAGGAGGACAAGCGGAAACACAGAATGGGCTTTGTGGCCCAATCTCTTCCTGCCCTTGCTCTTCGTCTCTCGCATTTTCAGTTTCTGCTTTCCGGTTCTGCTTGCTCATTTATCAATGTATCACGGCTGTTTGGTTCGTAGTCAAATATTGCCATAATTTACCATATATTTAGGCAAATTTAACTGAGTTAGACATATATTTGGTTCATAGTTACACTTGTGGCAAGTTTTTTTTTTGCCATTCAGGTCCCACGCGTCATTGGCTGAAAAAAGTGTGGCAAACTTCATTTTACTAACCAAAACGTGGCTTCAATTTTGATGACATAACCTTAGGCAGGTTTGGCAAAAAAAACTATGGCAAAATATGATAAACTTAGTATATGAACCAAACGGACCCTCAATCTGCCATCCTATCTCTGTCTTTCTGTTGCTAATCGCTCTCGTCTGTAGAGCAACTTAATTAATGGTGACATTTACAAGTACGACATCTGATAGACGGAACCATTTTGCTGGGTACCTCCACGGGGTCAACTATGAACAGACAGAGCATTTACAGCAAGTCAGCAAGAGCGTTGTGTAGTTTCGATCATTTGAACCAGATGGAGTGTGCATTCACGTATAATTTACATTGCCAAATTTACATGCACGAAATTGTAGCCCATAACTCCGAAGGGATCAACTGTCAGGTGTCCGACAGGGGTCCGTCCGGTCCTCCACCCCCGTAGATCCACTCACGGGCAATCTGGCACACCACGAGAAAGACGGCATTCGGTTGAACTCCACGTTAGAAGCATGCGTCCAGAAGGCAGCAGCAACAAAGGGCTGCGAAACTGGGCATACGAAAGAAAAAAAAAATCAATAGAGAAGTGTTAGTGATAAAAATCAAATCAATTGGCATTAGCGATAGCAACGTATGTTGATCAGGACAAGTTGCTCGTTCCGGCCACAGTATTCAGGTCTATCATTTTGCTTGTACATATGGTCTTTTGTATGGCGGCAGCTTGGGACGTGTCGATGACTCGACAGCGTGAACGTTCTTCGTTTCTGTGTCTTCTGTGGCCTGCGATGCAGAGTGAACAAGCCTAGCTACCATTTTTTGTTCTGGCCTTTCTTAACCTTAAATCCAGACCATCAGATTCTGAATTTGGTTCTGATCACGGTTTCGACGTTGTCCGTCGATGCTAGATCCTGATCATATAGACAGACGATCGATGGCGTAGCCAAGAACCGTGACGTGAGGTTGCGCGTAGTACGTACGTACCATCCTTGCGCGAAGGACGGGCCCTCGTTCCTATGCGGCGGAGGCGGCGGAGGCTGCGCGTACGGCGGCGGGTACATCGGCGGCGGCGCGTATCCATAAGGCTGTGCGTACGGATGCGCCGGGTACGCCATCGGCGGCGGCGGCGGCGGGTACTGGTGGTGGTGGTGGTGGGACTCGTCGACGCCGCCCTTCCCGTACGCGTCCATCGGGTACCCTAATCCACGATCAATCACAAGTCATCACAAAAACAGCATCCCGAAAGGAACGTAATAATAAGATTGACGCCAGTGTCGGCGACGGTCCTTAATTGGGAGCGTCAGATGCCGCAGGTCAACGAGTTTTCGCTTTGCGTGATGAAAACAATCGACCGGGCAAGGCATGTTATTCACGAGAGAACGTGGAACTTTGTAATTTAACAACCAGATGGCATATGACAATTGACAGGTTTAGACGATGATTGGCAAGCCTCACCTTGTGGCGGGGGGACGGCGACATGGGCGTGAGGATTGTAGTAGCTCATCCTTCCTTCCTGCGGCAAAAAAAAAAAAGGAAAAGGGAAAAAAGATTGGGGTCGGGATTGGTATTGGAATATTGCACAAGGGTTCGGATTCGGAGGACGAGAAGGGGAGGAGGGGTTGCCCCAGGGTTGACGAAAGAGAAGAGGCTAACTAATGTGGAGGGCAAGGGACGAGCCAGCCATGGGCTATTGCTATTCTTGGCTGCAGCCTGCGGCTAGCCTGCCGGACAACGCAATGACCCACTCCTTACACACGAACAACACGTACGGACGTACGGTTAAGGCGATGCGCGGCTGTTTATTCATTTATCAACTCGTTTGCATTAATCTAGATGCAGCGTTTTTTTACTGCCGATCAGCGATCAGACTGACTGACTGCTCTAGACCGACTATAGTAAATCGCACACAGTAATGCTCATAGGAAATTAAACAATAGATCCTACTAGCGAAAGCATCACTTTTCTGGACTCACTACCTCGTTTTCTTTCTTTTTTTGCAAATTTAACTCTCACAAATGTATTAGCAGATTTAACATCCTCTCTGATCACAGAAGATACGGTAGACGACACGTGTCTCCTGTCACGTTTGGAGAGTGCGAGCACAGAAGCAGGTGCCATCGCGGCCTATCGCGGCTGCCTAAAGACCTTACGCGGCAAGAGAGCGTAAAAGGTGACGCCTCCATCGTTAGACATAGAGAAGATTACATTTGTTAAAAAAAAAACGAAGTAGAAGAATATAGAAAATGGATGATTTCCTTACCAGCGGCAAGCAGTAGAGCCACCAGGCTGGACATGCGAGAGATCCGTCAGGTAAACCAGGAGAATCTTTTGCCAAAGCTCGTGCATGTGCGCCAGGAATTTTACCTCCGGGAGCTGTATCTACCTATCCATCAACCAGCTGAAGATCCTGCACTCGGCAGGCACTTTTCTTGTCGCAATAGGCTCGAACCTGCGCTACACGCGTGCTACAGTGAGCCAGAAACCTGCTGCAGTACAGGGTAATCAAATCGCCGGTCATACACTCCCCTCGAGTCAGGTCAGGTCAGCCCAACCCATCTCCCACACGCATCCGTCCAGCCATCCATCCCGTTCCATCCTTTGAAAGACTGACGGAACCCTGAGCACCCTCCTCCCATGCTTTTCCAAGCTAAGAGTTTTTGTTCTTTTGTCCATTCAATCTTTTTTTACAACTTGTGTTATATCCAAACAAAATTACAAATCTAACTCTTTTGACGAGAATAATAGGAAGATGATATGTGTCCGTTGCTATAGTAAGTGTCTACCAACTGCTACGTTATGAGAGTGTTTATTGTAGTAAACCTCTCCGCTTTGTTTTTTTAAAAAAAACTAGCCCACATGTGACAAGATATATAAAAATAGCTCTCTTGCCCACTGCAAAAAGTTCTTAGCTTCGCAGCAACACGAGCCACCGCCCACCGCGATAGAACACCTTCTACACTACCTAGCCACGGTAAGTGCCCCACGCACGCAAGAGCACACACGCTACCCCCGTTGCGCCCAGCCCGACTGTCTCGTCACGTGGGCCAACACGCCTCACCACGCGCCAGCACAACTCGCCACGTGCCACTCGTCGATTCTCCTGCGGTTGGCGTGCACTGGAGCCTCGGGGGCTACTGTGCCCCCTCTGGTCGTGAGAACTTCGTGTATTCCGTGCTTTCGGACAAACACTCTCTTTCGCGTTGTCAGATCGTGGCATGTGATGCGTATCATCTATCAGGTCTTCTATGATGGGAAAGTGGCCTATTTTTGTAACTTTTTATCATATAGGGCTAGCTTTGAAAAAGGGCAAAAAAGACATAGTAAAAACTTTCGGTATAAGAGCATGGCAATTAACTGCCCTGCCTGTGTTGCTTCTGTATTCTTGGCCCTACAGCCACAGACAAAAGCTCGCGTTGCACTAGTGCACATGCTTGCTCGCCGGTTCGTCCAGGGAAAGTCTACGGCACACGTGCATGGATGCGTGCTCACTGCTTGGACCAGCGCCATTCGGATGCCAAGACGAGCCGCGCTTGAATTTTTTTCAAAAAAAAATACAGAAATAATACACCGAAACAAAATTTTGCAAAAAAAAAAAAAAAACACATACCCATCTATCATCATTTCAATTGACGACAGGTCTCTATAACTCCGTCGCCATTTCAATTAGTGACGGAGAGCTCTGTCGCCAACGGTAACTCGTGTAACCGTTGACGACATAACTCCTTGTCGCCATTTTAATTGATTACACAGACATGTCGTCAATTCAAATGGTGATGTGTGGGTATTTTTGTAATTTTTTGGCTTTGGCATGCTATTTTCTGTAAAAAAAAATATTTTAATATTTTTGGTTGCTTATACTAAGTGGAGTATATTTGAGGTTGTTAAGAAAAAAAGTATCCATGTGTTTAGTTATTTGAATAAAACCATCACATCCTCAATGGTAGAATACAAATTTGATGAATATTACCTATAGATGTTAAATCATTTCATTCACTTAAAACAATTGAATCAAATAGTACATCATCATTCCATCCATTCATCCTCGTCCACAAACCAAATACAGCCTTAAGCAGGGGCAGATCCAGGCCCCGAGGCCTGGTACCGAAAGCCCACTAAAATTCTACGAAAAATTATTGAAAACAAATATTTAATCTAAGATCAGCTGGTCCAGCCCGGGACTTGGGCATGAGCTAGCTCCGCCCCTGGCCTTAAGCTTACTGATCCTGAAACAATGTCATGCAAAGCACCAAAGCTCGAGCGGTTCGGGCACAATGACAGTGCTCGGACGCCTGACGTGCCAACTGACAGACTATTTGGCATTCATAGATAGGGATGCAAATGGGCCGGCCCTAGGGTCATTTTTGACCCACTCTAGTTCATTTGTTTGCACTAAAACTTAAAAGGTGGAGTAAAAATTAAGTTTTTAGTGCAAACAAATGAACTAAAGTGGACCAAAGAAGACCCTAGGGTCGGCCCATTTGCATCCCTATTCATAGACCAGACCTAAAAAATGGAAACCTCGATCGGTTGTACACAGTAACGCCGTGCATGAGCTTGTTCATTCTAGTCACATCTTTGTATCAACCATACGTGTACTGTAGTTACATTAGATAAGGCACTTGGATAACGGCTACGCGAACGTCCCGGTGAAAAACATGGGCCATTCTGATGCTTACATAAAATGATCATCGATCAAGATGAAAAAATATTTTGGAGAATTAGTAAATAGCACGAGTGTTTTTTAAAGGATGTTAGCACTTAATTTTTTTCTCTATTAGACATGGAATTTTTTTGTTTGTGAGCACGAAATATTTTTGCTTATTAGATATTGCTTTATGATCTACATTATGCTTTATCATTTTAACTTTATCAATATCTGCCTTTGTGATATACAATTTTGTTTGTTGTGTTACTTAAATTTTGTTTTGTTTTGTTTTCTACAAATTGCAAGATTATTTTTATATAATTTAATCTTTGTAAAACTAGTATATAATTGATGTAAAAAAAACCAAAAAAGAATGGTGCCCACTTTTTTTTACAAGTTGTCATATCATTTCTGTTTAATTTAATTTATGTAAAACTAGTATATAATTGATGTAAAAAAGGCTTCCTCATCTAACACCTAAAAATTACATACTCATTAATAAAATAGTACTCAAATGGGAAGATACGAGGTAAATTAATTTTATCCATTAAATCTAAATTTAAAGGTTCAAAATTTAAATGTTATTTAGAAGAAACAACTCGGATTATAGGTAAACACCCCAAGATTTAAAGAGTGCAATATATTAAGGTTCTGTTAGGCAGAGCTCCAGACCCTCTAAAACTTGTAGGCTAAAATAAAGTTAATGAAGTTCATATTTTTGTTCTAAAATGTAAACAAAATGATCCACCTAAACACTTTTAATATACCCATAGCTCTAGCTTCACGGATCTGATGGGGCTAGGAATACCCAGCTCTACCAAATTCATGAATTTGATAGAGCTGGAAATCTGCCAAACAAGATCTAACTTGTCACGGTACAACCATGATCCATAGTGCTACTATCTATACAGGCATACGTAGGATATATATATATATATATATATATATATATATATATATATATATATATATATAAGCGTATATATATATATATAAGCGTATACGCCCAGTAACCATGTAAATCAAGCAGTACGTAGCTGCCTGCTCTGCATTTCCTAATCACTGCTACGCTGTGAGTCTGTGACACCAACCGGGACGGACGCTTCGGCTTGCAAGCTCACCGTCGTCGTCTCACCCTTCCGCGATACTCTGCAGCGCGGGCCTCCATTGCCGAACGACCCGCCTGCCGAGCACCACGCCGTGCGGCAGCAGCGCCTCCAGGTCGCAGTCGCTGGGCTCGGACGCCGCGTCGACGTGGTCGCTCTCCGGCGGATTCGGCAAGGAGGACGTGCCTTCGGGCTCCGGCTGGTCCGACTGGCGCATGACCTGGTTGGATGGAAACAATACTGACATGAGTGAACGCGTGCCCGTGCAGAGTGGTTGACACGGCCATTTATGGAGCTTAACTAGTTTGGAAATTGATGACGATTGGCAGTTCGTCAAAATTTTAGATGTGATCTGATGATGATTCGACGGCGACTGAACAGACCTCGAAAGATTTGGCAAGATGGCAATTGGGTTGGGTTGGGACTTGGGATGGCTCTGGTACGTGCAAGTGAACAAAATTTCGTAACAAGAAGGGAAAAAACGTACCTTTGCGAGTGACCGGTGGGATTCCTCGGGCACAACGCCGCAGCTGCCGCTGCTGCTGCTGCCACGCCGGCGGCGAGGATGGGCCGGCTTCGCCTCCTCCTCCTTGGCCTTGATCGTGACGCGGCTAAGCTTGACTTGCCGCTTCGACGCGAGCTCTCTCAGCACCTCTGGTCGCACACCACAACCCATTGGAGCAAAATTCATTCTTTTGGCAGCAAAAATAACATGGAAAAAAAAGGAAGGCAGCAAGTGGAAACTAATCGGAAGAGAGATGGCACCTAGAGCTCCAACTTTCAGTGTCCAGAAATGCAAGAGAGGTAACTACGGACAATCCAAAAAGGAGCTACTTAGCCTACCGTTTGTCAACAATGACACTTAACGAACGCGACACGCACGAATCTCATCTTTATCCGTATGCCATCAGTAGCACGCGAGCATCTCAGCTGATTCTCATCTCTGACTACCGGCCGGCCTAACACGGCCAACAAGTACGCGCCGCAACAAATGCCGCAAAACGTTAGGTGCAACGCAACACGCGCAGCGGCGCGGGCGCGGGCGCGGGCGCTGGCGCTAGGCAAGCACGCACCTACCTTCGAAGCTGACGAGGCGGTAGACGCGGCCGAGCAGGAGCGTGTCGTCGGGGCGGAGCAGCTTGAGGTGCTTCACGGGCGCCGCGGCGCCCGAGGAGGCGGTGGGCGGCGAGGCGATGACGGCCGCGACGTAGTGACCCGGGTTGGCCGCCATGACGGCCGACGCCGACAGCGCCCAGTAAGCGCGCTCCGTGCGGCCGCCGAGCGGATGCTGGATCACCACCGTCGCCACCTCCGCCGCCTGGCAGTTGCCCATATACGCCGCCGGCGCCGCGCACTTGGCAAGCGCGTTTCTTACGCCCTCTTTGTTCTTGCGTTGAGAGAGGCGGCCGGGCAAGTGACCGTCGCTGGTGGTAGTCGCCAGCGTTTTATAGGGTGGTTGGTGGTAGAAGAATATAACTCGATGCCGATGGCCGACGTAGCACGGTAGCTGCGTAGTCCCGGCTGGTTTATTCACAGCGAAGGGCATGTGATACGTGGCGGATTTATGGGATTTCCTTCTATCTATGACCATTGTGAAATCAGGAAATTAATCAAGAACCGTGATCCGGCAAAATTAGTGTGAGATGCCAAATAAACGGAAAGTGCTTGTATCGATGTATTTCCGTGCTATTCCATGATTGACATGGGATTTTAGCTCTGTTTGGAACTCTTCTCCCCGAAAGTCAAAATTTGTTCTAAATGGCTAGCTTCTCAATAGCGGAAAGCTAAAAGTTATCAACTCATTTGTGCTAAGAGAAGTTAAAAACTAAAAGTATGCTAAGGTAGCTTCTTACAATTTGGAAGGGTTAAAATTCTGATTTTTCCACTATAGTAGAAGAAAACTACCCTCTTTCTGTCAAGTAAAAAATTTGAAACCTAACCCCTCTCGTGCTATTCGACATCTATACCCCTTAGATATAAAAGTTAGACTGTTAAATATTAAACCTCTTCAGTTCAGTTATTCAGCTATATAACTCTTCAACCATACAACGTAGATGAAAACTAGTTCTACCGAACATGTCCTTTGTCGATTATATGCGGTTTTAATCCGGAATCGCATCAATGCAAAGGACTGAAAGCATATTTGGTTTACACATACAATACATTTGTATAGTACTTCATATGTACTTTTGTAAGTACAAACTTCGATTGATTAGCAACAACTTGATTACAAAATGACAAAAGTAAGATATTTAGGGGAAATAAATTAGTAATTCTAAAAAAAAAAGCAAAACATCTGGTTTTTAATTTGGTGGACACTAACTACAATCATCATCAGGTCTTTTATTAAAAATAGGAATATGCTAGAAATTTTCGCAAAAAAGCAAAACATCTGACCCTTAATCTGTTGAACCCAAACAAATTTGAATTATAATAGCCATTGGATACTATTATTTAAAAGAAAACATCTAACTATTTATCTAGCTTACTGCTAGCCATCGGATATTAGTACTTATACATACATATACATATATTGGATATTACTACTTAGATATATATATTACTTTGTAATTTAAAAACTAAAAGAGAGGATGATCCTTTATATGAAAAAAAGTGCAATGAAAAAAATACCGACCAATCTCCTCAGGTGTTTGACGTAGTCCTCTATTCATGCATGTTGAGACTTACATGTTGTTCTACTTGTGAATGAGAGGAACGTGCTATAGCTTCTAGAATTTCATGTGTAAGTCCTTTTTCTTTCTTTCTCTTTTTAATCGTTTTCTCTAACTTCCAACTATTATTTTTAAAAGGTTTTACGTGATTTATCATACAATTTTGTACTGCAATCCATACAAAATTACAAACAATTAAGTGTCATCGTTGAACCATGAAGATTAGAGCTATTTCCTTAACTTCCTGGATAGAAATTCCCACGTAACAAAATGAAAAAAATTCCCTAAAATTAGGATTTAATTGTTACGATTGAACCGATGATATTGGAGCTATTTTCTTAACTTAGTAGGCTAGAGATCCCTTCATTAATAAATATGAAAATTATTAAAAAAAATTATCTAATTAATCCATTATATAATAAATATCGATAAGTGTTTTAGAGTTACTAAGAAAAAGATAAATAATACCCTCATAAGTTAGACGTAGTTTGATTCGCTCACAAGTACTTTTGTAGTACATGCCCTACAAGTATATGGTTGTTTGATATGCCCCCCTCCCCGGCGTTCCCGGCCCATTGACTTGACTATTTTGTGTTGACGTGGACTACGTGGCATTGGTCCAAAGTGTTCCAACGTGGCCAATGGGGTTAAGTTGTGCAGCTCGGATGGAAATGAGTGGGCAAAGTGTTCATATAAATGAGGGCCATGGGGTGGCCGTATTGACTTTAGTATGATAGCCCTAACTAAGTTGAACTATAATAGACATTGATGCTATCATTTAAATAAAAACGTATAACCATCTATCTGGCGTACACGAGTTATAATGGCTTATATTAAAAAAAGTCCATAAATAACTATAATTTGGAATAAAAAAGTAAAAAAAACTAGCCATTTGATTTTCATACGAACTCTAAATTAAAACACGTACATAGCTAAAATTCAGGAAAAAAAAGATAAAAAAATTAGCAGTTGGGTTTGTATATATGAATACTAAATTAAATTTGTACATAGCTAAAATTTGGAATAAAATTAGATGAAAATTATAGTTAGATTTATATACAAATTCTAACCTAAAAATGAAATTATAAATTAAATAAAATATAACGTAAGAATAAAATAAAAGGAATTTTGGGATTATTTTTCTATTCCATACTAAGTGAAAAAAATGAATTTTGGTTTATTTGGAATTAAAATTCCAAAATATGATAATTCAAGGAAAAATAAAATAAAGTAAGGATTTTGGTTTTGTATATAAGTGTATGATAGGTTTTTTATCGTCACTAAGAAAATATAAAATATGTTAAAAATTCTCAAAAATGAAAGAATGCATCGTGACTCTTTATTTGGTGGATCTGTATGTAATAGAGAGATTAATAAGACGGTGATACATCGACAAGTGTTCAGCCGGCTATACCGGTATAGCCAATGTGATGTGTATTAAAAGAAGTACCGAAAGAAAGAGACAAACATTGCAAAAATGAAATTAAGAGATGATGATATAAATAAAAAATGCTATATTTACTGTTTTGCTATGCAAGTACTTAGGGAAGAAAGTTTCGGTTACATGTGACAAGTTTCAGGAAACAGAGTGAGTATATTCTGTCCTACAATATATAGTATTAAAATATTATAAATAGAGTTCTTCGACAATCCATTAACTAAAAAGCAAAATCATATATGTATTACCAATTCATTTAAACATATTTCAAAGATGGTGCACGCGCAGATGCACGGCCAACTTGCTGGTTGAAATAAAGTTGGGAGGGGACAAATTCAACGTCCTATAAAAAAAAAACATAAGGAGCAACCAGTTTCTGAAGATAGCCAATCAAGCTTGACTCATTTCACGACCTCAGCTCAGCAGTGCAGTCAGCTTGGCCATGAACTAACGAACCAGCTCCGAGAGTTTGCAGTTTAAAGAAGGGAGAGAGAGCACAGTCGTCGTCGCTCGCAAGCTCGCACAAGCACAACTCGCGAGACGCAAGAAAACATGTTTCAGTGTGGAGGGCATACAATTGCTCAGGGTTTTAACGCTCTCTCCGAGTAATCAATGAAGCTGACTCTTGGAGAATAAAAACTCGACCGTGAACTGTCTTGCACCAGACGCATCCACGCTGAAAAGCTTCCCCAGCTCTGCTCACACACCATTCCGGTGTATCAGTGAAACAGATGCCTGTTCACTAACCGCTGCAGGCGTGCACCAAACACTACTCTAACCGGAGCTTGCTGTAAGCACCCAACCAGGACGATCCTCCTCCTCCTCCTCCTCCTCCTCCTCCTTGATCGGCACGAGGCGCATATCTCTCTTTCCCGGTGGTTGCCTCATTGCTTTCATCTTAAGGAGGCAGTTGGGGTCTCCGTATTAAATTGGCGTCCGTTAGGGACGCCAGGTCGTCAGCTGAGGCCTGCATGCCCTGAAAATGTTAACGCGCGCGCAGCTCAGCTCCGAAAGCCCGAAGGAGTCTCTGAACATGCACGCACAGCTACATCCCCCGGAAACCCGTAGGTTGGGATGGCCGTGTCACCGAGGATGTTGCGTTTGTCCGGTTGCACATGCTCAGCAGCACATGGATTGGTGTTGAAGCAACGATGCCCATCACCATTGCAACCTTGCCATCGATCTAGCAGAAAAGGCCTTGGAAAACGGGGAATGGGAAAAGAGAAATGGTCAGCTTCTGTGCTTTCCTTCTCCCTGAAGAGTATCTAGCTATGGTGTGTAGTGCAGGGAGCAACACATGGGCGGAGAAAAAAAGTTTGGATAGGGGATAAGAAATTGCGAGCCTAAGCAAGGACGGAAGAATGCGTTAGGGCAACAACCCGTCCTGGCTCTACGTGAATGGTCCCGATCGGCAATGCCGACGCGATCTGCTTGCTTTATTTCCGGTGTTACTCGATTATTAATGCTCAAGTTAAACCTCCCCGTTTCCAGTTGGGGTTTCTGCAAGAGTGCGGCGTTTCACGCCTGTCGCTTGCTGCTTACTTCATTTGCTTCAAATGGGGGGCCTTGAGTTGGAGAGGATAGCACTGCTGGTATGAAAAGCGTGGATCAACTAAAACGAACATCGGGGCTTGAGGCAATTTCGGATTTCTTCCGGAGAAAGCACACGTTTCGTTCCAGTAGTTGAAATTACAAGCTGGTTTGTGATTGTGAGAGGTTCTTTGTGCGTTTTTTTTAAAAAAAATAATGTACTTTTTTAATTATCTTATAAAAATAATACTAAAAAAAATAACAGTGTTTCAAATGGTGACATACACTCTATCGGCATTTCAACTAACGGTAGAGTGTCACATGGGTAACCACAGCAACTGTTGTCATTTGAAACGCTGACAGAGACCCTACGCTCTCTGTCGCCATTTGAAATGATGACAGAAAGCCAACTATAACGCGCTAGTTCTGTTGCCAATTGCAAGCAGAGCAGAGAAAAAAGGAAGAGGAGAGGAGAGTACAGTCGATGTGGTTAAGGATGGGGCCACTCGAGGGGGGTTGCACCGCGGATCACGGTAGGGTTTTTATGTTTTGCAGAGAAAAAAGGAAGAGGAGAGGAGAGTACAGTCGATGTGGTTAAGGATGGGGCCACTCGAGGGGGGTTGCACCGCGGATCACGGTAGGGTTTTTATGTTTTGCGATTGTTATATTCATTTTGTATTCATGAACAACATTGAAAATTCTGGTGTTCTATTAATGTGTTTGTCATCCTTGTTTATGTTCCTTTATGATTTAAAAACAAACGAATTACTTTGAATATGTCTCCTATATAATGAACTATTGCAAACTGTATTACTAAAACTACTTTTTCAGACCGACGTGATAGCACTCTGCCAATTACTTTCCATTAGGCGTAACATACACTGCCACATGTTGTTCCCGACCGAGGTGACAACACACTACCAATTACTTTCCATCAGACGTGACAACACGATGCCAAATACTTTTAGTCAGACTTGACACACACACTACCAATTACATTCCATTAGACATGACAGCACAATGCCACCTACTTTTCAAACTGGCATGACCACACCTCCTTAAAATCCTAAATGTTATGCGTCAAGACTAACACCCACATCCGACCCATCCTATAAGTACTCTGCGCAAATAGCACATGCACGTCGAACTATGTACTCATGTCCAACACGACGAACATAACAGGAGGGGAAGATGGGGATAGACAAGTTTTCAAGGGCGCGGACATTGCCTCAAGAACACGTATATATACAGCCCTCTTAACCTCGACCCCCTCAACCCCGACCTTTCAGTCAAAACCAAAGAGCCCTACATCACTACAAATCCCATTCGGGAGTATGCACACCTACCTGAGCATTGGCCACAATGTAAGCACAACATCCATGTGGTAATCCAGGTTTGTGACGATCGTCCGAATCCAAGACACCATTTTTTTGCTGCAACTTTTCATGGTACTACATCATTTCCTAACTATACTTTTCACGCATGTATCAATATATTGCTCGTTAACACTTACTCTTCCTTGCAGACCGCGGATTGCATGTTTACTGAGTGGGTTGACCCACTGTATCGCAAACACACCTAGGTTTATATCCACATACTCCTAGTACGTCTAGAGGAATTGGAAGAGGAGCTCCAGACGGAGATGATTAAGGTTAACGAGCTCTAGAGACAAAAGATTAGAGAGAGAGAAACAACGATGAGGTGGTCCACTTCAACAATGAATACCACCCTTACTATTGCTCCATACAGCAATTGCGTCTGCCACTATCCTGACAACTAGTTGCGTCCACACCGTCCTAACGATAGGCACTCCATGTAGGTGCTTTGCTTCCCTAAAAGAAAATATTACTTTATTTCAATAAATGGCTAATTTCGGTGGTTTCCCCCCAAAAAATCACAGGGACTACCTGGTAATATTTCTTTTGCATACATAATTCTGTCGTCATTTGAAAATGGCGACATATTGTTGTCGTCAATTGGTTTGGTGACAGAGGACCTCTCGGCATTCCAATTGGCGATAGAGATCATAGCTGAACATCACATCAGTATATCGTCATTTTAAATGATAATAGATGTCTATTTCTGTTTTTTTTAGGTATTATTTTTGTAACAAAAAATCAAAGAAATGGATTATTTCTGATGGTGATACATCCATGGCGGACTTGGGCTCGGAGTGGATTGGCCTAGGCCGAGAAGTGCCCTGGACGGGCCAGTAGGCTTGTACTGTTTTTTTTTTTTTATATATAATTCTCCGTATAAATGCGCTGACCAGGCCAGATCCACAAATTTCCCCGAGGTTGAGTTACGGCCTCTATACCTCTTGTCAAGTAGTTCATAATAGGCAGAGCCAATTTTGCACAGATGAGTCCCCCTCCCCACGCGAACGATAATTAGCACGTTTCTCACCTGGAGGCTGGAGCTATTGCTGCAGGCCAGCAGTGGTATTTTCTGCGGAGACAATTAATCGGTGCGCGTAAACATCACGGAGCTGCTTCTACCCTCCAAATTCTTGCAGCATTTGAAACGGTCCCCGTTTCGTCTTCTCACAGTTCTGCAGTGCCTCGACATTGACTCGATCCAGAACCCCGATCTTGGCATTTTGCCGACGGCACTGCGAAACACGCACAGCGCTTACTCCGCGCTCGAAACCAGTTCGCGATCGCCGGCCGGCGCAGCCCGCGCCACACGCTTCGGTTGCGACGAAACGGTGAAGCCAAGTCTGCCGAACTGCGCACCGGTTGATTTCTTCTGTATCGTCCAGCCAAGTCTACGCCACGGCATGTATAGATAAATCCGCCCGAAAAGGTACAAAGCCCAAAAGACGCTTGTCATTGTTGCACGGCCAATTAACGGGGTGTGCTGCCCTAAAATGGCTGTCAGATATGTTACCCGATCACTATAATGATTTTTGTTTGAACTTTGTGGAGTACGACCAAAATGTCTTGCTTCGTCAATCGTACAAAACAAACCGCTATGTAACTACATCTATGTGGTCATGATTGCAATTAGCGTATACTCCCAACACTCACAAATAGTTGCTGTTTTGGACACTAACTTTGAAATCTGAAACTCCTTGGAAACCTCCTGGGATTTGCTGTGGAGAACGACCAGATTTGCATTTCCTGCTTCGAAGAGCCTGATCCAACATATCTCCAAATGTCACCGGCGGCGAGACCCTTGGAGATGGCAAAGGACCTTTCCATGGCTGCACAGCAGATGATAAAACCACCATGGCAGGAGACAGATCCGTTGGTCTAGAAGCCAACTTGTCTGCCACAGGAGCCAGTTCAGCCAACGAGTAGCCTGCATCCAATGCATCATCAATCAATTTCGAATGCATCATGGAAACATCGATCCCCAACATCAACCTCACGGTCATCATCAGAGTGAATCCTGAAACGAGTAGCACCCCCGGACTGCACACTGGTGTCATCGGATTTGCAGATCATACAGAAGTAAAGAAGATCCAAGGCACCAAGAAGATATGAAGATCCAAGTCAAAAAAGGATGAGATATGCACACGAAAATGACGCAGATTACTTCTCCAACTAGTGTAGTAATGGTGGCCCAAGACGATCGTAGATGAACAAAATCAAAAAACACCGAGAGAGATGTTGTCGTATGGTGAACAGTAACCTATCGCTCTCGCTCAACCCGATCGCTCTTCACTTTCTTTCATCGCTTCCGCCAACTCCACTGCCAGTCTTTTTTCTCTCGCGAATTGATGAGCATGAGGGCCACTTGTTCTTCAAATGCAGATTTGTGTATCGACAATAATTAGTACATCCAACTTCCCTTTTTATTGACCTGTTCAAATTACATTTCATGTGATTGTTGAAACATGTATGTTCACTTTTCTAAAATACAATAATAGATAAACAAGAGTTAATAAAAAAGGGGCTAAACAAGAACCAAAGAAAGAAATCAACGCCGAGTCAACGAACAGTAGAGCTAGTCAAATTTCTACAACTTGGCACACCGTCCTCGAACCCCCTCAGGCTCAGCACCCTTCCATGTCCCTCCAGCTCAAGTAGACTAGGCCGGCGAGGTAGTGCGCGTACGCGCCGGCGATGACGAGGACGTGGAACAGCTGGTGGCTGTGCCCAGCGAGGTCGAACCGCCCCGGCATCCACCGCTCCGGCACCCTCGTGGCGTACACCACCACGCCGGCCAGGTAGAACGCCCCCATTGCCATCTCGTAGCCCGTCGTGAGCACAGCCTCCGGGCGCGCCCCGAACACGAGCATCTTGTGCACGATGGGCACGAGGCCGGACATGCCCATGCACGCGAACAGCCCGGCGCGCGCCCACCGCAGCTCGGGCGCCTCGAAGACCGGAAGCAGCGAGACGGCCACCGCGGCGGCGCCGAAGACGGTGATGAAGCCGAGGTAGAGCGTCTGGAAGAAGGGGTCGCAGACGAAGGTGTAGTAAACGAGCGGGTAGAAGGAGGTGACGATGAGGCCCGTGATGCCGGCGTAGTCGAGGCGGAGCAGCACGTAGCTGGTGTGCTCCGAGTGGCAGGCCAGCAGGTGGCACGCACTGCTCATCAGCAGGCAGAACATGGCGCCGCAGAGGTACGCGTAGAACGGCCACCGCGCGACCCGTTGTCCCGCCGACAACTCCGGCGCGGCGAGCCCCGGTTTGACGGACACGTTGCGCAGCGTCTGCATTGCCACGGGCGCTCCGTTGGCGCCGTAGCTCATCAGTACCATGGGGTTGCCGATGTCGTTGGCGAGGCCTGTGGATGTTGCCGAGTGAGACACACCAGTCTCCATGGGAACCATCGTGGCGGCGCAGACGGTGAGCGCGAGGAACATGAAGAAGCCGATCAAATGCCTGCAAGGGGGAGAAGAAAACGCTCGTCAGTTAAAGTGCGTACTTCGTGTTTCGATTATGTGGAACGGAGGGCTTGTACGTGCTCGGTGCTCTGAACAAACGCTTACGTCCAGACGTTGATGGTCTCGTTGTGGACGGCGAAGGCGCTGAGGAGCGCCTGCTTGATGGGCCACTCGCTGCGGTAGTAGTCGAGGATGAACTCGTTGTGCTTGAGGAAGGCCGGTAGCCCGTCGTAGCTGACGAGCTCGTACCTGTGCTCGCAGCAACGGTTCGCTCCTCCACCGCCGCCGCCGCCCTTTCTTCCCTCCAGGAGGGCGGACTTCATCGTTGGTGATACGACGGCGGCGCGGACGTCCACGTCGTCGCTCCGGATGGTGGTCGTCTTCTGCAATGTCACTGTGGAAGCCATCGATCTGAGCTGGCTTAGGACAGCAACCAAGTTCTAGCTTGTGCGGTGGCTAGCTAGGAGTAGCGCGCTTCGCATGGTTGGGTTTCTTGGGTATATATAGTTGTTGCTGACTTGTTGTGTACGGGGAAACTGGGGAAATGGTCCGATTAGTGAAGCGGCGGGCGCCGGGATGCGAAAAAAAATTGTGATGTATGGTCATCGGTCTAACTTTTAGCGCCGGTTTGAGCTGACCACGACCAATTGGGCTGTCGTTGCTCTTGCTCCCGGTGTCCTGTACTCCCATCAGTTGCAGATGGATGGCAACATAACATCGCGTGTGAACTATTAACAGCTTGATCATGATGTAGCTGATGTTACCTAGTACTGCTTATACTTTACCGGTTGGCAGCAGGAACAAAACAGTTTTGCTAGTGGGAAAACAGGGGATTGTTTGGTCAGACACCCGGAGCCGTCTCAGCCGGCCGGGGACACGGAGGACTTGTGCAGTACGGCAAACAGCCCTGTTCACTTTTGTCGGCTCAAGTCTAGTAAGAAAACCAATGATCACCATTCACCAAAAGCTTACCCAAAGCTAGGTGGAGAACTACGTCAGATAAGCGTTGCTGCCAGTACGTACGTTGCGGCCCACCAAGTCGGTCTGTGTCTTCTTTTCTTCATGGTTTTAAAAGCGCGACGAGGTTTAGTACGTCAAGGACTCCAATGCTCAGAATCTGCCGGGTCCCTACGTACGGCCAATGGTGCAATACTCTAGGTCTTCAACGAGCTGCATGTCAATTCAGTGGAACACTGCAATGGCATACAGTATCTATTATATATTAAAAAGTTAACGGGGAATTGCTAAAAAAAATGCTTGAAATTCTAAAAAATAAAACATTTAGTTTTTAATCTAGTGGATACTAACTAAGTTCAACTATACTAGTCATTGGATGTTATTATTTAAATAAATATCTAACCATCTATCATCTAACCATCTATCTAGTAGATATAAGTTATAATGGCTTAGATTAAAAGAAAGAGTATATGCCAAATACAATAAAAAGTAACAAAAATTTGGAATAAAAAGAAAAAAATCAGCCATTCGAATTAAAGCCCATACATAACTAAAATTCAAAATAAAAATTAGATAAAAATTAGCATTTAATTTTGTATATCAATACTAACCTAAGACTAATGACGGAAATTTGCTTTCGTATGAAGTCCATACCAATAAAAATACCAAATACAATAAAAAATAACAGATATTTGAAATAAAAAATAAAGGAAAGCGACCATTTTACTTTCATGCAAACTCCAACATGAACATAGCTGAAATTTAGAACAAAAATAAGATAAAAATTAGCGGTTGAATTTGTATATGAATTTTAAACAATGGAAACTAACATGAATTTGTAATAGAAAAATAAAAGCAAATTAACCATTTGATTTTCCTACGAACTCTAAATTAAAACTTGAAATTCAAAATTAAATAAAAATAACAACAAAAAAATAACAAAATAAAAATAAAATAAGGTAAGCAATCTTATATACTAGTCGGCAACACGTGCATTCGCACGGGCTAGCTTCTTAGATAAAGTCATTTTGGTATGTTAATTCAGATTGTACATCATAGCCACTATAAATTGGTTATATTAGATGGGCACTAAATATTTTTCTTTTCTTGATTAGTATGAAAATTTTCCTGCAGTATATAATTATTATAGGTTATAGATCTTATTACAAATTTTAATATTTTTAAAATTTAGCATCTAAATTCTCATACAAATCAAATCCCTAATCATGCTTTCATTTATTTCTGATTTGAATATTTTTGGACCACACTTTGGGTGGACTTTTTTTTTCAGTTTTAGGTTAAACTTTATATAAAAATCTATTTTCTATTTTCCTTTTTGCATTCTAAATTTTTTTAGTGTTTATTTTTGAATTTGTATGAATATCAAGTTGTTTATTTTTTTATTCTGAATTTAGTTAATTTGGCTTGTACTTGACAAATACTCACTTTGTTAAAAAAAATGTAGTGCATATTTTTTTAATGGTCTTGTTCATAAATATAGGCTGTATTTTATATTTCAATAAAAAATTAGTGTGATATTTCCTTTATACCCCTAATAAATAGACAGGTTTACATTATATCATCTAAATGCATGCAGTGAATATAATGCTTATAGACAATAATTATGGGTAATCTAATCATTTTGAATATTTTTATCTTGGTCTATATGATAAGACAAAATACACCCTATAAATTTGAACGAAATAAGTAATTATTATTATGATTTTTTTCTTATTTAAATATGTTACTTTGGAAGACGTATAAATCAAATTTCTATCACCCTTTATTTTTTATTCCGAATTTGCATATTGTTTTATCGTACCTAGGTGGATTTTGTTAGTTTTAGGCTGGAATTCATCTGAAAATTTATATTTTCATTTATTACTATTTTGAATTTTATTTGTAGGGTTTACTTGGGAATTTTAGGAAATCAAATTAATTAATTAATTTTATTTTTTTATTCCAAATTTTAGTTAATTTGGATTGTACTTGACATAAATTATTTGTTTTAATTTGCTAATTTTTACTTAAATATTATTATTAATTTTATTAATTTATATATTTTCTTTGGAAATCGTATGGATGCCAAATTGATAAAAAAAAAATTATTCCGCATTTCAGCTAATTTAGATTGTGGTTGACATGGACTCTTTCTTTTAATCCAAGCTGTGTAAATATTAATTCGAATTTTGGTTATTTATGTTTTTTTATTTGGAAATCGTATGGAAGTCAAATTGATAATTTTTTTTATTTTGAATTTTAGTTAATTTAGATTGTACTTGACATGAACTCTCTTTTTTTTTTATCTCAGGCGTTATAACTTAGGCCCGATAGATATACAATCAGATATTTCTGATTAACCTGAGTGCTTCCCTAGAGTACCTCATTAGTATGTGTGTGTATAGAGACACAGAGACTGTTAACTCGATGAAATGTTTTTTATGGCCGCTAATAAAATATAGAATATACTAAAAATCCTCAAAGATAAATATCTTGACTCTTTATTTTGGTGGACTTCCACGTAAAAAAGAGATTAAAAACTACGATACATCGACATATGTTCACTCGACTATATTGATATAAGTAATATGATGTGCATTAAAAAAAAGCACCGAAAGAAAGAGACAAGTATTACTATAATGATATTAAGAGATGATGATATAAATGAAAAATGTTATGTTATACTACGTTTACTGTTTTGATATACCAGTATTTGGGGAAGAAAGTTTCAAGAGATAAGTATATCTCTCGTACAATATATAATATCAAATTTTCTAAAAAGAAAAATTATAAATGTATTATCAGATCATTTAAATATACTTTAAGACGATGCATATGCAATGCACGGGCCACCTGGTAGTTGAAATTGAGCAGAACACGGCATCAAAAATTTCCGACATTTTTCACGACCACGTGAAATCAGTGTCGAACATGGGTGGGGTCCCGCTTGTCTGTCGAATATGTCTCCGTGTTTCTTGAGGTGGGTTTGTGTTGCTCGGTTCTGAACGTTAGTGACAAACTGGCGATGCGTTTTATGCCCGTCCCGTGCGACGATCCAATTTTATGGGAAGGTGGCAACCCCCAAGTAGCAGCAGCTGCTGCTGCTGTCGTCTATGCACTTCCCTTGGATCTTTGCTGAAACGTCAGGTTTATGCCCGTATAATTATATCTCGTTATATAGGAGGAAGCTGGCAACCCCCAAGTAGTGGTGGTGCCTGACTGGGATTAGGTGCAGTTGGTGTTGTGACTGCAAGTTTAGCAGTAGGGACTAGGGAGATCTTACCCATCCAAAATGCATCCAACGTCCACAGTCAAGTCAGGCTCCAGCTTGTCTTCTTTTTCGTCTCCCCAGGTCTGTCTATATAGACCCCCTATTGACTTCCCCTGTTCCCTTCCTATTCTTGTCCATGGCGAGCAAAGCGGCAGCTCACCTGCGAGCTGCCGCTAAACCCCGACAGGCGACAGTGAACCAGCTGGTTGACGATCAACCCGAATGACTGTAAGTCTGAATCGCCGGTGACCGCGTCTTATTTAAGGGAATTAAGGCGTAAAATGTCTACTGTCATGTATCTGTCACTGCATGGCCAACGATGAGAGCAAAGTATTATGTTGCCATGTGCCATGATTTGCAACAAGCTTCAACCTTATATAAGTTTAGTGCAACAACATTGTAGGAATGATTCAAGTAGTGCCGTGATTTCTTTATACACACTAGGACCAAATTAGCAACAGTAGGTACTGTTTGAATGTGTATAGATCATTGCTTATCTAATTGGAACGATTTGAGCTGTGAGAATGGATATTGTCATTCTTTAGCAAAGTTTGCTTTATTTGCAGAAGTTACCAAAAATGTGTGGATTACACTTGCTCAATGCCTACAAGAATATGCATTCATGCTTTCAAAAATGCTATAGGAGGAATGATCGGCTTGGGTAAATCTGCCGACACCCGGAGCCGATCCGGCCGTCAAGGGGTTGGCTGCAAGTTGAGCCTCCTCCCTGCTTGCCATGCTTCTAATAACCAACGAATGGCAAGAGCTCTCAAGATCCTATTTCAATCGAAACTTTCCGCGTGGATCTTTTTTATTACGTCTTGTTTTTACTCCTACATTGGAACGTATTGTTTAACGTAAAACCAATAGTGGATTTGTTTCTGTCTTTTGTTGAATAGGTGGTAAAAAAGTCACATCCAAGATGGGGAGTTGGGACGTAGATGGGCTGTCTGATTCCTCAACGTTGTATACGCTTTGAATGGTTGAGATATACCCTACTCCTAAAGATAAGGACTTGGGACGTAGATGGGCTGTTGTAAATGAAGTTGTGCTAGGCTGCAGCTTGCTCTTTCCATGACCCGACGGCTTGGCAGCCAAGCGGCTCGGCCCAGCTGCCCCGCTGCGGGGCCGCGTACCAACTGGTTTTTTCAACGTCGGCTATTGGCCCTGCGCTGCCCCGCCGCGGGGCAGCTGGGCCTGAGCCTTTTGGTCGATTATACCGATCAGTATTCGTGAATCTATTTTTATTTAATATTTATTTTAAATCATTTTTTCAAATCTAATCGATGGAAACACAAAATTGCAAAAATAGGCACCCGTCGCCTCAATATGGGGCGATAGGTACCTGGATGCAAAATATGTTGGTAAATCCACTCCTTCATGTGTTCATTTTTACAAGTGCTTTTTTTACATCCAGGTACCTATCGCCCCAATATGGGGCGATCGCCCCATATTGGGGCGACGGGTGCCTATTTTTACAATTTTGTGTTTCCATCGATTAGATTTGAAAAAATGATTTAAAATAAATATTAAATAACAAAAAATTCCAGTATTCGTTGTCTTTACACGCGGGCCGAAAACTGCCAACTGTGCCGTTTGCACGTTTCCCCCGGACGAACAGGACGTACGACGAGCCGCCCAGAAATCTCCATTTAGACCCTATTCGGTATGATTCTAGATTCTATTAAAAACAAAAAACGGTTCCAGATTTTTAGTAGAAACGTTTCAAATAGGATCAGGATCACTGTCTAGAAACCGTTTGGCTATCTGTCAGGATTCTGTGAATCGGGGTGGAACGGGGTTGAGTGCGATTCAGCCCCAACGTAGAAAAAGAAAAAACGTTCCGAGAAGAATTGTACCGAGCTTTAGCCCGTTTAACTGAGTTTCTCTCAGATTCGAGTAGAAACGGCCTAGTTTCTAAGTTGCCAATAAGGACCTAGTTTAATCAGTTCCGTTGACCTTTCGCCCAGCACTGCACTGCACAACTTGCTCGGATTCCCAGAGGCGTACGCAGGCGGCAGCGGCAGCAGAATCCGATTCCCAATGCCACGAAGCCCCTTTTCCCTAAGCCTGCCTGCTGCCCAGCACGTACATATCGCCGGCAGGCATCGTACAAGCCGCACTGCTTCTCACTCGGCTCTGCAGCCGCGCCTCCAAGAGCTCGCCCAGAATCCGGATCGATGCGTGCGTCGTTGCGTCCAGCTGCGCTGTCACAGTCTTACTTTTAGACGGAGGCCTCTTACGCTTTACGGTATCTTTGAGCTCGATCGGCGGGGCGGCACGGGAGCGTATCCACCCGCGTACGTACATGGTACGTGCGATTTCAGCTGGAGACAACATGCGCGCGCGCGCTAGCAACCAGACCTGCCGCGCTTTGCCCGCACCGCGTCACGAAATAAATCTCGCACATGGAAGCCGTTAGGGTCGATCGACATGACACGGGGAGGTAGCACTCATGCCCATCGAAATGTATGCATGCATGGTCCCCGCCGGAATCCGTTACAGCGAGCCAGCTATACTTGTATGTATCCCCTTCAAAGCACTAACCCTGGGCTAGCTCGACGATCTGTCTGTACATACGTATGTCGGTATGTGTATGTGCACGCATGCATACATCTCTCGTATATCTATGCCCATACGTACATAAGAAGCGTCGAGAAGCACGCGAGAGAGGGAACGAAAATGCACGAAAACGATCGTGAGGTGGTGGTCCTTCCATCGATAACATTTAATTTAATTAGTTGAGATATTTTTCGGACGATTTCACGTGCAAGTCGGCATAAAAACTTTGCTGTTTGATGTTATCCTACGGTATTAAAGTTAGGAGGAAGAGCGTCCGAAGAGGAGCCCCACGTGTCCCTCCAGTTATCTTGTAAAAATGCCCTCATGTTTTTCTCGAATTACGGATAGATCCCTGCGAATTTACGAATAGGCTTTTTATGATTTTCTGTGAGGGGAATAATTTTTTTCGGTTCGCGTTTAGGTCCCCGTTAAATACTAATCACAGACGAGCCCTTTTCTAATTTTTTGGGATAGCAATCAGGTCCAAAAATATAACAAATAGGTCACCGTTCTTTACGTTCAGATCATTTCTCCGTTTTTCCCAAAAAAATATTTCCGTCAACAGAAAGATGTGTACTTTTTCCCCGTCTCGGTCTCTAGAGGTTCTGGAGCCTCCAAAAAAATTGAAAATACTTCTTTGTCTATTTTTCCTCCGAAAACCAGATCCTTGCTCCGTTTTCCCCCATAAAAATATTTTCGTCAACAGAAAGATGTGTATTTTTTCTCCGGTTCGGTCTTTAAGGATTCTCAAGCCTCAAGAAATTTTGAAAATACGTCTAGGTCTATTTTTCTCCAGAAAAAAACGCGAGGTCGTTTTTCGTTCACGCGCGCAGCGTGCGCCACACAACAAATAGGTCCCCGCTCTTTACGTTCAGGTCCTTTCTCCGTTTTCTCGAAAAAAATATTTCCGTCAACAGAAAGATGTCTACTTTTTATCCGTCTCGGTCTTTAGGGGTTCTGGAGCCTCCAAAAAAAAAAACGTCTATGTCTATTTTTCTTTCGGAAACTAGATCCTTGCTCCGTTTTCCCCGATAAAAATATTTTCGTCAACAGAAAGATGTGTACTTTTTTCTCGGCTTGGTCTCTAAGGATTCTCGAGCCTCAAGAAATTTTGAAAATACATCTAGGTCTATTTTTTCTCTAGAAAAAAACGTGAGGTTATTTTTCATTCACACGAGCGGCATGTGCCGCGCTTACGGGCTAGTCACCACTAAAGTTCATCACAGATAACTAAATCTATCAATTTATCATATTAACGTAATAGAAAAAGAAACCGCCACACTTCTAAGGGCTAGAAATTACTACGTCAATCGGTGAAAAAAAATAAAGCTCTATAATGTTGATTGTGATGAGTCAAAATTAGAGAGAGAGAGAGAGAGAGAGAGAGAGTTCATTTTTCAAGAATAAAACTAACAATTTGATTTCATACGAATTACTCGATAAAATAGAAATAGAAATTGGATTTGTATATAAATTTCAACAAAAATAAACTAGAATTGGGAATAAAAATAGAACAAAATTAACAATTTGATTTAAATATGAATTCCTAAGAAAAATCCCTAAATAAATATAATTAAAAAAAGCAAATGGATTTGTATAAGAATTCCAACAAAAATAACTAAAATTTGGAATAAAAAATAAAATACTATTAGTAATTTGATTTTAACGTTCACTAATAAGGACTAGAAACTCCCAAGTTAATCGGTGAAAAAAATAAAAATGTTCACAATACCGATTATGCTGAGTCCAGATTAAAAAAATAGTCTATGTCAAGTATAGTTCAGAAATAACTAAATTTTGGTATAAAAAATAAAATAAAATTAGCACTATCATATTCATACGAATTCCTAAGTACAATAATTAAATAAATATAGTAATTAAATAAAATAAAAAAACTGAAATTTGAAATGTGAATTAAAATAAAATTAGCAATTTGATTTTCATGCAAATTCTAAATTGAAATCCCTAAATAAATATAATTCAAAAAACTATTAGCAGATGGATTTGTATACAAATTTCAACCCAAAATAGGAGAAAGACAAAATTCAAAAATTATGGCAAGCATCAATGTTGTTGAAGAGAAATGCTAGAGTTGAAGGAGCCAAGGGTCGCGACAATAAGTGGTTAGCATCGACATTGTTGGAGAAATCAATAGCCAAAGAAGCTCGATAATTGGGAAGCCCTGGTGGAGAGGAGATGAAACCTTGCATTGAAGACGAGCTATGGATGATATAGGGTCATCACGTAGCTAGGAGCGTCCCATGCCTTGTTAGGGTGACGCCTCAAATGGTAATGATAAGATTCCTTATATAGTTAGATTGTGACTAAAGTAGACATACCGACATCAGTGATACCGACATTAGTGAAGATGGGAGGTCACTGCAATTAGTAAGGGTGGCACATCGTTGGGTTGCCCAATGTTAAAGAAGATGAGCGAGTAACACAGGAGAAGAGGACATTGAATGCTATGCATGTGTATATACATATATGCATATGTATGAATAAAAGTACGGGCATGCACAAACAAAACAGTAAAGAGCTCAGAGTAGAGATGGTGTAGCCATAGTGAATAGACTCCAGGCCACTGAAGAAAGCATGATGGTTGTCTCAAGCAGGGGTTAGTGATGGTCACATGTGTATTCGTGTTTGATGTCATAATGGTCAGCATTAAATAATAACTAGAGAGAAATAGAAGATAACTATATGGTAGAGTATTGTATTAGAAGGGGTAGCAGCTGAGAGGGGTTGATCAATAATTGGGCTTGCTATTGGAGGTTGAAATAGAAAAGCTGTGACGACAATAAGAGGTAGAAGACACATGGTTCGGTGGGCAGCCAACATGTGAGGGAAGATAAGTTTAAGGTAAATTGCCATGGTTCATTGCTACTCGAATACCACGTAAACTAATGAGATAATTTGTCTCACACATAATCTACATATTGCATGATATTAAATAGAGGTACATGTCCATGCATACATTTCGAAAAATAGTAACTAATGTAGGAAGAATTGGGGCATATAACTGCATGATTCATGCATGATGAAAAGTGGCTACGTTTTTGTTGACACCAGAATTCAGCGCATATCTGATTTGGCAAGGATGAGTAATTTGGGAAGCTAATATAGGAACCAAGAGTAAAATCGAGGTGAAACCGATGTCGGGTTTATAATAGATTATTTTAGGGAAGTTTAGGCCAATATGGACATTATTTTACAGAGTTCAAGGGGGGTAGGATTGGTTCGAACGCTATAAAAGAAGACGACGGGTGACATAAAAAACAACAATCAATCAAACAACTCGCTCTACTTTTTACTTTGCTTTTTCATCGGCTAAGAGTAATACACTAGATCTGTAACCTTTCCTCTATAATTCGTGTTACAATAAAGTTGTGTACCACTGATTATTGATTTCATCGACTTACGCCAGCTCAAGCTAAGTTATCAGATATGGTCAATCAATCTATACATCATGCCCTCATAAATCAATCGTCATCATTGGTGACCATGCTTCGACCGATGATTGCCAACAACATTAAGACAGTAGCAGAGGAATTAGTGTTGGCTAAAGCCCTCTTTGAGCCGATGCAACCATTACAAAATTATCTGGTTTATTCCGTGCCTCCTAATACGTGTAGCCTTGAACCAAGTTCTTCGGCTCCCGTTCTGACGATGATGCCGATGCAACCAATCGTGGTTTTATCAAGGGATGCCACCACGGGAGGAATCCCATATTATCTTGCACACACAGATGGAGCCAAGGGTTCCTAGGTAAATTTACCACCATTGGCGCCTTTCTATGTGTTTCGAACATCGGGGGTTAGGCCGACAGAATCACCCTCACGACCACAATACATTGAACCAATTCTACCTAGAATTTGGCACCTTATAAGGTTGTGACGTACGCTGAGCCCTTTGTCCTGCAACCTGAGCTGATATTTGGAGGGCAAAACGTCGGCTTTGAGTGATCATACTTATAGCAGCCAACTCAAGCATTGTGCCAGACCGAGTTTGTACTAGGGGGAGCAGATGCCAATAACGCATATAATTTTCCAATGCCATAGATGCAAGTATCATCAGCCAAGGAAACCGATTGGGCCAAGGCTATTTTTTGCGGTGTTGTGAGATCAGTTTGGTATCCAGCCAAAGGTGCAGACTGTCGGTTACCAAAAGTTGTTTCCTGATTACATTGATCGGATCCCACACCCCAATAGTTATAGGGTCCTTGATTTCGTGAAGTTTTCGGGAGATGTCTCGATTACAACTCTAGATCATGTAGCGTAGAACAACGAGCATCGACGATTAGTAAAGGAAATGTTTTATGAACCAACCCAAGGTCGACAGAATGGTGATCGAAGAAGACCGGTCCATGAAAGGATTTCTAAGCTGGTCCAGGAGTTGCCTTGACCAGATTAAGGACACAATGAAATGGCTGAGCTAAACCTAGTGGGTAAGATATGGGAACCGATACAGTCCAAGCCACGCTAGTGTCCCTCAGGTCTGAGCAAGTCGCAAAGAAGATGGTTTTAACATTTAAGGACTCAAGAGTTGAGGGAAGCTCACCACAAAAAAAGGAGGGACAAATATTTTAATGAGATTCGTTCGATCAGGCATCTTAAAAAGGAATGAAGGAAGAAGGAAGTCATTCGGGGAGAATTTGATTCAGCCGATGCCTTGGACTCTCCCATTATTCGTAATGATTCTCCACCATCAATGGACATTAATATGGTGTTCACACTGCCTGTAGAGTTCAACGTATGTATGACATCGGCTAAAGAATCATGTGCACAATTGTGCTTTGGATCGCAGAAGGCCATCTTCGAAAAATCACAAGATGATCATTGGCATTTGAGACCGTTGTACCTGAAAGGGCATATAGATGGTAAGTCGATATCAAAGATGCTAGTAGACGGTGGGGTGACTGTCAATCTAATGCCTCTTACTCAACTTGCAAAAAGTTTTTTAAAAAATCCCATGAAGATATTATCAAAACCAATATAGTGTTGAATGATTTCACTTGATATCTCCCTGAAGCAAAAGGTGTGATGATGACCAAGCTCACAGTTGGTAGTAAGACTTTGCCGACAGCTTTCTTTGTGGTTAATGTCAAAGAGACAGTGTGTTGCTTTGAAGGAATTGGATACATGCTAATTGTTGCATTTCATCGACTACGCACCAAAAATTGATACAATGGAATGGCAATGAGGTCGAGGTGATCGAAGCTGATACATCGGCTCACATAGCCATGGCTAGTTTAGAGGCTAATCGGATAGGGACGATCCCGGTTAGTGTGTGGCCGAGCACTTTTGATTGAACACATGAGATATTGCATCGATGGAATCCAAGTTGGCCATGAAGATCTTGAAGGAAAAAAATGCAGTGCTATCGGCAATTGACATATAGCTACAAAGCCATTGAGGGTTTTGAAGACATTGAGAGATTTGAGCAATGTTTTATGTCTTCAAATCTGTTAGAAGAATTAAATATAGGCGATGACGATAGAAAGAGGCCAACTTTTATTAGTTGGAAGCTAACGAGTGAGTATAAGGAAAAGTTGGTCGTCTTGTTAAAAAGTTATAAAGATTATTTTGCCTAGGAATACCATAAAATGCCAGGACTAACCTGTATTGCCCTGAAATTTGCTTTTTTCCATTTATTTTTCATTTGTGATTTTCTGATAATTTTGGATAATTTTTTGGAATTATTGAACGCCTTTGTCTTTTTTAGGTGTTATAAAAATGTTTTATTCAAGAAAAATAAATCCAAATTTATGCTAAAAATAATTTTAATAAGATTAAAATAGTTCAAACTATTTTTTATACTTTTTCTAAATTTTTTTAAACCATATTTGTTATTTATTTAAAACTATTTGGTATTTCTGGGATCATTTTAACATTAAAAAAGGCTCTTACCTTTTTGGGCTAAGCCCACTCGCCCAACCCATCCTTATAGGGCATAATTACTAGGGATAATTGCTTAGGATGAAACTTTATACGGGCTTTGTCGTGATTTTCTCGACCACACATCAATAGAAGTGTGTATTTCGGTAAAAGGAGATAATAATGTCTCATGGGTAAAAGATGTACATCCTCTATAGAGTATAAAGCCAATCAATTAGTTATGCCTACGGTCATAGGCTTGCTGAGCTAGTATTGCATATATTAGAATTTGGTAATTTAAAAATTGATCTTTTGGAAAATAAATTTGGTAATTTCAAAGTTTTGGAGTGTTGTATTACTTGGCCCGCGGCAAAAGTATGGGCGAGCTTTGGCTGATCCTTCTTGAGCCGATCGACCTTTTTGGGCGCCCCTCTTGACGACCCTTTTTTTGGGGCGTCCGCATTTATTCTCTTCAGAAGAATCGGTTTCACATCATTAGAATATAGGAAGCAAAATAATTATAAGTCTAATCGATTGAATGAGGACTTACTTGGCTGTTGTTGCTCCAGATCAATGAGTGAAAGAGATTGGACGCCGAGCATACGGGAGGTGTAGCCCTACAAAGCAACCTTGATTTGCTATTGCTGCCTCTTGCTCGGCTGGCCGATGACCGAAAGACTCTCGGTGGGCCTCTTGCTTGTCGTCCTGGTCTGTAAAATAAAAGAATAACTGATTAAGCATAGTTCAAAAATGTTTGATGGTTGGGGCAAAGGTAAATCTACATCAGCTAAAGTACCTCGCCCGTAATATTGATTAAACTCATGTTAGTATAACCATGAGAACTAGCGTCACCGCTGGAACTCGAGGTACTATAAGAGGAATCAGACAATTCCAATGAGTCCTTATGGAGGCCTGGGCAGAAATCGGCTATAACGCTAGAAGTGGGGCTCGTCGCCGGAGGTAATGCTGCCACAATAGCCGACCACCATTCCTTGAATGCGATTGTGTGGCGATTGTGAAGCTGGAAGCAAGGAAGGGACTACAGCTGAAACTCATCATCTATACTCAAAATGATGCCGATAGTGGAAGCTTTGTGGACCCGCTCTCTGTGGTTTAGCCGATTTAGGATATTAAGACTTGGAATGACTTGGCCAAAGCCTAACTATCAGGCATACACCGAAGGATGATCGAATTTATACGGTGGTAAAAAGGTCTAGTTCTATGGGGAGAAGCCGATGGAAAGAATGCTAGTAGACAAGAACATCCTAAATGTGTCCACTGATTTGTTGGGCATTTCACTGCTGTCGGTTGCCAAATGGATGAAGGATGGATGCGGGCAGTTATCGGCTATAACATAACTGAAAAAAATCCTCCACAGAGAAGTCTACTGTGCTAAGCTGAAGGAAGAAGGACAAAAACTTCTTTACTCCGATGGCACTTATCTTTTTGTTCTCGGATGAGCAAAGGATGTATCTCTCCCCAAAAAATTGGTTGTTTCTATACTCAGGGTCTTATCGTTATGGGGTTTCCTCACATCGGAATGGAGTCATTGTCTCGGCGTAGATGTTTGAATGGTCGACTGAACACACAACATAGCCACGTCTGGATAAACCATAAGGAGCCACTGATGTTGCCGACTGAATTTTGGTACTATCTTGTGAAGATCCGACTCCTAATGATGTGCATCATTTGGTATACTGCCCAGGAATATCTTCCCTAATGCTAGCCGACAACCGTTCACAAGTTGCTCGGCCAAAGATTGATACACTTGGGTCAGCCCAAGAGAAACTCTATAGAAGAGGTATCAGTCCAACAACATGTTTAGAAAAGATGTGTTCTCCTTGTTCGATACTAGGCATGTCCACTTGTTTTCTTCGATATACTGACTCCCACCCTTACCCTTGGTGTAGATCAGCGTGTAGTTGGGCTTCTCACTGAAAATCGATAGTTGTGCCCAGTCGGGTCGGCGGCAGCATAGCATGGCCACGTCCAAGAGGGTTGGGTCAATAGGACCAGTCCTTAGCATAAAAGCATTAAAAGTCTCAGACCAAAAGTAGCATGCTGTGGCTACAAGGGACTCGTTGGCTTGGGGATCGGGTAGGGAGAGAGGCAGACACTCAGAAAACCGACTTTTTTTTCCCACAGGGGCATTTTAACGGCTGCTACCCAATTATACCAATTCCTCCAACCAGTAAGAGCTATCGGCCAAGATCTAAAGCCCTTACTCCATCCATTAATATTATACTTAGGAGCGAGCACAGGCAATCTAGTAGGGATGGCAGAAATACCCATGGGGCCGGGTCTGGGTACAAATCTGGACCCATGGATATTTTTGGTCGGGTCCGAGTCTGGGTCCGGGTAAGAATATAGACCCCTGGGTATAGTAGATCCGGACCCGAAACTACTGTCATCAGGGTCCACTACCACTAGGCCCAACCCAATTCAACCATCCCCAAATTATGCTGAAATGCTAAAAATTTGATGTTTTCTTAAAAGCTATTTCTGGTCCTGGGTACCCATCGGGTCCGGGTTTGGGTCTAGATAAGGACCCGTAGGTGCTTTCGGGTCCGGGTCTGAAATTCTACACTAAGGTCCGGGTCCAGGAAAGCAGGACCCGGAGCTACCCGACCCTATTGCCATCCCTACAATCTAGGTATTTCTTGAGTGGTTACAGTCGATATATCTACATTGCCCACTGGGCCTAAGCAGTACTAATAAGCTCTATCGGACTCAGGAATAAGTACTTGGTTGGGATCCATTGTTAAGAAGCTGACGGAAGGAAGTACTGATAGATTGTAGGAGGGGTGCTTGAAGACGATTGTGGATAAGGTGAGTGCTTGAGAGCGTGAAGATGATCGGGGTGAATGGATGTATTTATAAGGGGTGAACCCAGTGGCATTGACCAGTAAAATCTGTGAAGTATCCACTGTAATTAATGCGTAAGATCATGTGAGATCGTGCGTTTACATGTAGTGCGCGGGAAGTTACCACGAAAAGGCACGAGAAACAACTTGAAGTTGGAACAGTGAATCTTGGCATGGCTCTCATGATTTGGTTGATAATATGGACTTGAAAGATTGATGTAATATTGGGGGCGAAGTTCAAACTGTCGGGGAAGTTGGCTAATGGAAAGATATGATTTAGCCAATAGTGTTTTTTTTCGGAAGTTCAATGTGATCTCTCAAGCGCATATATCATTTGGCACGGATGAGTAATTTGTGAAGCTGATTTGGAAATCGAGAGTAAAATCAGGGTGAAATCGATGTCAGGTTCATAAGAGATTATTTTAGGGAAGTAAAGGCTAATACAGACAGTATTTTATAGAGTTCAAGGGAGATACGATCGGTTCGAACACTATAAAAGAAGAATCAATCAAATAACTCACTCTACTTTTTTTACTTTGCCTTTTCATCGACCAGGAGTAACTCTCTAGATTCCAAAATTGCGAACAGATCCTTCCATCAGAATTTTTTTTTTTTTGCAAAAAGGACTTGTAGTTTTCTAGATTCGCGAACGGATCCTCCATTTTTTTTTGCAAAAATGATCATGTGATTACACAAATTCGTCGACAGCTCCTAGCCAGCCTATTTTTTAAAAACCCTTTGAGAAAATTGAAATTACATTGAGGTTCATTTTTGCAAAAATGACTCGTGGTTCCGCATATTCGCAAACAGATCCTCCACCTTTTTGGCAAAATGGACACATGATTACACAAATTCAATGACAACTCTACCTAGCACAGTTTTAAAAAACCTCCTGATAAAATCAAAATTGTGTTTAGGTCATCTATCTCTTTTTAGAAAAAGAATCCTAAACTAAATTTTGTGTAGTAAGGTATGACACGTGACTCTACCTAATCGTAATTAAGCCACGATCGAGGACCTCCTGACCCCAACATCCACCAATCCTCGCTCCCTTTTTTGCTTGCTAGCTGGCTACCCTATTGATTTATCAGTGGTACACATGCGGCATGCTCCATCTCCAGCTTAATTTGACGATCTAATAAGTAAATCATTATGTGCTTTCACTAGAAATGCAGGCCGGCTTCTGTACAGGTTCCCTGCATACAGAGTTAATCCAATCATTTTTAAATTAAAATCAAAATCCCGATGGTATTAATTTACCGTGAAAATTGAGTGAAATCGTCAAAAACCGAAGGATTTCAAAATCAAACATTTGAAAAATTCAAAAAAAATTGAAAATTGATTGATTTTCTCGAAAATCGACTGATGAGTTGAACATTTTGGGTGGCCGATTTTTTAAGCAATTTTCATCGATTTTTATTGAAAATCGCTCGATTTTCAACCGGTTTACATCGCATAAATTTTTTTCAAATTTTTTGAATTGAACCAATTTAGGGTTTTGAACCGGCTCGATACCGTTGATTGTCACGAAAATCGACCAGTGTTCGTCGGTAAGCATAAGTTAAGCATTAACAGAAATTTTGATTAAGCAGGTAAAATCAGACTGCCACGTGCCCTATTAATTGAATCATAAGTTAAGCATTAACAGAAATTTTGATTAAGCAGAATCCACGCTTTAGAGCATCTCCAGCAGAGCCCCTAAACCAGCCCCTAAACCTTAAAATAGGGAGTGTAGTAAAAAAAAAAACAGATCCAGCAGGGCCCCAACTCAAGCCCCTAAAATTAAGAGTTCCCTAAATTTGTCTCCTCAGCCCCAATTCCCAGGGAGCCCCAACTCAAGCCCCTAAAATTAGGAGGCTCCTAAATTTGCCTCCTCAGCCCCAATTCCCAGGGATACGAGTGCATCCCCTATTATTGAAGACAGAAATACATGAGAGGCTTCGAGATGATCTTATTGAGCATTTGTGGGCAATTCACAGTGCTTCGTAGTTTGATTCATTGTTCGGAGTTTCTATTTATCTATTTATCATGTTTTGAAAATTTTAAATTTAAATTTGAAATATCATGTTTTTAAATTGTAAATGTTAATATGCTTATGTTTTATGTATTACAAATATTTTGATTGAATTTTAGTAGTGTCAAATGAAGATTATACATAGCGGATATGTTAAAATAAGAGAAAAGGTAAAATAGGAGCTGAGATTTAAAGGCTGTTGCTGAACTTGTGCTCTGAAAACAGGGCCCCAAAAAATAGAGGGAGTCCCTAAATCTAAAATAGGGACCCTGTTTTAGGGGCCCTTGCTGGAGATGCTCTTAGCTTTCCGAGACTGTTAATTTACGGTTTTACATGCACTTTTATAGTTACGATGACACGTGCGATTGTTAATTTATGGTAATGGAGTCCCGGTGATGAGTTCGCACAAAAAGTTTGAAACTTCCTGATTTTGGAATATTTGATTTGAAATTTTTTAATTTATTTTTTTTATATTGAATTTTTCTTAGTTGAAACTTTTTGATTTGAAACTTTCTGAGTTGAATTTTTTATTTAAAACTTTTCGTGTTGAAATTTTTCGAGTTGAAATTTTCTAATTTGAATTTTTTAATTTAAATTTTTTTAAGTTGAAACTTCATATTTAAAATTTTTAAAGTTTAAATATTCTAATTTTAAAATTTTGTGTTAGAGAGGAAAGACGGAGGTGAGGGAAGTGAGTAGAAAAAAGTGTAGGGAGGAGATGGATAGAGAAGATGACACATGGTATTCTAGAAAAGTGATGTTAAATCTATTATTTTTTTTTAGAAAATTGATCAGGAGCTCTGGCATTTCATTAAAGAAGAAGAGAACAACAATCGGACTACAAACGCACGCACACCTCACTCACACACACACACCCTACCACACACACGCGCTTGCATCCGGCTCCTTGCGAGCACACGGGTCGAGCGGGGCTCGAACCCGGATGGGCAGGACGCACAACCGCACCCCCAACCAACTGAGCTGGGCTCAGTTTTCTAAATCTATTAATTTGAAATAAGCCTTAAAATAGCCAGCTTTCTCCCGTCTCTGACCCATTGTTCATCTTCCAGTTCCTACTTAATTTCATCGAACAAACCAACTCTCAGAAGTCCTTTTTCCGACAATATATAGACCTCAGATTAAAAATCCAAAATTCTTTGCTACAGTGATATACCTGAACTTGTTCTTCAAGAGTCAACCAAAAGATCTCCCACCAAGAAACCTCTCTCCCTCTCTGTATTTCTTTCTCGCAGAATAAACCGGCCAGAACTTTAGGACTATGCCACTACGATTTATGGATCTTTTTCTTTTTTGTAATTCCGATGATTGCTGAGACCTCGCCGGAGTCCTCCGTGGAAAGAAGAAATTCCTCCTACGTATAATACTGCATCAAGGGATCATCGCAAGTCCGGGTGGCCGAGTCCGAGTTATAATGGGCTAACATGTTGGATAATATTGTAGTTAATTAATCTTGTTAGGCTTAATTAGCAGCTGGGGACGTGCCATAGTCTGATTGGGCCAGCATATGGTATATGCAGGGCGTCCTGCACCGGAGCCGGACCGGACGGAAGTACTCCCAGAAGAAATGTACTCACGAACATGCATGAAACGAAAATTTCTTTCCTGTGCCGACCCTCCTGAGAAAATGACAAGATCCTAATACGTGCACGAGGCTTCGGCGAGAGTCGCCATCGCTGCCGATCTCCTGATTACCTTGCTTGACGGCTGCAGGGCCACCTGACCATGATGAGCTTCGTAATCAATCGACGACGAGCGGTTCGGCGCTGCAATTTGCATGCATGAAGAACCAGGTTTCGCGCGGGTCCTACTCGTGTACAGGCAGCACAACAAATATCTTGGAATACATGGTTGCCCATCCAAATACGTCAATATCCTGCTTGAAACAAACGTCCATTTGACGGGAAATTGGCAATATGAAATGTACGACAATGACCCGGATTACTAGGAGCCGAATATACAGCGAACCTAAAGAAGGACAGCTATATATATAGGTCGTACGTACAAATTTATGCCAATATCGATCCGAATCGAGTGAAATCTATCACATGCATGCCTGTTATAATCGACCATATATTTCAATGTTATTCAAAATTTAAACCCAAGCAGCAGTATACAAATTAAATCCACCTCTCTTCGTACTCCTTTCACGACCCGATCGATCAATATTACGCACGTACAAAGTAGGCGCTTAGCAAAATAAAGAGTACAACTATACAACGCTATACCATTGGAACCATTTTTGACGGTACAGTCATGCTTCACTAGATTTCAAGACGTTTAAATTACCATGTTTCGTATGTTGCATAACAGTTTCAAACATGTTTTATAAATATTTCATCACATCTCAACAAATTTCAATGAGTTTTTAATACAAAACTATAAGGTTCATCCAGTTTCAAATCTAAAACTTGATTTAAACTGAGATTCGAAAGAACTTTAACTGAGTTCCAAGAGACTAACTTTAAAGTTCGGAGCACGTTATGCAGGTTTTAGAAAAGTTTCAAACTAGTTTCACAAATGTTTTAGCATGTTTAAATAAATTTTGATGGGTTTCAAATTATTGAATTAATTGAAGCTTGATTAAAAAAACAAGTTTCAGAATAATTTCAAAAAGGCAATCTCTTAAGTTTCAAACCATGTTTCACATGGTTTCAACACATTTCCAAAAAAAATTCAATGGGTTTCAATCTAAAAAAATATGTTATGTCAAGTTTCAAATCTAAAACTTAATTAAAGACGAGTTTAAGAAGAATCTCAACTAAGTTTCAAAAAACCAACTTCAAACGTTTCAGAGAGATCCAATGAGTTTAAAAAACTGAATGAAATCTATTGAAACTTAGTCGTGAGAGCTTTTATGAGCTGAGGAAACTAAATTTTGTTAGAGAGCAACTAGCCCACGCTATACCGTTGGAATGCATTCCAACGGTATTTTCTTTTGGGTGATTTACCTTTTGTTTTGTTCCTTTGACGATTTTTAAGCAACGTACTCTACAACGAGTCTAGTAGTTTAGGCAGTATTAAATCTAGTATTGCTTGAAATATGCTGAGCGACTCGAAATGATTTTTATTCTAGACAAAGTAAAAACCTCCTTTTACTTTGTGTAAGTTTCATGAAACACTAGGAAAATTCATGAAACTTATCTCACATATAAGTTTCACGAGTTTCAGTGTTTAGTTTCATGAGTTCCAGCGTTTAGTTTCATGAGTTTCAGTATAGTTTCGGTGATAAGTTTCATGAGTTTCATTATAATGTTTCACGAGTTTCGGTGATAAGTTTCATGAGTTTCAGTGTTAAGTTTCATGAGTTTCGGTGTTAACCCCCAGCTTTTCCAGATAAAATGGTTAAGTGGTGCAAACAGAAGCTTGATGTGTGTTTGGGAGCTAGACTCGTTATAATTTGGTGCATGCATCATACAACTAGCTAGTGTTATGCATGGGATCGAGTACGTAGGAGACTGTACGTAGTAGTGTAACTGCTGATAGAGCACCGTGCCTGTACCGTTGGAAAGCTGGAAAACGGTATACCGTTCCCAAGTATTTCTCATTTTGTTAATAGAACACTATGAACCTAATGAAACTTATCTGTAAAATATCATAAAACTTAAGCATCATGAATCTCAAGCAACCTGATGAAACTTAATCATGAAACCTATCTGAGAACGTCATGTAACTTAGCCATAGCCTCCTGAAACTCACGAAACCATGCAAAACTTTATCATGAAGCCTAGTTAAAAAATGGAATGAAATCTATTAAAATTTAGCCGTGAAAGCTATTAAGAGATAAGAAAACTAAATTATGCTAATGGAACACTATAAAGCCTAATGAAATTTATCTATAAAATATTATAAAACTTATCTATGAAACATCATGAAATACTATGAAACCTAACGAAAATTAGCTATGAACCTAACGAAACATCATGAAATGGCGTCGGTCTGCACGGCAGTGAGCACCGTGGAGTGTATAGCATGGTGTGCACTATATGTACGTGCCTGTGTATAGCATGGTTGGCCTACTTTTGCATCACCTTGCATGCATATAGTTCAAAATGAAATACTAGAGATTAATTTGAACACCGACTTCCATGCATAATTGCATGTAGTTCAAGATCCATGAAAGAAAGAATAATTTCAAAAAAAGAAAGAACGAACGAAAAATGAAAGATGTACTAAGGATGAGGCCCCAGGCTCTTCTACGATGGCAGTATGTAATTGCACAAAAAATGCGGCCAATGGGTCTTCGAACCTGAGACCTACATGTTTTGTACCAAGTTTGAACAACTAGCAAACTGCCCTTCTTGAGTTGTTGTGATTTGTGAGTCTTGTGACTTCCAAATGAGCGGCATCAAGGCGTACCATTGAAAAGCTAGAGAACGGTATACCGTTCCCTAGTTTTTCTGCAAAATAAAACCATTTTTCCTGTCACATAGGACGACAGATAAGTCGTCTATTTTATAACATCAATGATGGGTTCTTAACATGTGCTTAAGTCTATCTATTATCTCTAATACACAACCATCTAAGCACTATCACTACTACAAGAATGTATATCCAAATCGATTCTTTTTTGTCATTACAATCGATTTTGGTAACGATAAAAAGTCCAACGATAGTGATGAGGAGGCACTATCACGGTGGTTTTCGCCCGATAGTAATAAATACTCATCACAATCGGTTCTGACCTCAGAACCGATTGTGATGATACCCCTCATCACAATTGGTTCCATCTCAGAACCAATTGTAATGATGGGATCGTCACAATCGGTTCTAGCTAAGAACTGATTGTGATAACCACACTCATCACAATCTCAAAACCGATTGTGATGACCTGAGGGCACCGATTCTGATGATAAACCTCATAATCGATTGTGATGAGTATGGCTATCGTATTATTGCTACACACCGTCCAAAAACAGCGCCAATTTCACAGTATATGCATTCACAATACAATTCACAGAATACATACATTCACAATATCACAAAGCATTCACAAAACTTATACATAGCACATAACATTCACAGCACAACCATATTACATTCACAGTACACATATTGGTACTATCACTTTTCTATACCTACCGCCCTCCTGTTTAACTTGTCTAGTACCACGTGCATAAGTGGTCTCGTAGATTGTTGAGATCTTTGTTGTCTAGGCTCTTGAGGGGGACATTAAGTTTCTACAAAATAGAAAGTAGTACACTAATTTAAGTTTTAAATTTAGTATGTAAAATGCTTATCGTATTATGCATGTACATATACCTTAGAGAAAAGGTATGAGAGTCCGACAGGACATGTATGTGATGCATGACGTAGAAGCTGCACAGGTCGCTACACCCATATTGATGACACTGTGAAAAAGATTGCACTGATACCAACTGTAACACCACGATAGAACACGCGCCCTGAATGTTACTACAATAAATTGAACCACTAACAGATAATCTAATTGAACCTAAATTTCAGCAAGCAGATTATAAAATAATTCGTTTCTAATGGAAAGCTATGTACCACAATACGAGCATAATTAATTAAGCGATCAAAAGTCCATAATTCTCATGCATAAGACATCTAGGATAGCATTCTAGTGAATAATTTCAGCAACAACATCTCAAAAAAGGTAGAAGATTAAGCTCAACACACAACATAGTTTATCCATAGACCAAAATAACGCTTAAATAGAATGACCAAATAGTTCACACCCACAAGGTTCGTCTAGATAATCCAAGTTTGAACAACTAATTTATTCAATAAGATGAAAGTACTCCAAACCTATGACCTATGTATCAAATTGGCCATGGCAATGAGTGTTGTGTGAACTATGCCCCATCCCTGAATGTCATCCTCAAAGTACCTAAAACCATAAATAAACAAGCCTGAGTTTGTAAACCCAGCAAAGTATACCATACCAAAATAAAATACATGAGGTTATTCAACAACAAGATGAAAACTTCCATACAAGTAGAAAACTTCAATATTTAGAATCATGACTTGATATTCACATGCAATGCACCATGCTTTATGCACCAAAAATGCACCATTCATAACCTTTACTGATACTCCTATTAGTGGCGGTTCCAAACAAACCGCCACTAATAGGGCGTCTCCTATTTGCAGTTTTGTAGTAGTGACACCCATCAGTTCACACCCTTTACAAAAGAGCACTCTGGATTACGCTCTCATATGACTTTCTTACCGACCTCACTCGAAATACTTTTCATGTCATGAATGCAAATGATGCAACATAGTATTTCAAAATGTTCATTTGCCGTGCATCCATAATAACAAATGCTCATCCACATATGACATTCATTTATCATAGAACATCTCAATCATAATATGACAACGAGATAGCCATTTATTCAATTTAATCCGGAAACTCATCTCAACCATTATTTTCGTACAATATACTTGCTTCTTTACCACGAGAAGCAAAGTGGTAAGAGGTTGAAGCCACTCCAGAAGTCACACCTCCTGTAGTTGATATATATAAAAACATTCATTCAGTTGAAATCATGTAACAACAATTTAAACATAGCAAAGCGACCTCACAACTAAACGCCCCTTGCTATCCCAAAGGTCAAAACATCGCAATTTTGACCTCTAGTGCCCAAACTTAAGAAACCATAAATTTTTAAGCAATCTACAGGTAATACCCTACAATTTTCTAGTTTTTCACTTTTCTTTATTAGGTCATCTCGCCTCTTGAATACAACTATGAAGACAATTCTGTCCACTCTCTCATAAATTTTTATACACAACTACGAAAAATAATGACATTTTTTGAAATCTACGAAAAATTTCCCATCTTGCTCTAGTTATTAAGAAATTTTAATTCAGCTTCTAAATAACCCTAATTCACAAATTACCGCAACTACTGCCAACCAAAATAGATTCTTGATAGCACGCAATCAATCGATCATAATTTCTAAACGACTAAATCAAAATTCATGGTTTTGGTCTCTAATAAAATATAAGACGATGATTTACAACTTTTACAACATCCAACCCTCCTAAAATTGACCAGAACTGCCTTGAAACACCATCCTAAGAATGCCATCTGCTCTGCTTGAAAATGCACACTGCCCTCCCCCTAAATGCAGGATCCCCATAACAGACCTAATCCCCACACTAAGAACGAATGAAACTATCAAAGCACATCCTAAAAACAGCAATCCAACCCTAAAGATTAGAGCTTCACTCACCCAAAGGATCGATGCACTGGGAAGATCAGGAGATGCGCACGGTTCTAGATTAGAACTGATTGTGATGACCTATTTTTGAATAGATAGACCACAATCGGTTTTTTCCTAAAAAGTTAGGAACGATACAGATAAAATGATAGTGTTGTACCATTTTGTAGTAGCGTATGAAAAGGTGCCCCTCTACGTGTAAGTACGTACGCTTGCATGTACATGCATACACTTCTACATCAGGCCAGCTGAGTTGCGGAGGGACGCCTTTGCAAAATTGCACACCCTGTCCTCTCCGGTGGGGCACGCGCGTGTACGTGGGATGCTTGCAACGCCAAGCCACCAAAGGCTCGGATAGGAGGGCTAGCCAGCTATCGAGTTATGTAGGCCGTACGATGTCGCACGTGCAAGTTAATGTCCGTCGGAGCTGTGCGGTGGTGGTATTTACGTTACGCATGGATCCACACACATGTGGAGTCATTTACGCCGGCGCGGCGTGTGCAGCAGGCCGTGTCCTCGCGCGCGCGCGAGCGCCTGCCTGCGCGGTGGCCTCGCCTAACTGTCGCGTGTCAGGTGCCTCACTGCTCGAGCCCCTTAACGCCGGAATAGTATCGCCCGGGCCGGCGTAGCGTCACAGCTGGACAACTCAAGTCTGAAGCGACTGTCGCGGAGACAGACACATGCATGCATATGTATCAAATGAGCTCGAGAGGGATTACTGATCCATCTGTAATTGATACGATCAATGGCACACCTAACTTCATTTGACCACGTTATATTCCCTCAAAAATGGAACAGCATGCGTTCCTAGAGAATGATATATTCAAATTGGAGATGAAGTTCCTCGAGGCAACCTGAAGAAAAACACATTGCCAAGGAAGACCGTTCAAGTCTCAACTTGCGAGCGTGTGACATGTGGTTCAGGAAAAAAAAAAAACCCGACGACGTAGCAGCCAGCCGAAGTGCCAGGGAGCAGGGGGACGCAGGAACGAACGGAAAGGGAGCTAGCTCCGCGGCTGGCCGTACACGCGCGACGGTCGTACGTACCCCGGCGCGCAAGCGGCCGGGCAGGGCGCAGCTAGCCTCGTGTTCTGGGATCCAGGCATGTATCCCCAGTACCCCAGAGGCGATGGATGCGTGCGTATGTACAACTATTAATCATGCCCAACTGTTATGGTCCAGCCACCCAGCACCGGCAGGCAGGCAGGCAGCCGCTGCGTGCTACAGCCATATAACCTGCACGCATGTGCCTGGTTTTTACACTGTTTCGTGCCCTCCAGCCACGCACACATGCAGCGACGTCGTACATGGCAGCTAGCTAGCCCAGCGCTCTGTTGCATGCGTCGTCCTTCGCCCTCATCCCCTGCCGCGCGCTTTCGATCGATCGGCGCAACCGTTCCCATCGATCTAGCTGTCTCATGTCCGGTAGCAGATCTAGAGGCTTTACTCCGTCTACAGTGCCGGCCGGGCTGCCAAAACCATGCATGCTGCTCGTATTAATTACGTGCTCTGTTGTGATACTTCCTTTAAGTTTCATAATGCGACGACATGGTACCCTCGTCTTCTCAGGACTACTGCTAGTGTAGTTGGGGCAAGAACCCACATGAGATGGCCAGGACCCCGGCTGATGCGGCTATGAAATATCACGACTACACATAGTTACAATAACGAACTTCTTTTTCCAGGATTCGCAAGATTCAAATCTCTACTATATAAAGTGAGAGTTTCTTCCCACGTCACATTAATTGCTCTGCTTAATTGCCCTACTTAATTGCCCTACGCAAGAAACGAAGCGTTGCTTTAATTAGCCAGCTTTTGCAAGAAACGAAGCGTTAAAGATAGATGTTTGATCTTATGAAATAGTATTTTTTTATTTTTTATTGTTTATTTTTCGTTATCAATTTTATTTTTCGTAGCAACGCACGCGCATATAACTAGTTCAAATTAATACCCGATACGCATAGGGGGTGTTTGGCAGAACTCTTCCTAGCTCCACCAAATATGTGGAGCTGGTGCTGTGGGTATAAAGCTCAAATCTTGTTTATATTTTAAAATAAAAATATAAACTTAATTCACTTTATTGTAACCTATAAATTTCAGATCTGAGGTAATGCTGGGATCTAGAGCTCAGGATATAGTGTGTGTGAGTACCATTTTGTCCTGTCTTTTTTCTAGACCACCAGAGCATTCTCTTTCCCGGACAAATTGAGTCAGCTTGCGTAAACAGATTGAGTTAAGCACTAATACTATTCGGTTGAGTTGAGCATGAACAGCTTGTTTCCGACGCCTAAATGCCTAATCAATACGCTAAACCTGGCCTGATCCTAAACAGGGCAGCAGCAGGTTGGGCCGAGGGGGTCCTTTCCGTTTCCCTGTTCGCAGGCGCTGTCTATTTGTCGTCTTCTCTTTCCCGTCCTCGGATGATCAGATCAGGCCGGTGACTCTGCTCGATCAGGCTGGCTGTTACGCTTTTCTCTAATTGCCACGCTCTGTAACAGCGACTTTTAATAGGCCGTCCCTGATTCATCCCCCCAATCACGATGCCTTTCCGGCCGCTTGTGTTTTATTGCAAACTGCCAAGCTAGCTTGCTTCTCCTGATCGAGGGCATGCGCTCGGAAATAATCTTGAGGACTAAGCGCATGTTTGTTTATATTTTTAAATATAGATTTTAGTCTTAAAAATTGAATAAAAAATAAATACTCATCTATATACACTAAATTCACGATTCACTTTTAGATAATCCAAAACTAAAACAATCGTGCCTAAGCTGATACCGTGAGAGAAAATTGAGGCTCGAATGGGTTTTATTGAAAGTTTTGGCTTCGATGTCAATTGGATTATCCACGAACCATCACATAGCGACATTGTACTTCAACTGTGAGGAGTCCACATCACAAATAATTACTATCAAAGCATTCTAATTTTAGTCACCACTTTCTTTTCTTTTTTTCACAGTCCTACTCTTCCTCTCTTTGAGCCACATGATCTAGCTAGCTCCTGCTGTCCTGCATCATCCACGTCGCCACATGAAAGTTAGACACTGTAGCAGACAACTTTTTCAGATGGAGCTGCACACCCGGCTCGCAGTGGACTCCAGCGAGAACTGTTAAGACCTATCAGATTCGCACTATTGGAACCGTGGTCAAGCATAGCCAACGGACGCACGCACCATGCGTACACGGCACATCAGGAAGATCCGCGTCTAGTTTCCTGTATTGGATCGGATCGTTCGGTACAGGAGATAGTCTGTTTCTGTGTTTGGTTAGCTAAAACGAAACCATTTCGTACGGGACAAGGTGATACAGATTTTAAAAATATTTTCAAAATATAATATACTAGCTGATATGGCAAAATCGGTCGAACCAATCGGTACAGGACATGTTCGTTCCCTTCGTCCTACTCACACGATCTCTTGCTCCCACGACCTCACGCTCCCGCTCCTCTTCTCCCAGCCAGATCTGACCTCACGCCCAGGGGCGGAGCTAGCCCAGGCCCAAGCCCCGGGCTGGGCCAAGTGATCTTAGTTTAAATATCTATTTTCAATGATTTTTCAATAATTTTTCGTAGAATTTTAGTAGGCTTTCGGTACCAGGCCTTGGGCTACAGCCTACTCTGCCTGGGGCCTGAATCCGCCCCTGCTCACGCCGGCACAGAGAAGGGCATGTATGGTGGATCTCTGCACACCGGCACCGCCCTCAACCGCGACATCTCCTGCTCGTCTTGAGGCGCTCCACGCCGGCTATGGCGACTCGCATATTTAACCCGGAGTAACAACAGTCACTACCGTCATTACCCGGAGATAATTACATGAATCTGGGTATATTATCTAATAAAATATCGAGCGAACCCGGCACTTTATCAGTTAATACACCGTATCCAGAGTGTTGCAACAAAAACAACAATTAGAGACTAAAATAGAAAATTGATTACATTCCATTGTCACGGAGGCTATCAAGTCCTTTCCATAACCATCTAATGTATCACTTCCTCAAAACCATTTTCATAAAATAGAGTTTTAATAGAAAAGTTGTTTTTGATTTTAATTATCTAAAAATGCTACTACCACTTGTATACAAGGCAGACTTAGCTTCTGCAGCCTCCAATCCAGGATACAGGCATGAATTCATGATTTTACCATGCGTAGGTTTGTACCACTTTACCCATAGCGAGCTCAACCGCAGTTGAGAACACAGAATATTGATCACTAATCAGGTATTAGATCTCCAACACTAATAGCCAACGAGTAGTGGTGTCCTTGACTATTTCCCATCTACTCTCAGCATAACGGTTGTACTCCAACTATTTATGCAATATAGTACTCCGACTAACAACGTAGTACTATACTTCGACTATTACGCAATACAGTACTCCAACTATAACGCAATATTGTACTTCGACTAACACGTAATACAGTACTTCGACTAATAACGCAGTATTGTACTCTATCTGTTTACAAAGTACAGCACTCTGACGCAGTATTGTATTTTGACTAACCATGAACTACTCATCTCTTGGCGTTTAATATAGTGCCAAAACAACCACAACTAATTTTGTGTTCCTCACTGGGCCTCCGGCATACCCAGCTTTACACCCAAGTTATCCACTCTTACCCAATGTGGAGATCAAACACCTTCGTATGACAATCTTTTCTGGTCGTTTTCACACACTATATTTGACAAGATTAATACGGTTCATTGCCTGAGTGTAGTGGTTTATCTTTATATCATATCCTATGTAAAGGGTCCCACCAGCAAATTCTCCTTTAACGGGACCCTCTACCCACCTCACACACACACACACACACACACACACACACACACACACACACACACACACCATACCGGCTCCATTCGTTGGATGAGCCATTTCAACACAACAATATTCAATCACTGCCGCAACAGTGCATCAACAGACCAATTTCTGCCGTGACAGCTCACAATTATCCATCTTTCCAACAACTTTCGATTTAAAGCTTTACATTAAAAGATATTTTTCCTATGCAGTGATAATTTTTGAAAACATTCAAAAATCATTTCGCAAAATATGAACAAAGGAAGCTTGCCTGAATTAGTGTAGAAATATACGTCCTCACACGGTTGTTGCTGTATATCAGCGGACTGATTGAAATTAATTCCTGAAATTATATAAATGTCATATTTTAACTGCGAATAAGTTTTCCATATTTTAAGGTATCCAACCTTTTTGTCTTATTATCTTAAGACTGATAAAATTTACGTTGCACTTTTTAGGGCTTAATACCATTTTCTTTCGCCGCGGGCTAGTTGAATAATCGAAAGACTAGATTAATTCATTTAACAGCTTTTTAACTGGTTTATCTTTATTTGAATTGTTTGAATAAACAAATTAATTCGTAACTTTATTAATGTAACTAAAAATATATTTTTATTTTTTCTCTTTTCTCTCTCTTCTTTTATCCTTCTAACAATTCAATTAGTTGTACCTATTGTAAGCAATTACTAGCACTGGAATTAAATTACTATTGATTCTCGCAATCAATTAAACATTTTTACGCGTTATAAAAATTACCCCATTATTTTCTTTTATTTTCTTCTCTTCTTCTTCTTCTTATTAATTTTTTTTCTTCCCTTTTCTTTCTTATTTTTTTCTTTGCCATCCTTATCCCTTCTAGGCTTTTCCGGTTTTCCCCTCTACCCCTCTACCCTGTTCATGGCTCCTACTCCTGGCTCTCCTCCCACGATCCAGCCAATCTCCTGGCTTCCCTTCACCGACCACCGGCCACCACCACCCGTTCTACTCTCCGATCTCCAGCCGCCGGTTGCCTTCCTCTTCCTTGCCACCAGTTCTCCCCTGCATGAACACGAGTTGCACTCAGCCGCGTGGCTCGGTCGCTGCCCTGCCATCGCTGGCGCCGATGTCGGCCTCCCCGATTGTACCCGGCCTGCCTCACCTCGCCCACCGCTCCACGTCATCCGCCCAGGCCGCGCTCAGCCTCGTGTTGCCACTACACTATGCGCTCCAGCTGGACCACGTTGCACTCGCCCCTTGGGCCACCTCTAAACCGCCGATGTGCTGGCCTCTAGCCGCTATCGTGCTGGCCTATGGTCGCCTCCACTGCTCTAGTTAGTGTTTGGTAAACCCTAGCATCAATCTCCCCCTTCCCTAACGATTTTCCACTCTCTACTATGTGGGTATTGCCTCCCTCTCTCTCGGCTTGGGCCGGCCCTGGTCTACTCCCGCAGCGTCACCGCCTTGCGGCCGCGCATAGCACCATTAGAACCGGCCCTCAACAGCACCGCCACTACTGAGCTCCTCACTACTACTCCCATTCCCTACTGTCTCTACTAGCATTTGGTTTATGCTCTACTTTGAAGTTCACTTTTGTGATGCTAAATGGTAAACAAAATTGGTCTGTGATGATTAACTATTGGTTAGACAACAATTAGTGGTATTGTGGCGACACCTGTGGTTTTGTCGCACGCCGGGGAGTGAGACAATATCACGGAGACGTACGATACCACTTCTTGCAACCCCAAACTGAGACCACTATATTTTCTACCGTCTTTAGCTTCTAGTTGACTTTGCTATTACTAATTCTATGTTGATGTACTGCTATCACAATTGTTGGATATTTACCTGAGATGTGGTGAATGAAATTAGGTATAGAGTTGTGGTTCTGTGATGGAAATGATGTGGTGACTACCTTGGTCCCCTGGCTTGCTTTCTCTGGCTCTTGTCTTGGTGCAAACTTGACCTTCTCCTCCTATCCTAGTTGTGGTGCTTGATGATGATGGCTTGGTGACCTCCTGGCTTCTTTGAGCTTGGTTGGTTGGTGGCTGTGGCGATGTGTTGGTTTTACTTGATGCTTGGAAGCTCTTTATGTGTGGCTTGTTTTGAAGGCTTGCCTTATATGGTTGAGATGAGGATGCCTTAAAGCTCGCACTGAGGAAGGCTTCGCTAGGATGGCTTGCTCGGTTGAAGCTATCCTAATGCACAGTACTTCCATTCCTATTTATTTCTACTGTGGAGAGTTTTACTCTTTTATGGTGGAGATTTATTTTATATTTTTTTACCTCACGATATTTTTAATGTACACACGTCTACGGTTAAATTCATTGGTTTGTATAATTGTCGAGTGATGAACCCTATTTTTCGTGAGAGGTGCCGATTGGGCCTCAGACGAATCTGGTATATCAGTGTACGATACCAAACCATACGGGACTGACGGCAATTCTAATACTAATTCAATTGTTTATTTTAATTCATTGGTCCTTTTATACTTATATGCATGCAAACTAATATGCATGACCTACACTGAAGATTAGAAGATCATGACGACACCGAAGTTTTGTAATTTATATTCTTGTAATCTTCATTTTTGGAACGTAATTATTTATTTAAGTGATTTGAAATCAGAATTGTAATTAAATATTCAAGTGTCACAATTTATCCCATTGTACTCAATTTGTAATTAATGCTTCTGATCAAGAAAATAGATCGGTTTGTTTTATTTGTGACTTCCCAATTGTGTAAATCTTTTAATTTTCCCCGAGTACCGAATTGATTTATGGAGGCGTGAAGAATTAATGTGTATGCGTATGTTCGTTGTGATTTATTTAATAAATTGATTAGATTTATTTTTGAACAATTACAATCATTTATTTTTCCTGTTGCAACTAGATTATCCTATCATAATCCCTACTTTACAAGGTGCTAACTAGGCGAGTCCTTTCACCGGCGCAGCCCTCAATTGCGAGCTCTGACGATACCGCTCCTCCTTCATGTCATGGTCGCTAGATCCGCTTCGTCTTCCTCTCCGATGACCTCTCACACCGATGCCGCCTGGGCCTCGCGACACGCCTTAGCTCCAAAGACGCCGTCTCTCATTCTCGCTTCCATGTTCTCTTCCCCTGGTCAGATCTGAGTAATCATTCGCGGTGCAGAGAATGGGGAGTACGGCGGTGACCCAGTAGCTTTGCATGTCGGCGTCGCCGTCAACCACGGCCTTTCCCTCTCCGGCTCCGCTGCACACCGACACCGCCCTCAACCACGAGCTCTGCTGGTACCGCTCCCGTTTCATGCGGTCGTCGCTGGAACCGAAGGTAATGTTCCTCCTCTCCCTCACCTCATGTGTATTATGTTGTCACTATAGGCCTATGGAATGCCATCAGCATAATACATGAACATCTTCCATGATGCGTTAGTACAACGCGTAAGAGTAGCACTTTTGCTGACAAATCTAGATGTATCAGTCAACAGAAACTAGGGAAAGATTAGCTCCAGGAGTTATTTTGCTTTGTATCAGTCAACAAATCTAGATGCATCAGTCAACAAATCTCCCAGAAAATCACCTGACCCAAGCCAATTAGGTGCGCAGCGCCATCCAGCGGGTCCAAAATCTACCCGCGCGGATGACATGAAGTGAGACAGCATTGACCGTGCGGCGCAGGGCGCAGGACAGTCCGGGCACTGTGGAACTGGGACTTGGCGCGTGCGCGCCCCAGCGCCAGGCGCCAGCGCGAGCTTAATTTGCCCCCCGGAACGCCCTCCAAACTCGACGCGTACAGCCACGCAGCGTACAAGGTAGCGTACCAACCCGGCCCAGCGGCCACCGCGAGCGAGAGCAGCCGGAGAAATACCAGATGGGGACGGAGGAGAGCCCGCGGGGCTCGCGTTTGCTCCCCGTCACGGGATTCGCCCGGACCACGTAACAGTGCCACCCACGCAACGGGGGTACGTCCCCTCCGTCCGTCCACCCACACCCTGCCTCGCTGGACCGCACGTGATCCATCGATCGCTTCCCGCTCCTCCTCTTCCTCGCCGACGCCGGGGCCCGCGTGGACCTTCCCCACCTGTCAGCAAGACGGATGCCCTCCACCGTCACGACCGGTGGGACGGGCCTCCTCCCCTCCTCCGCCTACTACTTAGTACTGCACAAACACTCCTGTACTGCTACTACTAGTCTCAGTCTACTAGACGACTACCAACGCTGCTGCTCCTGCTAGCTCCGGAGCAATTCGTTAGTGGTTGTAGATAAAGAGTGGCGCGCGTGTGGCATTGTTGGAGGAGAGGAGAGGAGAGGAGGGAGGGAGAGATGTTGGTGGGGATGGAGGGGGAGGCGATGATGTCGGTGGCGAGCTCCGAGTGCAGCAGCGGCTGCCAGTCCGGATGGACGACCTACCTGGATGACCACTCCTCCTACTCCTGCGGCACCGCGCGGTTCCACGGCAACGCGCAGCAGCCGTACTACCACCCCGACGACTACTCGGAGGAGGCGGAGGAGGATGACCTGTCCATGATCTCCGACGCCTCCTCCGGCCCACGCCAGCAGTACTCCGCCGGCAACGACGAAGCCGCCACCGCGAATGCCAATGCGCATGCGGAGAGGAGAGGCAGGCGCATGGAGCAGCCTGCCGCCAGGCGGCAGAGCAAGATGGCGGCCGTCGCGTCTCTGCTCGAGGACACGGCCAGCTCGCCCGCCTTCTTCAAGCACTCCAAGGTACGTGCTGAGCAGTCCATGTGCTGCACGTACGCTTCGCACGTGCCTGCTTCTTGCATTCCTTCTTGGTTTCTGATGCGCATTTGCCATCTTCAGGCGGTGAGCTCCGCAGAGGCCAATGGCTACGGCGGCGCGGCCGCTCCGATGATGGAGATCGGCAATGCAGCCGACTTCTCCTGCGCCTTCTCCGCCACGACGGGCTTCAAGGTGCGTATCAACGTCAAGCCGCATTTGGTATACGTCTCACGTTGTTCGTTTGGGCTTTCGGCGGCTAATTTGCTCTGCATTTCTCTTTTCTCGTAGTCTCCCTTAAATGGGACTCCTCTGTGCGGCTACCTGCAAGTGCAGTACTCCCATGCTCCTGCCAAACCGATGCCCACAAGACAAGTGAGCATTCTCCCCAACGTGTTGCCCTGTTTCTTGATCAGACGAACACGGGTAGCCTTATAAAATAGTCACTCACAAAAGAAAATGGTTGGTGTTTTTCGCAGGTGTGCAGAGATGGGGGTGATAAGATCAAGAGGTGGTGACGAAGAGGTCGTGAGGAGCTCTCGCTGTCGCTGCTCGTAAGATGTTCGTGGCTTCTGCTCTGTTCCGTTCTGTTCTTGGGAGCGAAGAGGAGATGGGCAGCTAGAATGTGTTTGCGAGCCTTCAGATCTCCAAGAGATCTTTTTTTCATTAGTCCCCTAGTTCTATTCTGTCTTGTTCTGCCCCCGCTCTCTCTCTCTCTCTCTCTCTCTCTCTCTCCCGTGTTTCACTATGACTCTGCCCCTGTTCCTCCCCAGCTGCAGTTAGTATTCCACTTTTTAGCTGTCAATGCAGTGGGAAACAACAACCTGAGGAAAACGAGCGGATGTGAAATCCTTTTTGCACCACATATGTTTGCTGCGTTGTCACCTTGATCCCCTGTCTCTGTTTTGCAAATGTTGACGTCAACCGCTCCAGGCTACTACTCCATGCACGATCTTGAGTTGATAGAAGCATCTACTGCTCTCTTCTAGATATTTGCAACTGAAGATTCAGAGCAGTAGTATCATCAATGCTACACAACCAACCAGGGAAGGTATCACCCTTTACTAATATTTTATAAGGAAGGTATTTGTATACATCACTATCTTTAAAAAATTATATAAATTTTAAAGTATAAATGAAAGGTAAATAGTAATTATTTATCTCATGGTTGCTTCAAGATTTATGAAACTGGTATCGAAACAATGATTACGGTATAGGCTTACACGTACCGTAGTAAACAACGGAGATTTCCACATTTCAATCGTGGCTGTTTCTTTCTTTATCTTTTTTTTTTAATTGTTGCCTGGCCACTGGCCATCCATGTCTTTGTCGTGTTTGATCCTAACAAAACGAAGTGACACGATACATAGTATTCAAATGCGGATCAGGGCCCAGGTGCCAAGAGAGAGAGAGAGAGAGAGAGGGTAGCTTTAGTGAGTGAGTAGCTGGTGCCTGGTGGCAATGGCATACTGGTAGCATTGCGAGACATGAGATTATCTGATTATGTGGCTCAGGGGCACGTACTGCTCCAGCCCCCGTAAGCACAATACCTCTCTGGTGAATTCTTTAAAGCGGCAAAAACGGCATGTGCGCGGCAAGTACTTGTGTCTGCGCCAGGTCCCTTGGTTCAGTGCAGGGTCCCAGTAAGAAACAAAACGGAGCAAGGCGCAGGGTTGTGTAGCCATTGGCAATTACTGCCGCTGGTCATGCTCAAACCATGTGTTGCCACTTGCTACACCAACGGCGCCGATCGAGACGAATCCCTTCCCACCGCGTGCCCTCGATCGTCCGAGCCCAGAGCATCATCATTTGGCGCTAGTTTTGCATCATCAACCAAGTATATGCGACAGGTATCATCACAGGGTCATAAACTCGTGGCGCTAATTTTGCAGCAAGTCGTGATCATCTTTCCTTACAGGAATAGGAGCAATACAGTTCAGAATTGAGGCTCTTTTTTTTACCGACACTGATACTATCTCAATGTAAATTTTGGTACTCTATAATAGAATAGTAAAAAGTCTGTCAAGGATGATCGCTTTCTACCGCTACTCCCGATTCTCTATCCTGTCGCTGCTGAGGGAATATGTATATGAGGACTTGGTGACATAAAAGTGCGTGCATTTTGGAAGCATTGGCGACTGATCCTTTGTTTTACTTCTTTCCCTTTTCTTTTCCGGTTTACCGATAAGGACGGGTTCCAGAAGAAAATAATTGGAAGGAGGAATCAAGTTTCTACTTTCAACAGAGGAGAAGAATCAAAGGGTCCTGCCCTGTGTGTGCGCGCGTGCTGTACCGTACGCGCTCCCAAGTAAGGCATGGAGCGAGACCAGATGAGATGAGCTAGTGTAGTGCCTTTTAATGTGGCAATGTGCAGGGCATTTCATAGTGGCGTCAGGGACTTTGGATGGAGCGGAGGGGATGGAAGGGACGGCTGTTTCTACAATTGGGGATGCCAACCCCGTTCCGTCAGATAGGATGGGGCGGGATTGTTCATGCTGGCGACGATGATGTGCCAACAGTCATGATCAAACTTATCAATATCTATGGAAAATTATACCGATTTAGTATTTAGAATGGTCATTCAGTACTAATCTTTACTGGCTTACTGTCTCAGATTTAGTATAAGGATCAATTGATTAATTACCATAAAGTTCATGGTAATTGATGATTTGTCACGCTTTTGTCTTATTGATATTTGATTTTTAGGACCACATGTTAGTGAGATAGAGGCTTAATTACCATCAACTTTATGCAAATAGTCAAATGCCCCTCAGTATAATAATATATATTTATAAGTATACACATGTTTAATTATATGTACACCAAAGTTCATTTATAATATTACTCCAAATACATAATAATATTATCAAATATAACATATAGTTCAATGGACCATATTATTAATTTCACCGGCATGGCTGATATTGGACCGGTATTGATCGGTATTGGATCGGTATCGAACTGATATGATCGGTATTGACCGACCGGTATCAAGACCTATAGTACATAGAACTACTTTATACTAATTTAGATGTTAAAATAGTATATACCAGTCATACTGGTTGGTATATACTGATATTGATAATACTCCATAAAACACTTCCGAGAGCTTCCCTTAAACGTTCGGGTGCCCACGTGTCCAGCCGGCTGTTTTGCAAAAGAGCCAGCCAGTTTTACAAAAAAAAGTCCCTCCATTTCTTCAAATTATGTATAGGTCCCTGCAAATTTACGAATAGGTCCTTTGCGATATTTTGTGAGGGCAAAAAAAAATTTCTTGGTTTGCGTTTAGATCCCCGGTTCGTTACTTTACAGAAAGAGGCTCCCGTTAAATGCGAATCGCGAGCGAGCCATTTTTTAATTTTTCGGGGTAGCGATGAAGTCCAAAAATATAGCGAATAGGTCCCCGCTCCTTGCGTTCAGGTCCTTTCTCCATTTCCCCTGAAAAAAAAAATTTTTGAACGGAAATAAGTGTGCATTTCTATCTTTATGCCTTTTTCCCTAATTCAGCTTCTAATATTTTTCCGTTTTTCGTTCGCGCGCGGCCTACCTTGGATGTGTGCCTACCTGCGCCTTTGAAATTCCCGATTCCCAGCCACGCGTGTTCCATTCACCGGTTGTCTGTGGCCTATCGACATTGCCAAGAAGAAACAATGTGGTACACCGTATATAGCCTGGCTCTTGATTAGGTTTTGCACCTGTTCATCGCGTGGCTCTTGCTGAACTCCGACACTGTTCTTAAAGTTCCAACTGCAAGTGAGTGAGATCACACTAATGCACGCAGTAAGAGCCACCACTGCTAGCTTGTAGCCTTTGTATTCTTACTAATGCTTTTGGTGACTGCCCATCGTTGACGTCTCTCCCACGGTGTCTGAATCTCTCTTTACAAGGGCGCCTTGCCGCTGGTCTTATCTCACACTGCCGGAGTCAGCGCTGTCTGTGAATCCGCGGACACGGTTATTGGCTAACTTCATTTACTCCGCCGACGGCGCTAGACTTAGCGGATCCACCAAATCATCGCTTATCTAACCTGTTTATTATTATTTTTTCAATTCTAACCTTTATGTATATATTTACAAATTCGGTTTTTTTTTCCTCACCACCGAAGATCTCCAGAGTCTTAGGAACTTTGCTGATTTCGGGAGCGACGTATGGACCACCGCAACAAAAACCCTTTCGCGCTACCCAAGCGCGGTAATGCCTCCTGCACTTATGGGGCGTGGCAGCGCCTCCCTCCGTGCTCCAGCGTGGCACCAAGCTGTCGATGGTCTTTTGTGCTTTTTGGATATGGCAGAGGTTACCGTGTTTTCCACGGTATATTAAAAGGCTAAATCTATAAATACACGTATAAGGAGATTAGGTTTGAAAAAACAGGAACAGGGAGTGCCAGGTACAAGGTAGGCAGCTTAAAATCGATCGATCGAGCTAGCTCCATCCAAAATTCGCGCGTTTGTATTATTGTATACACGCCCTTTACACTATAGTACTGGGCGCTACTACTCCATGAGCCTTGCATATAGAGAGTGTATTTGTACTACCAGCACGCATACTGTTGGGTGTTGAATCACCTCATTTACTACTGCTGTACATGAGAGCGCGTTATGGAGACTATTCAAGTGAGACCGCGCCTTGTTTGTGATATGTTGCAGCTGCAGTATCTTCATGCTGCTGCTTCCGGCAGGGATTAACTTAGAGCATATACAATAAGGTTATTTTAGCTGGTTTTTAGTCTGTAAACATCAGTTTTAGTATATATGGAAGAGTGAGAAAAGATAAGAAAGAAAAAAGCTAGCTCTTAGAGCATGTACAATAGTATATCTCTAAATGTTGTCTGTAAGAATTTTAACTCACCTAAAGACAGCACTAGAGACAACATCTCTAGTAATTTATTTCTAAAGTCATTACTATAACTATTTTTTTATCACATTGGTTCCCTCGCGCTCTATTACTTTTTGCGTTGGTTTATGTGATTAGGTTGTCTCTTCTATAAGAGATAACATATTCTCTTCTCTCACCTCCTCTCTTCTTCATATAACATTTTATTAATATTATATTGCTAAGAGACAATTGAAGTGCCACTATTAAAGATGCCCTAAATAAAAGACAGTTTTGCACGAGAGCATATATAGATTATTTATGTACAAGAGAGAATAGATAATTATTGCTCAACATCTAGAGATAACTTTTAGAGATAATTATTGTACAAACTGGCTTTTAACTTACTCTAGATGATATAGATGAGAGTTACAATAAGTAGTAGGCTTTACTATTGTATTTGCACTTATAACAGTAAAACTGCAAAAGGTTAATGCATGGAGAAATTTTGTAATATATTATACTATTTGTATATGTTAGATAGTAGAAATGTTTATCTAGTTATTAATTTGTTAAGAATATTGTTATAACTATATTATTTATAGAAATATAAATAAATATATTATTTATAGAAATATAAATAAATACTAACTAATAAGATTTATGGATGCAAAGAATAAATTTCATATTGAATTTAGTATACTAATGCGTGACAGGAGAGTTTCTGCCTAAAGGCAGAGCTTTGCTTGGCCAGATGCATGCACTGACAAAAGTTGTTGCCTATCCTAGTCCCGCCGTTCCTTTCATTCAATCAGTGCTGCCGCTACAAGTTCATTTTACAATTAGGTTGATCTTGCAGATCGTTACAACTGAACTGATTGTCTGGTTCAGAATTCGAGAAAGAAAATAGCAGCAGAGTTTTTTTAATTAAATTTTAAAATTACGGTTAGCTACTTCCATCGGTTACATTAAAAAACAGCCATGTAGTTCTATATATTCGCAAACAGATCCTCCACCATTTTTTCAATCGCCGATTGGCCCTTCTTCGTGGTATCGGGGGGAAAAGCCGACGGCTCATAACCCCGCAGTTCCTTATATTCGCAAAAAGGTCCTTCATCGGTTTTTTAATTGTGGATTGGTCCTTCCCGATGGTTTCAAAAAAAGCCGACGGCTCATAACCAGACAATTTTTTTTTTAAAAAAAAACACCTGTGATTTTGCAAAAAAAAAACGACGTCTTATAGCCAGCCAATTTTTAAGACCACCACAGAAAAAATAAAAATTGTGTTTTCTTATAATAAAGACCTTAGATCAAATTTCATACGACATAATACCATGCACAGCTCGATCCAGTCCTAATTGGTGCATGCATGCAGGCAGGCTTTGTTCCCTGATGACAGGAGTCCGAAGGATGGATGAATCCAGGCATCCCATGCACAGTGCAATGGGAATCCAGCTACATTCCCTCCAATGTTTCCAATTTACAATGCATTGTACTACATCCAAGCCTGCCCCCCTGCCTCCATCCTAGGGAGACGTTGCATTCATAATAGGGCACTAAAATATAAACTACAAAGTCAATCCTTGTCCCTAGGGCCGGAAAGCCATCCCACACCGGAATAACTAGAAACGTGCACGCGGCCGCCGCGTAAGCTCATGCGTGCGAACGAAATTATTTTTTTCGAAGAAAAAACAGACTACGGAAACATTTTTCCTATGCTCCGGAGAGTAAACGGACCACGAAAATATTTTTTTCGGGAAAAACGGAGAAAGGACCTGAACGAAAATTGCAGGGACATATTTGTTATAATTTTGGACCTGTTCGCTATTTTGAATAAGTAAGAAAGGACTCGTCCGTAATTCGTATCTAACGGGAGGATATTTGTGTAAAACGGCGAACGAAGGACCTAAACGCGAACCGGGGAAAAATATCTTGCACTCACAGAAAATCAAAAAGGACTCGTTCGTAAATGGAAATCACAAAGGACTCGTTCGTAAATGAAAAGGAGAGAGCGTGGGGGGTGACGTGGGGGGCTGTGGTGACCGGAAACCTTCAAGGAATATGGTATTGAATACTAGGTCGAGTTATATGTGATACCACAATGTCTAAAAAATTTGGTCTGATTTTTTTTTTAAAAAAATGTAATTTTAGTTTTTTTGATGATATTTTTTTTTTTTTAAAAAAAATGGTTAGTTTGGAGTCGTCGGCAACTTTGCTTAACCACGGGTTCTTTGTTTAAAAAAACAATTGGAGGATTTGTTTGCGTTTTTTAAAAATTGGCTCGCTAGTAGTCTGTGAGTTTTTTTTTTTAAAAAAATGGGTTGCTATGAGCCGTCGTCGAATTTGCGTAACCAAATCTGATACCTTTTTTTAAATCCTTTTTCGGGAAAAAAAAATGGTGGAAGGGCCTATTCGTAATTTCAATTTACCGGTGAAGGACGCCTTCGCGAATACGCCGAACCACAGGGTCTTTTTTTTCGTCAAAATAACCGGTGGAAGGACTTGAACGTAATTATGATTTTTTTTTTTTTTAAAAAAAATAGAAACCATTGTAGAATTTACGTAACCAAATGTGGTCCGATTTTTTTGGAATCCTTTTTGGAAAAAAAAAAAAGGGTGGAAGGGTCTATCCGTATTTTGGTTTACTGGTCGAGGACCCTTTCGCTATATTAAAACACGGGGTCTTTTTTTCTAAATAACCGGTGGAAGGACTCGAACATAGTTTTGAATTGTTCGAAGGGCTTAACCTTGATGGCACTGGTGTGGCTGGCTGAGGGAGCGGCAATCTCAGGCGGCATTAGTATAAGTGTGTGTTGTCTATACACACATACACATATACAGGCTCGGATCAGCTGCAGATGTGTAGTTTGCATAGGGTGACTGGCTCTCCAGCTCGATCAAGATGGGAAAATAGGCGACGTTTCTTCTACCAAAACATTGGGAGGTCTGAAATCATGGAACGCACCGTCTGACTGATACCACACTTGCTGATCCAGTTCGTTGCGGGCTCCAGACAGGCTTTGGAGATGGACAGTACATATTGTAAAGTGGCTCCAAGGACAATATGGTTCCATCTACCTGCTGCTAGCTTTTGCGTTGTGTCAAATACCAAGCCTATCCGAATCGCGGACTAGATCCTCTCATGCGCCCTCAAGAGGCGCACACATGTGTGGAGAGACGATGAGCACTGACCCGTAGAGAGAGTATGGGGCCGATGAAATACCTGCCTAGCCGCCTACAGCCCATCCATCATGCTGGGTGGCAACTTTATCTGATCGATCTGAGGTATTATGTAGACTTGCCAAGTAGAATATATTATGTAGGCACGAATATTCAAAATCTTGATGTAAAAATTGTTTGTTTATATTGTGAAATGTAGTCGTTCTTCCGCACCAACAAACAACACACACTACTACAGAAAAGGACAACACAGAAGATTCGGAACTGTAATCACAGACGGTTTTTCGAACCGTCTGTAACTATGTGTCAGTGATAATCGTTGTATATTATAGACGGTTTGTGAACCGTCTGTGAAATACACATCACAGACGGTTCTAGTCACGAACCGTCTGTGATAATAGGTTATAAAATATGATCCTAAGGATCATGCAAAATGGGTTATGGTTCAGGGATTTACCCCCTGAACTATGCAAATCTCAAAGTCACCTCATTCAAATGCCAAAGTAGATTTTGGTAAAGATTTTATGAATAAATCTGCTAGATTTTTACATAACTTAGTTTGCATTATTTTTATCTCACCATTCTTCTGGAGTTCGTGAGGATAGAAAAATTTAAGGGCAATATATTTCGTGATATTGCTATTTACATAACCCATTTGTATTTGTGCAACACAAGAAGCATTATCCTCACAGATAATGGTGAATGCATCGACGGTATTAAGACCATATGACTTCTGGATTTGGTTAATTATACGTCTAAACCAAAACACACTCACGTGAGGCTTTATATAAATATATAATCTCTAATTAGTTGGTAGAATTAGCTACCAATGTCTGCTTAAAAGACCGCTAAGAAATGGACGAATCACCACAAAGAAACACGAAACCAGTTTGAGATTTGTTACTATAGGAATCAGACAGATAGCCAGCATCCGTATATCTCATCATTGTTAATTCTTGGTTCTTCCAGTAAAACAAACCAAGATCTTGGGTACCTTAGAGGTATCTGAGTAAATTCTTCACACCGGCCCAATGTCTTCTTGTTGAGGTTGCATTATGTCTTGCTAACAAATTTACTGGGAATGTAATATCACACCTTTTGCAATTCGCAAGATACATAAGTGCACCAATAGCACTTAAATGTGGGACTTTAGGTCATAAGATTTCCTCAGTTTCCATCATTGGTCTAAATGGGTCATTATCCACTTCAAGGGATCTCGCAATCTTAGGGTTTTTAAAGGATAAAATTTATCCATATTATATCTTTCCAATACCTTCTTGGTATAGAGAGACTGATGTACAAAAATTTGTTGTGGAAAATGCTCAAGTTGCAGCCCTAAGAAAAATTTGGTTTTACCCAAATCTTTCATCTCAAACTCCATCGTGAGATAAGCACTTGCTTCCTTTATCTCCTCTGTAGTTTCGTTGATATTCATATCATTATGGAATTTCTTTATGAACACACAGGGACAATCATCATTATTTGAATATTCCTTCTTCAGGAGGAATTCACTAAGTCGATTGTACCACATCCTTCCTGATTGTTTTAATCCGTATAGCGATCTCTGCAATTTGACGCAATACATGCTGTGATTATTAGGATACGAAATTTTGACTCCTTCAAAGGCTCTCTTGTAAATATCCGTATCCAGTGACCCATATAAATATGCGGTCACTACACCCATCAGCTGCATGGTTAATTTTAAGCTTGATGCCATTGATATTAAATATCGGAACGTTATTCCCCTCATTACAGGAGAATATATTTCATCGTAATAGATGCCGGATCTTTACGTTAGCCCTTGTGCTACAAGCCTCGCTTTATATCTCACCACCTGGTTATTTTCATTTCTTTTCTGGATAAAAACCCATTTTGATCCTACAGGGAACATTTTAGGAGATGTTCAGTCAGCAAGACCAAAAATTTTCCTCTTATTAAGCGAGCGCAATTCCACCTCAATTGCTTCTTTTTATTTGACCCAATCCGAGCGCTTCTAGCACTTTGCCATGGACTTTGGTTTTGGATCTAGTTCAAGAGTTTAACAATTTTAAAGGTAAAATAAATATCGATAATTGTAGTCTTTCTCTTATATAATTCTCCTGAATCCACATAATTGATGGATATTTTTTCATTTATTTCTTCCAGCTCCTCGTGATTTCCCGTAACGATGGAGTCTAAGTGTTTTGACTTCCCAGTGTTGGAATTATCACTTCAAGATGGGTCACTACAGGAATATTACCATCTCCAGGATGGTTTACTTAAGGGATTTTCTCAACATCAGGTTGCGGTTCTTCCACTGTCACAGGTAGTGTTCTCATTTGGTCGATCCTATGTTTCTACGGACGTCTCCACGAATTGAGTCCTGTGCACCTGGAAGCCTCCCCTTTCTTTTTGTTATGAGGGGCAAGAGTGGGTTCAATATCTTTCTATGGTATTTTCACTCTTTCAGGTGCATTTACTGCAGGTATATGAAATTTGTCACTCACTTATGATTAGTGAAGGTATCTGGCATATTATTAGCTATTTGTTGCAGATTTATTATCCTCCAAACTTTAATTTCGATTTCTTTAGTGCGTGGATTTAAGGACTGAATGCTAGTAACATTCCAATCAATTTTCAATTATGCTTTTAATTGTGGTTAGACATTTTTGGAATTTCTAGAGCTATTAAATTAGCTCCAAATTTTATTAAAAAAAAATTAGGTTGTTTCTAAGGTGGTACTATTTTTTTTAGTAAAATTTTCGGTATTTCATCAACCCCATGATTTTCTTATAAATTCTTTTAATGCCTTAGATTTAATGACAAGTGGATTTTAGATTTTTCAAAAATAACAATTTAGCTCAAAAACATACAAAACTATTTGGAGATGCTCTCTAGACTATTTAAAACTTACGTAAAAATATTTTTGAACTTTGTGCTAATTTGACTTTAGAAGCAGCAACTAGGAAATGAAAATATTTTCTTTAAATGCCAAAGATTCCAGTAAAGCCAAAAACAAATTATGAAAATCCGTAATAAGCTCGTAAAATAACTTGGCTACTTATTATTATAATTTGGTGTAAAATTTGGAATGTTACAACAACTGTGGTTTTCATCAAATTTTCAGTAAGAATTTTTATAGTTTCCCCAATTTTTTTAGGCCATTGCACTTCTTTTTTCACATTTTGTTGCATATGTTAATTACAATTGTTGCACATATTATTTAGAGGTGTTGTGCCTACGCATAGGATAAAAAGCTTTCCATCGGACATCCAACCTATTACAATCGGAAGATTTCCCGCAAGGGGAGCCTCCCCATGCGTCCTCCCTCCTATTTTTACAAAAAAGTCCCTACATTCCTCCAAGTTACGGATAGGTCCTTCCGAATTACGAAGAGGTCCTTTACGATTTTCTGTAAGGGGAAGAAAATCTCGTTCAATTTATAGTCGTTACCAAAGAAAAAACAAGAAGATATGATGGGAGATAATCTACCAGTGCACCGGCCACAAAAAGATCAAAACCAATCAGAAACTAGCCTTTTTCTTCCGACATAGGATGCATCATTTTGGTTTCACTTGTGACCATAAATTTCAGAGTTGAAAATAACAGGTACCGTATCGTCGGTGACACCAGAACGGACCAGACTATTTTTCTGAATGCGATTTCAAGCGAAAGATACAGCCCAGAGGACAGTAAATTCAAGTCCTAAAAATCAAGAACAAAGGGAAAAAAAAACACGCCGATCACACCGATAAACAACAGATATTTTGACAGGAGGTGAATAAGTTAGTAATGGTGATTCTTCACAGAAGTCTGCAAGCATTTTTTTGTTGCTTTAGGACACTGATCACCTCGTTTGCTCGCTTGTTTAAGCTACATACCTTTTCATGTGCATAACTATCACCAAATACCTGCAAAAACAGTGGGAAACATGATGAGAATTCAGAGCTTTCTAAATCAGCCTGCAGATTGACAATTGCACAATCCAATGAATATTGTACGAGGAATTACCACTAGAATCTGGTGATATCAAAAGAAGCAAAACGATGCTCAGCTAATGATTTTTAAACTATGTGAACTTCCATGACATTTGAAATGAAGTTTGAAACATTGAATAAGGTATGAACGGAAAGTTCAAAACAATGACCGGCTTCCTGGGATCAGAACAGAAGGCAACTGAATAGATGAGGGTTATCATGATTAGATTAGTAGACTATGTGATTGATCATCTCTGAAAAAAAATTGCTCCTTCAGTCCTTCAGAATAACAGATTAATAATTGTTGTAATTACTACAGCGCTGAAAGTGGGTAACAGATAAATGTCGCAAATCATGACACAAGTGTGTACTGCAATCACATTGATGTGCTAAATGGCTCGCTCACATCCTTCACTCAGTGCACTCGACATCAGGAACAAGTTAATTATGATATATTGGGATGTAGTAGTTCAAATAAAAATACAAGAACACAAGGGCAGATAGCCAAACATTTCTAGTTTGAGGAAAAATTGCAGATACTCCTTCTATTTTAAATTGAACAATATCTGGTCTTTCAATGAAAATCACGAAATACAAATAAAATTGTCCTGCTAAAGAAACAATTATACAGATCAAAGCTAGATACTTGACATGTAGTTGAATGAAAATAACTGGTATAGAATTGGTCAGAAGCGTTCACAGTTGAGCACAAATATTGTTATTGGCTATTGAATAAACCAAAAAGTACATCGAGCAGGGAGAAGAAAGATGAACTAATACTTGGCAGAGTTATAATTTTCTAGCATTGCATCAACTGTTTTGCATAGAAAACATGGAGACACTAGTGTATTCCAGACGTGTAGGTGTTGTCTCTGTTGTTTCCCCAAGCCATCCATACTTCTAAGTGAAGGTAGTTTTGAAAGAAAGCTGTAAAAATATTAAAATACAAATGAAGAGTAGATGGTGATTACTTACTCATTCGCTTGCTTTAATATTTGTACAACTTGTATTATGAAGGAAAGCATAGAAGCACTCCTTATTTTTAAATTTAGGAGCTCTGTTGTATGAGATAATCTCGGTTGCACAAATATTAAAACATGAATGAATATTAGATGATAATTGCTTACACTTTCGTTTCGTTTGCTTCAAGATTTATACGGTTTATATTAGAAGAGTGATTGATACGGAGAAGCACTACCGAAAAAGGTGGGACTAGCATGACTGCTAAGTATAACTCAGTAATCAGTATAACCAGGCTTGGTGCAGCAGACCATGATCATGACTCACAGATCGCTGGGTACTGACAAATACCCAGAGTTTTAGAATCTATTAAATGTAGCGAGAATTGATCAGAACAAAACATGTGGGAAAATTTCATTAACAACAATATTGTACAGTAGTATGCAAAAATAGATGGCCAAATACGATAAGAATACATACCATGAATCAAATCACAGTTTATATCAAATCGACTCGTTCAGGGTTTCTACAAGGTGCATCTCTTGTGTACTACACCACAACATCATCAGAGAGTACACTACGCGACTACATCTTATCACATTCATACCTTCCATTCTTCCTCAGTTCGGGTGCCGGATGATCCTTTGTAGCACAACGGTCCTCGCCCGACGGATATCCCGGCTACACCGGTCTGCCTGCTCCCCAAGATCCTCAACACTCTTCATGAAGACCTCGAGCTTCTTCTTAATCTCCTCGACCCCGAACTTGACTGCCACCTCATCTCGCTCCGCAAACTCCACGCAATCGATCATGGAGCTGATCTCCACCTCTACCCGGCTGATGAGCACCCTGATGCTGTCCAAATCTTTGATGGCGATGAACGTTCCGACCTGCATTGCGCTCACCGCCTCCTTCTGTCCACGGAGGGCCTCCTGATACCCTTTCAGCAGCGAATCAATCCACTTCCCCATAGACCCCACCGGAACCGAAGCAGCTGCAGCCAATGCCGCCGCGACAGGCGGGGCAGCGATGGCCGCTGCGACAACCGAGCAGATGAGCACGGCAGCGAAGGTGGTCGCGAAGATGATGCTTGACACCCGGCGCCAAGCCTTGATCGTCTTGACCTTCTTGTCGAGCCAGTGCTTGCGCTGCTGCAGCTTCTCCAGCATGGCCAGCTGCTGCCGGTACACGGCCTGAAAGGCGTTAAAGAACTCGTCGGTGAAGGGGTCCCCGGCCGCCTTGAACTGGCGTAGCTCGTGCAGCGTGCGCGCGAACCGGGCATAGGGGGCGGCGGCGTCCTCCTGGGCGCCGGAGTCGTTGTGCTCCTCGTCATCGAAGCGCTGGAGCGCGACGTGGAGGAGGAGCTGGGAGTCGCGGGCGCGCTTGAGGCACTTGTCCAGGGCGGTGCAGAAATCGAGGGTGTGGAGGCTGCTCTCGAAGTAGTCCTCGACGAGGTCGAACAGCTCGGGGCTCTTCCAGATGTCCTTCTTGCAGTCGAGGATGACGCGCACAACCTCCTGGTTCATGTCGAGGAGGCAGCCGGTGACCTCGCGGAGGGAGTCGAGGGACAGCGACCGCACCTCCACGCCCACCGCCAGCGTCGAGATGGCGCGGCTCGTACGCCGCTGCAGCGTCGTGTCGAACGTGCGCAGCTCCGGGTCGGACCTGCACGCCGCCTCGTATGAGCTCAGCTCCTCCGCCGCCGCCGCGGGCGGCAGCGCAGACTCCGAACTCGGCGTCCGGGAGGTCCTGCCGCCGCCGCCGACGCTATTCCCCATTGCCGGAAGCAAAGATGGTAAACAGCACTCACAAATCAGACCCCAAAAAAGAACATATTTTTTTGGATTTTGAGAAAGTAACAATAAATCAAGAAACAATGTCTTAGGACCAAATCAAGAAACGCCTCAGCAGCTAGGAGTAGGACGGATCAAACCAGCGAGCATTGGCGCAAGGTCACAATCCTAGCAACCTACGAGCTTCCCAGAACCAATAGAACCGAGAAATTTCGAGAGTAGAGGAAACTCAAGAACTGGATCAATTGGGGACAAACAAGCAGAAAGCTGCGAGCTTTATTTCAGGCTGTGAAGGCGCGTTGCGTTGGACCAAGCGGTCAAGAAAGCGCGAGGTTTCGGGGAAGCAAGGAGAAGAATGCTGGGGATGGGATGGGAGGATTTGGGGTGTTTTTGTGTAGTGTTGTTGCTGTCCGGTGAGGGAGGAGGGGGGTGATGTGGGGATGGCTTGTACGCATGACGAAGGAGGGAGATAGGGCGGGGTGGGCAGCAATGGCCGTCGCCGGAAGCAACCTAATGCTTCTCACTCAAACTCTAGCCTTGGCGCGTGTGGATGTGGTGTGCTGCAAATCTGCAATTGCCAGTAACACAACAAATGCGCGTGTTTTTGCCTCGCTTCTATCTCCCTCTCCCTCTTCTGCAGGATGGAGGCCTTGCCCTTGCGGAAGCAAAAGTAAGCAAGCAAGGAGAGAGAGAGAGAGAGAGAGAGAGAGAGAGCTATGTGTGAACGTGTAGAAAGATTTGAGGAGACTGGAGAGAGAGAGAGAGCGCGCGCTATGTGTGAACGTGTAGAAAGATTTGTGGGAGTGGGAGTGCTCTGCATGGTGCGTGGTCGGGTACTCGGGTCACAACAAAAAGGTAAACAAGGAAAAGGGAAGGCTAATGTTACAGGAAGTGCTGATCAAAAAGAATTTGCAAGCAAATTCTGTCACAAAATTGTCTCCTTTCTGGTGAAATTTTCGTTAAGTTTCGTGTCACTAACTGATGGATCCACTTTATATAGTTTCTGCTAAAATTCATGTAAGTTTCTTAGCTTTAACTGATTGATGGAATTTCTGAATTTTGTCGGTCAGCTCAAACTCATGCTATATATGTTTTCCCTTGTGTAAACCTTTTATGATCACGATGATGACGTCTTCAGAAGGACGAAAAGGTGCACCAGTAGTCATTTATAGCCTTCCATGTATGATCAAATTCGTTCCTCCAAGCTAAAGTTACAAAATTTATTTTCGCACCACATCTAGGGGTGGATTTTGGCAACATTTCGGAATTTCAGTTGAAATCCAGCCGAAATAGAAAAAATCAAGTTTTAATCCGGTATGTTGGTGACCAGCAAAACCATATTCAACCCTATGAAATTTCGACTAATATGATCGAAATTTGTTTATGTATTTTTTTGGCAAAATTTTCACATGTATTCCTAAAAAAAGCTATTACAATTTGTTATAAAAAAATTTGGTGTTAAATCCAATCCTACAAACATGAAAATCGATTGAATTTATGATCATCTCGGTCAAAAAACATGAAATATCACCGAAATAAATAGAAGTGTCGCCGAAAAATCCTGAAACCACCGTAGCTATTTGAAATTTTTCAAAAAATTTATCTCGTCAAGATTTAAAATCTCGATCCCGACCGAAAGCTGAGATTTCTGAAATCTCAATGAGATTTTAAACCCTGCTCCAAGCTTTATGAATCCACTCTAATTAAGTTCACAATGTACCCCTGTTAAGAAGAAAATGCTACTGAATTAAGTTCAGAATGAAAAAACAACACAGTTGTTAAAATCGGACCGGTGATTGAAGGTACTGCTACCGGTTCACGGTTGGACCGGCGGTTCTTTAATAGTGATATTTTAATACATTAGCAATATGTTTAATCCAAAGTATACTTTTGAACAAGAAAGTTGAAAGATCGACACAACAAGAATAAATGAATTGATGCAAATTAATACATAAACATGTATTTTTCTTTTTGTATTAATTACATAAATTCATAAAATAATAATCAAACCTAAAAAAATAATCTAAAATAATTAATCTAAGACCATAAAAGAAAGCTATATTAAACATGTAAAGTAGAAAATAATTGTACATAAATAAAAATCGGAATCTATACGAACTGATTTTTTTCAAATAATACATATGAGTATCCCTTATATGAAAATACAACTCTCAAATAATATCTCAACTCTCTCTCTCTCTCCTTCTTTTCTCTCTCTTCTCTCTTTTGTCCTTGCTTGCGCTGCTTCGACGTAGCTTGCTGTACATCACTGGCTGCCGTATGTATGAGTTTCAGCTTCTCCGAGGGATTTTTGTATTTGATACAATATATGACTCGTATTTACGAAACGATATAATACTTTTGTGTATTTACAGAAAACACAGTCATACCCGATTTTTGAGATCTCATTTGTTGAATACCCAGAATTTCAAATAGATCAATCTATGTCATTAAAATAGGGACCTGGCGTGCTCAAAAGAGCAGAAAGGCCTTCTATCAGCGCTATATTGCAAGAAGTAGGGTTTACTAGCCCGTTTTCTTATATTTTTACAAGAGCTGTTCTGGCTCAAATTCATCTAATAAAACCACCCCTTGTAGTGCACGCTATATGGACAGTTCGGGATAGGCCCCTGTTGTTTATATCTTAAGTCCAAAGATCCTTTGTTTCTTAGGGAGATTAGCTCTAAACCAACACTTGGGTTCAAGGGTTTTCCCTTGGATTTTATTTATAGATCTGGCAATCGAGTTTTTTATATTTTGGCTTTAGCAACTAATCTTTCAGCTTCATATGCCGCCGATTCTTGACAGGCAAAAGAAAACCTCTATTCCGGGGCTAGCTTTCTTCCTTGTTTGGTGGGGCTCTCCGTCTTTACCTGCCCGTTCTTTCCTTGCCACCATTGTGGTGCCGGTCTCACCCCCTCTGTTGAGGAAGGGCTTTCCTCTTCTTCCTGTGTACCTATAGTGACTCGACTCGTGTCTTGGAGGTCCAAATGTTCCTATTTGCCTTTGCGTTTTTGCGCCTCAAGAAGCCTCATCGCTTTTTCACGGTCAAAGTTCAAGAAATAGGGTTTCTAATCAGCAGAAAGAATGAACTGTAGACCCGCTAAACAGCTGCACCAAGAAAAATGGCTCTTTCGGCACCCTCAAGAATAGCTTGTGCGTTGGCTATCAAATTGAAAATATCTGAAATCAAATTCAATATAGAAATTGGAATAGATTTTATTCTATTAGAAAAATCAATTTGCGAATTAGAGAAATAAAAAGAAAGTTCAATAAATTCTATAATCCTATTTAAGGATATACTTTTGTGTATTTACAGAAAACACAGTCATACCCGATTTTTGAGATCTCATTTTTTGAATACCCAGAATTTCAAAATATGGTTTAACCATACTTGGAATTTGAAATCTCAGTAATTATGTATATCGAATTTTGTAAATCTGGTTATACCATAATCTGAATTTCAAAATCCGGTCATGCCATAATCGGATTTTCAAATCCCGGTTATGACGTTTAGCTTCGACCAACAGGCATATCAGAGCGTGATATACATGCGCTCAGAGCAACCAACACGCAGATCAAAACCCAATTATGCCATAACAGCAGATCAGAGCAACCAAGGCAAATCAAATCTCGGTTATGCCATAACAACAGATCAGAGCAACCAACAAGTAGACATACATGCGCTCATAACCAGGTTTTGAAATTCCGGTTATGGCATAACTGGATTTTCAAAATCGAAATACATAAAAAAAACAAGTTTTCAAATTTTAGGTATAGCTAAACCGGATTTTGAAATTTTGGGTATTAAAAAACAAGATCTCAAAAACCGGGTATGACTGTGTTTTCTATAAATACATAAAAATATTGTATCATTTTATAAATACAAATCATATATTGTACTCCTATCAAATACAATAATTTCCGCTTCTCCCAGGATTAGGGGTGAAAACGGAACGGAAAGTTCCCGACCGTTCCGAAGAAAAACGGAAACGGAAGCTCTTTTTCGGAAACGGAAACGGAAAATATCGGTACGGAAACGGAAACGGAAAATTTTTGTCGGAAACGGAAACGGAAACGGGAGAGCCAATTCCGGCGGAAACGGAAACGGAAACGGAAATTCCGTATAAGTGAAACCGGAAACTAAAAACGGAAACGGGCCGGAAAGGGAAATGGGCTTGGCCCAAAAATGAGAAGAGAGTTTATATTTATTTTCGAATTAAAATAATTTCATAAATACAAATGGTTTTATATAAAATACTAAATAGAGTTCAAAAATTCCACAAAAAATCTCAAAAATACTTTGGAATATTTTGAACCTAGAAAAATTATTTTCAGCAAAAATTTTTTATAAATAAATAAATTTTATAAATCTAAAAAATGCAAAATAGTATTTATAAACTCCAGAAAATCCAAGATAAATCTCAAAAAATCATAAATGAACATCGAATAATAATATACAAATTTTAGAGTGCTAAACCTTTGTAGTTGGTGGAGCAATAGAATATCAATGATAATTATATGGATGAGGACATGATGATCTGTATGGGAGACAAATAATGTGCCATTAGCTGACAAACTTAAGAAAAATTTTCTAGTGATATCAGTGAACATAACACTATTCTTGTGTCCACCTTAGAGGTGGAATGGGCTATATTGTTCTTGTGGTCATGTATATTGTAATTCTCTACTATGTTCTTGTGGAATTTTTCGCTTTCGTTTCCGTATCCGTTCCGTTCCGTTCCGATTTCGTTTCCGTCACTATCCGTGTCCGTATCCGTTTCCGGGGTTTCCGATTTCGTTTCCGTTACCGGTAAAAAATGTGGAAACGGAAACGGAACAGTCATTTACCGACCGTTTCCGTACCGTTTTCATCCCTACCCAGGATGGCCTCTGCCCAGCTGGCAGGATGGGGCAATGCCTCAGGAGTCAGGAACTCAGGAACTCCTCCTCTGCTCCCTTGTGATTGTGACCTTTGCAAGCACGCGGCCACTAGCCCGAGCGGCTCCACCTACACGGCCGCCACGCTCTCCTTTATTTTTTTTTGCGTCACGCCGACTCCCAAGAGCGTCTTTTATTTTTCTTTGCCGCAGCTGCCTTTTCCCTTGCTCGGGTGCCGTCTTTTTTTTAATCTGGTGCTACCGCCACGCCAAGCCAAAAGCTACCCTCCCATTTATTTTTCAATTAATCTTAACTTCTTATTTCTAATCAAATGTATACATACATATTCACTTTGATCCAACTACACATGATTCAATACATATATACATATAATTCAAAACTTACACATGTAAACGCACGGCTCACCTATTGCTCTCGTGTGACCCGCTCGCTGATGGCCCACCTGTCGCTCTCGTATGGCTCGCTTGTTGCACGGCCTGCTAGCCGCTCCACTGCATCGTCTATCCGCGTAGAGCTCTTCACGTCCCGTCTCGTTGCACCTGCAACCCTCGCATGTTACGCTTGGGTTACACACCACCTGCATCGATTTTCTCGGACCTGCAGTGTGCCAGTGTACGTCACACAAGCTTGCGCTGCATCTCCACACCTACGCTGCATCTCTTGTAAATAAAAAAAACTCTCCCACAAATAAATAAATTATTCATAATTTTTTTTAGATCAAAAGGACATCCAAGCTGATGTCCCAGTTCCATTAGAATGAAACCACCATCCACAGCGTTCAATTTCAGTGTATATAGAAACAGCAACAGAAGTAAAGCTTTTCACAGCCCAGCACTACTCATCGAACAGGCAACAAAAAACGAAAAACAAACTCCCAAAAACTGGAGAGACATCTCCCAGACAGCACCTCACACTAAAATATAACATAGTCTAAAACCTTCAAATCTCAGAACACACAACTTATCACAGCCATCTCTCCAAGTATCATCCAGAATTAAAATTCTGTTTTAGCTCTAACATCAGAGGTGCCCGAATCTTGATCTCCAGCCAGCTGCAAAACTCCACCAGACGAGGCATCTTTTCCTCCTTGTAAATAGGGGACCAATTCATAATAAATATTGTATTCTATCACAGATCAAACTTGTTGCGGATTGAGCCGATTAAAGCCACCAAAAGAGAAGCAAATCAGGAATCGATGTGCTTTCGGTCGCCGGCTTGCCGCATAGCTCCGAGACGCAGGCCGCCGACCATCAGCCGGTGAGCTGCCACCGTCGCAACCCCATCAGCCGTCTCTCTCGCCAAGCTCGACTCAAGGAATGAGTTGGCAGCGATTAAAAATAATGATGTGAAACTTAAAAAATTAAGTACATCCTTCTACTATAATATATATCACCTTCTCTATCTATCTTCACCTTCACCATTCCCCATCCCTCTTTTCTACTCACTTCCCCGTGCCCCTCCTCTTTTCTATTTTAAAATTAGAAAAGTATAACTTTGAAAATTTTAAATTAGAAGCTTCAATGCAAAAAAATTCAAATTAGACAGTTTCAACTCAGAAAGTTTCAAATCAAAAAATTTTAAATCAGAAATATTCAAAATTCTTAAACTAGAAAATTTCAACACTGAAAACCTTCAGTTCAAAAACTTTTGACTTAAAAAATTTTTTGTTAGAAAACTTTTGACTCAATAAACTTTCGATTCAAAAAATTGTGATTGAAAACTTTCAAAAATGATTAAAAAATACTTTTTGTTCCAAAGCTTAGAATAAAATTTGGAAATAAAAACTTTATTGACTTTGAGGGGAAAGGAATCTATTACTCCCTCCGGTCACAAATAGCTATCATTTTGGACATCAACACGATCTCTAAAACATAGTTTTGATCACTAGTTTTTATTATAATATATTCATAAACCCAATAAAACTGTAATATTATGAAAGTACTTTTTAAGCTAAATCTACACATATGATTTTTATGTATCTAATTTAAATATTTAAAAAGATATTGAGAGCCAAAGTTTTGGAAGTTTGACTGCAATTATGTCCAAAACAATAACTATTTATGATTAGAAGGAGTATATATTAACAGCTTATGGATAGTTGCTAAGTAAAAAGAGAAATAAGCTAAATATTCTAAAAAAAACCATCTAGCCATTAATCTGGTAGACTCTAATTACAACCGTCATCGGTTTTTTCTAACAAAAAAACAGAAATATACTAGAAATTCTCACACAAAAAAGGAAAAACATCTAGCCCCCGTTGATCCTAACTAAGTTGAACTGTAACAGCCATTGGATGTTACTCCCTCCATTCCGGTATGTAGGGCGCCTAAATTTTTTTGCAAAGACCAAGGTTGACCAGTCATGGTGATTAGTTTCCATATTTGCCCCTAAGTAATTGCTGCAATTAAGTATGCGCATGCCTTTTGGACGCCCCTCATCTTCCAGTGCTGGCGCGCTCATGCATGGAAGGAAAATTTGAGCTGCCAAATCTTTGCTCAACATGGTGAGTATTAGAGCCGCCAAAATGGCCTGAACAGAATACTTCGCGCCTAGAAATTTTAATACAAATAGAGGACGACCTGTAGGTGAAGTTGATCCATTCTCTACTCCTCTTTTCTTCCATGGTGAATTTTGATCTAAACGAACAGATACATTGGGAGGAGATCGACGAGTACGAGGGTATAGTCATCAATTTAAACTACGACCTGATGTGCGATGATGCTCACGGCCAAGGTGTGTTTTTTGTTGTACAACTTTCATTCAAGCTCTTCTCTTTCGTTTGTACAATGGTGTTCTAGCTAGTTTCTTCTTCTTCTTTGCATGAATAGACAGAGGAGACCAAGGTGCTATTGCCGGCAACGGCGACGACGACATAGCCGGCAATGGGCATGACAGAGAGGAAGATCACGCTAGTCGTAGAAGCACCAGGCTAGGGCTCGCAGGTCACGGTCGCAGTCCAGACATCGACTTAAACGAGCCAATAGTTTTTGATGAACCTAGCAGCAAAGGTACTTCGTATGTTTTTATACGACTGCTTTGTTTGAAGTTCTTGGCTTTTATTTGTTTGTTGGTGCTCAGTCCACCTATTTGTTTCTTTGCATGAACAGAGGTAGAAGCTGGTGCTGTAACCGGTGACGGTGACGACGATGTACACGACAGCGACGGTGACGACGACGTACACGACAACACACAAACTACTGCTTGCCATGTTGATGTCGGACGCGGACACGACCGTAGTGCTCACGCTAGTCGTGGCCGTGCCAAGCTAGGGCTTGCAGGTCGCAGATGCGATCGCAGTGTTACATTTGACTTAGGCCGCATGCATATTGGTGCTGGCGTTCACGCAGGTCGCGGGCATGCCACGCTAGGGCTCACTGGATGCAGGCGCAGTGTTGGTGTTCACGTCACGGACAGAGAGGAAGATCATGAGTCAGGTGATGCCGAGCATGGTGAGGATGAAGGAGATGCCCAACAAGGTATTCATGACACAAGTAAGTCATTAGCAATCTGTTTTTTCGGTGCTGGTAGTTCAAGTTCAAAATACACTGCTGGTAGTTCAAGTTTAGTTTTTGGACGATAAATAGTGCATAAATTTATTCTCATTTTGTAGATCAAGATGATGGAAGGAGGAAGCAATACACTGTTGAAGAGCGACAAACAATTTATACCATGCTTTTAGAGAGAACTACTTTGAGCGTATTAAAGCATGGAGTGACTAAGGTCATTTCTGATGACACGGGTGTGCCGTTGGGAGTTGTCCAGAGGATATGGCACCATGGAAAGCATGGTGATGGGTTACACGGAGTGTTGTGCAAGAGGCCAAAGAATTGTGGCCGCAAGAGAGTGGTGTTTAATGCCGAAGCTATTAAACAAGTGCCGTTGCGGAGTAGAACGACTCTAAAAGATCTAGCCAATGAACTAAATTTTTCGAAGACCACATTGTTTAGGCGTTTAAAAGATGGCAAGCTTAGGCGCCACACGAATGCGATCAAATTTACATTGACCGAAGTGAACAAAAAGGCCAGGGTTCGTTTCTGCCTCTCAATGATGGACCCAATTAGCCTGCCACATGAACCAACTTTTCAGGGAATATACAACATCGTGTACATAGACGAAAAGTGGTTCTATCGTACAAGACAGAGTCAAAACTACTACTTGGCACCAGACGAGGAGGAACCAGAAAGAACCACCCAAAGCAAGAATTTCATTGAGAATGTCATGTTTCTTGCGGCACTTGCGAGGCCGAGGTTTGATGGGGATGGTAATGTAACGTTCTCAGGAAAGATTGGGATATTTCCATTCACGTTCGTAGAGCCAACGAAAAGGACTAGTGTGAATAGGCCTGCCGGTACATTGGTAACTAAGGTATTGCCGTCGGTCACCAAGGATGTTAGTCGTGAGTATATTTTGAGCAAGGTGTTGCCCGCTATCAAGGAAAAATGGCCTTAGGTTGAACATGGTACCCCTATATTCATACAGCAGGATAATGCGAAAACACATATTGCAGTTGACGATGTAGTTTTTTGCAATGCGGCAGCGACTGATGGTTTTGGCATAAGGTTAATGTGCCAACCACCAAACTCCCCTGATTTTAATATTGTAGACCTAGGTTTTTTTGCAGCACTTCAACCGATATTTCAAAAGTCATCTCCAAGTACTGTTGAGGACATCATCGCGAAGGTGCAACAAGCTTATGATGAGTATCCGGTAGAGAGGAGCAACCATATTTTTCTCACTTTTCAATCATGCATGATAGAGGTGCTGCATCAAAAAGGGGGCCAACACTACCATATTCCACATTTAAAGAAGCAATCCCTACAGAGAAACAATGTTCTTCCTATTAGGCTGCACTGTGACGAATACATTGTAAATGACGCAATAGAGTACGTCAATTAAGAATGGCAAACTATACTACTGAAGTGAGTACTAAATTTCTGAAACATGCAGCACACGATCATGTACTATTTCGAACTCAGCAAATGTAGTATTCTGAATTTAGCAAAAGTAGTATTATGAATTCAGAATCTGAAACTTTAGAACTTGCAACAGAAATTCAGAACTAATTTCGAAGAAAAACAAAGACAACAAGTTTGGCGCTGCTAATCTTCACAACTTTTCTGGGATTATATTTAAAGACTAGAGATTACAGAGATCGACTTGATTACTGTCTTAACAAACCAAAACAGATTCAGGTTCTGAACATGGAATCCGACTACTATGACTAATACGGCAACGACCAAACTGAACAAGCTGAGAGCTAACTGGTTTCAGACTCCAACAGAGATTCCTACGTATTGCATGCTTCAGAAGAATTTAGGAAAAATTATCTTGTACATGACCTTAGCAGCTTCTTACTCCCAAACCGGTAGCTCATCAAAACCATCAGTCAAGCACCTTGGCTTGAATGCTTCGACTTCACCTTGTGCTTCAACCACATCAGGCACGATCGACTCATCGACAATATCAGGTTCAAGCGTGTCGTCAACAAAATCCTTTGTAACTTCAACACTATCAAATTCTGACCATGCTGGTGGCGATGAAGACGGAGATGACAGCAGCACCAGTGTCGGCAATGACGGAGATGGCACCAGCACCGACGACGGTGAGGACGGTAGCTGCACCGGCTGCGACGACGCCGGCGAGGATGCATCCATCCTTGGCTAGCGAATAATAGTACTCGTTTGGCTAGCTACACTTGTATGTGATGAATACTCGGTTGAATGAGAACTTAACAACTGGGCTAAATCAAATAAGTATGGCGCATGACGCTATGAAGAATCCCATGCACCAGACGCCTCGTGCAAGGCGCTAGCCTCGTTATTGCATGCAGTGTTGAGCATTGAATGAAGTATAAAGCGTCTTAGCAATACTATAGTACAACAACCAAACAGCTGATTACCAAGCATATTTATTAGGGGCATAAGAGAGAAAAACTACATACAAAAGATAATGCGCCCTACAAATTGGAACAAACTCAAAAAAAAAATGCCCTACATACCGGAACGGAGGGAGTATTACTTAAAGAGAAACATATAAATTAAAACCCTACATAGCTAAAATTTTGAATACAAATTAGCAGTTGGATTTGTATATGAATCCAAACCTAAAGCTGAAATTTAAAATTTTAAAAATAGATTAAAAGAAAGAGTCCATATCAAGTACAACAAAAATAACAAATCTTTGAAATTAAATAAAAATACATTTTTGAGAAGAAGAAAGAGTCCATGTAAATACAATTAAAAATAACATATATTGAAAATTAAATAAAAATAAAATTTAGATTAAAAAAAGAGTCCTTGTGAGGTACAATAAAAATAACATATGTTTAAAATAAAAATTAGCAGTTGGATTTATATGAGAATTTCAAACAAAAACCAAAAAATAAAATCTATAAGAAGTACAATTCAAAAAAAATATATGCAATTTCAGAATAAAACTCAAAATAAATTAGAGATTATTTTTAAGTTTCATGCTGAGTGAAAAGTAAAATTTCTTCATTTTATTCAGAATCAAAATTTGATAAATATGTTAATTCGAGAGAAAAGTAAGCAAGATAAGGAATTTGATTGTATATATTAGGAATCAAAATCTATTATATAATAAAAGTCTATGCCATGTGATTTACAGTCACTAAGTAAAAAGAGAATATAATAAAAAGTCTCACCAAAAAGAAAATATTCTGATGCTTTATTTGGTCGGTCTCCACGGGATGGAGGGATTGAGAGGGTGATTTATTGACGGGTATTCACTTGACTATACCAGTACAAGATATGTGATGTGCAGTATTAGCATGTAGTATAAACAAATATTGCAATAATGAAAGAATGAGATTATACTGATATAAATGGAAAATATTATATTATACTATGTTTACTGTTTTACTATGCAAATATTTGAAGAAAAAAGTTTGGTTACAGGTGATAAGCATAAGAAACAAGAGTGAGTATTTTTTTTGTTTTACAATATATGATATTAAAATATCACAAATAGTATTCCGTAACAATCTATTTTTTAAAAAAATATAGGATAATGCCCGTGCGGACAATCTTACTAGTTGGGAAGGAAAGTGGGATCAAGAAGATGGTCCTGTGATGAAAGAGGCTTTTGAGAGAAAGAAAAGTGAAAGAAGCAACGAGACAAGTCACAATAAGGTTGTTCTCAAATTGTGAACGGAAAACAGTAGAGTACAAGTAGAAAGCCGACACGGCCGACCGCACCAAATGGGCCAAGCGTGGCCTTTGCAGAAATCTTAAAAGAAATGTCCATGACGGTCACATGATAGTTGACATGGGTTAAGTTTATGCCAGCTCTGTTCATGTTTACCTTTACTAATTAATTAAAATACCTTTTCTTTTTACCTTTTCCCTAATTTATTTTTTAATCCATTTAGATGGGCTCAACAAGTAGCTAGCACAGACAAAGAAAATAGACCGATTTATTTTGATGAACATTAGTTCATCCCCGCTGTCAGATGTAATGAACTTCGCTAAAATCACACGTGTTAAACTTCACAAACATCGAGTGAAGTATATCAATCCTCCAATTCCTAGTGGAAAGGCGGAACGATCTTTGAAAGAAGTAGTCCAATTCCCCTTTTAAATGTGAAGCGCAATCTAAATTGATGCATAAATCGACGAGCAACAAAGTTAACATAGCAAATAGTAAAAGATAATACCCTAATAACGGATGGTGCATTCCAAAAACTAAAAAATATATACAAATAGCTAGCAATCTTAAAAACAAAAACAACTAATCAGTGGCCCATAATCAATCCGCGCGCAGCCAAACACGGCGGCTAGCTAGCCAGCGGAGAGGAGGCTTGCCAGCTTTCGGTGTGCTCGTTTCGGCAAAAATACGCTCGCTTGACGGTTTTCCTTACTTGCCTTGCCGCCGCCCCTTCCCTTGGATCGTGGGCGGGCGAGGTTGCTTGGCTTGCATCGCATCGCATGGTTTGCATCACCCAAACACTGCCGCGCTCCATGTTCTAGTTTTCGGTTTCCTACTACGAAGGAATAAGGGAGAACTAATTGTTTGGGTGATTTAATTTGTATGGAATTATGCACGCCTGGTGCATGATGTGTTTTGCTTGCCAACGTGCGTGCATGCTATAGCTTGTGTAGTTGTGTGCTGGACTGACGTACTGCTGGCTGGACGATGCTGCCCTTCACCAATCATGGGTGAAGGATTGTTGATTTGGTGTGTGTGTCTATATGGGTGCGAGCACGCGTGATCTTTTCAACGCCAATTAAAGTTCCCATGGATAGTTCGTGAGCTCCAACGTACTTCCTCTCGGAAGAGAGTTGGGCTCCAAGAGTCCAACTCATGTATGTACAGTCGGCACCGTATGTATGGTAGGAGGGGGCCAACGAGCAGGCAATTTCTTCGAATTTTTTTTTTAAATAATATTATTTTAATCAAAATTTACAGAAATAATATGCCGAAAAAGAAAATAGCAAAACTACCCCCCTGTGTCCATTTGAAATGGCGACAGGGTCCTGTCGCCATTTCAATTGGCGACAGGAGCTCCTGTCGCCAATTCAAATGGCGACAGGGGGCAAAACCGGAATTTCGCCCATCCTGTCGCCAAATGGAATGGCGACAGGGGGCATTCCAGCCTCTGGCTGCGTGGGGCAGCAGTGGAAATGTCGAGTTTGCCCCTGTCGCCAATTGAAATGGACATAGGAGGGCAGGCTCAATAAATTAAGGAAAAAACATATTTAAATGTGATAATTCTTTGTTAATCGTATAAAATTACAATTATGAAGGAAAAGTAATGTGAAAAGGCTGAAAAAATATTATTGAATCAGTATATACTTTAATATATATATATGCAGCACATGTATAAGCAAATTTTGGAATTCTATACACAATATTTACTGTATTTTAAAATCTGTACAACATTTTTGTGTAAGAGCGAAAAACCCAACCGTATTCGCTCTGCTGCACTGCGAAAACCTGAAATTGCATCTCCGGTATATGCAAAACCAGACATGTTTTATTCGGTCAACGCTAAACCGAAAATCGGTGTATTTGTCACACCGAAATGACAATAGTGAACAGTACCTTGTCGGGTTCACGAGAACAAGGCCAGCAATCTATTTTTTGTTTATTTCGGATTTTGAAACCGAGTTCAAAAAATGTTGATAAACCGAGTTGAAACCGAGAATTCTGAGCTCCTCACGAAGGTGTTACATTTTACGTATATGTCAAGAAAACCAATGTCAAGAACCAAAAATTGCAAATCCAGAGGGTTGTACAACTTGTACATGCATGGATAATTGCAGTCTAATAGGCTGGCTTTCATGGCTCAACAGGAAAGGAAAGGAATCAATCAAAGAAGGCTACCAATTGATGACTGATTTTACGATCATTGTGCAAAGCACGTATATGCAGGTAGTAACCTTAGGAACAAAACTCAACGTTAGTAGTGCACATGTAACGAAAGTTTAGATGATGAAAGGAGCAACAGATTATATTACAATGACATTACAAAGGCGATTTATATTTCTAAGAGAAGTGACGATAACACTGGTTGTCATGGTGGAACAAGTGATCGTTCCGTCTATGTTCGTAGAGTGGGAACGATGCCATACATTTTCTACATATTACATCACCCGTCATTCTTTTGCGATTTGTTCTCGGACACCGCTCAATCTCTCTTATGAAAGAGCTCCATGGCCGCGCTGATGCTCCCGGTTTGTCGCCGAATGGGTAGCCTATGCCATACGTCTGGGGTGTAAGAAGTAACTTGTTTGTGTGCATTACGTGGAGTCCTGCCCTCCCATATGGGCATGCCTTCCCGATTTCCGGCGCCCCTATGTTAATACCGCTCGGGTTCACGATGGTCTCTGTAACCGGCAAGGATTTCTTCCGTTGTGCGCATCTCGGCATTTGCTTCCCCTTGTCCCTACTTAGAGTGGAGGAACCCTCTTCCACTTAGGTTCCTTGCGAGACGTCTTCTTTGTTTCGGCTCGCACTCCACTATATGGTGCAGGAGGTGCGTGTTGGGCTTGTCCTTGTATAATCGGAAGCGTGCCTGCAGTCCATACAAGATGTATCTTGTGGTCATTGCAAAATACCTTGGGCGTACTGGTCCGGCTTTTGGGCGGAAGTAGCACCACGGAGAGGGTTGCTCCCAGTTATCCCATATGGGAAGTTTGAGACGTGGGTGGTACTTCTCCGGATCCACCCATTGAAGTAGGCGCACCATTCATCCTCGGCCAAGGGGCACCGGTAGAATCTCGGTCCGCTAGATCCCTGGCGGTATCAACGATCGCTTCTGTGTCGTGATCGCAAAATTCGGGCTTTGGTGCGGGCCCTTGAGGAGGTTTCTCTTTTGACTTTATCCATTTTGCAAGTTTCTTCTTGGAGTCTGTATGCGAGGAAGCGATTTAGAATTACTACTTTGTGATCACAGAATCACAGAATCTGCGTAACATTAGCATGTTGCATGGAACTCACCGATTGGTTGCTCTCTTGCCCACCGCCCTAAACTCCTGGCCGATCTAGAAGGGGACATATCGGCGGCCTCCCACCGGTGAAGTTCTCAGCGAAGTGGGGTAGGCGTCGTGGCGCTTGTTGAGAAATTCGTAGTCACGTCGTTCGGCCCGTCGATCCATTGGAAGAAGCAACACCGGTCCATGCGCTACAAAAGAAAAACGACGCATGAAATGGTAGTGGTACCCTTAATCGTAATGACACCAGAGGTTTACCTCATAGCCGTGGTGCACTGATAATGAGCGCGGGCGGCCGTAGCTCCGTGGTTAGGCGCATCATCTTCGCCGGAAGGTTGCAGCGCAATTAGGTCGGGCAACTCGGAAGAAGCTGAGCGTCAACACAACTCGCATCCGGGTATTCGGGGTTAAGTTTCGCTTCGAAGAGGCGACGGTAGAAACGACATCGTAGCCTAATTCGTGTGAAGTGTGCGAAGTTGATTGTCGATCTGTTGGTAATGGAAGTGCATCCCTCCACCGGTTTTATAGTGGTGGCGAGCTAGATAGCTTTGTCATCCACTTGACAAAGATGCATGACTGTCTCTCCTCTCCGAAGCCGCACAACCTGTCACATCATTAGCAAAGCCGAACGACATGGCACGCCGCAAAGTTGCATCACTTGTCACGCCGTGAAAGCCGCACGACGTCGTGGTCCAATAAGTCTGAGAAAGCCGATGAGCGTGTTGTCAAGTCGCATTGAGGGTGACCGGTCGTGCAGCTTTTATTGAGGGTGGCGGTCGTGATGGCTTTTATTGAGGGTGGCAGGTCATGCAGCTTACATTGAGGGTGACTGGTCGTGCAGTTTTGATTGAGGGTGGTAGGTCGTGCAGCTGAGGGTGATAGGTCGCGCAGCTTTGTGTTGTCTCGTGGTCCAATGCATGTTGGAAGTTATTTTTTGGGCCGGATGTACCAGATGTGCTATTTGGTATACGGACTACCATATTCCGTAAAAATATCTCAGTTACAACTCTCTTCGCATATAAATTCCCAACGCCCAATAACCCTAAGTATTACATTCGCGCACGAACCCTAACGATGAAGGATTTTCGGCGGCCCGTAGAAATGCATGTTGGAAGTTATTTTTTGGACCGGATGTACCAGATCTGCTATTTGGTGTACGGACTACCATATTCCGTAAAAATATCTCAGTTACAACTCTCTTCGCATATAAATTCCCAACGCCCAAGAACCCTAAGTATTACATTCGCAAGACGAACCCTAACGATGAAGGATTTTGGCCCGTAGAAATGCATGTTGGAAGTTATTTTTTGGGCCGGATGTACCAGATGTGCTATTTGGTATACGGACTACCATATTACGTAAAATTATCTAAGTTACAACTCTCTTCGCATATAAATTCCCAACGCCCAATAACCCTAAGTATTACATTCACAAGACGAACCCTAACGATGAAGGATTTTCGGCGGCCCGTAGAAATGCATGTTGGAAGTTATTTTTTGGACCGGATGTACCAGATCTGCTATTTGGTGTACGGACTACCATATTCCGTAAAAATATCTCAGTTACAACTCTCTTCGCATATAAATTCACAACGCCCAATAACCCTAAGTATTACATTCACACTAACCCTAACGATGAAGGATTTTCGGCCCGTAGAAATGCATGTTGGAAGTTATTTTTTGGACCGGATGTACCAGATCTGCTATTTGGTGTACGGACTACCATATTCCGTAAAAATATCTCAGTTACAACTCTCTTCGCATATAAATTCTCAACGCCCAATAACCCTAAGTATTACATTCGCGCACGAACCCTAACGATGAAGGATTTTCGGCGGCCCGTAGAAATGCATGTTGGAAGTTATTTTTTGGGCCGGAGGAAGTCGTCAAACCATGAAAGGCGGATTCATTGAGATAAAACATACGAAAAGATAAACCAGTTGAACAAAGTCACTGTTCCACAGAATGAACTGATAGTACTAAAAGATAAAACTAAAGCAAAAACTAGCTACGGCCCCTGCGAGGTAAGACGCCACGTGTGGCCCCTGGCCTCCTCCGACGCTGAACATGCCCAGCTGAATATGTCAACGGGTCAGCAGGAACTCCGCGAGAACTCCTAGTAGTGCGACGTGGTGGAGTCGGAGTAGTGAAGGGGTCCTGCGTCGACTGACTGGGTCCGGGCGGGTCGACTGCCGGCTGGCCGATCGGGTCCGGGGCGCGGAGGCGAGCCGCGGCGACCAAGGATATCCTCCATCGTCGCTTTCTGGGGATCAAGCCAATCGTGAAGAACATCGGTGTCGTCAGCGGCTCGAGCCGCCAGAGTGGTCGCGCTACGGTCATCGACGGCTGTTGAAAAATGTTTCACGTTAGCACACGTAATGTAAAAAATGTAGTAGATAAGGGCAGAGCAGAAAGGTGTACCTGTAGTGGGCTGCTGCCACCTGGAGCCCCGGTACATCGAGGAGGGGCTAGTGGCGCAGTTGCTAGTGGCGGTGGCGAACCGTCGCCGCTTCACGCATACGGATTTAACGGCCGGACTGTGCCGCCACATCGCCCATCAATCTCGTGCGACGTAAGGTGGACGATGCGACCGGTCTTGTCGACAACACCGCAACATCGCTCTCACCGATCCATGGTCGCGTTCGCGTGTCGATAGCTGCCACCATCGAGGCCGCGTCGTCGTGCACCTCCCGAGCAATGTCACACCGTGAAAATGGCTTGTTAGTTCTATGCAGCAGTGGTATACAACTTGTGGGAGCAAGTACTAACCACGCGTGAAAAGCAGAGTCATTTGTGTAGGGTAGGTGTCCGTGGAGGGAACGTGCCTCGGAGGTGACTCCACCACACGCACAACTTCGAACGCGTGTCGCGCGGCCTGTACCACCGGATGTAGTCGCCGTGACGTGGCGTGGTCGTAAGGCGATCTCCTCGTGCACGTCGCCAAAGCCTCGCGCCATCGCTCAATATGAGGAATCATGCGTGTCGCCCGGCTCGCACCAGGGCCTAAGCCCTTGCGTGTCAATCTGCATTAGTCGATTTGCAAAGAAAACTTCATTAGTTAAATATGCAATTAAATAAGATATTAAATAATTGTAACAGAGATGGAAAGCAATACTAACGAGTGGACGCTAGCCGACGATGGCACTGCAGCGGGGAACTCCCGACGGAGGCCAAATCGCCGCATGACGCGGTGGGTCGCAGACGCCTCAACGCACACGCGTCGAAAACCAAGTGACGCCGTGTGAGCCGGTATCTTGGCGTCAACTGCTGCCTGCGGCGAAAGTCCACCGAGAAACTTCGCGCGTCGACAAGCTCGGAAGGTAGGGCCGCCAAATGACGCGGTCATCCGTCACCGGTCAAACATCGCCACGTACTCAGGGTACGGCGCGGCGACGAATCGGGGCGAAAGTGGGCTACAAAAACAAGGAATACACCAACGTTAGTACGAGAATAGTATTGATAAAAATTATTTCACAAACAAGGCAATATATTATGTGGTACTAACCCGTCGGCGACACCACAAAGACCCCATGGTAGGGCGGTCGACCTCATCTCCAATCGCCGCAGAGAAATCGCCGCCATACGGCTCAGGTCTATATGTGGACGTCCGATCTGGAACCTCTCGAACGACCACAATCGAAGCAAGAGCGGACACCAGCGAGAACGGATGAGTCCGAGGTGCGACGGCACCCATCGCAAAGAGCACGGTAGGTGGCCGCCAAGATCGCCGGTCCCCTGCCACCGTGGGATATGATCCATGTCGCTTCTCCGCGATCGACTGGCGAATCGATCAAGTGCTTGTCGACGGAGTCTCCGTGGCTCGAGCTGAACATGACCCACCGAATAGCGGATCGTGCGCCTCGAAGTGGCGGGTGACGACGTAGTCCTCCGCTCCGCCGCCATCCTCTCGGGCTGCAAAGGCTATGGTTAGCGGCGGAATCGAAAGCGGATAAAAACTACAAAATAAAGCGCAACTTACATAGAACTGAACCACCACTTCTGCGTAGGGCCGTGCGTAGAAGTGAAAGTGTTGTCTGATTCGCTGGTATCACACTGGCGAACCGGTGCAGGGAGGTCCGCCTGGCCGCCGTGGGTCGACGCCGACCGGCACCACTTCGCCCCCCGAGCAAGGTAGGCCCGATGAGGTAACTCACGTCCTCAAGTGTGGGCGCCATCTCGCCGCACGGAAGGTGGAACGTGTGCGTCTCAGGGCGCCAACGGTCCACCAAAGCGGCCAAGAAGGACCTGGTCAGACGGAACCTCCTGGAGGAACCTCGGCTGGTCTGGGCGTCGGCCGACGGTAGCCTCCACCATCCTGGCTAATGGAAGCAACCCCGCTGCCCTCAACCTACATGAAAATATTGTAAGTACGCTCGCACACATAGATGACGATGCATTGAACTTATATAACTGGCTGCAGATTCACCTCGGGGCCGGAAAAAGAGGCAAGTTTTTAAAGACCGCGGCGTGCGTGGGCATTTATGGGCCCCACCGAGATTGAACCGTTCGACGAAGAAAAGAAAAGAATAAAGACACTCTGGTGGGCCCGGCCATCACAACAGATAAACGCTGGGGTACCCACGCCGCATTAAGTACTCACGCCCGGAAGGGCATGTGGCGTTCGAGCCACTCCTCGGGCGACGGCAAAGGTGCTCGCCAAGAGGACCGGTGGCGTTGAGCCACTCCTCGGCGACAGCGAAGGTGCTCGCCAAGAGGACAGTGGCGTTGAGCCACTCCGAGGCGACCAGCGAAGGTGCTCGCCAGGACAGTGGCGTTCGAGCCACTCCTCGGGCGACCAGCCAAGGTGCTCGCCAAGAGGACAGTGGCGTTCGAGCCACTCCGAGGCGACAGCGAAGGTGCTCGCCAGGACAGTGGCGTTCAGCCACTCCTCGAAGGCGACCAGCCAAGGTGCTCGCCAGGGGCAGGTGGCGTTCAGGCCACTCCTCAGGGCGACCAGCAAAGGTGCTCGCCCAGGGGACAGGTGGCGTTCAGGCCACTCCTCAGGACGACCAGCAAAGGTGCTCGCCAAGAGGACAGGTGGCGTTCAGGCCACTCCTCGGGGCGTAGTTCCCAAGAATCAACCCCGTAATCTGTGCTACAGGGCGAAGGGTCAAGGATATTTAATGCGAGACGTGCGCATTAAATGCAGGATGTGTAGGCAGTGGTATGGCGGCGTGTCTTCCCCAGGCGCGCATTAATGATGGGTGGCCCCGAATCGACATCCCCTCTCTCCTGGCGGAGCCTGCAGGGGTGACAGACAAAGCGGGCCCAAGGCGAAGTCTAAGTCGGCTAGGACAGGCATTAAATGTGATGTAAGAGAGTGTGACGGTGCATTAAATGCACCAGAAGCGTGTCAGGTCGACGCTTGCTTTATAAGCTTGTAAGCCCCATGCGCCCACCAAATTTCGAGTATAAAAGGGAGCTAGGGTGCATGGGAGAAGGGTTGTTGATGGTTGGGTTGGCGTAACCGAGAAGGTCGTCTTCCCCACTTGTAAGAACCTTGAACTCGTAAGAATCCACCAAGCGGGACTAGGGTTATTACTCCTTTGGAGGGCCCGAACACAGGTAAACTCGACGCCTTCTTGCTTGCTCCCAAGATCCCGTTCTTCCTGTCCTTGGAGCGGTTGCCACAAAAGCCCAGTCCGAATCTCTCAAGCACCTGGCCTTAGGGTGCTCATACGAAGCCGACAAAGTGCTTGTCGACGGAGTCTCCGTGGCTCGAGCCGAACATGACCCACCGAATAGCGATCAGTACGCCTCGAAGTGGCGGGTGACGACGTAGTCCTCCGCTCCGCCGCCATCCTCTCGGCCGCAAAGGCTATGGTTAGCGGCGAATCGAAAGCGGATAAAAAAACTACAAAATAAAGCGCAACTTACATAGAATCGAACGACCACTTCGCGTAGGGCCGTGCGTAGAAGTGAAAGTGTTGTCTGATTCTGCTGGTATCACACTGCGAACCGGCAGGTGAGGTCCGTCCGCCGCCAGGGTCGACGTCGACCGGCACCATCGGCCCCTCGAGCAAGGTAGGCCCGATGAGGTAACTCACGTCCTCAAGTGTGGGCGCCATCTCGCCGCACGGAAGGTGGAACGTGTGCGTCTCAGGGCGCCAACGGTCCACCAAAGCGGCCAAGAAGGACCGGTCAGACGGAACCTCCTGGAGGAACCTCGGCTGGTCTGGCGCCGGCCGACGGTAGCCTCCACCATCCTGGCTAATGGAAGCAACCCCGCTGCCCTCAACCTACATGAAAATATTGTAAGTACGCTGCTCGCACACATAGATGACGGTGCATTGAACTTATATAACCCTCGTGATTAGTGTACTAACCTCGGAAGCCATCGCGGGTCAATCCTCCATGCTCTCATGGGGTGCGCAGTTTAGGGCGCCAAGCTCAAGAGGTAGATGCTCTGGCCAGGCGCGGCCAGGCCAAGTGGCTCGGTGAGTCGCATCTATCACCGGGTCAAGCAACTCGTACGCCATACCTGCAATGTGTAACCCGACAATAGGAAAATAGAAGAACATATCGTTACAAATTGAACACAACAATTACATAAAGAAAGTGCAAACAATCATTCCATAATAAATTTGAAGTACAACAATTTAATAGTAAGTACATACATAAACGCATTTAACAACAATTCAATTGGAAAGTCCATACATTAATAACGTACAACAATTTAATTGTAAAGTTCATACATAAACGACGTACAACAATTTAATTGGAAACTCCATACATAAACGACGTACAACAATTTTACTGCCTCTGAACCGTGGGACAATACTTGAAAGTGTGGCCCGTCTCCTTGCAAACTGAACATTTCTTCACACGACGTCCACTTTCCGCTGCATCCATATCGTTCCTTATACGCCTTGTCTGCCGTCGCCCAACACCCTTCAGCCTACTTAAATCCGGAACCACTACGTCAAGATGGGTCTATAGTAACACGCATATGTGCTACTATAGCTCAAAAAAAGTGTTACTGAGTCCTATTGCAACATATTTGTTTAGTGTTACTATAGTCTATGTTGCTATAGAAGGGTCTATTGTAACATGTAACAAGTGTTCTTGTATATAAGAAAAGATGTTGCAACCATGCTACAGCAACATGCATCAAATGTGTTGCTATAGACTGCAGTAACATCTTTTTTAGCAAGAGCAACATAGTAGCACGTGTTACCATAGACCCTAGTAACACCTTTTTTTTCACTAAAGCAACACAGTAGCATGGGTTTCTATAGACCCTAGTAACACCTTTTTAGATACAATAATTGAACTTAGTAACACCCTTTTTAACTACAACAACACAATATTGAGATCCTAAAACAAATTTAAATATCTTTATTATTTTCTTATTTTTTTGTGAATTTACAAATTAAAATTATTCATAGAATATCATTTGATAAGCATATATAACACATTGTACAATACAAAACACAGATGACCATAAGTGCAACAATTATAACATATTGCATTGCATCAAACAAATAAATATTAAGTACTTCACACCATTCGATAGAATACATAACAATTTGATTTCTAGAGAAGACAAGCCTTTAGTCTATGAATCTGAAATACATTGTTCTCAATAAAAAGAATATAAAAATATCTAATATTGCCTAATCTTCATAAAATTCTTTGCTTCTAGATCCCTTCATGTGGCAAGCAACCAAATGTATGAATTTCAACCTTTGATCTTTTCAACCTGCACAAAAGAAAGTATTAACCTTTATGATTGTAATTACAAAATATGATATATGCACTTCACTACAATTAAAGAAAGAAATAATTAACATACACAAAAGGAAGTCCAAGTAATCGGTCTTGCTTCCACATGGGCATCGCCAATTGTCTTCTGATGTTTGATTGGCCTTACGAACTCCTATTTTTCCACAATAGGATAATTGATAACCACTTTCATAAATTGGTATCTGGGAAAGAATTATGTATATAGCATACTACTTGCTCATGTTTATCTTTGCCCCTCTTTCTTTTGTGAGTTGCTAAGTAAACATTTGCTTTATGCGGTTGCTTCTTTTCAGGATCATCTTGTCACTAAAAACAACAGGGGGTACAACAACAAAAAGGTAAACATGAATAAGAATATTTAGCAGAAGTACAAAACAAAATGACTCACCAAGTCATTAACTCTATGATCACCATATACTCATTCAATTCTTCTAGCTAGTCATAGTTTTATGTAATTATAGTTGTACCTGTCATATTCAAAGGGTCATCATCTTGCTGCTCAACTTGGATACCATCATCTTCCAATGCTTGTGATTCAAGCACGGCCTCAGTTGGTGGCAAAGAATGCTCATCGCTATCGCGCTCTCCATCAAAGATATTGAGCACCACATTGGACTACATTCAACCGCTTCTTTCTATCCATTTTCCTGCAAACTGAAATATCAGAGTAATTTGTGTGCAATGGCATAATATGATTCGACATATTTTATACAGGAATTTAGTTACTGACATAATATGATTCAACATATCTGTTTCATTTTCAGGTGAAGGTGCTCACTAGCTGAGAGTTTCGGTTAAGCGTAACGGTAAAAGAGTGAGCAGTGAAATGTTTAAAGTCAATGATGTTTAGAAGATTAGTTGATTGAATGATTAAACATTTTCATCCCTGACATATACATGCATATGAGTCATGACCACTGTAGCGCATGGCCTCTGATTAATTGCATGAAAAGGTAATATATTAAACAGATATGTCGTAACAGAAATTATACAAAGGCTGCGTGTGGCAGTGATATGGCAGTTGGATTACATGGTGGCAAAGCCACGGTGGCGGCGGCGCGTGCTCCCTGCCATGGTGGTCAGTAGTCCCCTCCTCCTCGATCTCAACCCATACAAAAACCCTAAGAAGTTCATGTGAATTTTACCCTAGCTATTGCAAAAGGCAGTCTAGAGAGGTAAGATTGTGTATGAATAAATTAGTTAAAAGCTGCATGTTATAGCACAAGCAAAGATACTTGCGACTCTGGAGGAGATCATGCTGTGATTCATCAAAGCAAACTGCGAGTACCTTATGGACTTCTTCCTCAATTCCAATTCATACATTTGAATTTTCAAATTTTTCTCACCTAAATATTTCATCTTTCCACTAATACTATTTTGTGGATAACATGTAAGCTATTGTACATATCTAAATGTGTACTTGTGGTTTAGTGTTTAGGTCTATTTAACTATAATTTTCACTCATTCAGAAGCAATAGTTTGCACTTGGTACTTCGAATAGCTCTTTTAGGAAGCTTCATTCCTTGCCTAAAGAATCATGTAAGAGGCTTGATTCATTGAGAACAAATTTTGAGAGCTACCTTTCTATTTCACTTGTGAAACCTCTGTCCTTTGCAGTAACCATAAAATATGCTCTGCGATTTCATTTTACCAGTGCTATGTGAAAAAGAGTTATTAAGGAAAAAGAGTTAATTACTAACCTCTTATGGTGTCCAACCACCCTTAGCTCTCCCGACAGGGCCACTTGTTCACCTAAAATATGTAGGATTTGATAAGCAACATTAAAATAAGAGATTGACAAGCTCATATAATGAGAAACCAAATAGGATCCAGTACAATACATTAAAGGACAAGCCTCATCTTAATTTCTTCTCTCCTTGAATCATTGTGGAAATAGAGAAAAAGTATCCCAATATTCTAATTTAATGTCAAAGCACATACTAGTAGATAGTATTTGGGCAATTTAACAAATTATGGTTTGGTTTCAATATTTTCCTGAAGGAGGAAGCAATTCTGCATTTTATTCCAGGTAGTTTTGATCTCTAAATCAAACAATTTTCATATGATTTAAACACTCTTATGAGTAATTTATGCAGGTTTTTGTTACCAGACTAGATGATTGTAGCTCATGGCCATGTATCCCATGAATGTTCTTCAATACAGTGGCAAGAAATAGTACTAAACAATAACCCCCATTCTGCTACAAATATTCAGGCATCATACTGATAAATCAGGTGGCAGAGATGAAGGCGATGGCAGATAACAGCTAATTAGTTGCACATCTAAGCTCAGCGCTACATAATTCTAGCTAATGATAAAGTATATCATGAAAGTTCCATGCTTCTGTGGAAAAGGAAAACACTAGTACTTTCTAATCACACAATAATACCCTACGGCAAGATTGTAACCCCTTTTCATCACACAGTAATACAATCCGATTTGGGAAAGCTACAAATCATATCAAGCGCCACAAATGCAAGTGTAAAAAGCATAACAACATCATTCTAGATCTAACACATAATACGTCTCCAAGGATTCAGGTTTTTGTTACCAGACTAGACGATTGTAGCTCATGGCCATGTATCTGAATCAAACAATTTTCATATGAGTTAAACACTATTATGAGTAATTTATGTGTTTTTGTTAATGGACTAGACGATTATGTATCCATTCTGACTACCAAATGATATTGTTTCATATAAACAATTAATTTTCAATCAGATGCTTCTATATATTTGTTCATTCACTCTTAACAATTGATCTGACGAACACATCCTGGCCGGCCTGCTCAGCATGCAAAGAATAGTTCAAAGTATCATCGAAACAACACATAGAAGCAGGCATATCAGATCTCCCCACTTGAGTAGTCACATAGAAAAAAGACCTTTCAATCTAATTTCATGACCGATTTATCTATCGCTCTTCTTTTTTGTCAGCAAGGGGAGAGGATCCCCACCTGAGTAGTATATTCAAATAAATTATGGTAAAAAAATTAGATGCTCTGGCATGGGAAATATCCACCATTGATTAATTCGATGCAGATTTACACCCCCCCAAAGAAAATCCCCAATTCCATATGTACTCTCCAAGAACCCTAGTTCCTCAAATCCTAAAAATAATCAATAAGAACTAAATGAGAAGGGAATTAAACCATACATACTTATTCGATAGGTGGCAGAAGACGTTGAGCCCTGTGACCAAGAGCACAAGCTGGATCGATTTCGGCGATCAACGGCGTGTGGTGGCGAGACACCTCAAGTCCGAGAGGAAACTTACAAGCGGCGTTAGTTGTAGAGAAGGGTAGAGGCGCTAGTTTTGGAGAAGGAAAATTACAGGAGGCGCTAGCTAGTTGTGGAGAAGGATGGAGGCGCTAGCTAGTTGTGGAGAAGGATGTACAATTGGTTCACGTCCGCAGGAAATATTTTGGAGGGTGATTAGTGCGGCAAATAACGAGTGAAATATTATTTGTGAGGGCGCCAGTTTGCACGATTGGCTGCTGTAGCTTCTTTGTGGTTGTTTTCTATTTTTTATTTTTTTAGTGTTAAATAACATGGGTTTTAATTAAATAAATTCCTTTTTTTGTAAGGATTGAGGGCATTTTTTTGTTTTACGAAAAATTCGGTTGGAAAATCGAGTGGTAATTCCACAAAAAATCTACATGTACTTTTTTGTTTTTTCAAAGAAATTTGGTGGGAAAATATTTCTCCACAAAGAAAATAAGAGAAAATAAAAGAAATTTCTTGACAAAGAAATTAAAAGAAGAGAAAATAAAAGAGAAAAATAAGAAAAATATATATCTAGTCAAATTAGTAGAATTTTGAACCAATTGGGTCATGTGAATAATTCACCTTTACAATGAATTAATTAAAAACCTATTAAATCAACCAATTTAGTTGGTTGAATATTCAACAAAAGCGCGACCGAATAAAATGATAAACAAGCCTAAAAATCTCAATGTAAAATTTATAAATCTTAAAACAATAAAAGAAAAAGGTTGGACACCTTACACACGGAAAAACTTATTGATGCTAAAATATGGTATTTATGTAATTTCAGGAAATAATCGGACCGCTGAACTTCAATCAAGTGATTTCATAACTCTACCACCATGTGTTACAATGTTCCTCTGTAACATATTGTGTGTTGCTACTGTAGTTTCCTGCAACACTTTTCACAACTCATTAAATATGTGTTACAACATGTCTTTGTAACACAAATTATATGTTACTACAAAATATCTTTGTAACACATTGTTCAATGTGTTACGCGAATGTGTTACAAAAGATATGTTTTGTAGTAGTGAACCCACTGTGTCGCCTCCCAGGTATGATGCTCCGTGAATAAACCCACCACTCGAAAACCGTACATTTCCCCACTCCAGGTTGCCATCACTTCTTCCTTGTTGAAGAAATGAGACAAGAATATACCTGGATCCATTCGGATCGTTGAGCAGGCCGCCATGACATGTGCGCATGGCCTGTGTAACAGACGAGGCTTGTTGCAGGTGCATGCACATGTTTGTCTATGCATGGTGCATTCATGTGTAACTCTCCGCCGGTTTGTCCCACGCCCTGATTTATCTTTACATAGTACCTCAAATCGGAGCTCCCTCGTGCCCATCTTCAATGCTCTATGCATCTCCCCCTTCTTGCCCTTTTCCTCCATGTACGTACAAATCATCTCGGAGTACTTCACATCGGGGCATTCATGCGCGACGGCCCTAGCATAGCGATCCACAAAGTACTTCGTTATGCCACGAAGAACACCCTCCACTATAGCAACCAGGGGAAGTGGCCTCAACCCCCGCATGACCCAATTGTAAACCTCAGCCAAGTTTGTCGTCATGACCCCATACCTGGCGCCATCGGTGTCATAAAGCTGAGCCCATTTCTCCTTAGGCTCATGCTCTATCCATTCGGAGAAGGATTTCATAGCCCTTCCATTCCTCCGAACCAGGTGTGGAGGGTCTGTTGGTAACTCTGCAAGCGCCATCTGGGCCTCATGCGGAAGCTGTTGGCTTCTTCGCTGCCTCGGCTGTATGCCTTGACGTTAGCTCGTCCAACTTCTTCCATAGTCTCTCAAATTTTATTTCCTGATTCTGGTCGCACAGCCTCTTAAAAAGCTTTGTCAGCTCTTTGTTCCTGAATTGCTTGTAAAAATTGGCGCCCATGTGCCGCTTACACCACCTACTACGCAAATCAGGCCATGGATGTGTCTCATCTTCACCTTGCTGCAATTGCACGATCGCCTTTAGCAACCCGGGATGCCGATCATGTATGACACACACACCAGGCCGCTGTTCCACGACCCCAGCTTTCACGTTCCTTAGAAACCATAGCCAACTATCAGTGTTCTCACCCTCTACGAATGCGGCGAACGGAAGAACTCGATTATTGCCATCGACCCTATGGCGATCAATATCCGGCCTTTGTACTTCCGGTCGTAAAAGTCCCATCCACGCATAACAACGGACGGCAATGTCTGAATGCGTTGATACACGCACCGAAAGCAAAGAATGCCCGCTTGAGCAACATCTTCCCAGGGAAACGCTGTGAAGGTTGCTCGAAAATATCGACATAAGTCCCAAAGATTCCTTTCCTTGATCACCTGAAGCAACCCTGGCAGATTCTCGATAGGAGTCTTCGTGACGTGCCAAACCTTGCTTCCAATGCCTTCGCCGCTTCGCTCTCCATGCCTTCGCATAGCTTATCGTGGTAATCGATACCTCTCGCTCTATTGCAAGTATGATGGCACGTGGCTCTAAATCCAGGTTGCCCACAATCTCCCGCAGACATTACATTGGCAACAAAGCGGAAGATATATTTCTATGCGATTGTGTAGACTCACAAGACACATGCATGCGGCACTACTATAGAACACTTCCAAATTGTGTCCCATTTAGGTTGGTAAGCATGGACACGCCATGGGCAACCTTCCATCTTGCATCCGACATCATACACCCGTGATCCGACTTAGCAACCCGAAGGGTCTCACGTGATGACACCGCCCATCTTTGGATCGCTTCCTCGCACCTCACCTTTATCCTTGTAAATTGCATCTTGCCGCACCTCATTCGATCGTACCCCATTGGACATCTTCACCCTCGTTGACCATCACCTGTCGAATCGACACTCATCCCACTCCGCGGGAAAGGCTCTTCATCCTCTTCATCGTTACTTAAATCCTCGTAGTCCCGGCTCTCTGCGTCCATTGATATCACCAGCGATTCAATATGTTCTCCCTCGTCTGCCACACCCATTGGTTCCTGCACGTCTGCCACACCCATTGGTTCCTGCACATCTTCCATTGGAACACCAACTTCTTCACCTTGCACTGCCTCCTGAGCAGAACTAACATCATGCCTCACTGAGTATTCTCTTGCTTGGCTGCTCTCCCCAACTTCCTCCTCTTCGTCACCAACAACCTCCTGCTGTTCCTCGCGGATGCTATCTCGCTTTCTCAAATGCTTGCGCCAACAATACTAATGGTCATCCTCTCTCAATCGCCGCTCGACATACGAACTCCATGACTTGGACCTGTAATTTCAACTAACTCCCAAGACGCATAGCCTGTCTCCGACACCCTACTCCGTGCAGCTTCACACCATGCAACTCACGGTCCAACGAGAATATTTGGTATAACCATCTTCTAACAGTGCTCCATGAACGCTCCGCTGGACGTGACAGACCAACTACCACACTTGGGAAATGACTTAGTTCCACCCCTTCTACACCCATGTTCGGAATTCCCTCTCCGTAATATATCGTAAACTGCACTCGTTCATCCATACCTGTCAGCAATTTCAGCAAATATTTGAGGCTATAAAAGTAAATCCACAGGTATGCTAATACCAATTTCGCCAAATTTTCCGTAGTCCATAAGCCCAAAAAACTATTTTTCAGTGTTTACTACCAAATTTCTGAATTTATTTACTGATTTCTAAAATTTCTAAAAAAAAGAAGGGCTAATTCATAATTATTTTCCTACTTTCCCAGAAATTGTTCATAGCATTTTCCCGGTCCATTTGGCTATAAAGGCGATTTTGCCATATACAAGCCGGCGTCTACTGTTTGCGATTATTGCCGTCATTTGGCTTCGGTGGAAGGGCTGACTAGTTTGGGTCGTGTTACCATCACCGAGCGAAGCGTGGAGGCAACGGGTGAGGCCGGCAAGCCGAGGCAAGTGTGACCGCAAGACTAAGAACAGAGCCGACGGGGCTGAGGCGAGCAAAGCCGAGGCAAGCATGGCAAATATGATAATACTACTCGCTAAATCACTAAATTAGTCATTAATCTACTCACTAAATTGCTAATTTCATACAAAAAAAAATTACCTGCGAAACCGAGATCCTCTTCTTCCTCCTCTCCCTCTCCTCCTCTTCCTCCTCTCCCTCTCCTCCTCTTCCTCTCCCTCTCCCTCTCTTCCTCTCCCTCTCTTTCTCTTCTTCCTCTCCCTCTCTGTCCCTCTTTCTCTGCGAGCGAGAAAAGGAGACAGCAACTGCCGCTCATGATGGGTAAGGGCTCTGTCGCCATTCCATTTGGCGACAGACGCCTCGCGCGTACGGTACTAAATGCTGTCGCTTCTTCCTATTTTGTTCCTATATAGCCAAATGGAATGGCGACAGGACGGGGCAAATTCCTATTTTGTTCCTATATCGCGAAAACATCGCTAAGTCGCTAAACTAACGCTAAGTAGCATGGAGATTTGTTCCTATATCGCGAAAACAACGCTAAGTCGCTAAACTAACGCTAAGTCGCTAATTCGAAAACAACGCTAATCGCTAAATTTTTGCTAAGTCACTAAGTCGCGAAAACATGACAATACTACTCGCTAAATCACTAATTAATCAATCTAGTCACTAAGTAGCATGGAGATTTTTTCCTATATCGCGAAAACAACGCTATCTCGCGAAAACATCGCTAAGTCGCTAAACTAACGCTAAGTAGCATGGGGATTTGTTCCTATATCGCGAAAACAACGCTAAGTCGCTAATTCGAAAAAAACGCTAATCGCTAAATTTTTGCTAAGTCACTAAGTCGCGAAAACATGACAATACTACTCGCTAAATCACTAATTAATCAATCTTGTCACTAAGTTAAAAGAAACATACAAGAAAGAAAAAAAATTTACCTGCAGACGCGATCTTCTTCTTCTTCCTCCTCTCCCTCTTCTCCCTCTCCTCCCTCTCCTTCCTCCCTCTTCTCCCTCTCCTCCCTCTCCTCCTCTTTCTCTTCTTCCTCTCCCTCTCTTTCTTTTCTCTTCTTCTTCTCCCTCTCCCTCTCTTTCTTTTCTTTCTTCTGTTCTGTGCGCGTGCGGCCAGATCGGCTCGGCAGCGAAGGGGTAAGGGCTCCTGTCGCCATTCCATTTGGCGACAGGAGCCTGTATCCATTTCAAATGGCGACAGGATGGGCGAAATTCCGATTTTGCCCCCTGTCGCCATTTCAAATGGACACAGGGGGGTAGTTTTGCTATTTTCTTTTTCGGCATATTATTTCTGTAAATTTTGATTAAAATAATATTATTTAAAAAAAAATTCCAATTTCTTCTTTAGGTTGCGGTCGTTGCACGGGGGCCGGCTATTGGATGTTGATGAGAGCAAGTTAATTTAGCTGTACTAATAACTAGATAAGCGTCTAATTGCGTTCAAACATAGCAGGTGGGCTGCGATTACTGATGAGTTTGTCGTTCGATATATATATATATATATATATATATATATATATATATATATATATATATATATATATATATATATATATATATATATATGTGTGTGTGTGTGTGTGTGAAAAATACCTTCTACTCCCATGTGTAGTTACTTTCACATCTAAAAAACCACCTAAACGAACTTTAAATACTCTTTTATTACAAACTTTAAATACTCTTTTATTACTTCGGGTACACTCGTATACTAATTATAATGTATTTCAATGTGAACCATATAAAAATGTATAAAAAATATACATATCACTTCTGAAAAATATAAATAACACCTAGCTAATCTTATAGGGAGTGTATAGGCATCATCTGGATGTTTTTGTCCTAAAAAACATGCAAACTTTGGACCGTACGATCAAAACACACATCCGTAGGATCAACTCACCTTGAATTTAGGGGGGCGTGTGCATCGATCTGAAAGCAAATCCAATGACCAAGAATTTGGATGATGGTTACTAAAGAAAACATCCGGATGAAACTTATCAAAACCCAATCTTATATATTCGTATACTACATGTACATACGCTTCGTTGTGTGAGATACGACATGTATATCATGCGTGGCGATATAAGCAATGACGTCCTTAATTCTCGTTATATATATGCGGACGATGCGTTTTCCTCGTGCCCAAACTGTTAGCGCCAAAACGGCGCCGATGGATCAGCTAGCGCCATTCGAACGTAAAGAGGTTTCTTGCAGCTGGAACTCTCGATCGGGGGGTAAAATTTTCGGCAAGGGAAAATCGTGCGTAATGCGTTGGATTTTCTTGACCTAGTCCCTTTCGTCTGGAACGGTGCAGTGCTCTGTAGCTACAGTTCCTTTCAACGAATCTGCTACGTGTATTGCTCTTCGCCGGCTTGCCATCGTCGTGGCATCCTTAAAATTATTCGGATGTTGATGCAGACCAGCAGATGTGTGTGGGAAGGGACACTGATTGTACTTGGACAGTGGACGAAGTAACGAACTCCGTCTTGTCAACATTCTCTTTTTCTTTTGGCAATTGACGTGCATGTAGAAACAATCCTCAGGGAATCTGGCCTCTTAAGTCATAATATTTTGCTTATAATCACGTTAGTAACGGATAAAGAGCAATTAGGACACGTTTGGAACGAAAGCATTTTACACGAGACAATTCAAATTCCGAAGGAATTTAGGAAAATCCCCGTGTTTCAAATAAGATCAACACCTCAGGAGCTTGCTATGAAGGTTGAAACTAGGCCCTACTGTCAGGTTCCTGAAAATATGAGTTCGGACTGAAGGCTTGGAGGAACATTTCAGAGCATTGGACGAAAGGGATCATCCAAGGGCTCACAAGAGGAAGATTGCAGTTATGAAGATTGGAGAGTCAAGATATCATCTCACTTCTTAAGTTTGATCTAATGGCTGAGATTGTCGATCTTTAGTAATTACCATTCACTGTATGGAAGAAGTAGCTGTTACTGCTCACCGTAAATTCAGTTTTACCGATTACCTGTCTGTCCCTATATAAACCTTAACAGTTGTAATGTAGCTTTTGCTTTCTTCTGTTCTACGTTTCCTTTCGTTTTTCCTTTGCTATTTTCTTTCTATTCATATATCTTCAGAGATTCCTTTTCCGATTCGGTGATTTGGAGTTCCTGACACCTACCTGGCTGAAAAGGTTTCTCAGGTAGGATGCTTGCAGAGTTGCAGTAGCGCAGCAACTCTTCAGAAGTTCTGTACATATTTGTGCTGCTGACTGCCAATGACATGGGATTCCGGTCTTGTATCAAGGAGCATCAAAAGCACACTGTCACCCTTTTATGTGACTGTCACTTTGGTTTAGATTAGTCTGTCTTCACTTGATAAGCTGCTTTTTGAGGAAAGTTGTATTGAGCAACCCAAGCACTAAGATAGGAGCACCAACCAAAAAAGATGTGCTTAACCTAGTTCGTTCAGGTATGTATGGCAGAGGAACCGACAGTAGTGCATCCTAACTTCTATGCGTCCTTGTGTATTCTGTTCAAAACACTATGCAATTGGTTATGAAAAATTCCGAAAATTTTTTGTGTTTGCACACATGTGCCATGTGCCAACTGCTTATTAGGATAATCTGTGCTAGCAAAGGCCACGAAATGATTTGCATGGCACAGATGTTCCAGTTTTCAAATACCTCTGGACTCTGGTCTATAGCTAAAGCCAAATGAACCTTTGCCTTACGCTACTGCTTTGTCTAATAATGTTTCACCCAACTTCCAAAACCTGTGCCTCATATGTATGAATTATGATAATGCTTGTCAAACTGTTCAGAGCGAGGGCGGAGTCTGCGGACTGTTACTAGACCTGCTAAAGTTGATGTTAGCGAAGCAACCAGTGACTTCTTCACCAGATTCAACACAGCAATGTTGAAGGCCATGTTCATAGTTATGAAGAACAGTGGTAGCAAAGGAGCTAAGGTATCATCCGGATGTTTTTGTCTTAGCTAACATCCAAATTTTAGACCATTGGATAGCTCACCCGAATATCATCGGGCCGTTAGATCAAATCATAGGATCGGATGTCGGATGTAATCGATACTCTCGAATCTCAACAATAATCCAATGGTCCTAGATTTGAGTGATTTCAATAATAAAAACATCCGGATGATGTTTATCAAATCCCACCTGATTATGGATGCACCAGCCTGACATGCAGAGGAAGCATCATTACCGCTGGCCGAAACAACTTGACACCAGATAGAAATGAGCCACCATTTGCTCCGCTGCATTCATAAAATAAAAGCATGGCCAGGAAATACTCAAAAGCCAATCAACATAAAATACGAATACTCCGTGTATTAAATCTCGTAGTTCTTCCGGCTTCTCCGTGCTCCACATCATTTTCGGGCCAATGTGGTCGTTCGCCATCACATCGCGTTGCCCATTTGCTCACCCGGTCATATAGCTTAAGGGTATGTTTGGGTCCATGCAGCTAATAGTTAGCTGCTAAAAATTAGCTGAAGTAGATCCAAACACCCCCAGCTAATAGATCAGCTAACTATTAGCTGGGCACCCAGCTAATGGTTATCTCATTAGCTAGCCAAACCCAGCTAATAGCAGCTAATAGATGGCATTTAACCAAAATACCCTTCGCGTCTATCACCAATATCATTTAATAGCATGGGTATTCTAGATAATAGTATCTATTAGCCACATATTAGCTGGTGGATCCAAACACCCTCCAACTAATAGTTAGCTAGCTAATATTAGCTAAGAACTATTAGCTAGCTAATTATTAGGTGCTAATGGATCCAAACAGACCCTAAGTAATTTGCCTCCGTCCTTCGACCAACATGACACCGTGCCGCAACGGTTAAGTGCTTCCTTGCGAGCAGAGATATCGCGCGTTTGATTCCTCACCGCGCGCGCTCGCGTGACGCCTGCCCTCCCGAGCAGGTTCACGTTATCGATATCGTGATTTTCGGATGAACAGTAAAATTTGATAATCGCAAAAATCGAGCCGAGAATCGGTCGAAAATCGCATAAATTAAAAATTCAGATTTTTTTTGAAAAAAATAATCAAAAATCGTGGAAAATCGATTTTGTAGCGATTTTCGACGATATTTGGCGATAATCGCTCGATATGTCTCGATAATCGCGATATTTGCGTCATATAAATTTTTTTGAATTTCCTCGGTTTACCGATCGGTAAATCATTTCGCCCCGCGTCGATAAAGGCAATTATCGCGATTTTCACGCGATTACCGTCGATAATGTGAACCTTGCTCCTGAGACCTGCGCGGGGTTGCTTTTTTGCACAAAGCCCCTCCGTAAACTCCAAAATTACATCTAGACCCCTTGAAGAAACTTGTCGGTGTTTCGTGCACCGGCAATACGAATTTTTGGTTAGTGGGGGTCGCGTGTTCCCTCTCCTCTAATGGCCTGACTCAATGAGCCCAAGATGTATACTGGTTCGGGCTAAACGTCCCTACTCCAGTTCGTGAGATGGATGTATATTGCTTCTGGGAGCAAATGGACACGGGGTGTTACAAGCGAGGGAGTGTTTCTCGTGTTCGTCCGACCGGTCTCTAGTTCGATCGATCGGGGGCCTCTCTTGTCCCTGGCGTCCTGCCTCTCCTTATATGCACGGAGGTGGTAGGTTACACGGGAGTTTGGAGAGAAAAAGAAGGGGTACTATAAGCCTTAGAGTCTGGTCTTCTGTCTTGTCGCCTTGGAGTCTGGTCTTCTGTCTTGTCGCTTGCCAGGCCTTCGCTTCCTCACGAGCTGGGTCGGTAGATGTGGGATGTCCGAGACCGGGGTCCCGCAGAGGAGCTCATGACCAACTAGGCCAGGGCGGTGCACCAGGCCTAAAGTTCGAGAGCGCCGTGAAGAGCCCATAGCCATGGCCCAACTTCTTCTCCAAGGCAGCTGGTCGCCTCCTCAGCGTCAGCGAAGCTTCGTGCCGCGTCAGGACAACCCCGCCTAAAGTAAAGCCTGCGACCTGGCGCCTGCAGCCACCAGACCCTGGCGGATCGGCAGGCGCGGGTCGGGAAAGAGACGAACAAATCCTCTGGACATAGTTTGGTTCGGCAGACAGAGACAAACAACATACTCATGAGTCCACCTGGTCCAGGGCCAGGTGGCACCCTTTTGTAACGTGCCCTTCCCCCAGTATATAAGGGGGAGGGAACAACCCTATAAAAAGGGGAGAAAAACAGAAGAAAAAGAGAGGAACACACTCATATATCCAAGAACACAGGACTAGTGTATTATCTCCTCCGTGAGAGCCCGAACCTGTCTAAAAAAGATGGCCCTCGCATCCTGTGTTACCATCTAGCTTCGATCACGCACGAGCCCCCCCCTCGAATCACAAATCTCATTGCCGGCGGAACCAATCGTCAACAGTAGACTCGCCTGAGGGGGTCGGTAGCTGACCCAGTCGGAGAGGTGACGCATTGCTTCGTTCACCCGTCTGGCGCTTGCGTCATTACGTTTGACTCTTGGTGCTGCCTCGGGAGGGAGCGTCCCACTCTGCTATGTGCCAGGATGATGGGGACCGGTGTTTGACTTTTTGGTGGGTCTTCTAACATCCTCGGGAAGGGGCCTTCTACTCTGGTACGTACGTTAGGGGACGTCATGTCCGTTGGACAGTTGGTCAAACGCCAGTGAGGGACTCGGTGTCCCGACTGCTGGAGAAGGCGACCTTGGCTGGGTCGGAGCCACGGGCGTCCTGACCAAGCGGGGTTGGGTCACGCCGAGTGCCCCGACCCAGGGGGTCGGAGCGCGCCAGGCCTGGCCCAAGTCGGAACCAGGTCCCTTTTGGGGTCCATGGGCCTGCTTGTTGTTCAGGGCTGCTGGGGGTACCCATGGTATGTGTACTCGTCAAAACTGGGAATTGATTTTTCATGCGCTTTTTTTTTGCGTGTAGCCTTTTTGTAAAGTACATAATTACAGTAAGGCCACCCAAAAAATAGGAATTGATTTTGCCAGCTAAAAATTACATCTAAGCCCCCGAAAAAACCGGGAATAGAACTTTTTGTTTTTTTTATCTCGACAATTTTTCCTTACATAAAGGACCCTAGAAATTAGGAATTACATCTAGAGCCCTAAAATATCAAAAAAAAAAAAGATTTTTTCCTTGAGCTTTTCCATTCTAGAAATGTTCTCGGGCGCACGGTGACATATTAATCCAGTTTTTTTGCAGGGACCTCCGGAACTTCAGAAAATTATTTTTAGCGAGTGGTTTTTTTTGTGAAAAGCTATCCGAATTTTTTCAAAATTACATATTAGTCTATTTTTAGCTGGGAGCCCCCCAAACTCCACGCAATTTTTCCTGCTTGACGTGTAGAGGCTGACGCGACGTGCGTCGTGCCCCCGCATCCAGTATTCCACAATCAACATGTCATCCAGATTACATGCGTGGATCATACATGCGCTGCAATGCTACCCTATCAATGTCCAGCCATGGTCCATTCTCGATTGTTGCATTTATCCAAACTTTTGATTCAACATTTATGCACTTTGTCTCAAGACAAAGCTACAAGTAAAATCTTACAACACCCTACTGCACATGTTGTGGGTTGATCAGGTGAGGGAGCTGTACTACCAAACCACCGAACAGTTTAGCCATCTAGAAGGGTTCGGTACTTCGGTGATCACACCACCAGCACTTTTTGAGTTTTTATCAATTATAGTAAGATATTAGGCTCAACAGAAATAGTTTAATAGTTCTTTTGGTGGGACGACAATGTTAGGAATAATCTTATCATTAGTATTTTGCTAAATATTAAGTTTGTTAGATGGGATAGTTTGCATGATTTGAGAGTAGTCTAGAGGTTGTTAGGCTGTGTGCGCGCATGGCATGGGCCATTATCAGAGTGCATGCATGTATTTGCATGTTAATTAGTTAGCTAGTGGGCAATTAATCATGAAGCATGTGTGCGTGCGTCCAGTCAGTTGGCTATGTAGTAGATTCCGATAGATGAGTTAGTTCGTTAGTCGTGCCTGTTAGCTTTGCCGATAGATCAGGGAGTTTAGGGAGTTTGTTATGTGTGTGTAAAGTCTAGTTAAAAAGTTATACTGTGAGAATAAGCGAGAAGTAGAAAACGCTGCAAGTTATTGGGCAGCACCAAAAAAACAACAACAAACTCTTCTATGTTGTGTTTTTGCCTTTGAACGTACGTTTTGAGTATCGCGTGCATTCGAGTTCGATCGTGTGTTCCAACAGACAATACCTGTACCACTGGTGCTAGTATTATTGGACGCGCCTCTCAGCCAGAATGACGGACCACGTTTTTAGGGTCTAGTTGGAAACTCGCAACAATTATCTAGGAAGACTAACTGTTGGAAAACAAAAGTATTTTACCAGACAAAAAGCAATTTCAATTATTTTTTATTTAAATATACGGCCTAACGGCCGAGTTTTTACAAAGGGGAAGTATCCGAACTTTCAGTAGTACATTACTAAAAGAACACCACAGGCAAAGCCTGAGCGAAAGACAAGACCTAAAACCACACTAAGTCACCATCTACGACCTCCTGGTAGGCTCCAGCTTCTTTAAATTCTGAAAGGTTTGGGGTTTTGCAAGGGTGAGTACAGGGTACTCAACAAGTCGTACGGAGAGTGCTGAATACTATATGTAGGGGATAACAAGGGATGGTAATAGGGTTTAAGTATCTGGATGCAGTTTTATTTTCTAACTCATTTTACATTTGAAGTACAAACCATAAATAAGTAATTAAGGGGGTTTTCTAATTCAAGCAACAACATTAACCAATTTATCCAAAGTTTCAACAGATTACTTGAGCTTGGTTACGGGTAATCACCCTAGTTGAAACTTATCTTCATTTACCGGAAGTACGGCGTAATCGATTACAATTAGATTAACTCTGCAGAGGTGCTCAGCTTTACCCACAAGACATCGTCAACCCTTAATGCCAATCGCGAGTCTTCATGCAACTTAAATGCATGTGGCCAGATTGAGATTATCACATCATTTCGTTAATCATTCATGTGTTTAGTTGTTAACCGATAGGCCTGACGCTACCTTGGACACACAGTTCCAATTAGCACCTACCGTTGTGAGAACCAATGAATGACACTCTGGTCCATTCCTGTTCCACCCCTTTGGTATAATCCCCTGCCAGGGAGGCCGATCCCTATTCTCCTCAGAGAATAGTACCACCAAATTAAATCAAGTTTTAATTCAGAAATGATTAATTTACTGAGCTATGTTGGAGACAGGCCACTAACCAGTCCGACCTATAGTTGAGCGGGAACTTAAGTTATTTACTTTGCTCAAGATGGTTTGAACCTCATACTGCCTTAGATCAAGTCTTAATCAAACACAATCCCATCTGGTATCACATGTACCAGCCACTATTCCATCCATAGCATCGATCATCAGCCGGGGATTGAACTCAACTCCACCACGTGGGTAGCCTAATACTGTCCCCCATACTGTAGCATTTTTATAAACATCCGAATCAGCGATTAGGCATCATTTTATTTTCATTTTAAAGCATTTGAACTAACTAATAGGATTAATAGTAACTAACTTATCATGGCATAAGTAATCATCTAGGGTTACAAAGGATTTAATAAGGTTCAATATTTTTCAAGGAAGTTCCATGAGCAATTCGGCATTATCTAGGTATCATGTCATTCTAAAATAACGGGTTTCCATATTTCAATATACAGCAAAATAATGCGATAGAAAATAATTAATAACTATAGCATGGCATGATTTAGATCAACATGATCAATGGTGTACGGCTTGCCTTGCTCGGCGGTTGGATCGGCTGAGTCGTAGAGGAAGTAGTCGTTCCCGATGTCCGTCTGGTCCAGATCCAGCTCCGGGTACTACTCCTGCTCCTGCGGTGGCTCAACGGACGAATCTAACGTAGAAGAGGAGAATAAACATAAATAAACGAAAAACAACAACTGAAAACGAAAACGGAAACCGAAAACCGGGCCGGGAGGGAACGAAGAGCAATCTGGGCATTTTTGGAGTTTCGGATTGCGGAGCGGAGGGCATTTTTGGACTCAGTGGGTCGAAACAGTTCGAAAAATGTGGTTGGGGTATTTCTGTTGTTTACGGGATATTTTTGGGCTATTTTTGGATTTTAAACCGAATTTCGGAATTAATAAACGATTAAAATCCGAAAATCGAATTACTGTTTAAAACAGTAATGGGCTGGCTTTCGCGTGGAAAATGGGCCAAGGCCCACTTGGCCGAGCGGCTTGGCGCGGGCGAGGAGCTGGCTGGGCTGGCCCAACGCGGGGCGAGGGCGAGGCCAAGGCGGTAGGCTCGGCTTTGGCTCGGGGCCGCTAGGGTTAGAGGCGAAAAAAAGCGGCGCGGCCGGCGGCGGATGGAGGGGCAAAGGGAGGGAGCTCACCACTGAGGAGAGTGGAGCAGGGTGAGTTGGAGCTGCGGCTCGGGGTGGCTTTTATAGAGCTTGAGGTGGCGCTGTGCGGGCGGCACCGGCCGGAACCGGCGGCGGCGCGCACAGGCGGCAAGGGCGGGGCAAGACGGCAGCGGTCGGAGACCGGGAGCAACGGCGGCAGCGGCAGACGGTCCATGCGCGGCTGAAATGACCGGGATGTCGGCCTAGAGGGGGGTGAATAGGCGATTACAAAATTATACCCAATTTAAATTAAACTATCAGAGATAATGCGGAAGCAAAGGGTATAATTAAGTTTTGCAACTCAAACAATTCAGCCCGAGACAGGTAACCCGGAGACTCCGGATATATTATCCGGATACTCCGGTATATCCGGATACTCCGGATCAATGTACCGGATACTCCGGGTTGACTGGTTCGGCCAGAACAGAGTATGAGCAATAAATTTAAGCGCTTCTTTGATTCTAGTGATACAAATTACTCTACTGCAATGAATCAAGTATATAAGCAAGAATAGATGCATTAGATACAATCTAATTGATCTAATCACAAGAATCGAAAGCAAATTAAGCGGATGAGCAAAAGAGTAAACCGAAGTAAGGAAGGAGACACGAAGATTTTATCCCGAAGTTCGGATCCTTGAGGGGATCCTACGTCTCCGTTGAGGCGGCTCGGTCACACTTGAGCCGGGGTCTCTTTCAACCCTCTTCCTCCCGGTGTTGCACAATGCACTCGCCGGTCTTCACTTCTTTGATTCCTTTCCTTGCGGAGGCGGAATCGGACCTTCACAAACTTTCGGTGGCCTTCCACACAACGCTTGGAAGCTCACCGGCAACTCCTAGCCATCTAGGAGACCTCAACCTCCAAGAGCAACAAATGCTCCCGAAGAACTCACTTAGAGTCCACCTCAAGTGCTCAACACACTAATCAACTCAATCCGATCACTACCCACTCTCACACCCAAACCTTCACTCAAAAGGGATCACTAAGATCTAGGGTTAGAGGGCTTTTGGGAGCTCAAGATCACTAAGAAGAACACTTCAAAGCACCAAGGAACCAGCTCCACTTCTCAAATCAATCCTCAATCCAAACACCTCTCTCCACTACCCAACCCTTCACAAAAGGGGATCACTAAGATCTAAGGAGTAGGGAGGAGTATTGGGGGCTCAAGAACTCACTTAGAACACCTCTAAACCCAGCAAAAACATCCCCCCAACGGCTCCTTTGAAGTGGGCAAGAAAGGGGCCTTAAATAGAGGAACCCAAAAAACTAGCCGTTTGGGACCGAACTGGGCAACCCGGAGACTCCGGAAAAACCCGGAGACTCCGGATCATCCGGATACTCGGAATCATCCGGATACTCCGGATAACCCGAGACTCCGGTTACAACCCGGATATTCCGGATCTCCCAGTGCAGCACACGGCAGTCCGACGAAAACGGGCATAACTTTTGATCCGGACTCCGATTTCGCAAATTCGGACTTTTCGGAAAGCTATGAACGGTGGCTATCCAACTAACAAGGTCTCACTACCCAAATCCCAAAGGATAAAAACAGGTTGCACAAAGAATCCACAAGGAGACCTCAAATTCTCACTTTCCAGCACCACCAACACTTCTAACCCTCACACCAACCCACCTACACTTAGGTGAACAAAGTGTGACTTGGGTTACTTAACCTTAGACAAGGATAGACCACTTTGAGCACTTGAGACTTGTCTGAGTGATTTCAACGATTGCATCTCTCTTAATAGTACGGCAATCCTTAGACTCAAATTTAACACAAAATCTAAGTCTTACACTCAGCTTGCATGCCGACTTCTTCCGGATGCACGGTGCATGATGACGCTTCCACAAAGATTGATGATGCCCTTTGTCTTATCAACCTCAACGCGCTTCACCTCATGAGACTCTCGTCCTCTCGACCTTGACCTCGATCATCACTAAGACGATCCTCCATCAAGTCGAATCTGACTTAGTCCTCAGCTGTTGGTGACACCGCTGTCTTGTTGACTTTGACTCGCTTATCATCCTTCAAACCACTTGGTCATCATACACACAGCTTTGGGACCTAATTCTTATCAAAGCACTCAGCAAACACATTAGTCCCACAAGCTCAAAAGATATGAATTAGAATTAAATGTGTCGACGATTGGAGAACGGGCTCCCGTCGAGCTTACTTGTTGAATGGGGGATCAACAGAGCCCCGTCGTACGGATCGAAGAGGGCGTTCGAGCGACGCGAGGCCGGGAGAGGAAGAAAAAGGGGGACACGGTGTTTTTATCCTGGTTCGGGCCTCTCACCGTCGAGATAATAGCCCTACTCCAGTGTATTGTGTTCTATCTTGGTGTCCCTCCCCTGTTACAGATCTTCAGGGGGGTTTAAATACTACGACTAGAGGTACACAGAAGGTAACTACCTCCTGGGATTGCGCCACGCAATCGTACTTACGATTTACTGCCCTTGATCCGAGCGTTATTTGAATTTCGGGTATGATTTCCCTTGATCTCCGGCTGATTGGTTGCCACCTTCCTTCCTCGCGGCATTGACCGGGCACTCCGACCAAAACACCCGAGCAGGTCGCGGCCTCTACGAGCATGCTTGCTCGTGGGGGGGTGTGTTTGGTGCTTCCCCGAGCGAAGGCGCAAATGCGCATGCTCGGGGGAGAAGGAGGGATGCTCGTTTCGTTCTCCCGAGCATCTTCTTTTAGTGTTGCTTGGTCGGCGGGTTTAGCTTTTCACGGGGGTACCGTGGTCTTTTGCCAGATAGCCAATCCGACAGCCTAGCCCCGAGGTTCAAGTGGGAACCCTCGGGCTTCCCTTTGAGCCTAAGAAGACTTGAGGGGATTGAATTTCCTTTGGTCGTGGCTCACGACCATTTTTCGTCGGGAGGCGAACTTCTTTACCCGCGGCGTGCTTGCTCGCGTGGGCGCTGCTTGGTTGTTCTACGGTTCCTTCTCTCGAGAAGCCTCCTTGTAACGGTGCACGGTTTCTCAGCGCGCTTTCTCGGCCAGGTGTCGCTACGTGATAGGCGGCGATTTTAACCTCGCCTTATTTGTCTTTTTAACCCTTTCTACCGGGAGAGGTCGGAGTCACGTTGTCTCTTTGCTCGTCTTCGGCCAAAAATCTTCCAAGAGCCCTAGCGCCCAAGAACCCTTTTCGTTCCCCTTCCTTCTTCGGCCATGGCGCGTTTCAAGGTTAGCCGATGACCGAAGGAGAGGCTCCAGTGCTCACGGACGAGGGGTATGTCGACCAGGCTCGGGTCGAGTGCCCGGGGATGATGCGGCGCCGGCACCGCGGGAGACGGAGATCGTCTCCTGCGAGTTGTACGCCATCAACGGGCTTCGTCTGCCCGAGAGCGACTTCCTCGCCTCCGTGCTTGCCTTCTGCGGGTGCGAGATCTCTCATCTCCACCCCAACTCTATCCTTTCTCTCGCAATCTTCTCCCATCTTTGCGAGGCTTACGTGGGTGTAATGCCCACGGCTAGCCTCTTCTTTCACTCTATTCCCCCTTCCGCACCGGGCCGATGGCTCCGCCGGCTATGCGTTTATCTTCGCCTCGCCCAACCGACCATACGAGTACCCCTTCGTTGCTCACGAAGGACTCGGTGTCGGGTTGGGCCGACCTCTGGTTCTACCGAGAAGAAGGCGGAGGGGTCCCGATTGGTCTATCTTGGGAGGACGCTCCGCCATCGAGGCAGCGCGCCGGGTGCAACCTGCGGAAGAGCGGGTGCTCAGACGATCGGTGAGCTCGCCAGATGGGGCTCATCGGTCGGGATATCGCCTCGACTTCACCTTCAACCGGGTGTCTCCCCTGAGGCGCCGCGAGCATCCCTTCTTCGAGGTGACCGGGTGGCATGACTTCACCCGCGAGGACAACGCAGGTATGTTCCTGGACCTCTTTCCCGAGCATCGCTGCTTTCTGGTGATCGGTGCTATGCATATATATATATATATATATATCTTTTGTCTTAGTCTTTGGTTGCGACGCAGCTCCGAGGACGGACTGGGTTGACGAGAGGGTCGCCGAGATGTTCGGCGCCCCGAAGGAGAAGGAGCTGACGCCCAATCGTCAGGTCCCCAAGAACATCTTTGACCGCGGCGACGCGGTAAGTACATCTTTCTGCTTCCGCTCGGGGGCATGTTTTCCGAGCTCATTCCTCCCAATTTATGTTTGCAGGAGAAGGTCGCCCTTGAGCTTGCGGTGTCGAGCGCTGCAGCGCTGCCGCAAGCCAGCACCCCGGCCAGGGGCTCCCGCAAGAGGACGGCGAGTCGAGGCCGCCAAGTATCCGCCTCGCCTCCCCGCGCCAAGCGGTCGAGGCGCCGAGCTTCGACCAGGACCCCCACGCCGCACCTTGAGTACGCCGACCGCCAGGAGGTAAGCGAACTTCGAATCTGGTTCGATGACTTCAAACGGAGGAGGCCGGAGCTGATGGGCCGACTGGAACAGCTCGCCGAGCAGGCGAAGAAGGCCGAGGAGGAGGCCAGGTCTCTCCCGACCAAGGAGCGGCTGGAGAGGCAGATCAAGGCCCTCCAGGACCAGCTCACGGGTGGTCGATGCCCCAGGAGGAGGAAGAAGAGGAGGACACTTATGCTGCAGTCGGAAGGAGCAGGAGGTCGACTTCTCAGACCGCCTCGACGCTGGAAGAGGTCGACATGGACGACGTCGACCCAGCGATGGCACGTGCCAGCGACGCTGCGGAGGAGCGCGTCGTGGTCGTGGCCGAGGCCTACGAGGCCGCCGCGGGCAGGTCGCCCGTGGCCCGAAGCGAGGGGGCCGAGGAGGATGGCGCCGCCACGGGCGTAAGGTAAGCTCTTACTTCATTCTCTTATTCTCGCTCTTGTCTTGCGATTTTCTTCGGGCTAACCCCACCCCGTTTGGTGTGGGCGTGATAGCTCGGATGTCGTTTTTGGACTTCCGCCAGATGGTTGAGGAGATTATCGACTCTGCAGTGGACGCCGAGCTCGACCGCGTCGTCCGAAAGTGATGGCCGAGACGTGAGGAGCCGGCGCCGCTACGGACTCAGTGGAGCCCGAGCTTCCCTCGGCGGGACCGTGCTTTCTTCGGACGCGAACTTATTCCATCCGCGCGGAGGAGCAGGAGCGCGAGGGGACTGAGGACCAAGACGCCTTGGCCTTGGTCCCTTGCGAAGAGACGACTGCGGGCGAGGCCCAGGCGTCGAGCCCCGAGGAAGGGAGCTTGGTCGCTGCCGACCAACAGCCCTTGGCCGTGAGCCAAGGAGAGGAGGAGGTCGTCCCCGACCTAACTCCTTCGGCCTTGGGGCACCAGCGCCCCCGCCACGGAGGTGCAAGGGGCGGAGGTGATCGTCCTTGATCAAACGCCTCCGGCCGCGGAGCATCGGTCGCCTCCGACTACGGAGGGACAAGAGGCGGAGGTGATCGCCCTCGATCCAATGCCTCCGGTCGCAGAGCATTGGTCGCCTCCGGCTGCAGAGGGACAAGAGGCGGAGGCGGTCGTTAACGACCAACTGCCTCCAGCCGCGGAGCAAGGAGTGGCAGTGCTCGTGGTTGGCGTACAGCCCCCGAGCGCGGTGCCCGACCAGGGGGAAGGCGGCCACGAGCCGCTTGCTGTGGAAGAGGATCAGCCTCGGGGCGACCCGGGGTTGGTCGAAGGTGGTGACGCCGTTGCTCTCCTGAGAGCACCGGGTGCTCAGGAGGAGCAAGACCCCGACGCGCCGGCCCGGGATGACTTGGTCAATCCCTTCTTTCGGGCTGGCGCGACCGACCGCCAGCGGCTTCAGGACAAGCTGGTCAGCCGGGCTCTTCTGGTAAGTTTTATGTTTCTTCTTTTTTCCTGTGATCGATCTTCTGGGAGTCTGCTCAGCTTTTTCCCTTCTCTTTTCTCTTTCTGCCCGAAGTTTGCCGCGAAGGCTATGGAGGATATCGACGCTACCTCGGTCTCCGCAGAAGAGTACTGGTCGTACCACCGCGAGCAAGACGCCAAGATCGCCGATCTTGAGCGTCGGGTCTCCGAGGTGCGCGAGGCCGACCTGAAGCAGCTGGAATCGGCGAGGAGCCTCATCGCCAGCTCGGATCAGCTCTTCCAGAGAGCGAGACGGCCGAAGAGCACTTCAGAGCGAAGTGCGCCGAGCTTGACGAGGAGCTGGTGAAGCTTTGGCAGACCTTCGAGCTCGGAGCGCGAGGAAGCCAGGCTCAAGGAGGCGCAGGCGCCTCGGGAAAGCGCGACCAGAAGGTCGCGCGGCCCGGCGGAAGGTCTGGACCTAGAGGCGGAGGTCGACTCCTTAAGGACGAGCTTGTCGCCCTTCAGCCGAGCGTAGGACTTAGCTCCTCTTTTATTTTTAGCTCGTGTACACCTGTAAAAAAACAACGCTTCGGGTTAAATGAGCAAACTCGCAGGTGTTTGGTCCTTGCCTGCTTTTCTTGAGTTCGCCTTCAATATATGTCCATATGATCCCGGTTCTGCAGAAAAAAGGAAACAAGTTCCTGCATAGAGCATATAGCATAGATACGAGCAAAGGATCCTTGATAAGAAGGGACGGAACGTTCCTATCATACGGAGCCCCCGTGCCATGGACAAAGGTCGTGCCCTCACCGTTGCGAGCACGAGTTTGTTCATGGGAGGGTTTAAGGGTCGCTTTGGTCGTGACCTAGATAGATCGGTTGTGCTGAGAGAAGTGTGAGCACAGGGCAGACGAGCTTTAAACCAACACTGCGTAGAGCCACCATACCCGCATGGTCACTGAACCGGGCTTAGAGTGGATGCTCGCGCCCGACCACGCATACAGTGAAGAGCTACTGTGGAAAGTGAACGTATGGGCGAGCATCCGGCCGGGGGCCAAGGGAAATGGTGCGCTCATACTTGTCGGATAAGTTCGTCTGCAGTGCTGGTAGACGACGATGCTCGTTCGCCAAAGCGCGGTGAAAACACGAGAAAGAGGAAAATGATTTATTCGAAAGAACGCAAGGGGCGCGAGATAGGAGTACTCGTCTAAACGTAGAATTTACGCAGTTGATCGATGTTCCAGGTGCTGGTGAGCTCCCGACCGTCTGGCATCGCTAGGCGAACAGCCCCCGGGCGTGCTGTAGACATGACCGTGTAGGGTCCCTCCCATCTTGGGGTCAGCTTGTTGGCCTTCGACAGGTCTTGAACTCTTCGTAAGACCATGTCGCCAACTTGTAGGGCCCTAGGTCGGACTGTCTTGGCTGCATGCCTACGAAGAGCCTGTAGGTAAGTTGCAGACCGGAGCAACGCCTGCTCGCGTGTCGCTCGACGAGGTTCAGTCGACGAGGCGCTCAACCTCTTGATCGATGGAATCGATCAGTTGCACCCTCGGGGAACCCAGCACGATCTCGGCAGGTAGAATGGCTTCCGCGCCGTAGACGAGTTGGAAAGGCGTCTCGCCTGTGGCTCGACTTGTCGTGGTGCGGACAGACCAAAGAACGGCGGGAAGCTCCTCCACCCACTGCTGCTTGTGCTGGTTGAGGGTCTTAAAGACCCTCTTTTTTATACCCTGGACTAGCTGACCATTTGCTCGCTTCTGGCCGCTTCGCTACTCTGTGGATGTGCCACGAGCGAAACAGACCTTGGTCCCGACCTCCTCGCAGTAACTTTGGAACAGTTCACTAGTGAACTGGGTCCCGTTGTCTGTGATAAGACGGTTGGGTATCCCGAACCGAGTTACCACATTGCTGCGGAGGAATCTCTTGGCCGCCTGGGCCGAGATGGTCGAGACGGGCTCGGCCTCTATCCACTTAGTGAAAGTGTCGATGGCCACGAGCAAATACTTGCAGCCTTCGACCTCGGGAAAGGGTCCAAGGACGCCGAGACCCAGTGTCGAGAATGGCCACGAAAGCGGTATGGTTTGTAGGGCGACTGTTGACGGGATTTGCGAGCATGGAACCGGCATGCTCGGCAGTCGTTACGATTGACCGTCGTCCGTCAAGGCCGTGAGGCGATAGTAACCCAATCGGAAGGCCTTGCTCACAAGCGTTACGAAGACGAATGAGCTCGCACATCCCTTCGTGGATATCACGAAGAAGGCATCGCCTTCCTCCTGGAGACGATCTCGAAAGGATTCCTAATCGCCTTTCCGGTATAGGTCGCCTTCGATCGATCTGTCTTGAGAAGATCGCCTTGTTAGCCGGAACGCTCGGCTTCTTCCTCGGGCAATGTCCCATGCGCAAGGTATTGGATGAATGGCGTCATCCAATTTGCGCTTTGCTCGAGGAATGAGACCCTACCGCCGGTCTCTCGTGCCTCCTCTTGAGGGAATGGAGGGCTTATGTAGGTGCTCGACAAGCACCCCACGGAGCGGTGGTTTGAGAGGAACCGACCTTAGACATTTGGTCGGCCAGGAATTATCCTTCACGGGGATGTAGATTACTTCAAATTCTTGAAGTATTTCTCCATCTTCCTTACTTCGCCAGGTACAACGCCATTGAGGTATCGTAACAACGATACTCCTTGTTGACCTGGTTCACGACCAACCGTGAATCGCCCTTCACATTGAGCCGTTGGACTCCTAGCGATTTACATGCTCAAGTCCGGCCAAAAGGCCTTCGTACTCCGCCCGCGTTGTTAGTCGCGGCGAAATGTAGTTGGATGGCGATCGTAGCTGTTCTCCATCCGGGAGACCAAGATGACGCCACTCCCCAGCGCTCGTATGCTCGGGATCCGTCAAAATACAAGGTCCATGAGTTTCCTCGAATCATTGGTCCCGGCTGGCCGGGTGGTGCCGAGCCGACCGATTCGCCACGAAATCAGCCAAGACTTGTGATTTTATCGCCGTGCGGGCTGAGAACACCAGCTCGAACTCGGCGAGCTCCATTGCCCACTTGGCTATGCGACCACTGGCGTCCTGATTTTTCAGAATTTCCCTGAGTGGGAAGCCGGTCGGCACCACGATCTTGTGTGCTTGAAAGTAGTGACGCAACTTCCGGGAGGCCATCAGTAATGAGTACAGAGCTTCGACCTCGGGGTAACGCTCCTTTGGTCCATGAAGTACTTCGCTGACGTAGTAGATAGGTCGCTGGGTACCATCTCTCTCTACCGCTAACACCGAGCTCACCGCTTGCGGGGTTGCCGCCAGGTATAGTAGCAATTCTTCCCCCGCCGTGGGTGTGACGAGGACGGGCGGTTTGGAGAGGTACTGTTTTAGCTCTTTGAACGCGCGATCAGCTTCCTCGGTCCACGTGAAGCCATCATGTTTGCGGAGGGCTTTAAAGAAAGGTAGTCCTCGCTCCCCCAGCCGGGAGACGAACCGGCTTAAGGCGGCCATTCTTCCGGTCAGAGCTTGTACTTCCTTTACGCATGTGGGCGACCTCATGTTCTCAATGGCTTCGATTTTCTCCGGGTTAGCCCCAACGCCATTTGGCCCGACCATATAGCCGAGCACCTTGCCAGCCTTTACGCCGAATACGCATTTCTCTGGATTTAGCTTTATTCGATGCTTATTGAGGTTACAAAAAGTTTCTTCCAAGTCAAACGCGTGACTCAAGTACTCTTGCTTTTGACAACTATGTCGCCGACATAGACCTCCAAATTTCGACCTATTTGGTCTGCGGAAAGTCTTCTCGCATGAGGCGTTGAAAGGTTGCTCCGCATTTCTCGCATCAAAGACATGGTCGTATAGCGGAAGGTACCGAACGGGGTGATGAAGGAGGTCTTCTCCTCGTCTTCGCGCGACAGTCGATTCGATGATAGCCTGAATAGGCGTCTAGGAAGCTCATGGTTCGTGACCTGCCGCTGGCCCACCAATTGGTCTATGCGAGGCAACGGGTAGTTGTCTTTTGGGCACGCTGCGTTCAAACCTGCGTGTGGTCGACGCATTACGCGCCACTTGCCTCCTTTCTTCCTGACGAGGCTGGATTGGCTAGCCACTCGGAGTGCTCGATCTCTCCGATGAAGCCACTTTTAGGAGTTTATCAAGTTCCTCCCGGATGATTGCCTGCTTTTCCGGGAAAAGCGTCTAAGTTTCTGTCTCATCGGTTTTTTGTCAGTGAATCGCTTAGCTTTGTGCTCGACCACCTCCCTTGGGACTCGGGCATGTCGGATGGTTCCCAGCGAACACATCCGACCTTGCCCTGAGGAAGGTGACGAGCTCGAGTTCCTATTTGGGATCTAAGGAAGATCCCAAATGAATGACCTTGGCCGGTTCCGACTGCTGAGTGGAACAGCCTTGGTCTCTCCTCCAGCCGAGGGCAAGTTTAGGCCGGGAATGCTTCGGCTCTTGGTCGGACCGCGAGTGGGTAATCGACCGACCATATCTAAGGCTCTTTCGCCGCAATTGAGTGCGGACTTGTGGTTCCCTTTGATGGTTATAACTCCGCTCGTCCGGGAATCTTGAGCACCGATACGCGTGGTGAGAGGCGGCCATGAACTTGGCCAAGGCCGGCTGCCGAGGATGGCGTTGTAGGCCGACTCAAAGTCCACCACCTCGAAGGTGATTAGCTCCGCTCAAGTTACTTGGGCCGCCAAAACTTACAGGCGGGACGACCTGCCCCAGAGGTTTGATCGAGGTGCCCTAACTATCCCAAGAAGGGCACGGCCACACTCTTGATTTTGGAACGAGGAATCGCATCTCGTCCAAAACCTTGGCTGAAATAAGGTCCAAAGAGCTCCTGAGTCTATGAGGACCCGACCGACGACGGTATTGCCGATGGTGGGGTTCACGACCATCGGAAGCCTCTGGGTTTGGTCATCCCAAGGGGACAATCGCCCTTGGAGAAGGTCGAGGATACCTCCGACCATTTCAAATTTCGGCCAGACCGAGGCTTACCTGGGTAACATGGTGCACTTCCCTTGCGGCCTCCTTTAAGTCCGGCGGGACTTGTAGGCGGAGGAGCCCCGAAGATGACCGCTATGTGATTCCTTGGTTCTTGGTATTCCATGTCATTCTCACTTTCCTCGGCAAGCTGTTTTCCTTTGTCATTTTCACCCTGCTCGAAGCGTTGGCATGGGACCCTGCGCTGTAAAATCGCTTCCAGGCGGTAGGTCCACGCTTCGGCAATTCCGTAAGTCGTGCCGTGCGCTGGTGAAGCGGACAAGAGGTCGCCCGTCGGTCCGCTTGGTCGCCTCGTCGGTCCGCTTGGTCGCCTCGCCCTCGAGGCCTGTGTGGTTGTCCTCTTCCTCGAGCGTTAAGCCCCTGACGCGGCGGGTCGCCGGGTTGTTGTTGTTCCACCGCGCTACCAAGGCCGGGCGAGGCTGCTTTTTCTTCTTTTCTTGATCTTCTTGTCTCTGCATTCGACCCTTTTGCTAGCCGAGGTCTCTAGGCCAGGTTGAGGCGGTAGCTTCCTTCGCCCAAAGATCTTCTTCCATTGACGGCCTCATCTGCGTTGGCGTATCGATCGGCCATTCGGAAGAGCTCGTTCGCCGTTAGATCCGGTGGATCTCCAGGTCCTGCGTGAAGCGCCGCCTCGCACCCGAACTTGAAAGCCGGACGACCGCCTCGTCCGATATGTTCGGGATCGAAGTTCCGGACTGGATAAACCTCTCGATTTAATTGTCGCAGGTTTCCTCGTCTGTCAGATCAAGCGCTCCAGTGTCGCGCTCCTTTCCCGGCGGATGTAATAGCTTGAAATTTGTTCTGAGCGGGCGCCGAGCTGCCTCAGGACCGTATGGAGCCTTCCTTCGGTTAAAAGCCACGTCTGGCGGCTCCGGCCCGAACTGGCCGGCAGTAATTTGCCATCACCTCATCGCCTCGTGGCAAGGATGGTGGTGGTATATATCGAGAGAAATTCGTCCGGGTTCGGGTCCCGTTGAACCTTCGATATGGCCGGCTTGAATCTGCTCGGCCATGCGACGTTCGGAGGGAGCTCGTGAAGGCCTGGCAATCAAGCTCGGGATTTCACGGTGAAATCCTCGGTCATAGCGGCCTCCACGCTGGTCTTCCACCCAACGCCCGCGGCGCTGGCCGAGTCGAGAAAACCTCATGCGACGGTCGTGCTGACGACCGCTTGGTCGTGGAGCGTTCAGAGTGCTCGTAATCCGGGCGATTATACGGATATCGCTCCGGTCGCCTGCGGATCGCTCCGGCCTTTCCGGATCAGTGGGCGATCCGGGGCGATCTCCGAACATGGCTCCGAGATTAACCTCTGTGCGAGCGCACGGGGGAGCGTTTGTGATGGTCACGGGAAGCACTCCGGGCATCCCGTTCACGAGGAGGAACCGAGACTTTTAGCTCGGCGGCGAGCCTTTCCAAATCTTCGGCTACGACTCGCCCACGGCCTCTAAGTCTCGCTGTCGGGAAACTACGCAGTCACACACGCACCGCCGCCAAGGCTCAGAATCGTTCTCGCTTTCCGGTGGATGGCGGTGGCGAAGCTTTGGCGACGCCCGGACGCGATCGGAGTTCGGTACCCACAAGAGTTCCTTTCCGTGGAAGCGCGCCCCCCTTTGCCTGGCGGCGAATGCTCGCGAGTGTCTTTCCCAAGGACGCCTCCAGTGGAGTCCGCCGCCTCAGAGGGGTCGTGGCTTGGCGGCGTCCGAGGATCCTTCTCCGGCCCGCACGGCTTCCGCCACGTTGACCCGACGAGAGCGGGATGAGAGCGATGGGGACATCATTGTATCCCCTTGAGATGCGATCTCTCTGGCCGAGCTCTAGGTCGTCCGGTATGTCCAGCCGTCGTAGAGCTCATCACGCCATCCTCGGGTCCCCGAGGGTAACGCCTGGGATGGAGGCCCCGCCCTCGCATTCCCGTGTCCGGGAAGGGCTCCCAGACTCGCAGTGACCAATGGGATCGGCCACCCTGGCGCGTCGGGCGGCGGCGTAGTATCCGTCGTCATCTCCAACGGGGTCGAAAACACAAAGGGCCCGAGTGGCTCCCGAGTTCGGCATCCTCGAGGATCTTGATCCGCGACGGAATCAAACTGCCGCCCCTACTGACGGCGCCACCGCCGACGATTGGAGAACGGGCTCCCGCCGAGCTTACTTGTTGAATGGGGATCAACAGAGCCCCGTCTGCACGGATCGAAGAGGGCGCTCGAGCGACGCGAGGCCGGGAGAGGAAGAAAAAGGGGACACGGTGTTTTTATCCTGGTTCGGGCCTCTCACCGTCGAGATAATAGCCCTACTCCAGGTGTATTGTGTTCTATCTTGGTGTCCCTCCTGTTACGAGATCTTCAGGGGGTTTAAATACTACGACTAGAGGTACACAGAAGGTAACTACCTCCTGGGATTGCGCCACGCAATCGTACTTACGATTTACTGCCCTTGATCCGGGCGTTATTTGAATTTCGGGTATGATTTCCCTTGATCTCCGGCTGATTGGTTGCCACCTTCCTTCCTCGCGGCATTGACCGGGCACTCCGACCAAAACACCCGAGCAGGTCGCGGCCTCTACGAGCATGCTTGCTCGTGGGGGGGTGTGTTTGGTGCTTCCCCGAGCGAAGGCGCAAATGCGCATGCTCGGGGGAGAAGGAGGGATGCTCGTTTCGTTCTCCCGAGCATCTTCTTTTAGTGTTGCTTGGTCGGCGGGTTTAGCTTTTCACGGGGGTACCGTGGTCTTTTGCCAGATAGCCAATCCCCGACAAAATGAATGAGATGAAATACAACAAGTGTTTCATATAAATAGGCATGATATCAACGGAAACACTTGACATAAGAAATGTTCTCTACTAAGTGCGGCATGATGAATATGTGATTGATCTATATGCACTTAGAGAGATAATTGCCAATAAGATGAATCATTTAAATCAAGGCAAGGATCACATACTTTGCTTAAATGAAACACATGATAGAATATACATGAATTGTACATGTGCAAATAATATTTGGAATGAGAGTAAATGATGTGATCCAATTCTAGATTAAACTTCACTAGGAGAGGTGCATTAGAAGATATACAACTAAGACATGTATGCACCAAGTCAATATGAAGCAATGAAGTTTAACTCTAGTTAACACAAGCATATTAAAAACAAAACACATAATGAACTCAAATGAATATATATATATATATGCACAAGCAATTATGACATGAATCAATGTGCACATATGAAATCAACAAGTTACTTAGAGTTCAATATGCATTTGCTAAAGAGGAATGCAATGACAAATATGGAAGGAATACCGAGATTGCATACCTCATTTTTGCTTAACCATCCCAATTGATTTTCCTCTAAAATAGATGAGACTAATATTCAACTAGGCAATAAACATGTTAGTCTCATAACAATATAAATATATTAGAGGTTTGTCATTTGTTAAGCACTAAGTTAATATTTATACAATTATATTGATTGATATTACATGCGTTTGTCATTAATCGTTTTTCATTAATCACCAAAACAACATAAGTGCCTAGACGCACTTTCGGGCGGCGCCGACGTTAGCCGCGGCGGTCGAACGGCCGAGGAGGCTACCGGGCGCTGGTCGCACGGAGGGCTGGTCATACGCAGGGCCGGGACAAGCAGGCGGAACGGCCCACATGCGAAGGGGATTTGGCCCAAAGGTAACGAAATTCAAACTTCGATTTCCAAATTCCAAATTCAAACAAAAAGCAAATGAAGAACCACTTCAATTCGTTTTGAATTAGGGTTGTTTCAATCTACCCCACTTAAAATAAAATCTCGTCCCCGAGATTCATTTCGCTTGGAAAAATAGGTTGGAAAAATTCTGCTGCAGTTCCGATTCCTTGAGTGTATGATTCTTCCACAGCACTTAAAACAAAATCTTGTCCCAAGTAGTTTCCTCGAGTGTGTGATTCTTCCACGGCACTCGGCAGATTCTGACATTCTTAAACTTGAGTTCTCTTTCCATAACCTCCACGATTTTGACTGGTTCCTCATGGTATGTCAAATCATTCTGCAGATCTATTCCTTCCAACTGTACTTGTTCTGACGGCTGACGGAGACACTTCCTTAACTGAGACACATGAAAGACATTATGTACCTTGGATAGCTCCGAACCCAATTGTAACTTATAAGACACTTCTCCAATTCTGTCAGTAACTTGGTACAGTCCAATATACCTTGGGGCTAACTTTCATTTTATCTGAAAACGACGAACCGGTTTGAAGGGCGTCACTTTCAGGTAAACTAAGTCTCCAACTTGGTAACGGCGTGGGCGCGGGGAGCAAGTGGCTCATCGACGCCGTGAGTCCAGGTGACGGCGCGGTGAGCCGGGCACAGCAGCGGTGTACGGGCAGAGGAAGTGAGGACGTGACGGCGGCAACGGCATTTCATCGAGCGGTTGTTGTGCACACTGCAGCGAGTCAGAGCTCATACTCATTCATTTCGTCCTGTCACTTTGCATCTGTCAATTCATGCCTCTTACTGACTCAGCAGTGCTAAGAGTTTTTGTGCAGAAAGGTGAGTGAAGCTTCAAATGCACTCAGTTTGGTTCAGTTTGGAGTTGTGCACTCCAAATGAAGATTCTTCAGAGTTTGTTGTTTTCATGCTTATTTGAATTTTCAATGCACTTGTATTTGCGCAAAATTTCAATAAGATTCATAATTATTCATTTCACAAGTTATAGTATTCTAGAAAACCATTACTTGGGTTAAACTGTTTGGGGTTTTCTGGAGTTTCCTTTTGAAGGTTCAAGCTCTGGTTGCAAATGAATTTATTTAAACAATTCGGTTTCAGAACAAGATAAATTCAACATAAAATCCGAAATGCAACGAAATGAATGCTTAGCTACTTTATTCAACTGCTGAAATTCTTAGGGTGTTACATATAAACTCTATACAGCTATGATCTGAAGAAACCATACTTCAAATACTGTAGCTGTTACACTTGGAATACCACAATGCGAAAATAAAGTAGGGATATTAGTAATCATGTGCAGCAGCCATGCCTGAAGCAACACCTAGTGCTTGTAGCATGCCAATTAACATGAAGCGCGATTATTTGGAAGTGGTAGCATTTCTTTAGTGACAATACCAGCGTGATATCTTATAAAATGAATAGAGAAATACACTATAACATACCTGAAAAAATCAGGAAGTGCGTGAGTGCTTCATTTTTAGTTAAAGCTGGTGTATGCAACGCTTCGAGTCTTCGAAGAAATCAGTGTATGAAAACGAAACAACACAGCTGTAAAAAACAATTCACACGCATTTAGTTGATATGGAGTTCTGAATAAGCTTTACACATCTGAGTCATGCGGCACTCATACCTGGTATTTACATCGTTATATTTTAGCTTCTGTGGTTGACTATTACTAACTGATGGCATCATGGCTTGTCGTCTTCAGGTGCTGAAGAAGACCTCTAGCTGAACTTGCAGGGAGCCACGGCTGCTCTGCAGTTTGACCTCCCGGATCTCAATCGGTTGGTACTGGCAGTAAGAAGCAGTATAGCAGTAGCCGATTGGTAACAACTAGCAAGGACCAATGTGAACAAAGTTGCAGGTTGGACTTCCTATATAGACTGGTCTGGGAGCAGGCTTTGTAAACTAGTCCGTATATAGTTCCATACATGTGCTTCTATGCTTTCCCTCCTAATACAAGTTGCACAAATCTTGAAGCAAACGAAAGGGTAAGTAATCCTTATCTACTCTTCATTCATGCTTTAATATTTGTGCAACTTTAAAAAGGAAGAGCATAGAAGCACCTCTCGGTTCCCCACATTGCTGTGATCAGTTGCTTCTGCTGGGAAACTCGGAGCAAGCAGTAGCAGGCGACTCCGAGTGATGAAAAATTCCACCCAACATTGCATTCAGCTTAAGATCTCACAGGAAAATTTGCGTCCTCGTAAGGATCCTTGTAGAATAGAACTGATTCGAGTCCTGATAAGGATCCTCGTAGCAAACATTCCCATGTAAATTGATGTTTCTTTTCTTCGTAGAAGGGTGGAACAGAATGGTTCCCTGGAGCATGTACCGAAAGATCTTTGCACTGGTATGCGTCCGACTGCTTCCAAGGAAATGATGCTTACGCCCAACGCATTGCTCTTGCAAATCCTTTTGTGTGCAAATCTCCAAGCTTTGCTTGAAGCCTTGAACTAGCTAGGTGGCTCTTCCAGGAATGCATTTACAGGATGAATACTCGTCGACCGAAAAGGAGAAGAAGCTCTTTGCCGACGGGAGGAGAAGCCTGCTGCAAGCAATTCGCAGGAGCCAGACGCGCGGACGTGCGTGGTGTGCGGGTATGCGAGGCGGCGAGGAGGAGCGGCTGGCTTGGCTACGTCTGCAGCAATGCTTGTGCGTAACGGTACGAGGCGTTGGGACGAAGCCACCCTCGTGCCAAGGCCGTTGCACCCGCAGCCGACCGCGACGTCCAACCTGAAACGGCCGCCCAATCCATGCCATCGCCGGCCACCGCGGGACCAAATGACGTCTCTGCTCCTCGGAAAGCCGGAAGAGCTTCCCGCGTTGCTTCTCACCGCAGGGGCGAATCGTCTTTTCGGGACCGTTTCGAAAACCTTATAACTAGCCGCTCTCGCGCGACCTCCTGCACACGCGCCTGCGCCGAGTCGCTGCAGAATTCGGGCACTTGACTCCGCAAATGCCGGGCGTCAGGTCCAAGTCTCCGGCGATCCCCTCGCAGGAGCTCCGCCGCGTCCGGACGACCCTCCCCACAGCTTCTTCCAAGTTAGCCACTGCCAGGCAGGGTAAGGTTGTAAGGGCCAAAGCGCCGGCCAATCCGAAGGCCAAGGTAGAGGAGGAAGAGAAGCGGGGCAAGAGTGGTGGGCCTGTCTCTTCAGCGAGGAGTAGGAGTCCTCCGCCTCCGCCAGTCGGCCCGGAGCTGGCGAGGACGAGGTGTTCATGGATCACTGCCAACTCTGGTGAGTTACTGACTGTTCTATTCTGTCCCCTTTTCACCCCAATATGTCTGGTACAATTTGAGCAAGCTGTTGAAGAAATTGCCATTTCATGTTACAAAAGTAGTATAGCTGTAATCAATGCGCAAGTTTTGGATGATACCTTCGTTTCTTCAGAACCCCTTTATGTTGCGTTCCATGACGAAGAATGGGGAGTTCCCGTTCAGGATGACCGCAAGCTGTTCGAGCTGCTTACCTTATCGCAAGCCTTAGCTGAGCTCACCTGGCCTGGTATTTTGAACAAGAGGGAGGAATTCAGGTGAGCTTTTTTCACAATTGATTTATCCGTTTATTGAAGAAGTGCCGAAATGTCTGCTGAAACTTTTCTTGTACCAGGGATATGTTTGATGGTTTCAACTATGCATCCGTGTCTGAATTCACGGAGAAGAAGATAAACCTGTTGTTGAGATCAAATGGAAGCATGCTGTTGTCAGAGCAGAAGATACGAGCTGTTGTAACAAATGCCAAGCAAGTGCAGAAGGTAAGAGATCTCTGTATGCTATTCTTTCTGTTATTTGCATGTAATGCATCAAAATATATAGTTTCTTAAGTTTGTCTCTGGGGAGACAGAAATGATGATTTTCAGCTTGCACTTCTCAGCAGGATGTCCTTCCTTTTTATTTCCTGTTCCTCCAATCATTCATAATTGGCATTTAACAAAGAATGAAACAGACATTCGGAGAATAAGAACGCGCCTTCATTTGCCCAATGCATAAAAAGCACGAGTAAGATCCTAAGGGTTTTCCAAATATAGTGGCAAGTAGCAGCACAATGTTACAGCAGCCGAGCTTCTTTCCAAAAAAAAAAAAAAAAACGAGCCATTTTCCATCCACTTAACAAAAGCTCAAGACCTTGTTTATGCTGTTGACCATATGGCCCATATCTTGTACGCTTTAAGAGTTTGTGAATCTGAACAATGTGATACCATTACATGGGCCCTTGTCTTTTGCACCATATAATACGTGCTCTAGCTCCTTTTACACATGGTTTGCAGAATGCACACTTTTTGCGTGCAGAATTGCATTTTACCACGTTTTATTTAAACTGCTTGTATGTAGCCTGGAGTTCCCAACTTCTTGTAGTAATATGTTACGATTGGCAATGCATATCTATCTGTAGGTAGTTCATGAATTAGGGTCGTTCAGCAACTACTGTTGGAGCTTTGTGAACCACAGGCGGCCCATTACAAAAAGTTTCCGCTATGGTCGCCAAGTACCAATCAAGACGCCCAAATCTGAAGCTATAAGCAAGGACTTGATGCGGCGAGGCTTCCAATGCGTTGGCCCTACAACAATCTACTCCTTCATGCAGGTCACCGGGATTGTTAACGACCATCTATCATGCTGCTTCAGGTTTCAGGGTTGCAGCCAGCATAGGGCGAATGAAGAAGAATGAGAGAGCCCAGCCAGCATTGGTAGAAACAAGGTTGAGCTAACCCTCTTCAGAGGATTCAGAAATCAGGAAAGTGTAGCCAAGTGCTAACCACGGAGCTTAGCCTGGATTGTATCAGAATTCAGGAACCACCTGATCTTACGCTGTATTTGGCTATGGTAGTCATGCGTTCGTGACAGTTTGGCAGTGCATCTGCGGTGTCAGTGATCAGTGATGTATATTGTATTTGCATATATAGATAGATTGTACATATGATGTGATGGAACGGTGTGCACGGGCAGCATGGTCTGGTGTGGTTTGCTTTCTCACATGTATCATACTGTTAGTATTGTGGAATACACATTGATTGGCCTTGGTGTAAAGTGAGTGGTGTGGTTTTCTGAATGTACGGTGTTTGGCATTTGTGTAGAAACAATGATACAATGTGTTGGCACTTGGTAGTCTTCTATTTCAGGGTGGCTCTTTTGTTCTTCAACAAAATAACCTCGCATCTTTTATACCTGCAATAAATTTCTTTATTCCAAGAACAATTTGCGGATGCCAATTAGTTTGGTGAATGGGTATGGAGCAAACCGGAGTACATTAGCATGCTAAATCACTAATCTCCCTTTCTCTTCCCGGTAAGCCAAGATTAGCTGATACATTTGAATTTCTACAGTTGATCTTTGCATTCCTTCTAACACAAGTACTCAAAAGATGCTTTACTCTACATTTTTCGTACGCACTAACTCATAAATCCAGAAGATATATATAGTTATAATGTATGTGTTACTTGAGCCGTAATAGAGCCGTAGAGAAATACTGGGACAAAACAGAGAAAGTGTTGTGTTCACATGGCTACGATGCGTCAGCCCATATGTCACGCACTCGCCTTGTATAGCAAAATAACACGATAAAGTTTCCCTAGAGAAGTGAGCCCCCCCTACTCACAAGAAAGTTCCACCACCTTTCGGACGTTAAACAGGGGGTTAATTGGTCCGCTAATTAAAACATCCCCATAAACTAGTCTCAACACGATGGCCACGTTTCGCCTCGCCATGGACGTGATCTCCTTAAACCTCTCACACCACAACCATTTGTTTAACCCTCACACTTGGGTCATATTTAAGCTCGAAATCCCATCATTTCCCCTCCTAAAACAATTGATCACCCTCCTCGAGGGCGCCTCGGTACCCACGCATCGCGTCCCCCCGCTCCGCCGACGCGGTCGGTGCACGGCGCCGCGCACGTGTCGCTTCTCCGGGGCAGCCACGTCAGCGATCTGTGTCCATGTTAGTGTGCTAGAGGGGCGTTGTGTGAGCTTAGTGGTGTGGGCGAAGCTGAAGAGTGCAAAGGTTTAATAGTTTATTTAATATTTAGTGGTGATTATCGTTAGCCCTTGGCCCTAGTCTGAATGTTCCAAGGTCCCCTACCCTAGCTAGCTGCTAGCTAGCCAAGGCCATCCTTTGCTTAATTCTGTGGTTGGTGGTTAAGCTTTAGCATGCAACTGGGATAAGTTTAGAACTATCTTAACAAAACCATCATGGTCTAAAACATGCCAAGTGTGCCGCCTTGGAGTTGAAGCTTTGCTTGCCATCCAATCGGCCTCCTTAAAATGTGGCACAAAGCTTGGCACTTTTCGGGGAAAGCAAAGCATCGAGTTTACAATTGGCATTAGTGCTGTGCTGTTAAGAACAAGAGTGCTGCTAGCCCGCGCTATACTGTGAGGTTTCAGGTCTCATAAGGTTTCACGTTTCGTGAAAAGTTTCATATAAGTTTCAAAACATTTTAAGAAGTTTCGGTAAAATAGTTTCAACAAATTTCATGCATGTTTGAAGTAAGTTTTAACAAGTTTTAAGTTTCAAATGCAAGGTTTTATGTTTCAAAATTACAATTCTTGCCTATTTGGACAACTTTCAACTTTATTGAAGCACCAAGTAAACTGAAGTTTCAGAACCAAAACATAAAGTTTTGTGGAGTTTTGAACACATTTCAGGAGTTTCAGAGAAAGATTCAAGTAGGTTTTAGCAAGTTTTAACTGTGTTTCAGAAGGTTTCAAGGTTGTTTCAATAGAATTTCAAGAGGATTTTGGTACAATTTCAAAAGAATTCAGCAAGTATTATGAAAAAAAAATCATACACAACTGAAACTTGACTGAATCATTAAGTTTCGGAACTGAAACTCGATCGCCAAAACTAAAACTCAAAATTAGATCTAAAACTTTATTGAAGCATCAAAATTCAAAATTGTTGTTGAAGTTTCATAACAGACACATCAAATTTCAAAGAGTTTTCAACACATTTCAAGAGCTTACAAGAAAGTTTTAGATTAGTTCCAGCGAGTTTCAAGAGAGTTTCAAGTGGGTTTCAGCATAGTTTCAAAAGAATTCAGCTAGTTTCATGAAAACAAGTCATACACAGCTAAAATTTGACCAAAACAACAAGTTTCGTAATTAAAATCCAATCACCAAACATGCAATTCAAGATTTATTACTAAAAAATATTCTACTTTATTAAACCATGATTAAAGCATCAAGTTTCAAAACCGAAAATGAAGTTTTAGAACCGAAGGAGTTCTCTGGTCGCGCCCGGCCTTCCTTGCTCAAGTGAGCCTAGGACCACCCGTCGCCACATTCACACACCTCAAAGGTTGTGTCATCGCATCTTACTGTTGTTAGCTGCCGTCCTCACTCGTGCTCACTGTAGCCGCCATCATTGGTCGAGAATGGATATGAAGATGTTGAGTTCGATATGGTGGTGCTCAGTGGTGATATTCATCGTCTGTGGCAGCTAATCAGATAGCGTTGATTGTTGTGGAGAGAGAAGGAAATGGGGGAAGTTATATCTGAAGATGGAGTTGGGTTTGGTCATGGTGAGGTATAGGGAGAGAGAGAGCAGTGCTATCGAATGGGGCTAGATCAGATGGTTTGCAAATGATGCATGCAGTTGATCCAAAGTTGACAAGCTGTCCCATTGAAACAACAACTGATGCTATATCGTTCCATAGTTTTTCTATTAATTTATTTAAGAGAAATCTTGCTTTGGACCGTGATGCATGTTCGGCGTGTTTGGACACCTGCACACATGCTTGTAATTGTGAGACACAGACGCTCGCCTCCGTGGTCACCTCCACGCACATCCACACATGTTGCAGGCTTAAAGTGGATAGAAGAACCATTATATATCAGATTGATCTGCCATGACAAAGCTCAACTAGAGCATGAGAGAAGAGAGATGGCCACCGGGCAACTTGTCTGTGGCAATCTTGTGGCCATTGGCCACAATGCTATCGATTTGGCGGTTTTTCTAAGATGGATTTGGGAGTTTTTTTAGTTCAGAGAGAGAGAGAGTGAGAGAAGCGGGAGAGAATCATCTGATTATTACTAGCAAGTTTTGTGAGTTGTGATCGCGTGTTAAATAGGAAGAAGCTTTAGAATTTACACATTACTTGTTAGATTAGATGGTGTCTGCCTATCTATCCCATCGAGGGGAGGAAAAAAAGGGTATACCGTTCAGTAGGTTTCCTCTAAAGACAAAACATCGAGTTTACACTTGTTGCCACAATGCACTGTATGCTCCTAGTAACTGAGATCGTACGTTTCGCTCTGTGACTGGAGGAACTCATAACTAAGAGGGCTGCCTCTTTCTAATCACCTCCAATTAATTAAGGAGTAGCTAGCGTGATGCATGGGTCGATCAGTGTATGTTGATGCGACTAAAATAGACATATGTTGGATTCAAATTTACATGGTTAACTTTAGAACACGCTCGACCAAAAGCTGATCGTTAGGAGTAACTTAATGCTAATCTCCTTTTAACTTTTTTTTTGGTGCAGTAGTCACGATCGACTCGCGACTATGTCCTTGACGACTTGACCCCGAATTGAAGAAGACACCTTGACTCGCCGATCAGTCAGCTATGGCCGGCGCAAAATTAGCTGCACGCGCGAGCAACGACGACGCGTTAGTACTAGTCTAGTACCATCGTTATATATACTATTATTGCACTAGCCCCTCTTAAATTATGCTGTGATTAGTAGCCGGATCACGCAAAGGCGATGGAGGAGATCGATCAGATCTGCACACGCATTTGGAGGAGAGGAAAGGAGAGGGTAAGCCGTTTAGCGTGGCATGCGCCTGGTTGGTTACGTAGCTGTTCTCTTCTGCCCAACGCACGCGACAGGCGACGGCTGCCCAATCCGGGCGCGGCCACGGAGATACCTCCCAATACACAAATGGATTCGATTTGTCAAAGTAGATTAGTAGAGGCCTATAGCTTTACCGCAACTAGACCCAACCACTTGCTCAATCACAAAGCACGATTAGATTAGGTTAATTTTAAGCAGGGTTGTGTCGTAGCTATAATATAGCCCGTGCCCCGAGGAGATTAGGTTTGGTGGTCACTATTAAGATCAGTAATCGAATCGGTTAATTAATGGCATCGGGATTGCACAAGTTGGAGATGGGGAAACAGGAAGGGGAGGTGTCTGAGATAAGGATGGCAGTGGCATGCCATGATCTCCCCAAAGTTTAAGCACAAAGCAAAAGCTACTGGCCTTAGATAATCAATGAATGGCTAGTATACTAAATTTGATTATAGAAGTGTCAAATGGTGCGCTTTTGTGTGTGATGCCAAAGGGAAGCCAAGCTACTGTGGCTAGCTTTAGCTTAGCCAGGCATGTGACAGGGAATCACGGATGAGGGGGTGTGGTAATGTGCTCTACATTTAGCATCTAATTCCAAACTTTTGCAATATTTTTTGTTTATACCCCCTGAAACCATTCGATTTTAATTTCAATCGCACAACGCTTCTCGGGTAAGTAGATTCCCGGATAGTTTTCAATAAAACGGGAAAAAAAAAACAGAGAGATGGTGGACCAAAATAAAAAGTCAAAAGCTGGATGCATTGTGGAGTGCAAACGTGAAACTCTCCGTAGTTTTGGAAAGGCCGGTTGTTGAGGTACTAAACATGCAACTTACCGTACCCTAAAGGCGTAAACAATGCTAATCAATGTGACGATCCTTATCTGATCTCTAGCATGGGGTGGCCTGATTGGCTGGCTGAGGCCTGAGGGAGGTTGGTATAACCACAGCCGTTGGCTGCACGTGAAAGGCCGACGAGCCGTACCTTGGTCAGGTACTCAGGTCAGCCCGGCGCAGGCCAGATAACTTCAAAGCAAGGTAGCACTAGTGTAGTACCACGCTGCAGTTTGGTTTTATCAAAGGTAGTAAGGACCGAAGTGTGAAAGTAATTAATCTGAATAGTGGTGTCTAGGAAGAATCTAAGCGTTTCTCGCTAAACAGTATTTAAATTTGAAGCCTTGAGATTTAGATCCAATAGATAAAATCAATTTACACCTCTCGCCTTCCATTTGAGCACTATTTTATCAAGGAGTATTCAATTTTTTTAGACATTAGACGAGGAATATTATTCTTTTCTACGTAGTCTTTTACATCAATTATATAGTAGCTTTACACATATTATACTATTTAAAAATAATGTGACAATTTGTAAAAAGAAGAATATTATTACTTTCTTTATGACCTTTTTTACATCGATTCTATACTAGGTTTACACAAATTAAATTATGTAAAAAAATAATGTGATAATTTATATAAAAAAGAAGAAGAAGAACAGGATAAACTAAAAGAACACAATAAACAAAAATGCGGATCACAAAGTCAAATATTGACAAAGTAAAAATAATAAAACGCAACGTAGATCACAAAATAATATCTAATAGACAAAAAAATGTCACAAAACAAAAACACATTAATATTTAATAGATAAAAAAAATAAATATCCACAGACAAAAAAAAACACTCAAAAGTACATTTTTAGCCATTCCCGTTAATCTAATCTGATTGTGAAAGTAAGGATCGTCTAGATTTGGACTAGTATGGCATCTCTCTCTCTCTCTCTCTGCGCGTGTCGTCCTATCAGATTAGAAACAGAATATAATGATTCACTCGTGAAGTTTAAGCTGATCTGCTGATGCATGCTGCATATCGTGCTTTATTTTACGTCTTGAATTCCAATATTTTTCTCGTGCATGCATTACTTCTTTTGTTCGCATTGCATATGGTAAGGGTTTCTTGAAACAACTACAGTAGGAAATAAATTGTAAGGAGCTAGAGAAAGCGATCGATTAAAAAACATTGTCAAAGAAAGCTAATCATTTGCGGAGCCTCCTTAGTCCTTGTACAGCAGAACTTAGTGCTACTATTACAATATTACTTGTAGCACGCCCCAAAAAGTCCAAATAATTCTTCAGAATACGGACGATCTGACCGATCAAACTAGACACATGATGCATGCATGTCTCACCAATCTAATCGGCCCGATAGGGCACCAATTCTATATATACCTCACAAAAATTCCTCACCGGTACGTATATATGCATGCATTTCCACACTCCTTTTATTGGACAGCATGTACTTGGCCTACCGATCAGCTAGCTGCTCCCTTTACTGCCATATAAGGCACACAAAGCTCTAGTGCTAGCTAGTACTACGGTCCCCTGTAAGATAACTTTGTCTAAAAAAAATTAGATTATTTATTTAAATAAGAGGATTTTAGATAACTTTTTTCACAATCAGAAACTGTCCTCTACATAGAATCAGAATCCATATGCTAGCTGATTCTCGTCGGCCTGGTCATCCAACTCGACGTGTTGTCGGTTCGGCCTGATTCTCTCACAATCAGAAACAACTTCTTCTATAATCTAGAATATGCACAATCCAAAAGAGACCTGTATACCATGACACGAAGAATCAGCGGAACACAACTAGGTAGTAGCCAGGAGTACCTGTAGCTAAGAGTCTCAACCATAGACCACACACAGTACGTACGTACGCTCGTCTACGTCTATCCTTCAACCAGAACTGGAACAATGAGGAATTCCAATTGTGGTGCGTACTGCTTTCCATAATAATTAGCATTCAAAATAGCACGCACTGAGATAAGTTGTGCAGTTTCTATAACACTCTTAATTAGGATTGAAGCATGTGTTTTTCATTCAAGTCATGCATATATGTGCTTAATTAATTGTATATGAAGTGTGTGTATATGAAGACCGTTTTGTAATCTTGAGAGTATGTACTCCCATACTTCCCTCTTTCAACCGAATGATTTAATTAAATCTTTTTTTTTTTCGATTGCATTGACAACTAAACACTTAAAGAAGAGAACATGCACGCTGTTTGAATTGAATGGGAGTACGTACTTCCAGGAGTACAATAGCATTTTCACACACACACACACACACACACACACACACACACACACATATATATATATATATATATATGAAGGAAGAATGGAGCACCATGGTGCCTAGGCACCATGATTTCAAATGCGCAAATTCATGCCAAATTTCAGTATATTTTTCAAATATTTTAGTTTTAGGGTATATACCCATCTATTACAATTCAAATGAAACACATACATTTGAAAAAAAGAAATACTCAAATTCGAAGGTTTGAACAAATTTAGATTACATGATTTGCTAATTTATATATAAAATCAGCATATACCTACAATCAAACTACCATAAAAAAAAGAAAACTCTAATTTGAATTTTAGTTTAAACTTGTTTGAACTATTTAGTAAACTGGTTAAACTCAACATCCTAAAAAGTTTAAAAATTTTCGCATGCAAATACATAGGCAAAATACCCATCTTAGATCATGGTACCTAGGCACCATGGTGCCCCAGGTGATTGTACTATATATTTTCGCATGGTGCCTCAGGTAATTGTAATATATATAGTACAATTACCTGGGGCACCATGCATGGTGCCTAGGTATCATGATCCAAAACAGGTATTTTCTCTATGTATTTGCATTCGAAATTTTTTGAAATTTTTAGGATGTTGAGTTTAACCACTTTACTAAATAGTTCAAACTTCATATTAGAGTTTTTTTTAATGACAGTTTGATTGTAGGTACCTGTTGATTTTATATATAAATCAGTAAATCATGTGATCTAAATTCGTTCAAATCCTTGAATTTGATTATATTTTTTTCAAATGTATGTATTTCATTTGAATTGTTATAGATAGGTATATACCCTAAAACCGAAAGTTTTGAAAAATATACCTAAATTTGACTTGAATTAACGCATTTAAAATTATAGTGCTCCATTCCGCCGTCCTATACAGTACAATTACCTAGGGCACCATAGTGCCTAGGCACCATGATCCAAAACAGGTATTTTTTCTATATATATTTATATATATGTATATATGTATGTATACCTAAAGCAAGTGTGGCCTCGTCACAACTCACAAGCTAGTCACCCGAGGGAGCTAGCCAGACCTTTTTTTTTTATTGGAAGAGGCAGCTAGACGGACCCGATTCCTAAGCAACGGATCGTTAGAGCAAGGTTAATAATAGAGCCCATGGTGGGCTTTATAGTGTTGCCATGTCACACATAGCCAACAAAAAGTCTACTCATATAAATAGCTCACTCTTGATACAAGCTATACATTTAATACTTGGATCACCTCTTCCTCTCACAAAGTGTCTTGGAGTCCGTGAGCAGCCCACTTTCAGCTGGCTACAAGTAAGCAGCCCGCTTTCTTTCTCTCTCCATTTCTCTCTCTTCCACCTCATCACAGATCTGATGTGCCACTTCTTGCAGCCCGCCTACATCACCTTATAAGAGCAAGGCTAATAATATAGCTCACTGCTGGCTATATGTGGTTGCCATATCATACACAGCCGTTTAAAAGCTCACCCATATAATAAGTTAGCTGTAGAAACAATCTACACATTAATAAATGGTCCACTCATCCATCCTCTCATCTTCTTTGGAATCTGTGTTATAGCCAGCTTAAAGCTGGCTATTGAACAATAGCCCACTTCTTATCTCTCTTCTCTTCTCTTTCTTCCAACAAAGCAAAAATATGATGTGGCAGCTTTTATAGCCCGCTTATGTCATCTTATTATACTTGCTCTTATATAAGGGCATGTCCAATGGTACAGCCAACTACTGGCTATAAGAAAGCTCCATGTCACTTATAGCTAGCTTAAAGACAAGCTCTCCAATGGGTTGGCTATAACATATTCTCCAACATTAAATGTGGGTCCACATGTAATTGTCTTTTATTTTTCTTGGAAAACACTATAGCCTGGCTCTTAGTTAAGAGCCAGCTCTTGTCTCTCTCCTCTACTTCTCTCCTCCACATAAGCAAAAAGATGAGATGGACTCCTTATAGCCTGCTGACATGTCTCCATTGGGATGCTCTAAGTGTGCAATTTACTACAACTGACAAGATATTAATTAGTCGCATCCATTCACGCACTTAAACGTCCTTTTGGGGGAAAAAAAGGTGTGTAGGCACTTGTCGAACACTATGGCTATCTGCCCCAAAGTCAAGCCAATCAACTGCTACCTCAGTACGTTCATCAGCTGACCGAAGACAAAGCGATGGAAGTAGTGCGCCTATTCGCCGGAGCAGCTACGCGGCCATGATATCGCCACATGAGCGTAGCTACACCTGTACATGCCGGCCCGACCGACACCTACACGTACGTGCGTACGTACCGACGCCTCGATCTAGAGCCAAACCACTCTCTCTCACTCACTCCCTTCAAATTTCTTCCCTGATTGATACAACCACCAGATGATTGCTAGGGCATGCAGCTTGCTTGTTAAGCTTGTTGTTTCCAAGAAATAGAAAGGCCAAACGGTGACGGCAAAGGCAATAGGGCATGCATGCAAACGCAAGCTGTACGGGCATTCAGCTAGCCAGTTAGGCTATGGCGACGAGAGAGATCGAATAAGCCAGCGAAGGGAATGCTATCGCTAGGTCAAATTAAAAATTCTACTTTATAAATTAAGATACCAAACGAGTACATGATTATAAATCGTTATCATTAGACGCGTAGTACAGTAAAAAGATAGTTGAAGCTGTCTGATTCAACGTAGCACGCATTCTGTTGCGGTAGTTAATCATCCCTGTGCGTTGGTCGATCGTCTTGATCAATACCACAGTAGCAACAACGTTTCTACCAAAATCCACATATTCGAAAAAGGAACGTCCTGCATCGGTGTGTTAGCACCAGTGCGCACAGGAAGTGTTAAACAATGTATTAAGGATTGTTACCGAGTAGATAAGATATGCTTTCTATCCAAAGTCTGTTGTAATTCTGTTAGAGTTTGTTAGAGCTCGGCAACAATCCTTGTTGATGTCCATGCCACGGTGATGGCTCTTATCACCCTATATAACACGTAGAGCGGCCTGGGAAGAGGTTCAACGCTTCAAGCACCTTTGATTTTACATGGTATCAGAGCTCTTTCATCTAGGTTTAGATACTCAACAAGACTCCACCATGGCCAGCTCCTCCAACCAGTTGATCGGCAACGTAATTGCAGAGAAACTGAACAAGACGAACCATGGCCTATGGAAGGCGCAGGTTCTGGCCGTAGTGCGAGGTGCGCGCCTGGAAGGTCATCTCACGGGAGCATCCATAGCGCCGCCATCTACAAAGAAAGAAAAGAAGGGAAACGACGAAGTCATCGTCCCCAATCCTGAATTTGAAGAATGGTATGCCACTGATCAACAAGTTCTTGCATACCTGCTGTCCTCCATGTCGAAGGACGTGATGATTCAGGTAGCAACATCGACGACCTCTGCGGCTGCATGGCGCACCGTAGAAGGGATGTTCTCCTCCATCACCAGGGCACGTTCTGTAAATACAAGAATTGCCCTGGCCACCATGAAGAAAGGAGATCGCTCCATCACAGAATACATCAGCAAGGCGCGCTCCCTTGCTGATGAGATGGCGTCCTCGGGCAAAGCCATCAACGATGAAGAACTCATCTCATACATCATCGCCGGCCTCGACGATGACTTCACTCCCATTGTTTCGGCCCTTGTTGCAAGAACAGATCCGATCACAATCGGAGAAGCCTACTCCCAACTGCTCGCCGCCGAACAAAGGAATGAGCTTCTCCGAGGCGGCTACTCCAGCCCCTCTGCGAACGCGGCAAGCCGTGGACGTGACGGACAACGCGGAGGTGGGGGCAATGCACGCGGACGTGGTGGACGGTCGCGTGGGCGTGGCTTCACCAACAACTCATCACGCTCACAAACTGTTGTGGGACAACCCCGTCATCATGGTAGCAATACCGGCAGCAATGACAGCAGGCCCAAGTGTCAACTATGCTACAAGAGGGGGCACACCGTGCTCAATTGTTGGCACAGGTTTGATGAGGATTTTGTTCCTGATGAACGTTATGCAGGTTCGGCCACTACTTCCTATACAGTGGACACAAACTGGTACACCGATACAGGTGCTACTGATCACGTGACAGGAGAACTTGAGAAGCTGACAATCCGTGACAGATACAAAGGACATGATCATATCAACACGGCAAGTGGTGCAGGTATGAAGATCAGTCATATTGGTCATTCGGTTGTTAAAACTCCTAGCCGTGATCTCTCACTAAATAATATTCTTTATGCTCCTAAAGCTAACAAAAATCTAGTTTCTGTTCACCGTCTTGCTAAAGACAATTCAGCTTATCTAGAATTTCATCCTGATGTCTTTTTTATCAAGGATCAAGCCACGAAGAAAACTCTGCTTAAAGGACGATGTCGTCACGGACTATATCCTCTCCCATCTCTGCTGCCCGAAAAACAAGCTTTTGGTGTCTCTAGGCCATCTCTTGCAAAGTGGCACAATAGATTAGGTCATGCTTCGGCTCCAATTGTTGAGAAGGTTATTAGCAGTTTTAATCTCCCATGCTTAGTTGAGTCAAATAAACAGTCAGTTTGTGATGCTTGCCAGAAGGCTAAGAGTCATCAGCTACCCTATTCCATATCACACAGTGTGTCTCATCATCCTTTGGAACTTATTTTTTCAGATGTTTGGGGTCCAAAGACCAGTTCATCGATGGGCAAAAATATTATGTCTCTTTTATTGATGATTACAGCAAATACACCTGGATATTTCCTCTTAAATTTAAATCTCAAGTGTTTGAGAAGTTTCAGGAATTCCAAACCCTTGTTGAGCGCCAATTTGATCGAAAAATCTTAGCCATGCAGACTGACTGGGGAGGTGAATATCAAAAGTTACATTCCTTTTTCACCAAAGTTGGTATTTCTCATCATATTTCATGTCCTTATGCACACCAGCAGAATGGATCTGCTGAACGTAAACATCGACACATTGTTGAAGTTGGTCTCGCCTTGCTTGCTCATGCTTCCATGCCTCTTAAATTTTGGGTTGAAGCTTTCTCCACAGCAGTTTATTTGATTAATCGTACACCTAGTAGAATCTTAGATTATTCTACTCCTCTTGAACGCCTCACTAATAACAAACTCCGATTATTCATCCTTGCGCATTTTTGGTTGTGCCTGTTGGCCAAATTTGCGTCCCTACAACTCTCACAAGTTACAATTCCGATCCCAACAATGCACGTTCTTGGGCTATAGCACTAAACATAAAGGCTTTCGGTGTCTTGCTCCATCCACCGGTCGCGTGTATATTTCTCGGGACGTTGTTTTTGATGAAGATATTTTTCCTTTTGCTACTCTTCATCACAATGCAGCGACGCTATGATCTGAGCTTCTTCTATTTCCAGACCTTTTTCCTCTCACCGGCCATGGAGTTCATAACCGAACTAACCATATGACTGATGCTTCTAACGGTTTTGGTGCTAGCTCTATTCTTTGTCAGGAGACATAGTCATCAGCTACAGCATGTGATACCGAAGCACAAGCAGATCCATCGTTGACCGTGTCTGGTGAAGATGCCAGCCTAGGCCTGTTGCTGTCCTACCTGCAGAACATGGCGACGTTGTGCAGGCTCCAATGGCGTCTTCCACCGTCCCTCCGCATCCCATCGTGCCGCCTGTTGCCTCTGCAACCACACCAGTGGATGTGTCTTCAGCCACCGAATCAACTCCAAACTTGGCGCCAGAATCATCTACGACGAGGGGGGATCAGGGTTCGCAGCCCTCTGCATCGCGCCACAACACCCGGCTTCAAAGTGGCATCCGTAAGGAAAAGATTTATACTGATGGTACTGTTAAGTATGGATTCCTCACATCTACTGGTGAACCCCACGATTTGCATGAGGCCCTGCATGATCAAAATTGGAAAGAGGCAATGGATGCGGAGTACATGGCGTTACTCAAAAACAAGACTTGGCACCTTGTGCCTCCACAAAAAGGTATAAATGTTATAGATTGCAAATGGGTATATAGAATCAAAAGGAAACAGGATGGTAGTCTCGATAGATATAAGGCTCGCCTAGTTGCAAAAGGATTTAAACAAAGGTATGGTATAGATTATGAAGATACTTTTAGTCCTGTTGTCAAAACAGCTACCATTAGAATTGTGTTGTCTGTTGCTGTCTCCAAAGGATGGACCTTAAGGCAACTTGACGTTCAGAATGCTTTTCTTCATGGCATTCTTGAGGAGGAAGTATACATGAAGCAACCACCAGGATATGAAGACAAAAAGGTACCAGGATATATATGCAAGCTGGACAAAGCATTGTATGGACTTAAACAAGCGCCTAGAGCATGGTACTCTCGACTGAGTAAGAAACTTTATGATCTCGGTTTCCAAATCTCAAAAGCTGACACATCCTTGTTCTTCTATCAGGATGGAAATGTTGTTATGTTTATACTTATATATGTTGATGATATAATTGTGGCAAGTTCTAAGCAAGAGGCAGTACCAGCTCTTTTACAGGATCTGCAGAAGGATTTTGCGCTAAAGGATCTAGGAGATCTGCACTACTTCTTAGGCATAGAGGTGAGAAGAATTCAAAATGGCATTATTCTTACACAGGAAAAATATGTGTCTGATTTACTAAGGAAAGTTGGAATGAGTGATTGCAAGCCGATGAGCACACCACTATCCACTAGCGAAAAATTATCTATTCATGAGGGAGATCTGTTGGGGCCTAGCGATGCAACCAATTATAGAAGTGTGGTAGGAGCATTACAATATTTGACGTTAACCAGACCTGATATTGCTTTCCCAGTTAATAAAGTTTGTCAGTTTCTTCATGCCCCTACGACCACTCACTGGGCGGCAGTAAAAAGAATTCTGAAGTATCTCAAGTCATGCGCAAAAATTGGACTAAAGCTGTGCAGGTCACCGTCCATGCTGGTAAGTGCATACTCTGATGCAGATTGGGCAGGATGTCTTGATGATAGAAAATCAACAGGTGGTTTTGCAATTTTCTTGGGATCTAACCTCATCTCCTGGAGTGCAAGAAAACAAGCTACTGTATCTAGGTCCATTACTGAGTCAGAATACAAAGCTCTGGCAAATGCAACTGCTGAGATAATGTGGGTACAGACTCTATTACAAGAACTAAACATTGAGAGTCCAAAAACTGCCCGCCTATGTGTGACAATATGGGAGCTAAGTATCTGTCCTCTAATCCTGTATTTCATGCTAGAACAAAGCATATAGAGGTAGATTATCATTTTGTGAGAGAAAGGGTCATGAGGAAACTTTTGGAGATCAATTTTGTTCCTACAGGAGATCAAGTTGCAGATGGATTCACTAAAGCTCTTTCAGTGCGACAATTAGAAAATTTTAAGTACAATCTCAACTTGGGAAAGTTGTGATTGAGGAGGGATGTTAAACAATGTATTAAGGATTGTTGCCGAGTAGATAAGATATGCTTTCTATCCAAAGTCTGTTGTAATTCTCTTAGAGTTTGTTAGAGCTCGGCAACAATCCTTGTTGATGTCCATGCCACGGTGATGGCTCTTATCACCCTATATAACACGTAGAGCGGCCTGGGAAGAGGTTCAACGCTTCAAGCACCTCTGATTTTACAGGAAGGCTTGAGCGGCAACGGCTAGGGTTTCGGTGGTTGCAATTGTACAACAATTGTGACCGTGAGCTCCCTTTAAATAGCCGTCCCCTTTCAGTGGAACCCTACATTAGGGCCCAACTAAGGTGCGAAGCCCACTTGGCCCATTAGTGACGGATCCAATCCGAACCACTTTATTCCAACCAGTTAAGTGTGTGACCTTATAGTCTCATGCATATTTGGCTGTAGGTTAAAACTCCTTTCGGCCCATAAGTCGACAATGGCCCCTAGCAGGGCATAGCGACTTTCAAACATAGATAAAAATCATATCGAACGAACGTAATGTACTGATCCATTTGCCTCATGATGCCCTATCGAAATCAAGATGAGAAACGTGACATCCTATGATATCTCAATTTTTCACTTGTTCTATAGCGGATTACTAGTTATAATTGACTCCTCAATCACATTCAGTATGGCTACGCACTTGTTGTAATTGACTCTTCAATTACATTCAGTATGGCCATGCACTTTCTTAATCCAACCACATCGAGAGGCCCAAAGATATCTCTCTCGTTCTATAGGAGGGACAAATTTTATCTTGATCGCTTACCTTCCTCTACATGTTTCATAGTAAACTCGAAAGCTACCTTCATGACTACCCATTTACGAAGTAGTGTTTGGCGATCCTTAAGTACAATATTACACATGTAGGAACAACAACGATCTCAGATCTAAGGATGCCACATACACTATGTATGAGACCAACTGATGACACTAGCTTAAGAATATAACAATTCTCACAGTATCTAATGGTGGATCACTCTAACACCATGTTCTCTAACATGTATCTATATTATTGATTTAATATCTATATATCTATGATCATGAAACATGATCACCAAGATAATTCGAAATAATATCAAAATATAAACAATCAATTTTACGAACAAATCGCATGCTTGTTGATCGATACTAATAATATTATTATATATTAAAAGCTCATGAGAGTCACCAAGAAAAAAGAGAAATAGACTAGAAATTCTCACAAAAAAGTAAAACATCTGGCTCTTAATCTGGGCGGACCAGGATTATAACGGCTTAGATTAAAAGAAAGAGTCCAATGATCTCCACCATCGGATGTTGTTATTTAAAAGAAAATATCTAACCGTCTATCTAGCGGACCCACCCGGATTATAACGGCTTAGATTAAAAAAAAGAGTCCAATGATCTCCACCATCGGATATTATTATTTAAAAGAAAATATCTAACCGTCTATCTAGCGGATCCAGGTTATAACGACTTAGATTAACAGAAAGAGTTCAAAGATGTCCATCATTTATTTTGGTGGGACCAAATTATAACGGTGCATATTAATCTATATAGATATTAGAGTCATATAAAAAAATACACAATCATAGAAAATATAGTTACATATTAAAGATAATCGTATCATAATATTTAGCCACGCAGTTGCGCGAGTAAATTTGCTAGTTTATTCAAAAGATAAAATAATTATATTATTATACAGAACTAGAGGAGAGGCAGCGGAGGCAGCACACAATCGGGGGGCCCAGTCTAGGCGAGCTAGGGCACTGCCATTTGGTGCACTTGCTGGCTCGTACGTACGACTACTACAGGCCGCTCATCCAATTAAGACGCGGCCTTGTGCGTTGCATCCAAGATTCCAAGTTGCACCTGCTCGGCAGGTGCAATGTACATGTACGCGCACTGTCGATCGGGGCACGGCCGAGGGAGCGCAGGCGCGAAAGCTGCAGCTGCAGCTGCGCGAGCTGAATTGGCTTTTGGCTGGGCGCCCCCTGGCTAGACCGGGGGGCGCATGTCATGTGCGGCCGTGGCTGCTAGCTGCTGCTCCGTGCCGCGCATCCGTCCGTCGCCGGCCGCGCGCGCGGTCGCTCTCGCCCAACAGCAATCGCTCTGCTGCATGCCCTGGTGGGCGCGCGGGCAGGCTTATCATCTTTTGGTCTTTTGGATGAAAATGCTAACTCCTAAGTCCTAACATGCACAGCACAACACACCAGAGCATCGCACATCTATATGTAACTAAGCGTGCATGCATACGCTGCATGGAGAGGCATAAGCATGGTTATGATTCGGTTTTTGGTGGAGATGTGCAGCGAGCACTGTGGGTTTACGAGTGAATTATTTTTCACTCTTTTAGTCTCCTCCCTCTATTTTTTTTAAAATAATTTTATCCCAATTTTTTTTTACAAAACTACCCTCTCCACGCCGTACATACTATCGTAGAAGTTACCTTCCGTGGTATTGTATCGCGGAAGGCCTCCTGTGTCGCGTCCCAGTTTGTAGAAGGTGTCCTGGTGCGTCTCCGGTCCGCGGCAATCCGTGTCGCCGCATCTCCACTTCGCGCCAAGTGTGTGGTCCCGTGGTCGGCCCCATTTTATACACCTCATGCTTGCCGCGCTTCTCGTCCGTGGCATCTGCACCTCTCGCGGTCCCCAGCGTGGAAGGTACCAGGTGTCGGCTCCTGATCTTTTCGCGGTGGAGAAGAGCTAGTTTTTTTTTTAAAAAAAAAAAAAGGAGAAAAGCCGGTGAACATTTCTTTATGAGTGTAGTTGATCACACGTCGCCAATTAATATGTATATATATTCTTTGATTTTATAACGCTAATTTTGTATACCCCAAAAATATCGATCGCAAGCTTGCTATAATAGTGAGTATCATTAGCCCAGAGATTAACACTAGATAGTGGAGTACGAAAGATTGGCATGAAATGCGGCTCGCTACTACTATTTCTCTATCCATATACTCGATGCCAAAGTACGTTTAATTGACCGATAGTACATGGTCCGAGCTTTTTCTTTTGGAGCTGGCACTGTGCGGTACGTGTCCTCCACAACTTTCTACTCCTGAGAGACGAGGAGAGAGCCGCGGATAGATAGGCCCTGGGAGATGCCTTTCGCGGGCGTCACCGTCCGACGCGTGGCGAGCTGGCAGCGCACGGCCCCGGCGCCCCGGGGCCGCGTGCAGGCCGGGACACGCGCGATGCGTCCCATGTGCACGCGCGCGCGCGACGAGAGAGCGAGGGCAAGCCCACTTGGCTGCGCCGGCGGGCTCCCCTCCCCCTGCCTTTCTTCGCCCGTCTCTCTTTCCATCTTCCTACCTGCCCCACACACGGCCACGCCCCACGACCAGGGCAGAGGCAGGCAAGCGCATCTTTGCCGTGTCTTGTGTTCACCTCCCAGTTCCCATGCATGATGCAACATCTGCTCGTCCCTGTTCTCCCTTCTCTATCACACACACACACACATGCAAGGGTGGTCTTTCTTGGCTAGCAGTAGTAGCACTGGGCCACTGACCACGATGCTTTTCGTGCCAGGCACCTTTCAAGACGTCAAATCTTGTTGCTGCTCAAATTCGCATGGGTGTGTGCGCTTTGGCTGCACCCTAGCAAAATTTAATAACAAATTGAGAACATATTTGTTAGCCTCAGACGCATGCTGTTGGGCACATCAGGCCAGCCTGAACGCGTGATTTTAATGCAAAAATGAGCTCGATACTGTCACGAAGAGATATAGGTTTGCAAAATATCATAACCTGTAAGAATGACACGTGGAATCCAGAGCCATGTGTCAGTCGCATTGATATTTTCCAACACAGAACCTCCACTCTTGCGGCCGGTGCGTTGCCCCTGTGTTAATGATCGACAAGCCCACACCATGCATCGATCTTTCAAAGAGAACAAATTGTTAGACAACCTCGCTATCGAATAGTCCGGGGTTGCCTAATAGATCTCAAGTGGAGAATAGACAGGGAGAAAGAGAGACACAATATGAGGAGGAACGGGCCTGCTTTATTATTCTCAGATGCTTGCATACAATGGGGTGACTTCGCCTCCTATATATAAGCGGTTCGCTTAGAGATAAGGAAGAGTCCATATCGGATACTTAACCGCTTCCTAACAGGATACGAATCCGCTTCCTAACACTCCTTGGACTCTTCACTGCGAGATGCATATGCCTCATTAAAACTCCATAAAACCCAAAGTGGGAAAAATAATTGGAGAAAGAGTACATAGCACACGCTGTCGTGTTGCACGGATTGCCTCATCAAAAACCTTATGTAAGAAAACTTCAATGAAAAACTTACTTAAGGAAAAGAGTACAATCCACCCAAACTTCAATGTTAATCTTCAAGATTTACGTTGGGTACTCAAACTTCATGTTTGAGATTTATGTAGGAGTATGTGAAAAATCTCCCCTGAAATATGCACTTCTCTAAGCCTCATCATCCCGATTCCTCTAATACATCTTTCAAAGGAAGATGCCGAGTAACTTAGTGAATAAATCTGCGAGATTTTCACACGACTTAGTATGCAAGATATCTTTATCTCGCTCATCTTATGCATTTCATGAGCATAAAAGAACTTGGGGTTGATATGCTTTGTAAGGTTACTTCTTCACATATCCCATTTGTACTTGTGCAACACAAGTCGCATTATCTTCATAGATAATAGTGGGGTTTGTTCCATGTTCGCACCACATGACTTACGGATGTGGTGAACCATTCTTTGAAGCCATGCACATTCCCGAGAGGCTTCATACAATGCAATAATTTCGAGTGGTTAGTCGACGCCGAGACAAGAGTCCGCTTAGACGACTTCCAAGAAATTTGTTTCCACCGCAAAGGAAAACATACCTGGCTTGTGACTTGCCAAGATGCGGTCCGATAGGTACTCAAAGATCGGCGTAGCCAACTAAATTCAATTCATTGTTTCTTCAGTAAAACAAGCCGAGGTCTTTGCTTCCTTGAAGGTAACGGAAGATGTCCTTCACCCTTTCCAATGCATTTTGGTGGGTTACGCCTTTATCTGCGCTTAGCAAATTCACAGCGAACGCAATGTCCGCTTAGTGCTATTCGCAAGGTACATGAGCGCTCCAATTGCACTCAAGTATGGGAATTCCGCTCCCGTGACTTCCTCCTCTTCTTTAGGCCTGGACGGGTCTAGGTCTGCTTGGAGTGACCTTCCGACCATTGGGGTCTTTGCGGGGTATGCCTTTTCAAAGCCAAATCTCTCCAACACTTTCTGCGTGTAGGATGCTTGGTGTACCAAGATTCCGCCTTGGACATGTTCAAGCCGCAAGCCTAAATGTAACTTGGTTTTACCCAAGTCTTTCATTTCAAACTCAGATTTCAAGTATGTGCATGCTTCTTCAATTTCCTCATCCGTCCCAATGATGTTCAAGTCATCTACATAGACGGAGATTATACAAAATCCATTCGTGGATCGTTGTATAAATACACATGGACAATCTTCATTGCTCGTGTAGCCTTTCTTGCAGAGAAAGTCACTCAAACGATTGTACCACATTCTTCCTCGATTGTTTTAGCCCATACGTTGATTTCTCCAATTTCACCTTTGTATAGGTTTCTCGCTTGCTCTGTCTTGGTTCGGGATAGGGATACCTTCCTGCATTTTCATATAAATCTCCGAATCCAAGTTTCCATACAAATACGCTGTGACAACATCCATTAGCTTCATTCTCAACTTCAAGTTGACTACCATTGAGATTAAGTATCTAAAGGTAATTCCACCCATGACCGGAGAATAGGTTTCTTCATAATCAACCCCAGGACGTTGAGTGAAACCTTGAACAACAAGCCTTGCAATGGTTGTTGCTCTTTTCATAGATTCTCCTATTGTTACAAAATTTATGGCCATTTCGTCATGGTGTGCTTCTTGCACTTCTACTTGCTCTTCATTGCTATTTCCCATTCCAGGAGCAAGTTCCTTTAGTTTTTCTCCGCCAATGTGTGCGCACACATTATTTCCTTCGGCTTCTTCCAATGGAAGATTCAAATATGGAATTGCCTTTTCCACAGGCTTCTTTCCAGTGCCAGGTCTCAACTGGCTCCCCTTCTTGCTTTGGGGCATTTTTGTGATTGGCTATGGTAAGTCCTCTTGCCCATTTTTCCCCAGACGTCTCCGGGTTCTTTGGGTTTGAGAAGCCAGATTTCCTGTTCTTTTTCTTTGAGGCCTCAACAGGATGAGGGATACCTTCGCTTTCTTTGGTATTTCCACCCTCTCCGGTGCATTTCTTGCCGGTATATGCGACTTAACCACGCTCTTGAGATCACAAAAATGATCAGGCGGTTCATTTGCTAAATTCTCGCAAATCGATTGTCTTCTTGACTTCATGATTTGCTTCATTAGTGCGAGGGTCATGCACGGGGATCCCAATGGAATGCCATATGATTTCCCGGCATTTTTCATCCAATGGTTCATTTCCTCCCCCTAATGACGGAAAGCGATCCTCGCCAAAGATGCAATCAATGAATCGGTCAGTATTCAAATTCCAGATCATGGGTTCCAAATACCTGGTTATGGATGCACTTTCATAACCAATGTATATCAGACTTGCGGAGAGGACCCTTTCGGTTCTTTGTGGGGGTGGTATAGGTACATATACCATACATTCAATTCTTCAAAGTTGACCCAATGCACTAGTTTGCATGGTTGAATGGATGTTGTAGGCCGATTGTCTATAATTGATGAGTGTCGCTTGCATACAGGACATGCGTGTCCCCAACAATTGTTGGACAAGTTACAACTCTGCAAGAGCGGTCCGGCAATAAACTTAATCCTCTTTATTAGTGCTAGCCCATTTTGGCGTATGGACGTGCGATGACAGAGTGCTCAACAGCTTATTCCCGTTCTTTGTGCAATAATCATCAAATGCCTTGGAAGTAAATTACCGGCATTGTCCATTCGAATGGACTTCACGCGATGATCGGAAAAATATTCTTAATTCGATGATCTGCGAGATCACTTTGCGAATGCATGATTCCTTGTTGACAAAGAAACATGTATGCGACCATTTCGAGGAAGCATCAATGAGCACCATAAAGTATCGAACGGCCCCGACAAGGGCTGAATCGACCGCAAATATCCCCTTGAATGCTCCAGGAATGCAGGGATTTCATGTTGCACTTTCATAACAGAGGGTTTAGTTATTAATTTCCCGGTGGCACATGCATGGCACACAAAATCTTCATGATTCGGGAAATTTTTAACATTAATGCCATGACCTTGTGAGTTGTTAACTATATTTCTCATCAATCTCAGACCAGGATGACCTAATCTACAATGCCATAAAGCAAATAATTCAGAGCTTCTAAAGATAGTCTTCAAAGAAGTATACACTGCGTGTGCATTGATTTTCGTGTAGTACAACCCAGATTCATATGAGGGACATTTTTCTAGTACCATCTTTCCATATTCCGCGTGCTTCACAATGCACAAGTGTTCTTTGCCATTTTGTTCATTGGTTTCTACGTGAAACCCATTGGCGCGGATATCTTTGAAACTTAAGAGAGTGCGGGTTGATTCAGGGTACAAGAGGGCTTCTTCAATTACCAAAGTTGTACCCATTGGCAATATAATTGTGGCTCTTCCTGAGCCTATTATATGCGTATCGCTTCCTGCGATAGTCGTAATCCTTCCAGCGTTCTTCGTGATCGTCTGGAAGTATTTCGACTCTCTTAAGATGGTATTTGTTGTGCTACTATCAACAATGCATATCTCCTCTATTTGGGCGCTACATAATTTCTCAATGAAAAGAAATATAATTCTAATCATATAGTGGCAAAGTGATTCAAATATTGCTTACAAATAAAGAATACTGGAATAAAGAATAAATTGCAATTCGATTCATGAGAAAAGAAAATGTATGCTCTTCGAGAGCTTACAATTCATTACTCAAAATTCATTAACAACCACTGTTCTATAGCCTGCAAACTTCAGGCGAACCCAATCTTGCTGTGCTTGGAGCAAGATGGTGGGCTTGAGTTTCGAACCGCTTCAAGCGATCAGTAACTCAGTGTGTACTCACCTCACTGTATTCATTATTCATAGTGGCTGAAAAGTGATACCTGGGAGTACAAAATTTGATCGCTTTGCTCGGCAATAGTTTGCGTGTCCTTCGAGGACCCTAAGCCGGTGGCAGCTTGGAGCTTCTTGCTCGCAAGTATGATCTTCAAACTCGATGCCCATGTGAGATAGTTCTCGACCTTTCTGGTCGATTCTTCAAACTCACATTTAATAATGCCAGTATTTGCATATTCAAAAAGATTCTTTTCATTAGATTACTTCGTGTAATCTAATAGGAGTGGTTGCAAGATTCATAATTGCATAATTAAATTCTCATGAATTTCCAAAGAAACTAAAAGAAAGCAATAATATCAAGATTCATAAATACAAGATTCATAGATGCGAGATTCATAAGTGCGAGATTCATATATACACAGATTCATAAATATTCGTAAATACAACTACGTGCATGTAGGTGATCGGCTTCCGTGCAAACGATCGATTCATATGCACGATCGGCCAGGCGATCGATTTTAACGCTGGCTTCATGCGCGTGGTGCGTCGATTCCATGCGTGTCGGCCTTCCTGGCGCGACGGTGGTCGCTTGCGGCATGCTTGAATTTCATAATAAATTATATTAAAGCAATAAATACAATGCATGGAACAGAACAATAATTGCACAATTCATAAATTCATAAATGCGAAATAAATTCTCGAAATTTCCGAATTTTTCTTAGTATTTGGCAATTTTCATTAATTATACAAAGAATTTTCCAAAGATCACTTGATAATGTAAAATAAATTGCAACATGAATTAAACATGGCATAAGTCTAATTACAACTTATATAATTCTTGTTGGTCGAAACGAAAACAGTAATGAATATCTCTGTCAATTTGACTCTTGGCCAGTCAACTCGCCCTAGGGCTCACATGAGGAGGGAGCACTTCCCGCTTCCGGTGCCAATTAAAGAACCAAGCCTCATGTGTGTTTTCCTAGACACCAATTGTCTCATATCTGTTTATTCATTACCAAAATCAAATCCCAACCACTCATGTTCTCATTTTATGCCATATGAAATATTCTGAAATTTTCCTAGCACTTTTCATAATTTCTGCTAATTTCCAAGCAATTTTCAGAATTACTGTACAACAGGAAATTGAATTTCATCAAATATCAACATGACATAATTCATAAATTCAGAATAAACAATAATTGCACAATTCATAAATTCATAAATTCGGAAAATAAATTCTCAGGAATTTCCGATATTTCTAAACGGGGCAATTATTGCAAAAATTCATACAAAAATTCATAAATGCAGAAAATAAGGCTAAGTACAAATTCAAACAGAGCCATAAAATTTTCTGTAATTTTCTAGCTATTTTTCATATTTTCTGGCAATTTTCAGGTTTTTTCGGTTATTTTCTAATCAATTTCCGAGTTCTAATTCTTTCTGGAAATAAAAAAAAAGGAAATAAAAAGGATTAAATAATCTGGGGGCAGAGGGGTAAAATCCCCTTGCCCCCGTGCGCCAAACGGGGAATTGAATCCAGTTTGTGATCTGTTCGGTCCCGATTGGTTTCAAATCCAATGAAGCTTCTGGACTTATGTCCATGCCTCTTTTTCATGCCCAACTGATCTGCTACTTGATGGTGAGATCGGTCGGGGCGATTTGGCGCCGGCTGGGCGGTGGTCAGGACGGCGCAGGTCGGCTGCGAGCTGGCGACTTTGGCGCTGCGGCAACTCGGCGCGGCGCGCGGCAGACGACCAGGCTCGGCCGGCAGCCCAGCATGGTAGCGTAGGTCGACGGCGCGGCAACGCCGTCTCAGCGGCACTGCACGGCAGCGCCGTTTCGTGCGACAGCCCAGCGGGGTGCGGCGGCGACGCCCGGCGCGACGGCTTCAAGCGTCGCGGCGGTGGGCTCGGTGCTACGGCGTCAGCATATGGTGGCGCCATCGGCCGAGCGATAGAGCAACGGCAGCGGTCATGCGAGGCCAACCAACGCGTCCGGCGATCGGGTGGCACGCCAGGCGCTGGTTTTGATCGGCGCCGGCAACTCAAAGACGATGGCGATGCTTCAAGCGTCGCCGTGGGTCGGACGGCGTCGGCCGACAGGTGTGCTCGCAGCGGTGCAAGTGGCGGCTTGGTTACGACTTCGTGCCGACCTTGCTTTGTTGTACTGTAGATTTTTGTCTTGTAGCTTCGTGCCACGTTTTGCAAAAACGCTTCATGTCGCAGCTTCGTGCCACGTAGATGCTTGCATAGGAATCAAACGAGCGATTAGATTAAATCACTCGATTCTCACCTTTCTCACTTTTCAATCTGCTTTCCGGTAGACTATCGCGGAGGATAGAGTCGCGGAGGACTTTTATTTCGCAATCCGAGTGGATGCCGCTTGATGGCGAGTTGATTGCAGATCGGATCAGCGATCAATCGCCGGTAGTAGACGCTCGTCGCCGCCGATGATCCTTCGCTTCTTGTCTTTTCTCACCTTTCAATCTTTCTGGGTAGAGCTTCAGGTCGATAACGTGTTAGACAACCTCGCCATCGAATAGTCCGGGGTTGCCTAATAGATCTCAAGTGGAGAATAGACAGGGAGAAAGAGACACAATATGAGGAGGAATCGGCCCGCTTTTATTATTCTCAGATGTCAGTACAATGGGGTGACCCCCTGCCTCCTATATATAGCGGTTCTGCTTAGAGATAAGGAAGAGTCCATATCGGATACGAATCCGTTTCCTAACAGGATACGAATCCGTTTCCTAACACAAATATCCTCCAATGGATCGATCGACGTAGAACCGCCATTCCTCAGGTGAGGTCGTTGTCACCCACCACCCTTTCCACCTCCAGCCGACGCGCGATGTCTCCTGCAGCCACGTCCAAATCTGTCACTCAGCCAGAATGAATACTACGATCCACTGTTAATTAAAAGCTGGCTAGCTAAGCCGAGCACTAAGAATTTCTAAGGAGAGCTTCAACAGCCATATATACGGGGACGAACTTTTACAGCAAGCACGTTGTTAAACCGGCAAGCACTAATTAAACCGCCGGGATGAACATCATGCATGTAGCGCGAGCGAATGATTCATTAGCAACAAGCATATATGCGATGCATGGTTGGAGCTTAATTGCAACACGAGAGTTTTTGTTATCCTCGAAATTAAGGTACTATATGATATGATACCATCAAATGACTATAAATTTTTGGTAGCTTCATTCAGTAAATTTCTGGTACTTCTTAGTACCGTTTGACGCTAGTTCAATAGGTAGGTAAAACGTCCGGTGCAACATCTTGTGTTAATGACTTTTCACCTTGAGCAAGCGAAGCTTGCGGCAGCAGTCCATTGTCCGGCCGGTGGGCGGTGCGCGCGCGCGCGGCTTGAACGGCAGCCCGCGTTACAAAATCACGGAAAAGGCGGTGCGTGTACGTACGTGGAGCGTGGACGTAGCAGTAACATGCATGGTACTCATGGTGGCTTGTACTTAGAAGGAAAGACTTGATTGCCAGTTTTTTTTCGAACTTCTGATGCAAGATCAACAGTGTAAATCTCCGAGCTAGCTAGAGGCGCTTGCAAGATGAAATCAAATGATGAGCTAGCCATAGACAACAGGCGATGCACGTACGTACGTGCCTAACCTAGTGGCCTTTTGGAGAAGACAATTTCTGAGAGCTCTTTAAGTCACTCCAACTGTTTGAAGCCGACCGATCGAGGAGACTTAATTTGTCCTTGCACTCTAACTAGCTAGTCTAGTTAGCCCGTCGGATCTGTACTGCTCATGCTCATGCAGCATAAATAGTATTTGACCATGCACATGGCAGGATAAGGAATAGTGTGTACGTCCAATTGCCTATATGACACGAGGACTTTCCTTGGAACAGTAGAATACCTGCGTAGCGAACTGGCAATTGGCATGTCGTTATTTTAGTATGAGCAGGCACGAGCATGGACGCAAGTTTTTCAAAATTTGTAGCCGTCGATCGATCGGTACGTGTGCGACGACGCGCTACCGATGGTGTCGCCGAAAAGCAGCACTGTTCAGACAAACTTTGGGAGTTGTACGTGCAACCAAGTCAAGGAGAGAGATAGAGACAGACCAACTGCAAGAAGTAAACTACACAAACAAACATATAAAATATACGAGAAAGAAGAGATCGTAAGGAACCTCCTCATGCATATCATCCATCTCCATGCGAACACGTCCCGGTCAAATAATTAAACGAGATGTTTCACATGCGTGCTACCACTGCTACCTCCTAGTCCTGTTCACATGTACAAATCTACTTTTATGCAATTTATAAAGCTCGTACTAGTACGCTTGGAATGCAGAATAACCTTTTTCTCTCTCTCATAAAGGTACAGCTCAAGCATTCACGCGGTTGACGGCAAACCGTTTGGGGCTTGTAGCTAGGCGTGCTCAATCGTTAATTTTTCTAATAATACATTTTTATTAATATTACAGTAATAATGCTTAGATAAACAAAATACAGAAATATACATCGATCGTCATTTCAAATAACGACAATCCTATGGGTGTCCCGCATGAGTTTTCTATCGCCATTTGAACTAACGATAAGCAATTAAAGCCTCTATTGTGAGTTGAAAAGACGACAGAGGTTCGTTGACGGTGATTATGTCTCACCATTTCAAATGGCAAAGAGATTACTGAACCTCTGTCACCAATTCGTAGGGCCTAAACTTGAATAAATTTTTTATTCAAATTGAATATCACAAAAAAAAATTAAAAAATTTTTATGAGTTTATTGTATGTACATAGAGAAGTTTAGTAATGATTTTGGTTTACTTAAATCATATTAAGCCCAACATAACACTCCATAATAAATGTTTGAATTACATAGTCCGTAGGGTTTGGTTGGATACATATGTTTACCTCACTACTCCTACGATACAAATGGCAACATGCACGACTCATCAACCTGTACTATAACTAAGATACATATGCATTTTTTGGAATTGAAAACATTAGGAGATGGAAAATGTAGTTAGGCTTGCGATCATACGTCCTAGGCATCAGGGTCCATCGGTCCTTTCCCTAGAGAGCCTACTGGGGGGCCTTGGATGTCTTCCAATTATTCCTGTAACAAATGGCCCGATACTAGTCTTCTGGTTCTAGTTTAGGCTTGTCCCAGTCTGAAATAACCTCACCTTCAGCACCGGCATCAGAGGCCATCGGCGCCTTTGTATTGGTTGTAAACTTAGGCCCTGTTTGGTACGGTTCCAGATTCTAGTAGAAATGGAAACTATTCCATATTCTTGGTAGAAACGTTTCAGGTTGGATTCTGTGAATCGGGTGGAACTGGGTTGAGACCGATTCAGCCACGGCATGGAAAAAGAAGAAACGGTCCAAGGAGAATCGTTTCGAGCTTTAGCCCGTTTGGTTGAGTTTCTTCCAGAATCTAGTAGAAACGGTCCGGTTCCAAGTTGCCAAACGGGGCCTTACTATGGGGTTTCCACCACCACGTCATTTCCTTACAAACCATCGGTGCCTTTCCTTTATCTTTCTCACTCTTGGTCGACTAAGGTTTTCAATGGATGATGTTCTCAGGCGCAATTGTGTAGTTCAGCATGTATTTTTGTTGGATGAATGTCCTGTCGTACTGCTCCAGTTTGTCGATCCATTGGAAGAAGTAGCATTGCTTTGACGCCTGGAATTATATACAGATGAAGTTAGCGATACGTACAATGCAACATGCAATGTGAAATATCAATATGTGACATTCACTTATGTGGTAATCCATGCACACATATATAGTACGCTCGGGCGGCGGTGTACGGATTTGTGGATTGAATGATCCATGCTGGATTACCACAGTCACACTACAGGCATGAAAACTTTGGTAGTACAGGTGCATCCTGGCAAGAAGAATCAGAGTATATATTCTCGCATTTTTGGCAACCCACTTCACTTTCGAACCATCTTTGTGTAGTCTAACATCCCCAATTCCTGCGAAGTGACCTCATCTACCCCTCTTCTCCCTCCTAGCTCCCTAGTTTTGAAATTATATTGGTTTCCTCATACCTTGTTCATGGTGGCATCATTTGAGCTCATACATTTCAAATAATAATAAAAACTCCAACTCATTTGGTCCATGTTCTTCAAAAAATTAAAAAATGTGTTGAAAACCTATGTGTAAGAACTATATCTCTTAGAAAACTCTATTTTTGTGGTTGATGCTGACTCAATTGTGCTCGAACATGTGTTTCCTTCTGTTTTTTTTGTTTAAGACATGGAAGAGTAAAATCTCAACTCTTAGGGTTTTCTGTTTTTTCTATGTAAGTCAGATCATTTGACGAGGTCAGATAATCGAACTAACTCGAATAATCTAAGTGGCACAGATTATCTGAATGGCTCAGATAATCCTATTGACATGGGAAAACCTAGCCATGTCTAACCTCATCTCTAGATCTAATCTTGACCATTGGATCGAGTTTAAGTTATTTTGGAGGGTCCAGATTTCTTCTTACCCCCTTCATGCTAAGGTCAATCTGATCCGTTTGATCAGATCCTTTTGATTTCAAACATTCATCCTTGTACTTATACTGTTGATTTCCTTTTACTTAGGTCAAAATCAAAATAGTGCTCTTTTTTCCCAAATAGATTCATCTCTCTCACTTCTTTGTCACCCGTGCACGTGTCGCATGCCGCCTTGTTGCTGTGCTACCTTCTGTCGTCGGTGACCTCACAAGCGGGACCATGTCGCCATCCTCTATTCGTCTGTGTGGGCCTCGCCTTCTCTCTCAACATGTGTTGATCACCCCCGCTCACTGCCAATTGGTATTAGTCATCGTAGCTAGTGCCACCGTGGCCTCCTCGACCGACACCATGGGCATTGATTGCTTCCTAGGGCTCGGTAAGTCTTGTTTCGTTGCTTTTTCTCTTCTTGATTCTACTCAATTTTGAAACCCTAATCCGCAATTTCCTAGTTTTTGGCTGAACTCTAGTCTTGTATCCTTTCTTGGGCAGTGGTTTTGCTCGCTATCAGAGAAAGTTTTCAGGTTGTGTTTGAGATTAGTGGAAATGATTATGTTTTTAGTGGCAGTTGGATCAAGTATTTGCTTCTTTGATCGATCGATCTGTTAGTGGCCATCGTTTGCTAATGCTCTGTGTTTTATCATCATGTGCAAAGCAATGGCAACTGAGAAGGAAAAAGGGAAGAAGAGATAACCTTCACCTCCTCCTTCGTCGAGGAAGGTCAGATCCCGATCAGGCACATTGATGATCAAAGAGTCTCCTTAGGAGCGGACGATGATTACAGTCATGATCAGGGATACTTCGGTGATACACCACCGTATCCGTATTGAGGCCATCAGTTGCCCACTTGAAGTGGTACTCCTCATAGAGGCATCAGATGTGGTGGTTCCTCATTACGAGCTCCTTCGCATGTTCATTCACCTATACTAGTTTATCACGAACCATCATAAGAATATGATGAGTCAAAGGCTGGAGAGCCTGTAGACTACTCAAACAAGAAAGGTTAAGAGCTCTGGAAATCAAAGGTTTCTTTGACAAGATGGTTTCCTCCTCACAGAGAGTACAAAATAGATGATAGGTTCTGGACAATAGTGCACCATGACCTATTCAGAGTGTATGATGCTCGTCGTGCTTTGAGGAAGCATCATTGGATCAGCTGGAAGAAGATCAGTGAGGTTGCTTATGGGAGAGATGTTCATCGTCTTTTTGACTCCACGCCTAGTCTATCTTAGCTCTTGGAGAGGCTTCCTATGAGTTGGCTCATGATAGCCCACCCTCTAGATTCCTTAGGATAGGTCCTAGATCAATTTCATGCTTAGAGGTCAGCATGCATGGTACAATTACAAGGCAAAGAATTGCTGAGATCGTAGGCCTGCCTGACAATGGCGCTTGTGTCCACACACTTACATATCCTAGCGGCCACTTCTTCATCGTTTTGCCACCTCTTGTCAACACCTGCCATATGTATCAAGATCCATAGGCTGAGAACTTTAGAGCAAAGGATGAAAAAGGACCAACTTTACTTGCTATTATGGTCTACTATGTCATACATAGGCTGAGAACTTTAGAGCAAAGGATGAAAAAGGTCCCTAATTTAAGAAATTTAAGTGTTTTGTGATTAATGACATTTGTTTGTCAAAACTAACCATGTTTCAAGGTATTAACATGAGTTATTACTTGACATTGGCATATTAGGAGTTTGTGGTATTCATAGATCCCGAAAAGGTATAATTGGCAGGGAAACATGAAGATTAAAGGCCCTTGTGACTAGAAATGATTCGAGGAGTCAAGTTTGGATAATTTTATTAATAAGTTTCATGTTTGTTTTGGCCCAACTATTAAGTGGGGTTCAAGACTAGTAGCTTGAGCTTGGTGAGGTTGGGTAGCTAGTTATAATGCACACTAAGTCTTTTCAGCTCATATCTAGTAGAAGGAAGCTAAAAAACCAAGTGAGAACGCCCAATTATGAATGTGTGAGAATTCAAACTTGGTCAGAAAATTTTAGTTTGAGCCGGTTAATCCGACTAGGTTGGATCATCAGTCGATCAATTCAAAAGAGAGCATGTCCTGGAATTCTCAATGTGATTTGGATGATCTGAGTGATTCGGGGGATAGGTCTAATCAATTTCATGGAGAACATGTGTTGAAGTTTCAACAAAAGATGACTGATCCGAGTGGCTTAGATTACTGGTCGATTCAATTTGACAGAGTGGTGTTTGAGATGATATATATGTTGGCTGGATGATCCGAGTTAGTTGGACTATTGAGATCAATATGATAGGGAATGTCCTCCTAAGGATTTGGACTGGCCCAAATGATCCAAGTGGTTCAGATGATCCGACTAGATTCGGAGGATTTGAGTGTGCATAACAGCTATATTTTTTTTACCATTGGAAGCTTTTAATCTAGATAATCTGAGTGGGTCAAATGATTCAACCCAAAGGGGTATTTTGAAATACCTGTGCTTATGGCTAGTTTCTAAAGAGTAGAGCCATATATAGACCATATGTGGGTTCAATTAATAAGGTTTTGCGACTCCATCTTAGTATTCATCCATTTGAGGCCCTTGATGGCACTTTGGAGCATGGATTTAAGATCATTGATTGCATGAGAGAGTAGATAGGCCTAAGTTATGCATCACTTCTAGTTGCTTGATCTTGTTGGGCTCAAGTGAGCATTTTGGACCTATTACTCTTCGTGGCCGATGGCTCCTAGATAGCTAGGAGGTGTTTGACTTGGTGATATTCCTTAGAGGCATTAGGAGGTTTGTGAAGGTTTAGAGTCCACCTATCAAGAGTGAAGAAGGACTACCACGAGTGGATGGCTTGATTCGTTGCATGATTCCAAGTCGAAGCAAGACTTTTACAACTGTGCTCTAGCAAGAAGTAGGGGAGATCGTCGAATCTCTTAGACCTCAGTAAAAAAATTCAGTTGTTCTCCTTATATTTTTTTTTATGTTTATGCATTTAAATTGTTGTATTTCAATTCTTAGATCACTATAATTGTGTAGGGTTGGAACTCGGCTGTAAAACTTCACTAGAAACCTTTGGCACTTATGTTGGGCTAGTAAAGATTTTTTTTAATTAAGCATTTGTTGCCAAAAGAATCCCAATTCACCCCCCTCCCCTCTTGAGCATTTGATCCACTTCACCATGCACTGCGATTGCAATCAATATCTGACCCCTGTACTTCCTATTTAGGAAGGTGCCATCCAAGTAAAGCAACAGATGACAATGTCTGAATACATTGATGCATGCACAAAAAATGAAGAATATTCGCTTAAGTACCATCTTCCAATAGAACTGTACGAGACCTTTTCCAGAATATCAACATAGGTTTCATAATTCCTTTGTTGTACGTCTCAAGGCATATTGGGCAGGTTGTGGTAAGGGTCTTCAAGTGTACCAAACCTTGCTTCCAGTGCCTTCCTCTCCAAGTCTTAGCATGACGGCTCAAAATCCATGTTGCCCGCAATATCTCCATACATGGCATTTGCAACAAAGCCAAAAGATAAGTTTATGCGGGATTGCATGGACTCTATCACTACGCATGTGTATGGAACGACTATAGAGCACTTTCAATTGGTGTCCCACTTAGGTTAGTATTCACTGATTCGCCAAGGGCATCCATCTATCTCACACTTCATGTCATACGTATATGTGCTAGACTTCGCTGCCTTGAATGTCCTCATCAATGACACTACCTAGAACTTTACTACTTCATACACATCCTCCTTACTTTTGTACAATGCTCCTTGCATGACCTCATTCTACTTGTACTCTCATGCCACCCACTAACCTTCACTCACTACTAGTTTGTCAAACTGGTATGTGTTCCACTCCAATGGAGTGGTATAATCACTTCTATGTTGCTGGTCATCAGAACATTCATCATCTGATGATACCTCGTAGTCACAGTCTTCTAGCACTATTCATTCCACCAAGATTTCAATGTGCTCACATTCGTCTACAATGTCCATGGGTTACTGTGCCTCTACCATAGGAACGTCTATAGCCTCATCTTCAACTGAGTCACTATCGCCTCCCGCTTCTTGGCCCATACACTTTGGCTCGATTGCCTAACTTTTTTTGGCATCATCTCCGATGGTATCTTCCTGTGTTACATGAGCCGGAGGGACTTTCTCAAAGGCTTGGGGTAGCAAAACTAATGGCCATCCTCGCTCCTTCGCTAATCTCACTTATGAGCTCCACAAATTTGTCTCATTCAATCCAACTAACTCCCAGGTTGTGTATGGTCGTGCACGAGTAGCAAAGCCATGCAATTTTATATCGTACAATGCATGGTCCCACGTAACAACTAGAACAACCATCTCATCAGATGCCTCATGGATGTTGTTCTGCATGTGACAGAATAGCCATCATATGTAGAAAATCACACAAATCAACCCCTTTTGCATCCATTTGTGGACCCCTTCTCCATAGTTTATTTTAAAAGCTGCTCGCTTAGCCATATATGTTGAAGATTTTGACTAATAATCTGATGTTGATGACATATGCGTATTCGATTAAATTACATGAATAGACCTAACAGCAAATATGCTACTCAGATTTAAAATTGCATACAAGGGGATTTCCCTAGCGTGCAACACCTTAAAGAAAGGCAAACAATTTGTACATTTCCGTACAAATCGAAATTACCATGTACACTTTATGTATGTAGCAGGCATAGATAATAATAGATCCTACACATATTGCAGCAACTACATACTAGAGGAATAAATGGAACTATGAAAGAAATACATTCTCATTGTTCCAAATAGATCTAATATTCTTAAACTAATCGGTGCACTACAACTAACTACTATGAGGGAGTAATGGATCTATAGTAATACATCCTACGACAAACTACTCTATATAACTACATATCTAAAACAAAGCTATCTACCGATCTAACTACTGCCCAATACAACTACGGATCTAATCGTTCCATTTGCTAACCTACCGTGATTTCAAAATGAAATCTATAAAGAAACAAAAAAAACTGACCTTTAGAATAGAGAGATCCACTTGTAACAATATCTCTTCTCCCACTCTTCCCCCACCTCTCCTCTCTTCTCCTACTCCTCTTCTATTATCCCTTTCTTTTTGTTTTTACTGAATAGATGTGAGAAAAGTCTGAGTTTTGGCCATTTTTTGGGTTTAAATACCCAAACTTTTGTTGCTATTTGAAAAAGCGTCAGAGGGCGTGGGAGTCTCTATCGCTATTTCAAATGACGATTGCTTGCATCTGTCGTCAAATGAAATAACGACAAATGATGCAAGGCATCTGTCGCCGCTTCAAATGGCGGAAGTCGATGTGGCAATCTGTCGTCCGTTCATTTCACGACAAACGCTCTGTCACCATGAAATATCGACAGAGCTCCTGTCGCGATAAAGGTATATTTCTATAAATTTTTTAGAAATTTATTTCTATAATATTGATAAAAAAAGATATTATTAAAAAATCTCAATCGTTGGTGTCTCCCGGACCCCGGAGGCCGACAAGCCATGCACTTCGATGGTAACTTGTGCGTCTGAAACTCTCAACTCAACTGGGTGCGAGCGGATTGAGCTAGCTAGCCGCACCTAGCTGCACAGCCTTACACATCACAGATGCATGAGGCCAGTTACAGTGTGCACGTACGTGTGCTACGTGCTACGACTACGAGCAACAAGTCGGAAGTTTTCAACTCTCTCTGTGTGAGCATATTGCAAACTTTACTTGTCAAATTAACTCTTCCACTAGCCATTGTGGACGTGCTACAGCAGCAATCTGCATCGGCAGAAAGTAAGCGGTGCAGGGAATTCGCTGGTTTTGGCCACAAAAATCGATCTCCACCCGGCCGGCCGGCACGGCCAGTGCGTGCGTCCCTGTCGCCAAAAGACGGCACTGTGTTGTTGTTAACCGGGAGCTAGCCGGTAAGCACGGCAATTGAGCTCGCTCGATCGCTTTTACAGATACCAACTCCCGTTTCCTTTTCTATCGTCCAAAACTAGCACGACTAGCCAGGCAAAGCTAGCACAATCAGTAGTCTTAGTACATGACACTAACAGTGAGACCACACACACACACACACGCAGGCACCGTGGTCGTGGTGTGGCTCGCTTTCTCGCAGCTCCACACCAAAATTTATCGAGTCCCAACTCCTACCTAAGTAGTAGTACTACTAGTGCTAGTACTACACTGCTCTATCACCTCGCCTCGTCTCCCTCTATAAATTCCGCCGGCCATGCTCCGAGTTCAGAGACTCGGACACAAGTCACTGGAGACGACAGCAAACTAGCATAGCGCCTCTCTCAAAATATCCAAGCTCCAAAGCCCAAAGTATCGATCAAAGCCGATCAAATATTTAAGCATTATTATTATTACTAGCTGAGCTGGTCTATACATACGCAAACGCAACCGCTCTTGTTTTTGCTCTTGGCTTTACTTTGCTTGAAAGATGAGCCGCGAGGATTCAGAGAAGATGCTGTTCCCTTCGTTCGCCTACACGGAGAGCTTCCCGGAGGCAGCCACCTCCGGCTCCGGTGCGTTCGCCGATCTCTTAGCTAGCACAGATGTCTGTAGTTGGCGTGTTGGTGCAAGAGAACAATTAGCTAACATGCAGCAATGTGTTGTTGATTCTTGCGTTGCAGCTGGCGGCGAGCAGAAGAAGGCTCGGCAGCGGCGGAGGCGGAAGGCGAGGCCCGCGTCTTCGGGAGAGAGCGGAGGGGACCACCAGGCGAAGAAGCGGCGTCTGAGCGACGAGCAGGCGCGGTTCCTGGAGATGAGCTTTAAGAAGGAGCGGAAACTGGAGACGCCACGCAAGGTGCAGCTCGCCGCCGAGCTGGGCCTCGACGCCAAGCAGGTCGCCGTGTGGTTCCAGAACCGCCGCGCCCGCCACAAGAGCAAGTTCATGGAGGAGGAGTTCGCCAAGCTCCGCGCCGCTCACGACGCCGTCGTCCTCCAGAACTGCCACCTCGAGACCGAGGTACACAAAAATATAGCGGATACATGCACGTCTGAAATTCTTGGCGGCTTTAGCCTTTACCAACATGTGCAAACATGCAGGTGCTGAAGCTGAAAGACAGGCTGGCCGAGGAGCAGGAGAAGAGCAAGCTCATGGCGGCGGCGGCGGCGGCGACAGCAACCGGCGTCAGCAGCCCGAGCTCGTCGTCGTTCTCGACGGTGACGCACCACCCGTCGCTGGTGGGGCAGTTCGGGGTGGAGGAGGAGGCCAACCTCACCTACATGAGTGACTACGCCTACAACAACTACATGATGGACTTGGCGGCCGGCGGCTACCTCGGAGGAGTCTACGATCAATTCAATTGAGCTGCAGGATTAATCACTGGCTAGAGCAGCGCTAGCTATTTTCGTGTTAATTAATCAATTGCAGGGTACGTACCGTACGCAGTAGTAGTAAGTCAGTAGTAGCTGGTATTACTAGTATCAGTGTCCATCAAAAGCCCTAACGAAAAATCTATCAGTAAGTAGTAGTGACCTGCGAAGACATGCAGATTATTAATTGGTAATCTTGGTAAGTCCAGGTTATCATGCAAGTGGTTATGATGGACCGAACGGATGATGTGATGTAATATTGGGGGTTCTCACTATCAGAAGATGTATGTACATGTTTTGGTGTCTTCTGCCTTCGTTCTTCTGATGTGGAGTTGGCCAGCCTTGACCCAACGAACTGGGCTTCATCTGAGTTATGGGCTTCACCGCGCAACACATGGAAGTATCATCTCCGTGTACCACTACCATATGATCATCCATGATCGGTTGTTCTCTACTACCACAGTACCACTGATGTCGAGCAGCTAGCAGCTACCACACAGGGAATCGGTGTGTACAGCTCTGAAAAAATAGCGAGGCGTAATAGCAACCTACGGTGAGACGTACGTGCGATGAGCCGTCTGGAAAAACTATGAGCATTATCCGCGGCTAATGATTGCAGCAGCGATCGAAGACATCACTTGAAGCTCTCTCTGGAGATAAGCCTGCGAAGATGACCTGATCGGAAGTGTGTGTGTGTGTGTTTTTGTTTTCCGCCTTCTTCTGTACTACCTGCTAGCTTCTCTTCTTTCCTGGCTACCGTTGCACGGCACGAAGCGAACAACAACCTAATCAATCGTCCACCGCGCGCGACAGAGACGTTCGTCGGACGAACAAAACAAACAAACAAACGCGGTACTGACGGTTTTTCTCATCTCACGCACGCACGTCTCTCTCGCGGACGCCGCTGTCCTTGGGCACCACGAGCCGTCGCGATCGCTCGCTTGCACGCCCTGCCCTGGTGCAGTGGCTTGCTCGTAGTCGTTAGTGTGCGTGTGCGTGTGCGTGTGTGTGGGGTGCAGAGAGCAACACCAAGGGTACCTACGCTTTGCTTACTTCTGGAGGCTAGGAGCATTCTTATCCGCTGCTAGCTCCTCCTTCCTGGAGGCGTACTATGGCCTATGGGATTGGAACAGGCAAGGGACTTTTCGGCATGCAGCATATTGCTGAAACCGTCCACTCCGCGGTGGGCCCGCCTTGGCAGAATTATGCACTCGTATGATTGAGATGCGGAGGTCGTACAAATATTTGTAATATCTGTACAAGGCGTCTTGGGAGGAGGATACATGGAATCGCTACTCCTGAGATGCAGATCCAGAAGAGAGGCAGGAATAGGATGGTTACCCGGTAACCGGCTGCTGCTGAACCGAGCTGAGCTCGGCTTTTACAGTTTTACTAGCCATCGTACGTAACAGCATGGCCAGAAAGAAAGCAGGAGGGGAAAATCAGGAACGATGACTGATCGAACAGCTGAAAGAAGAGTGGATTAATATACAAATACACTCTTTCACGAGTACAGGGGGTGGGTAGAATTTAGTGGCATTCACCCACCCCAATGAGATATTTCGAGGTGATTCACCAAACGTTGCATGGGGGAAGGGATTACATGATACAACAACAGCAAGCATTGGATTGATTGATACCAAACAAAAAGAATTATCTGACAGCTCCGACAGCGCGGTAGTGCCCTCCAGTTGGGCACTGCCCAAATTAGCCTAACATGGAATCAAAGTTACACAGGGGGCCAGAGCCAGGCTACCTATTCTTCAGTGATCCAGTGCTGGATTTACTTGATGAACAGCGCGGAAGGCCACGCTCTTTCACAGGTGATGGAGGGAAAGGGGAAGACGGGGGCAACTGTTTCTGACTCGAGATGGAAGAGAAACAGCTCAACGGATTTCTCAGCCGCCTTTTCTCAGAATCTTCGGGTTGTCTGTTCGGATCATGGCCGGCTGGGGAGATCTTGAGTGATTCCGGGAGGAGGCAGTTGCAAATGGCACCTACAGAAAAAGGACACATGACTTCTCAGTTCATAACAACAACATCGAGAAAACACCAAAACGCTATGACAAGCAAGAAATTCAATATACATAATCCTATTTCTTGTACGACCTAATCTGGACCAGACGACCAGCAATGCAATGCATGGACCATGGTCTCAAATCACAAGGTCAAAGTTTCATTGTGTGCTCAGGCAGGCCCGGTGCTGAATGCAATAACCTGTTTAATACGTATGTCAAAATTTTATAGTGCTCCTTGCGGGTGAAAATAGAGACTTCCCAAGTCTTCAGCAGATGATTCAGCTGCCACCACATCAGGTGTCAGGTGCACTATTTACAGGTTAACATTTTTGGGGGAAATGCCTTCCTTACCCATCAAGGATCCAAGTCACATTGCTGTAAAGATTAAAGAGTTGCACTAGCAGATGATGTGATCACAAAAGTACGTTAGCTTTACACAACATCAACAAAGATATTCACAAACTTGGGTAAACAACATTTGTAGAAACTAAAGTGGAACTGATAATTTGTGAGAAAAGATTGTCAGGTGCGCTATTACAGGTTAACATTTTGAGCAGTGCTTCTATGCTTTTCCTTCAAGTACAAGTTGCACAAATCTTGAAGCAAGCGAAGGGGTAAGTAATCACCATCTACCCTTCATTCATGCTTTAATAGTTGTGCAGCTTTTAAAAGGGAGAGCATAGAAGCACCTCTCTAACATTTTTGGGTAAAATGTGCTTCTTATTTATCAAGGATCGCTATAAAGTTTAAAGGGTTGCACTAGCAGATGATGTGATCGCAAAAGTACTTTCGCTTTACAGAACGATCAATAAAGATATGCACAAACTTGGGTAAACTACATTTCTAGAAACTAAAGTGGAGATGATAATTTGTGAGCAAAAATGATAGCGGTAACAGTCAAACTACTCAATGCATTCTGAGTATGCATATTCAGCTACACTCAACTGTCAAACTGCTCAATGCATTCTGAGTATGCACATTCAACTGCACTCATCGTTATCACAATTGACTTTGCTTTATGGAACTGTTCAACAACTAATAATAAGCATCAGTCCTTGCATAAAGGTATGGTACCTATTCTGGCGAGCCTATTCACCCATTTTGGAATCTTGTTACCAGTCAATTTGTAACACATATCCTTGCAAAAGTGGTTGCAGTTCTTCACGATAAGATGGTAAGTATCTCCATTGTAGTTTACTGACTGTAGCTCCATGAACTGTCTAACTTGGATGGGATCTAAGCACATCGTACCAAGAAATATTGATTTCCTGAACCTGAAACCAGGGCATTGGCGAGGTTCTACCTCAAATACCCCACTTGTCGGATAGTCATGTGCTCCAAATGCATATTCAACGCCATGAACTGCAGATGAAAAGGAAAGGCAATCAGATACAATGTTATCCAGGTAATCAGTGCTAAATATTGTCCCAAAAAAACTACTCCAACTAGATTTGCATGAGGACAGCAAACAAATGAGACAGGTCAGATTTCTTCGATTTGGGGAACTAAGTACTAGTCCCACTTTATTCTTGCCGCACCTTTTTGCAAGCAGATGCTATTGGACGAGTCAGCAATGCAACAATCATAATTACACTCCTTCAATTTATTTTAGAAACTAGTGGAAACCTTGCACAGTTGAGTTCTCCAGCATTCATACTCCCGAAAACAAATTATGGCATACATTGATATAGAGAGATGTAAGCTGAAGCTCACATAAGGGAGAGTCCCAAAAGACCATCCTGTTGTGACAGATGACAAGTGAAATCAATCAAGCGTTGGTAAAACCACTAAACAGATAGTTGTTTCCTTGTTGATGGCCTTGGCAATCTTTTAAGCTTCCCTTCCCGCCTTCCCTCTTTCTTCGTCTCCAGCTACAGATACAACTAGCACTGCCCAACCCCCTACATGCAGCGAGCACTGTCATAGTGCTCCTCCTCCCCTTCCTAAACACAGAAGGCACAGCAGATTAGCTTCATAAAACTGGTGCTCCTCCTACCACTCTCTCACGGTCTCACCTTGCCTAGTTTTCTTCTTCCTGGATCCTGTTGACACTGGGGTTTGCCTTCACCAAATGGTCATAGACTAAGACTTCACAAGCATCAATCCAAGGTAGTTTCCAAAATAACATGTCCTAATAACAGGCTCAAGAGATTTATAAAGACCTTTATCTCATGTCCATGAGATGCGCCCATAATTCCATGGATCTTTCTAGAAGGAATTGTTGATTTCATCTTTCTAAACTAGCCATTTCAGATAGAAAGATGTTTGGTGTGCAGAGTCTAAGCCATTATAAATAGGGTCCATCAACAACAAGATAGATGAATAAGATTGTTTGACCCATTCTATAATATTTGCAACTGTAGAGCCAACATGGAGTTCCCCATCCCATATTCTCTATAAAATAAACTAATAATTAGAGGCTATACATGAATGTAGCAATATGAGCTAATCACACCAGCGACAGCATGTAAGAATTACATGGCGTAGCTTATATAGGATATGACCAAAATGTCAAAATCTATACTAGCCGAAGGCCCAAAGCACGATATGCTAAATTACTATTGGCAGTGATGGGAGAGATGCCAGTAGTCAGTTGACCACTGCAAGAAATCCTAATGGCCAGAAACAGAATTTATTACCTAGAACCCCACTACAAAGACAGGGATCATTCAGGTAGGGGAAATAGTTGTTTTCTTAACGCGCACTCAGGTAAGTAACAACTTGACAGGAGAAAGTATGGACTGTAGCTTATTGATGATTTACAGCTGGCTTTGATGTACCAGACAACTTGGAATGTTCTTCAACAGTTCAGGAGAAATAGCCAGTAAATCGCAGTAGTAAATAGCATCAGTACAGAGTCTATGGAACTAATAGCCCCAAAAATCAAACACAAATGAAGACACTGCAGAAAATGAACCAGCATGTAAACTGTATGCTAAATTGCTAACTAACAAAGATGCATATGGCAGAGAGAAGAACCTTCAATTCCTGAGTGAAATATACCGAGGCCTGCCCAATATATATAGCCATTCATGGGTGTCAAATCGTACACATTAAGATAAACTGGAGTATCATCTGGTGATTGACCGGCTGCCTGAACCTTGGGAAACAAAAAGAAACGCATGGCCGATTTCCTGCTCAACTGTAGAGGCATGAGGGACTTCCATCCAGGCCGTTTTGTCCTTAATTTCATATTCCTTCAAATAATCAAGTGAGGTATCAGTATATGAAGGATCTAGTTCAGAAAGAGCTAGAATTGATAGCATTCACTTTGAAATATTTTTCTTCAAGTAGTTTAACAACTTTTATTATACATAAATAACAATGAGAGACAATAAAACCTACAGTAAACGATTCGTTTTGAAGAGGCTAACTCCAATTTCAAGGACCTGTAAAAGAAATGCAGGACACTCAAGAATTGTTCCGCATCTATATTCTACCAACATACTTAAAGCAATGCACGTTCCAAAAAATATGAAAGCAAATTAGTTCATCATGCTCTCCCCAAGTCTTAGTTCGCTTGTTAACTATAGCCTGTGCATTATTTGCACGAAAGAATGTAAAAGCTCCAAAATACTTGAAAATGCTAAGAGTTCTTCAGTAATTTTCCCAAAGAAGAGAATTGAGTAGTTCTCTCCTTGGGCCTTGCACATGTACTATTTCGATCCATGCAAGCTTTAGTTTAGAAGGAACAATGTGTTAGACAGTATTCTATATTGTCTTGTATAGAGATTGCTAGTTGCCTTGTACAAAGATTGTTAGTATCCTATATTGCCTTGTATAGATATTGTCTTGTATAGGTTTTTCTTTTTTACCCGCTTGTATATGTATGTATTCTGGCCTATTGGCCTCATGAATACAACTGCTATTCATAACATGGTATCTGACCAAGGTTAAGGTTAGGGTTTCACTGACGTTGCACTTGCGCCAGCAAACACAACCTTGCTGGTCGGCTCTTCCCGTCTGCCGCCTCTTCAACAGACCTCCTTGTTGGCCGGCTCTTCCCGTTGGCCGCTTCTCCGTCCGCCCCGCTGGCCACCTCCGCCGCCATCCGCTCTGCCGGTCACCTCTGCGATGCTCCGTCCACTCCGCCGGCCACCTGACGCGGCTCACTTCATGCCCGTGTGCCATCGGCGCTCGGCGTCAGCCGCCTCTGCTCCGCCACTCGTCTGCCAGCAAGGAAGGAGAGGCTGCGTGCGGCCACAGCGCCTGCCCGTGCCGCCGATCTCCTCTGCTCTGCCGGACTCCTCTGCCTCCACTGCCGGACGAGCTCAGGACGTAGCGCCCACCCGCCCGCCCGTGCGCCATCAGGCTCCACTTCGGCTGGCACAAGCTCCGGCCTCCTCCGCCTCCGCTTCTCCCGGTGGGATCCCGGCAAGAGCTAGCCAACAAGGAGGCCTGTTGCCCATGACAAGTAAGGCAATACTGCAGCAGCCATTCCAATGTCAAACACTTCAACTGAGTCTTACCGCAATGTTAGTTTGGTTTGAACTTTATCTCGCTACTACTGCTAACAGTAGCTAGTTAGATTCAAAGAACTCATACTTTTACGAAGATCTAATGAAGTTGTAGACTATACGAGAGAGCAAACAGATCTGATCTGTATTCCACTTTCCCACCAAGTGTCCGCAACCTAGCTCTATACTCTGTTAAAGATTGATTCTCCTACATTTTGTTGGGGACAATGCAGCATGATTCTTCCGGAATTCTCTACTTGAAGCAATTACTTCTGAGCAGAAAACATCCAAGAGATGATAAAAAAAAAGAGCACACCTTTTTTTTCAACAATGCAACCAACCAGGCAGGTACCATCATGGCTTTCATGTACCACTCCACACCATTACTAGGAGCTCAGACTTTCAGAGAACACAGTACCATAATACATCACCTAAACTCCAACAACCGTTTTAGTACAAGTAAACAAGCTGCACTATTGCTACGAAAGCAACGTTTGGTACTACCAACAGAACTGAAACCCTAAAATCCTAAATAATTCCACGGTGACGCTCGCTCCAAATGGGGAAAACGAACCGGCCGTAACTCCCCACGTGCGGTCGGGCCCTCTTTTACCGAATCAAGAACCGAGCAATCCAAGAAGCAAACGAGCCAAGAAACCGAAGAAAAACATGGAGCGGCAGATCCAAGCCCAGATCCCGCTGCATTTGGAGCCAGCCAAGAAAGCAACGGCTTACCGAGGAACGGGGAAAGGAGAGCGGTGGCCTGCGGGCGACGAGGGAGGCTAATGCCGAGCACAAGAAGCGCAAGGCGAGCCGGCACAGCGTGCGGCGTGGGAGGGGAGCTGGAGAGAGGGAAGGAATCCGAGGAGGAGGAATTCTTGGAGGCGCAGTTGGGTGGTGGAGTGGTGTTGGTTGGTTCCGGGGAGGGTTCTCGTGATGGCTGAGGGTGAGGGAAAGCACCGAGGAACAGGGGCCCTCTCGTTGGGGTTGTTTTTGTAATTTTTCGCTTTCTCTCTTTTATTTATCTTTTTCTACCCTTTTTTGAAAGCTCTGCCTTTTATTTGTACATTAATTAATTAGAGCGTGTAGCCACCAGCAACATAAAGGACAGACAGACAGCCTCCGTGGAGAGCTGTGCTTGGGCGGGTTTCACGGGAGGAAGGTGCCAGAATCTCTCTCTTTTCATCCTTTATTATTAGTAGTACTCCAGCTTTTTTTAATTAGGATTTTCTAAAGTTGAAAATTCGACTAAAGCCCTTTTAGGACAGACTATAGGAAAACAGATTTTAGACACAATCAGAAGAAGCGGAATTTGTAAATAAAATAAAAAATATTATCTATCCGATTCTAAAAGAATCTAGAATCTGCTCTCCCATAATCTGTCCGAAAAGAGGCCTAAGGCATATTTCAACACATAAATCTGGCAAAAATATTTTAAAATTTTGATGGAGTTCTAAGGAAAGAACAAGAAAACCTAAATATTTTTTTTCTTGCAAAGAAAGCATTTATCCCCATAATATTTAAAAAATCCTGCAAGAGTTAAACTGTTTACTACGAAATTTCTATGTTCCAAACCGGCACTTAATAAATCTCCTTACAACCAAACCCGATGATTCACGGCCACATGCTCCTTATCTTCACCCTCTATCCAGATTTTGTGCATATAAGAAACTGGATTGAATGCAAGAGCAAAAATTCTGATGCGTTCGTGGTAAACTTAAGAGCAATCCATAAAGGTTAGAAGATATCGAGACCGTGCTGGCCAAGTTGGCGCTAAATGTTTCTTTTTCTTTAGCTCATTGCGAATGTTATTGCCATTTGGGACTTCTGTAGCTCGTCCATTTTTTTTTCTTTATAGACAAATTTCATGGAAACCTTCTGGAATATTTGGCTAATTAATAATTAAATTTTGCGCTGCTTCTCATAGAAAAATGTTAGTATAAAAAGAACAATTTGTTATGTTAGTACTTATTTTGAGCTTGACTTGATTGTAGAATTAGTCCTTTTAGTCAACAACAAGATTGCATTGAACTGTCCACAAATGTTGGCAAGGGTATTCTGACATGGATGATCACAAAATGAGCGTACTTCCGTATGGAAGTGCAGGTACTTATGGAACAGGAACCCAATTATTAGCGTGGGGTTGATTGTTACCCACTGTACTTCGATTTCCCATCGTTGAGAACGAAATTCTCAAATTGTTCTGTAGAAACACATGCCCTCAAAATTTGAATACCATATTCTTTTCATGAAGATGTGATCTAGTTGACGAATGACAAGTTATCATTATTGGGTTAGCGAACGTGGCCAGCACAACATCTGTCGCAGACCTCTGTAAAACATTAAGTTTGGCTACTATTTAACACATTTCTTTTCTAGTGTATATATCCTTCTGTTTGACCTCTACTTGATTGTAAGAGTATAGCGTTTTGATCCTTTGTAGCTCCAATCTCTCCTTAATTACGAGGTTCTTTTGTTAATACTAGTACTGATCAAAAATGCAAAACTAGTGTAGTGTGGTAATAATGCAGACCTGAATGACCTGATGAAGGCTGTTAGTACTACCATTTACTGGACCGTCGGATGGTCTCTTGGCCCACATACTCTGGAATCTAAGGCTGATGGCCCTGCCATCTCTCAGTCCCTTGCATCTGGGAACCACCTGAATTCTTGATGCCTCCTTACCAATCCTACTTTCTAGGCTTCTACCTGTTCTACGTAGAAATGCAGCAAGACTCGACAGGTTGTTAGAGCATCTCCAGAAAGGGCCCCTAAAACAGGGTCCCTATTTTGGATTTAGGGGTTCCCCTTATTTTTTGAGGCCCTGTTTTCAGAACACAAGTCCAGCAACAATCCCTAAATCTCAGCCCCTATTTTACTTTTTCTCCTATTTTGACATATCCACTATGTATAATCTTCATTTGACACCACTAAAATTCAATCAAAAATATTTGTAATACATAAAACATAAGCATATTAACATTTACAATTTAAAAACATGATATTTCAAATTTAAATTTAAAATTTTCAAAACATGATAAAATTTTCGAAGCCTCTCATGTATTTCCCTATCTTCAATAATAGGGGTTGTACTCGTGTCCCTAGGAATTGGGGCTGAGAGCATCTCCAAGAGGGGCCCTAAATATAGCCCTAACTTGAATTATAGGGCTTTTAGAGGAAAAGATCAACTCCAGCAATGACCCTAAATTGTTAAAATTTATCAAATTGTTTTAGGGCCCATGGGAGAGTAGCTATATTTAGCAACTCTGTGATTGAGCCCTATCTTCATTGAGTTTTAGGGCCTAATTGCTGGAGTGAATATTTCATTGGAGCCCTAAATCTGATTAGTTGGGGTCCTAAATTAAAATTTAAGGCTCATTTTTAGGGCCCTCTCTTGGAGATGCTCTGAGGAGGCAAATTTAGGAGCCTCCTAATTTTAGGGGCTTGAGTTGGGTGCCCCTGGGAATTGGGGCTGAGGAGGCAAATTTAGGGGCCCCCTACTTTTAGGGGCTTAAGTTGGGGCCTTGCTGGATCTGTTTTTTTACTACACTCCCTATTTTAAGGTTTAGGGGCTGGTTTAGGGACTCTGCTGGAGATGCTCTTAGTCGCTGCCGGCCAGTTCAGTTCACCACATATCCCATTCCCACATGTGGTCATTGCTAAGCCTGCTTTAATGTCAGTAATAAGTTCCTGTTACTTTCTATCACAGAGTAACTTTATTAAGAAAAAAAGGTATAGGAATCACAATGTAACTGAGGTACATGCATGATGCATCTCAGGCTTGGGCGAGAAAGATAGCGGTTAGTTTAAATGCTTGCCGGTACGACGTTAGAACTTGAACAAATTCAAGGGCTAGTCACATTGAGCAGTGAAAGTCTGGAAAGCGTAGACCCACTAACCTGACCTCACGCAGCAGTTCAGTAGCAATCTGTAGCACGTTTGCACGTAAAGACTAGAAGGGTAAAAATGCCTTAAAATTCTAATGCATACGAGTATTTTACAACACATCTCCCTTCAATAACAGCAGTAACACAAGATTTGTTTGTCTAAAAAAAGGTTGGCATTGAAGAGCAAGTGCAGCAAGTCGGCAATAAACCTACAGATAACATAATAACACAGCACAGTCGCCACTTCGATTTGCTTTCAACTAGTCGCCATCCACCGGGTGACATCGATTGACGGTGGCGGTCGTGGTATCGAAAAAGAAACCACAGCTGACGATGGTAAATTTTATTCCCCCTCGTACCTGAAAATACCCTTGCTACTCAGGTAAACAGTAGGATTTATAGACATCAGAAAATAACATCATTGTTCATAACAAACAGGAGCAACATACAAATGAGATTTAGACAACAATATCAACACTATGTGCAATGAATTAGCATAATGCACAGAAGTCGAGAAAATTACTAAGATCTTTTCATTGTAAACTGAGCACAAATATCCCAGATTGCAAGACATCCTATGCGATATCAGTGTGCAAGTACATGATCAGATAATGTGGTAACCAAAACACCAAGATGGGAAAACCAAAACTGTAACATCATTATCGTGCTACAAATATCAAACGACCCATAAATTAATAAAACGGGCATCATATCCATTGGTGCCTGAAAATAAGAAATTTCAGCACATCCCGCGTCCAGCTCAAGCAGCATTTCCCTGTCAGGTGAGGATCCCGAAAATATCAGATTATGGATTCGCATGTTGTCTTAGAAAAAGGGAAAAGGAGACATTGAAATACCTTCAATTTGGACTTATTTAATTTGGAGTCGGCAGCTTGTTTGCTATCCAGAGGTTGCTTGAAAGGCAGGAACTCTATTCCACCCATGTATGGTTGCAATGCCTTTGGCACTTCAACACCATCCTCCTTCTGGAAATTCTCCAGAATACAGCAAAGGGTCCTCTCAGTAGCAGTCAACGTAGAATTCAAGATATGAACAAACTGCTTGGATTGCTCATCATTCTGCAATGTGAACAGACATCACATCAGTGGCGACAACTGATAACTGGTCAGACAATTTTATCTCCACTGGAAAAAGTGAAACAGAACAATGCAACATCTACCAGCATCCAAGTGAAACGAAATCTTACCTTTTTCTGCCCATAGCCTATTCCAAGTCTTCTTGCTTGATAATCTGTGCAATTTGAACAGGACACTAACTCTCTGTAGGTTTTTGATGCAGGGAACCATGCCTCCAAATCATACTTTTTAGCTGCAGCATCATTAAGAGCACCAGACACAATGGAAACAAGTTGATATGGTAGGCCAATCTGCAAGACGAACATTAAAGAAATGTTTAGACGTCTAAAAAGGACAGTCCACGATGTAAACATGATGATCAAGGTTTTCAAAGTTTTCGATGCTTGCCTCCTTATAGAAATCTTCTGAATTTTTAATCATCTCTTCATGCATCTCCCATGATTCATTGTCGTCTGGACTTGTAACACAGAATTGTTCAATCTTTTCAAACTGATGGACTCTGAAGATGCCAGCCGTGTCCCTCCCATGTGAACCAGCTTCTTTCCGGAAGCAGGTGGAGTACCCAGCGTATCTAAATAGGCATAATTTATGATCAAATTACTAGTGCACATCAACTAAAAGGCTAACAACCCAAAGTTAGATGTTACCCACCTAATTGGCAGTTCAGCAGGATAAATTCGATCACCTAGATGATAAGCACATAGTGGTTGCTCGGATGTAGCTATGAGATACTTTTCCTCTCCATCACCTGTTAACTATCGAACGCAACAAATGGTCATGAACTTGTATTTACAGTATACTAGTTGTATGCCCGTGCGTTGCTACGAAAAACAAAATTGATAACGAAAAATAAAGATTAAAAATAAAAAAAATTATTTCACAAGATCAAACATCTATCTTTAACGCTTCGTTTCTTGCGAAAGCTAGCTAATTAAAGCAACGCTTCGTTTATTGCGTAGGGCAATTAAGCAGGGCAATTAAGTAGAGCAATTAAGCAGGGCAATTAAGCAGGGCAATTAAGTAGAGCAATTAAGCAGGGCAATTAAGCGGCAATTAATGACGTGGGAAGAACGGACCACTGCCACCAAGTGCTACTTTAAAATAGTAGAGATTTTGGATCAAGGAATACTACTGAAGCATTCATCCAATCCAAATCAAACCATTACGAGCAACGAACATATTGACAGTAACCAAATGTTTTTTTGGAATCATGGGGAAACCGAAATATAACCAATGGTATGAGAAACAAACGAGTGATCAAGTATTGAAGCCCAAGACTAAGCATATTATATATGTTAAATAGCACGAATTAGGATTTGATAGTACCAGAGAACTAAATGCATCATTTCAGTTCTGCTTAACAGAATCTTAATCACAATAAAAATGGGTGATGCTTATCATAAAGTTGTGAGCATATAATGATAAGCTGATAACAGCAGAATGTGTTACCATACCCCCAAAAAACTTTGGAAAGCACAGTTTAATTTAATTAATAAAAATGTAAACAAATGCAAGTACAGTTGCTTAACACCACAATGTGTAAAAAGGGAACATTTGCTTGGGCTTACTTTGTAAAGCTCCTCATCAAATTGGGCTAACTGGGCACATTTTGCCATAGTTTCTTTTCTCATGAAAAAGGGAGTTTGCATTGCCTTGAAGCCTCGTTTCCTCAGGAAAGCAAGCCCAAAATTTATCAATGCCAGATTCAGGAGAACACCTTCATCCTTCAAATAGTAACCCCTTCCACCAGCCACATCAGCACCTGCACAAATTGAATAGTCAGCGAAGCATGAGAGGTATCCTTAAAACTGTTACAAAAGGAATGAAACACAAAAGCAACCATGGGTTTTTGTTTATTGAATAGAACCAGAGGCAGAGAACCTGATCTATCACAATGGGAAAATAAAGGGAACTTGTTTAATTGTAGAAAGATCTCAATAAGCTTAAAGGACAGTGCATGCACGGGCATTAGGCTTTTAGAAGCAAACAGGAAAGGTAATTCTTATTCTGCTATTTGGTTGGATACTTCAGAATTTCAAAACACGCTAGACAGAGGAATTCAGGGATAAACTATGTCAGAGTCCCAAAAAATTTTAGCATATACCCTTCTCCAAAGCTACAATGTCAAGCATCTTGCAAAGATCCACATGATTCTTCAAATTCTCTTCCAACCTCCTCTCACCCCATGTCTGTATGATAGCATTGTGTGCCTGCAAAGAAAAAGTAAGTATTAAATCAATTGAGCTGAGCTTTATATCAGTTCAGTCGAATAAAATTCAGCAGGTCTGGTTCACACTTCTGGAACAGAACTGGATTTCAGTCATCCAGAATAGGAATGCTACAGGCAAACTCAACCTAATTCAAATTGATGCAATGCTGTTTCTTGTATTACTATAGCGCCTAAAATGCAATAGGAATTCCAACAACAGAAGGATGGGAGCGTAGTAGTTCTATGACAGGCGTACCAGAAACGAATAGTTACTGAAAAACTCGTATCCTTAACTAAGTTATCAAATCAAACTAGACTTCATTATCTATAGAACCACGGAACCTAAGCTTTCCCCTTTCTACGCACCTCATCGTCGCTGACGGGCACGGATTCATGCACAAGGTTGCCAATGGTGACGAGCTTGGCATCGAGGGTGGTCTTGGCCTCCTGCACCTCCGTCTCCTTCGCTGCCAACTTCCTCTTGATCTCTTCCGTGCTCTGTATAAGCTCCGCGGCATCCTTCTTTTGCTGCAAAGCGACATGCCCACATCACATTCAAATCCAAACCCCTGGAAAAATCCAAACGAAACCAGAGCAAAGCGAATCGAAACGGACGTACAGCCTTGAGCTTGCCGATCTCCTTGCTGGTTTTGTTGAGCTCCTGCCGGATCTTGTCCAGCTCGAACTGCCCTGCAGCGAGAGGAATCCTGGGGGTCAGGGACCGCAGATCTGGAAGGGGTTTGGGCGGTTCGGGAGAGGAGAAGCTCTTACTCTGGCGCCACGCCTCGTCGAGGGCTATGACCTCGTCGACGAGCTCGACGGGGGCAGAGCGGCTGCGCTGCGACTTGCGGATCAGCTCCGGGTCGCCGCCCTTCTCCACGCGGAAGAGGTTGATGTCGAGCATCTTCTCGCGCGGCGGCGGGCGCGGGGAGAGTGCTACGAGGGTTTTGCTGCTGGAAACTCTGTGCTGCTTGCTCTATTCGGCTATAAGCGATGGTTGTACACAGTTTTGATGGATCCTCAGAACCACCCGGCCCAACCCAGTTGGCAAACCGCTACTGTGGGGCTTCTATACGGGCCGGGTTGACTAGCAACAAAGCCCGTGGTGTGGTCGGGTAACAGGCATATCCTGGGAGAAACTACCAAGCCTATTTATGTCTAAAGAAGCTAAAAACCGAAAACTAAATTTAGACTAGCTTTTCGCAGTTTTGATGGATTGAGGTTCTGACTGTATCATTAGAATTAAAGGAAACTACCCACTCTTATCAAGTATAAAATCTTAAACCCCACTCCTCTCACCCATATTCTCAACCCACACCTCACACATAAAAAGCAGTCTGTCAAACGCCAAACCTCTTTCGGTCCAGGGTTCAGTCATGTAATCCTTCAACCATACAGCCTAACCAAAAGCTATTTCTAAAATGAGCTAAATCCATCCCATTACTATCCTATGCTACAAGAGAAGCTTCGACGGCAGCGGTGAAGGTAACTTTTGCTTGACTTAGGTCAATCAGGAAGATATAGTGCAGGAACATGGAGACTTATCCAGGAAATCGGCGGGCATTGCAAACACCAACTTAAGTTCATAGTAGTCACAGGCATCACCATCATACGGAGCTCGGTGAGTGCGATGTGAATTCTTCTTCCTCTGTCTTATTTTTTTTTCTTCTCGAAAGTCAGGCCTTTGCCATTCACGCCATCTTAGGTGCCTAGGTGGGTCTAATTAGCAGATAAAATTCATGTACACATATGGGAGCCGCATCCGTGGTAGTCCGACTTCCGCATTACAAAGGACAATCATCCAGAGTTATCGTGAACGGCCCAACTGATCAAGGCGGAAGGCTCTGAACATCCAACGGCTGATGGCGTGAACAGTAATTACCGAAAACACTATAGCGGTAATTTGTCGGTTTATTGGTGAAGGTTGCAATCATGCAAAAGTTTGTTAGGGGTGAAAAGGAGGTTTGTTAGAAGGGATGGGAGGTATAAACGCTTTTGTTCAGATGAGAGGGACGATGTGAAATGAAATGAAATCATTTTGGTATTCTTGTTTCTTCTTCCTCTAAGTTTTCATTCCTTCCGTTTGCTGTTTCTTTGATTGTTTCTCTCTCGATGATTTGATCCCACACCCCGACTGAGTTGGTGGCAAGGGGATGTAACAGTTAGTATCAAAGCAAGGTTCGATCGGCTTGGGGCTATAAAATCCGAGCGAAAGGTTGGGGAACACTTAATCAAATGCGATTGGTTCAGTTTATCCCTATGAAATCCCAAAAAAGCTGGTTGGCTCAACGCGATTGATCACCACAGCTCCCCCAAAACCTTCTGTGTAAACTCAGTTTGTCTTGGAGGCAATGGGTGAAAAGGCAGGATGATCGGAGAAGTTGGTGGCGATCCAGGAGAGCTTGGACCTATTGTTCACTTGAGTGGGAACGATTGTGTCGGTGTTTCGAGCACCGGCCAATGAATTTGTATAGGTAAGAGGGGGGGTGCACGCTCCCTCTCCTCGACGGCTTACTCGGGTGAGCACAAGATGTATACTGGTTCGGCCGAACGTCCCTACTCGATTCGTGTGGGTTTGATTGTATTGATTCCCCCGGTTGTCCGTCGTCTTACATGCTCGCTCCCTCCCCCTTTATACAGGCGAGGAGGGAGGTTACATTGTTGCTTAAAAAAGAGAAAAAAGACTGTGCTCTTAGTCGCCCGCAAGTGGCGGTGATGATGGGCGGCCGGCTCCCCTTGCCTGCTTCTTTGGTCGGCGTAGTTCTTCTTGCGCTCGTAGTAAATCACGAGAGTTGGGGACTTGTGCCGCTGCGTCATCATTACGCCAAGATTTAATGCGCTCGATACGCAATAAATCGCCGCTTCTTCAGGATTTCGCCGACTTGGTCATGGCTACGGCTTTTCCTCGGCGGTAGTGGCTTTGGGCCCCGACCGCCTGGTTCGCCCACGCGCCCTTCGGGCGGGGTACCCATGGCCTGGTACTCGTCAAGAGCCCCGAGCCCCCGTGCGGTCGGAGAGGTGCCCGGGGTCTTGTTTCCGTGCCGTGATGCCGTGGTTCGCTTGGCCTCGATCGAGTCTCCGGCCGGTGGCATGAAGACCCGGTGGTGTAGTTTTGAGCCCCGAGCTGGTCGGAGAGCAGGCCTGGGGTTTTCACGGTTTGGTCGGAAGAGTCTTCGACCGGATCTTGAAGCTCTTGGGTGTAGTTTCCGAGCCCCGAGCTGGTCGGAGAGCAGGTCGGGGGGTTTCGCCTTGCTTGGTCGTTGCTTTGCGGTATCGGGGAGGTCCGATCGCAGCATATATATCTGTGCCCGGGCGCCTTCGTTGCTGTGTCAAGGGTGGTCGCCGGGGAGCAGATGGTAAGCGGGCCGTGGCATCAGGCGCTCGGGGCGGTGGTCGCCCCGGACCGCACCGCCGGGCGCGCAATGGCTGGTCGTCGGGGCGCCATGGTCGTGCCGCCAGGCGCTCGGCCGAATGCCCTGGCGAACACATGGCGCCGGTCGCGGCCGCCAGCGCTATGGCCGATCGCTACTGGCGAGCACGTGGCGCTTCGGTCGAGCCGGGCGCCGCAGCCGGCCGGTCGCCGGCGCCATGGTCGTGCCGCCGGGCGCTGGCCGGCCGGTCGCCTGGCGAACACATGGCGCCCGGTCGTGCCTTCGGGCGCGTGATGGTCGATCGCTCGGCGAGCACGTGGCGCCCCGTGGTTGGCGCTGGCCAGCCGTCGCCTGGCGGACACGTGGCGCCGGTCGAGCCGCCGGGCGCGCATGATGGTCGGTCGTCGGGCGCCAGGTCGTGGCCGCCGGGCGCTCGGCTGGCTGGTCGCTCGGCGAACACATGGCGCCAGTCGTGCCTTTTGGGCGCGCAGTAGGTCGATCGCTCTGGCGGACACGTGGCGCCGTCGAGCCGCCGGGCGCGCATGATGGGTCGATCGCTCTGGCGAGCACGTGGCGCCCGTGTTGAGTCCCATTTTTACGCCCGTCTCACGTGGGGACCAGGAGGGTGAGAAACGCCGCTGTTCTTCGTTGGCTCGAGCGCCGCTCTCGTGGGGCTACAAGCGAGTGATCCGGTGGAACACAGAGGCCCTCGCGAGGGGGTCCCCTAGCGGACAATCCCGGCGGGCGTCCGACCCCACTGGGGCGATCCATAAAGAATCTTTCCTTACTCGATCTCAGATCGGACCTTGGATCGCTCACGATCCAAGGTGTACTGGCCGCCACCGTCGGCAGGTTCTCATGAGAGCGTGAGGTGTGATCCCTGACGTGAGTTAAGGCGATTGGGTCGTCCGCCGACCCAACTAGGGGCTTGGGGCTCGCCTTTGTCCTCACCTCTTGCCCATTTTTCTTGTGGTGGATATCATCGCCGTCTCTTGCCTTAGGGACCACAGGGTCGGGCATAGGTCGGTGTGTGTATCACAAAAGTTAGAGAGTTGGGAAATCGAGAGAACGCTCAACCGTGGGAGGTCGTTTCTGACCGATCGTGGAGTCGACCGCTTGGGCACTTCCTTTCTTCGTCAAGCACTACCAGAATCAGAGTCGCCGTGGCGAGGGCCGTAGTACTTTTTGGTCGAAAGTTTGGCCGTCTTGGGAGGACCCGACGATTGGTTGTGTCAACCCGACCCGCGGGACCCTTGTAGCCCCCGAGTGGGGCGGGCGGTTTGTTTGTTACCGCCGCGCCACTTGAAGGAGTAATAACGAGTGTGTAAGAAGAAGGTATTCACTTATCTTTCTTTATGACTGGCGAGGTTTTTGTTCAACGCGGGGAATTGGCGGTGCTTCGGTTCCCGCGTCGCTTGCTTTGGCGCTTCGGCTTCTACGCCATCAGCTTCGAAAAGGTGCGGTCGTCATGAATGCTGGCGGGTATCCCGGCGCCGCTTCGTTTTCCGGATCGCCTATAAATAGGCGGAGGGTGGGCGCCGGGACTTCATTCAAGAACGTTGAGACGAGCCGTCGACTTGCTTTTATGGTCGCCTCGCTCTCTCATTCCGTTCAAGGATGAGAACCCACCGATCGATGAGATCGATCGGGACTCCTTCAACGAGAGGCGAGGATGAGGAGGAGTTGGGGCGGCAGCCTGGCCGTCTTATAGTGGCGGCCTGGCCGGACGACAGGGTTGGATCGAGCCGCTGAGCGGGAGGCGAGGAGGAGGAGCGAGAGCGGCGCGACAAGCCGCGATCGTCGGGCCGAGGAACCGCCGCCGCGAGCGCTCGAGCAATTGGGGAGCGGGCGCCGCCCTCCCCGCGCTCCTTCTCCTTCCGGAGCCTGGAGTCGGCCGCGACATCTAGGCTGCGCCGACGGCCGTCGCCGTCGCCCGATCGTGGCCGTACTCTTCTCCGACGGCGGTCCCCTGTGTCGGACTTCAAGCTCCCAGGGGACCATAGAGGTCACACAGGGGGCGCAGGGCCGCCGCTTGAAGGTGCGTCCGGAGGCGGATCGGGGCTCTCTGCTGCGGGTTTGGCGACCGGCTATTTTTCTTTGTCGCGTCGCAAGAAAAATTGAGCGGAAGCCGGTTGTGCTTTGAGAGGGACGACAAGTCCGAGATCAAGCTGTCGTGAGGGAAGACCCTTAAACGAGAAAAGGCTTTCTTGGTTTTAGACTTTCTTGTTTCTAAAGAATGTAAATGCCGTTGAATTGGAAGAAAACAAGGGTGTTCGGGTTTTACATGTATTTTTCGCTATTTTTCGGTTTGTTGCTTGGTAAGACATGCCGGTCATGGTTCTTGGTGCGGGGACCAACCGACCGATGATCGACATGTTCGGCGTTTTCAAAAAAAAGTAGAAAACAGGTTTTGGCGCGGCGTTAGTTCCCTGGGCAAATCAGTATACCATCCTCGTTACGCCTCTTTTTCCTTAGCGAGATACCACTTCGCAAGCCGTGGCCGGGCGAGGGTAGTGGTATTCGGTCGGAAAAAGTAGACCGAACGATCGGGTGAATGACAGCGGTTGAACGGGATGTCGACCCGAGTGGAAAAAATGCTACGCGTAGGCCTGGTAAAAAGGTGAACATGGTAATGAACGAGGTAGAAAAAAGGGCTAAGGGTAGAATCGCCTTAGCTTTTCGATGTTCCAGCGCTTGACAAGATATTGCCGTCGGGATCCTTGAGCCGGTAAGTGCCAGGTCGAAGGACCTCTACTACAATGAAGGGGCCCTCCCAAGGAGGGGAGAGCTTGTGCTTGCCTTTGTTGGACTGGACCTGGCGCAGAACTGTGTCGCTGTGTTGAACGCCGCCCTCTAACCTTGCGGTCGTGGTAGCGCCGCAGTTGTCTGGCCGGTATTTGGCCGAGCGAACGACGGCGACATCTCGCGCTTCATCGAGCCGGTCGGCGGCGTCTTCTTTGGGACTCGAGCCGGGTCTCGCCGAAGGCTCGAACCTTTGGGGCGCCGTAGTCCAAGTCGGTCGGTAAGATGGCTTCGCTCGAATGCCAGGAAAAAGCGTGAACCCTCGGCCGACCGGTCGGGTGGTCCGTAAGCTCCAAAGCACGGAGGTACCTCGGCGCCCAACGTCCAGCGTACCTCTTGATCGATCGAAGATTCGCGGCTTGAGCCCTTGGAGGATCATGCCGCTCGCTGCTCGACTTGGCCGTTGCTCCGTGGGTGGGCGACGGCCGCCCAATCCACGGATCTTTGAAGCCGCCGCAGAGCTCGAGAAACTCCTTTCCGTGAACTGTTCCGTTGTCGGTGATGATGGAGTTCGGGACTCCAAACTCAGACGATATTGCGGATGAAGTCCGCCGCTGTACCAAGTGATTGTTGTGATCGGCTTGGCTTCTATCCACTTGGTGAACTTGTCTATCGCAACCAACAGGTGGGTGAAGCCCCGGCGCTTTCTTGAAGGGCCCGACCAGATCGAGTCCCCAAACGGCGAAGGGCCAGGTGATAGGGATCGTTTGGAGGGCTTCTTGGCGCCGGGAGGTGAGTTTGCCGAGCGAAGAATTGGCACCCTTCGCGACGTCCGGATGATTTGCTCGGAGTCGGCCACGGCGGTCGGCCAAGAGAAACCCTGTCGGAAGGCTTTCCGACCAGGCTCGTGACCAGCGTGGTGTCCGCAAACCCCGCCGTGGATGTCGCGAGTAGCTCTCTTCCTTGGTCGGTGGGATACATTTACGGAGGATCCGGAGGGGCTCCTTCGTAGAGGTCGCTGTCGATCAAGATGAAGGATTTTGCCCGACGAGCGAGGCGGCGGGCCTCGCTGGGTCGTCGGGAGGGAACCGTCACCACCGATCGATGAAGGGATTCCTCCAATCGGTCGGTCATCGACGTTGCAACCCGGCTTGACCGGCTCAGCCTTTGTCGGGTCGCTTGGCCGATCGTCCGGCGATCGGTCGGATGGATGCTTGGTGTAGGTCGAGGGCGAAAATTCCGGCGGACCGGCCCTCACGGAGGCGAGACTAGCCAGGTGATCGGCCTCTCCGTTGTTCCGTCTGTAGCTATGATGGAGCTCAAATCCTTTGAACTTCGCTCCGGCTTATGCCTCTCGACAAGAGGGTCGCCATCCGATCGTCGCGAGGTTCTGCAGCCTTCATGACTTGATCGACGACCAGCTTTGAGTCGCCATGCACGCATAACCGCAGAGCTCGAGGTCGGCGCGGCGCGAGACCAAGAACGAGGGCCTCATACTCGGCGACGTTGTTGGTTGCGTCGAAAAGTAGCCGGATGACGCATCAAGCTTGTTCCCGAGTGGTGAAAGAATGGCGACCCCGCCCCGGCTCCGCTTTTGGTGAAGGACCCGTCGAAGTACATCGCCCAAGACTCGGGGTCTTCGAGCGAGAGTGGGGCCTGGGCTTCGGTCCACTCGGCGACAAGTCGGCTAGAACTTGAGATTTTATGGCGGTCAGGGACATAGGATACGTCATGCCCATTGAGCTCGAGTGCCCACTTGGCAATTCTTACGAGGCGTCAGCGGTTATGGATGACCTCGCCGAGTGGTAGGGAGGTTACCACGAAACGCGTGGTCTTTGGTTGAAGTAATGTACCGCCTTTCTTTTCGTGATCGAAGCTGCGTAGAGCATCTTACGAATCTGCGGTACCGTGCCTTGGACTCGGAGAGTACTTCGCTAATGAAGTAGACCGTGGCCGCTGGATCTTAAGGACCCGCTTCTTCTTCGCGCTCGCTCGCGACAAGTGCCGGCCGACGACTGGTCGTGGCGGCAATGTAGAGTAGCAGAGGCTCTTCTGGCGCCGGGCGACCAAAGATGGAGGGGTGGTCAGAAAACCTTTAAGCGCGTCGGCGTCCTGAGCCTCCTTCGCCCAAATGAAGTGGTCGGATTTCCTCAGGAGTTTGTATAGAGGCAAGCGCGTCACGAGGCGGACGTGAAGCGACTCAGGGCCGCTAGGCATCCGTCGACCTTTGGGCCCCTTTGAGGTTGCCGATCGGCCCCATCCTTAAGATCGCGGAGATCTTGTCTCGGTACTGGCTTCGATGCCGCGCCGGAGATGATGAAGCCGAGTAGCTTCTGGGTACCCAGCGCATTTCTGGGGTTGAGCTTGATGCGGAACCGTCGAAGGTTCGCGAAAGTCTCCTCCAGATCGGCGATGATGTCGCTGGTCTTCTGGTCTTGACAACGATGTCGCCGACGACGCCTCGACATTGCGGCCGATCTGGTCGGAAGGCGTGTCTGCATACATCTCTGGTATGTAGCCCCGCGCTTTTCAGGCCAAACGGCATTGTCACGTGAGCGTAACGAACCGCACGGAGTGATGAAGGAAGTCGCGAGTGGTCGCCTTCTTTCATCGCGATCCGGTGGTACCCTGAGTAGGCATCCGAGAAAGCGACAGGGATTCGCACCCGCGGTGGAGTCTACCATTTGGTCGACACAGGCGAGGGAATGGATCTTTCGGACATGCCTTGTTTAGGCTTGTGTAGTCGACACACATTCTCCATTTCCCGTCTTTCTTTTACAAGCACAGTGGTTTGCTAACCACTCGGGTGGCGAACTTCTTTGATGAACCGCGCCAAGAGCTTGGCTATTTCCTCTCCTATGGCCACGCCGCTTTCCTTCGTCGAAGCGGCGCAGACGCTGGGCGATCGGGTCTAGACCCAGGCCGGATGTTCGAGGAGTGCTCGGCGACTTCCTCGGGATCCGGCATGTCGGAGGGCTTCCATGCGAAGGCGTCGGTTGGCCGAGGAAGTCGACGAGCGCTTTCCTATTTGGCAGAAGCGTGGTCCCGATCCGAGCGGTTTTGGTCGGGTCCTCTCGGGTCGACCTCGATCGTCTTTGTGTCCTCGGTGGACTTGAAGGAGCCCGGTCCGACTTGCTAGAGTCGGAGCGGACTCGAGGTCTTGCTCTGAGGCCGGCGAGCTCGATGGATGCGACGACCGCCGAGGCCAACTTCGCGAATCGTTTTTCGCAGCCGTAGGGCGAGCTGGAAAGACGCAGATTCTGATGATCACCCCATGCGGCCGGGCATCTTCGCCAGGTAGGTGTAGTTGGGGATCGCCATGAACTTCAGCGTAGCATGGTCTCCCTAGGATGGCGTGGTAGGAGCCGGAAAATCCACGACCTCGAAGGTGAGGGTCTCGGTGCGGAAGTTAACCGGGCTCCCGAACGTGACGGGCAGGTCGACCGCCTGAGCGGTGGGCCTGGCCGCCAGGAACGACGCCGTGAAAGGGTGCTCGCTTGGTCGAAGGCTCGAGTGGGGATCCCCATGGCGTCGAGGGTCTCAACGTAAAGGATGTTGAGATCGCCGCCGCCGATCCATGAGCACCTTAGTCAGCGCTTTGTTCCCACGATGGGGTCAATGACGGCGGGTACCTCCTGGTTGCGGGGCGTGGTCGGGGTGGTCGGCCCGGTCAAAGGTGATCGGGGACTCGACCACCGAAGGTATTTAGGTACGGCCGGGCTTGCCGCGAACACCTCTCGCAGCGAGCTTGAGCCGCCTCCGGTCGGCGTAGCTTGCCGGCCTGGCCGAAGATCATGAGGCAACCGTCGGTCTCGGGAAGCCGACGTCCGCCTCTCGATCTCGGTGGTCGGCGCCGAGTCTTGCCTCTTTCCTTTGCCCCGTGGCGTCGTGGGGTTCCGGAAAGAAAACGCTCAGGACTTCGCAGCCCCGATACTTGTGCTCGACGGTATCCGTGGTTCGGACACGTGCTCTCCATCGACTTCGAAGTGGTCGGGGTTGCGGCCTTGCGGCTTTCCCGGTTGGTAGTCGCAACCAGGCGGTCCTCGCGACTTTGTTTGCCGTGGCGCCGCTTGTCGGGCGGTCGGAGGAGGTGGGCTCGGTGCCGATCCCTCGCTCGACTTCCCTTTGTCGAAGATGACATCTACGGCCTCCTCGCCGAGGCGTGGTTGGTGGCAATGTCCAGGAGTTCTTTGGTGGTCCCGGGCTTCAGACACCCCAATTTATGGACCAGGGTCTTGGAAGTGGTGTCAGATGAATGCCCCCACGACATCGTCGCGGATGTCGAGGAGCTCGTTAATCGCTGGGAAAACGTCGGATGTAGTCCCGAGGCTCTCCTGGCCGCCGCTTGCAGCCTTTCAGTCCCAGAATTCCCTGGTCGCTTGTAGGTGCCCTGGAAGTTGCCAACGAAGTGGTGCTTGAGGTCGGCCCGATCCGGATGATGTTGGCGCGATATTCGAGCCATGCCCGGCCGAGTCCGCCAAGTAGATGGGGAGGTATTGGATGACAAAAGGTCGTCCGTCGCTTCCCCGCCCGGCATGCGAGCCGGTAATCTTCGACCATACATCGGGTTTGTAGCCCTGCGTGCCAGCTATGTTGGCCGGCGCCGGAATCTGGCGAGGAACCGCGGCTGCGAATCCCTGGCAGAATGCCCGTGGCCGGGGCCATCGGGGCTCGGCCGCTGATCACGCCATGAGCGCTGTCGGCGACGTCTGGCCGGTCGGGTCGTTCCTCGTTCTTCGCGTTTGGAGGGTGGTGCGGCGTCGCGTTCGTCCCCAAACGTTGGTGCACCGGGGTGCGCGATGCCTGGGGTTGCCTGGAAGGTGACGCTGCCCTTGTTTCGCTCCGACGGCCTCGGATGGCGTCGCGGCGCGGGCCATCCGAAGAGGCGTCCGAACGCTGCGATCCGTGGCCATACGCGTGCGCGCGCGGCCGCCGCTTCCACCAGGCCCCGGGTTACGGTGGGTAGCCTTGGCCGCAGGATCGTCTGGCTCGAATGCCGCGAGCGGCATTGCCGCCGCGGGCGATGTTTTGGCGTGGGGAAAAACGATGAATCGTCCGTCCCCTAGCTACCGGTGGTGGACTGGCGTCTTGTGGCCTTGTGGCCGGCCAGCGCAGTGGAGCTTGAGCGAGCACCGCTCCAGGTCGGCCTGGAGCTTGTCGAGCTTCGGCCTTTTGAGCCTCGGCTCGTCGCGTCGCCGCGAAGGTCGGCGCGGCGAGCACGGTGATCCTCCTCGGTGTGTTGGCGGAGAGTCTTTGGCGTGGCGGGAGTAGCGGCGCTGCCGCGGTGTCGGGTCGCGATAGCGTGGTCTCGTTCTTATCTCTTCCTCCGCTAGAGCCGTGGTCGGAGGAGTTGTCCGAGTGGTGGTCGTCGGTACATGGCCGACCATCGCCACGCGCGAGGTCGCGGCGGGTGCGACCGCCATCGCCGACAACCGGCGCATCGCTTGGGGTGATGGGGCCTCTGGCGTGCTTCGGCGTCGGGGTCCGTGCGGGGACCTCGAGCCGGAGGTCTCTGAAGGCGCTGGTGAGGGCGTCAGGGTCCTCGGTGGACACTTGGCGCCGGAGTACGGTGGGGACGATCACTATCTGTCCCGCCGTGGTGGTGACGAAGTCGAGGGAGCCGAAACGGATCGACGCTATCGGCATGGCGATGTCGGAGAAAGAAAGGGAACCGTCGAGGAAGCTAAGCGGGAAAAATGGCGGCAACGTCGTGCACAGGCCCCTACCTGGCGCGCCAACTGTCGGTGTTTCGAGCACCGGCCAATGAATTTGTATAGGTAAGAGGGGGGGTGCACGCTCCCTCTCCTCGACGGCTTACTCGGGTGAGCACAAGATGTATACCGTTCGGCCGAACGTCCCTACTCGATTCGTGTGGGTTTGATTGTATTGATTCCCCGGTTGTCCGTCTTCTTACATGCTCGCTCCTCCCCTTTATACAAAGCGAGGAGGGAGGTTACATTGTTGCTTAAAAGAGAAAAAGATCGTGCTCTTAGTCGCCCGCAAGTGGCGGTGATGGGACCGCCGCCGCTCCCCTTGCCCTGGCGGTCGGCGTAGTTGCCGCGCCGCCGTAGTAAATGCGAGAGTTGGGGACTTGTGCCGCTGCGTCATCATTACGGCCAGCATTTAATGCGCCGACACGCAATAAATGTCGCCGCTTCTTCAGGGATTTCGCCGACTTGGTCATGGCTACGGCTTTTCCTCGGCAGCCGTGGCTTTGGGCCCCGACCGGCCTGGTTCGGCCCACGCGCCCTTTCGGGCCGCTGGGGGTACCCATGGCCTGGGTACTCGTCAGATTGACACCATGCAGAAGCAACTAATGGCCCAAACTGAGTTAACGGCTAAGGCGGTTGAACAGATGAAAGTGCATCTAGGCCCCTCATTTTATTTTGGTGATTAATGATGACACAATTAAAGTGATCTAATGCTTCAACCGAGAATAATGCAGTTATCGAGATCACTTCTAGCTTGGAACAAGATTGAACACTCCTAAGTGCGTCAAATTTCGACAAAACGGCATCAAGACGAAGACTTGTAATTTTTATATTGCTTTGAGTCTTAAGGATAGCCGTACTATTAAGAGGATGCGACGGAAAATCAATTTTAGGATGTGCATGTGCTCAACATCAAAATTTGCATTCAAACTAGCACTCAAACACTTGCATTTTCCAAAAACTGGATTTCAAACCGAGCCAGTTAACTCGGAGAGTCCGGACACTAAGTCCGGAGTATTCGGACTCAGTCCGGAGTATCCGGACATTTGGTCCGGAGTCTCCGGGTTAACCCTCTCGGGCAAAACGAATTCCAGATAGTCCGGAGTGTCCGGACATTTTGTCCGGAGAGTCCGGACAACCCGGAGTCTTCGGGTTCCTTCCGGAGTCTCCGGACAGTTCAAAAAGGGGACAAACAGCTAGTTTTCAAAAAGACTATTTAAAGCCTCCACTCCCCTCCAACGGCTAGAATCTCAATTGAGCTCATTCATAGCAGCATTCAAGCCATTCCTAACCTCTTCCAAGCATTCAATAGAGCTCATACTTCCTCCCACCATTAGATTTGGTTGTTGATCCATTTTAGTGAGGAGAGGAAGAAGCAAAGTGCTAGGTGCATTCATTTCTAGTTGTTGAGCACTAGTTCATCCTCCAAGCGATTCTTCGTGGCATTATTACTCTTGGAGGTTGAAGGTCTCCTAGACGGCTAGGAGTCACCGGGAGCTACCAACGCGTGTGGTGAGCCCCGGTCGTTTGTGAAGGCGAGTCTCGCCTCCGAAAGGAAAGAGACAAGAATTGAAGCCGGCGAGTGCATTTGTGCAACACCGGGAGGAAAGCGGGTTGATAGAGACCCCGGCTCAAGTGCGACCGAGCCACCTCAACGGAGACGTAGGGTTCCCTTCAAGAACCCGAACTTCGGTGAAAATTCGTGTCTCTCTTATTCTCTTTTACTTCCTAGTCTTGCTTATTTGGATTTGAATTTGTAAAGATAGATCTAGCTCTTTGCTTAGCTTTAATTCAAATCCTTACTAGCAATTGTTCTAGGTTGTTCTTGCTATCTATTTCTAGTGGTTTATTGTGCTTACTAGAGTAGTCCTTTTGCGCTCCCGAGCTAGCTAACCCGGAGAGTCCGGACACAAGACCGGACACTCCGGACAAGCCGGAGTATCCGGACCAAAACCCGGAGACTCCGGGTTGACCAGCTCTGTCTGCTTTAATTCCGCTGCGATTTTTTAATCCGCCTATTCACCCCCCCTCTAGGCGACATCGTTGGTCCTTTCAACAGAGCACCAAGGAATATCAAATTTTCACCAAACAACTAGAGGCCACAGCACAAGCAGTGGCCAGGCTTACGGTCGGGTGAGTCATGGAGGGAAATCAGAGTGCGGAGGGTTCAACGGCAGCAATGGGCAAGGTCTTGGTTACACCCGCTCCACTAGAACACTGGATGAGGGTGAGTGAAGAACTTTCCCCCGTCTTTTGTTGGTGTGCGCACTAGGTGCTCGAGTGGAAATCAACAAGAGTGAAGGATCGAGATGGCGATCGGAGGGGGGTGAATGATCCCAAATAAAATTTCTCCCCACTCAAAGTACTCTAAACAATCCCGCAATAAAAATTTGAAACACCCAAAGATTTTTCTTCAAACTGGTGCTCCTCAGATTTGCAAAACCCGCAAAAATCAAAACGACAAAACAACTATGTGTACCCCTAGCTTGCATGGATGAGAGCCATGAAATATGTGAGGGATTTTTCAATCACAATCATGGTTTTCAAGTGTCCAAACAAAAAGGAATCAATTCAAATATTTATTTTCTAAAAGAGATCAAGCCAAATCACAAAAGTCTCTTTTAGAAAAGCAAAAACAGATTTTTCAGGAATTATCCTCACTTGGAGCAGGTGGTTGGTTGATTTATATTGCTCTAAAATTTTTGAAAAAATTTCTCCCTGTAAGAAAATGAGTCGTGAAATACTCCACCAAAAATCACCGCAAGAAGACTTGTAGAAAAATTAGGAAAAATCAAGAACTATAGATAGTTAGGAACTTCGATCAGGAAGTTTAGGGCTCGGTTTTTACCTTATAGCTCCTAAACGGTTCAACCAGTGGACTCCAATTTTTTTCACAGAAGGATATATGAGTCGCGCATCTTCTCCAACAAGAATCACTCAAAAAGGATTTTTCTATATTTTTCTAAAAATCAAAGACAAACTGGGTTTACACAGAAATCCTTGATCTTTAGTCTATCCTAGGGTGCAAGAAAGATGTAAAACCAAATGAGCACCCTCAAGAAATCCTTGATCACCAGCATTTAAAAGGAGAGGAGGCAAATCCAAATTGCGAGAAAGTAAATTACGGGAATTTAAATGCGGGAAAGTAAATGTTGAATTTAAATTACGTAAAGTAAAGACATAATGTAAATGTGCAATTTAAATTCACAAGAATAGTAAAGAAAATATTTGTATTTTCTAGTTGAAAGGTTTACAAAGCCTCACTTCATGTGGGCAAAGCTCAAAGAAGCAACTCAAACAAGTGAGGGAGGGCACCCCTCCCCCACTATTTATACTACTCTTGGGGCACCTACCACCCTTGGATGAGTCCCTCAACCCTAGAGCTCTCCACCAAGAGCTAGGATTAACCCACTCACACAACCATGCAAGGGCAACCCAAAACCCTACACACATAATGGGTTTTCTTGCACAATTTTCAAAGCATACTACCTAGACCCGCTATCCTATCGACTAGACCGCGATCCAATGGCCCTCATCGATCCTCACGACATTTAGCTAGTATCATCGCCTTTCCTTATCTTCTTGACTTGCCCGGACTCCATCTTCGATCATCTTCCGGCGATCTTCGACCATTTGGACCTCTGACGCACCTCGCCTAGTCCCGGTCATCTTCCGCCTCACCATGACCTAGCACCGTCGTCCTGCAATCATCAAAGACAAGTAAAACCCATCATATAGTATTGTCCAATACTCATAAAAAATGCTCACAATAAACCATATCTCATTCATCATGTTGGTTCTACAGCCAGCCACAAGCTAGTAGTACCACAAGAAGCTAACATAACTCAAATTGCTTCCTTTTAAATTTCAGTTCAAATCAAATTCAAACATAAGCACACCTTGCTCAAATAGAGTCAAATACTCATCACAACCATGGATGGACCTCCACATGGTACTCCAACCACACTTTGAGTAAGTGTTGCCACTATGCACATGGATGGCAATGATGTGCGTTGGTTGCAGGTTTACAAGGCCTGGAATGAAATTGGGGATTGAGAACAGTTTATTCAAGCTGTTGAGATGAAGTTTAGCGCCTTTGATCACCGGAAACTACTAGGGGAATTGGTGGAGATGAAGCAAACTGGATCAGTCAATGAATACAAAGCTCAATTTGATGAGCTCATGTATGAGATTTCAATGCACACCCCCTATTATGGTGAGTAATTGTTTGTGTCCTATTTTGTGAGGGGATTGAAACCGGAGCTGAGAAGTGTAGTGCAGGGCCAAATGCCAGAGATTGTGGACCAGGCAACTTTACTAGCTCAAGTGCAACAAGATGTGTTAGATCGAGGAAAAGCCTGGAAATCAAAATTGGGAGTTGGCAGGGAGGCTGGTGGACCAAACAAGGTTAAGAATCAAACTCATGTGCTAAAAATGGGGCAAGGAGAATTGTGGAAGGCAATGCAATTGCACGAGTACCAATGGACTAATGGTCTGTGCTATCAATGTGGAGAGAAGTTTGATCCCACTCACCACCTACAATGCAAGAAGAAAGGACAGGCACAACTCCAGGCCATTGCGGTGGAAGATTGTCACAACCTGCATAATTAGCCCAAAGTAACAAAAGTAGCACTGTCATCACACTGAGTTAATTACATGAATCTCGGTATAGTAGCTAACAAAATATCGGGCAACCCAATACTTTATCAGTTACTATACCGTGTTCAGAGTGTTGCAATAGATCAATAATTAGAGGCTGAATGAAAATATATAACATTCAAAAGTCATGCAGCGCTACATATCCAATACAATAATTATACATTGAATCCAATTACAACAAAAATATATTACAACTTCTATTTACCCCAATGATCGTCTAACACCAAATGACGGTCTCTGAGAGCCCCTACTCGTCCTAGTAGCAGCAGCAGCAGCAGCAGCAGTAGTAGCAGTAGTAGTAGTGGTAGTAGCAGTAGCAGCAGCCGTAGAGTGGTGGTAGTAGTGGTGGTAGTAGTGGTGGTAGTAGTGGTAGTAGTAGTAGTAGTAGTAGTAGTCATCCGCCGATAGATCCTGGTCCTGCGGATTTCTCTCACTTCAGGCCTCGTCGATGGATCCATAGGACTCACCTTCTAAGCAAAGGAGGAATTAAACAAGAGTGAGTACAGGGGTACTTAGCAAGCATTAATAACAATGTAATTATATGAATTTTTCTCTCGTTTTTCACATAAGCTCACTTTCCCTCAAACTAGAATTTTTTATTAAATAGATTGTTAGCTTTAAGGGTTGGCCATTTTAATTTAAGAAATTGACTACTAACACTTGTATATGAGACAAACTTAACTTTCATAGCCTCCAATCCAGAAGACAGGCATGAATTCATTATTTTAACCTTGTGCAGATTTGTATCACTTTACCCATAGTGACCTCCACAAGAGAGACCCCAAAACATTTATCACTACTTCAGTATTGGATCTCCAACACTGTACTCGAGTCCGGGACACCTATCTCAGGCTACCCTGTGGACTCGTAAATACAGTTGTACTCCGACAGTCAGTCGTCGGTAGTAACTCGGTTCATAACTTCAAATATACCGCCATCTTTTGGCAAACCACCATGGGCCTCCCAGCATATCCCACAGGGGTGCCATAATGTAAAAAATACCTAATGTGAAGATCCAAAATATTTATAGAACAACCTTTTCTAACCGATTTCACACACTATGGTTAATACTATAATTACGGCTCATTGCCCAAGCATAGTTTGTTTATCCTTATATTTTAACATATGTAGAGGCCCCCACCAGTATAACAATCATTCTCATCGGCACCCTCTACCCACCATAATAATTTTTACGCTAATGGCTCTTTTTGTTGGATGAGCCAATTTCAATAAATCAATATTCAAATCTCACATCATTAATTCCACTTTTTTTCAAACTACTGTGAGACCCCGGATCAGCTATCCGAAATCTCCTATGTATTTCCGTACTAGTCCCAGATCAGTAGCTAGTACACACAGTCGATAGTGATAAGTCATTGCCGAACATAACGAAATTGTAACATAAATAATAAAGTATGGGCCACATGGCCACTTATTACAATACTCGGTCACAAGACCGGAGACACGACAGCGGAAGCAAAAGCGACAACAAGCGAACACCAAAAACACCACAGGCGACGACAAGAAGCGCGACTAGCTATCCTGGCAATCTTCCTCGAAGTCTTCGGTGTAGAACTCACCGTCTTCAGCTGCGTCTTGGTAGTTCTCTGATGATGACAAGATGTGTAGCACGTGAGTACAAAAGTACTCAGCAAGTCGGGGAAAGTATGTATATGCGGGGCTTTCCAAAGAAAGGCTTAATATGGTTCATTTGCATAAAGCCAAATTTCATTAAGCCGTACTTAAGTATAATTGTTATAAAGCACATTTTAACAATTATTTTAGCGATTGAATTATTTAATAATTCAGTGAAGGTTCTATCCACCATCACCAATATAAAGGCTCTAACCGCCAACTTTTAAAAGATTAAGTTTAATCTCATATGACTCTTTCCGTCAAGGCATAAAACAGGTTCTTTCTACCTTGTTGGCTCAATCCGCCATCAAACATTCGAGAGTTCTAACCACTCCCGAATCCCAAAACGAAACACCGTTTAGTTTTAAAACCAAAACCAAAATCTACCAATATGAAAGCATTCCTTGCTTTGCCCTTGGCCGTAGGCACGGCTATTCGAATAGTTTTAACTCTGCAGAGGTGTACAACTTTACCCACAAGACATGATCGTCTCTTGATGTCATGCAATTAACACATTTCCTTTGGTGTGTCGGCAGAGAGATCATGACAAGGCCTTTACAATGTATACGCCTAACCCGACCCACCCGCTGAGGTTTCACCGCTGTTAGGGTTCTAGCCACCCAGTACAGAAGCCCCCTCTTGCGACATGTGAGAAAAACAGTCTTGCCTCTATCCGGCACTCACATTCCACCATTTGGTGAGTCTAAGTTAGGTTTCTACAAATTATTTAGCCAGGTCATATCATTATAGACATGTGGTAGTATGGTTATGCTTAGAATGGACAATCATAAGCGTCGGTCCTTAATTGACTTGGGGCGGCACTTGCACAATGCAACTAGTGCTCAATCCGCACCCACCCGACATTCCATTCCGCCCAAGTCCAAACCATTTTTCCTTTTCTTTTTATTTTATAAAAACATTACCAAAATCTTTATAATCATTTCCAATTCACACTTTAAATCATCATTTTTGAATAATCCCACCCATGGGTCATTTTCATCAATATGGGTCCTAAGCAAATCTACCGTACTATTCAACAAAGGTCACCATATAAGGTAAACATGGCATAGCAAAAGTCCTAGGGTTACAGTAAACATGGATGGCAATAACGAAGGAGGTATTCACAAATCGGATTAACTATTCACTTATATTTGACATACGACGATAAACATAGCATGCAAGTTTATAAAACACTTTAAAACACATTTGTAAACATAGGGTCAACATGCGTCAAGGAGATTTGCCTTCGGTCGCGGCGAGGTCGTCGAACGCTTGAAGTCTGGCGGCGGGGTTGGCGGACTCGAACGGCTCCTCGGCTACGCGCAAAACGAGACAACAAATAAATACAAGAAAATAAATAAAATCCAAAAATCACCAAAGTAGTACTGGCAGGTAGGTATTGATTTTAGATGAATATAGGAATTTGAACGGAGTCAATCGGAGTTCGGACGGAAAAGATATGAGCTTCCGAAGTTCGAAACCCCTGGAAAATCGAAAACGAGGGAATATTCCCGGAATATTCATTTTTCATTTTTTTTTTCTGAATTTTGGATGGGCTTAGGTCTATGCCATGTGGGCCCATGGTGTCATAGAGGGGAGGAGGCTTCTTCTCCAAGCCTCATGGCCATAGCCATGGGAGCAAAGATGGAGCTTGGAGGGGGGTGTGGCCGGCGACAGGGCGTGGCTATGGCGGCAAGCGGCGAGTGGGCGGCACAGAGAAGGCCAAAAAAAACAGAGAACACCCCTTTTCTCCAAAATCCGATTTTTTGCACCAAATTTCCATGAAACGGTGCAAAACAAAAAGATGGATCATCTAAAGGACATCTTAAGGAACCTATAGAATCAAGGAATTGAATCAATTCTCACCGGAGACGACGAATTTGGCGAAAAACGGAGTTCCGGCCGAAGTGACAAAAACTTGAAATTCGTCTTCAATTCTTGATGGAACCTAAAATTGATAGATGAATTAGAAACTAGACTCCCACACGATCACAAGGAAACAAACGGAATGAGGATTCACCCACCGGAGAGGGAGGAACAAGGATGAACACGAAGAACACACGAAAACGTGCTCCGACGCCGGTTTTCTTGATCTAGCGGATGAACTAGGTGGAGAGGCTAAGAGTGAGTGCTACCACCGGGAAGAGGGTCCTAATACGAAGCAATGAGAGGTGGAAGCACACCGTTTGGAGAAGAAACGGCCGAGTTATGAGTAATCAAAGCAATTTCAGTTTTAGGCGGATTGTTCAAATTCCGGCGAGATTGGCGACTAATGATGGTGGGGGATGGAAGGGATTCGTCTCTACGGATTCAACGGACTCGAGCGTTCACAATTTGGAGGTGTGATGGAGGAGTTATGAAGGAATTAAAGAGGAGACCTCCATGGGAGAAGCTTGAACTCTTGCTCTGTACATTGCCATCCCAAGGTAGAAGAAGGGGCACTGTAGCGCCACGTGTCAAGCTCCTATTGGCCAAGAGTTACGCGAAAGTGACGCCCTAGAGAAAAATTAGCAAAAATGGTTTAAAAATTCCTAGAATCATTTTGGAATATTTGGAACCCAATAAAATTGGTTTCGCGGAATTTGGATGAAATTTGTGGATTTGAATATTCTAGAGCGAATAGCGGACATTAAACGAAAGCCGCGCGAGATAAAATACTAAAATAGGGGCGGAGTTCCAAAAATCCAGGGAATCATTCCAAAAATCATTTTGGAATATTTGGGACCTAATTGAAGTGATTTTGGGATTTTTGGAGCATTTTTGGACTCAGGTAAAATTTTGGGTACCGGCGGGAACTGAGAAATTCAATTTTTCGAACGGAAGGGAATTGAATCCCGATTTTGGATGGGAAAGGATGGCAGGTTAACATAAACACCAAGGAAACTCCAATTTTTGAATTTACTTAATTTAAATTAGATTTTTCCCAGAAAGCGAAACTGAGGATGTTACAACTACATTTCCATCCGTGTCCGATTTAAGATTTTCACTTTTAAATAAATATTTTTTTCATGCATGAATGATACACATAGATATACTGAAATCAAATTTAAAGACTTTTAATGAAACTTATCAAAGAAAATCTTTCCTGGTATAGAACTGAAAGGTGCGTGCTCGCTTGAAATGTTGGGTGGAAGGTCTGGCAAGTTCTTTTCGAGACCTAACAATTTAAAGGACTAATCTACGACAATAATTCCACAGCAAACTGTTACGGCGCCCAATCTTTTTAGGAAAGCTATGGGTAAATACAAGGATGTTGATCCCTTAACTAAAATACCCTAATTGATCACAAATTTCAATATTTTAGAAATAATCAAGACATCAATTTTAATTAATACAATAATTGCAGGTTTAAATATTTTCTACCTATTTAATTATAGCCTTTAGAACTTGATTAAAAATTAGATGCTTGTTTGAATTATGGTTACTAAAATTAGTGTGCTTTCTCAGGTTATTTTATTCATGTGTTGGATCTGAGCATATAGATGCTTGTGTAAGACTCGAGAAACAACCCGGTTTCAGGTAGTATATACAGAACTTCAATCCTCCGAATACAATGCAACCAACCACTGTAATTAATTGCTACAATCGGAAATTTTGGACAACAAATGCCAGCATTGCCCGGGGCCCCAATTTCATAATTACAATTCAACCGAAACAAGTTCATATAGCTAACTAGCGCAGTTCGCCAGGCTGCTGCAGGACCGCAATACCTTCATAAAATGCCTTTGTATTCCATGGCTACCCATATCTACCTCACCATGGATAAGCCTATCCATTGCCATTTTGGCACACTGCCGTAGGCTGTTTTGACACACTGCTGCGGACACTGGCAAGCACCATATCCGCATGATAGAACCGAACCAATGATAAAAGCTTTGATATATTATCCAAAAGTAACCGAATCGAAGTCCTTCCCTGCCTCCTGCAGGAAAAAGAAAAGAAAAAAAACATGAATTATTTTGGTTAATTAAACAGTTCTTCATCGCAAAGAAGAAGAAGAAAGGTCAACCAATGATAAAAGCTTTGATATATTATCCAAAAGTAACTGAATTGAAGTCCTTCCATGCCTCCTGCAGGAAAAAAAAGAGAGAAAAAACATGTAAATTATTTTGGTTAACTAAACTGTTCTTCATCGCAAAGAAGAAAAAGAAGAAGAAAGGTCACGGGCATCACACAAGATATTTCCATAGTAGAAAATCAGCTAGAAATGCACACTAGACGATTGAAGTAAGACAAGGAGCAAACAACACCTGTAAAACATTCAGATAGGTATGATCCTTAAAATTATTTGGCTGACTTTCAAAGCCTGTACGTACATTTAGGATGGTTTTGAGGACCACTTACAGATTTGAGTAAAGTAAGGAAAAGGTCACAAGTCACAACACACAGGCAAAACCGCATGATATCAGCTGGGGTTAGCTTGCCTCCACCATCAGCTGTGCGGTAAACCACATTTTCAAGTAGCTCTGTCCACCTATAATCGAACTGGTATATAGTCTCAAAAAATGTAACTAGTATACAACTATACCTTCAACTTAACCAATTAATTGCCGTGAACTAACTCCTAGTCAATCAGAAAAGGTATATGGGATAAATCCAGGTTACCTGTAGAATGTCGAAAACCTTTTCTGCTACATACTTCTGATGCATGGCAGCACCTCGTTGTTGCAACTTATCTGGATGAAGACATAACAATGCTTTCTGATAAGCTTTCTTAACAGCTGCTCCTTCAATTATATCAACAAGGGGTACTGGTTTCCATCCACTCTCAGGCCATAGAACCTGAAGTGCAAGAGGTTGGAAAAACAACAGCATAGCACTGATGTCATCATGTCATACTCAAAAGATATATAAAAAAGGGGGAACCCTTTATTCTAGGATATCTTAGAGAGGGAAACATAAATAAAACAATCAAAATTCAAGAGATATTTCTTCATACATAAGTTAGCACTGATATTGCATGCACCATCATAGAAGTAGGAAAAAGAGAACAACTTTGTAAAAAAAAATGGGTTAACACAAAAGATAAGACAATAGAATTTGCAAATGAGGGTTTGAAGCATTGCAATAGGGAATTGAGAGTTAATATAACATTACATGCGCAAGATATTCTTGTACTTACGCATTGCAATGTAGAAAGCAATGACCTAATATTTCCTTCTTTTCCCTTTGACCATTCCATGATTTTGGATTCAGATATCTACATTGAAACAAGCAATATAATTGACAAATAGAACAGAAAGTTAATGGGATAGAAGCAACAAGTTGTGGGCTTGGATTCATACTCTATATAGTACCTTTATTTGCTCTTTTTCCTCATCATTACGAAGAACAGGATCTTCAGAGAAATGCTCAACCTAGTTTATGAAATAAAATAGATGGTGAAACATAAATTGTTAGGCTAGGCAAATATATTATAATCTAACAAGAAAACTGTCATGTAACAGGTAAAAGAGGTTAAAATATGTATCAAACAGAATGAGCAACTTCCACATTTATCATTTTTAGGAAGAAGGTCAATTTTTATTCTCTGGCTTCCATGTTGATTTGCTTAAATCATTTCCTATCTTTGATATCGTTATTTCCCACATTGGCCCTGAGTCAATTTGCTGAATATATCAGAAAATGGCACTTATAGGCTGCACATTTCGAATTTTCAGATGCAAGGATAACAGGGTGTGGAGCTGTGTTTTCTTCAAAACATTGTACTGTATGGTAGCAACTCATGTCCAAATGTAGCACCAATGTATGGAAAACCACCAGTTTACATAGGAGTAGGACCATTATCAGACTATTAGTTAAACCAGCCAGTTTGGGTATTAGGACTTCTCATGCCATGCCGTGCTGAGATATGGATGACTGATATGGTTATGGTTAATGTTCGTGTTATTTAAGGGTAAGGTAAACATACTGTTTTGTAATACTAGATAAAAATGAAAAAGGAAAAAGTACATGGAATCAGGCGGGCTCCAGAAACCAACAAAAAAAACTGGTCATTAGCAATGGATTTTGGCCAGTTCCAAGTTGTCATGGGCTTGTGTTACGCGCACGGTCCGCGCACGCAACGAGGATGAGATAGGGCCCTTGACGCAGACGAAACGAGCTGTTGTCGAAGCTAGCGCCTTGGCTGTACGGAGCCACCGGCCAGTTATCGATGGCAGCGCCTGATCTACTAGAAACTTGGTTTACTCATTGCTTCCTTCCTCCATAAAGTGATACATGTCATCCCTTTTATAGGATGTCTAACTTGGAGCCTAAGAAAACAAAATTCTAATCTATGGTAACTAATCTTATCTATAGTAACTAATCTGACTTAATCCTTGATTTCTTATTCTCCAAGCAACCTTGACCGTGTGCTACAGTACCCACGGTACTGTTCACGCGCTACAGTACCATGGTACTGTTCATAGGCTCTGTCGACCCATAACATTATCCCCCCCTTGCAAATCAACCTTGTCCTCAAGGTTGAAGTTTGGAAGATTCGCACGAGGTGAAGCGTTGGACCTTCGATAACTGGTAGATGAAGCGTTGGACCTTCGATCGAAGAGGCGCGGAGGTTGGAGATGCGATCTTCGATGGTCACTGTGGTAGGAGGATCGTCGGGCTCTGATACCAATTGTTACGCGCACGGTCCGCGCACGCAATGAGGATGAGATAGGGCCCTTGACGCGGACGAAACGAGCTGTTGTCGAAGCTAGCGCCTTGGCTGTACGGAGCCACCGGCCAGTTATCGATGGCAGCGCCTGATCTACTAGAAACTTGGTTTACTCATTGCTTCCTTCCTCCATAAAGTGATACATGTCATCCCTTTTATAGGATGTCTAACTTGGAGCCTAAGAAAACAATATTCTAATCTATGGTAACTAATCTTATCTATAGTAACTAATCTGACTTAATCCTTGATTTCTTATTCTCCAAGCAACCTTGACCGTGTGCTACAGTGCCCACGGTACTGTTCACGCGCTACAGTACCATGGTACTGTTCATAGGCTCCGTCGACCCATAACAGCTTGCTCCTCAACCTTTGATAGTGTCCCATTCACAGCGACACATTGGTTAGTAATTACTTGGCTGGAAACCAGTGCAAGTCACCTAGCAGTATCCCAGTCCAATGTTGAATTAACAGAAGCAGTTTCGTGGTCTCAATAAATTAATGGGAGCAGTTTTTGTTGACAAACTACCTGGATTATAATGGTTAGTTTAATGGACAGGCCAAGATTCACAATGGTATTTGTTTAAGCCTAGAATAATTAATTCTGAATTATACAAAGACTTTGCACATACCACACATCTGTCAAGATCTTCTACATGACTTTCCTCACAATCTGTTGTGTCGCCCACTTCTTTTGTTTCAGCATGGATTGACTCTAACAAACAGAACAAGAAATTTTTGTCTCGGTGAGTTCTCGGGAATACACAAGCAAAACAAGATAACAAAAAGATGACACTAATCATACAAAACACGCTCTTATAAATCAATTTCTGGAAAAACTTATAGACCAAATATGAATATACAATTCTGCACTAATCCCACTACTACAGTCTAACTATTGCTAATGCTCCTTGCAGCAAGGCCCCAAATGTTTACAGCAAACATCAAAATATTAGGAAAGACAAACGTGAGCTTTTACAAGCCACAGGAGTAATAAAAAAATCAATGTGATGGTTTTACTGATATAGTTCTTTCTAGAAAGTGAAACAAATATTTTACTTCATTCACAAGTATACTTAACTTACCATCAGAAGATGGAGGTGTAACTTCTTTTCTTCCGGAAAATCTGCCTGCTCTGGTTTGCATTTCATTATCCACTGATAGGACTGGTTTCTCCATCCTATTTTGCTCTTCACTCATCTGAAACAACTTAAAGATTAATCTAACAGGTGTATCAGTGTAACAAAATTTGTGTAATGTCAAACTGCCTATCTTGTTGAAGATAGTTGATACGAACAGACTCGGTGAGAGCTCGTTCGTATGCACGGGTTCCTGGCCGAAGGCCGGGTCGCACGCTGTTTGACGAAGTAAATCACGGTGGGCGCTGAGGTTTGGCTGTTTTCGGAGCCACCGCCTAGATTAGAAATTGTGGCAAATGAAGCATGCCCTTTTCTCTTGATTTATTTCGCTCTTTATAAGCAGACCCACACCTCAACAGACGGGCAGGATCTGAGCCTAACACACAGCATCTTATCTAATGGCAAAGGAAAGAAATAACTGAAAGAGATACAATTCAATCTAAAAAGATAAGATCGGCTAACAGCCTTGCATGGCGCCGTTTCCTTCCGGCCTAGCCAAGTCGTCGCCCCTCTGGTGGTTGCGCCTGCAGTAAAGACCGGTCGAATCCTTGGGTCATAACATCACTCCACTGGAGATGAAGCTTGTCCTCAAGCTTACAATCCGGATAGGACACTGAGTGCGATGGCATCCATCCAAGTCGCCTCGTCCAGCGGACTCGCGGTCCAATGAACGAGGCCCAGCGTTTCCCTTCCACAAAGCGGGGCTAAGATGGCGTGAGGTTAGTCGATCTTGTGCAGGAGTGGGAATGACATCATTTGGCAGGGACATGGTGGTCGTCGGTGGTGTACCTTTGAATGGTTTAAGCAATGACACATGAAAAACATTGTGTATCCGTGATGTCGCCGGCAACTGCAATCTGTAGGCCACTGGACCTACTCGCCCAATGACCTGGAATGGGCCATAGAACTTTGGTGCCAGTTTGGAAGAGACCACCAGGCCCCTGGTTGATAATTGACGGTGCTTCTGCAGCTTCAGCCAGACCCAAGAATCAACCTCAAACACCACCTCCCGATGATGTTCGTCATCACGAATTTGCTTCATGCGGTTTTGAGCAGCGAAGATGATCCTTGGCCTGCAGGAGGATAGCATCTCTGTCTACTAAGGTGCAATCCACCGAGTCGATGCTAGTAGCTCCCTGCTGGTATGGTGTCAAGGGTGGAGGTCGACGGCCGTAGACCAACTCAAAAGGCGTCACACGATGGGCGGAATGAAAAGAGGTATTATAACAATATTCCGCCCATGGAACCCATTGTGCCCAAGCAGACTGGTTGGAGGAGACCAAACAACGGAGATACATCTCGATTGTTCTGTTGACCACCTCAGTCTGACCATCGGACTGCGGATGATATGCAGTCGACATTAGCAAAGCAGTGCCACTCCGTTTAAGCAGGCCTTGCCAGAAGGCACTCAGGAACACTGGATCCCTATCCGACACAATTGATTCAGGAATCCCATGGAGACGGACCACCTGATCAAAGAAGAGACGAGCTACGGTTGGCGCTGTAGCGGGTCGCTTGAAGGGTAAAAAATGAGCATACTTGGACAAGCGATCCACCACCACTAACAAAGCAGTCTTGCCACAGGACCTAGGGAGGTCAGTAATGAAATCCATTGAGACATCCGCCCATACCTGGTGTGGAATTTGCAGTGGTTGCAGCAGGCCTGCCGGAGCCATGAATCTTGTTCTTGTCTTTGTTGGCAAACCAGACAATGCGACACATACTCGCCACGGAACCCTTACGATTCTCCCACCAATATTACGCTTTAAGCGATGAAGAGTCTTCGAACTCCCTCATGCGTCGAGATCATGGATGGACGCAATGATTGGCTTGATCAAGGTGGGTGGCACAGTATGAACAACCGATTGTTGTGGTATAACAAACCCTCCTTGACTTCCCACTTCGGCTTGTCTCCATCCTCTGCCCAGAAGGAGTCGTGTCTTTGGGCGGTCACCATCTGGCGTCTGGCGCTGTACCTCCGGTTCAGGCGCAACAAGTCCAGCCATTGGGCCCGTGTCACGTCCGTAGGCGTGGACAGGGCTGCACACTGAGGTTGGTCCGAGTGGGCTCGTGACAATGCGTCTGCTGCCTGGTTATGTTTCCCTGGTTTATATTCAACTTGAAAGTCGAAGCCCATCGGTTTGCTTAACCAATGTTGTTGAGGTGGCGTGATGAGGGCTTGGTCAAGGAGGAATTTAAGGCTGCCATGATCGGTCTGACGATGAAGGAATGACCCATAAGTAAGGCCGCCAATGTCGCACCGCCTTGGAGAGGCCGATGAGTTCCTCTCGTATCTTGCCAACTTCATGTGACGGTCGGCTGGCGCCGTTGAAATAAGCAATGGGATGTCCATTACATTTGCAAGCGGCCCCAATTCCGTGCAGAGGCATCGACTCAACCACAAAGGGAATTGAAAAATCCGGCATTTGAAGAACCGGCAGTGCAGATACTAACACTTCTTTGAGAGGCGAAAAGCCTCTGTGTCACCGTCAAGGCCCAATCAAGTTATTTCTTCTCAGCAAGGTGGTGAGAGGCTCGGCGACAATGGCATAATCCTTGATGAACCTCCTGTAGTAGCCGGTCAAGCCCAGGAACCCCCGCAATGCTGACACAGTCATGGGAGAAGGCCAATCTGTCACGGCTTGTAATTTTTCAGGATCAGCGGCTACTCCATTGTGAGATATGATGTGTCCCAAGTATCCCACGCGCTCTTGAGCAAACGCGCACTTGGACATCTTCAGGTATAGCCTATGCAATCGCAGCTGACCAAACACTGAGCGAAGGTGCCCTTGATGTTCCTCTTCCGTGGAGTCAGAGCGAGGATGTCATCAAAAATACAAGAACGAACTTACGGAGAAACTCCCGATGCTTCATTCAGGAGGGCTTGGAACGTCGACGGTGCATTGGATAGTCCAAACGGCATTACGAGGAATTCGTAATGTCCATGGTGCGTTCGGAACGCCGTCTTGGCGATGTCCTGCTCGCGCATGCGCACTTGATGGTAGCCTGAGCGAAGGTCAAGCTTGGTGAAGAAACGAGCCCCTCTAAGCTCATCGAGCAATTCCTCCACTATGGGAATAGGAAATTTATCCTTGATGGTGCGCATATTAAGCGCCGCGATAGTCCACGAAGCGCCAAGTCCCATCCGCCTTCTTGACCAACAACACCGGAGAAGAAAATGGAGACCGGCTTGGACGAATGATTCCCTGCTTTAGCATAGCTTCACATTGACTTTCAATCTCGTCCTTCTGCCGATATGGGTATCGGTAAGGCCTGACAACCACTGGGTCAGTACCTTCGGCCAGAGTTATGCGATGATCACACCACCGAGCTGGTGGCAAACCCTCCGGTTCGGCGAATATGTCCTGATACTCGATCAGGAGCTCCTGCATCATCGACTGGCCTTCTAATTGCATCAAGGCAGCCCTGCGGTTGGACTGCATGCCCTGGAGCCGAATGCGTGCGTCAAGAGGACCAAAAACCATGGACAAGTCTGCGAAGTTCCAACGAATATCTCCCAACGTCCTCAGCCATTGTACCCCCAATATGACGTCGAACCCGTCAATAGGAAGCACAATAAAAGAAGCTTCAAACTGATGATCCTGGATGGAAAAAGAGACTGCTGGTATTGTGCCAAGACAGGGCAGATGTGAGCCCCCTGCGACTCGGACCTGTTGATGTGTCTTCTCAGCTTGCTTCCATCCACCCCGGCGGGCCGCATAAGTACTCATGAAATTGTGAGTACTCCCACTGTCAATTAAACCTAGCCAGCGGCTTCCTCCCATGTACAGGGGTACTTGCATGGTGTCTCCGTGCTTGGGCCCTAAGGCCGCAATCATGGACAGAGAAACATCTGTTTCCTGTAGGAGCGGATCTTCCCTTCGACCTCCAAGTCTTCCTCCTCTTCTATCTCGGATGGAACAATCTTTTACCGATGTCCTCGCGTGTACACTTCATCACAATTGTAACACAAGCCTTTTGCTCGCCGATTACGCTGGGTGGTGGTAGTCAACCTAAGGCGGTGTGGCGGCAAGCTGTGACAACTTGCTCTGCGTCTTTGGTCATTTGGAGCCACTGGTATTGTTGGACCCCCTCCTCCTTGAACAATCTGCCCACTTGGTTTTGTCACCGTAGATCCGTATGACCTCCCTACTGCTGTCGTTCCCCCAGGCGGTACTGATGGCAGCGTATTTGATGGTGGTATATACGGTTGTGTATAATATCCACTCACCGCGCTACGGCCTACTCCGCGCCTGGCGCCCGCAAATCCTTCCATTGCTTCAGCAATCCAAGCGGTCTTCCTTGCCTCGGCTTCCCTTGCCAAGCCAATTGCCTCGGCTAGATCGCGGGGTCGATCGCGGCGGACTTCCCGCTTGATGCCATAAACGGCCGGCCATGAAAGTCTCCACTTGATCCATTCTCTTCAATTGCGTGGTACGAGCGAGGAGTCTTTGAAACTCTCGCGCATATTCATCCACGCCATTAGTCCCCTGCTTAAGGTTTACAAGATCCCCCAATGATCCGACACTCCAATGTCGAGTGAAGCATTTGTGTGAATGCTTAGAAAAATCTTCCCAATCTATCCATGGCTCCTCCTACGCCAATTATCTAACACTTCTGTGCTTCTCCCGACAAATGAAGTCCCGCCATCTCCACATACTCCTCCTCCGGAATACGGTGCACTCGGAAGAACCGCTCGCATCGGCGTAACCAACCAAGCGGGTCGGTCTGGCCATCATAGTCCGGCAGATCAAAACGCGGGGGACGTGGTGTCCACCGCCGCTCTCCATCCTCCTCTCTTCCTGCGCCACGCCTCCTTCCCGGCCAAGGATCCCCTTGCTCATATGCAGGTCGATTCGATCGCCGCCTTCGTGAAAGCGATGGAGCGAGAACGCCATTGCCGCTGCCCCAGATTCATCAGTCAAGATCGTTCTCCCATTGCAGGCTGGTTCCCCGGCCGGACCTTTGCTCTTCAACACCTTCATGATTTCTAACAAAGATTCCTTCATCTCCCGCATCTCCGCCTCCAGCATGCCTATGCGGTCTTCGGGCGGGGTTGCCATGGTGCCAGGAGCGCACGGCTCTGATACCAAATTGATACGAACAGACTCGGTGAGAGCTCGTTCGTATGCGAGTTCGGCCGAAGGCGTCGCCTGTGTTTGGCGACGAAGTAAATCCGCAGCCAATGACGCTGAGGTTTGGCTGTTTTCGGAGCCACCGCCTAGATTAGAAATTGTGGCAAATGAAGCATGCCCTTTTCTCTTGATTTATTTCGCTCTTTATAAGCAGACCCACACCTCAACAGACGGGCAGGATCTGAGCCTAACACACAGCATCTTATCTAATGGCAAAGGAAAGAAATAACTGAAAGAGATACAATTCAATCTAAAAAGATAAGATCGGCTAACAGCCTTGCATGGCGCCGTTTCCTTCTGCTGGCCTAGCCAAGTGCGTCGCCCCTCCTGGTGGTTGCGCCCGTCTGGTAAAGACCCGGTCGAATCCTTGGGTCATAACAATAGTACTAACTAAATTTAACACGTTTATAATTCAGATATCGGTCAGTATTCACATAAGTATCCAGGCAGTATGATCATTCAGAGTCGACTTACTAGAGAGGGTGTCATGGAAAATGCATTCTGATTGTTCATTTTGGCTGATTTGACATCCTCATCGACCTCCAAACTGGATATGCTAAATTTATCTTCAACTCCACCTTTGCTTCCATTTTTCCCACTTGATGTCTGATCTTGAGCTTCAGGTGCTCTTTTGCGCTTCGGTGAACTCTCGGGACTAAATATTTTGATGAAGTCCTTTACTTTTTCCTTCACTCTGCTACCTCGACTTTTCTCTCCTGAAGGTGACCAAGAACTTTGAGCACTGGGGCTAGCTGCTGATACATTGTTGTTCGCATTACTGGTGCTATGTTTTGTTCCTGCAGAGAAATCACATCAGCCTCAATCCATCTATTCACATTTTTACATTAAAAGGATACAAATAACAGGTTAGATTATTTTAAAAAAGGCATACCCTTTCTATTACAGAAGTTAGATAAGCTGAATAAAAAAGAAATAAAGACCAAATTACTCTTCACTTTCTAACCAATGCAAATGGCCAACAAATATAAAAAATATGTTTAAAGACGATAGGTTCAGTGTTATTAGCTGTTAAGAATATGCTTCAGTAATGACATGCATGCAGCATTCTGAAGAAAAGGACACCTGTTTCTTCGGCTTTCTTACCCTGAATGGAGTCATCAAACACTAAAGGAAGAGTTCCCTCCTTGTTTGTTGAGTTTGTACTATGTTTTCTTTCTAACAAGCCATCCTTCGCAGACTTGTAATCTTTGTAGTCAGTTTGACTCTTTGATGCTCCAGTGGCGGTTGAAATGCTGTCTTCCTCATTAATTAGGTCAATGCCTAAAACAACCACTTGAGGGAACCTCCTCACTCCAATAATATTTCCAGCCTTTTCGTGTGGAGAAGTTGGCAGCATCAAGAAGGCTCCTTTCCCCGCCCACTTATAGAATGAAAAATGGAACTTGTTATTGGCAATGAAACTTTCCGAGCTAACAGGAGTCCCTTCACATTCCCTGTCCATAGAGCTGGCATAATGAGAGTGAGAGGTGTCCTTCTTTTCTCCACTTTGAGAACGAAACCGGGATAGGAAGGGATAGCGATGCCATGAAAAGGGATTTTTCCTCGAATCCTGTTGGGGTGCCCCTTGGGCTAGAAAGCTGTTCATGGATGAATTCGGTGAAGACGGAACGCTGTAAGCATAAGATGTTCCATCGTTGTTTCTATTGGATGTATGCCGGGATGGAGAAGTAGGCACTGAATTATCCACGCCTTTGGTGAACTTCATGGAGAAGCTGCAAGAAGTAGATACAAGTAAAATAGAGTTTTTACCATCCTTAGAGAGTTACCATGAGGTGGCACCAAATTACCTTTAAACTCTTGTAACCTCGGTACTAGATCAATGTATATTTTGGTACATCCCAAGGATGGTAAAAAGTCTCATAAGTAAAATCAATATAAGTGCACATAATAGCAACACATAAATGTGGAATTTTGGCATTTGGTCTGTACTTCTGTGCATTCCTAAATCCTAACCGGAACTAACATTCAGATAGTAGTGATGCACTAGTCATGTCCAATACTCCATCATTTCAGAGTGATCAAAATTTATGATCAACAAGTAGCTATATGTTACTTGGACAAATAGAGAGCCATCAAAATAGAAGTGATTTAATTTGGGACAGAAATGTAAACATAAGCTGCCCAATTTGATATGACTTCCCAATACCTTGCATATCATTTCACTGAAAAACTGGCTTAGTACTAAGCGAAATACCTCATTCGCGGGCGGCTCGTGGATCCTGGCGACGCCGGCGCGCCTAACACATCCCAATCCCCGGCGGCGACGCCCCGCTTCGGCGACGCCGACTCGCTCCCGGGGAATATGTCACTGTAGAACTCCTCCCCGAGCTGCCTGCTCCGGTCGGAGCTCGTGCGCTCCCCGAACACGGGCCTCTCCCCTGGCCCGCTCCGCGCCCTCGACGCGGAGCCGAACGACGACTCCAACGAGGAGCGCCGCTGCCGCAGGTGGTCGTGCACCGACGAGCGGCGTGGCTGGCCGCCGAAGACGTCGGCGAAGTCGACGCCGGATCTGCGGTCCGGCGGTGCGCCGGCGGCGGCCATGATGAAGCTCGCTTGCTTTGGTCGCCACGCGCGTGGCAGCGGCGAATGGTCGAGCTGGTGGTGCGGATAAGTGGTCTGTTTTCACGTGGCTGTTGTTTTTGCAGCGGCGTCTGCGCCCCCGTCGGCGGCTTGGATTTGCTTGTCCGTTGCGGCCGGCCGTCGGGCCGTGTCATCCGAGAAAACAGACTCTCTTCTGCGCTGCACGTGTCATTTTCGCGGCATGCGATCGCGCTCTTTCCAATAAAAGGCCTAGGCTCGTACTAATGGTCAGCCTGCTCTGTACCAAAGGCCCATCTTGTTTATTCCCTCAAATGATCTTCATATGAGCAAAATAGAAAAAATTTAGAAATAATCTTCGTATTAACAAATGGTCTCTTCGTATATCATACATATTTTATGCGCTAGCATGCAACTACGAATCATCATGCGCCAGCATGCAACTAGGAAAGTAATGTTTGACCACTATTGGTGACTTGCATGTATACAGAGATCACGAAACGATGCATAACTCACACGATGTGAAGTAAATGGACTACGTTGTCTTTGTGTCTATAGCTTAAACATATATCATTTCTGGACTGAGAGAGTATTTCGCTATCAAGCAGCCGCCGAAAACCCTAAATTCCCCTTCCCTCTATATACACGTCCCCGCCCCAACCACGCACGGCCGCCTCCGCCTTTCCTCTCCTCGGTGCCGTCTGTTCGTCCTCCACCCCTCCCTCCGTTTTCCTCGGGTCTTTGTATATTATTTGCGCATATTTCGCTTGGTTGTTTAATTAAAATCTTATCGTCTGATCTTTCTCGATGAAGAGCGCAAAGCAGACGGGCGGTCTGAATCTGATGCCGTGTTGATATGTCTGCAGTTTCCATGCCTTCCCTTTGGGTTGGCATCCGAGGGAATGCAAAATCTCTTGCTCGATCTTCTCCTTTTCTTTTCTTTTTGTTTCACCTATGCAATATCTGTTGTTTTTCGCTTATTGTCTTGACTTAGAGACTTAGTCGCGCACTTTGTAGTTTTCTCTTTTTCTTTTCCTTTGCAAATTTTATGAATCTTCATATGGAGCAGAGGGTGGAATGTGATGTAGAAAACAATCTTATGCTACCACCGAATCTTTGTAGTGTGGACCAACAACTTCGCTTATTATCTGATGCTACTCATCTGCTTCAAACGACGCATTTGAATTTCTTTATTTGCATCTTGAGGGTTTTGTGGTATGCCGTAGTTTGGGTTATGGTGATTTTATCGAAGTTTGGGGTTTTGGGTAGGGTTGTTACCTGAAAGGAAATAAATTCCATGCAAATTCATCAAAGCACTTTAATCCTTATCACTTAATTGTTTTTTTGCATAGAGATTGACGCAGCGGGACGCGTGACGCTAATCCACACGGTGCTGCACAGGCCGCGGTATGCAACACCGTTACATAAAAAAAATTTCGTGTGTGGTGATGTGGTAGATTTCTCAGCCATGCCCTGTTCTGTGAATACGACGAGGCGTGGGTTTCTATCATTGTGCTATTGAGATTTGCTATGCGATGACAATGGAACAGTGAAATTGGCATACCCGTTGAATCTTGAAATTTGGCAATACAGATGTAGGAAGGCTTTACCATTGGAATGCTGGACGAATCAAGTTAGGAGTCTATGACAAACACTACATTTGCTACCGGGATTTGCACAGATTTATTAGCAGCGCAAGCACGTCTTAACGAACAATAGTATTGTCGCTAGGGGTGAGCATTCCGTTTTTTCGGTTTAAATGGTTCGATTTTTTTAATTTAAAAATAATTCGGTTTTTAGAAACTAACAACTGAATTTCTTGAACCAAAATGAAAAACTGAACCGAATTAATCGAAATATTTCGATCGGTTAATTCGGTTTTTCAGTTCATCGAAATATGAATAAACACTAGGTACGTTAGATTTGATTCTTCTCATGTCGCAACACAGAGTTGAGATAAACCCAAATATTCATTTGTCATTACAATATAAGCATAGTACATATGAACATACTGCATATATGTATAAATATGTTAGAACAAGAGAATTGTTTGGTAGCTTTTAAAAAAAACATTATAAAAGTGGTATTGTACATGGGTTATTTGGTTACTCCCTTCAGTTTGCAAATACTTGTCGTTTTGAACATCAACACGGTCTCCAAAATACAACTTTGACAATTAAAAATTATTGCATTTTATTTATAAAATGCATTGAAATTATAATATTTTGAAAACTCTTTTCATGACAAATCTATTTATGTAACTTTTATGTGTTCAATCCAAATGGTTTAAAAGTTATTTATAGATAAAGTTCTAAAACTTTGACTTAGGACAACTCCAAAACGACAAGTATTTGCAAACTGGAGGGAGTATTCGGTTTCTGTAAGAAAAAACCAAACTGAATACCGAAAACCGAATTATATCAAAATAAAAACTATAAACCGAAATAATTGGTTAATTCGGTTCGGTTCAGTTCGGTAATTCAGTTTCGATTTAAAAATGTCCACGCCTAATTGTCGCTTAAACAAAAAAGGCTGAATGGATCGTCTGTTTGGTGTTTGGACACCCGCTTACACTCCTTGTTAGAATTTGGAAGGCGAACTTTGTATAGTTTGGAGCCCCTCCGGCCTTCTCGGCTGATTCCACTCAATATTAGATGCTAGATGATTTTTTTTTTAATATTTATTTTATTTTTTTTTTCAAAAATAATCAACCAAAAATAAAAATATCAAAAATGGGTGCCTGTCGCCCGAGTATGGGGCGATCGCCCCATACACGGGCGACAGGGACCAAAATGCAAAAAGTTTTATCAGTATTTTTGGACTCTATCTTCCAATGAATAAAAAATGGTTTAAACGATGTCGAAAAATTTTGAATTTTTTTTTGAATGATCCTGACACATCACTAATGTTCCCATAAAAATTTCATAAAATTATCAAGCCTGAGGAATTTTTAAAAAATCTAACAGTCTCTTCGTATTCGCGACCGTCTCTGATTTTTTAAAAATTCCTCAGGCTTGATAATTATCTAAAAATTTTATGGAAACATTAGTGATGTATCAAGATCATCCAAAAAAATTTTCAAAATTTTTTGACATCGTTGAACTATTTTTTATTCATTTGAAGATAGAGTCCAAAAACACCCAAAATTTTTTTTTACATTCAGGTCCCTGTCGCCCAGGTATGGGGCGATCGCCCCATACTCGGGCGACGGGCACCTATTTTTGCTATTTTTATTTTTGGTTGATTATTTTTGAAAAAAAGATTTAAAATAAATATTAAATAAAAAATAATTCAGATGCCAGACGTGCAGGTTGGATTGTGTGGCCTGTGGATCAAGCCACTAAAGGCCCTAGTCGGCCTGTAATTTGCTGGATCGTTCGGCCCATCCAACATGTGTTTCCGCCTGAAACTATTTTTTCTGTAACGAGAGCTCGAGAAGCTAGCGTAGTCTTCGGTAAGCCCAGGAACCATCTAGTTTAGGTGTGTTGTTAGTCTCATAGTCTCATAGTAACTCATAAGGAAAATCAAAATTTGAAATTTGAGTTCAGAGGGATCTTTTGAATTTGAACGTTTTAGCCGGAAATTGCTGTACGCAATTTGCAGGAAAGGCTATCGTAGCTCTAGAATGTGGTGTTTTTAGCCAAGCGCACATCGAGGTCAACCGTCCTACTTTTTCTGAGACAAAAAATTGCTCTTTCCACCCAAGTTTACAAGTTCTATGCATAGATTAAGAAGATATTAAAAATTGCTAGATTATCTCTAATTATTATCACTAAATACTCTATTCAAAGTAAAATTGTAGAGAATATAAAGTAAAGATAAATATTTATTAGGATATGAAGGGAACATTACACTAATTTTATATTAAAATATGAAATACATTCTATATTTATGAATAAATCTATTTTAAAAAATATTGTCTTTTAAACCCGGAACAAGAGAGAGACATGACTTTAGTCGTTGGTCACCCAGTACATGTTGCTGGTAGCTTGCAACTTGCATAGATTTTTTTTTTGTAAGAGAAGAAGAAGCGCGCGGACGAGCTTGAGCTCGGTTGGCCAGCAACGCTGTTGTGCGAAGCTGTCCATCCGGGTTCGAGACTTGGTCTCGCCCGGGTGCACACGGGTCAGGTGCAGAGCGTGTGTGTACGTGGGCGTGTGTGCGTGCGTGGGCGTGTTTGCGTTTGTAGCTTGACTGTTGTTTTTTCTTCTTCTTAAGTGATTGCCAGAACTCCTGGTCAAAAATTCGAAAAAAAGAAAGAGAAGAAGAAGCGCTTCGCCCAGGCGTGACCATGACTAACACGACAGCTACATTCGAAACCCTACAATTGACAAGCGCCCCAATCGAAATATATAGACCACTCGTAATCTGCGTAAGGCTACTACTGCTAGCTTTCATGCGAATGCACCGGCACCGCGGTTCTCCTGCCGCAGCCTGGATGGAATCTGGATCGACAGTTCAACTCCAGGATTCGAATTTGGTTCTCAGATTATCTCATAGAGAGATTTGATGATTTGCTTTCTTTTTTTAAGGTGTAATTGATCATTTGCCTTATGTGTTTCACTGATATATGGATCTAGGACTCGCATGTTAATGAGATCATGGGATAAATGATCAATGGTATATGTAAGTGAGGGCAAATCATCAATTGATCCATCTTGGAGGTGATTGAAATATGAAATCTCAGTGAGATCTTGAAATTTCAAATAAAATCTGGACAAAATCCAAAAATTAAATTTTAAATTTTGATTATTTTTCAATCGAGAAATCCGAGATTTCGACCGAAATCTCGATGATTTCGGTCCAATTAAACCGACCGAAAAATGATCAAAACACGTCAAAAAATTTCAAAAATTTTTATGGACCATCTTGACCCTAAATCCAATCAAATCCGGCCAACAAAATTAAAAACCAGTGAAAATACCCGAGATTTTGGTCAAAATCACTGAGATCTCACCGAGATTTGAATGGATACTATAGCATTTTAATTATTATTTTTATCCAGTCGAGATTTAGGATTTTGAATGAGCCCAAAATATAAAATCTTAAATGAGATTTTCCGAAACCTTGATGGAATTTGGATCCTTAATCGACACCGTATTCCGACGTGCCATCACGCACAAAACTCAGGAACCCCGGAGGACTCTCCCGCCGTATACACTAGGTGAGCTGCCCGCGAGTCCGTATACACTACGTGTGCCACCTGCTTTGATCAAATCCACCGTGGCGCGGCGCCAGTCACCGGCTGCATCGATTCGGGCCACACGGACGCGCGCTTGCTTTCGCCGGGGGGGGGGGGGGGGTTGTTCCGGTATGGCAGCATCGCCCCTATCGGCGCTGTGGGCCTGTGGCTCAGCAGTCATCAGCTCAGCGCTCTATGATCATGCGCATGAACACGGTCGGGCAGCGGCACGGCACGACGAGGCAAACGCCAGAACGCCATGCTGCGCGCCCCTCGTGCAAGGAAGCAATCTCCGAACACCGCTTGTTTAGGTAACGTTGGTGTGTGCACAGCACTAGTCAGATAAACTGCAGAACAGAGCACCACTCGTCGATGCACTAGTGCGTCGTCCCCATCTCTCTCTCTTTGATTAATTGATTAATTGATGATTTATCTTCTTTTTCATTTATTATTAATCATTTGTCTCGTGATGTCTCATTGATATATGGATCATGAGACTATATGTCAATGAGACATATAGAGCAAATTATCAATTACACCGTAATAAAGAGGGCAAATCGTCAAATCTCCTCTCTCTCTTTTCTCCTGTCCGCGGTGTTTGTGCCGTTTGTGCGAGTTCCACGTAGTAATTACTCTGTACCAGCGTTTGGTTGAGGGCGGATCGGTATGTATTCGGCACATGAAAAGATATAGGACAAGATCTAGTATGTGCAGTGGAAGCAGAGAGTTGAAAGGCAAGGAGGGCTCTCAATTTTAAAATCTTGTGCAGAGTTGAGGATTGACTTGCCACCGAGGCGGTCCGGATTGCCGTCGACTGGCTGGCGAAGCTGAAGGAAACTAGGGTGAGACAGGGTTTGACAAGAATCATGCTTCAGTGAAAGCGAGTAGATCTTGATTTTTAAACCTGCAAGGAAGTGAAGGTGACAAGGGACCACAACTCGTATGGTTGGTTACTCATCACAGCTGATGTAGTTGCACAGTACTCTCTTTATCCAAGTTTATAGATTGCGCATAGAACTAAGAGATAGTATAATTAACTAGACTACTCGTAATTATTATCTCTAACCACGATATTTAATGCATTTATGAACAAATTACCAAGTAAATATGGATATTTAGTAGAGGTATAAAGAGAACACCATACTAATTTGCATTAGAATATAAAATACGCGCTATATTTATAAACAAATTTATTTAAAAAATATGACTTATAAAATTAGAGGGCGTATGTACATTACAAGTTTGCAGGTGCAAGGCTAAGACCAGGATTAACCATTTCGTTTCGACCGTATATTTCGTCCACCCGAAATTTTTGAAATTTCAATCGAAATTTGAGAAAAACCAAAGGGTTTTGAAAGTCAAATCAATTTGAAAATTGGCCAAATAGATGAACGAAATTCAAATGAAAAGAATGAATTTCGCTCGAAAAGTACAAGAGATTGAGATAATAGAGCCGAGTGATGATTCTTGTGAAAAGAGAAAATGAACAAGATGAGAGAGCTGGGTGACAACCTTGAAGTGAAGATTGATTAAATATCATACAAACTTCAAGGGAGCTAGACCACGACCCTGGGGAGAAAAGATTAAAGATCTTAAAGCCCTAAAGGGGATCGCTCGCGGCGGCACAAATGTATAACTAGATATGCTAAGGATATTTCCTAGCGTTGTGTCTAGATTTAGCGCTGTACTATTAAGAGGGATTGAGTCTTTAGTTTGAACTCCATCTTATGGTGATGAACTCAATCTAGTCAGTCGAGCTCAAAGTTGTTTTCTCATTTGGTTTTTGCATGGAGCTAACCATTTGGCATGACTACAAGCTAGCAAGAGTCAACAAGATTAAAATTTGAGCCATGTGATTATCAACTCATGATAAACAAAATTTGCAAAACACATTTTAAAATTTTATTTGCATGCTCTCTAGGATCGACACCCACAACCTCTCGCTTATTTGCAAAATACATATTTGCAAATAGCACTTAAATAACAATATATGAGCTTTCTCTCTTTTGCAACATATGCAACACATGTAAATCCATAGCTCCATGCAACACCAAATTAAACTCAAATGCTTGAGCTCTCTCCTTTTGCAACACATGTAAAACTTAGCTCCAAGCAATATCACTTCAAATAAGATTTTGATTTTTTTTAAAAATGAACTCCAACAATTGCAACACATGCAAATGTGAATTTCATGCAAAAACCAACACATGAGATTCTCCTTTTTTGCAACACATGCAAATCAAAGCTTCATGTGAAAAAACAAAACATAAACGAGAGGTTCTTCTGTGCTCTTCTTTTTTAAAAGTTACATAAATATTAAAGCATTAATGAAGGATAGATGAGGATTACTTACCCCTTCTTTTGCTTCAAGATTTGTGCAACTTGTATTAGGAGGAAAAACATAAAAGCATTGCTCATCTTATTTGCAACGCATGCAAATCAAGGCATTATACAAAAACCAATGCACGAGTTTCACCCCATTCGTAATACTTGCCAAATTGTTAGCTCCATGCAAAAACCAAATAAGAAGATTAAGATCGAGCGAATACGGACTGAGTTCATCAACACATAATGAAACTCAAGTTAAGGACTCAACCCCTCTTAACAGTACGGCGCTAAAACTAGACTCAAAGACTAAAAAACATCCTTAGTCTATCTAGTTTTACCTTTGCCACCGCATGGGATCCCCTTTGAGGTTTTATGATCTTCAGTCATTTTTCTCCCCGGGATCACAACCCAGCTCTCTTGAAGCCTTTATTATTTGCAATCATCTTCTATTCAAGATCGTCACCCAACTCCTTCTTGTTCATCACCTCTCGATGAACCTTTTCTTTGTTTCTTCTCTTTGGGATCTTCTCTTGTCGCCAATCAACACATGATGGCACCCATGTCCCGTTCTTCATCTTAACTATTTGGATTTAACCCTATTTCAATCACAACTAATAGAAAATGGTTAATCCAACAAACATGATTGTCCCAATCATCTTTGCACTCCATTAACACATAATGGATGCATCCAAGATCGATTAAGCACAACCATAATCAATTTAATGAAATGATTGTCCTAAGTACAACGATGCAACACATGCTTTATTATACTTAAGGACTATCCATTTGTCCTTACTTAATCAAGGAACATCATCAACACATGATGAAGTGTTCTTTAATGATTAATAAGACAAATTGACTTCATTTAAATTTTTATTTAAATTAATTTGGGTATATTTAACTACACAAGTTTTCATATACTCATATTGATGAACATAATGATCAATTATATGTGAAATATATGGAAATGATCATTACTATAAAACCATCCACTATAGAATAAACTCCCCAAATATATGTGCATACATATAATTGACTTTGAAACAATACGCACATATTCAATTATGATTGCATTGGAGTTTATGCTATATTGTCATGAGTATACTACAACTAGGCAATTAAAATACATACTCAAGGATTGGTTCCAAAGTATTGATCATTTATATAGAGAGTGAAGAAATAGATCAACACAGTGAAACATCAATGTAATATACGAATCGGAAACATAATTCACATTTGATGTTACTATAATGAAGGAATTCATAATTCAACTTGAATCCTAAGTATGTAATAAGATAATGAACATTAATACAAATGCATACCATGGGGTTTCCATTTTTCATCCAAATTTGAGAATACTAACAATAAGCTCAATAAATATATTAATATCATAAAGATTAGATTTGTCATTAAATAAAGATTAAGTAATTTAAAATCAATCACCAAAACAAATAGAGCTTGAACTTATACTGAGCTAGCCGAATAGTCCTTGAAACTACCCCTAATTCTTTAGAAGATCAAAATAAAGAGATGTCATCGCAGAATTTGGAAGGAGCAGGAGCTGAAGCCCAACCGAATGGTGCCTTACATAGTTTTAGCATTTCTGAAGCTATCGAAGGCAAAAATACGTCGTGGAATGAAGCCATCCTTTTTACCCACAAGTCAGTTGACCTTTTATATTTAAAAAAATGAAAAATTGGCACCGGAGAGAGGACTCAAACCCAGGTCACTGGCATGAAAGACCAGCGTCCCAGCCAACTAATCCAAACATCTTGCTTGGTGTCAATGGCTCTGGGCTTGTTATTAGCTCCACAACAATGTATCATAATAGTCTTCCATACTATTCTTGATCGTTGTGAAGTACATCAAATCCGGTTCAAATGAGTTCAAATCCAGTTAAAAACACTAAAATTTTGGTGAAAAATTTGAAATACGGTAGCAAATTGATATTTTTCATTTTTTTTATCTCGTCAAGATTATGAATTTTGGTCGGTCCAAAATCCAAAATTTCGCCAAAAATTTACTGGGATTTTGATCATTGGTGGTGATAGTAGGAAAACAAGTTGCCCAACACTGTCAGCGGGCAGTGGCCTGTTGTGCACGAATGCAGCTGGCAGAGGGATGGAAGTATGTAACCAAAATGGGCATGTGATTCTTTGCACCAACAGGCCAATGTTAGGGATGCCTCAAGGGCTCAACAAGGTTGGTTGGTTGTATTCAGGGTTAACTAAATCGAAACAAAAAAAAAACATTAAAAACCAAAAATTGAAAAGCAAAAATATCAAGTGAAAAATTGCTCGAAAAATCAGAAATCGAAGGGTTAAGAATTCAATTTTTTTTAAAAAAATAAAAAATTGATAACCAATTGGTTTTGACTGAAAACCCACCGGGTTTTGACCACGTGATGAAGCCTAACCTTCCACCGCACGATTTTTGAAATAAAACCAGTCGGTTTTGTGTTGCTTTTTTTTATTTTTTGAATTTAATTGGTTTACCAAGCGGTTTTATATGTCAAACCGGCTTGGTTTGATCGAAAACCACGAAAATTGATCCATTTTTCACGATTTTGTGAACCTGGTTGTATCAACCTATTAGGCCTAGTCTTAAAACATCCACATTAAATAGTTTAGACACAACTGTTATGTCGCTATTTTATGCTATAGTTATTCACTTATTATATCTAGCTGAGCTAACCATTCGTTTCTAAATCCTAAATTATTCTTTTTATAATTTTGTAAAAAAAAAAATCAAATACTTCGAAACTAGATTGTCTAGTTTTCCTTGTGCCCCAGTATATCCACAATGAAAATACCACAAGAAACAATGAAATTGCATCTTCTCATACATTAATACATGTTTTGATGATTGAGCAACCCCTTTGATTTTGCTAGCCACGAGCCCACGGAGAGCTTATAATGGCTCCACATGGGCAAATATCAAATATTCATGAAATCGACTATATCATCAACTTTTCACACTTTTGGATCATGAACGATTTTCTTAGCAATAGATACTAGATAGTCATCAACAGCAGACTCCACATAATTGTAGCTCCACAGAAAATCCTAGTGCATGATCCATACAATACTCTAGAGATAGTGAAATACAGTCACTATCACACGTCACTTCCCAGTTCCCCCCTAGATCTACGCCAATAAAGCCAGACACCCTCGCCGGTCCCGGTCCAACATCCATCCTTCCAGGTTTTGGCCCATTTTTTCCCCTCGCCGTGGCATAATTTTTTCCCTTTGTCCTTTCAGCTAGATTATTAGTCTTTTTTTTAACCGCAGAAGCAACGATAGTGACTTGACGCACTTTTTTACTGTAGCAGACACCCTAGCAAGTGATGTGCTGCGGTTCTATAGCACACTAGGATATAATAGCATCGTTTCGGGGAGCGCATTGTAAAAATCTAAACTAATATGTAAGTTTGGAGGGCACCACCGCAAAAAAGGATTAATATGAAATTTTAGTAAATTTTGGGTGCTATTTCGTGAAAAATGCTTTGGGGAGCTTTTCTAAAAAAATAAGGACTAATCTGTAACTTTGGTCAATTCCAGGTGCCATTTGGTGAAAAAATGAAGTTTCAAGAACCTTTCCGCATAAAAAATAACTAATATGTAATTTTTAAAAAAATTACACGTTTTTTCACGAAAAGAATGAGGGCATGGAAATGTGAGGATTTATCGTCATGCCGTTTGTAATGGGTGAGTGTTAATTTACAATTAAGCCGTATAAGACTATCTCCAGCAATTTCCCTTCACTCTATTTTCTTCCCTCTTCCCTGCCCCATATTCATTCCCTTTATTTTCTACAATCTCCAACAGCACCCTTCAAAAGATTTTGTGAAGGGATTGGAGAGAGAATCCCTTCACAGAGAGATTCTCTCTCCGAATCCCGTCCGAAGAGAATCGTGAAGGGAATCCGTTGGAGCACTTGAGATTTGTTCGCGAAGGAATTTGGAGACTGAAGGGAATCCGCTTGAGATAGTCTAAGACCATTTCCAACTATATTCCCTTCCCTGTTCCCTTTCCTCATTCCCATTCCCTTTATTTCCCCTCATCTCCAACAGATTCTCTTTAAAGAGAATTGTATAGGGAAAGGAGAGAGAATCCCTTGCTAGAGGAAATGGGAGAGAGAATCCCTTCACGAAGGGAATGCTGAAAGAAATCCGATGGAGCGCTAAAGAGAATAGAAATCCCTTCGCGAAGGGAAATGGAGAGGGGAATGGACATGGTTGGAGATGGTCAACCTGAGCCAAGTGGACCATGTGGGCGTGTTGTGAGCTAACACGTCAGCGAAAAATATCTATGGTATATAATATACAGGGTATATAACTTTTTTATTCTTTTATGATTGAGAAGTGTCTTCGATTTATAATCTTATTCAAATGCATATCAAACTTGAAAAAAATTGGACCAAAGGGAAAAAACGAAAAACTCCACAAATTTCCCACTATAAACCCGCCAATCCCCGCCTTGTTTACACGGTTACACCTCGCCTCACTGCCCAGCCCACCCTCCCACAGTGTGATTTGCTCCTCCATGGCCAAGCGCCTCTTCCATTCTTGCCGCTCCGCCGCCGCCGCCGCCGTGGTCACCCCCACCACCACCCTCCTAGCCAGCCACAACCCACCGGTCGTCCAGCCACCCGCCAGCGCATGCTGCCCGCTCCGCCTTCCTCGTCGGCGGCCTTTGCCACCGGCAGCCTGCGGCGCCGGAGGCTGCGCTGCTGACTACGCAGCCGACGACCTCCCTCCAGCACCTGGAACGCCTGCCTACCGCTGGCTGAAGAGCTCGCACTGGCACGTCATCGAGGCCGCCACCGACGGTGACGACACGCCTCGCCTCAAGATCGACGCGCGGCGCCGTCTGCAGCGCTCTCGCCGCCGCCGCCGCCTCCACCGGAGGAGGGCCCTGGCGAGCGGGTCGTCCGGCGACAGCGGGTGGTTCAGCAGCGACGAGGAGTCCTACGCGTACAGCTGCAGCGGCGCCGGCGAGGCGGATACGCTGATGACGTCGACCACGACGGAGTCCTCGTCAGGCGCGAGCGGGAACTGCGGCGTCGCGGGGGAGGTGGTGGTGGCCGGGAGCTTCGCGGTGGTGAAGCGCTCCGACGACCCCCGCGCCGACTTCCGGCGGTCCATGGCGGAGATGGTGGTGGGGCGCGGCATCTACGACGCGGACGGCCTCGAGCGCCTGCTGCGGTGCTTCTTGGCGCTCAACAACCAGCACCACCGCCACGACATCGTCGCCGCCTTCGGCGACGTGTGGGACGCCGTTTTCTCCAACCCGCCATCCCACGGAGCTGTCATCTCCGAGCTGCTGCAAGCGTCGCATGGCTCAGCGGTAGGACTGTGTAAAATGTGATTATATGTAGGTTTGTCGGTGGTAAATGCACTTGTTTGCTCTGTAAAATGTGATTATATGTACATATACTTCTTTGCAATATGGAAATGGATGCGACTCTGAATTGAAAGGACGTGAAGTGAGTGTGCTCAGTTGCAGTATTTCTCGATCTCAATCCATTTGTTTCTTCCGAATTCTGTAAGAACGTGATGCGTTTGTCGCTTTATTTATTTTATTTTCATTTTTCTTCGAGACAACGACAAGTCATACCACTGAACATGATGTGATGTGCACTTCCTTGCGCTACTAGGTTCCACATGGAGAAAACAAATAATTCAATCCATAAAGTAAATTTAAAAAGGTTGGCTTATTATTCTACCATAGTCTAGCAGGACTTGCTTGGTTTACTGGACTTGGTTATGCCTATTTCAACGTTATCCAAGTTAATTTGTTCCATTTTACTATAAAGTATAACGAATAAGGTTCAAAATCAGGCAAGATTTCAGCGAAATCTTGAACTTCGACCCTATCTTAGATTCATAATCATGATAACATAAAAATATTCAAATCACTACAGTAACTTGAAATCTTGGTGAGATTTAAGTAAATTTTGCCAAGATTTTGCTTAATCCTAACGAGATTTTGTGTTTTTAGTCGGATTGCCAAAGTTTTGTGCCGGATTTGAGGCTAATTTTTTTTTTGTAGAGAATTAGAATGCTATTTATGATGAATACATGTAATTTTTTTGATATATATATATATATATATATATGTATGTATGTATGTATGTATGTGCACGTGATGTGATGCATCTTCTGTCAATGAAGAGTAAGTCTATAGAGTGCTCCAACTAAAAAATAAGAATTGTATGACTTATCAAGCTATTCTTTTATGATTTTTTAAAAAAAAATTCTAGACACGGGAGACCATTTTATAGTATTTTGGATTGCATAATTTTTTAAAATTTATCAAGCTTGATCATAATTTAAAAATTTTACGAGAACATTAGTGATGCATCGGAACCTTCCACAAAAAAAATTAAAATTTTCTGATATGTTTTAAACTATTTTTCATTCGTTTGAAATTTGTCTATTAGCCTTCAACAGCACTATCCGAATTTTTAAAAATTCCTTATGCTTAATCATCATCTGAAAATATTATGGGAATATTATAGAGATGTGTCAGGACCATCCAAAATTTTGTTTTCAAAAGTTTCTAATATGGTTTGTACTATTTTTCGTTCGGTTGAAATTTGTCGATTAGCTTTTATCAGAACAATAACACTATCAAAAAAATTTAAAAAAATTTAAACTTGATAATCGTCTGGAATTTTTCTGAAAACATTAGTGATGTGTCAGAACCATCCAAAAAATTCAAACAAATTTAATATCATTTGAATTATATTTTATTTATTTGAAATTTATTGAGATTTTGATAATTTAGATGATATTTTGGAAATCTCGATTAAAAAATTTTAGATTTGAATTTTATCTGAAATAATAAAGTTTTATCGAAATTTAAAATTTGGAATGGTGATGATAGGTGAACGGTGAACCTCGATAAAGAAACATTCACATCTGGGGATCATTTTAATTGCCCGAAAAGGCCTGTGTAGAAACAAAGCAAACAGTTGATGTGATATGATTGGATGCGACATACATTTACAGAGACTTCTGACTAGTACCCTTGAGCTTGCGTTAGGGTTTGATCTCAGTGTCTTTATTCACGCTTCCCTTGACCTAGAGTTTTGGATTCCTTTCGCACTTGAGTAGGCTGATCTTCGCTTGTAAGAGCAGCTTGATTGTTTTTTCTTCGTTCATAAATAAGTCATTAAGTCCGGTAAATCTTACATTAAATCTCTGTAGTATATAGTTTTCAAACGAGAAAAAAGCATCATGTCCTTGTAACGTGGCTCCCTGCGATCAAATATTCGTAATCGCTGCTTAAAAAAAATCTCCTGTGGCTGAGTCTCAGTTTGGTTGGTCGGTGCAAGCAGTGCTCGGCTAATCGGTCTGTGTTCGAGCGTTACTCAAAGTGGTGGGCATGCGCGGGTTATGTACAGCGCGTGTGTGAGTGTGTGTACGTGTGCACGGGTGTGTGAGTATACACATCTGCTGTTATTATTTTTTTAGTGAATACTAGCTTTTAGCTTTTTTTTTTAAAAAAAAATCTCGTTAATCACAAAGGTAAAACAACATGGTCAACATAGAAATACAACAAATTTTATATGCTCAAAACGCCGAAATATAAACTCGGGAAGTGACAAGACAATAGTACTAGGTTAATTAGCACCTATAGTAGCATTTTACCGTCTCCGTTCTAGCAAATTGCCTATACACAAATTCAACCCATTTGGTTGGTTAAATCGCAAGAGTAATTACAAATTGCATGAGGATTTTGTGGAAAAATAATATGGCCTAATGTTAATTTAATTCTACAGTTACATAATAAAAATATAAAGGTAAATATTGCATCTACGATAAAATTACCAGTAACCAGCAAATATTCAATAAATACAAAACATGCTAGTAAAGAAGGCACGTTTACATATGCTGGATAGCCTAAATGATACATAAATGTAAATAATTATATCATATCAACATCCATTCTCATCAGATTTAATTACAATAGGAAAAATTACTTGCACTAACAACTAATCAGTATGAGACACTTACAGTGGGTTTGGTGAAGAAAAGGAAGCTGCGTAGGAGCGACGCGAGGATTGAAGACGAAGACGAGCAAGCGCGTGGTACAACGCTTCCTAGAAACCTGATCATCTATCTCTCATGATCGTCACAAGCTAGCGTCGGATTGGAGACACTGCTCTCCCTTACGCCCGTTACAGACAGACCAATGGACAAAATGACTCGAGTGGCAGTAGACATTGAGGAAAGCAAAGATCGTCGGAGGAAAACGAGATCAATTTTTTGTAGTGTACTTTCATATACAGAAATATCTCCCCTATAAAGACGTGTCAAACCAAAATCTCCCATACGAAATCTCAGCGTTACGAAATTCGAACTACAACGATTCCAGAAACTGCCCCTAGAAACTTGCATCGTGGCGAACGGACTAATCGCATGAGAACGTGAGTGCCGATGAGTCTACAGCACCACGTTGACAATCAATGTGTAAGGTGATGTAGCATAGTCGGTATTTGTGGCAAAATATTAAATACACTTAGCACGTTTCAGTCGTGTGTCATCGCAAGTCACAGGTGATTCAAAATAGACTATATGCGCGCACTCACGCAGCCAACTATGTGTACCCCTAGACTTATCACCAACTTATACTAGAACCCATATAAGAGCTCTCCTTCTAAGTTGATTCCTCTAATCCAATACCGTTTTGACTTCTTCTATTGAATTAATTATGAAATTAATTTCAACAGACATATATGTTTTTTAAATATGAATATCCTTTTACATTAATCAAAGTTGGTTTTTTAGGGAGTATAATCCTATATATTAATCATTCCTTATTACTCATTGTACTGAAGTGCGATCTTTCCAAAAAAAATGTAACTAAATTGCTACAGTTCAGAAATTTAGTTGCCGCTACTGCTTACAGACCGAGAAGATACATACGTTCGTACCTTGTGACATTAGTGCATGCATGCGGATCACCTGTCCTGAGCGCGTTCGTGCCCGGATTGTTTACAACGGCCGAATATTAATTCGAAATTTGAACCACGTTTCGTTCCCGGTTGACCCTGTTTCAGGGCCACTTCTCTTCGCGTAAATACCTGATTCAGTCCGTACGTTTAATTCATATATGTACGTACCAGTACAAATTAATGCTCGACCCGTGTTCTGAATTCACATACTGGAGCTATACGGCAATATACTGGAGTATTTTAGATAGATGTGGAAGAAATATGGGATGCAAAGATTATTATATTCATGTGCAGAGCATATTTTGAAACTATTTTTTCGTATCAGGGGACTGTTCTGGTGTTAGGCTAACCTTAGCTCAATTTTATTTACGTTAATCAGATTGGATATGTGTTTTGCTTGCTGTCAAATTTCGAAAGAAAAAATTGATGATTTAATGATTTGACACGCATTTGAACCCTGAATCCCCCGTTTTGAAAAGAGTACGTACCCATACGTTGCCAAATCTCGGTATCTTTTGGTGATGTTAAATTTTGTCACAAACTTGCGTGAGCGGCTAGTCGACACAATGAATAGAATACCTTTTAAGTACACAGTAGTACACTGGCATTTCCAATGCGGTCCATTTGTCTGATGGGAGCAGCGCCGGCGGACGGAGAAGAGAACCGGCCGGCCTGCCTTTACGTCGAGACGCGCTGAAGCGTAAAGAACTAAAGATGATAGTAGTAGTACTACTGGTAGCAAAAGTGGCGACCTGTAGCCACTTCAGGGGACCCATGTTGCTACCACGGTGCAAGGGACCCAGCCACGCATTAGTTGCAGCGATGTGTAGAATGCTAGCCGAGGGATTTCCAGGAGGGGCTCATTTGGGACGGAGGCAAAATCATCATGGTACAGCGGCGGCTAGTTTTGGAGGTTTCACGAGGATGGATGCAGGAGGCAGACCACATGCTGTCGTGCCGGCCGAAGAAGGAAGCAGGCTCAAAAGCAATCCGACCTGGGAAAATGGTCGAAAGCGCTCTAGTTCCTGGCTGCAGCGGGGCGGGCATCTGGAATTCTCAGTGGCCAGTGGCTCAGGCCTCGTGCTGGAAATTTTGTAGGAAGCAATGTAGGTTCTAGAGGCCGGGTTGGTCTTTAGGTGGCCCGGTTGAAAAGCCCGAATTCTCGTGAACGCTACTCGGGTTGCACATGAGATCTGCCGTTCTAGCCTTCTAGGGGGCATCACTGCTCCCCAGCAGGGTTCACAATTTTGATCATTATCACGTGAAAATCACGATTTTCGGACATATCGGTGGGTACGACATCTAAAACCGGCCGATAAATCAGTTAAATTCAAAAAAAATATGCGACGTAAATATCGCGATAATCGGTGAAAATTGAGAAAAAAAATCGCTCAAAAAATCATTTTTTTGAGAAACATTCAATTGGCTGGTCAAAATATCACGATAATCGGTGAAAATCAGAAGAAACCCGAGAGAAAATCGTTATTTTTTTTAAAAAAAATTGGATTTCAGAACCATGCGAATTTTGACGATTTTCTAGTGATTTTCGGAGAAAATCGGTACTAGGCTTTACTCGATTTTCTCACTAAAAAAGGTAAGTTGAACCCTGCTCCCCAGTCCCCACTTGATCGTCACCGGTAGTAAAGATTAGACTGAAGCAAGTATATGTATAATGTATGTTCGCAGGCCTAATTGGAAGTACAGACCAGGGCAGGTAAGATGAGATGAGCAAACTTCTCAAAGGAAATTTAAGGCAAATCGAAGGAGTTCCGTTTGCTGTTGGTGAGGGAAGAGTTAGCACGGAAATGTTCTCTTGTGATTAAGTACAGATCACTACACTTTAGGGCTTGTCTCGGAAGCCCAAACTCAAAATCCCAGCCCATCCACGTTGGCGGGCCAGGATTTTGGTCTTCCAAAAAAGGGCTTTAATTGGATTCAGAAAAGGTGCAAAGCAAAGACAAAAAAAAAAACTCCTGATTTCTGAATTTGTTTTCCTCTCTCTTTTGATCTTCCAAGAACCATCTCCGGCGATGCTTCTCTGCACCCGCCAACGGCGCCGAGTTAAGACAGAGACGTTCGTCTGTTTCGTTATCTGATCAAGACTGGCGAGCCGGCGCTCCATCATCTGTTCTGCCGCGTCTCTGTGAAAAGGATGAAAAAGAAGCCACTCCGGTGGCAAACTGCAGAGTGTGGAACTGACAAAAAGTAATAGAAAGATGATCGATCATATTCACCGAACGTTTTATCAGTACTACGGCGTACCCAAGGACAAGTAAAACGAAATGCTGCAGCCTCACACACCGCACTGTTGGGCCGTGCTGAGAACACAACGCGTGCCGATCGAATTCACAGGTGGAGAGGTGGCACAGTGATGTCAAAACGCAGACATGCCTGGCGCGCTGAGCAGCAGGTAGATGAGCCGACACCCCACCGATGCCACGCTCTGGAGGAGTCTGCGCCGCCGGCGACGGAGAAACATGGGCACGATCTCACGGTGCATCGCTGCGGCCGGCCTATAGATGTCGTGTCCGTTGCAATTATCGGTGCCCACGGCCGGTAACACCACGCGCAGGCCTCGGGGGACCGCTTCGACGTAGCGCCGACGTTGGAGAGGACGGCGACGTCGGAGCGATGGCCACTGGAAGTTGTATTCCCCGTCCATCTGCTCTAACCTCTACGTGCCGGTGGGTTTATTATGCGTGCATGAGGAATGGCGGTTTAAAGCCCGCGAAAGGATGAGTGCTCTTCGGTCCGCAGTTGGAGCAGTTTAGTGGCTGCTATGGCCACATTTGGTGAGGCAACAGCCCACAATGGCCTGTCGGGTCTGCTTTTCAGGGATTGGGCTGAGATTCTACAATTACATTACATTCCGAAAAAACGGATACATTTTGTTGGAAATAAAAGGCGTTCAGGCGATGAGCTTGGGTATAGATCGAGCACGAGACCATCGGATCTTTAGTCTGACGCTCTCCCGTCTAGAGATGACAATTTTATCTAATTACCGGTGTACTCATGAATAAAAAATACTAATAGACATATGTATATTCTTTTTTTGTTGCCTACGATATATTTATGAGGGCAAACGGCAGGGACCCCCTCCTCCACGACGTCCTCCCCTCATCCCTCCTCCTGCAGCAGAAGATTGATACGTTTCTCCTTCAAAATCTCGAGCAATGGTGAACGTTGTTTCTGATTATAAAAAGAACTGTCTAAAATCCTCTATTTAGCCAATAATCCATTTTAATTTTAATTAGAAGCTATCCCGGACGGATCCTCAACGTGGGTCGACTCCGAATTCCGACTCCCGGACCTGGTGACCGCAGCCTTGATCACAGCGTGAAGACTACTCCTGCTTCTGGGTCTTGTGCATAGGTCCAAGTTTCACACATGGAAGAGAGTTCTTCCGACGTAAGTTATCCCGCTAGCAAGAATGACGCAGATGATTGATTAACAGAACTCAAACACAACTGCATGCCGACGAATCTCTAATAAAAAGGATGTCACATCGATATTATGATATATAAACGGCAGTGACCTACACATATGCACCGCGCCTTCTTTCTCTCATAAAGAAGGATGTGCCGGCTATCGTTCTGGCATTCAGTGCAACAATCGCGCACCTACATATGCATGCTCTCTGATGTAACGGAATTGCTTACGTACCCAGTCACCTGACCATCTCGTTTGCCTTATTTTTGCCATCTCAATGTACCGCGCCATCGAATCGAATAAGCACGCGCGTGATGACATGCAAGAACAGTTGCATCATGCAACCAGCGTATAACATGCTACTTTAGCTTGTTCCATATCATACCGACCTACATATCTGACGTAATGTTGTTGTTTCGATGCCGCAAGATTGAAGGGATGTTTTGCACGATGGGTAGGCAAACATTGAAGGGAAAGCTTGGAGCGGGCTATTAATCACAAACACGAATGTTGGGAGAAGAGTCTTATTCGATCGTAATGAAGAACCAGGAGGCAATTAAATAGCTTGATCGACATGGTAGTTTCGAGATTCGACACGCAGCTCGGCCCGTTACAAGTTTCCCGGCCCCCACACTTCCCCGAACTACATACATGCATCAAATCCGAGCAAATCATGGATGGACGGTCGATGTAGGCCACTAGTTCTAGACAAGTTCAGGTCCTATTTCGCCACACGTTGCAATAGTGAAATCTCGTATAACCAGGCGCGTGTCGTTCGTACATGCAAGTCACGGGTACTCGCAAGGTGCGAGTTGTACGCGTCAACATTGTCGGACCTTGTCCGGCACCGACTGAGCGCGCACGGAAGACCAAGTCACACCCGGCACGACACCGCGCGCCCTCGTCTCGATCGGCGAAGTCGCATCGCCATCCATCCAACTACACTATCCTACGTACGCTAGATAGGTTTGCCGTGGCCATGGACACCGGCCGGAGCCCGACAGGGCATTTAAACCCTAGCAGATGGGTTGGTGGGACTGCATGGCATTTACTGGTTCCTATCCTATACGTACGCCTACGGGCATGTCCAATGGTAGAGCCAACTACTGGCTATAAGAAAGCTCCATGTCACTTATAGCTAGCTTAAACACAAGCTCTCCAATGGGTTGGCTATAACATATTCTCCAACATTAAATGTGGGTCCACATGTAATTGTCTTTTATTTTTCTTGGAAAACACTATAGCCTGGCTCTTAGTTAAGAGCCAGCTCTTGTCTCTCTCTTCTACTTTTCTCTTCCACATAAGCAAAAAGATGAGATGGACTCCTTATAGCCTGCTGACATGTCTCTATTGGGGATGCTCTACTAGCCGTGGAAGCGGCATTCACTTCGAGCTGACGCGTTTGACCGGCCTGAGTCACAGGTTGCATATGAAGGCTGCAGCCGAGCGCCCGTGCGCGCACGCGTGCGAATGCGCCAAAAACGGCGTGGGTGGTCGTGCCTCCGCCCCCACGCGCTCACGACCCCGTGTAGGTGTCTACTAGATGAGACGGTCACCAACCCCTACAGATCCGAGATGGTGCGCGCCGTCTGGAGTACGCGCGTGGCATTCGCCTACGGCACGCGTCGTTGAGCCCGGCCGGAAGATACCTGTTACGTGACCTCGGCGGAAAAGCAGGAAATTCGGGTCTGTCCAGGGCAGGGATTTAAATTTCGGCGATTTAAATCTCGACTGAGGATTTTGAATTTCGGATCCACCGAGATTTAAAATCTAAAAAAATTCAAAATGCTACAATCTTGATGATTTCGGCCAAATCTCACTATTTTTTACCGATTTTTTATTTGTTTTGGCTGGATATGATTGGATTTAGGTTGAATACCATTCATAAAAAATTTCAGATTTTTTTGATGTGTTTTGATTATTTTTTCGTCAATTCAAAATGTACTAAAATCTCGGTGATTTCGGCCGAAATTTCGGATTTCCCGGTAAAAAAAAAACGGATTTGAAATTTGAATTTTAGATTTCGTCCGGATTTTATTTGAATTTCCAAAATCTCGCCGACATTTCGGATTTCAGGCACCTCCAAGATTTATTCCAAAATGAGATCTGTATCCCTGGTCTAGGAACCGTAGTTTTCTTGAAAAACTATTTTTTAATCTCTAGGTTGAAAAATAATCGTAGTTCTTTATAAGACATCATTTGACAAAAAAAAATTAATTTCTCATAGCAATAAGATGTAAAAGTATGTCCAACTCAACTTTCATTTTTTATATATAACTTCTAGATTATATCAAAAGTCACTTAAAAGTTAAGCTGTTAGGACGACTTGTTAGCTTTTCGAAAGCTGAAGTTGACTTTAAGCTCCCCAAACAGAACCCAAGGTCCGACGACATCGTCTCGAGCAGGCAACGTGCTGGTTGTTCTAACTGCCCTGGACCATTCAACGCGTTGCGCAGACTGTCTGAAAATTCAGAGACCACCAACAGACACCAGACTGCCTAAAAATTCAGAGAGCATCAACAGACCCCAATATATAAAGCAGCACATTTTAAGTATCTCTAATCATATACTAAGCATCTCTAATTATGTACTATCAGCTGATTAATTTATAACAAAATTAGATTGATAATCTGTCGGGGATTGACTATCTGGCAAAAGACCACGGTACCCCCGTGAAAAGCTAAACCCGCCGACCAAGCAATACTAGAAGAAGATGCTCGGGAGAATGAAACGAGCATCCCTCCTTCTCCTTCGAGCATACGCGTCTGCACCTTTACTCGCAGAAGCACCAAACACGCCCCCCCCACGAGCAAGCGTGCTCGTAGAGGCCACGACCTACTCGGGTGTTTGGTCGGAGGGCCCGGCGAACGCTACGAGGAAGGAAGGAGCCAACCAATCAGCCGAAGATCAAGGGAGATCATACAGAAATTCAAAGCATTGCGAATCAAGGACGGCGGGTCACGGATATGGATACATAGCGTGATCCCAGGAGGTAGTTGCCTTTTTTGGTACCTATAGTCGTATTATTTAAACCCCCCCGGAAGATTTGTAAGGGGAGAGGAAAATGAAAGGATCGAGGATGGACGCCTAGAGGGGGGGGGTGAATAGGCGTTTTACAATTTTCTAAAACTACGCAGCGGAAAAGAGATCGGAACTTCCGATATGGAGTCGGAGGTTCCGGTGTCTAATCGGAATATCCGATATGAGGTCGGAATATCCGATTAGAACAGAGTCTAGTGAATTGCAAAACTAATTACGCCTATACACAAAATGATTTCTACTTGAAGCTAGCACAAGCAAATATTAGCAACTAGTAGTAAAGCTAGCTAGCGAGATAATCAACACTAGATAGATCAATTCAATACAAGATAGCAAAGTAAAGCAATAAGCACATGTAAAGAATTGACACGATGATTTGTTTACCGAAGTTCGGACTTCCTCCAAGGAGGTTCCTACGTCTTCGTTGAGGAGGCTCGGTCACACTTGAGCCGGGTCTTTTCCAACCCTATTCCTCGCCAATCTCAGTCACACTTGAGATGTGGCTTCACTTCTTGATTTCTTCCCTTTCGGAGGTGAAATCGAACCTTCAACAAACTTCTCACGGCACACCACACACTTTGGTTGCTCGTGAGCGACGCCTAGCCGTCTAGGAGTCTTCAAACTCCAAGAGTAACAAATCCAACAAATGGATGATCTTGGAAATGAACTCTAGTGCTCAAGATGTATCTCAATCTAACACTCTTAGCACTAACTCTCACTTCCCACACCTCACTCAAAGAGGGATCACTAAGATCAAAGGAGAAGGAGCAAGGAGGAACACTCAATCCACTCCTAATCACAACACAAGTGATTAGAGCTCTCTTTAGCTAATGAGATGACCAAGGAGCAACAAATGCATCACAAGGTATTCTCTCTACTCCACTAGCTCAACCTCTTGTTTAGCCCTTCAACAATATCCTCAACACTCTCTCCCAACCGGCCAAGGGGGTTATTTATACCCCACACCCAAAGACTAGCCGTTGGAGCAAGAAAACTAGCCGTTTTACACACATCGGAACTTCCGATCTCAACATCGGAACTTCCGATCAGGCTAAAACTCCAGAACAAACTCAATCCAATAAACACATCGGAACTAACATCGGAACTTCCGATACATCGGAACTTGCATCGGAACTTCCGATCACGGGCGAAGAGGCACCTTACAGAAACCTTTCAAAAAGTTTCTAAGTCTACATCGGAACTTCCGATCTGACATCGGAACTTCCGATCCAACATCGGAACTTACATCGGAACTTACATCGGAACTTCCGATCAGGCAAAAAATTCAGCACATTTGCAAACTAAAAACACTGATCGGAACTTCCGATTTTCACGATCGGAACATCCGAATTGACCAGAGAGCACCCTTTTTGAGTTTAACACTTATCGGAACATCCGATCCAAAGACCGGACCATCCGATCCTCACAGAGAGGTTCTAGACTCTCACAAACACACCACCGGATTTACCGATGGGTCGGAACATCCGATCCCCAATCGGAACATCCGATCCAGACAAACAACCCCGGTGTACGTGATGTGTATTGTGTCTCTCATCTATTTAAGGATAGATAACACTTGAGCACAGAGACACTTCTAAATCATCCACGTTGCATCCCTCTTAATAGTACGGCACGCTTATAACAAGACACTTTATCTAGTTACCTTTGACGCCGCACGCGATCAATCCCCTTTGGGGCCTTTATGATCTTCAATCATACCTCATTTCCCCGGGATTGTCACATCGCTCTCTCTTGAAGTCCTCATGATTTATGATCATCTTCTCTTCAAGATCGTCATACTGCTCTACTTCTCTTTTACCGGATCATCACCCGGCTCTCACAACATCTTGTTCATCTCCTCTTGATGAACATTCTTTTCTTTTCTTCTCAACGGGATCTCCTCTTGACGTTCATCATCTCATGATGTCGTCCTTGTCCCGTTTCTTTATCTTAACCATCATTGGACCTAACCTGGCTCAATCATCACTTATGAAAATAGTTAGTCCAAGATGCATAGTTGTCTCAATCATCCTTGCACTCAATTAACACAAAATGAATGCCTCCATAATGATTGAGCACAACCTAAATCAATTTAAATGAATAATTGTATTTGTGTCTTAAGTATATTGATACAACTAATGTTTCGTTATACTCAAGAACTATCGATTATCCTTAATCGATCACAAGAACACCATCAACTCATGATGCAATGTTCTTTGATTATTAAGAGATAAACGACCTCAATTTAAATCTTCATTTAAATTGATATGAGTATACAATAACTACACAGGTTTTCATATACTCATGTTGATGGAAAGTAATGATCCATAATATGCGGAATGTATGGAAATGATCGTTACTCTAAGCCATCAACTATAAGATAAACTCCACAAAGATATGTGCATACATATAATTGATCTTGAATCAATATGCACATATCCAATTTTATTTCTTTGGAGCATATCCTATGATACCATGAGTATACTACAACTATGCATGTTAAATGTATACTCAAAGATCTAGTTTCAATGTCTTGATCTTTTATATGTTGTAACGAGGGATAGATCAATGCAATGAAACATTAAGTTAGAGTGTGAACTCCCCCTAAATGTGTGCATCCATGTAATATATGGATTGGGAAACATGATACACAGTTTTTGGTTAAAGCAGTGGAGAAATTCATACTTCAACTTAAATCCTAAGTATGCAATAAAATAATGAACATTGATACAATGCATACCTTGGGTTTTCCATTTACTATCCAAATGTGAGGCTACTAAACATAAGCTCAATAAATATGTTAGTCTCATTATAAATTAGATTTGTCAATGATCATCAATCATCCTTGATGAGATGAAAATAGTAATTACTTAAACATTAGTCTCATATTAGGATTTGTCATTAATCACCAAAACCAACTTAATGGATCAACCTAATGGAGGTTGTACTTACAGAAAAAAGAAAGAGATAGAACATAATACACTGGAGTAGGGCTGTTATCCCGGCAGAGGGAGGCCCGAACCAGGATAAACACCGTGTCCCACTTTTCTTCTTCTCCCGACCTCGCATCACTCGAACGACCTCTTCGATCCGTACGACGGGGCTCTGTTGATCCCCCATTCAACAAGTAAGCTCGACGGGAGCCGTTCTCCAATCGCCGATACCGGGCGCCGCCTGGTGGGGACGGCAGCCTTGATTCCGTGCAGATCAAGATCCTCGAGGATGCCAAACTCGGGAGACACTCGGGACCTTTGTGTTTTTGACCACGTTGAAGATGACGGCGTGTACTACGCCGTCGACAACGTGGCGAGGTGACCGATCCTATCGGTCACACCGAGTCTGGGAGCCCTTCCGGACACGGGAATGCGAGGACAGGGCCTCCATTCCCCAAACATTACCCTCGAGGACCAGAGGATGACTACGACGGGCTCTACGATGGCCTGGACATACCCAGGCGACCTAGAGCTCGGCCAGAGATCTGCATCTCAAGGGGATACAATGATGTCCCCATCGCTTTCATCCCGCTCTCGCCGAGTCAGCGTGGCGGGAGCCGTGCGGAGCCGGAGAAGGATCCTCGGACGCCGCCAAGCACGACCACTCTGGCGGCGGACTCCACTGGAGGCGTCCTTGGGAAAGACCCTCGCGAGCATTCGCCGCCAGGCAAAGGGAGAGTGCGCTTCCACGGAAAGGAACTCGCGGTACCGAACTCCCGATCGCTCGGGCGCCGTCAAAGCTCACCGCCTTGATTCACCGGAAAGCGGGAGCGATTCTGAGCCTTAGCGTGATGCGTGCGTGACTGCCTTGATTTCCCGAGCAAGTAGACTTGGAGGCCGTGGGCAGGGTCGTGGCAGAAGATTTGGAAAGGCTTGCCGCCAGTGAAAGTCTCGGATCCTCCCGTGGCCGGGATGCCGGAGTGTTTCCGGGACCATCACAACGCTCCCCATGCGCTCGCCGCAGGTGAGTCTCGAGCCATGCTCGGAGATCGCCTGCACCGCTAACCCGATCCGGAAAAGCCGGAGCGATCCGCAGAGCAACCTCAGGCGGTACCTCTATAATCGCCAGATTTAGCGCTCTGAGCGCTCCACGACCAAGCGGTCGTCGGCACGGCATCGTCGCATGAGGTCTTCTCGACTCGGCCAGCGCCGCGGGCGTTGGGTGGAAGACCCGCGTGGAGGCCGCTGCGACCGAGGATTTCACCGCGAAATCCCGAGCTTCGGTTGCCAGGCCTTCACGAGCTCCCTCCGGAACGTCGCATGGCCGAACAGATTCAAGCCCGGCCACGTCGAAAGATTCAACGGGACCCAGAACCCGGACGAATTTCTCTCAATATATACTACCGCCATCCTCGCCGCCGGAGGCGATGAGGGGGTGATGGCAAATTACCTGCCGACGGTTCTGGACGGAGCCGCTCGTACGTGGCTTTTCAATCAGAAGGAAGGATCCATACGGTCCTGGGGGCAGCTCAGCGCCGCGCTCCGAGCAAATTTCCAGAGCTGTTACATCCGCCCGGGAAAGGAGCGCGACCTGGAGCGCTTGATACAGACGGACGGGGAAACCTGCGACAATTCGTCCAGAGGTTCATCCAGGTCCGGAACTCGATCCCGAACATATCGGACGAAGGCATCGTCCGAGCTTTCAAGTTCGAGTGCGGGGCGGCGCTTCACGCAAGACCTGGAGATCCACTCGGATCTAACGGCGAACGAGCTCTTCCGAATGGCCGATCGATACGCCAACGCAGATGAAGCCGTCCAATGGAAGAAAATGCTGGATGAAGGAAGGCTGCCGCCTCGGCTGGCCTAGAGACCTCGGCTAGCAAAAAGGGGTCGAGTCAGAGACAAGAAGATCAAGAAGAAGAAGAAAAAGCAACCTCGCTTGACCATGGTAGCCGCGGTGGAACAACAACAACCCCGAGCAACCCAGCCTTGTAGCCGGGGTTTAACGCCTTCGGGAAGAGGACAACCACACAGGCCTCGAGAACGAGGCGACCAAGCGGACCGACGGGCGACCTCTCTTGTCCGCTTCACCAGCGCCGCGGACACGACCTACGGAATTGCCGAGCGTGGACCTACCGCCTGGAAGCGATTTCTGGCGGGGGCCCCATGCCGACGCTTCGAGAGCAGGTGAAAATGGCAAAGGTAAACGATCCGCCGAGGAAAGTGAGGATGACATGGGATACCAAGAACCAAAGAATCACATAGCGGTCATCTTCGGGGCTCCTCGCCTACAAGTCAGCAGGGACTTAAAGGACGCCGCAAGAGAAGTGCACCATGTTACCCAGGTAAGCCTCGGTGCGGCGGTGAAATGGTGCGAAATATCCTCACCTTCTCCAAGGGCGATTGTCCCCTTGGGATGACCAAACCCGGAGGCTTCCGATGGTCGTGAACCCCACCATCGGCAATACTATCGTCGGTCGGGTCCTCATAGACTCAGGAGCTCTTTGGACCTTATTTCACCAAGGTTTTGGACGAGATGCGATTCCTCGTTCCAAAATCAAAAGTGTAGCCGTGCCCTTCTTCGGGATAGTCCGGGCACCTCGATCAAACCTGCGGGGCAGGTCGTCCCGCCGGTGAGTTTCGGCGGCCCAAGTAACTTCGTAACGGAGCTAATCACCTTCGAGGTGGTAGACTTCGAGTCGGCCTACAACGCCATCCTCGGCGGCGGCCTTGGCCAAGTTCATGGCCGCCTCGCATCACGCAGCGTATCGATGCCTGAAGATTCCGGACCGAGCGGAGTCATAACCATCAAAGGAACCACAAGTCCGCACTCAATTGCGGCGAAGAAGCGCTGGATATGGTCGGTCGATTACCGCTCGCGGCCACGACCAAGAGCCGAAGCATTCCCGGCCTAAACTTGCCCTCGGCTGGAGGAGAGACCAAGGCTGTTCGCTCAACGAGTCGGAACCGGCCAAGTCGTTCATTTGGGATCTTCTCTAGATCCCAAATAGGAACTCGAGCTCGTCACCTTCCTCAGGGCAAGGTCGGATGTGTTCGCCTGGGAACCGTCCGACATGCCCGGAGTCCCAAGGGAGGTGGTCGAGCACGAGCTATGATTCGACGACAAAAAACCAGTAAGACAGAAACTTAGGCGCTTTTCCCGGAGAAGCAGGCAATCATCAGGAGGAACTCGACAAACTCCTAAAAGGCGGCTTCATCGGAGAGATCGAGCACTCCGAGTGGCTAGCCAATCGATTAGTCGAGGAAGAAAGGAGGCAAGTGGCGCATGTGCGTCGATCACACGGGTTTGAACGCGGCATGCCCAAAAGACAACTATCCGTTGCCTCGCATAGACCAAGCCCGGTGGGCGCGGCGGCGAGTCACGAACCATGAGCTTTCTAGAGCGCCTATTCAGGCTATCATCGAGATCGACCTATCGCGCGAAGATGAGGAAAAGACTTCCTTCATCACCCCATTCGGTACCTTACGCTGCTCGACCATGTCTTTCGGTCGAGAAATGCGGGAGCAACCTTTCGGCGCCTCATGCGAAAACTTTCACTGAGACCAAGTAGGTCGAAATTTGGAGGTCTATGTCGGCGACATAGTTGTCAAAAGCAAGAGTACTTGGGTCACGTTCTGACTTGGAAGAAACTTTCTGTAACCTCAATAAGCATCGAATAAAGCTAAATCGAGAAAAATGCGTGTTCGGCGTGAAGGTGGCAAGGTGCTCGGCTACATGGTCGGGCCACATGGCGTTAGGGCAAACCGGAGAAAATCGAAGCCATTGAGAACATGAGGTCGCCCACGTGCGTAAAGGAAGTACAAGCTCGGCCAGGAAGAATGGCCGCCTTAAGCCGGTTCATCTCATTTGGGGAAGCGAGGCTACCTTTCTTTAAAGCCCTCATAAGCATGATGGCTTCACATGGACGGAGGAAGCTGGTCGCTCGGTCAAAGAGCTAAAACAGTAGATCTCCTAGCCGCCCGTCCTCGTCACACCCACAGCGGGGGAAGAATTCCTTCTTTAGCTGGCGGCAACACCGCAATCAGTAAGCTAGGTGTTAGCGGTAGAGAGAGATGGTACCAATGACCTATCTATTACGTCAGCGAAGTACTTCATGGACCAAAGGAACGTTACCCCCAAGTCCAGAAACTACTGTAATCAATTCAGATGGCCTCCAGGAAGTTGCGCCACTACTTTCAAGCACACAAGAAAGTGGTGCCGGCCAGGCTTCCCACTCAGGGAGATCTGAAAAATCGGGGCGCCCGGTGGTCGCATAGCCAAGTGGGCAATGGAGCTCGCCGAGTTATTTGGTGTTCTCAGCCATACGACAATAAAATCACAAGTCTTGGCTGATTTCGTGGCGAGAATGGTCGGCTCGGCACCACCGGCCAGCGGGACCAATGATTCAAGGGAAAACTCCTGGACCTTGTATTTTGATGGATCCAGAGCATCTGGCGCTCGGGAAGTGGCGTCGTCTTGGTCTCCCGGATGGAGAGCAACTTCAAGACGCCATCCAACTACATTTCGCCGCGACTAACAACGCGGCAGAGTCTGAAGGCCTTTTGGCGGGACTTGAGCATGTAAATCGCTAGGAGTCCAACGGCTCACCGTGTGAAGGGCGATTCACGGTTGGTCGTGAACCAGGTCAACAAGGAGTATCGGTGTTCCGATACCTCAATGGCGCTGCACTGGCCGAAGTAAGGAAGATGGAGAAATACTTCAAGAATTTGAAGTAATCTACATCCAGGAAGGATAATTCCTGGTGACCAAATGTCTAAGGTCGGTTCCTCTCAAACCACCGCTCACGTGGGTGCTTGTCGAGCACCTACATAAGTCCTCCATTCCCTCAAGAGGAGGCACCAGAGACCGGCGGTAGGGTCTCCTTCCTCGAGCAAAGCGCAAATTGGATGACGCCATTCATCCAATACCTTGCGCATGGGACATTGCCCGAGGAAGAAGCCGAGCGTTCGGCTAATAAGGCGATCTTCTCAAGACAGATCGATCGAGGGCGACCTATCTGGAAAGGCGCATTAGGAATCCTTTCGAGATCGTCTCTCGGGAGGAAGGCCAAGATCTTCTTCGTGATATCCATGAAGGGATGTGCGGAGCTCACTCGTCTTCGTAACAGCTTGTGAGCAAGGCCTTCCGACTAGGATACTACTGGCCCACGGCCTTGGCGAACGCACGGTCAGTCGTAATGACTTGCCGAGCATGCCAGTTCCATGCTCGAAAAGCCCGTCAACCAAAGATATGCCACGCAAACCATACCACTCTCGTGGCCGTTCTCGACTGGGGCTCGATGTCCTTGGACCCTTCCCCGAGGTCAGAAAGGCTGCAAGTACTTGCTCGTGGCCATCGACACTTTCACTAAGTGGATAGAGGCCGAGCCTGTCTCAACCATCTCGGCCCAGGCGGCCAAGAGGTTCCTCCGTAGCAATGTGGTAACTCGGTTCGGGATATCCAGCCGTCTCATCACGAGATAATGGGACCCAATTCACGGTGAACTATTCCAAAGTTCTGCGAAGAGGTCGGGACCAAGGTGCGCTTCGCCTGTGGCGCATCCACGAGCAACGGAGCAAATTAACGAGCAAATGGGCAGCTAGTCCAGGGCATAAAGAGGGTCTTCAAGACCCTCGGCCAAAGACAAGCGGCGGTGGGTGGATGAGCTTCCCGCCGTTTCTTTGGTGTCGCACCACGACGAAGTCGAGCCACAGTAAACGCCTTTCCAACTCGTCTACGGTGCGGAGGCCATCCTGCTGCCGAAATCGTGCTAGGTTCCCCAAGGTGCAAGCGATCGATTCCATCGATCAAAGGTTGAGCGCCTCGTCGACTGGACCTCGTCGAAGCAACACGCGAGCGGGCGTTGCTCGTCTGCGGTTTACCTCTGAGGCTCTTCGTGAGGCACGCAGCCAAGACAGTCCGACCTAGGGTCCTACAAGTCGACGACATGGTCTTACGAAGAGTTCAAGACACATCGAAAACCAACAAGTGACCCCAAGGTGGGAGGGACCCTACACGGTCGTGTCTACAAAGACGCCCGGGCTGTTCGCCTCGCGATGCCGGATGGTCGGGAGCTCACCAAAGACTGGAACATCGATCAAGCTGCGTAAATTCTACGTTTAGACGAGTACTCCTATCTCGCGCCCCTTGCGATCTTTCCAATAAAACATTTCCCCTCTTTCTCGTGTTTCGTCCTCGCTTTGTCGAACGAGCATCGTCGTCTACCAAAGATCGCATGACGAGCTTATCCGACAAGTATGTGCGCACCATTTCCCTTGGCCCCTACGGATGCTCGCCAATCGTTCACTTTCCACAGTAGCTCTTCACTGTATGCGTGGTCGGGCGCGAGCATCCACTCTAAGCCCGGTTCAGTGACCACTCGGGTATGGCGGCTCTACGTATTGTTGGTTTAAAGCTCGTCTACTTTGTGCTCACATTTTTTCTCGACACAACCGACCTGTTTAAATCATTCAAAAAAATCGTCACGACCAAAGCGACCCTTAAATTTTCCCATGAACAAACTCGTGCTCGCAACAGTGAGTACACAACCTTTGTCCATGGCAGGGGCTCCGTATGATAGGAACGTTCCGTCCCTTCTTCCAAGGATCCTTTGCTCGTATCTATGCTATATGCTCTTATGCAGGAACTTGTTTTCTTTTAGAACCGGATCACATAGGCATATGTTGAAGGCGAACTTGAGAAAAACAGGCAAGAACCAAACACCTGCGAGTTTGCTCATCTAACCCGAAAGGTTGTTTTCTTTTTTACAGGATTTACGCGAGCTAAAAATAAAAGAAGAGCTAAGTCCTACGCTCGACCTGAAGGGCAGCAAGTTCCTCCTTAAGGGAGTCGACCTCGCCTCCAGGTCCAAAACTTTCACGGCAAAGACGACCTTCCCGTCTTTGTCCCGAAGGCGCCTGCACCTCCTTAAGCTGGGCACATTCACGCTCCGAGCTCGTTGGAGTTCGGCGCAGTCGGGGACCTCCTGCCGCAACTTCCCAGGCTCCTCTTCGAGGTCGGCACACTCGTTCCGAAGTGTTCTTCGCCGTCTCGCTCTCAAAGAGCTGGTCCCGAAGCCCGACGATGAGGCTCTTCGCCGACTCCAGCTCCTTCAGGTCGGCCTCGCGCACCTCGGAGACCCGACGCTCGAGATCGGCGATCTTGGCGTCTTGCTCGCGATGGTACGCCCAGAACTCCTCTGCTGGAACTGCGGAGGCATCGATGTCCTCCATAGCCTTCGCAGCAAACTTGGAGCAAAGGGGAAGGAAAGTCAAGAAGAACCCCTTGAAGATTGCTCGACTCATGTAAAAAGTTGAGAGCAAAACACTTACCAGAAGAGCCCGGCTAACCAGCTTGTCTTGAAGCCGCTGGCGGTCGGTGGCGCCAGCTCGGAAAAAGGGATTAACCCACGCAGGGCCATCCTGATCCCGAGCTAGCGCATCACGATCTTGCCCCTCCTGGGCACCCGGTGCTCCCAGGAGGGCAACGACGTCTCCTCGCCCGACCAACCCGGGGCGCCCGAGGTTGGTCTTCTGCGCCGACAGGCGGCTCGTAACCACCTTCCTCTGCCCACGGCTGCGCAGGGGGGATCGACGCCGACCGCCGCTTCCGCCCCTTGCACCTCCGCGACCGGAAGCAATGAGGGCTCCACGCTCGGAGGCGATTGGTCGAGGACGACCACCTCCGGCCCGTGATCCACGGCTGGGAGCAGCTGGTCATCAACGGCCACCTCCTCTTCGTGGTCCGCAGACAGAGGCAGCTGGTCGGGCTCGGCGATCACTTCCGCGGCTGGAAGTGGCTGGGCGATCACGACCGCATCTTCCCCTTGGTCATGATTGGAGGTAGCCGGTGGCGATGGCAAGCTCCTCCTCTTGGCTCGCTGACCAAGGGCGGTGGGTCGAAAGCCACCACCGCTTGACCACCGGAGCCCGTCGCCTGGGGCTCGCTTGCGCTTACCCCTTCGCAAGGGACCAAGGCCAAGGCTTCTTGGTCCTCAGCCCCCTGCGGCTCCTGCTCCTCCACGGCTGGAATAGGTTCCACGTCCGCTGAAGGAAGCACGGGTCCCGCCGAGGGAAGCTCGGACTCGAGTCCGGTGGCGCCGGCTCCTCCCCCGCCTCGGCCATCACTTGGTCGACGACGCGGTCGAGCTCGGCGTCAACTGTAGAGTCGATAATCTCCTCAGCCATCTGACGGAAGTCCAAAAGCAACATCCGAGCTATCACGCCCACACCAAACGGGGTGGGGTTAGCCCGAAGAAAATCGCAAGACAAGAACAGAACAAGAGAATGAAGTGGAAGCTTACCTTCTGCCCGACGAGCAGCGCCATCCTCCTCGGCCTCCTCGCCTAGGGCCATGGGCGACCTGCCCGCGGCAGCCTCGTAGGCCTCGGCCACGACCACGATGCGCTCCTCCGCGGCGTCGCTGGCACGTGCCATCGCCGGGTCGACGTCGTCCATGTCGACCTCTTCCAGCACCGAGGTTGCTTGAGAGGTCGACCTCCTGCTCCTTCTGACCAGAGCATAGGTGGCCTCCTCTTCTTCCTCCTCTTCGGGGGCATCGACCACCCGAATAAGCTGGTCCTGGAGGGCCTTGATCTGCCTCTCCAGCCGCTCCTTGGTCGGGAGGGACTTGGCCTCCTCCTTGGCCTTCCTACTTTGCTCGGCGAGGCTGTTCGATCGGCCCATCAGCTCCGGCCTCCTCTGTTTGAAGTCATCATACGGATTCGGAGTTCGCACCTCCTGGCGGTCGGCGTACTCAAGGTGCGGCGTGGTGGTCTGGCTCGGCGCTAACCGGCCGCTGGCGCGAGGCGAGAGGCGGATGCCTGGCGACCTCGACCCGCCGACCTCTTGCGGGAACCCTGGCCGGGTGTCTTGGCTTGGCGGCTGGCGGCTTCGACACGGCAAGGTCAAGGGCGACCTTCTCTCGCAAACAGAGATCGGGAGAAATAAGCTCGGAAAACATGCCCTCGGGCGAGCGAGAAGATGTACTAACCGCGTCACCGCGGTCAAAGACATTCTTGGGGATCGGCGATTGGGCGTCGGCTCCTCAGCCGAACCGAACATCTCGGCGACCATCTCGTCAACCCGATCCGTTCTGGGCTGCGTCACGACAGAAGATTAAAACAATATACATATATATATATATATATAGCACCGATCACTGTAAAGCGGCGATGCTCGGAAAGAGGTCCAGGAACATACTGCGTTATCCTCACGGGTGAAGTCATGCCACCCGGCCGCCTCGAAGAAGGGTGCTCGCGGCGCCTGGGGGACACCGGTTGAAGAGTAAAGTCCCGGCGATGTCTCGACGGTGAGCCCCATCGGCGAGCTCAGCGATATCTGAGCACCCGCTCTTCCTCGAGTTGCAGGCGGGCGCGCCGTCTCGATGGCGGAGCGTCCTCCCGATGTAGACCAACTGAGACCCCTCCGCCTTCTTCTGGTAGAACCAGAGGTCGGCCCAACCCGACACCGAGTCCTTCAAAGCAACAAGAGGGTACTCGTATGGTCGGTTGGGCCGGAGGCGAAGATAAATGCAACCAGTGAGCCATCCCCGGTGCGGAAGGGGGAGTAGAAGTGAAAGAAAAGGCTAGCCGTGGGCACTACACCCACGTACGCCTCACAAAGATGGGAGAAGATTGCGAGAGAAAGGATAGAGTTGGGGTGGAGATGAGAGATCTCGCACCCACGAAGGCAAGCACGGAGGCGAGGAAGTCGCTCTCGGGCGGCGAAGCCCGTTGATGGCGTACAACTCGCGAGAGGCGATCTCCGTCTCAGCGGTGCCGGCGCCGCGTCGCCCCAGGCACTCGACCGAGCACAGGTCAACGTACCCTCATCCGTGAGCACTGGAGCCTCCTTCGGGTCATCCGCCGACCTTGAAGCGCGCCATGGCCAAAGAAGGAAGGGGAGCGAAAAGGGTTCTTGGGCGCTAGGGCTCTTGGAAGATTTTTTTGGCGGAGGCGAGCAAAGAGACACGGTGTAACTCCGACCTCTCCGGTAGAAAGGGTTAAAAGACAGTGAAGGGACGGGATAAAAATCGCCGCCTATCACGTAGCGACACTGCCGAGAAAGCGCCGCTCGAGAAACCGCTGCATCACTTGCTGAAGGCTTCTCCGAGAAGGAACCGCATAACAACCAAACGACGCGCCGCTACGGAGTAAGCACGCCGGTAAAGAAGCTCGCCTCCGACGTAAAATGGTCGTGAGCCACGGCCAAAAGAAATTCAATCCCCTAAAGTCTTCTTAGGCTCAAGGAAGCCCGAGGGTTCCCGCTTGAACCTCGGGGCTAGCCAGTCGGGGATTGACTATCCGGCAAAAGACCACGGTACCCCCGTGAAAAGCTAAACCCGTCGACCAAGCAATACTCGCAGAAGATGCTCGGGAGAATGAAACGAGCATCCCTCCTTCTCCTCCGAGCATACGCGTCTGCACCTTTACTCGCGAAGCACCAAACACGCCCCACGAGCAAGCGTGCTCAGAGAGGCCACGACCTACGCGGGTGTTTGGTCGGAGGGCCCGGCGAACGCTACGAGGAAGGAAGGAGCCAACCAATCACCAAGATCAAGGGAGATCATACAGAAATTCAAAGCAGTAGCGAATCAAGGACGGCGGGTCACGGATATGGATACATAGCGTGATCCCAGGAGGTAGTTGCCTTTTTTGGTACCTATAGTCGTATTATTTAAACCCCCCCAGAAGATTTGTAAGGGGAGGGGAAAAAAGAAAGAGATAGAACATAATACACTGGAGTAGGGCTGTTATCCCGGCAGAGGGAGGCCCGAACCAGGATAAACACCGTGTCCCCCTTTTCTTCTTCTCCCGACCTCGCATCACTCGAACGACCTCTTCGATCCGTACGACGGGGCTCTGTTGATCCCCCATTCAACAAGTAAGCTCGACGGGAGCCGTTCTCCAATCGTCGACATAATCCAACTAAGAGGTCAAAGTGTAAGTGTAAATCTAGCAGGACAAGACAAAAACCCCGGCATTGTACTAGCTATTAGTTCTAAACAATATGAGTTTCATATTTAAGTGGCAACAAGCATGACAAAACAATAAAAAGAAAATACAGATGGCTCCTTTTCAGTAATCAAACCCAAAAGACAACATGCCATTTTTATTAACATTATGGAAATGATTACTTTTCTAGCCACTCTCAACTCGTTTTTTTGTTGTTGTAAATTTATCCGCCTTCACATTGGAATAGCAAATCAAGTCCCCTCCCGACCGTGGTAGCCACCTTCCACACACATCGCCCGAGGCAGGTCCGCTCCCGCACTCACCCCCCCCCCCCGCGCACAGGGAGCGCGACAGCTGACAAGGAGTGCAGGAGCAGCACCTAGTCTTTTACCGGTCTCGGTGTTTAGTGGGGAAACCGGGTTGCTGGCATAGGATTGTCGTACTATTAAAAGGGGTTGAGTCATTTAGCTTGAGCTTCATCATGTGTTGATGAGCTCAAACCGGTTCGCTCTAGCTCACTCTCTTAGGTTGTTTCTTGCATAGAGTTAAGCAATTGCATGTGTTACAAATGGGATAAGCTTATACCTTTGGTTTTATTCATTCTTATTGGTTTGGTGTTTGCATGGAGTTGAGCATTTACTTGTGTTGCAAATGGAGGAAGCTCATGCATCTGGTGTTTGCTTGGCATGTGAGGATTTGCAAATGTGTTTTACAAATTGAGTTGATCATGTGTTGCTTATCACATGGCTAAGCATGTGTTTATGCATGTTTCTTAAAGCTAAGTTTGCATATGTGTTTTGGAACTTGAACTCAAGATCATGAATCTTTGGAGCATGTGAACAAAGTTTGCGAATGTGTTTCGCAAACGTCTAAGGATCATGTGTTGATCATCACATAACTCAAACATATGATCTTGATCGTTCTTTGTTGCTTAATGTTATTTGCAAATGTGTTTTGCAAAAATGTTTCATGCAAGAACTCGTCTTAGCATGTGACTACAATTTGCAAATGTGTTTTGCAAATTACTAGACATCATGTGTTGATATCACATGTCTATGTTTGAGTTCATGCATGGTCTTTATTATTTGAATTGCATGTTTTATCATTTGCAAATGTGTTTTGCAAACAAGATTAACACATACAATTCTTGTGGTGCAAGTGACTAGTTGTCGGTGTTTCGAGCACCGGCCAATGAATTTGTATAGGTAAGAGGGGGGTGCACGCTCCCTCTCCTCGACGGCTTACTCGGGTGAGCACAAGATGTATACTGGTTCGGGCTGAACGTCCCTACTCCAGTTTGTGTGGGTTTGATTGTATTGATTCCTTGGTTGTCCGTCGTTTTACATGCTCGCTCCCTCCCCTTTATATAGGCGAGGAGGGAGGTTACACTGTAGCTTGAAAAAGAGAAAAAGACTGTGCTCTTAGTCACCCGCAAGTGGCGGGCTGATGGGACCGGCCGGCCCCTTGCCCTCGCCGGGTCGGCGTAGTTGCTTGTAGTAAATGCGAGAGTTGGGGACTTGTGCCGCTGCGTCACCATTACGTCCGGCATTTAATGCGCCCGATCACGCAATAAATCTGCTTTGTTCCTTGGGGATTTGGCGGCTTGGTCATGGCCGGTTTTCGGCGGTGCGGCCGGGCCTCGGCCGCCTGGATTCGGCCACGCGCCCTTCGGGCCCTGGGGTACCCATGGCCTGGTACCGTCAGTAGCCCGAGCCCCCGTGCAGGTCGGTGAGGTGCCCGGGGTGTCTTGTTTCCGTGCTGTGATGCCGTGATTCGCTCGGCCTTATCAGAGTCTCTTGTCCGGTCTTGGCGCACCCGTGGGTGTAGTTTGAGCCCCGAAATGGTCGGAGAGCAGGTCGGGGGTTTTCACCGGTTTGATCGGGAAGAGTCTTCGCCCGGTGCATGAAGACCCTGGGTGTAGTTCCGAGCCCCGAGTGGCCTGAGAGCGTGCCTGGGGTTTCGCTTGCTTGGTCGTTGCTTTGCGGTATCGGGAGGTCCGATCGCAGTATATATCTGTGCCGGTCGTGCCGCCAGCGCTTGATGGGCCGATCGCTGGCGAGCACGTGGCGCCCGGGTTGGCGCGATGGCCGGTCGCCCTGGCGGACACGTGGCGCCCGGGTCGAGCCGCCGGGCGCGCAGTGGGCTGGTCGCCCTGGCGGACACGTGGCGCCCGTGTCGAGCCGCCGGGCGCTGGGCTGGTCGCTCGGCGGACACGTGGCGCCGGTCGAGCCTTTCGGCGCGCAGGGCTGGTCGCCACTGGCGGACCGTGGCGCCGGTCGAGCCGCCGGGCGCGCGATGGCTGGTCGCTCGGCGGACACGTGGCGCCGGTCGAGCCGCCGGCGATGGGCTGATCGCTCTGGCGAGCACGTGGCGCCGTGTCGAGCCGCCGGCGCGCAGCCGGCTGGTCGCCTGGCGGACACGTGGCGCCCGTCGTGCCTTCGGCGCGCAGGGCTGGTCGTCGCCGTGGCGCCCGGGTCTCGCCCCTTTACGCCCGTCCGTGGTGGGGGACCAGGAGGGTGAGAAACGCGCTTGCCTTCGTTGGCTCGAGCGCCGCTCTCGTGGGGCTACAAGCGAGTGATCCGGGTGGAACCTGAGGCCCCCTTCGCGAGGGGGGTCCCCTAGCGGACAATCCCGGCGCGGGCGTCCGACCCCACTGGGGGGCGATCCATAAAGAATCTTTCCTTACTCGATCCCGTATCGGACCTTGGATCGTTCGATCCGATCCAAAGCGCGGTGGCCGCCACCGTCGGCAGGTTCAGCGAGAGCGTGAGGTGTGATCGGGACGTGAGTTAAGGCGATTGGGTCGTCCGCCGACCCAACTAGGGGCCCTGGGGCTCGCCTTGTCCTCACCTCTTGCCCATTTTTTTGCTGTGGTGGATATCGTCGCCGTCTCTTGCCTTAGGGACCACAGGGGTCGGGCATTGGTCGGTGTGTGTATCACAAAAGTTAGAGAGTTGGGAAATCGAGAGAACGCTCAACCGTGGGAGGCTGTTCCGGACCGATCGTGGGTCGACCCGCTTGGGCACTTCCTTTCTTCGCCAAGCACTACTTCGTAACCGTAGCCGCCGGGGCGTAGGCCGTAGTACTTTTTGGTCGAAAGTTTGGCCGTCTTGGGAGGACCCGACGATTGGTTGTGACAACCCAACCCGCGGGACTCTTGTAGCCCCCGAGTGGGGCGGGGCGGTTTGTTCGTTACCGCCGCGCGCCACTTGAAGGAGTAATAACGAGTGTGCAAGAAGAAGGTACTCACTTATCTTTCTTTATGACTGGCGAGGTTTTTGTTCAACGCGGGGAATTGGCGGTGCTTCGGTTCCCGCGTCGCTTGCTTCGGCGCTTCGGCTTCTACGCCATCAGCTTCGAAAAGGTGCGGTCGTCATGAATCTTTGGCGGGTATCCGGCGTCGCTTCGTTTGGCTTCGGATCGCCTATAAATAGGCGGAAGGTGGGCGCTGGGACTTCATTCAGCAACGTTGAGACGAACTGTCGACTTGCTTTTATGGCTGCCTCGCTCTCTCATTCCCGCTCTAAGGATGAGAGCCCACCGATCGATGAGATCGACTGGGACTCCCTTCAACGAGAGGCAGAGGATGAGGAGGAGTTGGGGCGACGAGCTGGCCGTCTTTTAGGCGGCCCGTCGGACGACGGGTCGATCGGGAGCCGCTTGAACGGAGGCGAGGAGGAGGAGCGAGAGCGGGCGCGACAAGCCGCGATCGTCGGTGAGGAACCGCCGCCGCGGCGCTGAGCAATTGGGGAAGCGGGCGCCGTCCTCCCCGCGCTCCTTCTCCTTCCGGAGCACTGAGTCGGCCGCGACATCTAGGCTCAAGGCTGACGACCGTCTTTGCCGATCGCCCGATCGTCTTTGCCGTACTCTTCTCCGACGGCGGTCCCCCCTGTGTCGGACTCCGAGCTCCCCCGGGAACCATAGAGGTCACACAGGGGGGGCGTAGGGGCTACCGCTTCTTGAAGGTGCGTCCGGGCGGATCGGGGCTCTCCTGCTGCGGATTTCGGCGACCCAGCTATTTTTTGCCGTGCGTCGCGGCAAAAATTGTGCGGGAAGCTGAAGCTGTGTTTGGAGAGGGACGATAAGTCCGGAGATCAACTGTCGGCGCGGAAGACCCTTAGACGAGGAGAAGTTTTCTAGGTTTTAGATTTTCTTGTTTCCAAAGAATGTAAATGCCGTTGAATTGGAAGAAAAATAAAGGTGTTCGAGTTTTATATGTGTTTTTCGCTATTTTTTCGGTTTGTTGCTGGTAAGAAATGCCGGGTCATGGTTCTTGGAGTGCGGGGACCAACCGACCGATGATCGACATGTTCCAGCGTTTCAGAAAAAAGTAGGAAAAAGCAGTTTTAAGCGCGGCGTTAGTTCCCCGGCAACCGCAGTACATCATCTGCTCTGTCTCTTTTTCCTTAGCGAGATACCACTTCGCAACCGTAGCCGCTGGGGCGTAGGCCGTGGTGTTCGGGTCGGGAAAAAAAAGAAGACCGAACGATCGGGTGAATGACAGCGGTTGAATGGGATGTCGACCCGAGTGGAAAAAATGCTACGCGCACGCCCGGTAAAAGGTGAACATGGTAATGAACGGCAGTAGAAAAGGGCTAAGGGTAGAATCGTCTTAGCTTTTCAATGTTCCAGGCGTTTGACAGGATGTTGCCATCGGGATCCTTGAGCCGGTAAGTGCCAGGTCGAAGGACCTCTACTACAGTGAAAGGGCCCTCCCAAGGAGGGGAGAGCTTGTGCTTGCCTTTGTTGGACTGAACCTGGCGCAGAACTGTGTCGCTGTGTTGAACGCCGCCCTCTAACCTTGCGGTCGTGGTAGCGTCGCGATGTCTGGCCGGTATTTGGCTGAGCGAACGACGGCGACATCTCGCGCTTCATCGAGCCGGTCGACAGCGTCTTGCTGGAACTCGAGCCCCCGGGTCTCGTTGAAGGCCTGAACCTTTGGGGTGCCGTAGTCCAAGTCGGTTGGTAGGATGGCTTCTGCTCCGAATGCCAGGAAGAACGGCGTGAACCCGGTCGACCGGGTCGGGGTGGTCCGCAAGCTCCAAAGTACGGGAGGTACCTCGGCTGCCCAACGTCCCGCGTACTTCTTCAGTCGATCGAAGATTCGTGGCTTGAGCCCTTGGAGGATCATGCCGTTCGCGCGTTCGACTTGGCCGTTGCTCCGTGGGTGAAGCGGCGGCTGCCCGATCAGCGGATCTTTGAAGTTGTCGCGAGCTCGAAACTCCTTTCCGTGAAGCTGCGTCCGTTGTCGGTGATGATGGAGTTCGGGACTCCAAACCGGTGAAGCGATGTTGCGGATGAAGTCCGCTGCTGCTACCAAGTGATCGTTGTGATCGGCTTGGCTTCTATCCACTTGGTGAACTTGTCGATCGCAACCAACAAAGTGGGTGAAGCCCCGGCGCTTTCTTGAAGGGCCCGACCAGATCGAGTCCCCGCACGGCGAAGGGCCAGGTGATAGGGATCGTTTGGAGGGCTTGGCGCCGGAGGTGAGTTTGCCGAGCGAAGAATTGGCACCCTTCGCGACGTCCGGATGATTTGCTCGAGTCGGCCACGGCGGTCGGCCAAGAGAAACCCTGTCGGAAGGCTTTCCGACCAGGCTCGCGTGACCCGGCGTGGTGTCCGCAAACCCCGCCGTGGATGTCGCGGAGTAGCTCTCTCCCTTGGTCGGCTGGGACACACTTCTGGAGGATCCCGGAGGGGCTCCTTCTGTAGAGGTCGTTGCCGATCAGTACGAAGGATTTTGCCCGACGAGCGAGGCGGCGGGCCTCGGTCGGGTCGTCGGGGAGGGAACCGTCAGTCAGCCGATCGACGAAGGGATTCCTCCAATCGGTGCTGGTCATCAGGACGTTGCAACTCGGCTCGACCCGGCTTAGCCCTTGTCGGGTCGCTTGGCCGATCGTCCGGGCGATCGGTCCGGATGGACGCTTGGTGTAGGTCGAGGACGAAAATTCCCGGCGGGACCGGCCCTCTGCCGGAGGCGAGACCAGCCAGGTGATCGGCCTCTCCGTTGTTCCGCCTGTAGCTATGATGGAGTTCAAATCCTTTGAACTTTTGCTCCAGTTTGCGTACCTCGGCGATGAGGGTCGCCATCCGATCGTCGCGAGGTTCTGCAGCCTTCATGACTTGATCGGCGACCAGTTTTGAGTCGCCATGCACGCATAATCGCAGAGCTCGAGTCGGGCGGCGATGCGGAGGCGATGCGAGGGCCTCGTACTCGGCGACGTTGTTGGTTGCGTCGAAAAGTAGCCGGATGACGCATCAAGCTTGTTCCGGCGGTGAAAGAATGACGACCCGGCCCGGCTCCGTTTTTGGTGAAGGACCCGTCGAAGTACATCGTCCAGTACTCAGGGTCTTCGAGCGGAGGTGGGGCCTGGGCTTCGGTCCACTCGGCGACGAAGTCGGCTAGAACTTGAGATTTTATGGCAGTCCGAGGGACATAGGATATGTCATGCCCGTTGAGCTCGAGTGCCCACTTGGCAATTCTTCCGGAGGCGTCGCGGTTGTGGATGACCTCGCCGAGTGGTAGGGAAGTTACCACGGAAACGTGGTGCTGGTTGAAGTAGTGTACCAGCTTCCTTTTCGTGATCAGAACTGCGTAGAGCATCTTCTGAATCTGCGGGTACCGTGCCTTGGACTCGGAGAGTACTTCGCTAATGAAGTAGACCGGCCGCTGGACCTTAAGGACTCGCCCTTCTTCTGCTCGCTCCGCTACAAGTGCCGTGCTGACGACCTGGGTCGTGGCGGCAATGTAGAGTAGCAGAGGCTCTTCTGGCGCCGGGGCGACCAGCACTGGAGGGGTGGTCAGGAAAACCTTTAGCGCGTCGAAGGCGTCCTGAGCCTCAGCCGTCCGGTGAAGTGGTCGGATTTCCTCGGGAGCTTGTATAGGGGCAAGCCGCGTTCGAGGCGGGGCGTGAAGCGACTTAGGGCCGCTTAGGCATCCCGTCGACCTTTGGGCCCCTTTGAGGTTCTTGATCGGCCCCATCCTTAAGATCGCAGAGATCTTATCTCGGTACCGGCTTCGATGTCGCTCGGAGATGATGAAGCCGAGTAGCTTCCTCTTGGGTACCCCAAAACGCACTTCGGGGTTGAGCTTGATGCGAACCGTCGAAGGTTCGCGAAAGTCTCCTCCAGATCGGCGATGATGTCGGGTCTTCTGGTCTTGACAACGATGTCGTCGGCGTGCGCCTCGACATTGCGGCCGATCTGGTCGGAAGGCGGTCTGCATGCATCTACGGTATGTAGCCCCGCGTTCTTCAGGCCAAACGGCATTGTCACGTAGCGTAACGAACCGCACGGAGTGATGAAGGAAGTCGCGAATGGTCGTCTTCTTTCATCGCGATCTGGTGGTACCCTGAGTAGGCATCCAGAAAGGACAGGGATTCGCACCCTGCGGTGGAGTCTACCATTTGGTCGATGCGGGGCAGAGGGAATGGATCTTTCGGACATGCCTTGTTGAGGCTTGTGTAGTCGACACACATTCTCCATTTCCCAGTCTTCTTTTTTACAAGCACAGGGTTTGCTAGCCACTCGGGGTGGCGAACTTCTTTGATGAACCCTGCGGCCAAGAGCTTGGCTATTTCCTCCCCTATGGCTACGCGCTTTCCTTCGTCGAAGCGGCGCAGACGCTGGGCGACTGGTCTAGACCCAGGCCGGATGTTCAGGGAGTGCTCGGCGACTTCCCTCGGGATCCCCGGCATGTCGGAGGGCTTCCATGCGGCGTCCCGGTTGGCGCGAAGGAAGTCGACGAGCGCGCTTTCCTATTTGGCAGGAAGCGTGGTCCCGATCCGAGCGGTTTTAGTCGGGTCCTCTGGGTCGACTTCGATCGTCTTCGTGTCCTCGGCGGACTTGAAGGAGCCCGGTCCGGACTTGCTAGAGTCGGGAGCGGACTCGGAAGTGCTGGCTCGGAGGCCGGCGAGCTCGGTGGATGCGACGACCGCCGAGGCCAACTCGCAACTGTCTTTCTCGCAGCTGTAGGCGAGCTGGAAAGACGCGGTTCTGATGATCACCCCATGCGGCCGGGCATCTTCGCCGTAGGTGTAGTTGGGGATCGCCATGAACTTCGCGTAGCATGGTCTCCCCAGGATGGCGTGGTAGGAGCCGGGAAAATCCACGACCTCGAAGGTGAGGGTCTCGGTGCGGAAGTTAACCGGGCTCCCGAACGTGACGCAGTCGACTGCCGTAGCGGGTGGGCCTGGCCGCCAGGAACGACGCTGCAGTGAAAGGGCGCTCGCTTGGTCGAAGGCTCGAGCGGGATCCCCATGGCGTCGAGGGTCTCAACGTAAAGCGATGTTGAGATCGCCGCCGCCGCCCATGAGCACCTTAGTCGGTAGCGCCGTTCCCACGATGGGATCAATGACGGCGGGTACCTCCTGGTTGCGGGGCGTGGTCGGGGTGGTCGGCCGGTCAAAGGTGATCGGGGACTCACCACCGAAGGTATTTGGGTACTGTTTGGGCTTGCAGCGAACACCTCTCGGCGAGCGAGCTTGAGCCGCCTCCGGTCGGCGTAGCTTCTTGGTCCGCTGAAGATCATGAGGCATCCGTCGGTCTCGGGAAGCCGGCGTCGCCTCTCGATCTCGGTGGTTTGCCGAAGTCTTGCCTCTTTCCTTTGCCCGTGGCGTCGCGGGGTTCCGGAAAGGAAGCGCTCAGACTTCGCAGCCCCGATACTTGTGCTCGACGGGTATCCGTGGTTCGGACACGTACTCTCCATCGATTTCGAAGTGGTCGGGTTGCCGGCCTTGCGGCTTTCCCGATCGGGTCGGGCCGCATAACCAGGCGGTCCTCGCGGACTGTTTGCCGTGGCGCCGCTTGTCGGGGCGGTCGGAGGAGAAGTGGGCTCGGCGCCAGTTCCTCGCCGACCTCCCTTTGTCGAAGATGACATCTACGGCCTCCTCGCCCGAGGCGTGGTTGGTGGCAATGTCCAGGAGTTCTTTGGTGGTCCTGGCTTCAGACACCCCGCTTTATGGACCAGGGTCTTGGAAGTGGTGCCAGATGAATGCCCCCACGACATCGGCGTCGCGGATGTCGAGGAGCTCGTTACCGCTGGGAAAACGCGTCGGATGTAGTCGGAGGTTTTCCCAGGCCGCTGCGACTTTTCAGTCCCGTGAATTCCCTGGTCGCTTGTAGGTGCCTGAAGTTGCCAACGAAGTGGTGCTTGAGGTCGGCCCGATCCGGATGATGTTGGCGGGCAGATATTCGAGCCATGCCCGGCCGAGTCCGCCAAGTAGATGGGGAGGTATTGGATGACAAAGAGGTCGTCCGTCGCTCCCCCGCGACATGCGAGCCGGTAATCTTCGACCACACTGCGGGGTTTGTAGCCCTGTGTGCCCAGCTATGTTGGCCGGCGCCGGAATCGGCGAGGAACCAGCTGCGAATTCCGACGAAACGCCCGTCTTGGGGCCATCGAGGCTCGGCTTGATCACGCCATGTTGTATCGGCGACGTGCGACCGGGTCGGGTCGTTCCTTGTTCTTCGCGTTTGGAGGGTGGTGCGAGCGTCGCGTTCGTCCCCCAAACGTTGGTGCACCGGGGTGCGCGATGCCTGGGGTTGTCCGGAAGGTGACGCTGCCCTTGTTTTGCTCCGACGGCCTCGGCCGGGCGTTGCGGCGAGCCATCCGAAGAGGTGCCCGACGCTGCGATCCGTGGCCATACAGCGTCTTCTTGCGGCCGCTCGCTCCACCAGGCCGGAGGTTACGGTGGGTAGCCTTGGCTGCAGGATCGTCACGGCTCGGGAATGCAGCGGGGCGGCATTCTTCTTCTTGGCGATGTTTTGGCCCGTGGGAAAGAACGATGAATCGCCCGTCCCCTAGCTACCGGTGGTGGTGGACTGGCGTCTTGTGGCCTTGCGCGCCGCCAGCGAGGTGGAGCGGCGGGCGAGGATTGCTCCAGTCGGCCTGGAGCTTGTCGAGCTTCGGCCTTTTGAGCCTCGGCTCGTCGCGTCGCCCGAAGGTCGGCGCGGCGAGCACGGTGATCCTCCTCGGTGTGTTGGCGGAGAGTCTTCGGCGTGGCGGGTAGCGGCGCTGCCGCGGTGTCGGGGTCGCGTAGCGTGGTGCATTCTTGTCTCTTCCTCCGCTAGATCCGTGGTCGGAGGAGTTGTCCGAGGGTGGTCGTCGGATGCGTGGCCGACCATTGCCACGGCAGCGAGGTCGCGGCGGGTGCGACCGCCATCGCCGATGCCTCCGCGCATCGCTTGGGGTGATGGGGCCTCCGGCGCGCCGGCGTTGGGGTCCGTAGCGGGGACCTCGAGCGGAGGTCTCTGAAGGCCCAGTGAGGGCGTCGGGGTCCTCGGTGGACACTTGGCGCCGGAGTATGGCGGGACGATCACTATCTGTCCCGCCGTGGTGGTGACGGGTCGAGGAGCCGAACGGATCGACGCTATCGGCATGGCGATGTCGGAGAAAGAAAGGGAACCGTCGAGGAAGCTAAGCGGGAAGATGGCGACAACGTCGTGCACAGCCCCTACCGGCGCGCCAACCGCCGGTGTTTCGAGCACCGCCAATGAATTTGTATAGGTAAGAGGGGGTGCACGCCCTCTCCTCGACGGCTTACTCGGGTGAGCACAAGATGTATCTTGGTTCGGTGAACGTCCCTACTCCGGTTGTGTGGGTTTGATTGTATTGATTCCTTGGTTGTCCGTCGTTTTACATGCTCGCTCCTCCCTTTATATAGGCGAGGAGGAGGTTACATCGTAGCTTGAAAAAGAGAAAAAGATCGTGCTCTTAGTCACCCGCAAGTGGCGGTGATGGGACCGGCCGCCGCTCCTTGCCTCGCTGGTCGGCGTAGTTGCTTGTAGTAAATGCGAGAGTTGGGGACTTGTGCCGCTGCGTCACCATTACGTCCGGCATTTAATGCGCCCGATACGCAATAAATGCTGCTGTTCCTTCGGGGATTTCGGCGGCTTGGTCATGGCTTCGGTTTTTCCCGGCAGCTGCGGCTTCGGGCCTCGACCGGCCTGGTTCGGCCCACGCGCCCTTTCGGGCCGCTGGGGGTACCCATGGCCTGGGTACCCGTCACTAGTGTTGGCAAATGTGTTTTGCAACCTATTGTAGTCATGTGTTGATCTTCACTAGGCTCAAGAATTGATGTTGTTAATTGAAGTGGTCTTGTTTTCTTGATTTATGTTTGGAAATGTCTTGCAAAATATTTGAGTTTCATACAACTTGATCTTGAAGCAAGTGATGAATAATCTGCAAATGTGTTTTGCAAATTAGTGTGATCATGTTTTGATCACCACATGACTCAAGAAGTGAATTTTGAATTGAATCTCCTTGATTTTTGTGAAAAATCAAGTTTTATCTAGAAAATCGGCACTACCGCAGTGCAATTGTTGGTACTTCCAAGGGTGTGATAGTATCGCAGGCTAAGACCGGTACTGCTGGAGATTGACAGTAATGCCCATTTGGAGCAATAGTTATTTTCCAGTACAGTGTTGACTGCATGTGTTGCAAGTCCGGCACTACTGTATCGATGGTCTGGTAGTACTGCCGGGTCGGTACTACCACCCCAATAAGGCCGGCTCTTATTTTTTAGAGGGCAAATTTTCTCTGGATTGGTTAGGCCAGCACTACCAGTGGCTCAGGCCGATACTGCCGCCCGTCCGGCACTACCGGACTCTATGTGTCGGTAGTACTGGAGGTAGTGTGCAATAGCTAGTTTTTCAACCATTAGGGTCGAGGCTGCCACTAACGAGTCTTAGAGGCCGGTAGTGCTAGATTTGTTGTTTTCTACCTAAAATGCCTCCAAATGGCTAGTTTTCTTTGAGGAGGCTATAAGAGGAGTGTTGGGGGCTGCATTTTTGGAGTTGTGCATGTGTTGCACTATTAAATTTGGTTCTTGAGCTAAGAACGATTCTAATTTACATGTGCTGCAATTATAAGTGGTTTGAGCGCTCCTTGTGCATGTGTTTCACTTGGAGGAGAGCTTTGTGTTTGTGTTGCACTCGATGGTCTCCATTGTGCATGTGTTGCACTTAGGTGATGTTCAAGCCAGAAGGCTTGACCTATACTCCTAGTGTTTACCGACACGGAGATGGCGTAGCGGCGTCGTGCATGGTGATCTTCTCAAAGGAGATTGTGAGAATGCCCGGCAGGTTGGTGAAGGTCAGAGCTCGCCTACCCGGAGGGGGAAAGTGCTACCACTATTGTATTCGAGGTCGGTGCTCAATTCTTAGAACCGGTATAATTCGTTTGGGCTTACCTCAATATGGACTATAGGAGTTTGGTAAGTCTCCAAACACCACTTTAAAAAATATTGTGTCTTCAGGTGGTTTTCTCTCTTGTGCTTAATTATGTTCAAGCAATTTACATTCATAAAATTAAATTGATTTCTTTTAGGATTGCAAATCATTGATTAGAGACTTAAATTGTTGGAGCACCTAGTGAGCCTAGTTGATTTAGGTTTTAATTGTCAAAATCTTAGATTTACGCTTCTGCATATTATTTAGGTTTTGACACAGGTGATTAGTTGTCTAGTTAGAGAAGAAGCGAGCACAGCAGGCGCCTATCGTGGTCGGGGGGCTAGATTTGCAAAAAAACGAGGTGAGAGGGGCTAGAAAAGTGATCACTTCAACATTATGTATTCGCTAAGCATCTTATATTGTACCATGGTTTTAGAGGGCTCAGCATCTACAGAGGAGCCTTTGAGTAGCTCATTGCTTGCCGTGCCACCAACCAAGGTCCACCTTCCATGACTTGTTGAGCGAAGGAAGACTGAATGAATGTAAGCAAGAGCACTATCAAATGTAGATTGATTTATTTCATCAGCTAGCACAAAATAAGTACACCGTCACATGTGAAGACTAATGTTTTGGTACTCAACGCTTCAATACTCAACTTGTAGTTCTAATTAATATCAAAGCATTGATCATAATTGTACCAAGCTCTATAGTTCATACCATAAAGAAATGGAAACCCTTGCCCTTCCCACGTCAGTTCTTACCATTCTAATAGCTATGCTAGAAAAATTCACATCACTTTATGTAATTTAGAATCAAGAGTAGAACTACTGACATATTCATTGTAGAGAGAATTAGTTCATGATGGGGTAAGAGAAGAGTAGGATTGACAATCTATTGAATTCATTACATGTTCGTTATCATGCATAACTTGCAAGGAAATGTGGTGAATATGCTATGGCATAAATCAGCATATATTAGCGCAATTCTTAAATAAAAAAACCTAGAAGCGCCTTAAGAAGCTACCTCAGTTCATACAACATAAATCCATAAAGACAATGGTACAAAACATATCTAACACTTCCATATCCGTAAAATTTGTAATCAAAATCTAGATACCTACAAAAACAAACAGTTTGAGTAAGAAACATTCATAAATTCAACTCCTAATGGTTTGCTCATTTTGTTCCATCAATCCTTACGTATATAATTACATGAATGATTGTTGTTTGAAACATGAATTTTCTCATAGAATTAAACCAGTAGTGAACATAGTATATCAGTCACAGACTTTTTATTTTTATTTTTTTACTTCGACCAAGTCCTCTAAACCAAACCTAACTATGTTTCCTAACTAACAATCAGAATCTATATGCCCTATTAAGAATCACCATACAACAATCATAGCACTCATCGGTCAACACCATGGCATTTTTGTTAGGTAAAGAAAGCAAGAGACATGTAGACCTTGGATCGGATTTCTCGAAGACGACCTCCTCTACATTCCTACTGATGGTGGGCATGGTGGCGATAGCCTAGCCTCGCCATGGTATAGCCAGTATAAAACCGATCGTCCATTATATCTGAAAAAGGAAAGCTTACGATTATCTTTCAACTCAACTCTTAACGATGGTAACTTTTCACAGAGCTTCTATATTGAATCTAGCATTTTGCACAGCTATGCTGCAGTGGATAACATGACCATGTGAGGCTAGTCCTTACCTCATGTAGATCAAATGACCAAGCAGACAAGAGAGCCAAGGGCAGATCAAGCGGTGGCAAAAGATGATGACCTCCATATTGTTAGATGATGGGCATGGCGGTGACGGCCTTGCTTCGATGGAGCCTGCAGAGCACTGCTACTCTTCCTCAGCTATGGGGATTGGGGAGGGGACGGGTTATGCAGAAGGCAAGGGCGACGAGGAGGCATCGGCGCCGACATCCATGTAGGAATGGTGGGGGAGGGAGTCGAATCCACCCATCCACATACGTGGCGTTGCCCACTGCTGTAGCACCTTCGACATGACCCTCATTACCGGCTGGGCCGCGCCATATCCTCCCCTCATTGCCAGGATGGTCTGCTCCATCTTCTCCTTTCGTCACCGGTGTGCACTGCCCTTGGCCCGGGCGATGCAAAGGGGGTGAAGGACGAGGAGCCAAGCAAGAGGTGAGCACATGCTGGCGGCAGTGGCGACTCACATTGGAGGAGAGAGAGAGCCCACACGGGGAAGGGAGGCGACGTAGGTCTGATGTGACAGCATTCGCTGGAGCTAGTGGCGGGCGCGGCTGAAATGCCCGAAAATTTCAACAGAAGAATTGAAAGCTCGAATTTGGATTTGAATTGAAATTAGGTTTTGGATTTGAGTTTTGAAACTCACCTTTGCTCACCGTCTTGACCTCCGGTCCTTGCGCTCCTCCCAGTCCGCGGGTCGCGTCGCTGTCGTCGCCTTGCCGCTGACCCCTGCTCCAACTGCCGCCATCACGTCGCACGTCCAACTGGCCACTGCCCTCGTCGTGTTTGCCAATAGCTCGCCAGCCGCCTACGCCATGCCGCTCACCCCCACCGCGTGGCCATAAGAACCCCTCCCCCCGAGCTTGCCTTCTCCCTCGCCCCTCTCCCCCCCCCCCGGTTTGGTGAGCCCCCGCCTCTTCCTCATCCTTGCCACCCTCTCCTTCTCCGGCGCAGACCGTTGAGCCCCTTGCCCGGCCGGATTTGACGTCGTTTCCCCGCGCCGAGCCCTAGGGATGGCAACGGGTCCGGGTCCCTCCGGGTCCAACCTTCGTGGACCTGGACCCGAGACCCGAACTCGGGACCCGGACCTGGACCCGAAGTTAATCACGGGTCCAATCCCGGATCCGGACCCGGACTCGACGGGTACCCGGACCCGAACCACAGACCTACTGAACCAGAGCGTCGAGCACTAGCCATTAAGCTACGATGTAGCTTAAGAGTGGATAGTTTTTACTCTATGTGAGGTACCATGCGAAGCCAAAAGGGAAATTGGAAAAAAATTTGCAACCGTCTCGGCTAGAAGAGGGATCGAACCCACGATCTACTGCCCAACACAGCCGTGCTCTACCGCTGGACTAGGATGTTGCTTGAGGCAAAGAAACTAAATAATTCAATTGAGGTAGCATCCAATGGCTGTCATCTAAAATGAGAAATTTTTTTGCCACCATAGCAGCTGGGGGATTCGAACCCGAGTCTTGAGGGTTGTAACCCAGGGTGCCCACCACTTGACTAAGATGTTACTTGGGACAAGGTTGTTTGGCCAAGTATCTAAGTTCGAATCGGGTCTGGGTACCCACGGGTCCAACATGAGACCCGGACCCGAACCCGAACTAATATACCCGTGGGTCCAAATTTGGACCCGGGCCAGCCGGGTCGGGTACCCGCGGGTACCCGGACCCACGGGTATTTTTGCCATCCCTACCGAGCCCTAACCCTCGCCTGAGCACCTGCTCTTTTCTCCCCCCCTCCCCCGCACTGGTTGCCCTCTCCCGTCCGGCTGAGATTGCCGCCTCCGTCGCGCCTGGGACAACCCCACCGTCGCCGCCCTCGCCCCGAGACAAACCCTCAACCTAACCGCGCCCCCGCTCCCCTTATCCCTTTGCCACCCTGACCCCAGCCGCCATATACCCATGCGCTCGCCGCCATCTCTCTCTGCTGTTGGGCCTCGGCTGCTAGTGTCTCAGCCGCCCGGCCCCACTGACAGCCCCCCTGGCTGCGGACCCACCAGTCAGCACCTCACACGAGTGCGCCGTGGGCCTCGCTTGTCGGCGCCGGCTACGCCCGCGTGGGCCGCCCCACTCAGCCAGCAGGCCGTCTGCGTAAACAGTGTCGTGGGCCATTTTGGGCCACACACAATGCGGCCCATGAGTCTGTTTCCTTTCCTTTTCCTTTATTTTCTTTTCTTTTTGGATTTAAATAATTCAGAAAAGTCCGAAAGTTCCCGAAAATCCCAAAAATGGCCAAAATACACCATCTTGTCTGTTTCAAGCAACTGAGTCCAAACACGGCCTCTGCTACACCATTTGAAGCTCCCAAAATTCTCAAAATGCCCAAATTTCCCTTCAACCTCCTTCGGCCATTTTTCGTTTTCGTTTCCGTTTTCGGCCATCTGACGTTCGCGCAATACCCGGAGTCCGAGCAGTTCCCGAACCAGATAGAAGCAGAGTACGACTGCAGTCTCTATGCCCTAGATGACCCCTCAGCCTAGCAAGGCAAGCCACACATCCTTGATTTATTCCAAAACCTAATTGTTTCTAATATTACCGTGTTTACTTTCTATCGCATTACTTTAATTGTATGTTGAAATACAAAAAAAAATCGATAGTTTAGAATGACATAGAACTTAGCTATATCCAGTTTCGCAATTAGCCTCCTTGATATTGATGAACCCTATTACCCTTGAATAACACTAGTAAATGATTATGAGCACCCTAATTAATTAATTAGTCTTATTAGTATCATTCAAAATCTTTAACTGGGAAATGAAATTCTGGCGCGCAGTTGGCTTGAAGTATTTAAAAATGTGATACGGTCAGAGGGACAATATTGGACTAACCATGAGGTGGATGCTAGTCCGATCCCCGGCTGATGATTAAGTCCATTGTTGGTTGGGTGACTGGTACGTGCAGGCACCAGATGGGTTTTGGATGTTGTAAGGCTTGTTCTTTGGCAACATAGGGTTAAACCCCCCTTGAGCAAAGTAAATAACTTAAAATTCCGCTCAACCACAAGTCAGACCGGTCTATTGAACCATTTTTGACATAGCTCAGTACATTGTCCATTCCCTGAAAATACTTACATTACATGGTGGTACCATTCTCAGAAGGAGAATGGGGAGCAGTCATTCCCGGCAGGGGAATGACTGACGGGTTGGTGGAACAGGAATGGACGTTGAGACGTCATTCGTCGGTTCTCACAACGGCAGGTACCCACTCAGTATTGGAGCGCGGCTCCTGCGTTGGCCAGTGGGATCCCAAGGTAGGAGCTACCATGGGGATGTTCAATCAAAAGGCTGTGATGATCTCGGCCCAGCCGCATGCATTTAAGTTGCATGTAATTTGCGCATGGCATTAACGGCCGTAAATATCTTGTGGGTAAAGCTGAGCAGCTCTGCAGAGTCATTTAAATGGTATTCGAATACGCCGTGCTTCCGGTTAATGAAGCTAAGTTTGAATTGGGGTGACTCCCGTAATCGAGCTCAAGTAGTTCTTGGTGAATGTTGAGAATGTGGCTTAATTGTGATAACTTTGTGAAACACCCCCCCTCTTTATTATTATTTATTGTTTGTGTTTCAAATGTTAAATAACCTTACAAATAAAATTGTATCCACAATACTTAAACCTTATGCTCAACCTTTGTTAATCCCTTGCATATAGTATTTAGTATCTCCCGTGCGACTTGTTGAGTACGGTTGTGTACTCACCCTTGCTTAACCCAACACTTTCAGAGTTCCAAGAAGCTGGCGTTTAGCAGGAGTTCATAGATGGCGAATTGGTTTGGTTTGAAGGTCTTAATCTTTTGCTCAAGTCTGCCTATGCGGTGTTTTGATTGTAATCTAATTGGGCCCAACTGCGCGTCCTTTTGTAAGAAACTTGGCCATTAGGCTTTATATTCTATAAAAATATTTGAATTCGTCCTTTGTCTGGCATTGTGCACTTGGTTTTCCAATAGCTAATCATCCTGGGTATCTGTTGGGGTATTTAAATGAGCCACCTAAAAAAGCGGTCCGTTACAACGGCTAATGGTGGATGGGAGGAGCGTGCAACGTAGGGCGAGTAGACACACACACCGTACACCGATGCAACTGCGAGCACCCTGCAAGCGGGACCGAGCGGGGGATAGGTCCAGGATGTGTGTTAAACAGCCGTCAGTTTGCACGACGTGTCGACCAACGGTTGCGTCCACACCATGCGAATTCCTTCTTGCGCTGTGGCGACTAGAGGTGGGCATCGTGCCATGCCGAGCCGACCCGGCACGGGTCCATCGTGCTTCATGCCTGAACCGTGTCGTGCCGTGATGGCCCGTGGTGCCTATTATGCCGTGCCGGCCCGGCTCGCCTTCGACGAGCCCAGGCACGGCCCATTTGCGCTTCGTGCTGTGCCGGCCCAGGCCTGGCCCATTTACATTATTGCGACGAGAGGAAAGGAGACGAATACACACATTACTCAATCTTTTTAGTTATCTCCCGCCCGTTGCTCCCTCTAGCAGCTCTCTCTCTCTCTCTCTCTCTCGTCCATCTCTCTCGCCCGTTGCTCCCTCTCTCAGTTCTCTCCCTCTCTCTCGACCGTCCTTTTTTTTCTTCCAAAAAGATCATCAGACTCATAATCTTGACAATATTAGAAATCTAGTGAAATAAAACGATTGTAGATAAGTGACATAATATAGCCATCAACAACAATGAAATTGTGACAGCAGATATGTGCTTGTGCCTCCACCGCACCGTGCTGCCCATCGTGCCCTGATCTCAGGTCTGACACGACCCGTACTACAGTGTCATACCGGCACAGCACGGTCCACCTACGTGTTGTGACGGGTTTAAAATCGAACTGAATCACCGTGTCTCGGGTCGGCCAAAAAAAAGCCCAGCCCAAGTGGGACTGGCGAGAGCCATTGGCGGTAGTTAGTTATTATATCTAACCATTCGTAGGTTTCGAAGGCGTTCTGCACGACAGATGTTGGGCATGGTTATCCGTTCACTCGCGTTAGTCCCGCCAAATTCTGGGTGACGCTGGCAATTACCAATTTACCATGTGCTAAATTTGCCTCCATATTATTTCCCCTTTTGTTTTTGAACCCTCAGTTGTAAACTCTACACGTTTGAAGCTGACAGCTGGAAAGACGAACATGTACAGTACAGACTAATGAGTATACTACTGCAGTAATTGATACGAGGTTGCCAACGAATATAAGAGATGCCAGACCGCGGACGGCATGGGTAAGGCCATATTTATTTCAGCTGGAGACCGTAGAAAGCAGTTTTTATAAACTGGATTGTAAAAGCTGGATTGTTAAAAGCGAGAGGTTGAAAAGCTAATGACAGTTTAGCAATCTAGATTATAGTTTGTTTGGATTGTTGTTTCTACGATGAGGGGGTGGCAATGGTGGATAATTTCAACTGAAGTTCGATGGGTAATTTAGTCTTTTGCAAAAAAAAGCTGAGAAAAGCTTCTCTAAAGTGGATTGTAGGATTGCTACAATTTGCCCTCCGGATTATTACAATCCAAATTAAAAATTGCTTGTTTGTTGATTTTCTAAATTTTAAAAGCTGCTTTCTACGTTACCAGCCGAAACAAACGGGCCCTGGTGTCAGAGGAGGACCAATCGAAAGCATCTTGCAAGTTGCAAAATGGAGCAAGTACTAAGCAAAAAATGGCACGCTCCCATTGGTTACCGCATCCGCATCCATGGGCGATTAACCGAGACACAATCGCCGGAGCCCGGATCATCTCACCATCGGCCCTTGTCCGCGTGTGGAAGAGCCACAAAGCCTGACTGCTGACTGCTCCAATAATGGTCACAGGCTCGCAGTGTCACACACTCACACGTCTAGAACGCTGGTAGCAGTAGAACGGAGACTGACCCACTTGGACTGTCCGCACGCCCTGAACCACATGAACGTCCACGTTCCAAAACACGACGAAAACTTGGCAAGCCTGAACTCTTCGGCGCCACCCCCGTGGCTGCGGCTGCGCGGCCCTTGTTTGACTTGGCCACGTACGACGGTCTGCGGACTGTAAAGTGGGGCCGGACTGAGCTGAAATATCGGCCAAGGCACGCAGATCCATGTGAGAAGTAGTGGTTGGACGGCGTATGTGTGAGGCTGCAGGTTAGAAACAGGGCTGAGAGAGCGAGGGGATCGTGGTTTGAAGTTTTATATTTGAGGCCATTCCAGTGGAAGTTTTATTTCACGGTTTTTAAGAGTATCATATCATATTTAGGTTGATAAATGAAACAAGATCTCTCAATACATAGTTTTATTTTGCGGTTTCATAGGCTACCCATAGCATTTAATTGTTGCATAGTGTTGTGAGTGGAAGGATGAAACGATGCGTCTTAGTAGAGTTTCATTCTACTCCCTCCGTTGGAATTTACAGGGCGTATTAGGTTTCGTTAGGACAATGCTTTGACCAACAATTACTCTATTAACATATAATTTTTATGACACAAAATTGATATTAGCAGATTTGTATTCAAAAGTACTTATATATAATTATGATTTTGTATTGCATAAATGATATATTAATGACGTAATCGTTGGTCAAATTCTTGTCCTAACGAAACCTAATACACCCTCTAAATTCCAACGGAGAAAGTATTTTCAATGCGTTGGAAACAGTTTGCATCTAGCTTCAACAAGATAAAACTGGTCTCCTCTCTCTCCTCATAATTTTTTTGGCATGTCACTACTTTTACTGATATGTCACCTCGTTAAATGATAATAAAACTTCCATTGTGAATGGCCTGATAAGGGAGGAGTGGTTTTCTTTAATTTCAGTAATAAAATCAGAACCCTATCCTATGAAAACCGTAAAAAACTATTCTTAAACCAACTTTTAGCTGTTATCTTCTTTTAATATAAATAAATTGCCGACTTTTAGTTTCTAACTATGAAAAAATTAATCATTTGAGACAGTTTTTAACTTCCAGAGACGAGAAATCAAAGCTAAGGTCCCATTTGGCAACTTAGAACCAAGCCGTTTCTACTAGATTCTAGAAGAAACCCAACCAAACAGGCTAAAACTCGGAACAATTCTCCTCAGAACGTTTCTTCTTTTTCCACTATGTTGTTGAATCGATCTCAACCCCGTTCCACCTGATTTACAGAATCGTACCTAAAATGTTTCTACCAAAAAATTAAAACCATTTCCTTTTCTACTAGAATCTGGAATCGTACCGAACAAGACCTAAAACCATTCCAACACACAAAAGCTGCGAGGATAACAGTAGTAGGGGCTAATAAGCAAGCACGTTACGTACAAAGCCGCCGCAGTGTATGAGATGAAGGTGGAGAGATTTTGTTTTTCTTTTAAGGTTGGAGAGATGAGTTAGTATTTGAGCGTCACGTCTTCCAAGCCGGTTCGATCGCCAGGCTACTCATGTGTACTAGCATTTCACAAAAACAAGTTATGCGAGATATACTTCTTCTGTGCTCTTTTTTTAAGAATAGAATGCATGGTTCTACTTCTGCACTTGATAGAAAAATATTGCAGTGGTATTAGAGTAGCTGAAAACGTTCGAAGACTGATCTACCCTAACCCGTCTCTAACAACTTGTACATCTAAAGTCCCTTAAAATGAACAACATACTCTAGCTGTCTAGCATGCATCCCTAGTTCCCTACAATATCTCTCGATGCATAGAACACTGCAACTGTCTCTGCCAAAAGCACAATCCGGACATAACAATAAACCCAATAGCCCGGTTATTCCAATGTCAGTTTTACCCTGATCAAGCTCGCTCCTGTGATAGCAAGAGAGCGAACAGTTCTGAAGAAAAAGCAATATCTTTTGAGCTCTTCTACAGTCCATTGAAGTCGATACGAACCTTCGTTTTTTTATCCAATAAATCGAATTAACTAAAATTTATTTATACATATGATAATAGAGTAGTAGAAATACTTTTAATAAATCAATGGTTATATCCAATTTTTACTACCTATTATATACTACTAGTATAATGTACCGTAAAATCTCTATTTTTTTTCCTCTCCGAGTGATACCTTCTAACATTTTTTGATCCACTGAATACTTCAAATGAGTGGCTGCTTGCTTCTGTTTAACACATGAACAACTAGCTCTACATGACCACCGAGCGATAACAAATGAAACAAGCCAAATTAAGGAAGCAAGATTGTAAGAATAGACAATTTGACACTTTGAGTTCTCCCCACACTCCAGAACGGCATATCTCAGTCTCAGCACTACTCTGCCTTCGGGCACCCTGCCTGTAGTCTAGTCTAGCTTGCAGTGCAGTGATGCAGAATTCAAAAGAAGACAGCCACAAGTCATAAACCGAGTACAAAAGCGACTGCCAATGACACCAGCAGCACATGCTGGGCACCCGAACACAACCGAAAAGTCTCAGCCTCGCCGAGGGGTTGAGTTCATCACTTTTCTAGTCTCACAGTGAACTTTTCTTTTTTAAATCTGGCATTTTTCCGAAATTAGTTGGAACGGAAGCAAGCCACTAAAGCTAGAAAGCTAAGGTCAGTAGATGGACAGATAATAAGCAACACCTAAGCTAATGCTTCCATGGTCTAGGATAAGATTAGATCCTGTTTGGCAGAGCTCAAGATCTCAGCTCCACCTCAAATCTGAAACTTGTACACTAAAATAAAGTAAATTAACATTACATTTTTATTCTTAAATGTAAACAAGATGACACACCTAAACGTTCTTAGGCCCTGTTTGGCAGAGCTCCAGATCCCAACTCCACCTTAGAGCTGAAACTTGTAGACTGAAATAAAGTGACTTAATTTTATAATTTTATTCGAAAATGTAAATAAGATAACCCACCTAAACACTATACCCATAGCTCTAACTCCACGAATCTGGTGGAGTTAGGAATACCTAGCTCCACCAACTCCACAAATTTGGTGAAGGTAAGAATACCCAGCTCCACCAGATTCACGAATCCGGTAGAGCTGGAGCTCTGCTAAACACCCTCTAAATAGATTAGTTAGACAGGCTAAAACGAGCACATGCTCCATTTATTTTTAAAAGAGTGATTTTTTGAATAATTTTATTCACAAATATAAGACTTATATGTGCTTTAATAAAAGCTTTCCTTCTATACCTATATTTATTCTCTCATATCTTTCATCTTCTAAAACAATTAAGTAGAAGTATTTAAATTATTTTTTTTATACCTTTCTCGATTTTACGATTTGAAGCAACATTAATTCTCACGCAAAGTCAGATTGAAAGCTCGCCTCGTCACAGAATCCAACAAGTACTGCGAGCGCAGAAAGAGCTGCATGCTATTCAAAAGGCGCCCAAGTGCCAACTCCATGATTCCAAATGCGCAACGCCTACTACTGACAATAACTAAATACTTCCAAGCAACAAGAGAGCCGTACGACCCTCCTCTCCTTTTCCCCTTCACCGTCATACTTGTGTACATGATGATAATTTTGCGATGCTATTTCACGGTGACGACACAGCATGGCTTCACAAATCCTGTGCACCAACCACCAATTCTTCCATGTGAACATGAACCAGCTATCATATTTAAAGTTCATAGGTACGGCGCCAAGAACGAATTTGAGTGAACCACCGCAACCAAAGACTATCAAGACGTTACGAAATTTAGGAATGCTGCAATCATCTGGATCATATGCAGCAGAAGTGCAGGTCTAAACGAGAGCAGGTCAACCATTGATGGAGTCGTGCAGCCAACCACCATGAAAGAATACAGCCGCAAGTAGAGCGAGATAACCTATTTAAAGTAGCTATCGCCAACACATGCATGTACCTGGTGCCACAGAAGTAGCATTGATAAGAATAGTGGGGGAGAAATGGTACCAGTCTGATGACGACGGACACCTTAAATCATTTGGGGGAGCTTGAATGCTAATGATCACCCACTGCAAGCTAGGCCCAGGCACCAAATTTAATTCCCCCATCCACTTATGTACTGCTCTGGTATGCCGCGGTTAAATGCAGGGGCAGTGGCAGCTAGATGACAAGAACAAGGAGGCAAACAAGAAGGAACAAATGCAAGCGACATAGAAGAGCGAAAGATGGAGAACAGAGAGAAGAGCGAGAGATGGACAACAACAAAAACACTAAGCTGAAGAACCAAAAGAACAGCGAGAACAAAGAGTGGAGGAGACTTAACTGCTAATTGGACGTAACCTGGCTTCTACTATTTTCTTCTCATCTTCCTTCGCGTTGCTACCTGCTACCAGTTGCTAGATAGTAGTATTACAGGATTGGCGAGCTACTCGGGTTCCTTTCCCACGGTTTCGCCTGCGCGCCTCGGCCGGCACCGAACGTCTCGGCGGCGCCGGTGCCAGTCCCTGACATGCCGACCGCACCGCCGATGGGCTGGATGAATGCGGAGAGGCCCCTGCTTGCTGACGCGCCCGTCGGGCTCATTCCAAGGCCCAGAAAATCCAATGTGGCTGGCTTGGCACTGAACAGTGACGACTGAACCATCATGAGCTCCGGCAAGCACACCGGACCGCCGGTCGAATCGTATGGTAACCCGAGACCGAGCCCGGCGGATAACATTGGGGCTGGCTCCGGCTCTAACCGCGGGGGCCATTGCGGCAGTGAACCCTCTGGGATTGATGACACTTGCATGGCTTCTTGGTGCTGCGGCTGGCCTGACGACGAAGCCGCCGGAGATGATGACGACATGTCCAGGCCCAACCCACGGAGGAACGAGGAGCTTGATGATGTAGCGCCCATTTGCGCGGCTTTCTGAAGCAACGCAGTGGCGGACATGTGCAGCGACGGGGACGGCGATGGCGGCGGAGCGAACTGCTGCCGATCACCGGCTGCAGGCGCCGAGAACAGTGAGGACGACGCGTCCGTCGCGAGGCACAGCGACGGGGGCTTGGTAGGCATTGCGCGCTCCGGCCGGCGAACGCCGCTGACGAGGATGGGGTAGTGCGGCGCTTGGGCCACCGAGGACGGTGCAAATATGCTGCCGAGGAGGCTTTGCGACGTCGCCGCGACACCGCTCGTGCTGGTGCTGACATTGGCATCGGTGACCGGCGGCTGAGAAGGTGCCGGTGGCGCCGGCGCCGGCGGGGTGAACTGAATGGGCTCAGGTGAAACATTGGTCCCCCGCTCTGCATGCAGCGCCAAGTCTCAGCAAGCAAATCTAGATCAAGATTTACATTAAGACTAGCAAGCTAGATTATTGTTAAAGTGCTAAAAGCTCGAGCAATAAAGACAGACGCGGAAAGCAACCAGAGCTCGATATCCATGATGGGAGCTTTTCATTTGTTCGTGGGCAAACTTTTATTATATCTGATTCAAGGTTGCAGAGACCAGAAAGGCACTCCATTGGATTACTACACAAAAGGCCCTACTCAGAAGCACCTTTACTCACACGAGATCCTAAAAGAAACCAAGAACAATCTCCAAAGTCCCAGGATTTATATTTATATAATCTCATCTCTTTCGTGTGTAGTTCAGGCATGTGAAAAATAATTGGATTTCGAGATGCGCGCGTGCAAGAACATTACACATTTGAAGCTAGTAATAAAGCTTAGCCGCGTTACAAATTCTTAGACCGATGTTTAATTTGCTGCCATAACTATACTTTGTCCCGTCAATTTGAGTTTGAGAGGCGTCGTAGACTCAGTTTTTTTTTTTTTTTTGCTAAACGTTGACACTTATAGCAACTAAATTTTGTCGCTATACAAAATACGGAAATCCACACTTCTCTCGGACGAGGACACATTTTTTTAGACCTCTCACGGATCCTGACAAAACCATGGCAGAAACTTCCTCCAATCCCCCATCTCCCCACAAAGGCCATACAATCTTGCAAACACCATAACACTCCAAAAACATCGCAAGCATCAAGGCAACTAGTACTGCAAGTACGCTCGATTTTGACCACAGCTAAGACAAGCCCCAAACAAAAAGCTGCCTGTAGCGCAGACACTAGATGAGATCATGAGAGCAGTTAGGAGACGAATGTAATTGGGCTGGCTGTTACCTTGATCCTCCTGTTGCGGCGCGGACGCCGGCGGCGGCGGCGGCGGCTGTTGTGGTGGCGCCGGTGTGGCTGGTGTTGGGGCCTGCGGCGGCGGCAGGCCAGCGGCAGCGGAGCTCCCGTCCTCCTCGGCCGGCGGCGGCGCAGCGCGCGCCTTGCTCTCCTCGGCGAGCGCGTCGCAGAAAGCGCGGTGGGTGATGAAGCTGTCCCTCCTGCGCGCGCGCACGACGCAGCATCACTCAGTCAGCACAATACCGGGTGCTTAAATTGGAAACGGGATTGGAAAAGAATTCGTGGCGAGGACGGACGGACGGACCGGGAGAAGAGGGTGCCGCAGTCGCAGCGGTACTCGCGGGAGCCGCAGGTCTTGGTGTGCGCTTTCCAATCGGACTGCACGGCGTACTTCTTGGAACATTTGTCGCACTTCCACTTCTTCTCGCCGTGCTTGCGGCAGAAGTGCTTCTTGATCCCCGTGAGATCGCCGAGCGCTCGCGACGGGTCGTGGTGAACGCAGCTGGGCTCCGGGCACACGTACACCCGCTTCCGCACCTCCTTCCCGCTCCGCTGCCGCAGCTTCCACGGCAGGTTGTGCCCCCGCCGGTGCAGCTGCAGGTTCTGGTCCCTCTGGAACCCCTTGTTGCAGATCTCGCACACGAACCGGTTCGTCGCCATCAGCGTCTTGGGCGACAGCGCGATCACCTCCGCGTCAGGATCTGCAGCACGACGAAACGCTCGCCATCACCTTCGGTGACCACACCAGACACCAGAAACGAACACACGCACGCTTCGAGCTTCTTGGTTACCCACAGCTCACGCCTAGTCAATTAAGGCAATTAACTAATCACCTGGCATGCCGGGGAGGGCACGCTTCTTCTTCGCGGGCGGCGCCGGCGCCTGCGCCGGCGCCTCGCCGCCGGAAGACGACACGCTGCGGTCGGCGGTCGCGGACGATGTCTCGACCTCCATAACAGAATCTTGCTTTCGTGGAAAGTTCTTCCGGGGCTGGGACTGGGACTACAACTACTACGAACACCACAACTAGCGTCCAAGAAGCAAGCTGCCTCGAGCATAAAAGCGGGCGCCTTTGCAAGGGCGGTGGGGCGAAGAGGACGCGGCTACCGAGCTACCGGTCGCCGCCGCGGCAACCACCGGTCGTTGACGCGACGGGCGAAGGCGGGCGGCTGCTTTGCTGCTTGTTTGGGAAGCCAACTTCGAAGCAGGAAGGGTGGGAGCAGAAACCGAATAGCATAAAAGGGAGATAAGAAACGGGGTGAAGAGCGATGCATTAATAAGTAGGGGAAGAAGGCGGGGCGGTGAGGTTACCGCGGCAGCGAAGGTGACGTGTAGGGATCTCCGTCGTACACGTGGGGGAAGGCGGGGGAGGGGATTGGCATCTGGCTGGTGGAGTCGAGCGGGGTGCCGAGCATGGCATGCGCCTTGTCGTGTAGCGCGGCGCTAATATTCTTTGTATTTTTGAGGGGTTTTTTTTTTCTCTGACAAGTAGAGAGGCCTTAATTTCTTGGTTGTTTACTGTTTTAGGCAGGAGGAAAGGCGAAAGCAGACACTGGTTAGAGGGGAGGATTAGGCAGCTGTCCCTCTCTGCTTTGATTGCGTTGCTTATATATTGGATTTCTCAAGTTTCTACTGAAATTTTGCGACTAGGAGGAACTTCTCATCCAGGTGTCGATGGCTATCTCGTTCCAGGAACGTAGTCGTTCACCTACATTAATCGACAATATATTCACAAGGATACGCGAACAACAGTAGATGCACAACACAATGTAAAGAGAAAGAGTTCTCTTTATTAGATTGATTTTTCTGTACAAGGCAATGTATAATATATAGTAGAAAAATTCCTGGAGATTAATTCGGATTCGCTTACCAATGGATAAAGTTCTTCCATACTGAAACAGATATTCTATTCATATCATAATACTCCTCTTGGGCAAATGCCGTGTAATGCACATATCTCAATAAAAACTCCTCCCAAAATACACTGGAAAAAAAGTACATTGCACTCGCACTACGTGTTGCACTAGTTGCCTCATTAAAATCTTTATGTGAGAAACTTCAAGAAAACTCACTAAGGGAAAAAGAGCATTGTCAAGGCCCCTGATTTTTTTAAATACTGAACAATCCGGAATGTCCGGGTTTCATACTGGAATGTCCGATTAACCCGGAGTATCCGGACAAAATGTCCGGAGTGTCCGGATCGGGTTGGCCGAAGACCCCAACCCGGAGTGTCCGAGTTAGAGATCCGGAGTATCCGGGTTAATCCTACCGAAGACCCCAACCCGGAGTCTCCGGGTTAGCGTCCGGAGTGTCCGGTATTTGCGGGGGTTGGAGTATAAACGTCACATTTCGTGGCTCCCCTCCATTCTTTCTTCTTCCACTTTGTTTTCCCCATTTCCTTGGTGCTCTCTCCACCACCCCGAGCTCCTCTCCGGCGAGCCCCACCGGCCGGTGACCTCCCCGGCTGCTCCTCCACCTCGTGGAACTCCTCACGCCGGCCTCCTTCTTCCTCCACCCGGCGTTGCCTCTTCTCCGTCCTACTTGGAGGTAGGTCCTCTCCTTTGGGATTAAGTTCGCGGGATTCTTGGGTCTTAGGGTCATCCGTGGTGGATTTGGGACTTAGGTTTGGATTTGGGAGTTTTGGGGTTGAACTTTGAGCCTTAGGGTTTTGGGGGTGTGATGGTTCTAGGGTTGGACTTGGGACTTGGGTTGGCAAATGTGGGTTGCTAAAGTGTAGATCGGGTAGTGGTGATACCATCCCGGGGGCTAGTTAGTTTTGGTTTGGGATTTGCTCTAGTGACATCGTTTTCTCGTGGTTTGGGCTTGCTCGGAGCATTTCCGGCTCGACCGCGTGTAGAAAGGATTGTAGATCGGGTTCTCGCGATGTCGTAGGACTTGGCGGCACCTCGATCCCTCGCGCTAATTGGGCGGCATGCCCCAGGTCCGGAGTGTCCGAGTTGTCCGGAGAGTCCGGACAGAAACACCCGGAGTATCCGGCTTGTCCGGAGAGTCCGGATATAAAACCCGGATTGTTCGGGTGAGGCTAATCTGTCCGGTTAAGACGAGTTGTTCGGTTGCGTTGTTTCGTCGGGGTTTTCCTTTTGTGTTCATTTCATTCGCATGGCATGCATCTCATTATGCATTGTACTCGTGTAGAGAGCGATCCCGCGGAGACTGACGCAGCGGTGACCGAGGGTGTCACCAGAGAGCCGACTGTTGCCGACCCACAAGCAGAAGAACAAGGCAAGCACCTATGCATCTTGAACCTGTGTTAAATTGTAGTTTTGTAAATAACTTGCCTAATTGGTGAATTAAGTTTGCATTAGGAGTTGAATTGGGATAGGACTAGATCCCATTTGCTGCACATCCGTCCGTTGAAATTGTAAATACTTCCGTTGGAACTAGCTTAGGGGTAATACCACGAGTCCGTGCTTAGTCTTGCTTAGAGGTCGGGGTTTGGGCCAAGTGACAGAAGGTTCTGTCACTTGCGGTTGTTATTATTACACACATACTACATTGTGTTGGACTTGGAATTGGGAAAGGTTTTGGAAAGAAATGAATTGTGGACCGGGCGGGGAGTTGGTTCATTTGGGTATGGAGACTCAAATGTGTAGCCCCGTCTGTGTCAGTTGAGGACCGATTCGTAAGTGGAATCAGATTGAGTACACCCCGGTTGGTCGCATGCCCGATTATGGTACGGTAAGCCACTCTTTCTTTCATACGGAATCGATGGACCGTAACTTTCTGTGGTTGGACGTGGTTGAGGGCGAGGCTTAGGCCGGCTCTCGAGCGCCAAGCCGGGCTTGGGGCAGCTCGAGGGGGTGCTAGGTTTTCGGACCGCAGGAGGACGCTTCAGCGATTGGGTATGATTGGGAGGGGGTTGACACTAGGCCCTTGTGGTAAGTGTCGTGCGATCAATGCTTCCCTGCAGGGTTAACTAAGCGATTCGAATTGCCGCGCTCCTGATATGAGCAAGCTTGATCTGAACTTCTTCACAGTAGTAAACAACTTGAACTTGTGGTTCGCCGTTTGGTTTGAGCTAACTTTTAATTGAGATGACTTGCTTTACATTACATTAAATACAATTTCATGCTAGAAGTAGGTGCAGTATCAACCGCTTAAAAATTGTGAATTGAGTAGTTGAGTGACCAAATAATAAACATAAGCATTTCCGCAAATTTTACCTCTAGCTTATTCCTTGCTACATCCAAATGCATGTCCTTTGGAGTCGGTCATATATGGACCATGGGTAAGACTTGCGAGTACTTTCCGTACTCAGGCTTCTGCTTTGTGGTTTTGCAGGTGAGGATCCAGCGGGGTGCGAGTTTTGCCCCTACTGCCTGTCGGTGACCGGGCGGGGCACCGAGTAGAGGCTGTCGACGTTGTACGCCCGGAAGTGTTAAGGGCATGACACTTCCGGAGGTGTTTTACTTTTGTTAGTATAGAGTAGTTGGTTTTACTTTTGTGAACAGCTGTACTTCTACTTCTGCAATGGATTTCGTCTACCTTTCGTTGGTCGCTGTTGTTGGTTGTTTTCGTTGGGCTTCCGTGTGCCGTGTGGTGTGTTTGTTTGCTTCCGCATTCTTGCGTCTCTGGTAGTGAGCTTGGGGGCTCGATGCCCCTTTGTGGGAATTGTTGTGATATGGCATTGGGAACCGGTATGTGGGGATCCTGAGCGAGTTTCGGATCGCATACCGGGGGAATACCGGGGTTGTTGTCGAGTCGTTTGGATGTTTGTAGAGTTGTCTCGATTGGGCTTGGGTATTAGCATCGGGATCACCTCCGGTGATTCGTTGCTAGGATCCAACTCCGATGGGAGCAACTGTTCATCCAACAACTCGAGGACGATCTGGGCGGCTCCTCTCAAGCATAACTCAATCTTTAGGATATACACTATGATCTTTAGGATCATGCAAAATGGGTTATGGTTCAGGGATTTACTCCCCTTGAACTCTGCAAATCTCTAAATCGTCTCATTTTAATGCCATTAACGCATCTTTACAAAATGGACTTTGGTAAAGATTTTGTGAATAAATCTGCTAGATTTTTATATGACTTAGTTTGCATTATTTTTACCTCACTATTATTTTTACCTCACCATTTTTTAGGAGTTCGTGTGGATAGAAAAATTTTGGGGCAATATGCTCGTGATATTGCTCTTTACATAACCCATTGCATTTGTGCAACACAAACATCATTATCCTCTTAGATAATAGTGGTGGTATCGACGGTATTAAGACAACATGACCTCTAGATATGATTAATTACACGTCTTAGCCAAACACACTCACCTGAGACTTTATATAAAGATATAATCTCTAAGTGGTTGGTATAATTAGTTACCAAGATTTGCTTAAAAGACCGCTAAAAAATAGATGTGGATAATGACTGGGTATTAGCGTAGGCCAATAGCAATGCCACATTTTAGATGAACGAAATTGTGGTGGTGCAACAGAGATAGCTACTTCTCTCTTTTTTTTCTTTGAGTGTTTTACAGTTGTCAGACCTAAAAAAACACTTTCGAAATCCTCCATGTATCATGTTTTAGTCCAGGAAAAGCTAGTACACACAGTAGAAATGTTATCACAATATATCCAACGCATTTGATTAATTAATTATTCCAGTTTACAGAACAAGCGGCATGCAGGCCAAATAAAAAGGCAGTGAAAATAAGATAAATAAAAGTAAAGCCAATATTTACCACAAGTAATAACTAGGGAGCGGCCTAGTCCGTCTGGTCATCACCATTGTAGAACTCCTCCTCTGAATCAACAGAGTAAGCAAGGGTAAGTACAAAAAGTACTTCGCAAGTTATACAGGAGATGCAGTAATAATGTAAAGATATAAGGGAAGGTTATACGGTTGATTTTAGCATGAAGCAGCAAGTTTTTCAATAATGTAGGTCATTTTCTAAGACATAATTTAAGAAAGATATTATTTTTAACAAATTTTAGCAAAGAAATTCCTCCTGGAGCTAACCCAACTTTGCCCAATCAACGAATCACTACAACAATGGAATCACTCCATCCGAAACCATCTTTTTTAAAATCATTTTTAGAAACATCAAAATCTAATCCGTGAAAGGCTTGCTCGGCATTCCCATGAATGTGGAGGTTGTACAAATTTACCCACAAGATATGATCATTTTGTTGCGCCAAATACACACATCCTTTGGTGTGCGGCAGAGAAAATCACGACAAGACTGCTATAAAAATCCACCCATGTAGTCATACCAGCTAAGGTTCCACCACGGAAAGAATCACTCTAGTCAGAAGCCCCCTCTTGCGCCGAGCTCACAGACCGATCTTTAATTAATTGCGAGAGCTTACCACAAACTCAACTTCACCCACCTACCAACCATTCTCACTCTGTCTAAACCACATTTTTAATTTTTATCTTGACACCACAAGTAATAAAGATTTCACATAAAATGATAAATCATTTCAATAGAACTTTGTATGGTTCAATTTCCCAAAAGGTCCTAAACTAGGTTCAAAGCATGTCTAAGTATATTTTTAATCATTTTAATTTTTGTATCTTAGGGTTACAACGGAACAATGTGCTCAAATTTCCAAGGTGGTCTTAATCAATTTGGAGACTAACTATTTAATTAAAACTGGGATCGAAACTATGTCTCTAAAATTATGCATGCAATAATTTAAATTCAAATTACAGTTTAAAATTTTAAATCAACATATTCAAGGATGTGCAACTTGCCATGGTCGTAGAGTAGTTGATTGGGATCGGCGGTGGCATTCTCCCCTAGCTCTCCGAAATCTACACGTGAAAAATGTTCAAATTCAAATAAAGTACCAAACTAGCCTAAAAAATTTAGAATTTTAGATGAATTTAGAAAGAAAAATGGAACCAAACGAAGTTCTAACAGGCGAAAATGGGCTCCTGGAGGGTTTAAAAAGAAAAGAAAAGGAATTAAATTGGGGCCTCGCTACGAATTCGAAAATGCCAGCAGAGCTTTTAGCAAGAGCAACAACATCGACAGCCTACGAAGTCGGAGATTCCTCCTAGTACCGCTTAGAATGCGCGAATGTTCGGAGTCTGGCAAGGTTATTAAATTGCAATTACAAGTGTTTTCCTGGGCTAATACGTAATTAGAACCAAATGGGCGGGGTTTTTTTTTTACGTTTTGATACCAAAAACAAATCGAATCTAACCTTCCCTGAATTTTATAACGTGTGTAGCTCGTAGTACATTAGAAAAACGCATCAATTGGTGGTTTGGTACATGCTACAAAGCTGATTGAGACGACGGGGGTGGCGGGTACTACCAAAAAGCCGGCATGGGTTTCTGCCTCCTAGCCTTCACATTATCACGCCCATTGACTAGCGTAATTGGCATCATCTGGATCCAGTACCTCCTCTCCGCCAGCCCATCGGTCTACTCCACTGGATTCTTAAATGGTTTAGTTCTTGACCCTTCAAGGGTCCAGCAGATGAGCTTATCACCATAATCCCTTATCTTAACCGCTGATGTCCCTTTTGTACAATATATAATGCCTTATACAATAGTTTGACACTGATGTGTGGGACCAAACATGTATATGGTCCACATACTTCTACCGAGAGTACCTGATGTTGTGGAAATTTTGGCCTATTCGTGTGCAAACTAACTTTGTCGCCATCTGTTTATTTTAAGTGTTCGATATGGTTAGCACCTTGTTTAGCTTGGACACGGAAGATTCGAATTTTTAATTGCGCCATAAACAACTTCGTGAATCTTGGGAACCACTCGAGGCTCATGTTACGTAAATCACGCAACGAAAACGTGTTGGCTACATCCATCTTGGAAGTTTCTGATGTCTCTTCTCACAGAGGATTAACTTCGCGAGGTGAATTTCATGCGAATTTGGCCATCCTTTTGGATCCGACCGTCGAGATATAGACCCCAGCGGCCGGATGGCAACTGGTAAGCGAGTCAACGACCACCGCGCGCCCGGAGAGTTTTTCTACGTACGTGCGGCTCCTCTTTCTGTCAATTGTCATGCACGGCCATGGTTAACTCGTGCATCTCCTGCAGTTAATTACGGCAGTCAAGAACGTTCAACGGAAGCCAGAGGCAAAGCCGATCGAAGCTGTTTGGTACGACATGTTTCGCTTTGACCGATCAGTGCGGTGCAAAGTCATTCAGATATGACTGAGCATCTCCGTTTCATTAGATTAGATGTATTCAGACTATTTTTTGCTATTGTGACGGACCGCCTTTAGAATATAAACTCACAACAAATACCTGGGAAGACTAATTGTCAGAAACAAGAGTAAAATTACCTGGCCAAAAGCCAATTCAACACTTTTTATTCAATATAGGGCCTAACGGCCAGGGTTTTTACAAAAGAGGGCGCAGCAGGGCCCGAATACCTTACAATCAAAACACCGCACAGGCAGGCCTGAGCAAAAGACCAAGACCTCAAAACCAGACAAAATCGCCAACTACGAACTCCTGAAACGCTCCAGCTTCTTCAAACTCTGAAAGGGCGGGGGATTGCAAGGGTGAGTACGGGAGTACTCAACAAGTCGTACGGAACCACTGAATACTATATGTAGGGGTAATCAAGGGATGGCAGTAGGGTTAAGTATCTGGATGCAGTTTTATTTCGTAATTCATTTTAAATTTGAAACACAAATCATAAATAATAGTTAGGGGGGGGGTTTCACAAGTTCAACAGCACTTAACCAACTTCTTCCAAAAATCACCAAACAGTAACTTGAGCTTGGTTACGGGTATCACCCCAGTTCAAACTTAACTTCATTAACCGGAAGTACGGCGTATTCGAATACCATCATGATTAACTCTGCAGAGGTGCTCAGCTTTACCCACAAGATATCAACGATCAGCTACTCACAGGCAACTAGAATACATGCGATTGGTCGAGATGATCACAGCAATTCGTTAACCATTCCTGTTGGTTTAGTTGTTAACCGATAGTACCGCTACCTTGGACTCAGGGTCCCCATTAGCGTCTACCGTTGTGAGAACCGAGAATGTCGCGAAGGACCGTTCCCGTTCCACCCCTCCGGTGCACTTCCCTGCCAGGAAGGCCCGGTCCCCATTCTCTCCTGAGAATGGTAGCCACCAAAAGAATCTGATTTTAGGTTCAGGAATGATTAATTTATCGAGCCATGCTCGGATACTAGTCTGTCGACTAGTCCGGCACGTGGTTGAGCGGATACTTAAGTTGTTTACTTTGCTCAAGGGGTTGTTAACCTTACCGCCAAAGATCAAGCCTTCATCCGCAAAACCCGATCCGGTATCCCATAATACCGGCCACCATACAAACCAAGGCATTAGTCATCAGCCGGGGATCGGAGTTACATCCACTCCGGGATTTATCCGATTCTGTCCCCCAGACTGTAGCACTTTCTCAAACATCCGAATCAGAGATTCGAGATTTTATTTCCTTTTGAAAAGCGTTTGAGCTAACTACGAGATTGATAATAACTAACTTAACAGGGTAATAGTAATCATCTAGGGTTACAAAGGATTTAATCTGGTTCAAAAATTTCAAGGAGGTTTCATGATCAATTCGGCGTTACCTAGGTATCATGTCATTCCAAAATAACGGTTTTCAATAATTCAACATACAGTGAAATAATGCGATATAAAATAATTAATACTATAGCATGGCATGATTGGGATCAACATGATCAAGGGTGTACGGCTTGCCTTGCTCGTGACGGGCGGAAGAAGCTGCGATCGAAGTAGTCGTTCGGGGCTTGTCGGATCCGCGTCTGCTCAGGGAACTTCTCAGGGATCTGCGGTGCTCGGGAACGACTCGGCTCCAGGGACTGCCGGAATTGTCCAACGACCAGATCTAGCGAAAAGAACGAACGACAAATAAAGAAACGAAACGAAAAAGAACCGAAACGAAACGAAATCGAAACCGAATCGCCGAGAGGAGAACGAAGGGTGAATTGGGCAATTCGAATTTTGGGAACTCGGATTGAGGAACGGAGTGAATTTTTTGACTCAGGTGATCGAAACTGTTAGGATAGGGTATTTGGTGGGTTTCTGGTGCTCACGTAATTTTCGGGATTTTAGGGATTTTTCGATTTTTAAACGAATTTTGGATTTAAAATTAATTAAAATCCGGAAAATGCGTTTATCGTTTCCAGTCGGAGGCCGGCCATTGGGAGATGGGCCGTGGCCCACTTGGCTACGGCGGCGAAGTGGGCGGCGTACCACGCGGAGAGGAAAGGCGAGAGGAGGAGGAGCTGGTCATGGCGGGCCACGGGGCGCTGAGGTTGGTGGGGCTACTGGGGCGAGGGCCGGGCGCGGGCGGCTTAGGGTTAGGGCGGCGTGTGGTGAGCTTCAGCGGCGGCTGGCAAGGCGGAGCCGAGACGGAGGCGAGGAGGAGAGGCTCACCCGAGAAGGCGAGGGGCGGCGAGGAGACGAGGGCTCGCGGCTTTTATAGCCGCCGCGAGGGCAAGGCGGCGACCATGGCGCGGCCATGGCGAAGGCTAAGGCGGCGTCTGGCGCTGGCCGGCCGGGGCGCGTGAGGAGGTGGTCGGTCAAGGACGGCGTGGTCGGGATGACCGGCGCCAAGGCGGGCAAGAAGCGGCGCTGGCACGACGCAGCCTTGCGGGCGATGCAGCTGGCGACACGGCGGCTGGCGGCAAGGCGGCGCGGACGGTCTTCTTGGCCGAGACGGAGGCGGCGGGTCGAAGCGGGCGACCGGGAGCAAAGCGGGCGCGACGCGACGCGGAGGCGGCGCGAAGTAGCAGCCGAGGCGGAGGAGACGGGCGGGATCGGTGGCGCGGCCGGCCACGGAGGCGGGACGGAGGCTTGGCTGGGGAGCTGGTCACAGCCATTGGCGGAGGAGGCCGAAGGCCAGAGGCCAACGGCCGAAAAACGGAACGAGGAAGGCCCAAAAAGAAATTGGCCCAAAACCGAAAAACGAAAAAAAACAAATCAAAAGCAAATTCAAATCTCCAAAAGCAGAATTCAAATTCCAAATTCAAATTTGAACTCGAAATTTGAATTAACTCCAAACAAATTCAAACTCAATTCAACTTTGAACTGAAATTTGAATAAACTCCAAATTAAATTCATTTTGAATTTTTGGGTTGTTTCAACCTACCCCACTTAAAACAAATCTCGTCCCCGAGATTTATTCCTCCTGGGAGAAAGGTTGGGAAACTACTGCTGCAAACTGATTCCTTTTTCCCAAGGGTCCTTCGAGTGTGTGATCCTCCCACAGCACTCGGTAAATCTGCCAATCCTTAAACTCAATCTTTTTTTTTTCCATGACTTCCATGTCCCTGACTGGTCCCTTATGGCGAATTATGCTGTAACTCCAAATTCTTCTATGGCACTTGATCTGACTGTTGGCTGAAATGTCCCTTCAGTTGGGGAAATCTGAATCATACTGTGAACTCTTGAAAAATCCTGAACTGACTGTGACTCGCATGTCACTTCTCTGATTCTGTTAGAAACCTGGTATGGTTCAATCTTGTTAGGCTTAGCTTCTCTTCTTTATCCAAACGGTGCTGACTTAACTGGAATCACTCCTAGACAACGAAGTCTCTGATCTGCTAGCTAATGTCCCTTCTTCAGCATAACTCTTCTGTCGTATCACATCAGTCTTCAAACTTTCTGACAACTCTCACCTGATCTTCTGTATCATAAATAGGCTGTGGTCCAAAGCCATTTCTATTTAGTCTTTATCCAATTTTTAAAAGGGGTCGATACTTCTTCCGTAAGGGTTCCGAAGGGTATCATATCCAGACTGACTTGGCAACTGAGGCTGTACTGAGATTCTGTGGACGGCACTAAGTGGTCCAATTCGGTCCCATGTGTTAGAGCGCAGGCTCTCAACACTTCCTTCAGACTCTGGTTGTTTCTTCTCTGCTTGCCTATCTGACTGAGGGTGGTGTACAGGGTCAAAATTCAAATCTGTCCTTGTAGCCTTATGCAGACTTTCCCTGAACATTGAGCTAAACTAGCTCATCAATCTGACTTAGTGGGCTCCTTGCGGTCTGTTGATCTGAGCTGAATCTAATTCTGCCAACTTGTCCTTTCTGACGATCTGTCCGATAGGTACGAGGTGAGTTACTCTGGCAAATCCATAAGTGATGTTCTATCTGTCGTCCATCCTTGCTGAGTTTTTAGGTAACCTAGAGGCAAGGTTTTTCCTTTCCCTTTCATTTCCACACAGGCATTGTAAGTGACTGCGGCTATCTAACTGTCGCTTTGATGGTCCACCTTGTCTGTCTGACACTTGTCACATCCATCCATGTGTTTGTTCACATCTTTCTTCATTACTTCCTGCTGGTATTCCCTTCTCAAATCTTGGTGCATTCTCGCACTCCGTTGGGTATCGATTATTTATACGGGTGAACTTCTGTCAAAATCAATCCTCTTATATCCTTATTATCCGGGACACTCGTGAAATTAGGCTCTGACTGCTTAATTCCAGGTATCTCTTTCTGTGTCTCTGAGTTTCCTTGTCTGTCTGCTGTGCTGACTGGATCTGACTTCATAAACCGGCTGTACCTTGTGGGAAATCTCGTGACATTTTCTGACACTGTCTGCTGATTCAACTGTCATAACTCTGACTCTAGCTGTGGGGAGATGCTCTTTCCTTGAGCTAAGTGACAGCATGCCCTTCTGCTTAAGGCGTCAGCTATCACGCTAGTTCTTTCTCATGGATGGTACTGAACTCTGGAGTCGCAATCCTTTACTTGGCTCCATCCATTTTTCTTTCATCCCCTTAGTCTTTTCCAAAACGTGAATGGTCGAGGCTGACTTCATATCATGTGTCGGGTCATTCTCTTTGTACGGCCTGGAGCTGCCTTAACGCATACTCAATCATTCTTTTATCCTGTATTAGTATACTTGTTGATCCTTTCTTCTTAGTACTGAAATCTGTCCGGGAGTCTTGATTTGTGTCTTGGGAGTGTGGCGACTGGTGCTGGCGTTGAATCCTTTTTCCCAGTCTCCTGGAAACTGTCTTCACACTTCTATGTCCATCTGTAGGGCTGTACTGCTTGAGAGGCTGAGTCTCAGGTTTGGTTATCTCTGAAGAATCCTTTGACTGAACTTCTGTCTCACTACTCTCAGAAAAACTTCTGACTCTGCTACGGACGGCTGATTCCATTCCATAAATGTCCTGTCACTGGAATCCATCTTTATTCCACCTCTAGCGATGTTGTTACTTAGGAAAGTGGTTTTATCCAACCATATTTCATCGAGAGAATCTGGCGCAAGCCGGTGTTCTCTAATTTTTTCTAAACACTACAATGAACTGTCCATATACTCCATATACTTGGTTCATTGGGTTCACGAAATATGCCAGGTATTCTGCGAGTCCAGCAGAACCATTCCAACTCTTGTGGTCCATACTGCTTAGCAACTGCGGTCTTCTCACTGTCCGGTTATCTGACTTTCAACTGACGGTATTTTGTCTTTGATTCCAAATCGGAGGATCCTCTGGCTTCCTTTAATCGGTCAACAGGTCATTACTCCGAGGCAACTTACTTGTCCCTGAATCACGGGTGTGTTGTCTAATCCGAGTGTGGTAGGCGTTGATGTGACCTTGACTCCTTTATAATTCTCTGATCATTTTGTTCCATCATTTCCTGTATGTGGTACTCCTTGGTGTCACTGTTTTCTGTGTACAATCCATCCTGACCTTATGTCCGAATAATCAATTCCTCTTCAGAACGATGTTCAGGCTATCCCTTTTCCATGACAAACTATCTTGGGATTTTAGTCTTCTTGGATTTCCGTCTCCAAGTTGCACTAGAATCTAACTATCATCCTGACTCTTGATCCTGACACTTGTAGCTTCTGCGGCTTCTGTAACTGATGTTAGGTCCATCTTAAGACTGTTTTCCCTTTCTTGGAATCCTATTCCAGTCCATCTTTTTAGGGATGTGTTATAGGGAAGCAATCTGGTTTAATCCAGTAGTCACTGCTCTTTGTTCCCCATTCACACAGTTCATGTGTCAAACAACTGCTTTATTCCAAAATATTGTTCAGACCATACATTCTTGCTAGTACAAGTCGGTCCTAATCTTGATCCCTTGGATCTCCATATCCAAGTTGTTACATTCAAATCTGACTATTAGTCTACTCCCGGATGCTTGGAACCTCCAGGGAGCGGTGACGTCTGAGGTAATTTGTTCTTTGTTCCTTGGCGATGACATGGTTGATTCTCCCTTGGACGTGTCTGAAGTGTTCGACCTTTGACCGCTTGGGTTTCCTTCGACTCAACCGGTAATTCTTGGTATCCTCAGGTTTGGGATTCTTTGTTGATGAGACAAGCAGTCCGTTGGTGGGGGCTGAGGCTGACGTCTGTGATCTGGCTACTACAGTTGGTAGGTCCTTCTGTGGGCAGCATTGTCTGATGTGTCCGGGCTGTCCACAGCGGAAACATCCTGAAATCTTTTGGGGACAATCTCTGACATAGTGGTTCCCATTGCATTTATAGCACTTCACTGTTTTGGGTTGAGTGGCTGCGGTTGTTGACTGCTCTCCTTTTATTACCTGTCTCTTATTGGGGAATCCATGAGTGAGAGCTGAGGTCCTTTCTCTGATCTGGGTGGAAGTCTGTATCCAAGCCTGCTGGAGTTTTCTCTTTCTCTTTTTCATCCTTTCCAGATCATTTCGGGCTTCTTTGATTGTTATCCATTTGTCCATTACAGCTGACAGGTCCTTGATAGCTAAGGTGTGGAATTTCAAGCTTTTCTGTAATCCTTCCAAGAATTCTCTCATCTCTTTAGCTTGAATGTCCATCTCCATGGAAATGTCACTGGCAAAGTAGTCGGATTCGTGCAGACATCCCACTACTGCACTTTCCTTTTGTTGGTCCTGATTTCCTTTGGTGTGTTCTTGAAGTCTGTCAACTAGCTGTTCCAAAATCCCTTCTAATAACTGCGTGTGGTGCCTTTCTGCCTGTTGTCTGTTTCTTTCCATTATGGTCAGTATTTGAGCTAGGTTGACTGGGTGATTTACTGACTCTTCATTTCTGCTCGAACTGTCATACAGGAGTTCTGATCTGAAATCTGCCATGGTCTCAATCTGACTTTCTCTTTTCGGTCTGCAGCAGGGTTTTGGGGTAAAGCAGAAGGTAAGTAAGATTTAGAACATGAGGTGCGGAGAGACTGAGTAGGGGAGAAGCAAGACGAAAGGAGAAGAATTAGTGGAATTTGGCCGGAAGGTATAAGGATACTTAATACAAACAATTTACAGCGGAATAGAAAACATAGCTTTTATACATAGACTGTTTTACAATACCGTCATAAGGTATCCAAAACAACCCATTTTACACTACCAAAAGACCTACAGGAAAAGGGCACAACTTCTACGACTAACGATCTAACTACTGCCGACGACATCATCTCCAGGCTGCTGGCGAAGATCGACGAGGATTTTGAAATTTAGACGGGCAGACGAAACTTTTTAAAACAAAACCGAGAGGAACAAAAACTCTAAAGAAGATAAGGTAGCAGGGGAAGGACGAGAAGCAATAATACTTATATTTTCGAAATTCATTTTGTTTGTAAGCTGGAAATAATTTTGTAAAACTTTCCTATACAAACCTAAGGTCTTAATCTATGGTCAAGCCAAGGCTCTGATACCACTTGTGACGGACCGCCTTTTTAGGGGCAGTGCGAAACTCACAACAGCTACCCAGGAAGACTAACTGTTGTAAAACAAGAGTAAAATTACCTGGCCAAAAGCCAATTCAACACTTTTTATTCAATATAGGGCCTAACGGCCAGGGTTTTTACAAAAGAGGCGCGGCGAGGCCCGAATACCTTACAATCAAAACACCGCACAGCAGGCTGAGCAAAAGACCAAGACCTCAAAACTGGACAAAATCGCCAACTACGAACTCTGAAACGCTCCGGCTTCTTCAAACTCACGAAGGGCGGGGATTGCAAGGGTGAGTACGGAGTACTCAACAAGTAAATGCGGAACCACTGAATACTATATGTAGGGGTAATCAAGGGATGGCAGTAGGGTTAAGTATCTGGATGCAGTTTTATTTCGTAATTCATTTTAAATTTGAAACACAAATCATAAATAATAGTTAGGGGGGGGGGTTTCACAAGTTCAACAGCACTTAACCAACTTCTTCCAAAAATCACCAAACAGTAACTTGAGCTTGGTTACGGGTATCACCCCAGTTCAAACTTAACTTCATTAACCGGAAGTACGGCGTATTCGAATACCATCATGATTAACTCTGCAGAGGTGCTCAGCTTTACCCACAAGATATCAACGACCGTTACTCACAGGCAACTAGAATACATGCGGTCGGTCGAGATGATCACAGCAATTCGTTAACCATTCCTGTTGGTTTAGTTGTTAACCGATAGTACCGCTACCTTGGACTCAGGGTCCCCATTAGCGTCTCACTGCTAGAGAACCGAGAATGTCGCGAAGGACCGTTCCGTTCCACCCTCCGGTGCACTTCCTGCCAGAAGGCCGGTCCCCATTCTCTCACGAGAATGGTAGCCACCAAAAGAATCGATTTTAGGTTCAGAATGATTAATTTATCGAGCCATGTCGGATACTAGTCTGTCGACTAGTCCGACTGCGTGGTTGAGCGGATACTTAAGTTGTTTACTTTGCTCAAGGGGGTTGTTAACCTTACACTGCCAAAGATCAAGCCTTCATCCGCAAACCCGATCCGGTATCCCATAATACCGGCCACCATACAAACCAAGGCATTAGTCATCAGCCGGGGATCGGAGTTACATCCACTCCGGGATTTATCCGATTCTGTCCCCCAGACTGTAGCACTTTCTCAAACATCCGAATCAGAGATTCGGCAGCATTTTATTTCCTTTTTGAAAAGCGTTTGAGCTAACTACGAGATTGATAATAACTAACTTAACAGGGTAATAGTAATCATCTAGGGTTACAAAGGATTTAATCTGGTTCAAAAATTTCAAGGAGGTTTCATGATCAATTCGGCGTTACCTAGGTATCATGTCATTCCAAAATAACGGTTTTCAATAATTCAACATACAGTGAAATAATGCGATATAAAATAATTAATACTATAGCATGGCATGATTGGGATCAACATGATCAAGGGTGTACGGCTTGCCTTGCTCGGCGAACGGGCCGGAAGAACTGCAGTCGAAGTAGTCGTTCGGGGCTTCCGTCGGATCCACGTCTGCTCCGGGAACTTCTCCGGGATCTGCGGCTGCTCCGGGAACAGCTCCGGCTCCAGGGACTGCTTCCGGAATTGTCCAACGACCAGATCTAGCGCGAAAAGAACGAACGACAAATAAAGAAACGAAAACGAAAAAGAACCGAAAACGAAAACGAAATCGAAAACCGGAACCGGGCCGAGAGGGAGAACGAAGGGTGAATTGGGCAATTCGGAATTTTGGGAACTCCGGATTGAGGAACGGAGGGCATTTTTGGACTCAGGGGATCGAAACGGTTCGGATAGGGTATTTGGTGGGTTTCTGGGGCTCACGGAATTTTCGGGGATTTTCTGGGGATTTTCTGGATTTTTAAACGAATTTTTCGGATTTAAAATTAATTAAAATCCGGAAAATGCGTTTCTTGTTCAGTAGGCCAGGCGGCCATTGGGGAGATGGGCCGTGGCCCGCCAGCGATCGGTGGCGTGGCGGAAGGCGCCACGCGGAGGAAAAGCGAGGAGGGAGGAGGCTGAGGCTGAGTGGCGAACCTGTGAGTGGTGAAGTGGTCACTTTGTCGGCGAGGCCTTGGGCGGCTTAGGGTTAGGGCATGGCGTGGGTGAGCTTCATGGCCAGCTGTGGCCAGGCCGGAGAGGCCGAGGAGGCGAGAGGAGAGGCTCACCCGAGAAGGCGGGCGGCGAGGAGGAGAGGGGCTCGCGGCTTTATAGCCGCTTCGAGGGCAAAGCGGCGACCATAAGGCGCTTGGCCATGGCAGGCTAAGCGGCGTCTGGCGCCTGTGGCCGGCGAGCGTTGAGGAGAGAGGTGGCTGGTCAAGGACGGCGTGGTCGGATGACCGGCGCCAAAGCGGCAGCGGCGGCAGCGGCCAGCCTTGTGGCGCGGCCAACGGCGGACACTGGCGGCTGCAGGCGGCCTATGGCTATGAGCAGTCTTCTGGCCGAGACGAGCAGGGCGGTCGAAGCGGCAAGGAAGCGCGAAGCGCGACAGCAGGGAGCTGGAGGCAGCGGAGGCGAAGAAGGCAGCGAGGCCAGGTGGCATGGCCGGGCCGGAGGCAGCGAGAGGCAGGAGTCGAGGCCAAGTGAGCGGCCATTGGCGGAGGCCGAAGGCCAGAGGCCAACGGCCGAAAAACGGAGAGCAGTGGAAGGCCCAAAAAGAAATTGGCCCAAAACCGAAAAACGAAAAAAAACAAATCAAAAGCAAATTCAAATCTCCAAAAGCAGAATTCAAATTCCAAATTCAAATTTGAACTCGAAATTTGAATTAACTCCAAACAAATTCAAACTCAATTCAACTTTGAACTGAAATTTGAATAAACTCCAAATTAAATTCATTTTGAATTTTTGGGTTGTTTCAGCTATCGCGTGTATATATCACTGGCGTCACCCGAGATTCACAGTGTGTTGGTAACTATCGTTTCAAATATGTAGAAAATTAGGAGTTCTGATACTGTAATTTTTTTATTTATTTTTTGCTAATCAAGTGTGAAAGCTTCTTCCCTCCCACCCAAACTTGTCAATACCCTACGTCATACCGGTTTAACTCTTGAAACGGTACGATCCAGTACTGGTCTATATCGGCATACCGTTTCGGGTTTAGTATAATAGCATGTATTTATAAGTATATACGTGTTTAATTATATGCATACCAAAGTTCACCTATAATATTACTCCAAACACATAGTAGTATTATCAAATATAACATGTAGTTCAATAGACCATATTATCAATTCCACTGACATGACTGCTATTGGCTAGTATTGAACCGGTATTGACCAGTATGGATAACTATGCTCCTACCCCCTCCTCCTCCTCTCTTTTGAGTAAAATGCTTTAAGATTACTTTCAGACTGAAGTCCTCCTCCTACTTCTGTTTAGGGATGGCAACGGAGACATTCCTCGGCGGCGAGTGGTGAAACATCTCCATCCCCGAGAAGAGGAAAGTCACTCGCTCCCCGCCCCGGCCCCGGCATCGGGTCCCCATCCCCGTCGGGGTATTGGGTCCCTGTGGGAAGCCATACCCAATAACAATGATACATGCAAAATAGCACATACACATGGAGATTGGGGCATACCGATGCTGGTTTTGGAATCGGCAGTGATGATGCCGCCGCCGTAGCAGAGCCCAACGATGGTGGTGGCGTGGTGCCCATCTGGATCTCCCTAGAGGTGGGGGCGTCGCCGGCGGAGGAGGAGCCAATGAGAGTGGCATCTATGGCGGGGGGAGGCGGGCAGAGGGGGGCGGCAAGCAGAGGGAGAGCATGGCAGCGGCGAAGGAGCCCATGAGAGCGTTGTCCGTGGCGGGGGGAGGCAGGTGAAGGGAGTGGAGGGCACTGGACGGAGGAGGCGGAGAGCGGTGACAGGGGCGGACTACGGAGGGATGCGATGGAGGGAGTGGAGAAGGCGAGGAGGTAGAGGGACGCGAGCAGCCGAGTGAAGAATGGCGATTTCAAATTGGGGATTTGGATTTAGGGGCGGGCGAGCAGTCGAGCTGAGTTGCCGAATAAAATGGGATGAGGGCCGGATAACAGGGACGGGAGTCGGTGGAACGCTTCATAATCGTTTCCCTGACGTGGACAAATTTTCCCGTTAACAGTCCCGTGTGGAAAAAAACTCTCTAATAGGGGAATTCCCTGCCGGGAACGAAAAATAGAGCCATTGCCATTCTGTTCTTAGAAATGCTCGCAGGAGGACTGCACAATTTAGGAGCCACATCGGCCAATCCGGACCAATCAAAGATGGTACCAAACATGCCGGAGTAACTTGAGGTCCAACGATCCAACAACTCAATTAACTCCAGCTCACTATTCTGGTTTCAAAGAAAAAAAAACTCCAGCAGTCCAGCTCACTATTCTGATCACCTCCATACTGCAAATCTTGACGAAAAATTCTAGTAGTTCCTAGCTTGCAGGCACAGCGTTATCACCGGTCCTTTTCCGAGCGCTGCCAATGGTCACCCTTCCCGGGCAAAACTTGTACCGCAAACCAAATAAATCACACCCCCACCTACAATGTCAAAAGCAATTAACTTAAATCCCAAGGGGATGTCACCATCGTACCCTTATCCCTTAACACTGGAGGCTCACCTGGACGCTGTGCAGATCTTAAGCCACCGTCCGATCACGCGATCGATGGTGTCACTGTTGTCCACTGCAGGAGATATGGTTACTGTTCGCCCTGTCTTCTGACATTGTGCGCGCGCGCGCGCAGTGGGCACTTGAATTCGACCTGCCTGGGTTGTCACCGATCAATCGAACGCCTTTTGTGCTTGCAGAATAGGCCCCTGCCTGCTGTCGCTGGCGCCGGGGGCACTGTAGCCTCGTGCGGTTTCTCTGCGCCGACGCACGCAGCGCGCAAAGAGTTGCCGCTTTCACCTGCGCGCGCGCGGGGCCGGACCAACGCGCGGGCGGCGACGCCATGCCACGGCCGGGCGCGCGGCGGCCGCTGGTTCCTGATCTGGTGGAGTGGACGTGCGCGCCGTGCAGACCGGACGCGCGAATTAAACTCGTTCGCGGGGTGATTGGATGGGAGGGGAATCGCTCGCTGCCGCAGCTGAGCGCCGAGTGAAGTGGGTGCTGGGGCTGGCCGTACGGCCGCATGCACATTTATGTGTTTTCACGTTCGGACAAGGAAGCGTGCAGCTTTTATCGGGGGCGAGAAATTATGAGCGGGCTACGCGGCACCAGGTGGAACGGTGGTGGGTGTGTCGGATCTGCCGCGCAGGGTGGTAGTGGTACACCCCAAAGTGTGAATTAACTGCTGGCTGGCCACTTGGCCGAGCATCGATCGGTCGTCGTTGAACAATACGGCACTGTTGCTGCATGTAGCCGTAGTAGTACCGCTGTGGCGAAGTTGCTAAAGATGGATCCCAGACTGAATCCTAGACTAATCGCTACGCTTCGTGGATCTTTTGTTACTTGTACACTCTAGGGGGTGAAGGCCCACCATGCCACTTGGTAGATCTAAGCACAGTTTGTTCCGTGTATAAATTTGAGATAGACTGTAGTTCCGTCGATAGGGAACACCTGCTAACTATTAGAGAGATGTTTCTAGTACTACCCCCTCCATTCCGTAATACATGGCGTATAGAATATTAACATCCTTATTTGTCAAGAAAATGGAGGCTAACCGTGCTAGCCAAGTGTCTGCCCCCTTTTTTTTTTCCAAAAAACTCTTCGGTTCTTCGAAATTACGAACGGGTCCCCACGCGATTTTATGTGAGAGATTTTTTTTTTCTCGGTTCGCGTTTAAATCCCTCGTTGGCCGTTTTACAGGAAGAACCTCCCGTTAAATGCGAATCGCGAATGAGCTCTTTCCTAATTTTTTAAAATAGCAAACAAGTTCCAAATTATAACAAATAGGTCCCTGCGTTTTACGTTCAGGTCCTTTCTCCGTTTTGCCCGAAAAAATATTTTCGTGGTCCGTTTTTTCTCCAGAGCATGCGAAAAATATTTTCGATGACCATTTTCCAAAAAAAAAATTGGAAAACCGTTTCCTTTCTACGTTTTGCTCGAAAAAATGTTTTCGTGATCCGCTTTTCCTCCGGAGCATAGGGAAAATATTTTCGTTGGCCGTTTTCCCAAAGTAAATGGAAAACCATTTCCTTTCTCCGTTTTACCCGGGGAAAAAATGTTTTTGTGATCCGTTTTTTCTCCGGATCATGAAAAAAAATGTTTTCGTTGGTCGTTTTCCAAAAAAAAATGGAAATTCGTTTTCCGTTCGTCGTTTCTCCGTTTTCCTCATTTTTCCCGTAAAAATTGTTTTCGTGGCTCGTTTTTCCTCGTTTTACTCGAAAAAAATGTTGTTTTCGTTGGTCTTTTTCCAAAAAAAAAATAGAAATTCGTTTTTTCGCACGTCGTTTTTTCTCGCTTTTCCTGGTGAAAAATCAAGGGAGATAATTTTTTTGCATCTCGCTCTCTTATATTACCCGGTGAACGCATAGGGTGTTAAACTCGGCATCTATAATTTTTTTGGCAACTCGAAATCTAATATTGTCCAGAGCGATCTCTAATATTTTTCAAAACGTGTATTATCTTGGATATTCCTGCCTTTTTTCAGAAATAAAAAATTGGATCAAATTTCGCACGGCGCGGCGTAGCGCGCAAATCTTCCTTGTTTGTTACAAAGACTAAGGAGGGTCAACCGTGGTGTTTAGTTTCCATACTTACCCCTAATTATGTGCTGCTAACTACTCATGCACGATTAATTGCGAGTCTCCTCGTTCACCCCGTTCCAATGCATGGCTGCATGCTATCCGTTTTGCCAGTGCCCATACATGCAAACCATTTTGCCTTGTTCCATGCTGCATGCAAACCATTTTGCCTGTGCCCATGCACGCGAACGGCTTCGACTTCGACTTCTTCGCAAACGGCGAGCGCCTTGCACGCGAACGGCCGCCGTCAGTGTCTTCGTCTTCTTCGTAAATGGCGAGCGCACGCTGTTCGGCCGCCGCGCCATGGACGCCGCCGGCCGCCACGCCATGGACTTCGTCGGCCACCGCGTCTCGCATGCTTATGACCGTGGCGCCATGGACTTTGCCGGCCACTGAGCCTTCCACGTCTTGGTCCGTCGCGCCTTGCACGCCTCCATCCTCCACGCCATGGTCTTCGCCGGCCGTCGCTCCTTCCACGCCTCGGCCCGCCGCGCCGTTCGCGAGGCCGCCACGCCTTGCACGCAAACAGCCGTCGCAGCGACCTCGCATCCGTCCATCCGCTGTCGTGCCTTCACGCCTCAATGCCTCATGATGAAGAAAGCGAGGCATGCATACGCCAGATCTTGGTGCGAAGCTAATCATTTTTTAATTGTGTATTACAGAAATATACTACGATATTTTTTTTTTGCAAAAATAAGCTCTTTTCGCGCCATGTCATCGCGAAAAAGGAGTTTTCGCGCTACGTCACCGCGAAATGGGACTTCTCGCGCCACGTCACCGCGAAAAGCATTTTCGCGCTCGTCACGAAGAACGGCAGGGATTCGCGCCACGTCCGCGGCGACGGCAGGGCGCGCCGGGCAGCCGGGCAGAGCGGGCAGGCTGAAGGCAGCCGGCAGAGAGGGGGCCGCGGTGCAGGCCGGGCAAAGGGGGCTGGCCGGCTGGCTGGGCGCAGACCAATAATGCGGGAGTGCCGCTCGGTCCAAGCCAGAGAGAAGAGAAAGAACAAGGAAAGAAAAGAAGAAGAAGAGAAGAAAGAAGAAGAAGAAGAAGGAAAGAAAAGGAAGAAGAAGAAGAAGAAGAAGAAGAAGAAGAAGAAGAAGAAGAAGAAGAAGAAGAGGAGGAGGAGGAGAAGACAACACATTTTTGTGTTCGTTCGTCGTTCGTTCGTCGTTCTTTGTTCGTTCGTCGTTCGCCGGTAAGTAATTTTTATAATTATTTTTTCGTCAGTGTAATTTATATATATGTAGGGAAATTATAGGTAGTGTTTTAACATATTGTAATATGTAAATAATTTTCTTTTATGCGTAATATATAAAATTATGTGTGAATATTGTTGTATATGTGCAAGTAATATTGGTACGTAATATAATATTGGCCTAGAAATATATTAGTTGAAATATTTAATTATTAGAGCAAAAAAATGCTTGGTTGGTTGGGCAAAATGAACATAGTAGTTAGTAATTATTTATGGTTTACATAGGAAGAAATAGAATTTTTTTTATAAGTATTCGCATATTACAAAAATATACATTTGTTAATATTGTTGGTACGTAATACAATATTGTCCTAGATATAAATTAGTTAGAATATTTAATGATTGGAGGAAAACTAACATAAAGTTAGTAATTACTTATGAAACTTGAAAAAGTAGGTTTAGATAGAAAAAAAGATGGTATGTACAGAAAAAGTAGAAAAGGATAGGAAAAATTGTCGCGGGCATAGATAAATTTTTCAGTAAAATGTAGTATACTATTTGAAAGTTATTATGCAAATATTGTTATGGTATGAAGCAAATATTGCAGCACACACCAGAAAATTGTTAGGGTATGAACTAAAACGTAATTTCAATTTTCTCCTCAATTATTTAAAACGAATATGTTGAAATGGTGATAACTTTTGATCCATAAGTTCAAATTGAGTGAAACAAGTTTCTAAATTCATGTTAAATCATGTATTTTTGTAAAATCATGTAAAAATGCAAAAAGCGTAGTTACGTATCGTTGTAATATGTGTAGTGTGGTAGGGTGCAGCTGAAATTATTTTGTTTCACAACTCTATTGCAGTTCAAATTATGCAGTAGGTATATCAAATATTACTTGTGCATATCATAAACAATTTTTAATATGCAGTAGCTACGTCTGCTATGGATGCATTCAAAGTGTTTTACGGTGACGGAGTGGTTCAGGAGGGGCAATACGGGGTAGATCTGAGTAGCTTTCAACAGTGTATTTTGTACCATCAGAATCCGGATGAAATGAGTTTCGAAGATCTGTGCGGGTGGCTTTGTCACAGTCTTTCATTGAATCCTATAGTGCACGATGTGAGCATTAAATGCTTGTGGCCGAGAGGTACACACGACTCGGTATGGGTGCTTAGACCGTTGGAGCGGGCTCAGTCTTGGAGGAACTACGTCAATTCATCGAGACGGCGTGGCTGGGGTTTTGTCCTCTTTGTGCAGGCGACGGTCAAAACAGACTTGGCAAGTAACGAAACCCCGGCCGCGGTGCAAGCAGAAAGTCCGGCAGAAGTTGATGAGAATATTCGATCTAGGGCTGCCGCGACGGGACAAGCAGATGAAGGGGAGGAGTTGGAAGGGTTAGTGGATGTGCTAGAGCAAGACAATCTGCGGGCGGCGGGGGAAGAAGAGGCACTTGTGATGGACGAACACGAATCATCATCCTCAGACGATGATGGCAGTACGTCCGCACATGTTCCTGCTGCCTGGAATAGGGACGAAGCGAAAGACCTAGCAGTCGACGATGCCCTTGACTCGACATGTGAGTACCGACCAACCGAGGTTCGTGTGCACTCAATGTACGCGGAGAAGTCCGCTGGCAGGATGCTATAAAGTGCAGGCGATGAGCTTGCTGGCCGGCGAGGGTTGTGAAGTCCAGTAAAGATTGCTACACGGTGAAGTGTGAAAACACCGAATGTGGTTGGCGTGTTCATGCCCACAGGCCCAAGTATGAGTTGAACTGGGTAGTCACGAAGGTGGTGCAGCACAGTTGTGTTCTAAGCAATGTAACATCGAGACATCGTAACCTCACATCAACTTTCATCGCGAACGTGATGTATGGAGAGATTGTCGAGAAGTTTGACATGGAGGCACATCACATAGTACTTGCCGTGAGGAACAGATATAAATACCAAATCAGCTACGCCAAAGCGTGGAGGGCGAAGCAGAAGGCATTGGAGAAACACTTCGGTACATTCGAGGCATCCTATGATAATCTTCCCCGACTTTTAGATGTCCTGAAGGAAAGAAACCCCGGGACATATACTGCAATACATGATAGAGAATCTCAGAACCCGCCTGGCTATATGGTTATGGAGCGTGCTTTCATCGCACTTGGACCTTGTGTGGAGGCTTTCAGGCATTGCCGGCCGATTATGTGCGTGGACGGGACTTTCCTCACTGGCAAGTACAAGGGCCAAATTCTGACGGCCATCGGTGTGGACGGAAACAACCAGATACTTCCTATAGCCTTTGCTTTCGTGGAAGGTGAAAATTACGAGAGTTGGCTCTGGTTCTTCAGAAATCTGAAGATCGGGGTTGTGAAGGATAGGCCCAATGTGTGCATAATTCACGACCGCCACTGGGTGATGAAAGCGATAAAGAAGATGCAGGAAGATGTGCAAGAGCCTTTTCCGTGGCCGGATTTGCAGAACCGGTGGTGCATGCGACATATGGCGGCTAACCTGTTCAAATATTTCAAAAGTAAGAAGTTGATGAACCTATTCAAGAGGTTGTGCAAGCAAAATCAGCAGAGAAAGTTTGATGCCATCTGGGAGAAGCTTGACGAGCTCACTAGCAAGCAGATACGTGACGGAGAGAGACAAGCGGGGGGCAGTACTTCGGAGGCACCACAGCGTTTGCAGCCCTTACCGGACATTGACCCGCCAAACATCAGAAGGAGGCTTTCGAGAAACATCAAGTGTTTCTCGCACTGGATCGAGTCTGAACCGGTTGAGAAGTGGGCACTTTGTTACGACACACTTGGGGCAAGGTATGGGGTTATGACAACCAACCTTGCCGAGGTATACAACCGGGTAATAAGGGTCTTCGTGGCACGCCCCTTGTTGCTATCGTCGAAGGTATGTTGTACGGCATGCAGTGAGATATTTCCGAACGGCACGCCGCGCGATCTTGCATGCAAGTACCATTCGAGTCCGTACTACTGGCGTCATGCCTTGGATGGCGGAGAAGGTTGAAGGCCCTCCTACATTCGTCGTCATGGAGTACGATGCAGGAGTTACGATTTGAGGTCACACTGAGGAATATGGAGGGGTTGGGAATGTCAAGTGGGAGAATCACCCACGAAGTGAGCTTGGACGGTGGTGTGGATGGCATGTGCACCTGCACTTGCCGAAAGCCGTACCTTCTGCATAAACCTTGTTCGCATGTCTTGGCGGCCTGTGGGCAGATTCAAATGAGTAGTGTACAATTTGTTTCTCCGTACTACATGGCGGATACGGTCGTTCAAACGTGGTCCGGTGAACTACATGGGTTTCGTGTTGCTGGAAACTTCACTAAAATTGACAATACCACGCGCAGATGGGTCCCTGACATTAACAGAGTGAAGGGCGGGAAAGGTCATCGCCAAACGCGTCGCATCCGCAACGACATGGATGAGTCCGAGGCTGGAGGCCCTGTCCGGAGGTGTGTCCTGTGTGGAGAGTACGGCCATAGGAAGAACAAATGTCCTGCGAAGAGCGTTTCAGATGGAGGGTCTTGACGTATATGCCTGTGAGGCGTTTGCCTTGTTCGAGGGTTCCCCCTGTTTGTACGGAATGTAATAATCATACATGTGTACGTTAAATTCTTATGGCTATGACTCCTGAGAACTATTGTGTTCCTTCCTTATGTCATGCTTCGAGGAGTTAATACTTGTAATATGAAAAGAATCGTGTCTGGTTATGTATTGAAGAAAACTACATGTGTTTGTTCTGGGGCACGGAAAATCTTGTTTTCGTTGCATCTGCTAGCTAAGATTGTCATCATCGCTAGTTATGTTATTTGTTCTTAGTTTAATTCCAGCAAACTAGTATGTTTTTATCTATCTCGCGTACGTTTGGTGTTGCTTGTTTATCCTTTTGACATAATGTCTATCTTTGATCTCGTCAACATAAATTATTATTTTGTTTGTTGTGCGCAGGTATGGCGGTGTGGCGAGGGGTTGCGATTGGCGTCGGCCTCCTTGACCGTCACTTGGATGCACGCCAAGACGCGGTTGCACGCTACTACCAGAGCGGGCACGGATCCTGGTGTCTTGTCCACACGGACTCCAGTACGTGCATGGGGCCTTGACGACCGCTGGATACCCAGGTTTGTAAGCGTACTAAGTTTTGTGGTACTAAATGGGTTTAAACATGTTGTGGTCTAACTTGTAATTCATTGTTGCAGATTGGAGGCGGCGGGACTACTTCCGCTTGCACGGATGGTGGAGGCCACACAGGAGGACCACGTCGAAGGTCTGGATGGTGAGGTCATCGTCGTCGAGCGATCCCGACGCTTCTCCTTCGACCGATCCTCCCTTATCGCCTCGTGGATCGGCTGGCGGCTCGAGACGCATACCTTCCATCCGCCTGCGGAGAGATGACGCCGACTCTGCAGGATGTTTTGATGTCGACCGGCCTCCCAATCGCCGCCAGGCGGTTGTGCACGGAGGTGGATGACGACCGGGCGTGGCGATCTTTTGCTCGGTTTGCAGGAGTCCTCCACGCCGCACAGGGAGGAGGCCAGCCGCAAGACGCCCGCTACACCCACGGCAATGCACGGTCCCACTCTCACGTGGCTTCGCCAATTCGAGGTATGTGTCGGCACGGTTCAAAATTGGTCCGATTTATTTTATCTGTGTAACCAAAAACATTTTCTTCTTGCAGGTACTAGGATGGCTGGGGACGCCACAGAGTACCAGGTGAGCCGGCACCTGGAGGCTTACCTGTTGTGGTTGTTCGGGTGGGTGATGTTCACCACGACCCATGGAGACAGCGTCGATGCTAGGCTTGTCCCGATCGCACGGGCCATAGCGGATGCTGCCCCCCATGAGGTTCCCGAGTACAGCTGGGGGTCAGCTGTACTTTGTGCCACCTACCGGGGTCTATGCGATGCGTGCCTCAGGACGCGCCTCGGTTCGATCCTCTCCAGATGCCCACTCCTGCTCATGCTATGGTCGTTCGAGCGCTTCCAGATTGGACGACCATGGGTTGACGACCGGGTGTATGGCCCGGAGTTCTACGGGGACACGGAGGTGGACCGCCCTACGATGGGCTCTCTTTGGTGCCGCATGACGGCACGGACATGTTTTGTGCTACGCAATCTCGCTTCTGACCTCTTTCGTATTAACTTTGTATCGGTACCTTCTGTAGCCACAATGGGCTGGTCTGCAGGTACGGAGTGTCTACGCCCACTTCACCGAGGCGTTCGACCTTTTGCGGCCGGAGCGTGTCCGGTGGGAGCCTTACACCTTATCGGAGGTTAGGAAGCGCGCACCGCACGGTTTATCCATCCTTTGCGCGCGAGATCTGGTGTACTTGCACACACGACGGAAGCTTGTGTACGATGTGTACGTTGAGGATTACTCGGTTCACCGGGTAATGAGGCGGTAGGACTCAGCAGGAGGTCCCTGTTCCACGTGGCGTGCGATCCCCACAGAGACACACATGTCGGTAACATCACTCCCCCTTACATTTCGAATGCAACTCATTGCACATGCTAACGAGTTTACAACTTCCGTAGGCATTCGAGGAGAGGTGGCCGCCGGACTAACTGGGCCGTGAAGATGGCCCCTTGGGTGGAGCAGTGGACTCAGGCACTACAAGACCGGGTTGCAGATTATGACGTATACGACATACAGGGATACCAGGAGTACCTGCAATGGTACTCCCCACTTACACGAGTACGCCTCTTGCCCCCTGCTGACCCGGAGGATATTGTGTCGGCTCGTGCTCACGACACATATCCCACCCATGTTGCATCGGCGATGCACTTTGTGGTACGTAAACTAGGCAATCTACTCAAATTTTTAACAACATGCAAGCATACATATATCTTACGTCATGTCATCACTTTCAGGGCGACATGGGGACAGAGATGGAGCAAGACTTGAGGTCCATGAGAGGCCGTTTGTGCGGGGGTTTGGAGACCTCCCGGGAGGACATCACGGCGTTCATGGATCGAATGATCGCGAAGACGGCGAGGATTGTGCGGGCCGTTTCGTGCCGGCATAGTTTTGACGCCGATGCTGTGGGGTCGCATACGTCGGGCGTAAGACAGCAGGGGGTCCGGATAAGTACACGACCGCCGCCGACACCACCGCCGCCGACACCTCCCACGCTGCTGTACCCACCGCAGCCCCCGACAGCACCCTTCGGACCTCGGACGCTGTCGTACCCGCCGTCGCCACAGGGGCAGCCTGGGAGCTCGTCGTGGCAGCTGCAGGCCCCGCTCTTCGGGGCAGGTAATATTCTCACTTAAACATGCATTGCATTTCATGGTAACTAATAGTCGTGTATGACAGGCCTCCCGTTAGGATACCCTGGCGGCGCGACATGGATGCCTACTCATTTCTTCGTTCTGACCCCAGGTGTGTTCAATATGCTTCGTAAACTGACATTGCAAGGCATTTTACTTTCAAATATATTCGTCGCTCGAACTGACTGTAGTAGTTCCAGGTTACCGTCCGGAGGGCCAGACTACGCCGCACACGCGGGCGGACGACTTCGAGACGGAGTATGCTGGTCCGACGCATCCGGACATCCTATTGGGGTCGCACCCGAGCGCCCCCACGCCTACACACCCTACAAACCCGAGTTCTTCGAGCCGCACTCCTGTACCACCCGTGCTTGGCGCCCGGATCAGGCAACCACCAGACCGGTGGATCCCTTCAGGGCCCAGACGTCGACCAGCAGATGAACGTCGACAGGAGAGGCGTACTGCACTCGTGCACAAAGCGTGGAGGTGACCAGGGAGAGGGAGGTGACCAGGGAGAGGACTACGACGATGTTGACGATTGAGTATTGTATTGCTACGTTGTATTTCTGCGTTGTAATGTTTGTTGTTTATTGTACATTTCTGTCAGCTTTTATCAAATCAAACTCGTGTCATTATTGCTTTTGTCCCATCGCATGCAAAGCGTCAGAAGAATCCGATGCTCGCGGATTTGATCTTCTCTTAAGTCCGCCACTGTAGCCTATGGCTGGCTATTTAAGGCCGAGTGGTCGCCTCCCAATAATCACAGCAAACTTTTCCCTCGTCCCAAACCAAAGTTCGCCAACCAACCAACCGGTGCCAATGGAGTTTCTCTCGCCCCCACGCCACAGCGTTGCCGTAGCCATCCCCGAACGAACGCAGGTCCGCATGTGCCTATGCGGGGATTCATGCCGCTTTCGGCAGTCTGTAGACAACTCATACACATACGGTATGAGATACTGGAGCTGCCGCAACCGCGACTCCGAGCCAACGCTGGGGATGCGAATGCGGCGGAGAAGCCCGGTATGTGCGTACTTGCATTTCATGTTACATCAAACCGGGCAAAGGTTGATACGGTAATACTATCTGCTCTCACTAATTGCAGCCTCCGTTGTGCGAGTTCGTCGAATTCTACGACGCGGAGCAGACGCCTGACATGGAGAGGATGCGGGATCGGGAGTACTCGCATCGTAGAGCTATGGTAGAGCAGCAGTGGCATGAGCAGGAGGAGGAGGAGAAGCGCATGAAGGCTGCCGAAGAAATGCGTGCACATAAGGAGACCGAGCAATTTGCGCTGGCGGGCCGGAGGCTGAGCATGAGAGGAAGCGCGAGAGGGCGGCTAGGGCCAGGGCGGCAGGCACCGATGGTTTGCGCAAGGGGAAATATCCCCGGTGCACTCAGTAGTGTAGCAGAAGGACCCTTATTGTTTTGTTTACCTAAGGCATGTTAACTTTAAGCCATTATTTCTGCATTTCCTATATTGTAATGTTACGTTGTCTCAATTATTTCGTTTACCAGAAGGGCTCTGTGTTGTGATATTATGTTGTTAAGTATGTACTTACGTATTGTATTTTTGCATTTATGCATTTCCTATGTATTTTATTGGACCATGCGTGATATCTTATCGGAGTACTCGATAATACTTAAGGTTATTGAGCTAGTGCGTTTTAGATGCAAACAATGGTGTAAATCAAATATTTTCACATAATATGCCAGTCCATATATAAAACATCAAATCTCATCCATTGTTACAAAAAAAACCCCCAAACTCGATATCTTACGGCCTGCCGAAAAGGCTTAAGCGCTATAGTTGTAGAGTACTCGATAATACTTAGTGTTATTGCGCTAGTGCGTTTTAGATGCAAGCAAATGTGAAAATCAAATTTTTTCTCATAATATGTCAGTCCATATATCAAATATCAAATCTCATCCATCGATACAAAAAAATTCCCCCAAAACACGATAGCTTACGGCCTGCCAAAAAGGCTTAAACGCTATAGTTTTGAAATACTCGATAATACTTAAGGTTATTGAGCTAGTGTGTTTTAGATGCAAACAATGGTGTAAATCAAAAATTTTCCCATAATATGCCGGTCCATATATCAAATATCAAATCTCATCCATTGTTACAAAAATTTACCCCCAAACACGATATCTTACGGCCTGCCGAAATAGCTTAAGGGTTATAGTTTAGGACTACTCGATACCACTTAGGGTTATTGCGCTAGTGCATTTTACATGCAAACAACGGTGTAGATAAAATATTTTTCCATAATATGCTAGCCCAGATATCATATAGCAAATCTCATCCATTCTTACGAAAAATTACCCCTAAACACGATAATGTATGGACTACCGAAAACACTTAAACGGTTTAGTTTCGAAGTACTTGATAAATGGGTCTTTACGGTAAACTTAATTTGTACATTTCAATTTCGCATGCAACATAATACTTTTCTGTGAGATATTACGAATACTTACTTAATAAAAATTTTGAAATTTATTCCGTTTCAAACTTATTTTTTCGCTCCAGCGCGGCGCGAAAAGAGGATTGTTTTGCAAAGAAAATTCAACCTACCTATATTTTCTTAATACGAGAATAATAAACTATTATTTTTTAATATGCGAATAAAAAACTATTATTTTTTTAATATGCGCATACAAACAAATTCCACGACTACCAACTCAAAATAAGGAAAAAAAGAAAGAAAATAAATTAAGCTATTTATTTCCGCAAAGTTTCATGAAACTAACCATAAATTTTAAAAATATATTTTCAATTATTTTTTCTTCTTTTCCTCTTCTTTCCTTTTTTTCATTTTCTTCTTCATTCTTTTTTTTCTTCGGTGGAACCGAGTCGCCTCGCCTACCGCCTGCCGTCGCTCGCCCCAAGCCCGTCGCGCCAGCGTGGCGCGACATGCTACAGTGCCCGCCAATATCGCGCCCACAGAGCGCGACATGCTACAGTGCCAAAAGTCGCGGTGACGTGGCGCGACTTCTCCTTTTTCGCGATGACATGGCGCGAAAAGAGCATATTTTTGCAAAAAAAAAATATCGTAGTATATTTCTGTAATACACAATTAAAAAATGATTATTTATAAAAAAAATTCAAGAAAGTCATGCATGCGGCAGAAGGGATGGACAGTTAATGCGGGAGCGGGCCGAGCGCGTCACACGGGGTAGAATAGAAAAAAATCACTTTAGCGAGGAGACGCTCTATAAAATGAAACTGCATGGAAAATTCTAGACGCTCTGTATTATGGAATGGAGGGAGTACTTTTTAAAAGTTGTATAAATATTTTAATATAAATAAAAGTGAATAATGATTACTTACCCTTTTACTTACTTAAAGATTTCTACAATTTATATCAAGAAAGTGATGTATGAAAGCATTGCTCAAATACATGGTATTTGTGTTGGACCCCAAAAAACAAATTTAAAATCATATGTATCATGTACTAGCTAGTCCAGAAAATACTAGTACACACAATAAAGATAATACCATAATATATCCAACGTGTTTTTATTAATAATCAGAGTTTGCATAAAAGGTGACACGCATGCCAAATAAAAAGATTATATCGGAAGAAAAGAAGAACAATAATAGTAGCCCAATATAACTGCCACAGTTAATCAACTCGGGAAGCAACCTAGATGCCCTGATTCTCACCATCATAGTATAACTCATCTTCTAAAAATAACAACAAAGCAAGGGTGAGTACTGGTAGTACTCGCAAGTTGCACATGAGATGCATTTTAATGTATAGCTGACAAAGAAAAGCTATATGGTTGATTTTTGTACAAAGCAAGTTTTTCAATATTATAAGTAATTTTTCAATGGCATACTTTTAGTTTAAGAAAGATTTTCTTTTAAAACAAATTTTAACACATGAATCTATCCTAGAACCAAGCCAACTTTCCCACAATGGACTTAATCACACTTGAATTTTTCTTTTTCTGAAATTATTTTTGAAAATGTTAAAATCTAGTCTGTGAATGGCTTGCTCGTCATATCCATGACCCCAGGCATGGCTAATCGATTAGTTTTATACTTTGAAGAGACTGTACAACTTTACCCACAAGACATGCTTTCTCATTTTGCCAAAATACACACTTTCTTAGGTCTACGACAAAGAAAATCATGACAAGGCCTTTACAATGCACAATTCTAAAGCAGTTGTGCCTTGCTGAGGTTTCACCGCTGATGGGTTAAAAAACCCAATTCAAAAGCCCCCTCTTGCACCATAGAAACAACCAGTGAAATGATTGTCAATAGAACATTGCAAATTAGTTAGACAGATCTGTCCAATATTAGATTTATGGTAGTACATTAAGGCTTTACATTCAGTGAAACTCAGATCGGTCCTTAACTAACCAAACGAGCTTTCAACTAACCCAACAACCACATGTTCAACCGTTCTCGCCCAGTCTAAATCCACATTTTCATTTTTATCATAACATTTCGTAGCATCCAAATCATAATTTTGTTTGGCACAAAATTCCCTAAAAATTTTAATTTCAGTTATAAGCATGTCTAAGCATATTTAGTAAGTAATTAACATAAAATCATAGCATTTCGCTTATGGTTACAATGGCGTAAGGATTTCATATTTCAAATGTGGTTCCAATCAACCGGGTATAACTATTCATTTTTCAACTGTGTTTAAACAAGATTTACTATAATTTATGCATGCAATTACATTTAAAACAAATTATAATTTTAAAAATAGGACCAAATATGGTCAAGACATGCAACTTGCTTGGATCAAAGGGTGGGTGGTCAAGATCGTTAGTGACAACTCCTTCTGGCTCTCCGAAATCTACACGTTTGCAAAAAGAACCAATTCAAATAAACTTCCCAAAAATAGCATAAATAAGTAGTTTAGAATTTTATAAACTTTTAGAAATAAAAGGGTCCAATTGGAGTTCGGAAGGAAAAGATAGGGTTTTTAGAAGATTAAATTCGAAAGGAAAAAGTGAAAAGCTACTATTTTGCATTTTTCGGATTTAGAATCATTTTTCTATTCAAAAAGCTTATTTATGATGAAGAGGTGATGCAATAAACAAATGTTAAACAAATTAAATTTGTATTGAAAATTCGTTGCCTCAAATGGCAAGTGGGGCTGATCCATGTGGATTCGATCCACGCCTTGCGGCCGAACCATGGTGCACCAGTACGGTTGGTCGGGCAGAGTGCGCGCAGCACAACGCGTGTGCACGATGGCCCGACAGTGACCCCCGACTAGCCGGTGCGAGGTTGGGCGGCGGCGCGGGCTTGCTGGCTTGGCGGCGTCTCTGGTTGGCCGGCGGGGGCGCAGGGCGGGACAAGAGGCGTCGTCGTCGGTGAGCTCGACTCCATAGTGTTAGATGGTGTGGACAAGTAGCCGCGGCTGGCTAGCGCGCACATGGGGTTCACCAACGTCGTGAGGAAGTTTGCGGAAGTGACGGCGGGGATGGGGAGGCTCCACGTCCTGGTGTTTCGACGAGGAGTCGTGCCCAGCCGAAAAGCATAAAACGGAAAAAAATTAGTCACATTTATGAGAGGAGAAGCGAAATTGACTAATGGAATTGACGAGGGAAACTTTGCGCACAAGATAACACGATCAGCACAAGGTGGGGAGGTCCGAGGCGGGGGTGTCATGGGAGCATGGCACTAGCATCGAAGTTGAAGATGGAGTCACGACGGAGTTCCAAAAGCTCGAGTTCAGGAGATGATTTGGGAGTGGCAAAAATGGAATCGAGATCGCGATGCGTAATCGGTGCTCACCTTTTAAAGACTAGAGGGGCACTGATGCATCGACAACAGAATTGCTATAGTCGACGCAGCTTAATGTGAGAAATTGCACCATGAACGGAGAGGAAACGATCGAGAATGATGCGAATGAGCGAGGGGTTTATGCCCTTTAATTGCACACTTATTTTGGAAATTATTCGCGCCGGTTGGAGCTCGACTACACGTGAGAATGGCAGAAAAAGCGGCTCAACTGGAGGAAGAAGATGAGGCGGGGCAACTAGGCTAGGCTGGCGTGGTGAGTAGGGGAGAGAGAGGGCCAACTGAGCCAAAGAGGAGAGGAAGAGGAGGTGGGCTAGGCGAGTTGGGCAGAGGGGAGGAGAAGACCGAAAGGTTGGGCTGGGAAAGGTAGTGTTGGGTTGGAGGGTATGGACTTCGGCCCAAGGGATGCAAAAAAATAGATTGAAGAGAGTTTTCTTGTTTCTAATTAATTTTAAATAATTCAAATAGCTTTTAGAATATAGCAAATAGACTTCAAAAATTTAGGGAAAATTCATGGAAAATGACTTTACACAACAATTAAAGTTGCTGTGAAATTGAAACGGTTATAAGAGAAAATGACTTGGATATATCCTACTTAATTGTCTTAGAAGATGAAAGATAATAATTTATATGTGGTAGTGAATAAATACATATGATAGAAAACAATTTACATACAAATCTTATATTTCTAAATAAAACCATTCAAATTACGGGGTTTATATTTTTAAGCGGATGAGTACTGATGGGATAAGATTTTGGCCCATCCAAAGAAGAACTAATAGTGCTCGAAAGGGGAAAAACATACGGTCCAATTTGGATGGCCATGATTCGTCCAAAGACTGGCCCATACAAACTGGGCTTGGGCAGGAAGATTTTTGAAAACTTTTAACCCCGAATGAGAAGGCAGCCCGTCGTGTAACTCTCCAGCCGAATATAGCCAAGCCGATTTATGCGTAAAGCGTAAAACCCAGTTCTAGAACTTTTCCTCCCGTGATCCCATCTTCTCAGATCAAACGCCAAAACCCTAGCCCCGTCCATCTCCGACGCCGGCGACAATCTCCAATCCCTCCGCTCCGGCTAGCAGCGGCAGAGGAGGTGGACGAAGCCATGGACAGCGCCCTCGCGAGCGCGGCTGCGATCGCCGACCAGCGCCAGAAGATCGAGCAGTACCGCCACATCCTCGCCTCCGTCCTCTCCTCTTCCCCGCCGGACATCTCCCAGGCCAAGCGCTTTCTCGACCACAGTAACACGCTCTACCCAAACCCTATCCGTAGATTTCTGGATATTTTAGTTTTGGTTTGAGTCTAATTGTTGAATTGGTGCGAGTGCAGTGGTGTCGGACGAGGTGCCGCTCGTGGTGTCGCGGCAGCTGCTGCAGACGTTCGCGCAGGAGCTGGGGAGTCTGGAGCCCGACGCTCAGAAGGAGGTTGCTCACTACGCGCTCACGCAGATCCAGCCTCGTGTGGTATCCTTCGAGGAGCAGGTACGCAACCTTGGTTTCCTACTGTGACATCTAATTTTAACTCCCAGATAGCATTAGGCCATGTTTGGATCCCTGGACTAATTGTTAGCTGGCTAAAAATTAGTCCTAGTCTATCCAAACAGGAAGACTAATAGGTGAGCTAATTTTTAGCCAACCCCTTAGCTAACAATTAGTCCATTAGTTGGTGGGGAGGAGCTAATTTGGGCTAATAGCATGTAACACGCTGGAAAAAGCCTGAAATACCCTCGCGCTGGCCTTATCCTCATTTTCTCACCCATTATGAGGGGCAGAAATGACTTTTCTAAGAAATTAGTCCAACCATTAGTCATGTATCCAAACAGCTCTGGACTAATTTTAGATGGACTAATTATTAGCTGGCTAACAATTAGCTCTAGCCATTAGCCAGCTAACAATTAGTTTTAGTCCATCCAAACATGGCCTTAGAATAGTTGTTGTCATGCTTTATTTTTGCCCACCAATGACTACTATGTATGGACTCTATGATGTAACGGGATTTTCTGTTGTTTTGTGAGATCGGTTTCGGAATGGGCAATTTGGATTGTGAGGCTAATGATACTACAAGGGTGTATGCAATGCGTGAATATGATGCCATCACGTTGGCTCATTTGTGTACTTTTAGCTTAGACTGTGTAAGCAGGGGCAAGTAGTGAGGATAATATTTACACTTTTGCTGATGTCCTCTAGCATTATAATTTATACCTAGCAAAATTTTTAGGGGAACCATGGAGATAAATCAGCTGTGTTATGCAATTACAAGCCTTGTCAGCCAATATGAAGCACTTGTGCTAGGTCAGCCAGCCAATTACAAGTGATAGGTCTTGGGCTTAGGTATGTGGCACTGGATCAAACTGAAATGGGAAATTATAGGGCAAGGTTAATGCCCTGAAGCTTGTTAGCCCAATTGGTTAACTTATATTGAGTACTTGGTGGTAGTTCAAGACTAGAGAGGAAGAGGAAAATTACAGAGGAAGGTTAATTCCCTGGAGGCCTGTTTGGTTAGATAGGGATTAGGTGTAATCCCTTCGGATGGATAGAAAATCTGTCGATTTGGTCTAACCCCTCCCTATCTAAACAGGCCTTGATTAGTTAGCTTAAGTTGGTGGTATTTAGAGATCAGAGAGGAAGAGCAAATTTGCCAAGCAAGGCTAATACCCTGAAGCTTGATGGTCCATTTGATTAACTTATGTTGAGTGATTGGTGGTAGTTATATAATAGAGAAAAATGCAATGCATGCTTCTGCTGCCGCCGCCGCCATTCAGGGTTTCGTGGTCTTATCTAATTACTTTTATGGATATGATCTTCTATGAATTTGGTATATTTTCCGGGACCTTGTATATGATGAGTAATTAATCAATCTAGTAAGCATTGAATTTTTGGGGATGCAGAGACCGACTGTATAGCAAACGTTGGCAGTGCAATTGATTAGAATGCATCTGCGCGCTTTGGAATAAATCATTTTGTTCTGTGTAACCTTAATCCCGCAGATTCTGTGTTAACATTTTTCTTCGTTGTTTCTGTTCCTTCATAGTTCATAATCGTGGCTATAAGTAGAGACAATAATGCAACACAGGGAATTATTATTGCCACATGATCCATGCCCATATGCATGGCATTACAAAAATCTAAATATCTACAGATTGCTTCATGCCACATGATCCATGCTTACTGATTAAGAGTTCTTGTTCCAACTGCAAGGTATACTGTTTCATGGGCTTGAACTTTGTCAAGCTGCTGAAAGCACCCAGTAAAACTAGCAATTGAGTAATGTTGTTTCTCGATTGCAATTATGGTAATTATGTCAGTGGTCTTAGCTGTTCATTCCTAGGTAATAGCCATTATAAAAGCCAAAGAAAACTGGAATGTTTTAGTTCATTTTTTACAAAATTCCTAGTTTTGGAAGTATGTAAAGATCAAAGCTGTTTGATGTATAATCATGCAGAAGAAAAGGTTATGAAGAATTTATGTATTCATGTTTGTGGAAGGAAATTTTCCAGTGATTTTATGTGATAATGTTACTGTTTTCAGTATCTGCATGTAAATTGTCTTCTAGAGAATGCCAATTTTGGACTGTTTTTCTCTTCCACACATAACTGATATAGTGTTAGTTTCTCTTGAGCTCACAGCTTCTGAATTAACTCCTTTTGGTTTACTTCGTGTTTGAACTTTGTGAGTATTATGTAGAGGACTTCTGTAACATTCTTAATTTGTGACTTCGTGGGTTATGTGTTCACAGGTAGTAGTGATTAGAGAGAAGCTTGCAGAACTGTATGAATCTGAACAACAATGGTCGAGAGCAGCACAAATGCTTAGTGGGATTGACTTGGACTCAGGAATCAGGTAGAAACTGACTTTTGTATCTCCAAGCATGTGAACGGAATTTTCTCTTAGTCATGGGAATTCTGACCATTTTTTAAAAATCAGGATGCTTGATGACACGAACAAATTATCCAAATGCGTCCAGATTGCACGACTCTATTTGGAGGTTAGTGTTCTTTGGCTGTTGTTATCATCATAATGTCTGCTGGACTAATGTATATCTTCTTTTGTAGGATGACGATGCAGTGAATGCTGAAGCTTTTATTAACAAAGCTTCGTTTTTGGTCACCAACAGTCACCATGAAGTTCTAAACTTACAGTACAAGGTTTGTTGGTGCAGATACAATTGAACAATTATTTTGCCTACTTTAAGAACAAAAGGTTCACTTCACCTTTCTGTTTTGTATTGTTTCAAGGTCTGTTATGCAAGAATTTTGGATCTAAAGCGAAGATTCTTGGAGGCTGCACTTCGATACTATGGTATCTCTCAGATTGAACAACGCCAAATTGGAGATGAGTAAGGCTTTCTCCTTTCAGTTTCATATTCCCCCCCTTTCGCAATCTGTTTGTCGGCTATTCTTATCTATTAAAAAAATCAGTCTTGTATGGTCATCTGTTGTCTTGCTGGTGAGATGGTGCCTATTTTCTATTTCTACACGCTTGCAATATTTCAATATTTTGCATAGTGCATGTATTTTAATTGCCTACTTGCTAGCCATATTTTATATATTACACGTTGGTTATGTGCGATTAATTAAGCAAGTTGTGTCTGCAGCTGATGCTACTTCCTTATTTTCTTATAAAAAATCCTGATGGAATATTCTTTGCATATAATCTCAGAGAGATCGATGAAAATGCTCTGGAGCAAGCTCTTAGTGCTGCTGTGACGTGCACAATATTGGCTGGTGCTGGTCCACAACGCTCTCGTGTTCTTGCTACGTTGTACAAGGTATTGGCCATTTAGGCTCATCTCAATATCTCTTCTTGCTGCTGTAACTTCTGGTAGTATCATGATCGTCTTAGCTCTCTCCCCATCCTGTGTTTGTCAATTGGAAACAGTTAATGGCATGCAGTTTTGTAGAGCTGTCACATATTTAGAGTTTTAGACAGACCGAGTTGTTAACTAGCATGAGTTGTGGCTTTAGTTTATTAATACAATGGTCTTGTGATGTCCCCCTATGTTTCCTTTTCTCCCTTTGGTGGTGTTTCCCCCCCCCCCCCCCCCCCATTTATGGGGTGTTTGGTTTGAGGGATCACCACCTCATTTGAGGTGGGATGACCCAATCCCTCATTTTGTATTAGCCTTGTGCTTTGTTGATGGACCAATCCCTTTCATTCCTCAAACCAAACAAGTGGTTAGGTTAAGAGCTGTGATTGGATGGTCCCTTCACCATCCGGTTTCTCAAACCAAACACCCCATTACGGTACTCACCAAATTACTAGTTCTCCTGTTATCTGAAAATAAAAGGAACAATGTATTGTAAAACAAATTAAATTGCCTCCTGAAATTCTGGCAGCCTGGCATTGAGTGCTGGATAACTTCATCCAAGGTCCAAAACACCATGTTCTGTGAAAGTATCCACTTTGATACCGATTTATTAATGTTAACATCCTTTCAACCAGTTATTTATTAAGTTTTTTTGGTAATTATTTTGTTAAAATTAATTAAAAGTTCCTAACATCTGGTTTCAGTTTTCTGTTTCAGACTATGTCCAATGCCAGCAATCTATACATTTTTCTGGCGTCCAAATGATTATATTTTTTTTTGTCTTAGCTATGAGGCTGGAAAGTTGAAACCAACACTTTGTTGTATCTGCAGTGTTTTAGTTATCTGAAACACATTTGTTTTGCATAGCATCCAACTTATCATAATGACTCTTAATTTACGTTATTATTCTTTGCCCCTTTCAGGATGAAAGATGCTCGAAGCTGAAGATATACCCAATACTGCAGAAGGTATCTGATTTTGAAATACTTCGGTGGCATTATATCTTGGAACATATGGTCTATTTATTGATAGGCTTTCTACTTTATTAAAATATTCAGGTTTATCTTGAAAGGATTTTGAGGAAACCAGAAATTGATGCATTTGCGGAAGAGCTGAGGCCACATCAAGTAAGTGAAATCTTCATACCCTCTTTCAAGATAAGTTGTCATTTGTGATATTCTTGACTCTAGTTTTCTATTGTTCAACAGAAAGCTCTGTTACCAGATAAGTCTACTGTGCTTGACCGGGCGATGATTGAGCATAATCTCCTCAGTGCCAGCAAACTTTATACTAATATCAGGTTAATTAATTCACTATTTTTTTTTTCTAGATTCATTATGATTCATTCATTCTAACAAACCATTGACTTATTTCTGCAGCTTTGATGAGCTTGGAACATTGTTGGGCATTGACCCTAGGAAGGTAAGTTTCTTTGCAATTGTGTTGATTTTTTGAGTAGTGCTTCTATGCTTTCCCTCTCAATATAAGTTGCACAAATCTTAAAACAAACGAAAGGGTACGTAATCACTAATCACCATTTACCCTTCATTCATGATTTAATATTTGTGCAACTTTCAAAAAGAAAAGCACAGAAACACCTCTTTGATTTTTTTTCATTTCCCTCGAACTCTACCAACAATCTTTTCTGCCTGCCAAGTTTGCTTTTGATTTGTAAAAGAAAACTTAAAAGTGCTCTGAAGCAAGAAAGGAAACATAATAATTTTACAAACCAAAAGATGGACATATATGTTAGGCTTGACTCGTTCTAATTTCATTATCAACTGGTATAAAAAGTTCATATAACACCTCGAACTTTGGTCGAAAGTCCATCTAGCATCATGAACTATGAAATCAGATGTTTGATCCTCCAAACTTTGCAATTCTGTTCAAATAACACTCTGATCTGGTTTCACATAGTGGTATTGCCCATATGGTGCAATGAGTGGGCGGTTTTGCAGTGTAGGATCTAGGATGATAGGCTGACCAAGTTAGATCAATGACAGATAGGCCCACATGGGCTTCTCCCCCGCCAAGCTCCCAATCATGCTTCCATGGATGTCATTCCCTGTAACTGGCTTCATCTCTATTTCGATTTGGAAGAGAATCCCTTGTGATCCTTATTTGTCATTCACTTAAATTTGCATAGTGTGTTATTCTACGTGGCAAAACCTCCCACATATCATGACACACGGGCGATACCACTATGCGAAACCAGGTTAGGGTGTTGGATTGCAAAGTTCGGGGGTCACATCTAGTTTCATAGTTCGGGTGCTGGACAGACTTTTGAGCAAAGTTTAGGGTGTTATATAGCCTTTTTCCAAAAATAAAAATACAATTATTGGTTTTGTTAGATTATGAGGTACAAAACAGCTGACCTGTATTGTTCAATCCTTCATACCATGTGTAGAGTTATAAACTTAGAATCTGGGATATGATATGCAACCATTTAAATTTGAGCCGTCTTACTAGTGACTTTGATACTGGCAGGCTGAGAAGATAGCATCTCGAATGATCTACGAAGATAGAATGCGGGGTTCAATTGATCAGGTATTTTAACGATTTCCTTTTTTTCTCAGCATCGAGTTATTTGCTGTTCAAGCATAGAATTCTGAAATTTTACCTTATCATCATGATGTGCTATTTTGTGATATAATTTTGATTTTTGAGTTATTGATATGATATTCGTTCATGTCTTTTGTTTTACAGGTTGAAGCTGTGATACATTTTGAGGACGACACTGAAGAGCTGCAGCAGTGGGACCAACAGGTTAGTTTAGCAGCTCACTGCTTCCTAGCTTTATATGTCAAATAAGGTGGTTTGCACTCGCCTGCACGTCCCTTGGCATCATATCTGTCTCCGCAAGTACCTGCCATGTAATGCAACTAGTAACCAGAAAATCCATCCATCGATTGCTAAGTCTTGGTTGCACTTACTTGACACTCACAGATTGCTGGACTGTGCCAAGCGCTGAACGACATCCTTGACAGCATGTCAAGCAAGGGAATGGCAATACCTGTGTGAGGAAGTCTTGTCCATCCAGTTGCTGCGATGGTACCTGCGAGGACTGTGGTCGCACCTCCCGGATTAACATTTTGTACATATATTTGATGTTGCAAGTACTGGTCATGAGCTTTCGGAACAATTTTGGCACACAAATCAATCATCTGATTGTAAATCAGGGTGGAAAATGCTGCCCTGCCCAAGCCATGTGCTCCGGTTTTCAGTGGGTTTAGGCGCACCCATTGCTGGACAGATCAGGGCCGCAGCATAATGGTGGCTGCGAAACATGAACAAACATCGATTATGTTGCTACCTTTGTTATCTCCTGGTGGATTGTAGCCTCGTTCTTTCGTTGGTCCATTGCGTTCTTAAATTCCAACGATGGTTACTGGCATGCTGGATCGTTGATAGGGCACGCTATGTGGCATTCAACTTCGATCGAGTTCCTCTTGATGTGTCAACGAGGACTCGAACCACCGAAGGTAAAAGTTGGTAGGAGCTCATGGTCACAACTTGGCGCTTTATTTACGTGCACTTAATACAAGCAGGGCCAAGCACTGAAGCGCTTCATAGTTCATATACCAGCTACAGCGAAGCACAGCAACACAGTGGACACAACAAAACTACACAAGTAGACCCGCCCTATACACGTGCGAGGCCACCATTATTTATACGGCAACGCGGAGGAAAGAGTAGAGCAGAGAGCATGCAAGGTGACGACTCGGGAACACTGCTTAGGCGCTCTAGAACACGCCAGCGTTGCGGACACGGTAGCGTCTCTTCAGATTCTTGGACGAGCGATACTGCGGTTCTCCCCACTCACTTTCCTCTCCTCCCCCGCCCTCTTCCTCTCTCCTCCTTTCTTCCTCTTCTTGCTCTCTCTTTGCTCGTTCTTCCTCCTCCCGCTTCCTCTGCTCTTCCTTCTGTCTCTGCCTCCTTTCCTCCTCTTGCTCCCTCCTTGCCCTCTCTTCCTCCTCTCTCCTCCTTTCCTGCTCCTCCTGTTCTTTCCTTGCCTTCTCCTCCTCTCTTCTTTTCCTCTCCTCTTCTTCTCTCCTCCTTTCCTCCTCTTGCTCCCTCCTTGCCCTCTCTTCCTCCTCTCTCCTCCTTTCCTGCTCCTCCTGTTCTTTCCTTGCCTTCTCCTCCTCTCTTCTTTTCCTCTCTTCTTCTTCTCTCCTCCTTTCTTCCTCCTCTGGCTCCCCCTTTCCCTTCCTTCCCTCCTCCTCCTCCTTGCGTCGTCTCCATTCCTCCTGCTCGGCCTTCTTCTCCAGCTCCTCTGCGCACGAGGTGCACGCCAGTATGGTCGAGTCGCGCTGCGCAGACAACAACCTCTCCACGGCGGTAGAGTTGTTCTGGCCCAGCGACAGCGCCAGTATCTCCTTGCCGATGACCTGGAGCACCGACCGACTCCCGGCCAAGAACTGCGGGTGGTTGCGCTCCATGTCGGTGCTGAACCCGACGAACACAAACGAGTCATTGTTGAAGGATATCTGAGCCATCGGGTGAAACCTCGGCACCACGAAGACGTCGCCTTCCTTCAACCTGAACACCGAGTTCCTGCACCTGATGCCTTTACCGTGATCATCACCAGGCCCAGCACCACCACCACCCTCGTAGTGGCCTCTCTTGCTCTCGCCCGACGGGCTGCTCGGGCAGACCGTCTGCACTATCCCTTCACCGTCGGTTACAATGGCGATCTCCGTCGCTTTCGGATTCCAGTGAGGCCCCATCATGGCGCCCTGCAAATTGATCAGAGGGAACTTTCTATCTTAGCACGAGAACTGAAAAGCTACGAAATGCAGCAGAGCGAGAAACGTGCAACGTGCTCACCGTGGTCAAGTTCACCATGAACATGCCAATGTTGGATCCCTGCAGGGTCTGGAGGTCCTCATTGGTCATTGATCGGCTCCACCCGTAGCAGTTCTCGACGTCGGGCTTGCCGGAGAAGAAGTTGAACGCCTTGGTCTTGGACTCCTTGTCCTTCTTGTGCTTACGCTTGTCCTTATCCTTCTTTTTCTTCTTATTCAGGAAGTGCGGGTCTCGGACACCCCACAGCGCATCAAAGATGTCTTCCTTCCAATTCGACTCCACGCCCTCGTCCTCTGGATTGTAAGGTATGATCGAAGGTGGGCTCTGCATCGACTTGATCGCTTCCACCACTTGACGAGGAGCCTTCGGAAAACGAACAGTTTAATGTAGTCGATCGATGTAGTAGTTTTTAGATGGCATGACATGTGTATATGTAGTCGATGTACGATTATACTTACCCCAAATCCCAATCGAAGAACTTCTACATCAAATCCTTTCAGTAGGTCACTAACACTCGAATAAGCTTCCAACTTCGGATTCTGCATGGAGGCAAAATAGTCGTCACGAATGAACAGATTTGACAGATCACCAACAAGCAAGCAGGATAGCCAATTGTGCAAGATAGGAAATATTTGTTTGTACAGAGGGATCATCGGCGTTGATGCCGTCGCTAGTGAAGATGGCGTAAATCCGAAGACGCTCTCTCGTTGCGCCGGGGTAGCTCTGGATGTAGAGGATGGTTCCCTGTTCGAAGTTGTAGACGTCTCCTCTCTCCACTTCGAGGGAACCGGTTTCGCTGTTCCCTTCTTCTATGTAAGTCACCTTACTCCTCCCTACCCCCTCAAATCACAATATTAGTCACATTAACAAGTGTACTCTTAGAAAACAGCTCTATTAAGATAGACTAAATTCAATTACGAGTCATTATTTTTTTTCGATTCAATAGATCAAATTAGCTAGTACTTATTTATACTTCCTCTTATATTATAGTTAGTATAAATACCTTTAATAAATCAATAGCTAAATTTAATTTCTATTATAAATTATATACTATTAGTATAATGCACTATAAAATTTCTCATTAAAAAAAGTACTCCACAGTGTCTTTCTACAACGAAAATAGCTAGTCAAGTACATCTAAGTACCAACAATGTAGACTGCTTAAATTAAGTACGTATCACATATGTATGGTTAGTACCAACCGCTGTGCACGTAGAACACCATGTCGGCATGCAGCTGCACGGGCAAGAACAGCGCGCCGGGATCCATCGTGATGAACTGCAGCCGGTACGCCGTGCCCGCTTCGTCGGCAACATCCACGGCCGTAACCGTGCCGGCCTCGCTTGCCGCAACCACCCTCCGCCTCTCCTTCTCGACAACTTGGCCACACGCCCCACCGCTCAGCCTCCATTTCTCGCGCGCCGCCGCCGACGCCCACGCGGCCGAGACGGCCAGAAGCAGAACGAGCCACCGAGCCGTCGCCACCGCCATGTCTCCACTCTTTGTTACTCGATCCGCCCTCTCGCGGTATGCGACGTGGTGGAAGGCTTCGGCGCTTCATATGTAGGCATCAGGGAGGGTTCGGTGATGGGTGGCGTGTGCGACGTGGCAGGCCGTGGCATGGTGTCCGTGCATGGGCGCGACGTGGCCTGGTGACGACGGAGAGGTGTTAGCTCGCTGTAGTCTTGTGGCTTGCGCTCAGGTGTGTCCGTGCGTTGTTGGCCACTCGGCCTAGGTGGCGCTGTGAGGTGGGGCTGCACGCTGCAGTGGGATATATCCATCTAACTCGATCATCGTTTGGATTGACTCTCAAGAAGAATAAGATATGTCTTGAGATTGCCAATGTTCATTTTGAAAGCATGATTTTGTTGCTCCACTTTAGCTATGTTGCTTTCAGATTTTGTTGAGAGCATTGGAATAGTACTAAACATATTTTCATTTTTTTTAAGAACACAGACCAAACGGTCCTGCTTTTATAGAAAACAAAAGCAATAACAAATAGTCATGCTAGGGACTCCAGCTTACAAGATCTAGGCACATATTATCAGATCAAGAAGGCAGCTCACTAGCTACCACAGCTACTTTTGGCAAACTCAACTACCTAACAACAAGGGGTAATGTAAAGAACGAGAACCAGAGTGCTCACTGCTCTCTGTTTGGGAAAAGCTGTGCATGCTTAGGGAGCAATGAAACAAATCCGCACACTCAAACGTGTGGATTGGCTGAATTCATCCGTGCGTCTGGTCCCAGTTTCAATCGTGGTAGAAAATTTCGCAGCAAAAACGCAGTAACACTCGTTTTGTCCCCCTAATTTGGTCGTTGGAGACTGTTAACATTAGATCAGAGGAAAAGCCAGGTTTTGCCAGGAAAAAAACTCCAGAATTTCTAGGTTACTTTGGGGTCGCGCGCGCGAGAGAGAGAGAGAGAGAGGATGGAATCGATGCCAGTAGTTTTTCTATGCTCTTTTGTAGTAGGGTCAATGGAAAATTTCTAGCAAAATAACAACTCCGTGTTCGGATATCTATCCTACCAGCTTAAACTTATATTAGAGCTTATAGAGGAAGGATATCCAAGTATTTATAAAGCGAAGGACAGGAATTGAAACGGTAACCGAAAAGAAGAAACACTTCCAAACACAAACTTCGCCCTGTTCCTGATCATACTATATGTGCCCAAATGCATCGATGGATCCAACGGTATAGCCTGTGGGAATTAAAAGTTTAAAACATGCAGAATCATCCAGTTAGGAGAGTTAATTAGCAACTTGAATGCAAATGGTTAAAATGTAATTTTGGACTTGAGCCCCATACTGCTATGTACTTTATCTTTTTTTAGCAAAGGATAACATGATCTCTATTCCGGTAATCCAGTTTGCTTGCTGTTCACTTGCTATAGTTCATCAGACATTTTATTCTGTGCGTATCTTGCAAAAAATATAAACAACTCATCTAATAGTTAGAGCAAAAAATCAATTGTTTTGACATATTTTATGTATTTTGTTAGAATGTTAAGCATGGAGTTAAAATTTATTTTTAATTGTATATTTGTTTTGTACTTTTTGAAATGCCCTAGGATATTAACTAAATAAATAACAGTATCGTTAGACCCGCAGGCGAGGTATCAATCACCGAGATGCCAAACCTATTGGGGTCGGGTCAGCAGCTCTTGCTAGATAGGTTCATCACTGGCGATCCTAATTTACCTATTTGGATTGTGGGTATCGTAGCTAATTAGAGTGAATAGTAGATGCACCATTTAGTAACTCGGTAAAAGGGGCCAATTAGGTAACTTGGTAACTTTGATCAAGCAACCAAGCCATCACAACCAACCAGCCAGCCAAGCACAGGAGGTTCACTTCCCCTTGAGCAGCACACCCACCGAAGCAAGGAAGAGGCCATGCCTCATTTACGGCTGGGCATTCAAGGCAGCGGCACATCCTGAAAGTGCATCTAGGCCCCTCATTTTGTTTTGGTGATTAATGATGACACAATTAAAGAGATCTAATATTTCAATCAAGTATAATGCAGATCTCGAGATTACATCAAGTTTCAAATGACTTTGGACGTCTCTACGAGTATCAAATTTCAACCAAAAACGGCATCAAGACGAAGACTTGTAATTTTTCTTTTAATTGAGTCTTAAGGATAGCCGTACTATTAAGAGGGTACTACGGAAAATCGCGTTTAGGATGTGCATGTGCTCAAAATCAAAACTTGCATCCAAAACTAGCACTCAAAACTTGCATTTTCCAAAAAGCTGAATTCCAACCGAGCCAGTCAACTCGGAGTGTCCGGACATACAGTCCGGAGTATCCGGACTCAGTCCGGAGTCTCCGGACATTTTGTCCGGAGTCTCCGGACATTTTGTCCGGAGTCTCCGGGTTAACCCACTCGGCCAAAACTGTGTTTTCCGGAGAGTCCGGAGTATCCGGACATTTAGTCCGGAGTGTCCGGACAACCCGGAGTCTCCGGGTTTTATGTCCGGAGTCTCCGGCCTATTCGAAAAAAGGGAAAAACGGCTAGTTTTCAAAAAGGTATTTAAAGCCACCCCTTCTTCTCCAACGGCTAGGACTGCTATTGAGCTCATTCATTGCAGCATTCAAGCCCTCTCTAACACTTCCAAAGCATTCAATAGAGCCATCACTTCCTCCCACCATTTGATTTGGTTGTTGATCCCTTTTGGTGAGGAGAGGAAGAAGAAAAGTGCTAGGTGCATTCATTTCAAGTTGTTGAGCACTAGTTCATCCTCCAAGCGACTTTCGCGGTGCTATTACTCTTGGAGGTTGAAGGTCTCCTAGACGGCTAGGAGTCACCGGGAGCTACCAACTTGTGTGGTGAGCCCCGGTCGTTTGTGAAGGCGAGTCTCGCCTCCGAAAGGAAAGAGACAAGGAGTGAAGCCAGCGAGTGCATTTGTGCAACACCAGGAGGAAAGCGGGTTGAAAGAGACCCCGGCTCAAGTGTGACTGAGCCACCTTAACGGAGACGTAGGATTCCCTTCAAGAATCCGAACTTCGGTGAAAAATCACTTCTCTCCCGCTCTTTCTTGTTTTGCTTGTGTTGCTTGTGTGGATTTGTCTCCATAAAGCGTAGATCTAGCTCTTTGTCTAGCTTTAACTCAAATCCATACTAGCACTTGTTTTAGGTTGTTATTGTCATCTACTTTTAGTAGTCTTGTATGCAAGTTTGAAGAACTTGCATTGTGCTCCCGAGCCACCCATACCGGAGACTCCGGTATAAGATACCGGACACTCCGGACAAGCCGGAGTATCCGGACCAAAACCCGAAGACTCCTGATTGACCATCTCGGGAAAGTTTAATTCCGCTGCTATTTTTTAATTTGCCTATTCACCCCCCTCTAGGCGACATCATCGGTCCTTTCAATTGGTATCAGAGCCAAATCTCCTTTATTTTGGCTTAACCGCTTGGAGAATCAAAGATGTCGAACATAGAGAAGGTTACCGAAACCCAGGGCCAAGAGAAAGCCTCGGGTTCCGGTATAGGGATTGCAATTCCTTTAGATTATTCCTCCTTTGGAGTCTCAAACTCCTCATCCTATGTCTCCGTCTCGTCCGGTCGAGCGCCTCACTTCGATGGCACTCGATATGTGGCATGGAAACATAAGATGAAGATGCATTTGAGATCACTTCATCCGTGTATTTGGAAGATTGTTGAAACAGGTTTCAAGCCCGCAAACCCCAACAATCTCACCTCCGAAGAAGACAAAGCTCAACACTTCAACGACTTGGCCGTTAATGCCTTGTTCAATGCATTGAGCGACTCCGAATTCAACCGGGTCGATGGCCTTGACAATGCCAAGGACATTTGGGAGAGATTGATGATATCTCATGAAGGTGTGTCAAGTGTCCGTGAATCAAAGATAGAGCTCATCATTGGAGAATTGAGCCGATTCACGCTAGAAGAAGGAAAATCCTACACCAAAATGTTTGATCGCTTGATGGTGCTAGTAAATCAAGCTAAAGGACTTGGAAGCACCGAGCTCACCGATAAAGCAATCGTCAAGATCATCCTTAGAGTGATCACCCCCACCAACCGCAACCTTGTGCAACTCATCCGCGACCGGCCAAACTTCGATACACTCACTCCTCATGACGTGATTGGCCGGTTGATGACGGATGAGATGATGGTTAAGGAAGCGAAAGTGGTGGAGGAGCTCAAGTCCGGCAAGAAGAAGGGTGTAGCCTTGAAGGCCGTCAAGGTTGCACATGAAGCCGAAGAGAGCTTAAGCGATGAAGAAGAGTCGAGCGGCCCCTTGACAAATGAAGATATGGCCTTGCTCGTAAGAAGATTCAACAAGTTCTTGAAGAAGAAGGGCTACAAGCCGGGTAGTCACTCCAAGAGCTATGGCAACAAGTCAAGAAGGCGTCACTCCTCAAGAAAGTGCTATGAGTGTGGGGAACCCGGTCATTTCATTGCCGAGTGCCCACACAAAGAAAAGAAGGAAGAGAAGCCCTACAAGAAAGACAAGTTCAAGAAGAAGGACAAAGACAAGAACAAAAAGTACAAGGGCAAGGGTCATGCCTACATCGGCAAGGAGTGGAACTCCGACTCCGACTCCGAGTCCAACTCCGACAATGAAGATGGACTTGCCACCGTCGCCATTACCAGTCCACCGACAAAGTCAAAGAGTCTCTTTGACGACTTAAGCGACGGCGAAGGAGATGCTCCAATTTGCCTCATGGCAAAGGGGCACAAGGTATCATCTAAGAGCTCCACTCTTTCTATTGTTGATTATGGCTTAGATGATTGTGATGATGCTAGTGATGATGAGGAAGTAGCATTTAAGTCTATGAATGATTTTGATATTAACAAACTAGACTTGCTACTTAAAGACATTGAAAAATTGGAGGAAGTGGTTGAACAAAAGGAGGCTATTCTTGAGGCTCAAGAGGATCTCCTTATTTTTGAAAAGGAGAAGAATATTGAGCTAGAGAAGAGCCTAGCTTTTGAAAAAAAAAGGAATGAGGACTTAGTCAAAAATTCAAATTTGACTAAGAGTGAAGTGGTTAGTCTTGAGATCACCAATGCTTCACTCGTAGAGCAACTTGCTCAAGCAATGGATGCTTGCAAAGCTCTTGAAGTGAAGCTTGTTGATCTCTCGAATAACGCTTCCACCTCAATTAACAACTCCAATGTTTCAATGCCCTCAACTAGCAATGGATGCGCTAGATGTTATAATGTTGATATTGCTACTTGTGCTACTAACCGTGAGACTTTAAAAGTCTTGGCTCATGAGAATGAGAAGCTTAAGGTGATGCTTGAAGATGGACTTCAAAAGTCCTACAAGGCAAGCAAGGGTTTAGAGGAGTATCTCGGTAAGCGCCAAGGTAATCCTAAGAGGCAAGGGCTTGGGTATGTTCCGCTAAGGGCAAAAAGAGCAACATTGTTGTTGCTCCTTTAAGCAAGCCCATTCACTTTGTAAAAGGCGAAGGAACATCCAAGCACAAAGCTCACTCCGAGTTCTTTGCTTCTTATGTGCTTAAAAAGACTAACCTCGGTCGTGTAGTTGCTTATCATGTTGGGCGTAAGCCGAAAAATACTCCTTGTGTTCGTTCTATTTGGGTCCCAAAATCACTTGTGACTAACGTGCGCGGACCTAATCAAGTTTGGGTACCAAAGAGCAAAAACTAAATGTCGTTTTGTAGGCCTATATCTCCGGTGGAACAAGTTGGATTTTGGATAGCGGATGTACGCACCACATGACCGGAGAAAAGGAAATGTTCGCTCAATTGGACGCAAATGGATCAAATAGTGAAAGCATTGTCTTTGGAGACAATGGAAAAGGAGAAGTAATTGGATTGGGTAAAATTTCTATCTCAAGCAATTTTCAATTAAATAATGTTTTGCTTGTTGAGTCATTAAGCTACAATCTATTGTCCGTTGCACAATTATGTGAAGCGGGCTATAATTGTTTGTTTAATGAAAAGGGTGTGGATGTCATTAAGAGGCTTGATGGTTCAATAGCCTTTAAAGGACGTTTGAAGGGTAAGCTCTATCTCGTAGACTTCAATACGGATAGACTTAATCTTGAAACGTGCTTAATGGCTAAATCTAGCATGGGTTGGCTTTGGCATCGCCGGTTAGCCCATGTTGGTATGAGGAATCTTCACAAACTCGTTAAAGGCAACCACATTCTCGGACTAACCAATGTTGTCTTTGAGAAAGATAGGATTTGTAGCGCTTGTCAAGCGGGCAAGCAAGTTGGCGTCTCCCATCCCGCCAAGAACGTGATGACGACCTCAAGACCATTGGAAATGCTTCATATGGATCTCTTTGGTCCGGTCGCCTACATAAGCATCGGGGGAAGTAAGTATGGTCTAGTAATTGTCGATGACTTTTCTCGCTTCACTTGGGTGTTTTTCTTACATGACAAAGGTGAAGTCCAAGCAACACTAAAGAAGTTCATGAGAAGAGCACAAAATGAATTTGAAGTGAAGATCAAGAGAATCCGAAGCGACAACGGCACCGAGTTCAAGAATATTGGTGTGGAGGAGTTTCTCGATGAAGAAGGGATCAAGCATGAATTCTCGGCTCCCTATTCTCCTCAACAAAATGGGGTGGCCGAGAGGAAGAATCGAACCCTCATCGAGATGGCGCGGACGATGCTTGACGAGTACAAGGTTTCCGATAGCTTTTGGGCGGAAGCCATCAATACCGCATGCCACAGCACCAACCGCCTCTACCTCCACAAGATCTTGAAGAAGACGGCGTACGAGTTGCTCACCGGGAAGAAACCAAAGGTCTCCTACTTTCGAGTCTTTGGGAGTAAATGCTATATCCTTAACAAAAAGGCTAAGTCATCTAAATTCGCTCCTAAAGTAGATGAAGGTTTCTTACTCGGATATGGAACAAATGCTTATGCGTACCGAGTTTTCAACAATACCACCGGTGTTGTTGAAATCTCGCGTGATGTAACATTTGATGAAACTAATGGTTCTCAAGTAGAACAAGTTGATCGTGTTGTGATTGACAGGGAAGAACCTCCTTGTGAAGCTATCAAGAAAATGGCAATCGGGGAGGTAAGACCTCAAAATTTGGAATCTCACCCGAGCACCCCAACCCGGAGTCTCAGGCACGAAACCCGAGTGTCGGACTGGTCCGAGTCTCGGGTCAAATCTGAGTCTCCGGATGGAGTCGAGCTCGGGCGATATTCACTCCTCGTCCAAGCAGGCTCAAGATGGTTCTAATGCCACACAAGATGATGAAGGCCCTATTCAAGCCTTGGACTCAACCGTACCTCATCCAAGAGTTCATCAAAGCATTCAAAGAGATCATCCAGTCGACAACATACTTGGAGACATCAACAAGGGAGTATCCACTCGATCTCGAGTTGCAATTTTTGTGAATTTTACTCGTTTGTTTCCTCTCTTGAACCTCTTAAAGTAGATGAAGCGCTTGAAGACCCAGTTGGGTGATGGCTATGCAAGAGGAACTGAACAACTTCAAGCGCAATCAAGTGCAGGAGCTTGTCAAAAGACCCAAGCAAAACGTTATCGGCACTAAGTGGGTCTTCCGAAACAAGCAAGATGAAAACGGGATCGTGACAAGGAACAAAGCTCGTTTGGTTGCTCAAGGGTACACTCAAATCGAAGGTTTGGATTTCGATGAAACATATGCTCCAAAGAGCTAGGCTTGAATCTATTAGAATATTACTTGCCTTTGCTACTCACCATGATTTCAAGCTGTATCAAATGGACGTGAAGAGCGCCTTCTTAAATGGACCACTCTCCGAGATGGTCTACGTTGAGCAACCACCCGGATTTGAAGATCCAAGACATCCGGACCACGTCTACTACCTTCACAAGGCACTTTATGGACTTAAGCAAGCTCCAAGGGCATGGTTCGAATGTCTATGAGACTTTCTTCTGGAACAAGGTTTTGTAGTCGGAAAGGCCGACCCTACTCTCTTTACTAAGCATATTGATAATGATTTGTTTGTGTGCCAAATATATGTCGATGACATTATATTTGGATCTACTAATGAACATTTGTGTAAAGAGTTTAGCAAGATAATGACCAAAAGATTTGAGATGTCCATGATGGGAGAGTTGAAGTTCTTTCTCAGATTTCAAGTCAAACAACTCAAGGAAGGAACTTTCATTTGTCAAACCAAGTACATCAAGGACATGCTCAAGAAGTTCGGAATGGAGGACGCCAAGCCTATAAAGACGCCTATGCAGGCCAACGGGCATCTAGACCTCGACAAAGAAGGTAAACCGGTCATCCAAAAGGTATATCGTTCGATGATTGGTTCTCTTCTTTATCTTTGTGCATCTAGGCTCGATATCATGCTTAGCGTTTGTATGTGTGCACGTTTTCAAGCCGCTCCAAAAGAGTGCCACATGGTGGCCGTTAAGAGAATCTTGAGATACTTAGTGCACACTCCTCATTTTGGACTTTGGTATCCGAAAGGATCCTCCTTTGAACTTATTGGCTATTCCGATGCGGATTATGCCGGTTGCAAAGTGGATAGGAAGAGTACCTCGGGAACCTGCCAATTCTTGGGTAGGTCCCTAGTCTCGTGGTCTTCCAAGAAACAAAATTCCGTAGCTTTATCCACTGCCGAAGCCGAATACATAGCTGCCGGGAGTTGTTGTGCCCAATTACTTTGGATGAGACAAACCTTGAGTGATTATGGCCTTTCCTACAAAAGCGTTCCACTTTTGTGTAACAATGAGAGTGCCATAAAAATTGCCAACAATCCTGTCCAACACTCCCGAACAAAACACATTGATATTCGCCATCATTTCCTAAGAGATCACGCAACTAAAGGCGAAATTGATATCCAACATGTGAGTACAAATGATCAATTAGCCGATATTTTTACCAAGCCCCTTGACGAGAAAAGGTTCTGTGAATTGAGAAGTGGACTAAATATCTTAGACTCTCGTAACGTGGCTTGACATGTGCTCACATATTGTTTGTTGAATGAAAAATAATTTTCAAAACCTTATTCATCTTTTTCTTTGAATTTATCCAATGTTGTTGGCTCTTGATCCTCTGATCTTGTCATTGATATGTGACCATGGCTTGTTTGCTTTATTGTTCGCTGGTCATATATCAAGTTGACATCTTAGGAATCTTTTTCCCTCTCGCTCCGCCATATTCCTTGAGCTATCCTTCATTTTGTCAATTTCCTAACCGAGCTGGGCAACCCGGACTGTCCGGTATTTAATCCGGAGTCTCCGGATCATCCGGAGTCTCCGGACTATTTGTCCGGACTCTCCGGGTTGGGCCGGAGTCTCCGAACTGAAAATCCGGAGTCTCCGGGTTGGGGCGGACGGTTTAAGTTCCCCCCCAACCCCGCGCGGTTTCTTTTTCATTCCTTTTGCACCGGGCGCCTCTCCCTCTCCCTCTCCCTCTCCCGTGCTCCTCTCTCTCTCCTAGGGATCTTGGACTCTTCCTCATCCTTGGATTGGAGATCGTGGTAAGGATAATCATGCCCTAATCTCGTTCTTTCCGGGTTTGGATCAATTTCTTGCGGTTCTTAGAGCCTCTCCTCGTGCTTCATCTCATCTAGGGTGTGGCTTGTCTCGTGGAGGTTCTCAAGATCGAAGAATCGATCTCCCTCTTCTCCCGCATTTCCTCGGTTTCAAACCCGTTGAGGTGAGTTCCAATCCGTGCCCTAATTTCGCGAAATCTTGTACTAGATTGTGCCCTAGACCTCATTCCAATCTTCTTGTGGCAATCTAGAGTCAATTTGTTGAGTTGTGCGGGTTGGATTGCTCCTCCCTTGGCCGCCCGTGCGCTTTTTCTGGCACATCCGGAGTGTCCGGAGTCTCCGGGTCTATCCGGAGTGTCCGGACATTTTGTCCGGAGTCTCCGGATGCAATCCGGAGTATCCGGACTTTTTGTCCGGACTCTCCGGGTTGGGTGCCTCGGCCAGATTCTAAACTTCGTTGTTTTTCGTGTCGCCTCTCGGCTTATTCCTCTCTTTCGCTCTGTCTGGTCAGATGGATCCTTCTCAGGGAACTTCCGGTGGCAGCGATCCTCCTCGTGAGGCAGTGGTGGCGGCGATCCTCCTCAAGAGGCATCTGGTGGCGGTGATCCCGGCCAGGCTCGTCTCCCACCAATTCTCCTCATTGCCTCATGAAAAGCAGAGAGTGGAGTGGCCAAAGACCCACATCCGAGACCTCGTGGCGGCTAAGCGCCCGGCGTCGGCACTGTCTGTCTCCTCCTCCTCTGCCAACTCTGATCCAGATGAGCATCTAGCGAGATACTCATGCCGGACTTCGTGATCGGAAGAGAAGCGAGTTCGTGCTTACAGGCGCTTCATTGGTCCTCTGGCCAAGGCCAAGCCCGTGTGGAACTATCCCATGTCCGTGAACCCAATGAGGATAATTGATTACCGGACAGGATCTGGAAAAGGGAAAGCCATTGTTGAGCACAGAAAGAAAGATCCTCTGGAGCTCCACCAGGATGAGTATGTGGACCGCCGGTTTTGGAACCGGTTTCAGTCAGATTATTACGAGACGGTCCTATATCCACTTGAGCACCCAGTGGTTCGCATGAAGACCATTGACTGGGAATACATGGCCGCTGCTGGCAATCCAGTTTTCACTGAGATCATTCAGATTTGCGAGCTGCATCAAGTCAAGAATCTCATGGCATACAAGTATGACTGGAACAATGAGGTTATCATGCAGTTCTATGCCACCTTGTACTTTGACAAGAATGATGAGGCCATTTGGTGGATGACTGACAGGGTTTGGTATGTGGCTAGCAAGAAGAGGTTTGCCAGAGTCCTCAACCTCAGATACAATGACAGTCCAAAGCTTCATGCGAAGAAGGTGATGACTCCTGAGCAGATTGAGGCTTTGTATGACACCTCTAAGAGCTTCACAGTTGGGACCATCAAGGGTCTAAAGGATGTACCAGCTGTACTCAACAGGATGTTGAGGGTCTCTCTTTCACCCAAGGAGGGAGATGCTTCTACCATCAGTTCCTATGGAAGGAACTTGCTGTTTCACCTCGTTGAGCGCACCCACTCGTTTGATTTTGTCGATTTCATGTGGGAGACGATGAGACAGAATGCGCAGAGCAACATGGCCAGTTGCAGCTATGCACCCTTTGTGATGACCTTGATCTCTTCAGTGAGTGGTCTGAAGTTTGTCAGAGATGAGGAGCATCTTGCTTACAAGGTCCGTCCTCAGTCTACTCCAGCTCCTCCAGCTGCTCCAGGTCCTGCTGCTAGGCTTCGCCGAGGTCGTGCGTCAGGCTCTACCTCTACCCCGGCCGTGCCTCCTGCCCGATTCTTGAGGCGATCCGAGGTTCCTAGTGGCACTCTCAAGAAGATGCTCAAGCATATCTTCTGCCTTTGCCGTGATATCTCCACCCAGCAGAAGGAGATGAAGAAACAGCTCAAGAAGAATGGCAAGGGCATTCGAGACATTCGCCGTCACTTGGGTGAGGCTTTGTCTGCCAGCGACTCTTCAGTCTCATCAGAGGAGGGCAGTGTGACTTCTGCTGATGCCTTGTTTGGGATTGCATCCTCCTCTGCTCCTCCAAATACCGATGACGTCGGCAATGAGGGCTCGTCTGAGCCTCCGACGACGGAGACGACGAGTGATTTCCTGTGTCTCCCTTTTTGGTGTCTTGATGCCAAAGGGGGAGTGTTCTTTAGCGTCATCTGTCTAGTTGTCATTGTCGTGGACTCATCTTTTGTTGTTTTCCTTTCCGTCTGTCGCGTGTGGACTTGTTCTTGTTGCTATTTATTGTCGCTTATCTTATTTATCCTTGTTATGACATTGAGTTTACCTTTTGCTTGGTTCGCTTGGTTCTTGTTCATTTATTTGTTGTGACGCAAATTTAATTGATGCAATGCTTTAGGGGGAGCTCTTCGTTGTATCTCTTTAAATATGTGCATTCGTTTCCGCTCATTTACTCTAATGCACACATTTAGGGGGAGCTCCACTCTTTATTTTGATGTACTAAGTCATTTTCACACCTTACTCCTTTGAGTTTAATTGTGTTGTCATCAATTCACCAAAAAGGGGGAGATTGAAAGTGCATCTAGGCCCCTCATTTTGTTTTGGTGATTAATGATGACACAATTAAAGAGATCTAATATTTCAATCAAGTATAATGCAGATCTCGAGATTACATCAAGTTTCAAATGACTTTGGACGTCTCTACGAGTATCAAATTTCAACCAAAAACGGCATCAAGACGAAGACTTGTAATTTTTCTTTTAATTGAGTCTTAAGGATAGCCGTACTATTAAGAGGGTACTACGGAAAATCGCGTTTAGGATGTGCATGTGCTCAAAATCAAAACTTGCATCCAAAACTAGCACTCAAAACTTGCATTTTCTAAAAAGCTGAATTCCAACCGAGCCAGTCAACTCGGAGTGTCCGGACTCAGTCCGGAGTGTCCGGACATACAGTCCGGAGTGTCCGGACTCAGTCCGGAGTCTCCGGGTTAACCCACTCGGCCAAAACTGTGTTTTCCGGAGAGTCCGGAGTATCCGGACATTTAGTCCGGAGTGTCCGGACAACCCGGAGTCTCCGGGTTTTATGTCCGGAGTCTCCGGCCTGTTCGAAAAAAGGGAAAAACGGCTAGTTTTCAAAAAGGTATTTAAAGCCACCCCTTCTTCTCCAACGGCTAGGACTGCTATTGAGCTCATTCATTGCAGCATTCAAGCCCTCTCTAACACTTCCAAAGCATTCAATAGAGCCCTCACTTCCTCCCACCATTTGATTTGGTTGTTGATCCCTTTTGGTGAGGAGAGGAAGAAGAAAAGTGCTAGGTGCATTCATTTCAAGTTGTTGAGCACTAGTTCATCCTCCAAGCGACTTCCGCGGTGCTATTACTCTTGGAGGTTGAAGGTCTCCTAGACGGCTAGGAGTCACCGGGAGCTACCAACTTGTGTGGTGAGCCCCGGTCGTTTGTGAAGGCGAGTCTCGCCTCCGAAAGGAAAGAGACAAGGAGTGAAGCCGGCGAGTGCATTTGTGCAACACCGGGAGGAAAGCGGGTTGAAAGAGACCCCGGCTCAAGTGTGACCGAGCCACCTTAACGGAGACGTAGGATTCCCTTCAAGAATCCGAACTTCGGTGAAAAATCACTTCTCTCCCGCTCTTTCTTGTTTTGCTTGTGTTGCTTGTGTGGATTTGTCTCCATAAAGCGTAGATCTAGCTCTTTGTCTAGCTTTAACTCAAATCCATACTAGCACTTGTTTTAGGTTGTTATTGTCATCTACTTTTAGTAGTCTTGTATGCAAGTTTGAAGAACTTGCATTGTGCTCCCGAGCCACCCATACCGGAGACTCCGGTATAAGATACCGAACACTCCGGACAAGCCGGAGTATCCGGACCAAAACCCGGAGACTCCTGATTGACCATCTTGGGAAAGTTTAATTCCGCTGCTATTTTTTAATTCGCCTATTCACCCCCCTCTAGGCGACATCATCGGTCCTTTCACATCCCTTCTTTTTCACCAGCCGAGAGCAACCAAGGCATAAAGCACAACCATTTCCATCAGTCCAGCCGAGAGCAGTAGCAACTGAGAGCCAGCCCCAAAACCAAAAGCAAATCGAGAGAAGTTGAGAGCAACCAAGAACCAAAACCGAGAGCAAGCAAGAAGAAGGAGCCCCAACAACCGGAGCAAGGAGAAGCCCCTAAGCCAGGAGGAGTTCCAGCCGACTAAGAAGAAGGGATCCCCAAGCCGAAGCGCACCAAGAAGTCAGAAGATCAGTAGGAGGGAATCTCAAGCAAGGAGACTGAAGGGGAACCAATCCAGACCAGAGCTGACCACTTCATCTCCTTCCTCTTCATCGATCGAATAGCACCAACACACCCCCAAAACCAGCAAACCAGGTGCACAACCGTACTTGTAACGCCATTAGCAGTAGCAGCAGCACTAATAGCATTGTAGGTTTGCTTGGAATGGTTATATAGTGTGGTTAGCTGCTAGATCGGGGTAGCCTCAGCAGGGGAAGCCCTAGTCGGTTGCTGAGCTCGACCCCAGGACGTCTAATGCCTCCTTGACAATAGAAACCACGGGTCTCACCGCTAAGCTATCCAACCTAGAGCCCAATCACGATCAACTAATTTCTTGAAAAAAATCAAAAGCACGAACTAAAATGGAAATCTTGCAACCAATCAATAGATCAGCATGAGAGTAGAGTTTGGCCATTAAGAGGGAGAGAAGAGAAATTAGAGAGAGGGAGGAGAGGAGGCTATAGAGGGCGGCGTTGGGACCAACTGGCAGTAGGGAGAAGGTCGGCGGGTTGGGGGAGTAGGGCCAGAGGAGAGAAGGAAGGGAGAGGAGAAGGGAGAAGAGGAGGAACCAAGAGGCCTGAGGAAGTAGAGTTGGCCAGTAGAGAGGAGGGGACGACCTAAGTAGGGAAGACCGGTGGTAAGGGGAGAGGGACCGGAGTAGGACCGACAGTAGAGGCTGTAGAGGGCGACAATGGCGGCCAGGCTAGGGCCGACCGGCGGGAGGAGCCGCTGGAAGGGGGGATCGAGTAGCATCGAAGGAGAGGAAGAGAGGGAGGAGTGGCCAGAGAGGAGGCCGGCAATATAGGAAAGAGGAGAGAACCGGCGAGGGGAGTAGCGGTTAGGCCGGTGGCCTGCAGTGTGAGGGGGAGCTGAAGGGGATCGGCAGGAAGGAGGAGAAACCGAGGTTGAAGAAGGGCTGAGAGGAGGAGGCAGAGGGTGTCAGCCAGAGCAAGATAAGGGGAGGAGGAAAAAGGAAAAAAGAAAAGAAGGGGACGAGAGAAAAGAAAAAGAAAAGAAGGGGAAAAGTTAGGAAAATTTTTCTTACGTGTGAACCGTGTAGGCTAAATCGCCGTATATTATTTATAGGAAAAGTTTTAATTAATTTTTACAAGCCACGATTAGTGCAATAATTGTAATTATTGTACTAATTAAGTTGTTGTGGCTATCATTATTAAAATATTGAATTTTGGGGTCAATTAGCGGATTTTAGTTAAGGGTGTGTTGCCCGTGAAAAATTTGGGCACCATACGGCTGTTATGGATTAAATTCTATAGATTTAATACTCTATAATTGTTAGGTCTAGAACCGAATAAGTCAGACCACCCACCCTGTTTTCGAGCGAGATCATACCTACAAATATTTTTCCAGGCAAGTTTTCCTTTGACCAATTTTCAATAAATGTCTTTAAAATTAATTTCAGTATATTTATCTGTATCATTCATGCATCAAAAACTCTATATGTTAATTGGAAATCTTAAATTGGACATCGGTTGAATTATGTGTTGATTTATGGAATTGAGAAGGTGATGGTTGTATTTAATTGAGAAAGTGATATGTGGATTGAAATGGGAATATGATAATTGTTGGTACTGAAGACTTAATAGTTGGTTGTGGCGTAAATTATTATGGTGGGTAGAGGACGCCGATGAGAAGGTTATGGGCCGGTGGGGTCTTCTACGTAGGCTATAATATAAGGATAAATAACTAATACTCATGTATTGAGCCATATTTCCCGTATCAACCATAGTGTATGAAAATCGTCAGAAAATATTGTCATATGAAAGTATTATAATCTTCACATGGTGATTATGGGTAATTAGGACGCTAAATCTGGGTATGCCGAAAGGCTCAGAGAGACAACGATAGATGGGAACCCAGCCATGTGACTGAGTTTGTCCATATTGGCGATATATGTGAAGCCAGAGTAGTACTGCCACCATATGGTGGAGTACAACTGTTAGCTGCGAGTTTGGTAGGATATCTTTGGGAGGATCCCCCACTCAAGTAATAGGGTTAGAGATCACAATTACTGAATTGGTGATAAACGTTCTGGAGCCTCTCTTATGAGGTCACTATGGGTAAAGTGATACAAACCTGCGCAGGTCTGAAATTATGAATTCATGTCTGTCTCCTGGATTAGAGGCTACAAAAGCTAAATATGCCTCATATACGCCTGTTAGTAGTATTTTTAAACTAAAATATCCAACCCTTAAAGAAAATAAAAAACCTATGTTAATAAAAATCAGAATTTGAAAGAAAGTGAGCTTAAATGGAAAAATAAGAGAAAAATTCATGTATTGCATTCATTACTAATACTTGCTGAGTACTATGTATCCACTCTTGCTTAAATCCCCTTTTGCTTAGAAGGTGGGTCTTATGGATCCATCTTCGAGGCATCGGGTGAGGATGATCCGCAGGATCAGGAGTTATCGAATGACGACTACTACTACTACTACCAGGAAGAGTAGGAGCTTTGAGAGACTGTCACCTGGTGTTAGACAGTCTTTGGGTTAAATTAGAAGTTATAATATATTTTTGTTGTACTTGGATCTTATGTATAATTATTGTACTGGACATGTAGCCTTGCGTGGCTTTTGAATGTAATATTTTTTCATTCGGTCTCTAATTATTATTCTGTTGCAACACTCTAAACATAGTGTAGTAATCGATAAAGTATCAGGTCGCTCGATATTTTTTTGGCTACTATGCCATGATTCATGTAATTAACTCGGTGTAATGGTAGTTCTACTGTTATTACCTTGGACTAATTATGTAGGCCGCCACACTTTTCTTATATCTTAATGTCCATAGTCGTTAGTATTAGTAATAGCCGTTTAGTTTTTTTGCATGAGATTTACACAAATCCTAGCTCCGCCATTGATAACGTGCATTTTTTATATAAATAATCTCTATTTCCTTAATATTGCGATGTTGCTATTGTGTTTTCATTTAATTGATCATCATTGCGATGTGTGTGCAAGTCCACCGAAGATCAAGAGTTGTGGGTCGCCATGTAGCGGTAGAGACGAAGGGAATTTGCCTATTCCATGCATGAAGCAGTGTCCTTATGCCTACTTTAGCTGAATAAAACAACTTCATTTCACTCTCCAGACTCCAGTAAAGTTCTGGAAGTGCGCTAATTTCTTGGAGGTTGAATCGCTGACATGTTCAGTGTGTCCCTGTCCCTAGTTTTATTCTGTCAGCTTAACGAGCTTCTTGCCGATATTTTCGCCACGGAACAGCGCTGCGAAAGCCGACGGGATGCTCTCCAGCCCGTCGGAGATATCCTCGACCACCTCGATTTTGCCCTGACGGATCCAGTCTCCGATGATCCCGACGAACTTGTCGAACCGCGTCAGGAAATCCCAGGCCAAGAACCCCCTAATGGTGATGCGCTTGTAGATCATCTCCGGCAGGTCCGGCACGGCGCGCCTCCCGGTGTCGGTGTACTCGGAGATCACGCCGCAGAGGGCGACCCGTCCGTACGTGTTCATGTTGGCCAGCGCGGCCTCCAGCATACTGCCGCCGACGTTCTCGAAGTATATATCGATTCCGTCGGGGAAGTACCTGTCAGATGTTAGAAACGCATGGAACTCACATTTTAGCGGACTCTGAACGCGTGTTTGATAGGTTTTGGTAAGAGCATGAACAGCAGAGCTGACCTCTTCAGTGCTGATTTCAGGTCAGGCTCCTCCTTGTAGTTGAAAGCGTCATCAAATCCCAGCTTATCTTTCAGCAAGTCTACCTGTGAATCGTTTTAAAAAAGGTCTGAGTTGAATAATGAATTTTGTGATCACGATATCATTGATTTCAGTACTATGAATTTTGGTATACTCCCCAGTCCAAATTTATAGAACATATTTTTCTATTAGCATATAGACAAAAGAGATATTGATAATAACTAGACTATCCCTAATTATTATCTATAAATATTATATTCAATCCATGCATATAGACTATCCCTATGCATTCCTTATACCACCCGCAAATTAAGTAGTCCAAAATAGATAAACTCTTCTGTTCAAAAATAGGTAGAAATAAAGTGCTTAGTACTTAATTCATTCATCCAAGTTTATCATCCAAATTTATAATGTATATTTCTTATTAGTATATAGACTAAAAAGATATTAAAAATGACTAGATTATCCCTTATTATTATCACAAAGCACTGTACTTAATGTATATATGTAGAAAATATAAAGTAAAGATGAATATTTATTAACGTGCAGAGGGAACATCATATATATATATACTAATTTTATATTAAAATATAAAATACGTTCCATGGAAACAATTATTGAAAAAATATATATTTTCTGTAAACATGGACGGATTGGTCGAGTTAAGCACCTTGGCCTTGCTGCCGGCGCACCCGACGACGTAGCAGCCGGCGAGCTTGGCGAACTGGCCGACGAGGCTGCCGACAGAGCCCGACGCCGCTGACACGAACACCTTCTCCCCTCTCTGCGGCTTGCACACCTCGTAGAACCCGCCGTACGCCGTCATCCCGCTCGTTCCTGCAGCTCGCCGCAACACGCACACACGCGCCAACGCTCTGAAAAATCCCAGGGAAAAAAAAAAGAAACAGGGGAAACATGCCATGCAAATTAAGTGTCCGTGTTGTGTCAGTGTGTGTCCAGGAGAGGACGCGTCGGGTCACCTAGCACGCTGATGTGGTAGGACAGGGGGAACCCGGAGGTATCTATCTTGGACATGAGCATGCCGGGAGCCGGCCGGAACAGGGTGTAGTCCTCCCATGCGAGCATGCCGGCCACCACATCGCCCTCCTTGTACTCCGCGCTCGCCGACGCCACCACCTCGCCGGCTCCGTACGAAGCGATCCTCTTTACAAACAAAACCAGAAATTATCGATACAAATATATGGTTCAGTAACCTAGCTCTGCACCGAGATCAGAAGCATTGCTGCGGGGAGAACGAGACAGACGGGCCGCTCGTTGGTGGCCAATTACCTCGCCGGGCACGATGCCATCGACGACGAGGTGTGACGCGCTGCGGCGCTTCATGCGGTTGAGCTGGTAGGGGTCGACGCTCACGTACAGGTTCCTGACCAGGACCTCGCCGGACTCCGGCACCCATCTCACCTGCGCCGCCTTCACTTCGAAGACGGCCTCCGACGGGAACCCCTCGACGTGGTGCCTGATGGCGACGTACCGGCTCTCGACCTCCATCGACGGCTGCTCTCGATCAAGCGGCGTGAACAATGTGGGTTGCAGAGAAGAACGAGAGTAGCTAGCTGCGTACACTGGCCGCTTGGCAAGGACAACTAGTGCACAATATGTAATGCAGCAACCGGCAAGATGGACGCCCCGGACAGCAGGGACCCGCATGCAAATTCGCGAAAGCCGTGAGATTTGAATGCGAAAAGAGGTGACGTGGCTGCCCTGAGAACTCAGGGTTTCCTTCAGTTATAAAATAGTTAATATGAATAATATAAAATCTTTAGACGGAGTACGCGCCAAAACCAAATATCACACTCAAGAGACAGGCAAACAAACAACAAGTTACAGTCTTACAGAGATATTTTTGCCAACGCGAGAACGGTCAGCCCGCGCATCCTGCAAGTCCTGCATCTTTGCCAAGATTTTTGAGCTTACCGACGTCACCTCCTGCTTGATATCTTAGGACCGGAAAATAAGCTCGTGGCTCGTGCCTGAGCCGAGCCTATTTTTCAGGCTCGCAAAAACACTGAGCCGGCTCAGCTCGGCTCGCGAGCCAAATTGGCTCGGCGGCCCAACCCATGCAGGGAATTTAGTATGACTAATGATTTATATTTTTAGAAAAAAGATGATGAAGATGATGTTGAGACAATTCTATTTCCTACAAGTGTGATAGAGAGCAACTAAACAACTACTATTATTTAGTAGTAACTAGTAAGTTAATATTATTCACTGCAAATACATGAATTATTGTATAAATGTTTAATTTCCTGATAAAATGTCCTGGCTCGGCGAGCCAACAAGCCGGCTCGCGAGCCGACCTCGAGCCGATTTTTTGGGCTCGTCTCAGGGCCGAGCCGAGCCTGGCTTGGCTCGCCACTAGACCGAGTCAAGATCGGTCGAGCCGAGCCGGCTCGGCTCGCCTGCTTCGACTCTATTGATATCTCTTTACTTGACTTTTGCCTTTCGAGAAAGACAAATTTTTATAAAAGCACATTATCAGGCTAGGCAAACTGTTTTTTAAACACCATTTCATAACTACTCTATTACGCGCGGAAGAATCGCCGGCCAGCTAGGCCGGCCACGTCTGTGCTCGGCGATTTTGCAAAAAAAACCTTTCGCTTTCTTTAAATTATGAATAGATCCCTATAAATTACAAAGAGATTCTTTGTGATTCTTTGTGAGGGTAAGAAAAACGTTCCAAATAGCGTTTAGGTCCCTCGGTTTATTACTTTACAAAAAAAAACTTTCGTTAAATAAAAATCGCGAACGAGTTCTTTTCTAATTTTTCAGGGTAGCGGTTAGGTCCAAAAAAATAACAAATAGATCCCCGCCCCTTACGTCCAAGTCCTTTCATCATTTTTTCAGGAAAAAATATTTTCGTCAACATAAATATATGTACAACATCTCTAGACTTTTTTTCCCAACTCGATCTATAATCTCTAGACTTTTTATCTCTAACCCGATCTCTAATATTTTTCGAAACATATATTACTACTCGGTGAACGCATGGAGTGTTAAACTCGATCAAAAAAAGGTTATGATCTATAGTATTTTTCGAAACATGTATTATTCACCGGTGAAAGTATAGAGTATTAAACTAGGCAAAAGAAGATTGTATTATTACTCGGTGAATGCATAGAGTATTAAACTCGACAAAAGAATATTGTCATCTCTAATATTTTTTAGAACATGTATTATTACCCGGTTAACACATAGTGTTAAACTCGGTGAAAGGAGGTTGACCGGGTAATAATAGTGTTAACCAAATTCGTCAAAAGAAAGATTTGTGCAACTCTAACTCTCTTTTTTTTAACTCGATTTCTAATATTTTTCAGAATATTAGAGCTGTATCTCTGTAATTATTTTTGCAACTCTATCTATAATATTTTTCGAAACATGTACTATTCACCGGTGAACGTATAGAGTATTAGACTCGACAAAAGAAGATCATTTCTCTGTTTTTCTCGAGAAAAATATATCTATTATGTCTGGAGGATTATGTTTAGATTACGCAAATTCGTAGATGGCTCCTACCCATCCAATTTTTTAGAGATCACTCCGAAAAAAATAAAAAAAAATGGTTACGCAAATTCATAGATGAATCATATCCAATTTTTTTTAGATCACTCCGAAAAAAATATGTTAAATTTCTCCTGCAGTGTTTTTTTAGAAAAAAAAACAGAGCAAATTTTACACGGTGCGACATATGCCGCACATTCTACCTAGTAGCTAGTTTCTATTAAGCCACATTACCCAGCAAATTGCCGAGAGCAGCATCACTTCAGTTTTATTTTTCTTCCTTCCTGATTTACCTACAGTCTCAAGTAGGAAATCCTCCATAGAAGCAAGGTTGCTTTCCAATTCATACGGCCTCTCATACAGCACACAACAAATTGAGCCAGAACACATTCAAAAAAGATATTATTGGTAGTCTCCACAATACCACACAGAATGTATTGAATTTCCCATTCCAATTTCTTCTCTTTAGTTGTTCAGTGGATTGTACCTTGTTGTTCATCATCAACCACATGAAGTGTTCTATTTTCAACGAAAGAGGTGCATCCCATACACCCATCATCCTCAAAGCTGTAACGCCTCTACACAAGAGGGCACTTTAACAAATTTCTCTAGCCAGGATGCTTTCGTGTACAACAATGGAAGCCTTACAATCTGCTTGATGCCAGCACATTGGCAGCCAGCGTCGAGTTTGGAACAGTAGAGCATATAGCAAGCCAATATCCTCACCTACTGGCGGTAGTGAAAAGAGCGTAACAACAAAAATTTTCGAAACACTTCGAGGTCAAATGAGGAATTATTCCAGGACACCAAGGATGACACTTCAAACTGGTCCTTTGCAGGTGCTCGAGGACTAAAAAAAGATGATGCTTCGGCTGGCTTAACAACATCTCCTAGTTTTCCTTTTCTTACTCTTTTCTGTTTTCTTTTTCTCTCTTCTCTTCTTCTATGCTCTCTTTGTCTTTGTTTCTAGTGCAGTCTCCTCCACTTTGTATTCTAAACTTCTCCTAAGTTAATCCAGCTCCGGCTGTTTTTAAAAAAATACAATCTGCTTGTTTAATCAGGGTATGTGTTCGCGCTAAAAAACGTGAAGTGGGGTTTCTAGCCTCAAACACACGAGACAAACGCCGAGTTTGCAGAGCGTGCCAGTCAATTTAACCTGTAATTGACAAGGTAAAGACCGTAAATCAAACAAAGCCGATAAACACAAGATTATCGGCTTGACACCGATCGGCCACAAACCGATCACGAGATAACTAGATCAACCAATTACGGCTAATCCGAAGGTAAGGAAAGATCGGCTTTGAGAGACGATGCGCAACAACACAAAGCAAATCAAACCTGGGTGAAACCGGCGAAATCAACAAATCGGCGATGCGCAACTCTTTATTGATCTCGTCGACTTACAGAGGAAAGATTACAAGACTAAAAACAATGAGATAGAACTGTAAAAGTGAAAAGATGAGAAAGTTGCCTAGAGGGGAGGGGTGAATAGGCAATTTTAAATTTAAAACTAAAGTCGTCGCAGCGGAAAGAGTATCGGAACTTCCGACTAGATTGGAACTTCCGGTATATGTTCGGAATGTCCGATAGACTTTAACTTAGAGAATAAACTACTTGAAGAAATAAGCTTTAGGAACAATCTAAGAAGCAATGATAAACAATACGACAAGTAGGAAAACAGGATTTGTTCCCGAAGTTCGGATTCTTGAGGAAATCCTACGTCTCCGTTGAGGAAGCTCCAAAGAGCCGGGTCTTTTCCAACCCTTTCCTCCCAAACCTCGGTCGCACTTGAGGCTTGGTTTCACTATTGGTTCCTTTCCTTTCGGAGGCGGATCCGGCCTTCACAAACTTCCCACAGCTTCCCACAAACTTCGGGAGCTCGTGAGCGACGCCTAGCCGTCTAGGAGTCCTTCAACCTCTAAGAGAAATGAGTGCGTTTGACTCTTGATCTTGGAGATGCTCTTTGGTGCTCAAGATGAATGAATCTTTCTTTTTCTTTAGCTCACAACCACACTGGATTTCCTCACACACTAGATGATCACTAAGATCAAGGAGGAGGGCTCAAGAAAGCTCTAGGGTGTGCTCAAGGTGCTCAAGTGTTCAACCAAAATGATTTTTGTAACCCTCTAAAGGGAGAGGAGTGGGGTATTTATAATTTTGGTTCAAAACTAGCCGTTATCCCCGCACCCAGCCACACATCGGACTATCCGATCCCAACATCGGAATGTCCGATGAGTGCAAACAACCAGAATTGGGACAGCTCCCAACGGTCGAAAACTACAAGCATCGGAAAATCCGAATACCACTTCGGAACTTCCGATGACACTCAGGAAGAGAGCTCAACAAAACTTTCTAAGTCCAAATCGGAATATCCGATATGAATATCGGAACATCCGAACCAGACAGAGAGTTCCCAATATGAGAAACAGCCACTTCGGAACTTCCGAAGTTAAACTTCGGACTGTCCGAACTAAACAGAGAGAACCCTTTTCGAGAACCAACAGGCATCGGAATATCCGATACAGAATATTGGAATGTCCGACCCAAACAACGAACTACGGAATGAAGTGCAACCACACATCGGAATGTCTGAAACTTCGGAACTTCCGATATAACATCGGAATATCCGACTGGGAATTTGCAACTACCAAATTCCAATGCATGGGAGACTACTTAAACGCTCTCAAGAGACTAGATTCATTCATCTGAGCATATAGACCATCTCTAGACCAATTTTAACGCACTCCTCTTAATAGTACGGCAAACCTATGACTCAACAAATGAAAATTACATCCGCAGTTGCCGTTTTTCTTACTCAATGACGTCTGAGGATGCCCGATGATCGTAGATGATCTCTATTCAAAGCATTCACCTGTTCATAAACTAGTTGAACACGTTAGATTCTTTAATCGTTTGTCATTAATCAACCAAAACAACATTAGGGGGCCTAGATGCACTTTCAAAAAGTAAATGCGTGTTGTGTTGGATTGATCCCCTTTTCTTCTCCTGGTCCGCCCCTTTTATATGCTCCTGCCGATCCGAGTCCTGCATGGATACAGCAACCAGATCCGTATTGGCTTTGATCCGATTTCTTTTCCTTTTTGGCGACGCATTCCTTGTTGGTTACGGCTTATCCTTTCTATTGCACGTGTCAAACTTTCCATATTTGAGTTGGGCCGATACTTTCTGTGCGTGCCAAATCTTGGTGCAAACATATGCCCCCTATTTTTAGAAGATAACGTGTTGTCTTCCAAAAATCGTATCGACTTTTCTTCCCAGTCGGCTTGTGGAGGAAGATTTCCTCGATAACTGTCCCATTAATGGCGCCGTAAAAAATCTCAGTGCGTTTTTAATGCTAAAACCGTTCCCGCCTGTTGGTCTTTTTCACCGCGGTATAAATATGCGGGTTCCCCCACGGTCATTTGCACGTCTTCAAGCTCTCGAATCAACAGCAATCGGCCTTTCCTCTTCCCGTCAAACCCTAATCCATCTCTTGAAGTCGGCTAGAATAGATTCTTCTCAGGTACTCATCCCGATTCCCAATAGTGATGATCAATTCTACTTAGGGCAGGTAGGGAATATAGAAGCCGACACAGTTATTAATTAGGAGATCCCGCGTCTCGCCCTATCGGCTGCCAGCTACAATGTAAAAGAATGGGGCAAGAGTTTTAGAGTTTGGCCGACGCCCCTCAAAGGTTGGAGATCATGGTATATTAGAGTAGCCACCCAAAAGAGCTCTGAGTGGGGCAGAATGGGGATAGCCGAGTGCCTCCCTTTGAGCTTAGCAGACCCAGAAGCCAATGAGCCCTTAGTGGCCACGGCATGTTACTTTTGGTCAGACTCTTTTAACGCGTTTCTCTTCCCAACTGGCCCAATCGGTCCGACCCTTCTGGACATGGCCCAGTTGTGTTGCCTTAGGCCTGACGGAGAGCAGATATCGGCTTTCAGTGGCAAGCCTGTCTACAAGCTTATTCAAAAGAAGGGTGAGGGATGGCGGAAATATATTCAAGACAATAACAAGATGAACGTGCCTATGTCGGACGAGGAGCATGTCGCCTTCCTTAATCTGTGGCTGGACAGATACATATTTTGTGGAGCTTCTCTTGGGCCGACACAAGTCTATCAACTTATAGCGGAGCGATTAGTAGAAGGTCGTCGGCTTGCCTTGGGAAAGACTTTGCTAGGGGCAGTTTTCCAGATGATGCATGTGATTCGGAGCAGACTTTTCTCGGGTTTTTCCAGTTTTGTCGTTGGTAACATCGGAGGGCCCATGTGGTTTATACAACTGTGGCTGTACTGTTTGTTTAGCCGATCTCTCATCCCCGACCCTTCGGAAGATCCAGTATTCCCTCGAGAAGACTACCCTGAAGAATCCACTCCCACGTACAAAGCCAGCCGATCTTATGGGGAGAAGTATATGCTGTGTTCAGTTGGAGAAGTGAAAATGTCGGCTTCTGGTTTTTATAAGTACATGTCCTTCTTCCTGAGTTTGAACCATGTCAGCTTTGGTCAGCAAGACTTTTTTAGCTACACAAACTTAATCGATTTCCCTCGTCCGACCTTTTTTCATTTGGAAGCCGACAGTTCCTCTATGTCCCAGTCCTCCCTCGATCTCTTCAGGCTCTTCATCTCTCCCAGCATCCTTTATATAGGGCTGAGCACGAGGAATCAGACTTTTTAGCCGTCCTATGAGTTTTACCATCCCTCGATTTATGCTCGTCAACTGGGCTTTGGTCAGGTTATCCCTAGCCTACCTCTCCTTGATCGTGTTCAGCCCAGGACCAAGGTAACCAACACAACGGCGGCTGAGGTCGTCCTTGAACTAGCCGATGAACTCCAAATCACCAGACTTCAACACTTCATCCTTAACACTCACCGATCGAGCCGATATACAACCTGGTGGTCTTCTGTGGCCAAAGCTCTTCTTTTGGACAGAACTCCATCGGCCATTCTTTCACTCTTTTTGCCTGACTATCATGAGCCGACGGTAGTTCCTAGCACTTCACATGAGGAAAGTAGCTCTTCAGGCTACACTGACTCGTCGATAGCTGTTGAGGTACTAACTTTCTTTTTGAGATACAATTCTTGTTTGCACTTCTACATCGGCTGATTCATACTATTCTTTCTTTCAGGCTCAATCGTCCAAGAAATCGGGCAGCAAGAGGGTGGCTGCATCGGTCCCATCTAGAGGTGTTCAGTCGACCAGGAGGCCGGGTCAGTCAATGGGTCTTACCGGCTTTGCATCGGGTAATCTGGGGATAGGCAGCCCCTCATTGTCCGATATTGCGAAGCAACACCCCCCAAGTGAGTGATCTAGCAGTAAATATCTTCTTGTTTTGTGCTCTTATCCTAACCAATTTGATTTTATCAGAATGGACCAAGAAGTACAAAGTTACTGTGAAGAGGCTAGCCTAAGCTATGGAGGGAAATGCCGAGACCTCTCCGGAAGGATCGGCTACTAAGGTATGTCCCTTTTACCGGTTTGATTTCCTCGGTGTCTCTTTTACTTTCAGTGATTGATTATTCCTTTAACAGTCATCGTCGGTCCAAGTGCCCACTGTTTTGGCCGACCTCCAAAAGGACACGACAGCCATGCCACATCAGGTCCCGATGCTGGCTCCGGTTTTAACCTCAGATCCGATTGGCGAAGTTGCAGTTTCACTTCCACAAGTCCTGGCTCCTGCTGCAGCGCCCTCTTCTCCTGCCTCATTTGCCAATCCAGCCGATCTGCTAGGTTTTTCCCTAGATGAGCTGAATGATCCGGAGATACTGGCCACTGATGATTATCTGGCCGATATCCGCCGTATCATCGATGCATCGGCTGTTGTCACCTCGGCACTAGGTATGCAAGATCAGCTTAACCGCCTACTCCACGAAGTGATGCAACCCGAGGCTCAGCTCCTGGCGAAATACCCAGCCCTTAAGGACTGCCATGGCCACCGTGCAAGCCGATCTCCCCCCCGAAGCTATGAGGGCCTTACTGGACGTCTGTCATTTGGATGACCGGAGGGAGGAAGTGGAAGCGGCTAAATCCAGAATCGCCCAAAGGAAAGCACAACAAGCTAATCAGCGGCTTTTGGATGAACTGGTAGCCGATGCTAAGCTCAAGAAAAAGGAGTATGATCAAGGCACTGTTGCCCTTAAGCAAACCAAGGAAAAAAGTCCACGGGCTGGAAGCGGCTAAGAAAAAGCTTGAAGAGCAGTTGGCCTCGGTTACAAAAGAGCTTGCCGAATGCCAGATGAAAGCCACCGAGTCAACTTCTTCCCTGGTGAACAAGAAACAGCAAATCGGCGAGATATTTGGAAAGGTTAAGCTCCAGTCGGCCAAGGTGACTCCCATCCCCGGCAATGCAGCAACCGATGGGCGACTCGTGGACAATATCTAGTCAACTATCGGTAAAGCGGCAGCAGCATTGTCGGGTCTAGGAGCCCATTTTCCTGGGTCGGGAATGTAACAACTTCATGTTGAATGCTGTTTGCTCGAACTCTGCGGTTGAATGTTTGGATGTTTTGCACTGTGGTTGTAAACTTGGCCTTACCATCGGCCTTAGTAGCCGATTGTTTTAATGTTTTAACTTATCCCTGGATGTGTATACTGACTAGGTGTGCTTACGCTCTGATCCATACGCTAGGATAGTACGGTTTCAAGTATTTTCCGTTGATTGCTTTCGGTAGTGCTACCCCCTCAAGCGTTTCTAATATGTAGGAATTATCGTCAACTATCCGATTTACTTTATATGGCCCTTCCCACGTTGGAGACCATTTACCGAATCGGTTGTCTTTGGATCCGATTGGCAATATGGTTTTCCATACTAAATCGGCTTGATCGAAAGATTTCGGCACAACCTTTTTGTTGTAAGATTTGGCGACCCTTTCCTTATTCTTTTTAAGCCTATTTAATGTAATTAGCCTCAACTCCGCCAAGTCATCCAAATTGTCAAGCATCAAATGCTTGTATTCATCGGCCGATAAATTGTCCTGCTTGGATACTCTGACCGAGTCGATGTTGATTTCTACGGGCAGAACGGCTTCTTGTCCATATACTAACTGAAAGGTGATAGCTTCGTCGATCCATGGTAAGATAGCCGATAGGCCCATAGGGCTTACGATAGTGTTGACTGCCAAATCCTTGGTTTTTCCTCGATTTTCCTTTTTATTAATTTTATCAGGGTCTTGTTCGACGATTCGGCTTGTCCGTTAGCCTGAGCGTAATAGGGCGAGGAATTGAGTAATTTGATACCCAGGCTTATTGCAAAGTCTTGGAATTCTTTTGACATAAACACCGTCCCCTGATCGGTTGTGATCATTTGCGGGATTCCAAATCTATGGACGATGTGTTCATTGACAAAGCCGATTACTTCCGCGTTTGTGACCTTTTTGAGCGGTATGGCCTTCACCCACTTAGAAAAGTAATCTGTTGCTGCAAAAATAAATTTATGACCCTTGTTGGATATTGGGAATATTTGGCCGATTATATCTATGTCCCATCCTCTAAACGGCCATGGTTTGATGATCGGGTGCAAAGCAGATGCTGGCGCTGATTGGACGTTACCGAACTTCTGACAAGTTTGGCATCCTTTGTAGTACTTGAAGCAATCCTCTAGCATTGTCGGCCAAAAGTATCCTGTTCGTCTCAACATCCATTTCAACTTATGAGCTGATTGGTGGGATCGACAAATTCCATCATGGACCTCTCCCATTGCTACCTTGGCTTCTTCGGCTCCAAGGCACCTCAATAATAAGCCTTCCAGGGTCTGAAAATATAATGTTTCTTCCAATACAACATATTTTAATGCTTTTTGCCGGACTTTTCGCTCAGTCGGCTTAGATGGATTTAATAAGTAATCTTTTATCTCGGTTCTCCAGTCGATAGGATGGACACACATTACTGCGTTGTCAATCGACTCGGTCACCCCTTGTGGGTCATATCCGCTATATCCTGACACTTTTTGTGCCAACAAGTTAGCTCTGTCGTTCAACTCTCTGGGAATATGCTCGATAGAGAATGTTGTGAACGAGGTCATGATTCGAAGGCATTTTTGCAGGTATCGTATCAGCACGTCATCGTTGCATCAGAACTCCCCTTTGATTTGTTGCACTATTAGCAAGGAATCCCCGAGGGCTTTTACGTCGCTTACCCCTATGCTTTCCAATAGTTGCAATCCTCTGAGTAGCGCTTTGTATTCTGCTTGGTTATTAGAGCATCGGCTATTAAGCCCGTCGATGTTTCGAGCACCGGCAATACGATTTGTAAGTCTATGGGGTTGCGCGCTCCCTCTCCTCGATGGTTGACTCAGGGAGCCCAAGATGTATACTGGTTCGGGCCGAATGTTCCTACTCCAGTTCGTGTGGGGTTCTGTATTGCTTTTTAGTTGTGAGGTTACATGCGTTTCTTGCCTTGAGAGGAAGAAGAATTCAACGGTCAATCCTTCTAACTCTCCTTGCTTGATCGATCGATCTCTCTTCTTACGAGGGTCCTGCCTCCCTTTATATAGTCGGAGGTGGCAGGTGACATGGGAGTCTTGGAAAACGAAAAGAAGAGGGGGTCCTTCACGCCCGGGAGCTGTGGCTTTCGATGGAATGACCGGTGCCTGCTCCTCATGCGCCGGGTTGGTAGGCACAAAGGACCGCATGGTTGTCTGTCTTGCGTTGGAAAGTGGCGTATCTACCTTCTGTGCGTCTGTCAGGTGTTGACGTAATGCTCTTGACTTCGGCGTTGTCTCGGGAGGGGCGCGCCCTTCTGCTGTACGGGTCAGATCGATGGGGCTGGCGCCTTGACATTGGCAACCTCCTTGCTCCCCCGGGACAGAGACCTCCCAGGGTGAAGATCGCCTTGTTTCGGTCGGGAACGGCGGGGGCGCCCGACTCGCCCCTTGGTCGGAACGTGGTCGGGACGTCCGACCAATGGGGTTGGGTCGCCACTTGGTCGATCGGTCGAGGCCGTGTACCCAATGTGGCCCCGCAAGGCCTTCACCCGAAGCTGGGCCTGGGGCGGCCCGTTCGCCTTCCCGGACCGCTGGGGGTACCCATGGTATGGTTCTTCTCACGCTACCTTCAAACTTGCAGTAAATTTTTTAATGTTGTTGGTCTTATTAGGTTCCTTTCTTGTCCAATCGTTTCTGTCTGCTTCTCCTGGGATCAAATACTGACATATATAGCTTTTAGGTGGCGCTACTAGAGGTGACCATAGACAGAAGGACACTTGACAGGAACACCCAAATGGAGAAAAAAAAACTTGGCTGAATGGACGCGCGGCATTTTTTGGAGGAAGACAAAATGTCAAAAATTGGTTGGATACGGACTGTAGGTAGGAGTGAAAACAAATCAAATACGGATGGATAATAGCTCTACTATTTTTATTTTTATAATTTTTTTGGGTTACGGATACGGATACAAATAGTCTGGATACGAATACGGAAAATATCGAATACATGGATGGATCGAATATGAATCGAATCAGAAACGGTTTTGAATATTTATTAAAACATGATAACCCCTTAAATTACACATAACAAATCAACAAGAACACATAACTAGTTGATTTGATCAAAACATTATTGAAAATTGAACAAATATAAGTATTTTCATTAATTTAGACAATAGTTAGATACCAAATCGCAAACAAAATTATGTAAGACTTAGTTCATCACATACATATGATTAGTTCATCGTACATATAGATCAAAACATAAAATGAAGGTGATCCTTGCTCAGAGATATAAATGAAAGCAAACAAAGAACCCACTAAAAGATTGATAATACTTATATACCATATCTTTAAAAAATATATAACACTTATATGTAATGACCCAAGATTTGTATTCTTTGTTAAATTAAGTTTAAAATAATAAACTATGTATTTATGAGTTTTTATGCATTTTTAGCTACTTATTTAAAATATTTTCCTATTAAGGACATCAGTGTTTGATTTTTTTTACAAAATTTAAAATTTGATAAAATATTTTCCTATTATGTTAGAATTTGTTTAACAAAATTTCATAATTTTTTGAGCTAGTTTGTCATATGTAATAATTTAAAATTGATTTATGAATTAATTAAATTAGAAAATAATTTTAAAATTTAGAAACCTTTTTAAGCCAAAAGAGTAGCTTAGCCCAGTCCACATGCATATCCGGATATCCGACCCATCAATATCCGGATTATCCGAATCTGTATCCATATCCGACGGATGGCGGGCTACCGAATCCATATCCGACAAAAAAATCTATATCCGTATCCAATCCGATAGAATACGTATACGAAAATTATCCGGATCGATCGGAAACTATTCAATCCGTTTTCATCCCTAACCATACGGTTGTAGATCATACATTGGGAAAATTCTCCGTAAAAGACGCTCGGAAGATGGCTTAGCTGGCCCTTGCTTGCATCAAACGGGAACCCATGTCCAGCCCTTGCCAACGTACCGTGGACCACGAGACGCTCATCTCACATCTCATGAATAAAAAGTAAATCAATCATATCTCTCTTTCCGTCTACCAACTAGGTCATTCCCCCACTTCTTTCTTTCTATAGTAACTGAAGAATGTAATTTTATTTTTTTAACATATAATATGATTTGATTTAAATATGTGTTGACGTTGTAACGTACAGGCATTTAACAAGTAATCCTAAGGTTGCAGTTTCATGAAAATTTGGTACCCTTGTGGTTCAGATGCGGAACCAATGGTGGCCTAGGGCCGGCCTTTTTTTTTTTTTGTTAATTCGGGAAACCTTTCCCCCAATCTTACAAGAGATGTGGGGTTGGTTGGGAAATCTGGCCTTGGGCCTGTAGAACACCGAACACAAAATTGAAGGGAGTAGAGCAACCGGCGAGGCCCAGGTGGAGACCGAGATGTGTGGCCCACATTGCGGGCCGATTAAATCGGCCAGAGTGGTCGCGTAGCAAGTGGACGGTCGAGCTGCCACTTCCGACGGGCCACGGCGTGGGAGGTTGGAAACAATCAGATTTCCTGCAGGCCACAGAGTGGTCCCGCAAGCGACCCACTTAGCGCGCGAGCCGCCGAGATGACCTTTTTCTGCAGCCCGGAGACGCGGGAAGCCGTGCGTGAGGCCGAGCACCAGCTGCTGGAATCTTTGACTTGTCTAACCTAGTTGCACTTCTTCTTCTTTTCGTTTTTAGTTTTTTTTATGTAACTATAAAATTAGTTTTCTCCTAACTACAAAAGCAGTGGCAGATATATCGCGCTGTCTTACCGCAACACCTTACCGGTGGATCTCGATCGCATCATATATTCTAATCAGTACGATAGGTATGACCCCCACAAACCTACCGCGGTGTAGAAGTGCAGGTGGTCTTACCACACCAGAGGGTTGCGGTAGGAGCCTGCCGCACTATAGAAGCCAAAGCTTCCAGCTGCTGCGCTCTGGGGACATAGCGTGCGCACATTTCACGCGTGTGGGCGAAGGCATCGCAAACTCGCAACGCGCACTGCTCATGCCGGCGGACGAACAAGACCGCAGAGGTGCACTCCCCAGGCACGCCACGGCACGGCCCGCGGCTCCGGTAGCAACCTGATGCCGCGAAGATCTCGGAATTGACGTTAGCACTAAAAAAATGCACTCCAAGTCGGTGCCTGTAATTGTCAGGAAGCACGCCTGCGTCATCTTGTTCGATTAGTCTCCTTGCATATTTTCGTAAAGCTGGCCTGGCCGCCACCAATCAATTGCGTGAAGTGTAATTTCAATGTTGCGATCGATTATGAGCATGACTAGAGAGGAATGGGTGCATTTTTCCAAGGACAGAACAAGAGCTATTCCTACCTATTAATATTATGGCGGGCTAACTGCTTAGGCTTGTCTTACACTCGACACTGAATGTGAATGGACACGAGCTCCTGCGAGACGTGCACGTAGGAGTGATTCTGTGCTGCCCAATGTCAGGGATGATGATGGAAGTCCTGACGATCTTCGGATCGATACGCGGCGGGACGATCGACATGGTCTATGGCTCTTTGCTGATGATTCAGGTTTCAGAAATAACTGCCTTCCTCTTCCATTTCCTCCCGTGAAATGGGGTACTGCTTCACGCTTCTACTATGTAGTAGAGGGCTGCAAGGTTCAGTGCTTCAGTGTGAAGAACAGTTTTTTTCTCTCCCTTTGTTCCCTTTGCCAGGAAGGCAGTACTTCAGTGCCGGTGGAAACCAAAGTACTAGCACGTTTATGTATAAAGTAATGAAGGTCATATTAGTCATTTACCTTGCACACTAATCTATCTTAGAAAAACTAGAAATGTAATCTGGAGGGAGTAGGACTTGATATTTTCTTTCCGAATGAGACAACAGTTTTGGAAGTTCCACACAAGACTAGCTACTAGCCAGGTCGGCCGGAGTATCCAGCTAACGAGCTTTTGTTCTGCCCTGGTAGCTCAGACTTGAAGTCAACAAATGCCTCTGTCTGGATTCGGTAGGTGTGCTGATTAAATAGCACTACAAGTACAATCATTTGCAAGGAACAACTCACCACATGCGTATATCGTACGAGAAACATAACATCTATTATACTTGGGAAAAATTTCCGGTACATACAAATTGTTGGCTCCGTTCATCTGAACGAATATAATCCAATGGTGCCTTGTTGACGTCTATTGCGTATCTAAAAATTACATGCGAGCCTATAAGATCGTTGTAGCTTTTTACCTTGAGTATTTCACAATATCGAATACACATGGAGCTTCAAGTCTTAGATTTAGTGGCGGATTCAGGAATTTTCTAGAGCCCGGGCACGCTTAAAGGAGGATAACAAGTTCACAAACTATTTACTGAGCTAATAAAAAGTGACCAAATCTGTTGACGATTGGAGAACGGGCTCCCGCCGAGCTTACTTGTTGAATGAGGGATCAACCAAAGCCCTTTTCTGTCAAAGGTGTAACGTCGAAGACGTGGGAGATGGTCCACTAGAACAGACATAAACACAAGGATTTTTATCCTGGTTCAGGCATCTCACGGTTGAGATAATAGCCCTACTTCCAGTCGCCTAGAGGCGTTTCTCTGTATTGGATTGAAGGATACGAATACATGGATCTCGCAATGGGATCTCCCCCCTCCTTGTTGTTGGAGGGGGCTTAAATACAAGGTATCGTGGTATATACATGGTAACTGCCTCCTAAAATCATGCTAGTTGCCATTTTAGACGTGTCCTTGATTCTCGCCATATTTGAATTCCTGGTGTAACTTCCCTGGATCTTTGACTAAATAACCACCACTTTCCTGTTTTATAGGTTGACCACGTCCTTCGGCGATCTCCGAGGGTCCCTTTGGTCCTGGTTCGACCGCCCCGTAGCCTCGTCGAGCACGTTTGTTCGTGCGTGTCTTTAAAGCTCGTAGCCGAGCACTTTTTGCCAAGGCATAGCGGGTATGCCCGTGTCCGAGCATGGGGGTGCTCGGGACCCATCCTTGGGTACCGCGTCCGAGGATGTTTATGGTCGGTGAGTGCATGACCGTCGGGGCAGAATAGTCCTAATGAATATCCCAATCCCCGACAGCTAGTCCCCGAGGCTCAAGTGAGATGGGTCATCTCCTTAAGACTGAGAAGTTCAAGGAGGGATTGAATTCTTGATGATGAAGCACTTACCTCGGCATCTGGTCATGAAACGACCAGGAAAAGGAACTGATAGATGAGGCAGGCTCATACTATCACATCCCGAGCGAACCATGATCGGGGAAAAGGGTCGGCACGAGCTGCACCGAGCGGGAAAAATAAAATGCGATCGAAACTCGTCCCGAGCATGGATCAGAGGCCCGGGGACGCTAGGCATGGATCAGACGCCTAGCAAAAAGGTAACTAGCAGACAGTGAATAAACACATGTTGCCGCATCCCATGCACGGATCAGGTGCACAGGGGAACTAGACATGGATCAGATGTCTAGGCAACTAGCAGATTGCGAGCGGACTCATACTACCGCATCCCAAGCATGGATCATATACCTAGGGAAAAGATAACTAGCAGACTGTGAACAAACACATGCTGCCGCATCCCATGCACGGATCAGGTGCACAGGGGAACTAGACATGGATAAGATGTCTAGGCAACTAGCAGATAGCGAGCAGACTCACACTGCTGCATCCCAAGCATTGGTCAGATGCTCGAGGAACTGACAGACGAGACCAGCTCGAGCTGCCGCATCCTTGACATGGACCAGATGTCTAGGGAAAGAAACTGGTAGACCTGTGCTCAAACGCAGAGCACTCTTGGCCCAGAACAAGAAAAGTCCCCAAACGCGATGCTCGTTTGGAGGAATTTAAACGCGTCCCCGAGCGAATAACGCGCTCGGAGGAAGAGACTCGCGTCCGAGCGAAGTGCGTGCTCGGCGCGGAACAGGATCAGTCCCCGAGCGAAGTGCGTGCTCGGAGGAAGAGACTCGCGCCCGAGCAAAGTGCGTGCTCGGCGCGGAACAGGATCAGTCCCCGAGCGAAGTGCGTGCTCGGAGGAAGAGACTCGCGCCCGAGCGAAGTGCGTGCTCGGCGCGGAACAGGAACAGTCCCCGAGCGAAGTGCGTGCTCGGAGGAAGAGACTCGTGTCCGAGCGAAGTGCGTGCTCGGCGCGGAACAGGAATAACCCTTCTAAGCATAGTTTGATTGAGGTAAAGAACTCTTACATACCTTTCCTCATCATAATTTGTGTAGTATTGGTCGTCAGATGTGGAAGATGACGCCTTCGGGATTCCTTTGGCAAAGAATCCGTCGATCCCCACGGACGGCGCCAGCTGTCGACGATTGGAGAACGGGCTCCCGCCGAGCTTACTTGTTGAATGAGGGATCAACCAAAGCCCCTTTCTGTCAAAGGTATAACGTCGAAGACGTGGGAGACGGTCCACTAGAACAAACATAAACACAAGGATTTTTATCCTGGTTCAGGCATCTCACGGTTGAGATAATAGCCCTACTTCCAGTCGCCTAGAGGCGTTTCTCTGTACTGGATTGAAGGATACGAATACATGGATCTCGCAATAGGATCTCCCCCCTCCTTGTTGTTGGAGGGGGCTTAAATACAAGGTATCGTGGTATATACATGGTAACTGCCTCCTAAAATCATGCTAGTTGCCATTTTGGACGTGTCCTTGATTCTCGCCATATTTGAATTCCTGGTGTAACTTCCCTGGATCTTTGACTAAATAACCACCACTTTCCTGTTTTATAGGTTGACCACGTCCTTCGGCGATCTCCGAGGGTCCCTTTGGTCCTGGTTCGACCGCCCCGTAGCCTCGTCGAGCACGTTTGTTCGTGCGCGTCTTTAAAGCTCGTAGCCGAGCACTTTTTGCCAAGGCATAGCGGGTATGCCCGTGTCCGAGCATGGGGGTGCTCGGGACCCATCCTTGGGTACCGCGTCCGAGGATGTTTATGGTCGGTGAGTGCATGACCGTCGGGGCAGAATAGTCCTTATGAATATCCCAATCCCCGACAAAATCACTTAAGGAAGTTTCTATCAAGTAGTAACTGTGCTTTTGTTAAAACCAGATGTTATTAGCTCGGTCTGTTGTTGAATTCACGGAAGGGCGCTGTATTTTTTGTGATCTAGACTTTTTGTTACATGGGCTTGAGCCCGGGCCCGTGCCCAGGCTGGCCGGGCCCTGGCTCCGCCTATGCTTAGATTAACTATTTAAACTAAACTACTACTAACTTGAAAACGATGATTCAAAGATGAAAATATATATCAATCTGGGAGAATAAGCAGGTAAAAATTAGAATCAACGAATAATCAAAAGATCTTCCTTAGGAGTTTGTACACCTACTGCAATTCAAGCACAACAAAAATAATAATTTTTTTTTGAATTTTGGCCAAGAGCTCTGGCATTTATTGTAAAAAAAGAAACAACAAACGAGCTACATATACGCGCGCGCGCACATGCACACACACGCACGCAATCGCTACTCACGCGCACCCGCGTCGAGCAGCTCTCAAACGTGGGTCTCGGCGAGCGTCTCAGCTAATCGAACTGAGGCTCGACCACAATGATAATAATTTAATCTAACAAATGTAGTACTAGGCAGGTTCATACCCTACAAGTAGATAAAAGCCACCGTCACCTTCATGCTGACATCATACACTGGGTTCGCATTTTCTTTTGTCTAAGGCCATGTTTGGATGGACTAAAACTAATTGTTAGCTGGCTAATGGCAAGAGCTAATTGTTAGCCAGCTAATAATTAGTCCATCTAAAATTAGTCCAGGGCTGTTTGGATACATGACTAATGGTTGGACTAATTTCTTAGAAAAGTCATATCTGCCCCTCATAATGGGTGAGGAAATGAGGATAAGGCCAGCGCGAGGGTATTTCAGGTTTTTCCCAGCGTGTTACATGCTATTAGCCCAAATTAGCTCCTCCCCACCAACTAATGGACTAATTGTTAGCTAAGGGGTTGGCTAAAAATTAGCCCACCTATTAGTCTTCCTGTTTGGATAGACTAGGACTAATTTTTAGCCAGCTAACAATTAGTCCAGGGATCCAAACATGGCCTAAGTTGCAATACTTGATATAGATCGGCAATCTAACCTAGAAACCATGTCTAATTCTAGCGCTAAGCAATTGATAACTATTCCGAACTAAGGCCCTGTTTGTTTCCTTCTCCAGCTTATATAATCCAGCTTTTTGGTGTTGGATTATATAAGCTGGATTATATAAGCTACCTTTAAATAAGCCGGTGGTTTGTTTGTTTTTCTAGATTATTACTGTGTTGGATTATTAGTTTGAGATTATATAAGCACCCTAATGGCTGCTTATAGATTATTATAATCTCATGCTTTAGATTATACAATCTAGATTATAATCTAGGCTGTTTGTTTCCCCATTAACTTATATAAGCTGGATTATATAATCCATAGGGCAAACAAACAGGGCCTAATTATAAGTCATGGAGTAAAAACAATATCAAGCAACCATAGTAGTAACAAGTACCAAAAATATTATTGAACTATAGCCATGTTTAAGTTGCAGCAAAATCCCCGCACCAAGGAAAGAAAAGACAACTACTCCATAGTAAGATCGCATTTACACATAATTACCGATGAAAGAGAGTCGACGGAGAAGTGGTAGGGCGAAAATCGAAGCGATGCGGCTTCGCACAGGAGGCAACATCGGGCCGTGCTTGGGTAGCGTCAGATAGCGCTAGGTCGGCACCGACCCACACAAGGCCACAAGGGTATCGATCGCCGACCTACGCTTCCCTGACTTCTTCTCGATCTCGGCTAGAACTTGCCTAAAACCCTGATTTTCTCCGCAGAATTGATGTTCTAAGGGTCGGCGTATGCATATTCTTATATAACGTTTGCGTCCTACAATCGATTTTGTGCAAATAATACATGTATTTCGATCGTTTCAACAAGGCAGAAGTCATGGTAACTGTCGGACCCCGAAATAACACCTCCGAAATCCTCTGTGTATTATGTACTAGTCCAGGAAATGCTAGTACACACAGTAGAAATGAAACCATAGCATATCCGTCGTTCTTTATTAAAGATAAATATTCAAAGTTACAAATGAAATGGCGCGCAGGCCAACGACTAAATAAACGAATAAATGAAAGCAGCGGAAATAAAGAATAAATAGATAGAGCCCAATTAATTTGCCACAGGCAATCGACTGGGGACGCGGCCTAGTCCAACTGTTCCTCACCATCGTGGTACTCCTCCTCTGAAGTGGTAAAATGAGCAAGGGTGAGTACATACGTACTCAGCAAACCACACCGGAAATGCAGTATAAATGTACGGGTAATTCAAAGGATGGCAATATGGTTTGTTTAAGCATAAAGCAACAGTTTAATAACATTTTCAACAATTTTAAAAGGCATACTTTAATCCAAAAACAAATCTATTCATTTTACTCAGGAATCTCTCCTGGAATTGGCTAAGTTATACCCATGATGGACTCCCTCCATCCAATCACCATTTCTGAAAACCAAATTTGAATTTACCAAAGTCTAATCTGAGAATGGCTTGCTCGGCATGCCCATAACCGCGGGCGCGGCTAATCGATTAGTTTAACACTCTGCAGAGGTTGTACAACTTTACCCACAAGACATAATATTTCCCTTTTATGTCAACACACTTCCTTTGGTGAGTGACGGAGAAAATTATGACAAGGCCCCATTAATAAATCATACATGTAGTCATGCCCGCTAAGGTTTCACCGCTGAAAGACTCCCTCTAATCAGAAGCCCCCTCTTGCGCCAGAGTGGCAGCATCTCGCTTTCACCACACCACTACCACCATATGGCATGACTGTCCATGAAATGATTTAATAAGGATAGCCAGGTCTGTCCCATTCCAGACTCGTGGTAGTACGGTTAGGCTTTACATTCAGCGAAGCTCAGACCGGTCCTTAATTGACTAGGCGAGACTGTCCACAAACCCAGAACCATGACCTCACCACTTTCCAACCAATTCTCGCCCGGTCTAAGTCATTTTCATTTTAACCATACTAATCTCCACATTGATACTAACATTGATCACTATAAGTTTCCAATAAACATGTCACCATTTTGGCATAAAGTTCCCCAAAATTTCCTAAGTTAAGTTCTATGCATGGCTAAGCAATGTCTAACTATTACCATAGTCATAACTCATATTTTTACTAAGGTTACAAGGGAATCGGAATTCAAATGTCAAAGGTCGCATATCGGAATTGGATTTAACTATCATTTAAAACTAGATCGGAAATTAATGTTTATAACAAATAAGCATGCAATAATTTAAATTCAACATACAAGTTCATAAACTGGGAGCAACATGGTCAAGGAGGTGTGACTTGCCTGGATCGACGAGTTGCGGCTCGAAATCGTCGTTCGGGAACTCCTCGGTCTCTCCGTAATCTACGCGCGAAAAACAACCAAATTCGAATAAGACTCAAACGAATACAAATAAACCCAAATTGAATTTCAAACTAGCTCTAAACTGAAGTTTGAGATTTCTAATGAATTTAGGAAGAAGAATGGAGCCAAACGGAGTTCGAACGGGTGAAAACGGGCTCCCGGAAGTTTAAAAACAAATAAAACGGACTTTTTCTGGATTTTTCGGAATTTTTAAATCATTTTTAAAAAGAAAAACCGAATTACTACGTCATGCTGACGTCAGCAGCAATTTTCGGATTTTCGATTTATTTAAAAACCAAAAACCCGATTTATGACGTCATCGCTGACGTCATAAATATTTTTGGAAATTCCCCTTTTTTTATTTAAACTGACGGGTGGGGCCACTGGGCCCGTGGACCACGTCCACGCACGGGCGGTGGACCACGCACACGCTGCAGCGTGCGTTTCACGCTGAGCAGGCCCAGCGCACGGCCGAAGCGGGTCAAGGCGGCGGCCGGCGCAGACGGCGGCGGGGAGGGCGGCAAGGCGCCGCGTGGCGGGGACGGCGAGTCAAGTAGCGTGGCGAGGAGGAGCAGAGCGAGGCGCTGAAGCGGCAAGCGCACGGCGCGGCGCGGGACGCGGCGAGGCCGAGGCGGGACCCGCGGCCGGAGAAGCGGGCGAGCTCGAGACGGCGTGGCTGCTCGGGCCGAGCCGAGGAAGAAGCGGCGGGCGGATCCTTCGGAGGAGAGTGGAGGAGAGAGAGGAGAAGGGCACGGGGAAGGAGAGGGTCCTCGGGGGCTTTATAGGGGGGCGACGCGGCGGCAACGGCCGCGAGTCCGACGAAAAAGGCGGCACAAGTGCGGGGTCATAGTGGCACTGGCGGGAGAAGAGCAGGGTGTTACAGTAACCTCCACTTGTCATTTAATGAAGTTCATTTTGCACGATTCCCAAGAAAGATCTTTTTAGTTAAATATGGTCAGTTTCTGCATAGTACCTGCATCACCGATTCATTTGCAAAGATCTCCAAAGTTGGTTAGGGTTAGTAGCCAAATGACTCAAATGATCAATTATTTTGTGATAAATCAGAGAAAAAAGGGTATGAATATTATTGTAAAAATCTTTGTCAACAAAGATTCAAATAAGATAACCACGTTTTTAGGATATTAGCCTAGTGCCTCATCAACAAGACGAAAGGAGTAACTATAGTACTACCAGTACAATCTTGCATGCGTCTAATAACTTAGTCATGTGCTGACGTGAAATTGGGACCTGAATTGACCTGTATGTCTTCACTTTTCGTTGTTACATTTAAAAATCACGATTCGTTGTTACAAATCGACATAACGCTGATAGGTTTATGAATTAGGAATTTCAGATTTGGGAATTAAAGAATTAAATTCACCTTTGTGGTTATTGATGTTGAATGTTCACCTGCTACATGTTGTTTTAGCACCACTTCATGCCCCGCCGGATGCCACCGCCCTGACTTGCCAGCCACCACCGGCGTCACACCTTCCATCCCCAGCTTGATGCTCACAGCGGCCACATGGTTGCCCTGCATCAATCCATGTGTTGCTCCCTGCATCGCTGGACACCGCCGCCCTAAAATGTTGGCTGTCGCTGGGCTACCCTGGCAGGGTTCACAAAATCGTTTCGAACCCTAATTTCGCTAGCCCGGCGGTACCGGTTTTTGTAAAACCGCGAAAAACCGAATGGTTTGCAATTTCAAATCATTTTGAATTCGTGTCAAACTCACGCGATTTTTCGCGAGAAAACCGCGGTTTTTGACGAAAAACCGCTCGTTTTTTAGGTAAACCGAGAAAACCGAAACCGCTCGGTTTGAGCGAAAAACCGATCGATTTAGGTAAAAAACCGCCAAAACCAGGAAAATGTAATAAATATATAAATAAGGTATGTGAAGACATGAAAAAACTCCATAATGATATCTCCTAAATTTGGAAAAAAAATTCGACAAGATCTTTTCTATAATTTAGACATTTGGAAATTGTAAATTAGAAATTTCAAAATAATATATCAATAAATATTCTTTCATTGCAATATTACAATCACACAGGTGCAAAGATACATATTTACATAACCACGTAGCAATTTCATTACCATTCAATTGTCAACACCATTTACATTATAATACTTTTAATTGAAGTTGTGAAGTAGGCATAGGCCATGTTGGACCTGTATGGATGCTATATTAGTATAATATCAAATTATAATGAAATGAAATATGCAAATGAAACATTACCTGCGGGGCTACGGCTAGTATGTATGCTATATATATTAGTATAATATTGTTGCATGATCTTTTTCTTTTTCTTTTTGATTTTTCTATTTTTATTATTTGTAATACCTCTAAAACATCTCCAAACATCATTTTTTTAAAAGTTTTTTCACCATTGGTAATATACGAATTAATACTAATTTTAGGAATTTTTTCAAAAAAAATTCTCAAATTTTTTGAAAATTTTAAATTTGGATTTGAATTTGGGCGGTAAACCGCTCGGTTTCAATTACCGAACCCACGAGATTGTGAACCATGTACCCTGGTATGCACCGCTGTCTGCCCTACCGCCTCCGTTTGTTCGCTAGTGATGGTGGCTACTTAGCGCTCGTCCGCCGCCCTGCTCCCTGTTGGCTTGCGCACGCCCCGTGGCCCCCATCTATCGTTGTCAACCTACCGCCACAGAGAGAGCGAGATGGATCAGAGAGGGAGATAGAGAGCGTGGGCCATGAGGAATGCAGAGTGAGTTTAGTGTTGGGCTTGAGGAATAGAGGAAGACTAGATCTTGGGCGATTGAGACGTACAGAGAAGATTGGGAGAGGGCGTGGGTGGTGTGAACTGAAATAGACTTAGGGGTTGACATACTTATTTTTGTGCCCACTTGTTTTTGAACTGAAATGGTCTTGCATGACATCCTTGACCACTAGGACCTCGGTTTCTCCCTGAACCTAGTCCTGAACCTCAGTTTCTCCATGAACCTAGTTCCGGTCCTGTCACCGACCACGTTCGCCCTCAAGTAACATCTGCACATGAACAAACACGAAACCGTGTATGAGCACAAGTCCACGACTTGACTTAAGATCAACCTGTGCAATCACTCATACGAGCGCATTGCATCAAGAAAAAATATTATCGTGCTATCATAAGCATACCAATTAATCATATCACTCTGCACATGCACAAACACCACACATGCCATGAGCACAACCACTTTGCATGCCAAATTCAATACCAAGCCAATTTTTTAGCACATGATTTCACAGGAACAACCGCCTTGTTACTTTGGATCCGCGATTGACCAGCTTGGGATCACTTGTGTGTGGTACAGGTGTGTACCATATTGGAGTATGAGATCAGGACATATGGAGTGCCTCAAAACCAGAAATTGTGAGAAACTGAAAAATTATATTGTTTGCAATCCAACTTTTGGGGAATATTATTTACAAATTACTGCAAGAATACTTTGCCTAATGCTGCACTATCATCCATCCATTTGTGCTAATATATAATTCTTTTTACAGATGTGCTTCTATTCTTTTTTTAAAAAAAAATTGCACAAATATTAAAGCATGCATAGAAAGTATATGATGATTAGTTACCTCTTCGCTTGCTTCAAGATTTGTGCAACTTGTATTAGGAGGGAAAGCATATAAGCAATGTTCTTCCTTTTAATCAGAACTAGCAAAATTACCCGCGCAACTGCGAGGCTAGATATTATGGTACGATTATCTTTGATATATAATTATATTTTCTATAATTGTGTATTTGTTATATAACTCTTATATCTACATATGATTAATATGCACTGTTATAATTTGGCCCCGCCAAAATAAGTGGTGGATATCCTTTTCTTTTTCTTTTGATTAATGTGAGAATGTTTAGGATTTTTTTTCTCTTTTAGAATTATTATGGGATTTTCTTACCCTTAAAATGCCCTAAAATGAAGGATGTGCCTTGAATATCACGGATTGTTTTTATTTATAATATCACTGGTTGTTTTTATTTATATACATGTGCAAGTGATTCTTGTGTTTAAACGTAAGATGAAAAACCTGAACTATAAGGAAACGCTTGTTCTTACGATTCTTGTCTCCAACACCAAATTCATTCTCCCTTGCAAGTGAACAATTGGTCGATGCTGATGGTTACGATGTGTCGCCGACTCGCTGCTCACTAGCAATACCAGCATGTGTGTGTCAGTGAGTGCGCCGATTAGGGTAGTTGCTCAGCTGGCCAGATCACTCGTCAGAATCATCATTAAGCTAGTCTTGTTCATGGGTAGCTTATGCAGAATGCACTACATTGATAATACGATTACAATCGATGATCGGATAAACTTAAACATGGTTCCTTGTCCCTTTACTCTGTCGATCAATTGTCGGACCTTGGAAAAACACCTCTGAAATCCTGTGTATTCTGTACTAGTCCAAGAAATGCTAGTACACACAATATAAATAAAACCATGGCAGATCCATCGTTCTTTATTAATAATAAATAATCAGAGTTACAAATGAAATGGCACGCATGCCAACAAATAAATAAACGACTAAATAAAAGTAGCGAAACTGAAAAACAGCAGATAGGGCCCAATTAATTTGCCACAGGCAATCGACTAGGGACACGACCTAGTCCAACTGGTCCTCACCATCGTGGCACTCCTCTGAAGCGGTAGATTAAGCAAGGGTGAGTACTAGCGTACTTAGCAAATCACACCGAAAACGTAATATAATGTGCAAGCAACAAAGGAAGGTTATATGGTTCATTTCAGGATAAAGCTACCGTTTGCTAAACATTCTAAATAATTTTTAAATGGCATAATTTATAAGGAAACTTAAATCTAAACATTTTTCTTTTTAACTCAGGAATCTCTCCTGGCACTTTTCAAGTTTTACCACCCTCCATCCCAACATCATTTGTGTAAACCAAATTTTAAATTACTAAATTCTAATATGATGATGGCTTGCTCGGCATGCCCATAACCGCGGGCGTGGCTAATCGATTAGTTTGATACTCTGCAAAGGTTGTACAACTTTACCCATAAGTCATGATATTCTCTTTGTGTCCGCACACTTTCTTTGGTGAGCGACAGCGAATTTCATGACAAGGCCCCTATAAAAACTCACCCATGTAGTCATACCCGTTATGGCTTCACCGCTGAAAGAATCCCTCTATTCAGAAGCCCTCTCTTGCTCCAAAGTGGTAGCCTTACGCTTTCACCACACCACTACTTCCATATGGTATGGCTGTCCATGGTATATGTTAATATGGCTAGGCAGGTCTATCCTATTCCAGATTTGTGGTAGTACGGTTAGGCTTTACATTCAGTGAAACTCAGACCGGTCCTTAATTGACTAGGTGAGACTTTCCACAAACCTAGAACCATAACCTCACCACTTTTCAACCCTTTTCTCGTCCGGTCTAAGTCATTTTTATTTTAACCATACTATTTCCACAATAACACTAACATCATAATTTCCATTCCAACATAACATTAGTTTGGCATAAGTCCCCCCAAAATTCCTAAGTTCAGTTCTAAGCAATGTCTAATTATTATCATAACATAGTTCATATTTTTCTTAAGGTTACAAGGGCATCGAAACTCAAATGTTAAAGGTGGCATACCAATTTTAGGTATAACTAGCATTTAAAACTAGGTCAGAAAATAACATTTATAACAAGTAGGCATGCAATAATTTAAAATTCAACATACAAGTTTATAAACTGGGAGCAACATGATCAAGGTAGTGTGACTTGCCTAGTTCGACGAGTTGCTGTTCGAATTCGTCGCTCGGGTCCCCCTCGGATTCTCCGTAATCTACGCGCGAAAAGCAACCAAATTCAAATAAAATCCAAATAAATTCAAATATATTAAAATTAAATACCAAACTAGCACTAAACTAAAATTTTAGATTTTAGACGAATTTAGGAAGAAAAACTGAGCCAAACGGAGTTCGAACGGGCAAAAACAGGCTCCCGGAAGTTTAAAAACAAATAAAAAGGATTTTTCTGTTTTTTGGAATTATTTTTCTAAAGAAAAATCTGAATTATTGCGCAACGATGACGACAGCGGCCTTTTTTGGGTTTTTGGATTATTTTTCAAAAGAAAATTCGCTTTATGACGTCAGCATGATGACATAAAGGATTTTTGATTTCATTTTAAAAGAAAATCTGGTTTATTGCGTCATGTTGATGTCAGCACCGGGTTTTTTATTTTGAATTATTTTAAAAACAAAATAACTGACAGGTGTGGCTGGCCTGGGCCGTGGACTGGGTCCACGCGGCCTGTGCGCTAGGCGCACACGCACACGAGCGTGCGCGGCCGGAGTCGGAGCGGGAGGGGGAGGCGGGGCAAAGCCTGAGGTCGGCTGGAGGGGCACAGATCGCGGCGGGAGGGGTCGGCGACGGGGCGGCCGGGTGCGGGGACGAAGGCGGCGCGCGGAGGGGAGAGGGGCTAGAGAGAGGGGAGAATGCAGGGGTGAGGGGCGCCTCAGGGGGATTTATAGGGGGGTGGCGGCGGCGCGCGCGGGAACGACTTGGAAGCCGGTGGCGGTGCTGGCACACCAGTGCTGCAGGAAGGTCGGGGCGTCACATCAATTGCACCAGATTAAGGGCCAGATGTTTTGCTTTTTTGCGAGAATTTTTAGTCTATTTCTCTCTTTTTTTTTCTTAGTGATTCTCATGAGTTTTTAATATATATTAATAGATGTTTTCTTGCTTTGATTCTATGTAGGGGTTGAATTTGTAAGTGCTTTATAAATTATATTGAAATATGTGAATTGGCATGTACTATATTATTTTCAAATAATCAATGAGCTGTGGGATGTGGATATAAGTGTGGATTACTGGATTGGAGTGTTTGGATATCAGTACAGTGCTTTGGGGTTTTGGTTAGGGACAATGGGTAATAGGGAACCTCTTATCCGTCTCTCTCTGTCTATATATGTATAAAAGGAGTCCTTGCTAGGTAGCCAGGAGTACGTATGCAGTATGCTTTATGAGAGGCCATCCGGTCTTGCATTGCGAGCACCAACACATTTGTGCGCCGTAGTTTGCTGATCGATCGAGTGACGACGACCGCGCGTATGCAACCTAGCTAACTACTGTATTTGTTGACCTTCTTTTAGACGGTAAATCGGTAATAGTTCAGCATATAACGTACCTGCGTGTGTACAGGCATAGATGTATTGCAGCATTGATGCGTTAGCGATTAGCTTAGCGAGATAAGTTTGTTAGGGTCCACCCGACTAATGGTCGGATATTATAAGCTATTTCTTTTAATATTTTCTTAAATAATAACATTCGATGACTACTATTATTCAAGTTAGTTATGGTCCACCAGATTAAGGATTAAATGTTTTGCTTTTTTGTGAGAATTTCTAGCTTAATTTTACTTTTAATAGAAGATCCGATCCGATGACAGTTGTAATTAGGGTCCACCAGATTAAGGGTCATATATTTTGCTTTTTGTGAGAATTTATAGTCTATTTCTCTTTTTTCTCAACGACTCTCATGGGTCCACTAGATTAAGGGTCGAATGTTAGACTCTTTCTTTTAATATATATATTTTTTAAAATAATAACATCCGATGGCTACTATTATTCAAGTTTGTTATGTCTACCGAATTAAAGGTTATATGTTTTGCATTTTTATAAGAATTTCTGACATATTTTTTACTTTTAATAGAAGATCCAATCTGATGATAGTTGTAATTCAAGTCCATCGAATTAAGGTCTAAATGTTTTGTATTTTTGAGAGTTTTTAATTTATTTCTGATTTTCTTAGCGATGCTCGTCGGTTTTTAATATATAATATATAGTCGGGAGGTACAGGACCCTGAAAAGTTTTTAATATATATATCATAATATATAATAGTCTTTTTCCTAGCGACCCTAATCAGTTTTCTATTCATCTAGGCCCAGGATGTACAGGACCCCGAAAAGTCGGGATCGGATGGACAATACGTTTTCGCCTCACTACAGTAACAAAAAGGAAACCATGCAATTAAGAAAGGACCCACGCGCACAAGGACACAGATGGCTCAGTCGTATATATATAACAGGCATGTACACCCGAAGACATACTACTACTTACCCATACAGTATTACACTGCGACAGTAACACTAGAACGGGAACGCGTAGTCACGTACACTCGATAAAAATTTACATGCCAAACATCGACCAGAGTACGCATGGCCTCCTGGATCTCAACGCTGCCAGCCAACAAAAAGCCCTCGCACCTTTTCATCGAGAATTCACCGGTCGAATTCTGCGGGGTGAAAAGATCCGTCACGAGCTGCGTAACCGCGACGGTGAATGCGACCTTTTTACGTGGATTCGTCACGCATGTGTACTGGAGTAACAGGTGACCTTTTCCCCGTAAAGCGTCCAATGTCCCTACATGCTGGCTAAGGCCAACAACTAGTGTGCATGAGATCCAGAAGTTTAGAAATCTAACCTAAGTGGCCGGGATCTGAAGATTCACCAAACAACATATACCATCGAAGCTTTCCGGAGCAGCTTCGATCACACACGGATCGGACGACATGTGTACGGACGCGCATAGCTTACTCGATCACTGTTGAGCACTCAGCTCTGTGGACTTCTTGTGCTCATGGGCCTCATGGCGGCCGACGTCCTCGTCGTCCGTGTCCTTGCCGAAGAGCTTCACGGTGTCCTCCAGGCTCTTGCCCTTGGTCTCCGGCAGTAAGAAGTACATGAACACCCACCCGGCGGCGGCGATGCAGGCGTAGAGGTAGAAGCTCCCGGCGATGGTGATGGAGTTGGAGAGCGAGAGGAAGGACATGGTGGTGGCCCCGCTCATGAGCCGGTTCAGCCCCGTGCCGATGGCGGCGGCCTGCGCCCGCAGCCGCAGCGGGTAGATCTCCGAGCAGTACACCCACGCGACGGGGCCCAGCCCCGAGGCGAACGACGCGACGAACGACAGCATCGCCGCGATGCTCACCGCGCCTAGCGCCGTCGCCTCCCCCTCCGGGCGCCGGTCCATCATAAGCAGAGACGTGGCCAGCGTGAACAGGAAGATGGCCATGCCGCCGCCACTGGCGAGGAGCAGCGGCCTCCGGCCGACGCGGTCGAGGAGGAGCGTCGAGATCGGTATGAAGAACGTCTTGCACGCGCCCACCGCCATGGAGGCCCCCAGCGAGTTGGTCTTCGACTTAATGCCGGCCCGCTCGAACACCCGCGGGCTGTACATCACGACGCAGTCGACGCCCGTGGCTTGCTGGATGAACATGAGACCTAGCCCGGCGATGAGCATGCGGCGCACTGGCCGGGTCGGGTTGATCAGCAGCTCCTTCCACACCCCCTCGCCGTGTGAGGCCTCGTTCGCGCGGACGATGGCAGCCACGTTGTCAGCGTCGGACACGTCGTCGGGGATGCCGACGACTTTCTTGATGTCGAGGAGTCGCTCCTCTGCCTCATCGGGCGAGTCGGAGGTCTTCTGGAGGACGCGGCGCGCTTCCTCGATGCGGCCACGCATGACGAGCCACCTGGGAGACTCTGGCATGGCGAGGACGGCGATGCCGAGGAAGATGGGCGGCACGGCGCCGACAAGGAACATGGCGCGCCAGCTCAGATGGACAGGGAGGCGCGCGAAGGCGAAGTTGGAGACGTAGCCGAGGAGGATGCCGCTGTTGTTGAACACCTCCGGGAACGAGGTGAGGAAGCCGCGGGCCGAGGTAGGCGCCACCTCGGCCGTGTACACGGGCGCGATCATGAGCGCGTAGCCGACGCCGATGCCGGCCACGAAGCGGCCGATCATGAGGAACGCGTAGTTCGGGGCGAGGCCCATCAGGATAGCGCCCGTGAAGAAGATGGCGGCCGCGAGCACCATGGTGTACCGCCGGCCCAGCCAGTCGGACGTCAGGCCCGCCGCCAGCGAGCCGAAGAGCGAGTAGATGTTGATGACGCCGGCGAGGATCTCGATCTGCGTGTCCGTGATCTTCAAGTCCTCCTTCATGAATATCTGCGCGCCGCTCATCACCGAGATATCTTCTCGCACGCAGACGAACACACACACACACACACAGATCAAGAACGTCGTTAGCATATATCGATCTTAACCGGTTACATGGTTGCATGCACGTACGATCGATGGTGATACTTGGAGGTGGAAATGCACATACCATAACCGAGGAGGACGGAGTTCATGGAGGCGAGAAGGGCACACGCGAAGGCGTACTTGTTGATGGGAGGGCGCTTCGCCGGCGCCACGGCGACCGGGACGGCGTCCGTGCTCATGGCGCGGCCGGTGCTGATGTGCTGTGTTAATTTGGATGTAGCTCCAAGGCAAAGTTAACCGGGCGTCCTGGTGCGGTGCGACGGCCTCTCGCTCAGTTTTCTCGCGCTAGCTCTCTATTATTGTTTGTAGTATACCCTAGGTCTCTAGCGGATGAGCGTACTACCAGCTTCGCTCCTAACTGTTAGCTATGTGAGGTGGTGGTGTGCGGTCTTGCAAGTCCTCAGCCCTCTTTTTATATGCGTAGCTGCTGGTGACTGCTCAGAAAAGAAAACTGGATCAATTATCAATAAGTGCACGTTCACTATAGCGGCAAAATTTACGTATTCTGCTATAGAAAGGTGTGTGTGGTGCTCTTAAATTGATATACTGTAGGGCATTGTATTCTGGTCATGAGCTAATGATGCCACAGATCAATGACCTAATGAAGCATATATATTGTTGATCCCCGACCGTATGGCCCTGCTGACAGGTGACAAGTCGGCAAGCCATGGCGACGACCCGGTCAATTCTTAGTGGTGTACGGCGGGTCAGCACCTCAGCAGCATATGGAAGGAAGCATCCAAGACTGCAATAGGTTATTTTTGAAAGGTAAATGATGATCTCTAGCAAGTTGGCAGCATTCTATATGCTGCTGAGGTGATTTGGTGTCGTATTGGTGATTGATCTGTGGCATTGGTCCAAGCATTGGTGATTTGGTGTAGTAATGTGGGTATCTGAACTGAAAATGCATCGAGGTTACTCTGGTGACGAGTAGAGTTAAAAAAGCTCACCCCGGCCATGCAATCGAAACGCCCTTGTAGGATATTTTTCTTTCATCGAATCCCTCTATGAGTCTATTCCCCCCCAATACACCTTTGTAGCTTTCGATCCTCAACCCAGGGCGCATATGCTCTAATCAGTTCTCCTTGATCTAAAAGAGAGAGAGAGAGAGAGAGAGAGAGAGAGAGAGAGAGTGCAACATTGCAACACATTCCACATCCCATAGGCGTTCCATACTGTGCATTCAATGTCCACACATCCCAGCACATTATCCTTCCCACTGATCCGCTCCACGCCTGACGACATGCCGCATCAACCACTCGGCGCGCAGAAAACCTCCTCGTCAGGCTGCCATCGCGCGCGCATTTGTTCCACTGCGCCGTGTCAAACCGCCGTCACCATTGCATCCTCCGGAACCGCACCTCTGCATTAGCATCCAACCTCACACCATCTCGTGGCCATCAAGCTCTAGCGCTACCCCGACCCGTTTGCCACTACAAGTTGATCTTTTTTTTTTCCTTGTTTTGAGATTTAAAGAAGAAATGCTTCCCTTGAGATCGATCGATCGATCGAGACCGTGCTACAGATTTTCTACTTATCGTCATGTAGATTGCGACACTAGCACACACCTTATCCTAGGCCTAGGCGCCTAGCTAGTCCGGCTCAGCTGCTAGCTACCACCTCTTGTGCTTAATTTGCTACACCCATCGATCGATCCACCACAAACTTGTACGTCCAAGTGCAATCTTCACGCCTTTATTGTGTCCATACCAAATGATCAGGATGTGCGCGGCAATCCGATCAGATTACGTATGCCCATTGCCCACACCGATCTCCATGGAAGTAACGCATGACTCCCAGCAGCACCACGTTTTGTTCGTTCCTGCACTGCGCTGTACCATCTGTGAGATCGCTCTAGCGGCTGCATTCGATCATCAATGGACATCCAGCGACGTATTCCCTCCGGTTACCATCACGGTTAATCGCTCGCTTAATTTCTCAAATGCAAATTAATCCAAGTGATTGGCACCGACAAATAGCATTTGTTCATCAATCATCAACATGAAGCAAAACCTAGCTACTAGTAATATGTACATATGAAGCTTTCCATCGCTGTAGTAAACTTGTCCAAGCATTCAACACAGTACTGCCAGGTACTACTATGTGGTCGGAGACGGCCGTGCTCAAAACTGGTGGAAGAAAGATGCTGCGAAGAGAATACAGGTGGTCCACGGAAAGCGCAGCGACGCGTGTGGCGTTTAGCCTCGGTTGCGCCAGGCACTGTGGAATTCCCGTGCCAAGCGAAAGGGACGCGACAGCCCGGCCGACCAGAGAAAGGACATGGACGAACCAGCCGCCCAACACTGTCTATTTGCCAACCCTGATGCATGCTTGGCTCTTAGCCTCTTGCTCCGTTGCTTTTACTCCCCTTCTTTTCATCGGGATTTCACCAGATTGCGATAAACATGGCCAGTCGATCGATCTGCTAGCTTGTAACCAGCTCCAGCTGCACCAGTTATTGCCTCGCAGAAACGGAGTCTCTTTCCACTTAATTTGTAGGTTACCCATATAGTCGGATGCTTCAAGAGTCTAACTAGCTAGTGAGCTCGTACCTACCGTGTCTGATGTCTCGCGCCGAAGAATTGAAAATTTTGATACGTTGGGCCTGCCACTAAGTCTGCACCCGTTGCTCCCTTACACGTAGTCACCGAGTTCACTATCAGCATCAGCTTTTCCAAGCTAGTCATTGATTCCATTACCATTAGCAGGAGTATTAAATTTTGCTATCCGATGTTTCAGCTTTACCACCATCTTACTCCAGTAACTCCACCCACCGCAGTATTGTGTTCTTGAGTAGATTTTTTTTTCTTCTAGCTTGTCAAGCTCTGCAGCAATCATCTTATCTCTACTCAAGGAACCTTTGTTATCTGACGATACTACTCCTGCTCATCTGCCAATCCTCTTGCATCATAGATCCGTAGTACTAGTAGTTAATCTACTCAAGAACACGGCCCTACTTCACCATGGTTCTCTCCTCGCGAGTTGCGAGTAGACTGATGACCGATGAGGATGCCAACGAGGCATATGCTGATCTTTTCTGCTGATCAAGAACAGGGAGCAGAGCACCATCCAAAATATCTTGGAGGATTGCCTGTACGGCTGTACAGTGTACACTATATGGGAGCTGAAGGAGGAAGGACAGGGAACCACTCATCGAGCCAAAAGATTCAGGAAAGATTAGCTGGATCCGGACAGAACAGTAACCTTATTTTCCCTTTTTTAAGAAGCTGTTGGCACCGGAATTTGATGACTAAGGTGGCTTCTAGAATCGAAAGGGATAAGTCGATATTGAATCCGCGAAGTAAGTCGATACGGTTTCGGATTGAGGAGTCACGAATATTCGGCATGAATTGTGTTAAAAGGAAATCGAGACCGATACGGGTAAGATCAGAGATTAAGAAAGATATGATCTAGTTTAAGGTAGTAAGGAGAGATTAAGACCGATACGGACAGTTAAAAAGGTCGAAAGGAACACGACAGGCCAAGGAGTATAAAAGAGAGCGGTGGGCTACGTCGAAAAGGAACAGACTAAACTCAACAAACCAATATATTTACTTTTCATCTTCTTTACATAGGAGTAGTTCGTAGACTTGTAATCTTTTTTTGTAATTCGAACTTGTAATCTTTTTTTGTAATTCGATTGATCAATAGAAGCTGTGCATCGCGAATTGTTGATCTTGTCGACTTACGCTCAAGTCAGATCAGATTCTTGCTCGATTTTGTTGCGCATCACCGTCTTCGGGGGAAATAGCATTTACCTCATCCGATCGACTCAACCGAATAGATTGGATCATTTATCTTTATCGCAATTGTCTTGTCAAAGCCAACGAGACCTTGAGCCTCACCTGGTCGAGTTCTTTCGATCGGTCAGGTCAATTACTGATATCTTGCCGATTATATGATTAATTCGGTTGGCACGCCTACAACCAAGAAATCTGAACCTAATGTTCACATGTGTTGGTAGTTATTAACCCGACGTCAAGTTTTTGGTGAAAGCACAGTAAACATCTTTTATTTTTGGGAAGCGCAATGAACTTCTTTTCATTGGGGGGTTAAGAAATGATTGACGGGACAGAATGGTAAACCTATTTTCTCTAGGGATAGAGCCGTTCCAATTTTTAACCGATTTGACGGATCACCAGTGAGGCTGTGCCCGACTTTATGCTAAAATCTTGTTTAGGATGCCTGATTGGTGTAACAATAAAGTTGCATTGTTGATAGGCTTGAGAGCTAGGATGGTACTACTAGGACCTTGAATCCCCAACTACAATGGTATGATCGGCCTTTTAGCTAAGAACTGAATAACTTTAAAATTCAAAATATATTTAATTTGGTTTTTATTTGAATTTGTTTGGTTTTCGTTTTGGGTCTCCTTTCTTTCTGGGCCATCCCGCTGGCCCAGTTCCCTCCCCGGCCCAGCCGCCGACAGTTGGTACCAGGTTTGTGATTGTAATTAGCTTGGTCTTTGACAATTAAGGATAACCCCCTTGAGCAAAGTAAATATTTTAGTTCCCACTCATCCACAAGTTGGGACCGATCAATTTAGTTGAACCGTTTCTCAATATAGCGCAGTACATTGTTAATCTCCTTGGAATACCTACAGGAGGTAGCTACCATTCTCGTTGTTAGAATAGATTGTGTAGTACCCAGGGTAAAACGGAAATGGATAGCATCGAGCAGGATGCTGTCATTTACCGATTCTCACAACGGTAGGTACCCATATATTAGTAGATCGCAACTCCCGCCTTGGCCAATGGGTCCTGTGAACTGTGGGTCCTCGAACCTACCGGGTAGGGGTTGTCTTGGGGAAGTTCAACAAAAGGCTATGATCATCTCAGTCCGACCATATGCATTTAAGTTACATGTAATCTGGTGACATTAACGGTCGCAGATATCTTTTGGGTAAAGCTGAGCAGCTCTGCAAAGTGAGTTTGTCAATGGTATTCGAATACGCCATACTTATGATTAATGGAGCTAAATTTGAATTGGGGTGACTCCTAAAACCTCGCTCAAGTAGTCCTTGGAATGGAGAATTTGGCATGTTCTCAATAACTTTGTGAAACCCCTTAGCTATTATACTTTATGGTTTGTGTTTCAAATGTAATTAGGTTTACAAATAAAACTACATCCACAATACCTATAAACCTTGTACCCTCCTTGGGATTACCCCTGCATTTAGTATTCAGTAAATCTTGTGCGACTTGTTGAGTACTATTGTGTACTTATTCTTGCTGCCTCAAACCCAGCAGAGTTTCGAGAAGTTGGAGCCTACCAGGAGTTCGTAGATGGCAATTTGGTTTAGTTTTAGGTCTTAGACTGTGCTCAAGCCTTGTAAAAACTCGGCCGTTAGGCCCTATATTCGATAAAAGAGTTGGTTTCACTCTTTGTCTGACCATGTACACTTGGTTTTCTGATAGCTAATCTTCCTGGATAGTTAGGGTCTGTTTGGATCCATTAGCAGCTAATAGTTAGCTGGCTAATAGTTCCTAGCTAATATTAGCCGGCTAACTAATAGCTGGAGGGTGTTTGGATCCACCAGCTAATATGTGGCTAATAGATGTTTAGGTTAATCAATTGTCCAGAATACCCCTGCTTCCTTGCAGACGTAAAGGGTATTTTGGTTAAATGCCACATATTAGCTACTATTAGTTGGGTTTAGCTAGTTAATGAGATAACCATTAGCTGGGTGCTCAGCTAATAATTAGCTGACCTATTAGCTGGCTATGTTTGGATCCATTTCAGCTAATTTTTAGTAGTTAACTGTTAGCTGTATGGATCCAAACTGTTAGCTGTATGGATCCAAACAGACTTTTATTGTGGTATTTTGATGTACCCCTGAAAAGACGGTCCGTCACTTCATTTTTTTTTTTTTGGAAGCACGATGAACTTCTTTTCATTGGGGGTTAAGAAATGATTGGCGGGACAGAATGGTAAACCTATTTTCTCCGGGGATAGAGCCGTTCCAATTTTTAACCGATTTGACGGATCACCTGTGAGGCTGTGCCCGACTTTATGCTAAAGTCTTGTTTAGGATGCCTGATTGGTGTAACAATAAAGCTGCATTGTTGATAGGCTTGAGAGCTAGGATGGTACTACTAGCTAGGACCCTGAATCTCCAACCACAACGATATGATCAGCCTTTTAACTAGGAACGCATTTTAATCAGTAGAGATTGACGAGTGTAGGATTCGCTACAGACTCTCTGGCATCTATTGCGTTGTATGTATGTAATACGCAGCTAGAGGATGGCAATTGAGGACCTGCCTATAAGGAGGCTAAAGAGCAAAAGTGCATCTGCCACGAATACATGCTTCTCGTGGATTAACTTTATTAGACATCTGCTGGTGCTATCTACGTATTCCAGGACACGTTCATAAGGTGCCGAACTTGGCCGTGTGCCCCTCAAAACTGGAGATCTTTTTCGTAGCTTGCTGCGGATATAGAATCATTAAAGGCAACTTTAAGGCATAAAAAGTTTGGAAAGAGAGGATAGATGCATCTTTTGCAAGGGAAAGTTGATGGTTCGTTCAACATTCTTTCTTCGAGCGCCTCATGGCCAGGCGGCCCAGGCCTTTCTTGGCATGCTGCAACAAGTGCTTATCAAGATCAATCGAACTGCGATGCTCGAGTTCAATACTACTTCTAGCAGTGCTCGTGACGACACAATAGCTCATGAGATGCTCAGGTTATACTTTGCAGCTACGTGATTTGGAGTCTCTGGAATCTGGATACCGAGGAACAGCATCATTTTTCAGTACTGCAGATTGCAGAGTTTATCAGATGTGACATCCTGCACTATGCATGGACGGCTGCAAAAGCTGTAATATGCGTCCGAAAGCAGTGCTGAACTTGTGATTGCTTAACGCTTTTGCTCATGTTTTCCAATCCTTTGATCAGGGCTAACGGAATCAAGATTGAAAATCGAAGATATCGTAAAAATCGAATGAAAATCACAAAAAATCGAAAGGTTTCGAAATCAAATTTTTTATAAAAAATAAAAATAAAATAAAAAATCAACTGGTTTTCACCGAAAATTGACCTGATCAATTGAAATGCTCGGCGGTCGATTTTTGTCGATTTTCGATCGGTTTATATCGTACAATTTTTTTTTAAAATTTTTTTTAATTGGACCGATTTATCGACTGGTTTTGAATACCGAACCGGCTAGATACAGTCAAAAGTTGAGCTGATTATGGCGATTTTTGTTAACCCTGCCTCTGATCCTTTTCCAAGGATGCATGCAGTCATGACTCATGACTCATGAAGCATGATACCTCTTAGGCTGATCTGTGCTCGCTTTGATTAATATATACGATGCGCTTGTGGTGTTCGGTAAAGAAACCGTGTCTCCACTGCAATTGAGCCTAAAAAACAAACATAAAAAGGGTACATGATTGCAGAGCTGCCTTATCTTCTTATCCCTGCAAATCTGAAGCAAGAAACAAATCTTTAGGGTGCACATTGATTCATACAATTACAAGCTATGCCTATGATACCTATCCTGATGATCCCAATACGCGGTGATCAAATCCAGCGCAAATATTTTTCGGCATCATTAGTTCAGGAAAAAGCAGATGATGGCTAGGAGATCAATTTAAAAGTTTGAAATCGCAACCAGGGTTCGCTCTATGTGAAAGCCGACTTGAAAATTGCGAAAATATTCATTTTTTTTTATGATTTTCGTTCGATTTTTATAATAAATTAATATCGCTGAGACTTAATTTTTAACTCTAAGTCCGTTTGTTTAACCTGCTCGCAACTGCCTCTCGATCCCATGAACCGAACGAGCTTGACACGTCTGAGCCGTCACCATTAGCACTCTTCCAAGCCGATCATACGACGGAATGCGCCTCGGCACCACCGCAATTACGACCGATCAGATCACGGCATTATGCGGATGACATGATATCCCTTACTAATCCTTCCCCGATTCATACGATCCTGCCGTGGAAATGCGCCTAAAGCTGATTAGGAGATCGACGGAATAAGCGGCCACTTCGCGTGCGCTACGGCGCGCGCGGATTAAAAAGAAAGAATAACCAAAACCGCCCACCCACATACGTCAATCAGCCGCCGCAATCAATCAGTTCGCACATCTCCGGAGGTCTGGTTGAGCTGGGAGGAAGGCAGAAGTCGCCGGCGAGAGGGAGCGGACAGCGATCGCCTGGCCGAGTGGCTCCTGCACCGAGCCGCGGCGCCATTGGGCGTGAACACGGTGTTAAGAGAGAGACGAGCAAAAAGCCGTGAACGCGTGTTACCTGCGCCCCTGCCCCCCTGCCCGTGTGTAACTTCTCTTCCATCGGTTCTCGAAAAGAAAGGGGAAAAAAAAGGTTGTATCATTATTAACCATCAAGTGCGCCGAGTGGCGAGTGCCTCCCCTGATTACTAGTAATAAACTGCAATCTTGTAAGGGACTAGTAGGTATCCATGCCTTGCGATGCCACCTTAAATTTTACATAAATAATAATATTTATCTTTGATACATAAAGCCAAATCAACAAATTTAAAGATAGTGATATACACACTTGAAGGAGATATTTACCACTTTTAATATAATTAGTAAAATTAGGATTTATTCTTTTTCTTTTATTTCAATCTTTCGTGAGCCGTTCTCCCTCATACTAGTTTCGATTGTGGTGATTATAGTTTCTAAAAATTTTAAAATTGAGATCTATTTAATGGTGAATTTTATTTTGGTTTTTAGAGTTTGTTTACTTTCTATTTTAGTATTTATATGGTATTCTCTTTCGACTAGCGTAGACGTTCAAGTACCGGGAGTGTACGAGAGTGAAGTGTTGATTCAAGGTCGAGGTCCAGAGCAAGAGCAAGGGTTTTTTTGTATGCTGATCCCACATTTTAAAACTTCTATATTATTTTAAATTATTGCATGCATACTTCTATACATGTACTTTAATCCGGTCTTAAGTTTAGCTACATTCCTGAATTTGTTATGTTCTCATTGACATTGATTATTGCGTACTCTTGTCACCATCGATAATACGTCGAGTACAACACTATTGTTACTGTGTGCGGTATTGTAATACCGTTGTTAGTCAAAGTACAATATTGTCATTGCTAGTCGGAGTACTATACTACCGTTATTAGTCGGAGTACTGTACTGTACTATACTAACGTTGTTAGTCGAAGTACATCACTTCTGTTATCGTCTGGGGTACTATACTACCATTGTTAGTCGGAGTACAACACCGCGGTGTGCATTGAAGTTGGGATACTATACTACCGTTGTTAGTCGGAGTACAGCACCACGGTGTTCATTGAAGTTGGGGTATTGTACTACCATTGTTAGTCAGAGTATAGCACCGCGATGTGCATTGAAGTTGGGGGTACTATACTACTATTGTTAGTCGGAGTACAACACCGCGACATGCATTGGAGTCGAACATTGTCAGATGTCTGTAGCATATTGATGGGATTCACTGATGTTCGTCATTCCGCTGCTGCTTATTTACTTTGATTTTGAGCCATTGAGGCATAACAAGCGTCAGGTTGACCTTAAGATCTTTCAACATTCATTTATTCAATATATGAAGTTTTTTATATAATTTCATTGCGTATGATTGTGATATTTTACCTACATTTAAATCCTGCACTAGTGCAAAATACACAGAGTGTCCAGATTTGCAAATTCGGGTCCCGACAAACCACTTCAGCTCGCCTAGCACGAGTGCACAGAGAAAGGGAGTGAGAGATGGTGGAGTTTGGTTCTTAGATAGAGAGATGGTGGAGTCTTGTTCTCAGAGAGAGAGAGAGGGGGGAGGGTGTAGGATCACGGATAACCGACTAGAAGGAGGGGGGGTGAATAGGAGGTCTTGAAATTTTTAGCTCTAAATATGACAATTATGGCACTAAATCCTACCAAGGACAAATTTTCACTAATAATACATAAAATTTATAGGCTTAACTAATGTGCACCGACAACCTAAGTCTAGTCACGGAAGCAATAAGAGAGGGTCAGTAAATATTAAAGTTGCTTGAAAAGAAAGATTGTACTATTTAGACACAGGAAGGCAAACCACAATGGAGACAACAATTTATCCTATGGTGTTCGGAGACTTGCCGGTCTCCCCTAAATCCCTAATCCACATTGAGGTAGCTTGACTCACTTCAAGCCGGCTCCTTTGCGCAAATGAACCTTCCTTGTATAATCTGGGTAGCTCTTCCCCACTCCGGGTAGGCGAGTTTCTTGCCTTTACACCGAATTGGGCCTTCTCACTATATTTGTCGAGAAGATCACCAATTCACCACCACCACACCGTCTAGGAGGCGGCAACCTCCAAGAGAATAGAAGGTGGATCCTCACTTGAGTGCTAAATCGGTTTTCTATTGGCTCAAACACACTCAAAGCAACCAAAGCTTTTAAATCCTCTCAAATGAAGAATTGAATGCAAATGAGAGAGGAGAAATTTGCTAGAGCTTAAGTGTAATCAATGAGGGACCAAGAAGAGCTCCAAATGCAGTTGGGGAGGTATTTATAGTCTCCACCAACAAAAACTAACCGTTGCAACCAAATTCCTGAAAAATCAGGAAATGTGGTAGTACCGCAGGCATAAGGCTGGTACTAGCGCTCGACTGAAAACATATTTGTAATGGTCGACTGTGCGCATTAAATGCGCGTTAAAACGGACCGTTAATTTGAAGTCCGGTACTACCGGAGGTCAAAATGCGGTAGTACCGCTAATTAGTTCAAGATCGAACTCAAACTAGACACCTTCTGGAAAAACACTACCGTTGTTTAAAACCTAGTACTACCGCAAACCCGGTAGTACCACTTAATGCATGGCGGTAGTGCTGGTTTTAAAATTAGTGCAGATAAGTTCAAAAACACCCCTTACTGGAAAACTACCGCTTAAACAAGTCTGGTACTACCGGTAAACCGGTAGTACCGCATTTAGCATGGCAGTAGTACCGCTTAAGAGTTGAACACAAAAAGGGGCTATACTAGAATTTAACTACCGCTCAAATTGTCGGTGCTACCGCTCTAACGGTAGTACCAGCCCAGAGAGGAAAGGAAATATCAGAAAACGACTGTATCTGGAAAATAGCTACCGCTATATAAATATCGGTAGTATTGCACTTGCGGTACTATCGCAAATATAATGTCGGTAGTGCCGGATTTACTGATGATGCAAGTTTTTAAAACTAAAATTCAAATAATACTTCTAATATGAAATTTTGAGAGATATTTGAGCCAAGTTTCAAACAATTTGACACTTCAAGATACTAATCCACTTTCCCTCTTTATAGTACGACAACTATTCTAAGAATCCAATCTTTTTCTCCAAGACTCCGAGATCGGTAAAAACATAAAAAGACAATTTTCTACACTTGTACCTTGATCACAAGTCTTTAGCCTTCTTTTCTTGTCCTCTTTATGCTTATCCTTGTGATGCCATAGTTGCGATCAACCTGTTCTAAAATTCTAGAAAGAAATGATTAGTCCTTTAAGTCGATTGTCATTAATTACCAAAACCAAAATAAATTTGGGGGCTTAGATGCTTCAGAGGGGGAGGAGTGGTTCGTAGTGTTTGGATAAGGTAGGTATTGATGAGTGGCTAGGAAATAGACTAGAGTAGCGGTGATGTCTATATATCGAACGGTAGAGATGTATCTCGTTGGGATAGTATCTAACGAGATAATGTTTGCTAGCTTACTTGTAAACAAAAACATCAACATAAACTTAGAAATGCAGCTGATGTAGCAACCTTGTGTAAGACTCATCTTCACATCAAGCTTGTCAAGTAAAGAGAAAGTAAGCAAACTCTACAAAATGGGTTAAAAAAAGTTTAATATCATAACTCCATTGTATATTATATCAGAGATGTCAAAAATTTAGTGACTTGCTTACGTTATTTAATGCCAATCATTCCACAGCAAGTGCATCATACTTTATGCCAACATCATGCATGATATTCGTTATGTTCACATAGTGCAGTACTATTGTAGGGATGAAAGTGGATGCGGGATGTCCGCTAACTCACTTAATTTAGCCCGCATAAAACCTAAAGCGGACGCCCACAACCCACTTTGGTGGCGCTTGAGGGCTTTACGGCCGTCACATGTAGCAAGCATCATGTCCGCATCCTGCCCGCATTGTTCCTCCCCAACCGAGTCTACAACGGCCACAAGAGGGTGTCGCCCGCCTCCCCCACGCCGGGTCGTCGGTCACACGAAGAGCGAAAGAAACCTCACATGCCGGCCACACGCTGCTGTCGCCCCGTCTCGCCCACGCACGTTGCCGCCCGCCTCTCCTCTCAACGCTGTCGGAGGTGCCGCCTCTCCTTTACCTATTCCCTCCTTGTCTTCCCCCCCCCCCCGCGCGCGCGCTCTGACGCCGCACTTGACATAGGGAAAGGTTTTGATTTGTCTTCAAGACTTCAAGATTGGTATAAGCTCTTTTTTTATTGCTTCTACTCTTTTTTATTGTTTCTAACTTTTTAGTTTACTTGATAATAATCATATATCAATTTCTGATTTTTCAATGTTTCAGGCTCTTCTCATCAAAAGAACACGTCAACAGAGGATATGGATAACAGTGATGCCTGCTGAGATGTATCTCTAATCAATATGAGAGGTAATTTTTTTTATGAAAACAAGAATGAAGAAAAGGCCAAGGACACCATTTATTTTCTATTACCTTCATCTTGTACAGCGACCATGGTCTGTATCCTTGATTTTGGTGAATCAAAACTTCAATTAACTTGCATGCTAAACATGGTTTTTTCTTCTGAACATTGAAACTTGATAGATTTCTATATCACTTTTTCTTTTTGTGGGTTTTGTGGGCGCCGCATTTCCCGTATAAACCTTTCGCGGGTTGTCGCAATATCCCGCATAAATATTTGTGGTCAATGTGGACAACGTACAATCAACCCATATTACATCCCACTTACATCCCTAACTATTTGTCATAATTTTATTTACAAAGGGAGCATTGATTAAATTACGAAAGATATACATACATTATTCCTTTGTATATATGGTTAGCTCTTATCCGTATTTTCCCCAACTTTACAGAGTTGCAAGGGAAGTCAGTACCGAAACTCAACCCCTTCTGTACAATAAATTTAAAAGAAAAGGAATATATAAATAAAAATGGTGTCAACAAACATCAGTTTCTAATTCTTTGAGCCGAACATTTTATTCATCAGTATATGGGCTACTATAGTTTATCTCTAATTTTACAGTTTTTTTTTTTTTTGTTAATCTAAGAATGTTTCTGAATTCTGGCTACTTTAGTCACTTTGAGAAATCAGCACCTCCTTAATATGTTGTTCTTTTGGTGAAATAGGTGACCCCCTTAAGATGGCTATGGTCAGCGTCCAGAATAAATTTCCTCCTCAAGAGACCCTACAAAAAATTTCAGACAATCTCACTACATTGCTACCTTTACTTTCAGTAAGTTTTCACGTCCTTCTTTTTCCATTTTTATCTATCCGTTTGTTTTCACTTGATCGGTTGATCATATTACTTATGCCAAGACAGCCAAGCAATGTACCACTGTCAATTCTTCACACAGAGAGAAATTAGCCACTAGAATTAAAACAAGAAACACAAGACCGCCTAGAAATTCTACCGGAGCTCTTACAAGCTGATTGAGACATATATCTTCAGCCCGCTTCACATTCTCTAATTCCCATATCACAGCTGTTTAGTTTAGTTCATTATTGTTTTCTGAAAAGCGTATTGGAGCAATTGAAGCTGCACACATTAATTGCCAAATTATATGATAGAAGTTAGTTGTGATATGGTCATGGAGCCATCAACGAACAAACACTTGACAAATCTTGTGTTATGTATAATGTAGCAGAATAACTGGCGGTGTACATTGTGCTCAATTTTACATAGGGGCATGAAGTGTGATCTATAAGACTGCAATGTAACTCATCTCACATGGATCTCTAACCTCTTGTAGTTGGACGAAGGTAGATTTCAAGAGATCTCGCAAGCCAAGGCGTCACAAGGTGCCTGCATCGTCATTCCACAAATCGATCGTCACTCTCAAACTCGCGAGTAAACCAATCATGGCACATTGCAGATAACCTCTCCCATGATTCAGAACCCTAGCTCCCAATTCTAACACAACGCTATCAGGTCGAGAGAGGAAAAGCCACGACTGCCATGGAGGAAGCGGCACTTGGAGGCGACGTGTGGGGTTAGCTATCGAGCTTAACGAGTTATTATCAAGTTTTTTTTAAAATTGGCATAACTCAACACAAAATTATTTTATTTACCATTTAAATGATTATTTGAAATTCGAGCTAACGAGACACTGTCAAACCGAGCCTTATTAACATTTTTTGTTCAAAATATACTCATTTCAATTTTGAACCTATTTATTACTATAATCGAAGAAATTTTGATTCGAGCTCTAGTGATCTTTTTTGCTGGCCCTAGTAACACGGTGGTACATAAAGAGACAGGAGATGGAGAAGAAGAAAAAGAAGAATAAGTAGGAAGATGTGCCTACTCGGTGCAACTTTCGCTCATACACATCCTTGACTGGAGAACTACAATTGCTAATTCAGCACACATGTTTGTTCAAGCTCGACGCTTGTTATGCTCGATGGTTAGCAAGCAGCTATTCCTCAATCAGCAGTTTGTATTCTTCACCGTCGTGCATCCATCTGTAGGCACAACAGCGCAGGCGCATCGTGCATCCATCCCCAGCGTGCGCGCGGCGGCTTTATAATTAGTAGTAGGGATGGCAATTAAGTACGGCGAGTATAGGTAGTGCTCGTCCATATCTATGTTCTTTAGTTAAAATCTTCCCTACGGATCCACAGGTATAGCCGCGAAGGGTCGCAGGTGAAGAATCTACCCCATATCCTTCGTTCGCGGGTACCTGATACCCGTGGGTATACCTGTTTACCCTTCACTATCAACAATTCTTCAAACCAAATGACACTAGGAGCTAATGAACTATAGTACTAATACAATTTTTTTTGATGACATTATGGAAATCAACTACATTCTGTGGATAGAATAATGATTATCAATGAATTCAAAATTTCAAGTGATCATAAGAATAAGAATTAAAATAACACATGCAGACAAGTAACACACAGATGCTCAAGTTCAACAATTAAAATGAAAATAATTCATCAGTCATCAGTCATCACACATGCTTAAGTTCAACAATCAAACAATTCATCAGTCATCACACACATTACAACTCACTCATCACGGCATCACCAATCACAAATTGCTAATATGAGGTGCCAGGCGTCTGTTGTGTCCCACATGTAAGTAGGTGGTGGGTAATTAGGCGGAACGGATACATGTGGAGCTCCCCCACACCCATACGCGTTTGCCCGCCGGGTAAAGTTTGGCCCTTATAAACATGCCCGTGGGCAATGAAAGAGAAATATACCCACCTCTATTAGGGTTTTTACCCACGGGTACACAGATAATCGAGTAAGATTGCCAATTTTTTCGGGAAAAACAAGGAAAAACGATCCACAAAAACAATTTTCCCAGGAAAAATGAGGGAAAACGGACAAAAACAGAGAAACGGCGGACAAAAACGAATTTCCAATTTTTTTTGGGAAACCGGCCAACGAAAACATTTTCCCCATGCTCCGGAGAAAAAACGGATCACGAAAACATTTTTTTCCGGGCAAAACAGAGAAAGGAAACGGTTTTCTATTTTTTTATTGGGAAAATGGCAAAAAAAAAAACATTTTGCCCATGCTCCGGAGAAAAAACGGCTAACGAAAACATTTTTTCCGAGCAAAACGTTTAAAGGAAACGGTTTTTCATTTTTTTTTTTGAAAAACGGTCATCGAAAATATTTTTCGCATGCTCTGGAGAAAAAACGGACGACGAAAACATTTTTTTCGGGCAAAATGGATAAAGGACATGAACGTAAAGCGCGATGACCTATTTGATATAATTTTGGACATGTTCGCTATTTTGAAAAATTAGGAAATGGCTCGTTCACGATTCGCATTTAACGGAAGATTCTTCCTGTAAAACGGCCAACGAGGGACCTAAACGCGAACCGGGAAAAAATATTTTTCTCTCACATAAAATCGCGCAGAATCCCATTTGTAATTTTGAAGAACCAGAGATTTTTTTTCGCAAAAACGGGGGCGAACGCCACGGTTGGGCTCCATTTTCTTCCAAGTAAGGGTGTTAATATTTGCGTGAAGGTTTTCGTTCCTAGCTGGTTCGGGGAATTGAATAGCAGGTTAAGCTGCTACTTCCTTCACAAAAGGTGACTTTTCAACTTTATTCCCTCTCTCGTCCGTTGTCTCTACACACCACTGTTTAAGCTGACGGCGCTCGTCTTCAGTCTGTAGTAAAAATGTAAAATCCAGGATGCTCTTTCAACTGTGGAAGGACAATTATGCTGTCATTTCAGTGTCATTAAACATATTGTCACTCATTTTCTTCCCGTCTAAGGCGGCTAGGACAATTATGCAAGCATGTGTACTACGTGACAGCGTGAGTGACCTTTGTTCACTTTCAGTTCCTTTCAGTGTCTTCCGTTGGAGCACCCGAGATGTCGTCCTCGGTGGGAGGACTTTTAAACTATGAAAGGGCTAAATCCAAGTTGATAGGTCTCTCTCAAAAATATCGATTGAACAGAATGCCATTATAGCTCATTATATTGAATGGAAGCATTTCTTACATTTTAAAAATGCCACCTTCTCCACTCACTCGTGAAGTTCAGATCGCTAACATGCTACCTGTCCGAAACCATCAGATTTCTTCTTTCCAAAAGTTCTTTGGTTCCTTTCTGCATTATGCAGGTGCAATCAACACATTTGTTGTTCTTTGAAGTTTTTTCGTTCCCTTCTTATATTATGTGTGTGCATGCACAGTGCTTTTTCGACAAGGCCACAGATCATTGCAATAATTTAAGTCTTGCATATGTTTTTTTTTTGAAGACGTACAAAACGCGGTAAAAGAGTGCTAATGTGCTGAAAAAAAAATGCACAACAGGTTGGCATCTTAAGGTCCAGAAACACATCAATATGGTGGAATAATGCCATGGTGGGGTACACGCATGATAATGCAATCCAAGATGGGTAAGGGGCATCTCACAACCCCATCAATCCATTCCTGGGCTGGATACTAGGTCCCCTAAATTGCGAAACCAACAATACTGAGGCAAACACGAATGGAAGCCTGATCACGACGACCACGCAGGCTTATGTGAATCGGAGGAGCACTACAGGGTCGAAGAAAGCCTGACAGCAACAACGATGCCTCAACATGACACCACTCAAGAGGCCGTGCTCAGATCAGATTCTCCTCTCCTCTCATTGCTCGGCAGCGAAGCGGTGGCTCCAACTTTGCAACGCTTTTTACTGCTAAGTGATTTTACTGCTAAAGTGGTCACCGTTTTTGTCTGCTGGGATAGGACGGCCTATGGGCCAGACGGGTCGGGAAATCCCAACTACCGAACCGACCGGGCTGATGGGCCACACAGCTGCATCTCGGAGACTAGGCCCATCAAGCTATGGCCCACTGCTTTATTTCTAGCCAAGGTTTGGTCGCCGCTGTTTCTACCTCGCGACTCTGCATGCGAGTCCGAAATATGAATTCATGTAAGTCATAACCACTCCCTGTCACCACCGGCCGCAGCAGCCGTCTCCGCGTTGGTCTGTGCCGCATCGCGCCGCCGATGTGGCCGTGACCGGGGGGGTGGGAGCGTGGAACCGGCGCGTCGCTCGCGGTGGCAGGCAGGTCTCACCATCCTTCCCCTCTTTCCTCTCCGTGGAGAACTATTGGTGCGGGCGGGCGCGTGGGCCGCATGCTAGGTGTTTGCGGAAATGCGTGGCAGGAACCGTAGGTAGTTTATTTCCATCCTAAACCACTCCACCTGCATGGCTGCGTTACTGTGTCTGTACTGCAGAGCAACGCACCGTCCTTCTTTTGGAGAGAAGCGGCGAGAGATGGTGGTGGTGATGTGCATGGAATAAAATTATTGTACTCGCCTTTGAATTCGCAGTACCACGCGTTCGATGCTGGGGCTGTAGTTTATTCTACGAGGGCTTGATGCTACACGTGCAAATGTGAGCAAGTGCCGGCAACCATGCCGTGGCTATCGCTCAATGGCTGAAGCTTTTTACAAAAAAAAAAAGGAATAATATGCCTTATAAAACAAAAGGGCAGAGAGGTTCTGTGAAGCCTCTAGTCTCTAGCAAGCAAACAAGGAAGGTCAACAGCACAGTCAGTATTTGAGATGTGACATGACACGCCTCATAAGCTTCGTGTCATTGTAGTCCTTGCCCGCCCAGTCCGGTCACAAATTCGGTTTCTACCATTTGATAGCGCACACCTGGTTCTTGGTGCTTCCGTTGTTTCCTCCTCACCTCTCTCCTCCCAGCTGCGACCGTCATGGATTCCACGGCCATGTTAGATTTGTTCGCTTGCCTTTTTGCTTCTAATTTCATCATTCCATTCCCTTGCAGCGGTGTCTTTCTTTCCCTTTCATTACCCCCGTGCCGTTTGTTAGCTTCTATTTTTAGAACGGTATTACTGTAATCCCTTGTTCAGAAAAGGTAGAAAGGGGGCAAAGAAAAGTTGAATTTAACTGCTCTAAATTGGGGGCTCATAGAGTTCGTTGGATGTACAGTATCCTCCTCTTCTTCTTTCTTCAATAGTAATAATCTTGTGGTTCTTGTACAGGGAGGCATTTGTGGCCAATGAGATCCCTCTATTCATGGATAAGCCCCATCCACATGTATGTACGCTGGTGAATTATTGTCTTCTTTTGCCACTATCGTTAGATTCATTTCCCTCATTTATAGAATGTGCCTGGTTTGCGAGTGAATGCTTGCTGTGGATAGCCGTCGGTACCTGTAAGTCGTGCATAAACACACTAGTAAGTAGTTTCTATCGTTATAGATAAGTTATTGCATTGTTCTAGTGAGGGGAAGAAGAGTACAGCAGAAACAATACCTTACCTTCTTTTGTAGTAGTCTTCTTTGATTTTCTTTAGTGCAATTGCTTGATAAAGAAGATTTCTATGAGTTGTCTCTTTGGAACATTTCTCATAACCTTAGTTGAAAGTTTAATTGTTGATCTAGTCCTATATTTTTTTTCAGTTTCGAAAAAGTCCTATATTTTTCATCATCTTAGCTGAAAGTTCAGCGTTGACTAAGCCCTACCAAAAATTCCCAATCATGTTAAGCTTCAATATTCTCTTGTAATAATTCTTGTCTTGTTGAAGCAACCTGTTTTAGATTGATCCAAGCCCTTAAAGTTATTTACTGTAATATATCGGGCAAATTATTTGTTTCATGCTCATCCACGTCCTCGTGTTTGTTTGGCAAATGAGAGTTAGATGCATAAGCAATGTGCGTGGTGCCATTGAGATAACCGTCGTCATTCAATGTACAATAGCGCATATCCATGTTGTCATCTGATTATTTGAGTGCATTAAGGTTTAGAGTCCAAAACCGATTAACAGAAATGGATATTTGTTTGTTTCTTTAAATAATAAATGTACATCTCTAAATATTAATGCATTTCTTGTGGAAGAACACTAAACTTAAAAGTTTTGTTTCTCTCTGGATGTGCAGATGTCTCTGCCAACAATGATTATAAAGCTCACTTCGGGGTTGCTCTGGTGCATTATCCACTTCGCCATCAGCCTTTTCAGTTTATGTTCTCAACTGGTTTACAATCTAGAATGCTATCTTATTTCATCTGGGTTGTTGCGAAAGTTTCGTAATCTCCAATTGGAGAGACTCAAGTACCTGGCCATTGTGGTAGATAGCAGAGAAGCTAAGAGCATCATAAAGATCAAGCAGCTTTTATGTTGGCTCTCAACTATTGGTGTGAAGTATGTATGTCTCTACGACATTGACGGTAAGACAATGAGTTCAGTGAATTTGTCAGTACTATTATTTTGCAGTCTGAAGTTATCTTCATCGGCCACTTATCTACCTATAACATTTTTCTTTTTGAGAAAATGAACATGGTTATAAGAAATCAAGAAGCTTTAAGTAACATTACACGGCTGTCATAATATTTGGAGGGCAGGGGCAGAACAATTCAAACTAATAGCCATGTTGCCTTTTACATTTCAGCTTCTGATATTTATTGATGCATGAATACTAACTAGTGTACAAGAGATGTACCTTACCATTCTATATTGCTCCGTAGGAGTGCTGAAGAAATCATTTGAACCTGGTATGAATGGCTCAAGAGATGAGAATTCAGGAGATACTTTGGTAAGTTACATACGGAGCTTTGTATCACTTCATTTTCTGTCTAAAGCCTTGCAGTGTTCTCTATTTTCTGCTGGTTACCTTGTCTGGTTTCATTTGGCCATGACAATCTGTAGGATGTCGGTGCAAACATCAAAGCTTTACATTGTTGTCATAGAGAGATGGTGATAGAGTTTATTTCTGGTTCTGATGGCAAGGAGGGCATTGCTAAAGCAGCCAGCTTACTTTGCTCAAGTTACTTCAATGGTGATAGATATAATCATGGTAATGACAAAAGTGAGTTAGTATTTACAGAAGCTGACATGGCCAGTGCGTTGGAGTCCGTAGGTATGCTTGAAAAGGTTTCTAGCTTTTCATGGATGCTATATTTGATATACTCATTTATGATTTGTTAGTGATTTTATCATTTGTATCGTTATAATTCTAGATGAGCACTTAAGTTCCTGCTTTGTCTGTTAGGTTGTGGTGGACCAGAACCTGACCTTCTTCTTGTGTACAGTCCTGCTAGATGCCATCTAGGCTTTCCTGCGTGGAGATTGCGGTATACTGAGATTATGTAAGTTTTTTGCCATCATATTAGTCTTCCTAGTTCTCAGTTTTGCATTGATCCTGTCATACTGAACTTAGACACATGCTATCATTCTATAACATGCAAAGAACTCTTGTCCTTACCTACAGTCACCTTATGATAAAAAAAATAATGTCATTGGAGTTTTATTATACTCCTATCCTATGGCATTATATAAAACAAACTCTCAAATTTTGCAGTTTCAAAAAAAAAAAAACTTTCCATCTTTGCTTTTAAATGCATCCAGCCTAGTTTAATTCGATAGCTGTTAAGTATCCAAATTGATGTGAATGGTCATGTCTAGTTGGTTTTGTCCCGAAGTAGTGTTATTATCTAGGAATTGATTCTTTATATTTTGAGCAATTTTAGTAATCCTCAAAGGGGTATATTTAGTACATCATAAAAGGCCTTGCTTCAATCACATGCTAAGATCATTCAACCTGAAGTGTGACCGAACAATTTAATATCACTATCTATTTCAACCATTGAAAAACCTCTGCTTTTTATTGACTAGGCATATGGGACCCCTGAAATCAATGAAATACGGCGCCATTGTGAAAGCCTTCTATAACTTCTCAAAGAAATACCAAAACTATGGTAAGTTTGTTTTCACAACCTGGAATTGTACCGCATGTAAACTGATATTTACCTTTACTTATGTCGTACACACACACAGCTACGTTTTAGCTTGTGACATTTACCCTGGCCCTATGTAAAGAAAATGCTTACAAACAAAGTCATGATGTCATATTTTGAATGGCCTTGTTTTCATTGTTACAGAAGTTACATTAAATTTGTTTGCACATGGCGTTGGGTCTGCTTTCGTAAGTATGCTTACAGAAGGGGAGTGTTACCACTATGATGTTATGTTTTCACTTTTCGGCGGTACCTACACTACCGGATCATTCATGTGGAAACAATGATATACATCAACAGCCCTGAATGCCCATGCAGTACACCGTCTTGATGTTTGCTGAAGATAGTTTTTATTCATTTTGCTGACTCTTAACGTTTTGCATCTCAGGTAAATGATATACTTTTATAAAGAAGACCAGTTTATTATGTAGAAAGGCAGTCCTGGAACTGGAAGCTTAACAGCTGTTTCGCCTTGTTTTTCTGTTGCTAATTATACGATTAGAGGTGTTACGATCAACAATTCATCGCAAATACCCACATTGTATTTCCTTTTACCGAGATTAGAAGTGTTACTGATAGAACATACGGGGATGGATCCCGTTACTTGCATCGTCATGAAGATTAATGAAGCCGCCCTCGTGCGTATGAGCAGACGCGGATTGATACCAGTATTGTTCTGTACCTGAATCGCGTCGATATCTTCCCTTCTTGTTGTGCTGCGGCTGCTGAAGCGATTTGTCGAGTCGACAGCTTTAGATACTGCTTGGCCTTTAGACTTCTCCCGTTGTTGTTGTTGTTGTTGTTGTTATGCACTTGATGGGAATCGGCCACTTCTATCTGATCTCTCCGCTCTTTTTCATCTGATCTCGTTTCTTTAGGTCCCATTTAGAAAGTGGAATTTTTTCCATTCTAATTTTCGCTGAAATTCAACTGTTTTCTGCGCAATTTCTGCGTCCTAAACGAGACCTCAAGACGTTGAATTGATAGCTTTATGTTGTTTCGTGTGTTGTTTGTGGATATATCACTGTTCACCTCTGCCGCTACAATACAACGGAGGAGGATACAAATCCGTTGTTTTCTGTTTGACTTTAGGGGGGGAAAAATAGAAGAAAAAATCGTAGTTATAACTGGATCATCGTGACGAAACAAACAAAGGGTACTTTAAGAAAGAAAATAAACAAATAATGAAAAAGTGTGGGTTCGGGTTTGGGGGGTGGGGGCTGTTCATTGCAGGTGTGTTTGATTGGGTGAACAAGGAGGAACTTATATGATATGGTTTAAGATAGTTTTTAATACATGAGTAATTGAGTGTATGGAACCATCTCATACAGGACAAAGTAATATAGATTTTACGAATATTATTCAAATATGATATATCATCTTGTACCTTTAAATTGGCTGAACTATCATGTACTATCCCGTACCATTAGTGACAAAGTTACAATACCAATCCCATCCCTTCAACCAAACATCATCCTGTACAATTCTATCCAAACAACAAAAACACTTTTTCTGTACCATCTCATCTATCATGTACCATCTCATTCATTCTTGTTCATCCAACTAAACGCACCCTTTTGTCGCCACCCAGCTCCAAAGAGGTACAATATTGATGAAAATCAGTTGATGTTCGTGATTTTTTCAGCCGCATCGGTTCGGCTAGAGAAACGGAACCGGTTGACAAACCGGTCCTCAAATTAAAAAATTCTGAAAATTTTAAAAAATTTATGCAAAAGATTTCTAAAAATTAGTATTAAGTAGCTTTGACACTTTTTTTTCTTGTTTTTTAATTTCCACTTAGTGCGTCGATTTTCAATGTAAACTGGTCGAAAATCGGTAAAAACCGAATTATATCGTAGCTGTTTTGACTGTTGGATTTAAAAATTTTGATTTTGAATTTCATTTAATTTCTATCAAATTTTGATGAAATTCGCTAATGACACGGGAACGAATTCCAACATGGATTCGTTAATGTAAACCTGGTTCCAAGCCGGTCGGCTCAAGTCTTCCATACTTCTAGCCAAGAGTACAGACCACTGTGGCCAAGAGCCCAACAATTACCAAGCCCAAAGCCTGAGCTTCTCCGCGCGAGCGCCGCCGCCTCCATGTCGCAGCCGGCGCAGTGCCCCTACTGCCGCGCGTCCGGCCCGGCGCGGTGCACCACGACGCAGCCGCCGCTCTCCCGCGCCGTCTCCGAGTGCTCCTCCTGCGCGCGCCTCGTCCTTGAGCGCCACCTCCACACCCACCCCTTCTTCCCCCTCCTCCCCTCCCTCCACCCCCTCCCCCTCGTCACCCCCGACCTCGCCGCCGTCCAGCCCTCCTCCTCCTCCTCCTCCTCCTCCCCCGACGACGACGGCGACCCCTTCCTCCCCGCCGGCTTCGTCTCCGCCTTCTCGGCCTTCTCCCTCGAGCGCCACCCCGTCCTCGCCCGCTCCGCCTCCGCCTTCTCCGGCCTCCTCGCCGAGCTCGAGCGTGCGCTCGCCGTCGACTCCGCGGCCTCCTCCACCCCGGAACCCGCCGGGCCCATGGTGTCCGTCGACAGCCTCCGCGCCTACCTCCAGATCGTGGACGTCGCGTCCATACTGAGGCTGGACCGGGACATAGCCGACCACGCCTTCGAGCTCTTCAAGGACTGCTCCTCCGCGACGTGCCTCAGGAACCGCAGCGTCGAGGCGCTTGCTACCGCCGCGCTCGTGCAAGCCATCCGCGAGGCCCAGGAGCCCAGGACGCTGCAGGTTTGTGATGCGCTCATGCTTGCCATGTGTTTGTTGAAATGCTACCGTGCAGAGATTGATAGGCACAGCCGTGCAGGCGTGTGTTTCTCCAAGCAATTAGGATTTAGGGCTAGCCAGGCAATTGTATGCTCTGAAATGGAGATTTCCACAATGTCATTTAACATTTGTTTGCTTGGAAATTGGGGGTTTTATTCATCAATTCTAATCAGCTGGTACTTTCAATTTCCAAGCAACTCAACAGATGATCGCTGTCTGGAAAGAATTGTTGTTGGAATATGCTGCTTTCCAGTATACTGAATTGCGGACCTAATTCACCAAGTCAATTTAGGGTCAAAGCACTCTACTCGATATCCCTTTGTTTAGTTGAGCATCTGATTATGTTAACTTAAACCTATGAGGATTGAGGATAACGAAGCAACCTATATCTTGCTTGATTCTTAACATTGGTGAAAAGGAAAAAAAAACACATTTGCATTTTAGGGGGTAAAATTAGATAGTTATCTGCCTATGAAGTACCTAACGTATGCAAACTTGTGGTGAAGTTATTATAGATTAGCATGACTTTAACCATGTTAAGAATACCTTCATTCAACCGAACAAATCAACATTAGTCATGCTTCATAAGCAAAGAACTGAATTAAATGTTGAGTCAGCTGTGGAGCATGCAATTGGTGTTGTGTAAATACTTGGTGCAGGATTTCTCTGTATTGCTACTTTTGTCAATTAGCACTTATTCATCTTCTGTTTACTGCATGGCCAGGAAATCTCCACTGCTAGCAATCTTCCTCAGAAAGAGATAGGAAAATACATCAAAATACTTGGCGAATCTCTGAAACTGAGCCAACCACTTAACAGCAATTCAATAGCAGTTCATATGCCTCGGTTTTGCAGTCTCCTCCTGCTCAATAAATCTGCTCAGGTATCAGATGGGCTGCAAACCCGAAACATTATGCATAAGACCAAGTTCGGCTTTTAACATATTATGGGTCATTTCCTCAGGAACTTGCAGCCCATATTGGTGAGGTGGTTGTCAATAAATGCTTCTGCACACGGCGGAATCCCATAAGCATATCTGCTGCTGCTATCTACCTTGCATGTCAGCTCGAAGACAAGCGCAAAACTCAGGCAGAGATCTGTAAGGTAACGGGTCTTACAGAGGTCACTCTACGTAAAGTGTATAAAGAACTGTTGGAGAATTGGGATGATTTGCTCCCCCCTAACTACACACCAGCTACTCCGCCGGAGAAAGCTTTCCCAATGACCACCATCTATTCAGGGCGCTCATCAAGTGGCAAAGATCTTTACCAGGGTAAGCTGTTGGATAGTATTAAGCAAAAAAGTTCTGAAGCTGCAGAGCCTGATCACATGGTCGTTGTAAAAGAGGAGGAAGACAGGAAAACTGGTCCACTTGGTCGACCGCCTGCAAAACCTGAGCCCCATGATTTGAACCAGGCATTCTGGCAGCCGAATATTCCGTTCTTATCATCTCCGAAATCGGATCGTGACAAGATGGAAACAAGCATTCGCGGGATTAACCTTAACGAGGCAACATGCACAATGGATTCTGAAAAGGCAGACATAACACTTAAGACAACCTTTGCTGATCAATGGTTAAATGAATCAAAGGTGCTTCCATCTCCCAATAGGCAGCCTGTACCGTGGCGGCTTAAAGCATCGCCAGCACCTGGGTCCTCGTATTCTAGGATTCATGAGATGCAGTTTGGCCATCTGGCTGCCCGTGGGAAAAGGAATGCTGAGGATGGTGGTGATGCCTGTGATAAGGAGGGGAAGTGAATGGTTGCAGCTGCTTATGTTTAAATTGAAATTAGAGGAAAGCTGCTTTGTAAATATAGATGCAGTTGAGCTAATATTGGTTATATATGCATTCTGGTGAATCATATTGACGCTGTAAAATTTTACTCCAGACTATAGCTTCTGTGCTGAAATTTTTACCACTACATTCAAATTAGTTACGTGTGAATTGATTTTTTTTTCTCTCACCATGTTTCGTGCAATGAAATGCCATACATTTTCATTTGATTTACATGATTTTTTTTTTTTACGTTTTCAGCCCCAATTCCCCCCCCCCCCCCCCCCAGCAATCCAGTCTAGGGCACACAATTTCACAATGTTCTTTGTAGATGATAATACAGGCCAGGGAAAGAACACTAGAGTTCCAGACGGCTCGCGCTGTATGAAGTGAACAACAGTTGCTGTGTTAAATCCCAATTTAACAAATCCGAAGGGCTCAAATGCAAAAAGCACCTCCAAACCGGATAATACTCCACGATAGCGAAGCAGAGGCCTTCAAGAAACCAGCGCCTCCCGGACTTGCTCCTCGCTGCTCTTCTTCCGCTCTCATCCGCTCCCCTCCCCCTCGCCATGGCCGTCTGCACCTCCGCCTCCTCCCAGTTCCCCCTCCTCTTCCTCCATCGCGCCGCCGCAAACTCTAGCCCCACCGCCCTCTCCTTCCCCTCTTCCCTCCGCGCGTCCCCGCTCCGCTCCCGCGCCGCGGCGGCGGCCCCGCCCGCCGAGACCCTCTCCGACGACCAAATCTCCGACGCTTCTCCGGTACATGACTGGCCAGCCTGATATATTAACATGTGTTTTTGAGTATTTCTAGTGCAAAGCATGTGAACTGTTATGTAGACAGTGGGGTGTATATGTGCGTTTCCAAACTTTCCCATTTTGTGATGTGCAATTATATGGAGGCATCTGTTCAGTTCACATCTGTTAGAGTTTGTTTATTCGGTGATTAGAATTGTTACGCTTGTGGTTTCAGGCGGCGGAGGGAACAGGAATTCCGATGCCGTCGTCGATTGGGGATGATGGGGAGCAGGTACCTTATCCAACCTTCTAATATAAGATTGTAGTAATGTCATTGCTACTGTTGTATGGCAAAATTTCATTGTTAGCATCCAGCATCAGTTTCTCATTCATTGCTTCATGCTTTGTATACCATGCTTTGTATACCATAACAAATGAAAGGCAGTATATGATACATGAGTATGTTGGTAAGTTGAGCTAAAAAGTAATTCAGCGTTCTTACTTAGCATAGTGAGTAGTGACATTACGTGGAGTACACTCTTCATGGTTTATTGGTCAGACAAACGATGGGCTAGGTTGCAATCAGTGCATACCTTAAGGCGTTTGACTTATAGTATGGTATTGCTGGTGTGAGTGTGATTTGGATGTCTGAATTATATGGTAGTGTCACCTTACATAGCGTAACGTCCTTAATATTCGGGAGTTAGAGTTATTTTGAGTTGCCAGCACAGTTTCTAAGAAATTGAACATGAAATGAGGTGCTGTCTATCCTTGAAGTCTTTCCTTTTAAACTGGAGAAAGGAAGTATCAAAGTCATATGAGTCAAATGCTGTAAGTTGTTTAAAGGTCGACAGCGGTGTTGTTTGCCAGGTTCAATTGAATGCTAAAGTGCGTCCCGGATTATAATGGGCTAACTACTTGTGATAACCTTTATCACTTTCAAAGTTTTCTGTTCATTCCTGTTCTTTTCCCCCTTGGAATTGGGTATATTCTCCAAAGATACTTTTGGTGGAACTGGAAAAAAATGAGCCCAATTGTTTATTCTAATGAAAAGAAGATATGAGATCATTTATACTCTACATAGCTAGAAAAACTACAGCAACAGGAAAAACAATGTTGCTAACCTCTTTTTTGGAGACAACTATGGTACCATGATTATCTATAAAACCCCAGCCCTTAGTACCACTTTGCCAATTTAGGCTTTGTTTGGTACAGTTTCAGATTTTAGTAGAAACGGAAACGGTTCCAGATTCTTGGTAGAAACATTTCAGGTAGAATCAGAATCACTGTCTGGAAACCGTTTGGCTAGCTGTCTGAATTCTGTGAATCGGGATGGAACGGGGTTGAGGGCGATTCGGCCCCGGCGTGGAAAAAGAAGAAACGTTCCGAGGAGAATCGTTTCGAGCTTTAGCCCGTTTGGCTGGGTTTCTCCTAGATTCTAGTAGAAACGGCCCGGTTCCAAGTTGCCAAACGGGGCCTGGCCTAAATCGTAGCACTTCTTGATTAACCCTTTTGGGCGATGTGAGGACGAAAGCCCAACCAATGTGTTATGCATGTTTGTACGCCCCGCGAGGGGGTCGGGCATTGAGCGAGTTTTGGGCCATAGGATGAAAGCCCAAGCTACCTGCGCACATGAGTGCCCGTTCAGCGTGGGACCTAGGCTTTGAGAAAATTTTAGGCCACAGGGTGTTACGAATGGAGCTTTGCCAAGAACATTCGATTAATGGTTTGGAAGATTCTAGTCTAACTAATTTTTTAATTTGACCCTTTAGCTCTCCATCTCCATTCAGTTGAACACCCTATCCTCTCACTCTCGTAGGTTTCTCCATATTACTAGTCTACTGAATTTTCTCTAACCATCTGCCTTCCAGTTTCCATCGTATTCCCATTGTTTTGATTATCTTCTGTTCTTTTTTTGTTCCTCCAATGTTAGTGCATAGATGCAAAGGATTTTATATCGATATGTCAGGGGCATTTTTTTGCTATTAGCTTCTGTCACTTCTTGGTCTAAAGGATTGATTTGCTGGGGTCGGCGGGACAGAGAAATTAAATTATCATGAAAACTGATACACCCTTTTAGGTATAATTTGTACTTATTTGTTTATCTTCCTTGGAACCTCCTTTCATAGTGTTCTAACTTATAATACTATTGTAGTTGGACAATTGGAGATCATTTTCTATGACCCAGGTTTTGTTTTACCTTAGGCCAATACTCAATAGTAATCTGCCAATGGCTACTCCCTATCATTATATGCTTTCTTTCTTGCTTATGTTTTCCATTTGTTAAGCATGTCTACTGTGCATGCCCATGTGCAGTTGCTGTTTGGTGCTACTGCCGGAAAAGGAACTGTTATGAGGCCTTCTGCACAGTTGCATTCCTCCTTTAGTGATTCTTTCAGTATAAGTGCATAACACAACAGAAAATAGTGATAACAAGCAGTTATAGAGAGAAACTCATTGGTGTTTTGCACAACGCTGGATCTAAGGATATTATAGTTCTGTACCATGAATTTAAGTCATCAAAGGAAAGTAGATCCCTATTGGGTCTTGTGATGCATTAACATCGGAGAAGATTAGCGTATTTCGTTTTGATTTCACTGGCAATGGAGAAAGTGAAGGTACATTTCATTATTGCAACTACAACAGAGAAGTGGACGATTTGCATGATGTCATCCTACATTTCGAGAAACACAAATGTGACACCTGTGCTATTGCTGGCCACAGAGGAAATGTGGTCATCCTTTATGCATCCATGTATTGAGATGTATCCAGTGTTATTAACATGTCTGGAAGATTTGATCTGAAAAGTGAAATTCAAGATCAACCAGGAAGTGATTATATGGAAATGATAAATCAGTATGGTTTCATTGATGTGGAACAAAAAACAGGACATTCCATCTACCATGTAACCAAAGAAAGTCTGATGGATTGTCTTAAGACAGATATGCAAAATGCATGCATATCTGTTGACCCTAACTGCATGGTGTTGGTAGTCCATGGTTCTGATGATGACGTGTGCCATTGGAGATTGCTCTAGAATTTCATAAATATATAAGCAACCACGAATTGCGTATTATTGAAGGAGCTGACCTCATTAGGTTGAGTTGGCTAATATTGTACAGAAATTTATTAAATCTGGGTGAGAGAAGTTGCTGGAACAAATGTAACCAGAAATTACATTCTTTGTCCCAATGCTTATGTTACGGAAATTCATTGGATTAATTTTTGTGGCTAACGCTATGCTTACCTTTTCTCTTATCTTACCATATTTGGTTTAGTTAACTTGATAATGTTAAGGTGTCCATGCTTCTGGCCCTATTTGTTGTCTTTCATGGAAAAGTATGGCACAAAAATGAAGTTTGTAATCTTTCGTTTCAATATTGCCAACTTCCTTGCCGTAACTATTATAATCTTACCAAATTATCAACCTTAATCAACTGCATATTTTGATTTAGTGTTTCTTCAGTTTATCTGCAAAAGTTGCTATTTTCAGTAGAACTAACACCATTTAGTGTCAATATTTTTCTGTTTTCAGCTGGCACCTAAGCAGAAGATCAGAATCAAGCTTAGGTCTTACTGGGTGCCATTGATCGAGGACTCCTGCAAGCAGATCATTGAAGCTGCGAAAACAACCAATGCTAAGACCATGGGTCCAGTTCCTCTGCCAACCAAGCGGAGAATATATTGTGTGCTCAATTCTCCCCACGTGCACAAAGATTCAAGGTTCCATTTCGAGATCCGAACGCATCAGCGACTGATTGATATCATGTATCCGACTGCCCAAACAATAGATTCATTGATGCAGCTCCAGCTCCCAGCTGGTGTGGATGTCGAGGTTAAGCTATGATTCCACGGGAGCTGAACTTTTAAAAATTTGATGTCATGTAAAGCTCTTTTCTGCAGACTTTCTAGTTTATCCTTCCGCTATCTGAGACTTAAAAACAATTCTAGAGCCTGTAACAGGAAGAAATGTTCAGGTATGAAATATTTTGCAATTGAAGGTTGAACGAGATTATTTATATAAGTTATATCGATGGTTCTGGTTACACCACAATTTCTGTATGGTGCATAGTTGACTGCCCTAGAGGTTCAGAAATGCTACTTACCAGTTCGCGGTCAGCATCTGGTATTCTTTCATTTCTTGTCCCAATAAAATCGATTGATTCATCTAGAAAATACTTTATTCATACTAACTGCACTTATTTCTGGGATGATTGAACAAACTGGCAAAGCTTTCTAATTTCTTCTAACTAATGGTCTTTTCGGCCGAGCTCAAGCTTATTATTCAAGTAAATTTTATTGGATTTTTTTATTGGCGACGTGGCTAGATCAATTAAACTAGTTGTTCTAAAATGCTAGTTATCGAATAAGCTTGCCTGGAGGGTGAAAAAAGCGTAATAAGCTGAAGAAGTTATTAAGTATATGTTTACACCCTTCTAGAGCATCAGTCCCTCTCCACAGGCTTGCGACCTGCAAAATCTGTACGAAATTCCTGTGCTACAAACGGGGCCAAACTTCGAAGTTCGAACTGGAAGGTGTGCTTAGTCTTACTGGCTGAGTGACAAAATAAACCAACTGACCTTGAAGCGAGGTGCAACGATCACTTTTTTTTAGCCCCCCCCCCCCCCCTTTTCTTTTTGCAAAAATACCTCCCTTCCAAAAGAATTTGCAAATCAACCTCCTCCCCCATCGTAAAAAGCGCAGCAGGCGACATTTAGCACTTGCCGCACGCCGGGGAGTGCGGGAGGAAGGGGAGCGGCGGAGGGGTAGCGCGTGAGGTCCGGCAGTGGCGGAGCCAGAAAGTTCCAAAGAAGGGGGCTTAAAAAAGAGACATTCAAATTGAACTACGATGACTATGATATATTGTAAAATAGTTGAAATTTAAATTGTATGCAATATAAGTATGTAATTATGAAAGGAGAAAAACATACCATTCATTGCTTCAAAAGTGTTGACAATTGATAATTACGAGTTTTCATGTTCTGAAAACGTTGTAAGATATCTTCCATGTCTATCTTTGCAAACACATCTCGCTCAATGTAGCATACCATAAGATCATTCAACCAATCATCACTTATCTTATTGCGCAAATCTGTTTTAATAATCTTTATTGCCGAGAAAGCTCTTTCAACCGTAGCTGTTCCCACAGGTAAAATTAGTGCCAATTCAATCAGTCTATAGACCAATGGATAAACCATGTGCTTCTTTGCTTGAACCATCTTTACAGCGAAGCTAACAAGATCATCACTACTTTGAAATTCATCTCTTGATTCTCTTCTCATGTCATCAACAAATAAGTGAAGTTGTTCTTCCAAAACAGCACGATCATATGCTGAAAAATCATCAGAATATATTTCTGAAAGGCGCATAATCTTGCCATGATCAAAGTTTGCAAATGAATCTCTCGGATCTAGACAAGCAATGCATCTCAAAAGCTCTGTAGAAGTTTTACTGAATCGACTCTCTAACTCTGTAGCAAGGGAATCAATCACAACAAGAAAAATATCAACATAATAATAATGATGATAAGTGACAAATTGCCTTTCACGTCTCATATGACCTCTAGCATGCTTTCGATCTTCCATATTGGGCAATGGAATTTCTGAAGCACTACAAAACTTCTTTACTTCTTCTAAAAGTGGTTCCCATCCGTTTTCTCTAAATTGTTGTAGACGGGCTTTCACACTAGAAAGAAGTACCATGGCATTAACAATGTTTTGATCCTTTTGCTGCAATAGACGTGACAAATCATTTGTCATGCTTAATATTTTGATCATGAGATGCAAGATAAACACAAAGTCAAAGGTTTCCATTGTTTCCATCAATCCATTTGCTCTCCCTCTTTGACTTATGTCAAATCCATCTTCATTAACATTCTTTAGAACTATCAACACTGAATCCCACATCGTACTAAAACGAATTAGAGTTGTAAGATGTGAACCCCATCTTGTTTCACCTGGCCTTACTAGAGAAGTCTCCTGATTCTTGCCTTTTCCTGTAACTATCTCACATTTTTCCAATTTCTCAACCATGCACTCATGATGATCCTGGAGTAATGCATCTTTTCTTTTGCAAGAAGCTCCAACAATGTTGACAATCATAGTGACATAATTAAAAAAATCACTAACAACTCGACTGCTCTTTGCAACAGAAACTACTACCAATTGTAGCTGATGTGCAAAGCAATGCACATAATGAGCATGCGGGTTCTCATTTAAAATTAGTGCCTTTAAACCATTAAATTGACCTCGCATGTTCGATGCACCATCATAGCCTTGTCCTCTGAGTTTAGATAGAGACAAACCAAAGCGAGCAAATAACAAGTCCAAAGCTGTTTTCAGTGAAGCAGAAGATGTATCCGTAACATGCTCAACAGCAATAAATCTTTCAATTACTTGACCTCGCTTGTTAACAAACCTATAGGGAAAAATAAGAATGAAAATCTTATATACTTAACACTTAATAGTAACAAAACAACTAACATTATTGATACACTGACCTCAAAATCATGGCCATTTGTTCTTTAATTGATACATCTCGTGACTCATCAACCAATAGAGAGAAACAACTATCCCCAATTTCATTCATAATGACCTTTGTCACCTCATCAGCACATGATTTTACCAAGTCCTTTTGAATTGGTGGTGAAGTCATCAAATTATTTGCTGGAGCATTGTCAATTGCATGGCAAACCTCTGTAACCTCATTTTTATACCATTCTAATAGTTCCTTAAAGTTACCTTTATTTGATGAACTAAATGATTCATCATGTCCACGAAAAGCAAGACCTTGTGACAAAAGAAACCGAACAACCTTTGTAACAACAGTTAAACGAGCTCTATATTGAACTCGCATATCATTCGTGCAAGTTTCTATCACTTGTCGAATACTTTGCTCATGATTTTTGAAAGCCTCACATAAGCCTCTTGAGTTATTGTGAGAACTATTGACTCCACCAACATGTTTACGGAATGATTCTTTCGCCTTTTTCCAATTAGAAAAACCATCCTTTGTGAACACATCATTTGCAAAACAATCAAACCCCGGTTGTTTGAAAAGATAACAGTAAAAGCAAAATACCGCATCTTTCTCTATGATATACTCTAGCCAATCAAAATCATTAAACCATGTCTTTTGGAAGCTTCTTGAAATATTTCCCTGCTGTTTACTGGGAAAATTATGACCGACTGGTTGGCATGGACCTTTTAATAAGTATGACCTCCTCACATCATCTCTAATTTTGGACTCGTATTGTTCAATTGATTTGCGTAATCCTGGATCGGCAACAATGTCAGTTGGGCTCAATTCAACATTAATACGAGCTTTCTTTTGTGTGGCAGAAGGATCCAAATCTCTAGGTTGAGATGGTGACTCCTCAGTCTCCTGTAACGGTCTTGATGTTGATAAGTGTTTAAAGAATCTCTTCATTGAAAGAATCCACTATTGTTTAGCCAATCAATTTATCAATCTGTAATCTATTCAGTTCATCAAGAATCCACTATTACTTAGCCAACTAGGGTTTCAATAAAAAAATAATTAATCTCCATATAGGTGTGGGCTACATAGGGTTTACTAATTATAGTTTGGGCTATATAGGGTTTACTAATTACTAATTATACGGGTGCAACAAAGGGTTGGATTTAAGAATTACCTTTACTTTGTTGCAGCAGACAACAGACAAGTTCACCTTTAAATCAACTCCTTTGCTGTGACAAAAATCAACACCATTATTCAAGGCATCAATAAGCTGTTGATTGCTGAAAACCTGAAAGTTAGAAAGTATCGACGTGCATGGTGTGCATCAGCTTCACTGAGCCCGTGACTCCATGAGCGGTGAGCCGCCCGTCGCCCAGAGTCGCCCAGTTGCCGCAGATCGAGATCGCGAAGTCACGAAGAGGAAGCCGCCGACTGCCTGACTCGACGAGACGCGGAACTGTGGAATACAAACTGCGTCGCGATTTTTTTGAAGACTGCATAAACATGTTTTAATGTATACCGTAACCGTATACGTATCAACGTCGTATTGCCTGGGCTATGGGAGTATGGGCCATGGGCTTCGTCGCTTACTTTTTTCCAGTGGCTTATGGCCGTATGGGTATCAAACTATCAAGTATTAATGGCCTGCAATCTGCAATTCTGCATGGCTGCATGTGTGCATGTCTTTGTGGCCCTTTGTATGTCTTTGAGGTTCGTGTCTTTGAGGGTGGGCTTGAGCCCCACCCAGCCCCACTGACGCCTCCGCCTCTGAGGGCCGGGGATCCTGCGGCACACGAGCGCGGGAGTGAGGTTCCACGACTGGCATGCGCTAGAGCGGAGGTGGCACGCGCAGGAGGAAGGGTGCCACAGAGGAGAGGGGCTTCCGCTGTATGAGAGCGCGGAAGGTGGCCTTCTGCGATAAGGAAGAGACTAAAGAAGAGAGCTATTTTGGGGGGGAGGCCAGAAAAGTGATCACTTTTCAATTTTTGTGCTTCTAGTCTTCTCCAAAAACGCTGTAATGCCAATAAAAGCTTTACTATGTCTATAGGTGTTATCAGCTAGAAAAATCAGACCATCAAGGATAAAATGGGAATCAGCCGTCCTGGCGCTAGCAACAAGCCAACAATTCAATCCTTGTTGCAAGATATTTGAAGATAAGCCCCATATAACAATGAGTAAATTTTGCAAAATTATAGTTACTATCAGTGGTGGAATTAAAAATGTCTTAATGGGTGTGCCCACGTCGTGCCACCGCCCGCCCGAGTCGCCTGCCATGCCACCATCTGCCCTCGCTGCTCGCTTGGCCTCCGCGTTGCCTGCCGCGCCACCGCTCGCCTGGCCCGCTTTGCCCGCCCGACGACCGAAGTGGATTACTACGCTGTGCGCCGTCTGAACATAGCCCGATGCGCCACCCGCCCATGGTCCGAGCGCCTTACCGCACCGCCCACCCAACAGCCCGAGCCGCTTGCCCAACGGCCCAAGGGTGGGCTGGGGGCTCGAGTGGCTGGGCATCAAGCGACACCGCCAAGAAGCGGAGCAGTGCAAAAGGAGGACTGTCGGCTGGCTCGGCTGGATGGCGGCGGTGAGGAGGAGCTAGGCGACAACCAATAGACGGGGTGGCTGGGTGTCGAGCGGGGCCAAGACGCCGCCGCCGAGGAAGATCACCTGCTCGCCAAAATTTTGGGAGTGGTAGGACATACCCGGCACCCCCAGAACCGCCTCCGATTACTATACAAACTATCATAAAACCACACGTTTTAGAAACCATTTTATAGAACTCCAAATTTATGGGTTAGATGTATCACAAAGCTACATATTTTAGAAATCTTATCGCACGTACTCATATATGACCACTGAACTCACCTCGCAGTTCATATACCGCCAACATGTCCTGTTACGGCCTGTTCATATCATGTGTCACACGTGCCCTTAGATCTACAGTTATATAATAGTTGTTAAAATATGTAGTTTTTGTTGGGTTGATCTCTCACGCCCTGATCGGGGATGCAACCAAACGAATGGTTGTGGCCCCCTGTTGCTCCGTGCACTATAAAAGAAGAGGGGATGAGATCGGCTGGGAACGAACGTCCTTGGCATTACCTCGTCCCTAACAAACTGAACCACCCGAAATATACGCACACGGGAGCAACGGGAAGGCCATCTACCACGTCCTTGTTCTCGCCACTGCCTCATCGTCGTCCCTGTCTCCGGCAATGGCATCCTCAAGTTCCAACACCAAAGGTAACCCCTTAGACCCGCATCTAGGTGTTAATCTTAGGCACTAAGTTCCTAGAAACCTCAACAATGGTATCAGAGCTTGGTGATAGTGCCTAGTTCTAACCCTAGACGAAGTTTCCCCTTCGGGTAGATGTGCATAGCAAATGGAAGGAGAGGAAATCCTCAAATCCGTAGAACCCTAGCCCAAATCACAAAGAACCGAATCTTGAAAAGAGGGAAGAAATTCTTACCTAGCCGCAGGACCGAACTGCGCCGTCGTCGTCTTGTCCTCCAAAGATGTCGCGCCCATTCGCGTGGCGCTTGTGCGCGCCGCCGCATCGCCATCGCTGACGCGCCTCGGGCCTCCTGTGTGCTGCGCCGCTCCCGTCGTGTGATGCGCTGCTCCCGCTAGCCGCGGCGCGCCGTGCCCTGCGCGGCCCTCCCGCGCTGCCGTGCCATACACACAACAAGCTGCCAGCCGCCTCCATGCGCACCCCGATCCGATTTTCGCAGGTGGGTGAGGAAATGGATTAGGGTTTTTGGGGCTGCCGTTTTTTCCGCTTTATATTCCATCAACGAAGCAAATCCTGGCCGTCCGATTCGATCGGACAGCGCAGGTGCACCCGCGCCCTTGCCCTATCTCGCATGGGCCGAAAGCAGCCGAAGGCCCACGCGGGGAGGAGCTTTACTGCCCAGGCCCAGGGTGCACTGGGGCATAGTTTTGGGCTGTTTCCGCCCAAACAAATTAGGGCTATTTTGCTTTTTATTTTAAGACTAAGTTTGTGTTTGTTGTGCATAATTAGTTTAAGTACTAAGTTAAATGTGTTTTTTTCGCTGCTAAGTTTAAGTTTAATTTTCTGATTAAATTAGATCTAACATGAAAATTTAATTGAAAAATTGTATTGTCTGTTTCATTAGTATGGAAATTTTATCTCCTGACCAACGTTGTTGATAAAATTTGCCATAATTATTAAGTTCAAAATTTGTTCTATTCTAATTCTGCCCAACGGTGATTTAGAGGTAGAATATTTTTTGTTAAAGACCATGTTTTAATTGAACCAATGTTGAATTAATTTATGCATTTAATTCAGTATTCTGATTAAATTGCTTACTTTTGAAGGTTCTAATACTTCCAACATACTAAGCTTGATCTCTGCTATTGAGCCTCTAAATAGGGGGAATTATCCCTCTTGGAGGGAGAAGGTTGAGATGGCACTTGCTCTCTCAGATATTGATTATGCAACTACGCATGATCGTCCCACTGAGCCCCAACCAATTCCTGATGGTCAAGTGGGCACTGAGAATAATGCAACCATAAGAATGGCATACGACCTTGAGCGTGTGGAGTGGGAAAATTCTAACCGCAAATGCATGATGGTGATTAAAAACTCCATTGTGGAAGGAATAAGAGGTGACATCCCAGAATGTGCTAATGCTAAGGAATACCTTAGCAAAGTTCAGAACCAGTTCACTGGCTCTACTAAGATGTACGCGAGCTCTCTCATGCAGAAGCTTTCAAATGAGAAGTTCGATGGACAAAGCAATATTAGAGAGCACATTTTGAGAATAAGCAACATAGCTGCCAGACCTAAGACCATGGATATGGAAATATCAGAAGGGTATTTGGTGCAATTTATCATGAATTTCTTGCCCAAGGAATATGAGACTTTTGCAGTCAATTACAACTCCATGAATAAAAAATGGAGTATAGAAAAATTGATGGCTATGTGTGCTTAAGAACAAGAAAGACTTAGAGCTCAAAGGCTTGACCATATCAATCATCTCAAGTCATCTCCAAAGAAAATGAGCAATTTTCAGAGCAAGTCTAAGCCCTCTTTTAAGAATAAGGGCAAACCTCATAATAAGAAATTTTCCCTTGATAAGAAGTCTTATGAAAGCAAAAGCAAGGCTCCAGCAGAGGTAGACAAGGATACATGTAGGCATTGCAATCAGAAAGGGCACTACATGAAGGATTGTGTTCAGTTTCTCAAATGGCTGAACAAGAATGGTAAGGATAAGATTACATTCATAGATGAATCCCTGTACTTAGATTTTTCCACTCATACATGGTGGATTGACTCAGGTGCAACTGTTCATGTTGCAAATTCCTTGCAGGGATTCCATACGAAGCGGATCCTAAAAAGAGGAGAAAGAAGCATTAGAGTGGCAAATGACGTCGAGGTTGACGTTGAAGCTATTGGAGAAATCCCCTTAGAATTACATAGTGGCTTCATTCTTCATTTACATAATGTTTTAGTTGTACCCTCCATGAGGAGGAATTTGATTTCAGTATCCTGTTTAGATGATGATGGCTATGCATGTCATTTTGGGAATAAGAAATGTTTGATTCAATTCAATAATATTGATGTTGGTCTTGCCTTCATGCAAGACAAGCTTTATTTAATTTCCCAAAGTAATGATGTGAATGTTGTGAATGCCTCTTCATCTGTGAATGAATGTAATAAATGTAAGAGAATAGCAAACGAGATATCTTCGAAATTATGGCATTGCCGTTTAGACCATATTTCGAGGGGGGGATTGATAGATTAATCAAAGAAGAAATTCTCCACCCGTTAGACTTCTCAGATTCAGAACATTGCATTGATTGCATTAAGGGCAAATATGCTAAGCAAATCAAGAAGAATGCCAAACAAAGCACATGAATTTTAGAAATCATTCACACAGACATATGTGGTCCTTTTCCTGTGAAGTCAGTGGATGGTTTTGATTCATTCATAACATTCACTGATGATTTTTCGCGTTTTGGCTATATCTATCCAATCAAAAAACGATCAGAAGCACTTGATAAGTTTAAGATATTTAAAGTTGAAGTTGAAAATCAGCATAATCTAAAGATTAAAGTAGTGAGATCAGACCGTGGAGGGGAGTACTACGGTAGACATACCCCTTATGGCCAAGTTCCTGGACCTTTTGCAAGGTACTTACAGGAAAATGGTATAGTGGCCCTCAACACCGGGCGAACCTCAGCAAAATGGAGTAGCTGAAAGGCGTAATCACACCTTAATGGATATGGTACGAAGTATGATAAGCTACTCCACTTTACCAGTTAGTTTATGGATGGAGGCATTAAAAACCGCTGCCCATATTCTTTATCGGGTACCCAGTAAGTCGATGCCTAAAACACCACATGAGTTATGGACTGGGAGGACACCCACTTTAAATTATTTACATGTGTGGGGCTGTCCAGCTGAGGCTAAAGTATTTAATCCAAATATTGGAAAGCTAGATGCTAAGACAGTTAGTGCCATTTCATTGGCTATCCTGAAAGATCAAAAGGGTACCGTTTCTACTGTCCTGACAGACAAACTAAGTTTGTAGAAACAAGACACGCAGTGTTCTTAGAAGAAGATATGATCAGGGGGAGTATGGTATCCCGAGAAATAAGCCTTGAGGAGAATCGGGTCTGTGCCCCAACTTCGATGATTCAAGAGCCTATTTTCTCGATATCTGTTGTAGTTGCACCTCCAGTTATTGCAACACCTGCTGTTGGTTCTCCTAGTGCAGCTACTAACGTACCTGAGGTTCCTGTTGTTTTGGAGCCCCAAGATCCTTTTGTAGATGCACCTGAAGAGCCACAGCAGCTTCCTATAGTGAGCAACGTACCTGCTCAAGAACCTCTTAGGAGGTCACAACGGAACAGAAAGTCAGCATTTCTGCTGATTATGAAGTTTATGTAAGTGAAGAATTAGAAATAGAGGGTGATCCCATCTCATTTGAAGAAGCCACGAGAAGTCCCCATTCATCTAAGTGGTTTACAGCCATGGAAGATGAAATGAAGTCCATGAACACGAATAAGGTATGGGACTTAAAAGAAATTCCTAAAAGAGCCAAAACAATAGGCTGCAAATGGGTCTACAAAACTAAGCGTGACTCTGGAGGGAATCTTGAAAGGTTCAAGGCAAGACTCATGGCAAAAGGATTTACTCAGAGAGAAGGAATCGATTATAATGAGACCTTCTCGCCTGTTTCGACAAATGATTCTTTTAGAATCATTATGACGCTTGTAGCACATTATGATTTAGAATTACATCAGATGGATGTTAAGACGGCATTCCTTAATGGGGATCTGTATGAAAATGTATACATGGCTCAACCCAAAGGTTTTGTTGTGGAAGGGAAAGAAAACATGGGATGCCGACTGAAGAAATCCATTTATGGACTAAAGCAAGCGTTTAGGCAGTGGTACCTTAAATTTGATGAGACTATAAAAAAAGTTTGATTTTAAGGAAAATGAGGAGGACAATTGCATTTATGCTAATTTTAAGAATGGTATTTTCCTGGTCTTGTATGTAGATGATATCCTGCTGGCAAGCAGTGATAAAAATCTATTTCTGGAAACTAAGAGTTTCTTGTCCTCAAATTTTGATATGAAAAATCTCGGTGAGATATCTTATGTCTTAGGAATTGAGATTTACCGAGATAGAACAAAAGGGGTATTAGGCCTATCGCAAAAGGCATACTTAGAAAAAATTCTAAAGAAATATAGTATGCATACATGTAAGGCTTCGCCTGCTCCAATAGTCAAGGGTGATAAGTTTGGGAATTTTCAATGTCCTAGGAACTAATATGAGATCGATCAAATAAAGTTGGTTCCATACACTTCAGCTGTCGGAAGTATAATGTATGCTCAAGTATGCACTCGCCCTGACTTAGCATTTGTAATCGGAATGCTTGGCAGATATCAGTCAAATCTAGGAATAGATCACTGGAAAGCAGTTAAGAAAGCCTTGCGGTATTTGCAAGGAACTAAAAGCCTCGTGTTAACGTATAGAAAGTCGAGTACCCTCGAGATTGTGGGTTACTCTGACGCATATTTTGTGGGGTGTGTAGACACTAAGAAATCCACATCAGGTTATGTATTCACCCTCGCAGGGGGAGCTATTTCATGGAAAAGCTCCAAACAAACAGTCATTGCATCGTCGACAATGCATGCTGAGTTTGTAGCTTGTTATGAGGCAACCGAGCAGGCACTATGGCTTAAGAAATTCGTACCGGGATTAAGAGTGGTAGACAACATTGAAAGGCCACTCATATTATACTGTGACAATGAACCAGCAATATTTTACTCCTATAACAACAAGTCAAGTGGTGCTGCCAAACACATTGACATTAAGTTTTATGTTGTGAAGGAGAAAATCCAGGATCAAACTATAAAGATTGAGCATATAACTACCAAGCGAATGCTAGCGGATCCGTTGACTAAGGGCTTACCACCACATGTGTTCAGAGAGCACGTAGCCGGCATGGGATTATTGGAAATCCTATTATTCTGGATATAAGGGGTCAAATAAGCAACCATCTCCCACAAGATTATGGTTCCGTTTTGAGATAGAAAGGTGTATTATAGTCATTGAGTTCAACAGCACGTAACTGGTTGTTGCAACACCTTGGTCTTGATGCACTAATCTATTAAGAAGCGGGATTGATATTAAGACAAACTATTTTAGCCTTGAGATCAAGGGGGAGAATGTTGGGTTGATCTCTCGCGCCCTGATCGGGTGTGCAACCAACCGAATGGTTGCGGCCCCCTGTTGCTCTATGCGCTATAAAAGAAGAGGGGATGAGACCGGCTGGGAACGAACGTCCCTGGCATTACCTCGTCCCTAACAAACCGAACCACCCGATCTATACGCACACGGGAGCAACGGGAAGGCCATCTACCACGTCCTCATTCTCGCCACTGCCTCATCGTCGTCCCTGTCTCCGGCAATGGCATCCTCAAGTTCCAACACCGAAGGTAACCCCTTAGACCCGCATCTAGGTGTTAATCTTAGGCACTAAGTTCCTAGAAACCTCAACAGTTTTATAATAATTTATACGATAAACATATAGTTTTGCAGTTTTGCGACATTTATCCTGTTACAATGATCGGGTGTTGTTCCTGTGGATCAAGAGGTCTTCCTGGTTGAAAAAATGGGAAGGAGTTGGTCTTTAGCAGCCTGCAGACCCATGCACAGTTGCTTTTTCAGTGCCATTCTTTTTGTCTTTCTCCATCCGAAAACGACCGCAAAATGGTCAAGACCGTCGTTGATCGACAAGCAAATCCATAATTTATGCTTGGGGTGGCCCGTACGATCTTGCCTGCCGGCTTCAGTGCTTTGGCCTTATTTATTTATTTCGGCTGCTTGATGACTAGAGGAGTCGGCTGCTGTCTTTTGATCAGCACACTGAAATTGTATACGCTACTCTAAAAATGCAGAATAACTAAGGAATATCGCCATCAAGTTACTGAGGTGATCACACTATATATCACTTTATTTTGAGTTCGGCAAGTATAACTTGCCTTGTTAAAACGCTTTTACCCATTTGTACGTGTGGCGACAATGGCGTGTATGTATACTAGATAAGGTCACTGATTATCACAGTAAAGCACTAACTATTTTCTGACAAACGTCTCTCAGAACATTCCGAATTTCTCCATTTCCTTTGGTAAAAAAGGCCAGGCGGTAGCTCTAGGATTTCGATCCTACCAACTAGCTGCAGCGGCAGCTATTTGACCCTAGAACCCGGGTTGCTTTCAGTGGTGTCACTTGTTACGTTCGCGGCGGCAATAATCGCAGGGCTGGAAGAGACAGCTCACCTGGTTCGAGGCGCGGTTGTGTGTTTCATTTATCTGGGTTCGAGTCCCGCTCGATCTGCGTGCTTGCGAGCCGAAGGCAGACGCGTGTGTGTGATGAGGTGTGTGCGAGTTTGTTGTCCGGCTGTTGTTCTCTTCTTCTTTAATGAAATGCCAGAGTTCTTAGCCAATTTTTTTTAAAAAAAAAAAAAAAAAAAATCGGAGGGCTGGATCGGTTGTAGCCCGGCAATTTTGGGACCCGGATGCCATAAGCGAACGATGCTAAGTTGGTAGGATCGATATTTTGGCTCACAATTAGTTCAAAATTGCATGGCAATTGCTACACTAGCGGAATATCACAGATGGAGACGTAATCTCAGATAGCCAAATAAGAATTGCAGAGGGTGAGGTGCCATCGCATAAACCGGTTGCATGATGTAACCAGACACATATCTTCCGTCAAATCCAAGAAAGCCCCATTTTTACTAGTATAACCAAGTGAGGTATACATATGTCAGGTAGTAATTTTATAGCTAGACATGCATATGCTTCAAAAGAAATTGCTTTTCTCAAATATCACATATAGAAATGTAATCTCAAGAAGACATGGCATAAATAGGTAGCGTGATGCCATAGATGCATCTTATACGAAATTCAAGAAAAACTATTCTCGCTATAATGAGAGAGGCATCATCAGCTACTGTTCTGTACCTTAACACGATCTTCAAAGCACAACTTTTGGAACTAATTTTCATTATAATATATTTGTAAAACTTAATAAATTATAATATTATGACATTATTACTCCCTCCGGTTTGGTAATATCTGTTGTTTTGGATATAGTGATGGTCAAACTTCCGAAACTTTGACTATCGATATATTTTTAAATATTTAAATTGGATACATGAAAATTATATGTATAGACTTGTCTCGAGAAGTACTTTCATAATATTATAATTTTATTGGATTTTATAAATATATTATAATAAAAATTAGCAGTCAAAGTTGTTTTTTGAAGACCGTGTCGATGTCCAAAACGACAGATATTACCAAACCGAAGAGAGTATTAAAATAAATCTACTCATATCATTTTCAAGTATCCAACCTAAATATTCATAAATATATCAATATCAAAAGCTTAAAAAAGTTTGACTGTACGTCTCAAAACGTTATTTCTTATGGCCGGAGGAGCAGTAGTTTTAATATTTTGTAGCTAGAAAAGCATATGCAAGCGGGAGGAATAAATATTTTATTGGCAATGTACCATCCATTTTCTGAATTCCCCACGTATACGCTTGCATCATCATTGGATTTCGCCTCATTAGTGGTCCAATAAGCGATAACCACCTGATTCGTTGCTTGCCTATCATCACTATCATGTTAGCCGTCGGTTAGCTCTTTAACGTCAGCAAAGTGTTAGATAGAGGAGAGAAGAAAAGAAATATTAGATAAAATGTGCGGGCACCGTGTAAAATTTGTTCTGTTTTTTATTAAAAAAGACTGCATAATGACTTTAACCTATATTTTTTTCAGAGAGATCTCAAAAAAATTAGATGGGTAGGAGCCGTCTACGAATTTGCGTAATCATGGGTTCATTTTTTTGTGCCAAAAATAACATAAACATAATTTTCGGAGGACCCTTCCGCGAGAACATAAAAAACGGTGGAGAACACATTCGCAGATGTACGAAATTACGGGGTTTTTAAAAAAAACGGCTTATGGACCTAAACGCAAATTAATTTTTTCAGAGGGACTTTTGGCGAAGAGGGCGACGTGGCCGGCTGGCTGCTTCGTAAATCTTTCAGGCATAATAGATATAATTTTCTCGAGAAAAACAAAAAAAGGATCTTCTTCTGCCGAGTTTAACACTCTATACGTTTACTGGTGAATAATACATGTTTCAAAAAATACTATAGATCGAGTTGCAAAAATAACTATAGAGATATAGATGTACACATATATTTCTTATTCTTGAAAATATTAGAAATCGAGTTACAAAAAAAATAGAGATAGAGTTGTACATATATTTCTTTTGACGAATTTGGTTAACACTTCATTATTACCCGGTCAACCTTTTTTGTCGAGTTTAACACTTTATGCGTTCACCGAGTAATAATACATGTTTCAAAAAATATTATAGATCGAGTTGGGGGGGGGGAATCTAAAGATTAGAGATCAAGGTGAAAAAAAAGTCTAGAGATAGATATTTACACATGTTTTTGTTAGCGAAAATATTTTTTTTTGAGAAAAACGGAGAAAGGACCTGGACGTAAGGGCCGGGGACATGTTTGTTATTTTTTTGGACATGAGTGCTACCCTGAAAAATTAGAAAAGAGCTCATTCACGATTTGTATTTAACATGAGTTTTTTTTCCGTAAAGTAACGAACCGAGGGACCTAAACGCTATTTGGAAGCGTCTTTTTTACCCTCACAAAAAATCGTAAAGGATATTTTTGTAATTTTATAGGGACCTATCCGTAATTTAAAGAAAATAAAGGAACTTTTTTTGAAAAATGACAAGGAGGTGACGTGGAGGGGCTGAGCTCTCGGCAATTCTTCCATGCATAGTGGTGTTATTATTTACTGTAGTAGTCCCTTTCTATCTTTTTTTTTTCTTTTTTCAAAACTAACCTCCGTGCAATAATATTTACAAAAATAATCTCCTTTCCCACCGCGGAAAATTTGACAGGTGACACGTCTGACACTGCAGAAGGTTCTTGGATCTGTAGCAACGCGAGCCAGCGCGGCAGCATACACCTTTTGCGCTACTTAGCCACGGTAGGCGCCCACGCATGCACGTATGCGCCCCCATGCAAGCGGCCATGAACGTGGGCCTGCTGGCTGGCTCGGCTGCCCCCATCCCACACCTGACGCCACGCACCTCCTTGCACACAGGCTTGAGCCCGTTCAGCCCGTTTAGCCCCTTCTCGTGCACCATGCACACATGTCCCGTTTCATGCCACGCACGCAGTTTGCACCCGCCACGCGCGAATTAATCCCACAATTACCGTGTGCAGGAGTGCTCTCCGGCCACGAGAACTTCGTGGCTTTCGCGCCCGGGGCCAATCATTCCCTTTCGCGCTGCTAGACCGCGATAGATGACACATGTCACCTATTGGGTCTTCCGCGGTGGCGAAGGGGGCTGTTTTGTAAACCTTATAGCACAGGGACTACTTTTGGGAAGAAAAAACATGCGAAGGAAGCTACTAAGTAAAAACTTCGATGCTTCACATGAACCAAGATCGAAACGACAAGTGAACATGCTATTGGAGTGACATCATCCGCTCTCCACGTAGTGTATGGGGCCTAGACGATGATGCAGCCCAAATGCGTGACGAAAATCACCACTTGCTCGGTGGCAAAGGGCATCGAAGATTGATACAGATAGCCAAGGCGATATCATCGGGCCATATCCTCACGAGATTTGGGCGCCGATTGACCAGACCTAGCGGCCATGTATTTAGTTCCATTGAATCTGGTTATCGGCGGACCAGATCCGCATATTCGGTGACAATCTTCGATGTGGGCGGTGAGAAGCTTGGAGAAAGCGGCCGGAGGTGATGAGGGAGGAAGGCGCCGATGGTCAGCGATTGACGAAGATAGGAGGGGCATAGCAAGGGAATGGAGGTGCGGGTAGGAGAGGGGAGGCTTAAGGAGCCGACGGATAGGGCGGCGCTGCTGCCCACCGGTGGCAAGGAAGGAAATGGCAATGTTGGCTTGCTCTCTCCGTTAGGCATGGTTTCAATGAAGAAGGGAAATAGTGATTTTGTGGGCCAGCTGTTAGTGCATATTATAAAATAATGTTGTTTCCTATACCAAAAGATAATTTATTGGAGTTGTTCTTTTTTACATGGTTGCTAGATGATACGGACCTATTGGGAAACAATCTAAAAAATGAACTATCAAAGATGCCTTTAATAAAAAAAAAATTACTGTTGTTAGAAAGCTCTTACTAGTTACTCCCATGTGGTTGGCATATTATTATTGCTGTTAGAAAGCTCAAGCCACAGTGCAATGACTTTTCCATTCTCTCGTCACTCCAAACGTCACATTTCCTCCTGGCTGGGATCCTCTGCGGTATCTTTGAAGGATCTATGCGTGGTCTGCAGTACGCATCGTGCGCAATGAATCCCAAGCCATTAGTTTGACCCAATTCGTCTCCCTTGTCTGAAGTCTGAACTCATGGTACTTAACCGCCACTGACGGTCAACACCGGATGCAGGGCGACCCTAGAAGCTAACCCCCAAGAACAAGAAACAATATAGAAGCTTCGTCTTGCGGGATAATTTGGTTCCGCGATCCAGTTTTATAGCACGGACAAAAGAACTCTACCATCCAATTTTCCAGCATAATATAGCACAAGGAATCAATATAGAAGCTAACCCCCAAGAACAAGAAACATAAAAAAAAAAGGTGTTGTTTTTGCAGCAAATGCTGTAATTTGGGCCGGAATATGGGTGGTGTGGTACCACGGGCGGCGTGCATATATTCGTCGGGTTTGATTTAAGTGGCCGCCGTAAAAGGGAGGCATCAATGGCGAAGGATCTAAGCAGCAACGTTTTCGCGCAACCCACTTGCCGGGATATGATGTTCGCCGCGCGGACCTACCGTCCTCGGAGGAGACGGCCTCGCGCGCGGGACGAATCCGCACCTATCGCTTGCCACGCGAACAACGTCGGGGGACGTGGTCCGCGCGGAGGGTCCAAGTTGCCGTGCTATCCTCGCCAGAAAAACGTTCCGTGCGCCTCGTCTCGTCGCGGTGCGCCTCGCCGTTTCTCCATCACAGAATTAAGCGTCCTTACGCAACAGAAATGCGGCCTCTGTTCGCCTGCACGAAACAAAACGACGGTGGCGTTGCGCGCATGAGCGTGTCGTTAACCCATCTCGTGCAAGTAAGCGTCGTTTCTTAGCTTGTTGAGGCTCGCCGGGAATTTCCCATTTCGGTGACATTTTTTTCCCGTCCAAGTAATAAGAAGTTGCTTTCGGAATCTTTCGTTGCGCACCGTCCGTGTCCGTGGGGAATTAGTACACCGATATCCTTGCGGCATATGCTCGCGTTCCATCGATCAAGGCTCCCTTTTTCGTGTCCATCTTGTTGATCATCTGCTTCAAGGTCTGGGATCTCCCGTTTTTTTTTTTTTTTTTTTTTTTTTTTTTTGCGTTTCTGTTTCTTCACAACGCCTTATCGTACATGTGAATATTGCCTGGAAGCAGGTTTATCCCGGTACATACACGATATATAGTTGTAATTTGTTTTGGTGCAGGGGAAAAATGGGCCAGATGGTGCACAGTAGGTGGTCAAACACGAATAACAGAAGGTGGCTTGGTGCGAAAGAAACATATAGCAAAGTAGATGTGAGCAAGGCTTTGTACGTGACTACGTGTTGGCTGCCAAGGAAGAAACTTCCCCAGCTTCCTTCCTCCTCTGATCCTCTCCTCCCACCACGGACACGTATATATAAGTGCGCGAAGCGAACACCCGTTGCTTGTCCAACCACAACACCATCGTGTCGCTTACAGCTTTACACCATCACCCCTCTCTCTCCCTCTCTCTCTCTCTCTCTCTCTCTCTCTCTGTGCGGCATACATGGCTGCCTGCGTCGACAAGTGGCACCCGACGTTCCCCTGTCGCCTCTCCGACAGTATCTGCGGGCTCTTGCCGGGCTGCACCACGGACCGCCCGGTGGCAGCTGCATCGGCGGGCCTGGCCGTGAACGGGAGCGGCGGTTGCTGCGACAGCGGCGATGACGTGTGGGACGAGCTGCGCGCCGAGGCGCAGGACGACGCGGAAGCAGAGCCGCTCCTCCGGAAGTTCTACGCCGATCTCGTCCTCTCGCGGCCCTCGCTGGAGGCCGCCCTCGCCGCGCACCTGGCCACCAAGCTCTGCATCCCTGGCGCCCTGCCGCAGGACGCGCTCAGGGACCTCCTCGCAGGCGCGCTGGCCGCGCACCCGGAGGCGGGCCTCGACGCGCGCGCAGACCTCGTCGCGGTGCGAGACCGCGATCCGGCCTGCGCCAAGATGGTCCACTGCTTCCTCTACTACAAGGGCTTCCTCGCCCTGCAGGCCCACCGCGCGGCCCACGGGCTCTGGTCCGAGGGCCGCACGGCTGCGGCGCTCCTTCTCCAGAGCCGCGCCTCCGAGGCGTTCGGCGTGGACATCCACCCCGGGGCGCGCATTGGCAGCGGCATCCTGCTGGACCACGCCACGGGCGTCGTCATCGGGGAGACGGCCGTCATTGGCGACGACGTGTCCATCCTGCACGCCGTGACTCTGGGCGGCACAGGGAAGGAGTCCGGCGACCGGCACCCCAAGATCGGGGAGGGGGTGCTCATCGGCGCCGGGGCGAGCGTGCTCGGCAATGTGCATATTGGCGCCGGAGCGAAGATCGGCGCTGGCGCAGTCGTGCTCCGGGACGTGCCGGCCGGAACCACGGCCGTCGGAAACCCAGCGAAGGCGATCGGGAAGAAGGCTGCGCCGCAGCGGCGGCCGGAAAAGCAGCCCGGGGTGACCATGGAGCAGGGGTGGTCGGATTACGTGATTTGAAGGTTTCAGAGAGGTCTCAGCGCAAATATTTATTGCAAGAGTGTTTCCCTCCAAAAGATATTTGTGGTTGACGACTACTGTTAGCGGATGGAGTATGGGTGCTCAACTAGGCATTGAGCCCTAGTACAAATCCGTATCGTTTTCTGTTTTTTTTGAAGGAATAACGAAATATACAGATGATCAGCTACTGGTTCATTGTAAATATAGCGCGAGTTTGTTCTTTCATCTGTTTCTTTTCTTGCTATAAGTTGAATTACAGATGCTATTCATCGGGAAAAAAAAAAGGAATTACAGATGCTTTCCTGCATACAGTTCTATACTTCTCAAGCGCTAAATTTGGCGGAGTAAAGGTTTGACAATTGTCCTTCCTCAAAAAAAAAAAAAAAAAGGTTTGACAATAGTATATTTGAAGGAGGTCAGCAAGCAGACGAAGACCAATTGATAATGTAACTTGAGTAAGCACACTTTGGAGGGCTCCTTCAAACAAAACAGAGCATAGAGTATCGCAGCCCAATCTAAAATTTGAATGACACAATAAATAATAGGCAGTCCCATGATCCCAGCGCGACTTTGACTGCTTGTCTTTGTCCAAATAAACCGGTAAAAACACGTACTAGCATTTTCGAATTTAAATGTGACAAATAAATAAACTAACAAGATGGATTAAGCAGAGAGCCAGAGAAGGATGTGGGATTTGTGTGAACGCGGTCGTCAGGCTATAGCATCTGAGCACATCGCGCAGATGCCGATTTGGGTTAGGATTGTGATCTGAAATCATGTGATGAAAATTTGGTTTAGTGATGAATTTGGTATTGTAAAGTGGTTGTGCTCATGTCATGTGTGGAGTTTGTGCATGTGCTATTTCAGATGATTACTTGATATGTTTGTGATAGCATGCTAATGGTTTTGCTTGATGCAATGCGCTCGTGTGAGTGATTACATGGACTGATCTTGAGTCAAGTCGTAGACTTGTGCTCGTACACGATCTCGTATTTGTTCATGTGCAGGTGTTGCTTGAGGGCGAACGTGGTCGATGATAAGGATCGGAACTAGGTTCTGGAAAGAATCGAGGTTCAAACGATCGAGGATGTCATGCGGAACGTTCGGATTAGAGAACGTTGCACGTGAAGTCGAGGACGATGCAGTGTAGTGGCCAGTGGGTCGTGCATGCGAGTGAGTCACGCGAGAGCGGCGGGTGGACCGTACACGTGCATACGTGAGTTTTGAGATGTATATGCATGTATTGGGCCATGTGTAATTTAGTCATATGTGTATACATGTATGCAACTAATTAGGGTTTAGAGGTATATAAATAGGAGGGGTGCCTCCTGGCTCAATGTGCTGTACGTGATTGCAAAAAAAAAATAAGAACGGTGGCTGCAACGACAGAGTGAAGGAAATCTCGTGCTACAGTGTTTGCGAAGCTACATTACTTGACGCTGCAGTGATTCGCGGTACTTTTGATTTTTAGATTGATTCATTGTTTCACCGTGATAAGTCTGATTTGATCCATTCAAAATCTTTCTAGGGCATCAAGTGATTGATCTGAAAAGTTTGATTGGTTAATTCCTCGTAGATCCTAATTAATCTCGTAATTATGGGTTGATAATTTTTTTTCATTATTTGGTACAGTCAACTTGTGAAGGTCATAAATCTAGATCCGTAGAACCAAGTGAGCTAATTATTGTTGGGTTAGTTGTGAAATTGAATCTAGTCTATAGTCTAAATCCCACGTTAATCCAACGGTGGGATCTTTGGGAACTACTGTTTTGGTGAACGTATATCAATCTGTTTTCGTGGAAACTGAAGCAATTTTTTATAATTTGTATATGGGTGTTTTGAGAATCACTAAGAATCTGTAGGTTGCTATGGTAATTAAGGGCCAAATATGTAAGGAAGAGGCTAATAATGACTGATGGTGGGAACAGTGCATCTAAACAATAAGGGCTTGGGAAAGGATTTTGCTACTGGCTCGGCATCGTCGAGTAATCCTTGTTGGAGTTGCGGGGGTGCTAAAGACCCTAAGATGCTAGATGTACCAGCTTCTCATGAGGTGGCTGAAACAGGGGAGAAAGTGTAGTACTGATCTGATCTCTTCTCTTTGAAACGGCGGGATCCGAGGAGGGATCTCACCAGGCACAGTGAAGATCCTGAGTTGGAACTATTGTGGGATCGACAGTCCTGTGACAGTTGGAGAGCTTCACGACCCTGCGAAGCAAAGTGCTGCCCCGATTCTAGTTATTCAAGAGACTCAAATTTCAAAGAATTGGGTGGGAGGATTGTGCTGCACCTTGGGTTATCGGTGTAGCTTTGCAGTAACAAGTGAAGGGAGAAGTGGCGAGATTGGTGTTTCTGTAGCAGCGAGGCTAATCTTTTGATTAAGAAATTTTTTCTTCTTCTAAATATCGTGTTGATGCGAAGGTGCGACAATTGAATGAACAGCCATGGTGCCTTATAGTGATTTATGGGGAAGCAAACAGAGCTATTAGACGCAAACATAGGAGCCTCTAAAATTTCTTAGGGGAGAGTCTACTTGGATGTGCATAGGGGATTTCAATGCTCTTCAGAAGAGAGGAGTAGCTTCGACCAAATGAGAGAATACTTCCTTTCCACTCGCTGATAGAATATTCCCAAATCATCGTCAAACTCTTTTCCAAACACTAATAAAGTCAGTAGGCCAGGCCATCCCGACGTATTCAATGGAAATGTTTTAGGCTTCTAACTGGATTATGCAATCACATCAATTCTATGATTAGGCAGTTTTGGTGGGGGGCAAGAGCGGGAAGAAAAGAACCAGTTGGATTTCATGGGAGAGCATGACAATGCCAAAGTTTACGTGAGGATTGGGCTTCCGAGATATAAACATTTTCAACCTTGCTCTTCCAGCGATACAAATGTGGCGCCTTATTAAAAATCCAACTTCTTTGGTGGCTAAATTACTTAAGGCAACATATTATCCAAATTATGATTTTTTGCAGGCTGGTTTCGGGAGTCATCCATCTCAAACTTGGAGAGCGATTCCAGAAGGACATGAATGATATTCTAAAATAAGGCTTGATCAGGAGGATAGGGGATTGAAAAAAAAATACCCGTATATGGGAACGTAACTGCATTCCTTGGGACTGGATGCTGCAGCCTATGTGTGCTAAGGAATCTCAACCTCCTGAAATATTTAGTGAGCTTATTTATCCCTCCACAAGAAGGTGGCGCCTAGATGTCCTTGATAAATTTTTTCATTGATACGGATAAGGAAGGAGCTGATCTTGAACATTCCACTAACCTCTATGGACCTGCAAGATACTTGGGTGTGGTGTTATGAACAAAATAGCAATTTCTTGGTTCGATCTGCTTATAGGATGCTAACCCAAGTTAAAAAAACAACGGTCAATGAGAAGATTGGCAGGATGGGAGAGCTACAATGATTCAAATTACGAGCCTCAGCTAGTTCTTGGAAATCTTTATGGGGAATTAATGTTCCTTCGAAGATTAAGGTATTTGCATGTAGATTGGTCCATGATTCTATTTCTGACGGATCTGGTAGTATGAAGAGAAATATGACCAATTCAAAACATTGACGTAAAGGCCGTTTTGTCCCAAAGAAGGTGATGCGCAGCAAAATTAAAGAAAAAGTAAACCTTGGTTGGTGGAAGTCGACGAAATCAATAATCAACGATGCGTAGCTCTATTGATCAAGCGAATTACAGAAGAAAAATTACAAATCTAAAATCCTACTCCTAGTCGATAAAAAAATAAAAATGAAGAGTAGATTGGTTTAGATCATTGCAAGAGCCATCTCTTTCTTTGATACTCTTTTACACTGGCACCGAAATCCAAGCAACAAAGCAAGTGTTGTGGTTAAGGTATTGGTATCTAACAAAAACTCAATTCCAAGAGATATAGCCATCAAATTTGGTTCTGACCTTGGAGGCCCTAGTTTATATCCTTCACTCTGACTTTCCAGATGCAGATCTTGGTGAGGAAGATCCCCTCCCACCGAATAATGGTAATCCTCATCCTTTCTTTGCCTTCCCAGGAGGTGGGGGGATTAGTGCTCATGGTGACACGGTTCCTGCTCATAATGCTGAAACTAATGGAGAACTGCATGGAGAAAATGGATTCAATGTTAATGCTTATGGCGCTAAGGGTTTTGGACAAGATGCCAACACAATGCAACCAACTAATCATCTTTTAGATGGTTCGGCACTCCCATCTGATGCTTTAATCACTGTCGGTCATCACTCAATTTTAGACCCAAGCTTCTCAGCTTTCCGAGTCTCAGGCATCAAAAGTAAGTCATTCACTGTTGGGACATCATCTACAACAGAATTACCTTTTGATCACCTCTTCCAGCAGACTTTGTCAAGTTTTAAAATACAGCCTTCTGGCTTGCCTTGGCTTCAAATCATATCTTGGCACCTCATGAACTTGCTTTTCACGTCTCTGGATGCAAAGAGAAAATGGTCAGAATTATCTTTGTAGGACTTTATACCCCTCCAACCTTCACTTCAAGCCTTCCTGTTTGATGTGGAAACTTCTCGAAAAAAACAAAGCCGTGAGGTGTCTGACATTTGATGACCAGGAACAATCCTCAACTTTTTTTGCCTAAACACATTAATCCAGTCCCTAAGAAGAAAAAGGGGGTTCCCTTCCCCTTGGTAGTTACTGAAGTTCAACGTGGATGGAGATTTTAAATAAGACTACGCGTGCTACGAGTGTTTTTCTTCTCCTTATTTTTAGTGCTTGTTGCAAATCCTTTCTTTTATGTTTTTCATACTGTCAGCCTTTTAGCCGGAACTCTATAATAAGTTAGGGTTGTGTGCATTTTAAAGGTTAATATATTCTTCTATTATCTAAAACTAGCAAATTTACCTATACACCTGCGTGGCTAGATATTATGATACGATTATCTTTAATATATAACTATATTTTCTATAATTATGTATTTTTTATATAACTCTAATATCTAGATATGATTAATATGCACCGTTATAATTTGGTCCTACTAAAATAAGTGGTGGAGATTCTTGGACTATTTCTTTTAATCTGAGTCGTTATAACCCGAGTCCGCTAGATAGACGGTTAGATATTTTTTTAAATAATAACAACCGATGGTGGTTGTAATTAAGGTTCACCAGATTAAGTGGACTATTTCTTTTAATCTAAGCCGTTATAATCTGAGTCCGCTAGATAGACGGTTATAATATTTTCTTTTAAATAATATCTGATGGTGGTTGTAATTAGGGTCCATATATTTTGCTGTTTTTATGATAATTTCTAACGTATTTCTCTTTTTTCCTAATCCACGATATTGCAAAATGTGCAGGTTGTTTGTAAGCAGGGCGCCGTTTGTGGTTAACTGATCGTCATCTTTTGTACTCAATGACGTAAACAGTACTTTGAATGAATAAAATTCCCGTCTTTTATTCTACAAAAAATGTCCCGTTCATGCGCTCCAACTGAACTCATACGAGAAATGTCCCGGCGTGCACTTCACTCCACAAGCCCTCGCCAGTCGCCATCCGCGTCCGATCCGCCAAATCTTGTCGAAACGGCGGCCGCTTCGGCCGAGAGGCGCGCGCTCGCGACTACGGTCGATTCACGCCCGTCGTGCTTGTGCCACGTCGTCCGCGACTACTGCCCTAAACTTTCTGTTGTGTTAGGTTAGCACGTCTTACCGGATGGAGCACGTCGAATTTTTTTAAAATAATATATTTTTAAATAATTTTACAAAAATAATACACCGAAAAGAAAAATTACAAAATTACATCTCTGTCATCATTTGAATTGGTAATATGCGCCATTTGAAATAGTAATAAGGCCGGTCGCCAATTCAAATAGCGACAGAGATCTCAACCATGCCGATTAAATGAATCTACGACAAAATAATCCATCAAACAAATTCAATCTACAATAAAAAAACCTCTGCCGCCATTTTAATTGGCGAAAGAGATGTATTTTTATAATTTTTTCTTTTTAGTGTATTATTTTTATAAAATTATTTTAAAAATATGTTATTCTAAAAAAAATTCGGAGCACGTCTGTGTGGTTAGTGGATTGAAAGGTCAATCTCAAAGGATCAAATTCAGTAATGTTTTAACCAGGGCTAACATACAAAAGCCATCCTATTCTTCGGAGCTCTGCTCGCTCTTTTATCCGTCCAGCAGTGAGCAGTTAGCTCATTTCTTCCCATCCGTTACGTAGAGCCGAGTCTTTCTTTATCTATCAGCGTCTACAGCATCTCTCCCATCATAAGAAGAGGTGGCATCATGCTGTGCCAAATCGGTCCGATACGGATTTATCGTGTTTTGTGTCTGAACCGTGCCGCGCCATGACGACCCGTCGTGCCTACCATGCCGTGCCGGCCTGACTCGTCTTTGACGAGCCCAGGCACGACTTATTTGTGCTTCGTGCCGTGCCGGCTCGGGCCCAACCCATTTACACTATTGCAATGAGAGGAAAGGAGACGGAGACACACGATGCTTAATCTCTTTCAGTTCTCTCTCACCCGTTGCTCCCTCTCGCAGTGCTCTCTCTCTCTCTCTCTCTCTCTCTCTCTCTCTCGCTCGCTCGCTCTCGCTACTTCCTCTCTCGGCTCTCTCCCTGTCTCTCGACCGTCTCTCTCGATCTCTTTCTCGCTTGTTGCCTCCCTCTCTTTCGCTCATTGGCCGACGAGAGAACGAGAGATGGTTATATGTAGAAAGCATATTAGTATTGTTCTTTCCAAAAAGATTATCAGACTCATAACCTCGACAGTAGTAGAAATCTAGTAAAATAAAATCATTGTAAATTAGTGATATAATATAGCCTTCAACAATAATGAAGTTGTGGCAGTAGATCTGTAGATGTTGGATCGGATCTAGATATAAATTGCACATACTTGAGACTACAAACGGCCGCACTGTAGCGTGCCTGTGCCTCCGCCGTGTCGTGTCAGCAGGAGCCCGACCAAACGACCATGCCGGGCCGGGCCACCCATCATGTCTTGGTCTCAGGCCTGACACAGCTCATGCTACAGTGTCATGCCGACACGGCACGACCCACCCTCATGCCATACCAAATTTTGAATCGAGCTAGACCATCGGGAAAAAAAAAACCGACCAAAGTGCCCCCCTCTAAATTCATAAGTACTTGCCAAGTAGCGCAAGCAAGCAACGTACCGCTGGCGTAGTCGCGTGGCGCCAAGCATGCGCTCCCAGACCAAACCACGCCAAAACCGCACACACTTCCACCCCGTCGCTACAAAATCCACGAGGCGAGCAGCAGGCAGGCAGAGCAGGACAAGAAATCACATCCAGGGCCAGGGGCCAGGGGGCTCAGGTTCAAGAGCAAAGCCCCAACCGTCCCCATTCACTCCCTCACCGAAGCACGCACGTACCACAGCCCAAGCCCATGCCATGTCCATTGGTTCCATCGAGTCCAAGATTAGCCCAATTTTCCAATCGCCATCCTTTGCAGGCTGCAAGTAGAATTGGTGCCTCTTCTCATTCCACACATTGATTTGATTCGAAGTTATTCACGCCAGTGCTGCAGTGAGAACTGAGAGAAAAAAATTCGTTCTAAAAGGCACCAACTTGATATGAACGTGCGAACGACACGTTGATCTTGGCATATCAAACTGCACGAACCACCGCTGGCTCTCACAAGTTCACATGGAGCAATCTACGGTTGCTTGGACGATCTGGTTTCTTCGATCGCTCCCATTCTCCTTGTTGCTAGCCTCCTTGTTGTCTTGCGATGATCACACACACCCGATCGGTCGTAAAGTTCACTCATGGCTACGTTGTCTGGTCATTTTGGCCTTTGGGTCCATCTCAACACAGAGCTCCACGTTCCGCTCCTATTCGTTTCTTTCTGACGACATGACATTTGAACTTTACGGATTTTTTTTCCCTGCTTATATTATTAATCGTCACATCTAAATGAGCTGATATATAGAAATTGCTTAGGCCGAGTACGTATGTAGTAGGTACGTGGGTGCGGACTTAGTTTGCATGTGCGAATTTGCAGAGATTTCTGAGCTTAATTTTTGTTGCCTAACTATGCAATCCACTTCGGGTGCAATTTGCATACACACAAATGGAGCAGTAGCAAGATTATGACGAGTTGAAGGTCTCTTTTCCAAAGCCAACTCGCCCAGGATTCCAAGGACAACACACATACATATATCGCCTCGGATCGTCCAGTACTGCTTGTTCCATGAAACTAATGCCTGCAAGCATGCATGCGGAAGCAGAACTACGTTAAACAGGCCCCTGCCTAAGTCCTTAAATAAGCATGCTTACAACCAATATTAATGCGTTTCAAGCCCTGTGTGCTCGACTCGACCTGCATGGTCACAACTCACAAGCCCTAGCTAGGTTGTTCTCCCTGGCCACTTCTCGCTGTTTGCTTTCTCGTGCATGCACACTTGGATGCATGCATGAGCGCATGGATTCAGAAGCAAGCAGAGAGGCAGAGCTAGCTAGCTAGCTGCTGAGGAAGAAAGAAAGAGAGGGAGCAGTTTCTGTTCTGATGCATGTGGCGGTGCGTACCAATTCCTCTGGAAAGCTGGCTCGGTTGGCCTCGCCTCTTTGACTCCATGGTATGTAGCCGGCCGGCCACCGAATCCATCCATTTCACTCGTTCGTATGTTGATTTCTTTATCATCCCCGGCAGCCACGCCGTGTTTACGGGCATCCCCACGTGAGAGCTCCCTTGGATAGATCTCCCTGCTTCCGCCCTCCCTATTTAATTAAACTTAGGATGTTGTGTTTGTGCTGGGAATCTCTGTTGTTGCAACATGCTTCCCACTGCATGCATGCCTCGCGTATGTAAGGTAATGTTTGTCGTAGATACAGTTTTTTTGAAAGCAATTTTTGGCTGACTTACATAGCTAAACGATGTTGCATGGTTGAACAGCTAATCTGAAGAGGTTAGATGTTTAACGGTTTGGTTTTTAGGTGTGAGGGGTGCGGGTTGAGAATGGGATGGGAGGGGTGGGGTTTGGGATTTTATACTTGGTAGTAGGTGTAATTTTCTTAAACTCTAATGGCAAAGTTAGTCGGGAGAGGCTACTCCTAACAGCTTTCGGCTTTCAACTTCTTCTTGTATAAATGGACTGCTAGCTACGGAGAAGCCTGCCGTTCGGGACAGCTTCCGGCTTCCAGAGGGAAGAAGTCGAAGCTAAAACCGTCCCAATCTGGGCCTAAGTATTCTCTCCGTTCTTTTTCAATTTTTTTTTTTAATTATGACGACTCGTACGTATTTAGTCTTTTGGGATTTGAAAATATATGATAGGTACAATTCTATTTTTCTTTCATAGTAGGATACCTACTTGCTTTAGAGGAGGACAAAGAGGGCTATATAAACCCATGAGGTGATCATAGAGAACCCAAACAACCAAAAGTCACAAACCAACTTATCTAAAGCAAGAGGTGCACCGGAAGAAGAGAGACTAATTTATTTTTTTTAAGTACTAGATTCTTTTATAGGGTATGGATCCAAAGGTCTAAAAGGTTCGAGAGGTAGCGAGAGAGCAATAATCCATTACACTCTTTTGAGGTTGTGCTTAAAGCATTTACGATCGGCTTCGCTAAAATTTTCTCTCTCGTCGTGGTTGCTTTAGCGTCGTTATTTTGGTTCTCCACGAGATTAATCTTCTTTGTTCTTCAGATCGTGCATGCTCGTGCCGTATCTCATAAAACTTTGATTCGATCCGAAAGCTGCTACGCATAAGGAGTGTCAAAATGTAACACTTTTAATGCGTGCAATTAGTCATAACATCAACTTTTTAATATGGACAAACGTATTTGGATTTATCACATAAAAATGGTATCACTAGATTGGTCATAAAAATACTTTTATGTCATTATATTTTAATATTTTTACTAACATATACTCCCTCTGTCCCGCAATATAAACATGACGTGCATACATAGAAGGTAATTATTTAAGTAACATTGAATGAAATAGATCAGATTTGTCTATAATAGAAACTAGTTACATGCCCGTGCATTGCTACGAAAAACAAAATTGATAATGAAAAATAAAGATTAAAAAATAAAAAAATTATCAAACATCTATTTTTAACGCTTCGTTTCTTGCGAAAGCTGACTAATTAAAGCAACGCTTCGTTTTTTGCGTAGGGCAATTAAGCGGGGCAATTAAGTAGGGCAATTAAGCAGAGCAATTAATGACGTGGGTAGAACTCACCACTGCCACCAACTGTTGCTTTATAATAGTAGAGATGTAGTACTATATCTATGTAATATGAGCAACTATGATCCAATTCTATTAAATATACTTAAATAATGTACTTATGAGGCATGCGCACTAAAATTATACTCCCTCCGTTTCACAATGGTTATAGTTCTAGCATTCAAAATTTTATCAAAATAGTTGTAGTTCTCATATTCCAATGTAATTTTAGAGACAACATGGCATTTGTACCATCCATCAATGCACCCATCTATTTAGCTAATCTATTCAGCTACCCTTTATTAATTACAAAGGGGATGAATTAAATGAGGGTAGATAAGTCATTTTTCACGTCTCTTTATTTTGTGTGAATTTAGGTAGAACTATAATCACTGTGAAATGGAGGGAGTATTACAGAAGAGAAGGGAGTAACTAGAAAGTAAGGTTAAATCTGTGTATTGACGATCGTGGTAATATCCAAAACAAGCATGCACTTGTCGAAGTACTTGTTTATTGATCTGTATCTCGGTTTCAGTGCTCCTTTAAAAATGTTCAAGTTGCCTGAAATTGGTTTAGTGATTGAACATCAGTAAAGCTTCGTGTAAAACCAACCCTTCTTTTTACCTGATTGCTTGTCTGGCAAAGTAGTAGCTCTGCATTCCATTTGACTAAACCTGACTAATGCGTACTATGTGCTTCATAAAAATAGTTCATATATACAGTTGACGCGGTAATAAAATGGGTTGCACAACGATGTTGAGTTGGCAAGCTCTGCATGTTCGTAGGAGACTCAATCAATGCTCTCTCTCCGCATGTATTGCTGCCTCTGCTTGTGTAGTAGCTGTTGTTGTTCTTGCATGCAAATGCAGGCAGGCAGCACTGGCTAGTTCTTGGGATGGGGGCATGCAAAGTATTCAAAAACCGGCGTCAGCGCAAAGTTCATTTCCTTTCGTGGGACGAGTAGCAAGTAAACAAACCGGAAATGGCTTCTTATAACGAGCCAAAGGGTGTACGCAGCTTGTAGGCTATGGCAGGCAGAGCTAGCGCAGTGTTGCGACCATCACTGGAGCACTGCAATGTTTGCTTCTGGATTTGGTACGAAAAGTTTCATCTGTGTTTATGGTGTTAGCAACTAGAAAAGCAGAATCAAGTAGATAGAATTAGTTGATAGTATACTTGTAGCTCATAAGAGTCCTAGAAAGAACTCATAATACAAGCTATATATAGATAGATACATTCTCGAGAAGTAGCGCAAGGCCGGCTCTGCGGCATGTGGGAGTGCTATTTGAAGTTTGGAAATTTGTTGGTCATCTCTTCAATTGGCAATGCTGCCTCCTTCCAGGCTTTTAATAGGGAAACAGGAGCAGAGTCCGGGTAGCAGCCAGCAAGCAGGTACCATGCACTGTGGCATCAAGGATCAGCGGCAATGGCATCGAGCCCGATATCATCGTCTGGTCGGGACCCAGAAATATCAATGAAATCTTACAGGGTACCCAAATACCTTGGACTTTGAATGCGTTAGCTTTGACGTTCTGCAAGTTTTTTTAACGAGGGGCACGTTCTTTTGCGCAGGCAAACCAAGAACCAGCTCTTATATGGAGTACGTGTAGAGCAGTAGCATTTACACCGTAACTGTAACATCTGCTAGTCCTTGGTCGTTTTTCGGAAGACTCATAGGTTAGCCGTTACCGCGGTACGCCTTCATGTTTTGGTTTTCCGTCTGATTGATCACGTTTTTAGGTGCGTTGCGATGCATATATCTCGCGCAATGAAGGGTATGTATGTCTAGTATACAAGTATATAAGATCATCTACGTGGTATGTACACATTTTAGATATACTCCTTTTTAAGTGCGTATATAAATGTATTTACAAAATACGCTAAAAATTATGTACTATCTTGCAATTTTTTTCATATGAATCTTTTTGGAATATCTTATAATTAGTATATGAGTATATCCAAAGTGATAAAAGAGTATTTTTAAGTTCGTTTAGGTGATATTTCATATGTGGGAGGAACTACTCCCGAGAGTAAAAAGTATCAACGGGTACGATATCCAAAACCAGCCGATAAATCGGTACAATTTTATAAAAAAATCAAAAGTTCAAAAAATTTTATGTGACGTAAACCGGTGGAAAATTTCTCAAAAATCGACAATTGTAAAATTTCGAATGCTCGCTCGACTTTTTATCTTTTATTCAAAAAAAATTTCACTACCAAGTTCAAAGTTTTGACTTGGGTATTTTTTTTGTAACAAGAACCTCAGATCAAATTTCACCCGATGTGACATCACGCGCGAATCAATCTAGTATCTCTAACTTCTTATCCTATGCTCGCTCTAAAAAGGTTCATGTGTTCTTTTGGAGAGATGGAAGCAAAGCTCGATATCTCTCAACCAAGGTTGCAAAAATCGTCAATTTTCGTTCAATTTTCGCCCGTATCGACAGGTACGATATCCAAAACCAGCCGATAAATCGATACAATTTAATATAATCATAAGTTCAAAAAATTTGAGAAATTTTATGTGACGTAAACTGATGGAAAATCGCTCAAAAATCGACAATCCTAAAATTTCGAATGCTCGCTCGATTTTCTATTTTTTTTCTAATTTTTTTCACTACCAAGTCCAAAGTTTTTGACTTGGGTATTTTAGCGATTTTCGAATGATTTTTAACGTCGAGCTAGTAGCGATTTTTGGGTTGAAATTGATTTTGTAAACCCTACTCTTAACCAAGGCTCGAATGATTGCATGCACCACATGAAGCGAGGAATGATTTTGCCAGTGGCGGACATCGATCCAATGGTAGCATGGTTGCCAAACACATGCAACTCCCGCGGGAACAAGGGGAAAAGCCGAAAAGCGGCCTGAGAGGAAGAGGGGAGCAGCACAGCACCGGCGAACCGAGAGCAAGTGAACAAAAGGAAGATTCCACGGCTAGGTTTTATTTCACTCGTGACTTCACGCTGCCCGTGATACGCCGGTGAGTGCCGAAGCGGAGCACGCATACGCACCGCCGTTCTCGTGGCGCCCCACATCGTCAAGAAGAGGACCCACGGCTTTGCATTCAGACGGGGTGCAGGCCGAGCCCACACAGCTAGCTGCGCTCGCTGCGCCTCATCACCGCCCATCGCCTTCCTCCGACCATTGCCAACGCTGTAAATGTGCCACGGTATTAGATAAGAGTATCAAATAGGAGCAATGTGCCATCGCCTGTGGTAATTTTCCACGCACCTTCATCCCAATCTTTAGTTGTTGATTGGCGTGTCGAGCGCACTATCGCTAGATTCCGATCCTCTGCCTAAGTGTGCTTGACTATTTACTACTGTAACAAAACGTACTTGGGAATTAGAAATTTCATAGAAAACTCGGATCATATTGTTGGCTTCGGGAGGCATGTAGGTCATTGTTTCATAGTTATCGATACCAAACCGGTATTAGTCGGTATGTACAATTTCACCACCTAAACCGGTGCAAAATAGTCATATGTACCGTACTAGCTTGATACAGTCTAATACCAGTCATACTGACTTCGTTATCAAACAATATCGGCCATGCCAGTTTCGATACCATATAATACTAATCATATCGACAAAATTGATAATTGTTAGAGATATGCCCTAGAGATAATCATAGAGATGATTATATTTCCTTATGTTCATGATTAATTATCTTATTACTTGAATATTGTTACTATTATTTATTAGCAAGTATGTGACTTGTTTGTGAACTCTATATATGGCTTTGTGATGATTATTCTAAAAGTGATCCTTAGTCGATAAACATATGAGAACACGTATGAATAGACTAGCATATGTATTGGTTGCTGGCCATGTTTCACGGGTCATAGATATGGAGATATCGAACCAATAATATGAGCACATGTTAGAGAACATGAAGTTGGATAGACTCACATTGAAACATTGCGAGAACGTTGTAATTTTCTTGTCATCAGTTGGTCTCATATACAATGTGTATGATATATCCTTAAACTTGAGGTTGGTGCATGTACTCAAGATGTGTAATGACTTACTTATGGGTTACCAAACGCTACTTCGTAACTGGGTAGCTTTCGGGTTTGTCATGAAGCATGCTGTGAAGCATGGTCGATCAAGATGTGATTTGCCCCTCCATTCAACAGGAGAGATATCTGTAGGCATCTCGAGTGATCGGATTCTAGAAATGCATTGCTATACTGCTTGCGGTTAAAGAGTTAACCGTAGTTGGGGATTTCGAGTCACGTAATCGAGAAAGAGTGGTCGAGCTAACTAAACAAGGATGTCATATACTCGTCTTGAGTTTAGCCGATATCATAAGGCAAAGAGAAATGCATATAACTAAGTATTGTTTTAGGTTCGTCCGATGTGATCTTTACATATACTTAGGAGTCGGCACATCCTGCTAGGGACCGCTACCGATTAGTGGTCGAGTAAGAGTACTCGAGTCGTGCCTACATATACATAAACCTATAAGGTCGCACGCTTAAAGGGCTGGAACGTAATTCAGATGATGATCCGGATTCTAATAGGTTTTAAGGTTTTAATGAGTCTCTAATGTAGAGTTCATTATGGGGCGTCTATTTAAAGGGAAGGGTGTTGGCTTTAGGGTTAAGAGACACAGTAGGAATTCAGAATTCCTGAAACCCTAGCCGCCATCCCTCTTTCGCCCAAAACCGCACAGCCGGCGCTAACACTCCGACGCGTGGTGTTCCTATCCCGTACGTGTGGATGCATCACCGCGCTACATCGACTCTACTTCCTTTACGAGTCTGCACGTCTAGTGGTAATTATGTGATCTATAACTTGCAGATGTTTCTTGGTTATGAGGTAGAAAATTTAGATTTTATGCTAGAGTAGTCTACCTATTCCCCAACAATAATATCGTCTATTGAATTATATAATATATTTAATAGTACTACTATGTATTTAAAGTAATATTGTAAGTGAAATTTGATGTGTGTATAATTAAATATATATTATTATATTAAACTCGAAACAAAACATCAGTATTGACCATTTGACCGGCACTGTACCTTTTCAATAGTCAAACGGGTACCTAAGTATGATATTGCCAGGTTTGGCTTGTTTACAAAACTGAAAGTTGGAGATCACATCAGTCACGATTGTTACTGTGATGGCAGAGGAGGTCGACGAATTCATGTCCTCTAGCTAGCATCTCCGATAAGAACTAGCTCGCTACTCACAAACAGTGCCAGTGCCCAGATCAGATATGCTCATATGCAGCACATGCCTCGTTACCAGGAATCCTGTCCGAGACAGTAGCGTCCAAATGAGGAATTAATGTGAAGGGTCCCAGATGCTTACTTATGCAGCCAGAGAAGATCGATCGATGCAGCAGCTGCTTTGCATGCTAGCGTAGAGAGAGACGTACGTACCTGCTGGTCATGATCAGTTCATCATGGCACACAGCATGTCTGCGTCGGTTCGCCGGCCGGCCAGTTGGTTTGCCGTTGGTGCTCTCGCTAGAGCTAGCTAGTGTTGAGGCATTACGGGTATATTCCCAAAGATCAGATTCTTCTGCTCCGACTAGCCGTCGGCTTGTTACTTGTTGATCGGTAATGCACTGATCCTTGCATGGGCATGGAGTACGAGAGGTGGGCGTCGTGCTGGTCTTTTATAGGTTCATTATTATGTATTATGTCGGAACCGTGTTAGGTCACAATGGTCTGTCGTGCCACTGTACCGGCTCGACTCGTCTCTAGCAAGTCCAGATATGATCCATTTGAGCTTCATGCCATGCGGCCTAGGCCCGACCTATTTGCACTATTGCGATGGGAAAAAATACCTAAAAACGCACGGAGCTGAGGTAATGGACAGAGATATTGGAGAGGGGGGAGTAAATTTTATTCATTTTTTAATATGTACAGAGTTATTATCTCGTTAAAAAACTTATACTCAGTTGTGGGTACCTCTGATAAGAAAAAGAGTACAATAACTACGTATATATACATAGACTACTCGAGGCCGAGATAGTCAAAATTGGCTACCGCGTCTGTGATCTCCGGATCCTGGGGTTGATATTGTATCCTATCATATGCACGCTCCCAGTCTTTGAGACATGTAATCGCCTCAACCATCTCAGGTCTGAGAGACAACCTCCTCAGCTCAAATACCCTCCCCACCAAATTGAAAGTGGATTCCGACGAAACAATAGACACCGGAACCGTAAGTATGACCCGTGCAAAATGGGATAGCACGGAATAAATATGTTAATGATTCTTCCACCACAAGAGCAAGCTGAGTTGATGCTCCTCGTCCATGTCAAGTCCAGACTCCACGAAAGGCATGCTGAGGTAGTGGTTGATCTCTACTTATGGATTCCATGACGACCTGCTCGGTGATTCGGAAGACGAATCAGATGCCTTGCGTTCAGCTTCTTCCATATATTTGAAGCGGTCGAACTGCCTTATACTTGTTGCGTTGTTGAGGTAGATCTTCTTGCTTTACTTCTAGTGCCAAATTTTTTAATAATATTTTATCGAAAACTCTAAAAAATTCGTTATAAAGATCGAATGCATCACCTATTCCCTCGAAGGCACCCTGCGAAGTCAAATAATTTTCTCTGAAGATCCAAAATAGTAGCAAAACAATAAAGATGTGGAAGAGCTTGAAAATATTTTAAATTTGTTTGCTCCATTGGTTCTATAATGGGCTGTAAAATCTGTAAATGTGATGTCCGTTGGATGAATCTTCCTTGCTCCCTCTTAGTTTTCCCAAAAAAATCAAGTGTGACACGTCCCTGCCCCCTCTTTTCCGTCTCTCCCTCCCCCTTTTCCCTCCTATCTCTCCTTTGTCCCGAAAAACCCGCGCCTGCCCCTCTTCGCCCCCCCTCTCTCATCTCCCCCTCGGCTGCCCCCTCGGCTCCCGCGTGACGCGCACGTGCTTGACCTCCCAGCCGCACCTCGTCCCTATTCACCCGACACCTCTTGCCTCCCCTCTGCGCCCTGCGCCCCTCAGCCTTCCGCCGGCCCCTCCCTCCTCCCCTCCCCTCCCGCCGCCGATTCCCTCCCCCCTCCCCCCCGCCTCCCTCCTCCCCCGCCCCGCTGTCGCCTCCCTTCTCCCCTTCCCACCATGGCGATTTGAGGTGGCACGCGTGGCAACGGCAACACAGCGCTGCCACTGCAAGTAACTCCCCTCCCCCCCGCTCCTCTCCCCACGGCCCACCTTCCTATTGTGGGCCGTCATGCCCTACAACGGGCTCGCACCAGTACGCAACGTGCCATGCCGGCACGAATCCTATCCAAATGGTTGTGTCGTCCATCATGCCCGACACAGCCCAAGCAACAATATGAAGTCATGCCTCGAGCTGACCCAAAATAGTTCAGCCGATGCCTACCTCCAGCACCTCAAAGCACCTGATTTATATGATTTGGGGACCTCGACGATCTATCATGCTCAGACTCGGGCCTATGTACCTTATAACTATGAGCCTGTGAGTAGCGTCAAAGATGACAGATGGTCAACACGTGTCCTATGTAGGTCTAGGAATGGGAGCCTTGTTCGTGTATATTTTCTTCGCTTCATCATCTAGACAACCCTTCGATTCAACAGTTTAATTCAAAGCCCTGCTTGGAACGTCTGTGCTACAGTAAAACCCTCCTTATGCGTAGTATTTCCATATTAGATTAGAGTTACTAAGTTGAGTCACACACGATATCGCGTTGTGTGAAAAATTTTCGCCTGTTTTTTTGTTGCTGTTATAATAAATGTAATTTTGGTTTTCTCGATGGTGTTTTATTAAAATTTGGTTGGCCAGGAGCTGTTAACGAATTTGCATAACTACTGGGTTCTTTGTAAAAAAAACGGTGCAGAACTTGTTCGTATTTTTTAAAATTGGCTCGTTAGGAGTTGGTAGCGAATTTACGTAACCACGGGTTCTTTGTGCAAAAGAACTGATAGAGGACCTGTTCTTGAATTTGCGGAAACATGGGGCCTTTTTGGGAAAAAAAATAGGGTAAGGACCTATCCGCGATTGCAAAAAACAGGTGGACGACCCGTTTGCGAATATACGGATCCACATGTCCTTTTTGCAAAATACGGTGAAAGGATCTATCCGTAATTTCGGTTTAGCGGTGGAGGTCCCTTGCGAATATGTCAAACCATAAGGTCTTTTTTGCAAAAAAAAAGAGAAAGCGGAATGACCTATCCATAATTTTGTATTTTCTGGTATAAGCTAGGCATGAGTATGTACGGTAAGTAGATGGATTTTATAAAAAGAACCAAATAACGACACCGAAACAATCGTAACGACAGAGATTTGGCAAAGTCGATCATAAATTCTTTAAGTATGACCTCAAAAGAATACACGGATTGTTGGGGAAAATTCATCAACGGCTAAAGGGGAGGCTTCATACTCCAGGAGACTGCTATGAGAGATTCCATACCCCACGGGGGTTTATCCTCGTCCCGCGGGAGATCTACATCTCCCCGGGGGCATACCCCACGGGGGTTTATCCTCGTCCCGCGGGAGGTCTACGCCTCCCCGGGGGCATACCCCGCGGGGAGTCCTCATGTCCCGCGGGAGGTCTACGCCTCCCCGGGGGCATACCCCGCGAGGAGTCCTCACGTCCCGCGGGCGATCTACGCCTCCCCGGGGGCATACCCCGCGAGGAGTCCTCATGTCCCGCGGGAGGTCTACGCCTCCCCGGGGGCATACCCCACGAGGAGTCCTCACGTCCCGCGGGCGATCTACGCCTCCCCGGGGGCATACCCCGCGAGGAGTCCTCATGTCCCGCGGGAGGTCTACGCCCCTGGGCGCACTGTGGGAAGTCTCCTCATAGGAGATCTGAGTGACCTCACCAAATTTCCTGTGGGGCCCTGAAGCCAGGGGTCCACTCCCTCGAGACGATCCCGTGGGACCCGCTACCTCCCCGCCAAAATGACTAAGATGCCCCCACTTAGGCTAGTCTAGTAGGGGTATAATGGTACTTTGATGTAAACAGGCTGGGTGCCTATAAATACCCAATGTAACCCCCTCATGTAAAGGGAGCTCTCATTGAATGCAAAACCAAAAACTGGAGTGTCCCTCGGGGCGTCTGGACAAGGGCACATCCCTCTACTCCCCCCGGGGAACACACCGACAGGAGTAGGGCGTCTTCCTTAAGCGCCCGAACCTGTATAAACCCTCGTGTCACACTTACTTTCGTGGACGACGGCCCGTGGAACGGCCGGCGTCCGCTCTCATTTCCGTGTCTAGTTTCCGAACCTACGACACTTGGCGCCGTCCGTGGGGACCGTAGCTAACTTGAACAAGGCTATGGCTCCTCCCAAGAAAATTCAACACAAGCCCCCGGCTCCCAAGCGCAAGGAGCACGAGGATGATCTTCCTCCCCGACAGAACCCCCGGCGCGCGCCGTCCTCTGGGATCGGTGCCATCCACCCCGGGGAGAACGTCCTCCAAGTCTCGGGGCTTGAAGGCTCCTCATCTCCTCGGGAGCTGGCAGCTATGGTCCAAGGGCCGGAAGCTCGGGGCCTCCTTGCACCCACGGGGTCGGGAGCTCCAGAGCCAACCCTCGTTCCAGGGGCGTTGGACCTCACCCAGTGGCAAGCCTTGGTGGAGGCCACCGCGAGGCAGACGGTGGATTACATGATGTCCTCTTACCGTCCTCCCGGTGGGCCACTGCTTCCATCTCCGCTCCCGCCACCTCCCTCGGTCCAAGTGGCCACTGACCCGAGGGCACGTGGAGGCGCACCCTTCGCTTACGGAAGCGAACATGTGGGGAACCCTTTCAACCTCCCCCCACTCGCCCGCGCGGCAGTCTCAAGTGGGGCCCCTTTCTGGCCGCTTCGCCCGCCGAGTATGGGGTTTGGGGGGATTCCTCCCTTTCCATTGCAGTTCGCGCCACCGTCGCACCCTTCAGGGCCTGATCTTGCGCCTCAAGATGCGGAGGTCCCGGACCCCTTCAAGATCCTCCTCCCGGCGGCGCGCTGCACCGGAGATGGTGAATGAGCTCCCATCGGCTAGGGCGGACTCGCAGCCTCGAGGGGCAACGTGGCCCATGGCGGAAGGAGACCCAACCAGGCCAAAGGTTGCAGCACCCCAAGTGGCCCGCCTGGGTGAGCAGAGAGTCCTACCCACAGCTACTCCCGGGCGACCACAAGTCCCGAGGGACCCTCGCCTGGCCCAGCGAAGCCAGGATGGAGGAAGTATTCACTCTGCTTACACTGGGCGCGCCCCCCTCTCTCCTGGCCACTGGGATCACGAGTCCAAGGGGCCGGGGGAGGAGTCCCGGGATTCGCGGCCTGCCCGGACCGCGCACCGACGAGGATACTCCCCTTCTCCGGAACGCAGACGCCGTCAACGCCCACGGGATTCTGGCTCTTCCAGTTTTGAAACTTCATATCGCCACCACCGCCACGCGAGAACGCCTTCCCCTCGTGGGAGTGGTCGCAGAAGCGATCACGGGACTGGAAACCCTCTCGCTCGAGGCATATCCGAAACACCGTTCCGGCACAAGTTCCGCCAACCCAGCATTGGCCCGTATGATGGAGACTCAGATCCCATGCAATTCATCGAGGTCTACGCCACGGTAATCCGCGCCAGGGGAGGCGGGGAGGCCGAAATGTGCAATTGCCTCCCGCTTTTCCTCTCGGGGACTGCACGGTCTTGGTTCTTCAATCAAAAAAGGGGCTCTATCCGCTCTTGGGCTCAACTACGCGAAGAGTTCAATGCTAACTTTCAAGGAAGCTACAAACGCCCCCTGCTTCCCAACCAACTCTTTACTGTCAAGCAGCGGAAAGATGAGTCCACTCGGGACTTCCTCAAGCGCTTCTCCCGAGTGCGTAGCCAGGTGGCAGACGCCCCGGACTCCATAGTCATCAATGCATGCAAAGAAGGGCTACTCCCGGGAGAGCTAAATAGGGCGCTTGGAAGAGATCCCCCAAGAACGACCCAACAACTCTTCGAGATCGTGGAGAAGTATGCCCGAGGGGAGGATGACCTGGCCAAAAAAGGTCTCTTTCCACAAGCCGGAGGCAGCTCCCCTGGAAGGGGACCGAAAGGGTCTTCCGGGAGGAGCAAAGACCGGAGGGATCGCTCCAATGGGGGCCGCGACTCCAAGGTCCTCACCGTGGCCGACGCCCCATCACGAGGGGATGGTTCTTCCAAAGGACCAAAGAAGGGTCCCAAACCCAAGGAGCCTCGTGCTCGAGATAAGGGTCCCGATGAGAGGAAGGGCCTCCAAGACCAAGGGGAGGGTCGTTGGTGTGCCTACCACAAGATGGGCGGGCACGATACAAACGAGTGCCGCCAATACGCCGCCGAGGTGGCGAAACTCCTTGAAAGGGGGCACGAGCCACGCGCGAGATCACCGCCTCGGCCGCCGCAGAGAGGCCATGCCTCTCCAAGCAAATCATCCACGCGCGCTGCCCCCTGATGGACCTCCTCCGGGAGGCCCCTTGCAGGGCGGCGAACGGGAACTTCCCTTCCAAGCGCCGCAAAGACAGGTGAATGTCATAATGGGGGGCTCGGCCTACGGGCATGAATCTAAGCGGCAAAGAAAGGAATATGCACGGGAAGTCAACGTGGTGGGGGTGGCCCCCCGAAGCGTTCCTCCTAAGTGGGCTGACGTCACCCTGAGTTTCACAGCCGAGGACGCGGAGGACTTGAGGTTCCCCCATGATGATGCCCTCCTGGTGACTGCAACAATATCCAATTGCGAAGTCTCTCGCATACTCGTCGACGGGGGAAGCTCCGCAGACATACTTTATCTTCGAGCGCTCAAGGAGTTATGGGAGTCACGGGGGGGCTACCACCCAGGCATCCTGCTCCCGTCGGACCGCCCCCTCACGGGCTTCATTCCGGGAAAATCTATCCAACCCCTGGGGAGGATCGAGCTCCTCGTGACCTTCGGGTCACGGGAAAACCATCGCACAGAGGCGGTCAGGTTCGACGTCGTTGACGTCGAGTCACCGTTCAACGTCATCATGGGAAGGGTGACTCTTAACCGCTTATGTGCTGCCGTCCATCAAAACTACTTGTGCCTTAAGATACCGGGACCTCGCGGGGTCATTACCGTGAGGGGCGATCAAGACATGGCACGACGTCTCTATCACAAAGAGGCCACTCGCCTTGATGAAGTCAATCTCCTCGACGTGGGAGCTCGGAAGGGGTTGCATCCCCTCGTCCCAAGGCGACATGGCAAGAGACGAGCCCCCTCTGGTGAGGCACTCCCTGAAACCTCGTCCTGAAGGAGGACTAAACGATATGCGGCTCTTCGGCCCGAACGATGAGCGTTTCATCCGGGTTGGAGTTCAACTTTCAGAGGAGGCGAGAGAGGAACTCCTTGAGTTCCTAAGGGCCAATGTAGACATCTTCGCCTGGACACCATCGGATATGAATGGTGTACCTCGTGAAGTAATCCAACACCGCCTCGCGGTGAGGCCCGGGCGCTCCCCGGTGAGGCAAAAGCTCCGTAAGCTCTCTGTTGAACGATGCCAAGCCATCAAGGGAGAAATTAACAAGCTCTTAAGTGCTGGTCTCATCCGGGAGGTCTGGCACCCAGAGTGGCTTGCCAACCCCGTGTTGGTCAAAAAATCCAATGGCAAGTGGCGTATGTGTGTCGACTTCACTGACCTCAACAAGGCATGCCCCAAGGACGACTACCCGCTTCCTCGCATCGACCAGTTGGTCGACTCCACCGCGGGGTGCGAATTGATGAGCTTCTTAGACGCCTACTCAGGCTACCATCAGGTTCATATGGCCCAAGAAGACGAGGAGAAGACAAGCTTCATCACTCCCGTGGGCACCTACTGCTATCTCCGCATGCCCTTCGGGTTGAAGAACGCGGGGGCAACTTTCCAGCGCCTTATGTGCCTCATCCTGAAGGACCAACTTGGCCGAAACGTGGAGGTGTATGTCGATGACGCCGTCGTAAAAAGCCCCTTGGCTTCAACACACATTGAAGATCTTCATGAAACCTTCGGAAGACTTCGCGAGTTCGGCCTCAAGCTAAACCCCGAGAAATGTGCCTTTGGGGTGAAAGGAGGAAAGCTCTTAGGCTTCCTAGTCTCCCACAGGGGGATCGAAGCCAACCCGGAGAAGATTCGGGCCATCCTCGATATGGAAGCACCCCGATCTATCAAGGAGGTTCAACGCCTCACGGGGCGCATGGCGGCCCTGGGACGCTTCATGTCGCGATCGGCCGAGAAAGGGCTACCGTTCTTCAAGATACTTCGCGGGTTCAAAGGTTTCCTTTGGACCCCCGAGGCTCAGAAGGCCTTTGAAGACCTCAAGTCGTACATGACTCATCCACCACTCCTTACAAGCCCAAGTCCCGGGGAGCACCTCCTCCTATACCTCGCTGCGACTCCGGTCGCCGCGAGCGCTGTCCTGATCAGGGAGGAGGACGGGGTTCAACACCCCATTTACTACGTCAGCGAGGCCTTCGCGGGTGCAAAAACAAGGTACACAGAAGTGGAGAAGATATGCTACGCTCTCCTCATGGCGTCCCGGAAACTTCGACACTACTTCCTCGGGCGCCCCATCACTGTTCCAACTAGCTACCCGCTAGCTGAGGTGATGGGCAACAAAGAAGCGACCGGGAGGATAGCAAAGTGGGCGGCCGAGCTGGCGCCCTTCTCCCTCAAGCTCGTAGGGAGAACCGCCATCAAGTCTCAAGTCCTTGCAGATTTCGTGGCGGAGTGGACAACCCCCCAACCTGTCCAGGGGGAGGCGAAGGAGCACACCAGTCCACCCAACCCTTATTGGACCCTTTACTTTGACGGTTCCAAGCGCTTAAATGGCGGGGGAGCTGGAGTCGTGTTGGTGAGCCCGGAGGGGAAGGCACTCGAATACGCCGCGCACCTCTCCTTCAACCCCACAAACAATGTGGCCGAATATGAGGCTCTTCTTCTTGGGTTGCGTCTCGCAAGAGCCATGGGGATCTGTCGCCTCCTCATCCTCGGGGACTCTCAACTCGTCGTTAATCAAATGGACAAATCCTATCAATGCCTCGACCCCAAAATGGCAAGTTACCTCGAAGAAGTGTGCAAGATGGAGCGATACTTCTTGGGAATGGAGGCTCGGCGCATCCCCCGTGGAGATAATCACCGAGCCGACCGTTTGGCTCGGGCAGCAAGCTCCCAAGAGCCACTCCCACCAGAAGTCTTCATGGAAGTGCTCAGTGCACCCTCCGTCAAAGAAGTTGCTGGTAGCGGAGACCCCGAGTCGCCTCCGGAACTTAACGAGATCTCGACCTCCATGGACACATGGATGGCACCGATCATAAAATGCATCCAAGGAGAGGTCGAGGCGGAGGACAATATTGAAGCCCGAAGATTATTTCACAAATCTAAGTCCTACATCATCCTCGAGGGAAGCTTGTACAAGAAAGGGTCCTCCGCTCTGCTCAAATGCCTCTCGAGGGAGGAAGGTATTGCCCTCCTTCGAGAGGTGCATGAAGGACTCTGCGGCTCACACATTGCACCTAGGGCGACGGCTGCCAAGGCGTTAAGACAAGGCTTCTACTGGCCTACTATGGTGCAAGACGCCATCACTACGCTAAGAACCTGTGAAGGGTGCCAAAGGATGGCCCCGGCTCACAACTCCCCCGCCGCACCTCTACACCAAATTCCCGTCACATGGCCTTTCGCCCGGTGGGGTATGGACCTACTCGGTCCATTCCCACCAGCCAAGGGGGGCTACAAGTACGCGGTGGTGGCGGTGGATTACTTCACCAAGTGGGTTGAGGCGGAGCCGTTGGCATCAATCACCTCCCGGGTGGTGCAAAAGTTCTTCTGGAAGAACATCGTATGTCGCTTCGGGGTTCCTAGGGAAATCACCGTAGACAATGGGACACAGTTTGATGCCTCCTCCTTCAAGGACTTCTGTGACTCCATTGGAACAATACTTTGCTTCGCCTCGGTGGCTCATCCAAAGTCCAACGGCGCCGTGGAGAGGGCCAATGGCATCATCCTCCAGGGAATCCGTCGAAGACTCGAAAAGAGCACACTCAAGAAGGGGCTATGGGCAGAAGAGCTCCTCAAAGTGCTTTGGGGGATGCGCACCACTCCCAGTCGCTCCTCAGGGCGCACGCCTTTCTCGCTCGTATATGGAGTAGAGGCGGTCCTCCCAGCAGAGATACGCCATCGCTCCCTTCGTGTAGAGATGCTCTCCGGGCCTCTACCCATTGACTTCGCGGCGAACGAAGAGAACCACAAAGTCGAGGTGGACCTCGTGGAGGAGACCCGAGACCATGCCCTCATCAAGCATGCCTCGTACGAGCGCGAAGTTGCCCGCTTCTACAACAAGCGGGTGCGAGAGCGCGCTTTCCTTCTGGGAGACTTGGTGTTGAAAAGGGTCACAGACCCAAGCGCCCGAGGGAAGCCACACCCCAAATGGGAAGGACCCTACCGCATCTCTGCGGTCCTGGGCTCGGGCGCCTACCGCCTCTCCACCATGGAAGACAAGCCGTTCAAACACGCATGGAATGCTGACAAGCTGAAGAAGTTTTACATTTAAAGCTCTTTTGTAAGCCGTGACGGCACCTGACTTGTAATGATGTAAACCCTTCCGAGGTGATCAATGAAGTCACGATTTTGAGCCCTACATGTCGCGTCATGCTTCATTTATGACTGCCCATAACGCGTTGCTGTTAGGGAACGTCATGGAGTCGCGCAGCCCGCGCAACACTCCTCAGGGCGCATAGCCTCCGAGGCTTACCCCTAAAAAGCCCCGAGCGGTCAGGACATCTCTAGTCTCCCTTGGGCGGCCTCCTCCCTGTTGGACCCAGGGAGCAGGCGACGGCTTAAAAGGCATGTTGCCTAAGTCATTGGGTGCACCGTGGACTAGTCCCCCATGGTCCCCTGGCGATAAGCCGAACGACCTCCGGGTCAACCCCGCAACATCGCGGAAAACATTCTCGTTACATTGTGAGTTCTAACCCGGGAGACATCCCCGTCCCGGTAAGCACGAGTCTATTACAAGGGGCGCAACAACCTCCTGCGGGCCGCGCTTCGACTAAACGCCCAACTCCTCAGAGTAAGGCCCCGTGCGCCGAACCTAAGCAATTCAACGAAGGCAAGGTTGTCGTTGCCACACCGAGGTCAACCTTCCTCTCCTCTGTGGGAGGAAGTATATGCTCTCTCGCTTCCTATAAACCTAGGGGACATGCCCCCTTCGTACATAGTATGATACAAACAAGCTCTCCCCCTTGGGGGGAAGCGACCAAAAAACCCTCCGGGTGGGCGCCCGTGTCTTGGCCCATTTCTGGAAGCCAAGGCACAATCATGCCCCCGTGAAGTCGCCCAGTCCTGCGGCAAGCCTTCTTCGGCGGGCATAATCGCAAAGGCGCCCGAGCCCTCTGCGCACTTCGCTTATAACGAATATCAACCGCCCTCCGGGGCATTTCCTAAAACAAAGCATTTTAAAACCCATAAGTCATTCATTCCATAACATTAAGTTTATACAAAACGGGGGTGCCGCCCCTGCCTACCATCACGGGCACCATTCGAAATGTGTCCCTAAAACATTGTCCTACACTTAGCAAAATCATGACTATAGAGAGTCATGTCATCTAGTTAGCAAAAGATGTTACTCCAGGAGAAATCATACATTCTCCGAGCTCGGGCCTTCCCCGGACGCCCGGGGCCCTGGCGCGCGAGGACCCCTCGGGAGGCTCTCCACGAAACTCCCAACGAGCGGGCCCCAGGTGGAGCTACACTCAGCAGCGTGCCGGCGCACCTCCGGTGTGTACAACCCCCGAAGTGCAGCAAGGACTGCCTCCTTGCCCGCGTCATCAGAGAGGCGAGAGATTGCAGCAACTCCCGCAATCAAGGCGACCTTGGCGAAGGTCTTGCCTCGCCCCTCGCCGCTCTCTCGAGTAGGCCGATGCGGCCCCTCAAGATGACCATCCACTCCTCCCAGTCCTCCACGGAGGATGGGAGGTCCTCCACTCGAGCCCCGAGGTCCCGCAGAGTGACCTGGACAAAAACAGCGAGATCGGAAAGGGTTATACTTATAATCTTCAGGTCCGCCTCCAACCTCTGGTCGTTGGCATCTCGATCTACCTTCACTGCCTCTAGTGCCGCATATGTCCTGTCCAAGTCACCTCCCAAGTCTTTAGCCCGCCTCCGAGACCACTCTAGCTCGGCCTCGGTCCTCTCTAGCTATGTCTTGATCCCCTCTAGCTCGGCCTTAGCGGCCCTCTGACCCTCTTGAGCCTCCTGTAAGGCCCTCTTGAGGACCTCAGGGTCATCCTCGGGGCGCGGCTGCATATCCGCCAGCATCTCTTGTATCATCTCAGGGACCTTGTTGTGAAGCACATGGCTCATCGCTGTGGCCTGCGAGGGAAGGCAAAGGGTGCCAAGTGAGGCGTATGAGGTCACAAAATGAGGCAATTAATAGAGCAACCTTGTCACCTGATACTGGAGGGTCACGATGGTCGCAAGCGTCTCCCCTATCGCCTCAACGAACTTCCCGGGGTCATTGGGTACCAAGTCAGCCATGTACCTGCACTGCCAGGCCACGAGAAGGCGGGTCATCTTGATGGCCTCGGCGTCAGTATGGGGAATGGCATACTCAGGGAGCCCACCGAGGACCCCAGGTCTCCCTCTTGCTCCACCTCTCAAGACGCATAGGCGCCCTATGGGACGAAGCCCTTTCCTCAGTGTGCTCCAGGAGGTGCGGAGCTGGGGACCCACCGTTGCCGCGGGCGGCGCCACCACCGGCGCCACGGGCTCCGTAGTGTCTGAAAGAGACAAGTTAGCAAAAACAGGTACCATGACAACCAACCATATCAAATCTCACGTACCTCCTGGGTAGAAGAAGAAAGACCCAATGTCCTCAGGGAAAGTGTACCCAGCATCCTCTGCTGCCATGGCCTCAGTTGGGGCAGGAGCCGGCTCATTAGTACCGACATCAAGGAGATCCTCTATCTCCTGAGCGAGCTGCTGGGTGCCTCCCCCGGAGTCCCCCTGGGTGCCTCCCCCAGAGTCCTTCGACCCAGAACTCGACTCAGACTCGCTGGAGCTGCGGGTCGGAGACGACGAGGGTGAAGGTGAGCGCCCCCTCGCCCGATCAGTGGAAGGGCCCGCACCCTCGCCTCTCGGGGCGATCTTCTTCCCAGGGGCCTTAGCGCCCTCACCCTTCGTGGTAGGTGACGTCGAGGGCCTCAGGGGAATCGCTCGGGAAGGACCCCTCACACTGGTAAAGCGAGTCGCGTTTCCTCTCGTGCGAGCCGCAGCGGTGGTGCCCGGCTTCGAGGTGCCACCCACGGGCCCTCTTGTGGCACCCCTACCTCGGGCCCTGACGGGTCGAGCTCGGGTGTCATCGTCGTGATTGAAGCGGCCTCTCTTCCGCTTCGTTTGGTCCGGAATAGGATCACCCCTTGGGGGTAGATCCAAACCAAACACCTCGGCCACGAAGTTCGCCCCCGTCATCGGGAGGCCCTCGGCCTCGTAGCCCCATGCCTCAGTGACACACCACTTCCCCAGGAGCAACTCGGTCTCCTCCCTAGCCTCCTCGATGGAGCAAACTACACACAAAAAAGAGTAAGAGACTAATGATAGCGTGCGAAATAGCACAACGCAAAGATCCTTACCTTCCACGACGCCGGGATAGAGGTCCTCTTGAAAACCCAGCTTGGCACGTTGAACAAGCGTGCTTAGATTGAGAAGGGTCATCTCCTCCATCAGGTCGCGCGCGCCCTTTATAGCCCGTACCTCTCGGATAGCGCTGCGCAGCTTCCAGTCCTCATTGGAGAGGCGGCCAATCTTGGGGTATGTCCGTGACGTCAAGCTCGGATGCCTCCCAGAGTAGACGAAGTCACCCCCCGCCTTCAAGTAAAACCACTTCTTGGTGGCGGAGGGCCAAGAGTCCTTTGCGGTGTGAATAGGAAACTCGTCGTCATGCCTCAGAATGGAGAAGATGGACCCCAGAGGCCCCCTCTTTGCGTCCCCTCGCTGGGAGCGGAAGTAGTAGTCGAAGAGGGGAATGGTTGGCTCCACGACCGTCCCTGGAATGGCCGTCTCACACAGCCACAAGAAGATCCTCAGCCGAACAAAGAAGTTCGGGCTAAGGTGGGAAAGCTCCACTCCGAACGCTCGAGTATACTTCTTGATGAAAGGGTGCATGGGGAGCCGAACCCAGCATCCACCCAAGCCTTGAGCGCCACCACGAACCCCGAGGGCGGATCGGGACTCTCCCCCGGCTCCGGGAACTCCACGTCCCCGGGGGAGAGGCGACTCCCTCGCCGAATGAGGGAGAGCTTCTCCCCGTCGGTAAGCTCCGAGGGCCCGGGGTCCACCCTCGCCTCCTCGGGGGCATCACCATCATCCTCGGCCACCTCCATGAAGGCAACAAACTTGCCAGAGCTCATCATGTCCACATCTCCCGTGCGTGAGTCCCCTCCACGGGGGGGCTTGCCTTTTCCCTTGCCCCCCGCGGGGGCCGCTTCATCCACCTTGCCTTTGCCCTTCCCGAGAGCATCGCGAGGACGGTCACCTACAAGCAATAATAGAATCCCTTTTAGCACAGCGAAGGGACAAAAAACCTTGGGGGAACCATGGGGCATCGCTGCGCTTGAGGCCTTACCCATGGGACCTTGACGCAGTCCACTCCTCGCAAGCAGGATGGCCAAAGTATCCTTGCAACCTGCTAAACCAATGCAAAGGTTCAGGATATTGTGGAGAGATGTGCCCTCACGCACACGTCTTAGCCTAGTGGGGGATCAACGATGAACTAGTACTTTCGAGCACAGGGTAACGTTTGAAGGCCAGCAACACCTAAGACGCACTGGCTGTTGCAAGCCTGACCGGCAAGCTCGTGACGTTGGCTCCCAGGAGCGTGCATATAGTGGCAGCGCTCGTTGGAATGGGCATACAGCCAGGCGCCCCTTACCATCCGCTCGAGCCAGGGCGTTAAGCTGCGCGCACCTAGATGGCAGTCACATGCATTCAAGAGCAAGGGCCCAAGCCAACCCTCTTGGATTATACGAGAGTATCCCGCTCAACAGGCAATGCATAACAACTCTCATGGGTGGATGAATCAACAGCAAACTTGAAGAAAAAAAAGCATGGGAGGGCATTTCCAACCTTCTACTGTCCCGAAGCAATGACGAGCGTCAGGGGCTACTACTTTTGCCTCTACTCCCTCAAGCCAGGAAGGGGGTAGCCCCTTTTATACACCTTCCTTCAGCTGCCTTCAAACTCACTCCCGTGACCAACTTATACAAGCGTTCGTAGACTCAGTTCACACCCCAAATAAAATCGGGATTATCCATACCGGTAATCACCGCGCAAACACAACCCACCGCTGGCCTGCTTTCTTTACTGATGATAGCCGCGGTAGCAACCCCTGGCCTCGCCGGCGACAAGAGCGGCGGCGGTATCTCCCTCGCCTGCCTCCGCGACAATGGGGCGGCGGGAACCCTCGTCTCGACGACAGACGGCAGTTAGCCCTTGAACTGCGGGCGCCGCTTTCCTCGCCCGGGCGGCGGCAGAGCCACCTTCGTCCACGCAGCGGCGGTCTCCCTCGGCTGCCGGACGGTGGCCTCCCTTGGCGGCGGTGGTCCTCGACCGCGGCCGCGCTCTCCCCTCGGCCCAGTGGCTGCGAAGCCCCCTCCGGTCCACGCGGCAGCGGCGGTCTCCCTTGGCCTGCCGGACGGTGGCCTCCCTTGGCCCGGCGGCGGCTAGAGCTCCTTCACACCCGCAGCGACTGCACTCCCTCTTAGCCAGCTGGGCGACGACCTTCTTAGGCCCGGCAACGGAAGGGCTCCCTCCACACCTGCGATGGCCGCGCTCACCCCTCGGTCCACACGGCGGCGCAGCCGTCCCCCTCCGGCGTGGATCTGAGCGGTGGGAGGCGCCTGTGGCCGAGCGAAAAGCGCAGCGGGACCCGCTCTGACGCCGACCAGGGCCCCACTGCAGTGAGGCCACGAGGCGGCCGCCCCTCCTGACGCCGTCATCACGACTGGGCCGCACTGTGGTGGCCCTCGCCCGAAGTCGCCCCAAAGCCCCTTGCTTGTTTTCTCCTGCAGAAGGGCTTGCACAGCCTATGTGGCGAGGCTCACTGAGAGCTTCGGTTTGGGCAGCGCACGAACGCCCTACTGAGGTGAAGTGGGACGCTAGCACAAGCGCCCGTTTGGTCTGGCGCTGGAGGCTTTTGGGCGCTCGTATAAGCGCTTTACTGGTGACAGCTTGGGAGATGGCACAAGCGCCCGTTTTGCCTAGCCCCGGAGGTGTTCGGGCGTTCACGCGAGCGCCCATTCGAAGTCAGCACTGGGTGAGAGGAAAAGCGCCGAGACGTGCGTTCGGGTGCTGAGTTTACCCATTAGGGAGCTACCAACGACAAGGCACTTCAAAAGCGCACTAGCCAACTTAACGCCCCAGTAAACAACATCGCCTCACGAGCACTCTGCTGGCACCCGCGGCCAACTAGGTGGAACCAAAACGGGCGCTACCCTTCAGCGCCCTGATTGGCTACAAGGGAAGTAATCCCAAAAATGCCCCAGTTCGAGACAGTGCCATGGTGCCCTGCGAGAAGCATCACCCCAGTGCCCACGCTTGGTTAGAAGTGCCCCCCAACATTCGGTGATGCGCTAACTACACGTCAGTCCTAGTTATTTCCCCCTTGCCCAACTTTATCCCTTGGGCACTCCATGAGCAACCCAAGTGACAGGGGGGCTGGTGTTGGGGAAAATTCATCAACGGCTAAAGGGGAGGCTTCATACTCCAGGAGACTGCTATGAGAGATTCCATACCCCACGGGGGTTTATCCTCGTCCCGCGGGAGATCTACATCTCCCCGGGGGCATACCCCACGGGGGTTTATCCTCGTCCCGCGGGAGGTCTACATCTCCCCGGGGGCATACCCCGCGGGGAGTTCTCCTCATGTCCCGCGGGAGGTCTACGCCTCCCCGGGGGCATACCCCGCGGGGAGTCCTCATGTCCCGCGGGAGGTCTACGCCTCCCCGGGGGCATACCCCACGAGGAGTCCTCACGTCCCGCGGGCGATCTACGCCTCCCCGGGGGCATACCCCGCGAGGAGTCCTCATGTCCCGCGGGAGGTCTACGCCTCCCCGGGGGCGCACCCTGTGGGAAGTCTCCTCATAGGAGATCTGAGTGACCTCACCAAATTTCCTGTGGGGCCCTGAAGCCAGGGGTCCACTCCCTCGAGACGATCCCGTGGGACCCGCTACCTCCCCGCCAAAATGACTAAGATGCCCCCACTTAGGCTAGTCTAGTAGGGGTATAATGGTACTTTGATGTAAACAGGCTGGGTGCCTATAAATACCCAATGTAACCCCCTCATGTAAAGGGAGCTCTCATTGAATGCAAAACCAAAAACTGGAGTGTCCCTCGGGGAGTCTGGACAAGGGCACATCCCTCTACTCCCCCCGGGGAACACACCGACAGGAGTAGGGCGTCTTCCTTAAGCGCCCGAACCTGTATAAACCCTCGTGTCACACTTACTTTCGTGGACGACGGCCCGTGGAACGGCCGGCGTCCGCTCTCATTTCCGTGTCTAGTTTCCGAACCTACGACACGGATTATCACTCTTTCACAATCTTCTCAAAACTTTTAGAATCATCGGATCTTTATACTATACAATAATCTTGTTCTAAATAATAATATAATCTCTAATCCTCACTGCATTTTTTTAGTTTAGATGAGTTACTTTATATAGTACCCGAAATCCGCCTTCCAAGAGAAGTACGAATCATAATTTGATTATAATAATTCATCAAGAAATTCTCGTAGTATACCTCTCCATGTCCCGTTAGGTTAGAATATGGGTCACCCTACCTGATTGCGTGAATTCTTTAAGATTTGTTTTTTTTCTTCGAATTTTTGGCAAGAGCTCTAGCATTCGTTACATTAGAAAAAATAACAGACAAGCTACATACACACACGCGCACGCACTCACCTCCATGCGCGCCCATGTCGAGCTGTGCTCGAACACGAATGGACTGGGTGAGCGCTTCTCGTCCCAGCCAAACGAGCACTCATTTTAAGATTTGTTTGGATGGACTGTGATTTAGGTTCGTACACGTGGAAGTCAGTTAACTTACGCTCTCATTAAATACGAGATATCCAGCCGAATCTATTTTCAGTTTTGAGGGCATCTCCAATGGTGTAGTCAACTACTAGCTATAAGATGTGTACATGTCATCTATAGATAGCTAATAGACAACCTCTCCAATGGACTAGCTATAGCATTGTCTACAAAATTAAATATGGACCCATATGTAAGAGGTGATAAATGCATTGGAATCAGCTATAGCCTAACTATTTAGGGCATCTCCAATAGTGCCACTTCAGCTAGCTATAAGGATGCCAACTCAGCATTTTGCTTAGGTGGATGAGAGAAAAGGAAGAGAGAGAGATATGCTTACTACTAACTTATAGCCAGGCTATAGCTGATTCCAAGGCATTTATCACCTCTTACATATGGACCCATATTTAATTTTGTAGACAATGCTATAGCTAGTCCATTGGAGAGGTTGTCTATTAGCTATCTATAGATGACATGTACACTTCTTATAGCTAGTAGTTGACTACACCAATCTATATCTATCTTCTTTTTCTCTCATCCACCTAAGCAAAATGCTGAGTTGGCATCCTTATAGCTAGCTGAAGTGGCATCATTGGAGATGCGCTGAGACGCGGCAGGCATGCATTCCCCGACAGTAGTACCTAGGCTAGAACAGTAGAGCTACAATTGATCCCACATATAATCTTTTTCCTTGCAGAATTGTCCTCTCGGTCTGCACAAAATTTACCTTGTCTGAATTGCTTTTACTGCGACTGGTGACACGAGGGAACTAGCCAACTTTTTACATCCATATGGACCATATTGTACGTGAAATGGTGATCTATACACAGCGCCATTCTTAGTTCACGTTAAGTGTTCATTTGCTTTGGTCCAAAAGTGAAACGTCAAACAAGGAGCTGGGGTGGATTAGCCCCGAGCAACCTGTCTCTCGCAACCTCAATGGCGGAGTAAACAACGTTGATGTGAGTGTTCATCAATCAGGAAAAACCCAAAAAAAAAAGAAACTTAGACGTGAATGCCCGTCGATTACATAATAATGTCTTTAACGAAAAGAAGTGTGCACAAGCTAGCTAGCCGTTGCGACCTCGTTCCACTTTTCTCGGCGGAACGCGACCCGAAAACCAAACGACATCCCGAAAACCACACGAACTAGCGGTTACGAAGTGTGTTTGTCGAGACTCGAGTGCCTGGGCATCATCCTCTAGACGGCCCTGCTTAATTCAAACGGTATATCTAGCGTCTAGCACACGTGTTGAAGCAAGGGCCTGATCGTTTCAGTCGGAGATCGTAGAAAATAGCTTTTAAAATCTTAAAGGTTAACAACCAGAAAACTTTCAATATAGACTATAACAATCTGGAAGATAGATTGTGGCAATCCCACAATCCACTCTGGATGAGCTTTTCCTTTTTTTTTTTTTTTTTTTTTTTTTTTTTTTTTTTTTTTTGCAAAAGACTACAATACTCATCCAACTTCAGTCAAAATTACCCACCATTGCCCCCCCACTGCTCACGCTTGAGCCCCTGTTTTGTTCACGCCCGAGCCTACCCCCACTATAATCTGAGTTGCCAAACAACCATCAGCTTTTCAACCTCTAGTTTTGAACAATCCAGATTTTAAAAGCTGTTTTCTACAATCTCCAGCTGAAACAAACGTGCCCTAAAAATCATAGTTTAAGAACCTTTTTGGAAATCGTGATTATAGGTTATAAGAAGCATGCTCATGCGTTCCTGAATAGATATTATATTTGTAGGATCGATATACACTAATATAGTAATCAGAGGGGGCTGAATGATTGTGCGGAAGTTAAAATAAATTTTTATTGATTCTCAAAATACCCCTAAACAAATTATAAAATACTGCTTCGGTTTCAACAAAAACAGACTGACATACATTCACTAAACTATTATTTACTGAACATTCAACCGTCGGATTGACGTGAAATTCGAACTGTTGAAACTAGATGCAATTTCGAAACTAACCCAATAAGAATCAGCTCAATCGGATCTATGGAGCAAAAGTTATGATTTTCGCAAGCTGACGGTATCAGATAATGACAGAAATTGATCTAACCCTAATTACGAAAATAATCAAGAACTATGAGGAATTATCTAATCAAACTTTTCAGATCAATCACTTGAAACCCAAGAATGATTTTGAATGAATCAACTAGCAAACCCAAGTTAATTCATGTGGCGCCCAATCTTTCAAAATACCAATATACTGGAGATGATCTTCTTCCTGTGTGTGCAAGTAAAACAGCCAAATAGCCAAGCTTCGGTACCAAACAAACTGAGCCTCTTCTATTCCAGCAGCACAACAGCAATCACGACCCAAGTAATAGAATATAGATTCTCGGTTTACGCTAATCAAACAAGGTTGATGCAAACCTGAGAAGGAACGAATCTACAAACCAAAATTCTCAGCCAACGATGCGACGTACAGAAGCATTCACTCCGTGCGGTCCGGATTGGCCAGCGTCCACAAACGATGAAACGAATCACCTTTGAGATGTCGTGCGCGAAGTACCTCAGCTCGCCGTCGCTCACCTTCACGCAAGCATGGGGACCTCTTGCCGCAATCCGCCTCTTTTATTTCTCTGTTTTACGCGGCTTACCTAAATCCAGAGGACCCATCCTATTTATACTAAGAGAGTGACTAGAGAACGGTATACCGTTGCAACGGTATACCCATGAAACTTATGAAACTTAGCAGTTTCAGTGTTGGTTTCATGAGTTTCAGTGTTTAGTTTCATCAGTTTCATGTTTTATCAGTTTTTAGTGCTAAGTTTCATGAGTTTCAGTGAAAAAAATCATAAGTTTCATGAGTTTCAGAGGTATACCGTTGCAACGGTATACCGTTTTTTAGTTTTTCTGTTATACTAAATAACCCTAATCAGTTATATTTAAATATATGTATGCATATCCACCTAGCTTAATTACATATGGCCCAATATATGCACCAGCCCAAAATTCTTGCATGCACTCGTACATCCCACCCACCGCTACCACGTGACTCACCAGCCTTTACGTGCATCGTTCTCTAGTCCGAATGTCCCGCATGATATCCTTGATCGTTTGAACATCGATTCATCCCAGAACCTAGTTCCGATCCCTGTCATCGACCATGTTCAACATCAAGCAACACCTGCACATAAATAGACACGAAATCATGTACAAGCACAAGTTCACGACTTAACTCAAAATCAGTCAATGCAACCACTCACACAAGCGCATTGCATCAAGCAAAACAATTACCATGCTATCATAAACATATCAAATAATTATCTGAAATAGCGCATGCAAAAGGACCACACATGCCATGAGCACATTCACTTTAAAAAGCCAAATTCATCACTAAGCAAATTTTTCAGCACATGATTTCACAATATTTTCTTACATTTTCATAAAGATACATCTACAAAAAACAGTATTATCCATATTCATTATGATGACGTATCTTGCTCTAATCTATGATAGTTAATAATATTGGAAATAGCTAAAGATGAAGGGTATAAAAGAAAAAAAAAGTAACAAGTTATATTAAATTGTAGAATGATATGTATTTAGAATAAAATTTGAAAGCTAAAATAACATGTATTAAAAAGACAAAGGGAGTATTTGTTACTATAAACCAGCTGATTTCTTCCTTGCAAAAAAAAACAGCTAATTTTTAGAAATTTACCTTTAGAAAATATCATTCTTTTTAGGGGGATATTTAGGGAGCACCTGAGTTTTTCTTATTAACTAGCACTTAAATTTTGAGCCTTCATATCTAGATTCAATTAATGGAATCAATTTGCTATATCTCCTCACATTTTGAGTACACTGTAGGAAAAAAATTTGAATGCTTACATATGAAAAAAAAAACACTCGAGTGCCACTTAACAATTCTTTTCTTTTTAATACGGGGCTATTCCCATTTTCCATATATAGCCCTTCGAAAAAATCTATAACTAAAACAATGTATAACAACATGTAGTCGCACAACTGTGCATTATTTATGGCTTAGTTACGTGCACTCCTATATACAAGGAGTGGGCTAGCTAGATAGCTCTGGAAATACCGTGCATATCTAGCTCCACATATGTATATATGTGTGTATATACACACACAAATTTAGCTTCTCAATATTTTTATTTTTTTTTTACAAAAATGATCCTATCCCTCGGAAAGACATGAAAGAAGGCCAGCGGCTGAGCGCGCAAGGGCGGGGCCATGGCGGGCAGCACTACGCAATAGCTTGTGGCGGGCGCAGCATGGCGACGCAGGTGGGCAGCAGAGGATGGAACAGCTGGGCATGGCACTCACGTGTGGTGCCACGCTTGCTTTGCGCGGAAGCTTGCTTCCGCACTCCCCGGTCATGGCAACTTGATGGGTTTGATTGGCGAGAGGTGCTTCTATGCTCTTCCTCTTAATACAAGTTGCACAAATCTTGAAGCAAACGAAGAGGTAAGTAATCACCATCTACTCTTCATTCATGCTTTAATAGTTGTCCAACTTTTAAAAAGAAGAGCATAGAAGCACCTCTCTTGGTTGGCTTTCGATCTCGACCATGGAGCCGTGCTGATCATGTCATTCCGCGTAGCACACTGTGGTAGGTGACATATATTACCTATTGAGTCTTCTGCGTTCAGATAGAGGCCTATTTTTGTAATTTTTTGTCGCATAAGAGCCAGCTTTAGTGGAAAAAATACGGCCACTACAGTAAGAAAAGTCACCTATGGTCTGCACCGTACAAGGTAGGAATATAAAATACTTATATTTTCGAGGGATGGGAGTTGATATAGGAAAAAATCATATTTAGTACAAGTTTGAACTCGTATTTACAAGATGATACAACAGTTCCACGTATTTACAAAAAAATCTATCATCTCCGGTTCCTGATATGCCAGAGATACATGACCGGCCAAGATCGAAACCGGCCAAGCCTTGGCCGGCGCACTAAAACCGGCCAAACCCTTGACCGGCTCACCAGTAACCGGCCAAGGCTTCTGCGGCACACCACGCACCGGCCAAGCTCCAAGCTCCCACTCGCCAGCCGAACTTTATTGGAGATTGAATTGATGACCGCTAGTTTGAGACGCTTCCAGTTGGTTGGTCCCAAATCCCAATACTAATTGGTGTGCTTTTTCTGAGTTTGTTTGGGTTGTGCTGTGATTACGACCCCGAACTACTCAAGGTTGCTTCTTTTGCTTTCATTTGAACTGGAGTATGATAAATTCAGGCCGTGACTGCCAGGCTGAACTTGCTACTGCAACGTTCTTGCTTAGCTTATCCGGCGATATTGTAACGTTTGCACATCTGACCAAGCGCAGATGCGCTTCTGCTGGTTCCCAACAATGTAGTGACTAGTTAGTAAATTGCTCACCCTGTTATGTTCCCTTTGCCGCACCCAAGTTCGGCAATAACGAGTGGCAGCTTGGCCGGTGCGTGGTTTGCCGCACAAGCCTTGGCCGGTTCCTGGTGCGCCGGCCAAGGCTTGGCCGGTTCCTGGTGCGCCGGTCATGCATCTCTGGTACACCAGGAACCGGAGATGATAGATTTTTTTGTAAATACGTGCAATTGTTGTATCATCTTGTAAATATGAGTTCACACTTGTACTAAATACGATTTTTTCCGTTGATATATCGTCGAGCACATCCGAATTAGACACTACTCGATTTACATCCTGGAGAAGAGTTGGATTAAGACGTCAAAAAGGTCAAAACAAGCATGTTGTCCAAAGCAGTAGCAAAGGTGCATGAACCAAAAGTCTAAAGCGACGGAAAGATTTGCGCATGCACACATAAAGAACAGCTTTGGATATACATACCCAAACAAACATTTCTCTTCCATGAACTGTCACCTCCACTGTACAAGGATACAAGATACCACCGGGAGTGTACTAACCAGCTGTAGGTAGTACCTGCAACAGCAGTACAGCACAATATCTCACGCAAAACAGCTTGCTCCTAGCATGACTCATGTACGGATGCAATTAAGGCAGAGAGAGAGAGAGAGAGAGAGAGAGAGAGAGAGATCAATGGCTGTCATGCACGGCGAGTTGGCAACACCGTTGCGTCCGCTTGACCGGGCTACAGTAGCAGGCAACAACCGGCCGGGCAGGACGCGCTGCCGGCCACCGCACCGCGCGTCAATCGACATGCAAGGAAACGCGCTGGCCGTAAAGCCAAAATTCCCCACTTCTCACAGGCGCACAGCTACACTACACGCGCGCGCGCGCAACGCGGTCGAGGAACGCCGTACGCTGCTTGCTGTGTGTCCCCTCGCTTTCCGAGGACGAGAAGTCGAGAACACGCACCCTCCCTCCCTCCTCACGTCAAAACGAGCGCGAATACTCAAGTGGCAGCGCCTACTCCGCCTCCTCAACGTCGCGCATCTCCACGCCCCTTGGCCCGTCCCGCTTGGCCCCATCTCCTCGTTCACCCGCGACACCAGATACCCTCACGAGCCACACAACTCTTAACTCTCTCTCTCCAGTCTCTCTACACCTTCGGATTCTTTACTTTACGGTGATTATATACTGTGGCAAACAGCAGGGAGTGATTAGCACACTCACTCACCCTCAGCTTCTACGGCGACTGCCATTGGTTCCAAGAAGGCTTTAATCGCCCTCTGGGGTGCTCACACGCGCATAAAAACAGAGTCAAAACCCCAGCGCCTCCCTATATATACGCGCTCCACCCGTCTCGCTCCCACCTGCCACTTCCCTCTCCTCCACGAAACCAGCCTAGCACTACCCTTGAGGCACCGGCACGGCCGGCCGTGTACATGGGAGGACGGCCGGCGCCACGGCAGAAGGTGGTGGTGGTGACGGAGCTGGAGCTGCGCATGCAGCTGCTGGGCAGCGGCGCCTACAACATCAACGACAACGCCGACCTCCTCGCCGAGATCCTGGCGCGCCTCGACGGCCGCTCGCTCGCCGCCACCGCCTGCGTCTGCCGTCTCTGGGCAGCCGTCGCGCGCCGGGACGCCGTCTGGGAGGCGCTCTGCCTCCGCCTTGTGGGGCCGGCGTCCGGCCCCACGGCGGGCCCCGCCACCCGCTCCGTCGTCGCGGCGCTCGGAGGGTACCGCCGGCTCTACCGCCTCTGCCTCGGCCCGGCGCTCGACCGCCTGCGCCGCGCGGGTGCCCTCACCCACGCGCACGCACGGGCCCACCTGTCACTCTCCCTCTCGCTGTCGCTCTTCTCCATCGACTGCTACGAACGCCTCGGCGGCGGGGCCGCCGGTAGGCAGCAGCAGCCGCCGTCGTCGCTGCTGTTCCTGTGCAAGCCCGTGGACGTGTCGTGATCAATGGGCGGACATGATTCCACCTCCTCCCTTTCGCTCGTTTAATTCCCGCCGTACGATTCGATGTCGCCGCGTTCTTGGCGTGTGCTGCTTGTTCGACGCACGCCGCTTAACATAATTTGGTTACTTATTACTACTAGTAGTCTAGTACGAACAATAAGGATTAGTTAAGCTGTACCAGAGGGGCATTAATAAAAATGCAAATAATGATTCTTTCCCCCCCCCCCCCCCCCATTTGATCGTTCCTTTGCTCGGTGTACGCTTGGGCCTTTTGTTTTCATCCGTTGGGCTTTGTAGGCACTCGGCTTGTATCGCTGCTGGTGTCGTTACTTCGGCTGGAGCTTGCGTGCAAGTCGCGCGCATGTCGTATTTACGTAGTAATTAATCACCTCGATCGCCTAGCTTTCGTTCGTTCCATGGCTCGGCTGGGCTGCTGCCCGTGGGGATGACGGAAGAGTGATATCCTGTCCATGGTGACGCCCAACTGATCTCTCGTCGGCTGACAATCGTTGCGCTCTACACGTACGCCTTTTTGCTGCAAAAGGGTGAGCTGTTGCTTCTACTGGATACGCTCGGCACGGCTCGCGCAACAGCCTGCTGTCCGGGGATCGCCGGCGAAATGGACCGCTAGCAGCAGCCTAGCTGTGTGTTGGAGACTGTCTATTGCTGTTCTTTGGATATATAGCTCCTGGATATAGTAGGCCGAAAGAAACAACAATATAGTAGCAGGCGTACCGATGTAATTTTGTTTCAGGTTTCAGCCCGTCTGGGACATAGGATTTCCAAGAGAACTACTGAGATTTTTTTTTAAATAGTACTTTTTAAAAAATGAATCGCGGTATTAATACGCGGAAAACAAAAATAACACATATTCGCCGAACGGTACGGCGAAATAGCTGTTTTCGCGAAACAGTGCGGCGACCACTGCTTAATTACGCAGTTAATAGTCAGCCGTCAGAGTTTAAGGGAAAGCCGTACCGTATGGCGACTTTAGCTATTTTCGCCGAACCGTATGGCGACAACTCTATTTTCGCCGTACTGTATGGCGACAACTCTATTTTCGCCAAACGGTTCGGCGATAATACCCTCGTTTCCCGTGGAATTTATCGTCTAACGGTTAACTGTGTAATATTTGTCGCCACATTGTTTGGCGAAAATAGTTATTTCGCCGTACCGTTCGGCGAAAATAGCTATTCCGTTTGGCGAACATGCGTTATTTTTGCAATTTTTGCTTTCGGCGTATTAATACCGCAATACATTTTTTAAAAAAGTATTATTTAAAAAGAAAAACCGAACTACTGACATCAATTGGGATGGAGTGGATGCTTAATTGCCGTCACCCACAGTTCATACCATACTCGCGCATTTCAAACTGCGAGTCGATGTTTGGAATTGCTGCTTGAAAACTTTCTGAGTTGCTCCGATTAAGGACGTGCTGGGACAAAATCTGTTCACGAGCTCCGAGGGAGAGCAAGAAAAAAAATGTGCATGCCGAAGCGATGGGCACAGATCTGCCGGGCCGGTTCCTTCTCCATCATTTTAGGCTTTCCCCCGGAAGCGACATGCATGCAAGCGTGAAAACGCTTCCCATCTCCCACACTCGAGTCGTCAGCGGACGCTGAGATGCACGTACTCCGGTCCGGTGGCCGCCTCGACGCGCGACCGGACCGAAAGCGAGCGTGGCCGCATTCCGGATCGGGGAACGACCTAATTTGTAGAAACGCGGTCTCGCCTCGATGGTGTGTTGTCCCGTCGATTAGCTCGCTACAGAAGCGTTTGCCGAGTCAGATGATGCATGCAACAGTACCGCAAGTGCGACGACCGGGTGGCGCCATGCGCAGGTTGCATGTCGATCGAGAGTCACAGCTACGTACAGTATTCGATCAGGTCTGAAGGTATAAATTTGTTCCTTTTCAGATGAAAAGAAGAGGATTTGGTTGAAGGAAGAGATCACGGGGTAAATTTATGCAAGTTCCCGGTGTTGCAGTCTACCGCGGGCGGGCACAGGTGGAGTGTCGGGTGTGTACACTGGTGCCTAAAAAATATGCAGTCTATTTAATAGACTAAATTTGTTAATTAAACTGATTTTGATTTTAGCGACTTGAGATTTGTAAGACTTTAGAACTATTTATATTGTACTTTTAGCAAATTTTAAATATGTATGTTGTATTTATGATGTTACGAAATAATTGTATAAAACTATATACTTATCTTCATTGAAAGTTTTCAAATTCCGCCGCTGCAAGCAATATCCAGTGTTTGCATCTCAAGAGATTGCACAATAAATACATCTTCTACAGGCAAAGAGAACTCAAAGTACTGAGGTGATAACTGCTGCTTCGAGATCCCGAAAATGCATGTACAATAAGGTTATCTAGCTTTTAGCATGTACATATCAGCTTTAGCCAATACTCCCTCCGGTCTGGTAATATCTGTCGTTTTGGACATCGACACGGTCTTCAAAACACAACTTTGACCGCTATTTTTTATTATAATATATTTATAAAACCCAATAAAATTATCATATTATGAAAGTACTTCTCGAGACAAGTCTACACATATAATTTTTATGTATCCAATTGAAATATTTAAAAATATATTGTTAGTCAAAGTTTCGGAAGTTTGACCATCACTATGTCCAAAACGACAGGTATTACCAAACCGGAGGGAGTATAAAAGAGTGAGAAAAGAGAAGGGAGAAGAGAGCTGACTCTTATTTAATAGCCTGTTTTGCACGAGAATATATGTAGATTAGTTATGTATAAGATAGAAGAGACAATTATTGCACCGCATCTAGAGCCAATATTTAGAGATAGTTTTGTACAAGCTAACTTTAGTGTTTATTCTCGATGATATAGATAGGAGATGAAATAAGTAGTGAGCTTTCTTGCTGTACTTGGCTACTTGCTCTCACATCGAAGTTGCCCTGCAGTGCACACATAAGTTCAAGAGAGTTCACGAGGTTTTTTGGCAAGCTAGCCCGGTGTACCAGGAAGTTTTTGCAAGCTGGACCTGCATCATGTGCGCACATTCATTACTCGTCCGGAACTTGAAAAAAGAAGAAGAGGATCATCGATAGCCATCGACGTCCACACAGGGGAACACTTGTGTACGCGAGCGTACGTACCCTACCGGGGAATCGATGGGCTCCTCGTAAACGACATAGAGACTGCAGCTTCGGGGCTTCACGAGACAGGCAGAGATCGATCGATCGAGTACGTACGCTGTCGTCGATCGACAACAACAAGTCGCCAAAGCCCAGCAGCTACGAGCATGCATCCATCATACGTACCCGCATCGATCAACCGAAGCTATGGACGATCGATCGACCAACAGTTCAAATAACTCACACCAAATATAAGATATCCTAGCTAGCGCGGCGCAAGCGACACAGAGATAACAGCAACGCGTCGATCAGCCGCTTGCTCACACTCGCACACTGCGCACACATGCAAGCATAGAGGTGCACACAGCACGGTTTCGGTCTGAAACACGATAGATTTAAGTCAGACCGGTACGGCACAGCACGACGTCCACCTCTAGCACGCATGGCCGAGACCGAGTTCACGAGACGGGCGAAGAGAGGCTGATTTGTCTAGCAAGCGGCCGATCTCCACGACTCACGAGCCAGCGATCGACGGCGTTTTGGTACAACATCGCGTGCATGGTTCTTGGATCGATTCGAGTACTGTCCGATCCTGATAGGGCTGGCTTGTAGGGTGGGTTGCAGGAGGGCGAGATCGAGAGGGTCACGTGTGAGAGGAGGAGGCTGCGCGCAACCTCCCAAGCCCATGCTTGCTGCATCTCTCACATATGACAAGCTCCCATGCCAGGGCGAAAGGAGCAGACCGAATGCATCAGCAATTCAGCATGCATGCAGCGACGTGTGCACCAGTTAAAGCTTGGAAAGACTCGAGCAATTGGAAGTGAATGGGCTCGGTACGTACGTGCAAGCAAGGTCTACCTGCTAGGCAATCTGCATCGAACATGAGGAGATATGGAGCGACGCTTGCCGATTGACGTGACGCACGGTAGCCTAGCCAGCTAGCTAAGGCCTGCCTTGGACAGGATTCCAGGCTACGCAAGACACTATGGCCAAAATGTGTATATCTCCAAGAGCATCTTAAACAGGGCTCTTCTAGTCCTCTGCGCTGCTACGCGTTACACATATCTTAAACACGACTACTAAGGCTATTTCCAGTGCAAATTATTATACTCCAATATTCAAAAATGCCACATAGGATGAAAAATATGATACTGCATTGAAGAAACACTCTCTACAATGCATAGTATCATACTTATATGTTTAAAATAATTAATTGGTGTGATATTGTGTCTATGAAAGTGGACCCAGAGCATTAGATTCTGTGCCATGGCCTAAAATATCGTGCCAAAGCTGTATCTTGCTCAAGATACAGCTTTCTTCTCCCTCCTATTTATTGCTTTGCCACATTAGCAAAAAATCCTATGTGGCATATAATTAATGAGTATGATACTACCCAGGCTATTCCCATTTCCCAATGGGTAGTATCATACTCATTAAATAGATGTCACATAGGATTTTTTGTAGATATGGCAAAGCATTAAATAGGAGGGAGAAGAAAACTGTATCTTGAGCAAGATACTGTTTTGGCATGATATCTTAGACTGTGGCACAGAATCTAACGCATTGGGCCCACTTTTACAGACACAACATCACACCAATTAATTATTTTAACCATATAAGTATGATACTATGCATTGTAGAGAGTGTTTCTTCAATGCAGTATCATACTTTTCATCCTATGTGGCATTCTTGGATATTGGAGTATAATACTTTGCACTGGGAATAGCCTAACTACTGCGTGCGGTGAAATCTTGGTTTTCGCCTCCTCTAAGATCCATAATTAGGGTGGAATAAAAAAATTTGAAAAAAAAAATCAAAATGATGTAGTAGTTTTAGAAATCTCGGTAAATTTCATCAAAATTTTGGAAAAATTGATCGGATTTGGCTGAATTTAGGTCAATACTAGAGTTGAACCACAAAACTATGTATAAGATCTGTCTATAAGGCTTGTCGAGTTCAGTTGGTTAGAGCATCTCCAACAGCACTCTCCAAATCTTACTCTCCAAAAGCCATATTTGGAGAGTTCTCCAAAAATTTGACTCTCTATATCTCCTTCCTCTCCAACAACACTCTCCATATCACACTCTCTATTTTCTCTCCCCTATATTTTAATCATATTCCATAACCGCCATAACAGCTATTGTAACTAGGGGTGGATAACGAGCTGACTCGGCTCGACTCGACTCGACTCGGTCAAACTCGGTAATATAACGAGTCAGCTCGACTCGACTCGTTATCTTAACGAGCTCAAACCTCAGCTCGACTCGACTCGTTAAACTCGCGAGTTAGCTCGTTAAACTCGTTTAACTCGATATTTTCATCTGAAAAAAGGATTAGTGTTGAGATTATACAGTATGCCATGTGTTATCATCCTAGCTTCACACATATATAGTTATACTTACTGACTTAGAGAACTCGTTAAACTCGCGAGTTGGCTCGTTTAACTCACGAGTTGGCTCGTTTAACTCGTTATCTAAACGAGTTCAAATCACAACTCGACTCGACTCGTTAAGGAACGAGTTCGAGTCGAGCCGAGCCGAGTTTGCGAGTACTCGTTTAACTCGTGAGTTTTGAGTTTTTTTTCCACCCCTAATTGTAACCACCACGCTGCAACGGTTTTTTTTCAACGGGTAAATTCGAACGGCTATATTTCAATGCGGGGATTTAAAATTCAGAATTTATTGTAACGACAACGCTGCAACGGCTATTTTTTAACGGGTAAATTCGAACGGCTATATTTCAATGCGGGGATTTAAAATTCAGAATTTATTGTAACGACAACGCTGCAAGGGAATTTTTTAACGGGTAAATTCGAACGGCTATCTTTCAATGAGGGAATTTAAAATTGAATTTATTGTAACCATCACAACAGCGGCTATTTTTCAACGGGTAAATTGGAACGGCTATATTTCAATGCGGGAATTTAAAATTCGGAATATATTGTAACGACAACGCTGCAACGGCTATTTTTTAACGGGTAAATTCGAACGGCTATCTTTCGATGCGGGAATTTAAAATTCGAAATTCCAACGGCTATATTTCAACGGCTATATTTTTCAACGGGTAAATTTCAACGGCTATATTATTCTTGTCTATATATACATACCCATTTGGTCTTCGAAGTATTGCACATTTCTTGTTGTTCACTACTAACAATACCGAGATGAGTCGTCGAAATTTAGTATCGGAATGTCTCTCGGAAGATGAGGAGTCTGAGAGAAATGATGAGTACGTATTTCTTTTGACAACAGGATACCTAGCACACATGGAAGATCGGGATGTTAATGTTCGACGCCATGGCGGTTCTACTCCTGGCCATCAAGTCGTTCATCGCAATAGACAAGAAGGACATGCTAGACTGTTCGAAGACTATTTTCTTGATCCTCCTATCTATGGCCCAACCTTCTTTGGTAGCAGTATGGAAGTATTCGTTGTTTATGTGTTCGCATTTTATGTCGATCATCTGTCATGGTGAACGAACCTTCTTTTGGCGTAGGTTTCAATGAATCGTTCTTTATTTCTTCGCATATTGCATCTTTGTAGAAGGGCATGATAACTATTTCATTCGGAAGAGGAATTGTGCCGGAATTCTTGGGTTATCTTCTTTGCAAAAGGTTACCACGCCTTCGGATGCTAGCGTATGGAGTAGCGGCAGATGCTATTGATGATTATGTGAGGATTGGAGAAAGTACTGCTATAGAGAGCACGAGAAGGTTTGTGAAAGCTATTATTGAACTCTTGAGAGATGAGTACTTGAGATCTCCAAATGATAATGACACGCTAGATTACTTGCAAGTGGCGAGGAAAGAGGTTTTCCCGGAATGCTAGGGAGCATAGATTGCATGCCTGAAGTGGAAAAATTGCCTGCTGACATGGCAAGGCATGTATCTTGGTCATGTGCATGAGCCAACAATCATTCTAGAAGTTGTTGCTTCGCAAGATCTTTGGATATGGCATGCTTTTTTGGTTTACCAGGTCTCACAATGATATTAATGTTCTTCACCGATCCCTCTCTTCGCAAAGCTAGCCGAAGGGCAAGCACCGAAGTGAATTATACTCGTGAACGGTCACAATTATACAATGGGATACTATCTTGCAGACGGAATATATCCTTCATGGGCAACATTTGTGAAGACAATACCAGCTCCCCAAGGGAATAAGAAAAACATTTCACGAAGCTCAAGAAGCGGCTAGGAAGGATGTGGAACGAGCATTTGGAGTTTTACAAGCTCGGTTTGCAATTGTTCGTGGACCAGCTCGTTTTTGGTATCAGGAAGCACTAAGAGATATCATGACAGCTTGTATCATCATGCATAATATGATAATTGAAGATGAGCGGGATGAAGGTGCAGTGGACTACAATTACGAAGCAATGGGAGAGAATGTTGCGATCTCCCATGAAAGAACACTGAGCTTTACGAGTTTATTCAAACTCATCAATCCATCGAAATAGAAAAGCTCACTCTCAGCTCCAAGAAGATCTAGTCGAGCACTTATGGGGCCGTTATGGAGGGATGTAGGCGAGCGCATGATGTAACCATTTTCCCTTCAACTATGATGTACTACTTTTTCCCCTTCAACTATGATGTAGCAGTTCATGCATTTCAACTATGATGTACTAGTTTTTTCCCTTCAACTATGATGTACCAGTTCATGCATTTCAACTCTGATGTATTCAATTCCCAAGCATTGCAAAATAGTTCAAATGCATATTGATCGTAATAAGGATTTTGCACAACTAAACTTCAAGTCCATCACTAACTCAAGTCTAAGCAAAATAAGGAATTCATCTAGTACAGAACCAGACCTATTACATCAATAATTAGTTCATACATCAATCGAACCTATTACATCTGCGAGCGATGATATCATTCTGCAAGGACAGGTAGTATTGTTGTTGTGGCCCACTCAAGCGACTAGTGTCAACGCTCATAATTCTCTCTTCTTCAACCATTCTCTTCAATTCAAACTCATTCTTCCTTATCTCAATCTTTTCCTTCTCATGAGCAATCCTCTCCTGTTCTTGCGCAAATGCTCGCTCGTACCGCTCTTCTTTCTTCTGCTCTTTAATAAGCTCCATTTCCTTCATTTCTTTCCTAAAGTTTTCTAATGCCTCCATGTAGAGTGATCTGTAGCACCACTCTCAACAGCAGACTTACTGCGGCGTATCCGCTCTTTCTCGGCCTTCCTACCGGTTGGCCTTCTAAGCACTTCACACTCTTCTGCATTGGCGGCATCTTCATGAAAATGACTTGCATTGGAGCTAATAGGATTTGGAACTACGAAGACGCATTGGAAGATGTTTTACGCTTTTTTGAGATAAATGACTAGTCCACTTTGGATGGTGTTGTAGGATATTCCAGCAATGCAAGTATGCAAATAATCGCCCTTCTTCTTCTTGATACAATGATTTGGCATGAACAATCTACAGAAGGACATATACAATATCACCATGGACATCAAATATATAGCTGTAATGAAAAAAGGGATATGGACCAACCTTATCCTGCTCTGTTATGCCGCTTTGCCGTCTACGCTCAATGCGATCGTAACAACCGCAAAACTTGTTAACATGCTCTTGAATGGATGACCATCGGTGCATAAGTGAGTTCTGACTACGCTCCGAGTCGAAAGTTTTGTTCTCGTGGAAGTAACCATGTATTCTACTCCAATATGTGGTACGAGTTTGTTGGGTCCCTTACCTTTGGATCCAAACTAACATTAAGCCATGCCGATACCAACATATTGTCTTCATTCTCCGAAAAATTCTTTGACCTTTTATTCTGAGCTCTAGTTTGGGGACTAGAATGGTCAACTGGAGAAGGTTGCTCCCCAATTGGGATTTCATCCCAACGAATTTCACTTCCCCCCTCAGTCAATAGACGAGTATAGAAGTCATCCATACTGTGCAAACTGTAGGCATCAATATTTAATTAAACAATCATGCATAACATTAACTGTAAAAGTACGACACGTCTTAAATAAACAACCATGCATAACATTAAGTGTAAAAGTACGACACGTCTTAACACGCTTAACACGAATAATACTACTGACTGAACTCAAAAAGTAGGTCTCAAAAGAATAATAACACTAGCCACTGGACTCAATACTTTCATCCTCTAGATGTTGGAGATCGTCAATTTTATTGGAATCATCACTCTCGTAGTCATATGGGCGCAACTCCTCGCCTCCTTCTTCCTCGTCGAGTGGATCAACACCGCTTGTTCCCACCAAGTCTTCGGATTGTAGGACAAGGTCATCAAGACGGTGAGCAGCGTGTTCGATCTCAAGTAAGAGTCGATTGAGTTTAGTTCCGCTCTCGCATGAGCAAGGGGAAAAATTATCATACACTATGTTCTTAATATCACTTGCGATTTCCTCTATACACTTAATTGTCCAAGCATGCACTTCACGGACTTTCTTCGAATCTTTATCCATCTATAACCATAACAGTGGGCAACAAAACAAATAACATGAATTACTTCGTTTACACATGCATTTATGATAATGCCAGTACCAAATTCCATATGTACTGCATAAACAGAGCATAACCAGATTTAGCATCAAGTACACTAATTCATTTATGATGATAATAGTAGCAAAATCCATATAAACTACCTAAACAGATCATGAAAAGACTAGACCTCATTTGTGATAATACCAGAGATCCTTAGATTTAATACATAAACATGCATTCTATATATGACAACATTCGTTCCTCCTACACAGAGCCTAACCAGATTTAATACCTAAACAGATCATGAACATTCGTTCATGATAATACCTAAACAAATCATGAAAAGATCCTTAGATTTAACAACATCAACCAGACATCCCCAGATTTAATACATACATTGTTAATTTCAGAACGAATGTGCATACTTGTGACCTGTCAAATCTTAATTAGCATCTACTCTGCCGAACTGAATACAAGGAACCTTAGCTTGAGATAGAAATGAAGTTAAAAAGAACAGAATAGAATTTGCTAAACGCCTTTGTATTCTTTATACGTTCATCATTACATGACCATCAGAAAACTGAACACAAAATAAATATTGAAAATAAACCAACTAGTAATAATGCCTTGTTGCCTTCTGCATACTCCAACTCATATGTTATCAGATCAGAGAGAAGAATGGGAACTTGGCAAACAATTTGGTACTTACTATTATGACAAGAAGGACATGGACTTCTGCATACTATTTTCTGAGCATCAATCTATGATCTGCAATGTATTCACTCCTTGACAATATCTCGAAGCACAAATGAAGATATATTTCTTCAAGCTTACCAATATCCTAAACATTACAAAACTGCAGTTGCATCTGCAATCATGTCGTTCTCTCTAAGTCACAAAAAGACTAGGACTGGAACTGTTCTTGGCTCAGCAGCCAACCAAGTTGTAACTCAAAGCGCAACTGAAGTTCCTTGAGAAATACTTGCTTACTGAGATTGAAAAGGAAATCTCCTCTCACCCAAACACTCAGCTTCCTTCGAAATATCCTCTTGCTAAAAAAGAAGAAAAATCGCAACCCAAAACCACGCCATTTTGAACAAAGCAACATTCAAAATCGCCAATTTGCGCAACATGGAACACTAATCTAACAGAAGATCTGCTTGTCCGGACTCTAATTCTTTGTCAAAAAGACAGGAGCCAATCTAGTAATACCCCACCAGAAATCAACCCAGTCAGATCTACCAACCCACATACCTCGCACGAATCGGTCCCACGATAGGGGAACAAGCAAGAGAAGACATGTTGAGACGAGGAAGAGGAGGAAGGGGGGCACGCCCTATCAGTCTGGGAGAAAACGGCAACGCGGAGCGCCCAGATGTCGAAGAAGCCGAACCAGACGGAGGCAAAGCGGAGGGAGCCGACCAAAGATCGGCCACCACCCGGTAGCCGACGCCCGTTCCACCCGGCCTTCGCCGTCATGCCCACGAGCTCCGCGAAGGACCAGAAATACTCCAACTCCAATCCTCAAAAGGACCAGACCATATTTAGATTTCAGGATCATGCGAAATAAAAGAGTAGTTAACACTATCAGATTACCAAGCCTATTGAACTGCAATCCTCAAAAGGAGACCTAATTCATTCATAGTATTAATCAGATCAGAGAAGGTCTCCTCATACTATTGAACTGCAATCCTTTGAAACAATCCTTTCAAACAAGGTTTTCTGCAATCCTTAGAAACAAGGAGACCTAATTCATTCATACTATTGAACTGCAATCCTTTGAAACATGTTGTTCAATAGGCTTGGAGTTGGACCAGACCATTACGAAATCTCAAAAGGACCAGACCATTACATCGTAACATGGAGTTGGAATCAAACAATAAGAACCGGGGAAGGGGAAAATGGTGCTAGTGCGAATCCATACCGGGGGAACGACGAGAGCGACAGATCTGGAGCTCCAACCCAGTAGCGGCACCAAATCAACGTCGCAGCCGCGCAGAGGTTGGAAGTGCTCGTCGGTGTGTGGGGATCTGCCGCCGGATCCCGACAGCACGAATGCAGGAAGCAAAAAATTGGTACTTTACCAACAATCCTCACCAACAAGTCAAGACTAAACGAAGCCAGATCTACACATACCGGATCAACGTCGCAGCCGCTCGGAGGTTGGAGGTGCTCGTGGGTGTTTGGGGATCTGCCGCCGGATCCCGATAGCAGGAATGCAAGAAGAAAACAATGGGTACTTCACCAACAATCCACAAATCCCCACCAACAAATCAACACTAAAAGAAGCCAGATCTAGACTTACCGGCACCAGATCGGCCGCCGAACGCCACGTCCGGGTGGGGGATCCGCCGGTGCCCTCTGGGGATGGTGGCGGACGCCGAGAGAGAGGACGACGAGATCGACCGAGTCGAGCGGCCACTGGCGGAACGACGCGCGAATGGAAGCCCAGCGGTTGCGCCGTGCCGGATAGCGAGCGGAGAGAGACTCGCCAGAAGTAGCGATTCTCTCTCCGCTCGCAAGGTTTGGGGAAGGGGGTAGCGACGCTGTTGGAGCTGGAGAACTCGTGCCGCTCGCTAGGTTTTGGGGAAGCAGAGCCGGATAGAAAGGCTGTTGGAGTTGCTCTTAGGAGAGTCGGTTTACACTTACGCGGCCTGGGTTCAAGCAGGAGACTAAAAAAAAATACCAAGTGGGAATCAAACTCAAGAGTCAAGACCTTCAAGTGCGGCCTGGGTTCAAGCAGGAGACTAAAAAAAAAATACCAAGTGCGAATCAAACTCAAGAGTCAAGACCTTCAAGTGCCTAATTCTCAGACGAGCTCCTTAAAACCAATCGAGCATCTCAAGTTTTGTTGGCATGGCATTAGGTTACATTGTTTTCCAGCTTCAGGTGATCATTTGAAAGGGATTGAAAAAGAGAGAAATTTTGTCATTTTCTACCGAAATCTTGGTTTTTCCGGTACAAAAAATTTCAGATTTTAATTTTACTATTTAGATTTCGTTCAAAATAACAAGATTTTACTAAAATTTTGAATTTCGAATGATGATAAGATGTGAACCAAAAACAAAATTTCAAACCTTGGTTTTGACTTCCGCTGCACAGGGTATCTTCATGGAGACATTGCCGCATCTGGATGCATGCATGCAGTGTTCTTCCTCATATGATCATTAATTTCTCGCTAACTTGTGCAGGCATCCTTAACTTGCGTTGTACATTAATTTCAGGTTGTTGGCTTGGCTTTCCGGAATCACTACAGATCGTTAATTTGCACGAATATTATTGTTCGTGTGTTGCAACTTGCGAAGAAACGAGTCCCATAGTAGCAAAAGTGCACAACCTTTTTTTTCTTTTCTTTTTGAAAGGCGAGTGCACGACAGTTGGAGCAAACATAGAATTGAATACGACATTATACATATGGTTTCACTGGAATTATACTGTCTAAAACGTTACAAAAGTACAGAACTGCCAAGCTGCTGACGGATAAGGCAGGCTGCAAGAACAGACTGGTCAATGCAGGCTCTGGGGCTGACAGAGTGACAGTTAGGTGTATACTGCATTGAAATCCCCTGCAAAATTAGGTCCATGATTCATGCTAGATTTCCAAATCCGTAAATTCTGCTCGTATAATCGTATGGGCATCATTATTTCGGTCCCAATGATTGCAATCATACAGTTGTCACTAACACCTTTTTTTTTTTTTTGAGAGTTGCTAAGACAGCTGTAGTTCGACAAACCGTCAAATGTCAATACCACGGAAGGCCCAGCCGGCTGAGACATATGCTGAGGATTTTGTAATGGCCCTGGCGTGCTGTACGCGATTGCAAGGCCCAGTCCAGAGAGCCATATATGATACATCATGCATCCGCTTGCATGCAACATGCAATGCTTTGATGGTCTAAGTTGGGATTGGGAGCTTATACTCCCTCCTTACATGATGATGTTTTAGGATTTGCACTTTAACCAAATCACCTATAAAAATATTTAAATCATTCTTCTTGGTTAGTTCACTTATTACTTTTAGATGATGCGTGTTACTCTATTCCACAGTAATAAATAATATTTATTATATATTAAAATAGAAATATGCTGAAAATTCTCAAAAAAGAGAAAAACATCTGCCTTCCCCTAGATCGAATCCAGGTCCAGGAAGGCCATTGACGGGGTTCCCAAAATCGACAAAAATCACACGATTTTCGCGATTATCACCCATATCGACGCTGCCCGGTTTCAAAAACCGGTCGATAAACCGATCCAATTTAAAAATTTTAAAAAACTTACGTGTCACAAACCGGTCGAAAATCAGCGAAAATCACTCGATTTTTGTCCAAAATCGATGAAAATCGCTCCAAAAAATCGATCGCAAAAAAGTTCAACAAGCCTATCGATTTTTCACCAAAAATCGTCGATTTTTGTTTTTGTTTTCCCAAAAAATCGGTGCCGATGCAGTAGCGAATTTCGTGTATATAACGGTAAGGTGAACTGTGGCCATGGGTCACCCAGCCCGGGCTTCTTCTGCCTTCCTCTAGATTGAATCCAGTCGTGCTTTGCTGCAAGTGAAGGCTAAGGCTACGAGTTTTTGAGCTATAATGTCTTGTTTATCGACGTTGCCAAGTAATCTACATGCATTCGTACGGTAAAGGGCCATTTAGGGTGCGTTTGGTTCGCTGTATAGGTTGAATCGAACCGTTCCGTACAGGATTTAATCTCGTTCATGCGTTTGGTTGACTGAACAGAACCATCTGGTACGGGATGAGATGGTACAGATTTCTAGAATATTCCTTAAAGATGCTGTATCGTTTGATACGGCGAATTCGGCTAAACCGATCGGTACAGGACCGACCGGTACCATTCCATCCAGGATCATCCCATCCATCATGTACCAATATTCCATCCCATTCAGCCTGGTACATCCAACCAAACACACCCTTAATGATGGATGGTGTGTGTGGGAGAGGTGGCAAAAGGTGTCTGAATAGAAGAGGAACAGGCAAAGCTCGCGATCGGATTGTTTGTCTGGCTGTATACTAATTCCAACTTCGGGTACCCGAAAAAAGATAATTGTCCAGTTACCTTGATGTGCGTAGAGTATTTCGCACAAACATGAAATTTTCACTTATCCACGGTTCAAATCTGATGAATTTTCAACTAAATGTTCAAACTTTCATTTTTTTTTTGATACACTTAGTGTTGGAACCTCTAATCACACCTCTGAAAAACCTTAAACATTTATTGTGGAAAGTTCTTAACTTTCTAACAAAAAATAAGAACATACTAGAAATTCTAAAAAAAAAAACATCTTGCCCTTAATCTAATAGACTCTGACTAAGTTGAACTATAGCCGTCATTGAATGATATTATTTTAAAAATATATATAACCGTCCATCTAGTGGGGACCGAGTTATAACAGCATAGATTACAATAAATAGTCATATTAAATAAAATCAAAATAACAAAATAATCAAAATAATGAATAAAATAAATTAGCCATTTAATTTTCATATGAATACCAAATTAAAATCCATATGTAGTTGAAAGTTGGAATAAAAATTAGATTAAAATTCAAGGTTGGATTTGTATATGAATTCTAACCTAAAATTATTATATACATTTCAAATAATAATAATATAAATTTAGAATGAAATATAAAAATAATTAGCAATATGATTTTCATTCCAAAATCCGTAATAAAATTAGCAATTGGATTTCTGAGAGGAGCCGCCCAGATCGTCCTCAAGTTATTGGATAAACAGTCGCTCCCGTCGGATTTGGATCCTAGCAACAGACCACCGGAGGTGATCCCGATGCTAACACCCAAGCTCAAACGAGACAACTCTACAAACATCCAAACGACTCGACAACAACCCCGGTATTCCCCCGGTATGCGATCCGAAACTCGCCCAGGATCCCCACATACCAGTTCCCAATGCCATATCAACATTCAATTCGCACAAAGGGGCATCGAGCCCCCAAGCTCACTACCAGAGACGCAAAAACGCGGAAGCAAACAAACACGCCACACGGCACAAAGAGGCCCAACAAAAACAACCAACAAAGACGACCAAGCGAAAAGCAAACGGGTTCCATTACAGAAATAAGGGTAGCAGCTGTTCACAAAAGTACCACCCACTACTCTATACAACAAAAGTAAAACACCCCGGTAGTGTCATGCCCTAACACTTAGACGAGTGTCGGCTGACCTCTACTTGGTGCCCCGCCTGGCCACCGAGATAGGCGATGAGGGGCAAAACTCATACCCCGCTGGATCCTCACCTGCAAAACCACAAAGCAGAAGCCTGAGTACAAAAGGTACTCGCAAGTCTTACCCGTGGTCCATATACGACCGACTCCAAAGGATTATGCATTTGGATGTAGCAAGGAATAAGCTGAAGGTAGAACAGTTGCAAAATGCTTAACATTTGTTGTTTAGTTACTTAAACTACTCAATTCTCAATTTTAGTGCGGTTGTTACTGCACCTACCACTAGGTGAAGTTAGCAATTAACAAACCACAACAATTAACCACATTCATTTCGAGCTCAAGCCCAACGGCGAACTTGATTCAAGTTATTACTACGATGTAACAAAGAAGTGACCAAGCGTGCTCATATCCGAGAGCGCGGCAATTCGAATCGCTTAGTTAACCCTGCAGGGAAGCATTGATCACACGACATGTGCCACGAAGGAACCTCATGTCAACCCCCTCCCATCCATACCCATTCGTTGGGGCATCTGTCAGGGCCCCCAAGTTCCAAAATTCTGGGATAGCCGGAGTATCCGGATCAACATCCGGAATGTCCGGACATAACCCGGAATGTCCGGACATATTGTTCGGAGTGTCCGGGTTAGCGCTACCGAAGACCCCAACCCGGAGTCTCCGGGTTAGCGTCCGGAGTGTCCGGTATGTGCGGGGGGGGGGGGGGGTTTGTATAAAAGTCCCATTTCGTGGGTTCACTCCTTTCCTTCTTCTCCACTTGTCCTCCACCCATCCCGTGCGTCTCCCTCACCCCAACCTTGTCTCCGGTGAGCTCTCCACTCCGGCGACCTCCCGTGGCTCCTCCCCGGCGTCCTCTAGCTCGTCCTCAAGCCGGCATCCTCATTCCTCTACCCGGCATTGTTCTCCTCCGTCTTCCTTGGAGGTAGGCCTTTCTCTTGGGGGTTGATCCGTGGGTTCTTGGGTCATAAGGCCATCCATGGTGGGTTTAGGGTTTGGGTTTGGATTTGGGGGTTTGGAGTTGAATCTTGAGCTCTAGGGTTTTGGGTGTAGTGGTTCTAGGGTTGGTTGGGGCTTGGATTGATGAATGTGGGTACTAGAGAGGTAGATCGGGTAGTGGTAATGCCGATCCAAGGGTCGTTTGGAGTTGGCTAGTGGTTTCATGGGCTAGTGTCGTTCCTCGTGGAGTTGGGTTAGCTATAAGCTTCTTCGGCCTTGCCGCGTGTAGAAAAGTCATAGGTCGGGTCCCCGCGGTGCCGTGGGACTTGGCGGCACCTCGGTCCGTTGAGTAGTTGGGCCAAATGCTCCAGGTTCGGAATGTCCGGACGACCAGTCCGGAGTATCCGCCCTAGGCCGGAGTATCCGGACACAGGGTCCGGAGTATCCGGGTTATCCGGACTGTCCGGATCAAATAACCGGACTGTCCGGGTTAGGCTATTCTGTTCGGTTTCGTTAACCTGTCCGGTCGCGTTGTTTCGTTGGGATTTTTCCTTTTGTGTTCATTTCATTTGCATGGCATGCATCTTATTATGCATTGTATTCGTGTAGAGAGCGATCCCGCGGGACTTGACGCCGCGGTGACCGAGGGTGCGACCGGAGAGCCAGTTACTGCCGACCCACAAGCAGAAGAACAAGGCAAGCACCTATGCATCTTGAACCTATATTAATTGTATTTTTGTGAATAAACTGCTTAATTGGTGAAATAAGTCTGCATTAGGAGTTGAATTGGGTTAGGGTTAGATCCTATTTGCTGCACATTCGTCCCTTGGATTTGTGAATACTTCCGTTGGAACTAGTATGGGTATTAAATGAGTCACTGCTTAGAATTGCTTAGAGGTCGGGATTTGGGCCAAGTGGCGGAAGGTTCCGTCGCTTGAGGTCGTTACCTTACCTATGATAAAAAGAGTGGGCATGGATGGGTAGTTGGAAAAGAAAAGATGAATTGGAGACCGGGCGGGAAGGTTGGGACATTGGGTAAGGAGACCCGATGTGGTAGTTCTCGTCTGAGTCGATTAAGGACCGATTCGATGGTTGCCCTTTGATTGAGCACACCCCGGTTGGTCGCATGCCCGATTATGGTACGGTAAGCCACTCTTTCTCTCATACGGAATCGATGGACCGTAACTTCCTGTGGTTGGACGTGGTTGAGGGCGAGGCTTATGCCGACTCTCGAGCGCCAAGCCGGGCTTGGGGCTGCTCGAGGGGGTGCTAGGTTTTCGGGCCACAGGAGGACGCTTCAGCGATTGGGTATGATTGGGAGGGGGTTGACACTAGGCCCTTGTGGTAAGTGTCGTGCGATCAATGCTTCCCTGCAGGGTTAATTAAGCGATTCGAATTGCCGCGCTCTCGGATACGAGCAAGCTCTTTCATCGCTCAGTCACGTAGTAAGAACTTGAACCGAGGTTCGCCGTCGAGCTTGAGCCCAAATAAATTGGTGATGAGATAAATTGTTGTGAATTAATGATTGCACTTCATTTTTAGAAGTAGGCTATTTATTAAAACTGCTAAACTTGTGAATTGAGTAGTTGAGTGACTAAATAATAAACCTAAGCATTTCCGCAAATGTTACCTCTAGCTTATTCCTTGCTACATCCAATTGCATGTCCTTTGGAGTCGGTCATATATGGACCACGGGTAAGGCTTGCGAGTACCTTTTGTACTCAGGCTTCTGCTTTGTGGTTTTGCAGGTGAGGATCCAGCGGGGTGCGAGTTTTGCCCCTACTGCCTATCGGTGACCGGGCGGGGCACCGAGTAGAGGCTGTCGACGTTGTACGCCCGGAAGTGTTCAGGGCATGACACTTCCGGAGGTGTTTTACTTTTGTTTGTATAGAGTGGGTGGTCTTACTTTTGTGAACAGTTGCTACTTTTATTCCTGTATTGGACTCGTCTGCTTTTCGTTGGTCGTCTTTGTTGGTTGTCTTTGTTGGGCCTCTTTGTGCCGTGTGGTGTGTTTGTGGCTTCCGCGTTTTTCTTTGCGTCTCTGGTAGTGATCTTGGGGGCTCGATGCCCCTTTGTGCGAATTGATGTTTGGTATAGCATTGGGAACCGGTATGTGGGGATCCTGGGCGAGTTTCGGATCACATACCGGGGGAATACCGGGGTTGTGGTCGAGTCGTTTGGATGTTTGTAGAGTTGTCTCGTTTGGGCTTGGTTGTTAGCATCGAGATCACCTCCGGTGGTCTGCTGCTAGGATCCAAATCCGACGGGAACGACTGTTCATCCAACAACTCGAGGACGATCTGGGCGGCTCCTCTCACATCTTCATGCGGTCCGGAAACCTAGCACCCCCTCGAGCAGCCCCAAGCCCGGCTTGGCGCTCGAGAGTCGGCCTAGGCCCCGCCCTCAACCACGTCCAACCACATGAGGGCATGGCCCATCGAACGGCATGCGATAAAAGAGCGGCTTACCTTACCATAATCGGGCATGTGATCAACCAATTGGTGCTCAGCCATGGTACCACATCGAATCGGTCCTTAGCTGACTCAGGTGGGACTACCACATTTGGGTCTCCTTACCCAAATGTCTAACTCTCCCGCCCGGTCTCAAATTTCATCATTTCATTTCCCATAAACAACCCATTGCAACCCAATACTCGTAAAGTACACCAATCTCAAGCGGTGGAACCTTCCACCACTTGGCCCAAACCCGACTTCTAAGCATACTAAGCACGACACAATCAGTACCCATAATCTAGCTCCAAAGGAGGTGTTCAACAAGCAACAATAAGAAGGGTACGTGTAGCAAATAGGATCTAGCCTATCCCACATTTCAACTCCTAATGCATCATTTAATCGAACAATAAGCAATTAATTTGCAAAAAAATAGTTTACACATAAAGTTCAAGATGCTTAGGTGCTTGCCTTGTTCTTCTGCTTGCGGATCGACAGTAGCTGGCTCTCCGGTAGTACCCTCAGTTGTCGCGGCGTCAACCCCGCGGGATCGTTCTCTACACGAATACAATGCACAATGAGATGCATGCCATGCGAAAGAAACAACAAAAATACCACAATTTGCAAAACCCCCCAACCGAACAGACCAAGGGAACCCGGACAGTCCGGGTATTTCATCCGGACAGTCCGGCTAACCCGAACATTCCGGACCGCGTGTCCGGATACTCCGGCCTAGGGCGGACACTCCGGGCTTTTAGTCCGGACACTCCGGACCTGGCGAGTTCTACCCAATGACTCGACGGATCGAGGTGCCGCCAAGTTCCCACGGCACCGCGGAGACCCGATCTATGATATTACTACACGCGGCAAGGCCGGAGAAACTTATAGCTAACCCAACTCCACGAGGAACGACACTAACCTAGGAAATCACTAGCCAACTCCAAATGACCATTGGATCGGCATTTCCACTACCCGATCTACCTCACTAGTACCCACATTCCTTAATCCAAGCCCCAAACCAACCCTAGAATCACTACACCCAAAACCCTAGAGCTCAAGACCCAACCCCAAACTCCCAAATCCAAACCTAAACCCTAAACCCACCATGGATGGCCTCAAAACCCAAGAAACCCACGAATCAACCCCCAAGAAAAAGGCTTACCTCCAAGGAAGATGGAGGAGAAGCAACGCCGGGTGGAGGAAGGAGGATGCCGGCTTGGGGAGGAGTTCCACGGGATGGAGGAACCGCCGGGGGGGGGGAGCCACGGAAGGTCGCCGGAGTGGAGAGCTCACCGGGGACAAGGTTGGGTGAAGGAGACGCACAGGGTGGGTGGAGGGCAAGTGGAGAAGAAAAGAAAGGAGTGAACCCACAAAATGGGACTTTTATACAAACCCCCCCCGCAAATACCGGACTCTCCGGATGCCAACCCGGAGACTCCGGGTTGGGGTCTTCGGTAGCACTAACCCGGACACTCCGGGCATTTGGTCCGGACACTCCGGGTTGAGGCGCTCGGTCAGGTTAATCCGGGTACTCCGGACAATATGTCCGGACATTCCGGATGTCCCAGAATTTTGAAACTTGGGGCCCTGACAATTTCTATACGAATTCAAACCTAAAATTGAAATTCAAAATTAAATAAAAATTATATACAAAAATAATAGAAAACTGGATTGAAAAATATAAATTTGATTTTCATACAAACTCTAAATTAAAACTCCTACATATGAAAAATTCAAAATTAGCAATTGGATCTATATATGAATCCTAATCTAAAACTGAAATTAACAATAAAAAAATAGATTAAAAGAAAGAGGTTATGTCAAGTATAATAAAAAATAGCATATGTTCAAAATTAAATAAAAAATAGATGAAAAGAAAGAGTACATGTAAGGCACAATAAAAAATAATATATATTCGAAATAAAAATTAGCAGTTGGATTTATATGTAAATTCTAAACTAAAATTAAAAAACAAAGTCCATAAGAACTATAGTCCAATTTTTTTTTTGCAAATTTAGAATAAAAATCAAAAGAAATTAGTAATTATTTTTAAATTTCATACTAATTGAAAAGTAAGAAATGGTCTCATTCAGAATTAAAATTCCATAAATATGCTAATTCGTGAGAAAAATAAAATAAGGTTAGGAGTTTGATTGTATATACAAATTAGGAACCGATTTCTATTATGTAATAAATTCTATGGTAGGTAGTTTACAATCGCTAAGTAAAAAGAAAATATGCTAAAAATTCTCACCAAAATGAACAAATTATGTTCTTTTATTTGGTGGGTCTTCACGGGATGGAGGTATGGAGATGGTGATTCATTGATGGGTGTTCACTTGGCTATATCAATATAAGATATATGATGCATATTATTAGCATGTAGTATAGATAAAACATTGCAATAATAGAAGATTGAGATGATACCGATATAGATGGAAAATGTCATGTTTATCGTTTTGCTATGCAAGTATTCGAGGAAAAAAGTTTGATCGCAGGTGATAAGTATAAAGAAACAGTGCGAGTATTTTTTAATCCTATAGTATGTAATATTAAAATATCACAAATAGAGTTAGGCAATGATTTATTTTTCAAAAAGCAAAATCATGTACATATTACAATTCATTTAACTATGCAGTAAGGATGATACCCGTGCAGCCGTGCAGGTGTGTGGACCACCTTGCTAGTTAGAAATAATGAATTGCATGAATATGCAAAGAAAAGAATTGTTGAATGTTATCGCGAAATTATAGATAGACATATATCTAGAAATAAAATTTGAAAGGTAGAATCGCATACAGAGAGTACTACTTTAACAAGAGCAGAGAACCATCTGAACTGAAACAGTTTAACTTCTTTGTTTCACACTGTGACATTTGTACCAATCTCGTAACACACCACATGGCTCCAGCCAACTCGCCATTGCAATGGCATCCAAATTGCTGCCGCCGCTGCCGCTGCCGCTGCCACCAAGTAGTAAAGTTTGGGCATGCACAGCACAGCAGCAGCACCACCTTACCGAGTAAATTTCCAACTTCCAAGCCCTGCCATCCTGAAGGCGGCCACACCGATACGTCGCTTTCTGGCTCGTTTATTGCTCATATTACTACAAACACCTTCGATCACTTCACATCATAGTATATCATATACATCGATCGTGTCCCAGAGACTTTACGGCTAACGCTGACAACATGTCTAACAGCACAAAACTCAAAACAAAGAGAGCGAGGACACAGCTATGCATGGTTCTGGTGTTAAAACCTAAAAGATGGCAGCAAGATCACCATCATAGGCTGCTTCAAAAGGGCAGCGAAGGAGAAGCACCGCTTCGCTTCACTTCCTCCCTTTGCCGCTGCCGTACAACCGGAAGAGGTTGAACGCCGAGAGGAACGCGATCCCGACCATGTTCACGCTGGCGGCGATGGCGCAGGCGACGCCGCCCCCCGCCTGCGTGCAGAACCTCTTGTAGAGGTGGCACGTCTTCATCCACTGGAACTCCGGCTGGCCGTACTTGCCTATCAGCGCGGCCTCCATCGCCACGGCCACCGCTGAGATTGTGATGTACGCCATCACCTGCACAGTAGATAGAACGCCAAGTTACTACTAACAGTTGGGAAAATCTCGCGTAAAAGTTTCAGAAGTAAAAGAGATAAAAGTTACTGAGGTACAACTTATCGTTTGTGTTTGACCTCGGTACCAGATGCAGTTGCGTTCAACTCTAAGTCAGAAGTAAGCAAAGTAAAAACTTCTTCCACAAGAGGAACAGTACTGGAGTACCATATGTTGTGAGAGTTTAATGCTAGAATAGGTAATAGAACAATCCGGAGCTTCACATTAATAACGCTAGCTGGTGTTGCGATGCTTCTGGCCTCTACTAATACAGATTCTGCATTCAGACAGCCAATGCACACGTTGACTACATGGCCACTGAGAAATCTTTGTACTTGTATCACCGGGCTTGTTTATTTTTGCTTTTGATTCTGGATTCTGACCCAAAAAGCTGAATAGAAAACAAACAGCCTGATTGCAGAATCCGATTATCACAATACAACCCATCCATATACACTAGAATCCACAATTCACTTCATATATGCTTTTGGATTTCAGCTTTTGAAGAATCAGTTTCTCTATAATCACAATCCATAACCACAATCCAGAATCAGTTTTTAGAGAATCCAAAGCAAAAACAAACATGCCATTGTTGTTTAGCTATAGCATGAGAAGTATATGATTACAAGGTACTAAAAAATGTAACACAATTCTTCAGTTCTGGGTTTGGGACATGGAGCTCATATATGGTGTAGCAGCTGCTAATATTGGGCGTCTTAATTAAGTGGTTCGATGCTCATAATGTTTGTCAACCTTCATACAGCATGCGGAAATGTAGCTAGATGTTGATTGCGATATGTGACCTGCTGTACTGGCGGCCTGTTTTAATACCAGCCGAACTACAGTAACAAGACAGGATGTGACATGACGATACTATAATTTCTAGAATCAGAAAAGTTTTATATATGCCATAAATGCAAAAAAGTAATCCTTTAAGCTCCTAATTTCATTCTTCTACAAAGGTCAGTATGGGCGGGCAGCATTTTATTTAAACTTTTCTCTCTGAAAAGCAAAACGAAAACAATTCTTTGTATCAGTAAATTCATATAGTTCACACATCCGGCAAATAAATTTCATGTCTTTTTCCTTTCTTTCAAATTGATGAGGATATATCTGTTGGTAGATAGATGTGGGTACAGTACCACTTTTCTCTTGGAGAATTAACAACAACCAACAAACGATGTTGCATTCCCTGGTCGCTACTAGGGGAAACATCTGTTTTGTTTCCTGTTAAGACACTAACCACAACCTTACAATATGTTGAAACTTGGTATCAGGTAACATTTCGCTTTATGCAATGCAATCATCTCATTCTCTACGCTGTACAAATCCTGTTCAATGTCAAGGGCTACAGAACAGAAGCATTTACACCTAAAATGTTGTCATCATAGCTGAGAAGTCACCCTTTGACAGTGACAAACACACATGCGAGACAATAACGAAAGCAAACAAACGACTAGAAAAGAAGATGGTGACAGTAACAACCACTTGCCTGATCACAAGAGAAGATAGCCCAGGCCAGGGGCCTACTGAGAAGGACACCACCCCTCACTATGCTCACCAAGCACCTTGCACCCTGGATAAGGCTATAACAAGCGGCCATCCCATTTGCTATCACCAGAAACCTACATCAAAGCAAACGAGCTTTAGCCGTGCATCCTGTCTCTTTGATTAGATCCCAGTTTTAAACGTTGTTTTCGTAAAAGTTCTTAAGACCTTAAGAGAAAAATCAGTGTTTTTTGGGGGCTTTTTTTCTTCTAATGATATACTACTGATCCATGTTTGCCAAAAAAAATCTGTCCATTTCGCGGCCTTGATTAGATTTTCAATAGTATGTCAGTACTTGGAAACGTTACACGATCCCATGGTCCAATATGAAGATGGTCCTGCTCATAGGTGTTAATGTGGGCAGCAATGGAGACGGTAGCTACAAAGTGAAAACAAGCAAAAATCTGATTTGACTTAAATACTGACCATTGATGGCCGCCAAACATACTGAAATATCAGTATATAACTGATCACGGAGTACTGCATTACTTGCATTTTCACCAGAATACTACTATCGGTAAGTTAAACAAAGAGCTCTTTTTATGATACACTAAATTCAATATGAATAGTTTGTTCGTTCTTTTTGATCCAATGAATCATATTAGCTACTCTCTCTGTCCAACAAAGAATGCATTTCTAGTGTTCAAAATTTGTCCCACAAAGAGTGCATCTTTAGTCTGTAGGGCTCACCCAAAGCCTATTAATTCCCATAACTCCACTCCAAGATTTGAAATTTTTTTGGCTCCTTTGCATGCTTAGTGACTCGGCGTGGAGTAATATCCCACTAATCTTCTGCATGTAGAGCTGTAAATGTATCCATGCGCATTTAAGTGCCGGTGAAAACCAAAGCACCAGTACGCTTATGCATGGAGCTGTAAAATTTACCTTGCACACTAATTTGTCTTAAAAAAAACTAGAATGCACTCTTTGTGGGACGAAGGGAGTAATACTTATGTATACTTCCTCCGGTGGTATAGTATTAAAAATATCTTTAACAAGCCAATAACTAAATTTAATCTCTACTACATATTATATACTACAAACAGAATAATAGAGCGTAGAATTTCTCTTAACAAGTACTACTTCCATCACACGCACGCACGCACGCACAAACTAAAAACTACTCAAATCCTAGTGTTCCGCAACCGTGCTGGTAGGCGAGAAGTAGGTTACGCATTTATGCCTTCCCATGAATGATCGAACCATTAACACTGCAGCATCGGGCAGCCAGCACGTGGTAGGTGCGAATCGTTACTCAACAGAGTGAAAGCACCGGTCCGGAGCACTGGCCGTCCGCCCCAACCCCTAACCATTTTCACTTGGCCAAGGAAGCAAGGATCTCCATTTTTGCGATGCCATCGGCGACAGCCAGTGCCATTAATGGAGTTTCCCACTCTTGGTACGGCACCACGACCTCCTCGATGCAAACCGCGCCCCAGCCTACCCGTGCCCATGCTAGGCTTCCCGCTGCAGCCACGCAGCAGGGGCATACGGAGTATACTAGTAGTATATACGTATATATACGTATATGGATGGGCCCTCGGCTTCGACAAAGAAATAAACTGCCCAGCCGTGCCTCGTCTGCAGCCTTAAGCGGCTGTTTCCTCTGCAACCACGTACGAGCGTCTGGTTGGTTGCTCATCGTTGCTTGCTATTAATCTCTTCGCCAGCTCTCTACCGTCTTAAAACCGTATCACTTTGATGTGCCGATGGTCTATCAACGCGTCGTGTATTCGTGTGTTGATATAGCTAACCCAATCAGGTGCGAAATCACACAAGCCTTCTCTAGCCGCTAAGTAACCATTAGACGAAGTGACGTGCCTTGTGAAGGAAGTACTAAGGCGTATTTGGTTTCGTTAGGACAAGGCTTTGACCAACAATTACTCTATTAGCATATAGTTTTTATTACATAAAATTGATATTAGCAGATTTGTATTCAAAAGTACTTATATATAATTATGATTTTGTATTGTATAAATGATATATTAATAAAGTAATCGTTGGTCAAAGTCTTATCCTAACGAAACTAAATACGCCTTATAAAAAAAACGGAGGGAGTAGTACGTAGTGCCAGGACATTGACCAGATTAATTACCAATTTACCAGCGCTAGCTGCTGAGCAATCACAAGGTAAGGTACACGCTGTTTATATTTATGTAAAAGCTAGAAAGAATCTTAGAACAATAGGCCAACATCGGTGACCAGTCGAAGCAAATAATTTCTGCGACATAAAGACGCTGGAATATTACTGTGTTGTGATCTGTGACTTGTGAGTTGTGAGCCTCCCGTTCCAGTGAGGCAGTGACGTTTTTTTTTTGCGCAAAAAAGAAGAAAAGATTTGCTTGCTGCTGTCAGTGCTTCACAGCATCAGTGACTAGTCAAGAAGGGACGGATTTTACTTGCTGTAAGGAGATGAAATTTACTACTACTACTAACAGAGAGGAAAGGAAAGTTGAGAGGAGGCGTTGATGGAGGGCTCACACGAGGGACTGCATGTCGGTGTACCGGGCGACCTTCTCGATGGAGAAGAAGAAGCGGGTCTGGCGGTCGGCGCCGAGGAGGGCGGCGGCGAGCACGGCGAGGCCGCACGCCGCGCACCGCAGGAGCACCTCGGCGGCTCGCACCCGCCGCTCCAGCGAGGCCGGCACGCGCCCGCCCGGGCCGTAGTAGCACACCGGGACATTGCCGGGGCTGATCCCGTCGCCTCCTCCTCCTCCTCCTTGCCTCATGGCTGATAGGTTCTGGTTTCTTTTGCTGTTTACTAGTGCTGCTGCTACTGAAGGAGAGCCGGAGAGAAGCAGTGGGGGAGCCGAGCTGAGCTGCTATGCATGTTGCGGAGGCAGTATTTAAAAGCGCAGAGCGGAGGTAGAGGTCTAGAGGAGCGTAAATGTGCAGCGTTTTCGCTAGGTGCACGCCACCGACCCGGCACGGAGGGTGGGCCGTCCGCTGGTGAAATTAAGAGAGGTGCTTCTATGCTCTCCCTTTTAAAAGTTGCACAACTATTAAAGCATGAATGAAGGGTAGATGGTGATTATTTACCCCTTCGTTTGCTTTAAGATTTGTACAACTTGTACTAGAAGGAAGAGCATAGAAGCACCTCTCTGAAATTAATCTTTAACATCAAATATTTGGTGATGACTAGTTGAGACGATTATAGATTTATCTTAAGAGGAGTTAATTTTTTTTTTCTTTACAAAGCTTGCTAAGAGAAAATTTCTTTTTTCGTTGGAGTAAGAGTAACACAGGTAAAGCTTGTTGAGATAATTTTGTGGACCATAATTAATAGGTTTTGGTTCATACTTTGATTGTTTCGATCACAATCAAGATACTACTTATGAATTACTCTATTAGTGTGATAACTATAACAAATAATAGAATGCAAAATCTAGTCATTTTCTAAGTAGCAAAAAAAGGACTAGTCTTAAAATCCCCCCCCCCCCCCTTTTTGAAACAACATGTTCTTTGAAGTTGGTTTGCTTTGTCAGGGATTGGATAAGTTTCCATAATTACCACGTTACCTCGATAGCCGATTTCGATCATGTATACCCTTGGAGGATGTCCCCGAGGGCGGCTTACGAGCATAAGGTTTAACTGGTTGATCCGCCAAGTCGACTCAAGCTCGATGCTCGGCTTCAAGCACCAGACCCATGCCCGAGCATACATGCTCGGCCAGGACCAAGCTTGCTCGGCTCGAGCTCGTCCGCGAGATGTATGGTCGGAAGGTCGTGGTAGGCGGTTACGCCGGAATAGCATTATTCGCGCCACGATTCGGTGCCGTTAAACCACGATGGGAATGTAGTGTAAATCTCGGTTTCAGTTACGACCACGATTGGCACCATCAAACGCCCGTTATCTCGGCTGTAATCAGGAAAGATATTCGGGTAGATTATAAATACCCCTTAATACATGTTGAGAGGGAGAGGACAATCTTTGTAAAAATACACCATGTAATTCCATCACTACTGGAGTAGGGTTATTATCTCCTCCGCGAGAGGCCCGAACCAGTATAATCCCCCATGTCCGTTCCCGATTAACAGACATCCAAAACCGACCTAGGAATCTCCAGACGTAATCCCTTCACCGAAATAAGCATGTAGAGCATCCTTAATTTATTTGTATGCGAAAAATAAAATACTATTGTTCTAAAATACACTCTTTACGTTTCTTATTTGATATTTTTTATTTTTTTTACGGTATGACTTTCACTATTACTTCTTATAATTTCATATTACCATAGAGTAGTAAAATTATGGTATTATGAAAGCATTTTGAATAACTAAATTAAATATATAGTTTTCGTGTAATCAATCTAGATAGCTTCAAATATATTGGTGATTAAATTTTAAAAAAATTGACTGTACCAATTTATAGCGTCAAAAAAACTAAGAGTAACGTATAAACATTTGAGTTAAATCTGTCTATATTTGTACAATTGTGTGCAAGAGCATACGAAAGGCATGTACCTAACATTTGGCGAATTGAGATGATGGATCGCTTTGCCCTAAACCCTAGAAGAGGAGTTACAAGTGGATGCACGATTGGGATCCTCTACCGTTACTGCACCGTGCAGTTGGGTCACTGCACGCGTGTGGGACTCATCGTGCAGTGATCCAACTGCACGGTACAGTAACGGCAGAGGATCAGTTCGGTGGATGGAACCGTGGAGGCGTGGAGCAAATGCCAAAGAAAATCCATTCTCTACAGCACATTGCTTTCCTGGAATTTAGTACTGAACAAAATGTTTCTATCAAGAAAAGGGGAATCTGGGAGGGGGAATTCGACAAGGAGCGAGTAATTTATGAGTCCTGTGACTCCTATCTACAGGCAGTAGTCTTCGAAAAAACATACGAATAGGTTAGAGACTACCTATAAGAGCATCTTCAATGGTAGAGCTAACTACTGACTATAAAAAAACTCTATATCACTTATAGTTAGCTTAAAGACAAGCTCTTCAATGGGTTGATTATAACATATTCTCCAACATTAAATGTGGATCCATATGTAATTGTCTTTTATTTTTCTTAAAAAACACTATAGCTTGACTCTTAGTTAAGAGCCAGCTCTTGTCTCTCTCCTCTACTTCTCTCCACATAAGCAAAAAGATGAGATGGACTTCTTATAGCCAGCTGATTTGGCACCATTGGGGATGCCTCTTAGAGCAAGTCCAATAAGCTAGTCTATTAGCCAAGTCCACATCACCAGGAGACATTGTAAGAGACAAGTCATACAATAGCTCGACTGTTAGCTTCGCTCTAGAAAAGTAACAGCATTTAATTTGTATTATTTGCATATGAAATATGGTGATCAACCCCAAACACCATCTTCGTGGCCATACATGCTGCTAGTAGAAATAGAAAAGGAGCCCAAACAAATAGCGGGTGCTTGTAACATTGAAGCAAATTGACACACACTAATAAATCAAACATAGTGTGAACCAACACAAGACAGTTTATTTAACATTGAGGCAACTAGAGCTTCTGCTTGTCCTCACACGGCCTGCCACCATAAGTGGCCATTACACTCATCACATAGAAATTCCACCATAAGCAAGTCTATAGTTTATTTAACACTAACTAGCTGATGAGCCATATATACCAAGTTGCCAACAGAGTAAGCAGCCTTCCTTTAGGAAGAACGACCAAAATCAAACTAGCATTCCTTGACAAAAGACCACCAAAATCAAACTAGCATGCCTCGAGTGAGAACCACCAAATCAGACTACTATGCCTTGAGGGAGAATCACACCATCAAAGAACAAACAATATTTGTGCCTGGCGTCACCTGAAATAATTATGGAAGTGTAAATGAGTTGTATTATAAACTATAAAACGAATAAGATGCAATAGCTTATATATGAAAAAATTACTGCAGTCATGATTACTTTTTTTTTTCTATTGCCAAACTTCTCCCAAATATGCTCAACTAAGTCTTTTTTTAGTTGGGTATGTGTTGGTTGATGATGGATAGTGGCTCTTCTGCGTAGCACTTCAGATAACTCTAAGCAACCACCTGTTTTTACTTCAGGAGGTAGAGCAATGGATGACCCCCCCTTCTCATTCAAGTCAATAGGAAGTTTGGCCATCTCTTTCTCATCTTCAACTATCATATTATGGAGTATGACACAAGCTTTCATGACTCTCCCAATACTAATCTGTTTCCATAATCGTGCTGGACGGCGCACGATATTGAAACGGGACTGCAAAACCCCAAAAGCACGCTCCACATCTTTCCTACAGCCTTCTTGGGTCATTGCAAATAACTTGTGTTTCTCCGTCTGTGGAGCACGTATTGACTTCACAAAGGCAGCCCATTCTGGGTATATCCCATCAGCAAGGTAGTAGCCTGTGCTATACTGCCTCCCATTAACAGAGAACTGAACTTCAGGTGCTTCCCCTTTCAATGCATCGATGAATAATGGGGATTGATTAAGTACGTTAATGTCGTTATTGGACCCAGCCACACCAAAGAAAGCATGCCATATTCTAAGGTCCTTTGAAGCAACCGCTTCTAGTATGATTGTTGGGACTCCATAGTCGCCTCGGACATATTGCCCCTTCCAAGCTGTGGGACAATTCTCCCATCTCCAATGCATACAGTCAATGCTTCCAAGCATGCCGGGGAAGCCACATGACTCACCAACCTGAAGTAAACGGTTCACATCCTCAACTGTGGGGCCCCGCAGATACTCCCCGGAAAAGATTTGAATCACTCCTTGCGCAAACATATCTAAGCACTCCAATGCAGTGCTCTTCCCAATCTTCAGGTACTCATCTAAGGCATCAGCTGGAGTACCATAAGCTAGCATGCGGATTGCAGATGTACACTTCTGCAATGGTGAGAGCCCTCGGCGACTTGCGCAGTCTGCCCTTAGAGTGAAATAGGGAGACCAGTCACCAAGGGCATTCACAATGCGCATAAAGAGATCTCTTCTCATCCTGAATCTTGTACGAAAAATTCTCTCGGGGTAGAGTGGGTATTCAGCAAAATAGTCGGCCACGAGACGTAGATGAGCACCTTCGTGGTCCCTTGGGATGCACTTCCGCGGACCACTTCGGCGCTGAGATGGTCCAGCTTCTAACGTCCCCTTGATGGACGTTATTAGCTGCCTAGTAATGGAGTCTAGGATATCTTGCTGGGCAATATACTCTTCCATAATCTTGGTAGGATCTAGTTCATCTGAATTATCTGAGTAGGAAGATAATCCATGTGGGCGATTATCCACCCCCCTGCAGATGGATAAACATTAATTAAGATTTACGTATTCATATATCTAGTCAACAAATATTTCAGAAAAGTAACATTTAATCTACCTTATCAGTCGAGTATTGTGCATATATCTTTATAATTTTAAGGAACAGATGGAGCATGAGTGCATGACACAAGTATATCCATACTTACATCAGAACATTATAAAAGCATCAAAACTTAAGAAACAAAAAGTTTGGACATTGTTGCCTAACTCTCTTTGGTTTGTAATCGTTGGATCACAGCCAGGGATCCTGCTAGATCGGCAGGCCAAACTTCACCACTGCCAGTAATCGGAGTACTGAACTTCCAGCTAAATCGCTCTATGCCGGACAATGAATAGTACAGCGATAACAGCTCACAATACAGAGAAGAAAGAACAGCGATGCAATGTAATGCCTGACCACACATCTGCCAGCCTTATTACCCTTTATTTATAGTCTCTTATTCAACTACAATACGGACTCGGACTAATACATTGTGTAGGAGTTCAGCTCCTTTTCCTGGAAGGACACAACTACTGGAAACTGAATCCTATACGGTCCGCTATGAACTGAAAAAACAGAGACTCAACTGGAAGACTGAACTTAGTCAACATCGACAAGATTATTACTAACAGTAGTTCACAGCCAGCAAAACATATGCTATAGAAATTCGTCAGGCAGATGCCTGCAAGAACCAAGTAATAGTAGTCAAGGTGCCCGTCATCTAACTTTGGTGAAATCCACCCCACCTACCCTCCTGTCGTAGTCAAAACCGAAACCAGAGTGACTATTTCTGAGTTCAGTAAATTCCCAAATGAGATTTTTGCAGATTGTAAACGCAAACGAGTTTCGATCGACGGGATCGGAAGCCATGTAGATGCAAAGATGTGTTGCAGGTGTGTTACTTGCCATTTTTGCAGATCAGAGTCCATGTCATCCTTTTGGACTGCATGGAAAGAAGATGCAGCCGCACCACCACTGCTAGGCGCAGGCCACCAAGTGCAGGCAGTGGAAGACATCGGCACAGCTTGCGATGGCGGCGGCGGACCGCGCCACCAAGGGCCGGGAGCTGTAGACCCTGGCATGGCCTGCAAGGAAGCCGGTGGTGCAGTGAAACATCCAGGCCCGGAGGACGCCGACGGCGCAGACGAGCTTGGGATGGGTTGAGGCGGCGGCGCCACCTCTCGCTTCGACCTGCGAGACATCCGATTTACTGAGGCTAGGGCTATTTCAAATGGAAGAACCTTGGAGCAGCTTGTGGGGAGGACTTAAATCGGCACTGTAAGGAGGCGATTCAGCTTCAGGAGGAGAGGATTTGGCGCGTATGGAGGTGAAATCATCCATTTGCCGCCAGGAGGAGAGGATTTGGTGCGCCATGGTGCAGGGGAAATTGCTGCGGGAGGGAGAAACAAGCGAGGCTCACGGGATCGAGAAAGGAAGGAAGCGGCCCACAAAACGTGTCTCTAATCGACAAGTTTGTCGCCAAATCGGCTCCAGCGCATTTTTTCTCGTGCTGCAGCTCGGCGCAAGATTAGTAGACTAATTCGTTCTCTCTCTTCTTTTCTTTCTCCTCCACGTAGATTTTTGCTGAGTTGGCTTGGCTATAAGATAAGCTGAGGTGTATTATTGTACTTGCTCTTAGGGAGACGATCTTACGAGTTTACATCATCTATGCTTAGTGTGTTATTGTTAAGGTTTCAAAATTTGTTTTCGGATCACATCTTGAAAAACAGTTGAAATCCAAACTTTCGACAAGATTTCAGAATTTCAAACTATTACACCAAAAAAGTGAAGGCGGATTAATCAACGATCACCACACACACAAACACCGGGTTTAATTATGAGTGCGGTCGTGTCAGCCAATTTGATCTTGTAATCAACAAGAAAAATAGCATACGATTCAATCAGTCGTTAAGCCGACTATCCGTTTGATTATGATCTGATCTAATCTAATCTAAACAACTATTCAAGTCTATTAGATGAGAGGTAGATCTAAACAGTCTGATTGAGCTGATTAGACAAAGATAAATGTATATTTTTCTCGAAAAAAATGATGCGCAACAAGATCAGAGAAAAAACAAACTTGTGTGGTGTAAATCAACAAACCAATAATTAGTGACACGCAACTTTATTGATCAAGTGAATTACAGGAGAAACATTACACGACTAAAATTCTACGACATGTTTAATTTAGAGATTGTTCCATTTGGGATTTGCTTATCATCTATGCGAACATGGTCACATGGGGTTAGAATGCATGTTGACATTTTGGGGAGGCGTTCTGAAAACACATGTCGTATTAGGATCTCCATAGTTGCTTGATTTCATTTGTCTAACTTTGCCTTGGTGTCTTGCTGTGTATCCGAATTTGTTGGTTGCATGCGCCATTCTGTTTCAGTTGTTAGTCGGTAACTGCTGAATGGAGTGTGCGCTCATTATGAGGAGTCGCTCGCACTCCGGAGGCAGCCTGTTTTCTGGTGTGTGAGGCACACAGTGCTACAGATCTCTTTTCAGTTGCAAATTTGACCATCACTTCTTCCCTAATCGCATTCGATGGCATAAGCCATGTCTTGGAAACAAATGGTCGAACAGTAAATGGGTTATCCATCGATCAAGTTCAAGTTTCTGAAGGAACATCTTGGTGCTATTGTCTGATATTGTTGGTGCAAAAACATAACCCAACAAAACTTTTCAGAGGACCACACAAGAGGAACGGGCGATTTCAGAATGTAGTGAAATGCCCAAATGCATTTAATCAACGAAGCATTTTACGTTACATGCAGTTTCCTTTGAGGAAGAAATGAAGTGAAAATCAAGCTGGAAGTTTTTCCTAACTTTGTTTTATTGATTTTATAATGTTTGCTGCTTTTTAGGTTATATACCTGTTGTTGAAGGACAGCCTGCGAGGATGCGACGTCTTCCATGCTGTGGCCTTGGCTTGGGTTGGTTTCTGTAAGTTTCTCTGAACACTTACCATTTTGCATTCCAGAAACTTGGATTGGACCCTGAGGAATTGGTGTATCTACTGTTTTGGAAAAGGTTCGTTATTGGCTTCTTCCTTGCTGCTATTCCATGGTATACTGGAGCTTTTGTTGTGATCTGCGTCCGAGTACATGATTACAGGAAGAAACCAGGATACGTTGGCTTCTACCACTGCAATGCTCTGTAGTTCCTAAGTTACTTCCAGCTATATCTATGTGTTTCCTTTGTGAATTTGTATACATAATTTATATATGTTTTTTTTTAAAAAAATTTCACATGTATTTCTCATAAAAAAATTACAATTCTCCACAAAAATTTTATGCTAAATCCGGTTCTAAAAACATGAAAACCGGTTCAATTTGTAGCAATTTGGTCCAAACAGACGAAATCTTGCTGAGGTTTTTCGAAATTACTGTAGCAATCTAAAAATGTTCGGTTTTCTTATCCTGCTGAGATTTGGAACCTTGGTCCCGGCCGAAATTTCAGATTTTGATCGAGATTTTTGAAATCTCGGCGAGATTTTAAAACTTGGTTACCGTAAGAATACAAAACTATGACTCTGTTAGCTCTATGGATTTCAAATTCAATGTGAAATTGATTGGAAATTAAATATACAGTGCAATCGGTCAAGTTCGAGTCAACTCCAATAGACATACCTATAGTTCACAAAACCGATCAGCTTTTGTCGAATCGACCGTATCGAGCTGGTTCGAAACCTTATACCGGTCGGTAAACCGGTTCAATTCAAAAAATTTGAAAAAAAACGTGAACCGATTAAAAATCGGTGAAAATTGCTCAATTTCAACAAAAAAATCAACAAAAATCGTTTAAAAAAATCAGTCGCTCAAAAGGTTCAACTCACCAGTCGATTTTTGAGAAAACCGATCTATTTTTCAAACGTTTGGTTTTGAAACTCATTGATTTTTAACGATTTTCGTTTGATTTTTATGTAAATTGATACCGTCGGGATCTCGATTTTTAACCTGAAAACGGTTTGGTTACCCTGACAAACATCTTGAATTCAGAGAATCCATGCGAATGCTTGATTATCAATCCAGTAATCTTTGATGGATGATACATGGGCCATTTGCGTGTTCGCCGAAAAAACAGACAGACAAACGAACGGATGAACACGGCAGAAGGGAGGGAAAACGCCAAAACTGCGTCGGCAAGCGGATCCCTTCCCTAGTTCCAGGGGCGGAGGCAACCCCCCGGCTGGGCCGGGCAGTTGCCCGGGCTTGGGACAGTAGGCCCAGTTGAGCCTAGCCCATATACCAGTCCGGCATCCCCTCTCCTAGCCCTAATTTCATTCCCCAATCTCCACCAGAGCGTGGCCGCCACCAAGTCCCGAGCGAGCGAGCGGAGAGTAACTCGGCGCCATCGCGCCAACAGAAGGCGACGCCGCGACGACGAGGTTTGCGCAGTCACAAGGGGCGAGGCCGAGGCGCCGAGCGGAGGAGGCCGAGGCGCCGAGCGGAGGAGGCCGAGGCGAGGCCGAGCCGCTGGAGTTTGCGCTGGCGCCGGCGGGAGGAGGCGATCGGCGAGTGGCGAGGTCGCCACCGGGCGGCGAGGCGAGGCAGTGAGCGGCGAGCCGGCGAGGTAGAGGAGGCGTCGACGGGCGACGGCGCCCGACGCACGCGGCAGAGGGGCAAGGGCTGAGCCGCTGAGGCCTGAGGGCCTGTCGGCCTGAGGCAGAGGAGGTGAGGCACTGTGAGATACTGAAATGTGAATCTGTGATGAAATTTGTTGAAATTTGGTACACTCCAGAGAAGAAGTCAAACGGATTCTATATAATTCTTCAGACTCGGAGAATGAATTTGCCTCGTAATTGTACAACACCTCAATGGTATGTTTGAATCCTTTTCAATGTCAATAATAACCATGTAATATGATTGTTGCACTAATCATTTATTTTCTTACAGATTGTTATTTTGGTGTACACTGTACTTTTGCAACGCAAATAGCAACATATGCTTCTTTACAGAGGTATTACCATTGTTTTATGCTTTTAGTTTTCATTTACATGATCATATGTGTATTAGCGTTCAAGATTGTTTTTAGTTCACATATCAATCAATTCATAATATGTTAGCTATAATAAAATATGCCCAGGCTATATTTTTTTCCTGGCTCCGCCACTGCCTAGTTCCCAGTTCAATGTCTTCACAAAGAAACAAGGGCACGCATATGCAGGCACATCCTGTTCGTTACCCGCAGCCATGCATTGCACACAACAGCTAGCACAAGCGTGGCTGCGTGGCAACAAGTCTATGTTGACTTCTCAACACGGTTGCATGCATGATCTTAGTGACTAGTGAGATAAGATCGATCTCTCATATTTGAAGTGAAGACGACGGTAGTTCTTCATCCTCGCATAGGTTTTAGTACAGGGGTAAAACGTACAGTAGTTTTCTCTCCTGCCGGCCAGCACGGGGAAGATGGAAACGCCAATGGCAGATTGCCCGGTGCCCTACGTAGGCAAGCAGCGAGCTTCTGCTTTGCACGGCAATAACGTAGCTAGTCGTGCAGTAACTTGTTTACTTAACACTGTTGTGTGAGATTACCCGAGTTGCGGAGGAGTAACCAGCTGAGACGTTTTCACAGGGAAAGGGGCAAGAACAAGCAGGGCCGACACGGACAATAATAAGATGGCAATTCACGTCAACTTTCGGACAGAGTCTACATTCAATATCCTTCCACCGACTAGAAGGTTTGAACGGCATTAATGTGTTTTGTCCGCTGTTTTTAAGGTTTCAGAGAACACGAACACACACATACATACATACATACATACATACATACATATATATATATATATATATATATATATAAAGCTTTTTTTTTGTACTCATAGAAGTATCTACTCCCATCTCCAGTATATCATTTAAACGAATGTGTTATAAAGTTTAAAGGGCTCCAAAGTGCTTACTCCCACTCTCAGTATACCGCTTAAATGATATTATTATACCTCTTTATCATTTTGAGTATACTCTAATACTGATTATAAGATACTCCAAAGTGAGTTTCACAAAAAAATTCATCAAAGTCCACGCTTTGTAACATAATTTGTTTATATACTCTTTTTACATATGGAAATGGATATATAGCAAAAAAAAAAAAGGGCTCTGATGAATTTTTTCAACAATATCGTACTGTAGTATCTTAGAATTATTATTGAATTATACTGAAAGTGATAAAGGAGTATAACATGTTCGTTTAAGTGGTATACTGGATGTGGGAGTCTGTACTCCTGGATAAAGGAGTATTACTTAAACGAACATGTTATACTCCTTTAACACTTTCAGTGTTCTCCAATCATAATGCTAAGATACTCTAATGCAACATGGTTGAAAAAAATTCATCCGGGCCCTTTATTTTTTAATATATATTTACTATATATCCTTTTCCATATGTAAAAGGAGTATATAAATAAATTATACTATAAAGAGTGGATTTTGATAAATTTTTCATGGAATTCACATTGGAGTATCTTATAATGAGTATTACAGTACACTAAAAAGGATAAATAAATATAACAACATCATTTAAGCGGTACACTGAAAGTGGGAGTACGTATTGCCAAGAGTATGAAACTATTTTCACTTGTTTCATATTTTTTTTTTAATTTCTTCAATCTCTAATTCTAGTTTATTGACTCTATTTTCTAATATTCTTACTCTACTAGATATAATATTTTATCGGATTCTAATTCTATCTCTTTTCTCTATTTTTGTGTTTTTAAACATTCTAAGCATACTTGCTTTAAACATGCATTACATGTAGCTCTATTATCTTGACTAGGGTAATAATTGCAATATGCACATTTTATATTATAATCACCTCTTTCTGTAATCCAGTCATGTTCACTATTTATTTCATTCATCATTTCTATTTGCAATCTAGCTAAGTCACTAATTAAGTCTATTTCGTTTTCGCTAGACTCAACTTCTTCATTATTCACTATTTCATTCATTTCTATAATTGAGTATATATATTCATCATCTTTAATTTCACTATCACATACTAGTATATTTTTATTTACACTATCTATTATGAGGACTATTTATTGTTCTTCATATTTGCTAAAGTATCTCTTCTGATCTTTATTTGGGCATGCTTTCCTTAAATGGTCAGGTAAATTACATATAAAGTATCTTCATATTGTATTATAATTTTTCTAGAGTCATACCTTCTTACCTTTCGTTTATGTAAGAATATGGTTTTATTATCTTATCTTGTAAGAAAAATATCTTCTTTTTGTTCTGATAGGATTTGTACTCATATTTGGTGGCTTGTAAAGCTTTCTTGTTTTACCTTTTCTCCTGTATACGTTAATGAGATCTGTACTATTTTATTGCAAAAATTATCATCGGAATGTTTCATAGACCTTTGAGCTTGAATATTTGTGCATATTTTTTAATTGCTTGAAGACAAAGGTTATAGCTTGATATATATTTATGACTACTCCTTTGGTCTCTTTTTTATATTATTCAAATATTATGCTTTCTAATGGGGCCGGTAATTTATTGAAATACATTTATACAGCTCTTTTATTATATATTTGCTTAGTAGTAGTTGCATTATATAGATAATGTTGTAAAAACTTTTTATACCTTTCCAAGTAGTTATAGTTAGTTTTTTTAATTTCTCTTAATCGCTCATTTTGTAATGTAGTATATCCTAATTCTGGATCTTCTGCTATTATAATATTTGAAATTATATTTGTAAAATTATTAGGATTATTTTCTACTCTTTTTAGTAATTTATGGTCATTTGGGTTATTTTTTATCGATTGTTCCCATAAAACATTTAAAGATTCTCCTAAGAATGTTTCAAAATATGCTATCATATCTTCTAGATTATTTCTTATACTATGTTGGGTTTGCATATATTTTTGAACTATTAATCCTTTTCATATAAGCTGCTAGGTTCAATATTGCTCCATCATTTTTGTGATTTTGAAATTGTACAACATTTCAACTACTCTGCTTTTAGTTCCACACACACACACACACACACACACACACACACACACACACACACACTCGTGTGTACAACAGACTTTTCCTAGAATATAATTATATGTATATTCAGCTTTTTCTGGAGGCCATCTTCCTGGTATCCTTAACTATCTTTCATCATATCTTTTTTTCTTTCTTGTATCTATATCGACTTCCTAGTTTCCATTGTATTATCTAAATTTTGTAATCCAATCTCATCTAAAGAATCTATAAAACTATTATATTCCCCTAAAGGGTCTGATAATTCAACTTCAATCATTAACTCATCATCTTCTTCAAAACTTGCTAAGTATAATTTTTCATTTTCTTCTCACAGCTTTTCTTCACTTATACTAGTTTATTTTATTATTTATTTTTATTAACTTCTATCCTTTATGTTACCATATTGTTATTCAATTGCTCCTTTCTTTCTACAGTATTTAAGCATATCTTTTTTTTTCATCTTTTTTGTTTTTTTAATCTTGATAGTTCTCTGAAAAAAATTCCTTATTCCTTCTCATAGACCATTCATAAATCATGGTATTATTATATTTATCATATATTTGTTCTGTTTTATCTTCATAATATTTTATTTTAGAAAATAAATCTAATTTTTTCCAAGAATTCTGGCAAATTGTGTCTTCTATTTTCTTCTATGTCTTGTTCAGTTACCAATTAATCTAAATCATCTATTTCTCTTGCGTAATAATTTAATAACTTAATTTTAGTTCTTCTATTATTATATTGTACCTTATGTAATCTTCAGGTTGTTTTATAGCTTTACTTTTTACAAGCTCGCTTATATTCCATTTTTCTCCTACTCTTTCTTCATATCCAATTTTTAATGAACTCATAAAATTTATTTCTTTAATTGTATACTTTCTATTACATCATTCACATTTATGTTATATTTTTATTACTTTTGTTACTTAAACTTCCCATAAATTCCATACTATTAATAAATTTGTCCCATTAAAGCCTTCATGTCCCTTTGTTTGAAATCCAAAACCCATTTTTTCTATAAATTCTTTAACTGGTATTATCACATCTGGGGCTATATCGGTTTTTAGATTATTTTCATCATAACACCTTCTAAATATCCTAATGCAGCTTTATTTATTGTATTCAGATCTTTTGTCTAGTAGTTTTATAAGAACTTTTGTTCCTAATATCTTTCTTGTCATGCTGTAACACCGTGGCCTAAATTTGACTCAAACGCCAGCCTAATGTAATACCCTGGCCCGTTAATGCGATGGCTTATGTGGTCTATGTGGAGCAGTGGTGGGATTAGTCCCACATTTTTTGCCTAAAGTGAGTTGTAGTAGTATATAATGGCTATTGGGGTCCAAACATAGTAGCTCTGGGTAAAACCTTTTACATGAATCGATGACAAAAGTGTAATTGAGGTGCTATGCACGTATGGGCCCGTCCGATGGTAGGTTGGGTATGAGCGAAGTTTGGGCTATGATGTTAGAGATGGTATTAGAGTATCAACATTCACTGCATGGGCACGTGTGGGATAGGGGTAGAGGCATCGGGCCAGGCTTTTTCAAGCTGCCACGTGGCACGGTAGTCACGAACCGGGCATGGAGGGCGGCACGGCATGACACGCTTGATTGGGTCGTGCTTAGGTTGACACGTCATGCCATAGTGGTGAGCGTGCTGCAGCACGGCCCGCCTTACGCGTGACACGCTGGCACGTGCACAACACATCCCACACGGCCAATGGCAAGGCCCGCGGCATGGCAGTAGGGCCTATGGTACACGGTCACCGCGGTCGTGTCAGGGGAGGGGAGACTGGAAAGAGATGTACGTGTACCTGGTGACCAACGTCCCGCCGCGATGCCCTTAGTGCTCAAGCTTGCCCGTCAGGCTACCACTGACATCATCAAGCTCGCCACACCGTGATGCACCTGACTCCACGCTACTCCCGCGCCACGCTGAAGGGGAAAGGGGAGGGGGAAGGAAGGCCATAGGCGGAGGGGGAGGGAGGCGGCCCTGACACCGAGGGACGCCGAGGGAGGCGGAGGTGGCGGGCAGTAGAGATAGGCTGGGGGGCCGGCTGGCCACCATGGTCATATGGAGAGCAAGGGAGAGGGAGGGACCCAACTGGGCGTGCTTGGGCGAAGGAAGGCGCTAGAGGGGGTGATGGGGGTGGCTGGAGGGGGAGGTCGTAGAGGGGGTGGACGAGCAAGGCGATTGAGAAGGGGAAGGAAGGAAAAGGGGAAAAAGGGATGGAAGAAAGAAAAAAAGGAAAGGAGAAAAAGGGAAGGAAAAGAAAGAAAGAACGGAAAGAAAAAAGAAAAAGGGGAAAGAAAACAAGATAGAAAAAGGGGATGGAGCCGAATTTTTGGTGACAAACCTGATTTCTGTTCGCATGCGGTCAAGGAGATGCCCATGGTGGATTTATGTGTTCTCGGCGCTCATGGTTGAGAGAGCGAGAGAGAGCGACATGACACACACACACAAACACACACACACCTCTAAGGCACCATGGTGCCTGGGCACTATGATCCAAAAATAGGTATTTTCCCTATGTATCGCATGCAATTTTTCTTTAAATTTTTAGGATGTTGAATTTAACAAATTTACTAACTAGCTCAAACAAGTTTGAACTAAAATTCAAACTAGAGTTTTTTTTATGATAGTTTGATTGTAGGTATGTGACGGGTACCCAGGCCATGGGTACCCCCAGCGGCCCAAAAAAGCGCATGGGCCGAACCAGGCCGGTCGGGGCCCGAAGCCACGGCTGGCAAGGAATGACCAAGTCAGCGAAATCCCTGAAGAAGCGACAGCCTTTATTGCGTATCGATCGCATTAAATGCTGGCCGTAATGATGACGCAGCGGCACAAGTCCCCAACTCTCGCATTTACTACGAGCGACGCAGCAACTACGCCGACCAGCGGCAGGGCAAGGAGGCCGTGGCGATCCCATCGGCCGCCACTTGCGGCGACTAAGAGCACGGTCTTTTCTCTTTTTCAAGCAACAGTGTAACCTCCTCCTCGCCTATATAAAGGGGAGGAGCGAGCATGTAAGACGACGGACAACAAAGGAATCAATACAATCAAACCCACACGAGCGGAGTAGGGGCGTTCGGCCCGAACGATATACATCTTGTGCTCACCCGAGTAAGCCGTCGAGGAGAGGGAGCGTGCACCCCCTCTTACCTATACAAATTCATTGGCGGTGCTCAAACACCGGTTAGCTTGGCGCGCTGTAGGGGATCGTGCACGACGTTGCCGCCATTTTCCCGCTTAGCTTCCTCGGCGGTTCCCTTTCTTTCTCCGACATCGCCATGCCGATGGCGTCGATCCGTTCGGCTCCTCGACCGTCACCACCACGGCGGGACAGATAGTGATCGTCCCGCCATACTCGGCGCCAAGTGTCCAACGAGGACCGACGCCCTCACCGGCGCCGCCAGAGACCTCGGCTCGAGGTCCCGCGGACCCGCGCCGAAGCACGCCAGAGGCCCCATCACCCCAAGCGATGCGCGGAGGCATCGAGCGATGGCGGTCGCACCGCCGCGACCTCGCTGCCGTGGCAATGGTCGACCACGTGCGGCGACCACCACTCGGACAACTCCTCCGACCACGGCTCTAGCGGAGGAAGAGACAAGAACAGACCACGCTACCGCGACCCCGACACCGCGGCAGGCGCTGCTACCCCGGCCACGCCGAAGACTCTCCGCCAACACACCGAGGAGGATCACCGTGCTCGCCGCGCCGACCTTCAGCGGCGACGCGACGAGCTGGAGGCTCAAAAGGCCGAGCTCGACAAGCTCCAGGCCGACCTGGAGCAGTCCTCGCCCGCTGTTCCACCTGCGCCTGGCGGCGCGCGCGCTCGCGCACGCCAGGTCCACCACCAGCTGGCTAAGGGGACGGACGATTCATCGTTTTTTCCCCACGCTGGCCAAAACATCGCCGCAGCGAAGAATCCGCTCGCGGCATTCGAGCCAGGCGATCCGCGGCCAAGGCTACCCACGAGAACCTCCGGGGCCTGGTGGAGCGAGCGGCACAGCAGACGCCAGATATGGCCACGGATCGCAGCGTTCGGACGCCTCTTCGGATGGCCCGCGCCGCAACGCCAGCCGAGGCCGTCGGAGCGAAACAAGGGCAGCGTCACCTTCCGGACAACCCCAGGCATCGCGCACCCCGGTGCACCAACGTTTGGGGGACGAACGCGACGCTCGCACCACCCTCCAAACACGAAGAACGAGGAACGACCCGACCCGGTCGCACGTCGCCGTAAGCCCGCGGCGTGACGCGGCTCGAGCCCCGATGGCCGGGCCACGGGCGTTCTGTCGAGGAATTCGCAGCGCGAAGTTCCTCGCCGGTCCGGCGCCGGTCAACATAGCCAAGTACACAGGGCTACAAACCCGGTGTGTGGTGGAAGATTACCGGCTCGCATGCCGGGCGGGGAAGCGACGGACGACCTCTTTGTCATCAATACCTCCCCATCTACTTGGCGGACTCGGCCGGGCATGGCTCGAATATCCGCGCCAACATCATCCGAGCCGGGCCGACCTCAAGCACCACTTCGTTGGCAACTTCAGGGCACCTACAAGCGACCAGGGAATTCACGGGACTGAAAAGTCGCGGCGGCCAGGGAAAACCTCCGGGACTACATCCGACGTTTTTCCCAAAGAAGGTAACGAAGCTCCACGACATCCGCGATGGCCGATGTCGTGGGGGCATTCATCTGGCACCACTTCCAAGACCCTGGTCCATAACCGGGGTGTGCGAAGCCCAGGACCACCAAAGAACTCCTGGACATTGCCACCAACCACGCCTCGGGCGAGGAGGCCGTAGATGTCATCTTCGACAAAGGGAGGCCGGCGAGGACTGGCGCCGAGCCCAGCCCTCCTCCGACCGCCCGACAAGCGAAAAGCGCCACGGCAAATGGTCCGCGAGGACCGCCTGGTTCTGGCCGCCGACCCGGGAAGCCGCAAGGCCGGCAAGAACCCCCGACCACTTCGAGAAGGCGATGGAGAGTACGTGTCCGAACCACGGATACCCCGTCAGGCACAAGTATCGGATCGAAGTCTCAAGGCCGCTTTTCTTCCGGAACCCCACGACGCGAGGGGCAAAGGAAAGAGGCAAGACTTCGGCGCCGACCACCGAGATCGAGAGGCAGACGCCGGCTTCCCGAGACCGACGGTTGCCTCATGATCTTCGGCGGGCCGGCAAGCTACGCCCGGCCGGAAGGCGGCTCAAGCTTCGCTGCGAGAGGTGTTCGCGGCAAGCCCACCGTACCTAAATACCTTCGGTGGTGAGTCCCCGATCACCTTTGGCCGGCCGACCACCCGACCACGTCCCGCAACCAGGGAGGTACCGCTCGTCATTGATCCCATCGTGGGAACGGCGCTGACTAAGGTGCTCATGGGCGGCGGCGGCGATCTCAACATCCTTTACGTTGAGACCCTCGGCGCCATGGGGATCCCCGCTCGAGCCTCCGACCAAGCAAAGCGCCCTTTCACGGCGTCGTTCCTCGGCCGAGCCCACCGCTTCGGCCGGCAGTCGACTGCCGTCACGTTCGGGAGCCCGGTTAACTTCCGACCGAGACCCTCACCTTCGAGGTCGTGGATTTTCCGGCTCCTACCACGCCATCTTGGGGAGACCATGCTACGCTGAAGTTCATGGCGATCCCCAACTACACCTACCTTTGAAGATGCCCGGCCGCATGGGGTGATCAGTAATCGCGTCTTTCCGGCTCGCCACGGTGAGAAAAACGATTGCGAGTTGGCCTCGGCGGTCGTCGCATCCACCGAGCTCGCCGGCCTCCGAGCCAGCACCTCCCAGTCCGCTCCCGACTCTAGCAAGTCCGGACCGGGCTCCTTCAAGTCCGCCGAGGACACGAAGACGATCGAGGTCGACCCAGAGGACCCGACCAAAACCGCTCGGATCGGGACCACGCTTCCTGCCAAATAGGAAAGCGGCTCGTCGACTTCCTCCGCGCAACCGACGCCTTCGCATGGAAGCCCTCCGACATGCCGGGATCCCGAGGAAGTCGCGAGCACTCCTGAACATCCGGCCTGGGTCTAGACCCGAGCGTCTGCGCCGCTTCGACGAAGGATAGCGCGTGGCCATAGGGGAAGAACTAGCCAACCTCTTGGGAGCCGGATTCATCAAAGAAGTTCGCCACCCCGAGTGGCTAGCAAACCCTGTGCGTGTTAAAAAGAAGACTGGGAAATGGAGAATGTGTGTCGACTACACAAGCCTCAACAAGGCATGTCCGAAAGATCCATTCCCTCGCCCGCATCGACCAAATGGTAGACTCCACCGCAGGTGCGAATCCTGTCCTTTACGGATGCCTACTCAGGGTACCACCAGATCGCGATGAAAGAAGGCGACCCGGCTCGCGACTTCCTTCATCACTCCGTGCACGGTTCGTTACGCTCACGTGACAATGCCGTTTGGCCTGAAGAACGCGGGGCTACATACCAGAGATGCATGCAGACCGCCTTTTCCGACCAGATCGCCGCAATGTCGAGGCGTCACGTCGGCGACATCGTTGTCAAGACCAGGAAGACCAGCGACATCATCGCCGACTGAGGAGACTTTCGCGAACCTCCGACGGTTCCGCATCAAGCTCAACCAGAAATGCGTTTTGGGTACCCAGGAAGCTACTCGGCTTCATCATCTCCAGCGGCATCGAAGCCGGTAGAGACAAGATCTCCGCGATCTTAAGGATGGGGCCGATCAAGAACCTCAAAGGGGCCCAAAGGTCGACGGGATGCCTAAGCGGCCCCGAGTCGCTTCACGCCCCGCCTCGGCGAACGGCTTGCCTCTATACAAACTCCCGAGGAAGTCCGACCACTTCACCGGACGGGCGAGGCTCAGACGCCTTCGACGCGTTAAAGGTTTTCCGACCACCCCTCCAGTCTTTGGTCGCCCGGCTCAGAAGAGCCTCTGCTACTCTACATTGCCGCCACGACCCAGGTCGCCAAGACGGCACTTGTCGCGGAGCGAGCGTAAGAAGGGCGGGTCCTTAAGATCCGGTGGCCGGTCTACTTCATCGGTACTCTCTCCGAGTCCAAGGCACGGTACCGCAGATTCGTAAGATGCTCTACGCAGCTCGATCACGAAAAGGAAGCCGGGTACACTACTTCAACCAAAGACCACGTTTCCGTGGTAACTTCCCTACCACTCGGCGAGGTCATCCACAACCGCGACGCCTCGGAAGAATTGCCAAGTGGGCACTCGAGCTCAACGGGCATGGCGTATCCTATGTCCCTGACCGCCATAAAATCTCAAGTTCTAGCCGACTTCGTCGCCGAGTGGACCGAAGCCCAGGCCCCACCTCCGCTCGAAGACCCTGAGTACTGGACGATGTACTTCGACGGGTCCTTCACCAAAAACGGAGCCGGGGCCGGGGTCGTCATTCTTTCACCACTTGGGAACAAGCTTCGGTACGTCATCCGGCTACTTTTCGACGCAACCAACAACGTCGCCGAGTATGAGGCCCTCGTTACTGGTCTCCGCATCGCCGCCGACCTCGGAGCTCTGCGGTTATGCGTGCATGGCGACTCAAAACTGGTCGTCGATCAAGTCATGAAGGCTGCAGAACCTCGCGACGATCGGATGGCGGCCTACTGTCGAGAGGTACGCAAACTGGAGCAAAAGTTCAAAGGATTTGAGCTCCATCATAGCTACAAAGTGAACAACGGAGAGGCCGATCACTGGCTGGCCTCGCCTCGGCAGCGGGCCGGTCCCTCCGGGAATTTTCGTCCTCGACCTACACCAAGCGTCCATCCGGACCGATCGCCCGGACGATCGGCCAAGCGACCCGACAAAGGCCGAGCCGGTCGAGCCGGGCCGCAACGCCCCGATGACCGACCGATTGGAGGAATCCCTTCGTCGATCGGTGACCGACGGTTCCTCCCCGACGACCCAACCGAGGCCCGCCTCGCTCGTCGGGCAAAATCCTTCATCTTGATCGGCAACGCGACCTCTGAAGGAGCCCTCCGGATCCTCGAAGTGTGTCCCGGCCGACCAAGGAAGAGAGCTACTCCGCGACATCCACGGGCGGGTTTGCGGACACCACGCTGGGTCACGAAGCCTGGTCGGGAAAGCCTTCCGACAGGGTTTCTACTGGCCGACCGCCGTGGCCGACTCCGAGCAAATCATCCGGACGTGCGAAGGGTGCCAATTCTTCGCTCGGCAAACTCACCTCCCGGCGCAAGCCCTCCAAACGATCCCTATCACATGACCCTTCGCCGTTTGGGGACTCGATCTGGTCGGGCCCTTCAAGAAAGCGCCCGGGGGCTTCACCCACCTGTTGGTTGCGATCGACAAGTTCACCAAGTGGATAGAAGCCAAGCCGATCAAAACAATCACTTGGTAGCAGCGGCGGACTTCATCCGCAATATCGTCTACCGGTTTGGAGTCCCGAACTCCATCATCACCGACAACGGAACGCAGTTCACGGGAAAGGAGTTTCTCGAGCTCTGCGACAGCTTCAGCATCCGCGTGGATTGGGCGGCCGTCGCCCACCCACGGAGCAACGGCCAAGTCGAACGCGCGAACGGCATGATCCTCCAAGGGCTCAAGCCGCGAATCTTCGACCGACTGAAGAAGTACGCGGGACGTTGGGCAGCCGAGGTACCTCCCGTACTTTGGAGCTTACGGACCACCCCGACCCGGTCGACCGGGTTCACGCCGTTCTTCCTGGCATTCGGAGCAGAAGCCATCCTACCAACCGACTTGGACTACGGCGCCCCAAAGGTTCAGGCCTTCAACGAGACCCGGGCTCGAGTCCCAAAGAAGACGTCGCCGACCGGCTCGATGAAGCGCGAGATGTCGCCGTCGTTCGCTCGACCAAATACCGGCCAGACAACTGCGACGCTACCACGACCGCAAGGTTAGAGGACGAGCGTTCAAAGACAGCGACACAGTTCTGCGCCAGTCGATCCAACAGAGGCAAGCACAAGCTCTCCCCTCCTTGGGAGGGTCCCTTCACTGTAGTAGAGGTCCTTCGACCTGGCACTTATCGGCTCAAGGATCCCGATGGCAACGTCTTGTCAAACGCCTGGAACATTGAAAAGCTAAGACGATTCTACCCTTAGCCCTTTTTTCTACCTCGTTCATTACCATGTTCACCCTTTTACCGGCCTACGCGTAGCATTTTTTCCACTCGGTCGACATCCCGTTCAACCGCATCATTCACCCGATCGTTCGGTCTTCTTTTTTCCGACCGAACACCACGGCCTCGCCCACGCTACGGTTGCGAAGTGGTATCTCGCTAAGGAAAAAGAGACGAACAGGATGGTGTCTGCTGTTGCGGGAACTAACGCTCGCTTAAAACCTGTTTTCCTACTTTTTTGAAAACGCCGAACATGTCGATCATCGGTCGGTTGGTCCCCACACTCCAAGAACCATGACCCGGCATTTCTTACGACAACAAACCGAAAAAATAGCGAAAAATACATGTAAAACTCGAACACCTTTATTTTCTTCCAATTCAACGGCATTTACATTCTTTGGAAACAAGAAAGTCTAAAACCAAGAAAACTTTTCCTCGTTTAAGGGTCTTCCGCGCCGACAGTTGATCTCGGACTTATCGTCCCTCTCCAAACACGGCTTGACTTCCCGCACAATTTTGCCGCGACGACAAAAAAAAGTAGCCAGTCGCCGAAACCTCGCAGCAGAGAGCCCGATCCGCCGGACGCACCTTCTAGAAGCGGCAGCCCCTGCGCCCCCCCTGTGTGACCTCTATGGGTCCCGGGGGAGCTTGGAGTCCGACACAGGGGGGACCGCCGTCGGAGAAGAGTACTGGCAAGACGATCGGGCGATCGGCATGATCGTCAGCGCGAGCCTAGATGTCGCGATCGACTCCAGGCTCCGGAAGGAGAAGAGGCGCGGGGAGGGCGGCGCCCGCTCCCAATTGCTCGGCGCTCGCGTGGCGATTCCCTCGGCCGACGATCGCGGCTTGTTGCACCGCTCTCGCTCCTCCTCCTCCGCCTCCGCTCCAGCGACTCGATCCAACCCCGTCGTCCGGCCAGCCGCCGCCATAAGGCGGCGGCTCGTCGCCCCAACTCCTCCTCATCCTCGCCTCGTTGAAGGAGTCGATCGATCTCATCGATCGGTGGGTTCTCATCCTTAGAACGGGAATGAGAGAGCGAGGCAGCCATAAAAGCAAGTCGACAGTTCGTCTCAACGTTGCTGAATGAAGTCCCATCGCCCACCTTCCGCCTATTTATAGGCGATCCGAAGCCAAACGAAGCGACGCGCCGGGATACCCGCCAGCATTCATGACGACCGCACCTTTTCGAAGCTGATGGCGTAGAAGCCGAAGCGCCGAAGCAAGCGACAGCGGAACCAAGCACCGCCAATTCCGCGTTGAACAAAAACCTCGCCGATCATAAAGAAAGATAAGTGAGTACCTTCTTCTTGCACACTCGTTATTACTCCTTCAAGTGGCGGCGGCGGTAACAAACAAAGCCTCGCCCCACTGGGGCTACAAGAGTCCCGCTGGTCGGGTTGTCACGACCAATCGTCGGTCCTCCCAAGACGGCCAAACTTTCGACCAAAAAGTACTACGGCCCTACGCCCGGCGCTCTGATTCTGAGTAGTGCTTGGCAAAGAAAGGAAGTGCCCAAGCGGGTCGACCCACGATCGGTCGAGAACGACCTCCCACGGTTGAGCGTTCTCTCGATTTCCCAACTCTCTAACTTTTGTGATACACACACCGACCAATGCCCGACCCTGTGGTCCCTAAGGCAAGAGACGGCGACGATATCCACCACAAAGAAAAATGGGCAAGAGGTGAGGACAAGGCGAGCCCCGGGCCCCTAGTTGGGTCGACGGACGACCCAATCGCCTTAACTCACGTCAGGGATCACACCTCACGCTCTCCGCGAGAACCTGTCGACGGGTGGCGGCCAGTGCGCCTTGGATCAACGAGCGATCCAAGGTCCGATACGAGATCGAGTAAGGAAAGATTCTTTATGGATCGCCCCGGTGGGAGTCGGACGCCTTGGCCGGGATTGTCCGCTAGGGGACCCCTCGCGAAGGGGCCTCGAGTTCCACCGGATCACTCGCTTGTAGCCCCACGAGGCGGCGCTCGAGCCAACGAAGGCAAGCGGCGTTTCACCCCCTCTCGGTCCCCGCCCGGTGACGGGCGTAAAGGGGCGGGACTCAGGCGCCACGTGTTCGCCAGACGATCGACCATGCGCGCCGAAGGCACGACCGGGCGCCACGTGTCCGCCAGGGCGACCAGCCCATGCGCGCTGGCGGCGACGACCGGCGCCACGTGTCCGCCAGTGGCGACCACCACAGACGCTAACCCGGCGCCACGTGCTCGCCAGGCGACCAGCCCAGACGCCAACCCGGCGCCACGTGCTCGCCAGGGCGGTCGACCATCATGCGGCGCCAAGGCACGACCCGGGCGCCACGTGCTCGCCAGTATGGTCACCATCGCGCCCGAAGGCACGACCGGCGCCACGTGCTCGCCAGTATGATCAGCCATCGCGCCGGCGGCTCGACCGGCGCCACGTGTTCTCAGGGCGACCAGCCAGCGCTAACCCGGCGCCACGTGCTCGCCAGGCGGTCAGCCATCGCGCTACCGAAGGCACGACCCGGGCGCCACGTGCCCGCCAGGGCGACCAGCCCGCTACGCCACGTGCTCGCCAGGGCGATCGGCCCACTGCGCGCCCGGCGGCACGACCCGGGCGCCATGTGTTCGCCAGTATGGCCCACCACCGAGTAGCGCTGACGACCGCACAGATATATCTGCGATCGGACCTCCCGATACCGCAAAGCAACGACCAAGCAAGGCGAAACCCCGACCGCTCTCCGACCCATTTCCGGGGCTCGGGCTACACCAGCGGTCTCGCCGCACCGGTCGAAGACTCTTCCCGACCAAACCCGTGAAAACCCCGACCGCTCTCCAACCGGCTCGGGGGCTACACCAGCCGGGTGCGCTCGCCACACCGGTCGGAGACTCGATCAGGCCAAGCGAATCACGGCATCACGGCAAGACGGAAACAAGACCCGGGCACCTCTCCGACCTGCACGGGGCTCGGGGGCTCTTGACGGTACCAGTGCCATGGGTACCCCCGCCCAAAAGCGCATGGGCCGAACCAGGCCTGCCGGCCCGGCCACTACCGCAAGGAATGACCAAGTCACGAAATCCCTGAAGAAGCGGCGACCTTTATTGCGATCGATCGCATTAAATGTCGGGCCGTAATGATGACGCAGCGCACAAGTCCCCAACTCGTGCATTTACTACGAGCGACGGCAACTACGCCGACCGGCCAGCAGGGCAAGGGGAGCCGCGGCGATCCCCATCACCGCCACTTGCGGGCGACTAAGAGCTGTCTTTTCTCTTTTTCAAGCAACAGTGTAACCTCCCTCCTCGCCTATATAAAGGGGGAGGGAGCGAGCATGTAAGACGACGGACAACAAAGGAATCAATACAATCAAACCCACACGAACTGGAGTAGGGACGTTCAGCCCGAACCAGTATACATCTTGTGCTCACCCGAGTAAGCCGTCGAGGAGAGGGAGCGTGCACCCCCCTCTTACCTATACAAATTCATTGGCCGGTGCTCGAAACACCGACAGTATGTGGTGATTTTATATACAAATCAGGAAGGCATGTGATCTAAATTTGTTCAAAATCTTTGAATTTGAGTATGTTTTTCAAAACTTTGTATTTCATTTGAATTATTATAGATGGGTGTATAGCCTAAAACTGAAATTTTTGAAAAAAAAATATTCCCGAATTTGGCTTGAATTTGCTCATTTGAAATCATGGTGCCGAAGCATCATGGTGTCCTATTTCGGTGTCCTATATATGTATGTATGTATGTATGTATATACGTATATATATAGTATAATTAACTTGGGCACCATGGTGCCTAGCCACCATGATTTAAAAATGGATATTTTTCCTGTGTATCGTGTGGAAAAAAGTTTAAAATTTTTGGATGTCAAATTTAACTAGTTTACTAACTAGTTAAATAGAGTTGAACTAAAATTCGAACTAGAGTTTTCTTTTTTATTATAGTTTTATTCTAGGTATGTGATGATTATATATATAAATTCAAAATATTTGAATTTGAGTATATTTTTTTCAATGGTATGTATTTCATTTGAATTGTTATAGATGGATATATGCCCTAAAATTGAAATTTTCAAAAAAAGATATAACCAAATTTGGCTTGAATTCGCGCATTTGAAATTATAGTTACTGGACACCATGCTGTCCTATTTCGGTATCCTATGTTTTGCTTGTTTTTCGATCGAGCAATATTAGCACTATTATGCTTATGTTTTTCTGCTCGTTACTTCGAAATTTTGAAGACGCAGCATCATCCTAGTTCTCATGCTATTAGTTTAGAGCACTATTTGTCTCTATTTGTTAACCTGAAGTTTAGCTATTGTGTTGAGTTAATTTGGCACCTGTTTGAAGATGCATCATTATCCTAGTCCTTGTGTATTTAGTCCTGTTTGGGACGCATGAATTTCCTTCTTAGAAATTTTACATGATAAAGTATAGTTCCTATATAATTCCTGTTGAATTCCACCATCCAGACAGACCTTAGTAGTGTGCTAGCTGGTGCTTGTTTGCTTTTGAGTTTCCTGAAGTATTCGACTCAGTTTAAAGAAGATTGTTAGCTCTCAGTCAGCTGTGCGTATGATCTTAGTTTAGATCTAGTTTGTTTCCTACCATGATTCGAAGTCTTTCTCAGTTGGATGTAACGCCGCTAGTTTGTGATGTTATCCCAGAATAAATTCTCCCTTTTGAGAATATAATGATAGTTTGAGAATGTAGTCTATCTCCTCCAACAGTAGTATAACAAGATACATCTTGGGAGAGATTCAAAGCACTCATCAACGAACCATTGAACAACGTACATGGTAGATGATGTCGATCGACATCTCTAGTTCAAGGTTTTCGTTTGGAAAGGCCCGCTGCCTAGTTCAAGATGTAAGTCGTACACAGATGACATGAAGGACCACAGTGCTACCTTGTTCATGGCTGACATGAAAGGCCACCGCACAATACCACTCGGCGACGGAAGGTGGTACTCCCTTGTTTCTCGATCAGTACGTATTATTCTTGATTTTTAATTTTGTTTCTAAATACATATCATTCTATAATTTCGAAATAACTTTTAACTGTTATTTCCTTTGCATATCTCTACCATTCCTGATTTCCAATGGTATTTATTACTGCAGAATAAAATAACACACAACATCAAAGAGTAATAAATGAACTAATAAAGAAGGGCGATTTCATCATTTCTACATGTATGATGTACCTTGGTTGAAGTGCAAAATACTAGGAGTGATCCGGATGGAGTAAGGATGGTGCAACTGCTATTTCAGCAACCCTATCAGAACACTGCCCAATAATAGTTGCTCATCAGACAACATTAATGGGGAATGAAACATAGTTCAACTTGCAATTAGACAATAAAAGCAGCTGCCGTGAAAACATGAGCCCAGCATTTTAGGCATGCTGAATTTGACGAGAGAGCGGTTGGGCATCACTTTCATGCACAGAACGGCCATTATAGAACCCTAGCCTTTGACAAGGGAGCAGATGAGCATCCTTTTCGCAGGGTGATTAGAACAGCACAGTGGGTAATGAACTAATGGTAGCATCATTAAAAATGTATAAAAACAAGTAGATGCCCCGTGCGGTTTGGGCCGCCCTAAAGGGGACTGTTACCCGCACGACATGAACAGACCAATTGCAGGCCCACGGCTTTAAGTTGCCCTTAAATCCCGTCTTTCCATTTGCAGTTGCGGCCGAACACGGCAAGTGAATAACTGAGCATTGCTTTATGCAACCCAAACAGTTGCTCTTTAGTACAGCTTAGTGCTACTACCCCAAGCAACCGCACCATATCGCGCTACAGGCGAACACCACTGATCCTGCCCATTTTCGCAGGGAAGGACATCAAAAGAACAAGAGTGAAGGCCAGCAAAATTTCTTCCTTGGGGTTGAAACCGCGGCCAGGGATGAAAGTCGTGCCGGTCAGCCCTCGCTGGCGAACGGTGATGGAACCGTGGCGGAAAAGCAGAGGAGCGGATGCCGAAGCCTAACGGAGGCTCGCGAGGCGAGTAGCCGAGCACGGCCCGGGGTAGATAAGGTGCTTATTTTAAAGCATCGATGATTAATTAAGCGTACATGTTTTAAAGTGCTTATGTGTATATAAGCATCCAAACAATGATGTTTACGTTGAAGATTTTGACTCTTGAATAGATGATTCAGGATATGATATTATTTTTCTCTCTTTAAACATCTATCCAACGTTTTACATTAAGAGAGTGACTAGGGAACGGTATACCGTTGCAACGGTATAGCCATGAAACTTATGAAACTTATCAGTTTCAGTGTTGGTTTTATGAGTTTCAGTGTTTAGTTTCATCAGTTTCATGTTTTATCAGTTTTTAGTGCTAGGTTTCATGAGTTTCAGTGCAAAAAATCATAAGTTTCATGAGTTTCAGAGGTATACCGTTGCAACGGTATACCGTTTTTTAGTTTTTCTGTTACATTAAACATGGCCTAATAACACTCCACACGCACCAAACCACACCGCACCACACACACGGGCGATGCGTGGGTATAGAGGAGGAGCAGACGGCTCCCTCCAGGCGGGAGAGCGGTTCTTGGTGTCCTCCGCGCGTGGCCGAGGCCCCCAGCACGTTGTTGTTGTTGCAGGCTGGGCCCGCTGATTACGGGACCCTGCGCTGCGCGGTTGAGAGATTCTCGTTCGTTCGGTCCGGCCCTGTAGAAGTGGCCCAGATAAGCGTTCGGCTTTCGCCAATAATCTGGTGCCGTGACTGAGGCCCGGTGCTTCTTTCAGTTTTTCTCGGCAAAGGTCGCAAGCTGACTGCCGTGTTGGGAATTCTAGACCTACAGGCCGAACAACCAGGGTTCAACAGTCTTCGTACAATCCATAAGTTTTTTTTTTTTTTCATCTTTTACACCGTTTCTTCTCTTCCAATCTTCCAATCTAACATACGTTAGGCAACCCATGCCTTTGATTGTTGAGTTGACAAGCATGGATAGCTTCTGCACAAAATTCCAAACAAACGCGTACCAGTACACAGCAACAAAATTCCGCTAGTTTCCCTCAGCAAACAGCAAAACCGCGCGCCTTTTACTTTGGTCCTATTTCGTATAGCTCTAGATCCTAGTTTCACTTTAGATCTAAAATTTATAGGTTAAATTGAATTGAATTAAGTTTATATTTTTTATTCTAAAATGTAAATAAAATAACCCACCTAAACACTCTTAATATATCTATAGCTCAAGCTCTACGGATCTGATAGAGTTAGGAATACCCAACTACATCAAATCTACAAATTTGGTGGAACTGGAGCTCTGCCAAACGGACCTTTAGAGGCGGAGCAACTCCCAACTGCTTCTCTTCTCCCGGTCTCTATCTGAATAAAATAAGGAATCGGTACAATAGAAGAGCAAAACATTTGCTCTAACAGCTTTCCGATCACATTCCTAATTTTTAGGTAGGGATGGCAAAATTACCCGTGGGTACCCGACCCGATGGGTTCAGGTATGGATTTGATTTCAAACCCACGGGTTTCAAATTTCGGGTTCGGGTTTGGGTTTGGGTTCGGGTTCTGGTTTGGTTCTGCACCCGTGGGTACCTATGGGTACCGAATTAATTAATATGAATTAAAAATAATGAAAAGTTAATTCAATATTTTCAAGCATCGTTCGAGATGTAAGATGCGGTAACTTTCATGATTATATACACCATATATTTTTCCTTTAAACATAGAAATTACAAATGAATTGATTAACAATTGATGGTTGAAAATTTGATTGCGAGGTAAATTTAATTTCGGGTTCGGGTATGGGTGTGGGTATGTACCCGTGAGAGATTTCGGGTTCGGGTTCGGGTATGAATTTCGGGTTTCGGGTTCAGGTCTGCAGGAGGTCTACCCGCCCGTACCCGCCCGATTGCCATCCCTATTTTTAGGTATTAGAGAGAGATTCCCGATTTCTCAGGAACCTCTCTCCGTTCCCAATCCTACTCCCCATCGCCTTAGAGGCAATGGGCGCTCACTCCCGCGCCCGTGAGGACCGTCGAGGGTGTCCAGTGCGAGGGGAGCTTGGGGGCTCGTGATGAGGCCGCATTTGCTCATCATCGCATGGTGTGATTAGGAGTGATGCGGCGAGCTCCGGTGCGCGACAAAGGCGAAACCATCACTGGAGGCGAATCCGAGAGGCGCCCCAACATCATCACGGAGGTGCGATTTTCGGTCCCATTACCAATTTTCGAGTGATTTTCCTTTGGATCTGGGACGCATTAGCTTCAAATCGTTGCGGAATTCGTTGTGGGGTGTATCAAGCCTGCCTCACTTCCTGCTGCTCCACCTCTACATCGAGCAGCCAACCCTCCAGTCCCCAAGCGTCGGCGTGGCGGTGATGGTCACCCGGTCGCCGGAGATGGCGATCTCCACTGCTTTGCTCGTGATGGTAGCTCTCGTGGGGGTTGCGGCCGACGACGACATCGTCCACCAGGACGACGAGGCCCCCAATATTCTCGACCGCTCCAACAACTTCGTCTTGGTACGTGCAGACCTCCACCTACCGTCTTGCTTGCCTCATTTGTTCGGGGGTACTAATCTTCCGTTTCCAGCTGATCGGTTGGTTTGACTTTCGTTTCCAGCTAATTGTCGATATAGTTTGAGAAATAGTTGGTACTTAATGCCTTATAGTGCTACTTTATTGATTAGACTTATGCAGTCCATATTTTACTTTTATTATTCGCATTCACATTTTGTTTTCTCACTTGTTATCAGGTAAAAGTGCAAACCTAGGTCAACAATAGAGAGAATGATGAGTTTGTCGGTGTTGGTCCTCGGTTTGGCCCCACAATAGAGTCCAAGGAAAAGCACGCCAACCGGACAAGTCTATTGTTAGCATATCATTATGATTGTCTTACCCTTCCCAGAGAAAAGGTTATCTTTCTGGAAATCATGGTTTAGCTTCTTGCGATTTTTCGGTTGCCCTACATTCCTATGTAGTGACTGATTACTCCTTTATCTAGGTTGCTGGAGATGTCATGTTAGTGCAAAGGGGAAACTGTAAGTTCACTACAAAAGCCAAGTTTGTCGAAGCTGCTGGTTTTCTGCTATTATAATCATCAATCATCTCCATGGTGTGCCTTATATAGGAAATTCCTTGTAAAATTCTAGCATATGAAGATGTTAGGATACGGGGAATGAATCATCCATAATCAAGTGCTTATTAATACTTCAAGCAAATTTTGATCATGTAACAGAGTTCTTAGTGGTAGCTTGCGCTGAATTGCAGCTGTGGTTTTGGTGGTTACGAGATATTTTTGCTAGCCTTGCCTGGTGGACTAGGAATCATGTTTAGGATATCTTATTGCTTTTGTTATCTTTAATGAAATTAGTACACAAATTATGAGCTGTCACCTACTCAGCTTGTTGCACTTGTTTTACATGTCTTGAATGACTTCCTCCCTGAAATTCAGGTGTAGTGTATACATTTTTCTAATGATACATAAATTTTGGCCTTGAAGTATCTATTTTAATTTATTGTTTACCAACTATCCACCTTAGTATAATCTAGTTTTCAATGATGAGCATGTTGGGCTCCTACAACAAGATCTGGATTCTTTTCCTTGTTAATTGAAATAGTACTATTGTATTCTTTCAGCTCATCAGCTGTTGGGCACCAAAAACATTGTCAGAACTCCAATTTAATATTCATTGGCAAGTAGGTCTTGGATTTCTTTGAGGTGGGTGTATATTTCGCAAGTGTGTTGAACTGAAGATAGTTGACCTTCAGTATATCCAGATCAGATGATTCCTCTTGTGTCAAAGTAATACTTGTCGTTTCTAGCTCTGAATATGGACCATGTTAGTTATATAGAGAGTGGAAGCTCTTGTTCTGTAGCTTTAGCTCACTTATTCTTTTGTCTAATAAAAAGACACTAACATCTTCACTTGTTCTTTTGGCTGAGACACTCACATTACATCCTACTTACATGCTGGTTTATGGTCCTGTTGTGTTTAATGACAATATTAACAGCATGGTTGCTTCTTTAATATTATGCAAAATATGGTGTTAATTTTGTAGTCTCTGTTGAACAATGAACCATGGTTCGTGGGTTCTTGTTTGTTGTGTCATCTAAGCAAGTTGTTGCTTCTTGTGTAGGAATATCATTTATGGAAGTGACTCCATGAATAATGCAAAAAAGGAGATTGCTCGTTGGTTCCCTGAAGGTGCAGCGGAGTGGAAGAGCAACCTTCACCCTTGGATATATGAGTCTTGAACTTCGAGGCTATAATTACCTCTTGATGTGTGGTTTCTTCAAAATTGAGTTTTGTCTTAAGAGTTATCAGCTGGCTCTGAGTGATCCATCATAGTTAAATGTGCCTGAACCTGCATGGCTCTTAAAGGCATGTTAAATGTCATCAGCAAACATTATTCCAAGGCTTGTTAAATGTCATTTATAGTTTATTATATTGATTTGATACCCTTTGAAGATGCTGATATTGTTTCCTGCAGGTTTTATATGTATGTTTTATATGAGATGACGTTGTTTGCACATGAACAAATTTAACCGTTACGATATAACCGTTACAATATAACCATTATGATATAGCCATTACTATGGCCATTAGAATAAATTTCAAATTTTAAATTCCTGTATTTAGAAATAGCCGTTCAAATTTTCCCAATAAAAAATAAACATTGCTCATATACCAATTATGAAATATCATTATAATATAGAAGGGAGAAAATAGAGAGTGTGATTTAGGGAATGCTGTTGGAGAGGAAAGAGATATATGAAAGAAATCTTTTTGGGAAATTCTATATATGGGGATATAGGGATCCAAAGTTAGGGAACGCTGTTGGAGATGACCTTACCCCATCATAGAAACAAAGAAAAAACATGATCGGCGTGCCTGCACCCTATTGATGGCGTGGGCGCTATACTTGTGTAATACTTCAGCCTGTTAATAGATGGTACATATGTTTTATGTGAAACGATGGTAGAATTAATCTTATATTGTTTATCTAAAGTAAGTTACAATATTATAATACCCTGTTGGGTCCAAATATAGTATCTTTAGTTTAACCCTTTTACACGAAGCAAGGACAAAAGTTTAAGTAGGTGACTATATGTGTGCAGGTCCGACCCACACACTACTACAGAATGGTACAACACTATCGCTTCATCTGTGTCGGTTCCCAACTTTTGAGGAAAAAATCGATTGTGATATGTGTATATAATTTGTAATTTTTGGAAATGGGATCATCACAATTGGTTCTAATCTAGAACCGATTGTGATGACACCCCTCATCACAATCGGTTCAAACCTAGGAACTGATTGTGATGTGCATATGCACATCACAATCGGTTCTGAACAAAAAATCTACATGGATAAGCCATGTATTGCTATCAGTTTCGACCAAAAACTGACACTGATAGGCTTAATATTGCTATCAGTTCCAAGCAAAAACCGGCACGGATAGACCAAGTATTGCCATCGGTTCGAAGCAAAAACCGACACGGATAGGCAATGTATTGCAAGCATACTTCAATCATCGCAATCGATTCCAATTAAGAACCGATTGAAATGCTATCTCATTGCTCTATTTAACACAGCCATTGTCGATGTTCAAGACCTGGGGTCCCTAGACCGAGCTTACGAATGTATTTTGTGTTGCCTTTATTTATTCAAATGACATTGAAAGGGAAACTAGAGATGGATGGAAATTGGATTATATTGCTTTTCTCTAGACAAAGTACAGAATAGCAGATCACAAAATTGCCTGGTGCTATCTTATGTTCTTCTTTCTATTGCGTCTGTTGTTGCTTCTTGCTCTCATGCTCCTTTTTTCACTCTTGTTTTCGTTGTCTCTTCCTTGGCTGGAGAAGCCTATTTATAGTTTTGAAGGGATGATAGTTGTCATCTTCATAGAGGTGTCTTCCCATCAGGAGGTGTCATTTGGTCAAAAGGTGTCTTCTCAGTGAAAGGATTGCTTTTCGTCAAAAAGGCATCTCTTCTCTATTGGCAACTTCCAAGCGGTTGTCAGTACCTATTAGAGAAAGATTCTTTTGCACGTTATCTCTACGCAAATGATTTTTCTTCTATTCGACCAGAGCCTGGTCGGACTGACTTAAATCTAGGTCGGCATGGTAAAAGACATCATATCCCGACCTGAATGGTTTCTCAGATCGGGCTATTGCCGACCTGGGAACGCTCAGTTGTCATCCGACCTGAATTAGGTCGGGTGGTCTTTATGCGGTCAATAGAAATCTTAACCAATTATAATATTAGGGTGTCTCTTTGAAATATAGGCCATATTTATAAGGATATGATGGGCTCATTGAGAACCGTAGCCATTAATGGTCCTCAAGACAGATTTAATTATCGTTGTCAGCCATAGAATAAGATATAGGAGCTGAGCCCTCACACTCGCGCGCCCCTTGCCGCCTCCGCCTACACGTGCTACTCGCCCACCTCACATGGTTCCCCCGTGCCGCCCTCACCCTCATTCTAGTGCCCGTGCCACCCCTTGCCCTCACTAGCGACCCTCCTCTCCTCCCCCTTTCCTCTCTCAGCGTGGATTCCCACCCCTCACGTCCCCCACGCCTCCTCGCATGCTCCGCCGAGGCACTCCCCCTCCCCCCCCCCCGCGCCCTGAAAGATTCGGGAGGGGCGGCTTCGCCTCCGTCTCCTCCACGGAGCTCGATGCCTCGCCGAGGGGTCGCATCACAGGAGCTAGGGATTCGCCATCTCGGGTGCCATCCTCAAGAAAAGGTAAGTTCTTTTCGTGTATAATCAGTAACTAGGGTTTCATCGGAGTAACATGTACCACTTAATTTTAAGATTTGGACGCGTGTTTACCACATGAGAAAATATTCAGATTTGGATTGCTCAAAGTAGTAAACCACTTTTACAACAGGCTACATAGGAGTTCTTTTTTGGATTTCATCATAAAAGGTATGCCCTGCTCCTTCCATGCCATCATGAGGGAAGCTTGCACATGACAAAAGATTTCATCATAATTCTTTTTTGGATTGCTAGCTTTCTTTGCATCTTATCTTCCCTATTTTAGGATGTGACTATTTGTAAGCATAATGTTAATACTGATAAGTGAGAAGACAGAGAAATTGGTGGGAGAGGGACTGACGAATACACATACCATGGGTACCCCCAGCGGCCCAGAACGACAGATGGGCCGATCCAGGCCCAACAATGGCCGAAGGGCAAGTAGGCTACCAAGTGCGACTCAACCCCGATCGAGACGATCGGGAGGGCCTCTCCCCGATGGTCGGACGCCTCGTGGCGTCCGACTCGACCAAGACTCCCACCAAAGGGCGCCGGTGCTGGGCGCCAGTCAGAGGTCAGCTGCCCCACGGACGCGACGACTTGCTGGGACCGTACGGGGGTAGGTGGCCCCTTCCCCAGAAGGTCACCAAAAGTCAAGACATCCGTCCCGTCACCCAGACAGGCACAGCAGGCGGGCGCGCTCCCTCCCAAGACGGCACTGGAGTCAAAGCCTCACCTCAACATCTGGCAGATGTACAGGGGTAGGTACTCCACTTCCCAACGAAGCAGAAAACCTCACCACCTGTTGTGTCTACCGACCCTGCACAAGACGGACAAGCAACCGTCAATCACAAGAGACCAGGACTCCCGGGCCTGGGAGACTCCATCCTCTTTTTTTTTCCTTTTTAGACCCCCATGTCGCCTGCCCCCTCCGACTATATAAAGGGAGGTAGGACCCTCGTAAGGAGAGGGAGAGAGATCGATTCAAGCTAAGAGAGTTAGAGGATCGGCCAGTAAATTCTTCTTCCTCTCGAGGCAAGAAACACTTGTAAATCTCACGACCGAAAGCAATACAGAACCCCACACGAATTGGAGTAGGGACATTCGGTCCGAACCAGTATACATCTTGGGCTCCCTGAGTCAACCATCGAGGAGAGAGAACGTGCGACCCCCTAGACTTACAAATCGTACTTGCCGGTACTCGAAACACCGACTGGGACCATGTATCAAATGGCTAATTTTATTTTATTTTCTTTCTTTACCGAACCTATGTTCGATTGCTTAAACATTTTTTCTCACAGGCCACCTCTTCTCAGGTAGGAAATGGCCTTACAAATTATCCATATTGTCCAGGTAACTCAACTCCATAAGACAACATTGATAAGGAAATAGGGAAGAGCTTAGTTTCGTTAGTTTGACTGTCTACATTCTGGTAGTTCCCTGTTGACTTAGTTCCAAAGTATTGTTTGCCCACGCGCAATCTGATTATTTATCCATGTATAATGTGACTCTTCATTCTATTGTCACGATTCATATAAAGTTTTGAATTGGATTTAGGACATAAAGATCTGGAAATTATACACTACCCATGTCCGAGGTTATATATTTTTGTATCAGCATTTCTGGTTGACTAAAGGGATAAACTTGAGCACTTGTAGTCAGCTTCACAAATTAACATGTGCTTTTTGTTTAGAGATATTTAGGATCAGTTTCGATAAAGAAGGCAGGGGCGGATTTGTTTGTTATCCTTGATTAGTCAGTTCTCACAGGTGATGGTCAAGAGTGCCTTTTGCATTCTTTGACTAATTTACTTGGAAGAGTATTGTTCTCAGCCTGCATAGTGCCCCTTTCCTTTGAAATGGACATGCTTAGCGGTGCATGAACAAAGAATATGGCGAAAGATGGCAGACCAACTAACATTTGACCCTGTTCTTATTAGAAGTTCAGCTGTAACTTATCGTTTTGTGTCTATCGTGCTGGCCAGATTATGGTCTTTGTTTCAGTTTGTTGGATGTAGACTTTGCTAGTCCTTGCGACACATGAGCCACATGTAAAAGTGTTTGTTTTATTTTGGCAGTGCCACTGATATCTCCAGGAGAAATCACTAGCATGCTGTACTGTTGGGCAATTAAAGCAGATTTTGATTTACATACAACGTTGAGCAGTGGTGTAAGGACTGAGTGTTAATTGTAGTCAGTTAAACTCTAGTTTTCTAGTCGGTCGTAAATGCGTATGTGCACTTTTCCTAATATATGTAAATAGAATTGGTAAATAGCTATATGTAGTTGAAGATGTCCTATATCTTGAATCATTTCTGTTTGTTCAATTCCTTTGAGTTGCTGTTTCAGTGTATCTTTGCCAACATTGGCCATGGTACTGATTGATATACTACTCGTACGTGGGCCTAACGTTACAAAGCAATTATGTGTAGATTTTAAGTCAGAGTTTGACAAGTACTCTGTCTTTCTGCATTTAGACCGGTGCTATCTACTCTACCGCATGTGAAGTCATGAGAATTCAAGAATCCTCCCCAAGTCACAATAAACTTGGTAACCGGTAAGTAAATTGTCTATAAAAAAAAGTATATTGGACATACAAAAAACAGCAAATATCCGCTCATTCTATATTATAACTTTCTTATTACCTTCAAGGGGCTTCATCTCATAACCTTATTATTTTTTTTATGCTATTAGGTTTGGCTAGAACCCCTTCTGATTTGTGAGATTCTGTGCTCAAGTTGTAGTGTTTATCCCTATAGTGGCAAAACATTTTACTCGATATGTAGAGATCTTGTGTTCCACATCTCTTGTAAGAATGAACTACAAGAAAATCTAGTAAAAGATCTTATCTTGGTCTTTTCAATAATCTAGCATTCATACTTCTTAGTAATTAAGTACTTGTTTAGCACATTATGATATAGTTATTAGTTACGATCTTTGACAGTATATTAGCATGTTTGTTGATTTCGAACTTGCACTACTACAAAATCGGGCATCACAAACGGTCTACTAGAAGCGGTTTGGTGCGAACCGGTTGTAATGCTCGCACCAGAAGCGGTTCATGGCAACAGGCCGGAGGGGATCTCTAGAAGCGGTTCGTGGCACGAACCCCTTCTAAAGCCTCACCTCTAGAAGCGGTTCGTGACACGAACCCCTTCTAAAGATCTTTACAAGCGGTTTGTGTCCCCAACCGCTTCTAAAGCTTTAGAAGGGGTTCGTGTCCTGAACCGCTTAGAGCTGGGCTTTAGAAGGGGTTCGTGACTAACCGCTTCTAAAGACCCTCTTCAGAAGGGGTTCGTGTCACGAACCGCTTGTAGAAGCCCAGTTTTAGAAATAATAAAAGGAATGCGTGCCCTACTCTATCAGAGAGCACGCGTGGGTGGGTTGGCTAGATGGATGAGGCGAGTTACGAGGATGGAGTGCTGGTCGTGGGTTCGAATCCCGTTCCCACGATATTATTATTTCCTTTTACCGCTTGGTGTCGCACCACCACAAGCGGTTCCTAGAACCGCTTGTGATACCCTTCGAGGTATCACAACCGGTTGCTTAGAAGCGGTTTTACAACCGCTTCTAGAAGTGGTTCCGAACCGCTTGTAGAAGCTGGTTCTGTAGTAGTGTTGACTCATATGTTGTAAACAATATTATTAGCATAGTTACTAGTCTATATGCTGTAAACAATATTATATCATAGGAATGTGATGTATATTGTGAGTGTGATATGCTTGTGTTGTAAATGTTATGTGCTATGTGAACAATATTATATATTGCGAATGTTATGTGATATTATTGTGTTAGGTATTGTGAATGTGATATGCTTGTGTTGTGATTGTACCGTGCAATCTATAATCTTGGGTTGTTTTTGGAGCCATTATAATCGGTTCTGAGATAAAGCTGATTGTAATGTGGGGGTTATCACAGTCGATTCTCATTTAGAACTGACTATGATGACTGTCTAAAGATTTTATATCGCTACTTAAAAACCGATCGTAATAACGAAAAGGTGGCGCGCAAAAGAAAAGGCCGCGGGCGGTGCCGGACCCTCCTCCTGGCGCGTGTATGCAAAAACAACTGGGCGCCAAGCGCAAGGCGACGGGTTAGTCGCAAAAGAAAAGGCGCGGGAGCAGCTAGCGCGGCCGTGAGCGGTCGATCGATCGAATGGGCGCCTGTCACGCCATTTCCGTCCAAACCAGACCCGCCGGCGGAGTAGTTTCGATCGCCAGACCGCATGATTACCCCGACTCCCCAAGCATATTTCGTCCAAGCCCCGGCAGAAATCCCACGCCCGCGCGCTAGCTAGCGGACAGCCGGACACCGCGCGAGGGGGACACACACACGCTGCAATGCTGCATGCTGCATGCATGGAGGAGGTCACGCCTGATAGGAGTAGCTAGTATCATTATTTAACGGGAACGGCTCATCAGCGTCCTTGGAACAATATGCGCCGGCCGATAGGAGTAGCTAGTAGCTAGCTACCTGCCTAGCTGATCTGGTGTTTCATTGAGGATAGTTGTTGCATCAAGTACTAGTAGTACTAGGATGGTACGCGCGGCGCACGCCGCGCGCGTGAACTGGAAATAAATTTGTGTTTTTTTCGAAGGAAAAACGGACCACGGAACAATTTTTTCGTAGGAAAATAAGGAAAAATAACGTAAAATATTTTTTTCCATGCTCTGGAGAAAAAACGAACAACGAAACCATTTTTTTCCAACAAAAACGGATAAACGACGGGCGAAAAACGAATTTTCATTTTTTTTTTAGAGAAAATGGTAAACGAAAACATTTTTGCCATGCTCCGGAGGGAAAACAGATCATGAAAACTTTTTTCCGCGCAAAACGGAGAAAGTAATCTTTTTTTTTAGAGAAAACGAGCAACGGAAACATTTTTCCCACGCGGCGCACGCCGCGTGCGTGAACGGGAAACGAATTTGTGTTTTTTTTCGGGGAAAAAACGAAGAAAAACGACGCAAAACATTTTTCCCATGCTCTGGAGGAAAAACGAACAACGAAACCATTTTTTTCCAACAAAAACGGATAAACGACGGATGAAAAACGGATTTCCATTTTTGTTTAGAGAAAACGGCAAACGAAAGCATTTTTCCCATGTTCCGGAGAAAAAACGGATCACGAAAATATTTTTTCCGAGCAAAACGGAGAAAGAATTTTTTTTTTAGCGAAAACGGGCAACGAAAACATTTTTCCCATGCTCCGGAGGAAAAACGGACCACGAAAACATTTTTTCCGGGCAAAACGGAGAAAGGACCTGAACGTAAAGCATATGGACCTATTTGTTATAATTTTGGACCTATCCGCTATTTTGAAAAATTAGAAAAGGGCGTGTTCGTTATTCGCATTTAATGGGGGCTCTCCCTGTAAAATACCGAATGAGGGACCTAAACGCGAACCCGAAAAATTTATTTTCCTCTCACAGAAAATCGCCCAGGGACCTATATGTAATTTCAAAGAAATGGAGGGCCTTTTCGCAAAATAGAGGAGAGAGAAGGTGGAGGTGAGGTGGAGGCTTGAGGAGGCTTGAAAGCTCCCAGATGTAATGGAAGGATAATATGTAGTACCTAGTACAACAAGACCGCACAACAAATTCTGTTACAACTTTATAATACAATCTAGGTACTAAAAGCATGATACTGAACGTGTGCCAAAAAAATATCCACCATCGTTGTGATTTTAGCCAGTTACGCAACGCTTAAGCCATACTACCACGTGTATCCTTAGTACTCTTAGCATATGTCATGTCACATGTATCCTTGGTCTATAGAAATAATGATTTGGCTATATCAAAAAAAAAATTTCCTCCTCCGCTACCGAGTATATCCATCGATCTTTAATTAGTTGCTCCTCTTGTTTCTTTGGTCCTGAGTGGAACACGTACGTACGCACGTTTGCGAGGTGACACTGACGCCGACCGGCAACATGGTAGGGGATTCGGGGACGCAGAGGGATGGGAGGGGGCCGGCACGGGAATTGGGATACGCTAAAAGTGTGATCCGTTATGGGTCTATGTCGGACACTGCATCGGACATGGTACCGAGCGCGCGCGCGGTACATACGAGAAGCTGTATTAGACGTGCCAATGGCTGATGTATTCCATTTTGATTCGGTTTTTTCTTTGTTTATGGCTCTGGTCAGCTCGCGCGCGCTCTCTCTCTATATGTATATGTATATGTGTATGTATATGTATGTATATGTATGTATAGTCTCTTTTTTACTCCCGGGAGTAATTACTCCATGTGTCGTATCTCACAATATAAGAAGTATCTCGCGCAGCGTAGGATATGTACGTGTAGTATACAAGTATATAAGACCATGTACGTATATGAAGGTATTTATAAAATACGCTGAAAACTATGTACTCACTTGCAATTTTTTCATGTGAATCTTATTGGAATATCTTATAATTAGTATATGAGTGTATCTAAAGTTATAGGAAAAATACTTTCTACTCCTGGGAGTAATTACTCCTAAATATGAAATACCACCCAAACGAACTCGAAATACCCTTTTGAAATGATCTCCTGAGACTAAAAAAAATGAAAAAATCATGCATAAATGCAAAATTCCGTGAGTACGCCCGTGTCTCCCTTTTAGAAATCTCCTTTGGTTTTGACAACTTGTTGATTTCTCCTCTGATACTAATACAGTAATACTATGGTTCATTGCTGTTGCTGTCAAAATCTATATATCTACCTAAATAATGGCTCTGGATTAGCACAAGCAACCAAGTTATCACCTCGGAATGAAAATTCTGTGACCAGCTGCGGGAAAACATGAGCTTATCAGGGAGTAGTTGTAAATGCATGACTGTGGCCAGCTTCGTTGCTGCCTGGATACATGTACAAAACTTCTCTACTCTCTTCAAGTACTTCAAAAATCCATTCAAGCTCAGAAGAACTGTTTGCAGATCTTTTCTCTTGGATTGCAAGCGAACCAAAACCCTAGCCAGTAGTACTACTACTGGCCAGTGGTGCCCCAGCCCAGGAAGCCTTTCATATGATGACAGTACACAAATGATAGCATGATCACAAATTTAAACCTGGTGCACCAAAAGTCAAGTCACATCTACCACCACTTGTTAGTATAAAAGGACACACCTCATATTAGGGTATGCATGCAACATTAAAATGATTAGCATTCTTAAAAACATAGCATCCTATAATCTAAATGGCCATAGCAGAAGATCAAGAAGCATCTTGGCATGCACCAACCAAAATGTACTAGTAAGCGTAGCATCCTAGCTACCATTTGAAGTGTGCAAGTTTAACAATATAGAAATGTTTTTACGAGTATAATATCTGGCTAATTACAAATTTGTCATATGTATTCCTCGTAAAATGCATGACAATTTGCAACACAAAATTTGATGCGAAATTCGGTCGAAAAAACATGAAACCGGTATAAAAAACATCAAAATTAGTCAAAAAGCCGAAATCTTGACGAAATTTACCGAAATCACTATAGTAATTTGAAAAATATAATTTTTTTCGTCCGGTCAAAATTTAGAATCTCAAAGGTGATCAAAATCTAAAATTTCAACGAAGATTTGTGAAATCTCTGTTAAGACTTTGAACCTTGTTCCGCGAAGAAGACCCAGGGTTTCACTTTTCGTTGAAATCCGATCGGATTTCGCGAAATTCGCACGTACCGCTCGAAGCCGAAAAGAGAAACCGTTCTGAAATTCGCTCAAATTTAAATTTGAATTCAAAAAATATAAAAAATTTGGAAAAAATTATCCAAAATTTCTCTATAATTAGTATTAATAGCCCTGTGACCATTGGTGTGAATATTTTTTGAAAATATGGATTTTAGAGATGTATTTGAGCAATTGAAAATGTAGATAATAGAAAAAAAAGAAAAACTCGGCCTTCAGGCTTGAATTTATTTAGTAGCAATATTTGTTGAAGTATATTTAATATAAATATTTGTTGAAATATATTTAGTTGTCATATTTATTGAAGTATATTTAATTCCAATATTTTTTTTGTAAAAACCAACAGCATGAGACAAGAAGAGCACTATCCATAAAATCATGACCTGTATTTAGAACGTACATCTGAGTTTTTCTTAAAATCACATATAAACTGCTAAGAGATCATTATACTAAATCAAAAATCCCCAGTTTAACTTGTTAACAATCAATATAGAATTATATGAGATCTATAGTAATAAACCGTCTATCATTTTTTCCTATTATTTTGAGAGAGAGCCATATCATAACTAAATATTCAACACGAATGCAAGTATTAAACTATCAACTATAGTGCATAAAAAATAAATGAAAATACATTGTTGATCAAATAAATGCAACATTTGAATCAGAATTTTAGACTACACCTTCACAACACACTGCATGTTTCAATATTTATTCAATTATATTTAGTAGTTATATTTGTTGAAATAATTTTTCAAATATTATTTTTGGCCTTTAATGGTTTTTTTTTCCAAATTTTACAATATTTTTTTTACAATTTTTCCTAATTTTTCAACATTTTCCCTCTTTTTTTCAACTACCATCGGTTTTCAAGTCTTTTCGAGCGGTTTTCGAACCCAGCGGTTTTCAAGTCTTTTCGAGCGAATTTCGAGCCTTTTCGAACGAATTTCGAGCCGTTTCGAGCGAATTTCGCTCGGAGATTTCGAGACTTTTTGACTAAATTTCAAATTCATTTGACTTCGAACCAAACGGTTTTTAACGAATTTCGAACCGAATTTCGCGAATTTCAGTACCGCTCGGACCTCGAAAAGTAGTCTCGAAACGAAAAGTGAAACCCTGAGAAGACCCATTGCGATCCGTTTCGACGAGTTCGTAGCAGAAGTGGATTTGACTAAGAAGCTATGCAAAACTGCAAGTCCGAACTAATATCTTTACTCAAATCCGTGTCTGGCACGAAACCGTCTCATCACGGTTAGATCAAAGCAGTAGCCTTCAAAAGCAGCCTCCGTTGGGCGGCACTTCCCGAGGGGGTGAGGATGCAGACGATCCTAGTGTTGAAGGAAAAAAAAATAAGACAAAACGTTGAGGTGATTGATCCGACAAAAAAAATAGTGCTGCAGTCCGAAGCGAAACGGATTCTCCAAGAGGCCTGGCGGGAGCAGGAAGTTGTGAGCAGCGTTGAATTCGAGTGGGGTCCAACCAGGGTTCACAAAACCGTTTCGAACCCTAATTTCGCTAGCCCAGCGGTACCGGTTTTCGCGAAAAACCGCTCGAAAACCGCGAAAAACCGAATGGTTTGCAATTTCAATTCATTTTGAATTTGGGTCAAACTCACGCGATTTTTCGCGAGAAAACCACGGTTTTTGACGAAAAACCGCTCGGTTTTTGAGGTAAACCGAGAAAACCGAAACCGCTCGGTTTGAGCGAAAAACCGATCGATTTAGGTAAAAAACCGCGAAAATGAGGGGAAAACCGCCAAAGCCGGGAAAATGTAATAAATATATAATTTAGACATTTGGAAATTGTAAATTAGAAAGTTTAAAATAATATATCAATAAATAATCTTTCATTGCAATATTACAATCACACAGGTGCAAAGATACATATTTACATAACCACGTAACAATTTCATTACCATTCAATTGTCAACACCATTTATATTATAATACTTTTTAATTGAAGTTGTGAAGTAGGCATAGGCCATGTTGGACCTGTATGGATGTTATATTAGTATAATATCAAGTTACAATGAAATGAAATATGCATATAAAACATTACCTGTGGGGCTACGGCTAGTATATATGCTATATATATTAGTATAATATTGTTGCATGATCTTTTTCTTTTTGATTTTTATATTTTCATTATTTGTAATACCTCTAAAACATCTCTAAACATCTCCAAGCAGCCCACATGCCACCTTTTTCTTTTTCTTTTTGATTTTTCTATTTTTATTATTTGTAATACCTCTAAAACATTTCCAAACATCATTTTTTTTGAAAAGTTTTTTCACCATTGGTAATATATGAATTAATACTAATTTTAGGAATTTTTTCAACAAATTTTCTCAAATTTTTTGAAAATTTTAAATTTGGATTTGAATTTGAGCGGTAAACCGCTCGGTTTCTATTACCGAGCCGGCTCGATACGCTCGATTTTCGCGAAAACCGAGCGGTTTACCGCGAGAACGTGAACCCTGGGTCCAACCGTCCAAGTCATGGCGAGGCAAGGACCGAAGGACGCGTGAAGAATTCGGTTCGGACTTGAATCATGACCAAATCCAGGCGAGATTTTGGAATCTCGACCGAGATTCTGAATATGCACTATTAGTATTGTGTGATCTTAAATCTCGGTTAATTAAAAAAACTAAAATGCTAAAGTATCTTTTAAAATTTTGGTGAGATCTCGATGATTTCGGTTGAAATCTTGGAAATTTTTATCGAATTTTTATTTTGTGGATCGGATTTGATTGAATTTAGGGTCAAGACCATCCACAAAATTTCAAACATTTTTGATGTATTTTGACTATTTTTTATTGGTTCAATTCGATCGAAATCTCAAAAATTTCGATTGAAATCTCGAAAATCCTGTATACCATTAACCATGGGGGTCATCTGATCAAATCCTGTATACCATTAACCGGTAAATTAAACCACAACAACTATTAACCATTTCTTGCACATGGATACCATGGTGGAGTAGCATTTAGCATAAAGTTTTCTCTACATCTTCAGCAAAACAATCCTCGAAGGATTCCTAGCCCTTCAGCTATGCCACGTCTCCTCCTCCACTCTCTCTCCCTTTTTGGCAAAAAAAAAACTCCGGTTTTTGGTAATTACGGATAGGTTCTATCTATTTACGAATAAGTCCTTTGTAATTTCCTGTGAGTGTGAAATAATTTTTCCCAGTTCGCGTTTAGGTCCTCCGTTCGCCATTTTACACAAAAAACCTCCCGTTAAATACGAATTACGAACGAGCCCTTTCTTACTTATTCGAAATAGCGAACAAGTCCAAAATTATATCAAATAGGTCCCTGCACTTTTCGTTCAGGTCCTTTCTCCGTTTTCCCCGAAAAAAATGTTTTCGTTGTCCGTTTACTCCCCAGAGCATGGTAAAAATGCTTGTGGTACATTTTCTTGAAAAAAAACTAAAAATATTTTCCGTTCACGCGCGCGGCACACTTTCTCCGTTTTCCCCGAAAAAAATGTTTTCGTGGTCCGTTTACTCTCCGGAGCATAGGAAAAATGTTTTTGTGGTCTGTTTTTCCTCCGAAAAAAAAACAAAAAATATTTTTCGTTCACGCGCGCGGCGTGCTTTCTCCGTTTTTCCCGAAACAAATTTTTTCGTGCTCCGTTTGCTCTCCGGAGCATGCGAAAAATGTTTCCGTGTTCTGTTTTTTCTCCGAAAAAAAAGAAAAAAGAAATGAGTCACGCGCGCGGCGTGCGCCGCGCTTGCATTTCTAGTAAATATAATAGATGCAACAAAGCACTCAAGTATCTAGTAGTTATTTTAGGAAACACAACAATAATGAAAAAGATGATGGAAGAGAGAGAGAAACTAGCCGGACTCGGGGAAGGAGGAGGAGGACGGCGGTGCACGGCTCGAGGGGGAGGAGGAGGACAACGCTAAGGTTTCTCCGACTTGCACGAATGACCAGGTGGTGAATGGGGATTTGACGCCCCGTGTTTTATAGAGCCCTCATCACATATGGTTCTATAGTAAAACTGTCAGGGAGCCACCCAGATCGTCCTCGAGTTGTTGGATGAACAGTCGCTCCCATCGGATTTGGATCCTAGCAACGAATCACCGAAGGTGATCTCAGTGCTAACACCCAAGCCCAATCGAGACAACTCCAAGAAACATCCTAACAATTCGACAACCATCCCGGTATTCCCCCGGTATGCGACCCGAACTCGCCCAGGATCGCCCCGCATACCGGTTCCAACACGATATCAACTCAATTTGCATAAAGGGGGCAACGAACTCGAAACTTTCGAACCAACACGCAAGCGGAAAACAACGGCACAAAGACAAACCCGACAACCACCAAACCAAGATCAAAAACAACGCCAAGACTCTAACTAGGTAAGAACGGGTAAAAAGACTAAGACTCCAAAATCTGGAAAATTTCGGCATGACCATTCTAGATTCTACAGACATCCACTCAGCAGACAAGGAAAACAACAGTTCATATATAAATATCCAAAAGTAATGCAACAACCACAACAGCCATACAACCACAAGTAGAGAAAACAACTCACGGGACGACGATAGAGACTTGAACAACGACGAAACACAAATTAAAAGACTAACTATACAACAAAAGTGAATCAGATCGCAACACATAGCAAAATAAAACTACTCCGGAAGTGTTCTGCTCCTGAACACTTCCGGGCGTGTGCGATGCCGCGCTAAGCCTCTACTCGGTGCCCCGCCCGGTCACCGAGAGGCAGTAAGGGCAGAACTCGCATCCGCCCACCTGATCCTCACCTGAAAAACCACAAAGCAGAAGCATGAGTACGGAAGGTACTCGCAAGACTTACCCGTGGGTCCATATATGACCAACTCCAAAGGTTATGCATTTGGATGTAGCAAAGAACCAGGCTGAAGGTAAAAGTGCGGAAAGCTTAACATTTGTTATATTAATTACCTAACTACTCAATTCACAAGTTAAGCAGTTGTAACAGCGCCTACTCCTAAAATGAAGTTGCAATCATTAATTCACAACAATTAATCTCATCATCAATTCATTTGGGCTCAAGCTCGACGGCGAACCTCGGTTCAAGTTCTTACTACGTGACTGTGCGATGAAAGAGCTTGCTCATATCCGAGAGCGCGGCAATTCGAATCGCTTATTTAACCCTACAGGGAAGCATTGATCGCACGACACTTACCACAAGGGCCTAGTGTCAACCCCCTCCCAATCATACCCAATCGCTGAAGCGTCCTCCTGTGGCCCGAAAACCTAGCACCCCCTCGAGCAGCCCCAAGCCCGGCTTGGCGCTCGAGAGTCGGCCTAAGCCTCGCCCTCAACCACGTCCAACCACAGGAAGTTACGGTCCATCGATTCTGTATGAGAGAAAGAGTGGCTTACCGTACCATAATCGGGCATGCGACCAACCGGGGTGTGCTCAATCAAAGGGCAACCATCGAATCGGTCCTTAATCGACTCAGACGGGAACTACCACATCGGGTCTCCTTACCCAATGTCCCAACATTCCCGCCCGGTCTCCAATTTAACCTTTCCTTACATAACCGTACCCATTTCATTTCAACACAAGTAAGGTAATTGATCTCAAGCGGTGGACCATCCACCACTTGGCCCAACCCGACGCCTATGCAAACTAAGCAGGGACGCAATATAATACCCGTAGTCTAGCTCCAAAGGAGGTGTTTAGCAATTAACAAGGAGCGTATGTGCAACAAGTAGGATCTAGCCCTATTCCCCATTTCAATTCCTAATGCTTGACTTAATCATCAAATAGGCAATTTATTCTCGAAAATACAATTACATATACGGATGAATATGCATAGGTGCTTGCCTTGTTCTTCTGCCCGTGGGTCGGCAACAGTCGGCTCTCCGGTAACACCCTCGGCCATCATGGCGTCACCTCTGCTCCCTACACGAGTACAATGCATAATGAGATGCATGCCATGCGAATGAAATGAACACAAAAGGAAAACCCCGAAGCGAGACAACGCGGCGAACAACTCGCCCCAATACGGACAGATCAGGTGAACCGGACGATCCGGGTATTTAATCCGACGATCCGGCTAACCCGGACATTCCGGACCTTTTGTCCGGACACTCCGGACTGGTCGTCCGGACACTCCGGACCTGGCGAGTTTTACCCAATAACTCGACGGATCGAGGTGCCGCCAAGTCCTATGGCATCACGGGGACCCGATCCACGACTTTCCTACACGTGGCCGAGCTAGAGAAGCTCCAAGCTAAGCCTAACCCACATCCTAACACTTCCAAAGTGTACCCCCAACCCCAAATCTACAACCCTAGCCCCAAAACCAACTCCTAAGGAATACCCTAGAACTCGAGGACCCACTAGCGGATTCCAAGAAAAGGTCTCACCTTCAATGGGGATGAAGGAGAGGGAAGGGAAGCCGGGTTGAGCTAAGAGGACGCCGGCTTGGGGAGGAGCTTGAGGCCACCGGAATGGGGAAGCCACCGGGGAGGAGCCACGGAGGTTCACCGGCCGGTGGGGCTCGCCGGAGTGGAGCTCGGGGTGGAGGAGACGCACGGGAGAGGTGGGAAAGAGACCAAGTGAGGTGGGGTGAGTGGAGGGCCACGAAATGGGACTTTTATATTAAACCCCCGCAAATACCGGACACTCCGGACTCTAACTCGGAGACTCCGGGTTGGGGTCTTCGGTGGGATCAACCCGGACACTCCAGATCTTCAACCCGGACACTTCGGGTTGAGGCCTTCGGCCAACCCGATCCGGACACTCCGGACATTTTGTCCGGATACTCCGGGTTAATCGGACATTCCGGTATGAAACCCGGATATTCCGGATTGTTCAGTATTAAAAAAAATCAGGGGCCTTGACAAAAACGGTTATTTAAGAGAACCGTCTGTGATGTAAAGTATTACAGACGGTTCTATTAAATAACCGTCTGTGATGTGTTTCCATCACAGACGATTCTATTAAATAGCTGTATGTGATTATCAGGTACACAATTACAAAAATCAAAGAATGGGGACTTTATTACATAATTCAGATGCATCACAAGCTAGTTTCATCACAATCATATATACAAAGTGCATGATCATTACAAGCATCCACTTAATTACAAGTTCAACATTTCTAATATTACACATGAAAAATAATAAACATGATGACATCTCTTCATAACTCCACTTGTTTATTCTTTTGTATAAAAACTAGCCCTTCACGATGATCGACGCGTGTGTAGCTTGCTTTCTCAAGTTGTTCTCCTAGGACCCATGATGGCATACTCATCAAATTGATTGTACTATTCCTCATCTACTACATTATCAACTCCGACAATCCTCCTTTTTCCCTGAAGAATTACGTGTTGCTTCTTGTTGGACGGGTCAGTTATATAGAAGACGTGAACAACTTGGTTAGCGAGTACGAATGGTTTATCTTGGTGTCCAACAGGTTTGAAGTCCACAACAGTGATGCCATACTTGTTAACCTTTATGTGCTGGAGGTGGACCCAACGGCACCGAAATAGGGGGATCCTGAAAAGTACGTAGTCGAGCTCTCAAATCTCCTATATGAACCCATAGTAGGAGCTCCTCGTCAACCCAGCGGTATTAAACGCATCTATACGAACACCGCTGTTCTGGTTTGTGCTCTTCATATCCTGATCTCTCGCGTAAAATATGTACCCATTTAAGTCATATCCTTTCCGTGTAACAACTGTAAAACTTGATCCTTTTGCCAACCATGTCAGCGTGTCATCTGACGAGCTCCAGTGATGGGTCACTCCTTCAACTATTTGTTAAACAGAAGGTTATGCTGTCTTGTGATCCAAGACTCCTGCCGTGCCGGATTATCTTGCCTTAGCCATTGTTTATGCTCGATGATATACGGGGACACTACAGCCATGTGTTGCAAAATCGTGAAATGGGCTCGAGCATACGCAATCGAATCAGACGTGATTGCTTTCTTTCCGATGGTCCCAATACCCTGGAGCCTTCCCTCATGGCGAGATCAAGGCACACCTATCGGTTCAGTCTGGGCGATGTAATCGACGCAGAACTCGATGACCTCTTCGGTTGCATAACCTTCGACAATGCTACCTTCTGGGCGAGATCGATTCCGTACGTAAGACAATGTAAACAATGAGATGGACCATGATATTAAAAAATGACGGAGGAAAATACATCTCAAGATTACATAAAGTCATCACCACCTCAGCCTGTAGAGCATCTAGTCATGCGGGATCAATGACCTTCTGAGCGATTGTTTTAAAAAAATAACACAGCCTCGTGATTGTCTCCCAGACCTTGACCGGCAAAATACTTCTAATTGCGACAGAGAGCATATGTGTCATCAGCACATGACAGTGATGAGACTTCATGCCAGTTAATTTCAAATCTTGCATCGAAATAAGTCTCTTCATATTGGAGGAGTAGCCAGACAGAACTTTCACACCATGTAAGCACTGACACGGTTTAGTTCTTTTGGCCTTTGACAGAGTGTAACAAGTAGGTTCGCAGTACGCACGGCCTTTATCGGTTTCTTTCGGTGCTAACTTAGGTCTTATGCCCATATTGATCAAGTCAAGCCGTGCATTGATACCATCCTTTGTTTTGCCCTTACTATTTAGTAAGAGACCAATCACGCTATCACAGACATTCTTCTCTACGTGCATGACGTCGATACAGGGGCGAACTTCTAGGTGCTCCCAGTAAGGTAGGTCCCAAAATATTGATATACTCTTCCACATGTTCTTCTCATGGGTCCTTGATTTACGTCCCTTTCAACGCGCAACATCCAAATCTTTACAATGTCATGAATATCTCTCTCGCTTAAAGGTCTTGGAGCTGAACCATTTTTGTTCTTTTCGTCGAATAGTTTCTTCATACTGCGGTATGGGTGATTCCTCCGAAGGAACCTACGGTGATGCATGTACACGGTTTTGCGAAGGTGATTCAGCCACACATTCTCGGTATCATCTAAGCAGTGAGTGCATGCTTTGGATCCTTTTGTACTCTGGCCTGACAGGTTAGTAAGGGAGGGTAATCATTTATGGTGCAGAATAACAAGCAGTGCAAAGTGAGTTCTCTCGTTTGTACGCATCCCATACCTGTACCCCAGGAACCCACAGCGTTTTTAAATCTTCTACCAATAGAGCTTGATACACATCAATATCGTTCCCAGGTTGTTTCGGTCCTTGGATAAGTACAACTAATAAAATGTACTTCCGCTTCATAGACAACCAAGGAGGAAGGTTGTAGATACAGGGATTCACGGGCTAAGTGCTATTCCGGCTGCTCATATTACTAAAAGGGTTCATTTCATCTGTACTCAATCCAAGCCTTATATTCCTCGGATCCGCACCGAATTTTTGAAACCTCCTATCGATGTTTCTCCACCGGATGGAATCAGCAGGGTGCCTTAGCATTCGATCGTTCTTACGATCCTCGGAGTGCCAAGGCAGCAGTTTTGCCTCATTTGGGTTCGCAAACAAACGCTTCAGACGAGGAATTACAGGTAGATACCAGGCCACCTTACCAAGAGGTCCTTTCTTCACCTCGATGCCCTCGCCATCATCATCTGAATGACTCTTACGCTTGTACTGGGATGCGTTGCACACTGGACATACATGCAAGTTTGCGTACTCTTTGCGTTACAAGATACAGTCGTTCGAACATGCATGTATTCTTTCTACTTCCATTCCCAAGGGACAAAGAACCTTCTTGGCTTTGTAGGTGGTTGTCGGAACCTTATTTTCCTCTGGAAGTATGTCCACCAATATACATAACATCACTTTGAAACTCTTGTCGGACCAACCGTTGCTTGCCTTCAATTTCAGTAGTTTAAGCACAGATGACAACCTTGTGTATTTCAAGTTGCAACCTGCGAACAAAGGTTTCTCCGAGTCCTCCATCAAGCCCCGGAACTTTCTATATTCCCTGTCATCACGGTTTCCTTCTGCGTCGTGCAGTATCTGATCCAGATTGTCATCTTGTAACCTATCCTCATTGGAAGCACAATCGATATGGTCATTCGGTATATCGTTGACTTCGTCGACGTTGCTAACACTACCGGCTGCTTTCTGTATATTCTGCTCTTCGCCGTGACTGGTCGAACATGTATACCCCTTTTTGAAACCCCTCAGAATGAAGAGTGCTTTGATCTGCGCTCAGTTTTGAAACATCTTTAGATTTTTACAATCAATGCATGGACAAGACATAAATAGCACACCCTTATTAAACATATCCTCCTCTGCAGCTCTTTTAAAAGCGGAAACGCCATTAAGGTACTCGACACTCGTGCGGTTCTCAACGTAATCCAGTTTCGATCCGTCTACGCTTCACATGCAACATTTAGTGTTAAATATTAAATACACCAGGCATGCACATGCACACATTCTTAAATTAATTATGCAATGCTAGCTACTTTTTTGAATATAATGCAATTATATAACCAATTATACCTTACATCACAAAGAAAAAATTGACACAATCTTCAAATTCTCTCTTCACCAAAATAGCTAGCAAAATTTTAAATATAATAATGCAATTAGAACTCATTACTAACCTTAGATCACCAAGAACAACTTGAATTGATCAATAAGCTAGATCTGAACAATCTTTAAATTCTATCCTTACCAAGCTACATCTTGAATATAATGCAAATAGAACCCATTACTAACCTTAGATCACCCAACAACACATTGATCTACAAGCTAGATCTAAAAAATCATCAAATTCTTTCCTTTTAAAGCTAGATATTGAATACAATACAATTAGAACATATTACTAACCATAAATCACCAACAACACATGGATCTACAAGCTAGATCTAAACAATCTTTAAATTCTCTCATAACCAAGCTAGATATTGAATATAATGCAATTAGAACCCATTACTAACCTTAGATCACTAAAATCAAACGAATCTACTATCACCCTTCAAAATCAATGGTCTTCTTTTACACAATCACTTCACAGCCGTAGCCAGCCTCAAGATAGATCCTGAAACCCTAAAAAACAAGAAGTGGCTCGGGGCTCTATATTATATACTGCTAGGAGATATCATAGGTGGTTCTATTAATAAACCGTCGGTGATATATACAGAATCCCTGACGGTTTTAGTATAAAACTATATGTGATGATTCCTGTAGCTATCACAAACGGTTTTAAACTACAATCGTCTGTGACGTTGGTGTACATCACAGACGGTTGTAATGTAAAATGGTCTGTAATGTCATCACTAACGGTTGCACTATAGAACCGTCAGTGATGCTCCTCATTACAGACGGTTTTTCAATACCGTCTGTGATGGGACGTCTAATATAAGCCTTTGTGTAGTAGTGTGTATACTTTGTCAAATACTTTTTTTTTCGAGATGTAATAGAGAAGGAAACTGTTCCAAAAATAAAGAAATTTGTGTACAAATTAGGCATTGTGTAGCCATAAGCAGATACCAGTTATGATGAAGATGTTATCACAATAAATATGCATATGTGAGGATAAAGGTTCCACTTTCATATAAATGTATTGTGATGATTTGGTTGTCACCAATATTTATGTTCTAGTGGGAAATAACTTTGTCACTATAACCATCATTAGGGATGAAAATATCATCACTAATTCAAACAAATTTGTGACCATACAATTCGTCCCAAATGTACTAATCTATAGTGATAATTTCTTTTGTCATAAATGAATATGTTATTTGTGATGAACAAAAAAATCATCAATATATTATTGGTAACGTCAATATCAGTGACAACTGAGAATTTCGACCAAAGAGGTAGTTGTGACGAAAAAAATGACTTACAGTGATGAAATTTGTCACCACAAGAATATATCGAGGGGACAGAGTCTGGCCATTGCCCATTGGTACTGGTACACCGTACACTGCTGCACCTACAGTTCACTGATCCATAATATGTACCCGAAAAATCAGTGTGAGGTTCAAAAAATGACAGGTTGGAATAGCTAGTAAGCATTACCAGTTTTCTGAATGAAATATAATATAACTAAAAAAAATAGCATTGATACAGTGTAGTCTTGTTGAATCGCATCAAGCTAGCATCTCTCCAATCCTTGAGCGAAGTGTGGGTTTCAATTAAGGTACAACTAATCAGCTTATCCAAGGACCATCTTATCAAAAACCCAACTCTCTCTTGTGTATGTGTACAACAACATACTGTATTATACACACAAGTTGCATACATATATATGTAGTAATAGTATATATTATCCAGCACAGATTTCAACTCACCGTTAAGTGTAATAATTGTGCGTGTCTGACATCCAGATCGAACAATATAAAACCACACCTAATCTACTCTCTAATCAATTTGTACGACGTACGCCTGCTCCAAGCAGCAACAAGCATTATCTTAGCAAGCTCGTGATAAACAAGGCCGCTGAGCATAATTGAATTAAGACCCCACACGTGGATTCTGTTCCTAATCAACTGACGCATCGGTCAGGACCTTGACATGTCACATATACACTGTGTGTTCGTGTAATTATTATATATATATGATATGTAATCTACGATGGAGCCGCCAGCCATGGCCACACAATTGAGATGGATCAAGTAAGCTGCGACACGACCGGCCGGTCCCTTTCTGGCAAACTGTGACACAACTGATCTCATTTGACAACGGAAAGGAAACGCGCATGTACAGTAAGTACCTAAACATCGACACATGCACACACATGTACGCCCGCGCCCACACGGCCGGAGAACACGCCTAGCTTGCTAGCTACCAGTTGTACAAAAAATTGAAAGAAGAAGAAGAGAAAGATCCTACCATACTGTTATAAATCTTGAGGGCTCGATCGCTTGATCCTTACAGGAGGAAGCGTGTGTGTGTGTGTGAGAGAGAGAGAGAGAGAGAGAGATCAGAGTAGTGACCATGCATGCATGGAGCTTGTACTACTTGTTCTTTCCCTCTTGGCATAATATGTGATTTGGGCCTACGACTCTTGCACACTTGACCTGATTTAAAAACTAACATCGATCGATCATAGGGTAATCAGGTTACTTCAACCTGCCCCCCTGAAAAGCTTCAACTTGCTCCAGCAGTCCACCTGCACCTAGTAAAAAACAGAATCCAAGACCGGAGGTGGTGGCTAGTAATATATATTATATATTTATACCGATGCTTAACTCTTCGTCTGGCTGGTTGATTGGTTGAAGCAGCAACTCATCCTTAGCCCCGCATGCAAACAGACAACAGAAAGCATCAAAGTGATCGACCTCAAGCCCTACACACATAAAACGCCAGGCTACATATATATCTAGGTTAACTAAAAGAAAGAAGCGGAGTTGGAGTGGTTCGCCGCCATCGATGGCCTTGGGGAGCTCCTGTTCGAATGCATGGCATCAAACAAGGCAGGGATAAACATCGAGGAACAAGGAGGGCAGGGACAAGGAGAGGCAGCAAGCAACACTTGGAAAAGAAAAGGGTCTCCAGGCCCCCACTGCGCGCCTTCCAGGGCAAGGGTTACAGGACAAAGACCATCGATCACAAAGCCCTGTATGACCATATTCCCCTCCACAATATCATGCCAAGCGCTAGCCTCCATGCTGATTTGTACTACCTCTCCACCATTACCCCCCCCAGCTTTAAAAAGCGAGACCTCAGTATCCAATCACCAAACCCCCTACACTACACCACTCCCCCACCCTACCCCCCCGCAAGGCCCTTTCTCCCTTGGACGTTCCACCCCTCACCCTGATTCCCTTTCCTCTTCTCTTCTCCACTGCAAATTAATTTGCTGTGCCAACAAATTAAGTTTGCATTGGATTGGGGTTGAGTTGGCACAGAAACGCATGCAATGAGTGTCAAGAGTGACTAGTACTTGAAGATCGGACAACTACACCCCGGCCATCCTCCTCATATATATATATACTTATACATATATTTATATAATATATATATATATATATATATATATATATATATATATATATATATATATATATGTATGTATGTACCCCATCTAGCTCCCAGTCCAAGCCCTCCTCCACTGGTGAATGGTGATCAGTGCATTGCAGTTAGCTTGCTATATATATAGCTCCAACCGAACACAGCAACACACCACACCATACATCGATCATACTCTACATGCATGCAAACCCCTCACATCACATACTGACCTAGCTAGCTACAAGTAGGTTAAGCCAGGCCTTTGCATGCAACAAGGTAGCTAGCACTTGCTAATTGTCGATCGATCTCTCCCCTCATGAGAAGGCAAGGCAATGAGGCCTCCCCTTCTATCATCCACACATCTTCCATAGCTCTCCTCCAGGAGAGGTTCAGAAACCTGCAGAGGGTGAAGGAGATGAGGGAGGGCAGAGAGCTGCAGAGGGTGCAACCCACCGATCATGCTGACCGTGCCGGGCCCGTATCGGCGCTGAACATTGGCCAACAGGCGGCGAACAGCAGCGAGCAGCCGCCGAAGTGGTTCTTGCACCCGGACTTGGTCCGGCCGTCGAGGCCCCTGCACGGCCAGCCGTACCACGGGCACAGCGCCAACGGCGCCCAGGCCACGCCTCCGCCGCCGCCGCCGCCGAGCTCGTGGGGGGACGTGCCGAGGATGCAGAATTCAGGCTATAGGAGTGATGTAGACGTCGATACCTCGCTTCATCTGTAACCTATATGATCCACGTATGGCCCTGCTGTTCTTTCGTTGTTTTGTACGGCTTGTGAGTTCCGGACTTATTTGCAGTACCTCTGTTCCATTTTGCCTTGTAACTTCTTCGGTACTTTACTTTGAGGTTTCCAAGATGGGGAAAATATATATCTGCATCTGCAAGGTGTTTAGTAAGCTCACGAGAAAGTACAAATTTAAATTCAAATGATATTATTTGAAAAAAAAATACTACATACTTCTTTTATTAATTTGGAGGAGTTCTGCCCCAGCCCCATGGGTCATGTCGCCCCGGCTCTTCCTTGCGTGAGGACATGTACAATAGTGCATATCAACTGTCTATAAGAGTATACCACGAGAATTTTAGATAATATAGATAAGAGAGAAATATATTGTCTACCATTTAACAGATGATTTTATAGACAGTTATATAGATAGTCTATTGTATGAGTTGTTTTTAATCATATCTATAAATGATACGAAAGTGTATTACAGATAGTCGTTGTCTGTATCACTGTACATGCCGTGACGCGTGGACCCATTTGCTCCTCATCGTGCGGCTTCGCGTGGGCGTGTACCTCTCGATCGGCCGATCGCGTGGGCGCGGAGCCGCGGCTTGCTCGCTTCGTCGTGCAGCATCGCGAGGGACGCAGCGCTCACCGTCTAGTGTTTATTAGAAGTGGAGGATGCACTTCTAGTTCTATAGAAAAGAAGAAAAAACATTATATACCATCTGCATATTATTTTTCTTAACGTACGTGTTCTTATGCGCATTCATAAATCATAACCGGCTACATGGGAATTAAGGACAAGCATCACATGCATGGCCTACTACAACGGACATGCCACTTTAAGAATGTACTGTCACTTCGTCAGAAACTGAAGTCGATCACGGACAGTACGTGAGCCGCCAGTTCAACTGGCCAAGGTATTTAATATTGTGCACCCAAACCATGCATGCTTTCATCAATTAACCGCATTCAATATATATATATATATATATATATATATATATATATATATATATATATATATATATATATATATATAACCTGTTTTGTACTTTCAGGTATATGTAACCTCCACCGGTCTCTATTTGGTTAATAACAACTTCTTAATTAAGAGGAACCAGCTAACAACTTCCATTTATGGAATATGCTTCCACTTGCGTAACACGAATTAATGTACAGGGAGTAGGAAGTGCATATTTCTGGTAGTATAGAAGCATTTATATATATATATATATATATATATATATATATATATATATATATATATATATATCAATTTGAATATGGGAGTAATACTGAGTTAAAAAAAGGACCAAAAGTGTAACTGGAAGATGCTTAATATATATGCAGTACTGATAAAAGTCCGAACAACTGATCTGAGCATATAAATTTTTTTTACCATCATGAAATTATTTTTTTAGAGCCTATAGAATCCTGAAATCCAGTGGCCTAGCTAGCTCTGTTCGTCGTTTTCGTGTCTTTTGTACTTGATTGTCGGGTGTCGAAACAAAGCTTCTGTCAAGGTAAGCGATAGGTTCCAAAACAGAGCCATGTGACGCCTGCCAGCGCGGCCAATAGCCGCCCGCTTGTATAGAATGTCAGTGATAGCATATCGGCAACAGCTGTAGCTTAGCTTAACGTACAGCCTTATTCCCCCGTAATTCTTCGTTTTTTTTCTGTAGCGGATCCATGATTTTTAAAATAAGTGTTCAGAGTTACAAAACTATTATTCAATGTAAAACATAAATATTAACAATTACAAAAATATAAACTACAAATTGTTCATACTAGATACAACACTTGAAATAATTTAGAGAGATTACAAGATAATTAAGAAAATTGCAACCAAAGGGTGTGAATTATATTTAAATAACAATCGTTATGATATGCATGGAGTACATAACTAGCAAATAGTCTCATGATCAACATTCCATCGACAATAAAATATTAGTGTACCTAAATATTTAATAATGCTTAAAGTCATACGTGTGTCGGGCCAATTGGTTGAACAACCGCATACATGCACACATACATGCACATATAAATTATGCGCCCTATTAATTTAATTTATTAGTTAAGGATTGAATGACACGTGGGCCCACATTGCTGTGTGGCCTTATATACTCATGTAGCTTTGAGGTCTAACCGAAAAAAGAGAGAGGAAAGTGGCCCATGTCCAGCCACGTGATCAAAGCTTGCATGCAGAGATTAAGCAAACCTATAATTAACTACTAGTTAAGAATAATCAGTAAGGCTCATATGGAGGCCAAATTAATACTGTACATGGTAACATCTCGCGCATCACATGTTGCGAGGAAAATAGCATCACGCATATTATTGATATATAGTTTAAATTAAGAAGAAAAGATCATGGCACATATGGCAGTCATGTCCCACACATGCATGTGTGGCGTCTCCCAGATGTATATGCAGTATGCACGCAGTCAACAGAAAATGGGAAGTAGCAACTGCTGCATACCAATCGTGTGATGTGATCCAAGTCAAGGCAAAGTGCCAAATAAAAATAAAAACTGCTGCAACTTTCCACTATCCCACATCAGAGAGGAGTGGTGCATGCATTGACAAGGCTTTCATGACCTAATCGGTTTCTCCGTTAGCTAATTGCAGCAGCATGCATGCATCTATATAACTATATATATTCTTGAAGAGAAGCGCATGGACCTGATACGTATCCATTCGACATTATTTTTTTAAAAAAAAAACAGTTTTTTTCCTAAAAAAGATTTCTACAATACTTAAAAAAAAACATTCCTTTTACAAATTATTTTTCTATTTTTTTTCACCTTTTCAGATCTTATTACGACGGTTTATCAAAAAAAAAATATTTTCTCAAAAAATGATTTCTTCCTCTATTAAAATCTTTGTTTGTCTCGATGCTTCTTTTTGTCCGCAGCAATGTGCGGACCCGTCAACAACTAGTAAACATAAATGCAGGTCGGAGGTTGAAGTATTAACATTTTTTTCTCCTTCAACTGATTTTAGCACATACGTAAGTGCACACACATGCATGAGGAAAGGTGGGAAGTGGCAGCCTGTAACCTCCCTCAAACCAGCCAACACCTCGTGCACGACCTATACATGCTGCGACAATACAAATCAAAACATACATAGAAATACTAATTAGTTTGTTCACTAATTAAAGTAGGAAAGGGTATAAGCCCATGATTGCAGCCAAGCATGCATGCACATACGTGCTGCGTATAGAAGGAAGTGGAGCCACATACATGCATGCAATACGGAGGGAAGTCGGACTACAGCCGTGTGTGCGCCTACATAGGGAGAATGGAAGTGGCAGTTGCTACAAATTGCTGCCACACACACAAACGCAGCGATGGCAGTAACCTATTTACAGTACTACAGAAAAAGTTTATATTAGACATTTTATTATAGATAGTTTTGAAAACTCGTCTGTGATGAGAAACATCACCGATGGTTCTATAGTGAAACATGAAAGACCATGTGGAGGTTTAGTCTTGTGTGTGATGAGTAATGGAGAGTTGTTGTGGGTAGTCCAGGACCAGAGGTCGGGACCTTGGCTGGTCGGGTTTTTTAAATGGTCGGGGTTTCATTGGTCCGGACCTTGGTTGGTCGGACTTTTTAAGCGGTCGGGGTTTTACTGGTCGGGACCTTGGTTGGTCGGACTTTTTTAGTGGTCGGGGTTTCACTGGTTGGAACCTTGACTGGTCAGATTTTTTAAGTGGTCGGAGCTTCACTGGTCGGGACATTGCCAGATCGGCTCTTAAGAGGTTGGGGCACCCTTAAGTGGTTAAAACTAAGGTGGGATCCTTAGTTGTATGATTGCTCAGCTGATTATTATTTATCATTTTGAGCAGTACTATGTGATGTGTTTCCCTTATCTGTGATGGTTGGAGCTAGTTCATGGTGAGGCGAAGGAGATCGGGACTAGGCTGGGAGAGCTGAGGTCTAGACAGTCAAGATATTGCCAGAAGATGACTGAGGCCGAAGAGTGGCTGCGAATCAGGACAACAAGTGGATGGATGAGATGCTTACTTGAGCTCTACTCAAGCGAAGGAAGATCATTGGATCAAGGGTTCGTGGGTGGAGTGGTGGTTAAGTTAGTACATGGATGTGTGGATAAAACTCGCTATATTGTTGGGTTGCGGGTTAGCTCATTTATATGTGAGGGAGTGAATATGAACCCTTGATAAGGTTTCTTGAGGGTCGAGAAGGCCATCTGAGGGTGGAGATTGCTCACATTATGCTATAAATAGAGGGGTGGGGGTATGCCCCCATCTCAAGCTTGTAACAGGAGATTCTTTGGTTGCTTAATAATAGCTTTGCCTACCTGGTTGTGTGGCTTTGAGATCCTCCTTCTCCAAGTGTTGCAAGATTCATTTTTCATATTCTGAAACTTATTTTAGTTCTTGTATCTTTACTTTTTGCATTTTGGATTTGCCTCCTCTCCTTCTAAGTGCTTTTGGTTTTTGTGCCAATGATGAAAGATTACTGGATGAATCTTCTATAGATCATATCCCAATCATCTAGGCAATCTACAAGCTCTTCTTTTCAGTTCTGATAAGAAATTGATGTTTTGTGCTTGGAAGAAGAAAAATTCTTGTATATCGCGTTCTTGTCTGTTTGAAGGGTTTTTACCTAGTGTTCTTGCTTGTTGTGACATGTGAAAGGGCATTTAAGATCATCTTGATCAACAGAACCCTACGAGCAAGCTCAGGGTGAAGTTTCTGTGTTTGTCTTTTACCCGATTTTGGTGCATTCTTGCTTTGATTGGAAAAAGGTCAAAACCTTGACATCAATATTTTCGATTGAAGGTTGGAATTGCTTCCTGACATCCATAGGAAGGTGCATACAAAGTTTTACGGGTTTTGGATCAGCTGGTCAAAAGTTATATCGAGTTTTTGTTTTTGAGACCGTGCTGATTTTTACTATTCTCCCGAGTACTGTTTTTGTAGACAATGTTTACCAAGCACTACGTTGAAGCCAAAAACTTGATGCAGGGTTGATCTCAGTCAACACACGCAAACACCGGGTTTATTTCTTGGGTGCGGGCGTGCCAGCTGATTTGATCCTACAATTGGCAAGAAGATAGTATGTAAACCAATCGGCTATTCAGCCAATGCAATGTCTAATAAAGATCAAATCTAATCAGCTTGCTTAAGCCGATTTAGACAAAGTAACCGATAAACCTAATCAACCCGATCAAGTTGATTAGATGAGGGTAAATGTTGTTTTTCCCGAAGAAGGCGATGCATAACGAAATCGAAGAAAAGCAAAACTTGAATTGAAGTAAATCAATAATGATCAAAATCGGCGATACACAACTTTATTGATCAAAACAAATTATAGAAGAAAGCTTACAAGACTAAAAATTACTCCTAATTAACAAAAAGTAAAAGTAGAACATGTTTGATTTGTTGTTGTTGGCCCCCTCCAACGTTGTCCATTGTTTTCTTTTATAACATCAGTGCCGATCATATCCTTCACGGTCTCCTATTAAAAACTGCCTGTATCGGCTTCAACTTCCTCTGATACTTCCCATCTAAGATCAACGTTGGTTATAATCGAATAAGATCGTATCGGCTTATAACTGTTAAATCCGATATATTCCTTGATAGACTAATTATACCGAATCGGTTCTAATCAAATTGGCTACATGCAAAATTTGGGTGTCAATACACTATTCATCCAAACACTGTTTATTTGATCTCAACCTAGTTGGGCACTGTTCATCTGACCTCCTGGTCGGCGATGCTGTTCATCTGACCTCAACTGTTCGAATTTTACAGTTTATCTGATATGTTCTCTTGGTGGTTTGAGTTCTTGAGGTAAATTTTATTTGGCTCTCATTCACCCCCCCCTCTAGTTGCATTTTTGGTTCTTCAATTGGTATCAAAGCCGATTTTTCTCTTCTATTGATCTTGACTGGTCTTAAGAGCTATGACAACGGATAAATATTCAACCAAACCTCTAATTTTCTCGAACCTTGACTATCCATTTTGGAAGTAATGATTGGAGTCATACATCGCTACCCAAGGCTTCTTGATTTGGCAGAAGGTGAAGTTCCCATATGAGATTCTTGCCGATGAGAACTTCACGGCCGCAAACATGGTTGATGTTGAGGCAAATGCTAGGGCAAGGAACATCCTCATACATGCTTAAGCCACAGTGAGTATGACCAGGTCTCTCACCTACGATCTGCTCATCAAATCTGGGTGACCCTCAATGCTTACCATGAGGGTACCACTCAGATCAAAACAGTGAGATAAGATCAGTACAAGCATGACTACATCAAGTTTGATAAGTGTTTTGGTCATTTCACTAAGATCCATAGCGATCTCCGACCAATCAGTTCCACATACTTTGACTCGGAGAACGCTAGACATTTTCTGATAGCACTCGATCTGCGAGTATGGGAGATGAAGGTGACCACCAACAAGGACACCACAGATTTTTCGACCTTGACTCTTGAGGGGCATTATTCCTGACTCAAGATTCATGAGATATATGTTGTTTCTCGTAAAACAAAGTCGTAGTCAATGATTTTGGTCATCAATCCCACATGATCCATTTTTTTTCTTTTTCTGGTTTCTCCCTTTCTACCCTTTGCGAGCTAAGCGATGAACAACTAAAAAAGTTTTCAAAAAATGAGCTTGCTCTTTTGGCTCGCAAGTTCTCCCACGCATACAAGAGGGTGAGGGAGAGGAGGAGAGGTGGCACGATCACCTGCTTCGAGTGTGGTGTCCCCAACCACATTCGGGCAAATTGCCCCAAGCTAGAGAAGGGCAAGAACGAGCATAAAAGTTCAAGCAAGAACAACTACACCGACGAGTACCGCAACAAGAAGCCTCCAGCTCATGAACCGACGCATTAGAAGAAGTACTGTAACTTTTCCAAGAACAAGAAGCTTTTTCACCACGTCCTCGCCGCACTCAACGACATCGACCTCTCCGACATGGAGACCTGGAGCGAAAAGGGCGAGGACGATCCGCAAGAGAAGAAGGGCAGCGATGGCTTTACTGGCATGTGCTTTACGGCGGATGCCAAAGGCATCAACGACTCCGAGATGGACATGCTTTGGATTCAAGATAAATGGTGAACTCCACCATAGGTTCAACTTAAAGATGGACATTTTGTTTTCAAGTCCATATATACATGAATGCACACATTTAGGGGGATCATATTTTTTCTTGAAGTTTCAATAGTTTTGATTCCTTTTATCTTTCCAAATATTTTGAGGATCTTTACTTTAAAACAAATCCTTGAGTATATAAAGCTTGCGTAGTTGAAGTATACTCATGTTAATATAGAATAAACTCTAAAGCCAGGGGCAGATCTAGCATGCAATTAGTGGGGGTCAAATGACTCCAATGACTTTGCCAAAATCATATGTAAATTTAATTGTATTCTATTAGCATATAAACATATATAGGCTATAAGTTATTGTAATGACCCCAGCGACCTCAATGATCTATTTTTCTGGATCCGCCCCTATCTAAAGCAATCTCAAGTTAAATATATGCATATTGGTTCAAGTTCAATTATACATATACACACATGTAAATGGAGTCTACTTTATGTTTGATGATCTCAATGGTATTGATCCCTTTCCATCACTCCACATATTAGGGATCACTATCTTGGAACTAATCTCATAAGTATATGAAACTTGTGTAGTTGAAATATACTCATACCAATTTAAATTAGTTTTCGACTTGTCGTTCAATCATCAAAGAATGGATCATTGGATCTAGCCTCTCCATCATGTGTTGATGGTGAGATTTGTTGATTAAGGACAATCGAAAGTGCTTGAGTATATGAAGGTTTGGTAGCACTAATGTACCGAGGACAAGTCAAATTTTCAATAAATTAATTTGGGTTGTGGTCAATCATGAAAGGGGTAGATCAAAGAATCTTGGGGCATCTATTATGTGTTAATAGAGTGCTTTAATGATTGGAACAATCATGTTTATTGGACTATCATTTTTTATGAGTTGTGAAATAGGTTAAGTCCAAAGATGTAGACTTTGGATGGCATCGTGTGTTGATGGCCATCAAGTCAAGATATGGGATAAAGGATGTCATCATGTGTTGATTAGCATTAAGAAGAAATCTTGAAGAGAAGAGAGTTTATCATGTGTTGATGAAAAAGACGAAGACCCGTACTGGGAGAGAAGACAAGGGTCATCATGAAAACTCTAAGTGGAACTAGCATAGGGCTAAGGATATGTTCCTAGTCTAGGTGTTTGGTTGAGAGATCGGGTTGCTAGTTAGGATGTCATACTATTAAGATGGGTCAAGTCTTATAGCATAAATCTCATCATGTGTTGATGAACTCAATCCCGTTTGCTCTAGCTCGCCTCTTGATTTAGTTTTTGCATGTAGTAAATATTTGTGAATGTGTTTTGCAAATAGTTTTAGCCCATGCTTGCAATTTTGTTGATGTGTTCTTTGCATGGATGTTTGATTTGCAAATGGGAGAAGCTCATGTTTGATGTTGTTTTGCAAATGTGCTTTGCAAAATATTGAAGTTCATGCAAGTGCTCCTCTTAGCATGCGACTAGAATTTGTGAATGTGTTTTGCAATGTGTTGATCATCACATGGCTATGTTTGAGTTTATGCTTGATCTTTGTGTTTTTTTATTTGCATGGATTTAATATTTGTAAATATGTTTTGCAAATAAGTTGACATTTGTGCAATTCTTTGGAGCATGTGATTAGAGTTTGCAAATTGGTTTGATCATATGTTGATCATTACATGGCTCAAAGATATGATCTTGATTTCTCTTATTTGCATAATTTATATTTGCAAATGTATTTTGCAAAATATTGGTGTTCATGCATTTGATCTTGGTGCATGTGATTAGAATTTGCAAAGGTGTTTTGCAAAATTATTTTGATCATGAGTTTATCATTATATGGCTCAAGATTTGATCTTATTGACTCTTGCTAGTTTGTAGTCACGCTCTTGATCAAGTCTATATGAGGGATTTTGAGAAAACTAGATTTTAGACTTGAGTGACTGCTTTAAAGTTTTTGTGATATTTAAAAATATATATGGTTGCTTAAATCTTAAAACACATTGGAAATTATATCCCTCTTGATAAGCTTTCCATAGAGTTCAAGATCACTTAAATTAAACTTCGAAGTAAAAAGTTATGATCATTTTAATTGATTAAGTAGTGGTATTACTGCCCCTACATAGGCGGTAGTACCGCCCAGCAGTGCTACTGGTCCTACATAGGCGGTAGTACCACCTAGTGGTGGTACCACTCCAAAAGGTGGTAGTTATTTTTTGGAGAGGTGTTTTGGGGTCAAAACGATCGGTGCTACCGATTTCACATAGTGATAGCACCGAAGTACTATAGCAACGGCTAGTTTCGATGCATTTAATGCACGAAACTAACCGTTGAGCTTGAGGGCTGGTGCTACTGGTCCTAGATGGGTGGTAGTACCGGGTTTTACTGATTTTTCACAAATTTACCCTCAAATGGCTAGTTTTGTTTGGGGGTTATAAAAGGACCCCTTGGGCTGGTGTTTGAGGGTTGCTAGCTTTATTGGAGTTGTGGGAGCACCTCATTTGCATTCTTTGAGCTAGGGTGAGGCTCTCCTTACAAATGTAAATGTGTAACAATTTATGAGGAAGGAGAGTGTTCCTATTTGCATGTGTTGTATTTAGAAGTGGATTGAGAGATCCTTATGCATGTGTTGCACTTAGAGATGATCTTTGTGCATGTATTGCACTTGATGATCATCATTGTGCCTGTGTTACACTTAGTGAGGTTCAAGCAAGAAACTTGACCTATTACTCTTGGTGTTTGGTAACACCTGCATCATCTAGGTGTCCTTCTCAAAGGAGATTATGAGAAGACCCAACAAGTTGTGAAGATTGGAGTTCACCTGCCTAGGGGAGAAAGAGCTACCATTAGTAGATTCGAGGTGTTGGCTTAATTTGTGGAGCTGGTCCAATTCGTTTGGGTTTATCTCAATGTGGATTAGGGGGACCGGCAAGTCTCTGAATACCACGGTAAAAATTGTTGTGTGTCCTTGTGGTTTGCCTTCTATTCCTCAATTATATTATTGCAATTTACGTTCATAGAATTAAATTGATTGCTCATCATATTTAGAATTGAAAATCTTAATTTAGACTTCGATTGTTAGTGCACTTAGTGAGCTTAGTTGATCTAGGCTTTACTTGTCAAAACCTTATATTTACGTTTTTGCATATTATTTAGGTTTTAACATAGGCAATCACTAGAGTGAATTTTTTTTTAAAACTGTGTATTGACCCATCTCTAGTCGGTATCCTTGATCTTGCGATGGTTTCACTAATTGGGCTTTATTTTTATTTCTTTCACATCTAGGTTTTTGCTCAACACTTATCCGTCTACTATGAGCACATAAAACAACAATCTGCATGTCGAAACATTTTATTTCTTTGTGTATCATGGAACATTATCTTACTTCATTTCAAATGTAAATTTATATTTCCCTTTTCTATATGAAGGTTTGATGTAACTTTTTTAAGTTAAACGTTTCTATCATGTATTTTGTTTCTTTTTTCCAGCAGGAAAAAAGAAAACAAGCAACGAGCCAAAATGGGAAATAGCCCAGGATAGAAAGGGGAAAACAACTGCACGGGTCAGTCTAGCTTGTAGCAGCCCACGAAAAGGGAAAGAACAAGCCCAAGATGGGAAGGGCTCAGGCCTATTTCGGCTTTGCCAAGGCCATAGCCCTCAGGTATTTGTAGATTTCTCTAGAGCCTTGGGCAATGGGCATCCATGGTGGCGGCAGCAGGCCCAACGAGAGCGGAGGTGCTATCCCTCTTCTGGTCCCTCCTTCTCATGGCCAGCCAGTTCTCCGACTACAACATCCGCGAGTACACGTGTCACTGCGTCGTGAACGCTTTTCGAGAGAACCATGCCCCAACCGGCATGCGTCGGCGTTCGCAGACAGGAAGAAGCAGCTGGAGGTGGCAAAGCGATAGGCAGTGGTGTACTCGCTGTACGCACCCAAGGCCAAAAAGCATCATGGAGATGAAGCTGCAGTGATCGATGAGAGAGCCGTGCTCTCCTTGAAATAAATGATTATTTGCCCACAAAATTGAGGTTCTCAACTTTGTAGTAAATAATCAAATCTCTACTATTCTAAAGCACGAGTGGGTGGCAGCGGTCCGTTCTACCGTTTCCGGCTTCCAGTTATTTTGAAATGAAACAAACACAGTAATTAGCCAGCTTAATTGCCTTGGTAAATTGCCCTTCTTAATTAGCCAGCTTTCACATTAAAACCAACGCAAGACTGCCAGTTCCCGCCAGGGAAAATTTTGAAAAAAAACTTTCAATAGTGCTTAAAGCGGCGTCATACATATTAAGCTCTCTAATCTCTACTATTCTAAAGCAGCACTTGGTGGCAGTGATCCGTTCTTCCCACGTCATTAATTGCCACTTAATTGCTCTGCTTAATTGCCCTACTTAATTGCCCTGCTTAATTGCCCTACGCAAGAAACGAAGCGTTGCTTTAATTAGCCAGCTTTCGCAAGAAACGAAGCGTTAAAGATAGATGTTTGATCTTGTGAATTTTTTTTTTATTTTTTAATCTTTATTTTTCGTTATCAATTTTGTTTTTCGTAGCAACGCACGGGCATGCAACTAGTCCCCTTTTATATTCGAATTTGTGCTCTGTTATGTGGTAGGGTTACGGCAATTCGATGCAAATAGGAATCATAATATGGTATTATGTTTGCTTGCTGTATAATTCAATTGTCACGGCATAGTTGCTTTATGTTCAATAAATCAGTGGATCTTATCATTACCTCTTATTTTGATTTTGACATCAAAAACTGAATAAAAAACAAACAGACCGATTCTAAAAATCATTTCACATAATTCAGTTACACTAAAATCCACAATTCAATTTATACTTGATTTTTTAGATTATGATAAATATAAATATAAAAATACTACTAAAGTAAATTACCCACAATATGCCATTACTAACCCACGTTTCCCCAATCCACCCCCACCCGTGACCCGAGGCCCTATTTCTCTCTGCCCTATTCCTCTTCGCCCGACGCCACCAGACGCCGCCACGTCCTCTCCGCCCGACGGGCACCGCCGTCTACTTCCACTTCTGGGCGCTCCAGTCCAACGAGGCAACGACCCCTCCTTCACCGCCGACGACCGCGAGGAGCTCCGGTTCGCCCGTTTTTCCTCCCAGTCTTCCTTTCTTTCGCTGACGAATCCCAGGGCCTTCTCGGTAGACTCTGGCTGTTCTGTTTGATGAATGGATCATGACTAGGTAGGGGGAAATTCAGGACACCTTGCTTTTGTAAAAGGTGCATTCCTAGTAGCGAATTAGTTTAATGGGTACATTCTCTTGAACACAACGAAGAAATAGCATATTAGCCGCCCAGGATAGATAGTTGGGTGTAATTTTGGTCATAGTTGGTTTCACCATGGTAATTTCTATGTATTAATCAGGCGCTGCTACTTTGAACCCTAAATGGACACAAGCTCTGCAACATTTTCATTTTCACCAACCACGAACCCTGATATTTCATCCTAGTGTGACGTGTTATGTTTTATTCTGCAAGAAGCCATAAGCAAGGGGGCTTCAGAAATGGCTGTATGGTCCCCAGTTTTCTTTTTGTCGAAATATTATCGATTATTAACTGTAAACTATAAATTTTGGACCGAAATTCTGTCAGACTGTTCAAGATAAAACACGTGTGCTGAGTAATAATGAGCTGGCTGGTTCTCAGCATAGCCTAGTCTGTATCTGTAGATACATAGCAGGTTCGCTGTGTCTTTATATGAAGTAGCTTCAAGAATTTCCTAGCTGTTTGTTAGAATGAACAATGTATTGTCATGAATCTGTGGCGCCCTACCATGAGGCTTCTCCTGGTGACTCTTGGAGATCAAGGATGCAAGTACTATGCCAGGGTATGCTTTATAAGTTTGTGCAATTTATTGTCTGATGAATTGGTTATTTTATTGCTGATCATTCTCTCTCTGTTCAAATCAAAACTTCAGTTGGTTCTAGCTTTGCTAAGTATGCATTTTAGTATTGAACCTACACAGCTACCATTGATTTCTGCTGATTGTGCAGGATAAGAAGAGGCTTGAGGAGGCAATTAAATTTGCCAATGCATGTGGAGCAATCACCACCACAAAGAAAGGGGCAATCCCGTCACTGCCCACTCAAATTGAGGTCTTGCAAATGATGGAGAGCGCATAGATCATCGTATGTGATATGATTTTCACTAGCTTCGACTTCTGCAAATTGTATTGTATGCTGATCTGGATCAGGAGCAGAGGTTACTCCAAGATCAGGAGCAGGTGCCTTTTTGTTTACCCTACTTCCCTTTCTGAAAGGGGTTTTTGTTTTGGTACTCTAATTTGAATAAGCAGAGCCTTCTATATCACAGTGCCTTATATAAATAATCAGTCTTTAATTGTAGCATCAGCCTTTTCTTTACCGAGTTCTTATTTCAGTGTCTGCCCTTAAAGGCTAAAGTAGTTTCTGTTCTCAATTTTTGGCAATCAAGCACATGTATAATGCTGTTATCTGAACATACCAAGTGCCGAATGTATTGTGATGCTCCTGGTAAGAGGTATTCATTGTCACTCATAGCTATTTAATTGTCATGGTAGCTGAGATAGGAACCGCTGGTATCAGCCATATCTGAAATCTCGGTCATAAAATTTTTCTGAATGCTATCCTGTTGTTTCTCGAATGTGAAACTATCCTGGTGTTTAGTATGAGGTGGAGATAACTTGCGTTCATATGTGATCAACTGGAAGCCTGGAAAGGAGTTCTTTGATTAGTACCTTACTGTGTTGTTGCATGACCTGACATGTTGCTGGGAAATATAGCCTGTATTTGCTAGGCTAGAATATAGTCTGTATTCGCTAGGCAGTTTCATATGATTAGTTTGTTGTGTAGTTAACACAAATCCGAATAGACAGAACTCCTTTGCGCTTGTTTCCTTTGTATTATAGCTGTCGTTTTGCTAGGCCACTTTCAGGTACTAATTTCAGCGAACAAGATTGTTCAAAAACTAGGTACTATGGACATCATACTTCGAAAGCTATCCGCTAGTCATTCCAAAAGAGCTTAGTTTTTGGAGAATCAGCTACGACCACAATATAGAACCAAAATTTGAAGAATCCACAGAACCAAATTTGGAAGAATCCACAGAACCAAATTTTGAAGAATCCGCGGCGAAAACAAACATACCCTCAATATGCTTGTGGTGGCGATTATCGCACGACCTCGACCCGGTAACTTTTGTTTCTTCCTTTTTCGCCAACAGGCAACAGATTTGCTTCCGGTACTTAGCGACCACGCACGCTACTGATGCTGAGCACAGTGGGGAATTGATATTGTTGCATCGCAGTCCATCGCGGCACTGATCATGGAATGAAATGCTGCAGTGACAAATCCTCAATCACAAAACCACAACCAGACTAAATTGCTTATGGTTTGAGCTGCTTGCTTTTGTGGTGTGAGAAGTAGAATAGATTGATTCTCATTTGTGCTGACTGCCGGATTTCAGGTACCCTATACCAGAGTAGTCTGCGATAGCGGGTAGCCACTGATGCAGAGATGCCCTGCCCTTTGAAGGAAGCAAATAGAAGAGGCACATTAAGTTAGAAAGGATGCTGTAGCGTTATGAACTACTATAATACTAGCTCTATTGTGATGTTGGGTACAAGGTATTGAATACGTGTGAAGCAAAAAACACCTTCCAAACACCATACAAAAAGATATGTCTACCGAAAAGACCAGAAAAGGTTAAAACAAAATCCGGATGATTACAACAAACAAGGGTCCCCTGATTTACCATTACCAACTAGAATAGGGCTAGAGAATGCGAGGTGTTACAGTGATGCATGATTAATACAAACAAATGCCTTCAATGATTATGGGATAAATCGCAAACATCTAAGATCTATTCTGAAAAAATATTTCTTATTTTGTAAGATTAGCTGTTCAATTGAGTAGCAAACATGTAAATAAATGATCTGTACAACCCAATGTCAATTAAATGTTTGAATAGGCTGGGTCTTGCATAATGTTACATGCAGCCATATGGGGTTAACATTGCTGAAGCAAAATTTCAGGGTTAACTACTACCTTGTAGTCTATCCTAGGTCGGCAAAGCATCAATCTGAAGAGCGACTTTAAAAAACACGCTCTACCATTACAAAGATTTCCTGATGGGTTGTCAACTTGGTAACTTGAAAAAGAAGTTTTCATTGTCTACAACCATGTTGTTGAGTATGAGCTTATCCTGCAAAATTGCCAATGCAAATTGGAACAAGGTCAACTCTACATCTAGATAATCCTTGAAAGTAAGTAACACCAAATATGACAAAAAATGATACTACACACTAAGCTCGTTAGAGGAAAACTCACGCATACACAAAGAAATGATTAGATAAATATGATAGTATTACTATAACAACCATTACCTGAAATTCTTTCTTATTTCATGAAAAATCTTATATTAGATGGTGATTGTATATAACAAAACGCAAAATGGATCATATATAAAAAAAAGGATTTTATCTTTCAAACCTCCAACCATTTACTACCTTCATTCCCGAATACATGTCATTCTAGCTTTCAAAATTTGTTTCTAAATACATGCCATTCTACTATTTTGAGACGACTTTTGACCATTTTTTTTCCTCTAGCCCTCCCATTTAGCTATTTCTAATGTCATTTACTACTATAGACTAGAGTAAGACACATTATCCAAAGATATAATGAAGAGGGGTAATACAGTCTTTTGTAGATGTGTTTTGGTGGAAATACAAGAACCTAGAATGACATCTATTCAGGAATAGATGAAGTAATTGAATCTAACAGAACTGTTCTTACCGAATTAGAGTGCCGTGCTTTAGCTATGTGATAACAATCTTAGATGTGAGTATATGGTCCACTAGATAACATGCCAAGTGGGATATCCCTGTACCACACAGCGATGGTACATTTGAAAAATAATGCAACATACACTGAGATCTTTCTCAATAACAAAGTATGAGCGGATCTCTCTATTCTCTAGTTAACAAAACATCTCAGTAGATAACTACATTTCATATATCAACATGTTTCTGTTCCTTGGTACCAAATTTTTAACGAGCAAGTCTCACATTTTCTGGACTTCGGGCACTGTTGCCCTGTTGGTATCTTCAATTTCAATGTTTGACAGAAGCAACAAGTGTGGGATTAATATGATGTAATGATGATTGACGTGGTGCGGTACCTCTTAATCTACTATATTGTTTCTCTTAAAGAAAATATACCCATCTGGCTGTAGACTGGCAACATTTTATGTACCTGGGTGTGAAGAGCTGACCTTTCTATGTACTGATTCATGTTATTAGCATGTTGAATTTTATATTTCAATTCTTTTGAGGCTAACTATGATACACCTTTCTCGGTTATTCCCTGAATTAAGTCAATGGACAGATTGCTAGAATATACAACATACCAAGGAAACAGAATCAGAAATAGCGAAGCACTCCAAAACTGAAAAAGATTATCAAATGGAGTATCAGTTGCTAAGTTTGAACTCAAATGGCCTTACCTACGTGGTTGGTAATTATTGAATTTAATCATGCAGTTATTAGCTCATTGGCACGACTGACAATCTTATCTGTACAAGCATAATGCATCCATGAGAACAGTAAACTTTTGACAAAAATTGAGCCATCCATTTACTGTAGGTGGACAGCTCTGGCGCATCAGATATCACAAGAGCATCTACAATTCGCTGCAATGCCTGAAGTCCAAATGCTACCCTTTCGATGCTTTCCTTGCTAAAATGATGTATGTCTGGAAACTAGGCTTGCAATGACTTGTTTCCATGATGTGCAGAAATTCCATGCACAAGTCTTTGTATCCGGCCCCAAGCAGTCCATCAATGAGCACAGTCCATACAACATCATCAGGATTCCAAGTCCTTGTGAGCATGTTTTCAAAAATAATTTGGGCTTCTTTCCTTCTGTGTAACTGGCATAAAGCACATATTAGTGCTTTATAACCACCAAGGTGGAGCTCACAACATTGAGCAGACATATGTTCAAATACATCCATAGCAAGGTCAACTTTCAGGGCTCTCAAAAGTGAAAGCAATAGGGAATTGTATGCCTCCTGGTTTGGACATAAACCTTGACTAACCATGCTTCTGTACAACTCATTAGCCTCAAACCATCTCCCACTTGTACTTAAGCTAGACACCATTGTGTTGTACAACTGAACAGATAGGTCAGAATCCAGATCTGCCAACTTTGCAGACAAGACAGAAACGGCATGGTTATTAATGATTTGTTCATCAAAACTACAGCTTGAGACTGCATCTGGCAAGGCTGCAAGTTTATGGTCCATAAACAGGTACTCATTTTGCAGGCCTTTAATCAAAACACCATATGTCGACAAGGTTGGTAGGCATCCAGCATTTACCATTTTGCGCAGAAAATCAAAGGCATGATCAACTTTGCCCGACATTATATATGCTTCAATCATCTTAACATAAGCAACTTCATCTGGAACAAGCCCTTGCTTCCCCAATTCTGAAAACAATTCCTCAGCTTCCACTACCTTGCCTTCTTGACCCAGAGCATGGATAAGCGAACTGTATGTATGCAGATTAGGCAAACAGTTTTGTTCAATCATCTTGTTGAACATTTCAAGAGCCAAAGACGTGGCACCATTTTTGCACAGCCCATCAATCATTGCACTGTAAGTGACTACATTTGGAAATATCTTTTCTTCAAGCATCACTTTACATAGTTCCTCTGCACCAGAAAAATTATTCTGCTTAGTCAGAGCATGGATTAGAACATTGTAAGTCTGAACATTTGGTCTGCAACCACTTTTCTTCATGTGTTCCAACATCGCTGTTGCACAGTCTAGTTTCTCATTCTTGCAATATCCATTTATGAGTGTAGTGTAGGTAACTTCATTTGGGCATAAGCCACGATCTACCATTTCATTGAACATTCCAGAAGCCAATTTCATTTTACTTATCTTGCAAAAACCACAAATGAGTTCAGTGTAGGACCACTCATCAGGTTCACACCCATTAGCCTTCATAAGCTCTAGAATCCTAAGAGCACTTGTGGTATTTCCTGAGTCACAGTATCCTTTGATTATGGTGTTGTATGTCACGAGATTAGCTGAATGTCCTCCCTTCAACATATTGGTCAGCATTAACATTGCCTTCTCGCAATCACCAATAATGCAATAGCCCTTGATCATTTCATTGTATGTCCTGGTGTTCGGTGAAAAACCATGTCTCTCCATCATATTAAAAACAACAAATGCAGATTCAATTCCCCTGTTCTCCACCAGAACGTTTATCAAAGCATTGTACGTCACTGTATTAGGGAGCACACCATCTCTAGACATCCTATGAAACAGTCCAATGGCCACCCTGAGCATCCCTGACTCACACAGCCCACTGATAAGTGCCGTGTATGTATACACATTTGGCTTGCATCCCTTCTTTTTCATATCGACAAGCAGCCTCCAGGCATCTTCGTTACACCGCATGTCACATAACGCAACAATAGGGACAGTAAAAGTGTACACTGTCGGCAGAACACCACGCTGTGTCATTTCCCCAATCAAATCCAACGCCTCATTCACCCGCCCACTATTGCAGAGCCCATTGATTAGTGTCGAGTATGTTGCGGTGTTTGGCTCGCAGCCCTCCTTACCCATCCGATTGAAAATCTCAAATGCTGAATCCAAGTCATGGTTCCTACAATACCCAAGAATCATCGATGTGTAGGTGAATGTGTCGGGCTTCATCCCAGAGTCGAACACCTTCTTCATGATTGACTCTGCATCCCTAACATTGCCATCCTTGCACAACACATTGATCGCGGCATTATAGATAAGTAAATTTGGCTGCACACCCTCGCTGAGCATCTGGTGGTACCTGTCCATGACAGCTTTAGTCAATTTGAGCCTGCTCAGATGGATCAACAGTGCGCTATATGCGAAAAGGCCCATCTTGAGCCCTCTTTGGCTGAGCATATCCAAGTAACCCATCGTCCGCATCATCGCCGCCTTGCTGCGGCAGGACTTGATCATGTGGATGCGGGCGCGTCCCGCGGCGGCGTACTCGCGGGACTCCAGAAGGCGGATGGCGAGCGCCTCGAACGTGTCCGGCAGGTATTTGTGGGAATGCTCCCGCGAGAGGAAGAGCAGGAGCTCCAGCGCGCGGGCGGCGACCGGGTACGAGGCTGCCACGGAGGCGGCCTGCGAGGGCGTGAGAGCGGAGAGCAAGGTGCTGCGGTGCCAGTCCGGCTGCGCCAGATTCCGGTGCGCGCGCATAATCAGGGAGGCGCGCGCATAATCCCCGGGGCCACCGGGCGGCGGCTGCTCAGATCCCAGGCCACTCCGCTCTCGGGTGGAAAAGGAGAAGGCGGAGAGGAGGGGAGGGAGGAGCGGCCTGAGGGGGGCGGCGCGTGGGAGGAGCGAGAGGGGGCGGAGGCGAGGAGTAGGCGATGGGAGGGGCGGCGCCATGCGAGGCGGCGGCGGGGGATCTCATGGCTCATGTCATGGGAGGAGGGAGATGTGGGGAGGCGGTGGCCAAGGAACATCCAGGCCGAATCTAGCCTATTTTTGCTGGAGGCCGACCAACCCAGCCCGTTATTAGCTCAAAAACGCAGCCCAGAATCTGACTGAGCACGGACCGGACGGTCGCGGCTGACCTAGCCGCTTTCTGCGCGGCTTCGAGTTCCATCCGCCGCTCAGCACCACGGCCGCCAACGCGTTCCCGGCGCGCGGGCGGGGTGGAACACGGCGGCTCGGAAGCGTGCCAGCCGGCTCCAGCTGCCGAGCAACGCGGGCGGCTGCTTCCTAGGGCTCCGACTCCTGATGCAGGCTGCAGGGTGGCGGCACGGCCGGCAGCGACAATTGATCGCTTCGTCGTGACTAGCCGGCGCCGGCGGCCGCCATTCGTAGCTCGGCTAATCCCGATGGAAAAGGTGAGAGTACGTACCTCTATGCTCCATTTTCGTGGGAAAGCATGCTAGTTATAAAATTTAACACGTAATCTCTATGCTTGATATCCAAAGCTGAACTCATCTTAGGAGTTACGAGGGTACAATTAGCAAATCCCCAAGTACCCCTTTTGAACTGATTGCTCACACAGTCCGCAATCAAACTTTTCCAAGGCACTGGATAAATCACCGAGCCAAATGTAAAACTTTGTCGTATATTTCTTTTTTTGGCACGAGAAAAACCTGGATTCCGTTATCAAGAGAGAACAGAATTATAGAGCGGTTGTCACTAATGTGTCCATCAAACTCTTTTTTCTGCCTTTATGCTCACGTGCGTACCAAGTGGCAAGCCAAATGATGCCCAGTTACTTCGTGCTCCTTACTAATAGCATATAAAACACGATAAACATTTTTTAGAGGTACTGTCCCACACCAACTATGCCCCTAAAAATCAGTCATTTTACCATTACCCAAAATCATACTTCTACCCTCCAGATGCAAGTATTTGATTTTCAAAAGTTCAGTCCAACAGGTAGAATCAGAGACTTTATGTTTGACTTGAAACACACAAGAGTTTGTGAGATATTTATATTTCACCAGATCCTGCAATAAGCCTTGTTCACGCTCTAATTTCCACCATCACTTACATAACAGGCTAATATTAAGTTTCATCAGATTTTGAATTCCTAATTCCCTTTTGGTTTAGGTGTACAAATCAAAGGCCATTTGAACAAATGATACTTTTTCTTCTTTCAGCCTCCTTCCCAGAAGAAAGATTCCATTTTAGCTAAAACTGTTTTGGATAACAAGTACATCGACATGTGATAAATGGGTATGCTGCTCAAACTAGAATTAATTAGATATACAACCCCACCACCACCAAAGATAATGAACCACCCTGCCAACTATCTAACCTTTTCGACATCTTTTCTTCCAATTTTGCCCAATCAACCACATAAAGCCTTGAGCTACTATTAACTGGAACCCTAAATATTTCAGAGGCCAATCTCCTACTTGACAGTTAAACATTTCAGCATAGTGCAAAACAGTTTCATTATAACCGCCAATCATCAAAATCTCACTTTTCTGAAAATTAATTTTGAGCCCAGACATTGCCTCATACATGTACAAGAGTAATTTCATATTCAGAGCCTTTTATTTATTATCTGCCAAAAGAATTGTATCTGTTATGAAAAGCACTTGTATTCATTATGAGGCCAATGGGCCAGTATATATACATGTACATGAGGGAGAGGATAACATGACTCTATCTCTAGTAGAATACCTATACAGATATACTAGGACTCTATCTCTAACACTCCCCCTCAAACTCATGGTGGATCAACAACACTGACTTTGGAGAGGAAAAAGTTATGATAAGCTCTAGTCTGTGTCTTCATGAAGAAATCTGCTAACTGAAGCTCTGAAGGCACATACTGAAGAGCCACAACCTCATCCTGTACCTGTGACCTCATATAAGAAGCATCAACACCAATATGCTTGGTGAGTTCATGCTTCACTGGATCTCGAGCAATGCTGATAGCCCCTGTATTGTCAGATAAAAGAGGAGTCGGTGTAGAAACAGAAACACCAAAATCCTCAAGTAACCACCGTAGCCAAGTAACCTCTGCTGTCAAAAGAGCCATAGCCCGCAACTCAGCCTCAAGACTTTCGAGAAGCTGCCTCGCTTCTTAGTCTTCCAAGCAATTAGAGAACCACCAAGAAAAACACAGTAAACAGAAAGGGACCGACGATCAGAGTGATCACTAGCCCATGTAGCATCAGAGTATGCCTGGAGCTGTAAAGAGCTGGAGCGTGGAAAGAAAAGACGAAGAAGATGACTATAGTGGAGCTAAGTGGGAGCAGAGACGAACTGACTCGGGATATGGACTGGATAAGAAATGTCAGGACGAGTGACACCAAGGTAAACAAGACTCCCAACAAGATGGCGATAGCGAGTAGGATCCTCAAGGGGTTCACCATCAGTAGGTCGAAGGTGAACATTGAGCTCCATGGGAGTCTCGGTTGTACGCTCATCAGTGAGAGAAGCACGATCAAGAAGATCCTGGATATACTTCTCTTGGGAGAGAAAGAAGCCCTCAGAAGTAGAAAAAACCTCAATCCCAAGAAAATATCGAAGAGGACCAAGATCAGACATGAGAAACTGCTCATTGAGACGAGCTTTTACAAAGGCAATATACTAAGAATCATCGCCAGTAATGATCATGTCATCAACATATAGAAGGAGAAGAGTCCGACCACGAGAAGAAGTGTGAACAAAGAGCACAGGATCATGAGCACTTGCGTAAAAACCCGACTACGGTGATCATCGAAGAAAACGCTCAAACCAAGCACGAGGGGCTTGTTTGAGCCCATAAAGAGCTTAATTTAAGGCGACAAACCATGCCTTCTGAAACAGAATACCCCGGTGGTGGCTGCATATAGACCTCCTCATACAGCTCACCATTAAGAAAGGCATTCTTGACATCAAGCTGAGAGATGGACCACTCACGGACAGAGGCCACATCAAGGAGAGTGCGAACAGTGGTCATGTGAGCCACAGGTGCAAATGTCTCATCATAATCACGACCATGCTCCTGTTGAAAACCACGCGCCACAAGATGAGCCTTGTAGCGCTTAAGAGAACCATCAGAGCGAGTCTTAATCTTATAGACCCACTTGCAAGTAATGGGGCGGACACGTGGAGGAAGTGGAACAAGATTCCACGTGCCGGTGCGCTCAAGGGCAGCAATCTCCTCTGCCATCGCATGCTGCCATTCCTGATGAATAACAGCATCACGGTAAGAAGTCGGCTCGGCCAAAGCGGCACCAACAAAGGCAAAGTGCTCAGGAGGCCGAATAGACTGTCGATCGCGAAGAGCATAACGAGGAGGAGACACTGAAGAAGGTGGATCATCATCATCAGAAGAAGATGGCACATCAGAAGAGTCCTCAGCTGGCGGACGACGAGTGTAGTGGAGAGGATAGGGAGAAACAACATCTGAAGAGACCTGAGTAGGAGAGGACGGTGGTGAAGGAACCGGCGATAAAGGAGACGCCAATTGTGAAGGAAAAGTGACAACTGGAGTATCAAGAAAAGTCAGAAAAGACAGTGGCTCAACAAGGGATGTAGGAGAGGAAGAAGAACGAGGGTAGAAGGGACGAGACTCATCAAAAGTGACATCTCGTGAGACCCGTATCCGTCGGCCAACAGGATCCCAAAAAGGCAAAGTGCAGGGGTGGAGAATTAATGCTAGACTAGTGATAAACGTTCTGGGGCATCTCTATGTCACTATGGGTAAAGTGGTACAAACCTGCGCAGGGTAAATCATGAATTCATGCCAGTCTCTTGGATTGGAGACTACGGAAGCTAAGTCTGTCTCATATACAGTGTTAGTAGAGTTTTGGGAAGTTAAAACGAACCACTCTTTAATAAAACTATCTTACATAAAAAGCTAGTTGGAGGGAAGGAGTTAGTTTGGTGGAATTCAGCAATTTAGAGAGAAAATTCATATCTGCATTCTTTGCTATTAATACTTGTTGAATACTCTGTACTCACTCTTGCTTAAACCCCCCCTTTGCTTAGAAGGTGAGTCCCATGGATCCGCTTCGAAGGCAGGGGGTGAGGATTATTCGCAGGACCAGGACTTATCGGAGGGAGACTACTATAGAACCCGGGCTCTACCCCTAGCCCCGAGACGACCACCCCAACTCTGCGAGAAGAAGAGGCACCCTGCGACTCATGGTAATAATCTATCCATCCGCCTCCCAGCTCCAACACCAACTGGCTCAGCATCAACACATGCTGACCCTGAATCTGCGAACCGGAATCCTAACGCGCGGCATCCTGCAATAGGTAAATCTAATTAGTATTGGTGGCTAAGTAGTAGAATACTAAGATAAATTTTTGCATCTAATAGCCTACAAGGAAGAGAGTTAAAGTATAGTTAGGGCCATATAGCCAGAAGGATCCTTTTCTTCTTATGTCTCTTATCCGCCACTAGTTATTTTAATTTGCGTGGTTCTCGTAACCATTGCTCTGATACCTGTGACGAGCCGGGTAATTAGCCCAGATAATTGACAGCTTCACTGTCATTATGCTAAGATAATTACTCGGATCTCAGTATAGTGGCTAACAAAGTATCAGGCAACCCAATACTTTATCAGCTACTACACCGTATTCAGAGTGTTGCAGCAGAACAATAATTAGAGACGGAAACGGTACCTTTATTGCATACCATCACGCCACGCGCTACAAGTCCAAAAAGTTAATTATACAATAGACCGATACATCAAACTTAATACATAATCATTACCCTAGGGACCCCTCAGAACGAGGCCTCGGTCCCCCGGGAAACGATCCACCAGGAGATGGTCCCCTAGACACCCTAGTCCTCCTGTAGATAGTAGTAGTCTCCCTCCGATAAGTCCTGGTCCTGCGAATAATCCTCACCCCCTGCCTCCGAAGCGGATCCATGGGACTCACCTTCTAAGCAAAGGGGGGGTTTAAGCGAGTGAGTACAGAGTACTCAGCAAGTATTAATAGCAAGGAATGCAGATATGAATTTTCTCTCTACATTGCTGAATTCCACCAAACTAACTCCTTCCCTCCAACTAGCTTTTTATGTAAGATAGTTTTATTAAAGAGTGGTTCGTTTTAACTTCCCAAAACTCTACTAACACTGTATATGAGACAGACTTAGCTTCCGTAGTCTCCAATCCAAGAGACTGGCATGAATTCATGATTTACCCTGCGCAGGTTTGTACCACTTTACCCATAGTGACATAGAGATGCCCCAGAACGTTTATCAGTAATCTAGCATTAATTCTCCACCCCTGCACTCGAGTTGGGGACACCCACCAAGGTCATTCTCAACTCGCAGATACAGTTGTTACCACGCACCAACGGCAGTAACCCACTGGCTTCAAATATACCGTCATCCAAGCCTACCGGCATATCCTAGAGGCGCGCCCCTTAACTTACCCATGGTGGAGTTATTAATTCCATCCTAGGACAACCTTTTCTGACTGAGTACTTCACACTATGGTTGATACTCATTTACGGCCCATTGCCCAAGTGTTAGATTGTTTGACCTTATATAATAACCTATGTAGAGGACCCCACCGGCCTACAACCCTTCTCATCGGCGTCCTCTACCCACCAATATTAGCCCAACTGAATAACTAATCATTTCCCCATTGCCCCTTTCATTTAACCACACCATTCACCAACTCCATAACCAACCCTTCCACATTCCAACCTCCAACAGAACCACACTCCCATTTCCTCAACCATCAATCTTTTCATTTTCAATTTATAATATAGATTTTCCATGCAAGATGACATTTGTAATACAAAAGCATTTAAACCACATGATCAAAGGAAACTTGCCTGGAATAGAATTGGAAAGTACGTCCTAGCTCAAAGGTTGGTTCATGTCGGTTTGATTCAGGTTTAGATCTGAAAATATAATTACTAACTATTAGTATTATTCATATTTAGCTTTTTGAATCTGATTACTGGCATCCAACAACTAGAGACTTCTGCTAAAAAGAGATGGTGCTGAGTCTAATTAAGTTATCTGATTATCTAAGCCTATGGTTTAACCCCACTCATCTAATCTCCTCTTTTCCCATTTTTCTCTTTTCTTTTCTCTTCTTTCCTTCTTCTTATTCTTTTTCTTTCCTTCCTTCTCTTTCTTTCTTTTCTCTTCTGTTTCTTTTCTTTTCTCTTCTGTTCCTATTTCTTTCTCTCTTCTGTCGAATGGGCCTTCGGCCCATCGCTCCCTCTCCCTTCCTCTTTTCCTCGCTCGGTCACTCTCCTAGTTCCCCTACTCTTCCCGACTGAACCCGACGCCGCCTCCTCTCCTCCTGACTCCACCCGACGCCGCCTCCTCCCTCAAGGCGACAGCCTCACCTCCTGGCTCCCTACGGCGATGCCTCTACCACACCACCGGCTGGACTCCCCCCCAGCGCTACCTGATCACAGGCTCCCTCTAACCCCTTCCTCTGGTTGCTTGATCTAGGGTTTTCATGCCTTTGGATTTTGGGGATTCTTGAAGTCTGGTTCGGTTCTAGGGCTTGGTGCTTGCTGGATTCGGTTCTTGCGCCTGAGGTCGGGATACGGGGCTCTATTCTTTGTCGCCTGGAGCTTGGATCTAGGCTTGGCGTTGGTCGAACCACGAGTTGGTTGCTTGCTTAGCTTCGGATGGTGGTGCTACAAGGTAAGTTAGGGTCAAGGATGAACACGGGGTGAGACGACCTAGGTTGGGGGGCGAGGTGTCGTGGCCGGCTGGCCAGTTCTAGGTAAGGGCTTGGGAACGGCTTGGGGACGAACCACGTGTGCCCCTAGGTAACTCCCCTTCTGAGACCCAAAAGAAAGAACCCCGATCTACACTTGTTCTTGCTAGATCTGAAGGTTTTGCATACTACATTCTAGTCTAGGGTTTGCTTGCTGCTTTCTACTATCAAACTAAAGAGGTTCCCGGCTTACTTGGACTCCTTTGCGGTTCGGTTCAGTTTGGGGGATGAATAGGAGCTGGAGTAGTGGTAGCCGAACCCTAGTTCGCCCGGCTCCACCTCCTTCTGGTTCCTTTGGTTCGGCTTGGGGCTCCGGTCCAGCCGCTCCCAGTGGTCTCCTCCTCCTCCGACCGGCTGCGGTCCCCCCCCCCTCAGTTCTTGCTCCCTCTGTCACTCTCTCTTGGTTGGCAAGAAAGCGATGGAAGTGGCTCCATTGAGTGAAAAGGGAAAGCAGTGAATGAGGAGTGCGGTGAATCTAGGCTGTAACCTTGCTCTTATCCATTCCCTAATGCGAAATTACTTTTCTACCCTCTATGCTCTACGGTGTTATGAATATGACTTGTATTGAATATGAGGGCCAATGGCCACAATATATAGAGTACATGAGAGATAGGGATAGGAATAGGACTCTATCTATAACAGAGGCTTATCTATAACTATAAGAGATAATATATCCTTAACACCCCCCCACAAATGCAAGGCGTATGCAATAGCATTGCATTTGGAAGAGATGAACTAAAAAAGGGAAAATCCAAAATCATAGCCTTGAAGTAGCCGTCGTAGCATGTAACTCCTGAAGAATCGAGCTGACGAAGATAGCCAACGAAGAACCGAGTCGGTGAAGAAAAAAATCGACGAAGAAGCCAAATCGACGAAGAAAAGTCGAATGTATGGCAGAGCCGATGAAGAAGAGCCGGGTCGATGGAGAAAAATCGACGAAGAAGCCAAATCGACAAAGAAAAGTCGAATGCATGGCAGAGTCGATGAAGAAGAGCCGACGGGACGAGTCGACGAAGAAGAACCGGGTCAATGGAGAAAAGTCGACGAAGAAGCCAAATCGACGAAGAAAAGTCGAATGTATGGCAGAGTCGACGAAGAAGAGCCGACGGGACGAGTCGACGAAGATGAGCCGACGGTATGAGTCGACGAAGAAGAACCGACGAGGCCGACAAAAACGAAGTCGAGCCGAGGTAATAGGAGTTGACAGAATAAGCCGAGCCGATGAGAGAGCCAAGCGACAACAGAATCAAGATGCTAAAGACTTGGATGGACGCAACGGAAGACTTAAAGAAAATAAAAGCAGTAGCCCGAAAGCCATCGAGCCAACGAAAACCAAGATGAACCGAAACTGAGATTGAAGCCTGAGGAGCCGCAAGAAGCCAAGCCGAACCATGTAGAAGATCAGAACCAGAGGTGAAACTTGGAGCTAAGTCACGGACGTGAACCAACCAGATGTGAAGCTCTGAACTAGATTTCAATTTGGAGAGGAGGCCAGAGCATCTTGTCTCAAGTCAGTCTTCACGGACTTGTGCTTGTAACGCCCAAAGCACAAAAATTCACGATGTGAACCCGGCCAAGGCTTCTTCAATCGGAACTTCACGCGTGAGCGTGGAAGACGAGGAGGAGTGCGTGCGGGGGACGCGTCGATGGGAGACCAAAGGCCTGCGAACGCGGACAGCCGGTGTGCTGAAGACGCTGGAGATGGAGCCGGTCGCTGGTGGATGCGCAGTCGGAGCAGATGCGCTGCCGGCCAGAAGGACCAGCTACGGCAGCGGCGGCCAGAAGCCAGGTCGACGGAAGCCGTGGCGCGAGACGATGGATACACCGTCGTCCAAGGCGGCGGCGTCCAAGGTGGCCGACCAGAGCCGAGGCGAGCCGATGACGGAGATGCGTCGGCGGCGGGCAAGACGAGGCGACGACGGCACGGCGAAGCAGACGCGCGGAGGCGACGACCTCGGCGGCCAGGCATAGCGGCGGCAGCGGCAGTTGGCAACGACCCCGGCAGCCAGAGATCCGGTGGATGGCGGCAGGGGAGCCGGACGAGCGGCAGTGGAACCGGACGGGACGCAAGATCAAGTCCGCCTGCGAGGCGGCCGCCACCCTGCGCAAGGACGAGAAGCCCTTCCGCCGGCTCATGCGGCGTGGACCGGTGGTTCGGCCGACGCGGGAGCCGCCCCGGGAGTCTCCTCCCGGGGCAGCGGATTAGATCTAAAACAGCGGAAGGATGAAGCTAGGAAAAACCCTGCAGGCTCACGATCTGTGTTATGAATATGAGCATGTATTGAATATGAAATTTAATGGCGTGATATATAAAGATACATGAGAGATAGGGATAGGAATAGGACTCTATCTATAATAGAGACTTATCTATAACTATAAGAGATAATATATCCTTAACATACGGAAGTGCTAAGGGCAGAAATGTCTTCCTTTTCACTCTCTACTCAGTTGCCCTACTCCATTTCACCCACTGACATACGCTCTGATTAATTGACTGCAATGCTTTGCTGTTAATTAAAGCTTAATGATGCACATAGTGGAATGGGAATTTCAGGGCTCTTACACCAACCCCCTTCAACAAACTGTTTTCTTGAGCTTTACTTATCATTCTAGCCAAACCATCAGCGACCAAATTAAAAAGGAAAGGAGACAAGGGATCTCCTTGTCTAACCCCTTTATGGCTCTGAAAATAATTGTCCACTTTGCCATTAACTTTGACACTCAAAGTACCTTGTTGAACAACAGATTTAATCCACGTGCACCATTTAGAACAAAAACTTTGTTATATATAAAGCCTGAAAGTACAAAGAAGGGGGAAATACTAACAGATACAATCATAGAAATGCAAAAACTGAAAACCCAAACTTTTTTTTTATTATGATGGATAACCTGATGCGCTCCAACTCCTTAACATTTTGCAAACTACGTTATTTACTTCGATGCTGCTCTGCTCTATAAAATCACACTTGCAAACATGAAGCTTGCAAAAGAATAGCTAAAGCTTGCCTTCGCTTGGCCCTGTACATGACTTGCCAACTTGGGGCATCTTTAGACATTAATCTCCACTGCCTTTGGAGCAAATTTCTTCACTGCATCGCCAACTGTCAGGAATATCTTGTCTTCACCAATGAGTTCTGCGAATTTCGCTGCTCGGAGCTTATGGATTACTTCCAGCCCGGGATTGGCAAGAATCAGCTGTAAGTGACTCGCATGGATTTTGTTCTTAGTGAAGAGTTTTGCAGTAGCAGTAGCGTGCTAGTAGTTGTATAATTCTAACACTAGTTTTGGTGCTTTACCTGAATTTGGCGCTTTTCAAGTACTCTTAACAACTCCTCCAGGGCGTGGATTCCACTTGTGTCGATGTCAATTACCGCTGTTGAAGTTCAGTGTTGTCAACCAATAGGTGTAAATCTATGAAAAAATTTTGTTGTATTTTGTATAGAAAATAAATCCACTTTGCTCTTACGAGATAGCTCAACAATCAGACACTCAATTCGGGGTAGCTTCTGTTCCTGCTGTCGTTGTTCCTCGTCTCTCAGCCACCTCAGGATTCTGAAAATTGGATAGTAAAAGTGAAGCATTGTTTTCTTCTAGCTAGTTTGAGATTGCAACATGTTGCTATTAGAATACTGAAAATGACGCAATAATGCACCTAATACAATATTAGAAAATTCATCACACAAGGTGCTTACACATGTAGCCAACTAGCCATATTCTAGAAGAGCTCCTAATGTAATCTTATGCTTTTTTAGGGTGAGTTGACTTTCTGGTTCAGGTTATGATAGCAGCCTCAACATCCCAAAATTGTTTCTTCTTCCCAATGGAGAAACAATTATCTTGCCAATCGGTGGCCAGTCAAACTGGTATGACACCCATGTCTTGTGGCTAAAGGCCACGGTTCGAATCTCACTTACTACACATGGTGGGTTTATTTCTAGACTTACCAGGATTTGATCCCATGAGCTCTCTATTGCTGATCCTTAGAGAAGATTTTGGTAACTACTGCACCCCTTTGCAAAAAGAATAAACAATCCGTTGGAATAGATAAACAAGAATGATGATGAACTGATGATCACATCTTCGTTCCTCTCTCTCTCTCTCTCTCTCTGCTTACACATATCAACTCAAATTATTCAAGTGTACTTCAAAGGCGTTCATCTCATTTTGACAAAAGAAGCTGTACCAATGTAAATAAAATTCACACCAGTAACTCAAATAAATACCTAAGTTTTAAACATAAGCCTTTTACCTCTCTTTAACATAGTTGGAGTTCGAGAAGTAGATAGCTGAATCCACTCTAACAATCAGCACCCCTGGCACCTTGGTAGCTTCTGCGTATTGTTCAACGTTGTTATATATAGTTGTTCTTGGAAGGTTACCAAGCAAAGCTGTCCTGGGTCGTGTTGCTTGGATAAGAATTTTGGCAACTGATATTGCAACCTATTCCACAAGTTCAACTATACCATGAACACTTTGTCTACTATACAAGGAGTTCAGTTCTAAGTGAATTGACAGGAATGGTTGGAATTAATCCGCACCGCAATGAGCAGGCCGTACTCCACTGATGCGAATACGACTCCGAAGAACGCTCCCAAGCATGCCGCAAAGTCCAACTTATCAACCTTCCAGATAAGGTAGGCTGACTCGTAGTCAATTAGGCTAATCACTGCTGATATGATGATGGAAGAAAGGATGGCATTGGGCGTGTACTTGAACAATGGAGTGATCAACTCCAGTGTAAGCAGTACTACAATTGACATGATGACATTGGATGCTGCTGTTTTGCAGCCAGCCATGCAATTGACTGCTGATCGCGCGAAACCACCTACAAACGAACAACCTCTGTCACAAAGAATGTTACATTTGTACTTGATATGAGTTGTTTTAAGCTGAATTAATAGTTACCTGTGGCTATGTAGCAAGAAGTAATTGAACCTACTACGTTCATGGTTCCTAGAGCCACCATTTCCTTGTTGCCATCTAGTTGGTAGTCCTTCAGGCCAGCAAATGTTCTTCCAATTGAAACTGCTTCCTGATAAAGTTTGCATCAGTTTTAGCACATTGCCAGTTATCCTATAAATATTTTTCCTTTGTGCTGATTTGAAACTAAAAAGTTAGAGATATTTATATTACCGCTAGGGCTATCATTCCAGCTACAACTCCAATTCTAAATCCTTCCAGCAAGTACGGGCCAGTGAAGTATATGAGACTAGCTGAAGGTGGATTGATGCCTTTTTTTATGTTTTTGACCTGTGATTCAATCGGTGATAACCTTCATTGGTAAGTTCAACTAATTTGATAGTGCTGCACCACTGCTTGTCTTATCTAATGTCCTATGAGTTGTCAGGAATTACTTACAACTGCGACGCCGTGCTTGTCTGCACGAGTGATGTAAACGAAGAAGGTCGATACGATCACCGAAATGAGCGGTGCTATTGCAGGGACCCAGAAGAGCTTCTTATTCTTCTTCCCCTGAATTGTCCCAATGGAACAGACGAACAGCGTGATCATCACATATGGTCAAGGAGGCAAGGACAACCAAGATGGAATTCCAGACAAGTAATATTTTATCTTACGATGTACTTGGCAACGAGAAGGAATGCCAAGAATGATGCTCCGATCAATACTGTCTGCCAGTTCCACTGCAGCAACAACCAGTCTTCCAAGCATAAGTTCTCTCAAATATTGGTTTTCGTTAGAGAAGCAGAAAAGTCCGAAAGGTACAATTAATACACCTACACCATGGTGAGCACTTCGCCCGACCGATTTCATGACCGAGATGATGTCGGTCTTCTTGGTGAAGTTTGAGATGCCAAGGAAGCCTTTCAGCTGCTGAAGAGAAATGATGACGGCAGAACCCGCCATGAATCCGATGATGGCAGCATGAGACAAGAACTCTATGATGAACCCTAGCCTGTAGCAGAGTTCAGTCAATACACTACATAAGCCGTTCAATCCAAGAGATCGAGCGCAAGAGCTGACAGCTTAGCAATCACCAGGAGTCGCTCACCTGAAGAACCCGAGCGCTGCCTGAACGATACCCGCAAAGAATGTCGCGGTGAACGCTAACCGGATGTACTCCTGCGGATTCTTATCCGGATCAATCTCATCCCGGAGGAGAGTGCCGAGCAACAGTGACACGACGGACACCGGCCCGATGGCTAAATCCCTGGAGCTGCCCATCAAAGCGTATATCAAAGGCGGGACGAAGCTACTATCTGTCAAAAATCATCACATATCAGCTCAGCTGCTGCAAAGAGCCTCTGACGGTGTACTAATGGTACGATGCCATTGCCAAGTAGTACGAAGCCATGAACAAACTAATTTCACGCACTACTTACACAACCCAATCTCTGGTGGCAGGTTGGCAAGCTTCGAGTAGCCGATGTCCTAGTTGAAGATGCCATTCGTTAGACCACATGTCAGAGATGCGCTGTGCTGCTGCTAACCTGCTACCGATCGAGCAAGAGAGTACTGGGTGGTCCACGAACGTACCTGAGGTATGCAGAGGCTGGCAATGGTGAGCCCAGCGATGAGATCGCCCTTGAACTTGCCGAGGGTGTAGTGCCTGCCCCACTCGAGCACCGGGAAGACGTACTGCAGGCCGAGCCAGATCTTCTCGGACCTCGGCTGGTCCTTGTACTGCTGCAGCGGGTCGTCGGCGAAGAACGTCTCATTCACCGCGTCGGAGAACTCCGCGAGGAGGCTCTTCTTCGGCGGGCAGCCGACCTTGTAGCCGTGCTCGGTGATGTCCATGCGGCGATGCGAGGATGTCCGGCTGGCGATGTCACCGTCGAGGTTTTCAACTCCGTCAGACACGGTTCGCGGCATTGTTCGTGTCGCTCGCAGAATCGACTGGACAGGTGCACAGACGGCTACGTCTATCTGCAACGTTTAGTTTCTTCAACACCGAAGGGAAAAGAGAAACACAGACACATGTTGTACACGCACAAATGTACTATGTACTAACAAGAATGTAAAGCGATTCATCAGTTGTGTTCGATAAAAAACCGTGCTTGATCACAGTATCATGCACATTTGTATCAAGAAGTCAAGAGCTAGCATACAACAGAAGACTTACACAACGTACGATGCTTAGGAGAGAGACTTACGCACAACTAGCCAACAAAGGCCTGCTTAATTTGTTGCTTTGTCGAGAAGAGAATGTCCATATATAAGGCGCTTAGGCTGCGATCAATGTCAAACCTGTATTTTGATAGGACCAAATAAGTCGCGAATTATGGATCTGTAGCACATGTCGAATAATGCACCAGATTCAACTAACTAGGCAGAAAACACCTACCTTAGCTAACTGATGAATGGGTTCCTCCGTCCCATCGCTTGCTGAATAGCTCATTCTACATGTTCAACAAAAATTCTATAACTTTGTAATAACTGGTTAGTTATGTGCATCTTACGATGCAGAGGCCAAGAGTTCATATATTCTTTTGTTATCTAAAAAATAATGGATCGAAAGAACGTGCGGACAACAAGAAACAACAATAAAAATCAAGCTGTTGAAGCTCGATATAAGCTCGGCGTCTTTGTTAATTGTATGAAATTCATGAAGGCCGCCTAAAAAAATTCATGAAGGAGTCTTTGTTAGTTGTATGCAATTGTCATGAAGGCTGCCTAAAAAAAGTCATGGAGGAGTAAAATTGAGTTGTTTTGTTTCCCATTGAAACGGAACAAAGAATTTCATTAACTTGTGTGCACAACTAAATCGTTGTCCATCGCACTAGTACAAAATCTGAGAACTGGTGAAGCGAAATAGCAATAATTGGATGTATATAATCAAGTACCTTGAATTTCGAAATTGTATAAACATCACCGCAGCAAAATTATGAATCGCACACGTCTTCAGGCCAAATTCCTGTTCGAAGAAAAGGGTGGCAGAGTTCTGGAGGGTCCGATGAACTTTCACTTGTCTAATCTTCAAAGCTAATAAGTAGTTTTAATCACATCCTGTAGTTGCTCAGAACTCATGAAGGACTTGCGGCGTGTGTGTATATATATATATATATATATATATATATATATATATATATATATATTTGAAGATAAGGCAAGAGCCCTGCCGATTCAATTAAAAAGAAAGAGTGCTTACAAACTAGAGATAAGAACCAAGACTAAACGAAATAAACGAAATAAACGAAAGGACACCGGCTAACGACTGAAAAAAGTACACAAAGGCCAACTACACCGAGGGGCTACTCCTCGTGGCTAAATTAAAGTTAGAGACATCACTGAGGATATTCTGGACGACTACCGACACCGTAGAGTAGCGATTATTGAAAATCCGTGCATTCCTCTCTTTCCAAAGGTTCCACAAACCGAAAATCAGCGATCCAGTCACGCTCTTGCCGCGTATAATTTTAATAATGGGTTTTGTGTTGGCAACTTGGCATGTCTACATTTTCCAAGTTTTCAGTAGCATACACGCAAACGCCTCCAAAATTTTGTAAATCAAACGAGAAAAGGATAGCTACACTTGCATATAAAAAACAAAAAAATGGTGAAGAGAAGAAGGCAGACAGTGACACTCCTTTGCCAAATCCATTTACTAACAACTAGTCCGTACAACCTACAAGGCTACAAACAAGCGGCCAAATTTTAAATCAATGTTGTTCACAAAACTACATCTCATCATTCATCAAGAGAGACATCATGCATAATTAATCCAATGGGTTTAGACATGCCTCAATAATCACTTGCTTGTTCTTAGCTTCTAAATGTGAACGTTTGGTCGATGCAGTTATGCAGATGCAGCAGAGTTATTTATATTTGTGTGTGTTGGAGTTAGTTGTGTGTCAATGCAAGAAACATAGTACTGATTTTTGCATTTCCTGGGCTGCCAATGCCATCAACTCGGTCCAAGAAGAGAACGCAAAGTCGTTTCTTTCTTTCTTTTTGGCGAGGAAGAACTCAAAAAATCTTTGGCCAAAATAAGTCTAAGTTGGTACGCGCATACAGTATACGTGATCGTAGATCAGTGGCACCCTATCAGCCATCACCATTGGACCAAACCCAGGGAGAATCGCCAAGCCAACATTGGCGTTAAAAGTATGATCCAAATTTGTTTCAATTTTATTTTGTACTCTAATTCGGAGTTCTATTTCTATACATCTGTTATGCACCATTATAAATATGTTCATATCGAATAGAGCAAAGTCAAGCAATACGTGATTTTAGAGCCGCGGGTTTGAAACTAAGGGGTTGTTTGGTTACCTTCTCAACCAAGCTGGTGAGAGACAGGCTGAATAGATACAAGAGATAGTGTTTGGTTAATTGCATGTAATGAACCAGACTGCAAAGAGATGTTATTTGGTTGCTTGTATGAAAATGGATAGAATGGATTAAACACAGGTTGACGAGTAGGGTCATCATAGAAAACAAAAAAATCCAAACCAGGCTCGTGGGAAAAGACCGAAAATCGTGTTTCCGTACGGCCTAACTGTGAGCGACGCGCTGCATAACCAGGACCTAGCTCGGGTGCCTAGCTAGCCAACCAAACAGCCATGGCGTGGGCTTAATTGGCGGGAGCCAGCAAACCAAACACGCCATAAGACCATCTCCAACCGTGTCCCTTCCCCTCTCCCTTTCCCTCCACGAAGGGATTCCCATTCCCTTCAGCGCTCCAACAGATTCCCTTCAGCATTCCCTTCGTGAAGGGATTCTCTCTCCCATTCCCTCTAGCAAGGGATTCTCTCTCCTTTCCATATACAATTCTCTTTAAAGGGAATCTGTTGGAGATGAGGGAAAATAAAGGAAATAGGAATGAGTAAAGGGAACAAGGAAGGGAATGAAATGAAGGAAATATGGTTAGAGATGGTCTAAGTCGCTTACAATACTACTCCCGCGGGCAGCACGGCAACATAATTAAAGGCAGCCATCGGCACAGTGCCATCAAGACAATTAGTAGCTGCCATCGTACGGGTGTGCACCACGATACGGCATCAAGGCAATATCCAACTTGGTACTCGTGTGTTTTTGCAACAAATGGTACAAGATATTCAGACTGAAAATATCTGAGCCACTGCCTCCGGAAGGAAACGACTTTCGGGGGCGGCCGTCGCGCGACATCAGTCGGCCAATGCATGGTTAGGGATGGCAATCGGGTGGGTACCTCCGGGTACCCCCGCTTCATACCCAAACTCAAACTCATGGGTATCTACAGCAACAAACAAATATTCCTGGCCATAGTTGCCGTAGCCACCGGAGGGGGAGGGCATAACACAACCGAAGGTGGAACCGGGGAAGGAGAAGCGGAGACACCTGGTTGGAGGGGGAAGGGAGGGACCCATTAGCGCCACGTAGTCGCGCAGGCACGACGGTGAGATCGGCCCTCCCACCGGTAGCACCGCCATGCGGATGGCCAACCCTAAGGGAGGGAGCCGAAGGGAGCTGAGCCACTGAGGTGGGGGTGATGGGGGCTATGGGGGCGCGGAGGTGAAGAGGGTGGGGGATGGGGCCAAATGGAGAGGCTATGGCGGGAGGGAGAGCCAACTATCGAGAGGGAGGGGTGCGTGAGGGATTGCGGCGGGGGATTCCGAAGGAAGCGAGAAGATTGTGAAGGCAAATTAGTGAGTTAGGGTTTTGATTTTCTAATATATATATATATATATATATATATTATAAAAAATGGGGCCCGTTTGTTGTAGGATATCCATCAGGTACCCATGGGTACAAACTGATACCCACACCCATCCTGTGACTTTACCGGGTACCCAAACCCGAAAACCTATGGATTTAAAATGTTACCCGTACCCATCCTTATCGGATCGGATACCCATGGGTAGGGCTGTAAACGGGCCGAATTCGAACGGGCCTGGGGCTGTCAGGCTCGAGCTCGGTAAGGCTCGAGCCGAGCTCGAGTTGGGGTCCGAGCCTAGATCCAGGCTCGAGCTCGGCTCGGTCCAAGCTCGAGTAGGTTCGAGCTCGGCTCGAGTAAGCTCGGTAAGCTGATAAGCTCGAATAAGCTCGGTAAGCTCGAGTAAATTCGGTTAATCTGGTAGGCTCGGTAGGCTCGGTAACAAGCTCGAGTAAGTTCGGCTCGAGTAAGCTCGATAACAAGCTCGAGAAAGTTCGTTTCACGGAAGCTCGATCCAAACTCGAGTAGGCTCGTGAGCTATTCGAGCTCGGCTCGGTGAAGCTCGCGAGCTTGAAGGCAGGCTCGAGCTCGGTTCGTTCCAGGCTTGAGCCGAGCTCGAATCGAGCTCAAACAGTTTGCGAGCCTCGAGCTTTTTTTACAGCCCTACCCATGGGTACCCAAACCCTTAGGTAAAACTGCCATCCCTACGCATGGCCTCAACAACACGGTGTACAAGCGACGGCGTGCAGTGCGGCACCATCGCACAGCATCAAGATCGTCTAAATTGTCATTGTTGCTTCGTTTCGTTTGGCGTGTTCTGAGGAGACGTCAACTGTTTCGTTTCGTGCGAAATCTTTATATATATATATATTTATATATATATATACATATATATATATATATACATATATATACATATATATATATATATGGGGCATATTTGGTGCAAACCTTTCTTACCGTGAAAACCACATGTAAAAGTTTTGAAAAATTCTCAAAAAATTATCATAGGTAGGGGAGGTGAGGTTCTACAACCCTGTAAAATTTGAAAACCAAACTCAATCGCATTTGGAAGATATGAAAAAGACAAATTGCAAAATGAATAGTGCTGAACAGTGAAAAATTACTATTTATACTGAATTTGTCTTTTTCATATCTTCCAAACGAGATTGAGTTTGGTCTTCAAATTTTACAGAGTTGTAGAATCTCACCTCCCCTACCTATGATAATTTTTTGAGAATTTTTCAAAACTTTTACACGTAGTTTTCACGCAGTTTTCACGGTAAGGGAGGTTTGCACCGAATATACCCTATATATATATATATATATATATATATATATATATATATATATATATATATATATAGACTCTATTGCATCTCTTGCGTTAATATTCAGTATGACCAAAGGGGGTCAGATCGACTTTGGCATTTTTAACATTTAGGCTAGAAAAATGCATGTGTCATGAGGCAATAAAGTCTGGAGGATTCAGAAGTCCACTTGCCACTGCAGAAACAATTTTCATTGGAGATTATGGGCACTCTTGGTGGCTCTCATTAGCTTATCAACACAGAGCCTAGTTGCCAATTACCCTGCTCTACGTGTTCCATTCTTGTATTATTGTGTATAATATGTACTCATCTTTATTATCGCTGTACAAAGCCAGTTAATCAAAGGGAATAAAATAGAGTTTCTTAACAACAATTATGAAGAAGTTACACTAAGTTATGAACTATGGCATATTTACAAATTGAGAAATTTTACAATGTATTATACTGGTGTCGAATAGTATATAGTAAGCGGTAGAAATTGTCGAGGTTATTTATACTACTCTACTACTAGAGAAAGTATACATAAATACTAGCTAATACGATCTATTAGATCGAAAATAATAAACGATAAGTAGAATTTAGTGTATCGTAAAAGAGCACTTACAAATTATAATAGTTTGTGTTTATTCTTAATTTTATTTTTTTGTTGAAAAAGCGTCATGCTTAAAATTTCCAACTTCTACGTACGGTAGCATACATGCAAATGCCGGACTTTTTTTAAAAATAATAATATTTTAATTAATATTTACAGAAATAATATGCCAAAAATAAAAATAGCAAAACTACCCTCCTGTCGCCATTTGAATTGGCGACAGGGCTCCTATGTCCATTTCAAATGGCGACAGGGGGTAAAATCGGAATAGAAGTCCTACACAGGCAGCAGTGGGATGTCCCCCTGTCGCCATTTGAAATGGACATAGAGCCTGTCGCCAATTCAAATGGCGATAGACTATCGCCAATTCAAATGGCGACAGGAGGATAGTTTTGCTATTTTTATTTTCGGCATATTATTTCTGTAAATATTGATTAAAATATTATTATTTAAAAAAAAATCCTGCAAATGCCTGTCAACACTTTCTACATTACAAGAAAAGGACAGGTACATTTGTATACAGAAAATAATTGGCAGATAAAAGACACTCGTGATATCAAATTCGGTTTAAGTTAACAACTACAGTCTACAAACAAGCTACCAAGTTAACCCGTTTTTCAGTACGTCCACAGATTTCATCAAGCGGAACTGCCTTCAACTATCAAGACAGTCGTCATAAACCAACCTGCAGCCAGAGCACAATAATGCAGCTGTTAACTCTAGTTACCAACATTATCTGCAGAAGCAGAAGTACAAGTCCGGACTTGGGCAATTAGTGGTCGCGAACACACGATGGTTCTGCTTTGCAAATCCTGGGCAGCCAATGGCATCAACTTGGTCCAAGAACTCAGAAGTCTAGGGCGATAGAAGGCCGAGGCAATGGGTTCCTGAATTAGATCCGGGCATGCATGTGACGAGGCAACAAGCTAGGTGGACTGTTCTGAATCTAAAGTGCACAGATTCCAGGCACTCTCGGTGGTTCTCATCACTTGCTTTGAAATGAATCTACGCTATCATTGGCATTTTCTCTCTCTTATAGCTTAAAGTTAGTTTTTTGTTTAACCATTTTAAAATTAATCAACTTTTATAGTGGTAGATGTGGATAATTTTAGTCTAACATCAGTAGTATTGATCTAAAATCAACCTTTAATAAGCTAAAGAGCAATTTTCCGGTGTCTTTTGACTTTTAGTTATATGATGCTCATGGCTTTTAGAAAACTTAGAAAAAAAGTTATTCATTTGTTTAGACTTTAACTTTTTAACTCTTAAATTAGAGGGAAAAAAAATCTAAACAAACAGCGTGTAAATTTCACGCATAAGAAACAGCAGTTACCTATTCTTACCTGAAAAACACCGAGAGATCGTGAAGTCCCTGGTTAAAAATCCAAGGGTACGTACGCAAGCATGCAACTGAAGAAGGCAGCAGGAGGTGAAAGAATTCGTGAAGCCAAACAGGTACCCAAGTTTTCACCATAGTTATTCTATCAAACAAACCAGAAAAATGCGCTTGTTTAGCATTCGTGAAAGCATCTATATCTTTGAACCAAGAAGCAAACACCCAAGGAACAGGGAGGAGAATAAACAAGACAGGAAGTAACCCTTTGCGACTGCAAAGTTAGAAATATTTCTCTTGTTTTTTTCCTCTTCTAGCTGTAACGAAAATAAAATAAACCAAAAGAAACAAACAAATCGAAAAGAATACTTTATTAAAATATGAATAAAATTTAGATAATAATTACTTACTTTTCGCTTATTTTAAAATTTATATCGTTTATATTAGAAAAAAATATGAAATCACATCTCTTTCTTTTTTTCGTACCATGATGTTCCTCTCGAGCACTATCGTCGATCTTAGTACCTTTTCCCCTTTGATTTTCTTTTTGAGTTTTTGGGTCCCACAAATGTGCTACTGCTATACCTTCCAAATTGGGTGGTGGAGGGTCGTTTGGAATGTGGACGCAATTGTGGGTCAGGCGATGACAGTTACTTCACTATTTAAAAGAGGAGAGAGAGAGAGAGAGGAAGAGAATCAACATGTGTCAAAGTTCAAGGAATCTGCTGCAGGAGGCGGCTAAAGCCTAAAGGGCTAAAGTCCCGCCTCGTTTAGCCTCTGAATTATAGATTTTGAATTATAAAAAAAATTATTTTTATTATGAAAAATTTGGGTCGAATTAGCTACGACTCTAGGTACCAAAATGAGCCGACAAAAATCAGCAAGAATCAGGTTTCAACCGAATTCTTATTCTATGTAGAGGGCAGCTTCTGATTCTTAGAGAAGCTATTAGAATTCTCCTGTTCAGTAAATAATTCTCTTTTTTTAAACAAAAGCTGTGCAAAATATGAAATGAATGGGCCAAAGAAAGGATCAAAACCTGTTGGCCAAATCTTAAAAAAAACTGTTGGCCACGTTGACTGTGCTGATATTTTAGAGGGGCTCATGCTAGATTTAAATGAATTTTTTAAAGAGCCAAAAACAACACCTCTAGTACATCTACACAACCAAAAAAAAAACAACGTACGTACCCTAGCAAGAAACTAAGAGAGATATGTGTTCTTACTTTCTTAGCGACCGGCCCCAAGCAGGGTTCACAAAACCGAAACCGCAAAACCGGCTCGGTTTTCGCGGTACGGTTTTCGCAAAAACCGCACGAAAAACCGACAAAAAATCGCTAAAAACCGAAGAGTTGAAAAATCCAAAAAATTTGAAAAAATTTGAAATTAGTTCGGTTTTGGCGGTAAACCGCGGTTTTTCACGATAAACCGCTCGGTTTTTACCAAAAACCGCTAGGGTTTCACGAAAAACTAACCCGGCCTCTTCGAAAATGGTTTTCAGCGGTTTTTCGCGAAAAACCGCGGTTTTACGCGAAAAACCGAATATACAAATTTTTTCAAACTTTTTAAATTTTTTTAATTTGTTTTTTAATCAGACCGGTTTACCGAACGGTTTTGCATCTCGAACCGGAGCGGTACGCTCGAAAACCGCGGTTTTCCGCGGTTTTGTGAACCCTGGCCCCAAGCCCATGCATAATTTACTTAGTCGATGATGGTGATCCAAATTCTTTCATTCCTCAATACTTTTCTCTCTCTTTTCATTAAATCGGGCAAACGAGTAATCTTAGTTGACGGCTCAACACTTCTCTAGTCACAAGCTAGTTTGGCTATGCAAAGGAAACACTACGTCGAACAAGGTCATCTGTGTCGGTTCGGAACCGACATTAGTGTCGGTTTTCGAACCGACACAGATGTACCGACACTGATAATCGAGGATTATCAGTGTCGGTTTGAATTACCAACCGACACTAATAAATAAGTATTAGTGTCGGTCGCAATTACAAACCGACACAAACAGTCCTCTCCCGGATTTGAGTTTTAGAACCGACACAAATAACCTTATCAGTGTCGGTTCCAAAAAACCCGACACTGATAGACCGACTCCTATTTGGTGTTCTGTAGTAGTGAAATGAGTGGCTATGCAAAGGAAATCTTAGTTGACGGCTCAACTTCAAATAAGATTGCTCCCTCTGAATTAAAAATATAAGTTGTTTAGAACATTGACATAGTCAATGGTTCACAAAACATATGAAAATCGCTTAAAAATCGCGGTTTTCGACCATATCGAACCGGTTCGTCATTCAAAATCAGTCGATAAATCGGTCTAATTAAAAAAAAAATTATACGACATAAAATCGGTCAATCTTCAGCATAAACTAACTGATTTTTGATAAAAACCGACCAATTTTAGGTTAAAATAGTGTCGCAATGTTACGGTGTTCAACCGGACGGTCAAAACTGGCCGGTTTTCGATGAAAACCGATCGGTTTTTTGATTTTTTTTAAATTTTTTAAAATTTATTGAATTCTTAACCCTTCAGTTTCTGATGATTTTCGAGCAATTTTTCACTCGATTTTTTTTATTTATGAATTCTGATTTTTTAGCAGTTTTTTCGGTTTCGGTGATTAACCCTCCAATGTGACACTTTGACTAGTAATTTCTATCAAATATATAGTATTTTAAATAAAAATAATTATATATTATGAAAGTATATTTCACAATGTGTTTAGTTTTAATCTTCTATTATCTAAAAAAAATGATGTGTTTAGTGATATCAATTTCATGTTATCAATCTAGATAATTATTTATATATTAATCTAAAATATAAAAATATTTTATCAACACATATCATAAATGGCTTATATCTTGGTACAAAGCTATTTTTTTTTTCAAATTTAGCCAGGAGCTCTGGCATTCACTTAGAAAAAGAAGAACAACAGCCGGGCTACAAACGCACACACATCTATGCACGCGCACACATGCGCTGCACTTAACCCCATGTACATCCGAACGAGTCCAGAACTTAAACCCAGACAGACTACTTGCACACCAGCGAAGCAACCCAATCGAGCCTTCGCTCATTCGCAGAGCCAATATATTTTAGCTTCCATGCGTATACATCTCTGAGCCAATCAATGATTCTCCTTGACCTGGTGATGACATGACTGGTGAGGTGATGAGTAGAAGTGAGCCCACACATCGCCGGTAACTTCCCTCCGTGCAGATGGCTTTCACGAGTCGTTTTAGATGAAATCGTCGCATATTTAGCTTTCTATATTTTTTTTATAAATCTACTTTTTTTCATATATATTTATAAAATTAGTCTCTCTTTTACAGCAGAAAGTACGACAACCACATATATCTCTTATTACATCCGAGGAACATGCATGAAAAATGGCTAGCGCTATAGCAGCACACTTGAGCGCAGGGGACGAGCGCCACACGTGGGGACCATTGGAGGATGCCTTCCGCGCTGTCCGGCCATGGCAACAAGGTCTGCTGCGCTCCGACGCTCGGCCGCCGCGCTCGCTAGCCCGCTCCTATCTACCCACAATTGCCTACCCACGCACGGACACACCTACCAATGCTCGCCTGCCCACTGTCGTTCACCTGGTGGCCCGTTGCCGCGGCGTTAGCCGCCTCCTGCGCTCCTCGGACATGGTATGGTACATATATTGCCTACCGCATCTTTGAAGGACTATTTTTATAAATATATATATTTCTTTATAAATATATATATATATATATATAAAAGAGGACTAAATTTGTGAAAAATAAAATACATGAGACTAGATAAGTAATAATTTCGTTTCAGAAAGACCATGTAATAGCTTAACAGGAAAAAGGGCACGCTACCATCATTTCACGACACTTGTAGTTGTGCACTAGTGGCCATTCGCTTACATGTCCAACTGTAATTGGCCCTTTCGTTTTCATGGATCAAACTTCAAAGTCAACTGGCGCGTCTCTCAGCTTCTTGTCTAGTAAACATATGCATATACGCTACTTTCTTCTATCACAAAACAGTGACATGTTTTTCAAAGTCAACTAGGTGTCTCTTTGACCACTAAATTCTTTTGTTATATTTTTAAAAATATTGTAAAAGTGTAATTTATGAAGTACTTTTTTTAGAATAAATTCACCCATATAATTTTTATATATCCAAACCACATATTTAAAATAATATATTCGACCAAAATCAATAGAGTTTGCGCATTTTAGTAAGTTATTCTTTTACAACCAAATTAAATGCGTGCAAACGCCCTAACCAAGAGTGAGTATTGATCTGTGGGCAGTACCAGGCCATTCAGCAAGGTCCGTACAAAAGTGATGGTCCAGTTTGATCTAAAATACTATAGCAAAAAACTGTAGCAAAAAACTGTAACACATAGATTTGAACGATCTAAGCTATTCATTTGCTCGATCAAACGGTATACTCTCTGAGACTGCTTAAGTTGTAGTACATGGACTGCACAGTGGCCAACTACGCGCCACTCCCGTGCTGCAGGCAACTTTTCCTCGTCATCCAGGACAGACAGGACACCCTTATTGCCCTTTTCCCTTGACGCGGCCCTCCACTGCACGCCGATCGGTCGCGGACACCGCTGGTCCCTCCCCACTCCGTCTTGCGCGTGCCGTCGCACAAAATGGCCATCGGTCACTTGGCGCAAGGGGAGCATGCTCCCTCTTTCCGGAATACACGGGATTATAACTTTTAAATTCTGTATCGTAATACATCATTCTACGTTTTGGACGTAACTTTTAACTACTTTTTTCGTCGTATGATCATATCATTTGTTATTTCTAAGATTATTTATTATTGTAGAATAGAGTAACACAGCATCTAAAAACAATAATTGAGCTAATAAGGAAGAACAATTTAATCATTTTTGCATATGTTTTCGTTGAAGTGCAAAATCCTAAAACATCATCTATTCATAAACGAAGAGAGCTAGTACAAAAACAAAACTCGCTACTTTCTTCATCCCCCACATCCGTATTATCTAGAGTAAACATTAAAGCCAGTTTGTACAATAGCTATCTCTAAAGTTTGACTCTAGATGCTACGTAATAACTATATCTTCTTTCTTATATATAACTAATTTATTTATGTTCTCGTACAAAATTAGCTACTAAATAAGAACCAGCTCTCTTCTCTCTCCGTTCCTTATTTTTCCATATAGATTATAATTAATACGTACAAACTAAAATCAGCTAGATTGTTTTATTATACTCCTACGCAGTCTCTAGCTCGCATTCCCACTTAAGCATGCACATGATTGGGACTTCGTGTATGGAGTGAGAAAAAAAAAATTATGAGTGGACGTAGATATCCTTATATCCTCTGGATAAGTACCGACTTTCCATATTTGACTTTGAGAGGCAATCAATGTGCGTAGTATAAGACTATCTCCAACAGCTTCATTTCCCCTCCAAATCCCTTCGTGAACCTATCCTAAGTGCTCCAGCGGATTCCCTTCAGAAGGAATTCAAACAGTGAATCCCTTTAGAAATGGATTCTCTCTCCAATCCCTTCACAAATCCCTTGAGGGGATGCTGCTGGAGATAGTAGAAAATAAAGGGAATGAATATGGGAAAGAAAATAGGGAAGGGAATGGAATGAAGAGAAATTGCTGCAGATAGTCGAGCAAATACAATTATAGTTTAAAATGTCAACGAAATTTTGAAAATCTCGGTTGAGATCTTGAATTTCGGACCCGTTCGAGATCCTAAATTTCGGTCGGATAAAAATATTTTTTTTAAAAAATAAAATACTACAATATCTCAGAATTCTCAGTGAGATCTCGACAATTTCGGCCAAGATCTCGGTGATTTGGGTCAAAATCTCGGACATTTTGACCGGATTTCAATTTTTATGGACCAGATTTGATTGGATTTGGGGTCAAGACCATCCACAAAAAATTTCAAAATTTTTTGACGTGTTTTTTACTATTTTTTGATCGGTTCAATTGGACTCATAGCTAGTTAAAGAGTTCCATATAAAATTTTGATGGCTTGACCAAAAGTGATTGCATCTTGCAGCTATTTTGAGCAACATGAACGTCCTCATCAGCGCGCGTGCGCACACGCACACATCTCTATATGAGAGGTGCTTCTGTGCTCTTCCTTTTTAAAACTGCATAAATATTAAAGCATGAATGAAGGGTAGATGAGGATTACTTACCCCTTCGTTTGCTTCAAGATTTGTGCAACTTGTATTAGGAGAGAAAGCATAGAAGCACATCTCTATATATATCCAGATGAATAATATAGAACTAGTTGACCTCAGGCTATGCACTATAATAATAAGTTAATAACAGGTGACGAATTATCATTGATCGTTGTCCACTTGTCCTCCTATAAGCTCATCTCTTATTGCTAGTATGTTTTCAATTATAATACATTCATCTGCTTTATTAGGATTTTTACCCAACGTCCCAACTCCTCATTGTCAAATCATCTAGTATTATGTAGCCATCGACAATTGATTCATTGCAGAAATAATTCCCAAACTCCCCAAGCAAAGACTAAGTGATCACCTTATATCTGTAGATTTATGCCAAATATTTATTTCTTACTTTATTTTTAAAAAAGTAGAAAAGTTTGTTAGAGCACATACTTAAAAGATGTATTTAGTGGAGCGAAAAAGGAATCAAATCATAATATTAACATGTAACACCATATTAGCCTGTAGCCACACAAATGCACAGTTGGCAGAACTTTTTATGCACATACCGGCTACCGAGACAAACCCGATATGAAACTAGTTGGATTGCTAATTGGCCCGCATACAAACAAATATTCTGTATTGAAAGTACTTCGATAATTTTTTTTAGCCTAGAAATGGAAAACAAATGGGATGTAAGCAAATTTAGTTGAGTTTCTTAAGTAGTATGTTTAAAGTTGCACCAAATGTAGAGTGCAATGTCTTCACGCCTTCACGTCCTATACACATCACACCAATATTTATTATAACATCACCCACACTAGACTATTATTATTTGATACTAAACCACTACCCACAAAAGACCAAATTTACATGTCCATATCTATTGTCCTAATCTGAAAATCCATCAAAATATTGCCAAAATTTCTAACTTTACAATATTTTATGTTAAAATATTTGGTATGTTGCATTCGAATAGATAGGATCATATACAACTTTTCAAATGACTTAAACTTCATTTGTTACATTTGAAAAATCAAAAATAGAACAAACATAATGCTTTTATCACGACATTAGCACTATCACAATTTTTTAAAATTCCTAAAACTTGATCAACATCTTAAAATTTTATGGAAACATTAGTAATACATCATAATTGTCGGCGTATTCTACACCAGGGTACCCACTCCCCCGCAATAAACACGGTCGTCGGGCGGGCAGGGCGCGTTCGGGCCCCACCACCACGGCGAGCAGTAGGGCCACAAGGTGGTCGCCCAGTGGACAGGTGGCGTACAGGCCACACCGCTAGGCGTCTAGTAAGGTGGTCGCCTAGTGGACAGGTGGCGATCAGGCCACACCACTGGGCGCCAAGAAGGTGGTCGCCCGATGTGGCGATCAAAGATCGAGCCACACCATCGGCGCCAAGAAGGTGGTCGCCTAGTGGACAGATGGCGTACAGGCCACGCCACTGGTGCACCACCCCCGAGGCTGCAGTGCCAGGATCAGGGGCATTTAATGTGAATCGTGCGCATTAAATGCAAAGCGTGGAGGCTACAGTATGGCGGCGCGCATTTCTCAGGCGCGCATTGATGACGGGTGACGTCACGATGGCACCCTCCTCTCGACTTTAACGGGCGGCATTGGCAGGCGTAGGGCCCGAGGAAGGGGTGTGACGGCTACGACAGGTATTAAATGTGCTGTAAGGATAGAGACGGGCGCATTAAATGCCCTGTGGCAGTGTAATGAGTTTTGTAGGACTACTGTAACCCACGCATCTCAGCCAGCCCGACTATAAAAGGGAGCTGGGGTGCATGGGAGAGAGGGTTCCAATCCCGGTTCCTCTTTGGCCACAACACAAGCAATCACGAAAGAAGCAGGACTAGGGCTGTTACTCTTCGGAGGGCCCGAACCTGGGTAAACCCTAGCGCCCCCCTTCTTGCAAGCTTCGACTGCACTCCAGCCTGATCCTCTGGCGATTGCCCCGAAAGCCCCTCCGTCTGAACCTTACAAGCACCCGATCTGGATGTGCCTGTTGGCTAGAACGCCAACAATAATCATCCACAAAAAAATTTCAAAAATTTTTGATGTATTTTCGATCATTTTTTGATCGTTTCAAGTTGACAAGATCTCGATAATTTTTGCTAAAATCTCGGAAATCTCGGTTGAAAAAAATATTTGAAATTTGGTTTTTGGATTTCGTACAAATTTTGTCCGAAATTCTAAGATCTCACCAAAATTTTGGATTTCGGCCACCTCCGAGATATATACCAAAAATAAAATTTGAAACCTTGAGTACAATAATAAAGCCTACTATTTACTCTATCTCTCATCCATGTCATCTAGAGTAAGCACTAAAGCCAGTTTGTACAATAGCTATCTCTAAATGTTGGTTCTACATGTTGTGCAATAACTATCTCTTCTCTCTTGTATAAAATTAATCTACATATATTCTCGCGCAAAGCTGGCTACTAAATAAGAGCCAGCTCCCTTCTCTCTCATTTGTTCTCACTCTTTCAAATAGGTCAAAGCTGATGTGTACATGCTAAGAGCCAGCTAAGGTGGTCTTATTGTACATGCCCTAACAAAGCCCACTACTTACTCTATCTCTCATCTGTAGTGGCTCAGTTACAAAGTCCAGCCCATCATATCCCGAGCCATCGGGTGAATGAAGCATGGCCCATGTTTTATCCGAGGCAGAGTTGAGCGAACGGGGCATTGCTTCGGCCGAACCTACAATGCGGAGCGAAGCAAGGTAGCGGCAAAGGCAACGGAGGAACGCACCCTCGCAGTCCACAAAGACACACCCGACAACACCATTAAATAAATCTGACACCCTGCAAAAAGAGAAGAAGAAAACGACAAGATCCTGTCGGGACCGGTCGGGAAGAGTAAAATGGGACGCGCACGAAGGGATGGTTCCCCCATGTTCCCCTCCTATAAAAAGAGAGGAAAGAGCCCACAAAAAACACACACCCAGGTGGTCATAACCACAACACTGGCGCCGTCCGTGGGGAGCGGAAGAACGTGAAGCTCACCAGTCTAGATGACGAACACGATTTCCAAAAAAAAACCATGCCACCAAAGAAGGGAGCAGAGGCAGCGTCTAAGGAGACGCCGCCGACGGGAGCAACGGCGACGGCTGGAGCGAGCGGATCCAGACGATCCACCAGAAGTCAATCGCGCGGGCAACTTCAACTTCTGAACGAGGAGGATCGCGTTTTGGCCCCAGCAACAACAAGGGAAGCTCCAGGGGCGCCACCTCCCCAAACTCCGGCGACGGCGCGCAAGCGCGCCCCCAAACGGCGTCCCCCAACTGCAGGTGTACACGCTTCGACCATGGGAGGAGACATAGCAGAGGCTTCAACCCCCCCAGCTCGTCGCCAAGTCGGCAAAGGGCGGAAAGGGGGCTTCGAAGGGGGGACCGGAAGTCAGGAGGCGATCGACCCTAACATACAAAGGCCGATGGAGGCCAACGAAAGGCTTATGGCCGAAGTAAAACGCTTGCAGGAACAACAAGAATGGAGGTGTGAGGAATCTCAAGATTACAGCCCAAGCCGGGAGGTATCTTCTCCAACATACATGAGAACGGAAAGGGAGGAAAGCGATTTGTACCCTCTCAGCGTCAGGCTTTGAACAAAAAGGTGGCCCTCACCAGGAAGCTTCAAACTCCCCACAGTAAAACCGTATGATGGCAAAACCAACCCAAGAGAATTTCTCCGTGTCTATGATACGGCCATGGAAGCTGCCGGAGGTGATGACGATATCAAAGCCAAAGGATTGCTATTGGCATTGGAGGGGATAGCCTTATCCTGGTATTCTTCCTTGGAGCCAAACTCTATCACCAACTGGCCGCAGCTCCGGGCGAAACTTGAAGGCAATTTTCAAGGCAACGTTGACGGGATTAAAGAGGAAAGCGACCTGTTTGCAATTAAACAACGTGAAGGCGAAACCCTAAAGAGCTATTTCCAGCGATTTTCTCGAGTCAAATGCCAAGTTCGAGGGTTAGCGACACAACCATAATCAACGCCGCGTTTGGGTTCTGAAGGGGCCATTAAGTGAGAGACTTGCACGCAAGGAAGTACGCCTGCGGGAAGAGCTATTCGCAAAGATGAGGGAATACGCCAGGGCAGAGGAAGATCATCTCGGAGAGAGGGCGGGCTGCGAGAAGCAGAAGAGATGGGCCCACGCAAGAGGGACCGGAGGAGAGATCCTCCTCGAGGGCCGCGCGAAGGAACGACGCGCAGAACCAACCGTAAGAGACAAGGGAAGGAGGATTCACTATGTGGAAAATCAGGCGAATCAAGGAAGGTTTGGAGGACAAAGAAAATGGAGTTCACCAAAGGAGCAGGAGGCCAAAGGGAGGAATCCATTTGGACAAAGCAGGAGGAGCAAAACCAAAAGGGTATACTGTGAATATCATGGCGACAACAACACACACGACACCGCACATTGTAAGGTAATTGAAGGCTATCGCCGCTTGAAAGAAAGCGAAGGTACGCAGTGTTCACCCCAAAGGTGCAGATCGCCCCAGTGAGCACCGCCCTCCTCCTCCCCCTCAGGAAATAAATCAACTCGACAGCGTAATTAACGTTATCGCCGGGGTCATCCTCACACCTCTCGTCGAAAAGGCAAAGGAAGGCTTACGCAAGGCAAATTAACCACGTAGGACTCAGCCCCGCCGCCCCGCTTGAAGGAATTTGAACCAATCACTTTACGCAAGAAGACGCTTGGAGTGCATTTCCCACATCAAGACTCTTCGTCGTAACGGCAATCATCGCCGAGTGCGAAGTTCGTCGAGTGTTGATTGACGGGGAAGTCTGCGGACATTCTCTCGGCGGAGGCTTTTTCGACAAATGATGATACCTCGCGATCGATCAAGAAGTCGGAGGTACCATTGGTGGGCTTTGGGGGCCACGCAGCTTAACACTCTTGGACAAGTGGAGCCGAGGTCACCTTCGCGACGCCACAGAGTCAGATATCCAACCTAGTCACATTCGACGTAGTGGATATACCCTTCCAATATAACGCCATCCTCGGTCGGGGATCATTGACGGCCATGGCGGCAGTTATCCACCACGGATTCCTATGTATGAAGATCCCGTCGGGAAGTGGCGTTATCACGGTCAAAGGAGACCAAGCCCTCGCCAGAAAATAGACATGGAAAATCCTTCGGGTTAGGTATGTTCATACCACCGAGCAGGACCTAACGACAATGCCTCGTGGGAAATGGCTCCCCAAACCGCAACCCCAGGGTGAAACAAAACGAGTGCCCCTCCACCCAGGAGGAGAGAGGATTATAACTCTCAGCGCCACCCTCACCCCCAGCGAAGAAAAATACTTAATGCAGCTTCTCCAGAATACGAGACAAGATTCGCGTGGGACCTGAGGACCTTCCGGGGTTAAAAGGGAAACTGCCGAGCACGCCTTGGCAACCAAATGAGAGTGTCAAACCAAAGAAGCAGAAGCTCCGGAAGCTTTCCACTGAGAGGCAAGCTGCGGCCAAGGCAGAGGTGGTGAAGCTCCTCCAAGCAGGAATCGTACGGGAGGCAGTCCATACGGATTGGTTGGCCAATGTGGTCCTGGTCAAAAAGCGGCGGGCTTGGAGGATGTGTATCGATTTCACCGACCTCAACAAGGCGTGCCCTAAAGATGACTTCCCCCTCCCCCGCATCGATCAACTCGTTGACTCAACCTCCGGGTCAGAAAGGATGAGCTTCCTTGATGCTTATTCTGGGTATCACCAAATTTACATGCGGAAGGAGGACGAGGACAAGACGGCGTTCATCACCCCCTTTGGCACTTATTGTTTTATTCGGATGCCGTTTGGTCTTAAAAATGCAGGTGCTACCTTCGCACGTATTATCGCCAAGGTTTTCGCGGACCAATTAGGAAAGAACGTGGAAGCTTACGTCGATGATATCATCGTTAAAAGCGAGAAGAAGGAAGACCATTTAGTCGATCTCAGGGAGACTTTCAACAGCCTAAGAGCTGAAAGGATGAAGCTCAACCCGAACAAGTGCGTCTTGAGTAGATGCGGGAAAATTGCTGGGATTCCTGGTGTCACAACGAGGCATCGGTTTAACCCCGAGAAGATAAGAGCTATCCAAGACATGGCCCCGCCAGAATGTGAAAGAGGTACAACGCTTAGCGGGAAGGCTTGCCGCCTCAACCGCTTCCTCCCTAAGTCCGCGGAGCAGAGTCTACCCATCTTCAAAGCAACTGCGACAGCGGCACCTTCGCTTGACAGAGGAATGCCACCGCCGACAAATTGAAGCAAAGTCTTATGGAAGTGCCAACCCTACGGCCCGAAGCAAGGCGAGGAGCTTTTATTGTATTTAGCAAAGCAAGCCCTCGGTCAGTGCGATCTTGGTGCAACCGCAAGGCGCAGCAACAACCAATATACTTCGTCTCTGAGGCGCTGCAGGGAGCGAGGTTGCGATACACGGAAATGGAGAAGTTGATGTACGCGTTGCTAATGGCATCCCGGAAGCTCCGCCATTATTTCCAAGCCCACCGTATCAAAGTACCAACGGCATATCCCCTCGGCTCGATGTTGACCAATAGGGAGAGCACGGGGCGCATCAAAGAAATGGGCGGTCGAACTAGCATCTTTTGAGTTGGGGATAATCCCACGTACTGCCATCAAGAGTCAAGTTTTGGCCGACTTCGTGGTAGAATGGACGTCTCCGACCTTCGGAGAGGGGAGGATTCCGACGGTATGGACCATCAATTCGGATGGATCATGGGGAGTAAAAGGAGCTGGGATTGCAGCGATCGTGAAAGCCCCGGGGGGGAGCTGGCTGAGTTCGCGGCAAGACTTCAGTTTCCCTCGACTAACAACATGGCGGAGTATGAAGCACTGTTGCTGGGGCTACGAAAGGCAAAAACCATGGGGGCAAGAAGAGCCATCTTGCAGACTGACTCAAAATTGGTCCAAGGACAAATCTCCAAAGAATATCAGGTAAAGGACGAGCAACTCCAAAAGTATGTGGAAGCAGTTCGCAGACTAGAAAAAGGCTTCGAGGGGTTCACCGTCCTCGCTTATTCCAAGAGCCCAGAATACAAGAGCGGATGAATTGGCAAAGATCGGCTGCGAACGGAGGGACCCTACCACCCACGGTTTTCTTCGAGGAACTCCAAGCCGCCTCAATTTCTTCGCATGTGAATGTAGTCACGAGCAGGGTCGAGGACTGGAGAAGCGAAGTGTACGATTACCTTTCTACAGTGGAAGCTACCTCATGACGAGGCATCTTCAAGGCGTGTGGAAAGGCGAGCAAAGAAATATGCCATAATAGAGGGGTTGCTCTTAGTAACGCGGACTCTGCGCTCCATGGCTTCGTTGCATTTCACGCGAAGAAGGGATACAAGCCCTACAAGAGGCGCACTGGGACTCGTGGAGCACACCAAGCCCCTAAGCCTCGCTGAAAGGTCTTCCTGATGGGATTTTATTGGCCTTCGGCGTTAAAAGACGCGAAGAGGTGGTCGGCATTGCCACGCATGCAGTGGATGTCGAGGCGTAAGAAGGCACCCCCGAAGTTGCACCCGATACCGCCAACTGCCCTTCGCCAAGTGGGGAATGGACATAGTGGGAGCATTGCCCAAAGCTCGAGCGAGTCTCGATTCGTGATCGTCGCGATTGACTACTTCTCAGGTGGATCGAGCGAGCGGTGTCGAAGATCACTACCGAGGCGACGATAAAATTTACGTGGAAAACAATCATATGCAGGTACGGGGTCCCTTTTGGATCGTCACCGACAACGGGTCTCAATTCGACTCCGGAGGTTCAAAGAGTACCGCGAGGGTATCGGGTAGAAATTGCTTTGCTTGATTGGACATCCACAATCGAACGGGCTGTTGAAAGAGCAAATGGGTTGATCCTCGACGGCATTAAAAACTCCACGATTCGGCCAAGAGTTCGTGGGCCTGACGAGCTCCCCAATGTTTTATGGGCCCTTCGGACATCGACCTCGCGGGCGTAAATTCTCTCCATTTCGACTCGTATTTGGAGAAGAAGCCGCTTTCCGCCGAGATACAAGCCAGATCGCTCCAGCGTGATTAAAGCTCCAAAGACAAGAAGATATAGAGGATACTTGCGACTTGAGGGAAGAACAGAAACTTCAAGCCACGAACACCATACAAGCATACGCGAAAGCCTCAACCCGGAGTTTCAACAAGAAGGTCCAGAGCGAGCCTAGCCCCTGAGACATGGTGCTAAAGAAAGCGGCACCACTTTGCCAAGCTGGAAACAACGTGGGAAGGACCATATCTCATCCAAGAATCCACGACAAAAGGGGCGCATAAGCTCGTTACGCTGCAAGGCAAGGAGGTGCCAAGAACTTGGAATACGGACGCTCAGAAAACGTTCTACCCGTAGTTACTCTTTACGTAATGTGTGTGCGTGTACGAAACTGTGTCTCCGTCAATAAAGAAGAAAAAGTCCCCTCAAGCAAAGGTTTGGTGACGTCACTCACCGCAGCCTGCCTCCTCCGCTCCGGGATCGCAGCCTCGAGCCGGGTAGGAATCTATGGATGTAGAATAAAGTTAATCGCCCACCTGTCCACTCGTCCTAAATGCTCGGGCTACGATCAAAGACGAATGCGGAGAAGTTAGGTGCAAGCATAACCCTCCCCCGATGGGATCTTACGGCCCGGGGCTCAGCCCCGAGGGGAATTTGACACGCGATGAGTTAGGCTTATACTTTGCTTCGTCTTTCCAAGGAACCCAAGGTTCTGCCCCCAAGCCTACGGCTAAAAGCCCTCGAAAAACCTCAAAATAGGCCGGCGACCATGACCCGCCCTATTCCATGGGTAATCGAGACCCTAAGATCCCTAGACAATAACAACCGCTGGAACAATGCGACACGACAAGCTTCAAAAAATATATACGTATATGTACATACATGTATATATAGATTAACATGAATGATCACGCTGTCGATCCTACCTCAAGAATGAAGCAAGAACGGCAAAAAGAGATAAAAGAAGCAAGAGAGAAAATGATATTCTTTTTATATACCGGTGCCAATTTAAACATGTGGTCCATTACATATCGACCAATATTACTCGTTATGCATACGGTGTCATCTTTGCAACAAGAGCATCCGTCACCTCGTAGAAGCTGCGGAACGCCGCCACCGTAAGGTGAACGCCTGAAATATCACGCAGCGATGGCCTCCTCCCGCCCGGCTCCTCCAGGGCCAAATCGTATTCCATCGAGTTCATCTTCTTCGTCGGCCACCGCCGCGGGGTGGCGAGCCTCGCCCCTGGTTGAAAAGCGCCGACGATTGGAGAACGGGCTCCCGCCGAGCTTACTTGTTGAATGGGGATCAACGAGCCCCGCCGCACGGATCGAAGAGGGCGTTCGAGCGACGCGAGGTCGGGAGAAGGAGGCCGGAAAAAGGGGGACGCGGTGTTTTTTATCCTGGTTCGGGCCTCTCACCGCCGAGATAATGACCCTACTCGGTGTATTGTGTTCTATCTTTCAGGTGCCCTCCTATTCTGAGATCTTGAGGGGTTTAAATACTATGACTAGAGATGCGAAAAAGTAATCGCCTCCGGGGATCACGCTATGCATCCATATCCGTGATGCTGCCCTTGATTCCGCGTTATTTGAATTTGGGTATGATTTCCCTTGATCTCCGGCTGATTGGTTGCCTCCTTCCTTCCTCGCTTGGCGCTCATTGGGCCCTCCGACCAAGACACCCGGCAGGTCGTGGCCTCCACGAGCATGCTTGCTCGTGGGGGTGTGTTTGGTGCTTCGCGAATCGGAGGCGCAAACGCGTATGCTCGGAGGAGAAGGAGGGATGCTCGCTTCGTTCTCCCGAGCATCTTCCCTTAGTGCCGCTTGGTGGCGGGTTTAGCTTTTCACTGGGGTACCGTGGTCTTTTGCCGAGATAGCCAATCCCGACAGCTAGCCCCGAGGTTCAAGTGGGGAACCCTCGGGCTTCCCCTTGAGCCTAAGAAGACTTGAGGGGATTGAATTTCCTTTGGTCGTGGCTCACGACCATTTTACGTCGGAGACGAGCTTCTTTACCCGTCGCGTGCTTGCTCTGCGCGCTGGCGTCGTTTGGTTGTTCTGCGGTTCCTTCTCCGAGAAGCCTCCTGTAGCAGATGCGGTAGTTTCTGAAGCGGCGCTTTTCCGGCCAGTGTTCTTTGCGCGATAGGCGGCGATTTTTATCCCGCCTCTTCACTATCCTTTAACCCTTTCTAGGGAGAGGTCGGAGTCCCATTGCGTCTCTTTGCTCGTCTTGGCGAAAAATCTTCCAAGAGCCCTAGCGCCCAAGAACCCTTTTCGCTCTCCTTCCTTCTTCGGCCATGGCGCTGCTTCAAGGTTAGCTAGATGACCCGAAGGAGGCTCCAGTGCTCACGGACGAGGTCACGTCGACCAGGCTCGGGTCGAGTGCCCGGGATGATGCGGCGCCGGCACCGCTGAGAGGCGGAGATCGCCTCTGCGAGTTGTACGCCATCAACGGGCTCGGCCCGAGAGCGACTTCCTCGCCTCCGTGCTTGCCTTCTGCGGTGCGAGATCTCTCATCTCCACCCCAACTCCATCCTTTCCTCGCAATCTTCTCCCACCTTTGCGAGGCTTACGTGGGTGTAATGCCCACGGCTAGCCTCTTCTTTCACTTTTATTCCCTTCCACTTGCCGCCGTGGGATGGTTCCGCCGGCTGCGTTTATCTTCGCCGGCCCAACCGACCATACGAGTACCCCTCGTTGCTCTGAAGGACTCGGTGTCGGGTTGGGCCGACCTCCGTTCTACCGGAAGAAGGCGGAGGGGTCCCGATTGGTCTACATCGGGAGGACGCTCCGCCATCGAGACGGCCAGCCGCCTGCGGTAACCCGAGGAAGAGCGGGTGCTCGGGGCGATCGGTGAGCTTGCCCGGATGGGGCTCATCGGTCGGGATATCGCCCGACTTTACCTTCAACCGGGTGTCCTCTCGAGGCGCCGCGAGCATCCCTTCTTCGAGGTGACCGGGTGTACGACTTCACCCGCGAGGACAACGCAGTATGTTCTGGACCTCTTTCCGAGCATCATTGCTACAGTGAACTGCGTTATGCATCCGTATATGCCTTTTGTCTTAGTCTTCGGTTGTGACGCAGCTCGAGGACGGATCAAGTTGATTTATAGGGTCGCCGAGATGTTCGGGCGCCCGAAGGAGAAGGAGCCGACGCCCAATCGCCAGTCCCCAAGAATATTTTTGACATGGCGACGCGGTAAGTACATTTTCCCACTTCCGCTCGAGGCATGTTTTCCGAGCTCATTCCTCCCGATTTACTGTTGGCGAGGAGAAGGTCGCCCTTGAGCTTGCGGTGTCGAAGGCTGCAGCCGCCGCAAGCCAAAGACACCCGGCCAGGGGTTCCGTGAAGAGGGCGGCGGGTCGAGGTCGCCGAGCATCCGCCGCCTCCGCGCCAGCGGTCGAGGCGCCGAGCCGACCAGGACCCCTACCCCGCACCTTGAGTACGCCGACCGCCAGGAGGTGTTTAACTCCGCATTTGGTTCGATGACTTCAAACTAAGAAGCCGAGCCGATGAGCCGATCGAACAGCTCGGCCGAAAGCAAAGTAGGAAGGCCGAGGAGGATGCCAGGTCTCTCCCGACCAAGGAGCGGTGGAGAGGCGGATCAAGGCCCTCCAGACCAGCTCACTCGGGTGGTTGATGCCCCAGGAGGAGGAAGAAGAGGAGGAGGCCGCCTATGCTGCGGTTAGAAGGAGCAGGAGGTCGACCTCTCAAACCGCCGACGCCGGAAGAGGTCGACATGGACGATGTCGACCCGGGCGATGGCACGCGCCCGACGCCACAGAGGAGCGCATCGTGGTCGTGGCCGAGGCCTACAAGGCCGCCGCGTGTCGCCTGCGTGGCCCGGCGAGGAGGCCGAGGAGGATGGCGCCGCCACGGCGTAAGGTACGTTCTTCATTCTCTTATTCCGCTCTTGTCTTGCGACTTTCTTGGGCTAACCCCACCCTGTTTGGCGTGGGCGTGATAGCTCGGATGTCGTTTGGACTTCCGCCAGGATGGTGAGGAGATTATCAACTCCGCGATGGACGCCGAGCTCGGCCGCGTCGTCGGCCAGGGTGATGGCCGAGACGGGGAGGAGCCGGTTAGCTTCGGACTCGGTGGAGCCCGAGCCTTCGCCGGCGGGACCCGCTTCCCTTCGGGCCGTGGAGCCTATCCTACCGCGGAGGAGCAGGAGCCGCAGGGACCGAGGACCAAGACGCCTTGGCCTTGGCCCCTTGCGAAGAGATGATCAAGGCGAGGCTCAAGCGCCGAGTCCCGGAAGGGAGCTTGGTCGCTTCCCGACCAACAGCCTCTTGGCCATGAGCCAAGGAGAGGAGGAGGAGGAGGTCGTCGGCCTAACTCCTTTGGTCCCGAGGCACCAGCGCCCCGCCACGGAGGTGCAAGGGGCGGAGGTGATCGTATGATCAATCGCCTCGGCCATGCGGAGCATCGGTCCGCCTCCGACTATGGAGGGACAAGAAGCGGAGGTGATCGCCCTCGATCCAATGCCTTCTGGCCGGAGAGCATTGGTCGCCTCGGTGAAGAGGAACAGGAGGCGGAGGTGGTTGCTAACGACCAATCGCCTCGGCCGCGGAGCATGGAGTGGCGGCGCTTCGTGGTTGGCGTCTGACCCCGTGATGGCCGACCATGGGGAAGGCGACCCACGAGCCGCTTGTCGTGGACGAGGATCGGCCGGGCGACCGGGGTTGATCGAAGGTGGTGACGCCGTTGCTCTCTCGGGAGCACCGGTGCTCAGGAGGAGCAAGACCTTGACGCGGCCGGGATGACTTGGTCAATCCCTTCTTTCGGCCGGGCGCGACCGACCGCCGGCTTCAGGACAAGCTGGTCGGTAGGGCTCTTCCGGTAAGTTTCCATGTTTCTTCTTTTACTGCTGCGAACGATCTTCCGGGAGTCCGCTTCACTCTTTCCCTTCTCCTTTCTCTTTACGCAGAAGTTTGCCGCGAAGGCTATGGAGGATATCGATGCCACCTCGGTCTCAAAGAGAAGAGTCTTGGTCGTACCATCATGAGCAAGACGCCAAGATCGCCGATCTTGAGCGCCGGGTCTCCGAGGTGCGCGAGGCCGACTGGCAAACCGGAATCGGCGAGGAGCCTCATCGCCGCTCCGGACCAGCTCTTCCAGAGCGAGGCGGCGAAGAGCACTTCAGAGCGTGGCGCGCCGAGCTTGACGAAGAGTCTGGTGAAGCTTCGGCAGACCTTCAGCGAGCTCGGAGCGCGAGAAGCCCAGCTCAAGGAGGCGCAGCGCCTCCGGAAAGCGCGGCCGAAGGTCGCGCGGCAGCGGAAGGTCCTGACCTAGAGGCGGAGGTCGACTCCCTAAGGACGAGCTCGCTGCCCTCCAGGCGGCCGTAGGACTTAGCTCTTTCTTTTATTTTTATCTTGTGTAAAACCTCGTAAAAAAACAACGCTTTGGATTAAATGAGCATATTCGCAGGAGTTTGGTCCTTGCTTTTTTTTTTTTTTTGCTTGAACTCGCTTTCAAAGATATGCCCGTATGATCCCGGTTCTGCAGAAAGAAAGCAAGTTCTGCATGGAGCGTAGATCAAATATCATAGACACGAGCAAAGGAGCCTTGGTAAGGAGGGGCGGAACGTTCCTTATCATACGTAGCCCCTGCCATGGACAAAGGTCGTGTCCTCATTGCGAGCACGAGTTTGTTCATGGGAGTTTTTAAGGGTCGCTTTGGTCGTGAACGATTTTTTGAATTACTCGAATAGATCGGTTGTGTTTGAGTGAACTGTGAGCACAGAGTGCAGAGCTTTAAACCAACAATACGTAGAGCCACCATACCCGAGTGGTCACCGAACCAGGCTTAGAGTGGATGCTCGCGCCCGACCATGCATACAGCGAAGAGCTACTGTGGAAAGTGGACGATTGGCGAGCATCCGGCCAGGCCAAGGGAGATGGCGCACATACTTGTTGGATAAGTTCGCTCTGTAGTCCGGTAGACGGCGATGCTCGTTCGACAAAGCGAGGACGAAACTTCGAGAAAGAGGGAAAATGATTTATTGGAAAAGAACGCAAGGGGCGCGAGATAGGAGTACTCGTCTAAACGTAGAATTTACGTGATTGATCGATGTTCCAGTCTTTGGTGAGCTCCCGACCATCCGGCATCGCGAGGCTTAACAGCCCGGGCGGCCAGTAGACATGACCGTGTAGGGTCCTTCCCACCTTGGGGTCACTTGTTGGCCTTCGACAGGTCTTGAACTCTTCGTAAGACCATGTCGCCGACTTGTAGGGCCCTAGGTCGGACCGCCTTGGCTGCATGCCTCTGAAGAGCTTGTAGGTAAATTGCAGGCCGAGCAACGCCTGGATTCGCGTGTCGCTCGACGAGGTCCAGGTCGACGAGGCGCTCAACCTCTTGATCGATGGAATCGATCGATTGCACCTTGGGGAACCCAAAGACGATTTCGGCAGCGAGAATGGCCTCGCACCGTGAAACGAAGTTGGAAAGGCGTCGCTCGTGGCTCGACTTGTCGTGGTGCGGATAGACCAAAGAACGGCGGAAGCTCCTCCACCCACCGCCGCTTGTCTTTGGTTGAGGGTCTTAAAGACTCTCTTTTATGCCCTGGACTAGCTGCCCATTTGCTCGCTTCGGCCGCTTCCGTTACTCGTGGATGTGCCACGAAGCGAAAGCAGACCTTGGTCCCGACCTCCTCACAAGAACTTTGGAACAGTTCACTGGTGAATCGGGTCCCATTGTCTGTGATAAGACGGTTGGGTACCCGAACCGGGTTACCACGTTCTTTGCGGAGGAACCTCTTGCCGCCTGGGCCGAGATGGTCGAGACGGGCTCGGCCTCTATCCACTTAGTGAAAGTGTCGATGGCCACGAGCAAATACTTGCAGCCTTCGACCTCGGGGAAAGGGTCCAAGGACGCCGAGCCCCAGTCGAGAATGGCCACGAAAAGCGGTATGGTTTGTAGGGCATATGCTTGGCTGATCGGTTTTGCGAGCATGGAGCGGCATGCTCGGCGGTCGTTACGATTGACCGCGTCCGTCAAGGCCGTCGGCGAAGAGTAACCCAATCGGAAGGCTTTGCTCACAAGCGTTACGAAAGACGAATGAGCTCCGCACATTCCTTCGTGGATATCACGAAGAAGGTCAGCCTTCCTCTGGGAGACGATTTGGAAAGGATTCCTAATGCGCCTTTAGTATAGGTCGCCTTCGATCGATCTGTCTTGAGAAGATCGCCTTGTTAGCCGAACGCTCGGCTTCTTCCTCGCAATGTCCCATGCGCAAGGTATTGGATGAATGGCGTCATCCAATTTGCGCTTTGCTCGAGGAATGAGACCCTACCGCCGGTCTCTGGTGCCTCCTCTTGAGAGGGAATGGAGGGCTTATGTAGGTGCTCGACGAGCACCCACGAGCGGCGGTTTGGGAGGAACCGACCTTAGACATTTGGTCGGCCAGGGAATTATCCTTCCTGGGGATGTAGATTACTTCAAATTCTTGAAGTATTTCTCCATCTTCCTTACTTCGCCAGGCATGGCGCCATTGAGGTATCGAACACCGATACTCCTTGTTGACCTGGTTCACGACCAACCGTGAATCGCCCTTCACAGGTGAGCCGTTGGACTCCTAGCGATTTGCATGTTCAAGTCGGCCAAAAGGCCTTCGTACTCGCCCGGCGTTGTTAGTCGCGAAATGTAGTTGGATGGCGATCAGTAGCTGCTCTCCGTCCGGGAGACCAAGATGACGCCGACCAGGCGCTCGTATGCTCGGGATCCGTCAAAATACAAGGTCCAGGAGTTTCCCCTCGAATCATTGGTCCTACTGGCCGGGTGGTGCGGAGCCGACCATTCGCCACGCAATCAGCCAGGACTTGTGATTTTATCGCCGTGCGGCTGAGAATACCAGCTCGAACTCGGCGAGTTCCATTGCCCACTTGGCTATGCGACCACCGGGCGCCCCGATTTTTCAGGATTTCCTGAGTGGGAAGCCGGTCGGCACCACGATCTTGTGTGCTTGAAAGTAGTGACGCAACTTCCGGAGGCCATCAAGAATGAGTACAAAGAGTTTCGGACCTCGGGGGTAACGCTCCTTTGGTCCATGAAGTACTTACGACGTAATAGATAGGTCATTTGGTACCATCTCTTTCATCGCCAACACCGAGCTCACTGCGCGGGTTGCTGCCAGTATAATAGCAATTCTTCCCTGCCGTGGGTGTGACGAGGACGGGCGGCTTGGAGAGGTACTGTTTAGCTCTTTGAACGCTGCTGATCGCCTTCCTCCGTCCATGTGAAGCCATCATGTTTGCGGAGGGCTTTAAAGAAAGGTAGTCCTCGCTCCCGGTCGGAGACGAACCGGCTTAAGGCGGCCATCCTCCCTGGTCCGAGCTTGTACTTCCTTTACGCATGTGGGCGACCTCATGTTCTCAATGGCTTCGATCTTCTCTGGTTAGCCCCAACGCCATGTGGCCCGACCATGTAGCCGAGCACCTTGCCAGCCTTCACGCCGAATACGCATTTTTCGGATTTAGCTTTATTCGATGCTTATTGAGGTTCTGAGAAAGTTTCTTCTAAGTCAACAGCGTGACCTGAAGTACTCTTGCTCTTGACAACTATGTCGCCGACATATACCTCCAAATTTCGACCTATTTGGTGCAGGAAAGTCTTCTGCATGAGGCGTTGAAAGGTTGCTCCGCATTTCTCGAGACCGAAAGACATGGTCGTATAGCGAAGGTACCGAGCAGGGTGATGAAGGAAGTCTTTCCTCGTCTTCGCGCGACAGGCTGATTCGATGATAGCCTCGAATAGGCGTCTAGGAAGCTCATGGTCGGTGACCCCGCCGTCGCGCCCACCAATTGGTCTATGCGAGGCAACGGATAGTTGTCTTTTGGGCACGGCTGCGTTCAAACCCGTGTGGTCGACGCACATGCGCCCACTTGCCTCCTTTCTTCCCGACCAGGATCTGGATTGGCTAGCCACTCGGAGTGCTCAATCTCTCACGATGAAGCCGACTTTTAGGAGTTTATCAAGTTCCTCCCGGATGATTGCTTGTTTTTCCGGGAAAAGCGCCTAAGTTTACGTCTTCATCGTTTTTTGTCAGCCGAACCGCTATTGTGCTCGACCACCTCCTTGGGACTCGGGCATGTCGGATGGTTCCCAGGCGAACACATCCGACCTTGCTCGGAGGAAAGTGACGAAGCTCGAGTTCCTATTTGGGATCTAGGAAGATCCCAAATGAACGATTTGGCCGGTTCCGACTCGTTGAGCGAACAGCCTTGGTCTCTCCTCCAGGTTGGAGGGCAAGTTTAGGCCGGGAATGCTTCGGCTCTTGGTCGTGGGGCATGGCGGGCAATCGACCGACCATATCCAGCGCTCTGGTCGCAATTGAGTGCGGACTTGTGGTTCCTTTGACGGTTATGACTCCGTTTGGCGGGAATCTTTAGGCACCGATACGCTGCGTGATGCGAGGCGGCCATGAACTTGGCCAAGGCCGGCTGCCGAGGATGGCGTTGTAGGCCGACTCAAGTCTACCACCTCGAAGGTGATTAGCTCCGCTCGAAGTTACTTGGGCGCCGAAACTTACGGCAAGACGACCTGCCCCGGAGGTTTGATCGAGGTGCCCGGACTATCCCGAAGAAGGGCACGGCCACACTCTTGATTTTGGAACGAGGAATCGCATCTCGCCCAATACCTTGGCTGCAATAAGGTCCAAAGAGCTCCTGAGTCTATGAGGACCCGACCGACTTACAGTGATTGCCGATGGTGGGGTTCACGACCATCGGAAGCCTCTGGGTTTGGTCATCCCCAAGGGACAATCGTCTCGAGAATGTGAGGGATACCTCCGACCATTTAATTCTGCCAGACCGGAGGCTTACCCTGGGTAACATGGTGCACTTCCCTTGCAGCCTCCTTTAAGTCGGCGGGACTTGTAGGCGGAGGAGCCCCGAAGATGACCGCTATGTGATTCCTTGGTTCTTGATATTCCATTTCATCCTCACTTTCCTCGTGGGCTGTTTTCCTTTGTCGCTTTCACCTGCTCGAAGCGTCGGCATGGGACCCCGCCATGTAAAATCGCTTCCAGGCGGTAGGTCCACGTTCGGCAATTCCGTGAGGTCGTGCCGTCTTTGGTGAAGTGGATGAGAGGTCGCCCGTCGGTCCGCTTGGTCGCCTCGTCCTCGAGGCCTGGGTGGTTGTCCTCTTCCCGAGCATTAGCCCACTGCTGTGGCTGAGTTGCCGGGCCGTTGTTGTTCCACCGCGGCTACCATGGCCGGGCGAGGGTTGCTTTTTCTTCTTCTTCTTGATCTTCTTGTCTCTGCATCGAACCCTTTTTGCTAGCCGAGGTCTCTAGGCCAGGCCGAGGCGGCGACTTCCCTTCATCCACATTTTCTTCCATTGACGGCTTCATCTGCGTTGGCGTATCGATCGGCCATTCGGAAGAGCTCGTTATTGTTAGATCCGGGTGGATCTCCAGGTCTGTGTGAAGCGCCGCCTCGCACCCCGAACTTGAAAGCTCGGACGACGACCTCGTCCGATATGTTCGGAGATCGAAGTTCGGACTGGATGAACCTCTCGACGAATTGTCGCGAGGTTTCCGTCCGTCAGATCAAGCGCTCCAGTCGCGCTCTTTTCCCGGGCGGATGTAGCAGCTCTGAAATTCGCCGAGTGCGGGCGCTGAGCTGCCCCCAGGACCGTATGGATCCTTCCTTTTGATTGAAAAGCCACGACGGCAGCTCCGCCCAGACCGTCGGAAGGTAATTTGCCATTACCCTCATCACCTCCCGTGGCGAGGATGGCGGTAGTGTATATCGAGAGGAATTCATCCGGTTACGGGTCCCGTTGAATCTCGACGTGGCGGGCTTGAACCTGTTTGGCCATGCGACGTCCCGAGGGAGCTTCGTGAAGGCCCGGCACCGAAGCTCGGGTTTCGCGACGAAAACCTCGGCCACGGCGGCCTCCACGCGGATCTTCCACCCAACGCCCGCGGCGCTGGCCGAGTCGGAGAAAACCTCATGCGTCGGTCGTCGGCCGATGACCGCAGGTTGCGGAGTGCTCGAGCGCCGTAATCTGGCGACAGGCTGAGATATCGCCCGAGGTTGCTCTGCGGATCGCTCCGGCCTTTCCGGATCGGGTCGGCGACACGGGCGATCTCCGAGCATGGCTCGAGATTCATCTCTGCGACATACGGGGAAGCGTTGTGATGGTCCCGGACACACTCGGGCATCCGGCCATGGGGAGGATCCGAGACTTTAGCTCGGCAAGAAGCCTCTCCAAATCTTCGGCCACGACCACGCCCATGGCCTCTAAGTCTACTTGCTCGGGAAATCAAGCAGTCACGCACGACCGCCGCCAAGGCCTGTAGCCGTTCCTCAAGCTTCGTGAATCAAGGCGGCGAAGCTTTGACGGCGCTCCGAGTGCGATCGGGAGTTCGGTACCGCGAGAGTTCCTTTCGTGGAGGCGCACCTCTCCTTTGCCTGGCGGCGAATGCTCGCATAGCGTCTTTCCCAAAGACGCCTCCAAGTGGCGTCTGGCCGCCTCATAGTGGTCGTGCTCGGCGGCGTCGAGATCCTCTCCGGGCTCGCGCGGCTCCCAGCCATGTTGACTCGACGAGAGCGGGATGAAAGCGATGGGGACATCATTGTATCCCCTTGGGACGCAGTCTCTCGGTCGAGCTCTAGGTCGTCTGGTATGTCCAGGCCATCGTAGAGCTCGTCGCAGTCATCCTCGGGGTCTCCGAGGGTAATGTCTGGGGAATGGAGGATCTGCCCTCGCATTCCCGTGTCCGGGGAAAGGCTCCCAAACTCAGTGTGATCGATAGGATCGGTCACCCTGGGCACGTTGTCGGCGGCGTAGTACACGTCGTCATCCTCAACGTGGTCAAAGACACAAAGGTCCCGAGTGTCTCCGAGTTTGGCATCCTCGAGGATCTTGATCCGCACGGGAATCAAACTGCCGTCCCCCACTGACGGCGCCAAATTGCCGACGATTGGAGAACGGGCTCCGTGCCGAGCTTACTTGTTGAATGGGGATCAACAGAGCCCGCCGCACGGATCGAAGAGGGCGTTCGAGCGACGCGAGGTCGGGAGAAGGAGGCCGGAAAAAAGGGGACGCGGTGTTTTTATCCTGGTTCGGCCTCTCACCGCCGAGATAATGACCCTACTCCAGTGTATTGTGTTCTATCTTTCGTGTGCCCTCACATTCTGAGATCTTGAGGGGTTTAAATACTATGACTAGAGATGCGAAAAAGTAATCGCGCCTCAGGGGATCACGCTATGCATCCATATCCGTGATGCCGCCCTTGATTCAGCGTTATTTGAATTTCGGGTATGATTTCCCTTGATCTCCGGCTGATTGGTTGCCTCCTTCCTTCCTCGCAGCGCTCGCTGGGCCCTCCGACCAAGACACCCGAGCAGGTCGTGGCCTCCACGAGCATGCTTGCTCGTGGGGGGTGTGTTTGGTGCTTCTGCGAACGGAGGCGCAAACGCGTATGCTCGGAGGAGAAGGAGGGATGCTCGTTTCGTTCTCCCGAGCATCTTCCCTTAGTGCCGCTTGGTCGGCGGGTTTAGCTTTTCACGGGGGTACCGTGGTCTTTTGCCAGATAGCCAATCCCCGACAAAAACTAAGGGGAGGGCGTCGTCGACGGCAGGGGGCGGAGCTTGGCCGTCCATCTCGGAATGTTGGGCGCTAGGAAGAACAAAGTATGCAGGGAGAGAAAGAGTGCTCGAGGGGACCCCAAATGATACAATCGTTATGCGTATATACACTACGGAAGCAACGAAGTTCGAGGAACCGAAGTAAATGTCAACCCAGGAAGCCGAAGAGACGAGAAGGCGGAAAGTCTGAAATAAATGCAACACGATAATTCGAAGCGTTTACATTCCCAAAGTCAGTGAAGTGTATAGCGATAATGCGAGAAGCAGGCAAACTAAGTGGACGGCGGTTTTTCCGCTCCCTTCGCTAACTCGACCATCGAAGCCCGAGCACGACGACCGATTCCTTCGCATAACATTATCGCCATGCTGCCTCCAAATCGACATAAAGCTCGAGGACAACCGGAATGCAGAAATGAGGGCTTCACGGAGGGAAGGAGGTCACCAAATCCGGGCGAAGATGCAGAAGCGGAGGGAGAACCAAAATGTTCGCGAACATGTGTGCATCCCTTCGCCTCCAACAACTGAGCAGTCTTCACAGAGCCTAGCCTCGCGCAGTAGTCCCCGAAGGTTAACGCCGAGTCCCCGAAAATTTTAGTAGACTTCGTGAGAAAAGAAATAGCTTCCAGGTGAGAAGGGGGAATGCGGCTCGGAGGCGCGTCGATGCCAAATCGAGGAAGCTGTTGCAAAAAGGCTTGATCGCTCCATGAATCATGAGCGATGGAATCCATTTCCTTCCGGATCGCTTCAGAACTCTCCTCTGCACGCGTCGGCGTTGCGGAGGTGCATCTGAGCCTCGCCCGCGCCGTCGCGAGCTGGGAAGGAAACTCTTCTCGCTTGCTTCTTGACATACTCTTGGCCTCATCCGCCACGGCTAAGAGGCCCTTCACTCTTCTATACGATCTTCCTTCTTTTTCTCATTCCGTTGCTAAGTTTAGCCCGTTCTTCTTCGGCCAAGCGGCTCCGCATCATGGAGATAGCCCCTTCAAGTTCGACATTTTTCGCCGCCAAGTCTTGGCTTTGTGCCGCCTCGACTTGGGCCCTAGCCAAGGACTCACTAGAACTGCGGAGCGCCTCTGACAAATGGACCTTCTCCGCTTCCAGCTCCTCTACTCGTTTCTTAGCCGCCTCGCAATACTGAACCCCTTCGTTGAATTTATCAAAATATGCCCGAAAGCGACGAACCATTTCAAGCCACGGCCCCTCAAAAAGAGACATCACGGGGTGAAGAAGTTGCCAGAGGAATCTGAGAGATAAACGAGAACAACGGAAATAAATAAACACCTTTAGATGATGATCCATCGACATCTCGCAAAGGGCAAGATCGTTAACTTCCCCAAATAAATTTATGGATTTACTATAAGGAGAAAAGGCGGCACGCATTTTCTTCAGGGTGGGGTCCGCAGCTGTCCCTCCTTCAAAATCTGAAGCCACAAAGTTTGACAGGTCGAACCTGACGAAGGAGGAACCAGAGCTGCCCCCAGGGGTCGCCTGACGCGAGGATAAAGCCCCTCCGCCGGAGGAAGGAGCCTCCTGGGGGGTAGCTTCCGCGGGGATCATACCCCCTTCCTTCATGTGAGCCAAAGAAATCGGAGGCGTCTTGCCCCGGTCCTGTTCTGATGGCTCTAAAGTTTTCCCCGCCTCCGCGTTATCACCCCTGCACTACCGTCAAGCCCTAGAGAGACATCATACCCTAATGAGTGGCGGGAAAAGTATCGAGTAAGACCTTACGCCCCTACGGGGTATCGGGAGTAGAAATGTTTAGCTGAAGGTCGCGAAGCCAAAGAACCGGCCGGCTTCAAAGAACCCGCCCGGCGAACGCAAATTCCCTCCGCCGCCACGTCAGCCACGTTCCCGGGCGATCCCAGTGCATCCTCCATAACCGAAGTATCACCTTCATCATCGCCTGCCAAGTCAACAAGATCGACGCCAGGGATGGCCAAGAAAGAATATCCAGGAGATTGCTCCCCGTCAGCTTGCTTACTCGCCAACGGAGTGGGAACAGGGACCGGAAGTGTCGTATCTGACGAAACCGGGACGGGGGCGGTCTCAGGCAATCCCGCTTCGGAGGCAGAGACCGGGGTCCGGGAAGGGGCGAGAGGCTCAGCCCCACCCAAAGAATGTAACCCAGTTATAGCCTCACGGCCGGGCGGAGAATCCGAAGCAAGAGGTGTCCCTGGGGATTTACTCTCCTCGATCGCCGGCAATGCTCCAGAAAGTCCCGTGGTGCAAACCAGATCAGATGGAGCCGGCGGGGACAGAGATGTGGCGGCAACAGATTCAGAGGAATCACCTTCATCACTGGACTCCTCATTCCAGTCCGCCTCCTCATCGCCATCGTCTTCTGAGCCCCCACTTCCCCCGGAGGTATTGGTGGCCTGAGGCGGAGCAAGACGAATCAGTCTCGCTCGCTTCGCGGGACGAGGGGAACCCGCTGATCCTCTGGGATGAGGAGCGGCTCGAAGCCCCCATTCGGCGAAGCGAGGGCATCGTCTGGCCCCAATGGCACTCATAGTAGCCTCATATTCGGCCGTCTTGCACGGACCAAGGAGTCTACGAGCCAATTTTTCCGCGGCTCCGCGCCCCAAGTCTGCATCCCCTCGGCGGACCACGGAGATATCTCTCCGGGGACGATCCAAAGTAGCTGAGGGGTTCCTTGCCAGAGGATCGATGCGACATAAACAATACTCCTCCACCAAGTCGCGCATAGAGCTTTGATGTCGAAGGGCCCTCAGGAAATCGAGCAGTCGGGCCTCCTCTGCAGTCGCGTCCCAATTCGGCGAGCGGATAGTCCTCACAAGCCCCAGGGAAGTGCGAAGGGGGGAGTCCGAGCCGTCTAGCTCCTGGTAGTACCACCGGTGCATCCAACCCGACTCCCATTTACCTTTAGCGGCGGCCACGGGGATCTCTTTGGCCAAAGATCTCTTCGTCTGGAAGTTTAAGGAGCCGAAGCAAGATCGGTGGTCCTCCTCCCCAACCCGGTGAAATTTAGGCTGCCAAAATGCATCCTCTATAAGAGAAAACAAACGGCCAGTCAATCTGAATCCACCGGCTCGAAATGCCCAATCTAACACCGCCATCCGGACAATAGCATTCGGAGTGAGTTGCGAAAGCTCCGCTTGAAAGGCCCGCAATATAGATCCCACTAGAGGGGAAGCAGGGAATCGAAGTCCGGCTTCTAAGAAGGCGGCGAACACGACCGCCTCCGTGGCTCGTGGACGGGGGACTTCATCCGCGCCAGGGGAACGCATAGATATGCGGGCTATGCCGAAGTTCCGGGCCATAAGATCTAGCTCGCCGGAAGTCAAAACAGAGCGTCGAGGAAGGGGACAAAGCTCCGGCGTCCCTCTCGCTTAAAACCAATTTCGCTCGAGGGGCGCGTCGAGGACCCATTGGATGGAAAAAGCTTACGAAGATGAAGAAGAGGATGGAGTCAGGAGGAGCCAAAAATGCCAGAAAGCTTAGTGGAATAAGCCCAATGGAACCTCCCCCCACTACTATCCTTATCCTCAGCCAAAAGGAAACCGCTTGTCTTCTATAAACCGAAAAAGAAGGCCCTCCTTCATACACCAACGACCAATGGATAATATTTGGGCCTCGAATGTCATTCTTGAGGAAAAGATGAAATCAATCCACAGCCATGCGGGGCTATTGTAGTGGCTCAGTTACAAAGTCCAGCCCATCATATCCCGAGCCATCGGGTGAATGAAGCATGGCCCATGTTTTATCCGAGGCAGAGTTGAGCGAACGGGGCATTGCTTCGGCCAAACCTACACTGCGGAGCGAAGCAAGGTAGCGGCAAAGGCAGCGGAGGAACGCACCCTCATGATCCACAAAGACACACCCGACAACACCATTAAATAAATCTGACACCCTGCAAAAAGAGAAGAAGAAAACGACAAGATCCTGTCGGGACCGGTCGGGAAGAGTAAAATGGGACGCGCACGAAGGGATGGTTCCCCCATGTTCCCCTCCTATAAAAAGAGAGGAAAGAGCCCACAAAACACACACACCCAGGTGGTCATAACCACAACATCATCTATGTCATCTAGAGTAAGCACTAAACATAGCTTGTACAATAGTTATCTCTAAAGGTTGGCTCTAATGCTGTGCAATAATTATCTCTTCTCTCTTATACATAACTAATTTATCTATATTTTCGTGCAAAGCTAACTACTAAATAAGAGCCTACTCTCCTCTCTCCCTCCTCTTTTCTCACTCTTCCACATAAGCCAAAGATGACGTGTACATGCTAAAACCAGCTGAGATAGCTTTATTGTACATGCCCTAGCAAAAACAAGTATAATCAAAGTGTTCAGATGGCTCTCTGATGTGGAGGCATAATTCAATTATTCTCTCTATGAGTAATATAAGTCCGACACATATATCTAGGAGGTGCATTGTTTAATTAACATTTAATGAAATTTGATTATATTTATCCCGAATAGAAAAAGTATTACTATGTCCATCTAATAAAAGCAACGATGATCCAATTTATTACACTTCCATTACAAGTAGTTATCGTTTTGGATATAGGTGTAGTCAAAATTTTAAAACTTTGACTATTAATATCTTTTTAAACATTTAAATTAGGTACATAGGAATTATATGTGTATATTTGGTGTAACATCCCAATTTTTGTATTTATTGTGCATTTTTAATTTTTTGTGAACTTTCTATAATTTATAGGAATTATTTTGAATTTACTCGAATTATTCCTTTTGCTAACTTTATTTAAAATTTTAAATAAATTTTTATTGAAAATATTTTATTTAAGTTCAAAACGTCTCAAAATATTTTTTAGAATTTTCCTAAAAATTTTTCTAATACTTTTACTATTTATTTTGACTTAATCTATTTTCTAGAATTAATTTAATAGGAAAAATCAGTAAATAGTTAAACCTAATCGGGCCAAAACCCTAATGGGCCCAGCTCAGTCTAGCCTATCGCGCCAGTCTGCAAAGCCACCACCACAAACCCAAGGAATCGAACCGTTGGAATTTGATCCAACGGTTGTGGTTCGTCCACGTCATCTTTGCGATGGGAACCGTTCGATTCGTGCCATGTGGACAAGCTAGATCGAGCCATGTCGCCTTGCCGCATTTGCTTCGAACTTCTCCGGACTCCACCGTTTCCATCGTAGTCTTCGTGCCTAACGTACCATCCAAAGGGCTATTTAAAGCCATCGCTACCCCATTAAATTTGTCATGTCAAACCGCCCCGATTGCCTCGCTTCTCGCCAATCGAGCTATCGTCGTCTTCGCATAATTGCTCGCTGGAGTTGGAGTTGAAGCTACCAAGTTCTTCCGTGTCGAGCTTTGTCCACAGAGCTTCTCCACCGTGCTTGGGACCTGCTCCAAGATCGTCGAATCACGCCGCGTTGGATCCACTCTTCTTCGATGTCTTTTGGTCATCAGAGCTCCATAGAGGGGATCGTTGTCTTTGTCTCTTATGGGTTGTCGTCGCTACGTCATCACCGTTGTCGTTGCTCAGTGGTGTTCATTAAATCAGAGGTAAGCGGATGGATGTAAACCACGTGTCACCATCTAAGCTGCAGTGTCACCGTCGCATCGTCGGGAATTTCAGCGAATCTTAACCGTTAGATCCTAGCTAACACCCCAGATCTAACCACGTAGTACCACCGCAGTCGATGCCTTCACTAGATTTCAGCCGTCAGATTTGGAATGTGTGGCCAAGATCTCGCCGCGCACCACACCAATCATGTGCTACTGCATGTCACACACAGGAACCAAGTAGTCGCCCGCACTGAACGTTGCTGACATCATCTGTGACGTCAGCAATGATGTCACGTTTGGGCCAGTCCCACTTGTCAGTGGCCATGTGTCGTGGATCGAGTCCACCATGGACTTGGGTAGGTTCGTGGAACGACTCTATGGACCGCGAGCCCATATGTCAGTGTAATAGGTGTTTTCTAAATTTATTTTATATTAGTTTAATTCGATTTATGGCATCATAATTAGATATTTCAGTAGAAATTTATTTTGACTGGAACCTTAACTAGTAGTGACGTTAGCATGATGTCATAAATCATATTTTTATTAGAAAAATAATTCAAGTAATTCGTTTTATTCTTTTTATTTTATTTTAAACTTTAAAGAGCTCGTTCTCCCTCATACGAACTCCAATTGAGGTGATTCCAGAGCTTAAAAATTTTAAAAATCAAGCTCTATTTAATTGTGTATTTTATTTAATTTTTGGCATTTTATTTGCTCTCTATTTTTGGTATGTATTGCTTATTTATTTGTTACGCATATACGTTGAAGTGCCTGAGGGATGCGAGGGTGAGTTGCTACTTCAAGAACAAGGTCTAGAGCAAGAGCAAGAACTTTTTCAAGGCAAGTTGTGCTTTGATCATGTTAATCCCATGTTTTAAAAATTAAATTTCTTTAAACTATTTCATGTTAATTTAAATTAAAATAATTTTAATTAATTTAGGATTAGTTAATCAACCTATTTGAATTATGTCTACCTTATCATTTGTATGCCTTATTCATTTTGTCACCCTAAGATGTTTTCATTATTAGATGATTGATATTAATTGCCAACATGGGTTGCTAGAACATGACAAGTATTAACCATTGTCGGTGTTTCGGGCACCGGCAATACGATTTTTAGTCTAGGGGCCGCGTGTTCCCTATCCTCGAATGGCCTAACTCGGGGAGCCCAAGAAGTATACTGGTTCGGGCTGAATGTCCCTACTCCAGTTCGCATGGTGGATCTGTATTGCTTTCGGGTGCAAGTGATTGCACGGTGTTACAAGCGAAGGCTGAGAGCTGGCTCTAAGCGCCTTGTACAAGTTAGGGAGCCTTACGTGAGTTGGAATTGTTTTCCCGTAAAAGGAACCCCCCTTCCCTAAGGCTTGTGCACCAAGGCTTTGCAAGTGGTGCCGTAGATGAACGCACCAACGACGTCGGCGTCGCGGATGTCGGGGAGCTCGTTGCACTGCTGGGAGAAACGCTGGATATAGTCCCGGAGAGTCTCCCCCGGCGGCTGCTTGCAGCTCTTCAGGTCCCAGGAATTCCCGGGGCGCTTGTATGTGCCCTGGAAGTTGCCGACGAAGAGGTTCTTCAAGTCAGCCCAGTTCCTGATGGTCTTCACGGGTAAGTACTCGAGCCAGGCTCAAGCCGAATCCACGAGGTAGATGGGGGAGGTACTGGATGATGAAGAGGTCATCAGTATCTCTGCCCCGCCCGGCATGCGAGCCGGTAGTCTTCTAACCAGACGCTGGGGTTCGTTTCCCCTGTGTACTTGGCTATGTTGACTGGCGCCCGGAACCAGGCAGGGAAGTCCACGTTGCGGATCCCTTGGCCGAACGCCCGTGGCCCCGGGCCATCGGGGCTCGGGCTGCGGTCGTTACACCGACCGCTGTCTACTACCCGTGACTGGGCCGCTTTGCCTATTGCTCTTTTTCGCTCCTCGAGAGTGGCGCGAATGTCGTGGTTGAGGCCCAGGCGATGGCGCACCGGAGTGCGCGAGGCCTGGGGCCGCTCAGGCTGCGCCGCCGCCTTCGTTGGACTCCGCTGATCCCGAGCGGCAACGCGGCTCGGATGGCTTGAGGAAGCGCCCGAGCAGTGGGAGTCAGAGCCCTGTGTGTGCTGTACGGCAGCACGTTCCACCAACCCCCGGAGGTTCTAGTATGTGGCCTTGGCCTCTAGGTCGTCTGGCTCGGGGATGCCACGGAGCAACATCGCTGTTGCGGCGATGTTCTGGCTTGCGTGGGGGAAGAACGAAAGGCCGTCAGGCCCCTCGGCCAGCTGGTGATATACCTGACGTGCGCGTGCGAGCGCGGCGCCAGATGTGAGTGGGGGTTTGGGCTGACGGTGCTCCAGGTCGGCCTGGAGTTTGTTGAGCTCGGCCTTTCGAGCCTCCAGCTCGTTGCGCTGTCGTTGGAGGTCAGTGCAGCGAGCCTGAAGGCGCTCAGTGCATTCACGCTGATGTTGCGTTTCCTGCGCTTCGGTGCGCCGGGGGTGAGCTTCTGAACTTGCAGGGGTTGCGGCCGGGTCGGTCACACCCGCCATGTTGCATTTGCAGGAGTGCGGTCCGTCCGCAATGCGCTCTACGTCGGAGCTGGAGTCGTGGCTAGAGGAGTCCTCCAGGAGGTCATGGATGGAGGCCGGCACATAGCCGGTCATCGCCACGAGCTGCGAGCCCGCGGGGGGAGACGTCGCCGCCTGTTGGAGCTCACGCGTGCCATCGCGGGAGATGGTGTAGCCCTTGATGAGCTCCGGCGCGGGGGCCTCAAGCCGAAGGTTGCCAAGGGTGTTGGCGATGGAGTCCCGGCTCCCAGCAGATGCCCGGTCCCGGGAGGTGGCGGGGATGAGCACGATCTCTCCCGCCGGAGTGGCGACGAAGTCGAGGGTGCCGAAGCGGATCCAGCTCCTCGACGCAAATACGCCGCTACAGGTAAAGGAAGCCATCAAGGAAATGAATGGGAATCTGGAGATGACAATGATGATGCACGCGAGCCCCTACCTAGCGCGCCAACTGTCGGTGTTTCGGGCACTGGCAATACGATTTTTAGTCTAGGGGCCGCGCGTTCCCTATCCTCAAATGGCCTGACTCGGGGAGCCCAAGAAGTATACTGGTTTGGGCTGAATGTCCCTACTCCAGTTTGTGTGGTGGATCTGTATTGCTTTCAGGTGCAAGTGATTGCACGGTGTTATAAGCGAAGGCTGAGAGCTGGCTCTGAGCGCCTTGTACAAGTTAGGGATCCTTACGCGAGTTGGAATTGTTTTCCCGTAAAAGGAACCCCCCCTTCCCTGAGGGTCCTTGTCAAGTCCCCAAGTTCGAAAAGTGCTGGGACATCCGGAGTATTCGGATCTACATCCGGAGTGTCCGGATCCAACCCAGAATGTCCGGACAAAATGTCCGGAGTATCCGGATTGGGCTGACCGAGCGCCCCAACCCGGAGTGTCCGGACTGAATGTCCGGAGTGTCCGGGTTGACTGTACCGAAGACCCCAACCCGGAGTCTCCGGGTTGAGCGTCCGGAGAGTCCGGATGGTGCGGGATTTTGTATAAAAGTCATGTTTCTTGATTTCCCCACCTCATTTCTTCTCCCCACTTGGTTCCCCACCCGTGTGAGCTCGTTCCTCCACCCTAGCTCCTCTTCAGCGAGCTTCCACCGGCCGGTGACCCTCCCGTGGCTCCTCCCCGGCGGCTCCTCCATCCCCGGGAACTCCTCCTCAAGCCGGCATCCTCCATCCTCCACCCGGCATTGCTTCTCCTCCATCTTCCTTGGAGGTAGGTCTCTCTCTTAGGAGTAGACTCGTGGGATTCTTGGGTTCTAGGGTCATCAATGGTGGGAGTTAGAGCTTAGGTTTAGATTTGAAGTTTCAGAGTTGAATCTTGAGCTCTAGGGTTTTGGGTGTAGTGATCCTAGGGTTAGTGTGGGGCTTGGATTGATGAATGTGGGTGCTAGTGTGGTTGATCGGGTAGTAGTAGCGCCGATCCAAGGGTCGTTTGGAGTTGGTTAGTGGTTTCATGGGCTAGTGTCGTTCCTCGTGGAGTTGGGTTAGCTATAAGCTTCTTCGGCCTTGCCACGTGTAGGAAAGTCATAGATCGGGTCCCCGTGATGCCGTTGGACTTGGCGGCACCTCGATCCGTCGAGTTATTGGGTAAAACTCGCCAGTCCGGAGTGTCCGGACACCCCGCCCGAGTGTCCGCTCTGCCTCGAGTATCCGGACCGAATGGGCCGGAGAGTCCGGATTGTCGAAGAGTCCGGATCAAATACCCTGGATCGTCCGTTAGGGGCCGGGTCTGTCAGCTTGAGTCGAGTTGTCCGGCCATGCGTTATTTCTTCGGGGTTTTCAGCTGTACTTCATTCATATGCATTGCATGCATTTTAATTATGCATTGTACTCGTGTAGAGAACGATCCCGCGGCGACTGACGTGGCCGTGGTTGAGGGAGTTGCCGAGGGGCAAATCGTTGTCGATCCACCAGCAGAAGAACAAGGCAAGCACCTATGCATCTTGAACCTGTATTAATTGTATTTTTGTGAATAAATTGCTTAATTGGTGAAATAAGTCTGCATTAGGAATTGAATTGGGTTAGGGTTAGATCCTATTTGCTGCACATTCGTCCTTTGGATTTGTGAACACTTCCGTTGGAACTAGTAATGGTATTAAATGAGTCACTGCTTAGAATTGCTTAGAGGTCGGGGTTGGGCCAAGTGGTGGTTGGTCCACCGCTTGAGATCCATTACATCACTTATGATGAAATGAAATGGGTACGGTTATGTAAGGAAAGGCTAAATTGGAGACCGGGCGGGAAGGTTGGGACATTGGGTAAGGAGACCCGATGTGGTAGTTCCCGTCTGTGTCAGTTAAGGACCGATTCGATGGTTGCCCTTTGATTGAGCACACCCCGGTTGGTCGCATGCCCGATTATGGTACGGTAAGCCACTCTTTCTCTCATACGGAATCGATGGACCGTAACTTCCTGTGGTTGGGCGTGGTTGAGGGCGAGGCTTAGGCCGACTCTCGAGCGCCAAGCCGGGCTTGGGGCTGCTCGAGGGGGTGCTAGGTTTTCGGGCCACAGGAGGACGCTTCAGCGATTGGGTATGATTGGGAGGGGGTTGACACTAGGCCCTTGTGGTAAGTGTCGTGCGATCAATGCTTCCCTGCAGGGTTAAATAAGCGATTCGAATTGCCGCGCTCTCGGATATGAGCAAGCTCTTTCATCGCACAGTCACGTAGTAAGAACTTGAACCGAGGTTCGCCGTCGAGCTTGAGCCCACATAAATTGGTGTTGAGATTAATTGTTGTGAATTAATGATTTCAACTTCATTTTCAGAAGTAGGCGCTGTTACAACTGCTTAATTTGTGAATTGAGTAGTTAGGTAATTAATATAACAAATGTTAAGCTTTCTGCACTTTTACCTTCAGCCTGGTTCTTGCTACATCCAAATGCATGTCCTTTGGAGTCGGTCATATATGGACCACGGGTAAGACTTGCGAGTACCTTTTGTACTCAGGCTTCTGCTTTGTGGTTTGCAGGTGAGGATCCAGAGGGGTGAGTTCTGCCCCTCATCGCCTATCGGTGACCAAGGCGGCACCGAGTAGAGGCCGTCGCGCGTGTGCGCCCGGAGGTGTTCAGGGCATGACACTTCCGGGGTATATTATTTTTGTTGTATAGGATAGTTGGCTTTACTTTTGTAAACTGTTGCACTTTTATTTCTGTATTGGCGCCTGTCGGCTCTTCGCTTCCTGTTTGTTTGGTCGTCCTTTGGGCTTCCGTGTGTTGTGTGTGTTTTGTTGCTTCCGCGTTTCGTGCGTCTCTGGTAGTGAGTTTGGGCTCGATGCCCCTTTGTGGGAACTGTTGTGATATGACTTGGGAACCGGTATGTGGGGATCCTGGGCGAGTTTCGGATCGCATACCGGGGGAATACCGGGGTTGTTGTCGAGTCGTTGGACGTTCGTAGGGTGGTCTCCATTGGGCTTGGGTAATAGCATCAGGATCACCTCCGGTGATTTGTTGCTAGGACCCAAATCCGACGGGAGCAACCGTGCATCCAACAACTCGAGGACGATCTGGGCGGCTCCTCTCACAGTCCTGTCCCCTTTATATAGACGGAGGGAGCAGGTTACATGGGAATTCGGAAAAGAAGAGACAGGGCGTCCTACGCTTGGGAGTCCTAGCCTTCGGTCTTGGTGACTGACCAGCACCTGCTCCCCTCGTGCTGGGCCGGTAGACACAAGGAGCGGCGTGGTTTTCTGTTTCGCCGGGAAGTGGCGTACCTACCCTCTGTGTGTTTGTCAGGTGCTGATGTCGTAACGCTTGGCTCTGGTGTCGCCTCGGGAGGGAGCGTGCCTTTTCACTGTGTATGACTGGCTGATGAGACGGGAGGTTAACTTTGGCAACCTCCTGCCGCCTTGGGAAGGAACTACCTACCCCCGAACACGATCGTTCTGAGCCATCATATTCGCAGGGCAGGCGGGCAACCACTGGGGACAGTCAGATGTCCGACCTTTGGCGGAGATCGTCTTGGACGGGTTGTACGGGGTGTCCGACCCATGGAGAGGGTTGGATCCCCCCTGGTTGGTTTGGTCGGGGACGAGCATCCCTCGTGGCCCACGAGGCCTCCGACCAGAGATGGGCTTGAGGCAGTCCGTTCATCGCCTCAGGGCGCTGAGGGTACCCATGGTACGAGTATTCGTCAACCATGCAGCGAGTTATTGATATCATTTTCAAAATGCAATTTAATGTGATTAATGAAATATGGAATGTGTTTCTAAAGTGGCGTGTCATGTGTTGCCACACGATGATGTTGAGTTGTAGAGGCATGTGTTTATTTACAAGGATTTTGACTTATTACTGGCATGTGTTGCATAATAATCAACTGGGGTAGTAAATGATTTGGATGGAGGCAAGTGGCAAGAAGCTTTGTGCCATGGTGAGTCTTAGAGGTACTGGGTTGATGAGTGATTGCGAGGACTGTGTGCTATTTGAGTGACTGGTAGTCTTGCGTTGGTCAATTAAGAAATTAACCTTGCAAACCTGTGAACTAGGCCAAACGTACAACCATATATTTGGAATGGAACGGACCTAGCTAAGTAAGTTATCTATGTCTTGGCATGTGATACTTGAGGTGGATAGTCACATGGGGAGGATGTGGTGTACTGTGGTCTCACATCGGTCTAACGGTAAGTCGGTCCTATATTTCAGCTCTGTGTGAGGGAAGAGATAGTGTATGGCATTTTCGGGAGGTTCATGTATTAGGATACAAGTTTCTGAAAGAATTTGTTATAATCTTCTTAGTCACACGTCGATGGGTACGCGTAATGGCCAACAGTATAAGAATGATCATACCATGTGGGTAAAGTGTATAACCTCTGCAGAGTGTGTCAAACCCATTTGAATAGCTATGTCTGTGGTATTGGACAATGCTTAGGAATTACAATTAAGGGTTAGATCTTGAAGAAATAAAACTCGGGAAGGGAGACTGTGTGTCATTGGAATAGACTGTGTGCCAGTGAATCTTGTGAAATAAAAGAGAAATTTACTTAGTAGTAATATTTGTTTTACAATCATTTCAATCTACCGATATTAATTCTTTTTCAATATTGCTTTATGCAAAATAACCATATCAATTATTCACTTGGAATAAGTCATGCATTTATTTAATAGACTTGTATTTTGTGTATGACTTACTGAGTGTTTTATGTACTCACCCTTTTGCAAAACCCAAATCATTAGTTGAGGAGGAGTCTACACCAGCTCTTGATGTGAAATTCCAAGAGGAGACGGTCAATTAGAGTGTGAGCCTTGTCAGTTGCCTATGGTAAATTGATGGGTTATTATGAATCTTTCTTTGCCGCTGTAGTTTTATCTATTTCTTAGTTCAAGCCCTGCGTGGCGTATTATTGTAATTTGACCGTATGGTCTTTCAACAGGTTATTTTAATAGATGAAGTACTTTATATTACTTTCGTTGTGTATGATTGTGATATTTCATCTATGTTGAGACTGTGTATTCTAACGTGATCCTAGACTAGTGCTGAATACACAGAGAATCCGAATTTACACATTTGAGTCCCGACATTTGTCTCAAAAAGTATTTCCATAATACTATAATTTTATTAGGTTTTATAAATATATTATGATAAAAATTTGTAGTTAAAGCTATATTTTGGAGAACGTATCGATATCCAAAATAACAATTATTTATGACCGGAGGATGTAAATATTACTTAAATAATATGCTTCCTAGATGTATGTACCGAACTTATATTGCAAGAAGGATGAAGTATCATGTTGTGTCGTATGCTGATGAAATTATTGGCCTAATCTATGCATTAAGATTGTTTTTTGTTGGTGCCTTAAGAGTAAGTACAATAGCAAAGCTCACTATATACTAATAGTAAGTTAAAAGCTAGCTTATACAATAACTGTCTCTAAAGATTGTCCTAGATGTTGTATAATAACTATCTCTTCTCTCTTGTATATAAATAATCTACCTATGTTCCCATGCAAAGCTGGCTACTAAATAAGAGCTAGCTCTCTTCTTTCTTCTTTTTTCTCACTCTTCTACATAGGACAAAGCTGACGTGTACAAACTAATATTAAGCTGAAGTGGTTCTATTGTACTTGCTCTAACAAGTGACTCTTCGGATAAGCTGTCAGCATGGATTGAAGAGATAAGGCCCCGTTTAATTCAGCTTTTGCTTTAAAAAAAAGCAAATTATTTGCCGAACAGGAGGATTACGGACAGCTTCTCTAAGAATCAGAAGCTGCCCTTTATATAGAATCAGAATCTGGTTGGAACCCGATTCTCACTGATTCTCGTCGGCCCAGTCCGGAACCTAGAAGTTGTAGCTGACTCAACCTGATTTTTTTATAATCAGAAGCAGTTTCTCCCATAATTCAAAACCCATAATCCAAAAGCTGAAATAAACTGAACCTAAACGTCTAAGCTATGCAATCTTCTGTTTGTGATAGGTCACCGTGCTTCTCCAGTGGAACTGAACATAATTTTTCTTGAGTCCTTAATTAGTCATGGTGTCGCACATTTGTTTCGTTCCGGGATTGAATCTTGATTTATTTATTTTTTGACGCGTTGAAAGAAAGAATGAACATGACGAAATGCTGCTACCATTTCAGGCTTGCAGTTGTACCCTTTTTTTTAAAAAAAAAAATCGGGACGTTTCAGTTGACATTAGAAAGAGGTAGTGGTATAATTGTGCTTCTGCGAGGTGATTCATGTAATGTATTAGGCCATGTTTGGATCCCTGGACTAATTGTTAGCTGGCTAAAAATTAGCTCTAATCTATCCAAACAGGAAGACTAATAGGTGGGCTAATTTTTAGCCAACCCCTTAGCTAACAATTAGTCCATTAGTTGGTGGGGAGGAGCTAATTTGGACTAATAGCATGTAACACGCTGGGAAAAGTCTGAAATACCCTCGCGCTGACCTTATCCTCATTTCCTCACCCATTATGAGGGGGCAGACATGACTTTTCTAAGAAATTAGCCCAACCATTAGTCATGTATCCAAACAGCCCTGGACTAATTTTAGATGGACTAATTATTAGCTGACTAACAATTAGCTCTAGCCATTAACCAGCTAACAATTAGTTTTAGCCCATCCAAACATGGTCTTACTCTAAATACCACTTGATGAAAAATAAGTAGACAAATAAGGCAGACCTTTCTCTCAGGCTCAGATAAGTCGGTTATCACACGTATCTCCGTGTGATAAACCTTTCGGATGCGGCGCACCAAGAAAGAGTGAATTAGCGTAAACTAACATCTACATCTAATTTTTGTATTAATTCTGAAAAGTAATAAAATAATGATCAAATTTTAAAAAATCAATCTAGGATCATTAATCTTAGATCACGAAAGAAAAATAGATTAAACAAACCAATTAGAAAGCAAATGCATGTGAACTTGAAAGATAAGAATTACTAGTTTGAAATTCATTTTTATTGATTTATTTCTCAAATTAAAAATACAAAATATGTACAAGAATCACTTCACATAAAAACGCAACTCTCAAATAATCTCTAAAATTTTTCTCTTTATTCTCTCCCTTGCGCTGCACAATGCTCTCCTTCTGCTTTCGCTGACTCGTTGCCGGCCTCGCTACAGTCGCCGTACGCGAGAGAGCACGAGGGAGTCCCTGCTTTATTGCGCTTCCGCGACTCGGGCGCCTTCACGTGCAGCAGTAGCACCCGCATGTCCTTTTCTATTGTGCCTGCCGCCTCCGCTCTTTATTTTTTTCGTGCACAACCACGAGATGTCACTAGTAGGTCTGTTATACTTAGCCCTAATTTTTTTTAAGCTCTAATCACACGTATACATACATACACATATGTCTCAATAACACGTAGTCTATTTCAATACATGTATACACATAGTCAAAAACTGACACATACGGCCTACTTATCGCTCTCGTGTGGTTCGCTTGCCTGCACAACCCGCTGGCCGCTATACTTTGTCGTCCGTTCGCGTAGACTTATTCGTGCCCCGTCTCATTGCACTTTCTACCCCCGCCTGCAGCTCCCGAGCTTCGCGCATCCTGCGTGGATTCTGCCTGATCTTCAGTGTGCGTCGCACATACATGCACTGTGTCTCCACACTTGCGATACATCTCCTGTTGCAAATAAAAACAAGACAACACAACACTTTAATATTCCACAAATAAATTATTCCATCACAAATATTATTTGATCTTCCATAAACAAATTATTCCAACACAAATATAGTTTTTCATCATAAATATTGTTATTAAATTAATCATCACACATACATATCGCAAATAGAATTAACAATCTCCCTCAGCGAGTGATTTGACAACACACAAATAACTCATAATTGGTATCATTCAATAGCTCCCCTTAAACATACGCAAATTATATTTTCTCAATTTAGCTCAAAGATAATAATATCTCAATTTAAGCATATTTTAGCAATCTAAAATAAAATAGATGTCGTATGAGTAATGGAACAGTAGAATATGGAACTAGATTTAGGCACTCAGAACATATTTTGGGCAATAAATTTTAATAAAAATAATAACTCTGGTGCAACAACTAGTCCAATAGTGAATAGTAGAAAAATAAATAAAGATATCTAGAAACTTTCTACTAGAGCACACCTTATTTCAACTCACTTATCAAAGTAAGGATCCCATTCACATGAGTAAATGTTAGGACTGCACAATAAATCTTTGTGTGACATAAGCAAGAACCTTTATTCAAGATCTTAAAAAGCTATACATATTTATAATACTCCATTCAATCGATCACTCCACAAAGATTTGTCTAGTACGCCCAAAACATTAAAACTAAATACTTATATATATCATATATCATTGTTTTTTTTTCACATAGCAACTTGTGATGTCCTTTTTTTTTTTGATGCACTTGAGTCGACTCTCTTGAAGTTCATACCTTCATGTGTAATGATAAGCAATATCCATAGAGTAGTCTGGTCATTCAAACTATCCTTAAATTTGTATCTTTGTGTGCAATGATAAGCAATCTTATAGGAGTAGTTTAAGAATAATTTATATGATTTTCTTTAGAATTAATTTAATTTCAGGCATACGTCAACTCCTACCATGGGATTATATTTAAATAGAAATATTTTTCATTTAGCATGACGCACTAAATATCAAATACTAGTGAACACTTATAGTTTTATTAGGTATGTAATTTTAGTAACTCTCCAATACTGCTCAGTGGAGAACAAGGATACTCAATAATAAATAAGTAAGGACTAGTGAGTCTAAAGCATTCCACAGACAACTATCAGAAGCAAAACTTGACAGACCTTTACACATATCTAAACATTTTTCATAAAAATTGCCCATTATACATCTAAACACTTAAATCCATTTCAACATATGTGCACATGCTCCCCTCAATTATTGCATTTACAGAACATTATTTGAATGAATGCTATCCAATTCTCCTCTTACTCTTGCAAACTCGTAATATGCCAAAGATTTAGTAAAAATACCAGCCGATTGATTCTCAATTTTCACGAAAATAATTACAATAGCATCTTTCTCTACATGATCTCGAATAAAATAATATTTTATATCAATATGCATTGTTTTGCTTTGTTGAACAGGGTTTTGTGCTATGTTCAAAGCACTTTGATTATGACAGTATAAAAGCACTTTTGCAAATTTAATACCAAAGCAAAATTTTCTATTTTTATTAATTCTGGAAATTAATAAAGTAATGATCAGACTTAAAGAGTTAATATAGGATAATTAATCTAAGACCATGAAAGAAAACTATATTAAACAAGCAAACTAGAACGCAATTGTACGTAAACTTAAAAAATAATAATAATAGATTGGAATCCATACTCACTGATTTCAGTGGTGGAACTGAAAATTTTTTGTTAGGGGTGCACACTTCACAAGTACAATTTTATAGTTTTGTACAATAATTTTATAACATAGTAAATCCAACACATATATTTGAAATTTACTAAAAATATAATACAAATAGTTTTAATATCTTAAAAAATCTCAAACCGCTAAAATCAAAACTAATTTAATCAACAAATTTGATCTATCAAAGAGGTGATCTTGTAGCACTTCTAAAATTTTGATAGTCTCGGGGCATACCTGGCATCCCCTAGTGCCGCCCCTGACTGATTTATTTATCAAATTAGAAATACATAACACGCAGGATGTTCTATTTACATAAAAACAGAACTCTCAAATAATTTATAAAAACTTTTTCTCGTTTTCTTCTCTTTTTCTCTTTCTTCTCTATCATCCTCTCTTGCGCTGCACACTGTTCTCCTTGTGTTGCTTTGCATCGCAGCACTGTCTCGCTACAGCGCCGTCCGTGAGAGAGCCCGAGAGAATCTCTGCTTTATTGCGCTTCCTCGACACGCATGCGGCATGCCCGATCGTCTGGTGCACCTTCACGTGTGGGATTTTTTTTTATTTGATACAAAATTTGATCCGTATTTACAAAATAATACAACACTGTTACGTATTTATAGAAAAATCACTTGCGGCCGGAATTTGAAATTCCGCCCATTTTCCTGGAATTTCAAATCCCGGTTTTGACATATTTGAAATTTGAAATCTTAATTTTGAGGTATATTCGCCATGCCTGGATTTTGAAAAACGGTTAAGCATACCTGGATTCTCAAAAACCAGGTATGGGTACATCTTTACTGTTTTGCTTAAAGAATAAACTAGTACAGACAATATGTGATCATGAACTCACTATGGAGTGTTCAGAATGTTGTCTGGATTGCGTTGTGCAACAATCATCCTGCACCCATATTCGGTTTTTGAGAATCCGGGTATACTTAGCTGGTTTTTCAAAAATCGGATATAGCGAATATACCCTAAAATCGAGATTTTAAATTCCAAATACACCAAAACCGGGATTTGAAATTCCGGAAAAATGTAAACCGGGATTTGCAATTCTGGGTATTCAAAAACGGAGTTTCAAATTCCAGGTATGAGTGACTTTTCTATAAATACGCAAAAATATTGTATTATTTTGTGAATACGGGTTAAATCTTGTATTAAATACAAAATTTTCCTCACGTGTAGTTCCCACACGTTTTTTTTGTTGCGGCTGCCGGCGCCGCTTTTTTTGTGTGCACAACCACCATATGTCGCCTGTATGTTTTTTTATACTCATCTTAACCATAATTTCTTATCTCTCATCAAACACACACACACACACACACACACATATATATATATATATATATATATATATATATATATATATATATATATATATATATATATATATATATATAGAAACCTTTCTGTACTCTTGGGAGTACTCCCACATCCAGTATACCACTTAAACGAATGTGTTATACTCTTTTATCACTTTCAGTATACTCTAATAATAATTCTAAGATACTAAAATGCGATATTGTTGAAAAAAATTCATCGAAACCATTTATTTCTTGCTATATACCGTTTTTCATGTATAAAAAGAGTATATAAACAAATTATGCTATAAAGTGTGGGTTTTGATGAAATTTTTCGTGAAACTCACTTTGGAGTATCTTATAATTAGTATTAGAGTATATTCAAAAGGATAAAGAAGTATAATAACATCATTTATGCAGTATATTGAGAGTGGGAGTACGTACTCCCAAGAGTATACAACCATTTTCCTATATATATATATATATATATCCAATAATATATGACTCATTTTAATAAATGCATACATACAGCCAAAAACTCACACATGCATACATACGACCCACTTGTCGCTCTCGTATGACTTACTCGCCTGCACGGCCTGTTGGCCGCTACACTGCGTCGTGCGTACACGTAAACCTCTTCACATCCCATCTTGTTGCACTCACGACCTCACGTGCTACTCCCAAGCTACATGTCTTCTATACAGATTCTCTCCAACCTGCGGTATGCGTCGCACATGCTTGCGCTGCGTCTCCAGACCTACTCTGTATCTCCTGATACAAATAAAAAACAAACCAATAAAGTACTTTCATCTTCCACAAATAAATTATTTTATCATAAATATTATTTGATCTTCCATAAATACATTATTTCAACACAAATGTTGTTTTTCATCACAATAACTAATATTATTTTTTATCATAAATATTATTATTAAATTAATCGTGACACATATATATCGTAAATAGAATTAACACAGCATCACAACACAAAAGAATATTACTCGCATGCAACAACTATCTTGTGGATTGGAAGCACTCTAATATCATATTCTAGACGTCACTGCCTGCAGACTGAAGAGAACGTGTAATGCTGGGTCGTATTCATGTTCCTTAGTCGTGTATACTCTATACATCTCTTGCATCCAATCAATCACGGATCCTTGTTAGACAGTCATGGTGAGGCAATCGTGATCAGCTGCTGATGCCAATTGGCAATAATTAAGCTAGTAAACGCTTTGAATTATACCGTGTGGGGTTCTTGAAAAGTAGTACTAGTCAATGAAAACAAGAATAATGTGCTAAGAACAAAGTTTTTTATTCTAGTGGGTAATGGCCACAAGCATTTTTCAGTAAAAGCAATGACCGCTTTGAAGTTTGAACATTCCCCATTGAGGTCAAGTAACTTTAAGCTCGGCTAATGTCAAAATTCGGGAGCAGGTTATATATGGGGCACCGTGGTGTTCAGGTACTATGATTATATATATATATATATATATATATATATATATATATATATATATATATATATATATATATATATATATAGACACACATATATATATATGAAGCTTTTTTTCTACTCCCGGAAGTAATTACTTCATATATCGTATCTCACAACATAGGAAGTATCTCGCGCAACGGAGGGTATGTACATGTAATATACAAGCATATAAGATCATCTAGGTGGTATTTACATTTTTCAGATGTGGTATGTACGCTTTTTAGACATACTCCTTTTTATGTGCGTATATGAAGGTATTTGCAAAATAGGCTAAAAACTATGTACTCCTTTGCATTTTTTTTTTCATGTGGATCTCATTAGAATATCTTATAATTAGTATATGAGTGTATCCAAAGTGATAAAGAAGTATTTCAAGTTCATTTGGGTGATATTTCATAGATGGGAGTAATTACTCCCGGGAGTAAAAAGTATTTTTCCTATATTCAGTACATACCTACAATCAAACTATCATCAAAAAATAAATTCTAGTTCGAATTTTAGTTCAAACTTGTCGACGATTGGAGAACGGGCTCCCGTCGAGCTTACTTGTTGAATGGGGGATCAACAGAGCCCCGTCGCACGGATCGAAGAGGGCGTTCGAGCGTGAGTCGGGAGAAGGCGGAAAAAAGGGGGCCCGGTGTTTTTATCCTGGTCCGGGCCTCTCACCGCCGAGATAATGACCCTACTCAGTGTATTGTGTTCTATCTTTCGTGTGCCCTCCTTTATTACCAGATCTTGGGGGGTTTTAAATACTATGACTAGAGATGCTACGAAAAAGTAGCGCCTCAGGGGATCACGCTATGCATCCATATCCGTGATGCTGCCCTTGATTCCCGCGTTATTTGAATTTCGGGTATGATTTCCCTTGATCTCCGGCTGATTGGTTGCCTCCTTCCTTCCTCATGGCGCTCATTTGGGCCCTCCGACCAAGACACAGGCAGGTCGTGGCCTCCACGAGCATGCTTGCTCGTGGGGGAGTGTGTTTGGTGTACTGCGACGGGCGCAAGCGTATGCTTTCGGAGGAGAAGGAGGGATGCTCGTTTCGTTCTCCGAGCATCTTCCCTTAGTGCGCTTGGTCGGCGGGTTTAGCTTTTCACTGAGTACCGTGGTCTTTACCGAGATAGCCAATCCCGACCAGCTAGCCCGAGTTCAAAGTGGGGAACCCTCGGGCTTCCCTTGAGCCTAAGAAGACTTTGAGGGGGATTGAATTTCCTTTGGTCGGTAGCTCACGACCATTTTACGTCGGAGACGAGCTTCTTTACCCGCGGCGTGCTTGCTCTGCCTTGGTAGCGTTGGTTGTTTCACGGTTCCTTCTCGAGAAGCCTCCTCAGACTGCATGCGGTAGTTTCTCGGGAAGCGGCGCTTTTTCCGGCAGTGTTGCTGCTGCGATAAGCGGCGATTTATCCGCCTCTTCACTATCCTTTTAACCACTTTCTACCGGGAGAGGTGGAGTCCCATTGCGTCTCTTTGCTGCGTCTTCGGCGAAAAAATCTTCCAAGAGCCTAGCGCCCAAGAACCCTTACCGCTCTCCTTCCTTCCCCGGCCATGGCGTTCAAGGTTAGCGAGATGACCCGAAGGAGGCTCAGGTGCTCACGGACGAGAAATACGTCGAGCCGAGCTCGGGTCAGTGCCGAGATGATGGCGCGACGCGCGAGAGGCCGAGATCGTCTCCTGCGAGTTGTATGCGCCATCAGGGCTTAAATGCGCCGAGGCGACGCTTCTCGCCTCCGTGCTTGCCTTCTGCGGGTGCGAGATCTCTCATCTCCACCTCTTTAACTCCATCCTTTCCTCGCAATCTTCTCCCACCTGCGAGGCTTACGTGGGTGTAATGCCCACGGCTAGCCTCTTCTTTCACTTTATTCCCCCTTCCGCTTTTGGCCGTAGGATGGTTCCGCCAGCTGCGTTTATCTTCATAGCCCAACCGACCATACGCAGTACCCCTCGTTGCTCTGAAGGACTCGGTGTCGGGTTGGGCCGACCTCTAATTCTACCGGAAAGAAGGCGGAGGGTCCCGATTGGTCCCACTGGGGGGGCGCTCCGCCCTGCTGGGGCTGGCGCGCCGGGGTGCAACCGAGGAAAGCGGGTGCTCGGGGCGATCGGTGAGCTTGCCGGAGATGGGGCTCAGCGGTCGGGATATCGCCCGGACTTTACCTTCAACCGGTGTCCCCACGAGGCGCGCGAGCATCCCTTCTTCGAGGTGACCGGGTGCGCGACTTCACCGCGAGGACAAACGCGGTATGTTCCTGGACCTCTTTCGAGCATCGGCGCTTTACAGTGAACTGCGTTATGCATCCGTATATGCCTTTTGTCTTAGTCTTGGTTTGTGGCGACTCAGAGACGGATTGGGTTGTGATAGGGTCGCCGGATGTTCGGCGCCCGAAGAGAGAAGGCGCCCAATGTCGTCAGTCCCCAAGAATATTTTTGACATGCACATGGTAAGTACATTTTCCACTTCGTTCGAGGCATGTTTTAGAGCTCATTCCTCCCGATTTGTTGGCGGAGAAGGTCGCCCTTTGAGCTTGCGGTGTCGGCCGACTGGCGCAAGCCCGAAGCACGCAGCCAGGGTTCCGTAGAGGCGGCGGGTCGAGTCGCGAGCATCCGCTCGCCTCCCGCGCCAAGCGTCGATCAGGCCGACCAGGACCCCTACCGCGCACCTTGAGGCGCCACCGCCAGGGAGTAGCGAACTCGCATTTGGTTCGATGACTTCAAGCGGAAGAAGCCGGGTGATGAGCCGGCCGAGACGGCTCGCGCAGCCCGAGCGGAAGGCGAAGGAGGATGCCAGTCTCTCCCGACCAAGAGCGGCGGTGGAGGCGGATCAGGCCCCTCGGGACCAGCTCTTTCGGGTGGTTGATGCCCCAGGGAGGAGGAAGAAGAGGAGGAGGCCGCCTTATGCTCTGGTTAGAAGGAGGCGGGAGGTCGACCTCTCAAACCGCCTCGGCTTTGGAAGAGTCGACATGGGCCCGATGTCGACCCGTGATGGCCCGGCGCCCGCTACGCCATTGAAGGGGCGCGCCGTGGTCGTGGCCCGAGGCCTACGAGGCAGCTAGGCGGTGTCGCCGTGGCCCGAAGCGAGGGAGGCCGAGGAGGATGGCGCCGCTCGCCCGGCGTAAGGTACGTTCTTCATTCTCTTATTCCGCTCTTGTCTTGCGACTTTCTTGAGCTAACCCCACCCTGTTTGGCGTGGCGTGATAGCTCGGATATCGTTTGGACTTCCGCCCGAGATGGTGAGGAGATTATCAACTCCGCGATGGGCGCCGAGCTCGACAGCGTCGTCGGCCAGGTGATGGCCGAGGCGAGAAGGCGGTGCTAACCGGACTCGGTGGAGCCCGAAGCTTCTTGCGGGACGCGCTCTTCCCGTGGAGGCCTATCCGGCCAGCGGAGGAGAAGCCGAGAGCGAGGGGCGAGGACCAAGACGCCTGGCCTCGCTTGCCGAAGAGATGATGCAGGCGAGGCTCAAGCGCAGAGGAGTCCGGGGAAGGGAGCTTGGTCGCTCCTGACCAACAGCCATGGCCATGAGCCAAGGAGAGAGGAGGAGGAGGAGGTCGTCCCGGCCCCTGCTCCTTTGGTCCGACGGGCACAGGCGCCCCAGGCCACGGAGGTGCAAGGGGCGGAGGTGATCGTGATCAATCGCCTCGGCGGGCAGTATCGGTCGCCTCCAGACTATGGAGGGACAAGAGCGGAGGTGATCGCCCTCGATCCAATGCCCTTGATCGGAGAGCATTGGTGCGCGCTGAAGAGGAACAGAGGCGGAGGTGGTTGCTAGCGACCAAGCTGCCTCGGTAGCGGAGCATGGAGTGGCGCGGCTAGTGGTTGGCGTCACCCCCGGTGATGGCGGCCATGGGAAGCGACCACGAGCCGCTTCTTGTGGGCGAGGATCGGCCGGCGACCGGGGTTGATCGAAGGTGGTAACGCCCGTTGCTCTCGGGAGCACGGTGCTCGAGAGAGCAAGACGCAGCCGGCCGGATGACTTGGTCAATCCTTCTTCGGTGGCGGCCGACGCCAGCCGAGGACAAGTCGGTCGGGCTCTTGTAAGTTTCCATGTTTCTTCTTTTTACTGCGACGATCTTAAGTGCGCTCAGCTCTTTCCTTCTCCTTTCTCTTTACTGCCCGAAGTTTGCAGAAGGCTATGGAGATATCGATGCCACCTCGGTCGTGCCAGAAGAATCTTGGTCGATACCAGCGCGAGCAAGGCGCCAAGATCGCGATCTTGGCGTCCGGAGTCTCCGAGTGCGAGGCCGACACTGCGGCTTGGAATCGGCGAGAGCCTCATCGCCGGGCTCGAGGATCAGCTCTTCAGGCGAGGCGAAGAAGAGCACTTCAGAGCAGAAGTGCGCGAGGCTTGTCGAAGAAGCTGGTGAAGCAGCGGGACCGTGACTTCGGGAGGGAAGCCCTACTCAAGGAGGCGCGAGCGCCTCAGCGGAAAGCGACGAAGGTCGCGGCCCCGGCGGAAGATCCTGGACCTAGGCGGAGGTCGACTCCCCATGGGATTTAGCTTCGCGCCCTCCAGGGCGGTCGTAGGACTTAGCTCTTTCTTTTTATTTTTATCTTGTGTAAAACCACCTTAAAAAAACAACGCGTTTTGGATTAAATGAGCATATTCGCAGGGAGTTTGGTCCTTGCACTTTTTTTGCTTGAACTGCTTTAAAGATATGCCCGTATGATCCGGTTCTGAGAAGAAAGCAAGTTCTGCATGGAGAGCGTAGATCTGAGCAAAGAAAACAAGTTCCTCACAGATCAAATATCATAGACACGAGCAAAGGAGCCTTGGTAAGGAGGACTGAGCGTTCCTATCATCGTAGCCCCCTTGTCATGGACAAAGGTCGTGTCCTCAACTTGTTGCGAGCACGAGTTTGTTCATGGGAGTTTTAAGGGTCGCTTTGGTCGTAACGATTTTTGAATTACTCGAATAGATCGGTTGTGTTTGAGTGAGCTGTGAGCCGCAGGCGCACAGCTTTAAACCAACAATACGTAGAGCCACCATACAGAGTAGTCAGAACCGGGCTTAGAGTGGATGCTCGCGCCCGACCATGCATCACGAAGAGCTCTGGCATGGAAAGTGGGCGATTGAAGGCGAGCATCGGCCAGAGGGCCAAGGAGATGGCGCGCACATACTTGTTGATAAGTTAAATCTGTAGTCTTTGGCAGTGACAGCGGCGATGCTCGTTAAACAAAGCGAGGGACGAACTTCGAGAAAGAGGAAAATGATTTATTGGAAAGAGCGCGAAGCGCGAGATAGGAGTACTCGTCTAAACGTAGAATTTACGCAGTTGATCGATGTTCAGGCCGGTGAGCTCCCGACCATACGGCATCGCGAGGCGAGAACGCCAGGCGCTGGGACATGACCGTGTAGGGTCCTTCCCACCTTGGGAGTCGACATTGGCCTTCGACGGGTCTTGAACTCTTAAGTAAGACCATGTCGCCGACTTATGTAGGAGCCCTAGGTCTGCCTTGGCTGCATGCCTCGAAGAGCTTGTAGGTAAATTGCGAGGCCGGAGAACAGCCTGGTTCGCGTGTCGGACGAGGTCGGTCGACGAGGCGCTCAACCTCTTGATCGATGGAATCGATCGATTTGCACCCTTGGGGAACCCGGCCACGATTTGTGACGGGCGGAATGGCCTCCGCGACCGTGAAACGAGTTGGAAAGCGTCTACTTTGTGGCTCGACTTGTCGTGGTGCGGATAGACCAAAGCGGCGGAAGCTCCTCCACCGCTTTGCTTGTCTTTGGTTGAGGGTCTTAAAAACTCTCTTTTATGCCACTGGACTAGCTGCCCATTTGCTCGCTCGGTGCCTCCGTTACTCTGTGGATGTGCCACGAAGCCAAAGGAGACCTTGGTCCACGACCTCCTCTGATAACTTTGGAGCAGTTCAGCTGGTGAATCAGGGTCCCATTGTCTGTGATAAGGCAGTTGGGTACCCAGATTACCACGCGTTACACTGCTGGAGGAACCTCTTGGCGCTGGGCCGAGATGGTCGAGGCAGGCTCGGCCTCTATCCACTTAGTGAAAGTGTCGATGGCCACGAGCAAATACTTGCGACCCCCGACCTCGGGAAAGGGTCAGGGCGTCGAGCCCCAGTCGAGAATGGCCACAGCGGTATGGTTTGTAGGGCATATGCCGAGTTGGCGGGTTTCGCGAGCATGGAATCGGCATGCTCGGCAGTCGTTCTACGATTGACCGCGTCCGTCAGGCCGTCGGCCCGATAGTAACAATCGGAAGGCTTTGCTCACAAGCGTTACGAAGGCGAATGAGCTCCGCACATTCCTTCGTGGATATCACGAAGAAAGTGCGCCTTCCTCGGGAGGCGCATTTGGAAAGGATTCCTAATGCCTTTTCGGTATAGGTCGCCGATCGGTCTGTCTTGAGAAGATCGCCTTTGTTAGCCAGAGCAGCTTCGGCTTCTTCCTCGGGCAATGTCCCATGCGCAAGGTATTGGATGAATGGCGTCATCCAATTTGCGCTTCTTGTCGAGGAGAATGAGACCTACCGCGGTCTGGTGCCTCCTCTTCGAGAGGAATGGAGGGCTTATGTAGGTGCTCGGCAGAGCACCCGCGAGCGGCGGTTTGGGAGGAACCGACCTTAGACATTTAGTCGGCCGGGAATTATCCTTCTGGGGATGTAGATTACTTGAAATTCTTGAAGTATTTCTCCATCTTCCTTATCGGCCGAGTCTGAGCGCCATTGAGTGTCGGAACACCGATACTCCTTGTTGACACAGGTTCACGACCAAGCGTGAATCGCCCTTCACGGTGAGCCGTTGACTCCTAGCGATTTGCATGCCCGAAGTCGGCCAAAAGGCCTTCGTACTCCGCGGCGTTGTTAGTCGCGTGAAATGTAGTTGGATGGCGTCTCGTGCAGGCTGCTCTCCGTCGGAGACCAAGATGGCGCCGCCCCAGCGCTCGTATGCCGGATCGTCAAATACAAGGTCCAGGGAGTTTCCTCGAATCATTGGTCCTACTGGCCGGTGGTGGTGCGGGCCGACTATTCGCCATGAAATCAGCCAGGACTTGTGATTTTATCGCCCGTCATGGCCGAATACCGGCTGAACTCGGCGAGTTCCATTGCCAGCAGCTGTCGCGACCAGCGTCTGATTTTTCCAGGATTTCCTGAGTGGGAAGCCGGTCGCTACGATCTTGTGTGCTTGAAAGTAGTGACGCATAACTTCCGAGGCCGTGGTAATGAGTGCGCAGTTTACGGACCTGGGGTAACGCTCCTTTGGTCCATGAAGTACTGGCCGACGTAATAGATAGGTCTGGGTACCATCTCTTTCTCTGCCAACACCGAGCTCACGCGTCTGGTTGCTGCGGTATAATAGCAATTCTTCCTGCCCGTGGGTGTGACGAGGAGCGGCTTGGAGAGAAGTACTTGTTTTAAGCTCTTTGAGCGCGATCGGCTTCCTTCCGAATCCATGTGGAAGCCATCATGTTTATGCGGAGGCTTTAAAGAAAGGTAGTCCTCGCTCCCCACGGAGGCGAACCAGCTTAAAGCGGCCATCCTCCCGGTCGAGCTTGTACTTCCTTTACGCATGTGGGCGACCTCATGTTCTCAATGGCCGATCTTCTCTGGGTTAGCCCCAACGCCATGTGGCCGACCATAGCCGAGCACCTTGCCCGGCCTTCGCGCGAATACGCATTTTACGGATTTAGCTTTATTCGATGCTTATTGAGATTCTGAGAAAGTTTCTTCTAAGTCAAGACAGCGTGACCTGAAGTACTCTTGCTCTTGACAACTATGTAGACATATACCTCCAAATTTCGACCTATTTGGTGCATGAAAGTCTTCTGCATGAGCGTTGAAGGTTGCTCCGCATTTCTCGGATCGAAGACATGGTCGTGATAGCGGAAGGTACCGAGCAGGGTGATGAAAAGTCTTTCCCTCGTCTTGTTGACAGGTGATCGATGATAGCTTTGAATAGGCGTCTAGGAAGCTCATGGTCGGTGACCCGCGCGCGTCCACCAATTGGTCTATCGCGAGGCAGGATAGTTGTCTTTTGGGCACGCTGCGTTCAAACCGTGTGGTCGGCCTTACGCGCCACTTGCCTCCTTTCTTCCTGACCAGGACTGGATTGGCTAGCCACTCGGAGTGCTCAATCTCTACGATGAAGCCGGCTTTTAGGAGTTTATCAAGTTCCTCTGGATGATTGCTTGTTTTTAGGGAAAAGCGTCTAAGTTTCTGTCATCCTTTGGTTTTGTCGTTTGAATCGCTGCTTTGTGCTCGACCACCTCCTTGGGACCCGGGCATGTCGGATGGTTCCCAGGCGAACACATCCGACCTTGCTCGGAGGAAAGTGACGAGCTCGAGTTCCTATTTGGGATCTAGGAAGATCCCAAATGAACGACTTATGGCCGGTTCCGACTCGTTGAGCGGAACGGCCTTAGTCTCTCCTCCAGGTTGGAGAGGCAAGTTTAGGCGAATGAATGCCGGCTCTTGGTCGAGGCATGGCGAACAGGCGACCGACCATATCAGCGCTCTTTATTCGCAATTGAGTGCGGACTTGTGGTTCCTTTGTGATTATGACTCCGTTTGGCAGGAATCTTTGAAGCGTCCCGCGTGATGCGAGGCGGCCATGAACTTGGCCAAGGCGACTGCCAGGGATGGCGTTGTAGAGCCGACTCAAGTCTACCACCTCGAAGGTGATTAGCTCCGTTACGAAGTTACTTGGGCCGCCGAAACTTACGGGCAAGGCGACCTGCCCGGAAGGTTTGATCGAGGTGCCGGGACTATCGAAGAAGAGGCACGGCCACACTCTTGATTTTGGAACGAGAATCGCATCTCGTCAATACCTTGGTGCAATAAGGTCCAAAGAGCTCCAGAGTCTATGAGGACCCGGCCAAGCCAGCTTGATATCTTTGATGGTGGGAGTTCACGACCATCGGAAGCCTCTGGGGTTTGGTCATCCCCAAGGACAATCGTCTCTGGAGAATGTGAGGATACCTCAGGCATTTCATTTCTTTTGCAGGAGGCTTACCCTGGGTAACATGGTGCGACTTCATACGGCCCTCCTTTTAAGTCCCTGGCGGGACTTGTAGGCGGAAGAGCCCAGAAGATGACCGCTATGTGATTCCTTGGTTCTTGATATTCCATTTCATCCTCACTTTCCTCGGCGGGCTGTTTTCCTTTATCGTTTCACCTGTTGCAGAGCGTCGGCATGGGACCCTGCCATTGTCGCCATCACTCGAAGCGGTGAGGTCCACGCTCGGCAATTCCGTGGAGTCGTGCCCGTCTTCAGTGAAGTGGACGATGAGGTCGCCGTCGGTCCGGCTTGTCGCCTCGTCCTCGAGGCACAGGTGGTGTCCTCTTCCCGAGCATTAGGCCCCAGGCTGTCTGAGTGCCGGCCGTTGTTGTTCCCACTGCGGCTACCATGGCAGCGAGGTTGCTTTTCTTCTTCTTCTTGATCTTCTTGTCTACGAGTCGAACCCTTTTGCTAGCCGAGGTCTCTAGGCCGGTGGCGTGACTTCCTTCATCCAAGATTTCTTCCATTGGACGGCTTCATCTGCGTTGGCGTGATCGATCGGCCATTCGGAAGAGCTCGTTATTGTTAGATCCGGGTGGATCTCCAGTCCTGTGAAGCGCCGCGTCGCACCCGAACTTAGCTGACGGCTGACCTCGTCCGATATGTTGGAGATCGAGTTCCGGACTGGATGAACCTCTGGGCCCCAATTGTCGCGGGTTTCCCACGTCAAATCTGTATCAGCGCTCCAGAGTCGCGCTCTTTCGGCGGATGTAGCAGCTCTGGAAATTCGCTTTCGGTCGGCTGATGCCCCTCAGACCGTATGGATCCTTCCTTTTGATTGAAAAGCCACGTCACGAGCAGCTCGTCCGGGACCGTGGAAGGTAATTTGCCATTACCCCCTCATCACCTCGGCGCGAGGATGGCGGTAGTGTATATCGAGAGGAATTCATCCGGGTTGAGTCGGGTGAATCTCGGCGTGGTAGGGCTTGAACTGTTTGGCCATCGACGTCCGGAGGCTTCGTGAAGGCCCTGCGAAGCTCGGGGTTTCGTGACGAAAACCTCGGTCACGGCCTCACGCGGATCTTCCACCCAACGCCCCGTCTTGTGCGTCAGTCGGGAGAAAACCTCATGCGTCGGTCGTGCCAGATGACCGCATAGTTGCTGGAGTGCTTCGGGCGCTTCATGGCAGGCGATTATGCCGTATCGCCCGAGGTTGCTCTGTTTTGCGGATTCCGGGGCCTTTCCGGATCGGTCGGCGACGGGGCGATCTCCGAGCATGGCTCAGAGATTCATCTGTGCGAAACGCAGGGGAAGCGTTGTGATGGTCTGGGACACACTCCAGGCATCCGGCCGCCATGGGAGGATCAGACTTTAGCTCGGCTGCAAGCCTCTCCAAATCTTGGCCCGACCACTGCCCATGGCCTCTAAGTCTACTTGCTGGGGAAGCTGCGCGAGTCACGCCGACCGCCGCCAAGGCCTGTGGCCGTTCTGTTTCAGGTGGCGGCGGCTTTGGCGGCGCTCCGAGTGCGATCGGGAGTTCGGTACCGAGAGTTCCTTTCGTGAAGCGCACCTCCCTTGCTGGCGAATGCTCATGCCGTCTTTCCCAAAGCGCCTCCAAGTAGCGTCTGGCCGCCTCATAGTGGTCGTGCTGGCGTCAAGAGATCCTCTCCGGGCTCCGCGGCTCGAGCCATGTTGACTCGGCGAGCGAGGCGAAAGCGATGGGGACATCATTGTATCCCCTTGGGGCCCGGTCTCGGTCGAGCTCTAGGTCGATACGGGTATGTCCAGGCCATCGTAGAGCTCGTTGCCCGATCATCCTCGGGAGTCTCCAGGGTAATGTCTGGGGAATGGAGGATCGCCCTCGCATTCCGTGTCCGAGGAAAGGCTCCCGGACTTTCGGTGTGATCGATGGATCGGTCACCACTGCACACGTTAATCGGCGTAGTACACGCGTCGTCATCCTCAACGTGGTCAAAGACACAAGGTCCCAGTGTCTCGAGTTTGGCATCCTCGAGGATCTTGATCCATACGGGAATCAAGCCCATGGTCCCCACTGACCAGGCGCCCGGTTGTCCGACGATTGGAGAAGCAGGCTCCGTCGAGCCGAGCTACTTGTTGAATGGGGATCATGAGCCCGTCGCACGGATCGAAGAGATGCGTTCGAGCGACGCAGGTCGGGAGAAGAGGCCAGGAAAAAAGGGGACGCGGTGTTTTTATCCTGGTTGACTCATAGCCAGAGATAATGACCCTACTCCAGGTGTATTGTGTTCTATCTTTGAGTGTACCCTCCTATTCACAGATCTTGAGGGGTTTAAATACTATGACTAGAGATCCCGAAAAAGTAGCGCCTCCGGGGATCACGCTATGCATCCATATCCGTGATCTTGCCCTTGATTCAGCGTTATTTGAATTTGGGTATGATTTCCCTTGATCTCCGGCTGATTGGTTGCCTCCTTCCTTCCTCGCCGGCGCTCGGCTGAGCCTCCGACCAAGACACCCGGCGGTCGTGGCCTCCACGAGCATGCTTGCTCGTGGGGAGTGTGTTTGGTGCTATGAACGGAGGCGCAAACAGCGTATGCTCGGAGAGAAGGAGGGATGCTCGTTTAAATTCTCGAGCATCTTCCCTTAGTGCCGCTTGGTCGGCGGGTTTAGCTTTTCACGGGGGTACCGTGGTCTTTTGCCAGATAGCCAATCCCCGACAAAACTTGTTTGAACTAGTTAGTAAACTAGTTAAAGTCGACATCCTAAAAGTTTTCGAATGCAAATAAATAGAAAAATACCCGTTTTAGATCATGGTGCCCCAAGTAATCGTAATATATATATATATATATATATAGAGAGAGAGAGAGAGAGAGAGAGGATAGCTTGTGTAATATCGATAGTACAGATCCTCCGTGCTATAGGGTTGTGTTTGCAAAATTCGAAAACGAAACTATTGATCCGAACCGTGCATTCTATTCATCTCATTGAAATCTCACTACCCACCAAATTTTATATTTTTTGAATTTTTTCTCCTATTTATTTTGTATTTTCAAAAACCAGCTTCATTGGACGCCCCACAACTAATTAGATCGTAGATTTTGAAAAATACAAAATAAATAGGAGAAAAAGTTTAAAAAATATATAATTTGGTGGGTAGTGAGATTTCAATGAGATGAATAGAATGCACGGTTCGGATTAATAGTTTCGTCTTCGAATTTTGCAAACACAACCCTATAGCACGGAGGATCTGTGCTATCGATAGTACACTAGCTATCCTATATATATATATATATATATATATATATGTATGTATGTATATATGAAGCCTTTTTCGCACTCTTGGAGTATGTACTCCCACCTCCAGTATATCACTTAAACGAATGTATTATACTCCTTTATCACTTTCAATATACTCTATTAATAATTCTAAGATACTACAATATGTCATTGTTTAAAAAAAAATTCATCGAAGCCTTTTATTTTCTGCTATATACCCTTGTCCAAGTATATAAACAAATTATACTATAAAGTGTGGACTTTGATGAAATTTTTTGTGGAACTCACTTTGGAGTATTGTATAATCAGTATTAGAATATACTCAACAGGATAAAAAGGTATAAAAATATCATTTAAGTGGTATATTGAGAGTGTGAGTACATACACCAGGGGTATGGAACCATTTTCATATACACACACAGGGGCGGAGCTAGCCCAGGCCCAAGCCCCGGGCTGGACCAGCTGATCTTAGATTAAATATCTATTTTCAATGATTTTTCAATAATTTTTCGTAGAATTTTATTGGCTTTCGGTACCAGGCCCCAGGCTACAGCCTACTCTACCCGAGGCCTGGATCCGCCCCTGCACACACATACTATATATGACGGCGGAATAGGGCACCATGGTGCCTGGGCAACATAATTTCAAATGTGCAAATTCACGCTAAATTTAGGTATATTTTTTAAATATTTCAGTTTTAGGGTATATATCCATCTATTGCAATTCAAATGAAACACATACCTTTGAAAAAATACACTCGAATTCGAAGATTTGAACGAATTTAGATCACATGCATTGCTGATTTATATATATAATTAGCACATACCTATAATCAAACTACCATAAAAAAGAAACTCTAGTTTGAATTTCAGTTCAAACTTGTTTGAACTAGTTAGTAAACTAATTAAACTCAGCATCTTAAAAATTTTAAACATTTTCACATGCAATGGGAAATAACTGTTTTGGATCACGATGCCCAAGCACCATGGTACCCTAGATAATTGTAATATATACACACACATCTAGCTACATGATTATTAGGAATGCTTTTCCTGATGGCTAACGCAATGCCTTCCCGCTTCTTTTGAATGAAGGAACAAGATCCCTTATATTCTCCCAGGCCCCAGCTGAAGATATTTTTTATAAATAATTATTTTTTATTCAAGTATTTCAACAATATACCTAACTTTATCTTTTTTGTAAAATAAGCCGCCTGTCGCGCCATGGTGGAGCGAAAATGGTCTAGTCGCGCCACAGTGGAAGAATAGGTTCTTATCGCGCCACCGTGACGCGAAAATAGCGCCCCATGTCACCTCCCCCACACCACGTCAGGAGGAGGCGGCCAGTCTCGCCTACATGGCGCGACACGCAGGCGATCGCGCCACCCTGGCGTGACTGGGAGGCGGCCAAACCGGGCAGGGGGCAGGGCAGGGCCCGGGCAGGTGAGGCCTAGCCAAAAACCAAGCAGACAGAAAAGTAAAAGAAAGAAGAAGAAAAGAAAGAAAGAAAAAGAAAGAAAGAAGAAGAAGATAAGAAAAAAAAATTTGAAAATTTTATTTTCAAAATTTTCAGTTAGTAGTTTTTTTTAAAAAAAAATTGAAATAAAGAAATTAATGACATAAATAAAGAAATATTTTCATAAATTTGTATTAAGATGTAAGGATTAAGATTTTACGATAAAAACAACTATGTTGCATCTATATCTAATTTGTTTAAATCAAGTTTACTTAAAGACCTATTTATGTTATGTAAAGAAACTACATGTCCCATTTGAGATTTGGGTTTAAGGGTTTTGTGATTTTTGAAGCTCAGAATCGAACGAAATAAATTTCTAAATATTTATTACGCTTTAAGGATTCGTAATATCTCACAAAAGTATTATGTTGCATGCAAAATTAAATTGTATAAATTAAGTTTACATAAAAACCCTTTTATGAATTCTGAAGAAACTATATAAACCATGGCTTCAAAAATCATGAAATAAATATCACCTGTTCCTAGGGTCTTTGATGTCCCATTTTTGCAAAAATATTTACAAATGATCTGAGTTGAACAAACCAAATGGCTATAAGAAACATATATTGCATGAAACGCTGAAGGCTTTTCGGCAGCGCGCAAAATATCATATTTGAATATATTTCTCCGGAAGAATGTGGCAGATTTGTTCTTTGATATATGGAGCACCATATTCTGGAAAAATATTTTATTTACACCCTGCAGACCAGCCCACTGTGGCTACAGAAGGAATCGACATAAAGTTAGCACAAAAAGGCAGGAATGCGAGATTGCATAGTACGAAAAACACTGACGTACCTGTCTGCGGCACCAAAGGGAGCCCATCGTAGGGCGGTCCACCAGCGTGTCGCCGTAGAACTCCGGGCCGTACACTCGGTCGTCAACCCATGGTCGTCCGATTTGGAAGTGCTCGAATGACCAGAGCATGAGCAGGAGTGGGCACCCGGTCAGGATCGAACCAAGGCATGTCCGGAGGCACGCGTCGCACAGACCCCGATCGGTGGCACAAAGTACAGCTAACCCCCAGTTATACTGAGGTACCTCGTCGGGGGCAGCGTCAGCAATGGCCCGTGCGATCGGGACAAGCCTAGCGTCGACGCTGTCTCCATGGGTGCTGGTGAACATCACCCACCCGAACAACCACAAAAGGTAAGCCTCCAGGTGCCGGCTCACCTGGTTCTCGTCAGCGTCCGCAACCATCCTAGTAACCTGCAAGAAGAAAAGTTTGTTGGCTACACCGATAAAATAATTTGTACCAATCTTGAACCATGACAATACATACCTCGAACTGGCGAAGCCACGAGAGAGTAGGACCGTGCCTCTGTCGTGGGTGTAGCGGGGCGTACTGCGGCTGTCCTCCATGTGCAGGGGGAAGGACTGCTACGAACCTAGCAAAAAGGTCATCATGCCAGTCGTCATCCACCTCAGCTGGCACAACAGCCTGGCCAGCGACCGGGAGACCGGTCAGCATCGAAACATTCTGCAGGGTCGGCACCATCTCTCCGCATGGCAAGTGGAAGGTATGCGTCTCCGGCTGCCAGCGGTCCACGAGGGCAGTAAGGATGGATCGGTCGAAGGGAAAGCGTCGGGATCTCTCCACGACGATGACCTCACCATCCAGACCATCGACGATGTCCTCCTGTGTGGCCTCCACCATCTGTGCAAGGGGAAGTAATCCCACCGCCTCCAACCTGCAACAATAAATTACAAGTTATAGCAAAACTGTTACAACCTATTAAGTACAATAAAATTTGGTACGATTAAGTACCTGGGTAACCAGCGGATGTCAATGCCCCAGGCACGTACTGGAGTCCGTGTGGACAAGACACCAGGATCTGTGCCCGCTCTGCAAGTAGCGTGTAACCGTGCACGGTGGCGTGCATCCAAGTGATGATCAAGAAGGCCGTACGACCAATCGCCACTGTCGCCCACAGCCACCATACCTGCGCACAACATTCGATAAAATAATTTCTATTCATGAGATAAAAGAGACACATTATGTTAAATGAAAAATAGGCAATACCATACCAAACATACACGCATGCATAATAGTCTCAATAAAACGAAATCCGATACAAAGGAAAATGTCCGATTATTACATTCCATACAAAGGGAACGAAATCCCGAACATGGCAACACGCCTTACAGGAATGTACGTCAAGACCCTCCACCTGAAACGTTCTTCCCATGACATTTGTTCTTCCTGTGGCCGTATTCTCCGCATAGGACACACCTCCGGACAGGGCCTCCCGCCTCGGACTCGTTCATGTCGTTGCGGATGCGGCGCGTTTGGCGACGACCATTCCCACCCTTGACTCTATTAATGTCCGGGACCCATCTTCGTGTGGCATGATCAATTTCAGTGAAGTTTATGGCGACATGAAACCCATGTAGTTCACCGGACCACGTTTGAACGACAGTCTGCGACATGTGGTATGGAGAAACGAACTGTGAACTGCTCATCTGAATCTGCCCACAGGTCGCCAAGACATGAGAACACGGTTTATACAGAAGGTACGGCTTTTGCCAAGTGCAGGTACACATGCGGTCCATACCATACCCCAAGCTCATTTCATGGGTGATTCTTCCACTTGCCATTCCCAGCCCCTCCATATTCCTCAGTGTCACCTCAAATCGTAGCTCCGTAGTACCCATGATGACGACTGAGTGTAGGAGGGCCTTCTCAACCTTCTTCGCCATCCAAGCCATAACGACGCTGCAATAGGGACTCTAAATGGTACCTGCATGCAACACTGCCGCAGCGTGCCGTTCTCGAAAATACCTCACCGTACCGTACAATACACCTTCGACGATAGCAACAAGGGGCATGCCGCGAAGACCTCTTATTACCCAGTTGTATACCTCAGCCAGGTTGGTTGTCATCACTCCGTAACTTGCCCCATTTGTGTCGTGCAACAATGCCCACTTCTCAACTGGTTCAGACTCGATCCAGTGCGAGAAACACTTGATGTTTCTTGAAAGCCTCCTTCTGATATTTGGTGGGTCAATGTCCGATAAGGGCTGCAACCGTTGCGGTGCCTCTGAAGTACTGCCCCCTGCTTGTCGCTCACCGTCACGTATCTGCTTGGTAGTTAGCTCATCAAGCTTCTCCTAGATGGCATCAAACTTCCTCTGCTGATTTTGCTTGCACAACCTCTTGAATAGGTTCATGAGCTTCTTACTTTTGAAATATTTGAATAGGTTAGCCGCCATGTGTCGCATGCACCACCGGTTCTGCAAATTCGGCCACAGAAAGGGCTCTTCCACATCTTCCTGCATCTTCTTTATCGCTTTCATCAGCCCAGCATGGCGGTCATGTATTATGCACACATTTGGCCTATCCTTCACAACACCGATCTTCAATTTCCTAAAGAACCACAGCCAACTCTCGTAATTTTCACCTTCCACAAAAGCAAAAGCTATCGGAAGTATTTGATTGTTCCTGTCCACACCGATGGCCGTCAGAATTAGGCCATTGTACTTGCCAGTGAGGAAAATCCCATCCACGCACATGATCGGCCGGCAATGCCTGAAAACCTCCACACATGCCCCAAGTGCGATGAAAGCACACTCCATAACCAGGAAGCCGGGGGGTTCTGAGACTCTCTATCATGTACATCAGTATATGTCCCGGGGTTTCTTTCCTTCAGGACATCCAGAAGTCGGGGAAGATTGTCATAGGATGCCTCAAAGGTCCCAAAGCGCTTCTCCAATGCTTTCTGCTTCGCCCTCCACGCTTTGGCATAGCTGATTTGGTATTTATATATGTTCTTCATTGCAAGTACTATGTGTTGTGCCTCCATGTCAATCTTCTCGACAATCTCTCCGTACATCACGTTCGCTATGAAAGAGGATATGAGGTTATGATGTCTCCACGTTACGTTGCTCAGAACACAACTGTGCTGCACCAACTTCGTCACAACCCAGTTCAACTCATACTTGGGCCTGTGGGCATGAACACGCCAACCACATTGGGCATTTTCACACTTCACTGTGTAACAATCTTTACTGGATTTCACAACTCTCATCGGCCGCTGCAAGCTCATAGCCTAAACCCTTATAGCATCCTGCAAAGCGGATTTCTTCGCGTACATTGCATGCACACGAACCTCAGTTGGTCGGTACTCACACGTCGAGTCATGGGCATCGTCGACTGCTAGGTCTTCCGCTTCGCCCCTATTCCATGCAGCGGGCACTTGCACGGACTCCTCCCCATCATCATCCGAGGAAGATTCATCGTGTTTGTCCATAACAAGTGCCTCTTCTTCCTCCGCCGCTCGCTGATCGTCTTGCTCTAGCACATCAACTAACCCTTCCAACTCCCCCCTTCATCCGCTTGTCCCGTCGGTGCAGCACATGACCGAATATTCTCATGAACTTCTGCCACACTTTCTGCCTGCACTGCGATACGGGTTTCGTTACTTGACAAGTCTGTTTTGACAATCGCCTGCACAAAGAACACGAAACCCCAACCACGCCATCTTGATGAATTGACATAGTTCCTCCAAGACTGAGTTCGCTCCAACGGTGTAAGCACACATACCGAGTCATGTGTACCTCTCGGCCACAAGCATTTAATGTTCACATCATGTACCACATGATTCAATGAAAGACTGTGACAAAGCTACTCGCACAGATCTTCAAAACTCATGTCATCCGGATTCTGACGAAAAAAAAAACACAGTGCTGAAAACTACTCGGGTCAACCCCATATGGCCCCTCTTGAACTTCTGTTTCACCGTAAAACACTTTGAATGCATCCATAGCAGACATACCTACTGGATATTAAAAATATTTTATAATATTTGACATACGAAATAATGGCAACAGTAATATAATTATGTACACCCGAGAAATTATGCATACATCTAGTTTTCCCTAACAGAACTTGCCACCTTGTTTATTCCTTACAACCAAGAACTAACTATTTTTTTGGGGGGAAATAAGAACTAACATAATGACATTACTGAAGTACGTACATATATAAATGATCCATACCTACATTAATACATTCTGCGTGAAAGAAAATAATTTAAACGGTTTCCTACCACTTGTTCTATAGTGTCTAATTAATACAAATATACTTATTCTACATCATTTGGATATCACATGATCAAGTTAAACCAGTTTTATTATTTAACGCTTTCAAATCAAACTTAATTAGGAAATTGATATCACATGATCAAGTTATGACATAAGGATTCTAAAGAATAGTGTCTCATTTTTTTCGAATTTCAATTGCACTTTCAATTTGAATTCTATTTTAAACCAGAGTTCAAACTTTAATTCTTTTTTCCATGAATTTAGAAACTTGTTTCACTCAATTTGAACTTATGGATCAAAAGTTATGACCATTTGAATATATTCGATTTAAATAATTGAGGAGAAAATTGAAATTACGTTTTAGTTGAACCCTAACAATTTTCCGGTGTGTGCTGCAATATTTAGTTTATACCCTAACAATATTTGCATAATAACTTTCAAATAGCATACTACATTTTAGTTGATACCCTAACAATTTTTGTGTCCGCAGCAATTTTTCCTGTCCTTTTCTACTTTTTCTATACATATCATTTTTCTTTCTGTGTAAACCTACTTTTTTTAGTCTCAAAAATAATTACTAACTACTATGTTTATTTTGCCCAACCAACAACACAATTTTTTGCTCTAATAAATTAATATTGCAACTAATATATTTATAGGCCGATATTATATTACGTACCAACATTATTTGCACATATACAACATTATTCACACATAATTCCATATATTATGTGCATTTCAGATGCGTATATTTTTTAATTTAAATGTGCATTTCAGGATGTTTTTACGGAATACATATACATGGATACGTATACATTCTAATATAATTTTTGGTTCATGGTATTGATTCAGGATGTTTTTACGGAATCGTAATTATGTCTTTGTTTCTAAGAAATGAATGGGGATAAAGTAGTTGGCCTATTTTTTAATTTAAATGTGGTATTAGATGTGATGAAAGAATCGGTTGTTATTAATACTATAAAGTGGTCGTTAATACTCAACAATATCAAGCACGGCAGTGACCAAAAAGTGGTATTAATACTAGAAAAGTGGTTGGTATTTCTTCATAATTAATGATAGCATACTATCCTGTTGTTAAAAAGATTATACATGGTCGTTAGTACTATTGACCGTGGAGCCTTTAATGATGGCTAATGACCATAATTATGTGGTTGCTAGTGACTTTTAATGACTACATCTAGGTCCTTAATAATTGTTTTCCTAGTAGTGCATATCACACATGGAATATCCTTGATTGTCCTACAAATGCCCTAGCTTTTTATCATGTCATCACAAAACAAAGCTTTAGCATAAGAGGCCATTGTTTTGAGTTTTCACATTACTTACTTGAATATCCAGTATTTTTTGCAATTTTTCTTGAATTGTTGAGTGTGTCAATTTTCGATGTAAACCGTTGAAAAATCAATAAATAGGTAAAAATCGATCGAAAATCGGTAAAATCGATCGATTTTTGATTGATTTCACCGCTGATTGACTGCCGAGTTCAAAAAGTTTGACTTTGCAATTCATTCATTATCTACCGATTTTCGATGAAAATCAATACCATTGGAGGGGAGGAGGGACGATTTCTGAGCTCGGTTCGGTAATATAAACTCTGACCACAATAAAGCGCTCTAGAATTGGTACAGGCATGACTCGCCCTTTTTCAATTCAGTGTGTTTTGATGTAATAATACCTCATGCGCGGATTTTTTTGAAAAGGCCCCTGAAAATTACATTAATTACGAATTTAAATGGTTTATTTTGTAAAAGCCCACAAGAAATTACAAAATTAAATATAGGCCCATTTTTTGGGAAAAGAACCCTAAAATCTGTATTTTTTAAAAAATACCCCCAAAATTACATTAATTACGATTTCAATGCTATCGTTTTCAGGAGGCCCATGAAATTTTTAAAATTACATCTATACCCAAAAGACCCCTAAAATCCGCATTTCAACGGTTATCTTTTTAAAAGGCACCCAAAAATTACATTAATTATGAATTTGAACTGTCTATTTTAGAGAAGCCCCCGGAAATTTTAAAAATTACATCTAGGACCCTTTTTGCGAAGAGACCCCTAAAACTCCCATTTTTTGAAAAGGCCCTAAAAAATTGCATTAATTGCAAATTTCAATGGTTCCTTTTGCCGAAAAATTTTCAAAATACATATAGGCCTCTTTTTGCGAAAAGATCCCTAAAAATTCGCATTTCATCGATTCCTTTAGGAAATGTCCCCCGAAAAATTCAAAAATTACAAAACTTTTGAATTTTGTATGTTTCTTTGGACAAGCTTGCAAGAAATTTTGAAAATCACATCTATTTCACTTTTGCAAAAAGGCCCCCAAAATTCATCTTTTAAAAAAGATTCCATAAAAATTCACCTTTTTTTGAAAAGCCCCCCCCCCCCAAAAAAACATTATTAAGGATTTCAATGGTTACTTTTAGAGAAGCCCTAAGGAAATTTTGAATATTACATCTAGGTTCCTTTTTGGAAAAAATGGTCCCTAAAAATTCGCATTTTGCCATTGTTTTCCCAAAAAAGACCACCGAAAATTACGGTAATTAAGAATTCCAGTGGTTTCTTTTGTATAAGCCTCCGAGAAATTTTGAAAATTACATCTAGGTCTCTTCTGCAAAGTGAACTCTAAAAATTTACATTTTTTAAAAAGACCCCCCCAAATTGCATTAATTACAAATTCCGATGATTTCTTTTGGAGAAATCCTAAGAAATTTTGAAAATTACATCTAGGTCCCTTTTTGCGAAAAGGTCACTAAAAATTCATGTTTCACCGGTTCCTTTGAGAAATGGTCCCCGAAAATTCTGAAAATTACACAAATTTGAATTTCTCATGTTTCTTTGGGCAAAGCCTCTAGAAATTCTGGAAATTACATCACTGTCTCTTTTTTGCGAAAACACCCCCAAAAATTCAAATTTCACTAGTTTCATTTCGAAAATCCTCCAAAAATTCTATAAATTACATCCAAGTCCCTTTTTTGTGAAAAGAACCCTAAAAATTTCGATATTTGCCACACTTTTTCCACACAAAAGCCCCCGAAAATTCCAAAATTACATCCACGTACATAGATTACAATTTCACTGTTTTCTTTTATAAAAGCCTCCGAAAAATACATGCAGTCCCTTTTTTGCGAAAAGAACCTAAAGAATTCCCAATTTCACCATTTTTTTTTTCAAAACCCTCCAAATTTCCAGAAAATGCATCCAGATAATTTTTTTACGGCGTGGCATGCGCCTCGACCGCGCATCTAGTGTGATACTAAACCCAGAAGGAAAGATTTGATGGCAAGCTCCTCTCTTACCACAAGAGGAATGCATTCTCCTGTCAATTGCCATCATGTTCAGGATTCAACCTCTTCAGTGTTTCACTTGCTTAATCATTGGTGGAATGGTGTTGTACTTGCACTTGCTAATTGCCCCTGTCTACTTAATTGCTAGCATTTTCTGTGGTTTACAATTGGCGAGTACCCACACGTCTGCAAATTCTGACGTCACCAGTGACAAATTCAGTGTTAGGTTGAACCAAAATACATGGTCACCACTCGACAAACAATTAGTGTCAGATCATAAAACATGCTACACGCCACGGTTACCTTATCATGATCTATTGATTTTTATCTTGTAGTGTTTTTATGTTTTTTCTTCAAATATAAACTACATAAATCTTAAAGCAATTGAAGGGATCATCTACTTTCTATTTATATTTAAATATTGAGAGTGACTAGGCAACGGTATACCGTTGCAACGGTATAGCCATGAAACTTATGAAACTTATCAGTTTCAGTGCTGGTTTCATGAGTTTTAGTGTTTAGTTTCATCAGTTTCATGTTTTATCAATTTTTAGGGCTAAGTTTCATGAGTTTCAGTGCAAAAAATCATAAGTTTCATGAGTTTCAGAGGTATACCGTTGCAACGGTATACCGTTTTTTAGTTTTTCTGTTAAATATTTACGTGAACCATATATCAGTAATCACCTGTAGCAACAGTACTGAGTACATGGCTACATGCACATGCGCGAGGTTGACATTCTTGTGGCGGTCTAGTGGCTACAGATGATACGAAACATCTCTCTGATTCTTCAATTAGCCATTTTTTATGTCATCGCCTAAATTTTTTAGATTGAATTGAAAGCACTATGAGAGAACACACAAGACGATTATATGGCAAAATTCTTAACATAAAAAGGTTTGAAAAACAGAGTGGAATTAGAGCCGGTTATGTTTGTGATAACATAAGCACATAAGAAAAAAAAAATTGAAGTCGCCTATCTTTTGGTGGATTTGGAAAATGAGAAGAATGACATATCATCTTCTAAGGGGCAACTTCATGTTATGATGGTTAAGGATGGATCATATTGCCATACGAGTAGAAATCTGAAATGTTTTTAGATGAGCTGACATAAGTACATCAACCATTCAAATAAGATTACCAGTAACTGAAAATCAACTTGACATTGGCGCAAAACACCATGTTTTCTGACAGTTAATTTGATTTCTTGGCTAATTGGTTCGATGATCTGAAGATAGGCTACTTGGGAAACTACAGTGTCCATTTAATTTAGGAGAACTGTAGTTCGTACTCTATTAATTATGTTTGAATCAAGGCACCGGCTTTGATGATATTCCCATGTTGTTAGGTATATGTCGTGTGACCGTTTACTGTTTTGTTGGGTGACTTCTATAGTGAAGGTCTGAAGGATACCTAGTTATTTTTGGTAAACAGGGAAATACTATTTATCATTCTTATCTTGTACATTTATATGTGAGAAAAAATTATTATATAACCTATTTTTAATTCATTTTTATTAATAACCTCTCGCCCAACTTATTTCTAAATCCAGCTCTTTTGGTGTGACGCGACAAACAACACTGCCACATCATTACACAAGTCTAGTGCTAATCCAAAAAAATAGCCTATTTTGTCACGTCAACACGGGTGAGGTGGTAGAGTTTGGCCACGCTAGGATCGATGGCGTGGCAGCCATGCCACGAGATATGATGAGGTCAAAAGGAGTTAGATTTGGATATATAGGTGGGGAGGGTTATTAATAATTTTTCAATAAAGGATTATTTAATAAAAAAATCTATATGTCGTGTGATCTTCTTTTGAAATATTGCATGGTTCACGCTTCACATTAATTCTCTTCTAGGAACATGGTTCGATTGAGAGGTGTTTCTATACTTTTTTTAAAAGTTGCATAAATATTAAAGTATAAATGAAGGGTAGATAATGATTACTTACTTCTTCGTTTGCTTTTAAGATTTGTGTAACTTATATTAGGAGAGAAAGCATAAAGGCACTGCTCGGTTCAATTTCCTTGCATGGACTGTTTTCCTCTACAACATTACGGGTTTATTTGGATGCAGGGATTTTTGGATCGGAATCATTAGATTTTAGTTAGAATTTGAACTAAATAATATAAATTCCTACAGAAAGCCCCCTATCCAAACACCCTGATAGTATTAAGGATTGGATTTAGGAAGCACAAAAATTGAAGAAGATAAACGAACCTAAAGGAAAAATGAGTTAACTTGAAACCACCAGAAACCGTCCGATTTTCAACATATTTGTCATGGCATGTTTTCTCCCTCAAAAGAGAAGAAAAATGAAACCTAGTGTCCCTTCCTGAACGAAAGAAATGAGCTTTTTTCTGCGCCCCTTCACTCACTTTTGAACGTTAATGCCCGGTAAATTTACTTACTCCCCCGGTTTCATATTTTCTATCGTTTTAGATATAATCTCACATACTAAGAAGTGATTAATAGAGTGCTAATTTCCTAATATGATCATATTAAATAGTTTGAAAATGGTGTGATCTCAATTCTCAAAGTAAGGATACCCAATCGTTATGGGCCGTTTTGGATCCATTAGTAGCTAATAGTTAGCTAGCTAATAGTTCCTAGCTAATATAGCTAGGAGCTATTAGCTAGCTAATTATTAGTTGGAGGGTATTTGGATCCACCAGCTAATAGATGAAAGCATAAAGGCACAGTTCGGTTCACTTTCCTTGTATAGGCTGTTTTTCTCTACAAAATTTCGGGTTTATTTGGATGCAGGGATTTTTGGATCAGAATCATTAGATTTTAGTTAGAATTTGAACTAAATAATATAAATTCCTACAGAAAGCCCCCTATCCAAACACCCTGATAGTATTAAGGATTGGGTTTAGGAAGCACAAAAATTGAAGAAGATAAACGAACCTAAAGGAAAAATGAGTTAACTTGAAACCACCAGAAACCGTCCGATTTTCAACATATTTGTCATGGCATGTTTTCTCCCTCAAAAGAGAAGAAAAATGAAACCTAGTGTCCCTTCTTGAACGAAAGAAATGAGCTTTTTTCTGCGCCCCTTCACTCACTTTTGAACGTTAATGCCCGGTAAATTTACTTACTCCCCCAGTTTCATATTTCCTATCGTTTTAGACATAATCTCATATACCAAGAAGTGATTAATAGAGTGCTAATTTCCTAATATGATCATATTAAATAGTTTGGAAATGGTGTGATCTTAATTCTCAAAGTAAGTGTCAGTGTATGAGCTAACAGACCCCTTGCGAAAGGGGGTATAGGAAGTCCGAATCAGGGGCTTTCGTGGCGGATTGCTCGAAAGACGTTGCGAAAGGAACGAACGAAGCTCACAAGAGAGAGAGACTCAGTTTTCCCAGGTTCGGGCCCTCCTTACGAGTAATAGCCCTAGTCCTGTTTGCGTTGTTCTTGGTTATGTTCTTGGTGGACACTACATTCATCCAACTGAAAAAGAGCCAACCGAAAAAGATCGAACCCCCTCTCCCATGCACCCCGACCCCCTTTTATACTTGGCTGGGGCGCACGGGGGGGCTTACAGTAGTGCAGCGTATTGAATACACTGCCGTAGTGCATTTAATGCACATCAGCATTCTTGCACACTTAATGCCACGACACGACCATCCTCTCCCTGCCGGGCGCGCCTGCCGACTCCGCCCGCTCTGCCGGGGTGGGAAATTGCATCATGACGCCTTTTGCATTAATGGCGCGCGTTGGGAACATGCGCCACCATATTGTAGCCTTCATTACCCCCATTTAATGCGCACGACACGCATTAAATGTCTTTGACCTTCTGGGTGGCCGCACTGGTCACAAAGTGGCCTCGGGAACTGAGTGCCAACGGCGTGGCCTGGTCGCCACCTGCCCGCTGGCGATCACACAGCTGACCGCCGGCGGCGTGGCCTGGTCGCCATCTGCCCGCCGGCGATCACCACGGTGGCCGTCGGCGTGGCTCGTCGCCATTCGCCGCCGGCGATCACATGACTATCACTTGTGGCGTGGCTCGGTCACCACACTGCCGTTGGCGATCACCAAGCTGTCCTCCAGCGTCGTGGCCTAGCTGCCACCTATCCGCTGGACGACGTCCTGTCCGACTGCTAGCGGGGTGGTCTGGACGTCATGTGTCCGCTAGCGGCCCTTACTAGAGCGTAGCGGGCACCCTGGTGTAGAATACGCCGACAGTAAGGATACCCAATCGTTATGGGTCTGTTTGGATCCATTAGCAGCTAATAGTGCCTAGCTAATATTAGCTAGCTAATTATTAGTTGGAGGGTGTTTGGATCCACCAGCTAATAGATGCTATTGTCAAGAATACCTATGCTATTAAATGCTATTAGTGGTAGACGCGAAGGGTATTTTGGTTAAATGCCACATATTAGCTGCTATTAGCTGGGTTTGGCTAGCTAATGAGATAACCATTAGCTGGGTGCCTAGCTAATAGTTAGCTGATCTATTAGTTGGGGGTGTTTGGATCCACTCCAGCTAATTTTTAGCACTAACTATTAGCTGCATGGATCCAAACAGGCCATATGTGTGCATGCAGAGCTCAAGCGTCAGCAATCAATACGCATGCTTTGGAAATCTGGTATCATTAAATGCAGAATGGTCAAATGACAGAAATTTTCAACCAAACTACAAAACGCTCCGGCGACAAGAAATATGAAACCGGAGGGAGTACATGTTATAAATCACTTGTTCAATATTACTGTACGTCTTTTCTTATTGTTGAAAATTGGTGCATGTTAAATTATTAGCAGTTACTCCCTCCGTTTCTTTTTATAAGGCGTATTTGGTTTCGTTAGGACAAAACTTTGACCAACGATTACTTCATTAATATATCATTTATGCAATACAAAATCATAATTATATATAAGTACTTTTGAATACAAATCTGCTAATATCAATTTTGTGTCATAAAAATTATATGCTAATAGAGTAATTGTTCGTCAAAGCCTTGTCCTAACGAAACCAAATACGCCTTATAAAAAGAAACGGAGGGAGTACCAAATTTATATCGAGCTAAATTCAAATCTAAATTTAGACTCGGACCCTATGTCAAACTTACAGCGAACTCGAGTTTGGCTTACTGCCAGTAGCACAACCAATCATCGAGGAATAAGAAAAAGTGCCGAGCACGGATGCATGTGGCCAGCTTTGTGTGCCTTGTCCATGGCACCACTACCACACCCAAGCCCATAAATAGCAACATGTCAATTTGACCCTGCACACACTTCCAAAGAGAGAATTTCTCATGGGGCTCCATTCATGGATGTCTTCTACTCCCTCCGAAGAATCATATCACAATCCCTGATCCTTCTCATGTGATGTTTACACGGGAGTAAATCTTGCCCTCTTGTGATCACCGTGTCACTTCACGTCAAGATTCTCCATCGAGCAGAGCCCAAACGCCTACACCAGCACCTCTTTTAAAACCAGCGAGGAGGAGTTCGCCCAAACACTTCAGCTAGAAGAGCTAGCTACCGTCCATGGAGGCTACGGCAGCTGCCGAGACGTCTGTCGCGGTGTCTACATTCGATGTTTCCAAGAAGCCGGACACGGCCGGCCTTGTCCTGAACAGCCCCAAGCCGCCGAGCTTGCGCGAGGAGCTCGTCGGCGTGGTCGGCAAGGCGTTTCGCCCACGGCCAAAAGGCGGAGGCGGCGACGGCCGGCCGCCGCCGTGGGGGTGGGCCTTGACGGCGCTGCAGTGCGTGTTCCCGGTGCTGCAGTGGGGGAGGAGCTACAGTCTCAAGTCCTTCAGGAGTGACATCATGGCTGGGCTTACTCTTGCCAGCCTTGGGATCCCACAGGTAACACTGATGTCACACGCTTAATTCACGTTTCCGTTTTCTCTCACATATGTAACAACCAGCATATATAGCTCCTGCAAGCAGCTTTTGTCTTGACGTTGGTAATGATTTCCACAACAACTAACCAAGCAAGAAAGTTTCTTGCTCTAAAACAGGTCACGCAAAAAACCGATAGCAGCAGCATGTACTTCGAGAAAATTAAAGTTCAAAAACAGAAAAACCTCAAGGAACATCGTTTTTGCCTAGACATACTGAGATGTTTAGAGTTATCTCGTCCAGATCTGCCATGTTATCCCGTACGTGTTTATGATCTTGCAGAGCATTGGATACGCCAGTCTAGCCAAACTGGACCCTCAGTATGGTCTCTGTAAGCATCGCAACTCACGAGCTTCCGTACCCAAAATAATTTAGCTTTTCTCGTCACTGTTCTGAATTAGTTCTTGTTGCTATGTGGTCACAGACACGAGCGTTGTTCCACCTCTGATCTACGCTGTGATGGGGACGTCGAGGGAGATAGCCATCGGCCCCGTCGCCGTCGTCTCGCTGCTGCTGTCGTCGATGGTCCAGAAGATCGTCGACCCGGCCGTCGACCCGGCGACCTACCGGACGCTGGTCTTCACCGTCACGTTCCTCGCCGGCGTCTTCCAGGTCTCCTTCGGGCTGTTCAGGTACGTCCCTGTCTGCGTCGTAGCACATCGTTACGTAATCCACGTGCAACTCTACTCTGTTCATTTTTTGAGAAATTTTACGTGGATAACATAGGGAGTAAATGGTGATAGTAGAAATTAAGGGCGTGTTTCGTACGGTTTCAGATTTTAGTAGAAATAGAAACGGTTCTAGATTCTTGGTAGAAACGTTTCAGTAGGATTCTGTGAATCGGGTGAAACGGGGTTGAGACTGATTCAGTCACAGAGTGGAAAAAAAAAAACATTCCGAGGAGAATCGTTCCGAGCTTTAGCCCGTTTGGTTTGGTTTCTTCCAGAATCTAGTAGAAACGACTCGGTTCTAAGTTGCCAAACGGGACCTAAATCTAACCATCCATTCCGGTATTTTAGGTTTTTCCTATCCATTCATCAGAGTTATTTTAGACTTTTCCTAATTCATTCACAGTTTTGGATTTACCGAGTACATGATGATCTTCATAGGTTTCTTATCCATTCATTCGCCATTCATCAGGATAACAGGATGTGTTTTACTGTAGAGGACAAATAATATGATAGAATTTTGGGGGTGTCTAGGAAGCACCTGAGTGTTTTTTTAGTTTGTGAGCACTCAAATTTGTAGTCTTTAGATCTAGATTCATTGATCTAATCAATTTGCCATCTCTTCTCACCACCTTCCTCTTTATAGGCTCCCAAGTTGAGTGCTTACAAACCAAAAAAATACTCAAGTGTTACTTAGCCATTCTCTAGAATTTTTTACCCTTTTAAAAATTTTACCATCAATACTATAGGTGGTAGTATAATTAGATCTAAATTGATTTTAATCATTAGATTCAAAGCAATAGACATTTTTTAACGTACGTTGGGTTGTATGCCTGTGTGGTTACGCCGGGTCGTTTCGTCGCGTCCCAGGCTTGGATTTCTCGTGGATTTTCTGTCGCACGCCGCCATCGTCGGGTTCATGGGAGGAGCGGCCATCGTGATCGGGCTGCAGCAGCTCAAGGGGCTGCTTGGACTCGGCCATTTCACAAACAACACTGATCTTGTCTCCGTCGTCAAGGCGGTCTGCTCTGCACTCCATGATCCGGTGAGCGCCCTACCTGGAACGACCTGTAAATTATTGGTTCCAGCAAGAGCAGAGCGATGAAAGCAGTAAGGGTAATGGATAACGAACTGACAAAGTTTATCTGTTAAATACAGCAAATATATATATCGCTTTCTTGTTTGTTTATTACACCATGCCTCGTTTTTCTCACTTGCATTTCAAAGGCCCTTAGAAAATACTTCACGTACCACCAATTTTGTACAGAACATGTAAAAAGAAATGCACGACCCTCTCGTTACTTGGTGGAGACTACCTGCTTGGACTGAAGGTTGAGACCTTATTAGTTGTTTATTCTTCAATATACATGTAGATTCTTGATATCGGTAGGAAGGGACAAGCGGGCCTTAATTTTCCAGTCTCCCGTGATGCAGAAGAGTACAGGATTACCATTTTTTAGTCTCTTGATAAACTTCTTTTGTAAACCTGACCTCCTTTCGAATGCAATTATAAAAAAATAGCCATATTTTTTACCACGGAAGCGATGGCAAATAACATGTGTCATCTACAGCGCTCCTGTACCGCGTAGAAGAAGGTATCGAGCTTTAATAGCTCGACAAACCACCATGGCTACTGAGGTCCCATAGCTTGGTACCACATTCCACGGTGCAGGAGAGGGCTATTTTTGTAATTATGTTCTAAAAAGATCAGATTTGAGAGAGAGAAAAAAAACTTGTGAAGGGGCTAAAAAAATAATGACTTCGAAGAGTACACGCATCATAAAACAAGGAACCTTTTCTCAATTGGATTTTTTGCGTCGTAAGCTAAAGACATTTAGTCAGACTTGAGTCCTCGGAATGAATATGCAACTTGATAGTACGGTATCAAGCTTTATAGCAGTGGCGGACCCAGGAATTTCCTAGAGCCCGGGCATGCTTAAAGAAGGACAACAAGTTCATAAACTATTTACTGAGCTAATAACAAGGGACCAAATCACTGAAAGAAGTTTCTATCAAGTAGTAACTGGGCTTTTGTTAAAACCAGATGTTATTAGCTCGATCCGTTGTTGAATTCACGGAAGGACACTGTATTTTTCGTGATATAGATTTTTGTTACATGGGCCTGAGCCCGGGCCCGTGCCCAGGCTGGCCGGGCCCTGGGTCCGCCTATGCTTTATAGTAATATAGTGGATGAAGTAGATGACCACATGTCTGCACACTGTTTAGTGTTTGAAACTTACTATTTGGACAAAGATAGCACGGCCCTTTACGTCAGCTCATCCAGCCTACGTCTGGCTTTTACTATTGTCCGTATCTAATCTGATCACTGTTACATGTCTTATCCAATGGCAGTGGCACCCGGGCAACTTCTTAATCGGATGCTCGTTTCTCATATTCATTCTCACCACACGGTTCATCGTAAGAAGAATCAAACCCTGCTACCTTGAGCCTTGACACACTGATTTAGTGGATCACAATACTGTTCTTACTAACACGAATGGTACAATGGAATCACAGGGGAGGAGGTACAAGAAACTCTTCTGGCTGTCTGCAATTTCGCCTTTGCTCTCGGTTATTCTGTCCACCGCCGCGGTCTACGCGACAAGAGCCGACAAGAACGGTGTGAAGATCATACAGAAGGTGCATGCAGGCCTGAACCCAAGCTCAGCCAAGCATATACATTTGAACGGACCGTACACTGTGGAATGCGCCAAGACTGCCATCATCTGTGCGGTCATTGCTCTTACGGTAATTGCCATGCACAATCCAGCAGGCGCTGTGTGGTGAAATGCAGACGAACTGAAAGACCCAAGTTTGAATTGCCTGTTTCAGGAAGCCATCGCCGTTGGACGATCCTTCGCCTCGATAAGAGGGTATAAACTTGACGGAAATAAGGAGATGATCGCAATGGGGTGTTCAAATGTTGCAGGATCTTTATCCTCCTGCTATGTCGCAACAGGTGATCACCATGATTAATGCCTGTAATCTTCTGAAAAGAAAAAATATGCTGGGAAGTGTGCCTGAAAGAAATTTGCAGGTTCATTCTCTCGAACAGCTGTGAACTTCAGCGCAGGCGCCAGGTCAACGGTTTCCAACATCGTCATGGCCATGACGGTGTTCGTTGCCCTGGAGTTGTTCATGAAGTTCCTCTACTACACACCCTTGGCAGTGCTAGCCTCCATCATTCTATCAGCGCTTCCTGGACTGATTGACATTAAAGAAGCTTGCAACATATGGAAAGTTGATAAGATGGATTTCGTCACATGCATCGGTGCATTCCTTGGCGTGCTCTTTGGGTCGGTGGAGATTGGACTTTCAGTTGCAGTAAGATGTTCGCTAGGCCTCATTTTTATTGACATATGCACATTGTCTTTTCAGTTTTCTGACTTGATTAGGACTGATCGTCGCAGCTTGGCATCTCCTTTGCAAAGATCATCATACAGTCACTCCGGTCTCAAGTAGAGGTTCTTGGCAGGCTACAAGGGACTAACATCTACTGCAACGTCAAGCAGTACCCTGTGGCTTGCCGAACACCAACTGTACAGACAATACGCATTGACACATCCTTCCTGTGCTTCATCAACGCCACTTCCATCAAAGAAAGGTATTAATGACCTCAGAATGTAAAGTAGAACATCGAGTTTCAATATGAAATATGAATGGTCTAACAAGTATTCCTCATTCAGGATCATTGAATGGGTGAGGGATGAACTCGAGACATCGGATGAAAAGGCCAGGGAAAGGGTGCAATCGGTTGTCCTTGACATGTCAAGTAAGTAACTACAAAGAAGTTTACCATTGCTGAACTTGTACTGAAAAAAATCAAACATATATGATTCTTGCTCCTGGTCTGCAGATGTGGTAAACATAGACACTTCAGGACTTGCGGCACTGGAAGAAATACGCAAGGAGCTGGTGTTTCTGGGCGTACAGGTGAAGTGATGAATTGATGAACATACTTTCAGTTTGGTTAAAACCGACAGATATTTCCAAAATACTTGGTAAAATGATCTCACCCTTGTGCTCAAACACCTATCTGCAGATGGCTATGGCCAGTCCAGGTTGGCAGGCAGTTCAGAAAATGAAATTGACGCGGCTGGTTGACAGATTAGGAGAAGACTGGATTTTCCTGACAGTAGGTGAAGCAGTGGAAGCTTGCCTAAGTGCACATAAGGGCACTGCTCTGGAGTGTTGAGTGTATGCTAGTACAAATAAAACCATAATGCATCCGATGAACATGTATTTTAGAAAATGCTTACAAACCGTAGCCATTGTAACAGTAAAAGGAAATGCATGTTTCCAGACACAGGGGCGGAGCCAGGAGCTGGCCAGGACTCGGCCCATGCATGCTACAACAGTGGCCCATGAATGCTACAGCCTTGATGGCTTGATTGCTTCTATGGGCCACGTTTTCAGACCTCGGGCACAAGCCTGGATGGCCCGAGGCCTAGATCCGCCCTGTTTCCATAGTAAATCAAATGCATTAACTGAAGTGCATCTGCAGTCATCTTTTTGTGACTGTAGTTAAATATACTTCCTGGCTGTTGCAGGATATCGACTCAGAACTCAACAGATCTAACAAGACAGTAGAAAGCAATGGAAAAATTCAAGTAGGGGAGGCTAGACTTTTCACTGTGGACTGCACTCATCAAATTTGAAGCCATGGCCCTAAGTAGCTCTCAAATTATACTTATCAGTTCTGGCATAGAACTAACCTCTCCAACTGAAAATTCTTAAGGTTCTGGCAGATAAATTGCATGACGCTCAATACATGTGGGCCATGTGGAAGGGCAAGAAATTGAACCCACATATATCATGTTAGATCATTGGAAATATTGGAGTACCAAGTCATTACCCATCCACTTCACCTCCTATATCACTCTTATTGCCAAAGCCTTGGATGCGTTAAATGGTATGGACATTGAATTCATCGGTGGAGTACACCATGCCGTAGATATGGCTCACCTCATACAGGGAGACATGATACTATACAAAGCCCAAGAATAGAAGTATTATATGAAGTACCCATTTACTGAGGCTGCAATCGGACTCCCGGCAAAAAGGTTGTGCATTTTCAAGCTCCAAAACTTCATACTGCCTATTTACGCCGACGCGCTCGACACCAACGGAGGAGACGAAGAAGAAGCACTACCACCGCAAGCAGCCAGACAGTCTAGAGGTCCCATCTCAAACTTCCAGGAGCACATTTGGTAAGGGATACAAAAATATAGAAGGATAAATGATCACGATCCAAATCATCATTGTATTGTTTACTCACCTGCCATCACCACTTACAGTAACAAGTGCAGGTTCATTATGGAGCCACCGTGGCATTTACTCCCTGATCACCCTCAACAATATAACTATAACAAAGAAGATAGTAATTTACCATATTACATAAAGAAAGCCATAAGCAAGATAATAATTTACCATGCAGCATTTTCCAATCACCACATTGTGGCCTATCTGCAAGACAAATTGTCAATTCACGGGGAAGGGGGAGAAGGGTCCAAACACCTAAAGCAGGGGGTATAATACCTGAACCAGATTATCAATCTTGGTATCATCTCCAATCACTGTGTCTCTCCAACTGCAGTCAAAAGATATTGGAAGTTTTCAGCAAGAGTTAGCCGCAACCAAACAGATAATCAGATGGACCAAAAAGGTAGGCATGTTAACCAAGCTACACATTATCTGTCTGTTTTAACCAAGCTACACATTATCTGGATATCAGCACTTTGATTCTTAGAGCGTGCAATTGTCCAATATTAACAGAGTCAGTCAGTAGTTACTAAATATCTGTGTCGACAAGTACTTTGCCCATGTCACTGGCATTAACTCATTATTTTCTATCTGTTAGGCAGCATCAGGTAAGTACATTGAACATTTGGCATTGCACATTTGCTCTAACATAAATTAAGGCAAAAAAAAAAGTCAGCTCTGAACCCAATAATAATTTCACTATCCTTCAATTTGGATGCTACTGACTTACTGAGTATTGATGCATAATCTTTACAAAAATTTAACCAATAAAAAGTTATCTCCAGTGAGTGATAATGGTGAGCACTAACCTGTGGTTTCTTCTTGACCTGTCCGTCCTCATCCACAGAAACCAAAACCTGCAAGCGATATATCAGCGTTGGACACCGACATAGCAACATAAAGAAAGTTCTATTCTTTGACAAGAGTTTACAAAAAGCAATATAACATTTCAACAAAGGGAATCAAGAAAAATGATAATAAATAGATAAAATGAGCCTTGTTTTTTTTTTAAAAAAAAAGGAGGATGTATGTGAGTAGCCAAAAGGTGGAATAAAAATGAAATGATGCAGTAAGCTCACAGGCTGAAAATTGTGTTCCTGGTGTAACATGTGCAGGTACAATAAGGGCGTAGCACTTCATATTTGCATTACTGTAGCTTTGTTCACAGCAAGACATATTTGCAACACTAGATGAACATATATGCTCACCATCTTGACCAATGCAAGCGCCATTGTGGATAGTACAGAAGTGGCCCACCGAACAATTGCTCAAGACCACATTGTACCTGCACATATCAGCAAATAACTCATTTCCAGCAAATCAGTAAACTAACCAGAGTTTGCATTCGTACTCAAATCAAATCCAAGAAACACTCCCACCATTTCCAGCAAATCAGTAAACTAACCAGCCTTGTGCAAGATGCCCCCGCCGTTGTGCCATGGAACGAACTCCGCCGAGGCAATCCCAGCATCTGATCATTCAGGAAGCAAACAGATGTCAAACATACCGCATCGCCAAAGTAGAAATTGTTTGCAGGAAGGGAACGAAAGCCTTATCAAGATGGCACTGGAGCAGGCAATTACCGCAAGCCGCGGAGGCGGAGGCTCCCCCAGGAACAATGCCGCATTGGGGGAGATTCTTCGCAGGATGGCTGCCATCTCTAACCGAGTGAAAACCAAATCAAAATCAATCTATTTACTTAAGCCCTCTCGAGTTAGTATTTGAGCAAAACCAAGGCAAGATAGCAAGCAAGATCTTACATCTTGTCGATCTGGATGGTGACTTTGCTGCGGGGAAGGCACGATCGACACACACAGCTGAGCTCCTCGAGCCGCTTCGATTCCGGGGACAGAGCAGAGGAGGGAGTCGCAGCAGGCGGCGGGAGCTGCGGGCTGCGGCGGGGGGCGGGAGCTGCGGGCTGCGGCCGTGGGGAATGGGGAGGGATTGGGATTGGGGGGCGAGTGAGTGAATTTCGTTTTAGGTTAAATCTTGTTGTTGACCAAATCCGTTTTTTCGTTGAGATTTTGTTATTTTGGACGAAATTTTTAACCAAAATTTCTGGATTTCATTTCAATTACCGAAATTTTGGTCCATTTAGCCGCGATCTCAACCAAATTAAAATCATATAAAAAGTATGCAAAATTTGTTAAATTTTTTATGTATGTTTCTGACATATCATTAATATTGCCATGAAATCTGTATATAATGATCAAGCTTGAGGAATTTGTAAAAATTCATATAGTAAAAAGTACTATAAAATGATATCCCGAGGCTAGGAAAAATAGGAAAAATTTTAAAAATAATCATGAAAGAATTTATGTGACATTCCTATCTGTTTGAATGAAATTTACTGAGTTTTTGCACATAAAATACCGTACACAACCAAATTTGGTAGCATTTCGCCTGATTTTTGGATTTGAACACTTTCACTAGACAACATAATAAAATCATTACATAATATGATCACAAATGATAAACATTTAAATTACATTCACAAACATCATGCATTCCATCCATCACAATTCAGAAGTTATAAAATTTTTAAAAAATTTGTGGAAGGTCCTAATGTATTAATAATGTTGTCATAAGATATTTAGAGGATGAGCTTGAACTTTAGCACATAAAAAACAATGAGATTGGCATAAAAAAGAAATTACACAAAATTAAGTTCCCTAACAATTAAGAAATGGGTATGATGTGCATGGTCACTTTGAAGACTTTAGCTGACAGTTATACAGTAGCCTCAGTCAATCATTCTCTAATGAATAATTCATTTATCCTAAACATTCCTGTAGCTATATTATAAAGGTGAAAAGATGTTATTAGTGCAGTCAGATATACATTCTTCAATTCCTAAAGCCTAAAAAGACATAATGTATATGCATTAGTTGTGGCATGAAGTGAATAAAAAATATTAGGAGACAACATTACATAAAAGGTTCACAAGTTTGGATGACACAAAAATAAAACTCTACAACAATAATGACAGTAGCATTAACCTGATCACTTCTAAGAACTTCCAAGTTCCAACTATCCCCGTAGTCTCATTGCCAACCAGAGCACTATGGTAAGACAGCAAACTTCACGCAAGAAACATTGCTCGTTGTAAAGTTCAAAATAAGAACTTAGCAATTTTAATTTTATGGTGGTAAAAAATCATCATTTTTTTTTGAAATTTTGGTCATACATGGAAAACGACTTGAAGAATCCAATCTGGTCAAACTCCGGTCAGATTTTGGTCAAATTTCGGTCAAAAAACCGAGATTTCGGTCCATTTCGCAGAAATTATAGGGTACTGTAGCACCTTTAAATTTTTTTAGGGTTTTTTAAATTTCGCCGGGATTTCGGCGAGAATTTGAATCCTGTGACTGACCGAGAGACTAGGGTTTGAGCTTTCGGTAGTGCCAACTAGGTACGCATGCGCGGCGGCACGCCGCGCGAGGGCGAGATGCTGAAAAAAGGGTAATAAGTCTGCATTTGGTCCTAGGTGTAAAAAAACCGAGATAATAAAAGAAATGGAATTTTTAGTTCTTAAGTTAATGGTAATATATCTGAGGAAATAAATGAGAACCACCATCCTCTCTAAGTTTATGTTTTTGTAATAGCTAAACCGCAATTGCGATGCGTGCACAATCTGTACCAATGGATTAAGTTGATAAGCAATATGGTATCTGTAACTTAGAGCAACTAATGACTCCAAATAAATATGCACGATCGAAACGAAAACATAAACTTTAGCCTCCGGTGGAAACAATCTTGTAAGGGATTTGATAAAGAGCACAGAAAATGTATTTCTTAAAAAAATAAAAAAAATCCAAAGTGCAATGTACAAGTCTTTTTTTTTGTGTAACAGAAGTATAGAAGTAGCACAATATAAAAAAATGGATGCAAGATAGGTGAAGAAGTTGATGGACATGCCATTTTAACTTCATTATATTTTAAAAATGTTCACAGATATCAACAGAATCACGAGGCTTCCAAGCTTTCCCGGCATTGGTATACTAATATATGTGCGCTCAAACTTTCAAAAGTTTGAGCATTAATAGATTTAAAATTATTTACGTTTGCTATATGAAAGTTCTATCATTAGATATTTCTTAAAAAAAATGCTTTCGTACTATTGATTAGATTAATTAGCATATCTTCATGTAAAGTATTAAAAAGAAATGGCGAAAGCCATACTTTGGAAAGCGTGGAAACTGGAAAGCATCGGGTAAAAGAGAGCAGAGGTAAAATTTAAAAATATTTCAAATGGTAAGTTACAAAAAATTATAAACTATACCTTAAATGTTCGGTATTCTTAATTGACAACAGACAGGACATTATGAATAGACCTCTATAAGATATGAGCAGTTGTAAGTTACAATATTTTAGTTGGTGCAATTGATCATTTGCTCCGTATGTATCACTGACATGTGGCCCCAAGGCCCGCATGTCAGTGAGACATCACGGGGCAAATGATCAATGGCACAAGTAAATAAGGGCAAATCATAGAAATAGTGTCTTAGGAAGTGCAAAGCCGTACACTTGAAGGCTTCAGAAAGAGTAAGGGTGCTAGCTTTAGGCTAGGAAATAGCACCTTCAAGAGATCGAGCTGTCAGCTTAATCTTGGCAACCATTGCCTAGGTGAAGTAATTGCTGCCATTGAAAGGACCAACGATGTCGCCTAGAGGGGGGGTGAATAGGCGGATTTAAAATTATGCAGCGGAATTAAACTGGCCGAACTGATCAACCCGGAGTCTCCGGGTTTTGGTCCGGATACTCCGGCTTGTCCGGAGTGTCCGGTATTGAATACCGGAGTCTCCGAGTTGAGTATATAGCATTTACTTTAGGAGCGAATTTAGAAGACTTAGCCTTTTTGTTAGGGATATAGCATTTACTCCCAAAGACTCGAAAGTAGGAGACATTTGGTTTCTTCCCGGTTAGCAACTCGTATGCTGTTTTCTTCAAGATCTTGTGAAGGTAGAGGCGGTTGGAGCTGTGGCATGCGGTATTGATGGCTTCCGCCCAAAAGCTATCGGAAACCTTGTACTCGTCAAGCATCGTCCGCGCCATCTCGATGAGGGTTCGATTCTTCCTATCGGCTACCCCATTTTGTTGAGGAGAATAGGGAGCCGAGAATTCATGCTTGATTCCTTCCTCATCAAGAAACTCCTCCATACCAAGGTTTTTGAACTCGGTACCGTTGTCGCTTCGAATTCTTTTAATCTTCACTTCAAATTCGTTTTGAGCTCTTCTCATGAATTTCTTCAATGTCACTTGGACTTCACCTTTGTCATGCAAAAAGAACACCCAAGTGAATCGAGAAAAATCATCAACAATGACTAAACCATACTTACTTCCCCCGATGCTTATGTAAGCTACGGGACCGAATAGATCCATGTGGAGCATTTCCAATGGTCTTGAGGTCGTCATCACATTCTTGGCGGGATGGGAGGCGCCAACTTGCTTGCCCGCTTGACAAGCGCTACAAATCCTATCTTTCTCAAAGACAACATTGGTTAGTCCAAGAATGTGGTTGCCTTTAATGAGTTTGTGAAGATTCCTCATACCGACATGGGCTAGTCGGCGATGCCATAGCCAACCCATGCTAGATTTAGCCATTAAGCACGTTTCAAGATTAAGTCTATCCGTATTGAAGTCTACGAGATAGAGCTTACCCTTCAAACGTCCTTTAAATGCTATTGAACCATCAAGCCTCTTAATGACTTCCACACCCTTTTCATTAAACAAACAATTGTAACCCGCTTCACACAATTGTGCAACGGACAACAAATTGTAGCTTAATGATTCAACAAGTAAGACATTACTTAAATGGAAATCATTTGAGATAGAGATTTTACCCAAACCAATTACCTCTCCTTTTCCATTATCTCCAAATATGATACTTTCGCTATTTGATCCATTCACATCCAAGTGTGCGAACATTGTCTTTTCTCCGGTCATGTGATGCGTGCATCCGCTATCCAAAATCCAACTTGTTCCACCGGAGATATAGGCCTACAAAAACATATTTAGTTTTTGCTCTTTGGTACCCAAACTTGGTTAGGTCCACGCACGTTAGTAACAAGCGATTTAGGGACCCAAATAGAACGAACACAAGGAGCATTCTTCGGCTTACGCCCAACATGATAAGCAACTACACGACCGATGTTAGTCTTTTTAAGCACATAAGAAGCAAAAAACTCAGAGTGAGCTTTGTGCTTGGATTTTCCTTCGCCTTTTACAAAGTGTATGGGCTTGCTTAAAGGAGCAACAACAATGTTGCTCTTTTTGCCCTTTGGCGGAACATACCCAAGCCCTTGCCTCTTAGGATTACCTTGGCGCTTACCGAGATACTCCTCTAAACCCTTGCTTGCCTTGTAGGACTTTTGAAGTCCATCTTCAAGCATCACCTTAAGCTTCTCATTTTCATGAGCTAAGACTTTCAAAGTCTCACGGTTAGTAGCACAAGTAGCAACATCAACATTAAAACATCTAGCGCAACCGTTGCTCGTCGAGGGTAATGAAATATTGGAGTTGTTGATTGAGGTAGAAGCTTTATTCGAGAGATCAACAAGCTTCACTTCAAGAGCCTTGCAAGCATCCTTTGCTTTTGCAAGTTGCTCTAAGAGTGAAGCATTGGTGATCTCAAGACTAAGTGCTTCATTTTGGTCAAATTTGAGCTTTTGACCAAATCCTCATTTTTCTTCTTTTCAAGGGCCAAGCTCTTCTCTAGTTCAAGGTTCTTCTCCTTCTCAAAAATAAGGAGATCTTCTTGAGCTTCGAGAATAGCTTCCTTTTGCTCAACAACCTCCTCCAATCTTTCAATATCCTTAAGTAGCAAGTCTAATTTTTTAACATCAAAATCATCCATAGACTTAAATGCTACTTCTTCCTCATCACTAGCATCATCACAATCATCCAAGCTATAATCAACAATGGAATGAATAGTGCTCTTAGATGATACCTTGTGCTCCTTTGCCATAAGGCACATTGGAGCATCTTCATCTCCGTCGCTCAAGTTGTCGAAGAGGCTCTTCGACTTTGTCGGTGGAGTAGCGATGGCGACGGTGGCAAGTCCTCCTTCATTGTCGGAGTTCGACTCGGACTCGGAGTCGGAGTCGGAGTTCCACTCCTTGCCAATGTATGCATGACCCTTACCCTTGTACTTCTTGCTCTTGTCCTTGTCCTTCTTGCGGTACTTGTCTTTCTTGTGCGGCTTTTCTTCTTTCTTTTCTTTGTGTGGGCACTCGGCAATGAAGTGACCGGGTTCCCCACACTCATAGCATTTTCTTGAAGAGTGCCTTCCTCTTGACTTGTTGCCGAAGCTCTTGGAATGGCTTCCCGGCTTGTATCCTTTTCTCTTCAAGAACTTGTTGAATCTTCTAACAAGAAGGGCCATGTCTTCATTTGTGAGCGGCCCATTTGATTCTTCTTCATCGCTTGAGCTGTCTTCGGCTTCTTGCACCACCTTGACGGCCTTCAAGGTGATGCCCTTCTTCTTGCCGGACTTGAGCTCCTCCACCACTTCCGCTTCCTTCACCATCATCTCATCCGTCATCAACCGGCCAATCACATCATGAGGAGTGAGGGTGTCGAAGTTTGGCCGGTCGCGGATGAGTTGCACAAGGTTGCGGTTGGTGGGGGTGATCACTCGAAGGATGATCTTTACCACGGCCTTGTCGGTGAGCTCGGTGCTTCCAAGTCCCTTTGCTTGATTCACTAGCACCATCAAGCGATCAAACATATTTGTGTACGATTCACCTTCTTCCAAAGTGAATCGGCTTAGCTCTCCAATGATGAGTTCGATCTTGGATTCACGGACACTTAACACACCTTCATGAGACACCATCAATCTTTCCCAAATGTCCTTGGCATTGTCAAGGCCATCGACCCGGTTGAACTCGGAGTCGCTCATGGCGTTGAACAAGGCATTGACGGCCAAGTCGTTGAAGTGTTGAGCTTTGTCTTCTTCGGAGGTGAGATTGTTGGGGTTTGCAGGCTTGAAACCTGTTTCAACAATCTTCCAAATGCAAGGATGAAGTGATCTCAAATGCATCTTCATCTTATGTTTCCATGCCGCATATCGAGTGCCATCGAAGTGAGGCGCTCGACCGGACGAGACGGAGACATAGGATGAGGAGTTTGAGACTCCAAAAGAGGAATAATCTAAAGGAATTGCAACCCCTATACCGGAACCCGTGGCCTTGTCTTGGGCATGGGTTTCGGTAACTTTCTCTATGTCCGACATCTTTGATTCTCCAAGCGGTTAAGCCAAAATAAAGGAGATTTGGCTCTGATACCAATTGAAAGGACCAACGATGTCGCCTAGAGGGGGGTGAATAGGCGGATTTAAAATTACGCAGCGGAATTAAACGGGCCGAACTGATCAACCCGGAGTCTCCGGGTTTTGGTCCGGATACTCCGGCTTGTCCGGAGTGTCCGGTATTGAATACCGGAGTCTCCGAGTTGAGTGGCTCGGGAACGCAATACACGTTTCTCAAACTTGCACAAGATACTACTAAAAGTAGATAACAATTGCAATCTAGAACAAGTGCTAGTATGGATTTGAATTAAAGCTAGACAAAGAGCTAGATCTAGGGATTACGAAGACAAATCCACACAAGCAACACAAGCAAATAAAGAGAGAGCGAGAGAAACGATTTTTCACCGAAGTTCGGATTCTTGAAGGGAATTCTACGTCTCCGTTGAGGTGGCTCGGTCACACTTGAGCCGGGGTCTCTTTCAACCCGCTTTCCTCCCGGTGTTGCACAAATGCACTCGCCGGCTTCACTTGTAGTCTCTTCCCTTTCGGAGGCGAGACTTGCCTTCACAAACGACCGGGGCTCACCACACGCGTCGGTAGCTCCCGGTGACTCCTAGCCGTCTAGGAGACCTTCAACCTCCAAGAGAAATAGCACCACGAAGAATCGCTTGGAGGATGAACTAGTGCTCAACAAGATAAAATGAATGCACTTAGCACTTTGCTTCTTCCTCTCCTCACCAAAATGAATCAACAACCAAATCAATTGGTGGGAGGAAGTGGGGGCTCTATTGAATGCTTAGAGATGGTTAGGAATGGCTTGAATGCTGCTATGAATGAGCTCAATAGAGATCCTAGCCGTTGGGGTGGAGTGGAGGCTTTAAATACCCTTTTTGAAAACTAGCCGTTACTCTGCTTTTATGCACAGGAGTGTCCGGACAAACAACCCGGAGACTCCGGACCAAATGTCCGGATACTCCGGACCAGCTGGAACCAAAAGCAACCGAGGGGTCCAACCCGGAGACTCTGGACAAAATGTCCGGATACTCCGGATTGAATCCGGATACTCCGGACTGGAATCCGGAGACTCCGGGTTACCCAGTTCGGTTTCAATTTGAAACTTTTCAAAACCAAAAGTAGGAGTGCTAATTAGAGATGCAATAATTGATGTTGAGCACATGCACATCCTAAAGTCGATTTCTCGTCATACCCTCTTAATAGTACGGCTATCCTTAAGACACGAATAAATAAAAGGTTATAACTTTGGTCTTGATGCCGTCCTTTTGATTTTAAGTAGTCATAGGGGCGTCCAATGTCATTCCAAGCTCGATATGATCTCGATCTCTGCAGTATTCTTGGATAAAACATTAGATCTCTTTAATTGTGTCATCATTAATCACCAAAATAAATTGAGGGGCCTAGATGCACTTTCAGCCATTCAGGGTGAGCTCAGTAAACTCCCTCTTTGCAATGTCTGACATATTCTGTATGCAAGCAATATTGAATGTTATTACTGGTAAAATATTATATTACATGCTTATTGTCGACGATTGGAGAACGGGCTCCCGTCGAGCTTACTTGTTGAATGGGGGATCAACAGAGCCCCGTCGTACGGACCGAGTAGGTCGTTCGAGCGATGCCAGGTTGGGAGAAAGGGGGACACGGTGGTTTATCCTGGTTCAGGCCTCTCACCGCCGAGATAATAGCCCTACTCCAGTGTATTGTGTTCTATCTTGGGATCCCTTTCCTGTTACAGATCTTCAGGGGGGTTTAAATACTACGACTAGAGATACAAAGAAGGTAACTACCTCCTGGGATCGCGCTACGTATTCATAACCGCGATCCGCCGTCCTTGATACGCGCTTTATTTGAATTTCGGGTAAGATTTCCCTTGATCTTTGGCTGATTAGTTGCCTCCTTCCTTCCTCGTAGGCGCTCATTGGGCCCACCGACCAAATACAGGTAGGTCATGGTCTTTACGAGCATGCTTGCTCGTGCGGGTGGTGCTTGATGTGACCGTGAGTAAAGGTGCGGACCGTATGCTCGTGGGAGGAGGAGGGATGCTCATTTCACGCCCCCGAGCATCTTCTTTCAGTATTGTTTGGTCGATGGGCTTGGCCTTTCACGGGGGTATCTTGGTCTTTTTGCCAGATAGCCAATCCCCGACAGCTAGCCCCCGAGGTTCAAGCGGGGAACCATCGGGCTTCCCCTTGAGCCTAAGAAGACTAAAAAAAAATGGGGGATTGGATTTCTTTTGGTCGTGGTTTACGACCATTTTACGTCAGGAGATGACCTTTTTATTCGCCGCGCGCTTGCTCTGCGCGGGCGCGTCGTTCGGTTGTCCTGAGGTTCCTTCTCTGAGAAGCCTCTCAGAATGTGATGCGGTAGTTTCGGAAAGTGCGCTTGTTATCGGGCAGTGTCGCCACACGAGTGGGTGGCGATTTTAATCTGTCTCTTGTTTGCCTTTTTAACCCTGTCTCACGGAGAGGTCGGAGTTACAAGGTGTTTCTTTGCTCGTCGTCGGCCACACATCGTCTAGGAGCCCTAGCGTCCAAGACCCTTTTTCGTTCTCCTTCCTCCTTTGGCCATGGCGCTGCTTCAAGATTAGCGGATGACCCGTAGGAGGCTCCAGTGCTCACGGACGAGGGCTACGTCGACCCTAGCTCGGTCGAGTGCCTGGAGCCGATGCGGCAGACGCGCCATGAGACGGAGATCGTTTCCTGCGAGCTGTATGTCGTCAACGGGCTCCGCCTGCCCGAGAGCGACTTCCTTGCCTCCGCGCTTGCCTTTTGCGGGTGCGAAATCTCTCATCTCCACCCCAACTCCATTCTCGTCCTTGCGGTCTTCTCCCATCTTTGCGAGGCGTTCGTGGGTGTAATGCCTACCGCCAGCCTTTTCTTCCACTTCTACTCCCCCTTCCGCACCGGCCGAGATGGTCCCGCCGGCTGCGTCTATCTTCGTCTTCGGCCCAACCGACCATACGAGTACCCTCTCGTAGCTTTGAAGGACTCGGTGTCGGGTTGGGCCGACCTCTGGTTCTACCAGAAGAAGGTGAAGGGGTCCCAGTTGGTCTATACTGGGGAGGATGCTCTGCCTACCGAGGCGGCGCGCCCGCCCATGCAGCCTGAGGAAGAGCGGGTGCTCAGGACGATCAGCGAGCTTGCCCAGATGGGGCTCACTGGTCGGGACATCGCCCGGGATTTTACCTTCAACCGGGTGTCCCCCCTGAGGCGCCGCGAGCACCCCTTCTTCGAGGTGACCGGGTGGCATGACCTCACCCATGAGGACAACTCAGGTATGTTTTTGAACCTCTTCCCCGACCACTGTTGCTTCCTGGTGATTGGTGCTACTTTTTCTTTTAACCCTTGGTCGTGGCGCAGCTCCGAGGATGGACTGGGTTGATGAGAGGGTCGCCGAGATGTTTGGCGCCCCGAAGGAGAAGGAGCTGACGCCCAATCGTCAGATCCCCAAGAACATGTTTGACCGCGGCGACGCGGTAAGTACGTCTTTTTGCTTCCGCCCGAGGGCATGTTTTCCGAGCTTATTTCTCCCTATTTCTGTTTGCAGGAGAAGGTCGCCCTCGATCTTGCCGTGTCGAGCGCCGCGTCGCTCCCACGGGCTGATACCCTGGCCAGGGGTTCTCGCAAGAGGTCGGCGAGTCGGACCCGCCAAACGTCTCCCTCGCCTCCTCGCGCCAAACGGTCGAAGCGCCGAGCTTCGACCAGGACTCCTCCCACTCGACATCTCGAGTACGCCGACCGCCGAGAGGTAAGCGAGCTTCGAATCTGGTTTGATGACTTCAAGCGGAAGAAGCCGGAGCTGATGGGCCGACTGGAACAGCTTGCCGAGCAGGCGAGGAAGGCCGAGGAGGAGGCTAGGTCCCCCCCGAGCAAGGAGCAACTGGAGAGGAAGATCAAGGCTCTCCAGGACCAGCTCGCTCAGGTGGTCGAGGACCCTGAGGAGGAGGAAGAGGAGGAAGATACCTATGCTCTGGACAGGAGGAGCAGGAGGTCAACTTCCCGATCAACCTCCGCGTTGGAAGGGGTCGACATGGACGATGTCGACCCGGCGATGGCGCGAGCCAGCGAGGCTACGGAAGATCGCGTCGTGGCCATCGCTGAGGCCTACGAGGCCGCCGCGGGTAGGACGCCCACGGCACAAAGTGAGGAGACCGAGGAGGATGACGCTGCTCGCCGGGCGGAAGGTAAGTCTCACTTGGTCCCCTCGTTTAATTTCTTTATTCTTGTCTTGCATTTTTTCTTCTCCGGGCTAACCCCACTCCGTTTGGCGTGGGCGTGATAGCTCGGAGGTTGCTCTTGGACTTTCGTCAAATGGCTGAGGAGATTATCGACTCTGCAATTGACGCCGAGTTCGACCGCGTCTTCGACCTAGTAATGGCCGAGACGAAGGAGGAGTCGATGCCGGTTGCGCCCTCAGCGGAGTCCGAGCTTCCCTCGGCGAGGCCCGAGCTTCCTTCAGCGGACGTGGAACCTACTCCAGCCGCGGAGGAGCAAGAGCCGCAGGGGGCTGAGGACCAAGAAGCCTTGGCCTTGGTCCCTTGCGAAGGGGTAAGCGCAAGCGAGCCCCAAGCGACGGACTCCGAGGGTCAAGGGTTGGTGGCATTCGGTCCACAGCCCTTGGCCGTGAGTCAAGAAGAGGCCGTCGCCGCCACGGCCATTGCCTCTGGTCGTGTCTCCGTCTGCGAGCGTGATCGCCCTCCGCCGCGGACGAGGCGAGAGGTGGTCGCCTCGACCAATTGTCTCATTGCGGGCGGCGATCGCCTATCAGCGGAGGTGCAAGAGGCGGAAGTGGTCGTCCTTGACCACTCGCCTCTGGTCGCGGAGCAAGGGGCGGGTGCGCCCGTAGTTAGCGTCCAGCCCCCGGGCGTGGCGGCCGAACAGGAGGAAGGCGGCCATGAGCTGCCCGTTGTTGAGGAAGACCAACCCCAGGGCGACCTGAGGTTGGTCGAAGGAGAAAACGCCGTTGCCCTCCTTGGAGCACCGAGTGCCCAGGAGGGGCAAGATCTTGACGCGCCAGCTCGTGATCAGGATGATCCCGCATGGGTCAACCCTTTTTTTCGAGCTGGCGCTACCGACCGCCAACGGCTTCAGGACAAAGTCGGTAGGGCTCTTACGTAAGTCTTTTGGTTCTATCTTTTTCCATAAGGCAGGCAATCTTCCAGGGTTTCTTTTTTTTTTTGACTTTTCTCCCTTTTTTGCTCGAAGTTTGCTGCGAAGGCTATGGAGGATATTGACGCCTCTGCAGTCCCAGCAGAAGAGTACTGGGCGTACCACCGTGAGAAAGACGCCAAGATCGCCGATCTTGAGCGCTGGGTCTCCGAGGTGCGCGAGGCTGACCTGAAAGAACTGGAGTCGGCGAAGAGCCTCATCGTCGGGCTTCGGGACCAGCTCTTCGAGAGCGAGGCGGCGAAGGGCACTTCGGAACGGAAGTGTGCCGAGCTCGAGGAGGAGCTGGTGAAGCTTCGGCAGGAGGTCCCCAACCTGCGCCGCGACCTTCAGCGAGCTTGGGAGCGCGAAGAGACCCAGATCAAGGAGGCGCAACGCCTTCGGAGCCATGGTGAAGGTCATGTTGCTCGGCAGAAGGTTTTGGACCTGGAGGCAGAGGTCGACTCCCTTAAGGAGGAACTTGCCGCCCTCCAGGCCGAGCGTAGAACTTAGCTCTTCTTTTTTCTTTTTGGCTCGTGTAAAATCCTGTAAGAAAGAAACAACCTTTTTGGTTAAATGAGCAAAATCACATGTTTTAGGACCTTGCTTGTTTTTCTCGAGTCCGCTTTCAATGTATGCTCGCACGGTCCTGGTTCTGCAGAAGAAAGACCAAGTCCCTGTATAAGAGCATATAATACGGATACGAGCAAATAATCCTCGAAGAAAGGACGGAACGATCCTATCATACGGAGCCCCCATCATGGACAAAGGTCGTGCCCCTACGATTGCGAGCACGAGTTTGTTCACGGGAGATCTGAGGGATACTTTCGATCGTAACGCTTTTTGAAGATTTTAGACAGGTCGATTGCGTTGAGAGAAGTATGAGCGCGAGCATTGTTACGTGCGTAGAGTAGACGAGCTTTGAACCAACAATACGTGGAGCCGCCATACCCGAGTGGTTACTGAACCGGGCTTAGATGGATGCTCGCGATCGACCACGCATACAGTGAAGAGCTACTGTGGAAAGTGATCAAGTGGGCGAGCATCCGGCCGGGGGCCAAGGGGAATGGTGCGCACATATTCGTCGGATAAGCTCGTCCGCAGTGCTGGAGACGACGATGCTCGTTCGACAAAGCGAGGATAAAAAGTGAGCAGGAAAAGAAATGTTTTATAGGAAAAACGTAAGGGGCGCGAGATAGGGGTACGCGTCTAAACGTAAAATTTACGTAGTTGATCAATGTTCGAGTCTTTGGCGAGCTCCGACCATCCTCCATCGCGAGGCGAACACCCTGGGCGTCTTGTGGACACGACCGTGTAGGGTCCCTCCCATCTTGGGGTCAGCTTATTGGCTTTCGACAGGTCTTGAAGTCTTTGTAAGACCATGTCACCAATTTGCAGGGACCTTGGTCGGACTGACTTGGCCGCGCGCCTACAAAGAGCTTGTAGGTAAATCGCAGACCGGAGCAGCGCCCGTTCACGTGTTACTTTGACGAGGTCTAGGTCGAGGAGGCGTTCAACCTCCTGATCGACGGAATCGATCAGCTGCACCCTTGGGGAACTTAGCACGATTTCGGCAGGCAGAATGGCTTCCGCACCGTAGACGAGTTGGAAAGGCGTTTCGCCTGTGGCTCGACTCGTCGTGGTGCGGACGGACCAAAGAACGGCGGGAAGTTCATCCACCCATCGCCGCTGTCTTTGATTGAGGCTCTTGAAGACCCTCTTTTTTATGCCCTGGACTAGCTGCCCATTTGCTCGTTCGGCTGCTCCGTTGCTCTGTGGATGCGCCACAGAGGCGAAGCAGACCTTGGTCCCGACCTCCCCTGATAACTTTGGAATAGTTCACTTTGGTGAATCGGGTCCCATTGTCGTGATGAGGCGGTGGGTATCCCGAACCGAGTTATCATATTGCTACGGAGGAACCTCTTGGCCGCCTGGGCCGAGATGGTTGAGACGGGCTCGGCCTCTATCCACTTAGTGAAAGTGTCGATGGCCACGAGCAAATACTTACAGCCTTTCTGCCCCCCGGGGGAAAGGTCCAAGGACGTCGAGCCCCCAGGTCGAGAACGGCCACGAAAGCGGTATGGTTTGCAGGGCGTATGCTGGCTGACGGGCTTTGCGAGCATGGAACTGGCATGCTCGGCAGGTCATTACGATTGACCGTGCATCCGTCAAGGCCGTAGGCCAAGAGTAACAATCGGAAGGCTTTGCTCACAAGCGTTACGAAGACGAGTGAGCTCCGCACATTCCTTCATGGATATCACGAAGAAGGTATTGGCCTTCCTCCTGAGAGACGCATCTGGAAAGGATTCCTAATGCGCCTTTTCGGTATAGGTCACCTTCGATCAGTTTGTACTGAGAAGATCACCTTGTTAGCCGGGAACGCTCGGCTTCTTCCTCGGGCAATGTCCCGTGCGCGAGGTATTGGATAAATGGCGTCATCCAATTTGCACTTTGCTCGAGAAAGGAGACCCTACCGTCGGTCTCCGGTGCCTCCTCTTCAGAGGGAATGGAGGGCTTATATAGGTGCTCGACAAGCACCCCCGCTGGAGCGGTAGTTTGAGAGGAACCGACCTTAGACATTTGGTCGGACAGGGAATTATCCTTCCTGGGAATGTAGATTACTTCGAAATTCTTGAAGTATTTCTCCATTTTCCTTACTTCGGCCAGGTACAGCGCCATTGAGGTATCGGAACACTGATACTCCTTGTTGACCTGGTTCACGACCAACTGTGAATCGCCCATCACAGTGAGCCATTGGACTCCTAGCGATTTACATGCCCGAAGTCCGGCCAAGAGGCCTTCGTATTCCGCCGCGTTGTTGGTCGCGGCGAAATGTAGTTGGATGGCGTACTGGAGTTGCTCTCCATCCGGGGAGATCAAGACGACGCCAGCCCCCTAGTGCTCATATGCTCGGGATCCATCGAAATACAAGGTCTAGGAGTTTTCCCTTGAACCGTTGGCTTCGCTGGCTGGTGGTGCTGGAGCCGACCATTCTGCCACGAAGTCAGCGAAGACTTGTGATTTGATCGCCGTGCGGGCCGAAAATGTTATCTCGAATTCGGCGAGCTCCATTGCCCACTTGGCTATGCGACCACTAGCGTCCTGGTTTTGAGATTTCCCTGGCGGGAAGCTGAGTCGGTACCACGATCTTGTGTGCTTGAAAGTAGTGGCGCAACTTCACGGAGGCCATCGGCAATGAGTGTGATGAGCTTCTGGACCTCGGGGTAACGCTCCTTTGGTCCATGAAGTACTTCGCTGACATAATAGATAGGTCGTTGGGAACCACCTCTTTCTACTGCTAATACCGCACTTACCGCCTGCGGGGTTGCCGCCAGGTATAGTAGCAATTCTTCCCCTGCTGCAGGTGTGACGAGGACGGGCGGTTTAGAAATGTACCGTTTTAGTTCTTTGAATGAGTGGTCAGCTTCCTCTGTCCACGTGAAGCCATCGTGCTTGCGGAGGGCTTTAAAGAAGGGTAGCCCTCGCTCTCCCGGTAGGAAATGAACCGGCTTAAAGCGGCCATTCTCCCGGTCAGAGCTTGCACTTCCTTCACGCACGTGGGCGACCTCATGTTCTCAATGGCTTCGATTTTTTTCGGGTTTGCCCCGACGCCTTGTGGTCCGACCATGTAGCCGAGCACCTTGCCGGCTTTCACACCGAACACGCATTTTTCTGGATTTAGCTTTATTCGATGCTTATTGAGGTTACAGAAGGTTTCTTCTAAGTCAGCAACGTGATCCGAAGTGCTCTTGCTTTTCACCACTATGTCGTCGACATAGACCTCCAAATTTCGACCCACTTGGTCTGCGAAGGTTTTCTGCATGAGGCGCTGAAAGGTTGCTCCTGCATTTCTCAGACCGAAAGACATGGTCGTATAGCAGAAGGTACCGAACGGGGTGATGAAGGAGGTTTTTTCTTCGTCTTCGCGACGGTGATCGATGATAGCCTGAATAAGCGTCTAGGAAGCTCATGGTTTGCGACCCATTTGTCGCGTCGACCAATTGATCTATACGAGGCAGCGGGTAGTTGTCTTTCGGACATGCCGCGTTTAGACCCGTGTGATCGGCGCACATGCGCCACTTGCCTCCTTTCTTCGACCAGGATCGGATTGGCAATCCACTCGGAGTATTCGACCTCCCGATGAAGCCACTTTTAGGAGTTTGTCGAGTTCCTCCGGATGATTACCTGTTTTCGAGGAAAAGCGTCTAAGTTTCGTCGCCGGGTTTTTTGTCGGTGAGCGCTGCTTTGTGCTCAATCACCTCCTCGGGACCCCGGGCATGTCGGATGGTTCCCAGGCGAACGCATCCGAGCTTGCCCGGAGGAAGGTGATGAGCTCGAGTTCCTATTTGGGATCTAAGGAAGATCCCAAATGCACAACTTTGGCCGGTTCCGACTCGTTGAGCGGAACGGCTTTGGTCTCTCCTCCAGGTTGGAGGGCAAGTTTAGGTCGGGAATGTTTTGGCTCTTGGTCAGGGCCGCGAGTGGGTAACTGACCGACCATATCCAACGCCCTTTCGTCGCAATTGAGTGCGGACTTGTGGTTCCCTTTTACGGTTATGACTTCGTTTGGTCCGAGAACCTTCAGGCACTGATACGCGTGGTGCGAGGTGGCCATGAACTTGGCCAAGGCCGGCCTGCCGAGGATGGCGTTGTAGGCCGATTCGAAGTCTACCACCTCGAAGGTGATTAACTCCGTTCTGAAGTTACTTGGGCCGCCGAAAGTCACGGGCAGGACGACCTGCCCCAGAGGTTTGATCGAGGTGCCCGGGACTATCCCGAAGAAGGGCACGGCTACACTTTTGATTTTGGAACGAGGAATGCATCTCGTCCAAAACCTTAGGCGATATAAGGTCCAAAGAGCTCCGGAGTCTATGAGGACCCGACCAACGATGGTATTCTTGATGGTGGGGTTCACGACCATCGGAAGCCTCTGCGGTTTGGTCATTCCAAAGGGACAATCGTCCTTGGAGAAGGTGAGGGACAGCTCAGACCATTTGAGTTGCTGCATTGGCGGCTTACCTTGGGTGACTTGGTGCACTTCCTCGCGGCGTCCTTTAAGTCGGCGAGATTTATAGGCGGAGGAGCCCTCAAGATAACCGCGATGTGGTTATGTGGTTCTTGATATTCCATGCCATCTTCGTTTTCTTGACGGGCTGCTTGCCCTCGCCGTTTTCCTGCTCACTCTGAAGCGGCGGCATGGGACCCCTACCATTTGTAAAAGCGCTTCCAGGCGGTAGGTCCACGTTCGGCAATTCCGTAGAGTCGTGCCGTGCGCTGGTGAAGCGAGCGATGAGAGGTCGCCGTTGGTCTGCTGGCCACCTCGGTCGCGAGGCCTGTGTGGTTGTCCTCTTCCCGAAGCGTTAAACCCCGTGACTGAGCTGGGTTGCTCGGGTCGTTGTTGTTCCACCGGCGACCATGCCTGGTGGGGCTGCTTTTCTTCTTCTTCTTGATCTTCTTATCCACGGAGTTCGAGCCCTTTTTCTTGGCAAAAGTTTCTAGCCCGGCCGAGGCGGCAGCTTTCCTTCGCCCAAAGATTTTCTTCCTTTGGGCGGCCTCATCCGCGTTGGCATACCGACCGCCATTCGGAAGAGCTCGTTTGCCGTCGAATCCGGGTGGATCTCCAGGTCTGCGTGAAGCGTCGTCCGTACCCGAACTTGAAAGCTCGGACGGCGGCCTCGTCCGATATGTTCGGGATCGAGTTTCGGACTGGATGAACCTCTCGACGAATCGCCGCAGGTTTCCCGTCCGTCTGTATCAAAGCGCTCAAGTCGCGCTCCTTTCGAGGCGGATGTAACAGCTCTGGAAATTTGCTCGGAGCGCAGTGCTGAGCTGCCCCCAGGATCGTATGGAACCCTCCTTTTGGTTGAAGAGCCATGTGCGAGCGGCTCCGTCCAGAACCGTCGGCAGATAATTCGCCATCACCCCCTCATCGCCTCCGTGGCGAGGATGGCGGTAGTATATATTGAGAGAAATTCGTCCGGGTTACGGGTCCGTTGAATCTTTCGATGTGGCCGGGCTTGAACCTGTTCGGCCATGCGACATTCCGGAGGAAGCTCGTGAAGGCCTGGCAACCGAAGCTCGGGGTTTCGCGGTGAAACCCTCAGTCATAGCGGCCTCCGCGCGGGTCTTCCACCCAACGCCCCGTACGTGGGCCGAGTCGAGAGAAGACTTCATGCGACGGTCGTGCCGACGACCGCTTGGTCGTGGAGCGTTCAGAACGCTCGTAATCCGGGCGATTGTAGAGGTGTCGCTCCGAGGTTGCTCTGGAACTGTTCCGGGGCTTTTCCCGGATCAGGTTAGCGGTCTGGGGCGATCTCCGAGCATGGCTCCGAGATTCATCTCTGTGCGAGCGCATGGGGGAGCGTCTGCGATGGTCCCGGGAAACACTCCGGGCATCCCGGTCACGGGGAGGATCTAAGACTTTCAGCTCGGCGGCAAGCCTCTCCAGTTCTTCGGCCACGACCTTGCCCACGGCCTCTAGGTCCACTTGCTCGGGGAAACTGCGTAGGTCGCGCACGACCGCCGCCAAGGCTTTATAGCCGTTCCGTTTACAGTGAATTGGCGGCGGTGAGCTTTGACGGCGCTCCGGGGCGCGATCGGGGGTTCGGTACTCGCGAGAGTTCCTTTCCGCGGAAGCGCGCCTCCCTTTTGCCTGGCGGCGAATGCTCGCGAGGGTCTTTCCCAAAGACGCCTCCAGGTGGAGTCTGGCCGCCTCGTAGTGGTCGCGCTTAGCAGCGTCCGAGGATCCTTCTCTGGGCTCTGCACGGCTCCCGGCCATGTTGACTTGACGAGAGCGAGATGAAAGCGATGGGGACATCATTGTATCCCCTTGAGATGCAGTCTCTCGGTCGAACTCTAGGTCGTCCGGTATGTCCAGGCCATCGTAGAGCCCATCGTAGTCATCCTCGTGGTCTCCGAGGGTAATGTCTGGGGAACAGAGGATCTGCCCTCGCATCCCAGGGTCCGGGGAAGAGCTCCCGGACTCGGTGTGACCGATGGGATTGGTCACATCAGCCACGCCGTCGCCGGCGTAGTACATGTCGTCGTCTTCGACGTCGTTGAAGGCACAAAGATTCCGAGTATCTCCCGAGTTCGACATCCTCGAGGATCTTGATCCGCACGGGAATCAAGCTGTCTTCCCCACGGACGGCGCCAGCTGTCGACGATTGGAGAACGGGCTCCCGTCGAGCTTACTTGTTGAATGGGGGATCAACAGAGCCCCGTCGTACGGACCGAGTAGGTCGTTCGAGCGATGCCAGGTCGGGAGAAAGGGGGACACGGTGGTTTATCCTAGTTCGGGCCTCTCACTGCCGAGATAATAGCCCTACTCCAGTGTATTGTGTTCTATCTTGGGATCCCTCTCCTGTTACAGATCTTCAGGGGGGTTTAAATACTACGACTAGAGATACAAAGAAGGTAACTACCTCCTGGGATCGCGCTACGTATTCATAACCGCGATCCGCCGTCCTTGATTCGCGCTTTATTTGAATTTCGGGTAAGATTTCCCTTGATCTTTGGCTGATTAGTTGCCTCCTTCCTTCCTCGTAGCGCTCGCTGGGCCCACCGACCAAATACCTGGATAGATCATGGTCTTTACGAGCATGCTTACTCGTGCGGGTGGTGCTTGATGTGACCGTGAGTAAAGGTGCGGACCGTATGCTCGTGGGAGGAGGAGGGATGCTCGTTTCACGCCCCCGAGCATCTTCTTTCAGTATTGTTTGGTCGATGGGCTTGGCCTTTCACGGGGGTATCGTGGTCTTTTTGCCAGATAGCTAATCCCCGACACTTATCATTAAATTAGCAAAGTTTAGGCTATATATATTCAGTTGATAATTATTTTTAATTTTCCTAGCATTTTCCATAATATTTTTGCTAATTATCAAGCAATTTTCAGAATTACCGAATAACAGCAAAATAAATTCAGCATATATAAACACATAATAAACCAGGAAAAATAATTCCAGAGATAAAGAGCTTCCAATATATGCTAAGTCTAAGGTTCAATAATTTATGAAAGTCCATATACCTAAAAAAATCAATTTCTAGGATTTACTAGGATTTTTTTGAATTTATTAATTTTTTTTTGCAATTACAAGGAATTTCAAGGTCCTTAAAGCAAAAATCCAATTGCCGGCATCAATTTACTATAATTCCAAGGGTTAAAACATAAGAGCGCATTTTTTCTTTTTCTTTTTTCTCTTTTGAAAAAACTATCAGGCTAGTCGAAGCTTACATGCCGTCGGCCCATAAAACAGGGCGGCTAGGGTTTATAGCCCTAGCAGCCATTGCCCTATGCCCTTCTCAAAGCGGTGGCGCTCGTCGGGCACGGAGGCGGCCAACGCTCATCGGGAGTGCGACTTCGGGCTGGCGAGCGTCGGTGTGGCCACTTAGGCACGGCCAGCGGGCTTTGGGGGCGCTTGGGCTGCGTCCTTTGGGGCGCGGTGGCCGACGTGCGGGCGGCGTCCTTCAGGGCGCGGCGGCCCGCACGCGCGGACGACGCTCTTCGTGCGTATATATATATTGATGAACAATACATTAAAGTGCCCTAATTTGCCAGTTTAATCCAAAATGATTAAACTATATAATTTAGGAAAATAATCTACAGGATTAAGGGATTGTTTAAGTGCGATTAACTTATATAGTTCGAAGTTACATATGGTTTGTAGTAGAATTAATCGTGTGTTACTGGTAGAATTCGATGCAATGTAGATTGATGCATGTAGACGATCTTGATCGGTCTCGGTGAAGATCCATGATGATAACGTGTTGTAAAACAATGATATCCGCTTTGGATCAATCACGATGCACCAATAGAATAGCAAGCATGAACAGAAAGCACACATGATTGATGGAGGCAAAAGCTATTCTTCCTTTTTATTAGATTTATTCTCTTGTACAAGGCGGTGCCATATTTTTCGTAAAAGTAATAAGAGATATATTCAGATTTATTCATAAAGAGATAGGATCCAAACGTATTTGAATAACTATGACTCATAGTTCAATTATATCTCGACGTCATAACACATGCATTTTGCTATAATTATGATCAGTACAGTTCTTATCAATATACGGGTCAATGCATTAGCGCATCGCAATGTTACTACGTACGGTACTTAGAGTACATGTATAGGTACAAAGTGTATATACGTATATCAGTACTACACGACCGACCGAAGAATAACCGCGTATAATGCGCGCGTACATAGATCACGCGAGGAAGCTTCTGAGCCTCCTGCATGCCTCCATGACCCTGTCCCTGCTGTTGAAGGCGCTGACCCTGACGAACCCCTCGCCGCCGGGGCCGAACCCGCTGCCCGGCACGGTGATGACGTGTGTCTTCTCGAGGATCTCGGCGAACACGTCCCACGACCGGCGGCCCGGGAAGCGCACCCACACGTACGGCGAGTCGGCGCCGCCGTACACCTCCTTCCCCAGCGACGCGAACGTCTCCACCAGCACCCGCGCGTTCTCCTTGTAAACGCCGACGACGCCCCGGATCGCCTCGCGGCCTTCCTCGGAGAGGCAGGCGAGCCCCCCGACCTGCGCGATGCTGGAGGCGCCGTTGAAGCAGGTGCATACGATGCGGTCGAAGTCGCGGGCGACGGTGGAGCCGTCCGAGTAGCACAGCTCGTCGGGGACCACGGCCCAGCCAAGGCGGACACCGGTGAAGCCAGCGAACTTGGAGAAGGACGAGATCTCGATGGCCACCTCCCTGGAGCCGGGGATCTCGTAGATGGACCTCGGGCTGCCGTCGTCGGAGACGAAGGACGAGTAGGCCGAGTCGAAGACGACGATGGAGCCGTTCCGCCGCGCGAAGTCGACGAGCTGCTGCAGCTGCTCCCTCGACGCGACGTGGCCCGTCGGGTTGTTGGGCGAGCAGAAGAAGACGACGTCGGTTCTCGGCACCCGCGACAAGTCCGGGAAGAAGGAGTTCTCCGGCGCGCACCGCATGTACTCGATCCCGGAGTACTTGTTGCCCGCCTCGTCCACCTTGCCCGTCTGCCCCATGATCACGCCGTTGTCCACGTAGCCCTGCATGCATGCCCATTGAAAATTCTTCACGACTTCACAGTCTGAAGTACAGTACTGTAACTGGTGCGGTAAAACGGGTGCTGTTGCGTACCGGAAAGGTAGGATCTTGGACGGCAATGGTCACGCTTGGCCCGAACAGCATCTGCATGCGTACAAAGTGAAAGATGAGATTTTTAGCATTTCAGAACTCAAATGCAATGAGCTTGAACCACCCCGTATATATGTTGGATAATCGCTAATTTGCGGTACTTGAAGGCGCGCGATGTCGCACTGGGCTCCGTCAGAAATGAACACTTCAGACTCTCTTATCCCCATGTTTGGGTATACTTTGTCAGCAATGGCCTTCCTCAGGTTCTGCACATGTTTTAGCCGTTTTCTTTAGGAATAGGATTATAAATCAATATCTACATTATTACATAGTATATATAATATATATTACCATTTGACCTTGCTCCGGTCCATAACCTTGGTACCCTTCAGGGGTTGATAACGCAAGTGCATACTACAAATATAGGAGAAAAATAAATCAGTTGTAAGGCATGATAAATATTGTTCTACCACAGATCATCGTGCAGCCTATGTAAGAAAAAAGAAGAAGATCGATCTATGTACTTATTCTGAAATTTATTTTCGGCAAATCCTTCTGGGCTGAACAGACCTAGATCAAGCCAATCAAGCAAGCAAGCATGCTTAAATTTGTTCTTGGGTCGCAGTCATCGATCGCATGTTCCCTTTTGTCCTCAGATGTCAACATACCATGAGCAGATAACTGGCCAGACAGTACAGCCATTGACCCATGATTTGAAAGCACTTCCAGTGTATTTTAGGATTGGCCAGGAGCTGTACGCCAGCCCACAAACTATACATAGTTAAACAAAGCAGCCATGTACATGCGGTGGCGGACATCTTGTCGAGTTATGCTGCTCTTAAACTGGATCAATAAGAGATGATGGGTGCTGTTCTCCTAATCTTCTTGTCCTTTGCCACTGGCGCTAGCTTGCACCTAATTGCAGGAGTTTGTGGCAGTATATGAGGAAAAAAGAGAGAAATAGAAGGCATATCGTGGCTGCTGCCTCTCCGGTGACGTCAGGGTATCAACACAAGAGGAAATACTTGACAAAGAAAGGAAGTCTATGTTTCTTGGTAGAAAAAAGTGTAGCATGCGAAGGAAATGGCACGACATCAGATAATTAAGGGTCTGACAAGTCAAACGATGGGTATATCTAAATTTCGAGATGATGGAGCAGAAGACTCTTGGCACTTGCTAAGTTGCTAGATATTATGATGTGATCTTCTTCGCTACTTAGGCGAAAGTTCTTCTATGTAAGTCAAAACGTCTGAGAATCATATATGTTACATTAACTTCTTCAATAATTGATCTGGTATATTCGGCAGAGGACTCGTGCATGGTGAATTGGTGATCAGCACATATGAAAAACGAAATGCTGGTTTATAGAATGAAAAAAAAAGCAGAAATAGGGATTTCTGTGCTGGTAAAAAGTAGGACAACGATATGAATGCTTGGAGACTGTAAGAATGATACTGACATACTGTATCTTTTCCAAATGAAAAGGCAGAAATAAAGAATAACACTGATGGTAGTTTCAGAATTAATTCATTCTTGTCTGGGAGGTGGTTCAGTACGTTCTTGTCTGAGAGGATAGCAGGCAAGCTTGCCGTGGTTTCAGAATTAATGCATTCGGCTTAAGCATTTCTAGGCGCATGCTAAATTAACACTGATTCATATCAGTTGTTTGATCCCTGACAATGTGACTGAGAGTAGTTGGCGAAATCTGGCCATTGCAGGCTAGTTTTGCTCATTCTTTTAACATTCATCTTTATGTTGCACTCATGACTCATGAGGATGATCGACCAGGTAGTAGTCAACCAACTATGGTGCAACATCAAGTTCCAGCATCTTGAAAATAGACCTTTCCAAGGTACATCTGTAAAGGCGTATTCAGAACTCAAGAAGTTTTTGTTTTTTCGACGTTTTTGATGCTTTTCTGATCCAATTCATCTTGTCAGCTACATCAAAATATTAGACCAGCCATGTGTTTCCAGTATACTTGTTTTTTTAATTAGGGCTTCCGGCCGGTATACTTTTTAGATGGTTACATATGCAATAGCCAGTACCATATATATATACCACTTAAATCCATTATTCCTAGGGAAGGTATTGCCTTGCATGGCAACCATTTCCCTTGTATATGTTATGAAATTCTCCAGAAGTATCAGTACAGTTGTTGGGTATTTAATTTGGACAGTATCTTCTGTAGATCTGATACACTGTACCAGTTTTGTTTGGAATAATTCATGTAACTTTCCCTTGGTTATGCTTTCCCATGCATGCATGTTCAAGAGAAAAAGGGAAAACATGTAAAGAACAGTGTTAGCTTGGAAGAACAAACAAGAATACCGCAGCCATAGCCGATGTTATGATGCTTGGTATGGGTTGGGTTGTGTCACCGATACCCAAACTTATGACCTTCGCATCTGGGTGCTTCTTCAGGTGTGCTTCATGTTTAATGCTAATCTAAACCATCCAAAGGGTGAGTAAACGCGTTAATTGTTGAGTGAGAAATATGCTGAACGGCCAGTGAAATTAATCGCAAATCTATACCTCCGGGAATAAGTACCCCTTCTGAAGCTTCTCCATGTTTGGATTGCGAAGCACGCCTGTCCGAGGAGCTGAATTGTAGCAGTAACATGCAGAAAGAGGGTGCTAATTAAACGTTATAAAATGACAAGCTTGCAACAATGAACAAAGAAAGAACCATGCCATCTATCGCTGTGTTTGTACACAGTACCTCCTATCTTTGCATGAGGTGCAACATCCAGTGGAAGGACGGCCTTCTCAAGCACCCTGCATGAGGGATCAAACAAAAGGGAAAGATGTACAGTCACATGAACTGAAACCCCTTCATGTAACCTCATCCATAGACTCAAAATGTACACTGGAAAGCGTAACATATATATGCATTACTGGGGGATCATATTTGTCGGCATGAATCGAGCTTGGACTAGTCAGAGAGTCTTGGAGCGAGAGTGTGAGGTTGCTAGCTAGCTAGCTCTTGGAGGCAAGAAATGAGCTCCCTAACGTATTTATAGTGCTAGATCACACAACCAAAGGTGGCAAACAGCGCCATGTGAGCAATGCTGGATATATAGAAAGCCAAGCTAGCTAGCTAGGTGGTGTTGAAAAGTAGCTTGCTGCCCGAATGGTCCACTTTGAATACGTTTTCCATGGTCGTAAGCAAACTGATCGGTTTGAGTTCAAACAGATTCTCTAGCTGTTTAGGAAGTCTTCAGCTAGGCATGGTTTGTGGTGTTCACACCTGCACTTCTCATACGGACGCAAGTGTACAATCGTGTATGGACGTAATATATATATATATATGATTTTGTTATCAGGGTAGGGCACCAGCATTGCTGTTGATCCTGTTAGAGATATATTCCTTGTATGTACTCTTCTGATGTGCCATCTTCCTCTTCTGATGAGCCATCTTCTTCAGTGTCTCCTCCTCGTTATGCCCTTCGCGATCGACAGTCTATTCGGCCTCCTGAGCGCTTTGCTTTTGTTGGTGCAGCTCTGGCCGAGCCGACTTCTTACCGTGATGCTGTTATTCATCAGGAATGGCAGCATGCGATGGCGGAGGAGATTGCTGCCCTTGAGCGCACTGGCACGTGGGATCTTGTTTCACTCCCTCCACGTGTCCGTCCCATTACTTGCAAGTGGGTCTATAAGATTAAGACTCGCTCTGATGGTTCCCTTGAGCGCTACAAGGCTCGTCTTGTGGCACGTGGTTTTCAGCAGGAGCATGGTCGTGATTATGATGAGACTTTTGCTCCTGTGGCTCACATGACCACTGTTCGCACTCTTCTTGCTGTTGCTTCTGTTCGAGAGTGGTCCATCTCTCAGCTTGATGTCAAGAATGCCTTTCTTAATGGTGAGCTGCATGAGGAGGTTTATATGCAGCCACCACCGGGGTATTCTGTTCCTGAGGGCATGGTTTGTCGGCTTCGCCGCTCTCTTTATGGGCTCAAGCAAGCCCCTCGTGCTTGGTTTGAGCGTTTTTCTTCTGTGATCACTGCTGCTGGTTTTTCTGCCAGTGCTCATGATCCTGCACTCTTTGTTCACACCTCTTCTCGTGGTCGGACTCTTCTTCTTCTGTATGTTGATGACATGATCATTACTGGCGATGATTCTCAGTACATTGCCTTTGTAAAGACTCGTCTCAATGAGCAGTTTCTCATGTCCGATCTTGGCCCTCTCCGATATTTTCTTGGGATTGAGGTTTCTTCCACTTCTGAGGGCTTCTTCCTCTCCCAAGAGAAGTATATCCAGGATCTTCTTGATCGTGCCTCTCTCACTGATGAGCGTACAGCCGAGACTCCCATGGAGCTCAACATTCACCTTCGACCTACTGATGGTGAGCCTCTTGAGGATCCTACTGCTATCGCCATCTTGTTGGGAGCCTTGTTTACCTTGGTGTCACTCGTCGACATTTCTTATCCGATTCATATCTTGAGTCGTTCGTCTCTGCTCCACTCGGCTTCACTATAGTCACCTTCTTCGTGTTCTGCGATATCTTCGTAGGACCATTTCTCGCCGTCTTTTCTTTCCGCTCCAGCTCTTTACAGACTCAGGCATACTCGATGCTACATGGGCTAGTGATCAATTTGATAAATCGGTCCCTTTACGCTACTGTGTTTTTCTTGGTGGTTCTCTCATTGCTTGGAAGACTAAGAAGCAAACAGCAGTTTCTCGTTCGAGTGCTGAGGCTGAGTTGCGAGCTATGGCTTTTTTGACAGCCGAGGTTACATGGCTACGGTGGTTGCTTGAGGATTTTGGTGTTTCTGTTTCTACACCGACTCCTCTTTTATCTGACAGTACAGGGGCTATCAGCATTGCGCGAGATCCAGTGAAGCATGAACTCACCAAGCATATTGGTGTTGATGCTTCATATATGAGGTCACAGTGCGAGATAAGATTGTGGCTCTTGGTATGTGCCTTGAGCTCAGTTAGCAGATTTCTTCACGAAGACACAAACTAGAGCGTATCATAACTTCTTTCTCTCCAAACTCAGTGTTGTTGATCCACCATGAGTTTGAGGGGGGGTGTTAGAGATATATTCCTTGTATGTTAGGGATAGAGTCCTATTCCTATTCCTATTGCTTTCCTTGTATGTTAGGGATAGAGTCCTATTCCTATTCCTATTGCTTGCCCTCTTGTACATGTATATATATAGGCCCTTTTGGCCTCATGATGAATACAAGTGCTATTCATAACAGATCCCACCAAACCATGCATCTGGATTTGATAAAAAAATTCAGATGTTGAAATCTTCTTACATGGATGTAAAAGTTTCTGAACAAGAACATGACCAGGTGAAGATCTAGTAAGGTACTGTACACTGAAATTAGAAGATTTTCGTGGCAACTAAGCACAAGACCTGATTTGATTTTGATAGGCAGAGGAAACGATCAAATATCCCATGAATCAATATTATCAGAGAAGTTTGTTCTTGGATGTACTATATCTTTTTTTTGGAGAGAGAGAGAGAGAGAGAGAGAGAGAGAGAGAGAGAGAGAGAGAGAGAGAGAGGTTTGATGTAATATATCTATGAAGGACTAACCATGGACATTCTGAACAAACGGCTTTGTGTCTCCGCCCACCGGCCAATAGCAGCATTGCACACGACACTCTTAACTCGTGGCGATAATGTGATTCCTGCACAAAAGAGACATTCATCTGCAACTTTCCAGACAAGTGCCTGAATTATTCTGATTGGGATTTTTCACTGGCATAATTAGCATTTCCCATGGCTCGATTGTGTGCTTAATTGCGTTGCATGTGTTTGCCAGAGAAATTTTCTATGTTGACCACGGTTGAGCCCCTGACCAAGTCTTCACAACGAGTTGTGTAACCGTACTAAGGGCATGTTTGTTTCAGCTGGGGATTGTAGAAAGCAGTTTTTAAAATCTAGAAAATCAACAAATAGACAACTTTCAATCTGAATTGTAACAATCTAGGGGGCAGATTGTAACAATCCCACAATCCACTCTAGAGAAGCTTTTCTCAGCTTTTTCTTTGCAAAAGACCAAAATGCCTTGAACTTCAGTCGAAATTACCCACCATTACCACCCTCCCATTGTAGAAACAGCAATCCAAATACACTATAATCTGAGTTGCCAAAAAGTCATTAGCTTTTCAATCTTCAGCTTTTAACAATCCAGGTTTTAAAAGCTATTTTCTACAATCTCCAGCTGAAACATACATACCCTAAACTAGATTTGTTGAACAGTCCTAGAAAGAGATAATTTGGACCTGTGATTTGTTTCTATTCTGTAAATTAAAACAAAGTTACTTTACCATTGTGAAGAAGATAGTAGTATACTTGCTGAGCTTATAACTTCGGGTAGTACAACTGATCGTCAGCCCGTAACTTCTTTAGAAAAAGCTCCATTTCTTCCTCTAGGACACCAAAAGTTCAATGGAACAGCAATTGCTAATCTTGTATCTATTCCTAAGTCCTGACCCAACCTCAAAAGGAACAGTATCTCTATGGTGCAAATAGACCAGCTGAGTTGACTCAAAATTACCTTAATTATTTGGAGCCTTCTTTTTTTGAATTTTTTTTTAAAAATTATTATTTGGAGCCTTCTTTTTTTTTGGAATTTTTTTTAAAAAATTTATCAAGTGCTATGTCATTCATTATTTAGTGCTGACACCAATTCTAATCTTTGTGAACCCACTCATATATGGTCAACCAACAACTCATCGCTTGTCAACTTGTAATATAATGCATTCACACAAGAGCCCATACATCATGCACTGCATGTACACCTGCTCTATTGCACTGCTGTTTGCTTGGAATGCATCACCAGCATGCAAGTTCTTGACATTTTTCTGTGGTACACTTCTCTGTGTCGACCACGCATCCGGTCAACGGTCAAGCGAGCCACTTCCTTGTTGTCTGGGACATGTTAAACAAAAGGTCAGATAGTGCAATGAGCTTTTACCTTGGATAATTAATGCTACAAGTTGAATATTCCAAGGTTCGGAGTCAGGGCATCGAATCCTCGGTCACTACTTTGTTGTGATGGGCTTTTCTTGGTTGGCAACTCTCGACAGATATAACACGTCCTTCGATTTGACAACATCAACAGACTTTGATCTGTGAGAGCGTTTCATTTGCCATTCTAATTAACTTGATGAGATAAAAATGCAGGACGGTGCTTAATTTCATTTTTTTTTCCCTCAAATTATGTATTTCTAGACTATTCAAGAGAGTTGCGTATCTTTCATTAGGAAGAAATGAACCTTACAACATACTATATAGGACATGCCTTAGCAGGCTGTGGCAACAACTTAGGACTTGAATTTTCTGAAAGTCGGTATGGGCTTGTTAGATTAGTGCTTGACTAACTGCATGGTACGACGAGCATTAGCAAAGTAAGTCAAACGGTCGCCTCATGCTTATTTGTATACCGACCTCACCATTTATTTTTAAGAGTACCTTTTGCTAGATATGAAATATGGATTAGTCAAAGGCTCATAGTTTTTATATTATAACATGCTCTGTTTTTTTTTTCTTTCGTCGTAAAAGAGCACCCTATGCCTTCCATTTGTGCGCGTGCACTGTTTGCAACATTCTGAGTGGCGACAAATCAAAATTGGCAAAAGTCATGTACTTGGTTTGAAAATATGTAAATTATCCCCTGAAAAAGTAAATGACGATATGTAAATTTTTATGGCGATTGATGTACGTATACGTACGTAGTACATGAGAATGACCTCCCGCGTTTATTCTCAGAAAATACACGGCCATGATCGATCGGGCTGGCAAAAACAAACCGGGGCATACATCATTCGACTATGCGCTTGAGCGACCAGCTCAAATTTGAACGGTTCAAGTAACACTAGTATCGAACAAGATCATACAGATACAGTACATAGGAAATTCTGAGAAATGTGTATGAGCATTGAACAAGATCATACGGATACAGTACATGGGAAATTCTGGGAAATGTGTATGAACATTCAGGCTCTACCTACCCTGCAAACACACGAGCTTCCTGGCAAATAAGCTGCAACCGCGAAATTAACGTGCAAGGGGCTCGATGCCTAGTAGTGAAGCGGTCCAAGCTCTTTCATACACGTGCACCTGCTCGGCCAGTGCTTACACAAAACCAGACTTGCGCGTTTGTGTGTGGCCATGTGGAAGGTGGCAAGGGCACTACGAATTGCGTGTGTGCCGCTACCGCTATCGAGCTATCTATCAAGACAAAAGAACATCAAAATGATGCTATCTTTTTTAAAAAAGGACGTGTACATGTGTTTTATGATGGGATTCTCTCTCTCTCTCTCTCTCTCTCTCTCTCTGGATCGGGCCGTATAATAAGCTGATTGCTACAGCAGTATATATGGAATTAATGATGTGTGCGCCACATGTAGTCATTAGTGCTTTCATACTGAGATTAATTTGTCTCAACTCCAGTGTTAAACTGCTAATTGAAGATGTGCATACGAACTCGACCTGAGCACGGTCGATCTGGCTGAATCAGGCCAAACGAATTGCTTGTGGTGCTCAGCCGGTCTATATGGATGGCCCTGTCCGGCCTGTCAATCCCAACGGAGGTATTCTCATTTTTTTCCAAAGACTCACGTGAAGAAGATGGTTACGTACATGCTATACTTACGGGATGGTAACTGGCGGCGGCCCGATTTGTCTGTGTCTCTGCCGGATGCAATGTCCATGCATAGGCTCCGCTCATCCAAGTGGTACGTGTGTTTCTGTAATCCATACGGTCGATCGATCCCCATCGTGCGTCAGTAACATTTCATCCGTGCTTGGAAGAAGAACATCCCCTCAAGACTAAAGTAGGAAAAGCTAACCTGGAAGAGAACACCTTCTCCTTGAGATCGATCGTCCAAAGTTTGCTGGCGTAGTGCGATCGAGGACAAGCGCTAGAGACCGACCAATTTAATTTTGCGCCAGCAAAAGCTTGAAGCGGACACGGGACGCAGCGACTGCAGGGGGTGCGAGCTGGCTCGATCGAAAAGGGCTCCAGGAATCGTGAGCCCTGAGGACTGTGCGAACGAAAGCAAGGCTCGTGGAATCAATCGGAACGACGCTAGCGCCCGTCTCCGTGGAGTCGGAATCGATCGGAGATAACCGCTTGACTAGCCGGGTGTCGTGGTCGCCGGTGCAAGATGCGCTTCCTCCCCTTGGCCTCGGGTTTGATCGGGACTCCATGTCCAGCCGCTACGTGCTTGCACACACATACGTGCACGCATCAGCATGCGCTCCGCGGTGCCGCGTGCCGCTCTCAAGGAAGGAAAAGTTGGTTTTCCTTCCCATGGAAAGAAATAAGAGATTGCTGACCCGACTAGACTTGTTGTTGAGTTATAATCGGATTTCTATTATACCAAAAAAAAAAAAATCAGTCTACAATTAATAAAGAGGAAATAGTTTACATCGTCTATATCTTATATTCATCTATTCTGTAATTATTCTTCAGTATTACTAATGTTTTTATTCGAATTAGAATTAATCTACAGTGATCAATTAATTATCGAACAGAGATGACGGAAGAAACCCAAGTCATTGTGAAGTCACGGTCCAACGCAAAGCGCACGGACGACATGTTTCTCCTCAATTGGAAGGGTCCGGAAGCGCGCGACGAGACCAGAGATACGTGGGTGTAGCGTGCAAGTTGAAACCTATAGCCACAAGCGTGCATCGAGCGAAAAGCCAGCGGGACCGCGGCTCTTGACTTGTGGAATCTATAGAAATCCCGCTCGATCTGTGGCTCTAGGAACGTGTCTGCTCCATAGCAGCCTGTTTATTCACGGTCGCACCCAGCAGTGACGGATTCAAGATTTTTAGTATTGGTAAAAATAATGCAAACTAAGTTACGTGAAAATCTAGTAAATTAATTTATAAAATTTTTATCAAAGTCTATTTTTTAAAGGTGTGTTAATGTTATTTGAATAAGACGATTTAGAGATTTGCAGAGTTCAGAAGAAATAAATCTTTGAACCATAACCTCTTTTGTATTATTAAAGATCATATTTTATATTCTAAAGATTATGAATTGTGCTATTTTTTTTTCTTAATGAGTTTTCTGAAGTTTCCCACACGAAGGTTTTTAATGAGGCAACTAATGCAACACGAAGTGTGAGTGCAATGTACTCTTTTCTGCATCACCTTTTTCCTACAGGGTTTTTGGGAGGAGTTTTTAATAAGACATGAGCATTACTCGGTATTCACCCAAAGGAGAGTGTTGTGAAATAGATAGAATCATGGTGCATATTTGAAAGGACTTTATCTATTTGTGGGCGAATTCGAACTCATCTATACGGTGTTTCTTCTATATATTGGGTATTGCCTTGTACAGAAAAATCAATTTAATAAAAAGAGATATCATTGCCCCATACTTTTGTGTGTGTTTCTACTTTGGTTCGTGTGTTCGTGTGGGCGTGCGGTAGATTGGTGTGGGTGAACGACTATATTTTACAACAAGAGTACCCGTCGTCATTTAATGACGACAATCCTATGTGCATCCCGTCTAGGTCTCTGTCACTATTTGAATAGGTGTAGGATCGAAGTATACGAATATAGCAATCAGAGGGGGGGTGAATGATTGTGCGGAAGCTAAAACCAAATTCTTGACCTATTAAAAGTTCACCCCAAAACAGAACCAAATAATTGCCTCGTTTTCGACAAAAACAGAATGACAGAGGTTTGGTAAAACGAGAATTCCTGGAGATCCAACCGTCGAAACGATCTGAAATTTGGACACAAGAAACTAGATTCCAATACGAATCGAACCCAAAAAGAATCAGCTCGATCGGACTTACGGATCAAAAGTTATGAGCTTCGCAAGCTTGCTGATCCAGAACTTGACGAGAATCAATCTAATCAAAACTTCAAGTTTAAACAAGATCTTGAAAAGATTAATCAACTAGACTTTGAGAAACACTAGATCAATATCCTAGAGAGGTTTTTGATGGATCAAATCAAGATAAAACTTGAAGAACAAAAACCAATCTAGAACTAGAACAAGCATGCAAACAAGAACCAAAGCAGAGAAAATCTTTGTAGCGGCGTGAATTCTTGTAGCACGCAAAAATCTTGGAAGAATTGATCTTTATTTCTTGTCTAAAATACTCTCATCAAAAGAGTACAAACCCTAAAACCAAGCTCAAAGCTTGATGCGCTCAGCTCTACTTGATGCCTTTCAACAGGAGACCCCCCACCTATTTAAAGCACCAACCCACAAGAGTTGAATACGATTCCTATTCCTAGAAGGAATCCGTATCAACTCAACTCTACTTGGCCCAACCAGGCCGAGTACAACTCTTGCAGCGTATGGCAACCCTACCATACTCACGTGACTAACACTTTGCACGCGTATGGCCACCTGCCATACTCACGTGACTAACACTTTGCACGCGAATGACCTCCTGCCATTCTCACGTGACTAACCATTCTTCATGTGCACCATTCTCTTAGCCCGAGCGTCCGCATGACATCCTTGACCACCAAGACCTCGGTTCCTCCTGAACCTAGTCCCGAACCTCAGTTCCTCCATGAACCTAGTTCGGTCCGTCATCGACCACATTGCGTCTTTGAGCAATACGCACATGAACAAACCTAAAACAAATCCGAGCACAAGTCCACGACTTGACTCAATGTCAATCCATGCAACTACTCACATGAGTATTGCATAAAGTCCACTTCAAAAGAAGCATCATGAAATCATTACAAATTTCAAATTCACATTCAAAATTCAAATCCAAATCGCTCAAAGCCTAATTGAGCGAAAGCGCATTCACGACGGACAAACAAAGTTGGTCCGTTGTATAGAAAAGTTTGTTCCAAGAAGCCAACCAAGCGGAAAAACACGTTCACAGCGGACAAACAAAGTTGGTCCGTTGTACATCTAAAAATAGCCGGTCATGAGCTCAAAACAAGTTCTAGCGGACCCCGGAAGCTTGTCCGGCATAAGCGTGCGCCTTCGGTTTCACAAAAGTAAAACCCTAGAAAAAGTCCATTCACGACGGACAAAAAGAATTAGTCCGTTGTACATGTGAAAATCTTGGTTCCAGAAATTATCCAAACCGAAAAAGCTTGTTCACAGCGGACCAAGAAAAAGCTGTCCGTTGTACATGTGAAAAATGACTTCGGTCATGGGCTCAAAAACATGTTCTATGAGACCCAAAAACACTGTCAGTCGCAGATGGAAACTTCTTGTTTCTTGAGAACTTTGTCCGCGCTAATGCGTAACTTCTATTTCTTGTCAAATTGTCAAAACACATGAACAAACACATTTTGCAAATTCAAATCTAAGTTAATTTTTCAGTTCAAAGCCAATTTTTCAGCACATGATTTCACAATAGGCGACAGAGGTTCAAAAGACGACAGAACCTCTGTTGTGAATGGAATTAATGACAATGGTTATATCACTTTTTGAAAATGGTAACAAAGGTTTTGTCACCATATAAAATGATGATAGAGTCTAAGTTTGAAGAATTTTTTTATTCCAATAGCAATACTACAAAGTAAATAGTAAAAAAAACGAGTTTATTATATGGATGTAGATAAGTCAAGTAATTTTTTTAATTAATTCATTCCAAAACCCACATATTACTTCATAATGAACATTCGAATTACATAGCGCATAAAGTTTGTTTATGTGTATATATTTACCGCACTACTTCTACGATACAAATGGCAACATATATGAACTATCAACCCGAACTACAGCTAAGATATCTGTACGTTTTTTGGACAAAAAAACACTGGGAATAGGGGAGGAAATCGGTCTTGCAATCGTACATTCTATGCATCAAGGTCCATTGGTACCTTTCCCTTAGAGAACCTGGTGGTGCAAGCCCTGGCCTTGTTCGAATTATTCATGTAACAAATGACCCAATACTCGTCTTCCGGGTTCAATTTAAACTTGTCCCAATCCAAAATAACTCACCTTCAGCAGTGCATGGGGGATCTTTGATGCCTTTCTCGTTGGCTATAAGCTCATTGTGGGGCTTCCACCACCACAACAGTTTCTTATGGACCATCGGTGTCTTTCCTGCTCTCATTTGAGTAAAGTTTTGAACGGATAAAGTTCTCGAACGTAATTGTGTAGTACATCATGTATTTTTATTAGCTGAATGCCCTCCCGGCCTATTGATCTATTGGAAGAAGTAGTATTGCTCCAACCCCTAGAATTATGTACAGATAAAGTTAGTGATACGTAAAATCCACTTACGCGGTGATCTCCGCACGTGTAGTGCGCCCGGATGACGTTATCTTGATGTGTGAATTAAATGATGTAACACTGGATTACCGAAATCGCACTTGCAAAAAAGAACCAGGGTAGATCACTTCGGCTTTGCAACATCTCTACGCAGTCCAGCATCCTCGACGCTAGCGGAGTGACCTCCTCTCCTGGATCGAAAGCAAAAAGGCAACGATAACATGGTGCCAGAAGACATCGGTCCAGCTGCAGTTCCGCACACAAAATACCTCTAAGCCTGCAAGTGACAGTAGTCAAGTTGCCAAAGCCCACCAGGCAAAGAAGCCCAAGAAACATCGGCCGTATATCCTTACTGTTTGGCCCACTTCACCATGTGACGTGAATTAGGAGGGCAACAAGCCTAAAGTTGTCAAAGCACGAGCAGCTAGCACAATGATCGCACGCCCCGGGTTACCAACGCATGAGGATGGAGGACCAAAAAGGCTGCAATCGAACGGTGCGGCGCTCGAGCCCAGGTTACATCGTCTTGGATGGGCGATCGATCCCGGCCGTCCCAACAAGGCGGCGACAGCAGCAAATCACCAAATTTAGCGAACAATTAAGGGACATCAAAGCATCACAAAAAAAAAAAAAAAAATAACTCAAGGATCGGGAGTGCGTCCGACACGAAGCTCGCCCACTAGGGGTGAAAACGGGACAGGAAATATCCGCCCGATCCGATACCGAATCCGTTTAAAATCCGTACCGATGTTATCCGTATCCGTATCCGGAAAATCCGGTGTAATATGGGTTAGGATATGGGAAGAGCAATATCCGATCCGTATCCGAAAAATCTCATGTAATATGGGTTAGGATATGGGAAGAGCAATATCCGACCCGATATCCGGTAAATATCCGACCCGAATATCCGGATAAAATTAGTCATTCTTCCATTAATTTGGTTCGTTATTGGATAGATAGAGTAGTTGTTTGATATTGGTACTAAAAAACACTACTTTGTTATTAAGAGTGAACTTTAACAAATCTATCAACAAACAAATAGAGTGATGACATAATGCTTTTACCTAAATTGATTTGTTCAACTTATTTGATTAACATCTTTTCTATTCAATTTACTGGAATTAGTTGAGTCGCTAAATTGAAGCATAGCAAACAAATCCGAGTAGTCCTCATTATGAGAGAAGTCTATCTTCAGTTTGTCAGAATGTGACAATTCAACACTATTTAATATCTCCAGGAATTTATTCCGTAAGGTTAAGTTTGATGGAAGAGCTCCGCTTGTTCTCTGTTTTCTTTATGTCTCGATCTCTCTCCTTGTATCCGACTCATTCGCACCTCTAACTATACTACTATCCTACGTTGAAATAATTATGACTTGAAGCTAATGTTGTAAGGTTAATGCTTCATTCTTTTTTTTACGTACACAATTATGTATTATACTACTATCCGATTATGATATCCGATCCCGACCCGAATCCGTCAGGTATCCGCTCCGTATCCGAATCCTGAATAATCCGAATTCGTATCCGTATCCGGGACATCCGTATCCGACTCCGAATCCGAAAAAAAATATGGGTTAGGATACGGGACGAGCAATATCCGCCCGTATCCGACCCGGTTTCACCCCTATCGCCCACCACGCGTCTGGTCGCCAGGAACACCAGCTTGTGCTGCTAGACAGGCGCCGACCTCATATATGAGCAGTGTTTTATGCGTTTTTTTTTAAAAAAAAACAATGATAAGAATAAATATTTATGCAATTTTTTTTAAAAAAAATCATATAAACATCTCTCAAATAGTCCTTCTCAGGTTGGTGAGTGACGAGGTACATTGAAAGGAAAACAATGAGCTCTCCGGCGGACCTGATCAGGTAATCTCAGTGATTTCGATAGGAATTTTAGATTTTTTTTACCAGATTTTTTTTTTGTTGGCCGAATATTATTAGAATTAGGGTCAATTTAAAATTCCGATATTCCATCAAGATGTCTGATTTCGACCCGACCGTACACGCCAGTCTGGCTGGCTCGCATAGGGGTACAGGGGACAGACAGAGACAGAGCATACTCCGCTGGGATGCCATATGCTAACGGGCCACGACCCACGCCCCAAAGTTCAGCTGGACAGGGATGAACAACTAGGTCCATCCACGTCGTGGCATCCTCTCACAAAAAAAGAAACTCTACGTCATGGCAGCATCATGCTTGCAAACACCCTTAGTTTGGACTGAAACGCATGGGCAGATTCTTCATTGGCGTGTCAATCTTGGCAACTGCGTGTGTCCCTCCCGGAGACCGTAGACAATGTTTCTTTGAGATTAACACACACACAAAAAAAAAAAAAGGATTCCGTCATGGCACCAGTCATAGAAACCGGCATCGTCTTCAGGCTTTCCTATCAAAATCCAATCGAGTGGATGAACTGCCGTGTGTAGAACAGTAGAAGGCTCCATCGCAAGAGCAAAAGTAAGTTACACGAAAGACTAGTAGGATTGTTTGTTGCACCTGTTTGTATTGAATAATGTTATACCATGTAACCTCTCTTAAGGACGGTAAGAACGCTTAATTTGTGAACTTTCTATACTACACGACTTACTGAGAATTACGCCCAACACCCGATGTTTCCCTTGAATCACATCATCCGTGTTTGTAAAAAGTTATTAGCCTTTTACACTGTGTGTCTGTGTGTGTGTCATGGACTCATGGCACCCCCAGGCATTAAGCAATTTCACCTTCAAATTTTTTTTTTCACGCCGTCACCTCCTTTTCAACCATCCTTTCACGGGTTACAGCTCAAAAGAAGGGTCGTTTTCAGTTTTTCCCTTCATATGATCTTGTAACAACCAGGGTTCCACTTTTCAATCACGAAAAACCGTTCAAAGAAATGGGTTAGCGAAAATCGGTAAAAACCGTTCGAATTTCGCTTGAACAGTAGCGGTTTTCAACGAAATGCTTTTTCGAACCGTAGCGGTAAGGTCGGATTTCGCGAAATCCGAGCGGTTTTCAACGGAAAGTTGAACCCTGGTAACAACAGGTCAAACTGCCTCGAGTACATCTTAAACCATGTCCTATGATACTGTCAAACAGTGGTGAAGCCAGCAAAAAACTGGAGGATAGACTCAAAAAATTAGGCTAAGTTAAGATAAGTATATTAAACAGTTTGTGTTGTGTTCTCATCAATTCAAATGTTACTGCTCGTACTTCATTATTCCAGAAAAACTTTGCATTATTCGCTTGTCTAACTTTTCAAAATCTATGAATAAGTTAACACAAATCAATAAAACAAATCGGTTGTTTGTCTATTCAATTCATTAACACCAATACAATCTATTATATATTAAAAGCTCATGGCATGTCATTTAGAGTTGCTAAGAAAAAAGAGAAATTAATTTAAAAATTCTCACAAAAAGCAAAACATATAACACTTAATATGGTGACCCTAACTAAGTTGAACTATAGTACACATTAGATGTTATTATTTAAAGAAAAACATCTGGCCGTCTATTTAGCGGACCCGAGTTATAATGGCTTAAATTAAAGGAAATAGTCCATACCAAGTACAATAAAAAAATAAAAAAATTAACAATTTGATTTCCATACAAACTCCAAAATTGAAACCGTACGTAGCTAAAATGCGAAATAAAAATTAGCAGTTGGATTTGCATATGCTAACCTAAAACTAATATTCGGAATTAAATAGAAAATATTTTATATATTAACAGCTCGTGACATACTTTTTAGAGTTGCTAAGAAAAAAAGCAAAAAATAAGCTAGAAATTCTCACAAAACAGAAAAAATTTACCCTTTAACCTGCTAGGGTCGCCCGGTCGCCCATTACCACTCGCCGTCTCCCCGGCATCCACTTGATGTCCTCGTTGTGCCCTCGCAATCACCAACTCCCCGCGACGTGCGTCAAGCGTCCCCGACTTGGTGGGCTGTTATGTCCTCGCAAAGGAGAGGTGTCGAGCCCCCCTCCCCACCCTCTCCCCCCACATGGTATTTACATGTGTCTAGGGTTCGAGTCCAATTTTGTAGACAGCAAGCGAAGTAGCCAATTGTCAACCCACCAAACCATATGACGTAAAAAATAGCTCACCACCTAGTAAAACTTCCTTTTTCTCTAATCACACCTAAACACGTGTGCATTCTTCGCCGTTGTGCCGCAAACTAAACACCGGCTCTAAAAAGGATATTTAGAGTCCAGTAGCCAAAGCTGGATGGTGGGCTTGAACCCAATAAAGCCCTACTGCTGCCTACGCCCCTGCTGTCAAATGGAAGAAAAAAACAAGAAAAATGGTTCTAATTTTCTCTACGTGATGTTACCACTATAGAAAACTCCCATATGTTTTCACATCTTCTCGTAGGCAACGACGTAGTCCAATGGTTGAAGCCGGGTTGAGATTACTTTTAGGATGTGCTTCTACCTTCACTATTTTAAAAATCACATAAAAAGAATGAACGATGATTACTTATCGAGAAGTGTTTTTCTGCTCTCTTTTTTAAAGTTGCATAAATTTTAAAACATGAATGAAAGATAGATGATGATTACTTACCCATTCGCCTGCTTTAAGATTTATACAACTTGTATTGGGAGAAAAAGCATAGAAGCACCGCTCTTACTTATCGCTTCTTTATTTTTAAGCACTTGTAGTACGGGACCGTTTAATTAAAATCATACAGTATGCATATAAATGAAAGTAATCATACATCAACAAGAAAAAAAAAAGTATACAAATGCCATCATAGAACCCTAAAGAAGAGAAGGGGGGGGGGGGGGGATGGTAAAAGACCTACTCTACAGAAGCAGTAAGAAGAGGAGAAAGATACAACATATCTCAAAACAAACGACGCATCGCAGCAAAACTACACGCGTGGTGCAATGCCCACGTACATCTGATTATGCACCCTGCTGGTGTTGCCAGGCGGCGCCGTTGGCTCCATTGGTGTTGTAGTCTAACTTGTCGGCGTCACGCTTGCGCCGCCGCAGGACGATCACCCACGTGATGGCCTCGAGGCAGAGGAAGATGCCGCCGAGCGTCGCCAGGATGACGATGTAGGTCGTCTTCCAGCCGCTGGCCGGCTTCAGGATATCGAGCCCCTTGAAGATATTGATGGCGGCCAGGATGATCACCGAGTAGCCAACGGAGTGGTGGTAGATGTTCCAGTAGAACCTGTACTTGTTCTTCTTGTCCGGCCTCAGAAGCAGAGCAAACACCTGATCATGGAACAGAGCAAGCTTCCAGTCAGCTTCTCCCATGGCAATTAACAGTAACAACGTTGCAGAATTGAGAATGCGACTGTGCGAACCTGGAGAGTGGCGAGGCAGAAGATGGCAATGCCAATGTTGCGGTGGGGCTGGTAGGTGGTGCCCTTGGACTCGCTGCCGAGCTTGAGCCCGAGACCCCAGCCGGCGACCCCGAGGATGTAGCCGGAGCACTGGCAGGCGATGTGGAGGTAGAACCACGCCGGGTCGGCGGACTTGAAGACCCGCAGGTAGCGTGCGATCATGGCGCCAAGGGGAATCAGGACGCCCCAGCTCACTGCGTTCAGCACTCCGTGGATCTGTATATATGCATGCGTGCCGTGGTTAGAGTGTGCGAAATAAAATTTCAATCAAAATCGAGGAGAAAAACATTGGTCTTTGAGGTTAGGTCTGTTCAACAATTATCGGCAGCTGAATTTGATGCAGATTACTAAATTACCAAGAGGATAGGTAGGGCTGTAAATGAGTTGAGCTCGAGTAAGTCTAAACTCCTATGCTCGAACTGGTAAAAGCTAGAGCCAAGCTCGAGCGAAAGATCCGAGTTTGGACTTAAACTCGAACTTGGCTCGGCCCAAGCTCAGTAACAATTAACAATTCAATATACACTAGTTATCAACAATAAAAAAGTTCAAGCTCAAGCTCGATTCAAATAAGCTCAATAAAAGTTAACAGATAGTAACATTTAATAACTAATATATAAATTTACTCAAGCTAGAGAGCTATTCAAGCTCAGCTATTTAAGTCTAGAACGAGCTCTACTTTTTTTTACAGCCCTGGGCTTACTATGTCTTGTGTGTGTGTATAGAGAGAAAACCGGTTTTGTACTCCTAGATGTATGTACTCCTTACCCCTATTTGGTTAAAAACAACTTTCTAATCAGGAAGAATCAGTTAACAACTTTCATTTACAGAAGAATATGTTTCCACCTGTGTAATATCAGTTAATACAGAAAGTAAAGAGTATATACTCCTGGTATGTATGTGTCTATATATATATATATATATATATATATATATATATATATATATATATATATATGTGTGTGTGTGTGTGTATGTATGCTTTCTGATCAGAATACGTGAAAAATGTGTACTAGGTTGAACAGCTCTACCCTCTAGGTACCAAACTGCATTACTAATAAAGTCGGGCAGGTGATAATTCTAAGGTGTGATGCAGGTGCAGCTCCCCTAGATGTTGCTTCTCGGAGTTGGCTTTTGACCGTCCATTTTTCTAGAAACACACGAGCAAAAGGGACAGGTTCCTCCTAATCCCATCCCTGTCCAGTTGTTGAGGTAATCACATCGTGCTATTAAAAGCCCAGAGCGTCAAAGTAAACCATTTGGCTGGTTTTTTATTTTTGTATATCTGACGTACAAAAACTGAACAGCTATCACAGTTGCGGTCATCTCCAACTAAACTGAAATGATTGATCCTAACACCTTAATAAATACAACTTCGCCGCCCTACACTTCATTCCCCCCTTATCATGACTTACCTAACATCTAAACAATTCGGCAATGAAACGAGCCAAATGGTTACCATTCAAGAAAATCAAAGTATTGTCTATTTCTCTTTGTTTATTGAATTAGTAATCGAGCTGGAGAGCGGTAGGAGGAGGGGAACTCACGTTACGACGGTGCAGCCTGGAATTGGAGGCGCCGGTGCTCTGGCCGGACAGGAAGTCCAACCTGAGGGTGCTCTGCAAGTTGGATCCCGACGTCGGGTGCGGCGATATCGACGCGGTGTTGCCCGGCCCGGCCTGCCACACCGTGTTCTGCTGCGTGGAGTTACCTGGCAGCGCCACCGTCACGAATATGGTGTACACGCCTCCCGAGTACTCGGCTCTGGGCGCGACGGGCACGCTGAACGTGGGGTTCCTGCTGGTCAGGCTGGGGGACGTGCTCTCCAGGACGGTCGTGAGGACGGACACGGCGCCGGTGGCGTCCTGCGAGGCGATGAACACGCTGCTGCCGGCCATGCCGGTGCCGGGGCCTGTGTTGATACCCCAGGCGACCCAGCCGCCGCTGCTCTGCGGCGCCCGGAACGCGACGTCCGCGGTGCCGTTCTCCGCGTGGTGCGTCCAGTGCAGGCTGGCGCCGAGCACGGGCAGGGAGTTGCACCGCTGGAACGACCGCGCCCCCTGGAACGTCGTGGACAGGCAGTCCTGGGCCGTCGCGCCGGCAGCGAGCAGCAGCACAGCCGCGAGGAGGAGCCACGCCGTGTGGCCTGGCCGCGCCATGGTAATAGAGTAGTAGAGCACTTGGAAAGCCTTTGCTTGTGCTGGGTGACTTCTTCCTTTGAGCCCCGACTCGAGTTGCTGATGGGATAGGAGGTGAAGGCGTGAAGCTGCTGAGAGCCGTAGGAAAAGCGACTGAGGCTATATGTAGCAAAGTAGCAAACTAGCAATGGGCTAACGGCGACGCGAAGCGCGGTTGTTGGGGGGAGTTGTCGTGTGGGTGGAAGCTTCCAAGCTGACCTGGTCAACAACGAATTTTGCTGTCTTAGGTGATGACATTGGTTCTCTCTAATACATCTCTCTATCGTCTGTTAAATAATAGATATTATGTTTATCTTTCCTCTATATTACCTAAAATTCTATGTAACATAAATTAATTTACAGGCAATCGCTAATTTCGCTTGGAGTACTTCTATTTTTTTTTCATGAAAATTGCTAATTTAACGACACCTTCTCGCCGGTGAAAAGTGGTATTTTTCTTCCTTCTTTTCGTTGGAACATTTTTAAACCTTCGTCATATCATCACGAGAAAAGTTTGACTTTTGTGCGTACAATCGGCACCGTCTCCACGTTTAGTGGGTCGTGGCCTCGTTGCCCGCAGCCGAGTTGCCAAGAGTTGTTCAAGGCTGGCGAACGAAATAGCAACACAAGTATTGCAAGAGGATTAGGTAGCAGTAAGTTCAAACTTTACACCGTGTTCTGCTCGGTCAACCGCTGCTTCCTTTCGTTCTCTATCGGTCATCCTTTTCTTATACTTCAGGTAATTGCGCATGTGTTCTTTGTAATTGTTTAACGTGAGTACGCTCGAGACAGTTCGATATTTTTTTTTTCAGAACTAATCTAAAGCTGCCAATGTACTACATAAGCTCCAAAATATCTCCAGCTCTTCCTTGTTGAACTCATGAGCCTCTCCTTGGCAGATCTAAGCCTCAGAAAACAAGATAATTTCTTGAAGATACGAAGTGGATAATTTCCAATAATAAGTGAATTTGCGAGAACTCCCCTATGAGCTCCCTGTTCATATGTATCTCGTAACAAATCGTTTGTGTACATAGTGAATGCATTTGATTATAGCATGTACATCCCTTAGCATCTAATTAAAGTAGGTACTATAGGTTCGCAACTTCGCACTCACATCTCTCTTCACAATACGATTGTTAGCTACTTTTACTCTAACCCTTAGCATCGTCTGTAGGTGCTAAAGTGAGATATTTAGCCAAAAAAAAAAAGTAGAATTTTTCTGCTAAGAAATTTCCCTTATATCTAACATTGCCTTGGCTCCTAGGAATACACAGTGAGCTTTTTTCCGACGTGCATCCGACATGCAAGGCGTCGACGGATTCGTCTCCCAAATCTAGGCAGAATGCACACACGAGAGTTCTTTGCGTCTTCATTTGTTCTGCCTCAGGCGCGTGCCATATGGAGGCCTACCACGCGCGTTTGTCTGATCAGGACTGGGTTTTTCAATTCGAGACACTTGCAAGTTAATGACTTGTTCATCACATAGACTAGAGCTTAATACCCCATGTGTTCATGCAGTCTAGGTGAGCGACCTGTACACGTTTGATATTTCCACGTATCTTTGTTGGCTTTTGGGTCGACTTTGACTGCATGTACCGTCAGTATTAGCAGACCGTATGTCCGTATGTAAGTATGTATATGCTAAAAGATCACGAGAGAGCTTGCTTTGATTCTGTGACGAAGTACAGTGACATGGTCGTACATTTTGACGGTTCGTTTTAGCTCCGAGGACTAGTTTACATCGTGACTTTTGAGGCTTGTCGTCAGATGCTGCTTGTCGTGTGGACGTCCGTATATTGCCGAATTTGACTGTATGGAGCAGACCGAAGGATTCAGACTGCTGCGAGAGGCCAAAGAAGAGATCCCGGCGAAAGACTTTTGAGGTGTAAATAGCTTTCATTCACTGGATTTTGAGTTGGTGGTCAGGTTTTGCACACGCTTGTACCGAACCAACGTTCTGCGTCACTTCGCACAGTGAAATCTCTTTGCAAAATGAGGTGGAAAACCATGGCGCTCCACAGACTGGAACTCTGGAAGTACGTTTGCACTTCAGTTCATGCATAACAAAGCCAGAAACGGCAGAGCTAGCTAACATTGGCTTCGTTGTCCAATTCGATTTCCAGTCCTTCTCACCATAATTGAACTCCTCTTACGGTACTTTTATCCATATCAGTCTTCTTCGCAATTTGATGCAATTGGAACATTGGAGAACAAGTGTCAAGAGCACTAGATAAAAGTACTCTATACCCGCGTAACATGTCCCACCTTTCGCTCATGATATCTCCTCCCATGTTAATTTGATGATCTTTACCACCGTTTCACGCAACTCAACCACCGAGCCCACGTCCACGTCCATCCCCCTTTAACTTGCGAGAATTATATGACTTGGTGCGAACTAATATGAATTGGTGCGAACTAACACCTAAAACTGATTTTTTATATTAATTAAGAAAATTAATAAAATAATGATTAAATGGAAAGAATCAATCTAGAATAATTAATTTAAAAACATAAAAGAAAAATAGATTAAACAATCAAACTAGAAAAATAATTGTACGTAAACAAGAATTAGTAGATCGAAATCTATACTCATTAATTCATTACTCAAATTAGCAGGGGCGGACCCAAGGCCCGGCCAGTCTGGGCTCGGGCTCAGCCCATGTAACAAACATCCTAAATCTCATATTCACGCAACCTGGCAAGTACAATCTTTAAATCAGAAACGAAAATATAAAGCCTGAATCTACAAGCTTTACTAGTCTCTTGTAAAAAACATCCTAAATTATATAAAAAATTAGCAACTAAAATTTAAATAGCTTTGGACTTGTTGTCCTTCTTTAAGCGTGTCTGGACTCTAAAAAATTCTTGGGTCCGCCACTGCAAATTAGGAATGCAGAACACGCATAAGAATCACTTTGTATGAAAACACAGTCCTAAAATAATCTCTCAAATTTTTCTTAATGTCTTTTTCTTTTCTTTTTCTACTCTTTCTTCTCTCCCTCGCTAACTTATGTTTTCTTGCGCAGCCCCACGAAGCTGCTGTCGCCGCAGGAGCACTCAGTTTTCTTTTCTCCAGCCGCCTCCTCTGCTTTGCGTACAGCGCCTCCGGACGTCTTCTGCTCCTCTTTTCTTTTCTATTCTGCAGCCCAGGCAGTCAGGCAGACGTAGCTGCTGCTGCCCCGGTTCCTTTCATCGCTACCCCGGTTCTTTTTATCACTACAGCCGTCACGTGACGTGTTCTTCTGCAGCCGTAATAAGCGTGTTATCGTATGACTCCCAGCCGAGTAGGGGTGGCAAGGGGAAATCCCAGCGGGGAACGTCCTTTGATCCCCGATTTCTAACAATCAAATCTTATGCGTCTCCACACACGGAGCTTAAGTCTTCCATCCCTAATCTTGACGGATTCACAGGCCCCGAAACATGCACATGTATGCGCATGGTCCACTCGCCGCTCTCACATAGGTTGCTCGTTTGTATGGCCCGCTGACCGCTGTCCCATCTCGCTGCTGTACTCGTGATCCTTACTACTCCCGGGCTACGCGCCTCCTGTGCGGATTCTCTCCTACTTGTAGTGTGCATCGCACATATCTACACTGCGTCTCCACACCTGCGCTGCATCTCCTGTTACAAATAAAAAATAAACCCACACGGTACTTTGATGTTTCACAAATAAATTATTTCATAATAAATATTGTAATTTATCATAAATATTATTGTCAAATTAATCGTCACACATATACATCGTAATCACAAATATTATTGTCAAATTAATCATCACACATATACATCGCAATCACAAATATTGTTGTTAAATTAATAATCACACATATACATCGCATATAGAATTAACACTTTGAAAAATCAGTGAATCCCTTTGAAATCTTATTACTTGCTTTGCTCTTGTTCCTCTGTATAAGATATCCTTATAAGGGCTATACCCATTTCATGGGGATCAATCACATTTTGCGACCCGTATAGGCTTATATTATGGCAACATAATTATACCCCTATTTGCACCAAAATTTGGCAAGGCTGATCTCGTGAAAATCGGTTTTGATAAGGGATATGTCGGTTATAGCAAGTTGATTCCGTTTCGGATTGGAGGGTCACGATTCAAAGGAAACTGAGTTCGATACGGGTAGGATAAGAGATCGAGTCGGATACGATCGGAATTAACATGGTAATGAGAGATTGAGGCCGATACGGGTGATTGAAGAGACCGAGGAGGATACGTTCAGGCCGAGCGCTATATAAGAGGACCAGAGGCGAGGAGGAAAAGCGCCCAGAGACAATCAACCAACTCGCATCTACTTTATTTACTTTCTGTCAACTAGGAGTAGCCACTTTAGTTTGTAATCTTTCATCTGTAATACTCTTTGATCAATCAAGTTGCGCATCGTCGGTTATTGATCATTGTTATTTTACGCCATACTTGGGTTCGTCTTTTCTCCGATTTTGCTGCGCATCGCCTTCTTTGGGAAGAAACGTCCTATTTACCCTCATCTGGTCAATCTCATCGGATTGATTAGATTTATCGTTCGGCTATCTGCGTCGGCTTGTATTGGCCGGCAAAGATTCAAGTTTTACCAGATTTCTAAATCGGTTATTCCGGCTGATACATCGACGTATTGTCTAGCCGATTGCGCCACTAGATTTCTAGATCGGATCCTCTAGCCGATCTGTTGACGTATTCTCTTGCCGATTACAGGATCAAATCGGCTGGTACGCTCTGCAAACCCGGCGTTTGTCTTGTGTGTTTGAGGCTAAGAACCCTACCTCAAGTTTTTAGCGCAAACAACCCCTTACTCTACTGTTTGGTCTAGTAACTGCAACAGGAAACACTGGTTCCTATTCTGACAATCATTGTGAAAACTCGGTGAACTTCCAATGACATGTTCAACACTGGACTAAAACTGGAATATGGAGAAACAAAACAAACAACGATGGTAGGCAATGCCAAGAAGCAGTAAAGAGGAAGAATGCATGCTTTCAGCCTTGTCTTGATACTGAACATTCAGAACCGGAAAAGTACAATTCGCGAAAGAAAGGGTGCTGAAATGTACATCTGTTTCTGCAAACTTACCTATCAAAATAATTTTCTTTGTGCATCTCAGAGATTGCGTAGGAAGAGTATCGTTGAAAGGTTTCTTTTTTCTCATGCTTATGCTTTCCTTGAGTTTCTAATTAACAGTAGGCACCACAGGAAAAAAAACCAGCTACATGTACCAAATAGCTCACTTAAAAGTTTAAAGCTCATGATAGAAGGTGGATGACATATATATTTTAACACCCTCTCGTGTCTAGATGCCACCAGGCCTAAAACATGAAGTAGAAACGCCCTGTAATTAATTTTTTTAAAATATTAAGTTACAACTTACAATCAAGTTCACCTAGTACCATATTTAATTACATACAACAAGTAGTTCACACACAATTGGACTATATATACTTCATCGGGCATCTGTACGCAGATGACCAAGCACTCGGACTAATTCCTAACACGAAGCTTCGTCGATGATATCAACTGGTCGTAACAAAAAAGAAGGAATGCAAGTGGAAGTGGTTTATCTCCCATTAAGATTTGCTCTTATACGTACGTATTATAGTACAGATCTTTCAGACTGTAAAATTTAAATATCTTTGTTCAGTCTGACTAAGCTACCGTGGACAAACGAAGGTATGAAGCAGGAGCAAAATAATATTAGCAAAGCAAATGATATATTTCACGAACTGGTCATTGAATTTTGACTTGTACATGCAGTTGAAATCTTCAATAGACATGTGATACTGGAGCTAAACCAAACACAAATACTTAAACTGAATAATAGAAATGCTCCTTGTCTTACGAGAAACATTGATGTGATTAAAAAAAAAACTTGTCGCTTGAAGGTTGCAGCAGATTCCTACTGAATGGTGTACTGACTCTGGTAGTTAGGTCTCCGAACAAGTAGTTCGTTCCATGGGCCATGGCAATTATATGTTGTTGATCTTTCGACCAAAAATCGTACAGTTCATACCCTAAATTAATCGTTTCGATCAAACTTTTGCTGGACGAAACAGCAGTACACTTTCATTAATTGTTGAATTGTGAACAGATATTCCCCCTTCCCTTTTGTGTACTCACTTCTCCCACCTCCCTTCTTCCCTCTCTTGACATAAAAAATTAAAATTAGAACATATTTTTCGTACTCTTCATCTGGAAGACGAACGATCATCTTCAAGAGCGTCTTTCAACACCTGCAACCTACAAGGGCACGATGACTTCGTCCTGGCAGTGTTTTTCTCCATGATGACTGCATTTGATTTAACATTGCCCTAAAAGATTTCTGCCGGCCAGATGTCATGGAGGACATGCTTGGCGAGGCTGCAGACAGGAGGAGTTTTACATGAAGTCGTCCATTCTCGCAACGGCAGCAGCGAGAGGTGCTTCTATGCTCTTTCATTTTAAAGTTGCACAAATATTAAAGCACGAATAAAGGGTAGATGAGGATTACTTACCCCTTTGTTTGCTTCAAGATTTGTGCAACTTGTATTAGGAGGGAAAGCATAGAAACACCTCTCGCAGCTACGTACGCCGTTACATGAAGAGAATCTCAGACCGAAATGTTGTCAGCTGGTACACGCCGCAGCGAGTCATTCGTCGGGCTCCTGTTGCGCTCAGCCTTTCGGCATATGGACGAACGACTCGTCGCATGAGCCTTGCCTGCACATTACTTGTTCACGATGCACCTAGCTCCCAATTTTTTTCAACCCCAGGGGCTTTCATGTTGCGGCGGCAATGACGCGCTTCGTCCCCAGAAGTCGTTGCCTTGGGTTTTATTAAGACAAGAACCCGGGGATAGCATGCTTCGATTCACACATGAGCAGAAGTTCAAGTATACAGCTACAGGTAATACAAACGTATCGCCATTCGCCTGGCCTGCTGTTTTTCTAATGATCGATGCTTCGATGCAGGGCCAGCATATCAAATCTTTGCCGGTGACCCAGCGGGGCTAAAAGGTGGCACGATTCGTATTATAAGACACCGAATGATGTTGGCGTTGGCGTATTGTAAGATCACACGGTTAAGCAACGTTGGCGTTGCACGGAGGCAAGCAGTCGCGACGAGCCATGGTGCCGGCTCCAGACTTCAGACCTTTCGTGGCCATGCCAAGTTTTACAGCAGATCATCCGACGCACACGCACGCGACCTTGGGACGGCTCCAGACTGGGTGGCAGGTTCGTACAGGGCGCAGCCGGACGGCCGTCCGGCGTGCGCGCCGTGCTGTGTGCTTGGGGTGGGATCCATACGTCGGGGAAAAAAATTCTATGGAGGGGATATGCAAATTTCACTTGTGCATCCCCATTTCGATAGATGCCACGTGTTCATCTTACCAATCTCAACCATTCATTTAATTTCTCACTCCTGCCATTAATAACACCCTTGATTTCTCAGTCCTCCAATTAATAACACTGTTGATAAGATGAGGTTGAGATTTAGCTAGATAGACATGTGGCATCCATCAGAGTGATGATGCATAGAGTTAAATTTGCATACCTTCTCCACAGGATTTTTTTTCCGTCGTCGGCCGGTGGAAATCGAGAACATGGCAACCACGCGGCGGCAAACGAACCGAGCCTCCTATATTTTCGACTACCTTTCCATCTTGCCTGATATGCATGCACCTTTCTAAAGCTAGCACTGCGAGCCTGCACAGCCAAGTAATGACATTTAGCCCTCTTATTAATGTTATTTACCACCTCCAAGCAACCAGTGGAGACACAAATTCTGTCCAGCTTACAGTCTTTCATTTGGGTCTTGCCAAACCCTTGCATTAGCATCAATAAACCTCCCTGTTTCATCTCTGCAAATAACTCCAGCAGCACCCTTATTCAGTTATTCCCCAAGCGAGGAATAGCTGCACCTTCATTGAGTTTAACACATTCTGCAGGGGGTGCAATCCATCTCGGGCTTTCTTCTTCAGTTTCTGAATAAGTATTCTCCCATTTGAGGTCTTAGCGGATACAGTTTTTCATTCCATCAAAAAATTCTGAATGAAGCGGACATCAGCAGGAAGACTGCGATACCTCTCATTTCGGGACTTACTGAACACTTGTAAAGAGAACCGAATAGGAAACTGATCCAACACATTTCATTATAATTGTGAAAGATCGGAATGACGATCAGAGGGGGGTGAATGATCCCAAAATAAAACTTCCCAATCTACTGGACAAATAGCATCCAACTAAAACCTCTCTTGCAAGGAATAAAGAACCTGGAGCAAAAATTCTTTCCTGGAGCAAAAGAGCAAATATGTGATCTAGGCTTGCTCGTGGGATTTTGAAGATCAAGATGAACTTGGATACCTTCCCACAAGTCACAGCAAGCTAGAGGTCACAAAGGAATCCATCAGAACACGATCAAACAAGGATTCATCAATGGAAACATAAGAGATCGGTTTTTCGCAAAAACTCGGAACAAGGAATGCCTAGAGGATTGGGATATGATCTAAGTGAAGACTCATCCAATCAATCTCTCATCCTTGGCACTAAGAACCAGAAGCAAGTAGAAGGAGGGGAGGCAAATCCAACTTGCAGAATTTAATTTGCGAGAATGTAAAGACTGAATTTAAATTGCGTAATGTAAATACTGAATTTAAGTTGCGTAATGTAAAGGCATAATGTAAATGCAGAATTTAAATTCAGAATGGAGAGAATATTTTTGTATTTCTTTTCTTTGAAAGTTTTTTACAAAGCCTCACTTCATGTGAGCAAAGCTCAAAGGAGCACCCAAAAACTTCAGAGAAGAAGGGCACACCTTCCCCTCTATTTATAGTGTTCTAGGATCAATTCCCACTCTTGGATGTCTTGCTTCAACCCTAAGCTAACTTCCAAAGGTCAAGATTTGATCCCACACTTTCTCTCACATGGGTTGCACTGCTTCACTTTTACACATGCTTTCTCAAAGCATCTTTAAGTGATCAGTCCAACAACCCTCTCACAGAAGCTAACTTGACCACTACTTTAGCTCTAAAGACCAACAACACCTTGGTCTACTAGACCTAAAAAGCCTCAAGCTTAGCAGACACTTTGTCTCCTTGCCTCCTTGGACTGCACTGGCTCCATCTCCGGCCATCTTCCGGCGACCTCCGGCCATCTTGAACCTCCGGCAACGCTTGCCTAGTTCCGACCTCCCTTCGCCTTACCATGACCACCAAACAGAGCCCTGCATCCATCATAGACAAGGAAAACACATCACATAGCATTGCTCAAGAATAATATTAAATTTTCGTCAAAGCTCAACAGAGCACAAAGCATCTACGGCAGACCAACATTTTTGGTCCTTTGCGAATGCACTTATCTTCCCAATTTTTTATGATTTTTTATGTTGCTCAAATGAAAAACTTGTCAACATGAAAAAGATGCGCCTCGAAATTCTCTACAACTTTCATGTAGACCAAATAATTTTTTGAGCAAGGTAAAACCTCCAAAATCGTGAATTACAGAACGGTCCGATGCGAACAAGTTTTGGTCCGTCGTAAATGCGCTTACCTTCCCGATTTTCTGTGATTTTTTGTGTTTCTCAAATGAAAAACTTGTTAACATGAAAAAGATGCACCTTGAAATTATATACAACTTTCATGTATACCAAATAATTTTTCAAGCAAGGTAAGACCTCCAAAATCGTGAATTACAGAACGGTCTGTCGCGAATGCGATTTTCGGGTCCGTCGCAAATGCCCTTGCCTTCCCGATTTTCTGTGATTTTTTATGTTGCTCAAATAAAAAACTTGTCAACATGAAAAAGATGTGTATCGAAATTCTCTACAACTTTCATGTAGACCAAATAATTTTTCGAGCCCGAAAAGACCTCCAAAATCGCAAATTTCAGAACGGTCTGTCGTGAATGCGATTTTCTCTGTTTGTAAAATTACTTGGTCCGACGTAAACGTTAAACTCTCTGTTTGTAAACCTTTTTGGTCCGGAGCAAATGGAAAAACTCTCTGTTACTTGGTTCCTTGGTCCGGCGCAAAACAAAATACTTTCAATTTGAAATTCATGTCAAATCCAAATCAAATCAAACTCAAACCTGGCAACCCAAGCTCAAAACAAATCAAATACTCATCACAAACAAGGATGGACCTCCACATGGTCCTTCAATCTCCCCCTTGATGAGTATATTGACAAATCACACAAAAGGCATAATTTGAGTTTGAAATTAAAGAAAGTAAGCAATTTGACTGCCAAAGATCATACTTGATCCATTAGAAATAGAAATCATGTTCATGACCAAGTAGATAAAAAAAAAATCCAGAGCTCAACACAAGATGGAACAGTTTTTCGACAAAAGCTCTAAAAACCAAGAAATCTTTCAAGAAGCTCAAAATTGCTCATGATCCAAATGCAAGGACAATTGTTCAACATGGTCATGAGAAATCATTTTATTTTTTTTAATTTTTTTTCTCCCTCTAAGATGCCTTTTCTACGTTTTCTTCCCCTTTTGGTAATATAGGCATTAAGAGAGCAATTTTCGGATGAAATGCAACTTAGAAGAGCTTTGAGGATTATGCGAGAGACCACTTAGACAAAGTATGACACAAAGCTACTCATGTTTAGATTATGTCATCCTAAGTCATATCCAATGGCATATTTCAATTTTTGCTAACTAGCTCAAAAGAAGTTATATTACTTTGGCATGATTTCAACAATAGCAACACTTAGCATAACTTCAAGACTAGAAGCAAAGCCAACCACACGAACAAATGTATATACCAGAGTTCAACCTAGTCAACACTTTGGGAAACTACAAGTCCATAAGAGAAACCTCATGCTCAATCATCTCTTTAAATGCAAATTTTTAGATTAATGCTCATCAAGCGGTATAAGAGAGTTAGGCTTAGTGAAGCACATCCTCGACTAGGAGCCATCGATAAAGGCCTCCTAAGCTTCACTCTCCTTCACAAACCTTTAAGGGTTTAGAGAGTTTATCCTAGAGAAACACAACCTCGACTAGGAGCCATCGACATAGGTCTCCTAGGCATCACTCTCTTCCTCTAGTTCTTTTTGCATTTTTCGGTGTATTGACTCAAGCCATTAGCAACCATCTCAAGCAAGAAGCTTAAAAGAGTGGTTTTGGTCATACACACTTTATTCCAAATTCATCCCAAGTGCAATGGGAAGCAGTCTCGTGAATGAAGAGTGTTGAGTTCAATTTTAGCACAAAAGAGTCAATTTGTATTTTCAGCACTTAGATTCATGAGCATTGTTGAGGATTCTAGAATGAAACAATGTAGCTAACCCAAGTTGCTCTACGGACTCTAGTAGAAACCCATTATTTCAATAAGCATGGCATAAGCATCTAGTGAAGAAGTATAGCAAGTAAAAGCCAAGTTTCACCAAGTTTTCAGGAAAGCTCAATTTTAAAATGTTGGCTAGTTTCACATGTTATACCAAATTGGATATGACCTAGATTAGCAAATATCTTCAGAAAAGTAGCTAGGTGCAACATATCTCAATTTTATCAATTGCATAATAGACAAAGCTCCTGAATAAAAAACAAGTCTATATGCAATGCAAGAGAATCAATTCCAAGCTCCCCCTTAACAAGTGAGTCGATTAAGCACAAAATCTGATTCAAGTTGAGTTATTAGCAATCTTAGATTCAAAAAGACGAATTGAACTCAACTGAAACCAGAAAGACAGAAATGAGGAGAAGGAATCAAGAAACTGACAAATGGGTAGTCTAGGAGCATATATAACATGAAGAGACATAGACACTTAGACTCGCTCTCACCTTCCCCATATGACTTATATAGGAAAGCTACATCTCTAACTCCAACCCAGGAGCAAACACAGACCCTGTCTACCCAGGGGGCCCAACACCTGCTAGACCTAAAAGATTGTGAGTGAGCTCAATCGAGAAGAAGAGAGGAATAACACCCTAAAGCATAAGGTGAGAGGTCCATGCCGAGGCATGCCAGAAGTCTAGGTAAAGTGGACTCAACCAAATGAAAACCATCCCAAAGATACCCAGAAAGAAGAAATGCTGAATATACATACAAACAAATAATACAAACCAGCTCCCTCTCAAGATATGCCATAGGGGCTCATAATCCCAAGCTCTCCTCTCAAGGCAACAAACCTGGAGCTATCCAAAGGCTTGGTGAAAATGTCAGCCAACTGGTGGTCACTCTCCACAAACTGGAGCACTATGTCACCCTTCTCCACATGGTCTCTAAGGAAGTGATAGCGAATGTCAATGTGCTTGGTCCGAGAGTCTTTGCCTTTGGGTTCTTAGCAATGTGAATGGCAGACGTGTTATCACAGAAAAGTGGAACACAATCTGCTACTAACCCAAAGTCCTGCAAGGTCGATCTCATCCAGAGAACCTGGCTACAGCAACTGGCTGCAGCAACATACTCGACCTCAGCTGTGGACTGTGCAACACCGGACTGCTTCCTAGACGACCAAGAAACAAGAGAAGTGCCAATGAATTGGCAAGTGCCGGAAGTGCTCTTCCTATCTATCCTACAGCCGGCAAAGTCTGCATCGGAGAAGGCTTTTAGAGATAGACAGGAGGAAGAAGAGTACCAGATACCATAGTCAATGGTAGCTCGAAGGTACCTAAAGATGCGCTTCACGGCCTGGCGGTGAGAGATGCGAGGAGAAGCCTGAAATCGAGCACAAAGACACACAGAAAAATGTATGTCGGGTCTCGAGGCAGTGAGATACAAGAGGGAGCCGATCATGCTTCGGAACTCCTTCTGATCAACTGGCTCACCATCCTCGTCAGGCTCGAGGACAGCAGTGGTGGCCATAGGAGTCATAACTGGCTTCCCATCAGACATATCAAAGCGCTTCAGGAGGTCTCGAGTGTACTTGCTTTGATGCAAGAAAGTACCCTCCCGAGTCTGCTTAATCTGGAAGCCAAGGAAGTAGCTCAACTCGCCCATCATGCTCATCTCGAACTCGATTACTCATCACATCCGAGGCGAGTAATGAGCGAATGCGAGGAACCACCAAAATGATGTCATCGACATAGATTTGGACTAGGAGAAAATCTGAATCGTAATGTCTAACGAAGCAGTCTTGTCCACTTGACCCATATGAAAACCATGACTCAAGAGGTAGGACTTAAGCCTCTCATACCAAGCTCGTGGAGCTTGCTTAAGTCCATACAAAGCTTTGGAAAGCTTGAAGACATGGTTTGGGTACTTGGGGTTCTCAAATCCTGGAGGCTGTCTGACATACACCTCTTCCTCAATGAAGCCATTGAGGAATGCACTCTTGACATCCATTTGAAAAAGCTTGAAGCCCTTGGATGCCGCGAATGCGGCAGGATCCGGATGGCCTCTAGTCCGCTCTGAGGGCAAAAGTCTCCTCGAAGTCGAGACCCTCGACCTGAGAGAAACCCTGAGCGACTAGCCTAGCCTTGTTTCGAACTACAACCCCATCCTCACTCTGCTTGTTTTTGAACACCCATTTGGTCCCGATGATGTTGTGACCAGAAGGGGGCTCGACAAGCTTCCAAACTTTGTTCCTCTCGAAGTTTTCAAGCTCCTCATGCATGGCATTAATCCATGACTCATTGGATAATGCATGAGAAATATCCTTCAGCTCAAAAGAGGCAACAAAGGCAGAGTGAAGGCAGAAAGAAGACATACCCGATTTCGAGCGTGTGACACGCTCGGACAAATCTCCGATCATCTGATCAAGTGGATGACGCCTTTGTATATATCGGGATGGTCCAGAGGCAGATGTGGCCTCTACTCCTCGCATGGGAGAAGTAGGAACAGAGCCACTGGCTGCAGAAGAGTCTGAGGGTAAGGGCTGATCTCCCTGAGGTACAGAAATGGAAGTGGGAGGCACCTCGAGAGCAGGAATGGTGACTGGATCAGGCAAGGCGCCTTCATCTCCGTCATCATCATCCTTAGGGAAAATAGACTGGGAAAGAGGAGAAGAGCCTGAAATGTCAGGTCTAGCACCAGGGCTAGCCTCATCAAAAATCACCTGACAGGTCTATGATTCTACCCAAGTCTATAGCCCAAATCCTATAGCTACGAGCAGAAGTCGAGTAACCCAGAAAGATCCCGTCAGCAGAGCGTGACTCGAACTTATCTAGGTTCCCAGACTTCAAGAAGAAGCACTTGCAACCAAAAACACGAAAATGAGATACACTAGGCTTTCGCCCATATCTCAACTCATAAGAAGTGCGGTGCAAATGTGCCCTGAGAAAAACTATGTTGGCAACATGGCATGCCGTAGCTACAGCCTCAGCCCAAAACTTCCTAGGAGTATTGTACTCATCTAGCATCGTCCTGGCCATCTCAACCAGGGTCCTGTTCTTCCTCTCCACTACGCCATTTTGCTGAGGGACGTATGGAGAAGAGAACTGATGCTCTATGCCTGACTCCTCACAGAAGCTACTAAAGTAGGAGTTCTTGAACTCTGTGCCATTGTCACTACGGATCGCTCATAAAGCACCTGGGAGCTCAAGAGACAACCTATGAACCAAACCCCTAAAATGAGAAAATGACTCATCCTTCGAGGCCATGAAGAAGACCCAAGAATACCTCGAAAAGTCATCGACAATGACAAGAATGTACCACTTCCCTCATTGATCGCACTCTAGCCGACCAATCTGTATCCATATGCAAAAGCTGTCCTGGTGCATCAGTCATCACTCGGGTGACTGGGGGATGAGAAGCAGCAACCATCTTGCCATTTCGGCAAGGAGGGCATACTATATCTTTGACCATCTTGAGTTTGGGCAAACCACGAATGAGATCACGGCCGCTAACTCGGGTCAAATGATCAAAGCCAATGTGACCAAGCCTCCTATGCCAAAAGGAGAGATCACGGGACTCTGAAGCAATAAGACAATGGAGAGAGTCTTGAGAAGAAGAAGAAAAATCAGCACGAAAGACTCTCCCAAAACAAGAAATCCCGCAAATCAACTCCCCATGAGAATCGAGGATTCTACAGCCACTAAACTTGAAGCTTACCTCGATATGGTCATCGATAAGCTGAGTAACAGAAAGCAAATTAAAATGCAGCTTACTTACTAAGGCAACGTCCTTAAGAACAAATTGATCGTTAATACAGACGGTACCTTTAGCAATGACTCTACCTGAAGAAGCATCCCCAAAAGTGATCACCTCATCACCGGGAGCTCGGACTAGGGAAGAAAACCAACGGGAGTCTCCGGTCATATGACGAGAACAGCCGGAGTCTACGATCCAAACCTCCCCCTTCCCTGTCCTACGGACCTGAATCAAAGAGAGCGGTGCAGATGTCTCAGATGCAGGATAGATCGGTGCAGATCTAGGAACCCAATACCGAGTCAATCGTGCGATGAAGGCAAAATACCAACGGAGTAGAAGAATGCAATCTGGCACCTCTCCGTGACTCGACTCTCACAAACTCAGACTCCGCTCCAGTCGGACGTCTGGGAGCAGGTGCCAGGTTGGTCCGCCGAGGTGCAAAGGCCGGACCATCCCAGTGCTGCTGCCCAGACCTCCCGCTGGGGAAAGCAAACTCACACCGTTGATATCTACCTCGATGGGAAAAACAAGGAATATCAAGAGGATGGCGGAAAGACTGACTCGGGACAGCTCTGGGGCGAAAACCAGAAGTAGAAGCCTGAAAACCAAGCCCCATGCGCTGTCCAAAAACAGGAGACTCTCTAGCTTGTCTATCCTGTCTAGAAGCCGTGTGTGCCTTAGGCGCACTCAGAGTCTGGGGATGACCCTGAATACCCTAAGAGCACGGACACGCTCACGCCGAGAAATCTTGGCGCGTCTGAAGCAGAAATCAGCTATATGTCCATCCTTCTGACAGAAGGTGCATGTATACTTCGCCTTGGGGGCTGAAGTAGCATGAGAAGCATCCTTCTCGTCAGATGTCCCGTGGACAATCCCTACTGATCTAAACACAGTGGTGCTCACCTGTGGAGCTACCACTATCTCTCCGCTCTTGGAGGCATGCACAACAGTGGGCGGATGCGCCCGTGTGTGCTCCAAGGCATCAAACCCTAGACCTTGATTGAATCTGCTAATCTTGGACTGATCTAGGATAAGATTGAGCTTCTTCTTACCTCCAACAAACTTCTCAAGAGTGCTCATAAGGTACTGACACTCTCGAAAAAGTGAGGCACAAGAAGAGCAAGGGGAAGGAGTAGCAGGGGAAGAGCCAGATGGAGAAGAGCGAACTAAACGATCAAATCTCTCCCTATAAAGAGCAGCCTCAATCTTGAGGGACTCACAAGAAACACATGGAGAGTCTCTAATCCTACCCACCTGGGCTTTGAGCTTCTTCCTAAGCTCTACATGAATTTGATTCATGTCCTCGGCTACCCCAACACACAACATGCAACCATTTTGTGACTTAGCTAGTAGATCCTTAGCAAATTTTGAGTTTTCAAGCACCAAGTCATCATAAGCATTTTTTAGTTGCATACAACCCTCACATGAGCTGATTGGGTCCTTAGAAGCATGCTTTCCAAGTTCATCATTTCTAGCATATAGCTTCCTAAGGTGACAACTCATGGCATCAATTTCAGCGAGAAGCTTAGGGCAATTAGCACATGATGCATTTGTGTGAGTGTGAAGAAAACTAGCATCAACAGGAATAGGATCTACTGGACATGTACTAGCATCCTTCGACCTAAGTGACTCAAGATCAGAAACCACACTATCATGTAGAGTCCTTAGGTTCTCCAACTCCACAAGCAAAGCATCACACAAAGTACAGCTATCAGAGTCTCGGGAGGAACAATATCTAAGTGAAGCTAACTTCCGAGATAAGGTACCTACTTCCTTCTCTAGATCCAAACACCTAGCTCTAGACTTGGAATGAAATTTTCCTAGTTTGATAAAAGCATCATGGAGCTGGTCATAGGAAGGTACCTCCTCCGTGTCGCTGTACAGCTTGGTGTCGGGTACTTCCATGGCATTGGAGGCCATGAAGCACATTCCGGAGAAGTCATCGCCGCCCTTCGCCTTCTCTTGCGGTTCATCCTCGTCCTCATCGCTCCATGTCTCCGTGTCGGAGAGGTCAAGGTCATGGATTTGCGGTGTTTCTTCTCTTGCGTTTCTTGTTGCCCTTGGCGAACTTGCGGTGTTTCTTCTCTTGCGCCGGCTCGCGAGCTGGAGGCTTCTTGTTGCGGTTCTTGTTGATATAGTCGTTCTTGTTCGCACCGCCTTGTTCATTATTGCCCTTCTCCAGCTTGGGGCAGTTTGCCCGAATGTGGTTGGGGCCACCACACTCAAAGCATGTGAACTTGCCACTCCTCTTCCTATCTCTCACCCTCTTGTAAATGTTCGAAAATTTTCGAGCAACAAGAGCAAGCTCGTCTTCTGGAAATTGTTCCAGAACATCATCGCTTACGTCGCAAAGTGCGGGGAGAGAAAAACCAGAAGGGAAGTCAAAAGGGGGTCCAAAAGAGGAAGACCCAGTGGGATTGGTAACCAATGCCATCGTTTGGGACTTCGTCCTGCGAGCGACGATGTCGAGCTCATGAGTCTTGAGGCGGGAATACAACCCGTCAAGAGTCAAGGTCGACAAGTCTGTATGGTCCGTGATGGTGGTTACCTTCATCTCCCAAATCCTCAGATCGAGTGCTCGAAGAAAATGCCTCGCATTCTCCGAATCAGTGTATGAACAACCCACTAACCGAAGATTGCTGAGAATCTTTGCAAAACGAGCAAAGCACTGATCAAGGCTCTCACCAGCGTGCTGCTCAAACTTGTTGTAGTCACGCTTAAATTGATCATGTCTCACAGACTTGATCTGAGTGGTGCCCTCATGGTAAGCATTGAGGGTCACCCAGATCTCGTGAGCCGATCGTAGGTGAGAGACGCGATCATACTCACTGCGGCTAAGTCCCTGTATGAGGAGGTTCTTGGCCTTAGCGTTTGCCTCAACGTCAGCCATGTTTGCGGCGTTGACGTTCTCATCGGCCGGAACCTCATACGGGTGCTTCACCTTCTGCTATAAAGAAAAACCCTGGGCAGTGATGTATGTCTCCATCCGAACCTTCCAGAACGGATAATCAACTCCAGCAAAAATTGGAGGCTTAGTTGAGTACTTGTCCGTCGCCATGGCTCTTGAGACCAGTCAAGATCTATGAAAGAGCAAAACCGGCTCTGATACCAATTGAAAGATCGGAATGACGATTAGAGGGGGGGTGAATGATCCCAAAATAAAACTTCCCAACCTACTGGACAAATAGCATCCAACTAAAACCTCTCTTGCAAGGAATAAAGAACCTGGAGCAAAAATTCTTTCCTGGAGCAAAAGAGCAAATATGTGATCTAGGCTTGCTCGTGGGATTTTGAAGATCAAGATGAACTTGGATACCTTCCCACAAGTCACAGCAAGCTAGATGTCACAAAGTAATCCATCATAACACGATCAAACAAGGATTCATCAATAGAAACATAAGAGATCGGTTTCTCGCAAAAACTCGGAACAAGGAATGCCTAGAGGATTGGGATATGATCTAAGTGAAGACTCATTCAATCAATCTCTCATCCTTGGCACTAAGAACCAGAAGCAAGTAGAAGGAGGGGAGGCAAATCCAACTTGCAGAATTTAAATTACGAGAATGTAAAGATTGAATTTAAATTGCGTAATGTAAATACTGAATTTAAATTGCGTAATGTAAAGGCATAATGTAAATGCAGAATTTAAATTCAGAGTGGAGAGAATGTTTTTGTATTTCTTTTCTTTGAAAGTTTTTTACAAAGCCTCACTTCATGTGGGCAAAGCTCAAAGGAGCACCCAAAAACTTCAGAGAAGAAGGGCACCCCTTCCCCTCTATTTATAGTGTTCTAGGATCAATTCCCACTCTTGGATGTCTTGCTTCAACCCTAAGCTAACTTCCAAGGGTCAAGATTTGATCCCACACTTTCTCTCACATGGGTTGCACTGCTTCACTTTTACACATGCTTTCTCAAAGCATCTTTAAGTGATCAGTCCAACAACCCTCTCACAGAAGCTAACTTGACCACTACTTTAGCTCTAAAGACCAACAACACCTTGGTCTACTAGACCTAAAAAGCTTCAAGCTTAGCAGACACTTTGTCTCCTTGCCTCCTTGGACTGCACTGGCTCCATCTCCGGCCATCTTCCGGCGACCTCCGGCCATCTTGAACCTCCGGCAACGCTTGCCTAGTTCCGACCTCCCTTCGCCTTACCATGACCACCAAACAGAGCCCTGCATCCATCATAGACAAGGAAAACACATCACATAGCATTGCTCAAGAATAATATTAAATTTTCGTCAAAGCTCAACAGAGCACAAAGCATCTACGGCAGACCATCATTTTTGGTCCTTTGCGAATGCACTTATCTTCCCGATTTTTTATGATTTTTTCTGTTGCTCAAATGAAAAACTTGTCAACATGAAAAAGATGCGCCTCGAAATTCTCTACAATTTTCATGTAGACCAAATAATTTTATGAGCACGGGAAAACCTCCAAAATCGTGAATTATAGAACGGTCCGATGCGAACAAGTTTTGGTCCGTCGTAAATGCGCTTACCTTCCCGATTTTCTGTGATTTTTTCTGTTTCTCAAATGAAAAACTTGTCAACATGAAAAAGATGCGCCTTGAAATTATCTACAACTATCATGTAGACTAAATAATTTTTCAAGCAAGGTAAGACCTCAAAAAGCGCGAATTACAGAACGGTTTGTCGCGAATGCGATTTTCGGGTCCGTCGCAAATGCCCTTGCCTTCCCGATTTTCTGTGATTTTTTATGTTGCTCAAATGAAAAACTTGTCAACATGAAAAAGATGCGTATCGAAATTCTCTACAACTTTCATGTAGACCAAATAATTTTTCGAGCCCGGGAAGACCTCCAAAATCGCAAATTTCAGAACGGTCTGTCGTGAATGCGATTTTCTCTGTTTGTAAAACTACTTGGTCCGACGTAAACGTGAAACTCTCTGTTTGTAAACCTTTTTAGTCCGGAGCAAATGAAAAAACTCTCTGTTACTTGGTTCCTTGGTCCGGCGCAAAACAAAATACTTTCAATTTGAAATCCATGTCAAAGCCAAATCAAATCAAACTCAAACCTGAGCAACTCAAGCTCAAAACAAATCAAATACTCATCACAAACAAGGATGGACCTCCACATGGTCTTTCAAATTGAAACCCAGTGCTGATTGAAACTCAATTTTTGCATCATCACCTCCAAGAAATCCTACTCGACCCGGTCGTAGGCCTTAGTCGCGTCAAGCTTTAGAGCACAACATGAGTTATTCTTTTCTCCGTTGGATTGTTAGTCTCCATGTAATGCAAGCACTCATATGCCACAAGAATGTTGCAGAGATCCTCTGTCCAGAGGTACGAACGCAGATTCCTCCTCAGAAATAATATCTAGGAATGTAACCTTTAGCCTGTTAGCAAGAGTTTTAGAAATAATTTTGTAGATAACATTGCACAGGCTAATCGGCCTATACTGCACGAGAGAAGCAGGATTTTACAGTTTAGGAATAAGAACGATGAACATGCTATTTATCTCTGGATGGATATCACCTCCGTTGAGCACGGTCAGCACCGTCCTGGTGATCTCCACACCGCCCAAATCCCAGTTACGCTGGAACAAGTGTGCTGGAAATCCGCCGGGTCCCGGGCCAAATCCAACTTCGAAGCTTTCGTTGGTTCAAGTGAGGCATGCTGGCTGGCACGGAGCAGACTTCAGCATTCCACCCTCCCAGGTTGCTCAGTCGAATCACCATCCTTCTCTGATCGGGCCTTCTTTTGAGAATCGACTCGGTTTATCAGATTGGTTGGGAACATCTGAAAGAGTACTTCTTTTACCTCATTTTCAATAAAGGGAGCTGAGATTTGGGTACATTTCATTCATACTTTAATATTTATGTAACTTTTTTTAAAAAAGAGCATAGAAGCACTATCAGCCAAAGCCATTGAGGAAAGCCCTAGCTATTTCCTCTCTGTTTGGACCTCTTATCAGGAGAGGTTATCAGATAATCACCAAACTGCGTATTTGTTGGCTGGTGATCCCCATCTCCACAGCCAGAGTGAACATGGCCGATGAGCCCACAAATGGCACAAAATTTTGGCAATTTTTGATTTTGATACCTTACTTTGAAAATTTGCAAAATATTAACGCCACGGCCATGCACACGAATCGATAGCTTGGTTACCTCCATTTTGACACGAGTTGGCAGGAAGTTCCCCCAGCCCCAACCATCATTGTATTTGTCCACCTCCACTCTCAGCACATTTCCAATGCGTGCAGCCAATTGCTTACTTACTCTCCTTCATGAAGGTAGGAGGCAGATCATATCTGCGAACCCAAATTGCCATCCTCTTGAATTAAATCGCCGATGTCTCTGTGAGCCCATCATACTCCTCCGTCAAGAAAGGGCTACCCCGGAAAATCCATGGTCAGGCTTCAATCACCCTCTGAGAGTCTCATAGTTACCAGATTCGCTCTAAACCCCTGTAAATTGCGAAGCAGATTCATCAAACTTGAACTGGTTTAAGGTATAGGGTTCATATTCGCAGTGAAAATGAGAAGAAAAAGTGATAAATGGTGAACCCAAATCCCTGGACGAACAGCATTTCTGGAAACTATGCCCAGTCTCCTTTACAGAAGAACTGAAGGACAAACAAGTTCTCACCTAGCCTTTCAAACGTCACTTCCTTGGCTAAACTCCAAGCATATTTCATCTGTCTGATTAAAGAAGCATGGCTAAAGCTCTTAGTGGTGAGTACAGACCCAATTGCAATCCACTTGGACTCAGCTCTTATATCCTCAATATTCTCCTCTAGCACAAAGTCCTCTTGACTCCTGCTGCAAATCTAGCCACTGAAGTAGCGAATCGATTTGCTCTGAGGAACATCCATCAACACTCTCCGCCGAACTCCTACCCGAAGCCTTCGTCGGAATCCCAGAACTCCCGACTTCCTAACCTCATACTGGTTGTTCCAACAAATCCCTACCTCCGACCAACACAACTCCTAGAGTCTAGTAACCAAGACGGGGTAGCACACAAAACAGGCACGCTTCGCCGCAAAACAACCACGAAAGCTCCCCGAAAGGGGAAATTTCAATGAATGACACTGAATTGGACTGCCCCGGACAAAATGACATTAAATTGGTCTGCCTTTCTCGAACTGACACCGTGCACTCTAATTTCATCGTGGAATGACATTTTGGCCCTTTTCTGTGCATTGTTTATGTTTTCCCCCCTTTTTCCCCCGATTCGCATGGTGACGGGACGAAAATGCCCCTGAGTCGCACCGTTGAGGAACCCAGTTGCCTTAGCTGGTTGAACCATGTGGGCTGGGTTGTCCCCTTTGGCTCTGCATCAAACCAGTCGCGCGGGTAGGGTTCGAAGCTGGGCGGCGACGGCGGAGAAGGCAGCGCCGGCGACATCTAGGCGGGAAGACTTCGGCGGCATTGACATCCAGTCGCGCGGGTAGGGTTCGAAGCTGAGAAGGCAGCGCCGGCGACATCTAGGCGGGAAGATTTCGGCGGCATTGACATCGTAGTAAGCTTGTATCTGTCCCGCTTGGTGGAGTAGATGTCGTCGTCTAGCTTCGGTTCTAGTTGGAAATCGCCTTTGGAGCCTACTGGGTTGCCGTTGATTGTGTGTCCGTATTGCAACATCGACAATGTGTTGGAGCTGACTGCGAAAACAGAGGCTAACAGGGGGAAGAGGTTCTACAAATGCCCACGCAACCAAGCTTCGGTGAGTTTTGGGAGTGTGTGTGATGAATTTCTGTTTTGATCGCTAGGTTTAATGAAATTTTGCTTTCATGTATGCAATGAAATTTGTTTTCAGGGTTCGAATGGTTGTAAATTTTTTATGTGGCAAGCCCAGTACGAGGAATACCTTGGAAGAATTGGAGTCGGAAGCGAGTTTGGCAAGCGTGAAGCAAGAAATGATTTAGAGGAACTACAGAAGGAGATGGCAGCACTAACAAGGAAAATTGAAGTTTGGGGAAAAACTATTGTATTGTTAGGTTGTATTAATGTAGTTCTTATGATTTTGTCAGTAATTGTAATGCTTATAAAGTAGCATGTCAATGAAGGCGCAAGTATATTTGTAATGCTTATAATGTAGTTCTTATGTAGTGCATGTAAAATGAACAAGTTTGTTTGGCATCAGTTTGTGAATGAATGATGCAAATGATTTTGGCATCAGTTTGTTTGGCATCAATATGACTTTGTCTGTTTGGCATCAGTCAGTTTGATTGGTATCGATTCTTATGACTTTGTTTGTTTGGCATCAATATGACTTTGTTTGTTTGGTCATCGATTATATTGATTATCCAGGCTCGATTCTTGTCTATTTTTTATTTTTCACATTGTTCACATGGTGCGAAGATGGTATATTACCTAGACAGATGGGTTATATACTTAAAAATGAATTTGGAATCTCAATTGTGGGCTTCTTTTTACAAATCTCGGTGGTGAAAAGCGATTTGCATCTATTGTGGCAATCTATTGTGGTAATCTATTGTGGCAAAAAGACTAGAGTCTCTCGGAGCTTTAACACAAGGAGATCGCAGGTTTTTACTGATTTCAATCAACTTTGTAATAAACATTAGCCAAAACATTTCTGAGGCTAGATTTAAACTTATGCATTTGGACATCGAGCGAAGGCTAATGTTGCATACAGAAGGCTAATGTTTGCCGAGCAACATCCAAAAGTACATCCAGAACAGAAGCTAATGTTTGCCGAGCAACATCCAAAAGTACATCCAGAACAGAAGGCTAATGTTTGCCGAGCAACATCCAAAAGTACATCCAGAACAGAAGGCTAATGTTTGCCGAGCAACATCCAAAAGTACATCCAGAACATGCAGAACATGTAGAAGCTAATGTAAACGCTAATGTTTGCCGAGCAACATCGAGAAGTACATCCAGAACATCCAAATTTACACCCATTTTGCGGACTGAAACGAAGACCACTTGGAGTCTGGTTTTTTCTTTGGAGTCAGCTTTTTGACTGTGGTCTGGCTAGTCCCCTCTCCAGCAGCATTGCTCGTTGCCAGATGCCTGCACCAAGTAGGACATGTACATTATTGCATGAGAAGTGTGACATTGTGAAGAAAGCAAGATTATACCTCGTCGGTGTTGAATTGATATTGTTGGTCCCTTCTCCACCAAGATGCAATTTGAATGGCACCTTCCTTGCAACTGATCTTTCTTTTCTTTCAGGAGTGGTACACTCTTTTTGTTTAGGGCCACTCTTTTCTTTAGGGCCACTCTTAGATCTGCTTTTCCTGCAAATACATATACACTAGTTCAGGGGTTATTTCATATACACTAGTTCAGGGGCTATCAATTGCAAATAAATATACCTCTTTTTGGTCCCATTTAAGGAACACTTGGAGCTAGTCTGCCTGTGACCCAATTCACCACAGCCCTTACACTTGACCTGCCATTTTCCCTTACCCTTGGCCTTTCCTTTCTCAAGACAACCTACAATCCTTTTCTTTCTATGCACACTTGACCTCTTTGCATTTGGTGGCAGCACACTTGACCCAAGGTCCACAGAGGGCCATTGTGACCTGTCAGTCAAAGGTGGAATGATCCCTGCATATGCAAGCCTGAATGATCTCACTGAGAAGTAAGGGTGCACATAGTCCTCCATATTGAAGTTTCTAATGGTACTTATGAATGCCAAAGCATGTGGACAGGGTTTTCACGAGACTGCCACTCCTGCATGTGCACTCATGCTTATCAAGATGCACCACATGTCTCACCACTTCAAGTTCCTCGTTGACCTCACTGACTTCAGCTATATTCTTGCCAGCAGTGGTGACCATCAACCTGTCCACATGCCTTGTCATTGCATTAAGCTGATGAATAACACCAGGGAGAATGACACCTTCAAGTTTTTCTCCTAACCTCCTCCTCCTATCATATAGCTGCATAGTTTTCTTTCTTATTGCATCAGCTAGCTCAGTAGCAGGTAGGTCCTTCAGCTCCTTCACCCAGCTGTTCCAACACTCAGCTAGATTATTTGTGATATAGTCACACTTGGTCTCCTCTGAAAACCTACTTCTCATCCACAACAGGTTGTGGTACCTACGTAACCAAGGCCCAACATCAGGGCAGGCTTCATGTATTTTGCCGATGTAATGGTCAAACTCGCCTCTAAAAGCCCTAGCAGCGGGTACATATTTCCATATATTGGGCCTTGGAATTTTTGACTAAATTTTCCATGAGGTGTCTGAAGCACTCTCTATGCTCGCCTTGAAACACACGCTTAATTGCATTTTCTAAACCCTTGCAGGCATCTGAACTTATTGCCAAATGTGGTGGATCGCCTATGGCTTTTTCAATTGTTGCATGAACCAGGTCCAATTATCTATGGTCTCTGCATCAAACAACCCAAATGCTAGTGGAAACATCCAATTATGGCCATCTAAAGTCAGATTTGAAGGAAGATGGCCATTCCATCTCCCATTAAGTGCAAAGTGGAATCTATGCTAATGTATGGTCTACACCCATTCGTAAACCCATCTATGCTAGGCTTAAAACAACGAGAAAAACCTATGAAAGTACATGTTCTCTCCATCATGTTGTACATCTATTTCGACTACACTTCGGGACTTCTAAGTTCTACCTCTGCCTTGAATTTAAAAAGCATCTCAAAGCTGTTCTCCCATGAACCAAAAATAATGTCCATAGCTTTCTGCCTACCAAGCCACACTGTGCTGTAAGTTAAATTTGCAGAGTACTTACTGTCTAACACAAATTTCAGTTCACTTGCTCCCATATTTGGATGTTCCTTCAAAATTGGGATTGCCTTCTCTGCTATCCACTTGTATGAAGCCATCCTTGTGCTTACTCTGCCTGTAGATACACACACGTGGTCAAACTTATTCACTGTCACCTGCATATACAACCACTCAAGGTTATCCAAAAAAAATGACAACATTAATATGAACAGAAAGATCTCGAAACAAACAAAAATTTATACCCGAATAGACTTTCCATCCCGCATCAACCTTGCTACAATAGCCCATTTACACCCCTTTGCTCTGCAGTAACCCCTATACCTATCTGACTCTGCCTTCTCTGTGGCTACCTCAAATTGATTCACAATTGCATGTTGCCTCAGAGCCATTTTAAACTCATACATAGATCCATACGTGCTCCCCTCTGCCATTGGAGGATTTTCCTTGTCATAGTGAACACAAGCCTCACCGGGTACAACATCTGGAATTACAGTGTCATTTGTCTCATTATCATCATCAGCACCAGTGAAAGGTGACGTAGCCCTGGCATTGTCATCACCATGTCCTTGCTCTGCATCTCCTTCCACCCCATGTCCATGCTCTGCACCTCCTTCCACCCCATGTCCTTGCTCTGCACCTCCTTCCACCCCATGTCCTTGCTCTGCACCTCCTTCCACCCCATGTTCCCAATCAAGACTAAAACCCAACATCTCATAGATGGCATCTTCCCCAGCAACTGGATTATTACTGCCTATGTATATATCTGGATTGTTCATGACACAAAGCTTATCCCAATCGAGCGGCAATGTAGATTCATCATGTCCACCTGCCACACTTCCTCGGTGGCTACAAGAACCCCCCGGGGCGCTATTGACTACCTCGCTCGACCTTGAGTTAGTACCACAAGTACTACTTGCAGCACCAGGATCGACCGTAACAACAACAAAAACACAAGCAAAACAAACACAAATGCCTGTTACGTACAAGACCGCGCAGAAATTACTCCACGTATCAACTATTCGCGCCAATCCCAGAATCCCCATTCACGAACCCTAACCCCTAACACAACCGAGGGAAATTTGAATAAAAGCTTACCTACGACCGACGCTGCACGCTTCCATTCCGCCGTCGTCGATGCAGACCGGCGGTGCCTTCTCCGCCATCGCCGTCGCCACAGCGCAACCCTAGCCTAGCAAATGGACGACCACGAGCCGGCCCAACCGGTTCAACCAGCTAAGGCAACTGGGTTCCTCAACGGTGCGACTCAGGGTCATTTTCGTCCCGTCACCATGCGAATCGGGGGAAAAAGGGGGAAAAACATAAACAATGCACAGAAAAGGGCCAAAATGTCATTCCACGATGAAATTAGAGTGCACGGTGTCAGTTCGAGAAAGGCAGACCAATTTAATGTCATTTTGTCCGGGGCAGTCCAATTCAGTGTCATTCATTGAAATTTCCCCCCTGAAAGCCACAGCCCCTCGAGAGATACTTTGCCGGCTTCGTCTGTGCTTCACCGCCGAGCCCTGTCATTGGCCCGCCGTCGCCTCCCACTCTCGCCCCCTCCGCCCGGTCTCGCCCCGCCGCGGTCGCCACCCTGTCGTCGCCTCCCGGTCGCTGCCTCCTCCCCGCTCGGTCGCCGCCGAGCCCCGCCAACCGATGGCCGCCTTCTTCATGCCTGGTCCTCCTTGCCGCCGGCGCCCTCCTCCTCCCGCGCCGTCGTCATCCTCCCACTACTCCCAGCAGTGAAGCTTCTCCCGGTCCTCTCAAAAAGCCAGAAAAACTTCGGGTAAATCATCAATTTTTCCGAAAAACTACCCCGGTTTGCCAAACAGCCTCTCCAGAAAAACTACAACCATCAGCTACAATGGCTTTACAGCCCAGCAGCTCTTCATTACAGCCGCAATATCCCTACCAAACAGGGCCTGTTAAGCAATTAGCTTGTAATATGTCCCTAATTGGCTCCTCTGTATTTAGTATGCCATTGAATGGCCTCCCCTATCTCAGGGATCTTGTATTCTCTCATTCAAAGGCATATATATACACTAGCCACCCCAGCGTGATCGCTGTGCGGTGATTGCTTTCCCAGCCATCTTTCTTCATGGTATCAGAGCGTCTTCTTTCCTGAAGCCTCCCCTAGTCCTCCGCTGCTCATCTTCTCCTCTCATGGGCTACCGATGAAACTGCTGCTGCTGCAGACGCTGATCCCGTACCACCAGCCGCACTCGTAGATCCCTCCCTGGTCGCTGCACGTCCACCCGATGGCGCTGCCCTCGCTGCCGCTATTCAAGCAGTGATTCCGGCAGCCGTGCAAGCAGTGCTCCCAGCATCTTCGGTGATGCCCGCCATCAATGTCTCTGTCAAGGCGCACGTACGTCCCTGTCGTTCTTGTTCTCAAGACCTCCAACTACACCAAGTGGCGAACCTTCTTCACCGCCATGTGCGGCAAGTTCGCTCTCCTCTCTCACGTCGATGGGACCGTCACCGCGAACCCCAATGACGCTGCTTGGTCGCAACTCGCAAGTGGACTATACCGTGTTGTCTTGGTTGTATGGCTCCGTTGCCGAAGATATCCTCGTCGTCGTCATGGAGCCCAATCAGACCGCGCGCGATCTGTGGACTCGCATCCAGAGCTCTTCAACAACAACCGTGAAACTCGCGCGGTATAGCCAGCAATTCTGCACGCTGGTTTAAGGTGACTCTTCGATTGCCGACTACTGCCAGTGTCTCAAGACAACGGCCGATGCCCTTCGGGATGTCGGCTACCCCGTTAGCGACGTCGACCTCGTCAACAACATGCTATGCGGCCTCAACTCGCGTTTTGATAGAAATAAAGGCACATTTAGGTTTAATTTAATCCAAAAGTAAATCATGAACAACATGTGATTGACTATCGGTAACGAATAACAGGAGCATACCATAGATGCATATGCTAGAAGACTACACATATATCCATCTAATGTGCTCACAATCAATAGGTTGAAAATAAACAGTAGAGACATTGTAACGCATCTTGTTCGGTGTGCGATGGAGCGATGAAGCGTTGTAAGCGCGTCTGATCCGAGGAAGCGCGCGCCGCGATCGGCGCGATGCCGAGCGGCCGCTCCTGAACGCCGAGGAAGACGAGCCGTGGCGGTGACGTGGAAGCGATCGCGGCGCTTCCCAAAAACGATTCGTCCTCTCCGGTGCAAGAACGAGAGGACGGTTTCGAGACTCGCTTTCCCGTTATTTGGTACCGTGCACGGCGTCACGGGACGAAGCGAACTTGATGGCGGCGTAGCGAGAGGAAAATAGCAAAAACCTAGACGTGGTGTGTATCGTGCTCTTCCGGACGGCAGCGGCGCAGTATATAAAGGAATAGCCTGGTAACAGTCCGTAACCGAACACGACTCGAAGACGTGCCATTCACGTAGGTGCCGCACGCCCTGGACCGGATTTCGGCGGACCATTCACGCAGTGCCACGCCGCGCTTCGCCTCGTGCCGTGCTCGAGCCCAAGCCCGAGCCCGAGCCCGGCCCGGCCAGGCGAGGCGAGGCGAGGCGAGCGCGCGCGTGTGTATTCTTTCTCCCTTTCTCCACATGGTTCTACCATGGTGGAGCACACTCCACTATTTAAACTAGTGTTCACCACTTTAGGCTAGCAATGTGGTACTATTACTAGTGCACATGCCTCTTCATGAGGTGGGCCTTTGAGATTTTCTAGGATTTATTGTCTCAATTAAATGGGCTTGGCCCAAATAATCCAACACGTTTCTCCAACGCTGCCGACATCATCACCTTCAGGGGGGTTGCCCCCTCCTTCCGTTGGAACCACCCAGGATCAGCTCGGCGCAGTGACCAACTCACGTCACCTCGTCTTGGCGCTGGACTCAGAAGCTAGCAACGAGAATACACGCAAGTAGCTGGAACAAACTCACACGAGCTGGACAAATATAGAGAGGCTAAGGAGGAGAACACATAGGAGCTTTCCGGCGACGAACGCCTGCTTTTATTGTCTGTGTTGCTCACCCAATAACTAAAAGGAGTACAACTTATATAGCATGGTATGGACACATCACGAGCCTGCACGTACCTACATTCGTGGAGCAAAGATCTCTCCACACTTGCATGCATCTAACTTGGTCCACACACCTGAGCAACAAACTCAGCATGATCTTCTTGCATGCAGCCACCAGGCGATCCTGAAGACTCGGCCATCGAGCTCCCGTGCACCCATCTCACCCACGTCCACACGCGGAACGGCACGAGCACTACAAACGCTCATTCCTGGAGACTTGGACGTCGGCAGCTCATCAACTTCCAATGACCATGACACTACATGCATGACTCACAAACTAAAAGCTAACCTGTGCACTCACACACGCACATACGTGAACTAACACAGAGGCTATTTAGCTAACACACATGCAGAAACTAACTAGCTAACACGCATGCACATACATGCAGACCCACAAGTCAAGATTAATACTAACACCTTCGTTGAGGCTCGCAATCTTGTCCAACTTCACGAACTTCGACAGGCTCACACTCTCTCCACGCAGCCTACCACGGCTCTTTTTTCCACCACCGCCTGTCCCTAGGGCGGTTGTCACCAGTCGGGTTCCCACTCTTCGGGCAACTCCGGTGGTGGTGGCAGTGGTGGCGGTGATAACAATCGCCGCAACAAAGGGCGTCGGAACAACAAGGGGCACGCCAAGTCGCCAACTCCTCTTTCGGCGATGGTCATGTACCCCATCCTGCGCCGTCCATGCCTCAAGGGCCATGGATCTGCTTCAACCCAGGAGCAGGATCCCCCCAATGGCGCGCTGCTACCAACCAAGGCATCCTCAGCCCTCGCCCTTAGGAACCGCAGGTACTCGACACCTCTTTTGCGCCACCACCTACCACGCCGGCCAACACAACCTCATGGGATCGGGCTGGCCTGGTCGCGGCCATGAACCAGCTCATCTTGCAAAACCAAGGCAACTGGATTATGGACACAGGTGCAACCTCCCACATGGCGCCCGATGATGGTATAATCCTTCTTCCCCTCCCTGTACCATCCTCGTCTACAGTCACTGTTGGTGATGGTTCTCATCTTCCCGTCTCCAAATGTGGCCACTCAGTTCTTCACACCAATTCCTCTCGTTTCTCTCTTAATAATGTTCTTGTTGTCCCAACTCTCATTCGCAATCTTATTTCCGTTCGTCAGTTTACACGTGACAACAATTGTTCAATCGAGTTTGATGCCTTTGGTTTTTCTATCAGCGTGTGACTCTTCACTGCAATAGCTCCGGCGACCTCTACTCGGTGACGCCATTCGCCTCCTCCACCACATCTCCACCCGTTGCAGCTCACGCATACCTCGCTACCTCCTCCAAACTTTGGCATCAATGTCTTGCCCATCCCGGGCCTTCTGTCCTTCGGCAATTACACAAGTCTTCCTCCATTACTTGTAATAAACCAGATCGTGCTCTTTGCCATGCCTGTCGGCTTGGCAAACATGTGCATCTTCCGTTTGGGAGTTCTAGCTCCTTCTCTTCGACCACCTTTGAATTAATACATTGTGATGTATGGACATCCTCTATTCTCAGTAATTCGGGGTTCAAATACTATTTGGTCATTCTCGACAATTTCTCTCATTTTTGTTGGACTTTTCCTCTTAAACAAAAATCGGAAGTCCACCAACACATTGTCCATTTTCATAGCTATGTTGCAACACAATTTCACTTGCCCATCCAAGCCATTCAGGCAGACAATGGCACTGAATTTGTTAACAACGTTTCTTCCCAATTCCTCCTAAACCATGGCATTCTTCTTCGGCTCTTGTGTCCTTACACTTCCCAGCAAAATGGCAAGGCGCAACGTATTATTCGTACCATCAATAATACGATCCGTACTCTCCTATTTCACGCACACATGCCTCCCTCCTACTGAGCCGAAGCTCTCGCCACTGCTACTCATCTCCTTAACCGGCGACCTTCTTCATCTATCAACCATGATCTCCCCTTCGAAAAACTATACCAGACACGCCCGTCATTTGATCACCTTCGAGTCTTTGGCTGCTTGTGTTTTCCGAATCTTTCCGCAATCACTACCAACAAACTCTCCTCTCGTTCGACGGCATGTGTCTTCCTCGGTTACCCTAGTTCCCATAAAGGCTACCATTGTCTCGACCTTGCAACTCGACGAGACATCATTTCTCGGCATGTCATTTTTGATGAAAATACTTTTCTGTTTGCCGATCGTACTGTACCTTAGTCACCCTCGACGTTCGTTTTTTATTCTGGATGATGCGGCAAGTTTGCCAACCATACATGCAGTGTGTGCTTTTCCTTCTCATGCAGATCACGTAGCTTCGCCGACCTCAGCGGAATTAGATCTTGGCTCGCCCGGGCTCTCCTTCCCTCCTCACGAAGATCGCATGTGTACGCCGGATACGCAGCTTCCTCCATCACGCGGGCCGATCGTGCGTCTGACGCATCTCCAAGCGTGCGTGCCTCTAATTGCGCGGGCATGCCTGTCGATTGACTGCGTGGTCCGATCGCGGGTGCCGCCTATCATGCGCCCAACGCACCAATAACACACCCTATCTATAGAAATGGTACGCCTCCACCCGGATAATCTACATGTGTAAATTTTCAAAAATATAGAAAATATTCTCTGTGAAGAGATGATATGCCTCAATGGTACGGGTTGATCCGGATAATCCGCCTATGTTGGTTTTTTTGACTTAGTTGAATTTTGATTCAAACTTTGAGATCCTCTCAACCATGACTTGATCCTTGGCGCTTTCTCACTAGAAATGAGCTAGAATGATCTAATATACATCACAGCTGGCTTCTCAATATAACCAAGCTCAAACTATTAGTTAGACTGAGCTAAAGCTGAGCAGTTTTTTTTTCTTTTCTAACCATCCTGCAAATGAGAGTGGTGGCAAATAAGAAAAATATTAGAGGATAGAAGTTTGAAAACCTCGTTAACCAGAAGCTGTATGCACCAATATATATATATACACACACACACACACACACACATATATGGCAACATATCCAGTGAAAACCCTCCTTACCGTGAAAGCTTTGTGAAACCCACGTATAAAAGTTTTGAAAAATTCTCAAAAAATTTCCATACGTAGAGGAGGTGAGGTTCTACAACCCTATGAAATTTGAAGATCAAATTCAATTGCATTTGAAAGATATGAAAAAGACAAATTGCAAAATGAATAGTGCTAAATAGTGAAAAATCACTATTCATACTGAATTTGTCTTTTTTATATCTTTCAAATGCAATCGAGTTTGGTCTTCAAATTTTACAGGGTTGGAGAACATCATCTCCCCTACATATGATAATTTTTTAAGAATTTTTTAAAACTTTTACACGTGGGTTTCACGGAGTTTTCACGGTAAAGGGGTTTGCACTAGATATCTCCCCCACATATATACATACATATATGGCAACATATCTAGTGAAAACCCTTCTTACCGTGAAAACTTCGTGAAACCCACGTATAAAAGTTTTAAAAAATTCTCAAAAAATTATCATACGTAGATGAGGTGAGGTTCTACAACCCTGTGAAATTTAAAGATCAAACTCAATTGCATTTGAAAGATATGAAAAAGACAAATTGCAAAATGAATAGTGCTAAATAGTGAAAAATCACTATTCATACTGAATTTGTCTTTTTTATATCTTTCAAATGCAATTGAGTTTGGTTTTCAAATTTTACAAGGTTGTAGAACATCATCTCCCCTACGTATGATAATTTTTTGAGAATTTTTCAAAACTTTTACACGTGGGTTTCACGGAGTTTTCACGGTAAATGGGGTTTGCACTAGATATCTCCCCTACATATATATATATATATAGGAAGCCTTTTCTGTACTCTTGGGAGTACGTACTCCCACATCCAGTATACCACTTAAACGAATGTGTTATACTCTTTTATCACTTTCAGTATACTCTAATAATAATTCTAAGATACTAAAATGCGACATTGTTGAAAAAAATTCATCAGAACCATTTATTTATTGCTATATACCGTTTTTCATGTATAAAAAGAGTATATAAACAAATTATGCTATAAAGTGTGGGTTTTGATGAAATTTTTCGTGAAACTCACTTTGGAGTATCTTATAATTAGTATTAGAGTATATTCAAAAGGATAAAGAAGTATAATAACTGTTAGGAAACCGGATTCGTATCCTATATGGACTCTTCCTTATCTCTAAGCAGAACCGCTATATATAGGAGGCAGGGGGTCACCCCATTGTACACAAGCATACAGAATAATAAAGCAGAGCAGTTCCTCCTCATATTGTGTCTCTCTCCCTCTCTCTCTATTCTCCAGTTTAGATCTATTAGGCAACCCCGGACTATTCGATAGCGAGGTTGTCTAACACGTTATCAGCACGATCTCTACCGGAGAAAGATTGAAAGGTGAGAAAAAGACAAGAAGTGAAGGATCGTCGACAACGACGAACGACTACTACCGGCGATTGATCGCCCGATCCGATCTGCAATCAACTCGCCATCAAGCCGGCATCCACTCGGATTGCCGAAAGAAAAAGTCCTACGCGACTCTATCCTACGCGATAGCCTATCAAGAATAGATTGGAAAGGTGAGAAACAGAAGATTGAATCTAATAGCTCGTTCAATTCTTTACGCGCATCTATGTGGCACGAAGCTACGAGTTCGCGGTGTTTCTCTAGTACATAGTATGAATGCATCTAATCGTGGCACGGTTACGAGTTCGCGGTGTTTCTCTAGTACAAAGTATGAATGCACCTAATCGTGGCATCAAGCTGCGAGTATGCATCTAATCTATGCATCTAGGTATTGTGTTCGTCATGTGGCATGAAGCTACAAGTTCACATCAACTTTCGCAGATCGTAGCATGAAGCTACAGATCGCTATAGTACATCGGCACGAAGCCCTATCACGGCTAACAGCGATGCGTGGGCACGAAGCCATCACTACATGCACGTTTAATTGGCAACAGAACCTGAGTGATTGGGATTTGATTTTGGTAATGAATAAACAGACATGAGACAATTGGTGTCTAGGAAAACACACATGAGGCTTGGTTCTTTAATTGGCACCCGAAAACGGGAAGTGATCCCTCCCTCATGTGAGCCCTAGGGGCAGGTTGACCTGGCCAAGAGTCGAATTGACGGAGATATTCGTTACCTGTTTTCGCTCCCAACCAACGAGAGTTACATAAGTTGTAATTAGCATTACACCGCATTTAATTTATGTTGTAATTTATTTTCTGTTATCAAGTAATGATGAAAAATTACCTTAATATAATTCATTGGAAATTCAAGCATGCCGCACGAAGCGGCCACCGTCGCGCCAAGAAGGCCGACGTGCATGGAACTGACAGCGCCGCACGCACGAAGCCGCGCTATGCCGATCGCACGAAGTCGATCGTGCACACAAAGCCGATTGCACGTATGAATCCGATCGCCTGCACGAAGCCGATCACGCACATGAAACAGATCGCATGAAGTCGATCATGCATATGAATCCGATCGCATGCACGAAGCCGATCGTGCACATGAAATAGATCGCACGAAGTCGATCATGCACATGAATCCGATGGCATACATGAAGTCGATCACGCGCATAAATCTGATCGCATGCACGAAGCCGATCACATACATGCACGAAGCTGTATTTATGAATATTTATAAATCTGTGTATATATGAATTTTGCAGTTATGAATCATGTATTTATGAATCTTGTACTTATGAATCCTACATTTATGAATCTTGCACTTATGAATCTTGCATCTATGAATCTTGTATTTATGAATCTTGAAATTATTGCTTTCTTTTAGTTTACTGGATATTCATGAGAATTTGATTTATGCATTTATGAATTTTTGCAACCACTCTCTATTAGATTACACGAAGTAATCTAATGAAAGAATCCTATGAATATGTAAATACCTGGCATTGTCATATGTGAGTTTTGAAGAACTGGCCCGAATGGTCAGAACTATCTCACATGGGCATCAAATGTGAAGATCGTGCTTATGAGCAAGAAGCTCTGAATTGCCATCGGTTTAGGGTCCTCGAAGGACAAGTAACCTACTGCCGAGCAAAACGATCAAGTTTTGTACTCCCCAGGTATCACTTTTCAGCCACTGTGAAGAATGAATACATGGCTGAGGTGAGTACACTTGAGTTACGGACTGCACTTCAGAAGCAGTTCGAGAAGCTCAAGTCCGCCATCTTGCTCCAAGCACAGCAAGATTGGGTTCGCCTGAAGTTTGCAGGCTACAGAACAGTGGTTGTTAATGAATTTTGAATAATGAATTGTAAGCTCTCGAAGAGCATACATTTTCTTTCCTCATGAATAGAATTGCAATTTATTCTTTATTCCAGTATTCTTTATTTACAAGCAATGTTTGAATTACTTTGCCACTGTATGACTAGAATTATATTTCTTGTCATTTAGATATTGTGTAGCGCCCAATGAAGGTGATATGTATTGTTTATAGTGGCACAACAAATACCATCTTAAGAGAGTCGAAATACTTCCAAACGATCACGAAGAACGCTGGAAGGATAATGAAAATCGCAGGAAGCGATACGCATATAATAGGCTCAGGAAGAGCCACAATTATATTGCTAATGGGTACAACTTTGGTAATTGATGAAGCCTCCTTGTACCCTGAATCAACATGCACCCTCTTAAGTTTTAACAGATATCCGCGCCAATGGGTTTCACGTAGAAACCAATGAAGAAAATGGCAAAGAGCATTTGTGCATTATGAAGCACGCGGAGTATGAAAAATGGTATTAAGAAAAATATCCCTCATATGAATCTGGGTTGTACTACACGATAATCAATGCACACGCAGTGTATACTTATTTGAAAACTGTATTTAGAAGCTCTGAATTATTTTCGTTATGGCATTGTATATTTAGGTCATCCTGGTCTTAGATTGATGAAAAATATAGTTAACAACTCACAAGGTCATGGCATTAATGTTAAAAATTTCCCGAATCACGAAGATTTTGTGTGCCATGCATGTGCCACTGGGAAATTAATAACAAAACCCTCTGTTATGAAAGTGCAACATGAAATCCCTGCATTCCTAGAACGCATTCAGGGGGATATTTGCGGCCCGATTCAGCCCATGTCGGGCCGTTCGATACTTTATGGTGCTCATTGATGCTTCCTCGAAATGGTTGCATACATGTTTCTTGACAACAAGGAATCATGCATTCGCAAAGTCGATCTCGCAGATCATCGAATTAAGAATGCTTTTCACGATCATCACAAGTCCATTCGAATGGACAATGCCAACGAATTTACTTCCAAGGCATTTGATGATTATTGCACAAAGAATCGGAATAAGTGTTGAGCACTGCAGACAAAGCACATCCATACGCAAAATGGAATAGCTGAAGCACTAATAAAGAGGATTAAGCTCATAGCCCGACCACTCTTGCAGAGTTGTAACTTGCCCAACACTTGTTGGGGACACGCAGTCATGCACGCAGCAGCACTCATCAATTATAGACCGTCGGCCTACAACATCCATTCAACTATGCAACTAGTGCAATGGGTCATCCTGAAGATTTGAATGAATGGTATATGTACCTATACCACCCCCACAACGAACTGCAATGGGCTCTCTCCGTAAGTCTGGGATATACGTTGGTTATGAGAATGCATCCATAATCAGGTATTTGGAACCTATGACTGGAGATTTGCATACAACCCAATTGGCTGATTGCATTTTTTTGACGAGGATCGCTTTCCCGTCATTAGGGGGAGGAAATGAACCATTGGATGAAAATGCCGGGAAACCATATGGCATTCCATTGGGATCCCCGTGCATGACCCTCGCACTAATGAAGCAAATCATGAAGTCAAGAAGATAATCGATTTGCAGAATTTAGCAAATGAACTGCCTGATCATTTTTGTGATCTGAAGAGCGTGGTTAAGTCGCATATACCAGCAAGAAATGCACCAGAGAGGGTGGAAATACCAAAGAAAGCAGAAGGTATCCCTCATCCTGTTCAGAGGCCTCAAAGAAAAAGAACAGGAAATCTGGCTTCTCAAACCCAAAGTACCCGGAGACGTCTGGGGAAAAATGGGCAAGAGGACTTACCATAGCCAATCACAAAAATGCCCCAAAGCAAGATTTGAATCTTCAATTGGAAGAAGCCGCCGGAAATAATGTGTGCGCACACATTGGCGGAGAAAAACTAAAGGAACTTGCTCCTGGAATGGAAAATAGCAATGAAGAGCAAGTAGAAGTGCATGAAGCACACCATGACGAAATGGCCATAAATTTTGTAATAATAGGAGAATCTATGAAAATAGCAACAACCATTGCAAGGCTTGTTGTTCAAGGTTTCACTCAACGTCCTAGGGTTGATTATGAAGAAACATATTCTCCGGTCATGGGCAGAATTACCTTTAGATACTTGATCTCAATGGCAGTCAACTTGAAGTTGAGAATGAAGCTAATGGATGTTGTCACAGCATATTTGTATGAAAACTTGGATTCGGAGATATAAATGAAAGTACCGGAAGGTATCCCTATCCCGAACCAAGTCTAAGCAAACAGAAACCTATACAGTGTGAAATTGGAGAAATCCTTTGTATGAAATTTGAAAACGATCGAGGAAGAATGTGGTACAATCGCTTGAGTGACTTTCTCTGCAAGAAAGGCTACACGAACAAATGAAGATTATCCATGTGTATTTATACAACGATCCCCGAATGGATTTTGTATAATCTCCGTCTATGTAGATGACCTGAACATCATTGGGACGGATGAAGAAATTGAAGAAGCATGCACATACTTGAAATCTGAGTTTGAAATGAAAGATTTGGGTAAAACCAAGTTCTGTTTAGGCTTGCAGCTTGAACATGTCCAAGGCGGAATCTTGGTACACCAATCATCCTACACGCAGAAAGTGTTGGAGAGATTTGGTTTTGAGAAAGCATACCCTGCAAAGACACCAATGGTCGGAAGGTCACTCCAAGCAGACCTAAATCCATGCAGGCCTAGAGAAGAGGGGGAGGAAGTCCTGGGAGCGGAATTCCCATATTTGAGTGCAATGGAGCGCTCATGTACCTTGCAAATAGCACTAGGCCGAACATTGCGTTCGCCGTGAATTTGCTAGCACTGCAAAGGCGTAACCCACCAAAAGGCATTGGAAAGGGGTGAAGGACATCTTCCGTTACCTTCAAGGAAGCAAAGACCTCGGCTTGTTTTACAAAAGAAACGATGAATTGAATTTGGTTGGCTATGCCGATGCTGGGTACCTATCGGACCCGCATACTGGCAAGTCACAAACTGGGTATGTTTTCCTTTATAGTGGAACAGCAATTTCGTGGAAGTCATCTAAGCAGACTCTTGTCTCAACGTCGACAAACCACTCAGAAATAATTGCTTTGTATGAAGCCTCTCGAGAATATGCATGGCTCGAAGAATGGTTCACCACATCCAGAAGTCATGTGGTTTGAACATGGAACAAACCCCTACCATTATCTATGAAGATAATGCAGCTTGTGTTGCTCAGGTACAAATGGGATATGTGAAGAGAAACCTCACAAAGCATATCAACCCCAAGTTCTTTTATGCTCATGAATTGCATAAGATGAACGAGATACTGCATACTAAGTCGTGTGAAAATCTCGCAGATTTATTCACTAAGTCACTTCCGGCATCTTCCTTTGAAAGATGTGTTAGAGGAATCGGGATGATGAGGCTTAGAGAAGTGCAGATTTTAGGGGGAGAATTTTCACATACTCCTACATAAATCTCGAACATGAAGTTTGAGTACCCAACGTGAATCTTGAAGATTAACATTGAAGTTTTGGTGGATTGTACTCTTTTCCTTAAGTAAGTTTTTCATTGAAGTTTTCTTACATAAGGTTTTTGATGAGGCAATCCGTGCAACACAGCAAGCGTGTGCTATGTACTCTTTCTCCAATTATTTTTCCCACTGGGTTTTTATGGAGTTTTAATGAGGCATATGCATCTCGCAGTGAAGAGTCCAAGGGGGAGTGTTAGGAAACCGGATTCGTATCCTATATGGACTCTTCCTTATCTCTAAGCAGAACCGCTATATATAGGAGGCAGGGGGTCACCCCATTGTACACAAGCATACAGAATAATAAAGCAGAGCAGTTCCTCCTCATATTGTGTCTCTCTCCCTCTCTCTCTATTCTCCAGTTTAGATCTATTAGGCAACCCCGGACTATTCGATAGCGAGGTTGTCTAACAATAACATCATTTATGCAGTATATTGAGATTGGGAGTACGTGCTCCCAAGAGTATACAACCATTTTCCTATATATATATATATATATATATATATATATATATATATATATATATATATATATATATATATATATATATATATATATATATCTCCCCGTAATGACATACAATGCTAGCATACACTTTATTTGATAAATCTAATAGCAACGACATTACGAACATGTTGTGCGATCTATTTTTATTAGCATAACCCCGATAATCCTTACGTATAAACATACGCATTAGGATTTAGGACCGTGGCACGGTGCATGCAGCCTGCACTTGCTGGGGACCTCGGTGGGTGCTCTAGCTAGCCGGACAGGATCACAGGAAGTCCTGCCTCCTGGTGCTCTGCAAGTTTGGCCCCGACGTCGGGTGCACCGATATGGCCCCGCCGCTGAGCGGCCCGGCCTGCCAGACCGTGTTCTGCTGCGTGGAGTTCCCCGGCAGCGCCACCGTCGCGTATATCGTGTACGCGCCGCCGGAGTACTCGGCGGTGGGCGGGACCGGCGCGTCGAACTTGAGGCTCCCGTTTGTCAGGCTGGGGCTCAGGCTCTCCAGGACCGTCGTGAGGACGGACACCACGCCGGTGTTGTTCTGCGAGGCGACGAACACGCTGCTGCCGGCCATGCCGGTGCCGGGGCCTGTGTTGATACCCCAGGCGACCCAGCCGCCGCTGCTCTGCGGCGCGCGGAACGCGATGTCGGCGGTGCCGTTCCCCGGGTGGTACGTCCAGTGCAGGCTGGCGCCGAGCACGGGCAGGGAGTTGCACCGCTGGAACGACCGGCCATGGAACGTCGCGGACACGCAGTCCTGGGCCGTCGCGCCGGCGGCGAACAGCAGCACGGCCGCGAGGAGTAGCCGCGCCATGGTAGCAGAGCACATGGAGCCTTGCTTGTGCTGTGTTGCTTCCTTTGAGCTCTGACGCGAGGTGCAAATATATGTAGTGGGGGCGTGAGAGTGGGAGGGCGAGGGCATATCTGCATATGTAATGGCGACGTGAAGCTGGACTGGACTGTTGGGGCTTGCGGGGTTCGTGTGTGGGTGGAAGTTTCAGAGTTGACGAATTTTGCAAATTTAGACTCTTCAAAACGTTGGTTAATTTCCACCGCCGCACCCTACTTTTCATTCGGAAGACAAGTGCATGAGTGATCCAACTTCTTTCGACACCTGCAAGAGTGCAAGGCAACAAGAGGACATGTTGGCTTCAACCCGATCGTGCATATGCAAGTCTTCATCTGTATCCGCATTTGACATTGCCCCAGACGATGTCTCTGCTGCCCCGATGTTTCCCTCGAGATATTTCAACAATAATGTCAATATGTGATGGCAGGCATGCTCGGCGAGGTTGCAGCCTTCGGCAGTTACCTGAATTCCGAAGACGTCCGTTCTCGCAACAACAGATGTAGGTGCACGCAGTTACGTTAGAACCTTACATACACGAAGAAAACCTTCAGGTCCAAAGGGGCCTCGTGCGTACGTCCGTACACGCCGTAGCTAGCCATTCGTCCTACTGCTGTCGCCATCGTCTTTTTCGCGGAAGAATTTATCGCCACACTAACCTCAACACTGATCTCTCCAAAAGTACCTCCCAATTTTTCAACCCCAGGTTTCAGCGTGTTGCGGCTACAACGCCGCCGTGACGAGAAGGCTTCGTCCTCGCAAGTCATTGCCTTCGGTTTGAAGAGATCTTTGGTTCACACTGTTTATCTCTCCGAGATGTAGTATACCTGGTATTCGGATTAGAGTACGATCGTTAGTCACAAATGGCGAGGTCAGGGATTGCAGAGTTGCCGACGCAGTGCTCTTCTTAGGTAGTCGAGATGCCATCTGGTTTGAGCCAGATTGCAGGACTAATGGGGAGCAGATTTACGTTTGCATATGCTCACAAGTTACGAATCTGCAGAACCACCACCACTTCGTTGAACTGGTAACAAACCATATCCCAGATACGGACAGCAATACACCTAGGAGTGGACAACCAGCTGTCTTGCTCGATCAAACTACTTAAGATAACGAGCCATCTCGAAATCTCAGCTCGACTCAACTCGTTAAACTCACGAGTTGGTTCATTAAACTCGACATTGCTATTTAAAAGGAGGATTGATGTTAAGACTATACACCATGTGTTATCATCCTCACCTCACACGTATACAACTATACTTGAAGGACTCGTTAAACTCATTATCTAAACAAGTTTAAATCTCGGCTCGACTCGACTAACGAGTTCGTACCAAGTTTGAGAGTACTCGTTTTACTCGTAAGTTTTGAGTGTTTTTTCCACCCCTAAATACACCATGCAAGTATTGCAAAACAGCCACACCAGAGACGAATTTTCATAATTTTTATCTCCCATGTCAACGAAATCTAACCATCCACGATATAATTAAACAACCACATGCCGCAAAATGCAGCAAGAAAAACCTGGCCAGTTACTCGAAGCAAATATACGTTTTCGACATGTCCAATAACAAAATTTACATACGCTAGGGAAGACTGAAGCTAGTTTTCTTGAGCATCTCTTCTCCCTATGCTGTAGTCAGTGCTTAGGCTTGAGTACTAAGGACTGGCAGCACGAAGATAAAGCATCAGATGCATCAAGAATTGGTGGAAGCGTGAATGGGGGGAGAACGCCGCCTTTCTGCACAACGGTCAAGGCGTTTCCGCCAAGTGTGTGTGCCATTGCAGCCTGCTGCTTGTTGAGCCCCTCCATGATGCAAGAGAATGCTGCGAAGGTGGCGCAGCTCTGAAGCAATGCTTGAGGTGCTCCTGGTTTAAGAGAAACAAGCATCCAAGAAAAGTATATCACCAAAGGTCCAACAGGAAACAGATAAATAGTGGTTGAGAATAATAATGGATTTTTAATAGCAGCTTGGGGTAGCGCACGCACAAATGATCCAAAAAAGAAACTCAACAAACAATCGTCCACGCTTTAATTAGCCTTTCAATGCTAACTTCCATCTGTTCTACTTAGAGGGCCAACTGAACATATGTGCCAGCTATCGTTCCTTGCACACTAGAATACTATACGAAACTCAATGCAGGAACGACTGCCATGACTCCTAAGTCCTAGGGCAGTACTAGCAGCCGGACGTCTGATTTTTTTTTAATTTTTCGGACGCCCGCGCAACATTTTTTTTAGCGTCTGCAACATTTTTTTCGCTTTTGAAACATTTACTATTTGTCGAAAAAAAATGTTACGGAAAAAAACAGACGTCTGAACTGTAGCATTACCGTAAGTCCTAACATACACGCCAGTAAAGTGACAACGGGATGCAGTTTGAAGTTCGTAACAATGTGTTTAACATATCACCAGCTTAGCCGTCAGCATTACTATTTGCTGGCCTTTACCGGGCAATTCATTATGTATGAGCACAACATGAAACTGAACATTGCAGGATATTGATATGCCAGTACACAGTTACACTAGCAGCAGTGCATTGTCCCGTACAAACTGTAAATCAGCACCACACGATGCATGAACGATTCAGTATAATTGGACCGCACAAACTGTGCAGTCGTGACTCATGAACAACAGAGCAAAAAAAATTCCAGGGTTATTGATCAGCCTATACCCTCAAGCAATTTTTTCAATTGGCTGCAAGACTCCATTAACAAGCAAAACAGGCACGAAGTGTCCTGTAGATGATGCCTCTTTATCATGCAAAGAACAAGGCTATCATGATTTGTGAATTTCTTATACATGATAATGGACCTATTGGAAAGAAACTTTGTTGAAATTCTACAGTACATATAAGAAGCAATTCTGGACAAACTTCAGTTGAAGTTCACACTCTAACTCTTGAAATAAGTATAATTTCAAATTCATTTTAAGAATCGGAAGCACACCCAAAACAAAGATTACGCTCAATGGTTGACCTAAACAGTTTGCTGAACACAAATGATTGTCCGCATCATAATGTCTTTACGAAATAAATGTAAAACAAGAATCCTGTATTGCAGTTCAGAATGGCTAGAATTTTACTGAAATGACTTTTTTTGATGAAACCAGTAGTGAGAAGAAAAAATCCATAGCAATAAGATCACGAAAAATTGTACAGTAATCAGAATAATGTTTGCAACTACTAGCCAAAAAGATTGACAATACCATCCAATATCATGTAGCACTATAATTTTAACATATTGAGGATAGCATACCAAACAATACCAAGTACGAATGTACAATAGTGAAAATATTATTAATTCAATGTAAATGTACCTGGAAAGCTCAACGCAAGGCCAGTGCAACAACCAGCAACGCCAGCATTGACAACTGCCAATGGAACATGTCAGTTCATACTACATATCCAATTCCCAAGAAATTATAAATGGCCAACTAAAACAAAACGCATACTATCATCTTTCCCACGCAGCCTTCTCAATAAGCACACGACCAAACTCTGGACGCCAGAGAGAACTGCAAAAGTCTAATCCAAGAAATTTCTGATATGACCAAGCTGTCCGGAAAAGGTGCTAAAAAATATTTGCATAAACATTATGAACACAAGCAACTAACCTTGGCAGAAGACCCTGCATTGTTGAATGAGCCCTTGAAGCCCTTCTTAGTAATCAAACCTTGTCCTGCAAAAATAATCCATGCAACATAAAGATTTTATTTTTATGCGAGGAAAATAACTAGGTGCCACATGTGATGTTAATAACACCATGCATAATACATCATTTTGATGGTACTCAAGGCAACTAGACTAATAGTGCTTCCATTATTCTAACACAATAAGGATCTAAAATTCAGATTAAGGAATCAAATGAACTGAATGAGACCGTGCAATCAAACTAAAAAAAGTTTCAAAAAATTCTGAAAAAAATCATAGATATACATCTCAACTTACCCCATCTACATATAAAATTTCATGACCAAATTCGTCCTATACTAGAAGTTACAAAAAAGACAAATTTGGGATGCATTTGAACCGTAAAAGTTTGTTAGAAATTTGTTTTTTTTTTGTAACTTCTAGTATAGGACGAATTTGGTTATGAAATTTTATATGTAGATGGGGTAAGTTGAGATGTACATCTATGATTTTTTTTAGAATTTTTTGAAACTTTTTTTAGTTTGATTGCACGATGATTGCACCAAACTGTTGATTGCACAGTATATGCCCCCATTATCTACAAAACGAATAATATATCTAGCGGCAAGATTTTTCTTCTCAAACAACTAATTTCTTGGAGTCATTATCAATCTCGAAGAAGTCCATGCTCTTAGATTCTGGGAAGAATTGGGCAAAAAACCTAGGCAAAGAAAGCTCCTATCTTTATGTGCCCTAATAAGAACTAAGCTCCAAAAATAGAAAATCTCGAGACTACCACATCACGAATAAAGAAAGCACCAGCGCAAAATAGAGCAATCCGGGAAAGGAAAGAAGGGGAATTGGGGTGGTAATACCATATCCGACGATAGATCCCAAGAAGGCGCCGCCGGCGAAGTCTCCGGCGGACCGGAGGAAACAGACGACGGGGGCGGCAGACAGAGGCGACGGAGGCGCGCCTCCGTTGGCGGGGTTGGTGCCCTCGGCGCCGAGGTCGTCGCCGTCCGACTCGTTCTCGCGCTTCGCCGCCATCGCTCCGCCCTCCTCTCTATTTACTGTTTCGTTATCGCGTTCCGTTTCGTTTGCGCAGGCTATATACACGAGTTGGTGTGCAGGACGGGACTAGTGCCTCTGGCAACCGGGCCCCATGTGTCAGCCCATCCGGGATGGGCCGTCTTGACGGGCCCAAGTACCCCAACCAAACAGCTGTTTTGTTTACACCTCGGCCGTTTCTGATTAAACGAGTAGCCACTGCGAGCGTTTGCACGAACACCATTATCAAATGTTGTTTGCTAACACTGAATCTCTCAATGTACACGCTTGGTATAAGATAAGCTTTGCAAAATGCTCAAATGCACGGAAGTGTCTCATATCATGAACAATGTATATAGTCTGATAAAAATGCGCCACCGTTGAAGACTTCCATAAGATTAATTAACTCGTTACATGCTGCCATAATGCCATTGAGTTTGAACTTGCAATATTTTCTGGCAAGACATCAAAGAAAGCTTCCAATCCAAGAGATACTACATCCCGGTGCAGTCAAAGAAGTCAACACAGGGCGCTGTTATTTTTATCTCTATATGCACTTATCCCAAGTAATTATTGGGCACAGAGCAGAGGTTATGACTAGAATCGATATTTTGACAACCTTGATTACTGCTATTTCAATTTCGATGTACTACTGCGGCTACTTTTCCAAATCGTTGTGACTTGAGAATTGAGAGCACGTCAATGTCACTATATGTGGCTTTACAGAAGTGGAAAGTCCTCCAAACCATGAAGGTGAGAAGAGGGGTGCTCACCAATTTTCTGAAGAGCTTGAAGGATGCTGTATTTGATTCACTAATTTTTGCTCTGAAAGTGTGAATTCCATATTTCTCTACTGCAAATGCCATCAACATTAATATTGATTCTTGATCAAGTCTATTTCCACGGCTGTAAAAGAAAATAACGGAAGTGTGAGTAAAATGACTGTTAGGATTATGATACCTTGTTAGGGCTCTCGTACCACTTGTTAGGTTTAGAATATGGTAAAATAATAGAGACACAGATTTAACATGGAAAAACCATTGTAGGAAAAAACCACGGGAAACAATTCACTATATCGGTTCAAGGATTACATGTACAAAAGGCTGGTTTATATAGCAAAAGAGTATAAGTTGTAGAAGATATAACTCCTAATAAAATAGGAATAAAACCAACAGATATGGTAGTTAGAGAAATTTGAGTTATCTCCAACAAACCTTCTCTTAACTCAAAATCTATAATGAAATTGTCTGTGAAAAACCCCAAAGGGTAATAAAGCACTGAAAGTCCAAAAGACAATGCTATATAAAAGACTAGAACAGTCAATCTAAACACTTCTTGTGAGCAAACCACCAGTAGGTCGAGAGAACGACTGGAACAATCAAACCAACACGGCTATAACAAAGCAGACGAAAAATCTGAGTATTTAACTCATAACCCTAGTAAAGTTTGAGTCTGTGTAACTGACCTCCTGAATAAATGCCCAATCATCAAATGGCATAAGCCAAAACATCACCTGTGATGCTTGACAAATAGCGAAAAACTCATCTTATGAAATTGACATGCTCCATCTGGAATAATAAATTCGACAAACAACACCCATTGGAAGAGCAAATTGCACGTGTAATCATTACGTACACCAAACTGCATACTGAAATTTCATAATATGGTTGAAATTGCTCAAAAATATCAATATGAAGAAAACTCTCGTGCCATCAATGGGGTATAAATTGCAATGGATCCCTCATATCGAGCAAAGACAACAAAACAATGTTGTAGTATCCACGAGAAACAAACTCCTTCTTGCACTTCAAATCTTCATCACAAACTGACATTGGAGCAAAACCTTCACTAGAAAAACTCCGAAGAGTATACTACTACCATCATGGTGTCATCAAATTCCAAATTAACATTGCTAAAACCTCCATAATGAAACGTATTAAAACGATGAATAAACATCAAATTAACGGTGACAAAACTCCAAAGTAACGGTGATAAAACACCAAATGCAGTTGTCTCCTCAACTGACATTATTTTTTTTATCCAAAGTTGACGATGAAATGATGAAGAAATCTCCAATGATAAATCGACGATGAAACGTCGAAAAAGTGCCAAGAATCCGTCAATAATAAATCATAATGAATGCCACCAATAAAAGGAATAAAAACCTGAATTATGCATGAAATCCCACTAATAATAAGCACAAGGCATATAGCTTGAATTATGATGAAATCCGCCAATAATAGGCATGAAAACCTAAATTTATGATGAAAAACCGCATAAAATACCTCCAATAATAAGCATAACAATCCGCAAATGATTACATTGCAAAGATATCCTACTGTTTGGCACTGGAATAATCGCCGAGGTAAATAGCAATGCTTTCTTCATGCCCACATGTGTAAGAATGGCTCTTAATTTGGATATGCCATAGAGATAAACTGATCTTGCCGTTGAAATTCTCAATGTCAAATTTGGCATATGACAAAGTGCAAATCAAAAAATATATGGTAGATCCTGAAACAAAACTTCCTGGTACACTCTGGGTGTGCATAGCAATTTTTTGATGCGTTCTGGTACACTCGAGTGCACTTGGCAAAATTTGGTCGATTTTTTTTTTCACCCAAACTTTTTCTTCTTCTTCCGCAACCTTATCCCTCCGAGACTAGACTTGAAACTTGAAGCTTCCTCAACCTCCACACAAAAAAGACATAGAAGTTTGGAGTCCGATGTCACGGGCGCTCGGATGGCCGGCTCGGACGGTGATCTGCGGGACAGCGTGTCGCAGGTGCAGAGGAAGGCGGTGGTCGGCAAGAAGGTGGTGGCCGGAGCGTGTCGTGGCTGGAGGCGACTTGCTCGGGCGCGGGCTGGCGGAGGCGGCAGCGGCTCGGTGGCGCTCGGCGGTCGGCGGCGACCGAGGGCTGGTCGAGCCGCGGGTGGCTGAGTCAGAGAAGTCTAGAGGGTGGAGTATCTCTTCCTTAATGAGACGTTTCATTCTCCCATTCGAAATGTGACCTAAACGACAGTACCACAATTTCAATAAAGTCTCATCACTTAAACTTCTCTTTCGCTTATTGGTGGGCATCGCACACATTCATTGACATAGGAGATTCAAAGAGAGGAAGCATATAGAGTTTATCTCGTCAAATCGCGAGACCAACATTATTAGAATCAAAACTCATAATGAATTTATTTTTCCCAAAGATACAAATAAATCCATCATCATCTAATAGTGAAATTGAAATAAGGTTCCTCCTTATGGTGGGAACATAAACAACATTATTCAAAAGAAGGATGAAGCCACAATCTAATGCTAATGGTAGTGTGCCAACGGCTTCAACTTCAACCTCCTTTCCATTAGCAACTTGAAGGCTTCGCTCCCCCTTTCTTAGTGCCCTCACGGTAAGAAATCTCTACAATGAATTAGAAACGTGCACAATGGCACTAGAATCAATCCACCAGGTATTAGGGAAAAAGTCAGCACAAAGGGTTTCATCAATAGTAGAAATTATGATGTTACCCTTCTTAGTGAGCCACTTCATGAAGCTCACACAATCCTTATGAATGTGCCCACTGGTTTTGTAGAAACGACAGATGGGCACATCAGAAGAAAATAGAATTCGGCATAGTAGGAGCCTTCTTCTTTGGCTTTGACTTGCTTGATTCAGCCTTGGGAGAGAAGTGCAGCTTCTTCTTAGACTTATAGTCCCCTTGAAACTTCCTTTCGCCATGACCGACATGGTAAATCTGGTCGTTTTTTCGGCCTTAATCCTCTCCTCCTCCTAGACATACATAGCGATCAACTCACTCATGGTCCACTATTCCTTTTAAGTGTTGTAGTTAATCTTAAATACATTATACTCAGAAGGAAGGGATGTCATAATGAAGCGGACTAATAAGAAGCCATCAGAAAATAGCCATGTCTATGCCCTTAAGCTTAGCAGCCATATCTATCATCATCATGATATGTTCACGAACGCTGCTGGAGCCATCATACTTAGTTGTGAACATTTTTATGATTAAAATATTGGTATATACTTTTGAGGAGCCCTTGAATTGCTCTTCGACTGAGACCAAGTACTGCTTAGCATTATCGGATTCAGGGATTTCTCCCCTTATCCCAACAAATATCGTGCTCTTCATAATCATTAAGGACATGCGGTTGAACCGCTCCCACTTCTCCGCTGTTAAGTCATAGAGTTTCTCTTTCTCAATGAAACTCTCATCATCAATGGCATGAGCTATGGGAGCGTCCTCACACAATGCATTGTCTAAATCCATTACTCCAAGGATAATCAGAATTCTTTCCTACCAAGAGAGAAAGTTTGTCCTAGTTAGTTGCTCAATGCCGTTCAAGTAAGCGGCAACATTAGTGTTGTTCATTGTTGAATCAAAACAAAATATAATCAATAAACATTAGAAAAATAAATGCCAAGCATAAAAATTAATCCTACGTTGGTGTGATTAATAACATGCTAATGACAGAAAAAATTAATAGTTCTAACTCGCGTCACCGCTGGGCAGAAATGAAAAAGAACTAAATTATCTTACGGGTGGCACACGCCATGACATAATCCCAGTTTTAAACATTAAATAATAATATCTTATTAAAACTTCTCGTTGGTTCTATTTTAATTAGAGGCAATACTCAGAACGATCATCATGTAAAATAACCATCATATTAATTAATTTGCTCAAAGGATTAATCATAAAATTAATCAAACATTAATTCCCAGAAAACAATAATTGAACAATAATTTTTGCTGAATTAAATAAGACATAATAAAACTGATATTGAAATCGGCTAAAATAATCATCTCCAAAACAGAAAAGGGCTCAAAACATCATAAGCCCTTGCGGCCCAGAGGAAAAACCTGCCAAAGCGAATCAGCCGACACGGCCCAAGAGTGCGAGGTGGCCCAGCCGAATGCCTAAGCGAATCACAGCCATCGAACCAAAACGGACGGCTCAGATCAATCCAGATCGGAACAAAACTGGCACCTGAATGAAAAAACCCTAACCCTAATACATTTCATCCTCTCCGCCCCGAAAAAAAACAAAGCGGCGACGACGGGAACCGAGCGGACGCTCGGGTAAAACGAGCGAGCCGGCACGCGAGCGACGGAGTGACGCCGAGGGAGGATGAGCATGGGCGAGCTAATGCCGCACGCAGCTCTAGGGAGGTGGCCTCGACCACGCGCAAGAACGACGGCGATGGCGCTCACGGAGCTAGGTAAGCCCAGAAAAATCCCAACTTTAAACTTTAGGCTTTTTTTTCTTTTGATTTGGGAAGGGATTTGGGGAAATCCAATTGGAGATTTAGGGATTTAGGGTTTCGGATCCCCTCCTTCTAAGTGCTAGCCGAGCCAAAAGACACTAAAAACTGATGAACAAGAACAGATCTTAACCGGGCTAAGGAGGAACATGATTTAGACTAGGTGCTCTGATACCAAATGATATAATCAACTTGAACTAAGTCTAAGTCAGTAGTTAGTCTAAAACATGATGGCAAAGGGATAATGCGGAACATAAATCATTAGAATGAACTGACCCAAAGATGAAGAGGCCATTAATTTTGTTCGGCGGGTGAAGAATAATAGCAGTAGTTCGGTGAGGAAGAAGAGGGCATCGGGATCTACTCGGTGGTGGTAAGGTCTTCGGTAGCCTCGTGCCAATTCTTAGATTGAATTGAATGTATCGGGCAAAGGATGACCTTGTGATTAATTATTAAAACAAGTGCCGGCCTCTCCCTATTTATTTGGCGCTAACTATCGGGACCAAACCAAACTGGCGTTGAGGAGGTCCCGATCAGAGCGCAACCTTGAGTTGTGGTGGCTTTTAGATCCGAGATTTTCGAAGTTCTGTTAGCACAAGCCAAGACCACCACTAACAGTTCTATCCTTCATCACACTAGATATAAGATTATAAATTATAGCAAAGCTTACTGCTGGACTTAAAAGAGTTGTTTGACCAAAGAGAACAACAAAGGTACAAAAATGACATGTTTTTTTGTTATATTTTGAGCATCCGAGTTTCAGCCATCAAACACATAAATCCGAGGCATGTCCAGCTCCAAAACATTTATGCAAAATAGGAAAAAAAATGTCAAATCAAGTTGCTGTAACTTTTGTTTCACCGGTTCATGATCATAGGCGCAGCTAAACTGCCTAAACAAGCTAAGCTATTACTGTGAATTATAGAGCAATAACAATAAGCAAAATAGAGTAGTAAACCTTGAGTGCGCGGTTCCCGGGCCATGAACTTTCACTCGATCAACTCCTTAGGCTATTTCCAGTGCAAAGTGTCATACTCCAATATCCAAGAACGCCACATAGAATAAAAAGTATGATACTATATTGAAGAAACACTCTCTACAATGCATAGTATCATACTTATATGTTTAAAATAATTAATTGGTGTGATGTTGTGTCTATGAAAGTGGACCCAGAGCATTAGATTCTGTGCCATGGTCTAAGATATCATGCCAAAGCTGTATCTTGCTCAAGATATAGCTTTCTTCTCCCTCCTATTTATTGCTTTGCCACATCAGCAAAAAATCCTATGTAGCATCTAATTAATGAGCATGATACTACCCATTGGGAATAGCCTTAGCCAACAATGTGAATGTATGCTCTGCGAACAAACACATAGAAAACCACCCAATCAATCACGACATGTCACCACCAAATCGAGGCAAACTAGCAGGAGATGAAACGACGAGGACGCCTCCTGCGGTGCCGAGTTCCTGCATCCACTTGTGGTACCGCGGCACGTGCTCCCGCAGGTATGTCAACAGCCCAGGGTTCACTAAATCGTTCATGCGATTTTCGCATGAACAGTAATTTTCGATAATCGCAAAAATCGAGTCGAAAATCGGCCGAAAATCGTTAAAAATCGGATGAATTCAAAAACCAATTTTTTTCAAAAAAATTTCAAAAATCGTCGGTTTTTGTGGAAAATCGACGATTTCTCGTGGAAAATCGGCTATTTCGTGTGGAAAATCGATGAACTTGTTGAACTTTTTGTGCGATCGATTTTTGTAGCGATTTTCGACGATTTTTGACGAAAATCGACCGATTTCCAACGATTTTCGACCGGTTTTTGACACGTAATTTTTTTTCGAATTTTCGAATTATTTTTTGAATTGGATCGGTTTATCGATCGGTTTTTGATATCGGACCGCGGCGATACGCGCGAAAATCGCGAAAATCGCTCGATTTTCGTCGATTTTGCGAACCATGCAACAGCCCCGCTCGCTCCGCCACCGCATACCAGTTTCCCTTCCTGCCGCCCCATCTTCTCCATCCACGGCCGCGGCCGCCTCCGACGCCTCCATTGAAGGGTTTCGACTCAATTCCAATTTCTATTTTGCATGTCCAATCGCAGATCCCAGAATTTCTACATTAAATTAGATAGGTAGCTAAGCTAATCTAGTTTCCTGTACATGAGTCTCTTTTCGTTCTACTGCAACAGTTTTACATAAATATCTTGAGTCGGTGAAAATAGAAAGAATCTATATGTTATTATAATATTAAAGTAGAGGCAAAGAAGCTATTATATTCGCTCTTAAGGCCGGAAATTCTAAAATTAGTCGAAAGAACAAGAAAAGGAACTACACCGCTAATCGTGGTGGGTCCAGATTATAATAATTTAGATAGAAAGCAAGAGTTTGTGTCATGTACAATATAAAAATATTTGAAATTATTTTTCTTCAATAATTTGCGTGGGGATGACGACGGGAAGAGGATGGCAAGCGCGCGAGGGTGACCGGTTGTAAAGCTCCATCTCCTCCACCATCTCAAAGAGGCGGTTCAGGATAGCGAGGGGGAGGTGGACGATGAGCTCGTGCCGACGCTTTTGCACTTCAAGCGGCTAGGGGTGCGTTGCAAGCTCAGTGGTAGTGTGTTGTTGCTGGTGCCGTGCATCCTCGGTTGGCTCAGCGTGGAACCCCTTAGCTTTAGATCAGGGTGGTACCTGTGGTAGCGGTCTACTCATGGTCGTCTCGGTAGTGCCTTGATTTTGGTCACCTCAGTAGAAGCTCGTTGCGCCTAAGTTTGGTGGCCTTTGTGGTGTTCTCGTTGTGTGCCAAGGGAGTTTACAGGTTTGGAGCTTTCTCTTCGTTGCTGGTGTTCCCCTTGTTGGGATGGTTGTCGGGTTTTTTTTTTTTTTGTAATTCCTCTCCGAAGGATACTGTTACTGTTTCTCTCCTGGTGAAATGAATGGCAGAATTTCTGCTCTTAGTTTCAAATGGAAATAATTGAAATTATAACGTACACCATTAATCATAGGGGTCTATATTGTAATGATCTATATTAAAAGAAAGGTTTGTATCATGTACACCACAAAAAAACTGAAATTATAATAGATTTAGAGTAAAAATAAAACAAAAAAATAGCAACCGGTGCCTCTGCTTAGACTGTGTTGAGAATCATGATGAGGCCTTCACATTTTACTTGCTGTATGGATACCTATTAGCACACATATCAACTCTATTATGCGTGGAAGGAATGACGGCCTCCTAGCCTTCCACGTCATTTTCATGCCACTTTACAAAAAGCCCCTTGGCATGCTTCAAATTACAGATAGGTCCCTATAAAATTACAAATAGGTCCTTTACGATTTTTTTGTGAGGGTAAAAAAATCGTTTTCAAATAGCATTTAGGTCTCTCGGTTCGTTACTTTACAAAAAAAAACTCACGCTAAATACAAATCGCGAACGAGCCATTTTCTAATTTTTCAGGGTAGCGCTCAGGTCCAAAAAATTAACAAACATGTCCTCGTCCCTTACATCCAGGTCCTTTCTCCATTTTTCCTGAAAAAATATTTTCGTCAACAGAAATATGTGCACAGCTCTATCTCTAAACTTTTTTTTTTCAAATCGATCTATTATCTCTAGTTTTTCCCCCAACTCGATCTCTAATATTTTTCGGAACATGTATTATTACTCGGTCAGCGCATAGAGTGTTAAACTCGACAAAAAAAGGTTGGCATCTCTAATATTTTTCGGAACATGTATTATTACTCAGTTAACGCGTAGTGTTAAATTCGACAAAAGAAGGTTGACCAGGTAATAATAAAGTGTTAAGCAAATTCGTTAAAAAGAAATATGTGTACAACTCTATCTCTCTATTTTTTAACTCGATTTCTAATATTTTCTGGAATAAGAAATATATGTGTACAACCGTATCTCTATAGTTTTTTTTGCAACTCGATCTATAGTATTTTTCAAAACATGCATTATTCACCGGTGAACGTATAGAGTGTTAAACTCGGCAAAAGAAGATCCTTTCTCCGTTTTTCCCAAGAAAATATATCTATTATGCCTGGAAGATTTACGGAGCAACCAGCCGGTCACGTCGCACTCTTTGCAAAAAAATCCCTCCAAAAAAAATTACGTTTAGGCCCTTGTGCCGCCCATCTAATTTTTTTTAGATCGCTCAAAAAAATATGTTAAAGTCCCCTTATAGCATTTTTTCAGGAAAAAAAATAGATCAAATTTTACACGGTGCGACGTGCGCCGTACATTCTACCTAGTAATAAACAATTCGAGTACAATTAGTATTCGTGTATTAGTAGGAGACTAAAGTCTTGAATATTGCTCTATATAAAATGAATCTACAATTCACAAGACAATAGACTGCCCACTGAAATCAACCAGAGAGCATTATCACGATATATCTTTTTTTTTTTTGCACTTTAATCCCTATATGTACCCTATGCTCTAACCACTATATTGTATTTACACTACAGACTTTCGAGAAGCACTGTTTTTTTTTTCAAAGCAAGAAATATCGTTCAACATTGATAATGTAAGTAAATAGCATTATCACGGTATATCTTTTTGCCTACTCTTTAATCCTTATACTTACCCTCTGCTACAATCATTATATTTTACACTCCTAATTTTACTACAGATTTTCAAAGGGCATTGTTTTTTTTCCCCAAAGCAAGAAACATCATTCAACATTGACTATGTAAGTAAATCGTAGCAAAGAAATATACAAAATGTCCTCATTAGCGACATCTTTTACCACTACTTCTATTAATTAAAACCTAATGTTTCCATACGAACTTCAAAGGAAAACCGAAATTTAGAATAAAAAACAAATGAAAATTAGTAGCTCGATGGGTGGTGTACGAACTCGACCTAAAACTTAAATTCATAATAAAAAATAAATAAAGTTAGTAATTTGATATCCATATGAAGCTCCAAAGTAAAAGTACCTAAATAGCTTTAATTTTGAATAAAAATAAAATAAAAAAATATCAGTTGGATTTGTATATAATATCCAAGGCAGTGAAAATTCCATTCGGATTGGGTGTTCTGTTTCCGTTGCGAAGCTAGTTGCTCATGCGTATTTGGCATGGGGACGATGAAATGGAGATGAAGGGGTGAGTCGATTCGCCGTACAAATGTGAGGTAGTACACAGGTGCCGTTTGTTAACTTTTAATGGGCTGTTTGGATGCTGCGCCGCGCTCTGGCTCTGCGCGTGCGTTGACCGCGCCGGAGCGCGTGTTTGGTTTGGAGCCTAGCCCACACGAGCTTGGCCCCGCCGATGCAACCAAGGCCTTCACGTGGGCTCGCGCCTGCACGCGCGGAAACGACGCGCGCGGCCGTTTCCCGCGGGCCAGGCTTCGCTGAGTGCAGCATCCAAACAGGCTATAAAAGAACTACCCCGACTGGTACAGAACCAGTGTGGTGGTGGAGTTGTGATGGTATGACTAGAGGTAGCCAAACGGCGGCTCGACGCAGTCTAACTTGTTTAGACCTGACTAATAAATAGATTGTGTCGTGTTGATTCAAGTATGGTCTATGATTAAATAGGCTATGCCATGTTGGCCCATTGTCTCATGGGCTGACGGGCTAAAATGGGTCGGGCTGGCCATTGGTGCCAAAAGATTTTAAAAAAAATGTTAGAAAAATATAAAATCGAAAAAGTATGGGAAAATATAGAAGAATTAAAAAAAATAGAAAAAATGGAAAAAGTTAGAGGATGTAGAAAAACTTTTTAAATATATATATATATTAAGAAAAGGCTAAAAATATGAAATAAATTTTAAAATTAGATAAATAATTGAAATTAAATAATAAGCTTTATTGATATTTGGCTGTCTCATTAAAAACTTTACGAAGTAAAAACTCAATACGAGGAAACCTTGGTAAAGAAAAAAAAGTACGGCCTATAGTCCAGTGATATAAGAAAAAAATAAAAATTATAATTATTCTTTTTTATCAAGATAAAGATTTTTAAACGCCGCCGCCGGCTCAATATTTTTTCGTTTGCACCATGAGAGTAGTAACTTTTAGTCCGTTACTTCTTGTGTTTTGCATGTTTTCCAGTTGGAAAAGCGTTATATATCATGAGCTGCCCCTGCCTTGCATACGTCGTCAAATGCAACTATAGTCAAGCAGAAAGCTCGGCTACGTGACACTCCACTAAAGTATATAAGATTATTTAGGTGGTATTTATATTTTTTCAGAGGTGGTATGTACACTTTTTACACATACTTCTTTTTATATGCGTATATAAAGGTATTTGCAAAATATGCTAAAAGCTATGTACTCCATTGCAATTTTTTCATGTGGATCTCATTGGAATATCTTATAATTAGTATATGAGTGTATCCAAACTGATAGAGGAGTATTTTAAGTACATTTGGGTGGTATTTCAGAGTGTGTGTATATATATATATATATATATATATATATATATATATATATATATATATATATGAAAATGATTTCGTACCCCTGAGACTGGAGTACGTACTCCCATTCTCAGTATACCATTTAAATGATATTTAAGCCCATGCTACTTTGTTCAATCCTGCATCAATTCTGCCACTTTCCCAAGCAAAATCTCACAATTCTCGTCGCATCCGTGCCTTCGAAGCCAATAGCAGGACCATCATCATCAAACCAACAACGCCACTCAAAGTTCACGAGAAACATTCTGGATCCGGCCGATCGAATCCATCACATCACCACGTCGTGAGTGAGAGGCCTCTCGATCGATTGCGGCCACCAAATCTTCCATTTTGCAATCAGTTTGCCCACTGTCGGGGTCAGGGCACACGTAACCAGCAAACCTAGTGAATAGCATCATTAATCAGTTGCTCACAGCCGGCCGGGATCAGTACACTGAAACTCTCAAAGTGTAGCTGCAGGCATACGCACGCTGTCTATCTAAGTGCTGACGTGCTCCTTTCAGATTCGTTCGGTTAAGCAGCTGTCCATAGTGTATGTTACAAGCATACGCATCTCAATGCGTAGCTGGAATTTTGCAACTATTCAGTCACTACTCAGTACTCACCGCCTTTTACACCTACTACCACCGATCTGATCCAAGAGCTCAGTGCAAGAATGGGGCCAAAGGTCAGCACCACACAGATCACAGCATATAGCCTTCTTTTTTGAGCCTTTCCCTTGCCTTCAAAGCTAAGAACCCATCGAGACAAAACACGCAACCAACAACCGCACAGTCCGCGCGCAGCCATCATCACACACACACGCTCTCTCTCACTCTCCGAATCGCCCCACTAAAACCCCACTTAGTGCGGCGCACAAGCAAAGCCGAATTAAACGCACACCACAGGCTAAAACGTCGCGCACCAGTACCATCACGCTCTAGCTAGTAGTAGCTAGCTTCGCACCACTCGTCGTACTACGACACAGCTCACAAGACGCGACGATGCGGGGGAAACGCTGCCATACGATGAGTGTGAGTGCTCCCCTCCTCGGTTTGCTACTGCTCGTCGTCCTTCCGGGCGGCGCGGCTGCCGGGGCGCCCGGGCGGTGCACGACGTCGACGGCGGTCAAGACATACGCCAAGTGCATCGCGCTGCCGACGCAGGGCGCGACGCTGGCGTGGACGTACGACGCGCGCAACGCGACGCTGGACGCGGCGTTCACGGGCTCCTTCATCTCGCCGTCCGGCTGGGTGGCATGGGGCGTCAACCCGGATGGCCCGGCCATGACCGGGTCGCGCGTGCTCGTCGCGTTCTCCGACCCGTCCACCGGCGCGCTCCTCGCGCTCCCGTTCCTCCTCTCCCCCGACGTCAAGCTCCAGGCCACGCCCCTCGTGTCCCGGCCGCTGGACATCCCGCTGCTCGCCTCCTCCGCCTCCCTCATCTCGCCCGCCCGCGCCGTTCGCGACGGCGCGTCCTTGACCATCGCCGCCACCATCCGGCTCTCCCCGAACCGCACCAAGCTCCACTTCGTGTGGAACCGCGGGCTCTACGTGCAGGGCTACTCGCCGACCATCCACCCCACCGACGCCTCCGATCTCGCGTCGCACGCCACCGTGGACATCCTCACCACCGCCACGGAGGCCTCGCCCACCGCCTCCGCCACGCTGCAGTGGGCGCACGGGTCCCTGAACGCCCTCTCGTGGGGCCTCATCCTCCCGCTCGGCGCGGCTGTGGCGCGGTACCTCCGCCCGTGTGCGTCCACGGGGCCGGCGTGGTTCTACGCGCACGCGGCAATGCAGGCCACGGGGTACACCCTGGGCGCGGTCGGGTTCGCGCTGGGGCTGGTGATGGGGTCGGCGTCGCCGGTGGTGACGTACAAGCTGCACCGCGGGCTGGGCATCGCGGCGGCGACGGCGGGGAGCCTGCAGACGCTGGCGATGTTCTTCCGGCCGAAGACGACCAACCGGTACCGCAAGTACTGGAAGTCGTACCACCACCTGGTGGGGTACGGGTGCGTGGTGGTCGGAGTGGTGAACGTGTTCCAGGGGTTCGAGGTGATGGGGTTGGGCGCGTCCTACTGGAAGCTCGGCTACTGCATGGCGCTCGCGTCGCTCGTCGGCGGCTGCGTGGCGCTCGAGGTGAACGCGTGGGTGGTGTTCTGCAGGAGGCAGCAGGAGGAGAAGCTCGTGAGAAGGGAGGTCGACGACGTCGTCGTGAAGGACAGGGCGGCCGCCCTCTAACGCGCCTATGTGTTCAATTGTCGCGCTGCTAGCTTCGGTGTTGCATTTCGACTTGCAAGTACATGCAGGCAATTCTGCGGCTTCACTCTTGAGAGAGCGACGTACGTGTCCATGATGCAGACACGGGCACAAGCCAAAGCGTACGGTCACTGCCAAGGAGTGCTTGTTTTGTCGGATGGTGAGAGCGTATACATGCCAATTGCCTACTAGTGTGTGCTCACACCTCCTAGCACCACTGTCACACGAATGCTAGGAGTTCGTGTATAAGCTGTTTTTCTATTTCTTTCTCCATGTATTATACATAGGAGTTCATGTATAAGCTGTTTGTCTTTCAGTTGCCCAATGAAATCTTTGTACCTAGATGGCCCTTTATAAAGAAAACGCCATTGCTGTTAAAGAAAGGGCTCTTTGTTTTCGCCGATAATCCGACGGCCGTCGGTACTACAGAGGACATGTTTAGTCGTACTGACACGTTAAATTTGAGATTTCTTTACTATCTTTGGGAGATTAAATTTTACATCGAGATAGTATCAAGATGTACACAAAATGTAGAGGATAAACATATCAATTTTTTATACCTCTTAATACTAGTTTAATATAAATTTTGATACATCTTCCTAAATTACGTTCGCATCAGCTAGCGGGAGGTTTCCAGCCAGGGTTGACGAAACCGACAAAATTCGAACGAATTTCGCGAAAACCAACCAAACCGAGCCAGCTTGATAATAGAAACCGTTTGGCAAACCGATTCAATTCAAATTCAAATTAAAAATTTGTCATAAATTTTTCTAAAATTAGTATTAATAGATTTATGACGTTTGACATCAAAATGATTTGAAAAACCAAAGTTTTGAGATATTTTTGGAAAACCAAAATTTATTTTCTTGTATACCAAAAAAAGAAATAAATATAATAAATAGTTATAACTTGATATTGATCTTTTCTTTTAATATAAGTTGTTATAACTTGGGTTTTTTTATTCTAAATTTTAGTTAATGAAAGGCATTATGTCAGTTAATGCTATAAATAAAAATTCTCACAATCCTTGCCTAAATTATCATCTAGTATTTTATGCAACATATATATATATATATATATATATATATATATATATATATATATATATATATAAAATAAAATAACTTAGAAAAATACACACATATATATTTATGCATCTAAACCTGAGCCAAAATAAAAGAAAAAGGCAATGGCAGAGTAAGAGAGTTGGAGAAAATAAATCTAGATTTGATTTTCTTGTTTTTCTCTTTTTTTATCTAAATTAATTCAAACGTTAATATAAAGTTATATGTTTAAATCCACAGTGAAAGCCCTAGGAAAATAAACTTCACACGAATCCCTTAAGACAAACAATATGCACTACACATAACTAAATACTTAAATTTCTATTATAACATCATTATGAAAATTTCCAAGTATTGAATTATCTCCTCTAGAAAATGTCATATGAATGCAATCTAAGACATTGAAAGCCAACTCTTACTCTAGACAAGTCAAGATAAAATATGTCAGGGATTGAATAATCTCCATAAGGACTGCCATACCCTGGCAGCCAGTTTTGGCCAACCATGCATGCCCTTGGATGGTGTCCCCAAGGAGGACCCTCGGATAGTCTAGCCAGTTGGTTCGCTCGACCGGACTAGGCCCAGTGCTCACCCACGAGCATGCAAGCACGTCCACGAGCATGCAAGCTCGCCCACGAGCACCCAAGCTCGGAAACATGCAAGGATCGGTCAGAGCTGGGGAAATCCTCAAGCATGATCGGAAGATCGTGTTCACCCCCCCCACAACGTTTAAGTAGCGATAATTACGCCACGATCTAGTGCCGCTTCGCCCACAACGGAACGTGGCGAGAATCAAGGCTACAGTAGCGGCCAGGGTTAATGCAATGAAACACGCATTATTCGGTTGCAGTTATTTCGAGTATCTTGTAAGCTAGCTATAAGACCAACCCCCCGGTAAATTGGTAAAGAGGGAAGGAGAGAAGAAGAAGAAAAAGCAAGACACAAACACACTGGTATACACGAGCCTTCCTGTAAAGGTTCGAGAACAATAGTGAAATCACTGGATTAGGGTTATTATCTCCGCTGTGGGAGACCCGAACCAGTATAAACCTTTGTCTATTTTTCGAGTATCATGTCCTAAGAGCATTCTCCAGACGCAAATCCTTCACCAAAGAAGGGGCTCTGTTGATCCCTTAATCAACAAGTAAGCTCGACGGGGACCTGTTTCCCAAACGTCGATAAAATCCTTTTTTATCTTTCTTTTTTCTTAATAAATAAGTTTTAATCGCTTTAATTACTTATTGCATTTAAACCCCTAGATAGCTTTGTGTAACATGAGTAACTAAAAATGTGCAGGATAATTGCATTTAAATTCCTAGCAAATAAGAAAAATACACATCATGCATGACCAATATTTTGCATCATGTTTTAGGATCACACATGTTTAAGATATTGCATCATGCTTAGCACATAAATAGAACTGAGTTAACACTTAAATTATTGCAGACAGTCATCTCAAGAACTGTCAAGGATACGTAGGAATGTTTTTTCAACATTGGCAAGTTGTACGGAGCTCATTCAGGCAAGTCGCCCTTCGATCATGTCTTCTAAACTGATTGTGTGGGATGTGGATTGTTTTAAAATATTTGCATGTGAACCAAAAAGTTGATTTCTAAATAAATTAAAATATGTCAAGTGGATTAGGTAGATCCAGTGAGTGATTTTGATGACATTGGACCAGAAAGGTCCAGTGATAAAACCATAACCCAGGTATGGTTGTTGAGATATTTGATGGGTAGAGGAGTTCAGGGAAGAACAACCCAGGTAGGATTGATGTGAGAGCCAAAACTCCTATATATAGGATATCACTTAAGAACATAACCAAACTGACACCTACTTTAAAAGCGGCGCAAACTATGCTGACCATAGTCCTGGAATGGGATGGGCTAAACCAAGTAACCGACAAGTAACTGACTCTGCCACGAGTGAGAAGGTGACTGCTGATAGGGGATGAGCAGTCACCCTAAGGCGAGACATCAAGGGAGGAGTCTCGACCCGCGAGCTTTTGGTGAGGCAAGGTGGTACTTAGGCAGAGGTCAAAGTACAATTGGCCAAAGGTTATGTTTCCTTGGCTTAGTCGTGCGCCAAATGTGGCGTATCAATCAGACATTATAAGCTAAGTGATGCTATGGACAAAGCAGTACACCTTTTATTAGAGTTAAAATGTGATATCACTCCTAGCTTTCGGGTTTGGAAGTGCATTGTATAGGTTTTCCTCTAACACAGGTTGTAAGATCCCATATTTCTCAATCGTTAGTAGATTTCTAAATTAAAACTTGACACTTTTCAACAAATGGGTAAAGGGTGAATATTTTGGATAAAGATTTACTTTGGAGTTACGGCTTGGTGGCCGGAGGTATATATGTACATGGCTTGGTGGCCAAGGGTATATATATATATGAGTATATAAATTCATGCATCAATTTTTCTCAGCTTGTTGAGTACTGGAGTACTCAGCCTTGCTTGTTGTTGTTTTTCAGGTAGGTCAACCATACTAATTATATTGGAGTAGAGGTTGATGTTCATTATTGAGTGAATGTTGTTGATGCTGATGAAGATGGTCTACAACTACAAAAAAAAATTGAGATCATAACTTGTGGAGTCAAACACCATCAGGAGGGAGGCACTAGAGTTCTATATTTAGATAAGCGGGCGATATAGTCTACACTAGAGATGCCCAAACGGGCGGCCCGACCCGGCCCGTTTAGGTAGGTCAACCATACTAATTATATTGGAGTAGAGGTTGATGTTCATTGTTGAGTGAATGTTGTTGATGCTGATGAAGATGGTCTACAACTACAAAAAAAAATTGAGACCATAACTTGTGGAGTCAAACACCATCAGGAGGGAGGCACTAGAGTTCTATATTTAGATAAGCGGGCGATATTGTCTACACTAGAGATGCCCAAACGGGCGGCCCGACCCGGCCCGTTTAGGCCCAGCTAATAAATGGGCGTCTTACCACGTCTTGAGTCTTGGCCCAAGCTTGACGGTGGCCAAGCGGGCGTGTACTGACCCATTATTCTGCAGACCCAGCGGTAAAGCAGGCGGTCGGCGTTAGTGCCTAAAAATTGAAATTTTGGAAAAGATTGAAAAAATTGAAAAAAAATCCAAAAAAATTAAAAAAAAATCAGAAAATCAAAAAAGAATGAAAAAAATTGAAAACAAAATCAGAATAAATGAAAAAAGTAAGAATAATTAGAAAAACTCAAGAATGTAGGAAAATTATAAAAAATATATATAAATTGAGAAAAAGCTAAAAATATAAAAATAAATTCTAAAATAAGCTAAATAATTATAATAAAATAATGAGCTTTATTGATGTTTGGCTGCCTCGTTAAAAACTTTGCCAAGTAAAAACTCAACACGAGAAAACCTTGGCAAAGAAAAAAGAGTACAACCTAGCTCAGTGGTACAGGGAAAAAGTGAAGATTACAATTATTCCTCCTGATCAAGATAAAGGTTTTCAAACGTTGCCGCCAGCTCAACATTTTCCGTAGTGTGTTGAGCTCGTTGTTCAGCTTGTTCCCAATCTTTCACAGTGAGAAGTATTTCCACCATCTCACTTGTCAGATTTGTTCTTCTTTCCTCGATTATTCTTCCAGATAGACTAAAAGCAGACTCCGAAGAAATTGTGGAGACAGGAATTGTTAACACATCCCGTGCTAATATGGAAAGCACTGGATATGTTATCTTGTGCTCATGCCACCACTGTAAAATGTTGAAATCCTCCTCTTGCTGCTCTTGGTAGTTAACAGTGTCGCTATTGAGATAGGCTGTTATTATGTCTGAACTTGACATTGTTGTACTCGAACTTCTTGAGGTAGAGCCACCTGCACCCCATATCTTCCCCCACGCAGTTTTCTTCTTACCTGTTGTGGGTGGTGGTGGAGGTCGCTGTAGGCGAACTCCACTAAACTTCTGATCGTACTTAGCATAAACTTCAGATAAGTTAGCACGAACATGTGAAAAATAACTAGAATAATCAGTGCCTATCGCATCACTTAGAAGTGAAAGAACATTACCAAATCCTCGAATTTTAGCTCTAGGATCTAAAATAAATGCGAATGCATATAACATAGGAATTTCTTTCCAATATTTCAAAATTTTAGTTTTCATAGAAAAAACAATTTCACGTAAAATACTATCATTTTCATAGTTCTTTAAGTGAGTAGCAATTTCTAGAATATTATGCACAATTAAAGGAGATGTTGAGTAATAAACTCCAGATAAAGAACAAGTCGCATCATAAAAAAATTCCAAAAATGACAACAAGTAATTAGCAACATACCAATGTTGCTCTGTGAGTAGCGGTTGACCATCCTGACTACGATAGTTCGTATTAATAAAACCAGAAAATGTGTCCTTATAGGGTATGAGTTCCTTAAGCATCAAGAAAGTAGAGTTCCATCTAATTGGCATATCTACACCAAATTTACGTGGGCGTACACCCATTGCAAGACAATAGTTCTTATATGATGCTACTCGTACATTAGAATTATTAATAAAAGATATTGCAACACGAAAAGGTTCAATGTACGTTTTTAACCTCTTTAAACCAGACTTAACTATAAGATTAATAATATGACAAGCACAACGCTGATGTAACAAGAAAGATTGGGCGTACGTACTAAAAAGTGGAGTAAGAATATTCATTGCAGAAGTGTTTGCTGCAGCATTATCTAATGTTATTGCAAAAATTTTATCTGTGAGGCTAAAGTCTTCCACAACTTTTATAATACAATCAGCAATATTTTCACCAGTGTGTGCTACGTCAATTAATTTGAATCCTATAATTCTCTTCTCTAGCTGTCAGTCATTGTTTACGAAATGAGCAACTACACTAAGGTAATCTTCTTTAGCCCTACCACTCCATATATCTGATGTCAAAGACACAGAAAAAGTGCAAGTACTAAAGATCTCTTTTAGCTTATCACGACAATTATTATAGTACTTAATCAAATCTCTAGTTGTTGTTTGTCTAGAAACTGAAGAAAACCTAGGATTATGAGCGGTCTTAATATATTTTTTAAATGCTGATGACTCACCAAAGTTTAAAGGTAGATCTTGGGAAGCAATTAAACGACAAAGAGCTTCACGAGCTACCTCAGGATTATAGTCGATGGCGTCTTAGTACCATCGGGGTTGTATTGCAGTTGCGTCTGTCTCATAGCCAATCCCGCTTTTTTTCTACAACTCTCAGCATGCCTCTTCAAATGTCCTATTCCACCTGAAGATTTTGCAGTTAATTTGTGCTTACAATGTTTACAAACAGCATACCTGTTTTGAACGTCGTCTGATGTCTCGAAGATATGGTCGAACTCTTCCCAAACTCCGGATGTACTACGTCTTGTTCTTTTTGCCCCAGTGCTTGCCGACGCAGTAGCACTTGTAGAGCCTGAGGATGGTACATGTGCTGCAGCTTCTTCAGATTGATAGGATGCAAGAAGCTCTTCGGGTGAAATCCCGAAATCAGAAGCTGGGAAGGACGAAAAATCTTGATTCTCCATTAAGAAAACTGCAAGAAATAATTACAATATTATTAATTTCATATCATTGAAAATAAAAAAATAAAAAATTAAATCAGTATTCTTACCTTGTTTTCTTGACAGGAACCGTAATCCGAATTTCGGATTTTTAGCAAAACAATTTTGAATTCTGCCAAATTATCACTAAAAGCACAAGAATTTTGACAAGAGAATGAAGAGAAGAAATTGCAAGTGTGCTGGTGGGGAAATGAGGGGGAGGTGCTACCCTATTTATAGGAAAAAATTTGGGATTTTTCGGAATTGTTTTGATTTTTTTAAGCCTCCAACGGCTAAAAACGGCTATAAAACTGCTATATTTCAAATAAACAGGCTAAACGGGCCGTGCCGTGCCTAATCGTGCTGGGCCGTGCCTACTTGTGCCGTGCCTAAGCCGGGCGGTAGATGCGGGCCGTCTTGCGTCTTGACTTTGGCCAGTAAGCAGGTCGTCTTGTGATGCCGGCCCAAGCACGGCCTGGGCTAGTGTGCCGTGCCGGCCCGGCCCATTTACAATCGGGCCGTGCCGTTAACGGGCAGTGCCTACAGTACCATGCCTCGGGCCGGCCCATTTGGCACGACCCATTTGGCCATCGCTAGTCTACACCGTAGCCAGACCTAAGGAAGCACTATATGTGCTCTATGAATAAGGTATTGTCTACTAAACGGTGAAATGTTACATTGGTGCATGCCACTATTTTCCTTAGTTGATCCTGGCGCAACTCTGTTCTGTGGTGTTCTCCACCGGGCATGGTGGGGACGTCACACTTGCCTCCTCGCGGCACAAAAAGTTCAGGCACATCTGATTTGGTTATGCCCTGAATTGTGAATGGTAGCTTAATAGCTTTGGTTATGCATTGAACTGCCATGTAATTTTTTTTTACTTATTTTCTAAAATTTGTCCATCAATGTTGCTATGACGTGCTACCACTTTTGCCATTTGATTTCAATTGCAACAATGCTAGAAGTTATCATGGACTGTTATGGTATTAACACTGTCATTTTATTTTGCGTCAGGTAGATCCGGTGGACTTAGGACCTGCACAAGCGGTTCGTCGACTATGTGAATTAGCTCGATGACATAGATAGTGAGTGTTCTTGATCCAAAAACCTTTATTCTTGATACTGACATATTAGTTTGATTTTGGCTCCATTAATTAAGTACAATGTTCTTGATACAATAACCCTGATATAGAATAGTTAGTTTGTTCAATGACTGGCAATAATTAGCTAGTTGATTTCAAGTTTTTTCAGCATTGATAGTAATAGATAAGCATCAATTCTAGGTTCCTGAATTCAGTAGGATCTCGATTCTTTTGTTCAATGTCTTGTTTTTTGTTGTACTTCGGTGTGGATAGTATTTTGTGTCAGTTATTGCCGCTTAGTTTTCGGCCCGAGGCTTAGTACAATCCTAGCTCCGCCACTGGCCCACCGATTAGACTTCTAGCATGGTTCAACTAGTGGGTAGTGCGTGTGCATGTAGGTGTGCCCATGTGGATCACCGGGATGTGGAATCAACAGGTTTGGGTTCATGGGAGCTAACATCTTAGAGATTTTTATCATTCTTAGTAGGTGCAAGCTATACAAACTATTCTCAGGAGCAATTGTGAAGTCTGAACAAAAATAGAGAATAAGTTCAAAGAATTAGGCTAAATTGAGATAAACATATTAAACAATTTGTGTTGTGTTCTCATCGTTTCAAGTGTTATTGCTAGACTTCATTATTTGAGAAAGATTTGAACAACTTTCCCTTATCAAACTTTTAAAAATCTATAAACAAGTTAACATCAATCAATCAAACAAATCGGCTATTGTCTCTGTTTAACCCATGGACATAGTTACAATTGATAAAAAAATCATACATTAGAAGAGAGGCTCACATTGCCCATTTGTTGTCCTGGTTAGCCCACTTAGTAGGTTAAGCACTCATCAACTCACACTGCGCCGCCTTCCCTACCCATTTGTCGTCGTCGCGGTGGGTTGTCCTTCGCCGCACGCCAGTTCCCTAGCATTTACTCGATGTCTTCATCGTGCCTTCGCAATCACCAATTCCAGACAACGTGCATCAAGCGCCCCTGACTCGGTGGGCTGTCATGTCCTCGTAAAGAAGAGGTGTCGAGTCACCCCCTCTCTCTATGGTCTCTGCATGTATCTAGGGTTCAAGTTCAGTTTTATAAGCAACAAGCGGAAGTTACTAATTGCCAAATTAAGCCTTCAACAATGTAACACCCCAAAATTTTACTTTTCCTAAACTCATGTGTGATTTGGCACTTTGGTGAATTTTTGGAATTTTCTGGAATTTATTTGGATTTATTTGGAATTTATTTGAATTTATTCCATTTTGAAATAATTAAAGAATTTAATTTTGCAAATAAAATTTTGTTGAAAATATTTTATTTGAGTCCAAAATGTTCCAAAATATTTTCGAATTTTTAGAATTTTTACGAGTCATTTGCTATTTTTAATGAATTAAATGAATTACTAGGAATTATTTTAAATATTAAATCGCTGGAAAATCAAACTCGGGTCAAGTACTGTTCATCCGACCGAGTCGGAACCCGAGTCGGACTCGAGTCCGACCCGAGCCACGTGACTCGACCGAACCCACTTCTAACCCTAATCAATCCCAACCGTTGGATCAAGATCCAACGGCTGAGATCCACCCGACCCCGACCCGAGCCGTGTCCGGACCGGACCCGGTCGCGCCCGTGCGATCGTGGCCGTTGATCGTGCCACGTGTACGGCTCTCCGTCGTCGTCTCCGCCCGAGTCCGAGCCGGACTCCGCCGCCGTGTCCGCCGCCGTGGAAAACTAGGTCTCCGTTTTCTGCACGGACGCCGAGGCTATTTAATGCCCGGATCGCACCCCGAGGATCGCCATCCCACGCCGGTCCCGAAACCCTAGCTCACGCCGCTAGGATCCCCACCGTCTCGCTGCTATTGTTCGCCGTAGTTGCGCACCGCTCCGCCACGGTCTTTGCTTCGTTCCGCCGCCGTCCGCCGTCCCCTGCCGCCGTTGACCCCAGATCCGGACTCACCGCGACGAGACGCACCCGAGGGGATCTCTCACTTCGCCGGAGCGCGCCAGAAACGCCGTCGGCAAGGTCGTCGTCCTCCGCGCCGGTGAGCCGGTGCCGCCATAACCATCGCCGGACGCGAAGCTCTCTCGGCCGTCCGATCAAGATCCAACGCCGAGATCACGCCACGTCATCGCACGGTGAGATTGCGTTACGATTTCCAGATCTAATCTCGACCATCGGATCTAGATCCAGCGATCCGAAATCAATGCGTTAACCCAAACGCGTCAACACCGGATCTAATCCGCGCGTTGATTTTCAAACCAGCGGTCGTGATTGCGCCACGTGTCGGGAAGTTGGGCCGACGCGGTCGGCGCCCACGCACGCTGGCGTGCGACGCCGACACGCGGGCCCGCGTGTCGAGGGCTCAAGATGTCGGGCCGGTCCCACCGAGCGCCGACGTCACCTATGACGTCACTGATGGGTCCCACATGTCAAGACCGTGGTGAGCCCGCCGACGCCGAATGACGTCACCCGAGTGGACCCACATGTCGCCTCTCACGTGGAGCCGTGGACCGAGTCCACCGTAGACCCGAGCCAAGCGTGGACCAAGTCCATGGACCGGCTGACGTCAGCCAGCCAATCAGAGGCTGCCACGTGTCCTTGCTGACGCAATAATTAATTTCCGAAAAAAGAAAATGATTTAATAAATCGGTTTAATAATTGATTTGAATTTCAAAACTTCAAACGCTTATAACTTTTGCGTTTCAACTCCGATTTGAGTGATTCAAATTTCTAAATTTGTATAAAATTAAGATCTACCTAAATATGAATTTTATTTAATTTTTGGACTAAAGTTTTTCTCTGCAAAATTATTTAATTGATTATTTAAACTTTAAATAATCATAACTTTTGCGTTTTAACTCCAAATTTGACGATTCCAGTTTCTAAAAATCCAGAAAATTATGTTCTCTCTGTTTATGGATTTTATTTGGAGTTTTGGGATCTTTTGCATAGTGTTTATTTGTGTATTTGCTATTTGCACGCTTTACGAGTAGGCGTTGAAGCTTGGGAAGGATTCGAAGGAGAAGTGTTGACTCAGGATCCAACTCAAGACCAAGAGCAAGTACTTTTTGAAGGCAAGTTGTGCTTTGACCATGTTGATCCTATTTCGAAATCTATTTTGATTTAAACTATTGCATGCTAGTTCAATTAGAAAGATATTTTGTTTAAACATGGGGGTTAGATAAATACCAATTTCTTTGTATGACACCTTGATTATCTAAGTATGTGCCATGATCCTCGTCACCCTAGTTGTGGTTTACTAGTTGGACATTATTAAATTGCCAACATGGGTTTAGACAGATTGTAGTATCTTTGCTTAGACACGCTTTCGTGCTCGTGACATGATTTTGGACAATCAAATGATAATATGGACTTAATGATATATTGAACCTGTTTTGGAAAAGTATCATGTGATGTTGACGACGTGGTGCATGGTAATCAAGCGGGGTTTGATAAGCGGTTTCGGCCAGGGGCATGTGGCAAGAGTAATCAGTGGGCCGGATGTGGCGTTGGGAGTGATGATTTGGTTTCGGGTAGTCTTGCCCTGGTCACTCTAAGGACTTAACCTTGCAAGCCTTTGAACTGGTCATACTTGCAACCACATGGGTGGAATGGGGCGGCCCTAGTTGACTAAGTCGCTAAGGACTCACTTGTGGAGCCTCAGGGTGTCGATTACACCGTTTGTGTGATTATGCGGGGGGCGTATCGTGGCTGTGGCCAGTACCCATCTAACGGTGTGTTGGTCCCATACTTCGCCTTGGCTAAGGGAAGGGATGGTGTAGAGCACGTCTGGAGAGGACCACTGTGTTGTTTGAGGCTTAGAAAGGCTTTATTACTGAACTCGCCTTTGTGGTGTTTGGTGTATCTTGTGGGTAAAGTGCATAACCTCTACAGTGTAGAATCTATTTGAATAGCCGAGTCCACTGATCTTGGACAATGCTCGGGAATTACAGTCAAGGGGTAGACTTTCTGAAAATAACTTGGTTTTGAAAAGATGGGTTGGTTTAACAAGGAAGGTGATGGAAATATGGTGTAGGATGGGAAAAATGTTTGTTAAAACTTCTTGAAAAGTTATTTATGCTTTACTTATTTCTACTGCTTTCGAATCTACTTTTATTACTTGTCAAAAGCTGTTTACTGCAAATATACCCTGAGCTATTCCTTTGTACCAAGCCATGCATATAGTATATTAGCTTGCATTCTGTGCATGACTTGCTGAGTACCAAGTACTCACCCTTGCCTCAACACAATACCAGTTGAAGAGGAGATTACGCCAGTTTCGGAGGAGGATTTCCAAGAAGACCCGTCTACTTAGGGATGCGAGCCCAGTCAGTTGCCTGTGGTATACTGGATGGCGCCACGAAGTTTATTTGATTTTCCGCTGCTATTGTTTCTCTCTGAATAAGTTTCGCCCTACGAGGCATACATTTGTAACTTGACCATAAGGTCAAGTAACCAGTTTGGTTATTTAAATAAAGTACTTTGATAATATCGATTGGTATGATTGTGATATTTACCGATGTTAAGACTGTGTGCACTAGCGCGTTCCTGGACTAGTGCTGAATACACAGAGGGTCCGGATTTGCAAATTCGGGGTCCCGACAAACAAGCAGTGAATCATCAAACCATATGGTCCAAGAAGTAGCTCACCACCCAGGAAAGTGTCTTTTTCCTCCAAATGCGCCTGAGTGCATGTGCATTCGCCATTGCTATACAAAAAAAATAAACGTCGATGCTAAAGAAGGTACTTACAGAAGGGTGGGCTCAAGCCCAATCGAGCCCCCTCTGTTGGCTATGCTACTATTTAGAAGGTATTATAAGGTACCATAAAACTTTTACTCATTAAACTTTCAGTATATATTGATACTAACTTAATATATATTTTGATACCCTCTAGAGATAGTAAAAAGTCTTAAACTCTAGGGATCCTAATGTACTTGCAGCAAGCCTTCTTGTTTGGCAGTCACCTGTTCAAGCCGTGCATGCTGGTCGGGTGGTTGGCATGATGGGGCAAGAGGACTCGTACATACGTACCAATCGCCAGTGCATGGGTGGCCACCTGGTTACTTCTTACTATGAATGAGCCAATGACCGCGACGACAAATGGTGAGCGTTGGTATTGTTGAAAAAAAATCAGTGGCAAAAAAAACTCAATTATAGGGAATTTTTTATAGAAAGAAAATAAGGCTTTGCATTAAAGATGAGCTATGGACGACATGAGGCCATCAGGTAGCTAGGAGCATGTTGTTTCTACTGAGGAGCATAACAACACCTACGACGACAAGAAGATTCTCCATATCATTTGACAGCGACTGAAGTAGATATACTAGCACCATAGCGTTGAGTTGACCAACATCGAAGAATATGAGCAGCTGACACGAGAAAAAGACATCGAGCACGTATAACATCATGCATGCATTCATACGAATAGAAGCACGAGTGTACAAAAATATAGGAGCAAAGAGTTTATAATAGAGATGGTGCAACCGCAGAGAATAGACTTAGGGCCATCGGAGAGAGTTTGATGAAAATCCCCAACAGGGATTGGCAATGCTTGCACGTGTTTGTGTTTGATGTCACAACGGTTAGCATTAATTAACAATTGAATAGAAGTAGAAGATCAGAGTATTGCATTAGAAGCTGTAGTAGCTAAGAGAGATCTATCAAGAATTGGGATTGTTATCGAAGGTCGAAGTAGGAAAAGGCATAATTGCAATAAAATTGACTTGTAATTAGGAAAAATCAAACAAACAACACCAAAAAATATATTAATATTAAATATACGCACGATATGTAATAAATATAGTTGTGCAAATGCGTGTCCACCCCTACTAGTTATCTTATTAAAGCAAAGGAAAAAGAAGCCACCATATCACTCTCAAGAACTGGAAATTCACATGTTAATCAGAGTTGAAAGAAAGACATACACCATTGATGATTTTGGGTCCAAATTATAATGGTCAAGATTAAGAAAAATAGCTCATCCCAAGTATAATATAGAAATAATTGAAATTTAGAATAAAAAATAAACTTAGCGATTTGATTTCCATAGAATTCATGTAAAATCGCTAAATAAATACAATTTGGGATAAAAGTTAAACAAAAAATATCAATTAGATATGTATACGAATTTGAACTTAAAAAATTATTTTATAATAAAAAATAAAATAAAATTAGCAACTTTATTTCAGTACGAATTCAGAAGTAAAATTCCTGAATAACTATAATTTGAAATCAAAATTAAACAAAAAATAGTGTATTGATTTTTGTATTCAAATTCCAATCAAAAAATAATTAAAATTCAGAATAATAAATAGATTTAGCAATTGATTTTTTATATGAATTCAATAGTAAAATACATAAATAACTATAATTCAGAATAAAAATTAATATTTTGCTTTGTATATAAATTCCAACAAAAATAATTGAAATTCAGAATATAAATAAAATAAAATTTGTAATTTGATTTTCATATGAATTCTAAAGCAAAATCCCTAAATAACTATAATTTAGAATAAATTAAATAAAACTAACAATTTAATTTGCTAAGAACTCCGATAAAAAAATATTGAAAGTTTGAATAAAATTAAAAAGTTAAAATGAGGATATCACGATAGTGTTGGAGGAGACCACCAAACAATGCAATGGTATTGATTTGTCCTACACAAAGACATTGACCTACAGAGAAACGAGGAGTTGAGGCGCCTACGGCGGTGATGAGAACAATGTCATGCTATTCACTTTAGTTGTTCAATGAAGATAATGTCGTGCTGCTCGCTGTAGCCATTGAAGAGAAAGGTCAAAATCAAAGAATTCAAAGGCCACAGCAACGAGTGGTGAGCGACGACATTGTTGAAGTCGTTAGTGGACAAAGAAGTTCGATGATGAGGAAGCCATGGCAGAAAGGAGATGAAGTTGAAACGAGCTATGGACATTATGAGGCCATTAGGTAGCTAGGAGCGTGCCATTGTTGTTGAGGTGTACGACGTCATGGCGAGAAGATTCTCCATATAGTTAGAGGGTGACTAAAATAGACATGCCAACATAAGTATAGGAGGTTGCCACAGTTAGTGAAAAAGCCACGACGTTGAGTTAGCCAATATCGAAAAAAAGAAGCAATTGACATGGGAGAAGAGGACATCAAGTATGTACAACATCATGCATATGTATATATATGCATGCATGCATCCATACGAATAGAAGCATGGGCATGTAGAAACAGAGGAACAAAAAGCTCGGAGTAGATATGACACAACCGTAGGGAATATACTTGAGGCCACTGAAGCAAGTGTAACGGGAGTACCTGGCGGGAATTAGCGATGGTTGTACATGTATGTGTGTTTGATGTCGCAACGGTCACCACTAAGCAATAATTAGAGATAAGTAGAAGATAACTATGTGGTAGAGTATCGCATTGGAAGGGGTAGTAGCTGAGAGGGATCAATCAAGAATTGAGCTTGCTGTTGGAGGTTGAAATAGAAAAGATGTGGCAGCGATAAGAGATAGAAGACACGTGATTTGGTAGGGCAGCCGGTGTGTGAGGAAAGTTAAATTCAAAGTAGGTTGCCCATGATGCATTGGTGTTTGTATGAACAAGGTACTCTAATACTATATAAACTAATATGATATTTTTTTGCACACATAATCAAAGTATTACTTGAAATTAAATAGCGGTACATATGCATGCATTTTGGAAATAGGCCATTAATGGAGGAAGAATATGGGCATCTAGCTATATCATCCATGTATGATGGAGAGTGTTTACATTTCTAAAAACACAAACAACTTATTATGCTCAATAATTTTCTTCTATCAAAGCTTATACTTTAATTGCGTTACTCAAGTTTTATTTTTCCTTCAAACTTCTATTGTCATTTTCGATATTTGTTGTTTCTTAAAAACCTAAATTGCCTACAAGATACATAAATATATTGTTAAAATCAAAATTATATTATTTGATACTACAAATTTTGAAACAATTTTAGTCCCGAAAAAACGCAGACCACCGTGCTAGTTCAGTTTTAACCAAAGAAAATCAACTCGATGCATGCTGTCTCCACCGATTAAGATTGACGTAAAGGGTTGGTGGCACCTAATTTGACCAAAATATATTTATACTTCTACGAACAATCCAACTACCCTCCAAGCAGGCGACAAGAGAGCAAAAGAGTGTGTTTTCTTCTTGTCAAAATTACACTATGCATGCATTCCCTGTCATTTATGTAAGAAACAGAGGGGGGGATGAAAGAACTATATAGGTACACCATCTAAACACACACACACACACACACACACACACACACACACACACACGAGTGTATCTCCTTAGCAGACGCCTAAACAAACGGTGGTCATGAATGAATCACTGAACCTTACACAATTCCTACTAAAACGCACTTACGTATATGTAAAGGTAGGCAAAAGATGTGGTTTCGAGAAAGCAATGGTATCTAACTATACTATATCGATGTACGGATTTCAATGCTGCGCGAGGGCCCCACGCCACGGCACATGACGCGGAAGCCGCGTGCACGCAGTATTTCATCGCTGCACCGCACACGCGCAAAGATGCCCACGCGGCCCTGGCCGCATGCAAACACGGCGCGTGCCCCCGCTACCATGTGCGTGAGCCCTTGCTGCCCAACCTAGCTTGCATGCCCGCGAGCGTCCATTTGCGCCGCCGAAATGCGATCGGGCTGCTGTGAAGGTCCGAGGTGATGTGGCCTGGGGGAGGAGACCGGAATCCCATCTTTAGGCTCCGTTCGATAGAGCTCCAGCTCCCGGATTCTCGTCTAGAGGAGCCGGAGCTCTACCGAACGCCTTCAGCTCCCACATACAAGAAGCAGAATCACCTTGGAGTGATTCTCGTTTTTTCACTGGGAGCAAGAATCAACCAATAGGTAGGCTCCCGCGGAGAATCAGTTTAGAGATTTATAGTAGTTTGTGTATAATTATGGTTCTTAATTTCTTGCTCCTGATTCTTCAGAAAATCAGGATCAGGAGGAGTCAGAGTAGAATCAGAAAGAAACTGGAGCTGGAGTCCTACCGAACGGGCCCTTAGTAAAGGTAGTAGTATACGAACACTATTTTGGATACCACTGCAATTTTGACTGGAAGTGGCTCGCCAAAGATGCCGAGTTGAAGTTGCAGGCATTGATCAGACACACACACACACTGACACACAGGGGGAGAGAGAGAGAGAGAGAGAGAGAGAGAGAGAGAGAGAGAGAGCATTCTTTGATTCTTGTTCTTCTGGATTGACATAAAATAAATTTTGTAGGGTTGCCATTTGCATCCTTCATTTATCTAGTTGATGGTGATTGCGTTGTCAATTTGGTGCCCGGCTGATGTATGCGCTTTGCGTTGCTAATCCACCAAATTGGTCATGGCCAGCACTTTGGACTAAACCACTGGCCATGTTCACACGGTGAGTTGGATACTCTAAAGAATGGCACGCTTTTGCCAACCTTTGTCAAAGCTTTTCACACCGTAAGGCAGTGAGTGGAGAGCGGATTGTGCTGCCGCCTTTATTTGCTAACGCCCCCCCAACAAGAACACTAGGTGATTTTGGAGCACATTGGTACATTCCATAACTTCGTGAAAAAAATTCACTAGACATATACCTCAAAACAATTCGATCTTGCACAGAACATTTGATATGCTTTTGTTGTTATCATGATCTGTGATAATAGTTATTATAGCGCATGGTACAGTAAACAAAAATGCAGCTTTTCAGGTGTGCCGTGTGCGTGAAGCAGACAAGCAGCCAGCACCTACCTGCTCTGCTTGGCACCGTGGAGTCGTGCAGACGATCTCGCGTTCTTTCGACTTATTCCTTAGAGATAAAATGCTTTGATGGAATGGAACATAAAGCTTGTGTTACTTTGTTGAAATATATATATACTCAACGACTAAACTTTGATTGCTTTCTGCATGCATGCATGGCCTGCTAAAGACATATCAGGAATTTCCGCAAGCAGCCGCTATATCTTCGTTGACGAGTTCCAACAACAGCAACAAAAATTCCACATACGCGCCTTCTAGAGGTCTTAGCTAAAACTCCACTGACATTATATATCTCGTCTAATTGACGACAGTCACGGCACTGAATATTTCACTAAGCATGACAAGTACCGACATTCGTTTGGGAGGGGTTCTAAAGAAGAACTAGCACAATAATTAATGTCATTAAGTTGCATTATATTACTATGTCGTTTTCACTCTTTCGAGTTTCATCCCAAGGCACACTTATATCGAGGAAGTGCGAATTCACTGGAAACTGAAGCCAGTTGTATGTGTTCTTCCGAACTATGAAGTGAGCTACTCTGGTGTCGAGTTTTTGACTTGTTGTTTTCCCTTGTGAGGGGAGTTAGTTTTTGACAAGTCCTTATAGCTGAAGTGGGCAGGGCAACATTTCTTACCGAGCATACCTATCATTGACACTTCCCTGAACAAATAGCTCACCAAAAAAGTAAGAGAGAGGGGTTACAACGTAACAGTCCAAAGCGACCTGGTTCGAAAAAACAATCTAAGCGACGGCTAATTAAAGTGGGTCAAAAGAGATAGACACAGATGAGAGCAAGGGCCTCAATTGACACGATCCTGAAGCATGTGCAATCGAAACTGTACTTCAAATCCAAATTTTCGCAGTATGAAATTGCGAGATTGCGACGAGCTGTGGGTATTGCCGTGTCACCAAGGGAGCGGTCGTAGTCTCGGAGACTTGGGCGTGCGTTGGATGGAACTGCGCAGCAGAAGATCCCAATTTCCAACTAGTAGCTGACCTGGGGCGGTTTTCTGCGCAGCTCTTTTCCACTGGAGCATTACAAGCTTTGGCGTTTTCAGCTTGGCTCCAAAAAAAATTCCATGTTTGATTCTATTCGGACAAAATTTTAAACATTACGTCTTTCCAATCACGAAAGCAACCTTCTTCACCTATCATATTTCTCTTCGGCCACGCTCCTATATCTCGAAAATTGTCAAAAATCAAAGAGTTTCAAACTCAAACTTTTTTAACAAAGAGAAATCGAAAAAAACGATAATCACGATATTTCCTCAATAATCACTTAATATGATTCGATAATCGTGATATTTACTTTGATAATCGTGAGTAAAATATTTACTCGGCGCGATATGGTAGGAGAGGACATGATACTCGACACGATGTGGCTGTCTGAAATCATCGATTTCGAAGCTGAGGAAAGGAGAAGGCCGCGTGTTCGACCCTCGAGTTCGAAGCTTGAGCGTATTAGAATTCGAGATGGAGTCAACCTGTAGCTATCCATGTCAAAAAGGATTAGAAAATGAGGTGCTACATCTGTAATCAAGTACTGTGTTCAATAGACAAAAAAATTACCATTATACGACAAGACATGAGGTATCGGCCAGGATTGTTTATTTTCGTTTTTTCGGCTAATTGTGCTAGGTGCACAAGAAGATTATACTAGGGAGTTGTACTATTTTGATACATACAAATTGGTACTAGCAATTTTAATATTTCTTGCACATGGTGACTCTAAAGTATGATCTTTCACTGCTAGATCGAGATATGAGATTTTCTCTATGACAAGTTAAGATGCGGGTTGTTCGTGCAGAGCTCTATTTGTATTATGTTCTTTTTGGGATTGGCAAGATGTCCGCTGCATGGTCCCTTAATGAGAAGCAACATAAAGATCGTAAGGACTTATCTCATATTTATGTTCATCTATTAAATAGTATTTTATAGGAGGTTTTGAAGGAGAAGACCGACGCCGCATTATGGTTGAAGCTGAAGAAGATTTGCACGACTAAAGATCTTACCAGTAAGATGCATTTGAAGTGAAAGCTTTATTCGCACAAGATGGCAGAAGGCGAATCATTATTAAACCACTTGATAGTATTCAAAGAAAAGTCTCGGGTCTCGAGTCTATGGAGGTAAAATATGACGATGGAGATTTGTGTCTTATTCTTTTATGCTCATTGTCTAGATTGTATACTACATTCAAAGATATTATTCTATATAATCGAGATACTCTTATACTTAATGAAGTCTATAAAACATTACATGCAAAAGAAAATGAAAATGAAAATCATGGTTCCAAACGAAAATTCAAGTTCATTCCAAACGAAAGTTCGAGTTCACATGCAGAAGGTCTGATTGTCATGGTAGACAAACAGAGAGGAGTTCGAACGGCGATTCAAGAGGCAAAAGCCTGAGCAGAGATTAAAAAGGTATATCCAAATCCAGATGAAGGTACAAGTTGTGCAAGTATTGTAAGAAAGATGAACACGATATATCTGAGTGCTGGTGGGTAAAGAAAAAGAAGAAAAGAAATAACAATTCCAAAAGGGATCAACAAGAGGATGAAACTAAAGCCACCATAGTTACTAGCAAGATTCTAATGGCGATGTTCTCGTTGGCTTTGCCGGTGATTCCAAAACTGGCAATGAGTCGATTCTTGATTCAACATGTACATTCCACATGAGCTCGAACCGTGAATGATTTGTTAACTATAAAGCTATGCCAAGTGGATCCGTGTTGATGGGTGATAATTCACTATGCAAGATTGTAGGTATTTTTTCTATCCAGATCAAGATGTTTGATGGTACCATCAGAACTTGTCGGATGTTCGACACATTTCAGGTTTGAAGAGAAGTCTTATCTCGTTGAGTACTCTTGATGCTCAAGGGTACAAGTATTCAAGTGGAGGTGGAGTTCTAAAGGTCTCCAAAGGCTCTCTTGTTGTGATAAATGGTGATACGAAGGATACCAACTTATATCATCTATGAGGCACTGTAATTTTAGGTAATACCACTATTGCCTCAAACAAATCATCTGATTCTGATGCTACTAACCTTTGGCATATGCATATGGGCATATGAGTGAAATTGGCATGATGGAGTTATGCAGAAGAGGACTTCTTAATGGTCAAAGCATCAACAAGTTGAAGTTTTGTGAACACTGTGTCTTCAGCAAGTAGAAGAGGGTGAATTCAGCACTACAACTAACTCTACAAAAGACATGTTGGATTATGTTCACTCTGACTTATGGGGAGAATCCCGTATCCTATCGCTTGGAGGTGCTAGCTACATATTGACTATCATTGATGATTACTCCAGAAGAGTTTGACTATATTTCACAAAGCACACGTCAGATGTGTTTAAGACATTAAATAAATGGAAGATTATTATTAAAAAAAAAAACAAATTGACAAGCATATAAAGAAGTTGCATGCCGATAATGACTTGGAGTTCTATTTTGGAGAATTTGAAGCTTTTATACAAACCAAAGAGTATTATGAGACATTACACTGCCCTATGTACTCCTCGACAAAATGGTGTGATCGAACGCATGAACAGAACCATTATGAAGAACGTGCATTGCATGTTATCTTAATCTGGCTTATCTAAGAGTTATTGGGATGAAGCCGCTTATACTGCTTGTTATTTGATCAATTGATCACCAAGCCTAACAATTGATAAAAGGATTCAAATTGAGGTATGGTCTGCTTCTCCAGTAGATTATTCAAATTTAAGAATATTTAGTTGTCTTGCTTATGCTCATGTTAGTAATGTTAAATTGGAGCCTAGAGTCGTTATGTGCATTTTTCTTGGTTATAAGTCCGGTGTGAAAGGCTATAAATTATGGAACCTTGAAACTAGAAAAATGGTTATTAGCAAAAATATTACGTTTGATGAATCGGTTATGTTGCATGATAAAACATGTATTGACATTTCCATTTGAAAGCCACAGAAATCAAGCATGCAGGTAGAACATATTATTGACTCAAGATCTACACCATAAACCAAAAAGGAAAACATACAGGATGTTCCTGTTGTTGTGCAATCATCGCATAGTTTCATTGCAGCCGATAGGCCTAATAGAAATATTCAAGGTCATAAGAGATTGATTGAAGAAGCCAATGTTGTGGCTCATTGTATGAATGTGTAGAAGAAATTAAAGTTACGGCAGAACCTTTAACTTATTCAGAGGCTATCTCTTTTGGTGATTTAGAAAGATGGATGACTAATATGCATGATGAGATGCAACCTCTTGAGAAGAATGGCACTTCAGGCTAATCAAGTTGCCAATTGAGAAAAAACTATTTGTTGCAAATGAATCTTTAAAAAAAAGGAAGGCCTATTGTCAACCGAAGAGGTTAGGTACAACGCAAGGCTCATTGCTAAAGGATATAACCAAATTCCAGCTATTGATTTCACATGTCTTTTCCCAGTTGTGAAGTATAGTTCTGTTCATACTTTACTTAGCATTGTGGCTATGCATAATTATGAACTTGAGCAATTGGATGTGAAAACTGTGTTCTTACATGGGGAACTAGAATAAAAAATTTATCTGGAGCAGCCAGAAGGTTTCATCGTTCTAGGAAAGGATAGTTTTGCTTTCAAGTTGAAGAAATTTCTTTATGGTTTGAAGCAATCACCTAGACAGTGGTACAGGAGATTTGACTCCTTTATGATCTTTTAGAATTTTATAAGATCTGATTATGATAGTAATGTCTATTTAAACATTGTTAATGATTTAGCTATTTATTTGCTCCTACAGTTGATGATATGTTGATTGTTGCAAAAGACAAGGCGGAAATTTCAAGGTTGAAGCACAATTGAACAGCGAATTTGAGATGAAGGATCTCGGTGCAACAAAGAAGATTCTTGGTATGGAAGTTACAAGAGAGATGATTTGAAAAATTATACTTAAGTTAAAAAAGGTATATTGATAACATTCGTCGTTTCAATATGCATAAGGCCAAACCGATGAGTACTCTATTAGCTGCACATTTCATACTTTCTTCAACATCATGTCCACAATCAGATGAAGTTGAGTACATGTATAGAGTTCCATATGCCAGTACAGTTGGTTCAGTTATGTATGTTTTGGTGTGTTCTCATTCCGATTTATCTCAATCATTGAGTATTGTTAGTAGATACATCGCTAATCTTGGAAAAGAGCATTGGAGAGTAGTTCAATGGATTGTAATATATTTGCATGGCAATTCTAATGCTTGTTTACAGTTTAGAAAAACTAGAGATGGACTCGTGGGTTACGTAGATTCAGATTTTGCTGGAGATTTGGATAAGACAATATCTCTTACTGATTATGTATTCACTGTTGGAGGATATGCCGATAGCTGAAAAGCAAATATGTAAGCTATAGTTGCCTTGTATACTACATAAGCTGAGCATATGGTTATTTCTGAACCTTGCAAAGAAACCATTTAGCTGAGAAGTTTGTTTACTAAGTTTTGTAGAAGTACATCTTGCACTACAATATTATGTAATAATCAGAATGCTGTTCTTTGAGGGAACGAAGCACATTGATGCCAGATATCATTACATTCGATGTGTCGTTGCCCAAGGTAACATTAAAGTTAGCAAGATAAGTATCCATGATAATCCAGCAAATATGTTGAAAAAAACATTTCCTTCCAACTTTTTTGGTATTACTCAATAGTCCTTTGGACTTTTGACGCACAAGGTGTTCACGCTGACCTTTTTTGAGGAGATTCGTGTTATATTTTTGGCTACAAGATGAATTCATCTCAAGGTGGTGTTTGTTGAGTTTGAGTGTAATATAAATTCGTTTTCTACTCTATCTCAAATCTACTCATGCACGAAGTTTATTATGTACCAGTATACATATCTTTGTAGTCTATATAAAGAGCAAGAGTTTCATTGTAAACATTTTCTTATATAGTAATATAGTCATTATTTTTCAAAAGGATTTCACGTAAAATTTGTGCGCCTTCTTTTCCTTTTTTTTTTTTGTGCATTATTAGCAACAAATGTAGATAGCTAAATTCGGCGTGCACTTTTGTACCTGACGACTTCCACTGTCTAATCCAAGTCTTGCTCATTTCGTTTCCAGACTTACCTAATAGCACCAACAAATGCCTAACATGTGTAATTTGTGGAAAGCAGGATGTGATGTCTGCAAAAGTAGCTCTCTTTTTGATATTTAACCTTTCCCCTCCCATCTCTCACCCATTATAAACACTCTGCAAGGTGCTCTTCCATTGGGCACCTCAAGCGCGACTTACCTCAGTTCACCCCATTAATCCTCGGTGAAGAAGGTAGCACCACTATCCTCCGCGTAATTCCTGTGTAAAATTGTTAAATCTTCTTTTCCTATTAGATCATGCCTCTAGCAAACCACCAATATGTGCTCCGAGGTCGAATTTCCATGTTTGGTGTTAGTTAGTTCTGTCGGTTCTTGATTTGGGCGTTTTCCCCGGATCTTCTTGTCCTTGGACAGTAGGGATTTTTAGAAGGGCTGTACTTCTTGGCGCTCTTAGGACTTTTGATTCGAGTGGGTGGCTAAAATTTTGGTTGTTTCTTCACGGAATTGAGTATGGCATTACGATATGCACCTAAATCTTAACATTCGCATTACGTAGTGCTTAATTTTTGCTCCACTGCTGTTCCTGCTGCCAGTTTTCGTTTATGATTTGTGCACAGATATTACTATCTGCAGTATGTGTTGCTTAATCTGTGTTCAACTACTGTTCTTGCTGTCATTTCGCGTTTACACGCTGTGGTAAAGTATCAAATCACGTCTTTGATTCGGAATATTTGAGCCGGAGCACGGGGTTTCTATTGGCTGTGCTAAAAAGATGCTAGCTTTTAAATTGTTAGGGCTCTTATGGACTGAAGTTTGTTTCGATTTGTGTCTCCAATTTTTAATCCTCGCGTGCTCTTCCTGTTTGATAGCAAATCAGAACAGTTTCCTTCATATCACCAAAAGCTTCGGATTTTGCCGCAGTTGGAGATCTTTGAACTAAAAGTCCTTCAGATCGTAAGTCCAAATTATTTAACCTTCAGTTTCCTTCCTGATAATAAAGTGACCAGGGATATGTTATATCAGTATAAATCCTTTTGTTCTGAAAATTAAGTACTTTACTTTGCAATTTTACATTATTACATCTGTTCTGCAACCATGAGCTAAAGATTCCTCCTAATTTAAGGTCCAATTGCTCGGCTGAAATTTTCAATCTTGGTTCAGAGAAATTTATTTCTGATTTAGCATTAAAGAAAACATATTTCTTTGTCTTTGCTAGTGCAGTCTTGGGACACCTGCAATGGCAGCTTGCCGAACTGGCCCTATATCTGAGTCATCGATGCTGAACACTGAGATTATCACTCAAAGAGTCATCAACGTTGCAACTGAGACTGCCAGGAAAGACAAGTCCATAGGCCGCCTTGATGTCTTTGTACACCAGGCACGCGATATTCACAACATCTGTATCTACCACAAACAGGATGTGTATGCAAAGCTGTGCCTCACAAGCGACCCAGATGTGTCATGCTCAACCAAGGTGATCAATGGTGGTGGGCGCAACCCGGTGTTTGATGAGGATATAAGGCTTGATGTGCGCACTGTGGATGCTTCACTCAAGTGTGAGATATGGATGTTGAGCAGGGTGAAGAACTACCTTGAGGACCAGCTTCTTGGCTTTGCCCTTGTTCCTCTGGCTGATATCGTAATAGCTGATGGAATGCTTGTCCAGGAGTTCTCCCTGTCATCTACTGACCTATTCCACTCACCGGCTGGATTTGTGCAGCTATCCTTGTCTTATGCTGGTTGTTCTCCGGACGTCATCCCAATATCATCACCCAATAAGTCTGTGTCGGCGGTGACTGATCCTGGAAATGACAGCTCAGTTCCTTCTGAGCTCGAAAAGATCGAATTCCCAGACTTGAATATGGTGAAGGAGAATCAAATTATGGTCTGCAAGTATTTCGAGATGGAGACCTTGAACTCCGAGAATTCAATCAAAGCTGAGAATGGCAAGTTACTGCAGTCTGATGCAGCTGTGCCTGGCCCTGAAATCTGTACAAAGAATCTTGACGAATATCAGGATGAAAGCCCTCTAAGTTGTGTCTCAGCCACAGACTCCTCCACAGTCCTTTCTGCCACGCCACAATCAGTTTCTGAGCCGTCTGAGACCACCATTGCCGCATCTCCTACTGAAAGCCAGAAGGAGAAAAGCCAAGATGTTACAGATGGTGAGTCTGATTCTTCTGAGGCTCCAACCAAGGATGAGGTTGTCAAGCCTGTGATCAGCATTAACCTCCAACCTGGCGAGTCGGTTGTCCAGCAGGACATAGTTGACATGTACATGAAGAGCATGCAGCAGTTTACTGAGTCCCTTGCAAAAATGAAGCTTCCATTGGATGTTGAGAACAACAGTCCCTCAACCGATAAAACCGACTCCAGTGCAGCTGAGAAGCCATCGCCATCGAAGGGTTCTAGGGTCTTTTACGGAAGCAGGGCCTTCTTCTAAGTTGCTGATGCTAACTAGGCTCATATATAGGCCGTTCATGTTTGTCAGACTGGCTGCCATGTATTTAATATTTATATACTTTCTGTTGCCACAATATGTTTCTAGGACTCACTCCACACTTGGTATTGCTAATAGTGTTATGCTTAGTGAAAAGAGAAGGATTTCAGGATAATTTCATCTGAGTTGTAGGTTCACCTTGTGTACTAGTAGTACTTATGAGTGAACATATTGTCATGAAACTGCTTCTACATTTGATTTCTCTAGAAGATAGTGTGAAATGCATTCATTTTCAGAGGGATTTATCGCTAACCTTTCAATCAGGTCCCGTGGTAGCTAGTATCAGTTCTTAATGTGCTATTGTGACTTCTTGCTTTTCATGAAATGTTTTGAAGGTGAATCCTATGCTTCTTCTCGTGACAAGGAAGAAAGCAAGATAGATACACTTACTAGAGGCAGGACCAGAACACACTAGTGATGAACTGGTAAGTGAAATATTATATTTTCGTCAAGGTCCTACTAGACTCAAATGTATGAGCATTGTTAATTTGGATGATGTTACCATTTCCCTGTCATTTTGAAATGGTATTCTGACTTGATTGAGAACTGGTAATTTGTTATAGTCGGCCCTTGTTTTTTAGTGGCTTATACATGTGTCAGGAGTTGGTAAGAAATTGACTAGTAACAATTTGTATTGCTTCATTTATGTTTTCTTTTTGTTCTTGGTCTTCTTCGCAAAATGAAATGACTAATGTCGTAATGCTGCATAGAGCGTTGGATGTGTTCAATGTCCTCTTATGACGTACGCCTCTGGACACTTGCTTGTTCTAAAATTCTCGCCCGTTTCCATCTAAAAAAAATCGCTTGTCTCCATGATCCTCACCATCTTTAGATTTTCTTTTGTTTACTGTGAAGATGGATGTCTCTGAACCAGTAAAACTTTAAAGCGATGAAGAGAGGAAGGAAAGGTTTCTTGCATCTGTGAACTTAGCAGACATAACGCAATATGATAAGATGATTTGGTTAACAAAAGAATGCATCTAACAGCTTATTCTTCAGGACCACACAGTCTTAGACTAAACGCGGCCAATCTGAACAACAGAATGCAACAGGGCGCCTGAGCTGCTCTCCCAAAAGACATGACAGATGTTGATTTCTTGCTGGAATTAACCTCGTGCTTGTGATCTTTCTCGGAAGATCGAGATGTTACATAAGGCCGAAGACGTGGCCTATAACGTCGGTATAACGGGCCCCGTTACGACATACTACCAAGTTCAATGTAGTTTGGTTTACTTCGCTGGGCAGCAATCACTACTTGTTCGATGAGACTATGATTGCACATGTCTTGATAGCTCATGACTGTGTTTCCAATGCAATCTGAAGTTTTGTTCGGTGGTATGGTGTCTGGTGTGCGCACCTTTGTTTCTGCTTTACCCGTGCAGATAGTATTTCTTATGAACATGTGTTACTCCCAAGCAATGAAAGGAGATGAAGGAATGGCAAACTGCAGCTGTACGTACTATTAGCAAACGGGGCGTAGACCTCAAAGACTGCTTTTATTCGATTAGCAGAAAGTACATCACAGCAATGCTTCAGGCCGGGAGAAACTACTCAAAGCATTCAGAACACTAGACATGCACGATTGCATGAACAAGAGCAGGAATGCCACATTACGCGCGAACAAAGTGCGTTCGGAAAAGCTTCCATGGGAACTGTGGCATCTCGGTTTATTCCCTAATGAACAGGCTGGCATGGCGTCTCAACTTATGGTTTATTTAGTCTGCATTAATTTGAGATGTAAAATCAGTGTGCAAGTCTAACAAAAAAAAATTTCTTCCAGAAAGTCTAGTGCAATAGTAAACTGCTAGTTACCTCTGCAACTTGGTCGTCGTACTTGCCGCGGACTTTGAACTCTATGTTCTTGAAGACCTGGTTGATCAGAATGTTGGCAGAGTCGATGCCTGAAAACACAGAACTCACAACGCATAAGTAGAGCAACTTAGCATGCGGTAGAAAACGGCATCGTGCTTGAGATAGATATATGAGGCGAAGACTTGAGACCTGCAAGATACGCTCCATGGACATAGCCATTGTAGTGCTCGCTCGTGTGCTCACCGGTGAAGTGAACCCTCCCAACCGGTGCCTTGGCCACAGGAACATCAGAATTAATTAATTACGACATCATGAGTATTCGGTGAGTGTTTGGCATCGCGGTAATCGAGATGAATTTGACAGTCATTCGCACCCTGAGCTGGTCGTATTCGTGGCGGTTGACGCCGATGGGCCAGTTGGAGTAGGAGCCCTTGAAGAACCTGTTGGACCACCACCTTGGGACGTAGATGTCCGTCGGGTCCGGCACGTCCTTGTCCGGGAACATCTTCCTCAGCACCGCGGCGGCCTCCGCCATGGTCTGGTTGTCCGGCTGCCGCTCGATCCGCCTCGACTCCTCGTCGGTGACGGTGACGAGGAGGACGTTGGCTCCCGGGTACTCCTCCTCGAATGACTGAAACACAATATACCGTCGATCGACGGCGCGTTGTTACAAATGAGATGCATCTTCCTCTGCCTGGCTGCACTTGTTAGTGCTATATATTCTAGATTTCTAGTACGTGTTCACCTGCCACATCCCGTAGTAACCTCTCCTGCTGCTCGCATAGACGAAGAACTGCTTGCCTTCTCCTTGGGGCCAGAATTTCCTGGGGAACTTGAGGAAGATCTTGGTGTACACGGCCATGTCAAATCGGTAGATCGCAACAATCTTCCATGCCTGGTCGGTGCAATTAACACAAGGAAATTGCAGAGCGCAAAAGACACAGACTACTTGTTTATACACCTTATGATTTGAAGAATCAAGCAAGTAGAGTAGTGTTGACAGAAGCTGCAGGAACTGACGGGGAGTTGAGGCTTGAACTCTATGAGATCGCTTTGCAGGACTCCTAAGCTGGTGGACACGATCACATAGTCTGCGCTATACGTCGAGTTGTCCTCTGTGCTCACGACGACGCCCCCCTGGTTATACGAGATCTGCCGCACCACCTGCATGCATGCGTATCCACCAAATTAATTAGGGGAAAGCCTATTTGACACCGCTAACTTTTGCCAAATCTTCTACATTACAAAACCAGATACTAGACACCCCTCAATTGCCAATACTTGGTACACTAATACCATCTCTAGAGTATTATACAATGGTTTCGCAACTCATAAATCCATCGTATATATTTAAAATTTACTAAAAGTATAATACAAATAGTTATAAGGTCTTCAAAAACTCCAAACAACTCAAATAGGAACCAGTTCAATAAATAAATTTGATACATTAAAGAAGCAATTTTATAACACTTCTAATATTTTTAGACACCACCTAATTCCACCCCTACTAGTTTTTATCTGACTGAAACTGGTTTTTCACACGTAAATTGGTTGTGTGGTGGTAAATGATGAAAAAATTTTGGGGGTGTATAGGGAGCACCTGAGTGTTTTTTTAGTTTGTGAGCACTCAAATTTGTAACCATTGGATCTATATCCATTGATCCAATCAATTTGCCATCTCTCCCCACCACCCTCCTCTTTATAAACCCCCAAGTTGAGTGCTCACAAACCAAAAAAACACTCGAGTGTTACTTAGCCATTCTCAAATTTTTTTGCTAGGAGCAATGTCACGCTCTATGTATTCTTCCACCTCCATCTCCATCTCTCCTTTCCTCCTCTCTCCTCTCTCCTCTCTGTGCACGAAGTCACGAACTATCCTCTCTTGGCATGAACACGAGCGAGAGGCGCTCAGATCTGGGAACCAGAGGTGTGGGTCTCCGGCGAGTCCATCCACACCGCCTCTGTCCGCAACTCCAGACAGGCCTCTCTCCCTCGCCCCGCTGCGGCCCCCGCCGATCTGGAGTCCGGCCCAACTCCGCCCCTCCCGCTGCAATGGCGACCAATGCCGAGCAGCAACAGTAACAAATCACACTTAGGGGGTGCTTGGATTAGAGGTATTTTATTGGAATGTTTTAGGATTTAGTTCAAATTTGAACTAAATCCCAAAACCTCCTAAGAAATTACCACTCATCCAAACAGGGCCTTAGGGGCTGTTTGGTTTGTTATCAATGCTTGTCAATACTTGCCATGCCAAATATTGGTAGTGTTGACTAAATTTGGCAAGCATTTGGTTTGCAACCAAATTTTGGCTAGATTCTTTTCTCCATTGCCATGCCAAATTTTTCTAGTTCATTTTCTTGCCAATAGTTGGCCAAACTTTGGCCACCAATTTGAGCACCAAATTTTTTGCTAGCCAATTCTTGGCAAGGTTGAACTTGGCAATTTTGGCTTCAAACCAAACAGCCCCTTAATTAACAATTTTGACCTCGATTTGGCCCATCTGAGTTGGATTCGAGGGCTCTAATATATGAAGTTTCGATCGATCTTTTGAGGCAACTTGACGCTCAATATGGCCATCTTAAAGCGTGAATGCACGGGCGGGAAAAACGGCACACAGGTGCGCTTGCGCGGGGGGCAGGGCTAGCGTGGGCCAGGCGCGGGCTACCTGGGCCTAGCGGGCGCTGGCGCACGAGTACATACTAGTTACATGCCCGTACGTTGCTACGAAAAACAAAATTGATAACGAAAAATAAAGATTAAAAAATAAAAAATAATTATTTCACAAAATCAAACATCTACCTTTAACGCTTCGTTTCTTGCGAAAGCTGGCTGATTAAAGCAACGCTTCGTTTCTTGCGTAGGGCAATTAAGTAGGGCAATTAAGCAGGGCAATTAAGCGGCAATTAATGACGTGGGAAGAACGAACCACTGCCACCAAGTGCTGCTTTAGAATAGTAGAGATCCGTGGTTTCTTTCTGATCTCTTCAATTTCTTTCTGTCAGTTTACAGCATGCATGTTGAACAGGTACCTTGTTGAGCTGGAGCCTCGGATCTACAATGGCGCCGGACTTCCTGTCGGACCTGAGGTATTGTTGGGCGATGAAATATATGATGGACTCGAAGCCCCGCTGGTCGGCGACGAAGTGCGAGTCCTCCCCGAAGTCGACGGACGTGGGCAGCGGCTCGGTGTTCTGCAGGCTGGTCACGCGCGGCGGCTCGGCGAACTCGTAGTCGTACCTGAAGTAATCCAGCACCATGTCCACCGGCGTCGTCGGGCCGTTCGGCTGGCTGCAGGAAGAGAGAGATCAGGCAGAAGTTACTCGTCGTGTTTAGAGCCGAGAACAACGCACTGAATAGAAGCCGCTGAATGCTGCGGCGCAAGCGTATGTAGATGCATATATTGATCATTTTTTGAGCCGGGAAGCAGAGAGGTCGTACGTACTGGTTGAATAGGCGTTGCATGGCCAAGATGGAGATGTCGTCACGACCACTGGGGTGCATTTGGGCAGCGAGTTTGCCACCCAGTTCTTCCACTTCATCGGCGCGGTCCATTCTCTTTTGCACGTAGTCCTCGTCGTAGAGGCCACCACTGGTTAAGCATGAATTAAATGATTCAGATTAATCAAATATTTAGGTTTGAAACCGTACGTGTAAAATTTTGCAATCCATTGATCTATGTTTTTATGTTGCGCTCCATTCCTCTTTTTAAAATAAAAATTCTCTCGTTCATAGTGTCCTCCTGCTGGTGACCGTTCATAGTTTGGTTAAGTTCCTCGTTTAACATCGATCGTTCATCCGTTAGATCATTGGGCTACTTATATGTACGTCCATGTTTAATTTGCATTTTTTGGACACCGTTACTGTTCTAGCTATAGGTGCATGCTTAGACAAGTTCCGATCCATAAATTGAAGCTTATTCTCACAGTACGTGCCCAGTCAAGTCGGGGTTAATTATCAGAATTCCCACATGCATGATGCATGCTAGCTGCGTGCTCATGCATGCGCACGTATATATACTTACATGTAGGCAATTAAGTTCTTAATTGTCAGTAGTTTCGGTATACGCGTGTGCGCACGTACGTACGTACGTACTTCTCCTTGTAGACGTTGCCGACGACGCTGTCGAAGTCGGAGAGGAAGTTCCTGAGGCTGAGGGTGGAGTTGACGATGGGCCAGATGGGGTTCACCTCGTTGCCGCCGCTGACGCCCTCCACCCAGTTGGCGCCGATCTCCACGTTGATGCCGCCGAAGTTGTGCTTATGCATCCGCCCGCCGACGCGGTCCGTCGCCTCCAGGATCAGCAGGTCCCTTACCCCGGCGTCCGACAGCCGCTTCCCCGCCGAGATCCCTGCAAAAACTCAGCTGACGTAACACATCCACATTGTGCGTACTGCGTGCGTGCATGAACACACGGCCACACATGTAAATTAACTACTACTACTTAATTGTCATGTTCATGCATGCATGCATGGATATATATATAGATGTGTATAACATTTCTTCTTTCAATTCATGAGCCTAAGTACGTCGTGCATGCGCGCATGCGTGGTTACCGGACATGCCGGCGCCGACGATGACGACCCTGGGGCCGTACGCGGCTGCGGGGGAGGCATACTGCACTATGACCAGCACTATTACTAGAGCAACGGCGACGGAGCAGGGCTTCATTTCTATCTCGATGTGCAGGTCGAGCAGGCAGCCGGAAACTACTCATGCTCTGCAGCGCTAGCTGTCGCTCAGTGCGCGCTTATATAGAGGTAAAGTGGACATGCGAGGGCCGACACCGGGCCAATTAAAGTCTCGGAGGAAAAATTACATATGCACATGTACGTACGTATGTTCGGCGGTTAAAACGTATATATATATATGCGTTCTATGAAGTTTTGGTTTTCACTCTAGCCAGATTAAGAGAGTGACTAGGCAACGGTATACCGTTGCAACGGTATACCCATGAAACTTATGAAACTTATCAGTTTCAGTGCTGGTTTCATGAGTTTCAGTGTTTAGTTTTATCAGTTTCATGTTTTATCAGTTTTTAGTGCTAAGTTTCATGAGTTTCAGTGCAAAAAATCATAAGTTTCATGAGTTTCAGAGGTATACCGTTGCAACGGTATACCGTTTTTTAGTTTTTCTGCCAGATTAAATATGTGCTACAGACACACCCATGTGTAAGCGTGTGTGGATGTAGGTGTGCATGCGTGTGTCATGTGGTAAAACAAATTGGAGAAGTGGATGTGCAATATAAGCAGTGCATAGCTAGCAGATGAGGATCAAGTGTATTGGCTGGGTTGTGTGATCCGACGATCTTTGTAAAAGAAAGTGGAAATGCAATATAAGCAGCGCATAGCTGCTAGTAGATGAGGATTCAAGTATATTGACCGGGGTTATGTGATCCGACGATCTTTGTATACATACATACAGGACGAGTCAAAGAGAGATATTGTAAGGAGCTTGACGGTATAATTTAGGATCAGCTGGTGGCGAGCCATCTGATAATTTAAGCACTTCAGTATTAGCAATAGGCGTTGAGATAGCCTTGGCATCAGCCATGTTAAGTCGATGCAAGAGGTCACTTAACATGCTAACTCCCTTCACCAGTCTTTTGATGGGGAATCTACGGTCCAGATTAATCAAGGTGGGAGGACGTATTCGTAAAAGAGGAATAAACTTTAGGTATTTTGTGTAAAATAGTTTAAGTGGCAAAAGGGTTCCACCTTAATCAATGTGAGCCGCAGATTTTATCCATTAGCGTTGGATAAATATTAAAAATACTTTTTACTCCCGGGAGTAATTACTCCCATCTCTGAAATACCACATAAACGAACTTGAAATACTCCTTTATCACTTTGGATACACTTATATACTAATTATAAGATATTCCAATGAGATCCACATGAAAAAATTGCAAGGGAGTACATAATTTTTAGCCTATTTTGCAAATACATTCATATACGCACATAAAAAGGAGTATGTCTAAAAAGTGTACATACCACCTCTGAAAAAATGCAAATACCACCTAGATGGTCTTATATACTTATATATTACATGTACATACCCTCCGTTGCGCGAGATACTCCATATGTTGTGAGATACGGCATAGGGAGTAAGAGCATCTCCAATAGTTCCCGAAGTGGCCAGATATTGAACGCTCGTGTGCTTTTCCAATCACTACTTTTGGGGGGGAAATGGGAACTGTTGGATAATAGCTTTTTTTTAAGGCCCAAAAACTTTAGGAAACTCCCAATCCAAGATTGTTGGGAGTTAAATTGTATGAAACTATTGGAGATGCTCTAATTACTTCCGAGAGTAGAAAAGAGGTTTCATATATATATATATATATATATATATATATATATATATATATATATATATATATATATATATATATATAATAAAATTAATGTATGACGACTTCAGTAACTTATTTTTCTAGATTTGCTCGTAGTAGCTAGGCACTTACAGTATACGGTTGGTACAGCATAATGGTATCCTTTTTACTCTACGAGCTGTACTTAACTACGTTGAAATACTAGTGCTATATGCATCGCGAGTCGCGACAGGCGAGCATAGATGCACATGGCTTGGCTGGCAGGAGGGCTTCAGAAACGAGCACATGTCATATGAGATCCGACATGCGTAAATGCGTCCACAGCGACTGATGCTGCCTGTACTGCAGAACTCGCCAGAACGTACGATGCAAATTGAAAACTTAGAAATTTAACTGATATTAGAGAAAAATCATTTCGCATGTTTTTAGCAATTCCGTTATTATTATTTTTTTGCACAACTGCGTAGGATTTTTTCTTCACATGCATGGCCATTACATGGCCCCGTTCGTTTCAGCTTCTGCTTTTAAAAAAGCATATTATTTGCCGAACGGAAGGATTCTAGACAGCTTCTCTAAGAATCAAAAGTTGATTTCTATATAGAATCATAATCTAGCTGAAACCTGATTCTTGCTGATTCTTGCCGGTTTGGTCCGGAACCTAGAAGTTGTAGCCGTCTCGACCCGATTCTTCTATAATCAGAAGCAGCTTCTCCCATAATCCATAATTCAGAAGCTGAAACGAACTGAGCATATATTTGGTAGCACGAATCACCAAGCGTGAATGCTACTCCGAGCAGAGGTGGGCACAATAGGGCCCATCGAGTTGCCTGTCTAAACCGTGTCATGCCGCGACGATCCGTCGTGCCCACTGTACCGTACCGTGCCATCCTGACTCGCTTTTGATGAGTCCAAGTACGGTCCATTTGCGATTTGTGCCGACTTCATGCCGTGCCAATCTAGGCTCGGCCCATTTGCACTATTATAATGAGACGAACGGAACCGAAGACGCATGAAGCTGAGGCAGTGGACACAGATATTGGGGCAAAATGAATTAAATTTTATTCATTCTTGAAAAGGTACATAACGACATTACAGTGCTTGCATGAGTACACTATACACCTTAGTACAAAGACTTGTGCATTGCAGAAAGTTACTCTTTCACCGTCTCGCTCAATCTCTCTCAGCTCTCTCTTGCCCATTGCTTTCAATCTGTCTCAGCTCTCTCTCTCTCTCTTCACCCGTTGATCCATCTCTTAGCTCTCAATCTCTCTCGGCCGTCTCTTATCTCACTCTCTCTCACCTATCTCTCTTAGCACTCTCTTGCCTCTCTCTCTCTCTCTCTCTCTCTCTCTCTCAATTTCTCTCAATGCTTAGTAAGCGAAACGGCGAGAGGAGGGGAGAGAGCGAGGAGCACCATCGGCCGAGGAGAGAATGAGAGAAAGAGTAGAGAGAGAGAGAGAGAGAGAGAGAGAGAGAGAGCGAGCAAGCTAGGTGATGTGCCAGTCGAAAAGGAGCAAGAGGGACTGAGAGAATGAGAGTGAGCCAGAGAGAGTGACATAGAGAGTCGAACGGGGATGAGCAACGGTCGGGGAGGATTTTCATACGAGCGAGGCAACTTTTTAAGGAGTTAGAAGGCAACGACTAAATGCAAACAAGCAAAAGGTAGTGCAGTGTTCTTCTTCCTCTCCATGGCACAAGCAAGCAAGCCCTCAAACACCCCGACTAATTCTCTTCCCAAGCATCTCAAATATTTAAGTGTCCATAATTTTACTTAATTACTTAAATTTCATAATTTTATATTATTTTCTTCTTTTTTTCTTTCTCCTTCCTTTTTTCACATGTTTTCCCCTTTCCCCCTTTTTTTCACTTCCCCAACCCCACCCCCTCTCCCCCCTCTCAGGAGACCTCTCTCTCTCTCTCTCCGTCTCCGGAGACCTCTCCCCCACCCTCGCCACCCCACGCGGCCTCGCCCCCCCCCCTCACCCCCACCTCGACCCCCTCCACTTCCCTCGCCTCCCGCAATGGCGATGCACCCCTCGTCCCCACCACCCTGCCCCTGCCGGCCTCGGACTCCCCTTCCCTCACCTTCTCCGACGACGACACGCGGCCTCCTAGCCTCCCCACCATCGCGGCCTCCTCGCCTCCACTCGCTGCCCTCTACCTCTCCCCAACCGGCGCACTCCACCTCCGCCTCGTCGCCTCCCTCAACCCCGGCCCCTCCTCCACGGCGCCCCCTCCTCTCTACTCTGGCCTCCTCCACGGCGCGGGCGCATGGCCACAGCCACATGCGACGGGGTGCACGACCATGGCGTGGGGCGACAACGATGGCGTGCGTGGACGTGACGGTGACGACGCGGGTGCACCTCCCTGCCGCAGGCCACTGTGCCCTGACGGGGCCGTGGCAGCTACACCGTGCCCTCTCATGCCTCCGTGCCCACGGTGTACCGTGCGAGCCGTGTCACCCAACGTACTCGATTCCCAAACACGATATGATTCGAACAATCCTACTGTGCTAGGTCGAGTTTTAAGCCATATCATGTCCGCTATGCCATAGGCCGACATAAAATGGCCGACCCTATGCCCACCTCTAACTCCGGCCAGGGCAGGCACATAAATAGGGGGCCGAGTGATGGTTGGTGCATGGTCATTTCACGTGAAACACGCGATAGACTGAGCCATAGAGGCCATCGGATGGGATTGGAGGGCTTGGCGTTACCACTCATCAGTCGTGTGGTCGAGTTAGCGTCAAAATGAGTCTGATTGAGAAGCTAGCTCAGGTCTTGTGCAGAATGATGATGTGGTTGTGACTTGGGGTATCATATGATGACACGTTGCTTCCTAGAAGGACCCAAAACACGTATATGTAATATAATTGCCGAATTGCTAATTCGAGTGCGGAAGAAGAAGAAATTGAAGTACTAACCATTCTAGATCCATTCTCAGACCAGCAATCGTGAGCTTCCCTGTAAAAAGAAAAGAAGAGCGTGAACAAATTAAAATTTAACGTCCAAGATTACAGTACACGTGATATATACTAGGGCCAGTAAAAAAAAGCTCGTTACGACTCGAACTAAGATTTCTTCAATTACAGTTTTTAATATGTTCTAAATTGAAATAAATCTATTTTAAACTAAAAAGTTAGTAAGACTTGGCTCGATAGTATCTCATTAGTTAGAATTTAAAATAACCATTTAAATGATAAATAAAATAATTTTACATTGAATTATATAAATTTCGAGAGAAGTCCAATAATAGCTCGATAGCCGGACATACATGGCCGGCTGGAAAGATCACAAGCCAGACATACATATGTGCGTTCAATGGAACAACACATTCCTGCGCTCCAGAGGCTATGGGGCCTCAAAAATTTCCTTGCCGTGTAGCGAATACACATGCGTGTATATACATGTGGAGTATATGCTTAGGATATAGGTATATTACATGCGTCCTTGTACCTTTAAAAAAAGAATGATTGAGAGTTACATTCATGTATGCACAAGGACAATTAGTTACAGCATTTTTTTTCATTATTACTGAGAAGGACAACGGCTACAGATGTCAGATGGGCCTCCTGCTTGTAGCTAGGACCGAGTAAATTTCACAACTATAAGTTTTTCTTTCAACAAAAACTATCAAAAAAACTATATATTTTAATAAATAGTTCACAAAATTATAGATTTTATAAGAGTTTATACCATAAAATTACAAATTTTAAAATTGATAATTTTTTTATAACGGATCTAGCAATACGGACATATATATAATATCCTCAACATGAGTAAAACGGAACGGTCAATAGTTTTCTGATGTTTATAACGCATAGTTTTATAAAATTTACTCTCACGACTTAGGGCATGTATAGTATATAGATGATAGTTGTCTGTAATACATTTTTATGTCATCTAAAAAAGTACTCAAAATAACTTGTACAATTGATCGTCTATAAAATTGTATGTAATGAACTCTCATCCAATTAACAAACTGTCTATACAATAGTACATAAAATATAAAGTCATTTATAAGACCATCTGTTAAATAATAAATCATATTTTTCTCTCTTCCTTCTCTCACAACCACATTACCTAAATTCTACGTGGTATAATCTTACAAACAGACGACCCTATTGTTTCGACTTAAGCTTTTTGGCTTATGGTTTAAAGCTAGCCTTTTGGCTTAATGAACTTATAAACAGTCTTCTTTTAAGCCAAGACAGGTTGTTTGGTATCTAGCTTTTTGATGGGTTGAATAGTACAACTTATTGTTGGAAAATCTGAAATACCCTTTTAGGGTTGTGGAGACTTTTGCTATGTATTGATTTATCTGATACAAATATTTCATAATTTTTTCACCGAATGGCGTATTGGTAGCACTGTAATGTACGATATGCATGAAAAGAAAGGTGAACCATCGGACTGCAATGTAAGCACGGTAATGTTTCTTCTAGAGTTCTACTCCAATTTCCAGTGGCTGTGGGCATACAGGTTTACATATATGCACTCGAGGAATTCTTCCAAAATAGCAGCAGTAGTTTATAACTCTGTACAACGTGGGGAGCCTTCAGTAAGCTACATCAATCAACTGATGTTTCAGCGATAAAATACGCCTATTGTCTTCCTATTCATCCACTTACAAGTTACCGCTAATAGATCTGCAAAAGTATATTTGTATGTAAAATAATTAGCTCTTTGCCCATAATTGTGAACACTATCTTGATCGTGGAGTGTATTTGTTGATCTAACTAGTACGACGTTATCCTTGGAGTCTTGGAGGACCAGACGATGTCCTAATGATTTCAGAACCCCAAGCTTCTGTATTTTATACAACAACAACACCTTCTCCCGCTCGACTTGTTGTGTGTGCACTTCCTACTCTTCCTGGATGCCTTCCACCTCTGTCAAGGCCAACGATAGGGCCTCTATGTCACCACCTTCATAAGCCTGTACATTTCTTCAGGTCGTCTCTTGTTTGTCATAAAGCTCATGATGTTCATCACAATGTATAATGAATTAAATGAATATCATAGAGGAGACAGAGAAGAATGTGCCAGAAGTAAACAGCAATCATAGATGCGTCGCTGAATTGAAACAAACCAAGCCTCTCACTTGTGTTGATATCTCGTGTCCTTTGCCAAGTGCAGATGCATCTGTCTCTAAGACAGATTTCTTTTCCATGTTAATTTGATACTCTTCATGCGATATTTACATGGATTTCTCCGCTTCTTACTCCTTGGAGTGGTATCCATTTTTTGGCAGATTGATTTGGCGGAAGCATGCTGTATTCGACAGTGCAGTGGCCCATACAAGCAGTTGGAAAGATAGCACGGTCCTTGACATGCAAAATCAGGGGTTCTCCGATTTTCTGCAACTCAAATGTCTGGTTCCAGTATGGAGAGAGTGTTTTGTAAATGGCACGCAAGGGAGGAATTATTCAGTTTAAATCAATCCCCACACCTAGCATCTGCAAAGAACAGATTGACCTTGATTCTCGAACCTCAAATATATAAATAGTGACAAAAGAATGATTGGCACAGTATATGCTAATGAACTCTTCTAACATTCCTATGGAAGCTCTTCCATTATGCCAATTGCTAAGCACAGATCGACTGCTACTTGTTCCAAGATTAGGACTAATCTGGAGTAACCGTATGCATTATCTAATAATCATGTATTCATATCAGATACTACTACTTCAGTACAAATGCACAATTTATACCTCACTATGATGGTGCTGAGCTAAGTTTCTCTACTTTAAAACTGCTCAGAAATTCAGTATGACTTGCACCGTACTTACTGGACAGAGATTCCATGTATCAGAAAAACAATGCAACTCTTGATACGAACATGATGAAAAATATCAGTAAAATTCGTCAGCAAACCTTGGTTTGCTTCTTGCTGTTCCCATACTGCACCTTGACATACGAATCACTAGTGCCTCTCATATCAGCGGCCACAATATCCCTAGCTTAAATTATCATTATTTCAATCCAGCTAGCTCCAACTTTACTGCTTTCACTCTGCCAAAAAGAACAGGCAATCCAAAGTTCAGAGGCACAAATCAGTTGACAAAATGGTATAACTAGAAAAACTATACGAAGCTGCCTGGACATAAGAGGATCAAGGATATGCAACTAGTAATGGAGGGTTTCATGAGTACTCTAAAATAATTGTACTGAATATCAAAATTTGAAATTTCTACTAGGCTCATGTTTACCAAAATACTGGTACTGATGCTCTTCACAATCTAAAAATTCAATGCTTAAGGAGCACTCCCCCTAGAAACAGTCCCCCCAACACCCTACTCATTGAAATGGCACATCCATCGGAATTAATCCAATCGCCAGCGAGCCACTTGCTCATCTCGGTGTTGCGGATGGCGACGAGGTTAGTGATAGCAGCGTAGGCGGCCTTGGGGAGTGATCGACGGAGGAATGGGCGAGGCGGACGGCGGCGCCGGGCGAGGGGAGGACGCAGGAGTGAGGGAGAGGATGAGAACTGCATAGGACAGAGGGATGGGGGAGGATGACGATGGCGTCGGTACATGGTCGTCAGCGCCGACTGTCGGCGACGTCCTAAGCCCTAGCGCATGCTCCGAGTAACGGGAGATGAGGCGAGACCCGTACGGATTGAAGAGAAACGAAGGGAAAACAGGAGTTTTGTCGTTACACATCGATGGCATTTTGCGGATAATTTTTATGATGTTCCGTGGCACCTATTTATTTTCATCCCCAAAAAAGTTTTTTTTTAGGGAGACTAGAGAACGGTATACCGTTGCAACGGTATAGCTGTGAAACTTATGAAACTTATCAGTTTCAGTGCTGGTTTTATGAGTTTCAGTGTTTAGTTTCATCGGTTTTATATTTCATCAGTTTTTAGTGCTAAGTTTCATGAGTTTCAGTGTAAAATTTCATAAGTTTCACAGGTATACCGTAGGAACGGTATACCGTTTCTTAGTTTTTCTGTTTTTTTTTATCTAGCTTTTCTAAACCATTTCTAAAGTTAGTAAAAAAAGCTAGCTGTTTATTTGGATTTTAGCTTTCAAACCAGTGAAAAGCCCAAAATAAACAGGCTCGGGCAGTACCCAGTAAGCTTGAAGCTGCAACATGGGCCTGGCTCTTAATTAAAATGGGCCTCAAAATGGATCTGGGCCTCTGTCCTGCCTGCCTTCTTCCACCTTCCGGGAACGGTCCAAACCTAAAACGCGTCCCACTTGGCTCCGCACCGTAGGCCGCCGTACTACTGTGCTCCTTCCTGCTCACAGCCAGGGTTTCCGCCGCCGCAGCCATGGGCGCCGAGCCCGAGACGACGGCCTCCTCCGCTTCCTCCGTCCTCACTGCGGTCGCCTCCCTCCAGACCTACTCCACCGCACTCTCCGCCTTCACCTCCGCATGGCGCTCCCTCCACTCCGACGTCACCGCCCTCGACTCCGCCCTCGCCTCCCGCCTCGACGGCTTCTCCCAGCTCGAGCTTCTGTGCTCCGCGATGGACGGCCCTGGCCTCCGTGCGTACTTCGCCGAGCACAGGGACGAGCTCCGGGACCCCGCCGGCGCCCTCGACGCCGCCCTCCTGGTGGCCCCCGACCCGTGGCTCCTGGTGCTCGCCGCAGCCGCGGGGTTCTGCCGCGCGCCGCTGGCCGAGGGTGAGACGGACGGCGACGCCAAGGTGTCCTGCCGCCTGCTCATCGACCTGCTCGACCGGCTACGCGCGCTCGGCGTGAAGCCCTCGCCGGAGGCGCGCGAGGCGGCCAGAGCTGTCGCCGCGGACTGGAAGCGAAGCAAGCGGATCGGGACGCAGGCGATGTTTAAGGAGACGATCGCCTTCCTGCTTGTCGTGGGGGTGTTTGGGTTGGTGGACGATGTCGGCGGCGCCCACGAGGTTCTCGATCTCCTCGTGTCGGTCTCAGGCCGGGAGCGCGCCGTTGAGGTTTTCGTCGGCCTTGGGCTCGACCTTGACCGGCATATGCCAGGTAAGGCCCATTTTACCCGATTTAGGAATTTTTTTTTTGGTTTCACTGTTGTCTATGTTCAATTATTTTAACAATATGACACATGTAAGTTACATAAATATTTTTAAAATAAAAGGTCTAAGTGTGATAGTTGCTAGACTAAAAGTATTGAGAACCTGTGGGTGTAAATTCCTTCCCTCTTTCTTCTAAATATTTAATTGTGTACTAACTTATAAGTGCTGAGTGGAATTCATGATAATTGTTACATAAATAAAAGTAACTCAGTGGATATTTATGATAATGTTTACATGAATAAAAGTGACTGAGTGGATATTTATAGTAATAGTTACATGAATAAAAATAACTGAGTGGATATTCATGGTAATAGTTATATGAATAAGGTGACCCGGTGGATATTCATAGTAATGGTTACATGCATGGAGTTGCAATGCAAGTGTTGAGTGGATATTCATGATAATTATTTCATGAATAAAAATAACTCAGTAGATATTCATGATAATAGTTATATGAATAAAAGTAACTCTTTAGTGTAAGAAAACTTATGTATTTAGTGTGAGGAATTGATATGGTTTCTCTCTTCTTCGCTTTTCTCGTTGGCTATATAAAAGGAGCATTCTCATGTACATGAAAGTGCATGAGACAAAAAACTAAACATAGAAGAGAAAAAGAATAGTACACATATCAAAGAAAAAGAATAGAAAAATTCCCTAACTATTGAGTGAACTATAAAGGTAAGAAGGTAGAGAGGAGAGAAAATTTAATATGCAAGGAGCCAATATAACTCTATGTGAGTTTGTGCTTTTGCACATATAAAATTTGCTTTTCGGTTGAATCAAAATTGCTAAATGATCTTATAGCTTCCGCAATTTATCTTACATTTGGTATCAAAGTAAGGTTTTATCACTTTTGATTCACCATTACAGTGTTCTTTTATGATTGATTAAAGTTCTTTTATGATATTTTATTGCATATTGTAGTGTGGTAACTATATTGCTCTATTTTCTCATCAACGCGCATAAGTGAAATTGCATTTGCAATTGCGTAATTCATCATATTAATGTTATTTAGAATAATAAAATGTTATTTACTTTTTCAGTATTGTTACTTGGATAATATGCGAGAAATGCGTTTGTGTCCGTCTGTAATATTAAAAGATAGAATTTTCTTTTATTCATAAGATCATAGTTTATTCTTATGAGCATAATTAAAAGTGATATACGAATTAAATATTTATATTATTGAAAGCATGTTAGTCACCAAAGTGGCCTTCCTTAGGATCATAGTTATTTAGTTGAGCATTTCAATTGTTTATATTCTATTTGATGCTATTAATTGAAAAATATATGGACAATTGAGTTCGCGAATTGTAATGCTAGGAGGTCGCCCAAAGGTAGACCATTGTTTACAATTGGTGACATGAAAGAGGTTAATCAATATGCTTGGTCAATTTGTTAGTTTATCCAAAAATAGCGTGCACATTGACTTAAGTATAGTTGATTATCTATTAAAGTTATTTGGTTTTAGTATTATTATTGATTTCAGCCGTGTATCTAAATTTCATCCAAAGATGTTTTTAGATGCACACTCAAAGCTTGTCCTTACATGAATCTGTTTTATTTACTCAAAGTATTAATCTGTGAACATATTTAAAATTTGCAGCTTTCATTAACTTAATGAGTCAGGGTTTTGGGCTTTTCAAGTTTAATGGGTTGAACTATGTTGACTGGTTCGAACCGATTCGATTTCAACTGGGTGTCATGGACTTAGATCTAGCATTAGTTCTTGATGAAAAGCCTGCAGCCATTACAGATGAAAGTACTGATGAGGATCGTTCCCTTTATAAAGCCTGAGAACGGTCTAATAGGCTAAGCTTGAACTTGATGCGCTTGACGATTGCTGAAAATGTCAAGCCATTGCTGCCTAAAACCGATAGTACAAAGGAATTCATGACGAAGCTAAAAGAATATTCCCAATCAGACATTACAGACAAGTTTGCAGTTGGGAGTCTTATGTGTGATTTAACGACCAATAAATTTGATTGGTCTATTCCCGTGCATGATCATGTGATTAGCATGGCAAATATTGCCGCAAAGTTAACATCCATGAGAATTGACGTAAGTGAATTATTTCTGGTCCAATTCATCATGGACTCCCTACCTCCTGAATTTGGCTCGTTCCAGGTGCATTATAACACCATAAAAGAAAAATAGAACCTTCAAGAATGCAAAGCCCAATTGGTTCAGAAAGAAAGGAGATTAAAGAAAGTAAGAGATCACTCTGTCCATCTCACAATGCACAATGGTGCAAGTAGCAGCAAGGAAAAGTCAGAAAAAAGGGTAAAATGAAGACTCCACATCAAGTTAGTGAGGGCCAAATCTATCAGAAGCTGAGGTGCCACTTCTGCAAGAAGGTTGGTCATTTCAAGAAAGATTGCCCTAAGAGAAAGAAATGGTTTGAACAGAAAGGTATATATTATATTTCTGTATGCTTTGAATCAAATCTTGTTGAAGTTCCTAGCCATATATGGTGGTTAGATTCTGGTGCTAGTACTCATGTTTCACATGTTACACAGAGTTACCTTTCAATCCAACTCATAAGCGGATCTGAAAAGTTTTTGTACATGGGAAACGGAACGAAGGCATGAATTGAAGGGGTCGGGATTTATAAAATAATTGTTAATACCAGTCTACACTTAGACCTGAAAGAATGTCTTTATGTTCCTGAATATACTAGAAATTTAGTATCTATAGGAAAATTGGATATATCAAGTTTTAAGTTTTTGATTGGAGACGGTGTATTTTGGTTATATAAGAGTAAGTACTATTACGGTTCTGGTACTTTAATTGATGGTTTATACCGCTTCAATATTAATGCTAATTTTTCTGAATCCCTGTTTCATGTTGAACATATTATTGGTGACAAACGTAGTGCACATAATGAACGTTCTGCTTTCTTGTGGTATAAAAGATTAGGTCACATATCCAAAGAAAGTTTTGAGGTTGGTGAAAAGTGAAATTTTACCTCAATTGGATTTTGTTGACTGCAATATGTGTGTAGATTGCATCAATGGCAAGCAAACCTCACACATATCAAAACACCCAGCTATAAGAAGTAGTGAATTGTTACAATTAATACACTGATATTTGTGGTTCATTTGATGTTCCTTCCTGGGGCGGTGAAAAGCATTTTTATCACCTTTTTTGATGACTTCTCACGTTATTGTTACCTATACTTGCTGCATGAAAAATCTCAAGTTGCGAGCATCCTAGAGGTATTCATTAATGAGATGGAAAGGCAACTCGATAGGAAAGTTAAGGTGGTGAGCTCAGATAGAGGTGGTGAATATTTTGGAAAGTTTGATGAAAGTGATCCAGGTCCATTTGCAAAGTTTCTCGAAAGCCGAGGCATTTGTGCATAGTATACAATGCCCAGAACACCTCAACAAAATGGGGTGGCTGAAAGGCGGAATCGTACTCTCATGGAAATGGTTAGGAGCATGTTATGTTACAGTGATGTGCCCTTATCTTTGTGGATACACGCATTGAAGACTGTTGTGTACTTGCTTAATAGGGTTCCTAGTAAGTCAGTTCCTAAGACACCTTATGAACTGTGAACTGGAAGCAAACCTAGCTTGAGGCACCTGCACGATTGTGGCTGCCCAGCGGAAGTAAGAATATACAATCCACATGAAAAGAAGTTTGATGAAAAGACCATTAGTGGTTGCTTCATCGGCTATCCTGAAAAATCAAAAGGGTACATATTTTATTGTCCTAACCATAGTACAAGAATAGTTGAGTTTGGAAATGCTCGGTTCATTGAGAATAGTGAAATCAGTAGTAGTGATCCACGAAATGTGGATATCAAAGAAATTCAGTCCAACCTTTCTCCTAGCACTGTTGTATCACCGTTACACAACACTGCAGAAAACACTATTATTGAACCAACTGCTAATGTGCAAGTCACAACTGAAAAGGAAATTCCACATGAAAGGTTAGTGCGAGATTTGTACGAAATAAAAGACCAGCCATTTCAGATGATTATATGGTTTATTCACTTGAACATGAATGTGACTTGAGTATCGAAAATGACCTAGTCTCATTTAAGTAAGCCATGGAATATGATAATTCTGAAAAGTGGTTTGATGCCATGAAAGAAGAGTTGAAATCAATGGATGACAATAAAGTTTGCGAACTAGTCGAGTTGCCGCAAAGTTCAAAACAAATCGGATGTAAATGGGTCTTTAAGACCAAACGCGACTCAAAAGGCAACATTGAAAGATATAAGGCTAGACTTGTCACCAAAAGTTACTAAAAAAGAAGATATTGACTACAAGAAGACCTCTTCAGTTTCAAAGAAGGACTTTTTGAGAATTATTTTGGCTCTGGTGGCACATTATGATTTGGAGCTTCACCAGATGGATGTGAAGACCGCTTTTCTGAATGGTGATTTAGATGAAGAAGTGTATATGAACCAACTGGAAGGATTCTTGGTTCCTGGAAAAGAAAAATTGGTGTGTAAATTAAAGAAGTCAATATATGGGCTGAAACAAGCTTCCTGACAATGGTATATAAAGTTCAATGATACCATTTTAAAGTATAGTTTTGTAGAGAATATCGTTGATCAGTGTATCTACATAAAGGTCAGTGGGAGCAAGTTTATTATTCCGATCCTATATGTTGACGACATTCTGCTTGCTACTAATCATAAATCTTTGTTGCATGATGTAAAGAAATTTCTCTCTAATAATTTTAAAATGAAAGATATGGGTGAGGCATCCTATGTGATTGGAATAGAAATATTCCGTGGTAGAAAATAAGGATTATTGGGATTGTCACAGAAAGGTTATATAAACAAAATATTGGAGAGATTTAGAATGGAAAATTGCTCCGCGGGAATTGTTCCAATTCAGAAAGGGGACAAGTTTAGTGAAATGCAATATCCAAACAATGATTTGGAATGAAAGGAGATGGAATCTTTCCATACGCATTAGTTGTTGGGAGCTTAATGTATGCTTCGACATGCACTCGACCAGATATCAGCTTTGCTGTTGGAATGCTTGGTCGGTATCAAAGTAATCCTGGAATGCATCATTGGAAAGCTACGAAAAAGGTTCTTCGGTATTTGCAAAGCACCAAGGATCATATGCTCACATATAAGAGATCGAGCCATCTTGAGGTGATTGGCTACTACTCAGATTCAGATTATGCTGGATATGTGAACTCAAGAAAGTCTACATTCGGCTATTTGTTCCTTTTGGCTAGAGGAGCAATTTCATGGAAGAGTGGAAAGCAATCTGTCATTGCTACTTTCACTATGGAGACTGAATTTGTGGCATGCTTTGATGTCACTATTCAATCACTGTGGCTGCGGAATTTTGTGCCCAGCCTTCATATTATTGATAACATCGAAAAGCCTTTAAGGATTTATTGTGATAATTCCGCTGCAGTCTTCTTCTCCAAAAATGACAAGTACTCGAAAGGAGTAAAACATATGGATTTAAAGTACTTAACGGTAAAAGAAGAAGTGCAAAAGCGAAAGGTATCAATCGAGCATATTAGTACATATCTGATGATAGCAGATCCGCTAACAAAGGGACTACCGCTCAAGACTTTTAGTGGCCATGTTGATAGGATAGGCATTACAGATAAAGCCTTGTTAGCATGACGAGTGTGTGTGTGTGTATGACTTTGAGTTGCTCGTGCTTTTACGAACTTATGAATTCAATAAAAGTATTGTTTTGCTGGTTATCCATATTATCGCGTATACAATTATAGTAGTGATGGATAACAATGAAAGTTTCCCATTAAGGTTAGTTTGAATTATGTCGATTGTGATACATGGAAGGGATTTTGTCACTGTACAACTTGTGACCGCCATAATTCTGTCGCCACAATTTATAGCTTCCGCAATTTATCTTATAGTCTATAGAATGCTAGGTTGTAGCATTGTTTGTCTTATGAACTGTGCAACCTAGTTGGGTAGTAACTCACCTGGCCCGAAGCGTTAGGATGATCGTTGGTTTCGTGTTCTCTGCAGTGATCTATGTCACGATATGCGAGTGTCCTTATTATTGCTACATTTACAGAATTATGCTTTCTTTGTATACCACGTGCTCTATAAAGTTAACAGGGGCATGTTCACGCTGTTTGTTTTATCAGTATTTTGAAGTTTTTGATATGCACTGCATATTGTAATATCCTTTTTTTAACATGAATTTGTATGTCACTGTAATCATTTTGTTAGTAGACTGCCGATGTGTTTAGGTGTTGGAACTTGGGATTCATCACTCCATTGCTGACAGATATTGGCCTAGTTCGGGACATCTTCTGATTGTGCAGATTCTGGATTATAGCTAGCTGTCTGGAGAAGCGGTTGCCTAAAGAATCTGCTGGCTGGAGAATATGGTTGTTCGATGATCTTGATTGTTGATGGGGATTCTCCACAATCCATCCATCCAGCAGTGGACAAGTTTGGGCGGCGGTGTAGGAGGGTGGTGGACGGCCTGGGACGGGTGGTGGGCAGAGCTTGGGCCAAGGGGCCTCAGCAGAGGGGCGGCGAGCAGAGCACAGAGGGGCCTTGGACGGAGGGGCAGTGGGCGAAGCTCGGGCAGAGGGGCCTTGGGCGGAGGGGTGGCCGGCGGAGCTCAGGTGGAGGGGTAGTGGGCAGAGCTTGGGCGGAGGAGCGATGGGTTGAGCTCAGGCGGTGGGGCGGCGGGCGGAGCTCGGCGCACCCGACCTCCTGCGTGTGTGGCCTCTGCGTGTCGCTCGTGGAGAATCAGTGAGAATCACCTTTTGCACAGCTTCTGATTCTATGTACAAAGGAAGCTTCTGATTGGGGGAGAAGCTGTCTAGAATCCTCCCGTTCGGCAAATAATCTCTTTTTTTAGGCAGAAGCTGAAACAAACGAGGCTATTGCCACAGACTACAATGGGATGTTCTATATGTACTTTGTCCAGTTGATTCATGCGGTTATGGTATTGCAACTTTTCTAGGGGCAATCTGTCCTCATCTTTTCATTTTATTTGCATCATTATGCAATTTGGAGGTGCTCTTCATCTTGAAGTATGAGATAAATTGATGATGCTTTCATATCATTTCCTTTATTCCCCCTTGAAACTCTTGTTTTGAGACACCATTACATGCCCTCTGCAGTTGCTTGTTACTAATACCACAGATTCAGTGTATCTGATAGATTCATTGTTTTTGCTTGGTTTGTTTATTTCATCCAAGTTTATGGTACTTGAAACTACTCTCTTCAAATTGGCATGCAGAACTCTTTATTTGCAATTTCATGATTTGTTAGGGACATTTCTCCTGTACCTGCTCCTTAAATTTATGTCCTTGGTCGTTTTTCGTTCTGTTATTCTCATGCTGCAGCTTTATTTCTATGCTGGTCTATCCGCCTATGTACATAATCCATACAATGAAACCATCTTTGGGGACTGATTGGGTTCATTTCTGTGTTGGCATTCTGCTATTGAGAGGCCTATGTTGTTATTTTCCAGAACCTTTTGGATGGAACATTTATTTTTGTATTTTTCTTTGTGCTCAGTTCCCTCTGCATCTTGCTACATTTTCTATTTGGGACCTATTGATGTCCATCACAGTGCTATTTACTTTGTGCAAGTCAACTCATTGCTCCAGATTTTTTTTAGTTTTGGATGACTGGTGATTGTGGTTGTCCACTTATTATTATTAGTTTTACTGTTATCTTTTAAGTTTAAGATCCACCTCCAAAGAGAGGCTGGAGCTATTATTCTTTGTTCAGTTTCTAACTTACCTTGGCTCATAAATTGTCGCTGAAGTGCTAAATATCGTTCTCTAATTGTGCTATTAACTTTCTTGATGTGTTTTAAACATTGACTTCGGTTTTTGTTTAAGACTGCACTGTGTGACCTGTGATGATACCTTTGTAAATATAATACCATCTTTTGAGACTGATTGGCAAATAGCCATGCTGTCATTCCAAGTTTTGAGGTCATGACCTAACTGGTATGTTCAACAAGTGGGCAGTTCATCTTGTTTTAACAACCTTTTCGCTCTTATTTTGTTATTTTGTTCTCAAATGCCTGATTTAGTCATATATTTCCTCATCTGTTTTGTAACTTCTGTTGCTTGTATACTCCTGCTGGTACTTGCCAGTATCTTATTTCTATGTGCTTAGTTGAGAATTGTACTACTCTTCATTGATTCTTTCCATCGTTCTCTCCTTTTTGTCCTAGATTGCAGCTTTTGTACTTTGTAGTTTAGACAAGTATCTCAGACAGCTCTGCTCTTCATCAAATGATGTTCAGGAGTGCTTTGTACCTTTTAGCAATGTCGCCTAATAAGACTTTATCATATTAGTTTTTTTTTTTATTTGTATGGCTTGTGCCTCTGTGAATTTGTTCACACCACTGTGTTGTGTAGCCTTCCAGGGTCAGCTTTGTGTTTTTATGATGTTTTCTGTTTCACTTTTAATGTTTTTAGTTTTTCTTCCAACTGAGGTAGATGATAACATTAACCTCAACATGACATTCTCTTTGCACCAGTTCTCATTCAGGCAATGATAAACAAAGGCAAACAGCTAGAGGCGGTCAAATTTATTCAAGCTCTTAATTTAGTGCACAAATATCCTATATTGCCTGTTTTGAAGTCATACATTAATGATGCTGCTAAAGCTGGAATCATGATCCGCATCAGGGGAGATGATTCTGCCTTTCAGGTACATTTCTGCTGCACTATTGTCAATTATGAATATTATATTAGGTGTTAATGGTCGTATAAACAGTTCTTGTTTGTTGAATTGTCTTGGCAGAATGAAGCTGATGCAAAAGAGCGCACCTTGCTTGGAACATTGCGGAAGTTCATTATAGAACGGAAGCTAGAAGAACTGCCTGTTCTGGATGAAGCTAACAAGCGGATGGCACAGTTGGAGCAACAAAGTGCCGAGAGAAAGCGAGCAGCAAGCGCAGCACTCGCAGCTGCTCGTGAAGTTAGTAAGAGCATTCAGAAGCAGCAGCAGCGACGGCAGCAGCTGCAGTCCGCTAAGCGACCAAAGCTTCCAGAGAATGTGGTACAGAGTTCTTTAGGCCAGAACATCCGTCCGGTTGAAACCCTGAGTCAACAGCACATGACCAGGCAGATCATACATACAGCAGGCGTGCCAAATCAGTACCAAGTTGCTTCAAGCCAGAATACACTTCCGGCTATCTCTCAGAGTGCACAACTCGTTGCTGTGAGCCAGCGTCCAGTTGGCATCGAGAATCAGGCCCCGCTTGCACCTTCTATTCATACTCAATACGGTGGCCTGGCAGACCACAATGGATTGGCTTCCACCAGATCATATAGGCTCGACACTCTAGCTCCTGGACCAAGTAGGCCGAATCTTCCAAGCGCGCACACATCGTCAAGGTCAAAGCTCTATTCTGCAGATCCCCTCGCTGCTGTCTCCCGAGCATCAGATAAGAAGGGATCATCTTACAGCTATTCTTTGTCTAATATGTCGACGTATAATCCGTAGATGAACTGGATTTGGTTCTTCTACCTGACACAGTGAACATGCAAGTGTGGGTTTGAAGCCAGTTCCTGTGTAGATGCTAAATGTAATTGTAGACAACCTATAGGTGCTTGGCTGCCATCATGCATGTACATGTCAAACTTCTCGTGATGAGTGGGCCGGGTTTATTATGTTATTAGCCGAATGTTCGAGCTTTGTTATGGATAAAAATAATATTATCCAGCATGTTAGCTGTTACGTTGGGTTTAACTTGTGTTATGCTTTCAGCTCATATTATGTCTCTGCTGTCGAGCTTGGTTTATATTTTTTTTATCTTTGGTTTCGTCACCATTGTTTGCATCGTATCTTTTGTGCACATCATTAAGGTATGGAATTGAGGTTGTTGGGATAAGTATTGCATTTTTTTATGTTGATTTTGTAAGGGGTGGAAGAGGGATTTGAGAAGAGATTGATGGAGGTTTGGAATGTGAAGAACCATTATTCACCATCACTAGATTTTTTTTTAAAATGAATAAAGATTTGCAAACTACAATATGCAGGAGTCACTACGTGTGGCGGCGGCTCCAGAAATTGCACCGGTCTTTTTTCAGTCCAGCGTGAAGGATAAGCAGTTTGACTCATGTATTGGTTGTTTTTCTCAACAGAACTTACATTTTAAATAAGGTGCTAGATCGGTGCGACGGTTAAGCAGTTTTTAGATAAGTACTTTTTGATTGGTGGGTTTTGAAGATGATTTTCATCATAGTTAGTTTCGAATTGGTTAGCATAGAATTTCCTGGGAACAACGATTTATGCAAGGAGATGAAGATTGTAGCTATTGTAATTTTTCAATTCACCGATGCTTTTATTGGGGTGAAAAATGTTGAGTGGTCTAGTTAATTAACTATCTATTTTGACAGCGAGAACAGAGTGATTGGGTTTATATATTGTGGATCATACAGACTAATAGAGTATGAAAAAAATTGTAAAAGACATTTTGCATTTTTTTTTTTTTTTTGCTTTTGTGCGTAGCTACCGAGCCAGTGCGTGGACAATTCGACGATGTTACGCACTTTGGAGAGGCGGCCGGGCTATGTGTATGGGTGTGCTTATATAAGAGGGATTTGATTATTTGTTATAAAGTTAAGGTACATTTGATGATTGGCGACATATCTGTGAGACAATACGGTAAATCATCAAACATATCTCAATTTTATGGTAAATAATCAATTATTCCGTTTATATAAAGAGCCAGACGGCTCTTTTATACGCGCATGTATATTTGTTGCCTTTGATTAAAAATTAGAATTCCCAAGACTTACATAATATAAAGTTTTTAAAATAAAAGATCAAGAATTACAATCCTAGTTTTTAATATAAAGTTTTTAAAATAAAAGACCAAGTTCCAAGCCATGTCATAAATTATTCTACTCCTTTACAAAAAAAATCTTTGGTACACAACCAGATTACTCTTTTTTAGAGCTTTTGGGTGTGCTTGTTGGTCGAAGTAGTACACTGATGGTACCATCTGGTATCTACTTAAAGAAAAGAGGCTTTGCAACTATTACTGACTCTGAGACTGAACATCAAGTCATGTGGAAGTTGCAGCTCATTCAGAGTGGTGTCATGCTATGGATGCTAAACATGAAGCATTGTTAAAGAATAGTACTTGGCATTTGGTTCCCTGACAACAAGGACAGAACGTAGTTTATTGCAAATGGGTGTTCAAATTGAAAAGGAAGGTAGATGGAAGCATAGATTGGCACAAGGCTCGCTTGGTGGCCAAGGGATTCAAGCAAAGGTATGAAGTAGAATATGAAGATATATTTAGCCCAGAGGTCAAACCCACCTCTGTCCAAGTAATTCTTACTCTAGCAATGTCTAGAGGATGGAAAATATGACATATAGACATTCAGAATACTTTTCTTCATGGTGTTCTTGAGGAAGATGTATACAAGAGGTAGCCACCGGGACATGAAAGTGAGAGATTTCCACAATATGTTTGTAAACTGGATAAGGCCCTGTATGGTTTAAAATAGGCACCTCGAGCCTGGCATTCCACACTTGATGGCAAACTGCAGGAACTTGAATTTGGACCTTCTAAACCCGGTGCTTCTCTATTCATATATAATAGTAGTGGTACAATTATCTACATGCTTATTTATATCAATGATATTATCATTACCAGTTCTTCAACACAGGCCATCGATAGTTTGATCCAACAGCTGCGAGAAGAGTTTGCACTTAAGGATTTAGATGACTTGCACTATTTCTTGGGTATTGAAGTTGTGCAGCAACCCAAGGACATATTCCTCACACAGCGCAAATATATCAATGATGTCCTGAAGAAGCCTAACATGGAGAATTGTAAGCAAGCCTTTACTCCCATGGCAACTCTCGAGAGGTTGTCAAGCACAAACACATGCACAAGCACATTTTACAAATTCAATTCTAAGCCAATTTTTCAGCATATAATTTCACACACTCAAAGAAAATTGCTTTATGGAACTAATGGGACAATTTATAGAAGCATTGTGGGGGCATTGCAGTATTTGACAATCACTAGGCCTAATGTTTCATTCTCAGTCAACAGAGTGTGTCAATATTTGCATTATCTTACAAGTGATCACTAGTCATCTGTGAAACGGATTCTACGATAACTGGAATATACCTCTAACATGGGATTGCACATCAACGAGTCAAGTTCCACCTTACTCAGTGCCTTCTTGGACTCTGACTAGGCAGGATGCCCCAATGATCGGTGATCAACAGGAGAGTTTGTTGTGTTTCTAGGAAGTAATTTGGTTTCCTAAAGTTCGCATAAGCAACCAACTATATCACGGTCATGTACTGAGTCTGAATACAAGGATATGACTAATGCTCCAGCAGAAACAATTTGGATCCGGTTGCTGCTTAAGGAGCTAGGGGTATTTTAGTTGAGACCACTGACGACGATTAATATGTCTGTCGGCGTAGTAGCCAACAGGCACCTCCGAGACGGGTGCTTATGAGGTTCCGACGGGGGGCTTTCGGGGCAATCGCCTCGGAAGGGAAGACGGGGACGATCGGGTCACCGGGAGGCTCAGGCTAACGGGAGGACGCAAAAAGTTTTTACCCAGGTTCAGGCCCTCCGAAGAGTAATAGCCCTAGTCCTGCCTTTCTTGATATTGCTTGCGCTCTTGCTAGAGAGGATGGAAATCTTACAGTCTTTCGAACCCCCTCTCCCATGCACCCCGGCTCCCTTTTATACTCGGGCTGACGGGGGCGCATGGGAGGCTTACACTGCCAGCCATCATCATTGCACTGCTACAGGCGTATTTAATGCACCTGTCACTATTCTTAAGTCACATTAATGTCTGCCGCATCTGTCACAATCCTGCCTTGGGCCCCATGTCCACCAACGCCGCCTGCTCACACGGGTGAGGTGCAGTCTTGGCGTTTCCCAATGCCATGATGCGCCTGGGGAAGGTGCGCCGCTACGCTGCAGCTTCCATGCTTCCACATTCAATGCGCACGACTCGCATTTAATGTCCCTGATCTCGACAGGACTATCTTGGGGATGGTGCGCCAGCGGCCTGGCTCAGACGCCACGCGGTCCGGGGCGACCACCTTGCCGGGTCGCCAGCCTGGCTCAGACGCCACGCGGTCCGGGGCGACCACCTCTCGTCTCCTGCCTGGCTCAGACGCCACGTGTCCGCCGGGCGACCACCTTGCCGGTCGCCATGCCTGGCTCAGACGCCATGTGTCCGCTGGGGCGACCACCTTATGGGTTTTTCTCTTGCCGTGGTAGTGGGCCCAAACACGCCCTGGCTGCCACTTGATTCCTTTTTTAGCGCGGGGGAGCGGGTACCTTGGTGTTGAATACGCCGACAATGTCCTTAATTAATTCTAGACCTAGGCACTTATAAATAAAAAAGGCCCATAAAGTAAAAAATATGGCCCAAGGTCTATTACCTAGTTATAACTTCAACCAGAGTTAAATTTATTCACATGAAAATATTCCCGAACAGTGTACAAAGCAGTCCCAGGGATTTTTATTTCGGCAAAATTTAGCCAAAATTTCGGAAATTTTGGCCATTTCGGTACAGAGCGAAATTCCGAAAATTTCGGATTTTGTTATTTTTTATTTGAATTTGACCAAAATTTGGCCGAAATTTCGCCAAAATTCCAAAATTTCGGTCATTTCGGTGGGAGCCGATATTTGTGCCAATCCGAAATAAAAAAAACCCCTGCAAAGCACTAGTCAAAGATATGGTATGCCCTAATTACCCCAACCAATTATACACACGCTGGTCAGGAATGATTCATTCAATTATCCCAACCAGCACATAGGTTGGATATTGGATAACCTTCACTCCGACTTGGTCGTCGTCAGAGAGGAAGTTTCCTCCATATAAGACTAGCGTGCGGAAGACACTCTCTGATAGGTATGGACAACCGATTGAGAGTTACTTCCTGCGAAGAGACGCCTCTTCAGTAAAAGACACCTCTTCAGTGAGAAGACATCTTTTCACGAAAAGATATTTTTTGACAAAAAGATACCTCTTAAAAGATGATAAATTGTTATCCCTTTGTCCGCTATAAATAGGAAGCTTACGCAAGGATTCAAATCATCATGTTCAAGATTAAGTAGAAGAGATTAGTGTTAGTTTTTTTAGTTCTCCATTCCAAAGTATATAATATGTAAAACTCACGTGATTAAATAAAAGATATAATCCCACTTTCTATCTTTTCAATCTCTGGTTTGTTAGACAAAAGACAACACAAATTATATTCATAAACTCGATCTAGGGACCCCTGGTCTTGAACATCGACAACCGCCATCTTTTTGGTGCGGTAATGTAAATCTGGTTTTTCATGCTCACACAAAGCATATAGAAATTGATTTTCATTTTGTTAGAGAACGAGTTGCTAAGAAACTGTAGGATATTTGATTCATTTTGACCCGTGATCAAGTTTCAAATATATTTACAAAGCCTTTGCCAAATCAGAAGCTTTGAAGTTTTTTGGCACAATCTCAACTTGCAAAGACTAATTGCAGTTGAGGGAGGATGATAAACAAACAATGTAGTTATCTATACGATCTGTAGTTATCTATAGTTGTAACAAACATTGTAACAATCTCCCTATAATATCGCTGGAAACAACAAAATGGTGTGTTATTGATACTGTTCATTACCGACAATATAGATATAAGCATTGCCGCAATGATTATATGTGCGGGATCCATTCAACTTTCTCTGAAATTGTCTACGTCTTTCTTTAGTGCTAAGATGACATTAAGACGTACAGAACAGTAGCTCTTACAAACCTTTTGACAGACAATCAAGCACATGCTACCAAACAAAAACAACCCAAAACTTCTCTACCTATAAAGACATGTACAATGGTATACATTTCCATGTATTAAAGATAACCTATACAATGGATTATTTATATAGTTGTTTATAATAATCTCTGTATAATGGTATATATATGTACTACAATGGTATACAGAGTACATATATAACTAGTAATAGAGCGGCTGCCGGGGGAGCAGCCTCTTGACGACCCTCATCACCTGCCTCGCGTGCATATGGTCCAGGACGGCCGCCGGCAGGTTCTCGATCCGCCGCGCCAGCGCCAGCGTCTGGTCCGGGAAGTGCTGCACCGCGTCACAACACATCATCGATCGAACAATCAGCGCATGCCATTTGGTGCTGAGATTAACGTTACGAGATGGGAGGAGGTGAGCTACTTACGCCTTTACCACCCTCCAGCAGCTTGTGGACGACGTAGTTGCCGGAGCCGCACTGCACCAGCTCGGCGAGCTGGTCGTCGCGCAGGCCCAGGAACGCCGAGAGGACGCGCAGCAGCAGCGCGCGCGACCGCGTACCCAGGAAGCAGGCCTCCACGACGTAGCTCCCGAACGGGTGGTGGGACAGGCTCACGACGTCCTCCATGAGGCGCTCCACGACGCCTTGCTTGAGCTCCTCGCTGCCGGACTCGAGGACTCGCTGCACGAAGTAGTTGCTGCATGGTGGCAAAGAGATTTCCTTAGCCTTAGCTCGACAGCGAGAAGAATCACCCAACAACACGGATATCGTAGCTGCATGCTCGCACCTATATTGGCCGCTGGCGATTTGGCTGGCGTGGCTCAGGAGTACCTCCTCGAGAAAGGAGAGCTCCTCGCCCCTCGCGTTCATGAAGCATTCCGCCAGGCATCTCGACCCGGACGCCGACGTGAGCATGTTCTGGATGTCGACGATGGCGTACCGGATCAGAATCTAACAGGAAATTAACCAGAAAAACTCTGTCAATTCATACACGTGTGCAAAACACCTCGCATAATCACTTGATCCATTAGTTGTTGCTAAGATGAGGCGCTTACGGACGTATCATCGTAACGCATCATGGTGAAGCAGTGGTGAAGAAGCTGCTCCCCTTTGCTGTGGTCCATCAGGTGCTCACGCACGAGGCAGTCGATGAGCATCTCGCACAGTTTGGGGTACTGCGCCACCGCCGTGATAAGCGCCTTCAGAGCAGTCTCCCTGCATAAAACACAGTACTAGTTGTACCCGCAGCATAATCTCACGGCAGATAATCACAGCAGATGCTCCGAAATTTTCAAAAATATTCGTTTAAATCTATGTAATCTACCTCAATTTGATTAGTTGGGTGCTGTAATTTACGAGATGTTCGATCCTGTACTAGCGCGCTTATAATTTGGAGATGTGAATCCAAGTGCTAAATTAGTTTTGATTAAAGATAGGAGAGGCGAAAAGCGTCAGCTTTTGCACCTATTTTCGCAAAAATTGATGGATGAACGTACCCGTACTCCTGCTTTGCGGATCGCATCAGCGAGCCCCTCACATCGGGCACGACGGCGGCTTCAACGATGTCCTGGAGCTCGTCGAACTGCCCCTCGCAGGCGAGCAGCAGCGCGAGGAACACCACGTGCCCCTCCCTGCTATCCATGACCCTGTGCACGTAGCGCCTGACCCCGGCGAGCACGCTCAGGCGCATCTCCTCGTCGCCCTCCTCGAGCAGGCGGACCACGTGGGCCGAGGACTCCGGGAACATTACCAGAGCCAGCTCCATCGGGCCGCGATGCAGGTCCGACCGGATCTCCTCCAGCATCCGGCCTTGGCGGATCGGCGGCGTCCACCTCCAACACGAGGTGCCCGCTTGAGTAGCTCGCTGCGCGCTCAGGAGGAAACTTTCGTAGTAATCCTGCGCGGAGAATGCGGCGCCGGGTTGGTAGTGGCTGGCCGGAGGCTGGTACTGGCTGGCGCTTGAGCTCGCCATCGACGGCTGCGGCGCCACCGAGGGGCGGGACGCGGCGGGGACGGTGAGGCGCGGGCTGTAGACGCCGAAGTGCGAGACGTACCGGCCGCTCGAGGAGCCCTCATCCCCGCCGTAGTGCTGCGGCTGCGGCCAGTACTGCCGAGCCTTCTGGAGCTGCACGTCGGACGGCATGGTCGGCCTAAGGCCCTGCGGCGGGGGCGGCCGCATCAGCGGCGAGGTCGGTGCCGCGTACCTATGCTGCAGCTGCCGCTGTCGCTGAGACGACGAGGGGTCGCCGAGGCGCACCGCGGCGAGGTAGGCGGCGAGGTCGGCCGCGGAGGTCGAGGGCCGGGACGCGTAGTTGGCGGCGCTCTGCTTGCTTCGATCCATAGCGTCGAGCTTAATCGCGCTGGGGTTTGGGATTAGTGGGTCGCGTTGAGGATTGGACGTGCGTGCCTGCGTGCGCTTTTATAGAGGACGACTCTAGTCTCGGGGTCGGGGGCGCATGCACGAGCCTGAATAGGACTAGGGAATCGGCGCGTCGCCGGTCTCTGTGTCCGAATCCAGCGTGATAACGCGTGCAATCGGGAGAGAGTCCGAGATACCCGGCCTTTCCAACAGAGTTCTTTCTAGAGATGCTTCCAAGCATTTCAATTTTAAAATTGCACAAATATTAAATTATGAATAAATGGTAGAAAGTGACTACTTATCCTTTCATTTGCTTTAGTAATTAGTACAAATTGTATTGGGAGGAAAAACATAGAAGCACTACTCGGATCTTTATCATTCATCGGAGGTACCATAAGGTATCACCAAATTATTTTTAGAATGGTTGGTACCTTTTAGTATCTCCACCTTTTAAATTCTTTGTAACTCTTGGTGATGCTAACTCAATTGATAACTTTACCTCTTAAGAATGGTAAAAAAAATCTCTTTTTTCCAAATATAATCATCTTACCTGCTCGACTTCGACTACGAGATGAAATGCCAATTCAGCCAGCAAGTAGTTGCTGCCGCATTACTTTTCGGTTTAGGGTTCATCAATAATCAATTTTGAATGGTAGGTCGTCCAGGCTACTGATGTATGCAACTACATAAATACATTCCCGTAATTGACTGTCGAAGAAGAAGAACGTTAGGCCATCATCAGCCGTCTTTCCACATTCTAGCTCTTTCCAGAATGAACTTCCCTTCCTTGTATTTCTGGCTTTCATCATAGGCTTTCTCCTGTGGCACAACACATAGGAATTTGGAATTTACGATGCATCAATTTAAGAAAATGATATAGGATGTTACTGGTTATGGCAGAATGAGGTGCATGAAGGGAATGTATATATGACTATATGAGACATCCACTAATGAAAACCTGAACACCAGCATCCAAGCAATAGAATAGTACCATGTCTTGAAGATAAGAGGGCTAAAAGCGTAGATTAACATAGTGTTACTATTTGACACGGTAGAGAATATAATATATCCATTATTACTAGTAGTTACAACTCCTTGGTTGGGATAAATGAATACTTATATTTGTAATATAAGAGTGCGAAGGGAGCTGGAATGAAGAAACATAAGAATAATAACCAGTTGGCACACAAATCAGAGGTTTTGATGATCAGATAAGCAAAAGGAGATAGATGGGATGATTAAATTATTGTGGTCCCCTGACTCCATTGATATTATTGGAAGGGCCGACGTTACAAATACACCCCCCTAACTTCTCTCATGGATAATCAAAACTCAAGTTGCAGGAACAGGGAAAACAAAGTCGTTAACTTGGGTATAAGCACCAATGGTGTTCATATATTCAGAATAGATGTTAACCCGAAAGTTTATGTATGTAACTAAGACAAGTTACATTTGAATAACATGAGCAATAGAAAGACCAAGATAATGGCATTATGCAATCCAACAATTAAGCCTATGAAGTGAAACAGAGTTCACTTAACTGTGAGCTACAAGGTTCTAAGAAAAAATAGAAGTACATAAGATTGAATGAAGTATTATTTTTTTGCTGGGAATGAAGTATTACTGTTCGTTGTATACTTTCATATTCACTTGATGTTCAATATAAAATGATATGCATGTCTTAGCTATGTTTCCTTTCGAGAATCTTGACACAGAATGTATATTGGCATGCATCAACATTACAGCATGAGATGATAATCATTGAATAACGAACGAAATTCTATTTTTTACTTACATATCTCCAGCCAAGAATTTGTTGGCAGCAGCTACAGTAGATGTCATTCACTGTGTGCAATCCAGATATAAGATAGCGATCCTCATTAGGGCCTAGGCATATGTTCACTCTGAAATGCCACAAACATAAAAATTAATATACATATGGGGCCAGGTGTGTATGGATTGAAAGCAGACAGCCTGAACATACAATTGAGCTTTTGTCTGGTTCTGCTGTATAACAGGTTGTTTAAATCAAAAATAGATATTTTGCAGATGGTGAAGACCAATGGATCATGCAATGCTATGAGAAGATGTACATTGACCAAAACAATTGGCAAACAGATTATAATAGAAAAGAAATGGCAAACACGAATCCTCACACAGCGTAACAAATAAAATATATAACATTTTGTATGAATAATCCGCTACCAACAAACACAACAATCCTCAAGACAGTGTGTTCAAACTTGAAAGTACTAATTAGTTGCAGCTAGAGATAAGATAGCTTTGTATATCTGATTTTTTTTTGTAATCTCAACAACTAACCATGTAATATCTCTGTAATCTTTGTTGCCGTTGATGGTATTGTTACCCATCCGACATAGTATAAATATACATGTTCCTCGCTGCCGTCTAAGGTGTGCAGGATTATAAACATTTTTCTTCTCTGCTTAAATCTTGCATGGTATCAGAGCCACCACTTCCTCCACAGAATGTCCACTTCTAGTTCTGTCTCACCTAGTTCCACTGGCATCATGGCCGCAACCATGGCTGGCTTACTCCCGACGCCATCATTTGGCCACTTGATCAATGTCAAGCTTGGTCAGGAGAATTATCTCCTTTGGAAGACACAAATGATGCCTTACCTTCGGAGCCAACAGCTTTTGGGCTATGTTTATGGCTCCATCTATGCACCTGACAAGAGATCACCACCACGACGGAAAACGGCAACGCTCTCATCCCCAACCCGGCGTACCAAGTTCGGTTGCAGCATGATCAAACTGACCTCAGCACCATCCTCTCATTTCTGGCTCCAGAAGTGCTTTCTCAAGTGCTGCTCCTGGACACATCCTATGAGGTGTGGGCTACCTTGGAATGCAGGTTTGCGTCGCAATCAAGGGCGCGAACCATGAACGTTTGTCACCAACTCGCCATGATCCAGAAGGACATGTCCATAGCAAGCTACCTGGGCAAGGTCAAGGCCTTAGCCGACTCACTAAGTACACGCGGTGTCAATCTGTTCGATGAAGAGATCGTGGCATACATGCTCACTGGCCTGGACGCCGACTACGACCCGATTGTGACATCGCTCACCACCAAGTCAGAGCCAATCAGCCTCAACGATGCCTACTCTCACCTTCTCTCCTTTGAGATGCGCCACGAACATAATCAAGCCGTAATACAGGTGAACATGGCCACACGTGGCCAGGAGGACGCGATCGCGACGGGCATGGGCGGGGCGGATAGCGCCAAAACCACGACTGGCAACGCCAGGGTCATGACGGGCATGATCGCCAAGGCTCTGGATCAAACAACCATGCCACAAACAAGCCGACTTCCCAAGTGTACGTCAAGATAGGGCATGTCGCCCTCAAATGTTACCACCGCTTCGGCCACTCCTACCAGGCTGAGGAGACCAAGGCTGCAGCTGCGACGCACGTATCGACAGGGTACACGGTGGACACAAACTGGTACACAGATCACAGACGCAACTGATCACATCATTGTTGAGATTAATCGCCTCACTGTCCGAGAAAAATACTGTGGCAAGGATCAAGTGCAAGCTGCAAATGGTTCAGGTATGCACATATCCCATATTGGTCATTCACAGGTAGGCTTATCCCTTCTTGCTGCAGCCTCTATGCCTTTGAAATTCTAGGATGAAGTTTTTCAAACAGCAGCCTATCTTATAAACAGACTTTCTAGCAAGGTAATAGATTCTAGTACTCCTCTAGAACGGCTTTTAGGTACCAAACCCAATTACTCGCTTTTGAAAATCTTCGGTTGTGCTTGCTGGCCCAACCTCAGGCCATACAACTCACACAAGCTCCAATTCAGATCAAAACGTTGTGTTTTTTGGGGCTATAGTAATCCTCATAAAGGATACAAGTGTCTTGATCTCTCTAGTGGCAAAAGTTTGTCTCTCGGGATTTTGATGAGCATGTCCTTCTTTTCTCTAAAACTTTCCCTCCTCAAGCATAAACTATAAAGCCGATCAAATCCTTTTGCCCAGTCTGTTTCTAGCCAGCCCCATTACACCTAATGACTCTGTGACCGATCAATTGGCTAATGTGCATACTTGTGTTCCATCTAACATTACTTTGCAACAGCAGTCTGAACCTGTTTTGCAGGCATTGGAATTTGAAGGCACTGTATCCGGACAAGCAGTTGTTGACAGAAGCATGACAACCGGAACTCCTATAACGGCAGCTGAAACAGCTGCCGAGGTAGCTTCCAATGTTGCTGCAGCACCCTCTGATGGAAATATTGCTGCACCCAGACAAGATGTATCACAACATCCAATGAGGACTTGACTCAGGGATGGCATTCGGCAGATCAAGAAGTATAATGACAGCACTGCCAGATATGCAGGTGCTACAATTGTTGAGCCAACTAGTCACTTGGATGCATTAGAAGATGCAAATTGGAGGCAAGCAATGGAAGCTGAGTCAAATACTGCAAAAGCTGCAAGGTGATTTTTCCATGAAGGGTTTAGGTGAACTGCATTATTTCTTGGGAATAGAAGTGAAAAAAATTTCTACTGGAATTGTTCTCACTCAATCCAAGTATATTTATGAGTTGCTGAAGAAAATGAATATGGAAATTGCAAACTTGTCACTGCTCCAATGGGTGTTACAGAGAAACTGTAAAGAACTGAAGGTGAACCTTTATCTCCTGAAGATACAACCACGTACAAAAGTATAGTTGGAGCTCTGCAGGGTCTCATTTTAACTAGACATGACATCTCTTTTTCTGTAAACCGAGTGTGTTAGTTCATGCATTCACCAACAACTCAGCACCTAACTACAGTAAAAAGAATTCTAAGGTATCTCAAATACACAGTTGGTTGTGGTCTGTTAGTCAATAAGTCAAGCTCTGGTGCGTGCGTTTTCTGATGTTGATTGGGCCGGATACCCAGATGATAGAAGATAAACAAGTGGCCTTGCATTGTTCTTTGGAACAAATATCATATCGTGGAGCTCCAAGAAAAAAACTACGTTTCACAGTCAAGTACCGAGGCTGAATACAAAGCAATGGCAAATGCTATAGCTGAAATCATTTGGGTTCAATCCCTAGTTGGAGAGCTTGGAATGTTCCAATCCAGAGCACCGTGCTTGTGGTGTGATAACTTAGGGGCTACCTATCTACCTGTGAATCATGTTTTCTATGCTAGAACTAAGCACAGTGAGGTAGATTATCACTTTGTTTGTGAAAGAGTTGCACTCAAGGCGTTGGATATCAGGTTTATTCCAAGTCAAGATCAGGTAGCTGATGTGTTTACAAAACCAGTAACAGCAAGACAATTAGTAGCAGCTCAACGCAATCCCAATCTGACGAGCTAGATTGAGGGAGGGTGTTGAAAGTACTAGTTAGTTGTAGCTAGAGATAAGATAGCTTTGTATATCTGATTGTTTTTTTGTAATCTCAACAACTAACCGTGTAATCTCTCTGCAATCCTTGTTGCCGTTGATGGTATTGTTACCCACCCGACACAGTATAAATATACATGTTCCTCGCCGCCATCTAAGGTGCGCAGTATTATAAACATTTTTCTTCTTCTCTGATTAAATCTCACACTGTGGACAGGACATAAAGTAAGTAGTGTATTGAAAAAATACTAGATAGTCTCTTGTTGAGGCAATGATTTGGCATTTCAGCTTCTTTATGTTCATTTGAACAACTACAAGTGTGGCGTATCCTGATAGAAACATATTCCGTAGCAATAATCGCAGCTAATTTGATGATCAACTGATTCCTTAAGAATTAAGTTGCCATTAAGTTGTTCCTTTGCCTTGGCAAAATGTTCCGATGAAGAATTAAAATTGAAGTTGTTCATGATGTGCTATCAGAAGGACTCTATGGAGGTTCTTCCTTGACTTGATATCGGTTAGAGCTATGCGAAATCCTAGCGAGTACAATAACCATCACCAAACTGGGAAACCATACTATGGTCATGCTAATGGTTCATTTAAGGTAATGATGAACACCACAAAGCACCATGGCCATCACCAAACAACACGGTGTTGGCCTTTCTCTTCCTTGCAATACACAAATACGATTTCACTTTGTTAACTACTGTAGCAAGGTGACCTCTGACCCTCCCTTTCATTTTGGTAGGACACCATCCAATAGTACACTGCGCTAATTCGTCAAACAAGTTTACAATCTGATTGCTGGAGAAGCATCCACAGAAAAATTTGCGGTATGACCACAGCCTTCGATAGAACCTCGACGATATTTGTGGTATTCACAGCAGCATTGCGGTTATTAGACACTACTTACTTGCAAATGACCACAGCATTCCATGGAACCTTCCATTATCTAAAAAATCCCATGGAACCTGGACACAAGTCCCCAATCCTGCTTCAATTCCAACGCGGATCAACCTTGAACGAAACCAAGAAAGACAACCGACATCCCCATTGCAGCAGCAGTACAACCCCAGCCAAATTTTGATCACATTGGGTGGACAGATGATTCCGTCCGAACCAAATTCCAGCGAGCAAATAAACGTGCTCTCCTTTCCCTACCACCCATTAGCCCGTTTCCACCATGGACGGGCACACCAACAATCGCGCACGCCAATTTATTTCGTAAACGAGACAAACAGAGGGAGAAGTGGAGAGAGCGGAGGGGGAGCGGAGGCGTACGTACACGTGGTCGAAGAGGTAGGCGCGGCCGGACCGGCCGTAGAAGTCCTTGGAGATGATGGCGTCCTTGGAGGCGGCGTCCACGCGGCACCGCCGGCACTTGAACACCCCCTCCCCGGGCAGCCGCTCCACGAACAGCAGCCCCATCCCAGCGCCACACCACACTCGTACCCCCCGATCGATCGATCAAAACCGAATTTCGACGAGGTCGTCCTCACGAATCAAGCATACATCAAGAAGCATGGGAAGATGATGAGAAGCGCGCGGCAGGAAGGAATCAATGAAAGGAAAGGCACCGCTCGCGAGAAAGGAGGAACCTTTCCTTTCCTTTCCTTGAAGTAATGGCGAGTCGGCGACACTTGGACAGGCAGGGGAATGGTAAAGAAAAAGGGGGGAGAGAATGCAGTGTGGCGGGTGGGTGGTAGCATCAACAAGACAGCAACAACAGCAGGGGCATGTGATGCCGTGCTTCGGTGCGTGGGCGTGGCTGGGTGGGGTATTTGTAGAGATGGACGCCACCATTCTGCGCTTCTGCTTGTGCAGTTCAAACTCCAATGGGTGTCTGTCCTCGGTGGTGCGTTTGGTTCGCTCTATCAGATTGAACCGAACCGTTTCGTACAGGATTTAATTTCGTTCATGCGTTTGGTTGACTAAACAGAACCATCTAGTACGGGATGAGATGGTACAGATTCCTAGAATATTCCTTGAAGATGTTGTATCGTTTTATACGGCGAATTCGGCCGAATCGATCGATACAGGACCAACCGGCACCATCCCATCCAAGATCATCCCATTCCTCCTGTACCATCCCATCCCATTCAGCCTGGTACATCTAACTAAACACACGGAGATGCCTGCTCGTCAGGCACAGCCACTCCACCGGCACAATTCAGCTTCACTCGCCTAGATCACAACCATCTGGTTCCCAATCAAGTGGTCCAGCTCAAAACAGCGCAAGCCTATAGCTATAATCCAGTACAGCAAGGCAGAGGGGATGCCAATTCACAGGCATGCATGAATTGGCTCATGAGCCTTGGACAGTGATGGGAACAGGCATGCTTCTTCGGTGCATGGGACCGTTCGGTCACGCATGCGGCGTGCAGCCATTCCATTCGATCATCGCAAGGCACATCCGCAGATTGCTGCTGCAAGCCTGCATGCCAATACGCCGTCTTGGCGCTCAGCGCTTTATACATGTGCCGGGCGGTGCCAGCACAGAGCAAAACTTAATCAGATCCTTACTGAGGTCTGTGAGATGACCATTAAGACGGAGAGGGTTGTGATCACTAGACAAGAAATATATTACCAAAGTAAATCACCCAGATTATACAATACAAGGATAATAGCAGAGCAGCAGATAGTACACACAGAATCTACTGGGCACTGCTTGTGCCGGCTGCCATGACCTAGCATAAGCTCCAGCCTTCATATAGACATTACACGGATCAAACCTAGAGGAACATAGGGATAAACCCTTTGAGCAATCCAGATTCCGATTCCCCTACCAGATTCTACCAACATATAGTAATCATTAGAAGGCCGTAACAGCACAGTTTGTGCCTATATTACGACTGAACTATGGGAAGTCATGACGAGTATTTCAGCTATAACCATTAAATCTCACGGATAGTGAGCATGGGGAGGGTTGAGAGCTGGGCGAGAACAAATAAGCAACTACGCTGTTTCGGATTATCCAGTTCTCTTTTGTGATGGAGTTTAGGTTCCGCCTTGGATTCATGTGCCGGTCACAAAGCCATGAAAGAACCTGCAGGCACCAAAATTGGAACAAAATAAGCACCGGTTTTCTAGTTCATCACATAAGTATGTGATCAGGTAATACAAAAACTGAATTTTTCAACGGACGTAACTTAATCATACAGCAATAAAAGTACAGCATGCATTAACCCACTATACATGACAGAACAGAATTATCCCAACATTATACATCCAGTCCAATTTACTTTTCATTTCAGCTCCATGCACATAGACCCAAGGATTTAGTACCTTATGTTTTAAGTATATGTCAACCTCTATTAATTACATATCCATCTCTATAGCACCACTACCAAGAAGCAATTAACAGGTGCATTTGGTGGGAATGTTGCTCATGAAAAAAACAAAATCAACGTTCTAACATTGCCATCTATTTTGGGTTGGAGGTAATATTGTTTTACAAGGAAAGGCAATTGCACAGATCAATGATGTCCCATAGTAATTATCACAGGATAACAGAACATTCAACATTCATAGTAGGCTACTCTTCTCAGTCTCATCTTCGTATCAAAGCTTAATGTGAATTATCAGCGATTTGGTTCCTCGCATAATACTATATTGCCACCTAATTACCTAAACACCCGAGGCAATTCCAAGTTTGGACAAAGTTGATTGGTTTCCTCGCCTATGTAGAGGACTATAATGTAAACTAAAACCTGAGGCAATTCCAAGTTTGGATATCGTTGATTGGTATCCTCGCCTATGTAGAGGACTATACTGTAAACTAAAACCTGATGCAATTCCAAGTTTGAGGTTGGAACTACGAACTATCAATAGTTATTTTGATATGCCATGACACAAATTTGGCACGACTCACTAGGTTAAGTATGAGGTGCTAACAACATACCTAAACAAGCATCTTCCAAAATCAGAAATGTCACCACCATGCAGAAGATACAACCAGCTTTCTGTTCTTCCATCCAAGATACAGGACACCGTCTCTCTCCTCAAGCCTGTAGTGACTGTGGTAACTATCCAATAGTGTTTTGATGGTTCTATTCACCAATGCACTTAGCGGATATTGTCTAAACCCAGCCATTGCAAGCCTTGCCCGCCATTTTCCAAAAGGCTCATGCCTCTCCACCCTTTCAGCACCTTCACATGCAATTAAATTGACAATATCTCTTGCAACACAGTGCTGCTCTGTGCTGATCCGCTTCCTGTCATCCCTGGGGCAAGCAACATCTATTGCCTCAAACATGGCTGCGTAATAATCAAGAGTCTCTATGTATCTATGGAAGAATGGTGCCGTGTTTGTGTTTGCCTCCTGCTCGACAAGTGTTACCACCCTAGGAGAGAGGCTCTTGACCATTCTCAATATCCTATCGCGGTGGTTTTCTACGCCAACACTCTCATCAGGAGTATGATGTAGCTGATAGGCAAAATTGACAGCAATAACCTCCCCAGGTCTTATATTAAGATGTTCAAGAATAACCTCATGACTAGCTGCAAGTACAGCATTGAACTCAAAGGGCAGACCACATAAATGGGCAATGCTGTGTAACCTCTGTCCAACTATATCCAGTCCACCACCCCGGGCATGAGCAGAATTCGAGTCATCTATACCAGTAATTCTTAGGCAAGGTGGTCCCCCAGGCCTCGCAGCAAGGGCCTGTATCATAGTTGCCCACTGGCTCCCCTGAGCGATTTGGAAATCAATGATGTGAACAAAGTTCTCACCCTTCACAGCCTCAGCTATTGCACCATTGGCAGAAATGTAACCAAACTTGAAGAATGGACAGATCTCATAGAGGAGATGCATATAGGACATGAGCTCAGAACTCATAGGTTCTTTACACTTCAAAGATTTATATAGGGCATGTCCACTGGAAGAAAGCCTGGCAACAAGGCCTTCCAACATATAGGCTCCCAGACGTTGCATCGGTTCTCCAGATATGGAAACCATCTTCCCTAACTCAGATATCAGCAAGTCCCTATTCAAATCATTATCATCAACAGCCTTACCACATGCCACAATTACCTGCTTCAAATCCCCTGTATTAATTCCCAAAAGCTCTCTCCAGTTATCTTGGTACAGAGCGGACCCAATTAGTAAGGAGCTGTCAGAGCTAACTATGTCGGACTCAGGTCCAAACATCGCGTTTTTTATCTCCTCAAGTGTTGTAAACTTCAAACCTGGAACCTCAGTAACGCATGAAGCACTTGGAGGAGAACCATATGTGTGATCTGAGTGGCTATCTTGCTGAGAAAGGGGGCTTCCACTTATGCACTGAGAAGATGTAGAGCTATGCGCGGGATAAAGACAATTGGCGGAGGATGACTCTAGAGTGCAGTACTGTGCTTGAAACACCTTAGCATTAGAATTGCTGTTCTGTGAACCATCATCAGAGGACACACAGTGCAGATCCTCGTGATTTTGTTGTGCATAGTAAGTACCATTTCCCCCTCCATGCACGGAACCCCTGCTGTAGTACGGTATTTGAGAATTGTCTGGATAACCGAATGACCGGTTAGAAGCCTGCGTTGACATATTTTCAAGTGCAACCTTGTGGGGGTGATCTTTAGGCTGGAATCCAGACTTGCAGAGAGATGATGCACTTTACGACACTTAACAGGGAGTTGATCTTGCCATGTTTACCAATAAATGTTTAGTGCAACGATGACACCAACTGAATATGACAAAGATAAGATAAGTTGAAGGTATAAACAGAAAGATACTGGTGTAGATCATTAAAAAAAGGAACTAAAAGTAATCTGAGCCTCTGATGTAGAAAGTAGAAACTAGTCAATTAATTTTCAGTTAAGACAGTTGAACTTAAACGTCAATTACTAAGCAAAATGAACTATCATGTCTCTTTACTAATATATAAATACGAATTGGTGGCGGTCGTCCGTCCTCCTCTCTAAGAAAAGCAGCGCACCGACATATGGACCGCGGATTGCGGATCGCGACATGCTCCCCCACCTCTGGCGAATAAAAAGGAAACCAACCGCATCTCTCTCTTTCCACCCACAACCGCTACCCTGGCCGGGCCATTCCCCACTTTCCCTCCCTGATAACTCAAAAGTGCAATTTTATTTTTGTAAATATGTGGTATGATTTGATTATTTGGTTCAAAAATGTGTTTCCACTATAACGCACGGGCATTTGACTGGTAAAACTATGTAAAATACAACAATTCAAAGGAATTGGACAGGTTCAATTTTCCAAAAAAAAAGAAGTGTTTAAGGAACTCTCTTCTTGTCTAAAAGAACCACTACTTTGACTTTTACATCTTCTGTCTATCTGTCTATGACTGTTCTGTCAGGACTTCTCATTTTTCACCATTGGCACATAAGGGAAGAAAGTTTTTATTAAAAAAGTTTACTTCAAAATGGGCATAAGAACAAACCATTAACGGTAACTTTGATGGCTCGCCTTTATCAGCTGAAGACAAATTACCAACCGAATAATACCAAATAATGAAATGTCAGCAAATAACCAGCCTTCAAGTTTGACGAAGATATCTGAAAATAGCCATGGGAATTTACACAAATTAGACCCCTACATTACAAAATGTACGAATGAATAAAAGATCAATACACAACCAAGTTTATTGTTGTTACACTGCTAAAAATTTTAGTACAGTGTTATCAACAATAAGATTAGCAAACAAATGATCAAGTGAGATCAAGCAGTGGCAGATGGAGGTAGAGGTCAGGTGGATTTTTGCAAATGAACATATATTCACTAGAGATTTACCTAAACATCGAATGTTAATGCACAAATATTATAGGAATAATCCCCGACAAACACCTAAGCTACATAGTTGACCCTGCAGGTAAATAATCTTTTCTCCTCCACTAAGACCAAGAGAAATTCTCTACTTTGATGATCAATAAACCAAGGATAAAAGGATCCAGTGTAGTATTTATACATTAACATTGTATACAAAAAAAAAAAATAAATCATTCTTCCCACAACTAAACCAAATCAACAAACTGCACAAAGTTAACCTTGAAAGTGAAAAAAAAAATCACATTTCATGAAACACGATTTATGTTATCCCATATACCCTCAATTTGGTATGGTTAAAACACAGAAATAGCCCAGAGTATCAGAATTGGAAAGCACTCTTATGTATGGAATGCTCCTATATGAACTTTTAATCATTCGTTCTCCTTGGGACAAGTGATCTCCGTCAGATGGAGCAGCATAATTGTTATTTTCCAATTTTATAGGGTAAGGTCATTGAGTGTGGCGACCCGCATAATTAGCCCAGGGTAATTAACAGCTTCACTGTCATTACATTGAGTTAATCACACGAATCTAGGCATAATAGCTAACAAAATATTAGGCAACCCAATACTTTATCAGTTACTACACCGCATTCAAAGTATTACAGCAGAACAATAATTAGAAACTGAATGTACTTTATTACAAACCAAGCCATGCAGGCTGCATGTCCAGAACATTATACATACGATCTAAGTACAACAAAAATATAATATATAGCTACTAGTTACACAAAAGATTGACGAACCCAATGCCCAAGCTAACCATCACTCTACCCTTCCTGGTAGTACTCAGTCGCCTCGTCAAACCAACCAAACACGAGCACCAGAGCCATTATCTATCAAGGGGAGATTTAGCAAGAGTGAGTACAAAGTACTCAACAAGCATTATTAGTAAATGCAGTAGATGAATTTTTCCTCACATCATTCCTCTCATGTCCATCCAAGTTCTCCCCAAAATCCATTTTTCATAAAATTGAGTTTTATTAGGAAAATTGTCGTTTTAATTATCCAAAATTGCTACTAGCACTCGTATAAGAGGCAGACTTAGCTTCTGTAGCCTCCAATTCAGGAGACAGGCATGAATTCATGATTTTGACCCTACGCAGCTTTGTACCACTTTACCCATAATGACCCCATCCTGTGAGGTCCCAGAATGTTTACCACTAGTCCATTATTGGACCTCCAACCCTGATAGCCAACGAGTAATAGTGTCCTCGACTGTTCCCCACTACCCTTAGCGTACCAATTGTACCATGCTACCGCAGCAGCACTGATACTTCCCCGGCTTCAAATATAGCGCACAATCAACCGCAGCTGACATTGTGTCCCTCACTGGGACTCCCGGCATACCCAGCTTCACACTCCTAGTTATCTACTCATACCCAATGTGGAGATCATAATACCTCCCCAGGACAACCTTATCCGACCAACTCCACACACTATGGTTGGTATTGTAATACGGCTCATTACCTGAGTGTCAGTTGTTCATCCTTATATCATAATCATATGTAGAGGATCCCGCTGGTTATTCCCAACTCATTGGCACCCTCTACCCACCATAATAGCATACGCCAACTCACCCATTCACTCGATAAACCATTCCAACACCAACCAATTACCAATCCATCCATCCATTTATTTTTCAACCACACCATCCATCCGTATCCGATTTAAGGTTTTATTTGCAACATAAATTTTCCATGCAGTGAAGTATTTAATGAAAACATTGGAAAACATTTAATAAAACATGATCAAAGGAACTTGTCTGAATTAAGATTGATATAATCGTCCTCGCTCGAAGGCTGAAGATGGTGGTATGATTGATTCAGTTCTTGTTCTGAAATTATAGCATATTAATTTTGAATATGATTCATGGCGTCCAACCGCTTTTAATAGTAGCAATATTAATTAAGGTAGGGTGTTAATTCTTATTTTGAGCTAATCAATCAATGGTTAATTAAACTGTTCAGCGGCGACAACCACTTTCCTAATTTTTCTCCATCTTTTCTCCCTTTTTTCTCTTTTCTTCTCTTCTTTCGTCTCTCTTTTCTTTCTTCTCTCTTTTCTTTTTCTTCTCTCCCTTACCCCTTCCTCTCTTGTTCCTTCTCCGCCCAGCCGAATCACTCCGCCTCCTCTCTTAACTCTCGAACGATCCCCTCGCTTCTTCTCCTCCTACGGCTCGACGCTGGCCACTGGCCTCCTCGGCTCCTCCTCCGACTCTCCCTCTCAGCGCCAACCTCCCTCCCTCCCTCCCTCCCTCTCTCTCTCTCTCTCTCTCGGCGAAGCTTGTCGGCTCGGCTTGTCCTGGGTTTGCCAGCCCCAAAACATCCCGCCTCGGCTCGGTCGCCCACAGCTAAGCCCGGCTCCCTACTGGTTTTCCCCTCTTGCTATGCTCTAGGGTTTACTGCTGCTTGGGGTTTTCGAGGGATTTTGCTACTAAGGTTTAGGTGGCTTCGTTTTGGATCCTACTGGGAGTCCTACTGAGGTCTTGTGCTGCTATTGAGGTGAGTTTTCGGTTGGTGATGAGTTGAACTCCAAGAAATACTGCGGGATGGAGGTGTTGCAGTGACACCGATGTTCATCCATGCATGCGGGTGTGGTGAACTCCAGGACAAGCAACGCACCCCCCCCCCCGGGTCTAGATCTGAGGCTCCTACGGGTTCTTTGACCCGCTCTAGTGCTTTACCTTGCTACTACTACGCTACTCTACTCTACCACTAATGCTGCTGCTGCTACTCTACTACTACTACTTACTTGCTCCTAGAAGATGGTTCGGTTTGGTTCTTGATCCGTGGAAGGAGAGGTGGTTGGAGAGGTAGCTGAGTGTTCTTGAGTTGCCCTCCTGCTCCTCTCCTTGGCTAGGCTTGGTTCGGCTTGGCTTGGTGCGGTTGGTTGTGGCTGAGGGTCGAGGTGGCCGATCCCCTAGTTCGGCAGCTCTTCTCTTGGCCGGCTCTCTTTCCTCCTTGGTTGCCTTCGGTTGCCCTCTCGTCTTCTCTCGGTTAGGAGGCTGGAGAGTGGCAAATGGATGTGTGTGTGTGCTCTGTGAGTGGCTGCCTTCAGTTTATATGATGGCTATGCTATTGTAGCAATGATCCTATCCCAACTCTGAGCTACAAAGTCTCTTTTGCCATTGGTTCACTTACTGGTTGCCTAATATTTGCAAGGGCACAAAGGTCATTTACTGATTCCTGGCAATGGTGGTCTTTCTACTCTTTCTCTTGCATACTAATACACCGGTTAGAGCTCATTTGCACGCTAATGACTTGATTAGAGACTTTAATTAACGCATTTGCTTATGGGATTTTTCAGGGTCCTTACCTAGAGTGTAGGTAGTATTTTCTGAAATTGTAGGGTATTCTGCACTCTAATCTGGGATTGAGGAACCCTTGAAATCTATACAAGATGTGAATCAGATGGGATAGAACAGGTATTGAAGATGATACATGCATACATGTAGATAAATCGTCCTGTGTATGTATATAAAGTTATAAACACTACGTTTATAAATGTTCCCATGTCCTTTCGGAAAAAGCATATGCAATTAAGGAAAAAGATAAATTAATACTAGTTAATCTACAAGAATCTACAACATTTGATACTCTAATGGAAGCTAGTTTGAATACTCTAATGGAAGCTAGTTTGAATCATGCAAAGAACACCAGTTCAAATGGCAAGTAAAGGAAACCCGTACTTCTGCCATATATAGAAATGTAATCTACGATGCACCCACAATTCCACTAAGTGTCATGCCCATATCTGCAACAGTGCTGGACACTCGCAATTTTGCTTACATGTACCGGAGCCATGCTGGGTGTAACACCCAATTTGAACATGTTACTGTGCAGATAACTAGATAATGCGGTGAGGAAGTATTGAAATCTCTCTCGTTTTCAAATTAACTGTATCCCCAATGTGGTGCACACAGCAACAGCATGCCATAAACAATTCGTTGCAGCACTGTTAACACGACAAGTTTGCTTCCATACCTCATACATTTGGCGCTGTAAAAAATTCGCTGTAGCAACGTTAACATGACTAGTTTACTTCCATACCTCATACATTTGTTACATGACCTAACATGTGGTTTATACAGGATAGAAACTGCAAACTCCTGTATGTTATGCGAAATCAATCATTATCTATGATGCACAGACACGGATACGTCGACACGACACGACACCAACACGGAATTCGCCATTTTTCCAAAAATGTAGACACAACGACACGGCTATGTATATTTAAATAATAATAATATACATATGTATTATTCTCCATTTTTTACGTGCTTGTCAAACTGAAATAATGTAAAGCGTAAACTAGAAATATGTACATCAATCTTTGCAATTTAACTTCTAAGCTGAGCAAGAATAGTTACCGTCACTTTAGGATATATCTTTCAATCACCATTAGTAATTTTCAGCAGGTGTACTTTGACTCTAGTGTGGGTACTTGTGCCAACATATTTGCAATACTTGCATCTTCATTTCATATTTCCTCTAAACGAACCACCCTTATATAGAAAATCAACATGGTTCCACAATGGAGCTTTGATGTTGGTGTTTTGCTCCTCTTAGGTGACTATGGTTACCATTTAGGTTGCTAACCTAGGTCAGGGTGTGTCATCATATGTGTCAGATACGTGTCGAAAGTGTCAAACATTAAAACTATTTATTTTGGCTATCTAATTGTTCAGCACGTGACCGATATGTGTCGAGTGGCGTGTCAGTGTCGTATCTATGTCAGATACCGATACGAAACCAAACCGACGTGTTGGTGCTACAGAGATCATTATTTAATATAGCATGCGGCAATTTTATACTTAGGGGAGTTAGGAAAATGTATATGGCTTGTTTTTATGGTTTACATATACATAGCCATGTCATTCTATCGGTTTAGGGTTTAGAGATATGTTGTATTTCCGTGTCCGTGCTCTGTACCTGTGTCCATGTTAAGCATTCTATCATCTGCGGAAGTACCCCAAGTCACAGCAAGCACTGGATACAGAAACAGAGCTTTGGAGGTGATCAGATGATGTCCTGTACTGCAAGCAGTGCATATAGAAACAGATCTTTGGAGGCAATCAGAAGTCCTGTAGTGTAAGCATGGTGTATAGAAAACGAGCTTTGGGGGAGATCAGAAGTCATGTAGCGCAAGCACAGGATATAGGAAAAAAGCTTTGGAGGCAATACGATGTTACTCCTTACAGTTTAACACCAAGAGGGACCAATTCAACACAAAACTTGTTGATAAGCACAGAAAATAACCCTGCAGGATTTCAAGTAACTGAAAACAGAACATCCAATCCATGAATTGATAGAACCAAAGTCATAATGAACTATTCTAGACAAGATCATCGAGAAATTGGCTTCACCACATGAAGAGCACCTAGACAAGGTTTCTGGATATCATAAAATGGTGTGCAGAAACAAGAGTTCTCCTTATTGGATTTGGCCCAATTCGTTTTAGCTTCTGGATTATGGGAGAAGCTGCTTCTGATTATGAGAGAATCGGGCCGAGCCGGCTACAACTTCTAGGTTCCAAACCGAACCGGTGAAAATCAGATTTCAGCCGGATTCTGATTCTATATAGAAATAAGCTTTTTATAGAAGCTGTCCAGAATCCTCCCGTTCGGCAAATAATCGGCTTTTTTTTAAGTAGAAGCTGTCCAGAAGCTGAAACGAACGGGGCCTTTGTCTAGTTAAAACTCCAGAGATTAATCTCGGAAGCGGCCTGGTCTAGTCATTTTTTATCTTGCTATCACATGGAAAAGAACACAACATTCAAGCATGCAACCACCAATTCTACCCCAAAAAATAAGACAGGCGCATAGATCCAAATCAAATTTAACTTGAAGCTTATCAATTTCACAAGAAATTCGGAATATTCTTCTATAATTACTTTCTAAATAGTCCAAATTTAATGCAAGACATCAATGTATATGGCCCAGTTCTCCTCAGATTTTAGCAGTAACTGGTACCAAATTCCCTCAGAACCTTTTTCGTTAGAGTAGGATAATGATTCTAACTTCTAAGCCACCTGTTTGTAACAAAACTAAATGGAGGGTAAAAAAAAACAGACAAGGGAAATGTTGATTTCCTGTTCGAAAACGAAGCTAATGAAAATCACCTAGTTAGTGTCCAAAATATCCAAACGGACTAATATGACAGGAAACTTCGAAAGAGGGCCTGACGCTCATAAATCATAGTCGAAAGATAAAATCGATACAGCCATACACTGTAGCAAATTATCAAAACCATGTTACACCAAACAAAGGAGTCAAACACAGAGATGCAGCAGATGCCGTTCCCCTTTAACCAGATAAAAATGCATCAACTTTGTCCTAAAATTCACAAGTTTTCTAGACCATATCCTACCAGGGGCGGACCTGACGTGGGACATGGGGGTTCAGTTGAACCCTCAAAAATTTTGGAAAATAAACTGCTAGTAGTACTCCACCACGCAACAAACTGCATGGATTGGAGTATCCATCTCAGAAAGAAATATTTGGATGAGCTTGCTCAGAGGAAAGAAATGATCCCCCACAAGGATGTTGACGGGGGATCTCCGGCTGGAGCTCAACGCGCCGGCCGATAGAGAAGGGGGAGGGGAGATCTGGAGAACGGTGGAAACGAAAGAAGGGGAGGAGAGGAACTCACCGCGCCGGCCGCCGGAGAAGGGGGAGGGGGAGATCTGGAGAACGGGTGGAAACGAAGGAAGGGGAGGAGAAGGGCTCACCACGGGGGCCGCCGGAGAAGGGAGACGCGAACGGTGGCAACGAAGAGAAAGCCGGAGAACGCCTCGGTCGCTCCTCTTGGGAGGCCGCAGCGACGTCCAGAAGGGTATCGTCTTTGGACGGGAAGCGGGAGGGGAGACCGGGAGAGAGCACTCGCCAACGCCAACCACGGACGGGAAGAAGGGGCAAGGAATGAAATGCTGGTCGACACTGTTGAGCCTACAAATCTAACCACTCCAACGGTATAAGAACGGAAGCAAAGATAAATTTTAATTTTAATCACAGAAGATCATAATAGATATGTGTCCGCAATATTTAGATCTTAATATGAGAAAACCGAGACTAAAAACACAAGAGATATATAATTAGAAAATAACCAAATTTACACACACAAAAAACGACGGCCGGAGCAAAGGTAAAGTTTGATTTTAACCATAAAAGGTCATAATAGATATACTACCGCAATATCTAGGTCTCAACACGAGAAAAACGAGACTAAAAAACAAGAGATATATAATTAAAAAATAACTAAATTTACCAAAAAAAAAAAGTTACACAAGGCTAAAAAACAACCGACGAGTTAGCGAGCACAAAACCAAACCTCACTTCGATGCTGAAAGCATCTAGGCCCCCTAATGGATTATTTAAATCTGATTGTTGGGTTTTGGTGCTTAATGATCTACTAAAATTGGTTTTATTAGATATCATCGGAAAGGAGGATCAAGATTAAGGTTTCGTTGTTTCTAGTTCTTTGATTTGGGAGTTGATTCAAGTCTTTTAAATGTTTTGTTCTAGTTTTCAACCGTACTATAAAGAGGGATTATGCATAAGTTCAAAATCTTAGTTCTTAGGATTTTTTATTGAGACTACTTGGAGCTTAGATCAATTCTTTCTAATTCCTCTAAAATCTGGTTTTGAGTTCATATCCCTTTAGGTCCAATACTAATGCTTCCTTAACTGAACTCAAACCGAGTGTTTCCCATTTACGCTAGACCAAGTTTTTGGGTCCGGTGCAGATAGCATTTCCCTTGAAACCAAATTGAGTGCATTAAGTTTACGACGGACCAAAAATCTTCCATTCACATCAGACCACCTTTCTTGGTCCGGAGTAAACGTAAAACCTACTGGTTTTTGCTGTTAAAACCAAGTCTCTTCTTGATTCATAACCAGTAAGTTTGCCTTCTACGACAGACCAAGTTTTTCGGTCTGTCGTAAACGTGTCTTTATTGTCTCACAACAGACCAGTTTTTGCTCAAAGCATGTGTACGACGAACCAACTCTTTTTGGTTCGGCGCAAATGCATTTTTCGCTGATTTGGGTCCGGAGTACATTGAGCCTCTTGTATACTTTGTCAAATCTTGTCAGATACAATCATTTTGAGTTGTCTTTTCAATCTGACATTGGCAAACGGCTACATTTTTGCCAATAACGGCTATTTGCTTCCTGTAGCCTATATAAACAGTTCAGAGGCTCACCAAAAGAACAACTTTTCACATCTCTTTGACATCTAGCATCCCAAAAGCTCAAAAGCCCTCAAAGAGACCAAGCCAAATTCTGAAAGCAAAATCTTACACTCTTACAGCTCCAAGTGAAGTCTAGTTTCAGAAGTGTCTAGTGAACCAAGAGACAGGACTTATGGATGGTCTATTACTCTTGGAACTAGCTGTTCCTAGACGGTTCAGTGGTGGTTGTAGTGCGACCTGTCCAACTGTGGTTGTGGAAGGCCACTATCATTATGAGAGGTTTGGACTCACCTCACCGGAGTGGTAAAAGAGTCACACTAGTGACAAAACCAGAACTGCTACAGTTAGTTGCTGGTGGAGCAATACTTCTGAGGAAGTGCTTTAACGGGGACGTAGGAGATTTATCTCTGAACCCCGGTGAAAATCTCTCTTGTCTCTGTGTTTTGTCTGTCTATGCTTTTATCTTTACTTCTTGATACTTGTTTACTGTCTTTTGGTGCTCAATCTATTTTACCTGTTCCAAATCTGTGAATCAACTGCTTAATAGACTTGAAAAGTTTTTAATTTGCCTATTCACCCCCCCTCTAGGCCATACCGATCCTTTCAGATGCCCTTTTGTGGATCGGATGAAAAACGCTACATTACATACCAGCAAGTGTGAAAGGACCAACGATGTCGCCTAGAGGGGGGTGAATAGGCGGATTAAAAAATCGCAGCGGAAATAACTCAGGCCGAACAGGTCAACCCGGAGTCTCCGGGTTTTGGTCCGAATACTCCGGCTTGTCCGGAGTGTCCGGTCTTGTGTCCGGACTCTCCGGTTAGCCGCTCTGAGCGCAAATAAGACTACTCTAGCAAGCACAATAAACCACTAGAAATAGATAGCAAGAACAACCTAGAACAATTGCTAGTAAGGATTTGAATTAAAGCTAAGCAAAGAGCTAGATCTAATTTTACAACTTCAAATCCAAATAAGCAAGACTAGGAAGAAAAAGTGAATGAGAGGGACACGAATTTTCACCGAAGTTCGGGTTCTTGAAGGGAACTGACGAGTACCCGTACCATGGGTACCCCCATCAGCCCGAAAACGCGAACGGGCTGACCAACCGCGGCGAAGGCCCAGCACTGCCGAAAGGTACTTGGGCCGCGGAGAGCGAACCCCGACCTGTGCAGGACCGGCCCTGGACGGTCGGCGGACTCCGATCCCGGGCGGTCGACGGGCTCCGACCGCCTAATGTTGAAGCTCGCGGTCAGCAAGCTCCACTCGCGTCTGAGCTACCGGCCACGCCGAGTCAGACCGCCGCCTTGTGCGCAGCTGCCTCGGCGTCCGAGCCGGGCAGCGGCTCCTTCCCAAGATCGCCGAGGAGCCACCGAAGAAGTCAAGCCCCGCCCCATCGCTGGCACACCGCAGAAGAATACGCCCACTCCGAGGCCCAGGGCAAAGTCAAGCGCCATTAAAGCCACCGAGGCCGACAGAGCACCACGCGATACGTCATCCAGACAAAGACTACGCAAGACCACTCATCACAGAGCCACCAACCCCGCCTCGGGGCAGCGAGGTCGATCGGACAAGACAGAAACCAGGACTCAGACACGCAGGCCCCCTTCCCTCGCGGTTTTCCCAAACTCCCGTGTAACCTGCCTCCTCCGTCTATATAAGGAGAGGCAGGGCCCGAGAGGGAGGGGGGATGGAAAAAACAGTCTTCTAGGTAGCCGCAACTCCCTAGCAAAAACACCGAGGGATCGGTCGACCGACTCCCTGCCTCACTTGTATACCTCTCGTTCATCGCTCAAAGATCAATACACCCACACCGAACGAACTGGAGTAGGGACGTTCAGCCCGAACCAGTATACATCACCTGGCTCCTTGAGTCGACCATTCGGGGAGAGGGAGCGCGCGACCCCATCCGACCACAAATTCGTATTGCCGGTGCACGAAACACCGACAGTTGGCGCGCCAGGTAGGGGCTCTCGCGCGTCTTCACCGACATCTTCATCTTCGGGTTCCCATTCTCCTCCCTGATGGCCTCCTCCCACTACGATTCGCCGATGTCGAGGGGCTGGATCCGCTTCGGCGCCCTCGACTTCATCGTCACCACGGCGGGAGAGCTTCTCCTCATTCCCGCTGCCGTCCGGGACCAGGCGCCGTCAAGAAGCTTTGGATGCGGTTCTTGATGTCTCGGCAACCTCCGCCTCGAGGCCCCGCGGATCACGCGGGCCGTCGCTTGGCCGGCATCGCTCTGGCGACGCCGCCAGCTGCGGCGGCGGCGGTTCCACCCTCCACGGGCTCTCAACTTCGTGGCCATGGCGACTCTGGCCACGCTTCCCTCCACGACTGGCGGATTCCTCCACCACGGCTCTAGCTCAGACAAAGAGTATCCCCCTCAGCGGCGTACTCCGCGAGTGCAACATGACGGCGCGGCGAACCGCCCTTCCACCCCGCTACCCTTCGGGACCCTCCTCCGCGTGACGGCGCGGCGGAGGAATCCGGCGGAAGACGACGACAAGACCTACAACGCTAACGCCGACATTCGGCAATACGAGGAGCTAGAGGCCGAAAGGCCGAGCTCGACAAGCTCCAGGCCGAGCCGAGCGCCACGCCTAACCCACCACTCGCCTCGGCCAAGGCGCCGCCGTGCATCAGCTTGGCCGAGGAGACGAACGGCCTTCCGCTCTTCCTCACGCCAACCGAACATTGCTGCGGCGGCAATGCCGCCCGAGGGCCGCTGAGCCAACAGAGCCGTGGCCAAGGCCACCTATCGTAACCTCCGGATCGGTAGAACGTCTTTGTCGTTCAAGACGCCCAAGGCTCCGGCTCCGACGGACGGGCGCCACCGGGCCGCTGGGCCACTCCTCACAGGGCCGACGAGCCCAGCCAAGACGGCCCGCTCCACGAGCTCCCCAGGCATCATACACCGGTGCGCCACCGCCTGGGGACAAGTATGATCTTCGCACCACCCTCGAGGCGCCGGCGAGAGCTACCGTCTGGCGGCGCCCTCGCAGTCGCGGAATGGCGACGCATAACCATCCCGACCGGAATCGACGGTCCGGGCGCGTCGTTCACTCCGCCTCATCCGCAACGCCGACTTCCCGACCCGGTTCCGGGCCCCGACTAACATAGCCAAATACACAGGGGCCACCAACCCCAGTGTCTGGCTAGAAGACTATCGGCTCGCCGCCGAAATGGGAGCGACGGATGACTCCGTCATCCAGTATCTCCCCATCTACCTTGCGGACTCAGCTCGAGCCTGGCTCGAGTACCTGCCCGCAGACACCATCGGCAGCTGGGCCGACCTGACGAACCTTTTCGTCGGGAACTTCCAGGGCACCTACAAACGCCCTGGCAACTCCTGGGACCTGAAGAGCTGCAAGCAGCAGCCGGGGGAAACCCTCCGGGACTACATCCGCCGCTTCTCCAACAAAGGCAACGAGCTCCTCGACATCCGTGACGCCGACGCCGTCGGCGTTCATCTACGGCACCACGCGGCGAGGCCCTGGTCCACAAGCTGGTGTCAGGCGAAACCCCGACCACCAAGGAGCTCCTCGACATCGCCACCAATCACGCCTCGGCGAGGAGGCCGTGGGGCCATCTTCGAAAGGAAGACGGCCCACAAAACAGCCTCGGGGCGGCGCCTCCGACCGGCCCCGACAAAAGGAAGCGGAAGGGGAAGCAGGTCGCGAAGGCCGAATGGTCGCCGCCGCCGACCGACCGCCAAACAAAGAGCGGCAGACGCCCGACCGATTCAGAAATCGATGGATAGTCCGTGCAGAACCACGACTATCCGTCAAACACAAGTATCGGATCTGCGAAGTCTTGAAGCGGTTTATCTAAAACCCCACGACATCGCGGGGTAAGGGAAGAAGCGCGACCCGGCACCGATGCCGGCGAAGAAGCGATGAGCCACCGACGAGTTCCCACACCGACGGCCGCCTCATGATCTTCGGAGGGGCAGAGTGCTATGCCGACAAGCGGCAGTTGAAGCTTCGCCCACCGAGAGGTTCACACGGCTACCCCGCCGTGCCCTCCTACTTAAGGTGGTCTGAGTGCCCGATCGCCTTCGATCGGACCGACCACCCCGACCACATCCCGCACCCGGACGCTACTCGCCGCTGCCGACCCTATCGTGGGGACGGTTACTGACCAAGGTGCTCATGGACGGCGGCAACAGTCTCAACATCATGTATGTTGAGACCCTGGATGCCCTGGGGGTCCCTCGCTCCGCCCTCCGGCCAAGCAGGGCGCCTTTCCAAGGCAAATCGCAAGCGCAAAATCCTCGAAGAAGAAAAAAGAAACAGGGAGCAAAGAAGCGCTTTATTTATTTATGGAGGAACATCGCCCCAACCAAGAACGAACCGCCCGTTACGATCTTGGTGTGCGCCCCGCCAGCCGAACTCCGCGCGACGTCCCTCGACCACCGCCTGCACCAGCGGCGCCCTCACTTCAGAAGTAAATGCGTCCTCACGAACGACCTCGGCCTCGCCACCTCCTGCGGCCAGGGCACGATGGGCGACCCTTCCTCGCGAAATTTGAGTGTTGCGGTCTGTAGGATCGAAGTATACGAATATAGCAATCAGAGGGGGGGTGAATGATTGTGCGGAAGCTAAAACCAAATTCTTGATCTATTAAAAGTTCACCCCAAAACAGAACCAAATAATTGCCTCGTTTTCGACAAAAATAGAATGACAGAGGTTCGGTAAAACACGAATTCCCAGAGATCCAACCGTTAGATTGATCTGAAATTTTAACACGAGAAACTAGATTCCAATACGAATCGAACCCAAAAAGAATCAGCTCGATCGGACTTACGGATCAAAAGTTATGAGCTTCGCAAGCTTGCTGATCCAGAACTTGACGAGAATCAATCTAATCAAAACTTCAAGATTAAACAAGATCTTGAAAAGATTAATCAACTAGACCTTGAGAAATTCTAAATCAATACCCTAGAACGGTTTTTGATGGATCAAATCAAGATGAAACTCAACGATCAAAAACCAATCTAGAATTAGAACAAGCATGCAAACAAGAACCAAAACAGAAAACATCAGAGCGACGTGGTTACTGTAGCACGCAAAAATCTTGGAAGAATTGATCTTTATTTCTTGTCTAAAATACTCTCATCAAAAGAGTACAAATCCTAAAACCAAGCTCAAAGCTTGATGCGCTCAGCTCTACTTGGTGCCTTTCAACAGGAGACCCCCCACCTATTTAAAGCACCAACCCACAAGGAGTTCTGAATACGATTCCTATTCCTAGAAGGAACTCAGATTCAACACAACTCTACTTGGCCCAACCTGGCCGAGTACAACTCTTGCACGCCGTATGGCAACCCTACCATACTCACGTGACTAACACTTTGCACGCGCGTATGGCCACCGCCATACTCACGTGACTAACACTTTGCACGCGAATGACCTCCTGCCATTCTCACGTGACTAACCATTCTTCATGTGCACCATTCTCTTAGCCCGAACGTCCCGCATGACATCCTTGACCACCAAGACCTCAGTTCCTCCCTGAACCTAGTCCCGAACCTCAGTTCCTCCATGAACCTAGTTCCGGTCCCGTCATCGACCACATTCGTCTTCGAGCAATACCTGCACATGAACAAACCACAAAACAAATCCGAGCACAAGTCCACGACTTGACTCAATGTCAATCCATACAACTACTCACATGAGCATTGCATAAAGTCCACTTCAAAAGAAGCATCATGAAATCATCACAAATTTCATAATCTCAAATTCAAATTATTTCAATTCTGCTCAAAACCCTAATTCAAAGAAACGCTGCTCACGACGGACAAACAAAACCATCCACAAGAAATGCCAAGTGAAACCCTAGAAAATTGATCACAACGGACCAACAAAGTCCGTCCGTTGTATAAGGGAAACTCTCGGTTCCAAAGAAAACATTCCGGCCAAAACATGTTTACGACGGACAACCAAAATCGATCCGTCAGACATGCAAAAGTCTCGGTTCAAAACGCTTTCAAATTCATGTTCACGACGGACAAAAATCTTGTCCGTATAAGCGTGCCACGCTCGGTTTCAAAAACAACATGGTCCGAACGAAACCCTAAAAAAAAATGCATTCACGACTGACCAAAGAAGTTTGTCCGCCGTACATGCAAAACTTACTGGTTTCTTGGAAGATTGAGTTCGACTCAAGAGCTCAAAAACACGTTCACGATGCACTCCAAAACTTTGTCCGTCGTACATGGGAGACTTACTGTTTCTTGAGATCTTGGTCCGGCGCAAAAGCGAAACTTACTGCTTCTTGTCAAATTGTCAAGCACATACACCAGCACATTTGCAAATTCAATTCTAAGCCAATTTTTCAGCACATGATTTCACACGGTCCGCCATGGCGCGCAGAGAAAGTTCGTTTGGTGGCGGTCCTTGCCAAAGTAACGAGCACACCGGCGCACTCTCCTTTTATAGCCAAACAGTGCGGGAGGCGCGGAAGACGGTTACTTTGGGATCACGCAATGGAGCGGAAGACGGCGCCCAACACCAGCCTCCGAAGCGCGGTCCCCAAGGCGAAGTTAATCCGCCTTATCTCCAAAACTTAAAATCCTTTTTTAAAAATATTACACGCCGCCACGGGCTCAAGCGGTGCGTGGCGATCGCACTCGGGCCCCCACGCACCACTGGGTCGCTACGACCGGGGACAAATGACCTAGATCAATGACTCCAGAACCACTCCGACCAGGCTACCCTCATAGTAACCTCTTCAAACCCAAAATGCTATAGCCCACGCCCCCGCGGCTACGGCTCCGAGGTAGCACTTTGCGCAAAAAGGAGGCCACTTGAGCAAAGGGCCAAGGGTGGTCGGATGGAGCCTTTCGATTTAGGTCGGCCAGTCGACCGATCAAACAATCTCCCTCGTGGCAACCTCCTCGAACCGAATGCTACAACTTAAGCCCCAGCGGCTACGGCTCCCGAGTAGCATTCCGCGCAAAAAGGAAGTTGCCCGAGCAGAAGATAGCTTGATCGATCAGGGCAGACCGACCCGGGCCGTCGTTAAAAAAGCGTACGAGTCGCTAACCTAAGCCGTACTCCGACCGACCGACCTATCTACCTCGTGGCTATTTCCCCCGGCCCAAAGTACTACGGCCTACGCCTCCGCGGCTACGGTTTCGAAGTGGCGCTCTGCGGGGGGAAACAAGTCCTCCGAGCAAGAGACGCTAGGGACGGTCGAAGCACCCCCACTCAGGTCAGCGTTCCAACCCACCAAGCGCAAGCTTCGCGAAGGAGGCGGTCCGACCTAGGCACCTCTCCTCCACAAAGCCATCGCTCGAGATAGCTTGTCCTATCCCGTGATCTCTTCGGACGGAGTTGAAGTGTCAAGTCCCCAAGTTCGAAAAGTGCTGGGACATCCGGAGTGTCCGGATCCAACCCGGAATGTCCGGACAAAATGTCCAGAGTATCCGGATTGGGCTGACCGAGCGCCCCAACCCGGAGTGTCCGGACTGAATGTCCGGAGTGTCCGGGTTGATCAGATCAAGACCCCAACCCGGAGTCTCCGGGTTGAGCGTCCGGAGAGTCCGGATGGTGCGGGATTTTGTATAAAAGTCCCGTTTCTTGATTTCCCCACCTCATTTCTTCTCTCCACTTGGTTCCCCACCCGTGTGAGCTCGTTCCTCCACCCTAGCTCCTCTCCGGCGAGCTTCCACCGGCCGGTGACCCTCCCGTGGCTCCTCCCCGGCGGCTCCTCCATCCCCGGGAACTCCTCCTCAAGCCGGCATCCTCCATCCTCCGCCCGGCATTGCTTCTCCTCCATCTTCCTTGGAGGTAGGTCTCTCTCTTGGGAGTAGATTCGTGGGATTCTTGGGTTCTAGGATCATCAATGGTGGGAGTTGTAGGATCGAAGTATACGAATATAGCAATCAGAGGGGGGGTGAATGATTGTGCGGAAGCTAAAACCAAATTCTTGATCTATTAAAAGTTCACCCCAAAACAGAACCAAATAATTGCCTCGTTTTCGACAAAAACAGAATGACAGAGGTTCGGTAAAACGCGAATTTCCGGAGATCCAACCGTCGGATCGATCTGAAATTTGGACACAAGAAACTAGATTCCAGTATGAATCGAATCCAAAAAGAATCAGCTCGATCGGACTTACGGATCAAAAGTTATAAGCTTCGCAAGCTTGCTGTTCCAGAACTTGACGAAAATCAATCTAATCGAAACTTGTAGATTGATCAAGAACAACAAAAGATTTATCAACAAAACTTTGAGGAACACTAGATCAATACCCTAGAGAGGTTTTTGATGGATCAAATCAAGATGAAACTCAAAAAACAAAAACCAATCTAGAACTAGAACAAGTATGCAAACAAGAACCAAAGGAGAATATTGTAGCACACAAGGAACTAGAAGAATTGATCTTTATTTCTTTTGTCTAAAGTACTCCCATCAAAAGAGTACAAACCCTAAAACCAAGCTCAAGTTCCCTTGCGCTTGTTCTGCTACTTGGTTCAATTGATGCCCTTTAACAGGAGACACCCCTCCTATTTAAAGCACCAACCCACAAGGAGTTCTGAATACGATTCCTATTCCCTAGAAGGAATCCGTATCCAACACAACTCTACTTGGCCCAACCTGGCCGAGTACAACTCTTGCACGCGTATGGCAACCCTACCATACTCACGTGACTAACACTTTGCACGCGTATGGCCACCTGCCATACTCACGTGACTAACACTTTGCACGCGAATGACCTCCTGCCATTCTCACGTGACTAACCATTCTTCATGTGCACCATTCTCTTAGCCCGAACGTCCCGCATGACATCCTTGACCACCAAGACCTCGGTTCCTCCTCGAACCTAGTCCCGAACCTCGGTTCCTCCATGAACCTAGTTCGGTCCGTCATCGACCACGCTCGTCTTCGAGCAATACCGCACATGAACAAACCACAAAACAATTCCGAGCACAAGTCCACGACTTGACTCATATCAATCCATGCAAATACTCACACGAGCATTGCATAAAGTCCACTTCAAAGAAGCATCATGAAATTCTCACAAATTTCATAATCCCAAAATGAATCAAACACAATTCCAATTTTGCTCAAAACCCTAATCGAGCAAAACGCATTCACGACGGACAAGGAAATATGGTCCTACACATGAAAAAGCACTCAAAAAACCATTCACAACGGACAAACAAAATCGGTCCGTTGTACAAGTGAAAGTTTCGGCCTAAGAAGAAATCATTAAGTGAAAACACATTCACGATTTAACAAACAAAATCGGTCCGTCAGACATGCGAAATCAAACCTCAAAAGCCATTCACGATCGACCAAAGAAGTTTGTCCGCCGTACATGCAAAACTTCTTGGTTTCTTGGAAGATTGAGTTCGACTCATGAGCTCAAAACACGTTCACGATGCACTCCAAAAACTTTGTCCGTCGTACATGGGAAAATGAGGTTGCCAAAGCATGTTTTTGACATACCAACAAACTTTGTCCGTCGTAGATGGGAAACTTACTGTTTTCTTTAAGTTTGGTCCGGCGCCAAAGCGAAACTTACTGCTTCTTATCAAATTGACAAAACACATGAACAAACACATTTGCAAATTCAATTCTAAGCCAATTTTTCAGCACATGATTTCACAGGAGTTAGAGCTTAGGTTTAGATTTGTAGTTTCGGAGTTGAATCTTGAGCTCTAGGGTTTTGGGTGTAGTGATCCTAGGGTTAGTGTGGGGCTTGGATTGATGAATGTGGATGCTAGTGTGGTTGATCGGGTAGTAGTAGCGCCGATCCGAGGGTCGTTTGGAGTTGGTTAGTGGTTTCATGGGCTAGTGTCGTTCCTCGTGGAGTTGGGTTAGCTATAAGCTTCTTCGGCCTTGCCACGTGTAGGAAAGTCATAGATCGGGTCCCCGTGATGCCGTTGGACTTGGCGGCACCTCGATCCGTCGAGTTATTGGGTGAAACTCGCCAGGTCCGGAGTGTCCGGACACCCCGTCCGGAGTGTCCGCTCTGCCCGGAGTATCCGGACCGAATGGGCCGGAGAGTCCGGATTGTCCGGAGAGTCCGGATCAAATACCCTGATCGTCCGGTTAGGGCCGGTCTGTCCAGCTGAGTCGAGTTGTCGGCTATGCGTTATTTCTTCGGGGTTTTTCAGTTGTACTTCATTCATATGCATTGCATGCATTTTTATTATGCATTGTACTCGTGTAGAGAACGATCCCGCGGCGACTGACGTGGCCGTGGTTGAAGGAGTTGCCGAGGGGCAAATCGCTGTCGATCCACCAGCAGAAGAACAAGGCAAGCACCTATGCATCTTGAACCCATATTAATTGTATTTTTGTGAATAAATTGCTTAATTGGTGAAATAAGTCTGCATTAGGAGTTGAATTGGGTTAGGATTAGATCCTATTTGCTGCACATTCGTCCCTTGGATTTGTGAATACTTCCGTTGGAACTAGTAGGGGTATTAAATGAGTCACTGCTTAGAATTTGCTTAGAGGTCGGGATTTGGGCCAAGTGGCGGAAGGTTCCGTCGCTTGAGGTCGTTACCTAATCTATGATAAAAAGAGTGGGCATGGATGGGTAGTTGGAAAAGAAAAGATGAATTGGAGACTGGGCGGGAAGGTTGGGACATTGGGTAAGGAGACCCGATGTGGTAGTTCCCGTCTGAGTCGATTAAGGACCGATTCGATGGTTGCCCTTTGATTGAGCACACCCCGGTTGGTCGCATGCCCGATTATGGTACGGTAAGCCACTCTTTCTCTCATACGGAATCGATGGACCGTAACTTCCTGTGGTTGGACGTGGTTGAGGGCGAGGCTTAGGCCGACTCTCGAGCGCCAAGCCGGGCTTGGGGCTGCTCGAGGGGGTGCTAGGTTTTCGGCCACAGGAGGACGCTCAGCGATTGGGTATGATTGGGAGGGGTTGACACTAGGCCCTTGTGGTAAGTGTCGTGGCGATCAATGCTTCCTCGCAGGTTAAATAAGCGATTCGAATTGCCGTGCTCTCGGATATGAGCAAGCTCTTTCATCGCACAAATACGTAGTAAGAACTTGAACCGAGGTTCGCCAGTCGAGCTTGAGCCCACATAAATTGGTGTTGAGATTAGCTGTTGTGATTTAATGATTGCAACTTCATTTTCGTAGTAGGCGCCATGGTAATCGCTTAATTTGTGAATTGAGTAGTTAGGTAATTAATATAACAAATGTTAAGCTTTACGCACTTTTACCTTGATCACAGTTCTTGCTACATCCAAATGCATGTCCTTTGGAGTCGGTCATATATGGACCACGGGTAAGACTATGCAGTACCTTCCGTACTCAAGCTTACGCTTTGTGGTTTTGCGGTGAGGATCGAGAGGGGTGTGAGTTACTGCTTCACGCCTATCGGTGGCCAAGGGCACCGAGTAGAGGCCGCAGGCGTGTGCGCTTGGAGGTGTTCAGGGCATGACACTTCCGGGGTGTTTTACTTTTGTTGCATAGAATAGTCGGCTTTACTTTTGTAAACTGTTGCACTTTTATTTCTGTATTGGAACCTGTCGGCTCTTCGCTTCCTGTTTGTTTGGTCGTCCTTGGGCTTCCGTGTGCCGTGTGTGTTTTGTTGCTTCCGCATTTCGTGCGTCTCTGGTAGTGAGTTTGGGCCCGATGCCCCTTTGTGGGAACTGTTGTGATATGACTTGGGAACCGGTATGTGGGGATCCTGGGCGAGTTTCGGATCGCATACCGGGGGAATACCGAGATTGTTGTCAAGTCGTTGGACGTTCGTAGGGTGGTCTCCATTGGGCTTGGGTAATAGCATCAGGATCACCTCCGGTGATTTGTTGCTAGGATCCAAATCCGACGGGAACAACCGATCATCCAACAACTCGAGGACGATCTGGGCGGCTCCTCTCACATGAAGCAACACCTACGCTTTCAGGGCACCCCCGCGGGCCCTGTAGCTACGGTCGTAAGATTGCCCAAATTCACAGAGGAAGCACGGGGTAGACGGGCAAAATAACTTAAAGCAACCCGACACGTCGAACTCGATTAGGGCAATCATGTTCATTACATGCACTACAAAAAAGCAAAAAATAGGGAAACTAATCATCTCCCTCCTTCCGATGGAGGATTTCTCGCGGCGAGATTCGGCGGGCAATCTCTTGGGCGCACGGATCGACCCGGGCCATGAATGCGTCGACTTCTTCGCCGCTTGGCCGCCAGCAACGCCGCTCCCAACCGCCTCAAGGTCGACGCCGTCATAATAAGAGACGGTGTTGACCAGGCCGAGGAAGCGCCAAGCACCGCCGCTTCCGCACCGACGCCGACGCTCGGCCAGTGGACCCATCCAAGTATGGCGGGGATGGCGCTGGGGCCCGGAGTAAGCCCGAACAGCCGGTCGCAGACGGCCTGGATGCCCACATGGAGGACCGTCAGCTCGGCCGTCGTATCGGCCGCGTCCCTCTCCGCCACCCGCTTGTCCCTAAGGGCCGAGTCACGTGACTCGACCGCCGTATCCCGTTTCTCCACCGCCACCCTTTGCGACTCCAGCGTGTCGCTAAGGCTTTTTCGCAGCTCTGCAGGGACAAAAAACAGCGTCAGAAGACGCCCGTTGCAGTGGCTCCCAAGGGGTTGAACTACTCACCGGCCACGGAGGCCTCTTTGGCGCGAAGTTCCTCCTCGACCTTGGCACACGCTTCTCGATCGGACGCGGCGCGGTCGGTAAGCTCCCTCACCGTCGTGAGCTCCCCCCAAGCAAGATCCCTCTCGCCGCGGAGCCGGTCGGCCTCCCTGCGGGCCGACTCGCATTCCTCTCGGAGGAGGGCGGCCTCCGCCCGAGCGGATCCTTCCGCGCGGACCGCAGAAGTCTTGGCCGCTTCAGCATCCGCCAGGGACGACCTGGCCCTCTCTCCCTCGACGGTCAACGACTCCACAAGTCGCTGAGCCTCCCGCAAGGCTTCAGTGACTTCCCCACCACGACCACCGTGGGCGGCCCTTCCTTGCTCGGCGACAAGCGCCCTCCGGGCGTCGAGCAGCTCTTCCCCTATGGCACTCCCCTGGCTGTGCAAATGCCGGAGGAACATCGACTTGTCCACCGCTCGATGTCAAGCGCTGCAAGTACTGCCGGTCGATCTCCGCTTCGGCCGAGAGATGCACGAAAGACAAATCCTCGACAGGCTTACCGATCCGCCGAGCGAGACTCCTGAGCAATGGATTTTCGCCCTGGGCGACGGCGTCAGCGGCGCGATTGAGGTCGGCGTGGATCCTCCCCATCTCCTCCTCCAAAGCGTTCCAATCGCGGCGTTACGCCTCGTCGTCGTAACGAGCGGGCCCTCCGGCCGGTCGTGGTCGGGCCAAGTCGGACGGCGGTCGGCAGCGCTGTCTCGACTTCCCGCTGCCGAACGTCTGCGGCAGCCGGTCGCGCGTCCTCCAAAGAACACTTGGACCGAAGCGGCGGTGGCCCGGCGGCGAGGCGGCGAGCTTCGTCCGTCGGTGTCGCGAACACCGCAAATCGATACTTCCGGCGGCGGGTCGCGCCGACCCGCTGATCGGCGAAGACGAGGAAGGCAAGGATGGCGGAACGTCTCCCGTCGATACTACGGACGGTAGCGGTCCCAGCCCCCCCGGGTGGCGGCAGGACCTCGCCGGTCTCACCAGACGACGGCGCGGGCAGAAGCGCACCCAGCGGAGCTTCCTCCTACATTGTCGGGGCCGGCAACGGCCCCGGCGCTCCCCCCTCCGGCAGCGTCCCCTCACCAACAGACCCTGCCGCGGGGAGCGCATCCGAAGGACCCCCGCTCCCGACGACCGCCGCCGCGCACCCCGCGGACGGGACTGGAAGGGTGCGGTTCCTCACCGCCGAAGTGGGACTCAGCGCCCTCCCAGCGCTGGTGAGCCCCCTGCGCACAACGGTCGGTCGGGAATTGCGAAGGAAGAAACACCAGAAAGGACCAAACTGGGGGCGCATAAATCACTTACCGAGAGGAGCGAACAACCGGCACCTGACGTGCCCTTTTTGCCGGGCCCCCGCGAGGAGGCGTGAGGGGTCTGCGCATCCTCAGGATATACCCTGCGCCCGCGGTTTCTTCCGAGGAACCACGGTCGCCGGCCCGCTGGCCGAACCCGTCGCGGCCGCCAGAGTCGCCTTCCGGCAACCTCTCCTCGCTCGACGACGACTCTTCGTCGCCGTCACTCAAAGTCTCGTCAGAGACCTTCTCGCCCAGCCTTGCGGTCCTGGCGCTCTTTCCTCTTCCGCACCTTCGTGGCCTCCTTCTTCGCCAGGAGGGCGGCGTCGCGCCGCTCCGTTGCAAGGCGCACGACCGCTCTCGCCTCCTTTTCCCCCGGAAGCAAGGGGCGGGAGATCAGGCCACCAAGCCCCTGCAAGAACGCGCTCGGGTAAGGGGGCGAAGGAACAGAGCGAAGCAAAAGCAAACAGGAACCACCAGACGTACCAAGTTCTGCGGATTCTGCGCCGAGAACGGCGCAGGCGCCTCGCCCGCTGGCTCGGTATCTCCCGCGATGGAAACTGCGGCCACACGCGCGAGGACCTCCGACGGGGAAGCTCCGCCCGACGACCTTGCAGTGGTCGGTCGGTCCGATGTACTCGAACATGGGGCGCAGCCGATCCTTGAGGGGTTGGATGCGCCTCTCCATGAACGTACTGAGGACCACCTTGCCTGTCAGGCCCCGCCGCTTCAGGTCCGCGAGCTTTCCAAGGATCGCATCCACCTTCGCCCGGTCCCTCACGTCAGGACCCCAGGTCCAGCAAGGATGCTGGCGTCGGTAAATTCCCACCGGCGACGGCACTGTTGCCAATGTTCGGACGTAGAACCACTCGGGCCGTGCCACCCGGTTGGACGCTTCAGCTTCACATCGATGTAGGGCGACTTGCGGTGGTTGCGTTAGCTTGGATCGCCAGAGCGCCGAGGAGGCGGTGGCATCCGACGGCGCCGCGAAGAAGAAGTGGCGCCAGAGCCCCGGTGGGTTCGATCCCGTAAAAGCCTCGACAGCGTCATGAAGACCGCGATGTGGAGGACTCCATTCGGTTCGGTGATGAACTCCCCGTAGTAGTGCGCAGCCCTGACGAACGGTGGAGTGGGAGGCCGAAACCCCGCCAGAAGGCCGCCAATGAGACTATCTCGCCGTCTTCGATTCGGGGACCTCGGTCCCGGCCGGCGGCACCCGCACGGATCGAGGCCGCGGGGAAGGAGCTCCTTCCTCTCCAAGCCGAGGTAGCGACCGCCGCCGCGGCCGTGCGGGTCAACGACATCCCCGAATGTGCGTAGGAGAGCGGAGGACGGCGCGACGAAGCAGGAAGCTTTTCTTCTTCCCTTGCGTTTTCTCTCCTTTTCTTTTTGCAGAGGACGCGAGCAGAAGGCTTTGCTCACTCCACGCCGCCCGCTCCTTCCTTTATAGGCGCCTGGTGGGAGCAGACGCACCTCCGCACCCAACCGACGCCTCCTCACGCGGACCGACGCATTCGCCAACCGTCAGCCTGCCACCACGCCCACTACTCCGGTAACGTGCCGCAGCCCAGTTAAATCCCACTAAGCATTAATCGCGCTCGACAGATAGCCGCCTCGCGCCAAGACGCCGCGACAAAGATCGCAGACCCCGCCGGCTGCAACGGGCCAGGGCGCCCCATGCCAAGAAAAGTATGAAAACGGCCCACTGGGCCGCCTCGGGAGAGCAAAGCGGCCTACGGGCTCGCGCCGAGGCCGGCACCGTCTTGAGGGTTACGAAGGCCGAATCGGCCGGTGGAATGAAAGCCGCCCAACACGTAAAATAGAGCGAGGGGCGGTCGCAGTGAGCCCCTGAGGCCTCTCGATGGGTCGGCGGACGACCCAATCACTGCGTGGGTTCGCCCGAGACCATACCTCACACTCTCCCGCGAGCTCATCGATGAGTGGCGGCCACCGCGCCCGGTCGGCGGATGACCCGGCAGCCCAACGCGGGATGAGTAAGGAAAGGTTTTTATGGAACGCCCACGCTGGCCTGACGCCCGCCGAGCTACGCCTGCTTGGAAACGATCCCCTCGAGGAGATCGCCAAGGTTCCACTCGGATTGCCCGACAAGAGCTCGCACGAGCACGGCGTTCAAGCGAAGCGAAGGTAAGCGTCGTTAAGCTCAACCCGACTCTAAGGGCCACGAGCAGCGTGGCTGCCCGGAGTCCGAAGAGGCTAAACCCCGGCCGGCTCTCGACCGGCTGGGAGCTACCTGCCGGTCTCGCCGCACCGGCTCTTTTTTGGCGCGGCTCCCCAGCGATCGCCAGCCAACACCGCCCGACCTCAGGCGGCTACCAGCCGGGCTAAACCCCGACCGGCTCTCAGACCGCTCGGGGCTCGAAAACTCTTGGCAGTACCGTACCATGGGTACCCCATCGGCCAGCGCGAGCAGGTGACCAACCGCGGCGAAGGCCCAGCACTGCCGAAAGGTACTTGGGCCGCGGAGAGCGAACCCCGACCTGTGCAGGACCGGCCCTGGACAGTCGGCGGACTCCGATCCCGGGCTCCGACGGGCTCCGACCGCCTAATGTTGAAGCTCGCGGTCAGCAAGCTCCACTCGCGTCTGAGCGGCGGGGCCACGCCGAGTCGGACCGCCTTGTGCGCGGCGTCCTGGCGTCCGTCTTGAGGCGGCGGCTCCTTCCCAAGACTGCCGAGGAGCCACCGAAGAAGTCAAGCCCCCGTCCCATCGCCTGGCACACCGCAGAAGAATACGCCCACTCCCGAGGCCCAGGGCAAAGTCAAGCGCCATTAAAGCCACCGAGGCTGACAGGAGCACCACGCGATACGTCATCCGCAAAGACTACGCAAGACCACTCATCACAGAGCCACCAACCCCGCCTCGGGGCCGGGCAGGGGTCAGTCGGACAAGACAGAAACCGGACTCCGAGACACGCAGGCCCCCTTCCCTCGCGGTTTTCCCAAACTCCCGTGTAACCTACCTCCTCCGTCTATATAAGGAGAGGCAGGGCCCGACAGGGAGGGGGGATGGAAAAAACAGTCTTCTAGGTAGCCGCAACTCCCTAGCAAAAACACCGAGGGATCGATCGACCGACTCCCTGCCTCGCTTGTATACCTCTCGTTCATCGCCCAAAGATCAATACACCCACACCGAACGAACTGGAGTAGGGACGTTCAGCCCGAACCAGTATACATCACCTGGCTCCTTGAGTCGACCATTCGGGGAGAGGGAGCGCGCGACCCCATCCGACCACAAATTCGTATTGCCGGTGCACGAAACACCGACAGGAACCCTACGTCTCCGTTGAGGTGGCTCGGTCGCACTTGAGCCGGGGTCTCTTTCAACCCGCTTTCCTCTCGGTGTTGCACAAATGCACTCGCCGGCTTCACTTCTTGTCTCTTTCCTTTCGGAGGCGAGACTTGCCTTCACAAACGACCGGGGCTCACCACACGCGTTGGTAGCTCCCGGTGACTCTTAGCCGTCTAGGAGACCTTCAACCTCCAAGAGCAATAATGCCACGAAGAATCACTTGGAGGATGAACTAGTGCTCAACAACTAGAAATGAATGCACCTAGCACTTTGCTTCTTCCTCTCCACACCAAAATGGATCCAAAACCAAATCTAATGGTGGGAGGAAGTATGAGCTCTATTGAATGCTTGGAAGAGGTTAGGAGTGGCTTGAATGCTGCAATGAATGAGCTCAATCCAGTTCCTAGCCGTTGGGAGAGAGTGGGGGCTTTAAATAGTCAGTTCAAAAACTAGCCGTTACTCTCGTTTTTGTACAGGCCGGAGTGTCCGGACAAATAACCCGGAGACTCCGGGTTATCCGGAGACTCCAGACACAATGTCCGGATACTCCGGACAATCTGGAATAAAGGTGGCCGAGGGGTCCAACCCGGAGACTCCGGACATATTGTCCGGATACTCCGGATTGAATCCGGACACTCCGGACACATGGTCCGGACTCTCCGAGTTCACTGACTCGGTTTGAATTCCAGATTTTGGAAAATGCAAGTGTTTGAGTGCTAGTTTGAATGCAAGTTTTGATGTTGAGCACATGCACATCCTAAAATCGATTTTTCGTCGCATCCTCTTAATAGTACGGCTATCCTTAAGACTCAAAACAATATAAAAATTACAAGTCTTCGTCTTGATGCCGTTTTCTCGAAATTTGACGCGCTTAGGACGGTCCAATCTTATTCCGAGCTTGATGTGATCTCGATAACTGCATTAATCTTAGTTGAAGCATTAGATCACATTAATTGTGTCATCATTAATCACCAAAATAAAATGAGGGGCCTAGAGGCACTTTCAAAGTGATGGAGTAAAACATCAGCGATGTCATGCTCCTTTGTAGCAAGCAGAGCCCCTTTTCTTCGAATTAATGGCTCATCGTACGCGCAAGCTTCCACCACACATCGCAATCCTACCAAACAATTTCTTAAAGAGAATGACTACAGCACGGTATACCGTGCAACGGCATTTGGACGGGATAGGTTGGCATGGTTGATCTGTTTTAATCGGATCATCTCACATATGCCTTCTTTGTTGAGTCCGTATAGTCCGTTACCTTTGTCTGCCAATGTGAGGCCCCCTTGTCGTCCTCCGAAGCATGACTTACGGTATAGCCATAAAACTTATGAAACTTATTAATTTCAGTGTTGGTTTCATGAGTTCTACTATTTAGTTTTATGAGTTTCATGTTTCATCAGTTTTTAGTGCTAAGTTTCATGAGTTTTAGTGTAAAAATTCACGAGTTTCATGAGTTTCAGAGGTAAACCGTTGGAACGGTATACCGTAGGTTATTTTTTCTGTAAAACTTATTCGTGAAACCTAATGAAACTTAGCCACGAACCTTGTGAAACTTTTCGAATCCTGATGAAACTTAGCAACCATGTTTTAGTGTTTAGTTTCATGAGTTCCAGCGTTTAGTTTTGTGAGTTTCAGTGTAGTTTCGGTGATAAGTTTCATCAGTTTCAGTGATAAATTTCATGAGTTTCGTTATAATGTTTCACGAGATTCGGTGATAAGTTTCATGAGTTTCGGTGTTAAGTTTCATGAAACACTAGGAAAATTCATGAAACTTATCTTACGGATAAGTTTCATTAGGTTTCACGGATAAGTTTCATTAGGTTTCACATATAAGTTTCATTAGGTTTCATGGATGAGTTTTATGATTTTTTACGGATAAGATATTTCATAAATGAATTTCATGGGAAAGTTTCATGATGTTTATGCCCATTTGGTCACTGATAAAGTTTTTTGAAAGATCGGGATGTTACAATAGTCGTAATAGTCGTACGGTGATCAGATATACAGGACTGCATGTTTGCAACCACATGCCTCATGTTCCTTGTCATCACAACCGTGTGGAACCGTTCTGTTGTATGGGTAGCTCTCTTCACCATTGGCTTCGGATCCATTGAGCTCCTCTACCTATCAGCATGTCTCGCCAAGGTCCCCCATGGAGGTTGGCTGCCTCTCCTGTTAATGCTGATCACACTGCTAATCATGTCCACATGGCACTATGGGACCGCGAAGAAGCAGGAGTACGAGCTGCAGAACAAGGTCTTCCGTTATTTTGCCTTTGAACGGTATACCGTTCTTTAGACTTTCCCTTTCTTAAAACGCTAGATCTGTATTTATACTGCTGGATTCGAATGTAGCCCCCTTTTTTGCCGAATCAAATTATATGCCCGAATAACAACATACCAAACAAATAGAAATGTATATACTAGGATGAAGCCAGGCTTTCTGTCCTGGAATAACAATGTCTCCAATTATTCCTCATTTGAGTGCAACAACCCAACGCAAATGTTTATTTTGGTATCGAGTTTTCACGCTTATTAGATGGAATAGGTATTATTACAATGAAGCCTTACGAGTCATACCTAGTGCCTTGAGGATAAATGCATAAGTAAACGCATCATCTCGTAATTTCTCGAATATGCAGACCAACAATTAAAAAGGAAACAAAATTTCATGTTATTCCTTTGGTGCGTCATAGAATCAAAACCCAAAAGGAAGTAAATAATAACCAAGCCAAAACCCGTTCTTTCGCTCAAAGAGATCAACTCACCCTCCCAGCCCGCCTCCACCTCTAAGGAAATTTCCCCCACGGGGTCCGTACCACGAAGGAAATTGTCATCCTTATTCTCCGCCACTAGATCCGTCATCTTAAACATCCGCCGTCTTCCTAAAACCTAACGTGTCACTCTGCCATTCCTTACCATCATTCTCCCTCTATTTTTGGAGATTCTAGTGAACCAAAACCCTGAATCGGGTGAACATGAACTCTAGCCCTATTAGTCTGTCGGACAAGGCGAATGCCTTGTCGACCGAAGCACAATTGAATAATTCTCCTCACTACTCTATAGAGACAAACAAATATCATATAGTTAGTTTAGTCAGATAATTAGGTTTCTAATATTGTTTCATTATATATTAGGGTCTAGCACATAGATTTTATGGAAATACATGATATAGCAATATCAAAATTTTATACTATCGCATTAAGAGCTTCAAAAAGGAATACACATCTTATACATCTTTTATATGTATTCTTTTCAAGATTACATAAATAAGGTTTTGACTATTAGTTAAGATAAACGATATTTCTCAAATTGGTATGTACATAGCGAGCGCTAATTTCTCTTCTTAGCTCTATTTGTGTTTAATTAGTTCCATTATATAAATTCTTTTTAAACAATAGAAAAGCATATTCTTATTTTTGTGTTATTATTTTATATGGAACTAATAGCATTTACCATACCATGTTACTCCCTACGTCTCGCAATACAAGTCCATTTTCATGGAAAATATCATCTCACAATATAAGTCTATTAAGGAGATTAAAAGTGTAATTATTGCAATATTTCCACTTCATGCCCCTACTTTAATGATAAAAAGTGAATAACTAGTTATAGTACACCACTCAATAGGGGTATGCATGATTCAGTAACATTTTTTTTAGATTTAGTTTCTCTTTGGTCTATGTGTACAATGAGTTTAGACGTATACTCACTCTAATCACAAATAGTTATCGTTTTGGACATAGGTGCAGTCAAATTTTTAAAATTTTGACTGTCAATATCTTTTTAAATATTTAAATTGGATACATAAAAGCCATATGTGTAGTTTGTCTTAAAAAGTAATTTCATAATATTATAATTTTATTGAATTTTATTAATATAGTATAATAGAAAATAGTGGTCAAAGCTGTATTGTTGACCACCAACGATGGAACTGACTATTAGTAACAATATAAGAATGTATAATGCCCAGCCTTCTTCAAATGACAATGTCAGTAGCTGATTATGGTCTATTTTGGTAGTTGGAACTCGATGTTATGCATAAATGTAAGTTTTGAAAGTAATATGAAACTGAAATTTGGGTTGGATTATGTTTGATGTTTGAAATTGAGCATGACCTAGAGGATATCTACAATATGTTGGCTTGAATAATTGTTGTACTTTTAGTATTAGTTTCATGCTTATTACAGTTTGCAAGCAATAATTGCAAATTAACTGTGCAGTTAGCGTTCATTCCATTAATTTTGTTTTATCTATTATCTTACCATTTGGTTGTGATCTACTGTGACACTTCAAACATCATGGCAATTTATGATCCGCAAATCAGTTTCTTTATACCAAGTCTGTTTGGTTGGAAAAGAATTGATTGAATCACTAACATTTGTAAAAAGTTCTTTAATTGTGTGTTTTTTTTTTACAGATCAGGCCATCACAAGCAATGGCAAATATCTTATTTCTATTTATATCTTATTTCTATTTCTTAGAAGTTAATTGGGCAGAATTTAGTTGACTCATGGGTTCAATCATAAGTAGTTTGGACTTTTGGACATTCAGCATCAACTCTAGCTATAGAATATTCAGGATTCGAACTATGAAAATTTCACACTTTCTACCAAAAAGCATTAACTTAGATGCCAGCAAAAATCAAGATAATCTTAAAAGAAAAAAAAATGGTGTAAAGACTAAAGAGGAAATACATACTTCCAAAGAGCTTTTTCACAGATTTTGTCACCACCTGAGTTAACCTTCTTGCAGGTTTTTCCTGGGAGGCGACGGGCCAGGGGCGGCGATGACCGGGTGCGGGGCGTTCGGTAGGGGTAGATACGGGGGCCGGGCGCGGACGGTGCGCCGGCAGTCGGAGGCAGCTGGCCGGCCGAACGAGGCTGGGGCAGGCCGGGCAAGGGGCGGCAAAGGGAGCTCGGGGAGGCGGGGGCGACGCGGGGCAGGACGAGGGCGGGCGGCAGAGGGCGGACGCGGATTGTGAAGGGCTGTGTGACGAATTGGGACGGCGTGAGGGGCGGTGTGACGAATAGTATAAGTAATGACTTATATTGCTTATAAAAATGAACAAATGAAGTATTAGTAATGACTTATATTGCTTCACTGCCACTCTGTCTTCGTGTGCTACCTTGTTTTGCCTATTTCTTTTCATGAACCAAATATTTATAAGCATTAATAGAAAGAAGGGCATTTATACTTGGAATTCAAACCCCTCATTTCAATAACATTTGTTTTAATGCCATGACATTTGAAATCAATATTTTTCACCGAAAATGAATGTTCGCACTTGGCATAGCTTCGTCATTTCAATAAGATCAATTTTTGTGATTTTTGAGTTGGTTTTTCTCGGTTTGGTTAACCCTGTTATGTGATCAAGGAACAGGTGGAGGTGGTGTAGAAGGAAAGAACGCTTTGATTTTCTATATACATAAAAAAAAAAGCAAAGCCTTGAAGCATAAAACAATTCATGGCAATCCCCACGAGGCACAGTATAATGAACAGGCATTATGCACCTAATAGTTCCCTTAATTATTTTTCCCTTCCACCCTCCTGAAACTACTTGCAGCATTGATGCATCTCTTGTTTATTTTATTTTTTTATTTCCCTCTCTTCGCCCTGTGCCCCACACCGGCGTCGCTTTTGCACAGCGGGGAGGACTAGCACATCACTGCTCACCAATCGTGACGCTCCATCAGACGGATGTGATCATAACTAGGACTAGGAGGAGGCTTGAACGCTTTGATATGGTCCGTGTGGATCAGCTTGCCAAAAGGCCCCTCCTGTGGTGAGATACTTTCGGCACCGGATATCTATCTATATACCGTAGTAATATTTGCCAAAATTATAAGGGCCTATTTGTTGGTTGTCGAATGTTGTTTCTACAAAGTTTTTTTTTTGGATGTCGTTTTGATCCCGAGAGGTGGAATAAGGACATTTTAGTGTGCGTTTGGTTCACACGGGTGGAGTGGATGGGATGGGATGGGATGGGATGAGATGAGATGGAATAAAGTCATCTAAACTGATGTTTAGTTGAAGAGACGAGATGTGAATGGGATGAGCTAATTTTTTGTTTGGTTAGAGAGATAGAATGGATGCGATGAGAGTTGAATAGTGGATGGTGTGATAATTTAAATTTGATCGGTGGGGTGAAAGTTAGATAGTTGTTTAATTAGAGGGATAAAAGATAAACCAAACGGACCTTAGTGTGCTACCACGTCAAGTTTTGATGTACTTTTTTGTGGCTAATAATTCTGCAGTCTAGCCTTAAGAAAATTAGGCAAAGGAAACGAATCTACGACGGATGGACAAGTGGACAACAGGGCTAAAGAAAACTATGGCAGTATTAAAACTGTGGTATAAAATCAGACAGTAGCCCCCCCCAAAAAAAAAAAAAAAAGCGGATACGTGTGCTCCTCGAGCTTTCCAAGAACCTGCCACTCTGTGAAGAAGAAAGCTACTAGCCTCGTCGGAAAGTTATGCCGACATGTGTGAACTCCAATGTTACTTTACTTTAACAAGTGGTCTTAAAATGATACTACGGCCTGTTTGGCAGAGCTCCAGCTCTATTTTTTCAGCTCTGCTCCATAACTCCACTGTAGATCAGCTCCACTGCAGAACTAGGTATTACCTCAGTGGCAAAGGTGGGTAATTTCTTTCCAACCCCACGTCTGCTCTGAAAAAACCCATTTGTGGAGCACCTTTTCTCTTGCTCCAAAAAAATGTACTAAAACTCTGCCTGCTCCACAGAGTTGCCTGCTCCGTGGTTTTCTAGAGTTGGGGTGTTTGGCAGGGCTCCACCCAGATCTGAGGTGGAGTTGGGAGCTAGAGCTCTGCCAAACAGGCCCTACGTGTGTGCTCCTCAGGTGACGAAGGGGGCAATATAGGTAACTGGTGTGACCGATTAATATTTCCTCTACAAATATAGGACATATTTTATATGTTAATATAAAATTAGTGTAATATTTTCTCTATATCACTGATAATTATTTATCTTTATTTTATATTTCCTACATGCATACATTAGATAATAGATATAGTACTTAGTGATAATAATTAGAGATAATCTAATCATCTCTAATATATTCCTATTTTATTTGTGAAGAAAAAAAAATGAATTATAAAGCTGGGCGGAACAACTAACTGTGGTAACCCACGTGTAACACCAGTTGAGGAGACCTAAGGTGTCACGTTGTCCAACAGCCAAGCTGTCGGAAGATTATTTTTTGTGTCCCCATGGCGGATGGGATGTCATGCATATGTATCTCGTATGACTAGTTTGGTGATGCAACAGCTACAAACTTCTAGTCCTCTTTCATCCGATGAGCCCAGCTGCTTAATTCTTAATTTGTCTCGCTCCGTTCCACTACCTGCAGCTGCATGTGCAGACGCAATCATGCAAGTGTAATGCATTCAGGAGTGGTTAAGACTTAGGTGGTGTTTGGTTCAAACTTAGGTGGTGTAACGGTAATGGAATCAAATTACAGGGTAATCCATTCCATGGTAAGGGAAAACACTATTTGTTTGGTTCATTGTTGTAACGTCTTTCATTTCCTTAATCTTGTTTGGCTAGAGACAAGTAACCATTTCCTTGGCTCAAACACAGAACAAGCAAACTTCACAAATCACCATTGTTTCGTTCATGCATTCACTGCTGTTATGTTGAGCTACATACCTGTGGGCTACATACCAGTGGGGGCGAATGTTCAGGGCTCAAAACTGGAACATTGGATATCAGTCTCAAACATTGGATATCATTCACAAATCATCAGTCTCAAACTGAACAAGGCATCAGTACCATCACAGAACAAGGCATAGTACCATCACAGAACAAGTTACAGTACCATCAGTATTATCAGAACTTTGTGTTCTTCTTTTGAGCACATCACAGAACACAACATATATCAGAACAAAACATAATAACTTCAGTTACAGTACCATCAGTATTATCAGAACCTTGTGTTCTTCTTTTGAGCACAACACAGAACACAACATATATCAGAACAAAACATAATAACTTCAGTTACAATACGAAATTATAAAAGAACATGTCTTCTTCTTTTGAGCAGGACTCACTTCTGAGATAACAAGACTCACTTCTTCTTCTGAGATGAAGCTATAGCAGGACTCACTTCTTCTTTTGAGCATCATCTAATGAAGAAAAAAAGTACAAACATAAGTACAAGTCATATTTGCATATATAACAAATGCAAGTAAAGGAATATAACATATTTGCATCTAATCAAAAAGCAAGATAGCATATGAATTATCAAATTGCAAAACTTACCAGCAAGCATGTGCAGTATAAATTCCCTCCTTAGAGTCTCTGGAAGTGCAAATAGCATAGTCATCTGACTTGGGACATTGACAAAGGCGCTTGCTGCCTTGATAAGTTCAGTACCAGCGAAACCAAGCCTAGTCAACTCATCTATAGACTTCTTTTGTAGATTTTGCATTGGGTCCTCATGTGTTGCTTCCTCTTGGGCCTTAGCTTCACGGTCCATAATTTCAGCCATTTTCCCGAAGTGATTTGAAGCATTCTTAAGATCACCACGAAGTCCACCAACCATATCCAAAAACGGGTCACTTGACTTGCTTAACTCATTCCCTTTGTCTCGCTTCCTTCTCTTAGAGGTTGATGAAGTTGAGTCAACAGAGTTTCTATCCGAAGTCAATCGTGGTGTTTCTCTAGACATAGAGTCTTCTTCCACCTCCCGACCATGATTCTCTTCAAAGCAATTTCTTTCTCCATGTTTGAACAAGATCAACAAGACCCTCTGCTCCTTCTCAGAGGCAATGTCTCTCCCATATATAGCAGGCTAAGGTATCAAGGTGTGGGAATGAAATGCCATACAAGCCCTTTGCATCAGGATTTTCCTACAAGAAATCAATGAAACATTGGATAGCTGTAAAAGCAAGTATGTAGCCCACAAATAATAAATCGAAACTTACCTGCAATGGTTGTCATATTGTTGCTTCTCACATTGTACCATCTTCCTGCTTTCATCCCAAGAAAACCCACTTTTGGCTAGCATAATCTCGATTGCACCATACTTTGTTCTAAAATGTCGACCCTAGACTCAATATGTGGAATTGCAAAGTGAGATTACAACCTGGGTATTTTTGAGCAAGCACACTTTCAGAAACAGGCAGGTAGCCATTCTTGAAACCACCTCACTTTTCCACTTTGGATCTAGGATAGCTCATAGAGTGCCTTGATCAACTCCTCATCCCTCAAAATAAGTCCACACTCTTTTATTTTTTCCTCTTCCACGTGCAGGAGTTGAGCTCATGGCTTCATTCATCCTGTAAGAAGTGTTTATGTTAATTAGTTAGACCTAGAAGCTCTATAGCTATTATACATCCCTTGAGCAAGATTATTACGAAAACCAGTCCACTCGTTAGATGTTGAATACTGTGATAAATTCCAGGTTCACTAATTTCTCCTTCCATTACTTCAAATGAAGCCTCCATTGCTGGTTCCTCACATTCAAGTGGGTCTCTAGACATCTTTTGCAAAATTAAGTTGTGCAAGAGAGCACATGCCATTATGATTCGACACTGAGTCTTGACTGGAAAATAAGATGGAGCCCTCAAAATAGCCCAACGACCCTTGAACCTTCCAAAAGCCCTCTCAACAATATTCCTAGCTCGAGCATGGCACAAGTTAAAATACTCTTCTAAGGCTATGTGGTGGATTTTGGCGGTGAAACCTCCTAGATGGTATCTTTGACCCCGATATGGTGCTAAAAAGCCATTTGCATTGGTGTAACTAAAGATCAACAAGATAATAGCAAATTGAGGGATTCTTAAACCATCGGACCTTGAGATAGCATCTCGCACACGACCATCATGTGCGTAACCCTCCCAACCAGGTAACATATATATAACCTGCATGTCGGTGCACAAACACACCTAAGACATTTGTCACAATATCTCCCTTTCTTGACCTATACCTCCTTGAGCTTAGTTGGGACAAGAACCTTCACATGTGTACCATCCAATGCACCCAAACATTTCTTAAAATACTTCCATCTAAAGTGCATGGATCCTCAGTATTGGTTCGGGTTTCTTAAGTAATGCTTGTGTGAAGTTTGAAACGACTAGTAGACATGAGTTGAAATGCCGCCAGATCTCACCACTTCGGAAGAAAAAGCCTCCTATTGTTCTATTTTTCAAATGATGAGACAACGTATACAAGAATGCCGCTACTATCTCTTCTAACGGCATATGTCTTGTTCCTTTCAAACCAACAACATCTCTAAGCATCTCACACAATGTATCAAAGGTCCTCCTATCCATGGCTCACTTATACAAGGAACATCACTCTCACGAATAATGTGATATAGACGCTCACTTCTAAGTTCTCTAACTTGTATCCTCCTTTTCATTTTCCAACACTTCCCACTTATATGAGAGGGTAATAATACCCAAATATAATAGAACATAAGCATGAACGCAGACGTCATATTTCTAAGAACTAGATTTCTCTTCCTTTTTGGGTAGTTAATGGAAGACGTGCCATAGTGTCAGATACAAGATAACACATGAACAAATAAGAATATATGCTACATCACTAAACAAGCAAATATTAGAAACTTCTTAGATTCTTGAACAAACAAACAAACTATTACATAGTGCGGAGCATAATGGCATAGTGAACAAGCAAAAATACTAAGGCAATGGGAAAATGAGACCGCCAATGCTAAACAAGGAAACACAAGAATTCGCGATTATAGTTGAATGTGTAATAGTAGCTTCATGAACAAGGAAACATAATGTGTAATTTTTTTATTATGGTTCTTGAACAAGGAAAAGCTATTACTAATGTAGGAGCATAAACGGCTATAACTTTGAATTCTTGAACAAGGAACCAGGCTACATCGAGCAGGACTATAGATGGCATGAGCATAAACAAATGCTATAACTGAATTACATAGTGCGTTGATATTCCATCGTAATTAAAGCATATTCTTGAACCAAACTATAGATGGCAGAGCATAACAATATAACTTGTCATTTATTACATAGTCTTGAGAGCATAAGCGGCTATAACTCGAATTCACGATGTAGTTGAATGTGTCTAGAGACCCACTTGAATGGATTCTACATTAGAAACCAACTTGAATCGTAATCAAGAACGCATCTTCGGGTTCATTCAAGATTAATCAAGAATAAGATTAAAGCATCTTGAGAATCGGTGACAAGATAACATAACGCATCTTCATAATCAAGAACAAGATTCCCTTGTTCCACGAGCTTAGACAAGATCTGAACAAGATAACATAAGCGCAGAAGAGTGGCATCACAAGATCTCAACAAGATAACATATGCGACGGGAGGAGAAGAGGAATATAGGGAGGAGGGAGGAGAGAAGAGGAATATAGGGGAGGGAGGTCCTCACTGTGATGCGACGGAGAGGAGGTCTCGCCGCCCAGCGTGATGCACTGTCTTTGTGGATTGTAAGGGTGGGTTAGGGTTTGGAGAAATAGATAGGTGGGGAGGGAGGGGAGAGGGAGAGGGACGATGAGCGGAGATCCTCACGGGGCGAGGACGCGGTGGCGGGGCTGGCGGCCAGCTGCGTCGCGTGAGATCGCGAGAGGACGACCTGGACGACGAAGGAGAGGTATCGGATAACCACGGGAGGCAGAACAGGTTGGGAGGAAGCGATATCACGATGCATCGATTACGGAGTGCCCTAACCAAACGCAAGTTACGCCGTCCGGTAGCGCCGTTAACTGTTACGGGCTCAAAAACGCCTAACCAAACAGCATCTTAAGTGTAGGGATTAGTCTATTTCAATGGGTCCTGCTGCATAGGTGTTAGGACGTCCTGGGCACAGGGAACATACTCCACGTTGTACCATCTCGCTTTTAGAGAGCTTGTACAAGTCGGATATCGAACCAATCCGCAAGTCGAACTTTCCGAAAATAAATACCCCACTTTGTACAGAACGGTACCATTCTCCAATTTAGTTGCTCATTGCTTGTGACGGCGATGCATCCAGCACATGTTCGGAACATGAAAAGTTCAAAGGAAATAATTTGATACCTAGCTGGGCAAATCCCAGTGTTCCAGAGAGGAACCTGATGGGATTTTGATTGCATTTTTCACCACTAAATCACGATCATCCGGTATGCTACGTCAGTTCAGAATTATGGAGGAAGGAAGATGATGACGAGAGCATGACCGCATGAGGACGTAATCCGGACTTGCCGGAAGCTAGGGGCCGCAGCTGTTTCCCCCCAAAACCGGTAGAGTCCACCAAAACGTGTCGTACCAATCCGTACCACTTCTAGTCTGCTACTACACCATAAATTAGTACTCTACTCTACTATTGCTTTAAAGACTTCGTCCCCCATCCCCTAAAAACAATAAACAAGTACCAGCACAAGTCTGCCAACAAAAACTTAGGCCCTGCTTGGATGAGTGGTAATTTCTTGAGAGGTTTTTGGATTTAGTTTAAATTTGAACTAAATCCTAAAACATTCCAATGAAATACCTCCAATCCAAACACCCCCTAAGAGAGAGAGAAAACGATGTTGAGAATGGTATTGTGTTTTGCTAGAACGCACCTCATAGGGTTTTTGCAATATGATAAGAGTTACTTTGTTTTTTTTGTAATTTGGCTACACATTTACACTGCAGGTTTTAACCTTCTTCATGGTACTGTGGCTTGATGATATCTTAGACCTTACCAGTGACCTGAACATGCATATGCAATCAAGGATGTGCCCTCAAACAACGGGAGAAGTTCACAAACAGCAGCGAACGAATCAAAAGCATTGCAGACCCTACCATCTACGTAGGCACCAAAGGCAGCCAACTGTTCTACGTAGTTTAAGGCTCTACTTCCTTCACCAAAGTTGCCCGTAGCTCTCGCAGCAAAAGAAAAGGCTACATAGATGCAAGCTGCAGAGCCGGAAATAGTCAACTACATTAGGGAAGAGTGGGGCAGAACCTCTTCTTTTCTACCCCAGCCCTCACTTCGTCGTGCGGATACAACAGATCGGAAAAGCACACTTAGGTGTGAGGCAGCATGGAGATAGGGATAGACAAAAATTTCAGCCTGGGCTAGTAGAACCGCCATAATTTACAGCGCTCTGCAACGCACTCAGATTCCTGGATATACTCCTGCATGGCGAGAGCGAACATGAGTTAGTATTTTTCTTGATTAGTAAGATCACGGAACCGCAATATGTAAGGAGAGAGCTGGGGTCTAGAAACGGACAAAAGAAAGGGTAAAACAGCGTGCAGAAACTGATATGCACTTGGTCTGGATTCTGGAATCAAGTGAATGGAAAATTTTCTTATGGAAGCTAAAAAATATCAGATGAAATAATAATGCAGCATCAATAAAAAACAGGGTCCTTGAAATTGAAATAGTATAAAATAACTACATTAGTGAATTAACAACTGTGAAACCGGTGCGTATACATGCTGCAATGCAGAAGGAGGGCAGCAACCATCATATCTAGTTACCGATGGCAACTAACCATGGTTAAACAAAGGAAAAATCAGAAACATAGATAGACAATACTTTTTAAGTCTGTGATTTCTATTGAGATAAAATGATAAAATATAAAGCAAAGTAGAAGAAAATCAATATCACCTCAAAGCAAGCTTAACCAGCTGGAGTCAACAAATGTATGCAGCAATGTAGCTGCCATGAGAACTCATTCGCTAAATGCTATATCCTGACAAAGCTGAGCCGATACACTTGATGTCAATAAAGTCCCACGAAAGCCTTCCTCGGCCTGTAGTATATCCGCTTTCGGCTCCGAAATTTCATCTGAAATATGGTAGGATAACAAACCTTAATCCATCGACAATCTCAATTTTCATAGATATTCCAACTCAACATATTTGCTACTTCACCTGCTATATCACGGTTCTCATATATTTCAGAATCTTTGACCCATAAAACATCCCCAGGAAAAATACTCTTGTCAGCAAGAGTAGCAAAGTCATCTTCAATCTCAACAGAGCCTTTGTGAAGCTTCTGGTTCTCCTTAACAATCTAAATATGACAACAGCAATAATTGGAATGCAGTCTCAAGCAGGCAAGAATAATGAAAAATCAAACAAGAAGCAAGACGTCCGTAGCTACACATAAAAGTAACCTGCGTAAGTCTGCCCCTCATTTTAATAAGAGTAAACTGCACTGCGGGTCACTAAACTTGTTTGGCTGGTTCAAGTAGGTCACGAAACTCCTAGATTGCATATCTAGGTCACTAAACATGTTTAAGCGGGTCACTATAGGTCATTTGCATGTCAACCAGGGTACGCCAGATGACATGGCGTGTTGACAAGAAGACATGGCATGCCACCATGGCATGGGGTGCACGTGAGTGGTACTTGGTGACAAGCATGGCCATTGTAAATTTGCACTCAACCCCCTGAAGTTTTGACCTTTCACGATTTTCTCCCACATTCGAGACTCCTACGAGCTACAGCGACTAAGATGATCATAAGGTTGGTGGAGAGTGCCAAGGTCTAGACCTTGCGACAACAATTATTGCTGCGAGCAAGAAATTGAGATTGAGCAAAGTCAATGGCGGTGATAAAAGGCTTTCATCACGTATATTCAAGAGGCTACGAGGGGGAGGACAAGCCACCTTCAGCTTATTGTTAGTGATTTTTGCGACTAAATCTGAGCCCTATCACCCTATGCCATGGTGGCACAAGTTTGCTATGTCATTCATCGTACTCAGGCTGGCGTGCTAATTAATGACTTTGAGTGATCCACCTAAAAGAGTTCAGTGACATAGACATGCAGTTTAGGAGTTCATTGACCTTAAACCAGCCAAACAAGTACAGGGATCTGCAGTGTAATTTACTCTTTTAATAAATTGGAGAAAGGGAACAATTATAGTACGAGAAATTACATATGATTACTTCTTGTACTACTATCTGGAATTTCATATCTCCCTTCTTAAGTGAACACTAGGTCATTTGATGACTGACTTGCCAATACTAGAAACATTATTAATGCTTGAAAACAGGAAGCACAATAACAACCAAAAAAATGATCAACTGATCATGCAAGTGCAAACTATAGCTCCATTATGATGAAAAGGTGCCAAAGGATATGCTCTTGCAAAATTTTATGGTTTCGATGTGCATAACATACCCCTAAAGATTCCCATATCATGAGTTTCAACTGATAGACAGATGTCGAACCAGAGACTTTCAAACTGATTGAGCTCCCTGAGGATGTTCTCCGGGAACGCTTTGAAGTCCGACGATCTGGAACAGGAAGAGCTGCAGATGCCTCTCTAATTGACTTTGGTGCTTCTTTTCCACGCACAAGATAAACATGGATATCTTTGTTCTGGTAATTGAGTTTCTCCACCAATGCACAGCTTTCTCTTTCTCCAATACATTCTTCACAAACCTAGCATACAAAAATCACAGGTAGAATTGGGGAACAAAAGTGAGGAAAGCAGGAAGTAACATCTGTACTCATCAGATGCATCTAGAGTATTTCAGTGCTTGAAAGCATTTGATTATCCAGAGGTCTAAATTTAAGTGAAGTATTACAAGCTCATTTACTTTTTGAAAGCAGCGTTCAGCTAGAGTCTAAATTTCATTTTGAAGAAATTAACTCCATCTTTTAAGCCCAGCTATACGCGAGCAAGAGTCAAGGTTCTCCAGTTTTCTCCCTCCCACACGACCACTCCCTGCGACTTCCCCTTTTGCGGGATGGTTTAACCAAACCATTGGGAGGCAATAACACAAATATGCAAGCTACATAGGCTGACGCAGCTGAGACCCTAGATGATTTGCAGCTGTTGAAAAGCCATGTTGTTATGTCATTGCTGGCTTGACATGATACTTAACTACTAATGGTTTATCTGTTAAAAAATCATTTCTCACAAAATTAATTGATGTAATCATTTCATTGGGACTAACTTAAACGAAAGAGCCACACTGTTGCGCCTGTAATATGCCAAATGCTAATAGCATGCCAGTATAATATGTTCTGTTCTATATAAATAAAGATCATGTTTCTTGTTGATTACATATGCATGGTAGAATTGTTGTTTACATTCTTACTTTTAACTAGTTAAGTATACAAGGTGATGCATTGCTTATATGATAACCAGTGGGATGAGTGGGTGCCAGTCCCTTTAAGTCTTCCTAACATAAGAATATTATTTTCAACCATGGAAACCAATAATTGTAATATCCAATGAAAACTAGATGTTCGCGCAATTTGTTGACTCTAGAACATAGTTTACCTCAGGATCGGTTCTGACATAGGGTCCACTGGCCATCAAATCATCATTTGAGTCATCAATAGACTGACCTAGATCTCCATCCAAAGTTGGCATTGCTTCAGATGACCCATGCAGTTTATATTGAGAGCTCTTGCTAGAAACAATTTCAGCAGATACACCATTTTGATGTGTTACATTCCACTCTTCGGAGAATAATCTCCAATCAGATTCTGAGATCATTGTTAACCCATCAGTCTGAAAACAAAGTCAAAAAAAAATTAACCCACAGTTTCAAATTATTTATTTTCATCTCGGAGCGCAAGCATATATCAGCAAACAAAGGCCGAAATGAAATAGATTGTTGGACAATGTAAGCGTCATAATGCAAGAACTTCACATTTCCTATCTAAGATGCCTTTGCATTCCTTAGCACCGCTGTTCCAGACCCATAGAATCCTTATGAAACAAGTAAATCCTAGTTTGAATACTGAGAAACCACACAGAACATGATTGCAGACACCCACACATGTTTTTGAAATACAGCTGGAGCTCAAGTTTTTCAATCTGGAGATTACTGCTGCCACCATTGTACATCAATTTTACCCTCATAGGCAAGTTGGCACAATGAGCAATACTGCAATACCACTATGAACAGCCTCAAAACAGATAAAAGAAGATCTCCAATAAAGCTCACCACCTTTCAAAACATCTAACCCATCAGAAAAGGTGTGATATAAGAGGAACACGTCTATAGTAAGGCCATTATGCAGCACAAGTCACAAGGCTCTTCAAGTTACAGGTAAAAGAGGAGAGCAGGAAGGAAAAGTTCTGAAGAGCGTGAACTTACATTTGATGCTTTCTGAGTGATGCTCCCGCGCTTGCAAACTAGATCCAAAGGCTTTTCCAACAATCTTGAATGCTGAAAAATGATCAATCAACAAATTCAACAAGAAAATACTTTATACACAAACCTAATAACTAGATAACAAATGTAGCAGTACTGCTAAATACGATCAAAATAAAGGAATTCTCCTAGAGAATTAAACCAAAAATGGATATGCAAAGCATGTAAACCTTGCATCAGTTACACCTCATAATATACATCATTCAAAAAGAAAATCAAATTACAAAAAAATCTCTCAGTAAATAACATTCTTATGCCCCAAATGAAGTAACCAAAATAACTTATTGTGAATTCTTACATCTATGGAAGGTTTAGGGGTTTTATTGACAAGGATTAGCCTACCCCAACTTGTTTGGGACAAAAAAAACTTGGTTGTTGTTGTTGTTTTAAAAGGAGTAACCAACATGTGTCACAGATGCCAAGGTAGTTATGGATACACATTTGGTCGTTACGGGTGATTGTTATCATGTGAAATTTACGACCTCATCTCATTCTCGTGTATAGCTTTGCTTGTTAAAATTGATGCAGTTTTAAATTAGTTCCCTATCAGGCATAATCAGAATGCAAAAAAGCAGTATTATATATGTATGACTCTTGGACCTCACTCGGTAACTCAAGTGTTGTGCTATAAAACAACTCGTTATGTGCAAAACTGTAATTCTTTGCACAAATCATTCGGCAATGAGGTTTGACCACAGTTCTGTTCTTCAACAAGTCATCATGTCTTCACCAATGTGTTATAAAAATTACTAAAAATGATCTCACAACAGGAGAACAGAAAGTTCTGACTTGGACCTCCACTAAGAACATATATAGGGTTGCCATTTATCCCTGGCAGCAAAACCTTGCACTCACATAACTCTACAAATTCAAGTACCAGAGTTCCACTCCTTTATGGCCTTTCAGAACCAAACACACATATCAGGATGTGGAACTTATTCAGCAGAACAGAGACTGAGTTAGTTTACCTTCTCACACATAAGTGAATTCATAGTAGCTTCGAGACTTTGAGGTTCTGGCAACGAAGAAACATTTTTCCCAGTCGCTGTAATGTAAGCTCTCCATTCTGACAACCATGAGGAAGGAACCAAATAGTATTTTTGCCCAGGGTTAAGTGTTACGCTTTTCCCAGATATTAACTTTTCATGGCTCTGTCGCTGCTTGAGCTTCGCTGCTCTGCAAAATCAAACACCATACAGAAGAAAATTAATATTAGCCATGAACTTCAAGTGAAAAATCCATTATCTGGCCTAGAAATTTAATTCATTTACTCGCATTCTTATCTTACCTAAGATTATCCTCGACAGAAGCAACGACTGACAATTCCTTGCTACAAATTTCACATGGTTGACAATCTGACGGTAAAGTCAGAATATCATCAGCCTTCCTTGCACTGATGGTTTCATATAGAAATAACCAGAGCCTCTCTGGCACAGATACGCGCTTAGCCCCTTGAGCATGCTCTGGAAGAAGATACCCATGGGGGCATCTTAGAGCATCTGTTGGTCCATTATCACCATCAGAAGGGATATCCACATTTTTTCTGCGCAACCATTGGTTCAACCTAGGAGCAAACAGCAAAAAGGATCAGTATGGGAATAGATTGAATAGCTGCAATTTGGTGACAAGATGCAACCGCTGGGACAACCAAAGGACAGAAGGGGAAAAAACAGTGCAAAGTTGAATAAATAACATAACTGCAAGACATACTTAGCCAACAACTGATTCAGGTGCAAAAACTCAATAAAAAACCTATGATGATTGACCACATTGTGGAAATACCTTGTGCATCTACAGGACAATATATTACCAGGGCATAACATAATATAACATGTCGGATAATTATTGTAGTATTGCACAAAATGACAGTTAACACTGAGCAAAGACCTCTAAAAGGTAAGAGGTAAACAGAAATTACAAACTTTAAAAATGACTCTTACATAGATACGTTACAGTATATCATCACTATAAAAGAGATTGAAAAGGCTATAAGCAGAATGCATTATGTATATGGTTCCCACAAACAAAGGCGGTAGGTGAGGACAATAATCCTAAGTGGACCATCCACAAGTCACATACAGAACCAAGATCAGAAATTGAGACGAGGATGTACTTCCCATACCATGCCTTAGAAACAAAGTAAGAAGGACCATCTGGGCTACTTCCAGCAAGCGCTTCCTCTGCAAGATTTTTTAATGATGCTTTTCGATCACGATAGTTATCAGCAGATACTGCACTTTTTGCTCCATCCTTGAGACACTCCATGCAAAAATCATCACTTCTGAAAATTGGTCCCCCTCCATACTAGTATTTTTTTGCAATAACAATACAAAAAATATTCATCAAGAATATTCCAAAAGTATTATAACTAAGAACAAAATATTGTATTTTTATAAATAACTATCTATAACATTCTCAAGAATAATCGAGAAATGTTACAGTTGACCAATCTGAGGCAAATGATTCTAAGAAACGAAAACTATGAAGTGGAGAAGTTTCTTACCTTAGAAAATAGCTTCTGCCAAGCTCCAGCCGATAATCGCTTCATGGATGTGACTTTAGACGCTGGAACCTTTCCATGTTCACATTGAATTGGACTATTGTCGATGGAACTGCAGAAACAAAAAACAGTTATAATAAGGCTATATTTGGATTCTGTAAGGAACATCCAAAGGATACCTTTATTAGGAATATATGTGCAACAAGGAGCAAAATATACAATATAGCCATACAAAAATCCAGTGGGAAATATTCTGAAGAAATGCTACATGTAGCACTTAATATCGCAGAGAGCACATGTATTGCACAAAAACTAAAGATGACTGTGCCAAAAGGGAAATAAATCTTAATGGATTTATGGTTTGTTTCTGATTACTGATTACTCTTAGTTATGTAGGCATGTTATCAGTCACTGAGATGTACTAAAGGCCCCTTCTATACTGACCTCAAAGATTCAATAAGCCAACCACTACAAAAAAAAAAGATGTGGCTAAAGATATCTCGCATAAAGACAATCTAATCTAACCTAAAAAAATTTGAATGAAGAAAATTAGCAACTAACAATAGCTGATGTTAACTACAGAGCAGCCAGCTCATTCCATATAACTAATGAATCAGAGGTTAAATGGAGAGGTAACACACAAACAATGCCATAAGAAGAAGTCTATCATGACGGATGTTATGTTCAGCCAATAGATGAATGTAATGGATGTATTCACATAAGTACATAACTGCTGGTATGTGATACAAATTACAGCATTGTATGGATTAAATATCCAGCTAATATTTATCATTCAGCAGATGTGCTGGCCCTAATAACTAACAATACAACAATACAAAATGGTCGCAACTCGCAACAGCAAGAAGCTACAAATTTTTGCAGTACTTTGCCAAGGGCATGTGCATGAATTGTGTCTTTGCGACACTACTATAATTTTACAAACCAAAGCATTTCACCATAAAGATAAAAAGAAGACAGCAAATAAAACAAAAAAAGCTCTCCAGTAAACTCACGAGGGAGGAGTAACATTATCTGCCCATTGGCGAAGCCAGTCTGTTGAAATCCAAAAATATGGATCATCCTCTGGAGTAGCAGGTGCTTCTATCAGAACATATTTTACTTCTTGGCGCCTCTGTGTTATATATGCCAAATAGCTGTCTTTCTTACTTTGATATTCTTCACAGGCCTTTGCATATGATGTATTTAATTCATCAATTTCATCCACAAAATGGCATGGAAGTGAATTAATATTGGTTTCCACAATATTATTGCTTTCAATAACATTTTCATCCTTACTGGAACGTTTGTACATTAGCATGTAAGCATCCGTAGAAGAAAACATCTCTCCCATAGAAGAAGTCGGTGCAGCCTCATGGTGGTTACTGTTATTATCATTTTCAACAGAATCTGCTGTAGAAATACCCTGGGATTTCTGATCAGCTTTATTAGATAACTTGCCTGGCTTTTCACCAAAAGGGTGAAAACCAAGTTTGGATACATGCTCATCATCAAACTCCCACCACTGACCGTTGATTTCGTCCTTTATATGTGCCACGTAGTGCCCACTATTAGCAGCACTGCCCTTGTGAATCAAAATAGCAGCCAGGTCATAAATATAACTAGATGAAGGGTTTGACAGCCGTTTTCCCATATCTAGTTGTCCTGGGAAACTGAATGTTGAAGAAATCTTTTTCTTCGTTGTTGTCTGGATATTAAACAAATTAGACAAATTTCTTGCACAAAAAGAGAGGAAGTACACACAGGACAGAAAAGGCGGAAGGAATGTATAGCAACAGAACTATGGACGAGCATTAGATCAAGGTATATCACCTTTGGGAGGAATACATAACGCTTGAGCTGAAAATTAACAACAGGAGGAAGTGAGCGCAGTTTTATGCAACGAGTGGCATCTACCCTTTTCTGACATGACTCGCAGAAGTATTGGTTTTCCCCATTCAGTGCCTCCACACTCAAGTAGTCATCCAAACTTTCTTCTAAATTATTTAAGCCTTTAATATTCAGCTCCAGTTCATAGAAGTCTTCCATTTTTGAAGATGCTTCAGAATCCCTTCCGCATGATGAGCACCTTAAGCATATGATGTATAAACATCAGTTCTCCACAAAAAGCAAGTCAGTAGCATGAACTAAGCATATCGTTCACTCTGATATGCGCAGGCTGTGGAATGTGAAATTGTGAATACAGAATAGTACAAAGAAAGCAATGATCTTGCTAACAGAGAAAACACAAGTCTACATGATCTCTTCCTGACTAAGTATCTGAGTAATCATCAAATTACAAAATATTCGAAATCTGCCTGAGCGCATAGCTTGTCTTAAGCACCAGATTTCAAGTTCAAAAGATTTCATATCTAGTTAACTGGTTTTATGCTGTTTAACAAGATAACCATCTGGTGTACTAGGTTCATAAACTAAGCCTTTTTTATAATAGTTCTATGGAAGAACATTAGATGATTAGAAGATAATAAAAGATATTGTATGTGAGCAAATGATAGCACAAAAGACAACACCCGGTGATAATCCTGAAATGAAAAACCTTCTAGAAACTATAAGCTTAGTTCCCTTCCATTTCCAAAATCCAACCTTGAAACTACTAAAAAAAACTAAAAGCCTATTTCAAATGCATATGGGGCATGGGCATTTACCGTACCAAGTCACATGTGACACGCTCCCACGAAACAAATGTTGCACAACAGTTCTAGCACCAGGGACCTTGGAGTGACTTAACGAGCGCTCGAGCAAGGACAAAAACAAGGTGAGAAATTCATGGCTGTCCTGCTGGACACCATTGTCTAGTTCCAACGTCTTGATAAAAGGCGCCGAATCAATGAATGCCATTTTGCTGGAGTGTAGCTGGGCGAATAACCTAGCCAGCTGATCCAGAACAGGGTGCTTCTTCAAGACGTCAGGCTCCAGAGAGAAAATGCCCGAGCGGAAGGAGGTGTTCATATAAAGGCACTGAAGTATGCTGTTCACGTAACAGGTCGCACCCAGGTTAGTCAATCCAGCAGGCGTCTCGGTGGAATCCCGAAGGTCCTTGGATGGATTAGGACCGAGACCACGTACAATCTCATTCATTTTCTGCCACAGGCCGGCTTTCCTCACCCCATTGGCGGTGGGGATCAACCCGCAGAAACAATTGGGTGAGTCCTTGGAGTTACCATGGCAGCCATGGCAAACCGGCTTCCACACCATATATAGCTGCCGGATATCTGTTTTGGTGATCGCCCCAGTGGAATGTATCTTCCTGCATAACAAGCATCCACCCCAAAAAAAATCAGCAACAGAGACAGCAGAGACCTCACCACCACCCTATCAAATCGCGAGCGTTGGCAAAGAGAGAAGAAGGCAATGCGTGCATACTTGAGAACAGCGGAGGACGGGCTCTCGGACTCATCGGCCCGCGGCCTCTTGTTCTTATTGCGGGTGTTTGGCCTGCTCATTGTACCATCAACTCAACGCCAAAACCGAGCCACTGTTCGCTCCCCCTGCCGCCGAACAATAGAAGCTACAGCATTAGCGCATCAGCGCGCAGAAACCAAATCTGCAACTACTCCGATAGTCGATTGACCGGGCGGAATCCCGCGGGGCAGATTGATTCGATTGCTGAAACCGCAGACAAGGATTAGGGATTGGAGCTTACCCAGAAAAGGAGATACTATTACTCCGGATGGATCTCCAGTGGTGGCGGCGGCGGCGTAAGGGGGAGCGGCGCGCCTAGCAGGCGGAGCAGAGATCGCAGGAAGCGAGGGAGCGAGACCGGAGAGGAGGGAGGGAGGGGTGGGGTTTTCTCTGCCGTCGGTCGGGCTGGAGGGAGCGAGGGCGAGGCGAAGACTGGAGAGGCGGAAACGACTCCTCTTCTGCAGCGTGCGGTGCGCGAGTGCGGTCCGTGCTAGCGACAAAAAAAACTCGAACCCGAACTTGAACCCCCGAACTCGAAGTCGAACCAAGTTATTACTCCCTCCCTCTTTGTAAGAAGTCATTTCTTTTCTAGCGCACTCTAATTTTTCATAAATCTAGTCTTTTTATCGTATTTTTTATGGATTTAGTCTCCTCCTAAACTGCGCAACTAGTGAGCTGTAGAAGTAGATGGGCTACCGTGACGAATAGCACAAGAGACGGCTGTGGAGCTGTCTATGGCGAACAAGGAGCACAGGAGACGGGCGGTGGTGGATGGAGAGCATGGGATGTGTCCTCCGCGTTGAGGATGTGGCCAAATCTGCACACACACACACAAATGAGGCGAGGGGCCTGTTTGGGTGAGCTGTAGTTTTCTTGAAAAACTGTTTTTTGGTTTTTCTATACTAAAAAAATAGCTGTAGTTTTTTTATAAAAGACCGTTTGACAAAAAAAATAATTTTTCTCAGCAATAAGATGAAAAATAGGTTCAACCCAGCTTTTACCTTTTATATGACTTCTAAAATATGTTAAAAGCCGCTTAAAAGTTAAGCTGTTTGGGGCCTTGCTAGATTTTCGGAAAATGAAGTTGGCCTAAAGCCTCCCAAACAAGGCCTAGACTTGCAAAAAAAAAAAGGAAGGGCACTAGAAAAGAGATGAACTTTCTGTATAAGCTTGCATAGATTATTTTTCAAATGGTATTATCTAAAACTATAAGATATGTTTCATGTTCTAATGTAAATTAATGTGATGTTTTTTATACCTTTCATGAGTATTCATATTTGCCTTACATTCTTTACATGCATATACTAAATATAGTGTTTAAAGATTATAATAAAAGATGATCTAATTAATTCTAATATCTTTTTAATCTATATGCTAAAAAAATATACCATATAGTTTTGGACCAAAGGAGTGCTAGTAAAAACAACGGGCTGGCTTTGGGTGTGAAAACGCGGATGGAAATGAGGATGGATTTGGACACAGCCGAGGTAGATTTAAAGCGTCATCAATGGTTGGAGATCTGGAGTTGTATCATGTTCATGCTCGCAAGTCGAATCTTTCTTTTTTGGATAATCAGTAGGATATCTTCAATGGCATGCGAAAGTAGAAACCTCTGAATACGAAAGTTGGATAAGAGCTGGATCTCAGGCGTGCCATGTGAACGGGTTGCTGATTTCAATCTGGATATTCGGTTTTCACTTGGGCATGGTATAGGCAGTGGGGACACGGTTCCGTACTGTCTTCAGGGCCGGTCCTGAGTTTTTGAGGGTCCATGACGAAATTATAAACGGATGCTCTTTTAACATAGGCATAAAAAAAATTATACTACCATGTATCAATTAAAAAGACAATATTCAACAGATTTTGAGATTTTAAAAGAAAAACGAAACTGATTAATTGACTAAACTGCAAAACAAAACAAATTTATCTAACAAAGGGGCCCGGGGCGGCCGCCCCGCTCGCCCTGCCCTAGGGACATGCCTTACTGTCTTTAAAGGACTGCAATTAAGCAGTTGTGCGCAGGCCGTTTGATCAAAAGAAATGATTCGGGTTGATCCAAAAGTATCGTAGCAAAACGGTACTGTAGCAAAACATTTGTATTAAATAAATTTGAATGATCTGAACCGTTCGCTTGATTGATCAGACGGTCCACACATGTAGAAACTGTTTAAATTATAATCCCCGTAAAAACTGCATTTGATCCCTATGGTGGGTATGGAGAGAATCGCAGAAATCTCTGGAACAACAGAAGGAGACGAATCTTTTTCGGGGGATTTGATCATTTGCCCAGAAGTTGATGTGCAATTGATCATTTGCCCCGTATATCTCACTGACATGTGGCCCCAGGACCTACATGTCAATGAGATATTATGGGTGAAATGATCAATTGCACGTTAACTTCGGGGCAAATCATCAAAAATTCCATCTTTTTCAGTCGATGACATGGGATAGGCATAGCAATTAATTGTGCGCAAAATTGAGTTAGCAAGTAGTTATCCCAACAACCACAAAAATCATGTAGCGAATTTTCGGCCTACGTTTTACAAGGGTGCAAATGGGCTTAAAAATGCATGGTTGGTAGCCCAGCCTATTTAAAGTTCTGGTTGGAGAGGTTTGGATGTCTTGGGCCTAACTTCGCTCACCGGCATCCAGCAGCTGCTCGAGCGTGGCCGCGAATTCACGATGCCCTCCTACTCGTGCAATGGACCAGGGCTGCAGCATGAACTGAGGTGACTGACTTGTAACCACCCCAGTTTCTTTGATTCTTTGATTCGCTTTTTTTTCATGTATGCAACAACGAACAGGTTAGGCCTCCCAAAAAAAATCTTCGAAAAAGAACCCCAGATGGCCAAATCAGGGTTCCACTTTTCGTTATTGAAAAAATCGGACGAAAATCGAAATGCGAAAATCGGTAAAAAAAACGCTAAAAAATCGTTCAAAATTCGCTTTAAATCGAACGGTTTGAAAGTCAAGCGAATTCAAAAGCTGGTCAAACTGTCGAGCTAATTTCGCAAAATTTGAACGAAATTCGTTCGAAAATGCTCGAAATTCGATCGAAATTCTCGAAAACCGGTTACGATTGAAAAATATCTTCAAACTTGATTTTTTTCAAAAAATATTTAAAAAATTATAAAAAAAACTTATAAAATCCCATTTAATCTATAAAACACTTGAGAGAAATTTCAACAATTTTTGAATTCATTTAGTGCTTTTCCAAAATCAAAAACAACAATTAATAAATAGGAATAGATATACTGTTAGATTTTTATAAAAATTTACATGATTGATCATTCTCTGAAAATTTAATGTCCTAATAAATAGTACCCAAGGATAATGTATTAAAATTTCCATAAATATTATACTTCATTTATGGCTCCTAAAAAATAAAAATAGAAGACTTTATACAAATACAATAGCACTGTTAGAATAATTAAAAAAATACACGTGTTTGATAAAAATCTAAAAATTTTACATAAATATTATAATTTCCTAAGGGACTCATCAAAAAAATTCCATAAATATTATACTTCATTTAGTACCCTATAAAATAAAAAAACAGAAGAGCATATATAAATACAATATCACTGTTAATTTTTTTTAAAATACACATATTTGATAAAAATCCAAAAATTTTACAGCATCATTAGAACTTCCTCAGGACCTTACACAAAAAATTTCAAAAAAAATTAACATCTTTATAAATTTTTATAATTTTTTGAATTTTAATTTTAATTTGATCGGTAAATAGAACGAAACTCCTTCTCAAACAGTAGCAGTAAGGTCGAATTTCGCGAAATTCGACCGAAATTCATCAAAAAGTTGAATCATGGGCCAGATATCGTGTGTCCTGAATGCTTGATAAGCTGGTGCTTCTGCTTATGTATCACGGGAAGTTTCTATGTTCAGCTCACAAAAAACACGTAGATTCGGGGGCTGTTTCTTGATTTATTAACACGTTTACTGATCACAGGGTGTCCGCAATTAATTACTTTCTCCTATTACAAATAGTTATCACATCGACATAATCTTCAAAATATAGTTTTGATTACTAATTTTTATTATAATATATTTATAGAACCCAATAAAATTATAATACTATAGAAATATCTTTTTAGACAAATCTACACATATGATTTTTTACGTACCTAATTTAAATATTTTTAAAAATATTAATAGTTAAAGTTTTAAAATTTTGACTACATCTATATTTAATAATTATTTGCAACAGTAGTATTACATACTTTGGTACTGGATCAATGGTGTCGGCGTATTTTACGCCAGGGTCCCCACTCCCCGCAATAAAAGAGACCGCCGGGCGGGCAGGGTGTGTCCGGGCACACCGCCGCGAGCAAAGAACTCCTCAAAGCATGGTCGCCCGGTGGGCGGTGGCGATCGAGCCACGCCACTGGCGCCAGGAAGGTGGTCGATCGTCGCCCAAGGACACGTGGCGGCGAGCCACGCCTAGGGCGACAGCCGAGGTGGTCGCCAGTGGGGCAGTGGCGACCAGGCCACCATCGGCGCCAGGAAGGTGGTCGCCCAAGGACACGTGGCGGCGGGCCTCGCCGGGCGACGGCCGAGGTGGTCGCCCAGCGGACAGGTGGCATGCAGGCCACTCCCCTGGCGTCCACCCCCGAGGCTGCAGCGCCCAGGTCAAGGGCATTTAATGCGAGTCGTGCGCATTAAATGCAAAGCATGGAGAATGCAGTATAGCGGCTCGTCTTCCCCAGGCGTGCATTAATTGCGTGTGACATCACGACAGCACCTCACCCCCTGACAGAACGGGTAGCGTTGGCGGACGTGGGGCCCGAGGAGGAGGTGTGACGGCTGCGGCAGATAATAATGGGATGTAAGAACAGGGACGTGCGCATTAAATGCGCCCTTGTCAGTGTAATGAGTGTGCCTTGCCGTGTAAGCCTCTCATGTGCCCTCGGGAGCCCGAGGATAAGAAGAGGCCGGGGTGCATGGGGAAGGGGGTTCGATCCATTGATTCTAGGCTCCATTCCCTCAAGCTAGGATTCCAGTTCATATTCCACAAGATAAGGAATAGTAAGGGAAGCAGGACTATGGCTGTTACTCTTCGGAGGGCCCGAACCTGGGTAAATCTCAGCGTCCCCATTCATCTGAGCTTCACCGGCACCCCGTTCATCTTCCTTCCTCCGGCGATTACCCCGAAAGCCCCCCGTCTGAACCTTATAAGCACCCGACTCGGAGGTGCCTGTTGGCTAGAACGCCGACAAATGGTCCCTACTTAAAAAAAACGCAACCATTTCGGTGAATCATGCTTTTAATTTATGTGCATCTCGTTCATATTCCATGCCCAATAGAAATTCCATGTGCAATATGTGCATCATTGATAATTGTTGTATTCTCCAACTTTTAAGGGCATACATACAATAAAATTATCTTTGGGCATTTTTAATAGCGTCATTTTAGATATCTCGTAACTATGCCATACTAGTATATTGCCCGTGCTAATGCTACGGTGATATTTGGTAATACAATTCAAATAAGCAAAAGGTGTTATATGTTTTTTGGTAATAAAGTGTAGTAAGATGTGCACAAAAGAAAGATACAGAGAGTTATTATATCGTTGATTACACAAGCAAGTGCATAAAGTAACATAAGAACTGTTTATCATTAAAATCCATCTAATCCCTGATACGCTTTAGGATTTCCCGTATAACTTCAGGATTCCCGTATAACTTCAGGAATGTTGTCTTTCGCTTCATTCTCATTGTAGTTCAATAGGCTCATGAGAAAGTTAGCCCTCAACAGATTCCCATCCTATACATGCATTATTATGGACCATCATCAGAAAATATTAATTGTGCTACGGTAAGACAATTTATAATTAAATAAATAATAGTACTCACAGTGCAAATTGATGGTAATTTTGTACCATCCCAAGAGCGCATGAAGTTGATTACAAAATATCCAGTGATGCCCCTACAAAATATCCAGTGATTACAAAATAACAGATTCACTTTTACGTTGTTGTGACAGGGAAATAGGTGTGGGTTGTGTTGGTGTGGCAGAGCAAACAATACTGTCGTTGATGGAATGAGCTTCACAACGATCACAATAGTTTAGCGCTGGTATGAGAATTACATATCCCAAACATAGTGAACAGATGATTAAACGTACCAGTGTACGGATTGTTTGCTTCTGCCTTCTTCCTTGCACGGTATTCACGTTGTTTTCTGTTCTTTTCTTCCCTCCTACGCTGTGCTTCATCAGAAGGTGTTATTTGCAGTCCTGTTGTGATGTTTTTTGAACATCAAATTGATTGAGACATCGTACACAGTATTTAACATATATAGCTAGGCATCAAATATATACCTGTGTTGTTGCTGTTCGATATATCGCTGAATGCAGCTCGCCCTCCGCTTGGCGTGACCATATTAATGAGAATCCGTATGAAGCAGAAAGAATGGAGAAACTGAATGAGCTATGAAGCTATATGAAGCAGCCGTATGAAGTAGACCAACAAAAGAATCGCTGCAAAATGGAACCTTGCAGGGTTATCTTCATGGATAGTAAACAGAGACAGATTATCATGAATCATGACTATGTACGCATCAATTTATGAATGAAGTACAAACCAGCAGATAAGCATCAAATATATATTGTGTTGTTGATGTTCGATATATCGCTGAAGGCAGCTCGCCCTCCGCTCGGCGTGACCATATTAATGAAAAATTGTTAACCTGAAACAACCCAAAAGCTGCCGATGACTCGATGAGGCATCGATCAAGCTTTTGAAAAGAGCAACATTGTGCATCTACAGTATTGAATTGACTCACGCTGAATATGTTACAAGGATGTGTTGCTTAATTAGAGCATCAACAGATAATACAACAAAGCAACACTTATTCATGCTTCATTTTATAATGTGCATGTTGCCATATGTGAATTGGCATGTAAAAGTACTTATGCTCCATGAATACAGGTGGACATCCCAAGGGCACTGTGCACATGCAGAATGGCTTGACTTACAATAAGCAGGTGCAATGAAATAAGTTAAAAGAAGCTTGAAAGGTGGATAACCACAATTGGAATCCTATGTTATGAAATGTAAATTCTTAAAGTATAATGACTACAAACATATTCTGCTACCACCATATGAGCCAGGATTCTTACATTTTCAACTGCACTCACTTCATTCTCCTTTTTGGCACGGAAGTTAAGAGCTTCCTCTTTCTGGCGTCTGACAGTATGCACAATAAAATTTGAAAGGTCACCTCAAGGCTTTGCACCATAAAATGTTCTTGCAACTTTTTACTCTACGGCAACATTCAACTGAATTGTTGCAACAAACACCTATACTTACAATGGAAATTCAGGCATCCGACTTTTAGCAATTCTGAAATTCAATCTGAATGTATGCACAGTTCCAGGCATTTGTGTGCCATTATAAGTCTGTAGAACTTTCTCAGCAGCTTCATGTGAAATACCTGTTAGTTTGTTGTGTATTATTTTTTACAGATTGTACCTGCATTTCCAAATAATACAGGCCTTAGACTAAGCAGTAAGCACAATAAGTGCAAAAGGTGCTCTTCAAATACTCAACAGGACAAAAACGCTGCTAACAACACACAAGATGCTTGAAAGAGTATAGTCAACTAAAATCAACACGATATAGTTTGGTGTCGCGATAAAGTTGCAAACATTGCATGGTAAAAAAAAATGTTACATTCTATCATTAGCTCGGGACCAAATGAAGCCAGAAAGGGAGCAATCACATGTCGAAGAGTTGTTGTGTTAATGCATACAGGATGTCAATGCATAAAATGTTCTTGCAACTTTTTACTCTACGGCAACATTCAACTGAATTGTTGCAACAAACACCTATACTTACAATGGAAATTCAGGCATCCGACTTTTTAGCAATTCTGAGATAATAAAGTAACTACATTTGACTCCTACAAATCCAACACCTCCAATGCTTTCCTACAAGAAATTACTTACAATGGAAATTCAGGCATCCGACTTTTAGCAATTCTGAGATAATAAAGTAACTACATTTGCTTCCTACAAATCCAACACCTCCAATGCTTTCCTACAAGAAATCCCTAACAAAAACTCAGTTATATGCATAATGATATCATACATGTTAGTACAATATGAACTCATGCAGCAAAAACATAAACTTAAAGGAACCATGAATGAAGGAACATAATTTTATAAATAAGTAGAAGATGCTATCAAGTATTAACAAATGACATCAAAACCATATACAAAAAAGTTATGGAAGCTACACCTGTGATCCAAAATACGCTTCTCTGCCTTGGAGGATGAATTAGCAAGGGAAGTCGCTAAGACCTTTAATTTGTCAACCTGTACAGTTTAGCGCATGGAGACTGGAGACTGGAGATGACTCACGTTGAATACGGAGGAGCGGCTCGGCGAGCGCGACGGCGAGGTCGTCGCGGGAGCGCGGGCGGTCAAGGCGCAGCGCGAGGAGGCATCGGCGGCCGAAGTGGAGGAAGCGGCTCGAGCTTGAGTGGAGGAGCGGCTCGGCCAGCGGCGGCGAGGTCGTCGCGGGAGGGCAGCGCGGGTGTTGCGCCCACGGACGATTGGGGCGCGATAGGCGCAATTGGGGCGACGATTGGGCCCACGGACGACTGGTGCCGCACGGGCGGGGAGAAAAATATGATGGCATGAACCGGGTAATTTGATCCCTCAGATTTGATGAAGTGATGTGATAGAACATCTCAGCGCTTGATTTTGAGGAAGTAGGATTTGTGTGTGCACGTACTAGGGTGAACAAAGAAATAATATCCTCTGTGGGGGCAAAAAAGTGTGTGCATGTAGGAAAGAATTAACCGGTGAATTATAAAAGAGGTATAGATAAGCAAATCTTACGCGAAGGAGAGAGAATGTGAGAAAAGAGGATGCGCCATTTCTTATACAAGAGACAACCTAATCACACAAATCAACGCAAAAAATAATAAAGTGTAAGAGGAAAAATACAATGAAGATGAATGATTTTAGAGACGACTATTAAAGATGTTGTCTCTAGTGTTGTCTTTAAGTGAGTTAAAATCTTTAGAGATAATCTTTAAAGACAGACTATTGTATATGCTTTTAGTTTATATATACCAGCTTTATCCTATATAGAAGAATAAGAAAAGATAAGAGAGAAGAGAGTTGACTCTTAATTAGTAGGTAGCTTTGCACGAGAATATAGATTAATTTGTTATGCATAAGAGATAACTATTGTACATTATTTAGAACTAATCTTTAGAGATAATTAATACACTCTAAATAATATAGATAAAAGATAAATAAATAATAGATTTTATTATTGTACTTCTAAAATGTTAGTCATCGGAATTCAGCCGTGATTCTGTGTCCCGATATGCGAGTGTGGCAGGTAATAAATGTATGATAAGGCTACAGAAGTGGGCCCGAGCAGAGCCAGCTAGTAGCATCCCGGCGCCGAGCTCGCTATAAATCCCCTCCGCCGCTCTCAGTTCAGTTCACGCACAATCACCGCAGGCGAAAGTGCGACCCCCCCCCCCCCCTGCCTCCTACCCTGCATCTGAGGAGATCGCCGTCGCGGCCAGCGCGAGAGACCGAGGCAAAGATGTTCATCGAGAGCTTCCGCGTGGAGAGCCCGCACGTGCGGTACGGCGCGGGGGTGGTCGAGTCGGAGTACCGGTACGACACGACGGAGCTGGTGCACGAGAGCCGCGACGGCGCCTCCCGCTGGGTCGTCCGCCCCAAGTCCGTCAAGTACCACTTCAGGACCAACACCAGCGTCCCCAAGCTCGGGTACGTACCATATGAGCCGCCCTTATCTCGATTTTTCATCCCATTCGTCCGCATCCTTATCGTGTCGAGATCAATCGGTGTTCTGTTTGGAATCTCGCTTTGTCTGACGAGTGACGACGACCTCGTCGCTGGCACTTGCGGGACGGATCGGCTCGCTTTTCCGGCCGCTCTCGCCTTTCGGTGTTCGTTTCCATCTTCGTTTTCGTTTCCCTTTTCTTCTCTTTTGGTTTGTTTTCTTGCGTCGACGCCACGCGGGAGATTGCCTGGGCGACTGCGACGCGTCCGTGCTCACTTTGTTTGGATGCTTGTCTCTACATTTAGGCTATGTTTGATACGATTTTATATTCTAATAGAAACGGAAACGATTTCATATTCTTAGCATAAATGTTTTAGATGAGGTTCTGTGAATTCGGTGGAACGGAGCTAAGACCGATTCGGCCACAGAATGGAAAAAGAAGAAACGATTCGAGGATAATCGTTTCGAGTTTTAGGTCCGGTTTGATACGGTTCCAGATTCTAGTAGAAACAGAAACGGTTTCAGATTCTTGGTAGAAACATTTCAGATATATGATTATGTGAATTGGGTGGAACGGGGTTAAGATCGATTCGGTCACAGAGTGGAAAAGGAAGAATCTAGTAGGTTTTTTTCAGAATATAGTAGAATCGGTCTGATTTCAAGTTGCCAAACAAGCTTTTAGTTCGTTTAGTTAGATTTTCTTCAAAATACAGTAGAAATAGTCCGATTTTAAATTACCAGACGAGACCTTAGCATCCCGATCCCGTCTGCTTAATACGATATTTTTTTTTCCTGAACTGTTGCTTACTCCCCTCCCCCCCTGCGAGATTCGTAAAAAAAATCTCTTTTTTTATTTGCATGTTGGCTACGCGCAGTGCAGCACAAGTGTCTGTGTCAGCCACTTGTCTGCAGACGATGATGATTTTTGGTGCGTTTTTTTACCCCCAATTTTGGTGGTGCAGGGTGATGCTTGTGGGATGGGGGGGCAACAACGGCTCCACACTGACGGCCGGGGTCATCGCCAACAGGGAGTAAGTCACCATGCTCTGCATTTCTGCGTGTTCTCGTGTGTTTATCTTTTCATTTTTTATTTATGGTGAAATTCCGGTGAGTGTATTTCAGGGGGATCTCATGGGCGACCAAGGACAAGGTGCAGCAAGCCAACTACTATGGCTCCCTCACCCAGGCGTCCACCATCAGGGTCGGAAGCTTCAACGGGGAGGAGATCTATGCGCCTTTCAAGAGCCTCCTGCCCATGGTAATCTCATCCTCTTTTACTGCTCCAACTCACACGAAAAGACGATCATGTTTTGTATATTAGTGTAGTGGGATACATGGCCTGTTTTTCAAGGTTACTGTTTGTCTCTGAAAGGAAAGTTAAACTTTTGACTTGTACCACATAAACAAAAAGCTAGGTCTTATAAAAAGAGAAATTTTACAGTGCGTTATACTGGTAGTATATAGTAAGCAGTAGAAATCAAATCTAGCCATTGATTTGTAGAGTATTCGTACTACTCTACTACCAGATGCCAGAGGAAGTATAAATAAATATTAATTAATATGATTTATTGGATCGAAAATTATTAACGGTTCATATTGAATTTTTTAGTGTATCGTAAAAGAGATTGGTAAAAAAGGTGTTTAAAAGTGGACAGTGTGTGCCATGTTGTGGTTGTGTAGGTCAAAAGGTTGGGTCAACCGAAAAATTCCAGCATCTTTGGATAATGATTGCTCTGTTGAATACTCCATATATATGTGATGGTGCTAGTCGGTTGCAGATTCGCGCAACTGGTCTTCTCCTTTTTCTGATGGTGCTGAATACTTCCATTTTGCAGGTGAACCCTGATGACCTCGTGTTCGGGGGCTGGGACATCAGCAGCATGAACCTGGCTGATGCTATGACCAGGGCCAAGGTGCTGGACATTGACCTGCAGAAGCAGCTCAGGCCCTACATGGAATCCATGGTGCCGCTCCCCGGCATCTATGAACCGGACTTCATCGCTGCGAACCAGGACTCCCGGGCGAACAATGTCATCAAGGGCACCAAGAAAGAGCAGGTGGAGCAGATCATCAAGGACATCAGGTATACAGACATGCATCTTGCATGCAATTTGTACGAGTAAATTTATAGGTACATCGTAGCAAACGTAAAATAAAGAAATAATAATCTGCATGTGGTACATGGGACCACGAGATTGCACCAGGGCTCAGTGCCTTCAGGCAGTGGCGAATCCAGAATGAAAATAGAGGGGGGCTCCTATGTCAAAATTTTAACTCAAGATAAGCATACTAATAGTACATCTACAGGTCTATTGTCAACCAAACTCCAACTTCATACATAAATAGAAAGGAAACAAAGTGAATAATCAAAATATAACAAGTGTGGTACCTTGCTAATGGATAGAATGATATAAAATACAGAAAAACTAACCTACGGTATACCGTTCCAACGGTATACCTCTGAAACTCGTGAATTTTTACACTGAAACTCATGAAACTTAGCACTAAAAACTGATGAAACATGAAACTCATGAAACTAAATACTAGAACTCATGAAACCAGCACTAAAACTAATAAGTTTCATAAGTTTCATGGCTATATCGTAAGAACGGTATACCGTTCCCTAGTCTCCCTCTATAAAATATGTGAGGACGGATCATCGACCATTCGACCTGTAGATAAAAATATAAAACTTAGTAAAGCAATTTCAATTTATCAATACTTATAAAAATATAAAACACTAGTACTGAGTACGACGCAATTTCACTCTACGATTTTTCATCTCTTGAAAGCGTTGAATGATTCCTTTATTATCGAGGTTTGTCCATTTTTACAATTTAGTTTACTCTAATCAAACAAATTGAATCATACGGATGTAAAATAATCAAACAAATGAGTGATGAATCAATACTTTATAGTCTATATAATAATATATTCAACACCAGTTCATCGATTAGTGTGGGGAATCTTGTATAGAATAATATATTCAATACCTACCGTCTATGCTGAGTGACTTGAAGTCTTGAAGCCTCGGTCCTTCCGTCAATACTCGATCGCTCCTGCGGTCCTGCCTGCCTCCGTCTTAGTCTTCTCCTTTGGCGTCTTCGTCTCGGACTTGGTTTGGCGAGTGGGACGAGCCGCCGAGCGCCGACGCCGCCGAGTGCTGACGCCGCCGCCCGCCTTTGTTCCCCACCCGACGCCCATGCCACGCACCGACGCGATGCGCTCACGGCTCACCGACGCACGCGCCCATGTCAAATTTCTTCTGCTTTGTTTCGCTGGGAAGGGTGGGGTTCGTGCTCCTTCTAATGAAGTTTCTTGCTTCATCAAGATGCCAGTTATGCTATCGAGCAAGCAATCATGATTGCAGTAGATACTAGATCATGTTGGCTCTTCATGCTTGTAGTAGATCATGTTGGCTCTTTTTCAGAGTCCTTGAAACCAGCACGCCATGGGCCATGGCCTGGCCTTTGCTTTGTCTCGCCGAGAGGGGGGTGGGGTGTTCGGCCGGCGCTGGAGGTGGGGCTGGAGCCCCAACCAGCCCCAACAGTAGATTCGCCACTGCCTTCAGGTATCTCGAAGGATCGAAAAGGTGATTAGAGGGGAGGTGAATAGAAACTAAATAAAATTTTTCTCCTAAAAATCAAACTACCAAAAGATTAGATTAAAAGAACTGTACAATCCGAACATGTGGTCGGATGAACAGTACTCCGAACAGGAGGTCGGATGAGCAGTACACGGCTATTTGAGATCGGATGAACAGTACCATCGACCAGTTGAGGTCAGATGAATAATGTTGGATCAACAGTACTCCTAACTAGTCAGCAGCACTGGTCGGATGAACAATGATCGGTGTGAACAGCTCGGATGACTAGTACTCGGGTAAATAATAAAACTAACACAATCTAAAAACACAAGAATTAATATAACTTTTAATCGGCTGATTCAAAATATATAGGATTTTATTTGCACCTTCCTATAGATGTTAGGAACCTATTCTAACCTTCAATCGCAAAGATTGATGTCAAAGTTTTGACCTTTTTCTAGTTTAGCGAAGGTTACACTAAAACCGGATCAAATACAAAACTTCACCCTGAGCTTGCTCGTGGTGGTCTGTTGATCAATTTAGTATTGAATGACCTCCCACAAGTGACAACAAGCAAGAACACTACCAATACAATACTCCAAACAGGAGGTCGGATGATCATGTTCAGGTCAACAGTACTCCTAACTAGTTGGCAGCACTAGTCAGATGAACAATAATCGGTGTGAACAGCTCGGATGAACAATACTTGGGTGAATACTAAAACCAACACGATCTAACAACACAAGAATCAATATAACTTTTGATCGGCTGATTCAAAATCCATGAAACTTTGTTTGCACCTTCCTGTTGATGTCAGGAACATATTCTAACATTCAATTGTAAGGATTGATGTCAAAGTTTCGATGTTTTTCTAGTTTAGCGAAGGTTGCACCAAAATCGGGTCAAATACAAAAACTTCACCCTGAGCTTGCTCATGAGGTTCCGTTGATCAATATAGTCTTGAATGACCTCTCACAAGCCACAAAAAGCAAGAACACTAGAAAACAACCCTTCAAACAAATAAGAACACGGTCTACAAGGATCTTTCTTCTTCCAAACACAAAAGATTGGTTTCCTGTAAGAACAGAAAAGAAGAGGTTGTAAATTGTCTAGATGATTGGGATATATGATATATAGAAGATTTATCCAGTAATTTTTCATCATTGGCACAAAATTCATCATTGGCACAAAATCCAAAAGCACTTAGAAGAAAGGGGGTAAATCCAAAGTGTAAAAAGTAAATATAAGAGCTGAAATAAGTTTCAGAACATAAAAATTAAATCTTACAACATTTGGAGAAAAAGGATTTCAAAGCCACACAACCAGGTGGGCAATTTTTTTATTAAACAGCCAAAGCATCCTCTCTTATAAGCTTGGGCATACCCCCACCTTGCTATTTATAGCATAATGGGAGTAGTCTCCCCCCTTAGATGACCTTTTTGACCCTCAAAAAACCTCATCAAGGGCTCGGATTCGCTCCCTCACACATAAATGGGCTAACCCGCAACCCAACAACATAACGGGTTTTATCCACACAACCACACACTAACTTAGCCACTACACCACCCGCAAACATTTGATCCAATGGTCCTTTTACGCTTGAGTAGGGCTCAAGTTAGCATCTGATCCATGCACTTGTCATCCTGATTTGCAGCCACTTCCCGGCCATAAGTCATCTTCCAGCGACACCTTGACCGTCTGGACTTCAGCTCCCCCAACCTAATCCCAATCTCCTCCACCTCACCATAACCTAACTTCGAAGACCTGCAACCATCACAGACAAGCGAAAACATATCACATAGCATTGCTCAAAATATTAAACAGTAATCAGCTGAGCAGTCATACAACTGAGGATCCCACCTTTGCTAACAACCACTTAAGGATGCCCTGACCTCTTAAGACTAAGAGCACTTAAAAGGTCCGACTAGCCAAGGCCCCGACCAATTAAAAGGTTCGACCAGCCAACGCTTTGACCTGTCAAGGTTACAACCTGTCAAGACTCCGACCTCTGGTCTTGGGCTATCCGCAACAACTCAAATTGCTCATTCCAAAGAAAACTCAAACTTGAGCACCAAAGGCTAAACACAGTCAATTACTCATCATATACAAGGATAGACATCCACATGGTCTTTCATATATGCTTATAACAGAGCGTATAAATTAACTGGTGCTATAAAAGTCTGTCGAATATCTAAATATGGGATATGAGCATGTACAGGAAACTCAAATATCATACCATATATGTTCACACGAGCATCTGGAAACTCCGGATATCTTGGGTCCGATTTTGCGGGATAAGATATACACGGGGAGATATCTCCCCGTTTGGAAAGGACTCGGTCATGTTCTCGTTACGAGGAAACCAACTCAAGTACGCCGGATGTCAAAGGAAGTTTGGATACGCTACGAATGGTGGACTCCTCATCGAGTACGATCTGGTATCTCAAACCGACTACAACCCGTGAAAAGGCTACCTCAATAATATAAGAACAGAGGCAAAGAGATTTCAAAGGAAAAGGATTCTCGAAACGACGAACTGTGTTTTGATAATTCACTAGTTACATGCCCGTGCGTTGCTACGAAAAACAAAATTGATAACGAAAAATAAAGATTAAAAAATAAAAAAAATTATTTCACAAGATCAAACATCTATCTTTAACGCTTCGTTTCTTGCGAAAGCTGGCTAATTAAAGCAACGCTTCGTTTCTTGCGTAGGGCAATTAAGCAGGGCAATTAAGTAGGACAATTAAGCAGAACAATTAAACGACAATTAATAACGTGGGAAGAATGGACCACTGCCACCAAGTGCTGCTTTATAATAGTAGAGATAAGCTAGATCTTAGCTATATTCCAGAGAATCTTTATGGTAATTAGACTGAGGCATCCTGTTCTGTACTCTGTCTCGTCGACTCCATACTACATCCACACAAGAGTAGGGTATTACTCCGCACGAAGGCCCAAACCTGTCTACATCGTGTGCCACCTATTTCGTTTTTAACTCCGCATATTCGAAGGTGCCCGAGTGCAGGTTGAGTAGGTCAAAAAGAAGCCTGATGATGATGAACCCGAATATCGTGGGGCCGATCACAAGATGGCACGCAACTTTGGGGGATCCGCCACGTACGAGTCTAAGAGACAATACAAAGCGGTTGAAAGAGATGTCAGTCTGGCCATGCTAGCCCTCCCCCGATTCCTCAAATAGTCAAGGTCACTCGAATCTTAGTTGGTGGAGGCAGTTTGCTGAACCTCATCTTCGCAAAACGCTGGAGAACATACGGATCACTCGGGCAGAAATAAAAGATGGAGCCAAACCTTTCCATGTCATAACTCCGCATTCATCATCAATACCACTTGGCCAGATCGAGCTGCCAGTCATATTTGGAACGTCGGACAATTTCCGCACCAAAAAGATCCTTTTCGATGTGGCGACTTTGAAACCGCATATAATGTGATCCTAGGCCACACAATGCTAACCAAGTTCATGGCAGCAGTGCACTACGCATATCAGATCATCAAGATGCTGTCACGATCCGGTGCGATAAGAAGAGCTTGGAGATTGTCGAGAATCTCTGTGTAGACACCGCCCCTACCGACGGCGAAAGAGCTAAGCGTCAAAAATCCAAGAGCGACGGCAACGCAGCCCGCCAGTGATCCATTCAACGACGGCAAGAAGAACAAGAAAACCGACAGAGGGGGGTCAAGACGATGCCCTGGGATCCTTCTGAACCATCCAAAACGGTCAAGGTCGGTGCCGACCTTGACCCCAAATAGGAACTCGAGCTCATCACCTTCCTTCGGGCAAACAATAATGGTTTGCATGGCAATCATCCGACATGTCTGGGGTCCCCAAGGAGGTGATCTAGCATCAACTAGCTGTGGAACCAAGCACCAAACCTGTGGCGCAGAAATAGCACAGATTCGCGGAAGATCGCAAGCAAGCCATACAAGAGGAGGTCGGCAAACTCCTGAAGGCAGGTTTCATCCGAGAGGTTCGTCACCCGACGTGGTTGGCAAACCCCGTCCTTGTCAAGAAGCTCAACGGCAAGTGGAGGATGTGTCGACTACACCGACTTAAATAATGCTTGTCATAAGGATCCTTTTTCCCTCCCCGCATTGACCAAATAGTGGACTCGACCGCAGGTTGTAAACTACTAAGTTTTCTAGATGCCTATTCGGGGTATCATCAAATTAGCATGTCCTAGAGGATGAGGATAAAACTGCGTTTACTACCCCGTTGGGTACATTCTGCCATACTAAGATGCCTTTGGTTTAAAGTGTGCTGGTGCTACGTATCAACGATGCATTCAAAACTGTCTATAGTCCCAGATCGGGCGCAATATAGAGGCATACATCAACGATCATGGTAAAATCAAAAACCAAGAGCTCCTTAATCGGCGACCTCGAGAAAACGTTTGACAACCTCAGAAAATATCGAATGATGTTTAACCCCGAGAAGTGCACGTTCGGCGTCCCGTCCGGCAAGCTTCTCGGTTTCGTGATGTTCAGTTGAGGCATCGAGGTCAACCCGCGCAAAGTTGAGACAATCAGACGTTGAGGGAGGTGCAAAAACTCGCAGAGTGCATCGCAGCCCTTAGTCGATTTATCTCTTGGATGCACGAACGAGGGCTACCCTTCTTCAAACTACTCAAGAAGCTGGAGGTTTTCGAGTGGACCAAGGAGGCAGAAGAAGTTTTTCGAGACTTGAAAAGGTATTTATCATCTCCATCAATTTTGATTTCGCAACACGAAAAAGAGGATATCTTCCTGTATATTGCAGCTACTCCTCAAGTAGTAAGTACGGTCCTGGTGGTCGAGCGGGATTGCCCCGAGAAAAAGGCCAAAGTCCAAAAATCGGTGTACTATATGAGCAAGGTCTTGCATGACGCTAAGCTGCAATATCCTCAAGTGCAGAAGATGTTGTACGCTGTCCTAATGACTTCCCGAAAGCTGCAACACTAATTCCAAGTCCACAAGATTACAGTCATGATGACATATCCGCTCAAGGAGATAATACGCAACCGGGAAGCCACAGGGCGAGACGCGCAGTGGGCGGTTGAACTCAACGAGTTCGAGATCGATTTTGCGTCGTGGACTTGTGTCAGATCCGGGGTCCTAGTAGATTTCATTGCAAAGTGGACGCACGTCGAGGAAAAGAACGAGACGGTCGATGACCACTGGACTATGTTCTTCGATGGATCGCTCACGCTTCAGGGCCTGGGGTCCGGCATCATGCTCAAATCTCCGACAGGTGAGAAATTTAAATATGTCATCCAACTCAATTTTCAAGCTTCAAACAATGTTACAGAATACGAGGGACTGGTAAACGGGCTCCAGATAGCTGCATAACTTGGGATAAGGCGATTGCTCATGAAAGGATATTCACAGCTAACCAAGTGTAGAAAGAGTACCAATGTTCGTATGATAACATGGCGACATACCTAAACGAGGTTCGCAAGCTAGAGCACAAGTTCGAAGGACTTGAGATAAGACATATCCGGTGAAGTGATAACTCAGCCGCCGATGAGTTTGCCAGGCTCGCTTCATCTAGATCACTCGCCCCTATAGGAGTCTCTGTAGAGAAACTCCTTAAACCATCCGTCTCCCCTGTACGGGAGACAGATGCTGCCCAACTCGACCAAAGATTCCCATAGACGGAGATGATGGTGGAGTGGAGGCTATGAATGCATAAAAAAGATTGGCACCCTTCGAGTGAAAAGTAAGAAAGAAAAGTAGATTATGGCAGATGGCTACGAGCCTCGTTTATTTATAACGGTACACACTGTAGTAACGGCTCCGTCAAGATCTGGCGCGTTCCCAATTCACGAGGCGCCCAATAAATTTTCACACAAGTGCTGCCTTGGTCATCTTAGGTTTCTTCTCTGGTAGCGGAGCATCTCCGGTGCTGGCTGAGGAGCCGGACGAAGGCACAAGATGAGTTCTTCGAAGATGGCGGCGCTAGGGTTTAAGGTGCGCAATGGAGTTTTTGAAAATAAGGTTGAGGGGAGCGGATACAGTTCCAGGTATGGGAATTTATAAGCCAAAAGTTTCTATATCGACGGTCAATTCATTCGCCACAACACGGTGAGTCGATCAGAGAAAAACATGAAAAGATGGCGATGCATTCAGGCATTGCAGGCCTTGGCAATAAATGCTCCACTTCCCGATGTTTAGATTTTTTGAATTTTTTCTAAACTCTGCTCAAAATCGAGTCATTGAGTCGGCATCGAATCATATGTGGTTACCCTAAGGACTCGGGATGGGCTGATGGCAGGGCACTCGACCCAGCACATTTCCTACTCGATACTTAGAGATTCCACTTTGCTTAAGCCATTCGATCACAAGCAGGTAAGGCATTACTCGACCAAGTTAGAGCTTGGCCTGTAATCGACTGAGTGCTTGAGAAGACCCTCTACTGAGCAGAGTTCGGAGGGCTACTATCGAATATCTAAATGTGGGATATGAGTATGTATAGGAAACTCAAAGATCATACCATGTATGTTCACACAAGCATTTGGAAACTCCGGCTATCTCAGGCCCGATTCTGCGGAATAAGACTCGGTCATGTTCCCGTTACGAGGAAACCAACTCTAGTACGCTGGATGTCAAAGGAAGTTTGGATGCGCTACGAACGGTGGACTCCTCATCGAGTACGATCTGATATCTCAAACCGACTACAACCCGTGAAGAGGCTATCTCAACTTAATAAGAACAGAGGCAAAGAGATTTCAGGGGAAAAGGATTCTCGAACCGACGAACTCCGTTTCGATAGTTCATAAGCTAGATCTTAGCCATATTCCAGAGACAATCTTTATGGTAATTAGACCTAGGCATCCTACTCTGTACTATATCTCGTCGACTCCATATTCCACACAGGAGTAGGGTATTACTCCATCCGGATGCCTAAACCTATCTACATCGTGTGTCACCGATTTCGTGTTTGGATTTGCATATTCGAAGGTGCCCGAGGATATAAATTTATTGTCAATTTCCTAACCTTCGACAAAGTCCCTAGTGTATGTCAAACAAAGTTGTTGTGTACAGATTAGCCATTGGCATTTCTATGAAAATGACTTCTCAAAGAGTTCATACCACTGAACCTTACGCCAAATTACCGATAAGGATGATATGTCGAAGGACATAGTTTTAGATCTAGATTACCATGGTTAAAACAACCTGGTTAACCAGTGTCAATAATCCATGCTGTAAACTCTAGTTATGAAAAAATTATGGCTTATATGGCTGATGAAACAGGGAGTTCAAGGAGAAGAACAAAGTGGACAAGGTGGTTGTGCTGTGGACTGCAAACACCGAAAGATACAGCAATGTCTGTGTTGGGCTCAATGACACAATGGAGAATCTCCTGGCATCTGTGGACAAGAACGAGGCAGAGATGTCTCCGTCGACACTGTATGCCATTGCCTGCGTCATGGAGAGTGTACCTTTCATCAATGGAAGCCCTCAGAACACCTTTGTGCCTGGTGTGTAGTTTGCCACGCGGAGTTGTATGTGGTGTCTTATTTCTGGTTCAAGGCTTACATTAGTTTCTTCTGCGCAGGGCTGATCGATCTTGCTATTAAGAACAACTGCCTGATTGGTGGTGATGATTTCAAGAGTGGACAAACCAAGATGAAGTCTGTCTTGGTCGATTTCCTTGTTGGTGCTGGGATCAAGGTATCTATTATAGATCAACCCCCGACTGTTCTTCTTGTATCAAAATGTATACATTCTTTGTGGCAAAACATATGACATCCTGACAAGAGGTTTGGTTTATGTTGTTGTAGCCCACCTCAATTGTTAGCTACAATCACCTGGGGAACAATGATGGCATGAACCTTTCTGCACCTCAAACATTCCGTTCCAAGGAGATCTCCAAGAGTAACGTGGTGGATGACATGGTCTCAAGCAATGCTATCCTCTACGAGCCTGGCGAGCATCCTGATCACGTCGTCGTAATCAAGGTCTGTCGATCTGTCTGTCATCTTCTACGGACACATGCACCGTTCTGAAAACTTAGGTTTGCATTAAAACTTGGACATTCTTTCGCAGTATGTGCCGTACGTCGGGGACAGCAAGAGGGCCATGGATGAGTACACCTCAGAGATCTTCATGGGGGGTCAGAACACCATCGTGCTGCACAACACCTGCGAGGACTCGCTCCTTGCGGCGCCAATCATTCTTGACCTGGTGCTCCTGGCTGAGCTCAGCACCAGGATTCAGCTTAAAGCTGAGGGAGAGGTGAAGTCTGAAGGACCGAATGATTATGTGTTTTTAGCCGCTACAGCATTTCTACACCATGTAATTGTCAGCAAAACTGAAGATGCTCTTGTTCCACTTGCCCTTTGTGCAGGAGAAGTTCCATTCCTTCCATCCAGTGGCTACCATCCTGAGCTACCTCACCAAGGCACCCCTTGTAAGTACACGCATTTGCCACCGTCAGTTCCTGTTTGCTCCAATCCATCAACTTATTAATAAATGTGTCTCTTGAAACAGGTTCCTCCAGGCACACCAGTGGTGAACGCTCTGGCGAAGCAGAGGGCTATGCTTGAGAACATCATGAGGGCCTGCGTTGGCCTGGCCCCTGAGAACAACATGATCCTGGAGTACAAGTGATGAAGGCGCAAATCTGAGTTTGCAACCGGACCGGAGCAAGCGTCAAGGGGCGAATGGCAGGGAACAAGAAAGGCGAGATTAGCTGTGGAATTACCCGGCTTCTCTTGTGTTCTCTTCGCGTTCTTTCCTAATTCTTACCCTTTTTCTGCTTGTGAGACACACTATCTGGGCTCTGCGGTTAGCCTTCTGTGGAATCGGATAATACGAAGGAGGGTGTTAGTTGGCTGCCCTCTCTGTGCGCAAGTTGGTGTTGGAATTTTCAGTTCATCTTGTGCTCAAAGTTTTTTCTTCTCGCCTTTCGTCATGTGTGCGTTTATAGTCCGGTTGTTCTTTCTTCTTTAATAAAATGCCAGAGCTTCTGACCAAATTTTCAAAAAAAAAAAACAAAAACAAATGGGCGGTAAAGAAATTAGACAGACTTCGTCGTTGTTGTTCTCTTCTTCTTTAATGAAATGCAGCATTCTTTAATGAAATGCAGCATTCTGGCCTCTTCTTCTTTAAAGAAATTAGACAGACAGTTCGCGACCTTGGCTCGAGATGAAACTGCCAGCTGATAGAAATGGCGAGCTGCTGCTGTTCGATGCCTCCACACAATCGTCACGGTCGGCAATGCCAAACCTAGCAACATTTTGTCACTCGAGATGGTTGCAAGGCAAAGCGACGGAGGAGATTGCACCATCGCACTGTTCGTTCTCACCAAAAGAAAGAGCCTGGTCGGCTCGTCGGGAAATGGCAAATGGCAATTGGATCCGTAACCACCGAGCAGCAGCTACTGGAATATGCTGGCATCTGGGAGATGTGGCACTGGATGCTCATCAGTTGTTGGGATTAATTCACCGGGAGGTCCAACGGCAGCGAAGCACTTCTCATCATAGAGAGTAAGGGCCTGTTTGGGGTGTCATTTGAAAAGCTTTTTAGTTTGTAAAGCGGTATGGTGTTTGTGGCTTTTTGATATATCGTTTGGCAAACAGGCTGCTGCAGCTGTAGCTTTTGGAGGCAACCGTGTGGGCCCAAGTGAGAAGGGAGTCGGGTAGGTGGCGCTGGAGCCAGAGGGAGTCAAGGAGGCGGCGGACGGGGATCTGACAGAAGAGGAGGGAGATGGAGCGATCGAGGAGGCGATTGAGTGAAGCCATGAAAAGACTCCCTACCTTTGGCTTTGAAGTCTTAAGTCACTACAAATCTTTGTTTAGTGAGCTTTAGGCCCAAAGTGACCAAGGTGAAGCCCCCCAAACAGGGCCTAATCCTCTTGGTTCTTGTTTGACGTTGTTTTAGCCCGGAGTGTAAAGGGATCTAAACAAGTTTTCGTGGCTGTGTACAGCTCGGCTGTAACTTAATTTTTGCTATTCATCTGTAAAATGCAAGGCAAAGCTCCTACCACTCTTTCAAAACAAACAAACAAACAAACGTGTGATTCCGCAGAATTAATCCATGAAGGTAATTTGCCGCTCACGATATTTGGTAGTCCCACGAAATTTACGGAGGTTCGTGTGGTCAAACCAAAGTGAAAAGCAATGCACGAAGAAGGTTCGTGTGGAGTTCGGTAACAAAATATTTACCGAGCAAAAGCGAACAACCATATCGTAACAAAAAACCAGATTTTTTTAGGTTAAACTTGGGGATTAAGGTAGGTCTACTCGTTTCCCTCTATCTCTATATATAGGGCACGTACGTACGTCCACGTTCCACACAATTGTTACGAGAGAGAGGGAGGTTTACACAGGACAGTGATCTCATCTAACCTAGCCCAACCCTGCCTGCGACTCACCGCGATGGCAAAACTACTGGAGTGCGTCGCCGTCTTGGCGCTCTGTGCCGCCGCCATCGCCGCCGCCGAACCCTGTAAGCACTACACACTAATTGAAAGAGTACACGAGTTCCTTTCTTTCTGTCTTTGCACGTAGTTTGTGTTCAGCACTTGTTTTACGCCCGCTGTATCTAAAGCCAGAGGGGATCGATCAGTGCTCGCGTGGTCGTGTTTGTACTTTGATTCGATTGACAATGGCAACTAGCTTGGCGATTTCTGGCCTACCCGCCATGAAATTTGGTGCAGTTTTTTTTTTTTTTTTGGTGCTAACCTCCGGTGTTTTTATTCCCCGTTGCTGCAGATGCGCTACCCGGCCTAGCGCGAGACCTTGCGGTGTCGCGCAAGGTGGCGGTTCCGCCCACCACTGTTCCATCGAAGCCGCCCGTGCCTCCGCCCACTTCTGCACCGTCGAGGCCGCCCGTGCCGCCGCCGACGACTGCGCCGTCGAGGCCGCCCGTTGCGACGCCCACGACCGCACCGTCGAACCCGCCCGTGCAGACACCTATTCTGCCTGTGCCGCCCGTGCAGGCGTCTTCTCCCGCGCCGATCGCGCCGGGTCTCCCTCCCGCGCCCGCACCGAGCACGCTCCCGCCGACGCCCGCGCTTCCAAAGCCGCTCCTGCCTACGCCCGGTACGTGAAGTGCGCCATCCACGTTGGACTTGTAGATTAGATTGGACTTCCGTTGACCAGTTTGCCTGGCGCGTCCAATCGGTTTGTTCAGTTGGGCTTTTGGGCGGATCTAGCAGGCTCTTTTGTTCATCGTGAGCCACAATTGGTAGCCCAAATTGGCCCGTTTAGGACTCTCTTTGCATTTATTAAACTCTCGAGTCTATATATGCTGATTTCTGTGTAATTCTCAATTGCTTTTGCTGATTTGTTGCGCAGCTCCCGCTACACAGGCACAGCCCCCTGCATTGGCACCACCCCAACCTGGTACGTCATGATCATATCGTCTTTCTTTTTGCGAAATAGAAGGCTATATAGTTTGTTCCATTTACCGTTTCACTATTGTTACGTCCTGAACTCCTGATAAACGAAAAGAGCTCTACAAAACTGCTCGATTCTTAGATGCTGTTATTGAATCTACAAATGTGCTAGCTAGATATACAAAAGAAAGAACATAATTTTTTTTTTTATTGGGCCAGTTTCGATCTTAAACCGGCACAGGAGTCAAAGAATGCGCATTAATTGTGTGTTTGGTTGGAGAGTGGGGTGGAATGGAATGGTTCCATCCCAGATTTTAGGGATGGGATGGCTCCATCCCAGATTTCAGGGATGGGATGGTTCCATCCTAGATTCTCGATAGGGCTGTCACTCTCACGTTCCAAGTGGGATGGTTGCGTTCCAGAAAATTTGTAGAACCTGATCGTCCCGAATCTATAGAGAATATTCTCTTTTCTGGAACCAAGTCATCCTTAGCTCTCCAACCAAACACTAGACTTAATGGGATGGGATGGTTCCATTCCACTCCATCCCACTAACCAAACACACAATAAGCTTCAAAAGAAAAAAGAATGTGCATTAATTCTTCAGTCTTAACGCCCTGTTCGGAATTGGTGTGCAGCTCCAGCCCTCCCGTTACCGCCCAGTCCAGCGCCGGTCGGACCGCCGCCCACCGTGGGCTCTTCACCGCCTGCAACAGCGCCAGCGACCACACCGGCGGATACCGAGGCGCCGACATCCGGTGCCGCCAACCTAGCTGCTCCCATGGGAGCCGCTGTGATTAGCGCAGCGCTCGCCGCCGCTCTATTCTAGGCCTTCTGTTTTCATTCGCTTGGCGGATTCAATTACTTCATCTCAAGAAAAATTGTAGTAGAAAAGTGGACGCCTTGTTCACAGCCATTTATTCCATTTTACTTGCTGTGCTTGTGAACGTGTGAACTAGCCAACTTGACCCGTGACGTGAGCAATTCGATGCGGCAGCATAAGCGGCCATTAGGCCATGGTGCACTTTGGTTTCCCAGCCGTGGTGGCTCGAAAAAGTCTCTGGATTCCTCTCCGCGTGCGGTCGTGCGCGGGGTTTCTTTTGTCCCATGCCACCACCCTGCTATCCAAAGGAAAAAAAACCCCCACTTTGTCGATCGACGGCCGATCACCGGTGGCGAGCTCCGTTTTTGCTGTCCCCTCAACGGCGTCGTGCTTAAGCAGTGAATGCGGCCTCCGTTCTCCTACACACTGGATTGCAGTTGATTTGGCGCCATGTCTTCTCGACGATGTATTTTTTTTAGAACCACTTGACAATGGATTACATACCATGTGTGCGTGTGGTGTTTACGATACTCGACAACATATAACTGACACTCGTTTGTTTATGCTGCGCAACATAGCACACGCCCCTTGAGATTCGGAACAGAAGAATGGGGGAAGGAAAGAAAAGGAGTTATTGAGAAAGCTAGCTAGGCTGAATCCGCCCGTTTGGCTCACCCCCACAGCCACAAAAGCACTTCATCATTCCAGGCACCACCGCCGCCGCTTCGAGAAAGCAACCCCGCCGCCCCTTCACTTGTTTAATCGCCGCTGACCAGTTCATCACCGGCGTGCACGGTTCGCCCGCACTGCGCCCTAGTGGCTGGGACCAGAACGGTGCATCGATGCATTGATCCTAGGGCGGCCAGTGATGCGACGATTTCTCAACTATTGCGTACCGTGTGCAAGCGGTGTGTAACTCCAGTCTTCCACGAGCAAAGGAGGCTACCAGTAGCCATGATGGGTTTCATTTTTGTCCAGGGAGCGTATAGGTATCATCCGGATATTTTTGTTTTAGCTAATATCCAAATTTTGAACTGTTAGATACCCCATCTGGATATCATTGGACCGTTAGATCAAATCATATGATTGGATGTAATCGATACTCCCAAATGTTAACAATGATCCGATAATTCTAGATTTTGATGATATCAACAATAAAAACATCGGAATAATGTTTGTCCGGTGTAACACCAACCGAACCTCGTCAGTTTCCCACTAGAATGGTGTGGTACTGCGGTGCAGTGGTGGCAGTCCATCGCCAGTACATAAACCCCTCCCATCTCCTGTCATTCCCACACCACCACCTACGCACCAAATCAAATCTTTCTAGCGCTAGGACAGCCACAACTAGGACCAGCCAGTGGTGGTGGTGGTGGTAGTACATTGATCAGCAGCAGCGAGGATGGCAGCGGCGGCTAAGACCACGGCCATGGCATGGTCATCGCTGCTCATCCTCTCCACGCTAGCCACGGTACACGTCGACGGTGCAACCGGCGGCGGCGGCGGCGGCGGCAACGCGGGTGCGCCCGCGCCGTCCGTGGACTGCACCGACGCGCTGCTGAGCCTGGCGGGGTGCCTGAGCTACGTTACGGAGGGGAGCACGGTGGCGAGGCCCGACAAGACGTGCTGCTCGGGGCTCAAGGACGTGGTGAGGAAGGAGGTGGCCTGCCTCTGCCAGGCCTTCCAGGGCAGCCAGAACTTCGGCGTCACCCTCAACATGACCAAGGCCCTGCAGCTGCCAGCCGCCTGCAAGGTCAAGACGCCCCCCTTCAGCAAGTGCCACCGTAAGTTGATTCGTTTTCCCCTTCCATCTCTGATCGATCATCTATCCCTTGGCTTAATTACCTTTTCAGATTATTAATCCATGTACATATCTCTGGAGAATATGTGGATGTACATAGGTTGAGGCCAATTGCCTTGGAACTTCTTGATGTTTTGTTCACTCGCAATTTCTGATGATCTCGTTCTTGTAATGCTGCAGTTTCAATTCCGGGTGTGACTGGTGGGGCTCCAGGTATGTTTTCTTGCTTCCCTTACTGTTTGCTCTCTGAATCGCCTGACGTATTTGACGCGTATTTATGTTCTTCTGCAATCAGCTTATGCTCCTATTAAGCATGCGAACCTGTAGAAAAAATCTATTATATATTAAAAGTTCGTCAAAGTTGCTAAGGGAAAAAAATAGGCTAGAAATTCTAAATAGACAAAACATCCCATCTTTAATCCGGTAGATCGCAATTACAATCATCATTGAATCTTTTGTTAAAAATGGAAATATAGTAGAAATTCTCACCAAAAAAATTAGCTAGTATGTATATATATGTATAAATTATTAGCTACTTATTTTATTAGAGATTAAGAGAGTGGTATATCCATAATGTTCACTCAGCTATACCAGTATAAGCAATATGATGTGCACTAACAGATGTTTTGAAAGAAAGAGTTAATCATTGCAATAATGAAATTAAGAGATGGTGATATAAATGAAAAAAATTATGTTATGCTTTGTTTACTATTTTGCTATGCAAATGTTTATGGAAGAAATTTTAGATCACATATAACAAGTATTGCGAAACGAAGCGAATACACTTTCTCCTATAATATATAATATTAAAATATCACAAATGAAGCTCTACAATGGTTTATTTTTTAAAAAGGTAAAATCATATATGTATTACTAAGTCATTTAAACATACTTTAAGGATTATACAAATAAGTGGGCACGTCACCTTGCTAGTTTTAGTAACTGCAGCACAATCTGTTTTGAGTAAAACTGGATATGCCTTTGCATTTTAGATAAGAAGATCTGTGTCCATCTGTTAACCTTGACGTTCTTCCAGCTCCCGCTCCATCTTCCGGCGCTCCGTTTTGGCGAGGGTCGTCGCCGTCGCCAACGCCTTCGGCATCACCGGCAGGAACCGGAAACGACGCCACCACACAAGCTCCATCCCCATCGCGTTCCGCCGCAGCCACCTTCCCGGCGTCAACACACGTCTTCTTGGCCACTGCAACAGCTGCCGCGACTCTCCTCGCGTACCGTGGCTTGTAAGCTGCGCGCACCTGTTGATCCATTCCATTCCATCCTTCCTGCCTTACACACATGACAAAGCAATGCTGTTGCCTGTACCGAGATGTATCTTGTTAAGAGTTTCCATTTGATCTTACACGTTTAAACGAGCATTGCTCATGAACAATTCGTTGCCACGCACAGTAATCTTTCCAGTGTTAACATACGGCTTTCTGCCGCTGTTGGATTGCGATATTACGACTGAACATATCGAATTTATGAGAGCCAAAAACACGGTGAGCAGTGTCAATGCTCATCTAGAACAGGCAGAAGGCCAATGGCTCGCAGCCTACTGCGGCCATGGCCGTGATAGATACGACTTATCATGTGTACACGTCGGGCTGGGCGTAGCACAGAGCCGTGCGTGCTCTCGAAGCACAATGCTCACGGGCATTTGGCAGCGAGTGCAGCATTAGCAAAACCTCGGAACTGCAATGAATTCAAGGATATACCAGAATACTTTGTAGTTTAAATTTCAGATTTCCGAACAATGGATACAACAACGGTTACATCATCCAACTTGCCCCCAGAGTAACCCAGGTACCCAGATGAGAGCGCCGCGTCCGAGAATGGGCTTCTCCCGGTTCCAGACCTCCCCACTTCCTTCGCTCTAGCAGCCAGGAGATCGGCAATCTCCTGTGATTTTACGCAAAACGATCATGTCAGCATAATCCTTGGTTGATATCTTTGTATGAGGTGTGTTCATTAAGGTTTGTTCTTGCTCAGAAAGATTCCCATAAAGAAGAGTTCGTTAAGTTCTCACCGTAGGCTTGAGGTCGGCTTCTAATGATTTGGAGACGATAGCTGCTACTTCTTGCTCGTAGACGTTGTCAAAAAGACCATCTGTGGCTGTTACAACGACATCACCTTCTTGTAAATCGAAGGTGTATTTCTGTGAATAAAGAGGAAAATCATATGTTAAAATCTGATACAGATCACAAGAGGAAATCAATAGCAGCAGGGTGAGGACAATTCACCTGTACAAGTTTTAAAGGATCGTCGCCCTTCTCTATTTGCAAGGGAAAATTGAAACCATAAGTCATCGGGTTTGTTTTCTTATATATCTCTCCATCTCTTATCACTAGCAATCCAGAATCTCCAATATTGGATGCATGAAGGACCTGCGTATCAATGAGTCCATAAGCACAAATATATTTAAGTTGAGCATGAAGAAATAAGAAAAAAGTGTGCCATATCTTGACCAAATAACGTACCAGCCCATCAAAGTGAGCTACCAAAACAGTGGAAGAACCAGGTGACCGTGCTACATCTGCAGCCTTAGCAAGAACTTCTTCGGGTCTCATCTCTGGAGCCCCTTGACACTCCATAACAATCCTTTTGCAACTATCCATTAGTTCTCTAGCATACAGCCCTGCATTGATTCCTGATAACAAAAATCACATTAACAATTATAAGCAATCAATCTCCTGGGGATAACAGAGTGACGAAAGATAAAATCCACACTTGGTGCAAAATTAATGAAGCTAAATATAAAAAATACATTTTCCAGAAATCTACACTGTATTCCATTTAGATACTCCAATGACCAATAGCACATATGAACTCATTAGCTGACGGCTAAATTGGATATGTGTTATAGGGGGTTCTAGTGGCATAGAGTAGCAAATACTATTGTGCTTTTCTTCAATGGTTTTTGAATAGTACCGCATCAAATCGAATTTAGTGCCCCGATTTCCTTTGTTTAGTTCCCAATCTCCCTACATAATTATCTTTTCCTTGTTGCTGGAGAGCAAGTACAGTGACATTTGAGACAAACTGGATCAGGACATGTTTAGCACTACAATTTGACCCTATTTTCAAGTCTGTCTCCTGTAATTTCATTCTATTTACATGTCAAGATGTTGTTATTTAGCTAAGCCTTTCGGTCCTTATCCACATTTGGTTGAGCCACCGGCTGACACGATGGTATTTCACAAACCATTATCAAGCAAATAATTGTTCATTTACAGTGTTTTTAAAACATCAAACATGAAAATAAAAGGAATGTAGCCTTCATTGTATAGGTTGATAGTCATTGTCTCGTCCCTAGCAACTTTGATCTTGTCATCCAAACTTTACTGGGACTTCCAACACCTTCCTAATGACCTTTTGAGCCTTACTGTAGTATTTGAAAATAAGCAAGTCCGTTATATAATATTGTTAACATCTTATTTCACCATGCCAAAATTTCCTAAATTTCAACATTTTACTTCCCATGCAAATATCTGCACCATATAGATATTAAATATGCCACCAGTGTTGGACTTAAAAAATTCTTTACGTGGTTTTAACTTGTAGGTCACCACTCATAGTGATTAATATCATTCACTGTGGTCAACAATGCCTCTATTATTGTCCACTAATGGCTCCGGTTGTTCCAAATTTCTGTCCATGGCAAGTGATCAACTACCCTCACAAGTATAATGCATGCATTGTGGACAAGAAAAATTGCTATTGTGATTTCTTTAGGGTAAAACATAGCTCTGAGCATCTGACAATGATGGTAACTATTGGCAAACAAACACTTTCCAAAAGTGAACACAATGTAAGAAACAAGGCATGGGAGGGAAATTTTGCATGCTCAGGAGTCAGGAGTTCAAAGCATCCACAAGGTTACACAGCAGAACTGTGGTTGAAAAAAACATACGGTTCACCTTCAAATGACCACTGTCCAACTCCATCTGCTACACCAAACCAACCGTCAGAAGCTACAAAATATGCATCTTCACCTCCCGTTAACACCTGGAAAAGTTTACATATATGTTGTCAAAAAGATGCAAGAGAAATGTGGGGTTGTCTTAATGCAGCTTACCACAGGTAACAAATCAAATACACAAGGAGGGTAAATATTCTTTGCCGACTCCCTGTGTGCTATCTCACATAAAGGAAATCGGTAGGAAGCTACAACTGTGTATATGTTTCACAGATAGCTAAAGCTGTTGTTTCAATCATTATTTCTAGGCATTCTAAAAACGATAGATCGAATGTAATAGACTAGATCAAGGAGCAAAAAATAAGCCAGAAGTGAGAGAAAGCCATGTACATTACCCTTCTAATGTTTGGAAACAGTGGACTGCACTATTATCAGCATGAAAAGCAAGCGTATGTAATTTACATGCCAAAATCTTCACAAAGAACTGGATCTCCAATTGAATCAGTTAATGGAGCAATGTTATACTCAACTCAAGGTCTCAAGCTTAATCTATTAGAAGAGGAAAGCACGAACAGAAGTTGGAAGGGTGCCATAAATTTAGTTTTTTTTTTAAAAAAAAAGTTTTAACATGTCTGCCAAAGCAGCAGATTAGTAAGACAAAGACATTTCGGCCCTAATTAGCATAGCTCCAGCTCCACCAGATCCGTGGAGCTGGAGCTGTGGGTGTGAGTATATTAAGGGGGTGTTTGGCAGAGCTCCAGCTCCTCCAGATTCGTGAATCTAATGGAGCTGGGTATTCCTAGCTCCACCAAATCTGTGGAGCTGGAGCTATAGGTATATTAAGTGTTTAGATGGATCAACTTGTTTACGTTTTAGAATAAAAATATAAACTTAATTCACTTTATTTTAATCTATAAATTTCAGATCTGAAGTGGAGCTGAGATCTGGAGCTCTGCCAAATAAGGCCTAAGAGTGTTTAGGTGGGTCATTTTGTTTACATTTTAGAATAAAAATATAAAGTTATTTCACTTTATTTTAGCCTACAAGTTTCAGATCTGAAGTGGAGCTGAGATCTGGAGCTCTGCCAAATAAGGCCTAAGAGTGTTTAGGTGGGTCATTTTGTTTACATTTTAGAATAAAAATATAAAGTTATTTCACTTTATTTTAGCCTACAAGTTTCAGATCTGAGGTGGAACTGGGATTTGGAGCTCTGCCAAACAAAGCCTTAATTGTACTATTGTGATGGCATAACTTTAGTCTGAACTTTGAAGTGTGTTTTGTCTGGCAGTTATAGTAAACATACATTACTTACAAGAGACCAAGAAGAAGAACCATTACCTTTGAAGGATGAGGTAACATTGCTGCACCTGAGACCAACACAGGTGTTGATATGGCTGCTGAAGCCATCCTGCATATGAATTAAGCATAAAGAAAGTGAATAAAACATCTTTTAAAGCTTCACAGGTTCAAAAGGCAAAAGAGAAAACAATGAATGACATCCAACTTTAACAGTGAATAAAGCATACCACAAAACCTTTCTTGAACAAGATTATATATGTATGCAAACAGATCGAGCTATAAGTCGACACCTTAGGCCATTCACAGTGGGAGTTTCATTTTTATTAAATGATGTGACACATCGTCATGTTTGGTGACATGGCAAGATAATTATGAAGAGAGAGATAGAAAGAGTTTCATGGGAGGTGAATGAGTTTCATCAGGATGAAACCTGAGATACACGGTTACCTAGACAAAAGCTGATGTGACACTCTTGGAAACCGTGTAATGAAACTCTCCATTGTGAATGGCCTTACAATGCAAAATGGCAAAATGCTTAAAGAAATACCTGTCAGAGCTCTTCACCTCTGAAGTGTTGTTTTCCCTGGCCACCTCACAGTCACAGATCACTTGTTCCTACAAATGGGAAAAATAGTTACATATCATCCTCTAAGCAGAAGAGATTTGCACTATCACCAACATATATATTCATATAACAGCACAGGCTAGGTTTAGACAAAGCTACAGCCTTTGATAAAATTAATGCTAATTTGCCACGAAATTACCACAGGCTATTAATTAATACAAAGAGGGTAAATTGTTCATCGAATTCACACAGGATCCCAATTTCTAGAGTTAGTTGAACAGAGTGTCCTTTGGTATAGGTGTGGTCCCTTACTAGGATATATGACCATATCAAGAGAGGATAACCACATAAGTAACTAGAAGCTGATATACTAAATAAAAGCAGATTCTCGCAAAAAGAAAACATTGCTGCTCTAAGCCTAATTGTCTTTATTTTCATAGATTGCATTTCTGCAACTTCAGTGACTTGAAATGAAGTATTTTTTTTAAAAAAAAACTCCAAATGAATTAAAGTTTAATGTAGAGAACTACAAGACAAAGTTACACACATACAGCATCAATTAACTGATATTAAGCAAAGCAACGTTGACAAGTACCTAGCTCATGAATTTGCACGAAAGACATACCATGCATGGGATGTTGACTCCATATCCTGTGTCTTGTTCCTCTATACTTGAACCGCTGGACCCCGTCTCCACGTCGGTGTCAGAATCCTGCGTGGTCGAGCCGTCCGAAACCTCAGAGTCGTCCAAACTCCTCTCCATTCTGTCCACTCCTTCCTGAACCCGCCTCGTGGAGCCATCTGAAGCCTCATACCCCTCCAAAGTCGTCTCCATCCTGTGCACTACTCCATCGGACAAGGCACCACTCATCTCTGTGCCTCCCTCAACATCGCCGCCATCAATACGCAACTCCAATTCCCCTTCGGCGAGGCCATTTCCACCATCCAAATCACCTTTCATCTCAACCCCGAACTCAGAACTTGCATCCCCTTCAGAGATCCCCAGGGCAGCACATATCCCTTGCACACTCGCCTCTGCCAGGGACCGCTTGACGAGGGAAGAACCAACAATTCCCCCCGTGGCGTCCAGATTTGAACTGGCATCTGATGGGGACACCCCAACCAGTGAAATCTCATTGATTGCACCAGCTTCATCGGAACCCGAATCCTCACGATCCAACTTCATCTCGTGGAGCCGCACCACCGGAGCCCCTAATCTCACATCCAAAACACCCGGCTCAGGCGACTCGAGTTCGGCGCCATCTTCGGCACACAGAACCGCCGCGTCGACGGCATCAGCGCCGCCAATGCCTTCCGACGCCTCGCCACTCACAACCCGGCCCTCCGAACCGGCCAAATTCGACCCCGCCACCTCCACCGCGACGGCGCCGGTGTCCTCAAAGCCCGGACCTACATGCACCTCCTCGGCACCTTCTACATCCAGAGTTCCAGACCAAATCAAACCGAGGAACGAATTGAAGGAAGAGCAGCGACCAGTACACCTCATCATCCGAATAGGAGGCCTTACCGTTGGCGGAGCAGAGCTCGGCAGCGTTGCAGGAAGGAGGGGGCACGCGCGGGTGGGAAGAATGGGGAGGAGAATAGGGCGCGGGGGCGAGCTCCCCTGGTCGGAAGTCGAGGACGACGGTGGCGACGGGGACCTCGGCCATGGCTTCACGCAAGGCGATGACGACGCGGCGTGAGGCTAGCCAAAGAAAGCGTGGACTCTAAACTCAGGAGACCGAAAGTTTTCGGTTGGAAGATCAGCAGCGAGCGAGCCAGGGCTTGGAGCGCAGTGGCGTTCGGGAATGGCGGTGAGACTCAGGCGGGGAGGCGGAGGGGAGGAAGCTTAATGGGGAGGGAACGAGTCTTGTGTCTGAGGTTTTGAGGTGCTTCCTGGGGCGCGGCCTGCGCAGCTCGGCGGCCGGACGGCGTCGTTTTCTAGGGGGCTCGGATTGGTAAGGTGGGGTTTTCCGCGTATTTTTCTCTGGTTTTTTTCCGTCGTTCTCGTTGTCGCTTTAGGACGAAGGGGCCTCCCGGAAGTTTGTATTCGGCGGGCAGGTGCGCCGGATCGGTTGTAACCGGCTAACCGTGGGTGCCTTTCTGCCTTTGCTTTCTTTCTTTTTTAAAAAATAATTTTGACGAGAAGAGCCCTAGTATTCACTATAAAAGAAGAAGAATAACCGGTCTATAAACACGTGTGCACAAACCCACGTCCCACGCACGCACGTCCACACACTTGCACCCAAGGTTTCAAATTTCGTTTTAGAGTTTCATCTCGGCACTTCCGAAATTCAAAATTTCGATGAAATATCGTTATTTCGGACGAAATCCGAACGAAATACAAAAAGAAAATTTGAATCCAGTAATTTTTGAACCGAAATTTTTGAGATTTTGGTTCAAAATACCAAAATTTTGGTCCAAAATTCCGAGATCTCGGCGAATTTTTAGGTACTGTCACCCTTTGAATTTTTTAGTATTTTTTAAATTTCGGCAAAATTATGATCTACCGACTGTCCCACGCATAAAATGACGTGAAGAATCCAACCCGCCCAAAATCCGGCCAAATCCGATCAAGTTTTGTTCAAATCTCGGTCAAATTTACCGAGATTTAGGTCAAATATACCGAGATCTCAGCGGGATTTTATATACTGTAGTACTTTGAATTTTTCTAGGATTTTTTAAATTTCGCTGGGATTATAAAACTCGGAAGGGTCAGAGTTCCAAAATTTCACCAAGATTTCGCGAAATCTCGGCGAAATTTCATTCCATGCTTGCACTTGGCCCCCGCAGACACCCGAGCGAGTTAGGGACTCGATCCCAGAAGGGCTGCGCATACACACCCATGCTGCAAGCCAACTGAGCAATCGCTCGTTCGTACTTCCTACCTTTTCAATGCACGGTTTAGTTTTGTCTGTTGGCTTTTTAGGATTTGGGATGAAGAAAATGCTTCCTATGGGGAAGGTGTTGTTAAGGGAAAATGGAGTGTTTTTTATCTTGGGCTTAAGTGGTATTTCCTCTGTTCACTTTTACATGTTCACTTTTACAAGGTATATTTTGACTTCACACAATGATTAAAGTTGTATTAAAATTGAGAAAGGTATAAGAGAAAAATGACTTAGCGTAAGTACAATAGCAAATCTCACTGCACGCTAATATTAAGCTAAAAGTTAGATTGTACAGTAACTATCTCTAAAAGTTATCATTAAATGTTATGTAACAACTATCTCTTCTCTTTTGTACATAAATAATCTACCTATGCTCCCGTGTAAAACTGGTTACTAAATAAGTCAGCTCTCTTATCTCTTCTCTTTCCTACTCTTCCACATAGACCAAAGTTGATATGTACACGCTAAAAGTTAGCTGAGGTGGACTTATTGTACATGCCCTTAGATGTCACCACTTAATTGTCTTGAAAGATGAAAAATATATTTTGTGTGGGTGGTAATGAATAAATGCATATGGTTGAGAGAAAATAAATAAGGATATAAAAGGAAAGATCTTATTAAATTTACATGCAAAATTTATATTTATGTACTTGATTATTAAAAAAATAAGCTTTATAAAAGTGAACGGAGATAGTAAATTTCAACGTATCCATTCGATTTGATTGTTCCGTGGATGGTCTTATCTGTTTAGGTTTTTGTTTGGTTCTAATTTTGTAATTCTAGTTAAGCAAAATATTATAGTAAACGCATCCCTTTATATAATATCAAAGGTTAATATAACGGGCTGATCTGTACCGTTCGTCTTGAATCCAACGATTGAAGAGGCATAATAGCATGCTCCTCCGCATATTTGTCTGTGCAAACGAGGAGGATACAAACCCTTTGAAGAGGTGAAACCACCATTGCCGAATAAACAAGTTCGCAGAGGGCAAAAGTGCGAAAAAAGTAGCAATTAACAGGATGCTAATCCGACCGTTGATTGGTCGTCGCCTGCGTTGGTCTGGAATGGATAATTCTGTTGCGGGTATCAAAAGCGGCATATGCCAGGGTAGGGCCGCCACGCGGGATCGAGCTCAGCTCCGCGGTCAACCAGCCGAGATCGTCCACGTGTCGCCACCACCTTCCCTACGTGCCAGCGCCATCCCTTCCCAGCGAACAGAAGCGCCGGGCCCACCTGCCAGGGCACAATCGCGCCGCGCAGCGCGTTGTGGGCACCCGGCGACCTACCGCCGGGCTCGCAGCCGGATCGATCTCCACGGGTGCGCGTGATCAGCAGGGCAGGGAAGCTTATCTGTTCTTCGGATAAGGCCCTAATTATTTAGCCGGGAGGCGAATCTTTTCCATTGATTAATGAGCGATTCTTGTCGTCTGATATACTGCTACCGTACATGATATATGGTACTATTGAATGCATTGTTCTCGGCTTGATGGATACGTTCCAGGCAATCAGTGATTTCTGGTTCCTTTTCTTTTCACTGCTCCCCACCATTACATTCTTGCAGTTCAGTTTAATTTACCTTCTTGTTGTTTACTGCTCTGTTCATTGCATCACCCTTTTGGTAGAAGTGCAATACGATCGTATAGTCATATTCTTTCAGCTGGTGAGCTAGATTGCTGAATCTGAATACTAATTGTAGCATCTCTTGTTTATCGTGGTTATATTCAGTTAATCTGCCGGTTAATGTATGCTCAACATAGACCATATATATTTGGATGACGTGATGAACACAGGATTGCGGTAGGATATAGATTTCACTGAAGCAAGTAGAAAAAGACTAGTTAGCGGACTAGAGGGACTTGTGGAAGAATGAGAATTTAATTCTGAATTTGGTTTCTGCAGGGTAGGGTACATGTCGTCCCCGTCCTCTTCTTGTCAAGATCAAGAAAAAGATTACAAGATAGAACTAATCCTGTCCAGACAAGACGTTCGTAACGCGGCGAGCTAATTCTTTTCTTCCTTCCAAGCAAGTTGAACTTCCGGTAGGTACGAGGAAGTACCGTCAATCTGTCCATAGAACCTACAGCTCTTCTTAGTGAAGCTACACCTTAGTTTGTTAGAAATCACCAGTAGCTGGCGAGCTCTTGTATATATGAACTTTCTTTCTTTAAATGAGAAGATACGTAGTTCTTCTAACATCCAAAATTTTGCTTTTCTATTTAATTTAATTTATTTAGATTTTACTTGGATTTTATTGATTTTTATGGATTTTATAAAAGCCTTTTTACCATTTTCAATTTTATAAAAAGAATTACTATAGAAAATTTATAATTCAAAAACTTTTTAAATAACTTTATTAAGTTTCAAATAATCCAAAGTATTTTTGAGAAAATTTCTAAATTTCTTAGAGCCTTTTTGCTATGTTTTCCCAGCCTTTTTATCTCTCTATACAAAATAATTCAAAAAAAGGGAAATGACAGGTGAGACCAAACCCCATCTGTCAGATGTTCCCCTAGCTCCAGCCAATGTCCAGAGGAGCTCTCTCTCTCTCTCTCTCTCTCTCTCTCTCTCTCTCTCTCTCTCTCTCTCTCTCTCTCTCTCTCTCTCTCTCAAACCCCTCCCCCCCCTCCCTCCATGAAAGCCGCAAATGAAGCTCCAAATCCCACGGTTTCCTCACTCGAATTCATTTCTTTTCGCATTAAATTAAATCCCACGCACCACCCCTTGCCATTCATGGCCAATTTGTCCCAAATTTTGCTCTTAAATGCTATATTTTGCTCCTCATCTGAATTCCAAAAATTTCATCAGTTTCCATTCTTTTCAAGCTTCCCGCGACTATAAAATCCACCCCGAGGACCACCTTCTACATTCACAACCCATTCATCCACTTGGTTTGTTCTCTCGTGCCCCCATTTGCTTGGAATGTGTCGTGACGTTTGAAGTGTGAACCGAATGTCGTCAATGCGTCCTCACGAGCTCCCCGTCACCTCGGAGCTCCATTCGCCGTGCCAACTGCGTCACAAGGTGCGCCTCGTCGTCCTCCCTTTTTCCCTTCTCTTTTCTCCCCAGTTCCCCTCCTCCCTTCGCCGGATTTCACCATTAACCATGGCCGGCCGCCACCTACTTCTGGCCGTCGTGTGCTGCTGTCCGACCGTATCGATCGCCACCGTGGATGCCATTGAGTTTGCCTCGTTGTGAGCTTTCCCCATGGTTCCCTTGGTTTGGTCGAAGCTGAGCCCCTTGCCTTGGTCCTTGGCTAAGGTTTCAAATTTCATTTTCAGTTTACATCTCATCACCCACCCAAATTTAAAATTTCAGCGAAATCTCATTATTTTGAACGAAATCCAAAATGCAAAATTCAAATCCGGAATTTTTTGAACCCGGAAAACCGAGATCTTGGCAAATTTCAAACTAACAAAAAATGGTTCATAGCACAATGGAGAAGTTGTGCTTTCTTCATCAAGCGCAATGAGCATGTGATCATGCTTCCTACAGCTCTAGTGTTCATAGCACAATCTTAGCACAGTCTGGAGAACCGAAATCTTGGTGATTCTCGACGGGATGCTTACTTATACTGGCCAGATCTGGGGTGGAGAGGGTCGATCCACGGCAAGCTGGTGATGGGGGATGGAGTATGCTCTTTGGTATCTGTGACTTTTTGGGGGGACCAATGCATGAAAAAAGGGGAGTGAAGTGCTCGGGTTGTGTGGAGCAACATTTCAAACTTCGTTTCGGATTATATCTCGGTCTTAAATCCAAAATTTCAGCATGATTTTGAAATTTTGGACAAAATTCAAATCCAGAATTTTTTGAACCAGGATTTCTAAGATTTCAGCCAAAAACCAAAATTTTGTCCGAAATTGCCGAAATATCAGCAAATTTGAACCGAATAAAAAATATTTCAAACGACCTTAACCAAAATTTAGAGCATCTAAAGTATCCAAGTTATGGCAAATATGGATACTTAACCAAAATATAAAGTATCTAAGTCATGGTTGCAATTATGCTGTATAAGGTCTACTACTGCTCAAGACAAGGTATGAAGCATAGCATACCTGAAATCTTGTCTTGACAACCTAAAGTGGATTTGTTACGATAGTAGTTGCAGCTCCAACACATGATGTGGCAACAACGCTTGCCCCTATAAAGAGTTGATGGCCTCCATCTACAATACCAATGTATGGCACCACTTAAGAATTGATAAATGATATGCGATAATACCAATGTATGGTATCTACAATAGGCAAGTCATAGACAAGGTAAAGCACTATGCGTTAGCCCTTTTCTGTAGTAGTGATGGATCAATATGTCCATTCCTCTAGCATCAGCGCGATCTCAGGGAAGTTATTCGCCTTAGTGGTGGTTACCTCCTCCTCCTCCTCCTCCACCACCACCACCCTGTTCTTACCTTTCTATAGTGGTTTCATTTGTGCAGCGGCCATTGCAGGAGGCTTCTTCCTCGTCGTGGCCTCCAGCTTCCTGGGCTGCGGATTTGGCTGCATCGCCTTCCTAGCAACACTTGCCTTCAGATGATCCTGCCTCAACGTAAGCTTGATAAGACCTACCTTCATTGTCATGTCATGCTTGATCATCTCCTTGCCTGCAGCTACCCAGTTCCAAGCTGCCAACCCTCCCACTGCTCTACGCCTCTGCCAACAGGGCATTAGTCGTTGTGCATCTTTGGTGCAAACTTTTTATATCTATTCCTTATAAATTGCATTATTATTCTCCCCAACAAAACTTGTGCTAAATCCGGTCCAAAACGAATACAAATCAGTCCAAATAAGTTGAAATCCAGTCAAAAACTAAAATTTTGGCAAAAATTCGTTGAAATCACTGTAGCAATTTGATTTTTTTCCAATTTTTTTATTCCTCTAGGATTATGAATCTCGGAGGAAGCCAAAATCCGAGATTTCGATGAAATTTCATCAGGATTTTGAACCTTGGTGTGGAGTGGAGTGTGGAGTCCGTGGTTAATGTTGGCATGCTACTGACGGAGGCTACAAAAGCTATCAATCATGATGCCATGACAAGAAAGTCAATTGGCCCAACTGGTTAGAAGGTGTAGGTTAAAGTTTGGCTCAAATCCCATTTTGGCCATAATTTTTTTTTTCTCTTTCTATTTTCAATCTAATGCACCAGGGGTGAGGGCATTAAATCTGATCAAATTCAATTTTAAGAAGATGAAATCCGATCAAATTTTCCTACATTTCAGCAAAAAATTTGAATTTCACCAAAAAATATGATAGTATTGTAGCAATTTGATTTTTTTTCAAATTTTTTAATTTCGTCAAGATAAAGAATCTCAGAGGGGATCGAAATCCGAGATTTCGCCAAAATCTCATGAAATTTCGTTGGGTGTAAAAACCCACTTGTTTTTATCTATAATAATTTGGAACGTTAGTATCGTTTGTCTATTTTGCATTTAAGAATCAATAGGATTAACTCAGAATCGATGAGGCTCGACCTCAAGGGTACCAAAATTTGATCGTAAGTATTGATCTCTACTCGATGCTTCACCCTGACCAAAATAAAACCTAGTAAACCACGACAATAAGACTGACGATGCTCGGACCGGACAAAAGATTTCACAAGCATATGGTTCATCACATATCATTAAAAATTATTAGAAATGCATAATACTACAATTTCTTCCATCGCCATTTCCAAATGCCAAGCACATAAAACATTATCTCATTAATACATTTATCTGAAATTAATAATCTAGAAGAATAGTTAAACCAACATAAGTTCTGTTATAAGATCCAACACAATGGAGTAAACTCAAATTACAAGCATACAAAATTATTACAAAAACATCTTCTTAGAGAGCAGCTTGGAATTTCGAAACCGGAAAGCCCATTATTGCGGAATTGGGATCCAGTACGGATGCCCAACAATTTGGTAGCCTATTAGGGTATGTACTATGGTATAGACGGTAGTTATCTGTAATACATTTCTATATCATCTACATATTTCACTAAAAATAGTTGTTTGTAATATTAACTTATACAATAGATCGTCTATATAGTTGTTTGTAATATTAACTTATACAATTAACAAACTATCTATACAATGGTATACAAAATATAAAGTCGTCTATAAGACCATCTATTAAATAGTAGATATTAGATTTGACTCTCATCCTTCTCTCTCCTCCATATCGGTTAAAATTCTACGTGATGCAATCTTACTTGCAACTTATATGTACTACTGTAGATGCGCTTACATGCGGGACTCTATCAGGCCAACAGTGTGGGCCTAGGTTACTCTTGCGGAAGAGACCCTGGAGCAGGGTTCACAAAACCGACGAAAACCGCTCGAAAATCGCGGTTTTCGACCGTATCGAGCCGGTTCGAAATTCTAAACCGGTCGGTAAACCGGTTCAATTAAAAAAATAATTCAAAAAATTCAAAAAATTTGAAAAAATTTATGCGATGTAAACCGATCGAAAACCGGTGAAAACGAGCGGTTTTTCGAAAAAACCGACGAAAACCGCTCAAAAAACCGATCGCCCAAAACATTCAACTTGCCGATCGGTTTTTCGAGCAAACCGGTCGGTTTTTCGAGAAAACCGATGGGTTTTCGAGAAAACCGAATGGTTTTCGTTTTTTTTTAATTTGTTTTGAATGTTTTTTGTTCAAATGCTCGGTTTTGAAACTCTTCGGTTTCTAACGATTTTCCAGCAATTTTTGACTCGATATTTTCGAATTTCCAATTTCGGTTTTGCATCGGTTTTTTCGGTTTCGGTTTGGTTAACCCTGCCCTGGAGAGCAACGAATTGGCGAGTCACCCTCTCATTAGGACGAGGCAATTCCCAATTCTTCGAATCGATCGTCGTCTCGTATCCTACGGTCCTACCCCGCACTAACCCTAACCAGAGCCACGCTGCTCAATCTCTCGGAGCTCTAGATCTGCAGGTGATTGGTCCCGTGTTAGTTGTGAGATTTCCGGATCGGAGCGAAGATGACGGAGGCGATGGTGCGGAACAAGCCGGGGATGGCGAGCGTCAAGGAGATGCCGGTGGTGCAGGACGGGCCGCCGCCTGGTGGGTTCGCGCCCGTGCGCTACGCGCGCCGCATCCCCACCAAGGGGCCCAGCGCTACGGCCATCTTCCTCACCGCCTTCGGCGCCTTCGCCTGGGGCATGTACCAGGTCGGGGAGGGGAACAAGGTCCGCCGGTAAGTGGGTACCCTGCCCATCCATCTGTCTGTTGCATTGGCGTCTCTTACTAGTTACCACTTACCAATCGCTAATTTTATGGACATAGGAGACCAAGATCAATCTTCCGTCGCTGCTTGCCTGCTAGTACCTATCATGTTAGCTTGTCATCGGTTACTTTCTTGCATTAGTTCAATTAAATTGTTGCAGTAGCAGTAGGTGAAATTCAGAATGGATTAATGTATGGTTCGTACAAAAAACGATGTGTCAGATCCCAATCAATATGTTATTGTATTTCTTTGTAACTGCTTTAACATTACATTGTTCGGCCTACTTTAACATCTTTTCTAATTAATATATTTCACATAAACTTAAATTTAGCGTTACTTTCTTGCTTAACTGTCCGCTGCAAGTTCACAGCGAATAGCCAACCTAGCAACAATTGTTGTTATGGGTGTGAATAATTCTGAAAAATGGGGTGCTAGCGAAGTGAACAACGCACAACAATTTGTTCAGAATAGGTTGTGAGCACGTAGCCATCCTAAGAACAGTTGTTTATATGGGTGTAAAGGGTTCTGAAAAGTGGGGTGCTAGTAAGCGTTCCACAACAGTTTGGTCAGACTGGGTTGTGCCCAAGAGGATGTTAGATTAATCTTGTTATTTTTGCATTAGTTACATATTAGTTATGTTCTTGTGTAAGTGTAGCACGTATAGTGGCTAGAGTCTTAGTTAATTGAAGCATGCAGCATGGCGAAGTGGCCGGATCGGCAGTGCAAAGCAAGGTTTGCGAGTCGCAAAGTCGAGTCGAGTCGCTAGGGTACCGACTTGTAGACTAGTCGTGACTAGGTCAGACTAGTCGTTGACTAGTCGATACAAGTCGATGACTATACTTTATAATTTTCTATAAATATAGCAACATACTGCATACTAAAAACAGAGAACATAGGAGTAGAGAAGGGATAATTTAGTGCTATTACTCTGTAATCAACTAGCAAAGCAGTGATAACTAGCAAAGCGATCGCGATGAGCGAGGATAATTGGCGATATAACTAGCGATGTGAGGAAGGGATAACTAGCAAAGCAACTGAGCAAGATCTGCGATGCTTGTGGCTATACGCCTTCTTGGCGCCCATGCCGGCGGATCCGCCTTCGCCTCGCCGGCTCCTCCGCCCGTTCCTCCGCCTCTGCCCCTTCCTTCGCCTCGCCGGCTCCTCTGCCCCTTCCTCTGCCTCGACGGTTCCTCCGCCCTCCTCCGCCTCGCCGGCTCCTCTGCCCGTTCCTCCGCCTCGTCGACTCCTCCGCCTCGTCGACTCCTCCGCCCCTGCTACTGCGACCTTCCTCCGCCTCCGCCCCTTCCTCCGCCTCGCCGGCTCCTCCGCCCCTTCCTCCGCCTCGCCGGCTCCTCCGCCCCTTCCTCCGCCTCGCCGGCTCCTCCGCCCCTTCCTCCGCCCACGCGATGGTAGGAGCAACGCCAAGTATGGCCTAGTCGGGCGACTACCCTGTTCCGGCTAGTCGTGATTAGCCGCCGACTAGTCAGCTAGTCGCTCGACTAGCACAACTAGTCGAGTCGGGTGCAGCGACTAGGTTCGCTGCACCGACTTGTCGGCTAGTCGTCGACTAGTCGTGACTAGTCGCGCGACTTTAAAACAGTGGTGCAAAGTGAGCGGATCGGCAGCCAAAAGATGAGTGCATGTATGGCTTACTGGAACTAGCTTGAATGTGTGCGCATGCAACTGCGTGTGTGTGCGCATGCATGTTGTGAGTAGTTAGCTTTCATGTAGGGGACTAGTTACTTGGTCATCCTGGTTTGTGGTTGTTCACGTCGAAGTCCAAGTCTCCAGGTAGTGGTGCACATGCATGGTGTATGGCTCAATCAGGTGTATGGAGCCGTAAGTTTAGGATCAAAGCGTGAGACATGGTCAACAACAGTTACTACGCATGTGTATTGAGTTTGTACCAAGTCATTGCATTTAAGAGAGAACAGAAGAGAAAAAGCACTAGTTGTGCCGTGCTAAAAGAAACTGATCTTCTTCCTTGAGTTCCACGCGAAAGTGATAGTTGTGTCCATTGTGTTCGCGTGAGTAATTATCGGTTCCAACATTTGGTATCAGAGCCTGAGTTCTTCATCCTTACATGCCCAAGATCATGCCGCGATCGCCGGGTAGTGGAGTCAACAGCGATGGAAAGGCCTCGTCGAAGGCGTTGGCGACGGAAGGTTGTGTGAGCCTTCAATACCCAATGCTCTCCAAGAGCAACTATGCTGCTTGAGCTATCAAGGTGAAGGTGTACATGAAGGCACGAGGCGTGTGGGATGCTGTTGAGCCTGGCGTCACCAACATGCGCGTGGACCAGATGGCATTGGCGGCCATCTACCAAGGGATTCCCAATGAGATGCTCTTCATGCTTGCCGAGAAGACGGCAGAAGAAGCATGGGAGGCATTGAAAGTCATGTATGTCGGCGCTGACCGCGTTAAGGAGGCGCGTGCACAGACCCTCAAAAGCGCCTTCGAGGGTTTGCGCATGAAGGATACGGAATCGGTGGATGACTTCACCATGAGGTTGACAACTCTCGTCAATCAAATCCGCGGTCTTGGCGACAAGAATAGAGGAGAGCTACATCATGCAAAAACTTCTCCGAGCAGTTCCTAACAAGTACTTGCAGATTGTCTCAACCATCGAGCAATTTGGGGACATGAAGACAATAACGGTGGAAAAAGCGGTCGGGCGGCGCAAGGCGTACGAGAGCGTGTGCGCATTCACGGCAGCAACAACAATGACGAACATCTTCTCCTCACTCGTGCTCAATGGGAGTCTAGGTACAAGGAGCGTGTGCGCATTCACGGCAGCGACAACAATGACGAACATCTTCTCCTCACTCGTGCTCAATGGGAGTCTAGGTACAAGAACAAGGATGGCGGTTCAAGCTTCGGCACGAAGAATAGTACTTTTGACAAGGCTAAGGTGCGTTGCTACAATTGTCAAGGGTACGGGCACTTTGCAAAGGAGTGTCGCAAGCCGAAGAAGGAGGATGTTCTTTTCGCTGCGGCGAATGCGGATGATGAGCCAACGCTACTTTGAAGCCCGGCAAGGAGGTGCAAAATAAATAAATAAAATAATGATAACAATATTAGGGGGTGATTGTTAGATTAATCTTGTTATTTTTGCATTAGTTACATATTAGTTATGTTCATGTGTAAGTGTAGCACATATAGTTAGTGGCTAGAGTCTTGGTTAATTGAAGCGTGCAGCATGGCGAAGTGGCCGGATCAGCAGTGCGAAGTGGCCGGATCGGCAGCCAGAAGATGAGTGCATGTATGGCTTACTGGAACTAGCCTGAATGTGTGCGCATGCAACTGCGCGCGCGTGTGTGTGCATGTTGTGAGTAGTTAGCTTGCATGTAGGGGACTAGTTACTTGGTCATCCTGGTTTGTGGTTGTCCACGTCGAAGTCCAAGTCCCCAGGTAGTGGTGCGCATGCATGGTGTTTGGCTCAGTCAGGTGTATGGAGCCGTAAGTTTAGGATCAAAGCGTGAGACATGGGCAACAACAGTCACTGCACATGTGTATTTGAGTTTGTACCAAGTCATTGCATTTAAGAGATAGAACAGAAGAGAAAAAGCACTAGTTGTGCTGTGCTAAAAGAAACTGATTTTCTTCCTTGAGTTCCACGTGAAAGTGATAGTTGTATCCACTGTGTTCGCGTGAGTAATTATCAGTTTCAACAGAGGATGCAGCACTTTGTGTTGCACATCTTACGCATGCATGAACAACAAAATAATTTTGAAGTTTGCGGCATAGCTCAGCTAATGCAACAAAAAGTCAGAAGCCTGTATCAAACCGCCTAGTCATCTCTCTTGAATCTTTGTCTAGGTTGTCTTGGATATAAGCTATTCATGTTAAATCTTTCAGTTGAGGCAGCAAAAGTGCTTTGACTAATGAGTTATGAGTATGATTATCTGAATAGTTGATATTACTGATCATCACCATTTTTTTGCTTGTTTAATCGGTTCTGCCACTTTCTGAAAACCATCTCAATGGTTGCGGTATCGTCTCTGGGTGGGTGGGTGCGCGCGTGTTGTGGGGTGGGGGGCTGCAGTGACAATGAAAACTACTTATTTCTTAGTTTTGTAGGCTTGTCTCTTGGATTTAGTGATCTCAAGGGTCGAGATTTTTAATTGTCAATTCGCAACAGGTTTCAGGATTGCTGAGATAATTAGATTTGTTGTTAAAATGGATCAATATTCAGTGTCTTGACTGACTCCATGACAACTTAGGCTCCTTCGTATTTGCTCAGTTTTGAGGAGAGCACTGAAGTACCTCTCTCTCTTTTTTCATCAACAGACAAACACAAGCTCTGCTGATTACTACTACTTCTTGTTATGTTGTTTTTTGTTCTCTATTTGCAGGTCAATATGCAAACTATTTTTGGTAGCCAATACCTTTTAACATGTGCATACTCATGTTATGAGCATTGTAGTAAATTTATTTCCCCATTTTATGATGAAATCCTCGGCATGCTTTTCTTGACATTATTGTGCATTATTGCATTGTAATGCTTATCAGTTCATGTGATTTTCACATAAATGCTATATTTGTATCTTGGCTTAATAATGTGAATTTCTGTATGTAGCGCTCTCAAGGAAGAGAAAATTGCTGCTCGTAGTGCTATACTGCCGATGCTCCAAGCTGAAGAGGATGAAAGGTACAATTTAACATTGTCTGCCATTCCATTGGCCTGTTTTTCCTAGCATTCAGATAACACACAAGGTCCATCGTACTTATGTAGATTTGTCAAAGAATGGAAAAAGTATCTTGAAGAGGAGGCGAGGATCATGAAAGATGTTCCTGGATGGAAGGTTGGTGAAAGTGTGTACAATTCTGGAAAATGGATGCCTCCCGCAACTGGCGAGCTGCGTCCTGAGGTTTGGTAAAGGATGTCATCATGTCTTGAGGGCATGAATAAGGCTTTTAGACCTGGATATCCCGAAATTTGTTATGAGGAACCCACTCATAACCCACTTGTTTCGTATTTCCTGTGCTGATGAAATTTGGCTGGCTAATAATTGGACATACCAAGCCGACTTTGGTCACTACATGAACTATCTTCTTGTGTTGATGTAACTTATCTTTGTGTGGATACGGCTGTTTTGTCCCTCGTTTCTTTCTGTCATCGTGGTAAACATGGGTATAGCCCTTTATTCTAGGGACAATGTGGATTACTATATGGTTACTATCGAAATCATGTATTTAGCAAACTTTTCTTCCCTCGATCCTACATTGATTTTTCCATTCATGGCGCCCTGGAACTGAATGTGTGGATCTCAACTCAAGCGAGGATCGGGTCGTGATCGTCGGTGTTAACCCGGACTCGTTTATTACCGCTCCTACGAAGAAGAGCGGTGGTACCGTGCAGGCAATACTTGTCCATGGCCTCAACTCTAGCATGTGGTGTGTGTATGCCTACCACCGTACGTGTCACAAAACATACCAAAGCCAGTGGAGCACTACGTGTCAACGTGTGTTGTGTAGATGGACTCGACACATCTACAGACCCCAGGTTGTACAAGAATCTGCTTCAGTGCAAGGGTTGCTGTGCAAGAATTGACGTGCCTCTGCTTGCCTACGTTCGCCTAGCTGGGTTCGCCGCCCCGTTGAGTCAACGCTGTTCAATGTTCATCCATCCAAACAGCAAATCCGCAGCAGGCAGGCCAGCCCATTTTGGCTGCAGCTTCTGTTAGATCCGTGACTTCTGCGAGCTCGCGAGGAGGCCGAGGCGCCCAACATTTACAGCATGGCTCTGTACTACTACTGCTACAGAAGCACGGGATCCAAAGACAGATGGATCGATGAGTAGAGTAAGGCCTTTTGTCTTGGAGATCTTAGGCTAGCTCCATGGCCATGGATGCCAAGTGAAGCCCTCCTCTGCCTCTTTGCCTGGCCTGACAGGAGCTGTGTAAAACACGGTTAACACTGCAGCCCCTTTATTAATCTGACGATCTGGGCTTCTCGTTTCTCTGCGGAGTAGCAGTGCTGAACCGTGGTGGCCTGCGTCAGCCTTTTTCTGAACCGTTTGCAGTCTATGTAAGTGTAGCATGAGATGGTTGCAGTCGACAAGACGTTTCTGAGCTCACTGTGCAAACTGCAATTAAAGTAGCCACCCTTTGGTTTTGTTTGGTTCAGTTTTGTCTGCCTGATTGTTTCACTAGACTAGCGGTAGCTCTTTGTGTGCGTGGCAACCAAGGTTTTAAATTTTGTTTTGATACAAATCTCGAAGGTGGCCGAAATCCGAAATCTCAGCGAGATTCAAAAATTTCGGATAAAATACAAAAACCAAATTTCAAATCCGTTTTTTTTTCAACCAGGAAATCCGAGATCTCGGCCGAAATCACCGAGATCTCGGTCCACATTGAACCGACCGAAAAATGATCCAAAACACATCAAAAAAATTAAAATTTTTTTTGAATGGTCCTGACACATCACTAAACTTCCCATAAAAATTTCAAATGATGATCATGCATGAGGAATTTTTAAAAAAATCTAATAATAGTCAAGTCATGATAAAAGCCTTATTTAAAGTTTGTTTTTGATTTTTCAAATGTAACAAATGAAATTTTTGGAAATCTAATAGTGGTAATTTCAAGTTTTTGAAAAGTTTTCTATATATTCCTATATATTATATAGATAATACCTCATTAGGATATGTGGAATTGTAAAAGTCTTGATACTCAAGGTATCTGTGGACAGCTAGTACATATTCTATTAAACATGTTGTTCTGAGGTGGAGTGAACTGATGCTAATTTTGAGATTTATCGAGTTATATTCAGAAAGTTTACAGTGTTCTTGTTATTCCAACAAAGGAACTGATAATTTACAGTGTAGAGTTGAAGTTTTGCATGTATTTACTAATATTGGTGTTGAAATTGATGGTGGATTGGTTATTTACGTCGAATGGCAAACGATGGATCAATCTTTAGGAATGTTCAAAAATTCAAAAGGTGTTGCCAAAGACGAGCTAACAAATTTTACCTAAATGAAAAATAGTTCAAATTATTTTTGAAAATTTTTTAAAAAAATTGTGAATGGTCCTAACACATCCATAATATTTTAATAAAATTTTCAGATAATGATCAATCTTGAGAAATTTTAAAAAATTCGAACAGTCCTAGCCGACAAATTGAACCAACAAAAAAAATGGTCAAAAACATGTTATTTGTTTAAAAAAAATTTGTGGATGATCTTGACCCTAAATCCAATCAAATCCAATGCATAAAAATTAAAATCTGGCAAAAAAAACCATCAAATTTTGGCCAAAATCACCGAGATTTCGCCGAGAAAACCAAAATTTAATTTTTTTTCTTACCCGACCAGGATTTTGAATCTCGGAGGGGTACGAAATCTGAAATCACCGAAATTTGAATCCTTCGTGGCAACTGGCAATTGCCAAGAAGTCCAAAAAGCTTGATTCCAAGGGATGATTAGGCGTTGAAGCCATGATGCAGCATTTGATGTGATAAACCAACACCACCCGTTTCAGCATGCTCAAAATCTCAGCGAAATTTTAGAAAATTTAATCGAGATATCGGTTTTCAAGCTCTAAATCTCGATTGGATAAAAATAATTAAAAATTCAAAATGCTACAGTAAGCTCAAAAATCTCGACGAGATCTCCGTGATTGTGGCCGAAATCTTGGATATTTTGACCAGATTTTAATTTTTGTGGGCTGGATTTGATTGGATTTGGGGTCAAAACCATTCTCAAAAAAATTTGACGTGTTTTTTTACCAATTTTCGGTCGATTCAAGTTGACTAAGATCTCGGTGATTTCGACCGGAATCTCTGAAATTCCGGTTGAAAAATAATCAGATTTGAAATTTGATTTTTGGATTTCATCCAAATTTTATCCGAAATTCCCAGATTTTGTCGGAATTATGGATTTCGGCCACTTTCGAATATATACCAAAAATGAAATTTGAAACCTTGGTTTCAGCTTTTTAATATTTTAGGGGTCAACAGCTTCCCATTCTTCCTAGAATCTCCTACTAGCTGCTTTTCTCCCTGAAAATAAAGGTTCTTTTCTACTTGGTTGGAAGCAGGGTTACAAAATCGATGAAAATTGCACAAAAATTGAGATTTTTGACCATATTGAGGTGGCTAGAGATTTAAAACCGGTCGGTAAACTGATTCAATTCAAAATAAAAAAATTCAAAAAAAATAGAAAAAATTATGAAAAATTGTTTTTAAAAAATGTAAAAAAATTGTGAGGTCCTGAGGCAATGTATTGATGTTGTATTATTTTCACATGATTATCAGATGTGTATTTTAAAAAAAATTATGATAATGCTACTATCTTTGTATATGCTCTTCTGTTTTTTATTTTCTAGGGGCATTAAATGAAGTCTAATATTTTTGCAAATTTTTTGTGAGGTACTGAAGCAATTATAATGATTTTGTAACTTTTTAAATAATGATCAGACCTGTGTATTTTTTTAAAATTCTGGCAGTGCTACAATCTTTGTATATGCTCTTTTTTTTTATTTTCTAAGTGCACTATATCAAGTCTAATATTTATGCAAAGTTTTTTATGAGGTCCTGTGGCAATTATAATGATTTTGTTACATTTTTTGATGATGATCAAACATGTATATTTTTAAAAAATTTCGACATCGACACTATCCTTATATATACTCTTTTTTTATTTTCTATGGGTTCTCAATGAAGTCTAATATTTTTAGAAATTTTAATACATGATCCTTAGGAAATTTATGATACCATTAAAATTTTAGAACAAGATAAACCTTTTAAATATTGATAAAAATTTGACAGTGTCTCTATTCGAATTTATTAACTACTATTTTTTATTTTTTAGAAGCACTAAATGAATTCAAAAAAATTTGAAATTTATCTGAGGCGTTTTATAGATTAATTGGGATTTATGTGATTGTTTTCCTTTTTTTCCCCCCAAAATTCCTTGAGTGTGCCAAAATCGAATAAAACCAATCACAATTGATGAAAATAGTCGGGAATTAGTGAGGAAAGTGGCATCGCTTTCTCTTTTTTTTTTGCTGATTTTTGAAGAAAACCAATCAAAAATTGATGAAAATCGCGCAAAAATCCTTCGATTTTTTATATATATTTTTTACCGCTGAGTTCAAAAAGTTTAACTTTGAAACCATTCCATTTGTAACAATTTTCGAGCAATTTTTGGAATTTTTCGGTGTCGACCACCTGATGATTTTCTATGTTGATTCAGTATTGTAAACCTTGGTTGGAAGCATGCAAGAAGGGTGTGTGGCAAACAGCCAAGCGTGAGCTGATTAGTTGGACTCTCCTAGTGGATTTCATTTGACGCCGAAGATAACCAAACAATCATGCGCATCATGATGGGTGACTAGATTTGCGGAATGTGAATGTGCTAGCTAGGCATGTCAAACAATGCACGAATTGGTTTTCACTTTTGTTATGTTTTGTCTAAACTATTACAGAGCCACATGGAATAATCGATCAAACTTAGCGATACCAAAAGGCTGTTAATTTGGTGAGTTTAGAGTGGCATGGGGTCACAAGGGAGTGTTTGGTTGCTCGTATGACCCTAGGTCTGGTCCGTACTAGTGAGCCTGGCTCACTTAGCTAGGTTGTAGGGATGCAGTTTGACATTGTTTGGTTACATCAGAGATGGCCAAATGGGCCGGTCCATAGCCCGCCACTATAGGCACAACCCGATAGTCCATGTTGTTCTTGGGCCAGCGCCTTGGCATGGTGGGCCAGCTCGGCCCAGCCCGTTTAGGCCCATCACAATTAGGCACAACACGGCCCGTTTAACCCGTTTATTTAAAACATAGCCATTTTTAGTCGTTGAAGGCTTGAAAAATCAAAATAATTCTGACAAATTCCAAGTTTTTTTTCTACAATTAAGGTAGCACCTCCCCCTCATTTCCTCACCAGCACACTTACAATTTCTTCTCTTCATTCTCTTGTGAAAATTCTCATGCTCTTAGTGATAATTTGGCAAAATTTTAAAAAGTTTTGCCAAAAAAAAATGAAATTCAGATTTTGACTTCTGTCAAGAAAACAAAGTAAGAATGTTGATTTATTTTTATATTTTTATTTACTTTTGATGACATGAAATTAATAATAGCGTAATTATTTCTTATAGTTTTCTTAATGGAGACCTAGCATTTTTTGTCCTTCCCAGCTTCTGATTTCGGGATTTCACCCAAAGAGCTTCTTGCTTCCTATCAAGCTGAAAATGTTGTAGCACTTGTACCATCCTTAAGCTCTACAAGTGCTATTGCGTCGGTAAACATCAATGCAAAATATCGAGATGCAGTACATTGGGAGTCTGGGAATATTTCGATCAAATTTTCAAGACATTAGACCGCGTTCAGAACAGGTATGCTGTTTGCAAATATTTTAAGAACAAATTAATTGCGAAATCTTCAGGTGGAACATGACACTTGAAGATATATGCTGAGAGCTGTAGAAACAAAGTGGGATTGGTTATGAGACAGATGCAGCTGCAATACAACCCCGATGGTACGTCACTGAGATTACAATCCTGATGTAGCTCGTGAAGCTCTTTGTCATTTAATCGCTTTCCAAGATCTACCTTTAAACTTTGATGAGTCGCCAGCATTTGAAAACTATATTAAGATCACTCATAATCTTAAGTTTTTCTTCAGTTTATAGACAAATAACAACTAGAGATCTGATTAAGTACTATAATAATTATCGTGATAAGCTAAAAGAGCTTTTTAGTACTTATACTTTTTCTGTGTCTCTGACATTAGACATATGGAGTGGTAGTGTTAAAAAGGATTAACTTAGTGAATTCGCTTACTTCGTAAACACATGACTGGCAACTAGAGAAGAGAATAATATGATTCAAATTAATTGACATAGCTCACACTCGTAAAAATATTGCTGATTGTATTATAAAAGTTGTGGGAGATTTTGGCTTCACATATAAAATTTTTGCATTAACATTAGATAATGCTGCAGCAAACACTTCTATAATGAATATTCTTACTCAACTTTTTAGTACATACGTCCAATCTTTCTTGCCACATCAGCATTGTGCTTGCCATATTATTAATCTTATAGTTAAATCTGGTTTAAAGAAGTGAAGCACGTACATTGAACCTTTTCGTATTGCAATACATTTCATTAATAATGCTAATGTACGAGTAGCATCATATAAGAATTATTGTCTTACAATGGGTGTACACCCATGTAAGTTTGGTGTAGATATACCAATTAGATGGAACTTTACTTTCTTGATGCTTAAGTAACTTATACCCTATAAGGATACATTTCCTGTTTTTATTAATACGAATTATCCTACCCGGGATGGTCAATCGCTACTCACAGAGCAATATTGGAATGAAATTTCTATGTTATATGCATTTGCTTTTATTTTAGGTCCTAGAGCTAAAATTCAAGGATTTGGTATTGTTCTCTCTCTTTTAAGTGATGCAATAAGCACTGATTATTCTAGCTATTGTTCACATGTTCGTGCTAACTTATCTGAAGTGTACGCTAAGTACAATCAGAAATTTAATAGAGTTCGCCTACAGTGACCACCACCACCCACAACAAGTGAGAAGAAAATTGTGTGGGGGAAATATATGGGGCGTAGGTGGCTTTACCTCAAAGAGTTCAAGTACAACATCGTCAAGTTCGGACACAACAACAGGTTGGGGGAGCTGGCTGCCTATCTTAACAGCAACACTGTCAACTACCAAGAGCAGCAGGATGAGGACTTCAGCATTTTGTAGTGGTGGCATGAACACAAGGTAACATATCCAATGCTTTCCATATTAGCACAAGATGTGTTAACAATTCCTGTTTCCATGACTTCTTTAGAGTCTTCTTTCAGTCTATTCGGAAGAATAATCAAAGAGAGAAGAATAAATCTGACAAGTGAGATGATAGAAATACTTCTCACTGTGAAAGAGTGGGAACAAACTGAACGAGCTCAACACACTACAAAAAAAGTTGAGCTGGCGGCGACATTTGAAAATCTTTTCTTGATCAGGAAGAATAATTGTAATCTTTACTTTTTTTACTTTACCACTGAGCTATAAGCCGTACTTTTTTTTCTTTGCTAAGATTTTCTCGTGTTGAATTTTTACTTGGCAAAGTTTTTAACGAGACAACCAAACATCAATAAAGCTCATTATTTAATTTTAATTATTTATCTTTTTTAGAATTTATTTTATATTTTAGTTTTTTTATCAATTTATATATGTTTTTAAAAAGTTTTTCCTACATCTTTTGAGTTCATCTAATTATTCTAATTTTTTTTCTCTTTTTTATTTTTTACATTTTTTCTATATTTTTATTAAGGCTTTTTCTATTCTCTAATTTTTCGAACATTTTTTAGATTTTTTCTGATTTTTTTCAAAAATGGAATTTTTTTGTCCCAATGGGGGCAAGCCTGCTTTACTGGCCGACTACGAGGCAACGAGTCAAGACAAGACGCCCGTTTGACCATCAAGCTGTGCTTTGATCGGCACTCGGCACCCTGCTATTAGCTGCAAATAAGGGCCTGTTTTGGATCCATACATATAATATTTAGCTGCTAAAAATTAGCTGAAGTGGATCCAAGCATAATCAGCTAATAGATCAGCTAACTATTAGCTGGGCACCCAGCTAATGGTTATCTAATTAGCTAGCCAAACACAGTTATTAGCAGCTAATATGTGGCATTTAACTAAACAGAAAAACTAAAAAACGGTATACCGTTGCAACGGTATACCTCTGAAACTCATGAAACTTATGATTTTTTGCACTGAAACTCATGAAACTTAGCACTAAAAACTGATAAAACATGAAACTGATGAAACTAAACACTGAAACTCATGAAACCAGCACTGAAACTGATAAGTTTTATAAGTTTTATGGCTATACCGTTGCAACGGTATACCGTTCCCTAGTCACTCTCTTAACTAAAATACCCTTTGCGTCTGTCACCAATAGCAGTTAATAGCACGGGTATTCTAGACAATTGATAAACCTAAACATCTATTAGCCACATATTAGGTGGTGGATCCAAACACCCTCCAACTAATAATTAGCTGTTAATGGATCCAAACGGGCCCTAAGTTGTGGCACCCATTAAACGAGACGGCCGTAACGGACCCCCGTTTGGCTGCGCGTAGCCTAGCTGAGTAGACTCTGAAATTGTTTGGTTGGCCGCGTAGGAAGCTGGATATGGAAGTGAAATGCACGGGAAGCTGAATCGGATACGTGCAACCAATCATCTTCGTACTGCCTGCATCCCACTCCCACAGGCAACCAACACACAGCGCAGCTCACTATGTCGCGATGAGGTTGCTCAAGCACGAGCATAATCTGGGTGTTACAGAAGGGCTATATAATTTAATGTGCTTGTACTGTTCCTGGTACATTTTATTCTCGATGGACTAGGCATTACTGCTCTGCATCAGAAATTAGAGCAGCACGTACATACAGACAAGGCAATCTGCTGTTCCTTCTTGGTGACTGTAGATATGCTCCTCACATTATTGCTGTACTCGGCATTGATTTCCATCCCCTCGTCCATGCTGAACCCTAGCCTCCGTTGCTTTGCATGGCTGCATCAGACATTGCTTCTGCAGACAAATTACTTCCTTTTTGTTTCCAGAATTCTGCATGGCGTAATCCATATAAAGCTCTTATGCTCTATTTTGGGCAGTTACATCCATGATAACATAATACAACATAATACTTGTGCATCATAAAAAGATCATATGAGAACAAATATATATCGACATAATTCATCTATAAATTTAGTTCTTTACACAAGCAAACCGAGTTCGAAAACTCCGTATCTACTCTATTAAAAGCCAAGAATGCGTGGCCTCTCAAGCCTTCTCAAGTATTTCTTCGTGAAAAAGCCTTTCAAAAAATCCGAAATTATGGTGAGGCCTTTTCACCCGTTCTTTTGCGGAAAAATAATGTGGTTTCGCACATTCGCATCCGGGGCGGTCCGAGCCCTTTGGCAAGCATACCCTCGTGTCTTCGAAGAAATGCGGCCAGACCGACCAAGCCTTTTTGCACAAAAAGCCCTATGGTTTTGCAAATCCGCACGCTAGTTACTAATTGTTCCTTCTACTCTACTCTCAAAGCACAAACAAGAACCACAATGTAATTCTACGATATGCGGACAAAAAAGTCAAAAATAATTAAGGATGGCGAAGTAAACGCAATGCCAAGGAAGAGAATTGAAATAACAGGAATGATGTCTCTCGAAGTAGGAATGACAATCGTGTGGGTACATCTCAATATCACCGTTTTAGATTCGAATCCGAATCCGAATCCGAACAGAGTGCTGTTCATCTAAGCCCACTATAAACTTTATAGACACATATTTGCATTTACACCTGAATCCGATGAATATTCGATACTCAACAGATACTCATGAGTAGAGATGGACATGCGGCCAAACAGGGAGGGGAAAGCGACAGACGCAGCAAGCCCTCGCAGTAGTCCGCTGCCACCAACGAGATCCTGGCCTGCTGGCCACTTAACTCGGCCTCAGCTTCGCGCTCATCCTCGCCTCCCCGGTTGCCCTAGCGCCCGCCACCTCGCCTCGCTCTAGTATATTTCTACACTCCTAGAGGAGAACGCGCACATGAGCCTAAATGTTGCAGAGCAGCAGAATCTTCAGAGAAGTTATGTATTGTTAGTTTGTCACATACATATTAACTTTGTTATAAGGGAACACATTGGAGACCAACCAGAGCCTCCACGTCATCCCTTCACGCCTTTTCGCGAAAAAGTCCTTCTATTTCCTTTAAATTACAGATAGGTCCTTATAAGTTACAAAAAGGTCATTCACGATTTTTTGTGAGGGGAAGAAAAACGCTTCCGAATCACGTTCAGGTCTTTCGTTCGTTGCTTTACGAAAAAAACTCTCATTAAATTAAAATTGCGCATAAACCCTTTTCTAATTTTTCAGGATAGCGCTTAGGTCAAAAAAAAATAACAAACAGGACCCCGTTCCTTACGTCCAGATCATTTCTTCGTTTTTCCCGAAAAAAATATTTTCATCAGCAGAAATATGTGTACGTCTCTATCTCTATATTTTCCCCCCAACTCGATCTCTAATATTTTTCGAAACATGTATTATTACTCGGTGAACACATAGTGTTAAACTCAATAAAAGAAGGTTGACATCTCTAATAATTTTCGGAACATGTATTATTGCCCGGTTAACACATAGACTGTTAAACTCGACAAAAAGGTTGGCATCTCTAATAATTTTCGGAACATGTATTATTGTCCGGTTAACACATATGTGTTAAACTCGACAAAAGAACGTTGACCGGATAATAATAGAGTGTTAATCAAATTCGTCAAAAGGAATATGTGTACAACTCTATCTCTCTATTTTTTTTTGTAACTCGATTCCTAATTTTTTCGGAATAAGAAATATGTGTGGAGTTGTATCTCTATTTTTTTTGCAACTCGATCTATAGTATTTTTCGAAACATGTATCATTCACCAGTGAACATATAGAGTGTAAAATTTGCCAAAGAAGATCATTTCTCCGTTTTTTCCGAGAAAATATATCTATTATGCCTGGAAGATTTACGGAGCAGCCAGCCGGCCACGTCGCCCTCTTGGCCAAAAGTCACTTCGAAAAAACTAAATTATATTTAGGTCCTTACACCGGTTATTTTTCAGAAAAAAAAAATTGATCAAATTTCGTACGGCGCGGCAACTAACGCGATCCTCACTAGTAAAAAATAAGAGGAGACATTAATGTCAAGAACAGAAGGGATGTCTGAATTCCCTGCATTTTTTTTTCTACAGTCGAAGCAGTTAACTTGCTTCAGAGGATGCATATAAGCATGACGATCAGCTAGCTACTCATAGGATTTTCGAGTAGTCTACTGAAGGAATACTACTACTAGGCACTAGCAACGTAGCACAAAGCAGGTTCTCTCTATGTTGAAGGGCAACGAAATAAATTGGTGCATGTCGGTCTTCGATATACTACTGTGTACTTCTTCCCTCTAAATTTATAATGTGTATTTTTTTTGGCAAATAACTCAATAAGATATAAAAAATAATTATACTATATCTAATTATTATCTCTAAGCATTATATTTAATTAAGTAAAAATAGATATTTATTAGAGGTATAAAAAAACATCACGCTAATTTTTGTATTAAAATATAAAATATATCATTTATTTATGAATAAAATCATTAGAAAATACATCAAATAAATTTGGACCAAGGGGTTAGGCTTCAATACGCTCTCTGAAGTTTAAATTTCGCAGTGCTACGACTTTTGTTATTGTGCTTGCAGCGCTGCATGCATGGAACCACTATTTGGCCTTGATGGTCGATTGATGAATGATAATCACTGACCAGTGTCTTCCGGTGGTGGAGGACACGGTTGCTATCCAGTTTCTTAGGGGTTGCAACTTAAGCAGTTGTGTGCGAGTCGTTGGATCAAAAAGAGACGGTTCAGATTGATCGAAAAAGTATTGTAGTAGTTACAGTAAAAAAACACTGTATCACATAGAACCGTTCGCTTCCTCGATCGGACGTCCAGTAATGGACATCTGTGTGAAAAGCATGCAGGACATTTCTCCTCTTCTGCCTTTCAAAGTCATTAATTATCTAGTTCTTTATATTTTTTTTTTCAATTCTAATATTTTCATTTATGCATTTGTAAATTTAACATCTTCCTTCATCGCAAAGAGATGTAACAGGTGACACCTGTCCTTTGCCACACTAAAGAAGCGTAGGAGCGAGCAAGCTAGCGCGGGGAGCAGGCATGGCCACACCCAAGGAGTGAGGGAGGAGCGGCTTAAGCGCGCTCGCCCTCTCCCGTGTCGTTAGGGGTGCCGCGTTTGCTCACATGCTTGTTCCTACACTCGCTAACCTTGTAACGGCGGTGGCCAACTTATGCGCTCCTCCGGCGCGGTAAGGAATATATGTCGTTTGTCATGTTTTTTATGGTGGGAGATAGAGATGAAAACGGATTTGATAGTTTCAAATCGATTCGGATAATTTTTGGATACGGTTTCTATCGAATCGGATATTTGTCGAATAGTATCAGATCGGATACGGATATGGATTTTTTTTGTTGGATACGGATTCGGATAATCCGTATATTGATGGGTCAAATATCCAAATATGCATGTGGGCTGGGCCAAGCTACTAAATTTTAAATTCGTTTTCTAATTTAATTAATTTATAAATAAAATTTTAAATATTAAAATTGGCAAACTAGCTCAAAAAATTACATTTTTTTAAAAAAAATCATGACATAATCTACGATTTAAAAAATTATTTTCAAGATGTATCATATTTTAAATTTTCTCAAAAATTCAAACACCCTTGTCCTTAATAGGGAAATATTTTAAATAAATGGCTAAAAATACATAAAATCTCATAAATACATAATTTATTATTTTAAACATAATTTAACAAAGAATATAAATATTGGGTTATTACACGTAAGTGTCATATTTTTTTTTCCTAGAGACATGGTATTTAAGTATCATCAAACTTTTAGGTTGTTCTGTGTTTGCTTCCATTTGTATCTCTAAGCAAGTATCACCTTTATTTTATGTTCTGATCTACATGTATGATGAATTAATCATATGTGTGTAATGAACTAAGTCTTACATATTTTTGTTTGAGACATGGTATCTAACTATTGTCTAAGTGAATGAAAATAATTATATTTGTTCAATTTTTTAACAATGTTTTGATCAAATCAATGTGTTTTTGTTGATTTTTTTATGTACAATCTAAGGGGCTATCACGTTTCAATAAATATTCATAACCGTATCCGATTCGATTCATATTCGAACCGTATCTGCATTCAAAATTATCCGTATTCGTATCCGGACTATCCGTATCCGCATTCGAGAACAAATATAAAAACATATATGATAAAACTATTATCATCCGATCCGTTTTCACTCCTAGTGGGAGAGGAGACCAAATATATAAACACATGCTATAAGAACGAGATTTGAAAAAAAAAATATACAAAAAGCTAGATAAACAATAATTTCCTCTCTTTTGAGCTCTTTCTTCGAGAACATTACGCAGGACTATACATCAGCTATTGGACGTTTGGAACTAGTCTATGATTCAAAGCTAAACTTGATCCGCTAGCACAGGGATACTGCTGGTACAGCACAGCCAGCATAGGTCAAAGGGGTTAAATGGAAATCAAGACGGAGCATTTGTACTCTCTCTCACCAAAACTTGTAGTCTGTCCGGTGTTTTGCGAAGGGAGGTATGCGTGCGTTTGATGGACCAAACTGAAAGCAGGTTAGTGGAAACAACCGTCCAAGACTGTCATTTCCCATCAAATGGGACGAAGCGCGGCAGCAGCTAGCACCGTGCCGGCTAGTTTCCAAAAAGCTACAATCGCTCTCGTCACCGCACCACGCTATGCTACACAGCATACTTCCTTAACCGTGTCTTACTCTTACCAGGTACATGCATTCTTTCACTGCGACTGCAATTGCGAACAAGATTAGGCAAGCGAAGTTCTTGGCCCCAACCAACAGGCGGCTTTTTTTTTTCTTTTGTCCCCGACATTTTTTTTTTCAAATCTGATTTATAAATCGATGAATTTGCAAGACTAGTCATGTTCTTATTTGCGAAACAGTGGTAAACGATATATATCACCCGCTCATATCCCTCGTATCCTGAGGTTGACATCGGGTTCTCACGTACCCTGAGTTTGGCAACAGGTGCCGCGAACCGATAGCTCGGCAGGTCTATCGCATGGCAGGAGGTGCCCAAGCGATTAATTAAGTAAAGTAATTAAGTGATTGATTAAGTGATTAATTAAATGACTAATTTGTGATTAATTTAGTAAATAAATGTATGCATGCCATACCCAACAAGGGGAGCTGAGCATACCATGTGATGCCGAGCAATGTGAGTTCAGCAGGCGGTGGTGCCTGCTGTGCTAACAGCGTCTTGCCGCAGTACGAGAGCATTTTAGATGATATACTGTGTGCCGCTGCATCTATCCTTAAGATTTTGAATTTTAATTTTCTCTAAAATTTCATCCAAAACCTTGTGAGAGGGAGCCATGCGTCATGCGCGCGCCCGCGGGGCCCTTTCCGAGCTTTCCTTTCCCACCCGGCCGCGCGCGGCACGCAGCGGCAGCATAGCATGCAGCGCTGCACACGGTGCGCGCGGCAGGTGCACTTATTGCGCAACAGTAGTACATGCTTCCTCGATGACGCCCCCTGCCTTGCTGCCTGCCTCTGCATCGCATCCGTTACTCTTTCTCCACAGGACCTCCTCTTCCCTCCTCTGCTCCCAAGACATCGATCGATCGTGTCCTGCACAGCACATTCTAGGAAGGGCTAGCGAGTAAAGAAAGTGGAACTAACGATGCAGCAAGCAGCAGGCGAGTAAATAAACTTGGCGAGACGCACGTATTGCGGTATTGGTGGGTGGGGGTCTCTTGAAAGCTGCAAAGCGGTGAAGTGTTTTGTGACCGTGTTTGTGTAGAAGCCTAAAAGGATACCATGGGCGCTTGGTACCTGGGTGTTCCATCCCCATTCCATTTCCACACGTATGTAACTATGTATGTATCATAGTAGTATGATGATGATCTGCTCTTCTCTCATCGTCCTAGTTTTTCGCTTGTGGGGGCCACCCCTAAAAAAAAATAACCTGTGGGGGCCAACCAAGTGGCCAGCCAGCCATCAGCAGTACCAGCTGCCAGTAGAAATATAAGCTGCTGTTCTTGTGGGCTGTAGTGTGAAAAGCTCCGGGTTTGTGGTTAGTGATCAGTGGGAGCGAGAGGAACACTACTGGAGAGAGATGGAGGCGAGCGGCGGAGCAGAAGGGAGGAAGCTGGGCGGCAGGACGGAGGCGAGCCCGGAGCGGGGCAGGCCGGCGTACGCTTCGTCGGTGCGGTCGGCGCCGGCGAGGCCGATGAGGCGGGTGCAGATCATCTACTACCTCTGCAGGAACGGGCAGCTGGAGCACCCACATTTCATGGAGCTGGCGCAGCATCCCCACCAGCCTCTTCGCCTCAAAGGTACCTACAAGCTCGTTAAAATTGTTGGGTATCTGCAAGTCCATTATCTCTACTATATAAAGTGAGAGTTTCTTCCCATGTCATATTAATTGTCCTGCTTAATTGCCCTACTTAATTGCCCTGTTTAATTGTCCTACGCAAGAAACGAAGCGTTGCTTTAATTAGCCAGCTTTTGCAAGAAACAAAGCGTTAAAGATAGATATTTGATCTTATGAAATAGTATTTTTTTTATATTTTTTAATTTTTATTTTTCGTTATCAATTTTGTTTTTCGTAGCAACGCACGGGCATATAACTAGTAAGAACTAATGTGGTTGTTGATCACTGATGCTGCAACTTTCTTTGTTATGCAGATGTGATGGATAGGCTGACGCTGCTGAGGGGGAAAGGCATGCCTGCTCTCTTCTCATGGTCTTGCAAGAGGTACGTACTGGTTGGGCTCTCTCTCTCTCTCTCACACACACACACACACACACACGCACGCAGAGGCAATAATGTAGTTTGAGCACACTGCAGCTTACGCATTGTTGTGCATTTGTGTGTACATTTGAAGGAACTACAAGAACGGGTACGTGTGGAACGACTTGTCAGAGAACGATGTGATCTACCCGTCGGACGGCGTAGAGTACGTCCTCAAGGGCTCTGAGATCTTCCCCGGCTGTTCTTCCGGTATTGACCATCATCAGTCTACCTGCCTTGTTCTTTTATCACCGTTGTTTCTTGTTAAAGCAACTCACTGCTGATCTTTATTGAAAAACTGGCCATGACTTTGCTTGATGCATGTAAAACAAGAGTTAGCAAACTAACTTTCATCTTTCTAGTATTAGGGGAACTTAATTGTTGCTTCTTCCCCTCCGAGAAACACGCTATTTTGTTAGCGCAAAAGGCTTTCTTGTCTCCTTGTCATTGTCAACTCGTTTTCAAATGAAAAGGCCATGGATGGTGGTAAACACAAGTACAGCTTGCTTAGTTTCTTACACCTCTCGCGTTTCCTTCCTGCACCCACATCGTAAATAGTGAAGACTTTATTACCTGTTTTCTTTTCTAAGGTTAACGCTCGATCGTGCCAGAAGTCTTCCCTTTTTTGCATGCATAATCTGAATTAATGGCCACCTATCTGCCGAACTAGTAGTACCATTCAATTGACGAACTTTTCTTTTGTTTTTTTCTTCTGAAACCTGCAGATCGGTTCCAACACCTCCGGGTAACCGATAGGTCTCCGACGAAGCCGCTGGCCCTTCCCCACAGCCACAAGCAGTACGTGGACGGCTACCGGGATGACGCCGCAGAAGATCACGAGGAGGACGAGCTGGGCTACCCGTACCACCGAGCCCCCGCGCCTCGCCTCGCCCGACCAGACAAGCCCGTCTCGGCCCGCACTAACCGGGGCCGCCCGGTGGAGCTGCCCGTCGAGGAGACCTCACCGCCGTCATCGACCTCTTCCGACAAGCCGCCGGCCGCCCAGCAGCCGTGCCGCGGTGACGAGACCGAACCGAACAGGGCCGGCTCGATGCTTCTGCAGTTCATCGCATGCGGTTCGGCCGCCGGCTCGGCCAAGTGCCGGGCCGAGCCCAGGCGGAGCTGCGGCCTGGTGAGCCGGCTCTCGTCCCGCGCCGGCGCGGACGAGGAGGAGGAGACGGCCGGTGAGCTGCGCCGGCGGTTCGGCCACCTGGCGGTGGAGGAGAAGGAGTACTTCAGCGGCAGCATCGTGGAGAGCGGCGGCAGGGCCACTCCCCTAGCTTCGTCGCTCAAGCGGTCCAACTCGTACAACGAGGAGAGGTAGGTAACCTTACCAGAATCCATTCCTTCCTCGCTTACTAGTTACACGTACGTACTAATTACTTTTTGTGATTTGTCAATGACACTGTCGAATGCATACGGCCGTTCTTAATCTTACTCGACCTGTCATGTCTAGGAAGATCTCTCTTAGGTCATGTAGATGTATCGTGGCATCATGTTTAGTCTTAAATGGGATGTTTGTACTCTAGTTATGACAGAAAGTAGGGGTCAACAAGTGAGCTTGTTTGTATGTCCGTCCCTCCGTTGTCGTGAGAAAAAAATGGAAACAAGGGAACAACTGAGCATGCATGCATGTCGTTTAGAACGGACGCTAACCAAACATGGCAGCGACGGGTCCATACGGGCACAGCGGTAGCATTATTGCCGGAAGTACCGAACGTGTAGTTGTCTCTGTGCCATGGATTCTCGTTGGCAGTATGCTGTACGTTTTGGCATGTCGACAGAGATATGTGTCGTGTCTGCGGTGTTCACTGTGCTGTGCATGCCCGTTCTTGGCTCGTCAAGCTTAAATCACTGAAGTGGCTGTACGATGTGTTACGTGACGAATGTAGTCGTAGATGTAGTATTCCTACATACGGACAAAACTTAATATGCATGACACTATGACGGAAACATAGTATGCTTATGCTTACACACCTGTCTGAATGCAAATGAACTACCCAGTATACAGGGGTGGATCTAGGCCTCGGGTAGAGTAGGCTGTAGCCCGAGGCTTGGTATCGAAAGCTCACTAAAATTCTACGAAAAATTATTGAAAAATCATTGAAAACAGATATTTAATTTAAGATCATGGCCTGGGCTAGCTCCGCCCCTGCCAGCATATATGGTGCAAATGCAAGCTCGATTGCTGCTAACTTTTGGTTCAACTTCAGGAGCTCGAGGGGTGGCGGTGGTGCCATCGGTGAGGAGAGAACGGACGAGCAGATGGAAGGGGAGGAAGGGATCATCAGGGGGGGATGCATCCCGGGCAGGAAGAAGCCGCTACAGCAGAAGTAGGCGCCTGACTCAGATTTGCAGGAGCCATTAAACATCTAGATCCGCTTTGTAAGACAAAACCAGGCTGAAACTACATAGCAGTAGGCTTCTTTACATCTGTAATGATAGGGAGTTCAGGCCGTCAGGGTAGTTTGGAGTACGCGTAGTAGTAGTAGCTGCCAGGCTAACATATTTGCTCGATGTTTGATGTGTTTCGTGGTGAGAAGTCAGCGTGCTGACGCTATATGTACTAGAAATAGTTGGTTTGGGACGCTGTAGCACTTTTCGACCCTATGTAAAAGAATATTGTAGTACAAGTAGTGATTTCATGCTTTTTTTTTCCCCTTTTGATACAGAATTACAAGCTACATAAATATTAGAGTAAACGAAAATATAAGTAATTATTATCCACTCTTTATTTATGTTTTAATATCTATATAACTAAAAAACGTTAAAAACACCTCCTTACATAACATGGATATGGACTGGTCGCGATGCATGAATCTGCAAGCATTATTCATTGCTCTATCATGCCCGGTGTTTGTGGGTGTGTTTTTCTGGCACTCTGGCCATCGCCTCTTGCGCTTTTAACAGGATCAATACCAATCAATCGGGAGTGGCAGGGCCGCTGCACTGGAATTTTTTACTGTTCTAGCCCCCTTACAAAAATAAATTCGTAATCTAGCCGTTGTTCCATCTAAATTGCAAAAATGGCCACATAACAGTACAAAACCGCTCAGTGGCAGCGCGGCATTTTTTTTACTATTATTTTATTCTAATTCCAGCGATCCCCGAGCGCGACATTTATTTTAAAATTTTTTTATCACGAAATCCCGTTGTGCGTGAGCGCGGTAATATAAACAAATTTTTTTTTCAATTTTCCAAAAAATTCCAGCGTTGGGAGTGCGCGGTATAATTTTCCAATTTTTTTTTGTTTTTAAAATACCGCTCATGGGGGGTGCGGTATAATTTTCAAAAAAAAATTTTGGTTCTTTAATTTTACTGCTCATGGGGGGTGCGGTATAATTTTCAAAAAAAAAAATTTTGGGGTTTTTTTGGCACCGCTGAATTGAAGTTTTTTTTTTTAAAAAAAATTGCCGCAGTCTAGGACTGCTTTATATTTAAAAAAAAAACGCCGCGATCGGGACTACTATATATTAAAAAAACAGCCGTGGGTGCAGTCTCATGCGATACAACGAGCAACCAAACGCTGGTTCCCTGGCTACTGCGAGTTTGGCCGCATGGAACCAAGCAACCAAACCGCTTGATAGCTGTTCATATTCAAGAATCTAGAACACCTGTTAAATTGTTGATAATATATCTCTCTCGTCATTATCTTTCCTTCATACAACCTAGATTTTTTGAGCTCTTTTATGGTATACTAAATTGAATATGAACCGTTCATTCTTGGTTTGGTTGATTGGTTCCATGCGGCCAGACTCGCAGTAGCTAGGGAACCAGCGTTTGGTTGCTCATTGTATCGCATGAGCCTGCACCCACGTCTTTTTTTTTAAATATATAGCGGTCCCAGACCGCGGCAATTTTTAAAAAACAAAAAAAAAATCAATTCAGCGGTGCCAAAAAAACCCAAAATTTTTTTTTTTGCAAAATAATACCGCACCCCCCATGAGTGGTAAAATTAAAAAAACAATTTTTTTTTAAAAAAAAATTATACCGCACCCCCCATGAGCGGTATTTTAAAAACCAAAAAAAAAAAAAATTGGAAAATTATACCGTGCACTCCTAGCGCTGGTATTTTTTGGGAAATTGAAAAAAAAATTGTTTATATTACCGCGCTCACGCACAGCGGGATTTCGGGATAAAAAATTTCCAGAATAAATGTCGCGCTCGGGGATCGCTGGAATTAGAATAAAATAATAATAAAAAAAATGTCGCGCTACCACTGAGCGGTTTTGTACTGTTATGTGGCTGTTTTTGCAATTTAGATGGAACAACGGCTAGCTTACGAATTTATTTTTGTGAGGGGGCTAGAACAGTAAAAAATTCCTGCACTGCGCGGCATGCCAGGCCATGCAGTCGACTGTGGCGCGCTTTTAACACCATCATCCATCATGTTTTGGGCACGCAATGCAAACCAAGAGACCAGGTTGTGCTTCCCTCCTTCCCCTGCCGGTGGTAGTAATAACCAAGGTTAGAAAACCGAACGGTTTTCGTGAATTTTGACCAGTTTTTGAGATTTTGAACCCTACCGAAATAGAAAACCGACCGGTAAACCGAACAAATTTAAATTCAAAAATTTTATAAAATTTAACCAAAAAAATTCCTAAAATAAGTATGAATAGTTTTGTAACCTTTAGGATGAAAATTGGTTGAAAAAATAAATTTTCTAGACATTTTTGCACCATAACCGATTTTACAACATTGAAAAAAAAACAGTACTAAGATCCGGAATTTTATACTGTCGGGGGGTCGGGTAATTTCCATAAATTACCTCGGATGCCACCAACGACCGAGCTCGCTCCCGCCCGAGCTACCAGGAGGTCGTTACCCTGGATTGTCTAATCAGAATTCGGAGGCTCGCATTCTGATTCCGAGCTCGGGCTCGGGTGGGACCAAGAACGATCGTATTCGGTGATTCCAAGCTTTCGGTGTCGGCCATCGGCCCGACCTTATGTGGTCTCGGTTTGGTGGGAATAACCACCCGGCGTAACTTCCGTTGGCCCGTTACGTTCCTTCGTGGGGCGTGGCGCTCGCCCAAACGCGGGTAGTGGGATCAGTGGAGTTCGATCCTTTGTAAGTTATAAAGCGCCCCCATCGTGAGGGGACACAGACAACATACCACGCATGCATAAGACTCGGACATTACCAGTAAGAGTAAACGAGCCGAGTAGGGCTATTATCTCTTTCTGAGAGGCCCGAACCAGGGTAAAGCTACGTTTCCACGCTCGTTGAAATCACGGTGAGTCGTTCTCGATAATCCCTCACGTAAGAAGGGGTCACAGCTTGGTCCCTCCACCAACAAGTAAGCTCGGCGCTGTTCCCCAATCGTGCCGATACCGGGCGCGTCCGTGGGGATCCGACTTTCCTTCGTGAGGAATCCTGGAAGAATGTCGAGAATCGAGAACCACCGGGGCTCGCCCCGAGATCGAGGAAGAGGACAAGGTTCTTCGACAATGGGGCGGCGACGTCGCCAGATTAAGAATCAAGACGGTTCCCAGGAGCTTTTCCTGGAAGCCGCTGCTAACCGGCGATTCTTCGCTTCCTCAGACGCCCTCCTGACCAGCACGACGGGCTCACGATGGATGCAGACATCCGACCTCTACGAGCTCGACCAGAGGACCGCTTCACGGGAGACACCGTGATGTCCCCCTCGCGATCCGTCCAATCCCGTAACGCGTCTTCGTTGCGGAAGAGGATAAATGCCGGAGCAAATCCCCGGCTCAAGCGGCGTCTTCACGCTCACGGCGGCCAAAGAGCACCTGCAGGCATCTCGACGGACGAATGACTTACGCCGGCAAGTCCGAGGTGGCCTGACGATAAGACCAGGGCGAAGTTCGCGAGAATTTCCGCAGCAGACGGACTCCGGAGTCACGGCGACGCACGAGCTCAGTTTACCCCGCGTTCCTCTCAGCGGGGAACGCCTCAAGCTCGCCACGGTGGTGCGCGAACTCGAGAGTTTCCGAGCAGGTCGACCTAGAAGCCATGGGCGCGTGGCGGCGGCCGACGGAAATCGCCCAGGAACATAAGGGCTGCAGAGGCCTCCCGGAAAGGGGCGCCAGAGCAATTCACTGAACGCCGGCGCCCGGAAAGCGCCACCACCCGATGACTCACGCAGCGCACCCAGAGTGTTGGCGCGGCGGCTGACTCGAGGAGGCACCTGAGCAATTCCCCGGGCTCCCTCGGGACCGGCCGGAATCAGAGCACGGCAGAAGCCGGGCCGAACATTCCTCATCGGGCCACTCCCATCCTCGGCGTGGGAGACTTTCTTCTCAGGGCCCACTAACCTCGGGCTCGGTGGTGGGGATGCCACCGCCCTTGCCGTGGTGATCGCCAAGCAGTCCGTGTTCGGTGCGAGCGACCAGCGGCGTCGGCGCGACGAGTGACTGGCCGACAAGGTTTAAGTTGGGCCACATCGAGAGATCGACGGGACTCGAGCCCGGCGAGTTTCTCTCGATCTACACCACGCCATTTTAGCCGGGGTGATGAAAGGAGTGATGGCCAACTTTACGCCCACGATCTGGATCGACGGCTCGGCTTTCGACGTGGTGTTCAACGAGAGAGAACTTCGATCCGGTCTGGGCCCGGTGGCGAAAGACTCTCCGAGCCAACTTCCAGAGCTGCTATGTCCGCCGGGAAGGAGCGCGACCTTTGAGCGTCGATACAGCGGAGGCGAGACCTGCCAGCTTCGTCCGGCGCTTCATGCAAGTGCAATTCCATCGAGCATCTCGGATGAGGCGATGCGTCGGGCTTTCAAGTTCGGGAGTCCGAGACGATCGCTTTACTCGGGACTCGAAATCACGGACATCACAGCAACGTTTCGCATGGTGACCGTTAACGCCAGGCGAGGCCGCCCAATGGAAGAAATTTGCTAGACGAGGTGCGCTCGGCCGGGCTCGAAGGGCATCAGCGGCGTAGCTCGATCGAGAAAAAATCAAAAAGAAGAAAAATCCTCCGTCTCGCGTGGTGGCGACCATCGAAGACAACGGCCGACCTCGCTGATGCGTGCGATTGTGGGGCCCGAAAGAGGTCGACCGGTTCCGTGGAACAACGAGCGAACTGGGACGACCAAGATGCGGCGACCAGCGGGCGGGCTAGTGTTTACTACGCCGCTCCACGAGCGCATGGGCACGACCTTGGAGTTGCGAGCGTGGGCCTCGCCGGGAGCAGTTCTACAATGGTAAGGGTCCCATGCCCCACGCTCCCGAGATGGAAGGAGACGCGTCAAGGGCAAAAGCCCGCCGAGGAGCAAGACACCGAACATATGGAGTACCAAGAACCGAGAAACCACATCGCCGTGATATTCGGGGCTTCGCCTATGGGTCGCGTCGGGAGTTAAAGGAGGCCGCGCGAGGTACTCCGTGTCACTCGTGGAAGCCTCTGTTTCAGCAGCTCAAGTGGTCCGAGTTGCCGATCACCTTCTCGACGATCGCCTCTGAGGATGACGAAACCCCAAAGGCTTCCGATGGTCGCAGCCCAACGACCGCAACACCCGATGAGGTGTCCTTGTGGATCATGGGAGCTCCTGGACTGATATCCGCGAGGGTCTTGGGCGAGATCTGGATCCTCGCTTCCAAGATCAAAAGCCTGGTGGTCGTTATGCGATAGTACCCAACGTCGGGAGCCACTCGGCGGTCGTCCTGCCAGATAACGTTCGGCAATCGAGCAACTTCGAACGGAGCTAATCCGCGTTACGTGGCGGTCGATTCAGTCGGCTATAACGCGCCATCTGGGCCGGTATCGCCAAATTCATGGCCGCCACTCATCACGGTACCAATGCTTGAAGGTCCCCGGCCGGCGGGCGTGATCACGGGAAGCCCGAAAGCCAGCCTTTCTGAATCGCGACGAGAGGCGTTGGACATGGTCGGTCAACCGCCCCTAACGCTGGCCGAACAAGAGCGAGGAGTTCGGCCAAGGCTAGCCTCCAGGCTGGGGAGAAACCAAGGCCATCCCGTGTGCGACGCCAAAGCGTGACAAGGTCGCACACGTGGGGGCTTCCTAGATCCTAAATAGGAACTCGAAGCTGCGGATCTTCCTCCGAGAAGCCTGCACGTTCGCTCGGGAACCGTCGGACATGCTCCGGAGTCCCCAAGGGAGGTCAAGCGACACAGCCAAGGGCGTTCGCGACAAAAGCACGTGCGGCGAAGCTCAGCGCTTCTCCCTGAGAAGCAAGCCATCATCAGAAGGCGGACAAGCTCCTCAAAGCCGTTTCATTCTGGAGGTCGACCATTCCGATTGGTTGGCCAACCTGGGCCATCGTGGATGAAGAAAGGAGGCAAGTGGCGATGTGTGTCGATCACACGGCCGAATGCCGCATGCAAGGACAACTTCCGCTACTCGGATAGACCCGGTTGGTCGACGGCGGCCGGCTCGAGGCGATGAGCTTTCCGACGCCCACTCAGGCTATCACCAGGATCGCATATCGCCCGACGATGAGGAGAAACTTCCTTCATCACGCCGTTTGGCACATTCTCGCTACTACGACCATGTCCTTGGTCTATGAACGGCCGGAGCGACCTTCAGCGCCTTATAAAACCTTCTCGAACCAAATAGGCTCGAACCTGGAAGTGTATGAGCGACATAGTCGTGTCAAGAGCAAGATGGCCTCGGACCATGTATCCGATCTAGAGGAGACTTTTCATAACCTCAATAAGCATCGAATAAAGTTAAACCCTGAAAAATGTGTGTTCGAGTCAAAGCCGCAAGGTGCTCTGATACATGATCGGCCCACAAGGAATCGGGCCAACCTGGAGAAGATAGAAGCCATCGAGAACATCGACCACCGACTTGCACTCGGAGGTCCAATCCTGGCATCGAGAATGGGCGGCTTAAGTCGTTTCATCTCGGCCGGAACGTGGCCTACCTTTCTTCAAGGCGTCCGAAGCACGACGGTTTCACTTGGACAGATAGCGCACGCTCTTTCAAAGAGCTTAAACTATATTTGTCGAGACCCCGGCCTTGACCACGCCAAGAGTAGGAGAGGTCCTCTTGTTTTACCTGGCGCCACACCCCATGCGGTAAGCGCCGTCATCAAGAGAAGAACGGACGAGTGCGGCGCCCCGATCTACTACATCAGGTGTCGCGGACCAAAGGAGCGCACCCGAGGTCGAAAGCTCCTTTATACGCTCCTTGTGGCCTCGAAGAAGTTAAGACACTACTTCCGGGCACACAAAATCCAAGTCCCACCAACTTCCCATTGAGAAATTTCTGAATCGGGATAGCGGGCGGATCAAAATGGGCCATGGAGCTCGAATTCGAGATCAATTTCGGCGTAACTGATCAAATCTCAGGTCTAGCGGACTTCCTAGCCGCGAATGGACAAACCCGCCCGTCTGCCCGAACCCAACGGTAACCGAAAGCGAGTACTACGCTGGGTCATGCACTGACGGATTCCGAAGCCACGATTGCTCGGAAGTCGCGAGTGGTCCTCGAATCCCCTCGGGGAGCGGATCCAATCGCCCTCAACCGCACTTTCGGCGCCCAACAAACAACGCAGCGAATCGAAGTGCGCTAGCGGCAGCCGGGCATGCAAAGCGCCGAGTCCAACGACTAATCGCGAAGGCGACTTCGCACCGGTGGTCAACCAGGTTAACAAGGAGTATCAGTGTTCCGATGACTCAATGGCGCTTTACTGGCGCTGAAGTAAGGAAGATGGAAAAGTACTTGAAACTTCAAGTACTATACATCCTCAGGAAGGACAATGCCCTGGCCGACCATCTATCAAAGGTCGGTTCACGATTTCCCGCTTCAAATGGGGGTGCTCATCGAGCACCTCTATAAGCCCTCCATCCCCAGGGGAAGAGGCAACCGAGACGGTGGTACCGTCTTCTTCCTCGAGCGACGCGAATTGGATGACGCCATTCACCCAATGCCCGTGCACGGGACACCGCTCGAGGAGGAAGCCGAGAAATCCCGGCTAGCGACGCTCTCGACCTATAAAATGGTCGAGGGTCTCTTATACACAAAGGTGCACTTGAGTCCCTCCAAATGCATCACCCAAGAGGAAGGCAAATATCTCCTCGAGGATATCCATGACGGATGTGTGAGCTCACTGTCTTTAGGACCTTGGTGAGCAAAGCCTTCGATTGGGTTACTATTAACCGGCGAGCCCTGGCGGCACGCTCAATAGTAACCTCCGCCGATCTTGCAGTTCCCATGCTCGGAAGGTCCATCACTGTGACATCTGGCTCTGAGACCATGCGCTAACCTGGCCGTTTCGGTTTTGGGGCATCGACATACTCGGTCCATTTCCAGGAAGGAGGGGTTGTAAATACTGCTCGCCGTAATCGACACCTTCACTAAATGGATCGAGGCGAGCCTGTATCAACCATCTCGGCACAGCGGCTAAAAGGTTCTTCCGTAATAATGTAGTAACCCGCTTTGGCGTTAAGTCGCCTCATTACCGACAACACTTTCGGTTCACAAGCGAGGTGTTTCAGCTTTATTATGCGAGGAGGTCGGGACCAAGATATGCTTTCGCATCCGTGGCCCACCTGAGCAATAGCCGACGGCGCTTTGTAGCGCGCGAACAGGGCGCATCGTCCAAGGAATCAAGAAGAGAGTTTTTCAAGAGCCTCGATCGGCAATTAGAACTGGTCGTGGAAACTACCACTTCGTCCCTTGGTCATTCCCACGACGAGCCGAGCCACGGGGAGACCCCTTCGGCTCATTATATGGCGCGGAAAGCTGTCCTACCGCCGAGGTTGTCCTAGGATCCCGAGTGAACCTGGCCGATAACATCGACGCAAAGCGACAACGCCTTCGACCTCGACCTTGCGGAGGCGGCTTCGTGAACGGGCTCATTGCGATCCGCGGTTTACACGGCAAGCTCTTCGGCGAGCACGCCGCTAAATCGATGCGACCAGGACCTTACACGTCGGCGACCTCGTTGCACGGGTCCAAGACTGTCAAAAAGCCAACAAGCTAACGCCAAGATGGGAAGGTCCTTACACTGGCCGTCTCAGCAGACGCCCGTGGCCGTCTCGCCTGCAATGGAAGATGGTCGAGAACTAGCTAGTACTTGGAACATCGACCAGCTGCGTAAGTTCCATGTCTAACCTCACCCGCTTTTACCTTTTAATAAACTTTGTCACCTTACCTCCATTCTCTCTCTCTCTTTCCCATTCTACGATTAAGCTCGACCAGACAAAGTGTCGTAAGGTCGATCGTTGGGGCGAAACACCGTATGACAAAGCTCGACCTCGAGGCTTCCTTCCTCGTAAAGACGACCATCTTTTTTTTCGCGGTAGACCTCGCCGCAAGTAAAGATTCGCGACAGGACACCCTTTCTCAACGGTTCCGAGCTCAGGCGGCCGTTAGTGGCGTCAACGCATAGTAACCCCTAAGGGCCACACGGATCTCCGCATTCTACTCCGCCAACGAGGATCGCCCGCAGCTTCATTCACGACGCTACGGCGTGAGGTACCACGACCTGCGACCTCGTGCAACTTTCGCGAGATGGTCACCTCGACCTCGTGCAACTTTCGCGCGAGATAGTCATTTCCTCGCAAATACGATTGATCGCTAAGTCGCGTAAGACCACGGCACGCGAAACAAGTCATTTCTAAATGCGATTTATTGATCGCTAAGTCGCGTAAGACCACGGCACGCGAAACAAATCGTTGTCATCTCGGAGAAAAACAAAAAGCGTCCATTCAAAAATAACGCCCTTTCTATGTTCAAGGCGGTTTTCTTTCCCTATAGTTTACGAGTAAAGACAGAAAAAGAAAATTACAGAGGCAAGACGCTCGTCCGCAAAAGCGGCAGCTGTCTCGCGAGTCAAGTCGGACTCAAGGTCGAGCACTGGCCGACGAGCTTCCCGACCTTCGCTTGCGCTTGACGGTCGCTGACTCCTCCCGTTCTTTGATCGATTGTCCTTTCGGCGGCGAAAGCAAATAATGAAGGTCGCCACCGTGGGTTTCCAGCCCGACCTGCTTGCTCGCTCGGTCAGGCGCCTCACGGCTCGTGCACGGACTCCTCCACCTTCCGGGATCTCGCCTGGAAGATGTCGGCTACGGCAGAACCCGGCGCTCAGCTCCGCTTAATCTTAGCGTCTGCCCGGCTTGGTGCCGCGACAACTCGGCGCAGTCGCGGCATGGAAGTCCTTCATGGTGGACTCAGATCACAGCAGGCTGCTGTGTCGTAATCGAAGCTCTTGGTAAAAGTACATAAGCGAAGCACTTACCCAAAAGTCGCCCCATTTGATGGAACAACTTTCGCGGGGTCCTCCACCTCGCTTAGACGGGCAAGGGATCCCCCGCCTTAGTCCTTCTCCTTGATCGGGCTGGGGCTTGAGCCCGAGCTCCCGTCCCCCGAAGGCGATGGACTTTGCCCTGGGGGATGACCTCCGCCTCCTCGGAGAGGGCCTCAAGAGCAAGATCACCTCCCGCTTCTTCCTCCCGGCGGTTGCGCTCTGCCTCCTCGATCGGGGCTCGCCTCCGATCGGAGAGACTCAGCCCCTCGACAGGCTCCACCTTCGGCGATCTCTGACGGCTAGAACAGGGGACACCGACACCGGTCAGATCCTTGGTCAAGAGATCTCAGCGGGATCAGCAGAGCACCAAGTCCTGGCACGAGGTCGGTCTCAGCCCCAGCGGACCTCGGCGCCTGGCAATTCCCTTCGTCTGGAAGCTGCCCGGCTCGCCCTCACGGTGGTCGTCTCTCCCAACCAGCGGGTAGCCGGCTCTTCCTCGTCTGACGACTCCCGCCAGATTGGGTCCTCGACGCTAGCCGCGTCTGGCGCGTGACGTCATAAGCCCGGGAGAGGCCTCGGCGATCTCTGAGTCGCGGTGATGATGTCGGCCGGCGCTGGAAGCACCCGCCACCACCATCAGACTTCTCGGTGCTATCCTCCACAACTATGATGTGGGGATGCCCTCATGCCGGCAGGCATCGGCGGCCGCGATCTTCCTCGTGCCTCCTCTTCGAGACACGACCTCCGGGTCGACTCCGGGGCTGCGACATGACCCCCACCTCGACGCCGCCACCGGCAAGTGGGGATCGGCTGACCTCCGCTGACCTCGGCTCGCCGGCCTGTCGCCCGGCAGCCTCAAGAAATGGCAAGCTCCCTCTAGCACGAGGTCAAGAATATCACCATCGCCATCGGCAAAATCCCATAACTCGCGACTAACCGCCACACCCACTATAGGCACGGGGGTTAGTATGGTGCCGGAAGGAAAGAGACAAACAAGAGGAGCAGGCTGACCTTGCTCGGCGTCCTTCGTGAGAGCTCGGGCGGGCCGAGGGCGGCCATGTCCTCGCGCGCCTTATCTACTGGCGGCCATGGTCGACCTCTCTCAAGCCGACCTCGAGAGATCGGCGTTGGCGCGGTTGGCGGCGGGCGACTGCGGGACCTCCGGGACCAGATTGCGCGGAGTCCAGCTCGTCTTTCTCCTCCTCGTGGTCCCCGGAGCCGAGCTCGAAGCTCACCAGCCTTGAGCTCCGCTGGTCACCTGCCTCCACTCGACCTTCCGCAGCTGGGCCAAGGTGCGGCTCCTTCTTCACAAGAAGAGCCGAAACGGAGCCATCACCGGGGATTGTTTCGGTGTACTCGCCCATCCACAATCGGTTCCTCACCTCCTGCCGGTCCGCATACTCCAAGTCTTTGTGGAGGTGAGCGGTCGTCGGCCGACGTAGGGCGCTCGCGTGTCTTTGCAGGGCCGACGGCGTGAGCGCTGAGATCCCTTGGCGCTTACGCTCGCGGTCTTGGTCTTTCGACCCGTCCATAATTCGCGATCCCAGGGACCGCGACGGCTTGAGGGCAACCTTCTCCTGAAAAAGAAAAAGCTCGAATGAGGTCGGAAGGCCCGCGAACTGGTTCCGACAAAGCGAAGAAGTCAGTCGGGGACTTACCGCCTCGGTCCTAAGGAGCGTTGTTCGGGATCTCGGCGGCCTCGATGATTTCCTTGCCTTTAGGGGTGCCGAACATCTCGGACACCCTCACATCCACCAGTCGGCGAGCTGCATACCAGCCAAGGGAGAGGTCGTGAGAAGGAGCATCCTCTGCTTTCGGAAAGAAGATTGAGGGCGATGACATACCCGGAGCGTGACTCCGGGTGATGTCCCGCCACCTCGACCTTGAAGAAGGATGCCTCCTCCTCCTGAGGGGTGATATCCGGTTCCCACGTAGTCGGGTAACGCCCCACCGGCCACCAGAACACGTGAGCTCGTTGATCGTCATGAGGATCTTCTCTCTCGGGCTCCACGGGTCGAAGGTTCGGACGCTGACCTGGCCGGAGTAGGAAGCGTGCTGCCGCTTTCTTCAGTAGACTAAGAAGTCGGCCCAACTTGACACCGAGTCCTTGAGCGTGAAGCTCGGGTACTCATATGGGGTAGGTCAGCGGAAATAGAGGCACCGGCCTGCGGCGTGCCGGTGCGAGAAAGGGTGTAGAAGTGGAAGAAGAGATCGGAGTGGGCTCGGCGCCCACGAACCCTTCGCAGAGATAGTGAAGATGGCCATAATGAGAATGGAGTTGGGATGGAGTGAGCCACTCGAGGGGAGTGCGGCCTCAACAAACTCACTTTCGCAAGGCCCAGGAGCCCGTGCTCATGGCGTGAGCTCGGTGGAGACGATCTCCTCCTCAGTGCCGGCTCTCTTCGTCGCCAGGGCTCTCCATGTCTCTGGCTGCCGAGGTACTTCTGCTTCGAGGTCTCGACGCTACACTGTCGAGCTTCTTTGCGCCTTGAACTTCGCCATGAGGATGAGGAAGATGATCGAGGAGAAGGATGGCGCGAAGCAGGAGTGTGAGACGCAGCGATCGAATGTCTGACCAAGTGAGTCTAAGGGTTTTCTCTTGAGTGTTTAAAAACTCCTCCAGGAGATGGGGAAGCGAAAGGACTTCCCGCCCGTTATGATCGAGGAAGCCCTAGAGGCAGAGAGCGCTTGAGGCGTTCGCCATCCGAGAAGCGACACGTGGGCACGCAAATCGAACCGCGAATCTGCGGGCGGTTCCCGGAAGGACGATTCGAGCTTCGAGAAGGAACCGATGAGGGCCGCCATTCGCTCGGGCACTGACGAATACTGGAACAACAAGCTCGTTCGAGGAAGGTTAATAGCTTTCGTTAGTCGCGGCATTGTCGCGTGAACCCCGACATGCTCGTGAGAACGGTAGGCCCAAGGGGAAGGCCTTCCTTAGACCTTTTCCGCCATTTGAACCTGGGGCTAGGTATCGTTTGGTAATTTCCCGGATGCACCAACGGATGCCTGTGGCCGCCTCCGCCGAAAGCTAACAGGAGGTCGTTACTGGATTGTCTAATCGGGGAGGAGGGCCACGATTCCGGCCGATTAAAGCTCGCCTCGGTGGACCAAACGCATCGTATTCACGATTCCAAGCTCGGTGTCGACCATCGGCCCGACCTTATGTGGTCTCGGGTCGGTGGGAATAACCACCAGCGTAACTCCGTTGGCCCGTTCGTTCCGTGGGAGCGTGGCGGAAGGATAGGATCCACAGTTGCGTTTGGGCGAGAGGTCCAAAGCGTTAAGTGGTAGTGGATCGTGGAGTTCGATCCTTTGTAAGCTATAAAGCGTCCCCATCGTGAGGGGGACACAGACCAAACAACATACCACATGCATCGGTAAGACTGGGACACATTGCAAGAGTGAGAGCTGAGTAGGGCTATTATCTTTTCTCTGAGAGCCGAACCAGGTAAACCTGCCGTTTCACGCTTTCGTTGAAATCTGGTGAGTCGTTCCTCGAGTAATCCCTCACGTAAGAAGGGGTCACAGTTGGTCCCTCCACCAACAAGTAAGCTCGGCGGGGGCCTGTTCCCCAATCGTCGACATATACCATGTTGAACCAACAGTGGGAAACGATTAGTCCATGGACATGACAAAGCTGGCTTGAATACAAGACGGAGTTGCTAGCTACTCGAGGATTAGTGCTCATGTCCAAAGAGTGCGGCAATGGAAGAATGATGAAGCTATGCCAAGTGTGAATATTCATTTTTGGTGAGCAATATTGATTTGAAATGTAATATGTTATGGTATTGAAATGTGGATTTGTTTAATTGAGTTGTGAACGGTGTTGAAATGAAATGTTATTATTGTTGCAACTTGAGATTGTCTAAAATATAGTAAATGTCCTGCCAAATTTTTTTGTATTCTTCCATATTATGCTATTATAATCTTCCACAATTTTTATAATTTTTCACAATTTTTTTTGTTGCATTTTTCTTCATTTTTCATTCGGTCTACAACTTTCCTTCCAACCAGCCGAATTGAGAATATCGACCGATTTTTGAGGATTTCGAGTGAATTTTGAGATTATTCAAATTTTTTCGAGATGATTTTGACCGACCGTTTGACTTTCAAACCGTTCGGTTTTCGATGAATTTCGACCGATTTTTGTGAAATTTCGCTATCGGCGGGAGAGCGAAATTGAGATGCAAAACGATTTTGTTAACCCTGGTAATAACTGATCCGCTGCAGCTGCCGCCTCAGGTATGGCATCTCAAATGAATCGGCAAAGAAACGCTAGTACGACTTCAACCGTATGTTGCTGTTTCTGAAAGAGAGGGAGGATCGACGGTAAGCTCGTTCTTATTTGTACGGGAGGGATTGCTTCGTGGGCCTCTTCCGACCGCAGCTGCCAATATTGGCCCGATTCGTACACATTGGATGTGGACTATAGCCCACCAGCGTCCCTGCGCGTAAGCGGGCCAGGGAAAATGCGGAAACAGCCGACGGCCAACGCATGCGGCCCTTTGCCACCCCGGACAACCGAGCATGAGAATGGCGCTACAAGGGTATTACCAAATTTTGGTAAAATTTGCCTTGGTTTTGAACCAAATAGCCACCAATTTGTGGATAAAGATTCCATACAGTTTGCACTATTGACTACTTGTTCCATATCCAACAGCTGAGAATGACGCCAAAGGCACGGAACTGTTCACCTCGACCATTGCTTGTGCTGTTGTGCATGGCAGAGGTTATTCAACTCTGTTGGATGAAATGTACATGTTTTTGCAACTACTTCGTACATAATTTGGATATTTTACGATGGATTTGTATGTTCACAAAGTCGTGTGGGCAGACACCTAACATTGAAAATAAGGTGTTTATTGTTACACTCTGATACCTTTTTTATATGCAACAATCTCGGGATTGGATCAGAGTTTCGTGAGATACGGTATAAATGTACACGGTCTCAAAAACGAGGAGGATAAATCTTGTAGAGAGATCCAAAATAATGATATTGAAGTAACTACGACGAGAGAGAAAAGATTTAACGAAACCAACCGCAAATTCTTTAAGTACAATCTCAAAAGAGTATAAGGGATTATTGCTATCTCGTAATCTCTTAAATTTTATAGGACCTTTTAATCTTGCTGTATACAAGAATCTAGCGCTAAAGAATAATCTAGGCTCTAATCATCTTGTCAACATCTTGCTTTGGATGAGCTGACTTGTGACTTCATGGTTGCTTAGGCTCTCCATGATCATCTCATGGGTTTATATAACTCTCTTAGTCCCCCACCAAAGCAAGCAGAAATCCTACTCTGAAAGAAAGTAGGAATCCTGGACATATTTTCAAATCCTAAAAGACTAGATATGAGTCACCATAATTAACAATCTCCACATTAACACTCGCTCAAAGTCAGCTCTGAATTTTTTCTTCCCACATTTTTGAGTGCCCCTATCATAGGGGCTCCGGCATATCACCGCAATGTGCAAGTCGGTGTTTGGGTTTGGCCGCTCGAACCCTCCACATGAAAGCATTTTCTTTGTGTAGTTTGGCTAACAACACCTTCTATTCCTATAGCCCTCAATGCCATAAGTTTGTTCCACCTTCATGCTACACGGTAATTCATGGTTGATCCCGTCACGTCTTTCTTCTTCCAACAGTTGTAATTTCAAGCTCTATTAGTTTTGGTAATTGGTTTTAGATTAATGCTTAATCTTTGTTTAATGATAAATCTAATCTTTATGAGACTAACATATTTATTGAGCTTATTGTTAGTAGTCTAAATTTTGGATGAAAATGAAAAACCTAAGGTATGCATTTGAATTAATGTTCATTATCTTATTGCATACTTAGGATTCAAATTGATGTATGAATTCCTCCATCACATTAACCACAAAATATGCATTATATTTCCAATCCATATATTGCATAGACATATATATCTATGGGGAGCTCATTATTTAACTTGATGTTTCATTGTATTAATCTAGCTCTTCACTTCGTATATAAATGATCAATACTTTAGAACCAATCCTTGATCATATATTTAAATTATCTAATTATAGTATACTCATGGTAACAGAGCCAATTTCAACGAAAATTATGAATGCTTAGTAATTTTAGCATCGTGATGTGAATACGACAACCGATTGAAAATCTCAAACTAACAAGTCTCACCGGCGATAGATGAACATGGCAGCGTAACCCACCCTGAGAAAATACCTGCATTTAACCGAGAAACTGAATTGCCACTATCAGTTCAAGTTACAACAATCAGAAAAATAAAAAAGAAAGAAAGAAGAAGAGCGTAGTATATATGCGGTAGATGTAGCTCCTCGCTGGCCGGAGCTGAAATTGTCGATGTAGCACACGCAACGCTGCTCCAGTGGCACCATCGTGGCACTGGAGGTGACGCAGACCACCCCTTTGTTGATCAGACATCGGGAACTAAGCCGAATCGTGCCCGGGTTCGGTGATTTCTAACGTTTTTTTTCTTCGAAAATCGAAAATCGATTGATTTTCTTAAATAAGATAAGTTGAACCCTGACACTGGTTGTTGCTATTTACATGAATGTCTATGCAAAGCCACGAATGAACATGCAAAGCCACGGTAAATACTTGAGAGAATTATTTCAGATACACTTGTTTGTGGAATGAATTGGGAGCTTATAAGATGTGAATGTCAATGCTTGTTGTCTGCTGCGGCAGATATATCATGGTGGCACGATGAGGTTGGAACACCGATTCCACTCGTTGCACCTTAGTACCCTTGTGTTCTCTCGGTCATTATGTGTATTACTAATCTATTTAATTTTATTCTTAAGATTACTACTTGTATATATTTTTGAGCTTTTGAAATGCACCATATATTATTAAGATATTATCTTTAATTATTTACTATTTTAAATTTGTTGTTTATCAATTTACGTATTAATTTAGATTGCACGTAACATTTTTTTTCAACGCTCACAATGATATCTTGAAACTAGCATCCTCTTCATTTTTTATCCCGTGTACGCTACCAGTAGGGATGCAAATAGGCTGACCCTAGGGACTTCTTTGACCCATTCTAGTTTATTTGTTTGCACTTAAAACTTAATTTTTAGTCCACCTTTTAAGTTTTAGTGCAAACAAATGAACTAGAGTGGGTCAAAGATGACCCTAGGGTCGGCCCATTTGCATCCCTAGCTACCAGCTATCCGTACAGCTTTGGAAGGTATCATTGCCCAGTACTGGTGCTTGTATGCTTTGATTTCCTGTATCAACTTAGATTTGTTTGAATGTGTCGTGTTTTTTTTAGACTTTTAGTCTACGGAATTATGGATGGCAATCGGGTAGGGCGGGTATAGGTAGTGTTCGTCTATATTCATCTCCACCAAGTAAAATCCTCTCCACAGGTATACTTACAAAGGGTGACGGGTAAAAAATCTCACCCATATCCATTGCTCGCGGTACCTGTTACCCGCGGGTATACCCATTTATACGCCACCATCAATAATCCTTTCAACCAAAGAGCACTAGGGGCTAATAAGCAATGGTACCGATACAATCCTCTTGATGAAATTACGGAAATCAGCTACATTCTATGGATTGAATAATGATTATCAATAATTCAAATTTTCAAATGCACATAGAGATAAGAATTAAAATTACACATACAGGTAAATGACGCACAGATGCTCAAGTTTTACAATTAAAATGAAAATAATTCATTAGTAATCACGCATGCTCAAGTTCAATAATTAATATAGAAACAATTCGTCAATCATCACACGCATTACAAATCGTCCAGCACAACATCACCAATCACAAATTATTAATATGAGGTACCACAAATTGAGGATCAAGAGGCCAACTAGATGTTTATTGTGGCTCGCATGTCAGTAAAAGGTGGCGGGTAATCGGGCGGAACGAGTACGGGTGGAGCTCCCTCATACCATACCTATTTAACCGTCGGGTAAAATTTAATCCCCATAAACATACCCATGGGTAACAAAAGAGAAACATATTCACCTCTATTAGAGTTTTTACTTACGAGTATATGAGTAATCGAGTAAGATTGCCATCCTATACGGAATTGCAGTGAAGTAAGCGTCATGTGTGGGAATCCGAATCACTTCTCGCGGACGCGGGCCTGAGTAGTTTGGATTGGACGGTCAAGCATAGGCGAGCGTCCGATTTAGTCATCCGCTAGCATGGACGTACGCCTGTTAGTCATGCCCTTGCCGCTGACGCTACCGAGAGCCTAAGGCATCAATATAGACGCATGCCATTGCCATTGATGCTACCGAGAGCCCAAGGCATAGACTACTGTTGTCGCTAAACACGGTAGAAACTACAATGTTTAGCTATATTAATTTTTTATTTTGCTACAGTATTTTTAAAAATATTTTCGAAATTTTGAAGGAGATATTTTTTTTATTCCAAAATTTTTGAAAAGGTTCTTCTCTCTATTAGAGTTAACAAACCGTTCGCGCCAATACGCGGAATTTAATCTAGTTCATACTATAACCCGACAGATCTCAAAACTTACACAACTTTACAAAATTTGGTGATGAATGAGAAAACAAGATATGGATAAATAGCAGAGAAGAACGAAACACCACTGACGACGCTCCACTAAAAACGAGACAGAGAGAGAGAGAGAGAGAGAGCGAGAGACCACTGACGCAATTGCATTTGCAACACCCTTAACGGCAAGCATGCAAACGATAGTTCCCCGGATCGCAGGACAGCCAGCCATCTCGATCCGTGCCTTCACTCGGTTTGTGGCGCGGCCGGCGGGAGCGGCTGGCCGCGGAGGAACGACGAGAAGAGCACCAGCCCCCGCTCCGGCTGGTCGATCGGAACCATGTGCCCGGACCCGCGCACCGTCGCGAACACCAGCCCCTCGTACGCGATCACGTACCCGGCCACGTCCTTGCCGTCGGCAGACCAGGGCCGCCAGCCCTCCGCGACGCCGAGGCCCAGCTTCTCCACCGACTGCTTCGTCGCGGTGACGGGAACCATCGCGTCCAAGTCGCCACTGCACGTCGCATAGTTAGTGACACTGACCGGGCCTCGCTCTTTCAGCTGGCTATCCGTTTTGAGATCAGCAGCAGTGATTTCACCAATAACTCGAACGGAAGACTTGCCAACCTGAATATCCAGATGCGGATGCCGCTGCTGGTGAGGCCCTTGATGTGCGGCAGCATCGTTTTCGGCGAGTCTCCAAAGTGGTTCAGGTTGTAGGTCCTGCACGTTCCGTCCGTCAGTGCGTGTTACTGTGTTAGTGTCAACACAAGGTACACATGCAGTACTACTAGTATGTATGGTACCAAGCACGCCACTGCCTGTAGGAAAGAATTACTTCAGCAAAAGCATCTTATGATTCTAATCCGAACCTGCATCTAGTCCACGGATACTTCAACTCTGTATTCGCATGGATTGCCTTCTGCACCTGGGGCTGGTTTAAGTATGCCTCCACAAAGTACTGAGCGCATGGATCAGCAGAATCCTGTGGATACATTAGTTTAATTGTAGAGAGTGAGTTCACAGTCGCTAGTGCGGTGCGTTGCCGAGATACCGCGACAAATTAAGCTTTGCAAATTAAGCGTGTACTACTCTGAAACAAGTGCTTCATGGTTACATACCGTGCACTTGGATCCTGATGGCTTGACATTCTTGTCATGGCAGCTTGACGAGTAGATGTTGTACACGTCGATGTTGCCGATTTGGCCGTAGGCCGAGTCCCTGGCCCCCTGGCAGACCGGCGACGGGTCGTCGGAGTTTCCGCAGCTCTGGGCGATCATCGCGTGCGCCGAGTCCGATATGAAGGCGTGCTGCCACAGGTACTCGTACAGCACGGTGCGCTCGGCCGCTAGCTCTAGTATGCCGTTTCCAATCTGCGACAGTATTGTAAGGAATTAACCCACTGAATTACAAGTTAAAACCACTATATTACCGTGTATGTTGTTCCATTTCAAGCTCTGTTGGTTGGTTGGTTGGTACTCACGGCGATCCCTTTGAGCTTGATGAGGGTGGCGTTGGGGTGCTTGTTGTTGGCGAGGATGGTGACGGCGAGCTCGGGGACGTAGTGGCCGGCGTAGCTCTCGCCGACGACGAAGAAGTCGCGGCCCTTGTACTCGGGGAACCGGTCCAGCCACTTGAGCAGGAAAGCGTACGAGTCGTGCGCGGTCATGTTGTCCCCCATGGTGTTGTACACCTCCGGCCTGACGGCGTACGAGAAGCCCACCCCGACGGGGCTCTCCAGGAACAGCACGTTCGCCGCTGCGCGCCGCCGTTCGAGACAGGCAACGCCGTCGTCGTCAGTTCGTACGTAGGGGCAGCATTTTGTTTCGGCAAACGTGATCGAGAGGTGTTTGCGAGCGACTGACCGGTGTTCCAGGCGTATTTGTTTCGGCAGAGGGTCTTGCCATCTGTGTCGACACGGAACGGGCCAATCTCCTGAAATGCCCCGATTCCAAACGAGGAGCAGCCAGGCCCTGCAAAACAGCGGTATTACCAAACGAATTTTTGGAACAGCAGCTCCGATTAAACGGTGGCATGGTGGCTCGATACGCTGTTTCGATCAAGATCAGGGTATAAACCATGGCGGTATCTGTCCTGAGGAACCAGCTTCTCACCGTATCGTACTGATCGAGGAGGAGCTCGATGGAGAATTAGAGATCATTCACCTTTGAACGCTACCATCTTTGGAAGGGATTACTTTCCCTATTCGGGCCAGCGCATTAATCAGAATCGCAAGCACGATTTCTATGGGCCACTATCGATGATAAACCTTTTCGGTTCTTAAGCCAGAGAGGATTTGACATTATGTAAAAATAATTTCTTGATCGTGTGCATTCCCTCTTATTTAATTGATTGGGCACGCTGATGCCTTTTCGTAAAAAAACAATTGTTGATCTTGAATGGCTTACCTGCGAACACAATACTGTTCTAGAAATGAATAAACGCAATGCAAGACAAATCAAACAGAGTGGTAATCGAGTAGCTGAAGTTAAATTTTAGGTTCAAATTAATCGACGAACATAACTAATATATTCATCTGATTGAACGTCAGGGAAATATCCTAGGTTCTCCTCTCAAATTAATTCTCTCTGTCTGTAAAGATGTTAAGGTAGAGTATGCAGAAAACAAAATTACCCCCGTTAAGCCACAGAACAAGTGGTTTTTGAGCAGCATCAACGGAGGCCTCTACAAAGTAGTAGAAGAGCGACTTCCCCGTGCTCTGATCGACGTTGATGTAACCGGAGTATTGCTGCAAATTCACGTCCGGGGGCTGGCCCGGCAATGCAGAGATCTTGTCCGCCTCCTTGGAGCCCTCGTCGGCGGCGAGAGGCCGCCGTGAAAGCACCGAGAAGACGATTGCAATGGAGAAGAAGCACAGCGCTCTGAAGTTCACCATCGCCATTATACTGATAAAATGAGAAAGAATGAAGCTTTCGATGGAAAGTGTGTCGTGTATTTCAAACTCCGGATTTATAGGCAGAAGAAACTTTTCTTGGGCTACTTGTTTTCTGGTTCTTCAGTTGGTGCCCATTCCTGAACCGCGTTTTTGCTTCGTCTCTGTCAAGACTTGTTCAGCTATTTTAGCCGATTGATCCCCAATTTTGGGGGGTGTCTTTGCCAATAATAGGTTTGTGTTTGATGAGCGGATGACCACTTCAAGCATTTTTAGCCCGTTCGTAGTCGTTTAGATCTTTGTACAATTTAAGTATCTGAGATGGTGCTTCAATTCGCTAGAGCAAATAACCAGGTGTGAGCTGGGAATGCAAAGTTTAGTCCATGAGAATCACCTGGAGTTAGATCAGCAAAGAGGATGGTTGAGCAGGGATGTTTTCAGCTGGATTGGATCGAATGAAATGAGAACAAAGATCGATGCATGACCATCCAATTGAAGCACATCCTTTTTTGCACCGTGGCAAATTAGTCCTCATCCTCAAAAGGCTATTCATCGCTAGATTTTTATTTTGTTGATGGTGGATCTCTGAATTTTATTCTCACCACGAGTTTATCTAATAAAAACCTTACGTAATGTAAGTTTTTATACAAAAACTATCTCATACGATTTTGCGTATTGCAGCAATTTTGTGCTAGGGTGCACGGCTTGCGGGAGTGGGATGCATGCTAGACATCCTATAGGTAGTTACATAATTGGTTGTAAAATTTGCCTCAAAACTAGTCTAAGATGCGTGTCGAAAATGATAATTTTGTTTCAATAATACTATTGACATAGTTTGATTCAAAATCTTGGTTTTTTAAGGCCAAGAGCTTAATCTATTATATATTAAAAGCCCATAACAAGTTTTTTAAAGTTGATAAGGAAAAAAAGAAATATGTTAGAAATTTTCACAAAAAAGAAACATTTGACGCTTAATCCAATGAACCATAGTTGAAATCGAGCTATATTAACCATTGATGTTATTAAAAATAAATATGCAAGAAATCGTCCCAAAAAAGGAAAATATCTTGCCCTTGATCAGATCGATCATAATTTAAAATGTACTGCATTGACCATGAGATGGTATTGCTTAGAGATATACATTATGTTGTAACATTAGAACCACGTTTTATTGCTTAGAGATTGAGTTTTTAAAAAACTTCCGGTGGTTTAAAAAAGTAGAGAAAAAGGAACCGTCCATTTTATGAAACGTGACCTTTTCAGACACACAAGAAAAATCTAAAGGCTGTCGTTGAAGGAAAGAAGAACAATCAGAGAAAAGAGAAGAATAAAGCATACATCCAGGAGAATAAAATACCGCCAAAAGAGAAACAAAGAGGGAGACGAAGAAAAAGGAAAACATAAATTGTGATTGATGGCACGTTTTCTTTCTCCTAATCTCTCAAATGCTATTAGGTGTGCCTTTAGCATTCTTAGTTTTCGATACAATGATAGGCGGTAATAAAAAGTATTGCCATAGAAAATAGCATTTTTTTTAGATTGATCTAGAATTTAGTATAAAGCTAGTAGGAGTACGTTGGAGGAAAAACGTCTAATCCTTAATTTAACAACCTCTAGCTATTATTAATCATTTACTAACAAATGTATGTTTAGCTTTTGAGAGGTCAAGCAAGAGGTAGAATTGAAGCTATAGTACTGAAATGAACAAGAAGAGAGAAGAATACATGTTAAGAATATTGTCTTAACCGGATCATGAATACTGTTGGAGGAAAACCCATCAACTCCGGAAGAGGGAGGCTTCATGCTCCATAGCGGGTCATCAGGGTTCGTCACCGAGATGCTACGGGACGTCCTTTCATGCTCCGTGAGACTGCTACGAGAGATCCCGTAGCCCGCGGGGGGTCCTCATGTCCCGCGGGAGGTCTACGTCTCCCCGGGGCATACCCCGCCGGAGGCTCTCACCATGTCCCGCGGGAGGTCTACGTCTCCCCGGGGCATACCCCGCAGGAGGCTCTCATGTCCCGCGGGAGGTCTACGTCTCCCCGGGGCATACCCCGCCGGAGGCTCTCACCATGTCCCGCGGGAGGTCTACGTCTCCCCGGGGCATACCTCGCAGGAGGCTCTCATGTCCCGCGGGAGGTCTACGTCTCCTCGGGACATACCCCGCAGGAGGCTCTCATCATGTTCCGCGGGAGGTCTACGTCTCCCCGGAGGCATACCTCGCGGGTCTACATCTCCCCGGGGGTATACCCCGCGGAAAGTCTCCTCACGGGAGACTTGAGTGATGTCACCAAATCCCCTGTGGGGCCCGAATGTCAGGGGTCCACTCCCTCGAGACGATCCCGTGGGACCCACTACCTCCCCGCCAGAATGACTAAAATGCCCCTACTTAGGCTGGTCTAGTAGGGGTATAATGGTACTTTTATGTAACAGGATGGGTGCCTATAAATACCCAATGTAACCCCCTCATGTAGAGAGAGCTCTCATTGAATGCAAAACCAAAAACTGGAGTGTCCCTCGGGGAGTCTGGACAAGGGCACATCTCTGTACTCCCCCCGGGGAACACACCGACAGGAGTAGGGCGTCTTCCTTAAGCGCCCGAACCTGTATAAACCCTCGTGTCACATTTGCTCTCGTGGACGACGGCCCGTGAAACGGCCGGCGTCCGCTCTCATTTTCTGTGTCCTGTTTCCGAACCTACGACACTTGGCGCCGTCCGTGGGGAGCGTAGCTAACTCGAACAAGGCTATGGCTCCTCCCAAGAAAACTCAACACAAGCCTCCGGCTTCGAAGCGCAAGGAGCACGAAGATGATCATCCTCCCCGACGGCACCCCCGGCACGCACCGTCCTCTGGGGTCGGTGCCATCTACCACGGAGAGAACGTCCTACAAGTCTCAGGGCCTGAAGGCTCCTCATCTTCGGCGCCGGCAGCTATGGTCCAGGGCCAGGAAGCTCGGGTACCCTTGCGGCCGCGGTCGGGAGCTCGAGCCAACTCGTTCAGGCGTTGGACATCACTCGATGGCAAGCCTTGGTGGAGGCCACCGCGAGGCGACGGTGAATTACATGATGTCCTCTTCACGTCCTCTCGGGGGCCACTTGCCTCCATCTCCGCTCCCGCCACCTCCTCGGTCCAAGTGGCTCACGACCGAGGGCACGTGGAGGTGCACCCTTCGCTACGGAAGCGAGCATGTGGGAACCCTTTCAACCTCCCCCACTCGCCCACGCGGCGGTCTCAAGTGGGGCCCCTTTCTGGCCGCTTCGCCCGCCGAGTACGGAGTTTGTGGGGATTCCTCCTTTTTCATTGCAGTTCGCGCCACCGTCGCACCCTTCAAGGCCTGATCTCGCGCCCCTATGTGCGGAGGCCCCGGGACCTCCCCTTCAAGATCCTCCTCCCGGGCGGGTGCGCATGCACCCAGAGATGGTGAATCGGCTCCCATCGGCCAGGGCGGACTCGCAGCCTCGGGAGGCAACGTGGCCCATGGCGGAAGGAGACCCTACCAGGCCGAAGGTAACTGCACCCCAAGTGGCACGCCCGGGCAAGCAGAGAGGCCTACCCACAATTGCCAGGGCTACCACAAGTCCCGAGGACCCTCGCCGACCCAGTGGCCAGGTCGGAGGAAGAAGTATTCACTCTGCCTGCCCCAGGCACGCCCTCTCCTCTCATGGCCACCGTAGTCATGCGGCCAGGGGGTCGGGGGCGGAGTCCCGGGATTCCCGGCCTGCCCGGACCGTGTATCGACGAGGATACTCTCCTCCTGAACGCAGACGCCGTCAACGCCCTCGGGACTCCGGCTCCTCCAGTTCTGAAACTTCCTATTGTCACCACCACCGCCATGCAAGAACGCCTTCCCCTCGTGGGCGTGGTCGCGGAAGTGACCCCGGGACCGGAAACCCTCTCGCCCGAGGCATATCCGAAACGCCGTTCCGACACAAGCCCTACCTCATCCTCGAGGGAAACCTGTACAAGAAAGGATCCTTCGCTCTGCTCAAATGCCTCTCGAGGGAGGAGGGTATTGCCCTCCTTCGAGAGGTACATGAAGGACTCTGCGGCTCACACGTTGCACCTAGAGCAACGGCGATCAAGGCATTAAGACAAGGCTTCTACTGGCCTACTATGGTGCAAGACACCATCGCTACGCTAGGAACCTATGAAGGGTGCCAAATGATGACCCCGGCTCACAACTCCCCCGCCGCACCTCTACACCAAATTCCCGTCACATGGCCTTTAGCCCGGTGGGGCATGTACCTGCTCGGTCCATTCCCGCCGGCCAAGGGGGGCTACAAGTATGCGGTGGCGGTGGATTACTTCACCAAGTGGGTTGAGGCGGAGCCGTTGGCATCAATCCTCATGTCCCGCGGGAGGTCTACGCCTCCCCGGGGGCACACCCCGCGGGGAGTCCTCGTGTCCCGCGGGCGGTCTAGGCCACTCCGGGGCATACCCCGCGGGGAGGATATACCCCAAATGGGAAGGACCCTACCGCATCTCTGCGGTCTTGGGCTCGGGCGCCTACCGCCTCTCCACCATGGAAGACAAGCTGTTCAAGCACGCATGGAATGTTGACAAGCTGAAGTTTTACATTTAAAGCTCTTTTGTAAGCCGTGACAACACCTGGCTTGTAATGATGTAAACCCTTCCGAGGTGATCAATGAAGTCACGATTTTGAGCCCTACATGTCGTGCCATGCTTCACTTATGACTGCCCCTAACACGTTCTTTGTTAGGGAGCGTCATGGAGTCGCGCGACCAGCGCAACACTCTTCAGGCGCATAGCCTCCGAGGCTTACCCTAAAAAGCTGGCGGTCGGGACATCTCTAGTCCCCTTGGGCGGCCTCCTCCCTATTGGACCAGGAGGCGGCGACGACTTAAAAGGCATGTTGCCTAAGTCATCGGGTGCACCGTGGACTAGTCCCCATGGTCCCCTGGCGATAAGCCGAACGACCTCCGGGTCAACCCCTAACACGTTGCTGTTAGGGAACGTCATGGAGTCGCGCGGCCAGCGCAACACTCCTCGGGCGCATAGCCTCAGAGGCTTACCCCTAAAAAGCCGGCGGTCAAGACATCTCTAGTCCCCTTGGGTGGCCTCCTCACTGTTGGACCCAAGGAGCGGCGGCGACTTAAAAGGCATGTTGCCCAAGTCATTGGGTGCACCGTGGACTAGTCCCCATGGTCCCTGGCGATAAGCCGAGCGACCTCGGGTCAACCCCTAACCCGTTCTTTGTTAGGGAACATCATGGAGTCGCGACCAGCGCAACACTCCTCAGGGTGCATAGCCTCAGAGGCTTACCCCTAAAAAGCCCCGGCGGTCGGGACATCTCTAGTCCCCTTGGGCGGCCTCCTCCCTATTGGACCCAGGGAGCAGGCGACGACTTAAAAGGCATGTTGCCTAAGTCATTGGGTGCACCGTGGACTAATCCCCCATGGTCCCCTGGCGATAAGCCGAACGACCTCCGGGTCAACCCCGCAACATCGCGGAAAACATTCTCGTTACATTGTGAGTTCTAACCCAGGAGACATCCCCGTCCCGGTAAGCACGAGTCTATTACAAGGGGCGCAACAACCTCCCCTGCGGGGCCGCGCCCAGAACTAAACGCCCAACTCCTCAGAGTAAGGCCCCATGCGCCGAACCTAAGCAATTCAACGAAGGCAAGGTTGTCATTGCCACACCGGGGTCAACCTTCCTCTCATTGTGGGAGGAAATGCGTGCTCTCTCGCTTCCTATAAACCTAGGGGACATGCCCCTTCGTACATAGCATGATACAAAACAAGCTCTCCCTTGCAGAAGCGACCAAAAAACCCTCAGGGTGGGCGCAGTGTCTTGGCCCATTTCGGGAGCCAAGGCACAATCATGCCAGTGAAGTCGCTTGATCCTACGGCAAGCCTTCTTGGCGGGCATAATCGCAAAGGCACCGAGCCCTTTGCGCACTACGTAGCCTCTAGTCCTCATTGGAGAGACGACCAATCTTGGGGTATGTCCGTGATGTCAAGGTTGGATGCATCCGGTGTAGAGCGAAGTCACTCCCGCCTTCAAGTAAAACCACTTCTGGTGGCGGAGGGCCAAGAGTCCTTTGTGGTGTGAGCAGGGAACTCATCATCATGCCTCAAAATGGAGAAAATGGACCCAGGGCCCCTCTTTGCGTCCCCTGGGAGCGGAAGTAATAGTCGAAGAGGGAAATGGTCGGCTCCACGTCCGTCCCCGGAATGACCGTCTCACACAGCCATAGGAAAATCCTCAGCCGAACAAAGAAGTTCGGGCTAAGGTGGGAGAGCTCCACTCCGAACGCTTGAGTATACCTCTTGATGAAAGGGTGCATGGGAAGCCCAAACCCAGCATCCACCCAAGGCTTGAGCGCCACCACGAACCCCGGGGGCGGATCGGGACTCTCCCCAGGCTCCAGGAACTCCACGTCCCAAGGAGAGAGGCGACTCCCTCGCCGAATGAGAGAGAGCTTCTCCCCGTCGTTGAGCTCCGAGTGTCCAGGGTCCACCCTCGCCTACTCGAGGGCATCACCATCATCCTCGGTCACCTCCATGAAGGCAACGAAATTGATGGATGCCATCATGTTCACATTTCCCGTGCGTGAGTCCCCTCCACGGAGGGGCTTGCCTTTTCCCTTGCCCTCCGCGGGAGCCGCTTCATCCACCTTGCCTTTGCCCTTCCCGAGAGCATCACGAGGGCGATCACCTACAAGCAATAATAGTCACCGTAACACAATCAAGCCGTGGGCCGTGAAGAAAGATCACGGGATATTATCAAATCGATGAACATACCCATCAAATAAGGGCAGAGTGCAATTCGCAAGTGCAAGGACGAAGTGCTCCCAGAGCCTGCTGAGTCAAGCAAAGAATTAGAAGTCGATAAAAGCCCCAATGGTTGGCTTGTGAAGCATGTCATTGTGCCTTTAGGCGCGGGACGTGAGGTCCCGGTTGCCTCGCGCATAGCAACGCTCTGAACGTGGTCACTTGAAGGGAAGAGGTGTTAACAAGGAGAGCCCCCCAGCAAAGGGTCGGTTTTGTGCACTCTAACAACGCCCTCTCCTTGGCACCCCTTCCTCGCTCAAGCACCCGAGGCAGTGCCCCAGGGCATGAAACGGCATGGGCGAGCACCGTTGGTCCAACCCAAAAAGAAAGGGAGAGGTGCCCAATGCTTACCGATGCCTGCACAAAGCCTCCGGAAAACAGAGTCGGCCTCCCTGTTTCTGGCCACGCCTGTGCCAAGTCCTCTGCCACTGTTTCCACTCGCATAGCGTGTGTCCGCGTCGGTAGGGGGATTTATACCTGCCAAGAGGGGGAGAGCTAAAAGCTCCCAAGGTCTACCTCACGGCGGCGGCACCTCGGCCAGCTGACGGCGGCGGCCCCTTGCTGGCGGCCGGGGCTCCGCATAACCGATGTGGCGGAGGCCCCTTGGCTGGCGGCCGGGGCTCCCAGCGACCGATGTGGCGGCGGCCCCTCGGCTTTGGCAGCGGTAACGATGGGGCTCCTCGGCGATGACGTTCCCCGCCCGGTTGTGGGCGGCACCAACCCCGCCGCGCGCGGCAGCGGCGCCTCGACCTGCTTGGCGGTGGCGCCTCCCTTCAAGCTGTGGTCCAGCGCGCGGCGATCGCCGCCAGCCGGCGCCGGAGTCGCGACCGCGTCCCTAGCTTGCAACGGCGCCCCTCAACCGATCGGCGGCGGCACTCCAGATCGCGCATCAGCGCCCCCCAGCGTAGCGGCTACGGCGCTTCTCCTCGGTCGGCTCGAGGAGAGCGAGGGAAGATCGGGGTCGGCGGTGCCTCGCTGCCCCGTTTACGAGCTTCGCCCACGAGCTCCCGGATGATGCACGCTTCTACCGAGGACGGATTGGGCACTGGCAAGTGCCCGATTGGTTTGGAACTGGCGCGTTGGCACAAACGCCCGTCTTGTCTAGCGTTGGAAGCGTTTGGTGTTCACGTGAACACTCTACCGAGAAAGTCTGGGGCGTTGGCACAAGCGCCCGTTTGGTCCAGCGCTAGAGGCGCTTGGGCGTTAACGTGAACGCTCGGTCCAAGTTAGGACCGAGTGAGGAAAAGCGCCGAGGTGTGCGCTCAGGTGCTAAGTTCACCCATTGGGGCGCTAGCCAAACACCCGTGAGGCTCAGACTTAGGCAACGGCAGAGCCAACCGAACAGGGAGTTCGGGGTGCTAGTCGAACGCCCGTGAGCCCCCCAGACTTAATCGATGGCCGAGTCAGCTGAGCAGGCAGTTTGGGGAGCTAGCTAATGCTCATGTGAGCCCCCAATCTTGGGCGGGGACATCAGTTTCCTAAGCTGCGGATGCTCGTATTCCTTCAAGGGGCGCCCAGGAGAGGAGCGCCCTGCACCTGCACCCACTTAGCCACGCACTCACGTGGAGGCGCCCTCGCCCCTCAGCGCTGCGGGAGGGATGCCTGTGCCCCTTGAGTGGCGTCCGCACGAGATTGCCACGCCCGGCGTGTCTGCGCCCTGTGGAAGATGCCCACACGGCTCAGTGAGTTGTCCTCAAGCCGTGGAGCTCAAGCTTTGTTCATTCGCAGTCGGAGTGAAGGAGGCTTTCCCTGTAATGCCCGCTGCTCCCAAGGGCATTTGTCTAAGCGTCCAACGAGGCCCAGCCTCGAGCGTTCGCCCAAAGAGCCCGAGTACCGTCAAAAATGTTAGGAAACCGGATTCGTATCCGATATGGACTCTTCCTTATCTCTAAGCAGAACCGCTATATATAGGAGGCAGGGGGTCACCCCATTGTACACAAGCATACAGAATAATAAAGCAGATCCGTTCCTCCTCATATTGTGTCTCTCTTTCTCCCTGTCTATTCTCCACTTGAGATCTATTAGGCAACCCCGGACTATTCGATAGCGAGGTTGTCTAACACGTTATCACGACAAGCTCTACCGAGAAAGATTGAAAGGTGAGAAAAGACAAGAAGCGAAGGATCATCGACGGCGTGACGTCTACTACCGGCGATTGATCGCCCCGATCCGATCTGCAATCAACTTCGCCATCGGCGGCATCCAATCGGATCGCGAAAAAGTCCTACGCGACTCTATCCTACGTGATAGTCTCTGAAACGCAGTTGAAAGCGGTGAGATTTGAGGAATTGGATCTAGTCGCGTGGCAAAGCTCGTTGGACATTCCTTTACGAGATCATGTATTTCATCTACGTAAGGTATACGATAAGTACATGAAGCTAAAGGTAATTCCTTGCTGTTTCTAAACGTAAAGTTCATGCAGCTACTTTGTTTCGACATGGGGTTTGTAAAGCGGCTATATGTACGGGATAGGTGCACAAATGTACCAATATCACGATACTAAAGCTTTGGCATGAAGCCATTGCGAGTAGCATCCACGGCCATGAAGGACCAATGAAGTCGAGGTTGTCGGCGATGCCTGAGCATGCACACAGTGATGCGCTTGTCGCCTCCTCAACCCAAACCAACGCAGCCCGATGACGAAGTCGTCCAAAGCCATCACGCGGGCCAGGCCATAGTCGCCGACCACGAAGCCACGATCGACGGCGCTGAAACACTCCGTGTCACACCTAAGAATCGGGGCCCGCTGGAAACAGCAAATCTTGCCGGCTCGAAGCGCGCATGCGACCCGCAGTGCGCCACCGCTTGCATGAAGCACCGTGCGCGGTACCGTCGAGCCCCAACCGCAATTAGCCACGTAGGCCTCCTTGCCGGATCCGCACGTCTGCGGCGCTGGCTTTTCTCGGATTGGCCAAGAGCCATTACGACCGCTTGCGAGTAGCGCTTAGGCCGCCCACGCGTGGCCTTTCGAAGCCGTCGCGTGCCTACTGGACCTCAGGCGCGCTTTGCTCGCGCCACGGCAAGACGAAGCCGCATGAAGCGCCGCGTAAATGCGCTTGAGCCACCGGAATTACGATGCACCATAGCTCGCACCGAATGCGCGGCGGCAAGCCGCGCTCGGCCCGACTTGAACGTCAGCGCCCTGGCTAAAGCCACGTCCTTATCGTTGGCCGCCCGACCTCCGTGCGCGCTTTGTAGTGGCATACGCTGGTCGCGGCGCCCTCGGGCTCCCGCCGACTCCTCGCGTCCTTAGGCTCCCGCCGACTCACTTGATCTCTCCGATTTTCTTTGGCTTATTTCTGCATGCCATGGTCATGGATCTTCTCTGGCCTCCAGCGCTTTGCTTGCAAGCCAGCCGCTGGCGCCGCCGAGCCGATTCAAGTAGCGCTGGCCGCATGAGGACTACTTGGACATGAAGTCCAAAGTGACTTGACAGAGAAAATAAAATGGACATGAAGTCAACTTTGAAGCAAAGTCCAATCGGAATTAAATATTGGGAACCGGATCCCAATCCACGAAAAGGTTACGCACGTGAAGGCATGGAAGTTTACCCTTCGCCTCCCTAGTTTTCTTTTTCTTATTTTCTGATTTTCTTTTTAAATGCATTAAGAATTGAAAAATTGATTAGAAATTCTAGAAAATTCTGAAAATTACCAGAAAAAATTGCAGAATTTTTTATGGCTCTGTTTTTAATTTTCCTTAGCCTTATTTTCTGCATTTATGAATATTTGCATGCATTTTTGCAATAATTGCCCCGTTTAGAATATCGTGGAAATTCACGAGAATTTATTCGAATTTATGAATTTATGAATTATGTCATGTTGATATTTGATGAAATTCAATTTCTGTTATCTGATAATTAAAATTGCTTGGAAATTAGCGAAATTATGAAAAGTGCTAGGAAAATTTGAGAATATTTCATATGGCATAAAATGAGAACATGAGTGGTTGGAATTTGATTTTGGTAATGAATAAACGAGATATGAGACAATTGGTGTCTAGGAAAACACACATGAGGCTTGGTTCTTTAATTGGCACCGGAAGCGGGGAAGTGCTCTCCCTCATGTGAGCCCTAGGGGCGAGTTGACTGGCCAAGAGTCAAATTGTGAGAGATATTCATTACCTGTTCGTTCCACCAACAAGAATTATATAAGTTGTAATTAGACTTATAACATGTTTAATTCATGTTGCAATTTATTTTACGTTATCAAGTGATCTTTGGAAAATTCTGTATAATTAACGAAGAAAATTGCCAAATACTAAGAAAAAATTCGGAAATTTAGAATTTATTTCGCATTTATGAATTTATGAATTGTGCAATTATTGTTTATTCTCGAATATTTATGAATCTGTGTATATATGAATCTCGCGACTTATGAATCTGCATCTATGAATCTTGTATTTATGAATCTTGAAATTATTGCTTTCTTTTAGTTTCTTTGAAACTCATGAGAATTCAATTATGCATTTTATTGAATCTAGCGGCCATTTCTATTAGATTACTGCGTAGTAATCTAATGGAAGAACCTTATGAATGTGCAAAGGTGTGGCATTATCTAACGTGAGTTTTTGAAGAACCCGACATGAATTGTCGAATTATCTCACATAGACATCAGATTGCATAATGAATAGTAAGCTCTCGAAGAGCATACTTTTCTCATGAATAAATTACAATTTATTCTTTATTCCGGTATTCTTTCTTTACAAGCATTTTTTTTGAATTACTTAGCCACTTTATGATTAGAATTATATTTCTTTTCATCTAGAAATGGTAGCACCCAATGGAGGAAATATGCATTGTTGATAGTGGCACAACAAATACCATCTTAAGAGAGTGAAATACTTCCAGGCGATTACACGAAGAACGCAGCTGGAAGGATTACGACAATCGCGAGGCGATGCATATAATAGGCTCAGGAAGAGCCACAATTATATTGCCAATGGGTACAACTTTGGTAATTGAAGAAGCCCTCTTGTACCACGAATCAACTTCGCACTCTCTTAAATTTCAAGGATATCCGCGCCAATGGGTTTCACGTGAGAAACCAATGAAGAAAATGGCAAAGAACACTTGTGCATTGTGAAGCACGCGGAATATGGAAAGATGGTACTAGAAAAATGTCCCTCATATGAATCAGGTTGTACTACCACGAAAATCAATGCACACGCAGTTGTATACTTCTTTGAAGATTGTCTTTAGAAGCTCACGAATTATTTGCTTTATGGCATTGTAGATTAGGTCATCTGGTCTTAGATTGATGAGAAATATAGTTAACAACTCACAAGGTCATGGCATTAATGTTAAGAATTTCTTGAATCACGAAGATTTTGTGTGCCATGCATGTGCCAGGAAATTAATAACTAGACCCTCTGTTATGAAAGTGCAACATGAAATCCCCCGCATTCTGGAGCAGCATTCAAGGGGATATTTGCGGTCGATTCAGCCCTTGTCGAGGCCGTTCGATACTTTATGGTGCTCATTGATGCTTCCTCGAAATGGTCGCATACATGTTTCTTTGTCAACAAGGAATCATGCATTCGCAAAGTTGATCTCGCAGATCATCGGAATTAAGAATGTTTTCTGATCATCGGCGTGAAGTCCATTCGATTGGACAATGCCGCGAATTTACTTCCAAGGCATTTGATGATTATTGTACAAGACCGAATAAGCTAGTTGAGCACTGCATGCCGTCCATACGCCAAAATGGGCTAGGGTGAAGCACTAATAAAAAGGATTAAGTTCATTGCGGACCGCTCTTGCGAGTTGTAACTTGCCCAACACTTGTTGGGGACACTGCAGCGATCTGTGCAGACACTCATCAATTATAGACCATCGGCCTACAACATCCATTCACCTATGCAACTAGTGCAAGGGGTCATCCGAAGATTTCCCATCTTAGAAAATTTGGTTGTATGGTATATGTACCTATACCACCCCCACAATGATCGCAATGGGCCCTCTCCGCAATGCAGGATATCGTTGGTTATGAGAGTGCATCCATAATCAGGTATTTGGAACCCATATTTGAGACTTACACACCCGATTCGGTCGGTTGCATCTTTGTGAGGACCATTTCCGTCATTAGGGAGAGAATCAACCATTGGATGAAAAATGCAGGAAATAGTATGGCATTCCAGCAGGATCCCCGCACATGACCCTCGCACTAATGAAGCAAATCAAGAAGTCGGAAGATAATTGATTAATTTAGCAAATGAACCCGCTGATCATTTTGTGATCACGAAGAGCGTGGTTAAGTCGCATGTACGACAAGAAATGCACGAGAGGGTGGAAATACCAAAGAAGCGAGAAGGTATCCCTCATCACGTTGAGAGGCCTCAAAGAAAAAGAACAGGAGATCTGGCTTCTCAAACCCAAAGTACCCGGAGACGTCTGGGAAAGCTGGGCGAGAGGACTTACCACGACCAATCACAAAAAGTGCCCCAAAGCAAGAAGGGGAGCAGTTGAGACTGCACTTTGGAAAGAAGCACGTGGAAAGGCAATTCCAGATCTGAACCTTCCATTGGAAGAAGCCAGGAAATAATGTGTGCGCACACATTGGCGGAGAAAAACTAAAGGAACTTGCTCTGGAATGGGAAATAGCAATGAAGAGCAAGTAGAAGTGCAACGGGCACCCCATGATGAAATGGCCATAAACTTTGTAATAACGGAGAATCGATGAATGAGCAACGACCAATGTCGATGCATACTTTGCAAAGAAGATTGCCACGATCATTAATTATGATCAGCCGCATCTCTCGCGAGTGCAAGAAAAGGCTCGATTGGGAAGATTGGAAGAAGGCAATCGCAGAGTTAGTTTCTCTAAACAAAAGAGAGGTGTTTGGGCCTGTGCGACGCCCCCCATATATAAACCCGTGAGGCACAAATGGAGTTTTTGTTCGGAAGAGGAATGAAAAAAATGAAGTTATAAGGTACAAGGCAAGGCTTGTCGCTCAAGGTTTCACTCAACGCGTCACAGGGTTGATTATGAAGAAACCTATTCTCCCGGTCATGGGTGGAATTACCTTTAGATACTTGATCTCAATGGCGATCCAACTTGAAGTTGAGAATGAAGCTAATGGATGTTGTCTGACATATTTGTATGGAAACTTGGATTCGGAGATTTATATGAAAGTCTTAGGAAGGTATCCTATCCCAACCAAGGCAGAGCAACGAAACCTATACGATGTGAAATTGGAGAAATCTTTGTATGGGCTAAGCGATCGGGAAGAATGTGTGTCGCTGAGTGACTTTCTGCCAAGAAAGGCTACGAATAGCGAAGATTGTCCATGTGTATTTATACAACTTGATCCACGAATGGATTTTGTATAATCTCCGTCTATGTAGATGACTTGAACATCATTGGGACGGATGAGGAAATTGAAGAAGCATGCACATACTTGAAATCTGAGTTTGAAATGAAAGACTTGGGTAAAACCAAGTTCTTGTTTAGGCTTGCGGCTTGAACATGTCCAAGGCGGAATCTTGGTACACCAAGCATCCTACTTGAAAGTGTTGGAGAGATTTGGCTTTGAAAGGCATACCCACTTAAAGACCCCAATGGTGGAAGGTCACTCCAAGCAGACCTAGACCCGTCTGAGGCCTAAAGAAGAGGGGGAGGAAGTCACTGAGGGCGGAATTCCCATACTTGAGTGCAATTGAGCGCTCATGTACCTTGCGAATAGCACTAGGCAGGACATTCGTTCGTAGTGAATTTGCTAGCCAGTGCAGTGCAGAACCCACCAAAAGGCATTGGAAAGGGTGAAGGACATCTTAGGGTTACCTTCAAGGAAGCAAAGACCTCGGCTTGTTTCTGGAAGAAACAATGAATTGAATTTAGTTGGCTACGCCCGATCTTGAGTACCTATCGGACCCATACAGGCAAGTCACAAGCTGGGTATGTTTTCCTTTGCGGTGGAGCGACAATTTCTTGGAAGTCGTCTAGCGGACTCTTGTCTCAGCGTCGACTAACCACTCGAGAAATCATTGCATTGTATGAAGCCTCTCGGGAATGTGCATGGCTTGAAGAATGGTTCACCACATCCGAGAAGTCATGTAGTGCGAACATGGAACAAACCCCCACTATTATCTATGAAGATAATGCGGCTTGTGTTGCACAAGTACAAATGAGATATGTGAAGAGTAACCTTACAAAGCATATCAACCCCAAGTTCTTTATGCTCATGAAATGCATAAGATGAACGAGATAAAAGATCTGCATACTAAATTAAAGTGTGTGAAAATCTCGCAGGTTATTCACTAAGTCACTCCCGGCATCTTCCTTTGAAAGATGTATTAGAGGAATCGGGATGATGAGGCTTAGAGAAGTGCAGATTTCAGGGGGAGATTTTTCACATACTCCTACATAAATCTCAAACATGAAGTTTGAGTACCTAGCGTAAATCTTGAAGATTAACATTGAAGTTTGGGTGGATTGTACTCTTTTCCTTAAGTAAGTTTTTCATTGAAGTTTTCTTACATAAGGTTTTTGATGAGGCAATCCGTGCAACCACAGCGTGTGCTATGTACTCTTTCTCCAATTATTTTTCCCCTTTCGGTTTTATGGAGTTTAATGAGCATATGCATCTCGCAGTGAAGAAGTCAAGAGGAGTGTTAGGAACCAGGATTCGTATCCGATATGGACTCTTCCTTATCTCTACTTGAACCGCTATATATAGGAGGCAGAGGAGTCACCCCATTGTACACAAGCATACAGAATAATAAAGCAGATCCGTTCCTCCTCATATTGTGTCTCTCTTTCTCCCTGTCTATTCTCCACTTGAGATCTATTAGGCAACCCCGGACTATTCGATAGCGAGGTTGTCTAACAAAAAAGATGGAGATGGCTAAGGGCCTATTTCGTGCGCAACGAAGTCGCAGGCATAGCCAATAACGCCCTTGTCCAGACGGTCCGAAGCCAACACGGGAAGTGCACGAACCGCCCACGGATTATTGGGCGATAGCCAAAACGCCTGACAGGACCTAGGCAGTGGCTTCAACGCCGACCCCGTGAACGTGGGGCACCCATGAGGAGTTAGCGACTTGATGGGCCAACCGACCTCGCCGCTCAGGCCCAAGCCTCTGGCGACGGCAGACCTCGCTCCTTTCGGCGAAGTTTGGCTTTGAGTTTTAAATTTGGATCACGAAACAACAACATCCGCATGGACATTCAGTTCAACCACAAGGAAACTAACAATCCTCTTGACCCTAGGGCACTTCCTAAAGTGCCCAAGGGCCAGGGGGGCTGGTGTTGGAGGAAAACCCATCAACTCCGGAAGAGGGAGGCTTCATGCTCCATAGCGGGTCATCAGGGTTCGTCACCGAGATGCTACGGGACGTCCTTTCATGCTCCGTGAGACTGCTACGAGAGATCCCGTGGCAGCGGGGTCCTCATGTCCCGCGAGAGGTCTACGTCTCCCCGGGGCATACCCCGCCGGAGGCTCTCACCATGTCCCGCGGGAGGTCTACGTCTCCCCGGGGCATACCCCGCAGGAGGCTCTCATGTCCCGCGGGAGGTCTACGTCTCCCCGGGGCATACCCCGCCGGAGGCTCTCACCATGTCCCGCGGGAGGTCTACGTCTCCCCGGGGCATACCCCGCAGGAGGCTCTCATGTCCCGCGGGAGGTCTACGTCTCCTCGGGACATACCCCGCAGGAGGCTCTCATCATGTTCCGCGGGAGGTCTACGTCTCCCCGGAGGCATACCCCGCGGGTCTACATCTCCCCGGGGGTATACCCCGCGGAAAGTCTCCTCACGGGAGACTTGAGTGATGTCACCAAATCCCCTGTGGGGCCCGAATGTCAGGGGTCCACTCCCTCGAGACGATCCCGTGGGACCCACTACCTCCCCGCCAGAATGACTAAAATGCTCCTACTTAGGCTAGTCTAGTAGGAGTATAATGGTACTTTTATGTAACAGGATGGGTGCCTATAAATACCCAATGTAACCCCCTCATGTAGAGAGAGCTCTCATTGAATGCAAAACCAAAAACTGGAGTGTCCCTCGGGGAGTCTGGACAAGGGCACATCCCTGTACTCCCCCCGGGGAACACACCGACAGGAGTAGGGCGTCTTCCTTAAGCGCCCGAACCTGTATAAACCCTCGTGTCACATTTGCTCTCGTGGACGACGGCCCGTGAAACGGCCGGCGTCCGCTCTCATTTTCTGTGTCCTGTTTCCGAACCTACGACAAATACAAATACCAGAGACCGAAAGACTAGCAATGAATTTACACGGCATCTACATTCAAGCAGGATGCGGTACCTTTGAAGTTTAATAATTAGGAATTAACTAAAAGGAAGTAATACGCATGCTATTTTGCTAGTTTAATTAATAGCGGGACAACGATTCAGCACGCTACAAGCAAAAACATCTCTCTTACATGTAACGTTGTTCGCCCAATACAGTAGACGGAAGATGTAGTAAGCTAGGTTGACATGTGATCAAACCTGTATAGTTACTGTTATTACTACATATTAAATTTAAACGTAAAGAATAGTGGTTGAGATATATTAGAATGACAAATTAAAAATTTTAAACACTCCATGGCTTATGAAATTGGTACCATATTTAGCAAAAGAAATTTTATGGTGTATTATATTGGTAATAGAAAACGGATTTAGCTATCAATGTGTTAAATATATTTTTACTATTTTTAATATCATCAGGAATATAAATAAATATTAGCTAATATAGTTTATTGGATGAAACGAAGTAGTATTAATGTGGCTCGAAATTCTCCCGAACTCACTTACTGAGTCATTGAACGAAACAACAGCGAGCGAAGCCGCCAGCGCCGCTGATCTCTCCCAAAACCTGGACATGGGAAACAAGAAGAAGGCGAAGCCGAGCAGGAGCAAGAAGAAGCCCATGACCAGTGCGGACCATGCCCTGGCCCTCGACTACGTCCGCGCCTGGGCGCACCCAGCGGCCTCCGCGCCGCCTCCGGAACCCTCGGTGGCCGATGCCGGGGATGACTTCCTGCCGCCCCAGGCCGCGCGCATGGCCGGCGGCGGCGGCGGCGGCAGCGTGCTGTTTGAACTCCACTCCCACTCCAACCACAGCGACGGGTTCCTGTCCCCCTCCGCGCTCGTCGAGCGCGCCCATCGCAATGGGGTAGGTCTGCTGTGGTATCTCCTCCGTTTTCCCGGTAGGTGTTTGAGGAAATGCTTGTGAGGTCTGGTAACTCTCAGCGGTTTTGCGCTGTGCTGTATGGGCTCCCCCAGAATTCTCTCATTGAGCGTACTCTTCAAGTGTTGAGCAAATCCAAGCATTGCCTTCTAATCTTTTGCCCAGTATAGCAATAGGTAATGTGCCTATTGGTTTTTATACTGTTAATACTAGTTGGAAATTTGGAATACTGTACTGGAGCATCCCAGAGGAAAGTTGTGTGTGTGTGTGTTTCTCAATGCTTTAACAATTAACAGTAACAACTAACAACCCTTCGATGGGCAATGAAGTGATCATCTGCTGATTGCGTTGGGTAGTTCATACCGTGCATTGCTTGGCTGCTCCTTTTTTCCTCTCAGAAAAGAAATCAATTGATTTAAGTGCAGATCTTTTTCTCAGGAACTGTTTCCTTGTATGTTATGTCTTATTTCCCCAAAGTTTCTGTTATGCCTGTGTGCTGATTTTAATGTTATAGCTTATTGGGTGCATGTCACAATTTTGAGTGATGAAAATAAGAATGACTAAATTATATATGTTGGTATTACAGGTGAAAGTTCTTGCCCTGACAGATCATGATACCATGGCTGGTATACCGGAAGCTGTGTCAGCAGCTCACAAATTTGGCATACGAATAATTCCTGGTGTTGAAATCAGTGCACTATACTCTCCAAGGTAAGAGCCTTTTCGCTTCCCCTGCAAAGACATTTCCCTTCATGTTTCGAATGAAAATTAGCAACGCAATGCAATTTAGCAAATCAATCACCATATAGGATGCACAACCTCGTCAGGTAGCTCTGTGGTTGTCCAAGTTGTCTGGTCTATCAATTAATGCTCCATCATGCTGCCTTTCTATGAAATAGCTATTGTAAACAACGTTTCAGTAGTCATAATATGAATAAAGATGTCTCCTACAAAGATTCTTGTACCTCTGCTGATGATGGCAGTGAACAAGGCCGCATTGTCACACCTTTCCTTTAAGTAAGTTGTAGTAGATAATGCATTAGCACCTCTTATTTGCTCCATTGTGTAGCTAAATATTGGAGGGTTCTGTTAGTGTTTACATGTCAGTCAGCAAAGACACAAACATACAGCCTGTACACTGAAGTTGATACATTTGCTAAATCAGCGGGTGTACTTCATGCAAGAAAAGCCTAGTTGAATGTAAAATATATGAGTTAGCTAATTTAATATTAGGAAAAAATTGCTGCTTTAATTGGACATAATGCTGATCCTCAGCATTGTTATTTGTGAGGATCAAATTCGATTACTGTTTAAAGCATGATCTTAGGAACACTTTGCTCCTTTCATGTATTCATCCTATATACATGACTGTTGATTACAGAACACATTCTCTAATCTGTTATGAGTGATTGCTAATTTTTTGCCTAGAATTACACTACACTTGTGTTCAGTGTACATACATTTGCCTTTTATCCTTTCCTGGTCATATAACCATCCCTGATTTTCATTGTCTAAAAGGGAAATTGCTGGTGCTGGTGAGCCTGTTCATATTCTTGCATATTATGGTATGTGTGGTCCATCAAGGTTTGATGAGTTGGACAGCGTGCTATCAAACATTAGAGACGGGCGATACTTACGTGCAAAGAATATGCTGGCAAAGCTAAACAGGCTGAAGGTGTCAATAAAGTGGGAGCATGTAACAAAAATTGCTGGTGAGGGAGTGGCACCTGGTCGATTGCATATAGCAAGGGCTATGGTTGAGGCGGGTTATGTAGAGAATGTTAGGCAAGCATTCAACAAGTACATTGGTGACGACGGCCCTGCATATGCCACGTAAGTGCTATCAGTAATACTTCATCCCAACGAGAATTTCATGCTGACAAAATTCTTTGCTGAACAATGGGGCCAATGTTTTCTGCAGAGGGAGTGAACCATTTGCTGAGACTGTGGTGCAGTTGATTAGTCGTACCGGGGGTATATCTGCACTAGCTCACCCATGGGCATTGAAGAATCGGGATGCAATCATTAGGACCTTGAAAGGTTCTGGTCTTAATGCTATGGAGGTCTACAGAAGTGATGGAAAAGTTGATGGTACGTCTCTTGTGCTACATGTGTAAATGACTTGAAATAAAGTGGACGGTTCCTATCATGTACTGAAAATTTATTTGTGAGCATTTATCTTAGTTCTGAACTAATCTTGAACAACATATATGGAATTGATTTTACAGGATTTAGTGAATTAGCTGAGAAGTATGGACTTTTGAAGCTTGGAGGTTCAGATTTCCATGGAAGAGGTGGGAAGGATGAATCTGACATTGGAACAGTTAAGCTTGCTATAACAACTTTGTGCTGCTTCTTGAAGATAGCTCGGCCTATCTGGTGTAGTGCTATGAAAGACATCCTACTGAAGTTTTCAGAGGAACCATCTGCTGCTAATCTAGGGAAGATAGTTAGGTTTGGAAAACTTATCAATTTTGATGGCTTTTCACCAATGGATAGTGGTATGGATGTTGTTAATCTCTGCTTATCTTCATGGTTAAGTATTGATGATATGGAAGATATTGAACTTGAGGAGGTAAGACGGAAGCTTGCCTGTTATGTAGGAAAAAGATAACCTCAACTACATGACTATCTCCAACAATGTTTTTTTTTCTTGCCCAGAATTTGTTGTGCAACTCACTCTGGTATTTTACAGCCTATCAGAGCTAATATATATATATTTGATTAGTTGATGATGTTGCTGAAAGTAGAGAAGATACTGAATGGGTAGTCATCGACATTTTAATAAAGAATGCATATTCCTGGATGGTAACGTACGTTTACAACACTCAAATGGTGTACACATAATTAGAGCATGTAAGTGTTTCTTTAATGAGGATATCATCTGTCTAGAAGCATATGAATGAAGTACACGTCTCTTACTCTCCTGTCTATCTTTGTTTTATTTTCCCAACCATATTCACTATGCTCCTTCAATATTTTCAATTACTGACACTTGGGAATGAGGACTATCCGGATTATTTTTGTAGTTCCTGTCAGTGTCCTTCGTTAATGTAAAAGTTCTCTTCGAGGAATTTCGTCTTTCATGTGCTGTTAGGCTGATTACAACTGAAGTGACTATATGCTTTAATTTTTGGAAATAAAAGAGCTTGACTTAACATTTCACGATGAATATTCATTTTTTATTGAACTTGACAGAAGTAAATTGAACTGGCCAAATAAGGTGCAGACAAATTACCGAAGGACTGACCTGGATTGGACATAACCAAAGGACTGACCTGTATTGGCGAATAATTTAGCCTTGTTTAATACAAACAGGTTCATACCATCCATGTTTTGATCATTATAACTTAAGCTAACCGATGGGTATTCATCTCTGCACAATGCATGTACATTGACTGGAAATATTCCTGATTATTGAATTTACCTGGGCTTTCTTTTCTTTTCTTTTTTTTCTCTGGAGGGAAACCTTGGGTTTCTTAATTGTCAACATCAAACCCTTATCTTCGTTGTGTTAATGGTTTTGTGGTAGAAAGTGTTGTCCTATAGGCATAGGCTATGGAAAATCTCACATCCCTCGACAAAAAAATGAAAAAAAAATGCAGCTCTTTCTATATACCTGTTTGGTCAGTCCTTATTTTTGTCCGAAAAAATTCATATACCACTGTAAATGTTCAGTCTTACTTAAAAGCTAACAGAAGAGCTAAGAAATGAAGTAGTGCGAGAGCTCTGTTTCTAATATTTAGTTATTTAGTTTAAAATGGTGATGTAGTTGTCTGTGCGACCAGAGAGAAGAAAAGAAGCAGCTGATATAAGATTTATGGTTGCATAATTGCATATATATGTTACTTTTATTAGTTGACAGTTTCAATCCGTTCTCCCAAAAGTAAGAAAAACGTTTTCCTCAAAAACGAATTCAATGCTGAAGTGGAATCCATATATTTAGTTATTGATTTCTGTATAAGTTGTACATACCACGAACGGGGAAAAGGTGATCTAACTGTCTTTGCTGTCACTGTCATGCTGCAACCTAAGGTGAGGATTCCATCAAATATTAGCAAAGGTAAACTACATGGAAATAGTAAAATTTTAACCTGTACATGGAATTAGCGACATATTTATGTGTTAAGGGTACATATATTGTCTTATATAGACTCTACGTATATAGGTTTTCTATATATAAGTTTTCATTGTTTAGGTATTACCTTATATATGCTTTCCTTTTATACCCTCATGTACATCTATATATTCTGACCATTGGTCTTATATTAAATAGCCTCATATTAAATATAACGAGTACTATTCATAACATGGTATTAGAGCTTTAGGTTTTTTCCTCCTAGCTTCATCCTTCTGCTGTCAGTAATGCTGCCTCCGGGAGGAGCAATCTCCACTCCTGGGGCGGCCACCTCTACCGTCGCTTGTCCTCGTCGGCTTCGTCACCAGCCTATGACCCTTGTCCTCGTCGGCTCGTTCAGCGGGGCATTTGATCATTTGCCCTGAAGTTGATGGGCGTTTGATCATATGCCCAAAGTTCATAAGCGTTTGATCATTGATGCTCGAGCGACATGTGACCCGCACGCGTGTGATGAGGCATCGTAGGGCAAATGATCAAATGCCCACCAACTTTGGGCAAATGATCAAATGCCCATCAACTTCAGGGCAAATAATCAAATTTTCCCTCGTTCAGCCGTGGGATGAGAAGGGTCGGATCTGCGTAGCTCGCCTCAGGGGCCGCACCCTCGGCTCCCGTCGGCCTCCTTCGGCCGCTCTGGCCTTCGCGCATCGACGTTCGTGCGACGCGCTGTCCGTTGCCTCCTCGGCTTCCGATGCCGACCTCGCTGCTTCGGCTGTCCACGGTTGGCCGCCCATGTCGGCCACCTTTTGTCGGCGACTGTGTTGTCCCGCCTCCGTGGTTTCGCTTCTTCGGCTGCCCGCCTCGACGCCGCTTGGCGTCTGTGCTGCCCCGACAAGGACGCCGCCTTTGAGAATGCCGACGTCATCCACCTTGTGCTCGACTTCGTTCCTGTCCCGGGCACCTCCGCCTGACGCCGGCTAAAGCCCTCTTGGCCAGCCGCCTTCGACGCCTCGGCCGGCACCCATCTCGGCCTCTTGCCTGGGCTCGCAACATCAGTCACCCTCGATCTTCTCGGCCGACGCGCATGCCTTGGCCACGATCAACCGTGGTGCACCGCCTCCTCCGTGAACGCCCAAACCGGCCTCCTGTCATCTCGCCCGCATCCAAGTTTCCCACCCGTGACCGAACTGAAGCTCGTGACCGATTTTTTGTCTCGGTCGGACTCCAAATTGATCTCACAAGCGGATTTAATTTTGACTTCGGCTCCGTCCGGCTCGAGCTCTTTGGCTTGCAGCTTTTTGTTCGGTTTTTGGCTTCAGCTTATTTTTAGATTTTTCTACGTGCAGCATACCAAGAAGTTTTATCGGCCTTTATCGGCTCTGGCTCTCGTATCGGCTCCTGCTCTTTGGCTCTGGCTCTATCGTCTTGCCTCTTTTTGTCGGCTCCGGCTCTTCGATTTTCAACAGTTTGGCTCATTCTATCGACTCCAATTACATCGGCTTGGCTTCGCCGGCTTTCTTTTGTCGATTTCAGCTCATTATGTCAACTGATTTCAACTTGCTCATTTTGTTAGCTTCATCGGTTTTCTTCGTCGACTTTTCTTCATCGACTTAGCCCTACCATCGACTTTTGTTCGACATGGCCTCCTTCATCGACTTTTCTTCGTCGATTCGGCTCTACCATCGACTTTTGTTCGATATGGCCTCCTTTGTCGGTTTTTCTTCATCAACTCAGCCCCACCGTCGGCTTTTCTTCGTCGGTTTTTCTTCGCTAGCTCGATTTTTCAAGAGGTAGATGCTACAACGACTACTTCAAGATCAGGACTTTGGATTTTTCCTATTTTAGTGTCAATCCTTTCAAATGCAATGCTATTGCATACGCCTTGCATTTTTTTTTTGGGGGGGGGGGGTGTTAAGGGTATAGATATTGTCTTATATAGACTTTCTATATATAGGTTTTCAACATATAAGTTTTCTTTGTTTAGGTATTATCTTATATATGTTTTTCTTTTATACCCTCATGTATATCTATATATTCTGATCATTGACCTCGTATTGAATACAACGAGTACTATTCGTAACAATATGAATCTTCATTAGAGCTGTCCAATGCATGCCACCAACATTAGTGGTCTTTGCTCTTATCTGTCTTGGCTCTGTGTTTCCGACTTTCCGTGAATCCGTGGTATGAATGTAATAACATGCATGCTTGGGAAGTTTGAGGCACCTCATGTGTCATGAGTCATGACAATATTGTGGTCTGTGGAACATGCTAGTCAGTTAGTATATGAAAGGATAATATTTGCTCGTAGTGATGTTAGTAAGTAGCAACTTAGCAGGCGCATGAAACGAGTCTATAAAGAGTACCTGTGCTTGTACTGTCTGTAAGTTAAATTTAACATCACATCATACATATTACTTCCTGGATTCTGTCTCCAGAGCGGAAGGGCATAGCCGCATAGGTACTGTCTTGATGTATAGCGGTGAAATGTCCAAATCTTAACTCTGTAGTTTTACGTTCAGCCTCTCCGCGTGTGTGTATGGCCAATATTGTGACCCATTTCGTGGTGCAGCGGCAGTCAATAATCTGCAAAATGATGAAGTCTATTGTCCTGCAATATTGTTGTTGTTACACTCTCATGCCCTTTTTTATACATAGCAACCCTCGGAACGCATCACAAATTCTCTTTTTATGCATAGCAACCCTCGGATCGTATCAAACTTTATGAGATACAACACGAGCATATACATTATCAAGTATGATAGAGATGAATCCTGTAGAGAGAACAAAAATAACGACGTTAAAGCAACCACGATAAGAGAAGATTTGATGAAGTCGACCGCAAATTCTTTAAGCACAGCATCAAAAGAGTACAAATGATTGTTACTCTCTTACAACCCTTTTGAACCTTTAGAACCCTTGGTCTATACAAGAATTTAGTGTTAAAGAATAACCTAGCATCTAACTCTCGTGCATCTCTATTTGGATGAGCTACTTTTGCTTGGCTTACTTCTTGGTTGCTTATGTTCTCAACCACCCACGTGTGGGTTTATATAGGCTCCTTATTCCTCTTCCAAAGGTAAATAAGAATCTTACTAAAAAAAAATAGGAATCATAATCCTATTACTCCATCCGTCTAAGTTTACAAAGTGTATTTTTGAAGGGTCTTATCCATAAATATAGTGCATATTTTATATTTCAATAAAAAATTAGTGTGATGTTTCCTTAATACCCCTAATAAATATACATCTTTACTTTATATTTTCTACATGTATGTATTGAATATAGTGTTTAGTGATATTAATTAGGAGTAATTTAGTCATTTTCAATATCTTCTTGGTCTAGTGCCAAAAAGAAATACGCCTTATAAATTTAGACAAAGGGAGTAGAATTCATCTGAATTTATTGAAGCACACATTTCCAAATACTGAAAAAACTAGTACGAGTCATCGTACTCAACAATTGTCATACCTATTTTCTTCCTAATCCTTTCTTCAGTTATGCCTGCTTTTATAATCCATGCACTTGTTTAGCTATATTGTTGATCGATTGCTGAGCCGCATGTCATCATCAAATTTGTCACATGTTTCCTGAAAAGGGCATTAAGACCTTTTTAACGATTTCGTGCGCTGCATGATTAGCCTGTTGCCAATTTGGTCATGCTGCGTCATTTGGGCATTTGGGCTTATACGCCCCCCCGCGGACAGCTTAATGCCCACTAATCCTCGCGCTTTTCTTTACTCCCGTGGTGGAACAGCAGCCACCAGTTTATTTTAAAACATTATCACCTGCCTGTAATATTTTTTTGGCCTGAAATTTAGAACATTATCTCCATTCTCCACTCGTGTGATGTTTGCACGGATGAGCATGTTGTGCTGATGGACCAACGGCGCTAGACTGACAATTATTGCTTCCCTCCTCTTTCTGCTCTTCTTTTTGTTTTTGTTTTTCTTAACGTTGGGGGTAGGGTTGATAATGGACTAAAGTTGATTCAAGTCTAAATTTTTGTTTCTTTAATCCAATCTAGTCCAAATCTAAAACTAATAAGTCTAGGTTCAATACAGGCCCAAATAAAAGCTTGGACCTTGATCCAAACCATTTACATGTAAAATATTAATGTAGATGTAACCAGAATAAACACATAATACATGACATACAACGATTTAGTAGAAAAACGTAAGGTCCAAGTTTGATCCAATCTGGTTTAGATCTGGTTCAAATAGCTATAAATCCAAAATGAGTCCAATCCATTTGCAGTTTTGGACTGGTCTAATCCAAAAGCCTAGACGGGTCCAAACCCATTGTCACCCATAGTTGGGGGTGATGGCCATGGGCATGATGGTTGTTTTGTGGGGGCCTACTTTACTAACCTGGTCTGAGTTCTAGATCCTAGATGCTCATTTGTATACTTCTATGAAAGGGGTCAAGTGATTCGGTTGGTGGTCTCACGCTGTTTGCTTGGCGATGTTCCATTTTATGTAGAGTTCCTGTGTTAATTGTGTGTCCCAGATAATCTTTCGGCCCAGAGTGAAAGCTTATTTATTATAGAGGCATCACGACCCATAATACTCAGATAAACAAAGCCGGAAGAGTTCCTGCAAGAAGACCCTACCCACATGTCAAGCCGGCAGTTTTACAAAAAAGTCTGTCCGTTTCTTCCAATTACGTATAGGTCCTTGCGAATTTACAAAGAGGTCCTTTGCGAATTTACGAACAGGTCCTTTGCGATTTTTTGTTAGGGGAAGAAAATTTATCCCGGTTCGCGTTTAGGTCCCTCGCTCGCCACTTTATGGAAAGACCCTCCCGTTAAATACGAATCGCGAACGAGCCCTTTTCTAATTTTTCAGAATAGCGATTAGGTCAAAAAATATAACAAATAGGTCCCTGCTCTTTACGTTCAGGTCATTTCTCCGTTTTTTTCTGAGAAAAATATTTTCGTCAACAGAAAGATGTGTACTTTTCCCCCGGCTCGGTCTCTGAGGGTTCTAGAGCCTCAAAAAAATTTGAAAATACGTCTAGATCTATTTTTCCCCGGAAAAAAACGCAAAATTATTTTTCGCTCGCGCGCGCGGCGTGCACCGCGCTTACGGGTTTCTCAAGTCTCAAAAAAAATTTATAATACTTCTAGGTCTATTTTTTCTCCGAAAAAAGACCGCAAAATCATTTTTCGTTCCAGCACACGTCATGTGCCGCGCTTACGGGCCAAAGTTCTTTCTTCGTTTTCCCCGAAAAAAAATGTTTTCATCAATAGAAAGATGTGTACTTTTTTCCTGGCCTCAGATAAACAAAGCCGGAAGACTTCCCGCAATGAGACCCTACCCACGTGTCAAGCCGACAATTTTACAAAAAGTCCTTCCGTTTCTTTGAATTATGTATAGGTTCTTGCGAATTTACGAAGAGGTCCATTGTGATTTTTTGTTAGGGGAATAAAATTTTTCCCGATTCGCATTTAGTTCCCTCGCTCGCCACTTTACGAAAAGACCCTCCCGTTAAATACTAATCTCGAACGAACCATTTTTTAATTTTTCAGGATAGCGATCAGATCCAAAAATATAACAAATAGGTCCTCGATCTTTACGTTCAGATCCTTTCTCCGTTTTTCCCTAGAATTTTTTTTTGTGAACTGAAAGATGTGTACTTTTCTCCCGGCTCGGTCTTTGAGGGTTCTGGAGCCTTAAAAATTTTTGAAAATACGTCTAGATCTATTTTTTCCCCAGAAAAAAAAATGCAAAATCATTTTTCGTTCGCGTGCGCGGCGTGCGCCGCGCTTACGGGTTTCTCAAGTCTCAAAAAAAAAATAATATAATACTTCTAGGTCTATTTTTTCTCCTGAAAAAGACCGCAAAATCATTTTTCATTCCTGTGCACGTCATGCGCCGCGCTTATGGGCCCAGGTTCTTTCCTCGTTTTCCTCGAAAAAATGTTTTCATCAACAGAAAGATGTGTACTTTTTTTCGGCTCGGTCTCTACAATTTCTCAAGCCTACAAAAAATTTGAAAATACGTCTAAAATTTGAGATGCGCCTTACTACTCACTATGAAAAAAAAAACCCTCTTAAGCTAAGATAATAACCACAAGACATCTCCGGTGGTTAGGCAATCTCCAAGATCATGAATCGAGAGCCCATCCTTCAACCAATAATAATAATAATAATAATAATAATAATAATAATAATAATAATAATAATAATAATAGCCGTGCTTCTATACGTCCCTCTCAATACAAGTTGTACAAATCTTAAAGCAAGCGAATGGGTAAGTAATCACCATCTACTCTTTATTTATACTTTAATATTTAACTTTAAAAAAACATAGAAGCACCTATTGAATAATAATAATAATAAAAAAAAAATCGAATAGCCCCTGTTGACTCATTCTCTTGTAGGTGATCAATCCTGCGGATGAAAACCCGACACGTGGAAATCCCCCCCTGGGTGATTTGAGATTCGTGCTAGCTTCTTCCCTACTTCTTTTCCCCTTTCATGATGATGGAATATTCTCGCAGCGGGCAGAACACGCATGCTGTCGATTTGCCACAACAGGAGCCCCATGATCATACAAAAGGCACTTTCTGCATCGACGCAACTGCACCGATGTTTACTTGCCCAAACAAAAGAAATTGCGTACAGTGAACAGGACAGGACGAACACCTTTGTCTGTGTGGCCGATAATCAGCTACTAGCCTACTCTCTCGATCACCGTTGGCTGCTCGTGTCACTCACCCCCTCAAGAGAAAAGAAGAGAGCTGTTCCCTGCAAATATATACGGGAGTGTATAGGTATCATTTGAATATTTTTATTTTAGCTAACATCTAAATTTTGGACCGTTGGATACCTCACCCGGATATCACCGAGCCGTTAGATTAAATTATAAGATCAGATGTAATCGATACTCCCGAATCTCAACAATGATCCGATGGTTCTAGTCTCCTAGATTTGGGTTATTTTAGCAATAAAAACATCCAGATGATGTTTATCAAATCCGATGGTCATATATATAGAGTATTTCAAGTACGTTTGGGTGGTATTTCAGATATGGGAGTAATTACTCCCGGGAGTACTCCCGGGAGTAATTACTCCCTATGTCGTATCTCACAACGTAGAGAGTATCTCGCGCAACGGAGGGTATGTATGTGTAGTATACAAGCATATAAGATCATCTTGGTGGTATTTATATTTTTTTTGGAGGTGGTATGTACGCTTTTTAGATATACTTCTTTTTATATGCGTATATCGTATTTGCAAAATAGCTAAAACCTATGCACTCTCTTGCAATTTTTTCATGTAGATCTCACTAGAATATCTTATAATTAGTATATAAGTGTATCTAAAGCGATAAAAGAGTATCTCAAGAACGTTTGGGTGGTGTTTCAGATATGAGAGTAATTACTCCCGGGAGTAAAAACTATTTTTCAGATATAATACATATTTCGTCATAAAATGTCCAGCCGGCTGTGTGCCATCACTCATGGAGAATGAACTTGGGCGGCATCAAATCAAGCGATACGGGCGGCCTTTACGGTTTACCTCTCCTACGCTCCTGCCACTCAATATTGTATTGCCATGCATGATCTACCTCTCCTTTGCAAATTCCAGGATCTGATTGGCTGAAGAAAGATGAGAGAGGTTTCTACGCATCTATATTAATCACCGTTCATCTTTAATTCGTGCTCTAATATTTATACAGTTTTTTAAACAGAGACACACCGAGATACAACGCTCCTCTGTTTAGCCCTAACCGTTTTAATTTGATTGGCAACGGCGACGAGACACCACTGCTATTCCACGCGGAGATCTCGTAGCACCCAAGCTGCCGCACAGGTCACGCTTACTCGACGACAGTCATGTGACAGCTAGATCTGGATTTACCCGGTCAAAACCACTTCCCGGCCAATCAGCAGCCGCCAGGTGCCCACCGTTTTACCGGTAGCTGCCTGGAGACGTCTCGACGGGTGCCGGTAACAAATCTGCGCGGACACCTGGCCTTCTCCCATTGGCCAGCACTACTTCCCGCGTGCTTATAAATGAGCCCGCTAATGGCTGCTCTTGCTCACCAGTCACTAGGCACCAAGAGAGAAAGCATTTGGCTCTTGAACAACTCGCAGTGCATCCATCATCTTTTACCAACTCTTCTCGGCTCTCGAGGAGTAGTTTCTGCTCAGATTCTCAGGGTTTCCTCTTCTGTTTCTTGCTTACTCTTTTCGTCGGCTCGGCTGCTAGTTGCTTCGTGTTGTGTGGTGTATCTTTTTGTTTTGTTTTTTTTGTCTATCCAAGAAGCCATGGCGACGACGATGGATTGGCACGGTTGCAACACCAATCTTCCCGCCGCTCTGTATGACATGGTGGATAGCAAGGAGGTAATGCATGCGCTTGCCCCGCCCATGGTGCAAGACGCTCCGACCATCTCCTTCTCCTACCCCTGCTCCGGCGTGGAGCAAAGCGCAGGCTTGCTTCTTGGAGCAAACTACCAACTGACACCCGCGCAGATCCATCAAGTCCAGTCGCAGCTCCACCACATGCGCCGACAGGCCGCGGCCCTGGCCGCGGTGGCGCAACCGATGAAGCGGCACGGCGTGGCGGAGCTGCCGCACCCGGCTCGGCCGGCGGCCAAGCTGTACCGCGGCGTCCGGCAGCGTCACTGGGGGAAGTGGGTGGCCGAGATCCGGCTGCCCCGCAACCGCACCCGCCTCTGGCTCGGGACCTTTGACACCGCCGAGGAGGCCGCGCTCGCCTACGACAGCGCCGCATTCCGCCTCCGCGGCGAGTCCGCCAGGCTCAATTTCCCCGAGCTCAGGCTAGGCGGCGCGCACCTCGGCCCGCCTCTCCACGCCGCAGTCGACGCTAAGCTCCACGCCATCTGCCACGGGATGGACCTGCCGCATCAGAGCCAGAGCACCACGACAACAGCGGCGGCGGTGCAGAGTTCTTTCTCCTCCGAGAGCCGAAACGTCAAGAAGGAGCTGGGCTGCTCCGGCTCCGAGAGCTCGTCGTCCGCGGACGGCGATGTGTCCTCAACGGGCTCCTCCGACTTGGTCCCGGAGATGCAGCTTCTTGACTTCTCAGAGGTGCCATGGGACGAGTCGGAGAGCTTCCTCCTGCGCAAGTACCCGTCGCTGGAGATCGACTGGGACGCGATCCTTTCCTGATGCAGTGGCTCTCTGTTCTTGATCCCCAGTGTCAGTAGCAACAGATCATAGTGTTGCTTTTACATAGGTACTTGTTGGTTTAGATTCTGGGTTTGATCATGTGTAGCATCAACCCCTGGTCTGCTTGGTTTTTTTAATGGCATTGCCAGGAAGCGGGTCTCAGTACTTTGGTTTGTGGAAATTTTAAGTCTGCATCAAAGTTTTTATGTGTATATTTCAAGTCTACATTTTGGTTGTATTCCAATAAAGAACCATTTTAGCTCATTGAAATGGTTACTGTTCATAATTGCATAGCAGAACTGTGATGGAAATTTGAAAATGTTACGTGAGTTTATAAGATGAAACAGACATAATTTGGCATAAAATTATGTAATTTTCTTCCTACCTGTAGGAACAAGGCAAATAAAAGGAAGAACAGAATATATGTGGGATCTTTAGCGATGAAGAGAGCGCATAACCTGTCATCATGCAGTATTGTCCAACTAGTATCAGCATGATGAAATTTTTTTCCAGCATTTGACCGCAAGGATTTCAATTACATTTTAGTAGAAAGTTGCTTCATTTATCTCTTGAATATTATATGATGCAGTTTCTTTCGTGCTAAATCTCTTTATCGCTTGAGTCTCGACGCTTGATATCAGTGGTGTCAAAATCGATTCCATCTCTTTTGATAAAAAATATCGATTCCATTTCCTCCCTTCGACAAATTCCAGTGCTTGTCCAAATATCGATTCCATTTCGACAAATTGCAGTCGACCTGTCGTTTGGTTGGATGTGCGTCCACTGTAGCTCTATAAACTAGTATAACTTTTAGGCTTGCATTTGTCAATGTCTGAAATTTTAGATTCAATACGAAATAACTAATCTGAAAGCTGATGTGTCCCTCTAATCTTCACATTTATCGTGTAAAGGTCATTGCAACACATACACTTAACTTATTTTGAACAGTAATAATATAATGATTTGTGGCTGCAGAGGAGGGAAAGCATCTGGATCTCTGTTTCGCTTATTCTTTGTTTGGAAGGACCAGAGAGTCATGTGGGGAAGTTAGGATTCCACGTTATCACAACTTTGCTTTGCCTTAAAAAAATGCTGATCCAATTCCCCAGTAGGAGAAAGAAATTAGGTTGTTATTAGCTTCCAATAACCACAATAGAGAATCGACATGGTTCCTCTCCTAGTTCATTGTACATTGTTGAGTGTAATTTTGTCGTTGCTATCAGACAATGGCTTGCCTTTGAGTGATGCATGAACCTTGAGAAATGCATTACTGAAGATGGCAGCTGGCTCTATCAGTGATGTATTAGAGAGCTTCACATGGCTTTGATCAGCAACTTTTTCTTGACTGTAGCATCAAAAAAAAGTTAAGGAAAAAACCACATTTACACAGCAAGCTTGTTTGGCCTTTCGATCATCACAATCTTGGCCTAACATGAAGAGTCGTCTTACAGCCATATAAATCTTAGGGCCTAGTGTGAAGATGTGAACATCAAGATCAAGGTCCTGATGATATGTTTTCTTACTTGTAAACTACTAATACTCAATGTATGCACCCTGGATGGTCTATGTTACTTTACAAATCAGTATGGTCTATCCAAAGCTTGCTTTTCTGGTCATTTTCATGCTTTAGTCCATCATGGTATTGACCTTTCATATTTTAGTATGCATATCCTCTCATGGAGCTAGCCAGAGCTTGCAGAAAGGCATTAATGCTGAGCCATCGTCAGGTTAACCCCATAATCTCCATAGCCCAAAGTCAACACGGTGCTATTAGAGGCACTCAAGGGGATTGGAAAGGGATGCCCACTATATATATGTTGTCACCTGCCAATCCTATGATGGTCCATTGCCCAGGTCTGAGTTGACTTCTTGTTGATTTCAAAGGGCAAAGGCAGAAAAGGAGGGTTATGAGGTAATGCAAGGATTAGTTCAAAGCTTAAAAGAAATGCTCTCTTTAAAGATAGTTGGGATGAAGGGAGAACCCATCCATGATCCATCCAGCCCATGAGTTGGCCATGACTGCAAGATACACTTGACAAGGAAAGGCTACTCTCAGGGATGATGTATGTGATTACATAGGCTTGATCATGAGATAACAATGTAGCTTAGCTTAGTAGCCGCTGACTCTACTGACGGAGCTATCTATGCTTTATTATCCTCAAAAAAGAGAATATTCATGTTTTTTTTTTTTTTTGCGTAACTATGCTAGGATTCCATAAGCTGTTTGGTTGATTTGCTTAGTTGACCTTGCTTTCAAATGGGAGATAGGTGCGCCAAGTTGCAGATTTTGCTAAGGTTGTGGCTGAAACTGCGAGTAGTGTCAGCCAAAGAACGTTGACCTTATCGACTAGCTCGGTTGTCGCTTCGCCAAACATCGCCAAACATAACAAATCAGAAAATCGTGGTGTTATTCTGTGCCATAGAGGTATGTGTTCTGAGTTTCTGACTAACTTTTTCCTACATTCCCAAGGGAGGGTAGAGCCATCGTCAGTAGTTGACTAGCTGATACTGATGTTTGCTTGCTTTATACCGCAGAGTGCAGAGAGATGATTCATGGCATGGGCTTGGAACCCGGAAGGTTGGAAGAAATGATGCAGTGCTCATGATGCATGAACCAAACCTTCGACAAATTCTGCCTCTGCAGATTGATACAGTACAGTGCTACAGTGGAGTCGACATGTGCTTGCGTGCGTGCCATGCTCACCTTAACAATCGTGGGCCTGGGTGAGTGGGCGGGTGGAGCTGGAGCAAAAGATAAGCATCAGCGTCCAACGCCATGTCGGCAACGCACAAGTATCTATCAGTCACCGCATTGTTGTTTGTTGGAGCAAGGCTAATAATATAGCTCACTCCTAGCTATATATGGTTGTCATATCATACACAGCCATCTAAAAGCTCACCCATATAATAAGTTAGCTGTAGAAACAATCTACACATTAATAAATGGTCCACCCATCCATCCTCTCATCTTCTTTGGAATCTGTGTTTTAGCCAGCTCAAAGCTGGCTATTGAACAATAGCCCACTTCTTTTCTCTCTTCTCTTCTCTTACTTCCAACAAAACAAAAATATGATGTGACAGCTCTTATAGCCCGCTTATGTCACCTTATTATACTTGCTCTTAGGAATATATTGTCTTACATAGATGATTATTTTATATAGGTATTTTATGTACATGATTATCTTATATAGTTTTTTTTACCATTATGTATTCTATATATTCTGACCATTAGTCTAATATTAAATCCAACAAGTAGTATTCATAACATGACATCAGAGCGAAGGTTCAAACCCGAACTTCAAGATCGTCTTCTGTTGTTGCTGCCTTCGGGAGGGAGCAACTCCCAGGGCCAGCCATCTCACGGCGGCACATCGGCGTGCATCTGGATTCCCGTCTGAAAGTTTAAGTTCTATTGGTTTTAGATTAATGCTTAATCCTTTTTCAATGATAAATCTAATCTTTCATGAGACTAACATGTTTATTGAGTTTGTTGTTAGTAGTCTCAAATTTTACCCTTAGTAAATAGTAAAAGATACAGAAAAGTCAAGATAAACACACCACCAAGCATTTCATAAGGCTCCAAGCCCCAAAGCAAAGCCAACCGAAAAAGAACCAAGCTCTAGGTAAGCCATCAGACAATATCCAAGCATCCAAACACAAGTCAACCAAAGTCCAGAGCTCCAGGAAGCAAGAAACTCAAGCTAGCAAGGGCCAAGCTCTAGAAGCAATGAAGAAACTCAAGCTAGCAAGGGCCAAGCTCTAGAAGCAATGAAGAAACTCAAGCTAGCAAGGGCCAAGCTCTAGAAACAATGAAGCAGGGATAATCAAATCCAGGAACACCCCAAAGGAGCTTAGAAATCCCTACTCCCCTTCTTCAGCACAAACTCACACAACGGCACTTCGTTCTTTGAAGCCAGGTACATCTCCAATCCATACTACCAGTAGAATGGCATAGAGTAGAAATAACAATGACAAAAATGAACTAGCTATGAAAATGAGTGGCCTCAATAGTAACAATCACAAGGGGTTGCGTCGTACGTCCCCATTAGCTCACATATACTCCCCTGGCACACTGCAAGTTATGGTCATCGCCACGGCGCCATCCAACCCGTGAATACACTAAACTAGACATCATACACCATAGCAATCAATATCTCAGTGAAAGCAAACCAACTAGATATCCAACCATAGTTCCTCAGCGCATAACACAAGTAGTAACTCAATAAGAGCGGAGGGAGTATAGAGATTGGTAGTAGATGAGCACTAGTGTAATTAGATCATGAAGATTAAATCAGAGACTAGTAATGACAGAAAGAAAATAAAAAAATTAGAGAAGGGAGGAAAATAAACCGGCCTGAAGAGTTGGTTGAGCCAGCAAACCAGAGCACAGCAGCGCAGGCCAAGCCTAGCCTGGGTGCACCACAGGTGAGGCGCAGGGGGGAGCCGAACTAGGTCGACAGTGGGTGCAAGGGACCGAAGAGGATAGCCTGTAGTGTGGCGGGCAAGCCTAGGAGGGAGGTGTGACGCCAGAGGACTCTTGGGGTGCAGATAGGAGGGGAGGTAGCAGCCGAGTGCGAGAGCGGCAAGGCCGGGAGGCGGTCGGCTTACCGAGGCAAAGGAGAAGCGCCGACGGCGACGAGGTAGGCTGGATCAGGAGAGGAGGAGCCAGATTTAGCGGAGAAGCCGGATCAGCTAGGAGAGAGAGAGAGAGAGAGAGAGGTCAGTCGAATGGATAAGAAGAAAGAATATAAAGGAAAAGAAAAGAAGGAAACTAAAATGAAAAATAAAAGGAGAAAAAGAGAAGGAAATAAAGAAAAAGAGAATAGAAAATAAAAATAAAAAGAAGAGAAAAGGAAAGAGAAAAACAAGAACAACATTTAATTCTGGTAGATCATTCGAAATTATGAATTTTAGTCTCTATCAAACTTCAAGAATCAATCAAAATAATTCAAATCAACTAAAAACGCGAAGTGTAGTCGATCGACCAATTTAATAAAGCGCGATCATATAAAATAGAGTAAAACCCTAAAAATCGCAAAGTTGGGCACCTTAAAAAAATGCAAAAACTTATTTGCCACTAAATATGGTATTTTTGTAATTTCAGAAAGTAAAATAAATTGGATCATAAATCAGCAAACGGGTGAAGATGAGTATTTCGAGCAAAATCCAGGCAAGCTCCCTTGTTCATGTTTATGAAATGGTTTGTAAAAGATTTGTGAAATTCACTGATACATGGTAAAATCTATTTACGTATTAAAATTTAAATTGATGGTGGAATAAACTGCGAGTGCAATTGGAATTGATGTTTGACTCAACTGACAGATGAAGTCAGGGTGATTTGTTAAATGGTGGGTAGAGGGTGACATGATTATTGTTGCCGATGGGGCCTCTACATAGGGATATAATATAAGGCTAAAAACCACTACACTCGAGCAATGAGCCATATTAAATCGTATCAACCATGCTGTGTGGAAAACAACCAGAAAAAGTTGTCCTATAATGGTGTTTAAATCTTCACATGGGTAAGTAAAATGTGTTGAACTGGGATTGTCTGATGCCAGGTGAAGTACACGTTTGATAACCAGTGTTGGTTATTTGGCGTTATATTTAAAACCATTGGATGAGTATCTCTGATTTTTGTGACAGAGATCAACTGGCTACCCCCAATGTCTTAGTGCCACTGATTCGCGTTGTAGCACAACTAGTAGTAGTCAAGGGATATGAGTACCTTGGTTTTTGTGATGAGGTACAACTGACTAACCTTGGTCATAGTGCCATCGAATCAGTATAACGCACAACTGGAAGGGGTCAGGGTTGGAGATTTAATACCAAACTAGTGGTAAACATTCTAGGTTCTCGATTGCGGTCGAGTTCGCTATGGGTAAAGTGATACAAAACCTGCGCAGGGTATAAAATCATGAATTCATGTCTGTCTCCTGGACTGGAGGCTACGGAAGTTAATTCCGCCTCATATACGAGTGTTAGTAGAGATTTTACCAATTTAAAAATTGAATCCAAATTTTATTAATAATAAAACCTAGTTTGAATAAATAGATTTGTTGTATGAATTTAGGAATGGAACTGGTGAGGTTTTCGGACGATAGATTCACAAATACCTAATTACTATTAATGCTTGATGAGTACATGTTGTACTCACTCTTCTATAATTCCCCTCTTTGCTTAGATTATGAGTGCTATGGAAGCTCCGATGAGGAGTGGATGGGGGATCACCCGTAGGATCAGGGTGATAAGGAGGCGGAAGACGACTCAGATGACTGGGTGGAGTAGTGGCCCTTATACCAGAGGCTCTCGCTCCCTAGGGTAATTAGTAGAATAAACGTAATATTGAACTTTTGCTTTTGATGTAAATTATGTATTAAGACATATGATGAACTGTAAGTTGGTACTACGTGTATGGATTGTAATGTGTATATATCCTTTGAAGTCTCTAATTAGTATTCTGCTGCAACACTCTGAAATGACGTATTAATTAATAAAACGTCGGGCTTACTCGATTATTTATTAATTAAATATGTTTAGATCTGTGTAATTAATTTGGAATTAATGACAGCATTTCAGTTATATTAGGATTAATCACGTGGGTCGCTACAATTAGTCAATCTTGCATCGTTCATACGCACTACATGTACTTGTCTTTTTTGGTTTTTTGATATCAGACGTATTTGATATTGAAATTTTGCATGTGTACTACATCGATGATTTTTTTCTTTGAATTTGTGAAACATTCTATCATGCACTTTTCGCTATTGGGTATCAAATTCCATTTCTTTTACATGTACGCGTGCGCCTAGGATTTGATGAATGTCGCACAGGTGCGCCTGTGTGTGCTATATAACAACGAAGGCTTCCAGATAGATTTTTTTTTAATAAACATTTTTTAATCGAAAAATTCAAGAATATACTCGAAATAATTTTTTTTTACAAAACTAACCTCCGGTCGCGCCACGTGGCAACGAAATGGGTCAGTTGCACCACGTGGCAATGACATCGATCGTCACGGTGCACGGCGCTGATAGAGCCGGGCCGCACCACGTGGCGGCGGCGGTGACATGGCATTTTCCATTTAATTAATTATTTTTTATTCATTATATAGTCAAATAATTCATATCGGATGCTAGGAACCTCGAACAATTCTAAAAAAAATTCTAAATTTTTATTACGCTATAAGCATTCATAATATATTAAAAAATAGCATGTTTCATGTAAATTTAAAATGATAAAATCAGGTTTACTAAAAGACTATTTTAGGTATTATGAAGAAACTATATAAACCATGGCTCCAAAAATCATGGAAACAATTTCTAAATTTTTATTAAGCCATAAGGATTCATAATAACTCGCAAAAAATACTATATTCCATGCAAATTTAAATAGTTAAAATCAAGTTTTGTTAAATACCCTTTTATGTATTATGAAGAAACTATATAAACCCTGTGTCCAAAAATCATGAAATAAATTTCACCTCTTAGCTCCCGATGAAACAACCGAACAATCCGACCGGTGTAGGAACAAGCTACTCCATATCGTTCAATCACGACGGCGCCAACCCCCAGAATTCAAGGCCCGGAGACCAGATCGAACGAAAGAATCCGAACTGCATTTAGCCGACTTGAAAAATCGCTCACCAGGGACGGGACGCACAAGCGGCGGCGCCGGCTTGGCCCTGGATCTCACGGCGATCTCGCTCTTCTCGTCGCCTGTAGATCACTCAAATCCGGATTGGGGATCTGCCGGGACCTTCTTGGGGGAGCGGAGAAATGGCGACTTCCGACTGGATCCTTGTTCTGGTCGCCAGATCCCGTTCGCCAATCCGCCGAGACCTTATTGGGGGAGCGGAAAAATAGCGACTTGTGATGGGAATGGGAGGGGAGAGCGCGTGGAGATGGTGGCGGAGGGGAGAGTGATCGCTGTGGGAGATGACGAGGGGGGCGACGGTCCGTCCGCTCGCGCGAAGGGAGGAACGGTTTCACCGAGCTAGATAGCGAGCGGAGAGAGACTCGCTAGACATGGCGATTCTCTCTCCACTCGCTAATTTTCGGGAGAGCGATGGCGAGACTGTTGAAGAGGAAGAATACATGCGACTCGGTAATAAATAGAGAAAGGGAGTTCGATAGCGAGCCTATTGGAGTTGCTCTAAGTAACGTTTAGATTTAGCTTTTTTAGTTTATAGCTTACAATTAGTTTTTTTTTTCTTAAACAACTTAAAAGCTATCGGTTTTTATATACGGTAGAGATGGATAACTTTACCTTAACTTCAGTAGCATTAGTTTAAAATCAATCCTCAATATATAAGCCAAACAAACATCTCTGCGGTGGCTTTTGGCTTTTAGTTATATGCAAACTTATGGCTTTTTAAAAGAAATCTAAATAAAAAGCTACATATTTATTTATGCTTTGTTTTTTTTACTTTTAAAACGATGAAAAAGCTCAAATAAACAGGTCCGGAAGAAATTAACGTGGGGAGAAGGAATTAACAGCCCTATGTTACACCTCAAAGGAACACGTATCACACATCCACACATGAACATTTTTCCATAATTCACACGAGGTCCCAGACCAGAATTCCGGTTAGTAACAATGTACACATGCGCAAGAGTCTCAAGAGCTACAAAACATTTACAAGACGTACGAGCGCATCCACCGCAGCACACCGCCTGACCGCGCGCCCATAATTCCGCGATGCACACAAGCGCCACCACGGCGCGCGTCGTCAGTTCCCGAAGCTGCTCTTGCAATTCTGCGACGAAATGTGCACGTCCTTCCTTAACCCGGCCGCGCTGACCTCGCATGCTACAGCCAACCTCTTCCGCCCGAACCCGAGAGCGCCGATGTGCACCTGCACGGCGATCTCCACGGAGAGCTCGAGCGCGACGGCGTCCTTGAACCCCTTTAGCCCCTTCTCCACCGCCTTGGGCGTGCGGCCGTCGTGCTGCAGGCCGTGCAGCAGCACGTTGAAGTCCGTGGCGTCCTCGCCGCCGTCGTCGGGCTCCCCCACGTCGCCCTTCGCCAAGGTTGTCCCTTGGTGCAACAGCTTTGCCGTGCCGCCGTCCTTGTACCACAGCGCGGTCACCTTGTTGGGGTTGATTGCCGTCAGGAAGAAGTCGTAGTCCATGTGCTGCTGGCGCGACGCGTTGTGGACGGAGAGCCTGTCGACGGTGAAGCTCGGCGCGTCCGGCCGCAGCACGACGACGGAGAGCGCCACGCCGGCGCCGAGCAGCACGGAGGCCGCGAGCAGCACGCCGAGCGTGCGGAGGACGCAAGGGGAGCACGGGGAGCCTTTGCCACCTCCGCCGCGCTCCGTGCGGTAGCGCTCGGCGAGATAGGCGTTCTCGGGGGGCGGCACCCGGTATATCTGGTCCTTCTGTACCTGGACGATGTAGGTGTCGTGCGGGTGCAGATGACGCGCGGGCGGCACGACGACGGGGTCGAGCGGGGAGCCGAAGGCGGTGGAGACGGCGGAGGAGGCCGGCTGGGGCGACGCGGGCGTGGGCGAGAGGGCCCTGTCCGCCATGAGAGAGACGACGAGGGTAGGCAGCGAGGAGGGGGCGCGGGTAGAGGGGAGGCAACTGGCGGAGGACGTCGCATCAGGTGGGCGGGGCCCAGCGTGCGATTTGGAGGGAAAATAGGAGGAGCGCCAACGACACACGGTTTTAACGACATGGCTATTGTTGGTAAGCATGAAAGTGACGTCAACTATCTGCTAACCCGTGTAATTTAAGCCCATAACCTATTTAATAGAGAAATTTTACGATGGATAACGTATATAATAAATAGTGGTAGTAGAAATCAAATCTAATCATTCATTTCTCAAAGGTATTTTAGGTTTTTCCTATCAATTCATTAGAGGTATTTTAGACTTTTCCTAATTCGTTCACAATTTTGGCTTCACCGAATACTTGATGATTTTCAGAGACTTCTTATCCATTCATCCGCTATTCATCGGGATCACATGATGTGTTTTACCATAGAGAATAAATAATATGATAGAATTTTTTTTACCATTTTACCCCTTTCTGAATTTTACTACCAATACTACAGGCAAGAAGTTGCTCTCCCCCCCCCCCCCCATCTCCCTCTCTCTCTCTCTCTGATATTCCTTTTTGTAACTTTATTGGGCACCATTAGCCTAATTGTAAAGTGTTATTGCTAAGTTTGTGAGGATTAGTGTATGGGCAAGGAGTAGGAACTATCACCCTAATAGCCCATTCTAACTTGTGAAAGTTGTAATGTTGATTCTTGGATGTAGTTTTGGTATTAACAGCGTGTGGTTGATACGGTATATACAATTACATATTTGCGGTCTCTTGTACTCGCTATTGTTGTTCATGCACTTGATGGTTTCTTGAAGACCTGAACAGGGCAACAATTAATTAGCTTGACCAGTACTTCAGTAGGATCAAGTGGGTGAATTAGCAAGGTAAAGTAGGTGAATTAGCAAGCGTAGGATGACCAGCGAGCTAGCTTATAAATTTGGCTTTGGCACTTCACCTCTAGTAATTCGGAAGCCATGCTACTTTGTAGCCGTCACCTTGCCCGCATAAAAACTTTGTAAACTGCTGCGTTAACCCGCGTAAACGTGTAGAGCCAAATGGGCAAAATGCTGTCAAGGCCTGCGGGCCGGTTTTGCCTACAACTGTATTCCGCCGGGCCGGCACAAAGTTGCAGCGAAATCACCGTGCAGATTGCGAAAACGTACGTGATCGTTTTGGAATTGGGCCGACGCGGTTCCGCCTGCGCTCCTAGCTACGTCCGGGGGGGAAATGGTAAGAGTAAAATGCAGAGGTAGTTGGGTTGTAATTGGGCCGAGCTAGCGGCCGGACGCACGTGCCAGACCCTATATGGGTTACGTATACTGGGCTTTCGAACTACGTTTGTGGATCTCGAAGGGCTTACGTCCGGCGGAGCATGAAAGGCAATCCTTGATGATCGTTTGAACATTACATGCGCTCCCGTCCCGTTATTATCAGGATTCAGGAACAAGATGCGGGAGAGAGGCTCAAGACGTCCCAGAAAGACAGAAGATGGCGCAGCGTGCTCTGCATTGCCACCCCCTCGCCTCCTTTTCAATCTCCAAAACTCTCAAACCCAATCAGAACCACTTCACGAACAAGTACACAAAATACATTGCCCGCAAATTTTCCTAGAGAGAGTAAACACTACAAACACGGCTTAGCCATAATCCATCCTCGATATGCCTTGGTCAGTGATACACGAAAAAGATCGTGCACTAACTAACATTGAGAGAATTCAAGTGGTTTGTTTCGCACAACATCTCTACTATTGAAAACCACCTTTAGTCACATCACTCCCCACACAAAATTGAGGGGCGAAACAAATCCACCCTTCGTCCTTTCTCTTTCCTGCCTAGCTCCACACAAACTGCGGCTAAACATTTATGATTTATGAAAAGAATAGTCTCCAAAAAATCTCTTTTAAAATAAAGCTCACAATTCGTAACAAAAATCCCGGAAATATCCATTATCTCTACATCATACATTATTTCTATATTACTAAAATTGGTTTCTTACATTCAATCGCAGTAACATAGGCACCACCGATTTGAGATGATCCAAAATTTCAACAGAATTTAAATTGGATTTTAAATTGGAGTTTGATTGAATTTTGATTTGGATTTGAATTCATTTTCGCGTTTGGGCCATTTTTCCCTCGCCTCTTGGGCCTTCGGCCCATTTCCCCTGCCAGTCTGTCGCCCGAGCCGGCCTGGCCATGGCGCCGCTTGAGCTCGCTGGCGCGCCGCTTCGCCGCTTATGCCGCTTCGCGGCGATCGCTGGCACCGCTCCACGCCACGCCGCTTCGCAAGCCCCGCCGCCGCTTTTCTCCCGGGCCGTCCGACCCACGCCGCGACACCGCGACCTGCCGCTTCAAGACCGCTTTTCTCGCCCCGAGTGGCTATATAAGCCATGCCCCCGCCCAAGTTCTCCTCGCCCCGCCCTCGCCACCGCTCGGTGAGCCCCCCTGCCTTCTCCGGCTCCGGCCGTCTCGCGTCGCCAGCTCTGACTGGAATCCTAGCCCCTCTGGCCGCTGCCCGACCTCTCGCATCGTGAGCACTTTGTCGACTAGCCGCTTGGCCGGACCAAGCTACGCTTAGGCCTCGCGCGTGCCTCGCGCCGTGGGCATACGGCCCAGCATTGTGCAGCCTTTTTCCTTTTTCCTTTTCAGAATTTTAATTTATTTATTAATCCAAAATTCTGTTTTAATTCCCAGAAATTTCCGAAAAGCCCCAAAAATCCCAAAATATATATTCCGAACTGTTTCGCGCCACTGAGTCCAAGAATGATCTCCGCTCCGCCATCTGAAGCTCCTAAAATTTTCAAAATTCCCGTTTTGCCCTCTGACTCTCTCCCAGCCCGTTTTCGGTTTCCGTTTCCGTTTTCGTTTTTGTTCGTCATTTTTTGTTTATTTATTATCGTTCGTCCTTTTCGCGCTAGCTCCGACCGTTGAGCAATTCGAGGAGCATCAGCAGTACCCGGAGCAGGTGAAAAGGGGTTAACAAGGCCTAGAGGGGGGTGAATAGGCGTTGAAAATTAAAACTAAAAAGTCACAGCGGAAAGAGTATCGGAACTTCCGGTGTAGGATCGGAACTTCCGATACTTGTTCGGAAAGTCCGATAGACTTCTGACAAAAAGGACCTCCTACTAAGTCCCACAAGCGACAAGAGTAATGTACGAACTTAGCAGCAGTTAGATAGAGATAGTAGCAAGGAAAGGCCACAACAAAATGAACAAAAACGAATCAAGCAGAGAGACAAACCTTTGATCCTGGAGTTCAGATTCTTGAGGGAATCCTACGTCTCCGTTGAGGAGGCTCCAAAGAGCCCGGGTCTCTTCCAACCCTTTCCTCCCAAACCTCGGTCGCACTTGAGGCTTGGTTTCACTATTAGTTCCTTTCCTTTCGGAGGCGGAGCCGGCCTTCACAAACTTCTCACGGCGTCCCACAACCTTTGGGAGCTCGTGAGCGACGCCTAACCGTCTAGGAGTCCTTCAACCTCCAAGAGTAACAAATGCACCGTTGATTGATCTTGGAGGAACACTCTAATGCTCAAGATAAATAACACTTGCTTTTTCTCGAGCTCTAGATTTCACTTCTAATCCTCACTCTTTAGATGATCTCTAAGATCAAAGAGGAGGGCTCAAGAGATGACTAGAAAAGGCTCAAAGTGCTCTACATTTCTGCCAATTAGAGTGTGTAACCTTCCAAAGGAAGAGGAGTGGGGTATTTATAGAGTCTTGCAAAAACTAGCCGTTATACCCGCACTCAGCCACATATCGGAACTTCCGATCAGCACATCGGAATGTCCGATCTGTGTATGGGTTCAGAACTCAAGCGCACTTCAACGGTAGAAACGAGATGCATCGAAACTTCCGATGTTGACATCGGAACTTCCGATGTTCTCAGAAGATAGCTTCCAAGTCCATATCGGACTGTCCGATATATATATCGGAACTTCCGATATTTCCAGAGAGCTCCCTTTTTTAGGTTTGAACACATCGGAACTTCCGATCTAAAATATCAGAACTTCCGATCTTTACAGAGAGCACCTTGGAAGATGTCACACATGTATCGGAACTTCCGATCTTGTTTCTACGCATCGGACTTAAGCACATATGCACATCGGAATGTCTGGCAACATCGGAACTTCTGATGTTATATCGGAAAGTCCGACTTGAACTTAAGAGAAACTGAATTCCGGTGCATGTGCGGTGACTTAGTCTCTGAAGGAATTAATGTGACATTCATCTGAGCATAGAGACTAGTCTAGATCAATTACGATGCATCCCTCTTAATAGTACGGCATTCCTACGACTCAAAAACATAGAAAGAAAGGGCATAATGCCGTTTTACTCGCGTAAACTTGTTTGAGGGTACCCTTCGCACGTAAGTGATCTCATTATGGAACTTTTACCTGTTCACAAGCTTCTTGAAAACATTAGTCCTTTTAATCGTTTGTCATTAATCAACCAAAACTAATTTAGGGGCCTAGATGCACTTTCAATCTCCCCCTTTTTGGTGATTGATGACAACCCGATTAAAGCTTACAATTAAAAGGATAAAAGGATGAATTTGTATAGGATGAGCTCCCCCTAAATATGTGCATTGGAGAAAGGAAATGATCACGAATGCACAATTTGAGAGGAAATAAGCAAGAGCTCCCCCTAAAACTGAGCAGATGATGATAATAGACATAAATGATCAAGAATATAATCCACTATCATAAGCAATATTCAAATATCCAGCATTGCAATAAGGAACAGCATAAGTAAAAGCAACAAGTCCCAAGTTCACATGATAAGACGAAGTTATCAAACGATACTAGAAGATAGCGAAAGCAAGATGTAAGCTTTTTCTCTCCCCCTTTGGAATCAAACACCAGAAAGGATAGAGAAGCTAGTCCGAATCTTCAGAACTAGGCTCATCATCACCAGAATCCTCTTCAGAGTTAGATTCTTCTTCTACTTCTGCTTCAAAAGGATCAACTATATCTTCATCTGTTGCTTCATCCTCTGAGCACTCAAGAGCTAGATGTCTTTGGATGGCTTTGAGTCTGTTGGAGTTCTTTCTGACTCTGACTGCATTCTTCTTGCACAAGCCAAAGATAGACTTCAATGCCTGGAGAATTGGAGAGGAAGATCCACTGGAAGCTGCAGTGGTGGGAGCAGTGGTGGAGGAGGAAGCACCTCTGGTGGAAACTTCGCCTAGCGGTGGTGGGGCCTTAATTGCCCTGATCTGCACTCCAGTATGCCTTGCATCATACTCAAAATGCTGATGAGTTATGTGCTCAATCATATGCATTATGAATGGAGCATAACCACAGCTCCTCTTGGGCTCCTGTGCAGTCAAGCGAATCTCATTCCAAATGAAATCGAAGACATCAAATGGACACTGTCCATCTCACATCCTACTCAGAAGATTCCTGGTATAAGAAAGCACATGGGATGCATCACCCTCTTTGGGAGCCAGTGACTTTCTGAAAAGCCTGTTGAGACAGGCAAAGAAAGGCTTCATGCCTTTTGTACTCCCTTCCTCATAGTCTGCATCTTCATCATAGAGAAAGTTCAAGTTGGAGGCACCGAAAGCTGCTTCATTATGAATCTGGTCCTTGTCACGGCAATCAGCTTCGGTGAAACCAAGACAGCGAGCAAATTGAACATACGAAATCTCATACCAAGCTCCTTCGGTCATCCAATGCAGAGTGGAGACCCTGTCCCTGGAGATGTAGAGAGTTGCATAAAACTGAGCAATGATCTCCACATTCCAATCATGCTGAAAACTCATGATCCGCTTGGTCCCTGTCCTTTCACATGCTGCAATGACTTCAGTGAAAGTAGCATCCTCAGTTGCAGCCATGTAATCCCGATCGACCCATTGCATCGAATGACCGGATTCTTTCTAGGCAAAATAGTGACTCATAAAAATCCTTTGAAAGAATGTCCGAAGCGATAATCATCGAGAATTGTGCTTCAGCTCTGGGATTTTCTTCTCTGGCTTTGCGCACTTGGGTGGCTTTGCCTTTGTAGCTGACAGGTTTCCTCCTTAGACGAGGATTCCTTTCTGCTTGCCTGAGCTTTGGCACTCCTCTGTCTGGAGCTGGTTGAGACTAAGAGGCTCCTGCTACTGCTTTACCTTTCCTGGAAGGCAATGGTGCTCCTCGAGGCACGTTCACTGTCTGTGCGGGCGGATCAGGTGGAGGCACATTGATCTGAATACCTGCACTTCCTCTGCCTCTTCCTCTACCCGCAGCCTTTTTGGTTCTCGCTCCTGTCGGAGTCTGCCTTGGCCTTTTTGCGCCTAAGACTGTTGGGTCCGTTGGGGGCTGGGAGCTACCTTGATCGGGATCCATAGATCTAAGGAGAAGGATAGAGTCGATTAAGTTCACGAGAGAAACAAACTTGATATGGTTTTCATTCAGTTGACATCGAAAGTTCCGATTTCATATCGGAAGTTCCGACACATGGTCGGAAGTTCCGATGTTTTCGATCGGCATGTCCGATGTCCACGGATTTCAACCAATCCAATATTTCTCCCAAACCAACCGATGGAAAAAGATAGAAATTGGAATCAAGGAACCAGAGGAGCAGATGAAGTTCACCGAGACGATTTCTCAAAAGGATACACAAGATTGAAACGGAATAGATTGAGCCCTAGGGTTACCTCACGAGGAAAACGAAGAAATCGAATGGAGAAGAGGGTCCTCTTCATGAAGAAGTCCTTCCCAAGCGAAGATCGGAGGTTCCGAGAGGTCGGAGTTTCCGATAACGGCAAAAGATGAAAAGGGGAGAAAGGACTAGAGAGACAAGGACAAGAGGACAAAAGGAAAAAGAAAGGGAACCGGTCACTTTCAAGGCGCTGAGCAGACATCGGAAGTTCCGATGGGAACATCGGAAGTTCCGATGAGACGAAACTACCAGACATCGGAAGTTCCGATGTGCTGATCGGAAGTTCCGATGTACTCAAATTTCCAGCTGAGAGAGAAGGAAATGAAGGGAATTGAGTGAAGTCTGAAACTTTGAGTCATGTGAACTTAAGGAGGATCATTCCACTTGTCATCAGTTTGCACCCAAGCAATCAAAACTATGATTACAAGTGAATTGATCCGAGATTAAGATCCAACAAAAACATTTTGAACTACACTCAATTGATTTTGCAAACATTTTATTTCGAAATTGAATTTATAACCACCAGTCAATGAGTGCAATGTTTCAAGACACAATCCGATAGTCTAGGACATTTAGCTCACTCCTAAGCTCGCAAAAGCGTTTCTCATCTAGAGGTTTGGTGAAGATATCGGCCAACTATTTTTCGATTCTCACATAGGTAATATCTATGTCTCCCCTAAGCGAGTGATCTCTAAGGAAGTGATGTCGGATGTCTATGTGCTTGGTCCGGGAGTGTTGAACGAGATTGTTAGCTATTTTAATTGCACTCTCATTATCACATAAGAGTGGTACCTTTTCCATATTAAAACCAAAGTCCCTCAATGTTTGCCTCATCCAAAGCAATTGTGCACAACAACTTCCCGTGGCAATATATTCGGCTTCGGCGGTGGATAGTGCCACTGAATTTTGTTTCTTTGAGGACCAAGACACTAGTGATCTACCTAGAAATTGACAAGTCCCCGAGGTGCTTTTTCTATCCACTTTGCAACCCGCATAATCAGCATCCGAATACCCAATCAAATCAAATTTTGATCCTTTAGGATACCAAAGCCTTAGATTTTGTGTGTGAACTAAATATCTAAGAATCCTTTTCACGGCTACTAGGTGACACTCTCTCGGAGCGGCTTGAAATCTTGCACACATGCAAACACTAAGCATAATATCAGGCCTAAATGCACAGAGATAGAGTAGAGAACCTATCATGGATCGATATACCTTTTGATCTACCACATTACCTTCTTCATTTAGGCCGAGATGTCCGTTTGTCGTCATGGGTGTATGGATTGGATTGGTGTTCTCCATGTCAAACTTTTTAAGCATATCTTTGATGTACTTTGTTTGGCATAAAAACGTTCCTTCCTTGAGTTGCTTGATTTGAAATCCTAGGAAGAATTTCAACTCGCACATCATTGACATCTTGAATCTCTTCGTCATCAACCTACTAAACTCTTCACAGAAACTTTTGTTAGTAGAACCAAATATTATGTCATCAACATATATTTGGCACACAAATAGGTCAATATCAGCATTCTTAGTGAAGAGAGTAGGGTGGGCTTTACCAATTTCGAAACCATTTTTAATAAGGAAATCCTTAAGGCATTCATACCATGCCCTAGGTGCTTGCTTAAGCCCGTAGAGCGCCTTATGGAGTTTATAGACATGTGTAGGGTTCTTGTGATCTTCCATTCCCAGCGGTTGCTCAACATATACTAATTCGGCAATTGGACCATTTAGAAACGCGCTCTTGACGTCCATTTGAAAAAGCTTGAAATCATGGTGAGTAGCAAATGCAACCAATATACGAATTGATTCTAATCTAGCAACGGGAGCATAAGTCTCACCAAAATCCAAACCTTCAATTTGAGTGAATCCTTGAGCTACCAACCGAGCCTTGTTTCTTGTAACAACTCCGTTTTCGTCGTGTTTGTTGCGATACTTGTTCGAAAAGTCCGATAGACTTCTAACAAAAAGGACCTCCTACTAAGTCCCACAAGCGACAAGAGTAATGTACGAACTTAGCAGCAGTTAGATAGAGATAGTAGCAAGGAAAGGCCACAACAAAATGAACAAAAACGAATCAAGCAGAGAGACAAAGCTTTGATCCCGGAGTTCAGATTCTTGAGGGAATCCTACGTCTCCGTTGAGGAGGCTCCAAAGAGTCTGGGTCTCTTCCAACCCTTTCCTCCCAAACCTCGGTCGCACTTGAGGCTTGGTTTCACTATTGGTTCCTTTCCTTTCGGAGGCGGAGCCGGCCTTTACAAACTTCTCACGGCGTCCCACAACCTTTGGGAGCTCGTGAGCGACGCCTAGCCGTCTAGGAGTCCTTCAACCTCCAAGAGTAATAAATGCACCGTTGATTGATCTTGGAGGAACACTCTAATGCTCAAGATGAATAACACTTGCTTTTTCTCAAGCTCTAGATTTCACTTCTAATCCTCACTCTCTAGATGATCTCTAAGATCAAAGAGGAGGGCTCAAGAGATGACTAGAAAAGGCTCAAAGTGCTCTAGATTTCTGCCAATTAGAGTGTGTAACCTTCCAAAGGAAGATGAGTGGGGTATTTATAGAGTCTTGCAAAAACTAGCCGTTATACCCGCACTCAGCCACATATCGGAACTTCCGATCAGCACATCGGAATGTCCGATCTGTGTATGGGTTCAGAACTCAAGCGCACTTCAACGGTCGAAACGAGATGCATCGGAACTTCCGATGTTCTCAGAAGATAGCTTCCAAGTCCATATCGGACTGTCCGATATATATATCGGAACTTCCGATATTTCCAGAGAGCTCTCTTTTTCAGGTTTGAACACATCGGAACTTCCGATCTTTACAGAGAGCACCCTGGAAGATGTCACACATGTATCGGAACTTCCGATCTTACATATCGGAACTTTCGATCTTGTTTCTACGCATCGGACTTAAGCACATATGCACATCGGAATGTCTGGCAACATCGGAACTTCCGATGTTATATCGGAAAGTCCGACTTGAACTTAAGAGAAACTGAATTCCGGTGCATGTGCGGTGACTTAGAGTCTCTAAAGGAATTAATGTGACATTCATCTGAGCATAGAGACTAGTCTAGATCAATTACGATGCATCCCTCTTAATAGTACGGCATTCCTACGACTCAAAAACATAGAAAGAAAGGGCATAATGCCGTTTTACTCGCGTAAACTTGTTTGAGGGTACCCTTCGCACGTAAGTGATCTCATTATGGAACTTTTACCTGTTCACAAGCTTCTTGAAAACATTAGTCCTTTTAATCGTTTGTCATTAATCAACCAAAACTAATTTAGGGGCCTAGATGCACTTTCAGCGGGAGCCGGACCCGACAGGAGCCAAGTACGACGACAGTCTTTACGAGTTAGACAAGCTCACCGCTGAGCAAGGCAAGCCGCATACCATTGATCATGTTGCGCCCAACTATGCTTGACATATTAGTATTTAATTTCCTAATGCATTATTTTACTGTATGTTAAAATATTGAAAGTCGATATATTAAGAATGACATGATGCCTAGTTAATGGCAAATGGCTTTTAAACCTCCTTGATAATGTTGAACCTTATTAAACCCTTGATTAACCCTAGATGTTGATTATTGCAACCTTAGTTAATTATTAATTTGTTAGTTTTAGTTCAGAATCTTTGAAAAAAGAAATAAATGTTGATGAGCCGCCAGCTTGAAGTTTGTAAAAGTGCTACAGTCAGGGGGACAGTATTGGACTAGCCACGAGGTGGATATGAGTCCGATTCCCGACTGATAATTAATGCCATGGTTGGTTTGGTGGCTGGTACGTGCAGGTACTAGATTGGGTTGTGGTTGTACGGCTTGATCTTTGGCAAATTAAGTTTGAAACCCCCTTGAGTAACGTAAATAACTTAAGTTTTCGCTCAACCACAAGTCGGACCGGTTAGTTGAACCGTTTTTCGACATGGCTCAATGACGTTGTTCATTCCCTGGGAATACTTTCATTTGGTGGTACCATTCTCAGTGGGGAGAATGGGGAGCGACATTCCCGGCAGGGGAATGACCGAAGGGATTGGTGGAATGGGAATGAGGTGTCATTCGCCGATTTGCACAACGATAGGTACCCACTCAGTACTGGAACGCGGCTCTTGCGTTGGCCAGTGGGGTCCCAAGAACAGTGGGTCCAAGGACCTATCGGGTAGGAGCTACCATGGGGATGTTCAATCAAAAGGCTATGATGGTCTCGGCCCGGCCGCATGCATTTAAGTTGCATGTAACTCGTGTGGCATTAACGGTCGTAGATATCTTGTGGGTAAAGTTGAGCAGCTCTGCAAAGTCTTATTTAAAATGGTAATCAATTACGGCCGACTGCATGCATTTAAGTTGCATGTAACTCGCGTGGCATTAACGGTCATAGATATATTATGGGTAAAGTTGAGTAGCTCTGCAAAGTCTTAATTAAAATGGTAATCGATTACGTCGTGCTTCCGGTTAACGAACCTAAGTTTGATTTAGGGTGACACCCGTAACCAAGCTCAAGTATATTTTGGAATTGTTAAATATGGCTAAGTGGTGTTGAACTTGTGGAACCCCCCTAGTTACTATTATTCTTATGGTTTGTGTTTCAAATGTAAAATGATCTTATAAATAAAACTGCATCCACAGTACTTAAATCCTGTGCCATCCAATTGTAATCCCTTGCATATAGTATTCAACATTTTCCCGTGCGACTTGTTGAGTACTGTTGTACTCACCCTTGCAACCTCCCCCCCCTTCAGAGTTTCAAGAGGCTGGAGTATATCAAGAAATCGTAGATGACGATTTGGTTTGGTTTTGAGGTCTTAGTCTTTTGCTCAGGCCTACCTATGCGGTGTTTTGGTTGTAATATAATTGGGCCCCGCTGCGCCCTTTTTGGAAAAACTAGTCTGTTAGGCCTTATATTCAATAAAAGAGTTGGTGTTAATCATTTGTCTGGCAATGCACACTTGGTTTTCCAACATCTAATCTTCCTGGGTAGCTGTTGTGATGTTTAGATGTGCCCCTGAAAAGGCGGTCCATCACACGATTAGTTAAAGGTGCACAATTGGTCCCTAAAGTTGCACTAAACTTCAGTTAGCACCCTTAACTTCCTAATTAGCTTGACAACTATTAAACTTATTCCCATTAGATAAGTTAGCTTCCTTAAGAATTTATCTTTCACTAATATAAAACTCAGTTGATGAATATTTATGGTACATGCTCCTCCCCTACCTCACTCATAGAAGGGATATGTTCGGCCGCACCATTTGTGTTGTGGTTACAGAGCCAAACAGTAATGACGAGAGAGCTTCGAAGGGCCTTAAAGGGGGCATAGCCAAGACCTAGAGAGTTAGAAAGCGAGTAAAAGAGACTTGTATTTATGATATCCATTAACAAGTGTTCCAACCCCAAATATTGCTCAAGGGGCATATCAAGAGGGTTGAAAGATTATAAAGGTGCCCCTCTAAAGTACTACATTACTTAGGGCAAAGATGTTCTCTTGGCCCCATCGGCGCCCAAGTGTCGCACGATGCCAGTCTGCTGAGGAGCACTCCATGGGCTTGGTCCACTAGATCGGGCAAAATCCAATGGCGATAGTTGTTAAAGGGGCTATATCCAACTATATTGGATAGGGTGCTAGTGATATGCTTCCATGCGACCGAAGCACTAGACTGAAATTCCTATATTTATAGTCAACTAGGATAAATAGCCCTTTTGGTGTACGTCCACATCTCTTCTTGAAGACGAAGTTAGAAATGCAGAGCCCACAGGGTCGGTCGATGCACACCCCCTCAAAGGGGCGTCGGTTATACAACACTAGCCACTCGGGCGTATTTCATCTTTGATCTACTAGCCAAATAGTTTGCTGCGGATAAAAATAATACTCCCTCCATTTCACAATGGTTGTAGTTCTAGCATTCAAAAATTTTATCAAAATGGTTGTAGTTTTCACATTCCAATGCAATTTTAGAGGCAACATGACATTTGTACCCTTCATTAATGCAGCCATCTGTTTAGCTAATCCGTTCAGCTACCCTTCATTAATCACAAAGGGGATGAATTAAATGAGGGTAGACAAGTCATTTTCCATGTCTTCTAGTTTTGTGTGAATTTAACTAGAACTACAACCATTATGAAACAGAGGGAGTGTTACCTAGCACATTACATTGTTGTCACTGGGCTTGGCTTGTGTCATGCTCTCAGCTCCACCGCGGTGCTTTTTGTTTTGCCGCTATTGTTTACATTGCACCTCCATCGCACATAGGGGTGGGCATTAAATTTAGTGTTTAATAGGTTCGATTTTTTTTGTTTTAAAATAATTCAATTTTTAGAAACTGGTTACCGACTTTCTCGGATTAAAATGAAAAATCGAACCGAATTAACCGAAATATTCGGTTCAGTTAATTTGTTTTTTAGGTTAACCAAAATATGAATAAATACTATGTACATTAGATTTTATTCTTCTCATGTCACAACACAGAGTAAAGATAAACTCACACAATATTCATATGTCATTACATTATAAGTATAGTAGAATATATGGACATACCATACATATGCATAAAATGTTGGAACATGAGAATTATTTGATAACTTTAGGAAAAACATTATAAAAATAGTCTTGTACATGAGCTATTCGGTTATTTTTGTTTTTGGAGAACAAAATGAACCAAATATAAAAAAAATCGAATTATACCACAATAAAAACTGAACCAAAAAACATAAACAAAAAAACCTAAATAATCGGTTAATTCGGTTTCGGTTTAAAAATACCCACCCCTAGTCGCACACTATTATTGAAATAAGTATTGCATTTTTTTAGTAGTTAATATGTTTGTTACATGACAACATTTTTGTCTGTTGTTAGAAATTTTGTAGTGGTGAAAAAGGATTTGCGAAGAGGTGGACGAAGATTGGGATCATTAGGTTTTGCTCCTCCGGGAGTAAGGATAGTGATGTTGTGAGCATAATGTTTTGTTTTGTTGGCAAAGAGGCCGGAAGAGAAAGAGATGGGCTTGATCCTCAGCGAGATCCCTCAAGTCACGTCGCCGCAGGGCCAGCACAGCGGTTGCGGCGCCGCTGGCCACTCCCAAGGCCTCGGCGTGCATGGCGCCAGTCGTCATCATGAACCAGCGGCACTACCACCCCTGAGAAGTGGTAGTGCCGGCCGAGCCATCGGGGCAGGGGCCATGGCACCATGCCGTTGTCCGGCTGATCGACGTCGCCACATCGCCTGTTCTAGGGGCTTCTTCCCCTCCCTTTTATGCCCCCATGGCCTCTCTCTCTCTCTCTCTCTCTCTCTCTCTCCCTCACTCGCTCTCCCTCCCTCTAGTGCTCTCCCTCTCTCGATCTCTCCCCTCCTCTCCCGAGTTCCCCTCTCCTCCTCTCTCTCGGCCGAGCTGAGCCCAAGAAGCAAGGAGAGAAAGTAAGAGAAGGTGTGGAGCAGCTTCACACCTTCTCACTAAGCCCTAAGCAAGCCTCAAGGTGGGTAGAATCAAACCCTAGATCAATCACTCAAGATTTGAGCTCGAAACCCTAGTTTTTTCCCTCCTTTTCTCCCTTTTGTTTTAGCCCTAGAAAACCTAGTTAGTGAGGCCAATCTTTGGTTGGCCAAGTTCCTAAACCTAGGTTAGGCCCAAAAGATTTAGCTAGTGCGAAAGAATCGATCCAAAAACCCTAATCGGTCTTTTGTCGGATTTATTTGTCTAAAAGTCATTTTCGTGGGTTTTGGAGTCACCCTTTGGAAACCAATGGACCGTCGTGACCACCGCTAGAACATCAATGAGCACCAACCATGAGTTGGAGGTACCCTTCCGGCTTGTCCGCCCGCCGCACGTCTCCCGCTTCGTAGTCCACTGCTGCTGTCCGGGGGATGACGGCTTCGTAGGGGAGCCCTGCGTCATCAGCCCGGAGGGCAACCTCGTCTTCTTCCGCATTACCTTGGTCGGATTCAAGCCTCTGGATTATTTTGTTTAGAGGGCCAACCTCGAGAACCCGTATGTCGAGCAGCTCGGGCCCCAGCCTCCGCGTGCCTTCCACCTCGGGTTGATCGACATCTTACACTTAGCCGACTCCGACGGCGAGGGCTTCGTCATGGCCGCCATCCGTTCGGACGTCACCCACGAGCCCCGTCGCCTATGGAATTATGAGCTCTTCCTTTACTCGTCCAGGACCAAGGCGTGGAGCACCAAGCTGGCACCGATGGACTGGGACGGCGTTACGGTCTGTAATTCTGGGTGGTACCATGACACCGGAAAAGGTGATCGCGGTCTGTGCAGACTCGTTGGGCTGGGCCGGTCTTTGGCGGTGTATCCTGGCTGCGATGTGCTCAACGAGAATCCCACGGTGCGTTTCATCCAACTGCTCGAGCCAATGCCCGGCAACAAGAAAGACATTGGGGAATTCTCCTAACGATCGTACCAGGATGTCATCGGCAGCAACAACCTGATCATGCTTGCCGAGGTAGAATATCATCAAGACGATGGAGGTGCTGACAATGGTTGGAAGGCCACCACCCGGAATAGGATGAATTCTTCTTCGGAGGTTTGGTGTGAGTGTTTCACTCGTGACACCACGCTGGCATTCCGGTCAGCGACGAAAGATACTCCGTTTTGTCGCCTGAACAAGCTGATAAGTCGCGAGTCGTGGCCCCACCAAGAGCAGTGAGCATGGAGCCATGGACTATGGTGGTGTTGTTTACATGATGTGCAAGGTAGTGGTGTTGCTAACAGGGGCTTGAGTAGGCTCAAGCTCACCCTTCAGCGTCGGTAAGCTTCCATCCCTCAGCTAGTTATTATAGTTTTAATTTCAATTGCACGTACATGATCACATTTTATGAGGGAGAACGAGGAAGAGAGGGTGTGTGTGTGTGTTAATCACCGCAGTCCCTCAGCGTGGCAGTTAGGGGTGAAAAAAAACTCGAAACTCACGAGTTAAACGAGTACTCGCAAACTCAGCTCGACTCGGCTCGAACTTGTACCTTAACGAGTCGAGTCAAGCTGTGATTTGAACTTGGTTAGATAACGAGTTAAACGGATAAACTCGCGATTTTAGTGAGTCCTCTAAGTCGACAATTATAGTTGTATACGTGTGAGGCGAGAATAATAACACATGTCATACCGCATAATCTCAACAGCAATCATTCTCTCAGATAGCACTATCGAGTTTAACAAACCAACTCGCGAGTTTAACGAGTTGAGTCGAGCTAAGGTTTGAGCTCATTAAAATAACGAGTCGAATCGAGCTGCTTTGTTATCTTAACGAGTTTGATCGAGTCGATCCAAGTCAACTCGTTATCCACCCCTAGTGGTAGCACGTGCTTACGTGCTTTCTGGGTGCGGCAGGGGACACATGTCACCTATCACATCTTCTGTGGTGAGGAAAAATGTTAAGATAACAAGTCGAATCGAGCTGATTCGTTATCTTAACGAGTTTGATCGAGTCAATCCAAGTCAACTCGTTATCCATCCCTAGTGGTAGCACGTGCTTACGTGCTTTCTGGGTGCGGCAGGGGACATATGTCACCTATCACATCTTCTGTGGTGAGGAAAAATGTTATTTTTACAAATTCATTTATGGGATTTTCGAGAGAGATGGTTTTGCAAAAAAAAAAAAGAAAAGAAAAGAAAAATGGGCTAGATAAGTGATTCGTCCCTCCCATGCGCACAACGGGCGTAGCGATTGCTGAAAAAGAGAGGGATCGATATTTATATAAATAACAATCGGCTCGACTCCACTGGGGATCGAACCCATAATCTCTGGTTCCGTAGACCAGCGCCTTATCCATTGGGCCATGGAGTCCTCGCTGTGCCAAGTTAGTTAGTGGGATTTTTCTAGACAAACTGTCGAGGTACGATGAAACTCTATTACATATAACCGGTGCCACTGGGAACTTCTAAAGGATTCGCTTGATAGTATCGTGCGAAACAAACAAAACTTCATTGTGGGCACCGTTTTATACATAAGTATATCAAAATATATTTCATTAGGTGTTCTGTTTTGTTGGACGGACCATATGATAGCTTTGTTTACTTTTATTAAGTTATTTGAACAAGTCGTACTATGGTGTTGAGGAGTTATTCAGTGTAAAACTCAGTTTGGCAAAAGAAAGATGCCACTAACCTTCACAAAAATTATCTCTCTCTGTTTCAAAAAAAACTATAATCTTGTACGAATGAGAAGCATCTATGTACACAGTAACTGACACCTCCACTGCAATCAAATTCCTGCGAAAACTACTCTCCAACTCCGAAAATTACTCAATGTACTACTGCAAAGTGTAAACTCGCTTCCCTGGATACAAAACTCTCAGCAAGAACAACCACCTGATTTCTGCTCTGGCTGTGCTGCTGTGCCGCCTGAAGCTGTTGGTCCGGAAGTAGGTCTTAGGTTTATGTCGACCATATCTTCCTGCTTTGCCGATGAAAGAGCGTCCATTCCAGGCAGGGATGTGGCGATCTTGCGGAAAAGCGGCTGCAGGATTCAAGCGTCCACAGCAATAGTCAGATGTTTGAGCGGTGATGGAGATGCAGAATGCTTTTGCTTGTCAAAGAGAAAAGTTGTACCTTAATGTTGAACCCAGCTTTTGCGCTGGTTTCCATGAACATGACACCGTGCTCCTGTGCCTTGGCTTCTCCTTCGTCAGTGGGCACTTGCCTAGCGACACCATTTCAAATGAACACATAAAAAGTGAGCAGGCTAGTTGAATGGACCACCCAGACTGATGCTGTGTGCCCTCTGTCCACTTCATACAAAATTTGTAGTGTGTAGATCATCCATTATACACATTTGCACATATCATAGATCATAGGAATTGTCAAATTCAGCTCTCACCAAAAAATAAGATTGTCAAATTTGGGGAGCACTTACCTCCTTGAGATTCATTCAATTTTGTTTATTGGAACAGAAGGTTCCTTTTCATGTAGTGTAATTCTTACTGAGAGAGATTTTGTGTAACCTTAATGAATTGATGCTATCAGAACGGTTGGCCGAGAGATACGAACCTCTTGTCAACAAGGTCTGTTTTATTTCCAACGAGGACAATGAGTACATCACCACCTCTTTCTGTGTTTACTTCATCAATCCACTTTGACGTGTTCAGAAATGAATGCCTGTCTGCAAAGAAGGATGATATGAGGTTGGCGATGCACGAGGATGATATAGCCTGATAGATTTTCTTACAGTATCATCGGATAACTTGTGTGACTGAAGTTATCGCTAGAACAAATACCCTCATCCGAAACAATTCAACATGCTATTTTTTTTTTTTTTGGGTGCCTGATTCCACTGCATATGTTTGGAATATAATATATGCACCAATTGTCAAATTGTCTAAAAAAGCAGTTACTACCAAATTGGACCATGATACAAAATTTTCTATAAGGTGATTCAAGGGCAAAGGCTTACATATCCTCTAGTGCAGTAAGCAAAGCTACATATTTTGCTGGAGAGTATTTCCTATAATCTGGAGACAGCTAACTGACCAGTCACATCATAAACGATCACCGCCACAGAAGAGTCTCTGATGTAGCTTGGAATCAGACTCCGGAACCTCTCCTGCCCAGCCGTGTCCCTGCACATTTTCACAGTTACAAATTCTCTGTTTCAACCTTCCAGTTCCCAAGATTGACTTGGGCAAGCAGGTTCAGTATATCAGGAAAACGAAAAAAAATACGGCATGTTGATCTGCTCTCTTGTCATTACTGATTCTACGAACAAATAATCAACGAACCTGGATGTCTTGTTCAGAGTGGAACTACATTGGTGAAGTGACTTAATTAAACGTAATTCTGTATATATAAGCACAAAAGACAGGGCAAAGCCATGTTTGCAGGACACCCACCCTCATGCTAATGCTCGGTACTGACAACAACATGCAACAGAGCTAAGAACCTAGGACACTAGACTAGTAGGGCATGTTGCACCAACTAAAAGGTAAAAAACTGCGATCGGATACATACACCACGATAACTAGCTGCGCCAATTGAATTTCATGACTACAATCTAGCCTAACGATCGCACGCATAGAGTTGCCAAAGTATGAGGAGCAGGGGAAAAGGAAGGTTTAGGTACCAAAGCTGCAGCCGAACGGTGCGATCCTCGAGGTACATCGTCTTGGAGAGGAAATCGATGCCGATCGTCGCCTGCACGAGCCGCCGCCGCAACAGGGCGGCGGGAGATCATCAAATTCACCGAACAAAGCAAGCCAAAACATAGGAAAAATTCACCCGCTCGCCCGTAAGATGAGAAACCGTGGATCGGGGGCGCTACCAACCTGGTAGGTGGCGTCGAACTTGTCGTACATGAAGCGGGTGATGATGGCGGTCTTGCCCACCGCCTGGTCGCCGAGGAACACCAGCTTGTACTTGGCCAGAGCCGACACCACCGCCATTGGACACCAACCCAAAGCTAATCTAATGGCTTCTCGGTTGCCGTCCTGATTTCTGCGCGTACCGGAGATTTGGATGCTGGAGATTTTGGGCTTTCAATCGAGCTGCGTCTTCGATGTTTGGACGCGTACAACTAATGGAAAGGAAGGGAAAAGGAGGAGGGGTTGCTTTGAACGGGAGAAGGAGAGGCGACTTTTTGGCGTTTTGAAGCCTTTTTTAATCGTGGAGTAGGTCGACGAAGCAGTTCAAGTTTCAACCCTGGGGAGTCCCGGTATTGACTCAAATTCCCCAGTAATTTATACTCAACTTCCTTTTTTTTAAGGAAATACCATAAGTACAAAAGGAATTTCATAGAATTCTCAATTAATTCAAAAAAATTCTTGCATTCTAAAAGGTGCTTATATGTACAATGTACAAATCCTTGCAGTTTTGCCCAATCATCTGCATCACGTCTTCTGTCTTTATTTGTTGGCTTGCAGATTGCGTGCACCACTAGCGCCAGTGCCTGCTTGTCCAAATTAGTCCTCATGGGCCAGCGCCCCGCGTGCCGTACATTTCCAATCAAGGAACTCAAAACGCACGAGGCGAAAGACGAATGAATCTCAGCGTGGGTCCACATACAACACCACACACCAACACCATCCAGTTGGAAACGAAAGCTTAACGTGCGCTCGCCGACGCGGCGTTATCCGAGAGGACGCTTCCTCTGTCTCGTGCATACACGAACACGACTTGGCGCGCTCCTTCGTGCCGTGGGCGTGACCAAGTACGAGTTTGACCCTTCGGACTAGTCAAACGGGCCGGCTACGACGCTTCCGAGCGCAGGCCGCGTGATATGTTGGGCCGGGCAGTTTGTACCACGACGGAAGCCCATAGATGTCTTGTGTCCAGGCCCGATTGGTCCTTTTATATGAGACCTGTTCGCTAATACGACGGGTAGTGTCAGTGTCCCCCGCCATTTCCAGAGAAGCAGGAGCATGCACCTGATTATGCTTTGTTTTGGTAGTACTTGAGCCGACAGCAAACAAACCACGCAGTACTGGGTATAATTGCCTATGCATACTCAAATCAAATAAACGTGAGCAAAGATTAATTGGGCTGCGAAGGTAGATGATGTATGCATCTGGCCGCTTAACTGGTCCGGCCTGACAGTGAATAAGCTGTGGTTTTGTATATCTCATAACTCAGCAGCTGAATGAATGGATCATGGATGGATGGTGTAGGATAGAACGTACGACTACTTGCGTGGTAGAACAACAAGCACGTCCATGCATGCCACCACTTGCCACAGGGGAGGATGAAGGAAGCTAGGGAGGGAGGAGGAATGCCTGCACTTGATTCATAATGACAGGTCACGTCCGTATCAACAGCGTTTGGCCTGTGCACAAACTGGCGCATGCGGGTAGCTTGCGGGAGCGAGCGAGCGTAGTGAGGTCACGTACGGGCCTGGTCAGGCCGATGGGTGCGTACGGGCCCTTAGTTATCGCCGCCTTCAATGGTATAGGCTCGGGTCGCGGGCCTTGCCTCTACGCGAAGGTTCAAAATTTCGTCATATGTCGGATTTCGGCCTCTTGGATTTATAATCTAGGTGGAATAAAAAAATTTAAATTACTAACTACTTTGAAATTTTCTATGAGATTTTGATAAATTTTACCAAAATATTGGATATTTTTGCCAGAATTGCTACAACATTAATAATTTTAGGGCCAGATTTCATCCGAAATATGGTCCAGTTGGTAGAGCATTGACTTGGCTGCAGGGTTCCACATTTCGACGAAATTCGACCTTACCGGTCGGTCTCGAAATCTATTTTCGTTCGATTTTTCGTCCAAATTCAAATTCAAATTTAAAAAAATTCAAAAATTTGACAAAATTTATCCAAAAAATCCTATAATTAGTATTAATATTTTTATGACCTCTGGTGTAAATATTTTTTTGAAAAAAATAAAATTAAAGATTTTTTGAGTCATTCAAAATGTATATAATAGAAAAGGGGAAAAAAAGAAATTAGAAGTATATTTTAATATGTTAATGTTATCTAATATTGAAACTTTTTCTTGTATTGGTATGTGACAACTTTCAATTATTTAAAATATAGCAAATGTATAGTATTTTTTTAATATATTAGTGTTATCTTGATAGGGTATATTTTAATTACATGCATGCCTATTTTTGCACTTGTATTGATATGTGACAAGTGTTAATATGTGAATTGCATTTTACAAAATTTTACAATATTTTTTTTGTAATTTTTCTCATTTTTATATTTTCCTTAATTGTTTTAAATCTGTCGTCGAAATTTCGAGCTTTTCGATCGAATTTCGGTGCTTTTCGATCAAATTTCGAGCTTCGATGGAAATTCGCTCATGGGTTTGACCAGTTTTCAAATCCATTTGACTTTCGAACCATTCGAAATTTCTCGAATTTCGACCAAATTTCATCGAAATTCGGTACCGGTGGACACACGAAAAGTGGGTTCGAAACGAGATTCAAAACCCTGCTTGGCTGTGAAGAGGTCTCGGATTCCATTCCACGATAGAGCAACATTTGTTCTTATTTTTTCTAAAATAGAAGGAGTAGCTTCAAAATGAAGTGTACAGATAATACTAAACGGAGAGGTGCTTCTATGCTCTTCCTTCTAGTACAAGTTGCACAAATCTTGAAGCAAGCGAAGGAGTAAGTAATCACCATCTACCCTTCACTCATGCTTTAATAGTTGTGCAACTTTTAAAAGGAAGAGCATAGAAGCACCTCTCAACTACTAAACGAAGTAGCCGGCGCCCCGATGGTTGAATGCTTACGGCCCATACAGCAGGTCACGGTTTTCGATCGCTTGCACACGACCAGAGCAAAAAAAAAATTCATGCTTTCAAAATAAAAAAAATAGTGTCCGAGAGCAATTTTTTTTTCATGCTTTCAAAATAAAAAAAATAGTTTCCCAGAGCAATTTTTTTTCATGCTTTCAAAATAAAATAAAAATAGTGTCCCAAATGTCCTCGAACCCGGGTCTGAGAATTAGCTTCCACGCATCAATCCAACTAAAACTTGCACTTCCGCACGTCAAACCAATCGAGTGACTTGCAGTGCTTGCTATGGAAGATATTTGGACTTTTATATAGTCTGAAAGCGACCATTTCACATCTAGTAACATGACTAGCACTATCAGATTTTTTTAAAAAAAAACTCTCAGACTTTAATCATTTTAAAATTTTATAGGAACATTAGTGATGTGTCAGTGTCATACAGAAAAAATTTCATTTTTTTATGCCATTTGAACTTTTTTGTTCGGTTAAATTGACCAATATTTTGGCAATTTTGGACAAAATTTCGAAAAAGTTCAAATGGATTTCGAAAAAATATCAGAAATCCCAGTTAAAAAAAAGCTGGATTTGATTATTATTATTTTTTTGGATTTTGTTCAAAATTTTAAAATCTCACCAAAAATTTAGATTTCGGTCTCCTTTGATATATGATCAAAAACAAAATTTGAAACCTTGCTCTACACATTAACGGCGATTTGGTAACTGTCAATGACCGCACCTAGCATCTCGTGTATAAGTGATAGGAAAATAAAATATGAAAACACGACTAAATAAGAAATTTATTATTACTTATAAAAAATATTATAAGAATGAATTTATAGTCGGATTGTTCTTTTAAGGACACACAGGTCTCCCTTTTATGCCTAACTAAAAGGTGGTAATTAATACTACTATATACGTCTCTTGTTTCCACGCAAAGTCTTCATGAAGTTTTGAATCATCTTACTCTTTGATCAATGTTGTGTCCTTGGCTAACCATTACTCCCTCCAGTTTAGTAATATCTGTCGTTTTGGACATAGTGATGGTCAAACTTCCGAAACTTTGATTATCGATATATTTTTAAATATTTAAATTGGATACATAAAAATTATATGTGTAGACTTGTCTCGAGAAGTACTTTCATAATATTATAATTTTATTGGGTTTTATAAATATATTATAATAAAAATTAGCGGTCAAAGTTGTGTATTGAAGACCGTGTCGATGTCCAAAACGACAGATATTACCAAACCGTAGGGAGTATAAGTGTTAGATGTACTAATAATTGCTCTCACGTTAATCACGTGAAAAATTGCCTTATTTTTCGACCAATTTACCTAGCCATCATTGCGTAGGACCAGTTGTCTCTTGGTCACAATTAGTTATCATGGTTTCGGACCAATTTACCACCAAAGATAATAAGGTTTGTTTTAAATTGTAATCATAATCATAACAGTTATGTTAAGCAAGTCTCCAATATGTGGGTCTACTCCTCAGGGCATCTCCAATAGTATTGTTTTAGTTCTCTTGGCTGTATATGTTCTCTCCTATACAAGAGATAAGTTGATCATGCAAACCAACACAAATAGTGATAGCGTGAGAGGGAAAGTGTTATTAAAATAATATAAAATAGTTAGAGAAATTATTTTTAGAGATAAACTACTAGAGATGTTGTCTCTAGTGATGTCTTTAGGTGAATTGGAATCCTTAGGTACTCCCTCCAGTTACAAATAGTAGTCGGTTTGGGATACGTGCAGTTAAACTTTTAAAACTTTAGATATCGTTATCTTTTTAAATATTAAGATCGGATGTATGAAAATTATATGTGTAGATTCGTCTCAAAACATATTTTCATAATATTATAATTTTATTAGATTTTTTAAAATAGATTACAATAGAAATTAGTAGTTAAAATTGAGTTTTCAAGATGTATCGATGTCCAAAACGACTGCTATTTATGATCGAAAAGAGTATAATCCTAAAGAATAGACTATTGTATACTCCCTCCGGTTTGGTAATACCTGTCGTTTTGGACATAGCGATGGTCAAACTTCCGAAACTTTGATTAACAATATATTTTTAAATATTTAAATTGGATACATAAAAATTATATGTGTAGACTTGTCTCGAGAAGTACTTTCATAATATTATAATTTTATTGGGTTTTATAAATATATTATAATAAAAATTAGCGGTCAAAGTTGTGTTTTGAAGACCGTGTCGATGTCCAAAACGATATATTTACCAGACCGGAGGGAGTATGTTCTTATAGAGACTTTAATGGTAAAATATTGACCTAGACTATATTCCTCGGTAACCCGTATTTATTGTCCAAAGTACTCTGTCTCCGGTAGAGAAACTGGAGAATTCGTATGGTCATTCGCTCGTTTTATCTTGCCATCCGCGTCGGCGGCAGGTCATTGACCGGGTGCCCAGCTTGAAGATTCGTCGACGCTCCAATGGCCGATGACACGGCGTAGACGTGAACCCGTTCTCGTGTGTGCATGCCAGAAGCACACAGGCACGGCACCGGGCCAGGCAGGATCGTTGCTAGCAGGCCTTAGGGGCGGATATTTTTAAATCGAAATTGAATTATCGTACCGAATCAAATCGATTTGAATCGAATTAACCTATTATGTTTTTTATTTATGATTTTTGGCTCTATTTTTTACTTTTAGAAACCGAAATAACCGAATAGCACATGTACAATACCACTTTTATAATGTTCTTTCTAAAGTTATTAAACAATTGTCATGTTATAACATCTTTATGCATATGTGTGGTATGTTCATATGTTCTGCACTTCTACTACACTTATACCGTAATGACCTATAAATATTGTGTGGATTTATCTTTACTTTGTGTTGCGACATAAGAAAGATAAAATCTGATGTACCTAACAGTGGCAAAGCTAGGACTAAATTAGAGGGGAGGCTAAGCTAAATATTTTAACTACTAGTAAAAGCCAAATTCATATATAAATAACCATTTAACAAGTGAAACAAAGTAGAAGTTTATAAGATATTTATATAAATGAAGTTGCTAGGCACACTAGCTACGAGTTGGATTTGGAGGCAACAGGCAAGCACATTCTACGGGTTTTCATCCTTTAAAAGCAGTCCATAATTGCTTCATCATCAATAGATTTGAACATTATTTTCTCGATGTAGCACACCATTAAGTCATTGAACCAATCATCGGAGACTTTGTTGCGCAAATCAGTCTTTATAACCTTCATTGCCGAAAAAATCCTTTCAACAGAAGCAGTTGACACATGAAGTATCAGTGTTAGTTCAATAAGACGATAGACCAATGGAAATGTTTTATGCTTTCCAAGTTAAACCATCTTTTCTGCTAGCATGGCAACATCATTGCATTCATGAAATTTCACACTTCTCCTAACATTGAGAATATAGATTTGGATGGCGCCGGCGGGATGGGGATTTAGATTTTGGAGTGGTGGAGAGGATTAGGGTTGGAGACCGACCGAGACTCGCACCGAGTTGTTTGACACAGGCTGCAGGAGGGTAATGAGCTTCGGGCCGTGTTGGAGTAGGGGCGCACACCCCAGTGCGCCCCACTGCTCGCTTCGCCTCTGGTACCTAATGTTTATTCATATTTTGGTTAAACGAAAAATCAAATTAACTGAACAAAAATATTTCAGTTAATTTGGTTCGGTTTTTCATTTTAGTTCGAGAAATTCAGTAGCTAATTTTTAAAAACCAAATTATTTTAAAACCAAAAAATCCGAATCGATTAAATCGAAAAAAAAACTTCCTAAATTTCAAGTGTGCAGCAAGAATGCTAACTTTGGTGGACTACCTACCGAATCATCATTGGGGTGCATGCCTGCATGCCCACTTGGTAGCATTTATCGAGAATAGTAGTAGAGTTGCCTTGCCACATTTCACGGCCATGAAAGCAAGCATGGCAGCCCTAATTCCACAAGAATTCTGATGGTTTCTAGAGTAGTACTAGTATACGTGTAGTAGTAAGCTACTCCCTTCAGTTTGGTAATACCTGTCGTTTTGGATATAGCGATGGTCAAACTTTCGAAACTTTAACTAACAATATATTTTTAAATATTTAAATTAGATACATAAAAATTATATGTGTAGACTTGTCTCGAGAAGTACTTTCATAATATTATAATTTTATTGGGTTTTATAAATACATTATAAAAAAAATTAGCGGTCAAAATTATGTTTTGAAGACCGTGTCGATGTCCAAAACGACAGATATTACCAGACCGAAGGGAGTAGTATTTTTTTGTCGCTAGGCCGTGCAACGAATAGATCGGGTCAACTTAAAATCGAATCAGATGATCTTTGCTAGAAATAATTGCGCTAGCGCTGATCCGAGAACAGTCGAACGCATGATCTAATTCTAACGTATGTCTAGCATATGCAATCCCTCCATTATTTATAAATTTTTCTACTCCTACTACCGATCGATTATATATGCATGGCCAGTTGCCGATCGACACCCAGAGGGGTTCCCCTGCAATGCATAAAGTAGGACTTTTTTTTATTCATCAAGAACAGGGAACCGAGCGTGCAATCGTGGTTCACCCAGTTCGACATGCGTGAACAGGGACGATCAGAACAGAAAACTAAGCACACGTGCAGCCGTGCGTAAGCAGGCATGCACTTGCGGTGGAAGGGATCGAAGGGGCCTGCGAGCGACTGATCGGAGACGACCGTGCTGGATCAGACGGCCAGGAGTGCTTCTGGTGGCGACGAACATCGCCATACGGAACAATTTGTGTGTGGTGGGGTGGGGGTGGGGGCGTTGCTTGCGCTCGCGCGCATTGAAGCGAGAATTGAAGTGCAGTTAATAGGTGCCGGTGGACTCGAGCAGCATGACCTATATATGACCGTCTTGTTCCAGCCTTAAATGTTGCGAGAGGGGCTCCTCCTTGCTACTACTAGTTTGGAATAATTGATTATTTGTTATAAAATCAATGTGTAAATTTGATAATTTGTCACGTTATATCTCACTGATATTTAGGCTTAGAGACCACATATTAGTAAGATATGACATGATAAATCATAAAACACACATTAACTTTGTGATAAATAATCAAATCTCATCACTAGTTTCCTCATACTCTATTTCTAGGATCAAACACTTTCTAGTTCCTTCTCCCAGGGAGGCTAGTTCCAAAACTGCCCCTTCTTTGTATTTTTCCTTTCTGAAAATATCTGTTGTTGGGCATTAATTGCTGGGTTTTTTTTCTAAGTTATTTTTTTTTTGGAGAAACTTTAGATGGATGTATAAACAAATTTTTTTTGACCCGATATATAAACAAATTAAAAAACTGGTATTTTCGCCATTTAACTTCGGAATTCAACACATTTAGGGACGCGTTTGGTCAGGAATCTTAATTTCAAACGTACTGGGTTTTAAAATACACAAGTAAGGTACCGAAATTGCTGCTAATGTATTGAAATATCTAGATTAGTGGTCCAGGCTTAATCCTGATGTTCTTGAGAAAAAAACTTAATTGCCCTTGTACCCTTTGGCAGTTTGGCAGTTTCGAATCATGGCAACCTCTTCAATAGAAACTTTGTTCTTTTCGCATTTCCGTCCAGCCCCTTTTGTTTATTTCTCATCGTCTCCATCTGGCAGCAATTACACGTCTGACCTGTCCAGCTCCTAAATTTACCTCAATCTACTAGCTAGAGGTCCAGAAGTGAGGCGCACACTACTTGTTCTAGCACTCTGGGGATCTTCAAAAGGGGAACTAGTGATACTATCATTGTAGCATTCATTCTTCGCGCACAGCTGCATTGGCACTTGCCGAAATTCACAGCATTCAGGCAAATCCATGTAAAAATTGATGACACCCAGCGTTAATGGATGAAAATGACTCGAGTGTAGTAGTATACAAACATCTGCATGGCCTATCTTAGCAAGAGAGAATCTAAACGTAAGCACCCCGCACATGTTGGTCAATGTGTCATTAAGATTTTACAATGATGAAAAAAAGCCCACAAGGACAGAATCCGCGAGCTCATATTTTAGGTGCGATTTCACCGAGAATTATAGGTGAACTGTTAATTCAGGCGTTACGATTAAGCTTTCATGCTCTCGTCGAGATTACACATCCATTAAACTTGTTTTTTTTCTTCACTTTCTGTCTGCGAGAGCATAGAAGCAGTGCTCAACAAATCTCCACGGGCTCTCACATGCATCCAAATTAACCTAGCAGTTGTCCTTGATATTCGTCCACCAAGTAGCAATAGATTGTTCACAAAGGCTACAATGGCTAGATGCCTGCAGGACATTACACTAGACGATCTAGCAAGGAACCGGAGCAATTGCATTGCACCAGCCAGCCATCATGGCAATCCAACAGGGCCATAAAAGCCACGCAGCTAATTTCTTGGGGAGAGGCAGATGTGCAGGGGCAATCCGGTAAAACTCAACCGGTTTTAAAGGAGGAAGGGGCTTGGCGAAAAATTTATTTCCAGGATAAGTATCGCGTCTATGCATCACTTTTTATTAGAAGTTACATAAATTTTAAAACAAATGAATGAATAATTAATCATCATTTATCATTGTTAATGATTTAATATTTATACGTCTTTTAAAAAGAAACCATATGAGCACCTGTCGTCCTCGTTTTAAATTTGGGTTTAAAAGCGGGTGTTGGGCCTCCTTAAATCCGAGGCTCTCTTGGCGACCCAAATTTGGGAGTTGGAGTTATGAGATGAGGCCAGCGCATTCAATCCGGGCTCAACTCCCCTCCCCCCTCCGGCTCCTCTCACCGCGCCGGGCTCTCATCTCCTCTCGAGCCTTGCCCGCGCGACACGTGTCCCTTGACTAGTGAAGGTAGAAATGGAAGGTTCGGTTACGCGTTTTGAATAGTCGCCAGTCGGGATTACAGGTCGACGGACGGACACCCGTAATTAAGCATGGCTAGGGTTTATGCGTTCAAGCAGTGCTGACTGGGGCTAGTTTGTTAGGAGTACAATTGAATTTGTTGCCGCTGATGTGCTACTGCTACCCACTCATTCACTCATGCTGTGAACAGCTACTGGTATTGCATTGCACATTTACTGCGTCCTCAGGGGAAGAATTAGATACAGCTTTTAAAGCGGCCCAACTGGCTCGTACTAGGTCAATCTGTGCAGTAAGTTTCGAATTACTCCGGCAATATCTACACTACTACTACCTCACCGGCGTCTATTAATTGAAGTATTTGTACTGCGCCTGCGCAGAGATGAAGTAGCTAGCCTCGTTTCCATACGGTCTACTGATACTCCTACTCACACAGAGGGAGGCCAGCTATACTGATTGATTAATTGCCTCAACCACCTTACTTCAAAGGAAGGAAAAGAAAGAGTTGATCGAGAACCAAAAAGAAGAAGAAGAAGAAGAAGAAGAGAGGATGAGAGAGCTAGCGCCACCCTGCATGAAGATGAAGTCGATTGACTGAGATAGCTAGGCTACCTCTTGATGATGGATAAAACCCTTGTATCTTTCCCGCTATACTACTCCCACTCCTACATTATTCTATCCATTTCGTGCTAATGAATGCGGTCGTCGATCGTGCCGTATCCACAGCCCCAACGGAAAGTTGAGTCGCCCTTTAAATGAAGGGTTTTTAGTAGTTAGCCCCGTAATTAATACCAGCTTTCGGCCGTAGCATCACACGCTTAACGCACCCCCCCGGCGGAGGAAAGAAATTAAACCCTGCTCGCTTAGCTGATGGCCGGGGGAGGATTAATGGCCCCGATGGCGAAGTTAAAAACGATGGGTAACTGCAAAAGCGCATGCAGCGTTAAGATGCATGTGAGCGGCGAGAGCGATCGATCGGTCGATCCATCCATGGAGAAATGGCATCGGCAGACGCAGGGAGGTGACCGGAACCCTCTTCCCCAGCGGTTAAAGGGGGTGGATAACATGCGTGGCGAAGGCGAACGGATCGAAATCGAATGCAATGCAGCAGCAGCAGCAGCGACTGAACCTGCCTGCCTGAGCCAAGCCCTGGCCTGGCCTGACCTGACCTGACCTGGCCTGACCAGTAGTAAGTGTGAACATCTCGTGGGCCCGGTCGCAGTGTCCCCTTTAAGATCCTGGCTACCACTTCTGTGCTCTTAAATTTCCGGCCCCCTATATAAACCCCACCACCCGAATCCAAATCCAACGCCACCCACTTACTGCTCCAACTCAACTCAGGTAGAATAGGAGCGCCCGACCCGGCCCGAGGCAGCCAAGTACACTACTAACATCCCACAACACACCGGCCGAGGGTGCAAAGTGCAACGGCAACAGCAGCAGCGAGGAGCACATGGTGTCCTTGCAGTCGGCGCTCCTGCCGCAGTCCAAGCGGCCGCCATGCCTCTCCCTCGTCGACGCCGCCGTCGTCGCCTCCACCGCCACCAGCAAGAAGCGGAAGCGGGACGACGGCAGCGGCGGTGAGGACGAGGAGGACGGGATCGAGCTCAATTTCGACGCCGCGCCGCTGCCCCTCGAGTGGCAGCGCTGCCTCGACATCAAGGTGCGTAGTGCGTTGCGTATACGCCGATCGGCTTGTCCGCACGTAGTACTTTGCAGCCGTGCCGTGCCCATGCACCGGCACGGAAATATACGCGTGTGCGACCGTGTGTAACGTGCGTTTTGTGTGTCATGCAGTCGGGGCAGATCCATTACTACAACACGAAGACGCACAAGAGGACGTCCAAGGACCCTAGAGCGGAGCCGGAGCTGTACTGCCCCGCCGCGCCCGCGGCGGAGGAGCCCGCCAATTGCGCTCCGCCGGGGCTGGACCTGGAGCTCAACCTCACCTTCGAGCCGCGGCGGGTGCTCGTCCACGAGAAGAAGGCCAAGCCGCCCGCCGAGGCGAATCCTGCAAATCCCGAGGAGGCGCAGGCCGGCGCGTTCAGGGAGATGGTCGCGGCCGTGTGCATGCGGTGCCACATGCTGGTCATGATGTGCCGCGCTTGCCCGGCCTGCCCCAACTGCAAGTTCTTGCACCCGCCAGGCCGGGGCGCCGCGGCGGCGCCCCCCGCGCCGCCGCCGGAGCCGGCGCCGCTCAGGCTCGGGCTCCAGCTGCTCTGCTGCAAGGACTAGCTAAGAAGCGCCGGATCGATCAACAGCATTCGAATATTCGACCGATCGATCGATCGTCCAGGGCACCTTGATGTGTCTATATCTATATGACTGTGTAACTTCGTACGTGCATGTGCAAGAATTAAACGATGACGATAATTAAGAACATTGTTAATGTACGTACGTACCTAGATGCTTATTAGGGCCCAGTGAAGATTAAATAGGGAATTAAGTTTGGAGAGGGGAGTGATCATCATCAAGGAGCTAGCTAGCGAACGATCGATCGATCGGTGGTATGAATATATGATGTGGATATAAGTCCATATATAAATGTAGTCCGCAACTTTGGGTATGTGTCACTTGTCCGTGCATGTACGCGAATTGCGATCGGGTGCTCTCACTAGTCACTACCATATATGCGTTGTGGAAAGTTAGTTGGATGTTGGTGAGCTGAAATTTATTGGTGCGTGCTTATCGGTTTATATGCCGCGGTAATGCTTGCGATTTTTGCGAGCAAATAGTATCACATCGCATTAATGGACACCCCTAAGATACGTAGGCTCGGCAGGGACATTTGCAATTAGCAAGTGCAGTGCAAACTAAAAAATGCCACTCTAAGCACACGAACGACCACGCACAAAAAAAAAGAGGAAAAAAAATGGAGTATGCGTGGACATCCGACCGCAGCGTCTACGCGACCACGCAGCGTACAGCAGTTATTAGATACTTAGATGGAGTAATTTGTTAGGAAACGGATTCGTATCCGATATGGACTCTTCCTTATCTCTAAGCAGAACCGCTATATATAGGAGGCAGGGGGTCACCCCATTGTACATAAGCATACAGAATAATAAAGCAGAGCAGTTCCTCCTCATATTGTGTCTCTCTCCCTCTCTCTCTATTCTCTAGTTTAGATCTATTAGGCAACTCCGGACTATTCGATAGCGAGGTTGTCTAACACGTTATCAGCACGAAACTCTACCGGAGAAAGATTGAAAGGTGAGAAAAAGACAAGAAGTGAAGGATCGTCGACAACGCATTTAACGACTACTACCCGATTGATCGCCCGATCCGATCTGCAATCAACTCGCCATCAAGCGGCATCCACTGGATTGCCGAAAGAAAAAGTCCACCGCGACTCTATCCTACGCGATAGCCTACCGAAGAATAGATTGGAAAGGTGAGAAACAGAAGATTGAATCTAATAGCTCGTTCAATTCTTTACGCCAAGCATCTATGTGGCACGGTTACGAGTTCGCGGTATTTCTCTAGTACATAGTATGAATGCATCTAATCGTGGCATGAAGCTACGAGTATGCATCTAATCTACGCATCTAAGTACCGTGTTCTTCAACGTGGCACGGCTACAAGTTCACAACAACTTTCGCAGATCGTAGCATGAAGCTACAGATCGCCATAGTACATCGGCACGAAGTCCTATCACGGCTAACAGATGCGTGGGCATGAAGCCATCACTACATGCACGTTTAATTGGCAACAAAACCTGAGTGGTTGGGATTTGATTTTGGTAATGAATAAACAGACATGAGATAATTGGTGTCTAGGAAAACACACATGAGGCTTGGTTCTTTAATTGGCACCGGAAGCGGAAGTGCTCCCTCCCTCATGTGAGCCCTAAGGGCAGGTTGACCTGGCCAAGAGTCGAATTGACAGAGATATTCGTTACCTGTTTTCGCTCCCAACCAACGAGAGTTACATAAGTTGTAATTAGCATTACACCGCATTTAATTTATGTTGGAATTTATTTTCTGTTATCAAGTAATGATGAAAAATTACCTTAATATAATTCATTGGAAATTCAAGCATGCCGCGACGAAGCGCCACCGTCGCGCCAAGAAGGCCGACGTGCATGGAATCGACAATGGCCAAGACGCACGAAGCCGCGCTATGCCGATCGCACGAAGCCGATCGTGCACACAAAGCCGATCGCACGTATGAATCCGATCGCCTGCACGAAGCCGATCACGCACATGAAATAGATCGCAGGAAGTCGATCATGCATATGAATCCGATCGCATGCACGAAGCCGATCGTGCACATGAAACAGATCGCACGAAGTCGATCATGCACATGAATCCGATGGCATACATGAAGTCGATCGCGCGCATAAATCGATCGCATGCACGGCCGATCACATACATGCAATTTGTATTTATGAATTTTTATGAATATTTATGAATCTGTGTATATATGAATATTGCATTTATGAATCCTGTAATTATGAATCTTGTAATTATGAATCTTGCAATTATTGTTTTCTTTTAGTTTACTGAAAATTCATGAGAATTTGTTTTATGCATTTATGAATTTTTGCAACCACTATCTATTAGATTACACGAAGTAATCTAAAGAAAGAATCTTGTGAATATGCAAATACCTGGCATTGTCAAACGTGAGTTTGAAGAACTGACCCCGAATGGACAGAACTATCTCACATGGGCATCAAATTTGAATATCATGCTTGCGAGCAAGAAGAAATGTGGCTTATGGTCCTCGTAGGGACGACAACCTAATGCCGAGCAAAATGATCAAACTTTGCCCTTTCTCAGACATCACCTTTCAGCCACTCACGAAGAATGAATACATGGCTGAGGTGAGTGTACTTGAGTTATAAAGCGCACTTGAAGCGGTTCGAGAAGCTCAAGTCCACCATCTTGCTCTAAGCACAAAGAAGATTGAATTCGCTGAAATTTTGCGGACTACGTAATGTTGGTTGTTAATGAATTTTGAATAATGAATTGTAAGCTCTCGAAGAGCATACATTTTCTTTTCTCATGAATAGAATTGCAATTTATTCTTTATTCCAGTATTCTATATTTGCAAGTAATGTTTTTGAATTACTTTGCCACTGTATGATTAGAATTATATTTCTTTTCATTAAGAAATTGTGTAGCGCCCAAATAGAGGAGATATGCATTGTTGATAGTAGACAAAGCTAATACCATCTTAAGAGAGTCGAAATACTTCCAGACGATCACGAAGAACGCTAGAAGGATTACGAAAATCGCAGGAAGCGATACGCATATAATAGGCTCTGGAAAAGCCACAATTATATTGCCAATGAGTACAACTTTGGTTATTGAAGAAGCCCTTTTGTACTCTGAATCAACACGCACTCTCTTAAGTTTTCAATGATATCCGCGCCAATAGGTTTCACGTAGAAACCAATGAAGAAAATGGCAAAGAGCATTTGTGCATTGTGAAGCACGCGGAATATGAAAAAAATGGTATTAGAAAAATATCCCTCATATGAATCTTGGTTGTACTACACGAGAATCAATACACACGCAGTGTATACTTCTTTAGAAGCTCTGAATTATTTTCCTTTATGGCATTGTATATTTAGGTCATCTTGGTCTTAGAATGATGAGAAATATAGTTAACAACTCATAAGGTCATGGCATTAATGTTAAAAAATTTTCGAATCATGAAGATTTTTGTGTGCCATGCATGTGCCACCGGGAAATTAATAACTAGACCCTCTGTTATGAAAGTGCAACATGAAATCCCTACATTCCTGGAACGCATTCAGGGGGATATTTGCGGCCCGATTCAGCCCTTGTCAGGGCCGTTTCGATACTTTATGGTGCTCATTGATGCTTCCTCGAAATGGTCGCATACATGTTTGCTGTCAACAAGGAATCATGCATTCGCAAAACTGATCTCGCAGATCATCAGAATTAAGAATGCTTTTCCTGATCATCGCGTGAAGTCCATTTGAATGGACAATGCCGGCGAATTTACTTCCAAGGTATTTGATGATTATTGCATAGCAACGGGAATAACTGTTGAGCACTCTGTACCGTACGTCCATACGCAAAATGGGCTAGCTGAAGCACTAATAAAGAGGATTAAGTTCATTGCCAGACCGCTCTTGCAGAGTTGTAACTTGCCCAACACTTGTTGGGGACACGCAATCCTCAGACGCAAAGAAGACTCATCAATTATAGACCATCGGCCTACAACATCCATTCACCTATGCAACTAGTGCAAGGGGTCATCCCGAAGATTTCCCATCTTATAAATTTTGGTTGTATGGTATATGTACCTATACCACCCCACAATGACTGCAATGGGCCCTCTCCGCAAGTCTGGGATATACGTTGGTTATGAGAGTGCATCCATAATCAGATATTTGGAACCCATGATCGAGACTTGCATACAAATCGATTCGGCCGATCGTATTTTTGACGAGGACCGTTTCCCGTCATTAGGGGGAGAGAATCAACCATTGGATGAAAAATGCCGGGAAATAATATGGCATTCCACTGGGATCCCCGCACATGACCCTCGCACTAATGAAGCAAATCAAGAAGTCCAGAAGATAATTGATTTGCAGAATTTAGCAAATGAACTGCCTGATCATTTTTGTGATCTGAAGAGCGTGGTTAAGTCGCATGTACCCGCAAGAAATGCACCAGAGAGGGTGAAAATACCTAAGAAAGCAGAAGGTATCCCTCATCCTGTTCAGAGGCCTCAAAGAAAAAGAACAGGAAAACTGGCTTCTCAAACCCAAAGTACCCGGAGACGTCTGGGGAAAACTGGGCAAGAGGACTTACCACAGCCAATCACAAAAGTGCCCCAAAGCAAGAAGGGGAGCCAGTTGAGACTGGCACCGAAATAAGCCTGTGGAAAAGGCAATTCCAGATCTGAACCTTCCATTGGAAGAAGCCACCGAAAATAATGTGTGCGCACACATTGGCGGAGAAAAACTAAAGGAACTTGCTCCTGGAATGGGAAATAGCAATGAAGAGCAAGTAGAAGTGCACGAAGCACCCCATGATGAAATGGCCATAAATTTTGTAATATCGGAGAATCAATGAATAGAGCAACGACCAATGTCGATGCATACTTTGCAAAGAAGATTGCCACGATCATTAATCATGATCCCGAGCCCGCATCTTCGCAGAGTGCAAGAAAAGGCTCGATTGGGAAGATTGGAAGAAGGCAATCATCGCAGAGTTAGTCTCTCTGAACAAAAAGAGGTGTTTGGGCCTGTGTGCCGACGCCTCCCCATATAAACCCCTAGGTCACAAATGGGTTTTTGTTCGCAAGAGAAACGAAAACAATGAAGTTGTAAGGTACAAGGCAAGGCTTGTCGCTCAAGGTTTCACTCAACGTCCTGGGGTTGATTATGAAGAAACCTATTCTCCGGTCATGGGCGGAATTACCTTTAGATACTTGATCTCAATGGCAGTCAACTTGAAGTTGAAAATAAAGCTAATGGATGTTGTCACAGCATATTTGTATGGAAACTTGGATTCGAAGGTATACATGAAAGTACCGGAAGGTATCCCTATCCCGAACCAAGACAGAGCAAATAGAAACCTATACAGTGTGAAATTGGAGAAATCACTGTATGGACTGAAGCAGTCGGGAAGAATGTGGTACAATCGTTTGAGTGACTTTCTCTGCAAGAAAGGCTACACGAACAAATGAAGATTGTCCATGTGTATTTATACAACGATCCACGAATGGATTTTGTATAATCTCCGTCTATGTAGATGACTTGAACATCATTGGGACGGATGAAGAAATTGAAGAAGCATGCACATACTTGAAATCTGAGTTTGAAATGAAAGACTTGGGTAAAACCAAGTTTTGTTTAGGCTTGCAGCTTGAACATGTCCAAGGCGGAATCTTGGTACACCAAGCATCCTACACGCAGAAAGTGTTGGAGAGATTTGGCTTTGAAAAGGCATACCCCGCAAAGACCCCAATGGCTCGGAAGGTCACTCCAAGGCAGACCTAGACCCGCAGTGCCTAAAGAAGAGGGGAGGAAGTCCCGGGAGCGGAATTCCCATACTTGAGTGCAATTGGAGCGCTCATGTACCTTGCGAATAGCACTAGGCCGGACATTGCGTTCGCCGTGAATTTGCTAGCCTTGATGCAAAGGCGTAACCCACCAAAAGGCATTGGAAAGGGGTGAAGGACATCTTCCGTTACCTTCAAGGAAGCAAAGACCTCGGCTTGTTCTGAAGAAACAATGAATTGAATTTAGTTGGCTACGCCGATGTCGGGTACCTATCGGACCCGCATACCGGCAAGTCACAACCGGGTATGTTTTCCTTTGCGGTGGAACGGCAATTTCTTGGAAGTCGTCTAAGCGGACTCTTGTCTCGACGTCGACTAACCACTCAGAAATCATTGCATTGTATGAAGCCTCTCGGGAATGTGCATGGCTTCGAAGAATGGTTCACCACATCCAGAAGTCATGTGGTCTGAACATGGAACAAACCCCCACTATTATCTATGAAGATAATGCAGCTTGTGTTGCACAAGTACAAATGGGATATGTGAAGAGTAACCTTACAAAGCATATCAACCCCAAGTTCTTTTATGCTCATGAAATGCATAAGATGAACGAGATAAAGATACTGCATACTAAGTCGTGTGAAAATCTCGCAGATTTATTCACTAAGTCACTCCCGGCATTTTCTTTTGAAAGATGTATTAGAGGAATCGGGATGATGAGGCTTAGAGAAGTGTAGATTTCAGGGGGAGATTTTTCACATACTCCTACATAAATCTCAAACATGAAGTTTGAGTACCCAACGTAAATCTTGAAGATTAACATTGAAGTTTGGGTGGATTGTACTCTTTTCCTTAAGTAAGTTTTTCATTGAAGTTTTCTTACATAAGGTTTTTGATGAGGCAATCCGTGCAACACAGCAAGCGTGTGCTATGTACTCTTTCTCCAATTATTTTTCCCACTGGGTTTTTATGGAGTTTTAATGAGGCATATGCATCTCGCAGTGAAGAGTCCAAGGGGGAGTGTTAGGAAACGGATTCGTATCCGATATGGACTCTTCCTTATCTCTAAGCAGAACCGCTATATATAGGAGGCAGGGGGTCACCCCATTGTACATAAGCATACAGAATAATAAAGCAGACCCGTTCCTCCTCATATTGTGTCTCTCGCCCTCTCTCTCTGTTCTCCAGTTCAATCTATTAGGCAACCCCGGACTATTCGATAGCGAGGTTGTCTAACATAATTGACTTATACGGACTCTGGAATTAGATTTTTGGTGTCCTTTTTCTGTCGAAAAACCGTTCGATTTGGTCCTACTACTGTGAATCAATTAGTTAGCTGAAAGGTGCATGCACGCCTAGATATGCGCAGATAAAAGTCATGAGCTAATCTGGAAATGGATCAAACTAGTTGTGAGGAAATTTTAATGCGCCTCGCTCATTTACTAGCTAGCTAGATGGCGGATGCAACGAACTGTCCTCTCATATATTGAAGGGCAATATATATCGTTGCCGTCTTTCTCTTGTCATGAGATTAAATTGCCTGTATCCGGCCGGTGTGTCACCAGTTAAACAAGCTGGCCAGTATATACAAAAAACATTAACATATACGCACTGCAGAGTTGTTTCTTAATTTCTCTGAAAAAAACGCTCTCACGTTTACCCCTATTCTCAGATCCTGTTGATGGAACTCATTCTAAGAAACGAAATGTGTACAACTACGACTACAAGTAAGACTGCTACAGCACAATCATCATTCATCAGTACTATTACTGTTTTGTAGTAACACTAGTTCAAGTAGTACTGTCCGTATCACTGTATGGTCCATTTCCTTGCAAATTTCCTACTAGCTTGTATATACCACCGTTAATCGATCAGCTTTTCGCCTTGTCTTTATACTGGACAAGTCTCATCTTATCATACGTGAAGGTCTTTGGTTTCTTCTGTTCACAAAAACTTATCAGTTTGCCATGCGTGCAATCAATTTTTTTGAAATTTTAGCTATTAATATCTTTTTAAATATTTAGATTGGATGCATGGAAATTACATGTAGATTCATCTTGAAACGTGCTTTCATAATATTATAATTTTATTGAATTTTTTATAATATATTACAATAGAAATTAGAGATCAAAGTTGAATTTTAAAGACATGTTTAAAACGATAACTATTTGTGACCGGAGGGAGTACGAACTATGCATGGAAAATGTGGAACAGAGACAAGGATGCAATTAGACGGGTTAGGGCCTTACTTAATTCCATGGGAGGGAAGCAAATGACGGGGGGCCATTCATTGTCGCTTGTAGGTATGGTAGATAAAAATATTTAATGTAAACTTAATTTGGAGAAGCTAGCTAGTAGGAGTAGCAGCGTGACGGTATGATGAGAGTGGCTAGGAGTAACGCCGGAATTAAATTGCCCGCCTCCCGCCGGCCAATGCTGGCGCTGTTGGCGATCGATCGGCACAGCTGCAATCGCCTTTGTTTTGTTTCTGTTTCAGCCGTCGGCCAGAATTATCCCTCAATTACATATGGGAGGTTTCAAGGCTCCTCAAGTATCCACCTCACTTCCACCTTCTCTCTCCTCTATTTTCCGAAAATGTCCTCCGTTTTTTTAAAATTACGTATATGTCCTTGTGCGATTTTCTGTGAGAGGAAAATAGATTTCCCCGTTTCGCGTTTAGGTCCCTCGTTCGGTATTTTACAGGGAGACCCCCCATTAAATGCGAATAGCGAACGAGCCCTTTTCTAATTTTTCAAAATAGCGAATAGGTCCAAAATTATAACAAATAGGTCCCTGTGCTTTACGTTCGGGTCCTTTTCCGCTTTGCCCTAAAAAATGTTTTCGTGGTCCGCTTTTCCTCCGGAGCATGGAAAAATATTTTCGTTGCCGTTTCGCTCAAAAAAATTTTCCTTTCTCCGCTTTGCTCGGAAAAAATGTTTTCGTGATCCGCTTTTTCTCGGAGCATGGGGAAAATGTTTTCGCTTGCCGCTTCTCTAAAAAAATGTAAATCCGCTTTTCATCCGTCGTTTATCCGCTTTTGTTGGAAAAAATAGTTTCGTTGTTCGCTTTTCCTCCAGGGCATGGGATAAATGTTTTACGCCGCTTTTCCTCGTTTTTGCCCAAAAACACAAATTCGCTTTCGTTCACGCGCGCGGCGTGCGCCGCGTGGGAAAAATATTTTCGTTGCCCGTTTTCTCTAAAAAAAAGATTCCTTTCTCCGTTTTGCGCGGGAAAAAATGTTTTCGTGATCCGTTTTTCCTCCGGAGCATGGCAAAAATGATTCCGTTTACCGTTTTCTCTAAAAAAAATGAGAATTCGTTTTTCGTCCGTCATTTATCCGTTTTTGTTGGAAAAAAATGGTTTTGTTGTTCGTTTTTTCTCCAGAGCATGAGAAAAAATATTTTACGTCGTTTTTCCTCGTTTTTCTACGAAAAAAATGTTCCGTGGTCCGTTTTTTATCCGAAAAAAACACAAATTCATTTCCCGTTAACGCGCGCGGCGTGCGCCGCGCGTACCATCCTAGTAAACACTACGAGTAGGAGCCTGCAGGAGGAGTAGATGGAGTATATACTCCGTAAGTATAGTACTGCATCTCTTAAACATCAGAAGTATAGAGGAGGAGGAGTATAAACTTGTCAGTCAAATTCAGTATGCTTTGATCCTTCGATCGTTGGCATTGTTGTTGCATTGCAGAACTCGTACTCAGTACTAAGTCTCTTATCTCTTCTGTCATTGCTAGCAGTTTTTCCTTTTTCGTTTTGTTTGCAACTTTATTGAGGGGATGTTTTTGTTTGGAACTTTGTAACTCTGGATGGGCTGGCATGATAGACTATTGGGTACTTGGGCTGGGATGGATGGCCTTTTCATAATCTAGTCCCGGTTCTTCCTTTTCTTTCTTTTTGGATGCATGGGACTATGGAAGAGAGAGAAGGGGTACGGTGGAGCGTTGATTTCCATCTGGGAGCTGGCAACGTTCAAGAAAATGGGGTTTTGGACTGCGGCGTCGTCTTTCTCTAGTGATTACACAGTTGCATGTGTATATCTCATCTTCTTTTTTATCTCTACTATTCTTAAGTGAGAGTTGGTGGCAGTGGTCCATTCTACTAATATAAAAGCACAGTCCGTCGTCCTTCTTCCCTTTTTCCTCTCTCCATCCAAGCGCGCAGCGCAACCCTTTTTTCCCCACGTTTCTCTTCCACCGCACAAATCGAAATCCAGCTCCAAAACACAAACCTAACCCGCGTACCGAGCTCTCCGCCGCCTCCCTCGCCCGCACGCCTTCGCTCTGCCGACCTCCACGCCGATTGCCGCCTCCCTCGCCCCCGCACCCTCCGCGCTGCCGACCTCCCCTCGCACCCTCCGCGCCGCCGACCTCCCCCCGCACCCTCCACGCCGCCGACCTCCCCCCGCACCCTCCGCGCCGCCGACCTCGCGCCGAAGCCGTCGCCTCCCTCGCTCCCACGCTGTCGCCTCTCGCTCCGTCGCGTCGCCGGCTGCGCCTCCTTCGCCCCGCGCTTCGCTATGCCGACCTCGCGCCAACGACCGCCTCCTCGCCCCGCACCCTCCACGCCGCCGACCTCCGTGCGGCGGCCGTCGCCTCCCTCGCTCCCCACGCTGTCGCCTCTCGGCTCCGTCGCGCCGGCCGCTGCCCGCCTCTTCGCCTCGCGCCCTTCGCTATGCCGACCTCGCGCCAACGACCGCCTCCTCGCTTCGCACCCTCCACGCCGCCGACCTCCGTGCCGCTGACCGTCGCCTCCCTCGCTCCCGACTGCCACCTTCCACGCCCCCGCTCTCTTCGCTATCCCGACCTCCGCGCCGCCCACCTAAACCCTCCACGCCGTCCCTTGCCTCCACACCCGGTCCACGCAAATATCACATCGGTCGCCTCAGCAACCGTCGAGCTTGTGAGCCACTTCTATTACCTCAGCAGCCCACTCCACCTCCACGAGCTCAGCGGTTGCAACCGCCTCCACCTCCACTGCATAAAATCCACTTCTTTTGATTCCACTTCTCACGTTGCTCCAAAATTTGGGACGAGGTAAATAGTTCCCCCTGGTACAATAGCATTGCATCTTATTCTCGTTCTTGTATTCACCTTCTTCCTTCTTTATGCTCTGCAAGATTTCACTGGGTTGACGCAAGTTGGATCATATTCAACATCGACTACAATAGCAGCAAGGTTGTCCTCCAGTAAGTTCTTTTCACAGTCCTTGTCTTCATAATAGATCACATTTATTGCTTGTAGAAAGAGATGAATACTGAGATGCTATATTCACTTGTGGACTTATCTGAATCAGTTGTATTTAGACCTAGCTAGGCAACTTGCCATTATCCTTGAAAATGTCTAGATATCTCAAGAGGAATTTTACGATGCTATATTCACTTGTGGACTTATCTGAATCAGTTGTTCTCATATCCAAAATTCAATTGATTAATGGGCTTTTGCTTGTCAATAGGCGAGTACTACCATGTATGCATTTCCTTTGGAAAATGAATTAATATTGAAACTTGACTCATCTTTTGAGTTGATTGTAAACTCGCATTTGGGTCTACAATTCAGCTGAGTTAACTGGACTCCCTTTAACAAAAACAATAGTTTTGGCTGAATTTTCTTGGGCAGTTTCTATGTTTTTTAGGATTATTTAAGTGTTTCAATGCGTTCTATATGTAAAAATACAATCTACTGAAATCTGGAATTTCAACCACATTTGGTTCCTATGCACTATTCATTTGTCAACTACCTGAAGCTCTGAGAACTAAGAGCTACTTTTTTGAGAGAGGGGGAGAGAGAAATAACTATCAGGCACTTATATTAGAACTTGTGTATTTATCAACTAAAGATCAGGAAGCATGTCTCCTAGAAATGATTCTTTTTTAGGAAAAAGAAAGCTGCAAGGTCTATTTGGGTGGATGCATCAAATTTTTAGTTTATTTTGTGGATGTAGCAGAGTAGTAATCGAAAGTGTTGTTTTTTATCATACCTGAATGAATATTGGATAGCAGGTTGAATGGTACATGTTTGATTTATATTTGTACATGGTGTCTATTTGTGTTAGCTCCAATATATAATCCGTCAGTTAGATATTTATGAACTATCGGCATTCTGTAATTGTATACAAGTGTGAATGTTCCATTTACTCTCTTAATGATGTAAAAGAAAAATCATGTGCACTATGTACACATTTTTTTACCATTGCAACGCTTGGGCATTTTTATAGATCGGTCATGGATCCTAATTTTCGTAGTATCTCCTAGACCAAAAAGACCCAGTCACAAATAGTTTGCTGCATGAGTAATGATTAAAACTAACTACAGAGTAATCATAGCCAAAGAAACATAAAAATATATTGTGTTTCTTTCTGTAACAGACAATCATCACAATAAATTCAGGAATTGTAGTGTGATTATTAGTTGTTGTTGTTGTTGCCAGCTATATCAGTGTTTGTATTCTTGTCATTGGTTGTTGTTTATTAGTAATTCGTCTGTTACTGACAGCATACAAATTCAAGAGTGCTTTGGATATTCATGTTATATTGTGGGATATTCATGTTGATTTTCACTAGAAGCATAGATATCCGCGGTTTCTTATAATTAATAGCTTTCTCATGTATGCGCAAACAAATTGTTAGAAAGAATCATGGGATTCATGCCGTTTAAAAATGAAGTAGAGCTCAAATATGGTTGCTCTATTTCGCAATTGCAACTTCAGAATAGTGATTCATAATGTCAAGACACCACACTTGGATAGAAAGGAAATTAATTCCTGTTGTATTCTTTTTTTTGTAGGTCGAAAGTTACAAAGAATACAAGCAGAGGATACTCCACCTTTATTAGGTTTGCACTTTTAGCATTACCTGACATTTTCTCTAAAATATTTTTACCATTTCCTTACATTTACGAGGCATGCTATGAAGTACACACAATGTTGATGAAAACATCTTCCATTGCTATATAAAGTTTTAACAAATATGGATCAATGTTTCATCAACTTCTGTAGGTTGTGTCCATTTATGAACACTGTGTCATCAACATTTTTAAAATTGGTTTAGTTCGATGGCTCACGTGACTTCAGTCCAAACTAATAGAAGCATGGTTGAACTGTTGAAACTTTTATTTGGCATGTGCAAATCATTTCAAAATTGAACTGCAATGTGATTTTTGGTGAAATCATCCAATATATTTCTTCAGTATATTCTATTACGACTTTAGATTGCTTTTCCAGTATTCTATTAGTTTTCTATCTAGGTCTGTAACATGCCTAGGTGAGTTTAATTCACTAACTCATCCATCTAATTACACATAAACCAAAACAATAAGACATCTGAATCATCGGTAACAACTATATCAACAAGGTTATTCATTTCCATGTATGCACATTGAGCTTCAGCCCCCTCTGTTGTGGTGTCATATTGCTACCGTTGGTCATTAAGAATCCTACAAATAATTCCAAATTCTTGCAATTCTCATGGTGGATGAGAATTGATTTAATTTTTAATCAGGAGGTTTTCGATAGAAGTAAAAGTAAATTTGTCACATATATCTGTCACATCAGTACACATAAATATTTATTGAATCTCCTATGCAAAGTAAATTTGTCAAACCATAAAGTTGTCAGATATATGTATTCATCCATCAATAAATTTGTCTGATGCCAAATAAAATCAATCTCCTGGTTACCATCGGCATTGCTTTCTGTGTAGACCTCTGTGGTTGTCATCAGCAAAGACGCTGTATAGAAGCAAAAATTGTCAAACAAGTTCGATAATTTTAGTCATACCCACACTAAGGCTCATTTTTAGGGCTCTCTCTTGGAGATGCTCTTAGAACAAATTTGGATAGCCTTTATTAGGATCGTATTTTTAACTTAGTTGGCAAAATGCAGGAATAACTTCGATAAATGCTCTTGAGCCTTTTCTTTGTCGAACATAGCAGAGCTGTTCTCAAATGATTCTCTAAGCTGTCAATGACATCCACACGGCAAAAGATGTAATTTCTATTGAAAGTGTTTCCTGCAAGTATTATCCAGGATGTATTGAGATGTGAGTAATATATTACGATTCTTGCAGTACCTATTTGTCACCTCTCTTCTATCTGTTGTTTGTCACCTCCACCGTCTATAATGATAGTATCATCAAGAGATACAGTAACCTGTGAAGGAAAATGTCACTGTGTCTGTATGGTTCTTTTTCTTGAAACAATGTCACTATATGGTTCTTAGGTGCAACAATTTATGAAAGTTAACAAACCATTTTAGCTTTCCCAAGCATTTGTAGTTGGACTTTACCAAGATCAAGACCTCGATCCTCACTAACCACCTTGAAATCAAAATGAATAATAAGTCAATTTCAGTCATAGTAATGTCATTCATGTTAAGCAACCTTATTATTATTGTCATAATGCCTGACCTCTCCTCTTGTCAACACAGCCATATCATCCAGATTGGCTCTTCGGTTTTCACCAAATCCAGGAGCTTTGACAGCACATACATACAATTGGGCCTGATAAGTAGTTGAAGAATTTGCATAAATAACTAAATAAATATAACAATTCAACCCATTTGAAGAATCATGAAGCAACAGACTGAATCACAAATTCGCATGTTTCCATAAAAATAATATTTCATGATGATTTTATATGTGGGAAATAGGCTTATTTGGTTAGCCTTTCCTGTTTTTAGTACCTAATTCATTCCTGAGCTAACATTCAACATTTGCGGAGTTATATTGTGTTGGCACTGGAGTTTTTAGTACCTATTTTTGTGAAGAATATCTCTGTACCAAGTACCAACAATACTGAATACAGTATGAAGTTAATCAGTTGTCGTATGCTTAGGATTTATAACTTCTTTAAATGAAGCTTACATCATATCTCCACTATTTAACTGTGTATGGTTGTCTATCTTGCTGAAATATATTCATGGAAATTTAACTGTGTATGGTTGTCTATCTTGCTAAAATATATTCAATTGAATTGGTTTTGCTTTCATTATATTGCTAATAATAAATCTCTACTCTTCTAAAGCACCAGTTGGTGGCAGTGGTCCATTCTACCTTCTACTGACTACTGATGGTGTCTTCCCCCTTCCAGTCATTTTGAAAAACTTGGTAACTTGCCCTGCTTAATTGCCTTGGTCAATTGACGCAAGAAACAAAGATTAATTGCCTTGGTAACTTGCCCTGCTTAATTAGCCAGCTGCCTCTCCTCCCAATCCTCGAAAGCTGCCGAGATCCAATCCCTCGTCTCCTCCTCCCTTCCGCTCCCCACCGCACCCCAACAAACCCTAGCTCTAGCCCCGAGGAGGGTTCCGCGAGGGGGTGGTGGTGGCCGCGAGCTCTCCCGCCGTCCGTCGCTCCTCGTCGTCGGCGATGATCGCGACGGTGAAGCGCCCCGCCGTGGCGGAGAACGCCGGGGGAGCCAAGGCTGCCGGGGGTCCCGCGACTGCGGAGCAGGCGAAGAAGCGTGTTGCGCTCGGCAACATCACCAACGTCACCGCGGGAGGGAGGGCCGGCTCGGGGAAGGGCGCGAACCCGGCAGGCAATGAGGTAAGGCTCTGAGTGTGAGTGATTGCTGCGACATTCGTTTTATTTTTCCTATGATATTGCTGATGTTTTCGACGCCCTCGACAACCACGACAAGGAGGCCAATGGCCGCGGGACCTCTGTCCACCTCGTCTACCACGTCCCCGGCACCAGGGTCAAGCTCAACTTCACCCGCACCATCACCAGCATGGGTGGAAGCGATGTCAGATGTTGCTGGACTTCAAAATGATGATGGATCATTTTCTGGTGATATTTGGGGTGAAGTCGACAATAGGTAAAAATCTTAACCATCCTTTTAAATTCCCATGATTTTTTATTTGAACGCAATTTCGTTGGAGCTACTAACGCAAACTTCAAATACATTTTGTAAGTTCTCATATATTTCATTATGCACCTTGTCTTTGCTGCATCGTCTGCATAAAATTAATGTGGAAAAGGCTGTAGATTATATTGTCAGTTGTAAGAATTTTCTATGGTGGATTTGGAGCTATTCCTTTCTCTAAATCCTATTTTTAGGTTGCTAGAGTAGAGCTGGTATAGTGATATGTAATAAAGTGTTTTAGGATATTGCTTTATCAGATCATGAAATGTCATCTGTTTGTATTCCTATTTATATCGTGGGGGGATGAATTTGCTAATCCTGGACTGCGATACACTAGAATTAGCTTACCAGAACACCAGAAATGTAAAGAACTAAAAACATTTCATTCAGACAAAATATAAGTGTTTACTATTATAACCTAACAACTTTATGTAATTATTGTGTCCTTTTAACTGGTATGTTGTAACGTCATCCTAAAATTAGCTATTTGTATGATGACTTGAAATTTGCATTTCCTCACAAGATTATTTTTATTTCTCTGCAAGCTGTCACTTTATAACCATTGGATAACCTGAACATCCTGTATGCGTTTCCATGCAGTATTTTGTTGTGTTGGTGCTCTTGCAATCACCGGCTCTTTGTATCATGTTGATAGTGATCTCCTCGGACGGTGGTTTTGAGAGCACCAATGTAGAGAGGGATGGCTCAATGGGAGGCCTGAGAAACTTGCTGATGTGAGGTTTACTACCTTTTTCTCATATTGTGCATCCATCTACCCCAATAAGTCCCTTGTTGGCTCGATTTCTCTCAATTTCCTCTTCTAACAAGCGCAAGAATAGATAGAAGCTTCCTTGCATCATTCTGTATAATCCATGTTTTGGCTACTATTTTTTTGGAGCGTCAGATATTTTGCTATTTTTTTTTCTATGGGTGCTTAAGGTGTTAGAATCTACTACTTCAAATTGTGTTATTACTACTGTTTAGCAAACCAAGTTTGCAGGCATTTTGCATGTGTTGTTATTATCAAAACCCTATATACTTCCGCATGCTTGACGACTGTCTCTTTGGTTCACTTGAGACTTACTGCACTGGAATATCTTTTACTTTGTATGTAATAAGATAATGAAGGGTAATGCCCAGATGGGGCTATGAGCTTTCCTTGCACATGAAGAACCTTCTAGATGAGACAATGGATGGTGTTTTGCTCTCATAAATAGTCATGTTCAGAGAAATTGCCAATGATTATAGTTGTGAGGAGCCGTCCAGATCGTCCTCGAGTTGTTGGATGAACAGTCGCTCCCATCAGATTTGCATCCTAGCAACGAATCACCGAAGGTGATCTCAGTGCTAACACCCAAACCCAATCGAGACGACTCCAAGAACATCCAAACAATTCAACAACCATCCCGGTATTCCCCCGGTATGCAACCGAACTCGCCCAAGATCCTCACATACCGGTTTCCAATGCCGTTATCAATTCAATTTGCACAAAGGGGGCAACGAACACGAAACATTCACGACCAAACGCGCAAGCGGAAACACCACGCACAAAGACAAACCAAGACGACCACCGACTCAACCGAAAAACAGCCCACAAGGACCCACGACTAGCCAAAACCCGAAAATCAACCAAGCCATCAAAAACTAGAAAATTTCGGCATGACCTTCCTAGAATATACGGACATCCACTCAGCAGACAAGGAAACACAGTTCAATATATATATATATTAAAAGTAAAAGCGACATCCACAGCACCACAGCAGTAACAACAGTCAAAGAAAATGCATACGGAACCCGACATACACCTAAACGTCTATTGCCAAATCCAAAAGCCCAACAAACCGCATCCATCTATACAACAAAAGGATGCATTTAGCAAAAGTAAGACAAATCCCGGAAGTGTTCTCGCTCGAACACTCCCCAAAGAACGGGCGTCGGCAAGCCTCTACTCGGTGCCCTTGATCACCGAGAGGCAGTACGGGCAGAACTCGCATCCACCCACCTGATCCTCACCTGAAAACCACAAAGCAGAAGCATGAGTACAAAAGGTACTCGCAAGACTTACCCGGGGGTCCATATATGACCGACTCCAAAGGATTATGCATTTAGTTGTAGCAAGGATTAAGCTTAAGGTAAAGGTGTGGAAAAACATTAACATTTGTAGTATAAGTGCGACAATTGGACCAATTACAAATTTAAAGCAGTTATAGACCGCACTTACTTCTAATGTGAGGTTGAAAGCAACAACAATTAAAGTAAAGCAATGCATAACCATTTTAAGGCTCAAGCCCAACGGCGAGCTGCAAGTTCAAGTTATTTACTACGCAGAAGAAGTTCGGATCAAGCTTGCTCATATCCGAGAGCGCGGCAATTCGAATCGCTTAATTAACCCTGCAGGGAAGCATTGATCGCACGACACGTACCACGAAGGGCCTCGTGTCAACCCTCCCATCCATACCCAATATTGAGCGTCCTCCTGCGGTCCGAAAACCTAGCACCCCCTCGAGCTGCCCCAAGCCCAGCTTGGCGCTCGAGAGCCGGTCTAAGCCTCGCCCTCAACCACGTCCAACCACAGGAAGTTACGGTCCATCGATTCAATATGACAGAAAGAGTGGCTTACCGTACCATAATCGGGCATGCGACCAACCGGGGTGTGCTCAATCTTATTCCACTTACGGATCGGTCCTTAATCGACCTGAGGCACGGGGCTACACATTTGAGTCTCCATACCCAAATGAACCAACTCCCCGCCCGGTCCACAATTCATTTCTTTCCAAAACATTTCCCAATTCGAAGTCCAACATAATGTAGTATGTGTGTAATAATAACAACCACAAGTGACAGAACCCTCCGTCACTTGGCCCAACCCACTTTCTAAGCGAACTAAGCATGGACTCAATTATATTACCCATAGCCTAGCTCCAAAGGATGTGTTCAACAATTACCAACGGATGTATGTGCAGCAAATGGGATCTAGACCTATCCCTCAATTAAATTCCTAATGCATCACTTAACCAATCATGTAGCAGTTTATTCACAAAAATACATTTACATAAAGGTTGAATATGCTTAGGTGCTTGCCTGTTGCTTCTGCCGGATCCTCAACGACAACTTTCTCACCGTGATCACCCTCGATCGCGGCCACGTCACCCTCCGCGGGATCGTTCGCTACACGATACATATGTATGAAATGAGATGAATGCTATGCATAAGGATGAGTTGATCAATGCACAAGCAAAGCGAGTTTCGAACGTGCAACAACATTACATTTCACAACTAGCGACACGGTTCTACCATTCATTTCAACCTAGAGCAAAGAAAACCGAAATTAGAGACAACGCCCAAAAATTGACCTATTTCAACCTAAATGACCAAAATAGGATAATACCCCTTTATTACTCATTTACATACTTGTTGAATGGACCAAAAGCCCCTAATCTGAAAATTGAACACAAAAACTGAAATTGGACTTTTTTTGAAATTTTTAGAAATCTGGGCACTACTTCAAACCGGCATAACTTATTCCAAATTCATCCAAAATAACCAAACAAATACATTTTTGAAATCTCCTCGAAATTCCCTACAAGTTCTCAGGCAAAATTTTTTCCAATTTCGGCCTCCAATTAATCCTAATTCGCAGCTCAAAATCCAATTCACCAATTTCGTCCATTTCGGACAGTCGAAACTAAAAACGGCATAACTTTCTAATGGAATGTCCAAATGGAGAAATTCCAGTTGGAGATGCTAGATAATTTCACCCTCTACAACTTCCTAAGCAAATGTAAACTCCAATTCGGCCTCTAAATAGCTCGAATTCGCAGAAAACTGAGAGCCAAAATCCTGCTCGAAAATGACAGATTTCAACTCAACCCTAACTTTAGCTTCTACAACATTTCTCCCCAAATCTAGGCACTAGAACTCAACCAACAGCAATGGGGGACTTCATGGAGGTAGATCCAAGCATTGGGAAGGTCCTCACCTAGCTCATTCAAGAGATGGCCATGGAGGAGAGAGATGGAGCTTGGAGGAGATGGGGGGAGCTCGTGTGCAGGTTGGGGGAGCTGCTGGGGTGGCACGCCGAAGGAGCAGCAGGAGGGGTCGCCGGAGCTGGGGTGGAGGTCGCCGGAGTTGGAGCTCCAAGGGGAGAGCACGGCATGGAGGAGCTCCAATGGAGGGCACGGTTGGAGAAGAAGATGGTGGCTGCTGTTTTTTTTTGCTTGGAGTTGGCTGCCACAACCCCCATTTGACCCACATTTTCATCTCCCCAAAATGCCCCTCAAGCAACTAACAAATTGGCTAAGTCCTCCAACACAAAACCGCACTAGATTCACTTTTTGAGCCAAGTTTAAAACTAGCGTTTGACACCGGATTGGCAAGGTAACTCCACCACTAGGTAGAGAAATGTTTTTACTTCGCAACCATGCAACTCGCGCACTCTAGCCCTTTCTAGATTGCAAGTTACAAGCCTCCAAACTTCGATAAAAACCACATTTGCGCTCGGAATTTTTCGGCTCTAAACTTTTGATTAAGTTCATAATTCTTCTAAGTGGCAGTTCAGGAGTTTCACGGAAGCCGGAAATGACCTCAAGAGCGGCTAAAACTTAGTTGGCGCGAAAATTAGCCGCTAGAATCGAATTCGAATTCGGGACCGTGACAATAGTTTCCACCTTATTTTGGTTTAGGATGTTGAACATATTGGATGGCCTGGAACCTGTGAGGCAAGCTGGAGCTATAGGTTACAGTGACTTGTATCCTGCTATGTGCATGTAACCTGTACAGTGTGTTTCTGGTTTGTGGTGCACGTAAAATGATTGATACAAGATATCATTCTTCCTAAATTTGTGATGGTTATCTGGTGTGAAGTCTAGGTTTTGCTGTTGTGGTATACGTAACAAATGACAAACCATGTCTTGTGATAGTCAAATCTGTGAAATTATGTGCTGAAAAATTGGCTTAGAATTTAATTTGCAAAATGTGTTTGTTCATGTGTTTTGACAATTTGACAAGAAACAGTAAGTTTCGCTTTGGCGCCGGACCAAACTTAAAGAAAACAGTAAGTTTCCCATCTACAACGGACCAAGTTTTTGGGTCTGTCGTGGACGTGCTTTTGAGATCATGAGCCGGACTCAATTTTCCAAGAAACCAGTAAGTTTTGCATGTACGTCGGACCAATTTCTTTGGTCAGTCGTGAACGGCTTTTTGAGGATTGATTTTGCATGTACGACGGACTGATTTCTTTTAGTCTGTCGTGAACGTGTTTTCGCCGGAATGATTTCTTCTTGAAACCGAGATTTTCACTTGTACACCGGACCGATTTTGTTGGTCCGTTGTGAATGTGTTTTTGAGTGGTTTTTCAAGTGGACGCCGGACCATATTTGTTGGTCCGTCGTGAATGCGTTTTTGCTGAATTAGGGTTTTGAGCAAAATTGGAATTGTGTTTGATTCATTTTTGGGATTATGAAATTTGTGAGAATTTCATGATGCTTCTTTTGAAGTGGACTTTATGCAATGCTCATGTGAGTAGTTGCATGGATTGACATTGAGTCAACTCGTGGACTTGTGCTCGGATTTGTTTGTGGTTTGTTCATGTGCGGTATTGCTCGAAGACGAATGTGGTCGATGACGGGACCGGAACTAGGTTCATGGAGGAACTGAGGTTCGGGACTAGGTTCAGGAGGAACTGAGGTCTTGGTGGTCAAGGATGTCATGCGTGACGTTCGGGCTAAGAGAATGGTGCACATGAAGAATGGTTAGTCACGTGAGAATGGCAGGAGGTCATTCGCGTGCAAAGTGTTAGTCACGTGAGTATGGCAGGTGGCCATACGCGTGCAAAGTGTTAGTCACGTGAGTATGGTAGGGTTGCCATACGCGTGCAAGAGTTGTACTCGGCCAGGTTGGGCCAAGTAGAGTTGTGTTGGATACAGATTCCTTGTAGGGAATAGGAATCGTATTCAGAACTCCTTGTGGGTTGGTGCTTTAAATAGGAGGGGTTGTCTCTTGTTGAAGAGCATCGAATTGAGGAGAGCTAGGCGCATAGAGCCTTGGGCTCAAAGTTTAGGGTTTGTACTCTTTTGATGGGAGTACTTTAGACAAAAGAAATAAAGATCAATTCTTCTAGTTCCCGCATTGCTTCAACGTTCTCTTTTTGGTTCTTGTTTGCATGCTTGTTCTAGTTCTAGATTGGTTTTTGTTCTTTAAGTTTTATCTTGATTTGATCCATCAAAAACCTCTCTAGGGTATTGATCTAGTGTTTCTCAAAGTCTAGTTGATCAATCTTTTGTCGTTCTTGTTTAATCTTGAAGTTTTGATTAGATTGATTCTCGTCAAGTTCTAGATCAGCAAGCTTGTGAAGCTCATAACTTTTGATCCGTAAGTCCGATCGAGCTGATTCTTTTTGGGTTCGATTCGTATTGGAATCTAGTTTCTCGTGTCCAAATTTCATATCAATCTAACGGTTGGATCTCTGGGAATTTGCGTTTTACCGAACCTCTGTCATTCTGTTTTTGTCGAAAACGAGGCAATTATTTGGTTCTGTTTTGGGGTGAACTTTTAATAGATCAAGAATTTGGTTTTAGCTTCCGCACAATCATTCACCCCCCCTCTGATTGCTATATTCGTATATTTCGATCCTACAAAATCTTTGTTTGAATTTAGATGTCCAACAATACTAAAAGTTACCTCATTATATTTGATTAGCGCACGAAGAAATTGCTTCTTAAATACCCAATTTGATTTTTCTATTGATACATTTGTTGGTGAATTGAACCCAAGGGCAAGAATAGATAGAAGCTTCCTTGCATCATTCTTTTTCGGGTTTGAAGTACCAAAACTATCTTCTTTTTGTGCCTCTTTTGTGTTTCTGTTTTAAATATATTTTCAATGAATCTGGTAGCAACCAATTTAAGGTGAGGTACTTACAAACTATTCCTACCAACAAAATAATGTATTATTATTGCATATGAAGTTAGTACTTGGTATGATGTCCTTTTTTATACAGTGTGTTTATCCTTAGTTGCTTATATGTTAGCGGTGCTAATATTATTTCCTTTGTACAATATAATTACTCAGTTGTCCTTTTTGCTAAAACACCTACAGATGTACACTAACTAGGATGTTTTCTTTGTATTCATGTTAGAGAAGAAACGATATCAACTACTAAATGTGTACTTTGCCTGATATGTGCGTATGAGAACTTTAATGTTCATTGCATGATTTGAATTGGGCCACGTATCACTCTCTTTTGAGATTCCGTTGCAACGCACGGGTATCTCTACTATTCTAAAGCAGCACTTGGTGGCAGTGGTCCGTTCTTCCCACGTCATTAATTGCCGCTTAATTGCCCTACTTAATTGCCCTGCTTAATTGCCCTACGTAAGAAACGAAGCGTTGCTTTAATTAGCCAGCTTTCGCAAGAAACGAATCGTTAAAGATAGATGTTTGATTTTGTGAATAATTTTTTTTTATTTTTTTAATCTTTATTTTTCGTTATCAATTTTGTTTTTCGTAGCAACGCACGGGCATGTAACTAGTCTAGTACTAGTTGCAACATGCAAAACTATGCATATTCGGCAATAAAAAAAAACTTCATCAGATTGGAGTGTTCCCACTACGTTAGGGGGTGAGCGTGTAGTACAATGGCAAGATAATAAACGGGCCACCGAAATGGCTGTGCAATTTGCTTCAGAAAAGCTCTTTCTTAGCGCACTTTCGGCTTGCTCTGAACCCGCCGTCGGAGTGTTGTTTTGACAACTTGACAAGTGACAGAGGCTGCAATTTCTCTTCTTTTTCCTCGTATCGGAATCGGATTGGTGATGTACTGATGAGAGAGAGAGAGATCAAAAGAATAAGTTCCTGATTCGCAGAAAGAACAAGTTCCCGTAGGCGTCGAATGGATCGTATCAGGTTCTCTCATCCAACACTGAGCTAGAAGTAACTCGTCACTAGAGATGGGCACTCGATCGGGTTTCTTTGGGCTGGTTAGTGGGTCATGTAATTAATGTCGGTATGGCATTGTAGTTTAGACAGTGTCGAACCCAGAAACCGAGCACGATGGGGTGGCACGGTAGCAGCACACCAGCACGACGCCACTGTCACCAGTGGCGGATCCACAGGGTATGCCGGGTGGGCCATGGCATACCCTGTGGATTCTTGGGCCATGACACAGGATTGTTTTGGGCCACGACTTGCCTGGTCTGTATAATACGTTGTAGCTCTACGGCTGATTCAAGCCATGCATAATACTCCGAGACTTCAAGGAATAAGGATTCAAGCCATCAACCGTCCAACCGAAACCGAATAGATAACGGCGGCTCGTGGCTGTATAATAGCGAGACGAGGCGAGGAGCGATCAATCATCGACTCATCGGCGCCTGTACACAGCGATACGAGTGATCGGCGCTTGCAGCTAGCGATCGAAGCGACGTAGAGCTACAACATATTTCTCGAAGCTACAGTGCTACGCTACAGTGATCACGAAAATTGCAGTGGTGATTCCTAATTTTGTTCTTGATTCGCATTCTATTTAGGTTTTAGATTGATTCATTATTTTATTGTGATAATTTTGATTCGATCCATCCAAAACCTTTCTAGGACATTAAGTGATTGATTTGAAAAGTTTGATTGGCTAATTCCTTGTAAATTTTGATTAATCTCGTAATTAGGGTTTGATCAATTTTCGTCATTATTTTATATAGTCAGCTTGTGAAGGTCATAACTTTAGATCTGTAGCTCCGATTGAGATGATTTGAGTGCAAGATTGCTAGTTGATTTCTACAGTAGAAACAAATATAATTGCTACTTTGCCAGAGACTAGAGAGTTGCTTGTTGATGCATTGCTTTTTTTGTTTGTAGAGTTGTTGAATTATGAAGAGGAACGGAGACATTGCATCTCTTTTCAGGAAACACGCAGCAAAGAAGGCTGTTGTTGTTTCATCTCCTTCCATGGCTTCGCTTAGAACTGCGGCGGAAGATGAACCTCAAGAGCAAGAGAGAGTAATTGAAGAAAATGTGAATCCTATGTCATCTTCTCCGCCTTCAGTTCCCCTTGGTAATGTCTCGCCACCGCCACCACCGCCGGTCTATGATATCAATCGTCTTCCACATGATCCAGGTGAAAGGTTGCCCATTCAAAGTTATTCTGTTAATGATCAAGATGCAATTCGAAGAGCATATATTCTTAAAGGTCCATTCCAACCATATGCACATGAATTTCCAAAAAGAAAAATTGGAAATAGAGACCGTCAATTCAATTTTGTATGGTTTGCTAAGCATCATTGGCTTGAATATAGTATCAAGAAGGATTCTGTGTTTTGCTTTGTATGCTACTTGTTCAAAGATAACAAATGTAAGGGCAAGGGGGCAGATACATTTACTACAGATGGTTGGAGAAATTGGAATATAGGAGAGAAAGCACTTTTGAAACATGTGGGTTCTAATACACATAATGCAACTCAAGAGAGATACAATGGCTTTGTGAATCCCAATGCAACAATTGATTATCACATTGAAAAGTGGAGTGATGAGGATCTTCGTCTTTACAAGATTAGGTTGACTTATTCACTTAGATGTATAAAGTTTCTTTTGCATCAAGGATTGGCATTCCGTGGGCATGATGAAAGCGAAGAGTCTAGCAATAGAGGGAACTTCCTTGAACTTTTGAAGTTTCTTGCAACAAATAGTGAAGAAGTGAATAATTATGTCTTGAAGAATGCTCCAGGTAATTGCACTTTAACTTGCCCAGAGATTCAAAAGCAAATTATTCAATGTTGTGACATAGAAACTAGAAAGAAAATTATTGAAGAACTTGGTGATGAGCCCTATGCAATTCTAGTTGATGAGTCTAGTGACATATCACATAAAGAACAACTAGCTCTTTGCTTGCGTTACGTTGATAAATTGGGAAGGCCATGTGAGCACTTTCTTGGAGTTGTTCATCTAGATGATACTACCTCTTTGTCACTTAAAGAAGCAATTGAAGGTTTACTTGTTAGTCATGGCTTGACTTTAACTCAAATCCGTGGTCAAGGTTATGATGGGGCTAGCAACATGAAAGGAGAGATTAGAGGGCTGAAAACATTGATCATGCAAGAGTCACCTTCTGCTTATTATATCCATTGTTTTGCACATCAACTTCAATTAGTTCTTGTTGCTGTTGCCAAGGGAAATAATGATTGCGTGTGGTTTTTTGATCAAGTATCACTCTTGCTGAATATTGTTGGAGTTTCTTGTAAGCGTCATGGCATGCTTCGAAATGCTAGACTTGAGAATATCATGAAAGCACTTGATTGTGGTGAACTTGAAACTGGGAGTGGATTGAATCAAGAGATGGGTTTGCCTAGACCCGGTGAGACTAGGTGGGGCTCTCATTATAAAACTGTTGCCAACATTATTGCTATGTATCCCACAATCCGCGATGTACTCATCACTCTTGGTAATGATGCTTCACAAAGGGGGGATTGGCCAAAAATACATACTATGGTTGGAGTATTTGAGTCATTTGACTTTATTTTCAGTGCACACTTAATGCTTGTTATTCTTGGATACACAAATGATTTATCTGAGTGTTTGCAAAGAAGAGAGCAAGATATTCTTAATGCAATCTCACTTATTACCGTGGCAAAGAGCAGAATGCAACAATTGAGGTCTGATGGCTGGAATCAGTTCCTTCAAAGGGTCACTTTATTTTGCAATAAACATGGTGTCCAAGTTCCTAATATGGAGGGTAATTATGTGCCTTATGGAAGATCAACACGGTTTGCCCGAAACCAAACAAATGATGATCACTTTAGAAGAGAAGTATATATTGGGGTCATTGATCAAATTAGTCAAGAGCTTGATAATCGGTTTGATGAGGTTAATATGGAGTTGCTTTCTTGTATGTCGTCCTTCAATCCTACCGATTCGTTTGCTTCTTTTGATGCACAGAAGGTGCGTAGACTTGCTGAGTTCTACCCTAATGACATCATCTCAAGTACCGACTTGATTAAGCTTGAGTTGCAACTTGATAACTATATTGACGATATAAGACTAGATGATAGATTCAAAGGTCTAGAGAATCTTGTTGATCTCTCAGTTAAGCTTGTTGAAACAAAGAGGCATATAATTTATGATTAGGTTTACTTGCTTCTGAAATTGGTATTGCTTCTACCGGTGGCAACGGCAAGTGTTGAGAGGGTATTTTCTGCAATGAGTTTAGTCAAAAGTAAGTTGAGAAATAAAATGGGTGATAGTCTTTTGGATGACTGTTTAGTCACATTTATTGAGCGAGATATTTTCTTCCAAGTTGATGAAAATGATATAATCAAGAGTTTCATGTCTATTAGAAGGCGGAGGCCAGACAAGAAGGACAAGAAGTAATGTTGTATTCTTTGAACTATTATAGGTGTGTAAACTTCTTTTATGCATATTTCATACTTAAAATGTTCGAACTATTTATATTGTAATTTATACTTGTATTATCATGTTTCTAGTTATTTTATACTCGTATACCGAATTTCTCGACAACATTTATAGTTTTTTACTGAATTGTTCATTGCATTTTACCGAATTGTATATTATAGTATTACCGAGTCTCGGCATACCCTAACTTAAAATCCTAGATTCGCCACTGACTGTCACGGCCTGCGGTTGGGAGGTGGCTAGGTGGGTCATGGGGGGAGTGGAGCCTATCGTGCGGCCGCCGCCTCGCTCCCCCACCTGCCGTGGCATGTGCAGTCGCCATGGGGGAAGAGGAAGGGTCGGTGGGGGAGAGCGCGAGGTGGAAGGGGTACCTGCGTTGTGGCCGCGCTGAGCCCTCGCCTCCTCGCTCCTGCCATGGCCGCATCGAGCCTTCACGCTGTTGCATCGCCGTGCCGCCTCGCCTCCCGCATCGCCATTGCCGGGCCGCCTCGTCTCCCATGTCATTGAGTCGCGCCGCCTCGCGTCCTGCATCGCCGTGCTTATAGCCGCACTGTCGCCGTCGCCACGTGCTTGCCATGTCTGCGCCGGTGCTTGCCATGTCTGATGAGCCAAAGCTTTGGACGTTGTGTCAGCTGACCCCAGCGACCACCGTCCCGTCCTAGTTCTGGACCATTGGCTCCAGCTCTTCCACTGGCAAGCAAGGAATATGCCGAATACCTACCTTTCTGACTCTCTATATCACTCTCTCTTACTCATTTCTAACTATTGCTCATCCCCAACTTTCTATGTCACTCTTTCTGGCTTAATCCCACTCCCCCTCCATCTCCTCAGTCGGCACCATGCCTAACTCTCTCCGCTCTTCTCGCTCGCTCGCTCGCCTCTCTCTCTCTCTCTCCTCGCTCTCTCCACTCCTCTCATGGCGACAATGTGAGAAAGAGCTGAGAGAGGGGCAACGAGCGAGAGAGATAGAGGAGAGAGATGGAGAGAGGTTGAGCTGAGAGAGTTAGCAACGGGCGAGAGATAGAATTAAGAGAGATTGAGAGAGACAGGCGAGAGAAAGTTGTTTCTTGCAATACTAAGGAGCATCGTGTAATCACGCAAGCACTGTGATGTCACTATGTACATATTCAAGAATGAATAGAAAATATTTCTTTCCCCTAATATTTGTGCCAACTGCCTCAATTCCGTGCATCTGTGGGTCCTTTCCTCTCATAACAATAGTGCAAATGGGCCGGTATGGCACGGCACGAAACAAACACAAAGCGCAAATGGGCCGGCACAGCATGAAACAGGCACAGAGCGCAAATGGGCCGGCACAGCACGAAATAGGCACAAAGCGCAAATGGGTCGGCACAGCACGAAACAGGCACGAAGCGCAAATGGGCCATTCTTGTGCTCGCCGAAGACGAGCCAGGCCGGCACGACATGGCACAACGGACTATCGCGGCTCAGCACAATTCAGGGACGATAGACTTGTACCAAGCCTGGCACGGTATGACACCCACCTCTACTCATCACAGCTAGCATATACGGGCACCGTGATTCGTAGATGTTGCATGTGCCACGTCAGCTTACCATGCCACTGGCCACCTATTCGAGGCACTTGGGATTCTCGGCAAATGTCTGTTGCTTGGCACCGAGAATTTCAAAGGAAGAGGACTTCCAGTATCGCCATATATACGCCACAATTATTCTTTACGGCCAGGGCATCTCACTTACAGGTAGGGCTGACTATCGAGCCGCTATCAAAGTTTTTTTTTTAAGAAATTGATATAGTTCAATTAGAATTATTTTATTTATTATTTAAGTGGTTATTTCAAATACAAGCTAATATTGAGCCGAGTATTATTAATTGTTTTGCTCGAAACATAATCACTTTATTTTTAAATCTGTTAACTACCATAATTAAATAAATTTTGATTCAAATCCTACCGAGTTTTTTTTTCTTTTACCAGCTCTAATGGCAGGATTCCTTCCCTTTCCGTGCAGTGCCTGGCTGTCTGCACGCTTCAGGAAGCCACGAAGTATATGCATAGAGAATTTCTGCTACACTACCGTATAGTTGGTGTCTTGGTGATGCAGAACTCCACGGAGCTATATTATGGTCTGTTTGGAGGAGCTGTAGCTTTTCTGAAAATCTGCTTTTTGGTTTTCTGAACTGAAATGTAGCGATAGCTTTTTATAAGAGACTGTTTGACAGATAGCTAATTTTTCTCAACTGCAAAAGCAGGTCTAACTCAGCTTTTAGTTTTTATATATGACTTCTATATTATGCCAAAATACGCTTACAAATTAAGCTGTTTGGAGGGGCTTGCTCGCATTCCAGAAGTTGACGCTGGCTTAAAGCTCCCTAAACAGGATCTTTCTGTTCTATCCCGAGAAGTTTCATCATTTTTGATACGTACACGATTACACCAGCTTTGCTTGGAAAATACTCTCTTCAGTTATAAATAGTCACCGTTTTGAACATAGATACAGTTAAACTTTTCAAAATTTAATTATCAATATCTTTTAAATTTTTAAATTGGATAAATAAAAATCATATGTGTAGATTTACCTTAAAAAGTATTTCTATATTATTATATTTTATTGGATTTTATAAAAAAATATTATAATAAAAATTGGTAGATAAAGTTATATTTTGTAGATCATATCAATGTCTAAATAACATCTATTTATGATCGAAAGAAGTGATATTGTGCTAACATCAAATGAACAATATGACCAAAAAAAATTGGGGGGGGGGGGATTGATGATTTGTCCCGTTTTAGGTAGTGCAATTGTTGATTTGCCCGGTATGTCTCACTGACATACAGTCTGAGAGCATGCATGTCAGTGAAACATTACGGGACAAATGATCGGTAGTACAAGTAAACGAGGGCAAATTATCAATTATTAAAAAAACAAAAACAAAAAACACAGCATATTTATTTATTTATTTTTGAAAAAAATAATCCCACCTCGCGCAACGAGAGTTTTCAGAATTTGACACACTTTAAAATTCGTATTTCAAAATTTAATACTCTGACGGCTGTCATACACACTAAAAGCTTACTCTCCAACTGGCGGTTCGTTGGCTTCTTGCCTTCTGGCGGCAAGATCCAACTGCTTCTCTCCAACTGCCAACAAATCTCAAATCACAAGAACAATAATAAATCCTCCACTTCCGCATCTACTTGCTCGCCCGCCCACCCAATTAGCAGCTGCGCTTCCCTCGTCTTCTCCACCCTTCCATAGTTCCATGCCGAATCGAAGCGACGGTGTTGTTTTGTTCCATTCCGTCGATAAAACCGATGCCTCGCCTCGCGAACCCTAGCGGGAGGAGGAGCCTATAGCGTCGTGAGGGTGCGTGCGTGCGAAGACGGCTCGCCGCCATGCCGTGGCTCGAGATGTGGCTGCCTCCCGCGGGCGGCGGCGGGGACGGGGTGGCGGCAGGGCTGTTCCTCGACGGTGGCGACGCGGCGGCGCAGGGAGCGCTCCTCGCGACGATGCCTGGATGCTCGGCGTCGTTCGGCGTGCGGCGGCGGGGGCGGGGGGCGCCGCCGGGGTTCCTCTCGCTGACGATGTCGGTCAAGGGGGGCAGGGGGTTCGTGCGGGCCCCGGTGGGGCTGCTCGCGGGCGGGGAGGAGAAGGGCGGAGGGGAGGAGGCGGAGGGGCTGGTCGCGGGGAGGACGGCGGCCGAGGAGGAGGTGGTGGTGGAGACGGAGGGGAAGCTGGTGGAGGTGAAGGAGGCTCGTGCCGGAGCGGGCGCCATGAACATGACGAAGCATCTCTGGGCTGGAGCCGTCGCTGCCATGGTCTCCAGGTATAGCCGCTTTGTCTCTGGGTGGAACTGGTGAATCTCCACTGCATTTGAAGCTACATTGTTAGGATGTGTTGAGAAGTATTCATACTACTGTTGCAGTTAAATCGAGCTGAAATTTGTCGAAAAGCACTAACCTCATATTGTTTGTGTAATGTCGTTGCCATTCTGGTTAAATGAATTTCGCTTGAGATCAGTTATTGGTAGTGTACTAGAATATTAGTATGAGATTTTGAGTGACATGTAGGAGTGTCCTATTTAAGTTAGGGTCAGTGCTTCCATTTGAACGCTTGGGAGAGAGATGAGAGGTGGGTGTCAGATAGCAGATACTGCTGATTTTAAGCCAAGTTGTGTGTTGTAGGCTCAGGTTCAGCTGTATTTAGATAGTATTATTGCTGCTCTGGTGAATGGACCAGACATTATGGTAGCGAGCAATAGCTATTGCTTCTGATTTGGTTGTCAGAGGAACAATTTCTATGCTAACCACTGCTCAAGTTTTTTTTTTTTTTTGTGATAGATGGAGTGTGAGATAAGTTGGGTATTTGTGCATCACTGTAATTTTATTTGTGTTGCTCTGGGTGCATAGAGGATTGACGTTTAGATGCTGCTGATTTGAGTGAAATTGCATGTTGTCAGTCCTAGCTATTGGCAATTTTGAGCTCATTAATAAAAGAGTACTATATTCTTCAGGGAGGAGGAATTTTGTGTAATTCTACCCAAATTTCAAAGTGACTTATCCACATCTAGCTCCTGCAGCCTTTGGAGAAGATTGTATTTAGTTTGGTTCCTGTAGAGCTTCCTGGTTTTGTGACTTCAACAAATAAGATGGGTTTCGTAGCCTGGCCAACCCACTCACCATAACTAGTAATTGAATGCATTATGTCAGAGATAAATTGGACATTATCACATTTAGTGGAATGAGTTTGTGGTATTATGCTATTTAAGATTGCTCAATGAATTTGAAGATGCATGTAGCTCGAAAATACACGCTACTGTGTAACTACATAGTAGTGACAGCAGAAGTTAGAGATCATAGCAGCAATTAATTCAGCCCGTTCTTACCTACACGATAATTCAGAATTGTTTCTTTTAGCTAGACAGCACTTGCTGGCAGCAGTTAATATGGTTAATTTGTATACCTAGTGCTGTCTAGTAGTATTTTAGCTCTTGAATAAGGAAGTTCGAAGGATATTGTTCAGGGTTGGAACCAACAAATCCTAAGAGCTACCACCATCCACCTACCACCACGCACACACGACCTTTGAAAATTCATTTTTATGTCCTTGAGATTCTTGAAGAACTGTTACTTTTCAGTTCTGCTCCCATGACTTTGCACAAAATACACAAATGGCCTCCTCTTGGGGCGGCAATGTTATAAATTTCTTGAAACATTTCAATATACTCATCTAGTTGTCAAATTTGGTGTCTAATTTTGTATAGCTTTGGTCTCTCCCAAGTATTTGATCTGGATTTGCCACTAGTGTTAGATGTTTGGCTTGGTGTAATGGGACTACGCCATCTTTTTGTTATTGTTCGGAGAAATGACTGGACCTGTACCTACAATTTTAGGGTTCCAAGTTATTTACTTGATATGACAAGTCTGATGGCAGAAAGGAACTGGTTATGCGTCAGGAAAAGCGCTGTTCTATCTTGACAGCAGTGTTCCCCTATGCGGGCGGTAGACCGACGCCTAGCATCTAATTGCCGACTAGGCGGGAAAAATTGGCCTAGACAGCTAGGCGGAAGGGAGAGTCCTAGCGCAGGCGGCCACCTAGGGGAACGGTGCTTGACAGCATATCGGTAAAACAGGGGAAGGAGCTAGTTTATGAAAATACCAAAATACTATACCGTTTAATCTCATATGATTTGATGGTCCCAGTTGCTGCTTTTGTTCTTCAGTAAACTATGGCCCAAGTTGACACTTTTATGTGCTTAGTAGGTACAGGCTTGTCAGCTTGTGTATGTTTTAAATAGTTGTTGAAAAAAGAGCTGCTTGAGTAAATACTTCGGTATTGAACCTTTCGAGAGGGAAACTAGTGTCACTTGTTCTGGAAGTTTTGATATGTGAATGGCTGATTTTTTTTTAACTAATTGTGAATTTGTGATAGGAATGTATCGCTTGTATCCATTTGGAATCTTGCGTCTCTTTTGTAACTGTTGTGGCATCTCCCTTCAGGATTTTGGATATCAAATTTCTGTGTTCTGCATCTGTTGTTGCTTTTTTTTTTTGGAAGGGGTGGTGGGCACTCGATAATCGATATGCATTAAGTATAGGTGATTAGCTTGGCTTTGAAAAGTACAAAGATTATAAGTAACAGAGTTCAATATCCCACCAGAAGCTGCTTCCCGGCAATCGGTACTCCACTTGTATTGCTGTTTTCTGACAGAATTTAGGTATTTTCTGCCCAGTTTAAATGGATTCTGTATAGGTGATAATTTTCACATTGTAGAAACATATAAACTTCAAAATAAATACAAACAAAAGGCAAATCTGAAAAGGACAACCCAAAAAATTTCTTGGACCTGGCCGGTTCCCAGTTGATTACTACCAACCGGACAAGGTTTGGAATTGAACCTGGTACCGGGAACTTAAAGTCGTGATAAATAATATGCAAAGTGGGTCTGTTGTCTTTCCTTCTACTTAGAAATTTCTTCCCTAATTTTTGTATATCGTGCAGAACATTTGTTGCTCCTCTCGAGAGGCTAAAGTTGGAGTATATAGTTCGTGGTGAGCAGAGGAATCTCTTTGAGCTTATCCACGCAATTGCAACAACACAAGGGTTGAAAGGCTTTTGGAAAGGGAACTTTGTCAACATCCTCCGTACTGCACCATTCAAGGCAGCCAACTTCTATGCATATGACACTTACAGAAAGCAACTGCTCAAATGGTCTGGTAATGAAGAAACTACAAATTTTGAGAGGTTTATTGCTGGTGCTGCTGCTGGCGTTACAGCAACAATGTTGTTCATACCAATGGATACTGTATGTTTATGTAAAGACCTTTGGGGTTTTGCATTGCCTTTCCTTTTTGTTTGGTACTATTTTTTCACTAAATATTGTCTGAATTGAGCTGTTGATTTCAGATTAGGACAAAGATGGTAGCTCCTGGAGGTGAAGCCTTAGGCGGGGTTATTGGTGTTGCCCGCCACATGATTCAGACTGAAGGAGTCTTCTCGCTGTACAAGGGATTAGTTCCTTCTCTTATCAGCATGGCACCCTCTGGCGCTGTATTCTATGGAGTGTATGACATATTGAAGATGGCTTATCTGCATTCCCCTGAAGGAAAGAGGAGGGCATCAATGATGAAGCAACAAGGTCAAGAGGCAAATGCATTAGATCAGCTTGAGTTGGGTACTGTTAGGACCTTACTCTATGGGGCTATTGCTGGTTGCTGTGCTGAAGCAGCCACATACCCTTTTGAAGTAGTTAGGAGGCAGCTACAGATGCAAGTCAAGGCAACAAGGATGAATGCTTTTGCAACATGCCTTAAAATTGTTGATCAAGGTGGAGTACCGGCACTCTATGCTGGCCTGATCCCCAGCTTGCTACAGGTACATTTTTCTTCCAGAAGAGAATCCACTTTCACATATGGTTAGGGGCTAGTTCTATGAATGCATCCATGTGACTTGCACATGTAGGTCCTGTTTGTTTGGGCTTTTTCTCTAGCTTAAAAGCCAAAAAACCAAATTCGAAACAAATGGGTGGCTCTTTAACTGAGCTTTTTCAAAAGCTGTAAGTCTCCATATAACTAAAAACCAAAGCCACATGAGAGGTTTTTTTTTTGTTTATTTATTGAGGATTAGTTTTAGACCAACGCCATTGAAGTTAAGTTAAAATTACCCACCTCTACTATGTATAAAAGCGGACTGCTTTTAAGCTGTTTACACAAAAAAGGCTAAACTTAAACAAATAGTAGTGATCAGGCTTGGGATTTAGCTCATGTTGGCCCATGTGAAGTGAGTAGATATCTCAGGGAAAATTATTTGATGGATAGTGATAATATTCTTATGATATTCCTACAATGGTTCTGATTTCTCTCTAAAGAGGCAATTAGATTTGATCAAGCCTAGTGCATGCCTAGGTTAAATGGCAACTTAGAGACCTCTATACATCAGTTGATCCGAGACTTTGTATTACTGAATAGTGTGTGATAGTTTGTTTCAGATTATCTGATGTAACTGGTTTTCTTTCTCCTCTTCTTCAGGTTCTGCCGTCGGCATCTATCAGTTATTTTATATACGAGTTAATGAAGATAGTCCTGAAAGTGGAATGAGTGCAAATTAATTCATGAGCCTATGCAGCAAGTTCAAGAGGCTCAACTCACATTTTAGCATCTATTCTTCTGGTAGGCTTACTTCGCGAAAGCTTCACAAGCTTTGAGAGTAGCTTCATTTTGGTCAAATCATTATGCATTCGAAGCTTTGAACCGCAGGATTACATTGTACACGATGAGGTCTTGCACACCTCCGATCCAATCGCTTGTCCATAGCAGATTTGTTCTGTTGCCTTAGTGAAAATATGTGGGCCTCTTTGCCCTTCAAATTTCAATTAACAAGTTTTCAACCTTCAATTTTTGATGTATTCGTGCATTGACTGCAATCCAAAATGATTTTGTTCCTTGCTACAACCTCTTCAGAAGTCACTTTTGCGAACATGAGACATTACTTGGTTTGCATTTGCTGGCCAGAATGGTCGGTCTGCGGGTGTTTCAGTAATTATTTTGGTCCATCCTTACCCGAAAATATGTTGATTCAATGCTACTCGCTCCATCCAAATTTATAAAGCGTATTTTTTAATAATCTTGTCTATAATATATAGTATATTTTATATTGCAATACAAAATTGGTATCATGTTTTCTCTATGGCCTTAATAAATAATCATTGTTATTTTATATTCCTTGTATGTATATATGTATTAAATATAGTGTTTAGTGCTAGTAATTAGGAGTAATTTAGTCATTGCTAATATATTCTTTATCCAAGTGTCCAAGAGAAAAAAAAAGCTTTGTAAATTTGGAGGAAGGGAGTACAGTATCGTCGTAGGTCGAGGTATCACTTTTGACTTTCCCATACAAATTTGTTGCGCTCGTGTGTTCTGGCCACTGGCCACTGGCTGTCGGTGGAATTAGACTTGTACATCAGCTGAGCTCAGATATTCTCGAGGTCAGCAGCCTTCGGTAGTTTCTGGTTCTGCCTCTGGCCCCTTGCGTGGACAGATTTCCCGCGGTCACATTGTTTTCTGATGCACAGTTGGAGGACAACTAATAGTGCAGAAGTGCGAGATGCAAATTCGTTGTTTAATCATAAACAGGGTTACGATTGCAATCAGGGAATCATGCATGGTGCATTTATGCACAAAGGGTACAACCTGCAGTTCCGTGATCTTGACCGCTGCACACCGCACATCACACAGTTGGGCAGCGTCAGCGTGTTTACGGTCGCTTCAATCTGAAACTCTCCAGAGCCATAACCATTCCAGGTGCGCTTGCCGAGCCGTGTCGGCGAACGCCCGAAAAGCTGCTTCTGATCGCACTGTTGCCTGGTGGGTGGCGAACGAACAGATTTACAGAATAGCACGGCGGGCTTGCAAGAACCAACGACATCACCGTGCGCTCGGTTGCATGGACACCTGGGGAGCACTGCACAGGCAAAGAGTGCTTACTCTGCGCACGACTACCGCATCGTGAGGTATTATCTGACGTGAGCAGCGCTATGTTGGTGAGGAGCTGGGTGACCCACCACCCCGTGATTGTTCGAAACCAGGAGGCCTTGGACGGGTGTTCGCGTCAAGTTCGCAGAAACTTCTTCGTGAGAAGTCACCTGTTATGTTTCTGCGTCTAGCCTACCCTACTAATTACTGCTCCGTCCGGCCAAATTTGTTTGGCATATTTTTTAAATAGTCTTATCCATAAATATAAGCCATATTTTATATTTTAATACAATATTAGTGTGACGTTCTTTAAATACTCCTAATAAATATCCATCTTTCTTTTATATTATCTATATGTATACATTTAATACAGTGCCTACTGATACTATTTAAGGGCAATCGAGTTATTTTTAATATATTCTTGATCTATATACAAAAATAAAATACGTCTTATAAATTTAAGCGGGAAAGTAAAACCAGTGGATCTACAGTCTGCATGACTTTCTAGCCATGCGAGCTTAACTTTCTAAACGGTGGTTTTCGAAATGCCTAGATCTGCGTCATGGGCTGCAACGTGATTGCAAAAATTTTTTTGGAAAATTTTCTTAACCGAGGCATGTTTGAGCTGGAAAGCTGGGGTGATTAGGTGCAAAGTCGCTGTAAGACGTCGCACAGGCAGCTATTGATAGTTGCCTGCTGCTGATGCTTATCTTTTACTACTGCTAATTTTTTAAGAGGCGATCGAGAGAAGCTGGGCAATACTTTAGTGGTCGCAAATTGCAATCATGTGTGTGCCGAGCCACGAACTCGTGATCACTAACCGGGATGAGGCGATCATATTAATTATCCCAGCGAAGCCTATCCCCTTGTGCTTCTGAAGACTAATAACCTCGTAACCAGCTGGGCGGCGGCCGGTGTTGGTGTTACATTGGACTGTTAATCGGGAGGCCTCGCCGTTTCCGGTCAAACTTCCAACAGAGAAAAGCACTGTGACCAATTTGTGACCGGCAAATGTTTCTGTTAGGCCATTCCCCTGACAAGTTTCATTTCACGGTTTTCATGAGTACTACATCATCTAAAGGCTTTTGGGTTGATAAATAAAACAAGGTCTCTCAATGCATAGTTTCATTTCGCGGTTTCATAGACTAGCCATAGCATTTAATTGTTGCATAGTGTTGTGAGTGGGAGGATGAAACGATGCGTCTCAGTGGAGTTTCATTCTATTTTCAATGCGTTGGAAACAGTGTACATCCAGTTTCAACCAAATGAAATTGGTCTCCTCTCTTCTCATAAATTTTTTGCCATGTCACTACAGTACTCCCTCCATTTCAAAATGTAAGGCCTATTAGCTTTGAGAAGATTTTTCTTTTTGTAAGGCGTCTTATGGAGGGGAGTACTTAGCTTCCTATTTTACCTCTATTAATTGCAGCATGCATGCATGGTCCATTACTATTCCCAGGAATGCACATTGAATACTAACACTAAAGAGCACCAGGGTACTTTGGTCTTTTTATCCCTACTTTTCACTGTACTTAATGCTCCTTAATCCATGAGCCAAGCTCTAATACGCCCTATATTTTGAAATGGAGGGAGTACATGTTTGGCAGGATTATAAGAAATAAAATAGAGTTTATTAGATGATTTGTATATAATATGGTTTCTTTCACGTCTGTATTAACCTTAGGTTTTTGAATTAGGTCGTTCTAAAGCTATAAATGAATTGAATTAATTTTGGATCCATGACTATTTGGATCAAATCTAGATTAGATTGGATCAGGCTTGGACCTTACGTTTTTCTACTAAATCGCAATATTGCATGTATTATGTGTTAATTTTGGTCACATATACATGAATGATGTAACATGTAAATGGCTTAGATCAAGGTCTAAGCCTTTATTTGAGCTTAAATTGGATATAGGCTTATTAGTTTTAAGTTTAGATTCGACTGAATTAAAGAAACAAAATTTTGAACTTGGATCAGACTTGTGTTGGGCTTCGGTCCATTATCACCCCTATTAACCTTCCATATTTATATTAGATTGACATGATCTCCAAGTCACTTTGTACACTATATATTGAGGCGACCCGCATAATTAGTCTAGGGTAAAGATAGTAGCACCGCTATTACTCTGAGATAATTACACAAATCTCAGCATGTTAGCTAATCAAAACATTAAGCGCACCTGATGTTTTATTAGTTAATATACTGTGTTCGGAATGTTGCAGCAAAACAATAATTAGATACTACAATGAAAACTTTATTACATTTCATTGCCATGCATGGTTGCAAATCTGAAGTTCATAAGTTCATACCACTAGTCCAAAAAAGCTTATAATAGACCCCTCATCACTGACCTTTCTAGCAAAAAACGGTCACCATTGGCGGTTTTTGGCTAGAATGGTCAGTGATGAGGATATTATCACAGACGGTTCTAGTAAAAAATTATCAATAATGATAAGGGCACTTATCACTAACGGTTTTTGGATAGAAAGGTCAATGATAGGTGTCACCATCACAGGCGGTTCTATCTAAAAACCCTCTTGCCGATTGCAGGATCAAATCGGCTGGCACGTTCGCACCCAGTAATCGGTAAGAGGGTAATGTTAGTAAATCAGTTATAAAACTGATCTAAAGTTTTGTTGACGATTAGTCCTTATCGGCTTGTTTAAGTCGATAGTGACTATAGTAAACGATAAATCTAATCAATCTGATGGAGTTGATTAGATGAAGGTCAAGATCGTTCTTCCCGAAGAAGGCGATGCGCAGTAAGATCGGAGAAGAAGTAGACCTGATTTGGCGTAAGTCGATGATGATAAACAATCGGCAATGCGCAACTTATTGATCAAAAACGAATTATAAAGTAAAGATTACAGAATCTAAAGACTACTCTAGGCGACAAAAAGTAAAGTAAAAGTAAAAAGTAAAAGTAGAATAAGTTGTGTTGGTGGATTGTCTGTTCTGTTCAATATTGCCCATTGTCTTCTTTTATAGTCTTTAGCTTCGACCGTACCTCTCTCGATCTCCAATCGATGTGTTGGCCCCAATCTCCTCTTGCCATATCAAGCCTAATCGTATCCTTCTCAATTTATTGAGTTGCTTGTATCAGACTCGATTTCCCTTGGTATATTTCATATGGAGCCAACATTAGCTTCGACGTATTGGTCCATGACTCTGATTAGTTACGGCATGCCGAGAATGTATCGGTCACTGATTGCAATTCATCCTTTACCAAAATTATTACAACCAACTCTAACAAAATGGGTCACATACCAAATTTGGGTGTCAACAAAATGATTCCTTTCGGTAACATGACCAGTCGACATAACACTTGGCATGTGAATCTCTGTATTTACAACATTCCTTCTTGGTTGTATATGAAGTGGAAATATATTTTTCTATCCATACTTTTCCAAGGGCTGAGGCAACCTGAGAACGACATTGATGTGTACCTACCACCATTGTTGTAAGATCTAAAAACACTATGGGTTCCTGGAGCACATGTATGAGATGCATGCAAACGAGAGAACTTCAATTTGCACTGCCTGTTGTTCTACATCATAAATGATTATCTTGCCCTTTCTAACCTATCAGGCCATAGTACAAAAGAAGCAAAAGCCTGCCGAATTCGGATTCAAGTGTCCGGATCGCGGCCCGGATCAGGTCAGATAGTCAGATCTGGTCCCAGATCGGGCAAAAAATATCTGGTCCATTTTCACCCCTAGGTAGAAACCACCTTTATAGTGGAAACCATGTATAAAAGTTTTTTTTTATAATTCTCAAAAAATTACCAAACGTAGGGGAGGTTAGCTTCTATTATCATGTGAATTTGGAAGATCAAACCAATCGCTTTTGAAAAATTTAAAATTAACAAGCAGCGAGATGAATAGTGATAAACAGTGAAAAATCACTATTTAAGCTGAAATTTTCTTTTTCATATTATCTTTAATACGATTGAGTTTGGTCTTCAAATTTTACAATGTTGTAGAAACTCATCTCTCCTACGTATATAATTTTTTGAGAATTATTGAAAATTTTATATGCTTTAATGGAATTTATATGATAATGATGGTTTACACCGGATATCTTCATGTATACGTAGCTATTATATGCACACACTCCACGTCTCGAGCAAATTTTTTTTTTCTCTTCTATCCTCTACGGTTGTGCCGTATGCGACGCAGCTGTACTTGCTTTTCTCCTGGCGGCCCGGAAAAAAGTGACGATCAAGAGACGTTGGATAGATCAGTAGTGAGTGGCCAGAATAAAATATTACCTCCGTACGTTCGACAGTGACTGGTGAGCTAGGCTACAGGTAAACAAACGTAACTACGTAAGTAAGACGACGGAGAGTGTGGTGGGCCCCACGAGCGGAGAGAGAGAGAGAGCGCTTTGACGAATGGGCGCGACCGCGCGAGGGCGACAGATAACGACGGTAGCTTGCGGCCCCGCTACCCGCCAAGATGTGAGCCCGCGCTCCGCGCGAAACGGGGAAGTGACGGCTTTTTTTTAGTTCTTTTTGTATTATTATTATTATTATTATTATTATTATTATTATTATTATTATTATTATTACTACTACTACTATTACTAAGTAGAGTTATACACGATGCCGTATCGTATAAATTTTAGTATAATGTTTTTTTAAAAAAAAAGTAGAAAGATTTAAACACAATTTTAGTTTTATTAGCATTTTTTTTTAAATATTTTGATTAGGAGCCGTTGGTGAATTTGCGTAACCATGGTTCTTTTTTGCCAAGCAGATAGTTCGTTAACGAATATGTGGAACCACATGTCATTTTTGCAACAAAAAAACAGTGAAATCTCAACATAATTTTGTTTTATAGGGTATTCTAAAATTCTTAAAAAAAATGGACTGCCTAGGAGCCGTCGGTGAATTCGTATAACTCGGGGTTCTAAAATTCTTTAAAAAATGGGTTATCTAGGATCTATCGGTGAATTTGCATAACCACAGGGTTGTTTTTGCAAAAAAAAAAAACCGGTGGACATGTTCGAAAAACCGGTGTAAGGATCTATTTGCTATTTTAGAATTTTCAGGGATGTTTTCAAAAATATGGTGACGTGGGGGCTCTCTGCTCGCTACATCTTCGGATCATAAGATTAGAATATTATTTTACAAATATAATTTCCTTTTAAATCGAATTGTAAATATAGTCTTGTTACGATCACAAAATATGCCTCTTTCGCTCTCCCAGGAGGAGACCCTCCACGCTGCCGTCATGGCAGGAAACCCTACCATAAAAGTAGGGTCTCTTTCCATGGTAGAAGACCGTGAGAGATAGTTTTCCGGTCAGAAGGTGCCACATTAAAAATAACAAATGGGACTAAAAAAATTACTCCCTCCGTTTCTTTTTATAAGGCGTATTTGGTTTCGTTAGGATAAGACTTTGACCAACAATTACTCTATTAGCATATAATTTTTATGACACAAAATTGATATTAGCAGATTTGTATTCAAAAGTACTTATATATAATTATGATTTCGTATTGTATAAATGATATATTAATGAAGTAATCGTTGGTCAAAGTCTTATCCTAACGAAACCAAATAAGCCTTATAAAAAAGAAACGAGGGAGTAGATCAATTCGCTGGGGCGTAGGAGGCGACAAACCGGATCATCCCGAACATTATTGGCTCAATCTTTCTAGGATCCTGTTAATCTGTTTGCAATTAATGAACTGGTACGCTCTTCTCCTGTACTCCAGACGATATTTTTTCTCTAACCAGATGTGAGCAGACATGAGTACATGACTTAGAGCTGGCTTGGAACACAAGAACGCTGGACAAAATAGGCCAATTTATTCATAATTTTTGTGAAAATTTGATGCTCTTAGGGTGCGTATGGTTGTCTGTATTAAGTGGTACATGTATGAGATGGTTCAAGAAAAAAGTCATCCATGCGTTTGGTTGCTTGAATGAAACCATCACATCCTGGATCAAGTGGTACAAATTTGAGGAATATTTTCTCTAGATGCTGTTCATCCAAAATAATACAACCAAATGATACAAGACCATTTCATTCCATTCAACCTCATCCTATGAACCAAACACACGAACCAAAACGGAAGGCCGAGATCGTTCCATCAAGGCCACAATTCCCCACAATTAAGGCATAGACGCGGGGTAAAAAGACCATTTGACCCTTTACAAAAGAGAAATTTTACAATTTATTATATTATTAGTATATGAGATAGTAAATATTAGATCTAATTATTAATTTATTAATAATATTTTAACTATATTATTACCGGAGAAAATATATATAAATAAAAATTAATATAATTTATTAGATTGAAAAGAAAAACGAAATTACTAGGGATCAGACGTCTGATTTTTTTGCAACATTTTTTTCTACGCGTAAAATATTTTTTTCTACGTAGTGAAACATTTTTTATACATAGTGAAATATTTTTCTTTGACAAATAGTAAAAAAAATGTTTCATACGTTAAAAAAAATATTTTATACGTTTAAAAAAATGTTACGTGGCGTTCGAAAAAAACAAAAATCGGACATCCACCTGTTAGTTTCTCTCGGAGAAAAAACATTCATATTAAATTTAGGGTAACGTAGCTCTCACAAAATCCCTTCCATTGTTTTCCTTTCTCACTTAACCAATTCCGCCGGCCTAAAGCATCACCACCTGCCACCTCTCGCGCTGCCTGCCCCGAATCCTCCAGAGCCCTACAAAATCAGCTGAATCGCCGGGACAGGGAGAGCCCTCGGAGACTGCTCGGCGCGGAGGGTTTGGTGAAATTGCGGTGGTGCCTGGTTGCCACGGCGGTCGGGCTCGGGCGATGGCCGAGGGGCGGCGCTACGCGATCGCGCCGCAGCTGGGTGAGGATACCGGCCTCCCAAGTCGTCGCTTGCTTCGGGTTTTAGGCTTTCGGTTCATTGTGATCTGCCTGCGGGCTGCCGGCTGCGGTTGGTGATGGAAGCTTGGGTGGCTTGCTGGCTTTGGTCAACGCTTCTGTCTTTGTTTTGATTTGTTTCTCCCCCTCCTCCGTTTTGGGAATTGGAATTTGTGGCGAGGAAGCTGGTGGAACTGGAGGCGGTTGCGTTGCTGGGAGTTGTCGGCCGTGTTCTGGGTTCCCGCGGGATTTGGAGGTCATGATTGCGTGGGTTGGTGCAAACCTCGGAGTTGATCAAATGCCCATCAACTTCAGGGCAAATTATCAAATTTTCCGATTTTTTGTGGTTGGTGGTTGCGGGAATGGATGTGAGTCATGTGAGGTGATGATCGAAGTGGAGATTTCGGTCGAGCGCGAGTGGTCTGGGAGTGGAATAATCGGAAGCTGTAGCAGCCATTCGAAAGGATTGGGAATATTTTTGCACTGTCACTCTGTCAGTGTTCTGGAGATGGATTTCTGGTACCCTGCGTTTCTAGGACTTGTAGATTTATCTGTGTGAACAACTGAACATACCCCTTGTATAGCCGTCTATGTTTCGGTTTGGATCAAAGCTAGTTTCTTACGGAAGGAAGTTGGAATTTTTAGTACTAGAAGCTAGAAATTAGGTGTTCAAGTAGGAGTTTCTAAATGTTTCTAGGGTTTTCTGTGAGAATTTTGTGTTCCATAGTTGTTCCCACATGAACTTGGACTTATGGCTTTAGGTTGGACTAAGGTTGAGGTGTGGGATGCATCCGGAAGGTCGTGGAGTAGGTTCTGTTTCGAATCAATCATTTCTAGTTTTCACTGATGACTGGTATGCGATCATTGTGCTAGGGTGGGATTTTGTTCTTTCCTCCTCTTCCTTCTGATTTTTTGGAGGTGTGGTTGTTTGTGATCACAACAAGCTTAGGTTTCCTTGGATGTGGTGGTCTGGAGTCTGGATTGTTAAGTAGTATTGGAATGCTTTCCCTTGCCCGTGATAGTATTTGTTAGCAAGGGAGGCTTGATTTGTGAATTGTTATAGGGAGATGTCAATTGTGTTGAACTTTGACATTGGTAGTTAACTAATAATAATCCAGGTGAGCTGATATTGCGTGATCTTGGTTGGTATTAGTTAGGTTTGGTCAAGTGGTGGACTTGGTGATACGAGTTGGCATCGGACTTAAAGTGGGTTTGCAGTTGTTAGCTTCTCTTTTTTTCTCTTCCTTTCTTTGGCCATGTACACATTGTGCTGTCAAATTGAGCATCCTAGCAGAATGCGCATAAATTTCAACTTAAGTTTGTATTAAAATTTCCGTTAATTTTCGGATGTCAATACCCCTTGCTTATGCAAACTAATGTTTTTTGAGCTAAGGTTAAGCTTTTAGGTTGATGGCTTGAAGGTTAGAGTGTGGAAATGTGTTTGGGTTTTTCATGATAGTGTTGTTGTCGCCTTCAGCAAGATCTGGAAATCCGGTAGTCTCAATGTTCTTCTTTAGTATCGGAATATATTTCATTGCGGAAGTTGAATTCGCCAATTTTGGGGGTTTCAATGGTTTTACTTGTCCTTTTTAAAGTGATTGGGTTTTGTAACTTCCGTTCCATGTATTGTGATTTAGACCACCCTTTTTCTTTCTTGAATAAATTTGGTGACCACATGATCAAAGAGTTGTACTTTTTGGAAATTCAGTCGGTTTATTCACAAAAGGATCCCTAGTATGAAATTGAATTGTGCAAGTGAGATTATGATCATAACACGTTACATCTTGTGAAGACTGGGGGAAGCAACTTTGATGATAACTCATTGAAATTTTTTAATCCACTTTTGTCCGACTCGTTTGCAGCTATGTTAAATTGTCTTAACTCTACATGTCAATGTCTTCTGAACAGATATTGAGCAGATACTGAAGGAGGCTCAACACCGATGGTTACGCCCTGCTGAGATTTGTGAAATACTTAAGAATTACAGAAATTTCCGTTTAGCTCCAGAACCACCAAATAGGCCTCGAAGTATGACCTCCATCTTTTGTTGAACACTGTTGTCATCTGATGATCTGTTTTCAAAAGGCAGTAGCTTCTTATTTTTCAACAATTGACTTTAGCTTTGGAGCAGACATATACCAAACCATTTTGTTTAACTTGGCATTTGGCATTAATTTGATAATTTTACAACATTTTTTGAGATCAGAAAACATGGTTTTATGATTTTTTATCGTTTTACTCTAGCCAAATATTGATGTCAGGTGTAAACTTAGCACGTCTTGGTAGCCTGCCAGCTTCGCAATGCCTTATTAGCTGACAAAATGTTATGATGTGATCTTTACTGTATGTAGTTTGACCCCACATGGTTAAGCCTCTGAATCCACTGTTATTGTTGCTGGACCTTGGACACTTGTGCCAGACATTGCCAAGGTCATTCTTTGATAATTACAGCTAGGCAGAGTCTCAAACCATATGTAAACACCCAATCTTACAGATCCATGCTGCCTTTGGCAATATACTTATCTTAATATATGCCCACTGATGTCTCTACTGGTGTCAGGATTAAATGGTTGCTATGTGATCGATACACCTTCTCATGCTATGGGCTGTGTTTTGTGCTCTCTTAGTCTCTTGCATCATCATCCTTTAACCTTTCATTTATACCATGTTATATTCCTTAATGAATGCCATTTTGCATCAGCTATGACTATGTGGTTTGCACATTCAATTTACTAGTATCTCCACACCTGCAATGGCATGTGGACTTTAGACCATGTAGTCCCAATTAAATATGCGCAGCAGTTGATAAAGTGTCTCTAAATGATCAGTTTAAGGTTCAATTGCATCTTACTAATATTTTGTATCTCTGGCTTTAGGTGGTTCGCTTTTCTTGTTTGATCGGAAGGTATTGAGATATTTCAGGAAGGATGGCCATAATTGGAGAAAGAAAAGGGATGGGAAGACTGTCAAAGAAGCCCATGAAAGGTTAAAAGTAAGTAAAATCGAGTATTATAATTTATTTCTGTGATTTCTTGCAGCGTTCATTTAAGAGTTTCTATACAGGCCAGACAGTATTGTTTGTGTATTAAGACAATGAAACTGATAATTCTTTATAAATCTAGTCTGGAAACATTGATGTACTTCACTGCTATTATGCTCATGGGGAAGAGAATATAAACTTCCAGAGGAGGAGTTATTGGATGTTGGAGGAGTAAGTGAAATATTTTTGGTCATCCATTCTGCTTTTGTAATATTATAGCTTCGCATTTGCTGTTTGAAGGCTCACTAACAGCTCATGGCATGTGCATTGTGTATGGAGCTGACATGCATGCATGGGGACTTACAAATACTACAACACATTGATATTTAAATGTTCCTTTCTTTGGTTTTGCAGGGATTTTATGCACATTGTCCTTGTACATTATCTTGAAGTCAAGGTTACACCTAACCCTGCTATGGTTGCAGTGTAGTTAGCTACTTTTATCTTATGTTTAGATTTGATCATTCTATATATACAGCTCTACAGCTCTGTAGGAACTACGAACTGTTCAGTACATTGCTTTCATGCATTATTGGTTCTGATACGTTGCTTCTAGTGATAGTAATCATTCTTTTTTTAAGATTATTCATGGATATTAGTTCTAGTTTTGGGAGAGCTGAGTTTGATGCTATTCAGAGTTGTTACTGATTTGAATTTCACCGAAACCTGGTGTTTTATGAGCTTGATTATTATGTTAAACCAGTAATTAGGCAATTAAACAAAAACTGCTTCAGCACTGTGATAAGTTAAGTGATGGATCCTTTATTAGGTGGTCGTGTCGCATATTATTATTTATTAATAATGCAATTGATAACAGGATGGAAATGTAAAACAATAGCAGGTTCTTGGAGTAAAATTAACTGAAAAGAGTTAAGAAATGGGGATGCATATTTTCTAATAATATTGTGCATTTATGCTTGTATTATTCCCATGAGGGCATCATGTGAAAACTATCATCTTATAATAAAAAGTTTAGTCTGATCATTTTAAATTGATTGGTCTCAAACATACAGAAAATAGAAACTATTATGGAAATCCTCTGCTCGTTTTAGTCAATTTGGTGTTCGTGCTTACCTTTTTTCTTTGGCTACTTAATTTTTTTAGTTGTCTTGGGTTCAAACTCTAAATTAAAGCCATCATGGCCTTATTTGTTGCGAAGAAAAGCATTTCTTCCTGAAAGTAAGTTGCTCAAAGTTTCATTTTACCCCCTCGTATGTGGATATGACCATTAGGCTGGCAAATCAAGTTCTCGTAGTAGGGGACATGATGACATGCTGCAAACAGCTCGTGTGGATAGCCCTTTAAGTCAGTTGCCTTCGCAAACTACAGAAGGTGAAAGCTCACTTAGTGGCCAAGCCTCCGAATACGAAGAAACAGAATCAGGTAGAGCTGTTCAGTCATCTTCTTCTGTTCTGCGTAAAGTCCACTAAAATAGTTTCACTGATACATATTCCAATTATGCACAGCGTATCTAAAGCAAAATTCGGTGCAGCAGATATTTATTCGGGAGGAGCCGGATACCACTCTCTCTCTCGGATGCAGCAGCATGAAAATGGAGGTGGACCTGTGATTGATGCATCCATTTTCAGCTCTTACGTTCCTGCATCATCTATAGGCAAGTGGAATTAAAAATAATTTCTTCTGGTTATAAACCTAAGTTGAATGGATTTGTAACCCTTCATTTGCTAAAAAAATGTCTAGGTAATCATCAAGGATTACAGGCTACAGCACCTAATACAGGCTTCTATTCTCATGGCCAAGATAACTTACCAGTTCTTAATGAGTCAGGTTTTGGAATTGCTTTCAATGGGCCTAATAGTCAATTTGATCTGTCATCATGGAGTGAAGTGATGAAACCTGATAAAGGGTTCCAGCAAATGCCTCCATACCAAGCTCCTGTTCCCTCTGAACAATCTCCTTTTACAGAAGACCCTGGAATTGAATCTTTCACGTTTGATGAAGTCTATACCAATGGACTGAGTATCAAGGATATAGGCGGTGCGAGCAGTGATGGAGAACCACTATGGCAGGTATCATGAAACGCATTTCTGTATGGCAATATATATAAAGTTCTCTTATAGTAAAAAGCGTAGCCATATCTGCGGATGTTGTTCCCCAATGCAAGAATTGATAATGGTACGCAGCTGCTGTGCAGTGAGCACATGCAAGGTAACAAATAAATTATATAAACCTTTTGAAATCAAGGTTTGTGAGTCGCAAAGTCGAGTCGAGTCGCTAGGGTACCGACTTGTAGACTAGTCGTGACTAGGTCAGATTAGTCGTTGACTAGTCGATGACTATACTTTATAATTTTCTATAAATATACCAACATACTGCATACCTTTTTTTGCCATAACAAATCATCATCAAAGGAGATCAGTAGAGCACAACTGCAGAAGAGTAGAAGAAAAGGCAGAGTGGGAGGCAGTGAGACACAATGCTTGAGAGCAGAGACAGAGTAGGTCCAGCAGGAGCAGACGGCAGATCGGCGGTGACCGGAGATGCAGAGGTGGAGCAGTGAGGGGAGAGTAAGAGGTATTGGAGTAGGGCGGGAGAGCCGCACAACAAGAGCAATGAGGGAGAGGAAGGAGTCCGGCGGAGAGGAAGAGAAGAGGCACCTGTGTGGTGGCATCCGGCGGCGACGCTGCTTCCACCAGGCAGCGGCGGTAGTGACATACCGGCGATGACACTACTTCAACTGGGCGGCGGCGGTGTTAGAGGGAGGCTAGGGTCTGCAGCACGTGAAGTAATGAATTGGATTTAGACCGAACTAGCAGAAGGCAGGCTCAAGTATTGACTGCGCGGGCTATTTTCCTAGTCGAGCGACTAGTCACCTAGTTGCTCGACTAGTGTGGCAAGTCGAGTTGGTAGCAGCGACTAGGTTTGCTGGACCGACTTGTCGGCTAGTCGATGACCAATAAGAAACAGAGTTTGAAATTGCATGTTGTTGTTGATAGGTACTCCCCCATAACCAATAAGAAACAGGAGAATTGTGGGGAGCTGAGTTGGTCCAGAAGTTTGTGAAATAGAATTTATCATTGTTAAACTAATTCCATGAGGTCAAATTAGAAAATGGAATCATAGTCAAAAGTGCTAAACTATAGAGCTGAAGTGATATTGCAGGGGTAATAGAGAGTAGATCATAGCCAGATCTAAGACATTTGTCTGTCCTGTCTTTCAGTTACCAGTTACCTAGTGCTGTCAAAGCATGGATCTATGGTATTGTCCATTTTATACAAATCAATAGTTCTGACTCTTTTGGTTATGCTCTTCCAAATGGCATAGGAATATATATTATAGAGGCATTGTTTTGTATTACATTGTTTACAAGATGAGTGCCCAGTTTTGGTTTCCATGGATAGAACTACTTTTTTTTTGCCTTGCTGGTTCTTGCAATCCCATCAAGTTTATACTGTAGGTTATATTGCATTCTGTGCATAATTGCATCTGCTTGAGTTGCATGCCACTAGTATTATGCTATTATTATCAGGCTTCAATTTGGTTATGGCACTTAACTGCGGGGTTTACTGAATTTCAGCTTCCAAGTGCTATTGGTGGTTCATTTGCTACAGTGGACAGTCTCCAACAAAATGATATTTCTTTGCAGGAAGCCATCAATTACCCTCTCTTGAAAACTCAATCATCTAATCTTTCTGATATCCTAAAGGGCAGCTTTAAGAAAAGTGATAGTTTTACTAGTTGGATGAGCAAAGAACTTGCTGAAGTAGATGATTCCCAAATTAAGTCCAGTTCTGGAGTGTACTGGAACAGCGAAGAGGCTGACGATATCATTGAAGCATCAAACCGCGATCAGTTAGATCAATTTACTCTTGGCCCAGTGCTTGCACAAGACCAGCTGTTTAGCATAGTTGATTTTTCTCCAAGCTGGACATATGCAGGTTCAAAGACTAAGGTATGTCTTTTAAAATTTATCATTCATGTTTTTCAGGGTGAATTTAGCATTCTTTAAGTGCTTATGGGATTTCTTGTATCCTGCAGGTTCTTGTTACCGGTAGATTCTTAAATTCTGATGAAGTCAAAAGATTCAAGTGGTCATGTATGTTTGGAGAAGTTGAAGTTCCTGCAGAGATTTTAGCAGATGGCACTCTCAGATGTTATTCTCCCTCACACAAAGCTGGCAGGGTCCCTTTCTACGTGACATGCTCCAACAGGTTGGCATGCAGTGAAGTACGGGAGTTTGAATTTCGACCAAGTCCACATGGTGCTACAAACAAAACATATCTCCAGATGCGTCTTGATAAACTATTGTCTTTGGGGCAAGATGAGTACCAGACAATTCTATCTAACCCCACAAAGGAGATGATTGATTTGAACAAGAAGATTAGTTTATTGATGATGAAGAATGATGCCTGGTCTGAGTTGCTAAAGTTGGCCGATGGTAATGAGCTTACCACTGATGATAAGGATCAGTTCCTTGAAAACTGCATCAAGGAAAAATTGCATATCTGGCTTCTCCATAGAGTAGGGTATGGTGGCAAAGGTCCCAGTGTGTTAGATGAGGAGGGGCAGGGTGTGCTTCATCTGGCATCTGCCCTAGGATATGATTGGGCAATAAGACCAACAATAACTGCTGGTGTGAATATAAATTTCAGAGATGCTCATGGATGGACTGCACTCCACTGGGCTGCATTTTGTGGCAGGTTAGTGCTTCTGAGTGTGATTTTTGTAATTCACACATCTTTATATGTATTGAACTTGTTTGGCCTATTATGCAGAGAACGGACAGTTGTTGCACTTATAGCACTAGGTGCAGCTCCTGGAGCTTTGACAGATCCAACGCCTGATTTCCCTTCAGGAAGCACACCAGCTGATCTTGCTTCAGCTAATGGACACAAGGGAATTTCTGGTTTCCTGGCAGAGTCTTCTTTAACAAGTCATCTTCAGACCCTCAATCTAAAGGAAGCCATGGGGGGCAATGCAGCAGAAATATCTGGTCTACCTGGTATTGGAGATGTTACTGAGAGAAGTGCCTCACCATTGGCAGGTGAAGGTATTCAATCTGGATCGATGGAATATTCACTGGGTGCTGTCCGAAATGCTGCCCAAGCTGCTGCTCGGATATATCAGGTTTTCAGGGTGCAATCCTTCCAGAGAAAGCAAGCAGTTCAGTATGAGGATGACAATGGTGCGATATCAGATGAACGTGCCCTGTCACTCTTGTCTGTTAAACCATCTAAAGCAGGGCAGCTTGATCCCCTGCATGCTGCTGCAACTCGAATACAAAACAAATTTCGTGGATGGAAGGGAAGGAAGGAATTTCTGCTTATTAGACAGCGAATTGTCAAGATCCAGGTATGGATTTTGATTGTATGAAAAATAATCCAGTAATTTTTTTATCAGTATTCTGAATGCTCAGCATTTATATTTATGTATTGATCTTGTTGCAATTCGTTCAAGATGACTATGCCAAAAAATTCCAGCTTTTCTGCTACTAAATTTTCAATGAACTGTGCAATGTAAAATATTTCAGTTATGACCATATCATTTACAAGTTATATAGTAATGGCCTACTTGAGAAGCCTCATTTTGTTGTGTTTGATATGGATCATACCATGATGTTCTAACAATTAACATGCTTTGTGACTGAAGTATCTCCTGTTCTTGATGCTATTGTTATAACTAATGATTTGCTCAATCTCGTTCTTGCATACTGGCTAGGCTCATGTGCGAGGTCACCAAGTGAGAAAACATTATCGCAAAATAATTTGGTCTGTTGGGATAGTGGAGAAGGTTATATTACGCTGGAGACGACGAGGGGCTGGGTTGCGTGGGTTTCGGTCTACAGAAGGTGCAGCAGAGAGCACTAGCAGCAGCAGTAGCGATGTGATCCAAAACAAACCTGCCGAGGATGATTTTGATTTCTTGCAAGAAGGACGGAAGCAGTCCGAAGAAAGGCTGCAGAAAGCTCTTGCCAGAGTGAAGTCCATGGTTCAGTACCCAGATGCTCGGGACCAGTATCAGAGGATTCTGACTGCTGTAACAAAAATGCAGGAATCCCAGGTAGTATTACGTTTTTCCATTCTTCCACACCAAGTGTTGAAGTTCCAGGGTCACTATTGACTACTAAACAATTTTTAGACATGTTTTTTGTGGGAAGTTTACTCAATTATTTACTTCTAATATAACAGGCAATGCAAGAAAAAATGCTTGAGGAGTCGACAGAGATGGATGAAGGCTTTTTGATGAATGAATTCAAAGAGCTATGGGATGACGACATGCCAATGTCTGGCTATTTCTAGGTCCGAACAACTGGTGTGTGTGCTTGTAAATTGCCTCCCTGCTTTGATTGTTAGCGTTACCAAATTGATAACCCTTAGCTGCATTGCTAAATTACCATCGAGTATGTTTTGGTTGGTCTCTTTTTTTCTAGCTCTAGCTTTTTGTACAGTATATTTTCAGGAAAAATGTATTTAAATGTTGAAATTCATGAACAGCGTTCAACTTGTTGGCTTAAGCGAGGGCTGAATGTGCAAGAAATTTGCCGAATTGCCCTTGTTTTAGTGCCTGTTTGGCCAGGATCTGGAGCCGGCGGGCCAAACACTGATTTAATTTTTGAAGCCGGAGCCAGAGATGCCGGATGTGTTATTTGTGAGAGAAAGTTGGGAGGTACCTCTGTGTAGCTGCACCGGCTCCAAGTTTTAACAAACGAGAAGTATTTCTATGCTTTTTGTTTTTAAAATTGTATAAATATTAAAGCATGAATGATTTTTGTTTGTTTTAAGATTTGTAGAATCTGTATTGAGAGGAAAAGCAAACTAGCGAACTAGAGCCAGAGTTTGGCCAAACAGGTAAACAACCTTACTTTGCTCAGTGGCGGGAACCTTGCTTCAAATGGTCGTAGTACACTCCAATACTCTACGAAGAGGTACTGGAGCTCAAAGTGGTCGACGGCCGCGACCTCCGCCGTCAGGAACTACGCCCATGATTGTGCTGGCCGAGCTCCTTCCCGACGAAATTACATGGAGGGACTAGATGCGCTCGCTGTGCTGGGGTAGGGAGTTCTAGCCAGGAGTCCACGAGTACGGGACTGCGCCATGCTACCTGGGTACCGACGAGTCGTCCGCCTTTTGCGCCACGCGCGTTCTTCTTCGATCTTCGTTGAAGTTCAGGAGCCAGCGGACCGACACGTATTTTTTTATTTCCAAATTCGGGAACTTTGCGATCGTATCGAGCAATATTTTTCCAAACATATTCTTCTTGAGTGCTGCTAACCCACGCTTTTCATGCGTTTAACGAGGTTTCAGGTTTATAAGATTTTGCATTTCGTGAAAAAAAAAGTTTCATAAATGTTTTAGTGTGTTTTGTGAAAAGTTCCAATCAAGTGTTAAGATGTTTTAAAAAGTTCCGGTAAAATAGTTTCAAGTTTTCACATGTTTCATGCATGATTAAAAGCAAGTTTAAATAAGTCCTAAGTTCCATAATACAATGTTTTATGTTTCAAAATCATAATTCATACGTGTTTGAACAACTTTTAAGTTTTAATAGCTAAATTCAAGCAATTTCAAGCACATCTCCCAAGTTCAAGCAGTCTCGTATGAAGAGAAGCAAGAAATGAGTGGTTACAAAGTAGCGTGAGAACTGAACTTAATGAAACCTAATGAAGCTTGTATGAAACTTAGTGAAATTTTATGAAACTTACATAATTATAACTGATACATCTTGCAAATTACACGAAACAATGAAGAGGAAGTAAGAGAGGAATCGTTACAAATTGGCGGAAAACTTCTATGAAACTTGAAAAAAACTTCATGAAACATAATGAAACTTTTGAATAAAACTTCATGAAACTTGCACGAAACCTAATAAAACTTTCATGAAAATTTATAAAACTTGAATCAAACGCTTCAAGCAGGTTTCACCTTTCAAAAGCATAATTAAAGTAGGTTTCACCAAGTTCCAACATATTTAATGTTACAAAAGGCAAATTCAAGCTGGTTTCACCAAGTTCCACCAACAATTTTGAAAAAGCAAAATTCAAGTAGGTTTCAGAAAGTCTCACATTTGAATAACAAGATTCAATGAAGTTTCACAAACGTTAAACAAGTTTTAACCTTTCAAAAGCAAAATTGAAGCAGGTTTCATCCAAGTTTCAAAAAAAAATATATGTTTTAAAAGGCAAAATTCAAGCAAGTTTAACCAAAGTCCGATTAAAATTTAATGTCTCAAAAAGAAAAATTCAAACTTCATCTGGGAAAAAACTAACAAAAATGCAACAAAAAAAAATCCCCGATATGCTCACTTGTGATTGCCGAGCTTGCCTCCAAGCAAAATCCTGATGTGCTCACCTGCGGTCGCATGACCGCTCACTGCGGTGGCTCCATGATGGCTATTGGCATTTCGTCTTCCATCAACCTCGCCCGTGGCTCCCCGCTCACTAGGCCAAGCTTGTCGTCCATGGTATGGCCCACGCTTCCTCTCAGCCACCGTGGCTTCGAGCACGCTCATTGCATCCCCTTGTAATCTCTACCCATTGTAGTTGCTCCCACGATTAGCTGTGAGCGTTGCTTGATTTGGAGAGAGAGAGGGGGGGGACATGAGCACTCGTTTTTGGGAAAATAGGGGAGAGAGATGGAAATATGAACATTGGATTTTGGGGAAAACATGAAAGAGAGGGGGAAACATTGAAAGATTTGTTGTGCATTGGAGAGATGGGGAGATTGTCTACGTATTGGAGGGAGAGAGGTGGGAAGAAGAACACTCGATTCGGGGGAAATGGGAGAGAGGGGGGGGCTTTGGTACTGTGCATATATGTGGCAAGATATGATCTATCCGTTAAAACCAAGTTTGACGACATACCGTCGAATAGTTTTTATGATTCTTCTTTCATAGGAAACTAAGAGTAAAGTATACCATAGATCCCTTACATGTGTGGGTATGTCACTTAGGTCTGAAAACTTAGAATTGTACATTTTGGTCCCTAAATTTGTATAATTGTGCTAATAGAAGTTCAAACTGCAATTAATTAGCAACTATTGATCATGTGTCACTTTGATTCGATTTAAGCTAAAGTTTGACCATTAACTATTTAACCTAAAGTTTGATCATTAAGGTATGTATAATGCAAGATGATTGTACATATGTACTTAAAACAGAGAGAATATAATCATATCATCAAACAACTAGGTAAAAATTAATTTCTTCCTATGAAAACTATTGAGATATAACCGGGCTCTTGGTCTTGGTTATTGAAATATATCTAGACTTTTAGTTTTGGTGGACGAATTCTGAAACTACCCCTGAGAGGTTATAGTTATAAATATAGCACCCATTATGCAAGAATATCAAAGTGCAACCAATATAGATAAAATAGTTGATATCCCTATATCTTGTGTTCATCTATTGTGATTGGTCTTCGTCTATTCTTGATTGGCATTGGGATTGATCTACGACAATCTTTATTGTTTTTTAACTCGTTATCAACATGAAGCTCTCCGAGGGCGAATGGGATTTTCTGCCTGCATCAATCTACACAGCATCAAACTTTAACTTAAAAAATATAAAAAGAAAGAAAAGGGAGATGCCTGGAGTCGTCGATCACCGCCGTGCACACCGTGTCCCTACCGGCATGCCGCCGTGCATCGTGTCGCGTTGCCACACCCCACTAGGACCCAAATCCGCCACCTGCTGCGTGGCCCAAAGCCTCATCGCTAGACACCATTTGTCACATGTGTGCCATGCCCCACCGAGACCCAAAATCGCTTTTGCTGGGTCCACCGCGCCCACTGTGTAGACCAGGCCCACCGCCCAAAGCTCCCGACAAGTAGCACCCGTTGATCATCGTGCGCTATGTCGCTTGATGTCACACTGGAAGGATTGGTATGGCCTAGAGGGGAGGTGAATAGGCAAATTAAAAAACTTTTCAAGTCTATTAAGTAGATGATTCAAAGATTTGGGACAGGTAAAATAGATTGAGCACCAAAAGACAGTAAACAAGTATCAAGAAATAAAGATAAAAGCATAGACAGACAAAACACAGAGACAAGAGAGATTTTCACCAGGGTTCAGAGATAAATCTCCTACATCCCTGTTAGAGCACTTCCTCAGAAGTATTGCTCCACCAGCAACTAACTGTAGCAGTTCTGGTTTTGTCACTAGTGTGACTCTTTTACCACTCCGGTGAGGTGAGTCCAAACCTCTCACAATGATAGTGGCCTTCCACAACCATAGTTGGACAGGTCGCACTACAACCACCACTGAACCGTCTAGGAACAGCTAGTTCCAAGAGTAATAGATCATCCACAAGTCCTGTATCTTGGTTCACTAGACACTTCTGAAACTAGACTTCACTTGGAGCTGTAAGAGTGTAAGATTTTGCTTTCAGAGTTTGAGCTTGGTCTCTTTGAGGGCTTTTGAGCTTTTGGGATGCTAGATGTCAAAGAGATGTAAAAGTTCTTCTTTTGGTGAGCCTCTGAACTGTTTATATAGGCTACAGGAAGCAAATAGCCGTTATTGGCAAAAAGTAGCCGTTTGCCAATGTTAGACTGAAAAGACAACTCAAAATGATTGTATCTGACAAGGTTTGACAAAGTATACAAGAGGCTCAATGTATTTCGGAAGCAAATCAGCGAAAAATGCATTTGCGCCGGACCAAAAAGAGTTGGTCCGTCGTACACATGCTTTGAGCAAAAACTGGTCCGTTGTGAGACAATGAAAGACATGTTTACGACAGACTGAAAAACGCGGTCTGCCGTAGAAGGCAAACTTATTGGTTATGAATCAAGAAGATACTTGGTTTTAACAGCAAAAACCAGTAAGTTTTACGTTTACTCCGGACCAAGAAAGGTGGTCTGATGTGAATGGAAGATTTTTGGTCCATCGTAAACTTAATGCACTCAATTTGGTTTCAAGGGAAAGGCTATCTGCACCGGACCCAAAAACTTGGTCTGGCGTAAATGGGAAACGCTCGGTTTGAGTTCAGTTAAGGAAGCATTAGTATTGGACCTAAAAGGGATATGAACTCAAAACCAGATTTTAGAGGAATTGGAAAGAATTGATCTAAGCTCCAAGTAGTCTCAATAAAAAGTCCTAAGAACCAAGATATTAAACTTATGCATAATCCCTCTTTATAGTACGGTTGAAACCTAGAACAACACATCTAAAAGACTTGAATCAACTCCCAAATCAAAGAACTAGGAACAAGAAAACCTTAATCTTGATCCTCCTTTCCGATGATATCTAATAAAACCAATTTAGTTGATCATCAAGCACCAAAACCCAACAATTAGATTTAAATAATCCATTAGTGGGCCTAGATGCTTTCAATCTCCCCCTTTTTGGTGATTGATGACAACACTCTTGATTTTAGATGAAAAAACATTTTCTTCTTCTGCAAAAGATTATTAGTCTGACAGAACAAATGCATAATTTTAATAGAAAGTGCTCCCCCTAAAGAGGTGCTTAGACTTATAAACATCACTCGAGAAAAAGTTAAGCATTAACAGCATAAATAGCAGGTAAGAATAAGCAACAGCATAAATAGCAGATAAGAATAAGCACAAACATCTTCAAACCAAAAGATCGAATTTCTACTTCTACTCTAATTTGTTTGTCTTCTATTCTAATTTCTCCCCCTTTGTCATCAATTTGCCAAAAAGAATATCACTTCTTGCGCCTGGAGAAGGTTATTTTGAACAAAGTTGATGCCCGGTGGCTGACACTGTGCCTTGGGGAGGACTGAGTTGGTGCTGCTTGCTCCGAGTGTTCTTCTACTGAGTGCTTTGGAGATGCCATAGCTCTGTCATGCCAACTGGGATAATTAGGATCTCCCGGCTGAGATTCAAGTGTCCAGTTCCGAAAATCTTCTTGAAGTTCATGAACTGAGTCAATAATTGGGATAGTCAACTCCCTCTTCAATTCACCATGGTCAACTCCCTCCCCCCTCTATCCCCCATGGCTACCTCCCTCTCTCCCTCTCGCTCTCCCTCTCCCTCCGCGGTCGGCTCCCTCTCCATTCTTCAGTCGCCTCCTTCTCCCTCATGCGATGGCTTTAGCCCTCTGCCGACCACCTCCCTCTCCCTCTGTGGCCAGCTCCCTCTGCGGCCAGCTCCCTCTACATCCCTCTCCCTCCGCCTACTACCTCCCTCTTTCTCCACCTCTTCCTCTTCCTCCCTCTCCCTCCGCCTACTGCCTCCCCTGTCTCTCCGCCTTCCCCTCTGTCTTCAGCCCCCTTCCCCTCCGCCTTCGTCCGCCTCTCTGCCTTCCCTCCGCCTCTCCGTTTCCCCCCTTCGTCTTCCCCTTCGTCTCCGCCTTCGGCCTCCCCTAACGCCTCCGACCTCCTCCCCCTCCCCCTCTGGCTGCTCCTCCGCCTCCGGTTGGCGCGGATGCGGCGACCATGTGCCACGAGCCCTGCCGCGGGCCCTACCGTGTATGTATCGGTTGTCGCAGCCTGAGCGTGCCATATGGTGCCTCCCGCATGCCTAGTTGGGAAGCCCGACACAGCCCAGGCAACCATGTTATGCCGGGACGACCCATTCAACTGCGGGCTAGGCTGGGTCGTGCCAATCGTGCCATGTGTCGACCCAAAAAAACCCAGCCCGGTGCCTACCTCTAGGTGCTGCTGCCCCCTCCGCATGGTTTCCACCCCTCAATGCTGGGCATCTTGCTCGGCGGCGAGGACTATGTCGTGGCCGCCGTCCAACTGAATTCCCGCGATGTTTCGAGCTTCACCCTCTGCCTCTACATCCGATACCAAGAAGTGGAGCCCTATCGCGGCCCTACTTGAATTGGACCACCTCACCGAAGATGATTGGAGTAATGTGTTGTTCCATAGCACAAATAAGGTGATCGCGGTCGGAGGAGACTCGTGGGTTGATCTTTGGCGAGGCATCCTGGTCTGCTATAGTGCTATGTGCTCAACGAGAATCCCACGGTGCATTTCATCCAACTGCCCAAGCCAATGCCCGGCAACAAGGATGACTCTGGGATATCGTGTCCGTGGTCGGTTTGGGTTGTCATCTGTAGCAACAATTTGATTAGGTTTGTCGAGGTAGAATTTCGTCAAGACATTTGCGACTGCACGGGTTCTAATGGCACCAATCATGGTTGGAAGGCCACCACTTGGGATAGTATAGTTTCTTCAAGGATTAGCACGAGCGCCTCATCATAGACACTGATGACCCCCTCGGTCACCGACGAGAGATATGCTCATTTGTTACCTGAGCTGTGTGATAGCTCCGGAAAGCTAGCCTTGAACAAGCTTTTGTGTTCTGCTCCCACCCTGAGCATGGATGATGATGATGTTGTTTACATGATGTCCACTCTGAACCCCAGGGACCCAGCGGCATGGGTGGCGGCTATTAACTTGAAAGAACAGACTCTGAAACTTTCCCCATTTACGACCCAAGAGATGTTATCCCCTAGTCTGACCTATTGTCCTTGTGCCTTCTACACATACCAATCCTGCTGAGCGTCCCTGTGTTAACAGAGATGGATGAAGGCTTTTTGATGAGTGGATTCAAAGAGCTGTGGGATGACGACATGCCAATGGCTGTTTATCTCTACGTCCTAACAATTGATGTTACACCCCGATATTTTTTTTATGGGCAGTAGCTCTCCGATTGAATCAAAGTTTTATGAGATACGGTATAAATGTGTACGGTCGCAAGAACGAAAAAGATGAATTCCATAGAGAGAACCGAAATAATGATGACGAAGCAACCATGACGATTGACGAGAGATTTGTAGAGGCCATCCGCAAATTCTTTAAGCACAACCTCAAAAGAGTATAAAAGATTATTGCTCTCTCACAACCATCTCGAAACTTTTAGGACACTCGGATCATTGCCCTATACAAAAATCCAGTGCTAAAGAATAACTAGCCTCTAACTCTCTCTTACATCTAGTGCTAAAGAATAACTAGCCTCTAACTGAAAGTGCATCTAGGCCTCTTTGATAGTTTTGGTGATTAATGACAACGCAATTAGAGAGGACTAATAGTTTAAGTGAGATGTTGTGCAGGGGTCGAGGATTTATCAAGATAAGAAAGCGATGAGACACCCCCTCGTATATTTAATTTTGTGGAGATGGCATCAAGACTTTAGATATATTGTTTCTATTTAATTTGAGTCTAAGGATGGCAGTACTATTAAGGGGGATACGACAGGAAATTGCTCGTAGGATAGCCTTGTGCTCAATGAATAAAAATTGCATTGCAAAACCTCAAATACACTTGCATTTTTCCTGTTTGTCTCACAGCTGACCGAGCCAGTCAGGCCGGATTATCCGGACTTTAGTCCGGAGTATCTGGGTTGAGTCTGGAGTATCCGGGTTGAGTCCGGACACTCCGGGTTAGGGTTCTCGGTAAGGGTTGCATTTTCAGCAATCCGGACTATCCGGGTAAATGTCCGGATACTCCGGGTTGTGCACAGCCCCTCACAACGGTTGGATTTTGAAGCTCCATATTTAAGCCCTCACTCCACTCCAACTGAGTGTAACAGCTCTATTCCAACCATTGTAGCTCTAAAGCATTCATTCTCATCCTCTTTGAGCTATAGCTCCTTCTCCACTAAAAGCAAAAGAGTGATTTAAATCTTTGGTAGTGAGAAGGGGATTTGAGTGCTTGCTCGTGCATTTCCCATTCTTGAGCACTAGTTCATCCTCTAAGGCGATTTCACAGCGTGTTTGTTACCCTTGGAGTTTGAAGGGCTCCTAGACTGCAAGGAGTCACCGGGAGCCTCCAATCAAGCTTGTGGTGAGCCCCAGAAGTTTGTGAAGGCGAGTCTCGCCTCCGAAAGGAAAGAGACAAGGAGTGAAACCGGTGAGTGCTTGGTGCAACGCCGGGTGGATATTGGTCAAGAGGGACCAAGGCTTTGTGCTTCCACAACGGAGACGTAGGATTCCCTTGAAGAATCCGAACTTCGGGCAAAAATCGTTGTTTCCGTGTTCTACTTCACTTTTGGTAAGGTCTTTTGGTATTGAATCTTTTGAGAGCCTCGATCTACTTCCTTACTGTGTTTGGCTATAGATCTTCACTTGCTTGAGGTACCTGGTAGTGTTTAAGTGCTTCGTATTCAAGTAGTTTGTTCATAAGTTGGAAGGATTTGAAATCCTCTCACGAGCTACTCAACTCGAAGTATCCGGATATAATCTCCGGATAGTCCGAACAATTCAGAGTATCCGGATAAAAGTCTGGACAGTCCGGGTTGACCATCTCAGGTTAATTTGCTTCCGCCGAATTTTTTTTATTTCGCCTATTCACCCCCCTCTAAGCTACATCTCTGGTCCTTTCACTAACTCTCTCTTGCATCTCTTGTTTTGATGAGTTGATTTGTGGCTCCTTGGGTTCTTCATGACCACCCACATGTGTTATATGAGTTGTCATACTCAACGGTTAGCATTACCACATTGATAACCTTAGTGGCATTGCTAAATTATCATCTAGTATGTTTTCAGTTTGATTGGTCTTTCTGCTATTAAGCTCTAGCTTTTTATACAGTATATCTGCAGAATATGTATTTAAATGATGAAAATTATGGAAAGCCTTTAATTAGTTGGCTTAAGCGAAGTCTGAATGCACATGAAATTTATCGATTTTTCGATGTTACATTTTAGTGTTTAGGAACCTTGGTTCGAACGGTGGTAGTACATTCCAACCTAAGAAAATTGCATTACAGAGCATGTGCATTGATGGCTGACAATGGACATAGGTTCTTTTGTGCCAGCACACCCGTAACAGATTGTTGCTAATAGGATGTGTTGTGATGCGGTTGCAATATTATTGCCGAAGCTGTATGTGCATCATTTTTCTAACAAAGCAGCGGTGCATGCATTCTATCCCTAATTAATAGGAGCAACATGCTCGCAACGCAGTTGTTTTCATTCTATTGATCAGTAAGCGTCGCTTGGTTTTCTTGCTTGCTTGTTTGAACCGAAACTTTCCTGGTGTTCACTACATTTTTAATCACCAAATATACGCATGGCTCTTGTGCCAAAAGCGACCAAAAGGCTAAAAGCAAACCAAGTAAACTTAGGCAGTGACAGTTTAGCTAGAAGTGTCCAAACGAGTAATGGAGTCAGGTGGCTCTAAATAACTTTCAAGAGCTTTTTTTCGTCTCTGCGCGAAAGCGATCACCGACCAATCTCATGCCACAGATTCGTATAGAGAAATGCTAAATAAATGGTCTGAACTCCACGTGGATGTCAGTTTGCTTTCCCAAATCATCTTCTCAGGAAAAGAATCAACACGCGGTCATCAGCTTCCACCTACCTCTACCTGTTTGCCACCTCTTAATGGATCGGACACGGACATATAACTAGGCACAGCTTCACCGAGGGTGTTTCGCCTGGGGGTGCGGTGTTGGTTGTAAAACTTCCATTTTAGAGCGAACACATTGTGCCACTCAACGCGACCTAAAACAACGAAAATTCTAATCATATGCAGTATGATTTTTTTTTAAATCAGTCGAATTTGTGATCTTTTGATTGCATCATGATTTATGCATTTGTCCACCTTCGTCTTTGTCTCAGTCTTCAGCGATGCTCTGACAAGCTTCTTTAGGGCCAGGGCTCCCCTAGTTTATGACCGAGGTAGGGGAGGATCGGCGATAGATGATGGCGGCAGTCGTATGTCGAAGTAGGGTGGTGGAGGCGATAAGGATGACCATCAATTATGAGACGGCACGGAGCGGTGGCGGATTTTATGGAAGTAGCCACTGGACGGGAAGAAGGGCGGGGTGGGAGAGGTTAAGGCAGACGACAGTAGTAGCGGGGGAGGAGGTGGCAACGGTGGGAGAGTGGTTCATCGAAAGGCATCGCTGAAAGCATCTAGGCCCCCTAATTACTTATTCAAGTTGATTATGGGTTTTGGTATTGATGATCAACTTTTATACCCTTGATGAAGTGAAGATTGTTCTGAAGGAAGGATAAAGGCTAAGGATCTTTTTGTTTATAGTTTTGACTTGGGAGATGATTCAAGTTATGTAGCTAGGTTTATCTTCCTTAGCCGTACTATAAAGAGGGATTATGCATAAGTTCAGAATCTTGGTTCATAGGCTAAATATTAAGACTACTTAGGAGCAAAGATCTTTTCTTTTCCCTAAAAAGTTAAAGAAATTCAGTCTTTCTGTCAGTTCAGCAAAATCACATTCACGCCGGACCAAAACTTTTTGAGGAAGACTAGGGAACGGTATACCGTTCCAACGGTATAGCCGTGAAACTTATGAAACTTATCAGTTTCAGTGCTGGTTTCATGAGTTTCAGTGTTTAGTTTCATCAGTTTCATGTTTCATCAGTTTTTAGTGCTAAGTTTCATGAGTTTCAGTGTAAAAAATCACAAGTTTCATGAGTTTCAGAGGTATATCGTTCCTACGGTATACCGTAGGTTAGTTTTTTTGAACTTTTTTCGGTCTGGCGCTAAAGTCTTTTTATCTGAACTCAAACCGAGCATACACTGTTCACGCCGGACCAAGTTTTTCGGTCCGGCGCAGTAAGCAATTCTTTTTGAAACACTAACCGAGCGTGTGTCGTTCACGCCGGACCAAGTCTTTGAGCACACGACGGACCAATTTTTTGGGTCCGGCGTAAACGTGAAACTTACTGGAACTTGCTTTTAAAATTAAATTCTTCTCGAATCAAAATCAACAAGTTTGTCATCCGCGACGGACCAAATTTTTTTGGGTCCGACGCAAACGTGCATTTCTTTGTTTCACGACAGACTGATTTGTGCTCAAAACCTGTGTACGACGGACTAGCTCAAATTGGTCTGGCGCAAATATAATTTTCATCAATATCGGTCTGGCGTGTATAGAGCTTATTGGAACTTGTTTTTTACCCTATCAGAAGCAATCATTTTGTTCTATCTTTTCATTCTGACATGGCCAAACTGCTACTTTTTGCCAATAACGGCTATATTCTTCCTGTAGCCTATATAAGGCTTACCACAAAAAAAACTTTTTCATCTATTTGACATCTTAGCATCCCCAAAGCTCCAAAGCCATCAAAGAGACCAAGCTTAAACCCTGATCACTCAAAATCCAACACATTTCATTGCTCCAAGTATAGTCTAGTTTCAGAGTGACTAGTGAACCAAGAGACAGGGCTTGTGGATGGTCTATTACTCTTGAAACTAGCTGTTCCTAGACGGCTTGAAGGTGTTCATAGTGCGACTTGTCCAACTGTGATTGTGGAAGGCCACTATTTCTATGAGAGGTTGGAACTCACCTCACCGGAGTGGTAAAAGAGTTACACTAATGAAGATCCAGAACTACATCTGTTAGTTACTGGTGGAGCCATACTTCGATTGAAATGCTCTAACAGGGATGTAGGAGAATTTCTCTCTGAACCTCGGTAAAAAATTGCTTGTCCCTCTTGGTTTATCTGTTTTAGCATTTTCTTTGGCTTCTCCCTACTTGCTCTCTGCAAACTTGTGCTTGATCTGTTTAATCTGTTAATCTTTTCATTAATTCAGTCCTTAAGTTTTTAAAGTTGTCTATTCACCCCCCTCTAGGCCAACCCGGTCCTTTCAATCGCCGATAAGGTGGTGAGGTGTGGAGGAAGGTAGGAGGCGACGCTAGGGTTGCATTGAGGCGAAGAGATGAGAAGGGTGGAGAGAACATTGAACGTTTGATTTAGATCAGATGGCTGGAAATTTTGACTGATAGCTCTGATAGAATCAGTCCAATGATGGGTAGACAATCTGAAAAATAATGTTGTCGTGTAAATTTGTCCTAGCTCAGATTGAATTTTGGCATGAAATTTTACAGCTCTCTTTGCCCCCAAATACTGTTTGATACACATGCAATAAAGTCTTGGGTTCGATATAAACAGTGCATAGAACGATATTATTAGCGTCTATGCACATAAATCAAACTTTATTTATTTAAGGCATCTGTATACCCTCTCAGTTTAAGTCTAGCCTCTGCTACATGATCCTCTGTTGCAGAACTTCATTTCACAAGTTTTGTACTCACTCTTGGTTTGAAACCTCAATCTACTATTATGGGTGGTAATGAGCTGCAGCCCAACACAAATCTGATCTTAGTATAAAACTAATAAGCCTATGTTCAATTCGGGTCCAAATAAAGACTTAGGTCATTGATCCAAACCATTTACATGTACAACATTCATATACATGTGATCAGAATTAACACATAATACGTGCAATACTACGATTCAATGGAAAAACATAAGGTTCAAGTCTGATCAATTTGGTCTAGATCTTGTCCAAATAGCTATGAATCCAAGATGAGTCTAATCTATTTGCAGTTTTGAACCGACCTAATCTAAAAACCTAGACGGGTCAAACCTATTATCACCCCTATCAACTATCAATGGTATCTAAAAAAAATCAACCTGATTGTAAACCTGCCGTACATGCTCGGTTCTTAAAACACTGTATTCTATCTCCTAGTCAACCAGTATTTTTTTGTTCTTCACACATGATACCATACGCCTTTCCCTGTCGTCGATCATGTAATTGTATTTTGCTCTGGTTGAGCCCTGACAAAATCATAACACCTGCAATTTTAAACCAGTGATACCTGCAGCTGCTGTGCATAGGCCTATGGTATCATGTGTACCTGTAAATCTTAAACCAGCGATACCTCCACGTGCCTGTAAATTTTGGCACGCGCAGAACGGTAATCTGTAAATCTTACAGGGTACAGACGTTAACATCGTTCGGACTTCGGAGTTCCCAAAGCAAACACGTCGGTTAAATTCCAGCCGACTCTTCTACCCGCATTGACACACGTTGCGCTCACAGGCCGCATAGGCATAGCTTCCTCTTCGCTGTAGGGATCCCATATCCGGCGAGCTCATGGCCCCCGCCTCGCCGGAGAAGAAGCTCCAATGCGCCGCCAACGGCAACTGCGCCACCTTGCCGGGGAATTCCCCGGCAGCCGGTTACTATCGCCCGGCCGCCGCGGAGGGCGAGCTCCGGTGGCTCCGGCGGTGCGTGGAGGCGGCGGCGAAGGGCTTCGCCATCGGCTCCGGCCTGAGGGGCGGTCTCGCGCTCTTCTCCGTCCTCGTTCGCCTCCGTAGCCGCCGCTCCCCAAGATCGAGGTCTCCTTCGCTCGCCATCCCCCCCGCCGTAGTTGGCTGCTTGGTGTTGCAACTTGTAATTCTCGTGGCGTTGTGCGTGCAGGAAGGCGGGAGCGATGACGAACGAGGAGGCCACGGTGCTGGCGTTGAAGGAGACGGTGAGGTACGGCTTGTTCTTGGGGACCTTCGCCGGCAGCTACGTCTCCGTCGACGAGTGCATCGCTGCCATCTGGGGCCGTAAGAGGTCAGTTCTCTGAAACCCGTCTGTTGAAATACTTCCCCCTCTTCTTGTTTATTGGAAGGAAAGATGGGAGCTTTGATGAGGGGCGGTGGTGAACCTTTCCGCGGATTTGCATGTAGCGAAGTTGATGGGTGACTCCTTTGGTGATGATTTGAGCAAATAGTTGGCATGGGCTTTTGTTATAAATAATAGCATGTGTGTGAGAATGAAGTTAATTGGTGGGAATTATGTGTTGGAGTGATGTACTTGAGCAATTCTTAAAGAAGAGGAGGACGAGAAAATGAGTAGTATAGCTTTTGTTATTGTTTGTTGGTAATATTTTTGGGGAGATGTGCTTTGTTGAGGATTAGTTGTATTGTGATAGGAATTGTTCTTTTTTTCGTTGCTGTGAATTGCACGCAAAGATTGTTGATTTTGGCGGGGACTTGAGCTCATTTCTTTGCAACTGCAAGCAATTCGCAGTGTGGAAAGGATGGTTTTCTTACAGTTTTCTTGGTTGCTATGATTGGTTGAAGCGAAGTTTTGTTGACAACTCTTTAGGGAAAGAAAAAAATAGGGTAAACTCGGGCAATTTGCAGTGAATCAAATTCAAAGATGTTATTGTGGTGAGGAGTTCAGTAGTTGGGAACTGTGAGTTGCTTTCATGCGTTATGGACAACACCTGCCAGTGGTCTCTGTACTTTTTTTCCTTTCCTGAATAGTAATAAGCAGGTAGCATGTCAAAACAGATCACTGACCAAGAATTTGTAATTCAGCGGTAATAAGCTGGTCGCATTACTTCTGTTGATAAAGGGTAAACGATAAGTGATCAAGCTTCTGCATGATCAGGAGATATGGTTTGTTTGCTAACCCAAAAAAAGTTTCACTGAAAGTTTTGTTGCCTTACTGAATTGAATTAATCATCCTTTTTTGCCAAAAAAAATGAATTGTTATTGTTGTTAGTTATGTGTTGTTTGGCAAATTACTTGGGGGTAAATAATATCTGCTCCTACCTCTGGTTCATAAACCTGTTGGAACCTAAAATATTAGCATTTTGTACTGGAGGATAGTGGAAAGTAGGAACTAGGGTGGGTTTGTTTGTGTATTTTGGAAACAGCAGGTCCCAAATCATCATATTTATTGATTCTGATGAACCATGGGGTAGGTTTATTTTTTTCGAGAGAAACACAGCAAGTCTTTTCCTTTTTGAGAAAAAGATGTTTGGATGGTTTTGGGTCTTGAAACTTCACTTGTGGAATACTGCAAACTAGAACTCACAAACATGGCTTCATGCTTTCCAATAGTTAGAAAAGCGATCATAAGTCGGCATATTTGTGACCATAAAATGAAATCATACCACATTTCCAATACTGCAACGATCCTCTACCAGCTTTCTACACATATTTCATCAAATCACCGAATGGCAGCTCCTGTTATGAGTTGTATTTGCTTCTTATTGACATTGTATTCCGGAATGCTTAGTGTTTCTGTTTCCTTATGTATTCCATGCTATCAATGTGTAACACCAGTGTCTTTTTATATATATATATGTATAACTTCATACTATTGTATCTTCAGAACAGCAAAGTGGAGATCATTATTAGCTGGGTTAATTGCTGGTCCTTCTATGCTCTTGACGGGGCCGGGCACACAACATACTAGCTTGGCAATATACATCCTCATGCGTGCTGCTGTACTTGCATCCCGTTGTGGAATAAAGAGCAAAAGATTTGGAAAAATTTGCAAACCTTTGACTTGGTCACATGGTGATGTCTTCCTTATGTGCCTTTCATCTGCACAAATTTTGTAAGTCGCCTTTCAGAATTCTTGTATATTTTTAGGTTTAGTAGTTGTATATGTCAGTGGTGCTAATGTATGTTTGTATATAGATTGCGTAGAAACTTTTGTTAATATACTCAAGGATATTCAGTGGACAGAGTTGTTTGGGCATGATGACCATATTGTAGTATATCCCAAGCATATATGGGTTAAGTAATGATTATAACATGCATAGAAAATTTGTTGTGCTTGTCAACTTTTCAAATGCATATATGGGTTAAGTAATGATTATTGCGAAAAGGATATGTCAAGTAACAGTTCCTTGAATCATCTTATATTCTTTTTGGAAATGTTATATTAGTGCATCAAAGTAGTATGATCAACTTTTCCCAGATGTCTAAGAAATTCTGCTGTGCTACCATATTCCTGACACATAAAGGCTACTTACTTAAGAAAATGAGCAAACTAATGTAATGACAGACAGCTAATGTCATTCTTTAGCATAATTTAAAATTCCTTTGCATTTTGTTGATGTCATTGAAAATGCATGTAAAACATAAAATACAATGTTTTATGTCGGTCACTCTCATGAGAATCTAAAATGCTCCTCCATCTGTATAGGTATCAACTTTAATGGAAAAAGGAACATTTTGATGTCAGGAAAAACCACATGTCGATGTTAGGGGAATCTTTGAGAAAATATGTAAAACAGAATTCAGTTTTTTAAAACAGCACAAATTGCTCTGCTAGTCCAAAAATTTGAGTCATGGGTTCATACAGTTGATTTTTGAGATTGCAATATAAATGTAAGAATGTGAAAGAACTTTTTTGATATGCAAGGGCATTTCCCTTGTTTTCTTGTTATGACAATAACTTAGATCATTTGTTACACCTTCAAAATGGATATGCATCATGCACAATTGGTGAGTAGTATGCTTATATGTATTTTGTATTACATATTCAGTAGCATGTGAGAATAGTGATTTTTGGCCTATATTATTTCTTCTGCAGATCGGCGTACATTCTAAAACAGGACAGTTTGCCATCATCTTATAAATCATTTCTAAACAAGCATGGTGGAAAGGACCTTGTTATTCTGCAAGGTGTGAAGGAATTAGTCAACCACACTGCTTTGACTAACATAGCCGGTATTGCGAAGTACTACAAATCTATTGGTGTTGACCTAAAGTTAGATCCAAACATGAAAGTGCCTTGCTCAGTAAGTACTACAAATCTGTGGGTATCATGTTGCCCCTTATGATTGATTCACATTCATATTATACTTCGAAGTTTAGCCTATCAAGCATGCCAGTTTTATAGCTGAACATTTTGCCATGAGATAACTGTTCCCAGCTAAATTGTTGCCATTTTTATTTTCATTCCTTCTGTTAATCTGGAATTTCCGTGATCTAATCTCTTCTCTCTTCAATCCAGATTGTGCATGGTAATCAATCATGTTCAGGACATTTTTTTTCATTCTTGCTACAAGCATATGGAAGAGCAGTTCCTGTTTATGTGCCAGTCTACCTAGTTCCTGCGCTTGTAGTTCATCGGCAGTATCTCTTGAAAAGGTACACAATAATACCATTTGCACGCACTTGTTTGGTTTCTAATATTTGGGAAAACCATTTTTTGCTGCCAAAACGCATGCATACCCTGCATTAATTGAGCCTGATGTCCCGAGGGCAATCATGCTTCATGTAGGAATTAAAGCATTTAATACGTATGTTCTATTTAGGTTAAAAAAATGAGTGTCGGTCATAATGTATACTCTTATCTACTATCTACGTGAGCTGTAATGCACCTACTCCAGTTTTTGCATCAGGTTGCAGTTTCTCTAAATGTGCCACATCCCTCACAAAATGCAGGCCTTGCACAATATTAGGGAAGAGTATTCTGGGAACAGCGAGATCTAGCCTGTTCCTCTCAGTGTATTGCGCATCTGCATGGTGAGTTCGCAAAAATTTTTTTATTTCAACTCCTATCATCTTACGTTAGGCATGTAGATGTGTTGCCAATCTTTCTTGCTGGGACGGCAATTCATGGTGTTTCCTTCTCTATTTTCAGGGCTTGGACATGCCTGCTTTTTAGAATCTTCCTGAGCTGCAATACACCACTTGTTGTTCTTGGCACGGTAAGCAAAGGCCGAAATTTCACCTCATTAACTCAGTATCGTTACATGCTAATCCTGCATCTTTGGGTTACTAAAACTGTTTTCCTACGACAGTTCCCAACGGGTCTGGCATTGCTCATCGAGAAGAAGAGCAGGAGAATTGAGATATCCCTGTATTGCCTTGCCAGAGCCATGGAAAGCTTTTTCACATGCATGACCGATGCAGGACTCTGCCCTCCGATACTGCAGATAAAGCGAGCCGATGTAGCGGTATTCAGTATGGCTACTTCGATCATCATGCACTGCTATGCACAGGAAAGAGAAGTTTTCCGGTCCAAGTACCTGAATGTCCTTGACTGGGTATTTGGTGTGCCGCCTCCATCCGACGACGAAAGTAAGAAGAAATATTCTCGAACCGACGATGAAACCGAGAAATGTTAAGAGTAGCACGCTGGCCTGTACTGTAGAGACTAGAGAGTGATCTTTAGTCCAAGGGTAGATGCGCATTAGAAGAGCCTTGCGCAGGAGGCTCTTACCAGCAAGCGGAATTTAGTTGGTACAGCGAAGCATAGATTTATTCAATTGATTTATCGGAGCACGATGCCCTGGTCATGTGAGATGACCATGTTCAGGGCATTTGTATCGTAACTTATTGATCTTGATGTACTACTATTGTACTTGCATGTTTTGCCTGAGTTGGAGCTCTGATCAGTTCGATTGTGTCATCCAGTTTACCCTCTCCCTATGGATCACATGGATCACTTCATATTTTTTATGAGCCAGTTTGAACCACATCTGCGAGGAAATTTCCATCTCGTGAAATAAATTTTCTCCCGACGAAGTTTGTATGCGCCGGTGCAAAGTTTCAGAAGTAGTCGTCCAAGCCACGATACTATCTGATCCTATCGATGTCTAGATGATTGGTGTCTACAATGATACGAAACGACCCGAAACGAACGAAGCTAATACTCAAGGGCAAGCTCCCCAGAGTATTTTTTTTCTAAAAAAAAGCTAATACGGTGGTCCAGTTTAAGAGCCAGTCACATCCTGTCCCAAACAATCACTGCTCCTATTTTTTTTAAAAAAGAGAGCAGTACTTCTGTACTTTTCCTTCTAATATAAGTTGTACAAATCTTAAAACAAGCAAAGAAATAAATAATCATCGTCTATTTTTCATTCATGCATTAATAATTGTGCAATTAAAAAAAAGTATAGAAATATCTCTAAAAAGAAAATGACAATATTTCGATCTAGACCATCGAATTAAGATAGACATGACGAAATTAAGATAGACATGAGGAAATAGGTCGGTCGGGTGCGTCGCAGCAGACACAAGCACAACAATGTCCACTTCCGGGGATTTGACTCCTCTCGCGATGCGCCTTTATTTGGCCCATTTCCTCGCTTCCCCCCACCATCCATTCCTCCCCCTCCGCCCCCCTCCCTGTTCCAACTCCCAACCTCCAATCGATCCCGACAAGGAAGCCACGCCGATACAGAGTGGTACTGCTCGCCTCCCATCGCACACCCCGAATCCTGCAGTGACGAGCACTCGCGCCGATCCGTCGCCGTGGGCCGGCAGGCAATGGGAGTTGGGCGCGGGCGGTGATGGGCGCCGCGAGCTCGAGGCTGGAGAAGGCGCTGGGCGAGCAGTTCCCGGAGGGCGAGCGCTACTTCGGCCTCGAGAACTTCGGCAACACCTGCTACTGCAACAGCGTCCTGCAGGTACGCCGGAACCGGAATCTTTGAGCCCCACCTCGCCCCTTCAGAGGCGGCGCCTTTGCGTGGGATTGGTGGTGTCTCCCGTGTGAGACGATTAGGACGGGTGCGATTTTCGCGGGATCGTGGCGCGGTAAATGTGATCTTGTGATGGTGCCATTGATATTCGTGGCTTTGCGGCAGATTTGTGTGCGAGATGGTGAGAGGGGAGCGAGGAGGTCTGTGGGTTCATGGTTCGAGAGTCGAGTAGCCTCTTTTCCTCCTAATGGTTGCATGTCTTGTGTTGGCTCTCTTTGATGGTCTGATTATGATATGTTGTTCCTGTTTGGACTATTGTAATATCATTGTGATGTGTGTTTGAAGGATATGATTGCATTTTTGGCTTCACAATGGGCAACTCTTGGTTTCTGCATTTGTCGACATGAGTGTGCAATATCATGGTCAGCTATTTGATTCAGATGTAGGACTTTTGCTTTGGATAGGAGATCTTTTCATTACAACATTGTGAGAAGGGAGCTGAGGATATGCTTCCTTTATTAATATATGTATTCCATATGATGGGGGCTTAATTGTTATTTACTTCTGTTGCAGGCACTTTATTTTTGCGTTCCTTTTCGTGAGCAGTTACTGCAGTACTATGCAAACAATAAAAGTGCCAGTGATGGTGAAGAAAACATGTTAACGTGCCTAGCTGACTTATTCTCTCAGGTACCGTTGCAGCTATTGATTGTTGTAATTGTTATGCTGTCCTCATTTTTCTGCATATGCTGTAGAAATCACATATTAACACATTGAATCTTAACTGGTAGTTCATGGCATGTATCTTTAATACCGTGGGATTACCTCCAACAACGTTGCTGGTTCATTTTAGAGAGCTTCTTTTGAGAAACCTGCAGTATACTATGTACGTTCCTTGAACAAGTTGGCATCTGTCAGTAAACTCTTTTGAGTGGTGGTGGCATCAAATTAAACAATTTGGACTATGGAACACCACCCAGGAGTCTGTGTAATAGAATAAACCGAGACAAGATCATGAGAACAATGCCCGTTAAATGGGAAATTTCCATGGGGCAGGATATGTTATCCCCATCCTTGATCCATTCAATTTAATGGATAGTTTGTGTTTAACTCTGTAGTGGGAGGATATATGTATAGGTGCTAGACAATTGCTTTTTACGCTCCTTATTATCTGTTAGTCAGAAAACCAATGTTCATTAGGTCGTTCCTTTTATCGGGAGGCCTATTACTTGTTTAAGATGCTATGATTTGATAAAAGTGACTATGTTGGATTACACTGAAGGAAGAATTGATACTGCATTGCAACAAAGTAACTATTATGTTCTTTGCTCATACAGATCAGCAACCAGAAGAAGAAAACCGGTGTTATTGCTCCTAAGCGTTTTATACAACGATTGAAGAAACAGAATGAGCTTTTCCGCAGCTATATGCACCAGGTAATACATTTGTTGAATGATGCATTTATCAATATATATCACATAGTTTTGAGAAAATATATTTTCATGTTATGCCGTCTTAATCGTCCTTTAAAATACTGTGCTCTGGCCCTCTGGATTAAGCTGGTAGACCGTAGAAGTGTTTTCTTTGTGATAATGTGATTTGTCGTTGTAAAGTACTGAATTTTGTCCCGTGAATGTTGTTTTCAAGTTGTTTCTATGCTAGATGTGTAGTACTAAATTCATGTATCTATATTTAATTACTTACAACAAGCTGATTACTCTTGATTGACTAAATGTTTAATAAGTAGGGGAGTATCTATTGCAAACCTATCTCTAGGTGCTATATGCAAACTCATAATATGGATCGTTGAATGTGATTTTCATGGACTAGATTTAAATGCACTTGAGGGTCACTTGAATGAACATTTTGCAATAACCCCCTCACATATGGAGGAGAAATCATTTACGAGGGATCCCACCATGGCCGCCTCCTTAAGTCTCTCTAAATGCCACCCAGTGGCCCACGCGTGAGTTTGCAAGATAGCAAAGAGATGGGTTTGCATTAGATACTCTATGTGGCAAAAGCGTTAATGGTTTAGAATTGGTCCTGGACTTATTTTGGCAGAGATGCGGTTTAGAATTGGTCCCGGACTTATTTTGGCAGAGGCCATCTCTGTTTTGGCTAGTTGTCAATGAGAAACTGAGAATCCTGGGCTGATTAGATATGAGAGTATGTTTCACCATTGTAGAACACCTAGAATAGATATGGTCTTCATTGTTGCAAAGAAAATTTTAGTTCAATTTCAAGCTTATGCCATTTATATGATATTTCCTTATTATGTTAGTGTAGGTTTGGGGGTACTGTCTTTTTGGTACATTTTCATTGGAAGATCTACTTTTGAATTGACTATTAACTGAAACACTACTGTATTTTACAGGATGCTCATGAATTTCTGAATTTTTTGCTGAATGAGCTAGTTGACATTCTTGAGAAAGAGTATAATGCTGTTAGAGAACCTCTTCAAAATTCCTCTTTGGAAAAGAATTCAAATGGCCCTATTAATGGCCAACCCAATGGTAGTCATAAAGAACCAGTTGCTACATTGGTCCACAAATGCTTCCAGGTGAGTTTTCGTCCGTATCTGCCAACATGCTTTTTCATGCACACGTGTCTGCATTCCAATTTCTGCTCTTACTACAGTCTCGGAGATGAGCCTGTTACTCTTCTATTTTTGTAGGGAATATTGACAAATGAAACTAGATGTCTAAGATGTGAAACTGTCACTGATAGAGATGAAACATTTTTTGACCTGAGCCTGGATATCGAACAGAATAGTTCAATCACCAGCTGTCTTAAAAACTTCAGCTCAACAGAGACTTTGAATGCTGAGGATAAGTTCTTCTGTGACAAATGCTGCAGGTATGTTATTCCTGTTCCTTTGATTGCCCATTGTTTCCTCATGTGAAATCCAATATCTCTATCTCCTCCTGGTTTACATTCCATAACAAGGCTACACTCAGTGGCACACATAATGTTTTGATAGAGTAGATCAGAGGCTTCTGGTCATGTTAGTTATTACCTCTGGTTGCTTTGCTTGATTTTATTTGTTTAAAGCTTCTGATAAACCATGCAGTAGCGCATGAAACTTATGAGCTGTTTACTTCGCAAAAATTGTGTATTTTTACAATTAGCAGACATTTCATTTTCCTTTTGTCTGTAATATTTTGCCCTGATATTCTAACATCAAAATTGTTGTGCCACTTGTGCATTTTCATATCTTTGGATTATCTGTATTTATCTTGGATTGATGGAAATTGTTCTTAATTTAAGTTTACAAGAAGCACAGAAAAGGATGAAGATAAAGAAACCACCAAACATCCTGGTAATTCATCTCAAGCGCTTCAAGTACATTGAGCAGCTTGGTCGCTACAAAAAGCTATCGTACCGAGTTGTTTTCCCTCTGGAGCTTAAACTCGTCAACACTGTTGACAACTCGGACTTGGAATATTCCCTTTTTGCTGTGCTAGTTCATGTCGGAAGTGGGCCAAATCACGGCCACTATATCAGTTTGGTAAAGAGCCACAATCACTGGTTGTTCTTTGATGACGAGAATGTTGAGATGACTGATGAGTCCATGGTACAGACATTCTTTGGCTCAGCACAAGAGTTCAGTGGTAACACTGATAACGGCTATATTATTTTCTATGAGAGACTTGCTAAAAGAAGCTGATACCTTTCTCATATCCTGCGGTTAGTTATACACTTTTCCTTTTATTACTACACTTCCTGCTCCTGACAACATAGAAGATTCGGTGAATTATAATAAGTTGAATGCAAGACCATTCAACTTTAGATGTTATGGTGGAGTGGCATTTAGCAATAAAAACACTGAGGAGTTTCATGGAAGGTGCTATAGCTGCAGAAATCTACAGGTTTCTTCTTTCTATTTCTTTTCTTTTCTTTGTTCTTTGGTTCACAGGTTGTATTGATCATGGAATAATGTTTGATAAAAACCTTTATCATGTAAAGATATGCTTGTATCTTGGAAGCCTTTTGGCTTTAAGTAAAATTTTGGATCTTGTAATTATCAGCTTTACGGTTTTAATTCCTTCTACATTGTTCCTCTGATTTGGGTGTTGAGGTGTTGTGCAGACTTGCTGCCTGTACGGTAGCTACCCCTTTACAGAAAGTACATGACATACTGTTTCAAAAACTATGAAAAAAATCGGAGATGTACTGCATATGTAGTGTGTACACCTGCAAATTTTTCAGAGCAGATATATCCTTCGTTGCAATCTCTCTTAACAAAAATTGACTTCGACCTTGAAATTTTTGAGGTACATTCGCATTAACAGCAGTGCATCCATGATTCTTTTTTTTTTCACAGTTTTTTATGGGTGTACAGGGAAAGCATAGTGCACCTCACAACTGCCCGCATGAGCACCACGGTATCTTTTTCCTTCAACCAATCATATATTTGACTTAAAATTTCGACCTTGAAGCTTGTTGGGCAATATGATGCCATCATATTCCAGATGATGCATTGCATAAAGCCTAACTGGAAAACGTCAAGGAACCAAGCTGATCCCGTGTTTGACACATCAAAGCCCGCAGTTTATAGCCTTATAGGTGAATAACCATGTTCACTGTATGCACAATTGGGGCATTACTGCCGATTTTGGACAAGTGTTGCTCCTCCAGCCAGAAAGTGGTTACTGTGAGAAATCTCTTCTCCGAGGGTCACCTGCCATTGACCTGTCGAAAGCTTAGTAGCCACAGGCCCACATCCATGGTACATGCCTACAAGTCCAGACGCACTGAACAGACTGAACGCATCAAACTCGAATCAATATAATTCACCAAAGCGACAGCAACAACACTGGGAGCAGAATATTCTAGCTTAATGCGTGCTGATTGATTTAGATGTCCATGTAGCAGACTGACAAGCAAGTGAATCAGTGAGCTGCATCTGGCAAAGAGGCGACTCAGGTAAGATAACGTCAACGCGACTGCGATGATTGATCATATACCTTCCTCTAGGCATAAGGGCATGTACAATGGTCACAATCAGCTGTTTATAAGAGATGTTATGTAGGATTTTAAGTGACGTGGAAGAGAGAGAAGAAGGAGAGAGAAAGCTGATGTCTACTATTTAATAGGCAGTCTTATAGACAGCTTCACATGTTGTGTACCATTGTATAGACAGCCTGTTAATTGAATGAGAGATCATTACAGACAGTTATATAGACGATCCATTGTATGAGTTATTTTTAGTGCTGTCTGTAGATGATGTGGAGATGCATTATAGACAGCTATCGCATATACCATTGTACAACAACCAGTAACCAAGAGGGCTTGACTGCATCTGACAGGGACGAAGATGCTTCCTCGCCGGTACAGCGTTCGCCGGCGGCGTCGGCCGGCACCGGAGGCCGCGCGGGACGTCGTGGTGCGGGGCCCCCGGCTCACCTTAGTCACGTACTTGATACATACATGGCACATCGCGTCTCACCTTAGTCGAGAATAACCTAGCCACCCAAAAGGAGTAAAATATCAACATTAAGGCTCCATTGTGGAACTATGTTAACATTCTAAATAAGGGTGATTCGTCTAGAGAAAATTTGAAATAGAGATGCAATTATTATAAATATATTGGTACTAGTAGCTACACAAGAGTCAAAGTACACTTACTGAAAATTACTAATAGTAATTGAAATATATGCACTAAGGTGACGGTACATATTCTTGCTCAGCTTAAAAAGTGAAGTTAAAAAGGTTAAGATTGATAATTTTAGTTTACATTTTACATTATTTTTGTTTATCAGATGCATAGAAAAATAATATATAACTGTGTCGGTATTTTTGGAAGAACGATGAATTCCGTGTTGGTACCGTATCGTGTTGATGTATTTGTGTCCGTGCATGTCTTGCTAAACAGAAAAAAAAAATTATCTACTACCAAGAATAGTTCAATTCTAGTACTACATGCTAATGCAGTGCTCAAGTGATGTAGATAATACGACCGGGAGTCTTAGCGGCTTGGCGCCGTCTACCTCGCAGTTTCGCATTACCGCGCGATGCATGCCGGCGGCATTTTACCGCCGCAAGACTCTGAAGAGAAACGTGGTGCGCGGATTTTGACTTGCAAGCCATGATGCGGACAGAAGCATCAAGGTGCCATATATTTATCTGGTCCAAAACAAGATAAATAATACTTATGTTGAGAGACGTTTTAGTATTATGAAAGAGACTAAAATTTACATTGAGTACAAGAGTTACTATCGTTTAAATTTTTGGCATTTTTAGTACTAACTCATTGTGAATTTTAATATAGGTTGAATAGAGCGAAGCTACGGAATATCTACGCTCATCGCATCTTCGTTTTGTCTTTGCCAACTAGTAAGGCAGTAGTACATAATCGACCAAGAAGCCCTTCCGTTGTGATAACCGAGGTTCCCAAAAGGCTTATCGCTTCTTTTCCCTCCTCGGTCTCTAGAGAGAAAAAGAGTAAGGCCAAGTTTATTTCAGCTTCTGGATTATGTATTCTATATTATAGAAGAAGCTGCTTTTGATTATAGGAGAATCGGATCAAGCCGGCTACAACTTCTAGATTCCGGACCAAGCCGGTGAGAATCAGCAATAATCAGTGAGAATCAGGTTTTAGACAGCTTCTGATTCTATATAGAAACCAGCTTCTGATTCTCAAAGAAGCTGTCCAGGATCCTCCCGTTCGGCAAATAATCAGCTTTTTTTAACAGAAAAACTTACCTACGGTATACCGTAGGAACGGTATACCTCTGAAACTTATGATTTTTTATACTGAAACTTATGAAACTTAGCACTAAAAACTGATAAAACATGAAACTGATGAAACTAAATATTGAAACTCATAAAACCAGCACTGAAACTGATAAATTTCATAAGTTTCACAGTTATACCGTTGAAACGGTATACTGTTCCCTAGTCTCCCTCTTTTTTAAAGTAGAAGCTGTCTAAAGCTGAAACGAACAGGGTCTAAGAATCGTTAGATTTGCGTGTGATTAAAATTTTACATACTACTAGTAGTAATTCAGTTATTCGCCAAGCTTATAAACTCGGTGTGAAGTTTGCGCGCATACGAATTTGTTTTTCAACCAATGTCCACGGAAAGGTGCATGTGTTACTTATCTGTAGACTGTAGGTTCCATTTTAGAGTGAAAACGGATGGTTACGGATGGATAATATATTATCTTTATCTTTATATGTTTTTCTCGGATATGAATACGGATACGGATAAGCCGGATACAAATATGAATACAGATAATATCGAATATAGATATAGATCTAATACAAATCAAATCAGATATAGTAACGAATATTTATTGAAGCATGATAACCCTTTAGATTGCACATAAAAAATTAATGAAAACACATAACTAGTTGATTTGATCAAAATGTTATTGAAAATTGAACAAATATAAGCATTTTCATTCACTTAGACAATAGTTAGATACCATGTGGCAAACAAAATTACGTAAGACTTAGTTTGTCACACGCATACGACTAGTTTATCATACATATAGATCAAAACACAAAATGAAGGTAATCCTTACTCAGAGATACAAATGGAAGTAAACACAGAACACACTAAAAGATATCATATCTCTAGAAAAAGTATATAACACTTACATATAATGACCCAAGATTTGTATTCTTTATTTAATTATGTTTAAAATAATAAATTATGTATTTATGAGTTTTTATGCATTTTTAGCTATTTATTTAAAATGTTTTTCATTAAGGACAACAGTGTTTGAATTTTTGAGAAAATTTAAATATGATAAAATCTTAAAAATAATGTTTAAATGATATATTGTGTCCGGATCTTTCCCAAAAAATTCGTAATTTTTGGAGTTGGTTTGCCAATTTTAATAATTGAAACTTGACTTGTAGATTAGTGAAATTAGAAAATGATTTTCAAATTAAGAAACCTTTTTTGGGCCAAAAGAATAGCCTTGGCCCAACCCACATGTATATCCGGATATCTCATTCATCAATATCCGGATTATCCGAATCAGTATCCATATCTGTATCCGACGGATAGTGAACTACCAAATTTGTATATGTATCCGACAAAAAAAAAATCTGTATTCGTATCTGATTCGGTACTATCCGACAAATATTCAATCTGACAGAATTTGTATAAAAAAATTATCTGGATCGGTCAGCAATTATCCGACCCGTCAGTGGCGGAACCAAAAATTTTACCATGGGTGTGCCCGTGCTGTGCCATTGCTCGCCCGAGTTGTTTGCTGCGCCGTGCGCTCGGCTCGTGCATTGCCACCCAAGTTGTTTGCCGCGCCGCCACCCAGCCTACGCGTTGCCTATTGCGCCGCCGCTCGCCCAATCCGCACAGCATCGCCACCCGCCCGAGCCGCCTGCCGCGCCACTCGCCCAGCCTGTGCATTGCCTGCCGCGCCGTCGCCCACCCAAGCCGCTTGCTGTGCCACCCGCTCAGGTCGCGCGTTGCCTGCTGCGCCGCCGCTAGTATACTGATGCTTAGTTCGCAAGTATTGATGATTGTATAATATTAATTTTCTTATGAAATGTCCAATATTTGTATTGATTCAATGCACTCATCGTGATGAGCACAAAAACGTAAATAAATGGTTCGTAGCTAAGTTGAGAAAAAACTTTGTATAAGTGACAAAAAATAAATTATTTTAATCTATCAATTGTACGGTGCCATATGGTTAGTAGATTAGTTGAGAAAAAGATTTAGCAACCATGAGGTATGAAATGTAATTATTATCTAAATCATTTAAGTATTGTTAAATTATATTGAAATCAAAATGCATTGTAATATCTATTAGTAAAGGTAGTTCTAAAATTTTCAAAAAATTTGGGGGTTCCGGTGCATACCCGCCACCCCAACAGGTTCCGCCTCTGCGATCCGTTTTCATCCCTTGCTCTGCCCCACTCAACCAGTTGTAAGATTTTTTTAGGAAAAAAATGGTTAACCAGAGCACAACTAGCTGTTATACTGTTATCATTCAACGGTGGCAGCGGCACGAGAGGAAGTAGACCGGTGATATACATCTTTGGGGGTTGACGGGAAAGCTGGCAAATCCGACCAGGCATCTTTAGCAAGTTTGCCGAAGGAATGTGTAGTACGTGTTTGTTTGCTACCAATGCATCCTATTTCCCCCGTAGAAGCTTTGTGTTTAGGCCAGTCGATTACTCAGCTGTAGAAGAACACAAGTGCGTTCTATTCTGAAATGCAATGGCCGGCAACAACGACGTCGATAAAACGCATGGTATATGCTTCTGTGGCGGTGCAATGACAAAGCTCTAGACTTGTACGAGTAGTCGTTATTGCTTTAGCTCTACCACACCTTTAAGACGGTTGATCTTAAGGGGCGGAGCTGAGCCTCGGGCAACCGGGGCCCGGGCCCGAGGCCCAGCTCAAAAATAGGAGGAATGGTTTTGGCTGGAGAGGCAGAGAAGTGATTAGACCATTCGGATTGCCAGCCTAGTACAACAATCTTCACCTGAACTTTAGCTCACGAGGCAAATTAAGTTCCTTCAGGCCGAACCTTTTCTTCTACGACCGGCCGATCTAACTTGGCGGGTAAGAGCATCTCCAGCAAGGGCCCCTAAAACAGGGTCCCTATTTTAGATTTAGGGACCCCCTCTATTTTTTGGGGCTCTGTTTTCGGAGCACAAGTCCAAAGAATGACCCTTAAATCTCAAATTTTATTTTTCTTTTTCTCATATTTTGACATATCTGCTATGTATAATCTTCATTTAACACTACTAAAATTCAATCAAAAATATTTGTAATACATAAAACATAATCATATTAACATTTACAATTTAAAAACATGATACTTCAAATTTAAATTTAAAATTTTCAAAACATGATAAAATTTTCGAAGCCTCTCATGTATTTCTCTCTCTATCTTCAATAATAGGGGTTGTACTTGTGTCCCTGGGAATTGGGGCTGAGGAGGCAAATTTAGGAGCCTCCTAATTTAGGGGCTTGAGTTGGGGCCCCTGGGAATTGGGGCTGAGGAGGCAAATTTAGGGGTCTCTTAATTTTAGGGGCTTGAGTTGGGACTCTGCTGGATCTGTTTTTTTTACTACACTCCCTATTTTAAAGTTTAGGGGCTGGTTTAGGAGCTCTGCTAGAGATGCTCTAAGTGAAGGGCATTCCGGGCCCAGCTGACTCCGCCCCTTATCTTAATTAAGGGAGGGGGCAACCCAACAATCCAACTATACGTACGAGGACGGCCAGCGAGAAGATTAAGGAAATGGCGCTAGCTAACACCCACAGGGATCGATGAATAGATGGTTTTTTAAGGCAATTGACGCAACGCCGGATGAATGCAAGAGAAAAATTCAAACATGAGTTTGACACGAAATGGAGCTAAACACGCATATTTTTTAATTGCTTCGACGGGCGGGGGCTGCAGGAGGTGCGTGCCCAGGGGATATGGACGAAGCGGCCCTAACGGCGGGGCGGATACGGCCTCAATCTGCAGGCACGCCGCGTGCGGACGTCATGGTGTAGCCCCTGCCGTCACTCCCCGCAGCTGGCAGCCTGGCCCAAACTGCGGCGAACCTTTCGCTTTCGTGAGGTGCGAGTTGCATGCCCCGCTTGTTCCGGTCTTCCGGAACAACTAGGTAAAATGTGTGTCTAACGCCGCACCGTTTAAAATTTATTTTGTTTGGAAAAGTTTTTTTATACTCACAAAAAATCACAAAGGATCTATCTGTAATTTACAGGTATCAATTCGTAATTTAGAGAAAGTAGAAGGGCTTATTTGCAAAAGGATCAATCTATAATTAGAGAAACCAGAAGGGCTTATTTGCAAAATGGGGTGGGCTGGCGTGGCATGGCTAGGAGGGCGCCGATTCTTCCCCACAATATATATAATATTCTATCGAAGGTTCATGTTCACGTTTCAGGCTCGTATTTGGCACATCTCGATCGAAACCGACAAGGCATAATCGAGTCCGGCTCGACGGTGTAGCACGTACTCCCATTTAAGCGGGCCAGATATTTTAAAGCACGCTTCCTCTTTATTTTATGTCTTTTTTAAGTTTCCTAAGTGGGTTTTAGATCTCATTAATTCTTACATAGTAAATTGTCTTTGGAATGATTACAAAGGTCACAATAAGCTTCCTCTAGCTAATTGGCACCTAGTGTGTATGGAGAAAGAGTATGGTGGTCTTGAAGTGCCTAATCTTAGGGATTTAAACATGTGCCTTCTAGCCTCTTGGATAAAAAGGTTTTCTATTAATGAGAATAAACAGTGGGGCATTTGATTAAATTCAAATACAAAACAGAGAAGTCAAATATCATTCTTTGTGAGTTTAATCATATTTTAATTTTTGGAAAGGGATTTTGTGGGCGATGCAGGCTACCAAGTTTGGATATAGGTAGAGTGTGGGTAATGGAGCTAAGATTAGGTTTTAGGAGGATATTTGGTTTGGTTTTTCTTATTTAGCTATTCAATTTTAGGATCTATATGTGTTAGTCAATGAAAAAGGTTCCACGATTGCAAAGATTTGGGATGGTTCTAATATTAAATGTACTTTTAGAATAATCTTTTCTGAAAAGATGATAATCAGATGGTTTGAGCTGGTGGAAGTGGTAAATAGTATAAGGCTCATTGATGAAAAAGATGCTTTGGTCTGGCAATATAATAGCAATGGAGTTTACTCTTTTAAATCTGTTTATACAATTATAAATTTCAGGGGGTGTTACCTGTTTTCATTCCTGCAGTGTGGAGTCTCATTGTTCCTCCCAAAATCTATTTTTTTTTCTCTGGCTTCTTTCTCATAATAAGATTATGACTAGCGATAATTTGTTGAAAAGAGTTATAGATATAGGGGTTTTATGTAGCTTCTGTGATGAGATTGAATCTGTTATTCATCTTTTTTTCGAGTGTGTTGTAGCTAGGAACATTTGGGGTATGGTTGGTGAATTTTTTTGATTTGAACATTGGGTATACTATGAATCTGTTGCTTGTTTTTGGCTGAGTAATAAGAAAAATGCTACTTTGAATACTATTTGTGCTGTTGCCTTATGGAGCTTGTGGAATAGTAAAAATAACGTGATTTTTATTCTCAGAGTTGATCAAATGTAACAACAGTTTGAAGAAGAGTGCTCATCTCGCTAAGGGATTGGAATCCATTATACAAAGAAGAGATGGTGGTCCAGTTGGATCAGTTCTGCAAAAGACTGGAGTCCAGGCTTCGAGCGCCACTGCCTTTGGATTCTGGAGTAACATGACAAAAAATGAAGACATTGTGGATGAAGTCCATAAAGATGGTGCTATTTCAGAGGAGTTGATCTCGCTTTCAGTTTATTTTAGTGGTTTGGTGGATGACAAGCTGTGATTTTGTTGAGGTTTTCTGTTTGTGTTTTTGGATGTTTAACTTTGTCCAGTTTTAATGTGAGCTAAAATTGACGATATATCAACTGTTACCTGTTTCACTGATGGAACTGCGACATAAAAATCTGATGTCTTTTGATCTTAAAAAAATATTTTAAAGCACGCTGTCCACAGGAAACTTCCACATCGAAGTCAAACACAAGGCAAAGCGTTTGTATCACGTACGAGACCGACCCGAGGTCGCAAGGGCCAAAAACTAGAACAAGCTCAAAACACTACAAGGTTGTATACATTGCAACTTGCAAGTGGGACTGGGTGACGTCGGAAGCTGCCGTGCGGCAGCCCTGCTTCCCCCCTCGTGTGCGTCGCGCGGCGGCACCCACCGTCTCGTAGCCGTGGTGGGTCGTGGCCTTCGATCTTGACCGACCCCTTCCCTCCCTGCCTCGCTATTTCTACCACGCTTCCCCTCCTCCCCCACCACGCGCGTTCGCTTTGCTCTCCGCTTCTCCTCTGTTTCCAGCTCTTCTGCTGGATTCCAACCCTGAGTGAGAGATACCAGCGCTGTTGCATCGGCGGGTTCTTGGTGTCTCCTTTGCGATCTTGGCTCGATCGGTTCCTGGTAATGGCCTTCTGCTCGTTGATCTTTTCCCGTCGTATCTCCGGCCTCTTATCCTCGTTACTAATCCTGACATGCTGAGACGGCGCTTTGTTTGCGCTGTGTCAAAAGATCTGATCACGCTCTCTTGCTGCATGCAGCGCTAGCTGGTGGCCGCGACGGCTTCCCCTGTCGTCCGATCACTCTGGCCTTCGCCGCCGCGTGCACCTTAACCGACGTGCGGGCACCGGAGGATGCAAGCACCGTTCCTATCTCCGCTTTTCTCCGTCTGAAGGGCTCGCCCATAGACAACGGCTAAGGAACTGCGACGCCTTTCTGGCTACTCTTACCTGTTCCTTGCACTGGAAAAGAACGAACCATTTATATTAAATTTAGTGTACCGTAAAGAGCTCTTTCTTTTAAGCATTAAAGAAGTGCTGTGAGTGACTGTCCGAGATGGCCAACATCAGCTGCTTCTCTGCTCTGTTCGGTGGTAAGAGGAAGAAATCGAAGGTAAGTGGTGGCATTGATTTTCTATGGTGAATTTTTGTAGAGTACTTTTGAAGAAAAAAAATTAACGAGTTCGTGCATGGTGATCCATGGCATGCTTGCAGGATATGAACAAGGTATCTTACGCCAAAAAGTCTAATGGAAACGACTGTCCGAAGGTGAAACCGGTGGAGTTCATGGACAGGACGGACACCGCCGACGTGGTCAAGGGCAGTGGCAACACCCCAGGTTGCGACACGAAGGTTGTCGCTGACACAACCGCCGAGTTGGCATACGAAGGCCATGACGAGAACGACGGCAAGCCCTCAGTAAAGAGGTGTTTGTCTGACGTCGACCTCGTCGCTGGCGCAGGCTCATCCGGCTACAACAGTGTCGACGGCGCCGACAAAGACGCTATCAGCGCCGCACCGAATGTTAGCGAGTCCGGCGTGGGCCGCATGGTACCGGCTGCGTCGTCGAGGCTGGAACGCTCGTGCTCCAACATCGAGACGGCAAGGTCTGGCTCTAAAGCGTTCGACCTGCTGCCGGCGAAGTCACGCTCTTACGATGACCTCATGACATTGCCCACCGGAAGCTTGACCACCCCCAATGGCGCGCTGGACGCCAGCCCGACGGCGTCCGTGAAGACATCGTGCACCGCGGACTGCGTCATGCTGAAGAAGCGGTCGTCGAGCCAGGTGCTCCCGTCCCGGAGCCGGAAGCTGTGGTGGAGGCTGTTCCTGTGGAGCCACCGGAACCTGCACCGGTCGGGCGCGACCATACCTACGCTGCCACCGGCGGACACAGACGACGTGACCCATCAGCACGACGGGTACACGTCCGACACGCTCGACGCGGGCACCGCCTTGCCGGACGCCAAGAACAAGGAGGTCGCCGTCGAGGAAGAGCAGATTCCGAACCAGTGGGTGGCATTCTCGGCCGAGGCCTCGTCGCTGGACCGGGTCAGCGTGTGGGTGAACAGCCTCGAGGACTGCTCCTTCCACGTCGACGAGGAGGACATCACGGAGCAGGACGACGGCGCGGTAAACCCTCACTGCCCTGGGATCGCGGAGTCGTCGTCGGGGCGCAAAGGCCACGCGCAAGCGCGGCGGCGCACGGCGGACGAGGCCATCCAGGCGAAAAGCATCATTCAGACGCTCAACACGTTCTCGTCGGTCGCGCACATATCGGGCATGGGGCTCAATGTCGTCCCGATGATCGCGGCGTTCTCGAGCCTCCGGGCTGTCAATCTGTCTGGCAACTTCATCGGTAAAATTCTACTCATGCTTGGCAGTACGAAGTACATGTAAGTTCCATTTTTCTTGGGCTAATGCACGTGTTCATTTTGCAGATCATATCTCCCCTGGAACGTGGCCCAAGGGCCTGCACTCGCTCGACCTGTCGAGGAACAAGATTGCTACCATCGAGGGGCTGCGGGAACTGACGAGGCTGCGCGTGCTCAACCTCAGCTACAACCGGATTTCACGGATCGGACATGGTAAGCATTTCTGGGCAATGCACCATGCGTGATGCGACCTTTCATCAGTCTATTTTTCCCGTGCATATTCTGGTGAAAACCAGGCCTGGAGATGCCGAGTTGCATGTATATATCTTGCTCTCATTGTTCAATGTTCATATGTCATTCTGGATCGTTGACATTAATAGTCAGATCTTGGCCCGTGATAACTAGCAATAGGATGGTCCAAGCTACAGGCTTTAGTAGTACACAGCAACGCCAGATAAGATAACCGGTATCACACCGCGTCCCGTACTCCATATGCCAGCTTGTTCATCAGTCCTTGGGAATCGAGTGGATCTATCCCAGGCTCCCAGCTTTGCTCGTCCCTAGAAACAGATGTGCATGACTGGATGCCACATCGGTCAGCTGGTCCACCCAGTCACCCATAAAAGATTCAGAGGTGCGGAAGCACTAGGTGGAAGCAGCGCACCTTCTCCGTGCGGCTGCCTGCATGTTAAATAAGCGACAAAACGCGTCTGATTTGGTTACAGATCAACTCCAATTGCCAGGATCTCACCGGCCATGTATAGCGCAACTAATTACAGAAGATTCTATCTTTAGTTAACTTTCTATGCTATTCAAGGCCGGTATTATCATGGGCAATCGGTATATAAATCTCAGGGATTACATGCCTTATCTAACAGCCCCCCTCAATCACACCTTAGCTAGGTTGAGATTGAATTTGAAGTTCTCTAACTGTCGCACTGGGAGAGCTTTGGTGAACCCATCTGCAATTTGATCACCTGAGGGAATAAAGTCAATTTCCAATAATTTCCTTGAAACTCGTTCTCGAACAAAGTGATAATCAACCTCGATGTGTTTAGTTCTTGCATGAAATACAGGATTAGCGGACAAATACTTGGCTCCAATATTGTCACACCACAACTTTGCAGATCGTGGACAATCAATTCTAAGTTCTTGGAGTAGAGTTTGTATCCACATAATTTCTGCTGTCGCATTTGCTACAGCCTTGTATTCAGCTTCTGTGCTTGATCTAGACACTGTGGGTTGTTTCCTAGCACTCCATGAAACTAAATTAGTGCCCAGAAATATAGCAAATCCACCAGTAGACCTGCGATCATCTAAACACCCTGCCCAATCAGCATCTGAAAAACCACTGACAAGCAAGGAGCTGGACTTACTTATCTTGACTCCAATCTCGGTTGACTGCTTTATATATCTCAGAATTCTTTTCACCGCTGCCCAGTGAACAGCAGTTGGAGCATGCAAAAATTGACATACCTTATTTACTGAGAAGGATATATCGGGTCTTGTAAGAGTTAAATATTGAAGTGCCCCTACTATACTTCTGTATTGTGTAGCATCGTTTGGCCCCAATGGAGTCCCGTCGGCTGCAGACAATTTCTCACTGGCCACCAGAGGCGTGGATGCCGGCTTGCAGTCCATCATTCCTGTTTTTTTCAGCAACTCAGAGGCATACTTGTTTTGAGTTAGCACTATACCATCTCGTGCTTTGTTTACTTCAATGCCAAGGAAGTAATGAAGTTCACCCAGATCCTTGAGGGCGAATTCTTCTCTGAGTTGATTCAGCAAACCTGTGGTGGCAGTTTGTGTTGAACTTGCAACTATTATATCATCAACATATATTAGTAAAAATATAGAGATACCTCCCTTACTGAAAAAGAATAGAGAGGTGTCAGCTTTGGATGCATGAAAACCAAGACTTTGTAGTTTTGTACTTAACCTTGAGTACCAGGCCCTTGGAGCTTGTTTTAACCCATACAATGCTTTATCTAGTTTGCATACAAAGTTAGGCTTACTTTTGTCCTCATAACCGGGTGGCTGCTTCATATAAACTTCTTCTTCTAAATAACCATGAAGAAAAGCATTTTGCACATCTAGTTGACGCAGACACCATCCGTTTGACACAGCAAGGGACAAGACAACACGAATTGTAGCAGATTAAACGACCGGGCTAAAAGTGTTTTCATAATCTATACCAAATCTTTGTCTGAACCCTTTTGCAACCAGTCTAGCTTTGTATCTATCAAGACTTCCATCAGCTTTACGCTTGATTTTGTATACCCATTTGCAATCTATTACATTTCTTCCTTTTTGAGGTGGAACAAGGTGCCATGTTTGATTTTTTCTTAGAGCATCATATTCAATATCCATTGCATACTTCCAATTAGTATCTCCTAGGGCTTCTTCTAAGTGTTGTGGTTCACCACATGCTGTAAGGAGACCATAGCGAACTGTGCCATCAGTGTATACCTTGGGTTTTCTGATGCCTGCTTGAAGATGAGTTGCAGGTCGAGTAGCAGTCGACTGCGACGTGGTTGTCGTAGGAAATCCTGGTGTGGCGGAGCCCGAATCGTGACCTGTGCGCCCATCCGTAGATAGATCTTGCGTCGCGTCTCCAGGCCTGACGTGCCTCGCACTCGCTTCCTCATCATCACCAGTAGTGCGGCGCATGTCATTCCCCCGTGGGTGCGCAGACTCAGGTGACGCCGCGCCAGCCGATGGTAGATTGCCTGAAGTATTTGGTGACAGGCTCAGAGCGGGAACCGTACCGTCTGCAGCATCTGTGGGAACGGATCCCGGGGTTGGTTCTTCCGACAAATCACCTGGTCCATCTGTATTTCCCTGTGAATCAAGATCTGCATATACTGGAGGAACAGGATTAGGAGTATTAACCATTGGATTATCCACATATTCATGCCCAGGTGAGAGAAGATTTGGTGGTAGGAGTAAGATTTCTGAGCGAATCCTAGCACCGGCGTTTGAATGCAACTTTGTGAAGGGAAAAACTTCTTCATCGAACACAACATCACGGGAAACATAGATCCGACCATTAGCAACATCAAGGCATTTAAAACCCTTGTGCATGTTACTGTAGCCCAAGAATACGCACTCTTTGGAGCGAAACTGGAGTTTGCGATTATTATAAGGCCGAAGATTGGGCCAACATGCACACCCAAAGATTCTCAAAGAGGAAAAATCGGGTTGAACCTTGAATAGACGTTCTAGAGGTGTTGTATAGGCAATGACCTTACTTGGTGTGCGATTTATAAGAAAAGTGGCAGCTAGGAATGCTTCATCCCAAAATTTAAGGGGCATGGACGCATGAGCAAGTAAAGACAAGCCTACTTCCACTATATGTCGGTGTTTTCTTTCAGCGGATCCATTTTGTTGGTGAGTATGAGGGCATGAAACCCGATGAGAGATGCCAATTTTGGTGAAAAAGGAGTGAAGTTTTTCATATTCACCTCCCCAGTCCGTTTGCATGGAGATGATTTTTCGATCAAACGATCTTTCAACAAGATTCTGAAAATCATGAAACTTTTGAAAAACTTCAGATTTGAACTTGAGGAGGTAGATCCAAGTGAATTTACTGTAATCATCAATAAAACTCACATAATATTTGTATCTGCTCGCAGAATCAGGAGCAGGTCCCCAAACATCAGAGAACACAAGTTCTAAAGGATGACTCGAGACACTGGAGGACTTAGGATAGGGTAACTGATGACTCTTTGCTTGCTGGCAAGCATCACACACAGAGTCCTTATTCAATTTATCATGACAAGGAAGATTAAAACTACTAATGACCTTTTGAACTATAGGAGATGCAGGATGGCCGAGACGACTGTGCCATCTATCGAACGAAGGCTTGCTAACACCGAGAACTTGTTTTGTGGATGGTGGTGCGCATGGCAAAGGATATAGACCCTTCTGACATCTCCCTTTAAGAAGTGTGCTCCTCGTGTCCCGATCCTTTATGAAGAAAAAGTGAGGATGAAATTCAAGGAACACATTGTTATCTTTGGTAAGACGATGAACTGACACAAGATTCTTCTGTGCTTGTGGAACATGAAGGATATTAGTAAGATTAAGATCACGACTCTGGGTATGAATAGTAGATTTACCAATATGGCTAATATCCATACCTGAACCACTCGCGGTGTGAATCTGATCTCCTCCATTGTACTTATCTCGAAGAGAAAGCTTCTCCAGGTCACTTGTTATATGATCGGTAGCGCCGGAGTCCGTGTACCAGTTTGTATCGACGGAGTAGGCACTGGTAGCAGCAGCAGCATGCCTAGGATCAGGAGCATAGTTTTCATCATATCTGTGCCAACACCGTTCTGCAGTGTGGCCAACTTTGTGGCAGACTTGACACATGGGGCGATCAGACGAGTTGTTGATGTTGCTGCGCGTGCCGTTGCCTCCCTGTCGAAGATTGCCACCGGAGTTGTTGCCGCGGCCACCATGTTGTGGCAGACCACCACGACCTCCTCGACCACCACGCCCGGAGCGGCCAGAACCTCCACGCCCGCGTCGATTGGCGACGTTGACAGAGGGCGAGTTGCCGTGGTTGCGCAGGTCCAGCCGAGTTTCAAAGGCGATCAGCTGTGAATATAATTCATTCACAGTGATCGGTTCACGCCTCAGTGAAGCAGAATTGACCAATGAGTCGTACTCATCGTCAAGCCCGGTGAGGATGTATGAGACCAGATCTTCGTCATCGAGCGGCTTTCCAGCAGCCGCCATCTCATCACCAAGGGTCTTCATTTTGCCGATGTACTCTGTCACCGACAAGCTGCCCTTCTGAGCAGTCGAGAGAGCCAGACGTGTGTTAACTACACGGGCCCTTGTCTTGGACACGAACATGGCTTCTATGGCGCGCCATGCCTCCTCTGCAGTCCTGGTCATCGCAATCTGCGTCAGGATGTCCTTGGACACCGAAGTGAGAAGAAAACTGAGGACCTGCTGGTCCGCAGCAAACCAATCCTCATATGCAGGATTGGGTGTCTTGATAATCTTGTCGCCATCTTTGGTAGATATCTCGACGGCCGGCATGGAAGTCTTGCCGGTGAGATGCCCATCAAGGCGAGCTCCACACATGATGGCGGCCACCTGAGCCTTCCAGGTGGCATGGTTGTTCTTGGCGAGCTTCTCTGATACTTGGTAGACGATCGGGCTGTTAACAGCGGAGGAGGAGCCGGAAGCCATGGCGATAATCGCTCTGATACCATAAAAGATTCAGAGGTGCGGAAGCACTAGGTGGAAGCAGCGCACCTTCTCCGTGCGGCTGCCTGCATGTTAAATAAGCGACAAAACGCGCCTGATTTGGTTACAGATCAACTCCAATTGCCAGGATCTCACCGGCCATGTATAGCGCAACTAATTACAGAAGATTCTATCTTTAGCTAACTTTCTATGCTATTCAAGGCCGGTATTATCATGGGCAATCGGTATATAAATCTCAGGGATTACATGCCTTATCTAACAACCCACTGCCCCTTTATGACCTCATTTCTGTTTGTAATTGTCCCCCATGAGGCGCTGTCCTTGTTTGTTGCTAACACTGCAAAATATGATCCTACCAGGCTTTCACCAACACATGTCTGGAGACTTTGCATACATGCTAGATCACCAGAATCTACACTTGTCAATGTGCTGCAAATCTGCAATCAATGTGAATCGAAACAGCTGATCAATGTGCGTTCTTGCTTCCTGAATTCAGGCCTGTCGAACTGCACGGCGATCAGGGAGCTCTACCTCGCCGGCAACAAGATCAGCGACGCCGAGGGGCTCCACCGCCTGCTGAAGGTCGCCGTCCTGGACCTGAGCTTCAACAAGATCACCACAACCAAGGCCCTCGGCCAGCTCGTGGCCAACTACAACTCTCTGAGGGCTCTCAACCTCCTCGGGAACTCGGTCCAGACCAACATCGGCGACGACACGCTCCGCAAGGCGGTGTCGGGCCTCCTCCCGCGGCTGGAGTACTTGAACAAGCAGCCCGTTAAGCCGCAGCGCGCTCGGGAGGTGGCCAAGGACAGTGTCGCCAAGGCGGCCCTCGGGAACAGCGGGTGGAGCTCGCGCAGGCGGGTGTCCCGGCGGCTGAGCCAGAGCCCCGGCTCGTCGGCGAAGAGCCGGGGCAGGGAAGGGAGCAGCAGGAGCAGGTCCAAGGCTAGGCCTCACAGTTCGAGTCTCACAAGGAGGTGAGACAATCAGGCAATTAACCGTGTCGTATTGGCACTGGTGGGTGTTATTGCATTGGACGGAAATGCCATGGGTTTAAACTGCCATATTGTTAGATCAATAATACACATTAATCCTCGTGGTTATTCGATTTGAAAGGAACTTGCAAAACAAGTGTGTTTCAAGCGTTTCCTGAATAGCTTGGCATCCGAAATGATTCAAGAAAGCAGGGAGATACATGCATTTTGGCGATCCAAAAATGTATGTTGCGAGATCGACGATGTAAATGGTTATCTTGATTTGGGAGACAAGGACGAAAACATGGGGGATTTTTGTGTACTTTTGCGCATCCATTATTAAGCTAGCGGTGGCTATAGCTCATCTTCTCGCCATCCTATGATTTTGGCACTACAATGCTGAATTGCTGATTTCCATAAAGGTATCCTTCACATCTGGAAACATATCACCGAATATCGATCATATCGAAGATGCAAAATAACATTGTACATGGTCATCTAAAAACGAACTTTTGTCGTAGCATATACCAATGCTGAACATATTCAAGTAATCTTGTTTCGACTGCTACCATTCGATAGTGCCTTTTTTTTTTCCTGAAAACAAATGGGTAGCAGAACCAATGGAAAGATCAAACATTTTGAAATGGTTCGAATTCAACTGAGTAGCAGAAGAGAAAACAAATGATCAAACAATTACGGAACATTGGAGGTCATCGATGAAACTTAGCAAAAGATGAAAAAACAAATAAATAGAAAAAAATTCCGACCTGCCAGATTCGAATCAGCGATCTAAGGATTGACTGCAACGACTACAGGGTACAGACCTCCGCTCTACAAAGCTAAGTTCGCTCTGTGTTAGAGCATCTCCAAGAGGGCTTTAAATATGGTCTTAATTTGAATTATAGGGTTTTTAGGGGGAAATTAACTCCAGCAAAGAGCCTAAATTGTTAAAATTTAGCAAATTGTTTTAGGGCCTTTAGGAGTGTAGTTATATTTAGCAACTATGTGATTGAGCCCTATTTTCGTTGGGTTTTAAGGCCTAATTGTTGGAGTGAATATTTCGTTGGAGCCCTAAATCTAATTAGTTGGGGTCCTAAATTAAAGTTTAAAGCTCATTTTTATGGCTCTCTTTTGGAGATGCTCTTAACGGACAAAGCAAATTAAGAATAACTAATGTATCTTAGACACCAAGAAACAAACTAACAATAAGAGCAGATACAATAGTCTGTCTCTAAGAATTTTAACTCACCTAAAGACAACACTAGAGACAACATATCTAATAGTTGTCTCTAAAATCATTCAGCTTCATTATATTTTGCCTCCCACACTTTGTTATATTTTGTGGTGGTTTGTGCGATCAGATTGTTTCTTTTATAAGAGACGGCACATTCTCTTTTCTCACCTCCTCTCTCCTCCACGTAGAATTTTGCTTACATGGCATAGCTAAGAGATAGTTGAACTGCTTCGGCATCATGCTGGCTCGGTGGTTCTGCAGTCCACACGGCAAAGGTACATGCTTGGCGGCAAAACGGCACTCATCGACTCTACGCGCACCGCCCAGCAGCAAAGGCCAGGTGGCAACGCAATCTGCACATGCACTCGGCACCAGCGCGTTGGTACTTGGTGTTATAAAACGTAGCTCATCCGCACCAATCAACAGCATGTTAATAAATCATAAGAACAAGAACAGTAAGCACACAATATAGGAGGCAAAATACTCCCACTTTATTAGATTGAATTTCTTTACTAAGGGGTGCCCCAATATATAACAAAACTATTTATATATAGATTCAGATTCACCCAACCAATAGATAGAGTCTATCCAATTTGGACTAGGAGTCTATCTGTTTTATAACACTCCCTCTTGGGCGAATATCGTGTAATGCACATGTCTCATTAAAAACTCCCCGCAAAAACCCAATGCAAGAAAAGCGATGGAGAAAAAAGTACATTACACTCGCACTCCGTGTTACACTAATTGCCTCACTAAAAACCTTTATGCGAGAAACTTCAGGAAAACTCACTAATGGAAAGAGAGCACAACTTATAATCTTCAGGATATGAAATATGATCTTCAGGATCATGCAAAAGGGGTAATGGTTCGGAGATTTACTCCCCCTGAACTCTGTAAATCTCTAAGTCACCTCATTCCAATGCCATTAATGTATTTTTCGAAAGTAGACTTTAGCAAAGATTTTGTGAACAAATCTGCTAGATTTTCATATAACTTAGTTTGCATTATTTTTACCTAACCATTTGTAACATCCAAAAAGTTTCATTTCTATTTATTTTTTTAATTGATTTGGTTTTTATTTTTTTCATGATTTTATAGGTCTTATAAAGTCTTTTGTAAATTTTTTATTTATTAAAAGAATTTTTGAAGAAAATTTATAACCCAAAAAATTATGAAACTAATTTTATTAGGTCCCAAATATTCTATAGAATTTTATATAATTTTTTCAAGATTTTTAGAGCATTTTTACTATTTTATTCCAAGTATTTTCCTTCTCAGCCCATTTTAATATGAAAATGACAGGTGGGACCAGACCCACCTGTCATATGTTTCTTTAAGCTCTAGCCAAGCTAGAAAACTTTGTCTCTCTCTTCCCTTCGTGAATGCCCACTTAAAAGATTCGAATCTCCTTCAAATTCGCACTGAAACGCCTCAATTAAGTGCGCAATCAAATCCTCATCTCGTCCTTAATCTTCCAAAACTGTTTCTCGAATAAATCCCCCGCGATTTGCCCTTAAATCCCAAGAAATCTTCATTGCCATTTACTTCTGATCACAGCCATTCCCTCCCCGACTACGCCCTCTTCGATCCTCCTCTCGCCCTATAAAAGAGAGCAGTAGGTGCGCAAACCTTCACTCATCTCGTTTTGACACTTCCCAAGAGCCAGGTGGCCTTTGTTTCACTGGATTTTGCAAAAGGTCTGAGTCCCTTTTTTTGGCTGCCATCGCTTTTTTCGGCCGCCAACGGCGTCGGTTCCGTTGTGCCATGCCGCCCCCAATGCACGCTCCAGCCGCCGCTGGCCGGGCACGATCACACCCCCCGCCCCCAGGCCGTGCCGCCCTGCCCTCTGCCCAAGCCGACCGGGTTTGCCCAGCCATGCACCGGTGCAGTGCACCAGTGATTCGTGGACCCTGGTCCACCTTTTTTAATTTTTTCCAAAACCGAAAATGGTGTCTTGACATCAAAGATACATAGTAATTAAGATTTCCTTTTCCTTTTATTTTTAAACTTCCGAGAACCCGTTTGAACATGTTGATCCCAATTTCTAAATTATATTTTGAACATGTCCAAAAATCAGAAAAATCCTTTTCCTTTTCTTTTTAAACTTCCGTTTTCGCCCGTTTGAACTCCAGTTGGCTCCATTTTTCTTTATAGGTTCATAGAAATTCTAAATTTCACTTTTATGCTAGTTTGGTATTTTATTTAATTTTTTATTTATATTTGAATTTGGATGTTTTTCATGTATAAATTTCGGAGAGCCGGAGGAGTACGCCGTCGCTGATCCCAATCAGTTACTCTACGACCAAGGCAAGTTGCACATCTTTGAACATGTTGATCCCAATTTCTAAATTACATTTTGAATTTCAATTATTACATGCATAATTTTAGTATTGTAATTTCGATACCAATTTTAAATAAGTAGTTAATCTCCAAATTGATTAAAACCACCTTGGAAATTTGAGTATTTTATTCCATTGTAATCATAAGACATATATATACAAATATCAAAATGATTAGAAATATGCTTAGACATGCTTAGAACCGAGGTTAGGACCTTTTGGGAATTTGGGCCAAATAAAGTACTATTCAAATGCTTTACCATTTCATGTGAAATCTATGCCTTGTGATGACAAAAATAAAAAATAAAAATGTTGTTTAGACCAGGTGAGAATGGTTGTTATGTTGGTGCGTGATGCACGGGAATTGGGTTTGTGGTAAGCTCACCTAGTTAATTAAGGGCTGGTCTGTAAGCTGCTGAATGTAAAGCGCAATAGTATTTCCACAATTCTATAATGGGACAGACCTAGCTAGCCGTATTAAAATATACCATAGATAGTCATACCATTAGGTGGAAGTGGTGTGGTAAAAGCGTGAATATGCCACTCGACGCAAGAGGGGGCTTCTGACTAGAGTAGTGATTCTTTCAGCGGTGAAACCTTAGTGGGCACGACTAATGAATGAATTTTTATAGGGGTCGTCATGATTTTCTTTGCCACACACCAAAGGAAGTGTGTTTTTGGCGTAAAGAGATGATCATGTGTAGTGGGTAAAGTTGTACAACCTCTGCATAGTGTAAAACTAATCAATTAATCGCACTCACGATCATGGGCATGCCGAGCAAGCCTTTCACGGATTAGATTTTAATATTTCTAAAAATGACTTTAAAAATATGGTTTTGGTTGGAGTGATTCCATTGTTGGAGTGATTCCATTGATTGGGAAAAGTTGGGTTAACTCCAAGAGGGATTCCTGTGCTGAAACTGGTTTAAAAAAAACATCTTTCTTAGAAATATGCTTTTGAAAAATACTTACAGTATTGAAAAACTTGCTGTTTTACGCTAAAATCAACCATATAACCTTCCTTTGTATCCTTTACATTAATAGTGCATCTCTTGTGTAACTTGCGCGGTACTTTTGTACTCACCATTGCTTACTATGTTGATTAAGATGAGTTGTATGATGGTGAGGACAAAACGGACTAGGCCGCTTTTCAGTCAATTGCCTGTGGCAAATCTATTGGGCTTTACTTTTATTTACTTTATTTTTGCTGCTTTATTATTTAGCCTGCGTGCCACTCATCTTGTAAACTGGAATAATTAATTAATAAAATACATTAGATATGTTGTGATAATATTTTTATTATGTGTACTATCTTTTCTTGGACTAGTACGGGATACACAAAGGCTTTTGGATATGTTTTTCTGGGGTCCGACACCATTCTTCTGGAGTTCATGAGGATAGAAAAATTTAGAAGCAATATGCTTCATGATATTACTCTTTACATAATCCATTTGCATTTGCGCAACACAAGCAATATTATCTTCATAGATAATAGTGGGGATATTGATGATATTAAGATCACATGACTTCTAGATATGGTTAATTAGCCAAACATACTCATGTGAGGCTTCATATAAAACTATAATTTCTAAATGATTGGTAAAAGTAGCTACCAAGATCTGCTTAAAAGATTGCCAAGAAGTGGCTAAACCATCGCAGAGAAACATAAACCTGTCTGAGATTTGGCGTTGTGGGCATCAGACAAATAGACATCATCCGTTATATCCCACCATGGTTAAATCTTGGTTCTTTTGGTAAAACAAACCAAGATCTTGGGTACCTTGGAGGTATCTGAGTAAAGTCTTCACACCGGCCCAATGTTTTCTAATTGGGGCTGCACTGTGTCTTGCTAGCAAATTTACTGTGAATGGAATATTAAGTCTTGTGCAATTCACAAGATACATAAGTGCACCAATAGCACTTAAGTATGGGACTTCATATCCTAAGACTTTCTCATTTTCTATCCTTAGTCTAAATGGTCTTTATCCGCTTGAAGAGTTCTCACAACCATGGGGATTTTTAAAGGATGAGATTTATCCATATTAAATCTTTCCAATACCCCCTTGGTATAGACAAACTGGTATACAAAAATTCTTTTTGGGGAATGCTCAAGCTGCCAGCCTAAGCAAATTTTGTTCTACCCAAATATTTCATCTCAAACTCCGTCGTGAGGTAAGTATTTTCTTCCTTTATCTCCTCTGTGGTTTCAATGATATTTAGATCATCGACATATACCAAAATGATACAGAATCCATTCTAAGATTTCTTTATGAACAAACAGAGACAATCATCATTATTTGAATATCCCTTCTTCAGGAGGAAGTCACTAAGTCGATTGTACCACATTTTCCTGACTGTTTTGATCCGTATAGTAATCTAGAGACATGGAGCTTATAATATGCCGTATGAAATTTTTTAGAATTTTTCTAGCATTTTTCATAGTTTCAAGTTAATTACAAAGCAATTTTTAGAATTACTAAACAACAGAAAAATTAAATTACAGCACACATAACATGAAATAATACTAAGGAAAAATAAAACCATGGACTTGGCATAATCACTGTGTCATCATAATTTTCTAGAAATTTCTTGTAATTTTCAAAAAAAATTGTTAACATTTAAGCAATTTTTAGAGTTACTTAAATAATAGAAAATAAATTATGGTGCATATTAAACATGATAAAATGCTATAAAAATAAACCGAAGGTATGGAATCTCAGTATGTGCTAAAACATAATTTTGCCAAAATTTTGGAAGTCCATATATCTAGACATCTAATTTCTAGTATTTATCAATAATTTTCAGAATTATTAATCTATTTCTAAGATTACTGAAAATTGAAGGGCAAAATTGTAAATTCCCCTTTTTAATTTTTATATTTTTCTTTAGGAAAAACGGACGAACCGTACCGCTTTGCTTAAAGGGCGATCTCAAGCAACCTGGCGTGGCTAAAAGGGATCGTAGGCCAGGAGCTTGGGCGTTAGTCTTGGCGCGACAGGCCGATGGGATGGCTGCGCAGGGCGCCGGCGACGACTTCATGCTGTGACGGCATAGGAAGGGGTCGGCGGCGCACTGCCGCGTAGGTGTGAAAACCGAGGTTGTGCGCCAGCTATGCTTGCGTCAATCGCTGCCGGCGATGGAGTCGTGCTCTCCCCCCTTTTTTGTTGATTGATGATGATGAACAATAACAACAAACCCTCTGATCGGCTATTAGATTAGGTAATTAATGTACGACTGAGATGTGCTAATCTGCAGGATTACAACATGTATAGATGCGATCTAACTTACGCATATCGAACTTACGTAGGGTTTGCAGCAGTGTGATCGTGTGTAGCTAGATGAATTCAATGTAGTGTCGATCGATGCAGGTAGACGATCAGTAACGGCCACGCGTAGAATGTCGATGCAATGTAGATCGACACCATATAGACGATGCAGTGTAGACTATCACGATTAGCAACGGTAGAACGTCGTGTTGATAACGTGTTATAAAACATAGTCGTTCACGCGCATCAATCAAACAGCACGCCAACAAAATCACAAGAACAAAAAAGGAAGCATACACAATATAGAGGGCAAAGTACTCTCTCTTTATTAGATTGGTTTTCTTTACAAAGGGGTGCCCCAATATATAATAAAACTATCTATAGATAGATTTGGATTCGCCCAACCAATAGATAGAGTCCATCCAAGTTGGACTAGGAGTCTATCTGTTTTATAACACTTGGTAGCTCTAGCCTCTAATAGGCTACCTCCACGACTCAACATCACAACGTGTAGTCGTGCGGGATCCCCCGACACTGCGGCTTCTATGCGGCATAGTGGTCAACAGTCAACACGCGAGCGCAAGATGGCTGCTTCACACGATGGCATCGAGCTGTGGCTGGCGGGGCACGGTAGAACACACTGCTGTGAAAAATGGCAGACTCTACTGTTTAGTCGGCCGATTAATCAATCGGTGATGGTAACTAAATTGTTACAAATAATTTAATTAAAGTAAAATTAACACGAACGATGAATTGATCATATAATCCGATAATCACTCATTTTTTATTAATTAATTATTTTTTGCTTAATCACAAAAATATCTTATTTTTATTTACTAATTGTGGTAAATTAGTTTATAAAATTATGTTATAGTGTTTATAGTACGTACCTTTTGAAAGAAGTATAAACAATGAAATGTAAAACATGTTTTATAGAGTGATAATTTACAATAACTTTGAGTAACTAAAATATTTCCAATTAATTCAAATAAATGTATTAATAAGAACACATAATCGTCCATTAAATTTTGATTAATCAACTATATTACGATTACTTGTTGAGAGGTGCTTCTATGCTCTTTCTTTTAAAAGTTACACAATTATTAAAGCATGAATGAAGGGTAGATGGTGATTACTTACTCCTTCGTTTGCTTCAAGATTTGTACAACTTGTACTAGAAGGAAGAGCATAGAAGTATTACTCTTACTTGTTTAGTAGTACCACATCCGTCGAACGACCGTTTTTCACAACACTGTTAGAACAACACTGCTGCACGCGTCTTCATGCCCATGGGATGACATGATGATGGTGTTTTTTTTTAAAAGACTCAAAAGTGATTAGAAGAAAGAAATACGTATGCACTCATTTTCGGTATGATTAAAGAAGTCCAAACTTCAAAGAGTAACCAGGTACCAGCAGCCTGCCATTGCCTTGGTTCCTGTTTTTGCATGTGTAATTCAATTATTATCTTGGTAACAATGAAGAAACATACGAGGTCAATTTTATCTTTACATGTAAAAGTCCAATACTCCAATACTACTGTGTACTGTATTTAGGGGCGGAGCTGAGCCTCGAGCCAATGGGTCCTAGGCATGAGACCTAGCCTAAATAATAGTGCAAAAATCTGATTCATTCTTAATTGAGTTTAAGGCCACTTCCAATCCGGCGGCCCACTGGCCCAGCCGCCCAGGCGGCCTCACAAAGTCTCGGGCAGTCGGCCAGGTCGGCCAGGCCAACCAAGGGCATTCGGAGGCTTCGACGCCATCCCCAGTCCCCACTCTCGCCCAGCGCCCGCCCCCAACCCCGGTGCCCTCACATGGCGCGCCGGCCGCGCGCTGCCGGCGCTGCTCTGGCTGCTCGCCTCAACGCGGGGTGGCACGGGCGAGGCAGCGATGGACTCGCTCGTCAACTTGAGCTAGGACGACGCGCTCCTCACCCACCTCGTTGCACTTCGCAGCATCGTCGTTGCCACGGATGTGATGGCTAAGCGCGGCGATGAGCAGCCTGGCCTCGCTCGCAGCCTCATTATGTTGCTCGTCTACCTCACCCAGGTTGATTCAGGCATCGGTGCATCGCCGCGCTCCTCCAGGTCCTCCCTCGCCTCTCGTCTCTCTGTTTTTCAGATTAGCTGCAAAGTTGCTGCCTTTCTTTTATAATTTTGTTAATTCTAGTCTCTGGTGTGTGTGCTAATTCTTAACATTCATTTGTGGCAATCTGATCTATTCATGGTGTTAAAATTACTTTCGTGTTGAGATTTAGTGTACTCACGTTATTGTTGATGATGGTGCTGTTTAAATCGTTTTGTTTGGAGAAAGAGTGATAAAGTTGCAATCATCAAATGAAGTTGCATCACCTTGAATTAATGATTGCAAGTGCATCAGCTGGTGTGTGTTGCTTTGATGATTCAATCCTTTTGGTTATATTTAATCTTTTGTGCTGTTCAAGTCTTTACATTACGTGACTCATAAAGTTATTGCCAATTTTATGATCCATGCTATTCCTAAAGTGTCTAGAAGCATTGCACATTTGCCATCTACTCAGTTAATAATAATTCTATTTGCTGGTGATACCTGACTTCTGACAAATGATGAAGTTTTCAGATCAAAAGGGACAACTGATGAAGTTACATGCGTTATTGTTTTAGATAATTAAGTTTTGGTCATACCTATGATCATCCCTAAGAGTACAACAAAACTCCCTTTCATCTGCACCTTAAGTTTTGAGTTTTCTTAAATGATGATAGTGTTGTTACACTGGTTTTGGTAAATTATGATCTTTTTGTTGATTTGAGTGATTTGTGGTGTTCTGACGAGTAAATCCTATATGAAATGTTAAGCACCATGCTATATTGTTTTGATATATTTTATCTATTTTATTGAAATGTTAAGCCGTAATTTAAATTTATTTTTAATTATTTATTTGTGCTGTATTTTTGTTATAGCTAAATATTCGTAGTTTTTTGATGATAGTAATAGTAACTTACTTTTAACTCGAGACTTTATAAATGCGGGTGCCGTGCCGCCACTAACCGTACTGTCACCAACTTCCGTTACTCTGTAGTTGAGTTGAGAATTGAGACCACTGTCGTCTCTTGGCTTTTCAAATCATAGATCTGCGGCACATCCCAGTATCCCACTTCCACCTCACTCCATTGCCGTCCCACTGCTCCCTGTACTCTTCCGCGGCTCCCGGAGCGGAAGGACAGCACCGCCAGCGGCGGCGAGGGATGGCGGGGGCCGCCGAGAAGGTGGACTACGTGTTCAAGGTGGTGCTGATCGGCGACTCGGCGGTGGGAAAGTCGCAGATCCTGGCCCGCTTCGCCCGCAACGAGTTCAGCCTCGACTCCAAGGCTACCATCGGCGTCGAGTTCCAGACTCGGACCCTCGTCATCGACCGCAGGAGCGTCAAGGCCCAGATCTGGGACACCGCCGGTCAGGAGAGGTATGCACCATTCACCTCGATCCCACTCTGCTCCGTGCCCTCCTCTTCGTCCGTTAGTCCCATTCAAATTATATGCTTCGATTTGTTTCTCTTCGAGGTTGTTTTGATCTCCAGGAAATACAACTATAGTTGTAGCTTCGATCTGTTTCTCTTCGAGCTTGTTTAGATCTCCAGGAAATACTACTATAGTTGTAGCAAAAACGTTGGTTGGTAGATCTCCACAGCGGAAACTGCCTCCTTTTAGCGTGTTTACACCTACCCCAACTAATCTAGTACACAATAATGCGATGTAGATCTGGCATGCCATACTTAAGTATGCATGGTTTAATTAGTTTAATTGATGAGGCAGAACGAATCCAACCATTTTTGTGATTTACTACTTATGCTGTAGGATTACAAACCATAATTGAGAAATTACCTCGGTTGAACCATTTTAGCGCAGGTATGTCATAGAGTACTCCACTTCGGCGTAGATATAAGATGGTTGACAAGCGGAGCTTCAGTGAATGGGAAGAATGTCATTGGAATTCTGACTTGTTCTTAGTTACTCTGTACTTTGTGCATCTGCTGTCTGACACCTGAAGGTCTTAAATGCGTGACTGAAAAATAGCTTTAAATTTCCTGGGAATCCTGTGGTACAACAAAGGAATAGGCTTGCCAAAAGGTACTATTTAAAGGTCCGCGAGAATTTACTCCCTCAAAGAAAAATTAGTTGGTTGCAAAATCTCTAAGACGGCAAGCCTGTCGTGTTATAAGGGTTCTGTAGCGACCCGGGTAATTAACCTAGAGTAATTAGCCTCCACCTGGGCATTACTCTATGTTAATCACTCGAATCTCGATATAGTAGCTAGCAAAGTACCGGGTAGTCCAAGATTGTCAGTACCATACCGTGATCAGAATATTCGCAGTATAACAATAATTAGAGATCGAATCGAAATATATTACATTTCACCACGCAGGCTTATATGTCCATTACATAATTAGACATTGGTTCCAAGTACAAAAAATTTATATTACAACGGTCTCATCCCATGACGACTGGCCCCAAAAGTAATCATTTCTACCCGATCATCTAGTCCTCTTGATTGTAGTAGTAATAAGCATCTTCCTGAAGCTCTGATCCTCGCTCATCGCCTTCACCCACGCCAATCGGTGGATCCATCAAGCTCGCTTTCTAAGCAAAGGGAGGATTATACAAGAGTGAGTACAACGTACTCAAGCACTAATAGCAACATAATGACATGAATTTTCCTCTCTTTTTCCACGAGATCTTTCCTTCCTTCAAACTTAGGTTTTTATTTAAATTAGATTTTCTTTAAAAGTTGGCCAATTTTATTTTAAACTTGACTACTAGCACTTGTATATGAGACAGATCGATCTTCCGTAGCCTCCAATCCAGAGACAGTATGAATTCATGATTTTTAACATCGCTGAGTTTGTACCACTTTACCCATAGTGACCCTCCTCAGAGAGTTCTAACGCTTATCACTAATCCGTAAATAGATCTCCAACCTCGTTACCCGAGTCGTGAACTCCTTCCTCTAGTAGCCTCAACGACTACGGCCATCAGCTTGTACTCCGACAATACCGTTTAAGAATTAACTCTACCCGTGGGCTTCAAATATACCGCCATTTCGCGTGGACTGCACTTCACTGCCTCCCGGCATATCCCGGTACGCCATATAACACTTACCCAATGTGGAGATCTAAATCCTTCATAGGACAACCTTTTCTCGACCGCTTTCCACACTATGGTTGATACGCAACTACGGCTCAATGCCCAAGTGTAGTTTGTAATTCCTTATATTCTATTCTCCGTAGAGGCCCCAACGGCAAGATGACAATCCTTCCTACCTGCCGCCCTACCCACCATAATACGACTACCACGGATTCTTAGTGAACAAACCAAATCCATTTCTTTCCGTGTCACATGACACCAAACCGCTTTCATTTTCTCAAACACGCTTCAACCGCATCCGATTTAAGGTTTTTAATTTGAATATAACGCTTTTCATGCAAGAGTGATACACATAGTATACGTAAATCAATTGAAAAGATTTTAAACAAACATGAATCAAAGGGCTCTTGCCTGAGGTAGAATCAAGTGTTCGACTCGCTTCTGACCATTGGATGGTTTGATCGTTCGACTGAGACCGACAATTATAAAGTATTACTACAATCAACTAAACCTCGCTACGGAAATCTATTCTTCTACTGACGGCGTCAAACTAACTAGAACCCAATAGCTACCCACATTTCAATTTATTTACAAAGAATTCAAATTAACAATTACAACAAGAACAATTATTACAATTTAATCAATTTTTTTCTATCCGACAACTCTGCTTTTAGAAATTAATAAGCTTTTTCCTACCGACTCAAATACGTTGATTTAATCTACGAGTAACGCATCTGAAAATAGCCGTATTCCTAGATTTTCCTTTTCTTCCCTTCTTTCTTTTTCTCTTCTTCTTTCTTTCTTTTCTTTTTCTTCTCTTTCTTTTCTTTTTCTCTTTCTTTCTCTTTTCTTTCTCATTTTCCTCTTTTTCCTCTCCTTTTCCTCCTCTGCCTCACGCCCGGCTTGGCCCTTCGGTCTCACCTCCAACACGCCGCTCCTCCTCTACCTCGCCTCCGCCCGAGCCCGAGGGCTCGCCCCCCACTCCTCGCCGGCCAGTGACCGCGCCACGGTAGCCTCCCTTCCTCTCCCTCTGGCGCACCCAACGCCGCTCTCGGTTCCTACTCCTCTCTACTTCTCCTCTAATCTCTACCTCCTCACCCCCTTTTCCCCTCTCGCTCCCCTCATGGCTGAACCCTAGCTCATCTTCTCCTCCCTCACTGGGTCGCAAGAAGCAGTATACTACTGATCTCGCTTTTTCCTCATTTTTACATTTGCTTTACCTTTTGGTTGGTGAATGATAAGAACAGATATTACTTGGTGCACTTCTTTGGAGATCTTTAGTTGGTTAATCGTGATTCTACTCGGGTTTCGATTTGCTTGCTTGAACGTCGATGATGGAGTTCTAGAGGGACAGGCCAGGCATTGATCTGGCAACCCTAGAGTTCAAAGCGAGACCACTAGGAAGTAGCACTACTAATGCTACTAGAAATTGGTTGTGCACCGAGGAATTGGGGTGAGGGTTCGATTCTTGGGGGAAGATGATGTTGGTGCTGTTCTTGGGTGTTCTTCCTTGCTCGGTTCTGCTGCGTACTCCTTCCGCCCTCGCTCTGGCTCATTGTTCTTGGGGTCTCCTTGTTCATTCATCTTGAGGACCTCTGCTCCTCGATCCTTGATCGGATCAATGGGCCTTGGGGATCTCCTCGGTTCAGTTCATCTTGTGGGTCTCCTCCTCCTTCCTCCGGCCTCGGCCCCTCTTCTTCTTGCTCTCTGCGCTCTTTCTCTCCGACAATGTGTTTTGTGCGTGTGTTCTACTGGGACCGAGAGAAGAGAGGAATGCTTGCTTGCTATAAGGAGGAAGCTGGAAATGGGATCGGGTGGCAGCCGTGCCCTCCCTTGCTGCCACGAATGCTGGGTTGCCGATTGGTTGAAAAGGGCGTCGCCGCCTTTGCTCGGTGCTTTTGGGTTGGCTGTGAGCTGGCAGTGACTGTTTGGCTTGGGTAAAAGTTACTATTCTACTGGTTCACTGGGTTGTCTACTGGTTAATCAACGGGTAAAACGCTGCTACGGATACCCGCAATCCGAACAGGTAAGCTACGGTTGCCGAATGATGATACCCGATCTAGCGAGAGGTGCCGACTCGGCCCCTACGGGTCTGGTATCTCGGTGATCAATACCGCTCAAGGGACTCGAGCGGCAATCTCTTTTCTAACTCTATTCGCTCTATTCGCATTTTTAAATCTTTTCGCAAACAATTACGCTAACTACTGCTCTAATTGCTCATTACTACTGTTGTTTGCTTAGTTAATTTTCTAAGTTATTACAGGTTCACACCATATTGGGTTGAAGTTGTGCTCTTGAAGCTACTTGTGCATTTAGATAAGATATGGTTTCTTGTTGTCAAACTCATGCCATACATTTTGATTTAGGTGGCATGCTGTGACTTTGCAACAGACATGGCATTTGAGTGTGAACCTGTAAGACAGTAGTGGATCCTGTTGATAACAGTGATGAATATACTTTCCAAGTGTTTAGCATTTAATCTCTTAAAATCTGGCTGTAATCCAGGAGCCATAATGCTCTGGAACTGGTAGGCTAGTTGTGAACTCGACAGTGGGTCTCACCAGTGGCGGAGCCATAAAAAATTTAGAGCCTGGGCGAGCTCTAAACAAAATTGAGAACTAGTAAACCACAATAGTTTTAAACAAAAAAATATGGTTTAATACATACATAAAAACAAAAAATATGGTCCAATACATACATAAAAATCCATAGATAAACAAAAAAGGAGATACGACAACAAGTTGTTAGCAATTTCTAAGGGGCTAATCTAAGTCATTCTCTAGCCTATGTCATGATCACTAACTTGAATGCGGAAATGAATCATTAGGTAGACTCACCCGGAGATGATGATGCCATTAGAATAGCTCGGTGTAGATCGTTGATGAGGAAGAAGCAGTAAGGAAGAAGATCACCGTGACTCCCACGGTGATGGAGATGGTCTTCGTCAACCTCAACGCTAATATCCTAGATCGGAAGGGGATTTCGGACGGAGGATGGACCCATGAGCAAAACTCATGAACACAAGTGCCGGCCTCAACCCTATACTTTATATAGCGCTAGTTGACGGGACCAAAACCGAAAAGAATTTCGTGCGCTCCCGATCATTGCGCAAAAGTGGGGTTAACTGTCCCCTAAGATCTCGGAGTTGGTTAGCAACCGTTAGCCAAGATCATTTCTAACACAAGTACCTCACTAAGCTCGCCGTCGCGGCGTCGCCTGCTCCCGACCGGGCCACCGCTCGCCGCCGCCTGCTCCCAGTCGCCTGAGCCCGGGCAACGGCCCAGGTAGGCCGGGCCTTGGCTCCGTCGGTGGGTCTCACTACCAAGTACCAATGGGTGGCGATGGAAAAAAAGGAATACAGTTTCCAAGAGGCAAATTGCATGCCGAAGTTAGACTTCTGCGGAGTTTATCGTTGCTCTAGATGAGAAGTCTTATGATATTCTTGTTTGATGCTCTTGAGGTATTCTGTTTGTTAGAATGTGTACTTGCTTAAAGCAATTGATGGCATTCAGAATTTCAGATATTCTTCTATCATTTAGATTAGTGGGTGCTAGGTTCTATATGATGCTAGGGTCTATAGTGCTATACACAATGATGAACTTCTATTTTGCTTTTTCAAGAAATACCTAGGCAGAGGTGAGAATGTAATGTTTAATTATTTTCTTTTTGGCCCCTGCATCTTATCTCTATGTTAAATGGTTATGAATATGATGTGTCATACCAACGTCGCATCAACCGTCAATACAATATATAATTGAGGTACCAAGAATGACAGGATATGACAATGTTGTAAAATCACCTCTGTATATGCTAACTATTCATGCACTAGAAATTTATATTCATGGAAAATATTTTTTTATATTGGATTCTGATTTATGTGCATAACATTAGAGCTGGCATCTTTAGTACCAAAGAAGAATGGCATTGTCTTATTTCTACTGATATTTGAAATTTCTACTGATCTTTAGTGTTGTTGTGACATTTCTGCTTACCTTCCATTATTTTGTGGCCTTTGCTCCTGACTTGTCATGCTGGCTACTCCCAACACTGCAGGTACAGGGCTGTGACAAGTGCTTATTACAGAGGTGCACTGGGAGCTTTGCTGGTCTATGACATCACCAGGCGCCAGAGCTTTGATCACATACCTCGCTGGCTGGACGAACTCCGTGCCCATGCCGACAAGAACATTGTGATAATGCTAGTCGGCAACAAGAGTGACCTTGGGGAGCAGCGAGCCGTGAGTACCGAGGACGCCAAGGAGTTTGCCGAGAAGGAAAACCTCTTCTTCCTGGAGACCTCTGCACTCCAGGCCAGCAATGTAGAGAATGCTTTCCAAACTGTCTTGACGGAGATCTTCAAAATCCACAGCAAGAAGAACATGGTGTCTGAGCCAAAGAGTAACGGGGCTATGCCTGCAATGGCAGGGAAGAAGGTCTTTGTCCCAGGTCCGGCGCAGGAAATTCCGAAGAGCAAGTGCTGCAGTTCCATGTAATCATTTATTCCTTTTATAGGATGGGTTTGAATGTGCTGAAAATGTTGTTTTATGCACGCAATGTTGTTTTTGGTTGTAAATCCTTGCTGAAACAGTCTAGATTTCAGAGGATTGGTCTTGAAGAACTGATGTTATACCATTGGTGTTGTAGCTTTGTCACAGTGTGACATGAGGTAAAGAAGGCAGGATGCGCGGCCTTGTTGTTCATGTTTTATAATTGATACATTTTTTTCGGAGAAGTTTGAAAATATCAATAGTTGTGTTTGACTGTTTGCTGATTGCTTTGAGATACTTGATTGGTATTCTGATGCCGTAATTGATGCTAGGTCGTCGATGTTAACTGTGCCGTCCAACATAAGATGTGAGGCGGGTATCCAAAAGGAAGATTACATACACGGACCCAGGACAAGAAGTCCGCACCAAACATCCAGACCATCTTAATGCCTTACTGCTCCCACACGGAATGGTTCGGTCGCGTATTTAATGGGCACACTGAATCTGTACGAAAACGAAAAAAGGAGTGGAAGAACCACACTGAATCATGAACCTAGTGCTTCCGGTGATTTTTTATTCTTGTCATGGATTGGAACTTTGTTTATGAGAGCACTGGATTTCTCTTGGGATCTGTGGCTGCTCAACAAAGCCGCAACGTCCTTTGGGCTACAGTACGTTTTAACACAATGGTGTTCAAAGATTGCTTTGTTCAACATTATCCCATCAAGATTATCGAAATGATGTCATTCATAATGATGTTGCACATAATTTAGCCAAAAGTTAAGCCGTGATAATTTAGGCCATGGTTTGACACAATACATGCTTGCCTCGCCGAATTTCTTTTTCGGTGTACAATGCTGCTTTGTTTTTTTATTGTGACTCCATAGATGATTCGTTGCAGGAATTGTCACCATCTAAAACACAATTGGTGTTTTCTCTACTATTCTAAAGCAGCGCTTGGTGGCAGTGGTCCATTCTTCCCACGTCATTAATTGCCGCTTAATTGCCCTGCTTAATTGCCCTACGCAAGCAACGAAGCGTTGCTTTAATTAGCCAGCTTTCGCAAGAAACGAAGCGTTAAAGATAGATGTTTGATTTTGTGAAATAATTTTTTTTTTATTTTTTAATCTTTATTTTTCGTTATCAATTTTGTTTTTCGTAACAACGCACGGACACATAACTAGTAATCACTGATAAATCTTTCTTCATTGGGCGCAAATACGATGTGAATTGTCCTTCAAAAAAAATATTTCATACCGAAACAAAAACTTCATGTGAGGTAAGCAAAACTAGAATCGAGTGAAGTAATGCTTTCTTACTGTAGCCTGGCTCAGCCCATAGAGGGCGGCGGGCTCCGGTACTGCGACGGCCTGTTGCCAGGCTGCCACCAACCAGCAGCCAGTCCACCACCCACACAATTTGGCACCAGGCCGGCAGCAAAGGCAGCCCTTCACAGGCCGAGCCGCCTTGTATAAGAACGCAAACGCGGACATCGCCATCGCCACCGCTCGGTTTCTGCAGCAGACGCACGCCTATCCGGTCTCCACCCATTTCGTCGATTTGGGAGTTGGGACGCGCCGGCCGCGCGCACTTGCGGGTGGACGGATGGACACGGCCACACGGGCCATCAGCCAGTGCCAAAACGCGCGCGAGGACCACCGCGCTTCCGCCGCCACGGACCACGGCACGGTACGGCACAATCAAACACCGCCAGTGTAACATCTTAGAGCATCTCCAAGAGAGATTTTAAATATGGCTTTAATTTGAATTATAGGACTTTCAGGGAAAAAGATCAACTCCAGTAAATACCCTAAATTGTTAAAATTTAGCAAATTGTTTTAGGACCACTGGGCGAATAGCTATATTTAGCAACTCTGTGATTCGGCCCTATCTAATTAGATGATAGTTAGGTTTTAGGGCCTAATTGCTGGATTGAATATTTCTTTGGAGCCTTATATCTAATTAGTTGGGGTCCTATATTGAAGTTTAGAGCTCCTTTTTAGTAATCTCTCTTGGAGATGCTCTTAAGAAATGCAAACTGAAATAAAGTAAATTATTATGCTATTTGGTGCATTTAGGAATTTTTTCCATTTAATTTCTTTATTAAATTCCTTTTTAACTCAAATTTGATAATTCTAAAGGAACTCATAAAAATCCCAAACAATACAGCCTAGGAAATAATTTTGTAAAGTGCTACATTATCTGAAATGAATAAATATGAATTTTATTAAATTTTTACACAAGATTTTGATACCTTAAAAATTTAAAGAAAGCTCAAAAACACCAAACTTCAAAGAATTTTCATTTGCAAACCACATATGTAAACTGAGTGTGGTTAGGGGCATTTGCAACTTCATTCGATGATCTTTCTACACAAAATTTTTCAGGATGCTGCAACTCACTTAAGGCCATGAAATGATAGTTACAAATAGCCAACCAAAAATTTAATGGATTAGGTGGCTACAGTATGCACTCGAGCTGTTCGATGAATTGTTGCACGGTCACGTCCAGAGGCGAAGGGAGCATTGGGGCGCACTGGGGCGTGCGCCCCTGCTCCAACGCAACCCGCAGTTCATTACCCTCTGCAGCCTGCGTCAAACAACTCGGTGCGAGTCTCGGTCGGTGGCACGTCGTGGCAATATCTGATTATGGGTGCGTCAAATTTGAATAAAAATTTCTGAATAAAAATTTGAATGAGAGCACATCAATTATGGGTCGAGTGGCACGTCATGGCAATACAATGACCCTTGATCACTTTTATCGGGTAGACATCTTTTATGCGGCCATGGATACCATTAAGTCAGAACTTAATCATCGCTTTGATGAAGTTTTTAAGCTATTTCTATGCATGTCTTCCCTTGATCTAACAAACTCATTCTCCAAGTTTGATGTGGACAAGCTTATGCGACTTGCATAGATTTATGCTGATGATTTCTCTTTTGGTGATCGCATATTATTGAGAACCGAATTGCAAATCTATATTCTCAATGTCGGAGAAGTGTGGAATTTCATGAATGCAATGATGTTGCCATGCTAGCGTAAAAGATGGTTCAACTTGGAAAGCATAAAACATTTTCATTGGTCTATCGTCTTATTGAACTAACACCGATACTTCTGTGTCAATCGCTATGTTGAAAGGATTTTTTCGGCAATAAAGTTTATTAAGACTGATTTGCGCAACAAAGTCTCCGATGATTGGCTCAATGACTTAATGGTGTGCTACACCGAGAAAACAATATTCAAATCTATTGATGATGAAGCAATTATAGACTGGTTTCAAAGGATGAAAACCCGTAGAATGTGCTTGCCTATTGCCTCCAAATACAACTCGTAGCTAGTGTGCCTAGCAACTTCATTTATGTGAGTATCTTATAAACTTCTACTTTGTTTCACTTGTTAAATGGTTATTTATGTATGAATTTGGTTTTTACTAGTAGTTGAAATGTTTAGCTTAGCCCCCCTCTAATTTAGTCCTAGCTTCGCCACTGGTCACGTCGTCGCTGTCGTCACGCCGTGCAGCACTCCGCCCACACCCAGTTGCTCTGCTGTCACTCGCAATCGTCATGCCATCACGCTGCTCCCCTCCCTTCTCGCGCTTGTCGCCCAAGCCGACGAAGCGCGTCGTGCCACGCACCGCGCGTGTTAGAGCATGTGTGCCAAGCAACTACACGCTCTGCGCATTGCCGGCTCTGTCACATGCCCGCGCCTCGCCTCGCCTCGCCAACTTCACCGAGCCTTTTTAAGTCAGAGAACGTGCCACAGCTCCTCATTTCCCCTGCCCTGAGCCGCGCTTGGCTATGCCGTTTTCTTCCTCAGCGCTGGCGAGCTCTCCACGAGGGAGCAGGACTGATAAAGCAAAATAGTGGGGCCATGTTTCAATTGAATAGGGGCATAGCATCCTAAGCCTTTGCTAATCACTTTATCGTGCTCAAGTTGATCGGATGGTCGTTGCCGTGGGCTTCTTCTCCCTCGTCGTCGGCCACACGGTGCTAGGATTCCTTGGCAAGCCTCTAGTCTTCCTAAGTATCGGAACGAACTCCCTCAGCCCCGCTACTGCTTTTCCCCCACTCCATTACGCCCGAATGAGTTTCTTCTTCCTCCACAGCTCACCGCCAATACCACCGCCGCCCACTACCACCGACAGCCATGCTCCGACCGAAAACCAATGTCGTTAGCTGGTCCCCTAGCTAGCCTCCCCAAGTTGCCCTAATGCTCATCACACTCTCCCCCGAGCTAGTAGGCCTTTTCCTCGCCACCGGCGACCCCTGCAATGCTGTCCTCTGCGGTGAGCCACTAACGGGTGGGGCCACCCCATCAGTTGCTTTGAATAGCCCCAAAAGCGTGCATATAAGGAATACACTTTCCTTTATGAAAAGCGTATTTCTTATTTTTCCAGCGAATTTCTCCACCCGAACCGATTCAAATGCATATAGATTTTGCTCAAAAACTCAAAATCTAGTGAGACAAGTCTCTTCTAAATTCATGTAGATTATGAATATACAAAAATATTTCAATTTTAATTAATGTATAGTAAATGAGCTCAAATATATGCTTTAGGCCTAAAAGTTGTATGATGTAAATTTTTTGCAAATCAACTGCATTTTGAATGAGACAAACTTTGTCATGTTCCTGAGATTATAAGCTTTTCAAATATATAAAAACATTTGAATTTGGGCTTGATTTGTAACAATTACCAGCCTAGTTGAATTTCAATGCATACAATTAAACAAATGCGATGGAACTAATTCCTAGCTAGGATCTCAAAAAAAAGGTGTTGCTCTTACTGTATATACAAAAATATCTAGGGTCCTTGCTCTGTTTATGCTTGTTTTAGACATAGAAAGATTCGATCAATATCAAAAGTTTGACATAATAGCTAGGTTTGCACATAGCCTCTAAGCACCTTTGATTTGAAGCCCAAGTTAATGAAAGATCATGAAATACAGCTCTATCACAGTAGCATCACCCTATATTTAAATGCCTTAACACTCTTCTTCATGCTTAACTAATGGGATATGCTTTGTTCATATGTAGCACTACACGATAGCTTAGTATCATGCTTAAACGAATCTAAGTAATTTTAGCTTCTTAAATTCGTAGTTATTCATACATATAATCATAATTTTAGCTTCTTGAATTCAATAAATAGAGATAACATGTACAGAAAAGTCAAGTTGCCATGCCCTAGAATGAACCCTACGTTGTCTCTAGCTTCAATACATGAAAGGACAATATCGTAAATAAGTGAACTAATGGAAACATCATACACCACATGATAACCCTGGAATCTTAAAACACCACACACATCACCTATATTGTAAATTTCATTTTGATTTTACATTTGACTTCTTTTTGCTCTATTTTAAAGCTTGATATTTGTTTTAGCATGTCTCTTCTCGACTAACACGTAGAAACCAACGAACCCGAGTACGTTGATGACGATCTTACTGCCAATCCTGATTTCACACCTAATACCGAGCAACAAGGCAAGCGGTCTTTGACCATTTTGATCTCATATTTTACTGTGTCTATTTTGTTTTATCAAACTACTATGCATACGTATATTTTCTGTAAAGTTAGAAGCTCTTGGATGACGTGGAACCCTCCTCCACCAACTCAAAAGGGTTCTCTCTTCTAGTATGAAATCATCACTTATCTAGTTGTCGGTGTTTCGTGCACCAGCAATACGAATTTGTGGTCGGATGGGGTCGCGCGCTCCCTCTCCCCGAATGGTCGACTCAAGGAGCCAGGTGATGTATACTGGTTCGGGCTGAACGTCCCTACTCCAGTTCGTTCGGTGTGGGTGTATTGATCTTTGGGCGATGAACGAGAGATATACAAGCGAGGCAGGGAGTCGGTCGACCGATCCCTCGGTGTTTTTGCTAGGGAGTTGCGGCTACCTAGAAGACTGTTTTCCATCGCCTCCTCTCGGGCCTGCCTATCCTTATATAGACGGAGGAGGAGGCAGGTTACACGGAGTTTGGGAAAACCGCGAGGAAGGGGGCTGCGTGTCTCTGAGTCGGTTTCTGTCTTGTCCGATCGACCCTGCCGTCGGCGGGGTTGGTGGCTCTGTGATGAGTGGTCTTGCGTAGTCTTTATGCGGATGACGTATCGCGTGGTGCTCTGTCGGCCTCGGTGGCTTTAATGGCGCTTGACTTTGCTCTGGGCCTCGGAGTGGGCGTATTCTTGCGGTGTGCCAGGCGATGGGGCGGGGCTTGACTTCTTCGGTGGCTCCTCGGCGGTCTTGGGAAGGAGCCGCTGCCGATACCAGACGTCGAGGGCCAGCTGCGCACAAAGCGGCGGTCGACTCGGCGTGGGCCTGGCGCTCGTCTGAGTGGAGCTTCTTGGCCATGAAGCTTCAACATTAAGCGGTCGAGCCCGCCGACCGCCGAGATCGGAGTCCGCCGGCCGCCCAGGGCGATCTGCCTGCAGTCGGGGTTCGCTCTCCGCGGCCCAAGTACCTTTCGGCAGTGCTGGGCCTTCGCCGCGGTTTGGTCAGCCCGTTCGCGTTTTCGGGCTGATGGGGGTACCCATGGTACGGGTACTCGTCACTAGTGGAGTCCACTAGATCTCATTCTTTACAAATCTAGCTCCTTACATATGTATTTGTAAATTTACCCTTCCCCCACCGCGGTCCATGCCGCATCCAACGAGCGCGGAAGCTTACCGAGGCTATGGCAGTGCACAAGCGCGGGAGCAAGCGGCCAATCACAAGAGCGCGTGAGCTTCGTTGCTGCGGTCGGGTAGCTCATAAACTCTCCTGCCATTATGGGCTACGGTGCCATTGTGTTGACAAGCGAGGCAGAGGATATGTGTCACTTTTGATGCCTTTTACGGTGAGGAAGTAGATAAATTTTGCAAATAGAAGTTAGAGCTAGATTTGAAAAAAGAAGAAGAGAAGATCAGAGGCTGGATAAGCCATGACTTCTCTAGTTCTCACCCCGCAACTGTCTGCCGCGTGGACGCCTTATCCATGCAGACCCAACCAAAGCACCGCCGCTCCCGCGACCCGCTCAATGGAATGCCGCGCCTAAACTAAGCTCCCCGCCAGCGCCCGGAGCCGATGCCTCTCGCCGGAATTGCCCTAGCGCCTCTCCTCGTCTCGCCCCTCGCCCCTCCCTCTCCCCGAAGCATCGTTGCCGCCACTGCTGGAGAGGCCGCGAGAAGGTCACGCGCTCTTCGGCGAGTGCGGTGCTCGGCTACAGCGGCATCCGGTGGAAGCGGGGACGCTGGTGAGCTGTCCCGCGTGACGCTGCTCTGGAGAGCGGCCAAGCTGCCCATCTACTCCGTGGCGCTTGTGCCACTCACCGTGAGTTCCTTCAAGTCCCTTCCTCCCCAATGTCGATGCATGCAGACCCTTGCGGTTATTTCGATTTTTATGGCAACCAAACCGCAAAAATTACATTCGTTCTGCAATTCGGAATTGGAATTCCAGAACTGTAAGTGTCGTGTCATGCTTGTTCATATTGTTGTACAAGCTTCCGATCAACCCACGCGCAATTCTCCATTTGAGAATTGACTGGAGCTATAGTGAGAACAAGCCAAATCGACGGGCTCATCAGTCATGTTTAGTCACAATTCGTTGGGGAATTGCACAACATTTCGTGGTATGCACTTATGGATGCCTTGTGCTGCTACACATTATATATTTTGCGGTTGGCTGCAGGTAGGGAGTGCCTCTGCTTATCATCATGTGGGCTTGTTCTTTGCCAAACGCTACCTTGCTCTCTTGGCTGCAGCAGCCCTTGTGATCACTTGGCTCAATCTAAGGTAACATAACATAGAGTAAGAGACTATTATGAGAAGCATTTTTCATCCATTAATGTGCTCATTTTTCTGACAAAACGGTCGATCCCGTTTCCGTGTTCTTAAGAGAAAGAGACTTACTATATTTGACTTCATTGGAACATCATTACTATATTTGACTTCATTGCAGCAATGATGTTTATGATTCAGATACCGGGGCTGATGAGAACAAGAAAGAATCTGTTGTTAACATTATTGGCAGGTACTGCTTGTTTCCAATACCAAATAGCATTCTACATGCCATGCATGGTTTGTTTTAGAAGTGAAGCGTGTTACTGTGTAATCTACTATGCAGTCGAACAGTGACACAATATGCTGCAAACATTTCTCTTCTGCTCGGTTTTGTGGGGCTATTTTGGGCCTTTGCAGAAGCCGGGGATGTCAGGTTCATTTTATTGGTGATCTGTGCAATCCTTTGTGGCTATGTTTATCAGGTAACATCTTCTATCCCTTTCTCAAGGAACCGGTGTGTATCTTTATGCTGTGTATCATAAATTTTCCTTTCTGTGATAAACTATGGATTTTTGTATAGAAAACAGATAAGCCTGAAGCATTTTAGGAATTAACTCCAACCATATTTCACTTCCCTCCAATACTTAAGATAATCTGGTAGAATGAAATTTATTATGCTTTTTTCCCCTTATCGTTAGTTTTATTTTTTTTAATTTACGTGCATTTTCGCAGTGCCCGCCATTCCGATTAAGTTATCTAGGACTAGGTGAACCATTGTGTTTTGCTGCATTTGGTCCACTGGCAACCGCAGCTTTCTACTTCTCAAACAGCAGCAGAACCATTTCAAGGTACCCTCTAGAACAACTAAGTTTTAAGTATCAGTTATAGTTGTTATACCCCAATTAAAGGCAGCACCGTGGAGAGTTGAGGCTTCACTTTCATTTCCCTAGAAAATGTAAGGACCGTTTATAGCTAAATAGTTTTCTTGAAATATTGTAATTTGTCAGCGGAACTGTGCTTCTCCCTCTCACCAAAACAGTCATAGCTTCATCCGTTCTTGTTGGATTGACAACTACTCTGATACTCTTCTGCAGCCATTTTCATCAGGTATAATTCCCTCTGACATCAATGGCCAATGCATTACTTTTATATCTATGAAATAATATGCTTATTAGCTGATGGACACTGATATTCTATAGATTGACGGAGATAGAGCTGTTGGAAAGATGTCTCCCCTGGTATTTTGCTTTTCTTATTTGTTTGCTTCAGCATTGCTGATTTCACTTCTGCAACTTTTTTAGTATAACCTAAGTTCTTTGTGGGTGAATCTGTAAAAAGGTAAGAATTGGCACCAAAGCAGGAACGAGATTAGTGACGATTGGGATTGTCACGCTTTACACTCTCTTGGTTGCTTTTGGCATAAACAAATATCTCCCGTCATCCTGCATTGTGAGCTACCAACTCGTACTGTTTCACGTAAAAACAATGATCCCAAACCACAGTTCTTAGCTCAACCATTACTACTGTATTTCAGATCCTATGTGCGCTGACTCTACCTGTGGGTAAATGGGTTGTGGACTATGTGATAAAAAATCATGAGGTAAGCCTGTCTCCTCACTCCCCCCTCTTTCTGAAAAACCGTTGGTTTTGCGGTGACAGTGGTTGAAATTTCCAACTGCAGGACAACACCAAGATTTTTATGGCAAAATATTACTGCGTGCGGTTGCATGCGCTGTTTGGGATGGCACTGGCTTCTGGTTTGGTCTTGGCAAGAAATGGTATACTAGTCTGACTGATGACCAACCTTGACAAGTTGACATCCTTGAGAGGATCCAGAGCAGTGCATCTTGCAGTTTCAGATCGAATAAATGCACAGAAGAACAGCGTAAGGAATATAATGGCAGTGCATGCACTTGTCCAGTTGTGCCAACGGAATGGAGATCGCAGCCCGATTGGGTAAGCAGAGCGAATCAGCGAAGCTCCAGTTGATAAACGCAGTCGAGAAGAAACCAGGCCGTAGAGGATGGTGAATCGCCTCGCTGTTGGAATGAATGAAGAGGTTCAGTGCTTGAGTTCCAGCTTCGCAGTCATTGAGGTTCCTTTTCTCCGAAGAGGAAACCCAGTTTGGCATGTTCGTCGCAGTTAGATTGCCGTTAGACAGGAGGTTCCCAGTATGAATTGATTTCCAGGCCAGGACAGGACAAGTCATGTTCTACAATTACTTCCTTCTACCAAGGTTTCAAATCTCGTTTTGAGTCAAATCTCGGAGGTTCCCGAAATCCGAAATTTCGGCGAGATTCGGAAATTTCGGACAAAATCCGGACGAATTGCAAAAACCAAATTTCAAATCCGGTTTTTTTTCTACCGGGAAATCCGAGATCTCGGCCGAAATCACCGAAATCTCGCCCAAATTGAACCGGCTGAAAAATGGTTCAAAATACGTCAAAAAAATTTGAAAATTTTTTTGGATAGTCCTAGAACATCACTAATGTTTCCATAGAAATTTGAGATGATGATCAATCATGATGAATTTTTAAAAAATCTAATAGTGGTAAAGTCGTGATAAAAACCGTATATAAAATCAGTTTTTTATTTTTCAAATGTAACAAATGAACTTCAAGTCATTTGAAAAGTTATATATATATTCCTATGTATTAAGCGGGATTCTTTATTTGAAACCACCTAGCACGAGGAGGTTCTTTCTTTGAAACCATCTGCAGTTTTGAATTTTGACTAGTAAAAAAAGATCAATACCATAAATATGAGCACTGATCATGTATATGTGAATCCCCGCTCATATATACATAGGTGAGTTAGTACTGTACCCATTTATAAATACATGTTATCTTAAGTTTTAAATTTTGTTTTTCAATATATGTCATTCAATAATTTTGAAGTGGGTTTTGTACCACTGTTTCCACTCCACTTCTCTCTCATAGTCATACACAGATTGATTCCAACTATCAATGTCAGTATCAGATATCATTTCTCTCTGCTGTTTTAATGCATTAGAAAAGTTCCTATTTATTAGAAAAGTTCAAACCACTTTAGAAAATTTTGAAAATTTTTGTGAATGGTCCTAACACATCAATAATATTCCCATAAAATTTTCAGAAGATAATCAATCTTGAAAAATTTTAAAAAAATCGGAAAGTCCTAACCGACATATTGAACCGACCAAAAAATGGTTAAAAACATGTTGAAATTTTTTGTGGATGATCTTGATCCTAAACCCAAGCAAATAGAATGCACAAAAATCAAAATCCGGCAAAAAAATACCAAATCTCGCCCGAGATTGCCGAGATTTCGCCCGAAATTGCCGAGATCTCGCCGAGAAATCCGAGATTTGAAAATTTTTAAATTTTTTTGAATTTTCCGGGATTTTGAATCTCGGAGGGGTCCGAAATCCGAGATCTCGCCGGGATCTCGCCGAATTTTGCCGAAATTTGGACCCCTGCCTTCTACCACGTACCGACTGCTCATAGTACACCTCGCAGGGCAATTTCTCATGCTTGTTTTTACGTTTCTCCTGTCCTGGTTAGTGTTCGTTTGCCATGGCCCCTCATTGATTTTCCGAGATTAACACAGTGCACTGGCTACAACGTCAGGGTTTGTAATTGTATTGTCTAGTTTTTTCTCTCTTTGTCGAGGCAAGTGATGATTTCAGATTGTTACAAGTTATAACCAAACAAATACGACTAGCTAGGGACACCACAAAGTTTCGCTCACTTTTGCTGCAAGTGTTAACCTTATGAACTTTTAATATTGTTACACATAGTCCAGGCCACGCTAAGATAACGTGATGTGCAGAAACCACGTAACCTGCTGCTTCCAGAAGGGAAAAATACAACCAGGACGGCAAACTCTGGAAGGGTGGAAGCAGCTTGGACAAAAGCATATCGCAAACGAAATATTACTACTAGTTTATACAACACACAAACAAGGAAAATACGTCAGAAAATAATATTGTGACCACACAAGCACGAGCTAGAGGAAAAGAACAAATAAAATTATCGACTTGCGAGCCATGGCACTGGCATCTTCTCAACATATCACTTTCCCGTTGGACTTCAAGTAACTACCATCCTGCCATAAATCGATGACAGAAATAGGCATCTGTGCTTTTCAGTTCTTGCTTTCCAATCAACTTGACACACAGTACCCTTAAGTTCAATATCTCACCACCCATTTGTCCTCAGCTAAACAAGTGTGCATGGGTCATGGGATGCTTGTAAGTTGTAACCTCATGCAACTCGAATATGCTTCCTCCACATTCATCGGTGAACCAAAGAAGTACTTTTGCTTTAATGTCAAATTCACTGTAAGTCAAAAGCTTCTAGAAGTAAAAAAATGTGAAAAGGTGAGAATTACCACTATTGCCAGTCATCCCCTGGTCATAAAGTCTTCTAATTATCGAAGCACCAACTAGATAGCTGACATTTCCTTACTCAATTTTTACTATCCAGCCCATTTTTTTAGTTGGCCAAATTACAAAAGGGTGATGACAATGTGCGCAAGTAGACGGCAACACAAGAAGCATGAATTGTGTATCACTTATATCACTGAGATAGCAGGAAATACCAGGGGGTTTGTATCAGGCTTGCAGCTAATAGTTCGTGCAATTTCTAGTGTGTGCAACCTGCAAAGCCTATACTAGTCACGATAAACAGATGAAGCTCATCATTAACAAGAGAAAAGGCAAAGCCGAACGGCGATGTATCACCAAACACCCTTTACACCCCATGTGAGCATAATTAGATGACCCATAGTACACCACAAAACAAAACAAGTCCATATCACACCAGAAACAGAAGCCTAATTGTAATCGCCTACTGAACAAAATCTATCCTGAACAACAATCCAAATACCAATCATTCAACAAAAACCAAGTCTAAATGTCTATTCACATGCGCACCAAGCTTATATTAGATCAGCTTTTAAGTTCTAACCTTGGCCTCACAAACACAAACAATTTAAGCTAGTGCAAAGCATTTCCAAGACGAACCAAGCAGAATTGATTAATACCTTTAAAGATCATATCATAATCATCATCCATAAAGATCTCATAAACAAGTTTTGCATATAAATTTTCGGGTTTCTCCACTACATATTGCATCTTACGCTGGTTACAAAAATTAGCCAAACATGATTAATTCATCGGTTGCCGACATGTGCATGTCCCATATACACTAACAAAATATTAAGGTAGGTAGAAGACGCTAAAAAAGAATTTTGAGGTAAGATTTTAAGGTGAAGCTAACACATTGTAATTGTATTGCTGCTTCCTCCTCTTTCCTCGCCGCCTGCTTCGCCAGATCTCTCCTACACCGGCCATATCTACACATCGGAAGCAGCAGCAGAAACAATTAGTTCTTGGTCACGGGTCGCGAACGCGGGGGCTGGTGGCCGGCATGGCCACGCCGGGGGACGGCGGTGTCCGCGGCGAGGGAAGGCACCCGAACCCGAGCGGCGACGTCGGCATGTGGATCGGCGACGGCATCCCGCGGAGCCGGCGCATGTAGGCCGAGATGGGGGACTCCGCCGTCATGCAGACAGCCGGGAGAGGCGGGAGCGGGGAGAGCGCCGGCGGGGCCGGCGGCAGGATGAGCGGCGGGCGGGGCGGGGCCAGCGGCGGCGGGCGGATGCGGTGGAGGCGGGACGGAATGGCCGACGGCGGTGGTGGAGGCGGAGGGGCCATGACGGGAGGCGGTGGGGGTGGGGCCGCGGCGGCAGGGGATGGGTGCTGAGGCGGGAGGAGGTGGCAGGGGGAGCCGGTGAGCTTCTGGACGACGTCGCGGAAGTCGGACTTGTCGATGTTGTATACAGGGGGCTGGGGAGGCGGGTGATCCACGGCAGCGGAAGATGCCGAAGGAGGCGGAGGAGAAGGGCGGGGAGGAGGCGGCGGCGATGGAGGCGCTTTCATGGAGGAGGAAGAGGACTGCTTGGAGATCTTGTAGGACGACTTGTTGAGGGATTTGAGGGAGGAGGAGGCGGGAGGCGGGGGAGGCGGTGGGAGGCTGGACTTGTCCATGACCATGGGGGAAGCGGGGGAGTGAGGTGGGAGTGGGAGGAGAACTTGATTTTGGTAGTGGAGGTGGGAGTGTAGTGGGCGACGGTCTCTTGACTGCTCTGGCCTAGGCCGAAGCAAAGCAAAGCAAAGCAGAAGAGGCGAAGCGGCTACGCAGCTTAGCTGGTTGATGTGCTGATTGCTGCCTGGCTGGCCGCTCAGCACTCGCTCTTGTTCGCCATGTGTGTATTTGTAAGCTAGCTGGTTGATGTGCTGATTTGGGAACATTCTGTCTTATTCGGTAGAATGGTGCCGAACTCACATTTAGAACAAGACATCCAGTGCTTTTGGCATGTCTGTAATAGGGAATTTCGTACACAACAACTTAATTCCTATTTAAATACTAAGAAAACACTTGTGCTCCAAATGGATCCTTATCTCTCAATCTCTCCACGTACCAATCTAGCACCGTCCCAATTTGTACAACGTGGTTACATTACATATATGGTGAACACTCGATTACTCAAAACATTTTCAGCACAAATATCTCCACAAAAGCAGACAGCACCATACAGAAGGTTCGTCACAGCAGCAAGGGACGGTACGACCACACAATCTATACGCTGGACCACAGACCGAAGTGGGAGTGAAAAGCAGCAGCAGCAGCAGCAGGAGGAGGAACGGGAAGCAGTCCAGTAGCATGACCTATCCTGCTGGTACCGTGGAAATGAAAAGATGCGTTCAAAAAGGGGGACGCGAGGCGTAAAGACGAGTCCCAAGAGATTACGAGGGGGATTAGAGGCCATGTGGAGCCGTAATCGGGTGGTTCTTTTTTAAAACTTCAATCGCTTTCGAGCTTTTAGATAACGACAGCACGCACGGCAAGCAGCTTTGACCGAAAGCTCGTCTTTGACCGGAGAAAGGGCAGGATGGGAAACGAACACGGAAACTACGCACCATCCAATCAATAGGGTATTACACTTGGAGTACAATCTATATATATCTTGAAACAAATAAAATGGGTATTACACTCCAAGTACAATTTATATAAATTTTAAAATAAATTAAGGAGTAAGTAATTATTTTTTATTTATGATTTAATATTTATGTAGATTTTAAAAAGTGATGTATAGAAGCACCTCCTACCGCTTATGATCGCGATAAAAACTGGATTAACTAGCACGGGATCTCGGTCTCGTGCCGTGCCATTCTTAAGAACGGTTCTCTTCTCCCTTGAGACAAACACACAACGAAAGCTAGAATTTTCAGAACCAGTCTCTTCGTCAATCACACCCGGAAGATGTGGCCGCTAATCCAGTTTAGTCGTCGCAAACGAGATGGATTGGCGCGCGCAACTCGAACGTGTTCAGATTGAGAGATGTGCTGGTCGCCTGGTCGAGTGCTCCAGCTATGTGAAGTTGTAAAACCATTTGGAAAAGCAACAGTAACAAATTCGCAAGCATCACCAGTGACGATGCTTCCCATGGACTAGGATCTGACCCAAAGCAACCTAACCCAATTTGGTAGCGTCCACGAGTAGACTGGGCGAATCAGCCAAGCCATCTCGGGCCGTCTAGCTTTCGTCTCAACAGTCTCTGTAGGCTCGTCTTGGAGCCTGACCCGGCCCAACGTCTCGTCAAGCTTAATTTCTTACAGCCTTTGCCACCAAGCCCTAGGCAGACATCACGGTGCCGGCCTGTGGTAATTGGTATAGATGTACTTCCTCCCTTCTAATTTCTAAATACATACCATTCTATCATTTAAATTTTATTTTTAGATACATATTATTCTAAAATGTTGAAGCAATTTTTAATCATTTTTTCCTTTAGACACCCCGACCATTCATTATTCGTAATGTTATTTATTATTGTGGAATAGGGCAACATACACCATCCAAGATCAATAAGTGATCTAACGACGAATATCGATTTGGCTATTTCTATATATGCCTTAGTTAAAGTATAAAATCCTAAAATGTAATATATTCAGGAATGGAAGAGTACTTACCATCTGTTACTTCTTATATACAGAGCGTGCAGAACTGAGCTGTACCTAGGGGTGACAACGGAACGAATACGGACAAATAATAGCTCTACCATATTTATTTTTATATTTTTTCTCGGATGCAGATATGAATACGGATAATATTAAATACAGATATGAATCAAATACGAATAGAATCTGATACGGTTATGAATATTTATCGAAACATGACAACCCTTAGATTGTACATAAGAAATCAACGAAAATACATAAGTTGTTGGTTTGATCCAAACATTCATGAAGAACATGTAATGGCCCAAGATTTGTATTCTTTATTGAATTATATTTAAAATAATAAATTATGTATTTGAGAGGTGCTTCTATGCTCTTCCTTCTAGTACAAGTTGCACAAATCTTGAAGCAAGCGAAGGGGTAAGTAATCACCATCTACCCTTCATTCATGCTTTAATAGTTGTGCAACTTTTAAAAAGAAGAGCATAGAAGCACCTCTCTATGTATTTATGAGTTTTTATGCATTTTGGCTACTTATTTAAAATATTTTTCTCTTAAGGACAACATTGTTTGAATTTTTGAGAAATTTTAAATTATAATATAATCTTCTTCGAAATCCATGAGGGTACATCTACGGTCAAAGAGGTCAAATTGCATATGCTACGGCAAAAATATAGCAGAGAAGGATGTCCATCTGACTATTAAAGCAGTAGAGAAGGCTATCCAACTGACCATTATTTCCACCACCAACAGTAAGGGTGTGTTTGGCTCGTGGTATGAGGTTGAATGGGATGTGATGGTCCTGTACCATTTGGTTCCATTATTTTGGGTGAATGAGATGGTTCAACATCTAGAGGGAATATTTCTTAAATTTGTATCACTTGATCCAGTATGGGATGGTTCCATTCAAGCAACCAAATGCATGGATGACTTTTTTCTTGAACCATATCATACATGTACCACTTGGTACAGGCAATCAAACGTACCCTAAAACAACCATCAATTCTGAATGATAAAAGAACGACAAAAGGAATATTGATTTCTATTGGGGAACCTCCAAGATTTCACAACTGACGCCCACCCAAGTTCTTGTTTGACAGGTGTTCATACAAAACCAACTTATAGTAATTTCTTCCTTCAATCAGTATGGGGCTGTTTGGTTGTCTTCTCTCACGAGTCTGACCTATTCGACTCAGCCAGGCTGATGGGATACGGAATGCACATATATAGAGACGGTGTTTGGTTGAGTGTTTAGTAGGCATGTATTTTTAAATTTAAATATTTTGAAATTTATGTAGCAAGTGTGGGTGTTCGAAAAAATGCTAGGAACCCATTTTTGAAACCGGTTCGGTAATCAGAGATGCTAATCAAAAGATTGCTATTGTGGTTGACAGTGACCTCTTGCGCAGAACACGAGGTTCCATCTAGAGATACACCCATTTTCTACATATCTCCGGAATCAAATTACATGGAGAATATAGATGCAAATCTCTGTGTATACAAGCAATCAAACAGCCCCTATATAGGGCACAGAATCTGCACCACTTAGCAATGCTTCTGAATTGCTTGTCTGAGTTGTTCCACGTGATCTGGCATTGCGAACTCACCATTGGATGAGCTCGAGCTTCTTCAACCTGCAGAGGTGGTTAACTCCAAAGGAGACTCCATGATGGAAAAAGACCGGACAATCATCTCGAGCCTAGGAGCCGCTCCAGCGTTAAAAACTAATGTTGGTGACGTCGCTGCCCACCGTGAGGCTCGAACCCAAGCCCCACAAGGTCAGGAGGCTTGTGCTCTACCGATTGAGCTAGACGAACCGCCCGCTAGTGTCAGCAATGACCTCATTTTTATTATGTTTTTACAGGGGGTTGATTTGCCGTACAACTTTTATGACAGTACCACTGTCAGATTTTTTAAAAATTCATCGGGATTGATCATCTTTGAAAAATTTTATGAAAATATTAGTGATGTGTCAGAGTTATCCATAAAAAAATTTTAAAATTTTTTAACGTGATTTGAACCATTTTTCACGTGGTTGAAATTTACCGAGATTTTGACAATTTCAAACAAAATTTCGATTTGTGGATTTTGTTTGCCCCTAAGATATAGTCAGAAAGCGAAATTTAAAACCTTAGCACACACAACAAACTGTCAGGCTGTCTACAGGCGTAGACAGCGGATACTGTATTCCGATCTCTTTGAAGGCACGGTTTTGGTTCTTCTTGCTACTGTCTTCTTCATTCGTTGTTGGTTTCCCTTGATGTTCTACACCGTCACGACAACGCAGTAAAATTAGTCTTCTTCTTTCGCAATCAAGCAATTAACGAAGACGTGGACGGGTGGGGACCAGACCAAGTGTTTGCATACCTTATCTAAAATGAGCTAAATAAAACGACTTCAGCCTCGTGTTCTGATTTTATTAATATGAGAATTCCTAGGATTTATTTTTTTTGGTTATTATGTGATTTTTTTACTCTTAAAATAAAAGAGATGATTTTAATATGATCGGTTGTTTTTATTTGTATACTTTATTGGGGTTGGCTGCTATATTTGTTGCTCGGGGGTTTGCGGTTGCGACTTGGAAATCAGAGCTCTCTCAAATCTCAATACTTCTCCAAGAGAGTATCGAGTACTTGCCGTCCTCTCCGGCCAGTCGCCATGGCGGATATGAGCCTCAAGCCCATCCGTTGCAAAGGTAAACCAGAGATACATGTTACTACTAGCTAGTGTCTGACATTCTATCTACTACTCTTCATGCATGTGCTAGTTATATTTGATGTTTAGTTATTTAATTACTATACTGTTTAACACGTATCTAACTAGTCTCCGCGTCGACGACCATGATGACGAGCAGCGGCGGTGTGTAGAGTCTCCGGCGAGCCGCTCACCATCGAGGAGATCGTCGTGGATCCACCCAAAGCCTACGAGATTCGCATCAAGATCACCTGCACCTCCCTCTGCCACACCGACGTCACCTTTTGGAGTGTCAAGGTAAACGTCGGAAGTGCTTGGTCTTTCCGATTTTATTCTTACAAAACTAATCTTCATATAAAATAATTTTTAAAAATAGACTCCTGTTTCACACCTACGACACCTAAGAACATGAAAGAAGCTTCCACGGTCTAGCAGCAGCTAGCTCCCGCGCTCGGTCACGCACTCCCACGTAGTGCCTGGCGCACATGCTCATACTAACCGTGCTTACTGTGCACTAAAGCTTTGCTTCTGCGTTACTGGCTAGATTGTGGGCACGGTTCAACTTTTCGTTGGATTTCGCTCGAATTACCGCTACGGTTCGAAAAAGCATTTCGTTGAAAACCGCTACTGTTCAAGCGAAATTCGAACGGTTTTTACCGATTTTCGCACACTGATTTTTTTGAACGGTTTTCCGTGATTGAAAAGTGAAACCCTAATTGTGGGAGTTTGCTTCTGAGTTCCGCTTTTCTGGCGTGGTAGGTGTGAGTTAGAGGTGTTTTGAAAATTATTTCGTAGAGGGACTTGTTTTGTAAAAAAAAATTAAAAATGTTAGTACAATAAATACTTGGTTGCTTTCGTGTGCGTACTTGCTAACTCGATTTCTTTTGATTTCGTAGGAAGACTTTGTCATACCGCCAGTATTCCCAAGAATCTTAGGCCATGAGGCTTACGGGTAAGTTTCTGTTCTTCTGCGTTCTTCATTAATTACCGGACCACCAAGTGCTCACGACGATGAAAATGATGATGAGAAAGAAGAAGATACTCTCATTGATATATATACTCCCTCCTGTCAAATAGTATCATTTTAAACATATGTGCATTCAAATTTTGGAAACTTTAATTATCAATATTTTTTAAAATATTTAAATTGGATACATAAAAATCATATATGTAGATTTATTCCGAAAAGTACTATTTTAATATTATAATTTTATTCAATTTTATAAATATATTATAATATAAATTAGTGGTCACAAATAGTTTTCATTTTAGACGTGGACACGATCAATAAAACATAAATTTGATAACTAATTTCTATTATAGTATATTTATAATATTATAATATTAATTGTTAAAGTTTTAAAGTTTTAGTTGTACATATATCAAAGTTTAATTGTGATCGGTGGGAGTACATGTCTTCTTTTTTTTTATTGAACGGTGCTGTGTGTGTAGGGTGGTGGAGAGCGTTGGGGAACACGTGGAGGGCTTCGTGGTGGGCGACACGGTGGTGCCCACGTTCCTGGGGCAGTGCAGCACTTGCTCCAGCTGCGCGTCGGACGAGAACAACATGTGCACCACGGTGCCGTTCTCCACCGGCCCGGGGATGCGGCGGGACGGCACCACCCGGTTCTGGGACAGCCAGGGCGCCCCGCTGCACGACCTCCTCGCCGTGTCCAGCTTCAGCCAGCACACCGTGGTCGACATGAACCAGGTCGTCAAGGTCGACCCTTCCGTGCCGCCCAAACTCGCCTGCGTCCTCGGCTGCTGCGGCGGCACCGGTGAGCCTAGATCGCCGCGTCGTCCCAAACGAAACGGAGCCTCGATGGTCACGTGTCTTGCACTGTAGGGTTTACCATTACTGATCAAGGAAAGTAGTACACTGATAGCAGTACTGCATCGTGCGATCAAATGTCAGGGGTAGGAGCTGCATGGAGGCTGGCCAAGGTGGAACCTGGATCGTCGGTGGCTATCTTTGGACTGGGATCGATCGGACTGTCGGTAAGCCGGTGTCGTTGCTTGTCCTGACCGCTGAATTTAAACTCTAATTAAAAGTGATGCATAGTACTATGGTTAACACGAAGAACTCCAGTTGATTGGTCCTGAAACTTGCAGTGATCAACTTTTCATTATTCAGGTAGCACAAGGTGCAAAAATGTGTGGAGCAGCGAAGATTATCGGTGTTGATTTGAACCCTGCCAAACAGGAAGTCGGCAAGTCCCTTTTTCCTTTTGCAATAACAAGTCACGAAAAGTACTTTTGGCAGAATTTAAAACTGAAGAAAACTTGCCCACTCTTATTGCAGGGAAAAAGTTTGGTGTCACAGATTTCATCAACTCGTCGGAACTCGGGAATAGATCAGTCAGCGAGGTAAGAACCAAGCCAAGTAGCCAACCACATCCCGAGTATTCCAGTTAGAATTTGTCACACAAGGACAGTATAAACGAAACCATATGCTACCGGTATACTGTTTTCGTTGAAGTTATAATTTTTTTAATACTCTTGTTCATACATATAGGATGTTTTTTATATTTCAATATAAATTTTATGTGATATTTTCTTTATACCTCTAATAAATATCCCTCTTTACTTTATAGTATTCTCTATATGTATATATTGAATATAATGCTTAGTGATAATAATTAGAGATAATCTAATTATTTTTAATATTTTTTTAGTCTATATGCCAAAAAGAAATGCTCCATCCATCCAAGTTTATAAGGCGTATTTTTTTTTTGGCACATAGACTAAGAAGGCATTAAAAATGACTAGAATACCCCTAATTATTATCGCTGAGCACTATACTCAAGGTATACATGTAGAGCACATAAAATAAAGATAGTCATTTATTTGAGATACAGAGGGAACATCATACTAATTTTATAAATATGAAATATATCTTATATTTATAGACAAAATCATTAAAACAACAAACTTTATAAACTTAGATGAAGGAAGTACATCTTATAAACTGGACGGACGGAGTATATCTTAACCCATTGATGTGTGTTCTTAATTGTGCTTAATTTAGGTTATCAATGAGATGACAGGCGGCGGTGCCGACTACAGCTTTGAGTGCATTGGTGTCGCGTCGGTGATGACTGATGCATTCAGAAGCACTAAACCGGTTCTGATTTTACCACCACAGCCTATCACTCTGAGATGAAAATGCAGCGAGAATAACACCATTCTTGTGTCCGCCGCAGGGAAAGGGCAAGACGGTCGTTCTGGGAATGGAGAAGGACGGCAAGCCGCTCTGCCTGCCATCCATCGAGCTCCTGTTCGGCAAGTGCGTCATGGGATCGATCTTCGGGGGCATCAAACCCAAGACTGACATCCCAATCCTCGCCAAGAAATGCATGAACAAGGTCATACGTATTAGTCGTTTCAGATGAATTTTCACAGTACTAAAAGGCATATGAATCGACGGTTTGTGCAACTGTGCTCATGTGTTCGTGTAAATGCAGGAGCTAGAGTTGGAGAAGCTGATCACGCATGAAGTAGGCCTGCGAGACATCAACACAGCATTCGATCTGCTCGTGAAGGGGAAGAGCCTGAGATGCATCATATGGATGGAAAAGTGAAAAAACGAGGGCGAAATTTTGATCCAGAATTGGCTGATGGAGCGGTCGAATAAAGTCGGTGCTTATTTTGGCCGTCGCGGCTGAATAAGGAAGTTATGTAGTCACAATCATCATAAATCATTGCGTATTTGTGTTGTAATTGTATGGGCAGTTAGCACTGTCGTTTCGTACGGGAACTGAAATTGATGCCATCTTAATATTTTATCTACATCGAATAAATGATAACACTATTCTTTAGCGGTACGGATGTGACACCTCTTTAGCGGCATGTGATTCCATGGCCGGCCAGTGTCGAGAACATAACGACTGAACGGCGATATGCTGCCGGTCTAGAGACATCAATTTGGAGTAGAGTAAAACATGGTGGTAGCAAATTTCTCAAATTTTATTTGAATTTTGAGAAAAATCGAAAGGTTTCGAAAGTCAAACGAATTTGAAAAGTGACCAAACACAGAAGAGAATTTCGACGAAAAGCATCGAAATTTGTTAAAAAACAGTGAAATTCTCTTGAAAAACATAGAAGTGATTTTCTAATGAAAGGCATCAAAATTTGTTGGAAAAGCTGAGGAATTCGCTCGAAAAATGAATGCTTTTTTCAAAATTCAACAGCCGGTTAAAAATTGGGAAAAATTGTAAAAATATATTTTAAAATTTGTAAAAGTCCCACAAAATAGGAAACATGTTAGAAATATGTAAAAAGATATGGAAACGCAAAAAAAATTCCAGCATGATCTTTCGTAAACATGAAAAAATTTGGCATGACCTTAGCTATATTTAAGATAACTGCAAGTTGTCACATATCAATACCTTTCATTCCAAATTGTAAAGTAGGCATAGCTTCATCGTTCTTTCAAGTTGGACCTACATGAACAGAATGTCAGTAATTTCAAATTGCAATTTGAAATTGTAAAGTTGCAATGAAATGAAACATTACCTTCAGACCTAGGGGTAATACTGTTGTATGTACACTTGGTTAGCCATGTTGTATTCGTCGGTGGACATTAAGGCCAATCGTCTTGTAGCGAGCAACTCTGTCTTGTAATCGTGCCAGCTTTGGCCCATCCATGCACTTGTCGTTTGCCATTGTTGGTACAGCATAGTATAAAACTCAGGGTTGTACCACTCATAGACCCATTGGGTGGGAGGTTGTGCATGAGCATCGGGGACGGAGTAGTCATAGCTGCCATATGAGCCACATCTCTGTTGCGTCTCGACGATGCTATAGGAACTAGAGATATCCTGTGGTGAGTCCTTTCCCTTCTCTCTAGTAGTCATCCTCTGTGATTGGAGAGCGCCATGGTCTTTGTCTTGTGTTGCGTGAGTGAACTGCGACTCCCCTATAAATTCAACGATACTCTGCTCTTCTGATTGGTGCGTGAGAGGCATCTCCATTGCCTCGTCTACAACATTTTTATCACATTGCAACCTAATCGGAAGAGCATTGTTTCTCTGTAGTGACTGCTTCTTTAGATGTGGAATACAGTAGTGTTGCCCCCCCTTTTATTTCAAAATCTCTATCATGCACGATTGAAGAGTGAGAAAAATATGATTGCTCCTCTCCACTGGATACTCATCATATGCTTGTTGCACCTTCGTGACAATCTCCTCGACATTAGTTGGAGATGACTGTTGAAATGATGTTTGAAGTGCTGCAAAAAAGCCTAGGTCCAAAATATTAAGATCCGGGGAGTTTGGTGGCTGACACATTAGCCTTATGTCAAAACCATCGGCCGTTGCCACATTACAAAAAACAGCATCATCAACTGGAATATGTGTCTTGGCATTGTCCTGCTGTATAAATATAGGGGAACCATGTTCATCTGCAGGCCATTTTTTCTTAATGGCGGGCAGCACCTTATTCACAATATACTCACGACTAACATCCTTCATGACGGACGGTGGCACCTTGGTTACCAATGTACCGGCAGACCTATTCATACTAGACCTTTTCGCCGGCTCTACAAATGTGAATGTAAATATCCCAATTTTTCCTGAAAATGTGACATTTCTATCACCATCAAACCTTGGTCTCGCAATTGCAACAAGGAACATGACCTTCTCAATGAAGTTCTTGCTTTGTGTCGTTCTTTTCGGATCCTCCTCGTCTAGCGCCAAGTAGTAGTTTTGACTCTGCCTCGTACGAAAGAACCATTTTTCGTCTATGTACACGATGTTGTACATACCATGAAAAGTTGGTTCCCGCGGTAAGTTAATTGGGTCAATCATTGACAGACAGAAACGAACCCTATCTTTTTTGTTAGCTTCAGTCAACGTAAATTTGATCGCATTCATGTGCTGCCTTAAGTTGCCTTCTTTCAACCGCTTGAACAATGTGGTCTTCGACACATGTAGCTCATTCGCTAGATCTTTGAGAGTCGTTCTTCTCCGCAACGGCACTTGTTTAATGGTTTCGGGATCGACCATTATTTTCTTGCGACCGTAATTCTTTGGCCTCTTGCTCAAAACTCCATGTAACCCGCCACCATGCTTTCCATGGTACCATATTCTCTGGACAATTCTCAACGGCATGTCCATTTCATCAGCAACGGCCTTAGTGACATCATACTTTAATATGCCAAAGCTTGCTCTCTCTAGAAGCATGATATAAATCATCTGTCGCTCTTCATTGGTGTATTGTTTCCTCCTTCTTTCATCTAAATTTACAAAACGAGAATTAGAACTATAATTTTCCACCACTCATGCAATGCTTATCATCCAACAACTAGAATTATAACATGAATTTAGAACATGCAAGTAATGACTTACTCGTGCCATGGCCATCCTGTTGGGCAATGCCTTCCTCATCGGCGTGGGCATCACTTCCATCCTCGCCATCCTGTTTTTCCTTATCTTATTTTGAGATATGGTAAAAATACAGGTTCTATGAGTACATGGAGTAGTGTACATACCAGAGCGATGGCGCCCTCTTCTATGTCCACAACAGTGGACACCCTATGCACGGCATCACCCTCGCCCTCGCCATGCATGGCATCACCTCCTACCTCGCCATGCATGACATGACCACCGAGCAATGTGCGACAGTTGCCCGCAAGCCCGAGCCTTCCACTACCGACGTTGAAACCAGCACCTGCATGCCCATGGTCGACGTTGAGGGCAGCACTGCAGCCACAACTAGCGAGCCCCAGCCGTGCGCGCCCGCAACCGACGAGCCCTACCCTAGTGTGCCCTCGACCTACATCGAACGTGCCACGACGACTGCGACCGGCGAGCCCTAGCCTTGCGCGTCCGCGACTGGCAGCCTGGTCGAGCCCAGCGCCACTGTTGCCGAACCCAACGTCTTGGCCAAGACTAGCATTAGCTGCGAAGAAACAAAGAAGAAACAACTGTCGATTAGATTGCACAACAGAACAAACGAAGGTGGTAGTATAACTAGATCTAAATTAATTTCAACCATTAGATTTAAAGGAATGGATGGCTTATATTGATTTTAATCCACGTTAAAAGAGCTCGATTGATGAAGGGATGGGGCAAGACAATCGTTCTTGGAGTGGAAATAGACGGTTCCCTTTATCCATACCTACATTGGAGATCCTTAACGGGAAGTGCATCATGGTGAAATACCTAACAAGGTCAGCTTCAGACACCCGTCAAACTGATTAAGTGATCACAGTGTCTCCATTCAGGTCTAGGCCTTTACCCAGTAGTAGATTCGTCAGATTTTGATTCAGAAAAATGCCATGTGTTTAATTTTCTGACAACGCAGGAGCTGGAACTGGAGAAGTTCATTACTCACGAGGTTGCCCTGAAGGACATCAACACGGTTTTTGACCTGGTGCTCCAGCGGAATAGTCTCAGGTCAGATGCGCCATATGGATGACGAATAACAATGCTACATGAATTTGCAACCAAGACAGGCTCTAAAGTTTGGTGCTCGCACCAGTAGAAAATAATTGGTCTTATTGCTGCCAAAAGAAATCCTGTGTGTACTGCATGTAAACATCCCGTGCGGAAGTTTCACGTTTCCCTATCAAACTTCATTGATCATCCACACCATCGGTTATCTGAATTATACCTGTCACAAATCCTTATAAAGGTTTCATTTTTCTGCTTTCATTCCGAGAGAGAACTGGCACAACAAGATAACGAATCTAGGAGCATGCTTAAAATGTTAATACAAAGCTAAAAATGGTTGGAACCTCCCAGATCGAAGAAGGGGAAGATGAAGGAATCAAGGAGAAGTTAGGAGCCAACCCGTGCAAGACTCTGTAACTCTCAGAGCTTGGCACCTTTATACGAGAATTTTTACGGTACATTATACTGATATTATAGTGTGCAGTGCAGTAGAAATTAGATCTAACGTTTGATTTGTTAAGGGTATTTCTACTACTATACTACCAGATGAAATATAAGTAAACTCTAGTTAATCTGATCCATTGGATCAAAAAGAATAACCGGTTCATATTTAATTTAGGCCTTGTTTGTTTCGGCTTTTTCATCGGCTTAAAAGCCAAAAAAACCTAAGCCGAAACAAACGATTGGCTTTTAAGCCGGGCTTTAAAAAAGCCAAAAGCCCCTGTATAACTATAAGCCAAAAGCCAGACAAGAGGAGCTTTTTTGGGCTTTTTTGAATGAAATAACTCTTTGCCACTAAAAGTCTCCAAAATTACCCACCAAATGCCATCATATATAAATTGAGAATTCATCCACCATCTCATTTAGGGTATTTTAGACTTTTCATCTATAAGCTGTACCATCTAACCAATTAATAAGCCAAGATACCAAACAATATGTCTTGGCTTAAAAGCAGACGACTTTAAAGCTCATTAAGGCAAAAGCTAGCTTTAAGCCAAAAGCCAAAAAGCCTAAGCCGAAACAAACAGGGCCTTAGTGTACTATAAAAGAGCTCTAATTAATATATTATATCAGTAGAGCTCTCCCCTACTGATTTCTTGTAAAAAAAGGCATGTACAGTGGTATAGATGACAGTTGTATGTAATACATCTTCATATGATCTACAGACAGTACTAAAAATAACTCATATAATGGATAGTCTATATAGCTGTCTGGTCTCTCATCTAATTAACAGTCGATACAATGATACACAAAATATAAAAACATCTATAAGATCATATATCAAAGAGTAGATAATAGCTTTCTCTCTTCTTTATATCACCTCAAATTCTATATGAAATAGTCTTACATTACAGACAATTAACTTGTATCACAGTACATACCTTAACCATCCACGGCTCTGAACGGCCGAGAAAAAAATCGAACCATTATTGTCCCACGTTCGATCCGCCCCCACGACGGATGTTGGTCGTGGTTACGTCCGGGGGGTTGTGGCGCCGCCTCGTTTTTCACCAATCAAATTGCTGCGAAAAATTCCAGGAAAAATCGTGGAGATGAAATGGGGGGATGGAGTGCAACAACGTGCAAAATTTTGTGCTTATATGAGATCAACATAAGAAGAAATTAAAAAGAGAAAATTTGGCCATGCCGGACGTTCGTCGTGGTTACGCCCGGGGTTTCTCGTGCTGTCCCGCTCATTTTACCCAACCAAATCGCTGCGAAAAAAATCGACAGAAATCGTGAAGATGGGGGGATGAAGTGGCACAAAGTCATGCGAAATTTTGTGCTCAGATTAGATCAGCACAGGGATAAATCAAAAGGAGAAAAATTAGATTGATACATAAGAGAACGCTGTCAAACTTCATTGCTCATCAGCACTGTCTGTCATCTGAATTCTACCAATCACAATTGTCACAATAAATTGAATTCTTCAGGCTAATAATTTGAGACTCGGCTCTCTTCTTCACTGCTTTCTCAGATAACAGAGAACTCTGATATATTTCATGAAATGATCGTCCATAATTCAGGATGATGTGAGAGAATCACATGTGACACTCAACACTACAAATATAGTTCGTGTCCAAAATGCAGTAGGAACCACAAGTTCAGATAAAACCTCGCCTTAACTTGTCATTACCGCCCAATTTTAGACTCCCATCCCCCACCACATATTTAGCAAAACCTGCGAATGCACGCATGCGACACCCTTTTTTATCCTCTCCTTCCTCCACATGCCTCAAATTTTAGCGCATTTCCAATTGCAGCATCATCATGGGCTGAGAATTCTTGCCCCAATCATCGTGCAACATTTCAAGAACCGTTTAATCCAGGGAAACGAGATGCAGTAGATTCGGCCGGACGTGGAGCAGCAGGTCGCCGAGCTCCGCGGCGAGCTGCGCAAGGCGCGGGAGGAGCGCGACCGCGTTCACCTCGTCCTGGAGCCTGGAGGTGACGGAGTGGAAGGCGCTGGCCTCGGCCGAGGACCGCACCACGATAGAGACGCTCGAGACCGAGCTGGACGCGTCGAGGGAATCTGAGAAGCGGATGCTCGAGTCGCTAGCATTGCAGACGAAGCAGCTCGAGCTTACCAAGATCTCGCTAGAGGAGGCCAGGATCGACAAGACGTCACTGCAAGAGACAGTGCAGAAACCTGAGGGGCCAGTACGACCGCGACTTTCAGAGGGTGCACGGCGAGCTGCGGCTGGCGCTTGCGGCAGAGGAGGAGCAACAAGGCGATATGGAGGAGCTCGTGCTGACCCTCAAGGAAGTGAACGCGGAGCTGCACGCGACGTGGCAGTAGCTGACACACGCAACACGAGGCGGAGACGGCCCGGCTCGAGTTTGACCGGCTGCACGGGTCGCTCAAGCGCAAGGACGACAAACTCCGAACCCAATCCTCCAAAGTCAGGTTATTCCTAAAATTGTTTCATAATTTTGGTAGGTGCTATTGACAATGAAAGGAGGCGGATACTATACTAACTTGATGGATGAGGCCAACAATAACCTGACTTTGGAGGACTTCAATAATTTGACTGAGGAGCAGCCTCCACCTGTTGTTGAGAGTACTCCCTCATCAAGAACAAATCAGAAAATGTCAAAAAATTTCAGTGAAAAGGAGGATTCATTGCTTGTGTCAGCATGGTTAAATATTAGTACGGATCCAGTGAGCGGCACTAATCAGAAGGGTGGTACTTTCTGGAAGAGAATTTTTGAGTACTACCACACCAACAAGGACTTCACATCAGAACGGAGCCAGAGTTCACTTTTGCATCGATGGGGAGGTATTCTGGAGAATGTGAACAAGTTTTGTGGGTTTCTAACGAGGATTGAGGGTAGAAGGCAAAGTGGGGTTACTTTTCAAGACAAAGTAATTCTTTTGAATTTTAGGATTTTGCACACGTCTTAATGGGAACTTGTAGTAAGTAATTATACCTTCATTGACATGTGCAAGCTTATTCAAGCAAGGGCTTTGTTTAAGTCCGAGGACAAGGACAATAGATCATTTCAATACATGCATTGCTGGAATATATTGCGAAATCAACCAAAGTGGCATGAGAAGCGGAATCAAATGGCAACTCAGAAGGAACCTGCTAACAAAAAACCAAAGGCCAACACGGATTCAAGCCTGGGAACGTCCACTGCTATCGTTGTTGATAGTGGCACCAATGCTATCATTGAGAATGTACGTCCAGAGATCGAAGCCCCCAAGAGACCAATTGGTAAGAAGAAGGCAAAAGAAGCATTAAGGCGAGGTGGAGGTGATGCTTGCGTGGAGGCTTTAGACCATTTGTGGGCAAAAAAAAGAGTTTGATGTAGAGAAAGAAAAGAAGAAAGAGGATAGATACAATCAGTTGGTGGCCCTAGAGAAAGAGAGGCTAGAGCTAAATCAAAAAAGGGCCGCGACTGAAGAGGCAAGGATTGCAAATGAGGCAAAAAAACTGAAGATAAAGGAAAATGAATTACTAAGAAAATGGTAGAGGAAGAGAGAATTATGTCACTGGACATTACTTCGATGCCTTTCCGGCTGCAACAGTACTACAAGAGCTTGCAAGATGAGATTATGGCGCGTCGTGTTTCTGAATAGCTCCAGTAGAAAAGGTATTTAGATACCTTTTAGCATGGATTCCTACTCATTACATATCATCAAGTATCCTATTCATTACAATAGGGTTTATTGTATGATTGTATCTAATGTTGTTCCAACATTTGCTACATGGCTGCTTTTTTGAATGCCTGATTGCTCTCATTTGGTCAATAGTTGTTGGATAGTAAGTTACTTTTTGTTATTTATAGAATGTTTCGCTGTTGAGAGTGTTTGGGTAAAGTTTTAGCTTCTTGATGACACGGGTAGAGAATTAACTCGGACTTTGTTTGCTCAGTTGCACTTTTTGGTGATCTCGTGTCGTTCTGTCGCTATCCTGTCCATGATTAGGATAAGATTAATTAATTATCAGTACAAGGAACTAAAGGAAGTTTCAGGGTGTATGCGTGCTCTGACGACGAGTGAAGTAGACCAGCCAAGTTCGTTCATGTAGTAGAGTAGAAGGGGAACTGGGGAAGTTCTCACTAATGATGTGCAATGTGCATGGTGTTCAGTGCAGGGGCCAGCCGGAACTGACGCTGTACAACGGTGGGATTCTGAAGTTTGGCAACAGCGACGACTCGACGGGCTATCAAACGACGGAGACCGGCGTCTTCTCCTCGGCGTTTTTGGTCTACAACCTCAACAAGACCACAATGTACACCTTCTCATGTGAGTTCAACCACCCTTTCAGCGTCCAAAACCAGCTCGCGATGAGAAAGGCAACAAAACCGGGGCCATAGGGACCAAGTCAAAATATTTTTTGGGGAAAAAAAGGGAACTGTTGGAGTATGGCCTTTTTTTCAGGCCTAAATTTTTTTGGAAAGCTCCCAATCCAGGATTATTAGGAATCAAATTTTTGGGAACTGTTGGAGATGCTCTAACTCTCCTAGTAGTTCATGTCCAGGTCATTTTGGTCTTGTGGTTGCCCCTTACCCTATGCCTCATAAGCGAATTTATTGGGATCCATGTCCTAACCAAAAACCTGAACTCCGAAATAATTCTCTAAGCAAAGGGGATTTAGCAAGAGAGTACAGAAGTACTCAGCAAGCATTAATAGCAAATGCAATAGATGAATTCCTCCCAAATCATTCTTCTCATATCCATCTAATGTCTACTTTCTCTCGAAATCTATTTTTACAGAATTTAGGTTTTGGGTTTTCTTTATGGGTTGTATATTTTAATTTGTAAAATAGCTACTAGCACTCGTATATGAGACAGACTTAGCTTCCTAGTCTCCAATCTTGGAGATATGCATGAATTCATGATTTGATCTTGCGCTAGTTTGTACCACTTTACCTATAGTGAACCCAACCTCCATTGGGAACTCATAATGTTTATTATTATTTTGATATTAGATCTCCAATCCTGACCATCTACCAGTTGTACTCCTTCTCGAAATCGGTGGTGCTCATACATGGCGTGCCTAGTTGTACTCCATCTTGAAATTGGAGTTACTCATCTCAAGGCGTTTAAATATAACATCGGATCAACCGCAGTTGATTTTATGTCTCTCATTGGGCCTCCGGCATATCCCAGCTTCACACCACTATTAGCTATCTACGCTTACCTAATGTGGAGATCAAACACAATCATATGACAATCTTTTCTAATCGTTCCACACTATGGTCAGTAGGATTTAATACGGTTCATTATCCAAGTGTACTTGTTTATTCTTGTATCATAGCTATGTAGAGGGCCCCTCTGGCAAGCTCAAATACGTCACCCCCTACCCACCTCATATAAACACAAGCGAACTGCTCCTTTAGCTGGACTTGTCATTCCTTCCACCATTCATTCAAATCCCCAATTCGGCCTTTTTATTTCAAAATATATTTTTGACATGCTAGTAATGACCACAATAAAACCAACATTTAATTTTCACAAAACCTTGGTTCAAAACATGATCAAGGGAACTTGTTTGGATTAGTGTAGAAATATACGCCCTCACTCGTATTCTGGAGGTGACCTTTTGACTGATTTAAATCAATTCCTGAAATTATAAAATACTATATTTCAGATAGCTACTAGATTTTCACATGTTTTATGGAGTCCAACCTTTTTCCTAACTTCTGATAAATTGATGTATGTATACTGTGTGTTTCAATTTTGAGGTATTTTAGATTGACGCATTTTAGCTGGACACATTTTAGTTTGCGAATGTTTGTTTTGTCACATTTTAGCTTAGCGCCTTCATAAATTGGGTTATGTTTTGACCTAGTTAGGACTTTACAATTTTAATCAATATGATGATCGCTAAAACTAGTTATTCCTTAATTTCTTTACCTGATCGAGTTCATTCCCCTCTTTCTTGATTTATCTTGCTTCCTAAATTTTTTGGAACATTACAATTCAATTTATTGCAACTTTATTCCGTGTTCCACGGCGTATGACTTTTCTCTGAATTAGGATAGATTTTAGTATTTTACGCGTTTACTTGACATAATTTATTTTGTCTCGATCATTAAAATTTTGGTCATGTGGTCATTTGATCCAACGTGTTTTTTATCTATTTTAATTCAAATGGCGTTGTTACAATTATTTATTTCTTTATTTTTTTTCATCTGTTTGCATACGTACACCTCTTTTATCTTATTTAAACTTCTAACAACAATATTATGGTATCGAATAAGTATGTTTACGAAGATCCAATGGCGTACAATGGAAATCCATAATAAGTATGTTTACGAAGATCCAACGGCGTACAATGGAAATCCATATTAGCTCAAAAAAAAAAGTAGCTCTTTTACCAAACTAGTAACGTAACACTTCCTAGGCTTATCGGTAGCTCCTTCAAGCTGTAGGCCATTAAGCCCAACAGGCTGCTTCTTAAGCTAAGGCTGTGTTTGTTTATTTAGTCTTTGGAGGAGAAGTTCTTTGGAGTGGAAGAAGCTAAATTTGGAGTTTGGAGCTGGAAGAGACTTAATGAAGAGGATGGCAATTTTTTGTAAATAAGATTAAGTTGCAAGGGTACCAGGGAAGTGGGATTTTGAAGTTTCCACCGAGAAGCATCGTTTTCCTTGCTTCTCTCGTGTAGTGCAAATTGAGCTGGAGCTTCTCCTCTCCAGCTAGCTGAAAAATTACTGTTTGTTTTGGCTTGTGACTTATGAAGGCCTATAAGCCAAATAAGCCTAAGCAGAAGCCTAAACAAACACAGCCTAAATCGGCCGAACTAGGCTTATTTTGCGCCATACCACTCCACCCACGTTTGCCTCTTCTGGTGACGGTTGTCACGGCTAACAACTTCCTAATTAAGTGGAACTGGTTAACAACTTACATTTGGTAATCCCATATATATATAGGAAGTCTGTTTTATACTCCTAGATGTATGTACTCCGTACTTCTATTTGGTTAGAAACAACTTCCTAATTAGGAGGACCCATTTAACAACGTTCACTTATGAAATATGCTTTTACTTACATAACATCAGATAATATACATTGGGTAGGAGTACATACTCCCAAGAGTATGAAATCATTTTTCGGAAGCCCATTTTGTACTTCCACGTGTATGTACTCCCTACCTATATTTGGTTAGAAACAACTACATAATCAGGAGAAATCAGCTAACAACTTCCACTTATAGAATATGCTTCCACTTGCGTAACATCAGTTAACACATATATATATATATATATATATATATATATATATATATATATATATATATATATATATATATATATATATATATATATATATATATATATATATTGAAAGGCCTGAAGCCCCACAGCCCACTTCCCGCACAGCGACCCGGTGAGCTAGCGACCTCCGTCTCCGCGCTCCCTCCTTTGCCACCACGGCAAACCACCTCAACAGCGCCTGCGCCCCTCCGCACGCCGCGTTTTGACCCAACTTTTGCCGTGCGCGAAAGTAGAGTCGCACCGCGGAAAATTACGCCCGTGGCCGTGGGTCGGGAGTGTGCCCGTGCGCATCCTTGTGCTGCACGAGCGAAAACGCCCAAAAAGGCTGAGCTTTCGAGGGGATGGGAGCCCGTGCGCTGCTGGGCTCCTCGGCTTTTAATTTCCACGTCAACGGAAGGAATCGTCGGGTCGCTCCCAGAGTCCCAGGTCCATATCCACCGTGGTAGTTTTAGTTGAGGTGTGTAAAAAAAATCTATGATATAGCATACCTCTTAAAATAAAAACACATAGTATATACCAGGTCAATTCAAGCACGATGTCATGCCGTGGGAAATTTGGTCCAAGATTTTTACTACAAAAAACACAATTTTAATTTTCTCGATGGTGTTTTTTTTTCAAAAATTGGTTGGTTATGAGCATTTTTTTTTTTGCGAAACAAAGGGGAAGGACTTGTTCGAGATCGCAAAAAAAAAAACGGTGAAGAATCTGAATCTGTTCGCGAATATACAGGACTACAGGGTCCTTTTTGAGAAACAACATGTGGAAGGACCTAAACGTAATTTTGAGATTTAAAGGGGCCTTTTTGCGGAAAAAAAAACTTGTCACATGGCATGCCTGGTTGCTCTGGAATTCTAGGTGTTTCAAAGAAGTATATTATTGAGAGAAGAGAAAAAAAATCTAATTGTTTTAAGACTTGTATTTATCACATATCTAATTTTTATAAAAGATGCTAAAAGATAGAAGCGGTGTTTCTATGCTTTTCTTTTAAAAATTGCACAAATATTAAAGCATAAATGAATGGTAGATGGTGATTACTTATCTTTTTGTTTTTTCAAGATTTGTTTAATTTGTATTAAGAGAAAAAGTATAGAGGTACTGCTCGATAGAAAAGATGCATAGAATTTTTTTCCCAACTTCCATGGTTGGAGATTTGGGGTCGGGTACACCGCCTCTTGGAAAACTTCTTCGTTGCAGTCCCGGGCTGCTCTGCTGCCATGTTGTACATCGAGCTGGACGGCACGATTGATAAGGATAATCTGGTTATCTGGCCCAATCAGATGTGATCATGCTAATCTGATATAGGGTACGGTCAACGGAGTTTTCTACGATCCGTTCGTTTTTTAGAGGCTTACAAGAAGGGTTAGTACGCCCTCTCCAAGATGTCCATTTTGTTTATAGTTCTTTGACCTTCGTGGTTTTGATTCAGTCATACACGTTTATATTCGCATTCCTTGTTATTTTTGTCGTGCCCGTAGATGCAGGTTTGGAGTATATAAACTATTGTTCATCGAATTTTGACTGTGGCTATTTCGAAATTCAACTTCCATCCTTTATTAATTTGAGCTCCACTACTTCAATCCATACATAGAGCTCGCTCTTATATATGCCCAGTTAGACAAGCCTCTGCGCACGTCGCAAGGAACCTATCAAATGTATAATTGGACAAACATGACAAAGAAACATTTTGCTGTCTCGCATATTGGCCAATTCATTTCATTCGCCCCATGATAGAGGTTATGTTTTCATGCATGGAATCCTGATATCATCTTCTTCTTAATTATCTACTTGTACAAAAATTTTATATGGTCACTAAATTAATCATGATTATATTGAACAGAATAGGGGACCTACCGGAGGGCAGCGGGGGCAATCCAATGACTGGTTTTGCTTGGTTTTGTTTTGTTGAGCTGCCTGCCCAACCAAGCAGGACGGACCGACGGAGTTGGTGAAAATGAAATCAAATCGGGATCAGGACAACCGACTTCACGTCAAAACGAGAGAACACCAGCAAGATGATTAAAAGCAAACGGCAGACAAGAAAGAGGATTCAGGCCGCTAAAATATAAGCACGAAGAAAAGCAAAAGGAACAAGATTGACAATCTTAGAACATAAAAATTTGAGAAGCAAATAGGCATTTCGAAAAGAAATTAGTTATTGTACCAGTGCATATATGACCACTTGAGTGTGTACGGTACAAACATTCTCTTTTCTTTTCTTTCATTTTGCCTAGTGGATCCATATATTATACTAGCACAGCAAGCGCGGCGCACGCCGCGCGCTTGAACGAAAAACGAATTAATAATACATGTTTCGAAAAATATTAGAGATCGAGTGGGGAAAAAAAGTTTAGAGATAGAGATGTTCACGTATTTCTTTTCACGAAAATATTTTTTCGGGGAAAACGGAGAAAGGGCCTGACGTAAGGAGCGGGGACCTATTTTTGGACCTGAGCGCTATCCCGAAAAATTTAGAAGAGGGCTCGTTCGCGATTTGTATTTAACGGGAGTCTCTTTCCGTAAAGTAGCGAACGGGGGATCTAAACGTAATTTTTCTTGCCCTCACAAAAAATCACAAAAGACCTTTCTGTAAATTTGCAGGGATCTATCCGTAATTCGAAGGAAATGGAGGGGTTTATTTGGAAAACGGCAGGAAGCGGAGGAGCCTTGGAACCTCCCTGATGTAATATATGTATAATAATAATAATTTGTCTTATATGTTCCGTTAGCCGAGAAAATAAATAACGAGTACTGAAATGGAGGCAAAGATATATAAAGCGCGCTAGGCGGAGGACTTCTACCCTTGCACAGGTTCTCCCACTGGCAAATTACAACTAAACAAAGCTATCAGATCATCAGTGAATTCTGAATTCCAAATTAAGGCCCCATTTGGCAACTTAGAATCGGAGCGTTTCTACTAGAATCTAGGAGAAACCCAGCCAAACGGCCTAAAGCTTGAAACGATTCTCCTCAGAACGTTTCTTCTTTTTTCACACCGGGACGAATCACTCTTAACCCCGTTCCACGCCGATTCACAGAATCCAGACAGCTAGCTAAACGGTTTGCAGACAGTGATTCTGATTTTACATGAAACATTTCTACCAAGAATCTAGAACCGTTTCCGTTTCTACTAGAATCTGGAACCGTACCAAACAGGGCATAAGATCATTCGTATAGTACAAACTAAACAAAATACAGTACAAACACGTTATTTTACGTCCATATACACATTTGTCCTTAATTATTAAGCTTTCTAGCTTTACAGGATAGAAGCATATATGAAATTTCCCCCCTTATGCTTCTCCTGATCTCCTCATCGTTAAGTACAAAATAACCACCAGGTTAATTTCTTGATCTCGTTTACATGACCCCAAAAATCTTCGGAAAAAAAAATTCAAAATCGAACATAGGAATATTTCTTCTTAAAAAATAGAGGGAGTATAGAACAATACGCAAGAACCAATACAACGCAAAGCATAATATGCATGCGTGGTATGACGCCGTCTGATCAGAAGAATATCCACTTGGACGACGTCTTCTCCTTCATGGTTTTGGAATGGAAGAGCTCGCCGCCGTCGCCGTCCCCTGTTTGCCACCGCTTCTCCGCTCCGACGAGTCTCGACAGGAACCTCCCAATCTTCTTCTTCTTCTTGCCGCTCTTCTTCTTCTTCACCTCCTCCTCCCCCTTCTCAGCCTCCCTACAGCTGGCCTCTTCTTGCCTCCCTGGTTTCTTAACAGAAATCGGCATAAGCGGCTGCGAGAAGGCCGCGACGTTGACGAAGGAAGATCCGCCGCCTACTACGTGGACGGCGCTGACGTCGGCCGAGATGGCCGCGTGGTGGGGCGGAGGGGAGCCGGCGGAGGCGTAGGGTGAGGTGCTGGCCGAGGAGGAGGCCCGCGTGGTGGTGGTGGCGGAGGAGGAGGCGGAGAGGTGGGCGAGGCGGTCGCGGAGGCAGTACGGGCACACGCCCTTGGACAGCCGGTGCTCCGGGTGCCGCTTGCACCGGTACTCCCAGACCGACGTCCGCCGCATGCCCGAAGCTTCTTAGCTCGATATGCGTGTTCGTATCTGAGTATGTGTCCTGCGTGTTGGCTGTTTAGGGTTTTTGATCGGAGACGGGCGTGGAGACGGGCGTGGCGATGCTGATTGCGGTGTTGGTGCATGGGAGAGAGAGAGAGAGAGAGAGAGAGAGAGAGAGAATGAGAGAGAGCCAAAGAGGACTCGGTGGAGATAAGAGGGAGAATCGAAGAAGGGGAAAGTTTGTTGGCTTGTTGCAAAAGGTGGGGTTGCATTGTGCTAGTACTTTTTTTTGTTTAAGATTTCGGTGCTTTTTTTTAAAAAAAAAAAAACAACATCATCCTTTTTATCTCTTCTTAAATATATTTTTCATGATTAATTTTTGTTCCTTTGTATAATTTTTGTTTGAGTGGAGGATGATGTAATTTTGCTGTTGGAATGGTACTCTGGAAATATTACCTGGGTACAATTGTTTGATCGCTGCGGTGGAAACTGGAGTCATTACTCCCTTAAGTGATACTAAATACGTATCGTTTTGAATTATGCGTAGTTAAAATTTTAAAACCCGTCGAATTATTATGAAACTGAAAACCTAACGGTTTATTATGAGACGGCAATGCTGAAAGTAACACTTCCTGTGAAGTTCCGCGACGATCGTGAGATGAAAATTGGTCATCCATCTGGACGCTATTTCGTACCAGTTCTCACTGTCCATTCTATCATTGCTACGTAAATTTTTTCGTCATCACACGCGTCTGCGGAAACAGATATTCTAGTTCTAGCCCTGGCGGCGAAACGCAAAAAGAAAAATTATAACGAGAAACCGATAAGAGCTGCCCACGCATCCATGAGGGTCAAAAGAAGATTGCTTTCTTCTACTTCCACAACGAATCGGTATTTACACTTGAAAAGAGTAGGAAAAGAGAGAGAAAAAAAAGGATGATAGGGTCGAGCTCTCGACAATGGCCATGGCCCACGAAAGCAACCGAGGGGCCACGCGGCCTCGTTAATGGACAGGGGAAGCTAGTAGACCATGACAAGAGTACTAGTAAACGAGTGGTACCACTCGCGGCCGCGGCCCGACTGGTCAACGTGCTTTCATTACGCTGTGATGTGCACGCTCGCGCGTCCCTGCCGCGCGCGCGCGGCGTGCCGTTCGTTTCCAGGCAAGCTTCGCTTAGACTGGAGTAGGGGTGAAACCGGGTTGGATACGGGCGGATATTGCTCGTCCCGTATCCTAACCCATCTTTTTTTTTTCCGGATTCGGAGTCGGATACGGATGTCCCGGATACGGATACGAATTCGGATTATTCAGGATTCGGATACAGAGCGGATACCTAACGGATTCGGGTCGGGATCGGATATCATAATCGGATAGTAGTATAATACATAATTGTGTACGTAAAAGAAAGAATGAAGCATTAACCTTACAACATTAGCTTCAAGTTATAATTATTTCAACGTAGGATAGTAGTATAGTTAGAGGTGCAAATGGGTCGGATACAAGGAGAGAGATCGAGATATAAAGAAAACAGAGAACAAGGGGAGCTCTTCCATCAAACTTAACCTTACGGAATAAATTCCTGAAGATATTAAATAGTGTTGAATTGTCACATTACGACAAATGAAGATAGACTTCTCTCATAATGAGGACTACTCGGATTTGTTTGCTATGCTTCAATTTAGCGACTCAACTAATTTCAGTAATTTGAATAGAAAAGAAGTTTATCAAATAAGTTGAACAAATCAATTTAGGTAAAAGCATTATGTCATCACTCTATTTGTTTGTTGATAGATTTGTTGAAGTTCACTCTTAGTAACAAAGTAGTGTTTTTTAGTGCCAATATCAAACAACTACTCTATCTATCCAATAATGAACCAAATTAATGGAAGAATAACTAATTTTATCCGGATATTCGGGTCGGATATTTACCGGATATCGGGTCGGATATTGCTCTTCCCATATCCTAACCCATATTACATGAGATTTTTCGGATACGGATCGGATATTGCTCTTCCCATATCCTAACCTATATTACACCGGATTTTCCGGATACGGATACGGATAACATCGGTACGGATTTTAAACGGATTCGGTATCGGATCGGGCGGATATTTCCTGTCCCGTTTTCACCCCTAGACTGGAGGATGCACGGCCCGACGTACGAACGTGCTTGTTCAGTCAGTACTTCGCCGTGCTCTGCATGGGTTCAGGCCATCGGTTTGGCCGTTCATACTCGCTTATATTAAACGTGAGGGATTCCTATGTAGTGCTTATGTCCACGTCGCTTTCGGCTCCCCCTCGCTCGATGCGTAGCATGCCTACCTGGTTGGCCGTGCGTGTCCTCCCGTGTGGACCATTCCGCGCCGTGGCTCGCTGGTTGCGCGCGTCCTCCCGGGTGGGCTCTCGGCTGCGTGACACCGCGCGTACATGACAACGAAATCAGGAGGCTGAATTGAGGTGTTGATCCTACACACCACCAGCCATGCATTCCCGCCGTGCGCACGCTGTCCTCGTGCCCTCGTACCGCCCATCCCCCAAATCCAATTATCCCCCGCAACCAAAGCTCCATTTACCCACGCCTCTCCCTCTCCAATACCTCCTCCGCTTCTCCAGAACCATCTCCTGCGGTGTCAATGACACTAGCCTCAGTCCCCCACTGCCTCCCTATGGCCCGAATCTAGCACTTCCCATGGTCGGATTACACCGCGGAGGCCGCTTCGATGCTGTCGTGTGCGAGGTCGTTGTTGTGGAGGACGGGTCTGGCCCTCCTATGGGGGTGAGCAGAGGGGGAGCACAGTAGGCAGAGGCGCTCGCCGATACCATGCCCGTGCGGCAGATCGGCCCAACCCTAATCCCTCCTCCTCCTTCGATTCTCCAAAACTCTCTCCCGCGGTGCCACCGACCCTACCCTCGGGCCCCCACGGTCTCTCTTCAGCCCGAATCTAGGAATTCCTACCACTGAATCACACCGCAGAGGCCATTCCAATGCTGTCATGCGCGAGGTCATTGTTGCGGAGGAGGGGGCTGGCCATCCTGCGGGGATGCGCGAAGGGCCAGTATGGCAGGGCGGAGGCGCTCGCCAATGCCAGTGAAGCATCTGGAACCCTAATTTAATTTGGTTTTAGTAATTAATGACAATCATGTTAGAGAACTAACCATTTCTATTGAGTTTGTGAGAATAGGTTGGTCCACTTCATGCCATATGAAAAGGGAAAAGCATTGTGATCTAAAGGGGTCAAGAAAAGAAGATTTAGAACTTGAAGTCAAGGTACAAGAGTAGTTATGACCCTTTTATATGTCTACCGATCTTGGAGTTACAAGAAAAGATTGGTTTACTAGGATAGATACCGTACTATCAAGAGGGAGTAATGGCAAGTAGTTTGATGTTGATCAAGTTTAAATTGGCTCAAAATCCTTTTAAAAATCATATTAGATGCATCTAGTCTTGGTTTTGAAATCCTCTTGCATTATCAACACTTCTGGCAGTACTGCAGTACAAAATACGGTAGCACCGCTAGGCGGTAGTACTAGGCTTCATATGGCGGTAGGTATTTTTCCAGAAAATGATTTTTTAGTGCTTAACCTTTTCTCTTTGTGCCGAAAGTACCGCAATGCACAATATGGTACTACCACTTGGCAGTAGCACTGAGCATATGGGCGGTAGTTTTTAAACAGAAGCACTCCTTTTCGCGAACTTTCTCAATTCAAAACTACCGCAGCACAAAGAGCGGTACTATCGAAGGTCAGTAGTACCGCAAAAATTGAGCGGCAGTTATTTTACAGAAAGGGGTATTTTGGGTGGTTTTGTCTGTTTTGAAGGTCAGTTTACCGCAGTAAAAATAGCGGCACTATCGGAGCTTAGTAGTACCGCAAATATATGAAGGGAATATGCCCGAGAGGCAATAATAAATTGTTTATTATCTTATTCCATGTTTATAATAGATGTTTATTTCTCATGCTAAAATTGTATTAACCGAAAACGTTGATACATGTGTGTTTAATAAACAAAAAGGTTCCTAGTAAAGCCTCTCTTTTAAACTAGCTCGTTGATTAACTGATGATCAAGGTTTCCTGATCATGAACATTGGATGTTGTTAATAACGGGGTCACATTATTAGAAGAATGATGTGATGAACACACACCCAAGTTGGTATAGCAAATTCGATCAAGTCATTAAAGTTTGTTCTTTATCTTGAACATATACAAAATAGCTCTTTTCCTTAGACCATGAGATGATGTCAATCACTAACTCCGGAAGAGTACTTTGATGACATCAAACGTCACTCCGTAACACGGTGACTATAAAGATGGATTTGGGTACTATGAAAGTATTAGTTAAGGCTCATGCATCAAGAGTGGGATTTGTCCATCCAGATGACGGAGAGATATACTCTGGGCCCTCTTGGTGATATCACATTGACATCGCTTGCAAGCACGTGACTACGTCACAAGAATGTCATATCACGGAACGAGTAAAGATTACTTGTCGGTAACGGGATCGAACTAGGTATAGTTGATACCAATGATCGGATCCCGGATAAGTAATATATCGCGAGACAAAAGGAATTGGTTATGTTGTTTTTGGTTCACACGATCACTAGTTCATCGTTGAGTAAGTGGGAGTCATTATGGATCTCCAGATCCCGCTGATGATTATTGATCAGAGAGGTGTCTTGATCATGTCCATTTTATTCACGAACCGTAGGGTGACACACTTAAGGTTCATCGACGCTTTTGAGTGGATACGGAACACCGGAGAAAAATTTGGACAGTACCGGAATAGTTTCGGGATATCGGAATAGTTCAAGGGGGTATGTGTTAATTTTTGTTAATTAAAAGAATTAACAAATATTAAAATAACAGAAATAAAATTATTTATTTATTTAATGGAGAGTCCATTCACATGAAGAGAATGGAGAGTCCATTCACATGAAGAGAATGGAGAGTCCACTCACTCCTATAAAAGGGAGGGTGGAGCTCCTCTCTCATTGACTAATCTCCATAACCCTTTGGTTGGTCCTTTCTCCCTCCTCCTGCTGTTCCACCTTTCAAGCAAAGAGCTTGCTTAAGCGCTGCTGAAATAGTTTCTCCACCACCACCACTAAGTCGTAGTGTTGTTGGAGTTTCCCGTGGATCCTCTACTTCCGCTGCCCCGCTGGATCGAGGGATTGGAGATCGTCGTTGTTCCGTACGTGTGACCAAGTACGGAGACGCTGCCGTTTGTGGCGCTCATCTTCGCGACTTTGAAGTCGGGCGTGTACCTCTACTTCAACCATGTTTGTTTGCGGGAACGTTATTCCCACTTTCGGTCTACGAGGGTGAGTCCTTCTGAAACCGTTTGCATGCATCTCCTAGATATGATCTTGGTGTTTGGTTGCATTCGTAGGAAAAAAATTTTGTTTTCCATGCTTAGAACCCATCAATATAGTGCTGGTACTCATTTTACAGAGAGAACCTATTTTTGAGCCGATCTCACTTCAAAAGTCGATACTACCGCACTTTGAATGTCGGTAGTATTGGATTTCCTATAACGGTTATTAACTACCACATTTAATGCTCTAACTCGATTGTTGGGCATGGATCAATACTACCGCACTTTGCACGCTAGTCGTACTGCAAATAATGAATTTTTTAGAAATTTGCCCCCAATGGTTGGATTTGTTTGTGAGGGCTATAAATACCCCCACACCTACATTTATAGAGCCACTTGGATACTTATTGAATACATTTGAGCTCTATTAAATCTTCTTTCTCCCTTAAGCATTAAATTCACTCTTTGCGAGAGTTATGAGCATTCAAGTGTGATCCTCATTGTTTGAGCTAATTAGACACTTGATTCAACCTCAAGCAAGAGCCATCACTTCATTCTCTTAGAGGTTAACGCCTTCTAGACGGTTTGGGGGCATGAAACCGATGATCTTCTCAAAGGAGATTGTGAGAAGGCCCGATTGGTTGTGAAGGCAAGGAGCTCGCCTACTAAGAGCGGGGAAGAGCTACCACAAGTGATCGAGGAAGGCTCAATTTGTGCAAGGAGCCATCTTGAGTTGGTCAAGCTTACCACAACGTGGATTAGAAGGGACCGGCAAGTCTCCGAGGCATCGGGATAAATTCTTAGTGTCAACCTCACTTGTGGTTTGCTTTCTCTGTTTACTTGTGCAATTTACTTTTCTAGTATACCAAGTGATTGATTTTTGCTCCAGGATTGTATATTTTGCTTAGATTTAGGTTGTTGGTGCACTTGGATAAACCTAGAGCTTTTAGGCCTTATTTGTTAAAATTCTCAATTCTAGTTTTATTTGCTTAGATTATTGCAATTAGAACCGAGAATTTTAAAGACCTCCTATTCACCCCACCTCTAGTTGGTTATCCTTGATCTTACAAGTGGTATCAGAGCTTGGTCTCTTATTTTAGGCCCTGATTGGTACGGTTCTAGATTCTTGGTAGAAACGTTTCAGGTTGGATTCTGTGAATCAGGTGGAACTGGGTTGAGACCGATTCAGCCACGGTGTGAAAAAAGAAGGAACGATCCAAGGAGAATCGTTCCGAGCTTTAGCCCGTTTGGTGGGGTTTCTTCTAGAATCTAGTAGAAACGACCCGATTCCAAGTTGCCAAACAAGGCCTTAGACTTCATCGTCTAGAGAGAAAATGATGGCTGGTGAGGGTGTTTCCATAGGCAAGGCACTGTTTTTTGATGACACGAATTATGTGTATTGGAAAATACGCACGACCGTTTATCTCAAGGCCATGAGCCCTAGCATTTGGAGAATTGTAGGTAAGGGTTTCGCCAAGTCGCTTGATCCCACATCCACAATTGATCAACATGAGTGAAACTCCCACCTTAATGCTCAAGCAATGAACTCTTTGTTTGAAGCCTTGAACGCACATGAGTTCAATCGCGTGAGCAATCTAAAGACGGCTCATGAGATATGGACAATCCTCTCTGAAATACACGAGGGCACATCCACGGTCAAGAAAACTAAATTACATATGCTCCCGATTAAGTATGAGAGTTTCAATGTGTTGCCCCATGAAAACATCACCGAAATGTATTTACGATTAAACAACATAGTGAATGAGCTCAAAGGCTTTGGGGGTTTACAAACCAATCTTGATGTTGTTTGTAAGATGTTTATGACTCTACCGGAGAAATACGAGATGTTGGTGATGCTCTTCCTCAACTCTACCAAATTGGCAAAAATGACACCAACCGCGCTCTTGGGCAATCTTATCACCAATGAGTTGTACAAGAAGAACAAGGAGAAGCTCTTGAAGTAAAGTTCTTCCAAGAAGAAGAACATTGCATTGAAGGCCAAGGCAGAGTCAAGCAAGGAGATGCTTGATGACTCTGATGATGACACCGAGGAGAAGATGGATCTCCTTGTAAGGAGAATGAAAAGGTTTATGAAGAGATGCTTAAGCTCTAACGCTCCTCATAAATTCAAGAAGAGACAACACTCAAGCAACAATCGCTTCGCCAACATATGATGCTTCGAGTGCGATGAAAAGGGGCATATACCTATTATTGCTCCTAAGAAGAAGGATGACAAAGCCAAATCATCCAAGAAGAAGGGATTCCAAGGCAAGAAAAAGCTTTTCAAAAAGCTTCACAAGGATGGGAAGGGTGAGGCTCACATTGGGGAGCGGGATTCCGAAGATAGGTACTCGGATTCTAATTCCTCCAATGAGGATACTCCTTCCAAGAAAAAGGGTCTTGCCGAAGTCGGTATGAAGGAGGATTCATCGTCTTTCGTCACTCTACTTGCCATATAGGAAAAGGAGATAAGGTAAAAGCAAATGATGATGATGATCCTTCATATGATGAGCTCCTAGACATACTTGAAGACTTAAATGAGTATCTTGGAAAGAAGAAGTCCAAGCATAAGACTTTGAGAAAGGAATTTCACTCTCTCAAAGACTCTTATGAGGAGCTAAAGTAAGCTCATGAGACTCTTCTCAAGGACCATTCAAAACCTCAAAATGATGTAGGAACCTATTGCAATATTCTTGATGATGCTACTAGAATATAAAATGATTCATGTTATATTTTCAAGTCTAATTTATCTACTTCATGTGATGCGTTGCTTGCCATGCCTTCTAGTTTATACACTAGCTCATTTTCTACTAATAATAGAAGTGATTTAATTATTTAGAACAATGAGCTCAAGGAGCTTGTTTCAAGGGTAAGAAAACACTTGATAAAATCTTGAGTGGTCAACGTTGCTCTTACAACAATGAAGGCCTTGGGTTTATGCCCAATAAAGGTAAGAAAATTAGAAACAAAGCTCCAACGTTTGTGAAGTACAATGGCAAGCTTTGCTATAAGTGTAAATATGTGGGAAATATAGCAAACGATTGTCCATTGGGTAAAGCTTCTAAGAATAATATTTATGACTTATGCTATGTTCTTAGGAAGACTAGCAATGGTAGAGTAGTTGCTAGATTTGGTGGCACTCTAATATTTGGTCACAAGAAGAATGCCATTTGGGTGCCCAAAGCCTTGGTTACTAACCTCCAAGGATCTAAATAAATTTGGGTACCTAAAAAGGTTTGATTTTTCTTTGTAGGTAAACTACAAGACCGGTGGACGGTTGTAACACCCTAGCACCAACCATGCTCTGAATGTTACTACCACAAGCTCAACCACAACAAAATAATTCATTTGTATAAAAATTTCATCGATCATGCTAAATGACAACTCACTACTAATAATAAACAATGAACCACAACAAGCTAGCACACTAATAATTTTCCGACTCAACTAAAAATTTCAACAACAACGTTGTTGTAATATGGTTCACAAGACAACATAACAACTATAACAAATATCCATTTTATATCATAATTTCAGGAAGCATCTAGTTTCAACTTTAGTCAATAACCATCAACCATAAGTTACATTCGAGGGTTGGAAACAGAAGCAATAACAACCACAACCTCAGTAAACCATAACATTTTACATGGAACCCAAGCATCGAGAATAAGTCTCAGTATGCTACTTAAACAAGTACTACCAGTCCTAAGTTATCAATAACAATAAAACTAGTTCAACAAATAGACTAAACACATAACTCATCTTCCGGCGAACTTTGACCGTCTGGACCTCCGACGCACCTCGCCTAGTCCCAGTCATCCTCCGCCTCACCATGACCTAGCACAGTCGTCCTGCAACCATCAAAGACAAGGAAAACTCATCACATAGCATTGTCCAACAATAATATGAAATAATCATTCAATTGCTCATAATTAATCATGTCTCGTTCATCATGTCGGTACTACCGCCAGCCACAGACTGATAGTACCACAAGAAGCTAACACAACTCAAATTGCTTCTTTTTGAATTCCAATTCAAATCAAACTCAAATCTGAACGCACCTTCCTCAAATAAAGTCAAATACTCATCTTAAACATGGATGGACCTCCACATGGTCCTTAACACACAAGAATAAAAGAAAGCAAACCACAAAAGATGAACAAGATGATTTTTCCCATGGTCTCGAAGACTTGCTGGTCTCACCTAATCCACGTTGAGGAAGCTAGATCCAATCAAGCTGGCTCCTTGCGAAATTGAGCCTTCCCTTGATCACTATTGGTAGCTCTTCCCCGCTCCAGGTAGATGAGCTCCAGCCTTCACAAACATCGGGCATTCTCACAAGCTCATTTGAGAAGATCGTCGGCTTCACACCACCAAACCGTCTAGGAGGCAACAACCTCTAAGAGAATAGAAACTCGACGCTTACTTGAGGTTAATCAAGTGTATGATGGCTCAAAATAAATGCTCACAATTGAATGCTCTCAGCCACCCCTCAAAAAGAGAATTAATGCTCAAATTGTGAAGAGAGGAGTGCAAGGGCTCGCAAGTATGCAATTAATATCCAAGAGTATGCCCTTGCTGCTGGTGGGGTGTATTTATAACCCTCACCCACAAATCCAACCGTTTGAGATAGAAATCATAAAAAATCAGTAAGTTCGGTGCTACCGTCCATGTAGGACCGGTAGCATCGGCCTCTCTGGCCAACGATCGAAATAGAATTAAATGCGGTAGGTGAGATCTATTTCTCAGAGACAGAGACCCGATGCTACCACCCATGTAGGACAGGTAGCAACGGTCTTTGAACAACCAGCTGAGAAATTTTGGCGCTCTTTCTAGAAAATAGGTACTGCCCTAAAGGCCGGTACTACCAAACTTCTGGTAGTACCGCTCCTATATGGGCGGTAACTCTGGCTGATCAGAATCATGCAAAAATGCACCTTTTTGAAAAATAGATACCTTTCAAAATGATCGGTACTATCGAAACCCTGGTAGTCCACTCCTGTATAGGCGGTAGCACCAGCCTCCCAAAATCATTGCAAGAGGTGCTTTTCTGGAAAAAAAAAGCTAGCGCTCAAAGTGGTTGGTGCTACCGTACTTCTGGTAGCACCACTCCCACATGGGTGGTAGTACCGATCTCCCAGACTTCAGAAAAACACCCCTTTCTAGAATATACCTCCGCCCTAAGGGCCCGCGCTGCCGGAGCCCGATTGCACCACTCGTACATATGCGGTAGTACCGGTCTTGCAGACTTTTCTCTAAAACTATCATGAAATGCTTGAGTTCAAATATGAGCATGATTTTGAGCCAAGATACTTATTCAAATTCAAGCTACTAGCTAGAAAAAAATTCCATCTTAATAGTATGACACCTATAGCAACCCGATCTTTTCTCCAAACACCGAGATCGATAAATGCTATAAAAGGACCTTAACACAATTATACATTGGCCTTGAGCTTAAACACTTGGTACTCATTGATTTCGATTATCACATTTTCATCTTTTAACGTGCATCCATATGGACCAACCTATTTTCATACTCAATTGGAAATTGTTAGTCCATAAAACACGATTGTCTAGTTGCTTCAACGGTAGAAGGAAAGGGGAGCCACAGGGAGTCAAAGGACGCCGCCAGAAGCACACGAATCAAGGCTATGACGCCGCTCAGTTTGGAGAAAGAGACAAAGAGGAGGGTGGCTGAGACAGGGAGTGGCGAGGGTGGAGAGAGAGATGATAGGGTTATGTTTGAAAGGTGGTTGCTGGCATAGGGGAATGAGTTTGGCCGAGTGGGCTGGTTGGCTGGGCCGAGCAGGTCGACTACGTCAGGGTAGGCCGAGATATTGGGTTTTGTCTTATTGGCAATAGTACGTCTTGTGAATTGTTTTCTTTGTATTGTCCTCCTGCATTTACACATGCACCCCTTATTGGTCTGACATGAAATAAACAACTAAGACAGTAGGAAATATTTTCCTTTAAATTTTTGTAGAATTAGGAAAATCTGCACAACATCCATAATTATGGTTTGGAATCATATTTAGGGTGTAATTAGGAATGCTTTAAAACTTAACGTTAAAATTATTGTTAGGAGCTGATTCTGAGGGTAGCCTAGGACACATAGGACTAGTTTATTGTGTTGACGAGTTGGTGGGAGCACACTAAGGCAAGTCGCTCCGTTGATCATGTCTTCTAAATTTATGTATGGGATTGTGGATTGATTTCAAAATTATTACAAGATAACAATAAAATAAACTGCCTAATAACAAATAAAAGGAGTTAAGTGGATCAAGGAGGAATGCAAGGGAATATTTGGTGGGCACAGTTCAATGTAAGAGCAACCAAAGGGTTGTCCTGTGGAAGTCAGGATGGCCTATACATACAAATAGTACCTAAGGACACAACAAAATGGTGACTACTTCAAAAGCGACGCAGACCATACTAACTAAGACTTGGAATGAAACGGGTTGAACCGATTAACTAGCAAGTAGTTGTATCTGCCAGAGGTGAGAAGGCGATTATACCAGGTAGGGCAGTCACCTTAGGGTGAGACTGCTAGTTAGGGGTTTAGACTCGCGTGCCTTTAGTAGCAAGGTGGTACCAGGCAAAGTTTGATGTACTGGCTAAAAGTTTTTGTTCCTTAACTTAGTTTATAAGCTATGAGCATAGTAGTAAACCTTTGATCATTATAAAATGTGATATTACTCCTAGCTTTTGAGTATAGCTTTTGATCATTATAAAAATTTGTATTTCTCATTGATAATTCATTCAGTATTTTACAAAAATATTTATCAGTTATTTTGTTTGACAAAAAAAATATTTTTGTTGGAAAGAAGTAAAATTATTTTGCCATGGATATCGTCGACTGCGAATTTTTTTTAATGTAGTAGCCATTTGCGTATAATTTTTGAAAATAGCTATTGTCGCAATGAAATATCGGAAAATCAGTGTACTTAGCGCGCAATATTATTTGAAGCGGTTGGAGGTCGGCGAGATATTGTTTTACAATGCACGATTAATTTTTATTTTTTTAATGAAAATTGTGAAATTATAAAGAAATTGATGTACATTTAATAATCATGAAGTTTCACAAAAGACGTACAAAATAATAGAAGATAGATAACGCATATGGAACCATTGCATTGCATGACATAGAAAAGGAAATAAACATACGTGGTGCATGCAGTACGAACTAGTTCGCAATTCTAGCATAAAGTACAACAAGAATAACTACATACATAATATTCTCTAACCACTTGATATTATCTACAATACGCTTCACCTTAAACATCAGCATGTTAAGTCTCTACTTTTGTTATACGCAAATCAAGCTCTACTTTTGTTATACGAAAAAATTATACGCAAAGGGCTAATACACTAAAAAAATTCACAATCGACGATATCCATAGCAAAATATTTTTTTACTTCTTTCAAACAAAAATAATTTTTTATCAAAAAAATAACTGATAAATAATTTTGTAAAATACTACATGAATTATCAATAACAAATATGAATTTTTCTGAATTTATTGAAATCAAGCTCTCCCCAACTGCTTGAAAACTAAAAAATAAAAACAAAATTGAAATCAAGCTCTCCACAACCGCTTAAAAAATAAAAAATTGAATAACTGAAATCACTCTCCCCAACCGCTTAAAAATAAAAAAAATAAAAAAATTGAAATAAAAGGTTGGGGACCGTTTGAAATTTTTTTAAAAAATAAAATTTAAATCATGCTGTCCTGGACCGCTGAATTTTGGTTTAAGAATTAAAAAAAATAAGCATTCTTGGGTCGTTGGATTTTGATTAAAAAAATTAAAAAAATTAAGCGATCCGGATCTACTGAAAAATATTGTTTAGGAGCTATTTATGTAATTTTATCGGATCAGTGGCTATTTATGAAAAATATAAAATGAGTCGGGCTAGTATAGTAAAATATTCCCTCTCTGGTGACACCACCATTGCAATCATCGCCTCCTCCTCCGTCTTTCTTCCACGCATCTCCCCTGTCCCTCTGCCTCTACCCCGTCCCCATCCCACACTCCTTTGCTGCAAGGCTCATCTTATTCCTCTCGTGGCCATGGCGGAAGAGTGTGATGCCCGAACTAGGTTGGTGTAAGTGAAATTCATTGTTACATGTAAGGAGCAATGCTTATATGCTTTTCCTTCCAATACAAGTTGCACAAATCTTAAAATAAACAAAGGGGTAAGTAATCCTCATCTACCCTTCATTAATGCTTTAATATTTGTACAACTTTAAAAAAGAAGAGCACATATAAGCACTTCTCGTAAGTAAGAGCAATGCTTCTATGAGTTTTTCAGCTGTCTATTGACGCGCTTGAGGTGCAATTTGAATGTTTCTTTTTGGCTGCAGGTGTATATTGTACGGTGGTTTCAAGTAAGCATTACAGAGTATCTCTGATTTGGGGATTTTGGAAGGCGGTGGCCGCTGAGCAAAGCAGAGCTGTGGAGAGGCTGAGCCTTGTGTTTTCTGCCATGCTCTTTGTGATGTTGCTGCTGTTAGTTAGCAAATTTTGTCAGCTGGCAAGATGTGATGTTGGTAGTGAGCAGTTCATCTAGTTGTAAATTAATTCAAACTTGAACCGAATGGATGGAAAAATATTTGTTTTCAGTGAGATGTCGCCACCAGAAATTCATGTGCACTGTTCTTTTGTTGTTACTGTACTTTGCTTGTAATTATACAAAACAAATTGAATGACACAAAATGGATGATATAGAGGTTCTAGGAATCTCCGCAGGGTCCATCTCTCCGAGGCAACTCAAGGCGGCGGTGGCTGCTGCTAGTCACATTCCCCGATTTGCAACTAAAAACAAAACCCAGGGTTAGGAGAGCAGTAACGAATTGCAACCAAAATGCAGATCGGCCTAGCTTAGGGCGGTAGCTGTCTTGCCGGCGGCCGCTGCGCTTCTAGAGTTCTAGTTCTAGCGGGGACGTCAGAAGTGCAGGGAGTGCACGCATGTTAGTGGAGAAGGGGATGAGCACGACCACGCCCGACTCGAGTTATTTGGTATGGCTTGATCGATTCAGATACGTGGGCAATTGTGTCGATTCAAATTCAAGTTTTGGGTTAAAAAAAAAAGGAATCGGGGAAAAGACTAAACTTAACAGGAGTGGACAGCATGGCATAAAAGATAACCGTTCATTCTTTCGACGTTATTAAAGTGTACCGGAGAATTTGAGTGATATAAAACTAAACTTGGGATTTTTCGGTGTCATCAAACCAATTTCCCCAGTATTATTTGATTTGGTAGAAATGGAGAACGCAATATCCTCATAGACGTAAATTAGTGCTTTAACATTATGCGATCGGTTGATTATTCGATTTCTTCAAGTGTCCTATTAGGATTGTTAGAAACCTGGCGTGTGTGATGCTTGCTTTTACTACGGGATGAAAGTAGTAGTCAATGCTGTGTCTGTCGTACCTTAGATTTTTTTTGTCATGAGCCTGCCATTGCATATATTGGGCTATGTGGGCTAAAATACTCAGGGGCCTTGGAGCAAAAACGGCTGAAAATGTAGTCGGGCTAATCCCGCAGTAGAAAGCCCAAAACAGGCCCCTGAATGGGCTGACAATCTGGCGTACGTCCTGTCGCGTAACACGTGGGTGGGGTGGAGCGCGCGTGTCGTCGATGAAACGACAACAAAACGTTTCTGTTGTAAAACGAGTAGTTCACCCACGTAGATCGCCGACAATCAACAAGAACACAAGAACAAGAGACACAAGATATAGGGTGGAGCTCTCTCTTCTTTATTGATCGATGTGTATTTTACAATGGGAGGCACCCGGTATATATAGCAATCCCCTCAAGGGGAGTTCGGATTCGCCCACATAATAAGAGATAGACTCCTAACCGAATACGGTTAGGAGGTTATCTCATAACACTTCCCCTTGGGCGAATACCGCGTAATGCATATGTCTCGTTAAAAACTCCACTCAAAAACCCAATGGGAAAAAAGAGATGGAGAAAAGAGTACATCGCACTCGCTCTCTATGTTGCATTTTGTTGCCTCATTAAAAACCTTTATGTGAGAAACATCAGGAAAACTCACAAAGGGGAAAAGAGTACAACTTTTGATCTTCAGGATCATGCAAAGGGATTATGGTTCAGGGGTTTACTTCCCCTGAACTATGCAAATCTCTAAGCCGCCTCATTCCAATGCCATTAATGTACTTTGGAAAGTGAATTTTGGCAAGGATTTTGTGAATAAATCAGCTAGATTTTCACACGACTTAGTTTGCATTATTTTTATCTCACCATTCTTTTAGAGATTTGTGGGGATAAAAGAACTTAGGAGCAATATGCTTCATGATATTGCTTTTTACATAATCCAATTGCAATTGTGCAACACAAGCGATTATCTTCATAGATAATAATAGGGGTATCGACAGTATTCATACCACATGACTTCTGGACATGGTTGATTACACGTCTTAGCCAAACGCATTCCCGTGAGGCTTTCTTTCAAAGGTATTATCTCTACAGGGACAATATTCCTACAGGGACCATATTCCTTCTTCAGGAGGAATTCACTAAGTCGATTGTACCACATCCTTATCATCGCTTTGAATCTGTATTGATGACCCAAATACATATGCGGTCACTACAATCATAAACTGTATTGAAAAGTTTAAGCTTACTGCCATAAATATTAAATTTCGGAACGTCATTCCACTCATTTCAGGAGAACAGATTTCATCGTAATCGATGATGGGTCTCTGCTAAAACCCTTGTGCTACAAGCCTCGCTTTATATCTCACCACCAGGATATTTTCATATCTCTTCAGGATGAAAAATCCATTTGATCCTACAGGGAATATTTCAGGAAATGTTCTGTCAATAGGACCAAGAACTTTCCTCTCATTAAGCGAGCGCTACCTCAATTGCTTTTTCAGGTGAACCTAGATGAGCGCTTCTGGCACTCTGCCATGGACTTTGGTTCTGGATCCAGATTTTAGCAATTTTTAGAGGCAAAATATGTCGACAATTGTAGTCTTTCTTCATATATAATTCTCCTGCATCACTCCAGGGATGTCTCTTTATCAATTTCTTACACTTCTCGTGATTTCCACAACGATGAAGTCTGGGTGTTCGACTTCCCAAAGATTGGATTGTGCGCACAAATATATCTTTGGGGTTATCATCTTCAGGATGGATCACTTCAGTGGATGTTACCATCTTCTAGATGGCTCACTTCAGGATTTTCCCAACATCAAAGTTGAGCTTCTTCCTTGTCATCTGGAGTGTTCTCAATTGTTTGGTTCTCTATTTCGCGGACGCCTCCGCTGAATTGAGTCCCGTGCACTGAGGCCTCCCTCATTTTATCATGAGGGTCAAGAGTGGGTTTAATATCCTTCTAGGGTATTTCCACTCTTTCAGTGCATATACTGTAGTATATGAGATCTTTCCACTACCTTATGATCGGTGAAGGTATTTGGCAGATTCTTAGCTTACTTGTTGCAGATTTATTACTTTCCGAACTTCAAGTTCGGTCTCTTTAGTGCGTGGATCTAAGGATTCGGCATTCTTTAATGTGGTACTTATCTTCCCCTAATGCCGAAATATGTCCTTAGTACAATCGATTATCTTAGAACCATGTCTGAGACCCTCAACTTACGGTGAGGTCCCATGGCGGTATCTTTGTGGTGGAGAGATTGGCATGTATACAACATAACCGAATTTTCGCAGATGGGAAATACTTAATTCTCTTCCATGCACTATCTGCAACGGGGAAATTCCATTATATACAGTTGATTTGAGTTGAATTAATATCGCAGTGTGCAGCAGTGCGTGGCCCCAACAACTGGTGGGTAGCCTACTATTCTGCAAAGTGGTCAAGCAATAAATTTTATTCCCTTAATAATGACTCTGCAAGGTCATTCTAATATGTGGACATTAGGTATATATCACTTCGAAATTTCTCCAGGAAATTCAGTGATTCTTATATAAGTTAAAGGATCTTAACCATAAGTTTTCCTATAGCACAGCAGGGCATAAGAAATCTTCAGGTCTAGGAAAAGTCTTTATGCTATGGCCAGCAGAATTACTAATTATTTTCTCAAAATATTCAACTCAAGATTACCCAGTCAATCTACAAGATCTTTAAATATTTCTGGGTTTTTATCGCAATACCAACTTCAGGTTGCATAGTATAACAATCAAACAGGCATAGCACAAAATATTCTGGAAAACACTTTATTTAATTATCACTGATAATTGCTCAACAGGAGCATAGACCAAATGTTCATGCAGGAACATAATTATTCAAACTGATGAGGCTCTTAAGGAGGCTCAACTAATGGAAATGCGACATATAGCAAAAGGGGTGTAGGGAGACTATTCCAGATCTCCATACAAGTCATGTTCCATCTCCTGGGAAACATTGGTATCTTTCTGGAGCTCCATAAGCTCAGTGCCGAGGAGGTCATCCTCATCCATGGGCGAGTCACCATATCCGAGAAGGCTTTCCTTGAACTCGGATGTAGGGTTAGTGACATTGTTTTCTTTCTTTACACCGTCTTGCTCAACATCTGGTAGAGCGGTGTAGTGTGCCTCAACCTTCTTTTCTTGATTCTTCTGGAATCTCCTAGTGGATTTCATGTAAAGTTCTGCCAAATGCTTTGGGGTGCGACAATTGCGTGACCAGTGGCCAACGCAACCACACCTAAAGCATGTTTGAGAGTCGGGTGCTTTATTGGTTGGACCTTGCTTCTGGAAGGTTCCTGTACCCTTTCCCTTACCTTTCCATTGGGATTTGCCTTTTCCCTTTTGGTTTCTGTCATTTTTCCATTCATTCCCCTTGTACATTTGGCCTTTTCCGCGGCCATGGCTACTACTAGCCTGCTGAGCGGTAGCATGTGCTTCAGACACTGCTTGACTTCCATTAGTATTTGCATGATGATTCTTCATCAGGAGTTCATCATGTTTTTCTGCTTCTAGCAGAACACTAATAAGCTCAGAGTACTTCTTGTACTTTGCATGACGGTACTGTTGTTGTAGTATCATCATGTTGGGGTGGAAAGTGCACAAAGTTTTGTCGATTTTCTCAGCTTCAGTAACTTTCTGGTTACAAAAAGTCAATTTAGCGACCAGTTTGTGCATTGCAGAATTATAAGCTGCCACAGATTTGAAATCCTGAAAGCGTAGGAGGGTCCATTCGCGTTGTGCTTCTGGCAACAACACGGATCTTTGCTGGTTGTAGCGTTCCTTCAGGGAATTCCACAATACCAGTGGGTCCTCCTCCATCAAGTATTCAGCCTTCAGGTCCGAATGAAGATGGTGTCTCAGGAAATGTAAAGCGGCGCATTTTGCGGGTTCAGGCACTTCGATTGCACCGGCTTCAGGCCGAACAATAGCAGCTCCAAGTCCTCTAGCTGTTAGGTTGATTTTGGCATCCATTGCCCAAGTGAGGTAATTGCTGCCATCCAGGGCAAGCACAGCAAATTCCCTATTTGCAATGTCAGACATATCCTGTATGCAAGCAATACGAGATTTTACTACAGGTAAAATATTATATTGCATGCATCTTCATTTAATTAATAAAGTTTTGGTCTATATCTATTCAGTAGATAATTATCACTCTTTTTCCAGAATTTCCTTAGCAATTAGCCATTTTCTGTTAATTATGTAATTCCAACATAAATTAAACATGGCATAAGTCTAATTTCAACTCATGTAATTCTTGTTGGTTGGGAGTGAAAACGAGTAATGAATATCTCCATCAATTTGACTCATGGCCAGGTCAACATGCCCCTAGGGCTCACATGAGGGAGGGAGCACTTCCCGTTTCCGGGCGCCAATTAAATAACCAAGCCTCATGTGTGTTTTCCTAGACACCAATTGTCTTATATCTGTTTATTCATTACCGAAATCAAATCCCAACCACTCCGGTCCTCATAAACTGCTATATGAAATATTCTGGAATTTTCCTAGCATTTTCATAATTTCTGCTAATTTCCAAGCAATTTTCAGAATTACTTTTCAACAGAAAATTGAAATTAAGCAAAAACAACATGACATAATGCTAAGGAAAATAAAACAGATCCAAGGCAATGAACAAAGTGCCCTCATAATTTTCTAGCAACCTTTGCAATTTTCTGTTAATATATGAGCAATTTTTTTTTTTTTTTTACATAATAACAGAAAAATTAATTTAACACATATACTCACGGCAAAGAGCTTAGAAAATAAAACCCATGGTATGAAGCTTCCAATATGCAAGAGAATACTAGAAAATTAAAACCAGATCCAAAATTTTTTTTATGTAATTTTCTAGCTATTTTCATATTTTTCTGGCAATTTTCAGAACTTTCTGGGATTTTCTAATTGATTTTCTGAATTTTTAATCATTTTCGAAAAAAAAAAAGAAGGAATAAATAACCAGGGGCTAAAGCGTAAAGCCTCCTTGCCCCTGTGCCCAAACCGGTTACTAAAGCCGATTGCATATGGACTTCATGCCCGAGTGGTTTCGTAACAAAAATGAAGTTTCTTACTTCATGTCCTGTCAAATAAACTAGTGGACTTCATGTCCTGTCAAATAAATTAGTTTCGTAACCAAAAGACTTGGACTCCATGTCCAGGTAGCATGGACTTCATGTCCAATAAACCAGTGGACTTCATGTCCCATATACTCTGGAGTTAATGTCCAAATTGAAATCCGACGCAAGGAAGGGGCCAATCTGAGGCCACCACGGGCGCTGGCGAGTCATGCACGGCAAGCGCGTTGAGGGAGCGGCGAGTCCGGTCGGATCGAGCGTCATGGCCGGGCGTCTGCCGGCGTGAACCGGCCGGCCGCTTGGATCGGCAAGTCGCGCTAGGCGTTCGGTGTGGCGCGGCAGCGCGAGCGCGTCTTGAGGCGTCGGCTGGCGGGCGCTGGTCGCTGGTTCGGCGCCGGCGGCTGCAGGGCATGGGCTCGATCGCGGCAAGCCTCCGAGGTTAGCGCGACCGGCGACGGTACGCTGCTTGGACGCGCAGCGAAGTGCGTTCGGCGGCGGGACCGGGCTCTGTGCGGGCTCCGCTTCTCTAACGATGAGTTTAGATCTATTCACCTAGCGAACAATCTGCAGGATTTTCGACTTACGATTTTGATGCCGGAAGCGTTGGCTATCGCGTAGGATAGAGTCGCGTAGGACTTTTTCGGCAATCCGAGTGGATGCCGGCTTGATGACGAGTTGATTGCAGATCGGATCGGGCGATCAATCGCCGGTAGTAGTCGTTCGTCGTCGTCGACGATCCTTCGCTTCTTGCGGTAGAGACTCGTGCTGATAACGTGTTGTAAAACGAGTAGTTCACCCACGTAGATCGCCGACAATCAACAAGAACACAAGAACAAGAGACACAAGATATAGGGTGGAGCTCTCTCTTCTTTATTGATCGATGTGTATTTTACAATGGGAGGCACCCGGTATATATAGCAATCCCCTCAAGGGGAGTTCGGATTCGCCCACATAATAAGAGATAGACTCCTAACCGAATACGGTTAGGAGGTTATCTCATAACAGTTTCGATCCAACAGTCGGACGGGCGGCACGGTCCCCGTCGGAGGCGTGAACCGCCGTACGCGACCGCAACGTTCGAGCCTAATGACCGGAGATTGAGCGACCCAGCGACCGCCCAGGGAAACTGCTGCGACCTTGTTATTTTCCAGGGACAAGGTGTCGCATGCCTGGACCTGTCACCGCGATCTCCACGACACATCCATCAATCGATCGTGGAATATATATATAGGCGGTGGCTACATGTACAGGTTTGCCTTGCCTCTGCGTGGGAAATTAATCTGCCCACCTGTGAGACTGGGACGCGGCACATGAGTAACGAAGAAATGTGAAGATTCTGGATGGGCGTATTGTATATGCTACGTAACATGGTCGACTCCACTCTCCACTGTGCAGGTTCAGCAAATTTGCAGTCATGATTTGTACTAAAAAAACTGACCATGATGGAGTGGCCGTTGCCAGCAAAGATGCCCCTATTCTAGGATCGTGTTGTACAAGGTCTGATTTAAGAATAGCTGGCATATAAAACTGGCCACACTATCATGGGTGTGTGATGTGATCTGTCTCTTTCTTCTTTATTTCGTGACGTCTCACCGTATGATAATATCACTACGACTGGTGCTAATATTTGATTCTTTTCTTATTTGCGATGCTTGTGCCCTACAAGCGAAAAGGACGCGTACCAAACCTTGGCATCGTCCGTTCGTGGTCATGGTGGGGATGACTTGACACGATTGAAGAACACCCAAACACTTTTTAAATTAAAACTAAACTCTTTTTTTTTTTGTTTCTTGCAAATGACACCTGCGAAGAGGAATTTTGTAAAGTTTTAATAAAAGGGAAAACAAGCATGTATTGTTTTTCTTAGTTCGGTAGCTGGCTTGCTTATGTGTCAAACCGGGTAGTAAAATCCCTGCAAGCGCAATCGTTGACACGAATTCAACCCGTAATCGCACCAACCCCGATGCCGAAACAGTTCTTGATGATATTTGATCACCACCGGTGGCGGACCCCATGGGTGGGTAAGGTGGGTTCGAGCCACCCTTACTAACGTTGTATTAATGTTTTTTATTTTTATTATGAATTGATACGATTTTTTATCTTTCTATTTAATATTATTTGTTGTAATTTAATATTAAAATATGTTAGCTTGTTTTCTTTTTAGCTATTCTGAAATTCTTAAGTAGCACGTCCTAAGTTATTTGATGAAATGCTTATTATGAATATAATTAGCATCTATAGTACATTTGTAAGGCTTGAATATAGAAAAAATCATGACACCAACTCAAAAGAGGAGGTGTCAATACGGGATCTAAAGGTGCACAAGATTGCAAGGGCCTTACCACCTATTGTTTGTCGGTCTTTGTATTTAATGCAGCGCAATTCATAAAATTTTAGCTGAATCATTTTATTAAGATAGTACTAGCTTTTACGAACCATTAGCTTAACCTATGAGCGCCCCCAATATTTTCTGAATCCACCGCTGATAACTATTAATGTAGTCCTGTGATTCTGCCCCATAATACCTCTATTATGCATGGAAGAAATGGCGCTCAACTAGAGCTCCATGTCATCGACATCGCCGGGAGGCCCTCTGGAAAATCCAAATTATATTTACATCCTTCCACCGCTACTTTTACAAAAAAAGACCATAAAAATTAAAATCACGTTTAGGTCCCCCATGGTTTTTTTTAAAAAAATCTCTACGATAATCATCAGACCAAATTTTATATGGCGCAGTGTAGCGCGCAACCATGCCTAGTTGCCTCTATACACAAAGAGAGATGGCCGGCAGGCTAACAGAGTTGCCTTTAACACATGGCGTATTTCTTTGGTGATTTGCTAATTCTGAAGGAAAGTTGCCTTTTATGACTCTCTTTTGATCTCGTGTCCGAAGTAGTCCTTTTGGAGAAAAAAAAATTACTTTAGTGATCCCTTTCATACTTTTTTTCTTTTCAAAACTAATCCTTGTGCGACAAAAATTACAAAAATAGTCTCCCGTCTGAGCGCGGAAGACCCGGCAGGTGACACGTACCACTTACCGTGATCTGATAGCGTGGAACGATGTGCCGCACATGAGGAGTACTGAAGTTGCTTCCGCGCAGAGCAAACATGGCAGCACGCAGCACGACCAGCGGGGCGGGCGAGCGTCAGGAATCACGGGCGCATGTGGATCAGCGGGCAGGCAATCACGTGGGCTAGCGGGCAGGCGACCGGGCGATCGCGGGCAGCAGGCAGGCGCTCGTGCGCTCGTGGGAGGGCGGGCGGGAGCACGTGGTGGGCAATCGGCCACGTGGGGCGAGCTAGCGCGTGGGCTGGATTGGTGCAACATGTGGGCGAGAGCGTGGGAACACGCGTGGAGTGCTCGGGTAGCGCGGGAGGTCGCTTCCGCGCTCGCCAGGTGCGGAAAGTAACTTTTGCATTCCTCAAGCATGGTAAGAGTGAGGCATGAGGCTAAATTTGCAAGTGAGAATTAGATTTGCAAAAAAATAATTTCTAAAGAGCTAGATAAGCGATGAACTCGTCATTTTGCATCTGCTACATGGCCTATTTTCTTTTCCGTTTTTTAAGAGGATACGTTACCTGCATGGTGGAAGGGGAACATGCCACCATGCGAACCAGCCAGTAGTCTTGGGCTCTTAGCTGCCTCACATGCCACGAATCTTGCACAACTTTCCCATCAATAGAATAACAAAACCAGACGATTTTCTTAGGCCACCTTGATTTTTTCTGGCAACAAAGCCGTTGATCCTTACCATAAACAGTGGGGGAATATGCACATTATCAAGTTATTTAATGAAACGCACTAAAAGATATGAAACCCGTTTTGCCTCTCTTTAGAGTTCCAAAAAAAACACACTAGAGAGATCAATTGCTTAACCCTACGACAACCCTTAACCTGAGGACTGAATTCGCAACTCTAATTTATCAAAGTGATCAGACAACTTCGAAGAGGGAGTCCCGTGGAAATTGGTCTAAAATTATGTATAATAGTAAAGTCGACTTTTGTATATGTATTCATTCATGTTATTTAAAGATAAAATTAAAGATAACTTTTACAATAAATAATATCTTAAGATTCTATAGGATCTCATAATCTTTTAACTATAGTATGAAAAATGTATTTGTTATAATAATAAAGTGTTTTGTGCTGTATATATCTATAAAGGAATAGCTACATGCTCCCTTATTTCTCTCTTGTTTATATCAGAAAAAAATTTACATGACAAAGCTTATAAATAATTGATATTATACTTTATGCGTATTTTAGATTGCCGCCCTGGCAATGCTGCCTCATCCACCGTTGATAGACGGGACGTTGTTACTTCGATGACAGGACTGACCATCCTTGTCTTCTTTCTTCCTTTACACGGCTATAGCCGTTGCCACCCGTGCTGCACTGCCACACCATAACCTTTATCACACGACCAATGAAGTTGCCACACCAGTGAGCGTCCCACCATGGGGGTTGAACCCAGAGGTGGGCACAGGGCCGTGCCATTTTGGGCCGACACGAGGCACGCCTGACCCAACCTGGCCCATGACCCAGCACGTCTATGTTACGAACGGTCCGTGTCAGGCCTGCCAATCGAGCATGGTGGATGGCCCAGCATGGCATGATGAGATGGACCGTGCTCGGGATGGCATGGCCCTCGCGGCAGGGCACACGCCAGGGCCCGCGGCCCATGGTCGGGTATGGTGGAGGGGTGGGGGGGGTACCTGGCCACGTCGTTGTGGCCGTCGCTAGCCGTCGTTGTGCCTATGTGGTCGCGCGCCCATCATGGCTGTGGCTTGCTCCCGCTGCCTCTTCTACGCATCCGATGAGCGCAATGCCCACACCGTGGTCCGTAGCCTCCTCCATGGACCCGAGGCCACCTCCTTCATGGTCGTCGTGGCTCACCGCCCACCGCCTCCTCCATGGTTGTGCTGTGCAACCCGCGTGCACCATGGGGAGGGAGGGAGGTGGACGTTGTGGGGAGGGAGGTGACGGTCGACCGACCGGGCGCGGTGGGGAGTGAAGGGCAGTGGAGGGCCCAAGGGAGGAGCGAATCAGAGGGGGAAGTGGAGACGAGGGAGCGCTGGGCTGTGATGGCCGCAGGGGCGAGGGAGTCGAGGGGTGCTTGACGCGAAGGGCGAAGGCCAGGGGACCGGGGAGGCAAGGGGGCACCAAACTGAAGAGGGAGAGATGAGTGGCAGCAGGGGAGGTGAGATCTATGAGTGAGGGAGACGACGGGCTTGCCGACCGGGTGTTGTGGGAAGCGGATGGTGGTGGAGGGGTTGAGGGAGGAGCGGATCAGAGGGGGAAAGGTGGAGGTGAGGGGGTGCTGGGCGGTGGTGGTCGCGGGGCGTGGGAGGCGAGGGGGTGCCAGGCGCAGAGGGCGGAGGCCAGGCGGTGGGGGAGGCGAGATCTGGGAGTGAGCGAGGCAACGGGCTATGCTCCGCATAAGGATTTGGGAGCTGAGAGGAGAAAAGCAAGAGGAAAAGAGGATGGAAGAAAAAAAGGAAAAGGCAAAAACAAATTGTTCCAAGTTGTAATGTTGTATAGCTGCCAAATACTCAAATCTACTAGTTTCACCATTCATTCTTATTTCCTGAACATTTAGGTGAAAACAAAATATGATTGGACATCAACTTGTTTATCCAAGGACACTTGTTCTAAGTATCTAATCACCTATACATAGGTGGACAATACGCAGAATATATGTAATTATTAAATATTTTAATTTTCATTTGCTTTGGACTGCACAAGTATTTTCTGTTTATCGCATTATTTTCATATACGTTAGCACTAATGTTATATTGATGATGCTAATGTTCTATGAGTCACCAAAGTTATATTTCTTTGTGGCAGTTGTACCTATTCAAAGATATGGATAACCATATTTGCCTTGATATTATGGTAATCAAAACTTAAACTGCTCTGATTATTTGCAGTGGCGATGGGACTTTATCTATTAAGAATCTTCATAGGAACAAAGTTAGTTGCCCTTGCAATGCCAATACATCAAATCTCACTCCTGTGTGGGGAGCAACTTCTTCAAGATACAAGTATTTGTATTAAGGAGCATCATATACATAGACCAACAAAAAGAAGGTCCTACCCCTATCTAACCTCGCTTCTAACCATCTAATTACTCTCTCCCCTTTGGCCTGACGAACACAATAGAGAACTAACCCGCTACATTGGTTGGAGGAGAAGAGCTACTTGGTGTAGCTCTAGAATGAAGCTCGAATTGTGAACCGTCGTCTAGGTGCCTACATTCTTTATAAAATTAACGCTAGATCTTTTCGGCAAATTTCAAAGGATGCAACTAACACATGACTAGTTGTGCCTCACTATCACTCACATTGTGGCAATCTCTCCTTTGTCTTTCTCGCTACGCCACTACCCCTTGGCTCCCCCAACACCATGCTCCCTTGCCTACGCCATCCTCTTGTCCCCTCGTCGTAATAGTGCAGCTGGGCAGGGCCTGGGCCGGCACAGCACGAAGCAAGCACAAAGCGCAAATGGGCTATGCCTAGCCTTGCCGAAAGCAAGCCGGGCTAGCACAACATGGCACGAAGGGCGCGACAGACCATCGCGATATGACACGATTTACGCACGAAGCACGATGGCCCTGTGCCGTGTCGGCCTGGCGCGGCACAATGCCCTCCTCTAGTTGAACCCATGACAGGCTAGGGCACAGCGCACTGCCACGCTGGGGTGCGAAGCTTTCTTTCTTTTTTTATAGTCTATCATATATTTTTTAAAATCTAGTTCTCTTTCAAATAAATTTACAAAAATATCACTCTCCTCGACCAAGCAACTTTCCTACCATCTATCATACTATAGTAGTACGCTATGTTTTCCTACTGGGGAACTTTTCGTGGACGTGTTCACCAATTAAGTACCTTTATTAGTATCTTAATTAAGCACCTAATTATTCCATCACTTAATTAAGTCACTTTACTCAATTAAGTGACCAATTATGTCACAACTGAGTTACGCTTGATCTTCACCTACCTCCTGAGCAAGGGTTGCTTGGCAAGTCTGAACAACTTATATTATTAGATAAGTAAACAAAAAGTATTAGACTGTAATTACTATAATAATCAACATATTTTTTTTACAAAATTTCAAAGCATGAGTAGAACAAATAGAATTAGAATGAGGATTGCCGTCAGACCCGTAGGCGAGGTATTGATTGCTAAGATACCGGACCTGTTAGGGCCAGGTCGACACCTCTCGCTAGATCAGGTTCATCACTCGGCAACCTTAACTTACCTATTCATATTATGGGTATCCATAGCAATGAGAGTCAAATAGTAACCCTATCACTCAATAACTCGGTAAAAGGAGAAATGTAACTTAGCTTTGACCAAGCCAGCACAACCAGCACAACCAGCCATCAAGACCAACCAGCACATCCTCTCCATCCAGCCAAGCAGCACAGTGGTGCACTTCCCCTAGAGCAACTCGGTAGTCAAGGAAGGGACAAGACCATGCTTTTTCTCCAATCAAGACAACCAAAGGCAATATGTCACTCATTTAATCCCAGACCAGCCAAGGCATTAAGGCACACCCTCATTCCTCAGTTCCAGCTGGAAACAACCGAGAGCCCTTTCTCCAAAGACAAGAACGAAAGCACAACCTTCCACCCACACTACCGAAGGAAACCAAAAAGCAAGAACCAAGCAAGAGCAAGACAAGAAACAAGAAACAAGAAACAAGAAGAGCCCCAAGAACCAGCCAAACCGAAGGAGCCCAAGAGCAAGCCAGAGCAAGAAGGATCCCCAAGAGCAAGCCGGAGTAAGGAGGATCCCCAAGAGCAAGCCGGAGCTCAAGGAGCTAGAAGACAGGAGGAAGTAACCCCAAGAAATGAGCAAGGAGGCCCGAAGAAGGGCCGACCCTATACACCATCTCCTTCCTCTACTCCAACCGGTCCACACCGACCGACAATCCCCAAGCAAACCTCAGGTGCACAACGCTAGTTTTAGTAGTACTAGAATGTAGGATTGCTTGGAATGGGTAGATCGGCTTTGCCCTTAGCCTCAGAAGGGTGGAACCCTAAGGGTTGCTAGCTCGTCCCTGGGACATCTATTGCTCCTGACAATAGGAACCAAGGGTATCGTCACCAAGCCATCCGACGTAGAGCCCAATCATCATCGGCTAATCCCCTTTTAAATAAAAAATATGGGCTAAAAGTAAACCTTGCAAACCATATTGAGGACTCTATTAGAGGTTCGGCCAGCAGGGCAAAACAGAAGAGAAAGTAGGAGGGAGTTCGGTTGAAGAAGAAGCTGGAAGTGGGGGGGAGGGGGAGGGGAGAGAGAGAGAGCGCCGGCGGCGCTAGGCCAAGTCGGCAAGCCGTCGACCAAAAGAGCAGAGGGAGGGGAAGAGGGGTAAAGAGTGGGATACGGAGAGGTATAGATAGGGGGTAGAGAGAAGGGGCTGAGGCGACCGGAGTGAGGGCGGCGGTCCGGCTAGCGTCCAGCTGAGTCGAGGGGAGGGAGAGAGGAAAGAAGGGAAGAGAGAAGAGAGAAGAGAGGGAATAGAGGGACAAGGGCAGGGACGATGGCGGTGGCGGCATCGACTGGTGGCCAGAGTGGCGAGGGGGCCAGAGGGACTTTGATCCCAGGAGAGAGGAGAAGAAATCGAAGGGGCAAGGGGCTTCGGCTAGAGAAGAGCAGAGGAGGAGAAAAGAAAAAGGGAAAAAGGAGAAGGGGGAGAAAGGAAGAAAAGAAGAGAAAAAGGAGAAAAGAAGAAAAGAGGAGGGGAGAAAAGAAAAAAGGGAAAAAGAAAAGAAAAGAGGAGAAAAAGAAAGAGAAATAAAGGGGGGAAAAGAGAGGGGAAATTAGGTCTCCCGTCGCTAACCGTGTAGGCTAAATTATCGTTATTGGACGTAGGGAAAGTTTGAATTAAAACTCTAAAATTTCAATTAAATAGGTAATAAGTGTATAAATTGCAAACTTGGTATTAGTTAAATTTGCTGATTTTTATAATGCTAAAATAATAAAAATTAGGGTCAAATTACTCGGTTTTAGTTACTTGGGCAGCGGCTATGTAGTGGTATTTAGCCTCCATAGAAGGTTGGGCGCCGTAAAAATTGATTATAGATTTAACTGCCATAGTTTAATACTTTATATTGTTAGGGCCTGAATTGAATCCCTCGTGAGACCACATTCAAATTCCAGGTGAGGCCGAGTATTATAATCCAAATTAAGGCAAGCTTCCCTTAATCAATTTCCATTAAATGCCTTCAAACTGATTTCAGTATATTTATATGTATCATTCATGCATTGAAAAATATGTGTGTAAATTGAAAATATTAATGTGGACACGGCTGGAGTATGTGTTGATTATTGAGTTGTGGAATAGATAGTTGATTGATTTATAGGCAGATGATTGGATGGTTTTGGAAATTTGAAACAGCTATGGAATTGAGGAATTGGTAGTTGGTTGTGGCGTATAAATTATTATGTTAGGTAGAGGATGTCGATGAGAAGGTTGAAAGGACAACGGGGTTCTCTACATAGAATATGATATAATGATAAATAACTACACTCAGGCAATGAACCTTATTTTCAGTATTAACCATAGTGTGTGGAATCGGCCAGAAAAAATTGTCCTAAGAAGGTACTATGATCTCCACATTGGGTAAGAGTAGATAAATACGCGTATAAAGCTGGGTATGCCGAAAGGCCTAGTGAAGCGACACAGAAAATCAATTGCGGTTAATTCTTTCATGATATATATGTATAAAACCTTGGGTTGAGTATTAGTGCTACTGTAGTAGCCTGATACAACTATTCGCTACGAGTTTGGTGGGCCGACTGGGGATAGGCGTCCCCCACTCGAGTAACAGGGTTGGAGATCTAATACTTGACTAGTGATAAATATTCTAGGGTCACTCGTGTGGGGGTCACTATGGGTAAAGTGGTACAAATCTACGCATGGTCAAATCATGAATTCATGCCTGTCTCCTAGATTGGAGGTTACGAAAACTAAGTCTGCCTCATATACGAGTGCTAGTAGCAATTTCAAGCATTAAAATTTGAAACCACATCTTCCTAATAAAATCTATTTTCTTGCAAATGATTTTGAGATAGGGATGGACATGTGGTGAGCGATAGAAAAACTTATAATATGCATTTTGCTATTATTGCTTGCTGAGTACTTTTATACTCACTCTTGCTAAACCCCTCTTTGCTAAAGAATTGCCATGGTGGTCAAGTGTCTGGTGGGGATATAGACCCAATGGACTTGCCTATGAGGCATAGGGTGAGGAGCACCTGCAAGATTTGGGTTATGAGATTGGAGGCTATCAATATGATTAGTTTGTTGGTTAGACTGTGCAGTAGCTTCGATAGTTAGTGAAATAATTAGTATTTTTGATATTATATTTTTGTTGTATTTGAATTCTATGTATAATTATTTACTGGACATGTAGCCCTTCGTGACATGGAATGTAATAAAGTTCTATTTCTGTCGACGATTGGAGAACGGGCTCCCGTCGAGCTTACTTGTTGAATGGGGGATCAACAGAGCCCCGTCGCACGGATCGAAGAGGGCGTTCGAGCGACGCGAGGTCGGGAGAAGGAGGCCGGAAAAAAGGGGGGACGCGGTGTCTTTTATCCTGGTTCGGGCCTCTCACCGCCGAGATAATGACCCTACTCCAGTGTATTGTGTTCTATCTTTCGTCTGCCCTCCTCTGTTACAGATCTTCAGGGGGGTTTAAATACTATGACTAGAGATGCGAAAAAAGTAACTGCCTCCGGGGATCACGCTATGTATCCATATCCGTGATGCTGCCCTTGATTCCCGCGTTATTTGAATTTCGGGTATGATTTCCCTTGATCTCCGGCTGATTGGTTGCCTCCTTCCTTCCTCGCAGCGCTACCGGGCCCTCCGACCAAGACACCCGAGCAGTCGTGGCCTCCACGAGCATGCTTGCTCGTGGGGGTGTGTTTGGTGCTTCATGAACGGAGGCGCAAACGCGTATGCTCGGAGGAGAAGGAGGGATGCTCGTTTTGTTCTCCCGAGCATCTTCCCTTAGTGCCGCTTGGTCGGCGGGTTTAGCTTTTCACGGGGGTACCGTGGTCTTTTGCCAGATAGCCAATCCCCGACAGCTAGCCCCCGAGGTTCAAGTGGGGAACCCTCGGGCTTCCCCTTGAGCCTAAGAAGACTTGAGGGGGGATTGAATTTCCTTTGGTCGTGGGCTCACGACCATTTTACGTCGGGAGGCGAGCTTCTTTACCCGCGCGTGCTTGCTCGCTTGTGGCGCGTCGTTGGTTGTTCTGCGGTTCCTTCTCCGAAGCCTCCTCAGAACGGTACGGTAGTTTCTCGGGAAGCGGCGCTTCCGGCCAGGTGTTGTCGCGCGATAGGCGGCGATTTTTATCCCGCCTCTTCACTATCCTTTAACCCTTTCTACCGGGAGAGGTCGGAGTCCCATTGCGTCTCTTTGCTCGTCTTCGGCGAAAAATCTTCCAAGAGCCCTAGCGCCCAAGAACCCTTTTCGCTCTCCTTCCTTCTTCGGCCATGGCGCGCTTTCAAGGTTAGCCGAGATGACCGAAGGAGGCTCCAGTGCTCACGACGAGGGGTACGTCGACCCAAGCTCGGTCGAGTGCCGAGGATGATGCGGCGCCGCACCGCGGAGACGGAGATCGTCTCCTGCGAGTTGTACGCCATCAACGGGCTTCGTGCCGAGAGCGACTTCCTCGCCTCCGTGCTTGCCTTCTGCGGTGCGAGATCTCTCATCTCCACCCCAACTCCATCCTTTCCTCGCAATCTTCTCCCACCTTTGCGAGGCTTACGTGGTGTAATGCCCACGGCTAGCCTCTTCTTTCACTTCTATTCCCTTCCGCACGGCCGGATGGTTCCGCCCAGTGCGTTTATCTTCGCCGCCCGGCCCAACCGACCATACGAGTACCCTTCGTTGCTCACGAAGGACTCGGTGTCGGGTTGGGCCGACCTCTAATTCTACCGTAAGAAGGCGGAGGGTCCCGCTTGGTCTACATCGGGAGGACGCTCCGCCATCGAGACGGCGCGCGCTTGCGGTAACCCGAGGAAGAGCGGGTGCTCAGACGATCGGTGAGCTTGCCCGAGATGGGGCTCACTGGTCGGGATATCGCCCGACTTTACCTTCAACCGGTGTCCCCCCTGAGGCGCCGCGAGCATCCCTTCTTCGAGGTGACCGGGTGGCACGACTTCACCCGCGAGGACAACGCAGGTATGTTCCTGGACCTCTTTCCCGAGCATCGCCGCTTTCGTGAAGCTGCGTTATGCATCCGTGATATGCCTTTTGTCTTAGTCTTGATTTGTGACGCAGCTCGAGGACGGACCGGAGTTGACGATAGGTCGCCGAGATGTTCGGCGCCGAAGGAGAAGGAGCCGACGCCCAATCGTCAGGTCCCCAAGAATATTTTTGACCGCGCGGCGACGTAAGTACATTTTCCCACTTCCGCTCGAGGGCATGTTTTCCGAGCTCATTCCTCCCGATTGCGTTGGCGGAGAAGGTCGCCCTTGAGCTTGCGGTGTCGAAGCCGCAGCCGCCGCAAGAAGCCAAAGACCGGCCAGGGGTTCCTGTGAAGAGGGCGGCGGTCGAGGTCGCTGAGCATCCGCCTCGCCTCCCGCGCCAAGCGGTCGAGGCGCCGAAGCCGACCAGGACCCTACCCCGCACCTTGAGTACGCCGACCGCCAGGAGGTGTTTAACTCCGCATTTGGTTCGATGACTTCAAAGCGGAGGAAGCCGGAGCTGATGAGCCGATCGAAATACTCGCCGAAAGCAAAGCGAGGAAGGCCGAGGAGGATGCCAGGTCTCTCCCGACCAAGGAGCGGTGGAGAGGCAGATCAAGGCCCTCCAGACCAGCTCACTCGGGTGGTTGATGCCCCAGGAGGAGGAAGAAGAGGAGGAGGCCGCCTATGCTGGTTAGAAGGAGCAGGAGGTCGACCTCTCAAACCGCCTCGACTGGAAGAGGTCGACATGGACGATGTCGACGGCGATGGCACGCGCCAATGACGCCGCATGAGGAGCGCCGTGGTCGTGGGCCGAGGCCTACGAGGCCGCCGCGAGCAGTGTCGCCCGTGGCCCGGCGAGGAGGCCGAGGAGGATGGCGCCGCTTCGCGGCGTAAATACGTTCTTCATTCTCTTATTCCGCTCTTGTCTTGCGACTTTCTTCGAGCTAACCCCACCCTGCTTTGGCGTGGGCGTGATAGCTCGGATGTCGTTTTGGACTTCCGCCGATGGTCGAGGAGATTATCAACTCCGCGATGGGACGCCGAAGCTTCGGCCGCGTCGTCGGCCGGAGTGATGGCCGAGACGTGAGGAGCCGGTGCTAACCGGACTTCGGTGAAGCCCGAGCTTCCTTCGGCGGGACCGCGCTCCTTCGGCCGGCCGTGGAGCCTATCCTACCAAGGAGGAGCAGGAGCCGCAGGGGACTGAGGACCAAGGCGCCTTGGCCTTGGCCCCTTGCGAAGAGAAGACTGCGGGCGAGGCTCAAGCGCCGAGTCCTGGGGAAGGGAGCTTGGTCGCTCCCGACCAACAGCCCTTGGCCATGAGCCAAGGAGAGGAGGAGGAGGAGGTCGTCCCCGGCCTAACTCCTTCGGTCCCGGGGCACCAGGCGCCCCCGGCCACGGAGGTGCAAGGGGCGGAGGTGATCGTGCTTGATCAATCGCCTCCGGCCGCGGAGCATCGGTCGCCTCCGGCTGAAGAGGAACAGGAGGCGGAGGTGGTTGCTAACGACCAACTGCCTCCAGCCATGAGCATGGAGTGGCGGCGCTTCGTGGTTGGCGTCTGACCCGAGCGTGATGGCCGACCATGGGGAAAGCGACCACGAGCCGCTTGTCGTGGGACGAGGATCGCCGAGGCGACCGGGTTGATCGAAGGTGGTGACGCCCGTTGCTCTCTCGGGAGCACCGGTGCTCAGGAGGAGCAAGACCTTGACGCGCACGCCCGGATGACTTGGTCAATCCTTCTTCTTTCGCCGGCGCGACCGACCGCCAGCGCCAGGACAAGCCGGTCACCGGCTCTTCCGGTAAGTTTCCATGTTTCTTCTTTTCGCTGCGAACGATCTTACGGGAGTCCGCTCAGCTCTTTCCCTTCTCCTTTCTCTTTCTGCCGAAGTTTGCCGCGAAGGCTATGGAGGATATCGATGCCACCTCGGTCTCAAAGAAGAGTATTGAGTCGCATCACCGCGAGCAAGACGCCAAGATCGCCGATCTTGAGCGTCGGAGTCTCCGAGGTGCGCGAGGCCGACTCGGCACCGGAATCGGCGAGAGCCTCATCGCCGGACTCGGGACCAGCTCTTCCAGAGCGAGGCAGAAGAGCACTTCAGAGCGTGGCGCGCCGAGCTTGACGAAGAGGTGAAGCTTCGGCAGACCTTCAGCCGAGCTCGGAGCGCGAGGAAGCCCAGCTGAGGCGCAGCGCCTCGGGAAAGCGCGGCCGAAGGTCGCGCGTTCGGCGAAGGTCCTGGACCTAGAGGCGGAGGTCGACTCCCTTAAGGACGAGCTCGCTGCCCTCCAGGCCGGTCGTAGGACTTAGCTCTTTCTTTTTATTTTTATCTTGTGTAAAACCACGTAAAAAACAACGCTTTTGGATTAAATGAGCATATTCGCAGGAGTTTGGTCCTTGCCTGCTTTTTTTTTTTTTTTTTGCTTGAACTCGCCAAAGATATGCCCGTATGATCCCGGTTAGAAAAGAAAGCAAGTTCTGCATGGAGCGTAGATACGAGCAAAGAAAATAAGTTCTGCGTAGATCAAATATCATAGACACGAGCAAAGGATCCTTGGTAAGGAGGGACGGAACGTTCCTTATCATACGTAGCCCCTACCATGGACAAAGGTCGTGTCCTCACCGCTGCTTGAGCACGAGTTTGTTCATGGGAGTTTTTAAGGGTCGCTTTGGTCGTAACGATTTTTTGAATTACTCGAATAGATCGGTTGCGTTTGAGTGAATCTGTGAGCACAGGCGACGAGCTTTAAACCAACAATACGTAGAGCCACCATACCCGAAAGTGGTCACCGGACCGGGCTTAGAGTGGATGTTCGCGCCCGACCATGCATACAAATAAAAGCTGCGTGGAAAGTGGGCGATTGGGCGAGCATCGGCCGGGGCCAAGGGAGATGGCGCGCACATACTTGTTGGATAAGTTCGTCTGTAGTCTTTGGTAGACGACGATGCTCGTTCGACAAAGCGAGGACGAAACTTCGAGAAAGAGGGAAAATGATTTATTGGAAAAGAACGCAAGGGGCGCGAGATAGGAGTACTCGTCTAAACGTAGAATTTACGCAGCTTGATCGATGTTCAGTCTTTGGTGAGCTCCCGACCATCCGGCATCGCGAGGCTTAACAGCCCGGTAGCCAGAGACATGACCGTGTAGGGTCCTTCCCACCTTGGGGTCGACTTGTTGGCCTTCGACAGTCTTGAACTCTTCGTAAGACCATGTCGCCGACTTGTAGGGCCCTAGGTCGGATTGCCTTGGCGCATGCCTACGAAGAGCTTGTAGGTAAATTGCAGATCGGAGCAACGCCTGCTCGCGTGTCGCTCGACGAGGTCCAGGTCGACGAGGCGCTCAACCTCTTGATCGATGGAATCGATCGATTGCACTTTGGGGAACCCAAAGACGATTCGGCAGCGAATGGCCTCCGCACCGTAAACGAAGTTGGAAAGGCGTCGCCTTTGTGGCTCGACTTGTCGTGGTGCGGATAGACCAAAGAACGGCGGAAGCTCCTCCACCCATCGCTGCTTGTCTTTGGTTGAGGGTCTTAAAGACTCTCTTTTATGCCCTGGACTAGCTGCCCATTTGCTCGCTGGCCGCTCCGTTACTCTGTGGATGTGCCACGAAGCGAAAGCAGACCTTGGTCCCGACCTCCTCACAAGTAACTTTGGAACAGTTCCATCGTGAATCGGGTCCCATTGTCTGTGATAAGGCGGTTGGGTACCGAACCGGGTTACCACGTTGTCGCGGAGGAACCTCTTGGCCGCTGGGCCGAGATGGTCGAGCGGGCTCGGCCTCTATCCACTTAGTGAAAGTGTCGATGGCCACGAGCAAATACTTGCAGCCTTTCGACCTCGGGAAAGGGTCCAAGGACGTCGAGCCCCAGGTCGAGAATGGCCACGAAAGCGGTATGGTTTGTAGGGCATACGCCAGGTTGATCGGGTTTTGCGAGCATGGAACCGGCATGCTCGGCAGTCGTTACGATTGACCGCAGCGTCGTCAAGGCCGTCGGCCAAGAGTAACCCAATCGGAAGGCTTTGCTCACAAGCGTTACGAAGACGAATGAGCTCCGCACATTCCTTCGTGGATATCACGAAGAAGGTAATCGCCTTCCTCCTGGGAGACGATTTGGAAAGGATTCCTAATGCGCCTTTTCCGATATAGGTCGCCGATCGACCATCTTGAGAAGATCGCCTTGTTAGCCGGAACGCTCGGCTTCTTCCTCGGGCAATGTCCCATGCGCAAGGTATTGGATGAATGGCGTCATCCAATTTGGCGCTTTTTCGAGGAATGAGACCCTACCGCGGTCTCTGGTGCCTCCTCTTCGAGGGAATGGAGGGCTTATGTAGGTGCTCAACGAGCACCCACGAGCGGCGGTTTGGGAGGAACCGACCTTAGACATTTGGTCGGCCAGGAATTATCCTTCCCGGGATGTAGATTACTTCAAATTCTTGAAGTATTTCTCCATCTTCCTTACTTCGGCCAGGTCTGCAGCGCCATTGAGGTATCGAACACCGATACTCCTTGTTGACTGGTTCACGACCAACCGTGAATCGCCCTTCACAAAGGAGCCGTTGGACTCCTAGCGATTTGCATGCCCGAAGTCCGCCAAAAGGCCTTCGTACTCCGCGTTGTTAGTCGCAATAAATGTAGTTGGATGGCGATCGTAGTCGCTGCTCCGTCCGGGAGACCAAGATGACGCCAGCCGAGCGCTCGTATGCTCGGGATCCGTCAAAATACAAGGTCCAGGAGTTTCCCCTCGAATCATTGGTCCCGCTGGCCGGTGGTGCCGAGCCGACCATTCGCCACGAAATCAGCCAGGACTTGTGATTTTATCGCCGTGCGGTGAGAATACCGGCTCGAACTCGGCGAGTTCCATTGCCCACTTGGCTATGCGACCATTTGGCGCCCGATTTTCAGGATTTCCCTGAGTGGAAGCCGGTCGGCACCACGATCTTGTGCGCTTGAAAGTAGTGACGCAACTTCCGGAGGCCATCAAGAATGAGTACAGAGTTTCGGACCTCGGTAACGCTCCTTTGGTCCATGAAGTACTTCGCCGACGTAATAGATAGGTCGGCTTGGTACCATCTCTTTCTCGCCAACACCGAGCTCACCGCGCGCGGGTTGCCGCCAGTATAATAGCAATTCTTCCCCTGCCAGTGGGTGTGACGAGGACGGGCGGCTTGGAGAGGTACTGCTTTAGCTCTTTGAACGCGCTGATCGGCTTCCTCCGTCCATATGAAGCCATCATGTTTGCGGAGGGCTTTAAAGAAAGGTAGTCCTCGCTCCCGATCGGGAGACGAACCGGCTTAGGCGGCCATCCTCCCGGCCGAGCTTGTACTTCCTTTACGCATGTGGGCGACCTCATGTTCTCAATGGCTTGATCTTCTCTCGGTTAGCCCTAACGCCATGTGGCCCGACCATGTAGCCGAGCACCTTGCCGGCCTTCACGCCGAATACGCATTTTTCTGGATTTAGCTTTATTCGATGCTTATTGAGGTTACAGAAAGTTTCTTCTAAGTCGAGAACGTGACTGAAGTACTCTTGCTCTTGACAACTATGTCGCCGACATATACCTCCAAATTTCGACCTATTTGGTGCAGGAAAGTCTTCTGCATGAGGCGTTGAAAGGTTGCTCCCGCATTTCTAATCGAAAGACATGGTCGTATAGCGTAAGGTACCGAACGGGGTGATGAAGGAAGTCTTTCCCTCGTCTTGGCGCGACAGGTGATCGATGATAGCCTGAATAGGCGCCCGGAAGCTCATGGTTCAGTGACCCGCCGCGTCCACCAATTGGTCTATGCGAGGCAACGGATAGTTGTCTTTGGGCACGCCGCGTTCAAACCGTGTGGTCGACGCACATGCGCCACTTGCCTCCTTTCTTCACGACCAGACTGGATTGGCTAGCCACTCGAGTGCTCAATCTCTCCGATGAAGCCAGCTTTTAGGAGTTTATCAAGTTCCTCCGGATGATTGCTTGTTTTTCCGGGAAAAGCGTCTAAGTTTCGTCTCACTTGGTTTTGTCGAAATTTGAGCCGCTTCTTTGTGCTCGACCACCTCCTTGGGACCCGGGCATGTCGGATGGTTCCCGAGCGAACACATCCGACCTTGCTCGGAGGAAAGTGACGAGCTCGAAGTTCCTATTTGGGATCTAGGAAGATCCCAAATGAACGATTTGGCCGGTTCGACTCGTTGAGCGGAACAGCCTTGGTCTCTCCTCCAGGTTGGAGGGCAAGTTTAGGCCGGGAATGCTTCGGCTCTTGGTCGTGGGCATGGCGGGCAATCGACCGACCATATCAGCGCTCTTTCGCCGCAATTGAGTGCGGACTTGTGGTTCCCTTTGACGGTTATGACTCCGTTTGGCCCGGGAATCTTTAGGAAGCGTCACGCGTGATGCAAGGCGGCCATGAACTTGGCCAAGGCCGGCTGCCGAGGATGGCGTTGTAGGCCGACTCAAGTCTACCACCTCGAAGGTGATTAGCTCCGTTACGAAGTTACTTGGGCCGCGAAACTTACGGGCAAGACGACCTGCCCCGAGAGGTTTGATCGAGGTGCCCGGACTATCGAAGAAGGGCACGGCCACACTCTTGATTTTGGAACGAGGAATCTGCATCTCGCCCAATACCTTGGCTGCAATAAGGTCCAAAGAGCTCCTGAGTCTATGAGGACCCGACCGACGACAAGATTGGCGATGGTGGGGTTCACGACCATCGGAAGCCTCTGGGTTTGGTCATCCCCAAGGGACAATCGTCTCTCGAGAATGTGAGGATACCTCCGACCATTTCACCGGCCAGACCGAGGCTTACCCTGGGTAACATGGTGCACTTCCTCGCAGCCTCCTTTAAGTCCGGCGGGACTTGTAGGCGGAGGAGCCCCGAAGATGACCGCTATGTGATCCCTTGGTTCTTGATATTCCATTTCATCCTCACTTTCCTCGGCGGGCTGTTTTCCTTTGTCGTTTTCACCTGCTCGAAGCGTCGGCATGGGACCCCTGCCAGAAAAGCTGCTCCAGCGGTAGGTCCACGTTCGGCAATTAGTAGGTCGTGCCTGCGCTGGTGAAGTGGGCGATAGAGGTCGCCGTCGGTCCGCTTGGTCGCCTCGTCGGTCCGCTTGGTCGCCTCGTCCTCGAGGCCTGGTGGTTGTCCTCTTCCCCGAGCATTAGGCCCGCAATGCTGTGGCTGAAGTTGCCGGTACATTGTTGTTCCACTGCGGCTACCATGGCGGCGAGGGTTGCTTTTTCTTCTTCTTCTTGATCTTCTTGTCTACAGAGTCGAACCCTTTTTGCTAGCCGAGGTCTCTAGGCCAGCCGAGGCGGCGACTTCCCTTCATCCAAAGCATTTTCTTCCATTGACGGCTTCATCTGCGTTGGCGTGTCGATCGGCCATTCGGAAGAGCTCGTTATTTGTTAGATCCGGGTGGATCTCCTGTGTCCTGTGGTGAAGCGCGACGCCTCGCACTCGAATCTTGAAAGCTCGGACGAGCCTCGTCCGATATGTTCGAGATCGAAGTTCGGACTGGATGAACCTCTGGACGAATTGTCGCAGGTTTCCCGTCCGTCTGTATCAAGCGCTCCAGTCGCGCTTCTTTCCCGGCGGATGTAGCGACTTCCGAAATTCGCTCGATGCGGCGCTGAGCTGCCCCAGGACCGTATGGATCCTTCCTTTTGATTGAAAAGCCACGACGAGCGGCTTCAGACCGTCGGAAGGTAATTTGCCATTACCTCATCACCTCGGCGGCGAGGATGGCGGTAGTGTATATCGAGAGGAATTCATCCGGTTACGGGTCCCGTTGAATCTCTCGGCGTGGCGGCTTGAACCTGTTTGGCCATGCGGCGTCCCGAGGGAGCTCGTGAAGGCCCGGCACCGGCTTCGGGGTTTCGCGACGAAAACCTCGGTCACGGCGGCCTCCACGCGGATCTTCCACCCAACGCCGCGGCGCTGGCCGAGTCGGAGAAAACCTCATGCGTCGGTCGTGGCCGATGACCGCATGGTTGCGGAGTGCTCTGAGCGCTAATGGGCGACAGGCAGTATATCGCCCGAGGTTGCTCTGTGGATCGCTCCGGCCTTTCGGATCGGGTCGGCGACTGGGCGATCTCCGAGCATGGCTCCGAGATTCATCTCTGTGCGAACGCACGGGGAGCGTTGTGATGGTCCCGGACACACTCCGGCATCCCGGCCATGGGGAGGATCCGAGACTTTTAGCTCGGCGGCAAGCCTCTCCAAATCTTCGGCCACGACCCTGCCCATGGCCTCTAAGTCTACTTGCTCGGGAAATGCGCAGTCACGCACGACCGCCGCCAAGGCCTCGTAGCCGCCTCGCTTTACGTGAATCAAGGCGGCGAGCTTTGACGGGCGCTCCGAGTGCGATCGGGAGTTCGGTACCGCGAGTTCCTTTCCGTGGAGGCGCACCTCCCCTTTGCCTGGCGGCGAATGCTCGCATAGCGTCTTTCCCAAAGACGCCTCCAAGTGGCGTCTGGCCGCCTCATAGTGGTCGTGCCTGGAGGCGTCCGAGGATCCCTCTCCGGGCTCCGCGTGACTCCCAGCCATGTTGACTCGACGAGAGCGAGACGAAAGCGATCGGGACATCAGTGTATCCCTGTGGGCGCGGTCTCTGGCCGAGCTCTAGGTCGTCTGGGTATGTCCAGCCATCGTAGAGCTCGTTGCGATCATCCTCGGGGTCTCCGAGGGTAATGTCTCGGGGAATGGAGGATCTGCCTCGCATTCCGTGTCCGAGGAAAGGCTCCCGGACTCGGTGTGATCGATAGGATCGGTCACCATGGGCACGTTGTCGGCGGCGTAGTACACGTCGTCATCCTCAACGTGGTCAAAGACACAAAGGTCCCGAGTGTCTCCCGAGTTTGGCATCCTCGAGGATCTTGATCCGCACGGAATCAAACTGCCGTCCCCACGGACGGCGCCACTGCCGACGATTGGAGAACGGGCTCCCGTCGAGCTTACTTGTTGAATGGGGATCAACAGAGCCCGTCGCACGGATCGAAGAGGGCGTTCGGCGGCGAGGTCGGGAGAAGGAGGCCGGAAAAAGGGGGACGCGGTGTCTTTTATCCTGGTTCGGCCTCTCACCGCCGAGATAATGACCCTACTCGGTGTATTGTGTTCTATCTTTCGCCCCTCCTCTGTTACAGATCTTGAGGGGTTTAAATACTATGACTAGAGATGCGAAAAAGTAATCGCCTCGGGGATCACGCTATGTATCCATATCCGTGATCTGCCCTTGATTCAGCGTTATTTGAATTTCGGGTATGATTTCCCTTGATCTCCTGGTGATTGGTTGCCTCCTTCCTTCCTCATGGCGCTCGGTTGAGCCCTCCGACCAAGACACCCGAGCAGGTCGTGGCCTCCACGAGCATGCTTGCTCGTGGGGGGTGTGTTTGGTGCTTCTGCGAACGGAGGCGCAAACGCGTATGCTCGGAGGAGAAGGAGGGATGCTCGTTTTGTTCTCCCGAGCATCTTCCCTTAGTGCCGCTTGGTCGGCGGGTTTAGCTTTTCACGGGGGTACCGTGGTCTTTTGCCAGATAGCCAATCCCCGACAATTTCAGTCTCTAATTATTGTTCTGTCGCAACACTCTGAACACGATGCACTAATTGATAAAACATCGGGTGCGCTTGATGTTTTGATTGGTTAGTAAGTCGAGATTCATGTAATTATCTCAGTGTAATGGCAGTGGTTGCTATCGTTCCTTTGGCTAATTATGTGGGTGGATCGCCACAAAATCCTACTGCCGAGCTCGTGCTATGCGGTAGGTGATATGTGGAGCTCGGAGATATCACTGTCGTGATGGATTGTGCTACCGTAATATAGAAGCATGGAAGGTGATACATGTTGTTTGTGCTATTTTTTGCGGTCGAGAATATGACTATTTTTTTAAATGAAAAAAGGCGAAACCTTCCTGGGGTCGAACCAACGGCGTAGTAGAAGATGGGAATATGACGACCGGAACGTCCGCGGTTTATTACTGGAGGAGTTACACAGTTACATCCCTTCGCTCCGTTCTTAATTTTACATTTTTTTTGTTATGAAATTCGGATACTTGTGTGGGTGCATAGTATAATTTTGATCTAGAAATATTTTATGTTTAGAGTTGAGACTTTTTACTGTTTTTGAAAGATACCAAAAGATTTTTTTATCCTCTTAAGACTATCTCAATATAAATTTTAGTACCTCCTATAAATGGTAAATTGTCCCTTTAAAGTTTTTACCAGCCTTAGGGATACCAGAATGTATCACCAAATTACACTTAAACTTTTATACCACTCGGTGCTTACAATCTTTAAAATTTCAATAATTCCTGTTACCAGCTTAATGTATATTATTTTAGGACCACAAGTGATAGAAAAAGTCTCTTTTATTTTATACGATATCATGAATCCTTAATTGCAAGTTTCCAACCTGCTTATCTTCCTCCGTTACCATATAAGACATGTAGTCGGGCTATTCGTTACATCGTAAGTGCTGTTACACGCCAAAAGATTTGACTGGCTGGAGGATGTAGGGACGACATCACGACAGTCTTTAACATTTACATCCTGCATTAACCTTTCTCAAATCCCTCCTTCCTATTCCTGTCTGCTTGCCCTTCTTGTCCGCTAGCTAGCCAGTAAAAGGTACTCATTACTACTAGTTGAGTTAAAACCCCCATGCATGCATATACAGTGCCACCTTTTACATTTTTACACTAGCCCTGGATATCAAAACCCCCGGTGCCACTCCCACCACCACCACCACCACACCAACCGAAATTCAGGCTGGAGGCGTGCTCCTCGGAGAAGAAGCCGGCGGCGCCGTCGTTGCCGATCGACTCAGAGCCGGCGAGCCATTCCTCCGTGAAGCCATAGCCATCGCTCTTGAAAGAGTCGTATGAATATGTGCCGTGCCACTTGGTGTCCAGCATGGGCAGAGATGAGCAGCCCGTCGTAGCCGCCGACGAGTCCAAGAACGACGCACCAAATCCCACGAAGCCAGGCTGCTCGAGGACCGCGCCGGAGTATGGAGAGGCCTCGTCGTTGAAGACCGCGCTCGAGTCGCTGTCCGAGAACCCGTCCTTGTAGATCGCGGCCGACGCACCGACAGTCGCCTGGCGGTCCTGCGCGGCGTCATTGCCGGCCTCCACCTTCACCGCCGTCTCAGGCTTGGGCAGCTTTTCCCTCAGCTCTCGTATCTGATCAGTGCGCGCCACAGAGATACATGAGCAAAACAAGCACACCTCTGTGTATGATGCGAGAGTAGCAAGTTACGTGACGGCGCGTGACAACAGTTAACAATCAAGTACCTCGGCGGCGAGGGCGTCCTTGTCGCGGCGGAGGGCGTCGCAGTCGTCGCGGAGGGCTTCGTGGCGGGCGCGGAGCGCGGCGAAGTCGCGCTCGATCTGCTTCGTCTTCCACCTGGCGCGGCGGTTCTGGAACCAGACGGCGACCTGGCGCGGCTGCAGGCCGAGGTCGCGCGCGATGCGGTCCTTGCGGTCCGGGTCCAACTTGTTATCCGTCTCGAAGCTACGCTCCAGCGCGCGCACCTGGTCTAGCGCCAGCCGCCGCTTCTTCTCGCCCAGCCCGCACGACGACGATGGCGCGCCGGAAAGCTCGTCGTCGTCCACCTCCTCCAGCTCCGCCGCGTCTTGCTCCATGTACGGCGCGAGCAGGCTGTCTTTGCCAGCGAACGCCAGCTTCTCTCCTGCAATATGTGCACATGCCAACATGGCTAATTAACCTTTCTACCGGTGCTATATATCTCTTGTTTCTTTTACGCACGACCTGAATTATCTTTCTACTCCGTAAATGCTTATTTCCAAAATGCAAAGTGCGTGCATGCTGCTACGAGTGTAGAGTACCAGAGTGAAGGTTCATGCCAAGTACTATTGCTCTATGCAAATGGGAATATGGAGATACAGATGCATGCAGTCCTATATGTCAAAAGGGCACATACTTTGTACTAACAATTAAAAGCGATCTTGGCATTTTGGTACATACATCACCACGCAAGAGGTACACAAACGGAGGAGATCTCGCAGCAATCGTACCTTGTTCCGATGATTCCTGGCTGCTGGTGGGCCTCTTGATCTGCCTCTTCATCTCCAATTAGCAGCTCAGCAAGGGACGAGATGGAAATTTGGAAAGGGAGAATTGGAGATGATACTAATTATGGGGTGGGGGATCGAGAGTGTTGGGAGCTGCAACTTGCAAAGCACACAAGACTGCACCTTTTTCCTTTTGTTTGTCGGCGGCAATGGCCTTGCCCTGCTTCGGAAGTCGTGATCGTAGAGATGAACTGAATAGAAGGACGGTCCTTGAGGGCGGAGGAGAGGGAGAGAGCAGGAGGGAGAGGTGAGATCACTCCCAGTCCCAGGCTCCCAGGGGCAAACAACTGATGCAAGAACCCATGGATCGCGTATAAATAAAAGCTGGTAGCTAGCCTGGCCGGGCACTCTGGTTGGACAGAGCCAAGATGTAATGTGGCAGAGATTTTTGTATGGTTCGTGTGTTAGCACTCGGTGTCGACAGTTGAGGCCGATTTCTCTGTGCTCGAAAAGCGTTACAGGGGTTGTTTGTTTGACCATAAGCTTGCCTCATCAAATATTATCAACATTTGGCATACTAAAATTTAGCCACTAAATTGGTTACTAATATTTTGTTAAAGATTAGCGAAAAAAAATGAACTAGAGAGCCGAGAGGTAGGAATCTTGCCAAAATTTAGTAGCAACCTAAGAGCTTTATAAATTTGGTTGACTCTAAAATTTAGTAAGACGAGCATCGGTAAACATTAAAAACACAATCATTTACAGTGGACCTTATCTACGACTCTACGTTTTGTTAGCAAGACCTTACCTATGTTAATACTCACGTAAAGCTCTGCAAATATATGTACAAAATTTGCAATATCCAACAAGTTATTTTTCCATATGTGCTTGGCGCATAATGCTTAGGATTTTTTTTTTTTTTTGGCAGTTGTAGCAACTTTCCGAAGAAAAAAATTTGGACCTGTGGATATTTCTGGTGGAATATATTATGACAACTCCAAGAGTGATGCATTTTGTCACTTTTACGGACAATGATATAATTTCAAGGACTTTCTCCTAAAAAATTGCAATACCGTTGTAGGAGTAAAACACTACTACAGATATGGCCTTCAATACCGATTGACAACGGTCATCAGTACCGGTTCCACTAACTGGTACTAATAGACTATCAGTACTGGTTGGAGACTCTAACCGGTACTGATAAGCTACACGAAGATTTCTATTTTCCAGGAGGTCACTCATCATACCACTCCCGCTGAAGCACGTACCAACCGGTACTGATGAGAACTTCGCACTTCCCAAGTGGTCACCCATCATAGCACTATTCTCGCCTAAGCACGCTTAACTTCAGAGTTTTTATATGATCTACGACTGTAGTGTTGGTATGAACGTATTTGATTTATAACGCATCCCTCTTCCCTTAACATCACAGAGCACCCGAACAATGATTTAGTATTCTCCTACTTCGAACTAAGTCGTCAAATTTACCATGACTTGGATGTATGAAACTTGCATCCTTGATATTGCATATGTTGTTGCCTCGTTAAAATTTTCCAATTAATAATCCACTAGGACAAAACTTGATTAGGGAAAAACGAAAACAAAACTTTATCTCAACGATGAATATGTATGGAGATTTTACTCCCCTAAAGGCAACAGTTCTTTAAGCCTTCTCATGTCAATACCACAAACATGCTTTGCAAACATAGAAGCTAGCATGGCTTTAGTGAATAAATCCGTATGATTTCCGTTTGTTTAGATTTTCTGTATTTCTTTATTCACTTTTTCCTGTTGCTCATGGGAAAATAAATGTTTAAAGAGTTTATTCTTTGTCATAGGAATCTTGACATAGCTATTCTTCACCTATACAATGCAAGCCCTGTTGTCCTTATAGAGGATCATATGTGTTTTATCCACCTCTATCACATGACTCTTCAATACGATGAATTTATCTTCTAATCCATATGAACTCCCGAGTGGTTTTAAATAGTGCAATTATCACTGAATGATTAGTTTATGTAGCAACTTTTGACTCTTTAATGGAGTTACAACTTACAAGTGATAGTTGTATTTTCACTTAAAAAAAAGATATACCCAGTCTTTAACATGGCATTATAGGGATCAGAAAGATATCTAGTATGACATGCGTGTATATTCTGTAATGTGTTTTCATACTTCTAACTTCGTCCACGCATGACACCAACTATAGGACCATCGCAACTTCTTCCAATGGATTGATAGCCCAGACATATACAATAGCGAGTACTTCGAGCACAAATAGAACCTGCACTACGCAGTAGCGCCCGAGCGTTACACCTGGTGGAAACCTTCCCCTATGACTACGGAAGACAAAGCAAAGCTCCCACCCCTCCTACCTGAAGAAGTGGACTACTGGAAATTTATCTATGAGTTTCAGGCACATTAGAAGAAGCTGAAGGAGCAAGCCAAGGTGGCTCGTTTCTAAGAGGAGCCGAAGATCGTCCCTAAAAACTATTATTGGGTCGATATGTGCGGGCCTAATTGGAAGAAAACCAAGGCCAAGTGGCCAACAACCTCGCTAGATCAAAGGGGAAGGCTCCGATGGATCCTTCTATGTAAGGTCTTTGATATGCAACATGACTTCTTTATAATTCCTAAAAGCACTCATGTATCGTAGTTGTACTTCCCGTTCATCATTCACCCGTGTCACCATTTGTACCGTACAAATACGAGGACTAACATAGGCAATGAATTAAACTATATTCGCACGTATATTTACTTATTTTATATGTCATGTAATGCAAGAGTTCTATATGCGCAACTATCTTCTACCATTTTGTACGTTTTTTGTGCATCTTCATGTTTATCACGTGTACATCGATTTGATTATAATTCCACAATTTTGGAGTACAGCACTCAACAAAAAAAAGCAATAACTATTAGTTAAAATTATATAATTTTACAGTACATCACTGAACTAAAAAAAATTCAAAAAATGTCGATTCAAATTCTCTAATTTTTCGCTAATTCAAAAAATATTGATTTAAATTGCCTAATTTTGTAATACATCTGCCAACCAAAAGAATTAAAAAACTATCGATTTAAACTCCATAATTATCCAATACATCAGTCAACAAAAAAAATTATTACACTATCAATTCAAATTTCACTTTTTGCTAAACAAAAAATTCAAATATTCTCGATTCAAACTCCATAATTTGCAGTACATCATTCAACAAAAAATAAGTAAATTGGTGATTAAAATTCCACTTTTTGCTACTAATCACTGAACCAAAAAAAATTTAAAATGTCGATTAACATTAAATAACTTTGGTACTCATCATTGAACCAGATTAATTCTTAAATGGTTGATTAATTGGTACATCGGTGAAGCAAATAAAACAAACAAATTTAAAACTTTCTGCGCCACGTTATTCCATTTCTTTCGGAACTATTTTTCATGCTATTATTTGGTTGTGAAAAACAAAAATCAATTATAAAAATAACACTCGAGCGAGTAACAATTTTTTTGCAGCATATTTTTTACTTTTTTTTATATCCAAAAATTTTCTTATTCATATTTTATGAGGTCATTTCGTACCTTTCTATATAGGGTATAACTAACTCTTCACTGCTGTAGTCCTTAAAAGTAATTTTTTTAGAATTAGCCATCGTTCGATTTTTTCTATTATAATGTATTTATAAAATCTAATAAAATTATAATATTTTTTTTTCAGAACTAGCCGCTTAGCAAAAAAAATTTTGCCGCTCGGGTGCTACAGACCATGCGTGGTAGTGTTGCACCGTGAGTGCAGCGCCCTAGGGGGCTGTTCGGTGTGGTGCGGGACTGGGGCGTTGCAGCGGTGTGATGTGGGGCTATTTTTACAATTTCATCTCTATGGAGACTTTTTTCGCAAAATAAATTGTCTCGAAGTGTATTACAGTAAAAAAAATCCAATTAACCTGGCATCGCATGCACGCCATGTATCCACAAAGTATCACGAGGATCAAATAGTCCAACCATGGTTAAGATGGCCGTGGTTTAGCTAACATGCAATTGAGCCCAAAACAAAGTATTTTAACATTTCTGCAAATTTTTTTTGCAGAGAATCCGGAATTGCGAAATGAAGACTTACTCCCATGTACAAAAAAATATTAATATTTTTCTAGTTGAGGGTCGTTGCCCTTTCAAGCAAGTAATGTCGCACAAAAGCCTGTTAATTATACTCCAACTTGCACGCACTTATGACATAGGAAACGTAGACTTACACATGTGAACTCAAGCTATAATAGTCTACGTGAGGCTACTCTTGCACATCATACTAAATTCCCCGCAAAATTAATCAAACGCCGTTCTTCGTGCGTAAGCTTCCTACGTACAAACCTCGAAAATATCACGCAAGTTCTGAACAGCTGAACTTGTGATACAAGAAACGATCTGCTCGAGCGATGCATGCATGGCATCTAAAACGCCAGCTAATTCTTGGTCCGTTCAACTGCTACTATATAGCCATGATGGTGCATGTGCCGTAGTTCTCAAATTAAGCTCGCAGATGGAAGAAGACAAATAAAAAGAGGATTTGTTGCATTGTTTACCATTTTGCTTTGGTGGCGAAACGTGGCAGTCGACTGTGTTGGCGAAAACACCGCCACTAAGCCGGCATTCCCACTCACAACTGAGCTGTAGGAACCAGCCCGGGGCCCACGGACTAATACTTAAACATGGAAGAACTTTGAGGTTCCAAAGTGAGGCTAGCGGCGTTGCAGCTTGCCAAAAGGCTACCAAGCTAGCATTAAAAGTTGGTTCGGTACTCGCATTGGCGCATCGCCATGCATGTGTCAGCCAGACGTTGTAGATCCTTTCTCCGAAGGTGTTGCAACGAAAAATATCACCAATAGTTCCACAGCGGCGTGTCATCTTTAATCTGGTTAGTAGCCTTTGCCAACGTTTTCCTGTCATGGCCGCGCTTAATTTGTTTATGCTCAAGAAAACAATCTCTGTTTTGTTAGTCAGATCAACATCGTAGCTCAAGCGCTCGACTAGTAGAGGGATCAAGACTTGGACGATCATGCTTGCTACTACGCGCTAGCACATGATGCTAATACAGCGCCCATCACTTGACGGTATGTTCCCGGTTTAGACGACAGGCACATTTGAATGACGTGGTTGTATCCGACAAATTTAGCAAAATCGCCTACGATAGATGTCGCCGAAGCTGCGGGTTGTCGGATGTCTCAAATTCTTGAACGGTTTTTTTGCAATGGGGTACTTGTACTAATTATTCCATGCAAATCCTATCTTGTTCCGTCAGAGCTAGGTATTTATCTCCGCACTATGAGTGTACATATAGGAAGCTAGTAACCACATAAAGAAGTGAACCGAACCATACACTCATACAGGCACACACCCACCGGCACAGAGGTCGTCGAAGCAAGCAAAGCAGGCGAGACGAACCAAACTACTCGCCCGTCATTTTCCAGCCCCTCAAAATGGGGAGCTGGAATCTATTCGAGAGCTCTGAAAAGCAGGGCGGAGAAGCAACCTCCTTTGGCCCAGAAAGTCGCGGGTACAGGCGCTTGATTGATGGCGGCATCAGGAAACTAAAGTGCCCACACGCACTAGCGCAAGGACCATCCGTGTTGTGCTAGGACAGCGACTCGCTTGGCGTGTTTTTTCCACGTCTTTGAAGCCGACCTGCCCCGTTGGCCGCGACGGAATCCCCCCTCCAATCCGACGCCCCCCGAGTACATCCACCGAGAGTGGAAAAAACGGAAAGCGAGGCGTGCATGGCAGAGGGAAAGCTGGGGCGAGGCGACGGGTGCGAGTGACAGAAAGTGATGTGCCTGCCTGCCCGCCTTCGCAGCGAAAGGGACGGCCTTTTGATCCCGGCCACCTAAAAGCTGGTCGCGTCTTCTCTTCCCACAAGGATACAAGATAAAAAAAGGGCCGGACGGCGAGGCGGCGACGAGGTTGCGTGCCGTCTTCGCTGTAATCAATGGGCGGATGATGTGGTCCTACACTTGCAACATGTACGGCACATAGCGTTGTGGACTCGCTTGACTGTGTATACGGTACACCCCTAGCTGGTGAGTGTTCAAGTGGCTGGGACAAGAGCGGCGAACAATGTGCCGTCTGAACCAGCCGAGAAGGACTGAAATCCGTTCTTGTACTTGTCGGTTGGGGTCGGAGATAGGGTGAATTGAAGTCTGCCCACGGCTCTGTGTGGTACCTGTAGTGTTCGGTTGGCGATCTAATGGCTGGGGCCTGGGGAGTGGGGGTGACGAGCTGCGTTACACACTGTTAGGGTCAAATCTGGTCATGGCCCCACCATGATCGAATCATAAAAACTGGAAAGGACATCCCATGTAACAACAAAGAACGGACTGTAGATGATGTAAATACGCGCAATATGTTAGTTAAAGATTTCATTTCAAGGCAAATATGACAAAAGATTACGGATGCTGTAAATACATATGTTCTTATCTTTCATGCAGGTGATCTCTATGGCAACGACTCAAACATGCCGCTCACTCTTTTTTCACGGTGCACGCTGAGGGGAAAGGCGGACGAGGTTTAATCGCTCAACTCCATAGTACAGTAATCCAGAAAGGATGAGGAGGAACGAAGTAGGAATTTGGTGTCTGCTGGCCTAGACATCCTGAGGTCTTATATAGACGCGCATCAGTTACTCATTAATAACTGACGATATTATGCCAATTAAATACAACAATTATTTACTAGTAACTTACAATTAAATCGAATTGAAATATATGTTTAAAACGCATTTAAATAGAATAAATAGACAGATAATTATATGATTCAACAAATCAAAAGATGAGAAGTCACAAATCATACAGATTTTCACATGAAAATACGTGAATACGCTTGTGTCCACCTTATGCTATCCTTATACCATGTGTTATATTATTCAAAAAGTAGTAAGAACTCAACCTTACAATTTATTCTCTCTATTTAGTTACACTAGTTATATGCCCGTGCGTTGCTACGAAAAACAAAATTGATAACGAAAAATAAAGATTAAAAAATAAAAAATACTATTTCATAAGATCAAACATCTATCTTTAACGCTTCGTTTCTTGCAAAAGCTGGCTAATTAAAGCATCGCTTCGTTTCTTGCGTAGGGCAATTAAGCATGGCAATTAAGTAGGGCAATTAAGCAGGGCAATTAATGTGACGTGGGAAGAAACTCTCACTTTATATAGTAGAGATAATATGGTATTAAATCATGTATATTTTAGAATTAAACGAAATGAATATGCTATGGTCAATTTCAAACAGTTGAGTCGGCAAGTTACGAGAATACCATGGTTTGATCAACATGGGCGGGCAGCTTTCACCACGGAGCTTTGTCGGGCGGCTGTAATGCCCAGGTTAAGTAGCGGTCGCGTCATCACCAGAGTTTGATCTATCTCGGCGTGGAAAGACATGCATAGGATGCAACCGGATCTGATAATTTTTGATCCATCGATTGATCGGATGTGTGTGTAGATTGGATTCAGATATTTATATCGGTTTCGGATATTTTTGGATTCAGATTCGAATTCGGGAGAGTGCGAATTGGAATATTCCAAACTTATTTTTGATATATCCGGATAAAATTAATCGGATATCCGGAAACATCATCTGGCAAGTCCCCAGTACAAACCAAATCAGCAATCTCTAGATTCTTCTAGTCTGGCTCCTTTGGTCCTCATCCCCCACGACTACATTGCAGATCATACGCCGCATGACGTCAAGGCCCTCCCGCCGCTGCACTCTCACCGCCCTCCATCCGTCCCTTGGTGCCGCCCTCCCTCCGCTCCCCTCCGGCCTCTGCCTCTCCCATCGCCATCGCCATCCGACCATCCGTCGGTGCCATCCTCCGCTTCACACGTCTCAGCTGCCGCCCCTCCCGGTCTCCTGCTACCACTCCTTTAGCTCCCTTCGCCCCTCTTGCAGCCCCTCCCACCCCGCCCTCCACCCTTACCTCCTGCCTCTGACCTCTGCCCATCCTCACGAGTGACTAGAGGCAACAGTCGGCCGACGCCCAACGACGAGCAAGCTGGGAGTGCTACGGCTAGAGGCTGGCCGACGGCGAAAAAGGGTTCTATTTTCGTTTTTCTTTAGAACGATTCTGTTCTATTTTCAACCCTAACGATAGTGGGTGATGGAAAAAATATTGACTTCTGCGAAGACTGTCGTTCTAGTTCTCTGTGCATTCAATTGAAAAACCTTTTTGATATTAGTAATGATCATGGGTTCATTGTTCATCATTGTTTATACAAATGATTTCTATCTATCACTTCAAGTACTTTGATTTAGCTTCACTGAATCTCTTTTTGTAATGTATCTATCTCTTCTCAGCTTCATGGATTCTGTTTGTTCATGATGTAGTAAGTAGCATAGCTCATGTTAAGCGGGGCCAGTGCCAGACAGTGTTAATGTATCCACATATTGGAGTACGTCAATCTCTTCTTTGGGTCCCTTTTTGCTGCAAATGCTCGAAGTGTTCACTGGCACCTACCAATTTAAACTATTTGTTTTCTTAATCCCAGATGAATCATTTGTCAATTTGCCTACATATGTATTTGCATTGCCTAGTGAAGTTAAGTTCAAACTCATACGTTTATTAAACATTGCTATATGTATGCTTTATGCGGTATTTATTTTTCGCATGATATCCGAAAAAAATATCCGATAACGTATTAATCTCACTCCGTATTCATTTAGAATCTGTAACTGATATTATCCGATATTATCCGTACCATATTCATATCTGATAAACAGTATAGTTTAAAAAATGAATAGAACTAAATTCAACCCGATTGCACACCTATAGGTGGCTAGGTCTACGCATCCAACTGCTCCTTACAGTCGGGGCAACACTACTGACGCGACACGTCGTGGCCTTGTAGAGTTACTGAATTGTAGGTCCTAACCAGCGCGTTGGCGTACGCCTGATGTTTGTGGGACCAGTCATAGACGCACACAGGAATGCGTTGGGCACGGTGTGCATGCAAATTCTTCCATCGAACCCACTGTACTTCGGTTGATTTATGGCCACCAGTTGCACGACCACGGCACAATACAACAGCATTAAGCGGCAGTGGCCGTGCAGCTCAGCCGGACGCTGCGACCGCCGCGCCGTGTGGCCACCCGGTAGACGTGAGTGCCGGTGGCTTTCGCGCCGACGCCGACGGGGCACGCAACTCGGCGACACGGGCGCACGGCCCGTGGCACGGTCGTCCCGTCCTACGCCCACCCACCGAAGTGGGAGACTAGCCGAGCCGGGAAGTCGAGCAGAGCAGAGGCGCAGTGAATCGCGTCGCGAGCTGGAGGGTTTCTGCATGCGTCGCGTTCGGCCAGACTGCATGGTGCGACTGGTGGGTGAGGCGCGCACGCGACACGTCTTGTCCCGACCGCGAAAATACTCCTTTTGCGTCAGGTCCGCAGAGCTGCTGATGCCTGATGGATCAGGACCGGTTTTGGCGTCGTTCGCTCAGTCTGACCTGCTCAGCTGGGGCGAGAGCCTCAGCCGAGAGGACGTGCGATTCTGTGCAGCCATTGTTAGTTAACTCCCGGTCTGCGTCTCGGCAGTCGGCGCATAAGACTATCTCCACTAAATTCTCTTCAGCCACCAAATTCGATCCCAAGTGCTTCAGCGGATTCCCTTCAGCCTTCCCTTTAGAAGGGATTCGGAGAGAGAATCCCTTTAGAAACAGATTATCTCTCCAATCCCAGAGAGAAAACTCTTCGAGGGGATGCTGTTGGAGATAGTAGGAAATAAAAGGAATGAATATAAGGAAGAGAATAGGGAAGGGAATGGAATGAAGGGAAATTGCTGGAGATAATCTAACGCTCATGACTTCCAGGTTATAAATCTCGTTTTCCCTTCACGTCTTATCATTCTCGAAACCCAAAATTCCATTACAATTCTGCTATTTTGAATAAAATTTTAAAAGCAAAATTCAAATTAAATTTTTTTTGGACTGAGATTTCTAAAATTTCGGTTGAAAATTCATAATTTTATCCGAAATTACCGAAATCTTCGTAATTTTAACTAAACGAAAAATGGTTTAAACAACGTTAATTTTTTTTGAAAATTTTATTAGAACGTTCTGACATATCACTAATATTTTCATAAAAATTTCAGGTGATGATAGAGTCTAAGGAATTTTTAAAAATTCGGAAAGCGCTACTGTTCTGATAAAAACTGATCGGCAAATTTCAACCGAAGGGAAAATACTGCAAACCACGCTAAAAACTTTTAAAAAATTTTGTGGATGGTTCTGACACATCCATAATATTCACACAAAATTTTCAGATGATGATCAAGCATGAGGTATTTTTTAAAATTCGGACAGTGCTACCGAAGGCGGATTGACAAATTTCAACCAAATGAAAAATGGTACAAACCACGTTAAATTTTTTTTGTGGATGTCCTAATGCAGCACTAATATTCCCATAAAATTTACAAATGATGATCAAGTTTGAAGAATTTTTTAAAATTATGACAGTGCAAAATGATCTTCTACTCGCTGGAAAAATGGGGGAAAAGTTTCAAAAAATGATGAAAAAATAGATTGATAACATAAGTCATAGAATTATCATTTTTTAGTTGAAACACAACATGCATGTACTCTTCATTGACAAAAGATGCATCACATATATAATTTGTGTGTGTATATATATATTGTAAAAATTTTACATGTATTCCACATAAATTGTATTCTAATTCTTTACAAAAAAAAAATTGGTCCTAAATCTGGTATAAAAAACACAAAATCTCGTCGAGATTTTAATTTACTATAATAATTTGAATTCTTTTAATTTATTTTATTTTTTTAGGATTATAAATCTTTGAGGCAGAAATCTCGACGAAATATTACTGGGATTTTGAACCTGCTTGATCGCTCGTGCCTTTTTACCTCTTTTGATCTGTTACTTTTACTTTTCATTTTAGCGGTACACCGGAACATACATCAACAACCCACAGTCACACCACATTCAAGTCTCACATGCCACGAATGCATGTGCATCTCATACACATGCCAGTAGCATTCAAAACGTAAGTACACACTGTTCTGAACAGACACGTACATTATCTCTTTTTTAGTTAGAGAGTACCACGTCGAACCAAAGGTTCGAACGTGAGAGCATGCAGCACGCACGACGACGGTAGTATTTGTCAACTGAGCCGTACTAGTATCATATTTGTGCCTCTGCTCAGTGCTTCGAGTACCCGTAGGAGTAGAACTGGGTAGTTGTAAACTTGTAATACAGTAGTGGATTTTCTTTTCTTTTCTTTCGAATATAGTAGGTTTGATCGACGAGGGCGTACACAAACGCAAGGCCATCCAGTCATGTCGGCCTTGAGGGCAAGCCTCTCGACTTCCAAGGTCAGTTTTACTTCTGCCGTCACGTCACACTGCAAAAGCTGCTAATAGAGTAGTAGTAGCTTTTTTTAATGTAATTTTCGCATCCGACAAGGCAATGCTTGCGTCCTCTCGTGTCGTGATTTGATCTCTGACCAAATCGGCTGAAACGACATAGGTAATGTTAGGAAACGGATTCGTATCCTGTTAGGAAACGGATTCGTATCCGATATGGACTCTTCCTTATCTCTAAGCAGAACCGCTATATATAGGCGAGGTCACCCCATTGTCTGACATCTGAGAATAATAAAGAAGTTCCTCCTCATATTGTGTCTCTCGCCTCTCTCTCTGTTCTCCACTTGAGATCTATTAGGCAACCCGGACTATTCGATGGCGAGGTTGTCTAACACGTTATCGACGAAGCTCTATCCGTGAGCAGTATTAAAGGTGAGAAAGGTGAGGATCGATGGATTGAATCTAATCGCTCGTTCTATGAGTGCATCTAATTCTATGTGGCACGGTTACGTATTACATTGTAGCGATTGTAGCTACTGTACACATAAAATTACAGATTCATAGCACGAAGCCATTAAATCTAGTACTATGCATCTAATGCATTGTAGCATGAAGCTACAGATCAGCCCGCAACCGAAGCAAGCGCACGCAGCGCCGGTCGCAGTCGTCAGCCCGCACGTAGCGTCTGAAGCAACATCACCGCCCTATCAGCACCCCGCTGCCACGTACGGTCATCGCGGCATGAAGCCGCCGAATGCCTCGCCTGGCAACGAAGCACCACCGGCACGCGCTTGAAGTCGCCGTGAAGCCGCCATGAAGCATCGGTTGCAGTCCGGCTCGAAGCCATGACCGAAGCACCGCACCCACCGGCACGAAGCCACAGATGCGCCGCCGGCCGAACGCGCTCGATGCGCTGACACCACACCCGGTCCGGCTCCACCTGAAGTGCGGCCGCGCGCTTCACCGGCCAGATTCATCAGCGGCGTGCCACCGCGCTTGGACCGCCACCGGCCCGCTTGAACTTGACGCCGTGTACACGCAGCCGTAGCCTCGCTTCAGCAGCGTGCTCGCCGCGCCGGACTGCCGCCGGCCTCGCTACCGCTGCGCGTCGTCTCCGACTCGGCTGTCGCCGGCTACTGCGGCGCCGAGGCCGCTTCCGGCTACTCGCGCCACGCCGAAGACGCCGAGCCATAGCGCGTTGGGAGGCGTCTGCTGACGCCAGCGCCGGGCCGCTGCCACTGGCTGCCACAAGACGCCTGGCCGACTGCCGCGTCGCCTTCGTATCCTCCTACCGGCTGGATTTAGTATGAAGCATGAAGCTCCAGCCGCAGTAATGAACTCCATTATGGATAAAGTCCAATGCAGTAGGACAAAGTCCAACCGGACATGGAGACTTGAGCCAAAATTCCAATCTAGAAATGGACTTGAAGTCCAACATAGCTGGCTGGCGCATGGGGGCAAGGGGAATTTACCCCATTTGCCCCGCTTTTATTTTATTTATTTCCTTTTTGTTATTCTTTCTCGGAAAATGCATTAGAAATTCCAGAAAATCTTGAAAAATTGACACAAAAATATGAAAACTCTCAAAAAAAAAAAAATTTTGCATGCATTTTGCAATAATTGCCCTGTTTAGAATACCAGAAATTCATGGGAATTTATTTTCCGTATTTATGATTTTGTGAATTATGAAATTATTGTTTACTCTGAATTCATGAATTGTGCAATTATTCTGTTCCATGCATTGTATTTATTACTTGAATATAATTCATTGGAAATTTAAGCACGCCGCACGAAGCGGCCACCGTCGCGCCAGGAAGGCCGACGCGCATGGAACTGAATACACCACGCGCATGAAGCCGCGTTAAAACTGATCGCACGAAGCCGATCATGCATATGAATCTGATCGTTTGCACGAAGCCGATCACCTACATGCACGTAGTTGTATTTCTAAATATTTATGAATCTGTGTATATATGAATTTTGCAGTTGTGAATCATGTATTTATGAATCCTGCATTTATGAATCTCGCACTTATGAATTTTGCATTTATGAATTCCGTACTTATGAATCTTGTACTTATGAATTTTGCATTCATCTTTGAATATATGAATCATGATATTATTGCTTTCTTTTAGTTTGCTGGAAACTCATGAGAATTCAATTATGCATTTTATTGAATCTAGCAGCCACTCCCTATTAGATTACACGAAGTAATCTAATGAAAAGAATCTTTTGAATATGCAAATACTTGGCATTATTAAATGTGAGTTTGAAGAACTGACCCCGAAAGGTCAGAACTATCTCACATGGGCATCAGGTTCGAAGAGCATACATTTTCTTTTCTCATGAATCGAATTGCAATTTATTCTTTATTCCAAGATTCTTTATTTGTAAGCAATATTTGAATCACTTTGCCACTATATGATTAGAATTATTTTTTTTTCTTTTCATCTAGAAATCGTGTAGCCTAATGGAGGAAATATGCATTGTTGATAGTGGCACAACAAATACCATCTTAAGAGAGTCGAAATACTTCCATTTATCACGAAGACTGGAAGGATTACGACTATCGCAGAAGCGACACGCATATAATAGGCTCGGGAAGAGCCACAATTATATTGCCAATGGGTACAACTTTGGTAATTGTGAAGCCCTCTTGTACCACTGAATCAACCCGCACTCTCTTAAGTTTCAAAGATATCGCGCCAATGGGTTTCACGTGAGAAACCAATGAAGAAAATGGCAAAGAACACTTGTGCATAGTGAAGCACGCGGAATATGGAAAGATGGTACTAGAAAAATGTCCTCATATGAATGGGTTGTACTACACGAAAATCAATGCACACGCAGTGTATACTTCTTTGAAGACTGTCTTTAGAAGCTCTGAATTATTTGCTTTATGGCATTGTAGATTAGGTCATCCTGGTCTTAGATTGATGAGAAATATAGTTAACAACTCACAAGGTCATGGCATTAATGTTAAGAATTTCCCGAATCACGAAGATTTTGTGTGCCATGCATGTGCCACCGGGAAATTAATAACTAGACCCTCTGTTATGAAAGTGCAACATGAAATCCCTGCATTCTGAACGCATTCGAGGGGATATTTGCGGTCCGATTCAGCCCTTGTCGGGGCCGTTTCGATACTTTATGGTGCTCATTGATGCTTCCTCGAAATGGTCGCATACATGTTTCTTTGTCAACAAGGAATCATGCATTCGCAAAGTTGATCTCGCAGATCATCGTAATTAAGAATGCTTTTCACGATCATCGCGTGAAGTCCATTCGATTGGACAATGCCGGTAATTTACTTCCAAGGCATTTGATGATTATTGTACAACACGGGAATAATCGTTGAGCACTGCACCGCACGTCCATACGCAAAATGGGCTAGTGAAGCACTAATAAAGAGGATTAAGTTCATTGCCGGACCGCTCTTGCAGAGTTGTAACTTGCCCAACACTTGTTGGGGACACGCAGTCTGCACGCGGCACTCATCAATTATAGACCATCGGCCTACAACATCCATTCACCAATGCAATTAGTGCAAGGGGTCATCCCGAAGATTTCCCATCTTAGAAAATTTGGTTGTATGGTATATGTACCTATACCACCTGCAATGGGCCCTCTCCGCAAGTCTGGGATATACGTTGGTTATGAGAGTGCATCCATAATCAGGTATTTGGAACCCATGATCGAGACTTGCACACGGCCGATTCATTGATTGCATCTTTGACGAGGACCATTTCCGTCATTAGGGGAGAGAATCAACCATTGGATGAAAAATGCCGGAAATAGTATGGCATTCCATCGGGATCCCCGCATGATCCTCGCACTAATGAAGCAAATCAAGAAGTCGGAAGATAATTGATTTGCAGAATTTAGCAAATGAACTGCACGATCATTTTTGTGATCTGAAGAGCGTGGTTAAGTCGCATGTACCAGCAAGAAATGCACCGAGAGAGGTGGAAATACCAAAGAAAGCGGAAGGTATCCCTCATCCTGCTCGGAGGCCTCAAAGAAAAGAACAGGAGATCCGGCTTCTCAAACCCAAAGTACCGGAGACGTCTGGGGAAAGCTGGGCGAGAGGACTTACCACACCAATCACAAAAGTGCCCCAAAGCAAGAAGGGGAGCAGTTGAGACCTGGCACTTTGGAAAGAAGCCTGTGGAAAAGGCAATTCCAGATCTGAACCTTCCATTGGAAGAAGCGCCGAAAATAATGTGTGCGCACACATTGGCGGAGAAAAACTAAAGGAACTTGCTCTGGAATGGGAAATAGCAATGAAGAGCAAGTAGAAGTGCACGAAGCACCCCATGATGAAATGGCCATAAACTTTGTAATAACGGAGAATCAATGAATAGAGCAACACCAATGTCGATGCATACTTTGCAAAGAAGATTGCCACGATCATTAATCATGATCCCGAGCCCGCATCTCTCGCAGAGTGCAAGGAAAGGCTCGATTGGGAAGATTGGAAGAAGGCAATCACCGCAGAGTTAGTCTCTGAACAAAGAGAGGTGTTTGGGCCTGTGCCGCACGCCTCCCCATATAAACCCCGTAGGTCACAAATGGGTTTTGTTCGCAAGAGAAACGAAAACAATGAAGTTGTAAGGTACAAGGCAAGGCTTGTCGCTCAAGGTTTCACTCAACGTCCTGGGGTTGATTATGAAGAAACCTATTCTCGGTCATGGGTGGAATTACCTTTAGATACTTGATCTCAATGGCGATCAACTTGAAGTTGAAAATGAAGCTAATGGATGTTGTCACGGCATATTTGTATGGAAACTTGGATTCGAGATTTATATGAAATCAGGAAGGTATCCCTATCCCGAACCAAGACAGAGCAAGCGAAACCTATACAAGGTGAAATTGGAGAAATCAACTGTATGGGCTAAAGCGATCGGGAAGAATGTGGTACAATCGTTTGAGTGACTTTCTCTGCAAGAAAGGCTACATAACAAATGAAGATTGTCCATGTGTATTTATACAACGATCCACGAATGGATTTTGTATAATCTCCGTCTATGTAGATGACTTGAACATCATTGGGACGGATGAGGAAATTGAAGAAGCATGCACATACTTGAAATCTGAGTTTGAAATGAAAGACTTGGGTAAAACCAAGTTCGCTTTAGGCTTGCAGCTTGAACATGTCCAAGGCGGAATCTTGGTACACCAAGCATCCTACACGCAGAAAGTGTTGGAGAGATTTGGCTTTGAAAAGGCATACCCGCAAAGACCCCAATGGTCGGAAGGTCACTCCAAGCAGACCTAGACCCGTCTGAGGCCTAAAGAAGAGGGGAGGAAGTCCCGGGAGCGGAATTCCCATACTTGAGTGCAATTGGAGCGCTCATGTACCTTGCGAATAGCACTAGGCGGACATTGCGTTCGTAGTGAATTTGCTAGCGGTATAGTGCAGAACCCACCAAAAGGCATTGGAAAGGGGTGAAGGACATCTTCCGTTACCTTCAAGGAAGCAAAGACCTCGGCTTGTTCTGAAGAAACAATGAATTGAATTTAGTTGGCTACGCCGATCTTTGGTACCTATCGGACCGCATCTTGGCAAGTCACAAAGCCGGGTATGTTTTCCTTTGCGGTGGAACAGCAATTTCTTGGAAGTCGTCTAAGCGGACTCTTGTCTCGACATCGACTAACCACTCGAGAAATCATTGCATTGTATGAAGCCTCTCGGGAATGTGCATGGCTTGAAGAATGGTTCACCACATCAGAAGTCATGTGGTGCAACATGGAACAAACCCCACTATTATCTATGAAGATAATGCGGCTTGTGTTGCACAAGTACAAATGGGATATGTGAAGAGTAACCTTACAAAGCATATCAACCCCAAGTTCTTTTATGCTCATGAAATGCATAAGATGAACGAGATAAAGATATCAGATACTAAGTCGTGTGAAAATCTCGCAGATTTATTCACTAAGTCACTCCGGCATCTTCCTTTGAAAGATGTGTTAGAGGAATCGGGATGTTGAGGCTTAGAGAAGTGCAGATTTCAGGGGAGAATTTTCACATACTCCTACATAAATCTCAAACATGAAGTTTGAGTACCCAACGTAAATATTGAAGATTAACATTGAAGTTTGGGTGGATTGTACTCTTTCCTTAAGTAAGTTTTTCGTTGAAGTTTTCTTACATAAGGTTTTTGATGAGGCAATCTGTGCAACACAAGCGTGTGCTATGTACTCTTTCTCCAATTATTTTTCCCACTGGGTTTTATGGAGTTTTAATGAGGCATATGCATCTCGCAGTTGAAGAGTCCAAGGGAGTGTTAGGAACGGATTCAGTATCCTGTTAGGAAACGGATTCGTATCCGATATGGACTCTTCCTTATCTCTAAGCGAACCGCTATATATAGGAGGTGGGGTCACCCCATTGTAAGCTTATCTGAATAATAAAGAAGGCCCGTTCCTCCTCATATTGTGTCTCTCGCCCTCTCTCTCTGTTCTCCACTTGAGATCTATTAGGCAACCCCGGACTATTCGATAGCGAGGTTGTCTAACAGGTAACAGTAGCGCAGTGTAAAGAATTTTTTTTACTGTACTACCTCTTAAAAAAAAATTCACCAAAATAGCCTTTGCCTGCAACTTTTTACAAAAATAGCAATCGATCCGCAGTATGCTGCCGGCGGCGGCCGTTAGGGAGGGGCAAGGGCCAACCGCGCCGTTGGGGAGCGGCAGGGGCCTGCCGCAGGGTGGGAGAGAGCCATCTCGCGATGCTACAGTACTACAGGGTACCGTAGCATTCGGATAGTTTTTTTTTTCTCGAAAACACTTACGGAGCTAGGCTTGAAAAAAAAAATGAAAGTATAAAAAATAACTTGGCATAATTTTCAACTTATTTTGGATGTTTTGTTGAAGTTATTTGAATAAAAATTTATTTACTTTACCGAAATCTATTTTAACCTAATTTGGACTATCCTAAAGAAACTTGTGGAATCACCAAACAACCTAATGTAGAAAATAATTTTATAAAATATTAGAATTCAAAAGTTAAATAAATATAAATCTTATTAAATTTTTACTCAGTATGTAAATGCTCTAAAAATTCATTCAAACTTTAAAAGCATCTAACTTCCAAAAAAATTTTAAGCTCAACTACTTTGTAGTAAACGAACTACTTCACTAGTAGTCTCCTACGCATAAAACAAACTACTTCACAAGTATAGCATAAAGTACAATAAAGATACTCATGCATACATACTTCACAAGCAGTCAGTCATTGTGAACTCACCGGTGAAGACGATTGTGGTGCTGGTAGGGATGAGGTATCGGTTGTGGGTTTACAGAATAAGGCTACTGGTTGCATATATATGGTTACACAATGATTCTTATGGCACAAGTACTTTAGCTAAAGCTTTCTTAAGCTCAACTACTGATATAATGTGTTGTTGGCGACGATAATACTTAGGTTATTGTACTAGCAGAATTCAGATACAAAGCAAGATGTAAATAAGTTTTTTTTTTCAAATTATAGTAGTCCATATACCAAAGAGTGTATCTAAGAGTGTTCTAAAGTTAGTTCCGCTACATTTCACTTTTAACCACGACATTTTTTTCATATAAATGAGCATTAAGGTCTTATATGGATTTAGTTCACCGTTGCGTAAACATGAATTATTTTTTCATAACTAGGAAGGGTATTACTTTTCAAGGTCCTAGGATTTGATTTCATCAAATTCTGATGAACAGTATACATGCGAACTGTATATTTCAATATAGTGTTCTAAAGTCGGTTTTGGTAGAGTCATTTCATATTCCTAAATGAATCAACAATTTCTGAAAATTTTTGTACATAAATGTTATTTCGTGAAGTTTCAAATGCACTTGGGTCAGGTTGAGATTCTAAATCTCGGCCGAATAATTTTATTTTTTTTAAAAAAATCAAAATGTCATAGTACTTTCAAAATCTCGGCAATTTCTATTTTTGTGGGCTGGATTTGATTGGATTTGTGGTCAAGACTATTAAGAATATTTCAAAAAAATTTGACGTGTTTTTGACCTTTTTTAAAAGTTCAAAAGTTGATTGAAATCTCGGAAATCCTGGTTGAAAAAAACCAAATTTGAAATTTGTTTTTTAGATTTCGTTCAGATTTTATTTGAAATTTTGAGATTCCGCCCAAATTTTAGATTTCGATTGCCTCCGATATATATACTAAAAATGAGATTTGAAACCTTGCTCCATACCAGCTCCCCGATGCCGTTCCCCGGATTGTTCGTAAGCTTAAGTGGCACTGGCAGCGGAATCAAAGAAATGAGCCAAGCATCATCGGCGTCCCAAGAACATTGTTGGTAATTGTCGCTTGGTTATTCGACTCCTCGACCTAACCGAAGAGCTGCGCCCTCTGGCTCCAGCAGGAAAAACTTGTCAGGGCTTTTGCAAGTGAACAGCTCTCTCTTCAGAACTAGGTCCTCGCATTGCACTGGAAACAGCGTTTTCATTTCAAATTACGCAAATTGGCGGATGACAACACAGCTTTCTTACATGCTTGTGCTTCTGCTCGGTTCAGGAAAAGCAGAATTAAAGTTCTTCACAGCCAGGGGACTCCAGTATACAACCGTAATTAAGGACAGAGGCAATTACCACAGAATTCTACTCCCAGCGATTGGGGAATAAGGATTCAATGCAAAAACGGGTTAAGACAGGGCGATCCCCTTTCCCCTCTTGTTCCTCATTGTTGCGGACGTACTCCTACAGCTTATATTGCAAGACACAGTACTTACTCACCCCTTGGAGGACCAAACCAAGAAGCATCTTCTGTAACACTTCTCTGATGCCACCGAACACACAGTTAACTTCCACAAGAGCATCTTTGTGCCTGTTCACGTTCCGGAGGACCTCTGTCCGACAAGAACTAGCCGGCCGGTGCGTTGGAGCCCCTCGCCCTCAAGGTCTCGCGACGCATTCCGGCTTGGAGCGCCGGGATGAAATAGCAGTTCGGAGGACGGCTTACCCTTTCTAACAGAGTTCTCAAGGCCCAGCCCATATCCGCCATAACGGAGTTCTATAGGTGGGAGTTCGGTCGTGCGTGCCGACCCAGCACGGCCCAAACGGGCATCGGGCTGCAGTGTGTTGTATCTGCCCGGCATGGCTTAGGGTGTGCAGTGCCACTGCTTTGCCGTGCCGGTCTAAGTCTTGTCCTATTGAATATATGGAGTTGTAGATGTTGTCGTTGTCGATCGGTCGCATTGGATGGTATCAAAGATAAAGAACAAGCGTCGATCGCCGGTAATGATTCGGTATACACAATTATTTAGAGAAAAATAAGTAAATTTTATTTATTTATTTGATACATATACAAAGTTATTAACTAGTTAAAAATCTTACGCTCTAGAGTGTGATTCCTTTGGTAAGAAAAAGAGTATAAAACAACATACATACATACTAACTACTTCTTAATATCTTGATCGTTCATGCGTTCCATGTCAACGGGAAGGAAGCAGGGGTGGAGGGTTAGAGGAGACGACAGAGACGCGGAGAGATAAAGACTGTGTCGGATGGATTATGGGAGGAGACGAAGGGGAGACATAGTATTTGATTATTGTTCGGGCTGCTGTGGTAAGGTGTTTTATGATGGATTGAGCTATAGATAGAATGATTTTTTTTTACAAAAGAATCGCTTTTGTGCTTAACTGGCCCAAACATGATCTAGTCGGTCATGTCGTATCGCGTTGTTTATCGTGTCGAGTTTTCAGACCCGACATAGCCCATCATTCGTGTCGTGCCTGGCCCAGCCCGAATATATTGTGGCTTGTCATGCTTTGAGCTGTGTTGCACTAAACATATCGAGGGCTAGCCTTAAAAATATATGAACTATTACGTAGGTCTAGTGGAGACTGCCAAATAAGGCCCTATTTAGCAGAGCTCTAGATCCCAGCTCCACCTCAGATCTGAAATTTGTAGGTAAAAATAAAGTGAATTAAATTTATATTTTTATTCTAAAGTGTAAATAAGATGACCAATCTAAACACTCTTATTATACCTACAACTTCAGCTTCACAGATTTGATGGAGCTAGGAATACACAGCTCCACCATATTTATAAATCTGATGAAACTGAAGCTCTGCCAAACACCCTTTAAGTCTACTCATGAACTGCCAAAGGAAGAAGGGGGCTTTGGAGTGATTGATCTCCACACGCAAAATAAATGTCTACTTCACTTATTCCTTTATTGGCCAGGCTTTTTGTCCCTATCTACGTTTGATTTTTGAAACAATTAAAGAGCGCTCTTTTTAATTGAAAACAAGGTTTGCTGAAATGCTATTGGTGGTCGATGGTTCAGACCGCACTTGGTATATCTTAAACGAGATATAACCGGAGATCTTTTTCCACAAGTTGTTCACCGGTGTAGATACGCCTTGAACACAGTGGATCAAGAGTTGGTCCCAACACTCTGCAAACCCCCCCCTCTCCCATCTCTTCACCGGAAGCTACGGCAGTTGGAGTTGTTTTTAAAACTTCACCTCCTTGCTGTTACGAGAGCATGTACAATATCAAAACCCAATGCTTACTCTATCTTATATTCATATCATCTAGAGTAAACAATAAAGCCAATTTGTACAATAACTATCTCTAAAAGCTGTCTCTAGATACTGTGCAATAACTATCTCTTATTTCTTGTACATAACTAATCTATATTGTTTCCTGTACGATGCTGCCTCTTGCATGAGAGCTAGCTCTCTAGCTAGCTCTCTTCTCTTTTCTCATTCTTTCACATAGGATAAAACTGATATATATGTTGGGAAGCGGGTAGGCTACTCTAGCGTAAATTCAAAATTTTCTATCGCGTAACCAATGAACCACTGCAAGTTACAGATTACAGAATTACCACTAGACATGCAGACTCACAGGGGAAGTAGAGTCGATGTAGTGTGGTGGTACATATGTAGTCGTACTAGCCTCATGCCTCATCCAACAGCTCCTCGTGACCGTCATAGGTTGCGGATAGTCGTAGCATTGAAGCCTCGCAGCAACACCTTCAAGGTATCCACACATACGGGCAGAAACACCATGAGCCAGAGTGCTAGCACCAGCTGTGCGATTCCGGGTGAGGGAGGGGTGGCAGCTAGGGTTTCAAATATTACGAATTCCTAATGTGTCTAAAAACAACACCCCCTTCCTTTAAATGGATGTCTCATAATGGGCTCTACATTAGAAGCCCATTAGGAACTTAAAACCCACCAGAATTCGGATCACCATCTGAATTAAGTCCTAGTTGTTCAAGCGTGCGACCCTACAGGTTCATGTATACCTAGACATGGCTCGAGTACTCTTACTCGACCATTAATTGGTAGCAGTCCCTACCAGGATGTGCTAACTCCTGAGTATATGTGAAGATCACATCAGGCGAACCTAAACAATGTGTCATTATATGCATTTCTCTTTGCCACATGGTATTGGTCAAACTTAAGACGAGTACATGCCATTCTTTTAATTAGCTCAATCACTTTTTCTCGATCACGTGACTCGGAATCCCCAACTACGGTTAACTCTTTAACCGTGAGTAGCATGGCTATGCATTTCCAAAATTTGACCACTCTAGAGGCTTAGAGATATCTCTCCCGTTGAATGGAGGGGCAAATTCCATCTTGATCGACCATGCTTCATGACAAGCCCAAAAGCCACCTTTATGACTACTCAATTACGGAGTATCGTTTGGCAACCCTTAAGTAAGTCATTACATATCTCGAGTACATGCGCTAACCTCAAGCCTAAGGATATAGTATACACACTGTATATAAGACCAATTGATGATAAGAAGATTACAACGTTCTCGCAGTGTCTCAAGATGGGTCGATCCAACTCCATATTCTCTAACATGTGCCCCGGCAAGTTTCATAATCCCAGATTTTGGACCCCCCCCTAGTTTCATAATTCCGGCGAAATTGAAAAAACCCTAAAAAATCGCAAAGTGCTACCGTAACATAAAATTTTGGTAAAATTTCAGTGAATTTAATTGAGATCTCGCTTTTTGACCAAAATTTGATCGGATTGGATTCTTCACATTGTTTTTCATGTGGGACAGTCGCAGGGTTCCCGCCGAAATCCCGCGAAATTTTAGATTTCGGACCCCCCCGAGTTCCGTAATCCCGGCGAAATCTTAAAAAACCCTAAAAAAATTTAAAAGTGCTACAGTACCTGATTTTTTTTTGGCGAAATTTCGGCTAAATGGACCGAAATCTCGGTTTTTTTGACCGAAATTTGACCGGATTGGATTCTTCAAGTCGTTTTCCATGTTTGACCAAAATTTCAAAAAAATTTGACGATTTTTGACCACCATAAAATTAAAATTGCTAAGTTCTAGTCTCATTTTTCTTTGTTTCATAAACTCATGGGGTATCCTGATCTGCCGGCCTGATGATTAGCATTGTTTGCACCAAGAACAGAGATCTGAATACTCCTCTTCGTTGAAGCCCGCTTGGCTGCTGCGGTGGATGCCTGGATCATGTACTACTCCCTCCAGTCTCAACTAGTTGGGTGATTTTCTCTCTGGAGTAAATCGCAAAACCCCCAACATGCACACACGCGCGCACACACACATCTGATTCTTTTCCACCAAGCAGGCCCCTACTCAATCAAAATATCAAAGCCATCACTCCAGGAACCGTAAGAATCATTTGTGTTCTTTTCAAAATGTACAGTACATAGATTCTATTTGTGTTTAGATAAACTTAGTGATAGATACAAAGTATGCCTAGAAATGCCACAATGACAGCATTTTTTTTGTTTCACCTTATGATACACATGGGGGCGGACTGAGTAATTTAAAATATTCTACATTTGAAGAAAATGATCAATCTCATGGTTGTATAGTTTTAGGAAGCTGAGTTACTCCCGAGCACAACAAGGTGAACAACAAATACAGGTAGCACAATGGTCTACCGTTCCTTATATACAAAATTGAGCTGAATGTTTGTCGGCAGTAAATAACTAATAAGATTATTTCTGTTCATTATCCACTTCTTGTACCGCCAGACAAACTCATCCTTTAAATATTTTATGACAATATTATTAATGCATTAGGACCTTCCACAAAAAAATTTAAAATTTTATAACTTCTGAATTGTGATGGATGGAATGCATGATGTTTGTAAATGTAATTTAAATATTTATCATTTGTGATCATATTATGTAATGATTTTATTATGTTGCCTAGTTAAAGTGTTTAAATCCAAAAATCAGGCGAAATGCTGCCAAATTTGGTTGTGTACGGTATTTTATGTGTAAAAACTAAGTAAATTTCATTCAAATAGATAGAAATATCACATAAATTATTTCATGATTATTTTAAAAAAATTTCCTATTTTTTTTCTAGCCCCTGGATACCATTTTATAGTACTTTTCACTATATGATTTTTTATAAATTCCTCATGCTTGATCATTATCTACAAATTTCATGGCAATATTAATGATATGTCAGAAACATACATAAAAAAATTCAAAAAAAAAAAACGAATTTTGCACACTTTTTAGATCATTTTAATTTGGCTGAAATCTCGTCTAAATGGACCGAAATTTCGGTTTTTGAACCGAAATCTCGGTAATTTCGGTTAAAAAAACTAGATTCAAATTTTGCTTTCTGAATTTCGTTCGGATTTCGTCCGAAATAATGAGATCTCGGCGAAAAATCAGATTTCGGTCGCTGACGAGATTTGCCCTAAAACGAAATTTTTAACCCTGGACAGTCGGTACATAATAGAAACATTAATAGTGTGTCAGAAACATACTTGATAATTTGACAGTTTAAACATCAATTATCAATTGCTTGCAACTTGATATTGTCATCGAATAGAACTCTAATTATTAGATTTTTCCCAACATGGCATTAATATGATATATATATACAGATCATGTAGCATAGAGGCATTGCCTAAAGAATACTATTAATATCTCTTAATCTGGAACTTGACATTTTCTAGATTAACCAACTCATGTTTAGCATGTTCTTTGTAAATATACAGAGTACACGGTGTACTAGCATTGTTTACATCATTTTCAGAATCTAGGCATACTAGTAATTGGTCATTCTTTCACTCTCTTGACATGCAATATAAACAACTAGTGACAATATCCCAAATCCCTATCTTTTTGTACTTGTCCCAATGCATGCTATTCTCCTGGCAAGGAAAATAGCTCAATGATGAAAAATCCAAAAATAACACAAAATGCTGTCGAAATTTCTAAGTGTAGAGTATTTTATGTACACAAACTAATTAATTTTCATTCAAACAGATATGGAATATCACATAAATTCTTTCATGATATTTTTTCAAATTTTTTCCCATTTTTTCTAACATCGGGACACCATTTTACATTATTTTGTATTATATAAATTTTTAAAAATTTCTCAAGCTTGATCATCATCTATAATTTTCATGGAAACATTAATAATATGTTAGAAGCATACATAAAAAAATTTAACGAATTTTGCACACTTTTACGACGTTTTAAATGAACCGAGATCTCGGTTAAAACGACCAAAATTTCGTTTTTGCCACCGAGATCTCGAAAATCTCGGTTGAAAAAAAACTAGATTCAAAATTTGGTTTACGTATTTCGTTCGGACTTCGTTTGAAATAACGAGAATTCAGCGAAATTTTTTTATTTTGGTAGGTGACGAGATTTAATCCAAAAACAAAATTTGAAACATGCACTAATCACATTAACGGCCTAGGAGGAGCTTCAATTGCTGCAGGAACAGATTACAGCACAGATCGGGAGGCTAAAGAATTCAAAGTTGGTCACTTATACAAGGCCATCGAAAGTCCTGGATGTGGCTGGAATGGCAGCCATACAACTGGGACAACTATGCTGCGCCTACAAAAGACAGTTTTCTTCTGGATCCTCGGGCGTGGAAAAACCATAACAAAAGCATTCCTAGCCGAGTCCTTGGCTTTTCTAGTCCAATTAACATGCTTTTTTCTTCTCCCAAATTTAGTTTCAATACAAATACAATTATAGAAAATAGCTCTATCTTTCACCGCAAAAAGCGTCGACACGTATGTTAACAGCGGCAGGAGGAGGACGAGTGCGGCAAGAGTTTGCTACCGTGCCAAGGCAAACCAGACGGGACTTGCTGCCGAGATGGGGGAGCCATGTCACCTATCGGCTCTTGCCATGTCACCTATCGGCTCTTTCACGGTCAATAAAAGATGCTGTTTTTGCAATTTTGATCGTATGGACTAGAGCAGGAAAAAAATTAGTAAAAGGCTACAAAAGCAAGAACTCTTCCTAACCCACCTAGGGTGTTGGCTAATTCGGACTGTCCGTTCTGTCCAGGCACGGCAGAAGATATTGATCATCTCATTGTCACCTGTCTCTCTGCTCAAGAGCTCTGGAAGCCTGGAACAATGGTGTGGACCCATTGCAAGATGCAGTGATGCCCGTTTGTGCAGTTCGATGGCCCTATCTCATCTTTATATCGAAAGGCCTTGATGCCGTATGTTTGTGCCGTTGTGGACGTAACTGGTAGTTTGCGAGGGCCCTTCGGCCATCCGTAGTGTTTCCTTGCTTCGGGGGTGAGGATTTGATGGGCCTCTGGGCCACGCAGACTCAAATAAGGATCGTCTATGTGGTTCAAATGGCGCCGTCTCTCGGCCCAGGCTGCCCTTCGACGTCTTCTAAACAAAGCATACGACCGATTACTTGGTTAGCTACTTAGATTCCTTCGAAAAAAATAGATAACGTGCTTGTTTAATATGGACGGGGTGTGCGTGCTTGGAGTAGTCGTGTGATGTCTACTACAATCCTTTCTTGCGATGTTTGGCATTGAGTCGTGTGGTATGCATGTGTGCAATTGCACACATACACACATACACACATTATTATTAGGCATAAATGCACCGCGCCGTATTGTCAGGGTGTCCCCTCTCCAGCTAGTTTTCTCGTTCCCCCTGAAAAGCCGAAATTCTTTTTTATGCAACGGTGCTGCACAAGTCTGTGTAACATCGTGTGGATTGGTGCCACGCGTCCCGCTGCGTTAATCTTTATGCAAAAAGTAATTAAGTGATAAGAATTAAAGTGCATTAAAATGCTTGGAGATTGATGGATTTGTATGGAGATTGACGGGACGCTGACGCCAGAAGCGTCAATCCGCACACACGCGACAGATTACTGTGATACAAAGACCGCATAGAATTTGTTTCCCGTGAAGCCGGTGTACATACACACAGAACACATTACACACACTAGAAATGAAACGGTTGCTTGGATATGAGAGGTTTCCCACTTTACACTTTCACAGCTCATGTCAAGCTCACGCGTCCCACTTTCCAGACAGGCCAGACAGGCCTTGACAAACTTTGCTTTCCCTGCTCGTCTTCCTCCCGTCGTCGTTCTCGTTCTTACCTTCCAAACCACACCGACCATATTGTTTTTTGTACAGTACCCACGACCCTTCACACTAGCTCCAAAAATTGGTACTCTTTCCAAAGGAAAAAAAAGCTAGACATATGCAATATACTACTTCTGCTAGCTTGTCCACTTGTACGGCTATGATCCGTGAAGTGTTTGTTTAATTTCTGCTGCCCAACGGTAATGCACGAGTGCAACAGGAGCAAATGCTTTGCTAGTTCTGCGTAGTTACCTTGTAATGTTCGCGCACTCGCCCAGCGAACAAATCCGTGCGAGCGTGTACGTACTCCAGCTTTGAATGGCTTTGTACGCGGAGTCGAACAATCAATCACATGGCGGATGAGCTGCAATATTCGCGAATCGTCAAGCCTCCCGATGCTGCTGCCGATATAATCAGGGTTACACTTATCCTTCGCTCGAAAATCACGCAAAAATTGGAAAAATCGAGCAAAATAGTATATTTTTAAAAATCAAAATTTTTGAAAAAAAAATTAAAAATCAATGATTTCCGTGGAAAATCGACGGACTAGTTAAACTTTTTGGCAGACGATTTTTTGGGCGATTTTCGACCGGTTTAAATCGCATAAACTTTTTCGAATTTTTAAATTTTAATTTTTTTCGAATTTGATCGGTTAACCGAACGGTTTAAATCGCATAAACTTTTTCGAATTTTTAAATTTTAATTTTTTTCGAATTTGATCGGTTAACCGAACGGTTTTAGAAGTCAGATCGCGTCGATACGGGTGAAAATCGAGCCATTTTCGTCGATTTTTTTGAACCTCGCATGTAATACTCCCTTCGATCACAAGTAGTTATTTTGGACATCGATACGATCTTTAAAACATAAATTTAATCACTAATTTATATTTAATACATTTATAAAATTTAGTAAAATTATAGTATTACGAAGAGTATTTTTTGAGACAAAATTTTTGAAAACATATTAACAGTCAAGTTTCAAAAATTTAATTGAGACCGAGGGACTAACACTGTACCATCTGTCTTAGGACCAAGTTTCAAAAAAATGACGAAAATCGCCCGTATCGATGGGGTACGATTTATTTTTATTATATTTTTCAATTTTCCTTGAGTTTGGTAAAATCATCGAAAAACCATTGAAAATCAATGAAAGTCGTCAAAAACCGTTGAGGGAAATGACGTCGTTTAGTTTGCCGATTTTTGATAAAAATCGGTGAAAATAGCTTGAAAATTGGTAAAATCGGTTGGTTTTTTTATTTTTTTACTGTTAAATTCAAAGTGTTTGACTTCGACTTTCATACGATTTTAGTAATTTTTGAAATCGTTTGGGGACAATTTTCGAGCAGGCAACGATATATAAAACCCTGCAAGGACAGTTCCTGTCGTCTCGCCACAACGGCTAGTCGGCCTCTCGCCCGGCCGGCCCACCGCCCACGGGTCCAATTGATCTAGAAAGGGCAGACCCATCTCCCGCGTCCGTGCGTGATCCCACGGTGTAGCATCCACCACGTGCCCCCGGAACTAGTCGTTAGACCGCCTCCTGCTCCCCGCGACGCGGTGCCGCTGCCCGAAGGGTCAACTTGCCCGGCGCCGTTCTAGTGGCCCGCCACGCAGGCTGACAGTCTGGTCCGACGCGGTGTTCCCCTACATGACAGTGACCGTGCCATGCCACGGCAGCTTGTGAGGCTCGAACGTTACAGCTGTTGCTCACCCGACATAGGGGTGCTTCTCCCGCTATATATACCCCGCCTCCCCTCGCTCCCCCTTGACAACTCGCAGCTTCGAGCTAATCTACACAGAGCCTAAGCTAAGCATTCACCCTCACCAACTGTTCTCCTCCAAAGCTTAGCCCAGTCTCCACCACTAACACCGACGTAATGGCTCGCTTCGCCGTGGTCGCTGCCATCGTTGCCCTCCTCGCCGTCACAGCCGCCGCGCAGGCCCCGGGCGCGGCCCCCATCCCGGCGCCGAAGCCGGCACCCATCACCCCGCCAAAGATGGCCCCGCTGCCCCCACCCCCGGCGAGGTCCCCTGCCACCGCCCCGGTCGCCACCCCGCCCACGGCCGAGGCGCCGTCCCCCATGGCCTCTGCCCCAGCCACCGACTCCCCCACCGCCTCCGCTCCCTCCGCGGTAACCCCCTCCGCCGCCTCCGACGCCCCGACCGGCGCCCCCACCGGCGCCCCCGCGAGCTCCGCCGTGTACACATCCGCTGTCAGCTTCGTCGCTGTCGCCGGCGCGGTGGCCGCCGCCGTTGTGTTCTAAGATGGGGCGAGGAGGATCATGTGATGATCTTCGATCTCCCGTCGTGGGGCTGTGTTGTACTGTTGTTTATACTCCGATATTCTTTCAGTGATACCTTTTTAGAGACCGGGGAGAGAGAGTATGTGCGGGACATTGTTGTTATCTCTTGTTACACATGCAAGAGATGATTATTAATGGAATTCTTTCATTTGTTACCTTATCTCCTTTCAATGAATGAATGAGTCTCACTCTCTCCTGAGCTCATTTTGATATATATATATATATATATATATATATATATATATATAGTACCTACACTACAAGTCACAAACTCCAATCAGTGTGCTGTTCTCTACTACTCCAACTTGCTCTGCAATGTCCAGCTTGCTGCAGTTCGGGCCCGCCTGTCGGTGGCAAGATGCGGCTTGGTATACCGGTACAGCCATGTTCTTACGGCAGCTGTTTAGGTTGGAGCCTGGGAAAAAAGGTTAGAATAACATCTGTAGACAGAAGAGAGTTGCCATTTTTAATTTAGCCGGGGAGAGGAGCCATGTGGTGAGCTCTCTTCAGTTCTTTTCGGTGTTCGCACAGTGCAGGCAGACAGTCGCGTGATGATATGCTGCCTAATTTTTCTTTCTTTTTCATCGCCGTCTTCATCATTTTTGGCCCTTTTGCCTCCTGATGCCATGTGACGCGTTTGGTTGTATGCGCCAGACATATTCGTACCAGCTGGATACTCGCCACCAGGGCATTGGAATGGCCAAAACACTCTTTTGCTTTAGGCCATTTTGGTACTGGATGGAGCAAAACTTGAAGGATTGATTGTCTACGCTTTTTCTATTCTCTTGTTGGTTTTGCATGTAAATCGCTACGATACAATTAGTTCAGGAATGCCGTCGGAAATTCATTAGAGTGCATACATGTGCATGATTACCTGTTTCGATCAACAGCGGGGACTAACATATATAGTTTTGTTTCGCTAATGATTACCTCTTTTTTCGAGCTGAAGAATTCGTTTGCGGAAAAGTAGTGGTTCCACAGAATTCCAGGAGATGGGCTGTGCTAAGTTTTGTTGAGCCATGTAGGCCCAATGAAGAAGGGAAGGCCTTGAAAAGGAATAGCCCTCCACAATGTGGGCGACAATGGACGGGCCGCACACCTTCCAGAAAAAGCCTTTTGGGTCTGCTGCACGGCCCATCTCGCGCGGTCTCTGGCGCGCGCAAGAGAGTAACTTTTAAGTACAGTGCAGCATCAGCCGTGAAACGTAGGATGATTACGTGTATGCATTGAGTTTTATATATGTGGATGTAAAATTGAGTTGTTTGGTTGCCTAGACGACCATCTTAGCCTGACCTAAGTCGTGCAATTCCCCCACCTAGTCAGCCCCAAGGGGAACAAGAATTTTGGGTGTATCCGCACTGCGCGCGCACGTGGGAATTGTTTTTGGATCATTGCATGCACTTGTTAGGTTTTTCGTCTCCCGTCACGCCCACCCCAGCGCGCCATTACTCTCGCCACGCCCAATGGTAGCGCCGCCACACTCAGCATCGCGCTGCCCCATCCATTCTCCACCGCCACCGCCACCCCATCGTCTCCATCTCGCGCTGCCCAAAAGTTCCATAGCGTCGACCCGACCGGTTCTCACCATCTCTCATCTGTTCCACAGCTCCGCCCCGAATGGATCTTAGCGACATCGCCGACTACGTTCTCCAGGACCACCTCCTTTCCCCGCCGCCCCAACTGAACCTCAGCGCCGCCCCGCCTCTGTTCTCCAGGACCGGCTCCGTTCCCCAGCGCTGCCCCTATTGGAGCTCATCGCCACCACCTCCAGTTCCCAGCGCCGCACCGACAGGTTGCCAGCAACGCCGTCCTCCCCAACAGAGCGTCGTCGTCCTCCGATTTCTCTGCAAGGTAGCTCGATGGAGCGCGTTGATCTGATTTTCTTCTCAAACTCACATATTGTCTTTATTAATAGCGCCATATTTATCATGATTTCACTATAAAATTAGTAATGTTTTTGTCTTGCATAGTAGTAATATATGTGACATGTCTCATCGAAAATAGTAGTAATATATGCTACTATCTTGCATGTCGTCAAGTGGATGATGTTTTTTATGCAATTTGGTCAATCTAGCCATATGGTTTGTAAACACAATAATGTGTTGATTTTCGTATACTGTCTTACATTGTTTAGATGGATATGCAAAGGCGACGACACATACTTATTATTCAGGCGGTTGCATTTGTTACAATGATGCATGCATTCTGTGTTAGTAGGCTTAGGTTAAGGCGATTATCAAGTCCTCCAATCAGTTGTGAACCCATGTGCACAAGAGATATTGAGCGGTAAGGCAATCTAAACCTGATATTCAATTGTAACGATATTGAGTGTGTGAGCATGTTGCGTATGAGAAGAGCCTCTTTTTTTTTGGCTATGTAATTTATTTAGAGATAGGAACCTATTGAGGGACAACATTCACACCTCTGTAGAAGAGCGGCCTAGCTACAGGAAAGTTGATGAAAACTTTTGGATGTCTTTTGGTTCAAATGGATTTTTTTTCTTTATATTTTGCTGCCATACATGCAAATGAATGACTTATGCCATGTCTACAAACCATATGGATGACCATCGATGGCCTTTTGTTGCTACCTTCTTATTCAGATCGACCTAGAATTAGTTATGATAATTATTAGTGATATATTCAGACTCATGATATGATACATATTAGTGCTGATATAGTGAGACTCATGATATGATATTATTGCTATACTAATATTAGTGATCCTAATTATATGCCAATTCTTTCTAATGGTTCTTGAGTCTCTGAGGTCCTGGTAGCTCATACTAATGGTGTAGGTTGCCTTGGTTCAGGAACATGAGGTTGATTTAGGTCTTTGTTAGATGTGATTTGTTGATCGGTTTCATTTGGTGGCTGGTTGGAAGAACCTAGCCTAAGGATCAAATCTTGTTCACTAATCCCACAGTCTGACATCCTACAAAAGAGATCATTTTCATATTTTTATAATAATTAGTTTCACTTGTTATGGATTGGTTGAGATATATCCTTTTTAATTGATGAGATTAAATTTATTTGAGATCAAATTGGACGGATTCAAATGGATCTCTTTTGTTAATATAAGGTTTACTATATATATATATATATATATATATATATATATATATATATATAGTGCGATTTGATTATGCTACCCCCCTTTTTGATTCTATGGCATTAACTTTTATTCAGAAACAGGTTGGACTGCTATTATCATCAGCACTTTATTCGCGAGATAAGAGGTATTCAATTTATTAGGGAGATTATGGTTGTAAATAAATCTTTATCTTTAAAGGAAAGAATGAGCTCATTTCGCTCTCTTTTGCCCACATAATAGAGATAGACTCCTAACCGAATACGGTTAGAGTCTTTATCTCATAACACTCCTCCTTGGGCGAATACCGCGTAATGCATATGTCTCATTAAAAGCTCCCCCAAAAGCCCAGTGGGAAAAAATGGGTGGAGAAAAGAGTACATAGCACTCACGATAAGTGTTGCACTGGCTGCCTCATTAAAAACCTTTATGTGAGAAACATCAGGAAAGCTCACTAAGGAAAAAGAGTACAACTTATGATCTTCAGGATTTTGCAAAGGGATTATGGTTCAGGGATTTACTCCCCCTGAACTATGCAAATTTCTAAGTCGCCTCATTCCAATGCCATTAACATACATTTGGAAGGTGGACTTTGGCAATGATTTTGTGAATAAATCTGCTAGATTTTCACATGACTTAGTTTGCATTGTTTTTATCTCACCATTCTTCTGGAGTTCGTGAGGATAAAAGAACTTAGGAGCGATATGCTTCGTGATATTGCTCTTTACATAACCCAATTGCATTTGTGCAACACAAGCAGCATTATCTTCATAGATAATAGTAGGGGTATCGACAGTATTCATCCCACATGACTTCTAGACATGGTTGATTACACGCCTTAGCCAAACGCATTCCCGTGAGGCTTCATACAAAGATACAATCTCTGAGTGGTTGGTAGAAGTGGCTACCAAAGTCTGTTTGAAAGACCGCCAAGAAATGGTTGTACCACCACAGAGAAATACAAAACCAGTTTGAGATTTGGCACTGTGAGGATCAGACAGGTAGCCAGCATCCGTATATCCCACCATAGTTAATTCTTGGTTCTTCTGGTAGAATAAACCAAGATCTTGAGTACCTTGGAGGTATCTGAGTAAAGTCTTAACGCCAGTCCAATGTCTTCTGGTTGGAGCTACACTGTGCCTTGCTAGCAAATTTACTGTAAATACAATATCGGGCCTTGTGCAATTCGCAATATACATAAGTGCACCAATAGCACTTAGATATGGAACTTCAGGTCCTAAGACTTCCTCATCTTCCATCCTTGCTCTAAATGGGTCTTTATCTCCTTCTAGAGACCATACTACCATGGGGGTTTTTAAAGGATGAGATTGATCCATGTTAAATCTTTCCAATACCTTCTTGGTATAGGCAGACTGGTGTACTAAAATTCCTTCTGGGAAATGCTCAAGCTGCAGGCCTAAGCAAAATTTGGTTTTACCCAAATCCTTCATCTCAAACTCCGTCGTAAGGTAAGCACTTGCTTCTTTTATTTCCTCTGTGGTTCCGATGATATTCAGATCACCGACATATACTGAGATGATACAAAAACCCTTCTGGGATTTCTTTATGAACACACAGGGACAATCATCATTATTTGAATATCCCTTCTTCATGAGGAATTCACTAAGTCGGTTGTACCACATCCTTCCTGATTGTTTTAATCCGTATAGCGATCTTTGCAGTTTAACGCTATACATGTTGCGATTATTGGGATCCGGGACTTTGACACCTTCAGGGACTTTCATATAAATGTCCATATCCAATGACCCATATAAATATGTGGTCACTACATCCATCAACTGCATAGTTAAATTTAAGCTAGTTGCCATTGATATTAAATATCGGAACATTATTCCACTCATCACTGGAGAATATGTTTCTTCATAATTGATGACGGGTCTCTACGTGAACCCCTGTGCTACAAGCCTCGCTTTATATCTCACCACCTGGTTATTTTCGTTTCTCTTCCGGACGAAAACCCATTTTGATCCCACAGGGAACACTTTGGGAGGCGTTCGGTCAACGGGACCAAACACTTTCCTTTTATTAAGCGAGCGCAATTCTGCCTCAATTGCTTCTTTCCATTTGACCCAATCTGAGCGCTTCTGGCACTCTGCCATGGACTTTGGTTCTGGATTCAGTTCAAGATTTTTAGCAATTTTAAAGGCAAAATATATGTCGACAATTGTAGTCTTTCTCTTATATAATTCTCCTGAATCCACATAATTGTTGGATATTTCTTCATTTATTTCTTCCAGCTCCTCGTGATTTCCCATAACAATGGAGTCTGGGTGTTCCAATCTCCCAGCGTCAGATTGTGCGCACAAATGTATGTTGGGATTGTCATCTTCAGGATGTGCCACTTCAGGGACATCTTCATCTTAAGGATGGCTCTCTTCAGGGATTTTCTCAACATCAGGTTGAGATTCTTCTGCTGTCGTAGGTAGTGATCTCATTTATTCGGTCCTCTGCTTCGCATGACGCCTCTCATGAATTGAGTCCCGTGCACCTGGAGGCCTCCCCCTCTTTTTGTCATGAGGGGTAAGAGTGGGTTGAATATCCATCTGGGGTATTTCCACTCTTTCAGGTACATTTACTGCGGGTATATGAGATTTTGTCACTCCCTTCTGATCAGTGAAGGCATCTGGTAGATTATTAGCTATTTGTTGCAGATTTATTATCCTCCGAACTTCAAGTTCGGTTTATTTAGTGCATGGATCTAAGGACTGAATGACAATGACATTCCAATCAATTTCCTGACATTCTTGTGGCACTTTTTCCCCATAATGCCGGAAAATTATCCTCATCAAAAATACAATTAGCGTACCGAGCCTTGAACAGATCCCCTGTCTTAGGTTGAAGGTATTTAATTATCGACGGAGATTCATAACCTACATAGATCCCCAACTTCCGGTGAGGGCCCATGGTGGTACGCTGTAGTGGAGAGATTGGCACGTATACAACACAGCCAAATTTTCGCAGATGGGAAATACTTGGTTCTTTTCCACGCACTATCTGCAAAGGGGAAATTTCATGATAAGCAGTTGGCCTGAGTTGAATTAATGCAGCAGCGTGTAAGACTGCATGGCCACAACAGCTGGTAGGTAGCCTACAATTCTGCAGTAGTGGCCTAGCAATGAGTTTTATTCTTGTAATTAATGACTCTGCAAGACCATTCTGGGTGTGGACATGAGGTACATAGTGCTCTACATTAATGCCCAGAGCCATACAATAATAATTAAATGCCTTTGAGGTAAACTCACCAGCAATATCCATTCGAATAGTCTTGATCCTTTCTTCTGGAAAGGAGGCTCGTAATTTAATAATTTGGACAATTAATTTTGCGAAGGCATGGTTCCTAGTAGATAAGAGACATACATGGAACCATCTAGTAGAGGCATCTATTAGTATAGTACCATAAAATATCAAAAGGGGCCCGACAGGGGCTGAATGGGTTCACAGATATCACCATGAATTCTCTCCAGGAAATTCAAAGGTTCCTCCCTAATCTTCATGTAAGAGGGTCTCACTATAGGTTTTCCCTTGGCACAAGCAGGGCACATAAAATCTTCAGGTTTAGGGAAGTTTGTAGTTTTTATGCTATGGCCTGCAGAATTATTAATTATTCTTCTCATCATATTCAACCCAGGATGACCCAGTCTATCATGCCAAATCTTAAATATTTCTGGGCCTTTAAGAATGGTTTGCATCACAACATAAACTTCAGGTTTTATATATGTGTAATATAACCCAAAGGAGAAGGAGGGAAGTTTTTCAACCACATGTTTATTGCACCCATTTGACTTAGTCATAAGAAGGTATTCAGTACCATCCTCACTTTCAGTTTCCATGTGGAAACCGTTAGGACGAATGTCTTTAAAACTTAACAGAGTACGACTGGACTCAGGGTATAGTAGGGCATTCTCAATTATTATACGAGTGCCCATAGGGAGAACTATAATGGCTCTTCTAGTGCCAATAATGAGTGCCTCGCTTCCGGCGATGGTCATAATATTTTCAGTTTTCTTGGTCAACGTCTGAAAATATTTAGTCTCCCTAAGAATAGTATTCGTGGTGCAACTGTCTACTAGACATATTTCCTCCTCCACGATTGGATTATATGATTGTTCTATATTAAAGGAATAAATTTTAATTAATTAAATTGTTGCAACATGAACAAATTGAAAGGTATAGAACAAGCATAACTAAAAAAAATTGAGCAAATATTCTGGAAAAACACTTTATTTAATTGTTACTGATAATTGCTCAATAGAAGCATAGACCAGATGTTCATGCAGAAACATAAATATTCAAACTGGTAGTATGAGACTCTTAAGGAGACTCAACTGATGAAAATGTGACACAACGTAAAAGGGTATAAGGAAACTATTGCAAGTCTCCATATAAGTCATGTTCCTCCTCCTGGGGAATATTTGTATTCCTTTTTCTGCCATTCAGGGCAAGCACAACAAATTCCCTTTTGCTATGTCAAACATATCTTGCATGCAAGTACTGCGATATTTTACTACTGGTAAAATATTACATTACATTCGTTTTTAATGACTCAATAAAACTTTGGTCTATATCTATTCAGTAGATAATTATCAAAATTTTCCAAGACTTTTTATTAGCATTTAGCAATTTTTCTGTTAATTATGCAGCAATTTTCAGCATTACTAAATAACAGAGAATAAATTCCAACATGAATTAAACATGGGATAATGCTAAGAAATTAATCCAAAGATATAGATCTTATAAAATGCTATGTGAAATATTCTGGAATTTTAATTCCTAGCATTTTTCATAATTTTTGCTAATTTTTCAAGCAATTTTCAGAATTACTTTTCAACAGAAAATTTAATTTCAGCAAATATCAACATGACATAATGCTAAGGAAAAATAAAAACAGATCCAAGATATGTACAAAGTGTCATCATAATTTTCTAGTAACTTTTGCAATTTTCTATTAACACACACACACACATATATATATTTGGTTGGACAGAAGGCTCATGGCTTCCTTGTTACCATCCGACTAGGTTCTATTGTTGATCTGAACCGCATAATGTTAGAAAAATCGTTTGTCAACAAAATAAACAAGGCATAATGATAGGGGACATGGACGTTCTCTATCGGTTTAGGAAGCATTATCTACTTAATTAGCTAGCAGAAACCCAGATTTTGCTCCCTGCTCAAAAGGCCCAACCGATCCAAAAGGCCCAAACGCACCAATAATGGGACAGGCGTCTACGGTTCCCACCCGCCGCCACTCTGGAGCTTGACGCCTCCTCCTGCAATTAGCGGCCAGAGGTGAGGCGAGCAGCAGGTTCGGGCTGGCGGCCAACCGGCAAGAAGCAGCGGCAGGCCAAGCGGCCGTGGCGGCGACTGGGCTAGAGCAGTAGCGCCGGCTCCAGCATTCGGGTGTGGGAGCCTAACGGCTCTAACGTGGGAGGTCGGCAGCGATCGCGCGGTGGCGCATCGGGCGCAGATCCAGGACGATGGAGGTCGGGCTTCCAGAGCACGGTGGCTACAAGCCGTTCAGCCGGTGAGGGACTCGCGGCTGCTGGCCGGCGGCGGTCGGAATCTGCGGCGTAGACTGGGCGGCAAGTGCGGTGCTGATGCGGCCGACGGGGCCGCACGGTGCGGATGCAGCCGGCGGCGCTGCTGCGCGCGTGGGGAGTAGCGGCGGCGCGGTGAGCAGCCGATGGCCGGCAAGGCCGTCTTCCCGCGGGATGCCAAGGCCGGCGGCTTTGGGCCGAACGACGGTGGCGGCGATGGGACCAGCAGGACAGCTCAGCCATTACACCGATTTTTTCCATAGTATGAACAGTAACAGATCAAAACAGTATATTAGTTCTAATAGTAGATTAAATCTAACATCTAGTGAAAACAATATGCAGGATTTTTCGACTTACTTTCTTTATGTCGGAAGTGTTGGCTATCGTGTAGGATAGAGTCGCGTAGGACTTTTTCGGCAATCCGAGCGGATGCCGGCGTGGTGACGAGTTGATTGCAGATCGGATCGGGCGATCAATCGCCGGTAGTAGTCGTTCGTTGTTGTCGACGATCCTTCGCTTCTTGCGGTAGAGACTCGTGCTGATAATGTATTGTAAAACAACGTTGTCAATTATGCAAACAAAGAAAAGGAGCACACAAAATATGGGTGGAAACTCTCTTTGCTTTTATTGATCATCACCAATTACAATATGGAGTATCCAATATATATAGAAGAGGATTCGAGATTCGCCCATATAATAGAGATAGACTTTTAACCAAATACGATTAGAGTCTTTATCTCATAACAGTATACAATCAATCGATGGTCTGTCTAGTCGAGGTGTTGAAACGCTGGCATGCTACCACAGTGTAAACTTTGTAGTTTTTGCCGAGTCATTTCATGCTTCTATACTCGCAATTTGCCCAAGGGGTAGTTGGCAATGCGCACAAGAAAGCCCCCCTCCACTCGATCGGCGAAACTGAGGTGGCGTTAGCTTTCAAGGCATCGATGCATCAGCTGAGCACGGAAGTTGTTAGTAGATGTGGGGTGTCAATCTGCTGAAACGTGAAAGCAGAAACAGATGGAATGAATCGATCGATGTACACTACTACTAATTAATTGAGCCTTGCAAGAAATAACGAGTAACCCCAGTTCACTGCGTACGTGGACGTACGAACTTGCACAACAAATGTATGGGCCAAATGGGTGATGGAGTCGTGCGTTGCATGATATCCCCTCCGTTATTTGGATGCTACAAAGCTTATCTACAAAATCATGTCATCCAAACAGGGCATCTTGTCTTTGGCATCACCATCAGGCCCCAGACCCTGGCAACACCTGGCCAGAGTGGGGCAGCACCAGAGTGCTCACTCTGCGCGGTTGTTCCCACGCCAGAAAACATACATGATGTGCCCCGCGCGCAGCAGCCAAGTTCATACGGTTCAGAGGCGGCTTGTGTATACGATTCCTTAACCCTTGTCCGCTCACGTGGTCTCTCTGAACCGTTCTGGAATCGTCGATTTCTTTGTGATTTCCTTGCAAACATTCTTGTTTGATAAAACCGTAATATAAACAAGGGCGCTTAATTTACGTTTTCGGATAGAGAGACGTGCGTGAACATACAACTGCAAGCGGTTAGCCCTGATGCTGTGATGCATACACGGCAGTAATTATGGCCCCGTTCGTTTTAACTTCTGAACAGCTTGTGCTTTAAAAAAAGCGGATTATTTGCCGAACGGGAGGATTCTAGGCGAACCTGCGAGAATCGTAAGTTGATTTCTATATAAAATCAAGTCGTCAAACCCGATTCTCACCGATTCTATCGATTTTCACCGGCTTGACCCGGAATCTAGAAGTTGTAGCCAGCTTGACCCGATTCTCCCATAATCAGAAACAGCTTCTCCTATAATCCAGAAGCTGAAACGAACTGGACCTATTTCACGGTCAATGGAATCTCTAGTCTCTAGTCTCTACCGCATATATCACTCATGCTGTCTGTGTACGCGAGTGCACCCGAGCGCACGTTCACTTTGAAGGACATTATGCACCTACGAGTCTACGACCCACTCATAGAACCAAGCTGATGTAAGGAATATACTTCGTTTTTCTAACCTTTTGATAAATTTTTTTTTATTACAAATCTGATTCCTCCTTCCAAGTAAATTTGTAAAAATTATTTTTGTCCGAACCATAGATGGTGCGGCAGGTGACACGTGCCACCTATTGTGGTTCTGTACCACGGCACTTGGCCAGTGCCACGGCAACACGGTCCATTGCGGTAGGCACAACGGATTCATAGCTATCGCGCAACCGGAGCTCGGCAGCACAACTGCTACAGACCAATGGCTCAGTAGAGACTGTCGAGCATCCCCACCTTGGCAGGCTAGTAGATTTAATTAAGTAATTAGGCCAAATGATTAGTTAAGTAAAAATAATTAATTAATTAATCTGGTCGAATAAAGGGAGCTCAACCTACGGTGACCTCACAGCGCGGTAGGCTTTTGGCGATTGAAAAGAGGACTACTTTTGTAAATTTATTTGTAAGGGTTGGATTTGAAAAAAAAAGCGTCCAGACCTGTAAAAGCTGAAGCTTTTGATACAGGAAGGAGCATTATTGTCCAGGAGAGAGAGAGGGGGAAAAAACGAACTCATCACATCATCGGGCAATCATTCTGCCTGCCTGTCTAGCTCACTGTTCATCCAAACGTATCTCTCGACAGTTGTACCACTGTGAAACAGGGGTGCGTGAATGAATTCGAGATAGCTGCATTGCATGCATGTAAATCCGTGGATCTACAAAGTACGTTACTCCGAAAAGAAGTGATCAGAGCAGATCTAGCGCCAGTTTTGATATCTTTTTTTCTGGCTCTGGACAAGGTTGCATGCAGGGTACAATCACATTCACAATTCCACGTACAAAGCTAGGATGGATTCCGTTTCCAGGACGTACGGGCAGGCACACGGCATGCAGGTACAGTTGCTTCGCATGTATGACGGTCTCAGTGGCCGGCCGCGTCCTGCCGCTGGATGCTACCCAGGATCTCATGCACGGCGGTGGCAATGTCTTCCACAGAGCCCAGGCTGGAATCATCGTCCACCTATCATCCACACGAAAGCGAACGATGCCATCACCGGCGTTGTTACGTAGAAATGGAAACCAACCGTCGCCTGTGCCAAGGCGCTTTAATTGCTCGATTTGTCTCCATCAGCTTAAACTAACTGCTCCTTCGTACTTTATTTTTATTTTTATTTTTATTTTTATTTTTATTTTTATAAAGCGTATTTTAACTTTACGTACATAATAATTAATGTTATATTGAAATTGAGAAAGAAATGAGATAAAATGATTTAGATGCCTCCACTTAATTGTCCTGAAAGATAAAAGATATACTTTGTGTGGGTGGTAATAAATAAATGTATATGGTTGAAAGAATAAATGAGGATATAAAAGAAAAGGTCTCGTTAAATCTAGATGAAAACTTTATATTTATGAATAAAATTATTAAAAAATAGATCTTATAAAAGTGAACGGAAGGAGTAGAAAAGAAGTAACCTTTAGGCTGAAGGTGTACAAAACCATGGCGTCGACGGTGGTCATGTTGAGGTGCAGCGGCGGGATGCGCAGCTGCTGCAGCCCGGTGACCAGCTTCAGGAGCTGCTTCGGCCGTCGCCGGGCGAGCACCTTGAGGCTGGCGTGGCCTTCCACCATGGTCACCTCGATGTCGGCGACGGCCGCCGGTCGGCCGCTTTCCGCGGAGACGGCCGACTCGCTCTTGACGTTGCTCGCGTTGCCAGAGCTGGCTGGGCCGCAGCCACCGTTAGACGAGGTGGAGTACTGCGGAAAGCTGAAGAAGAAAGCGAAAGGGGAGTGGCCGGCGTCCGTCCGGCCGGCGCGGTTCTCGAGGCTCTTTTGTACTTCGAGCGATTGGAGGTGTTGCTCGAGCTCCTTGACGTAGTTGATTGCCCCACCAACGATGGATGCTTGGTCACCCTAACAAAATGGCAAAATGACACGATACGCATCTGTCATTTACATTAGCAGAAAATGTTAATTAATTTGATATAGGCACAACGAAACTTAGGACGAACGGGAGCACTTGAGATGCTAAAATCGATAAAAGCTTAGTAGTAGTCCGTACCCTTTGAGCGTAGGAGGGCGGCATGAGGGAGCGGAGCTCGGCGAGGTACTCGTTCATCTGGCGGCGGCGGTTGCGCTCGACGGCAATGTGGGTCATCCGCTGGCTCTCGATCTCCTCTTTGTTTTTGACGACTTTGGTGCGCCTCCGCTTCCTCCTCCGCGGGGCTGCCGCCGGCTGGGGCGCCGCCTTGTCCTCCATGGAAGCATCCGACTGGTCCCTGGAGACCGCCTCCCACTCCTCCGCAGTGGGCACAACGGAGGCGGGCAGCTGCTGATCCCAATAATCCCCGCAAAACTCACCGAAACCACTACCACCCACGTCGCACCACGGCGCCAGCGTGTAGGCCGAGTCCCTGCACGGCCCGTAGCCGAAATGGCCTTGGGCGAACACCACAGCCTCCAACGCCATGCGCAGTGTCAAGTGGCCTCCCTGCCTGTGGTGGCCGGACCACCGGAAAACATAGGCTGCCACAAACACAAAGACGTACGTACTGCAAGCTAGGTACGTAGCTACTGGCTAGACGGAGACGATACAAGTATGAGACCTGACCGGCGTGTGATGAGGGAGGCGGGGGGACACGTTTTATAAGGAGGAGGCGCCGAGGTGGGCCGAGCGGAACACGTACGCGCGCGGGGAGGGGCCACGTGAGATGCTGGTGTTTCGTGTGCTTAGAGCGATTGCAATGCGGCGTTTGTTGAAGAGGCCTTCGAGATTTTTCTTGTCAGATCGGGCCAGGTGGCTATTGCTGCATGCATAACCATCACAAGAGCAGCTTAGAGAGGCATCGGACGCTTAGATCGATTCGTGAGTGAATCAGACATCGGGCAGGCAAGAGAGGGGACGGGTGGTTTGGGGGCTTTTTTTTTGTTCATAGCCAAAATGCGCTAATAAATCAACCAAAAATGTGCTAAGTCAAAATTGTGGTATAGTTAAAACTTTAACAAAGCCACAAAAAGGAAGTTATTTGAATGTGGCTAAACCAAATTTTAGAATTATCAAGATTTTTGTGAGCGGTTAATTGCACTGATATGATTGTTCATACATGGTTAGAATCTATCTTGTTGGAGACGAATTCGGATCTATCTTTTGTTGGTTCCTACTATAAATATGATATCTCTTTTAAAAAACAATATAATAAAGAGATAATAGTTTTGCCTACATATATTGTATGTGTTTTCTGTTTTATATTTACTATTCTATTAGTGTATTATAGTTAATCTAATGCGGACGCCGTCATTTTACAACTCTTGATACCAAATTTTAATATTATCATTATCAATATTTACTTTGGTTTGCAAGGATAGCAAACCCAGCCCAAAGTTGTTGCCGAAACAGGGGCTCCTCCAAGCGGAGCGGCAACTTGGCCAACTGGCGAACGGCACGGGCACGGAAAACTGTGCCGCCTGGGCAGCACGGACAACATTGGAATTTTAGAGGTTACAGGTGCATTTGCAAATTGGGCTGCACGGGCGTACGGCCGCGAGTTTTTTTAGTTTGGGGGAGTAGTCAAAGCGTGTGCGGGGATCGAGAGATTCTGCACGGTGACCGGAGTGCCGTGACAACAACATATATGCAACGCCAGGTTTGCATACGCCGGTACGCGCGCAGATAGCATGCATGCCTTGTGTCTGGCTAGCTTGTTTTGACCCATGCATGGTGTAACGCCGTCGAAATGCACACCTAGGCAAACGCTAAAACTCCAAAATTGCTACTAATCGTCCGCCTTTGTGTAGATTGTATTCAAGTATTTCAAAAGATATCGTAGCTCAAATACATTAGACAGCTCTTCCACACAAAATTAAAGAAGAAACATCAGGGTATCAGACAGGTAGAATGAAAAAGGGCCTTCGGAAGCAAATACCTGCGTTGTGGCAACTTGTACTATATAGAATCTCTCAAGTTTTGGACTGGCTAGCATGTGTGCCGATTTTACCGTTCACGCACCTCCTCCTCCTTGGCCTCTTGTTCAAACGGGCAGTGCGGAGTGGACTCTTTACTGTAGCTCATGTGATCTTTCCCAGCAAGGTTTTGCATGTCTTTCACTGGCCTACTATAGGCAATCTTGCTTGATCTACTGTCTTGTATTTTTCCAAACCTGCCCAAGTTTACGATTAACCTCTAGTACAAGCATCTCTATCTATTTATAATCTTTTTCCCTTCGACGGAACGGTTCACTGTGCAAGGACCGGAACAACGTACATAAATGCATAACATATTTCGACTTACTAACGCCGTAATGCGTGCAATCGATCGATCTCTACTGTTTTTCCAAGAATGATTTGATGGAAGCCCATGTTTGCGTCGCGCAAGTCATGTAAACTTCAATTCCACTGCCACCTGTGTATCTATCTGGCCTCGTCACAGCATGATCCATTGCCACGTGATTCTCGACCTAGCGTGTTGTCATCATAAGGTGTACGAAACACAATAATGGCTCGCCCCGATGCTATGTATCATTGGTTCATTCACGGCAGGCAATAGGGAGCTACAGCCTACAGGTACGTAAGGTGAAAACAAGCCAACCTGAACAAAAATAGCCGTGTTAGCGACAAGAGAAGGAAAGCGGAAGGTATAAGCACAGCGTCAACCTTCAAATAGTGACGTTCAGAAGTACCTCCTTTCAAACTGTCGAACTGCGATTGAATCTTAATTGGTCCATGAAATCTCGGTCTATCTACGTAGATTCGGACCGAAAATAGAGCTTCCAAACAAGGCTTTAATCGGTTCATGAACAACCTGAGACTGTCTATCACATGTGCCTGGGATTAAGAACAAATGCAAATGTACGTTTCTTGCGATTTGTAAATTATTGACCTGCACACGATTTGATCAAGTCCAAGAGGGGAACTGAAACCGCCCTCAAAAAATATTCCCCACAAGCCAGTGAAACCAGCGGCTGAAAATCGGATTGTCCAGTTTTCTAGCGGTTTTATCAGTTTGGGTTTGGTTAACCCTGGTCCTATTACATTTGTTTTGTTCTTCAGGTATTGCACAAAAGAATTATGAACAACGCTATTTTATTGTTTGGCTCTGGAGATGACAAAATCAAGGGATGCCTGGACGCGTTTCCCTGGAGAATCTGCACAGATCGAGACTGAACCGCTCACATATTTACAGAACCGTACTATGATTCATAAATAACTCATTCCGAACTTTTTTATTGCTGCCGTTTTCCTTTGTGAATTGTGATGACATAGCTTCATGTTTCTCAGAACTTTTTGCCAATGTTGATAAAGCTGGAACTTGCAGGTTTCTAGCCTCACAGGTTTACAGGTTGTTGTGGTTATGAGAACAATAATTGAGTATGGGGACTTTGGGGATCTTAAAGGGACTCATCAATGTGACGGACCGTCATTTCAGGGGCACGTTTAAATACCACAATAGCTACCTAGGAAGATTAGCTGTCGAAAATCAAATGTACATTGCCAGACAAATTAAAGAATGAAACCAACGCTTTTAGCGAATATAAGGTCTAATGGCCTAGTTTTTACAAGGGACGTAAAAACGCCGTATAGAGCTTACAATACAAAAGAACACCACAGGCAAGGCCTGAGCACATACTAAGACCTAAAACCAAACAAAATCGTCATTTACGATCTCCTAGTAGGCTCCTGCTTCTTGGAGATCTACTGGGTTTGAGGGAGCTAGCATGAGTACACAACAATACTCAACAAGTCACACCAGAAATACTAAATACTAAATACTAAATACAGGAAGATTACAACAGTTGAAACAAGTTTATAAGTATTTGGATGCAGTTTTACTTTCAAGTTTTTGTTACATTTGAAACGCAAACCATAAAATATAATAGGGGGGGGTTCACAGAGTTAATCAATTACGTCAGATTCAACAATTCCAAAGATTACTTGAGCGAGGTTTCGGTAGTCACCCCAATTTAAACTTAACTTCATTAACCGAAAGGACGACGTATCCGAATATCATCGACAAATCACTCTGTAGAGCTGCTTAGCTTTACCCACAAGATATCTACGGCCGTTAATGCCACCGGATTACATGCAACTTAAATGCATGCGACCAGACCGGGATGATCACAGCCTTTTGTTGAACTTCCCCAAGATAGCCCCTACCCGGTAGGTTCGAGGACCCACAGTTCACAGAACCCACTAGCCAAGGCAGGAGACGTGATCTACTAATGTTTGGGTATCTACCGTTGTGAAAATCGGTAAACAACAGTGCCCTACTCAGGCTACCCATTTCCGTTCCACCCCGAGCGCTACGCGATCCATTCTAACCACGAGAATGGTAGCTATTCCCTGTATGTATTCCAAGGGGAGAAACAATGTACTGAGCTATGTTGGGAAATAGTTCAACTGAAGTGACTAGCCCCAACTTGTGGTTGAGCGAGAGCTTAAGTTATTTACTTTGCTCAAGGGGGTTATCCTTATTTGCCAGAGACCAAGCCATTACAACCACAAACCTGGTACCAACTATACCAACCACTGAACCAACCATGGCTTCTGTCATCGGCTAGGAGTCGGACTAGCATCCACCTTGTGGGTAACCCAACACTGTTCCCCTGACCGTAGCAACATTTCACAAATACAACGAGCTAAAAGCTCACCAAGTTTTTAAAGACGAAAGGTGGAACAATTAATTTATTAATAACTACGGGGATTCATTTAGTTACAGCTAAGGCTCAGCAAATGATTGGTGTTAACTAATCATCATGTCATTCTAATTTAACCTTTTTTCAATAATTAAAATATGAGTAAAAATAATGCATTTAAAAAGTAAATACTACTAGATTACTAATGAATTGGATTCAACATGTTCAAGAGGGTGGGCTTGCCTTGCCGGGCGGAGGGTTCGTCTAGATCGTAGAAGCTGCAGTCTTGATCGGCTACGGACTGGTCCTGGTCCTGCTCCTGGTATTGTTCCTACTCCTTGAACTTCTCAACAGTCGGATTTAGCGCAAAGAACGAAAAAAGATAAATAAATAAATAACAAAAGAAAAACAACAAAAAAGAAAAACAGAAGAGAAAATAAAAAATAGGGCCGGAGAGTGGGTTGAAGGGCATTTCAGTCATTTTGGGAATTTTGGAGACTTTATTTGGCGGAACGGAGATATTTTTTGGACTCATTGGCTCAAACGGAGTAAGAGTATGTATTTTGGGGAATTTGGGGGGCTTTTCTGGAAATTTTGGAAATTTCTAGGATTTTTCGGATAATTTAAATCCGAAAAAGGGAAGAAACTAAAAAGAAAAAGGGTCATGGGCCGCACAATGCCAGGCCATTTTCGGCCCAAAACGGCCCAACGGGGTGGGTGGGTGGGCGCTAGGATTTGCCGGGCGGCAACGGCAATGGCACAGAGCGACGCGGCGGCGATGTTGGAGAAGGAGGAAAACTAGGGGGGGCTCATCGGCGAGGGGGATAGGGGCGAGGGAGAATGGAGAGCCGGGGCGGATTTATACTGCGCTGTGGAGGAGAGAGAGGGCTTAGGCGACGAGCGGCCGGAGGCGACGGCGGTGCGGGCGGGCGGCACACGAACGGTGGAGTGCGGTGGGGAGAGGCAGCAGGCGGCGGAGCGCGGCGCGCGAGCTCGTGGTCGGGGACGAGGGTGCAGGCCAGGAGGGGGAAACGGGCCGGGAGAGCCCAAGGCAAGAGGAGGCCCAAAATTCAAAACAAATCCAAATTCAAAACCGGAAATCAAATAAAAACCACATCAAATTCATTTTGAATTTTGAGGTCATTTCAATCAAAACCTAAGGAATACGGGAATGAGTAAAGATGGCTCGATTGTATACGCAGTGAAGAAGTGTAGATGAGAATGAGAGTCGAGAGATTACAAGGGTGCTCCTATAAAATACTACAGTAATGGAGGCATGGTGGTCCTTTCAGCTTTAGACCCCGTTTGTTTCAGCTTATGAACAGCTTCTACTTAAAAAAAGTGGATTATTTGCTAAACAAGAGGATTCTGAACAGTTTCTCTGAGAATCAGAAACTGCATTCTACATAGAATCAGATTACGATTGAAACCTGATTCTCACTAATTCTTGCTGATTCTCGTCGGCTCAGTCCAAAACCTAGAAGTCGTTATAGAACCGGTGGTTTTGTTTTTTGACCCACACATGGTGTCCAAGCAAACCATGGACGAAAATATACAAGTTATCCATGAGTACGTGGAAAAAGAATTGTTGGCTCGATGGGACAAAAAATTCCTACTTTTACCCCACAACTCAGGGTAAGTGCTTCATCTAATTGCTACACTTGTTGATTTGTACTATATAACGTGGCTTGAAGTCAGGTTGAATGACTATAGCGACATACTTGTGTATGTTTCACTGGGTTCTATTCATAATTATACCAAGACAGAACCGAGAAATTTACCTTGATTCCAAAAAGGGCGGCACCCATGACTTGGTGCTTATCAAAAATTTACTTGATGTGTCGTTCTCTGTCTACAAAGCTTGTGGAGGGCCACACAGGAAGGATCAGCGAAGTTGAATCATACTTATAACTTTCCGGTATCCGCTAGTACTCAATAATCCTTCACACACTCCATAATGAAACATTCGAACTAATTAACCTATTTATATTTTGGCAGTGCCACCAGCAGCCAAAAGCCACTAACCTATGTGGATTCTACGTTTGCCATAACATGCAACTCCTCATTGGTTCATAGAAGACCAATGACATAAAGGTTTGTCAATCTTGAAATAATTGTTTTCATTTATTAATTTATATGCACGCAAAGACTTTACTTTTCCCATCGATAGGCTTGGCAATGTGCTTGTGGCGACCCATATAATTAATCCCAGATAATGACCAAGTGTTGCCATTAATCCTGAGTTAATTATACTGATCTGGGCATATTTAATTAATGAACCATCGAGTAAGCTCGATGTTTTATTAATTAATACGCCATTTCAGAATGTTGCAACAGAACACTAATTAGAGACTTCAAGAATACCCATTACCATTTATACACACAGTGCCATCTTACAGTTCTTCACTTATCTTATTACATAATTTACAACAAAAGTTTATGCCCACATTTATTCTAATAATTACTCTAGGGAGCGAGGACCTCTAATATATGGGCCACTACTCCACCCAGTCCTCCTAGTCGACCTCCGCCTCCTCATCACCTTGGTCTTGTGGGTGATTCCCCATCCACTCCTCATCGGAGCATCCATAGCACTTAGAATCTAAGCAAAGAGAGATTTATAGAAGAGTGAGTACAAAATGTACTCATCAAGCATTAGTATCAAGTATGCATATATGTATTTTATCATCCAGAACCCTCACCAGCTCCAACCTCATTTCTCATCTCAAATCCCTTTTTATCAAACTATGTTTTATTATTAGAAAAATCTGTGATTAAGTTTCATTATTTGTAAAACTTCTACTAGCACTCGTATTCAAGGCTTCGTAGCCTCTATTCCAGGAGACAGGCATGAATTCATGATTTATTTCCTGTGCGGGTTTTGTACCACTTTACCCATAGCGAACTCGACTGAAATCGAGAACCCAGAACGTTTTTACTATTTTGGTATTAAATCTCCAACCCTAGCCCCTTCCAGTTGTACACTATACTGATTCGACGGCACTATGACCAGGGTTAGCCAGTTGTAACTCCATCTCGAAATCGGAGTTACTCATATCTCCTAACCACTACCAGTTGTGCTAAACGCGAATCAGTGGTACTAAGACATTGGGGGAAACCAGTTGTATCTCCATCTCAAAATCGAAGTTACTCAACCAATGGTTTTAAATATAGCGCCCTGGTAACTCAACTCCAGTTGAGTACCGATGGATACTGTCACTGGTTATCTGTATGTACTTCATCAGGAATCCGGCAATCCCAGTTTAACACATCTTACTTATCCAATGTGGAGATTTAAACACCATCATAGGACAACCTTCTCTGGTTGTTTCCACACACTATGGTTAATACGATTTAATACGGCTCATTGCCCGAGTGTAGTGGTTTCAACCTTATATTATATCCATACGTAGAGGGCCCCATCGGCAACAACATTCATGGCACGCTCTACCCACCAATTAACATCTCATTTCGACTCCCCGTCGGTTGAGTAAAAATAACAGTTCCAACTGCACTCGTAATTTATTCCGCCATCGATTTAATTTTTAATTAAATAGATTTTACCATGCATCAGTGAATTTTCACAAAGCCTTTATAAATCCATTTCATAAACATGGACAAGGAAGCTTGCCTGGATTTTGCTCGAAATATTCATCTTCACACGTTTGCTGATTTATAGTCCAGTTCAATTTACTTCCTGAAATTACAGAGATACCATATTTAGTGATAATAAGTTTTATATGTTTTAAGGTGCCCAATGTGCTTAATAAACTACCTTAGGATTTATAAATTTTGCTTTGCGATTTTTAGAGTTTCATTCTATTTTATATGGCCGCGCTTTAAATATTATTCGACCGAGTGCCCTTTGCGTTTTTAACTTATTTGGATTACTTGAATTGATTTCGGAAGTTTGACGATGACTAAAATTTATAATTCTGCATAATCTGCCAAAATTTAATATTTTCTGGTTTTTCTCTTTTCTTTTCTCTTCTTTCTATTTTTAGTTTCTAATCTCTTTTTGTTTCTTTTGCTTCCTTCATCTTTATCCTTTTGTTTGGCCTCTCCTTCTTCCACTCCTCTGCTTCCCCCATTCTCCTGGCCCCTTCGATCAGTCCGCCTGCTCGTTCTTTCTCCCCTTCGGCGCCGGTTGGTCAGTCCTTCCGGTCCCTCTGGTCTCCGCCGGTTTAGCCGACCTCTCCGGTCTCCGCCGGTTTAGCCGACCTCTCCGGTCTCCGCCTGGCCAGCCCGTGCCTCCCTGAGGTACCCACCGGTTCTCCTCTGAGCAACGCTCAGCCCGCCTCCGGCCTGCTCCGACTCGGCCCCATGCCGGCTCCGGCGTCACCCGCGCCCCGATCTACTATGGTTCTTGGCCCTGCGCCGCACCCAACTATACTCCATCACCTCCAGCTTGCCTCCTTGCACTGACTCGATTTGTGTTGAATTTTAGCTAGCGTTTGGTAATCCCTAGCTCACTACCCCTTTCCCCCTTTTCCCCACTGGATGCCGAATCATCTTATCTGTGATCTATGATTTGTGAGGTTTGTGCTCAAAGAGCTTACAATGAGGTCACTCTGCTATGATTTGAGATGTGTTGGAATGAGTTAAATGAGAAATGCTTACGACTAGGTTGCTACGGTTGACTGGGCTTAGTCAATGATAATTTGATACTAGGCAGTGCTCTGATGGTCTTGAAGGCTTAGTCATAGCATAATGACAGTGGCTTGGTATTGATTTATTTACATGGTAGATGATGAATTGATACCATGTCATGTGGGTGAACTAATTCTCTTTGGTATGTGATGATTCGCTAACTAGCGATTCCACCAGTTGGATGACATTATGGCGACGACCTTAATTTGCAATACGCTTGGGGGGGGGGGTAATATGCAAGTTGAGGGGACGTATAATGTAACCTCGATGGATTTTCTTGACTGAGACCAAAGATTCTATCCTTCCTCATTTAAATCCTATACTACTCATCATTTTTTTTTCTAGTTCATTTTCTTATTCCTACTGTGGCTATGGTGATTCTACAGGAAAAAATGGTAAGGAATGGGTACCTAGCTTTGGGGCAAATAAATCACAGTCGTGTGCGTGTTTGTGTTGAAGAAGTGGATGCAGATGAGCTAGCTCCTCTTGACCCTGGTTGTGCTTGTGCTTGGCTAGTGTTTGGCCGCTTGATTTTGGGTTGCTCACTTGCTCTACTTATTGGCTTTTGGATGAATCCTTCTAGCTCCATTGCTTCTGTAGTTCGGCCTCGCTGATTGCTTCTTTTGCCGACCTCCTGGAATCTTGCTGCTTGGCTTGGCTTGCTTCGATCGCCTGGTTCTGGTGGTGTGTTGCTGGCTTGGCCTATTTGGTTTCCTTCGGTTGTGCCTTTGCACTAGTTGGTCTTAAGGTTCTTCGGTTGCTTCTGGAAGGAGATGCGCTGGTCTCTGGTTATAGCTACTTGCCCTTATCCTTTATTCATTGTGGTTCTTTACCATTTTACCGAGGTAAAATAGTTTTTACCACGCGATATTTTCCAATTACACGTGTCTACAGTCTAACAGATTTCTATCTGCCGGATGATGCAATTCTTAGTCGCTAGAGGAGCCAAATCGGCCCTTGGACAATTTAGGGTACCTCGAAGAGCGATACTTAATATATTCGGCTGACGATAGTTCTAATTTAATTAAATTCTAATTCAACTTATTTATTCATTCCTCTTCTAATGCACGGTTAACTTTTCTATGCAGGTTGAACAAAAAAGTTTAGAAGATCACGAAACTGAAATTCTATTTTGCATTCTGTTGTAATTAATTTGTACTATTCATTCATGTAACTGTGATCAAAAGGTTATAATGTGACATTCAATTATGTAATAGTTTAATTACAGCTCAGATTGTAATGATTGTCATACGATATTAATTCTTTAATGATCGATTTGATTTAAATCAGATTACTGATTTGCTATCATTATCCTTAATCCTTCCACTAATTAATTCATTGTTCGCTTGTTAATTGTCAGGTTATTTCACCGTTGAATGTTGGAACAGGCTGACCAGCTAGGTATTCAAGGACAACTCTATGCATTCTTGATAAGTGAGGTCATTAATCCAAAAGGTGGATTCCATCCAAACCTCGTCTGATGAATTGTGAATTTGTTAGATACTATTTGGATTAATTTGTGAACCTTGTGCTGTGAATTTGTCAATTGTAGTTCAGAATTCAATTGGCTCTTATATATGTGAGTTGATTTCTGAAATGGATACGCTGTATGTTGTAATATGTGATCCAATCGATTTTATTTCTTAAATGTATGTCATAATAATATACTAGTGATACTCTGTAGTGTCTTTTGTTTCAGAGGGCATGGCTAGCTTTTCCTAAGGCTAGCCAATAAATCAAAATTACTAAAAAAAAAAAAAGTAAAACCAAAAGGTCAATTCGATCGTGCATCTCCTACAATGTAGGTACTATTCTATCCTTGACGTAATTCTCGGCAATCTTGTTCCATGCATTCTGCTCATGCCTTACTCTGCACAAAACTATACGCCGAAACAAAATTGCAATATGCTCTTGATATAGCATTATTCTTTCTCCATTTCTAGGCCAAAACTTAGACCTGCGCCGCATTACCGGAGACGTGTGCAAACAAGATCGTTAATCAGCGCAAATCTTGGATAGATCTCGTGTAGGGATTAATTTGGATGCATAGGTAGGTAAGGGAGGATTTGATTTGATGGTGGTTTTGCAGGTGTGAAATGCAAAATTTGGAAGCATTGCTAACCTCTGCCGTCTCCGGTCAGTGTCCTACTGCAGGGTCCTATGTGCTTAAACAAATGTATTTGCTGTTCATCGTTTGGGCATTCCCTAGCTAGTTTATTGCAACCTTTCGTTTTACCCCAAGTTTATTGCGACTTGTCAGAAAATTGTTTTGCCGTACTGGCTCGTTTCAAAGATTCTTCCTATAGCCTTCATCAGGATGACCCTGGTATATTGTTATTCCAACTCCCCAGATAGACATGATTAATTCTTGCAAAAAGTATGTCCAGTACCAAATTACATATGAAGTTATGAAACAACAGAATGCCCTATATTATGGTTGTATTATACTCACAGTGTGATCAGCTTGCAGCCTATATACAGCTGGTGCGCTTAGGCCCTATTTGGAACATAGAAATTTCATATGATTTCTACGTGAATTATGTTGTTTCATGTGAAATCACTATGCTCCAAATTGACATACCCTTGATTGGAAATATCAAAACCTTTGATGAGACAAAACCAATCTACTACTCCAGAAACTACCTAGGATTTCGTTCCCCGGCAAGAATACAATCTTATGCAAAGTTCTAATCCAAAAAAGATTGAGCAGGACCACGATCATAGATGTTAAGTGGGGCAGTGCTAGAAGCAAAATGGATAACTGATGAAAATTTTTCCTAGAAATCAATCAAGCTGTGGGTATGCCTTGGTTTAGTAAGTTACGAAGCATCAGACGGTGCTATAGGTAGAAAAAACTGCCATAGCAGGCCAGCTAACCAATCTAAACCATCTCATGAAGTCGTGCAATAGACAAGGCTAAGCTAGTTCACTTAAATTTTATAGAGCTCAGTACTTACAGATTAAGGACAGCTAACTAAGCAACACTATATATGATTTGTTAACTGAAATCGATGTCAGCACGGGAATCCTGTTAGTATTATCTATAGGTCGGCCTCCACACATGAAAAAATCAAGAGAATTTTGTCTTGGAAACAAGGGCTGAGTTGATATATTATATCATCAGGGAACCTACCTATATATTCAAGCTCCTAATGCTTCGAACCTCGTAAAGTCTAAGTAAAGTAGTACTAGCTAGTAGAAGCATTCATCCATGCATGTGTGCGCATATATGTCCCCGACATTCTCGAGGTTTTGTGTAGTTCACAATGCATATGATTCCGTTTCACTGTGCCAGCATGGCGCCTATGACCAGACAGTGATACGTTTTTACGGCTGTGAGTTCTCCGCAGTCTTCTACCGCTGGGAGCCCAAGGCTTGGTCCTTGTATGGAGCCTATGGACACGCAGCACCAGGTGAAAGGAAAGTTACTCAAAAAGACCCATCTTTGAAAGAATCTAGCTCAACGTGACAAGCAGTGCCCCCCACAAAATTGTTCTGTACGTGCCGTACACGGAGCACTTGGCTCCTGATTGTAACCTGACCTGCCAGTGGTCACGTTCGCAGCCGCGCCGGGTCCCCTTTTTTTTTGTGCCTCTCTGCGCCGTGGAGTCGCGTCGTGTCTGCCGCCGAGCCCGCACTATGCGCCACATAACATCGATCGAGCTGATCCGCGCATCGATGCGATTCCCACGGCCGGGACGCGTGCCAGATTGCGATTTCGCGACGCCATGCTCGTGCTAGCTGCGCGGTGGGGGTGGCTGAGCTCCGCAAAACGGATGGCACCGTAGGTCCGTACGTACGACGTGGGCGCCCGCCCGGCATACCGCACGTACGCCCGTGCCGTCGGCCGGGTCCCCCCCGCCCCCGCCGCGAAAACCACTTTTCCGCCTCCTGGTTTCGTGTCCGCGGGTTGTAGCTGTACGTGCGCCGCGGCCCCGGATGCCAAACAAGGAAAGGGTAGTCCGTCTCGTGCCCGGATGCGTGCGCCGTCCGATCGTTTCGGTTTACGGCCCGGATCACGCCGGGTTCTAGACCGAAGTAACACCTAGCAGACTAATTCGCTTTTCTCACCTCATGATAAATATTCTTTGCAAATCTGGCCGCCTTCTAGAAGAGATTTTCGAAAAAGTATCAACTGTTGCGTCTAAAGAGCTTTCCTGATTGTTACCGAGAGCATGTTGCTTGGTAAGGCTGCCACTGAACATTAAGAACTTGGTAGGAGGTCTGCTGAATGCGTGAGCTCACTCCGAGCTAGGGGAGCGCATCGGCAAAAATACCCGTGGGTCCGGGTCTGGGTCTAAATTTGGACCCACATGTATATTATTTTGGGTCTGGGTTCGGGTCTTATTTTGGACCCGTGGGTACTCAGACTCGGACCCGACAAGAAAATATCTATTATATGAAATAAAATTATAGATAACAAACATCATCTATTGTTGCTTAATGTTGCTTTGTTATTATATGCATGTAGTCTATTTCTTAATTCGGGTAATGAAGTCTTAAAATGTAATCAAATTTTATAAACTTTAGCTACTCAAACAAACGAAAATAGAATTATGTTGTTCGGGTCCGGGTACCCGTTCAGGTCCGGGTACCCATCGGGTCCGGGTCCACGGAGGTTGGATCCGGAGGGACCCGGACCCGTTGCCATCCCTAAGTGCATCAATGATGTGGGTCTGGCACATGTACCGCGAACAGCTGGCCTACCATGGGCATGGAAAGCTACTGAATTCTTCGGACGCGGCACGTGATACGTATTACCTGCTGTAGCCTTTTTTTGTGAATTTATTCGAGTAACGGAATAGATTTGAAAAAAGAAGTCACAGGGAGACTAAAGATAAGGGCTTCAAGAGTAATAAAGCATTAAAGCATTGGAAAGTTGGGTTTCATAGAAGCAACGGTTGCGGCAAATGTAACATGGGGGGAAGGGTTGTCAAAACCGATGAGTTCGATGTGTATTAAGCCGGTTCGACAATAAAAATCGATCGGCCAACCGATTCAATTCAAATTCAAATTCAAAAAAATTTCGTAAATTTGCCTAAATTTAGTATTGATAGATTTATGACGTCTGACATCAAAATGATTTGAAAAACTAAATTTTTTAGATGTTTTTGACGCAAAACCAAATTTATATAATTGAAAATGGTGAAAAAACTAGAAAACAGTATCAGGCCCACTAACTAAAATTTGGAATAAAAAACTCGAGTTATAACGACTTATATTAAAAGAAAGAGTCAACATCAAGTACAATCTAAATTATGAAATTTAGAATAGACAATTAAGGAAAATTAGCAAATTGACTTCCATACTATTTTCAAAGTAAATCCATAAATAACTAAATTTATAATAATAACTAAATAATTTTTTTGATTAAAACAAATAGTCTAAGTCAATTATAAGCCAAATTAACCAAAATTCAGAATAAAAAAATACCTGAGTTATAATGGTTTAGATTAAAAGAAAGAGTCCATATTAAAATTCTAAATTACAAAAATATTAAAATTCATAACAATATGTATTATATGTATTAAGTATAAACTACAAAAACAATTTCAAGTAATCGAGAAAAGAAAAGGATTTGGCGTCCATCTAACAAGACAAAGTTATAGTATCTATTATGTACAACTAAGTAATGGTATTGAAATAAATGTTATTGAAATGTCGATTTGTTGGAATGAGTTGTCAATGATATTGAAATGAAATGTTATTTGTTGATATATTATTGCTAAATTCCTAATTTACAACATTATATTGTGTAAAATATAGCAAAGTTCATACCGAAATTTTTCATATTTTTTCATAGCTGTGCTATTATTATTAAATATGTACTTTACAACTTTTCACAATTTTCCCGTAATTGTTTTTGCAATTTTCCCCATTTGTTCTTGCATTTTTCTCTATTTTTCATTTTGTCTCCGATTTTCACGATTTTCCTTAAAAATTGCTCGATATTTGGGCAAAACCGGACGATTTTCGACTATTTCGAGTGGTTTTCGAGATTTTTCGCTACATTTGATCGACTTGTTTGACTTTACAAACCGTTCGATCTATAGTAATTTTTAATCTATTTTCATGATAAATCGGTATCATCGGTCTGGTTAACCTCGACGAGGGTACGGATCCCGCCCGGAGATAGGAAGTGAAAGGGAAGCGACGGGCGATGCGATTCTACTGCGCGCTGTCGCGCAGGATGTACGCCACTACACTTTCCCAGGGGATGCAAATGCAGGGTGGCAGTGTCAGCATCAAATTATTCAGGCCATCCGAATCATGAGGATACGGAATAATTAGCGCAGTCATGTTTCGCAGCGTCGCATCTATCTACCCACCTGCGCGCATTTTATAAGCAAGAACCCGTCCGTTCATGCAAGCACTACGGTTCTTCTCGCTGTGGAGTTACACCGATGGACTGATGGACCCGATCGAACACGCTGGCCCGGCCAGTTCAATTTCACATAATTTGTTCCGACGTGCCAGTCGCGTCAAACATGCGCCTATTTGATAGCACTCCATTGGCTACGACAGAGCAACATCTATGATCGGTCGGCGTCGTTGGACCCTAAGCTAGGGCTGTGCGATTCGATCATTATTTGTGTCCAGTAGGTCGGTCATGATGCATGAAGGGAATATAGGCTCACGGCGGTGATGTCTGCATGCTGAGCATATGCAGTACTTCTCGTGACATATACTCTGCCAGGTCTCTGGCAGTCTGGCTGTTAAGCATTTCGTGACGTGTGCCAATAAGTGTTTGAACCATGCATCGCGAATATAGGTTCGTCCGTTACACTATAATATATGATGCTTTGGCCTATTCTCCAGTTAGACAAGTTAGGCGTACATGACAGTATATGCATGCATTATTTGGCCCGTAATGACCCGTGAAGCTCGCATAGGTTCATACATTCAGTTTGATCCAATGATGTTAGCAGCGACAAGCAGTTACCAATACTTGTCAAGAGTTATCTGCAGTCACAAATTAAAGGCGTAACAAATTTTTACTAACCACATAACACAAAACTTGTAGCACGCTCAACACTCGATTTTTTTAAAATAATACTAAAAAGTAATAATTACAAAAATAATATGCCAAAAATAAATATTACAAAAATACACCATGTCGCCATTTAAAATAACGAAATAACGAAAGACTGATGTGAACTCCACATAGGCATTCTATCGCCAATCAGAATGGTGATAGGCAATATGTTGACACGGCTGGTGGTCATAGTAGTGATAAGCACAACTGTTGCTCTATTGATACTACAACAGTAGGTGTGGTAGTCACTGTCGAGGTGAGCAACCTCTTCATTGTTCGTCTCCCTGATCATTTGACGGTGGAGCTCATCATTCGGTCACTGGAGCTCGTCGTTCTGCCTCTGGAGCTCTTCGTTGTTCTTCTTCTTTGTTTGTAGTTGTTGTTGCATTTCATCAAGACATGTTAGCACTATTTGGATGTAAACTTGGGTGGATATACGAAACGGTTGGTCCACTCATTCGGTGAATTTGCAATCCACAATATGCAAATAAAGAGAACGTGTTAGCGAGCGATATAGCGAGACATGTGTGGAATGGTATGTTAGAATTGAAGTATTACCCTAAATAGAGGGTATCGAAAAAATGGCGTCCTGGGTTGAAACCGCCATCGCGAACATGGACTATGACATCAAGGTTGTGCTTGCATTTTGGCCACTTCTCAGTGCTGTGCGCATACACACATAGTGTATTTCTACTTGTGTAGAAGTCTCGTGTTCGCAAAGGAAGATCGGAGCTGGGGGATCGGGGTTGAGGGGACCCAAGATGTCTGTGTTCTCGAGTGAAGGGTTGTGGCCTCGAAACTATGCATGTCGCCATCCACCCCTCCCTCGCCTTGAGTTGCCTGATCTATCCATCATTGTAATGGCTTGAAGAAGTTAGGTCGAGGCACATGGGATATTTATAGGTCGTGTGGGATGTGGGTGAGAGGACTTTGCAGATATCTCCAGAAAAGCAAGTGGTAGTGTGTTATCAATTCGGTATGACAAAGCTAGGGCTAGTGTGTTGTCACTTCGGTTAGACAAAGTTGGTGGCAGTGTGTTGTCGCTTCGATCTGACAAGACAGGTGACAGTGTGTTGTCACTTTGGTCTGACAAAGCAGGTGACAGTGAGTTCAAAAAACTAGTAAGAGTTGTCAAAATAGTAAGGAAAGGTGATGGATTATGATAAAGGAGGTCGTAGTGTGTTATCAATTCAGTATCATGTATCATGTAGCATGTGCCAGGGTGTTGTAAATTCAATATTATAGAGCATGTGGCACGTGTTGTCAATTCAATATGATGTATCATGTAGGAGGTTGCAGCATATTGTTAGTTTTATCTAATAAAGCAGGTGGCAGTGTGTTGTCACTTTCAGTCCAGTGTAGCAGGTCAAAATTTATTGTTTGTACTACGGATTGCAGCAGTTAATCGCATGACATTGGCAACATGATGGAACAAAATGATAAACGAGGAAGATATATTTACAACATGAGTATGTGAACGTAGTTGTCCATATAAGAGTCGAGTAATGAAGAAAGTATAAGCACTAGCAACAGTTTCTCCGCGATGCAACACCTTGTGTGGTCCGAGGCCTGCCAAGGCACCGTACAGTCCAAAAGGGTACGTAAGGTGGTCAGATGGAACTCCTCGAGTGGTCTTGATTGGAAAACCAATGATGGTGGAGTGACAAAGGCAACGTCGACTGACTAGGTCGGTCATGGTGCATTGGAGAGTTGCGAGGGACCAAGTCCTACATTCATGGAGTGCACAGGGGGGTCGACGATCTAGTTGTCGACGATGACATCATCATCGATGTCGGGGCCATTGTGTCTAGAGTGGATCGAATCGTCGTCGTGGTGTGCATCATCCGCTAAAGGAGAAATATATGATACCTTTTTAATCACTAAAGAATAAAATGTAGACAATGTTATGCAAGAAATAGTAACGCAAGGTTTACCTAGAAAAATGTGGGAGTACAGTGCGAGACGCTGCCAACTGGAACCCTCGGGCAGGTTAGGAGGAGGTAGGGTGTGCGCGTGCGATGCCCCTGCTGCGGTTTGCTTCACATATTGACCACGTATGGAGGAGGAATGTCCGTGAACCTAAAGCACATCGTCCTCCCTAGGCCTCTTGCAGGACATAAACTAGATGATGTGTCTCGTCTTGTGCTGCAAATGGCCCAATATCCCTATGAGATAGTCCATAGTGAGCTTCAACCTGTCCCCCAGGCTAACTCAAGACCTAAGAGAGGTGACCTCCTCGTAAACCTCCCTATTAGGGTCGCTCCGCATTCGAATTGAAAGATGTTGTACTAAAAGCAACCATAAATATTGTATGAATTGTAAATTGCAAGACATGTTCAGTGTTATACTAACCGAGTGATGAAAAGTGGAGTCCGACTGAGTGGGGCTCGTGTTTGCTGCAGTAGAAACATGCCTCGAAGGATCATCCATGAAACACATGACTTGAACTCATGTGCGTGTGCTATGCAAGTGGATGTACTCATAGTATGTCCCGTGGTCATATAGGGTAGCCTCATCATGGACATCCTCCAACGCATGCGATGACTGTTGAGCGTGAGGCAGCATGCGTTGTGCCCAACCTCCACAGCCTGTGACACCATTCCGTGTGTACCTACAAAAAGATGAGCAACTCAACATCATTAGTAAGGGCATACAACGTATGCTGAAATAGAAAATAAATTAAAGGAGAGCTCACGTGTGGATGGGCGGTGGCACGTCACCGATGGGGACTGGAAAGAGCTACTGGAGTCCGAATTACCTCATCACACGGTGAACGCCGTACGTCTCAAAGAACACATTGTAGACCAGGTGACAAAGGATGAGCCATAAGGCGGCATCTAGGTGCACTACACGGATAGCCCAAAAGGTGCTTGAACGGTGACAACCTTCGTGTGTATGACCTCTAGATGATATGATTGACCATGAGCGAATCGAACATCGTGACATACTCCGGGTACGATACGTGCGAGGTAACTGGCATGAAAGTCAGCTTCACCAGTAGTGGTAAAGGTGAAGTTTGTTAAACAACATGGCAAACTGTTGTATAAATCACGAGAAAGGTAGGGTACTAACCCGTCGGTGTCATCACAATTGTCTCCATGGTAGGACGGTCCACATTGTCCCAAGGAGCCCTGTAGAAGACTGACCCGTAAGACGTCAACTCCATTTGTGGGTGTCCGATCTAAAAAAACATGGACAACCAAAACTAAAGAAGGAGAGGGCATCCAGCAAGAGTGCAGTTATCCTTGACGCATCAACACCCATCACAAAGGGCATGATACATGCACACTGTACCGCTGGGCCCCAAGCTAGCTGTGGGATATCCTCGACATCCGTATCCGCTATTGTTCTCATATACTGGATCATGTGTTTGTCCACACTGTCCCCATGGGACGAGTAGAATATGACCTAGTTGAAGAACCATAGCAGATATGGCTCAATGTGGCGATGCACGATGTACTTCCCCACACTGTTGGCCATCCTCTCCTATTGCAAAACATGAAGTTGTGTTGGATCTCGAAAATGCAAAACCAAATGGGAATCATGAATTGAAAAGGCACTTACATAGAACCGCGAGAGCCACTTTTGGGATGATCTGTGCATAATAGAAAAGGGTATGTAACTTGCCTCAGTGGGTAGCACGCCCTTGAACCTCATGAGAAGCTGAGCTCGCCAATTCGGGTCGACGTCCTGAGGCACAACTGCATCCCTATTGCATAGCAGACCCATGAGGTAACTCACGTCCTCTAGTATTGGCATCATCTCCCCGCATGGGAGGTGAAACATGTGTGTCTCTGGTTGTCAACGATCGACAAGATCTATGAGTAGCTCCTATCATATAGAAACCTTCAGGAGGCACCACGAATATCCTACTCATTCGTGACCATGCCCTTGACAATCCTAGCTAAAGGGAGTAATCTGGATGCCCTTAACTTTCGTGAAGATATAGTTAGTACGTTTATGTCAAATGATAATACCAATCTCAAGGCTTAAATGAGTCCACTAAGATAGGAATCCAATGCTTATCGATCCTCCATGTCCACATCGGGATGCGCAACTGGAGGGAGCCAATCTCGATCGGCACCTCACCTTCTGTCGGGAGCAATGTGGCTAACCGGCTTCTGTGCGACACATCTGTCGCTATGCCCAGCAGCTCGTACTGTCGCCCAGCACGTGCAGGTCGCCCTCCATACCTATCATTGAAATGTTCACTATTAATACAACGAAAAGTAAGTTAAAATGTAAACATGTAGACACAACATATTACAATTGTAGTACGTATTTCTTACCATATAATAATCTAACATAAATATTACATGACACCATTCTTTACATAAACAAACATGATGAATGACATAGAAAGTATATGACAATATTTTCGATATACTTCACACATCTCAACAATTATTACAACATCTAACAAATAAAGTGCAGCTCTAGTTTGCATACTACAATAAAATATTTCATGTTTTCTACAGTATTGGGCAATACTTGAAAGTGTGTCCCATCTACTTGCAAATAGAGTTTCTTCACATGACGCCCATATTCTGTTGCGTCCATCATTCCTGATATGTCTTATTTGCCGGCGTCCAACTCCCTTAGCCTATCAAGGTCGGGAACCCACTGTGTATGCTCACCACTACGATGCTCCGTGAATGAACCAACCACATTGAAACTATACTTTTATCCACTCAAAGTTGTCATCACGTGTCGCTTCTTTTATAAAAAATTCAGACATGAATATGCTCGACTCCATACGAATTGTCAAATTAGCAGCCATAATGTGTGCGTATGGCATGTGTACCAAACATAGCTTGTTGAATGTGCAGAAATAAATTTGCCTCCCAAGGGTGCACTCCTGAAAAACTTTTCTATGATTCATCCCACGACTGCCTTTATATCTAAAAAATATCTCGAAACAGAACTCCCTCAGGCCCATCTAGAATGCTCTATGCATATCTTCTTTCTTGCTTTTCTTCTTCTTTTTATGTACTGATCATATTCGAATATTTCACAACAGGGACATTCATTGTGACCAACACCTTGGCATAACGATCCATAAAGTATTTTGTGATACCACGAATAATTCCCTCCACTATAGCTACTAGAGAAAGAGGTCAAAGACCCCGCATCACCCAATTGTACATCCCAGCTAGGTTCATTGTCATCACATCGTACCTGGCACCGTTGGTGTCGCAAAGCAAAACCCTAAGCTCATGGTCAATGCATTTATAGAAGCATTTCGTACCCCTTCCATTCCTTCTAACCAACTCAAAGGGTCTGTAGGTAACTCATCTAATGCTACAGGGACCTCTTCTGCTCTTGACGCTGCCTTCTTTGTTGTCTCTGCTGTATGTTTTAATGTCAGTTCATCCAGCTTCTTCTATAATGCATCAAACTTTTACTGCTGATTTTGATCACACAACCTCTTAAAAAGCTTTGTAAGCTCCATATTCCTAAATTGCTTATAAAAGTTTACACCCATGTGCCTCTTGCACCACCTACTTTGCAAATTAGCCCATGAATAAGGCTCGTTTTGCCCTTGCTGTAGCTGGACAATTGCCTTCAACAGTTTGAGATGTCGATCATGTTTGATACAAACTCCAGGCCGCTAATCAACAATACTAGATTTCACATTGCTCAAAAACCAAAGTTAGCTATCTGTGTTCTCACTCTTCACAAAAGCCAGCGTTATGGGAAGAACCTAGTTGTCATCATCTACTACTATGGCAGTCATTATCTGGCATCTGTACTTTCGAGTCATAAATGTTCAGTCCACGCAAAGCAATAGACGACAATATCTGAAGATGTTAATGTAGGCACCAAAAGCAAAGAATGCTCGCTTAAAAACCATCTTCCTAGGGAACTGCTGCGAATGATGTTAAAAAATATCGATATATGTCCCAGCATTTTTTTTGAATCACTTGAAGCATATATGGCAGGTTCTGGTATGAGTCTTCATACGTACCGAACCTAGTTTATAGGACCTTTTGCTTTATTCTCTAGGCCTTGTCATAGCTTATTGTGTACTAAAACCTCTACTCTATTGCAAGTATAATGGAACGCGGCTTCAAATATAGGTTGCTCGTAATCTCTCTATACATTGCATTTGTAACAAAGCCTGAAGAGATGTTTCTATGCGATTGCATAAACTCCATCAGCACGCATATGTGCGGAACAACTATAGAGCACTTGCAAAGGGTGTCCCACTTAGGTTGGTACACGCCATGGGAATCCTCCATCTCACATCATACACCCACAGATCTGACTTCAAAGCCTTAAATATTTTCTATAGTAACACTGCCCATACTTTCACTGCTTCCTATACCTCCCACATACTCTTATAAATCTCTCATTGTCTCACCTGAATCTTATAATACTCCCATGCAACACCTTCACCCTCATTGACTACCAACCTTTTGAACTAATACTCCTTCCACTCCATAGGGAAAGTATCTTCACGTCCAACCTCCCCATCATCGTCACCTTCATCATCATATAAAGTCTCGTAGTCACAGTTCTCAACCTCTATTAGTTCGACCAATCCTTCAATTTGTTCTTCTTCGTCAATGCCAATTGGTTCCTGCACCTCCGGCATGGGAGCATCAACCTCCTCACCTTATACTGCCTCCTCACCCCTCCCACATCCTAGCTCAAAAAGCATGCTTGAATGTGGCTAGACTCCCCAACTTTCTCCAGTTCATCACCAATAGCCTCCTCTTGCATCACATGGTCGGAAGCGACTTTTTGAAATGCTTTCGCCAACAACACTAGAGGCCATCATCGCTCATTTGCTGTGGGACCCTCCTTTTATGATGTAGTATACCATAAAAGAAAGGTTCTAAAGTGCATTCGGTACAAGTTCCATTATCAGTAGCTAGCACGCACTTTCACAAATTGAAATCACAGCCATACACAAAGTTACATTATTTATTACAACAGAAGCAGTTTTATACATAATATTACATAAACCAAAATAAACCAACCATGGAAATATGTTATCTTGAAGTGTGCCATTAAACCCAAGATTCCCACAGGCAACTAATAATGTAAATCCTAGAAAGAATCGTCATTATCAACCCTATTTCCTGCGTTAAAGTATGACTGGTCGGGGATTTTGAATTATTTATCTAAAAACAACATTAGTAACAAGATGAGTACAAAAAGTAGTCGCAAAACTTATGCAAAATCTAGAATAAATGCAGGTTGTATCAAAGGAAAAGCTACTATAGTTATTTTTGCATAAAGCTAAATTGATTTGTTAATACTGGATAATAATTAAAAGTGAAACTTTGTAAAGCAATTTGACAGGTATATAAAATAACAAGTATGAATATCATAAATATAACCACTAACTCACAGTCCTTCATGAGTAACATAACGTCCAATGCCAACACACGATAGAACTTAAACATATCATAACGAAAATTAAATAATATAATTATGTCTCATACCATCCATCCCATTTTATGAAAATAAGAAAATATCTAACTATGTGATGACTTTAGCAAGTGCTCATGATCGCAAGCATGACTAATCAACTAGGTTTAACTCTGCAGAGGTGTACTGCTTTACCCACAAGAAACGATCAATTCTTACGCCAAGCTATTTACACACTTCTTTAGTTGTGTGGCAGATGATCATAACAGAACCATTACATTACCTAGCCCTAACTCTGCACTAGCCCGGTGATGACAAACTCCTGCTATGACGGTGAAATAAACTTTCACATAAATCATAAAAATCATAAGCTCGATTAATCAATAACCATTTATCCCCATATCAAGGCATACACCATTGCATTGGTATGTGTTTGACCCATACCTCTGTGTGGACACCCCTACGAGAAAACCTACCCATAATGCCTGTGCTACTACGGCCTTCTAATGTGCAAAGCTAGTTCTAAGTAACTTAATAGGTTAGGGTTGTTCCATACCAGCACTTGTGGTTGTACGATTTTTTTGGCCTGATAACAACACAATAGTTCGATCCTTAATTCGACCCGGACGAAAAATCTCCCCCTATCTAGGTGCAAGTCACATGCACTTTCGGCTATTGCCAATACTCGCCCACATCAAAACCATAGTTTTATTTTCATTTTTATTAAAATACCATTTATCACAATCTCCATCATGTCCAATATTTATTTCCAGCATGCCCAAAAATTAAATCCATTGTGAACAGTATAGAAACTGCAAATAAAATAGAGGAAAACGAAAAGGGAAAACGCACCCTTGGTAAGTTTGGGCCTCTTTCTGAAGAAACTCTTACTGTCCTAGTAAGCGGCGTTTAGCGGTTGATGCTCCAACAATCCATGGCACCAAAGTAGGACAATGGCCCAGCCCTTATTCGGCGGATAGAAAACAGCATCACTTCTGCATGCATGAGCCCTCCCTCAAGCTAGAAATGTTAAATTACTTTAATATAATGTGGTTCATATTAATTATAGAAAGATTCTTATAATTAAACGGTCTAAGTATGATGATTGCAAGACTAGAAGTATTAAAAACCTACAGGTGTAATTCCCTCTCCTCTCTCTTCAACAAATATAACAAATAATTTGTGTGTTAATAACAGACATTTCTTTAGTGCTTTGCATGGTGTTTCAGTTTCAAGTGCTGAATATTAAAGCATCAGTTTCATGAAACTGAATGGATATTAAAGCCTACTTAAATGGTGGAGTTTAATGAAACTAAATATGCATGTAAGCAATAAATGATGTAGTTTCATAAAACTAAATGTGCATTAAACGATGAAATAAATGTAAGTAAAGCTTCATGTATGTAACTCTAGAGGATGATTGGCTATATATATGCTATGACATTCAGATCGTAGATAGAGACAAGCACATGAAAGAATAGTACACACATCAAAGAAAATAAAGATAAATTATCCAACCATTGAGAGAACTCTAAAGGTTAAGAAGAAAGAGAGAAGAGAAAAATAAAACTCAATATGCAAAGTATTGCTAATATGTCTCAAGTTAGGTTTATGCTTTTGCACATATAAAAGATGATTTGTGCTTTTACACATATAAAAATTACTTTTTAGTCCAATCAAAATTGCTAAATAATTTTATAGTTTTGATAATTTACCTTGCAAGAAGGTCACAAGCGCTTCCCTGCAACGTCAAACCCGTAGTCCATGGAAACGATCCAAAGACAAACGTCAAACGGTGGTCGGGAGCGCTGCTTATGGATGGGAATTCACACATATTTTTGTTTTCAATTTTGAGGCAGCTGGCACCACATTATGGAATGTGCCTAGCTAGCTGTCTGCAAAATTAAACTTCAACAGATCTTTTTTCTTCCAATCAAGTGCATGGCCGTCAGTCAAGTAGCGGTAGCAACACTCAAGTACAAGCACCATTCACACTCCTTTCAAAAATTCCCATTTCAAGAACCTGAGACTATTCCTCACCCTTACAAGTCAGGCTGTAAAAAAAATCTCAAGGTCCACGAGTTGCTTGGGCTCAGGTTTGAATCGAACTCGAGCTTCATCCCAAACTCGCGAGTTTCATCGAACCGAGCTCAAAGAGCTCACGGGTCAAGTATATTTACAAATCACTTGTTAAATATTACTATATTAACTCTTGCCGAGCTTGAGTGTTGTTGATGTTTAAGACTAGAGGGTCTTAGATCGTGCTTACTAATGTAATTTGGGCTGCCTTTGTCTAACAAATCAGAGACTGAAAAGAATAGAAAATAGTATTGCTTATTTATTTAGTCACGTGTTGACAGAGTACAAACAGGTGAATTGGGAATGAAATACTAATGCTAATATTGCTCTTCTCCTATGTTCTGTTGTGTCTTCTCTTTTTGAATTCTTGCACACGCTTCCTATTTATACCTGATGAAGTTGTCATCTTCTAAAAAGTGTTTTTATGTCAAAAGATGTCTTTTCGCAGGGAGGTGTCTTTTAGTAAAGAGACGTCTCTTCGTAGGGAATAACCTCCAATCCGTTATATGTACATGTCAAGAAGAATTCTCCGCACGCTAGTCCTATGTGGGGGTAATTGCCTTTTCGACCAGTTTCAGGTCGAGACAAAGGTTATTTTTTTGCCCGATCAGTTTATTAGTCGGAGTAACTGAATAAGTTATCCCCGACTAGCACATACCTAAGTGGTCACGGTAATCGAGTAAGGTATCCCCTACTAATATATACATAGATGGTCAGGGTAAATAGGACATACTTTACCTCCAACTAGTTTTAATAAACTGGTCGGAAATTTTTTCACATGACAAAATTTGACTCTGATCGAAGTCGTAATCAGGTAATGGGGCTCATCTTTTCTTATGGGCTCTTTTTATTTATGGATGCGTAGATCCAAAAAAGTAGAATATGATATATTAATCAGCGTCAAGTATTTTTGTTGTTGAAAAAATGCATATCGAATTGTTTATTGTTACCGAATTTACTTAGCAGAGTTTGAGCCCACTCAAGCTTAGATTTATCTAAGCTCGAGTCTAGGTCTATGCTCGAACCCCAGCTCAAGTCTGAGAGACCAAACTACCTCGAGCTTGGTTCATTTACAGCCTACTTGCAAGCATAGAGAAATACACACTCACATTCCACACAAAATTTTAGGACATAGTAATAGTAGGGAATCTCTTATTTTATACACAGAATCCAGTACTTTCAAGCATCAAGAGTACAACAATCAAGAATACAGCCATCAGTTATATTCAAGCATAAAGCACAGTCCCTTCAAGCATAACGCAGGTTTAGTGCTACGATTTTTCTAGAAGCATTCCAAGAAAGCACAAAGAATATGCAAGCTACATATTACAGCTTCAATACTGGCAACATCGATATACTCCGAGTACATTTATGCAATGAAGGTGAGCAGAGCTTGATGGACTGACAAGCATGCTGTATCATGGTAAGGTCGTGAGCAAAGTGAGACAAATGTGTAGGGTATTTTACTAGCTGAGCTTAATGTAACATCGACTTAAAACCTTCAAAATGAAGGCAGTACAAACTACTCCAAATATAAGAGCAGGTTGAGCATTTCAGTGACTCAAATACAGCATTCAGTCCAAGATATTACTAAATATTAATTATAAACTATTACCCCATAGCAGACTGAGGATGATCGATTCATCATTGAACTTCATATCTGATCAAAATGCTGCAACTAAGATCAATGTGATATATTTTGCATCATTAGTACCTATGCAACTGTCCTAGAACTTAAGACAAGCGTACAAAAAACCATTATTGCCTTTTTGAACAACACCCCAAAATTTGAAACCAAGAATCAAGGATATGTAAATCAAAGGTAAAGGACTTCACATTCCAGAACTGCTCACAAACCAAAGGATACAGCATGCTCCAAGAATATTTGTTATGTTAATCACTTTCCTATGTTCATTAGTGAACTTCCCCATCTAACAAATTTCTAGCGTCTCCAGAAAAGGAAGTACCTTCTTTGTCTTCTCAAAACACAACCCCTAACTACATATAACTCTTCATTCAATCCTTGGTTAAGACTTTAGAACTGGACCAAATCTAAGATGACTATGGGAGCAGACCCTCATAAAGCACTAAATCATTGTATGAATCAATTGCAAATTGCAAGTAGTCTATGCAGCAGGATCACTGACTGCAAATGGTGTCACTCCACCAAGTTAAACCATAGCGTCACAACCAAGAATGCTCACATCGCTAGCCGCAGCTAAGCGCAATGCTACAGCATTTAGAAATAATACATGGTGCACAGATTATCACAAAAATAGAGCTAGCACAGTGTAAACTCCACCAAGGAGGCGAGCAATGCTGCACAGACTAAACAGGAAAACAAGAGCAGCACCTTCATTCCCTGCCTCGTTGCATTGCCAAGGAGCTGATTGAACTCCCATGGGAGGTGACGCATACGGACGATCGACACATGCATCGCGCATGCAGGTAGTAGTGGATGAAGTGGTTGCCCCCGATCGACACAAAAAACATCATCCTCCTGAACAGATTGGTTGACCCAGTGCCAGATACTCATGTGTCCTCTCTCGACCTGCTGCACCTGCTGGGTCAGCGACACATGCATCCGGCATCCCCTACAGCGCAACAAAAATCGAATTAGGCATCATGCCGACCTGAGTTGGTCGGCGGCACAAAGTTGTACCTTGAAGTGCTCGGGAAATGGCACTGCCTGCCAAACTTCAAGTGCTTCACAGGTGGTGTTGCTGAGCTCTTGTTGTGCGGCAGGTGACATGTATTGCCTGCTGTCGCTCGCCGCGCCTGCCAATCCGCTGGCTTTGGACAGGCTAATGTTTGCGGGTAGCTAGGGATTGAGTGCGGGTAGGGTTTGGACCTACCAAGGGGAGATCGCAGCCGTTGGTACTACCGTCACTCGATTCAACGGCCGGTGTAGCGCGCAAGACCCATGGGGAGGCTAGATGCCAGGAATCGCTGCGCTCTCGCTCGCTCGCGCTGGCGTACACACACCCGGAGAGGAGCACGTACGTCGCCCCGAATCGGCTGGGAGTCCCTCTGGTTTGAGGAAGGGGGTTGAGGGTTAACTAGTAGTAGTAGTGGTGGGCAGCCATGCACATCTGCTAATCTTCTTAATTGTGTTGCAATGGTAAAATAACGCGAGAAAACAAGAGTTTATTTTCGTCTAGCGTCATGCACTTGATATGTCAATCTGTAGCAACCACCGCACATAAGTTATGTTGAATAATGCACATTATTGATCGTTGCAACGTTGAACGACCCAAAATCCAAATTACGACGTCACACTGAAGGAGGACTTCAACAACACCACAATAATTGTTGGAAAAACCGGAATTAGATCCAGTTCATACATCACAGGAAAGTACCTAATATTATTAAAAAAAGATATAAATCCCTTTTACACTCCTCAACTTTTTAAAAAGTCCATTTAACCTTCCAAAGTTATAAAACCGAATTAATTCACACACTAAGGCAGTTATGGAGGGATGTTTTGATGATTTGGATTCTACTCAAGATGATTTTTGCCATATTAACAACTACGTCATCGAGTTTTGGTAATAAAATTCAATTACCAATCATACGAGTGTATTAAACAGACTTTTTGAAAATTGAGAGGTGTAAAATAAACTTATTCCTTGAAAAAACAATGTGTGTGACTCAGTCCTCATTTGTTTGCAAAATCATATGATGATCCTAATGCATAATCGCAAACATATATATATATATTATCCCAATTCAGCAGTCCCAATTTGACGGGTTCCTTGCTACGATTAATTAGTTTCGGGATTTTATGCGTTAATTTTGTGCGGCATATATAACGCATGATGCATGACGCAGGTGGTAGGTTGGCCGGAAAGTGCCACACCTTGCCTCGTCCAATCGCTGCTTTTGGTCAGTACTTTTCCTCGTGTTCGATGTGGCGGGTGAAAACTTTACGAAAGACGACGGTAGGCGGCACTTCACATACGGATTGAACCCAAATAATAGGAGTAAGTTCTTGCAGGCCTTTACGAAGGCGAATTATAGATTGCACTTAGCGTTTTTATTGGTCATATGTGTTTACGTGGTATAGGAGGTAACCAAATTAGTTGAAAAATATGTTAAAAAAATAGATAAGCTAAACAGGGAAATCTATCGCCTTGATTTGCTCCGTGCTAATCTCCTAGCCACCTGTCTGATCTCCTGGCTTCGGTGAGACGTGCATGCGTAATGTGCCTGCCTAACACCCCCCGACAGTTGGAACGAGAGCTGGGCGGACATTCAAACTGGAACAAAACTCCTTGAATATGGCAGTCGGCACTCTTTTGGTGAAGACATCAACATACTGTGAAAACGTCGGGACGTGAAGGACACAGACCTCTCCAAGCGCGACACGTTCCCGAGCGAAGTAAAGATCTATCTCAATGTGCTTCGTCCGTTGATGCTGGACGGGATTGATTGAGAGGTAGACTGCACTAATGTTGTCACAGAAGACAACTGTCGCGTGGTGAAGAGGATGATGTAGTTCCACTAGGAGTTGACGAAGCAGCAAGATTCAATGACGGCATTGGCGACGGCGCGGTACTCCGCCTCAGCACTAGAGTGGGAGAGCGTATGCTGTTGCTTGGACGACCATGAGACAAGGTTGTCTTCGAGGAAGACCGCATAGCCCGATGAAGATTTCCTCGTGCCGGGGCAGCTGGCCCAGTAGGCATCTGTGTATGCGGTGAGAGATGCCAGCGAGGTGCAATGAAGATGTAGACCATGGTCGATGGTGCCCTTGAGGTAGCGAAGAATGCGCTAGAGGTTGGCATGCGGCTCACGAGGATCGTGCATGTGAAGGCATGCCTGTTGTATGGCATACGCGATGTCGGGTCGCGTCAACATGAGGTACTATAGGGCGCCGGCAATGCTCCGATAATTAGTGGCGCGGGCAACTGGAGGGCCGGTGGAGGAAATCTTGGTGCAGGTGTTGACCGACGTGCTGCAAGGCTTGCAGTTGCTCATGCCTGCACAAGCCAAGATATCCTCATTGTACTGGCGCTGGGAGAGGAAGAAACAAAACCTGTTGTGCTCACCCATGTCCTCGAGAGAGAACTCGCAATGAAGGGAGTCGATCACTCGGTGAAGTAGCATGGTAGTCGTGGTTGTCAAGACTATGTCGTCGACGTACAGTAGTATGAACAGTGACAGATCAGCCTTAGAGGCAATGAAGCCCAAGGACGCGACGAAGCTGGCGATTCGACTGAACTGTAACATCCTCAAAATTTATAAAAGGTTAAAATCAAAATATTAAAAATGTGTAATTGCTTTGTTGCTTCATTTCTTGATTTTATGTGCATTTAGTGAATTGTTGCTTGGTTGGAAATGATTATTGAGAAAAGAAAGAAAAAGTAAAAATTGTAAAATGGTAAAATGGTAAAAGATGAAAATTACCATAGTAAATTCTTGGATAAACCTAGAGTGCTCTAGAAACCATCTTGGCTGATCAAAAGTAGATGTGAAGCCAATTGCAAGTTGATAAAATCAATTTAATGAGAAACCTTATCCTAGACCAGACCTTGTCAGAATTTTTGAGAAAATACTAGACCTTTCCAGTGCCTGGAATTTTTACCATGAGATCTCTGTTATCTTATACTTATCCACGAAAATTAAAAAAAAATAACTGGTTTTACTAATTATTCCTAATTATTTAATCCCATCCTGAAAATCTGAAAAATAGAGTAAAAGCATTAATAGAAAATAAATATTAAATTTTTAGATTTGAAATTTTTATGTAAGGTTCCTGACATCATTATAAAACTTGTGTAAAAGTTTCAAAAATTTATAAGTTGAATTATTCCCTCAATAAAATCAAATTCCGAAATAGAAATTCTGTACAGTCTTGATTGTCAGAATTTTAATTAAATAATTACAACTAATTATCTTCTAAAATTTTTACAGTAGTAATACAACTTATCTAGGACTCTTCAAAAAAATCTACCAAAATGTTGGATGTGAGTTGGCCACACAAATAAATAGCTTTTCGCCGATCTGTCTGTGAAACCGACTTAATGCCATCTCTTGCAAATGGGGCCCACCTGGCAGCACCTTCTTCCTCCCCACGCCTAGCTCGAACCAGCAGCAGCCCCTCACTGTTTTTGGTCAAAGCAAAGCAAAAATCAAGCCCTCAAACCGACCTTGATCGCTTATAAAGCTCCCTCAAACTCCTTGGTACCTTCTCCGCCACATTTGGGCTCCAAACTCCACCTAAGCCATCCCAATTTCACCATGGCCGAAATTTCCTCTATGCACAAGCTACTGCCATACTCCCTCTCCAAAGCTCCATTCCCAAATTAACTTGGCATGGAGCATCACTACTGATCTTGGATCATTTCCCCTAAACCAATTTAAGTGCCCCTTTGCCGTAGAACTCGGCCACCGAGCACCATCTTGTACTTTGGTTCATCTCCATGGCGCCACCACTATGGTCCATCTCAACCCAAACCGAGACCACTACGAACTCGTTGTGACCTCGGGTTTCCATTTTTGTGCTCGCTTCATCCTTCCTTCACTTGCTTCACCGCCGGCCAAAGCATGCCCGAAGCTTTCATGGCGTGTACTATAGCTCGAGCTACTGTAGCTGCGCCAGGCTTGGTCCGTTTTCCATTCACTGATCAGTGGCCCCAAACCAAAGGTAGCTCAAGCACTTCAGTAGTTTCCATGTTGTTTACTTAGGGATCAACAGTACCTAGATTGTAGTATGTGTTTTAGTTTGTTACAAGAAAAATTTATTGTTTATTAGCTACTAACTAGCATTCTGGTTGCTAGCACTTCTAGTCAATTGTGTACAAACAAATAACCATAGCGTCGTAGCATAAGTATGCTTAGTTCTAGCTAATTGTTAATGTCTTGTGGTACTATCCGAATATACCAACATGCATATATAATCTCTAAAAGCCCTCATATAAGGTGTTGCAAATTAGAATAATTTTTGTATATAATATTTATCTTAGATTGAACCAAGTTCATTTATAGCTTTATCATCCGTATACAACAATCAACTTATGCGTGTCTGTGACACCACGGAGTGTCGTAACCTTATAAAAGGTGAATGTTGAGGGCAAAAACATTATGGAATGTGGAATTGGAGGTTGAAACCATACGGTATGATGTTTATTTGCGTTTCCGGGCCGTTTTCAGGAGTTTGGGCCTTTCCGGGGGAGTTTGGGCCTAGGGGAAAGGGCCGTGGGCCTTGGTGGGGAGGAGTTTGAGTCCATTTAGGAGTAGGAGACCTGGTTGGGCGGCCTCCTCTAGCCCTTAAGTGCGCCCCTAGCCCCCCTTGTGCGCCCCCCTCACCCCCTTGTGCGCCCTAGCAGCCCCCCACCACCTCTCCCCATTGCGCCACCACCCCTCCACCACCTCTCCACCTCCCTTGATGCCCCTAGGGGAGTTCTCCACCTCAACACCTCGAAGATCCGTCCATTGGAGCGCTCCGCGATGAGGAGATCCAGTGGATTTGGAGCGAGGAAGGAGATCGCGCGAACCGGGAGGAGATCCGTTAGGTTTTCGTGCGTCGGGCGAAGGTATGGCCATGGGAATCCTTGGGGTTGGTCTATGTACTGTTCTAAGGGTTATTATCATGTTTTTAGATCAATTGGTGGTGCTGTAGTTGGGTAGATTAGATGGAATCTTGAGTTTGACACGTTCTCTGTTTCGGGCAACATGAGTAGTTGACCTAGGGTTTGGGTTTTCGCCAATTTAGGGTCGGAATTTGGTCGTCCGCCTGTTGAATAAGTTGTAGGTAACTTCAATACCTTTCAGTAGGTATAAAGAACATCCAATTCCGCCCAGCCGTTTGAAAGTTATGCTCATTTTACCGAACGTATTAAAAACTGTGACATGATTGGAACAGATCACGGTATTCTGTAGATTAAATCACTTTAGAGTCCGAATCAGTCTTTCCATATAATTAGAAAAAGTTAGGAAATGTCCTAAGCTACGCGAGGATGTACTCGTTTAATTGATTTGGAGTCTTAGAACCCGAGTTATGCCTTTTGGAAGGTGTCGGGACCCCGAATTTGCAAATCCGGACCCTCTGTGTATTCAGCACTAGTCCAGGAACGCGCTAGTGCACACAGTCTTAACATCGGTAAATATCACAATCATACCGATCGATACTATCAAAGTACTTTATTTAAATAACCAAACTGGTTACTCAACCTTATGGTCAAGTCACAAATGTACGCCTCGCAGGACGATACTTATTAAAAAGAGAAATAATAGCAGCGGAAAATCAAATAAGGTAACATCGTGGCGCCATCCAGTATACCACGTGCAACCGATCGGGCTCGCTTCCCTAAGTAGACGGATCCTCTTGGAGTTCCTCCTCCAAAGCCGTGTAGTCTCCTCTTCAGCGGTGTTGTATTGAGGCAAGGGTGAGTACTTGGTACTCGACAAGTCATGCGAGAATGCAGGCTAATATACTATATGCATGGCTTGGTACAAAGGAATAACTCAAGGTATATTTGCAGTAAAAAGCTTTAGACAAGTAATATAAGTAGATTCAAAGCGTAGAAATAAGTAAAACATAAATAACTTTTCAAGAAGTTTGGTAAACATCTTTCCCATCCTAATCCACATTTCCATCAACTTCATTATTAGTCCACCAACCTTTCAAATCCAAGTTATTTTCAGAAAATCTAACCCTTGACTGTAATTCTGAGCGATGTCCAATACCGCGGACACGGCTATTCGAATAGATTCTAAACTCTGCAGAGGTTATGCACTTTACCCACAAGATAAAGTCAAACACCACAAAGGCGAGTTCAGTAACAAAGTCTTTCGGAAACCTCTAACAATACAAGTGGTCCTCCCGGTTATTGCGCACTAACCCTTCCCTTCGCTAAGGCGAAGTCTAGGCCAATCAACCGTTAGATGGGTACTGGCCTCGGCCGAGCACGCTCCCCGCACAACTTACACAAAGGGTGTAGTTGACCTCTGAGGTCCCACAGTGCGTTATTAGCAACTTAATCAACTAGGTCCGTCCCATTCTGGACATGTGGTTGCACGTTAGACCCAGTTCAAAGGCTTGCAAGGTTAAGTCCTTAGGGTGACCAGGGCAAGACTACCCGAAGAACCAAATCAACATCCCCAATGCCACAATGGCCCACCTGATTACTCTTGCCATATGCCCTGGCCGAAATTTATCAAACCCCGCTTGATTACCATGCACCACGTGCCATCAACATCACATGATACCTTTCCAAAACAGGTTCAATATATCATTAAGTCAATATTAACATTTGATTGTCCAAAATCATGTCATGAGCACGAAAGGTGTCTAAGCAGTGTACTACAACGGTCTAAACCCATGTTGGCGATTTAATAATGTCCAACTAGTAAACCACAACTAGGGTGACAAGGGATCATGGCACATACTTAGATAATCAAGGTGTCATACAAAGAAATTGGTATTTATCTAATCCCCATGTTTAAGCAAAGTATTTCTCTAATTGAACTAGCATGCAATAGTTTAAATCAAAATAGATTTGAAATAGGATCAACATGGTCAAAGCACAACTTGCCTTCAAAAAGTACTTGTTCTTGGTCTTGAGTTGGATCCTGAGTCAATACTTCTCCTTCGAATCCTTCCGGCACTTCAACGTCTACTCGTAAAGCGTGCAAATAGCAAATACACAAATAAACACTAGGCAAAAACATCCCAAAACTCCAAATAAAATCCATAAACAGAGAGAACATAATTTTCTGGATTTTTAGAAACTGGAATCGTCAAATTTGGAGTTAAGACGCAAAAAGTTATGATTATTTAAAGTTTAAATAATCATTTAAATAATTTTACAGAGAAAAACTTTAGTCCAAAAATTAAATAAAATTCATATTTAGGTAGATCTCAATTTTATACAAATTTAGAAATTTGAATCACTCAAATCGGAGTTGAAACGCCAAAAGTTATAAGCGTTTGAAGTTTGAAACAAAATCAAATCATTATTTCGAATTAATAAATCATTTTCTTTTCGGAAATTAATTATTGCGTCATCATGGACACGTGGCGGCCTTTGGATTGGTCTGGCGGCGTCGGCCGGTCCATGGACGTAGTCCACGCTCGGCTCGGGTCCACCGTGGACTCGGTCCACGACTCCACGTGTCGCTGACATGTGGGCCCACTCGGGTGACGTCATCGCTGACGTCAGCGGGGCTCGGCCGCAGTCTTGACAGGTGGGTCCACCGATGACGTCATGGGTGACGTCACGGTGCAGTCGCTGGCACGCGGGCCCCCCGGGTCAGTGGCCACGCGACGCGTCTGCAGACGACGACCGTCGGTCCAACTTCCCGACACGTGGCGCAATCACGGCCGTTGGTTTGAAAATCAACGGCGCGGATTAGATCCAGGGTTAACACGTTGAAACTACTCGTTGATCGTGGGCCGTTCGATCTAGATCGGACGGTCCAGATCTAATCCTATAATAACACTACTACGGCACGTGGCAATTGTGAACCGTTGGATCTTAATCCAACGGTCCAGATCCAATCGGGTTGGGGACACGTGAACTCACCTCAACCGTCCGACCGATCGGCGGTTCACCGAGCTCGCGAAGTCCGGCGATGGCGCGGCGAGGCTTGGGCACCGAGACGAACGACGGCGAGCCCGAGCGGCGCTTTCGGGTCGCTCGGCGAGATGAATCCTTCCTTGGTTGCGTCTCGTCCACGGTGGTTCCGGATCTCAGGCTCCTTCTCGGAAGACGACGGACGGCGGCGGAATCGGCGTTTCCACTGCGCAAGACAGGGCTCCAACTCCGGCGAGCACGTACGGGCAAACGGCGATGGCTCAGGCGAGATGGCTCGGGGGAACGGGTGCGCAAAGATGAGGGCAACCTCGGGGGACGTCTCACGCTTTAAATAGCCTCGGCGTTCGTGCCCGAGACGGAAACCTAGTTCTACAGCGGGCGGCGCGGCGGCGAGTCCGGCTCGGACTCGGCGGAGACGATGACGCTCGGCCGTCCACGTGGCACGATCAGCGGCCACGATCGCGACGGGCGCGATCGGATCCGGGCGGATCACGGCGCTTTCGAGCCGTGCAGGCGGATCTCACCGTTGGATCTTGATCCAACGGTTGGGATTGATTAGGGTTGGGAGCTGGTTTGGTCGAGTCAATGGCTCGGTCGGACTCGAGTCCGACTTCGGGTTCGACTTCGATCGGATGAACACGATACTCGACCGAGTTGAATTTCCAGCGATTTAATATTTAAAATAATTCCCGATAATTCATTTAATTCATTAAAAATAGCAAATGACTCGAAAAATTCGGAAAAATTCGGAAAATATTTTAGGGTATTTGGGACTCAAATAAAATATTTCCAACAAAATTTTATTTGCAAAATTAAATTCTTTAATTATTTCAAAATGGAATAAATTCAAATAAATTCCAAATAAATCCAAATAAATTCCAGAAAATTCCAAAAATTCACCAAAGTGCCAAATCACACATGAATTTAAGAAAAGCAAAATTTTGGGGTGTTACAAACCTCCCCCCCTTAATAGAATCTCGTCCCCGAGATTCAGGGCTCACTACAGAATAGGTTTGGAAACTCTTTCTTCAAATCCTCTTCGCGCTCCCAAGTCGCTTCGCTTTCTTCATGGTTGCTCCTCTGAACTCTCTGAAGCGGGTTGACTTGTTTCTAGTTTCTCGATCCATTGTGTCTAGAATCCTCACGGGATGCTCCTTATAAGTCAAATCCTCTTGCAACTCAATTGACTCTAGCGATTATGCATTTCTCAGGAACTCAGAGACACTTCTTCAAGCTAGGACACATGGAATACGTCATGCACTCCTGCTTCTTGTTGTGGCAACTCGGTGATAAGCAACCTCGCCTCTGCGGCTCACAATCTTAAATGGTCCAACATATCGGGGTGCGAGTTTCCCTTTGGCATGGAACCTCTTAACTCCCCTGAGAGGCGTAACTCTGAGGTATACAAAGTCTTCTGGTTCAAAACTCAAATCTCAGCGACGATTGTCAGCATAACTCTTCTGCCGAGATTGGGCGATCTTCAACCTTTCCCTAATCATAGCGACCGCTCTTCACCTCTTGAAGAATATCAGGCCCAAAGACACGGCTCGCCGGTCTCATTCCAATTCAATGGCGTCACAGCGAGTCGACCATCTGATGCCTCAAAGGTGACATCGTAAACTAGCCTGATAACTATTGTTGTAATCGAACTCGGCATACGGCAAACTCTTATCCCAAGAGGTAGCATAAGCTAATGCACAAGCTCTCAACATATCCTCCAGAATCTGGTTGACTCTTTCGATCTGTCCATCCGTGCATGGATGATAAGTTATCTTGAAGTTCAAGCGGGTTCCCATGGCTTCATGCAACTTATTCGGAACCTTGAGGTAAATTGGGTACCTCTCGTCTGATACAATCCTCTTTGGCACTCCGTGCAAACAGACAATCTGATCATGTATAATTCGCTAATTTATCTCCGAGTAAGTGATCTTCACGGGGATAAAATGGGCTACTTTAGTCAAGCGATCCACTATAACCCATATGGAGTCATAACCGCTTGAGTCTTCGGCAAACCGGTAATGAAATCCATTCCGATTTCCTCCCACTTCCACTCAGGTATTTTCAGCGGTTGTAGCAATCTCGCTGGTCTCGATGCATTGCCTTGACTCTCACGGCATACGTCGCACAATGCAACATGCTCGGCAACTTCACGTTTCATACTCGGCCACGAGAATCTCTCCTTGAGATCTCGATACATCTTGGCGCTTCAGGATGAATTGAATACTTGGAGTCATGGGCTTCTTCCAGAATCAGTTGCTTTAACTCCTTCTTGTTAGGCACACAAATCCGATCCTTCATCCATAACGTGCCTTGCTCATCCAACTTGAAGTCCTCTGCCTTGCCTTCCTCCTTGATGGACTTAATCCTGCGGATCTTGTCATCATCCTACATCCTTCTCGGATCTGGTCCTCTAAAGTAGGCTTTACTTCCAATGCGGCCAAGAATCCGCTAGGTACAATCTCAATCTTCATCTTTTGAAAATCCTCACATAACTCATCCTGACTTGTGGCTAGCAACGCACTCACGGTATGGCTTTTCCGACTCGAGCATCGGCTACTACGTTGGCCTTCCCGGATGCTAATGGATTCCAACATTATAGTCCTTGATCAACTCTAACCATCTCCTCTGCCTCATATTCAGATCCGATCGGGTGAATATGTACTTAAGGCTCTTATGATCCGTATATACTTCACATCTGTTTCCAATCGGATAGTGACGCCATATCTTCAAAGCATGCACCACGGCAGCCTAACTCTAAGTCATGTGTCGGATAATTTTCCTCATGCGGCCTCAATCGCCTTGATGCATAAGCGATGACCTTTCCATTCTCAGACAAGACACATCCAAGTCCTTGGCGCGTGCGTCACAATAAATATCGAAGCTTTGAGCAACATCAGGTAGAACTAACACGGTCTTGATGTCAATCGCTTCTTGACTCTGAAATCCTTCCTCACATTCTCAAGGCGTCCATGCAAACTTCTTTTCCTTTTCAAGAATTGCGTAAGAGGTTTCGCAATTGTCGAGAAGCCTTCGATGAAGCGGCGGTAGTATCCTGCCATTCCAAGGAAACTCCGAATCTGGGTTACCGTCTTTGGTACATTCCCAATGTAACACAGCTTCTACTTTGCTTGGATCTACTGGCGACTCATACTGCGGTCATTACATGTCCAAGAAACTCCACCTTGTCCTTCCAAAAATCACACTTCTTGAACTTGGCGAAAAGTTGCTTTGTTCCTCGGCTTTTCCAAAACTCGCCTTAAGTGTTCGGCATGTTCATCCTCTGCCTTGGAGTAGATTAGGATATCGTCTATGAACACGACGACAAACTTGTCCAAATATTCCATGAACACCTTATTCATCATATTCATGAAATAAGTGGCGCATTTGTCAATCCAAAGGACATAGCGTAAACTCGTAATGTCCATATCTTGACGAGAATGCGGTCTTGAATATCTTCTCGATCGGATCTTCAATCGATGGTATCCCGATCTCAGATCAATCTTGGAGAAAACTCCGGCTCCTCTCAACCGATCAAACAAATCATCAATCACGGGTAGCGGATACTTATTCTTCACGGTGACTTCATTGAGCGCACGATAGTCGATGCACATCCTGAAACTTCCGTCCTTTTTCTTGACAAACAAAATCGTGCTCCCACGGCGACGAACTTGGTGCGATAAATCCTTTCTCCATTAACTCTTCTATTTGTTTCTTCATCTCTACCAACTCCTCGGTAGACATCCGATAGGGTCTCTTTGCTATCGGTCTGCATCTTACCGGTACAAGCTCTATCACAAACTCTATGTCCTGTCTGGCGGCATACCGGTAGATCTTTAGGAAAAACATCTGGGTACTCATTCACTCTTGAGACATCCTCTATGCCGATTGCCTTGGTACTGTTAACCATCAACTGTCCATCTCTAGCTGCAGTGGCTTGAAATTCCACTTTCTTCCCACACGGGCTCTCAATCGAGATAGTCCTTCGTCCACAATCCAATACGGCCTTGTGCTTGGATAACCAATCCATTCCCAATATGACGTCTAAGGTCAGGGTCACCAAAATTATAAGGTTTGCTAGTAATTCTATTCCAACTATTTGTATTCTCTCCCCTGAACATCCTACTTTCGTTCGGAGTTCTGAACCAGGGGTTTGAACTAAAAGCATGCATCTAAGTCTTGCAATCTGAGTTAAGTCCCTTCATAAAACGAAACTGCCTGGATTTATCTCGTCGCTACATCCTCAGTGCGTAGCGTGCTAGCTGTGGTGAATTTGTTCGGAGTAGTCGACCGGGCCGATTACCTTGCTTGATGCTCTGAACTCCTCCTTCTTAAGGTCCATGATTCCTTCAGGCACGTGATCTTGTCGGAATGCTGTTTGTGAACTCTTCCCAAGTGATATCTTGAGGGTTCTCTTGCGTGGCACGAAATTCTCCCACCATTCAATGTTTTCCTTCCAACCGATGAGAAGCGTAGAGTACCTTCTCATTTCCTATGCATTGAGCTATGTGTAGCTTCCTCTCGATTGATCTTAACCAATCATCGGCCTCCAATGGATTGGCATTCCCGAGAGAAAGTGGGTGGGTGAGTCCTCATGAACTCGGCAGTCTTGTATTACGGCGTGGTCACGATTAACTTGATTAGCAGTGGCCTGAGCGATGGACGTGCTGCATTTGTTGCATCATAGCATGCATCAACCGAGTCTGAGCAGCAAGAAAGGCTCCAAAATTCTGCATATCAATCTGGCGGTCTTTGGTGCTCCATCATTGGGGTTTTCTGGCGTGAGATCCACTCCCATTGCTTCCAAAGTTCCCACGGGTGTTCACCATCTGTCGATTTGCTCTAGGTTTAGAGATGAGGAAACAAGAATAGATAAGTAATATGGAACTTATGCGGGGCGAAAGGTGTAACCTTAAGGTCCAACTTTATTATTAATAACTTGGTATGGCTGCTTACAATGCCTAAGGGCCTTGCAACACATCTTGCACACTCAAAGAAACAAAGCAAATCCAAATCGAACTAACTCGAGTCTAACGCCTAAAGGGTGACTCTTTATTCTATGACTCGACTCGGCGAAGGAGTCTCACTATAGAACCTATGCTCACTCATCGAGAAAACCTCCACGGCCTGGAGTGCGGATCTTTGCGGCATAGGCGCGAAACGATTGCCATGTCCAAAGAATCGTGTCATCTGTGGTAGTCGAAGAAGCGGTGTCCTCATCGAGATCGACTCCTCACGGATCGGCTCGTGTAGCTCAAATCACGGCTGCAGTGCAGTCAGTACAAAGTCATCTCCAACTCGTCAATCCTTCGCAAAAGGTGTGCCACATACTCTTGAGCTTCCCGCCATCTGTTCTTCTCTGTCGTGATCTCCTTGCGGGCCTTCTGTAGCTCCTTGCTTGTATTATCTAGTACATCCTCCTGAGCGACAACAAATCGTGCCAATTGTGTAACCGTGGCATCCTCATCCTGAATCTCCTTCGGGTCAAGAAGGTTATCGCTGCGCGGGTGATAACGGAACACCGTGCTCTCCAACTCTCTGGCGTAGATACGGGTAATGTGCCGCATTGCGCGTCGTGATACTTCTTGGATACCCATCTGCATTGTAGATCTCTGGCGGTCACGGTGTATCAGGCGATTGCCTGGGCCCTTTTTCCTAGCGGTACCTCAATCTTCACGTCACAAGCCTTGATCAATCCCGCTTGTCCGATCACTTCCACTTGGTATTGCGGCTTCTCAAAATCTCCGAGAATTTGTAGCATATGCCAAAGTTCATGGCGTGACCAACTCCCAGATCAACGTAGTTGAACTCCTCCTCCATCTGTCACAAGAGTGCTTACGTGAGAACTCGAAATTTTTGAATTGTGACAAGGTAAGGAAAAATTTCAGCAAGAGACAAGAAAAGAGAGAAGGGGATAAGTCGAGATGTCATTTCTTATCTTGACAAACTTTTAGCTTTTAGAAAATAGGTTTTATCCTCACTACGACCATTCTAGCTTAGGGTTGAGCCTACAGTCAAGTATGGCTCTGATACCACCTCTGTCGGGACCCGAATTTGCAAATCCGGACCCTCTGTGTATTCAGCACTAGTCCAGGAACGCGCTAGTGCACACAGTCTTAACATCGGTAAATATCACAATCATACCGATCGATACTATCAAAGTACTTTATTTAAATAACCAAACTGGTTACTCAACCTTATGGTCAAGTCACAAATGTACGCCTCGCAGACGATACTTATTAAAAGAGAAATAATAGCAATGGAAAATCAAATAAGGTAACATCGTGGGCGCCATCCAGTATACCACAGGCAACCGATCGGCTCGCTTCCCTAAGTAGACGGATCCTCTTGGAGTTCCTCCTCCAAAGCCGGTGTAGTCTCCTCTTCAACCAGGTGTTGTATTGAGGCAAGGGTGAGTACTTGGTACTCGACAAGTCATGCCTGCAGAATGCAGGCTAATATACTATATGCATGGCTTGGTACAAAGGAATAACTCAAGGTATATTTGCAGTAAAAGCTTTAGACAAGTAATATAAGTAGATTCAAAGCGGTAGAAATAAGTAAAACATAAATAACTTTTCAAGAAGTTTGGTAAACATCTTTCCCATCCTAATCCACATTTCCATCAACTTCATTATTAGTCCAGCCCAACCTTTCAAATCCAAGTTATTTTGGAAAATCTAACCCTTATTTGTAATTCGAGCGATGTCCAATACCATGGACACTGGCTATTCGAATAGATTCTAAACTCTGCAGAGGTTATGCACTTTACCCACAAGATAAAGTCAAACACCACAAAGGCGAAGTTCCGTAACAAAGTCTTTCGGAAACCTCTAACAATACAAGTGGTCCTCCAGGTTATTGCGCACTAACCCTTCCCTTCGCTAAGGCGAAGTCTAGGCCAATCAACCGTTAGATGGGTACTGGCCTCGGCCCAGACGCTCCCGCATACAACTTACACAAAGGGTGTAGTTGACCTCCCGAGGTCCCACAGTGCGTTATTAGCAACTTAATCAACTAGGTCCGTCCCATTCTGGACATGTGGTTGCACGTTAGACCCAGTTCAAAGGCTTGCAAGGTTAAGTCCTTAGGGTGACCAGGGCAAGACTACAGAAGAACCAAATCAACATCCCCAATGCCACAACCTGGCCCACCTGATTACTCTTGCCATATGCCCTGGCCGAAATCTGTTTATCAAACCCCGCTTGATTACCATGCACCACGTGCCATCAACATCACATGATACCTTTCCAAAACAGGTTCAATATATCATTAAGTCAATATTAACATTTGATTGTCCAAAATCATGTCATGAGCACGAAAGTGAGGTCTAAGCAAAGGTACTACAACGGTCTAAACCCATGTTGGCGATTTAATAATGTCCAACTAGTAAACCACAACTAGGGTGACAAGGGATCATGGCACATACTTAGATAATCAAGGTGTCATACAAAGAAATTGGTATTTATCTAATCCCCATGTTTAAGCAAAGTATTTCTCTAATTGAACTAGCATGCAATAGTTTAAATCAAAATAGATTTGAAATAGGATCAACATGGTCAAAGCACAACTTGCCTTCAAAAAGTACTTGTTCTTGGTCTTGAGTTGGATCTGAGTCAATACTTCTCCTTCGAATCCTTCCCAAGACTTCAACGTCTACTCGTAAAGCGTGCAAATAGCAAATACACAAATAAACACTAGGCAAAAACATCCCAAAACTCCAAATAAAATCCATAAACAGAGAGAACATAATTTTCTGGATTTTTAGAAACTGGAATAAATCAAATTTGGAGTTAAGACGCCAAAAGTTATGATTATTTAAAGTTTAAATAATCATTTAAATAATTTTACAGAGAAAAACTTTAGTCCAAAAATTAAATAAAATTCATATTTAGGTAGATCTCAATTTTATACAAATTTAGAAATTTGAATCACTCAAATCGGAGTTGAAACGCAAAAGTTATAAGCGTTTGAAGTTTGAAACAAAATCAAATCATTATTTCGAATTAATAAATCATTTTCTTTTCGGAAATTAATTATTGCGTCATCATGGACACGTGGCAGCCTTTGGATTGGTCTGGCGTCGGTGAATCCATGGGCGTAGTCCACGCGGCTCGGGTCCACCGTGGACTCGGTCCACGACTCCACGTGTCCCGACATGTGGGCCCACTCGGGTGGCGTCATCGGCCCGACGTCGGCGGGCTCGACCACGCAGTCGACGGTGGGTCCACCGATGACGTCATGGGTGGCGTCCACGGTGCGATCGGCCGCCGACACGCGGGCCTCGCGTGTCGGGCTACCACGCCTGCAGCAGCGCCGACGCGGCCGGTCCAACTTCCCGACCGTGGCGCAATCACGGCCAAGTTGGTTTGAAAATCAACGGCGCGGATTAGATCCAGGGTTAACACGTTGAAACTACTCGTTGATCGTGGGCGCTCGATCTAGATCGGACGGTCGAGATCTAATCCTATAATAACACTACTACGACGCGTGGCAATTGTGAACCGTTGGATCTTAATCCAATGGTCCAGATTCAATCGGGTTGGGGACACGTGAACTCACCTCAACCGTCCGATCTGATCTCGACGGTTCACCGAGCTCGCGAAGTCCGGCGATGGCGGCGAGGCTTGGGCACCGGAGACGAGAACGACGACGAGCCCGACGGCGTTCGGGTCGCTCCGGCGAGATGAATCCTTCCTTCCGGTTGCGTCTCGTCACGGTGGTTCCGGATCTGGCTCCTTCTCGGAAGACGACGGGCGGCGGCGGAATCGGCGTTCCACCGCGCACAGGGGCTCCAACTCGGCGAGCACGCACGGGCAAGCAGCGGCGACGGCTCGGCGAGATGGCTCGGGAACGGGTGCGCAAAGATGAGGGCAACCTCGGGGACGTCTCACGCTTTAAATAGCCTCGGCGTTCGTGCGAGGCGGAAACCTAGTTCTACACGGCGGCGCGCGGCGCATGAGTCCGGCCGGACTCGGCGGAGACGATGACGCTCAGCCGTCCCACGTGGCACGATCAACGCCACGATCGCCGCGGGCGCGATCGGATCCGGGCGGATCACGGCTCGAACCGTGACGGCGGATCTCGGCCGTTGGATCTTGATCCAACGGTTGGGATTGATTAGGGTTGAGCCGGTTTGGTCGAGTCAATCGGCTCGGGTCGGACTCGAGTCCGACTCGGGTTCGACTTCGGTCGGATGAAACGATGCTCGACCGAGTTGAATTTCCAAATGATTTAATATTTAAAATAATTCGATAATTCATTTAATTCATTAAAAATAGCAAATGACTCGAGAAAAATTCGAAAAATTCTGGAAAATATTTTAGGGTATTTGGGACTCAAATAAAATATTTCCAACAAAATTTTATTTGCAAAATTAAATTCTTTAATTATTTCAAAATGGAATAGATTCAAATAAATTCCAAATAAATCCAAATAAATTCCAGAAAATTCCAAAAATCACCAAAGTGCCAAATCACACATGAATTTAAGAACAGCAAAATTTTGGGGTGTTCCAAACCTCCCCCCTTAATAGAATCTCGTCCCACAGAGATTCAGGGCTCACTGAGAATAGGTTTGGAAACTCTTTCTTCAAATCCTCTTAGCTCCTCCCAAGTCGCTTCGCTTTCTTCATGGTTGCTCCACTGAACTCTACAGAAACGGGTTGACTTGTTTCTAGTTTCTCGATCCATTGTGTCTAGAATCCTCACGGGATGCTCCTTATAAGTCAAATCCTCTTGCAACTCAATTGACTCTAGCGGTGTCTGTTCCTCAGGAACTCGGAGACACTTCTTCAATTGGGATACATGGAATACGTCATGCACTCCTGCTAACGACTGTGGCAACTCCAGCTGATAAGCAACCTCGCCTCTGCGGCTCACAATCTTAAATGGTCCAACATAACGGGGTGCAAGTTTCCCTTTGGCATGGAACCTCTTAACTCCCCTGAGAGGCGTAACTCTGAGGTATACATAGTCTTATTGTTCAAAACTAAAATCTCGGCGACGATTGTCAAGATAACTCTTCTGCCGAGATTGGGCGATCTTCAACCTTTCCCTAATCATAGCGACCGCTTCTTGACCTCTTGAAGAATATCGAGGCCCAAAGACACGGCGCTCACGGTCTCATTCCAATTCAATGGCGTCCGACAGTGGTCGACCATACAAAGGCCTCAAAGGTGACATCTCAGAACTAGCCTCGATAACTATTGTTGTAATCGAACTCGGCATACGGCAAACTCTTATCCCAAGAGGTAGCATAAGCTAATGCACAAGCTCTCAACATATCCTCCAGAATCTGGTTGACTCTTTCGGCCTGTCCATCCGTCTGTGGATGATAAGTTGTCTTGAAGTTCAAACGGGTTCCCATGGCTTCATGCAACTTATTCCGAACCTTGAGGTAAATTGGGTACCTACTGTCTGATACAATCCTCTTTGGCACTCCGTGCAAACAGACAATCTGATCATGTATAATTACGCTAATTTATCTCCGAGTAAGTGATCTTCACGGGATAAAATGGGCTACTTTAGTCAAGCGATCCACTATAACCCATATGGAGTCATAACCTGCTTGAGTCTTCGGCAAACCGGTAATGAAATCCATTCCGATGTACTCCCACTTCCACTCAGGTATCTTAAGCGGTTGTATCAATCCTGCTGGTCTCTCGATGCATTGCCTTGACTTCTACGGCATACGCCGCACAATGCAACATGCTCGGCAACTTCACGTTTCATACTCGGCCACCGTAATCTCTCCTTGAGATCCTGATACATCTTGGCGCTTCGGGATGAATTGAATACTTGGAGTCATGGGCTTCTTCCAATCGCTTGCTTTAACTCCTTCTTGTTAGGCACACAAATCCGATCCTTCATCCATAACGTGCCTTGCTCATCCAACTTGAAGTCCTCCGCCTTGCCTTCCTCCTTGATGGACTTAATCCTGCGGATCTTGTCATCATCCTTCGTCCCTTCTCGGATCCGGTCCTCTAAAGTAGGCTTTACTTCCAATGCGCCAAGAATCCGCTTAGGTACAATCTCAATCTTCATCTTTTGAAAATCCTCACATAACTCATCCCGACTTGTGGCTAGCAACGCACTCACGGTATGGCTTTTCCGACTCGAGCATCGGCTACTACGTTGGCCTTCCGGGATGGTAATGGATTCCAACATTATAGTCCTTGATCAACTCTAACCATCTCCTCTGCCTCATATTCGCATCCGACTGGGTGAATATGTACTTAAGGCTCTTATGATCCGTATATACTTCACATCTGTTTCCAATCGAGATAGTGACGCCATATCTTCAAAGCATGCACCACGGCAGCTAACTCTAAGTCATGTGTCGGATAATTTTCCTCATGCGGCCTCAATCGCCTTGATGCATAGCGATGACCTTTCCATTCTGCATCGACGACACATCCAAGTCCTTGGCGCGTCGTCACAATAAATATCGAAGCTTTGAGCAACATCCGGTAGAACTAACACGGCAGCCGATGTCAATCGCTTCTTGACTCTGAAATCCTTCCTCACATTCTCGCGCCCATGCAAACTTCTTTTCCTTTTTCAAAGAATTGCGTAAGAGGTTTCGCAATTGTCGAGAAGCCTTCGATGAAGCGGCGGTAGTATCCTGCCATTCCAAGGAAACTCCGAATCTGGTTACCGTCTTTGGCTGTTCCCAATGTAACACAGCCTTCTACTTTGCTTGGATCTACTGGCGACTCCTTCATGCGGTCATTACATGTCCAAGAAACTCCACCTTGTCCTTCCAAAAATCACACTTGTCGAACTTGGCGAAAAGTTCTTTGTTCCTCGCCTTTTCCAAAACTCGCCTTAAGTGTTCGGCATGTTCATCCTCTGTCTTGGAGTAGATTAGGATATCGTCTATGAACACGACGACAAACTTGTCCAAATATTCCATGAACACCTTATTCATCATATTCATGAAATAAGTGGCGCATTTGTCAATCCAAAGGACATAATCAGAAACTCGTAATGTCCATATCTTGACGAGAATGCAGTCTTGAATATCTTACGATCGGATCTTCAATCGATGGTATCCCGATCTCGATCAATCTTGGAGAAAACTCGGCTCCTCTCAACCGATCAAACAAATCATCAATCTGGGTAGCGGATACTTATTCTTCACGGTGACTTCATTGGCGCCACGATAGTCGATGCACATCCCGAAACTTCCGTCCTTTTTCTTGACAAACAAAACCGGTGCTCCCCACGGCGACTAACTTGGTCTCGATAAATCCTTTCTCCATTAACTCTTCTAGCTGTTTCTTCATCTCTACCAACTCCTCGGTAGACATCCGATAGGGTCTCTTTGCTATCGGTGCTGTACCTTACAAGCTCTATCACAAACTCTATGTCCTGTCGGCGGCATACCGGGTAGATCTTTAGGAAAAACATCCGGGTACTCATTCACTCTTGAGACATCCTCTATGCCGATTGCCTTGGTGCTTGTTAACCATCAAGCTGTCCATCTCTAAGCTGCAGTGGCTTGAAATTCCACTTTCTTCCCACACGGGCTCTCAATCGAGATAGTCCTTCGTCCACAATCCAATACGGCCTTGTGCTTGGATAACCAATCCATTCCCAATATGACGTCTAAGGTCCGGGTCTCCAAAATTATAAGGTTTGCTAGGAATTCTATTCCACCTATTAGTATTCTCACCCGGAACATCCTACTTTCGCTCGGAGTTCGGAACCAGGGGTTTGAACTAAAAGCATGCATCTAAGTCTTGCAATCTGAGTTAAGTCCCTTCATAAAACGAAACTGCCTGGATTTATCTGTCGCTACATCCTCAAAGCGTGGCGTGCTAGGCTGTGTGAATTTGTTCAGTAGTCGCCATCGGTGATTACCTTGCTTCGTTGCTCTGAACTCCTCCTTCTTAAGGTCCATGATTCCTTCAGGCACGTGATCGCTTTGTCGAATGCATTTGTGAACTCTTCCCAAGTGATATCTTGAGGGTTCTCTTGCGTGGCACAGAAATTCTCCCACCATTCGGTAAATGTTCTTCCAAGCGATGAGAAGCGTAGAGTACCTTCTCATTTCCTATGCATTGAGCTATGTGTAGCTTCCTCTCGATTGATCTTAACCAATCATCGGCCTCCAATGGATTGGCATTCCCGAGAGAAAGTGGGTGGGTGAGTCCTCATGAACTCGACAGTCTTGTATTCTCGGGCGTGGTCCCCGATTAACTTGATTAGCGGTGGCCTGGCAAAGGACGTGCTGCATTTGTTGCATCATAGCATGCATCAATCGAGTCTGAGCAGCAAGAAAGGCTCCAAAATTCTGCATATCAATCGGCGGTCTTTGGTGCTCCATCATTGGGGTTTTCTGCTGGCGAGATCCACTCCCATTGCTTCCAAAGTTCCCACGGGTGTTCACCATCCGTCGATTTGCTCTAGGTTTAGAGATGAGGGGAAACAAGAATAGATAAGTAATATGGAACTTATGCGGGCGAAAGGTGTAACCTTAAGGTCCAACTTTATTATTAATAACTTGGTATGGCTGCTTACAATGCCTAAGGGCCTTGCAACACATCTGCACACTCAACAAACAAAGCAAATCCAAATCGAACTAACTCGAGTCTAACGCCTAAAGGGTGACTCTTTATTCTATGACTCGACTCGGCGAAGGAGTCTCACTATAGAACCTATGCTCACTCATCGAAAACCTCCACGGCCTGGAGTGCGGATCTTTGCGGCATAGGCGCCGAAACGATTGCCATGTCCAAAGAATCGTGTCATCTGTGGTAGTCGAAGAAGCGATGTCCTCATCGAGATCGACTCCTCACGGATCGGCTCGTGTAGCTCAAATCTTGGCTCTGGAGTGGTCCGTACAAAGTCATCTCCAACTCGTCAATCCTTCGCAAAGGTGTGCCACATACTCTTGAGCTTCCCGCCATCTGTTCTTCTCTGTCGTGATCTCCTTGCGGGCCTTCAGCAGCTCCTTGCTTGTATTATCTAGTACATCCTCCTGGCGACAACAAATCGTGCCAATTGTGTAACCGTGGCATCCTCATCCTGAATCTCCTTCGGTCAAGAAGGTTATCGCTGCGGGTGATAACGGAACACCGTGCTCTCCAACTCTCTGGCGTAGATACGGGTAATGTGCCGCATTGCGGCGTCGTGATACTTCTTGGATACCCATCTGCATTGTAGATCTCCTGGCGGTCACGTTGTATCGGGCGATTGCCTGGGCCCTTTTCCTAGCAGGTACCTCAATCTTCACGTCACAAGCCTTGATCAATCCCGCTTGTCCGATCACTTCCACTTGGTATTGCGGCTTCTCAAAATCTCCGAGAATTTGTAGCATATGCCAAAGTTCATGGGCGTGACCAACTCCCGGATCAACGTAGTTGAACTCCTCCTCCATCTGTCACAAGAGTGCTTACGTGAGAACTCGAAATTTTGAATTGTGACAAGGTAAGGAAAAATTTCAGCAAGAGACAAGAAAAGAGAGAAGGGGATAAGTCGAGATGTCATTTCTTATCTTGACAAACTTTTAGCTTTTAGAAAATAGGTTTTATCCTCACTACGACCATTCTAGCTTAGGGTTGAGCCTACGGTCAAGTATGGCTCGATACCACCTCTGTCGGGACCCCGAATTTGCAAATCCGGACCCTCTGTATTCCCGCACTAGTCCAGAACGCAGCTAGTGCACACAGTCTTAACATCGGTAAATATCACAATCATACCGATCGATACTATCAAAGTACTTTATTTAAATAACCAAACCGGTTACTCAACCTTATGGTCAAGTCACAAATGTCGCCTCGCAGAGCGATACTTATTAAAAAGAGAAATAATAGCAAATGAAAATCAAATAAGGTAACATCGTGGGCGCCATCCAAAGATACCACAGGCAACCGACCGGCTCGCTTCCCTAAGTAGACGGATCCTCTTGGAGTTCCTCCTCCAAAGTGGTGTAGTCTCCTCTTCAACTGGGTGTTGTATTGAGGCAAGGGTGAGTACTTGGTACTCAAAGCAAGTCATGCCTGAGAATGCAGGCTAATATACTATATGCATGGCTTGGTACAAAGGAATAACTCAAGGTATATTTGCAAGAAAAAGCTTTAGACAAGTAATATAAGTAGATTCGAAGCGGTAGAAATAAGTAAAACATAAATAACTTTTCAAGAAGTTTGGTAAACATCTTTCCCATCCTAATCCACATTTCCATCAACTTCATTATTAGTCCAGCCCAACCTTTCAAATCCAAGTTATTTTCAGAAAATCTAACCCTTATTGTAATTCGGCGATGTCCAATACCGCGGACACGGCTATTCGAATAGATTCTAAACTCTGCAGAGGTTATGCACTTTACCCACAAGATAAAGTCAAACACCACAAAGGCGAGTTCCGTAACAAAGTCTTTGAAACCTCTAACAATACAAGTGGTCCTCCCGGTTATTGTGCAAGACTAACCCTTCCCTTCGCTAAGGCGAAGTCTAGGCCAATCAACGTTAGATGGGTACTGGCCTCGGCCCGATGACGCTCCCCGTACAACTTACACAAAGGGTGTAGTTGACCTCCGAGGTCCCAGTGTACGTTATTAGCAACTTAATCAACTAGGTCCGTCCCATTACGAGACATGTGGTTGCACGTTAGACCCAGTTCAAAGGCTTGCAAGGTTAAGTCCTTAGGGTGACCAGGGCAAGACTACCCAAGAACCAAATCAACATCCCCAATGCCACAACCGGCCCACCTGATTACTCTTGCCATATGCCCTGGCCGTCAGCTGTTTATCAAACCCCAGTTGATTACCATGCACCACGTGCCATCAACATCACATGATACCTTTCCAAAACAGGTTCAATATATCATTAAGTCAATATTAACATTTGATTGTCCAAAATCATGTCATGAGCACGTAGCAGGTCTAAGCAGTGTACTACAACGGTCTAAACCCATGTTGGCGATTTAATAATGTCCAACTAGTAAACCACAACTAGGGTGACAAGGGATCATGGCACATACTTAGATAATCAAGGTGTCATACAGCAAATTGGTATTTATCTAATCCCCATGTTTAAGCAAAGTATTTCTCTAATTGAACTAGCATGCAATAGTTTAAATCAAAATAGATTTCGAAATAGGATCAACATGGTCAAAGCACAACTTGCCTTCAAAAAGTACTTGTTCTTGGTCTTGAGTTGGATCCTGAGTCAATACTTCTCCTTGAATCCTTCCCAGGCACTTCAACGTCTACTCGTAAAAGCGTGCAAATAGCAAATACACAAATAAACACTAGGCAAAAACATCCCAAAACTCCAAATAAAATCCATAAACAGAGAGAACATAATTTTCTGGATTTTTAGAAACTGGAATCGTCAAATTTGGAGTTAAGACGCAAAAGTTATGATTATTTAAAGTTTAAATAATCATTTAAATAATTTTACAGAGAAAAACTTTAGTCCAAAAATTAAATAAAATTCATATTTAGGTAGATCTCAATTTTATACAAATTTAGAAATTTGAATCACTCAAATCGGAGTTGAAACGCAAAAGTTATAAGCGTTTGAAGTTTGAAACAAAATCTGAAATCATTATTTCGAATTAATAAATCATTTTCTTTTTCGGAAATTAATTATTGCGTCATCATGGACACGTGGCAGCACTGGATTGGTCTGCTGACGTCAGCCGGTCCATGGACTTGGTCCACGCTCGGCTCGGGTCTACCGTGGACTCGGTCCACGACTCCACGTGTCGCTGACATGTGGGACCACTCGGGTGACGTCATCGCTGACGTCAGCGGGGCTCAGCCCACGGTGCTGACAGGTGGGTCCACCGATGGCGTCATGGGTGACGTCACGGTGCAGTCGCTGACACGCGGGCCCCGCGTGTCAGTGGCCACGCAGCGTCTGGCGGCCGGCCGCGTCGGTCCAACTTCCCGACACGTGGCGCCAATCACGGCCGTTGGTTTGAAAATCAACGGCGCGGATTAGATCCAGGGTTAACACGTTGAAACTACTCGTTGATCGTGGGCCGTTCGATCTAGATCGGACGGTCCAGATCTAATCCTATAATAACACTACTACGGCACGTGGCAATTGTGAACCGTTGGATCTTAATCCAATGGTCCAGATCCAATCGGGTTGGGGACACGTGAACTCACCTCAACCGTCCGACCGGATCTCGACGGTTCACCGAGCTCGCGAAGTCCGGCGATGGCGCTGGCGAGGCTTGGGCACCGGAGACGAACGACGACGAGCCCGACGGCGTTCGGTCGCTCGGCGAGATGAATCCTTCCTTCGGTTGCGTCTCGTCACGGTGGTTCCGGATCTGGGCTCCTTCGGCGGAAGACGACGGACGGCGGCGGAATCGGCGTTCCATGCGCGCACAGGGCTCCAACTCCGGCGAGCACGTGACGGCAAACGGCGACGGCTCGGCGAGATGGCTCGGGGAGCAGGTGCGCAAAGATGAGGGCAACCTCGGGACGCGTCTCACGCTTTAAATAGCCTCGGCGTTCGTGCGAGACGGAAACCTAGTTCTACACGGCGGCGGGCGCGGCGGCGAGTCCGGCTTTCGGACTTCGGCGGAGCGATGACGCTTACCGCCCACGTGGCACGATCAACGGCCACGATCGCGACGGGCGCGATCGGATCCGGGTCGGATACGGCTCGAACCGTGCAGGCGGATCTCGGTACCGTTGGATCTTGATCCAACGGTTGGGATTGATTAGGGTTGGGAGGCTGGTTTGGTCGAGTCAATCGGCTCGGTCGGACTCGAGTCCGACTCGGTTCCGACTTCGATCGGATGAACAGTACTCGACCGAGTTGAATTTCCAGCGATTTAATATTTAAAATAATTCAAGAATTCATTTAATTCATTAAAAATAGCAAATGACTCGAAAAATTCGAGAAAATTCTGGAAAATATTTTAGGGTATTTGGGACTCAAATAAAATATTTCCAACAAAATTTTATTTGCAAAATTAAATTCTTTAATTATTTCAAAATGGAATAAATTCAAATAAATTCCAAATAAATCCAAATAAATTCCAGAAAATTCCAAAAATTCACCAAAGTGCCAAATCACACATGAATTTAAGAAAAGCAAAATTTTGGGGTGTTATAGAAGGCTACTGTCTCGACGGGACAGAACCTCTGCTTTCGGGTTTTGCGAGTAGTTTGCGATGTCGGGGTAGAAGAGTGTTTGTGTACTGTTTTGTGGTCATGATTGTGAGTGTGTGGTACCTATGTGCAGGTGGTGTGACCCCGGGAGTGCCTTCTACTTCTCGCCAATCTGTCGCCCGTGGTTGAGGCAAGTGTATTGGAATGGGTAGCGGGTTGAAGTTTGCTAGATTGGTTGAGTTTGAAATTGAATATATGATATGTTCACATGCCATGCTTTAATGATTGTCATTGATATGATGAATATGCTTATTATGTTATGATGTCATGTGTTAATGTACAAGTTATTTATGATGTTGGCATGTTTGCATACATAGCATGATACATGGCCCGGGCGGTGAGAAAGTCATAACTAGTCCGGGGAAGGTCGGTGAGAAAGTTATGACTATTCCGGTGAGCCAATGAGTAAGCCCTACATCGTGATTCCATCCACCGCGGTGTATGGAAGCGAGGAGTAGGCATCCTCTATCTTCGGGATGGAAGGGGGGAGAGGGTGCACACCGACGGGTGTGTACTCAACCATACCGGTATGAGTTTCCAAGGAGACATGAGCATCGCATCGCATTGCATACATAATGATGATGATAATGATATGTGATCATGAATGAGATGATAGACATGATATGAGTTGTTGTAGCCATGTAATTGTTCTTTTGTACCATTGCAATATACTTGCTGAGTGTTGAACTCACGCTTGTGCTTTCTTGTTGTTTTAGGTACCATGAAACCGGCATACGGGGAAGGGCATTAGCTACACATCTACACGTAGCTCCACACTTATAGACAATTTATTCATCTTGGTCATGATAATAAGAGTAGTGCCATGCAACTTGGTGCAATGGTTAATTTGTGTGCTTGGTTTCCTCTTTTACTTCGTTTGACTCATGAGATGGTTGGAATCTTTATCATAGGCTTATACTGCTGCTAGAACATTTGTTATTGATGATTTAGATGTCATTCTTTATACTTTATCCTGTGATCATATTGTTGTTGCTTCAATTCATGGAAAAACAAAGGAGATGCTGCCGAAATTTACGGTTTTAGCATTTACTCCTTTGCAGTAATTTATCTTAGTTTATGGTATTTAGATGTTGTTTAGCCTATGTTTGGTAGCATTCAGGCATGCTAGATGCCGGGGTGTTACAGTGTCTTTCCCAAATAAATAATAATAGGAGTAAAACTAGTAGGTGTATACCCTATGGAACCGGACCATTTGATACAGTAGAATCGACTAAAATAATATTGTCTTAAGTGTATTAATATTTATAAGCATATACATATATAACGCCAAGCAAATATCACAGGCTCAAAATAATATTCCATTATAAAATGTCAAGTAGTCCTTTTTGTTCTGTTGTAGATGAAACTAAAATAAACAGTGGGTAGCTAAGTGATTAAGTTCATAGAAGATAAAAAAGGGGGAATATCATTTGGTCTAAAACTAGCTACATGTAGAAATTATGCAAATAAAATCCAAATTGAATGGAACTTGTTTTATTTGAATCCTTGTATAATATTCTATCTAAATATGCAATTATATTTAAATTAGAAATTGGTTTGTATTATTTTCTACTTAGGTTTGTTCTCACTATGATAAAGATTCAAATAATCATAATTTATTCAAAATAAGTTCAAATAATGTGAAACTTGTTCTATTATGCTAGTTAAATTGTGGAGAACATGATTCTACAAAAATACTTAGGGTGTACCATGCATCTTTTATATTTTAATAATTAGTGACCTTAAGTATTATTTTAGATTATATTCAAAAATTGACCTTTGTTTGAATTAAACTCATAAATAGACTATTATTCAATGCAGGAAAATTTAAGTAGTTATAATACATGGAAGAAGTTCCTAAACCCTATTTTGGAATCATAATACTTAACCATGTACGAAAATTTTATAGTTGATTAAGTTTGAATTAAGCTAGTAAATGATCATACTAATAAGATATTAGTATAATTAAGGTACTTGTATAGGCAATAGTGTATATAGAACCTACCTTGGATGATTCATAGTACATAACTGTCGACGATTGGGGAACAGGCCCCCGCCGAGCTTACTTGTTGGTGGAGGGACCAACTGTGACCCCTTCTTACGTGAGGGATTACTCGAGGAACGACTCACCAGATTTCAACGAGCGTGGACACAGCAGTTTACCCTGGTTCGGGCCTCTCAGGAAAGAGATAATAGCCCTACTCCAGCTCTCGTTTACTCTTGCAATGTGTCTGAGTCTTACAGTCTGTGCGTGGTATGTTGCTCTGTCCCCCTCATGATGGGGACGCTTTTATAGCTTACAAAGGATCGAACTCCACGACCCCACTACCCGCACGTTTGGACCTCGTCCAAACGTGGCAACTGGTGGATCCTATCTTTCCGCCACGCTCCCACGGGAAACGTAACGGGCCAACGGAAGTTACGCTCGGGTGGTTATTCCCACCGACCCCGAGACCACGTAAGGTCGGCCGATGGCCGACACCGAGCTCGAATCGACCGAATACGATGCATTCTTGGTCCCACCCGAGCCCGAGCTCGGAACCAGCCGGAATGCGTAGCCCTCCGAATTCTGATTAGACAATCCAGGGTAACGACCTCCTGGTAGCTCGGGCGGGAGCGAGCTTGGTCGTTGGTGGCATCCGAGGTAATTTATGGAAATTACCCGACCCCCCGACAGCTAGCCCCCGAGGTTCAAGTGGGAAAAGGTCTAAGGAAGGCCTTCCTTGGGCCTACTGTTCTCTGAGCATGTCGGATTCTGCGGGCGACAACTGCCGCGACCAACGAGCTATCAACCTTCTCCGGGAACGAGCTTGTTGTTCCAGCTCGTCGTGTTTCGAGCGAACAGAAGTGGGCCCCCCTCATCGGTTCCTTCTCCTGGAAGCCTGAACTGTCCTTCCTGGGGAACCGCCTTTTCTGGCAGGACGGTTTCGATTTGCGTGCCCACGTGTCGTTTCCCGGATGGCGAACGCCTCAACTGCCCTCTGTGCCTCTAGGGCTTCCTCGACCATAACGGCGGGAAGTCCTTTCGCTTCCCCATCTCCTGGAGGAGTTTTTAAACACTCGAAGAGAAAACCCTTAGACTCACTTGGCCGTATTGCGATCGCTGCGTCTCACACTCCTCTGCTTCGGCGCTCATCCTTCTCCTTGATCATCTTCCTCATCCTCATGGCGAAGTTCGGCGTCAGCAAGCTCGACAGGCGCAGGCTGGAGGTCCTCGAGCGGGCGAAGTACCTCGACGCCGGTACATGGAGAGCCCCTGGCGACGAAGAGAGCCCGCAGCCGGAGGAGGGGGAGATCGTCTCCACCGAGCTCTACGCCATGAACGGGCTCCGGACGCCCGAAAGTGAGTTTGTTGAGGCCGTACTCGCCTCCTGCGAGTGCGAGATCGCTCACCTCCATCCCAACTCCATTCTCATTATGGCCATCTTCACCCATCTCTGCGAAGGGTTCGTGGGCGTCGAGCCCACTCCCAGTCTCTTCTTCCACTTCTACACCCTTTCTCGCACCTAAGACGCGCAGTTTGGCCGCCTACTTCCGCCGACCTACCCGAGCCATATGAGTACCCGAGCTTCACACTCAAGGACTCGTGTCGGGTTGGGCCGACTCTTGGTTCTACCTCGAGGAAAGGTATAGGCACGCTTTTCCTACTCCGGCGCCAGAGGTCGCTGGCCGAGACGCCCCGACCGCCCGTGGAGCCCGAGGAGGAGAAGATCCTCATGACGATCAACGAGCTCACGTGCCTGGGGCTGACCGGCCGGGACGTTACCCGGGACTACGTCAGGAACCGGATATCACCCCTTAGGAGGAGGGAGCATCCCTTCTTCAAGGTCGAGGGGTGGCAGGACATCACCCGAGTCACGCCAGGTATGTCATCGCCCTCAATCTTCTTTTCCGAGCGTAGGATGCCCCTTCTCACGACCTCTCCCTTGGCTGGTATGCAGCTCCGCCAGAGGACTGGGTGGATGTGAGGGTGTCCGAGATGTTCGGCACCCCTAAAGGCAAGGAAATCATCGAGGGCCGCCAGATCCCGAACAACGTCCTTAACCGACCGAGGCGGTAAGTCCCGACTCGGACTTCTTTCAAGCTTTTGTCCTGACAGTTTCGCCGGGGCCTTCCGACCTCATTCGAAGTTTTCTCTTTTTCAACAGAGAAGGTTGCCTCGAAGTCGCCGTGTCCCACCGGGATCGCAGCTGGACGGGTCGAAAGACCAAGGGACAAAGCGGTCGCAAGCGCCGCGCTCGATCTCCGTCGGCCACGCTGCCCCGCCAGCAAGACACGCAGCGCCCGGCCGACGACCGCTCACCCGCCAAAGACTTGGAGTATGCGGACCGGCAGAGGTGAGTGAACTGAGATTGTGGATGGACGAGTACACCAAACAATCCCGAGCCGATGGCTCGCTTGCGCACTGCGTGGCGAAGAAGGAGGCCGCAGCCGGCCGGCCCAGCGGAAGGTCGAGCCGAGGGCTGATCGCGGCCTTCAGCGGAGCTCGCGCGGTGAGCTCGAGCTCGGCTCCCGGGACCACGAGGAGGAGAAAGACGAAGCCGACCCCGCGCCTTGGTCCCGAGGTCCCGCAGTCGCCCGCCACGCCTCAACCGCGCCTAACGCCGATCGTCTCCGAGGTCGGCTTGGAGGAGGTCGACCCTTCTGGCCGCCAGAGGCCGACAAGGCGGCGAGGACATGGCCGCCCTCCTGGCCCGCGCGCCGAGCTCAGCTAGCGGACGCCGAGCAAGGTCGATCTCCTACTCCTCTTGTTTGTCTCTTTCCCCTCCGGCACCATACTAACCCCACATCGTCTATAGTGGGTGTGGCAGTTGGTGCGGAGTTATGGGATTTCGAAGCGATGGCTGACGATATTCTTGACTTCGTGCTAGAGAGGGAGCTAGCCCGGGCTGCCGAGGTCGTCATGGGCGACGAGGCCGGCGGGGAGCCGAGGCCATGAGGCCCGGGGCCCCTACCAAGCTGCCGGTGGCGATGACGTCGAGGTGGGGGAGTCTGTTGCCGCGGAGCCCCGGGACCCGGAGGTCGTGTCTCCCGAAGAGGAGGCACGGAGGAAGATCGCGGCCGCCGATGCCCGGGCCGCAGCGGAGGGCATCCCCCACATCATAGTTGTGGAGGATGACAGCCCGGGGGAGTCTGATGGTGGTGAGCAGGCCGCTGAAACTTCCGGCGCCAGCGACATCATCACCGCGACTCTTCAGGAGATCGCCGAGGCCTCTCCCCGGGCTTATGACGTCACGCCGGGCCCCAGCGCCGGCCCGGCGTCAGGGGACCCCAATCCTGGCGGGAGCTCGTCCGACGAGGAAGAGCCGGCTACCTCTACCGGGTTGGGAGACGAGCCCGACCACCGTGGCGGCCGGGCAGCTTCCAGACGAAGGGAATCTGCCGGGCGCCGAGGCTGCTCCAGTCGAGACCGATCTCCCGGCCGCCGACCCGGTGCCCCCGGTTGATCCCGCTCGGACGCCGGCTGCAGCCCAAGGGCCGGATACCGACAGTGTCCTGTTGCTCCCATGGCCGTAGACGCCGAAGGGGTGGAGCCCCCGGTCGAGGAGGCGAAGCCCCCAGTCGAGGAGGCGGAGCCCCCAGTCGAGGAGGCGGAGCCCCCGGGCGCAACTTCTGCCCGGGAGGAAGAAGAGCGGGAGGTGATCCTTGCTCTTGAGGCCGTCCCTCTCCAGGAGGCGGAGGCTGTCCCCCAGGGCAAAAGTCCATCGCCTTCGGGGGACGGGGGAGCTCGGGCTCAAGCCCCCGAGCCCGATCAAGGAGAAGGGACTAAGGCGGGGGATCCCTTGCCTGCCCAGAACGAGGTGGAGGACCCCGCCGAGTTGTTCCATCAGGGGCTGGAGACCCGACTTTTTTGGGTAAGTACTCCTGGCTTTTGTACTTTTACCAAGAGCTTCGATTACGACCTGAAAACGCCCTGCTGCGCAGGTGCTGGAGTCCACCATGAAGGACTTCCATGCCGCGACCGTGCCGCCAGAAGTTGTCGCGAAGCACCAAGCCGAGCAGGACGCCAAGATTGCGGAGCTCGAGCGCCGGGTTGCCGAGCTGACATCTTCCGAGGCCGAGATCCGGCGGAAGGTGGAGGAGTCCGTGCACGAGCTTCAGGAGCGCCTCGACCGGAGCGAGCAAGCAAGGTCGGGCCTGGAAGCCACGGTGGCGACCTTACGCGACGCTGCTCGAAGCGCCGAAAGGACAATCGACCAGCAACGGGAGGAGTCCAGGCGACTTCGTCAAGCGGCAAGCGAAGGTCGGGAAGCTCGCCGGCGGGTGCTCGACCTTGAGTCCGAGCTTGACTCGGTGCGGGACGAGCTCGTCGCTGCAGGGCGAAGAAGCGTCTTAGGGCTCCTGTAATTTTCTTTTTCTGTCTTTACCGTAAAACTTAAGGGAAAAAAACCGCTTGATTGAACATAGAAAGAGCGTTATTTTTAATTGATGTTTTTGTTTTTCTCGAGATGACAACGATTTGTTTCGTGCCGTGGTCTTACGCGACTTAGCAGTCAATCGTACGAGGAAATGACTATCTCGCGCGAAAGTTGCACGAGGTCGAGGTGACCATCTCGCGCGAAAGTTGCACGAGGTCGAGGTCGTGGCCACATGGTACCCAGTTGAACATAGAAAGAGCGTTATTTTTAATGGATGTTTTTTGTTTTTCTCCGAGATGACAACGATTTGTTTCGTGCCGTGGTCTTACGCGACTTAGCAGTCAATCGTACGAGGAAATGACTATCTCGCGCGAAAGTTGCACGAGGTCGAGGTGACCATCTCGCGCGAAAGTTGCACGAGGTCGAGGTCGTGGCCACATGGTACCTCTATAGCCCCCCGCCGCCAACGGAGGTCGTGGGCGTAGACTGCGAGCACGACCTCGTTGGCGGAGTAGAATTCTGCGGAGACCGTGTGGCCCTTAGGGTTACGGTGCGTTGACGCCGCCCACCGGCCGACTGAGCTCGAACCGCTCGTAAGGGTGTCTGTGCGAATCTTTACTTGGCGGCGGAGGTCTACCGCTAAAAAAGATGGTCGCCTTACGAGGAAGGAAGCCCTCGAGGTCGAGCTTTTGTCGTACGGTGTTTTGCCCCAACGACCGACCTGCCCCTGACACTTTGTCTGGGTCGAGCTTAATCGTAGAATGGGGAAAGAGAGAGAGAGAGAATGGGAGGTTAAGGTGACAAAGTTTATTAAAAAGGTAAAATGGTGAGGTTAGACATGGAACTTACGCAGTTGGTCGATGTTCCAAGTACTAGCTAGTTCTCGACCATCTTCCATTGCAAGGCTGACAGCCCCAAGGCCGTTGAGACGGCCGTGTAAGGACCGTCCCATCTTGGCGTTAGCTTGTTGGCTTTTGACAGGTCTTGGACCCGTCGCAGAACGAGGTCGCCGACGTGTAAGGTCCTTGGTCGTATCGATTTAGCGGCGTGCCTGCGAAGAGCTTGCAGGTAAACCGCGGATCGCAACAGAGCCCGTTCACGAAGTCGCCTCCGCAGGTCGAGGTCGAGAAGGCGTTCGCCTTTCGCGTCGATGTTATCGGCCAGGTTCACCCTCGGGATCCTAGGACAACCTCGGCGGGTAGGACAGCTTCCGCGCCATATACGAGCTGAAAGGGGGTCTCCCCCGTGGCTCGGCTCGTCGTGGTGCGGACTGACCAGAGGACGGGGGGTAGCTCGTCCACCCAGGCCTGACCATGCCGACGAGGCTCTTGAAGACTCTCTTCTTGATTCCTTGGACGATCTGCCTGCTCGCACGCTCGGCCGCCCCATTGCTCGTGGGTGGGCCACGATGCGAAGCATATCTTGGTCCCGACCTCCTCGCAATAAGCCCGAAACACCTCGCTCGTGAACCGAGTGCCGTTGTCGGTAATGAGGCGACTTAACGCCAAAGCGGTTACTACATTATTGCGGAAGAACCTTTTAGCCGCTGTGCCGAGATGGTTGATATAGGCTCGGCCTCGATCCATTTAGTGAAGGTGTCGATTGCGACGAACAGGTATTTACAACCCCTCCTTCCCCTGGGAAATGGACCGAGTATGTCGATGCCCCAAACCGAGAACGGCCAGGTTAGCGGCATGGTCTGTAGCGCGTATGCCGGCTGATGGACCTTCCGAGCATGGAACTGGCAAGATCGGCAGGAGGTTACTATTGAGCGTGCGTCGGCCAGGGCCGTCGGCCAATAGTAACCCAATCGGAAGGCTTTGCTCACCAAGGTCCTAAAGGACGAGTGGGCTCCACACATCCCGTCATGGATATCCTTGAGGAGATATTTGCCTTCCTCTTGGGTGATGCACTTGGAGAGGACGCCAAGCGCGCCTTTGCGGTATAAAAGACCCTCGACCATTTTATAGGTCGAGGAGCGTCACTAGCCGGGATTTCGGCTTCCTCCTCGGCAAAGGTCCGTGCACGAAGTATTGGATGAATGGCGTCATCCACCAAGGCGTCTGCTCGAGGAAGGAGACGGTACCACCCGTCTCGGTTGCCTCTTCCGGGGATGGAGGGCTTATAGAGGTGCTTTCGATGAGCACCCCGAGCGGAAACCGGCGGAACCGACCTTTGATAGATGGTCGGCCAGGGCATTGTCCTTCCTGGGATGTATAGTACTTGAAGTTTCAAGTACTTTTCCATCTTCCTTACTTCAGCCAGGTAAAGCGCCATTGAGTCATCGGAACACCGATACTCCTTGTTAACCTGGTTGATTTACCACCGCGAAGTCGCCTCTTAGCGATTAGTCGTTGGACTCCGAGCGCTTTGCATGCGGCCCGGCCAGCGACCTTCGTATTCGCCGCGTTGTTTGTTGCGCCGAGAAGTGCGAGTTGGAGGGCGTCGGATCCGCTCCCCACGAGGGGATTCGAGGACCACTCCGGCCTCGAAAGCAATCGTAAGCTCGGGATCCGTCGAAGTGCATGACCCAGCGACCGTGCTCGGCCTGGTTGGGTTCGGGTTCGGGCGGGGCGGGGTTTGTCCATTCGGCTAGGAAGTCCGCTAGGACCTGAGATTTGATCGCGGTTCTGGCCGAGAATTCGATCTCGAATTCGGCGAGCTCCATGGCCCATTTTGCGATCCGCCCGCTTGCGCCTCCGATTCAGAATTTCTCTCGGGAAGTTGGTCGGGACTTGGATTTTGTGTGCCTGGAAGTAGTGTCTTAATTTCTTCGAGGCCACGAGGAGCGTATAAAGGAGTTTACCGACCTCGGGTAACGCTCCTTTGGTCCGTGTAAGACTTCGCCGACGAGTAGATCGGGCGCCGCACTCGCCCCGTTCTCTTCGTGATGACGGCGCCATCGCATGGGGTGTGGCGGCCAGGTAAAGCAAGAGGACCTCTCCTACTGGGCGTGGTCAAGACCGGGGTCTTGACAAATATAGTTTAAGCTCTTTGAAAGAGCGATGCCTTCATCTGTCCCAAGTGAAACCGTCGTGCTTCCGGAGCGCCTTGAAGAAAGGTAGGCCGCGTTCCCCGAGCCGCGAGATGAAACGACTTAAGGCCGCCATTCTCCCAGTCAGGGACTGGACCTCCCGAGTGCACGTCGGTGGTCGCATGTTCTCGATGGCTTCTATCTTCTCTGGGTTGGCCCCGATTCCTTGTGGGCCGATCATGTATCCGAGCACCTTGCGGCTTTGACCACTGAACACACATTTTTCCGGGTTTAACTTTATTCGATGCTTGTTGAGGTTATGAAAAGTCTCCTCTAGATCGGATACATGGTGGAGGCCATTTTGCTCTTGACGACTATGTCGTCTACATACACTTCCGTGTTTCGACCTATTTGGTTCGAGAAGGTTTTACGCATAAGGCGCTGGAAGGTCGCTCCAGCGTTCCTTAGACCGAAGGACATGGTCGTGTAGCAGAATGTGCCAAACGGCGTGATGAAGGAAGTTTTCTCCTCGTCGTCGGGCGATATGCCGATCTGGTGATAGCCTGAGTAGGCGTCCAGAAAGCTCATCGCCTCGGAGCCGGCCGTCGCGTCGACCAACTGGTCTATCCGAGGTAGCGGGAAATTGTCCTTCGGGCATGCGGCATTCAGCCCGTGTGATCGACACACATGCGCCACTTGCCTCCTTTCTTCATCACGATGGTAGGTTGGCCAACCAATCGGAATGGTCGACCTCCCGAATGAAACCGGCTTTGAGGAGCTTGTCCAGTTCCTCTCTGATGATGGCTTGCTTCTCCGGGGAGAAGCGTCTGAGCTTGCCGCAAAGCTTTTGTCGTGCCGAATCATAGCTCGTGCTCGACGACCTCCCTTGGGACTCCGGGCATGTCGGACGGTTCCCAGGCGAACGTGTCCGCGCTTCTCCGGAGGAAGGTCACGAGCTCGAGTTCCTATTTAGGATCTAGGGAAGCCCCCACGTGTACGACCTTGTCTGGCTTTGCGTCGCACAACGGGATGGCCTTGGTTTCTCCCGGCCTGGAGGCTAGCCTTGGGCCGGGAACTCCTCGGCTCTTGCTCGGGCCCGCGTTAGGCGATTGACCGACCATGTCCAACGCCCTCTCGTCGCGATTCAGAGCCGCTGGGCTTCCCTTGATCGTGGATCACGCCGCCGGGCCGGGACCTTCAAGCATTGGTACGTGATGAGTGGCGGCCATGAATTTGGCGAGCGCTGGTCGGCCCAGGATGGCGTTGTAAGCCGACTCGAAATCGACCACTTCGAACGTGATTAGCTCCGTTCGGAAGTTGCTCGGATTGCCGAACGTTACTGGCAGGACGATCTGGCCGAGTGGCCTGACCGACGTTCCGGGTACTATCCCGTAGAACGGGACCACCATGCTTTTGATCTTGGAGCGAGGGATCTGCATTTCGTCCAAGACCTTGGCAGACATCAGGTCCAGGGAGCTCCCGCAGTCCACAAGGACCCGACCTACTGCGGTGTTGCAGATTGTTGGGCTAACGACCAACGGAGCCTTTGGGGTTTCGTCATCCCCGAGGGCGATGCGTCCTTGGAGAAGGTGATCGGCACTCGGACCACTTGAGTGCCGGACGAGGCTTCCCCTGAGTGACACGGAGTACTTCGCGCGCGGCCTCCTTCAACTCCCGACGCGACCCATAGGCGGCGGAGCCCCCGAATATCACGGCGATGTGATTTCTCGGCTCTTGGTACTCCATGTCGGTGTCTTGCTCCTCGGCGGGCTTCTTGCCCTTGACGTCTCCTTCCATCTCGGGGAGCGTGGGCATGGGACCCTTACCATTGTAGAACTGCTCCAGGCGGGAGGCCCACGTTCTGCAATTCCGAAGGTCATGCCCATGCGCCTGGTGGAGCGGGCAGAAATAGGCACTAGCCCGCCCGCGTTGGTTGCCGCGCTCTTGGTCGTCCCGGTTCTGCTCGTTGCTCCGCTGAACCGGTCGACCCTTTCCTTTCGGGGCTCCCCCCTATACGACTGCGAGGTCGGCCGTTGTCTTTCGATGGCTGCCACCATGCCGGAGACGGAGGATTTTTTCTTCTTTTTGATTTTTTTCTCGATCGAGCTTACGCTCTTTCGGCTTGATGCCCCTTCGAGCCCGGGCTGAGGGGGCAGCTTTCCCTCGTCTAGCAGCTTCTTCCATTGGACGGCCTCGTCCGCGTTGGCGTAACGGTCAGCCATGCGGAACAGCTCGTTGGCTGTGATGTCCGGGTGGATTTCGAGGTCCTGAGTAAAGCGTACGTCTCGGACCCCGAACTTGAAAGCCCGGACGACCGCCTCATCCGAGATGCTCGGGATGGAATTGCGCACTTGCATGAAGCGCTGGACGAACTGGCGCAGGGTCTCGCCCTCCGTCTGTATCAGACGCTCAAGGTCGCGCTCCTTCCCCGGGCGGACGTAGCAGCTCTGGAAGTTGGCTCGGAGAGTGCTGCTCAGCTGGGCCCAGGACCGGATCGAGTTCTCCTTCTGGTTGAATAGCCACGTCCGAGCCGGCCCGTCCAGGACTGTGGGCAGAAAGTTGGCCATCACCCTTTCATCACCCCCGGCAGCTAAAATGGCCGTGGTGTAGATCGAGAGAAACTCGTCGGGGTTCTGAGTCCCATCGAATCTCTCGATGTGACCCGGCTTAAACCTTGTCGGCCAGGTCACTCGTCGCAGCGATGTCGCGAACGCCCTGCACCCGAACACGGGACTGTCGGGGCGATCGCCACGAGCGCGGCGGTCGGGGCGATCCCCACCAGCCGAGCCCGAGGTTAGTGGGCCCAGGCGAGAGAAAATCTCCCTACGCCTGTAGGATGGGGAGTGGCCCGATGAGGAATGTTCGGCCCGGCTCGCCTGGGTGGCTCAGATTCACGGTCCCGAGGGAGCCCCTGAATTGCTCCGGTGCCCTCCCGAGCCCGTCGCGTTCGCGCCGATCACTCTGGAGTGCGGCTGCGTGAGTCGTCGGGTGGTGGCGCTCGGACGCCCGGGCGGCGTTCGAGAATTGCTCTGGCGCCCCTTTCCGAGGAGGCCTCCGCCGCCTTATGTCTGTGGCGATTTCCTCGAGGTCGTCGGCCATGGCCGCGCCCATGGCTTCTAGGTCGACCTGGCCAGAAACTCCCGAGGTTGCGCACCACCGTGGCCAGGGCTTGAAGGCGTTCCCGCTCGGGGAACGCGGGTGACTGGCTCGTTCGTCGCCGCGACTCCGGAGTCCCGTGACGCTGCGGAAATTCTCACGAACTTCGCCCTGGTCTTATCGGGCCAGGCCACCTCGGACTTGCCGGCGTAAGCCGGTCCGATTCAGGGATACTGCGCAGGTGCTCTTTGGCCAGCCAGAGCGGTGAAGACGCGCTCACCGGATTTGCTCCCGACATTTCCATCCTCCTCCGCAACGAAGACGTTACGGGATTGGACGGATCGCGAGGGGGACATCACGGTGTCTCCCCGTGAAGCGGTCCCTGGTCGAGCTTCGTAGAGGTCGGGATGTCCAGACCATCGTAGAGCCGTCGTACTCGCCGTCCGAGAGGGCGTCGAGCCGAGCGAAAGAATCGCCCGGCAGCGGCCGCTTCCAGGAAAAGCTCCGGAACCGTCATGATTCTTAATACGGCGACGTCGCCGGCCCCATTGTCGAAGAACTGCTTGTCCTCTTCCCCGATCTCGGGGGCGTAGAGGCCCCGGTGGTTCTGGGATTCTGACATTCCTCGGGATTCCTCACGAAAGGGAAAGTCGGTCCCCACGGACGGCGCCAGCTGTCGACGATTGGGGAACAGGCCCCCGCCGAGCTTACTTGTTGGTGGAGGGACCAACTGTGACCCCTTCTTACGTGAGGGATTACTCGAGGAACGACTCACCAGATTTCAACGAGCGTGGACACAGCAGTTTACCCTGGTTCGGGCCTCTCAGGAAAGAGATAATAGCCCTACTCCAGCTCTCGTTTACTCTTGCAATGTGTCTGAGTCTTACAGTCTGTGCGTGGTCTGTTGCTCTGTCCCCCTCATGATGGGGACGCTTTTATAGCTTACAAAGGATCGAACTCCACGACCCCACTACCCGCACGTTTGGACCTCGTCCAAACGTGGCAACTGGTGGATCCTATCTTTCCGCCACGCTCCCACGGGAAACGTAACGGGCCAACGGAAGTTACGCTCGGGTGGTTATTCCCACCGACCCCGAGACCACGTAAGGTCGGCCGATGGCCGACACCGAGCTCGGAATCGACTGGAATACGTTGCATTCTTGGTCCCACCCGAGCCCGAGCTCGAACCACCGAATGCGTAGCCCTCCGAATTCTGATTAGACAATCCAGGGTAACGACCTCCTGGTAGCTCGGGCGGGAGCGAGCTTGGTCGTTGGTGGCATCCGAGGTAATTTATGGAAATTACCCGACCCCCCGACAATAACCATTTAATATTACAAGAATGATTAGATCCAACCCTAGTTGTCTTAGTTTCAATTTGTAAGTTGGATTCCAATCATAGTGTACCTTTAGCCCTTAATTAACATATGATTTCATACAATAGATACAACATAATGGATGGACTAATATGACCCAAATGCTATAGAAGTAATATTGAAATATCCTTAAGGTCAAAACCCTATTAATCTACTAGAATGATTGCATATCATTTGTCGTAAACTTAAGATTTAACTATCCATAACTTAAGAAGTGAATACGGCATTGCCGATAAGTACTAGTACCTATAGAACCAGCTTTAGAATACTTCCTAAAGCTAGACTGTTTCATTATGTAAAAGTATTTCTATTATAATTTGCTTTGCAACTGAATCCTATTCAAAACCTAACCCTGCGTACTATGAACCCTAAAAGCCCATAATATATTTATGTCAATAACTTTGCTCAATAACTAGTACTATAGGTTAAGTTACACTTGCATTAATGATTAATTGTTAAGATGCTTGGTTTTTGCTTAAATTGAACCATGCATGCACTAGTGATCAATTGTGATGTCTGTTATTGCTTATATTCATTAGTGCAAGTTGTACTTTGCCCTCACCCTGTTGTTTTATGTAATAATTTATATTAACATATACAATCTTAGTTTCTTGAATTCGTAAGATAAAATAGAATGAATCATAAGGAATAGATGTTGTATCCGATGCGACCTTCAAATCCTTAAATCGGTAATAAGACTACGATGTTAAAGTAGTATGTTCGCTTACGCGACCTTCAAACCCGTAGGTGGGAAGAGTCAGGTGGAAAACCCAAGAGTGCCTGGTGTGGGATGCCAAAGTTGAGAGTTTTTTTGGGGTGGAGATTGAGAAGATATGTAGCGGTGTTTAGGGCCTCAACCTAGTAAGAGGGAGGCATGCTAGCTTGGAATAGGAGGGACCGTAAGATGTTGTTGATAGAGCGGATGACCTATTCCGCTTTACTGTTTTGTTGATATGTATGTGGACATGACATACGGAGTGTGCTACCATGAGAGAGGAGATGAAATCACATGGTGTGATTATCGAATTCACAACCATTGTCACATTGGATATTCCGAACAGTGGTGGAAAATTGAGTGCCCACGTAAGCAAAGAAGTTGCGTAGGATGTTGAATACCTCAAATTTTAGACGAAGGGGAAATATCCACACGTAATGAGTGTAATCATCAAGAACAATGAGATAATATCTATAACTGAAAATACTAGGGATAGGCGAGGTCCATAGGTCACAATGTATTAACTCGAAAGCTTTATGTGTGCGACTAGAAGAGGTATAAAAATGAAGACGCACACGATGTCCTAGCTGACATTCATGACACAATGGGTCTGTGGAGACTTTATTACATGAAATATGAGAAGCACTAGCAAGATGCGAGAGTGCTTGGACGCCGAGGTGGCTGAGACACCGGTCCCACAGGGTGGAGGGTGGAGTGGCGACGAAGAGGGCAATAGGAGCTGGAGACGCCCAATGGAAAGGGTAGAGGTTGCCACGGCTATTGCACTTGATGATCACGCTCTTGGTTTGATGATCCTTCACAGAGAGACCAAACGGTCAAATTCCACAGAACAATTATTGTCCAAAGTGAAACGACAAATAGAAACTGAAGAGTGGCCATGCCAGTATGGGTTATGGGAATGTGAGACCCATTGCCGATGATGGCGTGAGAGGATGCAGCGGAAGGAATGCAGGAGAAAGAGGAGATATTACCATGGTCCGCAGTCATATGCGTGGACACACCAGAGTCCATGTACCAGTCAGATGATGGGGGAGCCAGCATCATGGTGTTGAAGGCATGCATGAGTTGATTCTGGTCCCAGGAAGCCAACGGTGTTGTCGCGGCGGAGGGTAGAGCGGGCTCATACCCCAGCGCGCCAGGAGCGGGCACGTAGTACTGAGCTGGTGCGGGTGCGTAGACCTGGCCTGGTGCAGGTGTCTGGGCTAGCATGGTGGCAATGAAGTCACCAGGTGAGCGTGGGCCGTGAATGGCCTGGTAGTTTGGCCAGGGACGCTGACCAGGGCACATCTGGATGGATTCGGCTCAAGGGTTCTATAGGGATGGCCAGGTGTTGTTGGCGCCACTGCCTCGGGAGGAGCCGCCACCCTTGCTGTTGTGGCGACATTGCCGGAGTTGCGCTGTTGTTGTGATTGCCGCTGTAATAATCGGACTAGGTGTTGTTGTTGTTGGAGACACAAGACTAGCCGCCGCCAGTGTTGGTGGTGCTACTAGTGGCGGGCTTGGAGGTGTTGGAGGAACTGTGCTGGAGGAGGCGACAAAGGTCGAAGCTGGCGAGGACTCAATGTTGATCGTGAGTTCCTCGAGAAGGATTGCAGACCGCGTCTCGAGGAAGGAAGGCAGAGGGCGCTGCATGGAGATGAGTGTCTGCATGTGGGCGAAACACTGGCTCAAACCACACAAGGTGTTGAGGATGAGGCCCTTGTCGAGGATCGGCGTTCCCACAGCGAGGAGTTCATCGGTGAGGGCCTTCTATTTGCTACAATAATCGGCCACGAACATGGCACCTTGTTGGAGTCCTTAGAACTCCTACTCGAGGTAGATGGCACATGTTTCCACGTTGTCGCGGTACAAGCCCTTGATACGCAACCAAAAGGTGTGCGCAATGCCCCACATGGCCGACAAAAATATATGATTATTTGCGTCGGCCCCCACCTTGGCCGACGAAAATACTATTATTTTCGTCGGCTTTCTCCAAGCCGACGCAAATAATTTGGGCCGACGAAAAGAATACAAAGTCCTGTAGTGATGGCGAGGAGGTTGGGGGGAGATGGCGGCGTAGAGCCATGAACGGACGAGGGTGTCAAGGCGCATCCATTGGTCACTAGGAGCCGAGGGGGTGCCCTCATGAATGTGGGTGTCGAGGGCATATTTCTGGAGAGTGACACCAAACAAGTCGCGCCATTAGGCATATTTGGTCGCCTGTAGGTCGAGAATGATGGGGACGAGAAGCTTTACACTTGAGATGCCGATGGCTTGTGCCCAGAGTGCGGCCTTGGCGTCGAACTCGAAGTTGGCTTCCCGCTCTGCCTGCTCCTGCCTCCTGGGCAGCTTTAACCTTGACGGCGGCGGCGGTCGTCATCACGAGAGAAGAATGGAAGGGTAGGAAAGAGGGTTAGGATCATATGGTGTCTGATACCATGAAGGCGAATTAGAGATCGCACTTCGTGTTTCTATTGATCGGCATGCATTTATGTAGTACAGGAGGCAACCAAATTAGTTGGGATATATGCCAAAAAAACAGATAAGCTAAACAACAAAAACTATCTCTTTGATTTGCTCCGTGCTAATCTCCTAGCCGCTAGCATGCACGTTCCGTGCATGTGTAAAACACTTCATATGATCGGCAGATAATGAGAACCCCCGAGCAGAAAGTGGCATTAATTCTTGTGCTTACTCTGCGCTGTGGAGATGTATTTGGTAGAAATAAGAGCAAAGGAAAAGAATGCAAGAAATACACGACAGTCTTGCTTGAATTTTTGGGCGGCCCGTTCCTACGATGATCACCGTAACAACGAATAATCAAAGCAAGAACAAAGTGCGGAGTTATCTACTTGTCTATGACATTAGACTTTGAAAGAGAGCACGACTGTACGATTAGTATATATATTGCTGGCGTGTTGGGCTCTGACCAAATGCAGGCTTGAGAAAAGGCTCCAAACGGTACTATGTTTGTTGTTTATGTTGTAAAACAAGTCGTTCCCACGTTGAACACCGGCAATCAACAAGAACACAAGAACAAGAGACACAAGATATAGGGTGGAGCTCTCTCTTCTTTATTGATCAATGTGTGTCCAATACAATGGGAGGCACCCGGTATTTATAGAAGAGGTATTAAGGATTTGCCCACATATTAGAGATAGACTCCTAACCGTATACGGTTAGAGTTATTATCCCATAACAGTTTAGTCAATCAACCAGTATCTGCGGGCTATGGAAAAAAAAAACTCGTTTGGATTCAAACCAAAATTACTTTAACTACAATAGTTAATAGGTTCAAAACTAAAATACGTTAATTTCGAATGAAAAACGGTTAGTAAGTCTCGGTTCCATAATAGCTCGTTAGGCCCAATCTATAATAACCATTTTAATAATAAATAAAATGATTATATATCAAACTATATCAATTTTGAATTAAACTTATAACTTGTTAAACTCGACAGCCCCATTTCCACCGAAGCGTTGCACGCACTGTGCACACGTCACCAGCCATCCGGCACCCGAGTCAGCGGCACCGCCACCTCGCGCTCACGCACTGCCCCGAGCTCCACGTCGCGCCCTTCCAGTACCTGACCGGTGGCCCCGCTCTGAACATTCGCCCACGTACATCGCCATCGTTCGTACGTTACACATTGCACCCGGCGTGATTAACACCTGCCATTCCTTGAGAACTTGCCTCTCTCTGATCTCTACCCCACACAACGCGTTCAAATCTCTCCGGCCACCCGCGGTTCACCCCTGGCCGGAGATGGCGATGGCTCGCGGACAGATCACACCCCTCCTCCTGCAGCTGCTGCTCCTAGCAGCCGCACCACCGTCTCTGGCTCAACAGAGCAACATCACGCGTCAGCACTCCAGCACCGCCGGCGGGTTCACACCGGCCACCGTCATCGTGCTCGTCGTCCTCGTCACCGCCTTCGTCCTCCTCACTCTCTTTTCCATCTACATCAACCGCTGCGCCCAGGCGCGCGTTCCCCCGCGTCGGGCGTTACGCCTCGGCCTCCCCGCCCCCCAGAACGTCGACGGCGCCGCCCGCTCGGACCACCGCCTCCCGCGCGGACTCGACAGGGAGCTCGTGGAGGCCTTCCCCACGGCCGTATACGGCGACGTGAAGGCCCGCATGGCAGCCAAATCGGGCCCGCTAGAGTGCGCCGTGTGCCTCTCCGAGTTCGGGGACTGCGACGAGCTCCGTGTCCTCCCGGCGTGCTGCCACGTGTTCCACCCGGACTGCATCGATCCGTGGCTTGCCGGTGCGATCACGTGCCCGCTCTGCCGCGCCGACCTCACAGGACCCCCCGCACTCCCGGCAAAGGACAGCTGCTACCTGACTGCGCCCGAGGACGCGATGCAGGAGGAGTCCGAGGAGCTCGACGTGACGTGCCTGGTGGGTTCTTTCACGCCGGAATCCGCCATCAGCTTCGGAGCATCACGGGGGCATGACATCCTGGGCGCCGGGTACTACCGCTACCGGAGGACGCAGTCGGCCATGGACGCGCCGGATCGGCACACGCTGAGGCTGCCGGACCACGTCATGAAGGAACTCGCGGCCGTCCGGAGGCACCGACGGGCCGCGAGCCTCGCCGTGTACCCGGACGGCGTGGAGAGGACGCCGAGGTGGCTGACGTCGTTCTGGCGGTCCATGTCGTGGCAGCGGCAGAGCCGGGCGGATTCGGACGCCGGGGAGGAATGCGGCGGCAGCAAACGGGTTTTTCCGGTGGCCGGAGCTCCGGTTGAAAGACCCGGCGGGTCCGGGTCCGGTGGGGACGAGAAGAAGCACGCCGATGTTGATGCGTTAAACAGGGTTTAACTGTTCTTTCTTGTATGATTCATCGTCTTAGGGTGTGTTTAGTTACCTGCACCATCCTAGTTTGTTTCGTATGAGTCATCCAGATTAATCTTGGCCTAACTGAGTAGATGCAAGTTAAGTTGTTTGGTTGCTTGTTTTCTCCATCCTGTATGAGTGGGTGTAATTGCATCCACCTGGGCAGGATGAATAGAAAACTAAACATGTGTCTAACAGATGCAGTTGCATCCACTCATGCGATTCAGACACCATACAGACAACCAAACACACCCTTAGTTATGCAACTGTGCGGTACAAATACAACATAAAGCATGCACATTACTAGCAAGGGAATAGATCGAAGAATTTTGGATCTAGTCACCTTGTTTCATATCGGTCTCGAGACTGTGTGGTATAAAATTGGGTTTTGATCAAATTTCAGAAAAAGAAAGAAAGAAAGAAAAAGTTACTCGGCCAATTGGGCCGGCAAAGCACATTTTCGGCCGAGCCAGCTCAACCGGCTGAGCCAGAAGGACCTCCTAATGGTGCCCTAGTCCTAGTGAGAGTGAGTCAGAGGGGGAGAGGCAATGGTGGCGGCGCTGACCGCATTGTGCGGTCTGGCTTCCCCGTGTGCGGTGGTATAGTGGCGCTCTTGGCAGCCGTTACTCTTTCCTCTCCTCTTGAGCTCCTATAAATCTTAGGTCCATATTCCTCTGAGATAAAGGAGATATGACGAATTTTTTTCCCTTTTGCCGATACATAATCCACCTCCATTTCATGTGTTCTTCGGCAAGATTCTCTACTACCCGACGCCCTCATGTGGTCTTCAGCCTCGATCTATCCTCATTCACCTTGTGGATGCCGCTTTTGCGAGTAATCTGATGTGATTGAAGGGCGTTGACATCGGCCGATGACTTGAGGCGTTCCATGGACGGCGAGGTGTGCTTGGTGCTCTCTGTTGCCAAGTTTGTGTGTTGACCATGCTTGCTAGGTCGGTTGGCTCGGCTCTATGGTGGATTGATGCTCGTTGCTATTATGCCTTTCATGGAGCAAGTCCTTTGAGACTTGATGTTCTTGTTCGACGAAGTCTCCTTCTCAGCCAGGAAGCTGATTCTGTGGCTTTGTGTAGCTTCAGTTGTATCTCGGGGCTACTTGATGAATTGCCACACTCGGTGATTTACGGCTTTGTATCTCCAAAAGACTTGCTGGCTAGTCTGTTGCATTACAGCGGTTGTATTACTTTCTGAGACATCGTCGTTGATGAGCCTAGCCGGTTATACTGACTGTGAGTCAGTGCTTTGTGAGTATACTCAATCTTTGATAATTTTCTGTACTTTGTGCAAAGGGGCTAGACTTCACACACACACACACACACTCTATTTTGGAAAGACTGTTTAGAAAGATTGTCACAAATTAGTGTGTGATTTTGTCCCCAGTGGTGAGAAGGTCTATTAGTTCAGGCAGCTCGACTTTTGAGAGCAAACTTTAATCAACTTGAGCTTTTGTAGCTAGTTGAAAGCCACCGTTCATTGTCATTGCCATGTTTAAATACTTGATTTTCATGAGCTATCTTTGTGCTTTAATATTAGTTAATATCATGTTACAGTGTCTACGTATTTATTATAGCATTGTTATTCTCTAGTTGTTAATAATATGTGGAATTAAAGTAATAAGAAATTTGTTAATACCGTATTTATTCCAACAGTTGCATCTGGTTAATCTTATTGGGTATATTTGGATATCCATTACAATATGTCTCAAATTAAGGCGCCTAATTAATCCGCATTTAATCCAGCCGGTCAGTATGGCCAGAATTGGAATGCCCCATAGGACGTTTGTGTGCTTGGAAGGCTAGCTTTGATTGCCTCCAGCTGACATTGCACCACGCACAGCTGGAGCAGTTGGCAGACGGTCAAAGTCAAAGACAAAATCTCATCGAAGAATTTATTCCGTCAAAAACTATGTTGGTGATCGTCGTATGCAAAACAATCGCGTTATCGCATTTGTTTTTTTTCCTTTCTGAAAGTCAATTCCATGACGACATTATCCTAAGCGAATGAGCGATAAGTTGATGGTGATCGATCGCATTGGACACTAGCGATAGTTAACTCTTTAATCGGTCCGTGACCGTATGCAAAGCCAAAGGCGAAGGAAGAAACACGATTGATTCATTTAGGTTATATCCACCTTCAGTTTTCTGAAACTTGAGCAGGAGAAGGATTTCATTGCCTCCGGCTGTCATTTGCTAAGTTGCCAACCACGATTGAGACCAGACATGAGAAGACGAAAGCACTAAAGATGGTTTCAGTGCTAGTGCCAGTGCGTTGTCTGTACTGTGCACTCTCACTTGATAGTCTTGATATATTTGCTGTATGTGTTTGTTAGGAAACTCGGCCCATCGCGGTCTATGTGGATTCTTATCGAAACCCTAGCTGTAGGTTATAAATAAGAGGCAGGAGGTCACCCCATTGTGCACAGAAACATGCAATAAAGAATAACATGTCCGTTCCTCTTCATATTGGTCTCTCTCTCTCTCTCTCTCTCTCTCTCTGTTCTTCACTTTAGATCTATTAGGCAACCCCGGACTATTCGATAGCGAGGTTGTCTAACATGTTATTAGCACGAAGCTTGTAACACCCTAAAATTTTGTTTTTCTTAAATTCAAGTGTGATTTGGCACTTTGGTGAATTTTTGGAATTTTCTGGAATTTATTTGGGATTTATTTGAATTTATTCCCTTTTGAAATAATTATATAATTTAACTTTGCAAATAAAATTTTGTTGGAAATATTTTATTTGAGTCCAAAATGTTCCAAAATATTTTCTAGAATTTTTCTGAGTGTTTTGCTATTTTTAATGAATTAAATGAATTTTTTGGGAATTAATTGGATTATTTAATCGCTGAAAATCGAGTTGGTTTTACTGTTCCACCGACCGAGCCCGAGTCTGACTCGAGTCCGAGTCCGACTCGAACCCAACCTAACCCTAACCCTCTCGACCGTCCGATCAAGATCGAACGGCCGAGATTAAGCCACGTCACCCGAGCCCGACTCCGACCGAGCCAGCCAGATCACCGAGCCGGACCCGAGCCCAACCTCGCAACCGTTGGATCTCGATCCAACGGCCGAGAGTGCGCCACGTCACCCTCTCCGTGTTGCCGCCGGACTCCGCCGCCGCCCGTGCGTGGGTCCTCGTTTTCCGCGCATATCACGGACGTCGAGGGGCTATTTAATGCGCCGCCACCCGTGTCGGGACCCCCTTTCCCGTGCGCACCTGTAGCCCTAACTCATCGAGCCCGAGTCACCGCCGTCGCCCCGCGGGAGCTCGCCGAAGTTGGAGAAAGCTTCCGCCGCGGTTTTCCGCCGTTTGCCGCCGCCTCCACCGTTTTCCGCCGCCGTTGAGTCCAGATCTGGAACCGCAAGGCTGTGACGCGTCGGAGGGGACCTCTCACCTCGCCGGAGCGTGCCCGGGACGCTGTTTCGCGTGTCGTCGTCTTCGTCCCCGGCAGCCGGAGCTCCGCCGCACGCCACCACCGCTCACAAGCTCCCTCAGCCGTCCGATCAAGATCCAACCGTCGCGGTGAGTCCACGCGTTACCTAAACCCGTAGACACCAGATTAGATCTGGACTGCGGCCCACGTTCGTCCACGTCACCCCCGGTGAGATCCACGTGCTAACTTCTAGATCTATTTCCAACCGTTGGATCTAGATCGCGTCACGTAGCCTTAACCGCACCGTACTAGATCCAATCTCAGCCGTTAGATCTAGATCGAACGACTAGGGTTAGCCACGTTGTAACGCTAGGGTTGATCTTGACCGTCCGATCAAGATCGAACGGTCCTGGTCAGCCAAGTAGTTTCCTTAACGCGTTAAACCAGATCCGATCTGGGCCGTAGATTTTCAAATCAACGGCCGAGATCTAGCCACGTGGGCGGAAGTCTGACCGCCGCGGTCAGCGCGGTCGCCGCCGTCGCCGCTGACATCACGTGTGACATCGGCGTGGGGCCCGCGTGTCAGCGGCCCAGCCAACCGCACCATGATGTCACCACTGACGTCACGGTGGGGCCCGCGTGTCAGCCGTCCCTCAGCCGTGCGTGATGACGTCACTGCTGACGTCATCCGAGGGGCCCACCTGTCAGTGGGACACGTGCGCCGTGGACCGGGTCCACGGTGGACCAAGCCAAACCGTGCGCCGGGTCCATGGACCCGAGGCGACGTGGCAGCCTCTGATTGGTCCATGTGTCATGCTGACGCAATAAATTGATTTCCGAAAAAGAAAATGATTTATTAATTCGAATTATTGATTTCAAAAATGGATTCAAACTTCAAACGCTTATAACTTTTGCGTTTCAACTCCGATTTGAGTGATTCAAATTTCTAAATTTTCATAAAAATGAGACCTACTCAAATATGAATTTTAATTAATTTTTGTTTATGAATATTTCTCTGTTTTTATTTAATTAATGCTTTCTTTAAACTTTAAACGGTTATAACTTTTGCATTTAAACTCCGAAATTGACGATTCCAGTTTCTAAAAATTCATAAAATTATGCTCTCTCTGTTTGTGAACTTTATTTGAAGTTTTGGACACTTTTTGTCTACTGTTTATTTATTTATTGCTATTTGCACGCTTTACGAGTAGACGTTGAAGTGCCCGAAGGCTTCGAAGGTGAAGTGTTGACCCAGGAGCCAGCTCAGGACCAAGAACAAGTACTCTTTGAAGGCAAGTTGAGCTTTGACCATGTTGATCCCATTTTTAAATTATTTTGGTTTAAATTATTGCATGCTAGTTTAATGAGAAAATGCTTTATTTAATTATGGGATATTAGATAAATGCCAAATTGCTGTATGACACCTTGGTTAATTAAATATGTGCCATGACCCCTTGTCACCCTAGTTGAGGTTTAAATAGTTGGACATTATTAAATTGCCAACATGGAAATTTAGATCGTTGTAGTATATTGCTTAGACCTGCTACGTGCTCATGACATGATTTTGGACAATCAAATGTTAATGTTGACTTAATGATATATTGAACCTGTTTTGGAAAGGTATCATGTGTTGTGATGTTGATGGCACGTGGTGCATGGTAATCAAGCGGGGTTTGATAAATAGTCTTCGACGGGGCATGTGGCAAGAATGATCGGGTGGGCCGGTTGTGGCAGGAGCGTTGTTTTGGTTCTTCGGGTAGTCTTGCCCTGGTCACCCTAAGGACTTAACCTTGCAAGCCTTTGAACTGAGTCAAACGTGCAACCACATGTCTGTAATGGGACGGACCTAGTTGATTAAGTTGCTAATAACGTACCTGTGGGACCTCAGGATGTCAACTACACCTTTTGTGTAGTTGTACGGGGGAGCGTACCGGGGCTGCGGCCAGGTACCCATCTAACGGTGGATTGGCCTGAACTTCACCTTCACTAAGGGAAGGGTTAGTGTGCAATCACCGGGGAGGACCACTTATGCTGTTAGAAGTTTCCGAAAGACTTTGTTGCGGACACTCGCCTTTGTGGTGTTTGGCTGTATCTTGTGGGTAAAGTGCATAACCTCTGCAGAGTGTAAAATCTATTCGAATAGCCGTGTCCGCAGTATTGGACATCGCTCGGGAATTACAGTCAAGGGTTAGATTCTCTTGAAAATAACTTGGACTTGGAGGGTCGGGTTGGTTTAATAATGATGTTGATGGAAATGTGTATTAGAATTGGGAAAGATGTTTATTTATTTGCTAGAAAAGTTATTGATCTTATTGAAAGGACCAACAATGTCGCCTAGAGGGGGGGTGAATAGGCGGATTAAAAAATCGCAGCGGAATTAAGTCGGGCCGAACAGGTCAACCCGGAGTCTCCGGGTTTTGATCCGGATACTCCGGTATTGGATACCGGAGTCTCCGAGTTGGGCGGCTCGGGAACGCAACACACGTTGCTCGAACTTGCACAAAATACTACTAAGAGTACATGACAATAGCAATCTAGAACAAGTGCTAGTATGGATTTGAATTAAAGCTAGACAAAGAGCTAGATCTAGGCTTTACGGAGACAAATCCACACAAGCAACACAAGCAAGAAAAGAGAGAGCTAGAGAAGCGATTTTTCACCGAAGTTCGGATTCTTGAAGGGAATCCTACGTCTCCGTTGAGGTGGCTCGGTCACACTTGAGCCGGGGTCTCTTTCAACCCGCTTTCCTCCCGGTGTTGCACAAATGCACTCGCCGGCTTCACTTCTTGTCTCTTCCCTTTCGGAGGCGAGACTCGCCTTCACAAGCAGCCAGGGCTCACCACACGCGTTGGTAGCTCCGGTGACTCCTAGCCGTCTAGGAGACCTTCAACCTCCAAGAGTAATAGCACCACGGAAGTCGCTTGGAGGATGAACTAGTGCTCAACAACTCGAAATGAATGCACCTAGCACTTTGCTTCTTCCTCTCCTCACCAAAATGGATCAACAACCAAATTAAATGGTGGGAGGAAGTGAGGGCTCTATTGAATGCTTTTGGAAGGTTAGAGAGGGCTTGAATGCTGCAATGAATGAGCTCTAGAGCAGTCCTAGCCGTTGGGGATGAAGGGGAGGCTTTAAATACATTTTTGAAAACCAGCCGTTTTCCCCCTTTTTCGAATAGACCGGAGACTCCGGACAAATAACCCGGAGACTCCGGGTTGTCCGGACTCTCCGGACCAAAAGTCCGGATACTCCGGACTCTCCGGAATTCACAAATTGGCCGAGAGGGTTAACCCGGAGACTCCGGATAAAACGTCCGGAGACTCCGGACTGAGTCCGGATACTCCGGACTGTTTGTCCGGATACTCCGAGTTGGATCTGCTCGGTTGGAATTCTGATTTTTTGGAAAATGCAAGTTTTGAGTGCTAGTTTATATGCAAGTTATGACCTTGAGCACATGCACATCCTAAAAACGATTTTCCATAGTACCCTCTTAATAGTACGGCTATCATTAAGACTCAAATAAAAAGAAAATTACACTTCTTCGTCTTGATGCCGTTTTATTGAGATTTGATACTCGTAAAGTCGTCCAAAGTCATTTCAAGCTTGATGTAATCTCGAGATCTGCATTATACTTAGTTGAGATATTAGATCTCTTTAATTGTGTCATCATTAATCACCAAAATAAAATGAGGGGCCTAGATGCACTTTCAATCTCCCCCTTTTTGGTGAATTGATGACAACACAATTAAACACAATGAAATAAAGTATGAAAATGACTTAGGACAACAAAATAAAAGGTGGAGCTCCCCCTAAATGTGTGCATTAGAGGAAATGAGAGGAATCAAATGCACATATTTAATGAGATACAACAAAGAGCTCCCCCTAAAGCAATGCATAAATCAAATTTGTATCACAAATAATTGAAAGAGAACCATGCATAAGGAAAACTCAATGTCATTACATGGATAACAATAGTAACAGAGTTCACGACAAACATGATAAGCAACAATAGAAATCAGCACAAAACAAGTCCACAAGCGACAGCAAAAGATAAAGACAGCGACAACTAAACGACAACGAAGATATCACTCCCCCTTTGGCATCAAGACACCAAAGGAGGAGGAACACTAGAAATCACTCGTCGTCGCCTTCGTTGTCGGAAGCGGAGTACTCGCTGCCAGGGTCATCTCCAGCAGCAGGCGGAGTAGAAGAGGTGATGCCGAAGAGCTGATCTGCGAAAGTGGCATCACTACTCTCCTCGGAAGACCCGGAGGAGTCATGGGAAGCGCCTCGCCATTGTGGCGGCGAATCTGCGAATGTCTTGGCCATTCTTCTTGATCTGTAGGCTCATCACCTCTTCATGCGGTGGAGATGTCACGGCAGAGACAGAAGATGTGCTTCAACATCTTCTGAAGGGTGCCACTAGGGACCTCGGACTGCCAAGAAGAACCGGCAGGAGGCACAGTAGGGGCAACGGAAGGCGCAGCCGGGGTAGAGGTAGAGCTCGAAGTACGACCTCGGCGAAGCCTAGCAGCAGACCCGAGGCATGGAGTGGCGGAGTGGGCGAGGACGGACCTTGTAAGCAAGATGCTCCTCATCTCGACAAACTTGAGACCACTCACAGAAGAGATCAAAGACATCACAAAGGGTGCATAGCTGCAACTGGCCATGTTGCTCTGCGCATTCTGCCTCATCGTCTCCCACATGAAATCGACAATGTCAAACGAGTGGGTGCGCTCAAAGAGGTGAAAAAGCAAGTTCCTTCCGTAGGAACTGATGGTAGAAGCATCTCCCTCCTTGGGCCAAAGAGTGACCCTCAACATCCTGTTTAGCAACAACAGCACATCCTTTAGACCCTTGATGGTCCCAACTGTAAAGCTCTTGGATGTGTCGTACAAAGCCTCGATCTGCTCAGGAGTCATAACCTTCTTCGCATGAAGCTTTGGACTGTCATTGTAGCAAAGGTTGAGAATCCTAGCAAACCTCTTCTTGTTGGCCTTGTACCACACCCTATCAGTCATCCACCAGATGGCATCCTCAGACTTGTCATAATACAGGGTGGCAAAGAACTGCATGATGACTTCATTGCTCCAGTCATACTTGAAAGACATGATTTGCTTAATCTGATGCAGCTCACAAATCTCTATGATCTGAGTGAAGACAGGATTTTCAGCGGCTGCCATATACTCCCAGTCAATGGTCTTCATCCTAACCACTGGGTGCTCAAGTGGGTATAGGACAGTCTCATAATAATCTGACTGGAATCTGTTCCAGAAACATTTGTCCACATACTCGTCCTGATGGTACTTGAGCGGATCATTCTTTCTGTGCTCTACTATAGCCTTGCCCTTGCCAGAACCCGTCCTGTAGTCAATCACTCTTATGGGGTTAACTGACATGGGGTACCTCCACACAGGCCTGGCTTTGGCCAAGGGGCCAATGAAACGACCTGAAGCACGGAATTCCCTTCTCTTTTGATCCCTCAGCCTAGCATGAGTATCTGCAGGGTGCTCATCTGGACCAGGCTGAGGTAGAGGAGGAGACAGAGCCTGAGGCTGAGGCTGCTGAGACGGCTGAGCTTGAGGCTGGGAGGAGGATTGGATATGAGGCTGCGGAGCAGATGACGTCCCAATCCTCAGCACACCCCTTCCCCGGGAGGCGGGCTGCTTTGCCACGGCGTGACGCGGCCTCTTGGGAGCCGGGCGAGCAGACGGAGAACTGGAGGGGCTGTCCGGAGACGGAGAGTCCTTAGGAAGATCACCACTACCACCAGCGGAAGACCCCTGAGAAGGATCCATCTGACCAGACAAAGCGAGGGAAAAAGATTAGCCGCGAGACAACTTGAAATACAAAGAATAACGCATTCTGGCCGAAGCACTCAACCCGGAGAGTCCGGACATACCGTCCGGATACTCCGGATCAACCCGGAGACTCCGGACAAAATGTCCGAATACTCCGAACTAACCCGGAGACTCCGGACCAACAGTCCGGATACTCCGGATCCGCCAGAACGCGCGCACGGGCGGCCCAAATTGGGGAATTCAATCCGCAAAAAGACAAGAAAAGAATCTAGATTGCCACAAGAGGGTAGAAATGAAGTCTAGGGCACAATCTAGCAAGGAAATTTCGCGAGATTAGGGCACAAAAGAGAGTACTCACCTCAAGAGATTCGAAAACGAAGAACACGGGTGAGTGAGGGGCGAGATTCTCCGAACTTGAGGGCCACGACGAATTAATCGGCACCCTAGAGGAGATGAAGTACGGGGAGAAGCCCTAAGAACCGCGAAGATTGAATCAAACCCGAAAGAAATGAGATTAGGGCATGAGTTCTTACCAAAATCCCAAAACCGAGGAAAAGAATGGATCCAAGGTCCTTGGAGATGGAGAGCCACGCCCTAGGAGAGAGGAGAGCATGGGAGAAGGAGAAGGAGAGGGAGAGGCGCCCGGGGGAAAAAAAAGGATGAAAAAGAAACCGCGCGGGATTAGGGAGAACTTAAACCGTCCGCCCCAACCCGGAGACTCCGGATTTTCAGTCCGGAGACTCCGGCCCAACCCGGAGAGTCCGGACAGATAGTCCGGAGACTCCGAGTGATCCGGAGACTCCGGATTAAATACCGGACTGTCCGGGTTACCCAGCTCGGTTAGGAATTTGACAATTCGCAGGATAACTTCAAGGAAATTGCGGAGTGAGTGAAAGAAGGAGTCCTAGGATGTCTACTTGATATATGACCAGCGAACAATAAAGCAAACAAGCCATGGTCACATATCAATGACAAGATTAGAGGAATAAGAGCCAAAAACACTGGATAAGTTCAGAGAAAAAAGATGAACAAAATTTTGAAATCCATTTTTCGTTCACCAAACAATATGAGAGCACTTATCAAGCCACGTTACGAGAATCTAAAATATTTAGTCCACTTCTCAATTCACAGAACCTTTTCTCATCAAGGGGCTTGGTAAAAATATCGGCTAATTGATCATTTGTACTCACATGTTGGATATCAATTTCGCCTTTGGTTGCGTGATCTCTTAGGAAATGATGGCGAATATCTATGTGTTTTGTCCGGGAGTGTTGGACGGGATTGTTGGCAATTTTTATGGCACTCTCATTGTCACACAATAGTGGAACACTTTTGTAGGCTAGGCCATAATCACTCAAGGTTTGTCTCATCCAAAGTAGTTGAGCACAACAACTCCCTGCAGCTATGTATTCGGCTTCGGCAGTGGATAATGCTACGGAGTTTTGTTTCTTGGAAGACCACGAGACTAGAGACCTACCCAAGAATTGGCAAGTCCCCGAGGTACTCTTCCTATCCACTTTGCAACCGGCATAATCCGCATCGGAATAGCCAACAAGCTCAAAAGAAGATCCTTTCGGATACTAAAGTCCGAAATGAGGAGTGTGCACTAAGTATCTCAAGATTCTCTTAACGGCCACCATGTGGCACTCTTTTGGAGCGGCTTGAAAACGTGCACACATACAAACGCTAAGCATGATATCGGGCCTAGATGCACAAAGATAAAGGAGAGAACCGATCATCGAACGATATACCTTTTGGATGACCGGTTTACCTTCTTTGTCGAGGTCTAGATGCCCGTTTGCTTGCATAGGTGTCTTTATAGGCTTGGCGTCCTCCATTCCGAACTTCTTGAGCATGTCCTTGATATACTTGGTTTGGCAAATGAAGGTTCCTTCCTTGAGTTGTTTTACTTGAAAGCCGAGGAAGAACTTCATTTCTCCCATCATGGACATCTCGAACCTTTTTGTCATAATCTTGCTAAACTCTTTACATAAATGCTCATTAGTAGATCCAAATATAATGTCATCGACATATATTTGGCATACAAATAAATCATTATCAATATGCTTGGTAAAGAGAGTAGGATCGGCCTTTCCGACTACAAAACCTTGTTCGAGAAGGAAATCTCTTAAACACTCGAACCAAGCCCTCGGTGCTTGCTTAAGTCCATAAAGGGCTTTGTGAAGGTAGTAAACGTGGTCCGGGTACTTTGGATCTTCAAAGCCGGGTGGTTGCTCGACGTAGACCATCTCGGAGAGTGGTCCATTCAAGAAGGCGCTCTTCACGTCCATTTGATATAGCTTGAAATCTTGGTGAGTAGCAAAGGCAAGTAATATTATAATAGATTCAAGCCTAGCTACTGGAGCATAAGTTTCACCGAAATCCAAACCTTCGATTTGAGTGTACCCTTGAGCAACCAAACGAGCTTTGTTCCTTGTCACGATTCCATTCTCATCTTGCTTGTTCCGGAAGACCCATTTTGTCCCGATGACATTTTGATTTGGTCTTTCGACAAGCTCCCAAACTTGATTGCGCTTGAAGTTGTTGAGCTCCTCTTGCATGGCCATCACCCAATCCGGATTATCAAGTGCTTCTTCTACCTTAAGAGGCTCGAGAGAAGACACAAACGAGTAAAATTCACAAAAATTTGCAACTCGAGATCTAGTAGATACTCCCTTGTGAATGTCTCCGAGTATATTGTCGACCGGATGATCTCGTTGTATACTTTGATGAACTCTTGGGTGAGGAACGGTTGAATTTGGAGCTTGGATAGGCTCTTCATCTTGGGGTGCGTTCGAACCATCTTGAGCTTGCTTGGACGAGGAGGGAATATCACTTGAGCCTGACCCATCCGGAGACTCCGGTATCTGACCCGGAGACTCCGGACCAATCCGGACACTCCGGGTTTCAGGCCGGAGACTCCGGGTTGGGGTGCTCGGGTGAGATTCCAGAATTTGAGGTCTTACCTCCCCAATTGCCATATTCTTGATAGCTTCACAAGGAGGTTCTTCCCTGTCAATCACAACACGATCAACTTGTTCTACTTGAGAACCGTTAGTCTCATCAAAAGTTACGTCACGCGAGATCTCAACGACACCGGTGGTATTGTTGAAAACTCGGTATGCATAAGCATTAGTTCCATACCCAAGTAAGAAACCTTCATCTACTTTAGGAGCAAATTTAGAAGACTTAGCTCTTTTGTTGAGGATGTAGCATTTACTCCCAAAGACTCTAAAATATGATACATTTGGTTTCTTCCCGGTGAGCAATTCGTACGCCGTTTTCTTCAAGATCTTGTGAAGATAGAGGCGGTTGGAGCTGTGGCACGCGGTATTGATGGCTTCCGCCCAAAAACTATCGAAAACCTTGTACTCGTCAAGCATCGTCCGCGCCATCTCGATGAGGGTTCGATTCTTCCTCTCGGCCACCCCATTTTGTTGAGGAGAATAGGGAGCCGAGAATTCGTGCTTGATTCCTTCCTCATCAAGAAACTCCTCCACGCCAATGTTCTTGAACTCGGTGCCGTTGTCGCTTCGAATTCTCTTGATCTTCACTTCAAACTCATTTTGGGCTCTTCTCATGAACTTCTTTAGAGTTACTTGGACTTCACCTTTGTCATGCAAGAAGAACACCCAAGTGAATCGAGAAAAGTCATCAACAATAACTAAACCATACTTACTTCCCCCGATGCTTATGTAAGCTACGGGACCGAATAAGTCCATGTGGAGCATTTCCAATGGTCTTGAGGTCGTCATCACGTTCTTGGCGGGATGAGAGGCACCAACTTGCTTGCCCGCATGACAAGCGCTACATACCCTATCTTTCTCAAAGACAACATTGGTTAGTCCAAGGATGTGGTTGCCTTTAATGAGTTTGTGAAGGTTCCTCATACCGACATGGGCTAGTCGGCGATGCCATGGCCAACCCATGCTAGATTTAGCCATTAAGCACGTTTCAAGATTAAGTCTATCCGTATTGAAGTCTACGAGATAGAGCTTACCCTTCAAACGTCCTTTGAAGACTATTGAACCATCAAGCCTCTTAATGACTTCCACACCCTTTTCATTAAACAAACAATTGTAACCCGCTTCACACAATTGTGCAACGGACAACAAATTGTAGCTTAATGAATCAACAAGTAAAACATTACTTAATTGAAAATCATTTGAGATAGAGATTTTACCCAAACCAATTACTTCTCCTTTTCCATTGTCTCCAAAGACAATACTTTCGCTATTTGATCCATTTTCATCCAAGTGCGCGAACATTGCCTTTTCTCCGGTCATATGATGCGTGCATCCGCTATCCAAAATCCAACTTGTTCCACCGGAGATATAGGCCTACAAAAACAAGTTTAGTTTTTGCTCTTTGGTACCCAAACTCGGTTAGGTCCACGCATGTTAGTAACAAGCGATTTAGGGACCCAAATAGAACGAACACAAGGAGTATTTTTCGGCTTACGCCCAACATGATAAGCAACTACACGACCGAGGTTAGTCCTTTTAAGCACATAAGAAGCAAAGAACTCGGAGTGAGCTTTGTGCTTGGATGTTCCTTCGCCTTTTACAAAGTGAATGGGCTTGCTTAAAGGAGCAACAACAATGTTGCTCTCTTTGCCCTTTGGCGGAACATACCCAAGCCCTTGCCTCTTAGGATTACCTTGGCGCTTACCGAGATACTCCTCTAAACCCTTGCTTGCCTTGTAGGACTTTTGAAGTCTATCTTCAAGCATCACCTTAAGCTTCTCATTTTCATGAGCCAAGACTTTCAAAGTCTCACGGTTAGTAGCACAAGTAGCAACATCAACATTATAGCATCTAGCACAACCGTTGCTCGTTGAAGGTAATGAAATATTGGAGTTGTTGATTGAGGTAGAAGCTTTATTCGAGAGATCAACAAGCTTCACTTCAAGAGCCTTGCCAGCGTCCTTTGCTTTTGCAAGTTGCTCTAAGAGTGAAGCATTGGTGATCTCAAGACTAAGTGCTTCATTTTTGGTCAAATTTGAGCTTTTGACCAATTCCTCATTTTTCTTCTTTTCGAAGGCTAAGCTCTTTTCTAGCTCAATGTTCCTCTCTTTTTCAAAAATAAGGAGATCTTCTTGAGCTCCGAGAATAGCTTCCTTTTGCTCAACAACCTCCTCCAATCTTTCAATATCTTTAAGTAGCAAGTCTAATTTTTTAACATCAAAATCATCCATAGACTTAAATGCTACTTCTTCCTCATCACTAGCATCATCGCAATCATCTAAGCTATAATCAACAATAGAATGAATAGTACTCTTAGATGATACCTTGTGCCCCTTTGCCATAAAGCACATTGGAGCATCTTCATCTCCGTCGCTCAAGTTGTCGAAGAGGCTCTTCGACTTTGTCGGTGGAGTAGCGATGGCGACGGTGGCAAGTCCTCCTTCATTGCCGGAGTCGGACTTGGACTCGGAGTTGGAATCGGAGTTCCACTCCTTGCCGATGTATGCGTGACCCTTGCCCTTGTACTTCTTGCTCTTGTCCTTGTCCTTCTTGCGGTACTTGTCTTTCTTGTACGGCTTCTCTTCCTTCTTTTCTTTGTGTTGTCACTCGGCAATGAATTGACCGTGTTCCCCACACTCATAGAACTTTCTTGAAGAGTGTCTTCCTCTTGACTTGTTGCCGAAGCTCTTGGAGTGGCTTCCCGGCTTGTATCCTTTCTTCTTCAAGAACTTATTGAATCTTCTTACAAGAAGGGCCATGTCTTCATTTGTGAGTGGCCCATTTGATTCCTCTTCATCGCTTGAGCTCTCTTCGGCTTCTTGCACCACATTGACGGCCTTCAAGGCTATGCCCTTCTTCTTGCCGGACTTGAGCTCTTCCACTACCTCCGCTTCTTTGACCATCATCTCATCCGTCATCAACCGGCCAATCACATCATGAGGAGTGAGGGTGTAGAAGTTTGGCCGGTCGCGGATGAGTTGCACAAGATTGCGGTTGGTGGGGATGATCACCCGGGGGATGATCTTGACAATAGCTTTGTCGGTGAGCTCGGTGCTTCCAAGTCCTTTTGCTTGATTTACTAGCAACATCAAGCGATCAAACATCTTTGTGTAAGTTTCTCCTTCTTCTAGTGTGAATCGGCTCAATTCTCCAATGATGAGCTCTATCTTCGATTCACGGACACTTGACACTCCTTCATGAGTTACCATTAACCTTTCCCAAATGTCTTTGGCATTGTCAAGCCCGTCAACTCGGTTGAACTCGGAGTCACTCAAGGCATTGAACAAGGCATTGACGGCCAAGTCGTTGAAGTGTTGAGCTTTGTCTTCTTCGGATGTGAGATTGTTGGGATTAGCGAGCTTGAAACCTGTTTCAACAATCTTCCAAATACAAGGGTGAAGTGATCTCAAATGCATCTTCATCTTGTGTTTCCATGCCGCATAGCGAGTGCCATCGAAGTGAGGCGCTCGGCCAGACGAGACGGAAACATAAGATGAGGAGTTTGAGACTCCAAAAGAGGAATAATCTAAAGGAATTGCATCCCCTATACCGGAACCCGTGGCCTGTCTTGGGCATGGGTTTCGGTAACTTTTTCTATTTCCGACATCTTTGATTCTCCAAGCGGTTAAGCCAAAATAAAGGAGATTTGGCTCTGATACCAATTGAAAGGACCAACAATGTCGCCTAGAGGGGGGGTGAATAGGCGGATTAAAAAATCGTAGCGGAATTAAGTCGGGCTGAACAGGTCAACCCGGAGTCTCCGGGTTTTGATCCGGATACTCCGGCTTGTCCGGATACTCCGGTATTGGATACCGGAGTCTCCGAGTTGGGCGGCTCGGGAACGCAACACACGTTGCTCGAACTTGCACAAAATACTACTAAGAGTAAATGACAATAGCAATCTAGAACAAGTGCTAGTATGGATTTGAATTAAAGCTAGACAAAGAGCTAGATCTAGGCTTTACGGAGACAAATCTACACAAGCAACACAAGCAAGAAAAGAGAGAGCTAGAGAAGCGATTTTTCACCGAAGTTCGGATTCTTGAAGGGAATCCTACGTCTCCGTTGAGGTGGCTCGGTCACACTTGAGCCGGGGTCTCTTTCAACCCGCTTTCCTCCCGGTGTTGCACAAATGCACTCGCCGGCTTCACTTCTTGTCTCTTCCCTTTCGGAGGCGAGACTCGCCTTCAAAGCAGCCAGGGCTCACCACACGCGTTGGTAGCTCCCGGTGACTCCTAGCCGTCTAGGAGACCTTCAACCTCCAAGAGTAATAGCACCACGGAAGTCGCTTGGAGGATGAACTAGTGCTCAACAACTCGAAATGAATGCACCTAGCACTTTGCTTCTTCCTCTCCTCACCAAAATGGATCAACAACCAAATTAAATGGTGGGAGGAAGTGAGGGCTCTATTGAATGCTTTTGGAAGGTTAGAGAGGGCTTGAATGCTGCAATGAATGAGCTCTAGAGCAGTCCTAGCCGTTGGGGATGAAGGGGGGGCTTTAAATACATTTTTGAAAACCAGCCGTTTTTCCCCTTTTTCGAATAGACCGGAGACTCCGGACAAATAACCCGGAGACTCCGGGTTGTCCGGACTCTCCGGACCAAAAGTCCGGATACTCCGGACTCTCCGGACTCTCCGGAATTCACAAATTGGCCGAGAGGGTTAACCCGGAGACTCCGGATAAAACGTCCGGAGACTCCGGACTGAGTCCGGATACTCGGATTTGTTTGTCGGATACTCGAGTTGGTAGCTCGGTTGGAATTCTGATTTTTTGGAAAATGCAAGTTTTGAGTGCTAGTTTATATGCAAGTTATGACCTTGAGCACATGCACATCCTAAAAACGATTTTCTATAGTACCCTCTTAATAGTACGGCTATCCTTAAGACTCAAATAAAAAGAAAATTACACTTCTTCGTCTTGATGCCGTTTTATTGAGATTTGATACTCGTAAAGTCGTCCAAAGTCATTTCAAGCTTGATGTAATCTCGAGATCTGCATTATACTTAGTTGAGATATTAGATCTCTTTAATTGTGTCATCATTAATCACCAAAATAAAATGAGGGGCCTAGATGCACTTTCACTTATATCTGTTTCTACTTGTCGACGATTGGAGAACGGGCTCCCGTCGAGCTTACTTGTTGAATGGGGGATCAATGAGCTCGCCGCACGGATCGAAGAGGCGTTCCTGAGCGACGCGAGGTTCCGGGAGAAGGAGGCCGAAAAAAGGGACGCGGTGTTTTTATCCTGGTTCGGGCCTCTCACCGCCGAGATAATGACCCTACTCCGGTGTATTGTGTTCTATCTTTCGGTGCCCTCCTCACATGCATCTTCAGGGGGTTTAAATACTATGACTAGAGATGCTAAAAAGTAATCGCCTCGGGGATCACGCTTATGCATCCATATCCGTGATGTCGCCTTGATTCAGCGTTATTTGAATTTCGTATGATTTCCTTGACTCTGCTGATTGGTTGCTCTTCCTTCCTCGCAGTTCGCTGGCCCCTCGACCAAGACACCCGAGCAGGTCGTGGCTCCACTTGGCATGCTTGCTCGTGGGTGTGTTTGGTGCTTCATGAACGGAGGCGCAAACGCGTATGCTCTGAGGAGAAGGAGGGATGCCTGCTTCGCTTCTCCCGAAAGCATCTTCCCTTAGTGCCGCTTTGGTCGGGCGGGTTTAGCTTTTCACTGGGTACCGTGGTCTTTTGCCAGATAGCCAATCCTGCCTAGCCCCAGAGGTTCAAGTGGGAACCCTCTGGCTTCCCTTGAGCCTAAGAAGACTTGAGGGGGATTGAATTTCCTTTGGTCGTGGCTCACGACCATTTTACGCCGAGACGAGCGCTTTACCCGCCGGCGTGCTTGCTCGCGCTGGCTGCTTGGTTGTTCGTTCCTTCTCCGAGAAGCCTCTGCATCTGGGTAGTTTCTCGAAGCGGCGCCCGGCCAGTGTGTTGCGCGATAGGCGGCGTATTTTTTATCCCGCCTCTTCACTATCCTTTTAACCCTTTCACCGGGAGAGGTCGAGTCCCATTGGCGCTCTCTTTGCTCGTTTTCGCGAAAAATCTTCCAAGAGCCCTAGCGCCAAGAACCCTTTTCGCTTCTTCCTTCTTCGCCATGGCGCGCTTCAAGTTAGCGATGACCCGGAAGGAGGCTCCAGTGCTCACACCAGGGCACGCCGACCCAGGCTCGGTCGAGTGCCCGTGGATGATGCGGCGCCGCACTGCCGAGACGGAGATCGTCCTCCTCGCGAGTTGTACGCCATCAACGGGCTTCGCTCGCTCGAGCGACTTCCTCGCCTCCGTGCTTGCCTTCACCGCGGCGCGAGATCTCTCATCTCCACCCCAACTCCATCCTTTCCTCGCAATCTTCTCCACTTTGCAGGCTTACGGGTGTAATGCCCACGGCTAGCCTCTTCTTTCACTTTTATTCCCCCTTCCGCACCGGCCGATGGTTCCGCCGCTCTGCGAGTTTTCCGCCGCCCAACCGACCATACGAGTACCCCTTCGTTGCTCAAGGACCTTGCTCGGAGTTGGGCTCGACCGTTCTACTCGTGAAGAAGGCGAGGGGTCCCGGGCTTGGTCTACAGGGAGGACGCTCCGCCATCGAGACGGCCGCGCCCGCCTGCAGTACCAAGGAAGAGCGGTGCTCAGACGATCGGTGAGCTTGCCCGTGATGGGGCTCACCGGTCGATATCGCTCGACTTTACCTTCAACCGTGTCCCCGAGGCGCCGCGAGCATCCCTTCTTCGAGGTGACCGGTGGTACGACTTCACCCGCGAGGACAACGCAGGTATGTTCCTCGACCTCTTCCGAGCATCGCTCAAGCTCGTGATCGGCGCTATGCATCCGTATATGCCTTTTGTCTTAGTCTTCGGTTGTGACGCAGCCCGAGGATCGGATCGTTGATTTATAGGGTCGCCGAGATGTTCGCGCCGAAGCGAGAAGGCGACGCCCAATCGCCAGGTCCCTAAGAATATTTTTGACCGCCGCGACGCGTAAGTACATTTTCCCACTTCCGTCGAGGGCATGTTTTCCGAGCTCATTCCTCCCGATTGCTAAGGTGAGAAGGTCGCCTTGAGCTTGCGGTGTCGAAGCTGCCGGCCGCACAAGAAGCCGCACTCTGGCCAGGGGTTCCCGTAAGAGGCGGCGGGTCGAGGTCGCCGAGCATCCGCCTCGCCTCCCGCGCCAGCCGAGGGCGCCGAGCTTCGACTCAGGACCCTACCCCGCACCTTGAGCACGCCGACCGCCAGAGGAGTGCGAACTCCGCATTTGGTTCGATGACTTCAAACGGAAGAAGCCGAGCCGATGAGCCGATCGAAATGTACCGCCGAAAGCAAAGTAGGAAGGCCGAGGAGGATGCCAGTCTCTCCGACTAAGGAGGCCGGTGGAGAAGCAGATCAAGGCCCTCCAGACCCATTTACAGCTCGGGTGGTTGATGCCCCCAGGAGGAGGAAGAAGAGGAGGAGGCCGCCTATGCTCGTTAGAAGGAGCAGAGGTCGACCTCTCAAACCGCCTCGACACTGGAAGAGGTCGACATGGACGATGTCGACCAGCGATGGCACGCGCTGGCGCTGACGCCGCAGAGGAGCGCTGTAGGTCGGTGGCCGAGGCCCACGAGGCCGGGCGCAGGTCGCCGTGGCCCAAGCGAGGAGGCCGAGGAGGATGGCGCCGCCGCGCGTAAGGTACGTTCTTCATTCTCTTATTCCGCTCTTGTCTTGCGACTTTCTTCGCTAACCCCACCCCGCTTGGCGCGTGGGCGTGATAGCTCTGATGTCGCTTTTGGACTTCCGCCGATGGTCGAGGAGATTATCAACTCGGCAGGGACGCCGGAAGCTCGACCGCGTCGCCACCGGTGATGGCCGAGACGGGAGGAGCCGGTGCTAGCTTCGGACTAGGGTGCCGAGCCCGAGCTTCCTTCGGCGGGACCGCTTCCTTCACAGTGGAGCCTATCCCACCAAGGAGGAGCAGGAGCCGCAGGGATCGAGGACCAAGACGCTTTGGCCTTGGCCCCTTGGCGAAGAGAGATGATCGCGGGCGCAGGCTCAAGCCGCCGAGCCTCGGAAGGGAGCTTGGTCGCTTCCCGACCAGCACTGGCCATGAGCCAAGGAGAGGAGGAGGAGGAGGAGGTCGTCCCGGCCTAACTCCTCGGGCCCCGGAGACCAGCGCCCGGCCACGGAGGTGCAGGCGAGGTGATCGACTTGATCAATCGCCTCCGGCCGCATGAGCATCGGCCGCCCGACTATGGAGGGACAAGAAGCGGAGGTGATCGCCCTCGATCCAATGCCTTCTGGCCGAGAGTATTGGTCGCCTCCGGCTGAAGAGGAACAGAGGCGGAGGTGGTTGCTAACGACCAATCGCTGCCTCGGTGAGCATGGAGTGGCAAAGGCCAGTGGTTGGCGACAATTTGACCCGGTAGCGTGGTCGACTCATGGGGAAGGCTGCCACGAGCCGGCTGTGGACGAGGATCAGCTGGGCGACCCGGATTGATCGAAGGTGAACGCCCGTTTCGGAGCACCGGGTGCTCAGGGAGAGCAAGACCTTGACGCGGCCGGGATGACTTGGTCAATCCCTTCTTTTTTCGGCCGGGCGCGACCGGGACGCCGGCCAGACAGTCGTCACCGGGTTTCTCTCGGGTAAGTTTCCATGTTTCTTCTTTTTCGCTGCGAACGATCTTCGAGTCCGCTTCACTCTTTCCTTCCTTTCTCTTTCGCCCAAGTTTGCCGAAGGCTATGGAGGATATCGATGCCACCTCGGTCTCAAAGCAGAAGAGTACTGGCCGTGTCATCACTGAGCAAGACGCCAAGATCGCCGATCTTGAGCGCCGGAGTTCTCGAGGTGCGCGAGGCCGACTGGCGTACCGAATCGGCGAGCCTCATCCGGGGCCTCGACCAGCTCTTCCAGAGCGAGGCGCGAAGAGCACTTCAGAGCGTATGCGCCGAGCTTGACGAAGAGCTGGTGAAGCCGGCAGACCTTTCAGCCCGAGCTCGAGCGCGAGGAAGCCTCACCAAGTGAGGCGCAGCCGCCTCCGGAAAGCGCAAGCCGGGTTGTCATGCGTCCGGCGAAGGTCCTCGACCTAGAGGCGGAGGTCGACTCCCAAGGACGAGCTCGCCGCCTCCGCAGCCGTCGTAGGGACTTAGCTCTTCTTTTATTTTTATCTTGTGTAAAACCCTCGTAAAAACAACGCTTTGGATTAAAATGAGCATATTCGCAGGAGTTTGGTCCTTGCCTGTTTTTTTTTTTTTTTTTGCTTGAACTCGCTTCAGGCATATGCCCGTATGATCCCTAAAAGAAAGCAAGTTCCTGCATGGAGCGTAGATCAAATATCATAGACACGAGCAAAGGAGCCTTTGGTAAGGAGGGACTAACGTTCCTATCATACGTAGCCGCCATGGACAAAGGTCGTGTCTCACTGCGAGCACGAGTTTGTTCATGGGAGTTTTTAAGGGTCGCTTTGGTCGTAACGATTTTTTGAATTACTCGAATAGATCGGCTGTGTTTGAGTGAATCGTGAGCATGAGCGCAAAGCTTTAAACCAACAATACGTGAGCCACCATACCCGAAAGTGGTCACCGAACCGGCCAGAGTGGATGCTCGCTACCGACCATGCATACAAGAGCTACTGTGGAAAGTGGGACGATTACAGCATCGGGCCAAGGGAGATGGCGCGCACATATACTTGTTGGATAAGTTCGTCAGAGTGTTGGTAGACGACGATGCTCGTTCGACAAAGCCGAGGACGAAACTCGAGAAAGAGGGAAAATGATTTATTGGAAAAGAACGCAAGGGGCGCGAGATAGGAGTACTCGTCAAACGTAGAATTTACGCAGCTTGATCGATGTTCCAGCTGGTGAGCTCTCGACCATCCGCATCGCGCGAGGCTAACAGGTCAGCGGCCAGACATGACCGTAGGGTCCTTCCCACCTCGGGGTCACTTGTTGGCCTTCGACAGTGTCTTGAACTTTTAAAGACCATGTCGCCCGACTTGTAGGAGCCCTAGGTCGGACTGCCAGCTGCATGCCTACGAAGAGCTTGTAGGTAAATTGCGTGACCGAGCACGCACGCGCTTGTCGCCTGACGAGGTCCAGTCGACGAGGCGCTCAACCTCTTGATCGATGGAATCGATCCGGGCTGCACTCCTTGGGAACCCAAAGACGATTTCGGGCAAAGTGCACGGCCTCCGCACCGTAGACGAGTTGGAAAGGCGCTCGCTGGTGGGCTCGACTTGTCGTGGTGCGGATAGACCAAAGAACGCAAGGGAAGCTCCTCCACCCACCGGGCCGCTTGGCCGGTTGAGGGTCTTAAAGACTTCTCTTTATGCCCTCGACTAGCTGCGCCATTTGCTCGCTTCTGGCACTTTCGCTACTACGTGGATGTGCCACAGGCGAAACAGTACCTTGGTCCCGACTCCTCACAAGAACTTTGGAGCAGTTCAGGGTGAATCGGGTCCCATTGTCTGTGATAAGACGGCAGTTAGTACCCCGAACCGGTTACCACGTTGCTCGCGGAGGAACCTCTTGGCCGCCTGGGCCGAGATGGTCGAGACGGGCTCGGCCTCTATCCACTTAGTGAAAGTGTCGATGGCCACGAAAGCAAATACTTGCGACCTTTTGACCTCGGGAAAGGGTCCAAGGACGCCGAGCCCAGTCGAGAATGGCCACGAAAAGCGGTATGGTTTGTAGGGCATATGCCGTTGACGGGTTTTGCGAGCATGGAACTGCATGCTCCAGCGTGTCGTTACGATTGATTGACCATTGGCCGTTGCCAAGAGTAACCCAATCGGAAGGCTTTGCTTCACAAGGCTCAAAGACGAATGAGCTCGCACATTCTTCGTGGATATCACAAGAAGGTAATCGCCTTCTCTGGAGACGATTTGGAAAAGGATTCCTAATGCGCCTTCCTAGATAGGTCGCGATCGACCAGACGAAGATCGCCTTGTTAGCCGTGAACGCCGGCTTCTTCCTGCAATGTCCCATGCGCAAGGTATTGATGAATGGCGCCATCCAATTTGCGCTTTGCTCGAGGAATGAGACCCTACCGCCGGTCTCTCGTGCCTCCTCTTCGAGGGAATGGAGGGCTTATGTAGGTGCTCGACGAGCACTCACGAGCGGCGGTTTGGGAGGAACCGACTTAGACATTTGGTCGGCCAGTGAATTGTCCTTCCTCGGGATGTAGATTACTCAGAAATTCTTGAAGTATTTCTCCATCTTCCTTACCGCCAGGCATCAGCCATTGAGGTATTTCCAACACCGATACTCCTTGTTGACCTGGTTCACGACCAACCGTGAATCGCCCTTGTTGAGCCGTTGACTCTAGCGATTTGTATGCCAAGTCCTACCAAAAGGTTTCGCAGACTCAGCCGCGTTGTTAGTCGCAAAAATGTAGTTGGATGGCGATCAGAGTCGCTCCCGTCCGGGAGACCAAGATGACGCCACTCTCGAGCGCAGATGCTCGGGATCCGTCAAAATACAAGGTCCAGGAGTTTCCTCGAATCATTGGTCCTGGCCGGTGGTGCCGAGTCGCACCATATCGCCACGAAATCAGCCAGACTTGTGATTTTATCGCCGTATGGCCGAGAATACTCAAATCGAACTCAGTTCCATTGCCCACTTGGCTATGCGACCATCGCGCCCTGATTTTTCAGGATTTCCCGAGTGGGAAGCCTGGCCGCACCACGATCTTGTGTGCTTGAAAGTAGTGACGAATCCTCCCGGAGGCCATCAAGTAATGAGTACAAAGAGTTTCTCGGACCTCGGTAACGCCTCCTTTGGTCCATGAAGTACTTCACGACGTAATAGATAGGTCGGGTACCATCTTCTTTCTAACGCCAACACCGAGCTCACTGCGCGGGTTGCCGCCAGTGTATAATAGCAATTCTTCCCCGCCGTGGGTGTGACGAGACGGCGGCTTGGAGAGGTAATCGCTTTAGCTTTTGAACGCTGACAGCCTTCCTCCGTCCATGTGAAGCCATCATGTTTGCGGAGGGCTTTAAAGAAAGGTAGTCCTCGCTTCCCCGCCGGAGACGAATCCGCTTAAGGCGGCCATCCTCCCTGGCCGTGAGCTTGTACTTCCTTTACGCATGTGGGCGACCTCATGTTCTCAATGGCTTCGATCTTCTCTGGTTAGCCCCTAACGCCATGTGGCCCGACCATGTAGCCGAGCACCTTGCTAGCCTTCACACCGGAAACACGCATTTTTCCTGGATTTAGCTTTATTCGATGCTTATTGAGGTTACGTAAAGTTTCTTCTAAGTCAAAGAACGTGACTGAAGTACTCTTGCTCTTGACAACTATGTCGCCGACATATACCTCCAAATTTCGACCTATTTGGTCTGGTGGAAAGTCTTCGCATGAGGCGTTGAAAGGTTGCTCCCGCATTTCTCGACCCCGAAAGACATGGTCAGAGCAGAAGGTACCGAACGGGGTGATGAAGGAAGTCTTTCCCTCGCTTCGCTAGCGGCGAGTGATCTCGATGATAGCCTGAATAGGCGCTCTAGGAAGCTCATGGTTCAGGACTCGCCGCCGTCTGGCCCACCAATTGGTCTATGCGAGGCAACGGATAGTTGTCTTTTGGGCACGCTGCGTTCAAACCCGGTGGTCGACGCATTACGCGCCACTTGCCTCCTTTCTTCGACTCAGGATCGGATTGGCTAGCCACTGAGTGCTCAATCTCTCACGATGAAGCCACTTTAGGAGTTTATCAAGTTCCTCCGGATGATTGCTTGTTTTTCCGGGAAAAGCGCCTAAGTTTCTGTCTCACTGGTTTTTGTCAGTCAACTGCTACTGTGCTCGACCACCTCCTTGGGACTCGGGCATGTCGGATGGTTCCTGAAGAACACATCCGACCTTGCTCTGAGGAAAGTGAATGACTCGAGTTCCTATTTGGGATCTAGGAAGATCCCAAATGAACGCATTTTGGCCGGTTCCGACTTCGTGAGCGAATGACCTTGGTCTCTCCTCCAAAGTTGGAGGGCAAGTTTAGGCCGAATGCCGGCTCTTAGTCGGGGGCAGCTGGCAAATCGACCGACCATATCCAGCGCTTTTCGCCGCAATTGAGTGCGGACTTGTGGTTCCCTTTGACGGTTATGACTCCGTTTGGCCCGGAATCTTTAGGCAATCGACACGCTGATGCGAGCGGCCATGAACTTGGCTGGGCCCGCGAGGATGGCGCTAGGCCGACCAAGTCTACCACCTCGAAGGTGATTAGCTCGCTTCTGAAGTTACTTGGGTCGAACTTACGGGCAAGACGACCGCCCCGGAGGTTTGATCGAGGTGCCCGGACTATCCCGAAGAAGGGCACGGCCACTCTTGATTTTGGAACGAGGAATGCATCTCGCCCAATACCTTGGCCGCAATAAGGTCCAAAGAGCTCCTTGAGTCTATGAGGACCCGACCGACGACAAAGATTGGATGGTGGGGTTCACGACCATCGAAGCCTCTGGGGTTTAGTCATCCCTAAGGACAATCGCCTCGGAGAATGTGAGGGATACCTCACCATTTCAGAATTTGGCGCACCGTGAGGCTTACCTGGGGGTAACATGGTGCACTTCCTTGCAGCCTCCTTTAAGTCCCTGGACTTGTAGGCGAGGAGCCTCAAGATGACCGCTATGTGATTCCTTGGTTCTTGATATTCCATTTCATCCTCACTTTCCTACGGGGCTGTTTTCCTTTGTCGCTTTCACCCTGCTTCGAAGCGCCGGCATGGGGACTTCGGGCCGTGAAATCCGCCTTCCAGCGGTAGGGTCCACGCTCGCAATTCCAGAGGTCGCCCGTGGCGCCGTGAAGTGGGATGAGAGGTCGCCTCGCCGTCCGCTTTGGTCGCCTTCGCCGGGTCCGGCTTTGGTCGCGCCCTCGAGGCCTGGTGGTTGTCCTCTTCCCCGAGCATTAGGCCCACGGCGGGCGAGTTGCCCGGCCGTCATGTTGTTCACCCATCATGCGGCTACCATGGCCGGCGAGGTTGCTTTTTCTTCTTCTTCTTGATCTTCTTGTCTGCAATTCGAACCTTTTGCTAGCCGAGGTCTCTAGGCCAGCCGAGGCGGCATTTTCCTTCATCCAAAGATTTTCTTCCATTGACTCGGCTTCATCTGCGTTAGCGTATCGACGGCCATTCTAAGAGCTCGCTCGCCGTTAGATCCGGGTGGATCTCCAGTCTGAAGCTGACGCCGTCGTAATCTTGAAAGTTTCGGACGCCTTCGGGCCCGGATATGTTCGAGATCGAAGTTCCGACCTGATGAACCTCGACGAATTGTCGCAGGTTTCCGTCCGTCTGTATCAGATTGCGCTTCCAGGTCGCGCTTTTCCTCGCGGATGTAGCGGCTCGAAATTGGCCGGAGTCTGTTGCAGTCGCCTCAGGCCGTATGGATCCTTCCTTTTGATTGAAAAGCCACGACGAGCAAACCCGCCCAGCCTGGGACCGTCAAGGTAATTTGCCATTACCTCTCATCACCTCCGCGCGAGGATGGGTGAGTGTATATCGAGGAATTCATCCGGCCTCGGGTCCCGCTGAATCTCTCGACGGGGCCGGCTTGAACCTCGCTTGGCCATGCGACGTCCTGAGGAGAGCTCGTGAAGGCCCGGCAAATTAAGCTCGGTTTCGCGATTTAAAACCTCTGGCCACGCTGCCTCCACGCGATCTTCCACCCAACGCCTGCGGCGCTGCCGAAGCCGGAGAAAACCTCGCGCGCCGGTCAGGCCGATGACCGCATGGTTCTGGAGTGCTCGAGCGCCAGAATCTGGGCGCGACATTGTACGGATATCGCCCGAGGTTGCTCTGCGGATCGCTCCGGCCTTTCCGGATCGGGTCGGCGACTGGGCGATCTCCGAGCATGGCTCCGAGATTCATCTCCAGGCGAACGCACGGGGAGCGCTTGTGATGGTCCCGACACACTCCGCATCCTGGCCATGGGGAGGATCCGAGACTTTAGCTCGGCCAAGCCTTCCAAATCTTCGCCACGACTAATTTCGCCGGCATGGCCTCTAAGTCTACTTGCTCGGGAAATCGCGAAAGTCACGACGATCGCCGCAAGGCCTCAGCCGCTTCAAGCTTCGTGAAGCGGCGCGAGCTTTGACGGCGCCCGAGTGCGACGGGAGTTCGCACTGCGAGTTCCTTTCCGTGGAGGCGACTCTCCCTTTGCCTCGGGCGGCGACGTGCAAGCGTCTTTCCCAAAGACGCTTCCAAGTGGCGCCTGGCCGCCTCATAGTGGTCGTGGTTCGGCGCGCCCGAGATCCTCTCCGGCTCCGCGCCTCACCATGTTGACTCGGCGAGAGCGAGACGAAAGCGATGGGGACATCATTGTATCCCCTTGGGACGCGGTCTCTGGCCGAGCTCTAGGTCTGGGTATGTCCAGCCATCGTAGAGCTCGTTGCGCCATCCTCGGGGTCTCCGGGAGGGTAATGTCCGGGGAATGGAGGATCTGCCTCGCATTCCCGTGTCCGAGGAAAGGCTCCCTGCACTCGGTGTGATCGAGCAGGATCGGTCACCCCGGGCACGTTGTCGGCGTGGCGAGTACACGCCGTCATCCTCAACGTGGTCAAAGACACAAAGGTCCCGAGTGTCTCTCGAGAGTTTGGCATCTCGAGGATCTTGATCCGACGGGAATCAAACTGCTGCCCCCACTGACGGCGCCAAAGGTATCCGACGATTGGAGAACGGGCTCCGGCCGAGCTTACTTGTTGAATGGGGATCAACAGAGCCCCGTCGCACGCGATCGAAGAGTATGCGTTCGAGCGACGCAGGCTCGAGAAGGAGGCCGGAAAAAAGGGGGACGCGGTGTTTTTTATCCTGGTTCGGGCCTCTCACCGAGATAATGACCCTACTCGGTGTATTGTGTTCTATCTTTTCGTGGTGCCCTCCTCTATGCATCTCCAGAGGGGTTTAAATACTATGACTAGAGATGCAAAGTAATCGGCCTCGGGGATCACGCTATGCATCCATATCCGTGATGTCTTGCCTTGATTCCCGCTGGGTTATATTTGAATTTCGGGTATGATTTCCCTTGATCTCCTGGCTGATTGGTTTGCCTCCTTCCTTCCTCGCAGTCGCCGGGCCCTCCGACCAAGACGCCTCGAAAGCAGGTTGGTCCACGAGCATGCTTGCTCGTGGGGGGTGTGTTTGGTGCTTCTGCGAACGGAGGCGCAAACGCGTATGCTCGGAGGAGAAGGAGGGATGCTCGTTTCGTTCTCCCGAGCATCTTCCCTTAGTGCCGCTTGGTGTCGACGATTGGAGAACGGGCTCCCGTCGAGCTTACTTGTTGAATGGGGATCGCAGCCCGTCGCCGCGGATCGAAGAGGGCGCTCGAGCGACGCGCGAGGTCGGGAGAAGGAGGCCGGAAAAAAGGGGGACGCGGTGTTTTTATCCTGGTTCGGCCTCTCACCGAGATAATGACCCTACTCCGGTGTATTGTGTTCTATCTTTAGGTGCCCTCCTGGCGTTACTGCATCTTCGGGGGTTTAAATACTATGACTAGAGATGCTAAAAAGTAACCGCGCTTCTCCGGGATCACGCTATGCATCCATATCCGTGATGCCGCCCTTGATTCCCCGTGCTATTTGAATTTCTGTATGATTTCCCTTTGATCTCCCTGATTGGTTGCCTCCTTCCTTCCTCGCAGTCATTGGCCGGGCTCCCTCCGACCAAGACACCCGAGCAAAGGTCGTGGCTCTCCACGAGCATGCTTGCTCGTGGGTGTGTGGTGCTTCGCGAATCCGAGGCGCAAAACGCTGCATATGCTCTGAGGAGAAGGAGGGATGCTGCTTGCTTCTCCCGAGCATCTTCCCTTAGTGCCGCTTGGTCGGCGGGTTTAGCTTTTCACGGGGGTACCGTGGTCTTTTGCCAGATAGCCAATCCCCGACACTACTGCTTTCGAATCTACTTATGCTACTTGTCAAATGTTGTTTCACTGCAATTACACCCTGAGTTACTCCTTTGTACTAAGCCATGCATGTAGTATATTAGTTTGCATTCTGTGCATGACTTGCTGAGTACCAAGTACTCACCCTTGCCACAATACAACACCAGTTGAAGAGGAGTCTACACCAGCTTTGGAGGAGGAGCTCCCAGAAGAACCGACTAACTAGGGAGCGAGCCCAGCCAGTTGCCTGTGGTATACTGGATGGCGCCACGAAGTTATCTTATTTTCCGCTACAGTTATTTCTCTCTTATTGAGTTTTCGCCCTGCGTGGCATATATTTGTAACTTGACCATAAGGTCGAGCAACCCGTTTGGTTAACTATTTAAGGTACCTTATTATTTCGTTGAGTATGATTGTGATATTTACCAATGTTGAGACTATGTGCACTAGCGTGTTCCTGGACTAGTGCTGAATACACAGAGGGTCCGGATTTGCAAATTCGGGTCCCGACAAAGCTCTGCCGGAGAATAGAATTGAAAGGTGAGAAATGGTATGAATCGGGTGATTAAATCTAATCGCTTGTTTATTTCTGTACACGCATCGACGTGGCATGAAGCTACGAGTCCGCGATGTTTTTCTAGTACACAGTATGAATGCATCTACAAGGCAAGATTGTAGTTCGGCACGAAGCCGACATCGGTGCCTCAGATTCTTCGTGCATGTAGCACGAGGTGACCTTCCACTAGATGGCATTAAGCCGATGACACAGCTCGCCCGTAAAGCACCGCCGACAAGCCGCCGCTCCCCGGCCACGAAGCGCCGCCGTGCTCGAAGCACACGCACATGGCACGCCGGCCGGCAACGCGATACGAAACCGTCGGCCTTGGCCTTGCAGGCCTGCGCGTCGGCCGTCACATCGCCGGCGACCCGTCGCCGCCGTCGCGAAGCCCAGCGCCGCTCGCCGCCTCGCCTTGGCCTCGGCGTCGGCTTGACCCAAACTTGCAACGAAGAAAATTGGCCAGATCGGCTTGGACATGAACATGAAGTCCAATAGCATGGACATGAAGTCTAGTTGCTTCATTGCAGTTTTAAAATCGTTTGGCGCACTAGGAGGGTAGGGGAAATTACCCCTTTGCCCTCCCCGATCCCTTTATTCCTTTTCTGTTTTTCTTTTCCCGAAAATGTTTAGAAACTCAGAAAATAATTGAGACAATAATGGTGTCAAAATTTTATAAATTCGCTCGAGTGTGATCATAATCCAAAATTTTTAGAAGAGCTTAATAATCTCCTCAAAACCCTTCTATAAAAGTTTAAAAAATTTAAACTTGTTTAAGTTGCTCAATCAAATCTATGGAAGCAATACATGTAGCACAGAAAGGATTTTATCAGGACAGTAACACCATCATCATTTTTGAAAATTCCTCAACAATGACCATAATCTAAATATTTTATCATAACATTAGTGATGCGTAAGTACCATCCACAAAAATTTTTAAAATTTTCTAACATGGTCTGAACCATTTTTCATTTGATTGAAATTTGTCGGTCAGCCTTTAGTAGCACTGTTCAAATTTTTGAAAATTCCTCATCTTTATCATCATATGAAATTTTTATGAAAATATTAATGATGTATTAGGACCATCTAAATTTTTTTCACAATTTTCTAACCTAGTTTGCATCATTTTCCATTCGGTTGAACACTTCCTAAAGTGTTCCCTGTAGGATAAAAATGGGTTTTCATCCGGAAGAGAAATAAAAATAACCAGTTAGTGAGATATAAAGTGAGGCTTGTAGCACAAGGGTTTACGCAGAGACCTGTCATCGATTACAATGAAACATATTCCCCTGTAATGAATGAAATAACGTTTCGATATGTAATATCAATGACAGCAAGCTTAAATTTAACCATGCAGTTGATGGATGTAGTGACCATATATTTATATGGGTCACTAGATACAGAGTTTTATATGAGAGTCCCTTAAGGAGTCAAAGTTTCGGATCCTAATAATCGCAACATGTATAGCGTCAAACTGTAGAGATCGCTATATAGATTAAAACAGTCGGGAAGAATGTGGTACAACCGACTTAGTGAATTCCTCCTAAAGAAAAGATATTCAAATAATGATGATTATCCCTGTGTGTTCATAAAGAAATTTCAAAATAGATTATGTATCATCTTGGTATATGTTGATGATTTGAATATCATTGGGATTATAGAGGAGATAAACGAAGCTAGTGCTTACCTCACTACGGAGTTTGAGATAAATGATTTGGATAAAACCAAATTTTGCTTAGACCTGCGGCTTGAGTATTTCTTATAAGGAATTTTTGTACACCAGTCTGCCTATGCTAGGAAGGTTTTGAAAATATTTAATATAGATAAATCTCATCCTTTAAAAACCTCCATAGTTTGAGATACCTTGAAGTTGTTAAAGATCCATTTAGACCAAAGATGGAAGATGAGGAAGTCTTAGAACCTGAAGTCCCATATTTAAGTGTTACTGGTATACTTATGTATCTTAGGAATTGCACAAGACCTAATATTGTATTCATAGTAAATTTAATATATATAATAGATACTAGGCCGTAAGAGCGGCGCACGCCGCGCGCGCGAAAGAAAAATGATTTTGTGTTTTTTTCTAGAGAAAAAATAAATCTAGACGTATTTTTTAAAATTTTTCTAGGCTCGCGAAACCTTAGAGATTACGCTAAGGAAAAAGTACGCGGCGAACGCTATGCACGTGAACGAAAAATGATTTTGCGTTTTTTCTCTAGAAAAAATAATTTTTCATAGAAAAAATAGATCTAGACGTATTTTAAAATGCGTATGGCGCGTGCGTGAACGAAAAATAACTCTGCTTTTTCCCCCAAAAAAAAGTATACTTAGAAGTATTTTCCAAATTTTTGGAGGCACGAGAAACCTCAGAGACCGAACCGAAAAAATACGATTTTGCGTTTTTTTCCTGGAGAAAAAATAATTATCCGGAGAAAAAATAGATCTAGACGTTTTTTTTAAATGCGCACGCCGCACGCGTGAACGAACAATTACTCTGCGTTTTTTTCCAGTAAAAAAATAGACCTAGACATATTTTTAAAATTTTTGGAGGCTCGAAAAACCTTATAAACTGAGCTGGGAAAAAGGTACACATCTTTCTGTTGACGAAAATATTTTTTTTGAAGAAAACTTTAAAAGGACCTAGATGTAAGGAGCGAGGACCTATTTGTTATGCTTTTGGACCTGACCGCTATCCTGAAAAATTAGAAAAGGGTTCAATCGCGATTTGTATTTAATGGAAGTTTTTTCACGTAAATTAGCGAATGAGAGACCTAAACGCGATCCCGAAAAATTTCTTCCCCTCACAAGAAATCGCGAAGGACCTTTTTGTAACTTGGAGGGATCTATCCGCGATTCGAAAAAACGAAGGGGGTTTTCACAAAACCAGCAAGGAGGTGAGGTGGAGCTTTTAGGGAGCTCCAAACCTCCCATCTTTAATAGGTTCGATGTTTACGCGGCTAAAATACGATGATTTCTGGCAGTCTGATAGGACGTGGTGTAAACATCAATTCACTCCACAAGCATGGAAACCAACCTTGTGTCCTGGAGTTCAGCTGGGAGAACTGACATATATATATTTGGAATTTTTTTAATAATACATTTTTTATTCGGAATTGCAAAAATATACCATCGAATTTTTTTTCCAGAAATATACCTCTGTAGCTCGTTGGTTGGGCGACAGGAGCTCAGTAGCTTGATGGTTTGGCGACAGGGAATGAAACGCCTGTTCATTGGGTGATAGGTGGAGCCCGGGCTGCTGTCGCCACTTCAGCGGGCGACAGATCAAAAATCGCTCTATGCCAGAGCGACAAACCAAAAACCGCACAATAGAATGGCAATTAAAAAAGTGGAGCTCATTGTCGCCATATGGGGAAGCAACATAGGCCAAGCATAAAAGAAAGAATTCGCCATCGCTGCTTGGCCGGCCAGCAAAGAAAAAAGAGGAGGGGGAAAGAAAGAGAAGAAAGAGGAAGGGGAGAGAAAGAGAAGAAAGAGGAAGGGGAGAGAAAGAGAAGAAAGAGGAAGGAGGGGGAGAGAAAGAAAGAAGAGGAAGGAGGAGAAGGAAGAGGAAGGAAAAAGAGGAGTGGCTGTGCGACTTCAGTTCGGTAATATTTCGTTGTTTAATTTTGTTAGCAGTAAATTATAGATGTAGAGTAGAAATAATTTTAGATCTAAATAAATTTAGAGAATACGAATAGATTTAGCAAATGTAGATGTAGATGTAGAGTACAAATAATTTAGATATTATGTAGTTGTTTTAGCAGTAAGTTTAGAGCTTATGTAGTTGTTTATTTCTTTAGCAGTAAATCGGTATAGTAGAAATAATTTTAGATCTAGCGGATAGATGTGGCAAATGTATATGTTTTAGCAGGAAGTCATTGTAGAGAAGAAATGATTGCGTAAGTTAGAGATTACGTAGTAGTTTTAGCAGTACTTGTAGAGACTATGTACTTGTTTATTTTCATAGCAGTACACGATGTTGTAGTGCAAATAATTCTAGATGTAAATACAAGTACGTACATATTAATTTGTAGGAATGCAGCTATTTTTTCTACAGATAGATCTATATTTTTTGTAGCATATGGATATAGTTATGTTAGGTAATATAGTATATTTTACAGAAAGTAATTAATGCATGGGTGAATGAATGGATTCGCAGATATGGGAGAACGAGTTCTATTTAGAATCTATTACGGAGAAGGGGTTGTAATGTATGGTTTGGAGGGTGCGGATCTAACCAACTTCCAGTATGTGGACAGAAGTTTGACCCAGGTCGAAGAGCGGACATTTCCATCTGTGTTGAAGTGGTTGTATTATACTTTTAGGATGGAAGAGGAGAGATGCCAGCTGAAGGTATTTTGCCTTTGTAGTATGCAAAACGATCCTATTTGTTGGGAGCTAGTGGAGCTGAAGGGAACCGCATCGTGGAGATCATATGTGAGGGGGGCACAGCAACGGGGATGGAGTCGGGTCCTTTTTGTGCAAGCACACGAGAGGGATGTTGCCGTACAGCAGCAATTGGACGGTGGTCAGTGTAGTCAGCTGCGAAATGAGTTCAGTTTTTGTGAGACTGAAATTGGGGGATCTAGCCGTGAGCAGCATGTTCAGCAATGCAACGAGGACATCATTTGCCATACTGGTGAACAAGTTGAGTTTGAGGAGGACGATGACAATGTTGGACAAGAAGCGCGGGGACAGGTGGACGAAGGCGAGGAAATTGAGGAAATAACAGCTAGGATGGAAGAGGAAGACCATGAGTACAACAGAGAAGAAGTGGAAGACGACGATGAGTCAGATGAGGAAGATGCAGTATAGTGAAAATGAGGTGAGGCTTGACAGTATGTACCCGACAAAAGAGGCTATGCAGGATGCTGTGAAATATTGGGCCTTATCGTTAAGAAGGACTTTCAAGGTTAAGAAATCCACCCGAACATCCTATGACGTGGTGTGTGAGATCGATGGGTGTCTGTGGAGAGTGCACGCGTACAATCCCAAATGGGGCAACCATTGGCAATGTTCGAAGGTTGAGCAGCATAGCTGTATGACCGAGGAAACACTGATGGCTCACAAGAATCTATCATCCGGATTTGTCACGAACATTATGTACGCGGAGATAGTGCAGAACCTGAGATTTGAGCCCCGTGCTATTATCCGAGCAATCGAGAATAGATATCAGTACACAATTAGCTATGGGAAGGCATGGAGGGCGAAACAGAAGGCATTAGAAATGAGGTTCGGCAAGTTTGAAGACTCGTACCACAATCTGCCCGCTTTGCTCAGTTGCATTAAGGGAAGAAATCCTGGCACTTACTATGATTTGCAAGATTGTCCGTCAATAAAGTGGCCGACTAAAATGCATCTGAAGAGAGTGTTCTTCGCATTCGGACCTTGCATTAGGGCTTTCTATCACTGTCGTCCATTGTTGTGCATGGACGGGACATTCTTGACCGGGAAATACAGAGGGCAAATACTGACCGCTGTGGGCGTTGATGGAAACAACCAGATTCTGCCAGTTATCTTTGCCTTTGTGGAAAGCGAGAACTATGACAGTTGGCTATGGTTCCTACGGAACTTAAAGATGGGGGTGGTCAAAAGTCGTCGAGATGTGTGCGTGCTACATGACAGGCATGCTGGTCTGCTTAGTGCTATCAACAAGTTGCAAACAAGGGAAGATGAGCCATTTCTATGGCCGGACTTGCATAGCAGATGGTGAGTGAGACATTTGGGTGCTAACTTCTATAAGCAATTCAGGAACAAGGAACTGATGAACATGTTCAAAAGACTGTGCAAGCAGAACCAGGAGAGCAAGTTTAGGACTCTGTGGAGAAACCTTGATGAGCTCACAAGAAAACATAAGGACGAGCTGACGAACAGGACTAGTGCGAGTGAAACACACGAGCAGGCGGAGCCTCTTTTCCCCCTGCCAACAGAAGATGACGCGACCATTCGTCGTCGAAGGCAAATGCCAATAAGATGTTTCTCTGATTGGATCAAGTACGAACAGAAAGAGAAGTGGTCACTGTTACATGACACACTCGGTGCTAGATATGGTGTGATGACCACTAACTTTGCAGAAGTTTACAACTGGGTGATGAGAGGAATGAGGTGCCTCCCGCTGGTTGGAATTGTTGAGGGAGTGCTACGTGGCACAACCAAGTACTTTGTGGAGAGGCATGAAGCTGCTGAGATAGTTATGAGAGATGAGAAGTGCCTTTACTCTTTCATGATCGGTAAATACATGGATGAGAAGAGTCTGAAGGCGGCGAAGCATAGGGCTATCAAAGTTGGTGCACGAACACTGCGCTTCGAGGTGATCTGTAGGGATAAACGATGGCGTGGAACCAACCAGCGGGTTGTCACCCAGGAGTGCACATTACAGGATGATTGCAAATGCTCGTGTAACAAGCCATACCATTTGCATAGGCCATGTTCTCATGTCATAGCCTCGTGTGCTTTGTTTGGAATGCAACCTGGTACGTACCTATCTGAATATTTTAGGAAGGAAAGGGTGATGGTAACTTGGAGCGAGGAGCTTTACGGTTATGGTGTTGTGGGTTCTTTCACCTCAACTCCTTCTATTGATGAAAGGTTTTGGGTCCCTGATTTCGATGCTAGAAGATGGAAAGCAGGCCGTCGGAAAACAAGGCGTATCAGAAATGATATGGACGAGTCAGAAGCTGGCAAACACGCGAAAAAATGTTCATTGTGCAAGCAAAGAGGACATACATTCAAGAACTGCCTTGCACGGAACGAAGGAGCTGAAGGAGGAGATGTCAATCCGACAGTGGGGGAAGGATTGTCCGCTGCGAGGAGTGGTGCACGACCCCATCGTACCTGATGAGAAGCAACTTGAAATATCACCTAAATGATGTCAAATTTACGTTTCATCGACGTAATGCGTGCTGTGTGAACTCTGTCAAATTTACATTTTAGCGATGTAATGTGTGCTTCGTGAACTCTGTCAAATTTACATTTTACCGATGTAATGCGTGTTGTGCGAACTCTATTTTTTACCTAGCTGTAAGCTTGTTCCATGTAGTTGTGAGTGTTGGGTCTTCACGACCCATTTGTTTCGGAACTAGCATGTTCAATGGTGTAATGTTTTATATGCTTTTTAGTTCGAACGCATTGTTGTCATTCTTTCATAGTTTTCCGTACCCTTTTGTTTGTACATGTCTGCCAATTATAACTTTCATTTATGAAATTTACAAGTATGGCTCAACAGCATGCAGATGACGACTGGCCCTTCGAGTTGCTGGATCCTGTCGTGGATCGTCGTCACCGTGCCCGATTCGCGACCGCTTTTCCAGAGCATGGAGGGGATCATGTGCAGCTCGGTGTGCTTCGGCCGAGGCCACCATAGTACGGTTGGGCCCTCGATCCTCGTTGGATCCCCAGGTATACTAGTACAAAATCTTCCAAGTTTGATAGTTGTAGTATGATGATTAGTATTGTGCTGACATTATTTACATTATTTGTGTTCCGCAGGCTCCGAGCTTCGGGGTTGCTACCACTCGCCCGCATGGTGGAGGACGTGGGGGGTCACCAGTTCCCTTTTGACAGGTCCCACACCTTCAATCTACCCGTCGGGGAGATAGCGATCACGCTGCAGGACGTCTCCTACCTTCTTGGCCTGCCGATCGCCGGTCACCCTGCGGTGCCGGAGGATGTCGGGCCGATGTGGCGGCAGGACACCCTTGATAGGTTCCACAGTGTGCTACCAGCCGTTGGGTACTGGACCTTCGACAGTACACACGGTCCGACGCTGCGGTGGCTTCGACAGTTCGTGGTACGCAACTGCACTTTAAAACTTACTTTTGCATGTACTCCTTAAAATAACAAGAGGCCTTCATTTGTAGCCCGCGGAGATCGTCGAGCCAACGGAAGAGTACAGGGTGAGCCGGCACTTGGAGGCGTATCTGTTGTGGCTCTTTGGCTGGTGCATGTTCACGAGCTCCCATGGGGATAGCGTGGACAGGCACCTCGTCCAGTTCGCGAGGGAGATCGCGGACTCCCCACTTGAGGCCGTGCTACAGTACTCTTGGGGGTCATTGTCTTTGTGCACGCGGCGTATCGAGCGCTCTGCGGTTGTACGGACGCGAGATGGCGCCATCTTCGGAGGATGTCCATTGCTTGTACAGCTATGGGCATACGAGAGGTTCCAGATCGGGCGGCCCGACATCGACCTCGACCCTCTTCACCCGACAGGCGATGGCGACGTTGACGGTCCGACCATGGGCACCATATGGTGCCACCGACGGGTAAGATATTGTGAAATTTGCTTTTCCATCCGTGACTAATAGCATTAACTTTCACTTTTGGCTACAGCCTAGTTGGGCACACAAGACGGTGCGCACGGGCTACCCACAGTTCGTCGCTGCGTTCAACCACCTCATCGAGGACCACGTATGCTGGACGCCGTACGTAGATGCTGAGGTCCAGGTTCGTGCGCCGGGTGGCCTTTCCACCCTTTGCACACGAGACACGGCGTACTGGTTCACGCGTCGGTGCCTCGTGTTCGACGTATAGGTGGAGGGCTATGCTGTCCATCGAGTGATGAGGTAGTTCGGCCTACGACAGGCCTTCCCAGTGCAGGTCGGCCGTTTGGTCCCACCCGCCGACCATGCGTAAGTTTTGTCCATCTATGTTTTGTAATTATTGTTGTGTGATGCAATCTATTCATGCTATTGGTATTTCTGATCGACAGGCACAGTAGGAAGGGTGTGCATGGGGCCACCCCCTGGCACATACGCATGGTGCCGTGGGTTGAGGAGTGGGCGGGAGCCCTGAAGGACGTCCACGTTGAGGAGGCGGTGTACGACCCGCAAACGTACCGCGCCTACTGACGGTGGTACACTTCTCGTACGCGCCTGCGTTTGGTACGTGTCGACCCCGACCCTCCTAGACATGTTCCCACGGTGGCAGACACGTATCCGTCCCACACCGACTCGGCTCTCCACGCTGTTGTACGTTGCGTCCTATCTACGATCTCGTGCACGCTTAGTTGGTAACTGTGCTAACTAATTCGTAATTTTTGTTCAGACTGACGTTTTGGCGCAATACCACGACGAGGCGGGGAGCTACATTTCCCGTCTAACCACTGGAGCTGAGGTGACCCGAGAGGAGGTGAACACCTTCTTCGTGAGGTTACAGCTCAGTGCCAGACGCGTCCTAGAGATGGCAGGCTACCGGCAGCCTTCTGATGTGGTAGACGGCCAGGTACCGCTTGGAGGAGGCACGGGTCTTGCTGGTACGTCTGTGCGTGCTACATCCTCCCGTGCCACCATCACGCCGCCGACTGCGAGAGAGCGAGGGGCTGGCCACTCAGGTCACGCTAGAGGTGAGTACTCCATCGCACTTACTCTGTTTTCCGATCAATTTTTTTTGCTTTTCAATCACTTTTTAACTCATCCAACAATGCTCCATTTCGTATAGGCTCACAGGCATGGTTGTTCCCGTCTGCGTCTGCAGCTGCACCTGACGACTATGAGGATCAGCCTGACGACCCAGCTCACGCGGACCATGACCTCGACGATGCTGGTCTGTCCAGGTTTTTCCCTAAGGAGCCTGGACCATCGCATTTGCACGGGGCACCACCACCGATGCAGGGTACTCAGTCGGGCTACGCTACACCGGACGCTAGACCATTGAGGCAGCACCGCGCGCCGGCTCAGCTGACGTACTCACGGGACCAGATTCACCGGAGGCCCTCCCAGCCGAAGCGGGGCCGACGCTAGTTTGTTCTGTTTAGGATTGTTATTACTTTTGACAATACTTATATATTGTACTTTTCATGACATTGACGACTCATGTATCGTCATACTTTTTCACGTTACGTATGTTTTATTATTTCGCACCATTAATTATGCTTTCGCTTGTACTTCCTCTCCGTGAAAACACAAGGAATTGATGACCATGTTTAAAAGACTGTGCAAGCAGGACCAGGAGAGCAAGTTCAGAACTCTATGGACAACCAGGATGTGCATTCCCTGTCTGAAGCTGTGGCCATAGGCAGGCGGGTTGCCCATCACATGCAAAGCTTCAGAGGAATCCAATGCTGGCGGACTTGAACTTCTCTTAAGTCCGCCACTCTCTTCTATGGCTGGTGGCTGGCTATTTAAACCCCAGTGGTCTCCTCCCAATAATCACACCAAGCAAGCAATCCGAACCACGAAGTACCAGTTCTCTAGCCAACCAACCGGTGCCAATGGAGTTCCCATCGCCCCCAAGGCATAGCGTTGTCAAAGCCATCCCCGAAGGCACGCAGGTCCCCATGTGCCTATGCGGGGATCCTTGCCGCTTCCGGCAGTCCGTAGACAACTCATACACATACGGTATGAGGTACTGGAGCTGCCGCAACCACGACTACGAGCAAACGCTGCAGATGCGGATGCGACGGGGAAGCCCGGTATGTCATACCTGCATTTGATGTTACATCAAACCGTGCAAACCTTAATACAGTTATACCATCTTCTGTCACCAATTGCAGCCTCCGTTGTGCAAGTTCATCAGATTCTACGATGCAGAGCAGACTCCTGAGATGGAAAGGATGCGGAATTGGGAGTACTCGCATCGCAGATCTATGGTAGAGCAGCAGTGGCGTGAGCAGGAGGATGAGGAGAAGCGCACGAAGGCCGCCGAAGAAATGCATGCACAGAGGGAGGCCGAACGGCTGCGCCTGGCGGCCTAGCGGGAGGCCGAGCGTGAGAGGGCGGCTAGGGCCAGGGTGGCAGGCACCGATGGGTTGCGCAAGGGGAAATACCCCCGGTGCACTCAGTAGTGTAGTAGAAAGGCCCTTGTTGTTTCATTTACCTAAGGCATGTTAACTTTAAGTCATTATTTTTGCATTTTCTATGTTGTAATATTATGTTGTTGCTGTTATTTCGGTCACCAGAAGGGCTCTGCGTTGCAATATCGTTATCTCTATCTCAATAATTTGTGTAGTATTCAAAAAAATCCCATTTCAATCTGCTCCGATAAAAAAATCAGAAAAAATTACCTTTAGATGCATTAATACTTAGGGTTATTGCGCTAGTGCATTTTAGATGCAACGAAAGGTGTAAATATAATATTTTTATGTAATATGCTAGTCCATATATCAAATAGCAAATCTCATCCATTCTTCCAAAAAATTACCGTCAAACACGATATCCTAAGAACCGCCGAGAAGGCATACGCATTATAGTATGTTATAGACTATAATATTTAGGGTTGTTGCGCGATTACAATTTACATGCAAAGCAAGGTGTAAATACAATATTTTTCCACAATATGGTTGTCCATATATCATAAAGCAAATCTGCCCCATTCTTCTGGAAAAATATATTCCAACATGATATTTTACGCGCTGTCGAAAAGACATGGTTTACATACTTTCTACAGAAATCATTAAAAGGTCTTTATGTAAACTTAATTCGTACAATTTAATTTTTTGTGTGACATCACATTTATTTCTGGATGTTACGAACCCTTATAGCTTAACACAAATTTAGAAATTTATTTCGTTCGATTTGGAGCTTTAAAAACCAGTCCACTTATTTGTAGCCCTTTCATTGAGCTATATTTAGCTCTGTCGCCCTTTCATTGAGCTATATTTACTCTGTAGCCTAATGGTTGAGCTACATTTACTCTGTAGCCTAATGGTTGAGCTACATTTACTCTGTAGCTTAATGGTTGAGCTATATTTAAATGTCACCCTTTCATTGAGCTATAGAAGTTTCTGTCGTCCGTTCATTGAGCTACATTTAACTGTCGCCCAACCAACGAGCTACATAGGTATATTTCTGGGGAAAAAAAATCGATGGTATATTTTTGCAATTTTGAATAAAAAATGTATTATTAAAAAAATTATATATATTTGTGAACATCTAACACCGATGAATACGATTCATCCTCTAGCATTTCGAATTTAACCACAACCACGTATGCTACTTGATTAGTTGTATCTAGCCGTTTCACACCGCTACACATCAGAGGAATGATAAAAAAATTAGTTGGGTTTTAGTTTACCTTGATTTGGTCGATCAGTCATAGCCATGTATAGACCAATGGGTACGGTCCCCTAAAAAGAAGACGACGACGACGACCAAGGGTGCGTACGTGCTCGTACATTTCACAGGAACGAATTATGCACGTAGCAAAAGCTAATTTCTGCATAAGCATGACAGGCATGTGGGCGATTCAGTCAATGTTCTAGTTTGTTGCTCTAAACAAATGATACACTAGCTAAACTAGCTTGTTTCAGCATAAACATGCATTTAGGGGAGGATGGGATTAATCATATCAAAAGAGATTAAAAAAAAAAGAAAGAGTAGAATAGCGCATGAACTTGCAAAGTATGCTAGAACTATGAAACGAAGTCCTAATTTTTGTTTTCGCAGTTAATCCGCGCTGACTGTACTGAAATCCCAGCTTTGATCGATTAATCAATGAATTCTCACACTTTTCTCATAAAAGAAATGTTTCTGTACCTATCCTGCCTTAAGCCATTGAGTTCAATGTGTTAATTTATTACTCTGAACTTACACATGCATGATTCAAAATTTCTAAAAAAAGGTTTGCCTCAGTCTCCCAGTTTTTTTAACCTTTTTTTTTAGCAGAATCACCTAGCTTTTATTGAAAGTTAATAAGAAGTCCATACATCCAAGACGTCTGTTTGCTGGGAACACCAGCTTACAAGCGGTACTAGATTCTAACATCGACTAGCCAAAGTTAAAAGGAGCAGCAACTTCACCCCCTAGTTACAAACTGGTACCAAAACGAGACATCAATCACCCAGCTCCTCTACTTCTGAAGCCTCTTAGCCACGTTTACAGGATCTTCGGAGAGGGATCGGGACGAAGGTAAAAAAAGAAACTTAACAGAACTTCCCATGGCTGTTAACTGTTAAGGGAAGCGTTTATCAATAGTCATCCTGTTCCGGTATTGCCAGACAGCCCAGAAAAGTGCTGCAAAACTGAATAACATACAAGAGATATTATCTTACTTATTACACCCCAAAGACAAAGAGACATCATCCTGTATAAGGATTTCACTGAATACGCCCCTGCTTTTCCAGTGACCATTTCACTGTGTCTTCTCCAGTATCCAACCCCAACATTCTGTAGCGAGTCTTGCGATTCCCTCCATTCTCTCACCTCATCCCCCAAAACGACCTCCTGAATCTTATATTCCATCTGTTTTCCCCACAGGCCTCATGCACCAATATCTCAGGATCATCACAAATAGCACAGAGCTTGTCAAACTGTACACTAATTAGAGGCGAAGAACCTATCCAGACATCTTTCCAAAAAAGAGTATCTTTACCAGTACGAGTCTGTTTCGGTTCACCCCACTTAAACCACTCTCTTGCTTTGCATAAACCCCGCCAGAACTGAGAGCTCCCCTGTCCATTGGTAGCTCATATATTCCCTTCTTGACAATACTTAGCTTTCAAATTTTGGCAACTATTATTATCCATAGACCCCCATAGTCCTTTGGTCCGCAGACGGCATCCCATTTAACCATGTGATATTTGAACTTGTCATTAGAACCCCTCAAAAGAGTCTGGATCTTACAGGGTCCATTTTCTGATCAATAGTCTCAGGCAGGGTTCAACTTTTCGTTAGATTTCGCTCGAATTTCGCGAAATTCGACCTTACCGCTACGGTTCGAAAAAGCATTTCGTTGAAAACCGCTACTGTTCAAGCGAAATTCGAACGGTTTTTACCGATTTTCGCAAACCCATTTCTTTAAACGGTTTTTCGTGATTGAAAAGTGGAACCCTCTCAGGCAGGTGATAAAAACCCAGAGTGTACATTGGAAGGTTGCTTCAATAAGAATTTGTGAGAATTATGTTTCCCTCTAGAGGAAAGACATTTCCCTTTCCAAGGACCCAACCTTTCTGTCAATTTAACCACCTATTTCTCAAAAATAGACACCCCTAAAACATGATCACTGATTGGTAATACCAAGTAAACCATGGGTGAAGTCCGCAGTCTGCAATCTAACATGTTGGCTACTCTCCTAGCCACCTCCTCTTCCACCCCTAGCACATAAACTTGACTTTTTGTGATAATTGATCCTAAGACCAGACATCCATTCAAAGCAATAGAGCAAAATTTTCAGGTGGAGTAAATGATCATTAAGCTCCACCCTCAACACGGAAATTTTGGAATACATTACAACATTTGACCCGTATTTACAAATCGATACAATACGTTTACGTATTTATAGAAAACCCAACTATAAGCGAAATTTGAAATTTCGTTTACCCTTTACTGAAGTTTCAAAATTCGTTTTCGGGTACAAACTAAACTAAAAATGAAATTTCGGGTATGGGGGCCCCACCCCATACTCGAAATTTCAGATTTCGGCCAAGGGTTGGTTGGCAGGGAACGTGCCCATGCAGGTGGGTGGTAGGAATTTAACTAATCACTTTTCTTGTGTGAGCCCAAACCATATGGGCAGTAGCCCCGAAGGACTTAGCCGAAACCTTAGATTTCGGGTATGGGGTGGGCCACCATACACGAAATTTTATTTTTCGTTTAAGATGTACCTGAAATACCAGGTTTCAAATACATCGAAAATGAATTTTGAAAATTCGGTAAAGGGTAAATGAAATTTCAAATTTTGTTAACGGTTGGGTTTTCTATAAATATGTAAACGTATTGTATCGATTTGTAAATACAGGTCAAACGCTGTAATGTATTCAAAAATTTCCCCCTCAACGCTGTATCGTCTGTATATTGTAGTTGAGACACACACCCCGGCCTCCCAGTTTTTCTCGTAGTAGGTGGACGCGCTTCAACGTTGATCGTTGAAAATCCATCCTAAGTCATGCTTAATATGACACGTCTGATGAGCAAAAAATCATATCTATACGGACTTTCCTTTTTCTGAGAGAAATATATAAGCGTACTTACCTACCGAGCCTCCCAATTTCGTGAGTTCGAATAATAAAACCTCAAGCCCTAACAGCCAGGCTGCAGTGCTGCATCATCGATGACCCTGAGAGAGAATGTTCAGACAAAGTCGAGTACTTGAGGGCATGATCGAGTGATCGACCGAGTCAATTTCTCGCAGTAGGTGATTGCGTTTTCAACACTTCATCGTCGAGAATCCAACCAGCGCATACCGAAAAGTAAAAGCGCAACGCTTCCTCGCAGGACGAGAGAACACCAACGAGAAAAAATATCCACAAGAAAGAGATGGGAGAGAACAGGGAAGCGTTCCTACTTCAACCATCGTTTTCCGAACTTACCACCGCTGCCAACTTTTTACTGCATGCGGTCATCAACTCATCGTCGTCAATACTTGCTCATTGCTCAAGGACTGTCGTGCAGGCTCTGAAACCTTCCGTGGTAAGAGTTCACTTGTAGTGTAACTACTAGTTTTGTAGCAAGTATGCACGACATATTACGGTGTCAAACGCGCGTTGAGCTGAAATTACAGCGCACAATCTCGAGAAAATAGTGACACAGTTTTGATCTGCCTATCCACAAGCGTATACATATTGCTCAGGGCTGATATGCTGCTGATGAAATATTGGAATCCACAATTGGACGTTTGGTTGTCTAAATTACCGTCTACCGCAGATGCCAGTTAGTCTCTACTATATAAAGTGAGAGTTTCTTCCCACGTCACATTAATTGCCCTGGTTAATTGCCCTACTTAATTGCCCTGTTTAATTGTCCTGCTTAATTGCCCTACGCAAGAAACGAAGCGTTGCTTTAATTAGCCAGCTTTTGCAAGAAACGAAGCGTTAAAGATAGATGTTTGATCTTATGAAATAGTATTTTTTTTTAATCTTTATTTTTCGTTATCAATTTTGTTTTTCGTAGCAACGCACGGACATATAACTAGTCTTTATTTAAGTCTAGGCCCGAGCGAAACTACGGAATGCAAGTCCGAATGAAATGCTATAAAACGGTGATGACCGTCATAGATCAAATATAATATACCGATCGAATAGTAAAAATAATCACGGGAAGCACACGTGATATAGAGAGGTAAAATTTCTCTCTTTATTAGATTAATTTTCCTGTACAATGGGTGCCATATTTATAGGAGAAAATCTATTAGAGATAGATTCGGATTTACCCACAACGAGATAGAGTCCAAACATTTTTGAATAACCAAGACGAAGAGTCATGCTATATCTCAGCACCCCTCTTGTGCAAATACTGCGCAACACATGTGTCTCATCAAAAACTCCAAAAAAATCCAGTGGGAAAAACGGGATGGAGAAAATAGTACATTGAACTTGTATATTATATTACACTAGTTGCCTCATAAAAAACCTTCATATGAAAAAACTTTTTAAAAAAACTCACCAAGAAAAAAAAATGTGCAACTTATAATCTTCTGAATTAAAGTGGTGTCTTCAAGATCATGCTAAGGGTCGTAATTCAAGGATTTACTTCGTCTAAACTCTATACATCCCTAAGTCGTCCCATTTTAATGCCACGAACATATCTTTGAAAACTAGATGTTAGCAAAGATTTAGTGAATAAATCTATTAGATTTTCACATGCTTAGTTTGCGGGATTTTTACCTCACCATTCTTCTAGAGTTCATGAGGATAGAAAAGTGTAGGGGCAATAAGCTTCGTGATATTGCTCTTAACATAACCTATTTGTACTTGTGCAATACAAATCATTGTCTTCATAGATAATTGTGGGGGTATCGACGGTATTAGTGCCACATGACTTATGGATATGGCTAATGGCGTGTCTCTGCCAAACACATTCACGAGAGTCTTTACATAATGCTATAATCTCTGTGTGGTTGGTAGAAGTAGCTACCAATGTCTGCATAAAAGATCGCCAAGAAACCCGAGTATGAGATTTAGCATTGTGAGGATCATACAGATAGCTAGCATCCGTATATCCCACAATGGTCAAGTTTTGGTCCTTCCAGTAAAATAATCAAAGATCTTTAGTACCTTGGAGTTATCTGAGTAAAATATATATACCAGCTCAATGTCTTCCGGTTGGAGCTGCACTGTGTCTAGCCATAAAATTAACTATGAACAAAATATTAGATATTGTGCAATTAGCAGATGCATAAGTGCTTTAATGGCGCTCAAGTATGGGAATTCAGGTCTTAAACTTTATGATTTTCTATCCTCGGTTTGAAAGGGTCTATTCATTTCAAGGGATCTTACTACCTTGGGGGTCTTCAAAGGATTAGATTTATTCATATTAAAAAATTTCAATACATTCTTGGTACAGGTAAACTGGTGTACACAAATTCTTTCTCGAAAAATGCTATAGTTGCAAGCCTAAGCAATATTTGATTTTACCCAATCTTTCATCTCAAACTCTATCATAAGGTAATAACTTCTTTCTTCATCTTTTATGTGGTTCCGATGATATTATGATCATCAACATAGACTGAGATCATACAGAATCCATTCTGAGATTTTTTTATGAACAAATAGGGATAATCATCATTATTGTAGTATCCCTTCTTCTGGAGGAACTCACTAAATTGGTTGTACCACATTCACACTGACTATTTTAATCTGTATAGTGATCTCTGTAATTTGACGCTATACATGCTGCGATTACCTTTATTATGATTCAGAATTTTGACTCATTCATGAACTCTCATATAAATATCTGTATCCAGTGACCATATAAATATACAGCTACATCCATCAACTGCACTGATAAGTCTAAGCTAGCTGCCATTGATATCTAGTATCCGCATGCTATTTCACTCATTATAGGAGAGTAATTTTTATCGTAATCGATGTGTGGGGACCCCCTCTTCCTATACCGTACTGTACGCCGTCTACTGTAGCGTATAGCACCGTATAGCAACAGGAAGCCTCGACACCGAAGATCTGAACCTAAAAATTCGATCGACGGGATCGAACCCTTAACCGGACCGTGCACATCGCGCATCGATCACATCGATCCCTGGATCAAGAGCGATATCGGCGTACCAACAACACAGTACCAAGGCACGGAAGGATAAACTACGATAATTTACATAGCTGGGTGTAAACCTTGAACAAGAGTATTACGAAAACCAAAAGAAGTAAAGCGGCAGCGAAACAAAAGAAAGACAACGGCGCGGCTTGACCACCCACAGGCTCTTGGAGGAGGAGGGACTCTGAAGCCGCAACACTCGCGAGAAAAGGGGCTGCGCCATCATCGGGACATCATCATTACCTTCCTCTGTGGAAAGGGTTAAGCGACAACGGTGAGTACACGTATGTACTCGCAAGACTTTAGTGTATGGAAATATAAATAAATGCAGGCTGATTCAACGGATAAAGCTTCTACATGGGTTAATTGCGAGAAGCTGGATTTAAAATAGTTCATCGAAAAGTAATACTTAATTTGAAAGAAGCGGCTGATTTGAATAAAACATATTTTCTGATACGAACAACTGAAGCTCCACGGTACCACCATCCATAAATTCGCAAGCTGGGATACGAATCGACATCCATACATACTCATAATCCCATCGAGAATCATATACACATATCCACAATTCCATCAAGTACCATTCCACCACATACTTTATACCGAGCTCAAATAGATTTTCATTTTCAAAACCAAACCAAATCTCTATACTTGATATGATTAGAGAAGATTGCTCATAACCGTGAGCACGGCTAATCGATTAGAATTATTTGATACTCAGAGTTTGCGCACTTTACCCAAACACAACTTCGGACTTGCATCACCTGTCATCCAGGTACACGCGATACACGAGGTATCCGATATACAAGAATGATCTATTCTTTCCCATCGTTGAGGTTATAGCCACACCCATTGACGGTGACGACAAATCCACTACTATGGCGATAAGAGGCCAACCACCACTCAAAGTGACCACGGAATACTCATCGTGACGACGGCGGGTGTTGGTCAAGCGGCATTACCCCCATAGCAAGGCGTACACCGTTGTATCAACAAACATGAACCGAGGCGATTCCCTCTTTGCAAAAGTACAAGCGCACACGAAGGCGCATACGCGGGTCGTGAGGACACACACCAGCGCTTGATCTGCCAACAAGGGGAAAGGTCCACTCTTCGGCTACCAACGAGCATGGCTATCCCCTCACACTTCAAGTACTAGAATAGGCTGCTCCATCGACATTGCGCGGTTTGATGTTCAATTCAAAAACCGTCACAAGTTCGGTCCTTATATTTTTGCCTAGTGACTCAAGCGGGAACTCCCTTAACTCGCCAACCAATCGCCACCATGTTTAACTAGCACATATTATACCTCCCGCCAAGTCTAATTACCAACTAGACACTTCACATTTTTATCAATATACCTTTACGATTCACATTTCCAAAACTTTTCCAAAACCAATTACATTTATCATAATTTTGAGCATTTGGTAAGGTGACTTTGCTCACCTCTATTGCGTTGTCTAGCGTATGCAATTACTAAATCGTTTATACCCAAGTGACATTTTATTAAATTGTCTAACCCTACTAAGGTTATCAATGATCTCAGGGAATTAAATTGAGGGAACCACCAAATCAGGGTATATCTACCATTCCCACAAACTAGCAATTTACTTTGAATATAAACAATGCATATGGTTTGAGAAATCAAAGTAGACATCGTGAAATATAGGTTTCAAGATGGTCAAAGGAGGTGCTTGCCTTGTTGTTGCACTTGGTGATGTCGGGATGATGCTCGGGTTGTTCGGCCGACTCGCTAACCTCTAATCGGTCAAAGCAACAAAAGCAGAAAGAAATACAACTTAGCAAAAGAAAGTTTTAAATGCACCATGAAGTGCATGCAATACACAAGAATGAAGTACAACCAAGAAACCCTGAAGAAGCAGGCCTTTTCGGACAACACAACACGACCGGACGAGCAGGCCTAACGGACAGTCCGGGTTTTGCATCCAGGACAGTCGGATAGGCTCTGACACTCCGGACCGTTTACGTCCGGATACTCGGTCCTAGGGCGTGTGGTCCAACTTCGGCGAGGAGGCGGAGACCTTACCACTTCCTACAACTTCACCGCGACCCGATCCACGACTTTCGTACACCTAGCGAGCAGGAAGGAGTTCGAACTAGCCGATTCTCACGAGCGTCCGCTAACCCGCCAAACCTCTAACTCACACCAACAACTTCTTAAATCGACATTACTACTACCCGATCTACCACTCTAGCATACCACATTCACTAATCCAAATCCCATTTTCAACCCTAGAACCACTACACCCAAAACCCTAGAATCCAAGTTCAACCCTAGCCTCCCAAATCCAAACCTAAGTCCTAATCCCACCATGAACGACTCTAGAACCCAAGAATCGCGAATCAAACCCTAAGAGAAAAGCTTACCTCCAAGGAAGATGGAGGAGGAGCAGCCGGGTGGAGGATGGGGAATGACGGCTTGGGGAGGAGCACACCGAGATGGAGGAGTCAGGGGAGGGTCACCGGCCGGGTGGCTCGGAGAAGGAGCTCGGGGTGGTGGAAGAACACCAAGGAAGTGGAAACCAAAGTAGAAGAAGAAAGAATGGAAGGGAGCCACAAAATGGGACTTTTATACAAAACCCCACGCCCAATACACAGGACTCTGGGACTCAACCCCGAGACTCGGGTTAGAATCTTCAGGTAACACTAACTCCGGACACTCAGGACATTGGTCGGACACTCGGGTTGGACATTCGGCCACCCAATCAGGACACTCCGGACTTTGTCCAGACATTAGGGTTGGATCGGATCTCCGGACATCCATTTTGAACTTGGGCCTTGACGTGCGCTTCCAGGGTTGATTACTAATTGTCCCAAAGTATTTTGGAAGTTAATAGGGTCACAGGCACTTGCCCAACCTAATTCGAATTTACTTATGAGCGAAATTACTTAAGTTGAAGGGTTCTTTCTGATCCCAAGCAAGTATGTTCACTCAAGACACGAAAATACACAAGCACAGTGTATTATTGAACAGCGTTTGAGTACAAATGTACAGTGGCTTGAGTATAGAAATACTCGGGATATTACACGATGTTAGATCTATATATGAATCCTTGTGCTACAAGTCTCGCTTTATATCTCTGTGTGAATACTTTAGAAGGTGTTCGGCCAACATGACCGAATACTTTTCTTTTATTAAGCGAGCATAATTCTATCTCAATTGCTTATTTCTATTTAACCCAATCCGAGCACTTCTTACACTCTGTCATAGACTTTGGTTCTGGATCCAGCTCAGGAGTTTTAGCAATTTTTTAGGCAAAATATATATCGATAATTGTAGTTTTTCTTTTATACAACTCTTCTGAATCCACATAATTAGTGAAAATCTCTTCAATAATTTATTCCAACTCCTCGTGGTTTCCCACAACGATGAAGTCTGGGCGTTCCTACTTTGCAGCGTCAAACTGTGCACGCAACTATTTGCTAGGGTTATCATCTTCAGGGATCGCAGCGTCAAATGGTTTACTTCTGGGATGCAATTACTATTTTCGGGATGGCTCACTACAGGGATGTAGAATCAAGGATAATCGACTAAAGAGGGTGAGTAGGAGATTTTTAAAATTCTTTGGCTCTAATATAATATTTTAGCAAGAATGACAAGAATTACTATTTTTCACGAAGCAAGGCCTAAACAAGCTAGGTTTCACTAAGTGCACCAACAAGCTAATTCTAATCAAGTAGCAAACCAATAAATGTAAATTGCACAATTAGGTAAAATAAATGCAAACCACAAGATGAACACAAATCAATTTTTTCCCACGGTCTCGAGGATTTGCTGGCCTCCCCTAATCCACGCTGAGGTAGCTTGAATGAATCAATCTTCTCCTTGTGCAATTGAGCCTTCCTCAATCTACTAGCGGTAGCTCTTTCCATCTCCGAGTAGGTGAGCTCCAACCTTCACACCAATACTGGGCCCCTTCACAACCTTCTTGAAGGGATCACCGGCTCTTATGCTTCCAAGTCACCTAGGAGGTAGCAACCTCCAAGAGTAACAAGTCGATGACGCTGGTTGAAGCCAATTGAATGCAAATTCAATACTTTAATGCTGACAACTACCCAAGAGATGAGGAATGAATGCTCAATAGATGTATGTGCTTGCTAGGGCTCAAGTATTTTTTCTATGAGGTGCTAAGAGTGCTTAAATATATGGGGATAAGGCATATTTATAGCCCACTCTCAAAAGAGCCGTTACAAACGCATTTCACTAAAAATGGCAAAATTCGGATATTCTGATTTTTGCATAATTAAGACAAACTCAATTCTAATGGTAACATGCAAACTAGCTATTACATGACAAATTTAGACATTCTGAAAACCAAAATTTAGACATTCCGAATATTCAATAGCACTAATGTTCGGAAAAACACCTCCTATCAAAATATTCGAATGTACCAATTAGGACACTCCAAAAGTATCAATTAGGACATCTTGAAAGTACCAATTAGGACATTCCAATATGCCAAACCCTTAGTTACACACTTTCTATCAAAATGTCCGAATATACCAATTAGGACATTTCGAATTGCAAAACCCTGAGTTACACACTTTCTGTCAAAATGTCCTAATTTCATATTAGGACATTCTGAATTTCCAAACCCTGAGTCACACACTTTCTGTCAAAATGTCCTGATTTCATATTAGGACATTCTGAATAATACAATTAGGATATTCTACTAGGAGGCTTAGCCACAAGTTCTCTTCTGATTTTTCAAGGTGTTTTAATGTAAGACCACAATCAATCTCTTAACCATGAAACATCTAGAGGCCATAAAATGTCTAGGATTAAAAGAATGAATCAATTTGAGCTTCCAACACCGACAAAACTCAAGGTACTAGCCAAAGACCCCTCTTAATAGTACGGCAAAAATATAAATGCAAATTCTAGCTACCTAATCTTTCTCCCAACTCCTAGACCGGTAGAATAATTAGAAAATATCTTTAACCTTCTTGTTATACCTTTGCATTGGTCCTTTAGCTCTATTTGAAGTCGTGAAGGCAGGTCTCAGTGTCCTTTCTTAAATTTTCTCCAACTTTGGGACCTAAACCTTATACATACTCATGAAAAAGATTAGTTACAATTTTTTGGTTGTCATTAATCATAAAATTTGAAATTAGGGGCCTAGATGCTTCAAGGGATTTTCTCGATATTAGCTTAAGCTTCTTTTACTGTCTTGGGTAGTGCTCTCAATTGTTCGGTTCTATATTTCTGCGAACGTGATCACTGAATTAAGTCCCCTACACCTGAAGGCCTCCCCTCTTCTTATCATGAGGTATTTCCACTCTTTCAGGTATGTTTACTACAGGTATATGAGATCTTAATACTCCCTTATTATCAGTAAAGGCATATGCTAGATTATTAGCTATTTGTTACAGATTTATTATCCTTCAAACTTCAAGTTTGGATTCTTTAGTACACAGGTCTAAGGAATGAATGTCAATGATATTCCAATCTATTTCTCAGCATTCTCTAGGGCAGTAATTTTATCTCCCAAATGCCGGGAAATTATCCTCATCAAAAATATAATCAGCATACCAAAACCGTATACAAATCCCTTGTTATAGTCTCCAAGTATTTAATAATTGACGGAGATTCATAACGTACATATATCCCTAACTTCTGATGAGGGTCCATGGTTATACGCTGTGGTGGTGAGATTGTCACGTATACAAAATTTTACTTTGGTGACAAGCTTGTGCATGATAGAGTTGCATGCTTCACGGTTTTTAAATCCTAGGAGGGTCCACTCGCGCTGTACTTCTGGCAGAAGCGCGGATCTTTGCTGGTTATATCGCTCCTTTAGCTAGGGAACTCTATAGTGTCAGCAAGTCCTCCTCCATCAAATATTTGGCCTAAGTCCGGATGGAGATGGTGCCTCCGAAAGTATAGGACTGAACATTTGGCGACTACAAGGAGAGCAGAGGCGTCAGCTTCAAGCTAAGTGATGGCAGCCCCAAGAGATAGAGTTGTCAAGTTGATATTGGCATCCATTGCCCTAGTGAGGTAATTGCTGCCATTTATAGCGAGCTCACTAAATTCCTTCTTTGCTATGTCCAACATATCCTATATGCAAGCAAGATTGAATTTTACTACGAGTAAAATATTATATTGCATACATATAATTTATCAGTAAAGTTTGATATATATCTATTCGGTAAATAATTATATAAAATTTTCAATAATTTTTCTATCATTTTTCATAATTTTTTGCTAATTATCAAGCAATTTTCACTATTACCAAATTTAACATAAAATTCACACATAATCATGGAATTATGCCAGGAAAAACAAACCCACATATATGACACTTCCAATTTGTGCTAAGAATAAAGTTCAACACATCTATGGAAGCCCATATACCTAAAAATTCAATTTCTAAGATTTAATATAATTTTTTTAGAATTTATTAGCTATTTTCAAAATTATAGGAAACTGCAGGGTCCTTAAAACAAAATTTTCACAACTGACCATAATTAACCAAAACTTTAGGGGTTAAAACGTGAAACCACTAGTTTATTATTTTTCTTTCTTTTTTTTCGAAAAAACTAATCATGCTGTGCAGGTGGACAGATGTGGTCCACCAGCCACATGGCTGGTGGTGGCAACCAAGGAGGCGGCGGTCGGCGATTGTGCGTGATGGGCGCGACCGCCGAGCGACTGCGTGTGGTCCTGGGCGGCAGGCCGACTCGGCGGGCGCGAATGCGGCGTGACACCGAGTAGGGAGAGTGGCTAGGCACTGCTGCAGGGTCACGAAGGCGCAACACGGTGTGGCCTGCGGCGGTGCGCGGGCGCAGGCATGGCTTCAGTGCACGACGCGATGAGGGGCACGATGCACAGTGCGGGTGATGCTTCAGCGGACAATGCGACGAGGTGTAGCCAAGGTGACGACCAACGGTGGTGCGCTAGGCGGGCGGCTCGTGGGCGCGACTTCGAGTCAGCGTCAGTGCGCGCGTGTGCCGGTGTGCGTGGTGGCCACCCAGCAGGGGCATGAAGAGGTGAGGCTAGGGCAGCGCCCGGCGGCGCCATGAGGGGCACGACGCCGCTATCAGCACGACTGCAGGCCTGGTGGTGGCTTGGTGCGCTGCGCACGGCAGAAGATCAAAGCAGGCGTAGTGCGTGGGCACGCGAGCGTTGAGCAGCGATCGCGGCCGGGTAGCGGCTTGGCTAGCGCCATCGTTATTATTATTTTTGATAATTTTCTGATGAAGTAAATCTGCAGGTTTAAAAACTTATTTTGATGCGATTAATTACGTGTCACGCACTTACGTATGGTGTGCAGTAGGTTTAATCGTTTGATGCCGGTCGAAATTCGATGTAGTGTCAACTAATGCTGGCAAATGATCTTGATCGGTGTCGGGGAGCTTCATGTTGGTAACGTGTTGTAAAATGATGACGACCGCCGTAGATCAAACACAATGCATCGGTTGAATAGCAAGAGTAATAACAGGGAGCACACATGGCATAGGGAGGCAAAAACTCTCTCTTTATTAGATTGATTTTCTTGTATAACTGGGTATTGTATTTATAGTAAAAAAATCATTAGAGATAGATTCGGATTCACCCACAACGATATAAAATCCAAACATATTTTAATAACTCGTCCTGCTATACCTAACCGCATGGAACTAATGAAGCAACCAATCTCTTCAATTAATTTGAACAGAAAAAGAATCCAAACTGCCAGGTTGGGGCAACGCACATGCGTTAATTACTCGGTCTCGGCTGCCATGGACACCAAACAGAAGCTGCACTTTCTCCGGAGGCGCTTCTCCTCGATCGTTGTCTCGCTAAACAGTGATCAAGTCTATGCGACGCATGTGTGAATTATTGGAAAAGTGTTTGTTGTGGCTAAGCCCAATGATATATTTTTACTATCGTCGACGTGGAATAGACTCTTGATACGTCACCAATTCCTATGGAGCTGGTGGTTGGTTGTGGACACAGAATGCTTACCAGTTACAAACACACGGTCAAACGCTGCACAAGTTCAACCAAAGCTCATGGAACGCTGACCGTTTTGCTCACAAGTTGCTAGGTACATATGGTCAATGAAGCAAGCCTGCTTTACTCGGTCATGACATAAAAGGACATAATATGTTGAAATTATAAGGAAACATTTATTTATTTTTAAACGCTATACAAATACAAAACCAAACGCAACATGAACAAAAAAATAATTCGCAGATAGGAGTGCTTATATATATATATATATATATATATATATATATATATATATATATATATATATATATATATATATATATATATATATATATACTTCCACTTTGGAAATACCGAATTATCACACGTAAATTAATTTCGTCAAAAAAAAATTAGGGCCATTATGCTTGTGTACCATTTTGTAGCTAGCTAGCAAAATACGTGGTCGTTGCGTGCAAGTAGTCGTTGCATGTAACAAGTGGAGTAGTACATTAACATTGTAGCTAGCGCTCCGGGACAACATCTCAAGTTCAGAACAAACAACCTATACCTAATCGCTCATTGTTAACCGATTCGTGTATACTTCTCTTCTCCTTCCTTTGTGTTGACTCACCTACTGTGTTAACTTAATTTCTCCAACATTGTCTCTTGGAGCCTCACATCCTCCCACCTCTATATAAACCCTCAAAACTTGTCATGCAACACACAAGCAGATTAAGTTGATCACCATCTGAAGCATCAAACAAATAGAGCTTCCAAAATAGTAAGCCAGAGCAAAAGATTGTACTATAGATAACATCAATAGAGTCCATACTTGGGCAGTTCAGTTCATATATACCTCATGGCAACCATAAGTGCTAGTGCCAGTCCAGGCGCCATGCAAGAAACAAAGGCGCCTAGCGCCTCACCACCCCGCGCTAGCGCCTCGCCGCCGCCTCGCTACCGGCCGTCGCCGCTGGTCATATTCAGCGCCTGCCTCGTCCTCCTCGGCGCCGGCGGGCCGCTCCTCCTCCGAGTCTACTTCGTCCATGGGGGGCGTCGCCTCTGGCTGCCCGCCATGCTCCAGCTCTCCGGCTGGCCCCTCCTCCTCCCGCCCCTGTGCGTGTCTCTCTACCGCAGCCGCAGACACGGCATCGCCAACCTCCTCCTCCCGCTGCGCCTCGTCGGGGCCGCGGCAGTCCTCGGCGGGTTCTACGCCGTGTCGTGCTTCGTCTACGCGCTGGGGTCGCAGGCGCTGCCGCTGTCCACGTCGTCGCTGCTGCTGGCGACGCAGCTCGCCTTCACAGCCGTGTTCGCGTTCCTGTTCGTCGGGCTCCGGTTTACGCCGTTCTCGGCCAACGCTGTCGTGCTGCTTACCATCGGCCCGGCGGTGCTCGGTGTCGGGCCGGGGTCCGGAAAGCCAGCGGGCGAGGCGTCGAGAACGTACTGGACCGGGTTCTGCGAGGCCATCGCTGCGGCCGCGCTCGCGGGGCTCGTGCTGCCGCTCGTGGAGGTCGCCATGGAGCGGTACGGGCGCCGGACCGGACCCGCCGCGAGGGTGCCTCCCCCGTACTCCACGGTGATGCAGATGCAGGCCGTGATGGGCGCCGCCGGCACGATGGTGTGCCTGCTCGGCATGGCCATCAAGGGCGACTTCCAGGCGATGCCCAAGGAGGCAGCGGATTTCGGGCTCGGCGAGACCAACTACTACCTGGTGCTCGTCTGGGACGCCGTGTCATGGCAGCTGCTTAACCTGGGGATCATGGGGCTCATCACCTGCGCCTCGTCGCTCCTCGCCGGCATCATGATCGCTGTCCTCCTGCCGCTCTCGGAAGTTCTCGCCGTCATCTTCCTCCACGAGAAGTTCGACGGGCCAAAGGGCATTGCTCTCGTGCTCTCCCTCTGGGGCTTCGTCTCCTACCTCTACGGCGAGAAGGCGCAGAAGAAACTGGAGGCTCAGAAGAGTGAGCAGCAGCAGGTGGCAAAGAAAACCGCAGACATGGAGTCGGCCGCACCTTGAAGAGTGGTAGATTTTACGTCTAGTGTTTATATATGCATGCGCATATAAACAGGTGCATGCAGTAAACGTTGCTTTTCTTAAAGGATGTTACAGTAATTAACATACACGGCATTGTTTCATTTTAAGGTACGTAGTACACACAATTTAAGAACTACGATAAATTGTATGATTTGTATCAATAAAACATAGTATACGAAACTCAGTTTCTCGTGTGTTCACGCGTATCTATACTATTTATAAATACGAGTTATCCATGGCGGCTCAACACACCTAGAGGAATATGATTTTTTTTTTTTTTTAATTCCGTAGCCACGTATCGATATTTAGCTAGTAGTTTCTTAAGTACCGTTCTTCCGATCCTTCAGCAATGCTTCTTGAAATGTGAAGTGTTACTGTTGAGAGGTGTTTCTTTCGATTGTTTTAAGATTTGTGCAACTTATACGGAGATGTATGCGTAGAAGTACTGTTTGTTACTGTTTTTAGCACGGATGTGACCTAGTTACAGGCAGGGGCGGAGCTGGGCCTCGGGCCACCGGGGCCTGGGCCCGAGGCCCAGTCTAAATAGCCTTCTTAGTTCTTCAGTGCTTCATCAATAGTTTAGACATTTATAGTACTTTAGTGCTTCAGTGCTTTAGTGCTTGATGAGGAACAGAGGAAGTGAGGGTTTAGACATTTAGTACTTTAGTTCTTAGTTCTATTCTACATTTCTACTTCTACAGATACCGCAAGCCTAGGCGCAAGGTAATTTCTTGCCTTCTTCAATAGTTTAATTGATGCACATTTTAGGAACTCTAAATTTGATGCAACTGTGAATCATTAAATATGTATTAGTTGCTAGATTTGAATATATTGATTAATCAATCGGATTCAACAAACCTCCGTTGATTATGTATTAACTTTTCTGCCATTCCACTATGTTATATTATTTTGACATATTTTATCTATTTTATTGAAATGTTAAGCATTTAAGTTAAATTTATCTTTAATTCTCTATTTGTACTATACTTTGTTATACCTAAATGTCCGTAATTTTTTACGACAGTAGTAGTCGTTTATTTTCGGCCCGAGGCTTGTAAAAATCCTGGCTCCGCCACTGGTTACAGGAATTTGAAATGAGCGAAAGAGAGGGCGACACTGAGGAGGCGACCTCGCCTAGACAACTTCCGGTTATCCACGACAAATCTCTGCCCGGATCTCTAGCAGGATCACCACGGTTTGAGATGCAAAAAGGAACACGAAATTTAATGTGAAAAATCTCGTAAAGGAGAAAAAACCATGGAGACAATCCACTATTTTCGTTCAATTTACATGTACATGCGGATGGCTTTATATAGCTGGTTGAGTCCGAGTTGTTGAAGATTTGGACTCCTATTTGGATATTGAGCAAACCGAGTTTATCTCTAACAATCCTCCTCTTGACTCGAAATCTATAATGATATTGTCTCCTGAAAAATCCCGAAGGGTAATTAAGCACCGAAAATCCAAAGGACTTATTGAGTGAGAAAGACTAGAACAGTCTTTTCCAAATGCTTCTCATGAAGCCAATTGAGCAAAGCATCCGTAGGTATAACAAAGTAGACGAAGAAATCTAGGTCTTCAATAATTCATAACCCCAGTAAAGTCTGAGTCTGTGCAACTGACCTTTTGAAACAGATTCTGAGTCTGTGCAACTGACCTTCTGAAACAAATGCTCAATAATCATCAAACATCATAAGCCAAAACATCACATGTTGCACTTGATAGATAGCGAAGAACTCATATCATGGATATTTGACATGCTCCACCTCGAATACAAAATTCGGCCAAAACTGCTCATAGAAAAAAAAAACTTGCACGTGTAGTCATCACGTACGTCAAACTATCGACTTCAAAGATAATTAAATTTCATAATATAATTGAAACTGCTCCTTCAAAACTGTCAAATGAAAGGAACTCATATCGAGCCATGACAACTACCATGTTGTCGTAAAGCCACTTATGAAGGTTTGATTAGAGGTCTTTATGCTGATTTATGCACAGGGTTGGCAGATGACACTATAGTTTTTTTTATGGAAAAAGATGTTTCAGTTGCCTCAAATTTGAAGTGGATCTTGATCTGTTTTGAACTAGTTTCTAGCATGCGTATCAACTTTCATAAAAGCGAGCTGATCCCAATTGGTAACGATAATGAAGATATTAATCAGTTCATTGATATTTTTTGGTGCAAACTCGGTACTTTTCCTATTAAGTACCTAGGTATACCCCTTCATTTTGAAAAATTAAGAAGAGAATATATCCAACGTTAAATTGATAAAATTTTGAAAAGAATAGCAGGTTGGAGAGGTAAGCTTCTTTCCTATGGAGGCGGATTAAAGGTTGCTTAGCTAGCATTCCTATTTACCTGTTGTCCTTTTTAAAACTTCCTACGTGGGCTTTAGATTTAATTAGCACTCAAATGGCAAATTGTACGTGGAATGATTTTGAAGGGCATCATAAGTTGCATTTAGCCACCTGGCACCTTCGCTGCATGAACAAAACAATATGGTGGGCTAGGTGTACCTAATTTGAGTTTACTGGGTCCTTGGGTGTAGGAGATATGCTGAGGGTGATGGTAAGATTTGGAGGCAACCTATTGATCATAGATACAAAACTAAGAACCCCAATATTTTTTATTGTCTTAATGCTAATGCATCTAATTTCTGGAAATGGGTTCTCTGGGCTGCTGGAGCTATTAAGTTTGGGTATAGATGGATGATAGGAAATGGGGAGAAAAATATATTTTGGGAGGATATTTGGTTTGGGACTTCGCCATTAACAGTGCAGTTCTGGGATCTTTTATGTGGTGGTGAATTAAAAAAGAAAAACCATTAATGAAGTTTGGGATGGCAATCAGTTAATGTGTAATTTCATAAGGCCTTTGCTGAAACCCTCATGGCTTGGATGGTATGAGTTAGAATGTGGCCCAGCACATTGTTTTGTCTGATGAGTGTGATTCTTTTATTTGGTACTATGGAGTAAAGGTATTTATTCTTCAAAGTCCTTATAAGCTGTTATTGACTTCAGAGGGGTCAAACTTGTTTACATTCCTGCTATTTGGTCCTTAATTGTTTCTCCTAGAGTACATGTTCTTTTATTGTTGCTCTCTCATAATAAATTGATGAAAAGGGATAATCTTGCAAGAAGAAATATTGTTATGCCTTTGATTTGTGCTTTCTGTGGGGAAGATGAGGCTATGAATCATCTGCTTTTTGATTGTGTGGTAGCTAAGGTTATCTGGAAAGAAATTGCTGAAATACTTCAAGTTGACATTGGCCATGACTATGAATCTATACGCAAATTCTGGATTAGTAATAAAAAAAGAGAGGTGCTTCTATGTTCTTCCCTTTTAAAGTTGCAAAAACATTAAAACATGAATGAAGGGTGGATGATGATTACTTACCCCTTCGTTTGCTTCAAAATTTGTGCAACTTGTATTAGGAGGGAAAGCATAGAAGCACCTCTAAAAAAAAAACGTGCTGTTTTAAACTCAATTAGTGCTGTGACTCTTTGGAGCTCATGGAATTGCCGAAATGATATTGTGTTTCAGAGCAAAGATTGACACAACGTGAAACAGATATTGGGAGAAATAGGAGTATTATCCAAGCTAAGGAGATGGAGACCACTATTTCAGGATATGTTGTCACAGGAAATGGACCATTACTGTGGTCGGGTGGAGAGCCTGCTGAAAAAGGCGCTGATTTTGGAATACAAATGAAGATGTTGAACCTCAGTGGAAGACGGAATGATATCGCTGGAATGCTTGAAATGTGTTCGAAACTGCCGCTCACTCAGTTACTAAATACACGTCATTCTAGCTTTTAATTTTTTTTCCCCCTAAATACATACCATTTTATAATTTCAAGAAAATTTTTAACTATTTTTTTTGTTTTGCATACGCATACTATTCGTTATTCCTAATGTTATTTATTACTATGGAATATAAGAACACACACCATTCAAGAGCAATAAATGGGCTAATGAAGTAGAGCGATTTAATCATTTTTATACGTGCTTTAGTTGAAATATAAAATCCTAAAATATTAGAGTAGTTCGTACTCCAGACAAAAACTGAGTTCTTGGTTGGCTCTCCAAATAAACGGAGCTGGGGCACTCTTCACGGTGTCATGTTCATCTAGAATTAAAGATGAGAAAAAATATAAACAGTTGTTCCACGTGGCCACGGTGGTTGACATTGGTAATGGCCAAAAGGCCAAAATTGTCGACCTTGTGGTAGTCGTTGGCTTCAAGGTGAGGCACCAAACAAAAGGCAACGCCCCAAACCCCTACAAAATAGCGACAAGGAAAAATAAATCGGTTCTCAAGGAATTGCAAGAAAACAACTGGATTTGTTCGATAAGAAGATTAGATACAACTGAATAGATTAATTAACGCATTGTGCTCCGGGCAAACCTTTCAACACATCAACCTAGACCCAGACACCGAAGATGATAGAGTTTGGACCTCAGATGGGAAATGATCAGCAAAGTCGACCTACCAAATTACAGTTCCAAAGGCAGCTTGCGCAAATGCAAACCTAATTTGGAAGGGTAAAGCTGATAAGAAATGCAATTTCTTTGTATCGTAAAGCGATAACGATTGTCGTAAATTAAATATAATGCATCTGATCGAATAATCAGAACAACCACAAAGAACACACATAATATAGGGAGGCAAAACTCTCCTTTTTATTAGATTAATTTTCTTGTAAAGGAGGTGTCATATTTATACTAAAGGATTCACTAAATATAGATTTGAATTCACCCATAAAAAAAATAAAGTTCCATTATATTTAAATAATCAAGACGAAGAGTCATATTATATTTCCATACTATGTATGAACAATTATATCTCCACACTTTGTATGAACAATTTATCAGGATAAGATCCTAACAACCGAGCATCTAGCAAAAAGAGGTTGGCCTAACCATACTATCTGCAAACTTTGCAATCAAGCAGCTAAAACGGCGATACATCTTTGCCTCAAATGCCCTCTTGCCCACCATGTATGGTCCATGGTCCTTAGCTTTTTTTTAATAATGGAAGATAATATCTCTTGGTCTATGTAACGTGAGATGCATACATCCAATCAATTATTATACGGTTACAGTCAAACAATTGTGGAAAGAAGAATACAAATAGATTATGTAGAAAAGATTTAGCCAACGAAACCGAGGTAATACCGATAAGCCGGAGTCGAAGAGCCCAAGAGCTGCAGCAAAAAAGCCAAAGCCGGTAAAACTTTCTGGTTCACTTTGGGTACATGTAGCAAAATCAGAAACTGAAGCCAAAAGGCAAGGAGTAATCGGTTGAGCTCTCGGGCGGATGGTTGAAGCATGCGGTCGGTCGAACGGCGGACTGGTCGGCGGCAGACCGAGTGGGCTGGCACAAAGGCCGGCGCAGAGGTGGCGGTCATTGGGTGCCAACGCAAAGGCCACACGAAGGCAAAGGTGCGGACCGGTGCATGCGGCCAAAGTTGTCAGCGGTGCGGGCGACCGAAGAGGTGAAGGTCAGAGGCGGGGTAGGCCAAGAGGGCCACCGAGGCATGCGTCCAAGGGAGTCGCTGAGTGGAGCTGGCCGATGCAGAGAAGGCCTAAGTGGATGTGCGTTGAGGCAGCCGCCAGTGCGGGCTAAGGTGACGGAAGATTGCGGCGGGGTCAGAACCAGACGCGTGGAATCATGGTCCAGCCGGATGAGACCAGCACGGTGGGGCACGAAGGCCGGCGCAGAGGTCGTGTGAAGGCGAAGGTGCGGGCCGGCCCGTGCAGCTGAAGTCACCTGCGGCGTGGGCGACCGAAGAGGCGGGGCCAGTCAAAGGGTCACCAAGTGGAGCTGGCCGATGCAGAGAAGGCAGGCGCCGGCGCGGGCCGAGGCGACGGAAGACCGAGCGGGGCCAGAATTGAGCGCGCGGAGTTGTGGTCCGCCCGAATGAGGCCGTCACGGTAGGGCGCGAAGGTGTAAAGGGTGTGGGTCGTCTGAGGCCAAAGGATCGGTGGGAGCTGACAAGGCCGAGGTGCAGGCCGGCCAGAGTGGACGGTCTGCGCATGAAGGCCGATGGCGACGGGTGCCGCTCCGGGAGTCTCCTCCTCCCAGCGGCATAGGAGAGCCGATGCGGACGGGCGGTTGGAGGGTGTCGGCATGGAGGCCGCGGCCCCGGAAGGTGCCCGGCGCAGAGGGTCAGCGTTGGAGCCAGAGGAGCGCGGGCATGGAAGCATGCACCGGCGCGCGGAGGCGGAAGGTGACGTGTCGGCCGGCCGGCCGAGGCAACGCGAAGGACGCACCTCATGGAGACAGAGTGGAGGCCGGCGCGTATGGCGAAGCGACATGGTCCAGATCGGCGACAGAAGACGAAGCATGACCATAGTGCCGATGGCTGAAGACGAAGGGCCGGTCACAACTCACAAAGGAGTCCGATGTAGAGACCGAAAGCGACAAGCGACCGAAGGTGCTGCCGAAGGTGATGCAAAAGGGGGATGACCGGAGCGGCCGAGGTTATCGCCAGAAGTGGACGGCCATGCGATAGCCGCCTCTAGAAGTCTCCTCCTCTTGGGGGCAGCGGATTATCTAACCACCCTCCCGCGTTTCTCGATCTCCTTGGTTGAGATTCCCTGTGTAATGTGGAATTAGACGCGGTCGCCATGGTCCTTAGCTGGGCAAACTGCACAATCATTCGGCATAATGCACAGCAGAATTTCAGTAAATTCAGAGTGTGGTGGCAGAAAGCGAGCACGCAAATGCAAAAGGAGGTTAGAAGAGAAAAATCAACGGACTAGTAGTTTATATTGTTGAGATATAATTAGATTCTACTCTCTCGGTTTGGTAATACCTGTCATTTTAGACATAGTGATGGTCAAACTTCCGAAACTTTGACTAACAATATATTTTTAAATATTTAAATTGGATACATAAAAATTATATGTGTAGACTTGTCTCGAGAAGTACTTTCATAATATTATAATTTTATTGGGTTTTATAAATATATTATAACCGTGTCGATGTCCAAAACGACAGATATTACCAGACCGGAGGGAGTATTTTTTTATGAATAAATCTGAATCTATCTCTAAAGTGTATAAGAATTAATCTTATAAAGATAAGAGAGTTCTGCCTCCATATATCCTGTGTGTTTTTCGTAATTACTTTGTTTTTTTAATCGGTGTACTGGGATTGATCTACGACAACTGTCCTCATTTTACAACATATATTACCTGGAACATAGGGGGAGAAAGAAACATAATTTGTTTTGCAAAACCAATTTCTAAATTCGCAAGTAATTGTCTCCAAGATCCGAGAAAACACAGAACAGCACGAGATAGCCTTTGGAGAACAGTTTTCACTTCTTGTCGTCGGAGCTCAGTGGAGCACCGTGCTCCTGTTTTGCTCAACCATGGCTAACTGGCTATTCTGTAGCCTTTTTAGGTTGCTTGTTTGGGGCCTAACCCTATGTTACCTGAACCTCTTTCTTTCAATGAATTTAAGAGGCAGAGCTCCTGCCTTCCAGTTCAAAAAGTCCCAACCATGATCATACTATTGATGGCTTACTTCACTGGCTATTTCAAATGTTTCAATAAGATACCTACTACAGAATTATAAGACGTATTCTGCATTGTAGTCTGATGTAAGGTTTAGTTGCCTCAAAAGAGCAAAACTTGCACGTTTCAACAATACTTCATCTGTTGATCACCGCAAGTTACAGTATCGTCACTCTATACTAGCTCAGTTGATGAATGAGTTGAGTAATACAAGCCCATTCGAATCAAATTCAGTAATTGACTCAAACGAGCGTAGCACAGCACCAAAATTTGGCATATAAACAAAAGCTCAAATTCTTGTACTACGCACAGGATACAGAAGAACAAACCCGTTGTCCATCGACTATCAACATGTTCTGCTATTCTTAAAAAAAACAAAAAAAAATCAACATGTTCTGCCATAGTACTGTAATATGAGCAGACAAATACCGTTGCTGCAACTGCCACAGCTACAGAAGGTGCTAATACTCTATTCTTGCTCTTTTTTTCTTGCCACCGTCAGGTCATGCTACTTCATCTCCGGGAGAATTTTGACACGAGATACACTAGAAAGAAGCATCCAAGAGCGAAGAGGACAACATGAACAAGATGGTTCGAACCATTCTGCATGATTTTCTTGTTTATTCTCGTCATGTTGTTCTTGACCCCTGCCTGGGCCTTTGTCAGTGTCATTTGCTGCATAGATTCGCAATAAATACATTAGAGAGACTAGCGGAGGGGCATAATTCCAAGTTTCCAATACAAGAAAATGTAGTGCCACGTCATGGATTCTTCACATGTTCACAACAGACAGGGAAAGGAATATGTTAAGACATGTGGTTTTGGCTTCTCTAAGACATTAAATTACCGATCAAACAAGATGAAAATGGGGAGTTGATGCTTACATTTAGGAACAAACATCTTGCTAAACCTGAATAAATGGTGACATTTCTACTGTACTTTAAGTAAAAATGTTTTGGATTTTTAAAACAGGGCATTCAGTTCCAAAACATCAAGTCAGCTGAAATGAACCAACAATAACATCAACACCCAAAGAATTAAACAGCAGACTAAATCCAAAGCACACCTTTATTTGTCAAAACACAAAAAATTCAAATAAACAAATAACGAGCACCACAAGGATTGTGATTGAACATACCCCCAGCACTGGAAATATGCTCTTTCAGTTCAACCTTTTGTTTTACTTATAATTAGAAACAACCAACTTGTGAAATTTTAACATAATACGGGTACATACGCACCAGAAAGTGAACAACAAAAGTTATACCCAGATAACTAACATAAAAGGCCCAAATCAGCCCATGGCCACTTTTAGACAAGCATAATTAAGCAACTAGCATATTTCTACAGCCAACCTTGACCACTCAATTGACTAGGGATTGAGGATCACCGATTGTGTTTGAAAAAATGGCCACATAAGGTGCGATAGAAACATCACAGATGGTAAAGTCTAAATGCTGAAAGGCTCATCATACAGCCTTTTGAACTTCAACATTGGTCCAAACTACTTTGGCTTACATGAACTTCCTTCAAGATTTAGTTACTTACCAGCTGAGATATGAAATCATTTTGAAACTTGGCTTCTGAATGAATATCTTGAGCAACCTGCAGTACCAAATCAATCCCTTGTTTAAAACAGATTAAAAAAACCCAAAAACTTATGAAAATTATTACATTAGTACATCATGGCTCAAACAGTCACATGTAGCATTGCACAATTGCTCTAAAGGCCTACAGCTATAGCCGTCACACTGGCTTCATTTAAATTAAAGACCAGAATTATTCAAGCTTCTCTAATACAGTTCGTTCGTACTATACAGATTGCAGAAATTCATCCACCACTTACTCCTTTTAGCTTGTGGATTTGTCCACGAAGTCCGAGGATATGATCATCCAAATCAGCATTAATTGGGTCGATCTGGAGTGAAATCTCGCTGGAGCTTGATGAGGCAGCTGGCCTGGCCGTCAGCCCTTCCCTGCAGAATCGAACATTAGATAGTAAAAGAACACAAATATATAATATATGGTTCAACATAGAAAGCGGGGAGAAATTTTGGACCACAAAGAATGCCCAAATAATAGAAAGTACATTCTTGGGAGGTCGACGACAGTTTGAGCGTATCATTCAATCATTAAACAGAAGCAAACAGCGAGAACACAGATTCGTCATTAACAATAATTAGAAGAAGAACTGAGGGCAATCCTTCACGATCCGAAACAGATTTGACAGACGGGGATTTGAGGGGGGGACTCTGGAATCAGGGAAGTAGACATTTGGACGGCATTAAATCATGTTCATCGAAGATAAAACGCAACCAAACTCCCAAGATTTGGGCTAAAAATCAAGGGAAACAAGAAAAACACAGAATTGATGCTCGGGATAAGTGGGCCGAAGATGCAAAACCGCAGTAACACAACAAAATTTCATGTAGCACCACAAGGAAAACAGCGCAAGAACACAAATAGGGAAGAGGCAACTTCGTCAACTACAAGAGACCGCAATATTCACGGGTTCAAGAAACACCTATGGGAAAAAGAAACAGCTTTGGTTAAGAACCGCAAGGGGCCAAATCTGAAATTCGCTTGCTAGGATCTTGGGCAACAGCATGATGGTACGATTCAATTTGACCAGCGGGGGAAGAAATCAAACAAAAAGGGCGGACCTTGAACCGTAGGAGCTGTTCGCCATCGCGGAAACAGGAGGGGTGAAGCCGGAAAGCTTGGAGATCGGGCTGTGCCTTGATAGTGAATGTATCAAGGAGCGAGGAAAGTTCCTTCTTCCGGGCCTCGCCTCGCTGCGAGTTCCCACTTCCCACCCGGTGGTCGTGGCTTATACAAGGGAAGGTAAGAGGAAACGGAATACGACGCCTCACGAGAGAGATCCTGGCTCGCGAGCCGGTCGAGCAAACCGAGACGTGGCAGATCGGACGGCTGAGGATTCACCAGTGACGTCGCTCAACCAGAACGCGTTGCTGTGGGGACTGGGGAGCGGTGAGGTAGGGAGATTGGAGAAGCATGTGCTTTCATCATCTCATGCTTCTGTTTGCGCGTCCATACGATTTTCTACACTCGCAATTCGAGCAAGCAATGTTCTTTCGGACGATTTTGCATAGAAACAAGGGAATTAGCTAATTCGTTTCACATCAGCTTTAAGCGCTCTCCTGTTGCAGCACCGTGAATGATCAATGCGTATGACAGGATATGGGTGCCACATACTCAACCCTATATTACTCCAAGCTTTCCTACAAGCTCACGCTCCCACGTCATCTCCCCCACTCTCTCTCCCTTTCTTGCAAAAAAATCATCTGGTTCTTTGAATTACGGATAGATCTTTTCCATTTACGAATGAGTCCTTTGTGATTTTCTGTGAGTGGAAAATATTTTTCCCCGGTTCGCGTTTAGATCCTTCGTTCGCCGTTTTACACAAAGAGCCTCCCATTAAATACGAATTACGAACGAGCCATTTCCTACTTATTCGAAATAACGAACAAGTCTAAAATTATAACAAATAGATCTTTGCACTTTTCGTTCAGGTCCTTTCTCTGTTTTTCCTGAAAAAAATGTTTTCGTGGTTTGTTTTTTCTCCGGAGCATAGGAAAAATGTTTCCGTGGTCTGTTTTTTCTCCGAAAAAAAAATTTTCATTCACGCGCGCGGCCTGCGCCGCACGTATTTTCCTAGTTTCCAACATGGGACGATTGAACTGGCAATGTGGCATATATCCGATTACGTGGGCACGCACGCTCCAGTAAAAAAAAGTACCATCAAAGATAACAATTTGTATGGCTTCAAGCAGGGTGCTGCATCAGCATCAGTAGAGTGAGAGCAGGCATGACCAGGAACTGGAAGCACGGATCACGGATGACCTATTCATCCATGTAGCAGAACGGGATTTCTTCGGAGAATCACTTTCTATTCACCGGTTCGAATCGTGTCCATTGCGTTGCAATCAGTCTGATTTGTACTAGAATCGAACCTCAGAAAAGACACTCCACTGCTATTGCTGAAAGCAACATGGACTCCAATCATAGGCAGCAGAGAGCAAACATGACAGGATGCATATGATGTCACATATCAAAAACTGGTTTAAGCCGGTACAAATCTTAAAAAAAAAGGCAATGCCTATCCAACTAAACAGGGACAACTGCCAATTTTAACACAAAAGTATATGACAACTATAGACATCACTGGGCTCGTAAATTCTGAGCCTCCTGAAGTGCTTCCTGCAGATGCTTTACGGCGCTATCGTAGTACACGAAGCTCATGAACCAAAACTCATGATTATCAACAGAGACCACCTGAATGTATTTCTCAGCTGCATTTGTTCTGCTTGTCGAAGGATTAACTGACCTCAGTTGAGTGAGGGGAATGACAACCTATTGTTTCAGATAGAGGACAATGGTATGTTACACCATTTTACAGAATGACTCCTACAAACTACAATGTTCGGAAATTACTAGCTAATATCAGCAGATGATATTGCTGAATTGTCTTTATTGCATTCGTGAACACAGTGCTCACTGCTCAGACCAAAAAGGGAAACAAAGGAACTACTATGACTGATTCTTTGAAAGCAAAGTACAAAGGAAAAGCAGATTAAACAATTAACCACTTCCCTCTGCATACAGTATATTACATCAAGATTCTTGTTTCAGGAGAAATTTGTTAGCCTCATTACCATACTAAAATAAGCTTTACCATCAATTGTATTTTGTAAAACAGACTTCATACTTCCTAGACTATACCAAAATCTCAGAATTTGGGAAAGAAAACACATAGGACAAATCAAAAGAAAGTAGAGTACCTTGTAATAGCTCCACTCGGTTTTATCTCCAACCTTGTAAGCAAGTGGATTATCGCTACAGAATGCTAGCTTTACATTGGACAGGTAGAGCACACCCATAATAGGACCAGCAGAGGTTGACAGATAACATGCGTATGGCTTCTTAAGTTTTTCGTCAGGGAGGACATCAAAAGTTTGATGAAAAATTTTATCATATCCACCTTCTGCTATGACTTTGGTAATCTGGGAGATCCTGCCCATTGCTGCATCAGCAATGCTTGGTCCAGTTTTCACTGTTACAAGACAATTAAGATTACTTATATCATTCCATACTGTTACAAGACAATTAATATTATTTCTATCATATCATACTGAGAGCCCTACACTACGATAATCTACTAAACAAGCAAGCTCAATTCATGAATACAACACAAAATCAATGAATTCAAAAAATGAGTGAGAGCTGACAGTCTGACACTTACACTACAGCTCAACTATCATAGTTTTTCAACAATATAGACATCATGACGATTTAAATGTCTTTTAGCTTCTTTATATTGCAAGAACTTGAGAAAACATAGGCATAATTTACCTAATCAACAATTCACATGGAATAATTCACTACACTTAGTACATTTAAATACCTCATAAAAAAACTTTTCTCTATTCTCGTCAACACCAACTCCACATCAATATAATCACATAAGCTAAAAAGGCCTGGTCATAATACATCCTCGACTATTCCCCATGAGCCCAATTCAAACATGTGGTGAAGGACTTGGACTAAACATTGAAGATATTAGGCAAGAACACCTTAATTCAGCATGAATATAACACGCAATGCTCATCACAATCCCCAACCAAGCACTAACGAGAAATCCAGTGGAACAAGAATAAAGTAAACCAACTAAACTATCCGCCTCTAATTTTGTCTAACCCAGTAACCCTATCAACATGAATTCTCCTCGCCAGTTCACCAGCGCTAGCCACCAACGTAACCCACCCAGCTAAATCCTATACTAGCATAGTTCCATAACAAAGATAACATGAACAGACACTAAGCATTGACAGTTTGATGCAAAACACGCAGCAAAAATTTTGAAATTGAAGCTCACAGTGCTGCCAGAAGTTGCCGGTGATGTTCTCCGTCTTGCGGGCGGCCTCGCCAAACCTCTTCCCCATTTTCCCCAGGACGTCCTTCACCGTGTCCATTGTATCTGAAAAGAACGAGAGAGAGTAAGAAAATTGAGAAGTTTTCCTTCAATCGGCGGCAAGTAGGGACAGATTTGGACTGCAGGGACGCACTCTTCGAGGCAGGCGCGGCGCCGGAGGCAGGGGATGAGACATAGGGGTTGCCTGAGAAGGGCGGCGCGGAGGAGGCGGCGGCGGCATGGTAATGGGGAGGCGGAGGCGGGGCCACGTCCTCAGGCGAGAGCTTCGGGTAGGGCGCGTACTCCGAGGCGTCGGGCGCGGGCGCCGCGGCGTGGTCTCCTCCGGTGGAGGTGGCTGCGGCAGGCGGATTCATGTCGCCGGCGGGGAAGTGGGTTTACTGGCCAGAGGATACAGGTAGGCGCCGCGCTGGAACCGATGTTACGATCGCTGGAACCGAGGCGCCGCGTAACTCTGCTCCGAAGGCTTTAGGTATTGCTTTTTGATTTTGGGTGACTTTTCTTTGAAATTGTGGAGCCTCAGGTCGAAATATATCGGGTCGTGGTTAAACGGCAAATAGCCAATAGGATGACGCCATCAATGAAGTCATCTAAGTTATGTTTGATTAAAGTGATGAAAGATGGATGGTATGAAATTTCTTTCACTCCAGTTCTTTTATAAAGGCGTATTTGGTTTCGTTATGAGGCTTTAAATAATTTCTCTATTAGCATATAATTTTTATGACACAAAATTGATATTAGCAGATTTGTATTCAAAAGTACTTATATATAATTATGATTTTGTATTGCATAAATGATATATTAATAAAGTAATCATTGGTCAAAGTCTTGTCCTAACGAAACCAAATACGCCTTATAAAAAGAAACGGAGGGAGTATTTTTTTGTTTGATTGGAGGTGTAAAGTTGGATGGAATAAGAGTTGGACGGTCGATGAAGGTGAGAATTCAAATTTGATTGGTGAGATGAAAGTTGGATGGTGGATGGGATGAGAATTGAATGACCTCATCCACCTATCCATCCAAGCAAACAATGTGATGAATGAAAAAAAGTGGATGAGGCCATCCCATCCACTCTAAGCCCTCGAACCAAATGCATCCATAGTTCGCTGGTTCAAAATTGCCCTAAACAATACAACAAAATTTATGTACAAAAATAAAACAATAAAATTTCTCCGTTAAGAAATATAAATCGTACTTTAACTTTGCATAATAATTAAGGTTATGGTGAAATTGAGAAAGATAGAAAATAACTTATATACTCTATTTAATTGTTTTGAAAAATAAGTACTCTATTTAATTGTTTTGAAAAATAAGAGATAGTATTTTTTGTGGGTGATAATAAATAAATAAATACATATAGTTAAGATAGAACAAACAAATGTATAAGTAAAAAAAGCGTCATTAAATTTTTCATACAAAACTTGTATTTCCATTGGAATTATAGGCACTTCTGGACGGAGTACTTCCAAGTTCAAACTTGACTTGCCCAGCCAAATTGCTTAGCCACGAAGGTGTTTTTGCTTGGCGTAGCATAGTGGAAAGGATACCCGCTCTGATCCGGCGTGTGCATTTCAAACAAGAAATACTACGCCGTGACGCGTTAATACGTACAGGTCCCACATGCCTGTCCTGTAGGTGAGATGGGATCCGTCATCCAAGAGAGGTGTTTATCTTCCTTTAAAAACAGACAACTATTAAGCGTGAATGAAGGTAGATGGTGATTACTGCCCTTCGGCTTTCAAGATTCAGACAACTCTTAGAAGGAAGAAGATAAACACCTCACTTCATCCAATCCAATAAAAGCGCTGCTGCGTACAGCAACGTCCTGTTTCTGCTTTCGGCCTCTGCCTGCAAGTGGATCTCGAAACTTTGAGCGCCGCCCCCCCACACACAGGCCGGCAGCACGTGGGCCCTGTCGGCCGCTCACCTTGGAGCAAACGGCCCATCCGGCGAGGCATCTACGCGCTTCGCGGCCCGGAACGAGCCACGAAGCCCACCAGGTCGGAATCATGCATCGAGGAGCGGCCGCGGTTGTGGGGGCGGCACGTCTCATCTCGGCCGGTGTCGCCTCCTTGCGCTGCATCTCCGAGCCAAACTCTTCTTCTACCACGGCGCACGCACGGCACGACGGCTCCGCGCGCGCGCGGCCGAGGCAGGCTACGCCGCTTCCATCCGCCCGATCGACGCCACGCAAACGCAGCCGGTTCTGCTCTGCCTCTCTCTTACTTTGTTAGGGCATGTACAGTGGTATAGACGGTAGCTGTCTATAATATACATCCATATCATCTATAGACAGTACTAAAAATAACTTATACAATGGACTATCTATATAGCTGTCTGTAATGATCTCTCATATGACTAATAGACTGCCTGTATAATGGTATACACACTATAAAGCTGTCTATAAGGCCGTATGTTAAATAGTAGACAGCATATTTCTCTCTCTCCTCCACATCATCCAAAATCTGATGTGGCATACCCTTATAAACAGCTGACATGTACCATTGTACATGCCCTTAGATCGGTACACTAAATTTTAATTTTAATATAGACGATTTATTATTTTCTATTCAATAGACCATACTCTGGTATTTATTTATGCTTTCTTTGATAGTAGATTAGCAGTAGTACACTTAACAAATCAATAGTTAGATCTGATTTCTACCGCCTAGCATATACTGATGGTATAATACACTGTAAATTTTTTTTTCTTTTCTTTCTTTTTAATTTTTTTACATAGAATTAGATTGGTGCCGAAAACTCATGTACAGATAAGAATTAGATTGGTGCTGAAAACACTGAACTTGCGACCTACCACCACCGATAAAGAGACTAGAGCGGTAGAGCCACCTTTCGACATGCACAGGGGGCCATGGCAAAAAAGTTGGGCGCCAATTGGCCATTGGCTCCCACACCACACCTCCCATGAACTACTACTGCTGCTTTTATATTAACCTAATTGTGGATCTTTTCATGATCACTACTATATGTATTTGCTTCCTTCTTTTGCTTACAAAATATCTTAAATTAGAGCAGGCCAATTGGGAGCATGAGTTGCAAAAGGCAGTGGCCTTTCTTTTTGTGAGACGAATAGAATGGGGGGAAAGGGAACGGTCTTTCACATGCATGAGAGAACAGGAGAGATCGTATTCATATCATATGGTGCAGAGAACAATCATATTTTTTTTAAAGGTTGTATGCATGCTTAACTTACAATTAGAAAGGAGATTAAATTCAGTATATATTCAGAGTTCGGTTCGTCTTTTCAGATGTATCGACAGGCACGTTGGGTCATCCGGTACGTAGTGTACCCCTGCCCGTGTGGTTTATTTCTGGATTGCCGTCTTTTCCTTGCAGTCTTAACAAACAAATGAGTTGATGGATCATAAAAAACCTACTCCCTTTTTGCTACGCTTCCTGAGAGCCTAAACCGGTCGATGAGTCCGTGAATACTGAACACTAGCTGAGGACGCAAACGTCGTTTGTTCAAGAAATTCCTTGGTAGCATTGGAGACGAAACTACTACTTCCGTTTTTAGCTTGGGCAAAACAATGATCAGTGCACAAATCCTAGATATGGAGTAGGCTTTTACCATCTCCAAAGAAGCGTATAATTTAAAGAAGACTATCCCTCCCTCCCTCCCTACCTTTTGTGCTCGGCCCCGGATATCACATCAAACGTCATTGTAGCTCCTCCCTGTGTGTCGAATAATTGATGGGCCTGAATGGAGGAGACGGACCATATGAATGATCTGACCTTTTTGCGACTTCCTTACCTGCATCTCCCTGTTTATTGTGGGGATACAATGAATGTAAAAACATGGCCAGCAAAAGGAAATACCTTTCCATGGCATGCATGTAGACTTAATCATGCAAGGATTAGGAGGTGCTGTCATGCATTAACAAGCTTATAATTTGGGGGCAGCATGAGAAATGGATGCCGCGGCGACACAACTAAAAGAGCATTACGCCTAATTAGTTAGCATGGGGGATCTGGAGACGCACTGTAGTAGGTGGTTTGGTTCGGGCTCAATCGTAGACAAATCATAACAAGTACAGTGTTTGGTCAGCATTATATAAATAACAATTAACATGGGACAGATCAAAATGCATTCGCACCATGAAATAAAATAGTTTATCATCAGGAAGGACTCAAGAAAATTATATGTTTTGATGAGCAGCAGTTGATATGGAGTCACATCGCACAGTACGGTCCGATTTTTTTATATTTTATATATATATATATATATATATGTTTGAACAGGCTGTGTAAGTTTATTGGATAAATAAACCAACTAGCATCACACGAAGCAGAAATTTTATTGGACAGAATCGGGACTTAAGACATCAATAATTTGTATATTCTTGTAATTAAGGGGAGATAACCCCTTGCGACATCGTGAGGGCAGTGCACGGTAAGTTCCTGAGTGGAAAAATCTGAGTTGTGCCTTATATCATCATCTTTCAGGAAAGTAATTGACTTTGCTTGTACAGACAGAACAAAATCAGGACCGAATATTGCATCATGTACCTCGTCAAAAGATCAGCGAGGCATAATACCTTGAGTGCCTGCAGCCCTTAAAACGAATTAACAGAACTTGTACTTATGATCTAGCATGGAGACACTGTGGGATAGCAAATGCTATGGATCAGAAACAGTGTACTTCATGTAGATGCCCATTTCCATGTAAGGTCCACTAGTACTTTCAGAGCTTGAGTTGTAAATGATCAGTGCAACCAAAAAAGGAGAATCAAAATATGCAGCAAGTCCACTGAGAAAGGTGGCCACTTTCGCCTCTAGTTTTTATTTCTCCGTGCGGGTAAATGCATTATGTTATTGGCAGGTCAAATAATAGTGCATGGCTTTTGGTGTTTGGAGATGGACAGCTCATCAGCAATTTAACAAAAGAAGAAGCCGCGGTGCTCGTAACAACACAATCAACGATCGGGTCTTTTGAATCTCATGCTAATAAACAAGGGGCGACGCGTAAAGTAAAAACTGCACCAATCCTTAAACAAATATCACAAGTAAACTAATCCGACAACCACCGGCCAATGCGATGTGGCTAAGCATTGATGTGATGGCTGTTCTCTGAATATATAGATCCTACTACTACTACATCGCGTTGCAAAAGATTACCAAATACCAACGGAACATTGCAAAAGATTATATATGTTATATTGTGTGGCGTTGTTGCTTTTTCTGAAAGGATGCTGACGGCATGTGTACTTCAGTAGTGTGGTGAACAGCTTGTGACTGAATTTGCCTGGGCATCTGAAGCCCTGAACAGCAGCAACTCGCAAGACAGAAAGGCAGGACCTCGAGATAATCCGAGAGGACTGCAAGCATCGAATGCTCATTCTGCGCGCTGCTCAAGTGCCACTAGCTAGGAGGGGCATGCATTGTACGTACGCACACTGACTGTCTGGAGCATCAGGTGTCTGCTCTTTCATCTTTGCATGTAATTCAATTAGGCAAAAGAAAAGCTTGATTCGAAGCTGAGAAAAAGTGTTGCTGATCGATCAGGTATAGGCACACGGCCAACCAGCTGCTTTTCACACATTGGTTTGGTTTCAATGTTGTCTTGAACTTAGGCTTAGGGTTCTCTCCAAAGTCCTAACATATGAACCGGTCTTTTGAATGAATACAAGCTGCTGCAAAGCACAGCGGCGGCTCCGTAGATCGATCGTGTTCGGAGGATAGAAAAATTAAGGACAGTGTGAGCTGCGCTTCTTGTTTTCTAAAAACAACTGTGTAATTAAACAAGGGTGCTTGTTTAAACTATTCATTGCACGAAGAATCCCAATGCCTTGACTGACAGCAATCCCTGCCTGAAAGGCCGACCAAGCACAACAAAAGATGTGGGAAGAAACAAAAACAAAGAACCTTTCCTTGGCCTATCTCTTGCTCTTTACTGTTGCGTTCTAAACAAAAGCCCTGGGTGCATGTGGACCGGGCAAGAGTGGGCATGGTTTTGGATTTGAACTGCCCTTTCGGATGGGCAAGGTCATCACTCATCAGTATGACAAGCCCAAAGATTAGTAATGACCTCCATGCTCGTACACATCTAAAAGAACCAAACAAGCAGGGGAAAATTACTAAACATTAAGCTAATGAGATTTAGGAGCTGTACATGGCGTCTTGTTGATGGAGGCCAGCACGGCTACTCGCAAAGGTTTCTTCATCCCTAGCGTGTCGTGGCTAGCCGGGTGTCTTCACACCCTGAGAAATTAGCTACCACTTTAAACTTAACAATGGCGAATAGTCAATATCCTAGCAGGAGCAAGTTTGCTTACCGATCCCAATCTCCAACTTCTCTCAAATCAGCAAATCCTATCTCCGCCCTAGCATCTACCCTCTGGCTCTCTCAGGACAAAATCCTTGATCTCAACTCAAATGTCTTGGGCGTCCACGCCCAAGCCATTTCCCCCGGTTCTGAATCCTATTTTTGCGGGGGAAGGGAACCATGCATATACAGCACCCTTTCACTGTCTTTAATTTGCCAGGCTCAATATGCACCTTTTGGTTGCTTTTACCTCTTCTCCTCCTGCTAAATTTACAGTCGAGTACAAACATTCTCACTTACCTCGGCGCAACTCTTCGGCGCTTTGGAGCCTACAGCGAAGTTTCCCCAAGCACGGCGTAACGCGGCAAAACGCCACCACTTGCTTGCGATTTCAAGGTGTGATGGTTGATGTATCAGTATTGGCTGGCATGCCACCAAAAGATAAAGTAAGTCCGAGAACGTCCTGGGAAGTGATTTAATTGGTTTTGGCTCAACCGCATTAGGACATCTTCAATAGTATTATATCAACTATCTCTTGACTATACCATGTAAACAAATTTTATGGAAAAATGAGCAGACATGGAAAACGAGAATATACCGTCTTAAAAGATAAATAATTTTAAAGATAACTATTAAAGATATTGTCTCTAGTATTATCTCTAGATAAATTAAAATCTTTAAAGATAACCATCTTTAAAACAGTCTATTTTTTGTACATAAGAGCAAGAGTAAACCCTCTTGTGGTAGCCGCGGATAAGGCGAGCACCCAACACCTTCAGCTTTAGCCTTCAATCCATCTGTTCCGTTCGGCCGCCTATGGATCCATGATACGATAAATAACAGGAGGAGGAGGAGATGTAGTAATAATTCTACAGGCACCTGAGCTGAAAAGGTACAAATAATGAGATCTACTACACTAGCCCTCCTGTAGAGCACTGCCGGCGGGGCGGGGCGGGGCGGGGCGGGGCGGGCCAAGAAGTACACCTCATCTCACGGAGGAGTCACAGGCTCACACCCACCCGCACCCGCACCCCCCACCACGCAGCCCCGCCGCGGCAGCAGCCACCTCCCTTCGCCGCTCCATCCCTTCACCCCCTCTTCGCCACCCGCGGGGACCAGTCGTCCGCGCCGCGCGCCATGTCCGAGGAGGACGATGACCAGCCCCCCGCGCCCAAGCGGCCGCGCGCGTCGCCGCCGCCCGACCAGGTTCTGGACAACGTCCTCGAGACGGTGCTCCAGTTCCTCGACGCGCCGCGCGACCGCGGGGCCGCCTCCCTCGTCTGCCGCTCCTGGCACCGCGCGGAGTGCGCCACCCGCGCCGACGTCGCCGTCCGCAACATCCTCGCCGCATCCCCCGCCCGCGCCGCGCGCCGCTTCCCCAACGCGCGCCACATCCTCCTCAAGGGCCGCCCCCGCTTCGCCGACTTTAACCTCCTGCCCCCCGGTTGGGCCGCCTCCGCCTTCCGCCCCTGGGCCGCCGCCCTCTCCTCCGCCGCCTTCCCCGCCCTCAGCTCCCTCTTCCTCAAGCGCATCACCGTCACCGACTCCGACCTCCACCTCCTCGCCCGCTCCCTCCCCGCCTCCTTCCGCGACTTCTCGCTCTTCCTCTGCGACGGCTTCTCCTCCACCGGCCTCGCCTCCCTCGCCTCCCATTGCAGGTAATGCATCTCCTCACCTGACCTCGCCTCCTCTATGACATTCCGTTCCATTCCAACTTGCTCTTACGTGGTAATGGCGTATCTAATGCGATAGATGTATTATTATTGCTCTATTGTTGTTGGTTGCCACAGGGGGCTGCGAGTGCTCGACGTGGTGGACTGCGAGATGAACGACGAGGAGGACGACGAGGCGGTGGACTGGGTGTCGGCGTTCCCGCCGGGATCCACCGACCTGGAGTCGCTCTCCTTCGAGTGCTTCGCGCCGCCGGTGGCCTTCGCCGAGCTCGAGGCGCTCGTGGCTCGCTCGCCGCGCCTCAGCCGCCTGGGCGTCAACCAGCACGTGTCGCTCGGGCAGCTGCGCCGGCTCATGGCGCTCATGCCTCGCCTGACGCACCTCGGCACGGGCTCGTTCCGGCCGGGGGAAGGCGGCGAGGACGAGGGGCTCGACTTTGGGCAGATGGACACAGCGTTCGCGTCCGCTGGGCGGGCGCACACGCTCGTTTCGTTGTCCGGCTTCCGTGATCTCGCGCCGGAGTACCTGCCCACCATTGTCGCGGTGTCCGCCAACTTAACGAGCCTCGACTTGAGCTACGCGCCGGTCACCCCTGATCAAGTCCTGCTATTCATCAGGCAATGCCACAGTCTTGAGACGCTATGGGTACTAACTGGATTGCTTCATCGGCTTGGCTTTACCTCGGCTATTTGGTTCTGGTTTCTGATGATGGGTTATTTGCTAGGTGCTCGACTCGGTGCGCGACGAGGGGCTCCAGGCTGTGGCGACGTTCTGCAAGAAGCTCCAGGTTCTCCGGGTGCACCCATTGGACGCACACGGCGTGGAGGAGCTGGTGTCGGAGGTTGGGCTTACCGCCATCTCCGAGGGCTGCCGTGGGCTCCGCTCGATACTGTACTTCTGCCAGAGAATGACCAACGCTGCTGTCATCACCATGTCACAAAATTGCCCGGAGCTTAAGGTATTCAGGTTATGCATAATGGGGCTGCACCAGCCCGACCATGTGACCGGGGAGCCTATGGATGAAGGGTTCGGCGCCATTGTTCGGAACTGCAGCAAGCTTACTAGGCTCTCCACATCTGGACACCTGACTGACCGAGCATTTGAGTACATTGGCAAGCATGGCAAGTCCTTGCGGACGCTTTCTGTGGCGTTCGCCGGAAACAGTGATCTGGCACTGCAGCACATCCTCCAGGGGTGCTCGAAGCTAGAGAAGCTTGAGATAAGGGACTGCCCATTTGGTGATGCCGGCCTTCTCTCCGGGATGCACCATTTCTATAACATGCGGTTCGTCTGGATGTCGGGCTGCAACCTGACGCTGCAAGGTTGCAAGGAAGTGGCACGCCGGCTGCCACGGATGGTGGTGGAGTTGATAAAGAGCCAGCCTGAGAACGAGAGGACCGACGATGTGGACATCTTATACATGTATCGGTCACTTGAGGGGCCAAGGGAGGATGTACCACCATTTGTGAAGATCCTTTAAGCCTCTTGTGCAGGGGCCCTTGATATGCTCAGTGCAGATCAAAAGCAGCCTATGTAACAATGGAGGGGGTAAGACGCCGGGGTTGCGGATATGGTTTCATTTTTCTGTGCTTGACGCCTGGCGGAGTTCCAAGCCATCTATGGGAGCAGCGGAGCGTTCAATTGTTCTTGTACTAGTAGGGCTCGTTGGTATATGCAAAATTTTCCTTCCACAAGATGATAAGCGCAGCGGAGCAGGCTTATTCGAGGGGGCTTCATCATCGCCTCGTCAGTTTTGTTTGCTGCTCTGAGAGCCTTCTGTTTAGAGGACGATCCATCTATGCCGGCACAACCACCTTGGTTTCTCTAATTTTTCGAAGTGGAGCTTGTCGCCAGATTTAATTCATTAACACTTTCCCTGTTCTTGTCGCATAATTTCCCTTCCATTCTCGTGTTCGTCAGCTGGAACCCTGGGTTGAGCTATGTTAAATTTCAGTGTTCCCTCTCTCAAAAGTTCTGTGATCTCTGGTGGAAGTTTGAAAAGTCTTCCAACTTGTCTTTTCGTTATCTCCTGTGAATCGCGAACTTTGGCTGTTGGTATCATTACTAGAGATCCCACGGTCCACAACCTGAAAGCTCTATCCATGGGTTTCCTCACTGAAAGGTCAGCAAAAGTTAGGCCCTGGTCCATCAAGTGATTATTGCCTCGCGTCGATTTGTCTTGACAGCCCTAGTTTCTAGCCGACGTGTTCGCCTCCCACCGCCGGCGACAACGACGGCGGTTTAGCCTCCAATCCAACCCTGCAGGTTAGGAATCATACGACAGCCTGGTGAAGTTTTCCACTGCAAATCACATGCTGGTACTCGTCACTCGCTATACATGCTCACTGTTGCCGTAATAGCCACCACAGCCTTTTCTTCTTCCCTCCCTCCCTTTCTTTTTTTTTTTCTTTCGGTTGCTGTTCCCCTGATGGCTCTGCTGGTCACAGTTTCGGCGAAAAAGCCTGGACAGTGAACAATCCTACAAGGAAGCATGGGTGTACCCAAGCCATAGGAGCCTAAAAGATGATAGGGAGATGGCAAATGATGAGGGGGTGATGACTGGTCGGTCTTGATGGAGATTGATCGATCGTTTGACTGATCCCCACGACTCACTGACTGTCTGATGCTCTGAGCGAGTGAGAACTCAGAAGAGGGTCGATGCCAAGTGAGGACATAAAATCTGCACAAGGCGAGAAGGCTTCCTCAGCAAACTCGTTGGCTTCATTGACCATTATTATAGCATCGAGGCTAAACATTTGTTCTCATACCCTTAATTTGTCATGAGTGAGATGACAGAGTAAGAGAACGTAAAATGTGTCGTATATGTATTGAGTATTAAAAAAGAATTGAGAGAGTGCTTTCGAGGCTATATATATTAACTAATGTTACGCAAGTGAAAATATATTTCATAAGTGAAAGTTGTTAATTAGTTTCTTCTGATTAAGAAATTGTTATTAATCAAGTAGAGATAAAAGTACATATACCGAAGAGTAAAAAAAAGAGCTTCCAATATATGTATATATATAAGAGGCGGGGGAGGGTAATTGTGTGTCTTGCCCCTTGCTTGCATGTCTAACGGTCTGAAGGAGGGGCAATAATGTATTTTCCTCTTGAGTACAATGTGATAATTGACACATGCACAAACCTTTATTCGCTAGGGTTCATAGAGATCACCGACGGTCTAGGGAATAGGGCTCCCCTGTAACAACCATTTTCATCAAGGAGCAATGGGAACTTGCAAGCGAATTGTTTGTCGTCGTCGATGATCGAAAACACAGTCGAAAATACCGACTAGAGAGCAGAAATGAACGAGAATCTGGCCCAACAAATGTCCGAACACATTGCAAGGATTTCCCGCTTAAAACAGGATGTCTCTATTGATTTTGATCATCCTAGGCCGAACTGAGCTTTTAGATGATGGTATACACATGAGGTCCAGAGGTTAGGGTCGATTGCCCTCCTCATCTTGAAACATCTTGTCAAATAATTGGCACTATTGAGGGTGGGCCTCGGCAGGGTTGGCTAGCACGCAGGAGGCGCATGCAGCCGGTCCGGGTTCGAGCGCCGCTCGACCTGAGCTCTCACACCGTGTGCAAGTGCGTGTGTGTGGGATGTGCGTTTGTAACTTAATTGTTGTTTCTTCTTCTTTAATGAATGCTTGTGCTATCTATGCCATTTTTTTTAAAAAAAAATTGGCCACTATTCCAACTCCGGCTGAAGAAAGAAAAAACTGCAGATCTAGGGGATCTCATATCTTGACACGACACAAACCAGCCATGGGAAGAGATGAGGACGAAAGTGAAGCGAAATGCAGTAGTAATGGGCAAGCTCATGACCATCTGATACGGGGACTGTGACTGATTCACCTCGCAGAAAGCTGCAAAGACTATAAGCCATATGGTACAGCATTTTCATACGTGTAAACTTTCTTACTACGCTACTACCATTACTACTGCATGGTAATTTCGAAGATTGCTAGCTTCTTGTCCAATTTGATGTGTGAACAATTCAGGTGCAGACAAGCGTGCGCAAGTTACAACCAGAAGATAATCCATGTCAATATCACAGATAAGATAGATGTCCTTTGGGACGTTTGATGAGAATATGGTGTGCACTGTGAGTGCCTTAATTGACACCGGCCGCTCTATTGCTGTACGTACAGCAGATCAAGGATCTGTTTCTTATTCTACCCTTTTCTCAAATTCATCTCGATTGCATTTTTCTTGAACATTGTTGATTATGTTATGCATGTATTTGTGATCTGTATTCATGGCCCATGCTTCTTCTCTTGCAATCTAGTTGCAGGTCTCATGATCGCTGCGTCTTTGCTCTTCTCAATACGATGTACAATAAACTACACCTTTTTCAGGCGCATTATGTTTGGTAAAGGAGAGAAATGATAGCATAAAGCTGATTTATTAACTGCCGCTGCTCACCCATTTCTACCAGCTCGGTAGCTCCAAAATTAGCGAAAGGTAAAGCAACTAGATCCTTTTCTCTGGCCATGGGTACTGCATGCTTGGACACATATATCATTTGGTGTGGCCATCTGGTAATCTCTTCTGAAAGTAAGGCACCCATTCAGGCAGGCATGCGTTTCCATATCTGCAGAAACAACATTAGCAGTTTCTAATCAGATCTTGTCAGTCATGCTACAACTGCATGGACTGGGAGGCCCTTTTTATCACTAGTTTGGTCAGGAACTTTTGCTTGTGATGATTATTAAACGATCAAGCACAAGTTTAACTGCTAACTACTTCCTCCAATGCGGGCCTAGGGAAATAGGGTTTGCAATCATATGAGTATGCGAACAGTGATAAGATTGGATTTATAGGCTTACTTTATATTGTGTCAACACCGTAGTTTTTTTTTTTTTTTTTGTCACATCACCTTTTCTCTCCCTTTGCTGATTGAAATAGTAGTGTCATGTTCCTAAATATCCAAGATTACATGAACAGCGTGTCCACATGTATATGAAGCCCTAGAAAAAGTGAGGTGCTCCACTAAATCCCAGAAAGCTATTCATTCCCCTCATGGCCGGCCTTCTCTCCACCTGATGTTTTGTACTGGGAATCATCTGCTGCAAATGTCAAAGTTCTTGATGAAACACTGTAAGCGCATATTTTGTCGAAACATCAGCAAAGTATATTGCTTTATAGGAAAAAGGAAAAACAAAGTGGCTTTGTGTTTGTGAAAGCTGGATTGCGAGAACATATTCTGTAAGCTGAACCATGAGTAATACTTTGGGGGGGAAATATCGGATTTACTGTGGCAATAGATTAGTCAACGATTTCTGGTAGATGAAATGGTTCTGGATGAAGTGATTTCTGTGATCGACTTGGTCTATAGCCTTTGGTTGATTACTTTGAGCGTAGTGGTGAGGACTTGGTTTCAAGTTTCAACTCCTGTAGTACAAGCTGCAGGGCACATGGCAGCTGCAGACCCATGTTATCTTTCAAAATTGAGAAGATGTAGCATGAAAGGACAATGAATCACCGACAATATATTCTTGGACGACAGTTCATGAATGATCATGAACATCAGGTTTCTGGTTGGAACAGGGGAGGGATTTTTCTATTGGACCTGCAAAAGACATATTTATTCATCTTCTAGCATTAGCTTCCCTCGGCGTGAATAGCTTGTATGATGGCATGATCTAATCTGAACGAAGAGTTCGCATCTAAATGTCCTGTCTGTTTAGAAAGCTCCCCTTAACAGAGAGTATTTGAGGACTAGTCTCTGAAACCTTGCTAAATATTCTCATTAACCAACAAATGCCAAACCGATGACCCAAAGGAAATTTGTTGTGAACTGTTGGATGCAGACACCAAGCATTCAGTCTGCTCCATCACGCGTTCTTAGGTAAGAAAAAATTCAGGAGAATTCAGCGTGCACCAGATCTTTGGACCATTGGCCCAATCAAACACTTGGTGTTCAGCAACTGACTCCCGTTTCTCTACCTCTTTTTTTTTCATGTGATGTTTGCTGTGGGGTAAGTCAGTAAGTGTGTAACCTGTGGATTCGCACTGTTGCCAGGACAAGACAATCCACAAGTTGCTGCTCCAGTGACCAATCAAAAGAGAGGACAACTCAAATGGGGGCATCTTTGGATCTGGAACGCTCCAGCCAATCCAGTCCTCACGAGGTTCCTCGATGATGAACCATTCTTGCCCTAGCAAAGTGGCAGGTTTGGCTGTGTTAAAAAATGGGCCATGCCGTTTAATACCTTGCAAACTGTTGAAATATAAATGAATGAGCCAATTTTTCTTGTCAGCTTAAGCTTTTAGGTGAATTAATTGATGTATACAACTCAATATGGTATCAAAGCCAAAAGGTCTTGAGTTTAAGACTCGATTGGTGCAATTATAAAAAAATAATTATAGCCCACTTTTACTCTACCTCTTAGGCCTGAGGGAGCCTACACGTGAAGAAGAGTGTTGAAGTATAAATAAATTGTCCATCTTTCCTCATCAACTTAAACTTTTGGATAAACTAGTGATGCATACAACTCAATACAAACAAAAACAATGTGATTGTTCAGAGGCCAGTTGCATGCATGCATGCACGCTGGGGCAAGCACATGATTGGGCTCCTAGCTCAGAAAGATTTGCAAAGGCATCAATGTTGCACTGATCTGATCTACAGCAGTGCAGGGGCTAGCTGCTGCGTGCCATGCATCCCTCTTATGCATGCAGGTGACAGCCACTATACAAACCACACAAAAGATGATGAGGAGAAGCAAACAAGGAGTCTAGTTATTAGATATAGCACAACAAGACAAGATTGAATCAATTCTTGCTCCCCTCTCCTCTCTTTGATTGTTTGTATTATCTTTGCGCAAGCCTGATGGACAACCAAGCATTTGATATTATGGTAGGTACTCTATTTTAATACCAACTACACGCTGATCCCAAGGTTTTGAGCCTTTTTTTTTTTTGCCCTCTTCCTTTTTTTTTTCTAACTCCGAAAGTAAGCGAGGGTTTCAATCCCCGAGAACCATGGACATCTTGGTACACGAAGCACATGAAATTGTGACAACCATATACTACTCTCTCCTTCTAAATTTATAAAACTTATTTTCTAAATATTTTTTATCATAGATATATGATGTATTTTATATTCTAATACAAAATTAGTGTGATATTTCTTCTATACCCCTAATAAATATTCATCTTTATTTTATATTTTATGCATGTATGCATTGGGTATAGTGCTTGATGATAATAATTAAGAGTAATCAAGCTATTTTTAATATTTTTTGATCTATGTAATAAGAAAAAAATACATATTATAAACTTAGAGGGAGGGAGTATCACACAGAACACAGCTATATGTCAGGTGCTTAGTGACACACGCCTAGCCAGGTATAGAGATAAATAGAAAAAGCCGCCTTGTACACCAACGTAGCAACTTGCAATACATAATTTTGCCTTTCATCCCCACTCACATCGCTTGTGAAATTGTTAACCTATTCTGATCCAGCACCGGGTGAAGGCTTTTTCACTACTAGCTTTTACTGAGCCCTACTCCACCATCTTCCACATATATAAGTAATCTTTTGAGCTTGTAAACTCATAAGGTAAAGCTAAATTAGGCAGAGGATGTCCTTCCTTAGTGACTACGACTCAATCTTGATTAAGAGAGCCGGCAACCAGAGCTTAATTTCGAAGTAGCTTGTGGCAAATGGTGAGTAGTGTGGTTGTGGCACTGTGAGATGGTCAAAAGCTTCCCCCATTCAAACCCATTGTGGGGTCTCTCATTGCAAAGGGAAAGCAGTGTACTGCCCTAATCCAACCCATTATTAGTTCAGTGTCTGCTGGGGCCAATGCAGGCACTGCTGAGCTAGGTGATCCAACTTGCTTCTGTGGTCTTGGAAAGGCTCAAGTGTTCACAAAAAGGAAGCGGATGAGAAAGAGCAAGTGAGGCTGCACAGTGATGAACAGGGCAAGCAAGGGGGCCCCTCCTCTTTGGTAGGTTGCGATGAGGGAGGGAGGCATGCTTCATCGCCTCAAAAGAATGGGAGCTCATCAGCTCTCCTCTTGCGCATCACTTGTGCTGTGGTGGTGCATGGTGGAGGAGGATATGTAGCACATTGCTGCCGTCCTATCTTTCATCATTGCAATGATGTGCTATGGCGAAAGGAGGATGATACAAGACAGAACAGATATATCCATCCTTGCTCTTCTCTTTACTTCGTTTTCATGTCTCTCCGTCTCTCTCTTGCCTCGCGGCTTTAACATTTTGAAACATTCTGGGCCAAGTTTCAAATTTCGTTTTTAGTATATATATCTTGGAGGTGATCAAAATTTGAAATTTTGGCGAAATCTTAGAATTTCGATAAAATTCGGAAGAATTCTAAAAACCCAATTTCAAATCCGATTTTTTTTCAATCGGGATTTCCGAGATTTCGGCTGAAATCACCGAGATCTCAGTCGACTTGAACCGACCGAAAAATAGTAAAAAACACGTCGATTTTTTTTTAATTTTTTTGTGGATGGTCTTGACCCCAAATCCAATCAAATCCGGCCCACAAAACTTGAAATCCGGTAAAAATATCCGAGATTTGGGTCAAAATACCTGATATCTCGATCGAAATTGCTAAGATCTAGCCGAGATTAATGTAGCATGTGATATTTTTTTTAAAAAAAATTATCCAGCCAAGATTTATGACATCGGGGGATCCGAAATCCGAGATCTCGGCTGAGATTTTCGAAATTTCGTTGGGATTTTGAACCATGTCTGAGCCTAGAGACATCTCAGAAACTTGCAAATTTATGCCTGGTTATGGTCTCATTGGCACAAACGAACTTATAAAGATGTTCCTAACAGGTCAATACGAGTCACATTTTGGCCCTGTTTGACAAAGCTCCAGATCCCAGTTTCATCTTAGATCTGAAACTTTGTAGGCTAAAATAAAGTGAATTGTGTTTATATTTTTACTCTAAAATGTAAACAAGATGACCCACCTAAATACTCTTAATATACCCATATCTCTAGCTACATGGATCCACCAGATCTACGGATCTATTGGAGCTAATGCTCTGCCAAACAAATTGAAAGCAAGTACGTGCACATCTCCTCTGTTAGAACTAGTGTATGTCCGATTGTACATTATTATTCCTGCAGAAATGCTCGTGTCTGTGCATTGCATTGCTGCTAGCGGGAGTGCAGGACCATCGATCTAATTCTACGGGCAGCAGAGGGGAAAAAGAAAAAAAGCTTCGTTATAGCCTTTTTCTCCCCCTTAATTCACGTTCCAAAGCCGCAGCAGGTGCTACCATGCATGCCATCTGCTTCTCTGCATCCAAACGATCTCCGGGTTGTTGGTGCACACGGTATTGGTAAATTGTATCATCACAACTCTAAAAGGGATGAGAGATTTGCGTGGCACGATTCAGACGTCAAACGATGTGCCGGTTTTGTTTCGGCGTTGGGCAACGAGCGCCACGCAGCAGAAGCATCAAGCATGAGTCGCGCTAACGCTTGGTCAAGACTTTAATGAATAGGGATGAAAATAGGATAGGAAATATCCGTCCGATCTGATACCGTATCCGAAAAAAATCCATATCTGTATCCGGAAAATCTCATGTAATATGGGTTAGGATATGAGAAGAGCAATATCCGATCCGTATCCGAAAAATCTCATGTAATATGGGCTAGGATATGTGCTATCTGATTAGGCAAGTAATAATATAATGTGAAACATAGTGCTGTTGTGAGCCTGTGATATAATGTGAGCAAGTTGTAATATAATTGCACTACTTTCTGGAGCAAGCTCTTATTGTTGCTGTCATGTTCAATATAATGTGAAACTAATGTCAACTGAATGTTGGACTGCTGGTTTGCTGGATAGCATTTTAGTAATGATCAGTTTTTCTCCTATCTGATTAGGCAAGTTGTAATATAATGTGAAACTAATTGCTACTGTGATATAATGTGAGCAGGTTGTAATATAATTTTACTAATATATCGACCATGTATGTGTGTTATCTGGCTATATTCATCATGTCAAAATTATGTATATACTTGTGTTGTATAGTTGATTAATTCATGTGAATGTCGTACGGTTCATTAATTTTTTTGCCTCGCATACTATCCGACTATATTATCCGTTTCCGATCCGTATCCGTCATGTATCCGTCTCATATCCGAATCCGGACTACTCCGAATTCGTATCCGTATCCGGTCTATCTGCATCCGACTTCGAATCCGAGGCAATAATATGGGTTAGAATACGGGAAAACCAATATCCGCCCGTATCCGATCCGTTTTTACCCCTATTAATGAATAAAGAGACGGGAAACAACATCTAATTTGAAAGGCAGCGAAAGAATGAATGACAGGGAAACAGTTTGAAAATGTAGAAACAACACGGTACACGGTGACGGAAAAACGGTGCACCCATGAGGCCATGAGGCCATGACCCGATGCCACATGCAACAGCCATATGCTGATTTGGTCCCTGGAACAAAAGAAAGGCAAGAGTCAGATATAAAATATCTCAACAAGTCACATCCAACAATAATAACAACAAATAAATGTAAGGTAGATCAAGGCTCCACGGAAGGATGCAATCGGCTAGAATTGGATTGGATATTGTTCTTTTCGTATTATAAACCATATTTTTTTGGATTCGAAGTTAGATACCGATAGCATTAGATGCGAATATGACGCGGATAATATCGGTTATAGATTCAAAGTGAATACGGAGTGGAATCGATACAGTACCGGATATTTTTTTAGATATCGCGCAAAAATAGACACATATATAGCACACACATATAGGCATAGCAATGATTAACCAAACCATATGAGTTCAACATGCAACAAGATGGTCGCAATTTAACAAGTTATATTATTAAATAGTCCAATAAAATTGCAAAGTATCAAAAATTCATTTATGTTTTACAGAAAAAATACCAGGTATTCACGTAGGCAAGTGAAAGTGCATTCTTATATGTCAAGCTCCGATGGTGGCCGGCACCGACCGACGGGATGGTGGATGGGATAGAAGCAATAGGGTGGAGCCGTGGAGGGAGGGCCTAGCTTGGGCTATTTGGCTAGGTCCAATTGAAGCCACTAGAATGTGGATTGTAAATTTTCGGATATCTAAAAATTATTTGACTCAATTATCCAAAATATAATCAAAATATCCCGATTCGACAAATAGTGATCTCCTGAATCAGATGCCAAATTCGATAACTATCTGACACTACTAATCGAATTCAAACCAAACAAATCTGGTCGATCGGTCAGTATATATCCGATCCGATTACACCGATAGTTCCAAATAGTCACGAGCAATTGTGGCTACGATAAGCAACAAAAGGGAACATGACATATTTAGCAGCATGTGATAGATCGTAAATATGAAAACAGGAAATGCCAGATAAAAGTAACGAGGAAAAGTAATCATGTGATCCTAAAGGTAAGATAGCTACGATACCAATTTTTGTGAATCACTTACTAGGTCATACGGGACTAGTTAAACACTTACATCCACTATATATACCTATGGCGGGGTGTTATCTTCCCAACACCGATAATATACCGCGCCTGTACGTTGTTGGGTGGGTAGTATTATTATCCTTATATGTGATGATTGTGTGAACGGGACAAATGGGTTTAACTATAATCAACAATCTGAAAGAAAATGAAATTTAAAGTGTAATACAACTATGGTAATTTTCCATGTATGTGATGAAACATAAGACTGCACAATAATATTGAATAAGGATTTGATAATGATAAATGCAGATATTTAACAGAGGGGTCTTAGTTAACAGCACTCACATGGAGGGTGACTGGGTGAGGATGTTTTGGGAGCTAGGATTGCAGCTTCCATAAGTTGCGGCTATCCTTACATCTTGTCAAAAAAAAAAAAAAAGCTAGAGCAACATTTTGCCCTAGATACTGGAACTAAGTATTTTAGGTTGTTATGTGGGTGACTAAATGTAAGCTATTGATGCAACTATTGTTTTGAACTATTGGCTTAATATGATGAGCAAGTTGTTCCACGTCTGGGTTTCTTTCTGCACCTATTTTCATGGAATTTTGATTTCTATATCTTTTTGATTTATAATATTCTTCATCTAGATATTTCATTTGTGTGCGAATTTGTTATGTGAAGTAAAAAATGAATCATGACATGCTCTTAGAACTACTGCACTGAGTGCTATGACATCGAGGTAGTTGCTTCTGATGAATTTCACTTAAAATTTTGGTCACATTAAGCTATAACAGGTAACCTGCAATCGAGGTGTTTTTGTTTGGCCGGATCTGTAATGGTACAGCTCAATTAGACAAGGTTGTTTATTGCTAGTTTCCTATAATGTGTTTGGACATGGCTTAATTACACCAGCAAGAAACACGACAATACTATTCCCCTTCTGAGCTTCAAAAACTCTTTTCATTTACTATCATACATTTGCTAGTGTTCTGGTCAGGTGTGACCTTGGTATTCAATTGTCAGCGTCTTCTTTTTAGTAGACATGCTTTTGTAGCCTTTGATTTCCTGTACCTTAGGAAGATGCCAAAAAAAAGCAAATTGTGTTGATCTCTCTGTCTTTCTTTTGTTTATATACTTCAGATGTATACCTTGAAGGGCTTGCAACGACAAGCATTTCATGACATTAGGTAGCTAAGGGCATCTGTAATGGTGCCACTTTAGCTTACTATAAGGGTGCCAACTCAGCATTTTGCTTAGGTGGATGAGAGAAAAAGAAGAGAGAGATATAGACTGACTACTAACTTATAGTCAGGTTATAGCTGATTCCAAGGCATTGCACCTCTTACATATGGGTCTATATTTAATTTTGTAGACAATGCTATAGCTAGTCCATTGAAGAGATTGTCTATTAGCTATCTATAGATGATATGTACATTTTTTATAGCTAGTAGTTGACTACACCATTGCAGATGCCCTAAGGGAGAGGCAAGAGAAGGTTGAGAGAGTGCTTACATTGTACAAATACAGTAAAAGTGGACCATTTGTAGAAGGCATTGGAGTCAGGGCCTAATCAATGTTTCTCTAGCTCTCGCACTAATAAACAAAAAAGACACAGTAACACAGCTCAGAAGCAAAATTTGGTATTAGTTAAAAGTTTGTGTTCTAGTCCAATGTTTGAAAGAAGGATTATCTCTTGGCAGAGCTTGGCACTGATCATAGATGCTTGTCTCAAGAAAATGATCCTATTGAGAGACTTCTTGTGTTGTCAAAGGTGATGTACCTTACGAATATCAACAAGTCATCGTTTGTTGCCGCTGCACCAGTCAAAGCAAGGTGGATGATTCATAAGATTTTACATAATTCCCAGTTGGCAATATGGAGTGTTCTTTTCGGTGGTAGATTTGTTATTTTAGTTTTGCTATCAGTAACTATTTTTTATGTTAATTGATATATTTTTATATGATGAAAGAATGAATGCGGCTGATATCGAATAAGGCATGGACACATGGTCAGGAAAGGCTGTCTACTGGCTGTTAGCTAATGCTAGACAAGTTTCCTGTGCTGCCAATGGGCCACTACTTACTACTTACTAGTTACTAATGGATGTCAATCTATCATATTCTGCTATATCCTATCCTATATTGTGATATTGTGATGTACTTAGTTATGGACTATGGTACTTGAATTTTGAACTATGTAACAGCTTAAGGTGTGAGAGTTGTGACTTGCTACAATGCTACTTGCTAGTTACTACTGGCCTAACTAGTCCTGGTCATTTGCTTGCTTAATTAGCCCTTGTTATTATCGACTGATGCACTTAAATCTACTTGTCAATCTATTAATGTAGCTGTATTTTGCACATATAATATGGTTGATTGATCCTAGTATGTGCGATATGCATGGTTTCTATTTTCACACATTAGCCGACTAAATATTTATGACTGAGACTAACCATATTCGAAATGTTCTATATTCGCTCCATATTCGTTACCGAAATAGTCCGTATTTGTACTCAAATCCATCATTATTCATATCAAACTCTGATTCCGAGAAAAAAAAATTGGAATAGGATACAGGATGAGCGAAATCCGTTCGTATCTGCTCCGTTTGCACCCCTACACTAGAGTAACCCTCCAATTCAATCATATAGGAGAGCATAAGTATATGACATGTTATTTAGCTAGGCCCATCCTATGCTAGATATGTGGTTGTACGTTTAGGTTCAGTTCAATAGCACACAAGATTAAGTCCTTAAATATCTTTGGACGAGACATCCACATCCTAAATGTGCTAACCGCGTCCCATTTACTGCACGATAACTTGCCCAAGTGAAAACTATGTTGTATAACCAAGACCAATGGTATACCCTACTATGGCATAACAAATTTTACAATAGTAGTTACCCGGCACAATTCCATACCTTATTAAGTCAAGATTATCATAATTCATCCCCATCATACAACTAGCATGCCTAAATTTAGCTACATTAACCCAATTATTGGTAATACAATTATGTCCAACTATTAATGTCCCAACCTAGGGTGACAATGGATATACGAGATTGCAATAATTAAGGTGACATAATGACAAATAGGTATTTAAGTACTCCCAATAAATAACATTTATAAAGAAGTAACATGCAATTTGTATGAAACAAAATACTTTTCCAAATATAGGTTCAACGCAATGAAAGGTTACGATTTGCCTTGTTCGTACTATGTTGATGAGTCTTGATATTCAAATCCTCCGTTCTCTCACTGAGGATTAACGCCTAATGGAAAAAAAGTAAGAAATACAAATAAACAATAAATAGAGACTCAAACAAACTACAAGTTGAAAATTCATGACTCTAAGAGCTTGATTTTAAATAAATTTAGGGATTTGAATGGGTTCAATCGGAGTTCGTATAAAGGAGAACGTGCTTTTGTGAGTTTGGTCGAGAGAGAAAATTGATAAAATAAAAGGAGAGAATTTGAGTGATTGACAGGTGGGTACCATGATTTTTTTTTGAAATTTTAGAATTAAAAGAAATTTGGGAAAAGCTTCAGAATATGAGATGTAGGGTCATGGTCTATGGACCAAGTGCACGGATTAACTTTGGTCCACGGTAGACTAGATTCATGGGATAAGGGTCAAACTAGCGGGACCCACATGTCAGGAACTCAAGGACTGGATCTAGCCACGCGGGTGCTAATGTGGATGACACGTTGGGCTAGGGTTGATGTGGCGGTGCTGACTCGGCATATGATGTTAGTAGATGACATCAGTCATCACGGGCTTCGACTCCGATGTAAGTTCAAGCTCGATTGGTTTTGGTGATTGGTTTTAGATTAATGCTTAAACTTTGTCTAATGACAAATCTAATCTTTAATGAGACTAACATGTTTATTAAGCATATGTTTAGTAGTCTAGCTCATATTTGGATGGAAAATAAAAAACCTAAGGTATGTACTCGTATTGTTGTGTATTATTATTGCATACTTTGGATTCAAGTTAAAGTATGAATTCCTCCATTGCTATCAACCACAAAATGTGCATTATGTTTTCCAATCCATATATACATGGATGCACATATCTTGGGGGAGTTCATGGTTTAGCTTGATGTTTCATAGTATTGATCTATTCTTCACTCCAAGTATAGATGATCAATACTTTGGAATTAATCCTTGAGTATATGAAAACTTGTGTAGTTAAATATACTCACATAAATTTAAATAAAAATTTAAATTGAGTTCATTTGTCTTGTTAATCATTAAAGAACACTTCATCATGTGTTGATGGTGTTTTTTTGATTAATTAAGGACAAATGGATAGCTCTTGAGTATAGCGAATCATTAGTTGCATCAGTGTACTCAAGATACATTTAATTTATTCAAATTGATTAAGACTATGCTCAATAGATTGGGGAGGCATCCATTATGTGTTAATGGAGCGCAAGGATGATTGAGACAACCATGTGTTTTGGGCTATCTATTTTTTTATGAGTTGTAGATGAGTTAGGTTAAGTCCAAATGGATGAGAAGAAAAGGAGAGAAGGTTCATCAAGAGTCGATGAACAAGATAATAGAGCCGGGTGACGACCGTGAAGTGAAGAATGATTGAAGATCATAAAGACTTCAAGAGAGCTAGGTTGCAATCCCGGGGAGAAGATGATTGAAGATCATAAAAGCCTCAAAGGGGATCGCATGCAGCGCAAAGGTATAACTAGATAGGCTAAGGATGTTTTCTAGCTTTGTGTCTAGTTTTAGCGTCGCACTATTAAGAGGGGTTGAGTCTTTAGCTTGCGTTACATCATGTGTTGATGAACCCAATCCCATTGTTCACTTGAGCTCAATTCTTTTATTTGGATCTTGCATAGAGCTAACCATTTGGCATGTGCTGCGATTGGGTGAAGCTCGTTCTTTGGTTTTTCACATGAAACCTTGATTTGCATGTGTTGCAAATGGGATAAGCTCCTGTGTTGGCTTTTGCATGAAATTCATATTTGCATGTGTTGTAATTGTTGGAATTCATGCTTTGGTTCTTAAATCAATTCTTATTTTGATGTTATATCGCTTGGAGCTAAGTTTTGCATATGTTGCAAAAGGAGAGAGCTCAAGCAATCTTGTGTTTAAGTGATATGCATGGAGCTACAGATTTGCATGTGTTACAACTAGAGAGCTCATGCATTTGAGTTTATGGTTTTGCTTAGAGCTAGGTTTTGCATGTGTTGCAAACCGAGGATGCTTAAGTAATTTTAGTTTGATTTGGTGTTGCATGAGGCAATGAATTTGCATGTGTTGCAAAAGAGAGATAGCTCATGCATTGAGGTTTAATTGTTATTTGCAAATTCGTTGTGCGAATAAACGGAAGGTCCATGAGTCCGGGATCCTGAGAGCATGCGAATAGGGCTTACATCGTGGTTTTTGCAAGTTGACTTGGTCTTGGTTTTGACCATCGCATGGCTAAGAGGATTAATCTCTTAGACTTCGGGATTATTTGCTTAATACATTTTTGCAAATATATCTTGAGTTGTTTGTGAATTGTGTTTTCACAAATTTGTTGGAGTTTGAATGAAATTATTTGGAGCATGTGAATAGAATTTGCAAATATATTTTGCAAATTGTTTTGATCTGAAAAGATGAGAAAGTTGCCTAGAGGGGGGGTGAATAGGCAATTTAAAATTTAAACTAAATTTGTCGCAGCGGAAAGAGTATCGGAACTTCCGGTATTGGATCGGAACTTCCGATATAATCGGAACTTCCGATGCAGTCGGAATGTCCGATAGACTGGAGACACGAACAATTAATAACTGAGAGTAAAGAGCTTTGAATGCAATCCAAGAACGATATTCCAACTAAACAAGGAGACAAGCTAAAGCAAAGTAACGTAAAGACACGGATTAGATCCCGGAGTTCGGATTCTTGAGAGAATCCTACGTCTCCGTTGAGGAGGCTCCAAAGAGCCGGGTCTTTTCCAACCCTTTCCTCCCAAACCTCTGTCACACTTGAGGCTTGGTTCCACTATTTGGTTCCTTTCCTTTCGGAGGCGGAGCCGGCCTTTACAAACTTCTCACGGCGTCCCACAAACCCTGGGAGCTCGTGAGCAACTCCTAGCCGTCTAGGAGTCCTTCAACCTCCAAGAGAAACAAATGCACGGGGAAATGATCTTGGAGGAACACTCTTATGCTCAAGATGGAAGACACTTGCTTTTCACTCTAGCTCCAAATCTCACTTCTAGTCCTCACTCCTTGGATGATCCCTAAGATCAAAGAGGAGGGCTCAAAAGTAGACTAGAGAGGGCTCAAGGTTCACTAGAGTTCTGCCAAAGAGAGTGTGTAACCCTCAAATGAGAGAGGGGTGGGGTATTTATAGTTTCTTGCAAAAAACTAGCCGTTATACACCCACTCAGCTGCATATCGGAACTTCCGATATCAACATCGGAATGTCCGATATGCACAAATAATCAGAACTCGAGCGCACTACAACTGTCAAACAAGATGCATCGGAACTTCCGATGTCAACATCGGAACTTCCGATGTTCCCAGAAAAAGCCCTTGATAAACTGCTTCTAAGTCCATATCGGACTGTCCGATATATACATCGGAACTTCCGATACCAATATCGGAATGTCCGATCTAATATATCGGAGTGTCCGATAATTCCAGAGAGCTCCCCTTTTTTCGGTTTGAACACATCGGAACTTCCGATGTCAAATACCGGAACTTCCGATCTTTACAGAGAGCACCCTAGAAAGCTTTACAACGTATCGGAACTTCCGATCGTAAATATCGGAACTTCCGATACATCTTCCACGCATCTGGATTTGAAGCCAGGCATGCACATCGGAATGTCGGTCATATCGGAACTTCCGATATAATATCGGAATGTCCGACTTGAACTTTGATAAAAACACATTCCGGTGCATGCGCGATAACTTAGGGTCTCAATAAGAGTTAAAGTAGCATTCATCTGAGCATAGAGACTATTCTAGATCATTTACGATGCATCCCTCTTAATAGTACGGCATTCCTACGACACAAAGCATAGAAAGTAAAAGCGTAATGCCATTTTCCTCGCGTAATATTGTTTGAGGGTATCCATCGCACGTCGACGATCTCACATTGAACCTTTTACCTGCTCATAAGCTCATTGAAGATATTAGTCTCTTTAATCGCTTGTCATTAATCAACCAAAACCAATTTTGAGGGCCTAGATGCACTTTCAATCTCCCCCTTTTTGGTGATTGATGACAACCCGATTAAAGCTTACAATGAAGAAGATATAATGAGAGATTAGTCTAGGTTTAGCTCCCCCTGAAGATGTGCATTGAATAGAAAACGATCGCAAATGCACAATTTTGAAATGAATTTGCAGGAGCTCCCCCTAGAACTGAGCATATAATGAACCAAACGATATGGAAGCTAACATTTGAATAACCATTAATATTAAAACATCCATAGTAACAATCATCCAACAGAGCATAGGTAAAGCATACTATCGAGAGTAACAAGATCCAAGTTCACAAGATAACAAAGTTTGGAAATAAAACTAGTCGAAGGATGATAAAGCTGATAAAACGAGGTAAGCTTTCTTTCTCTTCTCCCCCTTTGGCATCAAGCACCAGAAAGGAGAACAAGGAGAGAGAGAGAGAGAGAAAACTAGTCTGACTCCTCGGAGGCGACATCGAGGCCAGGACTCCTCGTCGTCCTCGGACTCATCCGAAGGCTGCGATCATTTGGAGCAAGCGGATCCTCAACTTCTTCTTCGCTGCTCTCATCTTACGAACACTCTAGATTTAAATGCCTCTTAATGTCCTTGAGTCTCTTGGTGTTCTTCTTGTCTTGCTTTGCATTGCCCTTGCACAGACAAAGATTGACTTTAAAGCACGGAGGATTGGAGAGGATGATCCACCAAGGCGGCCGCAGCAGGAGGAGCGGTGGAGGAGGAGGAGGCAGCACCTCTAGTCGAAGCACGCCTAGCAGGTGGTGGGCCTTGATCGCCACGATCGTAATCCAGCGTGCCTAGCATCATACTCAAAGTCTTTGATGGGTAATGTGCTCAATCATATGCATGATGAAAGGAGCATAACCACAACTTCTCTTCGGCTCCTGAGCAGTCAACCGGATCTCATTCCATATGAAGTCAAACACATCAAAAGGACGCTGACCATCTCTCATCCTGCTCAGCAGGTTTCTTGTATAGGACAGAATGTGAGAGGCATCACCTTCTTTGGGAGCCAGCGTCTTCCTGAAAAGCCTGTTGAGACAGGCGAAGAGAGGCTTCATGCCTTTTGTGCTTCCTTCCTCAAAGTCTGCAGCTTCATCATAAAGAAAATTCAGGTTGGAGGCACCGAGCGAGGCTTCATTGTGAATTTGATCCTTGTCGCGACAGTCAGCTTCGGTGAATCCAAGACAGCGAGCAAAGTTCACATAGGAAATCTCATACCAAGCTCCTTCAGTCATCCAATGCAAGGTGGAGACTCTGTCCTTGGAGATGTACAAGGTGGAGTAGAACTGAGCAATGATTTCAACATTCCAATCATGCTGAAAGCTCATAATTCTCTTTGTCCCAGTTCTCTCACAAGCTGCAATGACCTCTGTGAAAGTGGCATCATCAGCTGCAGCCATGTAGTCCCAGTCAACCCACTGCATCAGGATGACTGGATTTTTCCTAGTCAGGATGACAGACTCGTAGAAATCCTGCTGAAAGAAATTCCAGAATCAATAGTCCGTCGAGAACTGATCAACTGCCCTGGGATTCTGCTCTCTGGCTTCTCGCACTTTTGCGGCTTTCCCTTTATAGCTCACGGGTTTCCTCTTGAGACGAGGATTCCTCTCTGCCTGCCTGAGCCTTGGAACTGCTGGGTCTGGAACTGGCTGAGATTGAGAAGCTCCTGCCACAGCTTTGCCCTTTCTAGAAGGCAATGGCGCTCCTCGAGGCACGTTCACTGCCTCGAGCAGGGAGGACCAGATGGAGGGTCACGATCTGGATGCCTGGTCCTCCACCGCCTCTACCTGCCCGCATGACCCTTTTTGTTCTTGTTCTGCTTGAGTCTGCCTTGGCCTTTTGGCGCCTACCACGGCGAGGTCTGGCTGAAGTGAGAGCCACCTTGACCGGGATCCATTGATCTAAGGACAAGAGCGGAATCGGTTAAGCTTACAAGAGGAACAAACTTGGTTTGGTTTTCAATCTGTTTACATCGGAAGTTCCGATTTTATATCGGAAGTTCCGACATGAGGTCGGAAGTTCCGATGTTTTCGATCGGAATGTCCGATGTCTACGGATTTCAACCAACACAAAATTTCTTCCAAACCAACCGATACAAAGAGATGAAACTTGACGGGAAAGAACCAAAGGAATGGATGAACAAGTTCACCGAAACGATTTCTCAAAAAGATGCCCTAGATTCAAGAGGAAAGAATTGAGCCCTAGGGTTTAACTCACGAAGAACGAGGATAAATCGCACGGAGAGGAGGGTCCTCTTCAAGATGAAGTCCTTCCTGTTTAAGATCGGAAGTTCCGAGAGGTCGGAAACTCCGATAACGGCACAAAGACGAAAAAGGGAAGGAGAGGCAAAGAGACACGAAGAAGAGGACAAAAGAAAGTGAAAGGGTACGGTCGCTTTCTTAAGTGCGGAGGAGACATCGGAAGTTCCGATATGACATCGGAAGTTCCGATGTGGAAAAACTGCCAGACATCGGATATTCCGATGATTGGATCGGATGTTCGATGTGTTGATTTTTCCAAAGAAACAGAGAAAGAAACAAGGAATTGAGTGAAGTCTGAAAACTCTGAGTCATGTGAACTTAAGGAGGATCATTCCACTTGTCATCAGTAAGCATCCAAGCAATCAAAACTATGATTACAAGTGAATTGATCCGAGATCAAGATCCAACTGAAACACTTTTGAAATTCACTCAATAACTTTTTCAAACATTTTATTTCGAAATTGAGCTAATTTGCAGCAGTCAATGAGTGCAATCTTTCAAGACACATTCCGATAGTCTAGGATGTTTAGCTCACTTCTAAGCTCGCAAAAGCGCTTCTCATCTAGAGGTTTGGTAAAGATATCGGCCAATTGTTTTTCGGTTCTCACATAGGTAATATCTATGTCTCCCTTAAGAGAGTGATCTCTAAGGAAGTGGTGTCGGATATCTATGTGCTTGGTCCGAGAGTGTTGAACGGGATTGTTGGCTATTTTGATCGCACTCTCATTGTCACATAAGAGTGGTACCTTTTCCATACACAAACCAAAATCCTTCAAGGTTTGCCTCATCCATAACAATTGTGCACAACAACTTCCTGCGGCAATGTATTCCGTCATAGTGGATAAAGCAACTGAATTTTGTTTCTTTGAGGACCAAGACACTAGTGATCTACCTAGAAATTGACAAGTCCTCAAGTGCTTTTTCTATCCACTTTACAACCCGCATAATCAGCATCCGAATAACCAATCAAATCGAATTTTGATCCTTTAGGATACCAAAGCCCTAAACTAGGTGTGTGAACTAGATATCTAAGAATTCTTTTCACGGCTACTAGGTGACACTCTCTCGGAGAGGCTTGAAATCTTGCACACATACACACACTAAGCATAATATCAGGCCTAGATGCACAAAGATAAAGCAATGAACCTATCATGGATCGATATACCTTTTGATCCACGGGATTACCTTCTTCATTTAGACCGAGATGTCCGTTTGTCGTCATGGGTGTATGGATTGGCTTGGCGTTCTCCATATCAAACTTCTTAAGCATATCTTTGATGTACTTTGTTTGGCATAGGAATGTACCTTCCTTGAGTTGTTTGATTTGAAATCCGAGAAAGAATTTCAATTCACCCATCATAGACATCTCAAATCTCTTCGTCATCAACCTACTAAATTCCTCACAAAAGTCTTTATTAGTAGACCCAAATATAATGTCATCGACATATATTTGGCACACAAATAAATCATTATCAACATATTTTGTGAAGAGAGTAGGGTCGACTTTACCAATTTCAAACCCTTTTAATAAGAAAATCCTTAAGGCATTCATACCATGCTCTAGGTGCTTGCTTAAGCCCGTGAGCGCCTTATGGAGTTTGTATACATGAGTGGGGTTCTTGTGGTCCTCCATTCGGCGGTTGCTCAACGTAGACTAATTCGGCGATTGGACCATTTAAGAAAGCACTCTTGACGTCCATTTGATAAAGCTTGAAATCATGGTGAGTAGCAAATGCAACCAATATACGAATTGATTCTAATCTAGCAACAGGAGCATAAGTCTCACCAAAATCCAAACCTTCAATTTGAGTGAATCCTTGAGCTACCAACCGAGCTTTATTTCTTGTGACAACTCCGTTCTCGTCTTGTTTGTTGCGGAAGACCCATTTGGTTCCAATCACGTTTTGATTAGGTCTTTCCACTAGTGACCATACTTTGTTTCTAACGAAGTTGTTAAGCTCTTCATGCATAGCCATTATCCAATCCGGATCTCTTAGTGCATCTTCAACCTTCAAAGGTTCCAAAGTAGACACGAAAGAGTAAAATTCGCAAAAATTAGATACTCTAGGCGTGTAGTTACCCCCTTTTGGATATCACCGAGGATGTTATCGACGGGTGATCTCTTTGGATACTTTGATGCACCCTTGGATGTGGCATTTGAGAGACATGTTGGATTGGTTCTAGGGCTTCATCTTGAACATCCTCCACGAGTTTGCTTGCACTCCCTTGAGAAATGTCTTGACTTTGGCTTGAAGTAGGAGGCTCGACTTGTGTAGATGAATTGTCTTGTTGTATCTTTTCTTGCGGCCTCACTTCTCCTAATGCCATCTTCTTGATTGCTATGCTCGGTTCTTCCTCATTTCCTAGCACATTTAAATCAACTTGCTCTACTTGAGAGCCGTTAGATTCATCAAATGTCACGTCTCTCGCTATTTCAACACAACCCGAGGTTTTGTTGAAAACACGATAAGCGTAGGCATTTGATCCATATCCTAGCAAGAACCCTTCATCGACCTTTGGAGCGAATTTGGAGTTCTTAGGCTTCTTGTTTAGGATAAAACATTTACTACCGAAAACTCTGAAATACGAAATATTTGGTTTGTTACCGGTGAGGAGTTCGTATGCCGCTTTTCTTCAATATCTTGTGGAGATATAATCGATTGATGGCATGACAAGCGGTGTTGTGACTTTTCCGCCCAAAATTGATCGGAGATCTTGTATTCATCAAGCATTGTCCTTGCCATCTCGATTAAGGTCCGGTTCTTCCTTTCTACCACTCCATTTTGTTGAGGGGAGTATGGAGCGGAGAACTCGTGCTTGATTCCTTCTTCATCAAGGAATTCTTCGACTTGAGTATTCTTGAATTCACTTCCATTATCACTTCGAATCTTCTTGATCTTCAGCTCGAATTCATTTTGGGCTCTTCTTGCAAACTTCTTGATTATCCCTTGCGTCTCACTTTTCTCTTGCAAAAAGAACACCCACGTGAAGCGTGAAAAGTCATCAACAATAACTAAACCATACTTGTTACCTCCGATGCTTATATAAGCAACGGGTCCGAAGAGGTCCATGTGTAGAAGCTCCAATGGTTTTGTCGTCGTCATGATGTTCTTCGCGGGATGACGCGCTCCAACTTGCTTTCCGGCTTGACAAGCGCTACAAATCCTATTTTTCTCAAACTCAACATTCGTTAGTCCAATGATGTGATCACCTTTTAGAAGCTTGTCGAGATTTCTCATGCCAACATGGGCTAGCCGGCGATGCCATAACCAACCCATGCTAGACTTTGCCATTAAGCATGTTTGAAGTTTAGCGCTATTTGAGTTGAAATCAACCAAATAGAGCTTACCCTTCAAATATCCTTTAAAAGCAATTGAGGAATTGTCTCTTCTAAAGATGGTCACATCCTCATTAGTAAAAAGACAATTATAGCCCATCTCACAAAGTTGCGACACGGATAACAAATTGTAATTTAAAGATTTGACTAATAGAACATTTGAAATGGAATGATCATTAGAAATAGCAATTTTATCTAATCCCATCACCTCACCTTTACCATTATCTCCAAACACAATATTTTCATATTGTGACCCTTTTTCATCAAAAGATGAAAACATTTTCTTTTCTCCGGTCATATGGTTTGTGCAACCACTATCAAGCACCCAACTTGATCCACCTGGAGGTATAATCCTACAAGATCACATTAGACTTTGTTTTAGGTACCCAAATCCTTTTGGGTCCTTGCATGTTAGTGATCAACACTTTTGGTACCCACACCTTCTTCTTACTCTTTTCACTAGAGTTGTGGGCACCGACAAAATGAGCAATCACTTTACCACGGTGATTTCTCTTCAACATGTAAGAAGCAAAGTGAATAGAATGAGATGCGTGATGTTGAAGATGCTTCTTAGATTCTTGCCCGGTCTTGATGACTTGTGTGGTGGTCAATGGTTGCTTGTCATTTCCTTTGACAAACTTGATGCATTCCTTACCTTTTACCACCACACGGTCATTTCTTTTGCATTCATTCTTATCATATCCTAGCCCTTCTTTGTTTTTGTTTCCTCGACCATTTATGGTCTTATATAAGGCATCCTTGGATTGATAAGTTTTCATGCAACCGTATCTTACCAAGGCACTTAATCTCGTTTCGCTTTTTAATACTTGCACAAATTGAGAGTTAGTAGTACAAGCATTAATATCAACATTATAGCAACGAGCAACCATTGCTAGTGGAAGGAATAGATGCCAAAGATGAATCAACAATTGGAGAATCAATATCATTAAGAGATTCAATTTGCACTTCAAGAGCTTGAAGATTGTTTTCAAGACTTATGACATTTTCTTGAAGTGACTCATTTGACCCCTTAAGTATTTCAATTGAATTATTAGCCAAATCAAGCTTTTTGGTTAACAATTCAATAGTCTCCTTTTCTTTAGTGAGGATCTTCTCGAGAGCAAGAGTTTTCTTCTTTTCACAAATTAGCAACTCTTCTTGCTTCTCGAGAGTCTCCTCTTGGCTATCTATTCTTTTCAATAGCTTATGAATCTTAGCAATAGCCGATTTGCTCAAATCACAAAATAGAGCATCATCATTATCATCATCGCTTTCTAATTCACTATCGCTACTTTGGGGTTTGGTTTTAGCCATTACCTTGCGCCCTTTGGCCATAAGACAAATAGGCGCGTCGTGGTCGGAGTCGTTGTCGCTCAATTCCCCGAATAGCGACTTTGTCGGTGGAGTGGCTTCTATGGCGAGGGTGGCGACTCCTTCATCATCGGTGTCGGAGTCGGAGTCGTTTGAATCCCATTCTTCTCCAATGTGAGCTCGCCCCGAGTACTTCTTCTTGTAAGTCTTGTTCTTCTTGAGCGGCTCACTTTTCTTGTTCTCACTTTGGTTGTTCTTCTTCTTTGGACAATCGGCGATGAAGTGTCCAACTTCACCGCACTCATAGCAAGCCCTCTTTGTGTTTGTTCTTCTTCTTGATTTGTCGTTGTAGTTCTTCTTGTACTTGCTTGACCCATCATACTTGAGGAACTTTTTGAATTTCCTTACAAACAGAGCCAAGTCTTCTTCGTCTTCGCTTTCATCTTCCTCTTCATCACTTGAGGTTGATTCTTCCTTTTTGCTTGCCTTCAAGGCTATTTGCTTCGGTCTTGAGCTCGAGCTTTGCTTGGCAAGGTTCTTTACTTCTTTTGCTTCTTCCTCCATGAGCTCATGTGAAAGAATTCTTCCAAGCACGTCATTTGGAGTGAGCCTTTTGAAATCCTTTCGCTCTCGTATAAGAGTTACGAGAGTCGAATTCCTTGGAGCAAATGCTCTCAACATTCTTTTTACCACGACGTGGTCCGTCATATCCTTGCTTCCAAGCCCTCTTATCTTGTTTACGAGGATCATCAAGCGGTCATACATTTGTTGCGAGTCTCATCATCATTCATAACGAATCTCCCCAACTTGCCTTCTAGCAATTCAATCTTTGACTCCCTTACACTTGACGTACCCTCATGTGCAACTTGGAGTGTGTCCCATATCTCTTTGGCTTCTTCCAAGCCATCCACTTTGTTGAATTCCTCGGGACTCAACGCTCCAAGCAACACGCTTGCGGCTTGAGCATTGCGGTGGATGTTTTGCTCTTGTTCCGGCGTGAGCTCCATATCGTCTTCCGGCATATCTAAACCTGTGCAAACAATCTTCCAAACACTAGGGTGGAGTGACATCAAATGCATTGTCATCTTGTGCCTCCAAGCGGAGTAGTACGTGCCATCGAAAAATGGTGCACGCCCGGAGGGCACAGTAATATAGGAATGCGAAGAGGAAGTATTTAATTTTTCGTAATTAAAAGGAATTTGAGCTCCTGCGATGACGTTGAGGTGTCACCTTCCTTGGTCTTCGTGGGAGTTCCATGTCCGGCCTTTGGACTACCTTCTTCCCCCGACACGACAACCTTCAATCCGGTGTTGGCCATCACGTTCCTTCAAGCGGTTAGGCCTTCGAGAAGGTTCGGCTCTGATACCAATTGAAAAGATGAGAAAGTTGCCTAGAGGGGGGGTGAATAGGCAATTTAAAATTTAAACTAAATTTGTCGCAGCGGAAAGAGTATCGGAACTTCCGGTATTGGATCGGAACTTCCGATATAATCGGAACTTCCGATACCAGGTCGGAATGTCCGATAGACTTTAGACACGAACAATTAATAACTGAGAGTAAAGAGCTTTGAATGCAATCCAAGAACGATATTCCAACTAAACAAGGAGACAAGCTAAAGCAAAGTAACGTAAAGACACGGATTAGATCCCGGAGTTCGGATTCTTGAGAGAATCCTACGTCTCCGTTGAGGAGGCTCCAAAGAGCCGGGTCTTTTCCAACCCTTTCCTCCCAAACCTCTGTCACACTTGAGGCTTGGTTCCACTATTTGGTTCCTTTCCTTTCGGAGGCGGAGCCGGCCTTTACAAACTTCTCACGGCGTCCCACAAACCCTGGGAGCTCGTGAGCAACTCCTAGCCGTCTAGGAGTCCTTCAACCTCCAAGAGAAACAAATGCACGGGGAAATGATCTTGGAGGAACACTCTTATGCTCAAGATGGAAGACACTTGCTTTTCACTCTAGCTCCAAATCTCACTTCTAGTCCTCACTCCTTGGATGATCCCTAAGATCAAAGAGGAGGGCTCAAAAGTAGACTAGAGAGGGCTCAAGGTGCACTAGAGTTCTGCCAAAGAGAGTGTGTAACCCTCAAATGAGAGAGGGGTGGGGTATTTATAGTTTCTTGCAAAAAACTAGCCGTTATACACCCACTCAGCTGCATATCGGAACTTCCGATATCAACATCGGAATGTCCGATATGCACAAATAATCAGAACTCGAGCGCACTACAACTGTCAAACAAGATGCATCGGAACTTCCGATGTCAACATCGGAACTTCCGATGTTCCCAGAAAAAGCCCTTGATAAACTGCTTCTAAGTCCATATCGGACTGTCCGATATATACATCGGAACTTTCGATACCAATATCGGAATGTCCGATCTAATATATCGGAGTGTCCGATAATTCCAGAGAGCTCCCCTTTTTTCGGTTTGAACACATCGGAACTTCCGATGTCAAATACCGGAACTTCCGATCTTTACAGAGAGCACCCTAGAAAGCTTTACAACGTATTGGAACTTCCGATCGTAAATATCGGAACTTCCGATACATCTTCCACGTACCGGACTGAAGCAGGCATGCACATCGGAATGTCCGGTCATATCGGAACTTCCGATATAATATCGGAATGTCCGACTTGAACTTTGATAAAAACACATTCCGGTGCATGCGCGATAACTTAGGGTCTCAATAAGAGTTAAAGTAGCATTCATCTGAGCATAGAGACTATCCTAGATCATTTACGATGCATCCCTCTTAATAGTACGGCATTCCTACGACACAAAGCATAGAAAGTAAAAGCGTAATGCCATTTTCCTCGCGTAATATTGTTTGAGGGTATCCATCGCACGTCGACGATCTCACATTGAACCTTTTACCTGCTCATAAGCTCATTGAAGACATTAGTCTCTTTAATCGCTTGTCATTAATCAACCAAAACCAATTTTGAGGGCCTAGATGCACTTTCATGATCATGGGTTAATCATCACATGGCTTAAGATTTAATCTTGTTAACTCTTGCTAGCGGCTCAGGTTTGGCCGACGGGAGAGAAGACAACGTGTGGTAGCTGCGTTTCAGCGACAGATCAGGACTCTATGACGGCGGATCCGAGAGCAGGTATCGTGACAAGGTCGGCGGTGGCAACGGCAAGGGCGGGGGCTTACCACACACAGAGAGAGATCAACGGAGGGGAAAAGCTCGAGAGGTCTCAAATGGCGCGTCAATGTGGTGGAACTTTAGCGAGCTCAAGTCGAATGATGGTGGCATTCAAGAGTCAGCGGTTAGGGTGTTGAGTGTGGCGCGATGAGAGGCACCCACTTCGAGGTTCACCCAGGGCTTTTATTACCTCAGGGCGTGTGGAGCGTGGTGTCCGAGAGCGCAGCACACACGGCGCGGACACGTCGTCTAGGGTTTCGGCTAGGCCGAGCACATGCGTGCAGGCGGGCTGGGCCAGGCTAGCGCACGGGTCGACAGGTAGGCAGAGCGATGTGGCCAAGCTAGGCCAAGGGAGGTCGATTGTGGAGTGGTTGACAAGCCAGAGGCCCGAAAGAGAAGGTGGGCCAGCCACAGGAATCAGCCCGAGGTGATTTCGGAAATTAGAAAACATTTTGGAATTAAATAAAATGCTAAAAATTCAAATAAATATTAAATGAACTTAATTAGAAAATACAGAAATTTTTTTGCAGCACAAGGAACCCAACTGGTTTTCTTTTATTTGATGTATAGAATAGTCGAATTAAATCTTTTTATTTTGGAAAGTTTTTAATTAAGCTTTATTTAATTTGAGAAAATCCAAACGGCTCCATTTATTTTTAAGATTTTCAAAAGGCGTGAAAATGGGGGTGTTACGATGTGTATCAGTGTATTGCGGTCCGTTAACCTTTTCATTTGCACTTGGTGATTGATCAAGCATTCTAATAGGCAAGTGATTCGATGGACAAACAAGACTGAGCACGGGGCACCTGATGAACAACTTAAAAGGTGATCTATCGTTGTTGGATTTGCACCGGCCTTGTGACCTCTCGATCTTCTCTTGGGGAAGAAGATAGAATGGAGAGCTGAGACGTGAGAGGGAGAGGAGAAGAACTAGGAATCAGGAAGAATGACGGTTGTCCTTCCATAATTAATTAACGAATCACAGCAATTTTTGATAACTAACCATGAGTTAATTGCCTGGGTTAATAGGATATGTGGCTACGTGGGATCGGGCCGGCACATGAACCGAACTCTAAGGTGACCTACCCATAGGCCAAGGTAAGATTCTGCTGTGCTGGTTCAGCTAATGCCAACCACTTCACAATTAAGTATCTCGTAAAGCGATGTCGTACTCGACTGATTCCATACTTTAATGCAGAATCCATGCAAAGGCTGGGAGATGCTCTGATCTGAAGTTAGTAAGATGGTCCAAACCTTAATTCATTGTATAACAGCCGAGTGATGAATGGTCAAGGGGACAAACTTTCAATGTGTCACACACTGGATTTGCAGAGTTACTGCATCATTCCTAAGGGATACTGGTGAGCACTTGAAGTGCTGTAGTAACTAAGATTCTGAAAGAAATCGTCGCGTGCAGAATGGGCAATGGGACACCTGTAATTCGATGGCAATGGGATCGAGCTTAGTTAGTGCAGAATGACATTAAAGCATCAATGGGGACAAGAGAATGTAGCTGCTACTCTAGGCTTTACTTATCAGGTTGATCAAGCTCATAAAAAATTGTTATAGTTTACTGAGTGCAGCTTAGGCTGATGGCCTCCAATAGCCAGCAACTTCTGCTTTCTTACTGCATATATGCTCGTCCTCCCAAAAAGGTAGCACTAATTGCATATATAGAAATTGAACTGCTTGTCTGCTACTATGTGCCAATAACCCTGCATCTCTCAAAGTCAACGTAGAATTTGCAAAAGAAGCTGTAGCATGCCGAGTCAACAACGAGCAGCAGATAGCTCCAATGGAAAAGAACTATAGTGGTGAAAGATGTCACATCGGCCAAGCATCAAGATAGGAATCAGGAGGCACCACTAGTAGAGACTACAAGTCTATAATATCAGGCACTAAGAACTGAGCACACTGATGCCTCATAGGTTACTTGAGTGAGGAACACCTGCCGCTATTGCAAGAAGCTAGCTGACTTCCTCTACAGCGACTGTACAATTGTTTCTCACTTCTCAGATTCTTCTTCTGGAACCTTCTGAAAGGATTCCTCACCTCTTATTGACAGCCATAGCTCAGGCGTTAACTGAACTTTTGGAGAGCTTGAATGCCGGTGGAAGAAGCCATTCAAGTACAGGTCGATGGATAACCGATCAGTTTGCTGAGCTGAAACCAGCATGACTGGATGAGGGGCGCCCGGTTGTTAAATCCATAGGATTTAGCACAAGAGGCCAGCAGTAACTGATTTATCAAACCTTTTCTTTCCTTGAAAAACCTTCATCAGTGTATTCGTGGAAGGAACCATGTACAAACGAATTGTATAAAGATTCAGGAGGACACTGTTACAAGGAAATCTTATATGACATTAAAAGTTGTTCTAGTTGATGGACACCTGATTGATCAAGTTGATCAGGAATTTTATTTGATTCCTCAACAAGTTCAGAGGAATTTCAGTTTTCCCTCAGTGGTCAGGGCCTCAGGGCTGAAATATCAACTGATGGAGGTCTGGCAATACTCATGGCCATTGATGCACAACGAGAGGGCAGAGGAAGATGCACTATATAATTTGCTGATAAAACCAAGAAAAAAATCAACTCTGAAGAAGCATACAAACCTTTGGTGAAGTTAAGAAAGGTACCAAGACATATGAGTAATCCATCAAGCTTCTGATTATGACGATCCTAACCGGCATGTTTATATGTCAGATTCAATTCCTCCTAACTAATCTCCGGACCATCCCATGTATATTAATTCCCATCACAATACGAACACGGAACAGCAAAGTCACCATGGAGACATACATAGTTTATTCACTTGCGTAAAAAAATTGTCAGGTTGCAGAGTTTTTTTTCTGAGTTACTGATTGACTCACCAACAACAGTTCACCACAAAGATCCAGGAGCTTCTTACATTTCTTATGGTGGTAGGCTGGTAGCTGGTCCTTTCTGGTTAACTCGTTCACCTTCGTTGTCTTGGTACAGAAAATGATAGTAGTACTAGGTAGCTCTCAAATTAAGCCGCTTATTTTTTTAATTAAGCAACAGCGTAACTAGTACTAATCATTACACGCAAGCTTAGTTACAATCAATCATCTCAGCTTCCTTCTTTGACAAGATTAAGAATTTTTCTGACATAAGAGTAAGACCAAACGTTTCAGTTCATAGCTCATCTATTGTTTGATAATCAAGATTATGATAGTTGTATAGATACACAAGCGAAATTAATACTCTTATTACAAGTTTGCCTTCGTGATCTTGAACTTCAATTTTACTTCTTAAGATAAATACTTTAGGCAACTTGCCCATCTAATTAAGGAGGGTATGCCATCCAATGTCCTAAGAAAATGTAATTTTTTTTTTCAAACTGAGGACAGGACTTTACCATTCATTTCAAAAGAAGAGAAAATAATAATATTCTCTAGAAAGGAGTTATACAGATACCAACCATCCTCCCCAACAAGGGGACACCAACACTGGGAACTCCCCCCAACATACCAAAAAGGGCCATCTGCCACTCAAGCAACCATGGACGCCCGACTCCAACAACGTCGCACCACCACCGAGCTCGTGACGCACCACCAAACCGCCACGAGGCAACGACGCTGTGACCCTCTTAGAGGGCTGCCGCTAGCTAAAGCACCACACACGCCACCCACCGCGAGACTACACCACAAAGACGACATAGCGCACACTCATGCCACTGTGTCCCTATACCGACCAGAGCACCTTGTGTACTCAGCTACTTCGATAGGCCTCACCGCAACTGTAACCTCAAAGATGCCCTAGTTGACAACGGCGGCAACTGCAAAGAGCCAACACGAAGCGTCTCGCAATCATCGTCCTCCTTCTTCCATCTTCCCCTCGTTGTCTTGAAGTGCCTCCTTCTCATTCTCCTCCTCCGCCACCACCTTCATCACCAAATACTCCTCCTGCACCTCCTCCAATTACCTTAGCCACCTCAACCACCATTGAGAATGACTGGATTGACAAAGGAGAAGAGTAGATTCGGTCTGAGCTAGGAGGAGGCGGAGGTTGGTCGGATTTGGAGTAGATCTGAGCAGGAGGAAGCAAATGCCAGCCCCAGCACCTCATCTCATGACCGCAACAACTCCCCACGCCATGACAATTGCTGTGATTCAAGCGACGGAGCTCAACAACAGACAGATCTTGAGGGAACACCCATAGATGTGGCGTTGCATGCGTTGATATTGTGCCTAACTAGCACACACGATGTTCCTCGTGGAGCTTCACCACCAAACACGCCATCTCCGCCAATCGATGCCACATGAAGCCGGGCTTGGCAACAAAGATGACAGCTGCCTCCTTGGTCGCTTTGCAAAGAACTGGTAGAGGGGGCGGAAAGGAAGTGGAGTGAAGAAAGATGTGAAGAGGTCCCGCCGCCGCCGTCAACTAGCCGACGGCCACCAGCAGCGGCGGCGAGGGAGAAAGTGAGGTGGGAAGGCTCTGGGCTTGAATTTGGTGTTGCCTCTGGAGGTTCAAATCTAGTAAACTACTTAAATCTTAAAATGTTTGGAAAATGTTAGTGTTGAGTCTAATATGAGGAGACTGTTGAAGTATGACTAGATTGTCCATTTTTCCTAAATAATTTAAGCTTTTTGAGGTGAACTAATCGATGCATACTCCCTCTGTCCCACAAAAAGTATATTTCTAGTGTTCAAAATTTGTCCCACAAAGAGTGCATCTTTAGTCCATAGGGCCCAACTGTAAGTGTATGCATGCTCATTTAAGTGCATGTGGAAACCGACGCACCATCATGCTTGTGTATGGAGTAATGAGGGTCACATTAGTCATTTACCTTGCACACTAATCTGTCTTAAAAAAATCTAGAAATGCACTCTTTGTAGGACGGAGGGAGTAGAACTCCACATGGTATTAGATGAGCTCAAGAGGTTTTCAGTTCGAGAGCTAGCTAGCACAATTTCAAGGAAAAAAAAATAGTTGCGATGGTTGGAAGGGTTCGGCAACGCGACCAAGCTGGTCCTAGGTGTGGATCGATCATGTCAACCATGTTGACAGCACATTGTATGATTGGTTGAGCACTGATGTGTGAAGTGTGATGTTGAACTATGAGGATATAATTGTCTGCCATTATATGATAAATTGAGATTTAGTGTAAACTAGTTGGTGTATGAAACTCAAACATCCATGAACAACAATCCACGTACGTACAGGGAAACGCAAGGAAATCATCTATACATGAAATAATGGAAGCCCTCTTTTAATCACCTTGATTAAGCTTGAGATTAAAAGTGCTCATTATAGAAAAAGGTTTTATTCGTAATTTTGCATACATGCATCCACGCATACTGTAAACATATATAAACATATTTCTCTCTATAAAGTGTTTTATTAACCGGAGATCAAGCGATCGAAGCTGTTCGCATCCACGATCGAACTGTTCCGTTAGCAACTCGTCATGTACAGTATACGCACAGGATTAACAACTCATCAAGTCATCATCGTAGCTACGTACGTCTCCATAATCGCAACACTTGCTGCTCTTTACACGTACATGCCTAAATACGCACTCATGTCATCCACGAAACCAAAAACATTTACATATAGCTAAGCTAGCTAGTGGTGATCACCTCTTCCAAGAGCTTGTACCTCCGAACTCTCGGCCTGCCCCGAGCGACGTTGGGCGACGGCGGCGCGTCCTGGTCAGCGTGGACACGGCTGCCCAGGTCCGACGCCGACCGCTGCAGCAGGAGCCGCCGCTGCTGCTGCTTCTTGATAGGCTTGTTCAGGTTCGCAGCGAAGTCGCGGCGAGCGGCGACCTTCACCGCTGCCGATGATCTGCCGCCGGCACTGCCGATCGTGTCGTTGTGAGTACTGGCCGGCCTCCCGGCCGCTTTGACGGTGGATCTCGGCGAGCTAGAGGTGGCGCCGCTTCCTTGATCTGCTCTCAGGCACCAGTTGCACGTGCCGTACGAATCCGCCTTCGGGTACCGATCCGTGCAGTATCTGATACATGACCATGTGTAAAGATTTAGCTAGGCACATGCAGTGAATATGTGATTATCAGATTATGTAATGGATCTACGTTATTTCATGTCGGAAAGATCAACGAACTGGTCAACTGTTTAGATGCATATGCACTGAATTACTTGAACATGCATGTACAGTTGGACTTGGGTACAGATCAGCTTAAATCAACATCGATGGAATATATATAGGCCCCGGTTTGGTTGACAATTCACGTTGATCGTGCGGAAAGTGGGAATAAATTAGCTGGACGCGCGGGCCGGCCGGGTGGCTATCGGAGCTATATATGCATGTGTGATGTGTCACCAAATATACCAATCAAAACTGTCCTATATATCTGTTAATTCGGGGAATAGTATTGAACAGTTTTGGTTCAGACGAAGTCTTACAGGAAACTCTTCGATTGCTGGCTTGCACATGCATTGTGTGTGTGGTGGACATGGATTCAAAGCTAGATGCCGATGGAGAAACTGAAATAACCATTACCAAGTTGCATATACGCATGCATATGTTTTTGTGTTACATATGACCATCGATAAGAATAATTTCACAAATTAATCTACGATAGATAACCTATTCCCATCCAAGAATACCCACGCAGATCACCAAATATGTATGCTCCAGCAAAATCAATACAATCAACCTATATATGCCAATTTTGCCAAGAAAACCTGACAAAATGGATACGGCCATCCGATTGTATTGCGATGACAATAAAATATATTCCATAAAAATAGATTTGATTATTTGAAAATTAATGTGTACTTGAATACGAAAGAACACGAAGTGTATGCAGCGCAGGAGGTGTACATCACATACATACATGAGCGATTGATGTGCGTAAGCGGATATGTATGATATGTATACTACATACAAACGTACGTGTGCTGGGAGCGGACGTAGCAGGCGGCGCAGCGGAACAGCTCGGGTAGGAGGCCGTGGTCGCCGCACATGCAGCAGACGGCGGCCAGAGCCTGCGGCGGGCCGCCTCCGCCGGCGGCGGAGGCCGGCTTGTTGCTTCCCATGGATCGATGGGTGCCCGGCAATCTCGGATGGATTGGTAAACTTAACGCATGAAGTCCATCGATGGGATCGGAAGGATTTTCTTATGGGTGACGATGGAATGGATGTTGCTTTTTGGCAAACTTCAACCTACCTTGGGAAGAGAAGGATCTCTTGTCTTCCTCTTCTTCCTGCCATGCCCTGTAAAGATTTTTCAGAACTTTTTATTTGTGAGTTGGCTTTTGCATTTTAGGCCCTGACGTTTTTCGTTTTCTGTGGATAGGCCTACGTACCGATCGAACTTGTGTAGTATATGTTTTCATGTCAAATGTCGCCTCGGTATTCTCTTGCATGCATGGTTTTTGTACTTTGAGAACTTCTGTTTCTGATGTTTTCTCGTATAAAAAGATTTTTGAAAAACAGTCGGAACATCTGAAAATGTTTTTGTTTGGACATGCATTCACAAGAGAAAAAAATATTTATGCACTGAAATTCTACAATGAGGTTGATATATTATTGTTCAGAGTTCGTAAACAAACATTAAAATAATCTTCATTTTGTATCGACCCTGTAAAAGAGGGTGTTTCCTTTACATCAACCGAGGATTGAAATTTAGGAACTTAGGATTACGACGCACCGCAATGGTTGGCATGTCGGCCAAAGACTGAAGCACCCTAAATAGCAAATCTTACAGGGACCAGTACACAATAACAGCTCAGGATAAAGAAAGATAATCCGAAAGCAAACAGCATGTCCTTTTGAGTGGCGAAGCTGTGAATCGGAGGATATCGAGGGGCTAACCCTTTCCTCGGAGGAATAATTGCAGCTGGGTAGGTGGACGGACGGTCGGGCGAACGTGGCCCTACCCTCACGATACTACCACACGACTACGCGGCCCACCAATCAGTCACGCGTGGAGCTCACTGCTCAGTGGGCCCGCCAAATCAGGTGATGTCATCTCGCGCAAATTCGGAGCGAACACGGGGCCTGACGAGTGTGAGAGGAGGCGGGGGTCGGTGTGTTTGACTCTGTGTGCCGCGACGGTCGAATCCTTACCTTTTTTTTTAAGCCCTCGGATTTTTTTTTCCGATCAAACTCTGTGCGCACGATTTTCTAAAAAAAAAGGAAATTTTGATCACCAAAGCAACAGCAACATATGATGCATGTCACCTGATATAACGTAGCAGGTGATTGGACCCGTGGCAGCTCGAATGGCCACGATAAGAGCTCGATGCTGAGCTAGGGCAGCGAGGTACGACATGGTATCATGGTACTTGAGTTTGACATCACAAGGTACCTTAGATACAATACTTGTGCTCAATGGGTATTTGTCATGGTACCTAAGCTCGGTATGAAGGGGAGATGCAATGTCGACATCTGCTATGATATGAGAGTACGGTAGATGAAACTTATCTGCTGGTGCTTCTGCTGTCGAGAAGGGATATTAGATTTACAATTTGGGAGAAACAAAAATGAAAAAAAAAATTGTGAAGCAAAACAAAAAGGGCAAAACTTCGCGACGGCTAACCGGAGACAGGCAGCGGAGGTGGGGCCACCTATATCCGGCGTGGCAGGTGGACTTGCTTTGGCGCGTTCATGCATGTGGTTGGGAGTTGGGACTTGGGAATACCAGGAGAAGCCAGCCGACAGAGCACGGCCACACGGGCTAGTGGTTTCACGTAAAACAACGAGCGGTTTTTGTCTTCTTTCGTGTATACGTGACATTAGCATACTTGATCTCTTTCACTTTTTTAAGCTCTTGAAGTCTCTGTGAAGGTTAGCTAGCTAGCATATGATGTGGAGACGGCGTCCGGTCGTAGACTACTCGTAGTGCATGTACTCGCGAGAGTAGCACTTGTTCGTCGACCTTTTTAAACGTCAAGTTAGTAAACACATTTTGATAAGCAGACGTCTCTAACAAAACATAACCGTTTAGGGGTGTATCACCGTAAGTGTATATATAGAACCATTTATATATATATATATATATATGCAGGGGCGGGTCATGTGGAGCTTCGGACTTCGGAGGTGCAAATTAATGACGTACACCAGGTCCAATATCGTTTTATGTTTATCAAACTCATGTATGTATACATACGCACGCCACAGTTTGAAGCCTACGGATTCCATATGCATGGTACATATGATGATGATATGTACAAGACGGATGGCCCCGAATTAAAGAGCTTGTCGATTGGATGAGATCGCGCAGCAGTGTACGTGGAAGCGTCGAGAGCGAGCGCCAGATCCTCCCTTTAGGCACGGTGGGGGCAACCGTCCCATCTACCGCCGCTCTAAGACGTATTTATGGGCTGTTTTGGTTGCGCAGATCTAAAGAGATTTCAGATCAGATGCAAAAGATGGAGTGTTTGGCCGCTTTCTCATTCAACTCACTCTACAGACAAAACACTTTCACTTCGTGAAACGAGAAAATCCACCGCTTCCCAGAGGCTCTTGAAATGCGCCGACATCAAGATTTACTATCTAATTTTCTTATTTTCTTTGCTATATCTTTTGATTAACATCTCCGATTAACAAACCGATTTCACCTATGTGTTCCTGATATTTTTTCACACAAAACTAGACCATACTTGCTATATAAATTTCAAAAGATTAAAATTTTAGTTTTTCAATTTATTGATTTTCTAGAATATATTTTAAAACTTTTTATTTTTGTTTGTGAAATTATTGATTTTCTAGTATTTTTATTTTATCCCTCTCTTGAATTTGCCTATCACACTTCCATTCCAGTGCAGCCAACCAAACAACATCTCTCAGGCTTCGGCCCAAACTCATACAACCAACCAAACAACATCTCCTTGCATCCACTCAGCCTGACTCCCACCAGCCTGGCTGAGCTCATGCAGCCTGGCTGAGCTGAGAAGGCAACCAATCAGCCCATTAGTGTCTAAGTAGTGATATGTATTTTTATAATATTAATCACTTTTTAGTATATGATTTTTTTATTATATCTCATTCGTCCTTATTTATCTATTTGTTAAATTGACAGAATGATCTATTATCTTTTGATCATTTGATGAATTCTGAATTATATGGTTGAAAAATTGGTGTTTACTCTTCATGTGAGAGGTATCATCTTAAATATTCTTCTATGTCGTTTATTTACCGTTTACACTCTAATATGTGTGATTAGAATACAAATGTGGTGTCTATGCAGTATATTTTTACTTTTGGTTAAGTTTGTCGCTTAAGTTCGCTCCATCTAATTTTTTTTTGCTGGGTCCGCCACTGCTCATGCTCTAGGAATATATATTAAAGACACTTACGGTTGATTTCATTCTGGATCCATCACTGAGTATATGTCTATTTCTTATGATGAAACCACATACAAGTGGAATAAGAATGTGTTTAGTTGATGAGATGAGGTTGAATGGGATGGGATGATCATCTATCATTTGGTTTTATTATTTTGAGTGAATGAAATGGTTCAGCATCTAGCGGGAATATTTCTCAAATTTGTATCACTTGGTCTCCAGGATGGGATGGTTCCGTTCAAGCAACCAAACATATGGATGACTTTTTTTTTAAACCATCTCATACTTTACCACTTGGTACAGGCAACCAAACACACCCTAAGAGGCTAAGAGACTCTTAAGATGGATTGGAAGCATATAGAGCCATTGCGCTCCACCGGTTCCACTGTGGATTCGCCCCTGCTTCGAAAGTTCGAAGTATAACTTAAACCTTGTTTACAATGAAGGGTTTTTCAAATAATTTTAGAGGATTTGTTTTATTTCCAAAAAAATCCGCGCTTCAAAGTGTTTCACATATTTAGGTACATATTCATTCTTGACACATTCGCACGCATGCATGCATGATGTATGAGATGCTTATATGCATTACTATTTTAAAGTTGTATAAATATTAAAGTATGAACGAAAGATGGATGCTGATTACTTACCATTTCGTTTGTTTTAATATTTGTACAATTTGTATCGGAAAGGAATACCTAGAAGCACTGCTGTGTGGAATAAATAGAGCAGTCGATTGGTCCTATAAAAAGCAGTGTTAGCTCAAGCGCTAGTTATTGAATCGTTCTATTCTACCGGTTATCAATAATTATCCCTAGAGAGAAACCATGTGCTAAACCTACTTCGATTCGCGACAGGTGCAACTAGAGAAAACATATCGAGAAGAGGCTTTGTTCCCAAAGAAACTGGCAATTGTCAAATCGGCCAGCGGGACCTTGCCATGCTGACATGCCAGCCAGCAGAGGGCAGTGGGCTGCCGGGCATTTGTCCATCTCTGGACCTCATAGCGACGTCTCGGGCGCAAACCTGTCGCTGAAGCATTACTCTAATTCGGCTGGTGGGCGTATGCAGCGGATAGACATGACATGTAAGATCGGCAAGTAATTTATTACTATAAAATGATGCAGCACTATTATTTTATCTGTTTTGGTTTCCAATTTTTCATAAAAAAAATCAATTGTGGTAGCACATTCGGCGATGTGCTTTAATAATTAGCAGGAATCATCACAATCAGTTCTAATGTTCAAACCAATTGTGATGTGTTGAATGCTACATCACAGTCGGGTCTATCCTAAGAACCGATTGTCGGTTTTTTTTCTTAGAACCGATTGTGATGTGCACAATTATCCATATTTTTTGGACAGTTCGAAGATATGTGCTTTAGGCAAGTTCGTAATAAAGCTATTGTACAACTCCAGAGAATATTTCGACAGCATCTTCCTAGTGTGCTCCGAATGCACACCCTCTTTACCAGTTATCGAGACGTGAGAACAACAGGGAGATGCTGCCAAAATTTTCTCTAGAGTTGTACAACTGTTTTGAAACTTGCCTGAACCACATATTCTTGAATGGAATTAGTACCTGACCTAATTAGAGATTAATAGTCACCGTTGATACGTACTATATATAGTTGGTCAATAGATAAACGTTTAGTTAAGATCATTCAATTCCTTAACTTTGTTAATGCTTCCACCCTTATTTTTTAATTGAAGTCAAAAGAATTGCAAGATTAATTACCGCATTATGTAATTCGATATCATTATTGATATTTTAAATATGTCGCCTAACTAAGAAATTGAAAGCTCTTAACTAGGGAAGAAGGTATCGGAGGTAAACTTACATATATTGAAACACATCCTCTATTTTGCAAAGGTGATTAAATAATATCTCAGTATTTGAAATAGCTAGCTACCGCTCAAGTTTTTTCTTATTTTATTATTTGTGGTTTAATTGTAGATGGACGTGAAGAATGGATGTATCACAAAAGCTGTATGAGTGTTGAATTTCAGAGGGGTGTTAAGGAGCTCATAAGAATAGCAGAAGAAGATATGGTGAGGAGGGTTATAAACTTCATATATTGTCCTTTCATTGATTGCGCTAATCTCAGAAGATTTAACAACTCAACTTAAATTGAAAACCACTTGATTCAACGTGGTTTCATGAGGAATTATACGTGTTGGATCCATCATGGGGAGACAAGTAGTACCCCTCCGTATGCAACGAAGACATGCCGGAACCCGATCACGAGTTCGAGCGTGATATATTTGAGGAGGACAATTTAGATCAAATACTGCGGGATGTGAAGGAAAATTACACGGAAAGAGAATTTGAAAATTTTAAAAGATTGATGAAAGATGATGCCAAACCGTTGTTTCCGGGTTGCAAAGCGGAATACACCAAATTGGGTTCGGTCCTTACATTGTTCGAATTAAAAACAAAACATCATTGGACAGATACAAGTTTCAATACACTTTTAGTTCTTCTACACCCAGTTGGGTTCCTCGACACCAAGATGGTGTATGCAACCATGGCTAGGCTTGAATTGGAGTTCCTTGCCAACTACATCAAGCAGGCATTTCATACTAAGGCGAAAAAGGACTTCATTCTCTTCTCGTACCACGAGGAGTAAGTACTGCTCTAAAGACTTTACTCTTCAATTACTTGTACGCATGTAAACCGTATATGAACTTATTTTTTGCACTGCATACCATTTTAAAAGCAACCACTGGGTTCTACTCATGGTCGCTCTGAGTGAAAACAAAGTCTACACTTTTAACTCGCTCGAGAAGAGACCAATGGCCTACACGATCAAACCTGTTTTGGAGAAGTACATTCCTCTAAGCTAACATTTTCTGTAATTAACTACGTTCATTTTTTTCTCAATGACATATCTCCAATTTATGTAGTGCTTTCTTGTCGCACGTTGCTGAAGGAGGGCTACATGATAACAAACGAGGCGACCAGCTGGAGTGGAAGCAATTCAAGGTACAAGTGCCTAGCATATAATTTTTTTCCTGATATCTATTCTTTGTCTCCTAATTTGATTTTCTTTATTCACAGTGTTATCAACAGGGTTGCGATGGCCTGTGCGGCTTCTATGTCATGCATCACATCCTAGTCGACGGTTCATACCTTTTTCCTAAAGTATATGTACATGCATAATACGTTAAGCCTTTTACATACTTATTTTAAAACTTAAATTAGTGCACTACTTTCTATTTTGTAGAAACTCAATATCCCCCTCAAGAGTCCAGACAACAAAGATCTCAACAAACTACGAGACTACTTATGCATGTGGTACTGGACAAAAGTTATAGCGGACGGTAGGTATAGAGACTCGATAGGCTCCTGTTAGTCCATATGTTGTATACAATATTACATCATGTGAATGTGATATGGTTGTGTCGTGAATGTTATGTGCTATGTATAAGTATTGTGAATGTTTTGTAACATTTTGAATGTGTGTGTACTGTAAATTATATTGTGAATGCATATACTATGAATTTGAGGCTGTTTTTGGATGATGCACAATAATTATATGGTCATCATAATTGGTTCTGACTAGAACCGGTTGTGATGATGCTAGAACAGATTATGATGAGGGGGGTCAGATCCGATTGTGATGATGCCCCTCATCACAATCAATTCTATCTTAGACCGATGATTCTGACCTAGAACCGATTGTGATGACCGTATTATCACTGCCGCGCAAAAATAGACTATGATAGAGCCTCATCAGCATTGTCTAAAGAATTTGTATCACCACCCAAACCGACTGTGATAACGAAAAAGAACCAATTGTGATGTATATTCTTGTAGTAGTGAAGCCAATTACGTAGCACATGGTTCTGTCCGAGTAAAACCTTTGGAAATTGGAACACACTTTCAGCACAAGAGAAGGATGCTTCGTTCTTTTGTCTTCCAAAAGAAGTACACAACTTACTAAAATTTCTATGTTCGTACGTGTGGCTTCTGGACCCACCTTAGCAAGGACCAAGTGGCATCTTAATAACCGCAATGATAGTCCATGATGCTAGCCATAGTGGTTATGGCTGCTTCCAAATTGTAGAACTACTGCCCCCTCCGCTTCTAATTTGAGACTACTTTAGTTTTAGCTTTTCTCCCCTAGAAGCTAAAGGATGTCCTAAATGATCAGCTTTTTTGTAACCAAAATACAAAAACCTATTTATACTATGAGAAGTCGAAAACCTATGGTCAGCCTGGGGTAGCTTCCCAATATTTCGGTGGGTTGTGTTTCTGACATGGTCTCTAGAATTGGGTAAAATTTACCCACCTTATACTAGATATAAAAAATCACCTTACTCCTATTGTCTCTCTCATTCTCCCTGTTCTCCCACCTGCACCCCATTCGCATCAAAGCAGCGACATGCTAGGGTTTGCTCCTCCGTACTGCATCCCCCTTCCCATGTTGCCTCCGCTCGTTGGTGGTGACCTCAGTCGGTTGTGCATTCTCTCCATCGCACCCTCTCTCTGATGGATTTGACAATGTTGTGCCCTATCAGACCCAGAAAACACGCTCCCAAATCAATTGTGTACCATGCACTTGTTTAGGAAAAAACCAGTACACATAGTAAATATGATATCACGATATATCAAACGAACTTTATTAATAATCAAAGTTTACAATAAATGGGGCATGCGGGTCAAATAAATTAATGCAATGAAAGAAAAAAATAAAACTGTAGTAGAGCCCAATAAAATTGTCATAGGCAATCAACTAGGGTAGTGACCTAGTTCTCCTGGTGATCACCAGCGTAATACTCCTCTAGAAGTACTCGCAAGTCACACATGAAATGTATTATTAATTTAGGATAACAAAAGGAAGACATATTATGGTTTTTTTTAGCAATAAGCAACATTTCAAATATAGGAAGTAATTTCAAAGGCATAATTGATAAGAGTAAAATTGAGTTTTTAAACAAGTTCTCAACAAGATGAAACCTGAAGTTTAACCCAACCTTTTCACATGGAATCACTTCCATTTACAAATCATTTTTCTCTAAAATCGCTTTTGGAAAATCAAAGTCTAATATGCGAAATACTTGCTCGGCATGCCCATGACCATAGACTCGACTGATCGAATAGTTTTACGCTCTACATAGGTTGTACAACATTACCCACAAAATATGATCATCTCTTGTTGCTAAACTATTAACACACTTCCTTAGGTATGCGATAGAGAGATTATGGCAATGCCTTTACAAAGCGTCATTCCAAAGCAGTCTTGTCTCGCTAAGATTTCACCGCTGAAAGGACTAAAACTACCTTAGTCAAAAGACTCATCTTGCGTTGAAAAAACAACCTAATGGCACAACCGATAATGAAACATTGCAAATTAGTTAGCCATGTCTGTCTCATACCAGACTTGTGGTAGTACGTATAGGCATTACATTCAATAGCTCACAGACCGGCCCTTAATTAACTAGGTGAGTTTTTCACAAACTAAAAGCATCTAGGCCCCTCAATTCTTTAATCATGCTTTATATTGGTTTTGGTGTTGATGATCAAGAAAAATATTCCTTGTGAAGTGAAGATTTGTCATAATAAAGAAATAGGCTAAGGATTCTTATTATTAGTTTTTACTTGGAAATTGTTTCAAGTCATATAGCTAGGTTATTCTTTTTAGCCGTACTATTAAGAGAGATTATGCACAAGTAAGTTTCTTGGTTCCTAGGTAAATCTTGTCAAGATTACTTGGAGTAAAAGTCACTTCATTTTTATTCTCTAAGAATCAAAAGTCATTTACTCAGTAAACACTGAATATACTTCACGCCGGACCGATTTTTTCAATTCGACACTGAAACTCTTCTTGAAAAATCTTACCGAGTGTACATCGTTCACGCCGGACCAAGTTTTGTGGTCCGGCGCAGTAAACTGAGTTGGTTAAAAAAGAAACCGAGCGTATGCCTTTCACGCCGAACCGTATTTTTGTGAGTACGCTGGACCAACTTTTTCGATCCGACATCAACACAAAACTCTCTGTGTAACATCCTCGTTTACGGCTTTCTAGAAAAATCTAATTTAAATTTAGTAAATTCAAAATTTGGATTTTCATTGGTGTTTAATTTAACCTAGCATCCTTATCCATCCAAAATCAAAATTCAATTTCCCTCCGTTCGAAAAATCAAATTTCCAGATTCCCGTCCGTACCCGAAATTTCACCCGAGTCCGAAAATGCTCCAAAAATCCTGGAACCTATTGCATTAGGTCCCAAATATTCTAAAAATATTTTGGGAAATTTTTCAAGATTTTTGGAGGCTCTCTGGTATTTTATCTCGCGCGGCTTTTGTTTAATGCCCGCTATTCGCCCCAAAATATTCTAATCTTCAAATTTCATCCAAATTCAGCGAAACCAATTTTATTGGGTTCCAAATATTCCCTAATGGTTCTAGAAATTTTTCCGGAATTTTTAGACCATTTTTGCTAATTTTTCTCTAGAGCATCACTTTCGCGTAAACCTCAGCCAATCACGGAGCGCCACGTGGCATGCTACAGTACTGCTTCTTCAACCTTGAGTTGGAAACGCACATAGGAAAGCTTCAAGCTTTCCATTCATTGCCATGGCATTCAAATGCTCATAACTCTTGTAATAATGCTCCAAATCGCGAACGGCCGGATCCGATGAATTCGTAGCGACGAAATCTTTCCATCCCCCATGATCTTCAGCCCGGGATCTCGCCGAAAACGGCTCTATCCTTCCAAAACCGAAATCTTTTTAATTGTTCATAACTCGGCCGTTTCCAATCCGTTTCGCGCACTTCCACCTCTCAAATCTCCGTGTTGGAATGCTCTTCCCGGTGGTAGCACTCTCCTTTAGCCTCTCCTCGCCGTTCGTCCGCTAGATCGAGAAAACCGGCGCCGAACGTCATTTTTCGTGTTCTTCGCGTTCATCCTCATATCTTCTTCTCCGGTGAGCCGAATTCAATTTCGGTTGTTTCCTCGTGTTCGTGTGGATGTCTAGGTTCTAATCCTTCAATCAATTTTAGGTTTCCTCAAGTTTTGACAACGAATTTTGAGTTTTTGTCGGTTCGGCCGAACCGTCGTTCGTCGTCGAATTCATCCTCTCCGGTGAGCCATTCTTCAATTCCTTGCAATCCAAAGCCCCTCTATATGTGCTCTAGAGAATCCATCATTCATTTGGGCATAGTCATGTTCAAATTTTCATGAAATTTCGGATTTTTGGAACTTTTGGGGGCGCCTATGTTCTTGGTGACTCACGCGCGCGCTCGCCGGCCGCCGTCGCCCTCCGATCCGGCCTCGCTGCCCACCGACGCTGCCTCGCCGCCCGGAGCCTCTGCCGCCTCTGCGCCATCAGCGCCATGGCCGCCACCCCGAGCTCCGTCGCGCCACCACCTCGGCCTCCTCCGGCCGGCCAACGCCACCGCCGCCGCCGCCCGCCGCCCGCCGACCGACCCGTCATGGCCGCCACGCCGCTCGCCGCGTGCCCACCCCACGCCGCCGCGCCGCGCCGAAGCCGCCGTGCCGCGCCGCCACCCGCCACGCCCCATCCCGCCGGCGCCCCTTGATGCCCTTGCTCCTCTGTTCCTTGTCCAAGGAAGAAGAAGCTCTAGTGTATGACATAGAGGGTCCACTTGCCATAGACTCCAATTAATCCAAAAATCAGAAAAAGAAGATGCTCTGGAATATTCCCGGAATATTCCGCGATTTTCTATTTTCCAGCATTTTCCAACTTCGGAGGCTCATAACTTTTCCGTCCGAACTCCGATTGACTCCGTTCAAATTCCTAAATTCATCTAAATTCAATATCTACCTGACAGTACTAATTTTATAATTTTTAGATTTTATTTTATTTATTGTTATTTATTTTGTGTACCGTTTTGTGCGTAGCCGAGGATCCCGCCGAGTCCGCCGACCCCGCCGCCGGACTTCAAGAGTTCGACCTCCTCGCTGCGACTAAAGGCAAGTCCCTTGACGCATTTTGATCCCATGTTTGCAATTGTGTTTACAATGCTTTATAAACATGCATCGCTATCTTTATCATCGTATGTCAAACGTAGATGATTAGTTAATCTCAATTGCGATTACCTCCTTGATTATTGTTATCCATGCTTAATTGTAACCCTATGACCCTTTGCTATGTCATATATATCTTCTATTGTGACTTTGGTTGGTTAGAACGGTAGATATGCTTAGTGCCCGAATTGATGAAAATGACTCATGGGTGGGATTATACAAAAGTTGTGATTTAAATTGTGATTTGGGAATTATTCCAAAGTATTTGGTACTATTTTTCCAAAATAAAAAGAAAAAGGAAAAAAAGGATTTGGACTTGGGCGGATTGGAAGGTCGGGTGGGTGTGGATTGAGCACTAGTTTCCATTGTGCAAGTACCGCCCCAAGCCAATTAAGGACCGATGTTTATGACTGTCCATTCTAAGCATAACCGTACTACCACATATCTAACATGGTACGACCTGGCTAAATAATTTATAGAAACCTAACTTAGACTCGCCAGTTGGTGGAATGTGGGTGCCGGATAGAGGCAAGTTGTACTCCCCACACGACGTAAGAGGGGGCTTCTGTACTGGGTAGATAGAACCCTAACAGCAGTGAAACCTCAGCGGGTGAGTCGGGTTAGGCGTATACATGGTAAAGGCCTTGTCATGATATCCCTGCCGGCACACCCAAGGAAGTGTGTTAATTGTACATGGCACTAAGGGTATATCATGTCTTGTGGGTAAAGCTGTACACCTCTGCAGAGTTAAAACTATTCGAATAGCCGTGCCTACGGTCAAGGGCAAAGCAAAGAATGCTTTCATACTGGTAGACTTTGGTTTTGGTTTTAAAAATAAATGATGTGTTGGGATTCGGGAGTGGTTAGAACTCTCGGATGTTTAATTGGCGGATTGAGCCAACCAGGTAGATGGAACCTGTTTTTATGTCATGACGGATAGAGTCATATGTGGATACTCTTGATCTTTTAAATTATGGTGGATAGAGCCCTTATACTAGCGATGGTGGATAGAACATTCACTGAAATATTACATAATTCAATTGTTAAAAAGAATTGCTAAAATATGCTTTATGGAAATTACTATTAAATATGATTTGATGAAACTTGGCTTTATGCAAAAGAACCATGTTAAGCCTTCCTTGGAAAGCCCCACATGTGCATAATTTCCCAGACTTGCTGTGTTCTTCGGGTTTTGCTCCTTGTCATTTTGTTTCCGCTACCGTGACTCTGGTCGTGTGACTGAGTATTGTAATAAGTAGCCATGTGGCTAATACTTTATATTTATGTTACAATTTCGTTATGTTCGGCAATGATGTATCACTATTGACTGTGTGTACTAGCTACTGATCTGGGACTAGTACAGAAATACACAGGAGATTTCGGATAGCCGATCCGGGGTCTCACACTCTGGAAGTCCTTTGTTGTTCAGTTGGTTTATTTGATAAACTTCCAGCAAGATTGCCATGTACGTTGGACCACTTTTTTGGGTCCGGCGCAAATAGATTCCTTGAAGACTACACAACAGACCAACTTTCGCTAAAAGCATGTGTGCGCCGGACAAACTTTTTCGATTCAGCGCAAACGCTTTTTTACGACGGACCGAGTTTTTTGGTCCAGCGTAAATGGGAATTTTTCTGAAATTGGTCTGTCGTAACTTGATCATATTGCAAATGTTTGTAATCATTGTCCGTGGCACATTGAATTTATTTATTTTGTCATTCTTACAAAGCCCAATGGCTAGTAAATGTTGTAACGGTTATTTTCCGTTTTGAGGGCTATATAAGCTGTGCCAGAACCTTCTTTCAGACAACTTTTGCATCTCTTTGACATTTAGCACTCTTGAGCTCAAAAGCATTCAAAGAGACTGAATTTCACTATTCATTCACCATTCAGAAGTGATTTAGCTCCAAGCCTAGTCTAGAAAAATTGCGAGATTGTGAACCAAGAGTTTTGATCTTGTGCTTAGTCTGTTACTCTTGGAACTTAGTGTTCCTAGACGGCTTGTGATTTCTTGGTGCGACCTGTCCAAAGAAATTTGTGGAAACCACTTATTGTGAAAGGTTTGGAACTCACTTCATCAATTGGTGAAAGAGTTACCCAGTGGATACCAAAGCTATTGAGAATAGTTATTGGTGGAGCAATACTTCTGGTGAAGTGCTCTAACGGGGACATAGGAGTGTATCTCTGAACCACAGTGAAAAATCTCTGTCTCCCTTGATTTCTCTTTTCAGCATTTACTTTTACTGCTCAGTTATGTTTCTTTAACATCTTCAGTAGTGAATTGTTCTGCTTTGGGACTTTTGATAGATAACTTTTGTGCTCCCGCTGTCATAGTCTCAGTATTTTATTTTATCTCACTTGAGCTTTCGAAAAAGCCTACCCCCCCTCTAGGCTCATCCTCGATCTTAAACAAACCCAGAACCATGACGAAGCCATCTAACAAATAATTCTTGCCTGGTCTAAATCATATTTTTTATGTTCTTTTAAACAATATCATTTTTCATTACATTCCAAGGCACACCAATAACAAGGAATAATTTTATTTCAGTAGAATTCTTTGTTTGGCTCAAATTTTCAAAAAGATCCTAAAATTAGGCCTGAGCATGTCTAACCCATTTACTATATAGCAATAGTCAATATTGTATTAGTGTACCAACTAGTGAGATTTTGCTTAAGGTTAAAATGGTATATGGACTTCAACATCAATTGTAGTTATAACAAATAGAAGTAACTATTTATTTAAATATGTGATTTAAATTACATTGATAAAATTATGTATGCAGTAATTCGAATCAAATTATAGTTCAAATCTGGGATCAACATGATCAAAGGTGTAACTTGTCTTGCACGAAACACTGGTGTTGAGATCCATTGGTCTGGTACTCTTCCAGCTCTTTGAAATTTAAACGTTGAAGAACAAAAAATTCTAATAAAATATAAAACTAGCATAGATAACTAATTTAGGATTTGAGAAGAATTTAAGAAGAATAATGGGTTCCATCGGGATTCGAACAGAGGAGAACGGACTCCCGGAAGATTTAATTCAAAGAAAATGAGAAGGAAAACACTATTTAGGATTTTTAGATTTTTTGTATTTATTTTTCTAAAGAAAATTCAGTATTATTGCACAATGCTGACGTTAGCGGCAGGTTTTGAATTTCAAAAATATTCTTCTAAAGGAAAAGGAGATTTATGACGTTAGCGCTACGTCATGGTGATGTCAGGACGAGATTTCGAACTTTGAACGGATTTTTCTTTTCACCGGAAAAGGCTCACCGACTAACATGTGGGCCCGGGGCTCGTGGACCATGTCCATAGCCTTGAGGCTGGTGCACCGTGCATTGGTTTGGGTGTGCGGCAAAGCAACGAGCAGCGAATCGACGATAGTGCTCGACCGGTGTGGCAAAGTGCATGGGGACTATGGCGACGCAGTGAGCTCAACAGCGGCGACGAGGCACGGATGGCAGGGGAAAAGCGAAGAAAGGAGCAACAACCGATGAGGAAAAACCGCGAAATCCAGTGAGCTATAGAGATGAAACTTCAAATTAAGAGACTGGTATTGATATGGAGAGGGATGCCCACCTCGACGCGGATGTCGTCGAGAGGGGAGCTCGGGAGTGATGTCGGCATTACGTGGGCGTGACGACCAGCTACCAAGAAGGAGCTCCGTGCATGTTGGCGTTCCGAGAAAATGGACAAGGTAGGGAGCTTGGTGTCGAGAAAAATGGCAAGGGGAGGGGAACACAAACCATCCTTTTATAGGGCACGAGGGTCGATGGAGAGCTTGCAAAATGAACGCGTGAACTTCGGCGGCTAGCGGTAGTTTCTAAGGCTTAGTGCGTGCATGAGTGGAGATGGTGGCTGGGGAATGGAAGCGGTAGGGTCATGGTTAGTGGGGCTTTTAAATGCGCATGATTGGGGAGGAATTATGGCGATCTTTTGAGCTCTCCGAAAACGGCAATGGAGGGAGGAGAGAAACGGCACTCAGCTTGGAGCTTGAAGACAACCGAACAGGTGGGGTCAAGGCCCATTGTCAGCAGGGAAGGGAGAGAAGGGGCTTGGTTGGGTCGAAGGTAGGCCGGGTGGGAGGAGGGGAATGAGGCGGGAAAAGGAGGGAAAGTAGAGATGACACGGGGAAGGAAAAAGAACGTTGGGTCAGGCCGGCGTGGGGAAAAGAAGAAGGAAGGGAAAACCGGGCCAGGTCGAAGAAGGAGAATGGGCTAGAATGAAAAAAAAGGTTAAATAAATAGATATTTTGTTTTGTTTTTTAAATTAAAATAGTTCCATGAATTCGAATGGCTTTAAGAAAATATCAAATAAAATTCAAAATTTTAGGAAAATTCACAAAATTCCATGAGACATTTTGAACTTAATAAAATGATTTCAAACTTAAAGTTATTTTTTATTTTTACATAGAATTTACTTTTTAAATTCTGAAAATAGGAAAAACCTTTTTTAACATTCAAAAAAATTCAAAATAAATATTAGAAATGCAAAAAAATTGAATTATTCTCTAAAAATTCATAGAAACCAAAAAATATTTAAATTTGAAATAATATTTATTTTTAACCTATATTTTTTAAAATAAAATTATAGGATGTTACAAACTACCCCTCTTAATAGGAATCTAGCTCGTCTCCAAGATCGGAAAGGCTAGCAAGAAGGTAAGTTTACATGTCCTTCAAATTAATCCTCAAACTGCCTTGCTGCATGTCTCAATTGGTTCCACTTCCAAAGTGTCGGGTGTTCATCATCTATTGGTTGCTCCAATGATTAGGAAAGAGATAGGCTGAAGCAAAGGGATAAAGATTACATATCTAACGGAGAAACGATAAACTCCAACTTTATTTTATTGCAATAACTTATTTGTCATGGCTACCAACAAAAAGAAATTAGGATAGCTCACAACATCGTCTACTAAACTGAATTGCTTGACCTAGACTTTAATTAGAGTATTCTTCTAGGATCTGATCGTGACACTAGTCTTTGACAGTCATAGGGTACAAAACGTGGCTCCATCCCTTCAAGGTGAAGGTTGTCATAGTCTTTGAAGAACACTTATTCATCTATCGCTTTGCTTGATGCTATCTTTGACCATCTAATTATTTGAAAGTGGGAAAGTGATAGATACAACTCTTTTTTTTTAAAAAAAAAATAAGTATTTAGAGGTAAGGACGAGATATAACAAGTTGAGAGTAGAATTTTTTTTTCAAAATACTTATTTTGAAATTAAGGTTAAACCATTCTAACTAAGATTACTCCTACAGTCGATATGGTTTTGATACCACCTTTCTCAAACCCGGGAAAAACACTCACGGATTCTCTGTGTATGTTGTACTAGTCTAGAAAAATTTAGTACACACAGTAAAGATGATATCATGACATATCAAGCGTGCTTTATTAATAATCAAATTTTACAATAATGTGGCACGCGGGCCAAATAAATTGATACGACGGAAGCAAAAATAAATCGCTAGTAGAGCCCAATAGAGAAAGGGGAAGGTCGAGCCAACACGGGGAAGGAAAAAGATTGTTGGGCCAAGCCAACGTGGGGAAAGGAGGAAGGGAAATGCAGGTCAGGCCGAAGAAAGATAATGGGACAAAAAGAAAAGGAAAGAAAAGAAATAGAGATTTTAATTTTGTTTTTCAGATTAAAATGGTTCCATAAATCTGAATGGCTTTTAGAAAATATCAAATAAAATTAAAAAATTTAGAAAATAATTCACAGAAATCCTTTGAGACATTTTGAACTTAATAAAAATAATTTCCAACTTAAATTTGATTTTTATTTTTACACAAAATTTATTTTTTAAATTTACGAAAATAGAAGAAACCTTTTTAACATTAAGAAAATTCAAAATAAATATTAAAAAAATCCAAAATAATGAATTATTCTCTAGAAACCAGAGAAGCTAATAAAATAATATTTATTATTTTAATATTTATTTTTTTTTAAAAAAAAAACAAAATTCTAAGATGTTACACGCCCCCACCGCAACCTCCTCGCCGGTCTCCATCGCCTCCGCCTCTACCCTCTCCAGCGGATCTGGCCACGCTGCCGTCTCCACCCAACAACACCACCTCCGGCCACCGCATGTCCTTGAGCCGACGTCGTCCCGTCTCCTCCCCAAACACCGTCTTGGACCGCATCCAACCAATTCGTCATCCACTGGCTATGCCGCCTCCAGTTTCACACATTTCCCCCTCAGCTCTGGCCGAGCGCATATCTGGCCTCGCTTCTTCCTTGCTGCAGATCTGGCCAGCTGCTGCACACCCATGCGGAAATTACATTCGTGTCTTCCATTCGATTTCCTAATTTACCAGATTTTCTCTTAAATATACGGAGAATACCTCTCCCACGAGTTGAAACAGAAATTAAGGAATTAAGGAACTGCAAATACAAATTGCAGTAGCCTTACAGGAATTAAGGAACAACAAAAATTACATTCGTGTCTTCCATTCGATTTCCTAATTTACCAGATTTTCTCTTAAACGTGTCTGGGAAGGATACCTCATTTATTGATGAGACCTAGTGAAGATCATCCAACAAAGGAATAACAAAAACAAATGAGAAAAAATACCTCAAGATCGTTGGACAAGTTATTAGAGAGAAGTTCATAGAGCTAGAACGACTTGGAATCAGAGCGACGAGTACTTACCTTACATTCTCGAGCAGTTGCTATTTTCAAAGGATAATAAACTACATAGAAGATTCACCAAGAGCAACTGAGCAAGCGAGTTTATACAGGTAAGTTTCCGAGCTGGATCGAACTTCACTACTTCAGTTAACATTGACTTTATTCACGTACGCATGCAGTAACCTATGCTGATTGTCCGAGCATGAGCCCCAACAACCGCTGGAGTCAGGCACTAACACAAAACCAATATATTCAAAATTAAGCATAACCACAGCAGAAATTTACACAGTACAAAGTACTATACAGCATTCTTACAGCTTTTACCCACTCTAGGTCACACGGGTATATTTATAGGCATGACCCAACGTCCCAACCTCGAAATAGCATTGCCCATTTGGCCTAAGGGCAAATATGAACAAAACATTGTGGCAGAGGCCTCTGTTATGGCAGCATATGCATATACCAACGGTTCACTTATCTGTAAAGGGAATGGATTCACATCGCATAGCAGGTATGAATCATTATACCCAACAACAAACCAACAGCATTGCACTGTTTATTCACATCTCAAGCAACAACTCCAACACAACACACCTGCTTAGATATATCTAAGGAGGTGTACCAACACAATCTATTAATCCATGTCTACAATTGCAACAAGGCCTTGCAAATTCACCTACCAGAACATTGACTGCTTGTATCATAGATGAAGTCTCCACGTATTAATCTTTTTGCTGGAAAGCTGAAAGAAAAAACAAATCAAAAGCCAAAAATCATATTTCTACTAATTGGAACATGGGTATATAGACACTAGACAGAGCAAAAATGAAATTTCGTATAATTGTTCCACAAGTGCTAACTGTATCCAGCGATCCAGTTCAAAATATATTTTATTGAACTTGTGCTGAGTCCTTAGATTGTAAATTGTTAATGATGCCGTAAAATCTCCAGTGAACAGCAGTACCTCAGCAACTCGAGCAATAGTAGATCAAGTCTGAGCACATTCCAAAGGATGTAAACTTCCTTCAGCAAACTCATGCATCCGAAATCGTTCCAAAAATTCGAAAGGACTGCAGATAGATATAACCTTTTATGCATGAGACCAGAAAGATAATACAACTAAATTGTACAACTTAATATCATACATGTTAGATGCAACTCATGGTAGATAAACAAGAACAGTTAAACAGATTGCATTTCTTTCTTTTAACTTGGATTATCTCTTCCTACTACAATGAAATAGAATAGTTTCAAGATTCACTAAGCTTACTTAAGTAAAACAGAAGCAATTTACTAACTGTATATGGTAGCATACTATGAAAAATTCACTATTAGCCTCATTTCCTATGTAACTTGGTAGCCAAATTTAAAAAAAACAGCATGACACCAAATTCTAATTATGGTAATTTAATTCCAAAACAGCATAGCATGGTATGATGTCAAACTCTTAAAGTTTTGACAGCTTACAGCAGAATTTCACGGTTGCGGGATAACTTCCGCTGATTATTCTCTATGGCACTTAATACATCAATTTCTGGTCCAGCAACCATAGATGTAGCTTTTGCATCTGGTGTCCATAGCTAACAAAGAAACAGACAAGACTGAGAACCAAATATTAATATACTTCAACAAAACAAATCAGGTTATATACCTTTACTGTATTATCAATCCCACTTGTTGCAACAGCACAATCGTAGGGATGAGGCTGTATACAGTTCACAACTAAAGAAAATACAAGGCACATGAGAAGCGGTGCTTGAGCGATAGCTGCAGTAAAAAAATCAAAATATAATTACCAGATTCATCCCCTGCAAGCATTTTAATAAGCCTTCCTGTTCTTTTCTCCCATATGAACCATCTACCATCATCACTTCCGCTGGCAATAAACTCCCCTGTAGCAAGATGAAAGCATCATTACACACACTTGGTATATTTACATTAACTTGAACTGTCTTCTTTCATGAATTCAAGGGAATTCAAATCAACGCAGGAGATTCTGCATGTTAATTTTATACCACATAGAATGTAGTATGCATTGTAAAGTCCAGATATCAAAAACTCAACTAGGAAATTTAAATTCAGTACTCTCTACTGGTTCAAGACTTGATGCATAAACATCAAAGGGTATTTGATAATATAATGGCAAAGTTGTTAACAATAATGCGCAGCTGTACGTCTTACATGAACGATTAGAGTATCTCTGTTACCACAAAATTCGTAAATGAAAATGCAAGTCACCGATGGGAGGACTAGCAATTCAAATACAACTAAACATAAATGCAAGAAGAAAGAACCTAACCTTGTTCACCAAGAAAGCTAGCTTGCTTTATATCTGTCCCCATGTTGCAGTGTGCAACATATCTTTGCTTCATATCAATGACAACTTCCGCCTGCATTGTGTTAAATCCATGCAATATCAGTAAAATACAGATATAAACAGCATAACAAAGTATCTCATATTAGGAACTTAGAAAAAAAAAAGGGAGTGAGATAGAAAGAACCTGATAGGAAGAATCACCATCACGAGTGGACTCAATTGATCCATTTTCACCAGATTGTTCATTAGTTTGATCATCTCTTCGGTGGAATCTTAGACTTAAACTACCCCGAACAACACCTGGATCACTATCACGGCTTTCGTCACCCGATAATGATGTCTCAAAGTCTAACTCCATTTCATCATCATAATCTGAATCTTCTTGACCCTCCTGTGATGATGACCCACTAACATCTGATCTAAACAGTAGATCACTCAATGAGCGTAACCTTCCATACCGTGCATCGGTGTTGGTATTTTCTACTTGATCCTTTTTATTTTTCTCAAGCTCAGCTGTTTAAACAAAACAAAACCATCAATCTCAGATATTTCAAAAATTTAACAATCAATAAGTCAACATATCACATCTTCTGCATCAATGCAACAACTAAACCTTAAATCTGTAGGCATTTTAAAATTCTCTATTTTCAATAAATCCTCGAGTAAGACCCAAAGCTACAAAGTAATGTAATGGGTCAATATGAACAGCAGTGACACCAGAAATTACAAACAAAACCAAATGAGTATGATATGCTCACACAAAAATTCTAGGCTCATTAGTTCATATATTTTTCTTGTGAGCAGCTAACTTGTCTTCATGGCAACAACTACCAAACATGGAAGATTAATAGGTGGTTCACCGAGCTCTGCTCAGTGCGCTGGAGGACAACTAACTGCAAGATCTTTTATCATGTGAAGTTGTGATCACATAATCTCCAAAAATTTAATTCATATGCTATAGTTATGTGTGAAAATAATTGTGTGTCAAATGTACTCACCTGCAGCAAGTCGCTCCTTTATTTTTTCCACTTGCTTCGCAGATTCAGAATATGGTGGAACAAGACTATTTGCTGCTTCCGCATATTCAGATGCCTCGTTCAGTCTTCCCAACTACATGGGGCGAAATACATCTTTGTAAGAGATGGAGGATAGTCATCCAATTTCAGAACTTCATTTAAAAGGGAAGTGCTTGTTCCGTTGTTTTATAAATGACATTTTAGAGAGCAAATTTAGATCTTTTGTAACTAATGTTCTACGTTTCCGAGGCGAAATGCAGCCATATCTTCCTAAATTGCTCATAATTTATTTAATGCATCCTAAATGTAAGAGGTTTGATCTCTTTGTTCATTGGTCCAGGACTGGTGGGGTGGTTTAGGAGACAAACAAATTTAATGACATAGAAAGAGACAAATTTAATAGGCATATGGTGGTGATCTTATGTCTTTCCTTAATATGTGTGCACAAGTGCATTTATAAAAGAGCAGAGGGAATAAATTTTAGCAGCAAGTGCAACAAATGAAAAAAATAATGAAACATTTTGAAACTAAATATATCCAAGATACAACTAAGACAATTGAAAGCAAGCATGACTCATGATTAAACAAAACGGCTGATCAAATTGGTATAATCTAAGCACCTAACCAGCGTAGCAACATTTTGACACTAAATATATCCAAGATACAACCAAGACAATTCAAAGCAAGCATGACTCATGATTAAACAAAAGGGCTGATCAAATTGGTATAATCTAAGCACCTAACCAGCGTAGCTCTAAAATTATGCTCATCAATAGGCAGCACAAAAAACACATTCCAAATTTGCTTGAACACTTTATGCTAGTGTGAAATATGACATCTTCCAACAGATGCAAAGCAACAAAAGGTTAGACCAATTTTGGTTTTTGAACGACACAGAGATACAATACTATTTGACAGTACATGCACACAGTCCTCAATGAATTACACATGGCTACCTGTAATAGTGCCTCTGCCATGTACAAGTATGCTTGAAATGATGTAACATCAATACACCTCGCTCTGTTGCAATCCCGAATAGCCATGTAAACATCATTTTTCCACCTCCTCTGTAAATCGAAATTTCATGATCTGTACTTCTTACGCAGAACAGAGTTTCAACAACAGATAAACAAAAGCAGGCAAACCTTTAGGTACAATCCTGCGCGAGTACACAAGCAATCATGCATCATGTTGTCATCAATACCAGGTTCCACAGCCTCAAGTACTTCACAGCATGCTTCAATCTCACGCATTAAGTTAGTACCCGTCTTCAAAGATTTTCTCGCGACTTGCATAAGTTTCTTGCACATATCTACCTGAAACGGGTGCCATGAAAGGCAGAGAGATTCAACATGTCTAGCCAACCAAGCAACAGATGTGATACAAATAGTGAGGCCATGTACATGTGCCTATGGGAGTGCGCGCATCCACACACACACACACACACAGAGAGAGAGAGAGAGAGAGAGAGAGATAACACTGCTCACCCTGCACAAATTTCTCGAAGTTGTGTTTACTGAAAACTTATTCCGTTTTGAATTTTGTTTTGCTGGTTCTTTGTGAAAAGGGGGTAAACATAATTGATCCTGTACATCATTGGCTGTGTATCTCACTGAACTCATATTGTCTGAACCCATAAACAGATAAGTTTGATCAGTATAATATACAATAACTGGTAGATAGACTAAAAGATAGCAAAGGTGGCCAGGTGGGATAACCAGAAAGAGGATACAAAAAGGGAGCCAAGCAATAATACCCGGGTCAATATCAAATAGGTATACATGTTCACCACTGTAACTCAAAAGAACCTCCTTCCCATTTGGGCTGAATGCAACATGTGTAAGGTGCAAATTTGACTTCCTCTGATTACAAAGCAGAGGCCCAAAGTCAATGTATATCAAAGAAGAAGTATTTTGAAAGCTTCAGATAAGTTGCCTATTTTAGCTCAGATGCTCTAGCCCATTATCTGGGAGAAACCTAAATGCTCCAGAAGTTGTATTTTCTATGAAAATGAGAAGACAAACTAAACTAATCCACAACTCTAGAATAGAAGGGGTATCCGTATGTAACAAATAATAGAACTGGCCAGAATAACAGAACTATTTACACTGACGTGAAAATTATATGAATATGAACGCTCTCAGGCTAAAGAGAGGCAACCAGAAAAGCTTCATGTATTTCTATCTTTTTTTAGGGGAGTACTTCTATCGTTCTCCTACTTCATACTGAAATGATTATAGTTTAATTCAAGGTTCACCATTTATTTGGGCAAAGTCCAAGTCTGCATAACAAATGTATATAGCTGCCACTGTAAATTAACATATATGGTACCAGCTTTACCATACACGGTTGAACCAGTACAACAAGCTACTCAAGAACAAGAGTAACTTACATTATCAGCAAGGTGCAATGGGCAGAACATTTTAATACAAGGTGGCGGCTTCCTTTTTGTTTGACACGAGCTCAATGGAGGAAGCATCCTCCTATCGTATAGCCGGGCAAATGCATCGCTGCATAAACATTAAGTCATAAAGTACTGTTATTCAGGCTGAGAAAAACAAGGCTTGTAATGCACAGACTAATGGACAACAAGTTAGGTTACCTCCCACCAACAAGGAGCTGATGGGGACGAACAGAGCTAATATCACAAGACTTTAGCACCAGTGGTTGTCTGGGGAGATCAGCTAAAGACTTCTTTGCTCCACATCGTAGATCTAGCTGCCACAAACATACATAATGCAGAAAATGGAAACAAATAAGCCCACACCCAGATCAGCGAATTTTACAGCCAGCATTTTCTTAAGGCTGTAATTATCCTTGCATTTCTAATAGGGTTCCCTAAAAAAAAAAGGATTCTTAAGAACAAAACAGTTAATGATACAGTACAATTACCACACCTAAAGCAGGAGAATGAAAGCCAGAGCAGGCTGACGACAAAGTTAAACTGATTATATAACCATAGTCCAACAAAATGCAGCATAACAGGTTGGACTAAACAGGAAAGTGAAGCACAGATCAACCCCAAAACAACATAAGCTCACTTAGGGTGTTCGTTTGGTTCGAGGGCCCAGGGTGGATGGGATGGCCCCATCCATCTTTTTTCTATCCATCCCATTGTTTGCTTGGATGGATGGGTGGATGAGGTCATTCAACTCTTATCCTACCCAACTTTCATCCCATCCACCATCCAATTTTCATCCCACAAACCAAATTTGAATTCTCATCCCATCCAACTTTATCCCTCCAACCAAACCAAAAATTGGCTCATCCCATCTATCTCTCGTCCCTCCAACCAAATATGAGCTTGGATAACTTCATCCCTGCCAAATGGATGGTCCCATCCCACCCACTCTTTGCCTTTGAACCAAACGGACCCTTAGTTCCATTCTAGTCCAAGTGTTCATGAAGCACAAAAGAGCACTACAGCTAAACTCAAACAGAAGAACATTTAAAATCAAACAACAAAAATACTCCTATAGTGAACTTTGCAAAAAATGGACGTAGGAGTTGAATAACATGCTCCACTGGAGAAGACTGCACCAAATAAGCACAATAGAAACAAGGAACCCAACAAAAAAAATAGAATACTCACAAGCACATTATGACATTCCTGATTAGCAGATCCTGCACGAGGGCAGGAACTGCACTCCCGAAAATCATGCTGTCTTAGAGTTCCATCCTCACTTGCGCTCCACACTACATTAGGGTTGCCAATTTCCACCTACATGTGGCAAACAAACAAAATTATGAATGATTGAACCAAGCAGAGGTTTATTAAAGGGGGGAAATCTTAATGTGCGGTAAAGTAGAACACATCTCAAGCGGTGCAAAGACTTAAATATAGGACATCATTTTTTTTATCCTTTTATGGATAATTAAATCTAAAAGCAGTTCATTAAGGAACTACATCAGATATGTCAAAATAGATGCAATGCAAAGGCAAATTTCCTTCATGCTCTAGAATATCAAATTCCAAATAATGGCCTATCAGCAATTCAGCACGAGATCTTACAGCTAGTTTCTTGATCCTACTTGAGTGACATTGGTAAACTGCAGCTGGCTCGATAGAAATTTCTCTAGGCCTTCTGCCACTTATACGAGATAAATTGAAAACACGGACCTGGAAAAGAATCAATAACCATCTCCTGAAAAAAAAAGGCTCATAATAACTGGGATAAAGAGAATGAAAATAACTCTTAAAATGGTTGTACCTCTGCATCTCCTGCTCCTGAGACTACTACTTCATCAGATGTTTCCGGGACAAATTTTGTGCAAAATATGTTTGTTGAATGTCCAGTATCAATTTCATGCAACAGCTCTTTATTAGCATAGCTCCAGATGTTGATCTGCAGCACAGATATTGATACAAACTACACGGAATCAACCATCAAAATCTCACTTTTTGCCCAAGGTTATACCATTGAAAAAGCCAACCACAAAGAATATTAGAGGATTAACTACAACTTATGTCACCACTGAGCAACATCTCTTTTACAAGAAAATGGCCTTGTATCATTCAGATCAGTTCCTTCTTCTTTTTTCTTTAGTCTACAGCTTAAGAAACGCTAAATTCAACAGACAAACAAAGGAAACATCCTTAAAAACTTCTTATGTTTGCTAGACAAGTAAAGCGTTCATGTGCTACCATATTTTTAAATACAAAAAGGTCCACTAGATAATAAACCATGGTGAATTAGTCCTATAAAAGAAGCACAGTAGAACATTCAGAGGCAAAGGAAAAACAACAAGTGTGCAAATATATCTCAAAACAAAGTTCTACGACAATATAATATTGGTGGAGAAATGGGGGTCCTAGCACTAAAAAGAACATGGAAAAAAAAAGAAATTAGTAACGTTAGCCAACCAAACTATGTTCAGAAACTTACTCTAGTGTCATCTGATCCCGATACCAGAAGTGAGCCATTTGAATTCCACGCAATAGCATTGACGCAACCTACATGACCCTGTCATATAGCACAAGAAAAAACAAAAATCAATCACAGTAGAAATGAACGAAAGAGTAAGGAACTTCATCTTTCTTCTCAACGGCAAATACAAATTCCAACACGGGAAATGAATATATCTCTGTTCTCGTGAGAAAATTAGTACATATGATAAAATGAACAACAACAAAAATAGTCACATACCTCCATCTCCTTTTCCAAAGCAAGCCTTTGTACTAGAGACGAATGGAACTGCACTCTTTTATTAATGTCCTGGAAAGGAAGAAACTACTGGTTCAGTCTGCGCGCTTATGCTTCGACTCGTACCGTGATCAAAACATGCATAATTACAGCATGCAAGACCAAAGAAGAACATTATTTATCATAAAAGAGTGCCAACGAAGTGGTTCACTAATTCATGATTTAATCTCCAACCAAACAATGCTGCCAAAAAATGCTGCACTTTACAAAATCAAATATCCAAAAATAATGTCTCTTAATCCCCAGGAATCCAATATAACGTTTCCAACAAAGAATTCCTAGTTATCATGAATTCACCTCACAAGCAGTAGCCATTTCAAGGGTACAATATACATATAACTTGAGGAGAACCGCAAGTCCAAAGTGATAAACAGCTGGCTCAAAGAGCATAGCACAACAAAACACATCAAGAATATATTATGACCTCCCATCACAGTTCTAAATTCTAAGAAAGGATCAGCATACACACAAAGACATCTGCGTAGGTATGCAACGAAAACACCAACAACAAGCAGCTGAGTCACTCCCAGATTCCAAAATTTCGAGCTATAGGCAGAACTACGTCGAACCTCGAAGGAATTCCACTAAGGATACCGGATTCCCACAACACGTTGCGCACACAGAAATCACTCGAACAAAAACTGATGCCCCCACGCTCATAAACCCTTGTAAATCTCAAACGGATCGAGAAACACCGCTCGAAAAATGCAACACCAGCCCCAGCCCTCGCGAACCATCCGAAACCGACGCACCCCAGCGATTGATCCACACAAGCCCATCCAACCCTAAGAACTCAGTCGAATCGGGCAATTCGCCCCCCAGAAAGCTCGCCCCAAAGCTAAGCACAAATACAACGACGCCTAGAACGCGAAGAGAAAAGAAGGGTCCGGCCCTCCCAGGGGTCTTACGGGGGAACCGTGGAGGCAGCGGGCGTCGAGGAGGTTGGCGACGCTGCCATCCGAGAAGCGCCACCGCACCTTCCCCGTCGCGTCCATCTCCGGCGCCTGGCGATTGAGACCCCGGCAGACGCGGCGGCGGTTAGTCCTCGCAGCTCTCTGCCCACTCCCGCTTCGCCCCCCGATCGCCGAGGCGGTTTTGGGGATGTTTCTGGAAGCTTTTGCGCCTTCGGAACGGGCGGTGACAGCGGGGGAGAGGTGGGCGTCCTGCAGTGCCGACTCGGCCCATCGTGCTTCGGGTCGGAACCGTGCCGTGTCACGATAGCCCATCATGTCTACCATGTCGGGCCGTGCTCACCCGACTCGTCTTTGGCGAGCTCAGGCCAGGCCCATTTGCGCTTCGTGCCTATTTCATGTCGTGTCGGCCCAGGCCTAACCTATTTTCACTGTTCTGATGAGCAAAGAAATAAAACACATCATTATTACTAATCACATCAACAAAATGTCAAACATAAATGCAATGCTTGAAGATGCCCTGAATCAACAATATCTGCCAACTTTTAGGTCTTAATCCGTGATTTCGTGCCCGTTTGTGCCGTCTTGCGTGCGGACGACCCAACGATCGTCTTGGCCGTCACAGCCATCGTGCCGGTTCTTAGGCGGCCACGTAGTGCTCTGATTACGTCAGGGCTTTGCACCGGGCCATCCCGTTGTGCTTCGGACCGACCAAAAAAGCCCGACCCAAGTGCCCACCTCTAGGGGAGAGAGGGGCTTGCTGCTCAGCCTTAGAGGAGTGGGGCCAGGGACGCGTAGGGCCCGCCCGCCAAATCTGGTGATTTTGATCGAAATTTGATGGTTATTTGCTGGATTATAATTTTTTTGCATTGGATTTGATTGGATTTAAGGTCAAGATAATTCATAAAAAAAATTAAAAAAATTTAACATGTTTTTAACCATTGTTTGATCGGTTCAATTTGTCGGTTAGTATTCAGTAGCACTGTCCGAATTTTTAAAAATTTCTCAAGATTGATTATTATCTGAAAATTTTATGGAAATATTATGGATGTGTTAGGACCATTCACGAAAAAAAAATTAAAATTTTCTAAAGTTGTTTGAATTATTTTTCATTCAGGTGAAATTTGTCAGTCTGTCTTTAGTACCACTATTTGAATTTTTGAAAATTCTTAATGATTTATCATCATTTGAAAATTTTATGAGAATATTATGAATGTGTTAGGATTATACACGCAAAAAAATGTAAAAGTCTCAACATGGTTTGCACCATTTTTCATTCGGATGAAATTTGTTGGTCACCCTTTTATCAGGACAGTAGCACTGTTAGATTTTAAAAAAAAAATCCTCAGGCTTGATCATTATCTGAAAATTTTTATGGGAACATTAGTTGTCGGTGTTTCGTGCACCGGTGACATCTGAATTATGGTCGGATGGGGTGCGCTCCTACTCAGAATAGTCGACTCGTGGTAGTCGGAAGATATCTTGGTTGGGCGAATGTCCCTACTCGATTCGTGCGGTGTGAATGTTGATCTTTTGGAGGCAGACGAGGGTGCGAGGCGGCGGGCGGTGATCATTTGTCCAGATCCCTTGAGGTTTCGCTAGGAAGTCGAGGCTACCTCGGAAGCTATTTTCCCTTTTCTCGCGCCCACTGCTCTCGGGCCTGCCTCTCCTTATATAGACGGAGGAAGCGGTTTACGGAGTTGTGAAGACTTCACGAGGAGAGAGTGCATGTCTTGAGTGCAGTTTACTGTCTCAAGCCAACCTGCACATCCGAGTAGGGTTGGTGGCTCTGTGTCTGATCTTGCGTATCTTGTCGAGGGTGGCGTGTTGCGTGGTGCTCTTATCGGCCTTAGTGACTTTAATGGCGCTTGACTTTGCTTAGGCCTCGGGAGTGGCGTACTCCTGCGGTGTGCCAGGCGGCGGGGCGGGGTTTGACTTCTTGGTGGCTCTTGACAACCTTGGGAAGGAGCCGCCTGCCTGTCACGGATGTCGAGGGGCCCAGCTGCGCCTGGCGGTTGCACGACAGCGTGGAGCCTGCTGACTTGTCTTGGGCGGAGCTTGAGCCGATATTAAGCGGCCGGCGTGTCTGCTTGGAACAGTCAGCCAAGCCCGAAGTCAGAGTCGGCCCATACAGTCGAGGCTCGTTCTTTGCTTGGCCCAAGTACCTTCGGTGGTCTGGGACCCCGTCGTGATAGGTCAGGCCCGTTCGTGCTTAGTGATGGGGAATTACCCATGGTATGGAGTGCTCGTCGATAACCAGAACCGGAGGCGGATCGGAGGCGCTCGGGGAGTTCTTTAGCGGCGATGTAGTCGGCCGGGAGGAGTCGGTGTGGCTGCACAGCCCTTGACCTAGAAAGAGCCGGTTGTGGCCCACCGTGAGTGTAACCAGAGCCCCAGGCGGGTCGAGGAAGCCGGTCGGGGGTTTACCGATCGAAAAGTGGCCACGGACCCTGGTCGCCTTTGGTCGGGAGCCGTGGCTGTCGGTCGAGCCGATCAAGAGCACAGGTCTTGGCCCTTCCAGGTGGCAATAACCCCAGAGCCAGGCGGGTCGAGGGGCGGTCGGGTTTCCGGTCGAGGTGATCGTCGACCGGTCGTGATGTCTAGTCGGCGATTTGCTTAGGAATCGCGCCCGGCTGAAAAGAACCAGTGTGTGGCGCTCTTACCGTGAGTCTAACCAAGAGCCCCAGTAGTCGAGGGGCCGGTCGGGAGTTTCCGGTCGAAAAGTGGTCGGACCACGAGGGCGGCGGCGCCTGGTCGGGGCCCGCTGTCGGTCAGCCCGTCAAGAGCACGGTCTTGTATCAGCCTCCAGTGTCTTTCCGGAACCCCGGCGGGTAGTCGAGTTTTACGATCGGATCTGGCGAGGCCACGGTGTCGTGGAGTCGCCAGAAGTCAGTGGCGGGCGCGTTTACCTGCTCGTCGGTTTGAGCAGCCCGTAAATGCGAGCTACTATCGGGTAATCCGAGTGGAACCTTGGCGATCCCCCTCGAGGGAGTTCGTTTCCAAGCCAGGGCGTAGCTCCGGCGTGGGCGTCGGAAACCGGCGAGGCGTTCCATAAAAACCTTTCCTTACTCGATCCGTGTCGGATGCCGGTCGTCGCGGGCGGGCGCTGGCGCTTCTCATCGATGAGTTCAGCGGGAAGTGTGAGTATGGTCTCAGGCGAGTCCACGGTGATTGGTCGTCCGTAAGCCCAGCTGGAAACCCTACGGGGCTTTCGCGACTCGCCCACTCGCTCTTTTACGTCTTTGGCGGCTTTACGTTCGGTTGGTCGGCCTTCGTAACCCAGCTGACGCGATGCAAGCCTCAGGTGCGAGCCTATAAGCGGCTTACTCTCCGTAGGCGACGATGGCCCGTTGCATACCTTTCGTTGGCGTCTGCCCATCATGCCGGCGAGCTCGCGTCTTTGTCTGGCCTTGTGTGGCGGCCCATCTGTCGGAAGCGATTAATGCAGCGATGGGATTTAAATGGCTACGGCGGCGTTCACAGAAGCAGACGAAGCGGCGTGACGGCGGGCGGTTCTGTGACGCGTTGATTCGCGAGGCGTCGATCTCGGCCAGCGGGCGCGTGCATTCCGCTTTGGAGCCTATAAAGGAAGGAGTGGGTGGCGTGGTAGGCGCCAAGCCTTACGTTGTGCGCTGCAAAAGGAAAAGGGAGGAAGCGAGGGAAGAAGAGGTCTCTGCTCCGTAGCGTTCGTCCTGCTTTCCTTGGCGCAATTGGAGATGTCGTAATACCGCACTCGGTAGTGGCGGGTCGCTATCTCGATCTGGAGAGGAAGGAGTTCCTTCCTCCGCCCGGCTGACAATCCGGTGGCGAGTTCCATGCCGGCCAGGTAGGACCGGAGCAGGGGCGGCGAGATAGTCTGGTTGGCGTCCTTCTCTGAAGCGGGGCTTGGACTTCCCTCCACCCCGTTCGTCGGGGAGTTGCTTTGCACTATTGCAGGGAGGTTCATCATCGAACCGAATGGAGTCCTCCACATTGCACGGTCTTCATGGCTGTTGTGTGAGGCCTTCTGAGATCGAACTTGGCAGGGGGCTCTGGCGCCACTTCTTCTTAGAGGTCGTCATCGGACACCGGCCTCCTCGTTTCACGATGATTCAAGCTGCGCAACCACATGGCCGTTCTCGTCGACTTGAAGGCTGAAGCGTCCAGGGGTGGCATAGCGAGTGGTTCTATGTCGGAACCTCGGCGAGTGCCGACCTTGGTGGGAATCTTAAGTCGCATCCTTGTTGGACTGGGGCCACGACAAGAAGGGCCGGAAGAAGGTGGGCCTTGATCCTTGAAGCTCGCGGACTGAAGCGGCGGGGCCTGACGGGCAAGGTGGTCCTCGACGTTCATGGAAGCGCATCAACCCTTCAAGGGCCAGGTTGCGCCCCATGTTTGAGTACATGGGCCAGCCAGGCCACCAAAGGTCGTCGGGCGGGAGCTTCCTCGTCGGAGATCCTGTGCGCGTGTCAATGCGATCTCCATCCACAGGAGACAGAACCAGCGGGCGGCGCCTTGGATTCTCGGCCTTGAAATCATGAACAGTAAATCGTCGGCGGCTCTGTTCGCTTTTGCTTTGCTCTGCTCCTCGCCTCCTTACGGCGTGCTCGTAAGGCTTTCGGTGGACTGATCTCGTCCGCTGCTTTGCAGGAAAAGGAGTTGAGTGACCGTAGATCTTTGGAAAAGAAGAAGCGGGGCCAGCCTGCTAAGCGGAAAAAGAGGCCACCAAGGCGGAAGAGGAAGGCGGCGCTTGAGGCCAGGAGCAGCGTGGCGAGAGGTCTCGGAGGAGACCTCGGAAGAGACCTCGAGTGAGGTGGCGAGTCGTTGTCGGCGGGGAGAGTTCTGGGGCGGTCCCGGCGGCGGCATGGTCCCAGGTCGTGGGGCGGCCAGCGGCTCCTCCGAAAGACAGCGGGCGGGTTTTATCCTGCTTGAGCGGGTCGTCGCCTCCTCGCGAAGTCCGCAGAAGAGGGCACGTCAAGTCTAGGTTGTTCGCTTCCTCCGTGCGACTTGCGCAATTCCTACAGTGCTTTGACTATGCAATTCGACCAATAGCCGTCTGCTTGAGGCCTCACGAGTCTTTGGGAGGCCAAGCCCTGCCGGTGGTGAGAATCGCCCCTCCGATCTGTCCGATGGCGTGGTGGTTGTCGGGAGGATGATCGGATCGCTCCCAGCGTAGGGCCCGTTAGCGAGGGCCATTGCGAGAGCCTCTGGGCAGTGCCGGATGTGGCCTTGAGCGAAAGCCCGTCGAGCGTGCCGCCGTCCGTCGACGATGGCCGGCGGAGTGCCGATCTGCCCCACCCCGTCTTGCCGCGGTAAATCGGCGAGCCGTCTTGAAGCAACTTGAGATCGCGTCGTTTACGTGCCGGCCCGGGGCCAGATCTGCCACCCGCTTGAGGCGTGCCGCCCGGCCCGGTCAGGAAGTGTCAGCCGATGGCGCTGGCCAAACCGCCGCCATGGCGGTTCCGTCGAGCGGGGAAATCAAGTCGAAGCGATCGGCCGATCATTGCTTGGCCCGACTTAGGCGATCTGACCGGCCAGAGGCCAGCGTTAGTTACGGGCGACAGCGAAGCGTCTTGAGATTAGGGGCGCTCTGGAGGATGACATAGGAAGGATCCGCTTGAACTTACCCTTATCGTTGGCCCAGCGTCCAAGCGAGGAATCCATTCTTTGAGAGTCCTCGGCAGGCCCAGTAAGTTGTGGGGATTTTTCTTGTGCATCTTCTTGGCCGGAAAGAGAGGCGGCCGGCGGCGAATTACTGCGGCGCTTGACATCCGGCGGTGGGCAAGTCAAAGTTCCTCGGCACTTACCAGTAGAAGTCTTAAATAGAGCGGAGGCTGCTCGGCCTTTCGGAGCGCTTGCCGTGAGCAAGGAAGGGGCTGCCTCGGGTCGTGGGGGAGGTCGTGAAGCAGCGGGAGGCTCGGCGACGTCTTGGTCGTTAGCCAGGGAGAGGGCGGTCGTCCTGGCGGATCTTTGGCAGCGGCAAGACTTCCGGTCAGTCTGGCGTCCGCCCGGCGGGAGGCCAATCCTCTATCGGGAGGAATCTGAGTCGACCGTAGGGAGGCCCGATCGGCTCCAGCCGGCGAGGATCTCGCTCGGGGTGAGCTCGTGACGATGAAGGAGCTTACGGCCAGCGCCTACGGCCAGCCGGAAGCGCGTGCCAAGCGAGGAGGAACTTGGCGCCAAGGAGGCTTCAGTGGTGGTGAGTAACAGTCTTCAAAGTCGCTGCGGCGTCCTGGCGTTGTTTTACCGTCCACTGCGGTCTGCGAAAAAACCTTACCGGCCTTGGCTGGAGTCGCGAAGGGCGGCGAGGCACGAGCGGCGGTCGAAATCAGCGACTTCGGCCCTTTTAGTGGTGGCGAGGCAGGCCTTGGCGGAAACGACGACGGTAGCGATCCTCACGTGGGCGTCGGCTGTCTGTGGCCATGTTCGGGCTTACTCGGACGCCATCCCGCCATGCTTGGGTGGATCCACTGGCGTCGGCGTCGGTGCGAAGCGGCGGTGCTTAGCGCTTCTTCGACTGGTCAACACCGTCTCTTATTACGGCAGCGTCGACCTTGCGAAACGGTCGGGGCTGGCGTCGGCTGGCCAAAGCGATGAAAGAGGTTGACGTTCATGGCGGGTCGATCAGTGTGCCCAGAGATTGCGGCGAATCTCATGCGCGAAATTCTCCGTCGAAGGGAGGAGGATTAGTTTTTCTTAGTTTGCTTTTTGGCAATGTATGTGATGAGCAAATTGCCTAGTCGAGCTTCGGCCAGAGGTACATTTTAAGTTACTCTGCCGTCTATCCGTGTTTCTTTTTATGAATTTGGGCAATTTTCAGCAGTAGCTACGGGGTCCACGAAGGTGCCACGAGGCGTGGCGTTGCACAATTCATGCGAAGAGACATGGGGAGGCGTATGCCCTCGGCGATTGCTTGCAGTGAAGGAGGTGTTGGAGTCGAACCACCTCCTTCGAAGCTGGCGGGTTGAAATCTAACCTCAGTGGGGTGCTCAGGCAGCTCGTAGTGTTTCTTGCTGGGGGCTTGTTTCCCTCCTTGAGTGCTTGAAGCCGTGGCAGCGGGCGTAGGCGTAGTAGTACTGAGCGAAATGATCGCGAGGTAGATAGCTCGATCGGTCGGAGAGGGGAGCTGTAGCGACCCCATCACGAACACCAAGAAAAAAGAGTGAACGATTCGGCCAGGGTTAGGCGTGGTCATGAACTCCAAAGCAGGGCGGTAGTTCGGCGGCCATCGTCCGCGAATTTCTTGATCGGTTTGAAGATTCGCGGCTTAGTCCTTGGAGGATCATGCCGTTGGCTGCTCGGCTTTGTCCGTTGGCTCGAGGTGTGCTCTGTAGCCCGATCGACTTCGGATGTTGAAGTTGTCGCGAACTTCGAGAACTCCCTTCCGTGGCATTGCGTCCGTTATCGGTGATGATGGAGTTAGGGCACCCCAGGCCATTAGACAATGTCGCGGAAGAAACTTGCTTTCTTGATGTGATCTTTGCAATGGCTTTGCTTCAATCCACTTTGTGAACTTGTCTCTGGCGACAAGCAAGTGAGTGAAGCCCGGGCGCCTTTGAAGGGTCAGGCCAGTCGAGTCCCCAAGCGCGAAGGGCCATGTGATGGGGATCGTCTGAAAGGGCTTACTTGTGAGGAAGATCGTCTGTCTGGCGAAGAATTGGCATCCTTCGCGAGGTCTGCGGACAATCTGGAGTCGCATCGCTCGGCGGTCGGCGATGAAACCTTGTCGAAGGCCTTTCCTACCGGGGGCCGCGGCGTCATGGTGCCACACCCGTCATGGATGTCCTGCGAAGGTGCTTCCAGTCGGTCAGACGCGCCACGAGGAAGGATTAGGACCGAGGCTCCTCTTTGTAGGCGCCCTCGATCGGGACCGAATAGCTTAGCGCAGAAGCGGCTTGCAGAGCCTCGGTGGTATCGGTGAGGCGACCCGTTGTCAATCGATCGACAAAGCGGTGCGCCTCGATCGATTTCGATGCTCGGGGCGCCGTCCAGGCCAGCGAGGCATCGGCCAGAAATCGATGGGGCCACCACGCCTTTTGAAGTCGTGGCGCCCTCGCATTCGGATCAGCGGGATTGATGGGGCTTTGCGAGGTCGGAGGCGAAGATTCTGAGGCGGCCCCTTCGGAGAAGCGAGTTAGCGAGGTCGGCTTCACCGTTATGGCGTCGGTAGCTATGATGGAGCTCGAAACCCTTGAACTTTTCCTCAAGCTTGCGGACCTCCGAGCGATGGCGGCCATCAGAAGCGTCGCGGGGCTGGTGGCTTTCATCCTGATCGGCGACCCGGCTTGGAGTCGCGCGAGCGTTGAGGCGTCGTGCGCCCAGGTCGCCCAGCGGTCCGGCCCGTTGACGAGGCGCCGTTAGTACTCGGCGACATTGTTGGTAGCGTCGAAGAAGTAGTCGTATGGCGTCTGGAGTTTGTTGCTTAGTGGGAGATGATAGCGACCCGCTGGCAAGCCCGTTCTTGGTGTAAGACCCGCCGAAGTACATCGTCCGATTACTCGGGTCTTCGGCGCCCGTGAGACTTGCGCCTCGGTCCACTCGGCGACAAAATCCGCCAAGACACGAGACGATCGCCCGTCCTGAGGGCGTCACGATATGTCGGCCGTTGAGCTCGAAGCCCATTTGGCGATTCTTCCGTGCGTCAGCGGTTGTGGAGCGACTTCTCCGGCGGCGAGAGAGTTACCGAGAGATAAGTGGATCGAAGTAATGGGCAAGCTTCCTCTTGGCGATGAGCAAAGTATAGCAACCACGTACCTGGGATATCGGACGCCGTGTCGGAGAGCACCTCGTAGCGAAGTAGGCCCGCCTTTGCACCTTGAGCGGCCTTCCTCACTCGTTCCACAACAAGTGCCAGTGGCGACCTGGTCGTGGCGATGTAGAACAAAGGCTCCTGCGACTCGGCGACCAGGGGCCGGGGCGAGGTCGAAAGGCTTTTAGTCGACTAAAGGCTTCACGAGCCGTTAGTCGAGGAAAAGTGGTCGGACTTCTTCATCGACTTGTAAAGTGGCATCCCTCGTTGTGGCGGGATACTAGCGACTTCGGTCTGCATGAGGCATCCCATCGACCTTTGAACTCCCTTGAGATCGTTGATTGGCCCCATCCTTGCGATAGCGGAGATCTTATCTCGGTTGGCCCGATCTGGCGCTCGAGCGATGAATCGACAACTTGCCCTTCAGGGACCCGAAGGCGGCACTTCGGGGTTGAGCTTTATCTTGTCGTCGGAGGATTAAAAGTCTCCTCGGTCGGTGATGAGGTCATCGGCCTTCACGGTCTTGACAGCGATGTCGTCGGCGTGAAGCCGATGTTACGGCCAATTTGGTGAAAAACACGCTTTGCATACATCGGCCGGCTGCATGCGTGGCGCTGCGTTTTTAGACCAAAGGCATCGTGGCGTAACGATATGAGCCATACGGGGTGATGAAGGAGGTCATGAGGTGATCGGACTCCTTCATCACAATGCGGTGATAACCGTAGGCATCCAAAAGGAAGGACTCACGCTGCGCGGTGGAGTCACGACTGGTCGATGCGAGGCAATAGGAATGGATCTTCGGACGAGGCCTTGTTGAGGCTCGTGTAGTCAGCACATTCTCCATTGCCCGAACTTTTTCTTTACAAGGGCCCGGGATTGGCGAGCCACTTTCGGGGTAGCGCACCTCCCTTACAGCCGGCCAAAAGTTTGGCGATCTCTTTGATAGGCGTCGGCTTCTCTTCGTCGGCTTGAGCGGTACAGGCGTCGGTCAGGATCGGTCGAATGTTCGAGGAGTGCTCGCGACCTCCTTCCGGGACTCTGGCATGTCAGAGGTCTCCCAAGCGAACATCTCGGTTTGCTTGGAGGAAGTCGGCAATGGCGCCTTCCTGTTGGTGGTGAGGCGGCCCGTCCATGCAGGTCTTAGCGGGATCCTCGGGATCAACGGCGACCTCCTTACCGTGTCCTCAGCGGACTTGAAAGAGCTAGTCCACAGGCTTGCTTTGGAGTCGGGGAAGTGAATCAGGGCCTTCTCTGGAGGCGAGCTCGGCGAAGCGAGGCCAGGCCGGCTTCAGCATTTGCTCGCAGTTGTGGCGAAGTGGAAAGATGTACGATGATGACTCCTTGCGGCCCTGGCATCTTGACAGGTAGGTGTATGGTGGGGGCCGCCATGAACTTCGCGTAGCATGGTCGTCCCAAAATGGCGTGGTAGGGCCGGGAAGTCCTGACCTCGAAAGTGAGGTTTCGGTGCGGAAGTTGTCAGGGCTCCCAAAGGTAGGAGGCCGAGCTTGCAGGGGTGGGCTGTTGGCTGTCTGACGCCATGGAAGAGGCGCCTTGCTCGGCCGGGGCGGAGCGAGGACCCAGGGCATCAAGGTCTCAATATACATGATGTTGAGGCTATTGCTGCCAAATCCATAGTACCTTGAGTGGTACCGTCCCCACGATGGGAGTCGGCAGACGGCGGATAAGCGTCGGTGCGGGATGTGGTCGGGAGTGGTCGGTCGGTCGGCGATCGGGCACTCAGACCACCTCAAGTAAGTGAGCACGGCGCGGGAGTGGCGAAGTGTGGACCTCTCGGTGGGCGAGCTTGGTAGTCGCTTATCGGCGTAGCACTTTCGCCCCTCGAAGATCATGAGGCCGGTAGTCGAGTTGTAGAACTCGTCGGTGGCTCATCGCCACCCAATCGTCGGGGCGCAGTCGCTCTTCTTCCACTGCAGCGGCGTCGTGGGGTTTTAGGAAGAAAGCAGCCGGGACTTGCGATCCGATACTTGTGCTTGGCGGGATAGTCGTGGTTCGAACACGGACTATCCATCGATTTCTCGAATCGGTCGGGCGTCTCTTAGGAGCCTCTTTGCTTAGCGGTCGGTGTGCAGCGACTCGATCGGCCAGCGGCCTGCTTCCCTTAGCTTTCTTTTGTCAGGGCGGTCGGGAGCCAGTGGTGTCTTGTGGGCCGTCTTCCTTCCGAAGATGGCCCCGGCCTCTCGCCAGGAGGCGTAGGTTGAGTGGCGATGTCAGGAGCTCCTTGGTGGTCAGGGCCGCCTGACCCAACAATGGACGAGCCTCGCCGTGGTCTGCAAGTAGATGAAGCGCCAAACGGCGTCGGCGTCGCGGATGTCGGGGAGCTCATTGCCTTCTTTGGGAGAAGCGGCGGATGTAGTCGGAGGTCTCCATTTCTTTATGCGGCTTAGTCCCGAGGAGTTGCCGAGGCGTTTGTATGTGCCACGAAATTTCGGCCGAAAGGTTCGTCGGGTCGGCCAGATGGAAGTGGTATCTGTGAGCGGTACTCGAGCCATGCTCGGTAGTCATAAGATAGATGGGGAAGTCTTGGATGAAGAGTCGTCGTCGCTCCCCGGCTCGATGGCCCGGTAGTCCTCTAACGGACCAGGGTTGGTAGCCCAGTGTGCCGGCTATGTTGGTCGGGCCGAGAATCGGCCAGGAAATCGGCGTTGCGGATCACGGCGGAGTGAGCGCAGCGGCCAGAGGCCGTCGAATCCACAGGTCGGGATAATTGTCGCCCGCTTCTCAGCGATCTGCGAGTCTTCTTGCCGCGTCGGTAGCTCTCGCTTCGCGCCTCGAGGTGGTCGCGGAGATCATACCCATTGTCCCAGGCGATGGCGCCGGGGTGTCTGATGCACAGGAGTTAAATGAAGCGAGGGCCGTCTTGGGTGAGCTCGCCCGTAAGCCTGTGAGTAGCGAGCGGCAGAGGTGGCGCTTGGGTCGCGGGAACTAGAACAGGCGTCTTTGAAAGCGGCCGCGCTCTACCCGATCCGAGAAGGATTACGGTAGGTGGCCTTGGCCGAGGCTCCGTTGGCTCGAAGCGACCCTCGGGCGGCGTGCCGCTGGCGACAATGCCAGTTAGCGTGAGGAAACGGAAGGCCGTTCGCTTCCTCGGCCAATTCTTGATACACTGACCTTGAAGCCTTGGAAGTGGCCCAGTGGTGAGCTAAATTTGCGGCGCTCGATTCGGCTTGACTTATCGAGCTCGGCCTTCGGGCTTCTAGCTCCTCGCTATGTCGGCTCATTGGAGAGTCAGCCAAGCGTTATGAAATCTTGTCGCGTCGTCTTCACGTAGGGATTCCTCACTTGGCAGCAAATCGTCAGCGGGAGAGGAGTCCCCGATAGTAAGCGGAAGTGGAGGATGGCTCATGCGATCATGTTGCACTTCAGCGAGCGTAGGCCCTTGAGAGCACACTCCTTATCGGAGCTAGGCCGTGGCTAGAGAATCCGTCGGCGGTCGTGGAGGAAGCCGTAGCAAGCCATGGCCCACAGTTGTGAGCTCGTGGAGGAGTGGATTCCGCCGCTCGTAAGCAGCGTATCGCATTACCGGAACAGCATGGCGCCGCGATCGAGCCGCCGGCTTGGCCTTGCCTTGAGGGCCTCGAAAGGCCCCGAGTTCTTGAGGGCGTCGTCGCATCAGGCTTGCGGAGGCGTCCGGTCCGAGGCAGCGGCGAGGGCGAGACAAGCTCCCAGCCGTGGTAGCGATGAAATCGAGGCGGCGAAGCGGATCGGCCCTCGATACCGTGAAAGCGTAGTGGAGAAGCCATCGAGGGGAGGAGAATGGGAATCAGAAGATGAAGATGTCGGTGAAAACGCGAGACCCCCTACTGTGCGCATGTGCCGGTGTTTAGTGCCAATCTGAATTATGGTCGGATGGGTCCATGCTCCCTCTCCCGAATAGTCGACTCGTGGAGTCGAGGAAGATGTATCTTGGTTCGGTAAGATGTCCCTACTCGATTCGTGCTTGGTGTGAATGTATTGATCTTTTGGAGACCAGACGAGGGTGTCGAGGCGGGCGGTGGTTTGTCCCGTCCTTGAGGTTTTAAGCTAGGGAAGTCGAGCTACCTCGGTATTTTCCCTTTTCTCGCGCCCCTCCCTCTGGGCCTGCCTCTCTCCTTATATAGCGGAGGAGGCGATTTACGGAGTTGTGAAGACTCACGAGGAGAGAGTGCGCATGTCTTGAGTGCAGTTTTACTGTCTCGTCAGGCCAACCCCTGCTGTCGAGGTAGGGTTGGTGGCTACGTAGCGTCTGATCTTGCGTATCTTGTCGAGGAGTGGCGTGTTGCGTGGTGCTCTTGTCGGCCTTAGTGACTTTAATGGCGCTTGACTTTGCTTGGCCTCGGGAGTGGGCGTACTCCTCTGCGGTGTGCGAGCGGACGGGGCGAAGTTTGGCTTCTTGGTGGCTCTTACGACAACCTTGCAGGAAGGAGCGCCTACCTGAATGCGGATGTCGAGGGGCCAGCTGCCTACAAGCGGTGCACGACCTTTGGCGTGAGCCTGGCGGCTTGTCTTGTGGCGGAGCTTGAGCCGATATTAGCGCGGCGTGTCTGCGACCGCTTGGAACAGTCCGCCCGAAGCCGTCAGAGTCGACCCGCCTGATCGGGGCTCGTTCTTTCTTGACCCAGTACCTTTTCGGTGGTCTTGGACTTAAAATCGTGATAAGTCGACCCGTTCGTGCTAGGGCTGATGAAATTACCCATGGTATGGGTACTCGTCATTAGTGATGTGTTAGGACCATCCAAAAAAAATTAAAAGTTTTTTGACATCGTTTGTACTATTTTTTATTCAGTTGAATTTTACCGAGATTTTGAAAAATTTGGACGAAATTTCGGATTTTTCGGTGAAATTTCGGATTTCTCAGTTCAAAAAAAACTATATTTACATTTTGATTTCTGAATTTCGTCAGAATTTTATCCAAAATTTTCAAATCTCAACGAAATTTTGGATTTCGGTCCCTCCCGAGATAGAGTCCGAAAACAAAATTTGAAACCTTGATGCCTATGGTAACATGCCCACACGATGCAAGTACGAAAGTCCAACCCAGTTCTGCGAGTAAAAACCGTCCCGACCAGCGATCCATGATCAACTGCTAAGTAGGGTGAAACGGATTAGATAGGAGTGGATAATAGTTTTATTATATTTATTTTTATATTTTTCTCTCGGATGTGGATATAAATACGGATAGTTCGGATACAATACCAATACAGATAATATCGAATACAGATACGGATCGAATATGAATCAAATCGGATACGGTTACGAATATTTATTGAAACATAATAACTCCTTAGATTGTACATAAAAAATCGACAAAAACAGATAACTAGTTGATTTGATCAAAATATTATTGAAAATTAAACAAATATAAGCACTTGCATCCACTTAAACAATAGTTAGATACAATGTTGTAAATAAAATTATGTAAGACTTAATTCATCACACACATACGATTAATTTATCATACATATAGATCAAAACATAACATGAAGGTGATGCTTGCTTAGAGATACAAATGAAAGCAAACACAGAACACACTAAAAATTTGATAATATTTGGATATCAAATCTCTAGAAAAAAAATATAACACTTACATGTAATAACCCAAGATTTGTATTCTTTGTTAAATTATGTTTAAAATAATAAATTACATATTTATGAGTTTTTACGCGTTTTAGCTACTTATTTAAAATAATTTCATATTAAGGACAACAATTTTTCAATTTTTTAGAAAATTCAAAATCTAACAAAATATTGAAAATAATTTTTTAAAATGATAGACTATGTCAGGAATTTTTCCATAAAATTTCATAATTTTTGGAGCTAGTTTGTCAATTTTAATAATTAGAAGTTGATTTATGGATTAATTAAATTAGAAAATAATTTTAAAATTTAGAAACCTTTTTGGGCCAAAAGAGTAGCTTGGCTCAGCCCACATGCGTATCCGAATATCCGAACCATCAATATCCGGATTATCCGAATCCGTATCCGACGGATAGTGAGCTACCGAATCCGTATCCATATGTGACAAAAAAAATCCGTATCCGTATCCGATCCGATAGAATCCGTATCCAAAAATTATCCGGATCAATCGAAAACTATCCGATCTGTTTTCATCCCTACTGCTAAGAGCGTGTTTGCACCCGCGGGGCCGTCGTCATTCATCGCCACGCCACCATAACATCTCTTCATCGTGACATCACGGACATTTATCGACGTTGTCACCGCCCAACCTTTTGCAGGTAAACCGATTCTTGGACTTGATGTATCACGATTTACTAGCACTTATCATGGATCCATGCCATTATGAGGCAGTCTCTTAAGAGAAATATATAACTTTTACCAAATAATTTCCAATTACATATTAGCCTATAGGTACATTTGATTTCAGGAATATTATGTTCACTAGCTTTCCAACGGTATAGCCTCGTCTCCTCCCCTCTCGCTCGTCCCTCCCCTCGCACACAGAACTCTACCTCTATTGCCTTGCGGTCTTAGGGTTTCTTCTCACCACATGTCCCCTCTCTAGCCATGCATGCTCTCGGACATTGCCGCCGCCGCGACAGGCCTCTGGGGCACGCTCACAGACACCTTGACATCGCTACTGATGTGGCGATCAGCTGTCGCAAGCAACCTCTCTATCTTCATGGGCGTTTCACAGGTGCTCCTCGCAGGCTTCTCCGCCTACAAGATGGAGGGTTCTAAGCACAGGTTCCAACACAGGGTGGAGCAATGTTCCACAAGGCATAGGGTTCCAGTCTGCCTAGAATCACAGAGGAAACGAGGACGTCGGGGGAGTCAACAACCTCGACGCTAGATGAATTGGCCTAAAATCAGAAAAATTTGTATCCGTGAGCCGATGAAAGTCTTTACAAGTATGAGCGGTTGGTGCTTTGTAACATCCCAAATTTCAAATAAAGGAGAAAATGAAATTATAACATGTAAATTTATTTTAATTATGAATTTTCTATTTTTATTTATCTTTTGGAGATTTTTCCTTTAATGAAAAGCTATTGAAATTGATTTAATAAAAAGATAAAAGTAAAATGGTAAAAGTAAAATTCCAAAAAAATATAAAAAATATTAAATTAGTATAAATCTTTGGAAACACTCTCATGCAGTTCAAATTCATGTGAACACAATGAATTAATGAAAAGATGTTTAAATTAATGTGTTTTGACTACAAATAATACAAAGAAAGATTTTTATAAAATTTTATCTAGCTTACCTTAAGTTAAAAATTTTACCACATACTCCTCATTTCAATATTTAACTCTAGTGAAAATATTTAACATTAATAAATATATTTAATTCCTTTTCCAAATTAAAATTTGAAAACTTGAAATTATGTAATTTTGTTTAAAATATATATTATAAAATAATTACTCAATTTTTAAATATTAATTTTATGAAATATTACTTAAGTCATTTTAATTTTTTATGAAAAAATTTAAAAAAATAATCAATTACAATAAATAAGATTTTGAACAATCACCCTTGTTAGAATTTTAAGAATTAATATACAACTAATATTTACTCCAAATTTTTATTAAAAATAGTAAACTTACCAGGACCAATAGTAAAAAATTTTAAAAAATTTAACTGTGATTTGACCCTCCAAATTAAATTTTCTTTTCGGCTATCTGAGAAGTTGAGCTTGAATTGCCTCCTTTCTCTCTCCGAATGTGGGCCCCACCCCATTAATTAACCAGTTGGCCAGCTCTCTCTCTCCCGCACAGACTGCCAAATGGCCCATCTTTTTGCCGGGTCCCACGAGTCAGTCACTCTTTTTCTCCTCCTCTCTCATGAGCCATCGACATGTGGGCCCCCATGTCCCACATGTCAGCTTCATCTCTCTCACTCACCTCACCTCTGCTTTTCTCTCGCACGAAACGGCTAGAGAAAGATCGTCTCACTGCCTCAGTTTTTGTCCTCTTCCCGCCATAGTTCGCAAATCCCGAGGCCATGCCAAGCCAACCTCGCCTCGCCCATACCCTGCGCCTGCAGAAATTGGAGTTGTCCTCTCCCCGACCAAATCTCAACGGCGCCACGAGCTTTCTAGGCCGCAAGAACCAACCGACAAGTTTAGACCCTGTTGGAACCACCTCATCAAGCTATAAAGACACCAAGCACTCTCAAGGACCTCCACTACTAGCACTTTTCATCCTGGGCCCCAAAATTTTTCGTTCATCCCATCTCCGATCAAACCTCCGCCGCAACCGAAGTCTCAGTTCAACTTCCTCTACCCAACTCCATTTTTAAATTACTCACGCCCAAAACAACTATAGACACACATGATCGTAAATACCCAACCAATTGCACGCTTTGAACACCACCGTATCATCGCCGCAGCCTCATCAGCTTCATCTCCGGTGACTTGACGATATCTCATTTCAAGAGATCATTCCCTCGGTGAGATATTGCCTACTACTCTATAAGACACATGGAGCTTAAGTATCGGTTAATCGAGGCTAAGGTAGCTTCCACCGCCGTCACGGTTTATCACTGATTGTTCCGCCGCTGGTCACTGTTGCTGACCTAGTTCCGGTTGCATCAACCTCGAGTGAATTCATCCCTAGGTGCGCGTTCACGAGCTGATGCTCTTCGTACCCTAGCCTGCCAGTTTCCGACAATGCCTCGCCACCGGTGAGCTTGAGCCGCGCCTCCCCTACCGTGAGTCCCTGCCATGTAGGGCCCTTGTGTCAACCCTTCATGATAAGTCGACACACTGAGCAGTGGGTGAAGCATCTAGGCTCCTAAAATTATCTAGTTTGGGTAATTAATGACAATCATGTTATGGATTAACAATTATCTTGAGTTTATAGGGATATGTTGGTTCACCTTGAGGCGTAAAGATTCATGATATAAAGGAATCAAGAAAAGAAGATCAAAGACTTGAAGTCAAGGTACAAGAGCGGTTAGAATAACTTTTTATGTTTTTACCGATCTCGGAGTTAGAAGAAAAGATCAGATATTGGATTAGTTGCCGTACTATAAAGAGGAAAAATTAACTAGTTGATTGATGCTGTTGAAGGTTTGAAATTGGCTCAAATCTTTTCAAATTCATACTAGAAGCATCTAGTCATAGTTTGAATTATAATTTCTTAAACCTTCAGAGTTTTCGGCACTACTGCGATAGTACCGCGCAGCAGTACTACTCTATTTTATATAGCGGTAGTTTTATTCCAAATAGGGTACTTTTCTTGGTTTCTCAAATTTTCTCTAGGCCGGAGCTACCGCCGTTGCTAACGCGATACTACCGCTCAGCGGTAGTACCGACTTTTTAAGCAGTAGCTAAATAATAGAGAGAGACCTTTTCTAATTTTTTTGGAAACGGTACTACCGCAGTGCAAAATGTGGTACTACCGGAAGTCGGTAGTACCAGAGTTTTAAAGCGGTAGTTATTTTACAGAAAATGGTGTTTTTAGTACTTTTGGTCTGTTTTGAATATTGGCACTACTACAGTGTAAAAAGCGGTACTATCGATCCTTTTAATATACCATCAATTATTTTACAGAGGGATCCTTTTTTGAGTCAATTCGCAAACCAATTGTCGGTACTACCACATATTGAGTGCCGGTAGTACCGGACCTCTGTAACGGACAAAATGTCAGAGCATTTAATGCGTGCAATCGACCGTTGTGGGGCATTTGGCTTGGAACCGATGATCTTCCCAACGGAGATTGTGAGAAGGCCAGGTTGATTGTGAAGGCACGGAGCTCGCCTACCTGGAGTAAGGAAAAGCTACCCCGAGTGATCGAGGAAGACTCAATTGTGAAAAGGATATCACCAAAAGTGCGAGTGGTCACTGGAGAGGAGAGGGAAGGGAGAAGAAGAGGCGGCACCTTAGGAGTTGAGGCGTGTCATGAGGCCCAGGCAACGCCGACGTGAGGTCATTGGAGAGGGAGACAAAGCGGATCCAGCAACGACGGCGTACGCACGCGTCTCTGCGCCATGTGTGGTCAGATCTGGCTGGAAGAAGTGGATAGGGAAGGGAGGAGAGGCAGCACCTAGGGAGTTGCGGTGCCGGTGTGAGGTTACCGGAGTTAGAGACGAAACAGATCCGACGTGTTGCAGGTTGCTAAAGCCGACGATGGCCGAGGCGGGGATCTCCCCCAGTAATGGCGCAATCGAAGATGTTAATGGCCTAGGAGACGCGACGGCGGAAGGCGGACGTGATGGCCAAGAGAGGGACGACAACTGGAGACAGATGTGATGGCAAGAGGGACGACGGCAGATGAGACTTCCCACCAAGTGCGAGCAAGGCGAGGGGTGAACCAACTGGTCCTGTAACTGTTCAACCGAATTCACTGTATCAAATGGTACATCATCTCCAATGAATATTCCAAAAATATGTGCCTCCTCGTTCCATACCAAATGGTTCCATTTAATCAACCAAACACAAAGATGATATCAGATCCTGTACGAGACGATGCTGTTCACCCTAGTATAGCCAACCAAACGCACCCTAAAGGATTAATAGTTGCGTGAGGGACACTACGTAGCCACCTCCCTTCAATACTTTCTCTATTTGGTCTCCAGATATGTACAAAATTTATTGACCTTTAAGTGTTACACTCATCACATCAATACGAAAGCGATGTACATAGTGAAACGCCAGGAGGGGAGAGATCTCGCCGAAATAAACAAATATCTACAGAGGGAACCGCCGCGTCACAGTGCCCATGTCTACCTGCAAAATTGCTGTCGTTAATCCGCCTCGAATATTATTACCTCTGATCCATAAGTTAACCTTCGCCTGCCCACGCTATCATGGTCATGTGGAGGTGGTTTTCGTCTCCGTATTTGCATTGCATCGCCCTCCACCGCCACTATGATCACTATATTAAATTCAGCAGAACAATCCACAGAATCGTGAGCTTCCTCGGCTTTCCTGTCACTGATGAGTGCCTTCGACTGAATGTTCAACTCACGGATGTGCTTCTACAAAGGCAAGCATAATGCCGAGGTTCCCAACATTTTCAGAGTAGATGCCGAGTGACAGCCTCTGAAATACATTTGCAAATGCCCTGCATCATCACCAATCATTATCAATACTGCAGTTGGTTGTCAGTTGCGGATGTTTCAATTTACTTTAGGGATAGGATTACTTAGAACATCACTCACATGTTATGAGGGCGCATCAATTACTCATTTGAGTAGGCCTCTGCAAAGTCCTTAATTCTTTGCTTCATATTCTGGGGAAAACAACCAAAAGAATCAGAATGCATATGTTACAAACAAAAGTGAAACAATACACATGGAGGTCAACAGGAATGGTAGTTAAAGTAACTGGAATCAATTGCCAAGTAAACCACCAAAGACATACTCAAAGATCATATCACGCACCTGCAACTCTTCATGAAGCAATACAAAGACCTTCTTCATCAATTTATGCCTCTGCAGGTTATATGTCCACAGTCAGAACCAGCATGAGCTTTAGATTAATAATCAGGAATTGTGAAACCAAATAAAATTTATGGGAATGCTAAGTTCTAGATTACTAATCTCCCTTGTCTAACCAAATGTTAAATTCTGAGCAAAAGAAACTATTGGATTAGGATGCTGGCAGAAATTTCAAGCCAGGAAATAAGAAATGAGGAAGACTTGGCCCACTTTCAGATTATAAAAAAACTGAAGATAGTCAGATAGATACTCATGTTTATGCAATAAGTATATGGAGAGGCAATCAGAAAGCATACTGTGCCCGATTCATGATACGTGTTTCTCAGTCTTTCCAAGATGTTATAATACAGATCCTTATCTCTTTCTTTAGCAACATTGAGATCCTCCTGAATCTTTAGGAATTCAGACCTGTACAAAAAGCATCAGTTACAGGAGATAATTACAACATGGACTACGAAGAAGAAGATAAATGGAGTATAAAGGGAACTAGAGAAGAAGAGTTACAGTGTAACACATACCGAGTTTTATCCATCTGACAGTTCAAGTAAGAGTAGACCTCGTATTTCTCATTGTACTCCTGCACATAATCTTTGTATCTGACAAAGAATATAATCAGTTAGTTGTCTGAACAAAAAAAACAAACTTAAAACTACAAATATGACAGGTACCAGCAGTATCTATAAACAGTATGCACAGTGTGATTTTGAACAGATCAATCAAACTTATATGCCATGAACTATCATTATAAACATATCAGATCTACAGAATCACATTGCTTAAATGTGAGATTGGTCATACAACCTATAATATTCCAGACAACACAGACATCTGGACACGGGCCCAAGCCTAAACAATCCAAAAGAGCATGTAGAATACCTCACAGGCTCACACAAGTTTAAACATTTCTACGGCTCTAAAGGGAGGGTGACACCATTCTGAAATACATGGAAACTTTAAAGGAACCTGCTGATATTTGCCTAAAACAGAACCTGGTTAGTAAATTACAGGACCAGGCCTGCTGATATGATTTGATTAACCTCCTGAAGGTAAACTGGACAAAAAAAAGCAAAAGAAAAAAGAAAAAAGAAAGAAAGCATATTCTAGTCTACTACATAATATATGGTTACTAGCTGAAAAAACTTTAGGAATATCCCAGATTGGATTAAATAATTTCATGAGAAGAAAGTCAGTGTAAAGCTTAGCAACAAGAGTGAGAAAACAAATCAAAATGCACTAGCAAAAAATACTTCCAAGGGGCATAAAAGAACTGCATCAAGGATATTGTCACTTACTGTGAGAACTCTTTTATTGGACCTTTCAGTTCTGGCTCATCTTTATCATACTTTGAGAAAAATAAATTATCTTCGTCCGAAGAACTATCCCTTCTCTTCCTACCTGTCTCGGCCTCAATCAAAGAGTTATTCCTACTTCTTTCCTCATTTTCTGCAGGGGAAATTGATTTCGGTATTCTAGACTCTATGACATTCTTACTACTATTCTGAGGAAGCTTGGAAGTAGTCTTCTTCTTCTTCGGATCTACATGATCTAGTATTCCACCCTGTGCCATCCTTGTTTCCCTTTTGCCTGTTTTTTCTCCCAACCTATCTGGATATATGTTCTCTGACTCTGGATTATCAGTCCTTGGCAATTGCCGACACTGTGGAAGATTTACCCTTTGTTGAGACCTATTATTATCAAAATCATATCCTGGTGTCTTCCTGGTAAATCCTTCCTGATTTATATTACCCCCAATACAAAATTCTTGAGGTGATGGTTTCCTCTGATCATGAAAAGGAGATAGAGCGGCCTTCCTGTTATTCATACTGGGGTAGGAGTTATTTACATTGGTTAATTTAGCATCAAGCGACTTGGAAGAACTATTTCTCTCAAATTGCTTCCCTATCTTCTCGATGCCATTTTCCAAAGAAGCCTCACGAAATTCACCCAACTCAAGATCTGAAAGCTCTCTTTGGAGCACCCTTTTCCCTTGAGGTGATCTCTCAGCATTATTTCTTTGCAAATTTGATGGCTCACCATTACTTTCATTGCATTCAGGAAAAGACATGATATTGTCATGATTAACATTTCCTCTGGCACTCTTGGTTAAATTCATGGAATTTACACCGATATTAGCATCCTTTGAACGCTTGTGCATCTTCTCATCAACAAAAGATTCCCCGTGTCTACCCCTTTTTCTTGTGACAGAATCATCAGTCTCTTCAAAATTGACCTGGTTGCCTTCAGCATGTACAAATCCTCTTCCAAAGTTACCGTCCATACTATTCAAAGTTTTCTGTATTTTATCTGACCTTTTCTTTGGACTTGATTTCTCAATCTTTTCTTGTGTTCTCTCAGAGTGCATTGTTGTGATAGGTACATTTGGGTTTGGATTTATCTTTTGTAAACTTCCAGAACCCAAAAGTCTTCCTTTCATAGCAGGGCTACTACTATCTTGTGCATGCCTATCATTATGTGCGTCCCAGCCAACATTCCCTGTCTCCTTGCTCGACCTATCATTAATATGTTTGTCATGAGGTAGGTTTTGCCTGTGCTCTGAGAAAGAACCTGTAGCTCCAGAATTTGCCATGTCAACATTGGCCTTTTTGGCACATTCTGGCTTTGTGGTAGTGTTCTCATCAACAGAGCACCTTTTCAGCTTGGGTTTGGCACCTTTCTCAGTGATCCTTGTCGGGCCATGGTTTGATCCATCCTTTGATGTTGATTTTCTTCTGCTACTATGCTGCTTCATGAATTGACAGGCTTCTTCCTTGGGTAAGTTCTGACTACTCGGTGCTAAGGAGTCATAAAAAAGGTTGTCCTGATAAGACATTTCGTTTGCAGGATACTTGCCATCAACTCTACCAGGATCTATTCTGGTACTCGCCATGTTTTTGCTTCCTGGAATTTCTGATGGCTTGTCTAAGTTGCTCGTACCAAAGCTCTCAATTGCTGTAGCTGTATATGCTGCCTCATCATTGTCGGTATTAAAATTATTTAGATCAACGTGTGATGATGTACTCTTATACTCCAGATTTGTTCCAATATCAATTTGCTCATCATCGCCATCCAGTGTTCGCAAATCTCTTGGCGAGGAAGACAACTTCAGTTCATCTGCTATTTTTATTTGTGCTGTATCTGCTTTGTCACCATCACTTGTGATATCCACAAATGCATCAGATCCTTCCTTGCTGCTCGATGAAGCGTCACTATCACTGTCGCTGCTGCTCCCACTGCCACTTGCTGCACTTCTGCTTTGACTCCTACTATCACTTCCACTGTCACTGCTGTCACTGTCACTGTCACTATCACTTCCACTGTCACTAGGCGTGCCTGCTTTACCATCACTGTCATTATTGACCTTTTCGTCTCCTGCAGCACAAACTGGGGGGGCCCCAATGTCAATCTTCTCAAAAATAGCAGGATCTATCTTTAAGCTTGGAGCAGCTTCCTCAATGTTCTCATCAATAGCCCTGTTAGATATATCAATAGATGGCTGCTGAGGTGCTTGTGGGAGAGAGTAGCAAACATGCAGGAAAATAATTGTATTATGAAACTATGGAAGGAACTTCATGAAAACAATGCCGCTGTGTGACAAGAAAACAAGGGATTGAACTTGTAGAAGAAAAAAACATTGTACCTTCCACTGCCAGATGCATGCTTTTTGGAGCTTTCCACCTCCAATTCAGGTTTGAGCACATACCTCCCTGTCCCTGGTGCTTGGAAATTTGCAATCTGGAAGAATATTTATATGTCAAGTATGCATCACAATATATTGCTAATGTTTCCATATTGAAAAAAAGAGGTGGTGCATAATGTTTGATACTCACATTCTTGATGATACTCTCTATTTTCTTTGACACATTTGGAATTGCATCTGCAACAGCTTTCTCCAAGGCCTGCATATGTTTTAGAACATGTCATGAACAGAATGTCAGACAATTGCTTGTGAAGTAAACCTAAGTGATTTAGGTAACTAAACAAATAACAAAAACAAAGGCATCTATGAGCATAAACCAAAGCATCTGTAGTATATGATCAAGCCAACTATGGATATTACAACACATTATGTACAAAACTGAAAACCATAAAGTTAAAAAGGTAAAGAACAGTCATCAGACCACAAGATCAACCATTAATTAAAATGCCAATTGATGCAAGCAGCAATACACTAAAGGATCAATAAAAAACTTATTTTGCCATAGTGCGAACTATTATGGAACAACCGTCACCCATATAAGTTTCTACACCTGTAACTCAGTCTTGCCTTTTATAAAGGAGGACAGGAAAAATATTTATACATTAGCAATTTAGCATGGAAGCATTTTTGTGTCCATATAACGTTTTCCAACTACACAGGAATATACTCCCTGTTAGTTCTTCTTAGAAGTTTCGGGTTCCTTTTTCATTGGCACATGCTGTGTGCGTGTGTGAGAGAGAGTACCTTTAAGTTCATCCCTTTTGGATTTTCTGAGAGTGTAGATATCAAGAGGCTTCGCAGTTCAGTTGTATCATCAACACTTGCACAAACAGTACTTGCCCGGCGATTTATAACTTGAGACATCCTATTTGGTGTTGTTTTCTCAACTTTACCATTTTCCTCTTTATTCAAATCAGAAGGTATTATGACTTCATTATTTGCATCTGATCCAACAGGAAATGAAGAAATGCTTGGTCCAGGTTGCTCAGGAGAAGGTGCAGGTGAAGTTGAGAAATTTCCTTTGGGAATATTGTTAGACAGCTTCACTTTGGAAACTGATTTGGTTGGCGCAATAACAGGAGCTGGCATAGGCCCATAAAAAAACATATGGAGTTAATTCTGTGCTAATGCAGGGTTCTCTTAGTGGTCGGACATGTATATACATAAAGTAATATAAAAAGAAAATATCGAACAGGATTAAAACCTGGATTCTTCCTGTAAAATTCGTTCTTCTGCTTCCAGTTCATCCTCCGCATATTACCTGCAAGAGATAACATCACTAAATTATACAGCCTAACAAACTTTAGCCATTATACAGTATCTAACAAACTTTAGCCAGAGATAAAATTCAGAACAAGTATTACTATTGCACATAGAGAAACTGAGCACATTTACACACTAGTTATCCAATGCAAGTAATTAAATCATATAAGAATTTATGGATGCAAGTAGCAATACACATTTCTACTATGAATGCAAAATCCAGGTAGAAATAATGAACACATAATCCATCCTGAAAAAGAAACATGATAACATTGTTCAAAGTACAAACCTTCTACACCTGCAGCAGCCATTGACTTGGCCTGACTCTTGACAGATGGATTCGCAGGATCCAGCACAATTGATCTATAACAGAATTTTACAAGGACGCATAAGTAAACTATGAAAATAAATCTGCAATATCATAAAACAGCAAATTTAAGAAAAATATATGCATCAGGATGACAATTAATCAATCCATGGAAACCAAGAGAATTATGGAACAGGGAAAGCGGACAAACTTTCGAGATTTTGAGAGACGTTCAGCCTCCTCTGAGCGCATTTTCACAAGGTTCTTTGCTGATTCATCCAAAATACGTTGCACATTCACCTTGCGCCAAGCAGAGCCACATTCCAGAAGCAATCCATTTCCATCCTCTCCACTCTGACGTTCTTCATAAATATCACATAATTCACCACGTTCGGATGCCCATGTAAATTTGAATTCTTTACCACCAACATCTATAACCTGGTGCAAGAGAAGAGCTTTCAGTACTCAATTCAACCAATTATATGTACAAGAGTATTTGTCATGTTGAACAGATTTTGCTTGATGTAGAATGGACTGACCTAGTAGAGTAACTAAAAAAAGAATACCACTTCCAAACATTTTAAACATTCTCCACAACAGGGTTCCAAAACCGCTGGGAACTGCAGAGTTCCCACCGGTTTCCAGAAAACCCAGTGGGGGCTGGAAGTGCAATACTAGCTGGAATGGGCAAATTTTCTGTTATTACCAGAAATTTGGACATCTGTGATGATTGCATAGATAGGAAACATAGAAACTTCAAAAGGTAAAAGACAAATCAAATCCAGAAAATATGGGTTGCGAAAATTCCGAAAACCAGCCTGTTTCTGCTAATCGGAGTGGGAGAACTGTTTCTTCAAAACCAAGATTCCAAACCCTGCTCCACTGCACTAAGCTAATTAGGATGCACCATTTACAACACTAGTAGATAGATACTGCTCTAGTGCACAAGTGCTATGGCACTGGTGTTACTGAGACAACAGAAAACAACATCAACACATACTTCAATGCCATCATCAATATGAGCCTTACTTCTCCCTTCATATGTACATAAAACATGTATCCATTTCACGAAACATGAATCACATTGTGCTGTGCAGAATTAGTTAGCCAGTCATTGATCTTTAAGAAACCTTCCAAGCCTAATGGTCTAGGTACTTTGAAACTAAAAAAGCTAGCTCCGTACATAATAAAGTAGGGACACTACAAAGTTATAACCAATAAGCTTATCACTTGTCAAAACATGCATATCACAGTACATAACAACAGAAAAACTGTGGTTTTAAGCAACATGTTATTGAAGCAGCTTTTACAAACAAAACAAAATAGTAGAACTAAGATTCATAAACATCACCAGCCAGTGACAGAAGTAGGGGTTCACATCACTGGACTGACATGTCATGTAAGCTAGAAAGATAAAAATCCAAAGAGTCTTGACAAGAAGACCCAGCACACCAGCTACCTGTTATTTCCCTTTTATCTAAACCATCTTGCATTGTGCACAAGTGATTTGAAGATTTCCGCAGTTTACCAGAAAACTAATTCACATTTTGGATTTTGTGTGTCCTGTTTGAAATTAGTGAACCCTAGTGGAACTCGCTGCCCATCATCTCTGTGCTTATTTAGAAAAAAAAAACAAGTGGATGATTTTAAGGAAAACATATATACCTCCTCACTAGTCCAAAACATCACTGAGTTGCAATACCAAAAAAAAAAGACTCCGAATAAAAAACCCAAATGAGAAATGCATGAGCATGTTGTGCATCGACAATGACAAAAGTGGTGTTAAACTAAATCATGCGAAAAGTCATCAAGAACATGGAAAATGAGTACTAAAATGTAAAGTGTGATCTTATTGAGCTGAATTATGTTTGGGTTATCATTGAGGAAAACTTTGACCAACCCTAAACAGCATAAGAATCTAAACACATCATAACATAACAACATAGAATTAAATAACCAATGCAAGAACTAATTGCACCACCAAAAATAATAAAATTACATGTAGATAATAAGCCAAAGTGAAATTTCAACAACTTCATATCAAATTGTATGCCGCACAGACTATCCAAAAGAATCATCAAACAAGCAATGCACTTGCTCCCACTATACCTAAAGGATAAAGCAAATCATTAGGCAGGACAACAGAAGCATGTAAAAAGTAAAGGATTCATGCACGAAATCACCAAATCCATCCCCAACCAAACAACACAAGCTTCCAATGAGAATGAAATAGATCATTGTGCTCCAACATATCAAACTAATGCGAACTACACAAGTTAAACCCTTAAAATTTGAGCATTTTGATACCAGAGAAAACCACACGGTCAATTTCCATGCAACAAAAGAGACAGCAATGAACAAATAATCGCTACTCGCTATGCCCTAACAAAACCTAACTACAACATGAAATGTCACTCAATAATAAGGAAGCATCTGAACAAATCCTAAGTCAAATTCGCTACAGAAAGGACCAAACAAGAAATGGAAGATATCACTATCCTCTTAAGAGCCGAAGTACCGAGGCTACCGCACTACAAGAAGTAAAATTGGCAATCCTAACATGACTTAGGCTAACATATCATTTTGTCCTAACAATTCAAACTATATCGTAAGTACCACGAAGTACATTTGAGCAATATGAATTCAAATTACACAATGAAGTAACCCAAACTCAGTAACAGTATCACAGAGAAAACCAGAAATTGGTGCTTCCAAGGCTTCCGAGCAAATCAATGTCGAGTTAGGCTATGCCATAATGGGCAAAATATGGAAATTGGTTAGGTTATAACTTAGAAGAGACTCAAGGGAACATAACTAAACAACGGAAGAGAGAAAGCTCACGTTCTCGGAGGAGTTGTACATGTTGGAGTTGAACCTGATGCGGGCACCGCCACCGGCCTCCTCCGCCCGCCGGATCTCGTCAACGAGGTCTGGGGTCAGCCTTATGATTGCCGCGAAGGCAGGGGGTCCGCTGGACTCCAGGCGGAACGCCTCGTCTCGGCCCGCCGCCTGCGCCGCCGCGGCTGCGGCTGCGCCGCCGCGACCCCGGGGAGGCGCAGCCATGCCGCCGATGGAGGCGGCGGCGCCCCGGCCACGGCCGTGGGGTGCCGGCGGGCGCTTCACGGCACCGCCGCCGCGCCCGCCGCCACGGCCGCCGTGCTTGTACATCGCCCGCGGCGGAGCCGGCGGGAGGGTTGGTCGTATTGGGGGCTTGGGGCTCGCTAGGGGAGAGCAGCAAAACGCCGAAGAGGGCACAGAAATGTGTAAATTTTCGGATCAATCCATGATTCACCTTTATTTACTTATGCAGTAATCATTTTTCTCATAATATTTCACTAATATGTGAGTCTATAATCAATTACACTAGTTATATGTCCGTGCGTTACTACGAAAAATAAAATTGATAACGAAAAATAAAGATTAAAAAAATAATAAAAAATACTATTTCATAAGATCAAACATCTATCTTTAACGCTTCGTTTCTTGCAAAAGCTGGCTAATTAAAGATCAAACATCTATCTTTAACGCTTTGTTTCTTGCAAAAGCTGGCTAATTAAAGCAATGTTTCGTTTTCTTACGTAGGGCAATTAAGCAGGGCAATTAAATAGGGCAATTAAACAGGACAATTAATGTGACGTGGGAAGAAACTCTCACTTTATATAGTAGAGATTAACTAAAATAAGGTAAATAATCAATTCTCCCATTCACCGTCAATTTGATTTAAAAAGTTTGATCTCAGTCATCCGATGTTACGCAATAAAAATTAAGTCTACAGCAAATTATCCATCTTATGCAACAAATATACCATTTTAAAACACTAGAATATTCTTCTCTTGCACGACGCAACAAAAACATTATGATACAACGAATCGGTTCCTTATTGCAACAAATAGATATTGCGCACCATGAGTCGTGTGATACTCTTTGAGCACCATGAATCGTGTGATACTCTTTCAACAGAACGACCACGTTCAAATCGCACTCCAGTGTACAATCAATAAGACTCGCTAGTCTTCGTGGATTTCTTAGTGGCTTTGTTAAGCGAAGAGGATAAAGGAACGAGGGATTGGTAAGATAAAGATTGGTGGGTTGGGGAGTTCAAGTACCGAGTTAGGTTGGATCGAGTCAACGAGGCCGACCGACTCAACTTGTGATTGAGCGGGATCTAAGTTATTTACTTCACCCAAGGTTGTGATTACTTAAATTATGTCTAAGACTTAGCCAATTCCAAACCAACAATCCACACCACACATATTGGCCTCGTCAACTGTCGAGATTCGGGCGCGTAGCCATCTAGTGGTTTGCCCGCCAAAGTCCTCTCACCGTGGCATATTTTTTTAATATAGTCTACATCAAGCCTCCTGTTTGATGGTTTTATTTTAATACACAAATCCTTTAGAGTTCAACTAATTGATTGACTACTAACATACGAGGTTCAATAGCTAAGTCTAAGGTTTGCAAAGGAACATAAGTCACAACAATACAAAAGTGGGTCTTTAATCAAGTTAGGTACTACCTAGGTCATCATGGCATTCTAAAATATTGATTTCTAGCATTTTGACATAACAACATAATGCAATATTAAAATAATTATAGCTATAATATTATCATGGGTTCAACATGTTCAAAGAGTGTGGCTTGCCTTGCGAGGCGAAGGGAGGTCCTAGGTCGTGGCGGTGTAGTTGATCTCGGTGCCGGTCGTGTCCTACTCCTGCTCCGGCTCCTCGTATTGCTCCGGGTCGGCTTCCAAGGTCGGGTCTAGCGCACAAAAAGCGAGCAATAAATAAACGAATAATACAAAAAGAAAAGAAAAGAGAAAAACAAGAAAAGGAGAAACGAAAAGGGAGTTGAGAGAGAAAGGGTCGGAGAGGGTTCGGGGACACTTTAGGTATTTTGGAATTTTGTGGACTTCAAAAGGCAAAACGGAGATCGTTTTTGGACTCAGTGGCTTGAGACGGTCAAAATAGTGTATTTTTGCTATTTTTGGGACTTTTCGGGGATTTTTTGGATTTTTGTAATATTGAAAAGGATTTTCGAATTATTAAATCCGAAAAAGAAATGAAAAACCGAAAAAAAAACAGTAACGGGCCGCTTCGGGCACGGCCCAACCGGCCGAATGGCTCGACCACGCTGCGTGTGCAAGGAGCCGATCGGCCCAATCCGTCTGGCCGACGACTAACGCACGGCCCAGTGGCGGCCGAGACGAAGGCAGACGGGTGGGGTCATGAGGCGAGCCACCGACGTGCGGGCCCTGGGGTGCACGGAGACTGACCGATGGGACCGGTCGGAGGTGGAGTGAGCGAGGCGAGGGCGCTAAGACTGGCGGGGCCCGCGGCCAGAGAGAGAGCGAGCGAGATAGAGGGAGAACGGAGGGGCTCAGGAGAGTGAGAGAGGGGATTAGGGTTCGCAGGGGTGAGGGAGAGTGGCGGCAGCGACTGAGCAGGGCCGGAGCCGGGGGAGGAGAAGGGCGATGGTGGCGGGTTTGGCGGGGAGGGGCTAGGGTTAGGGTTTTCGGTGGGGATTTGGGTGAGGAGTCGAGGTGGCGGGAGACGAACCGGCGGCAACGGGGTGAGATTTGAGCCAAGGGAGAAGAGGGCTTGGCGGGGCGGCGTGAGGCCAGAGACGAGGGAGAAGACAAGAGGGAAGGCGAGGGGCGAACGGCGCTCACCGAGGAAGGAAGGGGGCGAGCTCGAGGGCACGGGTGAGCGCAAGGGTATTTATACCCATGCGGCGGCGTGGGCGGAGGCGATGGGCGCAGGCGGGGTGACGCGAGGCTGGCGAGGCGCTGAGGCTACGGCACGGCGGGTCACGTGGGGCGACGACCCGCGCAGAGAGGGGGAGCAGGAGCTAACGCGCGCACGATGCGGGCGCGGCCAGCGGGGACGAGACGGCGACGACCCACACATGCGAGGACGACGACGCGCGGGAGAGGACGGGACAGCGCGGGCAACCGGTCCAAGCGGCGAGGGCGGCGTCGAACCAACGGTCCAAGCGAGGAAACAGTTAAGTCTCAACCACTCCCATCCAAACCCTAATCCCCAACTCAAGAACTTAAGAACCGGATTAGGATCAAACAAATCAAGATTAAACTCCAATTAAAAAGCAATTAGGGTTGAAATAGGGTTTTGTAAATTTTTGGGGCATTTCAAGTTCCGTCCACATGGAGGACGAATATCTTCGTTATTCAAGATAAGCATGTAGCCATTGCTTTTCTAGAATGATAAGCATGATTCATTCATGGGTTGATCGCACAGATCACAGTGAAATTTTCAAAACTACATCGAGAAAATATATAAAATACGTATGTAAGATGTGGATTTCCCACTATCAGGGCGACCACTCCCAAATCCAATTGTTTCGGTTGATACACAGTAAATGTTCCATGCATTATGACATGCTGCTATGTCCCTTCTACGTTCCAAATTTCAAGGAACATATGGGGCATGTATTTTTTTTATATACATTTTGGTCTAATTTGTCTTTTATCATGTCTCACACATGATCATATGTGTCCCCCGCAAATTTATGTGTGTATATACACCACGGGTTCACATATCGATATCGTTAAAATCGTGCAAAAATCGATTTTCAAAAACGGCAATATCGAACCAAAAATTAGTCAAAAATCATCAAAAATCGTATAGTTTCAAAAAATTAAAATTTTTGAAAAAAAAAAATCATAGATCATCGATTTTCGTGGAAAATCGCCAGACTAGTTGAACCTTTTTGGCGGACGATTTTTTGAGCGATTTTCGATCGGTTTACGTCGCATATTTTTTCCCGAATTTTTTATATTTTTTATTTTAAAATTTAACAAATTTACCAAGCGGTTTTAGAAGCCGGATCGCGTTGAGTGTCTATTTTCTAAACCTGTATACACCAGTGTGCCTTTGCGAGGAGTAAGATTTTGTCGGAGCCTCCGTAATGTCCCAACCAAAATGGGAATGGTCGCCCCGGGTAGTAGAATTACTTTTCTTCGTAAAAAAATTAGTAGAATTACATTTCATACCGTATGATCTTATTATACCATACTAGCATTAAAGAATAAATCATAATTGGAGGTTGCTGATTTATAACATACCTAGTGTAAGTGTTGGTTTGAGCGCAGTACTATCCATGACATTTGAACACAGCAAACTGAGATAAATAAAGATGGTTGCCTGTGTTTAACTATCTTTGGTATTTTTCACATCATGTACATCTTAAATTAGTGCAAGTTAATAAAGCATTACTGCTACTTCTTACATAGCTTGACCGCTAAAAAACACCGGCTTGTTTACCGCATATCTACTCTGACGTGATTAGGGTTGTAAAAAAGCTCGAGTCTCGCTCTAGGTTCGATTTGAGCTCGAGCTTGATCCTAAACTCGCGAGCTTCACTGAGTCGAGTTTGAATAGCTTGTGTGCCTAATAAATTTATGAACCACTTGTTAAATATTACTATATGTTAACTCTTACCGAGCTTACTTGAGCCAAGCTCGAGTTTGAGCATTTTTTTATTGTTGAAAATTAGTATATATTGAATTATTGATTGCTACCGAGCTTACTCGAGTCTAGATCTAGACTCGGACCCCAACTCAAACTTGCTCGACCTCAGCTCAAGCTTAGGAGACCATGCACGCTCGACTTGCTTACATGCCTGAATGAGATCCTTTTCATCCAACCATCCAGCGGTCAGTGGCAAGATTATAGTTCTCGTTCTCCAACTTTATATATATTAGCCAAGGTCACGCGCTACATTGCGTCGTGTGAAATTTGGTTCGATGGTTATTTCTGAAAAAAGGTACGAGGACCTACACGTGTTTTCAAATTTTTTCTCTAGTGTTTTTTCAAAAATGTGCTAGCTAGGAGTCATCGACGAATTTGCGGCACCACGGGTCCTCTCTATGCGGGACAAAATTTAGTTCGACAGATACCTCTAAAAAAGTGTATGAGGACCTAAACATAATTTTGGTTTTTCTCATGAGTTTTTTCAAAAATGTGCTAGCTAGGAGTCGTTGGCGAATTTGCAGGAGGACCTCAATGTAATTTTGATTTTCTTGGGTTTTTTTTAAATGGGCTGCTAGGAGTCGTCGGCGAATTTGCGGAACCGCAGGTTCCTTTTTGTGTAATTTCGGTTTTCTCGGGTTATTTTTTAAAAAATGGGCTGCTAGTAGTCGTCGGCGAATTTGCATAACCGCAGGGTTCTTTTTGGAAGAAAAAAAACAGTGGACGGACCTAAATGTAATTGTGGATCTAAACGCAATTTAGAATTTTCGGTGGAAGGACCTATCTGTGATTTCCATTTTGGGGGGCTTTTTCAAAAAAATGCTGACGTGGGCGTCTGTAAGTTCAAGCTCTATTTGGTTTTGGTGATTGGTTTAGATTAATGATTAATCTTTGTTTAATGACAAATCTAATCTTATTGAGACTAACATGTTTATTGAGTTACATTCAATAGTCTCATATTTGGATGGAAAATGAAAAACCTAAGGTATGTATGCATATCCATTCTAGAATAAATTGCATACTTTGGATTCAAGTTAAAGTATGAATTCTCCATTGCATTAACCACAAAATGTGCATTATGTTTCCAAATCCATATATTACATGGATGCACATATCTAGGGGGAGTTCACACTTGAACTTGATGTATCATTGTATTGATCTATTCTTCACTCCATATATAAAGGATCAATACATTGAAACATATCAATTTAAATGAAATGTTTAGATTGAGTTCATTTGTCTCCTGATCATCAAAGGACATTTCATCATGTGTTGATGGTGTTCTTCTGATCGATTAAGAACAAAAGGAAAGTTCTTGAGTATTATGAAGCATCAGTTGCATCTGAAAGTGCATCTAGGCACTTATGTTGTTTTGGTGATTAATGATAAACAATTAATGACAAACGCATGTAATGTCAATCAATGTAATTGTACAAATGCTTAACTTAGTACTTAACAAATGACAAACCTCTAATATGTTTATATTGTTATGAGACTAACATGTTTATTGCCTAGTTGAATATTAGTCTCATCCTCATCTATTTTAGAGGAAAATCAATTGGGATGGTTAAGCAAAAATGAGGTATGCAATCTCGGTATTCCTTCCATATTTGTCATTGCATTCCTCTTTAGCAAATGCATTTTGAACTCTAAGTAACTTGTTGATTTCATATGTGCACATTGATTCATGTCATAATTACTTGTGCATATATATATATATATATATATATATATATATATATATATTCATTTGAGTTCATTATGTGCTTTGTTTTTAATATGCTTGTGTTAACTAGAGTTAAACTTCATTGCTTCATATTGACTTGGTGCATACATGTCTTAGTTGTGTATCTTCTAATGCACCTCTCTTAGTGAAGTTTAATCTAGAATTGGATCACATTATTTACTCTCATTCCAAATATTGTTTGCACATGTGTAATTCGTGTATATTCTATCATGTGCTTCATTTAAGCAAAGCATGTGGTCCTTACCATGATTTAATTGATTCTTCGTATTGGCAATTATCTCTCTAGTGCAGTTAGATCAATCATATGTTCATCATGATGCACTTAGTAGAGAATATTTCTATTGTCAAGTGTTTCCATTCATATTGTGCTTCTTGATATGAAACACTTGTTGAATTTCATCTCACTCATTTAATTCTAATTCATATCTTTTGAGCTTGTGGGACTAATGTGTTTGCTGAGTGCTTTGATAAGAATTAGGTCCCAAAGCTGTGTGTATGATGACCAAGATGGTTTGAAGGATGACAAGCGAGTCAAAGTCAAATAAGACGGCGGTGTCACCAAGAGCTGAGGACTAAGTCAAGAACGACTTGGCGTGAGGATCGTCTTGGTGATGATCGAGGTCAAGGTCGGAGAGGACGAGAGTCTCATGAGGTGAATCGCGTCGAGGTTGACAAGACGAAGGGCTTCATCAATCTTTGTGGAAGCGTCATCATGCACCGTGCATCCGGAAGAAGTCGGCATGTAAGCTTAGTGTAAGACTTAGATTTTGTGTTAAATTTGAGTCTAAGGATTGCCGTACTATTAAGAGAGATGCAATCGTTGAAATCACTTAGACAAGTCTCAAGTGCTCAAAAGTGGTCTATCCTTGTCTAAGGTTGAGAAACCCAAGTCACACTTTGTTCACCTAGGTGTAGGTGGGTTGGTGTGAGGGATAGAAGTGTTGGTGGTGCCGGAAAGTGAGGGGTGTAGGTCTCTCTTGGATTCCTTGTGATGTCAATTTTTATCCTTTGGGATTTGGGTAGTGAGACCTTTTTAGTTGTGTAGCCCTCGTTCTTAGCTTTCCGAAAAGTCCGAATTCGTCGAAATCGGAGTCCGGGATCAAAAGTTATGCCCGTTTTGATCCAAATTTGTTGTGTCTTTGCTGGGAGATCCGGAGTATCCGGACATTTTGTCCGGAGACTCCGGATGATCCGGAGTATCCGGACAATCTGGAGTATCCGGATGATCCGGAGTGTCCGGGTTAAATGTCCGGAGTCTCCGGGTTGCCCAGTTCGGTCCAAACGGCTAGTTTTTGGGGTTCCTCTATTTAAGGCCCCCTTCTTGCCCATTTCAAAGGAGCCGTTGGGGGATGTTTTGCTGGGTATTAGAGGTGTTCTTTGTGAGTGTTTGAGCCCCAAATACTCCTCCCTACTCCTTAGATCTTAGTGATCCCCTTTTGTGAAGGGTTGGGTAGTGGAGAGAGGTGTTTGGATTGAGGATTGATTTGAGGAGTGGAGCTGGTTCCTTGGTGCTTTGAGGTGTTCTTCTTAGTGATCTTGAGCTCCCAAAAGTCCCTCTAACCCTAGATCTTAGTGATCCCTTTTGAGTGAAGGTTTGGGTGTGAGAGTGGGTAGTGATTGGATTGAGTGTGATTAGTGTGTTGAGCACTTGAGGTGGACTCTAAGTGAGTTCTTCGGGAGCATTTGTTGCTCTTGGAGGTTGAGGTCTCCTAGACGGCTAGGAGTTGCCGGTGAGCTTCCAAGTTTTGTGTGGAAGGCCACCGAAAGTTTGTGAAGGCCGATTCCGCCTCCGCAAGGAAAGGAATCAAAGAAGTGAAGACCGGCGAGTGCATTATGCAACACCGGGAGGAAGAGGGTTGAAAGAGACCCCGGCTCAAGTGTGACCGAGCCGCCTCAATGGAGACGTACGATCCCCTCAAGGATCCGAACTTCGGGATAAAATCTTCGTGTCTCCTTCCTTACTTCGGTTTACTCTTTTGCTCATCCGCTTAATTTGCTTTCGATTCTTGTGGTTAGATCAATTAGATTGTGTCCACTGCATCTATTCTTGCTTGTATCCTTACTTTGTTGCAGTAGAGTAATTTGTATCTCTTGAATCGAAGGAGTAATTAATTTTGTTGCACTCTCTCTGTTCTGACCGAAACAGGCAACCCGGAGTATCCGGTATATTGATCCGGAGTATCCGGACATACCGGAGTATCCGGACTAAATATCCGGAGTCTCCGAGTTGGTATCTCGGGCTGAATTGTTTAAGTTGCAAAACTTAATTATCCCAATTGCTTCCGCATTATCTCTGATAGATTAATTTAAATTGGGTATAATTTTGTAATCGCCTATTCACCCCCCCTCTAGGCCGACATCCCGGTCCTTTCAGCATCATGTGCTCAAGACACATATAAATTCATTGAATTAATTTAGGTTGTGCTCAATTGATGTAAGTGGTATCCATTATGTGTTAATGGAGTGCTTAGATGATTGAGATAATCATGCATCTTGGACTAACCATTTTCATAAGTGGTGAATGAGCCAGGTTAAGTGCAAAGATGGTTGAGATAATGATAACGGGACAAGGACGACATCATGAAGAGATGGACATCAAGAAGAGATCCTAGAAAAGAGATAAGAGAGCCAGGGTGACGATCCCAGGGAAACAAGATGATTGAATATCATAAAGACCCCAAAGGGGATTGCTTGTGGCAGCCTAAAGGTATAACTAGATAAGCTAAGGATCTTTCCTAGCTTTGTATCTAGTTTTAGCGCCGTACTATTAAGAAGGGTTGAGTGTTTGCTTTGAGCTTCATCATGTGTTGGTGATCTCAATCCCGTAGTCACTCGAGCTCAAGTCTTATTTGATTTGGTTTTTGCATAGAGCTAACCATTTGGCATGTGTTGCGAATGGGTGAAGCTCGTGCTTGGATTTTGCATAAGTTCTATTTGGCATTTGTTGCAAATAGGTCAAACTTATGCTTGGAGTTTTCGCATTGAGCTTTGATTTGCATGAGTTGCAAATAGGATAAGCTAATGCGTTGGCTTTTGCATGAAGTTCATTCTTTGCATGTGTTGCAATAGATGAAGCTTCATGTTTTGTTTTTGTTTTTCAACAAAATCTTATTCCGTTTATTTGGTATTGCTTGGAGCTATGTTTGCACGGGTTGCAAAAGGAGAGCTTAAGCAAGTGTTTGGTTTAGTGCATGGAGCTAGAAAATTGCAAGAGTTGCAATTAGAGAGCTCATGCACTCTGATTCGATTTGCTATAGTTTGGAGTTGGAATGAGGCTATGGATTTGCAAGTATTGCAAAAGAGAGATAGCTCATTCCTTTTTGGTTTGATTGTTTATTTGATAGTTCGTTGTGCGAAAAAACGGGAGGTCTATGGGTTCTGGTCCTGAAAGCATGTGATACTTGCACCGTGATTTTTGCAAGTCTGTTTGGTCGTGGTTTGACCATCACATGGCTAGGAGGATAAACCTTATAGACTTCGGGATTTATTTGCTTAATACGTTCTTGCAAATATAATCTTTGAGACGTTTGCGAATTGTGTTCTTCACAAATGATATTGGAGTTTGGTTAAATTCTTTGAGCATGGTTTAGTGGTGGTGCAAAAGTGTATTGCAACTGAGTGTGATCGTGGTTTGATCACCATTTGGCTCAAAGAATTGTTGTTGAAGTTACGGAGAAAAGGGTTGAGTTTAAAACCCTGTTTTCTCTGTTTTGCCGGCACTACTGCAGTGTTAATGCCGGTAGTACCGCTAGGTCGGCAGTACCGCCGTATAGGCGTCGGAACTGCCGCTCGGACGGTACTACCGCTATTTGTGAAGCGGTAGTTGTTTTTCCAGTGTACGCCAGACTAATTTTTCGGTCCGGCGCAAATGTGTTTTCTGGGAGTGGTTGAAGTCTCGCACTACCACGGGTTTATTGGCGGTACTACCGTAGATGTGGTAGTACCAGAGTTTTAATAGCGGTACTACCGTAGGTGCGGTAGTACCAGGATTTGTTGTGCGGTAGTTATTTTCCAAACTGGAGTTTTATCTGGAGTTTTTTTGAGTTTTGAAGTCCGGCACTACCGCTTAGTTGAGAGCGGTACTACCGGAGTTGCGGTAGTACCGTGTGTTTAGTGCCGGTACATATTTTTCAGATAGGTTTGTGTTCTTGAAGTTTTTTTAGAGTTCGGCACTACCGCTGGTGTTATTGCGGTACTACCGGGTTTGCGGTAGTACCGGATTTTGTATGGCGATAGCTATTTTACAGAAGGGAGTCTTCTGCTTGAGCGGAGCAAGATCGCGCTTGAGGCCGGTGATCGCTGAGAAGCGGTACTACCGGGCTTTTGCCTGCGGTAGTACCGGATTTGCTGTGTAACGGCTAGTTTTATAGCCGTTGCCCTGAGGGGCGGTAGTACCACAGTTTTGCCGCCGGTACTACCGCTAATGCTGATTTTTCAGGGTTTTGCCCCTCCAACGGCTAGTTTTGGAGTGGGGGCTATATAAGACCCCTTTGGGGGGCATTAGCACATGTGTTGCTGCACTCTTGAGTGTTCTTGAGCTTTAGCTGAGTTTATGGGAGGGTTTTGCATGGTTTTGCTTCTTCCCATTTGGTTTTGAGCTCAAGAGTGATCCTAGTTGCATGAGTTGCATCTAGTAAGGATTGAGAGGACCCTAGTTGCATTGGTTGCACTAGGTGATCACCGGAGACGCGGAGGTGCGATCGATGAAGCTTGAGCGGAGTGCTTAACTTGTTACTCTTGGAGGTCGGTGCCTCCTAGACGGCGTAGGTGCATCGTGCGCGGGAGCTCTCAAGGTTTGTGAGAAACCCCGGCTAAGTTTGTGAAGGTTGGTGCTTAGCCTACCCGGCGGGGTAAAAAGCAACCATTAGTGGATTCGAGGTGGAATGCTCAAGTGAGTGGGCCTATCCAAAGTGAGTTGGACTTCCTCAACGTGGAGTAGGAGAGAGGTCTCTAAACCACGGTAAAAAGTATCGTGTCCCTTGTCTCTTTTACATTCAAGCATTTTCCTTATTGCATATTTTTGATTGCTTGATTGTGAATAGAATTGCTTAGTGTATCTTGCTTGATCGACATAGCAATTCTAGTTAGAGACATAATTAGTTAGTGCACTAGTGAGCCTAGTTGATTTAGACTTTGATTGTTAAAACCTTAGTCTTCCGCTTGCACATATTCTTTGTGTAGGTTTTGACGTAGGGTTGATTAGAGGCGATCCTCGATTAGTAGTAGAAGATATTTTAAATCGCCTATCCACCCCCTCTAGGCGTATCCTCGACCCTACAAGTGGTATCAGAGCCACGGTCACTCTCATTTTAGGCTTTACCGCTTAGAGAGTAAAAAGGATGGAGACTAGAGGTTTAATGCACTTCACCGATTCACATATTTTTGATGGCTCAAATTGTGTATGATCTTGCATTTTAAATCCATGAGCCCACAAATATGGTGGATCGTAGATGTAGGCTTTTCTCTTCGTCTAAACGAAGTTGCTCCAACTAAAGGAGAAGAGAAATGCTTACATCTCGATGCTCAAGCTACTAACGCTATTTTTAGTTTTGTGAGCGTAGAAATATTTAATCTCATATGCAACCTCTCAAGCGCTCATGACATATGGATTAAGCTTCAAGAAGAATTTGGATCATCCACAATAATTGAGGATTGCATTGAGGATGAGTCACCGGTAGAAGAGCACTCAACTTCTACCTCGAGTGATGATGAGGATGCCTCAACCTCCACCTCAAGCAACGACGATAAACATTCACTCATAACAAAAAATCGTTGCTTCATGGCTAGAGGTAAGAATGGGGTAAGTGATAGCGAAGATGAAGGTGAACCCTCTTACGATGAATTGTTTGATATGCTAGAGGAGCTCAATGAATTTCTTGGGAAGGAGAAACAAAAATATAAAATTTTGAAGTTGGAGCATGACTCACTTCGAAAGGATTATGATTTCCTAAAAGAAAATCATGAAGAAGTACTTCTCAAGGAATTCACCAAGCCTAAGGTGGATATTGATATGCCTAGCAATTCAATTAATGAAATGCCATGCTTAACTATTAATCCTTGTATTTCATCCAAAATTGATATGTCCACCTCGTGCGATGATTTGCCTTGTTGCGCTAACAATGTTGTTTTCTAGTTCCTCTATGTGTTTGAATGCTAATCCTGTAGAGGAAAACGAAAAGCTCAAGGCCCTCAAGTTGGAAGATGACTTGAAAAGGTACGTCAAAGGAAAAGCCATTCTCGACGAGATCTTGAACACACAAGATCATCCTCAAGATGAACGAGGACTCGGCTACAACTCCAAGAGGGAGAATAGTAAGACGAAGCACAATGGAAGACACTCCAACAAGGTCAAGTGCTTCGGATGCAACAAGATGGGCCACTTCGCCTCCAAGTGCCCAAACAAAGTGGACAACAAGACCACACCACCAACCGTGACCGTGAGTAGGGGTGGATAACGAGCCAGTTGAACTTTTTTTCGAGCTTTCTTCGACACTAATTTATTCTTATTTATTATAGTCTCATGTATTGTTTGAGACCCAACTTCGAACCGAGCTTAACGAGCCGAGCCGAAGTTGACTCTGGTTCCAAATCAACTAATTTTTATTTTAACAGAAAAATGAATGTAATCAGAGCAATTTTGAAACGAGCCACCGAGCCAGCTCAACGAGCTTTTTTTCCAGCCCTAACCGTGAGGAGGACCGGCAAGGAGCACAACAAAAGGGTGAAGAAAAGCCCATACCGCCAAACGTGCTTCAATTGCCGGGAAAAGGGATATATTGGTAAAGATTGTCCCATAGGTATAACGCCTAAGCCCATAATTATTGAAAATCAATATTTGCTTAGGAAAGACAAGAATGGCAATGTTTTTGCCAAACTTGTCAAGTCCCCTATGCCCGCTAAAATTGATAATAATCATTTGCATAGGAAGAGTAAATCTAAAAATGGATTTGCTAAAAATGTTAGGACTCCTAAGCCCACTCAAAGCAATTCCAATAAATTGCTTAGGATAAATAACAATAGCAAACAATTTGCTAGATTTGCTGGATCCACTAAGCCAATGCATAATTTTAATTATCATATGCTTAGAAAGGATCAAACTACAAATAGGTTTGCTAAATATGATTATCCTCCAAAGCCATCCCACTTCACTCCAAACATGTTGCCTAGGAGGAATAACATTCGCAAACCTAATTCTAGTCGTGTTAGTCAAATCGATAATGCTAAAATTAGGACCATTTGGGTGCCTAAAACTATTGTGACTAACATTGTTGGACCCAACAAGGATTGGGTACCAAAAACCGCCTAAAAAGATTTTAGGTGGTACGAGATGGATTGGACACTTGACCTCCATAAGAAGAAGAAGGATGTCATCTCCTACAAGTGGTGTCAAGCATGAAGAACGGCACGTCCATCATAAGCCAATGCTATCTCGGTAACAAGTATTTGAATTGATTACATTATTGCTTCTAGCCTTGTGTAGGTTTAGATGCATTAGTTTCTTGCAAAATCAATTTAAATTGCTTGTTGTTATTACTTGCTCTTGCTTGTTACAATTGTTCTTTATTGCAAATCTTGAGCAAGTTTAGTAGTGGCACATTTAGGGGGAGTGCTAATTCATATTCATGTGTATCACATCCCTACATGTGCCCATATTTATATAAGTGCATATATAAATTTTCAAAATCAAACCATTTAGCCAAAACTCAAAAATTGCTAATCTATTAGTAATCTTTTGAAAAATTAGTTGAAAAATGTATAAAAATGCTTTCAAAATGTTTTTCAAAGGTTTTGGCTTCACAAAATTAGTTAGTGCACTAGTGAGCCTAGTTGATTTAGGCTTTGATTGTCAAAACCTTAGTCTTCCGCTTGCACATATTCTTTGTGTAGGTTTTGACATTGGGTTGATTAGAGACGGTCCTCGATTAGTAGTGGAAGATTTTTTAAATCGCCTATTCGCCGTTCCTCTAGGCGTATCCTCGACCCTACAGCGTCCCCCTACGCTTCAATTCTCTTCGCTTTAAAGGTAGTAACCCTTTGGTGCCACATAAGCTCCCATACATGATACATGCTAAGAACATAGATGTGTTATGATATAGATAGAATCCCAGTCTAAATTTGGAAGGATTATCTATTGATGAGCGAATTCAAATCTGTCTTCTGTTAGTTTTGCTAATGGGCTCTACATTAGATGCCCATTACGAACTCTAATCTCAAAAGAACTCTGAGCATCATCCGAATTATGTTCCAACCCTTTAAGCGTGTGACCCCATAGGTTCACATATACTTGGACATAGCCCGGATACTCTTACTCGACCATTAATCAGTAGCAGCCCCTAATAGAACGTGCCAACTCCCTAATATACATAAAGATCACATCGGATGAACCTTAACAATGTTTAGTTATATACATTTCCTTTTGCCTCACGACATCGGTCAAACTCAAGGCGAGTTTATGCCATCATTGTTTAGTTAGCTCGACCACTCTTTCTCCATTACATGACTTGAAATCCCCAACTACAGTTAACTATTTAATTGCATGTAGCATGATCATGCATTTCCGGAATCCGATCACTCGAGAAGCCTAGAGATATCTCTCCCATTGTATGGAGGGGCAAATCTTCACTGACCACGTCTTGCAACATGCTTCATGACAAACCCGAAAGCTATATTTATAACTACCTAGTTACGGAGTAGAGTTTGGCAACCCCTAAGTAAGTCATTACACATCTCAAGCACATGCGTCAATCTTAAGTCTAAGGATACAACATATACATTGTATATGAGACTAACTGATGACAAGAAGAATACAACGTTCTCACAGTGTCTCAATGTGGGTCGATCCAACTCCATGTTCTCTAACATTAGTCTATATTATTGGTTTGATATCTCTATATCCATGATCCATGAAATATGGTCATCAACCAAATCATAACTAGTCTATACATATGTATCCTTGTATGATTATCGACTATGGATCACTTTAGAATAGTAATCACAAATTCATTATAGAGTTTCACTAACAAGTCAAATACTTGCTAATAAATAATGATGAGATTATTCAAGAAACAAGATGATAAATTATAAACATAAGAAAATATAATCATCTCTCTGATTGCCTCTAGGGCATATCTCCAACAAGAATGATAGAAACCATAAGGGAAAAGGCAAACCCTAGTGGAAAGGTAAAGAGAAAGGTTCAGGAACCTTCCAAAAGTAAGGTCCAGCCAATAAGACTGCTAACCCTCCTCAGTCATACTTTAGGTGTGGGCGCGTTGGCCATTGGTCGTGCACTCATCGCACCCCAAAGCATTCGGTGGAATTTTACATGAAATCCAGAAAAATCAAAGAAATAAGGTTGAGGCATACTTCACCGCTCAACCAGCTGTTGAGCAAGAAGGTGAGAAGAAGGACGACAACGTCTCTGATCCGACGGCCTAATTTAAAGAGAGCCTTCTCGGATATGGGAACTCACCCATGGACGAAGATGATCTTCTTAGTGTCGAGCTTGAGGAATTCCAAAAGAATACCGATATTTTCCAGAAGGAGGAACATGATTTATATGGAGACCTGCAACAGTCTTCATGTTACTTCTTTTAGTTTTATTAATCTATGTCGTATTTTCCTTACTTGAGTCTCCTTAAGGGCCTCATTTTATCAGTTTAGTATTTATGTTTCTGCATGAACATTGGGTCTACGCTCCTGTTGAGCGATTATCAGTTATGAATCAATAAAATATCATTTTCCAAAATATTTTGCTCATTTATACTATGTGTGTTCTATATTTTCGATATGTTCCTGTTGCAACATATTTTCAATATGCTTGTTCTCTATTTCAGGGAAGGCACATGGCTATTTGTTTTTGTCGCTTAGCATCCTGTTATAGCGCTGGGTTATGTTTATGGTGGGCTGGTAAGCTTTATGCTACACTATTTTTCTTCCTTTTTAGTTCTGTGTCAAGTTATTCAGTTTTGAGTAACAAGTTCATCTTCAGTGTAACCTGACGTCCTTGTCACATGTTCTCTCTTGTTCAAAATTACATTGCATCTCATCAGGTTGGGAATAGTCTGCACTGGCATGCTGCTTTCTGGGGAGAGTCAATGTTGATGCTTCTTTTTGTTATTCTGAGCTTTGTAAATAAAGCCACTAGATCTTAAAGGTATGACTTTTTTTATGTATGACTTTGGTTACTTGAGTAGACAACACTGCTGTTTATATACCATTAACAATAGTTTGGTACTCTGATCCTGATTCTCAACATTGCTATTTATTTACTAGGATTTACTCACAACGCAAAGACCGAAGAGTATGGCCCAATGCTCAATCCGAAGCAACCTGCTAGCCTGTTTGACAGCCACACGCCACCCTATCACTGGTGCTTGAAAATTTGTGCAATTTAGTTTTATGGATAGCATAGGAGTACTACTCGTTTTCCATTTCGTTTTGATTTGAAGAACTGATTATTTCTGTATACTCATTCACTAACAGGAGCCGAAATCACTTCAATAACATCTGTAAAATATTGAGTTTCAAATTCCTTTACATTCTTGACTGTTTATATTTCTTGAACTTAAAAAAAATGAACTACAAAACTACTCCTACGGTGAGTTGAACCATGATAACCTGGCTTGACATTCATAAGAATCTTGAACATTTCATAGGAAATTAACATAAAGATAAAAACTGATGTTTCGCTCAGCATGCTGACTTATTTTGACTTCCCTTAACTTTAAACTGCAAAGAAGCTACTAGCTTTTACTTTTCAGGTAACATAGTAAAAAATTAAGTTACACTTATGTATCCTGGGTGACCCCCTCAATTTGCTTAGAGCTTGTTTGCCGAGGCCTATTTTTCCGGAAATGTTTAGATACAGCATCATGCTGAGTTGAAGTTGCCTCCTCTTGGCTTTTGGGTATCAGTATAGAGTAGCACAAAGCATATAGTAGCATATTTCTATATTAAATCTCCAAGGTTTCCGGTAAGCTCAGTGTGTCCACGTCGATTTCAAGTGATGCATTTGCTGCCGTGTGGCCACGTCGCCCACTTGGCTCCCCGGTTAATAATGGCTTAAGTATTTTAACGTTGTCGCTTCTCACGAATGGATGCGTGATGCAACAGTAAGCCTCCTCGCGTTCATGCCTCTGGTTGCGCCTTCGAATCCCGCTGCATGCTCGCCCGTGTGGCGTGCTGTTTTTTGCAGAAACACCCTTGAAATTTTTAGAAACTACATATAGGTGTATTTTACGAAAAGGCCCCAAAACTTCTAAAGTCCATTTTTTAACACCCTTTGACATTACATCTAGGTCCAGTTTTTTTTCCAAGAAGCCCTCCAAACTTCTATAATCTTATTTTTTTAGCGTAGATCCTTTTTTTGCGCCAAGGCCCTCAGAAATTACAACTACGTACATTTTTAAGTGAAAAGACCCCCAAAACTTCCATATTTTGTTTCCTTTTAGCACATTTTTTTCACATCTTGGTACATTTTTTAGCGATATGAGCAAAAAAACGTCCAAAATTTATTTCCCTTTTACGCGAATTGTTTTTTTTCCACAAAGGCCCCTGAGAATTCTAAATTCAAATCGTTTCTTTTGCGCGAAGTCCCTCAAAAATTACATTTAGGTATGGTTTTTTACAGAAAAACCCTTCAAACTTCTTATATTTGTTTTGTTTTTTTGCAATTCTTTTTTTCGACAAAAAAAAATCGTCTTTACGTGATGTCACACGTCTGCACAGCACAGCATCACACCGCGCTAGTTATATATAATCATGAACTCATCATCACCATAAAGATCAGCAGCGACCAGATGGGACGGGGGATGTTCTGCTCTGGAGTTCAACCACACGGGATCACGACGAATCAATTGATTTTTTTTAAGGCATCCCTCTTTCCTATGTCCTTCTCCCAAATCAATAAAAAGACCATCCTGGACCAAGATCCAAAGAGATCAATGATGACCATCCCCAACCCATTCCCAGCATTCCATTCCCTTCCCAGCCCCTGAAGGGATTCCCTTCCCACTTTCCCTTCCCTTCCCAGCATATGACTCCAACAGCATCCCTTCCTCATTCCCTTCCCTTCCCAAAAGTGTAACTTTTTCTTTCTCCCATGGCAACCATCCTTGCACTTCTATATATGATGGGGTTCCTTGCATCTGGTTGCCCACCCCCAAAACACATAGCCTACCTCTCTCAACAGGTTCATGATGTCTGAGAATGATTTGAGTTCTGAGATCTCGTCGTCGTCATCTGATGAGGACGAGGTTTTGCTTCTCATGGCTTTAGCAATGAGGAGGAGGAGGCCGAGAAAAACATGCCCGTCGTAGAGGCTCGGTTCCAGGACATGCCGTTCTGAACAGAGGTCACCGGGAGGGAGCGGCTAGGCTCCATCTTGATTGCCGTGACTTCCCACGTACGGGCACACACTGTTCAGGCGGAGGTGTGTTTTCTTAGCGATATTTCAGCATAAACAATGAAGCATTAGTACTGTGTGTTATTTTCGAAGAACAAATGATTTTGTTGTACGCAGGTTTAGGATGAGCCGGACCCTTTTTGTACGCATAGCCGAAGCTGTCGAAGCACACGACGATTGGTTCAAGCAAAGAAGGGATGCAGCCGGCAAACTCAGCTTGCACCCTCTACAAAAGATGACTGCAGCAATTCGGCAACTTGCGTACGGTGTCCCTGCCGATGCTGTGGATGAGTACGTGAGGATTGGGGAAAGTACCGCGATTGAAGCTATGAAGAAGTATGTGAAGGCGGTGGTGGAGGTGTTCGGCGTTCAATATCTCCGTTGTCCCAACGCTGCTGACACGGCGAGACTCCTACAAGTTGGTGAGCTGAGAGGTTTCCCTGGGATGCTTGGTAGCATCGATTGCATGCACTGGACTTGGAAGAACTGCCCGAAAGCATGGCATGGGGGTTTCACAGGGCATACCCGGAAGCCTTCTATAGTCTTGGAGGTTTGTGGCCGTGCATTTCGACCTATGGATATGGCATGCTTTTTTCGGGATGCCCGGTAGTTTGAACGATATTAATGTGCTACATCGTTCTAACATATTTAGCAGGGACAACGATGGTTCTACTCCGGAGGTGAACTACTACGTGAATGGTAACCAATACAACATGGGATACTACCTCGCCGATGGCATATATCCAGAGTGGGCCACTTTCGTGAAGGCCATTCCTGCCCCAATGGGAAACAAGAGGATGTACTTCTCGAAGATGCATGCCGCAAAGACGTAAGGACGTCGAGAGGGCTTTCGAGTGCCGCAGAGCTAGGTTTGCTATTATCACGGGTCCCGTCGTTCTTTGGAACCAGAGGACACTCTGGTACATAATGACTGCCTGCATTATTTTGCATAACATGGTTATCGAGGATGAGAGGGACGGTCCACTGCAGGAGGAGTATTTTGACTACATGGGTACCCCTGTAGTGACTAGGACGTCAGCCGGAGGGTCAGTTTCGCACTGCATTGAAGCAACGCAAAGGCGTAGAGACCGCGAAGAGCACCACCGGTTACAGGCTGACCTCGTCGAACACCTATGGGCCCGGCACGGCGAGTAGTACTACAATGTTATGAAACAAGGACCATTGTATCGGACTTTCCTATGTATCGTACGTATCTTTATGCAATGCATGCAAGCTTTCAAAGTCTTCTAACACATATTTACAAGGTCCCAACACATAATAACAAGGTCCCAACACATAATAACAAGGTCCAAACACATAATAACTAGCTCCAAACACATAATAACAAGGTCCAAACACATAATAACTAGCTCCAAACACATAATAACAAGGTCCAAACACATACTAACTAGCTCCAAACACATAATAACAAGGTCCAAACACATAATAACTAGCTCCAAACACATAATAACAAGGTCCAAACACATAATAACTAGCTCCAAACACATAATAACAAGGTCCAAACACTTGCCGTAACAATCAAGGAAGGTCAGCTGCCATCTTCTTCAAAATATCCTCCTGCCGCTTTCGGTAGTACTCACGAGTTGGCCCGGTAATGTTGTTCAAATCAATGTTCATAATCCTCTCGTCCTTCGCCAACTCCTTCAAGTGCAATTGTTGACGCTTGATCTCTACCATAGCTTCTTTGGCTTGCCCGATCCGGTCGAACTGGTCGGTGTACACACCCACTGATGATGCATCGACGAATCGCGCCCCTCTTCCTTGCCGCCTTCGCCGCCTCCCGGCGGTGGGTCTCTTGGACTCGTCGCTTTGAAGCAAATGGGTCGAATCGGCCCTTCGAGTGTTGTTCGACCCCCCCGGACTCGCTCCATGGGGTCCTTCACGCAGTGTCTTCTGCTTCTTGTTGCCCAAGTGTGCAGCCCACTTTGGGTGCTCTGCGAGAATCACCCAACAGTGTGGAAAGGCGAAGGCCTTACCCTCAACGTCCTGGTACATCCTCGCTGCATTAGCCATCTGTACATCCAACGGACATGCATAGGAAAGAAAAACACCCCGTTAACAAATACAATGAGTGGTACCATGTTATATATCCTCGAATGTAATCGATGCGCACTGTCACGCTCGGTGGTACCACTCTGATTCAGACCGTCTATCTGAGAAAGATACCCGGCATATTTGCATACCGACTCATTGATCAAAGCCCAGTGATTCACCATTCCCTTCATGGATCTCTCGGTGACTTGCTCTTTCTTATGAGTATTGAAGTAATCCGCAATCCGAGTCCAGTACGTATCTGACGCTTGGTCCTTGCCCACGATGGGGTCCTGGCTCACATTCAGCCAGGCGGACACAAGGACCTCATCCTCGTGAACGGTCCATTTCATCCTCTCAGTCTTGGTCAATGATTTCTTCCCCTTCTTTCTTCCTGAAGGCAGAGGACGAACGCCTTCCAAACTACGAGCATTGACTGCACTCGTATCTGTTGCAGGGGGATACTTACATCATCGTTGATGTTGATAACTGATTGAGGTGACGGAGGCCATGAAATCTGGCCGGATTGATCCTCCATAATTGTCGCGAAGAATGGGTCCATGATGTCCTCCCGGAACATTGACAGCAAGTTGATTATCAGAGTATTCACAATGTAAACACTACCAGTTTACTACCACTGCAAATCACAATCCGAAAAGTATAGAAAATGCCGACACTACCAGTCCAAATCACAAACTGAATAGTGTACTGCAGGAATAATATCAAAACTGAATATTGTGACTGGATGCAGAACATAGCACACAATGGGAGAGCATCATAGCATTGACAGGTACCTGCACACATTCGGACATGTTGAGAATATCAAAGCCAAATAGATTTTTTTTAAAAATAGTGATACTTCTAGGTTAAGAGTAGGATTGATGAGTTGAATGAGTAGCGGACCACCATTTATTGTCATGTAAAATATAGTCGATCTATATATATACATTGCCATTTATCCGCTGCATTCCACCTCAAATCACCGTAAAAATACTAGTGAAAATTGCAAAAAAAAAAGATAATATATGAATTTTGATACAAAATGAGTCGACCATGTTGTAAATTGAAAGGTAAATTCAACCTACATATGGAGAAGCCCCTTAAAAAACAAGTGTAGTGCTTCGCAGCTCTAAAAAATTAAACCGTACAAATCTTGAAGCAATGTTGAAGTAATGTTGCTAGTAATTGGGTAGTTGCAAATCATACCCGGCCTCCATCTGCTTTAGAATTAATAATCTAGTTTTACAGAATGCACCCAGCTCCGAAATGGCAAAATCGATTGAAAACTAGTAAATTCGAAAATAAAAGATCGAGAAAAGTCACTACTAAGTAAAACATGCCAATTTTGTATCTCCTAATATATTTCAAGTTTAATTTAGAGCTCAAGTTTGCTAGGATCTTTAGTCATCATCTCACAACCGATGTAATCAACTATTATATATGTTTCTACAGGATGTTCTCAAGGATGCCCACACACTACCAGGAACCAATACCTTATAGGAAAATAGGCAAAACTGTCAGGAAAAATGCGAGCCGTCAAAAAACACATGATTTCTTGTAGTGAATCATACCAGATTGATGCATGCTTTAAAATGTAACATCATAGCATTTTAAAAAAGTATCACTCCATTTAGAATACTACGACATTTGGACTCGATTCAGTACATATCAAAACAAGGCTACATTCGGAATGGCTAAACAGTTCAGTACACATATTAGGACACCATCACAACAAATTTCCAAAAAACAACATGACATGCTGGTTTGGCTAAGCAAAGTTCGATACGAAATCTTCACATAATTAAAGCAAATGATCTAATGAAGGTGGCCTGAACGATCAGACTCGATGGAGAAATCGGTATCCCTGGAGTAGTCGCTTAACATCGATCCAGAACTGCTTTCGTAGTCGGCGGGCAATATGTCGTCGGCTGGAACCCCTTCCTCGGATGCACCTCCTTCCATCGCAGTGCCATCACGTGGGTTCCCAAATTCTATTGTCTCCAATGACATCTGCTCCAAGCCCTCGGCTATGGACTCGACCTGAAGAAGAGTCTTGTTCAACTCAATAGCCCAAATGTGATCACTTGGACTGAAGTTGTCCCTAGCGAGGTCCCTGAGCTGCTCAGCCTTGTCCTCCAGCATACCTCGCATCTTCGATATGACCTCCCGAAGCTTGTCGGCTTCCATCTATAACAGCACGTTAACACATTTTGCAAGAGCTGTGGACAATTCAAAGAATGGCACTTCCTACCTAGCTAAAACATTTCAATCAGTCTAGCCACCAAGTTAGGCCATGACGAATCAATCGAAGCAGTAAACTACCAGAGAATACAAAACATTCTGAAAGTATACTTCTATCAGTACACTCAAACTACCTTGGAAAACAGCTACAGCTAGTAAACTACCTTGAACTGTTTCATAAACGCCGAAGCATTCGATCGGTATCACTTTCCCTTGCAGATTCAACACCAGTACCCAACCTCCATGGTACAATCGCCTAAACCATTATGATTCCATCAAGAGCATAACCTTCGTTTACAATATGCACCAAAGGATGAGCTTAATGTTGCTAACATTCTGAATTAACTACCGAGCAGGAACGACCGTGACTTCACCATCTACCTACAATCGGCCATGGCTGAGCAAGACGAATCAGTTCATCGGGGATTTGGCACATTCGTTGGGAACATTATGAATGATCTACCTACGAAGAACAACCGTGACTTCGCCATGTACCTACAATCGGCTATATGAGCAAGACGAATCAGATAGACGGTTTTTTGGCACATTCGTTGGGAACATTGTTCAACCAGACTCACCCAAATTGCAAAATCGCCGGATGGATTGCCAAATCGGGGAAATAATCAGTACATTCCCAAATCGGCGCAATTTACCCAATCCATTGCTAGGTTTTAGCACTCCAAATCTAGGTTTAGCGCGGGGATTGGGCGTACCTGAGGCAGTCGACTTCCCCCCGCTGCTTCTCCTCCCCGTCCGGTGACGCGCACGGCCTCCCCTCGTCGCGCTGGACTCCTGGATCGACTTCCGCCTTGTCCGAGCCGCCGCGCGAACGAACTGCAGTTGACGCCAAAGCGGGAGGGGAATGCCACCCGAAACCCTCGGCGTCGGGATTCTCTCTCCTCTCCCAAGCCGAGTCCCACGGGGAAGGGAAGCGCTTGGAGCCGCTGGGAACCCTCCCTCGCCGCCGCTTTCCCATGGAGAAGGGAACGGGACGAGGGACGGGATAGGCTTGGAGATGGTCTTTAAGTCTTAGAAGGTAGGAGTACTACCCAAAGAAAAGAAAATGTGGTCTCCGAATCAGGGATAAAAAAAATATAGGAACCGGATAAAAAATATAGGAGGGATTGGAACCACATTCGACAATATTTCTGGATAGGTCCAACCATTGGAAGCAAATGGAAAAGGAACGAGTGGAATCAAAGAAACTAGCGGACTGTTCACTAAATACTCAGATAAACATTAGCCGAAGGTTTCCTGCCTCCTCCTCATGCCCACGTGTCCACCTTCATTCTCTCTCCGCTATTTGCACAAAAACCCCTCCGGTTCATTAAATCACGGATATATCCTTCTAATTTGCGCAGAGGTCCTTTGCAATTTTTTGTGAGGGAACTTTTTTTTCTCGAATTGCGTTTAGGTCCCTCGTTTGTTACTTTATGAAAAGAGCCTCCCGTTAAATACGAATCGCGAGCGAATCATTTTCTCATTTTTCGGGATAGCGATCATGTCCAAAAGTATAACAATCGGGTCCCCGGTTTTTACGTTCAGGTCCTTTCTCCGTTTTCTCCGAAAAAAATATTTTCTTCGTTAGAAAGATGTGCACTTTTTTTTGGCTTGGTCTCTAAAGTTTCTCCAACCTCAAAAAATTTAGAAAATACGGCTGGGTCTACTTTTTCTCCGGAAAAATAACTGAAGAGCTATTTTTCGTTCGTGCGCGCGGCGTGCACATTTAAAAATACGCCTAGATCTATTTTTCCTCCGGGAAATTTTTTCCCTCCAGAAAAAAACGCAAAAATCGTTTTCGTTAACACGCGTGGCGTGCACCACATACTTTTCCCCTAGCGCGATCTCTAAAGTTTCGCGAGCCTACAAAAATTCTGAAAATACGTTTAAATCTATTCTTTCTCAAGAAAAAAACGCAAAATCATTTTCCGCTCATGCGCACGGCGTGCACCGCACTAACCTTTCTAGTAGATACAAATAGGTGCAAATTTCGAGTTTCACTCACTGGTCAAAACATTAGGCTGCTAGTAACAAGACAAGTACCGAGGAGTCCCAAAGCTCCTTCCTGTACTTCCTGGCGTTACAAGGACGCGCCGAATTGCTTGGACACAACTCGTTCTAGCCATGGTCATCAATCATGGAAGGGGTGTTTACCGAGTAGTTCTGCGCCGCCATTTCCACGTTGACCACTGCATGTGCTTGAAGTTTGAACGGGACACCCCAGCATATGCTGTTTCGAACTCCAGCAGTATGCTCCGGTGGCAATTTCCACGGTCGAACCACGACTGATCTTCCTTTTGACCGAGCGAGACACCTCCGCGCACAAAGTATATTTCAGAATTTAACACTCAATTCGCAAACCTTTCGACTCATTTAGATGATATATGAGACCATCTGTGTGTATGATAGTAGGCCAGAGTGTCAAATTCCAAAATGCGAATTTTAAAAAGTGTCAAATTCTGAAAACTCCCGGCAATGCCAAAATTGGAATGAAATGACAGAAGCAAGCTAAACAGAAGGCCATCAAGTCAAGAACAGCATGATGGATCATATCTCAGTCGCACATTAGATCACAAGTGGGGCATCGGTCTCTAGGACAGGCAGACAAACAGGCACGGATTATGATAAATGCCACATTTTGAAGGACTGGCGTAAAGACGGGCAAAACTGTGGGGGTTCATGGAGTTCCTAGTTGCCTCTCCTACCCCGGCCACGCCCGCCACCTCGTCCTCCCCCTCTGCCCCCACCGCCCTTGTAGTGGCTGCTAGCCTTCTTGCCATTCGAAGATTTACTGCCAATCTTCATGTCCTCAGGGAGCGGAAGTATGCTGTCAACACACTTGCGGAAGCTGAAATCATCAGCGGATCCATCAACTCCACAAACAAAGAAACAACGGCTTTGCCACACCGGGTGGTTGCGGATCTCAAACGCTTTGATGCCTGGTCCAATCTTCTTATTCGGCTCAGCATGACCTTTCTTCAGCAAGTCCTCCAACACCATATGCTCGTACTGCAAAAGGTAAGGTAAGATGCAATTCAGCAAACCATGTCTCACAATACAGATGTTAATGTCGATAATAAAATGGCATCTTCTTAAAAAAAATATAGTTTGAAGAAGATATGATACAACACAGAGGAATCTCAAAAGGTCAAAACCTTGTCAGAGATCCTAAACTAATCATTTTAACTAAAACAATCCACTGACAAACATTCTTATCTTCCAAATGCCTACAAAGTCAAAGATGGAGGATTCACGGAGTTGGATACTACGCGCCGGGGGGGGTGGGGGGGGGGGGTGGGGGGTGGGGTTGGGTTGGCAGAGCTCCAGCTTCATCATATTTGTGAATCTGAAGCTCCACCAAATATGTGGAGCTGGAGCTGTGGGTATATGTTTGGCAGAGCTCCAGCTCCACCAAATTCGTGGAGTTGGTGGAGCTAGGTATTCCTAGCTCCACCAGATTCGTGGAGTTGGAGCTGTGGGTATATTAAGAGTGTTTAGGTGGGTTATCTTGTTTACATTTTCGAATAAAATTATAAATTTAAATCACTTTATTTCAATTTACAAGTTTCAGCTCCAAGGTGGAGCTGGAATCTGGAGCTCTGCCAAACAGGGCCTAAGAGTGCTTAGATGGATCATCTTGTTTACATTTTAGAATAAAAATATAAACTTAATTCACTTTATTTTAACCTACAAATTTCAGATCTGAGGTGGAGCTAGGATATAGAGCTCCGCCAAATAGGGCCTAAATTCCCAGCAACCAACATAATCCCAAAAATATGACAAAAAATTTTCAAAATCTTACCATTAGATTATGCAAAATAAAAAACATGCCCAAATGTTCCAAATAACCCACATCGATGTGATAAATAAAAACAGACATGATTATTGTCGGGTTCAATTTAGATTAAGCAAAACATAACAAATTTAAATTGCATTACTGGTATATTGGTTGATCAAATGTAATGACCAAATATGCGATAATTATGGGCAAATATTGATGAAGAATCAAATGTATGTGTTTTTGTAACTCGTATGTTAGTCAGCCACTTGATATTTCAGAGCAATCAAATCATAAATGCAGTCGTGCTGAATTTTGGATTAAGTTCTACAAATACAAAAAAAATGCAAAACCCCTGTCATCACCGTAAATTCTAACAAAAGAAGTTCTAAATGTAGTACGTGCAATACTGCAATAAAAACCACAACTCCGACATGCATTATAATATACTTGAAAACAAAGATGGGACAATATAAATATTATCAACACAACAAAAGACAAGTCTAATTTATTCTATCATATCATATCCTACACAAGCTATAACAGTAACTAGCCAAGTCCCTGGGACTGGAGATTTCTTCAAGGTTATCAATTTCTAACAAAAAAAGAGGGACCTCTTTTCCCTCTCTAGTGCCACAGCCACTAAAATCTTGAATGAATAAATTAACAATGCTCCTTATTAGGGAACAGTGTTACACATTTTGTCAATAACTCAATATTAACAACAAACCCTTCTTACCGAAACACCACAAAACCACTTGGAGGCATCCAACTAATCAAATGCAATCTGCAAACCCTATATGACACTTCAAGATAAACGAAAGAGGTTCAAACTTCAAAGTATCAACTGGAGGCCTGGAGCTCATAGGGACTATGGTAGCAACATTTACGACAAATTATTTACATATAGTTGGCGCATTATTTACATATCGTTGGCACAGAACACCTTAAAACTCAACACATTCGTGATACACCGAAGACAACAGCAAGACCACCCCAGTTCATTAAACACCAAATGGAAAAACTCATATGGAACCCCCCTAAATCAATAGAAAGCAGCTGGAAGCCCTTACTAGACCACGTACTCCATTTTGGCAATAAAAAAATATATTATAAGAAACTAAGAGCAAAGCTAAGTAAAAAGAGCAATCTTGCTTACCACTAAATCACTGAAACAAATCAAATCAAACCGACATGCTGCCACAGGCATAGCAAGACTAAAAGTTCAGCAGACCAAACTGGATTACAAATGTAGAACAACATACAAAGGAAAATCCCTAAAACTGCAGTCTCTCCAAGAGCAATAACATCTGCAACCGTAATAGATCAAATCAAAGAAGCTATAAGGCCTAAGCAGGTCATATTAATTTCACAACCCTTTTGTGCAAAATCTTAGTTTAGTTACAATGCTAGCGGTCGATTTATAAAATCGGATTAGTTATATGCTTGGAGCAAATCGATGTAAAAAAGCAACCTTGCCTGATCATCCAGGCACCACGAACTCACTGAAGCCAATCGAATCATCCTACAAGCTTGTAACTGCCGTAACACAGCTAAAATTCTAGCAGACCAAATTAGACTACGAGACGCATCCCAGATCACCATTAAAATGAGCATCTCCAAGAGAGAACCCTAAAAATGAGCCTTAAATTTTAATTTAGGACCCCAACTAATTAGATTTAGGGCTCTAATGAAATAAGATAGGACTCAATCACTAAATATAGCTACTCTCCTAGAGGCCCTAAAACAATTTGCTAAATTTTAACAATTTAGGGCCCTTGCTGGAGTTAATCTTTTCCCCAAAAGCCCTATAATTCAAGTTAGAACCATATTTAGGGCCCCTCTTGGAGATGCTATTTCATTAGAGCATCTCCAAGAGAGGGCCTTAAAAATGAGCCTTGAATTTTAATTTAGGACATTAATTAGATTTAGAACAAATGAAATATTATTTCAGGTAATCCTAAAACTCAAGGAAGATAGGGCTCAATCACAGAGTTGCTAAATATAGCTACTCTCCCATGGGCCCTAAAACAATTTGATAAATTTTAACAATTTAAGGTCCTTGTTGGAGTTGATCTTTTCCTCTAGAAACCCTATAATTCAAGTTAAAGCCATATTTAGGATCCTCTTAGAGATGCTCTAAGGAAGCAACCTTTTTGTAACCATAAAAGCGCGAGACCGCAATAGATAACCAAATCCTAACCCTCACCTCATTGATCTCGAGATGCGGCGCCCACGAGTGGAGCAGGGCGAAGAAGTAGTCAAACATCTCGACGGCCGAGGCGAACTCCTTCGGCCCCAACTTCACCGGCTTCCCCTCATCCTCCTCCTTCGCCCCCACTTCCTCCCCCTCTCCCTCATCCTTCGCCCCTCCCCCCACCTTCTGCTTCTTAGCCGCCGCTCCCTCAGCTGCCTCGCCAGCAGCTCCGGCGGCGGAGTCGTTCCCCGCCTCCCGTTCCCTCTTCAGACTAGGGTTCTCCGCAGCAGCCTCCGACGCCTCGGTTTCCATCGCTGTGGCCGCGGCGGCCGCTGCTTCGGGTTCAGTCATGGCCGGAGCTCGAAGCCTCGGACTCTCGGAAAGGTCGAGGGCGTCTGCTGCTGCGCTTATTCGTAGAATCGTGGTAGGGTTTGGGTGTTTCCACGCTGAGAGAGTGGGTTAAGTGGATGCGAGCGGCAACGTTCGCAAGGGAGAATAGGAATAGCTTGCGGTGAGCCCAGGTGGCCCATGGGACAGAGAGCCCAGGTGGCCCATGGGGCAGAGAGCCCAGGTGGCCCATGGGACAGAGAGCCCAGGTGGCCCATGGGGCAGAGAGCCCAGGTGGCCCAAGATCAAAGCGGAGAGGAATCGGGTTCGTAAGGGAGTCCACCAAGGCGGGACACTTCACCGATTCTACGCGTATGAGTGGAGCCACTCAACGCGTATGAACTAAAGATGCAGCTGCTGCTGGGAACATGCTCTACCTGTTCAACGTAACAGGAAGCGGTAGAACCAACGTTCTCATCACAAAACTGCTTGGCATTTCTTTTGAACTTTTTGATCTTGAACAGGAGTTATGGATTTTTGTAGGGCTGCATTGGAAGAGGCATTACAAGGATCTGAAGCAAATAGCAGAATCATTTCGCGTCGTCTAGGTATTCATCAGTTCGGCCACAGTACCCACTTCTACGAATATCATTAGAGAAATGAGGAATACTATTTATTAGAGATGGAGGATAAGTAAACATCACTTCTGGTGATGACATTTTAATGCTGAAGCAGTTGATCATAGTATGTAAACTTCCTCTTTTTTATCAGGATTGCTAGCTATATGATAGCTTCAGGATATGATGATGGCAGTTTCTCAATTCGTGATCTTAGATTAATCAAGGTATTTTTATCTCGATAATGCATAAATTTTCTATGCTTGTCAGTTTCAGACAGCCCATTTAAATGGCTTTTTTTTTGGCAGTTTGATAGTACACTGTGTTGAAAGATATGTGTACTCGATAGTTTGTTGTATAGGACCGGTTCCTTAGGATCTCTGAATCACGTTGTGAGTGGTTCCGAGTCCTTTGCCTGTATCCAATTTTTCCTCGCTTTATGTTGTCTCTCGCATATACTGCAGCGCGTCCGTCAATATATATATCAGAGCACCGCCAACTCAGTTGGTTGCAGGATTCATTTCTTCTTTCCATTCCTTTTCATGGTATCAGAGCCAAGAGGTCTCGAGTTCAAGATCCGGTTGGTGCAATTAAAAAATAATAATTGCAGCTCATTTCTATTCCACGTCTTAGGCCTGTGGGAGCCTACACGTGAGGGGGAGTGTTGAAATATAAGTGAATTGCCCGTCTTTCCTCATCAGCTTAAGCTTTTGGGTGAACTAGCTGGTGCATGCAACTCAATATGGTATCAGAGCCAAGAGGTCTCGAGTTCAAGACCCGGTTGGTGCAATTAAAAAATAATAATTGCAGCCTATTTCTATTCCACGTCTTAGGCCTGAGGGAGCCTACACGTGAGGGGGAGTGTTGAAGTATAAGTGAATTGCCCGTCTTTCCTCATCAGCTTAAGCTTTTGGGTGAACTGGCTGGTGCATGCAACTCAATACATTGTGTATTAAACCTTACAAGTTTCCGGGCTCTTCCGCGAGCCAGTCGATTTCCACCGACGTGTTCGCTCCACGTGCGTCCACATCACTCGTAAATTTGTGCTCGTTGATACACCTCAAGTAATTTATCACCGTCTGTATGCACAAGCAAACGCGCGGTGCAGCGGTACACCTCTACACTGCAGAGACAACGACGTGGCTTCCAACCCCGCTTGAGTGCATGCGTGCGTCACCCTGCCCTGTTTTTTGCCACACGACGCGTGGTGCGGGCGCACGGTGCGAACACATGGCGCTTGTTTTTTTGCGAAAAGCCGACCGAAATTTTCTAAAATTATATATTAATCCTTTTTTGTGGAAAGCTCCCTAAATGTTTTAAAAATTGTTTTTGGCGCGCGTTTTTGTGAAAAGGAGGCCAAAGTTTTTCAAAGTTACATATTAGTCCATTTTTTTCGTTCAAGCCCTGAAACCCCTAGTTTTTTTTTGTGCAAAGATATATTGGTCTATTTTATTTGCAGGAACCCATGGAACTTCTGAAATTTATTTTTAGCGTGTAGTTTTTGGTGAAAAACCAACAAAACTTTTCAAAATTACATATTAATGTATTTTTTATGAGAGCCTCCGAAACTCTCTGCGATTTTTCTGTGATGGCTAACACAGCGTGCGCCGCACCCACGTATCTAGTAGTGGATAAATGGGAAACCCTAAAGCGCGATGAACCGAGATGGAGTGAGTAGGTGAATTTATAAACCCCGTAACTTTTTTTTAAAAAAAATACCTTCATACATAATTTACAGAAAAAAGAGCTTACAAAATACAAGGAGAATTCAAAGACTAGATCAACCCCATGGAATCCTGTAACTATGTATTACGCATTTACACTCCACATGTACCATGACCGAAAAGAATGATGTGTGTTCAGATACGGTCAAGCGGCGGTTGGTAATTAAAGTATTATCCTTGTACAGAAAAAACAAGAACTCAAGAATGCCAGCAAAACGAAACAGCTTTTGTACGTATATATTGTAGTCTGCACGGCCAACGTACTTAATTTCAAGCCTTGATCGAGCACGGACTGAGCACCTGCAAATTAACCCTTGCAACAGCTAAGCAAGAACAAATATAAATGCACACACCAGAAAATTCTAGTACTAGGTACGTGATCTCCCTAGCCCTAGCGACACATACACTACACATGCACACCCGTGACAAACTTTTGATGTCACGCGCCTCCCTTATTGCACAGATTGGAATGGAAAGCTGCAAACTGACAAGGATGGCCAGCAATGGCCAGCGTTGAGACCTGCACTGCACGTCTGCACAGGTCCCCCGTGCGGTGCACCTCGTTCATGCATGCATGGCTTCCGCCGATCCACTTAATCAGTTGCAGGACTGCCGCACGAAGCCGACGCGCGAGTTGGCGACGTCGAACACGACCCGGAGGTTCTGCTGCTGCAGGTTGGCGACGACGTTGACGACGGCGTTCACGTTCTGCGGCGCCTCGGCCATGGCCAGGCAGGCTAGCGGCGTGGCGCTGCTGTGGATGAGCGTGTTCTCCATCGGGAGCGCCAGGGCCAGGCCGCCGTCCATGTGGATCGTCACCGCGGGGGCGCCGCCGGCCGCCACCTCGTCGGTGTTGAAGCACGTGTCGAACGCGCCCAGCGACGTGTACCCGCTCGGCGCGGCCACCTGGCGCCGGAACTCGTCGCGCAGCGCCGCGTACACGGGAGCCGTCCACCGCGTGATCACCGTGCCCGAGTCGATCACCGTGCCGGCGCCGGTGTTGGGGTCGAACGCGAACGACTCGGCTGGCACCTTCACCCAGGCTCGGCCCACGCTGAGCCCGGTCACATTCACGTAGTACAGCGACGACCGGTGCGGGTTCTGGAGCAGCGGCGTGTACCGGACGCCCCTGGGCTGGCCGGCGGCGCCCAGCCGGAGCGAGCCGGAGAAGTAGTACGACTTGTAGCTCGGCAGGCAGTAGGAGAAGACGCCGTTGTACACGCTCCCGGTTTGGGACAACAGGGCCATGGGCCCCCGGCCCAGGCCCAGAAGCCCCTGCTTCGGCAAGTTGGACGTCGGCCCGCTCACCGAGCTCACGCACCCGAACGCGTAGTTGGCGATGGCGTCCCTGCCCAGCCGCAGCGAGTCACTGGCCAGCGACGCCTCGAAAGTGGCGTCGGCGAACGGCTTCGAGAAGGCGCAGGACGGCAACGGCGCCGAGCTCTGGGACGGGTCCTGGCCGGGGTCCTGGGCCGGGCAGGGCTGGCCCTGGAAGAGCGGGCACCACGACGAGGAACAGGGGAGGGAGGCGTAGGAGGAAGAGTTGGCCGGTAGGAATAGGCTGTTGGTGGGGCACGTGCTGCACGGGGAGCAGTGCGCCCAGGTGACGTCGGCGCTGGTGTCGAGGGCGAGGAGGAGCTGCTGCGCCGGGGAACCGAGGCCGGCGCGGACGACGTAGGATGGGGGAGTCTGGCCGGAGGCGACAGGGGCGGAGGAGACGCCGGAGGAGGCGGCCTTGGAGGAGAGGAAGAGGAGGCGGGCGTCGTCGTCCCGCGCGAGCGCGATGATGGACTCGAGCGGGGACGGGGACGGAGGGTGCACGTTGTGGTAGACGGGGAGGTCGGCGGCCGAGGCAACGGTGGCGGTGAGGATGAGGAGGAGGAGAGGGATGGTTGGGGCCGCCATGGCGAGCGAGCTAGCTACTAGGAGAGTGTCAGTGAGTGTGAAGGATCGAGGAGTGTGAGGTGGGTTTATATAGGGTTTTTTGTGTGGTCATGTTGTAGCATTATTGAGATCACCAACGCAAAGGAGAGACATGTACCAACATGCATGCCATCGATCCCTTCGTGCCCATCTCATCGTAGTATTTCCAAATCCGTATGGAAAAGCGCATTACGTCGAAATGCTGTTCTATTTCCTGAGTCAAAATACCCAAAGAATCAAGGGGCCAGAAAAGAACTTGATGTAGTTGCCTTTTTAATGTTACCTAGCTGCTCGCTAACTCGCAATTCATCAACCCGATTTAAGCTGAGACCGAGAGGATCGAGGGATTCAGGAAGCTGCTCGAGTCGAGAAGGGCTGCGACCCAAAGTCCAAAGTCCAAAGATGGGCACGAATATTGTACTACCTTCTGTCAACTTTTGTCTACAGCAGGTAATAACCCTGACACGTACGGCCTGAGACAGCTTCTTCACGGGTCAACAAGGACAAGGATCATCACATCTTGTCGAATCCCCGGCAAGTGTGTGCATATATATAATCTTCTATCTTGAAAACCAGTCATGACTTAACTATAAAATGCTGGCTAAGGTTAGCTGATGACCCTAGTTAGCCCTAACCCGGATGTGCAATTGTACATAGATCTATGCCCACACGTTATTCGAATGCTGTTCAAGGACCACATGAATTGGCATATATACAGTGGCACGTACGTATATGCTATTAGCTCTCACACAGTTACACGGACTAGCTTACAAATATTACAATGATACCTGTACAATGCATGCGCGCCGGTGGATGCATATATTGTATAGGTATCATGACATATTCGCACACACCATATGAATCTTATCTCCGGTATAGTCTTTCCACAATTAGGAGAGCTAGCTAAATATCATCGTTCTTTTTTGTTGGCTTCTACTTCACGAGCGGCACCGATCGCCAGCTCGGCAAGCGTACATACGCCCATGTCACTCGTACCAGCGGATAACCCGTGCATTTGCTCGACGTACAAATTATTATTATTATTATTATTATTATTATTATTATTATTATTATTATTATTATTGTTGTTGTTGTTGTTGTTGTTGTTGTTGTTATTATTATTGTTGTTATTGTTATTATTGTTATTATTGTTATTATTGTTATTATTATTATCGTCGTCGTCGTCATCTTTCCTCCCCAATTCCCCGTAATGCGTGTTAGGAAACCGATTGTCGTATCCTATATGGACTCTTCCTTATCTCTAAGCAAAACCGCTATATATAGGAGGCAGGGGGTCACCCCATTGTACACAGAAGCATACAAAATAATAAAGCAGACCCGTTCCTCCTCATATTGTGTCTCTCGCCCTCTCTCTCTGTTCTCCACTTTAGATCTATTAGGCAACCCCGGACTATTCGATAACGAGGTTGTCTAACACGTTATCAGCACGAAGCTCTACCGGAGAAAGATTGAAAGGTGAGAAAAAGGTGAGAACGAGGATTGATCTAATCGCTCGTTTTGAACCTATTTTGTATCTAATCTACGCAGTTTTGTATGATGACACGAAGTCATATGGCACGAAGCTACACAATACGATCGATCTTCTGAAGTTCATGGCATGAAGCTACAGAACATCAAATTACAGATCGCGGAAGAAACCACCGCACACGAAGTGCAACCGCGCAAAAACGCTGCACCGACGCAAGACGGTTACGCGCCCCGCCGCCGCTAAGCCGCCCGGCCAGAGCCGCTCTGTCGCTGACGCCGGAGTTGTCGGCGCAAAGTCGGCCGACGCCAGCTCCGCTGCGGCCGCGCCGATGGCACGGCCGCGATCGCGATGACGCTTCGCTGCTACCGCCTCGCGAGCTTGCTACAACCGCTATGATCGCCCCGCCATGCCACGCGTGGCGTTAGGCTCAGCGCCACCGCCGAACTGCCGCGAACGCAAGACGGTTGGCCGCTGCCGCTAACCTCGCCGCCACAAGACGAAGCGGCCGCGATCGCGCCGCTACCGCGCCACAAGGCCGCCCGGCCGCGCGCCGTGTGTCGCGCTTAAGCCGGCAATGACGGACGGCAGTGGCCAAAGCCTCGCGAGCCACCGTGTCGCCGACCGCAAGAAGCGCTGCCATGAAACCGGCCACGATGCGCCGTCGAACTAGCTAGGCCCGAAGCCGCCGCCATGGCGTGTCGCATCAAGCCGGCCGCCGCTGCCCTTAGGCGAGCTCGCCATACATCCGACGCCGTTTGCCAAAGCGGTAAGCCGTCCGGCCTCCTCGTTGCCGGCGGCGCCATCGGCCAGCGCCTGCGCCATTAATGTCGGCGATGCCCAAGAAGACACCTCAGCGTCGCCGCCGTTTGGCCTCATGAGCACCACTCGTTTTCTTTGGACATGAAGTCCTGTACTTCAACTTGGGACACGAAGTCCAGTACTTCAACTTGAAGTACCCTTTTCCATTGGAGTGTGAACCGGCTGAAAAATCGGATTGAATCCGACCGTGACGCCCGGGGGATGGGAAATCCCCCCTTGCCCTCGGTTTATTCCTTTATTTTTTTCTCTCTGCATTTTCGTCTCCTCCTGTGATAGACCGTGTTGCGTCCGACCATGTCTTGGCTTCGGTGGTGCTCTTCGCTGTATTGGACTGGTAATCAGGATCGAGGTCAGGAACGCACAAGTCTAAGGTAACACTGTCGAGGAGACAGGAGTGAGCATCGGAGATGGCATCACGATTGAGGTAGTAAGTTTTTTTTTTTCCAGAAATGATTAGAAAATTCTGAAAATTGATTAGAAAAATATGAAAAATAGATAGAAAATTCTAGAAAATTATTTGGCACTGGTTTAATTTTCTAGCATTCCCTTGCAGCATTTATGAATAATTTATGAATATTTACATGTTTTTTGCAATAATTGCCCTGTTTAGAAATTAATGGGAATTTATTTTCCGTATTTATGAATTTGTGAATTATGCAATTATTGTTTACTCTGAATTCATGAATTGTGCAATTGTTCTGTTCCATGCATTGTATTTATTGCTTTCATATAATTTATTATGAAATTAAAGCACGCCGCACGAAGCGGCCACCATCACGTCAGGAAGGCCGATGCGTATGGAACTGAATGCACCACGCGCATAAAGCCGCGTTAAAACCGATCGCACGAATCCGATCGTGCATATGAATCTGATCGTTTGCACGAAGCCGATCACCTACATGCACGTAGTTGTATTTCTAAATATTTATGAATCTGTGTATATATGAATCTTGCAGTTATGAATCATGTATTTATGAATCTTATATTTATGAATCTTGTACTTATGAATCCTACATTTATGAATCTCGCACTTATGAATCTTGCATCTATGAATCTTGTATTTATGAATCTTGAAATTATTGCTTTCTTTTAGTTTACTAGATATTCATGAGAATTTGATTTATGCATTTATGAATTTTTGCAACCACTCTCTGTTAGATTACACGAAGTAATCTAATGAAAAAATCCTATGAATATGTAGATACCTGGCATTGTCATATGTGAGTTTTGAAGAACTGGCCCGAATGGTCAGAACTATCTCACATGGGTATCAAATATGAAGATCGTGCTTATGAGCAAGAAGCTCTGAATTGCTATCAGTTTAGGGTCCTCGAAGGACAAGTATCCTACTGCCGAGCAAAACGATCAAATTTTGTACTCCCCAGGTATCACTTTTCAGCCACTGTGAAGAATGAATACATGGCTGAGGTGAGTACACTTGAGTTACGGACTGCACTTCAGAAGGAATTCGAGAAGCTCAAGTCCACATCTTGCTCCAAGCATAGCAAGATTGGGTTCGCCTGAAGTTTCCAGGCTACAGAACAGTGGTTGTTAATGAATTTTGAACAATGAATTGTAAGCTCTCGAAGAGCATACATTTTCTTTTCTCATGAATAGAATAACAATTTGCAAAGCAATGTTTGAATTACTTTGCCACTATATGATTAGAATTATATTTTTTGTCATTTAAGATATTGTGTAGCGCCCAATGGAGGTGATATGTATTGTTGATAGTGGCATAACAAATACCATCTTAAGAGAGTCGAAATACTTCCAAACGATCACGAAGAACGCTGGAAGGATTATGAAAATCGCAGGAAGCGATACGCATATAATAGGCTCAGGAAGAGCCACAATTATATTGCCAATGGGTACAATTTTGGTAATTGATGAAGCCTCCTTGTACCCTGAATCAACACGCACTCTCTTAAGTTTTAACAGATATCCGCGCCAATGGGTTTCACGTAGAAACCAATGAAGAAAATGGCAAATAGCATTTGTGCATTATGAAGCACGCGGAGTATGAAAAATGGTATTAGAAAAATATCCCTCATATGAATCTGGGTTGTACTACGCGATAATCAATGCACACGCAGTGTATACTTATTTGAAGACTGTATTTAGAAGCTCTAAATTATTTTCGTTATGGCATTGTATATTTAGGTTATCCTGGTCTTAGATTGATGAAAAATATAGTTAACAACTCACAAGGTCATGGCATTAGTGTTAAAATTTTTTTCCGAATCACGAAGATTTTGTGTGCCATGCATGTGCCATTGGGAAATTAATAACAAAACCCTCTGTTATGAAAGTGCAACATGAAATCCCTGCATTCCTGGAACGCATTCAGGGGATATTTGCGGCCCGATTCAGCCCTTGTCAGGGCTGTTTCGATACTTTATGGTGCTCATTGATGCTTCCTCGAAATGGCCGCATACATGTTTGCTGTCAACAAGGAATCATGCATTCGCAAAGCTGATCTCGCAGATCATCAGAATTAAGAATGCTTTTCCTGATCATCGCCTAAAGTCCATTCGAATGGACAATGCCAACGAATTTACTTCCAAGGCATTTGATGATTATTGCACAAAGAATGGAATAATCGTTGAGCACTATGTACCGCACATCCATACGCCAAAATGGAATAGTGAAGCACTAATAAAGAGGATTAAGCTTATAGCCCGACCATTCTTGGCAGAGTTGTAACTTGCCCAACACTTGTTGGGGACACGCGATCTCGCACGCAAAGAAGACTCATCAATTATAGGCCGTCGGCCTACAACATCCATTCAACTATGCAACTAGAGCAATGGGTCATCTGAAGATTTGAATGAATGGTATATGTACCTATACCACCCCCACAAATGACTGCAATGGGCCCTCTCCGCAAGTCTGGGATATACGTTGGTTATGAGAATGCATCCACAATCAGGTATTTGGAACCCACGACCGAGATTTGCATCTGACGATTCGCTAATTGCATCTTTTTGACGAGGATCGTTTTCCCGTCATTAGGGGGAGGAAATGAACCATTGGATGAAAATGCCGAGAAATCATATGGCATTCCATTGGGATCCCCGTGCATGACCCTCGCACTAATGAAGCAAATCATGAAGTCAAGAAGATAATCGATTTGCAGAATTTAGCAAATGAACTGCCTGATCATTTTTGTGATCTAAAGAGCGTGGTTAAGTCGCATATACCAGCAAGAAATGCACCAGAGAGGGTGGAAATACCAAAGAAAGCAGAAGGTATCCCTCATCCTGTTCAGAGGCCTCAAAGAAAAAGAACAGGAAATCTGGCTTCTCAAACCCAAAGTACCCGGAGACGTCTGGGGAAAAATGGGCAAGAGGACTTACCACAGCCAATCACAAAAGTGCCCCAAAGCAAGAAGGGGAGCCAGCTGAGACCTGGCACTGGAAAGAATGAAAAGAAGAGAAAGTTGCCTAGAGGGGGGGGGTGAATAGGCAATTTAAAATTTAAACTAAATTTGTCGCGGCGGAAAGAGTATCGAACTTAGGTATTGGATCGGAACTTAGATATAATCGAACTTCCGATTCAGTCGGAATGTCCGATCGACTTTGACACTGACGATTTAAAACTGAAAGTAATAAACTTGAGAACAATCTAAGAACGATAAAAGCGACTAAATAAAGAGACAAGCTTAAGTAAAGAAGACAAAGACGCGGATTTGATCCTGAGTTGATTCTTGAGGGAATCCTACGCCTCAGTTGAGGAAGCTCCAAAGAGCCGGGTCTTTTCCAACCCTTTCCTCCCAAACCTCGGTCACACTTGAGGCTTGGTTCCACTATTTGGTTCCTTTCCTTTCGGAGGCGGAGCCAGGCCTTCACAAACTTTTCACGGCAACCCACAATCCTTGGGAGCTCGTGAGCAGCGCCTAGCCGTCTAGGAGTCCTTCAACCTCCAAGAGTAACAAATGCACGTTGATCGATCTTGGAGGAACACTCTAATGCTCAAGATGGAAGACACTTGCTTGTCACTCTAGCTCCAAATCTCACTTCTAGTCCTCACTCCTTGGATGATCCCTAAGATCAAAGAGGAAGGCTCAAAAGTAGACTAGAGAGGGCTCAAGGTGCACTAGAGTTACGCCAAATAGAGTGTGTTACCCTCAAATGAGAGAGGGTGGGGTATTTATAGTTTCTTGCAAAAACTAGCCGTTATACTCCCCACTCGGCTGCATATCGGAACTTAGATATCAACATCGGAATGTCCGATATGTACAAATAATCGAACTTCGGCGCACTTTGGTCGTTACACAAGATGCATCGGAACTTAGATGTCAACATCGGAACTTCCGATGTTCCCAGAAATGCCCTTGACAAAATGCTTCTAAGTCCACATCGGACTATCCGATATCAACATCGGAACTTCCGACTTAATCATCGGAATGTCCGATCAATATATCGGAATGTCCGATCAATCCAGAGAGCTCCCTTTTTCAGGTTAGAACACATCGGAACTTCCGATCTTTACAGAGAGCACCCTAGAAAGCTTTACAACGTATCGGAACTTCCGATCGTAAATATCGGAACTTCCGATACATCTTCTACGCATCGGACTGAAGCAAACATGCACATCGGAATGTCCGGTCACATCGGAACTTCCGATGTAATATCGGAATGTCCGACTTGAACTTTGATTAAAACACATTCCGGTGCATGCGCGATAACTTAGGGTCTCAATAAGATTTGAAGTAACATTCATCTGAGCATAGAGACTACTCTAGATCATCTACGATGCATCCCTCTTAATAGTACGGCATTCCTACGACACAAAGCATAGAAAAAATTAAATTACGGCCGTTTTACTCGCTTGAATTAGTTTGAGGGTTTCCTTCGCATGTAGAGAATCTCACATTTACTCTTTTACTGTTCACAAACTCATTGAAGACATTAGTCCTTTTAATCGTTTGTCATTAATCAACCAAAACCAAATTAGGGGCCTAGATGCACTTTCAATCTCCCCCTTTTTGGTAATTGATGACAACCCGATTAAAGCTTACAGATAAAAGAATATTAATAGAATTTCGTATTGGTTGAGCTCCCCCTAAAGATGAGCAATGGATAGGAAAACATCGCAAAAGCACAAATTTGAAAGGAAATTTTGCAGGAGCTCCCCCAAAAACGGAGTATATAATGAAATAAGCACTTATGGAAGCTAAATATTGAAAAACCATTAATATTAAATCATTCATAGAGACAATCAGCCAACGGAGCATAAGTAAAGCATACTATCAAGCGTAACAAGTCCCAAGTTCATATGATAACAAAGTTTGGAAAAAGAAACTAATCTAATCGACTGATAAAACGAGGTAAGCTTTCTTTCTCATCTCCCCCTTTGGCATCAAGCACCAGAAAGGAGAACAAGGAGAGAGAGAGAAGACTAGTCCGACTCCTCGGAAGCATCATCAGAGCCGGACTCCTCATCGTCCTCGGACTCATCTGAGGCTGCAGGCGCTGGAGCAAAAGGATCTTCAACCTCCTCATCGCTCTCCTCATCCTCTGAACACTCCAGATTCAGATGCCTCTGAATGTCTTTTAGTCTTTTGGTGTTCTTCTTGTCTTGTTCTTTGCATTGCCCTTACAGGACAAAGATGGACTTTAAGGCGCGGAGGTGGAGAGGATGATCCAGGCGGCTGCGGCGGGAGGAGGCTGTGGAGGAGGAGGATGCACGGCACCTCTAGTCGAAGCACGCCTAGCGGTGGTGGGGCCTTGATCGCCACGATCGTAATCCAGCGTGCCTAGCATCATACTCAAAGTCTTGATGGGTAATGTGCTCAATCATATGCATGATGAAATGAGCAAAACCACAACTTCTCTTCGGCTCTGGCGATCAACCGGATCTCATTCCATATGAAATCAAACACATCAAAAGGACCATTTGTCCAACTCGCATTCTACTCGGCGGAGTTCCTTGTATAAGGCGAGAATGTGAGGCGTCACCTTCCTTGGGAGCAGCGTCTTCTGAAAAGCTTTGTTGAGAGCAGGCAAAGAACGGCTTCATGCCTTTTGTGCTTCCTTCCTCAAAGTCTGCATCCTCATCATACAAAAAGTTCGAGGTTGGAGGCAGAAGCGAGGCTTCATTGTGAATCGATCTTTGTCACGGCGATCGGCCGGTGAATCCAAGACAATGAGCGAAATTGACATAGGAGATCTCATACCAAACTCCTTCTGTCATCCAATGCAAGGTGGAGACTCTGTCACTGGAGATATACAAAGTGGAGTAGAGCGGCGATGATCTCAATATTCCAATCATCTTGAAAACTCATTATTCTCTTAGTCGGTTCTCTCACAAGCTGCAATGACCTGTGAAAGTGGCATCATCAATTTGCGGCCATGTAATCCCAGTCAACCCACTGCATCAGAATGACTGGATTCTTCCTTGTTAGAATGATAGATTCATAGAAATCCTGCTGAAAGAAAGTCCAGAAGCGATAGTCGATCCGAGGCGTGTACGCCTGAGGTTCTGCTCTGGCTTCGCGCACTTTGGCGGCTTTTCCTTTATAGTTCATGGGTTTCCTCTTGAGACGAGGATTCCTCTCTGCCTGCCCGAGCCTTGGAATTCTTTGGAGTGCAGGCTGGTTGAGGTTGAGAAGCTCTGCCACGGCTTTGCCCTTCCTAGAAGGCAATGGCGCTCCTCGAGGTACATTCAGCTGTCGGCGGGAGGGTCGGATGGAGGGTCACGAATCTGGATGCCTGGTCCTCCACCGCCTCCACCTCTTCCTCTACCCATGACCCTTTTGGTTCTTGTTCTGTTGGAGTGCGCCTTGGCCTTTTGGAGCCCACCGCTGCTTTGGATACGGTGAAGTGAGAGCCACCTTGACCGGGATCCATTGTTCTAAGGACAAGAGCGGAATCGATTAAGCTAATGAGAGAAAGCGACATTGGATTGATTTTCATTACATTGACATCGGAGTTCGATTTCACATCGGAAGTTCGAGCATGTGGTCGGAAGTTCGATATTCTCGATCGAATGTCCGATGTCTACGGATCTAGATCAACACAACGTTTTCTCAAAAACCAACCGATAGAAAGGAATGATATTTGTGAATTGAACCAAAGGAATAGATGAACAAGTTCACCGAAGCGATTTCTCGAAAAGGCGCCCTAGATCCAAAGGAAAGGATTGAGCCTAGGGTTTACCTCGCGAAGAACACGGAGAAATCGCGCGGAGATGAGGGTCCTCTTCAAGATGCAATCCTTCCCAAGCGAAGATCGGAAGTTCGAGAGGTCGGAAACTCCGATAACGGCACAAAGATGAAAAGGGGAAGGAGAGGCTAAAGAGACACGAGGAAAAGGACAAAAGAAAGTGAAAGGAGCGGGCACTTATAAGTGCGGAGCCCACATCGGATGTTAGATAAAATATCGGAAGTTCAGATGTGGAACAACTTACCAGACATCGGATAGTCCGATGAATGGATCGGATGTTCCGATGTCTTTGAGTTTTCAGTAGTGAGAAAGATACAAGGATTTCGAGTGAAGTCTGAAAACTCGAGTCATGTGAACTTAGGGAGGATCATTCCACTTGTCATCAGTAAGCATCCAAGCAATCAAAACTATGATTACAAGTGAATTGATCCGAGATTAAGATCCAACTAAAAGCTTTTGAAATTCACTCAATAACTTTTTCAATCATTTTATTTTGAAATTGAGCTAGTTTTTCATGATCAATGAGTGCAATCTTTCAAGACACATTCCGATAGTCTAGGATGTTTAGCTCACTTCTAAGCTCACAAAAGCGCTTCTCATCTAGAGGTTTGGTAAAGATATCGGCCAATTGTTTTTCGGTTCTCACATAGGTAATATCTATGTCTCCCTTCAGAGAGTGATCTCTAAGGAAGTGGTGTCGGATATCTATGTGCTTGGTCGAGAGTGTTGAACGGGATTGTTGGCTATCTTGATCGCACTCTCATTGTCACATAAAGTGGTACCTTTTCCATACAAAACCAAAATCCTTCAAGGTTTGCCTCATCCATAGCAATTGTGCACAACAACTTCCTGCGGACAATGTATTCCGCTTCGGTGGATAAAGCAAGCGAATTTTGTTTCTTTGAGGACCAAGACACTAGTGATCTACCTAGAAATTGACAAGTCCCGAAGTGCTTTTTCTATCCACTTTACAACCTGCATAATCGACATCAGAATAACCAATCAAATCGAATTTTGATCCTTTAGGATACCAAAGCCCTAAACTAGGTGTGTGAACTAGATATCTAAGAATTCTTTTCATGGCTACTAGGTGACACTCTCTCGGAGAGGCTTGAAATCTTGCACACATACACACACTAAGCATAATATCAGGCCTAGATGCACAAAGATAAAGCAATGAACCTATCATGGATCGATATACCTTTTGATCCACGGGATTACCTTCTTCATTTAGACCGAGATGTCAGTTTGTCGTCATGGGTGTATGGATTGGCTTGGCGTTCTCCATGTCAAACTTCTTAAGCATATCTTTGATGTACTTTGTTTGGCATAGGAATGTACCTTCCTTGAGTTGTTTGATTTGAAATCCGAGAAAGAATTTCAATTCACCCATCATAGACATCTCAAATCTTTTCGTCATCAACCTACTAAATTCCTCACAAAAGTCTTTATTAGTAGACCCAAATATAATGTCATCGACATATATTTGGCACACAAATAAATCATTATCAACATATTTTGTGAAGAGAGTAGGGTCGACTTTACCAATTTCGAAACCCTTTTTAATAAGAAAATCCTTAAGGCATTCATACCATGCTCTAGGTGCTTGCTTAAGCCCGTAGGCGCCTTATGGAGTTTGTATACATGAGTGGGGTTCTTGTGGTCCTCCATTCCGGTTGCTCAACGTAGACTAATTCGGCGATTGGACCATTTAAGAAAGCACTCTTGGCGTCCATTTGATAAAGCTTGAAATCATGGTGAGTAGCAAATGCAACCAATATCACAATTGATTATAATCTAGCAACAGGAGCATAAGTTTCACCAAAATCCAAACCTTCAATTTGAGTGAATCCTTGAGCCACCAACCGAGCTTTATTTCTTGTGACAACTCCGTTCTCGTCTTGTTTGTTGCGGAAGACCCATTTGGTTCCAATCACGTTTTGATTAGGCCTTTCCACTAGTGACCATACTTTGTTTCTAACGAAGTTGTTAAGCTCTTCATGCATAGCCATTATCCAATCCGGATCTCTTAGTGCATCTTCAACCTTCAAAGGTTCCAAAGTAGACACGAAAGAGTAAAATTCGCAAAAATTTGATACTCTAGGCGTGTAGTTACCCCCTTTTGGATATCAGAGGATGTTATCGACGGGGTGATCTCTTTGGATACTTTGATGCACCCTTGGATGTGGAATTTGAGAGACATGTTGGATTGGTTCTAGGGCTTCATCTTGAACATCCTCCATGAGTTTGCTTGCACTCCCTTGAGAAATGTCTTGACTTTGGCTTGAAGTAGGAGGCTCGACTTGTGTAGATGAATTGTCTTGTTGTACCTTTTCTTGCGGCCTCACTTCTCCTAATGCCATCTTCTTGATCGCTATGCTCGGTTCTTCCTCATTTCCGGTGAGGAGTTCGTATGCCGTTTTCTTCAATATCTTGTGGAGATATAATCGATTGATGGCATGACAAGCGGTGTTGACAGCTTCCGCCCAAAATTGATCGGAGATCTTGTATTCATCAAGCATTGTCCTTGCCATCTCGATTAAGGTCCGGTTCTTCCTTTCTACCACTCCATTTTGTTGAGGAGTATGGAGCGGAGAACTTCGTGCTTGATTCCTTCTTCATCAAGGAATTCTTCGACTTGAGTATTCTTGAATTCACTTCCATTATCACTTGAATCTTCTTGATCTTCATTTCGAATTCATTTTGGGCTCTTCTTGCAAACTTCTTGATTATCCCTTGTGTTTCACTTTTCTCTTGCAAAGAACACCCACGTGAAGCGTGAAAAGTCATCAACAATAACTAAACCATACTTGTTACCTCCGATGCTTATATAAGCAGCGAATTAGAAGAGGTCCATGTGTAGAAGCTCCAATGGTTTTGTCGTCGTCATGATGTTCTTCGCGGGATGACGCGCACAAACTTGCTTTCCGGCTTGACAAGCGCTACAAATCCTATTTTTCTCAAACTCAACATTCATTAGTCCAATGATGTGATCACCTTTTAGAAGCTTGTCGAGGTTCCTCATGCCAACATGGGCTGGCAGCGATGCCACAACCAACCCATGCTAGACTTTGCCATTAAGCATGTTTGAAGTTTAGCGCTATTTGAGTTGAAATCAACCAAATAGAGCTTACCCTTCAAATATCCTTTAAAAGCAATTGAGGAATCGTCTCTTCTAAAGACGGTCACATCCTCATTAGTAAAAAGACAATTATAGCCCATCTCACAAAGTTGCGACACGGATAACAAATTGTAATTTAAAGATTTGACTAATAGAACATTTGAAATGGAATGATCATTAGAAATAGCAATTTTACCTAATCCCATTACCTCACCTTTACCATTATCTCCAAACACAATATTTTCATATTGTGACCCTTTTCATCAAAAGATGAAAACATTTTCTTTTCTCAGGTCATATGGTTTGTGCAACCACTATCAAGCACCCAACTTGATCCACCAGGAGGTATAGTCCTACAAGATCACATTAGACTTTGCTTTTAGGTACCCAAATCCTTTTGGGTCCTTGCATGTTAGAGATCAAAACTTTTGGTACCCACACCTTCTTCTTGCTCTTTTCACTAGAGTTGTGGGCACCGACAAAATGAGCAATCACTTTACCACGGTGATTTCTCTTCAACATATAAACAAAGTGAATAGAATAAGATGCATGATGTTGAGGATGCTTCTTAGATTCTTGCCGGTCTTGATGACATGTGTGGTGGTCAATGGTTGTTTGTCATTTCCTTTGACAAGCTGGATGCATTCCTTACCTCTTACCACCACCACGGTCATTGCTTTTGCATTCATTCTTATCATATCCAAGCCCTTCTTTATTTTTGTTTCCTCGACCATTTATGGTCTTATATAAGGCATCCTTGGATTGATAAGTTTTCATGCAAGTACCTTACCAAGGCACTTAGTCTCTCGTTTTAGCTTTTTAATACTTGCATGAATTGGGAGTTAGTAGAGCAAGCATTGACATCAACATTGTAGCAACGAGAGCAACCATTGCTAGTGGAAGGAATAGATGTTAATTGTGAATCAACAATTGGAGAGCTAATATCATTAAGAGATTCAATTTGCACTTCAAGAGCTTGGAGAAAGTTTTCGGACTTATTACATTCTCTTGAAGCGACTCATTTGAACCCTTAAGCATTTCAATTGAATTATTAGCCAAATCAAGCTTTTTGGTTAACAATTCAATAGTCTCCTTTTCTTTAGTGAGGACCTTCTCGAGAGCAAGAGTTTTCTTCTTTTCACAAATTAGCAACTCTTCTTGCTTCTCGAGAGTTTCCTCTTGACTATCTATTCTTTTCAATAGCTTATGAATTTTAGCAATAGCCGATTTGCTCAAATCACAAAATAGAGCATCATCATCATCATCACTCTCTAATTCACTATCACTACTAGGGGGTTTGGTTTTAGCCATTACCTTGCGCCCTTTGGCCATAAGACAAATAGGCGTCATGGTCGGAGTCGTTGTCGCTCAATTCCCGAATAGCGACTTTGTCGATGGAGTGGCTTCTATGGCGAGGTGGCGACTCCTTCATCATCGATGTCGGAGTCGGTCGTTTGAATCCCATTCTTCTCCAATGTGAGCTCGCCGAGTACTTCTTCTTGTACGTCTTGTTCTTCTTGAGCGGCTCATTCTTCTTGGTCTCATTTGGGTTGTTCTTCTTCTTTGGATGATCGGCGATGAAGTGTCCAACTTCACCGCACTCATAGCAAGCCCTCTTCGTTTCTTCTTCTCCTTGACTTGTCATTGAAGTTCTTCTTGTATTTGCTTGACCAGTCATATTTGAGGAACTTTTGAATTTCCTTACAAATAGAGCCAAGTCTTCTTAGTCTTCGCTCTCATCTTCCTCATCATAACTTGATGTTGATTCTTCCTTCTTACTTGCCTTCAAAGCTATTTGCTTCGGTCTTGAGCTCGAGCTTTGCTTGGCAAGGTTCTTCACTTCTTTTCCTTCTTCTTCCATAAGCTCATGTGAAAGAATCCTTCCGAGCACATCATTTGGAGTGAGCCTCTTGAAGTCTTTTCGCTCTCGTATAAGGGTTACGAGAGTCGAATTCCTTGGAGCAAGGCTCTTAGCATCCTCTTCACCACGACATGCTCCGTCATATCCTTGCTTCCAAGCCCTCTAATCTTGTTCACAAGGATCATCAAACGATCATACATTTGTTGAGGCGTCTCATCATCATTCATGACAAATCTCCCCAACTTGCCTTCTAGCAATTCAATCTTTGACTCCCTTACACTCGATGTGCCCTCATGTGCAACTTGGAGTGTGTCCCATATCTCTTTGGCTTCTTCCAAGCCATCCACTTTGTTGAATTCCTCGGGACTCAACGCTCCAAGCAACACGCTTGCGGCTTGAGCATTGCGGTGGATGTTTTGCTCTTGTTCCGTGAGCTCCATATCGTCTTAGGCATATCTAAACCTGTGCAAACAATCTTCCAAACACTAGGGTGGAGTGACATCAAATGCATTTTCATCTTGTGCCTCCAAGCGGAGTAATCGTGCCATCGAAAAATGGTGCACGCGGGAGGGCACGATAATATAGGAATGCGAAGAGGAAGTATTTAATTTTTACGTAATTAAAAGGAATTTGAGCTCCACTGCGATGGCGTTGAGTGTCACCTTCCTTGGTCTTCAGGAGTTCCATGTCCGGCCTTTGGACTATCTTCTTCCCCGACACACGACAACCTTCAATCAGGTGTTGGCCATCACGTTCCTTCAAGCGGTTAGGCCTTGAGAAGGTTTGGCTCGATACCAATTGAAAAGAAGAGAAAGTTGCCTAGAGGGGGTGAATAGGCAATTTAAAATTTAAACTAAATTTGTCGCGGAAAAGAGTATCGAACTTCGGTATTGGATCGGAACTTCCGATATAATCGAACTTCCGATTCAGTCGGAATGTCCGATCGACTTTTGACACAGACGATTTAAAACTGAAAGTAATAAACTTGAGAACAATCTAAGAACGATAAAGCGACTAAATAAAGAGACAAGCTTAAGTAAAGAAGACAAAGGCGGATTTGATCCGGAGTTCGGATTCTTGAGGGAATCGTCTCCGTTGAGGAAGCTCCAAAGAGCCGGGTCTTTTCCAACCCTTTCCTCCCAAACCTCGGTCACACTTGAGGCTTGGTTCCACTATTTGGTTCCTTTCCTTTCGGAGGCGAGCCGGCCTTCACAAACTTTTCACGGCAACCCACAATCCTTGGGAGCTCGTGAGCGACGCCTAGCCGTCTAGGAGTCCTTCAACCTCCAAGAGTAACAAATGCACGTTGATCGATCTTGGAGGAACACTCTAATGCTCAAGATGGAAGACACTTGCTTGTCACTCTAGCTCCAAATCTCACTTCTAGTCCTCACTCCTTGGATGATCCCTAAGATCAAAGAGGAAGGCTCAAAAGTAGACTAGAGAGGGCTCAAGGTGCACTAGAGTTACGCCAAATAGAGTGTGTTACCCTCAAATGAGAGAGGGTGGGGTATTTATAGTTTCTTGCAAAAACTAGCCGTTATACTCCCACTCATTTGCATATCGAACTTAGATATCAACATCGGAATGTCCGATATGTACAAATAATCGAACTTCGAGCACTTTGGTACATTACACAAGATGCATCGGAACTTCGATGTCAACATCGGAACTTCCGATGTTCCCGAAAATGCCCTTGACAAAATGCTTCTAAGTCCACATCGGACTATCAGATATCAACATCGGAACTTCCGACTTAATCATCGGAATGTCCGATCAATATATCGGAATGTCCGATCAATCGAGAGCTCCTTTTCGAGGTTAGAACACATCGGAACTTCCGATCTTTACAGAGAGCACCTAGAAAGCTTTACAACGTATCGGAACTTCCGATCGTAAATATCGGAACTTCCGATACATCTTCTACGCATCGGATTTGAAGCAAACATGCACATCGGAATGTCAGGTCACATCGGAACTTAGATGTAATATCGGAATGTCGACTTGAACTTTGATTAAAACACATTCCGGTGCATCTTAGCGATAACTTAGGGTCTCAATAAGATTTGAAGTAACATTCATCTGAGCATAGAGACTACTCTAGATCATCTACGATGCATCCCTCTTAATAGTACGGCATTCCTACGACACAAAGCATAGAAAAAATTAAATTACGAAGCCGTTTTACTCGCTTGAATTCGTTTGAGGGTTTCCTTCGCATGTAGAGAATCTCACATTTACTCTTTTACCTGTTCACAAACTCATTGAAGACATTAGTCCTTTTAATCGTTTGTCATTAATCAACCAAAACCAAATTAGGGGCCTAGATGCACTTTCAAAGAAGCCTGTGGAAAAGGCAATTCCATATTTGAATCTTCCATTAGAAGAAGCCGCCGGAAATAATGTGTGCGCACACATTGGCGGAGAAAAACTAAAGGAACTTGCTCCTGGAATGGGAAATAGCAATGAAGAGCAAGTAGAAGTGCATGAAGCACACCATGACGAAATGGCCATAAATTTTGTAATAATAGGAGAATCTATGAAAAGAGCAACAACCATTGCAAGGCTTGTTGTTCAAGGTTTCACTCAACGTCCTAGGGTTGATTATGAAGAAACCTATTCTCCGGTGGAATTACCTTTAGATACTTGATCTCAATGGCAGTCAACTTGAAGTTGAGAATGAAGCTAATGGATGTTGTCACAACATATTTGTATGGAAACTTGGATTCGGAGATATACATGAAAGTACCGAAATGTATCCCTATCCCGAACCAAGATAGAGCAAACAGAAACCTATACAGTGTGAAATTGGAGAAATCACTGTATGGGCTGAAACAGTCAGGAAGAATGTGGTACAATCGCTTGAGTGACTTTCTTTGCAAGAAAGGCTACACGAACAGCGAAGATTGTCCATGTGTATTTATACAACGATCCACGAATGGATTTTGTATAATCTCCGTCTATGTAGATGACTTGAACATCATTGGGACGGATGAAGAAATTGAAGAAGCATGCACATACTTGAAGTCTGAATTTGAAATGAAAGACTTGGGTAAAACCAAGTTCTGTTTAGGCTTGCAGCTTGAACATATCCAAGGCGGAATCTTGGTACACCAATCTTCCTACACACAGAAAGTGTTGGAGAGATTTGGTTTTGAGAAGGCATACCCCGCAAAGACCCCAATGGTCGGAAGGTCACTCCAAGCAGACCTAGACTCGTACAGACCTAGAGAAGAGAGGGAGGAAGTCATGGGAGCGGAATTCCCATACTTGAGTGCAATTGGAGCGCTCATGTACCTTGCGAATAGCACTAGGCCGGACATTGCGTTCGCCGTGAATGTGCTAGCACGATGTTGCAAAACCCACCAAAAGGCATTGGAAAGGGGTGAAGGACATCTTCCGTTACCTTCAAGGAAGCAAAGACCTCGGCCTGTTCTATAGAAGGAACAACGAATTGAATTTGGTTGGCTATGCCGATGTCGGGTACCTATCGGACCCGCATACTGGCAAGTCACAAACTGGATATGTTTTCCTTTGTGGTGGAACAGCAATTTCGTGGAAGTAGTCTAAGCAGACTCTTCGACGTCGACAAACCACTCAGAAATAATTGCATTGTATGAAGCCTCTCGAGAATGTGCATGGCTTCGAAGAATGGTTCACCACATCCAGAAGTCATGTGGTTTGAACATGGAACAAACCCCCACCATTATCTATGAAGATAATGCAGCTTGTGTTGCTCAAATGCAAATGTGATATGTGAAGAGTAACCTCACAAAGCATATCAACCCCAAGTTCTTTTATGCTCATGAAATGCGTAAGATGAACGAGATAAATATACTGCATACTAAGTCGTGTGAAAATCTCGCAGGTTATTCACTAAGTCACTCCCAGCATCTTCCTTTGAAAGATGTGTTAAAGGAATTGGGATGATGAGGCTTAGAGAAGTGCAGATTTCAGGGGGAGATTTTTTCACATACTCCTACATAAATCTCGAACATGAAGTTTGAGTACCCAACGTGAATCTTAAAGATTAACATTGAAGTTTGGGTGGATTGTACTCTTTTCCTTGAGTAAGTTTTTCATTGAAGTTTTCTTACATAAGGTTTTTGATGAGGCAATCCGTGCAACACAGCAAGCGTATGCTATGTACTCTTTCTCCAATTATTTTTCCCACTGGGTTTTTATGGAGTTTTAATGAGGCATATGCATCTCGCAGTGAAGAGTCCAAGGGGAAGTGTTAGGAAACCGATTGTCGTATCCTATATGGACTCTTCCTTATCTCTAAGCAGAACCGCTATATATAGGAGGCAGAGGGTCACCCCATTGTACACAGAAGCATACAAAATAATAAAGCAGACCCGTTCCTCCTCATATTGTGTCTCTCGCCCTCTCTCTCTGTTCTCCACTTTAGATCTATTAGGCAACCCCGGACTATTCGATAGCGAGGTTGTCTAACAATGCGAACTTGTGCGAGTACAGCCCTACCCTGAACGACTGACCAAATAATGTAATAGAAGTATTGGTTACCGACACGTGAGTGGTCAACGGTCAACACTGTTATCAAAGACGCAGAACATTCCATGCATGCATATATTGCAAAAGAATTCATCGTTTGTTCATGGCAAGCATCGTTCCAGGACTATGGACAAACTTATCACTTATCATTAAGTTACTTGTATTCGTAAAGAAGAACAACAAGAGATCCATCCATCCATGCATCCATCAATCCATGAGTAAACCCATGCGATTGTCGGCCACAATATAGCCAAACTCTCCCCTGTTTTCTTCTGACCAGTAGCGGAGCCATCTCCCCGCAACCCTGGCCGGCGGCCGCCCGAGCTCGTCGGCGGGATCCTGCCCAGTCCCCTGTCTAGCGTATGACCGGCTGCCATTGAAGAACAGTAAGAGAGGTTGGAGGATCTGCGCAGCGTCAGGAGATAGACAAAGCTGTCAGCCTGTTTTGAATCAGAAAAACTATTCTAATATCGCCGAAACTCATGAAACTTTTAAAAATTTACACTGAAACTCATGAAACTTACCACTAAAATCTGATGAAATATAAAACTTATAAAACTGAATACTAGAACGCATGAAATAAATTTTTCTTGGTAGTTGACCAAAGAGGTCTTAGGGTGACCAAAGAGGCCCTCGCCTCATATCTTTCAGAAGTTATGCCGATTTTGTACTTATTTTTCTTGGTAGTTGAGAATATCGATCAGATGATTTCTTCAAAACATGACAACGTTTGGTTGATCGAACGCTCGCTGTAGTCCGGCTTCAAAAATTTCATGGCTCACCACCGCTTCTAACCAAACAAAACAGATCCGCTACGTGACTAATAAACTACACGCACCTGCTAATCTTCGGGACGTGTACAATTCCTCTGTCACAGTCAATACAGCCATGAGTCACCTCCCTATGCCTCCAAAGACACCAGGTCACGGGCACCTTGTTCTTTATGGCGATGCAGACAAGGTTCGCCACCTTTCACTCTATCTTACGCTGGTGTGCTACTGGGACAAACCTTTGGATCGTTCTAATTCGCAGCTAATAATGCAGAGATCGGATCCAATCCCCAGAACTTTTCCTGAATCGGTCGACAAGAATTTTGTTGCCCCGTGCAATGGCTCTTGGATTGTTCGACGAACGAACCAGGAAATGCGTCCGGAAGGATCCGGTTATCCAAATGCATCTTTATTGGCAACTTGCAATGTGATCCAGCGGAACTAGAGCCCATAGGTTTGATGCTTTGATTCTGTGTAGAGGCAAATTCTCTGAATAGCTTGAACAGTTCTATGGATGCAATGAAAAGGGAGCAGAGACAAGTTAACTTGTGATGAGGGTGAAGAGCGAAGGGGCTGGAAATGTTCTGGCTTCATACGAGACCAACAGAAGCTAGGCAAGTTAAGTTATGCTTGGCTTGTTCTTGTCTGAGCACATTGCGTGTTCGGTTAATAACCATTAACGAATAATTCAATCTGTTCCCCGTGTGTCCATTACAATGGTCAAATACTCAAATACCACACAGCGTTTGTGTAACAGCCGTCAAGCAGAAAAGAAGCTTTTAACAGAACCTTGACTGATCCACTCAGCGGGAAGCAGCAGCACGCCATACGTAAAATGCAATGATGCTCATATAGTAAGTCGTAGCTGTACATTCAATCTCAGTTCGACGTTTGACAGGCCCTACAATGCTCAGCGCTCAAAAACATGGCCAAGATGACAGACACCACCGTAGTGTAGAACGAGAAAGAAATGGGATACAACAAAAGTTTCCACGAATCATTCGTCCAACAAGACAGGCAATCGATCTCAGCGAAGCGAGGTCTTGCCAGCAAGATGAAGCAACGCCTGCTTGTGGTAGGCAGTGCGGAGCTTCTTGTACTTCTGCACAAATGTTGGCAGGTCGATGTCCTTCTCGAGGAACTTCTGATGCAGCTCCTCAGACTCCTCATCCAACTTTGCCATTGACTCTGAGAGAGCGCCAAGGTAACGTATGTGCATTTCAGTGTTGGGTTTGTGTGAGAAATAACATCACATTGTTAAACTTCAAGTAATGTTTTAGCAACTAAGCAAGATTTCTGGAACCGGTACATGAATGAGGTGCATGAATAGCGAACATTCAGATATTGATGCACACACAGCAAACATGTGCATGTGTGGTGTATTGATGTGCATCATATTCAATCACAAATCACAAGGTGAGCAATCTCAAATGGAAGTATTCAGCTGACAGGACTTGCAGATGCAATTGCTCAGAGCGCTTACTTTGGAGTTTGTGGAGCAGTGCAGAAGGAGAATAGGACTTCATGATCTCGTCCTTTTGCCTTTCCAAATAAGTCAACCTGTCTTGAGCAGCAGCTAGTTCTGTAGTTGTTATTATAGTGCACTGTACAAATCATAAATGCAATTAGAATGCAAGGGAAAAATTATGAAGTGCAGACAACATTTTAAAAAGAACTTGTGCGAAGCATCACAGCAATAATTTCAATAGTTTTCATCATGGTTTAATTGAATTTACAATATTTATAATGACTGGTTTAAAATAATGAATAGCATACTACAGTAGTTGCTGAGATGGAGGTGACAGTACAGAACCTGATTCCTGATCTCCAAGATCCTTTGATCCTTTTCCAAATTTCCCCCTGCAATTCACCATACACCCAATAATATGTCATTTATAAACGATGACAAGTTGTTTATAATTTTTTTCATAGTTCAGCCAATCCAAATATATTTTTGATTTGGAAACACTGATAGGTTGATTTATAGAAATAAAATGAGTAACTCACTTGCCAGTTGCAATGTCTCCTTTCTAAGCTCATCGCGTAACTGAGCATTCACAAAGAGCCACAGGTGAGAAAATCAACTAAAGGACATTTACACAATTTTCTATGTGGGATATATCTTGCCAAGATCTAGCATTCAGATATCTCCTCTATTTTAAATTAACAGTAGTCAGCATTCAATATAAAATAATTGTAGAATAATCACCCCTAAACCACTTCAATATCACACACAGGAGATGTGCCACTGCCCACAGCCTCACAGATGAGGGGAAGAAAAAAAGAAAAATAGAACGTATAGTTAGCCGCAGGGGTTCACTCCGACCTTCCAAAGCCGCAAGCAGACAGTTATGGCCTGTTTGGTTGCCTGCACGTGCGGAGTGTGGCTCGTGCGAGTCTGACCCGTGGGAAACGGCTGCGCGCGGTGTCTCCGTGCGTGCAGGCACGTAGTGCTATTTTGGCCTTCGCTGCATGCGTCGAGCCAGGATGCGCGCTCGCGATGTAGGCAACCAAATGCGAGCTCGCGCACGGTCAATGCATGCAGCGAGCCTGGCCGCACGCATACAGGGAGCCAAACAGGCCTTTAACATCAGAACTATTTAACAACAGAGCTCGATCAATTTGTTCTATTTATAATGTAGAAGCAACAAAGCTCACGTGAACATCTGCAATAAATAAGTTCCAATAATGGTGTGCAGTAGGAGATAAAGATAAAACTTTAAGAAATATATCTGGCACAAAAGAAAATCAATTTGGACTGATGTGCATCAGTTTGCCAGTCTGACATCTTTAATTAACGGGAGTAAATTGAGAAGTATTATCCATAACTGGACTGGCTTACTAAAAGTCTAAAATGTATGCCTATTTATGCTCAAACAGAAACACAAACTAATACAAACAAGCGAGCAATTATTAGCAACCCCACTTTAAGAGCCAATGAAAGAAAAAGATCATTACAAATGGTAGCTACCACGTAGAAAAGCAGTTCAACATTACCACGGTGAAGTTAGCAACACATTTATCAAACAATGGTACATGCAGCAACAAAGCTTACATTGTTCTGGGTTTTAACTTGATCAAGTGAATTGAAAAAAGCATTATATGTCCCTTTGTCTTCCTTCAACAGCCTCTGCAACTCATCAACGCTGCACAAAAACAAAAGCAAAAAAAAATAGTAACAACAGTATGATACAAAATGGTTCAGATCTGTATTCCAAACAAGTACGCAGCACCATGTATAAAGGAATACCCTGCAAATGCACACTGTAAACATTGGGAAATTAGAAACACAACAGAACAATCTGATCTCTGTAATGCCAATCTGTGATTTGATGGCTCATGCTGGAGTTAAATGGTTCATGCCCTACTATAGTGTTCAGATATAAGAATACTGCTATAGCACAGACCATGACACATAACAGAAACATTTTGTCACTAGCTATCAGAAGAGCTCGGCCCTGTTCAGTAATCGTTGGGCACATTATTTTCTCATTTCTAAAGAGAATAAATAGCATATGCAGAGGTGTTGTTTGCATTGTGAGAAAAGGCAACAATTGTACATTTCAGCGTCAGATTTAGTCTTGTTAAGCAACGTTGTTATAATTCTATTTTCTAATAAGTTCCTAGAGAGGTTGCAAAAAAAATGCAAGTCTTAAAAGGAAATCATAAGATGCAAATTTGATAGCCTAAGTAGCATGACCAAAGAATTTTAGCTGCTTTCCAAAGCTTTTTGCATCCAGCATTGCAACCATGCGATGCAAATTTGATAGCCTAAGTAGCATAACCAAAGAATTTTAGCTTCTTTCCAAAGTTTTTTTTCCCCATATTATATCCAGCATTGCATGAAGTGAAAAGAGTCTTGGACAGTGCTAGATGAAGGTAAAAATCTTCTGCCAAGAATTTGTGTTGTATTAGTTAAAGAGGAAATTGTGAAGTATCACCCATAGTAATAACTAACAAATTGTTGAAAATTTTGGAGTTCTTCATTCTTTCCCAAAATTGGTGGAATAGAAAATACCAACCTTCATATCATTATTGTAGTGAGATACTGAAGTGCCCCGGGTAATTAGAGGGAGTAACCACTAGTGTTAGCTCTAATTAATCCAGCTGCTAATTCAACTGATTAATCTGCTAATTTAGAGTAATTGATTGCAAAAGAATTTAAAATACGATTAGACCGAGTAGAGTTAGAAAAACGATTGTCGCCGATCCAAGCAGCGAGGTTTATTCTCCGGCATACTGCACTGTGAAGCCGTGATCGTGATCCTCGCTAGACCGATTCATCACTCCTGGCACCAGACCAATTGCATTTGATTGCGGGTATCCCAGCACTTTTCCTCGCAGATAACCTTCAACCATCGCATTAACCAACGATCACACCGTTCAAGCCATGCACGCCCAAGAGAGCACCCCAAAGATTTAAGTATTATTTCGACCGCCTTGCGCCATGCAAAGCAGCCTGAAGAAGCACTGTGGCGGCAAGGGAAGGGCCATGCAATACAAGAAGACTCGTGGGCGCCAGCGGAAGGGCCATCAGGCTGACCAGTTACTGTGGGCAAAGAAGCGAGGGGCACGGGTTGCCACCTCGCCCCCTTTTCTTTCCTTAGCAAGCACTTTGCCTTCCTTCACTCCCAAACCGAACCAGAGAACCACCGAGAGCAACACGCACAAACACACACATCCAGGTGAGAGGCGCCAAGAGAGCAAGAAGCAAGGAGGGTCCTCAAGAAGCAAGAACCAGAGAAGGGTCGGGTCGGAGGAGGAGACACAAGCCGGCACGACCGAACCAGGGAGGCAAACCACAAGACGATCCGAACAGGAGGATCACCAAGCCCACTAAACCGAGCAAGGAGCGAAGCAAGGAGGTCCCCAAGACGAATCAATCCACGAAGGATCCCCAAGAGCAAGAAGAACCGAACGGCACCACCATCTCCTTCCTTCAACCAAAACCGAGCCAACAATCTTCGTGTGCACCACCATTAGTAGTAGCAAGCTACTTCTTAGTGCACCGATTAGATTGATGAACTCGTGGCCTCGAGTGTTCTAGGTTGCTAGACTTAATCTGGCCGTCTCCGCCAGAACCTCTCCATCATTGACCCAAGAACTTGCAAACACAACCTAAGGCAACGAGTAGAGCGGATAGAACCACCAAAAAGCATCCGTTTTGCCGTTGAACCCTAGAATGCGTAAATCTCGAGCAGAAAACTAAAACCGATGGAAGTAGTAGTATTTCTGTTTCTATCATGCATCTAGAAATGCCAAATCAAAGTAAAAGAACCAAAGACCAAAGTAGTAAGCAATAGATCAAGTAATAACTGTTCTTATCTCATTAGAGAGGAGAGAGTAGAAGGAGAGTAGCAGTAGAGAGAGGTTTCGGCCATGGCGCCGGCCATGGCGTAGGAGGCAAGCGGCATGGAGCGTTGCGCCACGCAAGCAAGAAGAAGAGAGGCCAGTGGCGCTGCGCCACCTGGTCAAGTAATCTTGGAGAGGAGAGCCGAGAGTAGAGGTATGCACTACGGCTGGTCACAATGGCCGGGCGGCAGGGAGAGGGGAATCGCAGGGAGAGCTGGCATGGCAGGAGGAGTCGCTGGGGAGCACTGAGGAGGCAGAGGCAGGTAGGGGCGAAGAAGAAACCGAAGGTGGCTGAGGCCTTGATCGGCAGGAAAGATAAGAGCAGAGAGAAGAAAAAAAGAAAGGGGAGAAGAAAAGAAAAAGAGAAGAGAAAAGGAAAAAGAGAAAAGGAAGAAAAGAAGAGAAAAGAAAAGAAGAGAAAAGAAAAGAGAAGAAAAGAGAAGAAAAAAAATAAGAAAATGAGTAATCTGTTCTTTCGTGCATCTGCGTAGGCTAAAATGCCCGTATCTAAATCGTAGGACAAAATGCTATTTCAATTTCTAAAAGCCGAGTTAATAACTAAAATCTGTAATGGGTGAAATCTGAAAATAATTGAATTGCTGTATTACTTGATTGCTAAAGTATTAATATTATGGGTAAATTAATGGGTTAGATTAAAAAGGAAGTTGGGCAGTATTATGGAATTAATACCTTGGTCATGCCAGATCTCACCGTAATCAATCCGACCCTCATCTCCATATCGGCGAGGACGCATCGACAAGACTACTCCGTGCAAGCATCCTTTGGGAAACCTTTCCTTAAAATGCTTTTAATAACTTTCCATATCATTATAATATCATCCATGCATTACAAAACTTATATATTTAAATTGGAATTGTAAACTTTGAAATGGAGGATGAAAATGGTTGTGGATCTGGTGTGGAGAAGAAAGAAAGGTTGGGAATGAATTGGTTTTTATGGAAAAATGTGTTGGCCAGGACAGCTGATGGAGCAGTTGGCCTGTGCTTATTTTATTAATTACTGTGTTGAGTTAATATGGTGGGTAGAGGATACCGATGAGAAGGTGACATTGGCCGGGGGGTCCTCTACATAAGTAGTATATAAGTTTAACCAACTAATACTTGAAAAATGAGCCGTATCTCAGTGTCAACCATAGAGTGTGCAAACAATGTAAAAGGTTGTCCTAAGAGAGTATTGTGATCTTTACCTGGTGGTTAGATAGTTACTAGGGCACCAACCAAGTTACCTAAGACCCTGAGAGACTGCGAGATGGGACTAAGTGGCGACTTAGTTGCCCATAATGGCGCTATATTTGAAGCCGAGGAAATCTTGCCACATGAGTTGGGGTACAATCATAGCCGCGAGTGTAGTGGGATGGCCTTGAGAGGATTCCCATTCGAAGTAACGGGTGAAGATCACAACTACTGGATTAGTGACAAACGCTCGTTAGCCTCTCCTTGGAGGTCTCTATGGGTAAAGTGATACGAACTCGCGCAGGGGTTTAAAATCATGAATTCATGCCTGCCTCTGGATTGGAGGCTACGGAAGCTAAGTCACGTCTCATAACAAGTGTTAGTAGTTCTTTAATTAAAATTGCCAACTCTTAAAGAAAACCAAAACCTATTTCTAATTAAAAATCGATTTCGATGAGGTAAGTTGGATTTGGAAAAGAAAGGAAAACTCATATATTGCATTCTATTATTCCTTCTTGAGTACTCTGTGACCACTCTTGCTTATATATCCCTTGATTAGAAGGTGAACTATATGGATCGGCCACCAGGCCTGGAGCGAGGTGATCCGCAGGACCAGGACTTATCGGGCAGACGACGACTACCCGAAGTGTCAACGACTACTACCAGTAGTAGAGTCCCTGAGGCCGTCGTCTGATAGTTGGCGGTTCGCAGGGTATTTTGGAGTTGTAATATAATTTTGGTGGTGTATGAAGTCTATGTAAATTATGAACTCATAGCCCGGTGTGGCATCTGGATTGTAATATATGTTATGCTTATCTAGTCTCTAATTATTCTGTTGCCAGCAACATTCTCAACACAACAGAGTAGTCGACAAAACAACGGTACTCCCGCTATTTTGTTGGCCACTATGCTGAGACTCCGCGTAATTAGCTTAGGGTGATGACACAGTGGTTGTTAATTACCCTTTGCTAATCATGCGGGTCGCCACAGATACAAACTAAACTACTATCAAAATATTACTACATTACTCTGAGCAGCATTAGTTTGCCAAGTCTGAAGTCATTCAGTTCGAGGATAAACATTGAAATACATGTCATATCATGGTAAAAAGTAACTGAACATTTGTTATTTTGTAATTCATAATACAGATCAGGTAAGGTAAGGTAAGTAATATACAAAGACAATGTTGTATACAAAAAGCTACAAGCAAAACTGAAAGAAAATAAGGCCAATCGCTTACCTCTTACCCTTCAAACGAGCAATTATCCCTGCAGCCTCAGCTGGAGACGGTTGACCACACGATGAAGACTGAGGATGATCAGAAGCTCTTTGATGTGGACTAGCACTGGAAGAGATGGGCGTGGATGGATGTGAAGATGAACCTACCACCGAGGGAGGGTTCCAAGATTGCGTAGGGATGTCCTGGAAATTTTTATCAGGTTGATGCAGCTGAGAGCTGCAGTTAGCATAGGTTCAGTAGAGCTGAAGTCAGAAAGTAAGAGAAGCAGAATTTTCAAAGCAAGCTTAAGACAAATCATACTAAATTGCAGTGTTGATTTGCATAAGGAATGTCAGTAGTAACTGAAAATCCAACCATAAAGAATGACAGTAGTAACTGAAGATCCAACCATAAGGAACGTTAGTAGTAATTTGGTCAACTCTCTCAGGCTGACAAAATAAACTTTTGGAGCACAAGTGAAAAAAATTATGTACGGTTTTACAAGAAACTAAGATTTAGGCACCAGACAAAGCTTGGTGGCTGGCAACGAGAGACAGTCACATGAGCTGACAAATTATTTGCACTATTACCAATATTTGTATTTTAAGAAAAGAGGCAACTCATTTCATACAAGAAAAAATAAATATTATCACCACAAGACTGAAAAATGAATAGCTGGGACTGTGAAATCAGAAGAAGCACCAACACCAAGATTGCTTTCGATGACATTAACCTACCCAAAAAGAGGAAAGCTCCCGCTCATTGTAGAAGAACAATCTGCATCAAAAGAAATATAAGGTTATGGATGTCAATCGGTACGAATTGTAACTTGAAATGCTTAAATCCTTATCATTTACGAGGATTGAGGTGAACATATGAATAAATTCTGATGGCAAATAACATGTCAATGGTAATGAGAGCCGCACTAGTCGGCTGCATCATTAAAAAAAATCATTCGATTAAATTCCCGATAGGGGATTATCAAGGTTTTGCTTTCCACGAGCGGCGGCTAACACCTCCCCAATTCGTGCATACAGCAAGTAATTGCACGCAAAGCTAGCTAATCCAACCATCGAATTTGACGGTTCCGCGGGGAATCTCCCCCGCAGAAATTAAACGAAACCACCACAGATCAAAGCAGAGCAGGCGGAAGCGGATCATCCCAGGGGAATGGGGAGGAGAGAGCAGGTTACCTTCTCTGGGCCGCGGGCGAGGGGGAGCAGCCGCTTGCGCGTCGCGTTGCTTTTGCTTCGCGTGGGAGGAAGAGGGGGGGTGTGCGACTGCCGACTGATCGGTGGTCGGTGCAAGCACCTCTCTTTAGAGAGACGGGAGGCAGAGGAGAAGAGTCGGAGAGAGACGCCGCCTGGTCACAACGACCAAGTAAGCCTTGCTTGGACGCGACTCGGGCTTGGGCCGGCCGGGCCGAAGCTTCAGGTCTATCGCTTGGGCCGTGTGCATATTTGTATGGAGTTTTTGGGTTCTGTAAAGTAGGGCGGCGGTGCTCGGCACCGGGCACGGCGGCGGTGTGGAACTACGGGAGGGAGGGCGCACTCGGCATGGCGTGCGAGCGAGCGATCGGGCAGGCAGCGCCAGCACGGCGGCACCCGCGCGCGGGCAAGTGCCGCAGTGGGAGCAAAAGCGGGAGGGGGCATCTGCCCACGCGCCATGTACGGGCGGCGCCACTCCGCGTGCGACGCCGGCGAGGAGAGAGGCGCACCACCGCCGCATGCGCCTGCGCGGCGCGCGCTACAGCACCGAGGCGATGGCCGTGATGCGCGGCGCCGGTTGAGTAAAGCCGAAGCGCACGGACTTGGAGCCGTTGCTTTGGGAGGTCTGGTCCATCTGTGGCAAGGTTTCCAATTTGTTTTCGGTCTTTGTTCCTTCTAAAACTTCGATAAAATTTTATTATTTTAAATATAATTCAAACGAAATTCAGAAGGTAGAATTTAAATCTAAATTTTGTAAACCGAGATTTCCGATGTTTCGATTAAAAGCCGAAATTTCGTTCAAAATAACCAAAATTTCGTCAAATTTCAACCGAAAAAAACAGTTCAAACAACATTAAAAAAAATTATTTTTTTTTGATGGTTCTGAACCATCACTAATATTTCCATAAAAATTTCAAATGATGACAAAGCTTGAGGAATTTAAAAAAATTCTAAGAGTGCTACTACCTGATAAAAGGCTAACATACAAATTTCAACCGAATGAAAAATAGTGCAACACACATTATAAAGTTTAAAAAAAATTATGGATGGTCCTGATACATCAATAATGTTCTAATAAAAATTTCAAATGATGAACAAGCTTAAGGAATTTTCTAAAAATCATACAATGCTACCGAAGCCTGACGGACAAATTTCAATTGAATAAAAAATGGTTCAAACCACGTTAAATTTTTTTGCATTTTTTTATGGTCTTGATGAATCATAAATGTTTTTCATAAATTTTTTATATGATGTTCAAGTTTTAAGAAATTGCAAAAATTCTGATAGTGCTACGTCTTGGTAAAAGACTAATGATTAATACATAGTTTTGCTTGAGCAACCAAAAAAAGATTAGAATTTTTGAAACTTCTACAGAGTGTGCTAATGAAATTCTTAAGCTTTCATAAAAATTTCGGATCATGATCATACTCTAGTGAATTTATAAAATTCTTATAAGGGCATTCTACCATTTTATGTTCCTTTTGTTTTTGATTTTTGAAATATAACAAATGAAGTTCAATGCTTTCGTAGGTTTGATTGAGTAATTAAAAAAAGCTTAAATTTTTTTAAAAAGATTTAGAGAATGGTACTAAGGCAATTCTTAAGCTCTCATAGAAATTTTAGATCATGATCATACTCAAGAAAAATTATAAAATTTTGACAAGGTTACTATCTTGATTTTATTCATTTTGTTTTTGATTTTTTTTAAAAGATAGCAAATGAAGATCAATTCTTTTAAGTTTTTTTTTATGATTCTACACTACTAAAGATAGTATCATAAATTTTTTAGAGCATTACCAAGGTTGTAAAATTTTATAAAAATTTGACAATTTTTCTACCAAAAATATAAAATGTCTCAAAAAGTCGGGTTTTCAATAAATTTTCATGGAAGATGAGTTTCTTAAGGGCTAATGGGCCAAATCCGGTCAAATAAAAAACCCTTAGATTTGTGTGAAATTTCACCAAAAATTCTACAATCATTGTAGCAATTTGATCTTTTAAAAAAATTTATCTAACCGGGATTTAGGATATCGTCCCTCGACCGAAATCTTAAATTTTCGATGAAACTCCCGAAATTTTACCGGGATTTTGAACCTTGGTTTGTGGTGCCCATGGCCATGGTTTGCCGTACATTTCCGCATGGGGTTCAATTCGGCGTGTTGTGGCTCGGCTCCGTATTTTACTGTGCATAGAAAATATAGTATTACTTTGATACGTCGAATCGGCGCCGTCGGGATCGGTCTACTCAGCCTATATCCTCCGTGCCTCTGCGCTCGGACGTGTCGACCTCCATGCCCTTGGCTTCACCACAAAACTCGAAACTACTTTGAATTATGGTGCACATTAACTAAGAGTAATGCTTTTTGTATCACTCACCTTCTAAAGGAAACGAAGAGGTAAATAACCATCATCAACCTCCCATATATGCTTTAATTTTTGTGCAAGTTTTAAATAGTAATGCATAAAAGCACCTTACTTCAACTAAACACCATCATAAAAAATTCCGACAAAATTACAGATGTACTTCTAAATTTTTGATAAAAGATTGGCAAGAAGATGAACTTGAGTGCCAATAGAGAAGAAAATGCTCATTAAATTTAATCAACACCATTAAAATTTTATAAAGTAAATATTGATAACCATTTTAAGCAAACCAAACGTGCCATTGGTTCCCTCCTGACGCCAAAAGCGTGGGGCATTGGCTCGGGGCCCTTCTCCGGACCCCTACACAGGTGGTAGGCAGGACGGGAGGCATCTCGTACCTCTGAACACTAGTTCGCAAATCGTCCTCCAACACTTTGCATCCATCCATCGGTCCCTCCCTGCTAGTGCTACCCCATCCCCCCCTCCTTTCCGAGAAAACCACCCCAAAGCAGTATCTGCAGTTGCGAGTTAAAAAAGCATACAAAAGCAGGCCGGCCGACGCCGCAGATGATCAACAGTCGTAGGACTGTTCTGTGGAGCAGGCAGCAGAAGATTCCCTCCTCAACAGTGGTAGAAGTGTTCTGTGGAGCAAGCCCCCTTGTGGCCTTGCCCCACAGGCCCACACTATGGAGATGCAGGGAGGCAACCAGGGGAGAGGCAGATATTATTTTTATTTTTATTATTGTTATTATTTTCTATCACTGTTCTTTTATTTTGTTGATTTTTTAAAAATAAATAAGGTGAAAAATATACCGAGAGAAAATTTTTGGTACTAAATCGAATATTATTTTTATAATCGAATATTTAAAATACTTCCCGCGTTGCGTTGTTCTATTTCTCTCCGAACTATTTTTCATTCTATTTATTGGTTGTGAAAAACAAAATTTGATTATAAAAATATTATTCGATTTAGTACCAAAAATTTCCTCCAAGTATATTTTTTACCCTATTTATTTTTTTAAAAAATGAACAAAATACAAGAACAACGGCTGAAAAATCAACAAAAAAAAATTAAAAACCGACCTCTCCACAAAGGTGCGGCGGGGGCTTGCCTCCCCTCAAGGCGTGGCAAGCCCTGCCTCCCTTAGGGCACGATAAGCCTCTGCCACCGTATTTTTTTCGTACGGTAGAAAATAATTTTTTAAAAAAAGACTAATTGGAGGCTATTGTTATATATAAAAAAATTAAAGAGACTAACACAGAAAATTTCGATACTGGATACGGCGCCCCCGGGGGGAGGATATCCTCTGACTTCACGTCCTCTGACGTTGGGTCATTGACGTGTGGACCCATGCACTGGGAGGGCCCACATGTCAGTGACCCAAAGTCAGAGGGGTGAAATCAGATGATCTCATTCCGCCCCCCGGGATGCCTGACCTTTCAAAGCAAAGGCGAGGTGCGATGGATGACGCGCGGATCAATGGCGTCGGGCGCTCACCGCTGAGGCCCTGACCACCTCGTGGCAGACACATGGTGCATTCCTGTGACACCACCGCAAGCTTTGCCATAAAAAGTTTCTGCTCCTGTCCTGCCTATGGTGCTGCCCTACCGCTCGCTGCACAGTGGTACCTGGCCTGGCTCCCTGAAGCTACGCGACCTCCCCCCTCACCTTCTCTCTCATCGCTCCATTGGTTTGTGCCTTTCTTCCATAAGTAGTAGCCCAGTTGCTCCCTCCCTTCCGTCCAGCTCCTGGTCCTTTGCGGAAAGAGGAAAAGGAGCTCGCGGCCACTGCCCCAGATCTACAACACCTGTAAGCGTCTCCGCGATCCCAAACTTGCTTCATGCTGTCCAGTTAGGGTTTTCTCTACTTCTCCTCTCCTACCTAGCTAATACGCGCGCTTCGTCTGTTCTCCTCCTCCTTGCAGTTGTGGTGGTGGCCGCCGCGTGGAGGGGGGATCGATGGCGGGGAAGAGGGAGAGGATTGCGATACGGAGGATTGACAAGCTGGCGGCGAGGCAGGTGACGTTCTCCAAGCGGCGGAGGGGGCTGTTCAAGAAGGCGGAGGAGCTCTCCATCCTCTGCGATGCCGAGGTCGGCCTCGTCGTCTTCTCTGCCACCGGCAAGCTCTTCCAGTTCGCCAGCACCAGGTATCTATCGCCAGCTACCGCCAGCCGCCTACCGGTCTCCTTCCTCGCTCCTCGTGTATACGAACTAATCTGGCCTCGATCGGTTCTTGGATAGTAATGTACTGTAGTTGGGGGTTCTTCCAGGTTTAGGGTTAGATTGATCCGGTTGCTCGATCGGTCGTCCATCGTTAGGGGTTATTGGTATCTGAAATTCTGAACGCGCTAATTGATTCGATAACTTCTTCTTCTTTGATTTGGCGTGCTAATTAATTGCATACGACTATAAGTCCTCATTGGTGTTTCTTGAGTTCTTGAGATCGAGGGTTCTTGCTTTCCAACTTATTCGGTCCACTCTTTCTTATGGTGTGTTGTTTACGGATTTGATATTTGATGGGCCGGTTGTGGATTCTATTCTTTCTGGCTATTACTCTTTCAATGATCCCAATAGTTAGAACAGAGGTGTTGTTGCCTAACCTTGATTTGGTTAGAACATATGTACAGTTCTTCTGTTCATGCTCAGCCTTTTTTTTTTATGTCTATGAATGCTTTGACTGTTCGACTCATTGTCTTTTAAGTATGAATGCATGTATATCTTCTTCTGTGGAGTTACAGTCCAAGTTTAGATTTTTTAGACCAAGTTCATATTTTCTTTTCTTTCTGATAAGTACGTGTTTCTTTGTTTGATGCGTATTTTTCCTTTGATCCACCTTGAAACGTCCATCATAGATAGATAATTTCAGGTTTAGTCCTTTGTTTTAGTTTGGTGTTTTTTGTTTTAATTAATCTCACTACTGTTCTTCCATTAAGACATGTGGAAGAGACTTTACAGACGGAGGGTTTTCTTTTGGCAGGGCAGCCGGTAAAATTAACATTGTACTATTACTCTTGGAGAAAATCAAAGTTGGACTTTAATGCCTGAAGTGAGACAACTTTTCTACAAGCTGTTTGGACTTCCAAGTCTCTTCTCTAGATTTATTTGTTTTATTGCTGTCAGTTCTAGCACGTTCTAACTTTTCTAAATTGCTTTTAAGGACATGTACAGTGATACAGATCGTGACTGTCTATAATACACTTTCATATCATCTATATATAGTATTAAAGATAACTCATATAATAGACTGTCTATATAGCTATATGTAATGAACTCTTATATAATTAATAAACTGTCTGTACAATGGTATACACAGTATAAAGTTGTCCATAAAACCGTCTGTTAAATAATAGTCAGTATCTTTCTCTCTTCTCCATATTATCTAAAATCCTATGCGGCATACTCTTATAAACGTAGTTGCCCTAAGTTTGGACTTCACTATTACTCCAAAGTTGCGCATCCTACATACCTAGCAAATCTTAACCAGCAATGCCTTGGAATGTCTCATGTGACCTTCCTTGAAAACGTCATTTCGAACTTGGTTAATTATAATATTATCTATATAATCTCCATTAAAAGGGAGCAAGAAGAAGACACTAGTACTCCAAAGTTGGGCATCCTACATACCTAGCAAATCTTAACCAGCAATGCCTTGGAATGTCTCATGTGACCTTCCTTGAAAACGTCATTTCGAACTTGGTTAATTATAATATTATCTATATTAATCTCCATTAAAAGGGAGCAAGAAGAAGATAGGACATGTAATTTGGACTTGCAAATGCTGAAATTAATACAAGTTACAAAAGCAGTAGTCATCATGATATGTACATACATGATTAATTCTGAGCGCGCTCTCAAAGCTAAACACCTTTGGTGTAGAAGAGGCTGGAAATGTGCGTTTGTGGTAATTAGTTCAAACATCCAATTGATACTATATAGCATATATACATGTAATTGATACTATATAGCATATACTCTAAATCATAAGCTCACCTCTCGGGTGCTGATTCTAGCAGCTGTACATATAGTTTGCAAGTAGTGGGAAATGAAGTCGTACTATGTTATGAATTAATCCCATGCATTATGAACACAAAGAAATGCATCTAATAATCCAAACTAGCAGGCAGATATAAAAAACTACCAGGTTGTCAACAGTGTGACATGTTCGATGATCATGTTGAAAATTAACACTGTGATGCTTTCTGCAAAATTAATAAGAAGTGAAATATTGCCAAAATCATGCAAAAACTAGCGTTACTCGAACACCCGAGTCGGATTCTGACACCAGTGTCCAATTCCGAGTAGCATTTCCTCTGCCTGGAAATTTTTGCCAAATCGGACACCCCGAATCCGAGTCGGATTCTGACTCTTGTGTCCGTGTCCAAGTAAAACGGGCAAAAATTATGTAACCAATATAAACTTGGGAAGTAGAAGTATGCTAACACTAAAATTGATAACATTGTTATGCATGCTAGGAAAATATGCTTATCAGCATTTGGTGTAATTAAGAAGTATCGGAATCATGGTTGTCAAGGCGTACCTGGCGACCATGGTGAGTATCGGGCGCCAAGATGCCTAGGTGTCAAGGCGGGCACCATGGCGTCCTTAAGGTGAGGTACGGCGAGTGAGCACAAACACAAGCAGAGAGCCAAAGAGCATAGCACAAGCAGAGGTCCATACCAGCAGAGGGTAGAGCACAAGCATATCGGCGCCAGGAGCCAGAGAGTATCGGCAGAGGGTAGAGCACAGGGCACTATAGAGGAAGAAGCAGATCAGCAGAGGGCGCACAGGGCACATCAGCGAGGTGCGGCGAGTGAGCACAAGCACAAGCAGAAAGCCAAAGAGCAGAGCACAAGCAGAGGTCCATACCAGCAAAGGGCAGAGCACAAGCAGAGGTCCATACCAGTAGAGGGCAAAGCACAAGCATACCGGCGCCAGGAGCCAGAGAGTAGATCGGCAGAGGGTAGAGCACATGGCACTATAGAGGAAGAAGCAGATTAGCAGAGGGCACACAGGGCACATCAGATGGCAGAGGAAGAGCCGACGAAGAAGTAGACGGAGAGGATGGAGTGGAGGGCAGAGGAAGAAGAAGGGAACTCAGGGGATCTCACCGAAGGGAGTGGAGGAGGGAGGGGAGCTCCTTGGCACCTGGCACAATCAGGGGCGGCAGGTACGGTTGAAGGAGCAGTTGATTTCATCATGCTCTGTTGAGCTCGAAGCACAGACGAAGCCGCCCCCTCTGGCCTCTGTATCTTACCCTGGCCCTAGCCAGCTGGCCAAGTCGACCACCAGGAGCCTCACCGTGGACGTTGCGCCGACCCTGTGGATGCTGCAAGGTTCTAGTTGCCCGCCTAGATCTCCAAGTCGAGGCGAGCTCCCACAGCGTCCAGCCAGCAACGCCACGACGCATAAGCGACACCGTAACAACCATAATCAGAATTGAGAAGTACTAATATAGTACATGGAAAGTGAATCATTTACTTTCTTCCACACAAATGCCTTAGGGCCTCTTTGGAACGCAGAAAATTGAAAACACGTGAATAGGGGAAAAAAGAATTGGATGTCATTGTTAGGAAACCGGATTCGTATCCGATATGGACTCTTCCTTATCTCTAAGCAGAACCGCTATATATAGGAGGCAGGGGGTCACCCCATTGTACACAAGCATACAGAATAATAAAGCAGGCCCGTTCCTCCTCATATTGTGTCTCTCGCCCTCTCTTCTGTTTCTCCGCTTTAGATCTATTAGGCAACCGGACTATTCGATGGCGAGGTTGTCTAACACGTTATCAACGTAAGCTCTACCGGAGAAAGATTGAAAGGTGAGAAAAGACAAGAAGCGAAGGATCATCGGCGACGATTTAACGTCTACTACCGGCGATTGATCGCCCGATCCTATCTGCAATCAACTCGCCATCAAGCCGGCATCCACTCGGATTGCCTAAAGAAAAGTCCTACGCGACTCTATCCTACGCGATAGTCTACCGAAAAATAGATTGAAAAGGTGAGCAATGGGAGATTGAATCTAATCGCTCGTTTGTTCCAATGCATCTACGTGGCACGGTTACGAATCTGCATTATGTTCTTTCGATTTCCAAGACATATTATAATTGCATCTAAAGTACATGAAGCGTCGATCGGCAAGACGGTCGGCCGTGACGACCTTGAAGTCGCAAACCGCGCCGCCGCATCGCCCGGTTGATGGGTCGCGAACACTGAGACCATCGCCGCGTGGCTTGAAGCGACCGCTGGTTCCTCTCTTGGCGCTTGAAGACGCCGCCGCCTTGGCTCTCTGCTCGGCGCCTGAAGTCGTCGATCTACGACATGAAGCCGTCGCTTTTAAGCCCACGGCATGAAGCCGACCGACCGGCCATGTGCCCCATGGCCCGGCCTCGCAGGGCGTCGCATCGCATGATCCGCCGTGCCGGCCATCGCCGATCCTTCGGCTTAAACAAGCCGCGCCCATTGCCACGGCGCCCACAGCGACCATCGGCCGATCGCAGACTGCCGCCAAGTCGCCATGGGCTCGCGGCGCTGAACTTCGGCCTCGCGAACTGCTGCGTCCGTCCGTCTGGCGTCATTGCCGCCGCGCAATGCGTCAAGGCTGCCGTCTTGCGTATTCTAGGACATCAAGAAGCAAGTATTGTTTTGGACGTAAAGTCCATTGGTTCATGCACTTGAATAGCATTGTTTTTGGACGTGAAGTCCATTGGTTAATGGGCTTGAATACTAGTGAAGTCCATTGGTTTTTGGACGTGAAGTCCATTGTTTTTGGTTCATGCATCCGGCGTGGCGCACGGGGGAAGGGGGAATTACCCCCTTGCCCCCGGTTCTTTTATTTCTGTTTTTTTTTTCAAAAAAAATAATAATTAGAAATTCCAGAAAATTATGAAAAGTGCCAGAAAAATATGAAAATTTCCAGAAAAATTCAGAAAATGTTATGGCTCTGTTTTTAATTTTCCTTAGCCTTATTTTCTGTATTTATGAATTTTTGCATGTATTTTTGCAATAATTGCCCTGTTTAGAATATCGGAAATTCCTGAGAATTTATTTTCCGAATTTATGAATTTATAAATTATGTTATGTTGATATTTGCTAAAATTCAATTTCCTGTTGTAAAGTAATTCTGAAAATTGCTTGGAAATTAGCAGAAATTATGAAAAGTGTTAGGAAAATTCCAGAATTTCTCATACAACAGTTTATGAGAACATGAGTGGTTGGGATTTGATTTTGGTAATGAATAAACAGATATGAGACAATTGGTGTCTAGGAAAACACACATGAGGCTTGGTTCTTTAATTGGCACCCGGAAACGGGAAGTGCTCCCTCCCTCATGTGAGCCCTAGGGGCAGTTGACTGGCCAAGAGTCAAATTGTGAGAGATATTCATTACTGTTTTCGTTCGACCAACAAGAATTATATAAGTTGTAATTAGACTTATGCCATGTTTAATTCATGTTGAAATTTATTTTACGTTATCAAGTGATCTTTGGAAAATTCTTTGTATAATTAATGAAAATTGCCAAATACTAAGAAAATTACGAAATTCATGAGAATTTACTTTCCGCATTTTACGAATTATGCAATCACACTTTATTAGATTACACGCAAGAATCTAATGTAGGAATCTTGTAAAATGCGGATGTCCGGCATTGTGAACCGTGAGTTTGAAGAATTGGCCCAAGACGGCCAAAACTACCTCACTTGGGCATCCGATGTGAAGATCGTACTCGGCGGCAAGAAGCTCAGTTGCTATTGGCTTAGGGTCCTCGAAGGGCGCACCACCTAATGCCGAGCGTAACGATCAAGCATTGCACTTCCTCGAGCACCATCTCTCACCACCCTGAAAAATGAATATATGGTGAAGAAAGTGCAATTGAGCTATGGATCGCACTTGAAGCGATTCGAGAAGCTCAAATACACAATCTTGCCCCAAGCACGACAAGATTGGAGTGCGTCTGAGGTTTGAGGACTACAAAAAATGGCGAGTACAATCGCCTTGCACGTAATTTGTACTAATCTCTCCTATGTGGCAAGAAGATCACCGAAGAGGAGAAGATTGAGAAAACTCTTTCCACTTTTCACCCCAATGCTATCCGAGAATGCCCTGACTATCGTCGGACGCATACAAGGAGTATAGCGAATCGATTGATGTTATGCAAGTTATGGAGTCACAAGATGAAGTTCTCAGAAAGAACTTCGTCTCACAACCACTGGAAGGGGCATTTTACCGTAAATCAATGCCAACGACTATAAGGTGAAAAAGCCCGCCACATGAAGTGGGTCAAGAAGGGTGGAAAAGAGAAACATCAGGCCAAAGGAAAGTCCATAGCCCAAAAGAAGAAGAATGACAAGGAAAAGCCGCAGGGCAAGCCGTATGGATGACAAAACCAAGCGTGCTTCAAATGCGGCACTTGGGGGCATTGGTCAAAAATATGCCTGAATCCAAAGAAGTGATCAATGCATATCGTGCCAAGAAGAAGGCCAAAGGAAATGCACCGGCAGAGGCACATTTTGTCAAGTAGGCAATGATGATGTCATGGAAGTTGACACCCCACATGCTTCATCCTCGCACCGGCCTAGACATCAATGATGCGACCAAGCCCTTGGCAAATGAAGAAAACACTTCGTGGATGACATAGAAGCGAGAAATGAATGCATACTTTATGATTCCGTTTAGTGCATGAATAACATTGTTAGCACTTTCTTTTAGATTGTGGTTGATTAGTTAATATTGAATAATTATAAGCTCTCGAAGAGCATACTTTTACTTTCTCATGAATAAGAATTGTTATTTATTCTTTATTCCAGTATTCTTTACTTGCAAGCAATGTTTGAATTACTTTGCCAACGTCGATTAGAATTATATTTCTTTTCATCTAGAAATCGTGTAGCACCCAATGGAGGAAATATGCATTGTTGATAGTGGCACAACAAATACCATCTTAAGAGAGTCGAAATACTTCCAGACGATCACGAAGAACGCTGTAAGGATTACGACAATCGCAGGAAGCGATACGCATATAATAGGCTCAGGAAGAGCCACAATTATATTGCCAATGGGTACAACTTTGGTAATTGAAGAAGCCCTCTTGTACCCTGAATCAACTCGCACTCTCTTAAGTTTCAAGGATATCCGCGCCAATGGGTTTCACGTAGAAACCAATGAAGAAAATGGCAAAGAACACTTGTGCATTGTGAAGCACGCGGAATATGGAAAGATGGTACTAGAAAAATGTCCCTCATATGAATCTGGGTTGTACTACACGAAAATCAATGCACACGCAGTGTATACTTCTTTGAAGACTGTCTTTAGAAGCTCTGAATTATTTGCTTTATGGCATTGTAGATTAGGTCATCCTGGTCTTAGATTGATGAGAAATATAGTTAACAACTCACAAGGTCATGGCATTAATGTTAAGAATTTCTCGAATCACGAAGATTTTGTCTGCCATGCATGTGCCACCGGGAAAGTAATAACTAGACCCTCTGTTATGAAAGTGCAACATGAAATCCCTGCATTCTCGAACGCATTCAGGGGATATTTGCGGACCGATTCAGCCATTGTTAGGGCCGTTTCGATCCTTTATGGTGCTCATTGATGCTTCCTCGAAATGGTCGCATACATGTTTCTTGTCAACAAGGAATCATGCATTCGCAAAGTCGATCTCGCAGATCATCGAATTAAGAATGCTTTTCACGATCATCGCGTGAAGTCCATTCGAATGGACAATGCCGGTAATTTACTTCTAAGGCATTTGATGATTATTGCACAAAGAATCGAATAACTATTGAGCACTCTGCATCGCATGTCCATACGCAAAATGGACTAGTGAAGCACTCATAAAGAGGATTAAGTTTATTGCCGCATCGCTCTTGCAGAGTTGTAACTTGTCCAACAATTGTTGGGGACACGCAGATCTGTATGCAAAGAAAGACTCATCAATTATAGACAATCGGCCTACAACATCCATTCAACCATGCAAACTAGTGCATTGGGTCAACTCAAGAATTGAATGTATGGTATATGTACCTATACCACCCCACAAATGATCGCAATGGGCCTCTCCGCAAAGTCCGGGATATACGTTGGTTATGAGAGTGCATCCATAATCAGGTATTTGGAACCCATGATTGGAGACTTACACACACTCGATTCGCCGATTGCATCTTTGACGAGGACCATTTCCGTTATTAGGGAGAGAATCAACCATTGGATGAAAAATCTTGGGAAATAGTATGGCATTCCTTTGGGATCCCCGCGCATGACCCTCGCACTAATGAAGCAAATCAAGAAGTCCGTAAGATAATTGATTTGCAGAATTTAGCAAATGAACTGCTCGATCATTTTTGTGATCTCAAGAGCGTGGTTAAGTCGCATGTACCAGCAAGAAATGCACCAGAGAGGGTGGAAATACCAAAGAAAGCGAAGGTATCCCTCATCCTGTTCAAAGGCCTCAAAGAAAAAGAACGGAGATCGGCTTCTCAAACCCAAAGTACCGGAGACGTCTAGGGAAAAATGGGCAAGAGGACTTACCATAGCCAATCACAAAAATGCCCCAAAGCAAGAAGGGAGCCGCTTGAGACCTGGCACCGGAAAGAAGCCTGTCGAAAAGGCAATTCCAGATTTGAATCTTCAATTGGAAGAAAGCACTTGAGAAATAATGTGTGCGCACACATTGGCGGAGAAAAACTAAAGGAACTTGCTCTGGAATGGGAAATAGCAATGAAGAGCAAGTAGAAGTGCATGAAGCACACCATGACGAAATTGACATAAATTTTGTAATAATAGGAGAATCTATGAAAAGAGCAACAACCATTGCAAGGCTTGTTGTTCAAGGTTTCACTCAACGTCCTAGGGTTGATTATGAAGAAACCTATTCTCAGGTCATGGGTGGAATTACCTTTAGATACTTAATCTCAATGGTAGTCAACTTGAAGTTGAGAATGAAGCTAATGGATGTTGTCACAAAGATATTTGTATGGAAACTTGGATTCGGAGATTTATATGAAAGTACCTAAGGTATCCTATCCCGAACCAAGACAGAGCAAGAGAAACCTATACAGTGTGAAATTGGAGAAATCACTGTATGGGCTAAAACGATCGAGGAAGAATGTGGTACAATAGTTTGAGTGACTTTCTCTGCAAGAAAGGCTACCTAACAGCGAAGATTGTCCATGTGTATTTATACAACGATCCACGAATGGATTTTGTATAATCTCCGTCTATGTAGATGACTTGAACATCATTGGGACGGATGAGGAAATTGAAGAAGCATGCACATACTTGAAATCTGAGTTTGAAATGAAAGACTTGGGTAAAACCAAGTTCTGTTTAGGCTTGCAGCTTGAACATGTCCAAGGCGGAATCTTGGTACACCTAGCATCCTACACGCAGAAAGTGTTGGAGAGATTTGGCTTTGAAAAGGCATACCCCGCAAAGACCCAAATGGTCGGAAGGTCACTCCAAGCAGACCTAGACCCGTGCAGGCCTAAAGAAGAGGAGGAAGTCCTGGGAGCGGAATTCCCATACTTGAGTGCAATTGGAGCGCTCATGTACCTTGCGAATAGCACTAGGCCGAACATTGCGTTCGCCGTGAATTTGCTAGCGCGGTACAGTGCAGAACCCACCAAAAGGCATTGGAAAGGGTGAAGGACATCTTAGTTACCTTCAAGGAAGCAAAGACCTCGGCTTGTTTTACAGAAGAAACAATGAATTGAATTTAGTTGGCTACGCCGATGCTGGGTACCTATCGGACCCGCATACTGGCAAGTCACAAACTGGGTATGTTTTCCTTTGCGGTGGAACAGCAATTTCTTGGAAGTCGTCTAAGCAGACTCTTGTCTCGACGTCGACTAACCACTCAGAAATCATTGCATTGTATGAAGCCTCTCGGGAATGTGCATGGCTTCGAAGAATGGTTCACCACATCCAGAAGTCATGTGGTCTGAACATGGAACAAACCCCCACTATTATCTATGAAGATAATGCAGCTTGTGTTGCACAAGTACAAATGGGATATGTGAAGAGTAACCTTACAAAGCATATCAACCCCAAGTTCTTTTATGCTCATGAAATGCATAAGATGAACGAGATAAAGATACTGCATACTAAGTCGTGTGAAAATCTCTCAGATTTATTCACTAAGTCACTCCCGGCATCTTCCTTTGAAAGATGTATTAGAGGAATCAGGATGATGAGGCTTAGAGAAGTGCAGATTTCAAGGGGAGATTTTTCACATACTCCTACATAAATCTCAAACATGAAGTTTGAGTACCCAACGTAAATCTTGAAGATTAACATTGAAGTTTGGGTGGATTGTACTCTTTTCCTTAAGTAAGTTTTTCATTGAAGTTTTCTTACATAAGGTTTTTGATGAGGCAATCCGTGCAACACAGCAAGCGTGTGCTATGTACTCTTTCTCCAATTATTTTTCCCACTGGGTTTTTATGGAGTTTTAATGAGGCATATGCATCTCGCAGTGAAGAGTCCAAGGGGGAGTGTTAGGAAACCGGATTCGTATCCGATATGGACTCTTCCTTATCTCTAAGCAGAACCGCTATATATAGGAGGCAGGGGGTCACCCCATTGTACACAAGCATACAGAATAATAAAGCAGGCCCGTTCCTCCTCATATTGTGTCTCTCGCTCTCTCTTTCTGTTCTCCAGTTTAGATCTATTAGGCAACCCCGGACTATTCGATAGCGAGGTTGTCTAACAGTCATGTCCATTTGAATCCTATAGGTATTGAAAACGCAGGGTTTGTATAAAAATGTTGTTCGGATGCTACACAAGAACTTTGAAGGAAAATATCTCTTGATGAGAGAGAGAGAGAGAGAGAGAGAGAGAGAGAGAGAGAGGTGAGAGAAAAAGAGACGTTGCCTTGGACTTCTCAAAGGAATTTTAATAAGAGGTTGTCCAAAATTTGGAAGAAAGGAATGGTTTCTATAGGAATTCCTCGGGTCATTCCTGCATTTCAAATGCTCTCGTAGGAAAGTTTTTCATAGGATTCTAATCGTCCAAAGAAGCCTTAGGGGGTGCTTGGATTAGGGGTATTTCATTGGAATGTTTTAGGATTTAGTTCAAATTTGAACTAAATCCCAAAACCTCCCAAAAAATTACCACTCATCCAAGCAGGGCCTTAGAGATATACTAATACAGTCTATTCTTTTCATGCCACGCAGTGAATTTTTTATATGACTGACACTAGCTGCCTGTGCATGACATGATTTATCAGGGTGGCTAGAGAAGGCTACATATGCATATTACTAGAATGATCGGGACTCTTGAACCAAAAAATGTTAGAAAGGATTGACCAATCCAATCAAATAGGACCCTTGAGGCCTGTGCAACTCCCGTTCTACTATCAAAAGGTAGAGCATCATGCATCGGAATTCGTCCTAGTATTAGATTCGAGGGGGACATCTATGCCCGTGAAAATTTTTCCATCTTTTTTCGCATTAGGCAAATCTTTATACCGTGATATATGGGGTAATTTACTATCCCGTCGGATGAGGTTGGGACGCTATAGCGTTCCCCAGTTTTTCTATTTTTTTAATGATTTTGTCCATAAATATAAGGCGTATTTCACATTTAAATACAAAATTAGTGTGACGTTACATCTATACCTCTAGTAAATATCCAGCTTTACTGTACATACGTCCATTGTATATAGTGCTTATAGATAATAATTAGAGATAGTTTAGTCATGTTCAATATCTCCTTGGTCTACATGCTAAGAGGAAATATGACTTATAAATTTGGACGGAGGGAGTACTGCATACAAATTTCACTAAGGGGTTGGCCGATTAACTCACGAGAGAAATATCATTATGTTCAATTCATATATTCACATCCTAATTCATCTGGGAAACTAGCGTTTGTACATAACCCCAAGTATCAAACGAAGTTTATTTTCACTAATTTATGACAGGGTGTTTACACTAGATATGACCCACTCTCCGCTTATTTTCAAGACAATCCTTAAAAATGCTTGTTAAGTTGTTAACCTAACGAAAATACATGTACTGAACCTTAGGGTTGCATAGGATTTCAGGTATGTTTGGTTAATTTGACACTACACCATTCGGCTGCATCGATCTCTTCTTCACCTGTCACCTATTTATAGCTCACTATGCCCTGTAAGTTAAGCTTCAAGCAGTCCTGGACCACCAAGTCGTGCATACGACTCATATTCATATGGCCCAGGCATGAAATATTGATGGTGGAAGAACAATGTAGTAGCTCTTTCTTTTACTTTCCTCTTTTTGAACAGGAACAAGTAGCTCTTTGACGCCTGGCCTTAATTTGTTGCCAGAAGTACTAAAGCAGCTCTTTCCTTCATCTCCTTTTCCGAAGAAAATAATGTGATAGGTCAGATCATTTATTTTGCTCGTTTTGATCGGCTCGGAGTAGATGTCTGTCGTAGGGACGGGCTGAGGACTTGATTCATCATACACGAAGAGACAAGTTTCATCGAAGGGTCAAATCAAATACGTAGGATTCAGCTAGAGAAGAAGCTTGGAGACATCCAAACCCCCATTTGGCCGGGGAGCCAAATAGGGGCTCGGTTGTCTTCCGAAGGGACTACCAAACCAAAGGAAGCCCCTTCGGAGGATCCGAACGCCAAAGGTGTTTGGGAAAATCGACATGGAAAATAGAAAATGGTTGAAGAGTCTCTGTAATTCTAAATAGCTCCCCTCATGTAATAGAGAGGTGGGAGAAAAATAAATAAGCTCGTTCTTTTTCATACCTTCTTGTCGCTCCTTGTACTCTGGGACCTCGTCACGCCCACTCCCTTCTAGGGGATAAGTGACTGAGGCTCTTTCTTTTATACTGTTTGGACAGTAGCCACAATAATATCATTTCTATTTTTTTTGGTAATAGCTAGCATCAATTGATTAAAAGGTTGTGGAGAACACCAATCTTCACACTGTACTCTGATTAATTTGTGTTTCCTACGTTGATGAAGTATTAAGCAGATTATAGATCGGTACTCCTCGCATGCCAAGACACTTCAGAAAGCAGACGAGCCTTCTCAGCTGGACTTGCATGTAAGCTGAAATTACATTTGCAATAACTATGATGCTGATGATATAAATGCTTATATCTCTTATTTCATTTAAAAAGAATTGTGTCCACTTTGTAGCTAAACGGCCATATAATTTATAGAATTTTGCAGTGCATTGTACCGGTGGGTATGGTGGTGGTATAAATCAGATCTAGCCATCGATTTGTTAAGTTTATTCCTACTATTTTGCTACCGAAGAAAGTATGTGTTCAAGAGTTTTCTGTTATTCTGTTGCATGGCTAACATTATAGCCTTCTGTATTTGTTCTAGCTATATATAGATAGACTAGATTATATCAATTCTGTTGTAACCTTCCATACTTATCCCTAGAGGATGTATATATAAGAGCCCAATCACCCACGAAGGTGTGCGGCTGATTCTATCTATTTCCTCACTTCTACATGGTATCAGAAGATTAGATTTGATCCTCTCTTCCTCCTGCTGCTCTCTCTCACCTCTAGCCATGTCCACCTCCTCAGCGACTTCCTCTGTGACTTCCTCCGATCTAGCCACCGACGCGGGCGCTTCTCCACAGGTCTCCGCTGCACCGCTTTCTGGTGCCGTCGGTCTCTCCTCTTCTCGGGCCCTGCTGCCGGTTCAACTCGATCTCCACACCGCCAACTTCACCAAGTGGAACATCTTCTTAAAGGCGCTTCTCGGCCGCCATGGTCTTCTCCACCATGTCGACGGCTCCATCGCCCCCGTCCCCGGCGACGCTACTTGGGCGTCCGATGACTACGTTGTACTTTCTGTAATGTACGGGTCCATCTCTGCCGACGTCCTCGACATCATCCTCGACAAGGAGCAGACCGCTTGGCAGCTCTGGGTCGCTGCTGAAACCCTCTTCTGCGGCAACAAATAGGGTCGTGCTATCGTCCTCCTCAACGAGTTCCACGGCCTCCAACAGGGCGACCTTACAATCACCGCCTACTGCAAGGAGCAGAAGCGCCTTACCGATGCTCTTCGCGACGCTGATGCCCCTGTTGACGATCGCATGCTGGTGCTCAATGTGCTACGCGGCCTCAACAAAACCATGGTTCATGCCGCCACGGTCGTCGCCATGACATCGCCTCTTCCATCGTTCGTCGAGGCTCGGACTTCTCTTCTCAAGGAAGAGATGCGCCTTGGCATTGCAACCAAGGCCGAAGCTGCCAGCGCTCTCTTCACCACTGCCAAACTCCCCTGTTCTGGGACATCCTGCACCGGTGCTAGCCGCGGCGACGGCTCTTCCTCGTCAAACAAGTCCAAGAAGCCGTGGAAGAAGGGCGGTCTCGGCGGCCACCACACGAGCAGCGGCTATCGTCCTCCAACACCATCCGGACCATGGATCTGCTTCAATCCTGGTACCGGGCTGTGGTCACCAAACTCGCAGTCGGTGGCGCCCCCGCCTCCTCGGCCCTGGCGTACGGCCTCCTAGGCCCTCGCCTCCTCAGACGTGTCACTACGGCAGCACCTCCATTTCCGTCCCAACCCTCTACACCAGCTTCTCCAGCATGGGATAGCCAGCCAGCCTCATCTCGGTGCTCAACAACCTTCAACTCAGCTATGGTGGCTGGGTAATGGACTCCGGTGCATCTGCCCGCATGACGCCCGATGATGGTAACCTACATCATTCCTCTCAGCTTTCCCGTAATTCTCTTGTCACCGTTGGGAACGGTTCTCGCATCCCAATCACTCATGTTGGTTCCTGCACACTTCCCTTCCAGTCTGGCTCTTCCTTTGATTTACATCGTGTTCTTCACATTCTATCTTTAATTCGTAATATGTTGTCTGTTCGCCAGTTTACACGCGATAACACCTGCTCTATTGAATTTGATCCTTTTGGTTTCTCTGTAAAGGACCTCCGAACGAAAGCGATTCTTCATCGCTGCGATAGTCAGGGCGACCTCTACGTCTTCCCTGCCACTACATCCAGCTGCAACACTGCATTCGCCTCCCTTGCAGTCTCTTCGGAGGTGTGGCACCGCCGTATCGGTCATCCTGGTTGTGACATCACCAACGTGCTTCCTCGCCCTGGCTTTACCAAAATAAAACCATGTCATTCTTTATGTCATGCTTGTCAGCTCGGCAAAAGTGTCCATCTGCCATTTAGTTCTTCGGCAAACATGTCCTGCCGTCCGTTTGATTTAATCCATTGCGATTTGTGGACCTCTCCAATAATAAGCATGTCTGGATATCAGTATTATCTTGTTATAGTAGATGATTTCTCCCATTTTTTGTGGACATTTCCTCTTCATAATAAATCTGATGTCCTATCCACGCTACGTCATTTCTTTGCTTTCGTTCGCACCCAATTTGGGATTCACATTCGCGCCCTGCAAACAGACAATGGCAAAGAGTTTGTCAACTCTGCCTCCACAGCCTTTCTTGACACTAATGGGGTTGCTTTACGCTGCTCCTGCCCCTACACTTCACCTCAAAACGGCAATGATGAGCGTGCCATTCGCACCATCAACGGTGTCGTGCGCACTCTTCTTCTTCAAGCACAACTCCCGCCTCATTTTTGGGCAGAAGCTCTCACCACAGCAACCTACTTACTCAACCGCCGACCTAGCAAGGCTCTTGCGCATGCCATACCATACCAAGCCTTGTTCAATAAGCAGCCTTCATATAATCACCTCCGTGTTTTTGGTTGCCTTTGTTTTCCAAATGTCTCTGCCACCACAACACATAAGCTTCAGCCCCGCTCTGTCCCTTGTGTGTTCCTTGGCTACCCTGCTAACCACAAAGGTTACAGATGCTATGATCCAAAGAGCCGCCGCGTCATCATCTCCCGCCATGTTATCTTTGACGAATCGACATTTCCTTATGCCACTCTCACATCTGCTCTGAGACCTTCGGAACGAGATCTTGTTTTTTTGCAGGACATTGATGATCTGCCTTGGCGCACAAACACAGCAACAACACCTTCCCCATGTGCCCCCGCTGTTCCTGCCTCATATGCTCGACCACCTGTCCGGCTGGTCTACTCCCGGTGCCCTGCCTTGTCATCGGTGCAGCCGATCTCTTCTCCCGCACAGCCTCCGTCACCGGCTACTCAGGCCAGCAAACCTGATGCTCTAGCAGCACGCCCTGGGCTCGGTCCTCATTCCATGAGGACATGCGCCAAGGACGGAATCGTGCTCCCCGTCCAACGCTATGGCTTCTCCGCCACCACTGCTGATGCTTCACCGGTGCCTAAGTCCTACATGCTTGCTCTGAAGGATCCTCAATGGCGGCAAGCTATGCAAGTGGAGTTTCAGGCCCTTGTCGATAACGGCACATGGGTCCTTGTCCCTCGTCCTCCAGGTGCCAATATTGTCTTCGGAAAATGGGTTTTTCGACATAAATACCACTCCGATGGGACACTTGCTCGTCACAAAGCCCGTTGGGTAGTGCGTGGTTATTCTCAGCAGCCTAGCATTGATTATGAAGAGACCTTCAGTCGCGTCGTCAAGCCTGCTACCATTCGAATTATTCTCAGCATTGCCGTATCCAAAGGATGGTCCATTCGGCAACTCGATGTGAAGAACTCATTTCTCCATGGTAATCTCAATGAAACCGTTTATTGTGAGCAACCGTCTAGGTTTGTTGACCCCAGTCACCCCCAGTATGTGTGCAAGCTGATCAAGTCCCTTTATGGTCTCAAGCAGGTGCCACGCGCTTGGTATCACCGGTTTTCCACATATATCACCAATCTTGGCTTTACTACTGCAACCTCTGACACATCCTTATTTGTGTTTCGTTCTGGTACTCAACTTGCATATATTCTGCTCTCTGTGGACGATATTATCACTGCCTCGGATGACACTCTTCTCCAGCGATTGACATTTTCTCTTCATTCTGAATTTGCCATGACAGATCTTGGGGACCTTCATTACTTTCTTGGCATCTCTGTAACCCGATCACCTGATGGGTTATTCTTATCTCAGTGACAGTATGCTTCAGACCTCCTGCGTCGCGTCGGTATGAGCGATTGTCACCCAACCATAACACCGGTTGACACTCAGTCCAAGCTCTCAACCACTGAAGGCCCCAAAGTTTCTGATCCAGCTGAATATCAGAGCATCACAGGTCAAGCGTGTCCCCATCTTGCTCTGGTCAAGCGTGTATTAAGGTATATTAAGGGTACTATTGATGCTGGCTTGCATCTCCATGCATCCTCCTCATCCGATTTGATTGCATATTCCGATGCCGATTGGGCTGGCTGTCCCGATTCTCGGCGCTCTACCTTTGGATTTTGTGTTTACCTTGGAGACAACCTCATTTCTTGGTCATCTAAATGGCAGGCAACCGTCTCTCGCTCCAGCGCTGAAGCGGAATACCGCGTTGTCGCCCATGTTGTTGTTGAATGCTGCTGGACGCGGCACCTTCTGCAGGAGCTTCATCTTCCTCTTCAGCAAGCTACTGTTGTCTATTGCGACAATGTCAGCGCAGTTTATATGTCAGCAAATCCTGTCCAGCATAAGCGCACCAAGCACATTGAGATTGGTATTCATTTTGTGCGCGAAAAAGTCTCCCTTGGACAAGTCAGAGTACTTCATGTTCCTTCTGCTCTTCAGTTTGCAGATATTATGACCAAGAGCCTCCCTCCAAGCTGTTTCTGGATTTCCATTCCAGTCTCGACGTTCGCCAACCTCCCGCTTCGCCTGCGTGGTGGTGGTGTTAGAGTTTTCTGTTATTCTGTTGTATGGCTAATATTATAGTCATCTATATTTGTTCTAGCTATATATAGATAAACTAGATTATATCAATTCTGTTGTAACCTTCCATTCTTATCCCTAGAGGATGTATATATAAAGAGCCCAATCACCCAAGAAGGTGTGCGGCTGATTCTATCTATTTCCTCTCACTTCTACAGTATGAATAAATACTAGCGAATCCGATCTATTGGATCAAAAAGAATGAACGATCCATATTGAATTTAGTGTACCGTAAAAGAGCTTATAATTTATCGTCGTACAAAAAAGAAACAGCTACATATGCATCAGCTTTAATCTCTGTCATGTGGTAGGCGGAGGACAGCACTTGTGCAAGACTATCAGAGGAGCTTACAGAAGCCAGACTTAGGCTCAGGTACATGGCTCCACACTTAGCTACTCTTTCTCCAGTCAAATATCCCACGCGAGATTACACTATTTTTCCAGGGTTGCATAAGCCTATCGATTGGTTCAACTACATGGTGGTCATTTGCTCTCTCATTCCTGCAGGCAGATGAGAGGAGAGGAGCTGCACAGACTGAACGTTCAACAGCTTCAGGAGCTAGAGAAGAGCCTCGAGTCCGGACTCGGCAGTGTGCTGAAAACTAAGGTGCGTGTGCCAACATGAGGGCTCTGTTGGATGGTATTGATGAGTTGCACACCATGACCTTTTCATATTTCAGAGCCAAAAAATTCTGGACGAGATCAACGGACTAGAAAGAAAGGCAAGTGCTCTGCTCTTTATTAGAACCCTGTTTGGCCGAACTCCTGCTTCGGTTAAGATTTATACGCAGAGAGGCAAAATCAAACTAGAGTAGCTCTGCTCTATGACTGTTCTAGAGCTAGGCTGCTGGAGCCCAATAATTTGCATGAAAACTTAAAAGATTAGTTTTGAGCGCTCCATATGCTACTACAAAATGTAGCTGAAAACATTATTTCATTAGTTTCTTTCCTTTTTCCTAGAATTTAACAGCTTCAATGTTGTTGTTGAACAGAGCATGCAATTGATAGAGGAAAATTCAAGGCTAAAGGAGCAAGTAAAGCCGCCATTTTTTTTCGTCGTTCGCATTTCTTCCTGCCCTTAACGTGTACCGACGATCTGAAGCTGCAGGTGTCCCGTATGTCTAAGATGGAGATGCAGCTCGGTGCTGATTCAGAAGTGGTATACGAGGAAGGGCAGTCGTCTGAATCCGTCACCAATGCGTCGTATCCGCGCGCGCCACTCGACTCCGAGGACAGCTCTGATACGTCGCTCAGGCTCGGGTGAGTTCTTGCTAGATGCACCAGATCTTCAGATGTTCCTAGTTCCTTCATCTCAAGCCAAGTCCTATCGGAAGTTATATTTTTATAAAAAAAAACTAGAGGTTGGTGAGATCACGAACATAGAAATGGCATTCACGGTTATGAATTTTGCATATTGCAGATTGCCACTCTTCAGCTCGAAGTGATTGGCTGGAAACTGTCTCCATTCTGATGTGGAGTGCATAATTCCCGGATCCAGAAGCGATCGACGCATTGCATCAAATAAACCATTTTAGAGTGCCAGATGATGTATGTATGACTGTATACTCTGAATCACTGGCTTTTGTTATACGCATGATAATAAGAGAACGGGTTCTTGGTTGTTACCTGCTACTACTCCCTTCCATGCCCTGCCCCCTCTGTTATTGGGTTCTGGTAGCCCCCGGTGATCCATCAGAATTCAGAACTATTGCAACCTCTGCAAGTAACCTTTGGTACTTCGGTGCTATTGATTTCAGCAAGTATGTTCGGGTGTCCTTCACGAAGTAAGCTCCATCATTCTTTGTGGGAGCAAATAAAACAGGGGTAAACACTGAACTTGCAAGAAAAAAAAATGCCCTTAAACTAGAGTTACTACCTTCATTTCAGAAAAGTAGACATGTTAAACGGTGAGGGTATTATTGGCAACGCACGCGAGGCATCTCCTTTGAAGTTTCTGCCTAACCTGCACGTGTTACCCAAAGTGCGCATTTTTGGCTCAACTAGTGGGACGTCCCCAATAGAACAGGGGAGGCCTGCATGAAGCACCTCCCCCGTTTTAGACATGCATATATGTTCCCGTCATGTCTTCCATTCGACGTTACCTTTAGAACCCTTAGCTGGAGATTAACTTATAGATGTTTCATTATCGGAGGTGAGAAGAAAAAAAAGAGTCAGTTTTAGTCTGCTACCCTTTTCTTTGGCCTTGTGAGTTCTAAGCTTCTGAAGTTACGGATATGGCTGTGTGGTCAGTAGAAACGCAGCGCACAGGAATGCAAGATGCAGGGGAGAAACGATGGTCGAAATATTTCGACTTCTTAATTTATTGCATAGCCAGTTGCTACATCAGACGGCAGCGATCGGCGGGCACGAGAGCCGGGTGGTGCAGATGATGGCTTCATCACGAGGGCCTGGGGCTCTCTTGCAAAGAAGCTATTGGAGGCCCCTTCAGAAGCATCAAACATCTTGCATGGCGCGGCCTCCCTTGCTTTCCCCAGAAGATGCCCAGAGAAATGATCTCCCCATATGTCGTATGTGAATTCTTTCTTCGGTGTGACGCCCTCGTCTCTCTTCACAGCCTTATCTTTCATCAGGTTGAAGCCAGGAGCGCGAGCGTGCGGAGCGATTGGGGAAGATGTGGCCAACATAGGTGAGCGCCATGCGGTGGTCAGCACAGTGGTGGTTGAAGGCAATGGATTTCCAGATGTTGACGAAGGTGCAGGAGGTTGCTCCTTAGCGGTTTGCAACCAAGCATTCTTCTCATAGTTATCCCCAGTTGATGGTGCCCTTGCTTCGGCATCAAATCCACTCTCCACTTTATTGGTGTGCTTCAGTTCTGATGGTGCCCCAGAAAAGGACCAACCTTGCTTTGGAGTTGAACTTGGTGATAGCGGCGAAGACGGTGTTGAATTCACGCTGTGGCTGCTAGAAACCTCACATTTCGCTGCCAGTCCTGCGCCACCAACTTTCCGCTTCCTTCGCCTCCCTTTGTCTCGAGCAACTCTGATAGTAAGATTCCCACTACTTTGTGGAGCTTCCATTGATACCTTGTGCTCCACAGGATTAGCTGGGGACAAAGATATAGTCGAAGTTGTATTTAGTTGTTCATCTGGATTGTTTTTGTCACATGTCTTCTTGGGGCTATCAAGAACATTAGCGGGGTATTTCTCAGTAAGGGCTTCTTCAGCTCTTTTGTGTTCCCTTGTCGACCTGTGCACAAGGCATAACTGATTACACCTAAATCATGTACAATTGAAGGAAATATGAGAATAAGACGAGTGGTCAAACTTTTACCTGGAAGTTTTGCTGTTACGCTGAAGGAAAGAGGGATTAACAGTCTTGCTAATTGTACCTTTCCTGTCATCCATCTTGATATAGTAATCTTGAGAGCTCACTGGCAAAGAAGGGACACCACAGACAAAGACCAGAACAAACAAGGACACAGTTCCGAAAAAGAGTATCAATACTTTCCAATTGATGGATCTGAGGTAAGAGTTTCTGCACTGGTTAAGCATACAGACAGGAACATTTGCAGTCATAGGGATCACAAAGATGCCAGTAGTCATAGCTAGCTCAAGATCTCTCTGAACCTTAGCTGAAGAAAAGTCAGCTTTAAAAGAAATTAGCATTCTTATTGATTCACTTGGTGGTAAGCTAAACCCCTTGCAGTTGTCCACGGTAAATCCATCCACACCACAATCAACTCCAGAAACTTTTACCTTAGTCACCCGAAGAGGGAGGTCACCACTATTTTTGACATATAGCTCCTTGGACAACTGTTGACTGCACAAAGGGCTGGTGATCTCTGATTTGGACAGTGTTGAGTTATTGTGGACACTGGACCCAAGGTTAAACTCCAGCTTCCAAACAGGTTCAGGTCCCTCTAGAAGGGCGATAGATTGCCATCCACCATGTGCTCGAAGAGGCAGCCACTCCATACCTGACAGATTGTTTCTGATCAAAGCCATGCTTGACCACATGCACCGATTTGAGGGACGAAAGACAATAGGACCAAGTAAAGCACTCTCCATAGGACCAACATAGGCCTCAGTAATTGCTGCATTGTTTAATGAGAAACCAAATCTAGTCTCTGTCGAGTCAATTTCCGGAGATCTACTTGAGAATGTGTGTTCACATGCATCATTTACAGTTTTGCACTGGCCAATGATTTCCTCAGAGCTCAGTACCAGCTGCATGGATGCATGCTCCAGGCTTGGGTTATGGATGGTTATCCATTTAGAGAACTGTGATCCAACTTGCACAACAGGAAACAACAGTTCATGATCTGTGAGAACAGAAATCCCAGTCCTTGTGCCATGAGATCTCCATCTTCTAAGTACCATGTCATCAGCTCCAACTGCTCTAATGATTGTTGGCTGAAAATTATTTTGTTAAATTACATGAGCAGATTCACAAGCAAAAATATGAAAATGAATACAGGTAGAAGACACTTGAGATAATAAAGCAAGCAGTTTTCATAACATAAATGCAACAAAAAAAACAAAAATATAAAAAATGAGGAGAAAAATATTGTACTTCCAAGAGCTACCAACTACTTGATACGTACTTCACTTGCCTCTACATCACATAGCTATAATACATACAGCGGCCAACTACTAGATCAATACTCCAAGTCTCCAATTATCAGTACAGTATCTAATGTATGAGAACCTTCTCCGGTGTATCAAAGTCACCACCAAGGTATTCTCCTGTCATAGGAATTACTCTCAAGACCAAATAAATCTATTACTAGCAACTGCATCCAAATATATTGGACATTGTTATGAAATGAACATTTACTCTGAAATATCATGCACCCGTCCATCAGACAGGCTAGCTGACATTGATATCTGAAATGCTACAAAGAGCATTATTCTCTAAGGGAGAAAGACTACCTCATGTGCCTGTCTTGGTCTATTTTGTTCGTTCACTATTCAAATAGATGATTAAGACTAATGACAACCACAATCAAGGCATCCAAACCTTTTCTTTAATGAGATAAAAGCATGCTATAGTAAACAGAAAGCTTAACATACCCATACAAACATTCAGCCTACATGAGATAACTTTGTGGGATTGAAAATAAATAAAAGAGATAACAATATAGTGGGTCGGATGAAACTAATGAAACAGCATGATGCATGACCAATGTTCCCCTAGACGCTAGGCAGGCAGCACACCGGCGCATAGCGCCTAATTGCCTAGGGGAACAATGTGCATGACAAGGTGCCGTCAGTACTAAGTTCATACACTCCCTCCATTCAGAAATTTGAGGTCTATAGTTCGAATAGTCTTGTTTGGAAATATAAGGTTTGCATGTAGATTTAATGAGGTTTTTCTTATTCTCTCTTAACCATATGCATTTATTCATTACCACCCACACAAAGTATTATCTCACATCTTCCAAGACAATTAAGTGGAGGCATATAAGTCATTTTCTCTCATATCTTTCTCAATTCACTGCAGCCTTAATCCTTGTACAAAGTCAAAATATGCCTTATATTTCTGAACGGAGGGAGTATCATTTTAGTAAGCATTGAGTGCTCAAAAGCAACTTCTAGTCCAGCTAATAGAACAACATTCAAGACCAGTTGAAACAACACGAGGTTCTAAATTCAAAAACACATGCAAGGGAATTACCTTCATGTTATGCGGGCCTTCTATTTCTAAGATGCTGCCCAAAGATCCCATCCTTGAGTTAGCAGATGTATAAGAAAGAGATGCACACATTATATCTTGGCAGGGTATCACAACTGAACTACCAAGAGAGCTATTTGTTTCTACCACTATATTGCAGTTGTCAAATGAAATATCCTTTGGAACTGAAGAAGTGTATCTTATTAGAGCTATATCTGTTATGGTATCAGGGAAGAGTATCAATCCAGTCAAGTACTTAACCTGAAAGATCACTGGGCCATCTCTGTTATCCTCAGTCACGCTTACAATCCTCAGTAACTTTGTTGCACTATTCCGTAAAGAAAGGGAAAATATTGACCCACTTCCAGCACAAGATGATATACGCTCAAACGTCACAGAAACTAAGCTAGTGGAATCATAGTATGTTCGCGCATGCACCTCTAGCTCAATAGGTATAACAACAGTGTCCACTGTATCAGTAGTGCAATTGCGCAGTTTCATGCAGATAGCACCAAACAACTTGCCTTCCGAAAGAGGTTGCAATTTCAACTCTACAATAGTGTTTCTTTTTGAAGGAAGCACCTCCCACTGCTCACGAGGCCTAATATGGATCATTGGCCATCCAAATTCAGTACTGCTTGCTGTATACCAGTTGTTACTCAAAGAAGTTAACTCCAATGCCTCCTCTAAAGGGCCTAACTGACAAACTACGTGAGAAGATTGTTCTGTGCTTTCAAATGCAGACATCCAAACAGCCACTTCCTCAACACGGAGGGAATCATCAAAAGGGTTGTGTATCGACAAGTTCCTCTCCAGGTGACCACCTATTACGACTTCCATCCCTGTCAATGGCAGTATCTGATAGGGCGACCTGACAGCCATGCCCTTAGCTTGTATAATGAATCCACCAAAATTCGTCTGCAAAACCAAATGCGCTGATGCAGAGCCCAACAACTTTGGCAAGAATATGAAGTTGACCGATGCATTCTCTCTGGGCTGAAGCACCAGATCCTCATAACCATACACATAGAACTGCGGATCAGTGCTGAATGGCTCATAGACGCGCAAGACACTGTCATTGTTCAAATTCACCACAGTCAAGGTGGCCATAGAGGTTACATACAAGTTACTCCTGCCCCAGTCCAAGACTGGTGGGTTTATCTCCACGTACAACGACGAGGAACCATAAAGGTCATTTGGTTTGACATCTGTGGCCATGCCATCCAACTCCAGCGGCACCCCATGCGATGCCCGCATCCAATTGTCAGGCACAACCGGCGCCTGACACGACGCCACATTATACCTCCCACCATCCTTGCCCTCTCGCCCCAACCCATTACGCAACCAAGTGATCATCGCTTCTGCAGAAGAGCAAGTTACCACGCCTCCGCCGGACATTGGGAAGCCCAATGGCCGTGATGGCCCCCGGTCCCTTGACACCTCCAAATCGGGCTCTTTGATGCCGTCCTCGCTTGCAAGCAAAGTCTGAACCGCCGAGGACGAGAAGCAGAAGGAACCCCGGTCTGCGCACACATCCCGGAAGCCGAGGCAGCGAGCGTCGTCATCATTCTCCTCCACGCGATCCCCCACCGCCGCCGAGACGGACAGAGCAAGGACCAAGAACAAGCAGCACATAGAAAGCAAGGGACCCCTACAAGAAACCGAAAACACCGCAAAAAAAAAAATATCAAGAACTCGCCGCGGTTGATCTCCAAATAGGCAAAGTGGTACTGAACACTAAAGCACCGATAAAACCTCAAGAAAAAAAATCACAAGAACCAGAAAAAAAAAACTCTAGTATTTCTAGCGCCCTAAGCATGGATCACAAGGAACTAAAGAACATCATCAAGTGAGCCAAGCAGCAGTTCCTTATTTGTTTCAGGATGGCCGGAAACAAGAAAGGAAAAGTGGGCAAGAAGGGGAGTTAAGAGGGGGAACTTACCGAGGAGCGGGGGAGACGGAGCGTAGGAACCTGAAAGAAACGGAAGTCGCCGCCGGCGAAGAGCGGCGGCGACGGCGGGTGGTCATGGCGAAGAGGACATGCGCCTGGAGAGACAGCACTGTGGTGACCATGGGAATCCACGGAGAAAAAAAAAATGAAAGAAAGAAAATAAAAAGGAGAGGAGGGGAGGGGAGATGAGAGGGACGGAGGCAAAGAGGAATGAAAAAGAAGCGAGGCGAAAAGAAAAGAAAAAAATGCGTTGGGTGTTGGTTGGTTTCGGTGTGGAAAGGAAAATCTGACGCTTTTGTAGTTTGAAAATGACCATTTTGCCCGTGCAGTGTTCTGGCCTTTGAACCGCGATTGCCTGAGGTTGGATGTGTGAATGAATATTGTGATCGAAACGGCTAACCATGGTTCATGAGTCGACTGGAAAATCTGCCAAAAAAATCAATCGGATTTCCCGCTGTGACGTAGAGCCTTGCGATTCATGCTCCTCCAGCCTTATCAGCGATATCTTCCGCTCTGATTTTAACAATCTGTTTTCCCTCCCGGCTAAGGTTTTTAGGTTTCAATCGGTCGCGACCATAGATTTTGGTGCTGGGTCTGGATGAATATGGCTACATATGCATTTGCTTAAAAATGAATTCTAATTGAATACGTAATTGATTCGGTTGGATTATAATATCTCCGATTCTGATGGCAACACGTTCGGTTTTGACACGTGGATTGGCATGCGAAACCTCCACGCACAACACGACATGCGGAGTTGCATGCAAAGCTCCACGCACAGCACGACATCACAACACTGCTGGACAAAAACAAGTAACACGTAAAGCATAGTGCGCCACAGCTTCATGCGACCAGAATCAATGTAAGGCAACAATCAATTTTAAGCAACATTAACACAATATGTTGTTTAGCTTTGACATGTGGAATAGCATGCAAAACCTTCACGCACAACACGACATATGGAATTGCATGCAGAACCTCCACGCACAACATGACATCACAACACTGCTAGACAAAGATAAGTAACGTATGAATCATGGTACAGCACTGCTAGACAAAGAAAAGCAGCGTATGAATCATGATACGCCACAGCTTCATACGGCCATAAACAATATAACGTGACAATCAATTTCAAATAACAATGAGTCCATAGCATACACCAACAAAAGTATATAAAAACGTACATCAAAAGTTTGGCAAAGTTTTGGGTTCAATCGACCTCAACCATGGATTTTGGTGCCGGGGTGAGATAATTTTAGTGATTAAAATGAATCGAATAGAATTCAAAGCACGTTTATATTCATGTGTTTTAGATGAATATAACTACATATGAATACACTTAAATACGAATTCGCATAGAATAAGTACTTGATCATATCGGATTATAATATCCTACAACATAATGTTGTTTAACAAAATTGAGTTCCAACTCTGATCCAGATGACAACATGTTCAGATTTTATATGTGAAATAGCATGTAAAACCTCCACACACAACACGACAACACAACACAATATAGCTAGACGAAAATATGTAACGCGTGAATCATGGTGTGCCACAACATCATGCAGCCAGAAGTAATATAAAGCAACAATCAATATCAAGCAAATAACATTAAGCAAATACGTAGCATATATCAGGAAAAATGTACATATCAGCGCACAACAAAGTTTAAGTCTAACAAAATTGAGTTCCAACTTCGATCCAGATGGCAATATGTTCAGATTTTACAGGTGAAATGGCATGCAAAAACCTTTGCACACAACATGAAAATACAACCTAACTAGACGACAACATGGATTCGTGGTGTGCCACAACATCATGTAGCCATAAACAATATGAGGCAACAATCATTGTCAAGCAAATAGCATTAACCAAATACATAGCATATGCCAGGGAAAAAGTACATATTAGCGCACAACAGAGTTTAATAAAAGACAAAAGGTTCGTACTCAGTACCCATATATGTTTACATAGTAGTACAAAACATAATAATTCTAATTGGTTTAAGTACTTAAACCCCTCAAAAATCAAAATCATTATGCAACATATGTAATAGAGTAAACTCTAGCCACCTCTTGGCACACTAGCACAATCACGCGGAAGATGGATGACGAGCAATTGGCCTGCACGGTTTGGGTTAGAAGGTTAGGAAAGGGAGGGGGGATAGCTGAGGAGCTATGTAATTGTTGGTTGTTAGCTATTAGTGTGTTAGATAGTTAGGGAAATTAAAAAAGTGGGTATGAATCTTATTTAATTTGATAATTGTTTTTTCATACCACATTTGAATTCGAATTCACAAAAAGAAATATATTGTTTGTGTTCGAATAGCAATACAAATGGGATTTGGTTTGCTAGATTCATATTTATAAATTCATATTCATTTTGGTGGGTAGGACTTCAACCAATGGTTCAAAATTCAACTAATTTTTGCAAATAAAAAAGAAAAGAAAATCAGTCGACTACTAACACATATTAGAATTTCATAAAACTGTTGAGTAACGACAGCAAATAATTTAGTGTTGCATACTAGAAAAATATTAGGATTTTAAATATAGCAAAATAATAGATGGAATAATTGATTATTTGCCCTCATTTACTTTTGTCATTGATCATTTGTCCTGTGATGTCTCACTGATATGCGGGCTCTGGGGCCACATATCAGTAAGACATACAGGATAAATAATCAATTGCACCAACTAAAACGGGGGATAGAGCTAGGGTTATATTGTTAAGCTATCACCAATGAATAACCATGCTTAGACAGGACTAAGGAATTTACTATATAAATTTAGGGACCTCGAATATAATTCTCTCCATTCATTCTATTCGAGTTAGGATGGAATACTTCAAAAGGCAGCGTCAACGCGAAAATGACCTTTGTTGGTGTTGTGTTTTTTTATTTGTTTGAGTAGGTCGACCGATGAAATACCAAATCACACGGTGAACCACAAGAACTAGAAGTCCACGTCATCTCTAGCCTCTACTCTCACTATTATAGATTATAACATCACAGGCTGTTTTCTGAACCGTCTGTGACTATGTGTCAGTGATATAACACATATCACAGATGGTTTGGACACCGTCTTTGATATCACCATCACATATAGTTCTAGTTAGAAATCGTCTATGATACTATAGTATTATAGATGGTTTCTAAATAGAATCGTCTATGATACTATAAAATCACAGACGATTTCTAACTAAAACTGTTTTGTGTCCCTTTTTGTTCCCTCACCCTCAACAAAACTTTCATCATTAGTATATGTTGTTCAAAATTTTCTTCTACTCAGATATTTCTGCAACTATTTACAAGGCACAACCAGTTATAGATTTTATAATTAAATATCTAAACATCATAGATGCATCGAGGCAAGCTTGTCTAATCAGGATGGTATTAAAATATGAACACTTATAGCGCTTCTATCTCCCTTCTAATTATAGTATTGATAGATTCAAAGGCAAAATCCATTTCATTTCACAGTTTGTCATGAACGGTGTTATGCTCTGATTTATTGCTTCCACTTCATCCTCATCCCCGAACGAGAATACCATAGGTAGCTAGGGGGTGAAAATGGGTAGGATATCTCCCACCCGATCCAGGATCGGATTCAGGACCGGGTTTGACTATCCGGTTGGATCCGGGACTGGATCCGGATACTTGAATCCGTATTTGGGATCCGATCCGGAGCATCCAATATCCGGTAAATACGGGACGGGAACTGTATATTCAGATTTTTCCTATTCGGATATTCGGACCGGATATTCAGATTTTTCATATTCGGATATCAGCAAGGCCCAGCCCATTTTTATCATATTTTGTCCATGGAAGCCCATTTATATTAACAATTAGTTGGTTATATTGATCCTCAAGTAGCATATTCTTTCTACAACGTCTATTGAGTTTGATTGATATATAATTTGTTACTATAGTCATGTACTTGTATAGTTTAATTCAACATATATTACTCTATACATACTTGCATAATCTGCATATCCTTATCTGTTTCCGATCCAAATCCGTTATATATCCAATCCCGTATCCGTATCCCGAATAACCCGGATCCGTATCTATATCTGGCTAGTTCGTATCTGGTTTTAAATCCAAAAAAATATGGGTTAGGATACAAGAAGAGCAACATCCGCCCATATCTGACCCATTTTCACCCCTATAGGCAGCCTAGCTTCTTGAATTACATAGTTAATTAAGTCATCGTATAGAGAAGTCATCGTATAGAGTCTATTTCATGAATTAATCAACTTTATAAGATGAATTAATCAACTCTATATGGTGACTTAATCAACTCTATAACTCAAAAGGCAAAGCTGTCTATGGTATTCTCATTCGGGAATAAGGATAAAATGATAGCAATAAATCAGCGTATGACACCTTTCAGGATGAATTGGGGAATGAAATAAATTTTACCTTAGAATCTATTAATATTATAATAAGAAATGAGATGAAAGTGCTACAAAGATTCATATGTTTAAGACGATCCTGATCAGACAAGTTGTTGCCTCGATACACCTAGGATGTTTAGATATTCAATTACAAAATCTATAGATGGTTGTGCCTTATAAATATCGTTGCGAAAATATCTAAGCATATGAAAATTTTGAACAGATAGTGGAAGTTTTGCTGTGGGGGTGTAGGAAAAATATTTGGTTCCAACCAGCAAGATACGATTAAGTTATTGCATTCAAGATGAACAGATATATATTAAAGATAATATCAGGTGACAATACATTGACAAAATATGATATGACAAATTGACAAGAAGACTTTAGGGCTTTTTCATGTATGCCATCATATGTGTCATAGCTTCCGCAACAGAGGCTTTTCGATTCTTTCTGAAGTTCCACAACTCCAGTTCAATGATCATTTATTTGATATCAATAACCGATTGATCTCCAGTCATATCTCTTAAACCCTACAAAAGCATTCATGTTGGTGTCAAAATGGTGTCTTGATATATTATCAGTAACCACATCGAATTAAATACTATAAACCTTTATATTACCTCTATAAGCTCAGCTTTGGCTTCTTCCAGCTCTGCATTCACCTTGCGGTCCTTAGTGACGAGTGCCGTGTTTACGGATTCGATATATTGCAAGCGATCATCTATACCTTTCAGTTCTTGTTTCATCTCATAAATCATCTATGCGATTCATTTGTTCTATTTCCACATCAAGTTTTTGTTTAGATTCTAACAGCTTTTCCATATCATCTATTTTTACCAAATGGGGCATTCACACACAAGAACACAATACTTATTATTCAATGTCTCACTGGTCAACATAATAGCTCACTACTACAGAACATGCAATCCTCGCCGCCATATCACTGCCGGTTGGGCTAGAGCCGTCAGTGATAAAATATCACTGTCGGTTCGTAAGAACAGTTCCCCAGGAAACGTATCACTGCCGGTTTGTATAACCAACCGGCAATGATAACACACTATCACTGCCGGTTTATACCCAAAACCGGTAGTGAAGTATCACCGGCAGAGATATTGGAACTTTTACTGCCGGTTTAATATTTAACCGACGGTTAGATGTATTTCCCCGCGCATCTGACTTTTCCCCGCGTAATCTGACCTTATCACTGCCGGTTCTGCACAGAACCGGCAATGATAAGGTATTTATATATAACCAATTTTTTGTGTCGGTTATAACCAAAAATCAACACAAATAATATTATCTGTGTTGGTTCTAGCAAAATGCACATCGATTTTAGTATTATCATACTCCGAATACAGTTTGGAGATCATGAAAACGCGAAGAAAAAAGACCGAAACGGGTACAAAACTTCGGAGACCGTTTTGAGGCCCTAAACGACGTTTTTTTGGAATTCTGATTTTCTCGCACGCACGTACTCGCCCAAAACATCAGGATCTGACCATCTGATTTTCTCGCTCCAAGCAATGGCGACCCGCATCCACTATCTGCGAGATGCTGGGCTGACCGGGGCGATGGTAGTCCAGGACTTCATAGCCCAGAGGATCAGCCCCCTCCATCGTCGTGTTCGCCCCGCGTGGCAATACAAAGGTGACGACGACGTGACCCGTACGCACCCGGGTAGTAAGTCCTCATCCTTTGTGAGTTCGTACCCTTTTCTCGTGGTTGCCACCAACCCAATAACTTTGTCTTCCTCTTTTCTTCGCCAGGTGCAGGGAACTTGGACGGTCCCGCCATTTCCAAATGGCTGGCCGTCCTGCTCCCGCCGGTGCAGGGTAGCCTGAACTTCCCCAACAGGGCCCGGCCACTCTACGATCTGGAGTCCGCAGAGCACCTCCGTATCGTGCGGATGATCTTCCCCGCCATGGACTCCACCGGCCCGTCGGTGCTGCCGGCCCGTGGTCCCTTGGTGATCAGGGACCCAGCCCCGGCTGACGATCGGAGTGCAGGCAAGCAGCCTGTTTCTCCGAACGCCCCGCGTGCAGACCCCAAGAGGCCTCGCACTGGGGGCCAGACTTCTTCATCCGGGGTGGCGGCGTCCGTCGTCCCGGACCCGACGCTGGTTCCGCCGGCCCCAACTCTTTTGACGCCGACCTCATCGGCGCCATCCCCGATGGTGCTAACGCCCTCAGGGCCAAGGGTCGCTGTCGCCGCCCACCAGGGCGGGCTCGCCCTCCCAGTGGCCTTCTTCGTCTTTCGGTCACCTCCAAGGGTGGGCCCCAAGGTGCCCCGGTCGAGCGGGCGCCCGCGACGTCAACTGACGCGGCGAGAACTTCTGCCTAGGGTCTGCAAGGCGCCGCTGAAGTGGGGACGTTGCCGGTGCCGTAGTTCACCATGCGACGGTCGTCCTCGCCCCCTCAACCTCCAACCTGGCTGCGTTACTCGCCGATCTTGGCGAGGCACAAGCGTCCTCGGGCGCCCTCCTCACGGCGGACATCCAGCGTGAGTGCAGATGACGCAGCAGATGGCGGCGCTGCACGAAGAGCTGACGCAGGAGAGGGAGAGGGGGCGGCATTGCTGGCCCAGGAGAGGGCGAGTGGGGCGGCCCTGCTCGCCCGGGCACAGGAGGCTGAGGCAGCGCAGGAGTAGGAGCGGACCGAGCTGCGCCGCACGACATTTTTTTGGAATTCTGATTTTCTCGCACTTACGTACTCACCCAAAACATCAGGATCCGACCATATAATTTTCTCTCTCTTATCATTTTCGGGTGCTATTTTTCGTTATCTTTCCAACGAGCCAAAGAACGCCCCGATCGGAGTTACGAGTCAAAAGTTATAGCCGTTTTACCAAATATGCTCGAATTTCCTACTTATAGACCGAATAAGACTTTAGGAGAGTGTTAGGAGTATGAAAACACTAAAATATAACTCAAACCATGTTTGGAATATGAAAACATTAAAATCGGTGTTTGGGTGCTCTGCGGGGTTAAGGGGAGAGGGACGCGTTATATGTCACATGCGATCACACCAGCACTAAATCACTGCATCCTATAAGAACTCAGAAGTTAAGCATGCTTGGGTGAGAGTAGTACTAGGATGGGTGACCTCTCGGGAAGTTAAGCCGCTGGATCATGTTAGAACCTCTCGGGAAGTTAAAGCCGTTGGATCATGTTAGAACCTCAAAGTTAAGTGTGCTTGGGCGAGAATAGTAATAGTATGAGTCGAGGTTGATGCGTCTAGAGAACACAATTACAAATAATTACAGATACAGGACGAACATCACTGCCGGATTTTGGTGTGAGCTGGCAGAGATATCTATTATCACTGCCGGTTCCTGAGCCGGTAGTGATAAATCCCGAGTATCACTGTCGACCAATCATTGCCGGCTCCCATAACCGGCAGTGATGGCGTTTTGGAACCGGCAGTGACGTACTGTTCTGTAGTAGTGGCTCTACATTGCTGGAAAAGGATCACATTCACAAAATTGAGAAAGAAAGCATCAGGCAGGCTAACAAAATTGAGAACATAACACACCTTCACTCTACTGCCATTTTCATAGTTTTGACTAATTATGGACCATTAGTGATCAAAGTGACATCTTGTAAGTTGTAAGTTTGAGAACCTAAATGACACTATAACAAGTTGTCTACCAGGTTATTTTCAAAGACATACGTAGTGCTATGCTTATTTGCCATATATAAGATAAAGGCTTATGGTGCATTTTTGCTATAAGATAGTAAAGAGCTGTATTTTTGCAAGATAAATCAGTACATATAACTAAATAAATATACTCCTAAAAGTGAGCAAATGGCCAAGGGTAACATTTAGATGAACAGAGACAATCACATTTAACCCATTAAAAAGTCTTTACAAATAATACCTAATTTTATCTCATATAGAGATTCATTTTTGCAGTATTTACTCTATTTAATCAAATGACTTTGAACAAATTAAAGATAAACTGCAGCAGCCAGTATTACAGCATCACCACAACATAATCAATACTATAAACTTAGATATGACTAAGTTGTACTACATCATCCAGTACTAAGCAAGATAAATCGGAAGCATGGCATTGTCAAACTAGGTCCTGGTTGGCTAGATAAACTGTGAGGAGGCCATACTAGGGGATCACCTAGGGGAGGAGGGGAGGATGCCAGAAAGGAGGTCGCTGGGGAGGTCGTCGAGGAGGCGGGGGAGGATGTCGGGGAGGAGGTCGCCGAGGAGGAGGGCGTGGAGGATGCCACAGAGGAGGAGGGTTGGGAGGAGACACCGACGAGGAGGTTGCCGGGGAGGAGGTCGCTGACGAGGAGGGCAGGGAGAAAGTCGGCCGAGGAGGAGGTTGCTAGGGAGGAGGACGTCGGGGATAGCTAGCTAGGGTTTGGGGGAGGCGAATCTCAATGTGTGCTAAGGTCTGCGCGAGAACCTCGATCGATATGTTTATATAGCCTCAGGACATATCTCAGACGGTTTTTTGTTAAAACTGCCTGTGATATGTATCATGGACGGTTTTAGTTTAAAACCGTCTGTGATACATAGAGTAGTCATCACTGATGGTTTTTAGATAAAAGCGTATGTGATGATGGTCTCATCAGGGTTAGTGATGAGGGTTATCACATATGATTTTTAATTACCGTCAGTGATGAGGGGTCTAATATAAGTCTTTTTGTAGTAGTGTCTCTAGATAGTAGCTTCCATAGTACATCTGCAAGACTACAACCCTGAACATGTAGAGTTGTGGCCATATACTTTCTAAAAAAAAACTTCAACAAATTCACATTTAATTTCTCCACTTCTCTCTTCATTTTCTTGCGTTAAACTTCTATTTAAAAAATATTCCAATGAAAAATATGTGCCCAATTGATATTTTAAAGATGGTGAAATAATTATATTATTTCCAGATTTCAATTGTTGCATATAGAATTTAATTGAGTAGTCACATGATTTTTGCATTTGCAAAAGGAAATTATTATAAGTTGAATTTTTTTGAAGTCCTACAGGTATTCTAAAATGACTCAAGAAATATCTAATGGAATGGAAAAACTTACGATAACATTATAATGACTAGACGCATGATGATTACAGTCATATACTAGTTTGGAGAGTGAAGCATGATCATTTGTTCTAATAATTAACATTTTCAAGAGGATCAAATTTTAAATTTAGCATAGGGCCCCCAAAATGCTAGGTACGGCCCTGGTAGCAACTAGCCCCCTTCTCGGTGAATAACTATGGTGCACTCCGGCAATCATCGGGCACTACGAAAACAGTAGCTTTTCAAATAAGTTCTTCATTGTAGTTAAATTTGCTTAAGGCTTTTAAAATTTTCTAGCCCCGCCGCTGCGTTGCGCTGCAAGTTGCATTTGCACTCACGCTCCTCAAAGCAACAACTTCTCTAGCTATCAGGTTTCGGGCATGTCCAAGAGGTTAATTTGGATAGCGAGAAAGAAAGATTTTTGGTGCCACGCGAGGGACAAGCCCATTATTTTTGGTGGGAACCATGGCCAGCCACGTACATGAACTATATATATATATTTATTTAAAATATACTAAAAAGTACTATACAAATAGTTTTAAGGTCTTCAAAAATTCCAAATCACAAAAATCATATCCAATTTAATTAATAAATTTGATCCATCGAAGAGCTGATCTCGTATCTAGTGCGTATACGTAGCCACCCTGAAACCGTTGGTTTGGGTGTGACTGTGTGAGAACCAGGGCGTATATGGCAAGTCAGCTACTGTGAGCAGCAGATAATATGAGGCGACATTAATGGATGAAATCACTCCTGAGGACAGCTATGACCTTGGACCTGCAAACGTGCATGACCCGGTCGTCTGACCGGGAATCGATCGATCGGACGAATTCAAGTCTAAAAACAAAAATTGGCCCCACGCATTCAATTGTCCACACATCAATGTTCAGCTTTCTTGAGAAGCCCATGCAGTGAGTATTCAACTTACCTATATTTCAGGGAGGGAAAACTCCATGGCCTGGTCGTCAGGTGAAAATCCAGGATATCTGTGGTCAAGAGCCAAACCTCTCGTGTTTTCCTTTCCGTTATTTGGGCCCAAGAATTATATATTGAGCTTTTCTGATATGGCACTGTGGCAGATTGGCCAACGTGCTCGCCGCTCCTGGCTAGCAGGAGCAGCAGCTTGCCTAAAACTGCCATGTTAATCTGTCTAAGCATCATTCCAGCTATATACATATATGTGCTTCAGTTGGAGACTTAGAATAATCCCAGATTAAAGCTTCCTAAAATCGCCATTGGTCGAGGAGAATCCCTGAGCATCGGGCAACAAACAACCAAGCCATGCATGCATCTTCCCGCTCATTTATTAATCAACTTAATTCTCACGTCAACTTCTCATGCCCATTAATTAATCGCACCAAAATAAAAGAAAATCAGATACGGTTTATTGTGGCATGCATGCATGCATTCCTGAAGCTGGAGTTTTCTTTCATGTAAATCGCTTACTAGTTATATGCCCGTGCGTTGCTACAAAAAACAAAATTCATAACGAAAAATAAAGATTAAAAAATAAAAAAAATACTATTTCATAAGATCAAACATCTATCTTTAACGCTTCGTTTCTTGCAAAAGCTGGCTAATTAAAGCAACGCTTCGTTTCTTGCGTAGGGCAATTAAGGAGGGCAATTAAATAGGGCAATTAAGCAGGGCAATTAATGTGACGTGGGAAGAAACTCTCACTTTATATAGTAGAGATAAGAAGAAACTGCGTGCACACATGAGACGTGACCCCAATCATGCGATATGCTTTGCTTATAGCAGTACAACGCAATTAACCTGTGTTTGCACTGCACAGTGCACACAAATGCTTCTATAAGGCTCTTCCTGTGATACGGAAAATAGGAGACCAATATGCGAGGCTCTGTCAAGACTCTTCCTGTGAATCTGTGATACGGAAGACAGCACGGAAAATACGACATCAATATGTGTGGAGTCGCACCATTAATTCCTGGTTACTCCCTTATTTATTTTTATAAGGCATCATTTAATTTGACGTAGTCTTCAAAGTTAAACTTTTAGTATTAATATTTTTTTTATAATACTTTGTTCATAGCTATAAAATCATAACCATAAGAAAGTGCATGCTTTCAAATAATCTAGATTATATTATTTGACTACTTGTTTATCAAAGTTTACAAACTTAGAATCTCGAAATATATAAATACCTTATAAAAATCAACAGGGAGAGTAGCATTTTTTTTTTGCGAGGAGTTACTCTTGTTAATTGCTTTTGCAAATCTGCTCAACTTAATTTCAACCCTGGCTTCTCACACCAATAGGGGTGGGTATTTTTAAACCAAAACCGAATACCGGACCAAATTATATGATTATTTCGATTTTTCGGTTTGGTTTTTTATTTTGGTATAATTCGGTTTTTGATATTTGGTTTGATTTTTTTACTTCCATAGACCAAAATAACTGAATAACCGAATAGCTCATGTACAATACTACTTTTATAATGTTCTTCCTAAAGGTACCAAATAATTCTTATGTTTTAACATCTTTATGCATATATATCGTATGTTCATATATTCTACTATGCTTATACTGTAATGACCTATAAATATTGTGTGGGTTAATCATTACTCTGTTTTGCGACATGAGAAGAATAAAATCTAATGTACCTAGTGTTTATTCATATTTCAGTTAACCGAAAAGCATAATTAACCAAAACAAAATATTTCGGTTAATTCGGTTTGATTTTTCATTTTAGTTCGAGAAATTCAGTAGCCAGTTTCTAAAAACTGAATTATTTTAAAACCTAACTAATTAAACCAAAAAAACCCAATATCCGCCCCTACACACCAACAACAGATTGGGGTTTTTAGTAGTAGCTTATTAGGTCGACTTCTCGTTTAAACCACGCCTAATACCGAAGAAAAAGTTAGAAATGTAATGCAAACCAACTCAGTAACACATCTAATATGTGATTAATCGGAATCGAGGCTTAGCATTAATTTTCTTTGCATGCAATCTCATATACTTATCTTTAAAGCCATTAGGATTGCAGGCCTCCCGTCACTACTACAGAACCGGCCTTCACAACCGGCCTATCACAAGCGGTTACGTGCGCCCCGCTTGTGGAGTCCCGTGCCACAAGCGGTTCGTGGGCAACGGACGGGAGGGGGTCTCTAGAAGCGGTTCTTAACACAAACCCCTTCTGGAGCGTCCTCTCTAGAAGCGGTTCGTGTTTGGAACCGCTTCTAGAGGTCTAATGGGGGCTCGAAGCGGTTTGTGTGTAGAACCGCTTGTAGAGCCCTCCCGCCCCAAAGTGCATTTAAACTCTGTCTTCCTCCCGAGCTCGCACAGGACATCACGGTGGTGGGCCGAGAGCTGTTCATGGCGAGTGCTGCCAAAATTTTGAATTGAGGCTATTAGATCCGAATTAATTGTTCTAAGGTGAGTAATATGTTGCCGACATCCTTCTCACCTAGATATTGATGTTTTTGTGCATTGGATGTTGAGAAATTATGTTTTGTTCGCTTATATTTGTGTTCTTAAGGTGATATATACGATTTGGTGTATGAAATGAAATTCAATAAATGTGAAACGATGAAAAATTACAAACGTGTGGAAGAGAAAAGATTTGTATGAAAATGTAACAATTAGTTAGTTTTATTTTTAAAAAGTAGGAGGATTAGAAATAATTAGTTGGCTTTAGTGAAAAGAACACGAGAATGATTATAAAATACAAAACTATTAGTCATAGTTAGCTTTAATAGAATATTGTGATAGATGTTGTTATTATTTTTATTTGTGTAGATGAATCGGCAATGGATGTACAATGCAGACTGGCCGGGTCAAGAGAGTTCGAGATGGCATGAAGGAGTTTCTCGACGCGGCCGTTGCATTCTTGCCTCGAGGAAGCTTCATACGTTGTCCGTGCGTGATCGCAAGAATGAGAAGGAGCATTCGAGCGATGGATGGTTATGAGGCATGTGATCACGAGAGGTTTCATGGCAAACTATACCTGCTGGACCCACCATGGCGAAACAAAGGCGATTCGACAGGAAGACGATGAAGAAGACGAAGAAGAGGAAGATAGAGCCAACAGTATGCCGGACACCACTCAATACGGGTCCGTGGAAGATACACTCGATGAGTTTGGCGATGATGAGCTAGAACAGATGCTCCGTGACGGAGAGGGAGAGTTCACAGAGGAAAGACAATACAAGAAGTTTCAGAGCATGGTAGAGGACCACCGAATCGCTTTGTACCCAAAGCGTGCACAAGGCCACAAAACGCTGCGTACTACACTGGAACTCATGCAATGGAAGGCCACACACGGTGTGTCAGACAAGGGATTCAATGGTTTGTTATCACTCGTAAAGAGGTTGCTTCCGGAAGGAAACACTCTACCAGAATCTACGTATGAAGCGAAGCGAGTCCTCTGCCCTTTAGGATTGCAAGTGCGGAAGATACATGCATGTCCTAACGATTGTACCTGTATCGCAATGAGTATGCCGATTTGGTGGTCTGTCGGTGTCAGCGAAGAATCGGTATAAGGTGCAGCGTGACGATTCAGTGAATTAGATGGGAATCGTGCGAAGAAGAGAACTCCAAAGAAAAGTATTGTGGTATTTCCTGTGATACCCGGTTGAATCGTCTGCTTTGCTAACGAAGGTCATGCCAAGATGATGCGTTGGCATGAGGAAGAGCGTAAGGAAGACGGGATGCTTAGACACCCCGCAGATGGCTCACAGTGGCGGAAAGTCGATCGGGCTTACCCGAACTTTGCAAATGAGGTCAGAAACATAAGGTTTGGGTTGAGCACCGACGGGATGAATCCTTTAGGTCAGTTGATAAGCATCCATAGCACCTGGTCTGTGACACTTTGCATCTATAAAATTCCTCCATGGTTGTGCATGAAGCGGAAGTACATCATGATGCCATTATTGATCGAAGGCCCGAAGCAACCTGGAAACGACATAGATGTCTACCTGAAACCATTGGTTGAAGACCTTGTGAAGTTGTGGGAGGATGGTGTACGGGTTTGGGATGAGTACAAAGAGAGTATTTCAACTCGCGTGCATTGTTGTTTGTAACAATCAACGATTGGCTGCGCTCGGTAACCTCTCGACCAAACTGTGAAAGGGTTTAAAGCTCGCACCCAAAGTGCATAAATGAAACAATTGCATGTACCTCAAAAACTCTCGGAAGTGTGTGTACATGGGCCACCGCAGGTTTCTTCCTAGCAGTCATGCTTTGAGGTGGAAAGGAAGTAAATTTAACGGGGTAACAGAAATTCGTGGTAAGCCTCAGCATCGTAATGGGCGACTTGTGTTTGCTATGGTAAAAGATCTGAAAGTAGTATTTGGGAAGGGTCGTGGAAGCATACTGTCGGTGTTTCGAGCACCGGCCAATGAATTTGTATAGGTAAGAGGGGGGTGCACGCTCCCTCTCCTCGACGGCTTACTCGGGTGAGCACAAGATGTATACTGGTTCGGGCTGAACGTCCCTACTCCAGTTCGTGTGGGTTTGATTGTATTGATTCCTTGGTTGTCCGTCGTCTTACATGCTCGCTCCCTCCCCCTTTATATAGGCGAGGAGGGAGGTTACACTGTTGCTTGAAAAAGAGAAAAAGACTGTGCTCTTAGTCGCCCGCAAGTGGCGGGCTGATGGGACTGGCCGCCGGCTCCCCTTGCCCTGCTGCTGGTCGGCGTAGTTGCTCGTAGTAAATGCGAGAGTTGGGGACTTGTGCCGCTGCGTCATCATTACGGCCAGCATTTAATGCGCTCGATACGCAATAAATGCTGTCGCTTCTTGAGGATTTCGTAGGTCGGTTCTTCCTCGCCACCGTGGCCGGGCCCCGACGGCCTGGTTCGGCCCATGCGCTTTTCCGGGCCGGGGTACCCATGGCACAGGTACCGTCAAGAGCCCCGAGCCCCGTGCAGGTCGGAGAGGTGCCAGGGGGTCTTGTTTCCGTGCCGTGATGCCGTGATTCGCTTGGCCTCGATCGAGTCTCCGGCCGGGTCTTGTGGCGCCTTCCGGTGAGTAACCCTTGAGCCCCGAGTGGTTGGAGAGCAGGTCGGGGGTTTCGCCGGGTTTGGTCGGGAAGAGTCTTCGACCGGTCTTGTGTGGCCCCCGGTGGTGTAACCGAGCCCCAGCTGGTCGGAGCGGTCGGGGTTTATGCTTGGTCGTTGCTTTGCGGTATCGGGAGGTCCGATCGCGATATATATCTGTGCCGGTCGTGCCGCCAGCGGCTGGTGGACGCATACTGGCGAACACATGGCGCCGGTCGTGCCGCCAGCGCGATGGGCCGATCGCCCTGGCGGCCTTGTGGCGTGAGCTGGTCGCCTGGCGGGCACGTGGCGCCCGGGTCGTGCCTTGGTAGCGTGATGGCTGACCATACTGGCGAGCACGTGGCGCCGGGTTGAAGCGCGGCAATGGTCGGTCGCCTGGGAACACGTGGCGCCGGGTCGAGCCGCCGGGCGCGCGATGCTGTCGCCCTGGCGAGCACGTGGCGCCGAGTTGGGCGTCTGTGGTCGCCACTGGCGAGCACGTGGCGCCGGGTTAGGCGTCTGTGGTGGTCGCCACTGGCGGACACGTGGCGCCCGGTCGAGCCGCCGGCGCTGATGGCTGGTCGTCGGGCGCCATGGTCGTGCGCCGGGCGCTCGGTCGGCTGGTCGCCCTGGCGAACACAGCGCCCGGTCGTGGCCGCCAGCGCCTTGATGGGCTGATCGCCACTGGCGAGCACGTGGTGCCTGGTCCGTCCCCTTTTACGCCCGTCCGCGGTGGGGACCAGGAGGGTGAAACGCAGCGCTTGCCTTCGTTGGCTCGAGCGCCGCTCGTGGGGCTACAAGCGAGTGATCGGGTGGAACACGAGGCCCCTCGCGAGGGGTCCCCTAGCGGACAATCCGGCGGGCGTCCGACCCAGCTGAAGCGATCCATAAAGAATCTTTCCTTACTCGATCCCGTATCGGACCTTGGATCGCTTCGATCCAAGGCGCGGTGGCTGCCACCGTCAGCAGGTTCGCGGGAGAGCGTGAGGTGTGATCCGGACGTGAGTTAAGGCGATTGGGTCGTCCGCCGACCCAACTAGGGCCCGCTGGGGCTCGCCTTGTCCTCACCTCTTGCCCATTTTCTTTGTGGTGGATATCGTCGCCGTCTCTTGCCTTAGGGACCACGAGGGTCGGGCATTGGTCGGTGTGTGTATCACAAAAGTTAGAGAGTTGGGAAATCGAGAGAACGCTCAACCGTGGGAGGTCGTTCTGACCGATCGTGGGTCGACCGGCTTGGGCACTTCCTTTCTTCGCCAAGCACTACTTCGTAATCGTGGCCGCCGGGCGTGGGCCGTAGTACTTTTGGTCGAAAGTTTGGCCGTCTTGGGAGGACCCGGACGATTGGTTGTGACAACCCGACCCGCGGGACTCTTGTAGCCCCGAGTGGGGCGGGGCGGTTTGTTTGTTACCGCGGCGCCACTTGAAGGAGTAATAACGAGTGTGCAAGAAGAAGGTACTCACTTATCTTTCTTTATGACTGGCGAGGTTTTTGTTCAACGCGGGGAATTGGCGGTGCTTCGGTTCCCGCGTCGCTTGCTTCGGCGCTTCGGCTTCTACGCCATCAGCTTCGAAAAGGTGCGGTCGTCATGAATCTTTGGCGGGTATCCGTGGCGTCGCTTCGTTTGGCCGGATCGCCTATAAATAGGCGGAGGGTGGGCGCTGGGCTTCATTCAGACGTTGAGGCGAATTTGTCGACTTGCTTTTATGGTCGCCTCACTCTCTCATTCCGTTCCAAGGATGAGAACCCACCGATCGATGAGATCGACTGGGACTCCCTTCAACGAGAGGTAGAGGATGAGGAGGAGTTGGGGCGACGAGCTGGCCGTCTTATAGTGGCGGCCCCGTCGGACGACGGGGTTGACTGGGAGCTGCTGGAGCGGGAGGCGGAGGAGGAGGAGCGAGAGCGGGCGCGACAAGCATGATCGTCGGTGAGGAACCGCCGCCTTGGCGCTGAGCAAATGGGGAAGCGGGCGCCGTCCTCCCCGCTCCTTCTCATACAGGGAGCCTGGAGTCGACGCGACATCTAGGCTCTTGCGGCGACCGTCTTTGCCGATCGCCCCGATCGTGCTGCCGTACTCCTCTCTGACGGCGGTCCCCCCTGTGTCGGACTCCAAGCTCCCCCGGGAACCATAGAGGTCACACAGGGGGGGGCGCAGGGGCTGCCGCTTCTTGAAGGAGCGTCCGGGCAGATCGGGGTTCTCTGCTGCGAGTTTGTGACCGGCTATTTTCTTTGTCGTCGCGGCAAAAATTGTGAAGCCGAAGGCTTGGAGAGGGACGATAAGTCAGGAGATCAACTGTCGTGAGGAAGACCCTTAAACGAGAAAAAGCTTTCTTGGTTTTAGACTTTCTTGTTTCTAAAGAATGTAAATGCTGTTGAATTGGAAGAAAATAAAGGTGTTCGGGTTTTACATGTATTTTTCGCTATTTTTCGGTTTGTTGCTGGTAAGATATGCCGGGGTCATGGTTCTTGGGTCTGCGGGGACCAACCGACCAGTGATCGACATGTTCCAGCGTTTTCCGAAAAAAGTAGGAAAAAACAGGTTTTAGCGCGAGCGTTAGTTCCCGAACGGCGAATACCATCCTGTTCTGTCTCTTTTTTCCTTGGCGAGATACCACTTCGCAACCGTAGCCGCTGGGGCGTAGGCCGTGGTACTCGGGTTGGAAGAAAGAAAAGAAGACCGATTGATCGGGCAGATGACAGCGGTTGAACGCGGTGTCGACCCGAGTGGAAAAAATGCTACGCGTAGGCCCGGTAAAAAAGGTGAACATGGCGATGAACGAGGTAGAAAAAAGGGCTAAGGGTAGAATCGTCTTAGCTTTTCAATGTTCCAGGCGTTTGACAAGATGTTGCCATCGGGATCCTTGAGCCGGTAAGTGCAGGTCGAAGGACCTCTACTACGATGAAGGGGCCCTCCCAAGGAGGAGAGCTTGTGCTTGCCTTTGTTGGGTGGACTGGCGTGAACCAGTCGCTGTGTTGAACGCCGCCCTCTAACCTTGCGGTCGTGGTAGCGTCGCAGATGTCTGCCGGGTATTTGGCTGAGCGAGCAGCGGCGACATCTCTCGCTTCATCGAGCTGGTCGACAGCGTCTTGCTGGGACTCGAGCCCCCGGGTCTCGTTGAAGGCCTGAACCTTTGGGGCGCCGTAGTCCAAGTCGGTTGGTAGGATGGCTTCTGCTCCGAATGCCAGGAAGAACGGCGTGAACCCGGTCGACCGGGTCGGGGTGGTCCGTAAGCTCCAAAGTACGGGAGGTACCTCGGCTGCCCAACGTCCCGCGTACTTCTTCAGTCGATCGAAGATTCGCGGCTTGAGCCCTTGGAGGATCATGCCGTTCGCGCGTTCGACTTGGCCGTTGCTCCGTGGGTGGGCGACGGCCGCCCAATCCACGCGGATGCTGAAGCTGTCGCAGAGCTCGAGAAACTCCTTTCCCGTGAACTGCGTTCCGTTGTCGGTGATGATGGAGTTCGGGACTCCAAACCGGTGAAGCGATATTGCGGATGAAGTCCGCTGCTGTATTGAAGTGATTGTTGTGATCGGCTTGGCTTCTATCCACTTGGTGAACTTGTCTATCGCAACCAACAGGTGGGTGAAGCCCCCGGGCGCTCTCTTGAAGGGCCCGACCAGATCGAGTCCCCAAACGGCGAAGGGCCAGGTGATAGGGATCGTTTGGAGGGCTTGCGCCGGGAGGTGAGTTTGCCGAGCGAAGAATTGGCACCCTTCGCACGTCCGGATGATTTGCTCGGAGTCGGCCACGGCGGTCGGCCAGTAGAAACCCTGTCGGAAGGCTTTCCCGACCAGGCTCCGTGACCCGGCGTGGTGTCCGCAAACCCCGCCGTGGATGTCGCGGAGTAGCTCTCTCCCTTGGTCGGCTGGGACACACTTCTGGAGGATCCCGGAGGGGCTCCTTCTGTAGAGGTCGTTGCCGATCAGTCTTCGTGTCCTCGGCGGACTTGAAGGAGCCCGGTCCGGACTTGCTAGAGTCGGGAGCGGACTCGGAGGTGCTGGCTCGGAGGCCGGCGAGCTCGGCGGATGCGACGACCGCCGAGGCCAACTTCATAGCTGTCTTTCGCAGCCGTAGGCGAGCTGGAAAGACGCGATTCTGATGATCACCCCATGCGGCCGGGCATCTTGACAGGTAGGTGTAGTTGGGGATCGCCATGAACCGCGTAGCATGGTCTCCCCAGGATGGCGTGGTAGGAGCCGGGAAAATCCACGACCTCGAAGGTGAGGGTCTCGGTGCGGAAGTTAACCGGGCTCCCGAGCGTGTGAGCGGTCGACTGCCCGAGCGGGTGGGCCTGGCGGCCAGGAACGACGCCGTGAAAAGGTGCTCTGCTTGGTCGAAGGCTCGGCGGGGATCCCCATGGCGTCGAGGGTCTCAACGTAAAGGATGTTGAGGCTGCCGCCGAATCCATGAGCACCTTAGTCGGCGCTTTGTTCCCACGATGGGATCAATGACGGCGGGTACCTCCCTGGTTGCGGGGCGTGGTCGGGGTGGTCGGCCCGGTCAAAGGTGATCGGGGATTCCGACCACGAAGGTATTTAGGTACTGGGCTTGCCGCGAACACCTCTCGGCAGCGAGCTTGAGCCGCCTCCGGTCGGCGTAGCTTGCCGGTCCGCCAAGATCATGAGGCATCTGTCGGTCTCGGGAAGCGGCGTGCCTCTCGATCTCGGTGGTCGGCGCCGAGTCTTGCCTCTTTCCTTTGCCCCGTGGCGTCGTGGGGTTCGGAAAGGAAGCGCTTCAGGACTTCGCGATCCGATACTTGTGCTCGACGGGGTATCCGTGGTTCGGACACGCGTACTCTCCATCGGCTTCGAAGTGGTCGGGGTTGCCGGCCTTGCGGCTTTCCCGATCGGCGGCGCAAGAACCAGCGGTCCTCGCGGACCTGTTGCCGTGGGCGCTGGCTTGTCGGGGCGGTCGGAGGAGGGGCTGGGCTCGGCGCGATCCTCGCCGACCTCCCTTTGTCGAAGATGACATCTACGGCCTCCTCGCCCGAGGCGTGGTTGGTGGCAATGTCCAGGAGTTCTTTGGTGGTCCTGGGCCGACACCCCGATTTATGGACCAGGGTCTTGGAAGTGGTGCCGTAGATGAATGCCCCACGACATCGGCGTCGCGGATGTCGAGGAGCTTCGTTACCTTTGTTGGGAAAAACGCGTCGGATGTAGTCCGGAGGTTTTCCCCGCCGCTTGCAGCCTTTCAGTCCCAGGAATTCCTGGTCGCTTGTAGGTGCCTGGAAGTTGCCAACGAAGTGGTGCTTGAGGTCGGCCCGATCCGGATGATGTTGGCGGGCGGATATTCGAGCCATGCCCGGCCGAGTCCGCCAAGTAGATGGGGAGGTATTGGATGACAAAAGGTCGTCCGTCGCTCCCCCGCGACATGCGAGCCGGTAATCTTCGACCACACCTGCGGGGTTTGTAGCCCTGTGTGCCAGCTATGTTGGCCGGCGCCGGAATCTGGCGAGGAACAGCTGCGAATTCCCTGACGAAACGCCCGCGGCCCGGGGCCATCGGGGCTCTGGCTGCGATCACGCGCCGCGGAGTATTGTCGGCGTCTGGCCCGGGTCGGGTCGTTCCTCGTTCTTCGCGTTTGGAGGGTGGTGCGGCGTCGCGTTCGTCCCCAAACGTTGGTGCACCGGGGTGCGCGATGCCTGGGGTTGTCCGGAAGGTGACGCTGCCCTTGTTTCGCTCCGACGGCCTCGGCTGGCGTTGCGGCGCGAGCCATCAGAAGAGGCGCCCGAACAGCTGCGATCCGTGGCCATACAGCGTCTTCTTGCGGCTCGCTCCACCAGGCCGGAGGTTACGGTGGGTAGCCTTGGCTGCAGGATCGCCTGGCTCGGGAATGCCGCGAGCGGCATTCTTCTGCGGCGATGTTTTGGCAGCGTGGGAAAAAGCGATGAATCGTCCGTCCCCTAGCCGGTGGTGGTGGACTGGCGTCTTGTGGCTGAAGCGCCGCCACGCCAGCAGTGGAGCGGCGAGCACCGCTCCAGGTCGGCTGGAGCTTGTCGAGCTCGGCCTTTTGAGCCTCGGCTTCGTCGCGTCATTGAAGGTCGGCGCGGCGAGCACGGTGATCCTCCTCGGTGTGTTGGCGGAGAGTCTTCGGCGTGGCCGGGTAGCAGCTACCGCCGCGGTGTCGGGTCGCGATAGCGTGGTGCATTCTTATCTCTTCCTCCGCTAGAGCCGTGGTCGGAGGAGTTGTCCGAGTGGTGGTCGCCGCACGTGGCCGACCATTGCCACGGCGCGAGGTCGCGGCGGTGCGACCGCCATCGCTCGATGCCCCCGCGCATCGCTTGGGGTGATGGGGCCTCTGGCGTGCGCCGGCGTCGGGGTCAGCGGGGACCTCGAGCCGAGGTCTCTGGCGCAGTGAGGGCGTCAGTGGTCCTCGGTGGACACTTGGCGCCGAGTATGGCGGGACGATCACTATCTGTCCCGCCGTGGTGGTGACGGTCGAGGAGCCGAACGGATCGACGCTATCGGCATGGCGATGTCGGAGAAAGAAAGGGAACCGTCGAGGAAGCTAAGCGGGAAAATGGCGGCAACGTCGTGCACAGAGCCCCTACGGCGCGCTAACCGCCGGTGTTTCGAGCACCGCCAATGAATTTGTATAGGTAAGAGGGGTGCACGCTCCTCTCCTCGACGGCTTACTCGGGTGAGCACAAGATGTATCTTGGTTCGGTGAACGTCCCTACTCAGTTCGTGTGGGTTTGATTGTATTGATTCCTTGGTTGTCCGTTGTCTTACATGCTCGCCCCCCCCCTTTATATAGGCGAGGAGGGAGGTTACACTGTTGCTTGAAAAAGAGAAAAAGACTGTGCTCTTAGTCGCCCGCAAGTGGCGGGCTGATGGGACTGGCCGCCGGCTCCCCTTGCCCTTTGGCTCGGGCGTAGTTGCTCGTAGTAAATGCGAGAGTTGGGGACTTGTGCGGCTGCGTCATCATTACGGCCAGCATTTAATGCGCTCGATCACGCAATAAATGCCGCCGCTTCTTCAGGATTTCGCCGATTCGGTTCTTCCTCGCTTGGTAGTGGCCGGGCCCCGGCCGCCTGGTTCGCCCATGCTTTTCGGGCCAGGGGGTACCCATGGCACAGGTACCGTCACATACCTGCCGAACGAGGATGGTCATGCACCCGCATGGAAGAAGAAATCAATATTTTGGGACCTGCCGTATTGGGAGGTTTTGGAGGTTAAATCACTCATTTGGACTTCATGCACATCACGAAGAATGTTTGTTTGAACCTGCTAGGCTACATAGATATGTACGGCAAATCGAAAGATACACTTGCAAGCTCGGAAGGACCTTGAAGACATGGAGGTGAGGAGTGACCTACATCCGAAAAACAAAGAAGGGACAAAACAACTTTATCTACATCCCGCAAGCTACACTCCAAGCAAAGAAGAGAAAAAAGCATGATTGAGTGTTTGAACAGTGTGAAGGTCATACGGATATTCCTCAAATGTAAAGAGACTCATAAACACGAAAGAGAACAAACTCCAAGGCCTAAAATCCCATGACTCGCCTTGTGTTGATGACACTGATTGCTCCCAGTAGCTATCGAGGTATCTTGCCTGAGTGGGTGCGAGGGGACAATCACGAAGCTATGTTCATTCTTCAACGCCATTTCGCAGAAAGTCGCCGAACCAGCTAAAATGCCTAAGTTGGAGGCTCGATGTGGTACAAAGTTTGGTTAGCCTCGAGATGATTTTTCCTCCTGCATTCTTTGATATCATGGTTCATCTCACCGTTCACCTTGTCAAGGAGATAGGTATCCTCGGACCAGTGTATCTCGCACAACATGTTCCCTTCGAGAGGTACATGAGTGTCCTCAAGAAATACGTCAGTAATCGTTCGCGTCCGAAGGGTGCATTGCCGAGGGCTACGTGGCGGAGGAGGTGATAGAGTTTTGTGTTGATTACATGAATGATGTAAATCCTATCGGCGTCCCCATATCACGACACGAGGGAGGCTACGGGGCAAAGGGACAATAGGAAGGCAAGCGATTGCATGCAGCGATCTTGTTGCATTCAAGCAAGCACATTTCACTGCTCAAGCAATCCACCATAGTCGCCCCTATGTCATTCAAGACAAGAGTGTCCTACGCCGCGAGTTCACAGGTAAGACAGAGAGTTGGATAACCCTGAAGCACATGGATTCTTTCGGCACTGGCTACTGTAGTACATCCTTGAGGAAGGGTCAAGCGATGAACTATTGCAACGCTTGGCCCGGGACCATCACAAGAAATCGGGACATTCAAGGGGTATGAGATCAATGGTTACACATTCTACACGAGATCCCAGGATAACAGGAGCACCAACGAGCAATGGCGTCCGTATAGACGCCGAAGACAACGATGGCAGGTGTTCGACACATATTACGGTTTCATAGAAGAAATATGGGAGCTCGACTATGGACCTCTCAAGGTCCTCTATTTAAGTGCCAATGGGTCAAGCCGAGGACAAGCGGTGTGAAGGTCGACAAATACGGCATGACAACCGTGGATCTCACAGAAGTCGGCTATAGGCGCGAACCGTTTGTTCTCGCGAACGATGTGGCTCAGGTCTTCTATGTAATGGACATGTCAAGCAAACCTAAAAATCGAAAGGACAAGCAAAAGGTAATGCCAAAGCGACATGTAGTTCTCCAAGGCAAACGACGGATTGTAGGAGTTGAGGACGTCACCGATGAGGAAGAGTATGGTCAGTTCGACGAGCTCCCTCCTTTTACAGTTGATGTTGAAATAAACGTCCTGCGTGACAGTGATGTCGATGCTCCTTACATACGTCACGATCATAAAGAAGGAACAATTGTAAAGACGAAGACTTAAGATGTACTACTTGTATACATTATGGCTGGAGAAACATTCCTTGTACATTATTCCATATGATCATGTTGATATGTTGATGTTTAACATTGCTTGTACATATGATGTTTTAAAAAAATGAAACAATAAAATAGAAACACTTCAAAAAAAACATAAAAATCGCATACAAACACTTAAAAAAAATAAAACCATCGAATACAAACACTTTTAAAAAAAGAAATACAAACACTTAAAAAAAGAAAGGAAAAAAAAAGAAATACAAGCACTTTTAAAAAAATTATTGTATACTTAAAACAATGCAGTGCCTTCTAAGGTTAACAAGAAATCTCATCTCCCCCTTGGCTAGCGCGGGCTTGTGCCCAAAGGTTGCGTGTTCGAGCCCCACTCGCGCCCGGCCTTTCTTTTTTTTTAAACCCCACTACAAGCGGTTCTTAGTACCAACCGCTTGTAGTCGGGGTACTCTACAAGCGGTTGGTATTACGAACCGCTTGTACAAGACCCACTACAAGCGGTTCGCAAGACCAACCGCTTGTAGAAATGGGTGAGCTGGTAGGCTACTTGCGATCGGGTCCTCTACAAGCGGTTGGTATTACGAACCGCTTGTAGAAGTACCTCTACAAGCGGTTGGTGTTACGAACCGCTTGTAGAAATACCTCTACAAGCGGTTGGTGTTACGAACCGCTTGTAGAAGTGGGGTAACCTTTAAATTTTGAAGTCCCGAAGGCTCCGCACCTTCAAATTTTCTAAGTCCCGCGCCAGAGCCACCTCCGTCGACCGCCACCACGCCGACGGCCCCGACCACCGGGCCGACGCCTCCCGACCACCGCGCCGACGCCTCCCGCCACCACGCCGACGCCCCCAGTGCCATCCACTCCGGAGGACCTAGGTAGTGGCGAAATGCCCTCCTCGCTCTGTCTGTATTCATGCCCGCAAGGTGTTAGGTGAAATGCTCACAAGAAATTTTGTTGATCTGTTGATGTTGAGTACATTTTTGTTGTATATATATTGTATATAAGTTTTCATGGCCACATTTATGTTGTATGTTGGAGTTTTCATGCTCTCTCTGTTGTAACTATTGTATATATATTGTAGGAAAAAACTAAAGAACGATATGCCGTTCTTGTCTAAAATAATGTCATATAGGTTGTGTCACCATCCATTCACCTTTGATGATATTCACGGATAATATCACGGAACTTATCCGTGAGGCATAATGAAACTTATATGTGAAATATCATGAAACTTATCCATTAAACCTAATGAAATTTATCTGCGAAACATCATGAAACTTATACGTGAAATCTAATGAAACTTATCTATGAAACCTAATGAAACTTATACATGGAATATCATGAAACTTATTTATGTTGTATGTTTGTTTGACAATATATAAGTATTCTATATATGATTTCATCCCACATTTATGTTGTATGTGTGTTTGACAATATATAAGTATTCTATATATGATTTCATCCCATATTTATGTTGTATGTGTGTTTGACAATATATAAGTATTCTATATATGATTTCATCCCACATTTATGTTGTATGTGTGTTTGACAATATATAATTATTCTATATATGATTTCATCCCACATTTATGTTGTATATATGTTTGAGAATATATAAGTATTTTATATATGATTACATGCCCACTTTAGATGGCGACACCAAGGCGTGGTGACCCGGATTTCGACAATGAGGAAAATTTGATGTTTGAGACAATTGCGCTGGGTACCATCTTAGGCCTGGATGAAATTTATTAACACCGGTGCATTGTCGATGAGTGCATTAACACCGGTGCCGTATCAATGAAATTGTCATTAACTGCATCTTGGCGAGGATATCGGCAGCAATGAGGTATACTCTTAACCATTATGAAATCACCGTAAACATGTTAATTATTGTAACATGTGTTTGTGTATCCAGCCGGTACATCATCGGCCACCCAGTCCGAATTAACCGAGGACCTAACAAGAAGCCTTCGACCAAGTATGTGATAACCGAGGTCGGCAACGACGGAGTCTGGTAGCCCCACTATCGACAATTGGCCCTTTCAACAATGCTTGCGGCTACCACGTGAGGGATCACGTCCCAATCAAGATCGAGAAATGGACCGAAGTCCTGCGGCTACCAAGGAATTGCTCGGAATGATATGAAGGAAACTTTCACTTTTCCGGATGGGTACGAGCAGAAGGCCAAGGGATGGGCTTTGAAGAAGATGGCAACTTCCTTTCAAAGAAGGGAAGTCGCCCTCACCCGCAAGTACATCGACAGAGGAGAAAGGCCGGACTTCAATCAATTTCCTAAGGTGGCGAGATCATTGGGAGGCTTTCGAGGAATTCAAGCTATCCGATGCGTGACAGCCGAGAGAGAAAAATAAGGTGAATGCCTGAAGAAAAAATACCACCACCATCTCGGCACCGGTGGTTACATTAAGGTCGCGAAGAAATGGGACAAGCGGGAAGAGGAACTTCGGCAGCAGGAGATTGTACCAAAGCGAGGATTGGGAGCCTCGCCAAGAATCGGTTCTTGGGTCACGGGGCCAACTTGCAGATGACGGTAGCTTGGTGATGGCACCGACAGTCCAAGAAGTTGGTCAAAGGATTGTACAAGCCATCGATCAATCTCGGTTAGGGTCCTTCATGACGGACAGGGAGAATGACGAGCTAACATATGCCCTTCAAAACCTCGAGCACCGGACGGACACGAGGATTCGGAAAGATACCGTGGAGGCACGGATTTGCCAAAGACGCATAGCGATTCTGAGGCCGGACGAAGCAAGAGGAGAGATCGAGGTAGAGTGAGCCGTTTGGAGGACGAGCTTAGAGCTACAAAGGCTTCCATCCTCGATTTGATCGCGCAACAAGTGTCCAAGCATTAACCCAATATCGCCTTCAGGAGGTAGTGTTCAAGGGGCGCCGACACCCGTGATCGATCCGAGCGCAAAAAAGAGCGATTCTTGCGCGTCCGCCGTGGCCCTCAAGGCGATGACCCGCAGTCCGTTATCCCGTGGACGATATCAAGGTTCGCCGCCGGCGAAGCTACACATTGATATGCGTAATCTGTCCTACAAGGTGGCTTATGGCATGGCTTATCCGGTGGAGGCGGGCCAGACGTTCCACTTCAATCGATACCCTCCGGATACTCTAAGGTCACGGTGGAAGAGGTGGTGGGGGCTTGAAGATCTCTTGCTCGAGATTCTCGGGGCGACGACATGACCAAGCTTGGACAGACCCTCCACGGCACATTCATCCTCTGGCGCAAAAAGTACATCATATTTCCAGATGGTGTGGAGGTCACATCAACAGTAGAGGCCCTGATTTGAGCGATTCTGGCATCAAGCACGCCTCCTCCACATCGACAACCCACGACTCCTCCAATGTCGCCGCACGCAAAGCTTCTCCGGTGGTCCAGACACGCCTCCTCCACCTCCCGCTCCAAAGACTCTCCCGCTCCAAAGCATCTCCGCCGAGGAAGAAGCTCCCTTTCGTATGAGGAGGATCCCGCAACGGCACCTCCTCCCACGAAGTCGGCATCCGACGGACAGAGAATATTGAAGGAACCGCCAAAGAGGCCATATGATCTCGATCATGGAGGAGCTATCAATTACCGTGAAGACGGATGTGGCCAGCAGCCTTGCGCCAACGGCCGCCCAACGTTAAAATAGATAAAAATTGTGAAGCACTTTCATCATATGAACGGCGCCACCGCCTGTGACGACCGACTACGAAAGGACAATAAGAAAGGCTACAAGGAAAAATACACGGGCTTGTCGGCGGCAAAGAAGAAGAAGAAAGTGGAAGATGAGCAGATCTTTGAGCAATTGAGGATCCAGGATTTCTTGAAGGAGGCAGGATCGGAATCAATAGACCAGGATCTTCCACCGCACCAATCGATGGAAGTATGAGTTGGGCAAACCGCTAATTGATCCAAAAGATATAAAAGATCTCCCAACCAAGATGCGTCAAATGCATGAATGTTATATGGAAAGGGCATCTAAAGGAGAGAAAATGTTCCACCTCATTGCTCAAGATACGCATTTCTTCCGCGGAGCATGCAGAAAATATGGCTGCAATTCGAGGACTTGTACCATGTGTACCAAGCAGGCGCCATCGACGTGTCCTTCATGTCTTCTTTGGTGTGCTGTAAGTATTGATCTTCTAAGTTTACCGTTTGCTTCCTCTCGTACCACAAAATCGAAAATCTAATTAACTTAGTTATCCCTTCTTATGTAGAATGGAGATACAACGATGTAGAACAGTGGGCATACAGAACGTTGGTTTCATCGACCCAGAGGTTGTCAACGAGAAAATCTGGTCATTCGCGCAAAGAAAGACCGGAAGTTGAGGCATACATTTTGCGTGCATTATTGAAACTTGACACTACAAACCGCATATTACTTCTCGCCCTTCAACTTCATGTACGTGTTCTCACAAACCTCTTGTTCTTGTATTTCTTAAGCCATTGATAATACGACTAGCTCTTACGCGCTTCTTTGAATATACGAATAGGTTTCACTGGATCCTTCTAGTCATCGAGCTTGACAACAGCAGGATTATAGTTCATGACTCAAGAAGGAATCAATCAGCAAATACCAATGGTTCATTGACATCCTCAACAAAACATTTGGAAAGTTCGGAAGAAGCATAAAGGAGATTTCAAGAAAGAATTCAAGTCATAGTGAGCACTCAGTGCACGTACTACAAAAACAATTATTAATATAAATGCACCATATCAGTTCTTCATCCGATATTATGAAATTTCTCCTGTCAAGGTTAAACGCCAAAGCAGTGAAACAACTTATGTGGCTACTACGTGTTCCACTATATTCAAAGTTTTATTCATGCCGATACTGAACATTATGCCGAGGTTCGTATATGCATGTCAATTTGTTAGCTACCACTTACATTTTAAGTAATCGTATGTGATCGGATATTTATATACTTCCCGCTTAATCAATTGTCACCAACATCGATGAGCATGTTAGCGTGCTCCGCCTCACCGAGTCGCGCGCCTTTGCAAGAACAACTCATCGGCTTCATTGTCGACGAGGTTCTATCTCCAAATGGCGAGTTCCACGTAAGGCTTGGTCCATCGTTGAACACAACTGAATCGATGATTTACATCGACGTCGACCAAGAACTTGACCGACGCATGCAAGAAGAATCGAGTTCGATAATCATTTTTTAATCATTCAAACTTGTAAACGCGTCGATGGCGGGTTTTTTCTTGAGCTAGCTTGTGAACATGTGTATGAGTGAGCATATGTAATATATATTTAATTGCCTGAAAACTCCTACACTCATATTTCATTTTATGGTCAAAAACGATATACAAAAACACCGGAAAGAACATATTCTATAATACATATAATTGAAAAATCTCTCCACAAGCGGTTGGTGACTCCAACCGCTTCTGGAGTGCTTGCTCTCCACAAGCGGTTGGTAACTCCAACCGCTTCGGGAGTGTGCTGTTCACAAGCGGTTCGTAACACGAACCGCTTGTGGAGTCCCCCATGTGGCGGCTCCACTGGCCTTCCTGGACACCTTCCCAACCGCTTCTGCTGCCACAACACAAGCGGTTTGTGCAACCGCTTGTGATACCGGGCGGGTATCACACACGGTTGCTTAGAAGCGGTTATAAAACCGCTTCTGAAAGGGGTTACGACCCGCTTGTAGTAGCCGGTTCTGTAGTAGTGCGTCAGCATCCTCGCGCGGTGGCCCTTTGAAAAATCTAAAATTACATCTAGGTCCTTCTGCCAGTTTGTTTGCAGAGAAGATAATGTGGTTTTGTAGATTCACGAATGGGTCATTCACTATTTTTTTACAATCGCAGATAGGTCCTCCCACTATTTTTTTTCCCAAAAAACCGAGTTTTCCATTTTTTTTTTGAAAATGACCATGTGGTTACGCAAATTCGCCGACGGTCCTAGCTAGCCAATTTTTTTAAAAAAACACCACCGAGAAAATCAAAATTACATTTTTTTTCTTTCGCAAATTCATAAACATGTCCTCAGCCAGTTTTTTGCACAAAGAACCCTAGGTTATGCAAATTCATCGACGGCTCCTAGCCAGTCAATTTTGAAAAAACCATCACTGAGTAAACCGAAACTACATTTTTCCAACAAGAATCTTCGATCAAATTTTACACGGCGCGGCATCGTACGTGACTCGACCTAGTATAATTAGTCGTTATAATCATCTCAAGGCTTAGCAATCGAGAGATCAATAGATCAAAATTCAAAATATTCACGATAAACTGTGGCCAGTGATATCGGTACTTGGGGTTCACAAAATCGTTTTTGGCGAAAATTAGAAATATCAAGTCAAAAATTGGTTGAAAACTTGTCAAAATTGAAAAGTTTCAAAATCAAAAAAATTGAAAAAATAAAAATAAAAAATCAATTGTTTTCATGGAAAATCGACGAACTAATTGAACTTTTTTTGCGGTCCATGTTTGAGAGATTTTCTTTTCACTAATTCTTGATCGGTTTACATCGTATAATTTTTTTTCTTCCAAATTTCCAAATTTTTAAATTTTTTGAATTGGACCGATTGTAGATATCATACCTTGTCGACAAGGGCAAAAATCGAGCGATTTTCGATGATTTTTAGAACCCTATTCGGTACCGTGCGTGGTACTAGCCACCGGTTGGCTAAATGCATTTAGTGTGACAGTCATCTTACTATACGGCTCGAAGCCTCGAATCCAGTGGCGGACCCAGAACTAAAATTTAGAGGGTGCTCACCGGTCTGCCCATGGTGGCAATGCCCTCGACGGAGATGATGGCGGTTGCGGCGGCGTCGCTTCTCAGGCTACTTGGTCTGGAGTGAACCTTCCTCGGCAGCGGTGGCAAGCCGAGCATGTGGCTCAGGAGGAGCCGCAGGCCAGTGATCCAGCTAGCCAAATGAGGCCGCCAAGCAGTGCAGTGTCGCACACTGCTTTAGGGCTGAGTATGTCGAGTACAGGTCCTACGCTGACAAGCTCGCTGTGCTGCTCCATCAGGTAGTGCGGACCAACCTCTACGACCACCCACTGCACGTATCATGGCAGGGCCGCACAGGCGCTCACCAAGGCCTTGTCCCTCGCAGCGTGGTGCGCGAGCGGCCACCGCGGCTTCAACGGCTCTTCACGCTCAGCCCTGCTGTCGGGTTCCCGCGCACAACCACACTCCTCGAGACCGCAATCAAGGACATCACCTAGCTGCTCCCCGTCTCGTCGCCCCACACCAGCACCGACGGGGACGACTGTTAGCATCTAGGCCCCCTCATTACTTTATGTCATGTGTTTGGTGATAATGACTAAGTTAATAATACCTTAGACTAAAGAGGTATGTGCTGAAATCAACGATAAAGAAAGAAGGACAAACAAGATTAAGGTATTCTGTTATTAGTTTGGCATGGGAGTGGATTCAAGTCAAGTAGCTAAGTCTTTTATAAGTTTTGGCTGTACTATAAAGGGGGACTTTGCACAAGTTGGTAGATTGGATCATAAGGCAAATCAAAATCAGATTGCTTGAAATTAAAATATTTAGTCTTTACTCCTTGAATGAAAATTCCTTTGAAGAGGTTATAGATTGAGTTTTTCCGTCTATGTCGGATCAAAACATTTCTTTTGGTCCAGTATACATATACAATCCTATATTCCTTCAAGAATCAGAAGACAATCAAATTTGCATGCATGACAGATCAAAGAATTTGTTGGTCTGTCATTTACAGACAATTGTTGAATTCTACATGCATGACAGACCAAACTTGTTGGTCCATCATATACAAACAAAATCTCGAAATTCACATGCATGACAGACCAAATCATTTGGTCCGTCATATACATATATTATCTCATTCTTCGAATTGACCAAATTGTTGAAATTCCTTTGTATGACAGACCAAACTTTTTGGTCCGTCATAAACCTATCACGTTTGCTCTGCGATCCACATAACCAGTATCGCTAAGTTTCGTTGCTCAGTTCGTTGTACACGTATTTTTCGATATTTTTAATATCTTGTCATGTTCAACGGCTATTGTGGTAGGTGTAACGGCTATTTTCTTGCCAAATGCCTATATAAGCATTTCCTGAGCCATCTACAAAACAAGAACTTTGAACTCCTTGAATTTTAGCACCCAAAAGAGCCTTCATTCTTACAAGGAGACTGCATTTCACTCTCAAACATTTAAACCACTCTGTCACTAAGTGTTTTAGCTCCAAGCGTGAGTCTAGCGGTGTGATTTGCAAGTGAGCCAAGAGACAGAACTTGTGCAAAGTTTATTACTCTTCGATCTAAGTGATCCTAGACAGCTTGGAGGAAGTGTGGAAGTGCGACCTGTCCAAAAGTGATTGTGGAAGGCCACTTCATTTGTGAAAAGGTTTGGAGCTCACCTCACTGGAGTAGTGAAAGAGCTACCCGAGTGATCACCAAAGCTACTGCGACTAGCTTTGAAGAAGCCATACTTCGTAAGAAGTGCTTCAATGTGGAGTAGGAAAAGTGCTCCGAACCACGGGATAAATCATTGTCTCTTTTTGTTTTATTTCTTATTAAATTGCTTTCACTATTACTGTTTTTAGTGTTTTACTGTTATTTGTGAATTGTGCTAAGTCATTTAATCCCGTTGGTTATTTCAGTATCTAAAGTACTCTAAAATTTGAAGGATTGCCTATTCACCCCCTCTAGGCCATCTCGTTCCTTCAACGACGCCCCACGAGAGCATCAAGAAGCTCGTCCAGGCGGGGGTGTGCTCCGCCTTCGGTGCCACGTTCAAAGAACTGTCGATGCTTATGCAAGCCACCATAACCCATGGGTCGATCGGCTGCAGGGGTGCTCTAGCCCCGATTGATCCCGTTGGGTCCGCCCCTGCTAGAATCCACTGCCCAGGTCATATGTGATTAATAGGAATCGAGGCTTAGCATTAATTTTCTTTGCAAAGAGTATAATTAGTCGTCATAGTTAAGTCTCAGCAACTAAGAGATCAAATTTTAGAAAATTCACAGCAGAATAGTGAGGATATCAGAACCGTGCATTGTACTAGCCACCGGTTGGCAAAATGCATTTAGCGTGACAGTCATCTACTGCACGGCTTGAAGCCTCGAATCCACCACTACAAAAGAGAGTGATCCTCTGGGACAAACAAATCAAACCTCTAGCATTGTCACCAATGGTGAAACTAATTTTTTTTCGTTGAAGGCATACACTTTACACATACAACTTTATAGTCTTTTTGTACAATGATTTTGTAACATCATAAATCTAACACATATAATTAAAATTTACTAAAAATACAATACAAATAGTTACAAGATCTTAAAAAAATCTCAAAACATTAAAATTAAAATCAATTCAATCAACAAATTTGATCTATTAAAGAGATGATATTGCAGCATTTTTAAAAAAATTTAGGTTACAAAGCATACCCGACACCCTGAGTACCGCCCCTGATTGTGACAGAATTCTTTTAACCTCTTAATCATGATTAACATCCAAAGCGGAGAGCGGAATTCCAATCCCCAAAATTTTACATGATGCGATCTCGAATTCCTAGGCGGCAATCGTGACGATTCATGCGCCAAAATGGGGAAAACGGTTTGTGAAGAAAATATAATAAGCAGAAAGCTACTCCACTTAACGGCAGCTTTCACTCCCCTAAACAATACGCCACCAAAGTCCATGCATCTCAGCATCGGCCACGTGTCCACCAACGGTGGATCCAACGGTGGGGAATCTCGCCCCGGCGGCGCTGCCGCCGTCCTCGCCGATTCCGCACCGGGCCCCGTCGTTACCCGCCCTACGTGGCGCCCCGCGGATGGTTCATTCCGTGGGTCCCAGGTGGGTGGTGAGAATCCGGTATTTACACAGCGCTATATTTCGTGGGGCGACGAGGGGCGGGGCCCGCGGAATCTGACGGTGGGGCCGCGCGGTCGTGTCCTGTGGTGGTGCCGTGTCGTTTTCCGCTTGGGCCGAGAGGGAAAGGACGTTGCGTAGTTGGGCCCTGGTGATACTCAAAATTACCATTTTGCCATTCTATTTGGAAGATCAGCAATGCAATCGAGCATTATTCTCGCTCGTTATTTTTATAAGATAAGAAGTATTTTAATTTTATTTGAGAACTAAAGTTGTATTGAAATTGAAAAAGGTATAAAAAAATAATTTAAATGTTTCTATTTAATTGATTTGAAAGATAAAAGATATACTATGTGAGTGGTAATAAATAAATGTATATAATTGAGAGAATAAATAAGGGTATAGAAGAAAAAACTCCATTAAATCTATATACAAATCTTATATTTATGGACAAAACTATTTAAAAAATAATTTTTATAAAAATAAACAAAATCGTCGAAATGAGTACTAGACGAGGCCAGTGGTGCACACTATCCCCGGTCATAACTCATAACTCATAGCTAGATTGTTAAATTGGAGTACTACTACTCAATGATTACAATAACGGGCTAAGCTGAACAAAGGCGCTAACACAGTTACGATGCTATAGCTATTAGCGTGTAGCTGCAATAGCGGCCGCTAAGACCGTTGATCGACACATGTATGGATAGAATATATATATATATATATGAAAATGGTTGCATACTCTTGGGAGTATGTACTCCCACTCTCAATATACTGCATAAATGATGTTATTATACTTCTTTATCTTTTTGAGTATACTCTAATATTAATTATAAGATACTTCAAAGTGAGTTTCACGAAAAATTTCATCAAAACCCACACTTTATAGCATAATTTGTTTATATACTCTTTTTGTACATGAAAAACGGTATATAGCAAGAAATAAATGGCTCCAATGAATTTTTTTCAACTACGTTGCATTGTAGTATCTTAGAATTATTATTGGAGTATACTGAAAGTGATAAAAGAGTATAATACATTCGTTTAAGTGGTATACTGGATGTGAAGATGCATCCCAAGAAAAGAAAAACTTCCTATATAGGAATATATATATATATATATATATATATATATATATATATATATATATAATTTTCTGTACTCTTCGGAGTACATACTCCTGCATCTAATATAATACTTAAACAATGTTTTATGCTGGGGTCTAGCTGGTGCTCAAGGACGAGGCTTTCAAGTGGGGTCTAGCTGGTACTCAGGGCTCAGGGTCTAAAAACCCTACTTGCTCGTATCTAGATGTAGAGGGTGTTTGCCTCTTCCTTATATATCTCCCTTTTTGTTTTGATACCCTAGGTGCAGGCTCCTGCACCTTGTTACCCTCTTATAAACCTTTTCTTCTCATAATTTAATTCCTGTTCCGGCTGCTTTTCAAAAAAAATGTTTTATACTCTTTTATTACTTTCAGTATAATCTAATAGTAGTATTTTTTTCCTGGTATATATAAAAATGGTTTCATACTATTGGGAGTATGTACTCCCTACTCCCATGTATATTGACTGATAAGTGGAAGCTCATTTCCACACAAGGTCTCAAACTGAGCTACTCCCCTCCGCTGGGATTCTGATCGGCCGCCGCCGCACGGCCGCAAGCCACAGAGGGAGGCAGCGACTCAAGTACATCCATTTCTCTCCCCTGTCTTTTATTCGTATTTTGCCTCACCCCATCTTAATCTGTGCAACTGAGAATAGATTTTGATTGATGATTTTTCTACGTGTATGCTAGTGAATCAGATAGTCAAGTAGTGGTTGCTCATTGAGTATGTGATCTATTCCTTACTTGTGTATCAACAACAGCTGCAACTGTAAGGGCAACTCAATCAACAAATCCTGCTTGTGAGCATGGAGAATGTCCAGATCCAACCAAAAGAAAAAACAAATAAAGTGCAAATACTATCGACAAACTTATAAATGTGGCATTACTCGGCTAAAGTATCACCTTTGAGAACAAGTAGAAGCTCAAAAGACTGCTGATCCTGGACAATTTGATGCATTTTGCAAACTATCCCCGCAAGAGACTCAAGAAAGGAGTGAAGAGAAAGTCGAAACTGCACTAACTAAACTGAGAGAACAAAAGAGGGATAGAGCATGTGAATACATTTGTCAATGGCTCTATAAAAATAGTATCATCCTCATCTAAAGACAACTAGTAGTATCGCGCGCGATGTCGCGCCGTGTGAAATCAGAGTTAGTTTTTTTTTCTAAAAAAAGCAGAAGGATCTAAGCGTTTTTTTGGTTCTCTTGATTTTTTTTAAGAAGATACACTAGGTAGGAACCGTCGACGAATTGGCATAACAACGGACCTTTTTTAAAAAAAAAAATGAACAATACATGTTCCGAAAATATTATATTTCGAGTTGATAAAAAAAAATTATAGAGATAGAGCTGTGCACATTTTTTGTTGGCAAATCTGTTTTTTTATCAGAAAAAACGGAGAAATGATCTTCTTTTGCCGAGTTTAACACTATATACGTTCACGGGGTAATAATACATGTTTCGCAAAATATTATAGATCGAGTTGCAAAAAAAAATATAGAGACATAGTTGTACACATATTTATTTTTCCGGAAAATATTAGAGATAGAGTTGTACACATATTTCTTTTTGACGAATTTGGTTAACACACTATTTGTCGACGATTGGAGAACGGGCTCCCGTCGAGCTTACTTGTTGAATGGGGGATCAACAGAGCCCCGTCGTGCGGGCCAAGGAGGTCGTTCGAGCGACGCCGAGGTCGGGAGAAAAGAAAAAAAGGGGGGACTCGGTGTTTATCCTGGTTCGGGCCTCTCACCGCCGAGATAATAGCCCTACTCCAGTGTATTGTGTTCTATCTTGGGGTCCCTCACATTCTGAGATCTTGAGGGGTTTAAATACTACGACTAGATATACAAAGAAGGTAACTACCTCCTGGGATCGCGCTATGTATTCATAACCGCGATCCGCCGTCCTTGATTCGCGCTTTATTTGAATTTCGGGTAAGATTTCCCTTGATCTTTGGCTGATTAGATGCCTCCTTCCTTCCTCGTAGCGCTTGCTGGGCCCACCGACCAAATACAGGTAGGTCATGGTCTTCTGAGCATGCTTGCTCGTGCGGGTGGTGCTTGATGTGACCGTGAGTAAAGGTGCGGACCGTATGCTCGTGGGAGGAGGAGGGATGCTCGTTTCACGCCCCCGAGCATCTTCTTTCAGTATTGTTTGGTCGATGGGCTTGGCTTTTCACGGGGGTACCGTGGACTTTTGCCAGATAGCCAATCCCCGACAGCTAGCCCCCGAGGTTCAAGCGGGGAACCCTCGGGCTTCCCCTTGAGCCTAAGAAGACTTGAGGAGGGATTGAATTTCTTTTGGTCGTGGCTCACGACCGTTTTACGTCGGGAGACGAACTTCTTTACCCGCCGCGTGCTTGCTCCGCGTGGGCGCGTCGTTTGGTTGTTCTGTGGTTCCTTCTCTGAGAAGCCTCCCTGCAACGGTACGGCAGTTTCTCGGAAAGCGTGCTTTCTTCGGCCAGGTGTCGCTACGTGATAGGCGGCGATTTTTAACCTGTCCCTTCGCTGTCTCTTTAACCCTTTCTACCGGGAGAGGTCGGAGTCACACTGTGTCTCTTTGCTCGTCTTCGGCCAAAAAATCTTCCAAGAGCCCTAGCGCCCAAGAACCCTTTTCGCTCCCCTTCCTTCTTTGGTCATGGCGCGTTTCAAGGTTAGCCAGATGACCCGAAGGAGGCTCCAGGTGCTCACGGACGAGGGGTACGTCGACCCAGGCTCGGGTCGAGTGCTTGGGGGCGATGCGGCGCCGGCACCGCGGGAGACGGAGATTCTCCAATCGTCGACAGCTGGCGCCGTCCGTGGGGACGACAGCTTGATTCCCGTGCGGATCAAGATCCTCGAGGATGCCAAACTCGGGAGACACTCGGGACCTTTGCGTTTTTGACCACGTTGAAGACGACGACATGTACTACGCCGGCGACGGCGTGGCCAATGTGACCGATCCTATCGGTCACATTGAGTCTGGGAGCCCTTCCCCGGACACGGGAATGCGAGGACAGGACCTCCATTCCCCAGACATTACCATCGGGGACCCCGAGGATGACTGCGACGGGCTCTACGATGGCCTGGACATACCGGACGACCTAGAGCTCGACCGAGAGACTGCATCTCAAGGGGATACAATGATGTCCCCGTCGCTTTCATCCCGCTCTCGTCAAGTCAACATGGCCGGGAGTCGTGCCGAGCCCGGGGAACGGTCCTCAGACGCTGCTAAGCGCGACCACTATGAGGCGGCCAGACTCCACCTGGAGGCGTCTTTGGGAAAGACCCTCGCGAGCATTCGCCGCCAGGCGAAAGGGAGGCGCGCTTCCGCGGAAAGGAACTCTCACGAGTACCGAACTCCCGATCGCGCCCCGGAGCGCCGTCGAAGCTCACCGCCGCCAATTCACCAGAAACAGGAACGGCTACAGGCCTTGGCGGCGGTCGTGCGTGACCTGCGCAGTTTCCCCGAGCAAGTGGACCTAGAGGCCGTAGGCAAGGTCGTGGCCGAAGATCTGGAGAGGCTTGCCGCTGAACTAAAAGTCTCGGATCCTCCCCGCGACCGGGATGCCCGGAGTGTTTCCCGGGACCATCGCAAACGCTCCCCCATGCGCTCGCACAAAGGTGAATCTCGGAGCCATGCTCGGAGATCGCCCCAGACCGCTAACCTGATCCGGGAAAAGCCCCGGAACAGTTCCAGAGCAACCTCAGAGCGACACCCCTATGATCGCCCGGATTACGAGCGCTCTGAACGCTCCACGACCAAGCGGTCGTCGGCACGACCATCGCATGAGGTCTTCTCTCGACTCGGCCCGCGCACGGGGCGTTGGGTGGAAGACCCGCATGGAGGCCGCTACGACCGAGGGTTTCACCGCGAAACCCCGAGCTTCGGTTGCCAGGCCTTCACGAGCTCCCTCCGGAATGTCGCATGGCCGAACAGATTCAAGCCCGGCCACATCGAAAGATTCAACGGGACCCAGAACCCGGATGAATTTCTCTCAATATATACTACCGCCATCCTCACCGCCGGAGGCGATGAGGGGGTGATGGCGAATTATCTGCCGACGGTTCTGGACGGAGCCGCCAGTGCGTGGCTCTTCAATCGAAGGAAGGATCCATACGATCCTGGGGCAGCTCGGCGCGCGCCCGAGCAAATTTCGGAGCTGTTACATCCGCCGGGAAAGGAGCGCGACCTGGAGCACTTGATCTGACGGATGGGGAAACCTGCGCGATTCGTCCAAAAGGTTCATCCAGTCCGAAACCCGATCCGAACATATCGGACGAGGCCGTCGTCCGAGCTTTCAAGTTCGAGTGCGGGGCGGCGCTTCACGCAGACCTGGAGATCCACCCGGATCGACGGCGAACGAGCTCTTCCGAATGGCCGATCGATACGCCAACGCAGATGAAGCCGCCCAATGGAAGAAAATGCTTTGGATGAAGGGAAGTCGCCGCCACCTGGCCTAGAGACCTCGGCCAGCAAAAAGGGCTCGAGTGCGTGGACAAGAAGATCAAGAAGAAGAAGAAAAAGCAACCTTCGCGACCATGGTTGCCGCGGTGGAACAACAACGAGCAAACCCAGCCTGCAGCCACGGGGTTTAACGCTCGGGGAAGAGGACAACCGCACAGGCCTCGAGAACGAGGCGACCAAGCAGACCAACGGGGCGACCTCTACTGTCCGCTTCACCAGGCGCACGGGCACGACCTACGGAATTGCCGAACGTGAGCCTACGGAAATGCCGACGCTTCCAGAGCAGGGTGAAAATGGCAAAGGTAAACAGCCCGCCGAGGAAAGTGAGGATGACATGAAATACTAAGAACCACAGAATCACATAGCTGTCATCTTCGGGGGCTCCTTCGCCTACAAGTCCCGCCGGGACTTAAAGGACCCCGCAAGGGAAGTGCACCATGTTACCCAGGGTAAGCCTCCGGTACAGCAGCTGAAATGGTCCGAGATGTCCCTCACCTTATCCAAGGACGATTGTCCCCTTGGGATGACCAAACCACAAAGGCTTCCGATGGTCGTGAACCCCACCATCAGCAATACCGTTGTCGGTCGGGTCCTCATAGACTCCGGGAGCTCTTTGGACCTTATTTCATCCAAGGTTTTGGACGAGATGCAGATTTCTCGTTCCAAAATCAAGAGTGTAGCCGTGCCCTTCTTCGGAATAGTCCCGGGCACCTCGATCAAACCTCTGGGGCAGGTCGTCCTGCCCGTGACTTTCGGCGGCCCAAGTAACTTCAGAACGGAGCTAATCACCTTCGAGGTGGTAGACTTCGAGTCGGCCTACAACGCCATCCTCGGAAGGCCAGCTTTGGCCAAGTTCATGGCCGCCTCGCATCATGCGTATCAGTGCCTGAAGATTCCCGGACCGAACGGAGTTATAACCATCAAAGGGAACCACAAGTCCGCACTCAATTGCGACGAAAGAGCGTTGGATATGGTCGGTCAGTTACCCACTCGCGGTCCTGACCAAGAGCCGAAGCATTCCCGGCCTAAACTCGCCCTCCAGCCTGGAGGAGAGACCAAGGCTGTTCCGCTCAACGGGTCGGAACCGGCCAAGGTCGTTCATTTGGGATCTTCCTTAGGTCCCAAATAGGAACTCGAGCTCATCACCTTCCTCCGGGCAAGGTCGGATGTGTTCGCCTGGGAACCATCCGACATGCCCGGGGTCCCAAGGGAGGTGATCGAGCACAAAGCAGCGCTCACTCGACAAAAACCAAAGTGAGACAGAAACTTAGACGCTTTTCCCTAAAAGCAGGCAATCATCAGGAGGAACTCGACAAACTCCTAAAAGCTGGCTTCATCAGAGAGGTCGAGCACTCCGAGTGGCTAGCCAATCCAGTTCTGGTCAGGAAAAAAGGAGGCAAGTGGCGCATGTGCGTCGATCACACGGGTTTGAACGCGGCATGCCCAAAAGACAACTATCCGTTGCCTCGCATAGACCAATTGGTGGACACGACGGCAGGGTCACAGACCATGAGCTTCCTAGACGCCTATTCGGGCTATCATCAGATCAGCCTATCGCATGGAGACGAGGAAAAGACTTCCTTCATCACCCCATTCGGTACCTTCTGCTATACGACCATGTCTTTCGGTCTGAGAAATGCGGGAGCAACCTTTCAGCGCCTCATGCAGAAAACTTTCACAGACCAAGTAGGTCGAAATTTGGAGGTTTATGTCGATGACATAGTTGTCAAAAGCAAAAGTACTTCGGGTCACGTTGCTGACTTGGAAGAAACTTTCTGTAACCTCAATAAGCATCGAATAAAGCTAAATCCAGAAAAATGCGTGTTCGGCGTTAAGGTGGCAAGGTGCTCGGCTACATGGTCGGGCCACATGGCGTTGGGGCAAACCCGAGAAAATCGAAGCCATTGAGAACATGAGGTCGCCACGTGCGTGAAGGAAGTACAAGCTCGACCAGGAAGAATGGCCGCCTTAAGCCGGTTTATCTCCTACCGGGGAGCGAGGCTACCTTTCTTTAAAGCCCTCCGCAAGCATGACGGCTTCACATGGACGGAGGAAGTCGATCGCTCGTTCAAAGAGCTAAAACAAGACATCCGCAAGCCGCCCGTCCTCGTCACACCCGCAATGGGGAAGAATTGCTACTATACCTGGCGGCAACCCGCAAGCGGTAAGCGCGGTGTTAGCGATGAGAGAGATGCTACCCAATGACCTATCTATTACGTCGTGAAGTACTTCATGGACCAAAGGAGCGTTACCTCGAGGTCCGTAAACTACTATACTCGTTCTTTGATGGCCTCCGTGAAGTTGCGCCACTACTTTCAAGCACACAAGATCGTGGTGCCAACCAGCTTCCCACTCAGGGAAATCCTCAAAAATCAGACGCTTGGTGGTCGCATAGCCAAGTGGGCAATTGAGCTCGCTGAGTTCGAGCTGGTGTTCTCGGCCCGCACGGCGATAAAATCACAAGTCTTGGCTGATTTCGTGGCAGACTGGACGGCTCCGGCACCACCAGCCAGCGGACCCAATGATTCGAGGAAAACTCCTGGACCTTGTACTTTGATGGATCCCGAGCATACGAGCGCTTCGGGGGCTGGCGTTGTCTTGGTCTCCCCGGATGGAGAGCAACTTCAGTACGCCATCCAACTACATTTCGCCGCGACCAACAACGCGGCGGAGTACGAAGGCCTTTTGGCCGGGCTTTGGGCATGTAAATCGCTAGGAGTCCAACGGCTCACTGTGAAGGGCGAGTCACCGGTGGTCGCGACCCAGGTCAACAAAGAGTATCGTTGTTCGATACTTCAATGGCGCTGCACCTGGCGAAGTAAGGAAGATGGAGAAATACTTCAAGAATTTCAAGTAATCTACATCCCCAGAAGGATAATTCCCTGGCCGACCAAATGTCTAAGGTCGGTTCCTCTCAAACCACCGCTCCGACGGGGGGTGCTTGTCGAGCACCTACATAAGCCCTCCATTCCCTCTGAAGAGGAGGCACCAGAGACCGGCGGTAGGGTCTCATTCCTCGAGCAAAGTGCAAATTGGATGACGCCATTCATCCAATACCTTGCGCATGGGACATTGCCCGAGGAAGAAGCCGAGCGTTCCTTGCTAACAAGGCGATCTTCTCAAGACAGATCGATCGAAGGTGACCTATCTGGAAAGGCGCATTAGGAATCCTTTCCAGATCGTCTCAGAGGAAGGCCGATACCTTCTTCGTGATATCCACGAAGGAATGTGCGGAGCTCATTCGTCTTCGTAACGCTTGTGAGCAAGGCCTTCCGATTGGGTTACTCGGCCTCACGGCCTTGACGGACGACGGTCAATCGTAACGACCTGCCGAGCATGCCAGTTCCATGCTCGCAAATCCGTCAACCAAAGATACGCCCGCAAACCATACCGCTGCGTGGCCATTCTCGACACAGGGGCTCGACGTCCTTGGACCCTTTCCCGAGGTCGAAGGTCGCAAGTATTTGCTCGTGGCCATCGACACTTTCACTAAGTGGATAGAGGCCGAGCCTGTCTCGACCATCTCGGCCCAGCGGCCAAGAGATTCCTCCGCGGCAATGTGGTAACTTCGGTTCGGGATACCCAACCGCCTTATCACGCACAACGGGACCCGATTCACCAAATGAACTGTTCCAAAGTTATCGCGAGGAGGTCGGGACCAAGGTCTGTTTTGCTTCTGTGGCACATCCACAGAGTAACGGAGCGGCCGAGCGAGCAAATGGGCAGTTAGTTCAGGGCATAAAAAAGAGGGTCTTCGAAAGCCTCAGCCAACACAGGCAGCAGTGGGTGGATGAGCTTCCCGCCGTTTCTTGGTCTGTCGCACCACGACGAAGCCCGCCACAGCGAAACACCTTTCCAACTCGTCTGATGCACGGAAGCCGCTTTTGCTCGCCGAAATTGTGCTAAGTTCCCCAAGGGTGCGGTGGTCGATTACGTCGACCAGGAGGTTGAACGCCTCCTCGACCTAGACCTCGTCGAGGCGACACGTGAACGGGCGTTGCTACGGTCTGCGATTTACCTACAAGCTCTCCGTAGGCACGCGGCCAAGTCAGTCCGACCAAGGTCCCTGCAAGTTGGTGACATGGTCTTGCGAAGACTTCAAGACCTGTCGAAGGCCAATAAGCTGACCCCGAGATGGGAGGAACCCTACACGGTCGTGTCCACAGCACGCCCGGGGGCTGTCCGCCTCGCGATGGAAGACGGTCGGGAGCTCGCTAGCACCTGGAACATTGATCAATCACAGAAATTCTACGTTTAGACGAGTACTCCTATCTCGCGCCCCTTGCGTTCTTTCCAATAAAACATTTCCCCTCCTTCTCGTGTTTTGTCCTCGCTTTGTCGAACGAGCATCGTCGTCTACCAGCACTGCAGACGAACTTATCCGACAAGTATGTGCGCACCATTTCCCTTGACCCCCGGCCGGATGCTCGCCCAATCGTCCACTTTCCACAGTAGCTCTTCATCAGACGCTGGTGGTCGGCGCGAGCATCCACTCTAAGCCCGGTTCAGTGACCTCTCGGGTATGGCGGCTCTACGTATTGTTGGTTTAAAGCTCGTCTGCTCTGTGCTCACACTTCTCTCAACACAACCGACCTATTTAAATCATTCAAAAAATCGTTACGACTAAAGCGACCCTTAAATTTTCCCATGAACAAACTCGTGCTCGCAACAGTGAGGGCACGACCTTTGTCCATGGCAGGGGCTCCGTATGATAGGAATGTTCCGTCCCTTCTTCCAAGGATCCTTTGCTCGTATCTATGCTATATGCTCTTATGCAGGAACTTGTTTTCTTTTTCTGCAGAACCGGGATCATGTAAGCATATGTTGAAGGCGAACTTGAGAAAAGCAGCAAGGACCCGGACACTGCTAGTTTGCTCATTTAACCCAAAAGGTTGTTTTCTTTTACAGGAGTTACACGAGCTAAAAATAAAAGAAGAGCTAAGTCCTACGCTCGGCACGAAGGCGACAAGCTCCTCCTTAAGGGAGTCGACCTCCGCCTCCAGTGTCCAAAACTTTCGCCGAGCAAAGACGACCTTCACCGCGCGCTGTCCGAAGGCGTTGCACCTCCTTGAGCTGGGACTCTTCGCGCTCCCGAGCTCGCTGGAGGTCGGCGCGCAGGTCGGAGACCTCCTGCCGCAACTTCCCCAGCTCCTCTTCGAGGTCGGCACACTTCTGTTCTGAAGTGTTCTTCGCCGTCTCGCTCTCGAAGAGCTGGTCCCGAAGTTCGGCGATGAGACTCTTCGCCAACTCCAGCTCCTTCAGTCGGCCTCGCACCTCGGAGACCCGACGCCGAGATCGGCGATCTTGGCGCCTTGCTCGCGATGGTACGCCCGAACTCCTCTGGCTGAAGCTGGAGGCATCGATGTCCTCCATAGCCTTCGCCGCAAACTTGGAGCAAAAAGAAGAAAAGGGAAGGAAGGTCAAGAAGAACCCCTTGAAGATTGCTCGCCTCATGTAAAAGTTAGAAGCTTAAGCGCTTACTGAAGAGCCCTACCGACGGCTTGTCTTGAAGCGTGGCGGTCGGTAGCGCCACTCGGAAAAAGGGATTAACCCACGCAGGCCATCCCGATCCCGAGCCGGGCACGTCCAGATCTTGCCCCTCCTGGCACCTGGTGCTCCCAGAGGAGGGCAACGACGCTTTCCTCCTTCGACCAACCCCAGGACGCCCGAGGTTGGTCTTCATCAACAGCGGCTCGTGTCGCCTTCCTCCTCGCCGGCCGCGCCGGGGCTGGACGCCGATCGCGCCGCTTCTGCACTTCCGCGACCGGAAGCAATGGGAGCTCCACGCCCGGAGGCGATTGGTCGAGGACGACCACCTCCGGCCCGTGGTCCGCGGCCGGGGGCAGCTGGTCATCAACGACCACCTCCTCTTCGTGGTCCGCGGACGGAGGCAGCTGGTCGGGCTCGGCGATCACTTCCGCGGCTGGAAGTGGCCGATCGATCACGACCGCATCTCCCCCTTGGTCCGCAGTTGGAGGTGGCTGGCCGGCAGCGACCGGCTCCTCCTCTTGGCTCGCGGCCGAGGGCGGTGGGTCGAAAGCCACCACCCCTTGACCATCGGAGCCCGTCGCTTGGGGCTCGCTTGCGCTTACCCCTTCGAAAGGGACCAAGGCCAAGGCTTCTTGGTCCTCAGCCCCCTGCGGCTCTTGCTCCTCCGCGGCTGGAATAGGTCCCACGTCCGCTGAAGGAAGCTCGGGCCCCGCCGAGGGAAGCTCGGACTCCATTGAGGCCGCAGCTGGCACCGACTCCTCCCCCACCTCGGCCATCACTTGGTCGACGACGGTCGAGCTCGGCGTCAATCGCAGAGTCGATAATCTCCTCACCATCCGACGGAAGTCCAAAAGCAACATCCGAGCTATCACGCCCACGCCAAACAGGGTGGGGTTAGCTCAAGAAAACCGCAAGACAAGAAGAACAAGAGAATGAAGCAGAACTTACCTTACGCGTGGCGAGCGGCGCCATCCTCCTCGGCCTCCTCGCCGGGCCACGGGCGACTTGCCCGCGGCGGCCTCGTGAGGCCTCGGCCCACGACCACGACGCTCCTCCGCGGCATCGGGCACGTGCCATCGCCGGTCGACGCGTCGTCCATGTCGACCTCTTCCAGCCGAGGCTGTTTGAGAGGTCGACCTCCCGCTCCTTCCGACTGCAGCATAGGTGGCCTCCTCTTCTTCCTCCTCCTCGGGGTCATCGACCACCCGAGTAAGCCGGTCTGGAGGGCCTTGATCCGCCTCTCCACCGCTCCTTGGTCGGGAGGGACCCGGCCTCCTCCTCGGCCTTCCTCGCTTTGCTCGGCGAGCTGTTCGATCGGCCCATCAGCCCGGCCTCCTCCGTTTGAAGTCATCATACCAGATTCGGTTCGCTTACCTCTGGCGGTCGGCGTACTCAAGGTGCGGCGTGGGGAGTCTGGTCGGCTCGGCGCCGACCGCTGGCGCGGAGGCGAGGCGGATGCTTGGCGCCTCGACCCGCCGACCTCTTATGGAACCCCTGGTCGGGTGCCGGCTGGCGGCAGCAGCTGGCCGACACGGCGAGGTCAAGGGACACCTTCTCCTGCAAACAGAAATAGGGAGAGATAAGCTCGGGAAACATGCCCTCGAACGGAAGCAGGAAGATGTACTTACCGCGTCGCCGCGGTCAAAAATGTTATTGGGGACCTGATGATTGGGCGTCAGCTCCTTCTCCTTCGGGGCACCAAACATCTCGACGACCCTCTCATCAACCCAGTCCGTCCTCGGAGCTGCATCACGACCGAAGATTAAAACAAAGAAATATATAGCACCGATCACCAGAAAGCAACGATGCTCGAGAAAAAGGTCCAGGAACATACCTGCGTTGTCCTCGCGGGTAAAGTCATGCCACCCGGTCACCTCGAAGAAGGGGTGCTCGCGGCGCCTCAGGGGGGACACCCGGTTGAAGGTAAAGTCCCGGGCGATATCCCGACCAGTGAGCCCCATCTGGGCAAGCTCACCGATCGTCCTGAGCACCCGCTCTTCCTCAGGTTGCACGGGCGGGCGCGCCGTCTCGAGGGCGGAGCGCCCTCCCCAAGATAGACCAATCGGGACCCTCCGCCTTCTTCTCCGGTAGAACCAGAGGTCGGCCCAACCCGACACCGAGTCCTTGAGCAACGGGCGGGTACTCGTATGGTCGGTTGGGCCGGAGGCGAAGATAAACGCAACCGGCGGAGCCATCCCGGCCGGTGCGGAAGGGGGAATAGAAGTGGAAGAAGAGGCTAGCCGTGAGCACTACACCCACGTAAGCCTCGCAAAGATGGGAGAAGATTGCGAGAGAAAGGATAGAGTTGGGGTGGAGATGAGAGATCTCGCACCCGCAGAAGGCGAGCACGGAGGCGAGGAAGTCGCTCTCGGGTAGACGAAGCCCGTTGACGGCGTACAACTCGCAGGAGGCATCTAATCAGCCAAAGATCAAGGGAAATCTTACCCGAAATTCAAATAAAGCGCGAATCAAGGACGGCGGATCGCGGTTATGAATACGTAGCGCGATCCCAGGAGGTAGTTACCTTCTTTGTATCTCTAGTCGTAGTATTTAAACCCCCCTGAAGATCTGTAACAGGGGAGGGACCCCAAGATAGAACACAATACACTGGAGTAGGGCTATTATATCGGCGGTGAGAGGCCCGAACCAGTGTATTGTGTTCTATCTTGGGGTCCCTCCCCTGTTACAGATCTTCAGGGGGGTTTAAATACTACGACTAGAGATACAAAGAAGGTAACTACCTCCTGAAGATCTGTAACAGGGGAGGGACCCCAAGATAGAACACAATACACTGGAGTAGGGCTATTATCTCGGCGGTGAGAGGCCCGAACCAGGATAAACACCGAGTCCCCCCTTTTTTTCTTTTCTCCCGACCTCGGCGTCGCTCGAACGACCTCCTTGGCCCGCACGACGGGGCTCTGTTGATCCCCCATTCAACAAGTAAGCTCGACGGGAGCCCGTTCTCCAATCGTCGACACTATTATTACCCGATCAACCTTCTTTTGTCGAGTTTAACATCCTATGTGTTAACCGGGTAATAATACATGTTCCGGAAAATATTAGAGATGTCAACCTTCTTTTGTCGAGTTTAACGCTCTATGCGTTCACCAAGTAATAATACATATTTCAAAAAATATCAGAGATCGAGTTGCAAAAAAAAAAGTCTAGAGATAGAGCTGTACACATATTTTTGTTGACGAAAATATTTTTTCCGGGAAAAACGGAGAAAGGACCTGGATGTAAGGGACAGGGACCAGTTTGTTATTTTTTTGGACCTGAGCGCTACTCCAAAAAATTAGAAAATTACTCGTTCGAGATTTGTATTTAATGGGAGTTTTTTTCCCGTAAAACTACGAAGGAGGGACCTAAGCACTATTCGAAAGAACACACGGTCTATTTTGAAAAAAAAAATATTTTTTACCCTCATAGGTTTGGGTTAAAAAATATATAAAAAAATGCTAAGAACTTTTTTGTAATTTTATAAGGACCTATCCGTAATTTAGAGGAAGCCGGTGGGTTTTCTTGCAAAAAGGCAGAGAGTGACGTGAATAGCCTGAGAGGTCCCTAATTCCTCCCCATATAAGAGAGTTAATATATGATATGGAACTACCAAGTGGTTCTGAGGGCTCTATGTCAAATGATCTGAGTGATAATTAGAGCATCATGAGTTATCAAATATATTTGTATATCATTGAAATGCCGCATGCTTGTTGTGTTATAGCTGTTAATTAGACTCTGTGCTTTGTAATTTAGTGTCATATGAACCAGTTTGTCATGGTTGCATGGATAATGTGCTACTATTTGTGTACCTATGGACCGCTATTAAATGATTAAAAAGTTTCTTGTAGCTATCGTGGTATTTTACACAATACATAAAATTATAAAAACAATATTTTATATGTGATCGCGATGTAGGATAGTTTTCACGATAGCTCTACTGTCCATGATGTCGCGAGCCCGCGATAATCGCGGTTTAAATCATTGCTACCATTAGTGGTAGACAATTACCAATGATAGCATCTAAACAAGCACTAGCATTAACTATTATGATTGGTTGGATCAGTACAATTACTGATTGGGTGATTTAAATCGTGCTTGGATTTGATTGGGTGATTTTGATGTCATGGATCGGTAAAACAAAGACTTGATGTGTCCTTCCGTCCAACATTTTTTGACCAACTGATGTGCTAGTTGCCAAGCGCGCGACGACGCAACGAGTGCCCGCCACAGCTTTCCGACTTGTTTGCACGTACGTACTGCCGTACTTATCATTGGTACGAGTGGTAGTTGCCGAATACTAGAGCGAGTGTAAATTCTTGCTCGTTTTGCATGTTGTCGCACACGACACCTGATAGGGAGTACCAATGTTCTACGCACAGCGGTTGCCATTTTTTTTGGGTGCGAAATCCGGTTGATCAGAACTGACAAATATCAACACCCTTATGTGTGGAAGATTTCTAGCCCTCCCAGCCCCCCCACGTCACCCCCAACCTCTCTCTCCTCTATTTCGCGAAAAGACCCTCCATTTTTTCAAAATTACGTGTAGGTCCTTGTGCGATTTTCTGTGAGAGTAGCTAGTATATATACAAGATTAGAACCAATTGAGCCATGCATTGCCGACAATACAGTGTTCCTTAGTGTGACGGACCGTCTTTTCAGGGGCACGTCTAAATACCACAACAGCTATCCAGGAAGATTAGCTATCGGGAACCAAGCATTCATTGCCAGACAAAAAATTAACACTAACTCATTTTATTGAATATAAGGTCTAGCGGCTAAGTTTTTATAAAAGAGGGCGCAGCGGGACCCAATAGATTACAACCAAAACACCGCACAAGCAGGCCTGGGCAAAAGACTAAGACCTTAAAACCAAATCAAATCGCCATCTACGAGTTCTTGATAAGCTCCAGCTTCTAAGGAGGTCAGGTTTAAGCAATGGTGAGTACAACAGTACTCAGCAAGTCGCACGGAAAAATACTGAATACTATATGCAAGGGATTAACAAATAGGAAGGCACACGGTTTAAGTATTGTGAATGCAGTTTTATTTGTAATATCATTTTACATTTGAAACACAAACCATAAATAAATAGTAATTGGGGGTTCACAAGTTCAACACCACTAAGCCATATCCAACAATTCCAAAATTACTTGAGCTAGGTTACGGCTGTCACCCTGGTTCAAACTTAGTTTCATTAATCGAAAGCACGGCGTAATCGATTACTATTTATTAAACTATGCAGAACTTGCTCAGCTTTACCCACAAGATATCTACGACAGTTAATGCCATGCGCAAATCACGTGCAACTTAAATGCATGCGGCCAGACCGAGACTATCATAGCCTTTTGATTGAACATCCCCATGGTAGCTCCTACCCGATAGGTCCTTGGATCCACTGTTCTTGGGACTCCACTGGCTAACGCAGGAGCCGCATTCCAGTACTGAGTGGGTACCTATCGTTGTGCGAATCGACGAATAACACCTCATTCCCATTCCACCAACACTTCAGTTATTCCCCTGCCGGAAATGACTGCTCCCCATTCTCACCACTGAGAATGGTACCACCAATGTAAGTATTCCCAGGGGATGAACAATGTTACTGAGCCATTACAGAAGATGGTTCAATTGACCGACCTGACTTGTGGTTGAGCGGGAACTTAAGTTATTTACTTTGTTCAAATGGGTTTCAACATTAATTTGCCAAAGATCAAGCCATACAACCACAAGCCCATCTGGTACCTACACGTACTATCCACCAAACCAATCAAGGCATTAATCATCAGTCGGAGATATGACTCACATCCACCTCGTGGCTAGTCCAATAATGTCTCCCTAACTGTAGCACTTTCAAAACATTCACCGAGCCAACTGCTCGACACAATTCTCTCTTTTTTAAAGAATTTGAGTGACACTAATAAGACTAGCTAATTAAATAGGGTGAGTATACTCATTAACTAGGGTTAATCAAGGGGGTTAACATGGCTTAACAATGTCAAGGAGGCTAAGAGCAATTTGGCATTAACTAAGTAACATGGCATTCAAATATAGCGACTTTCAATATTTCAACATAAGTAAATAATGCAGTAGAAAATAAATACTAATATATCAGGCATAATTGGGCGCAATATGATCAATGGCGTGCGGCTTGCCTTGCTCGGCGGCGGAATCGTCTAGATTATAGTTGACGTAGTCGTACTTGGCTTCCGTCTGGTCCCGCTTCTGCTCTGGATACTGCTGATGCTCCTTGAACTGCTCAACGACCAGTTCTAGCGCAAAAGAACGAACGACGATAAATAAACGATGAACAGAAACGAAAACGGAAACGAAAACCAAAAATGAAAACGGGCCAGGAGAAAGAGTCGAAGGGCAAAAATGGGCATTCCGGGAATTTTGGGAGCTTCGGATGGCAGAGCGGAGGTCGTTTTTGGACTCAGTGGCGCGAAACGGTTAAAAATATGTACTTTGGGATTTTTTTCAAGTTTTCGGGAATTTTCTGGACTTTTGTGAAGTTTTAAATGAATTAAACGGATTAATTGAATTGATTAAATCCGTAAATAAAAAAGGAACCGGGCCTCACAGTAGTGGCTTGAAGGCCCACGAAACAGCGTGGGGGGGGGGGGCGAGTGTGGCTCGACCGAGCTGGGCCGGCCGAGCTCGAGGCAAGGGGGGGAACCCTAGGGTTTCCAGGGGGCGGGGCGGCGGCGGCGACCGAGGCGCAACAGCGTGAGCTCGATGGTTAGCCGGAGGGGGAGAAGAAGCTGGGGGGAGCTCACCAAGCGGCGAGGCGAGGCGCAGAAACGAGGCTGGGGGCAATCGGCTTTTATAGCCGGGCGAGGAGACCGGAGGCGGCGCGGGCGCTCGGGCGGCGGAGGTGGCAAGGGCAAGGGCGCCAGACAGACGCAGTGCAGCACGAGGCCGAGGGGAGACGGAGGTCGTTTGGCGGGTGGGCTGTGCCACACCGGCCAGAGCAGGCCGAAGGGGTAGATGGGTCGGAGAGCCCACGAATGGGAAAAAAAAGGCCCAAAACGAATTCAAAATCAAATAAATCCAGAGATTCAAAAGAAAAATCAAACAAAACTCAAATAAACTGAACAAATTCATTTTGAAATTTTGGGTCATTTCACTTAGCTTAGGCAGATGTCAAAGGCTCGTCGGCGTAGCAGACAAGGTTATACTATATCTATAATCCATCTTTTCCACTTTGGAAACGGTAGTAGTTGGGAAAGTAACGGAAAGGATTTTATACTCTCTCGGTTCGTTCTTAGTACATGTCATCCTATCTTTCAAATTTTATTTTTAAACAAACATCATTATTCAAATTTAATGCAATTTTTTTTTATCATTTTTCCCTCTGTAGCCATACTTTTTAGCTATTTTCAATATCATTTACTACTGTGAACTATAGTAAGATACACCGTCCAAAATTATAATAAAGAGTGGTGATCAAATTTTCTGTAGAGATGTGTTAGTAAAAGTGCAAGAGTTTAGAATAATATCTGTTCAGGAACGGAGAGAGCGGCAGCTTGGTTGCGAGCTTGAGAGTCCAAAATTGAAAATCAGAAATAAAACGTGCCAAAAGAGCAGGGCGGTTTCCCTACCAGTTTACGCAGACAGGAAGAAAAACAAAGAAGTGCTCTATGCGTGAACCTATCTACAGAATATCTAGCAGTCTGGCACATTCGCTTGCAATAAGTCTGTAAGAAAAATGCGAGTCCCCCGTAGAAATCCATGCATTTTGCAGCAATCACCTCGTTAGACTGCAGCGACGTTTGCTACCTAGAACATGGCCCTCCCCTCAGAGGCTCAGACCAACCTACCAAACCTTTCCTTCTCCCGCGTTGCATCTCCTGCTCCTCCATGATCCATCTGCCGCCTTATAGAAACAGCTCCGGGCCTATCGGTTGGACTGTCATTTTTAGCCAGAACAACAGCAAACAGCAGTGCCTCTACACTACAGTGCAGGGGCGGAGCCAGCCCAGGCCCAAGCCCCGAGCTGAACCAACTGATCTTAAATTAAAACTATGTTTTTAATCATTTTTCAATAGTTTTTTTTAAAAAAATAATGGGCTTTCGGTACTAGGCCCCGGGCTGCAGCACGGGCAGCCCGGGGCCTCTATCCGCCCCTGCTACAGTGGACGTGTGTGCACGTCTGATTGGGAAACGATGGCTGAATCGATAGCACCACTATAGTCCTCTGCTACTCCCTCCGGTTGTCGTTTTGGAATAAGTACGGCTAGACTTTTAAAATTTTAGATGTCAATACATTTTTAAATACTTAGAGAGATGTGCTTCTATGCTCTTCCTTTTAGTAAGTTGCACAAATCTTGAAGCAAGCGAAGGGATAAGTAATCACCATCTACCATTCATTCATGCTTTAATAGTTGTACAACTTTTAAAAGGAAGAGCATAGAAGCATCTCAATTGGATACATGAAAATCATACGTGTAGATTTGTCTCGAAAAGTAATTTAATAATATATAATTTTATTGGGTTTTATAATATATTATAATAAAAATTAGTAGTACGGAGGCGTCATGTTGCCGGTTCTCATCAGCCGTTCATGTCCTTCGAGCACCTACAATGCAGTAGTAATGTAGTACTACTGTACTACTAGTACTGCAATCGTGGTTGTACTTAAAATTTGACCTTCGAAATAAATTTTTATGACTTTTAATCCCATCGCTGCCTCTCTCCAACAACTCGTTGTGTGCTAATGCTGATCCTTTCCTTGCCAACCACCACCCGTAGGAGAGAATATCTTCGGTTTACGCGGATGATGAAGGCACAGTTGGTGATGTCCCAAGTCCCAACCGCCGTGAACCACAAAGTGATCGGGGGAGAGAATCTGCTCACTGTCCTCCAAGCTATATCGCAGAATAAAATTGTACGGCAGTACTCTTTTTTTTTACCACAGAGGCACAGATTGATAAGTTGATAAGTCGATTAGTTAAGTTCTGCAGCTTGTCCTGCGCTAGCACAATATTCCTGATTAGATTACGGAATCCATCTCTAGTCCATTCCTTGGCTTGGCTTTATGCCGAGACTTTGCTGTCCCACCTTCTTTCCCAGGCAAAGTCGGCTCGAATCTGTCCATTCCTTGGCCATGGATTTCGTGGCGCGTATCCGCAAAGTCGCAGTTTTTTTTCTTCTTTCTTTCGGAAGAGAGACGCTCTCGCTCGCGTTCGATTTGATGGCAGCCTCGCTCTGCTCCTCGCCTGTGCAAACGCCGGCGAAGAAGAAAGCCTTCGGCCTCGCGTCGCCTTCGTCAGGTTGCTTTCTGACTAAGCACGTTTAATTAACTGGCAAGCATGGAGGGTGCAGGAGAGACGCCGACGCGTGCCTCGCCCTTCGCTTGTTGTACATGGACGCTTTTCCCATCCATGTGATGTTCTTCTAGCTGGAGCGAAGACCACGTCCTCGTCGAGCTTCTTTTTCCCAGGGCAAACGTATCCTGGTTTTGCAGTCACTCGCGACGCTGACGGCCGTAATTAGCAGCGAAGTCTTGCCGCGAAATTTTGCCACCGGCTGGCTGAGTCTGACAACTTCCGTGGCCTGGAGGAATCTTTGGTGGAGTGCAGAGGGCGGAGATTCCGAGGTCTTCCGTGTGGTGTTCGGATCGTCAATGCAACACTTGTCTGTGTAATAAATTCTCTTCGGCCGAGTCAACGCCAGGGTTCAAATTCCCGGCGAAATCCCGCGAAATTTCGCCGAAATTTCTGATTGACTTCCAGTTCTATAATCCCGTAAATTAAAAACCCTAAAAAATTTAAACGTGCAAGACTTATAATTTACGAAATTTGGTTAAACGAACCAAATCTCGGTTTTTTGAACGAAATTTGTCTAAAACGTGACCGGATTTGACCGGATTTGACCGGAGTTTGACCGGATTGGATTCCTCAAGTCATTTCCCAGGTCTGACCAAAATTTCAAAATTTTTTGACATCGTTTGAACCATTTTCCGTTCAGTTGAATTTTACCGAAATCTCGGTTTTTTCGGACGAAATTTCGGTTTTTTGACCGAAATCCCAGAAATTTCGGTTTAAAAAAAAACGGATTTAAATTTTGGTTTTTGAATTCCGTCCGGATTTCGTCCGAAATAACGAGATCTCGCCGAAAAATCGGATTTCGGTCGACGACGAGATTTGACCTAAAACGAAAATTTGAACCCTGGTCAACGCCCACGAGTACTACAACGCCGGCTGCTCTTCTTCGAGCGAAGACAGGATGCAATTAGCGGAGTAAAGACGGGACAGGTTGATAATAAATCCCTGCGCACGTTTTCCTCCGAGAAAAGGACTGATTTAGAAAAGAATGGTGTAGTACTATACTAGCACAGGTCTGGGCCTTCGGCCCAAGAAACGCCAGTGATTTAGAAACCCAGTACATTGAGTGCCGGGTCCTTGGAAAAGGTTCATCATGTTCCTTACGAATTCATCCGGTCCATGTTTCGATTAAAAATTACAAGACAGCAACACTTCGTGTTACATCGCAGAACGATTTGGGATACAAAACCGCGTTGCAACACTTGTTTAGATGGCCACACTACACAGCTGACAATTTACGAGTGGCTCCGTGGACAGTAGTCGGCCGCTGCGGTTTCGTCTCTCTTTACAGCACAACTGTACAAGCAAGATACTGTGTGATTAATAGGCAACGAACACATTATTTCCCCCTCAAAGAAGCAAAAGAACGAACCTACGGGCTACGGCCGTCACAGCACCAAGAACCTCCAGCGTCTGGTACAAGGCATGCTCGTCGTCAACACTTTGGGGCCTACAGCAGAAACAGAGAAGGCTATGACGAAAGAGACCAAGAAATCCAAGGCAAGTGTGCAAGGACAAGAGAGGCACCTCTTTTGATTGCTTATGGGCTCTGAGGGCTTCGAGAATGCTTTCGACCCACCTGTCAAAAGCAACATGGAAATCATGCGAACGGGTGACACAATAGTCAAGGGCTACATAATATATGGTGTGAAGGCCAGTTCTCAATGTCCAACGCTCCGACGTGTCCATGACAATTGGATAATGCTATTCAAAAGGCTTCATGATGTGTGCATACCCTTCGAGTCCAGGGGTTGTAGGATAGTATATGCTCTTCAGGCCAAATGTCTTCGCTGCCGAGGCAGTCGTCTCGCCTATGCAAGCAATGGAGTTGCACCAATTGTCAACTCCCGGAATGAGATTTAGCCAAGCGCTGCATCATCATGAAACCGCAAAAAACTGAAGGTGAGCACAGCTAAAAAGAAATTGTGGCAAATTGTAACTAATAAAAGTCAACCCAGGGAAACAGACAGTAGGAAAACAGTTATTTCAAGTTTTTCCTGACATGAACAAAATCGGTATGTGCTAGTGGATCAGTAAGCTCCCCTTACATAAAGCAAGAATTTCATCTTTAGATGCTAATATCTTATGATCTGTTGCACATGTGCTTTACCTGACCCATCTCATTCTCGATGGGTTATTATACTATTATTATTATAGGCTGATATGCAAGAGTAGCCAGATACAGTTAATATAGTTACCGGAGTGCGGAAGGAGAAGCTACCGCAACAACTGGAGCTGAAAGAGCAAGCTTTAAAATTTGTGGGTCTACATCTTGTACAGATTCCTGCTTGTATATACAACCACTTAATATATTAACAAAAGTCCTAGATTCATGTGCGCATAAACTGTGGAATATAATGTGAAACTCATGATAATTTTTATCTCACAACACAAAATCTCTACTCTGGTAATATATGTTACAGTCAACCATACAAAAACTTAATATTACCCTGTTAAGTAAGGGAAATCAGGCTGCAGTAGATAAAATATCATAGGGTTCAAACTTTAAAGTGTACAAGATAAGTGTGGTTCAATGATCAAGAAAATATAATTGTTGTCCACTGTTATGTACACAATAATGAGATGAAGCATGTAGAAAGAAAATGCTGTTATTTATAGTTGACCAAGGGCAGCATTGAATTCTAGAGCTCACTAGGATCAACCTACAAGGAAAAAAATATCCGACTCTGGTTCAGGATTACGTCTTCCAGTCCTGCAAAAGGACACTTCATATTGATATGAAGCTTAATACCTAATGTACAAATAAAATTGATACAACATACTCTTAACTCTTAAAAAAGATTCAATCTAAACATGATAGGTATCATAGATCACCAGAGGTAGATCAAAAGGTGCAGAAGACTTGTTTTGTATGCACATGAGGTGAGACACAAAACGAGAATTAAATAAAGGAAAGAGAATAATTCAATATAAGTGAAAAATTTACAGTTGTATATGTGTTCAGTCTTGTCACCTCAAACCCTCGTTCTGACAGCCCATTCTCTGCATTGTACGGCAGAATTTAGTAACATAAAGCCTGAATATTTCATGCAGTTGTTGAAGACAGAAACCACAAGAATAAGGAATAAAAACAGTGAATCAAGCCCATATATCGAAATTAATAAAAGTAGTTAAAAGCTTAAAGCCATAAAAGTTCGACTGCTAAAATCCAAGCTCAAAACTATTATGGATTGATTTGCAAAGTCCTGAAGAATTCATAACTAATTCTGGAAAACAGAAAGCCAGAAATGACTTAATTGAAAGGGGGAACAAAATAGCAAACAGATAAATGCTAACTGCATGAAAACCAGAATGACTCACGAATTTCATGTCCAGCCTTTGCGGATGCAGGATACAACACTTTACAAGTAGTCTCACTGGTCCTTGGAAGCTCTGAGGCCAAAACTTTACCCATAGCTGATGCAGAAAGAAATAGAATAAGTACCATATACACTAAAAAATAGTTCGAGCCTTCAAGATATATGAAGTTTGTAAAATGCAAGGGTAGTAGTTACATCGTATAAATTACGGAGCAAGATACCTTTGGAAGGAGAAAATGCAATCTCAAGGGATCTATCATCAGACTCTGATACTTCATCAAAAATTCTTGCAGTACCTGCTCCAACAACTGCTATTCGCACCTTAGGACTTCCAGCAGCCCTGATATTGAATAATCGTGTAACTTACATCAAATACGGCAACCTTACATTATATTTGAGTTGTTCTGGTGTATTCATGTAACAATTATTTGAGTGAAGGAACGAAGTTCCGTAAAAACTTTAGACAAATGCAACACATCATATATTTGGTTAGGCAACAAACCAATGACAGGAAGTGCACAAACCTATGCCGCCACAAGCCCACGACTTATGAGGAATGAATCGTGAAATGACACATAATTTCTATTTGTGTAGCAACATTGCGCACAATAACTGCAATATGTTTGAATCTTACTTCCATCCCTCGAGGAACACTGCAGCTGCCTCAGGAGATGTTATAGTAATCCAGTCAAACTTTTCGTCTGTAAATACAGAATACTAGAGTGACTAAACCATGAATTTTGCGGTTGCCATTTACACAAAGCAATTGTAAATACAATAATATCAAGAAATGGACATTTGTAGCATCTGTTGGAGCAAATGGATGTACAGGGCAATAAAGAAACAATGCAATGTTATATTGCTGCAAAACAAAGATTGGACCACCTACCGCGCAAGACAGCTGAAAGCCTATCTGTATCAGGGCCTTCAATGTGCTTAATAAGAGGAAGCTCCTGACATTGTACATTATGCTTTACCTACACAATCAATTAGAAAATTAATGTGAACACTCGATAGCAATACTCTGAATAACTGAGAAGGAAATGCTTATTTCTGAAATTCTGGAAACCATGCAATATTCTGAAAAATATTATATCTTTTTATGACACTATCTCGACCATATTGTAGGTTGGATCTTCTCTGAAAACGATAGGAGACTACAACCAATTCAGAATATGCCTAACTTTCATCTTAAGAAGACGCAAATCGAACAAGACATTATCGTAGACAAAAGTAAGACCCAAATACAAAACTATGCATTCCGGAGCTGTGCTTTGTCTCCATTACATGATAAACACCAAATGCCCTCCCAATTATAATTCCATGTCCCCTAGAACGTAGAGTCCATTCCATGTCCCCTAGAACGTAGAGTCCAACATGGCACAAAGATGAACAACTGCATTAATCTAATATCAATGAGTAGTTTCACAAGTATCACATATAGACAGAATGATCTGAAGTGTTAAGCCATTAGTTTAACAAACAGCTGTGGTCCACTTGAATACATAAAGCAGTCGGATTATGGCTAGGTTTGATTACAAAAGTTCTAACTCCACGGTCCATATTAACAATGCAACAAGGATAGCTATACAAGTTCAGAAAAAAAAATGGAAAGGATCTTGCACATTAGATCCAACACAAGCTCCCAGTTTATACAAATATAAAAGATTAACTCTAAGCTCCAAGCTCCTAATAACAGTTCCAAAAAGGTTAAGAATCAATGAGCCTCATTAGCATGCGGCGCCATACTCTGCATAATTGGCCCCAAACTTCTGCATTGTCAAGCCAACCCTCCACATGAAGGAAATCAGTGCAATTCCCGAAGATCGTATCAAATCCATGAGCCTCCAAGCTCAAAAATGTTATAACTAACTCGAAAATTCGACTCTCTACAGCCGACCATATAAAATCCTCCGCCTAATTTCACCAAAACTGGTCAGGATATCACGGGACAGACGTGGAAGGGGTTCGCCTTGTGACATCCAGACCCTGGTTCCAACCCCTTATGCTCTCCAAAAACCCGTTGCGCTCGCTCGACGAAAAAGAACAGTGCACAAAATTAGCACAGGAAACTTACCAGCGCGGCGATGAGCTTGGCGTTCTTGCCCTGCTCGCGCGTGACCACGACGTCGGGCGGGGGAGAGAAGCAGGCCAGGAACCGCCCGGGCGCGCCGGCTCGGGATGTTCCGGCGGGGCGGGCTCGGAAGAAGGTTCCGGAAGGAGGGGAGAAAGGGGCGAGTGAGGAAGAGGAGAAGGCCATGGCGAGGCGAAAGGCCGTGGCCGCACGGACGCCGAGGCCGAGTGCGAGTGAACTTGTCGAGAGGAGAGGAGAGGCTCCGGAGTGGGCGGGCCCCCCACTTCCCCCTCCACCTAGATCTGGGCCGAGGAACGCCGATCGCAAGGCTGTTTTCCTTGGTGGGCCAAATAATGGGCTTTTAGGCTGATCTCGGACATAAAAGTTGGGCCTACAGAGGTGGACCGTGGAATCTGCCAATGTATTGCGTCCGAGTTAATTGGATTGTCTTAGGCCCGTTCGTTTCAGCTTCTGGACAGTTTCTGTTTTAAAAAATTAGATTATTTACCGAACAGGAGGATTCTAGATAGCTTCTCTGAGAATCAAAAGTTGATTTCTATATAGAATCAAAATCTGGCTGAAACTTGATTATCACTGATTCTCGTCAGCTCGGTCTGGAACCTAGAAGTTATAGCCGGCTCGGCCCGATTCTCCCATAATCAAAAGCAGTTTCTCCCATAATCTAGAATCCATAATTCAGAAGCTGAAACGAACTAGGCCTTAATACTCCAGTTTTCTACTTCATCTGCTCTGTTCCTGAATAGATGTCTTCTATATTTTTAAGCTTCCACACGAAAGGACTGTATTACTTTTCGTCATTACGTTTTTAGATAGTGTGTATTACTCTAGTTTAGATGTAAATGATATTGAAAATAGTTAAAAACGGAGGGATACAGAAGAAAAAAAATAGTAAAAATCATCTCAAAACCGTAGAATGATGTATATTTAAAAACAAAATTTAAAGGCTAGAATACATTATCCAGGAACGGGGTTAGTATAGTACCTGCCAGCCATGACGTGAACAGCACCTAACCAGCAATGTACCGATTGAAATGTGAAGAAATGGCACTGCATTTGCTCGTTAAGCTTCCACCCAATCCATACCGTTTCTTCGGGACATTATTTTAGGTTAAAAAAACGATCTCGTGCTGATTGTTCTGTCCAGATTACGCGGACAAAACGAGCCATCCTGATCTCGTCTGGGACTCCAACTTCAACGTGTATGAATTGGCTGATCGCCTGAAGCTAGACTGGTTTTCTTTTTAAATTAATCGTTGTTCTGATTGCCTCGAACGGTAGGTGTGTCCTTGTTCCCTTCGTTCTGAATCCCTGTTTGATTAATCCGGCTTCCTTCACTGGGGTGGTGCCGTTGCGTGCAGATGCGAGGGAATAAAGATTTTTTTTTTGTTAAAAAAAAATTATTCCATCGAGCTCTACGGCGAATCCGGTCTGACGGTTCAACAACCGTGCGTGTTCTGCCTGTCCAGCCAACGAACGATAATGGATTTTTTTTAAATAATTTTTTTTAAAAGAATTGCGGTTTTAATACTCGGAAAATCAAAATTACAAAATTAATATGTAATCGCCGAACCGTACGGCGAATACCCTATTTTCGCCATATGGTATGGCGAAAATACCCTAATTACCCGATTAAAGCCGATTAACCGTTGGCTGTTTGGTTAAGGCTATTTTCGCCTTACCGTATGGCAAAAATAGTATTTTCGTCGTACCATATGGCGAAAATACCCTATTTTCGCCAAACCGTATGGCGAAAATAGGGTCTTCGCCATACCATACGCTAAAATAAATTGATTCCGTAGCAGATTAATCAGGATTTAGTGTATCGTCGCATTCGCTAAAAATAAGTGATTCGCCGTCGTCTGGCGATTACATATTAATTTTACAATTTTAATTTTTCGAGTATTAAAACCGTAATTCTTTTTTTAAAAAAGTATTATTTTTAAAAAATCGATGGGTTGGTGAGCACGCGTGCCGATAAGCTTCGCAGTGAGGCTGACTACATATAAGCTCGATCGGAAGAGATTGGTCCAAATGCAAAAGATTAGTCGGTTCCTACCTACTCAGCTTGCTCCGACCTTGACATGTAGTACTTGCTCCGGCCAAAGCATGGCGTCAGGGGTCGCTGGTCCGTAGCTCTCAGTCACTCTCAACTGGTAGCCTGCTTGTGTATGTTTAGACTTTAGAGAATTGCATGATAGAATTCATAAATAAATTCGTAAGATAAATAGGACAGGATTACTTTTATTGTTTGTACGGGCTACATTGTTTATTTTATTTTACCCACCGTGAACTTGTTGACATGATGACATCTTTGCTTGGCACGTAGTCTTTCTTGGGCCGGGTTCTAGTCTCGGTCAATTGCCTCCCGCAATGGAGGAACGTTCATGCACGTCATGCTTTTGCAAATCCGCACGTCATGTTCGAGGCCTGTGCAATGCATATACGAAGGCTCCTTAGTCTGCAAAAATGACGGAAATGCACGTACCCCTTATCTCAAGTTTTCGATCAAACTAATCCATTGACACAAACTGTTCCATGGGCGAAAAGTGGGGTGTTTGGGTCCTGGAGGAGGGACAACTGTAAGTTTTCGGAACCGAGATATTCATCCGAGTCACTATGGGCGTATTTATCCAATTGACACGTCCGAAGGAATCAGTATTGGACTTGCTGGATCCTTAGCTATTCATGCGAGAATTGATCACAGGTGGGGATCCATAGAGAGTCCCGTTTTATGAAATATCTGAGAAAGCAAAAGGAAAAAAGAGAGAGAGGTGGTTTATTTATCACCAAATAGATATGAATATTATATGATAGCTGCTGGAAATTCTTTGTCTTTGAATCAGGGTATTCAGGAAGAACATGTTGTTCTACCTAGATACCGTTAGGAATTCCTAACTATTGTCAGAAGTATTTTTCCTTTCCAATATTTTTTGTAAAGAGAGGCAGGAGCTGCAGACCATGGTGGTCAACCAAGAGGAGCAGGAGATGCCTACCGAGCAGGAAGTGCTAGTGGTGAAACCTCTAGCTCAGCTTTCCCCTCTGAAGAAAGTGAGACGGAGCCTAATCCTGAAGAAAAAAGCGAAATTCATCATAGGACGCAATCTTCAAACTCCGAATCATCTGATTGATTCAAAAATGTTAGTAGTAATTGAATTCTCCATTGAGCGTAGGGAACACTTTCAAAGCTTCTGTTCCATAGTCTACCGAGTCACAGCATCAGTTCCAGCATTATCCGAATCAGCATTGCGCCAGAATCCATTCAACCAAGAAAGGCGTAAGCGCTCTGAAATGAAATCAAATAGTTCTTTCCATTTTTCCAGCCGAAAAGCCCTGGGACGGCATATGTGACATCAAGTTGACGCATCCATCCTCTGGACCAAAAAAGAGGAGTTGCCGAACAATAGTTCACTACCAGATATCTTTTATAATCAATCAGCAAGGAATTGAGAGAGAGAGAGAGAGAGCCCTGCGAAAGGAGTAGCTTTCAGCATCCTGCCTTGACAATGACTTTTGGAGACTTGTCTATAAGTAAGTTCATTTCTGGTATGCATTACCGGATTATCAAATTTCGGGTATGCATACTCAGAATTCCAGAAACTGGGTATGAGGCACTCCCAGAATTTTAAATTCCAAAATATCCCAAAACCGAGATTTGAAAAATCCAAATACGCCATAATCGAGATTTGAAATTCGGGGAAAAGCTAAACCGGAATTTGAAATTCCGGGTATTCAAAAGCGAGATTTCAAATTCCGGGTATGAGTGAGTTTTCTGTAAATACGCAAAAGAGTTGTATCATTTTGTGAATAAGGGTCAAATCTTGTATCAAATATAAAAAAAGTCCTAAAAATGACACATTTTCCTACCACAAAAGACGTTACCTGCCACGCCCGAGAAGCTACCGAGCTTTCCGTGCTCACGGTAGGCCAGCCAACCGTAACAGCTATGTTGGGCCCACGTCGTCGTTGCACTCCTCTAACTTGGAAGGAGCTCGCGATCTTGGTCCCATACTCGGCAAGCCTCCTACGGAGTAGTCGATGTGATCCCTGTGCTCAGCAGTTGTTCGGAAGGCTACCGAGCTTACCGAACGTGATATTTGACACATGTTATCTAAAACGTTTATAGGCATCATCCGGATGTTTTTGTCCTAAAAAACATCCAAACTTTGGACCGTATGATCAAAACACACATCCGTAGGATCAACCCACCTCGAATTCAGAGGGGCGTGCATCGATCTGAAAGCAAATCCAATGGCCAAGATTTTGGATGATGGTTGCTAAAGAAAACATCCGGATGAAACTTATCGAAACCCGTTTAAAAAAACAAGAAGACCAATTCGCAAAAAAAAAAAAAAAAAAAAAATTGGGAGGGAGGGGGGGGGGGGGGTCACACAGAAGCTAAGAACTCTGCACGTGCAACTGTATAAATAGAGGAGGCTACATGCCTCTCGATGTTCACCAGAGCACACTCCAAGTAACCAGTGGTTGGAGAGTACGTTCGTGCGTACGGAGAAAACATGGAGGTCACGAGCAGCACGATGCTGAAGCCGGTCTACTCCACGCCCCACCCTCTGGCCAGCGAGAAGGTCCAGCTGACCGTCTTCGACCGCGCCGCCTTCGACATCTTTGTCCCCACCGTGCTCGCCTACCCCGCGCCGGCGCCGTCGAACGAGGCGCTCAAGGAGGGACTCCTCAGGGCCGTCATGACGTACCCTCACCTGGCGGGGCGCCTCGCCGTCGACCACCAGGGCCGGCGCTTCCTCCACGTCAACAACGAGGGCGTGCTTGTAATTGAGGCCACCGTGCAGGCTGACCTGGCGGACGTGATCTCCAACGGCGGCATGACCACGGACGTCGAGGAGCTGTACCCGACGCTACCGGAGGTAGCTTGATTTTTACCAGTTCTGTCATGCATGTCGCATCTCGCATGTATGCAACTTTTGGAAACGGCAATCACTACGTTGTGACGTCGTTGGTATACTGAATTTTGTCAGGAGAACGTTGGGGCGGCGCTGCTGCAGATAAAGCTCAACCGCTACAGTTGCGGCGGCCTCGTGATCGGCATCATCTGCCACCACCACACCGCCGACGGGCACTCCATGAGCACCTTCTTCACCACGTGGGCGAGCGCGGTGCGCGACGGCAAGGACTTCGCCGTGCCGTCGCCTTTCCTCGACCGCGCGACCACCGCCGTGCCCCGCAGCATGCCGACGCCGACGTTCGACCACCAGTCCATCGAGTTCATGGGAGGAGAAGGCAGCAGCAGCTCCACCAAGCCCTACTCCGTCGTCCCCATGGACAAGATCAAGAGCCTAACCGTGCACTTCACGACCGAGTTCGTCGCCGAACTCAAAGCCCGCGTCGGCGCCCGGTGCAGCACCTTCCAGTGCCTGCTCGCGCACGTATGGAAGAAGATCACGGCGGCGCGGAACCTGAAGCCGGAGGAGTTCACGAAGGTGAGGGTGGCCGTGAACTGCAGGGGCCGGGCCAACCCTCCCGTGCCCATGGACTTCTTCGGGAACATGGTGTTGTGGGCGTTCCCGAGGCTTCAGGTCAAGGACCTCCTGAACTCGAGCTACGGAAGCGTGGTCGTCGCCATCCGCGACGCGGTCTCACGCATCGACGACGAGTACATCCAATCGTTCGTCGACTTCGGGGCGGTGGCAGACGCGAACGGGGAGGAGCTCGCGGCGACGGCGGCGGCTGTCGGCACGATGCTCTGCCCGGACCTGGAGGTGGACAGCTGGCTGGGGTTCAGGTTCCACCATATGGACCTCGGCACCGGGCCGCCGGCCGCGTTCTTGCCGCCGGACCTGCCCATCGAGGGGCTGATGATCTTCGTGCCGTCGCGCACGGCGAAGGGCGGCGTCGACCTGTTCATTGCCGTGGCGGAGGATCACGTCGAGGCGTTCGAGCAGATCTGCTACTCCTTGGATTGATCAAGTGGCTCGTGCACGGCCATGGCCCTCGATTGCATGCATGGAATATGGATGCATGCAGGCTTAATTGCGTTCATCGTGATTAGCTAAGTATGAAAGTAAACAGTGCTACGTTACGCAACTATGGTGTCTGTGTATACGTGTTCCTGTATATCAAAAACAAGGAGATCGATCTGTGTACGTAGTTCGATCATTTGAGAATGGAAAATGTTCGTTCAATGTGTACGTAGTTCGGTCATTTGTGAATGAAACTGTTCGTTCAAGTCCAGTGGCGGATCTAGAATTTGAACATGCTCCGGGCTGGGTGATGAACAATAGACCCAATTGAGATTATATAACATGGGCTAATATATTTATTACACCCTGGGCTTATCTGGACTAAATACAAGCTAAAATTTCAAATCCCGGGCTACAGCCTACTTTACCATGGGCCTAGATCCGCCCCTGTTCAAGTCTATTCCTATTGATCATATCTGCATGGAGGTGGATTTTTTTTTTCCTCTTGAGGTAGCATCCCCAGTCTCATCCACCGTTTTGCCGACGTTTCATGGAGCAAAAATCAAGATGGATTAAAAGCGGTGGAAATGCAATTCTATTCGAACATTCGACAAGACCGAAATATACAGTAATCAGCTCCAAGAAATTGTGGACACGCCACTGGATGATGAATTTGAAGGCACCAACAACCATGAACACAGGTGAAGAAGACCTAAGCTGTGATTTTAACTTTTTATTTCAGTTTTAATGTTAATTAAGATGGTGATGTCTGTGTGGAAGTGGAAATTGCAGCTGTAAGCCTAATAAAAAAAAGGGGGAAGAAATTGCAGCTGTAACATGATGAGGCAGCCACGATCCACAAGCAACGTGTCCTGTAAAAAGAGTGAGAGATTGAAGAGAAGGATTGCTCTTAATTTATGCATTATATATGTGGAGAGTTTCAGTAATGTGAGTACAACCTTTCCGTCGTCAACCTGCAGGACCATCAAGAAGCTGGACAAGATGCGGCGCTCCTTACTTTGGAATGGATGCTGCACCGGCACCCCTAAAGAATCGAAAAAACAATTAGAGTCGATCTTTCTATGGTATATCTTTGATTACTCTTTATTCCGATTTAATGATTTGATATTTGTGGAATGATAAAATGTGAAATGATGATATGATGTTACGAACTATTAAAAGATTATAGAATTATATATATGAAAAGTGTACGTCTTTATTCAATTCTTTTTGAACTTCTATACGAAGGTCCGCACGACAAAGAACCTATGTGGCCTCGGCAATTATGGCAGAGACAAACTTGGGAGAGCTCTAGGACCGATTCAGATCCTCTGTCTTGCTTAGTCAAAACGCACGGTGCATTTTGACCTGGCAAAATAAAAAAATCTGAGGGGGGGAATCAAATTGTTACAGTATTCAAGATTTTGGTAAATTTGATTGAAATTTCGGAAATTTTGATTGAAATTCATATTTTTAAACTAGATTTTATTAAATCTCGTAAATATTTTCTAAACTACTGTAGCAATTTGATTTTTTTTTTCTTCTTAGATTTCTCAAAATGCACCGTACTGTTTGTGGTAGGTATCAGTGGACGAGTGACAAGCGGTGGATAGGCGCCGTGCAACGAGACGAATAGACAGATAGGGAAAAGGTCTAGCTTCTGGCACAACAGATGGCTCCAGGAGTCCAGGCAGGGGAAGAGAAGACCCCCAAACAGCTCGCACCTAACTTGTGCAAGGTCACCTCACCACGAGGAAGAATAGAACAGTACACACCCAGCTCCAGAAAGATGGTTGGATCAAGGCAAACCTGAGGGAAGATATATAGCAAACTCAAAGCAGCTCGAGGAGTTTGTCTCCCTATGGATCAGACTGCAACATATCCAACTCCAGGTCTCCAACCGGACTCCCCCGATAAAATAGCTTGGCGTTGGGGTAACGAGAAAAGGACATTTATTTACAGCTTGTCAGCCATATATACAATATATTTAATGTATTGCATAATTGGAAGTTTTTACCTCTTGGTACTTTTTTTAGCAAATCTAGCTCTACGTGAATGTAATTATAAAAATGGCCACCTCCCCGATTTTGAAAGCATTGGCCAGTGTCACCTGTCACGCTTGTGTACTGCGGCAGGGTCTCGAGACCACATCCTGCATCTACCGCGGCAGGGTGTGTTGCCGCATTAGGGCAACAGCGCAATTGAACCTGCAATAGTTCCCGAGCGCACTATCCTAGCTTGGATGACACAATACACGAGCGTGGCAGGTGACACATGTCACCTGACGACGCTTCCATATTTACGGAGAGACTATTTTTGTAACTCCGTTCGCACAAAAGGTAGATTTGCAAAAGAAAAAAAGTAGAAAGGGCCTACAAAAGCTTAGGATTCCGTAATTGGGCGTAAGGCAAAAGGGAACACAGCCTGCACAAAAATGCCTCACCAGATCAACCACTAGTTGGAGTAAAAGAAGGAGAATGTCTGGGAAAGAGAAAACATAAACCTCCATACTGCAGAAGGAAATTCCATGTGTGATTTGCACACAACTATGCAAGTTCAATACTGCACTATAGCCCAGCGTGTGGGGAATTCATCACTTATCTAGCCTTCCTTACATCATTTTTTTGCTAAGCTAGCTCCTTCCCTCCACCACGGAAGGCGCGGGAGGCGACACGTCGCTTGCTGCACCCAGGGAGCACGGAGAGTGCTTGGCTCTGCGGCAGTGCAGGCCAACATGGGAGCGTGTGGGCCGGGGGGTGCGTGCAGAGGCTCTACCATGCCCGGGTAGCATGGATGGAACCTTGCCGAAGTGGGCCATGCCCTGCGCCCACATTGTACCACATCCCTCTCTCCCTGGGCACGGCGGTGGACAGGTGTTGCCTGCTGCGCCTTCCGTGGTCAGGGAAGGGGTCATTTGTACAAATATGTTTTCTACTCATTTTAGGCGGAATTTCAAGTTTTTATCCAAAAATGCCAAAGTCACCATGTACGAAGGATCATTCTTGTCCACTGGCTTACATGAATAATTACCATCCATATAGCGCGTGAGATCCCTGGCTTCTCGATCGTGTGAAAGGATCGGGTTGGTCTAGAGGGGGGTGAATAGGCAACCTTTTTCATTTTCTTAAAATAAAAGGAAAAATTAAAGATCAGAATTGTAGGTACTAGAAAAGAATAAGTCTAATATGCTCAAAAACAATTGAGCCAAGATCTAAAAAAACATCTAATACATAAATAGAACACAATATCTGCACAACTAAAAGGAATATAACAACAAAGAGTAAGTAACACACGTAAAGACCGACAACAAGGAAGTGACAAGAGGTTTTTTCATCGAGGTTCAAAGATAAACTCCTACGTCCCTATTAGAGAACTTCAAATGAAGTATAACTCCACCAAAAGCTAGTCACAGTAGCTTTGGTATCCACTAGGGTGACTCTTTTACCACTCCGGTGTGGTGAGTCCCAACCTCTCACAACAATGGTGGCCTTCCACAATCTCTGTTGGACAAATCGCACCAAACCTTCTCCGAGCCATCTAGGAACACCCAGTTCTAAGAGTAATGACAGTGTTTCTGTTTCTTTTCATTAATTGATGTTTTTTATTTTCTAGAAGCATTAAATGAATTCAAAAAATTTAAAATTTCTCTAAAATGTTTATAGATTAATTGGAATTTATTCAGATTTTCTGCAATTTTTCCAATTTTTTAATTTTCTTTAAGTGTGTTGAAATTCGAATAAAATCACTAAAAATAAAAAAGGTCAAAAATCGAACAAAACTTGTCGAAAACCGGTGAAAATAGCTCAAAAATCGGTAAAAAAAATTTATTTTCAAATTTTTATGATCGCTTAGTTCAAAGAGTTTGACTTCGAAACCCTTCGATTTCTACCATTTTTGAGCAGTTTTCGATGAAAACCGGTACCAGACAGGAGCGATTTTCGAGCTCAAAAGGGTTTTGTAATTTCTTTCCTTCCTCAGCTCCAATCTGTTCCGCAGTCGGGAGATGATGATTGGAATTGGAGTTGGGCTACAACTGGGCCGAAACTGGCACCGTTTTTACATGCAACTCCGCAGAAAACACCAGCTCCTTGACGCGCTGATCTTGCTCATCAGATCGAGCAACGCGCACAAGATTTGGTATCAGGAATTCAGCATTCATTTCTACATGATTTACTGATGCATGTGCTTCTCAATTCCAGAGGGAAAAATACGTACTGTTGGGAGATCACACACATATCTCCACTATTCTAAAGCAGCACTTGGTGACAGTGGTCCGTTCTTCCCACATCATTAATTGCCACTTAATTGCTCTGCTTAATTGCCCTATGCAAGAAACGAAGCGTTGCTTTAATTAGCCATCTTTCGCAAGAAACGAAGCGTTAAAGATAGATGTTTGATCTTGTGAAATATTTTTTTTATTTTTTAATCTTTATTTTTCGTTATCAATTTTGTTTTTCGTAGCAACGCACGGGCATGTAACTAGTATTACTTGATCTTACAAAGTGGCGGCTCTGAACTTTCAGCTTAAAAAGAAGAGCCAAGTATTTACACCTTATCCGCTATATGTACAGTGTATTAATTGGGCGGGGGCGCAAGCTTCATAAAACACAGCCTGCCCAAATTGCCTCACCAGATCAACCACTCGATGGAGTAAAAAGACTAACAATCTCTAAGATGGTGAGCAGAAACCTCCAAATTGCGGAAGGAAATTCCGTGCACCATTCACATGCAAAGCCTCCGTAATGCCCAAGGAAATTCCGTGCACATTCACATGCAAGTTAAGTGCTGCACTGTAACCCGACATGTGGGAAAACAAAAACTAGGACTCTGCTCTTTTGAGACGCAATTTCACGTTTTTATCCAAGAATGCCAAGGTCTCCGCATACGAGGGATCATTCTTGTTCACCGGCTTACATGAATTTACATGATCAGTGGACGGTAGGACCTGCAAAAATATGAGATTAAGCACTTTGCATGTTTGCATCAACTGGTACCACCTTACCCCACTATCATAATTTGGAGGAAAGTCTGGAAGGATACGAGATAAACAGAGTAACAGGTGGGTCGCATGTTGTAAGGGTTGATCTGACGCTGAAGTCTCAAGTGCATACATAGGAATACCTACAAAATTGCATACAAATCCCTGTCTTTCCATACTATTTATTATTTAGCACTGCATATAGCAAAATTGAAACTAGGATTGACTTTGAACATATATATATTAATGATATCATCATGCATGTTAAAATTGGACAGCATGATTGCATGACATGTCAAGTCCCTCATAATACAAGCAGGATACCAGTTCTCTACATAATGGTGTGAACCAAATAATGCAGCGAACTAGGAAAATACTTACAACGAGTTCACCGTATCCTGGGTATGCAGATTCAATTGGCACAATCTCCATCCGAAATGCCCAACCACCATAACCTTCAACAATCGGTGTGACTTGAGTCTGTTATGAAGCCAGTTAGCACAGATAGCTTAGTTTTGTGACAATGAAAGCGTGCGGCATGAGTGTAAAGTGTATGGCAACATTTTCCTTCACCTCACTAAAACTAAGAACATCAAGAAGTCCTTTACTGTGACGCTGCCGCACAAAATCATTTAACTCGACCAATCTTGGAGACCCACTTCTTAACTCGCCAATCTATGGAAACAAGTGTCAGGAAATGTACACGGGATGAAGAAAACATCAGTTGCAAGCTTTACATATGAAGAACATACTGAAGGAGCTGGACGGAACACCAAGCCCATACGCCATGGCATGTCTGCAAGTTTACTGCCAAAATGTGGACAACTATAAAAAACCTGCAATATGAACATAGTTAGATATCAGAGAGGATCACAATAATTAACAAGCAAATACAGTCTTATCACTTGAATAACAAGCACATACTAGTCCAATCGTATTATTCAGAAACTTGTCATAATTGTTCAGTTTCGCTTGATACAACATCTGCTTAACCACCAGTCCTCCCATGCTGCAAGTATGAAAATGAGGAGAAACTGTTACAGGTCTTTCAGCCATTGCGTAAACAGAATCGTAAACCAAGCAACCATCCTTACCTATGAGTCACAAAAACAACAGGCCGGCTACCAATCCCAGCAGCCACCAACTTCCTCAGCAGCAAAGAGCTCACCTCCTATACAGCAAATATGATCTTAAGTGAATACAACTAGTGAGAGTTGCGCGCTCCGCCGCGCCGTGCGGAATTTGATCCAAGTTTTTATCTTTAAAAAAAGGCAGGAATATCCGAGTATTTTTTTGTTCGCTTGGGTATTTCTTGGAAAAAATACGCTAGGTACGAACCGTCGACGAACCAGCGAAACAACGGTCCTTTTTGGGGGAAAAAAGAATAATACATGTTCCGAGAAATATTAGATCCCAAATTGCCAAAAAAAGCTATAGACGCTGAGTTTAACACCCTATGCGGTCAACGGGCAATAATACATGTCTTAAAAAATATTAGAGATCGAGCCGCAAAAGAAATTTTAGATGCCGAGCTTAACACCCTATGCGCTTATTTTCCCGTGTAAAATGAGGAAAAACGAAAAAAAAAACGGAGAAACGACGGACGAAAAACGAATTTCCATTTATTTTTTTTGGAAACGGCCAACGAAAAGATTTTTCCCATGCTCCGGAGAAAAAACGGATCACGTAAATATTTTTTTCGGGCAAAACGGAGAAAGAAAACGGTCTCCCATTTTTTTTGGGGGAAATAGCCACCGAAAACATTCTCCCCATGCTCCGGAGGAAAAACGGATCACGAAAACAATTTTTCCGGGCAAAACGGAGAAAGGAAACGGTTTTCCATTTTTTCCTTTGGGAAAACGGCCAACGAAAACATTTTCCCCATGCTCCGGAGAAAAAACGGATCACGGAAATATTTTTTTTCGGGCAAAACGGAGAAAGGAAACGGTCTCCCATTTTTTTTTACGGAAATAGCCACCGAAAACATTTCCCCCATGCTTCGGAGGAAAAACGGATCACGAAAACATTTTTTTCCGGGCAAAACGGAGAAAGGAAACGGTTTTCTATTTTTTTTTTGGAGAAACGGCCATCGAAAATATTTTTCGCATGCTCTGGAGAAAAAACGGACAATGAAAACATTTTTTCGGGCAAAACGGAGAAAGGACCCGAACGTAAAGAGCGAGGACCTATTTGTTATAATTTTGAACATGTTCGCTATTCTGAAAAATTAGGAAAGGGCTCGCCCGCTATTCGTACTTAACGGGAGGTCCTCCATGTAAAACGGCAAACCAGGGACCTAAACGCGAAACAGGAAAAATATTTTCCTCTCACATAAAATCGCGCAAGGACCCGACCGTAATTTCGAAGAAACCCGGGGGGCTTTTCGCAAAAAACCGGGCTGCCACGTGGGGTGGGTGGCCGGCTGGGCTCCAATATGTTCAGCTATGAGGTGTGCTAATATTTGAGTAAGAAAAAACAACAAAACACCAATCAAAGACATCAAAAGTAGCTCTAATCATAGACCACATTAGACCTTGCAACCTAGAATTATGTAAAGCTTTGTACTGCATAGCAATGGATAAAATGTCAGCATATGGTCTATCTCCACATAAAAATTTGTACTAACGACTAAAAAGGAAAATTTTGTATGTGCCACTACAAAGTCAGAAAATTTTGAATTGCAGGGCAGATAAGTTGGGTCCAGGCCCACATATAAACAAGACAAGTGACTAATACACATTTTAGTGACATGAAATAATTAAACAAAATTGCGAGAGAGAGAGAGAGAGAGAGAGAGAGAGAGAGAGAGAGAGAGAGACAGGGAGAGAGCATGTGCACCAACAAGCAATACTTAAATAATTATCTACAAAACTAACCTGAAGTGGCAAGCTGGCTCCAGTCCATTGTGTCAAATTTGTCTGCACAAATCATTTGAAACTGGTAAGGGCCTTCGAAGGTTTAAAAGCAACAAGAATAGGTATCAGCACGGAAGCATCATATGTTACCAGAATAACTTCAGCCTTTAAAGGGACCAATACAAATCTCCCAACATGAGAAGAGCATCAGGGCATTGAAGAACAAACCTTGTATTTGACCGTTAAAAAACGAGCTTGAGGAAAATCAGCTGCAAGCCATTCTCTTGGCCAACACGTGCCCTCTTTTCCAGCATCTTCGTCTATGCTTTCCACCAGACCTGCTTTGGTAGTTGATGACTTGTTATCAGCTATCCGCCATGAGTTAAATGGGCCACCACGAAGGCCATGGACAAACACGACATCGATCGAAGGGGACACATATTTAGATGCAGTATCTGGACCATCTACAGAGCTTCCAGTTTCAGAGCCACTGTCTTCAATGCATCCGACATCCTTACAAGTATCTCTTGAAATCCCATGACCACTGTTGTCCAAATGAACCTCAAGTGGTAACTCTGGATTCAGCAAGAACAATGCATCCCCAAACTGAGGGCATTTTCTTTTATACTCACTTTCTGAATCAGGATATTCATTAGAAGCAGTTCTCGTATTTGGATTCTCGGAGCAGAATACATTTAACAAAGTTAGCCTGCAGTAATTTTTTAATTTTATATCATTGCAAGGAACTCGTCCACTTGCACATTCCTCAAGCCACTTGCACCATACGTCATCAGAAATAATTGCCTTCTTTGACTTGGGTAGAAGAGAGAGAATGGTAAGCAGCCGGCCAGCATGCCTTCGAATATGTGCTGCTGGAGGAACTCGTACACTGGAGGGATCAGTGGAAGCATCAGTGGAGGAATCATTAGAAGCAGACATATTCTTGTCTTGCACTTCTCGAATTCGTGATGCATCATATGCTTCAATGGCAGCAAGTTTCTCATAATCATCACCCAGGAGGATGTGTCTCAACAAGGAAAGAACTCCTAAATCAGCTATTCTCCATTGGCACGCAACATCCTCAGAACAAAGCTCTGCTAGTGCTTTTATTCCCTTAAGCGTAGCTGATGCTGAATCAGCAGCATCAAACTTGAGTGGGTTCTTTTTGTTCAAGGTCTTTAGAGCTGTAGCAAATGGTTCAAGAGAGAGAAAATCCGAAAGTGGGGCTTTGTCACCAGACACAAGATCATTGTCCAATTGAATGCTTGCTAATTTAACAACAGCAGTAGCTAATTGATTCAAGACCTGAGTAGCAGAGGAAGCATTATGATGATCAACTTGATTCTGCCAATAATAAAAGTTGTATTAGGACGATAGGAGGAAGAACAAGATTATGAAAGAAAAAGATAACAGTAAATGGTCAAAAAGTCATTAGGACTATCAGGCAACATGATAAAGTTCCATAATGTAAATCTTGGTTATATTGTAATATTAAAATAAAAATAGCGTTATATAAACAGAACAGAACAGCTGGTAGAAGTCTGAATAAAAATGTTGCTGCAATCAATTTGAATTTTATTTCAAAAATCAGTACAATCTAATCAAAAGAGAAATTGTTTTCCATCAAAACACGTTTGTATAGAACTTCTCTATAAACACACCAGGATAACGACACCAGTCTACCCTAAATAACTTCTCTGCTATGAAACATTTTATAGAGTCTCAAAAAAACACAGCAAAATTCACATATAGAAATTGTTAGAACATTGTTGCTCCAAGTCCAATGTTTATAACAAATCTTATTTAAGTCGAATGAAATACTATATTATGTTTTATGGGTGATCTTGACATTCTACTAATTTTCAATTTGACAATTGGGTGTAGTTCATTTGTTTACAGCTCATTTATGCTGTGGTATACAACTGTACATGCTTAAAATATTTGCACAGGGTAACACATGCATTCAAAATATATTTTGCAGTAAACAAAACACAAATTGTGACCTTCACTCGCTCTGGTTGAGGCGGGGTGGTTCCCTTCGAATTTTGGGTCTTGTTGTCTCCAAGAATCTCCGAAAGCACGAGAGCTAACCATCCCTGAGAAATTGGTACAGAGGCTGGCCCATAGTCTTCAAGTATGCATGAAAGAATTTTAACAGCTGTGAGACGTGTTGTGTGTGATACAGATTTGTCAAAGAGCCAACGAAGAAGAATGCCAGACCATCTTTGAGCTTCTTCAAGTGACAAAGGAACTTCACCAGCATAGAGCAAACTCAGTGCGACTGCTAATGATTCCTTCATACTTCTCTGACCATTCTCATTTTCTATCTTTTTTGCAATACTACGAAGCAGATGAAGACTCTTTTGCCTTATCACAAATTTTGACTCATTGCACCGTATCATGGATAAAAGGAAAGTTGATAGTGACATCTGGGCCAATGGCATGTCACCATTTTCAGTAGCCTGAGAGGCTGTCAAAAGAAGACTTGAGCACCAATCAGGGACAGAAGGGGCCAAAGTCAATTTCAGATCTTCCAAAAGAGCTCGAGCCACCAACGTTCCATGCCACTTAACAGTTCTTTCAGGTGCTTTGAGTGCAGTCGTGACAGCATGCCCATCGCTATCAAGTTCTTGAATACGAGTGCGATTCAGATCCGATGCTATAGCCCAATTAGCAAGAGCCCAAGTAGCAAAAGGTACAGCTACATGCTCCCTCTGCAAATCATCCCAAAGGCCTGGAGGAGCAGCAGAACTTAATTTCTCAACTTGTCGAGAATCAATAGCAGTCTCTTGCATCACCAATCTTCTAGTATTCTGGGCAGCTTCCAGAATATCATCATCTGAGTTGCCCAGCTCCAATGAATTATTTTCTCTAGAGAATCCTAATATAGTAGTCCCACCAAGTACCTTAATCCCTATCCCTTTTAATCCTGTGTCACCATCATCAGTGCTATTGTCCTCATGGTCATCAAAATGCATCTCCCCTTGCTCAATGACTTCAATGGCTGCAGCAATATCTCTTGTATCAGCATCTGATGGCAACAAAGGCTGAAACGACGAATAATCTGCATTATCGCAGTTGGATGTGATGATATCCATAAGTGCAGCAACAAGCATGCTCCTTCCTTTAGAATGATCTGAACCATCGAATGAAGAGTGCCTAGAGTTCTGCCTCAACAAGAGAGCAATATATTAGGTATGAACAACTCATAATGTCCAAGAAAAATGGTAAAGCTAGGAGTTTGATAAGTTTTGGTTGCTTTTCCAGAAATTAAAATGTGCATGAAGACAATTTTATACTTAGAGAATAAATTGGATAAGCTGAAGAAAATGCAATGTCAGCAAACAAAAATCTTCACATACAGGAGAACACCAAGCCAGCAATGAAATACACTATATTTACCCTTAACTCCTAGGTCTCAATGATCATAAAAATGGTAAGTTGATAATTTGTCGTTTCAGAACTAATCCCCCATGCAGATCTATTACCCTAACAATGCAATTACATAATGCATATATTACGAAGTTTAAGATCAGGCAACCTACAGTGCCAGAGATTACATGCCCATTGAGGTATGGCATCAACAACCTAATCTTGCAATATATGACGGCAATTTTAATTTTCACTTGATTGTCTCCATAATCTAAAAAAAATAGTTTCCACTTACAATCAAGCTCTACTGATACTACATCTCAACATCTGAATCCTACAACATAACATATGAATGCCCTAATTCCTAGCTACAAACCAGGCTACATTAAATCAAGAATTCACACAGCTAAAAAGTTAACTGAAATATCAATGGATGGTCAAGGTGTATAAGAAAATTTGTAGTTTCTTCTATCTTAATCTTGCACAATGTGGTTACAGGAACAATCACAAATTAGAGACAGCTACATCGCATACTTATATCGCGTAGTTACAGTAATTGCAAGCTCCTACCAAAGTAACCAAACTACATTGCAGCAATCAGGCAAGGCAAACAATCCAAAACTAACACATGTTATCACCTTCTTGCCGCGTGTGGGCTGGTAAGAGAAGATGAATTGGAGGAGGCAGGGCACGGCGCGCGGTCGCCCCAGCACGGCGGGCGCGACCCACGGGTCGGCCACCAAGTGCGCGAGCGCCCGCGCGGCCTCCGCCTGAGTGCCCCCCCGCACGACGCTGTCGAGCAGCCAGTCGACGACGGCGCCGCCGCCGGCGGACACGATGGCTGCGCGGCGCGCGGCGCTGGCGGCCGCGATGTCGGCGAGCAGCGCGGCGACTCGCAGCTCGAACCCGGACCGCACCTCCTGGTTGGCGGACGAGAGGACGGACAGGAGCGACTTGCACAGCACCCGGCCGGCCGTCCACGTGTGCTGCATCCGCTCCACGACGCGCGCCGCGGACGCCCTGGACCTCTCCAGGGTCTCCTCGAGGTTGTCGGTGGAGAGGTAGAGCGTGCCAGCGGCGGTGGCGAGGGAGAGCGTGGATAAGACGAGGAGCGGGGTGAGCCGGCGGGGGCCGCGGTGGGGCGCGAGGTGGTGCGGCAGGGGAGGGGCGGCGAGGGGGAGGGAGGTGGATGGGGCGGAGGGCGCGGGCGCGGCGGGTGGGGTGGGGCTGGAGGAGGAGAGCAGGCGGAGGCGGTGACGGTGGTGGTGGACATGGCGGAGGGATGCGGAGAGGAGGCCGCGTCGCAGCATCGCCGGGCTCCGGAGAAGCGTCGCTCGCTGCTAACTTGCCTTCGGGAGGTCAAAATTTCGGGCGGCGCGCTTTGACGGGCGCGGCGGTTGCCGTGGGGAGGAAGAAGAGGGGGTTGGGGAAGGGGCACGCGGACGTGGGGATATTCGCCGGAGAAGAGGGAGAAAGAAAAAGAGGCGGCGAGCTGTGGTGGGCTTCCGGTTCGACGACAAATTCTATGCAACGGTGATGCATACCGCGGTCTGTGCATCACCGTACGGATTGGCGCCACGCGTCCCGTTGCGTCAATCTTCATGCAAATACATCAATCTCTAAGCACTTTAATACACTTTAATCCTTATCACTTAATTATTTTTTGCATAGTGATTAACGATGGAATACGCTACAATCCGCGCAGTCTTTGCGTATAAGCCACGGTATGCAGCACCGATGCATAGAATTTTTTTTCTCCGGTTCCTTAACGGGCTGCCTAAGTTTAGGTCACTCTGAAAGCTTCGGGAAGCCGCAACCCCTATTCCAACACGTTTTCCTCTCCAACGTGGGATAGATTACCGCAAAAGCTCGAAAATTATCATCTTCGACGGTGTTGATTTTCGTTAAAAAATAGTAAAAATCGAGTGCAATTTAAAATTAAAATTTTAAACTCAACCGTCAAAGAGTGACGAAATAATTCAAAAGCTGACCAATTTTACTTATTTTCGACCGGTTTACATCGAAAACCAGCACACTCAGCGGAAATTAGGAGAAAAAAAACAAATTCAACAAAAATTTGTCAAAAAAATTTCCCCAAATTTCACGGCATATGTCAAAAGGCTATTAATACTAATTTTAGGGAGCTTTTGGGTGGATTTTTTTTTCAATTTTTCAATTTTTTTTTTTAATTTGAATTGTATTAGTTATCGACCGATTTTGTTCATCAAACTGGATTGATATGGTCAAAAAATCAAGATTTTTGTCGATATTTCAAACCTGGGATAGATAGCACATGGTATGGCAGTTGCACCTCTTTTCACTATTAGTTTGGCTCTTCATCGTTGCGTTGTGAGCCAGGAAAAGTAGAGGGGTGGAGAAGGCGGTTGACCTAGTACACCTGGTCATTGTGTTGTGAACCAGGAAAAGTAATTCACTGTTTTCGAGACTGTTCAGCACGGGCTTTCACCCAACTCAACACAGCCGCCATCACTTTGATTCCCAAGAAAGAGGTTGCGGGCAGGGCCACGGATTACCAACCAATCAGCCTCATCCACTCATTCACAAAGATTATTTCCAAAGTCTTGGCAGTGCGAATGTCTACGCACATAAACACCCTTATCTCAAGCTGCCAAACTGCTTTCATCAAAGGCGAAGTATTCAGGGAAATTTTCTAAGTGTGCATAGCAGGGCAAGAGCTTTCCATCGTTCAAACACCCCGGTGGTGATGCTAAACCTGGACGTTGAGAAAGCTTTCATTCTGTTTCTTGGGAATACATCCTAGGACAACTACATGCGTGCGGGTTTGGGCCGCGATGGCGCGAGTAGCTTACTACTATACTCGTGACAATCGCATCTTCTGTGTTTCTCAACGGGGTGCCAGGGCCGCAAATCTAACATCGGTGCAATCTGGGCCAGGGCGACCCCCTATTGCCGTACCTATTCATTTTAGCCATGGACCCGTTGTTCCATATTCTAAAAAAAGCCACGGATGATGAGACCATTTCGCCCTTGAAAGGTTGCACGCCCTCACACTATCTCTTCCTTTATGCGGACGATATCGTAGTTTTCCTAAACCCAGTCAGAGAAGAACTACAAGAGGTAGTCTTCATCCTGCAACACTTCAGAAAGGCATCTGGCCTGCGGATTAATTTTGAAAAGAGCTCCACAGCTCCGATCAAGTGTCAAAACCTAAACCTCGATAGCATCCTTCAACCGTTCGGAGGTCGCATCTCACTTTTCCCCATGAAATATCTGGGATTGCCTCTTGCATTGGGTCGGCTATGCCGTGCACACCTTCAACCCATCCAAGACAAGGTGTCGCGACGCCTTGCATTTGGCAGGCATGTCACCTCTCGCTGGGGGGCGCCTAATCTTGGTCAAATCCGTACTGATTTCAGTCGCAATCTACCTGCTCACGGTGCTAAAGGCGACAAAGAAGGTCATCATGAACATCGACAAGATAAGAAGAAAGTTCTTTTGGGCAGGTAACGATGCCTTGCACGCTGGTAATTGCAGGGTGAGATGGGCAACTGTTTGCTGGCCATTTCGATTGGGAAGACTAGGAGTGCTGGACTTGGACAGGTTTGTGGGGGCACTTTGATTGCGTTGGCTCTGGCTAAAGCACACGGATCTGGAAATGCCTTGGAATGGGTTAACAACACCGTGTGACACCACGTATCATCATCTTTTCTCGGCGGCCACGCAAATCACCATTGGAAATGGCCGGAGAACTATATTCTGGACCTGCAGATGGCTCCAGGGTGTAGCCCCTGCCCAGATCGCGCCGCAGCTTTATAAGCACTCCAGAAGAAAGGCAAGATCGGTGGCAAATGCAATAAAAAAACAATAACTGGATACGACACATTGGACATCATTTGACCCCGCAACTGCTACGGGAATATGTCCACCTTTGGTCAAAACTGCAAGAAATGCCGCTGCGCCCGGAGTTCGAAGACAAGTTCATATGGACACAAACTGCCGATGGCGTCTACTCAGCCAGCTCGGCGTACTACTTGCAATTCAACGGAGCCATTCAAAAAACCTTCAATGCTACAATCTGGTCGCATGGGCACCCATGCACTGCAAAATTTTCCTATGGCTGGCGCAACATAATAGGTTATGGACTGCTCAGCATCTACAACTCAAGGGATGGTCTAATCCTTATTTCTGTCAAATGTGTTGTCGAAGCCTAGAAACGGTCTCTCACCTATTCATCGATTGCCCCCAATTTAAACATTTGTGGTCAACAATTGCGCGATGGTGCATCTGCCTTCGCTCCTACCGGACTGTTGGGAGACGTCTATGCATCTTGAGCAATGGAGCCTCAACCGCTTAAAATGCCACAATAGCCTTCAGGAAGGGTTCAGAACCTTGATTGTCTTGATTTGCTGGGAATGGTGGAAAGAGCGGAACAACAGAATTTTTCAAGGGAAATGGGCGAGTGACAAACAGATTCTCCAATCAGTCAAAGATGAAGCAACAACCTGGATAATCTCAGGAGCATCACAGCTAAAAAGGCTTCTGCACCAACAGTTATAAATATATTTTTTTCTAGCCTTTTTTTTTATATATTTTTGGCTTTGGTGCAATCTCCTGCACTTTGTAAGTTTGTAACTCGTAACTTTGTCTTTCTTATCTGCTAATATATTCTTGGCCTCGCTACCTTTCAAAAAAAAAATGTATATAATAGATTGTTTATATAGTTGTCTATAATAATCTCTTGTACAATTAATACATTATCTATATAATGATATACACAATATAAAACCGTCTATAAAATCATCTGTTAAGTAGTAAACATCTTTCTCTCTTCTCCTTCGCTCTCATCCATATTACCCAAAATCTTATACGCTATAGACTTACAGACGATTGTACATGTGCCATGAGTCTGATGACGAGAGTGTTGTCCTCTACTTAAGTTGCTACGAGTTTGCACAGATAAAATATGTATCATGAATCAAACAACGTGACTCGAAAAATGCACTCTAATCAAGGTCGGACTTGCTTGCACAAATGAATCGAATTGAGTTTGCGTCTGTGTATTGTGACGGCCCGCCTTTTTAGGGGCAGATCCAGCACGCCGAGCGCCTACCTGGTGATGATTAGCTGCGGAACCAAGCATATTATTGCCAGGCAAAAGTCAAATTCCAACATTTTTATGCAATATAAGGCCTAACGGCCAAGGTTTTTACAGAAGAGGGCGCAGCAGGGCCCGAATAACTTACAAGCAAAACACCGCGTGCAGGCCTGAGCAAAGAACTAAGACCTCAAAACCAAATTGCCATCTACGCATTCTCGAACGCTCAGCCTTCTTCGAACTCGAGAGGGGGTCGGGCTGCAAGAGGTGAGTACGGAGTACTCAACAAGTCGTACTGAAACACTCTTGAATATTACATGCAAGGGTGTAGCACAATATTGGTACAAGGTTAAAGTATTTGTGGATGCGCTTTATTTATAACATCATTTTACATTTAAAACACAATCCATAATAATAGTAATCCAGGGGGTCCCATTCACAAAGTCATCACCATTAAGCCACATTCTCAAACATGCACCAAGATCTACTTGAGCTAGGTTACGGGATTCACCCCAATTAAACTTAGCTTCATTTACACGGAGCACTGGTATTCGAATACCATTTATTCACTCTGCAGAGGTGTTCACTTTACCCACAAGATTCCACGATCGCACGCCAACTCGAGTTTAACACGCAACTTAAATGCATCACGGACGAGGTTATCATAGCTGCTGGACATTTCCCTCTTTAGTCCCTATCCTAGAGCTTTGGTCCACATTAACCCGGTCCCCATGGCGCTGTGGAGTGCTTGGTCCCGCTTATCGTGGACACTCTACCGCTAGAACCCGAATGCCACGCTTTCCTCGTGCACACTTTCGTTTACCCTCATAACATTGGACCATCTCCCAAACCTGGGAAGGTAACTGCTCCTATAGGTATTCCCGAGGAAAGTACAATGTACCGAAATATGTTGAGTCAAGCCAACGAAGTTGACCTACCAACCTGCGTGGTTGAACGAGTTCTTAAGTTATTTACTTTGCTCAAGGATTATTATCCTTACATTGCCAAAGACCAAGCCTTTTCCGATCCACAACCCTTCCGATACCCACTGCAGTGGCCACCAGACAAACCAAAGCATTAATCATCACCGGGATTGGAACTCATCCACTAAAGGATTTATCCACTCGTCCCCAAACCGTAGCACTTTTCCAAATGTAATCGAACCAAAGGTTCTGCACTTTTATTTCCATTCTCAAAAACATTTGACTAAACTAACAGGATAATAATAATTAATACCGGAATACTAATTAACCTAAGGTTACAATGATATAATTAGGTTCAAAAATTTTCAAGGAAGTCTCATGAGCAAATTGGCATTAACTAAGTATCATGTCATTCTAAACTAAACAGATTTGCAATATTTCAATATACAGTAAAGTAATGCGGTAGAAAATAGTAATTAACTATAATAAGGCATGAATAGGTTCAACATGTTCAAAGGTGTACGGCTTGCCTGTCGATTACATTGGATCGGACGAAGTGTCGTTGATACGGTTGAAATCGGCTAGTTTTGGTCCGGGTCCTCTCCCGTTCGGAACTGCGGTGGCTCCTGGACCGCCCAACGTCGGGATCTAAAGCTTAAAAAGGACGAACGACAATAAAGAAACGAAACGAAAAGAAATCAAACCAAACTGGAAATCAAACCGAGAACGAAAACGGGCCGGGAGAGAGAACGGGGGTATTTCTGGCATTTTGGGTTTTTAGAGACTCCGGATTGAGGAACGGAGAGCATTTTTGGACTCAGTGGCTCGAAACGGTTCGGAAAAGTATTTTTGGGGCATTTTTGGGCTTTTGGGACATTTTTGGATTTTTAAATGAATTAAAACGAATAATTGAAATTAAAATCCGAAAAAAAAAATTAGAAAAGGGCACTGTTTCCATTGGGCCGTCCCAAACCGGATTCGGCCCAGAGCTTAGCGCAGAGGCCATTGGCTATCGCGTTCACAAGCAGGCCACACCGACAGTGGGGCCGGCAGAGAAGAGAGAGGGGGTGGGTGGGCGCGTGGGGCCGTGGGAGCGGGGAGTCTGGCGGGTGGGCCACTGGTCATGAGGCGAGGCGACGGTGGGGACCCGGTTGTCACGGCGATGGGGTTGCGCGGCTGAGTCAGAGCGGCAGCCACGGAGTTGGGGGAGACTGCGGGAAGGTGTTTTAGCGTACGGGAGCTTGCGCTGTTTGGGGAAAAGGAGAGGGACTCACCCCGATGCTAGGGCACGCACTGGGAAGTCCAAGCGGTCAAGGGAACGAGCCAAGGGAGCGGAGCACTGGAGAGGAGAAAGGAGACTGGGACGGCCACTGAGAGCTCCTAAGAACGAGGAGAGAGGAATAGAGAGAGGAGGTGGGCGGCGAGCTTGGGGAACAAAAATGGCGGTCGGTGAGTCTTAAATAGCCGCGAGGAGGCGGGCTGGGTCCGGCCCCATCATGGCGTCGGCGACGGATCGACGGGGCAAGCGGCGTGGGTTTCCGGGGCGGGCTAGCGGCGAGTAGGCGAGTGGCTGTGGCTAGGCAGCCAAGTAGGTCACTGGCGAAGCCGGGCGAGCTCGCCATGGCAGAGGTGCACGCTGGCGGAAGACGACAAAGGCGAAGGCGCACAGATAAAGTGGGCGCGGCGCCGGCAAGTGAAGCGCAAAGGCCGGAAATGGAAAGCGTAAAGCACCGAAAATTTCCAAAAACGGCAAAATCCGAAAACAGCTCCAAATTGATCCAAATAAATCCAAATTTGAAATTCGTTTTGAATTTTGAGGTTATTTCATGTATGTAACAACATTGCGGTATCACAGTCTGGCTACCGTATTATCATCATCGATGATTCGCTAAATATGTTGTGAAACCAGCGTAGGGGTTTTATTGTATCCAGAGATCAAAAGTGCTAAAATTCGATTGATGGAGCTGGAGATTTGCTCGAGCTTCTTGTTTTCGGCTTAGCCAAGCCAACCATAGATTATCGATGCTGGCTAGCGCTAGGCTGCTGCCGCTGCTGGAGTTCCTTACCTCCGTTATCAGCCATTGTTCATATATCATGCAACCTCCTACAGCAAAATCACACCGCACATTTTTTTCTATCGTATGCAAAAACAAAAGAAACATTGCAAATTTATTTCTCTTAACATGAGATTATCGGCTAAAACGTGTTAGTTAAAACCATAGAGGTTTGTTACACAGTACACACCGGAAGAACGACATTACTATAGGAATTACATGTTTTTCCCTCTTCAAATATGGCATAATTTTGTTGCTATGTTATTGAACAGATCATTGTGGCAATATATAATTTTGAACTCAACGGTAGTTTACTAGCCTATATAAACATTTTATTTCTGAAAAGTTTGCTTAAAGCCGCTGTAACAAATGGCAAAAGCAATTGCTCCGCCAAAACGGAGGGAGCAAAAGAGAGGAAAGACGCAATACAGGAGAGCATACGGATTGCAAAATCAAATTTGCTAAATCTTGTTTAAGGTAATGAGAAAAAATGGAATTGAGGTTAAGTGAGACACTATTTTTTGATGAAGGAAATATTTCTGCAAATCAGAGCATGCGTACTCCAGCTTGGGCTCAGTGATTCATTGTTTTTTAGACATTCATTATTTTAATTATTTTTAATAATAGTTTAAATAAACCCATATTTAACCCTTTTTTATATAAAAAGTGACCCCTTTTTACTACGTCATATTTTTTTAGAATAAATTTAGATTTACATGTGATATGGTAAGATTCATTTATCACACCGCTGGATGGTGCGGCAACTGGCAAGTATGGTTTAGTTTTGAAAATAAATTAGAAAAATTTCGTCTTTAAGTTATGGAGTTACTAAATAAACTAGAAAAATTCCATGTTTAAATTATGGAGTTACTTTCTATACATTACTATTTTAAATTATATAAATATTAGAATATAAATGAAAGGTGGACGCCACTCGAATATTGTTATTCTTAAGCGTTAGATCAACGTGGAAAGTTGTGGAAATACATCCGATGATTCTGACCTATAGCAAGACAGCAAAACTCCCGATGTTCGAAGGCCCCGCGTGCTCGACCTCGGCCCACGCCGCCGGCGACCACCGCGCTCTCCCCGTCGATCCCCTCTCCCTCCCGCGCCTCCTACTCTCCTCGGCCACATCCTTCTCCTCCTCCCCTGGCGGCGCCGTCTCGGCTATCCACGCCGCGGCCATCAAGCTCGGCGCCCTCCCCTCCTCCCTCCCCGCTTCCAACGCCCTCATCTCCGCCTACTCCCTCTCCGGCCTCCTCCCCTCCTCCCTCCGCGCCTTCTCCCTCATCCCCTACCCTTCCACCGCCTCCTACACCTCCATTCTCTCCGCGCTCTCCCGCCACGGCCGCCCCTTGGAGGCCCTCTCCCTCTTCGCTGCCTCCGCAATCTTCCCCGACGCTGAACTCCTCTCCTGCCTCGTCTCCTGCTGCCGACGCGCATCCGCCTTCCTCCCCGCGCGCGCCGCTCACGCCTACGGCATCAAGAACGTGCCGGCGCTGTCCTTCTACGCCTCGGCCGGTCCGGCTCTGGTCGCCCTGTACGCGAAGCATGGGAAGGTGGACACGGCCAAGAGGGTGTTTGGTTCCATGGACGAGGAGGACGTGGTGTCCTGGAACGCCATGATTGGGGGTTTTGCCAGTGCAGGGATGGACGCTGAGGCGTGGGATTGCTTCCAGGACATGCGCTCGCGGGGTGTTCGAGGGAATGCCCGTACGTCTGTGGCTGTTCTGGAGGCTTGTGATTTGGAGTCCGGCAGACAGGTTCATGGGCACATGGTGAGAAACCACGATGGTGGTTCAAAAGCCATTCGATGGAATGCGTTGGTGAGCATGTATTCACGTGCCGGTTGTGTCAGCGATGCAGAGCAGGTGTTCTTAGAGATTGAACGGAAGGATGTTGTATCATGGAATGTGATAATAGGGGCGTTCGCAAAGAATGGGCGTGGAGAGAAGGCACTTGAATTTGTGGATGTGATGGTGCGCTGCGGGATGCAGCCAGACCCTGTGACATTCACAACCGTGCTCATGGCGTGTTGCCATTGTGGCTTGGTTGATGAAAGTCTTGCACTGTTTCAGCGCTTTGTAGTAGGTCTTGGTCTCCTCCCAACTATGGAGCAGTGTTCCTGCATTGTGGATTTGCTTGCACGCGCTGGGAGGTTAATGGAGGCCTTGGCATTTATCGGTCAGATGCCAATGAGGCCAAATGCAATTGTCTGGGGTGCTTTGCTGTCTGCAAGTAGGATGCATCACAATGTGGAATTTGCACGGATTGCATTTGAGCAACTGGTTCAGGTGGAGCCAGAGAACCCTGGAAATTTTGTGACGATGTCAAACATATACGCAAAGGCTGGAATGGTAGAGGATGCAAAGAGAGTGAGGATGATGATTGACAGGGAAGAGTTGGTGAAGCCATCAGGACAAAGCTGTGTTGAAGTTGCATAGGAAGGTGTAGATTTCACATATTCTTGTCTCCATTCTAAGTTTTTATCCCATCACTAATGATGAGAGTTTTTTTTGTTTTTCTTTTGTTTTTTTTTTGTTGCTGTGATGCCATATTTCACATATTATTAGGTCCATTTCATAAAATAATATAGGGTTACCAGTTACATCAAATCATAAACAATTTATCCAGAGCCTCATATTAGATTATTCCATGAAAATATGAATAGTTGATATGTTTCATTGGTGGCACGTTCTGTTTGCATAGAGCCATGATTCTACCTTTAGCCAGGCCCAGTTGTCACTGTCTGGTACCAACTTGGTACTGGAATCCATGGACTATTTGTATTGGAAAATGAGAATTTCAAGTTATAGCTTCCTTAATATAAATTTATGGACACACAGAAAAGCTACAAGGATAATTACTTTTATCTTTAGACCATGGTCTGTGTTGGTCAGCTGCTCATAGTTGGTTAATCTGAATTTGTTGTTTGATGCAATTTGTATGAACTCTGGTGGAAGCACATTAGTATCTATGCTTGTAAACTGTTAACCTGCTCAAAATTGATCCTCTTTTTTGTTTTTAAGTTTGGTTCTCTTGGCACATTCCTTTGAGCCATTGTACAGTTACAACAAAGATGAACATCTGGAACCTCCATTGTTCATACTAGAGAAACAAAATGCACTTCAAATATGAGCTAAACTTGTACTGGTACTATTGCAGTGGAAAACAGTGGTGACGTGCTTTTGCCGATGGTGAGGATGCAAGGGAAAAAAACTACCTACTGTGATATGCTAGTTTCAATGCGGGCCATGAATGACAAAAGTGACTTGTATTAGTATGATATACAATCAGGAGGCTATCAAGATGAAAGCAAGTTGTAGAAGTAAGCTTTGACGTTCCGTTTGATGTAACTTTTTTGCAGCAGTTCTAGAAACTATTTCTTGACATTATTTTAGAAAGACGATGCGAAACATGAGATGATGGTGATCAAGATTGTGGTACATCACAAGCAACTGACACAGATGCATGTTTGAAAAAAATTACTAGCGCTTCCGGCATCCATTTTAGTTTCCTCTACATCATGCCAACCTTGATATGGTTCTTTTGGAACAACTCATGCCTGCCTTTTTAGAATTTATTAATCTTTTGTTAGCCTAGCTTATTGATACTACCATAGATTTGATGAATTATGAAGACTGCCTATTAATTTCCTTGTGTTCTCTTTATTGTTTATTCAGATGGTCAATGGAGATTATTGGGCTTTGAGTAAGGGATTGCACAAGGACAAACCAAAATTTACTGCTATAGTAACTTAAGTCAGTCGAAGTACCTATGCATCTTGATGGTAATTTCACATGGCATTGCTAATACCGGTGTTCAACCACATTGGTGGAACAGTTTTTACTTACCAACTTATTACAACTTGTTCCTTTACTTCTGGTTTTCACCGTGTTTGGCAGGTTGGGTAAATACTAGCATAGGTGCCAATTACCAGATGTCATACTTAATCCTTGCTTCCTTTGGTAAGTGATTGCCGGTCTATAATACCGTGTTCAATATACCATCTTAGTTAAATATATGTTTAGTTCTTCAGCAGTTTGATCATATACCATCTGAGTTAATTTCACCTTTACATCCTGTTGCATTGCTTCACAGGCAGCGAGGGCAAGTAAAGCGCTGTAGCTCTTCCCTCGATATCCGACATAATGCATCTCCCTGGGCAGCCACCGTTGGTAGAAGCATTGCTGGTGGCAAAGCATCATGGCTGAGCTTCCAAAAGAAAATCTTCACGTCGCAAGCATTTTTTAGGGTAGTTGAAAGCTACTAGGGAGAATTTGCGCGCTACGCGGCGCCGTCGATGACATTGTTGATCTGGTAGAGGCAAGGCACAAAATAGTATAGGAATGTAAAGGCATGGCAAAAAAATTTTAATTGAAGATTAAAATTGGAGGGAAGATGAAATACGATATTTGTGAAGCATGTAATTCAATAGAAGAATGATGTGGGAGACGCTGATTACCTGAGCTGATTGCGTTTTAGTATTAAAATTTATGGTTGGGCAACGATATCTCTAAAAGGCTAGAATGTTTTGGTAGCGAGATAGCATACAGGCAACTATATGATTCTGTAGGAGTAGAAAGAATGATATATATATATATATATATATATATATATATATATATATATATATAGACACACATACATCATCTAGAATCAAGGGCTGATGCCCCCTACGGTAGCATAACTGCAGACATGTATAATGAATATGAAATAAAAATTTGACATCTACGCCGGGTTTCTAGCTTGCAAGCAAAATTTCTATACTGCTCTTTCAGAGGCTGTATAGGAAAATAGAGTAAGAATAGGAATTATGTATACAGGTATAAGGGATAGATACCATGGATGAACCGGCTTAGCTCTAAAATCTTCCGAGAAAAACGTTTACAGAAAAGGAGCCGACACGGGATAAATATGTATAGAAGTTGTTGGGAATGCGAAGAGCATTCCGGTGCCGGATGCTGTCATATAGGGAAATCTTAGAGATGACAACTATAAGACTAAGCAAGTATATAGGTAATCACACATAGATGGATACATGATTACACAAACGTTCATACAACATGCATTAGATATGGGACGAACAGTGAATATAGCATACCTGTACAATCATTATGCTTTTCTTACAGAAAGAGGGCTGGTATCATTAGTTAAGTAGGTTGGCAAAAGAGTCTTGGTATATGGATAGGCAGGTGAGATATTATGTTTTGCCACTAAGAAACACAGCGCGTATTCTGTGACCTGCATGCGTAAAAATGGAATAATTTAAAGTTAGTATATACTTGGTTTAGATAAAGGAGAAGCACTGTGAATGCATAATAGGGAAATAAGCAGGTACTGCTAAAAGATAGATGATATTACAGTGTTATATATTGAGGCAATCTTTTCCAGACGTTGTTGGAATGCAATCTTCGGGTATAGGCCTGTTGCGTAAAAGCTTGAGAAGGTCATACGCTAGCTGTTCTTTTGGGTTGGATGCTGGGTATGCTCCTGTATAAATCAAAGTGGTCTTATGTAGTTCAATGTCAGATGCTGTTGAATTCATCGTTTTAATAGGCAGAAAATCAGCATTTCTAGTGCAGAGGCATTTAATGTCATAGAGCAAATCGTTGTATTTTTGTGTGGCGATACGGTTAGCATTTCGTGCAGACAAGGCATTCTCACAAAAGAGATTTGCCCAGCATTGTTCCGCCTTGAGCCTTCTTTGTGCCACGGTCAGATCTCTGTAGTTGATGTCTTCAATGCTTACATGCATATTGCTTTGGAGATGTAGAATAGCTGCGTGGGCTGCTTTTTCCATTGCATGGCACGTTGTTTTAGCCAAATCGCCATAGAATGTTTCCTCTTTCTTGTTATCACCATTGAACAGGGGTGGCACATCTATTTTTATCCATCCTCTAATTTGGTCGGCATCTTCGTAGACAATGCCGGATGAACGTATATTTAGACGTAAGCTCTTGATTATCTCTTGTAGTAATAGCTGTCTTGAAATATAAACAGTTGTTTGAGCCTACGGAAAATGGAGAGGTTAGGTGGTTTATCATCATGGGAGGTAGGAATATTTTGTACAGGTAAAGCAACTGAGAATCTGTTTGCGAAAAATGAATAAGAATGTATTATAACCAAGGAAAGAATGATTCGTCATTGTTAGATAAAGGTAGAAAATGTGCTGTTTTTAAGTGGGCAGTTACATTGACAGAATATTGTAATCTTTAACATGTAAGGATTGCGTGTATAGTATTCAGTAATAAATAAAAGCGATGCGTAAGATCATTTTTGTATTTCGGAATGTAAGAACAGACGATCTATCGTAATGCTGCATGTAGGCTCCATGAATAAAAAAGGTGGATATTCAACTGCTTGGATAACGTGATGGCTTACAGCAGGCACATTGATGTGGTCTTCGGTGTCAACATTTTGATCTTTATATTCAGCTGTAGACGATCGTGTTGTTTCACATGTGTTCTGTCCAGATTGGCGCTGTTGCTCTGAATGATTCCCATGTTCGTTAATCGGCGCTTCTCCGGTTGGGTCAAGAAGCAAGTAGGTTGCTTGCTCTCTATTATTAGATCGCCATTCACCTGATGCCGAATCCTATACGCGCAGCGCAAGAAACGCGATTGTTACATACATTCAGATAGGTATTAAAGGGCGTAGGACAGGTAAGAAGCAGCAAGTGGAAGAAGTATGCGAGGCGAATTTACCTGTGACGTTAGCTGAACTAAGAGGCTTATATCAGGTAATGTCGTTGTGACGTCCTGCCCATTCTCCTGTAAGGCGTCTTCCATTCCCTGCGTATTTCAAAAAGCGATGAGCCTAAGCTCTGTATGGCGGATACGAAACACATGCGAAATTCGTATAGATGGAAAAGAACATGTTTTGTTCTTAGAACCGAATACAGCATGAATCATGGAAGGACAGGAATGCGGCATGAGTAAATATCAACTGGGGAATGCGAGGTATAAACATGTAACTGGGATATATACGGAATGTCAATTAGTGCAAGGAATAGAATACCAGTTATGGAGGGCGAACAAAGATGGAATCCATGAACATATTATGAGCTTAGATGGACTGAGGAGGAGCTCGTTTTGTTATGTGTGTCTTGACGGTGAAACAGCGGCAGGCAATGAAAAAATCGCATTTATATGGACGGAGCACGCGAGGTGCACAGGACGGGTTAGCAACGTGGAATAAAATGAGTGGATCAACCAGGTACCGTCGGGCAGTAATGATGCGAGGAACGAATGCTATATAAAGCAGTATACACATGGCAGCAGAAGACGGTAGGACATATCGCTAGAACAACCGGTCACGGCATTACGGAATGGAAAAATACTGAAGCATAATCTAAAATTTTGGAAATAATGGCCGGGTATGCTTGTAGAATGTCAGCCATTACCCTGTATGTTTAGGCAGAACGTGGAATGAATAGATCGTTACCCAGAGATGTGTTAGTATACTTGTTAAGTGCAACCGGTTGGACATTCTTGGAATTATGGAATTCGTTTATTAGTTGTAATGCTTGGATCGATGTATCTCTCTGAACGATGATGAAGACTATGAATCGTTGTCCAAGGTCATTGTTTTTTCATATTATAACGTATGGGCGATTAATTATATCTAATCGAGATCATGTTTTCGAACGCATTATGATAAAAGGTAGTCATAAGCTTTTCTCAAGCAAAGAAAGAGAATAATTTGAATTGAAGAGCTCTGTTGCCGACGCCGGCATATCTATATCTATATACATAACACATATAAGAGGAACAGTGTTCTAGATAAGGTAGGCTTTGTGAGAGCCTAATTGCAAGCGCTGAGTTACACATATAAGAGGAACATAATATTTTTACACAAAGATAGATCCAAGGAGTAAATAGTAGCCAACGGTTCTTTATAGGCTACAACAGACTTCAATAAAAGGCTACGTGACGTTGTCCACCCAAAGATTAGCGAGTAAGGCGGCAACACAAAAGTCAAACGGTTATCACTAATCAGACAAAGACAAAAGATATTGTTTAGGCCTGCATATATCGTAACATAGATACGGACGTTCCTCAGGCGTGGTGAACGAACAGCCTGCAACGAAAGGCAAATGGAAGAATGAGGATATAAGGCGTCAGAACGTCAGTATATATGGCATGAAAATACGATATGTATCTGAGGTGCTATAAAAGTAAGTACACTGAATTGCGTATACCTTCAACAATTTGGCTGATTAAGGCTCCTGTGAGGTGCTGTCGAACAGCTTTCTCTTAGCTGAAGGCTTTTGCTGAGAAGTGGTGGAGCTATGCATAACAATGGGTAAATTTTGTCAGAATGGTAAGATACACGGGCTCATTAGCAATTAATCTATAATGACATTAAGTAAGGCCACCTGCTGATGTTTTTAAGGCTGCTCCCTGGTTTATTGGTTGGTGACATCGTTTTTCAGAGGCGAGATCCCGATAATGGTGACAACTGCATATGATCGAGATGATAGGACTATAAAGGAATATATACTATAACAGATGATAAGCTTAAAGTATAAATGTTTGGTAGCATAAACAGGTGACCTGCAGCGGAGGCGGCGTTGATTGATCTGGCATTGGAGCTGTGATAGGCTTTTCCTGCTATGGAAACCATATTTATTTTGATAAGAATAAATGTTGTAGCAATAGAAAGTGCGATGATACATGTACTACAGAAACGCATGACATAGCACAGAAAGGGATAAATGGTGGGTATGGTAGCTTATTTGTGATTGGTAAGCACAGAGGTAGAGATATGTTGTTATATGGAAGCTATATCTGCGAGAATTGTACAGGCATTAAGCAATTCGCTATGAATCAGCAAGTGAGTATTGGTTTGTGTGAAAATAAGTGTCGTGAGATTACCATATGAGACCTGGATTCTATAGGAGAATCAGCAGGGAGGGTTTTGCTTTCTTGATAGCTCTGTTGGCTGCTAGAGGCAGAGGCGGCAACAGGCAGCAGAATCGACATAGAGTCAACTTGATACGATATTCGAACTCTCTGCAGCGCCCGGCGTGTTACAGATACCTTCAGACTATATTTCTTTCCATACAAACACGTTATCTCTGGAGGTATAAACCCATCATTGCCTTTAGCAGCTTCGATCAGAGGATGCACCGGGGAACCAACCAGTTTTTCACCTAACTCAGAAAAGAATATGAACTCAGCAACCTTGGCCTCATCCTTCTCGATGTCAGCTGGGTCTACTCCAAGGACAGTGATTCGATACCTGTAATAAAAAAGATAGGAAGAAAACGTGCATATGAGACTGCATAAACATGACGAAATAACAGAAATATGACTGAGTAAAAGGCACAAACCGTGCTTCAACCGCTGTGATACCACATTTCAGGCATTTGTGCGTATCTTTTTCAGAACTAACTCCTCTTTTGCAGTCCGTACATGCTAAATACCACCAAGGTTGATTAGAAGCAAGCCCTTTGATAGCAATATCAACATAATAACTATTACCCTATATAGGAAAACATAGAACAGGATATCAGGGAAGGATGGTTAAACAGAATAAGAGATAGACAAATAATATCTAAAAATGCGACTCACGAGGACATCATGTGGATTTAGATCACAGATCTGTGAGATTTTGACAGATGTAATATCTTGCTGCGTTGATGCTTGTCCAATCCATTTAATCTTTTGTGGTGTGCTTCGTAGGCTGCAATGATAGCGTTCTGAGAGACACTATAAAATGATAGTAGTATATCATGAATTGTCATAGTGAAATGATCACAGTGTTTCGCACGCTATAACATGAAATATGTCTGAACATAACAAGGCAAATGGATCATGAAAGCTATAATACACTATAATACGATAGATGTCTGAACATAATAAGGCCAATGAATTGTTATAGGTATAACAGAATCAAGGAATATAGCAGAAACATGCCTCATCATAAAGCAATAGTTGTGTAGGCAAAACAACATGTACAACAGCGCAGTGAACTGAGCAAGTAAATCGTTTAGTATAAAACCTGTTCTGGAGATGGGCAACCTCAGGTAATTCGGCATTGATGTACCATTTGCAAACCGTGCTCCCTTGTAGAGACAACTGATCTACAAATGTCAAATGCACAATGGATATTCAGAGTTAGTGCTGGCAACAGATAACAATGAGAATGAGCATTTTATATAAACTGGAATGGAAAGTATGGGTAGCTAGACATGCTCCGAAAAACTTTTGTGAAAGAGTATTTACCACGCCGTAGATTAACTGTGATCCCAAGAAGCAGTATGATCATTGGCTCTTTTCGTGATTCGAATTGGATACCACAAGATCAAACTCGTGAGCATGTGGACCCCACAACGCGACGTCAGCAAAGTCTCTGTGCATCAAAGTAAATTTGCTAGAGACCGGTAGTAATATTGGTTCAGTAAAAGGACGATAGACTGTCCAAATGTAAAGGACTGAACAAGAACCAACAGAAATGTGTAATCGTTGAGCACCAGTTTACACATTGCATATGAGCAACATTAGGTAAATGGGAGTGTACAACAGCAAAGGAAAAAAAATGAAACAGCTGTCTTTTTATACCTTCCATCTGTTATCTCGATATTTCGAATAGGTTTTGGGGCACCTTTAACGGTAATCGTCTTTAAATGCGAAATAGAGGTGATAAGCCCCAATGTGTCTGAAAACAAAGAATGCAATTCGTCAAATCAGAAATTAATATCACAGCAAACATGCATGTATAAGGAAACGCATAGGCAAACAAGAAAATTAAGCATTAAACCGTAGATACCAGATAGCAGCTTTCTGTCGCCTACTCTATTCCTTAGAATCTCGAAGGAAACAGGGCTGCAAGCATACATAGGAAATCTGTCTGGAATTGGAGATATCTCTCTGACTTTGGTATGGGCAGTAAATCTAGCCATAATACTATTATCAACAGGACGGTAATTAGCACGGGCATCAGTAACCTCAAAGTATTCTATGTAATACACTGTGCCTTCACTTAACATCGGCTGAAAGACTGAAAGGCGCTGTTCTGGAATTTGAGCCTCCATCATGGTGCCCTAGCCATATTAAAAAGAGAGCATCAGTTCAGTGAACAATATGAAGGCATATGTAAGAATAAGGAAAGGCGAGGCATCGCTTGTACCTCTTCATCGAGCATAACAAAGTCCAAACGCAAGGTATTATGTGGATAATTCGGATTGATATACTCTGAGAAGCGCGTTGCTCTAACACGTATTCGCCAACGATGTGATTCCTGTGTCACGGCTTTTAACAGAGTGTACTCCATCTATATATCAATATGCAAGAGGTCAGCAAGAAGGAGATAAACAATATAGGCCTTTAGCAGAGCGCACTTTATTTATATGTCAATATGTTAAAGGTCAGTAAGGAGGAGGTGAACAATATAGAATAAACATACAGATATATAAGCATTTACAGTAAATATACATCGAGTTGATCTAGCATTGCACATAGAGCCTAACGAAAGAATATAGCCATAACAGTGAGATAGCATAAGACTGAGAAATGAAGGCAAGAAAGTAGCATTGCACATAGAGCCTAATGAAAGAATATAGCCATAGCAGTGAGATAGCATAAGACTGAGAAATGAAGGCAAGAAAGTAAAAGGACAATACATATAGGACGGTAGTAATGGCAGTGCAAATATGCCGGTACGATAACGCAAGAAATAATATCCATAAATACGATTGTAGGCAGTCGAAAATAAAGGGAAAGAAATGCATAATACTGAGGTATCCATATTGTATTGGCAGAAACTATATAGAAACACAGGAACATAACGTTTAATATAACGATGAGTCAACCAAAGGCTGCTAGCACAATCAAGCTGAAAAGTTTTAACTGTTTTATATTTACTTCGGAGGAGCAGCCTATCTATATTAAAAGAAAACGATAATCATAATACGGGAGATATTAGATGGCTTTGTATCAATTCGTTAAGAATCGTATCTGTAATAACGACATGGTACAGGAACTCTGTAAGGGTAAGCACAGCTATGAAATGACAGAATGTGTCACCCATCAGAGATTCTAGCCGCTTATGAATCGCATAGACCTGGACCTTTTATTTCTCTTAAAGGTATAGTATATTTATGTAAGAGTAAAGAGAGAAAAGGAATATGGATATACATGCAACAGAGCTGTTTTATGTCAGTCATCGAATATGACCTATGGGATATGTAAACGGAGAATCCACAGAGGTTAATCAAGAACAAGTACGAAGGAGCACAAGTCTGGTAGCAGTTATAGTCATATAAACAAGAAATCATACACAAACAGGAATTCGATGGACCAAGCAAAACCAAGAATGGTACAGGTTATATATAAGGATATAAAAAACAAACGAAATAAAAACAATGATTCGACAGAAGAAACAAAAGTAACAATAGCGGAGCCTATACATAAGGACAAGGACTATGTTAAATAGGCAGGGTGAATAAAATACAGAACAAAAGCATGCGATGTACCCTCACATAGCTAAAACAAACCCAAAATATGAACATAACATCCAACCAAGCATATTACATGTGAACAGGAAGCATTTCAATGACTAAACAAAGGGTAAGATTTCATCATAAACTATGTTTCTTGTCGTAGAACCAGCCGTGCCATCTTCATCTTCTATAAGCACTGATAACCCATGCTTCGAAGTAACTCTAGAAATAGCAACATAGAGTTGGCCATGTGTAAAGACAGGACTCCTCAGATATACCCCCACTTTAGCCAAGGTTTGGCCTTGACATTTGTTGATGGTCATCGCATAACTGAGCCTAACCGGGAATTGCCGGCGTTGCAAAGTAAATGGCCATTTTGTACTGACTCCATTAAGCACTATACGTGGTATGCAAACGGATTCACCAATATGTGTTCCAGTCATTATTCGACCTTCAAGAACTGGACGCCAAGCTTAGTCAATAACAATCGTGGTACCATTGCATAGGCCAAGGGGTTGATTAATATTTCTAAGTAACACAATCATAGCACCCACCTTGAGACAAAGGTTATGTTGAGTAAAATTGTTTATGACAATTGAGTTAAGGAACTCCGGTGGGTACAATAGATTAACATCTATGGGCCGTTTCTTTTGAATTAGCAATGGTGTCATAATCGAGGTACTCTTTGGCTTGCGGGTACTTTAGCAAGCATAACAACGTTGATTTCATCGACAACAGTAATTAATAGGACAGACAATAGCCCGCTGAGCTAAATAAAGAGTATCAACATAGTGCATCTCAAAGTCATCATAGACGGCATCAGTTATTGCTTTGATCTTATTTTCCTTTGGCCTCAGCAATAATTCATCCGGAAATTTAATGCACGATGCATCATTATTTCCTGTTTGGACTATTGGTGGGACACGTCCTTCACCAACATCAAGCACCCATTGAGCAAATGCATTCATCTCAGCCCTTTGGCATGTAGACAAAGAAGGCTGCAAAAGGCGCATGTTTATTGTTAAACGCAGGATCTCCACATGCTTCCATAATGGTGACTTAATAAGGGAGGCCGCAATTATGTCACTGCTCACCACCTTCAACGACAGGAGAACTTGCCTAAAATCACCACCAAGTAACATTGGTTTCCCACCAAAAGGCCTATCTGCATTAATTGGATTGTCAATAGCTAACACATCACGTAGGGTACGATCAAGAGCCTCTAAACATAATCTATTGATCATTGGAGCCTCATCCCATAGTATTAATGCAGCTTTGCCTTATAAGGTTAGCAAGAATTGTGCCTCGTCAGATATCGCACATTGATCTCTCATGGATATCGAGTGGTATACCAAATCTAGAATGTGCAATCCGCCCACCAGGCAATAATAAAGCGGCAATACTGGAAGATGCCACACCAAAATAATTTTGCCTTGGGATCTTAATCTTGCAATAATAGCATTCCACAAAAAGGTTTTTCCCGTGCCACCATGACCGGAAACAAAACAGAAACAACGTTCGTTCTGTGCAAGTTTCCTCATGATTGTATCATACACAAAGCTTTGATCAGTATTAAGTGTAGAATACATCGTATCAGCTTGAACAGAGAGGCTCTCATAATCATAGGATAATTCTTCAAGAATTAATCTATTACCAATCTCATGGTCAGCCACATAAGTTGGTTTAGGGAGGTCATATGATGATAAAGACAATCCATTAGTCAAGAACATAGCCTCTAATTCTTGCAATAGTCTGTTCTGTAATATAGCATCAGGCAGAATGTAAGATAGATTTCTAAGAGACCGACGTTCTTTATAAAGAATATCATCAGCCATGTATTTCCAATATCTCGTGAATAAAGAACGAACATCACCAACATGACAATGCACCAAGACTGTCATAAATAGATTTCTTAACTGGTATGCCGTTGCCCAAACAATACCCTCATCAAAAAGACTGACCCATTCCGTATCATCACCAATCAAGCCGCGTGCCTGGCATGCCTCATGATATGTGTTATACAGGACACCATTGTAGCGTCGAATATCTTCATAGTCCTTGGCGCCTCGCACAACCATAAGAAGCATTCTTAAGTAGAAAGGCTCACCGGCACTTGGATGGATATGGCGGAGCCTACCGATTTTGAATCCCCTTTTCCTTTTACCCCATATCTTTTTGTTAGCATCCCAAGTCCATTTTGTTGGGAATTCGCAATATGTTAGCTCTCTAGCAGCCACAAATCGTTGATTAGCAACAAACCACTCTGTTAGCATGCTTTTGCTAGAAGTAGGATCATCAATGACGCAAGTCAAATCTGCATCCTCATGATAAGTAACAAGATGCATGCCTGGCATATGAACGAATAATCGTTCGACAGCCGGTGTTCTACCATGCACTTCGAAGCCAAATATTCTCCAATTTGCCTCACAAGAAGATAGGTATCTTGACTTCATGTACTCTGCTATCTCATCAACATCTTCACGCTTGCCTTCTATTGCCGTACCATCCTCAACCGGAGCTTTATGAGTAAGGAAGCAACGATCACTTTTTTTGTTAGGCTGAGTGTTAACAGCAAGAGGATTGTTAAGCTTGCGTAAAGATATGGTGGCGCAATCATGTCCCTTTGTAATGTACTTGAAAAGATACTTCACAAGGTAGGTTTTATTGCACCATTCTACATTCATATGACCTTGGTATTTTTTAAGCAAAGGCAAATTGTGCGGCACAACCCACCGATTATTAAGCTTCACACCATGTTTGATAACATATTGATTAGTATCACGGCGTCGATAAACAGGGAAACCATCTTGATCAAGGGAGGTTTCAGAATGGAAAGGCTTTGGATACCTCTTTGAACAATGACCATCTTTCATGCAAGGGCATTTAGGATTGAGATCACCGCATGGACCATGAATCATAAATTCCTCAACAAGAGCATAGCCTAATGTATCAACACCTATATCAGGTAATTCCGCTGAGATCATACTATTGATAAAAGGAGGGGAAGGACTTTTATCTTGGATAGATAACCACACAAGAATATGTGCATGAGGCAGACCCCTCTTTTGGAATTCAACAGTGTACACCACTACAAACAAAAGAAGAGGAACGATAAACCAAGGGAATTTTTGAATCGTGAAATAGAGGAAAAGTACCAACAAGGACCACAATAAAGGAAGGCAATCCTTGAATCATAAGATCGAGCAAAAGGAGAAACAAAGTCTAGAATTAACAAACCTGCATGAGCAGGACCAAAGAATGTGCCATCCTTAATATCAGCAATGAGTTCTTGTAGCTTCATATGATACACACGGGTAACCATATCAGGTCTATCTTGTGGTTTTTGGCCTTGTTCAAAACGAATCGATTCAAAGATTTCTAGCCATTTAGGATTGCATGTAAATGTGATAAATAATCAAGTGCCCATAGGCACGGCAAACGACCATTGAATCATGATAATTTTGTATCATATATCTTTTTCCACCAAGAAACTTCTTTGGTAATATTATTCTCATACCAACGTCCTTGCCGGCACTATCACCTCTATAAATAGCATCTGATATCCCCTGATATGTTTCTGATCTAAGTCTATCTTGGTTGAATAAATGAAACGATAATCGATTTGCTTCAATGCATGAATAAGCATTAACAGTCAATTGCTCAGACAATCGACCACAACAAGTGTAGGGGTTAGACTCATTTGCACGGTAATGTAAATAATAACGATAGTACTCCATCATGGAAACCACCGATCGAGAAACTGTAGAGTCCCCATCAATCTCTGCCAACATAATACCTAGATGATATCCTTTATCACCATAAGGAAATAGCAGGATACCGCAAAGGCCATAAAGAGCCGGGTGGATCGGCGAAATATGTTTGAATTTCCCAGCACGTGTTTCCACGATAATATCAAACCTAGAGGCATCAACAGACATATCGCCAACAACTAATGCAGCCAACTCAGATGCAACCGGAAGGCTATAACGATTATCATCACCTTTGTGCGCAGCAATAAGCTTGATAGCAATCTCAGGACAGGTAGGCGATAACAATCTATCACGAGCAAGTCTAAATTCTTGGACAATAGGATTTATATGGTCTAACATAGTGATGATTGCACTGACTATACTTGGATCAGGCTGGTCTCTACCAGTAGCATCAGACTGGAAAACATTGAGCCGATTCTGCACCTCATTCGGTGTATCATAAATATAAAGCTGAGCATACTCAGGCCGCTTACCATCCATAGGCAAAAGTGACCCAATGCGATGATGGACAACCCCGTTAATACGAAAAACATAAGGGCCATGACCAGTGTTAATACTGCTATCAATATTGACTCCCAAAGAAGCAAACGCAAATAAAGAGTTATATTGCCTTATCAAGCGCATGAAACCATTCGAACGAGGACCGCCATCAAATCTAATAAGCTCTTGCAGCAGCTGAGGAAAAGGCTTGTTTGAAGGAAGAGAAATCCTCCCTCCATGACAACAAATGTTGTAGGCAATATGGTTCAGCATGTATGAACTTTGGCTGCGAACCCTTTCTTGATACCAAAATACAGCGGAACATCTACAACATTTATAATCAGGAGGACCGTAATACGATCGATCTCTGTAGGCAACTACAGATTGATTGTAAGGAAAACACGGCCATAGTCAAAAAAAAAGTTTAAGGGATAAGCAATGGGAAATACGATGAGCATTAAGCAACAGCGCTGCCCATCATACCTTTCAATGATTCAATCAATTCTTTCGGTAAAGAACAACATATAGCATCCAAAGGGTTGCATGGGATAGGGCCTGTCAAAGGCACACGAGAGCACAAAAAGCAATACGGAAGGGAGATAAATCAAGACACTGGTGAAAGATCAACCAACAAGCGCAGTAAATGGATGAGGGACAGCAAGGGACAGAACTAAGCACATCGCAAACCTTGTTTCATCAGGTACCTACGCCTGTTAGCAGTGCGCCTTCTAGCCCTATTCTGCCGAGCCTCATCTTTTGGCACAATCGGACAAAGGCGAGATTCTAGATAAAAAAAAGAACGTGATGGCAAACTAAGGAAGCACCAAAATAGCAAATGGATACAAAATGCAACAGAAGACCAACAGAAAAAAGGCATATGCTAAAAAACAAACAAATAGCTAGCTAACATGATCAAAGGAACAAAGAAAATAACAGGACATACATAAAAAAAATCACGTACCAAGCGTCATGGATAAAATAGCATGGGAAAAAACCGTAATACAAAAAAGGTAGCAAAACGTACCATGAATACGTGCAAAGGGACGATGCCGTGAAACACCGGCGCTCTCCATATATCAAGAATACAGAGATCTCAATAAGAACATAAAAACAACCATTTTGGGCTACCTATATGACCTACCCAATTCAATGTGATACAGCTATAAAGGCCTCGCTAACTGTGACATCGACAAAGACGCTGCAACACCTAACAACAAAGGAATCGAACGATGAACACCAGATACAGTGAAGGTAAATCGATACCAAAGGTAGAGCAACAAAACGCAAACATTAAAATACACACTGGAGCTAACGCTATGGACAAGAATCGCACAAGTGATATAAGCATGTATAAGAGCAGACCGTAAGGCGACCAGTAGAACGACACCCCTAATAACAACAAAATCGAACGGTAAGCAATGATTACGGCAGAGACACATTCGATACCAATGATAGAGCACCAAAATCGAAACGGAAAAATACGCACCAAAGATAAAGCACCAAAATCGAAGCGCAAAGATATGCATCAAAACCAACGCTACGAACAACAACCAAAAAAAAGGTATGAACACGTATAAAAACAAAGCGCGTTAGGCAATCAGAAAAACAAAACTGAAGCGCCACTAAAGCGCTACGAAGCGTGCATCATGACACAGGCAACCAGACATACATGAAACCAGACTAACACAAACAATACTCGTGGGGAGCGGACAATAACAAGAATAAATAATCAAAAGCACAAGACTTGAAAAGATCATCTAACCTGAAAATATGAATCAGAGACCGTAATGCCTGAGGGAGTGCAGTAGCCTCGATCAACGGCCTGGAAAAAGTAAGGAAAACAGAGGGAACTACACTGAGACAACAAAAGAGAATGAATGCATGGAACAACAGCAAAGGCGGCACCGTCAGGCAAAATGGTAAAGCACAAATGTTAAGGACACGCTGGACCAAGATAGAGACAACACAAGGAATATTAACAAAGCTAACGAAGCATAACCCAAAAAGAGCAACCTGTATAAATATCCTAACGATAAAGCAAGAAAGGGGAGGAAACAACCATACCTGCGATATGGATCTGGGGGATCACGACCGGAATAACGGCAAGAACCAAGCGAAGCCCAGCCGGAAACGAAACGAAACGAAGCAGCGCAACTCAACGCAGGGCCCCCATTCCGCACGAGGATGGAAAACGTCCTGCGCAAGAGCGAAGCAAAAAGGACACAACCACGCACATTAGAAACACCGAAGGCGAGACACGGCGAAACTCAAATGAGGCATAAAAAAGGGAAAACCGGCAACACCCACAGTCTGGACGGCGTGAAGAAACGAGGACAAGCATCGAGCCTATGCCAAGACGGCAATGCAGCAACAGAGAGGCAGAAAACACAATAAGAGACCCCCAACCAAAGAGCAAAGGCTTAACAGGAGCAAGCACAAAGCTAGGCCTCTTCAACAACCGGCGACTGGACGATGACGCCGCACCCCGGGAAAAAATAAACGCACAACGACCGACACTAACGGCGTACCCGTAAAACAGGCAGCCGGCAATACGCGTCCGCACACGACTGGCGAAGAAGGGCGGAGAACTCGAATCAACACGAACGGCGTCAACCGCACATGGGCAGAGATCGAGGCAGCACACGGCAGCATCCCACAGGCGCGCAACACACGAGGCCGATGGTGGCCGCCAGCCAAACGGCACGCGCGACGCAACGCGAACGGCAAAAAAAATGGACGGAAGCACCGAACGCACGCCACCCCTGAACGGAGGATGCGCCGACATGGCACACCCCAGGAGGCGCGGTTCCGAGGGCTTATAAGATAGTTAATATTTAGTCTGCCTGAATCAGGTCTCATGGGGGTGACTTCATCTTACAGAACAAAAGGGATTCACATTAGCAGATGTTACTTAGAGCAACTCCAACAGCCTTTCTATCCGGCTCTGCTTCCCCAAAACCTAGCGGCAAGACGAGTTCTCCACCCAACAATGCCGCTACCCCCTTCCCAAACCTTGCGAGCGAGAGAGAATCGCTACTTCGGGCGTAGTCTCTCCGCCGCTTATCCTAAGACGGCGCAACCGCTGGCTTCCATTCGCTGCGTCGTTCGCAAAGGGTCGCCGACTCGGCCGATCTCGCTGCCCTCTCTCTCTCGCCCGCCACCGCACCTCTACTCCGCCACCATCCTCAGAGGGCACCGGGCGGATCCCCACCCGACGTGGCGTTCGGCGGCCGATCCGGTGCCTAAGTCTAGATCCGGCTTCTTTTAGTGTTGATTTGTTGGTGGGGATTTGTGGATTGTTGGTGAAGTACCCATTGTTTTCTTCTTGCATTCTCGCTTATCGGATCCGGGCAGATCCCCAAACACCCACGAGCACCTCCAACCTCCGAGCGGCTGCGACGTTGATCCGGTATGTGTAGATCTGGCTTCGTTTAGTCTTGACTTGTTGGTGAGGATTGTTGGTAAAGTACCAATTTTTTGCTTCCTGCATTCGTGCTGTCGGGATCCGGCGGCAGATCCCCACACAGCGACGAGCACTTCCAACCTCTGCGTGGCTGCGACGTTGATTTGGTGCCGCTACTGGGTTGGAGCTCCAGATCTGTCGCTCTCATCGTTCCCCCGGTAACATCACGCTCTCTCCTCCTACAGTCTGAGTCGATTTGCTCTGGACGGCATAACGTGCAGAAACTTCGAAATGGCATGGGATGAAAACGTAGTTATTCGGTGACATACTGTAACACTAAGAATTATCTAGTGGCAAATAATGAATTCCCCGACAATAAATGTAGCCGAAGGCATCGCCTTTGCATTCCACTGTTGCAACCACAAGAATGCAACCTACAGAGCTCGGCAATTTCGTAATTTAAGTATAGAACAACACTATTTCAGTCTGCAGTTTGACAAATATCGTACACCTTCTTGCCTAGTTTACATACTACACGACTGAACTTGCATCGCAGATTACATCTTTGAGATGAGCTCAGGCTGGTCTGGTATTTCTCTGTTTCCTTAATTGCCTGCTTCAGTTTGGAGCTAACATCACCCAATGCCCACACCAATGATATGTGTGGTCGAGGATTCTGCCAAATGACCAAATGCCAGTTAAACAATTTTGTCCAAATTTGGTGACAAAAAACATAAGTGTCTTCTGACAAGTTCTAATCATAATAACCTGACATTAATTACTGATTACTTCATGTTCCATACTAAACTACTATATTGCCACACATAAAAAGGCACCCAGTAATCCTAGTGTAACTGTGTAAGGGTCAGATAACAATACGCTAACTGAATGAATTGCGAACTGAAATTCCTCTCATTTGTTTTCAAGCAAGGCGTTAAAATTTATGTGCTCTAGCCAGACGGTTGCAATTATGTTACCCATGGCATGTTGTGACATCAACCATAAGCTGTAAGTGCTATACCATATAGAAAATCATCCTGAAATAACCATGGAAAACATAACTTAACTATATATTACCTGGTAGAACTCAGGAAGACCATGCAATCGATACACTTCATCAACCACATGTATTTGTTTACTTATCTGAAATTTTTTGAAGATTACTAGTAAGTAACAAAGTACACTTCATTAAAGATGTCTGTCGTCATATAAGGATACTTGAACTAAAAGGTGTGACTTTCATCATGAAACTTCATACGAGATTTTTTTTAAAAAAAAGGAGAGTTAGCCATAGAACTAACAACTGTATAATAAGTGCAAACAGATACTATCAAATACCTCTGGCAACCCAGTTCTTGTAACTTCTAATGATTTGTTTAGGTATTATCATGAACGAATGTTCATGATCTGTTTAGGTATTAAATCTGGTTAGGCTCTGTGTAGGAGGAACGAATGTTGTCATATATAGAATGCATGTTTAGGTATTAAATCTAAGGATCTATGGTATTATCACAAATGAGGTCTAGTCTTTTCATGATCTGTTTAGGTAGTTTATATGGATTTTGCTACTATTATCATCATAAATGAATTAGTGTACTTGATGCTAAATCTGGTTATGCTCTGTTTATGCAGTACATATGGAATTTGGTACTGGCATTATCATAAATGCATGTGTAAACGAAGTAATTCATGTTATTTGTTTTGTTGCCCACTGTTATGGTTATAGATGGATAAAGATTCGAAGAAAGTCCGTGAAGTGCATGCTTGGACAATTAAGTGTATAGAGGAAATCGCAAGTGATATTAAGAACATAGTGTATGATAATTTTTCCCCTTGCTCATGCGAGAGCGGAACTGAACTCAATCGACTCTTACTTGAGATCGAACACGCTGCTCACCGTCTTGATGACCTTGTCCTACAATCCGAAGACTTGGTGGGAACAAGCGGTGTTGATCCACTCGACGAGGAAGAAGGAGGCGAGGAGTTGCGCCCATATGACTACGAGAGTGATGATTCCGATAAAATTGACGATCTCCAACATCTAGAGGATGAAAGTATTGAGTCCAGTGGCTAGTGTTATTATTCTTTTGAGACCTACTTTTTGAGTTCACCAAGAGTATTATTCGTGTTAAGCGTGTTAAGACGATCGTACTTTTACACTTAATGTTATGCATGGTTGTTTATTTAAGACGTGTCGCACTTTTACGCTTAATGTTATGCATGATTGTTTAATTAAATATTGATGCCTACAGCTTGCACAGTATGGATGACTTCTATACTCGCCTATTGACCGAGGGGGAAGTGAAATTCGCTGGGATGGAAGCCCAATTGGGGAGCAACCTTCTCCAGTTGACCATTCCAAATTCCCAATCTAGAGCTCGTAATAAAGGTCAAAGAATTTTTCGGAGAATGAAGACAATATGTTGGTATCGGCATGGCTTAATGTTAGTTTGGATCCAAAGGCAAGGGACCCAACAAACTCGTACCACATATTGGAGTAGAATACATGGTTACTTCCACGAGAACAAAACTTTCGACTTGAGCGTAGTCGAGAACTCACTTATGCACCGATGGTCATCCATTCAAGAGCATGTTAACAAGTTTTGCGGTTGTTACGACCGCATTGAGCGTAGACGGCAAAGCGGCATAACAGAGCAGGACAAGGTTGGTTCATATCCCTTTTTTCATTACAGCTATATATTTGATGTCCATGGTGATATTGTATATGTCCTTCTGTAGATTGTTCATGCCAAATCATTGTATCAAGAAGAAGAAGGGCGATTATTTGCATACTTGCATTGCTGGAATATCCTACAACACCATCCAAAGTGGACTAGTCATTTATCTCAAAAAAAGCAGAAAACATCTTCCAATGCGTCTCCAGGTAGTTCCAGTCCTATTAGCTCCAATGCAAGTCATTTTCATGAAGATGCTGCCAATGCAGAAGAGTGTGAAGTGCTTAGAAGGCCAACTGGTAGGAAGGCCGAGAAAGAGCGGGTACGCCATGTAAGTCTCATTGTTGAGAGTGGTGCTACAGGATCACTCTACATGGAGGCATTAGAAAACTTTAGGAAAGAAATGAAGGAAATGGAGCTTATTAAAGAGCAAAAGAAAGAAGAGCGGTATGAACGAGCATTTGCGCAAGAACAGGAGAGGATTGCTCATGAGAAGGAAAAGATTGAGATAAGGAAGAATGAGTTTGAATTGAAGAGAATGGTTGAAGAAGAGAGAATTATGAGCGTTGACACTAGTCGCTTGAGTGGGCCACAACAACAATACTACTCCGCCCTTGCAGAATGATATCATCGCTCGCAGATGTAATAGGTCCGATTGATGTATGAACTAATTATTGATGTAATAGGTCTGGTTCTGTACTAGATGAATTCCTTATTTTGCTTAGACTTGAGTTAGTGATGGACTTGAAGTTTAGTTGTGCAAAATCCTTATTACGATCAATATGCATTTGAACTATTTTGCAATGCTTGGGAATTGAATACATCAGAGTTGAAATGCATGAACTGGTACATCATAGTTGAAGGGAAAAAACTAGTACATCATAGTTGAAATGCACGAACTGCTACATCATAGTTGAAGGGGAAAAAGTAGTACATCATAGTTGAAGGGAAAATGGTTACATCATGCGCTCGCCTACATCCCTCCATAACGGCGCCATAAGTGCTCGACTAGATCTTCTTGGAGCTGAGAGTGAGCTTTTCTATTTCTGATGGATTGATGAGTTTGAATAAACTCAGAAAGCTCAGGTGTTCTTTCATGGGAGACTGCAACATTCTCTCCCATTGCTTCGTAATTGTAGTCCACTGCACCTTCATCCCGCTCATCTTCAATTATCATGTTATGCATGATGATACAAGCCGTCATGATATCTCTTAGTGCTTCACGATACCAAAACGAAATGGTCCACGAACAATTGCAAACCGAGCTTGTAAAACTCCAAATGCTCGTTCCACATCCTTCCTAGCCGCTTCTTGAGCTTCGGCGAAATGTTTTTTCTTATTCCCTTGGGGAGCTGGTATTGTCTTCACAAACGTTGCCCATGAAGGATATATTCCGTCTGCAAGATAGTATCCCATTGTATAATTGTGACCGTTCACAGTATAATTCACATCTGGTGCTTGCCCTTCGGCTAGCTTTGCGAAGAGAGGGGATCGGTGAAGAACATTAATATCATTGTGAGACCCTGGTAAACCAAAAAAAGCATGCCATATCCAAAGATCTTATGGGCTAAACGGCTTCTAGAATGATTGTTGGCTCATGCACATGACCAAGATACATGCCTTGCCATCTTTGCAGGCAATTTTTCCACTTCCGGCATGCAATCTATGCTCCCTAGCATTCCGGAAAACCTCTTTCCTCGCCAATTGCAAGTAATCTAGCATGTCATTATCATTTGGAGATCTCAAGTACTCATCTCCGAAGAGTTCAATAATAGCTTTCACAAACCTTCTCAGGCTCTCTATAGCAGTACTTTCTCCAATCCTCACATAATCATCAATAGCATCTGCCGCTACTCCATACGCTAGCATCCGAAAGGCAGCGGTAACCTTTTGCAAAGAAGATAACCCAAGAATTCCAAAGCACAATTCCTCTTCCGAATGAAATAGTTATCATGCCCTTCTACAAAGATGCAATATGTGAAGAAATAAAGAACGATTCATTCAAACCTACACCAAAAAGAAGGTTCACCATGACAGACGATCAAAGATAAAATGCGAACACATAAACAACAAATACTTCCATACTGCTACCAAAGAAGGTTGGGCCATAGATAGGAGGATCAGCAAAATAGTCTTCGAACAGTCTAGCATGTCCTTCTTGTCTATTGCGATGAACGACTTGATGGCCAGGAGTAGAACCGCCATGGCGTCGAACATTAACATCCCGATCTTCCATGTGTGCTAGGTATCCTGTTGTCAAAAGAAATACGTACTCATCATTTCTCTCAGACTCCTCATCTTCCGAGAGACATTCCGATACTAAATTTCGACGACTCATCTCGATATTGTTAGTAGTGAACAACAAGAAACGTGCAATACTTCGAAGACCAAATGGGTATGTATATATAGACAAGAATAATATAGCCGTTGGAATTTACCCGTTGAAAAATATAGCCGTTGAAATATAGCCGTTGGAATTTAGCCGTTGGAATTTAGCCGTTGGAATTTCGAATTTTAAATTCCCGCATCGAAAGATAGCCGTTCGAATTTACCCGTTAAAAAATAGCCGTTGCAGCGTTGTTGTTACAATATATTCCGAATTTTAAATTCCCGCATTTAAATATAGCCGTTCGAATTTACCCGTTGAAAAAAAAACCGTTGCAGCGTGGTGGTTACAATAGCTGTTATGGCGGTTATGGAATATGATTAAAATATAGGGGAGAGAAAATAGAGAGTGTGATATGGAGAGTGCTGTTGGAGAGGAAGGAGATATAGAGAGTCAAATTTTTGGAGAACTCTCCAAATATGGCTTTTGGAGAGTGAGATTTGGAGAGTGCTGTTGGAGATGCTCTTACCTCTCTCGAGCATTTATCTGTAAAGGAACTCGGGAAACGTTGCTAGTGTGATACATACTACCTGTATTAGGTAGTCTTCACTCTTCAGCCTTCACTTCACAGCATCTACTGACCGTTGATGCTCAGAGCCAGTGTTGTTCATCGTCGTCACGACCGGTCTTGTTCTTGAATTTTTTTATTTGATATTTATTTTAAATCTTTTTTTTTTAAATAATCAACGGATTTTTTTTTTTTTTTTTTTGCGAAAATGGGCTCCCGATCCCGATCGCTCTATATTGGAGCGATAGAGATCTGGATGCAAAAAAAAAACACAAATTGCGAAAATGGACAAGTTCACACGTGTTATTGCAATTTGAAGTTGATTCCGACTAAGAGCGTGCCATAACGTGCATGGCTTTGCTAGATTCCAGAATTACCGGCGCAAATACCTCGTCGGCCCGGCCCAGACCGCATTGTTATTTCCCGCGGAAAGAGGCAAGCAAGCGCGGGAAGGCGATGATAAGCACCGAGCGTTTTTCTAGAGGTCAGCCGCGGTGTACCCCAGCCCTTGCTGCCTCCTTCCTTGCGGCGGTGCCCGTGGCGCGGAGGAAGCGAAATCCTATGGCTCCGAGAGGCGGCCACGCGGCGGCGGCCAGCTCCGGCTCCGAGGACGAGGACGAGGAGGCGGGCTTCTCCAGGAGCTACTTCCTGGCCAAGGAGAAGGAGCCCTCCTCCGGCAAGGAGCGAGCCCGTGCCGCCAAACTCTCCGACCTCAACCTCGTCGACGAGCAGGTCTAGCAATCCGCTTCTCTTCCGAACCCTCGAATCGCCTCTTCACTTTCTGCGTCCGTATTGTGTTGGTACACTCGACTAGTTTGCGATCTGCACAGCTGCTGCGCGCATCCCTCGTTGAGATCCCCCCGAAGCACGAGAAAGAGGTAGAGGCTCTGACGACAAGCTACCAGGAGCACTACCGCAACTGGCTGTTCGAGCTAAGGTTTTCTTTTTTATATACTCATTTCCAACGCATCCTCAGTCAGTATTGTAGATTCAAGTGCATAAATATTAAATAATCGATGTGGTGTTCTGTTGGAGGTGCGGCTTTGGCCTTCTGATGTATGGCTTTGGATCTAAGAAGATGTTGCTCGAGGATTTTGCCTCCACAACCTTGACTGATTTCACTGTCATTGTGATCAATGGCTATCTTCCGTCCATCAACTTGAAGCAAGTATGGCTTTCTGCCCAATGTTGGCCTCTTGTCTGTAGAATGGATTGCTTTGTCCCGCTCGCGTTCAAATGTTTTGACATCTGTTAAGCATGTATCATGAATTGCATCGAATGTTCCATTCTTATGGAATAAACAGACTAAAGACTGAAGGCATCGATTGGATGTTCCATCCTTATGGAATAAACAGACTAAAGACTGAAAGCATCGATTCATTATGCAGCCTTAATTTCCATTAATTGATGCTTGAATTGGCTTCAACCTTTGTTTGCTAATAGGTTTGAGAATCGAAGTAGATGAAACACTTACATAAAGCAAGTGTGACCTTTGTTTATCTTGGTGCTACATATGGAGCCCCTCGTGTGTTTAATATGATGCCTTGGTCCCAAACATCTGTAACTTTTGCAGTAAATGCATCTGCATTTGAATTGTATGCTTTAGGTTTTAGGAATCTTTCATTTCATGCTATTATATTGTGAAGACAGTAGATTTCTACATCAAGGCTCTTGAAAGTGTCTGCTACATCTGTCTTAATCTGTAGCCTTTTCAGGTCATAGCAACAATAGCTGCAATATTTTGGGAGCAGACAAAACTAAAGCGAAAATGCCAGTCAGGGACAAGGTCCCAATTACCGCAACCTTTTGCCTCCCAATCGATAGATGATATCTTCTCATTTCTAAAAAACAAGACATCCGACGATGGAGATGATTACGTGTGCCTTCTTATTCACAATATTGATGGACCTGCCTTGCGCGATGCTGAATCACAGCAGTATCTAGCACAAATTTCTTGCTGCCCACAAGTCCATGTTGTCGCATCAGTGGATCATGTTAATGCACCTTTATGTAAGTTCCTGGCACCTTTAGCTCCATCCTTCCCTAATGCCTTCATTGTTTAAGGTATCCTAAACTGGGAATTGTTGTAGTATGGGACAAGAAGATGGTGTACACACAATTCAAGTGGAGCTGGTACCATGTCCCAACGTTTGCACCTTACAAAGTTGAAGGTGTGTTCTACCCATTGATACTTGCTAGTGGTGGTCATGCCCAAACCACGAAAACTGCCCTTGTTGTTTTGCAAAGTCTGACACCGAATGCACAAAGTGTTTTTAGAGTTCTTGCTGAATATCAGTTGGCAAATGAAAAAGAGGAAGGCAAGTTCGTTGTAGACTTATTTTACCGTAAGATTTCACATGGTTTGCAACTAAACTTTATTTGCCTTGTTTGTCAGGTATGCCTGTCAGTAGCTTGTACACCAAATGTCGTGAGCGCTTTCTTGTAAGCAGTCAAGTGACATTGAACTCACACCTGACGGAGTTTAAAGATCATGATCTGCTGAAGATCAGAAAGCACTCCGATGGCCAAGATTGCCTCCACATTCCTCTTGTTTCTGATGCGCTGGAGAAACTGCTGCAAGAATTGGCCTGACCTTCTGGATTTGGACATTTTCGATTGATCATTTGACCGAGCAGAACTCTTTCAAAGGAGAAGTTGTCTGCTACACCATGCAAAGAAGAGTTTTCCATTCTGTAATTGTACGTAGATTATTTATCGAGAGGTGCTGCTTTTCCTTCTAGTACAAGCTGTACAAATCTTGAAGCAAGCGAAGAGGTAAGTAATCATCATCTACTCTTCATTCATGCTTTAATAATTGTGCAATTTTTAAAAGGAAGAGCATAAAAACACCTCTCTTATCTATCACTTAGATTTATTCTGCGTGTTGCATGAATTGCTCTGCTACACGTTGTTCTAAACTTCCTCGGCTCAACATTTTGATCATGAACTGTGATTTGGTATTGCGCAATTCCAATAGAGAACTGTATTTGGAAGGCGATGTTTTAGAATTTAGGCAAAGCATTCAGTGCGCCTAAATATCTCCTGCATATACCTCTTAAATACAACTCAACTGTTGGGTGCATTTGTCCTCAAATTTGAAATTACTTTGTTTTCAATGCAGCGTATGCCTCAATCAACTACTTGTGCAATTACAGCTTGCATATAATCAAATTAGCCAACATTTATCAGAAAACAACATTATTTCTTCCTTCATTGCATGGAACCGGTATTACATTATTCCATCTCAACTTCTTACTGATATGATACAACAATATGACATAGCAAGTATATAGTACATCCAAAACATCATCTCAGTGGACATGAAGCGTGAAATGTAGCAGACGTGAGTAATACAATGGGTAAAATGCTAAAATTTGATCAGTTTGTCATTCTTCAGCCATAAGAGCATCTCTGATAGACCTTCGGTTAAGTTTCTCAGACTATAGCCCAGCTCCCTCTTGGCTTTGTCGCATGAATATGCCCATTGATGTCTAAGAACAATTCATCTGTAATAAGAGAGGTGTAGCATTTGTGTATAAGCTCTGCATAAATGTGGATAATTCAAATCATTTAGAGCTACAATTCATCAAAAGGTGGTTGAGTGAGAAATTTTTCTAGCCTCCAGCTGGGTGTTACTGTATCAAGCAGAATTGTTCTACAAGCTGGGTGAATGCTTTGGAAATAGGGTCAGTAGCCGGAACAGTTAGGTTCCACGATTTCCACATTATAGAAAATCTACCCTTGCAGTTCAATGGCAATCAAGTAAAACAAGTATGCCCCCTCTGCAAGCCAGTGCCAGCTAACTCTAGCAAAATTTGCAATATGACAATACAAACACCTAGAACAGAACCTACGGACCGAACTTGTAGCACAAAAATCATTCATGAGGAAACATAATCATTTTATTACTCTCTCCAGTCACAAATAGTAGTCATTTTGAATATCAACACGGCCTTTAAAACACCGCTTTGATCACTAATTTCTAATATAATATATTTATAAAATCAATAAAATTTTAATATTATGAAAGTACTTTTTGAGACAAATCTACGCATATAATTTTTATGTATCCAATTTAAATATTTAAAAAGATATTGACAATCAAAGTTTTCGAAAGTTTGACTGCACATATGTCCAGAACGACAACTATTTGTGATCAGCGGGAGTACCTACCAATACAAACACCTAGAGCAGAACCTATGGAGTGAAGTTGTAGCACAAAAATCATTCATGAGGAAACATCATCATTATATTTTTCACAGAAGCTTGCAAAACCGAAAACGGTAAAAGTTAACAGAGTCCAACAATACAATTTACCTGTGTCTCATAGAAAAAATTTTGAAATTTTTTTGGATGATCCTGACACAAAACTACTGTTCCCATAAAAATTTCATATGATGATCAAGCCTGAGAAATTTTTTAAAAATCTAACAGTGATGTTGTCCTGATAAAAGACTGACCGACAAATTTCAACCTAATTAAAAATGGTACAAACCACGTTAGAAACTTTTGAAATTTTTGTATATGGTTCTAACACATCCATAATATTACCATAAAATTTCCAGATGATGATCAATCTTCAGGAATTTTAAAAATTTTGAACAGTGCTACTGAAGACTAACCGACAAATTTCAATTGGATGAAAAATAGTTCAAACCATGTGACGAGTACCCATGCCATGGGTACCCCCATCAGCCCGGAAACGCGAACGGGCTGACCAACCACAGTAAAGGCCCAGCACCGCCGAAAGGTACTTGGGCCGCGGGGAGCGAACCCGACCTGTGCAGGGCCGACCCTGGACGGTCGGCGGACTCCGATTCCGGGCGGTCGGTGGGCTCCGACCACCTAACTTTGGAGCTCGCGGTCAGCAAGCTCCACCCGCGCACGAGCCAGCAGGGCCCACGCCAGTGTCAGGTGGCTGCCTTGTGCGCAGCGTCCCTTGGCGTCCGTACCAGGGTAGGCGGCTCCTTCCCGAGACTGTCAGAAGAGCCACCGAAGAAGTCAAGCCCCCGTCCCGTCGCCTGGCACACCGCAGAGGAGTACGCCCACTCCCGAGGCCAAGGCAAAGTCAAGCGCCATTAAAGCCACCCAGGCTGACAGGAGCACCACGCGACACGCCACCTGCATAAAGACTACGCAAGATCGCTCATCACAGAACCACCAACCTCGCCGGGACGGCAGGGTTTGGTCGGACAAGACAGAACCAGACTTCAAGACGTGCAGGCCCCTTTCCTCGTAGTTTTCCCAACTCTGTGTAACCCGCCTCCTCCATCTATATAAGGAGGGGCAGGCCCGAGAGGAGGGGCGCGGAAAAAGCAGTCTTCTAGGTAGCCTCAACTCCCTAGCGAAAACATCAAGGGGATCGGACAGCCGACCCTCCGCCGCTTGTACCCCCTTGTTCATCACCCAAAGATCAATACACCCACGCCGAACGAATCGAGTAGGGACATTCGGCCCGAACCAAGATACATCTTCTCGCTCCTTGAGTCGACTATTCGGGAGAGGGAGCGCGACCCCATCCGACCATAAATTCGTATTGCGGTGCACGAAACACCGGCAGCTTGGCGCGCCAGTAGGGGCTCTCGGCGTCTTCACCGACATCCTCATCTTCGGTTCCCATTCTCCTCCTCGATGGCTTCCTCCCACTACGATTCGCCGATGTCGAGGGGCCGATCCGCCGCGCCCTCGATTTCATCGTCACCACGGCGGAGCTTGTCCTCGTTCGCCGCCGTCCGGACCGGACGCCCTCAGAAGCCTGGATGCGATTGCCGACGCCTCAAGAACCTCACCTCGAGGCCTCGCTGGCGGGCCTGTCGCCGCCGGCTACGCCCCGGCGACATCGCCTACGGACTGCGGCGAGCGCCGGAGCCACCCTCCACGAGCTCGCAACTCGTGGCCATGGCCGGCTACGCACCGGCTTCCCTCCACGACCTACTGGCGGATTCCTCCACCACGGCTCCAGCCCGGCAAGGAGTACCACTGCAGGGCGTACTTCGTGAGTGCAACATGACGCGCGCGGAGCCATCCTCCACTTCGCTACCCTCGGGACCCTCCTCCCGCGATTTAAGCGGCGGGAGGAATCCCGGCGGGAAGACGACGACAAGACCTATAACGCCGCTGACCTCCCGCGACAGCGAGGAGTTAGAGGCCCGAAGGCCGAGCTCGACAAGCTCCAGGCCGAGCCGAGCACCGCCAGCCCTACCCCACCACTCGCCTCGGCGCAAGCGCGTCAGTGCATCAAAGAATTGGCCGAGGAAGCGAACGACCTTCCGCTCTTCCTCACGCCAACCGTAACATTGCCGCAGCGGCAATGCCGCCCGAGGGTCGCTCGAGCCAACGGAGCCTGGCCAAGGCCACCTATCGTAACCTCCGGATCGGTAGAGCGCGGCCGTCGCTTCAAAGACGCCCAAGGTTCCGGCTCCGCGAACGGGCGCCACCGGCCGCTCGGGCCACTCCCCTCACAGTGGTCGACGAGCCCACCAAGACGGCCCCACTCTGCGAGCTCCCCAGGCATCCTACACCCGGTGCGACACCGCCTGGGACAAGTACGATCTTCGCACCACCCTCGAGGCGCGAAGGAGAGCTACCGAGGCAAAGGCGCCGCAGTCGCCGATAGAAGGGCGACGAATCGCCCGACCCGGATTCGACGGTCCCGACAGCGTCGCTCACCCGCCTCATCCGCAACGCCGACTTCCTGGCCGATTCCGGCCCGACCAACATAGCCAAGTACACGGGGCTACCAACCCCAAGGTCCGGTTAGAAGACTATCGGCTCGCTGTCGAGCCGGGGAGCGACGGACGACTCCTTCGTTATCCAAGACCTCCCCATCTATCTTGCGGACTCGGCTCGAGCATGGCTCGAGTACCGTCACAGATACCATCGGCCGGGCCGACCGACGAACCTTTCGTCGAAACTTCCAGTGGCACGCATAAACGCCTGGCAACTCCTGGATTCAAGAGCCGCAAGCAAGCAGGGAGACCCTCCGACTACATCCGCCGCTTCTCCCAAAGAAGGCAACGAGCTCCCGACATCCGCGACGCCGACGCCGTCGGGCGTTTCATCTACGGCACCACGCGGCGAGGCCCTGGTCCACAAGTTGGGTATGGCGGCCCCGACCACCAAGGAGCTCCTCGACATCGCCACTCAACCATGCCTCCGGCGAGTAGGCCGTGGGAGCCATCTTCGAAAGGAAGACGGCCCACAAGACACGGCCTCACAAGATTCTCCGACCGCCCACGACAAAAGGAAGCGGAAGGGGAAGCAGTGGTCGCTGAAGTCGAATGGTCGCCACGCCGACCGACCGCTAAACAAAGCAGCTCGGCAGCGCCCGACCGATTCGAGAAATTGATGGACAGTCCGCGTTCGAACCACGACTATCCCACAAACACAAGTATCGGACCGTGAAGTCCTGGCCGCTTCTCTCCGGAACCCCACGACGTCACGGGGAAAGGGGAAGAAGCGCGACCCAGCACCCGACGCCGGGGCAAAGGACGATGAGCTGGCCGACGAGTTCCCGCAGCTCGACGGTTGCCTCATGATCTTCGGAGGGGCAGAGTGCTACGCCGACAAGCGGCGGCTGAAGCTCGCCCACCGAGAGGTCCACACGACGACCCCGGCCGTGCCTTTCTACCTTAGGTGGTCGGAATGCCCGATCGCCTTCGATCGGACCGACCACCCCGACCACATCCCGCACCCGGGACGCTACCCGCTCGTCGACCCCATCGTGGGGACGAAGCGCCTGACCAAGGTGCTCATGGACGGCGGCAGCAGTCTCAACATCATGTATGTTGAGACCCTCGATGCCCTGGGAGTCCCTCGCTCCGCCCTCCGGCCGAGCAAGGCGCCCTTCCACGGCGTCGTGCCAGGCCAACAGGCCCACCCCCTCGGGCAGGTCGGCCTGCCCGTCACTTTTGGGAGCCCGGACAACTTCCGCACCGAAAGCCTCACTTTCGAGGTTGTGGACTTTCCCGGCTCCTACCACGCCATTCTGGGACGACCATGCTACGCGAAGTTCATGGCGGTCCCCAATTACACCTACCTCAAGCTGAAGATGCCAGGGCCGCAAGGTGTCATCACCGTGGCCACATCTTTCCACTTCGCCTACAATCATGAAGGAAGCGGCTGCGAGCCGGCCTCAAGCTGCCGCTCGCCGAGCTCGCCCAGCTCCAGGAGAAGGTCTCCGGATCCGCCCCCGACTCCAGCAAGTCGGGGCCTAGCTCTTTCAAGTCCGCGGAGGACACGAAGGAGGTCGCGGTGGATCCCGAGGACCCCACCAAGACCGTGCGGATCGGGTCCGCCCTCACCACCAAATAGGAAGGCGCGCTCGTCGACTTCCTCCAAGCAAACCGAGACGTCTTCGCTTGGAGACCTTCGGACATGCCAGAGTCGAAGGAGGTCGCCGAGCACTCCTCGAACATTCGACCGGATCTAGACCGGCCGCCCAGCCGCCGCGCTTTCGACGAAGAAAAGCGTCGGGCCATTGGGGAAGAAATCGCCAAACTTTTGGCCGGCTTTGTAAGGGAGGTGCGTCACCCCGAGTGGCTCGCCAATCCCGGCCCTTGTAAAGAAAAAGTCGGGCAATGGAGAATGTGTGTTGACTATACGAGCCTCAACAAGGCCTCGTCCGAAAGATCCATTCCCATTACCTCGCATCGACCAGTCGTGGACTCCACCGCCGGTGCGAGTCCCTTTCTTTTGGATGCCTACTCAGTTATCACCAGATTGCGATGAAGGAGTCCGATCAGCTCGCGACCTCCTTCATCACCCCGCACGGCTCATACTGTTACGCCACGATGCCTTTGGTCCAAAACGCAGCGCCACGCATCGGCGGTGTATGCAGCATGTTTCTCGCACCAAATTGGCCGTAACATCGAGGCCTACGCCGACGACATCGTTGTCAAAACCAGGAAGGCCGATGACCTCATCGCCGACCTAGAAGAGACTTTTGCGAACCTCCGACGGTTTCCAAGATAAAGCTCAACCCCGAGAAATGCGTCTTCGGGTCCCCAAGGGCAAGTTGTCGGGATTCATCGTCTCCGAGCGCAGCATCGAAGCCAACCGAGATAAGATCTCCGCTTATCGCAAGGATGGGGCCAATCAACGATCCAAGGGAGTTCAAAGGTCGATGGGATGCCTCGCGGCACTAAGTCGCCAGATCTCCGCCTCGAACGCGGGATGCCACTCTACAAGCCGATGAAGAAGTCCGACCGCTTTTCTGGACCAACGGCTCGTGAAGCCTTTAGCCGACTAAAGGCCTTTCGACCTCACCTCCGGCCCCGGTCGCCGAGCCACAGGAGCCCTTGCTCCTCTACATCGCCGCCACGACTCAGTCGCCGGCGGCACTTGTTGTGGAGCGAGCGGAGGAAGGCCGCGTTTTCAAGGTGCAGAGGCCGGTCTACTGGCTGAGGTGCTCTCCAAACAAAGGTTCGATATCCCCAAATACATGGTTATCAGACTCGGTGCTCATCACCAAGAGGAAGCTTGCCCATTACTTCGATCGACACCCCATCTCCGTGGTGACCTCTCACCGCCGGAGAAGTCGCCCACAATCGCGACGCTTCGGGAAGGATCGCCAAATGGGCTCTCGAGCTCAATGGCCTCGACATATCGTGACGTCCCCCAGGACGGCGATCAAGTCTCGTGTCTTGGCGGACTTTGTCGCCGAGTGGACCGAGGCGCAAGTCCTGCGGCGGCCGAGGACCCGAGTAATCGACGATGTACTTCGATGGGTCTTACACCAAGAACGGGCCGGCGCGGGGTCGCCATCATCTCCCCACTCGGCAACAAACTCCGGTATGCCATACGACTACTCTTCGACGCCACCAACAATGTCGCCGAGCACGGCCCTCGCCAATGGCCTTCGGATCGCCACGACACTGGCGCACGACGGCTCAACGCTCACGGCGACTCGCCGGTCGCCGACCAAGTGATGAAAGCCACCGAGCCCCGTGGACGCTCGGATGGCCGCCATCGCTCGGAGGTCCGCAAGCTCGAGGAGAAGTTCAAGGGTTTCGAGCTCCATCACAGCTACCGACGCTACAACGGTGAAGCCGACTCCCTCGCTAACCTCGCCTCCGGGAAGGGGCCGGTTCCCCCTGGAATCTTCGTCTCCGACCTCAGCAGCCCTTCAATCCGGTTGGACCCGAGCGCTGAGGGCGCCGCCGACCCCCCAAAGGCGGGCGGCCCCACTAATCTTCGGCCAGATGCCCACCCGCTGGTCGGACTTGGCGCCCCGAAAGGCCGAAACCGATCGAGGCAACCGATTGTCGATCGGTTGACGAACGGTCGCTCCCTCACCGATACCACCGAGGCTCGGCGCCTCGCTTCGGCGCTAAGTCTTTCGTCCCGATCGAGGGCGCCCTATACAAGAGGAGCCCGTCCGAATCCTTCGGCGCGTTCCGACCGACCAAGGAAGCACCTTCGCTGGACATCCACGACGGGTGTGCGGGCACCATGACGCGCCGCTGTCCCTGGTAGGAAAGGCCTTCCGACAAGGTTTCTCTTGGCCGACCGCCGTAGCAGATGCGACTCCAAATCGTCCGCACTCGCGAAGGATGCCAATTCTTCGCCAGCAGACGCATCTTCTGCGCAAGCCCCGCAGACGATCCCCATCACGTGGCCCTTCGCGGTTTGGGGCTCGACCTGCCGGACCCTTCAAAAGGCGCCGGGCTTCACTCACTTGCTTGTCGCCATAGACAAGTTCACAAAGTGGATCGAAGCAAAGCCATTGGCAAAGATCACATCGGCGCAGCAAAGACAAGTTTCTTCCGCGATATTGTCTACGGTTCGGGTGCCCAACTCCATCATCACCGACAACGGACGCAGCTTCACGGAAAGGAGTTCCTTGAATTCTGCGATGACTTCAACATCCGAGTCGACTGGGCGGCAGTAGCGCACCCCCGAGCCAACGGACAAGCCGAGCGAGCCAACGGCATGATCCTCCAAGGACTCAAGCCGCGAATCTTCAGCCGACTGAAGAAATTCGCGGGACGGTGGGCCGCCGAGCTACCGCCCGTTCTTTGGAGTCTACGAACCACACCAACCCGGTCGACCGGGTTCACGCCTTTTTTCTTAGTGTTCGGAGCGGAGGCTGTGCTCCCGACCGACCTTGAGTACGGTGCGCCAAGGGTGCAGAACTACAACAGCGCACGGGGGACCGAGGAGCAGCAGGATGACCTCGACCAACTCGACGAGGCTCGGGATGTTGCGGTCTTGCGGTCGGCTAAATATCGCCAGCGCTGTCGCTACCACTACCGACGGGTCCGCTGGCCGCTGCTCAAGTCGGCGACTTAGTGCTGCGTCAAGTCCAATCCGCGAAGGACAGGCACAAGCTCTCCCGCCTTTGGGAGGGCCCTTTCACCATCGCAAGTCCTCCGGCCCGGCACTTCGGTCTCAAAGACGCCAAGGAAATCTCCTTGCAAACGCTTGGAACATAGAGAAGCTGAGAAGGTTCTATCCATAGTCGGCCTCTCTCCTCTTTTTTGTACCATGCGAAAAACACTTGAGCAAAGAAAGCTGCAGCGGTCGGACGACCGACCAAGTGGTTTTTCTCTCTCTCGAACCTCTCTCGTTTTGCTGATCTGGAGCACTACGACCTCCGCCCCGAAAGCAGAGGTCCCGAAGCTGTCCTCCTTTGATCACGTGCGAAAGAACGAGGACTAGATCTCAACACAAAAAAAAGAGAAGAAGGAGCGAAAAGAGACGAAAAGAGAAACACGGTCACTTTATTCATTTACAGGAGGAACATCAGCCCAACCCAAAAAGGAACCACTCGCCAAGGTCCCTTTACTCGGCAAAGGCGCGATACTCCTCCTGGTGTGCGCCCAGCCAGCCAAACGACGCGTGACGCCGCTCAGTCACCGCCCGGATCAACGGCGCCCTCACCTCCCACAGCCGGGGAATGCCCGCAACAAGGATGCCAACTCGCCACAAGATCTCACAAGACGGCCGGCCTCGACCTCCGCCACCACCCGCAGCCAGGCTTGCTCGTCGCCCACCTCCTCTCGAAGTTGTGTGTAGCGGTCCGCCATAGCACGCGAAGCAAGTTTGTTTGACGGCAGTCTTGCCAAAGTGACAGGCGCATCGGCGCCTTCCCTTTTATAGCCAAAACAGTCCGGGAGGGGCAGAAGACGAAGCGCCTTGGGGTCACGCAGAACGGCAAGCAGAGAGACAGCGCCCAAAGACCAGCTCAAAATCCAAGACGATCCCCAGCGAGTTAATCCACACTTATCTCCAAAAGAAAACTTAAATCCTTCAAGGACTCAAGCGGTGCGTGGCGTATGTACCCCAGTCCCCACGCACCACTCGGGGCTACTTCGACCTCGGGTCGGCGACCTAGATCGATGACCGGTAACCACTCGACCGGGCTACCCCTCATAATAACCTCTTCAAACCCAAAATGCTACAGCCCACGCCCGCGGCCACGGCCCGAGGTAGCACTTTGAGCAAAAGGGAGGTTACTTGAGCAAAGGGCCAAGCGGCGCGGATGGAGCCTTCGATTTAGGTCGGCAAGCCGACCGATCAAACAAATCTCCCTCGCGGCAACCTCCTCGAACCAAATGCTACAACCTCTGCCCCAACGGCTACGGTTCCCGAGTAGCATTCCACGCAGAAAGGAAGCCGCCCGAGCAGAAGATAGTTTGATCGACCAGCGCACCAACCCGGCCGTCGTTAGAAAGCGCTCGGTCGCTAACCCAAGCCGTACTCGACCGACCGAGCTATCTACCTCATGACTTGTCTCCCCACCCAAAAGTACTACGGCCACGCCCGCGGCCACGGCTTCAAGTGGCACTCATGGGGGGAACGAGTCCTCCGAGCAAGAGACGCTAGGGACGGTCGAAGCACCTCCGCCGGTCGTCGATCTAACCTATCAAGCGCAAGCTTCGCAAAGAGGGCGGTCCGACCTAGGCACCCTCCGCAAAGCTATCGCCGAGATAGCTCGCCCTATCCCGTGATCCCTCCGAATGGGATTGAGGCAACACCTACGCCTCAGGGCACTTCGCGGCCCTCGTAGCTATGGTCGTAAGATTGCCCAAATTCATAGAAGAAGCACGGATAAAACGAGCAAAATAACTTAAAGCAACCCGACACTTCGAACTCGGCCAGGGTAATCATGTTCATTACATACACCGCCAAAAAGCAAAAAATAGGGATACTAATCGCCTCCCTCCGTCCGACGGAGGATTTCTCGGCGAGATCCGCCGGCAATCTCTTGGGCGACGGATCGACCGGTCGTGAAAGCGCCGACTTCTTCGCCGCTTCCGTCAGCCGACGCCGCTCCCAATCCGCCTCAAGGTCGACGCCGCCATAGTAAGAGACGGTGTTGACCAGGGCCGAGGAAGCGCCAAGCACCGCCGCTTCGCGACCGACGCCGACGCCTCGGCAGCCAGGGACCCATCCAAGTATGGCGGGATGGCGCTGGGCCCGAGTAAGCCCGAACACCGGCCGCAGACGGCCTGGATGCCCACATGGAGGACCGTCGGCTCGGCCGTCGTATCGCCGCGCCCCACTCCGCCACCCGCTTATCCACGAGGGCCGAGTCACGTGACTCGACCGCCGCATCCCGTTCTTCCACCGCCGCCCTTCGCGACTCTAGCACGTCGCTAAGGTCTTTTCGCAGCTCTGCAGGGACACAGAAAAAAGAGAGACAGCGTCAGAAGACGCCCGTCGCAGTGGCTCCAAGGGGTTGAATTACTCACCGGCCACGGAGGCCTCTTTGGCGCGAAGTTCCTCCTCGACCTTGGCACGTGCTTCTCGATCGGCCGCGGCACGGCCGGCAAGCTCCTCGCCGTCACAAGCTCCCCGAGCAAGATCCCGCCGCTGGCCGGTCGGCCTCCCTGCGGGCCGACTCGCATTCTTCTCAGAAGAGGGCGGCCTCCGCCCGGGCGGATACTGCCGCACTTTCTGCAGAAGTCTTGGCCGCTTCCGCATCCGCCAGGGACGACCTGGCCCTCTCTCCCTCCATGGTCAACGACTCCACGAGTCGCTGAGCCTCCCGCAAGGTTTCAGTGACTTCCCCCAGCCGCTGACCTGCCGTGGCGGCCCTTCCTTGCTCGGCAACAAGCGCCCTCCGAGCATCGAGCAGCTCTTCCCCTACGGCACTCCCCCGGCTGTGCAAGTGCCGGAGGAACATCGACTTGCCCACCGCTCGGGATGTCAAGCGCTGCGAATACCCGCTCGGCCGATCTCCATTTCGGCCGAGAGATGCACAAAAGACAAATCCGTCGGACTTACCGATCCGGCCCGAGCGGGACTCTGAGCAATGGACTTCCTCGCCTTGGGCCGGCGTCAACAACGAGAGTAAGGTCGGCGTGGATCCTTCCCATCTCCTCCTCCGTAACGCCCCAATCCGCTGCTTCGCTCGCCGCCCGTAACGAACGCGGACCCCGGCCGGTCGTGGCCGGGCCAAGTCAAGACGGTGATCGGCGATCGCTTCGACTTGATTTCTCGACCGCCGAACGCCTGTGGCGGCCGGTGCGCGCTTCTTCGGCGACACTCGGGCCGAATCGCGGCGGCCCGCGGGCGGGGCGGCGGATTCGCCTCCGCCGGCGTAACGCCAAGAAACCCGGTTTCCCCGGCGACAGCTCGCGCCGACTTCCACGGCCGGCAAAGACGGGGAAGGCAGTGGCCGGCAGGACTTCACGGCTCTCATCGGTCGACGGACGGGCGGCACGCCCGACGGAGCTCGCTTACACGGTCGATCCGGCAGCCCAGATAAGGCCCCTCCGGCAGCTCCTTCACCGACAGTTCTACCGCTGGAGCGATCCGACGATCCCCGCCCCGACGACCACCAGACGCCCCACGGACAGACCGGAGGGGGCGATTCTCACCGCCGGCAGTAGGACTCAGCGCCCTCGGGCCTGGTGAGGCCCTCGCACACGTGGTCGGTCCAGAATTACAGAAGAAGACAGCACCGGAGGACTTGCGTGAGTCACTTACCGGGAGGAGCGAACAACCGGCTGACGTGCCCTCTTTCTAGGACCCTGCGAGGAGGCGATCGGGATCTGCGCTTCGCAGATAAACCTCGCGCCCGCGGTTTCTTCCGAGGAGCCGCGGTCGCCGGCCCCGCGACTGGAACCCGCGTCGCGGCCGCCAGAATCGCCTCCGGCAACTTCTTCTCCCTCGCTCGGCGACGACTCCTCGTCACCCTCGCTCGAGGTCTCCTCCGAGACCTTCGCCACGCTGGCCTGGTCCGCGCGCTCTTTCCTCTTCCGCGTCTTGGTGGCCACCTTTTTCGCTAGCAGGGCGGCGTCCTGCTTCTCCTTTTCGAGGCGCGCGGCCGCCCTCAACTCCTTTTCCCCCGGCAGCAAGGGGCGGGAGATCAGTCCACCAAGCCCCTGCGAGAACACGCTCGGATGAGGGGACGAGGGAGCAGAACAAAACAAAAGCAAACAGGAGCCACCGGACGTACCAAGTCCGGAGGATTCTGCGCCGAGAACGGCGCAGGCGCCGCCTACCGGCTCCAGATCTCCCGCGATGGAGACTGCGGACACGCGCGCGAGGATCTCCGACGGAGGGAGCTCCCGCTCCGACGACCTTGCAGGGTCGGTCGGCCCAATGTACTCAAACATGGGACGCAACCGATCCTTGAGGGGTTGGATGCGCCTCTCCATAAACGTGCTGAGGACCACCTTGCCTGTCAGACCCCGCCGCTTCAAGTCCGCAAACTTCCCGAGAATCAAATCCACCTTCGACCGGTCCTTCGCGTCGGGACCCCAGGTCCAGCAGGGATGCGACTTCGGTGGATTCCCGCTGAAGGCCGGGGCGCTGTCGCCGATGTTCCGGACATAGAACCACTCGCCGTGCCACCCCCGGTTGGACGTCGGCAGCTTCACGTCGATGTAGGACGACCTGCGGTGGTTGCGCAGTTGGATCGCGAGGGCGCCGAGGAGGTCGGCGGCATCTGATGGCGGCCTCGCGAAGAAGAAGTGGCGCCAGAGCCCTGGGGGTTCGATCCCCGAAAGGCCTCGCCGCAGCGTCATAAAGACCGCGATGTGGAGGACTCGCTCGGGTTCGGTGGTGAACTTCCCACCGTAGAAGTGCAGAGAGCCCCTGACGAACGGATGGAGTGGGAGGCCGAAACCCCGTCAGAGAAGGCCGCCAGCAAGACTATCTCGCTGCCTTCGATTGGGACCTCGGTCCCGGCCGCGGCACTGGCCAAATGGATCGAGGCCGCGAGGGAAGAAACTCTTTCCTCTCCAAGCCGAGGTAGCGACCCGCCGCGGCCGAGTGCGGGGCCAGCGACATCTCCAAATGAGCGTGGGGGAGCGGAGGACGGCGCGACGAAGCAGGAAGTCCTTTCTTCTTCCCCTTGCGTTCTCTCTCCTTTTCTTTTTTCAGAGGACACGAGCAGGAGGATTTGCTGCCTCCGCGCCGCCCTCTCCTTGCTTTATAGATGCCTGGCGGGAACGGGCGCGCCTCCGCGCCCAACCGACGCCACCTCGCGCGGACCGACGCAGTCGCCAACCGTCAGCCTGCTGCCACGCCCACTACTCCGGTAACGTGCCGCAGCCCATTTAAACCCCACTAAGCATTAATCGCCCGACAGACGCCGCCAAGGCCAAGACGCCACGCCGCATCGCAGGCCCCGTCGGCCACAACGGGCCAGGGCGCCCCCATGCCAAGAAAGGTAAGAAAACGGCCCACTGGGCCACCCGGCCTCGGGAAAGCAAGCGGCCTGCGGGCTCGCGCCCGAGGCCCGGCACCGTGCTGAGGGTTACGAAGGCCGAATCCAGCCAGCTGGAACGAAAGCCGCCCCAACACGTAAAAAAAGAGAGCGAGGGGCGGGTCGCAATGAGCCCCCAGAGGGCCACTAGTTAGGGTCGGCGGACGACCCAATCACTGCGGCCCGCGTCCGAGACCATACCTCACACTCTCCCGCGGAGCTCATCGATGAGTGGCGGCGGTAGCGCTCGGGTTGGCGGACGACCGGCGGCCCGATGCGGGGCGAGTAAGGAAAGGTTTTTATGGAACGCCCCGAAGCGGGTCGGACGCCCACGACGGGAGCTACGTCCGCTTGGAAACGATCCCCCTCGAGGGAGATCGCCAAGGTTCCACTCGGATTACCCGATAGTAGCTCGCACGAGCACGACGTTCAAGCCGACGAAGGCAAACGTGCGTTCGCTCACCCGACTCCGAAAAAACCTACGAACGGCGTGGCTTGCCAGGTCGTCCGGGCTAAACCCCGACCGGCTCTCCGACCCGCTCGGGGGCTCGGGGCTACACCCACGGCCACAAGACCCGAAGCTCTTTCTAGGCTAGGCGCGGCTCCCAAGCAGTCGCGCCGACCTAGGCGCCGCCGACCTCCGGGTCGACGACTACCACGGCTGGGCTAAACCCCGACCAGGCTCTCCGACCCGCTGGGGGCTCAAGACTACACTGCCGGGCCACAAGACCGGGGCTCTTTCTAGGCTGGCGAGGCTCCCAAGCAGTCGCGCCGACCTAGGCGCCACCGACCTCCGGGTCGACGAATACCAATGGGGCTAAACCCCGACCGGCTCCGACTCCGCCGGGGGAGCTACACCAAGAGGCCGCCGGGCCCCTTCTAGGCTGGCGGCTCCCAGGCGATCACGCCGACCTAGCATCACCGACCGGCCGACGACTGCCGCCAGGTTAAACCCCCGAGCGGCTCTCCGACCCGCTCCGGGGCTCGGGGGCTACTGACGAGTACCCATGCCATGGGTACCCCATCACCCGGAACGCGAACGGCCGACCAACCACAAGAAAGGCCCAAAGACCGCCGAAGGTACTTGGGCCGCGGAGCGAACCCGACCAGGCAGGTCGACTCGACGGTCGGCGGACTCGATTCGGCGGTCGGTGGGCTCCGACCACCTAACTTTGGCGCTCGCGGTCAGCAAGCTCCACCACAAGACGAGCCAGGCCCACGCCCGGTCGTGGTCGCTTTGTGCGCAGCTGCCTCTGGCGTCCGTGCAGGGTAGGCGGCTCCTTCCCGAGACTGTCAGAAGAGCCACCGAAGAAGTCAAGCCCCGTCCCGTCGCCTGGCACACCGCAGAGGAGTACGCCCACTCCCGAGGCCAAGGCAAAGTCAAGCGTCATTAAAGCCACCCAGGCTGACAGGAGCACCACGCGACACGCCACCTGCATAAAGACTACGCAAGATCGCTCATCGGAACCCCCAACCCTGCCTCGGGACGGGCAGGGGTCGGTCGGACAAGACAGGAACCAGACTTCAAGACGTGCAGGCCCCTTTCCTCGTAGTTTTCCCAACTCCTGTGTAACCTGCCTCCTCCATCTATATAAGGAGGGGCAGGGCCCGAGAGGGAGGGGCGCGGAAAAAACAGTCTTCTAGGTAGCCTCAACTCCCTAGCGAAAACATCAAGGGGATCGGACAGCCGACCCTCCGCCTCGCTTGTACCCCCCTTGTTCATCACCCAAAGATCAATACACCCACGCCGAACGAACTGGAGTAGGGACATTCGGCCCGAACCAGTATACATCTTCTGGCTCCTTGAGTCGACCATTCGGGGAGAGGGAGCGCGCGACCCCATCCGACCATAAATTCGTATTGCCGGTGCACGAAACACCGACACCATGTTAGAAAGTTTTGAATTTTTTTTGGATGGTCCTGATGCATCACTAATATTCTCATAAAATTTTCAGGTGATGATCAAGCTTGAGAATTTTTTTAAAATTTTGACAACCAGTGTACCTAATTAATGACCGCAAGAATTAATGTGCATAGGCTGATGATCTACCAACTGTCCCACATGGAAAATGATGTGAAGAATCCAATCCGACCAAAATCTGGTCAACTTTTGGTCAAATTTCGGTCAAATATACCGAGATCTCGGTGAGATTATAGGGTATTGTAGCATTTTAATTTTTTTTTATTTTTTTTTAATTTTGCCATAATTATGAAACTCGAGGGATTCCGAAATCCAAGGTTTCATGGGATTTCGGTAGGATTTTGATCTTTGAGTGGTGGCAGTGACTTCATCAGCGATGTCAGTGACTTCCCCAATGTCTAGCCGTCCTCTCTTTGATGACACCTCACAAGATGCAATGGTAACTTCATCTATGACGATGACGACTTTATCAACAATAGCTGTGACTTCCCCAATGTCTTACCGTCCTCTCTTTGACGATACCTTAGAAGACACGATGTTAACTTCATCGGCAGCAGCGACGATGGCAGCGGCAAGCTATAGCTGCCTCACCTCTGCTCCCTCAAACTGGATCATCTAGGCATTTTTTGGTACAGAATTTCAGATCTAGGACTTGAGATTATTTGTGTGTCTATTTTGTTTGAACTACTAATGATGGCATATGATAAATTAGATAAGAAAATTCGCTCTTGATAAGTTTTTGTAAGAAGCTTAGCTCTGATTTGACTTGAGATTGTGATGCCCAGGGAACAAGAATGCTTTGTTGGTGTTCGATGTCTGATGCTTCAGCAGCAATTTTTTAGCATTAGTTTGCAAATTTTCCAAATGGTTTAACTTGGTTCTTGTTACTGTAATATGAATGGCCACACATCAATCTCTGATGCCTTGCAATTGAATCGGTTGTTCAATACTACTAGCAATGGGAGATGTAGGACACTAGATCAGTGTATTCGAACTTGCTAATTCATGCATTTCCAAATATATGTGGCAAAGTCTGATAGTTATTTGCTCATTAGTGTTGATTGTGTGCATGTTTGATGGTGTTGTCTATATGTGGCAAAATCTCGAAAAAATATCATAGATATGGTTTTATGCTTGGTCATTTTCTATTAAATTGCTAGCATGCGGTAGGTTACTTGTAAAAGAGTTGCAAAATGTGTTCTTGAATTTCTCAACTTTTCTAATATATTTTGTTTATTGACAGGATTCACCTAAGGACCGGCTTTGCCCTTGCACTGTGATCTAATCGACTCGAGTGTTGTTGCTTCCTATCTTTGCTCCATGACTACAACTAGTTGCTCTAGTTGATTTTTCTCATGAACTTATTAGCTCTCGGTGGTCTATACCATGCATGACTTGACATCACAAAATGTGATTCTTTAGCTTTACTTATGTTTTGAGTTCTGTTAAGTTCTATGAGATATGTGGAGTTAATGCATTTTATGCATCATATGTGTTTGTGCCCTTTCAATATGATTATGCAAGTTGTGTTAAGTTCTTTGCGGTGTTTGTGCCTTGATTACGCAAGTTTTGTAAAGTTCATCCATTCATGTTCCTTTATTTTGTTTTTGAGTTGTGGTATCGCTTCGAGCGCTCTCTGTTTGCCCCGACAGTGACCAAATGCCATGAATGGATGAACAGAATAGCTGGTTCTCCGGAGTGTTTACACCGAAAAATATACCTAACGTACCCAAATAGAATACCGATTGTTTACAACATAAAAAAAATTGCAAATGTATATCCTTGTGCCAAGGAAAATAGCGGTGGAAAGGTGACGTGGAGAAAGAAAAGATATTATGCTTTAGCATACGGTTTTATAGACAAACGTATCATTATATAGAAAATCTATAAATTATATAAGAGACTTTTATAGATAACTATATAAATAATGTATTATATGAGATATCTATAATCCTATTCATAAATAACATATATATATATATTACATATAACTATTGTTTACCATTACATGCACCCTAACTTATTCCATCCACGTCCCCGAAATTTCGCATTCTACTTCGTCCCAATTTCTTTTACCATTCTACCCGTCCAACGGTCGATTTCCTCTGCCCCTAGCCTAGAAAACCCCCATGCCTCTCTCCCCTTGGCTGAACCCTTCCCCAACTTCGCACTCGCTGCTCTGCTCCAGCGCCACTCTACAACGCTAGAGAAGTTGGAGGGAGAGAGAGGATGGTGATCGAGAAGGGGATGTCGGCGTACGAGGCGGCGCGGGAGAGGACGTTGGAGGAGAACAAGCGCAAGATGGAGGAGCTCAACCTGCGCCACCTCTCCGCGGCCGTCAGCGAGGCGCTCAAGACCCCCTCCCATATGGTGACGCCGCCGCCGCTATCCTCAGCTTTCTTGACTTGTTCTACTGCAGTTGTTTTGTTGAATCTATGAGAGGGATTGGCTCAAGCGATAATGTATTGATCCCTGAGCATTACATATATAGGCAACATCCATCACAATCCTCTCAACCGATTTATGGAATAGCATCGGGAGGAAGGGAAGGGAATGCCGTGATTACGGGATACCAAATATAGACTAACACCCCCTCGTAGTCGCAATGGCAAGCTAGCGGACATTGAGACTGGAGCGGAACTCGGTGAAGACCGGTGAGGGCAGCCCTTTGGTGAAGATATCAGCATACTGGGACGATGTGGGTACGTGTAGAACGCGCACAGTACCGACGGCGACCTTCTCACGGACAAAGTGAAGATCGATTTCAACATGCTTCGTGCGCTGATGCTGTACTGGGTTGGAAGACAGGTAGACTGCACTGACGTTGTCGCAATATACTAGAGTAGCCTTGGCGGGAGGAGAGTGGAGCTCATGAAGGAGCTGGCGGAGCCAGGTGACCTCTGCAACGGCATTGGCGACGGCGCGGTACTCTGCCTCGACACTGGAGCGAGAGACCGTGTGCTGGCGTTTTGAAGACCAAGACACCAAGTTGTCGCCAAGAAAAACAGCATACCCGGAGGTAGAACGGCGAGTGTCAGGACAGCCCGCCCAGTCGGCATCAGAATAGACAACCAAGTCGGTAGCAGAAGAGCGCGGAATATGAAGTCCCAAGTCCAAAGAACCCTGAAGGTAGCGCAGGATCCTCTTGAGAGCAGCAAGGTGAGGCTCCCGTGGATCGTGCATATGAAGACAGACTTGTTGGACGGCATAGGAGATGTCCGGGCGTGTGAAGGTGAGGTACTGGAGGGCACCGGCAAGACTGCGGAAGTCGGTGGGATCAGCAACAGGAGCACCGTCACGCGCAGATAGCTTGGCACAAGTATCCACTGGAGTGTTGCACGGCTTGCAGTCAGCCATGCCAGCACGAGTAAGAATGTCGAGGCAGTACTGGCGCTGACTCAGGATCAGACCAGATGATTGTCGAGACACACTAATGCCGAGGAAGTGATGAAGAGCCCCAAGATCCTTCATAGAAAACTCACGCTAAAGTGAGGAGATGGTCCATTGAAGAAGCGTGTTGGAGGAAGCAGTGAGCACAAATCATCAACATAAAGCAGTAAGTAGACTGTGTTGGACCCACGTCGAAGGATGAAGAGGGAGTTGTCTGATTTTGCCTCTGTGAAGCCAAGAGAGAGCAAAAAGGAGGCAAACCGTCTGTACCAAGCACGCGGCGCCTGCTTCAACCCATACAGAGACTTGTTGAGGTGGCACACCATATCAGGGCGGGAGGAGTCGACAAAACCAGGCGGCTGAATGTAGTAGACGGTCTCCTCGAGAGTGCCATGAAGAAAGGCACTCTTCACATCGAGCTGATGCACCGGCCAATCGCGGGAGACTGCCAGGCTGAGGACAGTGCGAACAGTGGCGGGCTTCACAACTGGGCTGAAGGTTTCGTCGTAGTCGATGCCAGGCCGCTGCGTGAAGCCACGTAAGACCCAGCGAGCCTTGTAGCGGTCAAGGGAGCCATCAGCGTGGAACTTGTGCTTGAAGATCCACTTGCCGGTGACGACATTGGCGCCGGGGGGTCGCGGTACAAGATCCCACGTACGGTTGGCGATGAGAGCGTTGAACTCCTCCTCCATCGCCGTTCGCAAGTGTGGGTCGGCCAAGGCGGCTCGATAGGTGCGCGAGACTGGTGAGAGGGTGGCGGCATGGAGGTTCAGTCTTGCGGCGCCCTTGCGGATGCCCAGCTTACCGCGGGTCATCATGTGGTGGTCATTGACAACCGACGACGCGCCAAGGTATGGCGGTGGAGCAGGGACACCTGGTGGCCGAGCCGACCGAGGACGCGTCGGCACTGCGGCATGTGGCGGTAGAGGCGCAGGCGCGAAAGGCCCGTCGGCGATGGCGCCGAGACGGCCGGGCCGTGGCGCCATGGCTAGGGGTGGATAACGAGCCAGTTGAACTTTTTTTCGAGCTTTCTTCGACACTGATTTATTCTTATTTATTATAGTCTCCTGTATTGTTTGAGACCCAACTTCGAACCGAGCTTAACGAGCCGAGCCTAACGAGCCGAGTCGAAGTTGACTCTAGTTCCAAATCAACTAATTTTTATTTTAAAAGAAAAATAAATGTAATCAGAGCAATTTTGAAACGAGCCACCGAGCGAGCTCAACGAGCTTTTTTTCCAGCCCTAGCTGCGGCCGTGGCACGGCCGGCGGAGAGGGAGGTCAGGGACTCTAGAGAGAGCGCCGAGACAGTCGGCTGTGGCGCCGAGGCCGTGGAGGCAGCCGTGGCGTCCGGAGAGACCAGCGGCCTAATAGGCGCAGCCGGAGGTGTTGGCGACCTAGGAGCCGAAGGGGTAGCTGGTGGAACCGGCAGCCTGGAGTTTCGTTGAGAAGCACCAATGGAGGCCTGTACAGGAGCTGAAAAATCCTCCAAAAAATTGAGATCATTAGTAGAGTTAGTGGAGATCTCGGCAAATGGAAACGAGTGCTCATCAAACACAACATGCCTCGAAATGATAACCCTGTTAGTAACAGGATCAAGACACCGATACCCTTTATGGTGGAGTGGATAGCCTAGAAAGACACACATCGTGGAGCGGGGAGCCAGTTTATGAGGGGTGGCGGCGGAGAGATTGGGGTAGCATTTGCATCCGAAGACACGTAGGTGAGAGTAAGTGGGGTGGACTCCATGTAAGGCGAAATAAGGTGTGTGTGTGTGGTGAGGGTCTTGGTAGGGTGTCTGTTGATTAGGTGTGTGGCGGTGTGGAGAGCTTCTACCCAAAAAGAACCGGGAAGGCTAGCCTGAAAAAGGAGGGAGCGGACTATGTTATTGAGGGAACGAAGGATGCGCTCGGCCTTGCTGTTTTGGGGAGAGGTGTGGGGGCATGACATGCACAAGTGAACACCATTAGTGAGAAAAAAGGTGCGGGCAGAGGTGTTGTCGAACTCGCGTCCATTGTCGCACTGAATGTTGCGGATGGTGGTGGCAAACTGGGTTTTAACATAAGCGAAAAAATGAGATAAAGTGCTGAAAGTGTCGGATTTAAAATGAAGTGGGAAGGTCCAAACATAGTGAGAGCAATCATCAAGTATGACAAGGTAATAGTTGAAACCCGAGACACTAACGACAGGAGAGGTCCATAAATCACAGTGAATTAACTCAAAATTTGCCGAAGCTCTACTAAAGGAACTAGTGAAAGGAAGGCGAATATGACGGCCAAGTTGGCAGGCATGGCAGACCCCGGTGAGGCCTTTCTTGGTGATGGGGACGACGGTGGCAAGGCGTGCGAGCGCATCGTGACCAATGTGGCCAAGACGGCGGTGCCAGAGGACGTTGGTGGTGTCGGCGGTGAGAGCGGCGACAGGCGGAGGAAGAGGGTGGCGAAGTGGATAGAGCGGACCGGAGCTATTGAATCTGGCGATCACGGTCCGGGTGCGAAGATCCTTCACAGAGAAACCAAACGGGTCAAACTCAACCGAGCACCAATTGTCAGTGACAAATTGACGAACATAGATTAAGTTTTCAATGGTATGAGGTGAACAAAGAACATCACGAAGAGTAAAAGAACGGGCAGGATGGTGAATGTGCGAGTGTCCAAGGGAAGAAACTGGGAGTGTGGAACCATTACCAACAACTATGCAGGAGGGATTATTGGGATTAGGGGGTGGGTAAAGGAGAGGATACCGGCATCGGAGGTCATGTGAGCAGTGGCACCCGTGTCCATGTACCATTCATGCGTGGCGGGTTGAGGCAGCGTCGTGGTGTTGAAGGAGCCTGCCAAAGAGGCTTGGTCCCATTGAGACGGGGCGCCACCGAACCACCACAAAGCCGCGAGCCCACCCGGGCGTGGGGTGTGACGTCTGGCCGCCACCATATGAGGCTACTGCAGGCTGGTAGGCCGATCGCCACCGGCCTGCCGACGCAGGCGGCCAATGGGGCCCCGATTGGGCGCGCACCAAGGAGGCCGCGGCCCAATGGACCAGGCCACATCTGAATGGTACCGGCCCAAGGGTTATGCGGAGACGGCCAGGGCTAGGAGGTGCCGGCTGCGCTAGGCTTGGCACCGGCCTGCGGTTTGCCGCCGCCACCAATGCTGCCACCGCCGCCGCGGCGCCGGCGGTTGCCGGAGGTGCCGCCTTGGTTGCCGGTGCTGAAGTCAGTGGAGTGTGCTGGGTTTTTGTGGCCGCCGGTGCCTGTCGTGCCAGCGAGAAACACGGAGGCGTCGGAGGGGGGCCGCTTGGAGTAGAGCTCCTCAAGGTGAAGTTGAGAGTGAACCTCGGCGAAGGTCGGAAAGGGGCGCTGCATGGGCACGAGCGTTTTTAGATGACTGAATTTGTCAGACAAACCGTTGAGGGCGGTGAGGACGAGGGTGCGGTCGCCGACAGGTTCGGCGAGGTCGCCGAGGGAGTCGGCCATGGCCTTCAGTTTGCGGCAGTAGTCCGCAACAGGAAGATCGCCTTGACGGAAGGAGTGGAATTCCACCTGGAGGTTGAGGGCACGATGTTCGCGATTGCCGAGAAACTGATGTTCGAGTAATCGCCAGACGTGACGAGCGGTGGCGGACGGCGACAAGACTTCTTGGAGAAGATCGTTGGAGATGGTGCCGTACAGCCAGCCGAGGACGACGCAGTCCATCTGGGCCCAATCCGCGCGATTGGGGTGGGCGTCGTCGGAGAGGACGTGGTCCGTCAAGGCATACTTGCCGAGGGCCACGAGAAAGAGGCCGCGCCACCGGGAGTAGTTGGCGGCCGAAACGTCGAGAGTGACGGGGATGATTGCCTTGACGTTGAGCACGCTAACCGCTTGCGAGTGAAGAGCGGAGAGGGCATCGCTGTCGAGTGCCAGGGGCGTACCGCTGGAGGGCAGTGTGCCGGAGATGCCTGAGCCGCCGTGGAAGGTGGGGAAGCCGGCCGGGGCGTCGGTGATGAGGCGCATGGAGTTGAAGAGAGCGGCGAGTTCGGTTGGCAGTTGCACCAGCGCGGGTGGGGGCGCCGAGGCAGGAGCACTGACCGTCGTGGAGGGCGCCAAGGCAGGAGCGCCGGCGGCTGCCGTAGGCGCTGTGGGAAGATGCTGCGCGGTGAGGGAAACGAGGACCGCCAGTGCGGTAGAGGACGCCCGGGTCGCGGCGTCATCAGTGACGGCGAACGCGGTCGTAGTGTCGACGTCGAGGCCGGCAGGTGGACGGAACGAGTCGTGAACAGCGTCGGCAATCGCGTCGACCACAGAGTCGATGTCTGCCATGGCAGGGGAAGAGGAGGCGGTCGACATGACCAGGGGAGAGGAGGTGTTATGGTGCGGAAGCGGAGGATCGGGAAAAGTCTGATACCATGTGAGAGGGATTGGCTCAAGCGATAATGTATTGATCCCTGAGCATTACATATACTAGTTACATGCCCGTGCGTTGCTACGAAAAACAAAATTGATAACGAAAAATAAAGATTAAAAAATAAAAAAAAGTATTTCACAAGATCAAACATCTATCTTTAACGCTTCGTTTCTTGCGAAAGCTGGTTAATTAAATCAACGCTTCATTTCTTGCGTAGGGCAATTAAGCAGGGCAATTAAGCGGCAATTAATGACGTGGGAAGAATGGACCACTGCCACCAAGTGCTGCTTTAGAATAGTAGAGATAGGCAACATCCATCACAATCCTCTCAACCGATTTATGGAATAGCATCGGGAGGAAGGGAAGGGAATGCCGTACGGGATACCAAATACTCCCTCTGTCCCACAAAGAGTGCATTTCTAGTGTTCAAATTTTGTCCCACAAAGAGTGCATCTTTAGTCCGTAGGGCCCAGCTGTAAGTGTATGCATGCTCATTTAAGTGCTTGTGGAAACCGAAGCATCATCATGCTTGTGTATGGAGTAATGAGGGTCACATTAGTCATTTACCTTGCACACTAATCTGTCTTAAAAATCCTAGAAATGCACTCTTTGTGGGAACAGAGGGAGTATAGACTAACAGAATTGGTTGCAATTTGCCGCTTAATTTCCACTCATCAATTGCGTCTTCTTCTTTTTTCGGCTGAGCAGAAGCAGAAGAGGCGCAGGATCATCGAGGTGGCGGTCGTGGCTCCCTCTTCTCGGAGAAGGTCACGGCGCCTTGCTAACCTTCCTGTGGTCAAGGGGATGTCGGCGTACGAGGCGGCGCGGGAGAGGACGTTGGAGGAGAACAAGCACAAGATGGAGGCGCTCAACCTGCGCCACCTCTCCGCCGCGGTCAGCGAGGCGACCAAGGGGATGTCGCCGTACGAGGCGGCGCGGGAGAGGACGTTGGAGGAGAACAAGCGCAAGATGGAGGCGCTCAACCTGCGCCACCTCTCCGCCGCCGTTAGCGAAGCGACCAAGACCCCCTCCCCTATGGTGACGCCGCCGCCGCTATCCTCAGCCTTCTTGACTTGTTCTACTGCAGTTGTTTGTTGAATCGGTTGCAAGTTGCCGCTTAATTTCCACTCATCGATTGCGTCGTCTTCTTCTTCTTTCGGCTGAGCAGAAGCAGAAGAGGCGCAGGATCATCGAGGCGGCGGTCGTGGCTCCCTCGCCTCGGAGAAGGTCACGGCGCCTTGCTAACCGTCCTGTGGTCAAGTATGCAGTGGTATAGGTTCCTGGTTCTATTCTGTTCTTTTAATTATAAAGTTTAGGGAATAAAAGCGCCCGTTTCTTGTGATTTACAAATGTGCTTGCTCTAGTTCATATACTTCATTAGGTTGCATACATGCGTATCTTGTCAATTATCGAGCATGACATTTTTAGTTCTGGCGCAAGGTTGTCCACATTTTGCTATTCGGTAAAGATCAAACAATTTGCCTTTGCTCAGTTCTTGCTACGCAGTACTACGTATCAATCCAGGTAGTGCATGCTGTAAACACAGCCTGTTGCACAATTTAGAGAAGCTACTTAATTCACATATTTATCTGTTGAACTGTCCCAGATTATGGTAATTTCTTAGGAACTACTAAGAATTAAAACGATTGTCTGGTACTCTGATACAATAATTTTTCTTGCAGAATGCTTATGTTGAGGAGCAGCCTATAATCTTATCTGTAAAATTACCTCAAATAAATAATATTAGGCATTGTGCCATTGTGCCTACTGCTTAGGATTAGGGCTGGGTAAATAGACCGAAAACCGAAATAACCGGAACCGACACGGAAAAAACCGAAACCGCACTGTTCGGTTATTGATTCGGTTTACTGTTTGGAATAACCGAAATATTTCCGGTTACTTCGGTTTTAAGCATCGGTTACCCGAACAAACCGAACAAACTCCAGATATACACTAACGTGATTACGTGAGTACGTGACCTCTAAGTTCTAACCCTAGCGTTTAGTTCATGCCCTCAGCCGAGCCTAGGTTTAGTCGTCTGGCGGCGGCGGCCCTAGCGCCCTGCCCTTTCCCTCCGACCTCCCGATCCCGCCGCGCGCCGCCGAGCCTAGGTTTAGTCGGCTTGCAATAACAGTGTATGTGATCATCTACTAATCTCTACTATATAGTCTTTGTTCTTTGTTATGTGATATTTTGGCAAATGCTGTTATCATTTTGACACAACATAATTCCTGCTATGTAATGATTCATGTGCTTGTTTGGAGAAGTAAAATCCGAGACGAGCTCGTAAATTTCTTTGGGACCTGCAGTCAGATTTACGGCCTGAATTTTGAACCTTTGCGTCTTCTACAATCTACCCCACTCAGTGTTCAGCTCTGCTTTGCCGTGAGTTGTAGACAATGTTTAGAACTGCAAGTAGTTTGTTCGGTTTGTCATGTGGTTGCCTGGTTGGTGTTGAACAACAAGCATAATCTATTTGGTGCTGCTCTCATACAGCTGAAAGCTGCTCTCATGCTGCTCTTTGTAGATAATGTTTAGAATATGCTGCTATCATATTCTCTCATAAATGGAGTTATGGATCTACACTAGATATACTGTATAACTTTTGTTTGTAGATGAAGAAGTTTGTAATTGTGTATCGGTAGCATACAGAAGAGTGCACACAAGACAGAAGTAATATGCTAATATGAACTGACTGAACTTTGGATATTAATAACCAAAATATCTAATTACTTGAGAAATGGGACATCTATGAACTATGATAGAACAGAAAACAAGTGTGCTGTTATATGCAAATAAGGTCATTTTTATTTCAATTGAACTCTTAAAAGATGAGTTAATTATAGTGTTACTGATAGAACGGTTAGCTAAAAAATAATATATTCTACTGAATTCTGCAGCTTATACATTCATCTGCGATATGCTTCTACTAGTACTGAAGGTTTGCTATTCTTGTATTATTGTAGGCCTCTTATCCGAGCAAAACAAATGAATCCGAGGGAAATCCGATGGAAAAGGATAAGGAAACAGGGGAGAAGGAGGAGGAGGGCAATAAAAGAAAAGAGATGGCCCCAAGATCAGAGATGTGGTCTCACTTCACCAAGATTAAAGTGGGTGGTCATCTGAAGAAAGGGAAGTGCAACTATTGTCACCGTGAGATCAAGGCCGATCCAAATGTTAATGGTACGTCTGCTTTGCGGACTCATTTTAACACTTGCAAATGCAATCCTCATAGGAATAAGGATCCGAAGCAAGGTTATTTGCATGTAAATCAGGGTGATAGTGTTACAACTTACAAGTATGATCCTGATGCAATTAGAAATGCTTTAGCACAAATGGTTATTGAAGATGAGCTTCCTTTTGCTAGCTGTGAAAAGTCAGGCTTTAGAAGATTTATGTCTGTAGCTTGTCCACGTTGGAGTGTGCCATCTAGACGAACAATCACTAGAGAGACAGTTTCTATTTACTTTGAAGAGAAAGCAAAGCTCAAAATCTTTTTTAAGCAATCATGTGAAAGGGTTTGTCTTACAACTGATACTTGGACTTCACAACAACAAGATAGTTACATGGCTGTCACAGCACATTTTGTTGACCATGAATGGAAATTGCATAAGAAGATCATTAGTTTTTTTAAGGTAAAGGGTCATAAGGGAGATGATATTGGGAAAAACATACAGAGATGCTTGGTGGACTGGGGAATTAATAAAGTTATGACCATTACAGTTGATAATGCTAGCCCCAATGACGGTGGAGTAGATTACATAAGGAGGCAAATGAACAATCAGAAAACTAGCATTGCTTTAGGCAAGTTTCTTCACATGAGATGTGTTGCCCACATTATAAATTTGATTGTTTCTGATGGTTTGAAAGTGTTGGATAGCTCTGTGAAGCGTGTTCGTGCTGCTGTTAGGTTTATCAAGAATGGAACCTCTAGGTTGGTCAAATTTAAAAAACTCATGAATTAGAAAATTTGGAAAGCAATGCATTCTTGACACTAGATGTATGCACTAGGTGGAATTCAACATATCTTATGTTGAAATCTGCAATCATTTATGAGAAAGTATTTGCAAGGTATGAGGAAGAAGATCCAACATATACAATAGAGTTATGTGGGGAAAAAGGCTCTGGAATTCCTGATGAATTCGATTGGGAGAACGCAAAGAAGATGGCTGAATTTCTTGGGCATTTTTATGATCTCACTCTTCGTGTTTCCACTACACTACAAGTGACTGCTAATGAGTTCTTTCATGAGATTGGTGAAGTCAATGTATTGCTGCGAGAATGGGCTGATAGTGAAGATGAATTGCGCCAGGCAATGGCCAAGAGGATGAAGGATAAGTATGATAAGTATTGGGGTAATTGGCATGAGAAGGAAAATGAGAATGAGAATGAGGGGAGGGGGAAGGGCAAGGCAAGGGAGAAGGAGAAGGAGAACATGAACCTGCTCATCTTTATTGCTACTGCACTTGATCCAAGATACAAGCTATCTAGTTACACTAAGTTAGCCATTGGGGAAATGTTTGGTGAGGAAAAAGGATGTAAAGTTTGGGATGCAGTGAATGGTTGTTTCAATGAGTTGTTTGAAGAGTACAGAAATATATATGCTCCAAGTGATTCAGCGACTCAAACCAATGAATCTGAACAACCACAAAAAAGGGGAGGAAGGTTGATGAAGTCCCTAATTGCTAAAAAGATGAGGACCGGTAATTGTGCAATTGGCACTAGCAAATCTGAAATTGAGAAATACCTTGGTGAGGATAATGAAGAGGATAGTAGCAGATTTGATATTCTACAATGGTGGAAAGTGAATTCGTCCAGATTTCCTATATTGGCACGTATGGCTCGTGATGTGTTGGCAATTCCGATATCAACAGTTGCATCAGAGTGCGCATTTAGTACGAGTGGACGAGTCCTAGATGATTTTAGGACCTCGCTTACACCATTCATGGTGCAAGCTCTTATTTGTACACAAGATTGGCTACGGCGATCCACTCCTATCAATATTGAAGAAAATGAGGAAGAGCTAGCCAAAATAGAAGAAGGTAAGTTAATAACAATGAATAATTTGTTGTTGACATAATTTCCTTGTTCTCCCAATTGCATCTAATTATTTACATGTTGTTTTTGTTTTATTTCAGAATTGCTTAAAGAGTATGAAGCTGAAAAGGCTGCTACTTCTACAAAATCAAAGTCGACAACACAATCTAGCAGCAAGTCTATCACTAAGCCAAGTTCTACTACAGCTTCTGTTAATATTGATTGAAGGTAGTATAAACAATGGATTAGAAGTTTAGTTGCTATGAACAATATATTTCTTTTTAATGGTTTTATCATAGATTCATAGATGTCTCATGTCTGTTGCCGCTTTTCCAAAAGGTCTTCTTGACTTGGAGGGGGAGTTGACGCCATCACGCCAATCCCTGTCATCCTGGTTTGGTCTTCTTCAAAAAATATGTCAGTTGAAAGCTTGAAGCAAAGGAGAACTGCAAATAGCATTGAGGAATTCACTGGATGTTACCATTTCCATGTTTCAATTGTCAACATTAGAAATGTGTTAATCTGTTATTTTTGGATTGTTGGATTTGGTATCCTAGAAAGTAGAAACTGTTGTAAACCGCATGAAGTTTGTGTGTTGGTCTGTTGGAGAGCTGCGCATTTATTTAGGATCATGCCATGTTGGTCTGTTGGATTTATACTACAACATGTCAGCATGCATGTTTATTTTGTCAGCATGCATGTTCATTCTGTGTGCTTAGTTCATTTCTGTCACAGTTCGGTCTCATTAGTCATTTAGTTTACCCTGTCATAATGAACTTAGTTTATTCTGTCACATTTCAGTTTATTCTGTCACATTTCGTCAGTTCGATCTCATTTATGTTTGTATGGTCAAACAATGCCACTGTCAAAGTTCGGTTTCATTCGGTTTAAACCGAAACCGAAACCGAATTATCGGTTAACCGAATTTTCGGTTGCCGAATTTTGCACACAGTATTCGGTTTCAGATTTTGAATAACCGAATTTTCAAATTAACCGAAAACCGAAACCAAAAATTTCGGTTAGACCGAACGCCCAGCCCTACTTAGGATACATGTTATAATCAATTGAAATATATACTCTTCTTTTCTCACAAGTAACGTTCCTTGACGCCACAGGTAATACCAGATAAGGAGAGAATGAAAAGGTACGTAAATATGTTCTACCGATAACATAGGAGCTCGAAACCTGTACTTGTCCCAGTAAGTAACAAGAGTGCATTCTATCTATCCATTTTTTCCCTGTAGGTTTCCTAGAAAACTATACGAGAGCATCTACTTGGGAAGCCGTCGATCAATTTCCATGGAAGTTAGGTTGGAGGCAGCAAGAAAAGCACAGGAGTTAGAATCACAACTTGACTCCCAATACCCATCCTTTGTGAAACCAATATTACACTCACATGTGGTACGAGGATTCTTGGTGAGTGCTATACTATTATATGCCCTTCCTAGCAAATTATTAACTCATCTTGGGTGTATTAATTTTGTCGGATGACATGATCAAAAGGGTCTCCCTAGGTGTTTCTGTGAGATCTATCTGCTAAAGCATGATTCCATTGTCATTTTGGTGGATGAGAAGGACGAAGAGTTTGAGACCAATTACCTTGCCTACAAGAATGGGCTGTGTAGTGGCTGGCCTGCTTTTGCTTTGTATCATGGATTGCTGAATGGAGATGCGACAGTTTTTCAATTGATCAAACCTACAACCTTCAAGGTTATACAATCTACTGGACGCTATATCTGAATAATGTGGAGTTGTGAACTTAACATGGTTTATATCCGAGTAATGTGAATAACCTGTCGTAAATGAATTGATTTTCAGGTGCATATAATCCGAGCAACTGTTGATGATGGCAATGAGGTAACCGAGTGACTACACCGTGCAACATCATTACTGACATATCAAGAGCTGGCAAGTAGGATCTTGGGTATGGTTTAGGCTTTATCTATGAGGATGGTCTGCGCACTTGTTATGTATTGTGTTTGTATGTCCACCAGTACTGCTAATGATCAGATCCCAGAATTTCAGAACTCACAAACTTGGAGTAATCAGCTATTTCTGTGTCTTACTATTGCATATTACTGTCCTAAATAAAGTTTTTAATGGAACACGGTACACTTTTTGACTTCTAGACATGTTAGGAAATGATTCTTTGACCTAATAATTATCCTAAACTAAATCTATCTTCTCCAGCGCCACTCTACAACCAGAGTGGTACATGGAATGAGGGTGCCTTTGTGTTTGTGATATTAGCAGCCATATCGAAAATCTGCATGAATGACTTGTTTTCTCCAGTGAGGAGATATCTTTCGCCCACTCTGCCCTTCTCCATAGCTGCTATGTGCCCACTAACAACATCATCAACATGGCAAAATGATTCTCTGTCATACCCATCTCCTATGTAACCTGGTAGACGGCCATTAAACCTTTCAATTAACTGCAACAATCACTGAGGTTCAATTGTACATGGATTATTTATCACTTAGATTTATTCTGCATGTTGCATGAACTGCTCTGCTTCACATTTTGATCATGAACTGTGATTTGGTATTGCGCAATTCCAGTAGAGAACTGTATTTGGAAGGCGATGTTTTAGAATTTAGACAAGCATTCAGTGCGCCTAAAAATCTCCTGCATATACCTCTTAAATACACCTCAACTGTTGGGTGCATTTGTCCTCAAATTTGAAATTACTTTGTTTTCAATGCAGCGTATGCCTCAATCAACTACTTGTGCAATTACAGCTTGCATATAATCAAATTAGCCAACATTTATCTGAAAACAACATTATTTCTTCCTTCATTGCATGGAACCGGTATTACATTATTCCATCTCAACTTCTTACTGATATGTGTGGCGACCCGCATGATTAACAAAGGGTAATTAACAACCAATGTGTCATCACCCTAAGCTAATTACGCGGAGTCTCAGCATAGTGGCCAACAAAATAGCGGGAGTACCGTTGTTTTGTCGACTACTACGCTGTGTTCAGAATGTTGCAGCAGAACAATAATTAGAGACTGGATGAACATAACATATATTACAATCCAGAAGCCACACTGGGCTATGAGTTCAATAATTTACATAGACTTCGTACACCACCAAAATTATATTACAACTCCAAAGTACCCTGCGAACCGCCATCTATCAGGCGACGGCCTCCTAGTGACTCTACTACTCCTGGTAGTAGTCGTAGACACTAGGGTAGTCGTCGTCCGCCGGTAAGTCCTGGTCCTGCGGATCACCCTCGCTCCAGGCCTCGGTGGCCGATCCATACAGTTCACCTTCTAATCAAGGGATATATAAGCAAGAGTGAGTACAGAGTACTCAGCAAGGAATAATAGAATGCAATATATGAGTTTTTCCTTTCTTTTCCAAATCCAACTTACCTCCTCCCGAAATCTGATTTTTAATTAGAAATAGGTTTTTGGTTTTCTTTAGGAGTTGGCAATTTTAATTAAAAGAGCTACTAACACTTGTTATGAGACAGACTTAGCTTCCGTAGCCTCCAATCCAGGAGACAGGCATGAATTCATGATTTTAGACCTGCGAGTTTGTACCACTTTACCCATAGAGACCTCCAAGGAGAGGCTCCAACGCGTTTATCACTAATCCAAGAATTGTGATCTTCACCTGTTACTCGAGTGGGGATCCTCTCAAGGCCATCCCACTACACTCAGCCTAACAGCTTGTACCCCAACATATGTGGCAAGATTTCCTGGCTTCAAATATAGCGCCATCATGGGCAACTAAGTCGCCACTTAGTCCCATCTGCACGGTCTCTCCGGGTCTTCCGGTAACCCGGATTTGGTGCCCTAGTAACTACCTAACCACCATGCAAAGATCACAATACTTTCATAGGACAACCTTTTCTGGCTGTTTGCACACACTATGGTTGATACTGAGATACGGCTCATTGTCCAAGTATTAGTTGGTTAATCTTATATGCTACTTATGTAGAGGACCCCCCGGCCAATGTCACCTTCTCATCGGCATCCTCTACCCACCATATTAACTCAACACAGTAATTAAAAATAAGCATAGTCCAGCTGCTCCATCAGCTGTCCTAGCCAACACATTTTTCTATAAACCAATTCATTTCCAACCTTCCGTTCTCCACACCAGAACCACAACCATTTTCATCCTCCAATTCCAAGTTTATAATTCCAATTTAAATGTATAAGTTTAGTAATGCATGGATGGTATTGTAATGATATGGAAATTCATTAAAAACATTTTAAGGAAAGATTTCCCAAAGGATGCTTGCCTGGAGTAGTACTGATCAGTACGTCCTCGCACGAATATGGGAGATGAGGGTCGGATTGATTCTGGTCGGGTCCTGACAGATGACCAAGGCATTAATTCCATAATACTGCCCAAACTCCCTTTCTAATCTAACCCATTAATTTACCCATAGTATTAATACTTTAGCAAGCAAGTAATACAGCAGTTCAACTAATTCCAGATTTAACCAATTACATATTTTAGTTATTAATTCGGCTTTTAGAAATTAAAATACCATTTTTCCTACGATTCAGATACGGGCATTTTAGCCTACGTAGATGCACGAGAGAATTAGATTATGCATTTTCTTATTTTCTTCTTCTCTTTTCTTTTCTCTTCTTTTCTTTTCTCTTCTCTTCTTTTCTTTTCTTTTCTTTTCTTTTCTTTTCTCTTCTTTCCTTTTCTTTTCTCCTTTCTCTTTCTTTTCTCTCTGCTCCCCTTTTCTTTTCTCCTGGCCGCAGCCTCTCGGCTCCCTGCCCCCTTCGGTTTCTTCGCCCTAGCACTTCTGGGACCGAGCTCCCTGGCTCGATCTCCTTCCGCCGCCGCCACTATCCCGTGCGGTTCCCCTCTCTCCACTCCTCTCCCCTACTCTACTCCCCTCTGTCTCTTCTCCACGCCAGATCGCCGACCGGCTGGCGCAACGCGCCGCCGTCGCCCCTGCTGCTGCGCTGACTGGTGCAACGCGCCGCCGCGAGTCTCCCCTCTACATCTCTACTGCTACCTCTCTACTCTATTGCAGATAAGAACAGATTATTACTTGATCTATTGCTGACTACTTTTGCTGGTTCTTTACTTTGATTTGGCATTTCTAGATGCATGATAAGAACGGAACACTACTACTTCCTCTGGTTTTCGTTTTCTATTCAAGATTTCGCATTCTAGGGTTCAAACGGTAAGAACAGATACTACTTGGTCCGCTGGTTCTATCCGTTGCTTTCGGTTTTGCTTGCAAGTTTTGGGGTCAATGATGGAGAGGTTCTAGCGGGACGGCAGATTAAGTCTAGCAACCCTAGAACACTACTGAGGCCACGAGTTCATCAATCTAATCAGTGCACTAAGAAGTAGCTTGCTACTACTAATGGTGATGCACCTGAAGATTGGTTGGGGTTTCGGTTGAAGGAAGAAGAGGTTGGTGGTGTCGTTCGGTTCTTGCTGCTCCTCTCGATCCTTGCTCGGTTCGGTTCGTCTTGGGGGACCTCCTTCCTTCTGGCTCCTTGTTCGGTTCAGTGATCTTGGGGACCCTCCTGGTTCGCTGCTTCTTGTGGCTTGTCTCCTCCTCCGGCTTCTGGACTCTCTCCTGGTTCCACCGGATCTTGGGGGACCTTCGGCTCTGGCTCCTTGCTCCTTGCTCTCTTGCGCTCTCTCTCTCTCTCTGGACAATGTGCGATGTGCGTGTGTGCTGTTGCCTGGAACTGAGGAAGTGTGGCTGCTGGCTTGCTATAAAGAGGAAGGAAGGGGACGGGTGGCAGCCGTGCCCCCTCCCTTGCTGCCACGGTGTCTTTGCCGCTTGGCTCTTCCCTTGCCGCCACGAGTGTTCTTGCTCTTTGCTTGGCTCTTCCCTTGCTGCCACGAGTGTTGAGGGCTGCTGCATGGCTGCAAGCTGGCTGGGAAATAATACTTAATGTTGGGGCTCTCTCTCTCTCTTGGGCAGTGCATGGCTTGAACGGGGTGACCGCTGGTTAAAGCAGTGGTTCAGAGGTTATCTACTGCGGGAAAAGCTGCTACGGATACCCGCAATCCGTACAGGTAAGGTACGGGCTGCCGGATGATGAACCGTGCTAACGAGAGGTACCGATTCAACCCCTACGGGTCTGGTATCTCAGTGATCAATACCCTCGCCTGCGGGTCTGACGGCAACCTCAATCTACTCTAATCGCATTTTAAATTCTTTTGCAAACTGGTTACACTAATTAGCAGATTAATTAGTTGAATTAGCAGTTTACTTAGTTGTTAATCCTATTGCTTACTCCCTCTAATTACCCGGGGCACTTCAATATGATACAACAATATGCCATAGCAAGTATATAGTACATCCAAAACATCATCTCAGTGGACATGAAGCGTGAAATGTAGCAGACGTGAGTAATACAATGGGTATAATGCTAAAATTTGATCAGTTTGTCATTCTTCAGCCATAAGAGCATCTCTGATAGACCTTCGGTTAAGTTTCTCTGACTATAGCCCAGCTCCCTCTTGGCTTTGTCGCATGAATATGCCCATTGATGTCTAAGAACATGTACTGTCTGCAATCCACAGCATGGAGAATCTATTAAACACAACGTTCACAACAGCATGACCTATCTGCAAACGATAAACTTAAATACTGGAAATAGAGAATACTGGACATACAGGGTAACTGATAAGTGGGAGATTTCCAGTGATGCGAGAAACAAAAACTGAAATCCACCCATATATTTCAATCAACCAGAGTGGTACATGGAATGAGGGTGCCTTTGTGTTTGTGATATTAGCAGCCATATCGAAAATCTGCATGAATGACTTGTTTTCTCCGGTGAGGAGATATCTTTCGCCCACTCTGCCCATCTCCATAGCTGCTATGTGCCCACTAACAACATCATCAACATGGCAAAATGATTCTCTGTCATACCCATCTCCTATGTAACCTGGTAGACGGCCATTAAACCTTTCAATTAACTGCAAGAAGCACTGAGGTTCAATTTCTGCTCATGACTATTTCTCAGGATACTAGATTTTATAATTCATACGTAAATACACAATAAAGAAATCACATATTCATGGGCAAGAAAGTTTTCTTACAATGCGGGAAACAAGATTCCCAGTTGTAAGTTTTCCAGGACCATAGATAACTCCTGGGTAGACAATGGTGATTGGCACCCCCTCAGCTGCAGCCTGCAACGCAATTCTATCTGCAAGAACCTTAGATTTCTCATACTCTGTGCAAAATATTTTCCCTTGATGCATCTGCAATTTAGAACAATTCATCTGTAATAAATTTGTAGCATTTGTGTATAAGCTCTGCATAAATGTGGATAATTCAAATCATTTAGAGCTACAATTCATCAAAAGGTGGTTGAGTGAGAAATTTTTCTAGCCTCCAGCTGGGTGTTACTGTATCAAGCAGAATTGTTCTACAAGCTGGGTGAATGCTTTGGAAATAGGGTCAGTAGCCGGAACAGTTAGGTTCCACGATTTCCACATTATAGAAAATCTACCCTTGCAGTTCAATGGCAATCAAGTAAAACAAGTATGCCCCCTCTGCAAGCCAGTGCCAGCTAACTCTAGCAAAATTTGCAATATGACAATACAAACACCTAGAACAGAACCTACGGACCGAACTTGTAGCACAAAAATCATTCATGAGGAAACATCATCATTTTATTACTCCCTCCGGTCACAAATAGTTGTCATTTTGAATATTAACACGGCCTTTAAAACACCGCTTTGACCACTAATTTCTAATATAATATATTTATAAAACCAATAAAATTTTAATATTATGAAAGTACTTTTTGAGACAAATCTACGCATATAATTTTTATGTATCCAATTTAAATATTTAAAAAGATATTGACAATCAAAGTTTTCGAAAGTTTGACTGCACATATGTCTAGAACGACAACTATTTGTGATTAGAGGGTGTATCTACCAATACAAACACCTAGAACAGAACCTATGGACTGAAGTTGTAGCACAATAATCATTCACAAGGAAACATCATCATTATATTTTTCACAGAAGCTTGCAAAACCGAAAACGGTAAAAGTTAACAGAGTCCAACAATACAATTTACCTGTGTCTCATCTGCGACATAACCATCGGTTGGGCCAACTGCAAAGAATGATGATGTATAAATTATCTTCTTTACTGTTGGTGTTCTCTTGGCAGCCTTTAACACATTCTCAAGCCCTCCCACATTGACCTGTTAATCATAGCACAAAATGCACATGATGGACCTGTTTCTTCTACCAAACTGTCAGTATGCCTTTTAGTTTCATGCGCTGTCTTCCCAGTCAATTATTGTCTAATTTCTTATCTGACAGATCAGTATATAGAAGCCGAATCTCTAATCTCCTAACTACTAGGGAGAGGTTTGGAGCTTCTGACTATATTGCAATCAAATTATTTCCAACTGGTTTGCCTTGTTAGTGCAACACCAATTTACATGACTTCGTAATTTCTTCCAGCTTGGTGCCTTCTTAGTTCTTACTGCCAATTTTTGGATGGTTTTCAGCCCGTTCAATCCAAGGCAGCTTAAGCAGCTGACAAGATTTAGGATACACATATGACAGATCCATGCTGAATCGAACAGCCAAGCAGGCAAAGCAGCAGTTTTTGGAACTGGGCACTAGAAAATCAGAAAACCGATCACCCTATTTACTAGGCAACACCTAACCTTCGTTCATGCTTTAATATTTGTGTAATTTTCACAAAGAAATGAATAGAAGCGCCTCTCAAGGCAATAAGGGCTAGCCTTACCTAGTTTTCTACAGCACCTCTAATTCCTAGAAGATGATAAAAAAAAAATATGGAACACTTGTTCTGCATACGTACGGTGGTGAAAACGGAGGGGTCGGGGAGCCAGGGCTCGACGACGGCGGCGACGTGGAACACCGCGCCGCACCCGTCGAAGGCGGCGGCGAGGGACTCGGCGTCGCTGACGTCGCCGTATGCCAGCTCGACGGACTCCGGCAGGCCGGAGGCGTCGCTGGAGCGGCGGACGAACGCGCGCACGGCGTGGCCGGCGCCGGCCAGCGCGGCGCACAGGCGGCCGCCGAGGTACCCCGTCGCGCCCGTGACCACCACCCTCATGCCGACGACTGCAGAGGTTCAGGCAGCGCAGTTCGACTGGACAGATCGATTGATGCGAAACATTATCCCCATTTTTAAAAGGGATTTAAATCCCGGCAAAGCACACGAATCAAGCAGCGACAACCTGTCGTGTCAACTATGTCAGCTCTCGAGGGCGAGGCAAACTCACCCAACCGCGTCAACAACGACGAGTCACAGGACTTTAGCAAATGTTTGGGACATCCTCTTTTGCTGGCTCGGCCCAGCCCGGCTCTGCTCAGCCTTTTTCCCGACACACAACACGAAACATGCGAATTTTTTTTTTTAATATTTATTTTAAATCTTTTTTTCAAAAATAATCAACCGAACATAAAAATAGCAAAAATGGGTGCCTGTCGCCCGAGTATGGGGCGATCGCCCCATACTGGGGCGACAGGGACCTAAATGCAAAAAAAAAAAAAAATTCAGCATTTTCGGACTCTATCTTCAAATAAATAAAAAATAGTTCAAACAATGTCGAAAAATTTTGAAACTTTTTTTGAATGATCCTAACACATCACTTATGTTCCCATAAAAATTTCAGACAATTATCAAGCATGAGGAATTTTTTAAAAATCTAACAGTCTCTTCATATTCGCGACAGTCTCTGATTTTTAAAAAATTCTTCATGCTTGATAATTGTCTGAAATTTTTATGGGAAGATTAGTGATGTATCAGGATCATCCAAAAAAAATTTCAAAATTTTTTGACGTCGTTTGAACCATTTTTTATTCATTTGAAGATTGAGTGCAAAAAACGCTAATTTTTTTTTTTGCATTTAGGTCCCTGTCGCCCTAGTATTCGCCCCATACTCGGGCGACGGGCACCTATTTTTGCTATTTTTATGTTCGGTTGATTATTTTTGAAAAAAAGATTTAAAATAAATATTAAATAAAAAAAATTCTAGAAGTCACCAGTGGTAGGTTATGGGCCTGAATCGCTTAAAATATCGCTCGCCTTTGTATTTTTACAGACTGGGCTGTAATAATCTTAACTAGTATAAGAATGAGTTGGTGGTGATGGTGAGTCTGCCAAGCTATTCTTGGGCCAGAACAGTAGGGGCCCAAGGCCCAATTGGTGAGTCACTATTGCCTTGCTAACCTATAGTTGTAAATCTGCAGGACAACTCAATATAGATGATTTGATTTATTTACTAGCTTACAAAGATATGTTTTGCTTGATATGTGTGTTACAGAAAATTGATTTATTGTATGGTTTAGAATCCTACATTATAATTATGTATTATTCTCTTTTGAAATTCCGTTGCAACGTACGGGCACCTTACTAGTCTGTTTAGATGAGCCGGTAACCCAATAATATTACCTTTGGTTTGACCTATACAATTGGATACAAAGTATCAAGTCTATCCTTAGGAGGCCACGATTCCCCCCCCATAGATATCGGGTTATCCTCGCCAGTCGCCACTCGCCTGAATCATGACTCTGAGTCGCAACGTGAGGAACGCTAGTGGCGGCAGGGTTACAAATTTCGTTTAGGGGTTAAATCTCATCATTCTCTGAAATTCAAAATCTCAGCGAAATCTCGTTATTTCAGAAGAAATTCGAATGAAATTTAAAAAGCAAAATTCAAATCCGGCATTTTTTGAATCGAGATTTTGGTCCATAAATGAAATTTCATCCGAAATTATCGACATCTCGGTAAATTTCAACTGAACAAAAAATTGTTCAAAGGATATCAAAAAAATTTAATTTTTTTTGATGATCCTGACACAAAACTATTGTTCCCATAAAAATTTCATATGATGAGAAAGCCTGAGAAATTTTAAAAAAATCTAACAGTGCTACTGTCCTGATAAAAGACTGATCGGCAAATTTCAACCTAATGGAAAATGGTGCAAGCCACGTTAGAAATTTTTGTGGATGATCCTAACACATCAATAATATTTCTAGAAAATTTTCAAATTATGATCAAGCTTGAAGAATTTTAAAAATTTTGAAACGATTAATCAAGACTAACCAACAAATTTCAACTGAATGAAAAATAGTTCAAACCATGTTAGAAAGTTTTGAAAAAAAAATTTGGATGGTCCTGATGCATCACTAATATTCTCATAAAATTTTCAGGTGATGATCATGCTTGAAATTTTTTTAAAATTTTTGACAACCGGTGTACCTAATTAATGATCGCAAGAATTGATGTGCATAGGTTGATGATCTACCAACTGTCTCACATGGAAAATGATGCGAAGAATCCAATCCGACTAAAATCTGGTTAACTTTTGGTCAAATTTCATGCAAATATACCAAGATTTCGGTGAAATTATAGAGTATTGTAGCATTTTTTTTAATTTCGTCATGATTATAAAACTCGAGGGATTTCGAAATCCAAAATTTTATGGGATTTCGGCGGGATTTTGATCTTTGAGTGGCGACGACGACTTCATCAGTGATGTTAGTGACTTCCCCAATGTCTAGCCGTCCTCTCTTTGATGACACCTCAAAAGATGCAACAGCAACTTCATCTATGACGATGACGACTTTATCAACAATAGCGGTGACTTCCCCAATGTCTTACCGTCCTCTCTTCGACGATACCTTAGAAGACACGATGGCAACTTCATCGGCAGTAACGACGAGCTCATCAGCGACGGCGACGGCGGCAAGCTACAGGTGCCTCACCTCTGCTCCCTCAAACTGGATCATCTAGGCGTTTTATTTGTACAGAATTTCAGATCTAGTACTTGAGATTATTTGTGTCTATTTTGTTTGAACTGCTAATGATTGCATATGATAAATTAGATAAGAAACTTCGCTCTGAATTAGTTTTTGTAAGAAACTTAGCTCTGATTTGACTTGAGATTGTGGTGCCCAGGGAACAAGAATGCTTTGTTGGTGTTCGATGTCTGATGCTTCAGCAGTAATTTTTTAGCATTAGTTTGCAAATTTTCCAAATGGTTTAACTTGGTTCTTGTTACTGTAATATGAATGGCCACACATCAATCTCCGATGCCTTGCAATTGAATCGGTTGTTCAAGATTACTAGCAATGGGAGATGTAGGACACTAGATCAGTGTATTCGAACTTGCTAATTCATGCCTTTCCAAATATGTGGCAAAGTCTGATAGTTATTTGCTCATTAGTGTTGATTGTGTGCATGTTTGATGGTGTTGTCTATATGTGGCAAAATCTCGATAAAATATCATACCCAAGCTTTAGATATGGTTTTATGCTTGCTCATTTTCTATCAAATTGCTAGCATGCGGTAGGTTACTTGTAAAAGAGTTGCAAAATGTGTTCTTGAATTTCTCAACTTTTCTAATATATTTTGTTTATTGATAGGATTCACCTAAGGACCAGCTTTGCCCTTGCACTGTGATCTAATCGACTCGAGTGTTGTTGCTTCCTATCTTTGCTCCATGACTACAACTAGTTGCTCTAGTTGATTTTCTCATGAACTTATTAGCTCTCGGTGGTCTATACCATGCATGACTTGACATCACAAAATGTGATTCTTTAGCTTTACTTATGTTTTGAGTTCTGTTAAGTTCTATGAGATATGTGGAGTTAATGCATTTTATGCATCATATGTGTTTGTGCCCTTTCAATATGATTATGCAAGTTGTGTTAAGTTCTTTGCGGTGTTTGTGCCTTGATTACGCAAGTTTTGTGAAGTTCATCCATTCATGTTCCTTTATTTTGTTTTTGAGTTGTGGTATCGCTTCGAGCGCTCTCTGTTTGCCCCGACAGTGACCAAATGCCAAGAATGGATGAACAGAATAGCTGGTTCTCCAGAGTGTTTACACCGAAAAGTATACCTAACATACCCAAATAGAATACCTATTGTTTACAACATAAAAAATTTGCAAATGTATATCCTTGTGCCAAGGAAAATACCGGTGGAAAGGTGACGTGGAGAAAGAAAAGATATTATGCTTTAACATACGGTTTTCTAGACAAACGTATCATTATATAGAAAATCTATAAATATACTAGCTCCCTTGTAGTCGGGAGAGTTCCTGGAAGCACAACGAGCCACATCACCTCTTCCCTCTCTCTCCGCCATTTCTCAAGAAGGTCCTTCATTTTTTTGAAATTACGAATAGGTCCTTTGGCGATTTTCTGTGAGAGGAAAAAAAACTTTCCGGTTCACGTTTATGTCCCTCGTTCGGTGTTTTACAGAAAGATGCTACCATTAAATACGAATCGCGAACGAGCCCTTTTCTAATTTTTCAAAATAGCGAACAGGTCTAAAATTATAACAAATAGGTCCCTGCACTTTACGTTCAGGTCCTTTCTCCGTTTTGCTCGAAAAAATGTTTTCATGGTCCGTTTTTTCTCTAGAGTTATATAAGAGACTATTATAGATAACTATATAAATAATGTATTATATGAGATATCTATAATCCTATTCATAAATAACATATATATATATATATATATAGGCAACATATCCAGTGAAACCTCTCCTTACCGTGAAAACTTCGTGAAACCCACGTATAAAAGTTTTGAAAAATTCTCAAAAAATTATCATACGTAGAGGAGGTGAGGTTCTACAACCCTGTGAAATTTGAAGATTAAACTCAATTGCATTTGAAAGATATGAAAAAGACAAATTGCAAAATGAATAGTGATGAATAGTGAAAAGTCACTATTCATACTGAATTTGTCTTTTTCAAATCTTTCAAATGCAATTGAGTTTGGTCTTCAAATTTTACAGGGTTGTAGAACCTCATCTCCCCTACGTATGATAATTTTTTGAGAATTTTTCAAAACTTTTACACGTGGGTTTCACGGAGTTTTCACGGTAAAGGGGGTTTGCACTAGATATCTCCCCATATATATATATATATATATATATATATATATTACATATAACTATTGTTTACCATTACATGCACCCTAACTTATTCCATCCACGTCCCCGAAATTTCGCATTCTACTTCGTCCCAATTTCTTTTACCATTCTACCCGTCCAACGGTCGATTTCCTCTGCCTCTAGCCTAGAAAACCCCCATGCCTCTCTCCCCTTGGCTGAACCCTTCCCCAACTTCGCACTCGCTGCTCTGCTCCAGCGCCACTCTACAACGCTAGAGAAGTTGGAGGGAGAGAGAGAGGATGGTGATCGAGAAGGGGATGTCGGCGTACGAGGCGGCGCGGGAGAGGACGTTGGAGGAGAACAAGCGCAAGATGGAGGAGCTCAACCTGCGCCACCTCTCCGCGACCGTCAGCGAGGCGCTCAAGACCCCCTCCCATATGGTGACGCCGCCGCCGCTATCCTCAGCTTTCTTGACTTGTTCTATACTGCAGTTGTTTGTTGAATCGGTTGCAAGTTGCCGCTTAATTTCCACTCATCAGTTGCGTCTTCTTCTTTTTTCGGCTGAGCAGAAGCAGAAGAGGCGCAGGATCATCGAGGCGGCGGTCGTGGCTCCCTCGTCTCGGAGAAGGTCACGGCGCCTTGCTAACCTTCCTGTGGTCAAGTATGCAGTGGTATATGTTCCTGGTTCTATTCTGTTCTTTTAATTATAAAGTTTAGGGAATAAAAGCGCCCGTTTCTTGTGATTTACAAATGTGCTTGCTCTAGTTCATATACTTCATTAGGTTGCATACATGCGTATCTTGTCAATTATCGAGCATGACATTTTTAGTTCTGGCGCAAGGTTGTCCACATTTTGCTATGCGGTAAAGATCAAACAATTTGCCTTTGCTCAGTTCTTGCTACGCAGTACTACGTATCAATCCAGGTAGTGCATGCTGTAAACACAGCCTGTTGCACAATTTAGAGAAGTTACTTAATTCACATATTTATCTGTTGAACTGTCCCAAATTATGGTAATTTATTAGGAACTACTAAGAATTAAAACGATTGTCTGGTACTCTGATACAATAATTTTTCTTGCAGAATGCTTATGTTGAGGAGAAGCCTATAATCTTATCTGTAAAATTACCTCAAATAAATAATATTAGGCATTGTGCCATTGTGCCTACTGCTTAGGATACATGTTATAATCAATTGAAATATATACTCTTCTTTTCTCACAAGTGACGTTCCTTGACACCACAGGTAATACCAGATAAGGAGAGAATGAAAAGGTTCGTAAATATGTTCTACCGATAACATAGGAGCTCGAAACCTGTACTTGTCCCAGTAAGTAACAAGAGTGCATTCTATCAATCCATTTTTTCCCTGTAGGTTTCCTAGAAAACTATACGAGAGCATCTACTTGGGAAGCTGTCGATCAATTTCCATGGAAGTTAGGTTGGAGGCAGCAAGAAAAGCACAGGAGTTAGAATCACAACTTGACTCCCAATACCCATCCTTTGTGAAACCAATATTACACTCACATGTGGTACGAGGATTCTTGGTGAGTGCTATACTATTATATGCCCTTCCTAACAAATTATTAACTCATCTTGGGTGTATTAATTTTGTCGGATGACATGATCAAAAGGGTCTCCCTAGGTGTTTCTGTGAGATCTATCTGCCAAAGCATGATTCCATTGTCATTTTGGTGGATGAGAAGGACGAAGAGTTTGAGACCAATTACCTTGCCTACAAGAATGGGCTGGGTAGTGGCTGGCCTGCTTTTGCTTTGTATCATGGATTGCTGAATGGAGATGCGACAGTTTTTCAATTGATCAAACCTACAACCTTCAAGGTTATACAATCTACTGGACGCTATATCTGAATAATGTGGAGTTGTGAACTTAACATGGTTTATATCCGAGTAATGTGAATAACCTGTCGTAAATGAATTGCTTTTCAGGTGCATATAATCCGAGCAACTGTTGATGATGGCAATGAGGTAACCGAGTGACTACACCGTGCAACATCATTACTGACCTATCAAGAGCTGGCAAGTAGGATCTTGGGTATGGTTTAGGCTTTATCTATGAGGATGGTCTGCGCACTTGTTATGTATTGTGTTTGTATGTCCACCAGTACTGCTAATGATCAGATCCCAGAATTTCAGAACTCACAAACTTGGAGTAATCAGCTATTTCTGTGTCTTACTATTGCATATTACTGTTCTAAATAAAGTTTTTAATGGAACACGGTACACTTTTTGACTTTTAGACATGTTAGGAAATGATTCTTTGACCAAATAATTATCCTAAACTAAATCTATCTTCTCCAGCGCCACTCTACAACCAGAGTGGTACATGGAATGAGGGTGCCTTTGTGTTTGTGATATTAGCAGCCATATCGAATATCTGCATGAATGACTTGTTTTCTCCAGTGAGGAGATATCTTTCGCCCACTCTGCCCTTCTCCATAGCTGCTATGTGCCCACTAACAACATCATCAACATGACAAAATGATTCTGTCATACCCATCTCCTATGTAACCTGGTAGACGGCCATTAAACCTTTCAATTAACTGCAAGAAGCACTGAGGTTCAATTGTACGTGGATTATTTATCACTTAGATTTATTCTGCATGTTGCATGAACTGCTCTGCTTCACATTTTGATCGTGAACTGTGATTTGGTATTGCGCAATTCCAGTAGAGAACTGTATATTTGGAAGGCGATGTTTTAAAATTTAGACAAGCATTCAGTGCGCCTAAAAATCTCCTGCATATACCTCTTAAATACACCTCAACTGTTGGGTGCATTTATCCTCAAATTTGAAATTACTTTGTTTTCAATGCAGCGTATGCCTCAATCAACTACTTGTGCAATTACAGCTTGCATATAATCAAATTAGCCAACATTTATCTGAAAACAACATTATTTCTTCCTTCATTGCATGGAACCGGTATTACATTATTCCATCTCAACTTCTTACTGATATGATACAACAATATGCCATAGCAAGTATATAGTACATCCAAAACATCATCTCAGTGGACATGAAGCGTGAAATGTAGCAGACGTGAGTAATACAATGGGTAAAATGCTAAAATTTGATCAGTTTGTCATTCTTCAGCCATAAGAGCATCTCTGATAGACCTTCGGTTAAGTTTCTCGGACTATAGCCCAGCTCCCTCTTGGCTTTGTCGCATGAATATGCCCATTGATGTCTAAGAACATGTACTGTCTGCAATCCACAGCATGGAGAATCTATTAAACACAACGTTCACAACAGCATGACCTATCTGCAAACGATAAACTGAAATACTGGAAATAGAGAATACTGGACATACAGGGTAACTGATAAGTGGGAGATTTCCAGTGATGCGAGAAACAAAAACTGAAATCCACCCATATATTTCAATCAACCAGAGTGGTACATGGAATGAGGGTGCCTTTGTGTTTGTGATATTAGCAGCCATATCGAAAATCTGCATGAATGACTTGTTTTCTCCGGTGAGGAGATATCTTTCGCCCACTCTGCCCTTCTCCATAGCTGCTATGTGCCCACTAACAACATCATCAACATGGCAAAATGATTCTCTGTCATACCCATCTCCTATGTAACCTGGTAGACGGCCATTAAACCTTTCAATTAACTGCAAGAAGCATTGAGGTTCAATTTCTGCTCATGACTATTTCTCAGGATAATAGATTTTATAATTCATACGTAAATACACAATAAAGAAATCACATATTCATGGGCAAGAAAGTTTTCTTACAATGCGGGAAACAAGATTCCCAGTTGTAAGTTTTCCAGGACCATAGATAACTCCTGGGTAGACAATGGTGATTGGCACCCCCTCAGCTGCAGCCTGCAACGCAATTCTATCTGCAAGAACCTTAGATTTCTCATACTCTGTGCAAAATATTTTCCCTTGATGCATCTGCAATTTAGAACAATTCATCTGTAATAAATTTGTAGCATTTGTGTATAAGCTCTGCATAAATGTGGATAATTCAAATCATTTAGAGCTACAATTCATCAAAAGGTGGTTGAGTGAGAAATTTTTCTAGCCTCCAGCTGGGTGTTACTGTATCAAGCAGAATTGTTCTACAAGCTGGGTGAATGCTTCGGAAATAGGGTCAGTAGCCGGAACAGTTAGGTTCCACGATTTCCACATTATAGAAAATCTACACTTGCAGTTCAATGGCAATCAAGTAAAACAAGTATGCCCCCTCTGCAAGCCAGTGCCAGCTAACTCTAGCAAAATTTGCAATATGACAATACAAACACCTAGAACAGAACCTACGGACCGAACTTGTAGCACAAAAATCATTCATGAGGAAACATCATCATTTTATTACTCCCTCCGGTCACAAATAGTTGTCATTTTGAATATCAACACGGCCTTTAAAACACCGCTTTGACCACTAATTTCTAATATAATATATTTATAAAACCAATAAAATTTTAATATTATGAAAGTACTTTCTGAGACAAATCTACGCATATAATTTTTATGTATCCAATTTAAATATTTAAAAAGATATTTACAATCAAAGTTTTCGAAAGTTTGACTGCACATATGTCCAGAACGACAACTATTTGTGATTAGAGGGTGTATCTACCAATACAAACACCTAGAACAGAACCTATGGACTGAAGTTGTAGCACAATAATCATTCACAAGGAAACATCATCATTATATTTTTCACAGAAGCTTGCAAAACCGAAAACGGTAAAAGTTAACAGAGTCCAACAATACAATTTACCTGTGTCTCATCTGCAACATAACCATCGGTTGGGCCAACTGCAAAGAATGATGATGTATAAATTATCTTCTTTACTGTTGGTGTTCTCTTGGCAGCCTTTAACACATTCTCAAGCCCTCCCACATTGACCTGTTAATCATTGCACAAAATGCACATGATGGACCTGTTTCTTCTACCAAACTGTCAGTATGCCTTTTAGTTTCATGCGCTGTCTTCCCAGTCAATTATTGTCTAATTTCTTATCTGACAGATCAGTATATAGAAGCCGAATCTCTAATCTCCTAACTACTAGGGAGAGGTTTGGAGCTTCTGACTATATTGCAATCAAATTATTTTCAACTGGTTTGCCTTGTTAGTGCAACACCAATTTACATGACTTCGTAATTTCTTCCAGCTTGGTGCCTTCTTAGTTCTTACTGCCAATTTTTGGATGGTTTTCAGCCCGTTCAATCCAAGGCAGCTTAAGCAGCTGACAAGATTTAGGATACACATATGACAGATCCATGCTGAATCGAACAGCCAAGCAGGCAAAGCAGCAGTTTTTGGAACTGGGCACTAGAAAATCAGAAAACCGATCACCCTATTTACTAGGCAACACCTAACCTTCGTTCATGCTTTAATATTTGTGTAATTTTCACAAAGAAATGAATAGAAGCGCCTCTCAAGGCAATAAGGGCTAGCCTTACCTAGTTTTCTACAGCACCTCTAATTCCTAGAAGATGATAAAAAAAAAATATGGAACACTTGTTCTGCATACGTACGGTGGTGAAAACGGAGGGGTCGGGGAGCCAGGGCTCGACGACGGCGGCGACGTGGAACACCGCGCCGCACCCGTCGAAGGCGGCGGCGAGGGACTCGGCGTCGCTGACGTCGCCGTATGCCAGCTCGACGGACTCCGGCAGGCCGGAGGCGTCGCTGGAGCGGCGGACGAACGCGCGCACGGCGTGGCCGGCGCCGGCCAGCGCGGCGCACAGGCGGCCGCCGAGGTACCCCGTCGCGCCCGTGACCACCACCCTCATGCCGACGACTGCAGAGGTTCAGGCAGCGCAGTTCGACTGGACAGATCGATTGATGCGAAACATTATCCCCATTTTTAAAAGGGATTTAAATCCCGGCAAAGCACACGAATCAAGCAGCGACAACCTGTCGTGTCAACTATGTCAGCTCTCGAGGGCGAGGCAAACTCACCCAACCGCGTCAACAACGACGAGTCACAGGACTTTAGCAAATGTTTGGGACATCCTCTTTTGCTGGCTCGGCCCAGCCCAGTTCTTCTCAGCCTTTTTCCCGACACACAACACGAAACATGCGAATTTTTTTTTATTTAATATTTATTTTAAATCTTTTTTTCAAAAATAATCAACCGAACATAAAAATAGCAAAAATGGGTGCCTGTCGCCGAGTATGAGCGATCGCCCCATCTTGAGCGACAAGAGGACCTAAATGCAAAAAAAAAAAAATCAGCATTTTCGGACTCTATCTTCAAATAAATAAAAAATAGTTCAAACAATGTCGAAAAATTTTGAAACTTTTTTTGAATGATCCTAACACATCACTTATGTTCCCATAAAATTTCAGACAATTATCAAGCATGAGGAATTTTTTAAAAGTCTAACAGTCTCTTCATATTCGCGACAGTCTCTGATTTTTAAAAAATTCTTCATGCTTGATAATTGTCTGAAATTTTTATGGGAAGATTAGTGATGTATCAGGATCATCCAAAAAAAATTTCAAAATTTTTTAACGTCGTTTGAACCATTTTTTATTCATTTGAAGATTGAGTGCAAAAAACGCTAATTTTTTTTTTTTTGCATTTAGGTCCCTGTCGCCCTAGTATTCGCCCCATACTCGGGCGACGGGCACCTATTTTTGCTATTTTTATGTTCGGTTGATTATTTTTGAAAAAAAGATTTAAAATAAATATTAAATAAAAAAAATTCTAGAAGTCAGCTTGGTGGGCCGGTTATGGGCCCAGAACTGGCTTAAAATACTGGCCTGCCTCTGTATTTTTACAGACTGGGCTGTAATAATCTTAACTAGTATAAGAATGAGTTGGTGGTGATGGTGAGTCTGCCAAGCTGTTCTTGGGCCAGAACAGTAGGGGCCCAAGGCCCAATAGGTGAGTCACTATTGCCTTGCTAACCTACAGTTGTAAATCTGCAGGACAACTCAATATAGATGATTTGATTTATTTACTAGCTTACAAAGATATGTTTTGCTTGATATGTGTGTTACAGAAAATTGATTTATTGTATGGTTTAGAATCCTACATTATAATTATGTATTATTCTCTTTTGAAATTCCGTTGCAACGTACGGGCACCTTACTAGTCTGTTTAGATGAGCCGGTAACCCAATAATATTACCTTTGGTTTGACCTATACAATTGGATACAAAGTATCAAGTCTATCCTTAGGAGGCCACGATTTCCCCCCCATAGATATCGGGTTCTCCTCGCCAGTCGCCACTCGCCTGAATCATGACTCTGAGTCGCAACGTGAGGAACGCTAGTGGCGGCAGGGTTACAAATTTCGTTTAGGGGTTAAATCTCGTCATTCTCTGAAATTCAAAATCTCAGCGAAATCTCGTTATTTCATAAGAAATTCGAATGAAATTTAAAAAGAAAAATTCAAATCCGGCATTTTTTGAATCGAGATTTTGGTCCATAAACGAAATTTCATCCGAAATTATCGACATCTCGGTAAATTTCAACTGAACAAAAAATTGTTCAAAGGATATCAAAAAAATTTAATTTTTTTTGATGATCCTGACACAAAACTATTGTTCCCATAAAAATTTCATATGATGAGAAAGCCTGAGAAATTTTTAAAAAATCTAACAGTGATATTGTCCTGATAAAAGACTGATCGGCAAATTTCAACCTAATGAAAAATGGTGCAAACCACGTTAGAAACTTTTGAAATTTTTTGTAGATGGTCCTAACACATCCATAATATTACCATAAAATTTTCAGATGATGATCAATCTTCAGGAATTTTAAAAATTTTGAACAGTGCTACTGAAGACTAACCAACAAATTTCAACTGAATGAAAAATAGTTCAAACCATGTTAGAAAGTTTTGAAAAAAAAATTTGGATGGTCCTGATGCATCACTAATATTCTCATAAAATTTTCAGGTGATGATCATGCTTGAAATTTTTTTAAAATTTTTGACAACCGGTGTACCTAATTAATGATCGCAAGAATTGATGTGCATAGGTTGATGATCTACCAACTGTCTCACATGGAAAATGATGCGAAGAATCCAATCCGACTAAAATCTGGTTAACTTTTGGTCAAATTTCATGCAAATATACCAAGATTTCGGTGAAATTATAGAGTATTGTAGCATTTTTTTTAATTTCGTCATGATTATAAAACTCGAGGGATTTCGAAATCCAAAATTTTATGGGATTTCGGCGGGATTTTGATCTTTGAGTGGCGACGACGACTTCATCAGTGATGTTAGTGACTTCCCCAATGTCTAGCCGTCCTCTCTTTGATGACACCTCAAAAGATGCAACAGCAACTTCATCTATGACGATGACGACTTTATCAACAATAGCGGTGACTTCCCCAATGTCTTACCGTCCTCTCTTCGACGATACCTTAGAAGACACGATGGCAACTTCATCGGCAGTAACGACGAGCTCATCAGCGACGGCGGCGGCGGCAAGCTACAGGTGCCTCACCTCTGCTCCCTCAAACTGGATCATCTAGGCGTTTTATTTGTACAGAATTTCAGATCTAGGACTTGAGATTATTTGTGTCTATTTTGTTTGAACTGCTAATGATTGCATATGATAAATTAGATAAGAAACTTCGCTCTGAATTAGTTTTTGTAAGAAACTTAGCTCTGATTTGACTTGAGATTGTGGTGCCCAGGGAACAAGAATGCTTTGTTGGTGTTCGATGTCTGATGCTTCAGCAGTAATTTTTTAGCATTAGTTTGCAAATTTTCCAAATGGTTTAACTTGGTTCTTGTTACTGTAATATGAATGGCCACACATCAATCTCCGATGCCTTGCAATTGAATCGGTTGTTCAGTACTACTAGCAATGGGAGATGTAGGACACTAGATCAGTGTATTCGAACTTGCTAATTCATGCCTTTCCAAATATGTGGCAAAGTCTGATAGTTATTTGCTCATTAGTGTTGATTGTGTGCATGTTTGATGGTGTTGTCTATATGTGGCAAAATCTCGATAAAATATCATACCCAAGCTTTAGATATGGTTTTATGCTTGCTCATTTTCTATCAAATTGCTAGCATGCGGTAGGTTACTTGTAAAAGAGTTGCAAAATGTGTTCTTGAATTTCTCAACTTTTCTAATATATTTTGTTTATTGATAGGATTCACCTAAGGACCAGCTTTGCCCTTGAACTGTGATCTAATCGACTCGAGTGTTGTTGCTTCCTATCTTTGCTCCATGACTACAACTAGTTGCTCTAGTTGATTTTTCTCATGAACTTATTAGCTCTCGGTGGTCTATACCATGCATGACTTGACATCACAAAATGTGATTCTTTAGCTTTACTTATGTTTTGAGTTCTGTTAAGTTCTATGAGATATGTGGAGTTAATGCATTTTATGCATCATATGTGTTTGTGCCCTTTCAATATGATTATGCAAGTTGTGTTAAGTTCTTTGCGGTGTTTGTGCCTTGATTACGCAAGTTTTGTAAAGTTCATCCATTCATGTTCCTTTATTTTGTTTTTGAGTTGTGGTATCGCTTCGAGTGCTCTCTGTTTGCCCCGACAGTGATCGAATGCCATGAACGGATGAACAGAACAACTGGTTCTCCGGAGTGTTTACACCGAAAAGTATACCTAATGTACCCAAACAGAATACTGATTGTGCCAAGGAAAATACCAGTGGAAACATTTTATATTTGGGAAAAATTACAATGCTACCAAGCAGTGTCTTAAGGGTACGGACAATAGTACATATAACTCTGTAAATCTGTCACATAAAATCTTAGCTGATATGAAGAAAGAAAAGATATTGTGCTTTAACATACGGTTTTCTAGATAAGGGTATCATTATATAGAAAATCTATAAATTATATAAGGGACCATTATAGATAACTATATAAATAATGTATTATATAAGATATCTATAATCCTATTCATAAATAACATATAACTATCGTTTACCATTACATGCACCCTAACCTATTCCATCCACGTCCCCCGAAATTTCACATTCTACTTCGTCTCAATTTCTTTTACCATTCTACCCGTCCAACGGTCGATTTCCTCTGCCCCTAGCCTAGAAAACCCCCATGCCCCTCTCCCCTTGGCTGAACCCTTCCCCAACTTCGCAATCGCTGCTCTGCTCCAGCGCCACTCTACAACGCTAGAGAAGTCGGAGGGAGAGAGAGAGGATGGTGATCGAGAAGGGGATGTCAGCGTACGAGGCGGCGCGGGAGAGGACGTTGGAGGAGAACAAGCGCAAGATGGAGGAGCTCAACCTGCGCCACCTCTCCGCCGCCGTCAGCGAGGCGCTCAAGATCCCTTCCCATATGGTGACGCCGCCGCCGCTATCCTCAACCTTCTTGACTTGTTCTACTGCAATTGTTTGTTGAATCGGTTGCAAGTTGCCGCTTAATTTCCACTCATCAATTGCGTCGTCTTCTCTGTTTTTTTTTTTTTTTTTTTTTTTTTTTTCCTGGCTGAGCAGAAGCAGAAGAGGCGCAGGATCATCGATGCGCCTCGGAGAAGGTCACGGCGCCTTGCTAACCTTCCTGTGGTCAAGTATGTACAGGTATATGTTCCTGGTTCTATTCTGTTCTTTTAATTATAAAGTTTAGGGAATAAAAGCACCCGTTTCTTGTGATTTACAAATGTGCTTGCTCTAGTTCATATATTTCATTAGGTTGCATACATGCATATCTTGTCAATTATCGAGCATAACATTTTTAGTTCTAGCGCAAGGTTGTCCACATTTTGCTATGCGATAAAGCTCAAACAATTTGCCTTTGCTCAGTTTTTGTTACGCAGTACTACGTATCAATCCAGGTAGTGCATGCTGTAAACACAGCCTGTTGCACAGTTATAGAAGCTACTTAATTCACATATTTATCTGTTGAACTGTCCCAGATTAGGGCAATTTATTAGGTACTACTAAGAATTAAAACAATTGTCTGGTACTCTGATACAATAATTTTTCTTGCAGAATGCTTATGTTGAGGAGCAGCCTATAATCTTTTGTGTAAAATTACCTCAAATAAATAATATTAGTCATTGCTTAGGGTACATGTTATAATCAATTGAAATATACACTCTTCTTTTCTCACAAGTAACGTTCCTTGACACTTGACAGGTAGTACCAGATAAGGAGAGAATGAAAAGGTTCGTAAATATGTGCAACCAATAACATAGGAGCTCGAAACCTGTACTTGTCCCATTAAGTAACAAGAGTGCATTCTATCTATCCATTTTTTTCCCTGTAGGTTTCCTAGAAAACTATACGCGAGCATCAACTTGGCAAGCCGTGGATCAATTTCCATGGAAGCTAGGTTGGAGGCAGCAAGAAAGGCAGAGGAGTTAGAATCACAGCTTGACCCTGAATACCCATCCTTGGTGAAACCAATATTACACTCACATGTGGCACACGGATTCCGGTTGGTGAGTGCTATACTATTATATGCCCTTCCCAGCAAATTCTTAACTCATCTTGTGTGTATTTATTTTGTCGGATGACATGATCAAAAGGGTCTCCCTAGGCGTTTCTGTGAGACCTATCTGCCAAAGCATGATTCCATTGTCATTTTGGTGGATGAGAAGGACGAAGAGTTTGAGACCAATTACTTTGCCAACAGGAATGTGCTGTGTAGAGGCTGGCCTGCTTTTGCTTTGTATCATGGATTGCTGGATGGAGATGCGACAGTTTTTCAATTGATCAAACCTACAACCTTCAAGGTTATACAATCTACTGGACGCTATATCTGAATAATGTGGAGTTGTGAACTCAACATGGTTTATATCCGAGTAATGTGAATAACCTGTCGTAAATGAATTGCTTTTCAGGTGCATATAATCCGAGCAACTGTTGATGATGGCAATGAGGTAACCGGGTGACTACACCGTGCACTTGTAGGATCTTGGGTATGGTTGAGGCTTTATCTATGAGGATGGTCTGCGCACTTGTTATGTATTGTGTTTGTATGTCCACCAGTACTGCTAATGATCAGATCCCAGAATTTCAGAACTCACAAACTTGGAGTAATCAGCTATTTCTGTGTCTTGATATTGCATATTACTGTCTTAAATAAAGTTTTTAATGGAACACGGTACACTTTTTGACTTTTAGACATGTTAGGAAATGATTCTTTGACCTAATAATTATCCTAAACTAAATCTATCTGATGCAACATTTACAGAAAAGAAAAAGAAAAAGACACGAATGGCTCAAAAGTATGCTAAATATCACACCAATCTTCAGCTCACAACAACATTATACATCAATGTCATCAGATAGATTGAGTGCAGCATTAGATTGAAAATTAGCATCGCGATATTCCCCCTTGCCAGCCTCAATCAAGTTTGTGTTGGAGATATGCCCTAGAGGCAATTAGAGATGATTTTATTTTCTTATATCCATGATTTATTATCTTGTTCCTTGAATATGCCCTAGGGCATTGATCAGAGGCCCGACGGGGGCCGTTTCGGTGGGCGTGAGCACGATCTCCGTCTTCCCGGACAGCTGCATCATGCTGGAGTACACCATGACGCCGGCCGCCGAGGCGTTGAGCCCCATGCCTTACTCCTTCCCGTTTGCCGCCACGTCGAACACACGCCCGTTGTATGGGCTCGCCGTGGGCGAGCCCTGGAAATAGAGCGCAACGTAGTAGCTGGCCACTGGCAGCTCCACCGGCGGCCGCTGCACAGACAGCTTCTTCCCCCGGCACGTCGTGACCCCACCGCCCCTTGAGCGCCTTGGCCGACGGCTTGTTCCAGAAGTCGTCCGGCGAGATTGTCGAGTGGCTCTCCACCGTCGGGTTGCCATCTGTGAACGGCGAGTCACCCAGTATCGGTTGTACTGGTCATCTGGATAGCTAAAATGCAAACCACGTCATGTTAGGATCTCCCTTTACGCACAAACACGAGTGCTAACGCGGCGCATTACGAACGTGCGTACCTAACGATCTCGCCCTTGGCGCCGAACCAGTTGCGAGCCACGTTGCTCATGACCGATGTACTTGCCAAAGTCGGTGGTGTTGTACTTGCGGTCCTCGAGGTTGAAGAGCTCATGGTCTTCCCCTGCGCTTGCGCCACCATCTCGAAGTAGGTGGACATGCCGCGCCGGAAGTTGTCGGTGGTGTTCACGGCACTCCATCGGGTGCCGTCGACGATCTGGTCAAACACGGGGGGCTCGCTGCCCCCGTAGAAGTAGGTGGTGCGGACGAGGTAGCACGAGCCTCTGACGGTGGAGAGTACGGGGGGATGTTGGGCCTGTCTGGTAGAGTTAATCTTGTAATCGAGTCGAATACATAATGAAGTTGAATCCAAGTAGAACTAATTTTCTAATAGATTAGTACTACTACTACTATATAATCAAAGCACTTATTGTTTGTAAGTCATGAGAAAATAAGAGAAAAACAACAAAATATGCTTGATTTTTGTCATCATACGTGTATGCTGATACTGGTTAAAAGTCAACAAGTGGTATTAGAGCCATGATAGGCACAGAAACAAGCGGGATGAAGGACAATTAATTCCGTCTCGCTGCAATATCCGATGCTCACGAAGAGCAACTATGCTGGGTCAATCAAGATGAAGGTGTACATAAAGATACAAAGGGTGTGGGTTGCTATCGATCTCGATGTCACTGACACACGCAAGGACCAGATTTTATTAGTTGTTCCAAATGCATGATCGCCAGTGCTTCCCATGCCTCATTGGCCATCTCCTTCTCAACCAACATGAAGAGTGTCTTCTCTGATATCCCTTGGTAGATGAGCATGTGAAGAATGTCAAGGTGTAAACGCTCAAGTCGGAGTTCAAGTGGCTATGCATGTGAAAGTGCATCTAGGCACTTATGTTGTTTTGGTGATTAATGATAAACGATTAATGACAAACGCATGTAATGTCAATCAATGTAATTGTACAAATGTTAACTTAGTTCTTAACAAATGACAAACCTCTAATATGTTTATATTGTTATGAGACTAACATGTTTATTGCCTAGTTGAATATTAGTCTCATCTATTTTAGAGGAAAATCAATTGGGATGGTTAAGCAAAAATGAGGTATGCAATCTCGGTATTCCTTCCATATTTGTCATTGCATTCCTCTTTAGCAAATGCACATTGAACTCTAAGTAACTTGTTGATTTCATATGTGCACATTGATTCATGTCAAAATTGCTTGTGCATATATATATTCATTTGAGTTCATTATGTGCTTTGTTTTTAATATGCTTGTGTTAACTAGAGTTAAACTTCATTGCTTCATATTGACTTGGTGCATACATGTCTTAGTTGTGTATCTTCTAATACACCTCTCTTAGTGAAGTTTAATCTATAATTGGATCACATTATTTACTCTCATTCCAAATATTATTTGCACATGTACAATTCGTGTACATTCTATCATGTGTTTCTTTTAAGTAGAGATTGTGATCCTTGCCTTGATTTAATTGATTCTTCATATTGGCAATTATCTCTCTAGTGCAGTTAGATCAATCATATATTCATCATGATGCACTTAGCAGAGAATATTTATATTATCAAGTGTTTCCATTTATATTGTGCTTCTTGATATGAAACACTTGTTATTATCAATTTAGTCAATATATCCTTTAAGCTTGTGGGACTAATACGTTTGCTGAGTGCTTTGATAAGAGTTAGGTCCCAAAGCTGTGTGTATGATGACCAAGATGGCTTGAAGGATGACAAGCGAGTCAAAGTCAAATAAGACGGCGGTGTCACCAAGAGCTGAGGACTAAGTCAAGAACGACTTGGCGTGAGGATCGTCTTGGTGATGATCGAGGTCAAGGTCGGAGAGGACGAGAGCCTCATGAGGTGAATCGCGTCGAGGTTGACAAGACGAAGGGCGTCATCAATCTTTGTGGAAGCGTCATCATGCACCGTGCATCCAAGAAGTCGGCATGTAAGCTTAGTGTAAGACTTAGATTTTGTGTTAAATTTGAGTCTAAGGATTGCCGTACTATTAAAAGGGATGCAATCGTTGAAATCACTTAGACAAGTCTCAAGTGCTCAAAAGTGGTCTATCCTTGTCTAAGGTTAAGAAACCCAAGTCACACTTTGTTCACCTAAGTGTAGGTGGGTTGGTGTGAGGGATAGAAGTGTTGGTGGTACCGGAAAGTGAGGGTTGTAGGTCTCTCTTGGATTCCTTATGATATATATTTCTATCCTTTGGGATTTGGGTAGTGAGACCTTGTTAGTTGTGTAGCCCTCGTTCTTAGCTTTCCGAAAAGTCCGAATTCGTCGAAATCGGAGTCCGGGATCAAAAGTTATGCCCGTTGGCCTGTCCGTATGCGTTGCTCGGAGATCCGGAGTATCCGGATGATCCGGAGTGTCCGGGTTAATTATCCGGAGTCTCCGGGTTGCCCAGTTCGGTCCAAACGGCTAGTTTTTTGGGTTCCTCTATTTAAAGCCCCCTTCTTGCCCACTTCAAAGGAGCCGTTGGGGGATGTTTTGCTGGGGATTAGAGGTGTTCTTTGTGAGTGTTTGAGCCCCCAATACTCCTCCCTACTCCTTAACTCTTAGTGATCCCCTTTTGTGAAGGGTTGGGTAGTGGAGAGAGGTGTTTGGATTGAGGATTGATTTGAGGAGTGGAGTTAGTTCCTTGGTGCTTTGAGGTGTTCTTCTTAGTGATTTTTAGCTCCCAAAAGCCCCTCTAACCCTAGATCTTAGTGATCCCTTTTGAGTGAAGGTTTGGGTGTGAGAGTGGGTAGTGATCGGATTGATGGTGATTAGTGTGTTGAGCACTTGAGGTGGACTCTAAGTGAGTTCTTCGGGAGCATTTGTTGCTCTTGGAGGTTGAGGTCTCCTAGACGGCTAGGAGTTGCCGGTGAGCTTCCAAGCTTTGTGTGGAAGGCCACCGAAAGTTTGTGAAGGCCGATTCCGCCTCCGCAAGGAAAGGAATCAAAGAAGTGAAGACCAAGAGTGCATTGTGCAACACCGGAGGAAGAGGGTTGAAAGAGACCCTGCCTCAAGGTGACCGAGCCGCCTCAACGGAGACGTAGGATCCCTCAAGATCCGAACACCAGGATAAAATCTGTCTCCTTCCTTACTTCGGTTTCCTCTTTTGCTCATCCGCTTAATTTGCTTTCGATTCTTGTGATTAGATCAATTAGATTGTATCTACTGCATCTATTGTTGCTTGTATCCTTACTTTGTTGCGGTAGAGAAATTTGTATCTCTTGAATCGAAGAAGTAATTAATTTTGTTGCACTCTCTCTGTTCTGACCGAAACAGGCAACCCGGAGTATCCGGTATATTGATCTGGAGTATCCGAACATATCGGAGTATCCGGACTAAATATCCGGAGTCTCCGAGTTGACTGTCTCGGGCTGAATTGTTTAATTTGCAAAACTTAATTATCCCAATTGCTTCCGAATTATCTCTGATAGATTTATTTAAATTGGGTATAATTTTGTAATCGCCTATTCACCCCCCTCTAGGCCGACATCCCGATCCTTTCAGCATGAAAGAATTAGAACCGGTTGATGATTTTGCAGTTCGGTTAATGGCCATCGTTAATAAGATTCGAGTGGTAGATGAGGAGATCGAGGAGACGTACGCTGTTAAGAAATTTCTCCGTGCCGTCTCTCGTAAGTTTCTCGAGATTGCTTTGACTATCGACCATTTTGTTGACCTTAAGATCATGACAGTGGAGGAGCTCATTGGACGGTTGAAGGCGCACAAGGCGCTTCTAGGAGGATATGGTGATACTAGCTAGGGAGGAGCATTTATTGCTCAGTCGTGCTGAGTGGAATGCCAAAGAGACAAAGTCCGACGGACGCAACAGAAAGTTCGATATGACAAACGTGTGTGATGCTACAATTGTCAAGATATGGGCATTTCGTTTTCGAATGCTGTAATACGAGGAAGGAGAGAATGGATGCATGAGTCGAGTTCAGGATGTTGATGAGATGTGTTCACCGTCATGAGTCAGTCCAGGACGTTGAGGAGTTGTAGCCGCCGTCTTAGCTGTGTGCGTGCATATAGGAGTTGTTCAAGATGTTGATGAGTTATGAACACCATTTTGCAGGTGGTTGTGTGTACAAGATATTGAGGAGATGTGCTCGCCATCCTGTGTCGAGTGCATGTTGGGTAAGTTTTAGCTGAGACCGAATGTCTCAATAAGTTAGAGTTGTGTCAGAAATTAGAGCTAATTGGTGTCACAAGATTAAGGGGGTAAATGTTAGAGTTAATTTTGTGTCCGAGTCGGGATGGAGTCGAATCTAAGTATAATTGGTTTACTAGTAAGTTAGTAGTACTACTACTATACACTAGTACAAAAATTATCATTTAGTGGCAGTTTTTAATTAACATCAGTGACGGTTTTCAAACCGTCACGGATTAAGTGCCACTGATAATCAAGGATTATCAGTGGAGGTTTTTTGCTAAATCCGCCACAGATAATACTACCAGTGGCGGTTCTAGCCAAAAAACGCCACAAATACTTATATCACTACTTTAAAAACCTACATTTGTGTCAGTTTTGACAACTTCGTGCAACGTGTCAGCCCATACTAGTACTACTCCCGTCTCTCGCCCAAACACACTTAACTTCGAAGTTATAATGGGATCCAACGGATTTAACTTTTCGAAAGGTCACCCATTCTAGTACTACTCTCACCCAATCCAGGGATTCAAATTTCGGCCCGAAATCCAAAACCTCGGCCGAGATTTCGGATTTCGAACCCCTCCGAGATTCAAAATCTCGGCCTAGTAAAAAAATTATAAAAAATTCAAAATGCTAAAGTGTATATACAAATTTCGGCGAGATCTCGGTGATTTCGGCAGAAATCTCAATATTTTTTTTCCGGTTTTTTAATTTTTTTGGTCGAATATGATTGGATTTAGATTGAAGACCATCCACAAAAAAAATTCATATTTTTTGATGTGTTTTGACCATTTTTTGTTGGTTCAAAATATGTCAAAATCTCAAAAAATTTGGCAGAAATCTCGATGATTTTGGCCGAAATTTCATATTTCCAGGTAGAAAAAAAATCGGATCTGAAATTTGAATTTTAGATTTCGTCCGGATTTGATTTGAATTTCTAAAATCTCACCGACATTTCGGATTTTGGGCACCTCCGAGATTTATTCTAAAATGAGATTTGTATCCCTGACCCAAGCACGCTTAACTTCAGAGTTCTTATAGGATCCAGTGCTTTAGTGCTGGTATGGTCGCATGTGATGTGTAACACGTCCTTCTGCTCTTAACCCCGTCGAGCACCCAAACACCGATTTTAATGTTATCATACTCTAAATACGGTTTGAGCTATATTTTAGTGTTGTCATACTCCGAAACGGGTACAAAACTTCGGATGCCGTTTTGAGGCCCTAAACGACATTTTTTTTAATTCTATCGCCGCACTCGTACTCACGCAAATCATCATTGAAAGACCCTAAAAGTTATGATGTTTTTACTAACCGTACGGAATATTATTTGTGACGGTTTTAAGCTAAAACCGTCACTGATAATTCTATCGGTGACGGTTTTAGCCAAAAACTGCCACATATACTCATATTATCAGTGACGGTTTTTAGCTAAAACCGTCACAAATACTAATAATTATTTGTGGTGATTTTAGCTAAAAACTACCACAAATAATGCATTATTTGTGACGATTTTTCTTTGGAATCGCCACAAATAGTTCCAAAAGTATCTGTGACGGTTCCAAAGAAAAACCGTAATAAATAATGCATTATTTGTAGCGGTTTCAAACAAAAACCTTCACAAATAGTGCTCCCGCCATTTTCAATTTTAAAACCATCACTGATAACTCTATTTGTGGCGGTTCCAAAAAAACCGTCACAAATAAAGTGTCACATATGTGCTGTTTTGTAGTAGTGATATAACAAAAACACTGGTAACTTGTAAGCCATGAGAAAAATAAGAGAAAGATAATAATAGATGATTTATGTTTGTGAGTTCTTGTGCTTAATTTTTTTCCGTTGTATGTATGTGCCGATTCTGATTAAATGCCAACATTGTCGACTGCAAAGACGTTGCCGACGGCGATGAAGCCCTCATCCTGAAACTGTTAGGAAACTCGGCTCGTCGTGGCCCATGTGGACTCTTACCGAAACTCTAACTGTTGGTTATAAATAGGAGGCAGGGGTCCCCCCATTGTATACGTGCAATCATAATAAAGCAGAGCAGTTCCTCCTACATCTTGTCTCTCTCTTTGTCTGTTCTCCACTTTCGATCTATTAGGCAACCCCGGACTATTTGATAGTGAGGTTGTCTAACACGTTATCACCCCGATTCACTGATTGCATCTTTGACGAGGATTGTTTCCCGTCATTAGGGAAGAGAATCAACCATTGGATGAAAAATATTGGGAAATAATATGGCATTCCAGTGGGATCCCCGCACATGACCCTTGCACTAATGAAGCAAATCAAGAAGTTCAAAAGATAATTTATTTGCAGAATTTAGCAAATGAACTGCCTGATCATTTTTGTGATCTGAAGAGCATTGTTAAGTCGCATGTACCGGCAAGAAATGCACTAGAGAGGGTTGAAATACCAAAGAAAGCAGAAGGTATCCTTCATCCTGTTTAGAGGCCTCAAAGAAAAAGAACAAGAAATCTAGCTTCGCAAACCCAAAGTACCCGGAGACGTCTGGGGAAAACTGGGCAAGAGGACTTACCACAACCAATCACGAAAATGCCTCAAAGCAAGAAGGGGAGCTAGTTGAGACCTGGCACTGGAAAGAAGCCTGTGGAAAAGGCAATTCCAGATCTAAATCTTCCATTGCAGGAAGCCGTCGGAAATAATGTATGAACACACATTGGCGAAGAAAAACTAATGTAACTTGCTCCTGCGATGAAAAATAGCAGATAATAGCAAGTATAAGTGCATGAAGCACCCCATGATGAAATGGACATAAACTTTATAATAACGGGAGAATCCATGAATAGAGCAACAGCCAATGTCGATGCATACTTTGTAAAGAAGATTGCCACAATCATTGATCATGATCCCGAGCCTGCATCTCTCATAGAGTGGAAGAAAATGCTCGATTGGGAAGAATGAAAGAAGACAATCACTACAGAGTTAGTTTCTCTGAACAAAAGAGAGATGTTTGGGCCTGTGTGCCGCACACCTCCCCATATAAACCCCGTACGTCACAAATGGGTTTTTTTGTTCAGAAGAGGAATGAAAGCAATGAAGTTGTAAGGTATAAGGCAAGGCTTGTCGTTCAAGGTTTTACTCAACTTCCTGAGGTTGATTATGAAGAAACTTATTCTCCGGTCATGGGAGGAATTACATTTAGATACTTAATCTCAATTGCAGTCAACTTGAAGTTGAGAATGAAGCTAATGGATGTTGTCACAGCATATTTGTATGAAAACTTGGATTCGGAGATATACATGAAAGTACTGGAAGGTATCCCTATCCCGAACCAAGACAGAGCAAACAGAAACTTATACAGTGTGAAATTGGAGAAATCACTGTATAGGCTGAAGCAGTCAGGAAGAATGTGGTACAATCACTTGAGTGACTTTCTTTGCAAGAAAGACTACACGAACAGCGAAGATTGTCCATGTGTGTTTATACAAGGATCCCCGAATAGATTTTGTATAATCTCCGTCTATGTAGATGACTTGAACATCATTGGGATGGATGAAGAAATTGAAAAAGCATGCTCATACTTAAAGTATGCGTTTGAAATAAAAGACTTAGGTAAAACCAAGTTCTGTTTAGGCTTGCAGCTTGAACATGTCCAAGGTAGACTCTTGGTACACCAATCATCCTACACGCAGAAAGTGTTGGAGATATTTGGTTTTGAAAAGGCATACCCTGCAAAGACCCCAATGGTTGGAAGATCTCTCCAAGCAGATCTAGATCCCTACAGGCCTAAAGAAGAGGGAGAGGAAGTCCTGGGAGCGGAATTCCCATATTTGAGTGCAATTGGAGCGCTCATGTATCTTGCGAATAGCACTAGACTGGACATTGCGTTCGTCGTGAATTTGCTAGCACGGTACAGTGCAGAACCCACCAAAAGGCATTGGAAAGGGGTCAATGATATCTTCCGCTACCTCCAAGGAAGCAAAGATATCGGCTTGTTCTATAGAAGAAATAATGAATTGAATTTGGTTGGCTATGCCGATGCCAGGTACCTATTGGACCGGCATACTGGCAGTCACAAATCGGGTATATTTTGTATGAAGCCTCCCGAGAATGTGCATGGCTTCGAAGAATGGTTCACCACATCCAAAAGTCATGTGGTTTGAACATGGAACAAACCCCCACTATCATCTATGAAGATAATGCAGCTAGTGTTGCTCAAGTGCAAATGGGATATGTGAAAAGTAACCTCACTAAGCATATCAACCTCAAGTTCTTTTATGCTCATGAAATGTATAAGATGAACGAGGTTAAGATACTGCATTCTAAGTCGTGTGAAAATCTCGTAGATTTATTCACTAAGTCACTCCTAGCATCTTCTTTTGAAAGGTGCGTTAGAGGAATTGGGATGATGAGACATAGAGAAGTGCAGATTTCAGGGGGGAATTTTTACATACTCCTACATAAATCTCGAACATGAAGTTTGAGTACCCAACGTGAATCTAGAAGATTAATATTGAAGTTTGGGTGGATTGTACTCTTTTTCCTTAGTAAATTTTTCATTGAAGTTTTCTTACATAAGATTTTGATGAGGCAATTCGTGCAACACAGCAAGCGTATGCTATGTACTCTTTCTCTAAGTATTTTTCCCACTGGTTTTTTCTGAAGTTTTGATGAGGCATATGCATCTTGCGGTAAAGGGTCCAAGGGGGAGTGTTAGGAAACTCGGCCCGTCATGGCCCATGTGGACTCTTACCGAAACTCTGACTGTTGGTTATAAATAAAAGACAGGGGTCCCCCCATTGTATACGTGCAATCATAATAAAGCAGAGCAGTTCCTCCTACATCTTGTGTCTCTCTTTCTGTCTATTCTCCACTTTCGATCTATTAGGCAACCCCGGACTATTCGATAGCGAGCTTGTCTAACAGAAACCACTTGATGCTCCCTATGTGCTCCTCTTGTCCGACCCACAGTCTATGTAGAACCATGTCATACAAACACGTAAGTGCACGCATCAACCAATGTACTTATATGTTGTAGCCATATGCATTGTTTCATTTCATCAACAACGACAAGAAAACAATCCAGAAGATGTGATCATGCATAAATTATGCACGTACCTCTGGGTTGTGGGGCGGCGGTAAGGTTCCAAATTCCATTTTCAGCTCACATCTCGTTATCTTTCGAAATCTAAAATTTCACCGAGATTTTGGAATCTCGGACGAAATCCGAATGAAACGCAAAAAGCAAAAATTCAAATCCGGTATTTTTTTCAATAGAAATGCCGCGATTTTGGTCAAATCGAAGCGAGCAAAAAAGTGTCAAAACCGTGTTAAATTTTTTTGAAATCTTTTGTATGCTTCTAACACATCACTAATATTTCCATGAAATTTGTAAATAGTGATCAAGTTTGATAATTTTTTAAAATTCCTACAGTGCAAAATACTGTAAAATGGTATCTCGTGGCTAGAAAAATGAGAATTTTTTTTAAAAAAATCATGAAAGAATTTATGTGACATTCTCTATCTGTTTGAATGCAAATTACTTGTACTAGAACTTGTCAATGAACGCCTACACATAAAATACCAAGCACCTCAAATGCTTCATGTTGCTGAGAAGCTCTCTCTGTGTCAGTCGTAGCATATCTAGCTTGAATGGAAAGGGAAATACCAAGCAAAAGGTTCGTGACAACCTCTATTTGGTTACAACTTCCATGTATATTAACAAAAGGTTCGCGACAACCTCTATTTGGTCACGACCACTAGAGTTTAATTAGTTAACTGAAATGTGAGCACATGCAGAACTCTCTGCTAGCTGGCTCTCCAGGTGTATAGATTTTCATAGTTGATCTCTTTAGCTCATCCGTGGGGTACTTCATTCGAATAGATCTAAGATGATGATCAGTACTCTAAGCAATGACCTTGTGAAGAGTAATACCCCCCTCTCAAATAGTGCCATTTCTATGTGATGATAATTACCACATACTTATTTGCTCATTGTATTTCGCATTCTGACTAGCATTTTTAATTTCAGCCCAAATGAAAAAAGGTAAGACTCTATACTTTATCTGCTCAACCAAACCACATGAGTAACATATAACAAATTGAGACATTAACAGATCCACAGAGCCGAGTCTTAGTTTAGATTATGTTTAGCTTGTGAGTTATGACAAAGTTTTGCCATCGGGATGGCATCATGCATTCATGGGAATGGCCTACGAAATCATGCATGCTAACAGCCTAACTCGCGCATGGGTGAAGTGCGTGGAAAGAAGGCTCGGGACTATCGACATGTAGTCTACAAGCGCAACAGTATCCAGTCCAAACTCAACAACATCTAATCGCGAACCAGCTATCGGGGCGGGCGGACAACGACATAAAGAATCAAATCCGGTCAAAAACCCCAAATTTTGACGAAATTTACCAAAATTTTAAGTACTGTATCAATTTGATTTTCTTTGTTCCGCTGCAATCTTGAATCTCGGGGGGGGGGAGCGAAATCAAAGATTTCTAACCCCTTGGGCAGCGGCATGGGAGTAGCAAAAGGGGCGACGATGAGGAAGATGTCAAGGCCCCAAACTTCAAGAACTCCTGGGACATCCGGAGTATCCGGATAAACATCCGGAGTGTCCGGATCCAACCCGGAATGTCCGGATAAAAGTCCGGAGTATCCGGATTGGGCTGACCGAACACCCCAACCCGGAGTGTCCGGACTGAATGTCCGGAGTGTCCGGGTTGATTCCACCGAAGACCCCAACCCGGAGTCTCCGGGTTGAGCGTCCGGAGAGTCCGGTATCTGCGGGGGTTTTGTATAAAAATCATGTTTCCTTGGCCCCCACCTCATTTCACTCTACTCCCTTTTGCTCCTCCACCGTGTATGCACTCTCCACTCCACCCTAGCTCCTCTCCGCGAGCTCCCACCGGCCGGCGACCTCCGTGGCTCCTCCCGGCATCCTCTAGCTCGTCCTCAAGCCGGCGTCCTCTTTCCTCTACCCGGCGTTGTTCCTCCCCATCTTCCTTGGAGGTAGGCTTTTCTCTTGGGGGGTGATTCGGAGGTTTCTTGGGTTCGAGGGTCATCAATGGTGGGAGTTAGAGCTTAGGTTTAGATTTGGGGTTTTGGAGTTAGATCTTGAGCTTTAGGGTTTTTGGTTATAGTGATTCTAGGGTTAGTGTGGAGCTTGGGTTGGCAAATGTGGGTGCTAGTGTGGTAGATCGGGTAGTAGTGATGCCGATCCAAGGGTTGATTAGGGTTGATTAGTGGTTCTTTGGGTTAGTGTCTTTTTGCGTGGAATAAGCTAGTTAGGAGCTTCTCCGGCTTAGCCACGTGTAGGAAAGTCGTAGATCGGGTCTCGTGGTGCCAGTAGAGCTTGGTGGTACCTCGGTCCTCGTGTTAGTTAGGCGAGATGCGCTGGGCGGAGTGTCGGACCCGATCCGAGTGTTCGCTTGATCCGGAGTGTCCGGTATATATGGCCGAGTGTCCGGGTTAGCTGGACTGTCCGGTTAGGCTGGTCTGTCGGTTGAGTCGAGTTGTCCGATTCACGTTATTTCTTGGGGTTTTTCCGTTGTACTTCTTTCATATGCATTGCATGCATTTTAATTATGCATTGTATCCGTGTAGAGAACGATCCCGCGCGATCGAGCGTGGCCGTGGTTGAGGGAGTTGCCGAGGGGCAAATCATTTGTCGATCCACCAAAGAAGAGCAAGGCAAGCACCTATGCATCTTGAACCTGTATTAATTGTATTTTTGTGAATAAACCGATTAATTGGTGAAATAAGTCTGCATTAGGAATTGAATTGGGTTAGGGTTAGATCCTATTTGCTGCACATTCGCCCTTTGGATTGTGAACACTTCCGTTGGAACTAGTAATGGTATTAAATGAGTCACTGCTTAGAATTGCTTAGAGGTCGGGTTTGGGCCAAGTGGTGGTTGGTCCACCGCTTGAGATCAATTACATTAATTACGATGAAATGAACTGGGAACGGTTAAGTAAGGAAAGCTTAAATTGGAGACCAGGCGCGAAGGATGCGACATCAGGTAAGGAGACCCGATGTGGTAGTTCCGTCTGTGTCGATTAAGGACCGAATCGTAAGTGGAATCAGTTTGAGCACACCCCGGTTGGTCGCATGCCCGATTATGGTACGGTAAGCCACTCTTTCTCTCATATGGAATCGATGGACCGTAACTTCCTGTGGTTGGACGTGGTTGAGGGCGAGGCTTGGGCCGACTCGAGCGCCAAGCCAGGGCTTGGGGCGGCTCGAGGGTGCTAGGTTTTCGACCCACAGGAGGACGCTTCAGCCGATTGGGTATGATTGGGAGGGTTGACACTAGGCCCTTGTGGTAAGTGTCGTGCGATCAATGCTTCCTGCAGGTTAATTAAGCGATTCGAATTGCCGTGCTCTCGGATATGAGCAAGCTTGATCTGAACTTCTTCTGCGTAGTAAATAACTTGAACATGTGGTTCGCCGTTGGGCTTGAGCCTTGATTTGAAAGGTGGAGTTTGCTTTAATTAATGTTAATTACAATTCATGCTAGAAGTAGGTGCAAGAACAACCGCTTAAGACTTGGGTGAATTGAGTAGTTAAGCAACTAAACCACAAAATATGAGCATTTCGCAAGTTTACCTTCACTTGTTTCTTGCTACATCCAAATGCATATCCTTTGGAGCTCGGTCGTATATGGACCATGGGTAAGACTTGCAGTACCTTTTGTACTCAGGCTTCGCTTTGTGGTTTTGCGGTGAGGGTCCCGAGGGTGTGAGTTACGCCCTCATCGCTTATCGGTGACCGCAAGGGCACCGAGTAGAGGTGTCGACGTTGAGGCGCCCGGAGTGTTCAGGGCATGACACTTCCGGGGTGTTTTACTTTTGTTGTATAGGATAGTTGGCTTTACTTTTGTAAACTGTCGCACTTTTATCTCTGCAATGGTTTTTGTCTACCTTTCGCTTGGTTGTTTCGTTGGTTGTTTTTGTTGGGCTTCCGTGTGTTTTTTGTTGCTTCCGCGTTCGTGCGTCTCTGGTAGTAGGTTTGGGGCTCGATGCCCCTTTGTGCGAATTGAATGTTGATACGGCATTGGGAACCGGTATGTGGGGATCCTGGGCGAGTTTCGGATCGCATACCGGGGGAATACCGGGGTTGTTGTCGAGTCGTTTGGATGTTTGTCGAGTTGGCTCGCTTGGGCGTGGGTATTAGCATCGGGATCACCTCCGGTGGTCTGTTGCTAGAATCCAAATCCGACGGGAGCGACTGTTCATCCAGCAACTCGAGGACGATCTGGGCGGCTCCTCTCAGAAGAGGAGGGGGAAGGCAATAGGTCTTGATAGGATTCGGAGAGCAATGGGCATCCATGCATGAAGGGGAGGCTCCGAAGGAGAAGAAGCGAAGAAAGGGGTCATGACGGAGGAGATAAATGTTTATGGATTGGAAGGCGCGATGGTTTGCTGGTGCACATGACAAAGTGAGAGGGATGGTTGATTGGTCATGGTTAGTATAGCAAGGTTGAAGGGGTCAATCTTAGGGGAAGAAAGCATATGATTCAATATGGAAGGTCATTTTTTTTGGGGGGGGGGTGCGCAGAATATAAGGTCTAAGCAGGGTTTACAAAACCGAATTAGTAAAACCGGTTCGGTTTTCGCGGTACGGTTTTCACAAAAACCGCGCAAAAAATCACCAAAAAACCGTCAAAAACCGAAGAGTTGAAAAATCCAAAAAATTTGAAAAAAATTGAAATCCGTTCGGTTTTTCACTGTAAACCGCTCGGTTTTTACGAAAAACCGCTAGGGTTTCACGAAAAACTAACCCGACCTCTTCAAAAACGGTTTTCAGCGGTTTTACACGTTTTTTTTTTTTTTGCGAAAAACCGAACATACAAAAATTTTCAATTTTTTTTTAATTTTTTAATTAGACCGGTTTACTGAGCGGTTTTGCATTACGAACCGGAGCGGTACGCTCGAGTTTTCGGCGGTTTTGTGAACCATGGGTCTAAGTATGATTTTGGTGGTTATTTTTTAGTAGAAATTTGGTCCCGGGGAAATAGTCGAGAATAATGATTTTCAATTAGTTTGCACATTTCTAACACTAGGGCCCCATATCGAATTTACGAGAAAATAAAATATGAGAGCACGGTCAAGTAGGGACTTTAATGCTGTGGATAGAAAGAATGGTATAAGAGTTAGATCTCTAGTTTGATCGATCGATCTTTTAGGGTACACAAACCTCCCAATTTATGCACACATAAAAGGTGAATGCCAATACTAAAATAGATGTCTCTTGTCTTACGCACGTGTTAAATATTGAATTGTCTTGCTCTCTGGTCAACCGTTGTGCCCCTTAGCTAACCGTCATAATTTGACAGATGTGTCAATAACCGCTCTCATATTAATTATACGAGAAACTGTATAGTCTTTCGTTCAATTTACCTTGCTATGGCTTATAAAATTGTATGACCGGTTATCTCTTGATCTTAAATGGTTGTTATTGGCCTGTTTGGTTGGCTGCATTCGGAGAGATTTGGCTCTGGAGATGCAACAGTGTGCTGTTTGGTTGCCTTCTCATGTCACTGGACCAGGCCCTCCAGATGCAAAGGTACCCCCGGAGCCAGGCCCCGCTGAAACGAAAATTTTCGGCGTTTCCGCCGGGCCTGGCTCCGCTCACGCCCCGCTGAAACGCCGCCTCCACGCCTGGCTCCGCTCGCTCCTCAGATCTGAGAAATCCTCCACGCACTCGCTCCTCAGATCTGAGTGCCCCCGTCTCCCTCCTCCCCGGTCTCCCTCGTCTCCCGTGCGCCTCCAGCCCCCGGTCTCCCGCGCCCCTCCAGCACCCAGTCTCTATCGTGTTTCCTCTCGCCGTCTTCGTGCTTCCTCTCGCCGTGGATGCAACAGGGAGATCTGAGCGGTTTCTTGTCTCTTTCTCAGGTAAGGCGAGGTGGTCGATGTCAATCTCGTGCGCAACATGGGCACTGGCAAATCCAAGGGATTTGCGTTTCTTGCTTACGAGGACCAGAGGAGCACCATTCTTGTTGTTGGTGAGGGTACCCGTACTTTTTGTTTCACTTAGGTCGTTTCTGCATGTAGTTTCAAATGATTCCTTGCCAAAGTGCTAAACTTTTTGCTAAATTTCTATGCTGTAGATAATTTGAATGGAGCTAAGATTCTTGGGACTTCGGAGGAGCATAAGGGTTGACCATGTGAGCAAGTAGGAGGAGGAGGAGGAAGATGATGAGGAGCTGAAAAAGAAGAGGGAGGCCTGTGGCGTGTGCTATGCGTTCCAGAAAATGACTTGTACTTACACGAGTAAAACATATTGCCAGATCAGTTGTTAATTAGAAAATGAGTATCTTGCCATTCCACCGCAACATTTCTTGTAGTATTAATACCAATGTTTCCTTATGATGAGGATGTCCTGGAAACTTTCAAGATGCAAAGCCTTTATGTTTACTAATGGAATGCAAATCAGGCTGATTCTTACATGATTGGTGCTGATGATTCTGCCTTATTATTCTGCCTTTTCATCTTAATTGTTGTTAGACTACACTAGTGTAATAGTGGTCGTGACTTTACGTGCATTGAACTAATTACTTGAATTTGGGAACTTCATAGTGGATATGTGAAATAGGAGGAACATTGCTAGAGGTTTTAACATCTATTGTCGGAAACGCAAGCTCCATTTATGTTATTATTGGCTTATGCTAGATATGTCTAGAGATTGATGACTTGTGCAAGATTTCTGTTATTTTCGCTACAACATGAATGCTTTTCTGAATGCAGAAGTCAATCACTAATATAGGATTATAAGTGCCCTTCTTTTATTGTTACATGTACTTGGCTGGAAATAGTTTTTCTTTATGCTTGGTTTATAGTTTATCAGTTATCAGGTTCAGTGATTGACTAATTATACTTTCAGAGATGCAAATACTGGTTGGGGTTCTAAGGAGGAGAGCAGTGCAAGATGGGAGAGCATAACATACACCGTAATCCTACATAAAGCTACAAAAATTTCCCCTTGAGTGCTGCAGAACAAAGATTCCCTAACAGAAAAAAGAGGAGTCCAGATCAACGAATATGACTTGTGACGTTGCTATAAACTTTTATAGCATTTGTTGCATTTTGTTGCTATGGAACTTTTATAACATTGTAATGTGGCTATGGAACTTTTATAGCATTTGTTTGCTATGTGATGTGACTTGTGATGTATAAACATTTTAACTTTGTGTTTGGATGGCTAAATGTAGTACACTGTGACGTGGTTAATGTCATGTGCATTACTTCTGAATTTTGTGGTTGTGGTTGTGATGTGGTAAATGTCAGGTTTCTATTTGGATGCTGGCAGTTTGTTGGTTTTTGTTTGTGTAATTTTCCCTTTTTCTTGGCAGCTCTAGTTCACTCCCAACTTTGATCCTAGAAGATAGTCAATGATGCCACCTCCCATTCTTCTTGACTACATTCTTCAGAAAGCCCAGGTTATTGCTGGACCAAGCCACAGCATTGTTGTCACAACAAAAGGGGAGGTATACTCATTTGGGGCTAATTTGTAAATACTACAATAAATGTAATTTAAATACGGTGATATACAGGATATACAGGAGATGATATATATAAACATTCATGCAACCAACCAAACACGTTCTCTTGTTAGCCTGCATCAGCTCATACAATTAACCAAACAACATCTCTTGTTAGCCTGCACCAGCTCATACAATCAACCAAACAACATCTCTGTGCAGCCTGCGCCTCCTCATGCAATCAACCAAAAAGCATCTCCTTGCATCCACTCAGCCTGACTCCCACCAGCCTGGCTGAGCTCATGCAGCCTGGCTGAGCTCATGCAGCCTGACTGCGTTGAGAAGGCAACCAAACAGCCCATATAAGTTCCGACCAGTGTACTACAAAAGGGTATAAGGTCTCGTTTAAACTGTAGTCGTAGACAATCTTTATGCTAAGTGGGCCTCCAATACGTGGTTCCACTCTTTGGAGGTTTTGACCGAAAAAATATTGATTCGATGGTAATCCTGGTCACAATTCACACGTCATCCTTTCCGTTGACTCAAGGACCGCATGTTCCTAATCTGTACTCCCTCTGTCCCACAAAGAGTGCATTTCTAGTGTTCAAATTTTGTCCCACAAAGAGTGCATTTTTAGTCCGTATGGCCCAGCTGTAAGTGTATGCATGTGTCAGCGTACTAGCTAACAGGCACCTCCGAATTGGGTGCTTATCAGGTTCAAACAGGGGGCTTTCGGGGCAATTGCCGGGGAAAGGAAGAAGACGACCGGGGTACCGGGAAACTCAGGGGAACAAGGAGGCGCGAGCTTTTTACCTGTGTTCAGGCCCTCATAAGAGTAATAGCCCTAGTCTGCTTTCTTTGGTATTGCTTGTGTTCTTGCTTGGAGGAAATGAAAACCTTACAATCTTTCGAACCCCTCTCCCATGCACCTGGCTCCTTTTATACTAGGGTGACGGGGGCGCATGGGTGGCTTACACCGCAAGCCACCATCATTACACCGCATGGGATTATTTATTGCGACGCCGCTCGTTCTTACTTTTCATTAATGATCGCCGCAATTGTCACAATCCCACCTCGGCCCCCGCCCACCAACGCTTCCCGCTACGCCGGGGTAAGGTGTCGCCGTGATGTCACGCAATTAATGCGTGCCTGGGAAGGCGGGCGTCGCCGCGCATCCAAGACGCCTTGCATTTAATGCGCACAACTTGCATTAAATGCCCTTGACCTCGGGAGTGGCCCGCGTGCCACCTTTCCGGCGACCACCTTCCTGGTCGCCAGGGCGTGGCCTGGCTGCCACGTGTCCCTGGCGACCACCTTCCTGGTCGCCTGGGGCGTGCCTGGCGCCACGCTGGCGTCCTGGCGACCACCTTCCTGGTCGCCCAGTGGGCGGGCTTGGCCGCCACGCGTCCGGCGACCACCTTCCTGGTCGCCCAGGGCGTGGCTTGGCGCCACGTGTCCCGGCGACCACCTTCCTGGTCGCCCAGGGCGTGGCCTGGCCGCCACGTGTCCCCGGCGACCACCTTCCTGGTCGCCCAGGGCGCGGGCCTGGCCGCCACGTGTCCCGGCGACCACCTTCCTGGTCGCTTCAGGGGCGGGCCTGGCCGCCACCTGTCCCCTGGGCGATCACCTTCCTGAGCGCCAGTGGCGTGGCCTGGACGCCACGTGCCCTCGGGCGACCACACTCTGGCGACCTTTTAAGCTGCGGGAGTGGGGACCTGGCGCAGTACGCCGACAGTAGCCCCAGTCCACCCAGAGCGCTTTTGACCTACCAACTTCCTTTTTCTCTCTTTTGAATACTAATCGGAGAACCGCTCGGCCTCCGGTGGGGCCATTAATTAGCCCACTCGCCCGCAGCCTTCGGGAGACTTTCTCGGCTTCTTAGGTTCCTGTGGCGGTTTCTTGTAGTCATTCCCTTCTGCAACCGCAGACGATCCTTGGGACACGCCTTCTTAACGGGGCTTTTGAACTTCCCTCTCTTTTCCCGAACCGCGCGCCCTTTTGGTTCTCCCGCGTGGCTTTCCTCGCAGCCTTATAAAGGCGGCCGAGGGGGACTCCTCCTTCCTCTAACTCTCCTCACCCTCGCCTCTCTTCCCGGCTTTAGAGCTTCCTTCTCCTTTGTCTTTGCCGACGGACTTCGACATTCTTCCGCACCCGATGGCTCCCATTCTTCCCTCGTCGGCCGCCGAGGAGGAGATTGCCGCTCGCATTTCCCGAACATAGCTGCTGGATCTCTCCGTCTTCGCCGGGACTGCCGAGCCCACCGGCCTGGGAGGTGATCTTTTCGGGTGGCGGCTTCTTGCGGGCCTGCTGCCATCGGTTTCGATTTTTATCTCTCCGTCCTCAACTTTATGCTATTCACCACATCCATCTTCCCCCAACTCCGTCGTTCTCCTTGTTTGCTTTCGCCCACTTCGTGAAATGTTCATAGGAGTGCTCCCCAACCTCCTTCTTTTTCGCTTCTTCTACACCCTCGCGCCACGGGCGGCAACTCTTTATTCACGGAGGCTGTCACCGCGACTCATGACGGGTCCATGTCACGCTACCTTCCTCTGGACTGTCGATCCAAGCGGAGGAATGGCGTGAAAGATTGGATGTACGCCGAGGACGATAGTGGCATTGAGTCTTTGGAGCTTCCGCTTTGGCCGGTCCGGCCAGCAACCCAACTGGGGCCCATGTGAGCGAGACGCAGAGCCGGCCATGCTAGCGCGTCGACCACCTGCGAACGGCGGGTTTGACAGTGGCCCATGGTCATTCGGGACTTCGTTTCCGGAGGCTTTGTGCCCTCTTCGCCGCCCGCGTCGCTACTGGCAAGTACATGGGCGTCGGCGGCCAGGACCGGAGCATTCCCGGAGGTAACTCGTTTCACCTTGGGCCATCCTCTCCCTTCTACGCTATGGGTGAATTTTGGTCTTGTGATGTTTTATTCTCTGGGCTTCTCCCTTCCTCTCTTTTTTGTGTGCGGTAGCCGGAACTCGTCTTCCGACGCGATCGACAGTGGATGGCGAAGCCCAGGCCCGTCGGCCCCATTCCGAATTCAGGCGGCGTGATCCTTCTGCGGTTGTCGCCAGGGGCGCGGCGACGATAGTCCGTGCCATGCCGTCGATGGGCGCCATGGGCACGCCCGACGTGTTCTGGCGGGCACCCTTGACAATCCGGGACCCTCCTCCCGTTGGCGGCGAGGGAGGCACCTAGGGAGGCGCAGCGTCCGGATAGCGATGATGATGATGATAATGGTGGTCGTTCCCAAAGGCCCATATGCAGGCTCGGCCGGGCGGAACCTCTACGGCGCGGGACTTCTTCGCGCGGCGGCCGTTTCCTCGTTGGTGGCGGAGGTTTGCCGACCACCGGGGCCCGTCCTCCTTGCTCCCGCCGGTGGGGACAACAAACCTTCCGCCGGCTCCTTCGACCTTCGCCGTGGGGTGGTGGGGCAGCAGCCATCGCCGCGGCCTTTTGCCGGCAGCGGCTGGCGCCGCCACCACCAAGGGCGGCGAATCTTCCTCGTGCCCGCCATTGGCCGCGATTCGCTCGCCGCCGTGGTTCTTAGGCCGACAGGGCACCGACAAAGACCGCTGGGGGCTGGTCCTTACTCGGCGTGCCTCGGTTCCCAAAACCATCACCTAGGTACTTATTCAAAAATGCACATCTGAAGACGGAATTTAAGTTTCTTTGAGCGGCATTTGCCATTACTTACGCCTTTTACGTCTCTTTCTTAGGGTTCCCGCCGGACCCTTCCGTTGCCCATCATGCCGCGGTGATCCGGCGCGTGTGGCTGCGGTCGCGCCATCCGGTAGCCGATCCAGGACGGCCGGGCAGGAAGGCGACCCCAGCGGCCGATTCTTTGGCGCCGTCGCTCGGCATCGAGGTCCGCTCGGCCTCGCCCCTACCGGATCCACCGCGCCTCCGTTCCTCGTGACGCATGACGCTTTCTTGGCAGCTCTCGGCCGAGCTTTATTCCAGCACATGCGGTCGTCTAGCGGCAGCGAGGAAGCGGTTGACGGAGGCGGGAATCGAGATTAACCGCCTCCGCAAAGAGGTAGAAGATCTCGCGCGGGGCTGGATCGAGCGGGAGTCGCGGCTGGAGCGGAGCAAGGCTGAACAAAGCACTCCGCCAAGCGCGGAGAGGCTCTTTCGAGCTGGAGGCGAGAAGGCCGATAGGCCTGGCCAGACGTGGACACTTCGCAGATGCCGCGCCATGCCTTCAACCGAGCAATGGCGGCCTTGCTCGTTAGGGTTGGAGCGGCCGGGTCCGCAGGAGGAGAAGCCACGGCACTATGCCTTACGCCTCTGCCAGGCCCTTGAACTTCCTTACGCGCTGCGCTTGCCCTCGCCGCCAGGTCCGTCCAGAGGGGCGCGCGATCGCGGCGCCACGGCTGGCACGTGCTGGCTTGTTGCGCAAGCCGTGACTAACCGATCCCGCACCACGGTCCAGGGATCAAAGCGGGCGCAGCGCGGAGGAGAGCGGAGTCCACGACGCTCGAAAGCGGTCGCGGCTCGGTGGCGATGGAGAACCCTCGGTCGAGGCGGTAGGCGAGGGCGTGGCGCTTCATCTGGGCGTTCTCCCGATTCTTTGAGGATGTGGCGGCGGCGAGGCGGCAGAGGACGAGGAGGATCCCCATGGCGTAGTTAGCTAGTTTGTTTTACTTTTGCCTGTAAAAACTTGACGCAAGACAGGCAGTTCAAATGGAATGGAAGCACGGGCTTCCCGCTATATGGCTTAAAGATTTCTTTGTTCTTATTCTTTACGGCTCCACGCTGGACGCTTGGAGACTTAAGGTCTTGAGCTAGGGAACGATCACTTAGCGAGTTGAGGCGGGCCTCAGTTCTTGGCAAGTGGTGTTAGTCGCCGACCCCACTGGGACACCACGAGTGTCATGACCAGTGCTAAACTAGCCATCCAATCACCCGGCCCCCGGCGCCGCCACACTTAGTGATCCTCGCCGCTATCGGGACAGGGTACGAGGCAAATCGCCCGGCACTATCCGGCAGAAGGCAAAAGACCGAAAAAAGGGCGGGAAGATCAGGCGGTTTGGACAGGAAAAAGAGTATTTAACTTCAAAGCAGAAGGCCTCCCAGGCCAGCGGCGAGCGAAGACATACTCCGGCCGGTCGGGGGACGGAACCAAGGACTTACAACCAATCAAGGGTAGAACTTGCGCAGATTTTCTATATTCTGAGAGTTTGCTAGCTCCTCGCCGTCTTCAGTGGCCAACCTGACCGCCGGGGCGAGACAGAGACCACTTTGAAAGGTCCTTCCCACTGGGCGGTTTATGCGACCCTAAGATGCGTCTGGATTCTTCGCAAGACCAGGTCGCCATCGCGGCGTTCTCTCATTAACCCGGGAGGCGTGGTACCGCCTGAGGCTCTGCTGGTACTTTGCAGCGCGCAAAGCTGCTCGATCCCGCGCCTCTTCCAAGAGGTTGATGTCGTCTCGACGCAGCTCTCCCTGGTCTTCTTCCACAAACGCGGTAACGCGAGGTGACCCCAGTTCCAGCTCCGAGGGGAGAACAGCTTCTGCGCCGTAGACCAGGAAGAAAGGGGTTTCCCCGGTAGCCCGGCTAGGAGTGGTCCGGAGTGACCACAACACAGCCGGGAGCTCTTCGGTCCACCGGGCGCCACGCTTGTGGAGTCGGTCGAACGCCCGGGTCTTGAGGCCCTTCAGTACCAGCGCGTTGGCCCGCTCGACCTGGCCGTTGCTCCTGGGGTGAGCGACCGAGGCAAAACAGACCTTGGTGCCCATCTCTTCACAGAAGTCTAAGAAGGCCGCGCTAGTGAACTGGGCGCCGTTGTCGGTGATGATACGGTTAGCGACCCCGAAGCGGGCAAAAATCTCTCGTATGAACTTGACAGCCGCAGCGGCGGTGATGGATCTTACTGCCTCGGCTTCTACCCACTTGGTGAACTTGTCGATGGCGACGAACAGGTGGGTGTAGCCCCCTGTGGCCCGCGGGAACGGGCCCAGGATATCCAGCCCCCAGACCGCGAAGGGCCAAGAGAGCGGGATAGTCTGCAGGGCTTGGGCTGGTTGGTGGACCTGCTTGGCGTGGAACTGACACGCTTCACATCTCCTCACCAGCTCGCAAGCATCCTGGAGGGCGGTTGGCCAATAGAACCCTTGACGGAAAGCTTTTCCCGCCATCGTTCGTCCGGACACATGGCTCCCGCACACGCCTCCATGGATATCCGAGAGCAAACTGCTCCCCTCTTCCCGAGTGATGCACTTCAGAAGAATTCCATTCTTACCCCGGCGGTACAGGTCCCCGCCCACCAGGGTATAGCACTTGGCCTTTCGTGCTATCTTCTCTGCTGACGCATCATCATCGGGGCACACTTGATCCCGCAGGTAGGCCAGGATCGGATCCATCCATGTGCCTTCCTGGTCAAGTGTGGTGACCACGAGGTGGTCGTCCGAGTACTTCGCCTGGCCGGGCATTTCCAACGGAACCGCCTTCCCCCCAGAAGCGAGGGCTGAAGCGGCATCACCATCGTCCCCGCCAGAAATGGGGGCTGCGATGGACGGTCGCGGAAGCCTTTCCTCAAAGACCCCGACCGGTACAGGAGACCTGGTCGAAGCGAGCTGAGCGAGCTCGTCCGCCAGATGGTTGTCACGCCTGGGGATGTGAGTGTATCCCAGTCCTTCGAAATGCCTTTCCAACTTCGACCTCGCCAGGTATGTCGCCATGACGGGGTCGGGGCGAAAAGCCCTTCCTTGCACGATTGGCGACCGCCAGGAGTCGCCCTTTACTTGCGGCCGGACACCGACGCTGCGGCGACGGAGCCCGGCCGGCCAAAGAAGCCCTCGTACTCGGCGACGTTGTTGGTGGCCTTGAAGTCGAGGGCGACCACGTACTTGAGGAGGTCCCCGGTCGGAGAGACCAGGAGAACCCCAGCCCCCGCGCCTTCAAGCCTGAAAGACCCGTCGAAGAAGAGCGTCCAGGGGGAGGGCGCGGGGACCTCATCAGCTTCGGACTCAGATGGAGTCCACTCGACCATGAAGTCCGCCAGCCTTTGACTCTTTATTGAGGTACGAGGAGCAAACTTGATACCGAACTCCCCCAGCTCAACGGACCACTTGGCGATGCGACCCTCCGCTTCTCGGTTGTGGAGGATCTCGCGCAGGGGGTACGAGGAGACCATCGTGATCTCTCCCTTGGAAATAGTGCCGTAACTTTCTTGGCGCCACTACCACCGCATAGACCATTTTACGAGCCTCGAGGGTACCTTGTTTCTGCGTCGTGGAGCACTTTGTCGATGTAGTAGACCCGGCCGTTGGACCCCTTCCTGCCTGCTACTGGGCCAAGGCCACTACACGGTGGCCGGCCGCCACATACAAGAAGATAACGGCTCGCTTGGCTCGGGGCGACCAGACCGAGGAGAAGAGAGGTACTTCTTCAGATCTTCAAACGCTTGTTGGGCTTAGGGTCCATTCAAATGAGTTGGTTTTCTTCAACAACTTAAAGCAGTGGCAGACTTTTCTCCCGAGCCGGATATAAACCCGACCAGGAGGCTAGCCGGCCAGCCAAGCATTGCGATTGCTTGAGCCGGGTAGGCGATCGCATTCGCTCAATTGCTTCTATTTTCTCAGGGTTGACTTCGATTCCACTACCGGAGACCAGAAACCGAGCGACTTCCTGACGAGACACCAAACACGCACTTTTGGATTCAACTTGAGCATAGTTTACGAGGTGAGAGAAGGTCTCTTCAAGGTCTCGTATAAGCTCGTCGGCCCTCTTCGTTTTCACGACCAGATCATCAACATACACTTCGAGGTTCTTCCCTATTTGGGGCCGAACACAATGTGCATAGCCCGGCACTGATAGGTGGCACCAGCGTTTTCAGCCGAAAGGCATCTTGGCGTAGCAATATACAGAAGTCACAAAAGCGGTCTTCTCTTCGTCTTCTGCGCCATGCTGATCGATGATAACCGGAGTAGGCGTCGAGGAAGACAGAAGCTTTCAGACCCGCCGCCAGTGAGTCGGCGGCGATGTCTATCCGCGGCAAAGTGCAGGTCCTGGGGACAGGCTTTGTTGAGTCGGTGAAGTCGATGCACATTCGCCACTTCCCATTAGACTTCTTTACAAGCACGGGGTTGGCCAACCACTCGGGTAGGCGGCCTCCGCACAATCTTGGCAGACAACGATTTTTCCACCTCGTCCCGAATGGCGTCCTGCCGCTCTGGCGCTCGCCGCGGATCTTCTGCCGAATCGGCAGGCGCTCCAGGGAGCGTTGTTAATCGGTGCTCGATCACCTCCTGGGACCCGGTCATTTCGATGGTTCCCAGGCGAACACATCCAGGTTAGGCCGGAGGAAGGTGACGAGCGCGTCTTCCTATTTGGCGCCGAGGTCGGTGCCGATCTTGACGACCTTGCCCGAGCCTTCCTCGCCCATGGGGACCGCCTTTGCCTCGCCCACGGCCTGGCGGAGCACGGGCCTTGGCCGAGGGGAGCCCGGCTGTCGCCCTTGTCGCGCGGCCGAAAGGTGGTGCCCGGCAAGATCCTGCGTACTGCTTTGAGCGCGCAGGCTTCCAATCTATCCACCTTCACCGTAATGGGACCCCCAGTGCCTGGGATTTTCACCGACATGTAGGCGTAGTGGGCCTTGCCATGAACTTAACCAGGGCGGGCGGCCGGCGAGGGCATTATAGGGGAGGTCGAAGTCAGCGACCTCGAAATCTACCAGCTCCGTTCGGAAGTTATGCGAACTTCCGAGCGCATCGCAATCGGACTTGTCCCAGGGGTAGGAGGCCCACCCCGGGGGCTACTCCGTAAAAAAGCGGGGCCGGGCGCAGCTCTCGTCACGGGATCTGAGCGCCCGTACGCTCGCCGGCAAAGAGTTGATGGCACTGCCTCCATCAACCAGGACCCGCCCCAACTTCGCATTGCGGACCGTGGGGGACACCACGATCGGGAGATGGCCAGGGCCGGAGGTGTTCTCTGGGTGGTCGGCCCGACTGAAAGTGATCGGCTGTTCCGACCACTTCGCCGTCGGCCGCCCCGAGATCGACGTGGTGGCACACACCGCCTCGAATCCCGCTTGTACTGCGAGTTCGAGGAGTAGGTGGCGGAGCCACCGTGTATGAACGCCACCGTGTGCTCCGCCTGCTGGAAGGCTAGCGGAGCCACATCTTCGTCGTCTTCGTCTTCGCAATCTTTCTCGCGGCGTTTCTTGAGCCGCCTGTCGACCAGCTTGGATACAACTTGGCAGTCCTCCAAGTCATGTCCGCTCGTTCGATGGATGGGGCAATAGGGCTTGCCGCCATCGTTTCGCGGCGAAGGCGACGGCAGTCCTGCGATCGCCGCGCTGCCCGGCGTTAAATCCCGTTGGTCCCGATCATCATGACGCGGGATTTGGGCTCGGCTCAGCGACCAAGACCTCCCTAGCGGTTGCCTCCCTCCGCTTTTCTTTTTCTTCTTGCGGTCGGAGGACTTGAGGTGCCAACGTCACCGGAATCGAAGGCCTCGTGGCACACTTCCGAAGCCGGCATACTGGCGCACTTGTGCGCCAGGAGAACAACTCAGATGTGGTTGAGATGACAGGCGTGGCCATCTTTTCCCGCATCTTACGGTCCCGGACCCCCTCCGGAAGCGATGATCACCGGCGCTCGAGAGATCCGGGGATCGTGTTGCGGCGATGGCTGAACCGCCGGATGAACTCTCTCGAGGACTCCCCCTCGTCTGCTCAGAGGCGTGGAGGTCGTCCTCCACGCTGGTTGGCGTAGGAGCCCTGAAAGTTGGCGACAAAAATGTCGCATAGCCCCTCCCACGAGTGCACAGAGCCTCGCGGAGGTTAAGTAGCCAAGGCAGGCGAGCCCGTTAGTGACGTCGGGAGGTAGTTGGCCATGACCTTCTCGGACCCTCCCGCCGCGCGTACCACCGTGGTGTAGATCTGAAGGAACTCCTCTGGGTTGGTGGTACCATCATACTTCTCGATGGAGGCGGGGCGGAATCTCTCCGGCCATGCAGCTTGCCGAAGGCGGAGAGAGAACGCCTGGCACCCAACGTTGTAGGGGGAGTAGCGCCGTTCGCCAGCCCCCCGATCCTGAGGAGAGGATGAGGAGTGCGACCCTGCGCTCTCCCTAGAGTCCGAGGGAGAGACCCCCTGCCTTATGCCCCCGCGACGTTCGCGGAGGACATGACGCAGGTCACTGCCGCGCCGACGCCGCCCTTCGTCGAGGCGCGATCGGAGGTCTTCACGGTTCCCCCTAGATTCGGGGGGACCGCGGGAAGAAGCGGAATCATGTGCATGTCCCCTCGTAACTGAGGGGGTTGCAACCAGGACTCCCTTCCCCTTGTCCCGACCCTTGACGCCGGGAGGGGTCGTGTGGTGTGGAACCTGGCACGTCAGGCGCGCGCGTTCCCTGCCGCCACGCGCCGGAAGCCTCCGGCCGGGTCGCCACTTCAACTTGCTGTTGTGCGGCGTCCACCAGGTGGACGATGTCCCGCAGCCCACGCAGTGGTCGGGTGTTTCCTCCCGAGTTACCGGGGATGATCGAGAAGCGATCGGGCGCATGGAGGCTTCGGCGGGGTGTCGTCACCAGCGCCAGCGCGCCGTTGGACGGGCTGACCCCCGGGCGTAGGAGCCATGCGCGGCCCCCCCGAAGCGGAGGGACCCGGGTGGCCCGGCTCCCTCCCCGAACGTCGGGATCGGCTACGGGCGCCGCTTTCCTCGGGCAAATTGCCGCGATTGGAGTGCGACTCCGCCATGCAGACAAGCGCTCCTGCTTCTGCTGAGCTTCGAACTGGAGATGGAAGGAAGAGGGCAATCTAACCACCAAGAGCCCCTACCTGGCGCGCCACTGTCAGCGTACTAGCTAACAGGCACCTCGGGTGGGTGCTTATCAGGTTCAAACAGGGGCTTTCGGGGCAATTGCCGGGGAAAGGAAGAAGACGGCCAGAGTGCCGGAAACTCGAGGAACAAGGAGGCGCCAGAGCTTTTTACCCAGGTTCAGGCCCTCATAAGAGTAATAGCCCTAGTCCTGCTTTCTTTGGTATTGCTTGTGTTCTTGCTGGAGGAAATGAAAACCTTACAATCTTTCGAACCCCCTCTCCCATGCACCTGGCTCCCTTTTATACTAGGGTCGACGGGGCGCATGGGTGGCTTACACCGCAAGCCACCATCATTACAACGGCATGGGATTATTTATTGCGCACGTCGCTCGTTCTTACTCTTCATTAATGACTGCCGCAGCTGTCACAATCCCACCTCGGGCCCCCCGTCCACCAACGCTTCCCGTTACGTCAGGGGGTAAGGTGCTGCCGTGATGTCACGCAATTAATGCGTGCCTGGGGAAGGCGGGCCGTCGCACTGCATCCCGCACGCCTTGCATTTAATGCGCACAACTTGCATTAAATGCCCTTGACCTCGGGGGAGTGGCCCGCGTGCCACCTTTCCCCGGGGCGACCACCTTCCTGGTCGCCCAGGGGCGTGGCCTGGCTGCCACGTGTCCCCGGGGCGACCACCTTCCTGGTCGCCTAGGGTCGTGGTCTGCCGCCACGCGGCCCCGGCGACCACCTTCCTGGTCGCCAGGGCGTGGCTTGGTCGCCACGTGTCCCCGGGGCGACCACCTTCCTGGTCGCCCAGGGGCGTGGCCTGGCTGCCACGCGTGTCCCTGGCGACCACCTTCCTGGTCGCCCAGGGGCGTGGCCTGGCTGCCACGTGTCCCCGGGGCGATCACCTTCCTGGTCGCCCAGGGGCGTGGCCTGGCCGCCACGTGCCCCCGGGGCGACCACACCCCTGGCGACCTTTTTAACTGCGGGGGAGTGGGGACCCTGGCGCAAAGTACGCCGACAGCATGCTCATTTAAGTGCTTGTGGAAACCGAAGCACCAACATGCTTGTGTATGGAGTAATGAGGGTCACATTGGTCATTTACCTTGCACACTAATCTGTCTTAAAAATCCTAGAAATGCACTCTTTGTGGGACAGAGGGAGTATCTTGCAAGTGCGGCGCGCCATGGAGGACAGGAGGAGGGGAGGCCCACATGATGAGAGTACCAACTGGTGCGTGCGTTCGTTCGTGCGTGCGACCGCGAAAATGGCTGCTTTGTCATCTATTAGACTATCTCCAACAATTTTCTTTTATTCTATTTCATTTCCTATTTCTTTTTCCATATTCATTCCAATAATTTTCTACCATCTCCAACAGCATCCCCTCAAATGAATTTATGAAGGGATTGGAGAGAAAATCTCTTTCTATCCAGATTCTCTCTAAATCTCGTTCGAAGGGAATCGCGAAGGGAATCTGCTGGAGCACTTGGGATCTGTTGTGAAGGGATTTGAGGCTGAAGGGAAGCTGTTGGAGATAGTCTTAGGACTTAGGAGGCGCAGTGCCAAGGCCAGTGCGCGGGTGGGCAAACGGCAGGGGCTCGCGCGTCTACCCGGCTGCTGATGTGTCTTACGCTAGCCTACGGTATTAAATAACACTGAAAATAGATAGATATATAAGAAAAAAAATGATAAAAGCTATATTATAACTGTAGAATGGTATGTATTTAATTAGAATAAAATTTAAAAGATAAAATGATATGTATTTAGGAAGGAAAGGGGTACTTATTGTTCAACCCAAGTTTGTGTGCTCCCTCCCTTATGTATATACGAACAAAAGAAGAAAAAGAAGCCCAAAATTCAAAATGCGGCGAGCTCAGCTGCCATTCCGGCCCGCGGGGCCAGTGAATTAGCTACGTACGTACGTATCCCTCGCCACGATGCATGGAGCTCATCACTCCCACTTGCGGGGGTCGGTGATGTTGACTTTCCAGTGCTGGTCGCCGTAGCCGGCCTCCTCGGCGAGGTGCCTGTCCCACGCGATCTCGATCTTCCGCCGCTCCGACAGCCCGCACGGCCCCCGCATCACCTCCCCCATCTCGTCGTACACCTGCCACCACCGCGCGTGCGCCGCGTCGCTGGCGTACACCCGCCGGTTCCCCACGTTCCAGTTGCAGTCGTAGTCACGGTAGCACGTCCACGGCTTCATCCCCAGGTAGTGGATCGACCACACCTCCGCCGGCTCCGCCCGGAACAGCCGCTCCTTGAGCGCCCGCTCCCCCGTCGTGTTCGCCCAGAAGTTCTTGAGGTAGTTCACCCGCCGCGGCAGCCGGTGCCACCACACGAACACCTCGTTCAGGAACCCCTGGTCGCCGCCGTTGTACGACCGGATCGTGCGCCGGTTCCGGATCAGCGCGTCGAACGTGCACTGCGACGGCTCGATCACCATGACCCCGGAGTTGAACAGGGACGCGTCGTTGCCCACCGCCGTCAGCTGCGGGAACCGGAACAGGACGTCCAGGTTGCGGAGCACCAGGATGTCAGCGTCCACGAACACCACGCGCTCGTACTCCGACAGCTGCCACAGCCGGAACTTGCTGTAGTTGTACTCGTTGTACGTGCCGCGCGCCGCGCGCGGGTTCCGGATGCGCTTGATCTTGCGGGGGATCCAGCCCGCCGCGGCCAGCGCGCGCAGGGCGGGCTTGGAGACGGTGTGGTCGTGGAGGAGGACCATGTCGCGGGTGGACCCCGAGCGCCGGATGCTCTGCGCCAGCACGATGGCGCCGCACAAGTACGTGTCCGACGAGTGCAGCACCGTCGCGTACGCCTCGCGCCGCGCGCGGCCGGGCGCCGCTGCCGTGAGGAGGCCCGACGCGTCGAACACCTCGTGGATTCCTGCGTGTTGCACGACGCACATACACATTGGTTAGTTCCCGCTTTACAGGACGTGGAAAAGAAACGGCACAAGGTAAAACGGCCGGTGAGCTCACACTAAATTCAGTATAGATAATTAATTCTTTTTAATTCAACGAATTAGATTAGCTAGTATTTTTTTATATTTATTCTGGTAGGTACGTAGAGTAGTAAGAATACTTTTAACAAATCAATATATAGTTAGATATGATTTCTACTGTATACTACCAGTGTAATACACGGTAAAATTACTCAAAACATAGAGTAACATACGAATCCTAGTTATTATATATCTCCAAAAGCTAAAATGGTGTTGTCGCGATGAGTACCAATTAATGACGCTGCAACATCGATTGATCGATCGATACGGTTGGTGCTTTACACTTCCTGTCTATTTGCAACACAGTAGTAAAGCATATCCTGAAGTGCAACCAAATCGACGATCTGGTCCGCGCGTACTTGAAAATTAATTAAGGGTTTTGCATAGGTCGCGCGATGAACGTGCTACAGTCTCGGGAACTACGTACGCTATGTTGTTAAACGTACGTCAATCTACCTAGCTAATGAATACTATTACAGGGTGTCATAACTCATAACTCACGTGCATGCGTACGTAGAGTATTTGTTGTCTTTATCGTATATGCAGATCAAGGGCTCCATTTATTTCTTAGAGCTCACTAAATTGAATATCTTCAGATTAACTAGAGTTTATTTATACTTCATCTGGTAGTATAGTAGTAGAAACACCATTAATAAATCAATAGTTAGATCTGATTTCTACTATGTACACTACCCACCCGTACAATACACCATAAAAATTCTCATTTCTTAAGCACGAGCCGCTGGTTCTTGGAACGTGCATGCAGTTTCGCAATGGCATGTACCTACCGAAGTCTAGCCTAGCTAGCTTCAAACAGACTACAAGTGCTGGAGAAGTCAGAATCAACGAGAGAGGGAATTGTTAACAAGCAATATAGGAGTACTTTGTGATGTCGCGTACGGTTGGTGTCGGCCGGTCATCCACCGTGTAGAATGTAGTAGCATGCAAGTATTAATTGGTGCATGCACAAGCTAGCTAGCTAAGCGGTTAGAACTAGAAGCAGCTGCCCGATCACCAACCGAATCTAGTTTAATCAATCGTGTCGATGTGTATATATGCCATCATAGTGTTCGATCGATCGATGATATGATGGAGCTGAAAGACTTCCAACCAGAAACGTTAGGTGAAGAGGCCCCAGGTTCTAGTTTTTAAAATATTTCTTTTCAAGGTTCATTTCCATGTGCAAGTTACACCCATATACACTTAATTCTTATATATCTGTTCGTACCGTATGGTACATATATCCAAAGAGTACTTATATATGGGCGGTTTCATATACGTATTCGGCATCCTCTTATAGAATTCACGCAAGGCCTGAAGTAATGCTTATTTTTTTGGCAGAGGTAACAGTAAACTGGTCATAGTCTCATAGATCAAAACCTCGAAAGAAAAAATGATCAACTGGAAGGCACACCTACCTAGATCTATCTGCTTCTTGCAAGGACATGTTTTGGGCTGATAACACTGACACTGATAGATCCATGATTACCAATAGAAGTTGCCATTCTGGTGGGTTGCTATGCTATCGTGCTGATTAATGCTAAGCTAGGTAGCGCTAGCTATATATAATCTAACCTGGCCGGACCAATTTTTCGAACGGTACTTTCAAACTAACGTACGGTTGCAAATATTTATGCCGTATGGTTATCAGGAACTAAGTACTGCTGATTTAATCGTCATGATCATCCAGACGTGCATGGACGAACGGAATTATCTGGGCACCCAGCTAATTGTTATCTCATTAGCTATAGCCAAATCCAGCTAATAGCAGCTAATATGTGGCATTTAATCAAAATACCCTTCGCGTCTACCACCAATAGCATTTAATAGCATGGGTATTCTCGACAATAGCATCTATTAGCCACATGTTAGCTAATGGATCCAAACACTCTCCAACTAATAGTTAGCTAGCTAATATTAACTAGGAACTATAATCTAGTTAACTATTAGCTGCTAATGGACCCAAACAGACTCTAAGTGAGGTTACACAAGTAGTAGTCGACCGGAGGCTTTGGTTTGAAGCCTTTCTCCAAGCCTCAATTAATCGTCACCTCGAGCATCGATCAGATTCTTCAAGTTTGGTGCGAATGGGGACTACTAAGTACTAACATCGTTTTGCCAAAAAAGAAAGCTGAGTGGTGATGAGAAACGATGCATTATCAGCTCGTGGCGCTTGGCAACACTTCCCGACCAGATTCTTATGTTCTTCTGGATGGCTTGTCCTACATGTACAACCATGTTAACTCGTCCCTACTGATCATATGCCGCGCGCATTACAACAGAAAAAGGAGGGGAAAAGAAGAAGCTTGATTAATTATGTGCTGCATTGACGCTTCAGTTCCATTAGGTGCCATGTTATGTCTCTAAGACAGTTGTATGACACATATCGAAACAGTCCAGGTCTTAGTCCGATGATAATGTTCTATTATCTTGTCTCCAAATGTTTTATTTCTTTTCCTTCTTATGCATGCCCATGGTGTTGGCGTTTTTTTTTAATAAATAATATTGTTGACACAACTAAGTTTTTATTTTGCCAGGAAAGCAACTAATTAAGTTTCAATTTGGAAAAATAATTACCTTAATTTCATCTCTCTCCAAAACCAAATACGTGCAAATATGTTCTTTTACGAGCGCGGTTTGTATGAAAGTATAGCGCAAAAAGTGTTGCACTAGTAGAAGGGCTTAGATACAATTTGCCATTTTACTCTGTAAAATTAATGAATCAAACACTATATATATATATATATATATATATATATATATATATATATATATATACATATATATATATATATATCTTGCGTTGCTGTCTCGATTTTCTTTTGATATCTAGAAGTACCATATGTCACCGGTCCGTATCCATGTGTACCGTAGTTGATACTGCTGCCGCCTGTTGGTCAGTTATGGGTGCAATTAACTAGATGCTTGACTTTGATGCATGCGGTGCAACACGACGGACACTGTATGTTATCCGAGAAAGGAGCCATGCATACTCCGTCCGGGGCCTAACCCGAACGCGGCGGCCGGAGAAAATGATCAGAATTGCGGTTACGTACGTACCTCCGTGTCCCCAGAGCGGCAGCGCGAGGTTGCATGAGCCGACGGGCAGCCGCAGCTTCTCCTCCAGGCGCGCCACGTCGACCCTGTACATCCACCACTCGCCCTCCCTCCCCACCGCCTCGTCGCACCGGAACAGGTCCATCATGGGCTCGCACTCGCTCCGCAGCACCACGCGCACCCTGCCGTCCCCGCCGCCGCGCCTCCCCTTCCGCGCCGCCATCTGCGCCGCCGCCAGGTGCACCTGCAGCCTGAACACGTCGCGGTTCCACCCTTTCGCCGTCCTGTTGCACGGCAGGCCGGCCACCACCACGTCCACGTCGCCGTACCGGGAGAAGTCGGGCATGGGCATCTCCGGACAGGACGGGCCCTCGTCGTCCTCCTCCTCGTCGATCCACTCCGGGAAGAGGTCCGACCAATCGAACACGTCTGACACCCGCTCGAAGTCGACGGTCATCGCGTCGCCCTCCACGCCGAGCGCCAGCAGCTCGTCGCGGCCGATGTTCACCAGGCCCATCCGCAGCCGGCCGCGGAGCTCGTCGAACATGGTCGGCGCGCGCCCCGCGTTCACAATCCTCTCCGTCGCCACCTTGTTCGCCGGCACTCCTCCCAGCTGCAAGCACACGAATTAATGTCAATCGACATGCATAGGCTCTCTAATATAAAATCAGATCGATCAAGAAATCTCACTGACGCCACTGGTGGTCGACAGGACTCACCTTACCTTCCGTGAGAGCTGGGTCGGGCAGTCGTCGCGGAAGGTGCAGCGGACGAGCGACGCGGCGCCGCGGTCGAGGAAGTACGAGTACTTGGGGTGGAGGAGGAGCGCCATGTAAGCGAGGAGGAATAAGGCGAGGAAGGCAGCGTTCAGCTTGACGACGGCCGCGGCCCGCAGCCCGGCGGCCGGGGACTTGAGCACCTCTCCGATGCCTTTGGTTGTCACCCCCATGCTGATGGCGACCAAAGGTGTATCGTGTCTGGTGTCTCTGGGCGCGCGGCGAGGAGTGCGTGGTTGATCGATGTAGCTGCCTAAGCCTAAGCCGAGGAGGCGCGTCGCATGCGCGGGATATATATAGGGGGTGGCGCACACACACTCGTTTGGGCAGACCATGAAAGGTCAGAGTAGAGGTGTCCATTAAGTTTAGCGAGTTATTAGAATTAAGTATTTTTTAAATTAATATAGTTTGATGTAAAATTATTTTTACTATTAAGGAAAATTTTATTAAATTTTTTTTGCTGGAAATAGATTTATTTAATTTTAAATTTATTAATGACTGTAATCCAAACAATTTTCGATTGGAACCTAACAAGCTTTTTTGTTCATCCTTAGGTTTGAGATGAGTGAGCGCCAAGACTGTAAGGCCGGCGAATAAACAGTGGTTGGGAACGGTGAGGTGGGATGGACGCTTGAAAGGAAGTGTGCAGCGAATCGAGAGGAAACGTGTCAAGTTTGGGTCTCAACTCTCAAGGATTCGCCACTTCAGTCCCTGGCCAGCCATCTCGCATGTTTCATGTGTTTCATGTGTTATGGCGTGTTTCATGTGTAATAATGCATGGAAATCACACTTCCTCCCCGTGATCCACCATGACTTGTACTGAATGCTTTCGTAGGATGCTCTGGTTAAGGGCACGTAACACTCTGCGGAGTTAAAATACTTACAGGTTCCTGGGTACTCGCATTGCACCATTGGAGCAATAATTTTTTATTTTTTTATGTTGGTACTTCAGAGGCCAGGAGAACACGCATATTTTAAGCTCAGGTTGAAAAGAAATGTAGCCTGATGGCGTGTACAATAAAACCATCTCAGCTGGTTCTTAGTCTGCACACGTCAACTTTGGTCTGTGTAGAAGAGTGAGAAAATAGTAGATAGAAGAGAGCTAGCTCTTAAATAAGAGTTAGTTTTGTACGAGAGCATAAATAGATTATTTATGTATAAGAGAGAAGAGATAGTTATTGCACAACATCTAGAGATAACTTTTAGAGACAATTATTATACAAATTAGCTTTTATCTTACTTTAGATGACATCGATAAAAGTTAGAGTAAATAGTGGAGTTTACTATTGTACTTATGCGTTTCTGTTATTCGAGTTTCACTCACACTCTTCGATCTCTACAACACTATCAATTGGTATGCTTTAATTGTCTTAAGTTCTGATTGGCTGGCTATGCCATACAGATCCACGAAGGACAAAAAAAATACAGAGCAGTGCTTCTATATGCTTTTTCTTCTAGTACAAGTTGCACAAATCTTGAAGCAAGCGAAGGGGTAAGTAATCATCATCTACCCTTCATTCATGCTTTAATAGTTGTGCAACTTTTAAAAGGAAGAGCATAGAAGCACTTCTCAAAAATACATCATGTAAGTATACATACTAGTCACATTTGAGTACTATTGCATTGTTCAGAAAACACGATTACGTTTGTTTGTTTTATCGCTACTGTTAGCTTTGATTGCATTAATAATTTATTCGGAATCGGTCGAAATGTAGCTTAATTGCTACCAGTATGACATACCCTTCCTACCTTGCGGGTGGGGCCATTTTAATTTCTTCAGTAAGCTTCACACCCAAGTACTAGTATTAAAGTACAGTAACCCAGATAATTCAAGATTTAGTTGGGTCAAGAAGGCCGATCACAGCCACACACAGCCTATCAATACGATCTGTTTGTCGAGGTTTGGTGCATCGATCCTCCAGAAGAACAGCCTAATTCGACCGTGGACGTACGCCTCTTTGGATTATTTATGGTTTGATCGCCATTTTTCTGTGCTGTTCTTGACAGGAACTTCTCAGATTGGGAATTGGGATATGATTGCTGATGTTGTGTCCCTTTTGGCCCATTGTACACCAAGGTACGGTTCGGTTGCCCAAGCTCGATCAGGACCCGCGCCGATGCCGGACAGGCACGCCATGGCGTTATCCCTCCTCTCCCTCTCCCTCTCCCTCTCCCTCTCCCTCCAGTGGAAATATATATGCCGGTGCGATCTTGGCCCTTCGTTCCCGATTCAACGCTCAGGATTGAATGCTATCGGATGGCCAGCATGACCAGGATTTGGCAACGAGGATGTGCACATCAGCACATGTAGCGCACAATGACTAGATACCTTGGAAGAGTGACTGTAAGGCTTCCTCCAGCTGGTGAGTGTCTGTTTCCAAAGGAGTTAATTTCACTGGGATTTTCGTAAGAAACAGTTCAATTATTACAGGAATCGGAAGAGTCTATTTGGTTACGTTGAAATGATGTAATTTTTAAGAGCAAGTACAATAAGGCTACGTCAGCTGGCTCTTAGCTTGTACATGTCTGCATTTGTCTATGTGGAAGAGTGAGAAACGATGAGAGAGAAGATAGCTGGCTCTTATTTAGTAGCCAGCTTTGCACGGATGCATAGGTAAATCATTTATGTACAAGAGAGAAAAGATAGTTATTGCACAACATTTAGAGACAACTTTTAGAGACAGTTATTGTATAAGCTGGCTTTTAGCTTACTATTAGCCTGCAGTGGGCTTTACTATTGTACTTGCTCTAATAGGTAAAAAAAGTTCTAATCCATTACACCAATTAGTTGTGATCGTGGTCAGTGTTTCAGCGTCGCTCAAGAGGAGGTGTTATCGACGTGCAGATTGCTAGAGATCTTGTCAGGGATCTATTTATCAGGTATGGATGGCAATTTAGTAACATGCATGCTATGTGCCAATTGAGGCTTTTTGTTTCATGTTTCATTTGACCTGTTGCAACTTTCATTTGGTATTTGAATGTCTTTTGGTGATAGATTGTTTGCTATAACGTTGTAATAAATGATTAGTTATGTGCATCTTACAATGTTTTAAAAGGAGCCTGATTCTGTACTACCAAACACACAAGGTTTTCACGTCATCTTGTACCGTCTGATATACTAGTAGTCCGTCTTTGTGTAGTATGGTAGCGACTCCTGAGCAGGGTTCAAATTCTCGCCGAAATCCCGCGAAATCTCGGCGAAATTTTGGTTTTCGGACCCCCCGAGTTCCATAATCCCGACGAAATTAAAGAAACCCTAAAAAAAATTTAAAAGTGCTACAGTGCCCTATAATCTCGGCGAAATTTCGGTGAAATGGACCGAAATCTCGGTTTTTTGACCGAAATTTGACCAAAATTTGACCGGAGTTTGACCGGATTGGATTCTTCAAGGCATTTCCCATGTCTGACCAAAATTTCAAAAAATTTTGACGTCGTTTGAACCATTTTCTATTTTGTTGAATTTTACCGAAATCTCGGTAATTTCGGTTAAAAAAAATCGGATTCAAATTTTGCTTTTTGAATTTCGTTCGGATTTCGTCCGAAATAACGAGATCTGGCGAAAAATCGGATTTTGGTCGTTGACGAGATTTGCCATAAAACGAAATTTTTAACCCTGCTCCTGAGTCAAGGGCAATGAAAAGGAGCGACTAGCGGATGAAATTGGAATGGACAATGACGGGGAGTACTTCACATTGTGCGCATTCAGGAACGAAGAAAATCGACCGACTAATCGTTAACCATTCAATTAGAGGGAGACTAGGGAACTGTATACCGTTCCAACAGTATAGCCGTGAAACTTATGAAACTTATCAGTTTCAGTGCTGGTTTCATGAGTTTCAGTGTTTAGTTTCATCAGTTTCATTTTTCATCAGTTTTTAGTGCTAAGTTTCATGAGTTTCAGTATAAAAATTCACAAGTTTCATGAGTTTCAGAGGTATACCGTTCCTACGGTATAACGTTTCTTAGTTTTTCTATTCAATTAATGGCGGACGGGCTTAATTTTAACTTCCTAATATATATATATATATATAGACTTTTCCGTACTCTCGAGTATGTACTTCCACCTTTAGTATAACACTTAAATGAACGTGTTATACTCTTTTATCATTTTCAGTATACTCTAATAATAATTCTAAGATAATATAATGCGATATTGTTAAAAAATTTCATCGGAGCTCTTTTTTTTTGTTGCTATATACCCTTTTCCATACGTAAAAACAGTATATAAACAAATTATACTATAAATGGTGGACTTTGATAAAAATTTTCATGGAACTCACTTTAAATTATCTTATAATCCGTATTAGAGTATACTCAAAAGGATAAAGAGGTATAACAACATCATTTAAGCAGTATATTGAGGGTGAGAGTACGTACGTACTCCCAAGGGTATGGAACCATTTTCGTGTGTGTATTTGTATGTGTGTGAACCCTCCTTTTTTGTTTGAAATACCTAGAAAGGTTCCATGTGCATACAATGCTAAACCCATAATCAGTGGCTAGTACACACATTTGCAACATTAGCATCATATTCATACAATAATTTGTACATACCATAACTAAGAATAATTATACAACAGGCCTTAAGAGGCCGATTATTAAGCAGTGGAAAACATAGTCATCTAGTAATGTGCCCATGTCCAACCGTCAGGCAACCGACCAGGATAGATCCTAGAAAAAATCGTCAGTAAAGTCCCTAGGTCCTACAGCATAAAAAGTATCGTCAAGGTTCTTTGTTTCTTCACTTACTAAAAAGACAACAATAGCAAGGTTGAGGACTTTCGTACCCAGGAAGACTTGTAGTATTTGCAGGGTTATAGATGCATGCAAACTGTAACAAGGGGAAGCTAATAGGTATATTTGCATAAAGCGAAATTGAGCATAAATATCTAATAATAAATTGTAAACGAAATTTGTAAGAGCAATTTTGATTGATAGATAAATAACTAGCATAGTCAGCATCAAAGATGACTCACAAACCTCTATGAATGTGAGTATCCAAATGACCATTTTCCGAACCATAAAATATGGAACAAAGACTTTCCCAAGAAATATTTCTAGATCAATCCTTTTTTACGAAAACATTAAAACCATCTGACTAGTGTTGGTGCACCAAGTTTCTCATAACCGCGGGCATGGCTTTTCGAAAAGTTTTACACTCTGTAGAGGTGTATAGCTTTACCCACGAGCTATGACCAACATCCTTTTGCCGCTATTTCACGCTTCGTTTGGTGTGTGGCCAGGAGGTCATGACAAAATTTTTATATTAACTAACCTAATTTTGCACCAGCTCGGTGATGACAAACCCTTACTATGACGCAGAAGATATTCGAACACTCTGTACTTCTCACACAGTTTACTCCTGTGGAGCCCCACTTCTCCTAATATTAAGGCGTATATCGTTATATTAGTAAACGTTTGTTCCATCACCTCGGTGTGGATGCCCCTTCGAGCAATCTCTATCCGAAAGCCCATACTACTAGCCTCCTAATGTGCAAAGTTAAACTAGATAACTGGTTAAAGCTATCCCATAATAGCACTTGAGGTTGTGCCGATTATCTTGGATTATGTAACACTACGTTCGATCCTTAATTCGATACGGGCGAGAGTACCCCCTACACTACATGCAAGTTTATCCCTCACACATCCGTATATTGCCATAACTCGCCGCGTCAAACCATAATTTTATTTTTATTTTAACAAAATCTCAGCAACCTTTAATATAATTAATATTTTGTTTACAAAAATAGCCATGATTCCTAGCTAGCATATTTTTGGAAAAATCCCTGATAAAAAAATGAATTATGTTTATATCCCCATACCTTTTTTCCAAAAATAACCATCAGACCAAATTTCACTCAGCGCCAAAACACAGCTTTAACAACTAATTTCTATTTAATATATTTATAAAACCAATATAATTATAATATTATGAAAGTACTTTTTAAGAAAAACTTACACATATGATTTTCATGTATCCAATCTAAATATTTAAAAAGATATTGAAAGTTGAAGTTTCAAAAGTTTGACAGAACTCATATATAAAACATAAATATTTGTCAATAGAGGGAGTATATCCCTAACACTGCATCCATCGATCCAGCTATGAGCCTATGATCAATATGGAAACGTTTCATCTCACATCCTAGTACCACCGACCTGATTTGCCTTGTCCCTTGGCTTTCAAGGATCCCCTACGCAGATTGATATCATGATAAGCTACTAGAAGCATATGCATACTGTTGCTGACTCGATCTGCTGATGGTGTCGATCTCTTGGGCTCTTTTTTTTATATATATCTTTGCAGCAAAAGCTAAAGAAATGTCCATAATATATTATCTTGTTCTTCCACGGATCCTTTTTCTTGTGCAATGAACCAGCAATGCATGACTATAAAATAGAGATCGATCAGGTGTGTTGAACACAAAAGCTTCTGAATTAAGAAATCTGCGTTCAATTGCCATCTGATCGGATGCTTCCATCCATCAAGCTAGTACTGCGTGGTTTTCATACGTGGAAAGGCGACGACGCGCGATGCTGGCAGCAATCCGCATTTAGCAATGGGCAAAAGCAACCTATTAGTTGGGACGAACGCTTCAGGGAGTGCCTCCTTTGAATTTTTCTTTTTCACTTTGGCTTCCTTTCTTGTTTCGGCCCTTTCCTTTCAGTATCCGACGACACTTTCAGTAACTTTACTCCACTGTAATGTAAGAGGATTTGTGAGACATACAGATATCTGTATAACGTTGGAGATCCGTTTGCGAATTTAGTGATGTTACATCTCACCTAAAAAAGGGAGGTTTAAGTAGTGATCTGCAGCATAAAAAACACACACACACACTGAACTACTGAAGTCTGAACTGAAGTGCTAGCTAGGTCATGTAAAAATCGCTTACACACCAATTAATCCCTATCGTTTCACCGAAGAAAATACTAGTGCTACCGTTAGAGTGAAAATTAATTTCGCTTTCCCTGCACTTTATGCTCTTCTCCTACTCCACATGCTGTTTGTACCCTAAATTTCTCCTTTTGGTTACGATGTACTGTTCATCGCTAGCAATCAACCTTGGTAAATGGCCGACAATATCTTTTGGGAAAGTTATAAAGAAAAGAAACCTAGCTACCGGTGAATTTCGGAGTAGTGCTTAATCAAATCCAACAAGTCAATTACACAGGTAGCTTTATTAATTATTAGCAGCAGCTGAAGAAGGGCAAAAGGCAGTCGCATAGTTCAATCATGTGTTGTTGAAGACATGGTACAGGCATTTGGAACTATTAGGCTACAATTACAGAGTATTTTTTTGGCAGCAATGTACGATGAAAAGCGATCAGACATGGTTGGTTGGCTAGTCCAGGCTCCTCGAGAGCACACAAAGATTTAACAAAAGAAGTGAGCTAAAAAGGTGAGAGTGAGATGCATACATAGGAGAGTGAGCAGTAGGGTTACAAAGCCTTGAAGGCAACTCCATGCTCAGACGTAACCTACCCCAAGGGGCAAGGGCGTTCCTTCTCCTTGCATGGATGATCACTCGAGCATCAGTTCTCTCTTTTTCTCACCAAATCGCTGATGGATTTATTTGCCTTTCAGTTAAGAAAGTTCGGATGAAAAGTAAACCGGCTCTTAATTCCAACATAAAGGACAATGGATGGAGGACTTCACCTGCTAGGAGGGCTCTAAAGGCCTTCTTTGGTAGTGGGAAATTGGAATCTAGTGGTGGCTGACGCTCATCTCGCTTCAAGAGAAGGATACGTACATTGGTGGTAATTCAGACAAGAATGCCTGAACAGAGTGGTCCGAGTCAAACCATCCATAATGCTCATAATTAAGGTGATTCACCTATAATATATTTGCAAATGCTAACGTAAAGTTATCTTGCTAACTTAACTCTCTTCTTGTTACACTGTGCAAGTGATTATCTATGTAAATAAAAACAATCGGTCATATTCAAGATGCCTCCTTCGTTTTAAGGTCAAGAAAATCCTACAATAATCTAAAAAACAAAAAAATCATAGAAGTTCTCGCATTAATCAAAAGAAAAAAAATCTTCACCACTTATTTTGGTGAGATCAGGTTATAACGATGCAGATTAATCATATATAAATGTTAGAGTTATATAACAAATATAACTGTATTTTAATTATAAAAATAGAGTTGTATATCACAGACAACTGCATCGTAATATGTAGCCGTGAATTATGCGGGTAAATATGCTAGTTTAATTGCATGCTCCAAAATTTCCAACACAAGAATACGATGTTATTACAAACACAACACACTAGCTGCATGCCTCTCTCTACGTGATGGCTACCAGGACAAGGATGGTAAAAACTCTATTAATGGAAAAGTACATATATATATGTATGGCTTTCATGGAAAAAGATGGGTACGTACGGCCACTCCATGTGGGGCCGAGCTATGTACTACAATACGTATGGGACTATGGGTATTCTGCCTCACTTTGGGCATGAAGCCCACCTGTCAGCCTGCAGGAACGGAACCAGGGCTGGTATATGTACAAATACTACATCGAGATCGGTGTATTTGCTTTAAAAGGTATACACCACTTTTTACATCCTTAGAAGATATTAAATTATACATTAAACTAGTAATAAGAGGTATTAAAACTATAAAGGATGGAGGTACTGAGAGTTTAATGGCAATTTAATGGTATCTTCCAGAATCCAGACCTAGCAAAAACTATAATGGTATGTGTATATATATACATATCTCTTTCACATTCAGGTTGGTCCTTGAAAAACAATACACAGAAAACTCAACGAGCACACACAAATTAAAAGCAAGCACGCCAATTCATCATAAATAAAAAAAGAAGATACAAATAAACTTTGATGGATACTGACCATCTTCGATCTATTGCTGCCATCGATTTATTAAAGACATGCTCCCACCGTCAAGGAAGTTGGTGGTTGGGGGAAGGACGATACATGGAACACTGTATACTTGGATATGTACAGTTGCAAAAACCAATCATCGAGGGAAACAAGTTTTTCCCGTCGAATCTAAATAGCTTATCATTAATCTGTAGTAAATTTTGCTATCGAATTTGCTCTCGCTAAAACACCTAGTAAGTCGTGCATGGCATCCATGCGTCGGCGTTCTTGCCGATGCTATGCGATACTACTATACATGCTAGGCAGGCTAGCTTCGCCCCACTGGCCACTACTAGCCGCCATGGCCTGCATAACCTCACATGGAAGGCTCTCCGGAGAATCGTTCAGCTTGTCTGGGCCCAATTCAACGCCTTTTTGAACCCCATGCCACTTCGTAATGTCGGGATCGTATGCCAATGTTTGGAGAGGAATTGTGAAGCGGTAGAGAGCGAAAATTAATGCGGCCGGAGCTCGTCGCAAGGAACATTGCAATTTCTTTATGTAGAAATCTACGCCTCAAGAATCATTTAGGATGCAAGGATTTTATAGAAAGTTTACAGAAACAGTTCGGAATCGGGTGGAATTCCCGCATTTCAAACTAAGCCTAAATGGCTCTAGAATCGTAGCTTTGGGCTTCTTTAGAGCAGTTCAAACCTGGGTCACACAAGTTGTGAATTTTGCACTTCCTCACGGCAAAGAGAAGTTGCGAGTTTGAGGAAGAGGTTTCAGGCTTCGTCACTGGTATGGACTTTTGGGCTTGCGACATAGTAGCGGGCTAGATGTGGGCTGGATTTAGGACGTCATAGCCTCATAACGATCATCTCACACTGACACTACGGCACCGAAAATAAAGAAAACAACTCCGTCGAGGTCCCGCCGCCTACGGCGTAGGCGGCGTGCACTGGGGCTGGTCCGGCGAAATGGTGTGGCTGGGGTAGAACGGCCGCGATGGTGGACGCGGACATGATGTGCGGGAGAGGGCAGCGAAGGTTCTCCGTTAATGCGGCGGAGTAGGGTATCTGGTGGGGAATGCGTCGTCTCGGCGTCTCATGGATTGGAGGTATCGTCGCATACTCGCATGCACATTTGGTTTACAGGATGAACTTATCTTTGCTCTTCGGACGATTTGGTAGGCCTTACCGGTCGGCGACATGGCCACCGGTACGTGCACAGGGCCGACGGAGTGCAACCACGCGCGCGCGCGTCCCGCCGTGCCCTCCTCTTTTAAATTAGAAATAATTGATTATTTACCATAAAGTTGATCTATATTTGATGAGTTACCACGTCAAGTTTTACTGATATTTTGATCCAAAAGCCACATATCAATAAGACATGGCGTAACAAATCATCAAATACACATTGACTTTATGGCACATAATAAAATCTCCCTTTAAATTAACCATTTCCTTTTTTTAAAAAAAAACGAAACCATCTTTCTTTTTACAATGCATGTAGGGTGGTAGGATGACGGCAGTGCCGCTGCTGCTGCGGTGATTGGCCAGCTTCTACGAGGTGGCGACTAGAGCGCTACTCTCGCCTGTGTTTGCAGACCGCGCTCGAGAGCTATGTGGTGGTGGTGTGCGTGGCGGTGGCGGTGTCGATGGTGACGGTGTGCGTGGCGGTGGCGGTGTCGATGGTGACGGTGTGCATGGCGGTGGCGACACTGGAGAAGAGGAGCATGGGCGTCATCGGCCTCTATGCCAAGCTGTCACCATTTGAAATGTGGATAGACTCTTTGTCGCAATTTCAAATGGCTATAGAGATGTATTTTTGCTATTTTTTTAATCGGTGTATTTTTATATCATTTTTCATTAAAATAATATTATTTAAAAAATTCCCATTTCATCGCTGTCGTTGAGGATGTGCATGGAGATCTTTGGGTTGAAAATTACACGAGGGCAAACAACCAGCCTGTAGCATTCACAATTTCAGTAGGAGAATTCAAGAAACCAAAGCCAACCGTCTTAGCAAACCATCTTGTCCCGGAAAACCAAATACCTCGACAAATATATATCAACACTGTCTTCCGTAGATACATACAAACACATCGTCGGATAAATTACAGGTCAACAAAGACTTCACAGCACAGCGGCTGACAGGACATGGGGACTCGCCTTACTACAAAATGTACACGCATCTCAGGGCACTAGCATGCCACCAAAAGGGGAAGGTGGTGTGTTATTTCGCAGCTCTAAGCCTCCTCATGGCGAAAAACATGATGATGTGCGGGAAGAACGAGAATCTCTTTGTTTTCTTCGTCTTCACAAGCGATTCTTAATCATTAGGGCTATTCCTGGCGGACACATCCGACAGTGGATGAACTGAGGCACAACAATCTTTTTTGCTTGTGCCCCTAGTGTCTCCATTGCGCTCAACGATGATCATTGCAGTGTTTGAATGTTTAACTTCGGATTTTGAAGCTTCATCGGCCTTGCGACGCTGCCCATTCTCCTCTCTCCATTTCCTCAGCTCTTGCTCCGTGGCCAGCTTGCCTTTGGCGGTCCTGTTGGCCTGCTTTGTCTTCCAGAACCTTGAAAATTTCGCTCAGTCTTGATAAGCTGCGCGACTCGGACTTTTTGGCCACCTCGACCTGTGCAATTGCAGTAGCTGTCCTCTCTTGAACAAGATCTGCTGCCTGATGGGACTTCGCTACGAGAGATGAGTATTCATCCAAGTCAAGTGTGATCATTCGAGGAAAACCTTGATCTTCAATGTTTACTGCGAGCTTGCTCTCCTCTAATGCTCTAAGAGCATCGAGAGCCAGCCTTTCAGACTCTTTCGTTGCTTCTATCTCCTTCAGAACTGCTTGGAGCCTGAATTCCATAGTAGTCAGACCAGCCTTCGCTCGCTCCACTTCCTCCTTGGTCTTTCTTAGCTTCTTCTGTGCCTTTATAGCAACGGACTTAGCCTCGTTGCTGGGCTGCATCTAGCAGAATCTTGGGCAACTCCATCATTCTATTTCAGGATTCCTTCTCCTTGGCCTGAACTGCTTCCGCTTCCTGTTGTGCCAGCTGAATCTCCACCTTGAGAGATGAAACAGTGATGGATGCCATTGCTTCCATCTGCTGCATGGTGGCAAGTGATGCTTTCTCTTTGCTCAACTCCAGTTTGAGCGACACAGCAGCAGTTTTCAGAGCACAGACTTCATCTCTCACCTTATATACGCTCTTACTAAACCGATTTCTTCTTGCATGGACTTACGAGTTTCCTTTCCTTGTTCTTGTGCTTCTTCAATTTTCTTTGCCTCCATATATGCAGTTAGCTCATTGTTGAGCTTCAGCAGCAGGTTGGATGATGTCTCAAGCTTTAATTCCAGGTCTTCAACTAAAGAAAGCTTATTGTCAAGTTGATTCAGCTCCTCTTCTACTTGCCTCAGATTCTTCTCCCATGTAAGGCAATCCTCATCTCGAGCCATGGACGTACCTATCCTATGTTCTTCAGCATCATGGCACATTGCATGAGCCAAATCCAACACCCCTTCAATTTGTTGTTCTCTACAGTGAGCTCCTCTACTCGCCTCTCAGCCTCTTTGGACATTGTGAAAGCTGCCTGATAGTTTCTTATGGAAATATCCCGTTCGATCAATAATGAATCCTAATCTTCCTGCACTTTTTTTTAACTCATCCTTCACCAACTTCAGTTTGGACACCACTGCTTCGTATCGTTCTTGGATAATCTTCAATTTCTCGTTGCCCACGACATTATCATCACTGGCAACTCCTTCCTCCATCCCTTGTACAATAAACAGAAAGAACTCCAGATCCTCCTTGGCATGTGCCTCTTTAGTGTGTGCCCTCTCCAGGTCATGTTTCAACTCTTCGGTAAGCTTCTTTGTTCTCTCAAGCTCATGGAATACTGACGCCTTTGTGTTCTCTAAAGCCTCTTCCGCTTGCCGTTTACACTCTAAAATTTCCTTCTTCAGCCTATCGAGCTCGAGTACAACATGTTCACTCCCTGGGTATACCAAGATTGTTAATCATAGATAGAGATTTACAAGAAAGGATGTTAATTATGTCCGTAGGTTATAAGAGGTCAAGTAAGGTTCAATGAAACAACAAAAATAGACTGGTTATAGACAAAGATAAAAGCATAATTCATAAAGTGTATATGGGAGAATTAATGTAACAAATAAGAGAAGGTGTGTTGTGAGTTACCTGTAGTGTTTGTGTTCTACGTCTTTTCCAGCTAATGCTACCACCAAATCTTGAGGCAGCAACCTTTATTGATTCAATGTGGGTCGTAGTATCCACAAAGGTTTTATCTGTTCTCAAAAATTTCCCACTATTTGATCTGCTCACAGGTGCAGGCACCTTCTGTCATGTGTCTCCTAGGCTCGTTTGGCGCTCAGGAAGTCTATGCACAACCCGTGGTTTATCTTGTTTCACTTCTGTTAGGATGGAATGTGGAGTTTCACAAGCAACCTTCTCAGAATCGGAACAAGAGGCGCCATCTTGAACGTTATGCAAGGGCATACATTGGACCTCTTCTCTTAACCCAACCAAAGTCTTCTGAATTAGAACAAGAGGCACCATCTTGCCATCTTCTGAAGGTTATTGTTGCTGCCTTCATTAGTAACTTCAGTTGGCTTAGGCTCTACAAAATTTTGCACAGATTTAGGTGAAGAAAAAGATGCAATTTGAGATGAGCCCCCCACTTCAAGATTCTTGTCTACCATTCTCCAAGTCACAGTTCAGCTAATTTTATATTAACCGTGGAAGAAAACATTGGAGATAATAATTAGAATGGATAACAAAACAGTCAAAACCTAGATTTGAGTTACAGTTGATTTTGCCAAATAAAATAATACATATGAGCGCACATCCGCACACACAAGCTAATAATAAACTGGCATCATCACGGGATGTTTTGAAATGTTAGATTGTTGATTGAATCAATGGAGATCTTGAAATGCAATATTGTTTTATAGGAGGAATCTTCATCTATGACGTTACTTATCAAAGAACATTCAGGAATGGTGAGAATTTGATAACATTTTATCCATGGTAACCAGAGCAAAAAAAAAATTCTCATGTTGATAAGCCACACGCCATTGTCTTGACTTTTTGTCAGGCCAAAGCTACTTCTAGCTAGTATTTTGATCGAACAATGAGTATCGATTAATGATTATGAAAACATATTAATACTCCACAAAAAATTATTGGACCAGATTAAAAACGACATTCCCAAACATTTCAAAAAATAACAGAAGTGAGATCTTGATATGTAAGCAAATTTCATGGTTAAACACAAGAACTCAGCTTCGTGCTAAGAAATATCCCAAAAACATCGAAACAAAAACTCAAGAACTCATGAAGCGAAACAAAAAGATCAATCTAAAAAGGAAACAAGCAATATAACAGAAAACCACACATAGGACAGTATCTGAAGGCCATATACATGAATCAGAAAGTAAACCAAAATCTAAAGACATAAGCATGAGCTGAAACTTACTCTCAAGACACTCTTGTCTGCATGTTTTGTTATTGGAGGGAGAAGATTGGAGCTAGGACAGAGGTTTTGGCACTTTTTGCGAGTATTGGAGGGGGAAGACTGGAGTTAGGATTGAAAGAATTGAAGAAGTGGAGAGCCACGTGGGAGGCGGAAAGGACCAATTTAATAATCGTAGGGGAAGACTTGGACCTATTCCCTTAATCCAATATTTGTTTTGATTTGTTTCTGTAGCTTTTGTACATTTTTTTTAGTTCTTTGTATTGGTGCTATTGGAAGTTTGGTACAAGCTGGATGCTTAGGGAAATTGTGTGCCACCATGAAGTAATTACAGCTGTATTGGCGGATATTCAAATAGAACTTCATGATAGTTGAAAATGGCATAAAAGCACTGCGCTTCAAGTTTCTCCCGCTGTAGTTTGTTAATGTTGACATTTCGTTGGTTGAATTGTACTTCATATATGTCATTAAGTGTGCGTATATGGTTAAATTCAAAGAAGTTACGAGCAAAACGAAAGCATATTTTATGTAAGCCAGCATTTCTTAAGAAACTAGCTAAACTTCTTTTTGCTTGGAAAAGTCAACCAAGAAGCAAAAATACAGAAACAATTACTCATACCTCTTCATTATCTAGTATATTTCAAGAGGGAGCAGAAGATGCCAATTTTTGGTGTCTTCATTTCCATGGTAACAAATTACTCTGTACCTAGTCAATGAAAAACAGGAAAGTTACCATATGCGAAAGTAGAAAGTCAAGCATTGTTGGGAATGGCTATTAGATAACAGTCTTCACTGGCGATAAATGTGGAGGTGAGTCAGAAAATCCACTCTGGACGTTGTATCCTGCCTCTATATCTCTACCTACCTATGTCAGTGCCATGACCCAAACGTTCTTTTATTTTTCTTTTGGAAAACAAAAACAGATACTACAACTGAATTTGAGGAACTTTAGCCCCCTTTTAACAAATCAGTGCTACAGAAATATTTAGTGTGTGACTTCTTTTCCTGATAAAAGTGAGATACTTTACAGGAAAAAAGAAGTATGTTTGGTGTAGTGGAGTCTTCATCATAGCATGGCCACCTGCCACAAAAACAATGAACTGCTAAGCTGAAGCATAACTTAAACTGTAAGAGTAACAAGAAAGTGACAACACCATAACCTATATAGCATCAAATTTAGCGTTCACCTCCAAGTTATAGAAATGCCAGAATTGCAGGTGTCCGTAGTATAAAATATGCAACTGGCTGCTCAACTCTCTGGAGATCTTGTTGTGTTGGTGTACCTGATACTCAAATTTGACGGAACATAGATTTCATTGAGTTAGTCTGTTGACCTAGGTTGTCCATAATCTTTCCAAATCATAACAAACAATTCTTTATAGGTATCACCATAATAGTAATGCAACAACTGTGCAGCATCTTACCATGTAAATGAACAGAGTCCTCCTTTACGATTATGAGGCATTTTAAAAGCAACAGTCCTGGTTACACCAAGATGGAAACATCTCTGTTTTGTGCAATAGCTAGCACCAAAAGATTAAGCCGCAGAAGAACGATTGAATGCTTTCCTGTGCTTTAACAAAAAAAATGCTCTGCCAACTGTCTGTAACAAACACCAACGACTAGCCCAGAGCATAGTTTCAACACATTCCCAAAATTGTAATGTCTAATGTTTGACCAAAAACTTCTCTAGCTCTGGAGTTTTTTTTGTTGCATCAGTCCTACCATGTCAATCCAATTAAGTTGACTCCCACATCTTTTCTCAATCCCTTTGCTTCCATATCTAATCTCAGCCACTCATAGTCACTCCATTTGCCACCCAAATCATAGATGTTAGAGAGCATGACATAAGATCTTGGGTTGCTGTGCTCAGATTCAACGAGCAATTTCCGTACAGCCTCACCAATTTTATAATTTCCATGGAGTCTACAGGCTCCAAGCAATGACTCGAGCAAACTTTCTGACGGCCTGAACGGCATTGACCTAACAATGTCATATGCTTCATCCAAGTGGCCAGTCCGGCCTAATAGATCCACCATGCATGAAAAATGTTCCATTCACGGAGTGATGCCATGGTCTATCTGTAGTGATCTGAACAATGCTCTTCCTTGCTCTACAAAGCCACTATGACTGCAAGCTGACAACATACTAACAAAAGTTATGTCATCTGGCTCCACTCCTGAGTCTATCATCATTGAGAAAAGGTCAAGGGCAGAAACACAATCCCCATGCATACTGTATGAGTTGATCATTGCACTCCAAGTGACAGAATCTTTTACCACTGAGCTATCAAAGGGCTCCCTTGCAAATGATATGCTCCTACACCTTGAATGCATATCAATGAGAGCATTGACAACCAAATGGGTTCCATCAAAGCCCTTCCGCAGTATGAGAGCCATAAGGCAATCTGCCAAATCTATTTTTCCAAGCTGTGAACATGTTGATATAAGTGGCAACATGGTTACTGCATCAGGTTTAACATTAAGGAAGCTTATTTTCCTGAAGAAATCAAATGCAATATCAGCTTGCTTGCATTGAACACAGGCAAATAAGATGGCATTCCATACTATGATGTTCTTTTCACCAACCAAATTAAAAAGTTTACAGCTGTAGTCTATATTGATGAACCTACTATACATACAAATGGCTGATGTGAATAAAGATGTTTCTAGCCTGAAGAAATTTCGAATTGCATAGCTGTGAACAGACTTCCCTTGCAATTGGCTCTGACATATAGGAAATAAATTCAACAACGTAACAAGATTTGGCTTTTGGTCATTGTTGACCATTTGGTAAAACAAAGGTAATATCTCTTCAGATAGGTTGTTTTTGTGGTATCCAGTCATCAGAGCATTGTAAGATATTGCGTTCCTATAAGACAAGCCACCAAAGAGTCGCTGAGCTGCCTCAACAATACCGCAGTTTGTGTACATAGTAATGAGGGCATTTGCAAGAGATGTCCGAATTGCATCCACTTTTGACTGCCAAAGAATGAAGTGATTCTCCAATTTTGGCATCCTCGGCTACAGAAAGGCTGTTGATAAGGCTAATCAGGGTCACTAGATCAAACTGCATGTCTGCTTGGCGCATCTGGCAGAATAGTCTTACAGAAGCCCCTGAATCTCCAATTTCAGCAAAACTAGATATTATAGTGTTCCAAGATATTAACAATCATACTTCCATTTTCTGAAATAACTTATAGGAATTTGAGAGCTCTCCACAGTCAGCATACATAGCCAGGAGTGCATTCATCACACTCTGGTTCAATTCAAATCTGTTTCTAACAGCATATGCATGGATAGACTTTGCTACTTGTAAATATTTAGTGTGTCTGCATCCCGAGATCACATTAATGACAATTGTTGCATCTGGAGCGACACCTTCAATTTGCATCTTGCAGAATGTATCAAGAGCCATGTTCCACTCATTGTACAAGACTATAGAGTTGTACATGTGAAATGTGCGCCCCATCAAAAATTTTCTAGCTCCACCACTGCCTGATTGTGTGTGTGTGTTACAAATTTTCAAAACAAAAACAGTTGAAGGAAGGTCTCCACGCCATCCTAGGTCTACATTCATGCCGGTAGAAAGTCAACCCGTGTTCGTAAAAGCAAATACAATAAGACCACATCAGTTTACTATGAACATGTACACGTCAGCTTTATCCTATGTGAAAGAGTAAGAAAAGAGGAGAGAGAAGATAGCTGGCCCTTATTTAGTAGCTAATTTTGCACAGGAGCATAGATAGATTATTTATGTACAAGAGAGGAGATAATTATTACATAGCATCTAGAGACAATCTTCAGAAATAGTTATTGTACAAATTGGCTTTTGATTTACTCTAAATAATATATCTCTGACGTTTTTTTAGTGATTTTCAATTTGATATTTTTTATTTTTGAATTTTGATTTTTAAGCGTTTTTTTGGGTATCGATATTGTTAATCGGTCAACGTAGCCAACCGAGATGCCTACAAGTTTTAAAGCCTATACTCGTATTTACGTCATTTTTCATATCTATACATCATAAGTAGTTTGAAATCCGACATGATCACAATTACATCATTCTACAACTTTTTAAGGACATTCTGCAAAAAAGATTGGTCTTGTGGCAAACATAAACATTTCAATCACATTGCAGACAGCAGTTGGCAGAACAATGCAACATGAAAAAGCATTACATGATTACATCCACAAGATGAAACACTATATTTACCTAGCGAGTGAGCCTATTATTCTTCTGACAGTACAGTGAGATAATAGAGTGAACAACTACACTATAATGAAAACTGCAAAACAGACATACATAACTAGAACCTAATCTGCTAAATCGCGAACACTAACTCCTCCACTGCTCATTGATTGCACATTCGCCAATAACAACTCTTCCATGCTTTGCTTCAAAGCATCTCTGCTTCCAACAGATTTTGTCACAGCAAACAATTTTTCAGATGGAATAGCCTACAAATATAGAACACTAGGGTCAATGTCATTGATATTCTGATTCCGAGCGTGTCGTTGCCCTTCATCTCAAGGCTTGCAACAGATTAAGCTAATTAATCCTGTGAATTTACTTGATCATTAGGTACAGCAGTGGAAGCACTGCTTAATCTCCTTTTCTTGCATGCTTTACTTGATTCTGCATCAACTTCCACCTCATCGTCAGCAAAATTCTGATCAGAGACCTCTGGGGAGAGAAGAGAGAATCAGAAACTAAGTTCATTGCAGGATGTTGCTTTGGAACATCGGAAGCACAATTTAACAGCATCCATATCTAACAATTATGGGCTTATGGCTACCATAGATACATCCAGAAAAGAAGAACTATACATAATCTTGTAGCTTAAGCACATTGATTTGTTATTGTTCATGTCTATTCCATAAAATCAAAAAAAATACGTATATATTATGATGTACCAGGTGTTGAATCCCAGGAAGAGCGACTGAAAGCTACACTAGATAGACTGCATGAAATTATAACCTATGAACTGCATGCCTATATTTGAATATCTGAGCAGTGATATTCAGTAAAGATAATGAAACAACGACTGCAGAATTTTAAGCATTTGTCAGTCAATTAATGAGGTAATTGAGTTAGCCACCTGTACTTCCATCAAGAAGGTCTTCTCCCTTGCAAGCCTCCCATTCCCTTCCATGTGACAACGGGGTCCTCCCTCGGATAGTCTGAATACCCGATTCGTGATCACCCACTAAAGCTTCTGCCACATCACCTCGTGCATTGCTAGTGCAATCACGCGGCCTAAAATGCTGAATCCAGGGGCTTGCAGGCAGGCAGTATTTGTCCCCAATTCGAGCACAAGCATTGGTCCTCTGAAATTTGAGTTTCTCCCACACTCCACCACGGAGAACCTTGAAATCATTGCCACTAGAATCGTTCTGATTCGCATTCTGTTCGTGATTGTAGAGCTGCTCAACGAAAGAAGCCTCAATGGAGCTTATATAATGCATGTGCCTCTCATCTGTCCAACCTGCCGACATCGTGTCCAGAATTCGATTACCCTGTCAAAGAACCACAAGACAATAATCATTTCATTCTGAGGATCTAGGAATTTGCTAACAACATGAAGTAAAAATGGGTCCAAAATCTATGTTCAAAGAAGACAGTAGCAACATTTCCACGACTTAAATTACGTGTGCATCAAGAGCAGGGACAAAATATAAGATATTTTCCTGGATAACGGCATGAAGATTCAGGCAAACAACAGGCGTTCAAGCACTAATGAACATAATTTTTCACTTGGAAAAAGGCGTGACGAGCAACAATAGTTCATGAATTTATCGAATAGTTTGCAAAGATTCAAACAAGCATGCATTCTCTAGTTACTATGACAAAAGAAAACATGAAACTACACATACAACATCTCAGTAATCAATATAAAAAATTGAGAATAAAAGGGTGTGCCAACAAAAACACTTTGTGGTTTAGTACCTGGGCAATGCGGCCGGCAGCTGGCTCTGCCTTAATCGGTCGATTCAGTGACACATCACCCATTTGATTCTTCTCAGCGAAAGAAGGAACCAGCGAGGCGAGGAAAATTCCAAGGATTTGCTTATATTTTCGTGAAAGAGTAAAGCTATAAAATATGGCACAAAATTTTCTTTTGAAATTTTGGTGAACCTGCAGAAAGGTAGGAGATCAAGAAAGAAGCAAATCGGGGGAGGAAAGGAAGGAATTCCCTCGAGGTCGGATGATTATGGAGGGGAGAAACAAAGGTGGAAAAGATTTGAACCCCAACAATCAGAAAACAAAAACACACGCAGGTCAAGAAAGATCCGGATTTTCGCAGGATCTCGACGAGCGATTAACAGAAAGCTACGAATCAAACAACCTCTGACAGAAAGAGCAAGAAGGCTATGGGATTTGGCTCGGTCGAAGAACGGAAGGGAAGGAAAGAAGTAGAAGAACAGGAAGCAGGGAAAGAAATGACGAATTGACGAACAAAACCACGCCCGTAGGGAGCAAATAAAGGCCGCATTTGCGCGGCCCCCTGACCTGGTCCTTCCGAGCAGGTATAATAAAGCCAACTAAGGCAACCTCGTAATACTAGTAGCCTTCACATCAGTTTTAGTATAACAAAAAAAAAGTGATAGCTTTTATTTAAGGTCTGTTTGGATCCACTAGTAGCTAATAGTTAGCCAGCTAATAGTTTCTAGCTAATATTAGCTAGCTAATTATTAGTTGGAGGGTGTTTGGATCCACCAGCTAATATGTGGCTAATAGATGTTATTGTTCAGAATACACATGCTATTAAATGCTATTGGTGGTAGACGCGAAGGGCATTTTGGTTAAATACCACCTATTAGCTGCTATTAGCTGGGTTTGGTTAACTAATGAGATACCCATTAGCTGGGTGTCCAGCTAATAGTTAGCTAATCTATTAGCTGGGGGTGTTTGGATCCACTCCAACTAATTTTTAATAGTTAACTATTAACTGCATGGATCCAAACAGACCCTTAGTAATCAGTTTTGTTTGAAAGTATAGTTAAGTTATTTATATCTAAGAGAGAGAAATGGTTATTACATAGAGATAATTATTATATAAACTAGTTTGTTTTGCTTACTCTAGATAACATAAATTAGTATTGGAGTAAGCAGTGGACTTTAACTATTGTACTTCCTTCTATCATCATTTTATAATTTTGTTGAGTTTTATAAATATATTACAATAAAAATTAGGGCCAAAATTAGGTTCTAAGGGTGTATGTATGTTCAAAATATCATCTTTTCGAAGAACCGGTGTAGCACTTGCTTACCCGTACGTACCGTCGCTTTTCCACGTGGCGCGGCCAGGAAAATATCTCGCCGCAGCAGATATTTGTTGGCCTCTCTCGCGTGCGTGGCCAAAAAGATCCTGCCTGCAGCTGGGACCCGCCTCCGCTCGGTGTGCGACTGTGCGCCGCCGGAAGAAGAGAACCAGACCGGGGGAAGAATAATATCCGATCTGCCTGCGCCGTCCGTGGTAAACTCCGAGCAAATCCCCCTCTTTTTTTCACAGAAAAACTAAAAAACGGCAACGGTATACCTCTGAAACTCATGAAACTTATGATTTTTTGCACTGAAACTCATGAAACTTAGCACTAAAAACTGATAAAACATGAAACTGATGAAACTAAACACTGAAACTCATGAAACCAGCACTAAAACTGATAAGTTTCATAAGTTTCATGGCTATACCGTTGCAACGGTATACCATTCCCTAGTCACTCTCTTTTTTTATCTTTGCTAAACTCCGAGCAAATCCCTTTTTTTTTTATCTTTGCTGTCATGTATGATTCCGTGATGCGTGATGCTCCATTCAGCTAGAATTATCCAATGAAAGTCTCCATATGATTCTTTCTGTCTTTGTAGAGCTGTGCAAATCTGCAAGATTTTTTTTTTTTTTTTTTTTTTTTTTTTTTTTTTGATTTTGAGATGCTTTGTTCAGTTATCCACAGGAAGTCTCCGGGTAGATGGAACATCCACACCCCCTTCCGGCATCTAACCAGGACACAACCAGGAGATATGACTTATGTGACTTGTGGACCCCACAGTACAATTATTGAGGCCCCAGGAAATATCTAAGGGAATATATCTTAGGCCTATCTATGCTTTCTTTTCTTTTCCTTCTCCGACACAAACCTGAAAATATGTTGTGAATGGTATATCAGTTCTGCTATAGTATGTAAGCCCAGGGAATGCAGATGCAGTTTAACTGAAAGTCTAAAATAAAATGGGTAGTTCCCACGTATTGCAGAAGCCACCGTCTGAAAGTACAAGGAAGATAAGTGTGACTCCCCACAGTCTCACAAAACTTTGAAATACAAATATCTAGTTGACTTTGACCTTAATACGAACTTTACGCATTTTTCAGATTTTCTCGAATTTTTGCATTTAAAGAAAATGCTTTAGTGATGGCTTCTCATTTTCAAATCCCAAAATTTAATCATCTCAAAATCTGAAAATATTTTACTTAAGTTTTAAACAGTCCAAAGGGGCCTTCCAAAAAAATTTATGATTTTTTTAATTTAATTGATGCTTCTAAAAATCAAATATTAGATCTTTCATTAAAACAGAAGCACTAAAATAATTTTTAAGAAATTCACAAAGCTACTTAGGGCTTGTTTGTTTTTTACTGTGGTTTCTATCAAAGTTGATTCTATCTTGTAGTTGCAGAGAAGCTGATTCTTCAAAAGTTAGAATCCAAAAGCACATATGAAATGAATTGTGGATTCCACTGTATATGGGTGGGTTGGATTATGAGAATTGATTCCTAGAATTGGGCTATTTGTTTTTTATTCAGTTTTTAGGGCCAGAATCAAGAATCAAAAGCAAAAACAAACATGCTCTTATAATTTGAAATTTTTACAGAAGCACTAACAAAGCTAAGGATCATCCCTAAAAATTTTCATAAAATTTGAAATAACTTTGATAGCTTTAAAAATTCCAGTTCCTTTAACTACAAATTTAAACTTCATTAGAAAAACATGTTTAAACAAAAAATTGGAAAGTATCACTTCCCATAACCGTGTCCTTAATTGAAAGATGCTTTCCACCGAAACCCGCTTTTCCTACTAGGTTGTTCTCTCTTTCTCTCTATGACAAGCGGGCACGGCTGTCAGCCACTACCCTAGTCCAGGCCCACTTGTCAGCGACCTCCTTCACCCAATGCACGCCCTACATCAAACCAAGCCATGCCATGCACGCCCATGATCACGCCAGTGCACACCCGCGCGCAAAAACACGGCGCCACATCACCGACTTGGACTGCCACCTTGCCACCAGCTCTGCCCACGCCTCGCCGCGACAGAGCTTGGTACTTTCGCCTGTCCTACCCGCTGCCACGCCTCCTACGCATGCCAGAGCAGTTGATGCCGTTGCTACACCCCGTTGCTTCTGCCACTGCCTCATGCGCCTTGCAGGCATGAAAGGCCGCTGAATTTTCCTACAAGCCACTCAGCTGTTATCTTCTTCCTCCTGGCTGAGATACTATGCTCATGGGCCAAGAGCTGAACTCCCCTCTCTGTTGCTATATAAACCTCAGTGAGGCTGCTCCCCACACCTCCATGTTGCCTCTCCTGCCCCAAGTCCGACCTATTCGTCGATGTGAGCCTCCATTTTCGATGTAAGCCGTAAGCACGAGCTAGGCTCAATTGACCCATCCAGTGAGTCATTTTTAAATTATACCAGGTCAAAGCATCCTTGAGGGCCCCTAATCACGTTCCTCACCTTGGTTCTAGCACTAGTCACTCGCAACAACATTGCTACATCGCTCATCGTCTACCTCGGTTTCGACCACAGCCGCCAAGTCCCCACAGCGAGTCTCTGTCGCTGCCAAGCTCTAAAACGGACCCCTTATGCCCCAATGAAGTGTTCCCCTCTCCTTGCTGACCATGATCACACACACAGCTCCCTCCCCGTTGTTTGCCGGTAGCGTTGTTGTAGGGCTTAGCCGCTGGCCTGCTCCGGCCACCGCCGGTGAGTCCCCTAGGTTCCCCTAAGTCTCCTCTAGCCATTCCCAACCACTCACCTAGCACAGTTTGTTGCCGTTCGCCGTCGATGAGCTTTGCAAGCCTCCGCCCTATTATGTGTCATCGAAAGGTGGGCCTCCCTTGTTAGACACACGCACAACCCCTCTCTCTCTATGTGTGTGTCACTAACACCCCAGCCCCACATGTCAGTTATTTTAATTAAAATTGGGCTTTAATTTTGTATCACTGACATGTGTGTGTCACTAACACCCCAGCCCTTAGGTGATTTTCAGCCATTTAAAATTCAAATATTCATAAATTTTGTAAACAAACTCCAAATTAAGTGAAATCAATTTCTAATTTTTCCTAAAATCAATATCTTTCTGTTTCTATAAAAATATTTGAATTTAGTATGTTGGAATTCATTTGCTTCTTATTGTTGCTTTGCGATGAATTGCGTGTAGACACCAACGCTCTGGAAACTTCCACCGTTGACCTCGACACCACTCAAGAATTCAACGAGCAAGGCAAGCACCTACTTTGACCATGTTAATCCTATTATTCCACTTAAATTATGTTGTTTTATCATTTTATGTATGCATATGTTCAGTAAATTGCTATATTATGGGTACGGGAGATATTTCTACTTGTTACATGGAACTTCCCTAGTAAATACGTACATGTCAACCTCGGAATCCCTAAGGTTTGATTAGACATTAAATAATATCAAACTTGGGTATACTCGAATATGTAAGTATTTGCTTAGCCATGACTTGGGAGAACAAATGGTTGGGTGCATCATTTGTTCAGGGATGGAAATTTGACATATTGAGAAAATGGTATGCGATGTTTTGACATAAAATCAAAATTGAAAATTATGGTTTGACATGGGAAAGTTATTTATATATATTGAGGATGTAAGTTCAAGTTCCATTAGTTCTAGTGATTAGTTTAAAATTAATGCTTAATTATTATTTAATGACAAATATATTCTTATTGAGACTAACATGTTGCAAATAAAGTAGCTCATGGTTGCTTTTCAATCAAATCTTATTTGAAGTGGTATGCATGGAGCTAGAGATTTGCATGTGTTGCAAATAGAGAGCTCAAACATTTAAATTGATTTGATTATTGCATAAAGCTATGGATTCGCATGTATTGCAAAAAGGAGAGCTTTTGCACTTTGGCTTAGTTAGTTGTATGGAGCTAGAGATTTGAATGTGTTGCAAATAGAAAGCTCATGCACTTGTTGACTTGGTTTTTTCTTGAAGCAATGATTTGCATGTGTTGAAAAAACAAAATGCTCAAGCAAATTGATTGTTTGGCTTTTGCATGAAACTAAGAGATTTGCATGTGTTGTAAATATAGAGAATTCATGCAAGTTGCTTTGATTTGGTTGTTGCATGAGGCTATGGATTTGCATATTTTACAAAAAGGAGATAACTCATGCATTGTGATTTAATTGCTATTTGCAAATATATTTTGCAAATGAGCGGGAGGTTATGTGTGTCAATCCTAGAGCATGTGAAGTGGGCAATTGCAATGCGTTTGCAAAGTGCAGTGATCATGTGTTGATCACCGCATGGCTAAGAGGATTGAACCCATTGGTTCTTGGTTTAGTTGCAAAATGTGTTTTTGCAAATAAGTTAAAATTGTCTGGAAAAAAGGTACTATTGTAGTTGTCTGAATCTAGGGGTGGGCATTCGGTTTTTTCGGTCTAATCGGTTCGGTTTTTTCAGTTTTAAAATAATTCGGTTTTTGAAAAGTGGCCACCGAATTTCTCAGACTAAAATGAAAAACCGAACCGAATTAACTGAAATATTTCGGTTCGGTTAATTCGGTTTTTCTGTTAACCGAGATATGAATAAACACAAGGTAGATTAGATTTTATCCTTCTCACATCGCAACATAAAGTAGACATAAACCCACACAATATTATAGGTAATTACAGTATAAGTATAGTAGAACATATGAACATACTACACGTATGCATAAAGATGTTAGAACATAATAATTGTTTGGTAGATTTAGGAAGAACATTATAAAAGTGAAATTGTTCATGGGCTATTCGGTTATTTCGGTTTTTGAAAACCAAAAACCGAACCGAACACCGAAAACCGAATTATACCAAAATAAAAACCAAACCAAAAACCGAAAAACCCGAAATAATTCATGAAATGTAGCTCATCTATAGCTCTGTTGAAGCAAACTGGTCATTATCAAATTCTGGATTGAAATGGACTTGTATGAACATACGATGGTATGCTGGCATCTTCATGTCTTGGTTAGCAGGATGAGTTGATTAATAACTTCTTACTAGTGCATGAGTTTCTGAAATGTATGCCCTAAAACAAAGTACTTGAAGGGTACATGCAATTTATTAAAAGTATCATACCTTGCTATTTTGGAACCCAGTGGTTCCATACAAATTGTAATTGAATATTGTATTATTAATAGTTCATAGAATGTAACAACGTATTTCTCAAGCTTGTTGATATCATCCCAAAACAAATGAGATAATAGGCTGATTTGCAGTTTACATCTTTTGTTGGTTTTCGGAATATATTAGCTTAAATTGGCATTGCGTCCGATTAGTATTTTTATGTGTAAGGAAAACTGCTGTTGTAGGATTGAAATAAAAAGAAATTGTGGAACAAACAGCAGGGGTTTGCTTAGCCGCCAGTTAAGGACCTTAGACCATCTCCAACGCTGTCCCAAGTCTCGTCCCGTTCCCTTCCCGATGGGAAAGCGCATGCGAGGGAGCGGGGACAGCCACTCCAACGGTGTCCCAGCGGCGGCGGGATCTCGAAGGGAACGCACAGTCAATCCCTCCCCCAAGGGCTCCGCTCGCCATTCCCGTCGCGCTCTCCCGCTGCAAGATTCCTCAACTGCCGTGGTCTCGCGCCCTGGCTCGGATATCGCCGAAACCAGACGCGAGGAGTGCGGGCGGTCCCCGGCGCCCGACGGAGAGGACGAACTGCTTGGGGAAATCGACGCCGCGAGGTACGCCTTCTTGCCATCGATTCGGGTCTTTGTGATACTCTGCATTGGGGAAATTGGACGATTCGGATTGGGCAAAATCCAAATGGGTTGACCGAAATGTCATGTGCGTTCGTTGATTCCGAATCTTCCGAATGGGGAAAATCACATTGTGGAGACCGAAGACTAATTCCGTGCCTTGGAGGGGGGGGGGGGAAGCAGTCTGGATTGCGTCCCTAGTCGGATTTTGGGGGAACTGAATCCATGCCACAAACCTAGTTAACTGAGTACAAGCTACAACCCCTGATTTAGGAAACTTTACTCAATCCGTTACCCCAGTTAATAAGATGTAAAAACTGAGTACAAGGTAGAACCCCTGATTTATGAAACTTTACTAAGCTTAGTTGTGAGCTTGGAGGTTATCTACTGACAACGAAATGGTGGAAGGGTAGAAGAACTCCCATGAGGTATGGGTCTCGCTGTTTTAAACTTGCTCATGAAATCCTTGTGGTTAGTGCAGCTGCACCGTGAGTAGCACATTCAGATAAAACTTTCAATGTAATCCTTGTCACCTGATAGGCTAAAGCAAGCGATCTAATTTATCGATCATGGCATGGACCCTCTGCTCTATTTTTGACGTGTTGCGAGCCAGGTAGACAATCTGCGGTCAATACATAGAGTTATAGGTGATGATATTCAAATCTGAATACAATGCTTTCATAGGGAAATGCTAGGATGCGAATACACAAGCACTTCATTCTTGTGGTACCTGCTTAGGTGCACCCTGACTAGTATAAAACATGGGAACAGGTAGTGTCATATTACACACTAGCGATTGGTAAAACTGCAGGTCAAATTTGTGAGAACAAAATTGACATATTGTAACCATGAGATTCGCTTTAGTTTTCCTTCGGCGTGACTGAAGGCACCTCAGTGTAGTTAGTTAGTAGTTTAGTTAGTGACATATTGTGACGGAAGGCACCTCAATGCAGAGAGCAAAATTGACAATTTGTGACTGAAGGCACGTCAGTGTTCCTTGGTCTTGACTGAAGGTCAGAAACCAGCTCTACTGTAAATTATAATCGCTGGTAGTTTACTGAACTAGTGTAGTATTTTTCTTTGAAAGGTGAATACCTTGCTGCCATGTACTAGACTAGTTGAGATCCAGACTAGTAACTGACCATGTAGTCTTCTTGGTGAAAAGTTTTGGATTTAGGTTAACTGACTGCATGTAGTCTATTTGTTTCAAAGGTTAATACCTTGGTTCCATGTGTTGTGTCCATTCAGTCGGTAAGTCCAATACTGTTGCATTATGACTGTATGGTTCCAGAAATTGTGGTCAACTGTCATCATCTTTCCAACCGACTTTCCAACTGACACACCTAATATATATGCTACTTTATGACTGCATGGGATTGTCCAAAATGCTTCTGGTTTCCAACTTGCGAAATGTGTTTACGGGGTGTTATAGATGGACGCCGAGACCCTTCGAGACGTCATCTCAAAGATGCGAGCTATGTTGGAGGACAAGGCCGAGCAGCTGAGGAAACTGGCTAGGGACAACTTCAGTCCGAGTGACCACATTTGGGCAATTGACATGAACACCACTCTCCTTCGCGTCGAGTCCATAGCCGAGAGCTTGGAGCAGATGTCGTTCGAGACGATAGCATTTGGGACTGCACCTGTGGCCAATGTTATCGAAGAAACTGAATCTGAGCAGGGGGTTCCCGTGGATGACATCTTGCCCGCGGACTACGAGAACACTACTGGATCTTTGTTGAGCGACTACTCCAGCGATAGCGATTGGTCCATCGAGTCGGATCGTTCCGGCCACCTAGTCTAGAATTATCGTTCCGGGATAGATATTGTCGGTAAAATGTTGTTGACCATGTGCCGATATGGCCTCTTCTATTTTGGGTACTTCTTGTTATGCACTCCTAAACGTTCGTACTGTTCTGCGACCACATTAAAAACTGGTATGGATATTTGATGTGGTGGCAATTAAGTAATGTTAATCATTCCAGTTTCAAATGTTCGTGATGGAGCTGAATGCTTTGTGCTGCCAATTAAGTAATGTGCGATGAAATTGTGTCAGATTATGATATTGACTGCTCTGCTCTGCTAGGCTGTGCATTTGTGAATGAGTAAATTCTCTTTCTGTGAGTTTATTTGACACAAGCTGTGTGTAGGTGTATGAAATTGTGTCCGAAATTGCATTGGTCTCGACATTGTGAAGAAGCACGATTACAAAGATCAAGTTAGGAAGAAGCTACGGTTGGAGTGAACTGGTTTTGATTGTCAAACTAAATATTGCCCCGTCTGATATGTACTCTGCACTTTCGCCTTGAATACGAAATATTGTCAAACTTGCTTCGTCTTATATATACTCTGCACTGCCTCAATTTGATTTCCGTTGCATGTAGTAATGAATTGGTCTGATATATTGATTTCCTTTGCATGTTGAGTACAATTGGTCTGCTCTACTTATTCAGGGAGGAGCAGATGGACCCATTCTTCTCAAGCTACATGGAGGCTGACTTCGACGCAGTGATGCACGGCTTATCTCCCCCGCCGGTGCCGGCGATGATGGATTCTACCGAGGCTGCCCCAAGTCTGACCCCACGCTGCAAGAAGGGGAAACAATGCAGCAACAGGACCGAGATGACTAAATGGAGTGCGAAAGAGGATGAGGTCTTAGTCTCTGCTTGGTTGAATGTGAGCCAAGACCCCATTGTTGGGAAGGACCAATCCTCCGAGACGTACTGGAGCAGGATTGATGAATATTACAAAGGCAATTGCAAGGCACACATGAAGGCGAGATCAAAGAAAGGATTGGTTAACCATTGGGCATTGATATATGAGTGTGTTAGCAAATTTGCAGGGTACCTCAATCAGACAGACGGTTTACATCAGAGTGGTACGACGGAGCGTGACAGGGTAAGGTCATTTGCAATGTCAACTTTCTAGCATTTCAAATCAGTTCGTAATGACATGTTTGACCGCGGTCTTTTAATTGTTATCTCAATTTGGCAGATGGCTCATGCTGGTAGGATGTATCAAGACATTGAGGGCAAGGCTTTCGCCTTCAATCATTGTTGGGTACTACTATGTCATCATCCGAAGTGGTCTTCGCACTTGTCCCACAAGAAGCAGAAGACCGTACGATGTGGTGCAACGCACGAAGGGTCCAATGACCTTCATATCGACCTAGGCTCCCATGCATCCTCAGAGGAGGGGGTTCGGCCACCGGGCAGGGAGGCGGCAAAGGCCGCGAGGAAGCGTCGCGGTGCGTCGAGTACGTCATCCGTAGGCGTGTACTCCGAGCATTTCGAGAAGATGAATGAATCGAGGTCTGCAATGGTAGATATTAAACGTGAGAAGTTGGCAATGGCGAAGGAAGCGGAGAATGAAAGGATTATGAAGGTGGACTTGGACTCTTGTACCGCAAAGCTTCGTGAGTACTATGAGAGTCGACAGGACGAGATTCTCAGGGCTCGTCGGGAAATGAATAAATAAATTTGAGGACTATTCGCAACAAACTTTAATAGTTCTCACGACCTTTAATATTTGTGGTGAACTTTACTAGTTGTGCTGAACTGTAATATTTGTGGTGAACTGTCATATTTTGTGCTGAACATTATTAGTTGTCAAGAACTTTAATATTACTGCTGGACTTTAGTAAATGTGATGGATTGTTAGATTTGTGAGTGCATTAACCAAGACACCGGGGGAAACACATTACGAAAATATTTATTGCACACAATTTAACTTGCAGAACATCCCATACAATACAATGGCATTAACCCCCATGGCGTGCCCAAAGGTGTTCCACTAGATCTGCCTGCAACCGATGGTGAAGTTGGCGATCCCTCCGGCGTTGAGTTGCTTCTATGCAATGTCATATTTGTTACGACTAATGGTTTCTTACCTTCGCCTGAACAAAGCTTCACCATACACAGGGGAGGAAGAGAAGTAATCACCATAAAGCCGAGCCGCACCTTCAGCGTGACCGCGGTTGACGACCGCATGGCCTAGAACCGATCCCCGTCGGCGGTTGTTACCTCGCGCTTGCATCTCCTCCTCCTCTGCTATTGCTAAGACAAGAGAGTCCTCATCATCAGTATATGATTCTTCATCACTAGAGGAATCAATGAAGTGACTCATTGTGAGGTTGCCAATGGCTTGTGGGTGACTTACCTCATGAGTCCAACCCCCCAATATATAGAATTGCAGGGTAGTATGGGAGGGGATGAGGAAAAGTTAGGTATTTCTGGGAAGGGAAGAGAATGGGGAAGGGAATCTGTTGGAGTGCATTGCTGGGAAGGGAATGGAACCTGGGAAGGGATTCCCTTCAGGGGGTGGGAAGGGAATGAAACCCTGGGAAATGGTTGGAGATGGTCTTACAACCTGTACAAAGTTTGTCCTTGTTTGCTACACTACAAATTTATTTGACTTTTTTTGGTAGTTAGCTGCTTCTCTGGGGATATTTGCCAACTGATCATGCTCTGTGGCCATATGAACGGGAGAAAAAGCGATCCCAATACAGTGATTTCAAAGATGAGCTTCTGGTTAATCCTAAAGTTATTTATGCATATGGCATTGTGAGTTCTTTATTATCATTTCTGATGCGTTCCTACTACCTATATTATGTATTTAAATGAACGGGAGAAAAAGTGATCCCAATACAGTGATTTCAAATATGAGCTTCTGGTTAATCCTAAAGTTATTTATGCATATGGCATTGTGAGTTCTTTATTATCATTTCTGATGCATTCCTACTACCTATATTATGTATTTAAATGAACGGGAGAAAAAGCGATCCCAATACAGTGATTTCAAATATGAGCTTCTGGTTAATCCTAAAGTTATTTATGCATATGGCACTGTGAGTTCTTTATTATCATTTCTGATACGTTCCTACTACCCATATTATGTATTTAAATGAAAAACTAACAAGTTTCTTAGAACAGGATGAAGCTTTCCTTCCCTCGGAGCAAAAAGTGCAGGCGCAATCACACACATGAATAGTACCCATTTAAGGCCTCCTGATTTTGACTGTAGTGCTAGCCATCTATTTCCTGCGAATATTATGTATTTTCCTCCTTTTACGGGGGATACTAAAGTATTTTATGGTACAGCTTTGTCGTCTACTATTGGGGAGGGGCTGATAATCCAAATATTATCGATTTTTCTTATTGCCTCTTTCATAAAGACGTAAAGTCATGCTCATGTTATCATAATATTATTTATGTAACGTTCTATGTTTTGTAACTTTTCATATGTGTACTGTTTAAATTGAATGTACTTTTGCAATTTTATTAGACTACCTGATGTGATGAAATGACTTGTTAGACTGCGATAATCTTGTTGCATGTTAAACTCATACGATTGGTTAATCAGTGTTATATATGTGCTTTATATGGTATTTGTTTTCGCGTGTTATCCGACAAAAATCATCCGATACCGTAATGATTCCGATATGTATTCGATTCGAATCCATCACCGATATTATCCGTATCGTATTCGTATCTGACACTATCTGAATCCGATAAAAAAAATGTGATTTAAGATATGTAAAGAACGATGTCCAACCGAATTCGAACCCATTACATCCCTAGCCACAACGATGTCGTCCGATTGCGCTCGGATTGAGAAAGATGACAGCGAGGGCAGAGAACGACAGTGGCGACTGGGTGGGCCTGACCAAATCCAAATGGATCTAGCCAAGAAGCGACGCCGGTGACGGCCACCCACGATGACGATCGGACGATAGAGGGAGGGGAAGTGGTGAACTGAAGAAAAAAGGAAATGGGTTGGGGTTTTGATATTAGACTGATAGGCAGGCCAAGGGTACGTGTGATTTATTTTTTTGTTCCAAGGTTCCTACTGTAAAATTTTGAACAAATGTGGTAATTAAATAGTATAAGTGCTGAAATGGAAAAAAAAGATACAGGGCTAAAATGCAAAATTATTTTTAGATCCATCTAGAGATACCACGTATTTGGTGGGTGAGAAATTGACTGGTGTCTTGAGTGATGCGTGCCTAGATAGAAGAAGGCACCTTGCGTTGTTACATGCCCCTAATATCTGAGATCTCTTTACCCCTTTTTGCCTTTTTGCAGAGGTCTAAGAATTGCTATACAGGTCGTTTTACAGACTCCTTTTTCCAATATGATAACAGCTCAGTCACGGTTCAACTCTACAGAAATGTGAAAAGACCATAATAGGCCCATCCATCATGAGAAGTAAGTAGGTGGGCGCCCACAAATAAAAAAAAAACAACCTGCAACTACGAAGCAACAGGAACTTCGGATTGCAGACTTTTCTGGCTCCTACGAGATAGGTTATTATAGTCCTGAAAGCATCAAATGATAAAAGCATTAGACTACAAAAATGAACCATGTTAAAATGCTCCAAGACGCCCGTGTAAGTTTGGAGAAGTACTTATATGCTTTTCTTTTTTAAAGTTACACAAATATCGAAGCAGGAATGAAAGTTAGATGGTGATTACTTAACTTATCCCTTCGTTTGCTTTAAAATTTATGCAACTTGTATTGAGGGGGAAATCATAGAAGCACTGCTCATAAGTTTGATACTTCTATGTACAGCAAGAACCATGGAGAGCATTTACCTGCACTATAGACTGAGCACAGAGCTTTCCAGATAAAACTGCACCCTCCATGGAGGCCAAGTATTTCTGCTTTGTGTAATCGCCGGCCAGATAGAACCCTTCAATTGGTGATCTTTGCAGAGGTCGGCAAGGTTCACAATTTGGGACAGTTTTGTAAACAGATCTGTAACAGCGAGCCAGGAAAGCATGGCAACGTAAGAAAAGAGCACATCAAACTATCAGACCGACTCACCGACCTATGATCAGTTCAGGAAGGATCTTTGCAAAATATCCTCACCTCGGTGTCTTCACAACATGATATTTAAGAATCTTTGCTTTACTCTGATCGGCAACAATTTCATCAGGAAATAACTTGGCTAGCTCTTGCATAGTTGCATCGATGATTTCAGTGTCACTCCTTCCGATCCATTCCTCTGCAGGAGCAAAAACCAACTCCAGCATTGAACGGTTTGGATCGTAGTATTCCTGTAAACAGTTAGAGAACAAAAGGAAAAAAAATGTTGAGTATACATTCATGTCCTCAGGTTTTTCCTGACATACTATGATTCATGAAAAAATCTGCCAACACACATGTTAGCAATGACAAAAATGCTACAGTTCAATACTTACGCAGATAACTGAAATTTGTAATGTCAAAAATATCTTTAAGTTTACTGATGAAATCCTTATGTAGTACATGCACTTTTGGACCTTTTGTCATAGTAAAATAAACTTCAGGTAAAACCCACATAAAAGTTGAAGATGGTGGAGCTCCTGGAAGTAATACAGACATATATGCAATATTAATAAGGGCCTCAATTACCTTGCAAGTTACTGACATGTCTGCATAAACACTTAAAAGTGAACTCCTGAAAAGAAAAGTGAACAAGTTCAATATAAGGGACATATGGTATTTGGTATCAGAAGAACATATTCAAACACGTAGGATAGAATGTGCCCACTTTAAATAGGAATATAGGATATGAAACATTTCAGTAGATAAACAAGTTTTACAATAAAACAAATGCATGAGGCATCAACAGGAAGACCAGTACAATCAAAAGGCACACCTGCTGAAAAGAAGGTGGTCATATGTGTTCTTCAGTTTCCTGTCAAACCTGCAATATTCAAACCAACAGAAATACTGGGTATTCAAAAAACACGTGAGGTAAAAGTAGAACCACAAAACACAAAGGTGTTATTTCCAACTTAGAACCAAATATTTCAATCAACTAACCATATATGAACATTGATGACAGGAACTCCCACCAACTTCTCCAGCTTCTTGAAATAAGAGATTTCTCTCCACTCTTGAGGTACAAGAAGCTTCAACGTATCAACTAAATAACAGGCTAGTCAGTTAAATTAAATAGATGCACGGGAAAAAAGTTTCTTGAAAATAAATCACACCTGGTGTTGCAAAAACATAAGCGTCTCCAGTTATTTGAGTTCCGTCGCTAAGCGCAAAATGTTTCACAGTTCCATCAGGGTTCAGTTCTACTTTCTTAATACGAGAATTCAGGCGGACCTCACCACCCAAAGACCGAATGTGGTCAACAATAGGCATGCATAGCCTTTCAGGAGGATTACCATCCAAGAATGCCATTTTGGAACCATGCTTTTCCTACACATTTACACAAAGTAATTTTTTTTAGAAGAACCCCATGTTGTATTTATGGTGCAAACACACATTAGCATTTTCTCAAGGTAACAAAGAACTGAGACTAGAAAGGATCTAAATATGTAAGCCATTTCTCCAGACAGCATAGAAAATTTACACACATCAGTAGAGCAACAAAAGCTGTACCTGGAGAAATCGGTTTAAAGCAATCAGAATGCACTGCATGGATAACTCATCAGGATTTATGAAATTGAGTGCCTTGGACATTGCAATAAAAACCTCATCGTTCACTCGATCAGGAACAGCCTGTGCTGATCAAATAATTGTATCAGGCACCATATGACTCCATTACCCAAAACAACAAAAGAAAGAAATTTGGCAGTTATATAAACATTTGTATTCCAAATAAGAAAAGCAAAACCAAATTTGAAGAGCGCCTGTTTTATATATTAGTTAACAAAGAAACTCCTCAATAGTCTTGTGCATGCTATTCATTCTAATTGTGCAACTGGTTTTCTCAGCTGGGGAAAGAAATCACGGAACATTGTTGGCATTTAACTGAAACAGATAGTATATCTATAAGCATTGCTCAAGCCTAAATTTGCACAGAAAAGGGCATGGAGCAAATAAAGGATAGAAAATTGAGCATATTAAGCTTCATCTGCGGACCTAGGCATGTTTCTTCCCAAAGAATATGGAATAAAAAGCAGCAATTTATTAGCAAATTAAAAAGTTTCTGGTTTACAACATATCCTCATAAATAGAGTATAAATTGATGAGATGGCAATGTTTCTTGTACACAGAGACGAGTTTAACTGACACACGATGAGAACATACCTGTTTTTTCATCCACTCTGAAACAGTTAAGCCATCTTGAGCTTCAACATAAGGTTGGCCACCAACCATTGCTGGCAAAAGTCCAATCGCAAACTTCACCTTCTCCGGCCAAGTAAGCATTTCATTGTTTCTCAGTATTGCCCATATTCCTGTTAAATGCAAACATAGTCAATGATAACCTGGCAACATTGGCAGAGTAAAGCTCACTGGTTATGATTTGATTTACCAATGTTGTTGCTGCTACTAATATACCCACTAATTACATCCATATATGGGAAAAATTAAAGAAATAATACTAGGATGCGCTTCTGAGTTCTCTTGGGATCTTTCTTCTATTAAACAACTCCAGCGTTATGTATGATCTTACCATTTAAGGGCGCTGGCAAAGTTTCTGGGAAATCAAACCGGCTGAATTCTCCTGGCTTGTTCGGCATGGCAAATATCATGGAGTGTTCCTTCCATTGCAAACGATCATTAATGCCAAGCTCACCAAACAAATTCTGTATGTTGGGATAAGCTCCAACTTAAACCAAAAAGGTGCATGGTTACATATATGCACAGAATGAAAGTATCATAGATATGCTATTTTTGAAGGGAATGGTAGGCTGGTAGCAAAGCATTCATGAACAAGAGAACATATATTCACCTAGGTCAACAATGTTATATGTACTATTGTATGTGCTTGTAGACTGCAAATTTTCAGGCTTAAAGAGATTGGCATTGATATGTATTTCCACAAGAATTCCTTTAATAATGATCATGTAAAAAGTTCATATAAAAGTTTCTTTCAAGAAAAGAAAAGAAAGTCCATCTAAAAGAATCTAAAGCGACATAAAAACTTGAAAGGATGACACACACAAAAAAAAAATGCAATTTCAGAATCTCTCAGTGTGACTCCTTAGAAATCACTTCATACTTCTCTCAAGGTATGTTTTATCTTATTAATATGTAGATGCTTGTTCAAAACCTCAAATACTACTAATACACTGCTAATGGAAACTACCTAAATAACACAGAGCACAAAGAGAACCTCAAACAACAAGAACTACAACTTACAAAAAATATGAAGCCCGGTCTCATACCAATCTCCATCTTCATCCCTCCAAGCAGCCACCTGTCCAAGGCATGCACACATAGAAACAATAAGCAACAAATAACGATAACAGTGAGTATGAACTATTCAGAATGAAGACAATAAATGAAAATTCAGATTAAAGAACCAGGACAATTTTTTAGATGTGATAAGCAAGCATGTGTATCTATCAGACCTTTCCACCCAAAACATCTCTTGCCTCAAGCAATATGGGTTTATGGCCAGCATCTGCCAGATATTTTGCAGTTGATAGACCAGCCAGTCCTGCAAAAAGTCACGCCACAAACTAATAAGTAATAATGCTACGAGGCAATTGTGATTTCCCTCAAAGTTATCTGATTTGCGAAAAACATCAATCTGTTAAATCCTAGAATTACATCAGACCTGCACCGGCAATCACGACCTGTAATGGTCTACTGGGACGTTCACTGCTTCTAAAAAATGAAGAGAGCTGTCCAGCTTCCAAAAAGTTTATTGTGCTTTCTAGTGGAGGTCTTGGAAAATCCTGGCAGACAACCTGAAGAAAAGCTAATCAATTATTTCACAAGAAATGCTATGGAAAGATAAAAACAGAGAGAGAAAAGCTAAACCTGTAGAGAACCAAGTCCACGGCGTAATCTTTTTCCTTTATTCCTTAAGACAAGAGATTTCAAGCCAAAGCTCGTACGGTTACTACTTTTCAGTGCTTGCATACGGCTGCTTGTGAAGCAACTCTGTGTAAGTAGTTGTCCCACAAAAGATCTTGCTTGGTTAACTCCAGTAATGTTCATAGATGACAGGCAGCCAGTATCCATACTGAATCAACTCTTAATAAATTGTTGTCAACTCTGATTTAACCAACAAGCACAAGAGGAAGACTGCATAATTAAGAGGAACCATTAAACTCATAGCTCATGAGGTCCTTTGTTATGAACGTCAGCCGAGGCTCAGGCTGTAATCACTTGACCAAAAAGTCACTCTTTGCTTAAAACAACCGTCAACAAGCCAAAGAAAACAGAATTTGATCCACTCCAAGTGCGTGATCCTCAATTTGAGCAAATCTAGAATCAAGATGAAGAAACTGATGCAAAAGAAGAAGAAAAAAGGAACAGGGCGTATGTACAGGGGCGGACCAAACGTGGGACATGGGGGTTCAGTTGAACCCCCAAAAATTTTGGAAAATAAGCTGCTAGTAGTACTCCACCACGCAACGAACTGCATGGATTGGAGCTCAGAAAGAAAGATTTGGATGAGGTTACTCAGAGGAAAGAAATGATCCCCCACAAGGATGTTGACGGGGGATCTCCAGCTGGAGCTCAACGCGCCGGCTGCCAGAGAAGGGGGAGGGGAGATCCGGAGAACGGTGGAAACGAAGGAAGGGGAGGAGAGGAACTCACCGCGCCGGCCGCCGAAGATTGGATGAGGTTGCACAGAGTAAAGGAATGATCCCCCACGAGGCTGTTGACGGGGTATCTCCGGCTGGTTGGCGTTGGCTAGTGCTCTCTCCCGGTCTCCCCTAGTGCTTGCCGTCCAAAGACGATACCCTTCCGGATGACGTTGCACAGAGAAGGGGAATCTCCGGCTGGGGAAATTTCATGCTATTCTTTGGTGCGTCTTAGAATCTCTACTATTATAAAGCAGCACTTGGTGGCAGTGGTTCGTTCTTCTCACGTCATTAATTACCGCTTAATTGCCGTGCTTAATTGTCCTACGCAAGAAACGAAGCGTTGCTTTAATTAACCAGCTTTCGCAAGAAACGAAGCGTTAAAGATAGATGTTTGATCTTGTGAAATAATTTTTTTATTTTTTAATCTTTATTTTTCGTTATCAATTTTGTCTTTCGTAGCAACGCACGGGCATGTAACTAGTCAAAACCTAAAAGAAAGTAAGTAACTAGAGAGGTGCTTCTATGCTCTTCCTTCTAGTACAAGTTGCACAAATCTTGAAGCAAGCGAAGGGGTAAGTAATCACCATCTACCCTTCATTCATCCCTATTCTTTCACTCAAAGCGATTACCCTTCCTCCCCCGTCCGTCTCCACCTCTAAGAAAATTTCCCCACGAGGTCCTATGCCACGGAGGAAATTATCATTCATATTCTCTGTCACTAGATCCATCATCTTAAACATCTGTCAGCTTTCTAAAACTTAACGTGTCACTCACAATTACTCACATTCCTTACCATCCTTCTCCCTCTATTTTTTTAGAGATTCTAGTGAACCAAAATCCTAAATCGGGTGAACATGAACTTAAACCCTACCAGTCCGATGGACAAGGCGAATGCCTTGTCGGCCGAAGCACAAATTGAATAATTCTCCTCATTACTCTATAGAGACAAACAAACATTCTATAATTAATTTAGCCAGATAATTAGGTTTCTAATCTTGTTTCACTATATATTAGGGTCTAGTACATAGATTTTATGGAAATACATGATATAGCAATATCAAAATTTTATACTACGTATTAATAGCTTCAGAAAGGAATACACATCTTATATATCTTTTATATGTATTCTTTTCAAGATTACATAAATAAGGTTTTGACCATTAGTTAAGATAAATGATATTTCTCAAATTGTTTTGTACATAGCGTGCGCTAATTTCTCTTCCAAGCTCTATTTGTGTTTAATTCGTTCCATTATATAAAATCTTTCTAAACAATAGAAAAGCGTATTCTTATTTTTGTGTTATTATTTTATATGGAACTAATAGCCTTTACCATACAATGTTACTCCCTACATCTCGCAATACAAGTCCATTTTCATGGAAAGCATCATCTCACAATATAAGTCTATTAAGGAGATTAAAGGCGTAGTTATTGCAATATTTTCGCTTCGTGCCCCTGCTTAATGATGAAAAAGAGAATAACTAGTTATAGTACACCACTCAATAGGGATATGCATGGTTCGGTAATATTTTTTTTAGATTTAGTTTCTCCTTGGTCTGTGTGTATGGTGAGCTTAGACTTATACTCACTCTAATCACAAATAGTTATTGTTTTGGAGATAGGTGCAGTCAAATTTTTAAAATTTTGACTGTCAATATCTTTTAAATATTTAAATTGGATACATGAAAACCATATGTGTAGTTTATCTTGAAAAGTACTTTCATAATATTATAATTTTATTGGATTTTATAAATATATTATAATAGAAAATAGTGGTCAAAGCTGTATTGTTGATATCGTGTCGATGTCCAAAACGATAACTAATTATGAATTGAGGGAGTATTGTAGAACAAAAAAAAGTAGCGATATTCACTGCAAGGTGTATGCACCCAATTAGTTTCTCAATAATCAAAAGAGATAATTTTATATGAAGGCTCTAGATTATCCGATTTTAATATTTATAAATACTTATAAATATCTAAGTGTTCTAGATATTTTTTTCTTCAAACAAATGATATTATGTTTATGGTGATAAATTGAGCCTATATATACAAGCCAAATACCTCATTTCTTATATGTGGGTATGCTAAGATATGGCATAAGAAAAGAGAAGAGTGTAATTGCTAGATATCAGTTTTTAAAAAGAGTGACTTGTAATAGAGTTGTGCTAAAATAAAATGTATTATTTTTAAAACGTAGGATGCTAGTTGAGTCATCTAAATACTTAGCGTGTTAATCCCTCTATGTTCTATTTTAAATGATATCATGGATTTTCATAGTAAAAATAATAATTTCATAAAAAATATTTTGATAAAAATTTTCAATTTAGATAATTGAAAATACACTAATGATTGAATGTTAGAAATTTTAAAATGACACTTAAAAAGAATTAAAAGAGTATTTAGCTATATTCAAAAGATATTATAATGTTTTATTTCGAACCCCCATTGGTAAAGTTCTGTGTCCGCCACTGTAACGTGGGGCATGAGGGTTCGTTGAACCCCAAAAATTTTGGAAAATAAACTGCTATTAGTACTCCACCGCGCAACAAACTGCATGGATTGCAGTATGAATCCCAGAAAGAAAGATTTGGATGAGGTTGCCCAGATGAAAGAAATGATCCCCCAGAGGATGTTGATGGGGGATCTCTGGTTGGAGCTCACAGAGCCGGCCGCCGGAGATGGGGAGGGAGGAATCTGGAGAATGGTGGAAACAAAGAAAGGGGAAGAGAAGAACTCACCGCGTCGGCTGCCGAAGAAGGGGAAGGCAAACAGTAGAAACGAAGGAGGCGGAGAACGTCTCGGACTCGGTCGCTGCTTTTGGAGGGCAAAGCGTGTCCGAAAGCTTATCGTTGGCTGAGTTAAAAAGGCAACCTTTACTCAATCAACACCGTCTACTCCAAATCAGTAGTGGATCCTCATAGCTAAACAGCGGTCCAAAAATTTGTTGTAACTTGTGTTCTTACTGGCCATGTTGTTCGTCGCTTCTCCCTCTCCCACCGAGCATCGAAGCTCCGTAGTAGTTCAAAGCCTCAAACCGTCCGTAAACACAAGCAATGTTGTTCTTCAAAGAAAGAGAGAGCGCATGCAACGGGTAGAAAATTTACAAATTTCATTGTGTTGCTCTGGACTATCTAATTGTTCTCTTCTATGCATGTAAGATAATCCATTAGGAAATTATGATTGAAGTGAGTAATGTATCTCTTTTCTAGAAGCGACCACGATAACATTATCAATTCCACAACTACCTAAAGGAACCAAAAGAAATAAATTAGTTCTAGAAACTATATGTCCAAGCTACCGGTCGGTTGGAATCAATTACAAGTACATGTTATCTCTGAAGCTCCGATGGTGAATTTCAGATTTGGTGGAGCAATTTAGCTTCTCCTTGCTTCTATCCTCTTCAATACAATGGATAGAAAGTGGCTCATGATGTGTGCACGCAAATACTGAGTGGAAGATCAACAACGAGATTGTCAAGTCGGGAATAGAAGACACTTGATGACTGACGCCAAGTAGGAGGGGAGAGAGCTCTTGACAACCATGGATGGGACGAACAGAATGGGAAGGAATGAAGGATGGGGAATCATTTACTTGGCCGCTGGTTATGACTCGTCAGTTGCCTACAAATTTAACCACTCATATGAAATAGATGGCGTGGATGGAGTAAATGCAAAGCTTGTCTTTAGACCACAAAAAGAAAGGATGTGCTTCCACAATATCCAGGATTAGGCGTAAGGAAATTGAGACTATAAACACTAAAAAGATAGAATATTTCTTCATACAAAAATACTTCTCTACTTAAACAAAACAAATAGAATGACTAGTCATCATTTGTTTAAAATTCTATCATTGAATTTATATCGAAGCATTTTAGTTGCTCATACTTGTTCTTATTATAACCACAAATCATAGCAATCCTAATCAGACACAACCACCCCTACCATGTCCGTGATCCCCATGGGGATTAAAAAGGTTAAATTATTTTTAAAAAAAATAATATAATTTTTATTTATTAATTTATAAGTATTTTATGTATTTTTTTTAAAATATAGCTTCAAAAATTATATCAAAACTTATAGATTCAGGTTTTAGTCCCAACATATAAGAAAAAGAATAGATTTATAAACAAAATAATAAATTTATAATTTTTACTGAGTCCCTATGGGGCCTCACAGGGGAAGGTGACCCCATCCCCACCCCGCTAGTGAAGCGAGGGCCAAACCCCATTCCCTCGCGCAAAGAGATCAACCCCTCCCCCCGCTCGCCCGGCCCCACTCCTATGGGAATATTCCCCACAGGGCCCTACTACAGAGGAAACTAACATCCTATTATTCGCCACTGGATTCATCGTCTCAACTATCCATCGCCTTCCCAAGATTGTCACTCGTGACTGTCTTCCATCCCCTTAACACCTTTTGTCATCCTCCTACGTACCCATGGCCAACGGCGTCACACCGCTTTGCCGTCTAATGCTAGGTTGTCACCACCCTCCTTTCTCTTTTGTTGGGGATTTTAGTAAACCCAAACCCTAAATCAGGTGAACTTGAACCTAGCCCTATCAGACAGCCAGACAAGTCGAAAGCCTTGTCAATTGAAGTACGGATTGTGGTGCAAATCCAATGGTAAGAATTTGACTAATTTTCTAAGATTTTAGTTGAATATTATTTAACAATTCTGCTTAAATTATAGAGTAATATCTTTTATCAAATAGAGTAACTTCTAACCCTACATTTCTATATATATACATTTTTGCACAACAATTGTTAAAACTATAGACATTGAATAATTCTCCTCACTACTCTACAGAGATAAACAAATATCCTATAGTTAATTTAGCTAGATAATTATGTTTCTAATCTTATTTTACTATATATTAGAATCTAGCCTATAAGTTTATGGAAAAACATATAAGCACACATTTAGATATAGCAATATCAAATTTCTTATAACATTGAATAAAGATCTTGTGAAAGGAATACACACCTCATATATCTTTTATATGCATTTTGTTTCCCAAAAGTGCATAAATAAGGTTTTGACCATTAATTAAGATAAACGATATTTCTCAAATTGTTATGTACATAATGTATGCTAATTTCTCTTTTTAGCTCTATTTGTATTTAATTAGTTTCAGTACACAATTTCATTTAAACAATATAAAAGTGTATTATTGTTTTTTGTCATTTTTATATGAAAATGATAGCATGTACCATACCATGCTACTTACTTCATCTTGCAAAATAAGTCCATTTTAATGAAAAGCATCATCCCACAATACAAGTCTATTAGGGAGAATAAATATGTATTTATTGCAATATTTTCCCTATTTGTACCCCTATTTTTGATGATGAAAAAGTGCATAATTGGTTGTAGTATGCCACCAATAGGGGTATGCATGGTTCACTAATAGTAATTTTTTAGATTTAGTGCCTCCTTGTACTATGTGTATGATGAGCATAGACTTATGGTAGAACAGAAAAGGTAGAGATATTCCCTGCAAGTTGTATGCACCAACTAGTTTCTTAGGAATCAAAAGAGTGATAATTTCATGATAAGGTTCTAGATTATTCCATTTAAAAATTTATATATCCATAGAAATATCTAAGTGCTTCAGATATTTTCTTTGAACAAACTAGATTATGTCTATTGTGATGAATCTAGTCTATATATACAAGCAAAATACCTCATTTTTCATATACGGATATGCTAAGATAGGGCATAATAAAAGAGAAGAGTGTAATTGCTAAATATCAGTTTTAAAAAAGAGTGACTTGTAATAGAGCTATGATACAATAAAGTGTATTATTTTGTAATCGTAGGATGTTAGCTGAGTCATCTATTTATTAATCTCTCGAAGTTCTATTTTAAATGACACCATATAATTTTCATGGTAAAATAATAATTTTATGAAAACTACTTTTGATAAGAATTGTCAATCTAGATCATTGTAAAAACACTAATTACCGAATGTTAGAAATTCTGATTGCACATATTCTAACATATTACTTAAAAAGAACGAAAAGAGTATTTAGATATATTCAAAAGATATTATAATATTTTATTCCGAACCCCATTGGTAAAGTTCTATGTCCGCAACTGTGTATGTACAGGTGTACACCTTTAATTTCAACCATAAATATGCAACACTTACAAAGCTTATTTATATTATAAAAATAAGGACAGTCGAGATATAAGTTCATTCCCCAATCCTACGTATGGCCTTGTTTAGTCTTACCCATCAGATGAAGAATCTCTTCCTTTATTTACGTCAATGGGAAAGTTCTGAGCTATTTTGATGTGTACAACATCTCTATTCTCCATCGTAGCTCCCAATCTCCACAGTCAAGTATTTGTAATCTCAATATTCTACGGGAAAAGTCTTTATAATCTCGATATTCTAGAAAAAAAAAGTATTTATAATCTCCACCACTCCACTACTACTCGGAATCAGTATTAATAGTCTGTTCCACCAACTACTACCCGGAATCAGTATTAATACTGTCTATTCCACATAACTGCGGATCGACTGGGAATCTCCAACTAGGGGTGGCAATCGTGTGGGTATGGGCAGGTACGACTACTCCAAACTCGCCACCTGAACCTGAACTTGAGCCGCTTGCCTGAACCCAATAAGCTTCTCGGGTACAGATTTGTGCCCACACCCGAACCCGATGGGTACCCATGGGTATTAAACTGGCACACACTCATGATCAATCTAGCGGCTAGTGTGACTTATTCCAATCAACAGTTCAAGAGCATGTACTATAACCAAAGGAGAAAAATAACCCTACAAGTATAAAAGATCGTTTTCTATCATTAATATAGTAGAATTGAAATTGTACTATAAAGGGTTATTAAGTGATTAACAATATCAACATAATCTATCTATGGTGTACAAGTGATAAACCACGTCAAGCATAATCTATCTACAGACATAATCCTGCTAGCTCCACCATCACTTCATTTCACAAATATCACCAGATCATGCTAGCTCCACCATATTATTCAATGGTTAACCTACTTCTGTTAGAAACTATACTAAACATTAGGTGCTAATTTGCATGAACTTTTTGCATCTTTTATTGACTAATTTGATTACAACAACGCATAATTTTGCAAGATAAACGAAAGTGTAGAGCCAAGCAAAGAAGTCATAGACAAAGGTATCATGTATGCCACATGCTTGCAAAAACTACTAGTACTGTTGATGTATTGCAGATCCTTGTTCTTAACTTTGCCTATTTCAGATGCTCCCAAGGACTTGGAAAATGGAGCTTCGGCAACCAAATATCTTACCAAAGCAAAAGCAGGAACTACAGAATACCTTATCAAGCTCAAAGAGCGGCATTCAATTAAGGTAACTCGTTACTATTATTTTATCATCTTTGTCATCCTAGTCGAAGTCAAAACAATATAGACTTACAGATAGCATTTATTCTATGAATCTTCTGAACATTTTGCTCAAATGGATAAGTATGCTTATTGCAATGCTCTGGATTTTTCTGACAAACCTTTTTTTTTGCATAGGTATTTGGATCAAGCACCTTCATAGGCCTTGGAATAGTGTTCTTTTCAGGCACCTTCACAAAAAAAATCAAAGAATAGACATAATCCTTCCTGACATTCATTTATTGTGATTTTTATTATGTGAATTCTACATTCATTATCCAAAGCATTTCAAGCTAATGACATGAGATTGTTTCACACAAGAATTCAAGTTACAAACTATTCCCTTATTCCAATCAATAATTCACTATATCAAAGTCACACTAGCCGCTAGTTGCATGAACCATTAATTATTCAAGTTACAAACTATTCCCTTTATTCCAATCAACAATTCACTCCATGCTTGGGAATGTAAGAAATGTTCAAGCTAGCTAGAAACTTAAGATAGAAAATGTGGAAGTTTGTGCTACGAGGTATTGGTACCAAGAGGACTGGAGGAGTCAATCGGGTGCAGCCGGATCTGGAGGAGTCGATCAGGCGCAGCCAGGCAAGACTGGAGGAGTCGGCTGGGCGTAGCCGGATTTGGAAGGAGTCGGCTAGGCACAGTCGCGTAGAAGGACGGGAGGAGCCGGCCGAATGGGGGGGTGCAGGAGGATTGGATATGGAGGAGTCGGCCGTGTGTAGCGCGCAGGAGAAGTGGAGGACTGGAGGAGCCGGCCGAATGGGGGGCAGTCGTGCAGGACTGGAGCAGTCTGCTGGGCGCAGCCAGATCTGGAGGAGTCGGTCGAGCGCAACCGCGCAGGAGGACTGGAGGAGCCGACCGGGCGCAACTGTGCAGGATGACTTGATCTGGAGGAGACGGCCGTATGCAAACGTGCAAGAAGAGTGGTGGACTGGAGGATCCAACCGAATGGGCGGTCGACCACCGACCAGGCGTTGGGGCGCAGGACGGTAGTCACGGTGGAGACTAGACTAGGGTTTGCAGGAGGGGAAATGGGGATTCGCCAATGGCAGCCGATGGGGTATCAGGGTTTGGGGGAGGGGATCAGGGGAATGTGGGAATTGGGATGGGCTTGTGGGCTTGAGGCAGGACTAGTAATTGAGTTAGGGTTTTGGTGTCTCTCTAAAAAATAGGGTCTACATGTCATAGGATATATCCATTGGGTATCCATGGGTATAAATTGACACCCATACCCATCCTATGACTTTATTGGGTACTTAAGCCCGAAAACACGTGGATCTAAAGTACTACTCGTGCCCGCTCTTATCGGGTCGGGTACCTATGGATACCCAAACCCGTGGGTAAAACTAAGATTCCTATCTCCAACAACTTCAAACTCCAAACCTAAGAAAAATCCCAATTCTACGGCTATCCCCCCCCCACTTTATCACACCGATTCTTCCCATTCACTACTCGTCAATTTGGTTTGGTATAGTGACCGCACATGATTTTGAAAGTCACTATGATATTAGTAATAATCCTTCTATGGACGTCTAGAAATTTCTTTCATGTAAGTTGGTAGGGAAATTTTGAATTATGGATACATAATACTTTACTCGTAAGACCTATTACTCATGCGATTCAGCATCTCATTTTGGTCAACCCGCTCTAGAAGCCTTCACTCGAAGAGGTGTTGTTGATCCAATGAAAAGCGCACCAATCCATCAATCACTAAACCGATCCATTCCTAGGAATTGAATCCGCGAGTTAATGTGGGGGATAAGGCTGCGTGGCACTCGCCAGTTTGGGGCGCGGTGTGTGGACCGAAGCGGGGGTGGTCCAACGCGTGAAGGACGCGCCCCCGTCCAACGCATGATCCTGGCCGTCGGATGAGGATCCGACGGCCAGAAACAGATCACGTATGAAATTTTGTTATTTTTGTATACTTGCGTATAAATTTAGAAAAACTTCACAAAAAATATGATTATTATCTAATATACACCAGATTGAACATATATTATTTTTATATTTTTTATGAAAGTTTTTGGTTCAGTTTATACTTTAGAACACTTTTTAAATAAAAAATATTGAGCTAAAAATATTTTTTATTCCCATCGTCTTTTATACTACTATATACTTCGTCTATGCCTGGATTCCGGATTGCGCGATCTGAAAGGAAAGGTTCTTGGAGGACACTGATAAGGACTCGTACACTGAGCGCAGTGATTACGTAGGAGTTTCCTAGGAAACGAAAGACTTAACTCTGATTGCACGTGTCTCGCTTGACGTGGGATTTCCTGCGGGATTCTTGTAGGAATTCGGCAGTACAAGGATACCTTGTGCAGGATATCCTGTGATATGGTGGCTTGTCTTCGCGAATACCATGCACACGGCCTGCTCCCGCCTACAGCCAATTCTCACGCGCAGCGCTGCCGACCGGTTGGTTTGAAGCGACCGTCGGCTCACTGCCGTGGAAGCTTGAACGGTGGTTGGAGCTATCCAAATGGCGGGAAAAAGGATACCGGCCCAACTGCCTGGCAGCTCCTTTCCCTCCTAACACCTCAAAGAAGAACCACCAATACTTTGCCATTGCTAGCAACTTCTGGCCGTCAGATCCTTGAACGGTGAGTTCTTCGATCAGGCGTCACACTGCATTCTTCCCCCCTTTTCCTTTCTTGGAGTGAAGATGTAGCTCTGTTCATCAAGGGTCTAATTCTGTTCCGGATGATGAGCCGCAGATCTTAGCGCTAGAAGCTGAGAAATGGATGAACTGGGGAAAACTTTGCTTGGACATGAGGGTTTCAGCACCGAAGATATTGATTTGGTGAGTAAATTAGTCAGGATGTACCAGAGTTGTATTCCGAGCATTCTGTGAAAATGCCATGCATGCTGTGTATACAGGGGAATCTGCCCCTGGAAGAAGTTTTTCAGCAGCTGGATACATCTCGCGGTGGCCTTTCTTCAGCAGATGCTGCAGAGCGCTTGCAGCTGTTTGGCGCAAACAGATTGGAGGAGAAGCGTGTAGCTTGACCATTTATATCCTCACTGTTTACCTGGAAGATTACCTGTTCTGAATTCCGTATTTTCTATGACTTATCTTGGGCAGGAGAACAAGATTCTCAAGTTCATTAGTTTTATGTGGAACCCTTTGTCCTGGGTGATGGAGGCGGCAGCAGTGATGGCACTGGTCTTAGCAAATGGGGGTGTAAGTGAACTACTATGTTATTGTTGACACATTCTACGGTGACACTAAAAAAATATCAGCTGTTGATTGACAACAGGGTAACTTAGGCATAGGATTTTCCATATGTGGTTAATTGGCCTAAGCCGGTAATTGTCGCCCCCAGTTTTTGATCCGTCTTAATTTTGATCTTCGCCGCTGTATTTAATCAAGAGCGCCGGCCGGCACATCACGGCGAGCGGCTCTCTTAAAGCTGCACGTCCGCCGTCGAGTACGCCGAGGATCAGCTACCATGCATGACCATGAAAATTGTTACCATGTATGATGCGTTTCTACCTGCCATTCATACATAGATGCCCATCCTCGTAACCTGATCATGTGGTGATGACACCGACTCGCCATTAAATGTCTTGCTTATGGTTTTGGCCATTGTTTGAGGCAAATTATTACGATTTGGCTGCTTGCAACCGAAAGGACAGGAACGGTTCCTATTTTATAGTTATTTTCCTAATTTGATGGTTGTATTAAATTACCCATCTAACACTTTCCTTTTTTAAAGTTAGAGAGTGACTAGGCAAAGTTAATACCTAGTACCTTTGCATAGGTGCTTTTAATTGTGGATCATCTGTTTGTTGCAAATGAATGGCTATTGTCACCTCAGGGAAAGTCTAGTTATTCTTGTGTTCTTTGACTGATTTAGTCAACAAGGCTTGGATGCCAAAGAAAGAGTAAGTTTCAACAAAAGCAACGTAATGGACTTCTTCGGTGTTTGATTTTCTCTCTTCAGAGTCAAGGTCCCGATTGGGAGGACTTCCTGGGAATCATCTGTGTTCTGATCATCAATTCAACAATCAGCTTCATTGAGGAAAATAATGCCGGCAGTGCGGCTGCAGCACTCATGGCCCGCTTAGCACTGAAAACAAAGGTTTGTATCGACAGGTTAAATATGCAAGTGAATGCATTGATTTAGTCTGATCTTTCTGTGCTTATACATGGGTGCCCCTGCAGGTTCTTAGAGATGGGCAATGGCAACAGCTGGATGCTTCTATATTGGTACCTGGGGATATCATCAGCATCAGGCTTGGTGACATTATTCCTGCAGATGCGCGCCTACTCGAGGGGGATCCTCTCAAAATCGATCAGGCAATCACATCACGGCAGATCGTTCATGCACAGGATACCAGTCATTGGCATGTCAGCCTAATTGATCTGTCCAGATAATTAATTTGGTTCTCTTCTTGTTTCTTCTCCGTCTTGCAGTCAGCTCTCACTGGTGAATCCCTTCCTGTTACCAAGAGGACCGGCGACCTAGTGTTCACTGGCTCAACGTGCAAGCATGGTGAAATTGAAGCTGTCGTCATTGCAACTGGAACCCACTCTTTCTTTGGAAAGGCAGCTCATTTGGTCGACTCCACAGAGGTGGTTGGGCATTTCCAGAAGGTGAATCGTCAATCTTCAGAATGTATTAAGCACGGCATAAGTGTCTGTGATTTAAGCTAATTCCCGTACTGATATTTTCAGGTTCTAGCCTGCATAGGGAACTTCTGTATCTGCTCGATAGCCATAGGGGTGATTCTTGAGGTTATCATCATGTTTCCAATCCAGCACCGGTCGTACCGACATGGAATCAACAATGTGCTTGTTCTTCTGATCGGAGGGATACCGATCGCCATGCCTACTGTTCTGTCAGTCACACTTGCAATAGGTTCTCATCACCTATCTCAACAGGTGTGTCAGGATATCCTTGTCATCTTTCTTCAGTTAACAGCCAATATACTACCATACACCATTAAATTTGCAGGGTGCTATCACTAAAAGGATGACAGCCATTGAGGAAATGGCAGGAATGGATGTTCTCTGCTGTGACAAAACTGGAACACTTACTCTCAACCATCTTACTGTTGACAAAAACCTAATCGAGGTTTTTTTGTACATTCATGTTATAAATTTACCAGCAGTGTTACTGTTGGTGTGCAAGCTGATCCATCCTACTGATAACTTCAGGTTTTCAGCAGACAAACGGACAAGGACATGATTATCCTGTTGGCTGCAAGGGCATCGAGAGTGGAGAATCAGGATGCAATCGATATGGCCATCATAAATATGCTAGCTGACCCCAAAGAGGTTTTTAATCTCTCCAACTTATTTGAGTCTGCACATTCAGAATGGTTCAAGGATGTCATCTCATTCCGTGTCAGGCACGCGCCAACATAACCGAAGTTCACTTTTTCCCGTTCAATCCCGTTGATAAGAGGACGGCTATAACATACATTGATTATGACGGTAATTGGTTCCGGGTCAGCAAAGGTGCACCTGATCAGGTACTCGCTCGTGTTGAAGTTCATCACTGCATCTCAGTGCTGCTGTCAGCTAACAACATAGGCCTTTATAATGATGTTTGGTCAGAAGTTAGAACATCTGATGTTATTCGTCTTTCAGATCCTCAACCTGTGCCACAATAAGGATGATATCGTTGAAAAGGTGCAGTTGTTCATCGACAGATTTGCTGAGAGGGGCCTCCGTTCACTAGCAGTTGCTTACCAGGTAGTAGTAATATCAAACTCAGACTAGTTCACTAGTTGGTGATAGTGAAACTCCGCAGTCTGAAGCATTGCAAGCTGCTAGGTAGTAGTAACTAGTTCACCTGATGGCTTGCATCAGGAGGTCCCGGAGAAATCTAGGCACGGGCATGGTGGACCATGGGTCTTCTGCGGCCTACTGCCGTTGTTTGATCCGCCGCGGCACGACAGCGCTGACACCATCCGCAAAGCGCTGGATCTTGGCGTCTGCGTGAAAATGATCACAGGTATGCATTGACACAAACATCTTCTCGTTTCTGACTCTCTTTAGCATGTCAAGAACTTGATCTCTGTCGCCGCCTCTGCAGGTGATCACCTGGCCATTGCAAAGGAGACCGGCCGGCGTCTGGGGATGGGGACCAACATGTACCCGTCGGCGTCACTGTTCGGTCGCCACAACGACGGAAATGGTGCAATTCCTCCGGTCGATGAGCTCGTCGAAATGGCTGATGGATTCGCCGGCGTGTTCCCAGGTTAGATGGTCAATTCAGCCGAGACCGTAAGGAAGTGCATGCACCGATGCACCTTCCAAGTTTATGATCTTATTCTTGTCATCTCATGGTGTCGGAATTCTGTCACGGCAACACAAGCCCAGAGCACAAGTATGAGATAGTGAGGATCCTTCAAGGGAAGGGCCACGTCTGCGGGATGACGGGCGACGGCGTGAACGACGCGCCGGCGCTGAAGAAGGCCGACATCGGAATCGCGGTGTCCGACGCGACGGACGCCGCGAGGAGCGCCGCCGACATTGTGCTCACGGAGCCCGGACTGAGCGTGATCATCAGCGCCGTCTTGACCAGCCGCGCTATATTCCAGCGGATGAAGAACTACACGGTTTGAGTCCTTGCATACCATCCCCCCGGTAAAGCCCAGCCGTTCCGTTGCTTTTACAATTTTCTTCTAACAATTTCTACTCCCTTGATGCAGATTTATGCTGTATCCATCACTATACGGATAGTCGTAAGCCGCAAGTGAACTGACTTCTCCATCAAAATATACTCAAACATTAATCCGGTACTAGTATCACCTACATGTCTTCTATGTTGTGCATGCAGCTTGGGTTTCTTCTTCTGGCATCAATATGGGAATATGACTTCCCTCCGTTTATGGTTCTAATCATAGCCATACTGAATGATGGTAGTGTTTGTTTCTCTGAACTTATCAATAGTTATCATGCGAACTACTGAAATACTCTCCTGAATTCTCGATGGGTTGGCGTGTACTCTGGTCAGGGACTATCATGACAATATCAAAGGATCGCGTGGAGCCATCGCGAAGCCCAGATAGCTGGAGGCTGAGTGAGATATTTGCAACTGGTGTTGTCGTAGGAACCTACCTTGCATTGGTCACCTTGCTGTTCTACTGGGCAGTCACAAGAACAACATTCTTCGAGGTGACGTTTGTTACAGCTTGCAGCATCTGAATCTGAAACTCTGAACATATCTTTGGTAATTCAACGACCGAAGCTTCTTGTTTCTGAATCGCAGTCTCACTTCAAGGTGAGATCTCTCAAGCAAAACGCTGAAGAGATCTCGTCAGCGATGTATCTGCAAGTCAGTATCATCAGCCAGGCTCTGATTTTCGTCACACGCAGTCAGGGCTTGTCGTTCCTCGAAAGGCCTGGAGCTCTGCTGATATGTGCTTTTGTCATAGCACAACTGGTACGTGTCTGAACAAATCACCACAAACAGTAAACGCGCATCAAAATTTCACATTGTTCTCACCTTCACTGTAGCAAATTCTGTGGCTGCTAATAACGTTGTCTGTTAATCTCTGTTCAGTTTCATCAATGGAACTGGGACATCATGTTTGGATGTCCTTTTGATTAAAAAAAAAAAAAAAAAAAAAACTGTAGCAAATTCTTGCCACTCACACCTTCTGCTGAAGCTCTTAGTAAAGATGTGCTTTGTAACTGGCATGGTAAGGTGAGCCGTTGATCGTCTGCAGGTGGCTACCCTTGTTGCCGTCTATGCGACCGTCAGCTTCGCATCGATCAGCGCGATCGGGTGGGGTTGGGCAGGCGTCATATGGCTGTACAGCTTGGTGTTCTATGTCCCTCTTGATCTGGTCAAGATCACCGTTCGGTACATCCTCAGTGGCGAAGCATGGAACTTGCTATTCGACAGAAAGGTATAGCAAATCTGTTCTTGCTTCGTTCCTAGTTCAGAGTCTGTTCATGCCTGCGTTGGTTCACTCTTCAGGCTGCATTTACAAGGAGGAGAGACTGCGGCAAGGAGGACCGGGAGCCCAAGTGGGCGCTCTCCCAGAGAGGAGCCCAACGGAGGGCGCTCTCTGATCATCTTCTCAGCAGTGGAACGCCGCCACCGTCCTCTCTGATTGCAGAGCAGGCAAGGCGCCGTGCCGAAATCGCCAGGTAGAACAAATGCGAAAATTTGGAAGGTTTCTCTTCTTGCTAGGGCAATTTCATGGCAGGGCATTGAAAAAAAGGAAAAATCTGACCTTTTTCTTCCTTTCGCAGGTTGGGAGAAATGCACGCGCTAAGGGCGCATGTTGAATCCGTGGTGAGGCTGAAGCGCGTGGATTCTCACGTCGTTCGGTCGGCTCAGTCAGTTTGATCTACCTGAGGAGCCCTGAGGTGGTCTGTTCAGAGGAAAAAGCTGCAGCTACTCATGAAACACTGTTCTTCTTTCCCCTCATGTTTTTTTTTTTTTGGGTATGAATCCACATCCGCGACTTCATAATAAGGGATGCCACATGATCAGTTTCACTTTTGAGATTTGATAGAACAGGTTCGAGATCATATCCAGCAAATTTACAATGATCTGATGCATCTTATTCTCAGCTGATGCAGACAACATTAACGAGACTATTTGATATCTTAATAATCAGCAAACTTGATGCCATAGCTGTGTTTATTTGGACCATTTGTAGATAATCAAAGAATCTAAGATTCACGGCACTAATGTAAGATCATACAACACTAATCCTTCGTTATCAAGCAAAGTATGTGATTATGTACTGATGAAACCGAATTTTCCCCTGCTTTCTTCGTCCATTTCCCCCTCCACTAGGTGCTAGGCGAACAAAGTAAACACAATCTGAGATGCAACAGAAAGGGTAGGGTTTTGCTTATGTCATATGTAATCTTGGTCTTGGTCATCTGCTCGCCAAGAAGTATCTCCATCGAGCATTCTCTTCGTCATGTTGGCCCTCTGAACAAGACGAACCAATGCTTGCACCACCTCCGACATTGGTGGCCTGAATTCTGGTTCAGGCTGCAACACAATTTGGAGGCTCAGACATTATTCACATGAGTATATTTGGATTGGTGAGTGAAGTCCTACCTGGACGCACAAGGCGAGCACGTCGGCAAATCGGGACAGAGACTTGGCAGGGTACAGACCCTTGAGTGCAGGATCGACCATCCTGTCCAAAGCATCAATGTCGTGCAGCTGGGGAGTCGCCCACCGCACAAGTGACTGCTCTGACCTGGGTCTAGAGCTGTAATGCAAATATCACGCGATCACAATTAGGATCATCAGTTACTAAACTTATAATCATGCACAAGCTGAAAACTGATAATTGCTGATACCAGGGTACCTGTCAAAAGGTCTACGTCCCGTCAAAAGCTCTAGCATGACTACTCCAAAGCTGTAGACATCACTCTTGAGGGTATACTGACCAGTCATGTCCACCTCTGGGGCAGAGCACCCGGCACTCTGTTCTGCTGCCTGTAGAGGTTGATATGGTGGTGAACATTAAGACGACCATTAGTGAACCATAATGTGCAAATGCTCGGTTAGAATTGCATAGATCATGCGTATCCAAATAAATAAAAAAATACACAAAAAAACATTTGTTTATTTTTTTATCAGTACGAATAGGTGCAAATCATTGCCAGCAACTTTTATAGGCCCATTAACCCGATATTTTTTGTAGTTTAGCAGGCCAAGAGTTATCTGTGTACTGTTTTTTTTTTAAATGCGACTATGCAAGCAGTCATCTTAAAATGGGCTGGAGTATTTGGCCAGAGCTTTACCTGGAATTCAGCATCAGAAATAAAGCTTGCAAGTCCAGCATCTGAAAGGTGTGGATTGAATTCTGAGTCCAGCAGAATGTTAGATGACTTGAAATTCTTATGGATGATGGACGGTGAACATATTTCGTGAAGATACCTACAAATTATATATTCAGTGGGAAATGATAAGGGCATAAGGCATATACCGATTATATTTCAAAAGGAACATAGGATGTTACAATAGATTATGTATTGTACAAATAATTATTGAAGCATGTTCTTCAATCATTCAGTGAATACTATTTGACAATGCAGAAATAACATCCCACGTTCGAACAAAACATGTAGAAAAGACATGCATAGAAAAGACACACTAATATGCAAAGGATGCTTCCCGCTCAGAGACATTCAGCTAGCATGATGTGGTGAACAGCAGTATTGTTAATTCAACTGACATTAACAACAAGGTTACAAATTAAATTTGTGAAGCTAGCAATAAGTCACTTAGCTTGCAACTATACATGGATGAAAATAACCAAGGGCCCTTTTCCTGTCCAGTTGGATCTGGACACACAAGACAGCTGAACTTGTACAATATTCAATGTCATCCATAATACCAGAATAGCATGTAGACACAATATCATACCATCCAGATCAACATAATATAAAGTTCATTTTTCACTTACTCCAGTGCACGGGCAGAGCCTAGTGCGATCTTAACACGAGAGTTCCAGCTAAGTGGCTTGCTGTATTCGTCTGAAAGATGGAGTAGATCATGAAGTGACCCATTCCTGTGGAAATCGTACACAAGCAAGTGTTGTCCATGTTCCATGCAATAGCCCACAAGCTCATTGAGATTTGGATGGTGCAACTTTGAAATGTTTGAGACCAGTTCAACAAAGTCATCAGATGAATGGAATGGCATCACGGTACTATCTAGTTTCTTCACGACAAGAACCTGAATAGAATCAACAAGAAAAGTAAGCCTCGTATCAACGGCTCAACTTCTGTTTTCCACTACCCAAATACTTTTTAAAGCAAAATGATAACTACAATAGCACGAAAACTGAAGTTATCATTAAGCGATAAAAGCATTCAATTCGCGAAAAATGCTTCTGTGCTCCTTCATTCTTCTCCATGACAAAACTGAGTTTAATACGTCTTGCTTGTAACACATAAATTCCTTCTTCGATCCGTGTAATTTCCACAATTTCACCAATGTGATAATGTATACATCACTGTTCCCCTAGACGGCCATCTAGCCTGCCTAGGCGGCGATCAGGCACTAGGCGCCGGTCTGCCGCTCGCCTAGCGCCTAGGGGAACACTGGTATACATGGAATTTTACACGAAGGGCCTATTGCGGGCATGCTACCACATGACTACTGGAAACCCAAAACCACAAATAATAGCCCCAGTTTCAAAGACCTTACATGTGCAAGTAAAGCAAGTTCATGTGCTTTCAGAAATATATAGGAATAGCAGTAAGATAATATGTAGCATACCTTTCCGTCGTTGAACTGTGCCCTGTAAACACGTCCAAAAGTACCCTCTCCAACAAGGTTATCCATGCTGAAGCTATCCGTTGCCATCTGTAGATCTGCAACTGAATAAACAATTGCCTTTATAGGTGTCACATGGCTTTTCTTTGCAGGCTGGCTTGAAAGATCATCATCATCGAATGACTTGTGGCGTTCAATCTTGGGGGGTGGCTTCAAACTAATTGAAGCTGGGGAAGGAAAAGAATCTACATCTATTGTGGTAGACTCTTCGATAGGCTTCATGTCTGCAATATTTGTAGAAGCAAACGTTCACATAATTAGCTAAAATAGAGGGAAAAAACTCTCAAGTATGACAATCATCATGGCATCAAGCGAACTGACCTTTAACTTCGTTTGAACGGAACGAAGTGAATGGCTGGTGCTGTTCAAAATGTTCTTCCATTGCAGCTTTATGTTTTCTTCTTCTTATCACAAAGAATGCAACGACTGCTCCAACAACCAGCAATGATATGATAATGCCAGCTACACCTCCACCACCTATCCCAGAGCTTCCACGAGAACTTTGTGAACCATCATCGTTTTGACCTGGGCTTCTCCGATGGTTTGGAGGAGGCGGAGCTGTATATGGCGGAGGAGGTGGTGCTGGCCCCATACTCCAAGAATTGCCATCAGTTCTATACACAAACATCGTCTTAGCTCAGGATATAGCTCTCTTAACAATTTCATGCCAAGAAATCAAGAGAACTCACTGTATACTATTTATCTTCTTAAGCTGACTAGGAATCCAACCCGTGAAACGATTGTTTGCAACATTCCTACAAGTAAACAAGGTATGAGATATGGTACTGTATATGTAAATAAAGTGCCGATGAATTACAAGTCGATTACTTACAGATCATTAAGCGGGAGATTAGCTAGGACATTGATATAACCAGTAAATTGATTGTTCTGCAAATATCTGAGAAGAACAAGACATGGGTTAGATGCATGAAACTCTAACAAGACATGTCTAGGAGATAAAAAAAAAAAGCATTTCTTACAAATTTTTAAGGCTTAACAATGCAGTGAAGCCTTGTGGTAGGTCACCAGTAAGAGAATTAGAGGAGATATCCCTGCATCACATTACATAGGAAAATGGTAAGAAAATCAAAACATCAGGAATATGAACAAAGATAAACACAAATTAAGATCCATCTGACAATGCACAGAAAAAAGTACTCACAGTGTTGTCAAACTATCAAGGTTGGAAAATACATCGGTAATATTTCCTTGTAATTGGTTATGATTAAGGTTTCTGCATATACATGAAAAACTCGTTCAGCCCTACCAGATGATACAAATTCCAAGGCAAAATCAACTTCTGGTTGCAAAGATACTCACAAATACTTAAGATTAGACATCATGGAAATTGAGTAGGGTAAATTTCCAGTGAACTGATTTCCTGCAAGATTGCTGCAAACCAAGAATTATTTAACAGCCATGGCACCTGAATAGCTGAGAGAAAATTTCAAATGCATAACTTCATTTGAGGAACTTACAGCCTCTCAATCTTATTAGTGGGAAGATTGTACTGTATCGACTGGCCACCACCAAGGTTGTTTTGGCTCATGTCACTGCATCAAAAATTGATTTAAGATGATTATCAGCTGAACTCCCACAACAAACAAGGTTGAACACAAGATAAATTTGGGCACTCACATCTCGACCACCGAACCCATGCTATTCATATTGTAGGCCAAATTCCCAGAGAGCCCCAAGCTTGGCAATTTGCTACAGCATGGAAAGTAAAAAATATTACTAAGAGCGAGTAAGAAATGAAGCTGGGCTAGATACTACTTTGATTCATGAGACTCACATTGCAGTAACCGATGATCCTGAGCAAGTGATGCCCTGCCATGATTGGCTACAAGGGTCACCGCCATTTGCCTGCCAGCCTTTGAGCTGCCCGGGAGAATTCAGGCTAGTAAAGAGCGTATTGAGTGCAGTAACTGCATGTCCGAGAGCAACGAATTAGAACTGTAGATAGGGCGCATCACTAAACAAACCCAGTTCATTTGCAAGCTGAAATTGCAAGATATACCTATGCATGGATTCATCGTATTCACGAAATATGACGGCTAAAAGAGAACACGAATAGGAAAACCGATCTACTCAGGAAGAGCAAACCAGTAAGACCCATATGGCGTAATTTCCACGATCCAGGCATCCAGCTAAACATAAGAACAAACTAAAACAAAATAGGGAAAAGGAAGGGTCAAATCTCGAAGCTACGTGAGAGGAAAACGACTGCACGTTTTAGCGAACTGCTAATCAAAACTATTCCTCTCAAAGAGCAAAACTTTCACAATCCACTGCTCTCTCTCTCTCTTTTGCTCAAAATATCTCCTTTATTTCACCAACTTTATCACGATTCAACAAGTAAGAACCTAAATATAAGAAAATCGAATTCAAGGGTTGCCGTTACTGAAGTAGTGAGGTCGGTGGCATCAGTCAACATTTGGATAGAAGCAACAAGATAAACAGTGGAGATGAAAGATTCTCCTCTGAATACAGTGCATTTCCTTGCTCAAATTATTCGCCAAATCCATAAAAAAAAAATTGCAGGTGTTCCTTTGCACAAGCTTAACTATATCAGGGGTAGAAGGAAAACACAAATACCAAAGGAAAATGCTCAAAGCTCCATGTGTTCCCAACCAAAACTACCAGAAATACAAGAAAATAAAAATTAGGATTTCTGGACTATAAGCGACTAAACTGTTGAAATTCACACATAATCTTACTCACAGTGTAGAAAGGATCCAAATCCAGGGCGTTCTTGCACAAATCCAGAACATCAAAAGCAATAAGCAGAAATCTGGGGGAAAGTAAAGAGAAGAAACCCAAGATTTGGTATGCAGTCCAAATAATTCCTCGTTCCAAAACCGAATCTACCAACAACCACCCATCTGGTGGAAGCACTTAAAGAAACAGAGAAAAAGTGTCCCTTTGCAGCGAAATTCTCCCGTTTTCCCAACTAAAACCATCAAGCAGTACTCTACAAAGAAATCGAATAGCTGTAGAGCGAAAGAACAATTGCGCTAAAAGAGGAAGTTTCTAGGTTCTAACTCACCATCAGTAGGATCAGTGTCTGCAGCAACCAAGATTTGCTTCTGGGGCCAAATGCAGCAGCAGCCCAGGAGTAGCAGCAGCAGCCATGCCACATCCACCATTCCACCACCTCTCTTCCTCCTCCCCATCGCCCACAGCAATGCCCTCTCCGTCACACTATCTCCCCCCTAAAAATGCAAGGAAAGTGCTTTCCTGACTTAAGAAAGTTCCCTTCTTTAGGCTCCTCCGGATTCAATTGTTTTATCCCCCCCTTTTTTTCAGTTTTTGCTGCTGCTTTTCAACCTTCCGCCTTATTGAAGTGTGCAATGGAAACTAGCGCAGCAGCAAGCTGGCACCAGAGCTGAGACACAAACCAGGGTGTGATAAGGTCAATCGCTGGTGCCTGGTGTCCCTTTCAGGGGCTTTTTCGTGAATTGAAGGTCCGAAAAGGGGTTAGTTTAGTTCAGAGAAAACCGGAGATTATTATTTCTTTAAAAAAACAAGGAAAATAGAGATTTGTTTGTAAACAATCAAGGTATCTGGTTTCCAAAATATCAGACAAATCTACTTTAACCTACATTTCTTCCCGAGAGATGCTACCGATGGTACGGGTGATCAACGATTGAGGAGGCGACGGGGCTCACGACTACGGTATGGATGTATATGTGGAGCTACTAGATGGGATTTGTGGTGTCAAAGGATAGAAATGATGGGGGAAGAGAAGAAAATATAACAATAATGGTGGCATAAATCTTGAGATGATCACAAGGTTCAAAATATAGCTACGTAAATTAGGAAAAACATGTATGTATACCTTGGATATGTCTAAGAGTAATTGAAATGCGATACCAAATGCACTAAATGGATCTAAGAGTAATTGAAATGCGATACCAAATGCACTAAATGGAACTTTAGTTCTGTATCGATAAATATTATAATACTTTTGTTCGGTATCCATAGATACCATATTTACTAAACTAACGTGAATTATTCTTTTTCGCTCCTTGTTTTGGACATCAATACATATTATAATACATATATTTGATCGTTATTTTATCTAATTATACGTTAATAAAAATTATTACACACCTTTGACCATTATTTTGACAAAATATGTTGATATTATTTCCACGTGAAATCGTGCTTTATACATATTTCACCATTACTTTTATCTAATTATGCATGTATTTTTTAATTTCGTTATTTTAGTTTACTCACGGTTTTTACGGAAAAAAAACATATCCAAAAAATCATATTTTCATCATACAGCATCGAATACCATAAACCGGTTAAATCGAGTTAACCGATTCTGTTCATTTTTTGTCATAGTTTTTTCAGCTCGATAAAACCACGCACAACCCTAATTTGCATTAGAACCACTTGCGTTGTCATATTTGTAGAAATCCTCCAAGTTGCAAACAATTGAGCTCCTAAATAGAGAAAATATTGTTTGGTACATTTTAGAAATCCTGAGATTGTGTCTTCCTACCATATATTAGATTTTTTAAAATTTCCTTATGCTTAATCATCATCTGAAATTTTTATGGGAATATTAGTGATGTGTCAGAACCATCCAAAAAAAATTCAAATTTTTTGGACGTGTTTTGAACCTTTTTGGTCAGTTCATTGTGAGTTGAAATCTCGGTGATTTCGGTTGAGATCTCGGATTTCTCGGTTTAAAAAAAAACGGATTTGAAATTTGATTTTTTGTATTTCCTTTGAATTTTATCCGAAATTTCCAAATCTTATCAAGATATCGGTTTCGGCCGGCTCCAAGATTCATACCGAAACAAAATTTGAAACTTTGCTCCAGCTGCAACAGTTTTTTTTTTTTTTTTTTTTTTGAGAGAGGGAGAAAGCTGCAACGGAGGTTGGATTAGAAGACCAAGATGCACAGAGCCACAGATTATTCTGTCAGTGTCATCCCGGTGGCGGTGCGCGGTGGCCTGAACCGGGCACAGGCTGGGTTGGGTTGGGATTTGGGACGCAGCTTTGTTTTTGCTTCTACCACTGCTCGATCTCCATCACCAGCGTGCAGCGCGGTGTGCTTTACTGTTACTACCAGCGACTTTACAGTGTGGTGTGGTGCTAAACTGCTAATACTACGCAATCTGAGAGCTCATCGGAGTCCATGCAAGTATAAAGTACACGTCACATGCCTGCGGCGATGCAGGCTCGAGTCGCCGTCGGTATGGATTGGAGCTCCTACCACTATTGGATACGCGGCAGCGATACCGTGTGTCATGGCAGCGATACGGATCCTACCACTATTGGAGCTCCATTCTATTTTAGAAAAAAAAAAAAAAAAAAAAGAAGAAGTTGGAGTGTCAAACTTTGTACGTACCATCAGCCAGGATTGCAAGTCAACAACGAAAAAGACACACACACAGAAATCAGTTGATCGAAAATACGCGTATCGTGATAGCATGCTCCGCTCTCCATAGAGTTGGTCGTTCGCACGATTAACTGCTGCATGTTTTTGTCCTGAAGCGATTCTAACGAGCATTGTTATTAATTCAGATGAGACTGGTACAGGGGTAGGAACATCCTGCGACCGGCGATCCGAGTCCGTCGGCAGCTAGGCTAATGATAGGGCCATGCAGGCATCTAATCGGCCGATTAAAATTTTCCGAGAGCCATTTAATCCCAGAGACAGCAACATGTGACCGAACAGCGGGGCGAGGGCACGCCAAATCGCCCATCCTAAATACTTGTGTGTCGCGAGACGACGACGACCTGCTCCAGCCCACCAACAGCTTCGCTCCACGCCTCACATGCGTCAAGCGAAATGTTGGCATCTTCGACAGCAATAGATATGCTAATACCGCACTAGTGCCATGGGGAATATTTCGATATGCATACTTGGCGACCGCTTGAGAGCCGAGGGGTTGGAGGAGTTAGCGAGGGGAAGGAAAGATCGGCATCTCTCGGATTTCTGATCGGGACGACCTTTCCAGAACGCCGTGCAAGCAACTCTCGACAGCGAGAAATCGGCCCAAGCAGCCAGCCGTGTCTCCCAAGGATTCGCGGCAGGGTCAAAAGGCGTAGTAGCGCGGAGAGTTACACTGCAACTGCCAGCGTAGAGATTGTAGTAGTGCTACTCTGTGCATCGTCCCTGTCAGCGTGTGTAGTCTCTTGCAAATAGCTCACTGGTGAGAAAGACCTATGTTTTTCTCTTTTTCTTTTTAAGTTGCACAAATATTAAAGTACGAATGAAGGGTAGATGATAATTACTTATCTTTTCGTTTGCTTCGAAATTCGTGTAATTTGTATTATGGAGAAAAAAAAGCATAAAAACACTGCTCGTCAAAGACAGAGAGGTGATGGATACAACTTTCACCATGTTTTACACTGTCGAGGTCTCATCCTCAGAGATGGAGCGATGCTGCTAGGTTTTTTGTTCTGGGGCATGCGTGAGCCCGAGATGGTAGCTGCAAATGGCCAGCGCATGGCTTTACGTGCGCTCCATGATTGATTCATGCTGATCTGGTTGTCGTTAATGTTGGATCGTTTTTTCGACTGCCGTTAATGTTGGATTGGTACGAGCAGATTAGGTTTCCATTGAACGGAGCGCAGATTAGGTTGGGTGGACCGCCTGGACGGTGAGGTTGGTGGCACTGCCTGCGCCCCTACGGTTCTTATGGGTTTCAAGAGGTTTTGTTTGGTCTCATCGACATATTGTCGTTAATTTGTTCCATTAGTTCTTATCCTTAATTTGTTTCCGTCTCTTTCCTTTGGGGGTGATCGGTGGCTCTTCTATCGAGACATGGCAACTAACTTCATTTGCGCAATGCGATGCATGGATTGATATGCATGTGCTCACCGTCAGGACTCAGGAAGGATTCATACATAGATGGCCAAGGAACGTAACAGAATGACTTGCAATTTGCAAAGGTCAAAGCTATTATAGCTCGGTTGATGAGACATTCAATCATCGTTTGGTTCAAGTATGGCTAGTATCGAGTCACGTGTGTCATATTAGTCTTGTGTTTTTTTTGTTGCGTTGTGACGTGATGTTGGTGCCATATGGGCATCGCTGTAAGATAGGCCCAACTAAAATGAGCCTAGTACGACAACTGGGTCCAACTAAAATGAGCCCATTAAGACAGCTGGTATACTGTGGAAATTGTGGATGCAACAATAACTTCTGCAGGTCTAGTCTGGATTCTTCAGAGCTATCGATATGGTGTGATAGATAACTGTTACAGTATTACAGCTAGTCCAATCAGGAAATCAATTTACTGCAACATGATATCGATGTTCTTGGAACTTCTGAGTTTCAACTGACAAACAGAAACAGTGCAACAATCTAACAACAACTTCAGAGAGAGAGAGAGAGAGAGAGAGAGAGAGAACAAAATCAAAATTCAAGTAGCAGCATCTGAATCACCAACTCAAATGGATTATGTGACCAAGTAAAGCGGGCCAAAGGCATCTCTGGTCACTTTGTCGAGCCGCGTGTAAGGCACATCATCCTGATCATCAGCGCCTGACGATGGCGAGAAACAGACCGCCGACGTGCGGCTGATCTTGCGAGCCAACTTGATGCATTCTCTGACCAGTATCTCCCTGGAGGGGAGCGAAGCATGGAATGATGAGGATGCTTCGGATGACTTGATGCTAGTTATCCTGTTCCGGAACTTTGTCGACAATGCGAAGTGCCTTTTCTTCGAGTTTCCTTCTGCAGCTTCTAGGTCTGCGCTGTTGAGTTGATGTTTTGCTGCTCCATCTGTGAACTGAGAGACATTCAGAATTCACAACAAAAGTTAGGTTTCTTGCTTCTTTTAAGGGTTTCTTAACCGCAGGTTGTAAGCATGTTTCGTGATTCATGCTTTCCTGAATAGTACTAAATTAGAATGAGCAGAAATGATACAGTTGAGAAATTACATTGTCAGGTGAAACATGGAAAACCAGCATGTCCTCAAGCTTCCTTGGAGACTTCTTGTTTGCAGCTTGAGCACCAGGAGTGTACTCTTCATGTCCTCTTGCTGCTTCTGTGAACTGAAATGAAATGCCTGTCATTCCTAGGATGCTACCAGAAACGCAGAAAGAGTGATTTACTGTGACACCTCAGGTGTGCCTACGGTGCATTTGTGCGACATCTTCAAGTTTCATTGTCACACGTAATTACATGAGCTTTGCCATCGATGACCGGTGTACATGAAACAGTACCAAAATGCAGCATAAAGACGTATCTTGGAAATGGCTGTGTTAAGTGCTACTGCTACCTACAAAGAAACATCTCTGCTCGCTAGGACTTCTACTGAAATCACAGGCTGTCCTTGTTTCATTTCACTCCAAAACAAAAACAAGAACATGGTAGATCATACCCTCCTTTCAGTGACAATAATTTGCTTTTACCACAGAAGGAACGAACAGTGAAATGGAAAAGCCATATAATCTTGTGGAACTCTTGCAATGAAATCGAAGGAACTGATCACCTTGCAACGATCGAGACGATGGCTGTAAGTAGCTGCGTGATCATCACAACTCCGGTTCATCTTCCCTCATCAGCTAACGATCTTTACCACACAGCCAATCTAGCTGCAGAAATGGGCAAGAGCAAAGCAAGCTCTGGATTACGATCCACGCAAGAAATCCAAAACTTAATACCACTTCCAGCCGAGAATAACCGAGGAAGTCGTGAATGAAGCAGCACAAGGAATTAACAGCGTCGCCTCCAAGAAGTGGCCGATGAGCAGAGTGCAGTGGGCGCGAGAGGATGAAGGCAACGCCGTAGCAGATGATGGCCGAGGCATTCAATGGGATGCCACCGTCCGAGACCCTTTGGCATTCGAGGTTGTTGGTAGTAGTAGTTGGTATGAACAGAGACAGGGAATCGGCAGCCAGCATGGGCCAGGATTTGGGTAGCTCCCAGCTGCGCGCCTTGTTTCTGAAGCTCGAACGGCCATGATTAGTGGCGTGTTAACAAAGGGGGGAGGTTGATATGATTATGGCAGTGCACGAGACCATGAGTGCTCAGCCTTCGCGTTTGGTCAGTGCTTATATGCATTGATTGGGGGAGGTCTGAGCTCCCATCAACTTTAACTTCCGAGCTTCTGGGATACTGATACTGAATTCTGATCAGTTGCTAGTCTAACTTTTTAAGTATGCCCCTGCTGCTTGTATGGCTGCGTCCCTGTGATCTCAGTTTCCTTCGAATTACGCATACCAGGTGGCCGCTGCATGCGTACTGAACAAGGACCGTTTCACTGTCTGCGTTGCTAAAAAATAACTGTCGAAAAAGTATGTGTTACTCACAGGGATTCATCTGGGAGAGACATACTACCGTGGGAGTCAGCGGATTTCACGGTTTAGTGGGGGAGCATGGGTAATTGGGTACATGACAGTTAGGCTAGTACCGAGCATGGCGCCCCTGCCGCCCCATCCTTGGGACCAATTGCAACTTGCAAACAAGGTTTTAAATTTTATTTTTAGTATATTTGTTAGAGGTGATTAAAATTTGAAACTTCGATAAGATCTCACGATTTCAAAAAAATTCGGACGGGATCCATAAATCAAATTTTAAACCCGGTTTTTTTTCAACCGGGTTTTCCGAGATTTTGACCGAAATCGCTGAGATCCCAGTCAAATTTTGAAAACTAGTCAAAAACTTTTAAATTTTTTTGTAGATAGTCTTGACCACAAATCCAATCAAATCCGGCACACAAAAATTGAAATCCGGTCAAAATGTCCGAGATTTTGGCCAAAAATCACCGAGGGCGAGATTTTGAAAGTATTGTAGCATTTTGGTTTTTTTTTAAAAAATTTTATTCGGTTGATATTTAGGATCTCGACCTCGAATGGAGAACGAAATTTTGACCGAGATGACCAAAATCTCGGCAAGATTTTGAAACATACTTGCAAGGCCCTACTTCTCGTTAATTCATTTCTTCTCTTATCCTTGGAAGATACCTGAAATGTACAGTATATTCCAAGGTAGTGGTAACATTTGGTTCACCTTCTTAAGAGATGAAATTTTCAGCATCACGTTTTGCTTTCCTTTTTCCATCTTGGAATTAGGGGTGGACATTTTTAAACTAGAACCGAACCGATTTAATCGAATATTTTTTTTTCTTCAGTTTTTGGTTCAGTTTTTATTTTGGCTGTATTCGGTTCTCGGTTTTTGGTATGGTTTTTGGCTTCAAGAAACCAAACCGATTTAACCGAATATTTTGTTTTTTTTCAGTTTTTGGTTCAGTTTTTATTTTGGCTATATTCGGTTCTCAGTTTTTGGTATGGTTTCTGGCTTCAAGAAATTGAATCTACCGAAACATTGAATCGTCAGTAGTGTTCGACTTCTTCGGCCAATTGGCCCACTCGACCACATGCTGTCCCCGCTTGGCCACTCCCCAATCCCCCTCGACCCGGCAGCGGTGGCCACAGCTCGCAAGCAGCCCCTCCCTCTCCTCCGCGTCTCCGGCCCCTATCCCCGAGGCACCCTCTTCTGTAGTATCAAGGATAATCGACTAGAGGAGGGGTGAATAGAAGGTTTTTAAAATTCTTGACTTTAATTGTAACAATTAAATAAGTAATGCTATATGTCGACGATTGGAGAACGGCTCCCGTCGAGCTTACTTGTTGAATGGGGGATCAACAGAGCCCCGTCGTGCGGATCGAAGAGGTCGTTCGAGTGATGCCAGGTCGGGAGAAGAAGAAAAGGGGGACACGGTGTTTATCCTGGTTCGGGCCTCCCTCTGCCGGGATAACAGCCCTACTCCAGTGTATTATGCTCTATCTGTCTTTTTCCCTCCCTTTACAAATCTTCAGGGGGGTTTAAATAATACGACTATAGGTACCGAAAAAGGCAACTACCTCCTGGGATCACGCTATGTATCCATATCCGTGACCATTGTCCCTCGATTTTCGCTTATTTGAATTTGGTATGATCTCCCTTGATCTCGGTGATTGGTTGGCTCCTTCCTTCCTCGTAGCGTCATTTGGGCCCTCCGACCAAACACCCGAGTAGGTCGTGGCCTCTACGAGCATGCTTGCTCGTGGGGGGGCGTGTTTGGTGCTTCTGCGAGTAAAGGTGCAAACGCGTATGCTCGGAGGAGAAGGAGGGATGCTCGTTTCGTTCTCCCGAGCATCTTCTTTTAGTATCGCTTGGTCGGCGGGTTTAGCTTTTCACTGGGTACCGTGGTCTTTTGCCAGATAGCCAATCCTCGATACCTAGCCCTGAGGTTCAAGCGGGAACCCTCGGGCTTCCCCTTGAGCCTAAGAAGACTTGAGGGGATTGAATTTCTTTGGCCGTGGCTCACGACCATTTTACGTCGGGAGGCGAGCTTCTTTACCGCCCGCGTGCTCCGCGTGGGCGTGTCGTTTGGTTGTTCTGCGGTTCCTTCTCAGAGAAGCCTTCCTGCAACGGTACGGCAGTTTCTCGGAAAGCGGCGCTTTCTCCGGCCAGGTGTTGCTACGTGATAGGCGGCGATTTTTATCCTGTCCCTTCACTGTCTTTTTAACCCTTTCTACCGGGAGAGGTCGGAGTTACACCGTGTCTCTTTGCTCGTCTTCAGCCAAAAAAGCCTTCCAAGAGCCCTAGCGCCCAAGAACCCTTTTCGCTCCTCTTCCTTCTTTGGCCATGGCGCGCTTCAAGGTCAGCCAGATGACCCGAAGGAGGCTCCAGGCGCTCACGGATGAGGGGTACGTCGACCCAAGCTCGGGTCGAGTGCGAGAAGCGACAGTGCGGCACCGCGGAGACGGAGATCGTCTCCTACGAGTTGTATGCCATCAACGGGCCACCGCCCGAGAGCGACTTCCTCGCCTCCGTGCTTGCCTTACGTGGGTGCGAGATCTCTCATCTCCACCCCAACTCTATCCTTTCTCTCATGATCTTCTCCCATCTTTGTGAGGCGTGCGTGGGTGTAGTGCCCACGGCTAGCCTTTTCTTTCACTTCTACTCCCCTTCCGCATGCCGGGATGGCTCATGGTTGCGTTTATCTTCGCCTCCGGCCCAACCGACCATACGAGTACCCTCTTGTTGCTTTGAAGGACTCGGTGTCGGGTTGGGCCGACCTCTGTTCTACGGAAGAAGGCGGAGGGTCCCGATTGGTCTATCTTGGGGAGGACGCTCCGCCATCGAGGCTCGCGCCGCTTGTGCAACTCCGAGGAAGAAGCGGGTGCTCAGGACGATCAGTGAGCTCGCCCAGATGGGGCTCACTGGTCGAGATATCGCCCGGGACTTTACCTTCAACCGGGTGTCCCCCCTGAGGCGCCGCGAGCACCCCTTCTTCGAGGTGATCGGGTGGCATGACTTCACCCGTGAGGACAACGCAGGTATGTTCCTGGACCTCTTTCCCGAGCATCGCTGCTTTCTGGTGGTCGGTGCTATATATATATATATTGTTTTAATCTTCGGTTGTGACGCAGCTCCGAGGACGGACTGGGTTGACGAGAGGGTCGCCGAGATGTTCGGTGCCCCGAAGGAGAAGGAGCTGACACCCAATCATCAGATCCCCAAGAACGTTTTTGACCGCGGTGATGCGGTTAGTACATCTTCCTGCTTTCGCCCGAGGGCATGTTTTCCGAGCTTATTTCTCCCGATCTCTGTTTGCAGGAGAAGGTCGCCCTTGACCTTGCCGTGTCGAGCGCCGCAGCGCTGCCGCAAGCCAGCACCCCGGCCAGGGGTTCCCGCAAGAGGACGGCGGGTCGAGGTCGCCAGGCATCCGCCTCGCCTCCCCGCGCCAGGCGGTCGAAGCGCCGAGCTTCGACCAGGACCACCACGCCGCACCTTGAGTACGCCGACCGCCAGGAGGTAAGCGAACTCCGAATCTGGTATGATGACTTCAAACAGAGGAGGCCGGAGTCGATGGGCCGATTGGAACGGCTCGCCGAGCGGCGAGGAAGGCCGAGGAGGAGGCCAGGTCCCTCCCGACCAAGGAGCTACCGGAGAGGCAGATCAAGGCCCTCCAGGACCAGCTTATTCGGGTGGTCGATGCCCCCGAGGAGGAGGAAGAAGAGGAGGCCACCTATGCTCTGGTCAGAAGGAGCAGGAGGTCGACCTCTCAAGCAACCTCGGTGCTGGAAGAGGTCGACATGGACGACGTCGACCTGGCGATGGCACGTGCCGGCCGACGCGCGGAGGAGGAGCGTCGTGGTCGTGGCCGAGGCCTACGAGGCCGCCGCGGGCAGGTCGCCCGTGGCCCGAGGCGAGGAGGCCGAGGAGGATGGCGCTGCTCGTCGGGCAGAAGGTAAGCTTCTACTTCATTCTCTTGTTCTGTTCTTGTCTTGCGATTTTCTTCGGGCTAACCCCACCCTGTTTGGCGTGGGCGTGATAGCTCGGATGTTGCTTTTGGACTTCCGTCAGATGGCTGAGGAGATTATCGATTCTGCAGTTGACGCCGAGCTCGACCACGTCGTCGACCAAGTGATGGCCGAGGCGGGGGAGGGGCCGGCGCCAGCTGCGGACTCAGCGGAGTCCGAGCTTCCCTCGGCGGGACCCGTGCTTCCTTCAGCGGACGTGGAACCTATCCCAGCCGCGGAGGAGCAGGAGCCGCAGGGGGCTGAAGACCAAGAAGCCTTGGCCTTGGTCCCTTGCGAAGGGGTAAGCGCAAGCGAGCGAGCGGCGAACTCCGGTGGTCAAGCGGTGGTGGCTGACCCACCGCCCTTGGCGCGAGCCAAGAGGGGAGGAGCTGTTATCGCCACCACCCACCTCCAATCAAGCTGACCAAGGGGAAGACGCGGTCGTGATTGCCCAGCCACTTCCAGCCGCGGAAGTGATCGCTGAGCCCGACCAGCTGCCTCCGTCTGCGGACCACGAAGAGGAGGTGGCCGTTGATGGGCCGGAGGTGGTCGTCCTCGACCAATCACCTCCGAGTGTGGAGCTCCCATTGCTTCCGGTCGCGGAGGTGCAAGGGGCGGAAGCGGCGGTCGGCGTCCAGTCCCCAAGCGCAGCGGCCGGGCAGGAGGAAGGCGGCCACGAGCCGCCTGTCGACGCAGAAGACCAACCTCAGGGCGTCCTGGGGTTGGTCGAAGGAGGAGACGTCGTTGCCCTCCCGGGAGCACCGGGTGCCCAGGAGGGGCAAGATCGTGATGCGCTAGCTCGGGATCAGGATGGCCCTGCGTGGGTTAATCCCTTTTTCCGAGCTGGCGCCACCGACCGCCAGCGGCTTCAAGACAAGTTGGTCAGCCGGGCTCTTCTGGTAAGCGCTTTGCTCTCAACTTTTTACATGAGTCGAGCAATCTTCAAGGGGTTCTTCTTGACTTTCCTTCCCCTTTGCTCCAAGTTTGCTGCGAAGGCTATGGAGGACATCGATGCCTCCGCAGTTCCAGCAGAGGAGTTACGGCGTACCATCGCGAGCAAGACGCCAAGATCGCCCGATCTCGGCGTCGGGTCTCCGAGGTGCGCGAGGCCGACTGAAGGAGCCGGAGTCGGCGAGGAGCCTCGTCGTCGGGCCGGGATCAGCTCTTTGAGAGCGAGGCGGCGAAGAACACTTGCCGGAACAGTGTGCCGACCTCGAAGAGGAGCTGGGAAGTTGCGGCGGGGAGGTCCCGACCTGCGCGCCGAACTCCAACGAGCTCGGGGCGTGAAGAGGCCCAGCTCAAGGAGGTGCACGGCGCTTCGGGACAAGCGGCGGTGAAGGTCGTCTTTGCTCGGCGGAAAGTTTTGGACCTGGAGGCAGAGGTCGACTCCTTAAGGAGGAACTTGTCGCCCTTCAGTCGAGCGTAGGACTTAGCTCTTCTTTTATTTTTAGCTCGCGTAAATCCTGTAAAAAAGAAAACAACCTTTCGGGTTAAATGAGCAAACTCGCAGGTGTTTGGTTCTTGCCTGTTTTTCTCAAGTTCGCCTTCAACATATGCCTATATGATCCCGGTTCTGCAGAAAAAGAAAACAAGTTCCTGCATAGAGCATAGAGCATAGATACGAGCAAAGAAAACAAGTTCCTGCATAGAGCATGTAGCATAGATACGAGCAAAGGATCCTTGGAAGAAGGGACGAATGTTCCTATCATACGGAGCCCCCCTGCCATGGACAAAGGTCGTGTCCTCACTGTTGCGAGCACGAGTTTGTTCATGGAAAAATTTAAGGGTCGCTTTGGTCGTGACGATTTTTTGAATGATTTAAATAGGCCGGTTGTGTCGAGAAAAATGTGAGCACAGAGTAGACGAGCTTTAAACCAACAATACGTAGAGCCGCCATACCCGAGTGGTCACTGAACCGGGCTTAGAGTGGATGCTCGCGCCCGACCACGCATCTGATGAAGAGCTACTGCGGAAAGTGAACGATTAGGCGAGCATCCCACGGGGCCAAGGGAAATGGTGCGCACATACTTGTCGGATAAGCTCGTCTGCGATGGTAGAGCAGCGATGCTCGCTCGACAAAGCGAGGACGAAACACGAAAGAGGGGAAATGTTTTATTTGGAAAGAACGCAAGGGGCGCGAGATAGGAGTACTCGTCTAAACGTAGAATTTACGCAGCTTGATCGATGTTCCAGTCTTTGGTGAGCTCTCGACCATCTGGCATCGCGAGGCGAACAGCCCGGGCGTCTTGTCAGACACGACCGTGTAGGGTCCCTCCCACCTTGGGGTCGGCTTGTTGGCTTTCGACAGGTCTTGAACTCTTCGTAAGACCATGTCGCCGACTTGTAGGACCCTAGGTCTGATTATCTTGGCTGCGTGCCTACGAAGAGCACAGTAGGTAAACCGCAGAGGCCGAGCAACGCCCGCTCGCGTGTCGCCGACGAGGTCCAGGTCGACGAGGCGCTCAACCTCTTGATCGATGGAATCGATCGATTGCACCTTGGGGAACCTAGCACGATTTCAGTGAGCGGGATGGCCTCCGCACCGTGACGAGTTGGAAAGGCGTTTCACCTGCGGGCTCGACTCGTCGTGGTGCGAGACAGACCAAAGAACGGCGGGAAGCTCATCCACCCACTGCCGCTTGTCTTTGGTTGAGGTCTTGAAGACCCTCTTTTATGCCCTGGACTAGCTGCCCATTTGCTCATTCGGCCGCTCCGTTGCTCTGTGGATGCGCCACAGAGGCGGCGGCACCTTGGTCCCGACCTCTTCGCAAAGAACTTTGGAATAGTTCACTTTGGTGAATTGGGTCCCATTATCTCGTGATGAGACGGTTTGGGTATCCCGAACCGAGTTACCACATTGCTACGGAGGAACCTCTTGGCCGCTGGGCCGAGATGGTTGAGACGGCTCGGCCTCTATCCACTTAGTGAAGGTGTCGATGGCCACGAGCAAGTACTTGCAGCCTTTCGACCTCGGGAAGGGTCCAAGGACATCGAGCCCCAGTCGAGAATGGCCACGAGTGGTATGGTTTGCGTGGCATATGCCGGTTGGCGGGCTTTTCGAGCATGAAGCGGCATGCTCGGCAGTCATTACGACCGACCGCAAGGCCCGCCAAAGCCGTGGGCCAGTAGTACCCTAGTCGGAAGGCCTTGCTCACAAGCGTTCTGAAAGACGAGTGAGCTCCGCACATCCCTTCATGGATATCACGAAGAAGGTACTGGCCTTCCTCCTGAGAGACGCATCTAGAAAGGATTCCTAATGCGCATTTCCGGTATAGGTCGTCCTCGATCAGTCTGTACTGAGAAGATCGCCTTATTAGCCGGAAACGCTCGGCTTCTTCCTCGGGCAATGTCCCATGCGCAAGGTATTGGATGAATGGCGTCATCCAATTTGCGCTTTGCTCGAGGAAGGAGACCCTACCGCCGGTCTCTGGTGCCTCCTCTTCAGAGGGAATGGAGGGCTTATGTAGGTGCTCGACAAGCACCCACGTGAGCGGTGGTTTGAGAGGAACCGACCTTAGACATTTGGTCACCAGGGAATTATCCTTCCCGGGATGTAGATTACTTCAAATTCTTGAAGTATTTCTCCATCTTCCTTACTTCGGCCAGGTCTGGCGCTATTGAGGTATCGAACACCGATACTCCTTGTTGACCTGGTTCACAACCAGCGTGAATCGCCCTTCACACGGTGAGCCGTTGGACTCCTAGCGATTTACATGCTCAAGTCCGGCCAAAAGGCCTTCAGACTCTGCGCGTTGTTAGTCGCGGTGAAATGTAGTTGGATGGCGTCAAGTTGCTCTCCATCCGGGAGACCAAGACGACGCCACTTCCGAGCGCCAGATGCTCGGGATCCATCAAAATACAAGGTCCAGGAGTTTTCCTCGAATCATTGGTCCCGCTGGCCGGTGGTGCCGAGCCGACCATTCTCGCCACTAAATCAGCCAAGACTTGTGATTTTATTGCCGTGCGGGCTGAGAACACTAGCTCGAACTCGGCGAGCTCCATTGCCCACTTGGCTATGCGACCACCGGCGCCCCGATTTTTCAGATTTCCCTGAGTGGGAAGCCGGTCGGCACTACGATCTTGTGTGCTTGAAAGTAGTGGCGCAACTTCTCGGAGGCCATCAAAGAACGAGTACTGATGAGTTTCGGACTTCGGGTAACGCTCCTTTGGTCCATGAAGTACTTTCGCCGACGTAATAGATAGGTCGGGGTACCATCTCTCTCTACCGCTAACACCGAGCTTACGCTGGCGGGTTGCCGCCAGGTATAGTAGCAATTCTTCCCCATTGTGGGTGTGACGAGGATCGGCGGCTTGGAGATGTCTTGTTTTAGCTCTTTGAACGAGCGATCGCCTTCCTCCGTCCACGTGAAGCCATCATGCTTGCGGAGGGCTTTAAAGAAAGGTAGCCTCGCTCCCCGGTAGGAGATGAACCGCTTAAGGCGGCCATTCTTCCGGTCGAGCTTGTACTTCCTTTACGCACGTGGCGACCTCATGTTCTCAATGGCTTGATTTTCTCCGGGTTTGCCCCAACGCCATGTGGCCCGACCATGTAGCCGAGCACCTTGCCAGCCTTCACGCCGAACACGCATTTTTCTGGATTTAGCTTTATTCGATGCTTATTGAGGTTACAGAAAGTTTCTTCCAAGTCAGCAACGTGACCCGAAGCACTCTTGCTTTTGACAACTATGTCGTCGACATAGACCTCCAAATTCCGACCTACTTGGTCTGCGAAAGTTTTCTGCATGAGGCGCTGAAAGGTTGCTCCCGCATTTCTCAGACCGAAAGACATGGTCGTATAGCAGAAGGTACCGAATGGGGTGATGAAGGAAGTCTTTTCCTCGTCTTCGCGCGATAGGCTGATCTGATGATAGCCCGAATAGGCGTCTAGGAAGCTCATGGTCTGTGACCCTGCCGTCGCGTCCACCAATTGATCTATGCGAGGCAACGGATAGTTGTCTTTTGGGCATGCTGTGTTCAGACCCGTGTGATCGACGCATTACGCGCCACTTGCCTCCTTTCTTCACGACTAACTGGATTGGCTAGCCACTCGGAGTGCTCGATTTCTCCGATGAAGCCACTTTTAGGAGTTTGTCGAGTTCCTCCGGATGATCGCCCGTTTCTCGGGAAAAGCGTCTAAGTTTCGTCTCACTGGTTTTTGTCGTGAATCGCTAGCCTATGCTCGACCACCTCCTTGGGACCCGGGCATGCTCGGATGGTTCCCAGGCGAACACATCCGACCCTCGCCGGGAGGAAGGTGACGAAGCTCGAGTTCCTATTTGGGATCTAAGGAAGATCCCAAATGAACGACCTTGGCCGGTTCCGACTCGTTGAGCGAACGACCTTGGTCTCTCCTCCAGTGGAGGGCAAGTTTAGGCCGAATGCTTCGGCTCTTGGTCGTGGCCGCGAGTGGGTAATCGACCGACCATATCCAGCGCTCTTTCGACGCAAATGAGTGCGGAATTTTGGTTCCCTTTGACGGTTATGACTCCGCTCGGTCAGGAATCTTCAGGCATCGACACGCGTGATGCGAGGCGGCCATGAACTTGGCCAAGGCCGGCTGCCGAGGATGGCGTTGTAGGCCGATCAAGTCTACCACCTCGAAGGTGATTAGCTCCGCTCGAAGTTACTTGGGCCTGAAACTCACGGGCAGGACGACCTGCCCCAGAGGTTTGATCGAGGTGCCCGGGACTATCCCGAAGAAGGGCACGGCTACACTCTTGATTTTGGAACGAGGAATCTGCATCTCGTCCAAAACCTTGGCTGAAATAAGGTCCAAAGAGCTCCCGGAGTCTATGAGGACCCGACCGACGACGGTATTGCTGATGGTGGGGTTCACGACCATCGGAAGCCTCTGGGGTTTGGTCATCCCAAGGGGACAATCGTCCTTGGAGAAGGTGAGGGATATCTCAGACCATTTCAGCTGCTGCACCGGAGGCTTACCCTGGGTAACATGGTGCACTTCTCTTGCGGCGTCCTTTAAGTCCCGGCGGGACTTGTAGGCGGAGGAGCCCCCGAAGATAACCGCTATGTGATTCTTTGGTTCTTGGTATTCCATGTCATCCTCGCTTCCCTCGGCGGGCTGTTTACCTTTGCCATTTTCACCCTGCTTTGGAAGCGTCGGCATAGGACCCCTGCCGCTGTAAAACTGCTCCAGGCGGTAGGTCCACGTTCGGTAATTCCATAGATCGTGCCCGTGCGCCTGGTGAAGCGGACAGTAGAGGTCGCCCCGTCGGTCCGCTTGGTCGCCTCGCTCTCGAGGCCTGTGTGGTTGTCCTCTTCCCCGAGCGTTAAACCCCCGGCGCTGCGGCTGGGTTGCTCGGGGTTGTTGTTGTTCCACCGCGGCTACCATGGCTGGCGAGGGTTGCTTTTTCTTCTTCTTCTTGATCTTCTTGTCTCTGCAGTCGAGCCCTTTTTGCTAGCCGAGGTCTCTAGGCCAGGCTGAGGCGGCAGCTTCCCTTCATCCAGCATTCTCTTCCATTGGACGGCTTCATCTGCGTTGGCGTATCGATCGGCCATTCGGAAGAGCTCGTTCGCCGTTAGATCCGGGTGGATCTCCAGGTCCTGCGTGAAGCGCACGTCCCGTACCCCGAACTTGAAAGCTCGGACGACAGCTTCGTCCGATATGTTCGGGATCGAGTTCCGGACCTGGATGAACCTCTGGACGAATTGTCGCAGGGTTTCCCCGTCCGTCTGTATCAAGCGCTCCAGGTCGCGCTCCTTTCCCGGGCGGATGTAACAGCTCTGGAATTTTGCTCGGAGCGCGGCGCTGAGCTGCCCCCAGGACCGTATGGATCCTTCCTTCTGATTGAAAAGCCACGTCTGGCGGCTCGGCCCGTAACCGTCGGCAGGTAATTTGCCATTACCCCCTCATCGCCTCCGGCGGCGAGGATGGCGGTAGTATATATTGAGAGAAATTCGTCCGGGTTCTGGGTCCCGTTGAATCTTTCGACGTGGCCGGGCTTGAATCTGTTCGGCCATGCGACGTCCCGGAGGGAGCTTCGTGAAGGCCTGGCAACCGGCTCGGGATTTCGCGGTGAAACCCTCGGTCACGGCGGCCTTCACGCTGGTCTTCCGCCCAACGCCCGGCGCGGCCGAGTCGGGAGAAGACCTCATGCGACGGTCGTCGTGCCGACGACCGCTTGGTCGTGGAGCGCTCAGAGCGCCAGACCGGGCGATTATAGAGGTACCGCCTGAGGTTGCTCTGCGGATCGCTCCGGGCTTTTCGGATCGGGTTAGCGATGCAGTGCGATCTCCGAGCATGGCTCGAGACTCACCTCTGTGCGAGCGCATGGGGGAGCGTTTGTGATGGTCCCGGGAAACACTCCGGGCCTCCCGGTCACGGGGAGGATCCGAGACTTTCAGCTCGGCGGCACGCCTTTCCAAATCTTCGCCACGACTCGCCCACGGCCTCCAAGTCTGCTTGCTCGGGAAAGCTGCGCAGAAACACGACGATCGCCGCCAAGGCTCAGAATCGCTCTCGCTTCCGGCGAATCAAGGCGGCGGTGAGCTTTGACGGCGCTCCGGAGTGCGATCGGGAGTTCGGTATCCGCGAGAGTTCCTTTCCGTGGAAGCGCGCCTCCCCTTTGCCTGGCGGCGAATGCTCGCGAGGGTCTTTCCCAAGGACGCCTCCAGGTGGAGTCTGGCTGCCTCGTAGCGGTCGTGCTTGGCAGCGTCCGAGGATCCCTCTCCGGGCTCCGCACGGCTCCCGGCTACGTTGACTCGACGAGAGCGGGATGAAAGCGATGGGGACATCATTGTATCCCCTTGAGATGCGGTCTCTCGGTCGAGCTCTAGGTCGTCTGGTATGTCCAGGCCATCGTAGAGCCCATCGTAGTCATCCTCGGGGTCCTCGAGGGTAATGTTTGGGGAATGGAGGCCCTGTCCTCGCATTCCCGTGTCCGGGGAAGGGCTCCCAGACTCAGTGTGACCGATTGGATCGGTCACCCTGGCCACGTTGTCGACGGCGTAGTACACGTCGTATTCTTCTACGTGGTCGAAACAGCAAAGGTACCTAGTGTCTCCCGAGTTTGTCATCCTAGATGATCTTGATCTCAGACGGAATCAAGTTGTCTTCCCCACTGACGGCGCCCGGTTGTCGACGATTGGAGAACGGCTCCCGTCGAGCTTACTTGTTGAATGGGGGATCAACAGAGCCCCGTCGTGCGGATCGAAGAGGTCGTTCGAGTGATGCCAGGTCGGGAGAAGAAGAAAAGGGGGACACGGTGTTTATCCTGGTTCGGGCCTCCCTCTGCCGGGATAACAGCCCTACTCCAGTGTATTATGCTCTATCTGTCTTTTTCCCTCCCTTTACAAATCTTCAGGGGGGTTTAAATAATACGACTATAGGTACCGAAAAAGGCAACTACCTCCTGGGATCACGCTATGTATCCATATCCGTGACCCGCTGTCCCTGATTTTCGCGCTATTTGAATTTCGGGTATGATCTCCCTTGATCTCCGGCTGATTGGTTGGCTCCTTCCTTCCTCGTAGCGTTCGCTGGGCCCTCCGACCAAACACCCGAGTAGGTCGTGGCCTCTACGAGCATGCTTGCTCGTGGGGGGGCGTGTTTGGTGCTTCTGCGAGTAAAGGTGCAAACGCGTATGCTCGGAGGAGAAGGAGGGATGCTCGTTTCGTTCTCCCGAGCATCTTCTTTTAGTATCGCTTGGTCGGCGGGTTTAGCTTTTCACGGGGGTACCGTGGTCTTTTGCCAGATAGCCAATCCCCGACACTATAATTGTGAATTTTAACAATTAAAGCCTAAATCGTCTAGGTTTTACTAAGTGCACCAACAAGTTAAAAACTTCAGCAAATAGACAATCCTAGGATTAAGAACAAATGATAATGAAACTAGGAATGTAAATTGCTCAAATGAATACAATAGATCTGTCGGTGTTTCGTGCACCGGCAATACGAATTTATGGTCGGATGGGGTCGCGCGCTCCCTCTCCCCGAATGGTCGACTCAAGGAGTCAGATGATGTATACTGGTTCGGGCTGAATGTCCCTACTCCAGTTCGTTCGGTGCGGATGTATTGATCTTTGGGCGATGAACAAGGGGTGTACAAGCGAGGCGGGGGGTCGGCTGTCCGATCCCCTTCGTACTTTGGCTAGGGAGTCGTGGCTTCTTAGAGGGCCTTTTTCTCTGTCCCCCTTTCCTTTCGGGCCCCGCCTCTCCTTATATAGACGGAGGAGGCAGGTTACACGGGTGTTTGGGAAATCCACTAGAAAGGGGGCGTGCGTGTCTCGGAGTCTGGCTCCTGTCTTTTTCGACCGTCCCCTGCCCGTCCCGAGGCAGGGTTGGTGGCTCTGCGATGTGTGGTCTTGCGTGATGATGTCTGGATGACGCCTCGCGTGGTGCTCCTGTCTGCCTCGGCGGCTTTAATGGCGCTTGACTTTTACCTTGGCCTCGGAGTGGCGCACTCTCTGCGGTGTGCCGAGCGATGGGGCGGGGCTTGACTCCTTCGGTGGCTCTTCCGACGATCTTGGGAGAGGGCCGCCTACCCTGCACGGACGCTGTGGATGCTTGCGCACAAGGCGGCCGTCGACATCGGGCGTGGGCCATCGGCCGCCCGTGGCGCAGTGGAGCGTGAGCTTCAATATTAGGCGGCCGGAGCCCGCCGACCGCTCGGGTCGGCCACAGTCGGGCTCGCTCCCCGCAGCCCAAGTACCTTTCGGCGGTGCTGGGCCTTCGCCGTGGTTGGTCAGCCCGTTCGCGCTTCCGGGCTGATGGGGGTACCCACGGCATGGGTACTCGTCAAGATCAAACAACAAAGAGATGAACACAAATTTTTATCCCATGGTCTCGAAGATTTGCCGGTCTCCCCTAATCTACGTTGAGGTAGCTTGACCAACTCAAACTGGTTTCTTGCACAATTGAGACTCCCTCAATCACTAGTGGTTGCTTTTTCCCGATCCGGGAAGACAAGCTTCGGCCTTCACAGTCCACCGGGCATTCTCACAAACTCCTTTGAGAAGATCATCAGTTCTCACGCCTCCCAGCCGTCTAGGAGGCGGCAACCTCTAAGAGAATAGACTTTGATGCTTTCTTGAAGGAAATTCAAGTGTTCTAATGGCTCAAATGAATGCATTGCACTTGAATGCTCTCGACTACTCGAGAATTATGAATCGAATGTTCTAAAGTAATGAGGGGGATGCAAAGGCTTAAGAAGTATTCAATGTAGTCTCCAAACTTACCCTTGAGGCAAGTGGGGGTATTTATAGCCCTCACTAAAAAAACTAGCTATTGGGGGGTGAAATCCCCAACTTTCAGCCGAATCCGACACTACCGGCATTTGAGACCCAACACTACCGCCCACTGGGGTCGGTAGTGCCACAATTTGAAATGTGGGCACTGTACTGAAGGACACCTGTGTTGGTAAAAAGCTACTGACGTCAATGGGACGGTACTACCAGCAATACCGCTCCTTGACTCCAGTAGTGCCGCTCTGCAACCAGACACAAGTACGAGCATTCTGTTAAATAACTATCGCGGTTCAATGAGCTATACTGCCGCACCTTCGAAAGTACCTCTCCTTGAGCCCAGTAGTGCTGGCCGCAAGGAGTGGGCGTAAACATGCCCTTCTGTTATAACATTTTTAGTGCAATGCATTATCATGAGCTAAAGCATTATTTGAGCCATTAAATCTACTCATTTTCAAACTACTAATCAAGAGTCCCTTTTAATAGCGCGAAATCTAATCTAGCAACCCAATCTTTCTCGAAACAACAAGATTGGCAAAATGCTATGAAAAGGTCCTTAGCTCTTTCATACTTTGGTTTTGCGCTTGACTTCATTTGTGACTCATGATTTTTACTTTTCTATACTCATTGATGAGAACCAACAACCTTTTGCACACTCAAAGCTTGACTTCATTTGTGACTCATGAGCCTCTTTCAGAATTAATGACTTGATCTCTGAGTCATTTGGCACACATATCCGACCATGCAATCTAAGACTTCCACTCTTATCCAGTTTGAACCCGGAGGGTTGGCCTAACTAACGTTATTCTATTGACCCATGCGCAAGTTAAGGCAAAAAAAAAATGGTTTGCAGTCCTTGTGGCCCTTGGCAGTTAATCATGAAACGATTTCAACTGGGCTCTTCCCTGATACTGTGACTTGCTGTTTGTTGATCTCTGGTGCATGCAATTCTGCACACACATGACACACAGGCAGATGTATGTATGTATGTATGTATGTATGTATGTATGTATTGCAAGGCAATTGCTCCTTGAAATGATGAATCATGGATACGGACCTCTGACTTTATATCACTTACACAGAGTTAATTAGAGAGCTTTGTGACAAGGTATATTGGAAGCTAAGGGATGTTTTCAATCGTGGATAATGGAAGCCATATTGTTATTTGACAAGGTGCAAGGATCTTGATTGGCTGTATATTTTGTGTTGTTTCATATGCTTATAAAACTAAGCTGCAAGACAAGAACCTCCAGAAACATACTTGCTCTTTAGAAAATGGTCAGCAAGAGCATTGTAGGTTGCTATCCTATGTGCAAATTATTGTTTGGATCCCTCATGAAGAATGGTCATTATTCGGTAGCCAGGTGAATGTATGATCACAAGGAAAAGCTTTGTTAATCCTATCTATAAGGGCATCACTTGCATCTTAGTTTCCACTGCATGTGTTTTTTTTTTCTCAATAGTATAAAATGGCTATTATTCCAGTTCCATATAGGTGGAACAAATCTTATCTGCCACATTGGCTGATTGTTGAGTACTTAGTGGCATCAGGTCACTTTTAAGAACTTGTTGGGATCAGGGTTGCTCTTGTAACAGGAAGCAACAATGTTTCAAGATAGTTCCTTGATTCTTATGTCCACATTGCAACTCAGAGTGGAACCTTCTAGGTGATGGTGATCAGTTCCATGTTGTACTGCAGCTAACTATGTAATTTTAATACCTTTGCCCTGATCTTTGGATGAACGATGCACTATTTAGAACCAAGGATGCACTCTTTAGACTACATCCGACGTGACACAGAAACTACGACATGTCCTAGACTACTAATTCCTAAAGCGGGGTCAACTAAGTTCTGTAAGTTGCCATTTGTACCTATACTTGTATTCACAATAATTGTTATACTCTATAAATGCCTTTTTCGTTATTCATGGACTTCGTTTTTACACTTTAACCCTTCTTACCTTCTTAGGAAGTGCATTAGTACTAAATGAAACCATCAACCTGTGATTCTTCTCCAAGAAAATAAGCCCATTTATTTCTCATTTTTCAGGTTCATGCATTGTTTGGAGTGTTGTCTCATAAGTCATAACACTGCAATGTTTCAGGGCAAAAAACTGGAATGAAGCCATTTATTCCTACATTGCCGTGGATAAACATTTTTACCTTCATCCAATGCTCCAGACCTCAGACATCCTTGGCAGATCTTATTTTGGTAAATTAGCTTGCTTACTTGGTACAAAATTCTTACTTTAGCATAGAAGTGTTTTTAATTTGCACCGGATGAATTATGGCAGATGTTTCATGCAGTGGTTTGTTGAATGGGGATGCGAGTTTTCAGTGTGAAATCTTCTGTTCAGGTATGCCTAGATTATGTGTGTAGTGTGCCTTGAACTATCCTCTCAGTTTGCTTATTTTTCTACTATTCCTGAGTTTTCTCCTTGTCATTCGATGCTGCAGTTCTCCCTATCCTATTCCTAACCAATTATTTCTGTAAGGTGAGAGCAAACATCAAGTTGTACCGTGTCAATGAAGGTAAACATATGTGTCATGTACTGTTTGGTTTCTCAAGGACAGGTGACAATTTATATCTTACAACAAGGTGATGTCTCTTTTGTGAATCAAAAACTAGCTTTCACCCTAGATTGCGAGCCCTTGAAACACATTCACGAAACAGATTGTCATACTTCAATCCCCTGTTACCTTCGTGATGCACAGCGGCAATAGTCTTGATGTTCCGTGCTCTCTGAGCATTGCTTCTTTGCACTTCGTGACCATGAATTTCAAGTTCCAACTGTGATAATATGTTTTTACATTTGTGTCAACTGAAATTTTACATTTCATATTACGACCTGAACATTCAACTTCGTGCTTTTTACAATTGTCTGCCTGTCCTTCCTATTTTTGACATTTGGAATTGGGTATTGCAGCACTCGGTGGGATAGCATAGCTGGCTTGGATGTTAATGCTACGGCGCTCATGGCACTGTGGCAACACCAGTTTGTGCTGTTCAAGGCACAATTGGATGATTCAGAGCGCGTCCTACTCTGCTACGGTGTCCAGCTCCAATGGTTTCTACATGCCAGCTGATCAGCTTCAGTTGGCCCCGGCCCCCGGCCAGTGGCCACATGAAATGCCCACAAGGTAGGCGACACGTTTTTTTACATGAAAAAAGAATGCTAGACATTATTACTTCATTACAATCCGGAGGTTCGGAGAGCTCCGGGAGCAGCCACAACATGCGTATTTCTGGACCGTCCGATCGCGCCGTCCGACGGACGAGAGCTCCGGGAGCAACCACGTCACGCGCGTTTCCGGACCATCCGATCGCGCCGTCCGACGGACGAGATCACGCCACGTTACCTCGCACCGAACGAAACCATAAAACGTTACTTCGCCCAAGCGGGCCGCCTGGCGCAGCGGTAACGGCGTTCTTTGCGTCGCACCCGGCGCGCGTTCAAACCCCAACGGGCGCGCGCGGTGCGTGATTTTTCCCGCGCGACGCGTGGCGGGGCCACGCCAGCGCGACGCGTGTCCGCTCTCATTTTTTTGCCGAAAAGATCCTGCGAGTTTTAAAATTTACGTGTTGCTCCTGCTTTTTGCAAAAAAAACCTCCATGCCGAAAAAACAGCCTGGAAAAATGCAAAAAAAAACCTCACAAATTCCGAAAAAATGCGTTTTGACCCGTTTTTTTCGTTTCGTCCCATTTTTTTTACCGAAAAAACTTTTTTTTATTGAAAAATATCGCTCCAAAATACTTGAAAAATGCAAAAAAAAACCATAAACCTGAAATATATATATTTTCGTTTATTCTCTTGTTCCTAAAAAAAAAAATATTTTTCCGCCTCGGTTAACCGGTCGTGTGCGTGGTGTATGCTGCGCTAACGTTCCTAGTTGATATTTTCCGCTTCAGTTGGCCCTGGCCAGTGGCCACGTGAAATGCCCAAAAGGCAGGCGACACGTTTCTTTACATGAAAAAAGAATGCTAGACAATGATATTGTTCAAAGGGGCAAATTCTTGATTCCAAGGAGGCCCTCAAGTTGCACAGTAGAGTTGACGCGCAAGTTGAGTTGCCTCCCATCATCCTGCTAAACCAGCCAGCAAAAGGCGATGCAAGTTGCATCGTCCAACACGCAGAGAGTTACTCTCTCCAGTTTGATAATAGATGTCGTTTTGGACTCAGTTTGATAATAGATGTCGTTTTGGACATCGACACGGTCTTTAAAACACAACTTTGACCGCTAATTTTTATTATAATATATTTATAAAACTCAATAAAATTATAATATTATGAAAGTACTTCTCGAGATAAATCTGCACATATAATTTTCATATATCCAATTTAAATATTTAAAAGTATATTGATAGTCAAAGTTTTAGAAGTTTGAGCGTCACTATGTCCAAAACGACATCTATTATTAAACTGGAGGCATTATGTAAACAAAACCTGTTTGCTTTCTCCCAGGACAAGGTTTATTCCATGTTTTTAAGAATACACACATACTCCACTCGCCTACGCATAGTCCTACACATGTTAAGAATTTATGGGAGGCATTTAAGGCCCAACAGGATGCGATCACGCGCTTTTCCATTGAAGTGTGTGTACTCCTAAAATCAGTGGACAGTAGTAGAGTTAAGTTTAGGACTTAAACCCTGGTGTATACATGTACATCTAGCATCTAGCCGCATATCAGCTTCCTTATTCCATTGTTTTTGCTTGGCGCAGTTTTGATTTTTTTTTTTCTGGTAGTAAATCCTCTACTCCATGATTTATTACTCTCTGTTAACCAAAATTATAGCTTTATCCCAGGGAACGGTATCTTGTTCCTTGTTGAATACTCTCTCCGGTTTGGTAATATTTGTCGTTTTGGACACAGTGATGGTCAAACTTTTGAAACTTTGACTATCGATATATTTTTAAATATTTAAATTGGATACATAAAAATTATATGTGTAGACTTGTCTCGAGAAGTACTTTCATAATATTATAATTTTATTGGGTTTTATAAATATATTACAATAAAAATTAGTGGTCAAAGTTGTGTTTTGAAGACCGTGTCGATATCCAAAACGACAGATATTACCAAACCGGAGGAAGTATACGGGGATAGCTTAGAAGAGACCATTAGAAGTTCATATCCGCTTTCCAATCCTTATCCATCCCCCTTGCACCCATTTTTCTTTCAGCAAACTCTCCCGCTCTCTCTTTGTGCGTGCTTGCTCTCTTCCGCTCTCTTTCTTTGAAGTAAGAAATTAGAATGAAAAAGAAATCCTAACCATACTACGGGACAAGATTCTTTATTAAGAGATGCTTCCATGCTTTTTGTTTCTTCAGCAACTGAAATTTTTCTATGTAACGCTGGATAGTTATAGTTAACTCCTTAATATTACTGCCTAGGTAATAGTAATACCAGTACTGTATGATAAACCTAGTTTGTTTCTTGGTGGGCCTCCGCTAGAGTGCTGACCTTGCTGGGACCTCAGTTATCAAGTCCGTAAAATGCAATACCGCTTTCCTGACAGGACGGGACGGCCGCAGCGTGCGGACGCGGGCAAGAGGAAAGCGCGGAGCAGATTCATCGCACCTCTCCACGGTCTTATCTCCTCCTCTCCCTTTCCCGCGAATTTTGGACCACCGCTGGACCTGGCCCTCCCGCCTATTTAAGAGCAGAACACGAGTTCAGGACCTTCAAGAGCAGCAGCAACGCGGAGCTAATCAGCTAACACAGCAAGAGAGAGAGGAGGAGGAGGAGGAGGAAGAGGCAGCAAGATGTGCGGCGGTGCGATCCTCGCCGAGCTCATACCGAGCACGCCGGCGGGGCGTGTCACGGCGGGCCACCTCTGGCCCGGCAAGCAGCGGAGGGGAGGCCACGCGGCCGACGACTTCGAGGCGGCGTTCCGGGAGTTCGATGAGGACTCCGAGGAGGACGAGATGGCGATGGAGGAGGAGGTGGCCGAGAGCAAGCCGTTCGTGTTCCGCGCTTCCTCCGAGAAGCCGTCCGGCGGGAGGGCGACGAGGCAGCATCCGGCGCCCAGCCGCCTCAGGAAGCCGACCCAGTACCGCGGCGTCCGGCGCCGGCCGTGGGGCAAGTGGGCCGCCGAGATCCGCGACCCCGTCAAGGGCGTCCGCGTCTGGCTCGGCACCTTCCCCACCGCCGAGGATGCGGCCCTCGCCTACGACGACGCCGCGCGCGGCATCCGCGGCTCGAGGGCCAAGGTCAACTTCCCCTCCTCCGCCCCGGACACCCGCAAGCGCGGCCGCGCCGGCGCCGACGCGGCTCCCGCTGCCATGGCAACACAGGTCGTCGACCTCGTTGACGAAGAAGAGGAAGAGGACAACGCCGAGCACACGACATCCATCGAGCGCGAAGCCGAGGCCAGCGAAAGCTCCGAGTCCGGCGCACTGCCGGACTTCTCGTGGCAGGGCATGTCGGCGTCCGACGAGGCCGCGGCGCACCCTGTCCTCGAGGTCGACAGTGACCAGCCCGTCGATCTCCGCGGCGCCAAGAAGCGGCTCAGGACAGAGCCGGAGGACACCAACGACGAGGCGTCGCCCCGGGCCTCCGACTCCGGCGACGACGCCGACGCGCTGTTCGACGCGCTCCTCTTCGCCGACCAGTTCGCCTACTTCAACGGCGGCGCGTCCGAGTCCGTGTACAGCCTCTTCAGCGCGGACGACGTGCAGAGCAACGCCGCTGCGGACGAGGGGATGGGGCTCTGGAGCTTCGACGACGACTGCCTCGTCGAGGGCAGCTTGTCCTTATAATCTTCGCCTCTGCTCATGCCATGTAAATAGAGAGTGGTTTTGTCAAGCTTGTACGTGTGGCTTAACTTGTCGGATCACGAAGCAGTAGCAATTCTCGTAATAGATTTTGCCTGTGCCTTCGATGCTAAAGTTGACTTCAGTTCCCGCGTTTATGAAAATGCTCAAGAGGAGGAGTAATGCCGTATCGTGATCTCATATCGTAGCCTTGTTGGGAGCAGGGATTAATCGTACGGCCCGGCCTGATGATAACCCGTGAGGTTTGTGGACGAAGGCAATATCATTACAGCGTATATCTTCTTTCTGCTGCAAAGTGCAAAGGTCGTGAACCTCCCTTACACTCGGGAGGTTTGAAGCCCTCCTAGAGCATCCACCTCACCTCCACCTTCTCTCCTCTTTTTGCAAAAAAACCCTCCCAGTTTTTGAAATTACGGATAGGTCCTTTTGCAATTTTTTGTGAGAGGAAGATTTTTTCCTCGGTTCGCGTTTAGGTCCCTCCTTCGCCGTTTTACGTAAAGAACCTCCTGTTAAATACGAATCGTAAACAAGCCCTTTTATAGTTTTTCAAAATAGCGAACAGGTCCAAAATCATAACAAATAGGTCCGTGCGCTTTTCGTTCAGGTCCTTTCTCCGTTTTGCCCCAAAAAAATATTTTTGTGGTCCGTTTTTCCCTACGGAGCATTGTAAAAATGTTTTCGTTTCTCTGTTTTGCCCGAAAAAAATATTTTTGTGGTCCGTTTTCCCTCCGGAGCATGGAAAAAATGTTTTGTTTCTCCGTTTTACCCGAAAAAAATGTTTTTGTGGTCCGTTTTCCCTCCGGAGCATGGAAAAAATCCGTTTTGCCTAAAAAAAACCGAAAAATATTTTGGTGGTCCGTTTTTCCTTCGGAGCATGCAAAAAATGTTTTCGTTTCTCCGTTTTGCCCGGAAAAAATGTTTTTGTGGTCCGTTTTTCCTCCGGAGCATGGAAAAAATATTTTCGTTTCTCTGTTTTTCCTAAAAAAAACCGAAAAATATTTTGGTGGTCCGTTTTTCCTTCGGAGCATGGAAAAAATGTTTTGTTTCTCCGTTTTACCCGAAAAAAATGTTTTTGTGGTCCGTTTTCCCTTCGGAGCATGGAAAAAATATTTTCGTTTCTCCGTTTTGCCCGGGAAAAATGTTTTTGTTGTCCGCTTTCCTCCGAGCATGGAAAAAATGTTTTCGTTGACCGTTTTTCCTAAAAAAAACCGAAAAATATTTTTGTGGTCCGTTTTTCCTCCGGAGCATGCAAAAAATGTTTTCGTTTCTCCGTTTTGCCCGGAAAAAATGCTTTTGTGGTCCGTTTTTCCTCCGGAACATGGAAAAAATGTTTTCGTTTCTCCGTTTTTCCTAAAAAAAAAACGAAAAATATTTTGTTGGTCCGTTTTTCCTCCGGAGCATGGAAAAAATGTTTTGTTTCTCCGTTTTATCCAAAAAAATGTTTTTGTGATCCGTTTTTCCTTCAAAGCATGGAAAAAATGTATTAAAGTATTCTCGTGGTCCGTTTTTTTTATAAAAACATGTTTTCAATTTTTTCGTTCGCGTGCGCGGCGTGCCGCCGCGCTCAATTTTCTAGTTAATCAGACTATCAGAGAGGGGGCTGAGTTCCAAGAGAATATTAGTGGGACAGCTAGATTACACTTTGACAACGCTCAATGGTATGGTTATACGATACCGTGTTCTGTTTTGTCTTCGTCAGGGATCGATTCCCTTCATGTGAAGGCAGGCAGTCAGGCACCGTGTCACTGTAGACAGACACGGTGCAGCATTGTACTAGTACTAGCATTGGAACTGTGAGTCTCTGATGCAGAAGTGATCACTTTTTTTTTTAGCTTATCTTATTTTTTTTTTCAAATCTGGTATCCTCCACGTCCTGGAATGCGCCTCCCGAGTCCCGAGTCCCGACTCGACGGTCACGGCAGGCCCTCCCGTCCCGTGCTTGCTCGGTCGCAGCAGGAAAAATTGATAAAATGCCACTCTCTAGAAGTGGCTTCGCTTGTAACGCTCATTACCGCCGATGCGCGACCATCTGCACAGTATGACAAATGGCCAGAAATGCAAGATTTTAAGCGATACCACTTTTTGAGAGTGGTATATACGCTAATGGCCCGTCGCAGCATGCCATGCTCTTCGAGCACGGCAGCGTCGCTCCCACACTCCTCAGACACAACAAGTGACACCTATATGGTAGAGGAGGTGGCTAGATTTTTAATTTCATCTTTAAAAAAATGGGTTTGATAAACATCATTTAGATGTTTTTATTGCTGAAATTATTCAAATATAAGATCATCGGATCAGTGTTGAGATTCGAAAGTATCGATTACATGACATCCGAAAAAAGACAAAGTATAGGCTAGAAAAAGTAATCACTTCTGTGATGCACCGTGGTGAAGTTATCATGCTCGCCACAGCAAAATACTATGGTCAATTCAAACGTACAATTCCGGTGACAGACTGCCATTGTCAACCGCTGTTAGGCTTGGTGACGCTGATGCTGTCGTGCAGAAGGCAAGGCAACTTTGGTCTTGCTTTCCTCTGACAAACTGATATTTATTTTGAAAGACAAATCTGACAAACTGTTATTGGCATTGCTCCATTTTCACCTTATTGGAAAATCACGATTACCGATTTAAGGTAAGATATTAAAAATCAGTCAAAAAATCAGTTAAATTTAAAAAAAACAAAAATTTAAAAATTTTAAAAACTTATATATTGTAAATATCGAGATAATCGGCAAAAATCGAGAGAGAAAATCAGCTCTGAGAAACATTCAATTGGCCGGTCAAAATATTGCGATTATCGGTGAAAATCGTGAGAAAATCAGTAAAACAATCGTGATTATCGGTAAATTTTGATTATTATTTTAATTTTTTTGAAAATTTTGATTTTGAAACCATGCGATTTCTGATGAATTTTGGAGAAAATCGGTAACGGACTATGAGTGATTTTCTAGTTGATTTCTGTAGGATAAACCCTGCCTTCATAAGGTCAAGGTTTCGGGATTGTTTAAGAGCCACGAGGAAAGAAAAGGGTAAGATAATAAAACGTTGGCCGCACCTGCAAGCCCACATGCAGTGCCCCGAAAGATAGGAAAGACATTTCTGAATCAAGGAGATAATATTGTTTTGTTTGGAAGCCACGGGAGGGACACTGAACTTGTTCAAGAGGAGCCCTGTCAAGTTGCATACTAGTGGTGTAATCTACAAGTTGCATACTAGTAGTGTAATCTACAAGTTGCCCTCTCATCACCAATGCCAACCCAAAAAGGTAAACAAACCAAAATGTTTCTGTCGGTAGAGCCCATCAGGGCACCAGAACAGAACATGCTTGCTTGTATACCTTTATCTCCAAATATAACAATAAAAAATCCTATCCACGCTCCTGTATGTAACCAAACCCCCTTTTTTTTTCCAATGCACTGCCGAATTATAAATAATAAATAATAAATAACTACGATATGAAATAAAAAAAACGGCTACAACTTGTGTGCGATATAGCTCTGTTCATACTTCCAAGCTCAACACGAGCAGATTCACCTCCCGGGCTGGACGGCGACTACGAGTGACAATGGGATTAGACTGGCCTAGGCTTTTGGATTAGATCGGCTCAAAACTGCAAGTGGATTGAATTTATTTTGGATTTATAGCTATTTGTAATAGATCTAGATCAGATTGGACCAGGCTTGGATCTTACGTTTTTCTTCTAAATTGTTGTATGTCATGTATTATGTGTTAATTCTAATCAAATCTACACTAATATTTTACATGTAAATGGTTTGGATCAAGGTCCTAATCTTTATTTGGACATGGATTGGATCTAGGCTTATTACTTTTAGATTTGGACTAGACTGGATCAAAGAAATAAAAATTTGGACTTAGATCAGACTTGTGCTAGACTTCAGCCCATTATCACCCCTAACGGCGATTGCTCGGGCTCTCTATTAACGAACTATAAGGGTGTAGTATAGATTTATCGCTGTAAACATAATAAAAATGAGTTTTTCATATAAGATTTTATTTTGAATTGTCAAATAGTTAGATTTATCCGGACTCCTAAATTTTTTTGGCTTCACCGTTAACTGTCAAGGCTATCCTGTATGATCAATATAGAAAAAGCTGATTAGCACTAGCGTCGATTAAAAAACCTAGGTGGTTAGCTCGATATAGACAATTATAGTATGTGCGCAAAAAAGAGTAGAGACAGAGGAACTTAGGTAGATTCATAGCATGATGACTTGGGATGCAAAGTGTCAGAATCAACACTTTGTAATTTATATCGGAAAGGGATCAGGACTAACTTCATTGTACGTAGGAGTAGTTAAATTTGTTTATGTAGCAGTGCAGCACACCGAGTAGCTAACGTTAACCCTCCAGCACATGGTAATAAGCTAAACTTAAGCACCGTAGATTGTAATCTTTATTACTGCGTCTTAGGTCCTGTGTAGTAGAGCTTCAGATCCCAGCTCCGCATCAGATCTAAAATTGGTAGGCTAAAATAAAGTGAATTAAATTTATATTTTTATTCTAAAATATAAACAAGATGACTAATCTAAATAAGACCTCTTAAATATACATACAGCTCTAACTCTACGGATATGATGAAACTAAGAATGTCTAGCTTCACTATATCTACAAATTTAATAAAGCTAGAGCTCTATCAAATAAGACCTTCATCCGGTATGTCCTCGCGCCACTCCTCCCCCTCGGGATTCCCTCCCGCACCCGTAATTTGTGGCGACCGTTGCCATGGATTAGAAAATGCAAGTGCAACAAACTCCCAAACAAATCGGGATCCCTGCCGCTCCTCTCGCTGATCGCTTTGTGCCTCGAGTAGTTTATGTGTGCTGGATGTGCTAAATTTCGCCAAGGGGATGGTTGCTTCTAGCTTAGCTCTGCTCCCTGTTTCTTACTTTTGCTAATGAAGCTTTCCTTATTTGGTCGGAAGAAAAGAGAGAACGAGAGAGCTTTAGAAGCCCGGTGAAAACGTTTGACACTAGGTCGTAGTGCTAACGATGCTGCGGCCGAGCCGAGGGTAGCTCGGCCAGAGTCCGACCAAGCGCGGAAGCCAAGTCGGGGGTTGTAAAGCAGACTGATTTGATGCTATCGATCCGATGTGGTGGGTGGGATGACATGGTATTTTTTTTAATCCGCAGTGAACTATCCGTAGATTAATATCCACTAGGTGATACGGCCTTTCGGGAAAACCGGCGGGCCGTACATGGTTTCGGTATCACACACACATGATTCGAGTTCACGGAAGCGGAGCCTTTTGGGATGCCCTGCCCTGACGGCGCTTTGTACGTGTCACTGGCTAAGCAGCTGGGACCCAAGTTAACTCCTGAATTCTATGGTCGCCAAGGATCAAGCTATGAGCTCAGAAGTCAAAAGTGCTGTGAAACAAGATCGTTCACCCACGCCAATCCGCGGCACGTCAAGCAATCACACGAACAGAAGATAAGAGAAGTACACCGTACAAGGGGGAAACCTCTCTCTTTATTCGATTGATTAATTCTGTACAAGGCAATGCCCTATATATATAGTGGAGGACCCCTGGAGATAAGTTCGGATTCGCCCACATAACAGAGATAGACTCCTAACCTAATACGGTTAGAGTCTTTATCTCATAACAAAAAGAATGTCCTTGTTCAGATTAGAGGTGGACGTTTATGCCGTACAGGTATAGGTCTAATGTGTTTTGTGCTTAAATGGTAAGGTGCCACGATAGTCTATTGTGCCCGCTGTGCCGTGCTGGTTCGGCTCGTCTTCGGTTAGTTTAGGCACGATCTATTTATGTTTCGTGTCTACTTCGTGTCGTGCCAATCCAGGTTTGGTCTATTTGCACTATTGCAATGAGGGGGAGAGACGATGACGGAGCCGACAGAGCTACACCGTGCAGTCTTTCTCCTCCAACCCGAAAAGGCCTAGTCTAGTGCCCACCTGTCAAGGCCCCAAACTTCAAGAACTCCTGGGACATCCGGAGTATCCGGATAAACATCCGGAGTGTCCGGATCCAACCCGGAATGTCCGGATAAAAGTCCGGAGTATCCGGATTGGGCTGACCGAACACCCCAACCCGGAGTGTCCGGACTGAATGTCCGGAGTGTCCGGGTTGATTCCACCGAAGACCCCAACCCGGAGTCTCCGGGTTGAGCGTCCGGAGAGTCCGGTATCTGCGGGGGTTTTGTATAAAAATCCTGTTTCCTTGGCCCCCACCTCATTTCACTCTACTCCCTTTGCTCCTCCACCGTGTATGCACTCTCCACCCACCCTAGCTCCTCTCCGGCGAGCTCCCACCCACGGCGACCTCCGTGGCTCCTCCCGGCATCCTCTAGCTCGTCCTCAAGCCGGCGTCCTCTTTCCTCTACCCCGGCGTTGTTCCTCCCCCATCTTCCTTGGAGGTAGGCTTTTCTCTTGGGGGTTGATTCGTAGGTTTCTTGGGTTCTAGGGTCATCAATGGTGGGAGTTAGAGCTTAGGTTTAGATTTGGGGTTTTGGAGTTAGATCTTGAGCTTTAGGGTTTTTGGTTATAGTGATTCTAGGGTTAGTGTGGAGCTTGGGTTGGCAAATGTGGGTGCTAGTGTGGTAGATCGGGTAGTAGTGATGCCGATCCAAGGGTTGATTAGGGTTGATTAGTGGTTCTTTGGATTAGTGTCTTTTCGCGTGGAATAAGCTAGTTAGGAGCTTCTCCGGCTTAGCCACGTGTAGGAAAGTCGTAGATCGGGGTCTCGTGGTGCCGTAGAGCTTGGTGGTACCTCGGTCCCTCGTGTTAGTTAGGCGAGATGCGCCTGGGCCGGAGTGTCCGGACCCCAGTCCGGAGTGTCCGCCCCAGTCCGGAGTGTCCGGTATATATGGCCGGAGTGTCCGGGTTAGCCGGACTGTCCGAGTTAGGGCCGGGTCTGTCGGTTGAGTCGAGTTGTCCGGTTACGTTATTTCTTCGGGGTTTTTCCGTTGTACTTCTTTCATATGCATTGCATGCATTTTAATTATGCATTGTATCCGTGTAGAGAACGATCCCGCGGCGACTGACGTGGCCGTGGTTGAGGGAGTTGCCGAGGGGCAAATCGCTGTCGATCCACCAGCAGAAGAGCAAGGCAAGCACCTATGCATCTTGAACCTGTATTAATTGTATTTTTGTGAATAAACTGATTAATTGGTGAAATAAGTCTGCATTAGGAATTGAATTGGGTTAGGGTTAGATCCTATTTGCTGCACATTCGTCCTTTGGATTGTGAACACTTCCGTTGGAACTAGTAATGGTATTAAATGAGTCACTGCTTAGAATTGCTTAGAGGTCGGGGTTGGGCCAAGTGGTGGTTGGTCCACCGCTTGAGATCAATTACATTAATTACGATGAAATGAAATGGGTACGGTTAAGTAAGGAAAGGTTAAATTGGAGACCGGGCGGGAAGGTTGGGACATCGGGTAAGGAGACCCGATGTGGTAGTTCCCGTCTGTGTCAGTTAAGGACCGAATCGTAAGTGGAATCAGTTTGAGCACACCCCGGTTGGTCGCATGCCCGATTATGGTACGGTAAGCCACTCTTTCTCTCATATGGAATCGATGGACCGTAACTTCCTGTGGTTGGACGTGGTTGAGGGCGAGGCTTGGGCCGACTCTCGAGCGCCAAGCCGGGCTTGGGGCGGCTTCGAGGGTGCTAGGTTTTCGGCCACGTGAGGACGCTTCAGCGATTGGGTATGATTGGGAGGGTTGACACTAGGCCCTTGTGGTAAGTGTCGTCGCGATCAATGCTTCCCCGCAGGTTAATTAAGCGATTCGAATTGCCGTGTTTCGGATATGAGCAAGATTGATCTGAACTTCGTCTGCGTAGTAAATAACTTGAACATGTGGTTCGCCGTTGGGCTTGAGCCTTGATTTGAAAGGTGGAGTTTGCTTTAATTAATGTTAATTACAATTCATGCTAGAAGTAGGTGCAAGAACAACCGCTTAAGACTTGGGTGAATTGAGTAGTTAAGCAACTAAACCACAAAATATGAGCATTTCTCGCAAGTTTACCTTCACTTGTTTCTTGCTACATCCAAATGCATATCCTTTGGAGTCGGTCGTATATGGACCATGGGTAAGACTTGCAGTACCTTTTGTACTCAGGCTTCGCTTTGTGGTTTTGCGGTGAGGGTCCCGAGGGTGTGAGTTACGCCCCTCGCCTATCGGTGGCCAGGCGGGCACCGAGTAGAGGTCGCCGACGTAGGCGCCCGGGAGTGGTCAGGGCATGACACTTCCGGGGTGTTTTACTATTGTTGGAGAGGATATTTGTCTTTACTTTAGTAAACTGGCGCACATTTATCTCTGCAATGGTTTTTGTCTACCTTCGCTTGGTTGTTTCGTTGGTTGTTTTTGTTGGGCTTCCTTGGTGCGTGTGTTCTTGGTTGCTTCCGCGTTGGTGCGTCTCTGGTAGTAGGTTTGGGGCTCGATGCCCCTTTGTGCGAATTGAATGTTGATACGGCATTGGGAACCGGTATGTGGGGATCCTGGGCGAGTTTCGGATCGCATACCGGGGGAATACCGGGGTTGTTGTCGAGTCGTTTGGATGTTTGTCGAGTTGGCTCGCTTGGGCTTGGGTATTAGCATCGGGATCACCTCCGATGGTCTGTTTCTAGAACCCAAATCCGACGGGAGCGATCGTTCATCCGAACAACTCGAGGACGATCTGGGCGGCTCCTCTCAGGGTTGGTATCAGAGCAAGGCGCACAAAGACGGACCCCAACTCGACGACCAGTTAGGAGATTGCTTAGGATTGTCATTAATGCATTAGATAGAAAGTGATATTTATCCCCGCCCTAGATTGTAGCGGTGGGAGTGAGTTGCGTTGGAAGTCGTACATGTCATCTCATCTCATGCCGTGCATGTGTCATGCTGCCTTGCATCGAAGTTGTGTTCTGGGTGTGGCAGACTTGTGGGACCCCAGTGCGGGGTGCTGCAGTCTGAGTGGGAGTAAGTTGAGGTTGTTAGGTTAGTGTGGTGTGTCGTTTCCGTTTGGAGTCTGTAGGACCGAATATAGCAATCAGAGGGGGGGTGAATGATTGTGCGGAAGCTAAAACCAAATTCTTGATCTATTAAAAGTTTACCCCAAAATAGAACCAAATAATTGCCTCGTTTTTGAAAAAAAACAGAATGATAGAGGTTTGGTAAAACGCGAATTCCCGGAGATCCAACCGTCCGATCGATCTGAAATTTGTACACAACAAACTAGATTACAATACGAATCAAACCCAAAAAGAATCAGCTCAATCGGACTTACGGATCAAAAGTTATGACCTTCGCAAGCTTGCTGATCCAGAACTTGACGAGAATCAATCTAATCAAAACTTCAAGATTAAACAAGAACGACAAAAGATTGATCAACTAGACTTTGAGAAACACTAGATCAATATCCTAGAGAGGTTTTTGATGGATCAAATCAAGATAAAACTTGAAGAACAAAAACCAATCTAGAACTAGAACAAGCATGCAAACAAGAACCAAAACAAAAAATCAGTAGCGACGTGGTTCTTGTAGCACGCAAAAATCTTGGAAGAATTGATCTTTATTTCTTGTCTAAAATACTCTCATCAAAAAAGTACAAACCCTAAAACCAAGCTCAAAGCTTGATGCGCTCAGCTCTACTTGATGCCTTTCAACAGGAGACCCCCCACCTATTTAAAGCACCAACCCACAAAGAGTTACGAATACGATTCCTATTCCCTAGAAGGAACTCCGTGATCCAACTCAACTCTACTTGGCCCAACCAGGCCGAGTACAACTCTTGCACGCTGTATGGCAACCCTACCATACTCACGTGACTAACACTTTGCACGCGTATGGCCACCGCCATACTCACGTGACTAACACTTTGCACGCCGAATGACCTCCCGCCATTCTCACGTGACTAACCATTCTTCATGTGCACCATTCTCTTAGCCCGAACGTCCCGCATGACATCCTTGACCACCAAGACCTCGGTTCCTCCTGAACCTAATCCCGAACCTCAGTTCCTCCATGAACCTAGTTCCGGTCCGTCATCGACCACATTCGTCTTCGAGCAATACTGCACATGAACAAACCACAAAACAAATCCGAGCACAAGTCCACGACTTGACTCAATGTCAATCCATGCAACTACTCACATGAGTATTGCATAAAGTCCACTTCAAAAGAAGCATCATGAAATCATTACAAATTTCAAATTCACATTCAAAATTCAAATCCAAATCGCTCAAAACCCTAATTGAGCTAAAACGCATTCACGACGGACAAACAAAGTTGGTCCGTTGTATAAGGAAAAGTTTCTGTTCCAAGAAGCCAACCAAACGCGGAAAAACACGTTCACAACGGACAAACAAAGTTGGTCCGTTGTACATGCAAAAATGGCTTCGCCAAGAGCTCAAAACAAGTTCACAACGGACCAAGAAAAGCTGTCAGTTGTACATGCAAAGGTTTCAAATCTTGGAGAAAGAGTTAGATTCAAGCGCTCAAAAGCAAGTCCACGACGGACAAAAAACATTATCCGTGCATGCTTAAAGCGACCGGGTTTTGAGGAAAAAGAGTTTGGCTCAAAGAGTTCAAAACACGCCCACGACAGGACCAACAAAGTTTGTCCGTCAGAGATGGGAAATTCAATTCTTTTCAAATACTCATCATCAAAAAAAAACATGAATCAAAAACAATGATCCTTCAATCTCCCCCTTGATGAGTAATTTGACAAAACATAAAATTTTCAATTCTCAAACAGTTTGAATTGAATTTTTCTTTTCTTTTTATTTTTCTTCTTCTTGACTTGCTCTCCCCCTTTTTGACAAAATAGTCATCAAAATCTCAAAACTCCCCCTTAATGAATGCAGTATCTCAAGCTTTAAGGTATATAATCAAAATAAAGCATTTGGTCAATTTATCCAATGAGAAGGCAAATCGTGAGAATATGAAGGCTCTAACACATAGAGTAGTTGTTGCATATGCAAATTAGAGCAAACAAGTAAAATGTCATAAACTGATTTTGCCAAAGCTAAAAAGAAATCTATCATGAGCAAAGAGAGACTTTCAAATTCACTAATGTTTGTCTCAAGCCTTTTTCAAAAATTGAATTTCCTTTTTCTCTTTTAGCAAGTTTGACAATTTTGCTTTGTGATCAACAGGGATGACAAGTAACTGCACACTAGCCCATACTTGTGTATGAGTAGGTAGTTCTTTCTTGTATCTTTCTTAGTTTATATTGGCAAGTGGCTTCACATTGTTCCGAACTTTTGTTTAGACAAGTAGCCTTTGCTTGCATCTTTTGAATTTAAATCCTGGCAAGGAAGTCGCACATTGTACTAAACTTGTGTTTAGCCAAGTAGCTTTTGCTTGCATCTTTTTCAACTTGCTTTTAACATTAAAACACTGATTTTGCTTGAGACTCATAATGATCATTTGAAGTCCAACAAAAAACTCACACATAGTTTCTAATCAGCTCTAGCCTTTCAACAGATGACAAGAAACTTTTAAGCCTATTTCACAAATGCAATACCATAATGAGCAAGAGCCAAAATATTCTCGAAAAGCATCTCAAATTGAATTATTTTAGCCTTTTAGTGATAAGTAAAGCATTGAGCATTAACTTGGCTATATACACAAGAATAATCACCAAAGCTTTGTACTACATGATGCAATGTAAACAGGGGTTTTTACTTGAGGTGTAAAGTCAAAATACCACTTATAAAAATCACTTCTAGGAACCAAAGTCAAGTAACCCAAAAGAGATAAACTCAAGACTCCTCAAATCAACCCATGGGGATGAATGATCCCAAGTTCACCGCGTAAGAAAGCAAAAGCGAGAAAAATCAAGCGGTTTAGTGAAAATATCGCCAGTCGAGCACCGAATCAACAAATCTCAGTTCAATAGCTCTTTTTCAACATGATCTCTAAGAAAATGAAATCTGATGTCAATGTGTCCAAGAAAGAGAATTACTCAAGAAGTGGCATGAACCAGATGTACTTTTTCTATCAATTCCACATCCTCCAAATTCAGCATCGAGAAAGGTCTTAAACTAATGCGTGAAGAAGCGAAAGCCAAATGCCAAAATCTTGAGTACCACGGAGATACCTTAAAATCCTCTTGATAGCTTGTCGATGTGAAGCACGCGGGAAGCTTGAAAACGAGCACACAAGCACACAAAGAAACTCCAATTATCTCATCCTCAACAAAGATCATCATCATCTTCATCAACAAAGATACTCTCCCCCTGAACATATGCACTGCACTGCACTATTTGGACTAGTGCCTTTAAGTAAAACAGAGGTGGAGGAAGCATCTTGAAAAATAACACTTTTAGCACGAGATGCACAAGTGAAGGAGGAGAACCAATTCTTATCATCGGACATGTGGCGTGAGCATCCTAATCCACTAGCCATATGTTCTCCTTCCTCGTGAGAAGCCTACATAGAAGCGAGAAAGTGTCGAGGTCTCAGATCTGGGGTTAGAAATAATATGTTTAGGAATCCAAAGATCGAGACACATGACGCACAACAGTTGGCACAACACGAGCATTCTTATGCATAAAAGCAGATTTGTCTTTTCTCGTGTTCTTAGTAACAAGAGGTGTTTGCATCACCCTAGGCACATAATGAGAAATAAAATGTGCCTGTCTGAAATTAGACCGAGCATTAAACCTTTCTCTCTTTTGTGTTTAGCTAGTCTAAAGCAAAAGTTTACTAAATGCCCATCTCTACCACAATGAGTGCAAGTGTACTTAACATGATGTTTTGCTTTAACAGTAGAAGCACATTTTGCATTCATCATAGTAGAAGTTAAAAGACCAAATAGATTTAAAGGCGCTTTTCTTAGGCTCATTGACAATTTCAAATTTTCCACTTTCAAGTGTTTTGACAACAGTGGGAGTATGTGATTTATGATGAGCATAAGGATCAAAACCTAAACCTTTGTTTTGAGTGCTGACTTTTGATTGATCCAAAATCATGTTTAGGTTTTTCTTGCCATCAGTGAAACGCGTTCCAAAGAATTTTGCAAGTAATCAACTTTCTTAGCAAGAGTTAAACAATTATCACAAGGAGTGTCAATTTTAGCTTTACATTCGGCAATTTGAACACGAGTTAATTTCATGAGTGAACATGTCATTTGTTAATTGGGTAACTCTACAATTTGCATCTTTTAATTTCAACTCAAGAATAGAACATTTAGAGCAAGCAATTTGATCATGTAAACTATCAAGAGAGCAACCAATATTTTTCACAAATTTTTCATTTTTCAATTGTTCTAAGCATAAACTTGTTCTAGTTTAATCACATGTTCCTCTTTTAGTGACTTAATTTCAAATTTGAGATCTAAGCAAGTATCGCAAATATTTTCAGAATTTGAATTTCTAAGATCAAAGTTTTGATTTTAGCATGGATAGATCTTTTTCTAAGCTTTTATTTTTGAGTGAAGATTTTCTTAAAGATTTTCTCAATATGACTAAAACTTCACAAAGCTCATCATACGAAGGCATTACCTCATCACCGTCATTTGGAGGTCTTTGTCGTTGTTACTAGAATCACTAGTGTTCCCTTTTGCCATGAAGCATAGTCTGGTGAGATCCTTCTCATTCAGCTTCGTTTGCTTCGCTTCCTTCTCATCTTCAGTTGAGTCATCAATGTCGCTTAAGTCTAAGCGACCAATTGCCTCAAGACTTTGTTGAGCATCTTCTTTGTTCGTTGTTTATTTTTATCCTTGCTCTCTCTTGGCGGAAGGACTTGGAGGAGTTGCTTTGCTCCTTCTCCTCTCTATCTTTGTTCTTGAAACAGCTTAGCACGGATGTGCCCCGCCTTGCCGCAGCTTGTAGCAAAGTGGATGGAGGCTCCTCTTCTCTCCCTTGATCTCATGTACGTGCATTGACACGCTTGGAAAGAAGAGCAAGTGTATCTTCCGGTATTTGATCTAGCTGTTCATCACTAAGAGCACTCAAAGCAAGAATGGAATATGATGATGAAGAACTAGTAGCATTATCATATGAAGAATTAGCATTAAGAGCCATAGAGTTATCATTGGAAGTTCTTGAAACAATGTCTATCTCAAAAGTCTTGAGACTAGAATATAGTTTATCCAAAGTCATTTCACTCATCTTATGAGCTTCCCTAAAAGCGCCACTTTCATTTGCCGATTTTAAGATCAAGAGATGATAGGAAATGTCTAGCATTTTCAGAGTCGTGTACTTTACATCTACAAACTCTAAGATTGTTTAAGATTCTGTTAAAGCGAGCAAAACAATCATCTAATGATTCTCAGAGTTCATTTCAAATCTAGTGTATTCCTTTTAAATTGATCTTGCCTAGCCTCTTTGACGTAGTCGGTGCCTTCATGATAATCTTGAAGAGATTTCCAAATTTCATGAGCGATGAGTAAATGACAGACTCTATCGAATTCTTTTCTAGCAAGTCCTTGAAGCAATATGTTTCTAGCTCTATTATTACTTTCAACATCCTTTTCAAACTCGATTTTATCAATATCATCATTAGAAGGAAGCTTGTATGAAATCTTTACCTTGCGCCAAATCGCGTTACCTTGAGCATGAAGATATGCGATCATTCGGATCCGCGATGGGAAATGCGTGCCATCGAAGATTGGCGGCTTGTTCGAGTATTTCTCCGTTGCCATAACTTATCGTTTACTAATCACCTGTTAAGATGGATTAGTAGAGCCTTGCTCTGATACCACTTGTAGGACCGAATATAGCAATCAGAGGGGGGGTGAATGATTGTGCGGAAGCTAAAACCAAATTCTTGATCTATTAAAAGTTTACCCCAAAATAGAACCAAATAATTGCCTCGTTTTTGAAAAAAAACAGAATGATAGAGGTTTGGTAAAACGCGAATTCCCGGAGATCCAACCGTCCGATCGATCTGAAATTTGTACACAACAAACTAGATTACAATACGAATCAAACCCAAAAAGAATCAGCTCAATCGGACTTACGGATCAAAAGTTATGACCTTCGCAAGCTTGCTGATCCAGAACTTGACGAGAATCAATCTAATCAAAACTTCAAGATTAAACAAGAACGACAAAAGATTGATCAACTAGACTTTGAGAAACACTAGATCAATATCCTAGAGAGGTTTTTGATGGATCAAATCAAGATAAAACTTGAAGAACAAAAACCAATCTAGAACTAGAACAAGCATGCAAACAAGAACCAAAAGCAGAAAATCTGTAGCGACGTGGTTATCAGAGCACGCAAAAATCTTGGAAGAATTGATCTTTATTTCTTGTCTAAAATACTCTCATCAAAAAGTACAAACCCTAAAACCAAGCTCAAAGCTTGATGCGCTCAGCTCTACTTGATGCCTTTCAACAGAGACCCCACCTATTTAAAGCACCAACCCACAAAGAGTTACGAATACGATTCCTATTCCCTAGAAGGAATCCGTATCCAACTCAACTCTACTTGGCCCAACCAGGCCGAGTACAACTCTTGCACGCGTATGGCAACCCTACCATACTCACGTGACTAACACTTTGCACGCGTATGGCCACCTGCCATACTCACGTGACTAACACTTTGCACGCGAATGACCTCCCGCCATTCTCACGTGACTAACCATTCTTCATGTGCACCATTCTCTTAGCCCGAACGTCCCGCATGACATCCTTGACCACCAAGACCTCAGTTCCTCCCGAACCTAGTCGAACCTCGGTTCCTCCATGAACCTAGTTCGGTCCGTCATCGACCACATTCGTCTTCGAGCAATACCGCACATGAACAAACCACAAACAAATCCGAGCACAAGTCCACGACTTGACTCAATGTCAATCCATGCAACTACTCACATGAGTATTGCATAAAGTCCACTTCAAAAGAAGCATCATGAAATCATTACAAATTTCAAATTCACATTCAAAATTCAAATCCAAATCGCTCAAAACCCTAATTGAGCTTTAAAACGATTCACGACGGACAAACAAAGTTGGTCCGTTGTATAAGGAAAAGTTTCTGTTCCAAGAAGCCAACCAAACGGAAAAACACGTTCACAACGGACAAACAAAGTTGGTCCGTTGTACATGCAAAATGGCTTCGCCAAGAGCTCAAAACAAGTTCACAACGGACCAAGAAAAAGCATCCGTTGTACATGCAAAGGTTTCAAATCTTGGAGAAAGAGTTAGATTCAAGCGCTCAAAAGCAAGTCCACGACGGACAAAAACATTATCCGTCGCATGCTTAAATCGATCGGGTTTTGAGGAAAAAAAGAGTTTGGCTCAAAGAGTTCAAAACACGTCCACGACAGACCAACAAAGTTTGTCCGTCGTAGATGGGAAATTCAATTCTTTTCAAATACTCATCATCAAAAAAAAAAAACATGAATCAAAAACAATGATCCTTCAGAGTCTAACTCTTGTCGTCGGCCTTGGTTAACGACAGAATGCGGACCCGCGGGGCTTCCACTTCTGGGGGTGATGGAGGTGCGGAGCGACAGCAGCGAGAGGGTGCTATTCCGCCGCCTCCTCCCAATGTGCTGGATATTCTGCAGCGGACCGAGCAGCACCAGGAGACGACAAATCGGATCCTAGAGATGCTGGTCCAGGATCGGGTCCAGCAGGGTGGCCGCGGTGATGGGCGGGGTCGGCCCACCAGCTATCTCGACTTCCTGCACACGCAGCCACCGGTCTTCTCACGGGCTGCCGATCCGTTGGAGGCCGACGATTGGCTGCGCACGATAGAGCAGAAGTTTGCTCTTATCGACTGTGGGGAGCTCCAGAAGGCCCACTTCGCGGCACAGCAGCTCCAGGGCCCTGCCGGTGCTTGGTGGGCCAATTTGAGGGTGATGCAGCCTGCCGGGCACCAGTTTACCTGGGCTGAGTTCCGTGAGGCGTTCCGGGCGTACCACATCCCGAAGGGCCTCATGGACATGAAGAAGCAGCAGTTTCTTGCCCTCCGACAGCTCGGCAAGTCAGTGGTTGACTACTCGCAGGAGTTCAACTACCTGGCGCAGTACGCCCCGGAGGAGGTCGACACCGACCAGAAGAAGCAGGGTCGGTTCGTGAGTGGGTTGACAGCGAAGATGCAGGACAAGCTGTCCGTCTGCGACTTCGCCGACTACAACGACCTGGTGAGCCGCGCGATCACCGTTGAGCTCAAGATGCGGGCTCATCAGGAGGAGAAGAAGAGGAAGCGGGCGACGCCGTACTCAGCGGGCGGCAGCTCGCAGCGGGCTCGTGCGATCTCGTATCAGCCGTCGAGGCCGTCTGCTCAGCCGCCGTCTCGATCGGTCGCGACGGCGTCGTCGGTTGCCGCTACGGCCACGACCACCACTACCGTCGCCGGCAGCGGCAGCAGCGGGTCGGTCCGTGCTACAATTGCGGACGTCACGGGCCACTTCATCCGGATCGCCCATTCCCACGCCAGGGCAGCTGCCGGCTCCACGGCCAGCGCGGCGGCACCACCGCTGTTGCCTCACGTCGAGCGAGCGGCGTCACCTTCGTCGACGCCGAGGCGGTTCCCGAGGGCTCCGCCGTGCTAGCTGGTACGTTCCTTGTTGAGGGGCATGAGGCTAGGGTATTGTTTGATTCGGGGGCTTCCCATTCCTTTGTTCGCACGGGGTTTGCGGAGCAGCATCAGATGAGGGTCAGTAGCAGTGTCACCTCTTTCCTGATTGAGGCACCAGGGTCGAAGCTCACGGTTAGGCAGATGGTTCAGAAGGCCGTAGTTCAAATTCAGTGTATTTCGTTCCTTGTTAGCTTCTTTGCTTCTAGACCTTCGGGAGTAGATGTCATCCTGGGGATGAGTTGGGCATCACGACGGCCAGGTACATTTTGGATTCTTTGTAGTCGTACCCTGTCACTCCGAAATCCGAAGGGCGGCCGACTCACCCTACTTCTTAGCGAGAACAAGGCCACCTTGTGTTCACTGAATGGGACAGAAGTTGAAGAGCTGGACTCGATTCCCGTGGTGTCGGAGTTTCCCGATGTGTTCCCAGCGGAATTACCGGGAATGCCACCTGATCGGGATATCGAGTTTGTCGTTGAGCTCCAGCCAGGGACTGCTCCAGTGTCCAAGCGACCGTACCGGATGCCGTCAAATGAATTGGCTGAAGACCCAGCTGAAAGGGTTGATGGACAAGGGTTTCATTCGCCCGAGCTCCTCACCTTGGGGCTGTTCGGCTCTGTTTGTGACCAAGAGGGATGGTTCTCTGCGCCTCTGCGTTGACTACCGTCCTCTGAATGCCGTTACTATCAAGAACAAGTACCCTCTGCCTCGGATTGATATCCTGTTCGATCAGCTTGCTGGTGCGCGGGTATTCTCTAAGATTGACTTGAGGCTTGGGTACCATCAGATTAAGATCCGGGCCGAAGACATCCCGAAGACGCCTTCTCCACTCGGTATGGGCTGTATGAGTACACCGTCATGTCGTTCGGTCTGACAAACGCGCCGGCATACTTCATGTACCTCATGAACTCCATCTTCATGGAGGAGCTGGATTCCTTTGTCGTCATCTTCATTGATGACATCCTCATTTATTCGGCCAGCGAGGAAGATCATGCCAGGCACCTTCGTGTTGTTCTCGGAAGACTTCGGGAGCATCGCCTGTATGCAAAGTTCAGCAAATGCGAGTTCTGGCTGAAGGAAGTGTCATTCTTGGGACACGTCCTTTCTGAGCGAGGCGTGGCAGTTGACCCGAGCAAGGTACAGGATGTACTGAAATGGGAGCAGCCCGGGACTGTCACGGACATCCGCAGTTTTCTTGGATTGGCTGGGTATTACCGCCGTTTCATCCAGGACTTCTCAAAGATTGCGAAGCCGATGACTGAGCTACTCAAGAAGGGAGTTGAGTTCAGATGGTCAGCGAACTGTGAGAGCGCCTTTCAGACACTGAAGCAACGTCTGACTACGGCTCCTGTCCTTACGCAGCCGGATATACACAGGCCTTTTGATGTATATTGCGATGCGTCAGGCATCGGGCTTGGTTGTGTGCTTATGCAAGAAGGCCGAGTCGTTGCCTACGCATCTCGGCAGTTGAAGCATCATGAGGAGCACTACCCCACCCACGATTTGGAGCTTGCAGCAGTGGTGCATGCCTTGAAGATCTGGCGCCACTATCTCTTGGGGAACAAGTGCAATATTTATACTGATCATAAAAGTCTCAAGTACATCTTCACTCAGGCGGATCTGAATATGAGGCAGCGGAGATGGCTTGAGCTGATCAAAGATTACAGTCTGGAGGTCCATTACCACCCTGGGAGGGCTAATGTGGTGGCGGATGCTTTGAGCCGCAAGGTACAATGCCATTGCCTCACTCTTCCACCACGGAGTGCCACCCTTTGTGCTGAGTTTCAGAAGCTCAACCTGGAAATGGTAGGAGAAGGTTTCCTGACTAATGTGGAGTTGAAGTCCACGTTGCTTGATCAGATTCAGGAAGCACAAGTCGGCGATGCGGGTGTCACCAACATTCGCAGTAGTTTGAGTTCTGGTTAGGCCCCTGGGTTTCGCCTGGATGAGCAAGGAACCTTGTGGTTCGGCCAGCGCATAGTTGTTCCGGATACCCAAGGGTTGAAGCGGGCAATCCTTGATGAAGCCCATAACTCGTTGCTCACAATCCATCCGGGCAGCAACAAAATGTACCAAGACCTGAAGCGGCAATTCTGGTGGACTCGCATGAAACGCGAGATTGCTCGTTACGTGGCTGAGTGCGATGTCTGTAAACGTGTGAAGGCTGAACACTTCAAGCCAGCTGGTACTCTTCAGCCTCTACCCATACCCAGCTGGAAATGGGAAGACATCAGCATGGACTTTATTACCGGCTTGCCTCTGACCTCTTCGAGCCACGACTCGATCTGGGTGATTGTCGATCGGTTGACCAAGTCCGCACACTTCCTAGCCGTTCGCACCACCTATAAATCCAGAAAGTATGCGGAGTTGTATATTTCCCGGATTCTGTGCCTCCATGGAGTGCCAGCGGATAGTTTCAGGCCAGGGCTCACAATTTGTCTCCCGATTCGGAAGAGTTCAGACGCGGGCGTTGGGCACCAAGCTACTTCACAGTTCAGCATATCACCCCCAGACCGATGGACAGACCGAGAGGGTCAATCAGATCCTCGAGGACATGTTGAGGGCATGTGTCCTAGTCTATGGGAAAAAGTGGGAAGAATGCCTCTCGTATGCCGAGTTTGCATACAATAATAGCTACCAAACCAGCATCCAGATGTCTCCTTTTGAGGCCTTGTATGGTCGTAGCCGGACACCTCTTAATTGGTCGGAAAGCGGAGAACGATCATTTCTTGGGCCGGAACTGGTCATGGAGGCCGAAGAGAAAGTGAGGACCATTCAAGAAAATCTGAGGATAGCACAAACACGGCAAAAGAGCTATGCCGATTGTCGTAGGAGACCCCTCTCCTTCGATATTGGTGACTCTGTCTATTTTAAGGTGTCCCTCTTCGTGGCACCCGCTGCTTTGGAGTTAAGGGAAAAGCGGCGCCTCGATATGTGGGGCCATTCCGGATCCTTGCAAAGCGAGGCCAAGTGGCGTATCACCGCAGCCTACCTCCTCGCCGAGATGGTCCACAACGTCTTTCATGTCTCCCAATTAAAGAAGTGTCTCCGTACTCTTCGAGTCACTTGAAGTGGATGATCTCGGGGTTGCTTTGAACCGGATCTTTCCTATCAAGAGCGTCCGATTCGGGTTACGGAAGAAGCGAACGCAAGACTTCGGAGAAGGGCGCTTAAGTTCTACAAAGTTCGGTGGAGTAATCATCACGAGGATGAGGCTACTTGGGAACCCGAAGGTCGCCTCAAGATCGAGTATCCTGAATTCTTCGGTACCATGTAAGTACTCGTGTGTTGTTTTTCACAAGTTGAAACGTGTCGATCAAGATGCGGTTGTACCATCTCCCAACGTTTCTCTTCGATACATGCGTTTGTTACGAATCTCGGGCGAGATTCCTTAAGGGGAGGGTTTGTCAAGGCCCCAAACTTCAAGAACTCCTGGGACATCCGAGTATCCGGATAAACATCCGAGTGTCCGGATCCAACCCGAATGTCAGGATAAAAGTCCGAGTATCCGGATTGGGCTGGCCGAACACCCCAACCCGGAGTGTCGGACTGAATGTCCGGAGTGTCCGGTTGATTCCAAAGACCCCAACCCGAGTCTCCGGTTGAGCGTCCGGAGAGTCCTAGATCTCAAGGGGGTTTTGTATAAAAATCCTGTTTCCTTGGCCCCCACCTCATTTCACTCTACTCCCTTTTGCTCCTCCACCGTGTATGCACTCTCCACCCACCCTAGCTCCTCTCGGCGAGCTCCCACCGGCCGGGCGACCTCGTGGCTCCTCCCGGCATCCTCTAGCTCGTCCTCAAGCCGGCGTCCTCTTTCCTCTACCCCGACGTTGTTCCTCCCCATCTTCCTTGGAGGTAGGCTTTTCTCTTGGGGGTTGATTCGTAGGTTTCTTGGGTTCTAGGGTCATCAATGGTGGGAGTTAGAGCTTAGGTTTAGATTTGGGGTTTTGGAGTTAGATCTTGAGCTTTAGGGTTTTTGGTTATAGTGATTCTAGGGTTAGTGTGGAGCTTGGGTTGGCAAATGTGGGTGCTAGTGTGGTAGATCGGGTAGTAGTGATGCCGATCCAAGGGTTGATTAGGGTTGATTAGTGGTTCTTTGGATTAGTGTCTTTTCGCGTGGAATAAGCTAGTTAGGAGCTTCTCCGCTTAGCCACGTGTAGGAAAGTCGTAGATCGGGTCTCGTGGTGCCGTAGAGCTTGGTGGTACCTCGGTCACTCGTGTTAGTTAGGCTAGATGCGCTTTGGGCGGAGTGTCCGGACCCCACCGAGTGTCTCGCCGATCCGAGTGTCCGGTATATATGGCCGAGTGTCCGGGTTAGCCGGACTGTCCGGGTTAGGCTGGTCTGTCCAGTTGAGTCGAGTTGTCCGGTTACGTTATTTCTTCGGGGTTTTTCCGTTGTACTTCTTTCATATGCATTGCATGCATTTTAATTATGCATTGTATCCGTGTAGAGAACGATCCCGCGGCGACTGACGTGGCCGTGGTTGAGGGAGTTGCCGAGGGGCAAATCGCTGTCGATCCACCAGCAGAAGAGCAAGGCAAGCACCTATGCATCTTGAACCTGTATTAATTGTATTTTTGTGAATAAACTGATTAATTGGTGAAATAAGTCTGCATTAGGAATTGAATTGGGTTAGGGTTAGATCCTATTTGCTGCACATTCGTCCTTTGGATTGTGAACACTTCCGTTGGAACTAGTAATGGTATTAAATGAGTCACTGCTTAGAATTGCTTAGAGGTCGGGTTTGGGCCAAGTGGTGGTTGGTCCACCGCTTGAGATCAATTACATTAATTACGATGAAATGAAATGGGTACGGTTAAGCTTTAAGGAAAGGTTAAATTGGAGACCGGGCGGGAAGGTTGGGACATCGGGTAAGGAGACCCGATGTGGTAGTTCCCGTCTGTGTCAGTTAAGGACCAAATCGTAAGTGGAATCAGTTTGAGCACACCCCGGTTGGTCGCATGCCCGATTATGGTACGGTAAGCCACTCTTTCTCTCATATGGAATCGATGGACCGTAACTTCCTGTGGTTGGACGTGGTTGAGGGCGAGGCTTGTCGACTCTCGAGCGCCAAGCCGGGCTTGGGGCGGCTCGAGGGGTGCTAGGTTTTCGGGCCACAGGAGGACGCTTCAGCGATTGGGTATGATTGGGAGGGGTTGACACTAGGCCCTTGTGGTAAGTGTCGCGGCGATCAATGCTTCCTCGCAGGTTAATTGCGATTCGAATTGCCGTGCTTTCCTGATACGAGCAAGCTTGATCTGAACTTCTTCTGCGTAGTAAATAACTTGAACATGTGGTTCGCCGTTGGGCTTGAGCCTTGATTTGAAAGGTGGAGTTTGCTTTAATTAATGTTAATTACAATTCATGCTAGAAGTAGGTGCAAGAACAACCGCTTAAGACTTGGGTGAATTGAGTAGTTAAGCAACTAAACCACAAAATATGAGCATTTACGCAAGTTTACCTTCACTTGTTTCTTGCTACATCCAAATGCATATCCTTTGGAGTCGGTCGTATATGGACCATGGGTAAGACTTGCGAGTACCTTTTGTACTCAGGCTTCTGCTTTGTGGTTTTGCAGGTGAGGGTCCCGAGGGGTGTGAGTTCTGCCCATCGCCTATCTGACTGGCCAAGGGCACCGAGTAGAGGCTGTCGACGTTGCAGGCGCCCGGAGTGTTCAGGGCATGACACTTCCGGGGTGTTTTACTTTTGTTGTATAGGATAGTTGGCTTTACTTTTGTAAACTGTCGCACTTTTATCTCTGCAATGGTTTTTGTCTACCTTTCGCTTGGTTGTTTCGTTGGTTGTTTTTGTTGGGCTTCCGTGTGCCGTGTGTTTTTTGTTGCTTCCGCGTTCGTGCGTCTCTGGTAGTAGGTTTGGGGCTCGATGCCCCTTTGTGCGAATTGAATGTTGATACGGCATTGGGAACCGGTATGTGGGGATCCTGGGCGAGTTTCGGATCGCATACCGGGGGAATACCGGGGTTGTTGTCGAGTCGTTTGGATGTTTGTCGAGTTGGCTCGCTTGGGCTTGGGTATTAGCATCGGGATCACCTCCGATGGTCTGTTGCTAGAACCCAAATCCGACGGGAGCGACTGTTCATCCAGCAACTCGAGGACGATCTGGGCGGCTCCTCTCACCACCTCTACTCTCTCGAGTGCTCTCTCTCTCTCTCGCCCAATCAATCTCTCTCTCAATTTCCCTCTCCCTCCCTCTCTCTCGCCCGATCAGTCTCTCTCTCTCTCTCTCTCTCTCTCTCCTAGTCAGTCTCCCCCCTCTCTATCGCGTGCGCTCTCTCTTTCTCGTTCTCTCTCGCCCGATCAATATCTCTCTCTCGCTCGATTAGTCTATCTCAATCTCTCGACCTCTTTCAATCTCTCTCGCCCGATCAGTCTCTCTCTCTCGCGCGCGCGCGCAAGGTGAGGCAGCATCGCACGGGGGCGAGGTGGCGTGGGGAGGCGAGATGACACGGCAACCTGGGAGGCAAGGTGGCACGAGGCGAGTTGGAAGTCGGCATGGGCACGTCCACGGCGATGCGGTAGTGCGCGGGCTCGATGCGGCCACAGTGGGAGTCGAGGCGGCGAGGGCTCGGCACGGCTACGGTGCAAGCGCGAGGAGGTGCGGGCTCGGTAAGTAAACCCCCCGTTCCTCTCCCCCACAGCCCACCTCCCTACCGCGGGCCCATGGCAGCGCCGTGTCGAGGCGTGCTCCGTGTTTCCATGCTCGATTGTGCTGCCAATCATGCCCAGTTCCCAGGCCCAGCATAGCCCACATCATGTGGGGTCGTGCCGGCCATGCCACAAGCTGGCCCAAAAGAGCCCGGTCCGATGCCCACATCTAGTTCAGATCCAATTTCGGTGCCAAACAACCAGGTGTAACCTTTTTTTGATGCTGCCATACTGGTCCATGCATACGCAGTGCAATAACTGAAGTTCATTCAACCTAGATGCAAAACAGAAGGCAAAAATAATTTATCAATTTTTTTACAAATTGGTGGTATCCAGATAAATTTATAAAAATAGTATCATTCCTGATTATGGAAGGCGGTTGGACAACTACCGAGCTAAGGCAACACAGCAGTACCTGCTGCGCAATGTGAGCACCCAATCCCCTGTTGGTGTGCTACTGCGACCGTGAATAGAGGTGGGCACTGGGCCGGGCTTTTTTTGGCCGGCCCGAAGCACGATGGGATGGCCCGGTGCAAAGCACGGCACGGCACGGCCTGAGCCCGCCGGTCAAGACGGCCGTGTCGGCCGGCCGCACGCAATCAGAGTTCGTGCCGTGCAGTTCGAAACCAGGCACGACGGGCGGCACGGCACGACACGGTAGTTTGGGCCGGACCCGTGCTGGCACGGCATGAACTGGCACGAAATCACGGATTAAAGCCTAAAAGTTGGCAGATATTGTTGATTCAGGGCATCTTCAAGCATTGCATTTATGTTTGACATTTTGTTGATGTGATTAGTCTCTTATGTAATTAAAATATGTAATTTAGTAGTAGTGATTTATTTTATTTCTTTGCTCGTCACAATAGTAAAAATGAGCCGGGCCCGTGTCGGCACGGCACGAAGTAGGCACGAAGCGCAAATGGGCCGGGCTTGGGCTTGCCAAAAGTGAGTCGGGCCGGCACGGTGGGCACGATGGGTCGTCGTGGCACGATCGCTTCGCCCGGCACGATGGACGGCCAGCCGCAAGACGGCAAGACGACGACGCCCACCTCTAACCGTGAAGCTTCGTACTTTGCTGTCGAGCCGAGGGTGAGCGGCAGCAAATATACCGTGGTGGACTCATCACCTTCTGTCGTGGTCGGTACGTACTTGATAGGTAATACGTGTTATCATATGCCAATTAAGCAAGACTTGGACCGTTGGACGCGAACTAAGAACAGTGACTCAACAGTCATTACATGCAGCCGAAGGCGCACGAAAGGGCAAGGTAGGAAGACTGGAAGAGCGGGGGGAAGGTGGAAAATGTTAGACAACCTCGCTATCGAATAGTCCGGGGTTGCCTAATAGATCTAAACTGGAGAACAGAGAGAGGGCGAGAGAGACACAATATGAGGAGGAACTGCTCTGCTTTATTATTCTCATTGCTTGTGTATACAAAAGGGTAGCCCCTGCCTCCTATATATAGTGGTTCTGCTAGAGATAAGGAAGAGTCTGTCGGCGTACTAGCCAACAGGCACCTCCAAGACGGGTGCTTATGAGATTCTGACGGGGGGCTTTCGGGGCAATCGCCTCGGAATGGAAGACGGAGACGACCGGAGTACCGGGAGGCCCAGGCTAACAGGGGGACGCCAAGAGTTTTTACCCAGGTTCAGGCCCTCCGGAGAGTAATAGCCCTAGTCCTGCCTTTCTTGGTATTGCTTGTGTCCTTGCTGAAGAGGATGAAAACCTTACAGCCTTCCGAACCCCTTCTCCCATGCGCCCCGGCTTCCTTTTATACTTGGGCTGCTGGGGGCGCATGGGAGGCTTACACTGCAAGCCCCCGCCCCTCATTACACTGCCACGGGCGTATTTAATGCACATGCCCCTGCCCTTACGCAACATTTAAGGCCGGTCTCAGCTGTCGCGCCCTTGCCTTGGGCCCCGCGCCTACCAACGACGCTCGCCTGGTCAGAGATGAGGTGCTGCCGTGACGATTCCTGCAATTATGATGTGCCTGGGGAAGGCGCGCCGCCATGCTGCAGCCTCTATGCTTCCGCATTTAATGTGCACGATTCGCATTAAATGTCCTTGATCTCGGCAGGACTATCCCGGAGATGGAGCGCCAGTGGCTAGGACTGTACGCTACGTGTGCACTGGGGGACCACCTTCTATCGACGCCTGGCTGCCGTTTCAGACGCCATGTGTCCGCTGGGGCGACCACATTCTTTGGCGCCAGCTGCTGGCTCAGACGCCACGTGTTCGCTGGGCGATTACATTGTTGGGCGCCAGCGTTTAGTTTCAGACGCCACGTGTTCATTGGGCGACCACCTTCTTGGCGCCCGGCTCGCTCAGACGCTTACGTGTCGCTGGGCGATTACCTTGTTGGCGCCAGCGGCTGTTTCAGACGCTTACGTGTCGGCTGGGCGATTACCTTTGTTGGCGCCAGCGGCTCGCTCAGACGCCACGTGTCACGGCTGGGCGACCACCTTCTTTGGCGCCAGCGGCTCGTTTATACGCCACGTGTCGCTGGGCGACCACTTTCTTTGGCGCCAGCTGGCACGCTCAGACGCTATGTGTCCGCTGGGCGACCACCGTGGGGCTCTTTCTCTTCTGCCGTGGCGATGGGCCCCAAGCATGCTCGCCGCCACTTGACCGCTTTTTAGTGCGGGGGAGCGGGTACCTTAGTGTAGAATACGCCGACAGTAGCCCCCGGGCCCACCCAGGAGCGCTTTTTGGTCTTCTGCTCTTCTTCTTCTTTAATTGGCGTCTTGAGAACCGCTCCGGCTCCCGGGTGGGGCCCTTCAAAAGCATACGCCCGCAAAAAAAAGATCTTAGGCTTCTCGATTCCCGGGCGGTTTCTTGTGATTACTTCCTCCTTGTAACCGCCGCACGTTCCTTGGGATTCGGCCCCCTTTATGAGGCTCTTAAACTTCCTCTTTTTCGAACCGCCGCGTCCCTTCGGTTTTCCCGCCGGTTCTCCTTCCGCGGCCTTACAAGAGGCCGATCGAGGGGGAGTAGTTCTTTCTCCTTCCAATTCCCCTCATTCCGCCTCTTCCCGACGCCTTAGGTTCCCTTGCTTCTTCCCCTTTACTGTCGCGCTCCGATATTCCTCTCCTCCCAATGGCTCCGGTACTTCCTTCTTCGTCTATCGAGGAGGAGAGGGCCGGCAGGTTCTCCCAGAACATCACCGGGGGCGCCCTTCGCCTCCGCGCCGGGACTGTTGAGCCTCGCTGTCGGCCCGGGGAAGTGGTTTTCTTCGGGTGGCAGCTCCTTGCCGGCCTGCTACCGCCGGTCTCCGACTTTTATCTCTCTGTTCTCAACTTCTACGCCATTCATCACATCCACCTTCCTCCCAACTCCGTTATCCTCCTTTCTGCCTTTGCTCACTTTTGCGAGATGTTCGTGGGAGTGCTGCCCAACCTTCTCCTTTTTCGTTTCTTCTACACTCTCCGCGCTGCGGGTGGTACCCCGCAGGTCACCGGGAGCTGTCACCTGCGCTCCGTGACGGGATCGTTGCGCGCTACCTTCCGTTGGACTGCCGGTCCAACTGGAGGGATTGGCGCGCAGAGTGGCTGTACGTCGAGGACGACAGCGGCATTGAAGTGCTGGAGCTTCCGCCCGGCCCGGCGGTCAGCAACCCCAACTGGGGGGCTCCGGTGAGCGATGCGCCCGAGCTCAGCGATCTTGGCCCGCGTCGACCCGATTCGCGGACGGCGGCCCGACAGGGCCATGGTAATCCGGATTTTATTGCCCTGAGGTTGTGCCCCTCGCGCGCGGCCCGCCCTACTGGCAAGATAAGGGCCAAGGCGATGGGACGGAGTATCCGGAGGTAACCTCGCTCCACTGCATCACTCCTTGTTACTTCTATTTCTTTTCCGCAAGAAACTCGATTCTAACAAGATTTCCTCCTCCCCGCGATTCTTTTTCCTTTTTGTAGCCGACAATGTGAATTTGGCCGACAGCGTGATCGGCAGTGGATGTTGCTGGGCCTATCCGGCCCCGATCCGCCGTTCGGCGTGGCGCGTCCCACTTTGCGGTTGTCCTCGGGAGCGCTGGCGATAATCCGTGCCTCGCTCGATGGACGCCATGGGCACGCCCGCCGTGACGTGCCAGCGACCTTAACAATCCGGATCCTCCTCCCGGGTGGTCGTGAGGGGCGACGAGTGAGGCGCAGCGCCGGATGATGGCAGACGACTCCACCCATCCTTCCCGCAGGCCCCGCTTCCTGGGCTCGACCGGCGGGGACTTCCACGTCTGGCCGCGGGGCTTCTTGATTCACGGCAGGTTCCTCCATGGTGGCGGGGCTCGTCGGCCGGGCGGGGCTCGCCCACCCTTGCCGCCGGGGCACGACGATGGATCCTCCGCCGCCGCCCCTTTTGTTCCGGCACCGCCACAGCCGGTGGATCTTCCTCCGCCTCCGTCTCGCCGCCGTGTGGCGGATCCGCCCCGCCTCCGCCGCCGCCATCAGCCGGGAGCCTCCTCCGCCACCGGCGCTGGCAGCGCCGGGCGGGGGTCTGGTCCTCGTTCCGAGCGTGCCCCGCTTCCCAAGGCCAGCGCCTAGGTACTCACCAGGAGACGCAAATGCAATATAAAAGTTCAAGTTTTTTTAAGACTGATCCTTACCGTTGTTTCCCCCTTTTGTCCAGGGTTCCTACTCCGGATATCCCCGCTGCCCGTGCCGGGGACGGCCAAGGTGCCGCGGCAGTCAGGGCTGCGCTAGCCGGGGTCGCCGAGCCCCAGGGCGGCCAGGGGCCGGCGGGCGATTCCCAGGCAGCCGCTGCTGCTGCCGTCGTTCAGGACCAAGGCCCGTTCGGCCCCGTCCCTACCCCAGAACTCCCCGCCGCCTCCGTTCCCTCGGCAGACGCTGATGCTCTGCTGGCGGCCCTCGGCGAGCTCTACTCCAGCACGAGCAATCGTCTGGTGACGAGCAGGGAGCGGTTGACGGAGGCGGGAGTCGAAATCAACCGCCTCCGCAAGGAGGTGGAGGACCTGCGCGATCGGGGCTGGCCGGAATCTGCGGAGGGAGCGGGAGCAGCAGGAGCAAAGCACCCGCCGCGCCGAGCGGCTCTCCGCGGCGCTGGAGGCGGAGAGGGTTGATCGGGCTCAGTCGGAGGTGAATACGCTGCGGATGCTGCGCCACGCCTTCAATCGGACGGTGGCCAGCCTTGCTCCACTGGGGCTGGAGCAGCCGGGTCCGCGGGAGGAGAGGCCATGGCATTACGCCGCCTCTGCCAGGCCGCGGACTTCCTCACGCCGCCGCCGCCCTTTCCACTCGGTCCGCCAGAGGCGCGCGATTAGCTGCAGCCACGGCGGCACGTGCGGCCGGCTTGTGCCCGACCATGGCGCCAACTTTGATCCCGCGGCTATTGTCCAAGGGTTTGAGGGCGACTGGGCGCAGGCGGAGGAGCGAGTTCACGATGCCTCCGAGCGGGTTGCCGCCCAGCTAGCGATGGAGAACCCCCAGATGGAGGTGGTGGCGGAGGACGGGGCGATGGTGCTGGACGTGGCCCCCTTGCGAAGACGGTGGCACCGAGGAGGCGGCAGATGACGCGAGGACCCTCCACCCTCGCAGCTTTTCTTTTCTGGTGCACTGAAAAGACTTTAAATGCAAGACGCTTTAAATGAAGCAGGAGCACCGGCCTCCCGCTACGTCGCTCAGAGACTGCTTTTTACTTTAACTTTCTGGCTTCACGCGAGCGAGCACGTGACCGCTTAGAAACTCAGGGTTTTGCACCAGGGGATCTTTTTCCTTGGATCCCTTGCCTTAGCAAAATTTTCCTCCCAGACGGCCCCTAGGGAGCAGGCGCTCAGTGAGTCGTGGCAAGACCTGGGTTTTTGATGATGGTGCTCGAGTCGCCGACCCCCACGGGGACACCCGAAGTGTCATGACCGTACTGGGGGTTGGGCCGAGCTAGCCATTCAACCGCCCATTCCTGCACGACGCTCTCACTTAGTGGCTCCACCTTTGCCACCGGGTTTTTGCAAGGCAGTAAGGTTCCACGAGCAAGCGCCCTGGCGCTGCTCCACGGCAAGAAAGAGATCGAAAAGGAAAAGGGGCAACAAGAACAACAACTTCGGACAACCAGAAGGCGAATATTAATTTCAAACAGAAGGCCTCCCCCAACCAGCAGTGGAGAGGAAGACACCCTCCCACGGCCTGGGGACGGAGCTGGACTTACAACCGGTCAAGGGTAGAATTTGCGCAGGTTTTCTATATTCTGGGAGTTCGCCAGCTCCTCGCCGTCCTCAGTGGCCAGCCTGACCGCCCCGGGACGAGAGACTGAGACCACCTTGAAGGGTCCCTCCCACTGTGGAGACAGTTTATGCGACCCGGCATGCGATCGATTCTTCGAAGACCAGGTCGCCCACGCTGTTCTCTCATTGACCCGGAGGCGTGGTACCGCTGAGACTTTGCTGGTACCTTGCGGCGCGCAAAGCCGCCGATCCCGCGCCTCTTCCAGGAGGTTGACGTCGTCTCGGCGCGAGACCCTCTGCTCCTCTTCCGTGAATGCCGCAACGCTGGGTGATTGATTCCAATTCCGAAGGGAGAGCGACCTGCGCGTGAGACCAGGAAGAAAGGAGTTTCCAGAGCTCGGCTAGGAGTGGTCCGGTGACCACAACACAGCCGGAGCTCTTGATCCATCGGGCGCCACGCTTGTGGAGTCGGTCGAACGCCTCGGTCTTGAGGCCCTTCAGCGCGGTAGCGTTGGCCCGCTTCGACCTGGCCGTTGCTCTTGGGGTGGGCGGCCGAGGCAAAGCAGACCTTGGTGCCCATCTCTTCACGTAAATCTAAGAAGGCCGCTACTGGTGAATCAGGCGCCGTTGTCGGTGATAATGCGGTTGGCGACCCCGAAGCGGGCGAATATCCCTTGCATGAACTTGACCGCAGCTGCGGCGGTGATGGATCTCACTGCCTCTGCTTCCACCCATTTAGCGAATTTGTCGATGGCGACGAACAAGTGAGTGTAGCCCCCTGTGGCCCGCGGGAACGGGCCCAGGATATCCAGCCCCCAGACCGCGAAGGGCCAAGAGTGCGGGATAGTTTGCAGAGCTTGGGCCGGTTGGTGGATCTGCTTGGCGTGGAACTGGCACGCTTCGCATCTCCTCACCAGCTCGCAAGCATCCTGGAGGGCGGTCGGCCAATAGAACTGTGAAATCATGTGCTGAAAAATTGGCTTAGAATTCAATTTGCAAAATGTGTTTGTGCATGTGTTTGACAAGTTGACAAGAAATAGTGTATCTGTTTCTTGTGCCGGACCAAATTCTCAAAAACAGAGAGTTTCCCTTTTGCGCCGAACCGATTCTGTGTTTGCGCCGGACCAAGTTTTTGGGTCTGCCGTGGACGTGCTTTTGAGCTCATGAGCCGGACTCAATTTTCCAAGAAACCAGTAAGTTTTGCATGTACGTCGGATCAATTTCTTTGGTCAGTCGTGAACGGCTTTTTGAGGATTGATTTCGCATGTACGACGGATTGATTTCTTTTAGTCTGTCGTAAACGTGTTTTGCTCGGTTTGGATGGCTTCTTGGAACAGAGACTTTCACGTGTACAATGCACCGATTTTGTTGGTCCGTCGTGAATGGTTTTTTGAGTGACTTTTTCATGTGTACGCCGGACCATATTTCCTTGTCCGTCGTGAATGCGTTTTTGCTCGATTAGGGTTTTGAGCAAAATTGGAATTGTGTTTGATTCATTTTTGGGATTATGAAATTTGTGAGAATTTCATGATGCTTCTTTTGAAGTGGACTTTATGCAATGCTCGTGTGAGTATTTGCATGGATTGATGTGAGTCAAGTCGTGGACTTGTGCTCGGATTTGTTTTGTGGTTTGTTCATGTACAGGTATTGCTCGAAGACGAACGTGGTCGATGACGGACCTAACTAGGTTCATGGAGGAGCTGAGGTTCGGGACTAGGTTCAGGGAGGAACTGAGGTCTTGGTGGTCAAGGATGTCATGCGGGACGTTTGGGCTAAGAGAATGGTGCACATGAAGAATGGTTAGTCACGTGAGAATGGCAGGAGGTCCTTCGCGTGCAAAGTGTTAGTCACGTGAGTATGGCAGGTGGCCATACGCGTGCAAAGTGTTAGTCACGTGAGTATGGTAGGGTTGCCATACGCGTGCAAGAGTTGTATTCGGCCAGGTTGGGCCAAGTAGAGTTGTGTTGGATACAGATTCCTTCTAGGGAATAGGAATCGTATTCAGAACTCCTTGTGGGTTGGTCCTTTAAATAGGAGGGGTGTCTGCTGTTGAAGGGCATCAATCGAATCAAGTAGAGCTGAGCGCATCAAGCCTTGAGCTTGGTTTTAGGGTTTGTACTCTTTTGATGAAAGTATTTTAGACAAAAGAAATAAAGATCAATTCTTCCAAGATTTTTATGCTACAAGAACCACGTCGCTACAGTGTTTTCTGTTTTGGTTCTTGTTTGCATGCTTGTTCTAATTCTAGATTGGTTTTTGATCGTTGAGTTTCATCTTGATTTGATCCATCAAAAACCGTTCTAGGGTATTGATTTAGAGTTTCTCAAAGTCTAGTTGATTAATCTTTTGAAGATCTTGTTTCGTCTTGAAGTTTTGATTAGATTGATTCTCGTCAAGTTCTGGATCAGCAAGCTTGTGAAGCTCATAACTTTTGATCCATAAGTCCGATCGAGTTGATTCTTTTTGGGTTTGATTCGTATTGGAATCTAGTTTCTTGTGTCCAAATTTCAGATCGTTCCGACGGTTGGATCTCCAGGAATTCGCGTTTTACTGAACCACTATCATTCTGTTTTTGTCGAAAACGAGGCAATTATTTGGTTCTGTTTTGGGGTGAACTTTTAATAGATCAAGAATTTGGTTTTAGCTTCCGCACAATCATTCACCCCCCCCTCTGATTGCTATATTCGTATACTTCGATCCTACAAGTGGTATCAGAGCAAGGTTTCTCTAATCTATCTTAACCGGTGATTAGATCAATGGATCGTTATTCGACAAAACCATGTGTGTTCGATGGTGTTGATTTTCAGTTTTGGAAGGCCAAGATGGAGGCGTTCATTCAAGCACAGGGCTTCACAATTTGGGAGAAGGTCTACAAGCCATATGAAGTCCCTGCAAACGACAACGTCAACGACACCAATCGCACACATGTTGAAGCAAATAGCAAGGCGCGCAACTTGATCATCCAAGGCTTGGGACGCAGCGACTTTGATCGTGTGGTTCATCTTCGATCCGCATATGAGGTATGGAAATCTCTTTGTGATTACCATGAGGGTTCTAACACTTGTCAAAGAGGTTCGCCAAGATATTTACAAAAGGAAGACATGCGTTTTGAGATGAAACCTAGTGAATCAGTAGATGACTTCTTTGCACGTTTCAATAAAATTCTTAGCAATCTTCGTCTTTGTTGGAGTTAGCTACACTGATGCTGAAAATGCTCGACAATTGCTTAGTGCTTTGGACATGTCAGTGTGGGAGATGAAAGTAACATCTATACAAGAATCTACTACCATGAGCACACTCACATTAGATGTTCTTTACTCTAAGTTGAAAACTCATGAGTTGGATGTTCTTGCCAGGAAGGGTAACATTAAATCAATTGCTTTGATCTCCAACCCTAACATGTTAAATGCGAATTTTTCTTCTAGCTTTGCCTTGTCTTCCATGTCTTCTTTAACAGATGAGCAACTTGAAGAGTTTCCCGAAGAAGATCTGGCACTACTCTCTTCTCGCTTTAACAAAGCTTTGCAGAATGTGAGAATGAGAAAGAGAGGTGGTCCTCCAAGATGCTATGAGTGTGGTGACCTCAACCATATTCGCACAAATTGTCCTAAGCTTGCAGGAAAAACATCAAAGGAGGAGAAGGACAACGACAGAAGGAATGAGAAGAAAAGGCTCTCGTCAAATGATAGGAAGAAGAAGAGCTTCATCAACCGCAAGGTGGTTCACCGAGTTCTTTCCGCTCTTGAACAAGTCAATTTGAGCGATGTGGACTCGGAGAGCAGCGAAGATGATGCAACTCCAAGCAAGCATGATTTGATGGGATTATGTCTCATGGCAAGCAGCAAGGATAGCTTCACCGAGGACGACCACGACAAATGACTTCAATGAGGTAGATCCTCTTATGATGAATTAGCTATTGCTGTTGCTCGTCTTGGAAAATTGCTTGACAAACGTGATAAGAAAATTAAGAAACATGATTTCATTATTGAATCATTGAATGCTGAAATTACTAGACTTAAGACTTTGATTCCTAGTGATGATACTTGCAAATCATGTGACTTAATTTACAATGAGCTCACCTTGCTTAGAAAAGAACATGCTCTTTTGTTACATCTAAATGAGAAAAATGAGAAACATGTTGTACATGCTAGCTGTTCCAATCGATGATTTGCATAGTTCAACTTCCTGTTCTAAATGCTCAACTCTTGAATTAAAACTGAAAGATGCAAATGCTAGGGTTTCTCAATTGACTGATAATCTGCTTTCACATGAAATTCTCTCATGCTCAACTTGTCGCAAGCAAAAAGGAAAAATAGATGTTCCCTGCAATAATTGTTTAATTCTTGCTAAGAAAGTTGATTACCTGCAAAACTCTTTGGAACGATTCACTAATGGCAAGAAAAAGTTGAACATGATCTTGGATCAATCTAAGGTTAGCACAAACAAGAGAGGTTTAGGTTTTGATCCTTATGCCACATATGAAACTAAACCTCGCACTGTTGTTCAGGCTCCTTGCAAAATTGAGTTATCTAATGAGCCTAAGAAAATTGCTTTTCAATCTGCTGGTTTTTTATCTTCTACTATGATGAATGCAAAATGTGCTTTTACTGTTAAAGCTAAACATCATGTCAAGTACACTTGCACTCATTGTGGTAGAGATGGACACTTAGTAAATTTTTGCTTTAGACTAGCCAAACAAAGAAAAGAAGGAAAGAATTGAGGCTAGGTCAAATTTCAGCAAAGCACACTTTTATGCGCCTAGAGTGATGAAAACACCTTCTGTTCCTACAAACATGGGAAAAGGCAAATCTGATTTTGTGCATAAAAATTATCGTGTTGTACCCATCTTAAAGTGCGTCGTGTGTCTCAAGATCGATTCCCAAAAATCTCATTCCTAACCCCAAGATCGAGGCCTCGACATGTTTTGCTATGTAGGCTTCTCGCAAGGAAGGAGAACATATGACTAGTGGATTCGGATGCTCACGCCACATGTCCGGTGATAAGAATTGGTTCTCCTCCTCACTCGTGCATCTCGTCTTTGAAAGTGTTACTTTTGGAGATGCTTCTTCCTCTTCTGTTGTGGCAAAAGGTACAATAAAGGTAAGTGACAAGTTTATGTTCAAAGATGTGGCTCTTGTTGAAAATTTGAAATATAACTTGCTTTCTGTCTCACAAATGCTTGATGAAGATCTTGAGATAAGCTTTAAGAAAAATGAATGCAAAGTGCTAGATGCTTCAGGTGATCTTGTGTTCAAAATTTCTCGTTTTGGAAGAGTCTTTAAAGCTGATTTTGATGCATCACCTTCTTCTAAGCATAGGTGTCTAATTGCCAATGTTTCTAAAGATTTATTCTTTTGGCATCGTAGACTTGGTCATGTTGGTTTTGATCATCTTACTCGTGTAAGCAGTTTAGATCTCATACGTGGCTTGCCTAAGCTTAAGGGTGATAGCAATTTAGTATGTTCCTCTTGTAGACATGGTAAGATGATTGCAGGTTCACATCCACCTCTTACCATGATGATGACAAACGCTCCAGACAGCCTTCTACATCTTGATCTGATTGGACCATCTCGAGTTCAATCATTTGGAGGCAAACGGTATGTGCTTGTGATTGTTGATGATTTTTCTAGATACTCTTGGGTATATTTTATGGCATCTAAGGATGAGGCTTTTAGTCATTTTAGAAGTCTTGTTCTTAGGCTTTCTGTTGACCATCCAGGAGCTCTCAAAGCTATTAGAAGTGATAATGGAACTGAATTCAAAAATGCTTCCTTTGATCTCTTTTGTCTTTGAAAAAGGAATTGATCATCAATTTTCATCTCCTAGAGTGCCTCAACAAAATGGTGTAGTCGAAAGAAAAACAGAACGTTAGTTGAGATGGCTAGAACCATGTTAGATGAACATCTCTCTCCTAGAAATTTTTGGGCTGAAGCTATTTCAATCGCTTGTTATGTTTCAAACCGTGTGTTTTGATATCAAAATTGGGTAAGACTCCATATGAGCTTCGGTTTGGACATAGACCTTCTGTTTCTCACTTTCGAGTTTTTGGATGCAAATGTTTTGTCTTGAAATCTGGAAATCTTGATAAATTTGAAGCTAGATCAACTGATGGCATTTTTCTTGGATATCCTGCTCATACTCGTGGCTATCGTGGTGCTTGTTTTGGAGACTAACAAAATTGTGGAAACTTGTGAAGTTACTTTTGATGAGGCTAGTCCAGGCACTAGTCCAAGTGATGCAGTACAAAGCATACATTCAGGGGAGAAAATCTTTGAAGATGATGATGATGTTGAAGATGAGGTCTTGACTCTTCCTAATGCACAACAAGATGTAGCACCTTTGGCACCTACTACTACATCACCTACTGACTAACCATCCTCAAGCTACAACATCATCTGTACATGCTGAAAATGAAGAAGGAGAAGGAGAAGTCTCAAAAGCCAATGCTCCCTTGCACATTCAAAAAATGCATCCATCTGAACAAATGATTGGAGACCTAAATGAGAGAGTCACTCGATCCAGGTTTATTCATTCGACATCGATGCTCATTCTCGCTTTAGTTGCTTCTTTTGAACTCCAAAGATATATCTCATGCATTATCTCGATTTAATCTTGGATCAATGCCATGCATGAAGAATTAGAGAATTTTGAACGAAATAAAGTTTGGAAACTTGTCTCACCACCTCCTGATTTTAATGTTATTGGAACTAGATGGGTTTTCAAAAATAAACAAAGTGAGGATGGTGTTGTTGTTAGAAACAAGGCTAGATTGGTTGCTCAAGGTTACACTCAAATTGAAGGCTTAGATTTTGATGAAACCTTTGCTCCTGTTGCTAGAATTGAAGCCATTAGAATCCTTTTAGCTTTTGCTGCATCCAAAGGTTTCAAATTGTATCAAATGGATGTGAAAAGTGCTTTTCTTAATGGCTACATAAATGAGGAGGTTTATGTCAAGCAACCACCTGGTTTTGAAAATCCAAAGTTTCCAAATCATGTGTTCAAACTATCAAAAGCTTTGTATGGTTTGAAACAAGCCCCTAGAGCATGGTATGATAGGCTAAAAACCTTTTACTTGAAAAAGGCTTTTTAATGGGAAAGGTTGACAAAACTCTCTTTTTATTCAAGCAAGGCAATGATCAACTATTCGTTCAGATTTATGTTGATGATATTATCTTTGGTGGTTCATCTCATGTTTTAGTGTCTGAGTTTTCAGAAACAATGAGAAAGGAGTTTGAGATGAGTATGATGGGTGAGTTGACATACTTTTTGGGATTTCAAATCAAGCAAACAAAGGATGGTATTTTTGTGCATCAAAGCAAATACACAAGAGACTTGCTACATCGTTTTGGGATGGAAAACAGCAGACCAATCATGACACCTATGGAAAGCAATTGCACGCTTGATCCGGATGAAAATGGTGAGCCAGTTGATCAAAAGGAATATAGAAGCATGATAGGTTCACTTTTGTACCTCACTGCATCAAGGCCGGATATACAATTTGTCGTGTGTGCTTGTGTGCTCGTTTTCAAGCTTCCCCACGTGCTTCACATCGACAAGTCAAGCGTTTAATTTTCGAGTATCTTCATGGAACTCAAGATTTTGGTATTTGACTTTCTCGCTTCCTCATGCATTAGTTTGAGATCTTTTTCTGATGCTGATTTTGGAGGATGTAGAATTGATAGGAAAAGCACTTCGGTTCATGTCACTTCTTGGGAAATTCTCTCATTGCATGGTCATCTAGAAAGCAATCTTACATTTGCACAATCAACTCACGAATCTGAATATGTGGCTGCTGCTAGTTGTTGTTCTCAAATTCTTTGGATAGTAGCTACTCTTAAAGATTATGGGGTTAATTTGGATAGTGTTCCTCTTTTGTGTGATAACACTAGTGCAATTTGCATTGCTAAGAACCCCGTGCAACACTCTAGAACAAAACACATTGACATCATATTTCACTTTCTTAGAGATCATGTTGAAAAAGGCAACATTATGCTTCATCATGTAGATACTGAACATCAATTGGCAGACATTTTCACAAAACCTTTGTCTTCTTCTCGTTTTGCTTTTATTCGGGGAGAACTTGGGATTGTTCATCCAATGGGTTTGTTTTGAAAGGGAATTTTCTTGCCAAGTTCTTTCACTTAATGAGCTCACTTTATCATATTTCTTTATATGTTATGTAATTGAGCTAATATATAATTGTCTCACTTGAACTAAAAATGACATTGCGAAATTCCCTGGACTGATTGCCTATAGCTAAATACTCTGTGATATCTCACTCTTCTAGGCTTGATATTGAATTCTCTTGACAAATTTGGGCTATGAAGCAAGTGTGGTTTCAACTTTACTCTTTCATAAGACCTTTTAATCACTTTTGCATGTTTATAATCAAAGAAAAATGAAAAGAAAAGGGAATCAATAAAAAAGGGTTGTTAAAAGCAAAAGCCTCAAGTTATGAGCTTCAGGATGCTTTCCCTAAAAGATAAGATGTATGCTTCAAGCATGCCATTCCCTCAAAAGACAAGATGTATGCTTCAAGCATGCCACTCCAAGGAAATAAAAGAAGTATGCTTCAAGCATGCCACATGCAGTTTACTGTTTAAAGATTAAATTGGTCTACTAGATTGGAGTTGAAACTACTTGCTCGCCCTAAGTTGTTAGTTGCTTCAATTTTTAAAAAGCCTTGCTTTTTCTGCTAAGATCTTGCTTAGTACTTGGCTATAGTTGACTAAATTGAGGTTGAGATGCATGTCATTCCCTAACTTGTTAAAATCACTTCAAGATCATGTATTTTGCATATTATGTGATATATAAGGTTATATGATCGAATGAGCTCATCTTTTCTTATCTTGGCACTCCCTTGTTTTTCCTTGTGAAATCTTTGCTACAGGAAAAATTTTGAACCTGTTCTCTCTTTTGTACTCTTGATGAATCCATTGTCAAAGGGGGAGAAAATTGGGAATTGTTGAAAAGATTAATGAAAAAGGGGGAGAAGAAAAAGGGGGAGTTGTTTCTGGAATTTTTGGGAGAAGTTTGGAGAATTTTGAAATTTTTGGGCACATTGCACATTCACACACATTTTCCTTCTTAGGGGGAGTTTTTGTTTTGCATTTTGGTCAAAGGGGGAATTCTGTGTTTTCTCTTTTTGGTCCTTGATCCTTTGGATTTCAAAATCTTTTGTAAAGTGAATGCCAAATGTTCAATTCTAAGTGGTGTTGCCAATGTTTTCATCAAGGGGGAGATTGTGAAATCATGTGCTGAAAAATTGGCTTAGAATTCAATTTGCAAAATGTGTTTGTGCATGTGTTTGACAAGTTGACAAGAAATAGTGTATCTGTTTCTTGTGCCGGACCAAATTCTCAAAAACAGAGAGTTTCCCTTTTGCGCCGAACCGATTTTGTGTTTGCGCTGGACCAAGTTTTTGGGTCTGCCGTGGACGTGCTTTTGAGCTCATGAGCCGGACTCAATTTTCCAAGAAACCAGTAAGTTTTGCATGTACGTCGGATCAATTTCTTTGGTCAGTCGTGAACGGCTTTTTGAGGATTGATTTCGCATGTACGACGGATTGATTTCTTTTAGTCTGTCGTAAACGTGTTTTGCTCGGTTTGGATGGCTTCTTGGAACAGAGACTTTCACGTGTACAACAGACCGATTTTGTTGGTCCGTCGTGAATGGTTTTTTGAGTGACTTTTTCATGTGTACGCCGGACCATATTTCCTTGTCCGTCGTGAATGCGTTTTTGCTCGATTAGGGTTTTGAGCAAAATTGGAATTGTGTTTGATTCATTTTTGGGATTATGAAATTTGTGAGAATTTCATTATGCTTCTTTTGAAGTGGACTTTATACAATGCTCGTGTGAGTATTTGCATGGATTGATGTGAGTCAAGTCGTGGACTTGTGCTCGGATTTGTTTTGTGGTTTGTTCATGTACAGGTATTGCTCGAAGACGAACGTGGTCGATGACGGGACCGGAACTAGGTTCATGGAGGAGCTGAGGTTCGGGACTAGGTTCAGGGAGGAACTGAGGTCTTGGTGGTCAAGGATGTCATGCGGGACGTTTGGGCTAAGAGAATGGTGCACATGAAGAATGGTTAGTCACGTGAGAATGGCAGGAGGTCATTCGCGTGCAAAGTGTTAGTCACGTGAGTATGGCAGGTGGCCATACGCGTGCAAAGTGTTAGTCACGTGAGTATGGTAGGGTTGCCATACGCGTGCAAGAGTTGTATTCGGCCAGGTTGGGCCAAGTAGAGTTGTGTTGGATACAGATTCCTTCTAGGGAATAGGAATCGTATTCAGAACTCCTTGTGGGTTGGTCCTTTAAATAGGAGGGGTGTCTCCTGTTGAAGGGCATCAATCGAATCAAGTAGAGCTGAGCGCATCAAGCCTTGAGCTTGGTTTTAGGGTTTGTACTCTTTTGATGAGAGTATTTTAGACAAAAGAAATAAAGATCAATTCTTCCAAGATTTTTATGCTACTGATAACCACGTCGCTCTGATGTTTTCTGTTTTGGTTCTTGTTTGCATGCTTGTTCTAATTCTAGATTGGTTTTTGATCGTTGAGTTTCATCTTGATTTGATCCATCAAAAACCATTCTAGGGTATTGATTTAGAGTTTCTCAAAGTCTAGTTGATTAATCTTTTGAAGATCTTGTTTCGTCTTGAAGTTTTGATTAGATTGATTCTCGTCAAGTTCTGGATCAGCAAGCTTGCGAAGCTCATAACTTTTGATCCATAAGTCCGATCGAGCTGATTCTTTTTGGGTTTGATTCGTATTGGAATCTAGTTTCTTGTGTCCAAATTTCAGATCGTTCCGACGGTTGGATCTCCAGGAATTCGCGTTTTACTGAACCACTATCATTCTGTTTTTGTCGAAAACGAGGCAATTATTTGGTTCTGTTTTGGGGTGAACTTTTAATAGATCAAGAATTTGGTTTTAGCTTCCACACAATCATTCACCCCCCCTCTGATTGCTATATTCGTATACTTCGATCCTACAAGAACCCTTGACGGAAAGCTTTTCCCGCCATCGTTCGCCCGGACACATGGCTCCCGCACACGCCTCCATGGATATCAGAGAGCAAACTGCTCCCCTCTTCCCGAGTGATGCACTTCAGAAGAATTCCGTTCTTACCCCGGCGGTACAGGTCCCCGCCCACCAGGGTATAGCACTTGGCCTTTCGTGCTACCTTCTTCACGACGCATCATCATCGGGGCACACTTGATCCCGCAGGTAGGCCAGGATCGGATCCATCCATGTGCCTTCCCGGTCAAGTACAGTGACCACGAAGTGGTCGTCCGGGTACTCCGCCTGGCCGGGCGTTTCCGCCGGATCCACTTTCCCTCCAGAGGCGAGGGCTGAAGCGGCATCACCATCGTCCCCTCCGAAAACGGGGGCTGCGATGGATGGTCGCGGAAGCCTTTCTTCAAAGACCCCGACCGGTACAGGAGATCTGGTTGAGGCGAGCTCATCTGCCAGATGGTTGTCGCGTCGTGGGATGTGGGTATATCCCAACCCTTCGAAGTGCTGCTCCCATTTCCTGACCTCCGCCAGGTACGCCGCCATGACGGGGTCAGGGTAGGAGAAATCCTTCCTTGCTTGATTGATGACCAACAGGGAGTCGCCCTTAACCTGCAGGCGTCGGACACTGATGGCTGCGGCGGCCCGAAGCCCAGCCAGCAAGCCCTCGTACTCGGCAACGTTGTTAGTGGCCTTAAAGTCGAGGATGACCACGTATTTGAGGGGGTCCCCGGTCGGGGAAACCAGGAGGACCCCAGCCCCGCGCCTTCCAGCCTGAAGGACCCGTCGAAGAAGAGTGTCCAAGGGGAGGGCACGGGTCCTCTTCAACTTCGGACTACCGAGTCCACTTTCGGCGACAAAGTCCACCGTCTTTGACTTTTTATAGCAAAGGCGAGGGGCGAACTTGATGCCGAACTCCCCGGCTCGGCCAGACCACTTTGCGATCTGGCCCTCCGCTTCCGGTTGTGGAGGATCTCATGAGGGGGTAGGAGGAGACCACCGTGATCTCTCTCCTCGAAAGTAGTGGCGTAGCTTCCTCGACGCTTATCAAGACGGCATACACCATCTTCTCGAGCCTGAGGGTACCTTGTTTCTGCGTCGTGGAGCATTTTGCTGATGTAGTAGACCGGCCGTTGGACACCTTCCCGTTCCGCTACCAGCGCCGCACTCACTACAGAGGGGCTAGCCGCCACATACAGTAGTAACGGCTCGCCTGGCCTGGGGGCGACCAAAGACTGGGGGAAAGAGAGGTACTTCTTCAGATCTTCGAATGCTCACGCGCTCGGGGTCCATTCAAATGAGTTGGTCTTCTTCAACGGCTTGAACAATGGCGGCAGACTTTTCTCCCGAGTCGGGATATGAACTGCCCAGGAGGCTAGCCAGGCACCAAGCATTGCAGTTGCTTGAGCCGGGTAGGCGGTCACATTCGCTCGATCGCTTCTATCTTTTCCGGATTGACCTCGATTCCACGACTGGAGACCAGGAACCCGAGTAGCTTCCCGGACGAAACACCAAACATACACTTTTCGGGATTCAGCTTTATACAATATTCTCTGAGGCGGGAGAAGGTTTCTTCTAGGTCCCGAACGAGCTCATCGGCCTTTTGTTTTTACCATCAAATCATCGACATATACTTCCGTGTTCTTCCCTATTTGAGGCCGAAACACTATGTGCATGGCCCATCGATAGGTGGCGCCCGGCGTTCTTCAGCCCGAAGGCATCTTGACATAGCAAAGATACACCGAGAGGAGTCACAAAAGCAGTTTTCTCTTCATCTTCTTGCGCCATGCTGATATGGTGGTAGCCGGAGTAGGCATCGAGGAAGCACAAAGCTTCGCACCCCGCCGTAGAGTCGACGACGATGTCTATCCGCGGAAGGGGGTATGGGTCCTTGGGGCAGGCTTTGTTGAGGTCGGTGAAGTCGATGCACATTCGCCACTTCCCGTTGGACTTCCTCACGAGCACGGGGTTGGCCAGCCACTCCGGATAGGTGGCCTCCCGCACAATCTTGGCAGACAAAAGCTTTTCCACCTCATCCCGAATGGCATCCTCGCCGCTCTGGCGCTGCCGTCGGATCTTTTGCCGAACTGGTGCGCTCGAGGAGCGTTGCGATCGGTGCTCGATCACCTCCTGGGGACCCGGTCATTTCGATGGTTCCCAGCGAACACATCCAGGTTAGATCGAGGAAGGTGACGAGCGTCTTCCTATTTGGCGCCGAGATCGGTGCCGATCTTGACGACCTTGCCCGAGCCATCCTCGCCCACGGGGACCGCTTTGCCTCGCCCAGAAGGCTTGGGCGAGCGCGGTCTTGGCCGAGGGGAGACCGGGTTGTCGCCCTTGTCGCGTCTTAGCGAAAGGTGGTGCCGGCCAGATCCTGCAAATGCTTGTCGAGGCGCAGGCTTCGATCTATCCACCTTCATCAGACTGGACCCCAGGCCCTGGATTTTCACCAAAGATGTAGGCGTAATGGGCCACCGCCATGAACTTGACCAGGGCGGGCCGAGCAAGGCATTGTAGGGGAGGTCGAAATCGGCGACCTCGAAATCCACCAGCTCCGTCCGGAAGTTCTCGAACTTCCGAACGTAACCGGCAACCGGACTTGTCCTGTGGGTAAGAGGCCCACCCGGGGGCAACTCAGAAAAGCAGCGGGGCGGACGCGATTCTCGTCACGGGATTTGGAGCGCTCGTACGCTTCCAACGGATAGCGAGTTGATGGCATCGCCTCCATCAACCAGGACTCCGCCCAACCAGATTGCGGACCGTGGGAGACACCACGATCGGAGATGGCCAGACCGGAGGTGTTCTCCGGTGGTCGGCCCGATCGAAGTGATCGGCCGCCCGACCACTTCAATGGCCGGCCCGCCCCGGAGGATGACGTTGTGGCACACACCTGCCTCAGATCCCGCTTGTACTGCGAGTTCGATGAGTAGGTGGCGGAGCCACCGTGTATGAACGCCACCGTGCGCTCCGCCTGCTGGAAGGCTAGCGGAGCCACATCTTCGTCGTCTTCGTCGTCTTCGTCTTCGCGATCTTTCTCACGGCGTTTCTTGAGCCGCCTGTCGACCAGTTTGGACACAACTTGGCAGTCCTCCAAGTCATGTCCGCTTGTTCGATGGATGGGGCAATAGGGCTTGCCGCCATCGTTTTCGCGGCGGGGCGAGCGACGGTCCCTGCGGTCGCCGCGCCTGCCCCGGCGCTCGTCCCGTCGGTCCTGATCATCATGACGCCGGGATTTGGGCTCCGGCTCAGCGACCAAGACCTCCCTAGCGGTTGCCTCCCTCCGCTTTTTCTTTTTCTTCTTGCGGTCGGAGGACTTCGAGGTGCCGGCGTCGCCGGAGTCAGAAGGTCTCGTCGCGCACTTCCGAGCTTCGGCCGCCCTGGCGCACTTGTGCGCCAGGGAGAACAACTCAGACGTGGTTGAGATGACGCGCGTGGCCATCTTTTCCCGCATCTTCTGGTCTCGGACCCCCCTCCGGAAAGCAATAATCACCGACTGCTCAGAGATCCGGGGGATCGTGTTGCGGCAGTGGCTGAACCGCCGGATGAACTCTCTCAGGGACTCCCCCTCTGCCTGCTCCAGAGCGTGGAGGTCGTCCTCCACGCCTGGTTGAGCGTAGGAGCCCTGAAAGTTGGCGACAAAAATGTCGCATAGCTCCTCCCACGAGTGCACAGAGCCTCGCGGGAGGTTAAGTAGCCAAGACCGGGCAGAGCTTCAGCGACGTCGGGAGGTAGTTGGCCATGACCTTCTCGGACCCTCCCGCCGCACGCACCACCGTGGTGTAGATTTGCAGGAACTCCTCCGGGTTGGTGGTACCGTCATACTTCTCGATGGAGGCGGGGCGGAATCTCTCCGGCCATGTAGCTTGCCGAAGGCGGAGAGAGAACGCCTGGCATCCAACGTTGTAGGGGGAGCAGCATCGTTCGCCAGCCCCTCGATCCTGAGGAGAGGATGAGGAGTGCGACCCTGCGCTTTCGCCAGAGTCCGAGGGAGGAGCCCCCTGCCTTGCGCCCTCGCGACGTTCGCAGAGGACACGACGCAGGTCACCGTCGCGCTGACGCCGTCTCTCATCAAGGCGCGATCGAAGGTCTTCGCGGTTCCCCCTTGACTCGGGGGGACCGCGGGAAGAAGCGGAGTCACGTGCCCGTCCCCCCGTTACAGAGGGGGTTGCAACCAGGACTCCCTTCCCCTTGTCCCGACCCTTGATGCCGGGAGGGGTCGTCGCGTGGCGGCTGGAACACAACACGTCGAGCGGCGTTCCTCGCCGCCATGCGTCGGAAGCCCATTTGGGTCGCGCTTCAACTTGTTGTTGCAGCGACGCCCACCAGGTGGACGATATCCCGCGACCATGGAGTGGCTGGTGTTTCCCAGCCATCGGGGATGATCGAGAAGAAGCCGCCGCATGAAGGCTTCGCGGGAGTGTCATCCCCGGCGCCAAGCCTCGGCCGACAGGTGACCCCAGGCATGGAGTCACGCGCGCTTCTCTGCGGCGGAGGGACCGGGATAGCGGTTCCCTCCCCGAATGCCTGGAGCGGCTACGAGCGCCACTTTCTTCGAGCAGATTCCCACGCTTGGAGTGCGAATCCGCCATGAAGACAAGCGCCCCTACTTCTGCTGAGCCTCCCGCCTGAAACGGAAGAAAGGGGGGCGATCTAAACACCAATAGCCCCCTACCTGGCGCGCCAGCCGGGCAGATTAGCCAACAGCACCTTCGAGACGGTGCTTATGAGATTACTCGACGGGGGCTTTCGGGGCAATCGCCTCGGAATGGAAGACGGAGACGACCGGAGTACCGGGAGGCCCAGGCTAACGGGGGGACGCAAAGAGTTTTTACCCAGGTTCAGGCCCTCCGGAGAGTAATAGCCCTAGTCCTGCCTTTCTTGGTATTGCTTGTGTTCTTGCTGAAGAGGATGAAAACCTTACAGCCTTCCAAACCCCTTCTCCCATGCGCCCCGGCTTCCTTTTATACTTGGGCTGCTGGGGGCGCATGGGAGGCTTACACTGCAAGCCCCCCCTCATTACACTGCCACGGGCGTATTTAATGCACATGCCCCTGCCCTTACGCAACATTTAAGGCCGGTCTCAGCTGTCGCGCCCTTGCCTTGGGCCCCGCGCCTACCAACGACGCTCGTTCCGTCAGGGGATGAGGTGCTGCCGTGACGACTCCTGCAATTATGATGTGCCTGGGAAGGCGCCGCCATGATGCGACCTCTATGCTTCGCATTTAATGCGCACGATTCGCATTAAATGTCCTTGATCTCGGCAGGACTATCCCGGAGATGGGCGCCCGATGGCTGGTTAGGATGCGCTACGTGTGCCTTTGAGGGACCACCTTCTTTGGGCGCCCGGCGGCTCAGACGCCATGTGTCCGCTGGGGCGACCACATTCTTGGCGCCAGCTGCTCGCTCAGACGCCACGTGTCATTGGCGACCACATTGTTGGCGCCCGGCTGCTGTCGCGCCACGTGTCGTGGGCGACCACCTTCTTTGGCGCCACGCTCAGCTCAGACGCCACGTGTCATTGGGCGACCACATTCTTGGCGCCAGCGGCTGGCTCAGACGCCATGTGTCCGCTGGGGCGACCACCGTGGGGCTCTTTCTCTTGCCGTGGCGGTGGGCCCAAGCATGCCCTGGCCGCCACTTGACCGCTTTTTAGTGCGGGGGAGCGGGTACCTTGGTGTAGAATACGCCGACAGAGTCCATATAGGATACGAATCCGGTTTCCTAACACTCCCACTTGGACTCTTCACTGCGAGATGCATATGCCTCATTAAAACTCCATAAAAACCCAGTGGGAAAAATAATTGGAGAAAGAGTACATAGCACACGCTTGCTGTGTTGCACGGATTGCCTCATCAAAAACCTTAGGTAAGAAAACTTCAATGAAAAACTTACTTAAGGAAAAGAGTACAATCCACCCAAACTTCAATGTTAATCTCCAAGATTCACGTTGGGTACTCAAACTTCATGTTCGAGATTTATGTAGGAGTATGTGAAAATTCTCCCCCTGAAATCTGCACTTCTCTAAGCCTCATCATCCCGATTCCTCTAATACATCTTTCAAAGGAAGATGCCTGGGAGTGACTTAGTGAATAAATCTGCGAGATTGACTTAGTATGCAAGATCTTTATCTCGTTCATCTTATGCATTTCATGGGCATAAAAGAACTTGGGGTTGATATGCTTTGTAAGGTTACTCTTCACATATCCCATTTGCACTTGTGCAACACAAGCCGCATTATCTTCATAGATAATAGTGGGGTTTGTTCCATGTTCGGCCACATGACTTACGGATATGGTGAACCATTCTTCGAAGCCATGCACATTCCCGAGAGGCTTCATACAATGCAATGATTTCTGAGTGGTTAGTCGACGTCGAGACAAGAGTCTGCTTAGACGACTTCCAAGAAATTGCTGTTCCACCGCAAAGGAAAACATACCCGGTTGTGATTTGCCAAGATGCGGGTCCGATAGGTGCTCAAAGATCGGCATAGCCAACTAAATTCAATTCATTGTTTCTTACGTAAAACAAGCCGAGGTCTTTGCTTCCTTGAAGGTAACGGAAGATGTCCTTCACCCCTTTCCAATGCCTTTTGGTGGGTTCTCAGACTGCATCGCGCTAGCAAATTCACAGCGACGCAATGTCCTGGCTTAGTGCTATTACTTAAGGTACATGAGCGCTCCAATTGCACTCAAGTATGGGAATTCCGCTCCCAGGACTTCCTCCCCTCTTCTTTAGGCCTGTGACGGGTCTAGGTCTACTTGGAGTGACCTTTCGACCATTGGGGTCTTTATGGGTATGTCTTTTCAAAGCCAAATCTCTCCAACACTTTCTGCGTGTAGGATGCTTGGTGTACCAAGATTTCGCCTTGGGCGTGTTCAAGCCGCAAGCCTAAACAGAACTTGGTTTTACCCAAGTCTTTCATTTCAAACTCAGATTTCAAGTATGTGCATGCTTCTTCAATTTCCTCATCCGTCCCAATGATGTTCAAGTCATCTACATAGACGGAGATTATACAAAATCCATTCGTGGATCGTTGTATAAATACACATGGACAATCTTCATTGCTCGTGTAGCCTTTCTTGCAGAGAAAGTCACTCAAACGATTGTACCACATTCTTCTGTTGCTTGATCCATACAGTGATTTCTCCAATTTCACCTTTGTATATGTTTATTTGCTCTGTCTTGGTTCGGGATAGGGATACCTTCCGGTACTTTCATGTATATCTCCGAATCCAAGTTTTCATACAAATATGCTGTGACAACATCCATTAGCTTCATTCTCAACTTCAAGTTGACTGCCATTAAGATCAAGTACCTAAAGGTAATTCCGCCCATGACCGGAGAATATGTTTCTTCATAATCAACCCCAGGACGTTGAGTGAAACCTTGAGCGACAAGCCTTGCCTTGTACCTTACAACTTCATTGTTTTCGTTTCTCTTGCAAACAAAAACCCATTTGTGACCTACGGGGTTTATATGGGGAGGCGTGCGGCACACAGGCCCAAACACCTCTCTTTTGTTCAGAGAGACTAACTCTGCGGTGATTGCCTTCTTCCAATCTTCCCAATCGAGCCTTTTCTTGCACTCTGCGAGAGATGCGGGCTCGGAATATTAATGATCGTGGCAATCTTCTTTGCAAAGTATGCATCGACATTGGTCATTTGCTCTATTAATTGATTCTCCTGATATTACAAAATTTATGGCCATTTCGTCATGGTGTGCTTCATGCACTTCTACTTGCTCTTCATTGCTATTTCCCATTCTAGGAGCAAGTTCCTTTAGTTTTTCTCCGCCAATGTGTGCGCACACATTATTTCCGGCGGCTTCTTCCAATGGAAGGTTCAGATCTGGAATTGCCTTTTCCACAGGCTTCTTTCCAGTGCCAGGTCTCAACTGGCTCCCCTTCTTGCTTTGGGGCACTTTTGTGATTGGCTGTGGTAAGTCCTCTTGCCCAGTTTTCCCCAGACGTCTCCGGGTACTTTGGGTTTGAGAAGCCAGATTTCCTGTTTTTTTTCTTTGAGGCCTCTGAACAGGATGAGGGATACCTTCTGCTTTCTTTGGTATTTCCACCCTCTCTGGTGCATTTCTTGCTGGTACATGCGACTTAACCACGCTCTTCAGATCACAAAAATGATCAGGCAGTTCATTTGCTAAATTCTGCAAATCGATTGTTTTCTTGACTTCATGATTTGCTTCATTAGTGCGAGGGTCATGCACGGGGATCTCAATGAAATGCCATATGATTTCCCGGCATTTTCATCCAATGGTTCATTTCCTCCCCTAATGACGGGAAAGCGATCCTCGTCAAAAAAATGCAATTAGCGAATCGGGCTGTATGCAAATCTCCAGTCGTGGGTTCCAAATACCTGATTATGGATGCATTCTCATAACCAACGTATATCCCAGACTTGCGGAGAGGGCCCATTGCAGTTCGCTGTGGGGGTGGTATAGGTACATATACCATTCATTCAAATCTTCAGGATGACCCATTGCATTAGTTGCATAGTTGAATGGATGTTGTAGGCCGACGGTCTATAATTGATGAGTGCTGCTGCGTGCATGACTGCGTGTCCCCCCCAAGTGTGGGGCACGTTACAACGCTGCAAGAGTGGTCGGGCGATGAGCTTAATCCTCTTTATTAGTGCTTCACTATTCCATTTTGCGTATGGATGTGCGATGAGTGCTCAATTGATTATTCGATTCTTTGTGCAATAATCATCAAATGCCTTGGAAGTAAATTCGTTGGCATTGTCCATTCGAATGGACTTCAGGCGATGATCGTGAAAAGCATTCTTAATTCTCGATGATCTGCGAGATCACTGCGAATGCATGATTCCTTGTTGACAGCAAACATGTATGTGACCATTTCGAGGAAGCATCAATGAGCACCATAAAGTATCGAAACGGCCCTGACAAAGGCTGAATCGGGCCGCAAATATCCCCCTGAATGCGTTCCAGGAATGCAAGGATTTCATGTTGCACTTTCATAACAGAGGGTTTTGTTATTAATTTACCGGTGGCACATGCATGGCACACAAAATCTTCGTGATTCGGGAAATTTTTAACATTAGTGCCATGACCTTGTGAGTTGTTAACTATATTTTTCATCAATTTAAGACCAGGATGACCTAAATATACAATGCCATAACGAAAATAATTCAGAGCTTCTAAATACAGTCTTCAAATAAGTATACACTGCGTGTGCATTGATTATCGTGTAGTACAACCCAGATTCATATGAGGGATATTTTTCTAATACCATTTTTTTTCATATTCCGCGTGCTTCACAGTGCACAAATGCTCTTTGTCATTTTCTTCATTGGTTTCTACGTGAAACCTATTGGCGCGGATATCATTGAAAACTTAAGAGAGTGCGTGTTGATTCAGGGTACAAAAGGGCTTCTTCAATTACCAAAGTTGTACCCATTGGCAATATAATTGTGGCTTTTCCAGAGCCTATTATATGCGTATCGCTTCCTGCGATTTTCGTAATCCTTCGGCGTTCTTCGTGATCGCCTGGAAGTATTTCGACTCTCTTAAGATGGTATTAGCTTTGCCTACTATCAACAATGCATATCTCCTCTATTTGGGCGCTACACAATTTCTCAATGAAAAAATATAATTCTAATCATACGGTGGCAAAGTAATTCAAAAACATTACTTGCAAATATAGAATCTTGGAATAAAGAATAAATTGCAATTCTATTCATGAGAAAAGAAAATGTATGCTCTTCGAGAGCTTACAATTCATTATTCAAAATTCATTAACCACGCTTCAGTAGTCCGCAAAATTTCAAAGTAATTCAATCTTCTTGTGCTTAGAGCAAGATGGTGGACTTGAGCTTCTCGAACCGCTTCAAGTGCAGTTTATAACTCAAGTACACTCACCACACCCATGTATTCATTCTTGAGTGGCTGAAAGGTGATGTGCGAGAAAGGGCAAAGTTTGATCATTTTGCTCGGCATTAGGTTGTGCGTCCTCACGAGGACCCTAAGCCACATTTGGAGCTTCTTGCTCGCAAGCATGATATTCAAATTTGATGCCCATGTGAGATAGTTCTGTCCATTCGGTCGATTCTTCAAACTCACGTTTGACAATGCCAGTATTTGCATATTCACAAGATTCTTTCTTTAGATTACTTCGTGTAATCTAATAGATAGTGGTTGCAAAAATTCATAAATGCATAAAACAAATTCTCATGAATTTCCAGTAAACTAAAAGAAAACAATAATTGCAAGATTCATAAATACAAGATTCATAATTACGGGATTCATAAATGCAAGATTCATATATACACAGATTCATAAATATTCATAAAGATTCATAAATACGACCGTGCATGTATGTGATCGGCCGTGCATGCGATCGATTTATGCGATCGACTTCATGTATGCCATCGGATTCATGTGCATGATCGACTTCGTGCGATCTGTTTCATGTGCACGATCGGCTTCGTGCATGCGATCGGATTCATATGCATGATCGACTTCATGCGATCTGTTTCATGTGCGTCGGCCTTCTTGGCGCGACGGTGGCCGCTTCGTGCGGCATGCTTGAATTTTTAATGAATTATATTAAGGTAATTTTTCATCATTACTTGATAACAGAAAATAAATTTCAACATAAATTAAATGCGGTATAATGCTAATTACAACTTATGTAACTCTCGTTGGTTGGGAGCGAAAACATGTAACGAATATCTCCGTCAATTCGACTCTTGGCCAGGTCAACCTGCCCCTAGGGCTCACATGAGGGAGGGAACACTTCCCGTTTCCGGGTGCCAATTAAAGAACCAAGCCTCATGTGTGTTTTCCTAGATACCAATTGTCTCATGTCTGTTTATTCATTACCAAAATCAAATCCCAACCACTCAGGTTCTCATAAAATGTTGTATAAAATATTCTGGAATTTTTCTAGCACTTTTCATAATTTCTGCTAATTTCCAAGCAATTTTCAGAATTGCTTGTGTAATAGAAAATAATTTACCACATATTAAACATGACCAACATCTAGAAAATAAAACCCAGGGTTTGGAGCTTCCAATAATTTTCAAAGATTTTCGGAAGTCCACATATCCAGATATCCAATTTTCTAGTTTAATAATAATTTTCTAAATTCATTTACTGATTTCTATATTTATTGAAAACAGAGGGGCCTTCTGGGCATCCGGGGTATGTGATGGCTTCGTGCCCACGTCTTGTTTAGCCGTGATAGGGCTTCGTGCCGATGTACTATAGCGATCTGTAGCTTCATGCTACGATCTGCGAAAGTTGTTGTGAACTTGTAGCTTCGTGCCACGTTGAAGAACACGGTACTTAGATGCGTAGATTAGATGCATACTCGTAGCTTCATGCCACGATTAGATGCATTCATACTATGTACTAGAGAAACACCGCGAACTCGTAGCTTCGTGCCACGATTAGATGCATTCATACTATGTACTAGAGAAACACCGCGAACTCGTAGCTTCGTGCCACATAGATGCGCGTAAAGAATTGAACAAGCTATTAGATTCAATTTTCTGTTTCTCACCTTTCCAATCTATTCTTCGGTAGGCTATCGCGTAGGACTTTTTCTTTCGGCAATCCGAGTGGATGCCGGCTTGATGGCGAGTTGATTGCAGATCGGATCGGGCGATCAATCGCCGGTAGTAGTCGTTCGTCGTTGTCGACGATCCTTCACTTCTTGTCTTTTTCTCACCTTTCAATCTTTCTCCGGTAGAGCTTCGTGCTGATAACGTGTTAGACAACCTCGCTATCGAATAGTCCGGGGTTGCCTAATAGATCTAAACTGGAGAACAGAGAGAGGGCGAGAGAGACACAATATGAGGAGAAGCTGCTCTGCTTTATTATTCTCATTGCTTGTGTATACAAAGGGGTAGCCCCTGCCTCCTATATATAGCGGTTCTGCTAGAGATAAGGAAGAGTCCATATAGGATACGAATCCGGTTTCCTAACAGAAAAATGTAGCCAACTTGACGCGATACAATCATACAATGCACTCCAGCCGCAGCTAGTGGGTGGGCCCCATCTGTTTTGTCGCCTGGTAGGCAGGCTGCTGGTTCAATGCATCGGCCTATCGCCCTCGACCCCTCGTCCGCCATGAAGTTTGGAGTGTCACGCGTGCTTGTGACTTGCCTTCTCTCTCTTTTCCCGCGCTCGCCACGGCCCTCCCCCCCCTCCCTCCTCTTTATATAACGGAACCTCGGCACCACCGTACCTCCACGACACTTCACCGAGCTCAAGCTTGTCTTGGAGTCTTCACTCCAATCTAGAAAGGATACCCGAGTCAAGTGACAAGTTAAACACCAAGCAGAGTGCAAGATGTGCGGCGGTGCGATCGTCGCCGAGCTCATACCGACCACGCCGGCGCGGCGTGTCACGGCGGGCCACCTCCGGCCTGCCGGCAAGGCGGGCAAGAAGCGGCAGAGGGAAGGCCCCGCGGCCGACGACTTCGAGGCCGCTTTCGAGCGGTTCGACCAGGACTCCAATGAGGAGGTGCTCGAGCGCGAGGCGTTCGAGTTTGGCGCGAAGGGGGGCAGGAAGGCCGCGAGCGGGCAGCCGGCGCCGAGCCGCTTGAGGAAGCCGACACGGTTCAGGGGCGTGCGGCGCCGGCCGTGGGGCAAGTGGGCGGCCGAGATCCGTGACCCCGTCAAGGGCGTCCGCGTCTGGCTCGGCACCTTCCCCACGGCCGAGGCCGCCGCGCTTGCCTACGACGCCGTCGCCCGCGACCTCCGTGGCGCCGACGCCAAGCTCAACCTCCCTTCCTCATCCTCCGCCACGGCATGCGCTCGCAAGCGCCCCGTCGCTGCAGCCAAGGCGACGCCGTACGCTGTTGACCTCGTCGACGAAGAGGACGACGATAGCGCGCACGCCCCATCCGTCAATAACGAAGCCGAAGCCAGCGAAAGCTCCGATACCACCAGCGCCCTGCCGGACTTCTCGTGGCAGGGCATGTCCGCGTCCGACGTCGGCGCGGCGCATCCTATTCATCTTGAAGTGGAATCCGATCAGTCCGACGTCAACCTCGGCGGCGCCAGGAAGCGGCTCCGGAGCGAAGCCCAGGAAGCCGACGAGGTACTCCCCGCGGCATCCGAGGATTCTGCCGATCTACTGCTTGACGATCCTTTCGTGTTCGGCGACCAATTCAGTTTCTTCAACGGCGGCGCGTACGAGTCGCTGGACAGCCTGTTCGGCGGCGACGCCGTGCAGAGCAACTGCGCCGTCGACGAGAACCTGGGGCTGTGGAGCTTTGACGACGACTGTCTCGTCGAGGACAGCTTGTGCTATTAATTATCTAGGCTTCCTTCCCCTTGTTTATGTAAAAATGGAGTTTTGGGTTCCTCTTGTTTATGTAAAAATGGAGTTTTGGGTTTCTCGTTCCTCTTCACTGTACTAAAATGTCATCGTTGCCATAAAGCAGGCATTAGTTTGTGACTTAGCTAGTATTACCCTGTTTACATCTTCAGTGCTCAGATTTAGCTAGTTAATTTCGGAATGCTAACGTATAAACTGAATACGAGAGGTGCTTTATACTTTTCCTCTTAATCGAAAACTGCAATTTTCGAGTGGTTTTAGATGATTATGTGAATCCTGATTTCAGTAATTTGGCAGAAAGCCGCCTGACGGATTGCTGACAATTTTTTTGTTACAGTTTGCCCTTGCTGCTCTGTTGGAAGTTATGCCTATCTTTGGTTGGTCTTCAGCTTTCTGGCTGCTCAATTTGCTGATAGCTCAAATCACCCGGGGCTGTTTGGATCTATTAGCAGCTAATAGTTAGCTAGGTGTTTGGATCCACCAGCTAATATGTGGCTAATAGATATTTAGATCGATCAATTATCCAGAATATCCCTGCTATTAGCTACTATTAGTGGCAGACGCGAAGGGTATTTTTGTTAAATGCCACTTATTAGCTGTTACTCCCTCCGTTTCTTTTTATAAGGCGTATTTGGTTTCGTTAGGACAAGACTTTGACCAACGATTACTTCATTAATATATCATTTATGCAATACAAAATCATAATTATATATAAGTACTTTTGAATACAAATCTGCTAATATCAATTTTGTGTCATAAAAATTATATGCTAATAGAGTAATCGTTGGTTAAAGTCTTGTCCTAACGAAACCAAATACACCTTATAAAAAGAAACGGAGGGAGTATTAGCTAACATTGACTAGCTAATGAGATAACCATTAGCTGGGTGCCCAACTAATAGTTAACTAATTTATTAGCTGGCTATGTTTGAATCCACTCTAACTAACTGTTAGCTGCATGAATCCAAACAGGCTCTCAATAGGCTGCATCGTTGGTTTAGCTGTACTAAACTTTATTGCTGATATTGTCTTAAAACTACTTGCACAAGTTTCTACACGACAGTTTCGAAAAGGTAAATAATTACCATCTATTATTTATCTACGTGTTAATATTTATGTAACTTTAATAAAATAATACATAGAAACACCTCCCTTTGTGTTATGTTTTCAGAAATGTTTTCATGTGACCGCCTTGCGCTCCTTTGATAGTGTTCAGGGGAAGACGTGCTACTTCAGGCGTCTGAACTCTAATCTTGCTGGAAGACCAACACAATGTAGACGATGCCCAGTTCGAGCGACGGAATCAAATCAAAGGGGGATTTCTACCGTAGCATCTGAAGCAAGACTCAAGATCATATACGGTCGCGTTCAATCCATCTAAAAGGCAAAATCATTCCAGAACTCTTCTACGCGGACATGGCCGAGTTTGCTTCGCCTAATGGAAAGATAGGCGTTTGACTTGTTGTAAGCTCTGTGCTCGATCTCCCAGCCTCCGTAGCCCTAATAACATTGTACGAGACTTGCTCCTGTTGCTTATCACCATTCTTCCTTTTTTTTTTAAAAAAAAAAAGGAATACGACAAAAATACGCCATTAAAGAAATAAGAGAGATTTAACGTGAAAAAACATTTCGAAAAAAATCACGAACGCACACAAAACCGAATATCACTATAGGATGATATGTTCACAATAAATCTTTCCTTCTCTTATTCCTGTCTTGCTTGCCTTTCTCTGTTGTATACAGACATATTTATAAAAGAACATAAATGTTTTTGTATAGAAATATAACTCTGAATTGAAGTAGGAAATGACGTGATATCTAATTTGTCTCACACCTACAACGGGCATAATAGTCGTTTCAATAGATCGACCATCTCAACCCTTATGTCCCACTTTTGGTGTGGCACTATCGCAATTACCATGTGTCGAGTAGTAAACATGCAAAATTTACAACTCTAATATTAAACTAGTAAAATCTCGCGCGTTGCTTGAGCGGTCTTTCAATTTTAACAGAGGGAAAAAATCATTCAAAAAAATTAAATAAAAAGGAAACTTATTTTCTTCAAAAAAACAATTAAATAAAAAAGAAAACTTTTTTAAAAAAAAATAAAAAGTAAAATTACTGCGGCTTAGTCACTGTGGTTTCTACCATGTCTGAGCTACGCGTGACGTGTCTGGGATGATTTCTCCAACAATATTTATATAGATAAATATGCAACTCACCCTGGATAGTATCACATTTCATATGAAATGTTTTGACTTGCACGATTGGACTACTCACACATTCAGAGAAAAAAAAAAGATGTTTCCATTTTTTTTTTACTTCTACTAGCCAAATGGTCGTGCTTTATTTATGATAAAAAATAATATTACTCAACACATTAATCTGCCATTTTTAGGCTTAACTTACGTTATACTCTTATTTTTGCTGCAGTGTCTGGCCAAGCTTTGTCTTGGTTCACACTACGCCTGCGTTGTCGAGCTTAGCTTACCGTTGTTTGAATCGTGCCTCTGTCGCACACCATGAAAAGAGGGAAGGGTGGTTGCAGGATAAGTATTACATTTTATTAGTTAATTTGTTTGTTATGGAGCAATTTTTTATTTTTTTATTAGGAATTTTTTAAGAGTGAAAGAGATATTTGAGGAGAGATGGAGGGAGATTGTGAAGGTGAATACAACATTATTCACCAATCACCACCATTCTTTTAAAGGAGCAAAGACATTTAGTAGGGGCGCATACGCAATATCCAACCTTTAGGAGTACACCAACGTATTTTCCCCTGTAATGTTTCTAGAGATGGCCAAATGGGCCGACCCGAGGCACGCTACTGTAGTCACGGCCCATTAACGGCACGACCCGATTGTAAATGGGCCGAGCCGGCACGGCACGATAGCCCGGGTCGTGCTTGGGCCGGCACTGCGGCATGACCCAGTCACGATTAGGCACGGCACGGACCGTTTAACTGGTAAAAGTGAGATGGTGGAAATACTTATCACTGTGAAAGATTAGGAACAAGCTGAACAACGAGCTCAACACACTACAGAAACTGTTGAGCTGGCGGCCACGTTTGAAAACCTTTATCTTGATCAGGAAGAATAATTGTAATCTTCACTTTTTCCCTGTACCACTGAGCTAGGTTGTACACTTTTTTCTTTGCCAAGGTTTTCTCGTGTTGAGTTTTTACTTGGCAAAATTTTTAACGAGGCAACCAAACATCAATAAAGCTCATTATTTAATTCTAATTATTTAGCTTATTTTAGAATTTATTTTATATTTTTAGCTTTTTCTCAATTTATATATATTTTTAAAAGTTTTCTTACATTCTTGAGTTTTTTCTAATTATTCTAACTTTTTTCATTTATTCTGAATTTGTTTTCATTCTTTTTTGATTTTCTGATTTTTCCCTATTTTTTTCAGATTTTTTATCCAAAATTTCAATTTTTAGGCACTAACGGGCCGGGTCGGCCCGTTTCGACCCGCGTAGTAATGGGCCGGCACGGTACGACCCGTTTGGCCACCGGGCCGTGCTTGGGCCGGCACGGCACGGCCCGTTTATTAGACGGGCCGGGCCGGACCGGGCCGCCCGTTTGGCCATCTCTAAATGCTGACTACATATCCTGTGCACATACACATCCTGTGCACATATGCAATAATTAAATCCGAGCCATTCAGATCTCATCCAACGGTGGTTTCATCGGGATGGTAATTACAAAATATACATAGATTTGCAATTACCACCCCGTAAAGCCACCGTTGGATGAGATCTGAACGACTCGGATTTAATTATTGCATATGTGCACATGATATGTATGTGCATAGGATATGCTCCCCTAAATGTTTCATTGTCTTTGCAGCACAGGTCCCCCATATGAAGGTCACGGATAATCGAGGGACTAAAGCAAAAAACGCGAACCGGAAAACCTCTTGGTCCCCTTCCACTACCCTCCCTCCGTGTGCGCCGCCACTTCTCCTCTCGCCCCTTGCGGCTCCCAGAATTTCGTGCGAGATCTAGCTAGCGTTAGGGTTTCCGAAACCGGCGGCCATGACGAACGAGCAACCGGCGGAGAACTACACGGTGGAGGAGCTCGTGGCCGTGAACCCCTACAACCCCGACATCCTCAACGACCTCGAGGGCTTTGTCAACGAGCAGGTAAACGTAAACCCTAGCCCTGGGATACGGTTTCCCCTGTTCGTTTCGCTCCTGTAGTTGGTCGAACTTGCGAAGGCTTGGCCGTCAGGTTTGATGGTTGGTTGTGCTTAAAATTAGCGCTGTCTCGTGTTTACGTTTTAATGGTGGCGAAATCGGTGGGGTTCGTGGAGTGCTAAATTGTGCGGTGTTGTTAGACGCTAGAAGTTAGCAGTGTTTTCATCTTTGCGGGTCGATTGTATTGTATTTAGTTGCTCGGGAGTGGTTGATTCAGCGCTATATTAAGCATAGAGGGTGGCTGGGCTTATGAGTAATGGTCGGTGGGAGTTTCTAGGCTATGGACTTTGTAGGAGTTCTAAGTTGAGAATTCCATGGTGAGTGCAAAAGAAATCGCACGTTTGGATGCTATTATAAATTTATAATAGGCAGATTAGATTTGCCTTTGTTGTTACATCTTACATGATGCTAAGTACATCTCACTTATGCAAATAGAGAGATTTCCTGTTGGGAACATTAACCATGTGTTCATAACTCGTTAGGAATGGTGGATGGATGTAGAGATGTATTTGTAATTGATAATATCTGTGGTCAGTGGTCACAAAGGGGCCGAATTAAGCTTTTGTGCAGATGATACCCATAGAGTGCACTGGTTCTATTGATACAGCAGCTGTTCAGCTTGTGACATTTATTGAAATATGTTTGACAAAACTGGTTTTAGGTTATATGGTATTGTGCAAATGCGTGCTAGCCCTTTGGTTTTATTGCAACATTAGTTATGTCATGTTTCAGCCCTTTTAAATTTACAATCTCTTTTGGCTTCTATATAGGTTTCTTCTCAAACATATAACTTGGACGCGAATCTCAGCCTTCTTCGTCTGTACCAGGTAACAATGCATTTCCATATGAACCATGTTTACCAATATTATGACTCCATTTATACGTTTGCTTATTGATTTATTTCCCTTTGCAGTTTGAGCCAGAAAGGTTGAGTGTACAGATTGTAGCTCGTATATTGATTAAGGTCTCAGAACAACTAATGTTTAAATCAATTTTACTAATTCCATCTCTCTTGGTTTACTTCCAACTGCTTAGCTCTGTGTATGTTGTTCTATTGACAGGCTCTCATGGCAATGCCAGCACCTGACTTCAGCCTATGCTTATTCTTAATTCCTGAACATGTGGTATGAAAAGTTGTACTGCTCTCCTGTGTGTATCCTATAAAATTCTTTTTTTCATCCCTTACATATATATGTTTCACAAGCAAATGCTATTGAACATCCAACTTACGAGTGTCAAAAATTAGGAAGTCTTGAGTTATGTCTCTATACTCATTGATCTATATGTCATGGAAGTTGATTGCTATATTGACCTTCAAATAATATTAGCAGATTTGTAGACCTGGAGATGTGCCATATTTAACAATGACTTGCAGACTTGTAGTTGATGAATAAGCATATTCAGTTATTCACTTTATATTCAGTATATGCTCATTTGGAATTCAAGAATATCATGCAAAGGAACATGTATTCCCATCTTGAAGTACCCGTTGTGCTTATTGAGAAAAAAATTAAATTTTGCATCAGACAAATTAGTCAGATGTACAAGATGTCAGACTTGATCTGTCCTGTTGTCTTTTAGTTGTGTCTTTTGCTCCTTTTTGTTGGGTCTCCCAAAATATACTCATATTATGTGTAGTTGACTTGTATGCTCTTTAATTTTAGCAAATGGAGGAGCAATTCAAGACATTGATAGTTCTTTCTCACTATCTGGAGGTACATACTTGGTCTGACTAAGTGACTAATGTATAGATGTCTAAGAACTAGTGTGTCATCCACTGCTAACCTCAATTAATTCGCTTGCAGACTGCTAGGTTCTCTCAGTTTTGGGATGAGGCAGCAAAGAACCGCAACATATTGGAAGTTGTTCCAGGTATATATATTTCTTGAGTCATTGAAGCCATTGTTGGTCATTTATTGTAAAGTGAACTTGTTGCGAGCAATTGCCATTTTAATGCATGTGCATGTTAAATTGTTAATGCCCATATATGATTCCTAATAGAATTCTTGGGGCATTGAAGCCATTGTTGGTCATTTATTGTAAAGTGAACTTGTTGCTAGCAATTGCCGTCTTAATGCTTGTGCATGTTAAATTGTTAATGCCCATATATGAGTCCTGATAAAAGTTTTTAAATCACGTTAATGACAGTATTTTTCTTTTTTTTTATTTTCTGTCACCAATTTGGGTGTGCGTGATGCAGTACAGCTTTTCTGGTTTGCTTCATTTGCTAAAGAAGCTTAGTTACAACTCATTTTTTAATTAACCTTGTGCTTTTCATTATCAGTGTTCCGTATTTGCCATGCATTTACATAGCATGTTCGTGCCTAACGAAATAATTTTTGTGTCAATAGGTGCCTGGTATTACCTTATGATCTAGGTGCCTTGTGTTAACTTCACATTTTGTATTGTCATTTCTTTCCACCGAAAAGGGTGACTTCTGGCTAGAAACTAAATTTTCTTAATCCTGACAGGAACTTGCTATGGAATTTTTCTAAGCTGTGTTCTGTTGAATGATATCTTATGCCAATTGATATGTATTATTTTCTTTTGACCTAAAGATGAAGTTTTACTGACAGTACGAGCCCTTTTCCAGGTTTTGAGCAGGCAATCCAAGCCTATGCAATTCATGTGCTCTCCTTGACATATCAGAAAGTTCCTAGGCCTGTTCTCGCGGAGGTAAAATATGTATCCTTATAAGTTTATAATGGGAGTCCTCCAGGCTGCATAGTATGAGCTTGTTCATACACATTGTGGATGATCGTGGTTTGTCTTATGACGAATAAAAGCATCATCACCATTATCCAAATCATGTTGTTTGTCTTATAGGGGTCATTGTTTGCATCACACGTGGATGTTGACGTTACAGCCTACCACTTTTCTTTTCAGGCCATCAACATTGAAGGTCTTGCATTGGACAAGTTTCTGGAGTATCATGTTGCAAACAAAGGTTGGGTAATTGAGAAGGGTGGACGTTCTCAACTGATAATTCTTCCGCGCAACGAGTTTAATCACCCTGAGCTCAAGAAGAACACAGCTGACACTGTACCGTTCGAGCACATAACTCGCGTATTCCCTGTTCTGAGCTGATTCAGCAACCATGATCAAATTGACATCGAGCAGCTGTGTGGTCCTAGTTACCTCCGGACCTACTGAGAGTTCTATAGAACCTGAAGGAGCGAAACTACCCTGGCACTTGTATTTTATCTTCTGTGGTTTACCACATTTTGAGGTTTTGGGAGTATCGGGGCATGCCTGTTTTAGCTGAACGAGTAATAAAAACTTACAGTGCCGATCCAAACGGCGTATATTGCTTAGTTACGTTTTATATGCATTCCTGTGGTGTTGTTACATTTGTCAGAGATTTTATCTGAGTAAAATTGGCACATCAGTTAGGTTAACCAAACCGATTTAGGGTTAAAAATTGAAGTTCCGGTGGTACTAGTTTACTGCGAAAATTGAGCAAAAATTGTCAAAAAAAATGAAGGGTTTCAAAATAAAACGTCAATCAGTTTTATCGAAAATTGGTCGATTTTCACCGAGAACCGATTGGTTTTCTCGAAAATCAATTGGCGAATTGAGTTTTTTTCGCGGTCGATTTTTAAGTGATTTTTATTGAAAAATGTTCAATTTTCACCGATTTATGGTCAGTTTACGTGATATAATCGTTTTGAAATTTTTTAATTTGATCGATTTATCGATTGGTTTAGAGCTTGGAATGGATTTGATACGGTTAGTTTTCACGAATTTTAAGTTGGTTTTTGCCGTAAAGTGAACCTGATGCGTGCTCCCTCTCAAAAAAAGTTATGTATTCGTGTCTAGGTGCAATTTGGTCTTCTAGTTGCCACCAGTACACGACTATTCGTCACTGGCACTGCTTAGTATTTCATGATGCTTGCTGTGGGTGAGTACGACTCTAAGGAGGATTCATATGCAGCCTCCTTGGTGTTAGGTCGACATTCCATCTGAATTTTGCTGTTCGCTTCAACTTGTTACTTTGGTTCCATGGTATGGTCATGTATCAATATTCAATAGTATAGTCTAATCAATCTTCAGAAAATTGGTCTACTCTGCCAGGGTCTCATCATATATTATACATGCATTTCGTTGAGAATGTCAGTTATGAAAAATGTCACTGACAAAATAAAGCTGCCAAAATTCATCTGTAGAAAAAAGAAAGCAAATTCTGTTGTAAAACAATGATGACCGTTGTACCGATCGAATAGTAAGAACAATTACAAAGATTACACAAAATATAGGGAGACAAAAAACTCTCCATTCTTTATTATATTGATTCTCTTGTATAAATGTGTGCTATATTTATAGTAGAAGTCCAACAAAAATGGATTCGGATTTGCCCATAACAAGATAGAGCCTAAATGTATTTGAACAACCAAGACTAGAAATTCAACTATATCTTAACACTCCCCCTAGGATGAACACCGCGTAATGTATTTGTCTAATAAAAAACTCTTCCAAAAAAACCCTATTGAATAAAATGATGGAGAAAAGAGTACATTGCACTCTCATATTGTGTTACACTAGTTGCCCCATTAAAAAAATTTCATGTGAGAAAGCTTCAGGAAAACTCACTAAGGGAAAAAGAATACAACTTATAATCTTCTGTATTTAAAGTAATATCTTTAGGTTCTAAGGGTCATAGTTCAGAGATTTACTCCATCTAAACTCTTCATATCCCTAAGTCATCTTGTTCCAATGCCACAAATATATATTTGGAAACTGGATGTTGGCAATGACTTAGTGAATAAATCTACTAAAATTTCACATGATTTAGTTTGCAGTATCCTCATCTTAATTACTAATCTTTTGGGCTTTGTGAGGATAGAAAAGTTTATGGGCAATATGCTTCATAATATTGCTTTTAACATAAGCTATTTGCATTTGTGCACACACAAGCAATATTATCTTCAAAGATAATTATGGTGTATCGATGCTATTATTGCCATATGACTTCAGGACATAGCTAGTTAAATGCCTCAACCAAACATACTTACGTGAGGTTTCATATAATCATATGATTTCTAAGTGGTTGATAGAAGTAACTAATAAGATCTGCTTAAAAAAACCATCAAAAAATTGATGTACCATCACAGAGAAAAACAAACCCAATGCGAGATTTGGCACTATGGGGATCAGAAAAATAGCCATTGTCAGTATATCCCACCATAGTCAAGTCTTGGTCCTTCCGGTAAAATAAGCCAACATCTTAAAGTACCTTGGAGGTATCTAAGGAAAGTATTGACACTAGTCCAATACTTCTGGTTGGAGCTGCATCATGTCTCTGTCTAGCTAGCAAATTTACTGCGAATGCAATATCAGACATTGGGCAATTCGTAAGATACATAAGTGCTCCAATGACGCGTAAGTATGGGACTTCAGGTCCTAAAACTTCCTCATTTTACATCCTCGATTTGAAAGGATTTTTTATCCACTTCAAAAGATATTACAATATTAATTTTTTAAATACCTTCTTAGTATTAGATTGATGCATAAAAATTCCTTTCGAAAAATGCTCTAGCTGCAGGCCCCAAAATTTTTTTTTTGGTTTACCCAAATATTTCATTTCAAACTCCGTTGTAAGGTAAGAACTTGCTTCTATTATCTCCTCTGTGGTTCCGATAATATTCAGATCATAACCATAGACTAAGATGATACATAATTTATTCTGAGATTTTTTTTATGAACACATATGGACAACATCATTATTACAGTATCTATACTTCAATAGGAACTCACTAAGTTGGTTGCACTATATTCTGTTTGATTGTTTTAATCCGTATAGCGATATTTGTAGTTTGACGCTATTGCTACTACCGTTATTAGGATCCATAATTTTGACTCCTTCATAGACTCTTATATAAATATTCGTATCAAGTGACCTACATAAATATGCGGTCACTATATCCATCAACTGCATTGATAAGTTTAAGCGACCTGCCACTGATATCATGTATCGGAACGTTATTCTACTCATTATTGAGGAGTGTTTCATCGTAATCGATTATCGGGTCTTTGCGTCCTTTGAGAGGCACAGTAGAATATCAGTGTGATTTGTCCGTTCGTTGCTCTGATTATTAGACGTCTACGTCATCAATCTTGGCAAGACATGGGAGAAGCTCCAGCCTCCAGCTCGCAGCGAGGGTCATCGTCGCCATCGAGAACCCGCAAGGACATCATCGTCCAGTCCGCTCGCCCCTACGGCCAGCGCGCCGTCCTCAAGTTCTCGCAGTACACCGGCGCGCACGCGATCGCCGGAAGGCATACCCCTGGTACGGTGGTACCTTCACCAACCAGCTCCAGACCTCCTTCAGCGAGCCTCGCCTGCTCATCCTCACTGACCCAACCAAGGACTGACCACCAGGTGAATGAATTGCCTTGCCTGAGTAGTGAGTAGTACACTTTGCCTTAGTTGTTGCTGTTATGAATATGACTTGTATTGAATATGAGGGCCAATGGCCACAATATATAGAGTACATGAGGAAAAGGAATAGGAATAGGACTCTATCTATAACAGAGACTTATCTATAACTATAAGAGATAATATATCCTTAACACCCCCCACAAATGCAAGGCGTATGCAATAGCATTACATTTGGAAGAGATGAATTAAAAGGGAAAATCCAAAGTCATAGTCTTGAAGTAGCCGTCGTAGCATGTAACTCCTGAAGAATCGAGCTGACGAAGATAGCCAACGAAGAACCGAGTCGGTGAAGAAAAGTCAACGAAGAAGCCAAATCGACGAACCGAAGTCGAATGTAGGGCCGAGCCGACGAATAAAAGTCGACGATGAAGCCAAATCGACAAACGGAAGTCGAAGGTAGGGCCAAGTCGACGACGAAGAGCCGACGGTAGAGCTGAGTCGACGAAGAAGAACCGACGAGGCCGACAAAACGAGTCGACCGATTCCGTGCGAAACGACGCGCGGAGGCTGGCTCTGGTCGGCAGCGACACAGCGGACGTGCTGGGCCTCGGCTCGGTGAAGAAGAAGCTCCGGCGGTCAACCGCGCGAGGCAGCTAGGAGACCGGGCGAGCCGGTAGAGCCAAGGGATGGCGCGCAGGTAGCGGCACCAGCAACCAGAGGCGGGGGCGCGGCTCAGTAGGCCGCACGGAGGCAGAGCAGCCGATTGAGGCGTGACCGGCCGGAGATGGCATCGGGCGTTGCCGATGCGGGAGCCGCCCCGCGAGTCTCCTCCTCCCGGGGCAGCGGATTAGATCTAAAACAGCGGAAGGGAGAGACTAGGAAAAAAAACCTAGAGCTCTGATACCATGTTATGAATATGACTTGTATTGAATATGAGGGCCAATGGCCACAATATATAGAGTACATGAGGAAAAGGAATAGGAATAGGACTCTATCTATAACAGAGACTTATCTATAACTATAAGAGATAATATATCCTTAACAGTTGCAATGTTGCTGACTGTTCTTGTGAATTGTGCACAGCCAATCAAAGAGTCTGCTCACGGGAACATCCTGACCATTGCCTTCTGCGACACTGACTCCCCCATGCGGTATGTCGATATCGGCATCCCAGCTAACAAGGGGAGGAACAGCATTGGATGCCTGTTCTGGCTCTTGGCTAGGATGGTTCTGCAGATAAGGGGCACTATGGTACATGAGCTTATGGTCCTGTTCGTTTCAGCTTGTGGACAACTTTTGTTTAAAAAAAACGGATTATTTGCCGAACATGAGGATTCTAGACAGCTTATCTGAGAATTAGAACTGATTTCTATTATTCTATATAGAATCAGGATCTGGCTGAAACCTGATTCTTGCTGATTCTCGCCAGCTCAGTTTGGAACCTGTAGCCGACTCAGCCTGATTCTCCTATAATCAGAAGCAGCTTCTCCTATAATCCATAATTCAGAAACTAAAACGAATTGGGCCTATTAGACCTTTCCAAAATCACATTTCTAGTGCGTTATGTGGAGATGGTTTTCTATCCTTTGCGTGCTTATACGGTGAGCATACTGTTTGCAGGTCGATCTGTTTTTCTACAGAGATCCTGAGGAAGACAAGGAGCAGGAGGAGGAAGCTGCTGCGGCCCCAGAGGGTGCTGCCATTACTGATTACCCAGCAGCTGATCAATGGCCTGGCGACCAGTGGACCTCTGAGGTGACTGCGCCACTAGCTGCTACTTACTCCCTTTTGATAAAAAGTTCATTATCATGTATACAAGTAGTGCGTACCTCCTAATTTTGTATTGTGATAGCAATACTTGTATGTACGAAAATCCCATTAAGAGTGTTCACATGAAAACTACAGTACCGATTGTTGCTAACACTGCTTTTGCATTTTCCAAGGTTTTGACATTGGTATGAAAGTTCCATTTGCATTACTGCTAGTTAATCAATCTCCTATCGTCTTCGTTTTGGTAACTTGAGTCGATCATATTTTCTTTGTTCCTATGTTTTTTTGTGGCAGCTCCAGTTGCTGCTGCTGATGGGTGGGATCAAGCAGGAGCACCCGTAGCTAGGAAAATAATTATGTGGAGGAGGTATGCAAATTTAACTCTGTGCATCCCCACTCCGATGGATGCCATGTGTCTATCTAGCTAAATCTCAACATCATCCTATCAACAGTGTTATTAATTGGAGGAGTGAGAAATCAAGGGTGTTATTAATGACAGGAGTGAGAAATTAAATGAATGGTTGAGATTGGTAAGATGAACATGTGGCATCTATCGGAGTGGGGATGCACAGAGTTAAATTTGCATACCTCCTTTTGTATACCTCCTCCACAGAATTGTTTTCTTGCTAGCTGGGATCCAGCAGCGCAGCCTCTAGCTCTCAAGGCTGGGAGTAGATTAGGCTGTCACTTTGAGATGTCTTCTGTAGCTCAAGTTAAATATTTTATGAGGCACGAATGAGTATCTAAAATCAGATGCGATATTCTGTGGCTACTAGGGAGAGAGCTCGGGAAGGTGTGTGGTATAACCGTGTAAGTTATCTTTCACCTCGTTGCCCCTTTTATTTTGTAATGCTTATAATCTAAGGTTCGATGCAATGTGATGGCTTTTATGGTGCGGTTCGGTTTAGCAAATCTGAAATGAATGTATTACGGATGGCATTTCCCCAATTTATCAAATTTGTTGTAAGTTGTGACATTTTTCGTCGCTTCGGGGATATGTGTACTCTCTGGAATCCCAGAACTGGTGTTCGAGTATTTTCTCCATGTCACTTCGGCTTCTTCTGTCAAGGTATTGTGCATGTTACCTCTGTAGCATTGTATCCTGCGCTTGCGTCGGGTGCCAGAGAGTTTAAGAGTTCTTTTACGGTACGTTAAATTTAATACAAATTATTTATTCTTTTTATCCAATGATATTAGCTAGTACTTATTTATACTTCCTCCGATAGTATAGTAGTAAAAGTATTTTTAACAAATCGGCTAGATTTGATTTCTAATATACATTATATACTACAAGTTGAAGTCTGGTGTTAAAAAACCATAAAGCAAAATTGATACTAGTCTAAAGCGAGATTACAGAATAATAATAATTTGGAACTTAAATCGCTAGATTTACAGACCCGATGAAGATGCCATAAGTTTTCTGAGTGTCAGTGTAGATTGGCGACGAAGAAGACACCGAGCTCCTCTCGGTATTGGTAGGGCCTTCGGTAGTCTTAGCACTTACCTTAGATCGGATGGGTATCGGAGAGAGGTTGTACTTTAGATTAATACTCAAAGAGTGCCAACCTCTCTCCCTTTTAATCTAGTGCTGGCTATCGGGACTGTAACCAATCGGTTTTGATGTGCTCCTGATCAGAGCGCAATAGTGTGAGTTGTGGTGGGCCCAGCTCCTAACAAATCTCCTGGTTTGTTAGCTCTAAGCCAGAGATCACTATTAACATTCTCTCACTTTGATAAAGTATTACAGCGGTTAATGAAACCACCGCTGAAGCCCAGTATCTATAGTGCATTATTCTATCTCGATAGGATAATTACTTATTATTAACGGGAGTTGGTTTTGTTCTTATGATTCTTATTTTCAGAATCATAGGCTTTCCAATAAACCCATGATGGCAACATGCTTTTGAAAGAGACTGGGTGGTAAGCTTTTAGTAAGTGGACCCGTAAACATAGACTTAGTACTTATATGCTTGATATCAATTGTTTAATCCTGGATCCTATCTTTCACAATATGATACTTAATGTCAATGTGTTTGACAGCACCACTTGACTTGTTGTTACTCGAATAGAAAACTGCGGCCATATTATCGCAGTATATAGGAAGTGGTTTAGATATGTTGTCTATCACTCTTAATCCCAGGATAAAGTTCTTAAGCCATACAACCTGCCCAGTAGCCTCATAACATGCCACAAACTCAGCCTACATCGTTGATGATTTAGTAAGAGATTGTTTGGAGCTTTTTCACGAAATGACTTCTCCCGCAAGTGTGAAGATATAGCCTGATATGGATTTCTTAGTATCAACACAACATACAAAATCAGCGTCCAAATAGCCCACAACCTCAAGGGTATCAGACCTATTATATGTGAGCATGAAATGCTTAGTGCCCTGTACGCAAAGCTTTCTTAACGGCTTTCCAGTGGTTCAGCCCTGGATTTGATTGATATCTGCTAAGTATCCCGGTTACAAATGCTAAATCAGGGCGAGTACAAACTTGAGCATACATAATACTTCCGACAGCTGAAACATAAGGAATCCCTTTCATCTAATCAGCTTCTAATTGATTCCTTAGACATTGAAATGTTCCAAACTAATCGCCCTTAATGATAGGAGCAGGTGTGGCTGAACAGTTATGCATATTATATCTCTTAAACACTATGTCAATGTATGCCCTTTGGGATAGGCCTAATACTCCTTTGGACCAATCTCGGTGAATATCAATGCCCAAAACGTAAGAGGCATCACCAAGATCTTTCATATCAAAGTTAGCGGAAAGAAATCTCTTGATCTCATACAACATATCCTTATCGTTACTAGCAATAAGATATCATCTACATAAAGTATTAAGATACTGAATTTTCTCCCCTTAGTCTTAATATATATATATATATATATATATATATATATATATATATATATATATGCAATTATCCACTTTATTTTCTTTGAAACCAAAATTTCTTATGGTCTTATCGAACTTAAGGTACCACTGTCTACACGCTTGTTTTAGTCCATAAATGGATTTCTTAAGTCGACATCCTACATGTTCCTTGCCTTCCACGACAAAACCTTCCGGTTGAACCATGTAAATATTCTCATACAAATCACCATTAAGAAATGTAGTTCTAACATCCTTCTGATGTAGCTCTAAATCATAACGAGCAACAAATGCGATGACAATTCTTAGTAAATATTTCTGTGAGACGGGAGAGAAAATATCAACATAATCAATCCTCTCTCTTTGTGTAAACCCTTTTGCTACAAATCTTGCCTTGAATCTTTCAACACTTCCCTTAGAGTCATACTTAGTTTTGTAGACCCATCTACGACCTACTGTTTTGACTTCATCATGAATTTCTAGCAGATCCTAGACGTCATTAATGCTCGTAGACTTTATTTCATTCTGCATGGACTCAAGCCACTTGGGTGGTCGTCATGGCCTGCTTAAATGAGGTGGGATCGTCTACCTTAATCTTTAGATTATGTCGATTTTCTACTTCAGCCTTAAATATTTTAAACTTATCAAGTGACTTAGATCGATCACAAATGGAAAAAATATTACCATAATGGGAGAAATTACCAGTGAATGTGATAAAGAAGTCATACCCATCCACTGATGTTACAGGAAAGGGTCCACATATCTTATGTGGATTAATTATAATATTCTTGTGCTACGTGTGGCTTTTTTCTTAATTTGTTGTACATATTCTCCCCTGATACAATTAATAAAGTGGTATGAGTAAGAGAAGTCTAATGAGTGAGTATCTCTTTCTTAATGAGACGTTCTATCATCTAATAGACAAACTGAAATAAGGTTCCTCTTCAAGGTAGGAAAATAAACAACATTATTCAAATAAAGGATGAAGCCACTATCTATTGCTAATAGTGGTGTGCCAATGGCTTCAACTTCAGCCTTCTTTTCATTTACAACTCTAAGGTTTCACTCTCCATTTCTTAGTGTCCTCATGGTAAGGAATCTTTGAAATAAATTAGAAACGTGCACAATGGCACCAGAATCAATCCACCAGGTGTTAGGGAAAAAATCAGCATAAAGGATTTCATCAGCAGTAGAAATTATATTGTTACCCTTCTTAGTGAGCCACTTCATGAAGCCTACACAATCCTTCTAAATGTGACTATTGCTTTTACAAAAGCGACAGATGGGCCCATCAGAAGAAGCATAGTTAGGTACAATAAGGGCCTTCTCTTTTGGCTTTGATTTGCTTCATTCAGCCTTGGGAGAGAAATGTTGATTCTTCTTAGACTTAGAATACCATTGGAACTTTCTTTTGCCATGACCAACATGGTAAACATGGTCCTTCCTCTTAGCCTTTATCCTCTCCTCCTCTTGGACACATATGGTGATCAACTCGATCATGATCCACCGTTTCTTCTGAGTGGTGTAGTTAATCTTAAATGCATTATACTTAGAAGGGATGGCTGTCATAATGAAATAGACTAAGAAGCCATCAGAAATATGTCAATGCCCTTAAACTTAGCAACCATATCTGTCATCATCATGACATGTTCACGAATGTTGTGGAGCCATCATACTTAGTTGTGAGCATTTTCATAATGAAAGTACTGGCATATACTTTTGAGGAGCCATTGAATTGCTCATCGACTAAGGACAAGTACTTCTTAGCATTATTATATTCAGAGATTGCTCCTCTTATCCCAATAGATATTGTGCTCTTCATGATCATTAGGGACATGCGGTTGGACCGCTCTCACTTCTTCGCATTTAAAACATAAGTTTCTTTTTCTCAGTGAAACTCTCATCATCAGCGGTAGGAGTTACAGAAGAATCCTCACGTAAGGCATAGTTCAAATCTATGACTCCAAGTACAATTAAAATTCTCTCTTTTCAAGAGAAAAAAATTATCCTAGTTAGCTGTTCAATGCCGTTTAAGTAAGTGACAACATTAGTATTATTCATGGCTGAATCAAAACAAAATATAATCAGTAAATATTAGAGAAAATAAATGTGTTGCATGAAGATTAACCCTACATTGGCCTGATTAATAACACGCTAATGACAGAAAAAATTAACAGTTCTAACTCACATCACCGTTGGGCAAAAACGAAAAAGAATTAAATTATCTTATGGGTGAATTCATGTGCAGGTGTTGCTTGAGGTCGAACGTGGTCGATGACGGCGATCGAAACTAGATTCTAGGATGAATCGAGGTTCAGACAACCAAGGGAATCATACGGAACGTTCAGACTAGAGAACAGTGCACGTGGAGACAAGTGAGTCACGTGGTAGCGGTAGATGGGCTGTACACATGCATATGTGATTTTTTTTGGCTATGTGCATATATTAGGCACAACATCTGTGGGTAAGCCATTGATAAAAAGTGATTAAGGTTTGCATTGAACCTATGTATTGATTATGTGTTTGATTTAATCAATAGAGGTGAGTTCCTGCTTTGGTTTATAGATTGATTCATTGTTTCAACGTGATAATTTTGATTTGATCCATTCAAAACCTTTCTAGGGTATCAAGTGATTGATCTGAAAAGTTTGATTGGTTATTTTTTTATAGATCTTAATTAATCTCGTAATTAGGGTTTGATCAATTTCCATCATTATTAGATACAGTCAACTTGTGAAGGTCATAACTCTAGATCTATAGATTCGATTAAGCTGATTATTGTTGGGTTAGTTTCGAAATTGAATCTAGTTTCTATTGTCCAAATTGCACATCGATCAAACGGTGGGATCTTTGGGAATTGCTGTTTTGATAAACGTATGTCAGTCTATTTTTGTTGAAAACCGAAGCAATATTTAGAGGTGTTTTGAGAATCACTAAAAATTTGATTTAACTTCTGCTCAATCATTCACCCCCCTATGATTACTATATTTGTGTATATCGATCCTACAACTTGTCGTCAACCTGGGCGACCAATTCGGTGTGAAGATGGAGCACGTCAAGCATGTTCACCAGACAAGCGGGCAGGAGTAGTCGGCTGATCAGGGCGATGTCCGAGGACCAGCGTGGCGGCGATGGTGACGCACCGCCGCACACTGCACAGCAACAGCAGTAGCTGGTCGGTTCGCATGTAAACCATAGAATGTACAGATGAAAAGGAAACTGATTATGAAACTTCAGCTTATATACGGCTCCCTCCCTCTCCGAGTGCACTGATCGACCACCGCACGACACCATGTACATGTCTGAAAGCTCACCCGCCTTCTTCCGACCTCCCGCCCTTCTGTCCACCAACAACCGCTGCTCCAGCCCTCCCAATTGGGCCTCCCTCAACCCAAACACTTACATCACGAGCGCAAACTACACCGTCCAAGTGACCTTCTTTGCCGCCAATCCGTCGTGCCTCTCCTACGTCCGCGCCCACTGCCTTGCCCCAACCACAAGGACACCCCCTTCGACCATGAGCCCTACATCGTCTACTCGGCGAACAACCTTGCGCTCCTCCGCATCACCCCCATCGCCTTCGGCCCAGGCGAGGCCTTCCTACGAGTACTTCATCTACAGGGCCAGAGGACTCTGGCGCCGCCAGCCATAACTGGAATTGCTCCCAGAGATCCATCCTTATAAGTCATCGGCCTCATGCCCAATGGAGACGATTGGAACTTTGTCTTGGTCGCTCTCCGTATGACACGAACCGCAATCTTCGTGAGCTTCACGTCTTCTGGTTGAAGCACAACGCGTGGACCAAGGAGCAGTTGGTGCTGAAACAGTTGCCTCTGCTAGGTAACGTCAGGATAACGTTTCGTCGACGAATTACTATCGATCTTACGAAATAAATACAGGAAAATGCAACACACTGGATCACACAGAGGAGACAGAGGTTTAGATAGGTTCAGGCCTTCTCTTGAGAAATAACAACCCTATATTTGATTTCATCCAAATATCTAAAATTACAAGCTTGTAAAATTATGCGATCTTCCCCTCCTATCGCCTAATGCCCTTCTTAAATAGCATCGAATGGATGTCAATTTGGTACCTGTAAAAGACACCTCATCGGTTTCGATCATCCGCATGTGCCGACCAGTTATTGGCAGCGAAACATTCCCATGATGTGGTTGTCGGGTAGTTATTGTCAGAGGCAGAGAACGAAGGATGTGCAGTTATGCCGAAGGTACATATTTCTATAGCACTTGACTCCGGTCGAAGATTTGGGCCCCGTGTAGTCGTGTAGATATCTCCGACCGGGAGTACTTGTAGATGTTGTTTAACAAAGTCTCACCCCAACAGCTATTATGGGCAATTAAGTCATTTATTATGGATTACCTGATCCTAGTCACTCTCCCTGCAGTGATCTGATTGCGCTCGGTGGTGGCTGGTTGGGTTGCAACGTGCTTGATAAAACCCCAAGATCCGTTTCATCCCATCGACGAAGCTGCTGCCGGCCAACACACTCAGGTACAGGCGATGCTGCTCACGGCCGATCCGCGATGTCTTCTGCGCCAATGGTTGTGAAAGGCTCAGAATTAGGGAAATACCAAAAATACCGGATTTCTCGGACACACAGGTATACTCTATGATTCCGACTTGATGTTAGTTAGTATTTATTTATACTTCATCTGGTAGGATGATCACTGGGACCTGTTGGCACCAGTGGAGCATGGTTCATGTCGATCAACTTGGAACTGTCCTGTTGCCTGAGCTGGGCGATGGCAATGCTGGAAAACTGGCATTCAAGGACTCGATGGCGGCTGCTCCCGCCCTGGTCATGGATGGGGATGATGTTGTTTACCTCATGTCCAAGGTGGAATTGGAGGAGGACGACGACGGAAAGGCATGGGGTTCTAAAATGTTTCATTCTGCGCCGCTCTCATGCCTAACGCCTTGATATATGCACGCATGTCGCCCACGTTAATTCGGTCACAATTGGGGTTGCCATTATAGATGTGAGGAAAAACTTACGAAATGCCATATATTGCTGAAGCATACACCACCTCATGTGGTCCAAATTTCACTAAAAGCCTAGTCCTCCCACGACCTCTCGTAGGATTTGTCATTGTTTCGTTCAAAAGAGTTAATCCAAAAGTACTACGATTTAGAAAAAACTTACTGTACATTACACTAGTAATATATAGTCGGTATTAGTATTACACTTATTAGTATTACACTGATGGTATATAGTCGGTAGTAAAAATCATATCTAGCCATTGATTTGTTAAGAGTATTTTTACTACTTTACTACCTAATGAAGTATAAATAAATACTAATCAATTTGATTCATTGGATCGAAAAAAATGAGTGATCCATATTGAATGTAGTGTACCGTAAAAGAACTCACGATTTAAGCGAACATGCATTCTATACTAGTGGAACTCAATGTAAACGGACAAGGTGTTATATTCCCCTAATGTGCGGCCGCCCTCGGCAGCATGAAAATGGCCAAAACCGAGCCCCTTAGTACACGACCTGTGTTGTGTGCTGCTATAGGGCCACACGAACAAGTTGCCCGTACAAAACCGAGCCCCTTAGTACACGACCTGTGTTGTGTGCTGCTATAGGGCCACACGAACAAGTTGCCCGTACAAAATCGAGCCCCTTAGTACACGACCTGTGTTGTGTGCTGCTATAGGGCCACACGAACAAGTTGCCCCGTACAACGATGGTTGAGATACCATATATAGCACCCCATATATACCCCACATGTTGTGGCTTTAAACTTAGGAATAGCTTATGATTTGCACTTATTTATTTATATCATTGATAATTAATTTTCTCTGTGATATTTTACTAACACGCAAATCCTCAGACGATATATCAGTCACACATACAGGACAAATGATCAATTGTACAAACTAAAACGAACTAAATGATCATTTCTCCCTTAAAACTTATTGTATTTATTCTATGGTGTTTGTGTGCCGTGCAGTCGTGACGGATGGGGATCGATGGATTTAAACCTATACCGCTACTCAATGCTGCTTGATACTGTTCTACGCCCCGTGGTGTGCTTGTGACTGAACACTTTTCTGTTTCTGTACGAACAGCGCGATTCCTACCAAGTACTTCCATTCTACCATGCCGGATGCCACGCATGACAGAACGAGACGAGGCGATTGGAGAGCACACCAAGGGTTGAATCAAAAAGCGATGCGAGTAGCAAGTATGTGCACTTCTGTACGTACCCATATTTACAGGTGCAGTGTTTTCCTTTTTTCCTTTCTGCGAGATTTGCTTCTTCTTCTTATATATATATATGTATGTATCTTCTAAGGGGAAATAGCAATAAACTGTCTAACTAAGTTAACCCTTGAAAGAATCAGATAAGATATACTTGGCCTATTTACTGTCTGCACTGTGCTCGATTGATTCTTCTTCACCATGCATAGTGGTTGAATCCTGTGCCCAAACCGAACCGCGCCAGCACGGTTTGATTCCTCCCAGGGATAGAGGTTTTTAAGCGTTCCGCTGATCAACCGAGCCGATGCTTCTTCCATCGCTGCCATCGTCTTTCCGATCACGCACGCAGATGCTCCTTTGCTCTAGCTGCCAAACTTCCTGCCGCGGCAAAAATTCTTACAGAGATGTCGCAAGGGCAAACATTTTACCACTAGTAGCAGAGCATGCCTCCATTAGCCACCCATTGAGCAAAGCGGTCAGAATAGTCGCGAATGTCTGAGAGCTGGCTGCTCGAGCGTGACAGATCTGTGTCGTCCCTTCCCTGCGAAAAAGGAAACAAAAGTTGCAATATTGATGAATATGCATTCGAGTAGACAGTCTACCTGAACAAAAGAAAGCAGGAGTGCAGCACTAGATTAAATCTGAAAAAAAAAAAAAATGTAAAAGGCCGATCGACGGAAAACCATGGCTACACATATATCATAAAACCTCGTTGTCATGTTGACCTAAATAAGCTTTCCTTAGGAGAAAGTGTAGAGGTATAAGATGATGACCTCATCATTGTGCCCTTGTTCACTGTATGACGTAGCTGATTCAACACTGACAGCATCCATAGGTGAATTGATGAGCGATGACCTGTAAATGAGAGTTTGAAACACCTTATTAATGTCAAGGGGAGCCTGAATCTGGTAACTCTTAAGTTGACATATCAAGGGGATGAGAGTGTAGCGAATGCGGTAGGATATGCAGGTTAATTGCTGTATATGTTACCTCTCAAAAATTTCTTCGTCGCAAGAATTTCCTGAAGATGACAGCAAATCTAGGTCGAGAAAATTTGAAAACTGCAACTCCGGGTAACCTAATCTTTTCAAATAATTCTGCCGCTCTTCTGAAATGGCGTGTCTTACATGCATTGTGCTATAGTTTGTACTGTACATCAAAAGATGCAGTTAGCTCATATTACATTCATGGACAAGCTGAAATTTTCCAACAGACATCTTTGAAAATGGATTAACACACCTGGGGCATGGTTTAGGTTCACACACGGAGATCTCTGGTGCAGAATCAGAAGGCTCTCGAATGTCATCCAGCTGTTGCATCGGGAGCAATTCTGAGCTTGCAATGTTGTTTTCTCCAACTTTACAGTCAGATACAGGAACAGTGTTTTCGCATAGGATATTACCATCCGACAGCGACCTCTTTATGAATGATCTGCTGGTATGACATTTGTCAACCACTAAAGTAGACATGGAAAAACAGTTTGTGGAACCAATATAACAAAGCACAATAAACAGAACCACTGATTGAGTCCAGACTCTAGGCAGCTTGAGTAAGCTATCATCATGTGAGCGGCTAACACCAAGGTAAAAGCTAATCAACATATCATTTTCTATCAAAAGATCACCTGGCATCAATCCTCAGTTGGACCATCAAAACCTAAGCTTCTGTACTGAGTGAAACAGGTAAAAAACATCTAATTTTTGTTGCTCTAAGTCCTCACATCCTAATAATCTGCAGTTCCAAAACAAGTTCTAGTACTTGATTAATACATTCCCTTATTCTGTTAAGACCATTTTCATGAAACAAGTAATACTATTTTTGCAGCTAGAGCAAAATGAAAAAGTGACACCTTTTGCAGGCATTACATGGACTGAGAAGTGAGAACATAGTGATCAGTTTTACTTTCATATTCCATCTGATTCAAGTCGGGTAAAATATCCAAATAAAAGTTAAGGCTGTACTGAATATTGGAGACCAGTTTTCAAGCAATATTTATTAATGGAAGCAATAAGTTCAGTACCTTCCAGATTCTTCATTTAAAGTTCCATGCCTTCCAATGTTGTAATGCTGATCCGAGTCCAACTTCCACAGTGCAGGTTTGCCTTGTTGAGGTTGGAAATGACCCAAGAACCTGTAATTTTTTAAAGACATAAACCTTTCCATGGTGATATACAAGACCCATATCAACATTTTCCATTGGTTGTCATTCGTACAGAAAGATATTTTACAGACATGAAGAAGCTTACACATTTATAGCATCCTGCTTCTCAGGATCTGTGTAGGCATTATTGTAGTAACGTTGAAGGGTCCGAAGGAACTCCTGGGATTGGGTTGCTGCCTTCCATTGGCCTCTTTGCTCACAGAAGATCTGCGGCATACACGATAATATGAACTTAGACTGATAATTAAAAAAAAAACATATTTTGGACTTCAAAAGAAAATGTGTTTATGACTGTTGACTTTACTGCCTATCAAGAAGATTCAAATCATTTTGAAAGAAACAAATTCAGGATTAGTAACTACAGATATGACAGAGGCCATAAATGAGAGCCTACTACAGTCAGTTCAAAATGCCTGCTGTTTTAATCACAAATATTCTGCAAACACTTGTTGATTTACATTTTCTACATAATTCACAAAATACACATAATAGTCTATTCGCTTAGGTAGCTATAGATGTCCTCACCCTGATAAAACCTCCATCTGTTCACTTGTTTCCAAAAGGCAAAGCTACATGTACCAATTAATTTAGGGGAAGTTCATTTATCATAGGAGATCTGTGAGAGAAAATGTCTCATGTTTTGGTAGTAGTTGCCTTAGTATGTGCGATCTTGGCTAAAATGACAAGTATTATGGACCAGACATAGAAACTAGCAAGTGTGCTTGACAATAACGAACTTTCTGAAATCTATTTTCAGGTGACAAGTTGCCTTAATGTGCTTTTGACTTAAACATGTAGCTACATAACTTGACAGGAAGATAGGGAGAGGGGGAGAAATGACTCAAATAATAGGAAAAAAGGAAAGGATGATGCAAGGAAAATTAAAACTACAGCAAATGGGGTAAAGAACAGATTAAAATAGTTGTACACATCTTGCAGAGTACTCATATCGAGAGTTATTGTGAGTAGCAGAACGACCATATCTGAGTACTCATAACAAGACACTTACCTTGTTGTGAGCAGCAGAACCACCATATTGAATAGCTAATGTATCACCCATCGATTCATACAAATCCATCAGATCATCAGCCAAAGGAGCATGCAATTCAATTTTGAGTGCTTCAAAGAGCCGCAGCACATGAAGTTGGCGCCCTAAAGCAACTAAGCCATATGCAAATTGTGCCACATTTGTACGGTCCAAGCAATCTATGCAGTTTGTCCTGAGGACACCCTTTTGTAGTAAAAGAGGTACCATCTTAGTTGCGCAGAAATCTTGACACTCGTTACTTTTGATGTCACATGGCTTGGAAACAATTCCTTGTCCACTGCAGAACATGTAAAAGATGGCCATTAGTACTGCTAATTGAGCTCGTTAGAATAATACCATATCATAGCAGCTACTCCCTCCTGTCCAAAAATTGACATTTTATTTTACTTTGCATTATCTCCAAGATACAACTTTGACAATCCAGATATGCAACAGAATCATATATCACAAAAAAATATTTTACAACAAATGACATCGTATAGTTTTCTTGTGGTCAGTTCGTATATTTGCAAAACTATATGGTCATATTTAGACAAGATCGTATAGAAATTAAATGTTTTTTTTTTGGACTGGACTACTGGAGGGGGTAATTTCCTTTGTTTACTATGTATAATGTTGGAGATAACTCAATATCTCAACTTACCATATCTTTTGATTCTATCTAAATAGGTTGTTAGTCCAAGTCTTCTACAACAATGACACTTTTGGCTATATAAGCCAACCATCTGTACATGTAATCTTTGAATCATCATAGTGCATTTTTTTCCGTGGTTTTTCTCGCAAGGGTTTTTCCACATTAAATTTTGTCTCCAATTTTCGTGTCATGCTAACCCTAACATATAGCTTATGGAATCTTAAGAGAATGTATTCCTAGAAAACACCAGAATAGTTCCAAAGTAGATCTGAAAATTACCTTGAGGCATCCTTAGGTTTTGACGATGTTATCTCACAATGGAGGAAGTCGGTTAGGTCCAACACATCTGATGCTACCTTGTTCAACAGTGCAAGCACGTTGGTGCCTTTCCTGCAAATAGCATGCGGTACTTAACAATTTAACATTGTAGGTACTTTCCAACATAACCAACTTGAATGGCAGGTGCAAGCTTAGATATAAGATTCTCTTTGAATACATAGATTACCTTCGAGAAAGCTTACTCAGATCCATGTGTAAAAACTTTAGACGTTTGTCATCTGATAACCCCTTATTTATATAATGGATAGCCTTTGCAAATTCCGTACGGAGCAAAGCTTCACGAGGCTTCTTCTCATGAGTCTGATAAATATACATGCAGCCCAAAAGGAATAGTCAGAATTTCAGATATGCAAGTAAAAAAGAGCAAAAGGTATCAAGTTGACAATTAAATTGATAGATATGTAAGTCAGCGGTGATATAAATGGGAATTAATTCACATCATTCATGTCAAAGCACAAACCACATTTACGTTACAAACTTGCACTCACCTTGATTAAGTTTAAGATGACTATCGGGTTCCCATATCTAAGTGCAAGGTTCTCAAAATGAAGGCGGGTTGCCTTGTAGTCCACATCCGGTTTTACTGCAGGTAGCAAGGTGATTGAAGAATCAGAGAAAACAGTGTACAGATAGACAAATTCACAAAAGACTAACAGTCCAGAACTTACATATGATATCTGGCCTAATATTAAGTCTTGAAGTTTCCTGAAACCAGACAAGAGGTATCGATCCTCTATGCTGTACAACAGAAGATATCTGACGTGGGATCTCATCAGGTGTGTCTTCAAAAACAATCTGTTCGGTCTCAACATCATTGGCAACCCTACCCTTTTCATTAACACCTCGTTTCAAGAATCTATATTTCAAAATGATAAAAGAAATAAATGTTGTGAGATCAGTATAAGATTTACTTTTTTATCCAAGTTAAAAAGAATTAAACCTAAGGGCTTGTAATACAAACCTGGTTCCAGCAAAATGACGCGAGCGTCTAGCTATAAGTGTCAACCAGAAATCTCTCCCAGATACGGACGACTTCAACTGAATGCACCAAAATATGTCAATTAGCTTGTCTTCATATAGTACTCGAATGGATGAAACACACTACTAGCATTACAAAAATGTAAACCGAATAACAACAAGAAGCTCTTAGTTCTTATAGGTGATTTACAATCATGGTGGCCAGAGAAGTTAGCAAAACATACACGAAGAACTTAATTAACTGTGGATGTGATTAGTCTCGACTCAGAAAAAAAAAACATTAAAAAATGTCAAGTATACACGGTGTAATTCACAGGATTTGCATTAGGATCAAGGGATGGTGATCAATGCTTACTACCTAACAAACATTTTAAAAGGGTATTAATTGCAATGCAATTTCATATCTAAGCATTAACATGTTAGACTGTACAATATTACTATGTACCAGCAAGACACTAACGATGGATAAAAAATAACTGAGCAAAAGCATTAACAATCTTCTGAAAAATGTCAGCAGGTTATACAAAGCCGTGCCTTTGCAAACCCTTTATTTCAAGTTTCACTACGTGTTAGGTCATGAAACGTGGAGTAAAACGCATAAGTTAGCTGGATGGCATTTGAGTTAGCACCACCGAAGCCCTACTTGTGGTCTTTGATGATGAATAGACGATACTGGTGATATGCATAAGCTCATTAATAGAAATGACAGGGAGGAATCAAATGAAATGCAGTACCAAAAGATTTAGCTTTGCAAAAGAATATACCTGTTTAAAAAATCCATGGATTAAGGCAACTGTCCAATTGGTATTCTTGAGATGGTTCCGAATTGCTCGTGTCAGAAACTCATTCCAAACAAACATTGTTTCATAAACAACCTGTCCATTATTCTTGTCGGTTATGTTCTTCTGAAGGCTGCGCATGATGTTGTAAGAGTAGCTGAAGAAGAAGTCCTTCGAGAGATCCACCGAGCAAAGGAGCCGTTTATATCTACAAAAAATGAGGCATAAAAATATAAATATCTGCAGATAATGAAAACGAGAAAAATACTTGAAATAATATATTTGTAGTAGATTACACTGTAAATAAGTAATATACAAATGAAGCAAAGAAATTCGAAACATTTCTATATACCTCTGACCATATGAACACCATACACTAAGCTCAGAGCTGCAAGAATTGCCATAATGTACTGACCATATTAGTTGGATGCATATTGTCATCAGCATGCAAATTTTGTGCTTATAGGCAAAGTGACGTTAAATGCATACACAAAACAAATATTACCATGTCACTGTACAATCGGACCAAATGGAATTGTGCATGTTGACATGTTCAACTACAAACGTGAACATATGAAGAAAAACTTATCTGAAAATACGCAAAATGTCATAAAACAGTGCAACTAAAGAAAAATAATGTACATCATCGCCAATAATGTGCATTGTCTCACTCTCATCACAATGTAGCAACATAATTTACTGAAATATTCAGAAAAGAAAGGGGCCTATAATAAGATAAATTAAAAACAAAACTATAACATGTCCAAATACAAAAAAAAATGCAAGCTGGCAATTTTGATATTGCTAAGAACCAGCAAAACTATAACATTTCCAGATACTAAAGAAAGCAAACTGGCGATTTTGATATTGCTAAGAACCAGCAATGGAATTACAATAGATACTACACAATATTTACATGTTGAAAAAACGAAAGACCTGTTCTCATCCCTAGAATAAACCACACTGGGCCAGACTATAGGGCTTGAAATTGTGATCATTTCACTCTTGCCAATAGAGTAAATATCATGGCCGCAGATTGTGCCGACTTTCCTTCTCCTGGTTATTAGAACCATGTAATAAGGACCAAGAAACTTTACAAAACCTAAAGAAGCAAAGATGAAGCAAATGTTATAATTTGAACTGCTACAAATGTGTGATTGATACACTCTGGAAATCTCAGCTCATGTTGAATTACCAACTATTCCATAGCATTTTGTAACAAATTTCAGCCCACCAGTCAACGTATTCCCCTCATGAATACGCCAAAGCAGCTCTTGGCATTCATTCTCCGTGTAACTAGTAGGATCTTCCTCGATGCCCAGCTCAGTAGACTCCAACCGGTCAATCTTTAGCACCCTCCAGAGAGTCCTGCTCTTGTCTCTCCCGATAAGGTAAAATTTCTACACCAAAAAAGCACAAGAATATTAAGCACAATAAAAATCAAACAAAAATAAAATGCATAAGAACTTACGACACAAAAACTCATTTTCAGTAAATCAATGAAACAGTAGCAATAGTGAAATCTTGATTTCTGAATCACAAAGCTAACTATCCTCGAAATTCTGATCATGCTTATGCATATGCATAACGTCAGCTGAAATCTTGTATTTTGGCATTGGCATAGCACTAGCAAAGCAGAAGGCAACTACACATTAGAAGCCAAACAACACAACAGTACAGCATCATTAAACAGGATCATGCAGCATATATCTGCCTGAATCAATTGCAGGGAAGTAGCAAAAAGGAATGCCCTTTTTTTTTGCTACTCTCTTCCTCCCCTGGAAAAGAAACAAAAAGAAGGATCTTTCCTCACCTTTTTGCAGCCTTTTACCCTTTCCTATAACAAAATTCAACCGAACCAAACATAAAAGAGATCCCTCACACAGCGCAATAATTAAATCACTCAAGAATCCAATCAACCATAAGCAAACAAACACACACCGATTGTAGGAGGGTCAAGCACAGGAGGTTTACTGACACAAAGATCTCCATGTTTAAGGAACCTACAATCCGATTCAAACCAAACCAAAAAAGCCACTAAAAGAAGAAAATTTGCAAGAGATCCCTACCGATCTGGTCTCGTAGAGCCGGAACTTCTGAAGGAAATTGCCGCCCGTAATAGCCTCCATCGGATCAGATGAACAAACAAAACACAAGAGCGCTGAGAATCCAAGCCACGAAATTCAGAGAAACCAAACCCTCTGCGCAGTTCAACTCATCGTCGGCTGCTTCAAGTAGAGCATCTTGCTCGCGCACACAAATGCTCCAGGGAAAGAATCCAACCAAAGCCCCCACCTTATGGATCGAGAACGGACCAGCGACCCCCCAAGATGGCAACAAACGGATCGAAATCGATCCAATTCACACCCCAGCACCGAGAAACCTCCAGAAAGGCCGCATCTTTGGATCTGCACAAGATGCAGGACCCTGGAAAGAAATCGATGCTAAATCAGCGGCTTGTCAGCAAGGAAGCGGGATTCCGCGTGCAGTGAAACAGGACGATTTCACGGAAACAGCGCGATCTTTGGCCGCCCCCGCGGGAGAGATGGGTCATAAATAGGAGGGGGCTAAATTTCCGGGGTGAAAAAGGAACGAATTTTCTGAGGGAACGCGAGGGAGGAAGAGCGGGGAGCCGAGAGCCACAGGAAGCTGGCGATGACGCCGTCGTCCACGAAGACACCACGCAAGAGGGGCGAGGCGAGAGTGGCAGGGCGCAAATACGAGTAATCATTGCAGCAAACAGTCTCTTTCTTAGGTGGCTTTTTTCTTTTAAAAAAAAAGTAGAGAAGAAATTTGGCTTTGTTTTGTCCAAAAGGAAACTAGTAATTAAGTAGTAAATGGCCTCTTTTGTAGTTACGACGAAGTAACAGTGAAGCATATTAGTCAGAATGCCAATGTTGTATTATTAGCTTTAGCTGTAATGAAGGAAATTTAGGAAAACATTGTAGTGGGTTTTCTTCGTGTTTTATTAACGATCTATTCAAGCAAGCAGATGTGATTCATTGAGGGGAAATAACTTCCTCGAAAAATAATTCTGAAGAAAAAAAAAACTTTAGGTACTTGTTTTCCCATCACGTATGTCAATGATCATATGCCTAGGCTGGATGTCAACTACTCGGGCATAGCAAAAGTTTAGGTCCTAGTCCCATATGGAATTCTTAATGCAATATCCATCGAGTTAAGGAGAACAAGCGTTCAAGCATGATGCGATTTTCTGGTAGGTGGGAATGAAAAAGGAGCAAGAACTTAAAAGCTATTTCAGCTTATTGCGATGTAGCTTTAGTTCACGATTTTAGTTAAGTATACAGTATTGTATTTCACTAGAAGGAGTGCTATTATTATGTGTGTTATTATGATTGTTTGTACAATTTACAATCGGTCATCCAACTACTTGAATTACATGTGAAGTCTTGTTTCCTTTAGATGTGTGTGGTCCGTAGCAACACCACTTAACCAGTCCATTACTCTCCAGGACCACTGAAAACTATTTTTTTTCACTCAGATTTATGTGTCAGGGAACCAACCACTGTACATGCAAACCTTCTTGATTCCGATCAAAATCTTGACCTTATCCATTCGATCGATCGAGGACTCATGATAAGAAGACACAGTACTTATCGCATATTAACACATCAACATCGCCGTGTGTGCATGATCTAAGCCAACTTTCTTTTTTACGTGGCTGCTCTACTTTTAACCCTCTCCTCCTCTCTGTTGGATTCTTGAGCCTTGACAGGTGTTGCGTTCGGAACATCTCGCACACATCGGAGGCACGAGCTGCTAATCCCGTCCATGCGTTTGTGAGGGAGCCTTTTTGACACCTCTCCTGCTGTTTTTCCCCCCTTCCTAGAATCTACTGCACCTTTTGACCGCCTTTTTGGGCAGTTCGTTCGTTGCATGCACTGTAGAGGGCCTTTGGGGGGGGGTTAGGTTTGTGACTGCCTTTTCCCCATGGATTTGGAGGGGAATAGGTGGCCATGAGCATGGCCATGTAGCAGATTGGCCACTCTGATAGCAGCTAGGAAGGCATCCATCCATGCCAGACAAAAACCCTCCTTCATGTCCCTTTTGCCAACAAGGCAACAAATCCACAATCGTAGTAGTATACATTTCTTTTCTGTAATTTCAACGTCCAGTTTTCTCTCTGAGGCTTGGTGAGCCTGGTGTTCCCGTCTTCTTGATCATAGGTTGATATAAGTGTTTCTAGCTACTTTCTACTAGTGTCTAGTGTTAGGATTAGCACACATATATGTGCACTGTCGCTTCGACCTTACAGAACCAATAGGTATAGGACTGTACTGTGCTGTACTAAAGAAAAGAGGAGTACTCGTCTACAAGGAAATAGTAAAGTAAAACTCTACACCTGAGAATATCTGACGTATTCTCAGCTTAGTTTCGGGTCCCTTTCTGTCAGGTTGGTTCCCAGAAACAATGACAGCTGAAGAACTCCGGTTAATTTGATGTCTGGTAATTGCAGGTTGAAAAGTCTGATACGTATCATCATACCGCTGCTAATTAATGCATAAAGCAGCGGCGCAAGGTTCCAAATTACTTTTCGATTCACATCTTATCACCCTTTAGAATTTTAAATTACGAGGAAAACCAAACGAAATATAAAAAGAAAATTTCAAATTCAAATTTTTTATCAAGATTTTCGATATCTTAGTACTTTTTAACTGAACGAAAATTAGTCCAAAATAAGTCAAAAAAATTGAATTTTTTTGTGGATGATCCTGACATATCATTAATATTTTCATAAAAATTTCAGATAATGATTAATCATGAGAAATTTTTAAAAATTCTGACAATACTACCATCCTGATAAAAGACTGACCAACAAATTTCAACCGAATGGAAAATAGTGCAAATCACGTTAGAAACTTTTGAAAATTTTTGTGGATGGCCTTGACACATCCATAATATTTTTATAAAATTTTTAGATGATGATCAATCTTGAGGAATTTTTAAAAATTCGGACAGTGCTACTAAGTCTGATCGGCAAATTTCAACCGAATGAAAAAGGGTTCAGACCGTATTAGAAAATTTTGAAATTTTTTGTGGATGGTCCTAATGCATCATTAATATTCCCATAAAATTGTTAGATGATGATCAAGATTGAGGAATTTTTAAAAATTATGACAATGCAAAATATTGTAAAATGATCTCCCGTGGCTAGAAAAAATGGAAATTTTTTTAAAAAAGCGTGAAAAAATAGCTTGATAACATAAGTCGTAGAATTCTTATTTTCAGTTGAAACACAACATGCATCTACTCTTCATTAACAAAAGATGCATCACATCACATCACATCACATCACATACATACATACATACATACATACATACATACATACATACATGGGGGCGTATTCAGTGCAAACCTCCCTTACCGTGAAAACCATGTGTAAAAGTTTTGAAAAATTCTCAAAAAATTACCATAGGTAGGGGAGGTGAGGTTCTACATCCCTGTAAAATTTGAAGACCAAATTCAATCGTATTTGGAAGATATGAAAAAGACAAATTGCAAACTGAATAGTGCTAAACAGTGAAAAATTACTATTCATACTGAATTTGTCTTTTTCATATCTTTCAAATGCGATTGAGTTTCGTCTTCAAATTTTACAGTTTTGTAGAACCTCACCTCACCTTCCTATGGTAATTTTTTGAGAATTTTTCAAAACTTTTGTACGTGGTTTTCACGGTAAGGGGGGTTTTCACGGTAACCCCCCTAAACCCTAAACCCTATATATATGGGGGCATATTCAGTGCAAACCCCCCTTACCGTGAAAACCACGTGTAAAAGTTTTGAAAAATTCTCAAAAAAATTATCATAGGTAGGGGAGGTGAGGTTCTACAACCCTGTAAAATTTGAAGACCAAACTCAATCGCATTTGGAAGATATGAAAAAGACAAATTGCAAAATGAATAGTGCTAAACAGTGAAAAATTACTATTCATACTGAATTTGTCTTTTTAATATCTTCCAAATGCGATTGAGTTTTGTCTTTAAATTTTACAGAGTTGAAGAACCTCACTTCCCCTACCTATGATAATTTTTTAAGAATTTTCAAAACTTTTACACGTAATTTTCACGGAGTTTTCACGGTAAGAGAGGTTTGCACCGAATATGCCCTATATATATGTATATATATATATGTATATATATATCGCAAAATGTTTACATGTATTCCTCATAAATAGTATTCTAATTCTCTACACAAAAAGATCCTAAATCTGACACAAAACATAGCAATCCGGCCAAAAACACAAAATCTCACCAAGATTTTTAAGTACAGTAACAATTTGAATTTTTTTCAAATTATTTTATTTTATCAGGATTATGACTCTCGGAGGAGGCCCGTCGGGATTTTAAACTTTGCTTGCTGGTCGTGCATGATATTGCTAGTGGTACTGTCAAAGTTACATCATTTACAAGCATACAGTAGCAAAGTCAAAGTGTGCTACTAGTAGTAAATACTAGTTTTAGTTAATTAATCATGACTTCATGGTACTGGCATGTAGCGTGAACAACAACTATTTCCGTTGGGTATAATGAAATGGTGGCGTCAAATCAAGACCTGGATTAGACTATCTTCAGCAATTTCCCTTCATTTCATTCCCTTCCCTATTTACTTCTCCATATTCATTCCTTTTATTTCCTACTATCTCCAACAACATCTCCCCAAAGGAATTTATATAGGGATTGAAGAGAGAATTCCTGTTTAGAGAGATTCATTGTTTGAATTCCTTCCAAAGAGAATCGTGAAGGGAATCCGCTAAAGCACTTGGGATCTGTTTGCGAAGGGATTTGGAGGGAGAAGGGAAGCTGCTAGAGTTTTATGTAATATTTAAAATCCCGATGAAATTTCGGAAATTGATTATACACCCGTTCCTTCTACGTGGTGGTTCTGGTGATAAAGACGCTGATTTAGATGGCTAACAGGGCTATTAGTTTCGATCCTTCAAAGCGCCCGTTAAGAGTCTCTCTTGTTCAGATTTGCGTTATAGATTAAGGTGAAAAATGCAACTCGTGAAAAATCAATGGTCTATCTTACACCGCGTACTGGTACATTCCATAAGAATTTCAGAGAAAAAACGTTCATACATAGATGCATAGGTGTCTAGACTAGGACGTGTTGGTGTGCATGATTGATTGATAGGCAGGTAAAAAAAAGCTGGATAGGGCTCAAAATAAAATCACTTTGATTGTAAGAATTAATAGGATCAAAATTAAAACCAGTCTATTTCAAACGAAAAAAAGCTAATAAAGTTTGGTTTGATGGTAGCTGGTTAGCTCAAATTTGAAATAACCACTTAAATGACAAATAAAATAATTTTATATTGAATTATGTTAGTTTAAAAAAATCGATAGTAATTCATTAAGCTCCATAGCCATTCTATTGATCGAAGTTAAAAAACGCGTCATCGATCGTTTACCTGTACGGGTAAACAAGGGAAGATTTAGTTGAATAATCACTGCAGTGTTACGCACGATGAAATCTAATGGAGAAGACTTGCTTGCAAATCATGTGAAAATGTACTACTCACCGTATAAATTAGTACTAAAAATGTAAAATATACATAAAAAGGTCAACCTTCTAGCTTTTCACATGCTCCATCCAGATAATAAATACTACTCCTACGTTAGTATTCATAATTTTGAAATGAAGAGCACATTAGACAAGCTTAAGAAGTTTGCCATGATTAAGCTTGAACAAATCTCTCTCGACGTACATCTCTTAGCTCACCACTTGCCCCGGTACGATTGGTCCATTAGTCTAGTAGGTTTGAAATTTCGTTTTTGATTCTATCTCGGAGACACAATTCAAAACTTCGATGAGATTTTAAAATTTTAAATGACATTCAACAACCAAATTTCAAATTTAGTATTTTTGAGGCCGTGAAAACTGAAATTTCGGTCCAAATAACCAAAATGTCGGTCTTGTTTCATGCCCCTATGAAATTTTGAATTTTTTTTTGATGAAATTTGTATATGTATTTTTTTACAAATTTTTTACATTTGTTTATCAAAAAAGACATCACAATTCTCCACAAAAAAAATTTGTGCTAAATCTGGTCCTAAAATTATGAGAACCGATCCAAATTGTACCAATTTCGGTTCAAAATCCCAAATTTTCAAAGAAATTAATTGAAATCATTGTAATAGTTTCGAAAATTTTCAAATTTTTTTGATACCATGATTTGAAATCTCGGTTTCGATCAAAATCCAAAATTTTGATCAAAATTTTCGAAATCGCGACGGTATTTTGAACCAACGAAATCAATCTCGACGCACGGTGCCAGCGAGCGATTGCATGCAGCTCGCCAACTTGCAAAACGTGACACATGCGTCCATCGGTCATGTCACTTGCGCTAATCATTCATGCTTACGTCCCTTTCGGGTTGCATGGTCAAGTCAATACAGGTTGCCTAATCCCGTATTATGTACTCTGTTCCTATAAGTTTACGAGGCTTATTTTTTAAATAATTTTATATATAAATAAATAATTTATGTTATATTCTATTGTAAAATTAGTGTGTTGTTATCTCTACACTACTAATAAATATTTATTTTTACTTTATATTCTCTACATACATGCATTAAGCATACTGGTTAGTTATAATAATTAGGGGTAATATAGTCATTTTTTATATCTTATTAGTCTATGTGTCAAAAAAATATGCCTTATAAACTTGGACGGAAGAAGTATTGTTTTGTTTTGTTTTACTAATGCCTGTGAGACCATCCCTTTTAAAGAGAGGTTTTAATATGCATACAATACCAATTCATAATCAGTGGTTAGTACACACATTCACAAAATTAATAACATATTCATACACAATATATTATATATAATAGTGGAAGTGGTTTACACAATAATATCTTACAAGACAAGTTAAACTGCAGCGAAAATATGAAAGTTTTGTAGTGTGCCATAATCACTTGGGCAACTGATAAGGTATAAGCCTTAGAAAAACTCATCATAATATTCCTGTATCCTGCGTCAAAGTAAGTTTCATCGATGAAATCTAATTCTTCACCTAAACATAACAATAATAGCAAGTTGAGTACATTATGTACTCGCGAGACTTGTGAAAAACCTATAATATATGCAAGTTGTTTCAAAGAAAAAAACTGCTACAGTTATTTTGAACTTGATTATACCCCATCATCGTCCTCTCACCCCTTCTGTCAATTGCGAATTTCGCGTTTGCACAATCACGGAAGAGATAGAGGCACAACGAGTGGAATGCGAACATCGTGAAACTTAGGAGAAGGCCGCCCAGGAGCAATGCGAGAGCCTCACGATTACCAAACAAAAAGGCTGTGAAAGAGGCAAGACGCCTTTACCACAACAACTAACCTAGAACTTCGCATAGGCTAGATCCCTCGAGGATTAATCCCCGACATATCATCCCAATCACGCCGCAGGTTCCAAGGCGAGAATTTATGTCAATTCATTAAAAGGTTTGTAGAGGTCTGTAATATAATTTCTAACATATCTAATGATTCTATGATTCGTACATTCAAGCATGTTGTACGCTACAAGAGTTTCATAGAGTACCTCAATATTTATCCGCCATCTACCATATCAGAACTCTTAGATATGGCAGATCAGTATTTTGATGCACATAAGGCGATTGAATGGAATCGTATAATCGACAAGAGCCAGGCACCATCTCAGCCAGGTTTAAAGATCACCGAAGGCAACAAACCTAAGAAGACTTTCATACATGAAGATAGAAAAAATAAAAACAACAAAAATGGTAAAAATATTATTTCATGAGATTACTCGACAAATGTACAAATTACTCGACAATATTATTTATAGAAAAGGAACTCATGTTGTTTTAATAAAATATATATCCCAAGAAAAAGGGACAACATTGCTTCATGAGATTCATGAATGGTTATGTGGAGTACACGCTTTATATAGAACGCTGATCGGGAAAGTATTTCGATAAGGGTTCTATTGGCCTACCGCTCTATAAGATGCTATGCACCTTGTAAAAACTCATGAGCAATGTAAATTTCATGCTTGGCAAGTACATCAACCAACTAATCAATTGCAAACAATACCATTGTCATGGCCATTTTCGACATGAGGCATTGATATAGTAGGTCCATTACCTAAAACAACTAATAAATATAAATTCCTATTTATTGCTATTGATACTTTCACAAAAATGGATAGAAGCTGAACCCGTAGTTTCAATTACGACACAAGCAGCAAAGAAAATCTTTGTGAAAAATATAGTTATTAGATTCGAAGTTCCTTGTAAACTAATTACTGATAATAATCATAATTTATTAGTGGTCTATTTCAAGATTGCTGTGATGAAATAATCACAAAAATTTGTTACGTTTCTGTTACTCGTTCACAGAGCAATGGAGCAGTAAAACATGCTAATGATCAAATCATGCAAGGCATGAAGAAACGAGTGTTTGGTCGTCTCAAAACACGCTTGAGGCCTTGGGGTAGATGACCTCTACTCAGTGCTTTGAGCCACACGCACGACAATCAGTAGAGCTATTGGTCAAACACTTTTTCATTGATTTGCAGAGCAGAAACTGTTTTGCCCAGTGAAATTCATTTAGGTTATGTACGAACTACTCTTTTTGCACATGTTAATCAAAACAGTTGACATGTAGATGATATTAATTTCCTTGAACAAAAGTGAGACCAAGCACTTATCAGGTCGGTAGCCTACCCTACAAGGTTTACGGTGATACTATAACAAAAGAGTTCACCCACGAATTCTTAGTGTGTGAGACTTGGTTTTAAGTCACATCCAAAATCAGTCTAACTTATACAAGTTATCTTCCAAATAGGAAGATCCCTTCACTGTTGTATCAGTCACCCGACCTAGTTATGTTCGGCTTGCTATGGAACATGGTCGAATCCTTTCAAACACTTGGAACATCCAACATCTTCGAAGGTTTGGTGTATAAATTTTTATATTTATGTATTAAGTTCACATTCAATACATTATATCTCTACCGTGTTATATATCAACTATTTCTTGTCTTGCTTTTTATTCTAAGTTATCACAAAAAATCTATCCAATCACAATCTTTAAGCAAAATACAAGGTTGCTAGTCGAGTTATGAGGTGATTTCTAATAGAGACTTTTCATGTAAGTCGGTACTTACTTCATTGAAACTCATTAGATTGACTTTATCTCCGACCTACTGCTAGTTCATACTAAGTATAAAGAAAAGAGAAATATGGTTGGTACTCCATAAAAACTGCCTGTCTTTCGATCATGATGCTGATCATTAAACAAATAGTTGGGGCCTAGTAATGATACATTTAAGAAAATTAATTCATAAGCAGACAAGTAATGAAATAATGTCAACACAAAATGAGATTGACGTAGAAGACATTTTTTGTTCATAGAATATTTTACATATATCTCAACTTTACATTATCATGTACATGTCCACAACAGATTTCACTTCTACGTGTGTTCTATTCATTTCTTCATCAGTTGAGAATTGTAGGTCAGGCACACCAGATTTCTTAGCATCACCAAGAAGTTCTTCTCTTCCTCATCTTTGACATTTTTTCCTACCTCCTGGGAAGAAGTTTTTTGTCTTCCTCATCTTCATGCAAATAATAATACTTCATAGGAGTTGATGAAGGAAATACTTCAGACAAAAATTGGCTAAAACATGATATAAAAAACCGAAATAGTTACCCTGTTTCTAACATATGTTCTTATACCTAGAAGTTTTTCAAAGAAAAAGAGATAATTTCAACAAACTCCTTTTTTAGTTCTTGAAGCTTTTCACCCTCATTCTTAACTAAGAATTACATGACAAAGAAAGGTTAGAAGATCAAAAGCTTCAAAAAAAACTTAATAAGAAATTGCTCGGAGAAATTCTTTCCTCAGTTCCATAACAAAAAAGAAGGTAAGGAACTATATCTTCAAACTTCCTCCTATTTTTTTTAAACTTTTCACCTCCACTACTCTATCATAAAAAATATAGAAAATGATGAATGATAAAAAGCTTAAAAAACTAAGAAAAAAAAGCCTAAAAGCATCCTAAGAACATAGAAAATTATGTTCTTGAAAGTTTCTTTTAATTTTTGAAGCTTCTCACCTCTACTCCAATATCGTATTTTCTACCATGCTTGTGGAAAGAAGAAAAAGAATAGGAGATGAAAAGCTCCAAGAACTAAAAGAAAGCTTAAAAATAATAATGACTCTAAGTTATATATTTTGCGCTTGAAAAGCTGAAGATACAAGGGAAGCCTTACTCCCCTTATACAGACTTTCAAACAGTTAAAAAATCGATTCAGTTACCAAAAGGATAAATTCCTTCATCGAGAACCTAACAAACGGTTTTAAAGGAACGCATGAGTCATGACCCCATAAAAAGTTTTGGAAGTTGAAAAGTTCCGAGTAAATACATTTATTTACTCGAGCCTTGAAGGCTAGCTGACGACGATTGACATACCCTATCCTATTTGCGGGCCCATAGACTCATAAAGAAAAAGAGTCCATAAATAAATACAGAGCCCAAGGCCCATTACCTAGTTATGACTTCAACCAGAGTTAAATTTAGCCACGTAGAAATATCCTCGACTAATATACATAGTATCGATCGGATGATATGGTATACCCTAAATTATCCCGACCTGATAGATATGCGCTAGTCGGATAACCCCGACCAGCATACAGGTTGGACGTGAGATATGTCTACACCCCGACGTAGTTGAGGTCGGGGAAGAAGTTACCTCCGCATATGGCTTGTGTGCGGGAAACACTTTCTTTGATAGGTACAGACAATAGTTTTGGAAGTTACTATCTGCGAAGAGACACCTCTTTATCAAAATATGCCTTTTGATGAGAAGAAAACTCTTAGCGAGAAGACACCTCTTGGAAGATGACAATATGCCATCCCTTCGTCTGTTATAAACAGGAGACAGGGGACAGTGTGAACGATTAGAGATAACATTAGTCTTTTAGTTCTCTACTCAAGATTGTACTCTGTAAACATCTGTAATATAATAGAGAAACAATTTCATTTCCTACTCCTCTCGATCTTTTATTTTCTTGACAAAGGAAACAAAATTTACATTCGTAAGCTCAATCTAGGGATCCTCATGTCTTGAACATCGACAGAGAGCTCTCAGTGCGATGAAAATTCTGGTGGTGGAGGTTGCAATTGAGCGCTGGGTTGTGATAGGAGTATACGAGGATGATCCCTGTGAGGTTAAATGGGAAAAATGATGAACTATAAGTGTAGTTATGCCGCAACATGCCCGGGAAGGGAATTTGGCCAGAGTTTGGCGTGGTAGCGTGGCTTTAAGTGGAGCTCAATTCTAGAGCGAGATAAGGTGGAAGCTGGTGCGACTTTAGGAGCTCTTGATCCTACTTAAATAGACCAGATAGGCATTTTGGTACAGGGAGAAAAAGGTAGTAGAGCGGTTGGCTTGGCTCGGGTGCACGTGAGGAAGAAGAAGAAGAAGAAGAAGAAGAAGAAGAAGAAGAAGAGAGAGAGAGAGAGAGAGAGAGAGGCCGACCTGACGGGTGGGGCTAGGAATCGGTGTGGGTCCACCTGGTAGAGAAAAAGGGAAAGGGGTGCATCCCTCCTGGCCAAAGTGTCCCCTTATTCGGGCCCACATGTAAGTCTTAGAGGAATTAAATGCATTGCATCTCCTCCAGACAATACACCATTGGGCAATTAATTAGGCCATCAAATCATATTTATTTATTTATTGTAGATTTTTATGAAGTCTTCAGAGATTTATATAGCTACTGTAAAATTTCTGTGATAAAAACTTTGGTAGAAAATTTTAAATAAATCTGACAAGCTCTGCCGCTCAATTCAATTTATTCTATTTTTCATTTAATTTAATATTTAAATTAGGTTAAGAATTTTTGTAAAAAAAAAATTAAAGTGTTTGTTATAATCTAAATGATCTTGTGTAAAGATTTCATGTTTATATCTTAAATATTTATTTTTTGATAAATCTGACATTGAAATTTTTAGATTTTCTAGTTTTTAGTTTTTGAATTTTAAAAGGCAATAAAAATGAATATTAATTTTTTATAAAGATAAACATTACTCGGAGGGAGATCTGATAAAAATTTCAGCTCTAGATAATCTTTTTGAATTTTTAAAAAATTTAACATTACACTGTTTCTTGTAAAAAAAATCCTCAATTTAAACTCTCTATCATTAATTATGTCCACACGATTTTTTACTACAGTAAAGTGATAGCAGAAGTTTCTAATATTTAATATTATTTTTGTAGATTTTTTCTGATATTTTATTTTTACCTTTTTTACTTTTATCTTTTTATTAATTCACATAATTGATTTTTTTAGAGCAAAAATCTAAAAAGAATAATAAAGCCAAAAAAATTCAAAATTTAACACATTAAATTTTTAAATGTGCATTCTCTTTTTCCGGTAAATTTTGGATGTTACAATGCCGCATCGATACATGCATCCATGGAGATCAAGATTGTACGTACGTATCTGCAGCACAAGATGTTCACAATGTTTTGTAGGAAACAGAGCACTCCGTACGTAATTGATACGATGATCCTTGATTAATTCGTTCCGAATTAAACATGACTAATTGGTATGATGATCCTTGATTAATTGGTCCATCCTTATCCACTGATTCGAGCACGCAAACGAAATCGCTAGGCGCACGGTTGTTACTATCTTATCATTAGGTTAGGTTAGGTTCAAAGTTACATACATGCATGTGGGAAATATCTAAACACGACGCGCATCCAGCGCCCGGCTGCGTCCAAACTGGCATGACGCAGATCGATCGATGTGATGCCATTTCCGTCGCCTACTCGCCTTGCATAACGCGTGGTTTATATATTTAGGCAGACCAGGAAGCCAATTCCATGGCGGATTTGGCCTTTTCTCTGACGGAACTGTCAGTGACCTGTCATTCTTTTAGTTTAGCCCAGGTAATTGGCGAGTTTGGCATGTGATTAGACTAATTCCCCATCGGTTTATGCCAACCGAATTAGGCTTGCTAGGTCAGGTAAACAAAAGCAATCCGTTCCATAGAATAATGGTTCGTCCAGTTACAAGACGCAACGACGACACGCATTCTTTGAAGTTACCCATCGCCAAGATCGGGGGAATGCTGACATGGCATGGATCAGCTGGACCAATCAGAAGGGGGGCCAGCTCGATCGTGGCGATCAACCCGGTGAGTTCGTGCCCGCTTGTGCTAAATTATAGTTAGCTTCTCTTTGGTTAAGATGCTCCAGATTATTTATATAGTTAAGCATAAGCTAGCTACAAGCCCGCAACAGAAGCATGCATGATACATGTGTTCTTCCAAAAGCTAGCTTGCAAGAAAGGCTACCTCAGTGATATACGTGTGCCTACCATTGTCGATATATTACAGATTTATAGGGGCTGAAATGCAGTAGTAACTGCAATAAGATTCTGAGAGGTGCTTATATGTTTTCTTTCTCAATACAAGTTGCATAAATCCTGAAACAAACGAAAAGGTAAGTAATCACTATCTATCTTTCATTCATACTTTAATATTTATATAATTTTAAAAAAAAGAAAACATAGAAGCACAATTCATTTTTTTTCCTCTTTTTTTTTTTTTGCAAGGAACTGTCTGAAGATTTTCTAACGCGGCTGATGGATAAGAATAACGGCAGTGCTAGCGCGAGAGAGACACCAGCAGGTTCGCAGTTAATGTGACAATTGCTCAACGCATACTGCTGTAATCCGCACAGAAATCTCAAGCAGACGGATGGATAGCTGCAAGGATAGCTCGATCGGGTTTTTGTTCCCATGGAATAAATCGAGTGATGTATGCCTCTCATGTTGCATTAAACAGGTACAGAACAGAGATGAGGTGAAGAGCAGCTTACTTGGTCAAATCAAATTTGTTCTGTTCACCGGCAGGGAGCAAAAAGAGCGGGAGTCCGCTACACTCATCGTAGCCTGGCTCTGTGGCTGTCGCCTGCCAGGAGCCCAGGACGGCTCGTGACCTGAAGAAGCGCGCTCGCGAGCAACGGTTTATCCACAGGCCCAGGCCCGGTCCTGGGCATGGACAGCAAGGGCAACTGTCTAGGGCCCACAAAAGATAGAGGTCTCAGCCTATTTATGTTAGTATATAGCCTCTGTACTAAGGCTATGTTTGGATGGGCTAAAGCTAATTGTTGGCTGGTTAATGGCTAGAGCTAATTGTTAGCCAGCTAATAATTAGCCCATCTAAAATTAGCCTAGGGCTGTTTGGATACATGGCTAATGGTTGGGCTAATTTCTTAGAAAAGCCATGTCTGCCCCTCATAACAGCTAGTGAGCGGACGCACAGGTGAGGAAGTAAGGATAAGACCAGCGCGAGGGTATTTCAGACTTTTCCTAGGGTGTACTTTCTATTAGCCCAAATTAGCTGCCACCCACCATCTAATGGACTAATTGTTAGCTGAGGGGTTGGCTAAAAATCAGTCAACCTATTAGTCTTCCTGTTTGGATAGACTAGGGCTAATTTTATCCAAACATGGTCTAAATATAGTTGATTAGTTGGCTGAGCTGAACCGCTGAAGTATACAAGGAACGAAGAAATAGATTTGAGAAACTTAGTGTTCAAAAGTATATTTTACTTAGCTCAAAAAACATAAAGTCATTAGATGATGTCAGCTACATTGAATTTGCATATATTTTTTTTCTTAAAATGATTCATTTGATGTTGAGTTAGATAAACTTTTTTAAAAAAAATTAAGAATGCCGCAATGACTTTACCAGATGTGCGAATGACTGCTGTTGAGATTTTTGATTTTGTTAGATCTATATACTGCTATCCAAATGCTTTGATTGCTTATCAAATCTTGTTTACTGTTTCTATGATAGTAGCATCAATTGAAAGAAGTTTTTCAACGTTAAAACTAATGAAAAATAATTTAAGGTCATCGATGTCCTAAATGGTCTAGCTACTTATGCACTGAGAAGGATATGTTGGGTTAGATTGATATTGACACTATTATAATGACATTGCATCTAGAAATGTTAGAAGGAATTGCTTTATATGATAATTGTATTCACATCTGGCTTGCTTATTTGGCAGGTAATAGATGATGACTCATGGCTTTCTCTTAGTGTGCCTTTGTAATGTAATCTTCTCCTAAATCGTTTTGTCTTCAGTAACATGTTATAGTTTTTGAGATTTATTCATAATATTAATGTGCAAATAAATTATCATTAATAGGTACTTTGTATTTCTGTGATGTAATAAGTCTAATGACAATAAAAATAAAAAATATTATTACATGTTTACGTTAGAATGAAGGGCCTCCACTTTTATCGTGCCCGAAGGCCTCTAAAATACCAGGAACGGCCCTAGTCCCTGGTTATCCACTCCCACTTTCGAGGGCAGGATAACGGAAAGCGAGTCACTGCTGTCGCTTTTCTTTGCTGTTGCTGTAATGTAAGACCCTCACTTTTATGCTACAGAGCAAACATAAAAGCAAGGTTCTAATGTGCATACTGTACCATTCCCATGATCAGTGGCTGGCACGCACAAAACACAATTTGGAATCACAACCATACAAAAGTTTAACATTTTATTACAGCGGAAGTATTGATACAATATGACCGACAAGGTCGACTAAACATAGCCAAAAGAATCAGATGTCTTGTAGTTTGCCACATAATCCACAGGCAACTGACAAGGTATAGCCTTAGAAAGAAATGTCGTTAATAATCCCGTTTTCCTGCGTCGGAGTAATTGTTGAGGATTCCTGTCTAAAAACAACAATAATAGCAAGGGTGAGTACGTTGCGTACTCAGCAAGACTTGTAGTGTTTGCAATACCTGAAATATATGCAAGCTGAATAGAAAGTGGGTTTCTACGGTTGTTTTGCATAAAGCGAAAGGTTTGAATGAAGTAATACTGAATATTAATGGAAAGCGTAAATAAAAATTTAAGACAGTTTGATAAGTAATTGAGATAACAAGTAATAAAAAGGATAATAACATTTTACTCACGGCCCTTTTGTGAGTAAAATAACGAACAAGACCCTCCATGGTCTTACAAAAGAAAATACAACGACAAGTGATATTTATCAGTCGTGAAACATTTTCCAAAGTCTTTTACCAAGGTTTTCAAAAATAGAAAACAACTAACTAATGCTGGTTAGCCAAGTCATCCATGATCGTGGATACGGCTATTCGAATAGTTTTAGACTCTGCAGAGTTGTACAGCTTTACCCACAAGAAATGTCCTCTCTTTGTGGCAGATCATTAGCACACTTCCTTTGGTGTGCCGCCAGAGAGTTCATAACGAAACTGTTCGTTACTTGGACCTTAACTTTGCACTAGCCCAATGACGTTACCCCTGACTATGATGGAAACTAAAAAGGTAAAAGGGATTCCGGAGCCAGTAACCCACCAGGAATAGAAATTCCGGAGTTAGTGACCCACCAGGAATAATAACAGCCCCAAATTCATAGCCAGGCGTACACTGTTACAACGGCAGATGCCAACACCTCGGTGATGACACCTCCCTCGAGCAAACCAAAATTCGGAATGCCCGTGCTACAACTGCCTACCAATGTGCAAAGCTAATTCCCAAATAATTTAATAAGTTAAGACTGTCCCAGTCCAGTACTTGTGGATGTACGGTTATACTTGGATCATGCAACATTACGTTCGGTCCTTAAAGTGACATGGGCGATAACTCCACCCTAGCTACGTACACGTTAAAACATGTACAACCGGCTATTGCCAATAATCACCCACGTCAAAACAGTAGTTTTATTTTCATTTTTATCAAACTACCAGTATCCTTTACTGCTTAAATAAACCGTAAAAGATTTCATAAAGAAAAGTGTGTGGGTGTAAATGTCGCTGACATTTTCTAAGCATCACTAAGCAAATGCAATTAATAATCGTTATATCCCATCAAGTATATGAATCTCCCCAGACCTAAGGTTATCATGGAGCTTATGTCAACAATATTCAGGAAATCCTCCAATATGGGTTATAGCTACCATACAACAGAAAATAAGGATTTGCTAGAATATAAGGCATGCAGGCAGATTTGTTAATCACATTTTAGATGATTATGAAATCTGGGTTCAAAATGCTCAAAGGCGTGCTTGCCTTGCTACTTGTTGTCTTTAGCGACGTGTCGAAGACGTAATCTTGCAGTTGTCGACGACGAAGTCCGAGACGTCGAATTCTACACGTCGTATAACGGAAAAGAATAACAAATAGCAAATAACATTTTCAATAAGGGCAAAAGGAGATCAGATGAAGAATCAAATAACAAACAGTATATTAAACAAGCACGAGTGTGGATTATGGCTTGTGAACGTATAAGTGTGTTACTTCTATATTCTTTATCATTGATTAACAGCTTAAGGGTTGCATCACATATGACACCTATTCCTTATGATTCATGCTATTTTATTTTACGAATTCAGGAAGCTAAGATTGTGAGATTAAATAAACTAAAATTCATTTTCAGGGTGTAGAGCTGCTTGTATTAATATAAATTAGTCGCATGATCATGTTTCAATAGGATTCAGACGCAAAGCATATTATAATGAAAAGGTTTCTACGGGTTAGGTGATTCTTACATTAAGAAATGCCCTAGGATTTGTCTAATTGTGTTTGGTTAATAGTAAGTGAAATGGTTTGGTTTGAAATTAAATTAAACATTGTATAAACATATACATTTAAGATCAAATATTGTGGAAGTTGGCAAGCTATCTTCAAAAAGGGTTTTCGAAGAATGGGTCTAATAAAGGAAATTTCAATCTATTGTTTCTCTGTCAGACTTTAATTGAATAAATTAATGGATTAGAGTTTATTGATTGACTAGGTTTTGACTTGAATCATTTAAAAGAACCATTCCAACTCAACCAAAATATTTCCTTTATTATTATTATTTTCTTTTCCTATTCTTTATTGGTTCGGTTAACCAAACCCATCTCCTTCCAGAGACTTTTGCTAGTCTCTCCCCCATTTCTCATGTCTCCACTGCTCGGTCTTTGGCCGGTGCCGACGCTAATTTGTCCAGCCTCCTCTGGCTCCTTGCCGTCTCTGCCTCCGTCGGCTCCACTCCAGCGCCGCGCCTCAGGCCAATCGCCCGTCGCCGGGTCTTCCTCGCGCGCGCCGCCCTTGCGCCGGTCCTTCGCCCTAGCTGCCGCGCCCTAGGGCTAATGCCCCGATCTCTGATCTGTTCGGATCTGACTCCGTGGGTATCCTCCGTCTAGCCCCCGGTTTCGGATCTCCCTACGCCTCCTCCGTCTGAGCTAAGTATCTCTCGCTACCTTCATTTCCTTTGCTCACTTTTTCTCCTCTTTACCTAATCCTTCACCTCTTCCCCTTTCTGGGTTGTCGCCTCTGGGATTTGGGGTTTCTCCAACATTGGCGGCTACAGTAGACTAACACCATTCGGCTATGGCTCGGCTATTGCTAGGGTTTATTCCCCCCTTTTCAAGAGCTAAGTAATTCCTCCCTCCTTCTTAATTTTTATTTTGATAGTCTAGCTGATTGGCTAAATATGGTTCATGATGTGATAAAACACAGAGGTAAACTTTATGAATGATAATTTCATTCTGAGGGTGATTGTTGTGAGCATTTCACGATCATAAATTGTTTATGGTAATATTATAAAGCGTGTAGTGTAAAGGTTTCATGAATCTTCTATGCTAAAAATGCAATTGTGGTCAGCGTATGATTGGATGCATTGTCATCTATATTTAGATATCATATTGAATTCTTGAGGACCTTATGTGCTGCCAACCTTGTATTTTAAGGTCAGGTAGTATATGGATAGGTATTGCATGCTTTGAATACAATTACCCTATAAGAATCGTTGTGTAGAAACACAAAGCTGTAATATGCTATTCTATAGTACGCTTAATCTTTTGCATCCGATTCTTTATGAGTCCATATGGATGAAGCAACAGGTTACACAATTCTTACTCAAAATAGATGTTCAGGCCATCGTGTAATATTAACCTGATACATATCTCGATTGATGAGTGACTAGCGTTTTCTTTATGTTGTATCCCATTGAGCTACAAAGGCCAATATATATTTACATACATAATGGACTCTATTGAACTGTGAAAGCCTAAGGTAGTAAATACTTCTTTTGTGTGCCTGCTATTCATGTTCATGCTTGAAATGAAGAGGGGTTAGAATTATGTTACAGGAATAAACGAGATCCTTTTATGCTTGTTACTGTCCTGTCTAGATGATTGATTTGTGCTATGCCCTGATGCATTGGAAAACGGTTATATGCATAGTTGGCTTACATGGATTGATTTCTTGCCCTAATCTGTAATGATTCTTGAACATAGATTCAGTGTGTGTTGACAGTGGCTTTAATTTGTTTAGGTGGCAGACAATGGTTTTAATGCCATTGATCGCTTAATGGCCATGATTATATACTGATGGATCATGATCTAGAAGTATTGGTGAGAGGTTTCACCGCACTTTGTTTAAGGGTAGATTGGCTTAGTAGATGATAAAGAAATTGATACTAAGCTGAACTTTGAAGATCTTTGAATATCTAATGATGGGATACTAATATTGGCTTGAATATTAACGGATTCACGTGGTAGATGATAGATTGATACCATGTTGGCTATGTCCCATTGGTCTATGATGAGTCGGGCACTTTCAAATTATGAGTTGGATGGCGTCATAGCGATGATCTTGAGTCGCAATACGCCGGGGGAGTATTAGCAATTCAAGAGAACATATGACGCAACCCTCATAATATTTGTTAAGCATCTAAACTGAGACCACCGACTCTATATTTTCTCTTCTACTATCCTTCTCTAATCCAAATTTTATTTTCATGCTTACTAGATGTGGTAACATACTTCTAATGGAATCGAATATTGGGAACTTACTTTTGCTAAAGGGGTGATCAGGCATTTATATAGTCGAGGCTTGATCTCCCATTCTTGCTCCTGAGATATGGCTCTCCTAGCTTCCTGCTGGTGGTTTCTTGCGCCAATTTTTGAGGCTCGCCTTTCCTGGCTTCTCCTATCTTATGTGGGTTTGCTCTGGGCAATAGCTTGTTTTGTGTCTCCTTAGTTGAGGTTTGGCTAGATTATATAGCCATGGCAAAGATGGTGTGCACAGGTGGTTTGAAAGAGGGCTTGGTCCAAAGGTCCTTAATTTGGATTGATTGTTCATTTACTAATCTTGTCGGTGCATTAATTCTTGGTCTCAGGCTTTTGGTGGTGGTGGCTCAGTCGGCATAAATAGTGATGACTTGGTTTGCTTAGCTTATTCTGGAGCCTTTTGGTTCCATGCTTAATCTCTGTTTCCCCATGCTTTTAAAACTTGGCCGTGCGTGTCTTGCTGCGCCGGTCTTCTGGGATGGTGGTTTGGCCTGCTCGCGCTTTACCGGAGGGGTTACTGGGTACTTTGCTCAAGTGGCTTGGTCTTAGCCTTGACTCATGTGCTTGGCCGGCTGGCTAGGTTAATCTAGAGCTTTCTTGTGCAGTCTGGTGACTTGCTTTGGTGGCTTAAGTGAACAGTTGGCTACTTGCCCTGGTTTCGGCTGGGATTTCCCTGGTGTGTTCGGTTGGACTCTGAAACGGGTTGAGCTGTCCTGAAGGCACTGTGCCGAGGCTCTATCTCTTTTCACTATTTACTGCGGTAAAATATTTTTACCTCTGTGATATTTTCTAAGTACTTGCGTCTACGGCTTATCAGGTTTGTATATTGCCGGATGATGCAATCTAATCGCGAGAGGAGCCAGATTGGCCCCCGGACAATCTAGGGTATCTCACTGAGCGATCAAACTCAGCTGACGGCAATTCTTTCTCTTTTCTATTTACTGTTCTTAATTTAATGCATTCATTCTATTATTCTTATACATGTGCAGTTGAATGTGCAGGTTCACTGCACGCAGATCAAGACAGTACAAAGACCATAGCATAGGGTCTTGTAGTTTATTTCCTTATGATGTAATCGGACTTGTAATCTAATGATTGTATTGAGTCGTATTCCAGATAATTGTTGTATGTCTTTGTGAGAATCGTTGTAACTCTTATGAATTGTAAATGTGAACTATGGCGTAACAATCAACAATGTTGTTGTTTAAACTCTGTAATGAATGATTTGGATCAGGAATGATAATGAATATTCTTGATCAGAAAATGGCAATTGACTTACTTTATCTTCTTACCATTTTCTTCTATAACTTTTTCCTTTTCTAATTTCAGGAATTCAATTTTTTTTTAACAAAAATTTTTATATTTGCAGAAAGATATTAATAAATCAAATTTACCTTTAAATATTTTATTTTTACTGTTTAATTAATTCAGGGATGTTACATGTAATCGCCTGGATCGATCAGTAGGGTCGGCACGGCCCATGCAACGCGTGACACGCAGGTGGCTCACCTCGGGCCGCTTGATGCCGTGCAGGGCTGGCAAAAAAAGCTCCTTAGAGTTTGAATAAAACTTTTTTCGATTATAATAGTTGATAGGATTAAAATTGAAACGATTCCATTTCGAACGAAAAAATTAATAAGACTACAGTGAATCGTTAAGGGTGTGTTTGGTTGCCTGCATGGTACCTGAATCGCATAAGTGGATGCAACTGTATCTGTTAGACACATGTTTGGTTTCCTGTTCATCCTGGCCAGGTGGATGCAATTGCACCCACTCATACAGGATGGAGAAAACACAGAAATTGGACTTCTCTCTAATGCAGGCCCGTGAGATGCACAAACAAGCAACCAAACAACTTAACTTGTATCCACTCAGTCAGACTAAGACTAGCCTGGATGATTCATACCAAACAAGCTAGGATGATACATGTAACCAAACACACACTAAGGGCATGTACAATGGTAGAGACAGCTGTTGTCTCTAACCATTGCCATGTCATCTATAGATAGTATTAGAGACAACTCATACAATGGGTTGTCTGTAGTGTTGTCTACATGATCATTTAATGCCAGCATGGAGTGAGTCAAAAAAAAAAATCCGCCATAGCGCAACCCGTGAATTCGTTGGTTGGAGTCGATGCCGTCTGCAAGCCGTCTCTAGGCCGTCTGCAAGCCGTCTCTAGGCCGTCTGCAAGCCGTCTCTACGTATTGGTTTTTGCACTAGCGTCGTCTGCTGCATGCGAGACGACTATTATCTCTTCCCTTATTTACTCCGGTCCATGTCATCAACAATCTGAGGTGGCATTCCTTATAGATAGCTTAGAGACTGCTGATGTGGACCGTTGTACATGCTCTAAGTCACTCCGAGACACGTCCGAAACTCTCAGAACGACCCGTCCGAAGCCGCAAAAATCGCTGGTTTTACGCGGCCCGTCCGGGCAAGGCGGCGAATATTGGGCTTGGGCCTAGGCGGTTGCCATCGCAGGCCGAATCCTAGGCCAGCTACCGGAGGTCTTGCGCGGAATAATGAGGAGGTCGACGGTGACGGGACGGATCACGAATTCGAGATGATTAAGGTGTGCACATTCGCGCGGTAGAATGGACGCCCGTTGCCGCTTCCTACTGCTGCTGGCAGGCAGTGCACATCTAGGGCCATGCGATGCGAGACGTCGACGGTTTGGATGCTCCTTGAGCAAACAAAACGTGGGTACGCGCGCGGAAATCAAATCACCACAAGTGCATGCATCCGTGTCATTGGGTTTGGGCACGTTGGATTTTGCATCCGTGTCGTTGGGTTTGGGCTTCTTCTTCTTCTTCTTCTTCTTCTTCTTCTTCTTCTTCTTCTTCTTCTTCTTCTTCTTCTTCTTCTTCTTCTTCTTTTGAAACGTACTTACTTCGACTATTAGGCACGTGCTAGTATACGCATTCAAAGGCAAAACAGATGTGCGCCGTACACAGTTGGACATATCCGTATCCGTATGCTTGTTAACGCGCACAGAACGTACGGCGTCTGAGTAGTGGAATTGAATGAACTCTTGGACCGGCCCGACATACGGGCCTACGTATATATATACCTGTGTGAGGGCTCGGTCGGACCAAGTCAAACCCAAAGAATACGACCGTACATCTCGCGCATATATTCTCGTGCATAGTTTCCTAGTCATTAGAGTTAAATAAAAGGCCTTTAGATATATGCATGGTTGATTCATGTTTTGGAAGGAAAAAAGAAAACGTTCTTTCGTTCGCGTGTTGAATCTTGACGTACACCATTCTGAATCATTCGTAGCTTCCGTTTGGCCGTTCCACTCCTGTTCAGCCCTTCAGGTACTCAGAAAGAAGAGAGGAATTTGACCTAGCTACGTCGTCATTCGTAAATTATTATTGCCCTAAGGGTGAATTAATTTCACTTGATATATATAAAGTGAGCGAAAACTATCGGTTTTGAAATGGAATGAGAGAAAACTATCGGTTTTGAAATGGGATGAGAGAAAATATGCGGGGATTTACACTACCGACCTAGCTAAATTTATTTTGGTAGGTCGGAAATATTCCTCAAAAGTGCATTGGTCTACTCGATAGATTATGTTTTTTTAATTAGAACATTGCATAACGTGCATGAGAAGCTTGGTATAAACTTGTTATAATATATGGTACGCAGTACTCACAGTGAACCGTACGTCATAACTAATAAGGTGATTGGTACATATTAGGGTATACGGTTTGTATGACAAGATTATTATAGATAGAATAGATTCAGTTATAATTTGTATTCAACATGGTTTCTCTCATATTTTAAATAATTTTCTATATTTTTCGTGGACTGATTCGATCTCCAAGTCACATTATACTCTTAACGGTTAGGGGCGGCGCGTGAAGACCACTACTGCATGCCTTAACCTTCCTATCGGAATTTCGATCCTCGCTGCTGATTTCGCTGTCATGATCACATTCTCTTCTTCCTTTTTTTCATCTGAACCAATCTAAGATGTCGCCGCGCATCGACTTCAACGAGCACCGTCACCGTCTGCTTCTTCTTTTCTTTCTACATGGCTCCTCAGTGCACGTACATGCATTCGTGCAGCCTCATGCATTCATGTTGCGTGATCTCTCCCTTTTTTTCCCCCCTTCTTCTGCCTCGTGACTCCCACGTCGCGCGCGGCCATGGCTTCCTTCTGTCGTAGCCCTTTTCCATGACTGTTGGTTGCTTGTCGCTCAGTCTTCTTTTTCACGTGCTGCACGCTCCGGCGGTGTCCGCCACCCTACGTACTCTCCCGACTGCCTTTTTACTTCTCTTTTCCACTTGGGTGCTCTCTTCTTCACTGGCGTTGGACACCTTATCCTCACCACACCATCGACTTTCTCCTCTGTTTCTTCACCGTCCGTCACTAGTGCACAGGTCTCGCAGGCACCGCTGCACCATCGATCGGTGTATCTCCAGGCAACGTAGACGAACTTGCTCCTTTCCTTTTCTTCTGCGAGCACGACTACCGCTACCGTGCTTGCATGCGTCCCCCCCTATCGTTCTCCACGGGCAACACATATTTGTCTCCAGTGTATTATAAACAACGCGATATTAAGAGCAAGAATATCGTACCGATCCCAATTAACAACTCAATGATAATTACACAATTCAAAGCTTGCATACCAGACATGCATGAACAAAATAATTAAGCAATTCGTAATTTCTAGGTCAAACTTGCATTGAATCATGTCTGCCAAAACAAACAAACAAACGAATGAATATTATAATACTCTCATATGTCGGACTAACAAACGAATGAATATTATAATACTCGCATATGTCGGACTGCTAAGAATTAATCTTAGTCTCCTTGCCACAAGGTGTAGGGCTGTTAGATAGGGATGACAGTTTTATCATAGGTTTGGGTACTTATAGGTACCTGTCGGTGTTTCGTGCACCGGCAATACGAATTTTTTGGTTAGTGGGGGTTGCGCGTTCCCTCTCCTCGAATGGCCTGACTCTGTGAGCCTAAAATGTATACTGGTTTGGGCCGAACGTCCCTACTCCAGTTCGTGAGATGGGTGTATATTGCTTCTGGGAACAAATGGACACAGGGTGTCACAAGTGAGGGAGTGTTTCTCGTGTTCGTCCGACCGGTCTTTCGTTCGATCGGTCGAGGGCCTCCCTTTTTCTCTGTTCTTTTGCTGCCTTTTTCTCTCTCTGGGCCCCTGCCTTTCCTTATATAGGTGGAAACGACAGGTTACATGGGAGTTTGAAATGAAAAAAGAAGGGGTACTATATGCCTTGGAGTCTGTTCTTCTGTCTTGTCATCTAGGAGTCTGGCCTTCTGTCTTGTCGCCTACCAGGCCTCTGCTTCCCCACGAGCCGGGTTGGTAGACTCGCCTGGGGGGGGGGGTCGGTAGCTACCCCAGTCGGAGAGGTGATGCATTGCCTTGTTCCTTCGTCCGGTGCTTGCATCATCACGTTTGACTCTTGGTGCTACCTCGGGAGGAAGCGTCCCGCTCTGCTACGAGCCAGGATGATGGGACCGGTGCTTGACTTTTTGGTGGGTCTTTTGGCGCCCTCGGGAAGGGGCCGCCTGCTCTGGTACGGACGTCAGGGGTCGTCACGTCCGTTGGGCAGTTGGCCAAATGCCAGTGAGGGACTCGGTGTCCCGACTGCTGGTGGAGGCGATTTCGGTTGGGTCGGAGCCACGGGCGTCCTGACCAAGCGGGGTCGGGTCATGCCGAGTGTCCCGACCCATGGGGCCGGAGCCATCCGAGTGCTTGGACCCGAGGGGTCGGAGTGCTCTAGGCCTGGCCCGAGTTGGACCAGGTTCCTTTCGGGGCCCGTGGGCCCTTTGTCGGCGCTGGGCTTTTAGGCAGCCCGCTCGTTGTTCCGGGCTGCTGGGGGTACCCATGGTATGTGTACTCATCAGTAGCCCCCGAGCCCTTGAGCGTGTCATGCCAGAGGCGGTCGGGGGTTTGCTTGTCGGTGTTGGCCCGACCGAGTGCGCGCGGGCGCCCCCGGCCGGTCTTCTTGGCCCGGGTGCGCACGAGCGCACACGGTGGGTGTAGCCCCCGAGCGGCTCATGGAGCCGGTCGGGAGGTGAGCTTGTTGAGGCAGGCCCGACTGAGTGCGTGCGGGCGCTCCCAGCTGGTCTTCTTGGCCCAGGTGTGCACGAGCACACCCGGTGGGTGTAGCCCCTGAGCGGCTCATGGAGCCAGTCGGGGGGTGAGCTTGTTGATGCAGGCCCGACTGAGTGCGTGCGGGCGCTCCCAGCCGGTCTTCTGGGCCCGGGTGCGCGCGAGCGCACCTGATGGGTGTAGCCTCCGAGCGGCTCATGGAGCCGGTCGGGGGGGGTGAGCTTTTTGATGCAGGCGGGCCTCTGCGGCTCCTTCGGGTTGGGATCTTTGTAGCAGACTGCTCCCTTGTCAGCCTTTAGTGTGAACCCTTGCTCTGTTTGTCGCCTTGGGACCGTGGTGGCTCAATTAATTTGGCGGCTGCGCGTGCGGCTGTGCGGCCGGACCCGTGGGGTGGCGTGACGCTCCAACCGAGGTGACGTCTCTTCGCCTGCCGCCGCTGTGATTCAATGCGCAACGGAGAGAGCGGAAAGGCGCCGTCGCGCGTTACTGAGGCAGCGTCTGCTCGGGTTTTATGGCCTCGTACGTGTGTATAAGTAGGGTGCGGGGGTGTGGGAACGATCACGCCCGATCGTTCGCACCCGCTCCCCCGCCTTTTTGCTTGTTGGCCTCCTACGCCGCCCCGAGGCTCTCCGAAAAATTGATGGCGAGCGGAGGCGACGGTTTCGGCGGCGACCGGCGAGGTGGCAAGTGCCCAGCGGATGATGCCCCTCCGGATCAGGACCCCAAGAGGCCCCGCGTCGCCTTCGGGTTGGCCTTAACCATCTCAACTTTTTGACAAGCACGGTTTTCCTCCTGGCGGATGTTGGCCTGCTCTTCGTTGTTTTTCCTCTCCTCAGCGGTTCCGGCTCGGGCTTGATCTCGCCTCCGGTCCCGCCGCCGGTTCAGGGAGACGACCCGGGGGTAAGGGCCCGCACGGCCCGTCTGTCAGCGGCGTTGGCGGGTCTGCAAGCCTCCCTGAGTGTTCAAGCCACCATGGTCTCCGCCCAGGAGGTGGAGCTGGTAGCACAGCGGGCCAAGGCCCAGGCCGCTGAGGCGGAGCTTGTCAGGGCTTGTGCGGATCTGCTTGCCATGCTTCACCCCGCCTACGAGAGCGTGGCGAGGATCCTAGAGCCGCTCGGGGTGAGGCTGGGTGAGCCTCTGGAGTGTACTGCCGCGCAGTACGCCTTCCACTTTACCCGGGCGACAGACGCTCTGGCGGGCGCGGCTGATCGGTTGCGTGCGGACGCCTCCAGCGACAGCTCTGAGGACAACGTCTCCCCTTGAAGGTCCTCGGGGCGGCCACTGCCAGAAGAAAACTATATTTTTGTATTTCGTCCCCTTCCCGCCTTTCCTTTAAATGACATAATTAGTACATATCGTGGTGGCCGGTCGTGGCGTTCGCCCCGGCTTTACTTTTTTTTTGTTCTTTGTTTTTTGGCAATGGTTGTTGGAGGGGAGACTGCCGTGTTTAGGGTTGCCTGATTGTGGGAGCGCTAGCATTTTTCTGAGGAGAGTGTGCGGGGGAGTGCAATTTTCTGCTGGTCGGGCCGTCGTTGGGGCTCGCCTTCGACCAAGTGCGCTCGGAACCGGTTTGCAGACATTTTGTGGTACGGGCTGCTTGCATACGTTCGTGCGGAAAAGGAGTGCTCCCGACTATTTTGTTCGATCCTTCCGCTCGGGTACTGCCTTACTCCCGCGAAGCGCTACTTCGCAACCGTGGCCGCTGGGGCGTAGGCCGTAGCTCCCGGATTGAGAGGGGTACCGCTAGGGAAGGCCGAACAGTCAGTCGGGTTACCAGCCCGTGCGAACGTACGGCGAGGCTCGTGAGTGTCCGTAGCGTGAAGTGTTTCTCCGGTGTTTTGCGCTGGGAAGGAGTGTTTCCGGCTGGCCATGGAAAGCCCCCCTTATGCAATCCCTTTCACCGTGGGGCGCTACTTTGCAACCGTGGCCGCTGGGGCTTAGGCCGTAGCGCCCGGGATGGTCAAGAAGCTTTATCGTGGGGCGGGGCCGAGTGGCCGGTCGGAACACCGACCCGCGCAAACGCACGTTCGCACACCATTGCGGAAATGTATTCCTGGGTCTCCGAGTGCCAAGTCGGTCGGGGGGTTGCGTCGACTGACCTCACCGACACGGGTGTCCGGATGCTTTTGGCTAAGTTCCGGTACCCGAGTGCTCGTTTTACGTCGTAGTTGGACGTTGTTCGTAGGGCTAGTTTTACGTCGGAGCTAGGCGGGGTGCGTCCATCCCGTGTCCTCATCTGGTGAGGCCGTCTGTGGGAGGAGTGGCCACTATCTGTCCCACGTATACACCCCGTCCGCAGGTGTGGGACCTGGAGGGGGTGAGCAGACGCGCGTTTACCAATCGTTGGCTTGAACACCGTGCTCACGTGAGCTAATAACGGGTAGTACGAGTGTGACCTGGAGATCCCTCCCCATGGGGGATCTTTGCCAGCAGACGATCCCCGGCGTGGGTGTTTGGCCCACTGGGGGCTTCCCATTTGAAACCTTTCTTTACTCGATCCCGTATCGGTCCCCAGGTCGTCCGCCAACCCGGGGCGCAGGTGACTGCCGCCCATCAATGGGTTCCACGGGAGAGTGCAAAGTATGGTCTTGGACACGAGTAGGGGCGATTGGGTCGTCCGTCGACCCAACTTGTGGCCCCCCGAGGGCTCGCCCCGTCCTCGCCCCTCGCTCAATTTCCCACTGGGGCGGCGCTAAATCCGCTTGGTGGATCGGGCCTTAGGAGCCCACAGCGTTAGGGCGGACCTCGGGCTGCCGGAGCCATCGAGCTCTCTTGATGCCCCGAGGCCGAAGGGGCCCAGCGGGCCTTACGTACCTGTTGAAGTAAATCGGCCCATTCCCACCGGCGGAGGCCGCAGAGTTGCGGGCGACCTGGCCCGATGTGGCGCCCTCGGTGCGGGCTGTCTTGTCGGCATTTAATGCGTAGTGGGGTATTGGAACCGTCGTTACTTACCGGCGGCTCGTTAGTGGGCTGTCAGGCATGACCGGAGGTTCGTGCGGCGCTTCGCCCAAAGCGGTAGTGTCAAGCTTGGCGTCTGTTGGGCTCGCATCCATTGGCGTCTATAAGTTAGGGGTGGCAGGCGCTGAGAGCGACGCTCGCATCCGCTTTTTCTCATCTTGTTGCCTGCTCCTGCCAAAGAAGAGACCGAGAGAGGCGAAGAGGAGAACTATTCTGGGAAAGGGTCTGCTTGCCTGCCTCTTAGTTCTGGGGGGATGTCGTGGCCAGCGTGCTCCATCCAGTCAAGCCACGCGCTCGGCTTGGAGAAGAAAGGCTTCCTCCCCCCGCGGGGGGAGCTGCGGTGGATGGTGCCGACAGGGGCCGAAATCCCCACGCCGAGCGACGGGGAGATCATGGTACCCGCCTCTTTCTTCAAGCGCGGCTTCGGGCTCCCCCTCCATCCGTTCGTCTGCGGGCTGCTGCACTTTTATGGGGTGGAGGTGCACCATCTGAACCCCAATGGCGTGTTCCACATTGCGGTCTTCATCACGTTATGTGAAGCCTTTCTGGGGATTGAACCCCACTGGGGGCTCTGGAGGCATTTGTTCCATGTGCGGCTGTGGAAGGACAAGCCATCGGACGACGCTACGCCCTTGGGTGGCACAATCTTCCAGTTACGATCCCACCGCGCGGCGGACTATATTGAAGTGAAGTTGCCGTCGTCGAACCAGGGATGGCACCCTGAGTGGTTCTATGTTCAGAACCTGGGGGGGCAGTGCTCCGGCCTTTTTTGGTAGACTCCCTGAAATGAGGCCCCAATGGAGCTGGGGCCATGGCTAGAGAAATTCTCCAGCAAGTCGTGGAGGGAGGTCGGCACGTAGCCGGTCATTGCCACGAGTTGAGAATCCACGGAGGGCGGGGCCGCCGCCCGCTGCTGCACACGCGCGGCGCCACCGTGGAGTAGCGCCGTCGTCGAGGCTCGGGCGGAAGCCCCGAGGCGAAGGTTGTCGAGGATGTCGGCAACTGCGTCTAGGCTCGTGGGGGAAGCCTGGCCACGGAGGGCGGCGGGGATGAGCATGATCTCCCCCATCGTAGTGACGACGAAGTCAAGGGCGCCGAAGCGGATCCAGCCCCTCGACACTGGTGTGCCGCCATGCAAGAAGGAAGCCATCGGGGAAGCGGACTGGAATCTGGAGATGGTGATGATGACGCGCGAAGCCCCCTACCTGGAGCGCCAACTATCGGTGTTTCGTGCATCGGCAATACGAATTTTTTTTGTTAGTGGGGGTCGCACGTTCCCTTTCCTCGAATGGCCTGACTCTGTGAGCCCAAGATGTATACTGGTTCGGGCCAAACGTCCCTACTCCAGTTCGTGAGATGGGTGTATATTGCTTTTGGGAACAAATGGACACGGGGTGTCACAAGTGAGGGAGTGTTTCTCGTGTTCGTCCGACCGGTCTTCGTTTGATCGGTCGGGGCCCTCCCTTTTTCTCTATTCTTTTGCTGCCTTTTTTCTCTCTGGGCCCCTGCCTTTCCTTATATAGGTGGAAATGGCAGGTTACATGGGAGTTTGAAATGAAAAAAGAAGGGGTACTGTACGCCTTTGAGTCTGTTCTTCTGTCTTGTCGTCTAGGAGTCTGGCCTTCTGTCTTGTCGCCTGCCAGGCCTCTGCTTCCTCACGCGCCGGGTTGGTAGACTCTCCTGGGGGGGTCGGTAGCTGCCCCAGTCGGAGAGGTGACGCATTGCCTTGTTCCTTCGTCCGGCGCTTGCATCATCACGTTTGACTCTTGGTGCTGCCTCGAGAGGAAGCGTCCCGCTCTGCTGCGAGCCAGGATGATGGGACCGGTGCTTGACTTTTTTGGTGGGTCTTCTGGCACCCTTGGGAAGGGGCCGCCTGCTCTGGTACGAACGTCAGGGGTCGTCACGTCCGTTGGGTAGTTGGCCAAATGCCAGTGAGGGACTCGGTGTCCCAACTGCTGGTGGAGGCGATTTCGGTTGGGTCGGAGCCACGGGCGTCCTGACCAAGCGGGGTCGGGTCATGCCGAGTGTCCCGACCCAGGGGGTCAGAGAAATCCGAGTGCTCAGACCCGAGGGGTCGGAGTGCTCCAGGCCTAGCCCGAGTCGGACCAGGTTCCTTTCGGGGCCCGTGGGCCCTTTGTCGGCGCTGGGCTTTTAAGAGGCATCCCGCTCGTTGTTCCGGGCTGCTGGTGGTACCCATGGTATGTGTACTCGTTAGTACCCAGCCCGATAAGAGTGGGTACGGGTAGCATTTTAGATCCATGGGTTTTCGGGTTTGAGTACCCGATAAGGTCATAGGATGGGTGTGGGTACCAATATTTTATACCCATGGGTACTCAATAAATATCCTATGATATATGGACCCCACTTTAAATATACATTAAAAAAATAAAACCCTAACACTTATTTCCCCAATCCGGCAATGCCCCTACTCGGCTTCAGCTACTCCCGATTCCCCCACGCCTGACCCCTCTCGCAAGTCTGCAATCACCATTCCGTCACCGCCTCCGACGCTTCACCACTCAGGCCCCTCCCCACCGGCTCCATCCCTACGGACACCTACCCCTCGCCCCCTCCCTAGCTCCCCTTCCACCTTCGCGTTCCCCTTCCCCCTCCATCTCCCCTTCACCCCCAGGAGGGCGCTGCCCTCACCGCCCCCTCCACCTCCTCCCGTGCCAGCCCAGGAAGGAGAATGGGGCAGTGCAGTCGGAGACAGATGAGGTTGTGCTCGACAACCCAGATATAGGGAGGGTAGCGATGCGACGCCATGGTCTCCGAGGAGGGCTGCGGCACGGTGCGCACGCTCGAGTTCTCTGAACAGGCGAGCGGCAAGGCGAGGACGTCGAGCTCGAGCTCCTCCAGATCCGATTGCACCAAACTGACTCCTCCAGTCCTATACGGCTACACCCCCCATTCGGCCGGATCCTCCAGTCCTCCACTCCTCCGCGCGGCTGCACACTATCGATTCCTCCAGATCCAATCCTCTTGCAGGTACCCAAAATCACGATAACTGAATGTCTGGAAGGATTATGTCGGTTCTCTGATTTTTGATATTTTGGTGAAGGTGCCTGAAAAGAACGGTATTCCAAGCCCTATGAAGGTGCTTGATCCAAATACCTATGACAAAAAAAGGTTTGTCACCAAAATTCAGAGCATTGCAATAAGCATACTTTTCCATTTGAGCAAAATGTTCAGATGAGTCATAGAATAAATGCTATCTGTAAGTCTATGACTTTTTTGCTTGGCTCTACACTTCCGTTTGTCCTGCAAAATTATGTGTTATCGTAATCAAATTAGTCAATAAAAGATGCAAAAAGTTTATGCAAATTAGCACCTAATGTTTAGTATAGTTTCTAACAGAAATAGGTTAACCATTGAATAATATGGTGGAGCTAGTATGATCTGGTGATATTTGTGAAATGAAGTAATGTGGAGCTAGTAGGATTATGTATAGATAGATTATGTTTGACGTGATTTATCACTTGTTCACCATAGATAGATTATGTTGACATTGTTAATCACTTAATAACCCTTTATAGTACAGTTTCAATTCTTCTGTATTAATGATAGAATATGATCTTTTATACTTGTAGGGTTATTTTTCTCCTTTGGTTATAGTACATGCTCTTGAATTGTTGATTGGAATAAGTTACACCATACGCTAGATTGATCATGAGTGTGTGCTAGTTTAATACCCATGGGTGCCCATCGGGTTTGGGTAACCATCAGGTTTGGGCATGAGCACAAATCTGTACCTGAAAAGCCTATTGAGTTCGGGCGGGTGGCACAGATTCGGGTTCGGGTGGTGGGTATGGAGCACTCGTACCCGCCCATACCCACTCCATTGCCACCCCTCCTGTTAGAGATTAATTTCCCACCTCCTCTACACCAGGATCAATTAATCACAATTGAACTAAATAATTAACTAAGCAAATAAGGTGTTGAACTTTATCTTTCTAATCATGCACCATAAAGTATTTAAGTCAATTTCACTATTCAAATGGCCAAAATTCATATTGTGATCAGTTCGGCCAGTAGGTTCTATTATCAATCGAATCAACAGAGCTATGACTAGTGCAATCAAAGCAACTTAGATATTAATCAAATGAAGATAACAGAAGGTACTGAATAATTATTAAGCTCTAAAATAGTGGATCTCTAGCAATACTTTCTAGCATCAATAGGAAGCAAACTTCTAGTTCAAGGCCTAATTCACAACTTTAATTGTATAGCTCATAATAAACTTCTAGTTCAAGGCCTAATTCACAACTTTAATTGTATAGCTCATAAACAGACCCATTGCATCATTGAGCATTCAATTGGTACCAAATAGTGAGAATGAATCAAGAATACTCATGGAGGAATAGATTAACACTCAAAGTTTGTTAAGAAGACAGAGCAAGGCACAACAAGAATGCTGCTGTCCTAGAAATCCAATTGCCGTCACTTGAGCCGTGGTGTTGTCGGCCCGGATGACGGAGATACAATGCCCTCACCACACCAGTGACACACCAAGTGGAGAGGTGAGCCTCAAAATCAGTCGCACAAGCCAATCCCCAATTCAATTTCCTCCCAAGATCTCTACTCACTAAACTAAGGTTTTGGCACAGCAAGCAATGGATAGCCTCACGGAACAACAGGAGCAAAGCTCCACTGAATGGTTCACAGGCCAACCGGCTAAGCACTGAATCAAGGATCCAGAGCACAACCGCACCGGCCAAATACCAAATCAAGGATCCATAGCACAACCTCACCGGCCAAAACCGAGCCCAAGATAGGAGGAAATCAAAGATGAAGCTTTTGTGAAATCTGAGAGTTACCATTCTCTGAAGAGAAACCACTGGCATAAGAAATAGAGGAAGGAGGACCAAGCTGCTAGGGGCGCCAGCCACAACCCCGCACCTGCCGCCTTGCTGGTCGCCATGAAGATCGGCGCTGCTACACCAGAAACGGGAGAGGTGAGGACTAATCCTCACCTCTCCTGTCTCCTTTTTTCCTTAGCCCTAATGGACAAACTGAAAGGCCCAAAAAGGAAACAGGCCAGCCCAAATTCCAACACCTAATTTCATGTAAACATCAAATTTTACAACATAGTGTTCATCTCCTTCTCTGTTTTTATTGCATGTGTGGACTGCCTCGTCTGCTCTAACAACCGCTGTGCTGCCCCCACCAAGCCCTATCTCTTGCACCGATATGAGCAACAGAACCACCGCCATCGAGTCCTCCTTGTATTGTTGTTGCTTCTCCCTTGATATTGGTGGCCGATCAATGTTGGTTTGTTAGACCCAGGAATAACACCCTCAAATCCTTTGTGTATCTTGTAGTAGTCCAGAAAAACGAGTACACACAATAAAGATGATATCACAACATATCAAATGCACTTTATTAATAATCAGAGTTTACAATATAAGTGGCACGCAGGCCAAATAAAATAATACAGTGGAAGCAAGATAAAGCAATTGTAGAGCCCAATAGAACTTCCCCAGGCAAACAACTAAGGTAGCAGCCTAGATATCTAGGTACTCACCATCGTAGTATAGCTCCTCTTATAAAATAATAAAATAAGCAAGGTCTGTACTAGAAATACCACAAATTTTACATGGGAATGCATTTTTAATTTAAAGGGTGATAAAGGAAGGTTATATGGTTAAGTTTTGTATAAAGCAACAAATTTTCAAATATTCTAAGTAGTTTTTAACTCCATAATTTTAATTTAAAATTTTTTAAAAAAACATTTTTCATCTCAGGATCCATCCTGGAGCTACACCAACCATAATAGAATCACTCCATGTGAAATTCATTTTTCTGAAATCTTTTTTTAAATATCAAGTCTAATATATGAATGGCTTGCTTGGCATACCCATGATCGAGCGTTTGACTAATCGATCATTTTTACACTCTACAGAGGTGGTACAACTTTACCCACAAAACATGATTATCTCCTTTTGCCAACATAACACACTTCTTTGTTGTGCGGCAAAGAAAATCATGACAAGGCACCTACAAAGCTCCATCCCATATAGTCATGCCCGCTAAGGTTCCACCGCTGATAGGGTTAAACCGCCCTAGTCAGAAGCCCCCCACTTGCGCCATGTGGCTGTCTCACCATCCCCACATTCAACTCAATAGCATAACTAATAATAGAATGTTGTACAATGGGTAGCTAGGTCTGTTCCATACCAGACTTGTGAAAGTACGGTATGGCTTTGCATTCAGCGAAACACAAACCGGTTCTTAATTGACTAGGTGAGTTTCTCAACAACCCAAATACCATAATATAGCCATTCTCGCCCAGTCTAAACTATATATTTAATTTATCGTGACATTTTACAAAACATCAAAGTATAATTTTAAATTTTAATAGAACTCCGTTTGGCACAAATTCATAAAAGACCTAATTTCAGTTTTAAGAAATTTGATAATCATCGCCCATGCAATACTTTCAAAATACATAACTTGTCCTGATTGCAAGGTTGGTATGTAGAATTGTCAGCTGCAAACTCCTCAGGCTCTCCGAAATGTATGCGTTGAGAAAAGAAAAAATTCAAATAATATAAAAATAAAAAATCAAATAAAACTCATAATTGGAATTTTTTTTTAGTATTTTAGATTAATTTATAAAGAAAAATGGAGTTAATAGGAGTTCGAACGAAGGAAAACAGACTTAAAGAAAAAGGAAAGAAAACATTGTTTAGGAATTTCTGTAATTTTGGATATATTTTTCTAAAGGAAATCTTGGTTTATTGCATTAGCATGAGTCAGTAGGGTTTTTCGGGTTTCTGAATGATTTCCCAAAAAAGGGATTTATGACACAGGGATGACATCATTAATTTTTTTGGCTGGATTATTTTTGTAAAGGAAAATCGACTTGGTCTATGATAGGTGGGGCCCGAGTTTTTGCGGATCGATAAAGAATTCTTCACAGTTGTAGCCCCTAATAAATTATTTGTTTTAGGTTTAGCCTCTATACTATTTTTTTTTTCAAAACTAGCCCCCCTGTCGCGCCCGGGATCCGCTGCAGGCTGCATGCAGCATACGGTCGGGGACCGCTGCAAGCCTCATGTGGTATTATAGCATGCTACAGTACAGTGTGCAAACTTTTTATTTTTAAAAAATATTTTTTTATAAACTGGATTTTGGATTGCCGCTGAAAAAATGTTTGATGGCCACCTGCGACGGTAAAAAATATTTCCCCCCCAAAAAATATTGACGACCCGCATAATTCTGAAAAAAAATAATATTAACTTGAACTGCAAATAATATTTTTACGGGATATATATTTGCGGGCCCATATTTTTTGCAGGCAATATTTACCATCATGGGTGGCCATGAAATATTTATTTACCGTTATAGGTCATGAATTTTTCACTATTGTAACCCCTAAGAAATCATTTTTCAGAATTAACCCCCTACCGTAATCTCGCGCTTCCCTACGCTGAAGTGTTAATGCCGCGAACGGGAAGCACTGCAAGCCACACCCAGCCGCTGCAACACACGTACTGTAGCACGATATCGCTCAAGTACCGTGCATGATTTTTTTAAAAAATAAATTTTGGATTGACACTGAAAAAATACGGACCCCTAAGAAATATTTTTTTCAGAATAAATACATATTCATATTTTTTCAGCATCAATCCAAAATGTATTTCAAAAAAATTGCGCGTGGTACTTTAGTAATACCGTTATAGTAATAGTGTTCTATTGGTGTAGCTTCCTTCATGTCGCGGCATTAACATTTCAACGTACAGGGAGCATGGGATTACGCTTGGTGGCTAATTCTGAAAAATGATTTCTAAGGGGTTACAATAGCGAAAAATTAACGACTTGCGATGGTAAATAAATATTTCATGGCCACCCACGATGGTAAATAAATATTTCATTGCTACCAAAGATGGTAAATATTGCTCGAAAAAATATGGGCCCACAAATATATATCCCGCAAAAATATTATTGATAGTTCAGGTCAATATTATTTTTTTCAAAATTGTGCAGGCTGTCATTTTTTTTACAATTATGCAGGCAGTCAATAATATTTTTTTGCAGGTAATATTTTTTACCGTCACAGGTGGTCATCAAATATTTTTCAGCGGCAATCCAAAATTCATTTTACAAAAAAAAAACTAAAAAAAAGCGTGCGTGGTACTGTAGCATGATATAGTACCGCACGAGGCTTGCAGCAGTTTTGGTCAGCTGCACGTGGCTTACAGCGGTCTCCGGCCGCTGCATGCGGCTTGCTGCGGATCCTAGGCGCGATAGGGGGCTATTTTTGAAAAAAAAAATAGTATAGAGGCTAAACCTGGAAAAATTATTAGGGGGCTACAGGTGTGAAGAATTCACTGATCCCATAGTCTTGACCGGTCCTCTGTAGATGTGTCCACGGGGCATGGCGCAAAGGCGCAGCGGTGAGCTCGAGTCGCGACTGGAAGTGGTGCGGTGGTTGGGCTACGGCTAGAAGGGAGGGAGCACTGGGGGGGGGGGGGGGGGGCACGCAACATAATCAGTTAGCCACAGGCACGGAAGCGGCAAGGGAACATTGACAGTGATGAGAATCACAGAAAAGCAACTAACGATTAGCAAGGGAAAAATAAAAAATTCAATGAGCAAGAGGAATGAAACTCAAAATTAAGGGAGGGAAATGAAGAGGAGAGTGATGCGCACCTCATGATGCAGGTGTTATCGAGAGGGGAGCTCGGGAGTGGCGGCGGCGATGTAGGGTGCGACAGCCAGCTACGAGGAAGAAGATTGGAGCTTGGTGTGTTTCGAGCAGAGCAGCGTGCGTGATATTCTGGGAAGCGGAAAAATGGAAAGGGGAGGGGAATGCGAGGCTGGGGATCTCCTTTTATATCCTTGAGTTTTGGTGGAGGGACGAGAAACGATCGAGGATCTTAGCAACTGGGTGCCTTCAATGCTCGAGGCAATTGTTACTGCTACGAAGTGGACCAGAGAGGTCAACTGTTACCCGAGTGTCGGACCTAGAAAAATGCTCCTGAAATCCGCTGTGTATCCTGTACTAGTCTAGGAAAAGCTAGTACACATAGTAAAGATGATATTACGATATTTCAAACATACTTTATTAATAATTAGAGTTTATAATAAATATGGCATGCAGGACAAATAAATTAATACAACAGAAGCAGAATAAAACTAGTAGTAGAGCCCGATAGAATTGCCACAAGCAATCAACCGGGGCAGCAGCCTAGTTATCCTAATCCTCACCTTCGTAGAGATGTTCATCCTCTAAAAATAACAACATAGCAAGGGTGAATACTAAAAGTACTCGCAAGTTACATATGAAATGCATTATTAATGTAAGGATAACAAGGGATGACAAAAACAAGGGATGATAAAATGTCAAAGATAGCACGGCGGTTTCTTGTTATAATCACCTTCTATTTTGAACGGAGCTCCTCCTTGCATGTTGTGTTGTGCATGTCCATGGTTTGCTTCAGCCCCAGCCGTAGTCACCTCATCTCTGCCTCCATGTCTTCTTGCATTACACCATTGCAAAAACCCATCTCATGTATGTCAAATTCATTCTCTTTTTGATTCAATTTGTGTAGCCTCGAAGCTGTGGTGGTCGTGGCCGTCCGACCCGCTCGACGCCGCGGTGGGCACGAGTACAACTCCGCGCTCTGGTGATCAACTTCGATGAACGTTATGTTAGATGACTCAGACAGCGAAAACTCTGGGAATGTCTTCCTCACCGACCTGTTTAGCCCCCTAGTGAACGGCGACCTGCCCCATATGCAGTGAGATATAATCAACCACTTCTTGTTTCTTCAAAATCTGCACGGTTATAATCTATTCGCTAGATATACGATTAGATGTTTTTCGTTAAATAACAATATCCAATAGTTACTATAGTTTAATTTAGTTATGGTCCACTAGATTAAGAGCCATATATTTTGCTTTTTTGTGAGAATTTCTAGTACATTCTTTTTTTTTGTTAGAAAGATCCGATGGTGGTTGTAACCAGGGTGCACCAGATTAAGGGCTAGATGTTTTGCTTTTTTGTGAGAATTTCTTCACTATTTTTTTCCTTAACAACTCTCACGAGCTTTTAATATATAATAGATATGAGAGATGTATTCTTTTGTTATATATGTGGATTAAAAATTGAATCTATATATTATGATTTAAAATTTGAAGTTATATTTAAAAAATACGTAAGTACTTATAAATAAATAGTCACATTATTTTTTAAATAAAAACTATTTAACATAACTTGTAATCCTCCACGGGGCGAAAGCTATTGCCCCTGGGAGGCCTAGTGGGGGCCGGGGTTGGGATTTTCATATTTTCAATTTAAATATTTAAAAAGTTGTTGACAGTCAAAGTGATAAGGACATACCTAGCGCTAGAGTACCAACTATACAACAACATGTTGAAAGATCAAGATGGCGATCAGAAGAGGGTGAATGATCCTAAATTTAAAATTCCCACCTCTTGGACAAGATTGATGCTTTCTCCAACAATAAGCCCGAAGAACCAAGTTAAATAATCAAACTAAGTAAGTAACTCTCAAGAATCAAGAGTAATAATGGATCATCTTAAAGATAGCAGCATATCTCCCTAATAAAATTGCTATGAATAAAAATTTGTGGTTCATATGGTCATGAGGACTTTTTCTTTGGTACTAATGACTGTTGAGAGTCCACCAAAAAAGAAATCAAATCAAAATCACCTTTAAAAAGAGAGGAATAAATAAGACAAGATCAGCTGCTTCTAAAAAGCAAAAGTGAATTTCTAGCACAAAAGAAACGCAGTCAAAAGGTGATCTCTCCAAATCTGTGACTCATTTGAATTTCAAAATTTTTATCTGATGAGATAATGGAGTCACGAAGCTACCCACCAAAAATTAGATGCAGATTATGCATAGAAAAATTATGATGAAAATAACAAGCTCTACCACACAAAGAACTCAAACAGAATATTTAAAGCTCGGTGAAAACCTCATGGATCCAAAACTATAATTCATATGAACTTCCCACTTTGAGGATGATAGGTATGAAAGTCACGCAACTTGTCCAATAAGAATCACCCCAATATCAGATCATATGAATTTTCTATAAAATAAATAAGGACTGCTGCACAGAGAGAACAGACTTGAACTGGAAATCAGAAAAGAAACTTTAAGAACACAACCTTTAAGATTTCTCAAAGATTAAACATGGAAGAAGTGAACCCTAAATGATTGGGATATGATTTAAGAAGATTTATCTATCAATCATTCATTCTTAGTTCAAAAACCACAAGCATTTAGAAGGAGGGGAGGCAAATGTGCGAAATTTAAATGCTTGAAAGTAAATACTGAATTTAAATTGTGTAAAGTAAAGACATAATGTAAATGAGCAATTTAAATTCACGAGTAGAGTAAAGAAATTCTTTGTATTTCCGGAAGGAAGGTTTACAAAACCTTATAACAAGTGAGTAAAACTCAAAGGAGCACACAAAATCTTTAAGTGGGGAGGCTACCCTTACCCCTCTATTTATAGTGTCTATGAGTCATCCTTCACCCTTGGATGGGTTGCTTCTATCCTAAGCTACCCTCAAAAGGCTAGGATTTGATCCCACGCACTTACCCGTTAGGCTAACCCAAAACCCAATAACATAACGGGTTTTGCACACTTCTCAAAGCAAACTAGACTTAAACCATTACTCTATCCTCTAGAACTGCGATTCAACAATTCTTCTTGATCTGAGTAGTGTCAAGCTAGCATCTCCACCATTCCCTTGCTTCCATGACTTGCTCCGGCTTCATCTCCGGTCATTTTTCGGCGATCCCTGGCCATCCGAACCTCTAGCTTTCCTCGCCTAATCCCGACCATTATTCGCCTCTCCATGACTATAAATTGAAGCCCTGAAATAATCAAAGACAACGAAACTCATCACATAGCATTGCCCAACAAGTTATGCACAATAATCATTCATCCGAGGAAATTGCTTCAAAAACTGGGTACCTCGCAGTTGAGGCCAGCACTACCGCCAGTATACGGCTGGTAGTACCGCATTTGACTGAAACATCTCAAATTGCTTCAAATTGAAAATTCAATTCAAATCCAAACTCAAACCAGAGCAACCCAAGCTCAAATAAAGTCGAATACTTATCACAAATATGGATGGACCTCCACATGGTCCATCACATGTGAATCTTCTCCTTCACCACTTTTTTTTTACAAGACCATAGTTCAAAGGAGATCATCAGAAATGTAACAGTTCGTAAGTGCTACGGTAACCGAATCCGTTGTGCGCTACAGCACAGGACCATTACGTTGCTACAGTAACCGAATTCGGTTACATGCTGCAGTGGCCTGATCCATACGCTACAATACCGAGTTTGATTTTGCTGAAGTATTCCTGAATTCTTTCTTTCCCTTTATATTTGCATCTATTGTATTGTAAAGAAAGGAGACATCATATTAATATGATAGCTATTTTGTATTTATTAAGCATTCTTCGCTTATTCTTCATCATAGCATTCACATAGAGATGGAAAATTGGACGACTTCTTTCAAAGATCATTCTACATTTTCATTGAGAATTGTGAGATCAATATACTTCACTCAGTGTCCGTGAAGTTTAACGAACATGTAGTTTTGGTGAATCGAAAAGTTGCATGCCCACTGCATCTGGTAGCGAGGGATTAGCTACTCTTCATCAAGAGAGCATGTGAGTATCCAAATTCTACATCGTAAAGATCAGACAAACCTTGTATCACAAAGTTTCAAAATTTTAAATGTACATATATCCAAAACGATAACTATTTGTGACTAGAGGGAGTATATATTTAAACCTGCTGCATTGTAGGATAACTTATCTATTGTCACTTTATGCTGAAAATCCCACCCTTGTCTCATTTTTTTGATACTTAATAAGCACAACTATTATATATGTTTGGCTAGGGTTCAATTTATCGTCGACTATCACTCGAATATCACGATAATCGACCATATCGAGCCGGTACGATATTAGATACCGATTGGTAAACCGATTAAATTAAAAAATTTGAAAATTTGAAAAAAATTATGCAACAGAAATATTACAATTATCGAGGCATATCAAGCGATTATTGAGGTATATCAAGCGAAAATCGCTCAAAAAATCGACCGCCGAGGACGTTCACTTGGTCGGCTGATTATCGAAACAAATATCGCGATTATCGAGGCAAATATCATGATTATCGAGGCATATCGAGCGATTTTTTTTTTATTTTTTGTTAAAAAAGTTTGAATTCAAAACTCTTCGATTTTTGGTGATTTTTGCGCGATTTTCAACGAAAATCATTATCGGGCTGGGGGCAATTTTCAAGATGATTTCGGTAATATGAACCCTGGTTTGGCCTGGTCGTGTTGATCCCTTTTATTTGGATGAATAGTTATAGCGTGTGTGTGTGTGTTTTATGTGTTGTGCTTTGGTTGTTTGGCCTTGAGCCGTCCTTCATTTCTTTTCTTTGTTTGGAGTGTAGGCGCTTCAGGGTGTGGTTATCACCTCGTATCTTGTTTGTGTGGGTGTTGGTTCGCTCTGGAATGAATTTGCAAGTGTTTGGTGGTGTTACATCGGCGCTTGATGGTCACCTCTTTCTCCCCCCTCACTTCTCCCAACAGGACATGTTTGCTGGGTCTGCAAGGCGTGTGGCCTGCAGTCTCTCCCCAGAGCCAACAGGTACACCCCTAACATACAGGGAAGCTTCCCTCCCACAGATACGCATGCAGTGCATTCCGGCCTGCAGCGCAGGACGAGTTTAGATCATGCGTTCGTCAGTTGCGTCATTTGTGCCTAATCTCCCGGCCGGCAAGATTGCAATTCATACTCTACTGGAATGCACGTTCACGGGCTCAATTCGAGGGAACAATTGATGATGCGTCGTGATGTGATGCGGTTCAAGAGGTGATTCGTCAGGCAACAAGCACCGCCGTGTGCTTACATGAAACGAAATTGGCGCACAATGGCATTGGCAGCAGCAGGTCTGTAATCACAGAGGCATGTACTGGGTAAGTGGGTAGCAATTTTGCAGAAAATTTATGTTTATTTGCCTGCAGTTGGCACGCGTGGCGGGGTGCTAATCGCCTGTTCAGACAGGTTTTCCGACTTGTCAGATTCGTGGACAGGGATTGATCCGGTGACCACAACAATCACCACGAAAAATGAGGTCGCCCAATCGATCATGTCATGACAGGGGTTGACGGTCCTCAGGATGAAGTCGACAAAGTGATTTTCCTACAGGAACTAAGTGGGATTGAAAGCTCCGCAAAAGACAAGTGGCTTGCATGTCCTCGGTGATTTCGACCTAATGTAAGTATCAACCAGGGGACGAGAGTAATTACAATCTCAACAGGAGTTACAGGAGCCTTGCGGCATGTGCGTTCAAAGCAGCAATCGACTATTTTTTTTTTTTTTTCTCTAAAGGAACGAAAATTCACAAGGACCAGCGATGAGCAAAACTACTCGGCGCACACACGCATGGATCGTTCTCAGGTTTTTGGCCTGAAATGCAGGGTTTCCTTCCAACCGTCGAAGAGGCTTGGTCCGGGCCGGTCCAAGCAGCAGACCCACTTCTTGGGTTACACATATACTCATACTCATACTCATATAAACATTAGCGGAAGAAACGCCGGCCAGAGAGCCATGCCACGTCGCCTCCCACGCTCTCTCTCCTCTTTTTGCGAAAAACCCCTCCCGGTTTTTTAAATTACGTGTAGGTCCTTTTAATTTACGCTAAGGTCCTTTGTGATTTCCTGTGAGAGCAAAACAAAAAATCCGCGGTTCGCGTATAGGTCCCTCATTTGCTGTTTTACATAAAAAGCCTCCCGTTAAATACGATTCGCGAACAAGTCCTTTAGTACTTTTTCAAAATAGCGAACAGGTCCAAAATCATAACAAATAGGTCCCTGCGCTTTACGTTTAGGTCCTTTCTCCGTTTTGCCTGGAAAAAATATTTTTGTGGTCCGTTTTTTCTCCGGAGCATGGAAAATATGTTTTCGTTTGCCGTTTTTCCTAAAATAAAATAGAAAGTCGTTTTTCGTCCGTCGTTTCTCCGTCTTTGTTTGAGGAAAAAAAAAAACGAAGATTCATTTTTCGTTCATCCTTGCTCCGTGTTTCTATATTGTTCGCAAACACTAATTTACGCGGCGTGCCGCCGCGTACGCGTTTCTAGTCAAGCTATATAGCTCGAACAGGGAAAGCACTCAAGATCTGGGCTAAACTAAGGCCCCGTTTGGCAACTTGGAACCGAGTTGTTTCTACTAGAATCTGGGAGAAACTCAGCCAAACGAGCTAAAACTTGGAACGATTCTTCTCGGAACGTTTCTCCTTTTTTCACACCGTGGTTGAATCACCCTCAACCCCGTTTCACTAGTTTCTACTAGAATCTGGAACCGTAACAAACGGTTTGCAGAAAGTGATTCTGATTCTACCTGAAACGTTTCTACCAAGAATCTGGAACTGTTTCTGTTTCTACTAGAATCTGGAACCGTACCAAATGGGCCTTAAAAATTGGCGATATCATACATCAGTTTGCCGTAGGCAGCGAATTTATCAAATATATTGAAAACGAGAGTCGCTAAAAAAAGAAAAATAGGCTAGAAATTCTCATAAAAAAGTAAAACATCTAGCCCTTAATCTGAGCGGATCCGAATTATAATAGCTTAAGATTAAAAGAAAGAGTCCAATGATCTCCACCATCGGATGTTACTATTTAAAAGAAAAATTTTAACCGTCTATCTAGCGGACCTGCCCGGATTATAACAGCTTAGATTAAAAGAAAGAGTCGAAGGATCTCCACCATTAGATGTTATTATTTAAAAGAAAATATCTAACCGTCTATCTAGCGGATCCAAGTTATAACAGCTTACATTAAAAGAAAGAATCCAAATATCTCCACCACTTATTTTGGTGCGACTAGATTATAACGGTGCATATTAATCTACGTAGATACTTAATTTAATTGTTGTTCGAATAGATGCAGGCATGCAGCACAGGAGGAGCGCTCCCTCTCTCAAGAAAAATACTTAAAATCGAAGATCAAGCACAGGGTGTTAGGGCTGGCAGCCCTTGAACACATTCGCACACGCCAATGGTCCCGGCTGAATTGGATTAGAGATAGAGATGCCAACACTAATTTTTTTTATGTTGAAGGCCAACTCAAGGAAGGAATGGAAGAATTTCATTCAAACCCTGCACATAGAAGATGGCATTCTCACTTCCCACAAGGATAAGCAGTTGGCTTTGCTATCAATCACTCCAAGCGTAACAAAAATATCTAGTATCAGATTAACCCTAACTAAGTTGAGCGATAGTAGCCATTGGATCTTATTATTTAAGAAAAATATATAATCGTTTGTCTAGCAGATCTGAGTTATAACGGTTTAGATTAAAAGAGAGAGTCTATGCCAAGTACAATGATCTTGTTATTTAAGGAAAAACATATAACCATCTATCTAGCGGAGCCAAGTTATAACAGCTTAGATTAAAAGAAAGACTCTATACCAAGTACAATAAAAAATAACAAAAATTCAAAATAAAAAAATTATACATTTGATTTTTAAAAGACAAACCTCCTATTGATCTACGACGGATGTTGGGATTAAGATTTAAAAAATGTGGGTCCTATCTAGTCTAGAAGTAAGATGGTGGAGAGTCAAAACTTACTAGGAAATTGAGCGCGGCGGCACGCCGCGCACGTGAACGAAGAAAAAATATTTTTAATACAAAAAAAAACGAGAAAATGTTTTCGTAGAAAAAGCGGACCACGAGAACACTTTAAAACATTTTTTCCATGCTCTGAAGGAAAAACGGACCACAAAAACATTTTTTTCGGGTAAAACGGAGAAACGAAAACATTTTTTCCATGCTCCGAAGGAAAAACGGACCACGAAAATATTTTTTGGTTTTTTTTAGGAAAAACGGAGAAACGAAAACTTTTTTTCCATGCTCCAGAGGAAAAACGGACCACAAAAACATTTTTTCCTGGTAAAACGGAGAAACGAGGACATTTTTTCCATGCTCCGGAGGAAAAACGGACCACAAAAACATTTTTCGTTTTTTTTAGGAAAAACGGAGAAACGAAAACATTTTTTGCATGCTCTGTAGGAAAAACGGACCACAAAGACATTTTTTCCGGGCAAAACGGAGAAACGAAAACATTTTTTCCATGCTCCCGAGGAAAAACGGACCACAAAAAACATTTTTTCGGTTTTTTATAGGAAAAACGGCCAACGAAAATATTTTTTCTATGCTCCGGAGGGAAAACGGACCAGAAAAACATTTTTTCCGGGCAAAACGGAGGAACGAAAACATTTTTTCAATGCTCCGGAGGAAAAAACGGACCCGAAAAACATTTTTTTGGGGCAAAACGGAGAAAGGACCTGAACGAAAAGTGCACGGACCTATTTGTTATGATTTTGGACCTGTTCGCTATTTTGAAAAACTATAAAAGGGCTCGTTTACGATTCGTATTTAACGGGAGGTTTTTTATGTAAAATGGCGAAGGAGGGACCTAAACGCGAACCGGGAAAAAAAATCTCCCTCACAAAAAATTGCAAAAGGACCTATCCGTAATTTCAAAAACCGAAGGTTATTTTTCGCAAAAAGAGGAGAGAGAGGGGGTGGGACAGGTGGAGGGGCTCTCTGAGGAGAGTTTCTCCCGATCTTAATATAGGTTATATATGCTACCCATTTCTCCATTAGTTGTAAGTTGTTAATTTTTTTTGCCTTGCAAAGCCTAACTGTTGTTTTTATTAATTACACTCAGTTCACCAACGTTTAAGTCTCATACTCGATATCGTTGTCCACCAAATTTAGGGATGAGATGTGCTTCTATGCTCTTCCTTTTAAAAGTTGCACAACTATTAAAGCATGAATGGATGGTAGATGGTGATTACTTACCCCTTCGTTTGCTTTAAGATTTGTGCAACTTGTACTAGAAGGAAGAACATAGAAGCACTGCTCGGTAGGGATATATACATGTTTGCGCGTTTAATCAGAAAGGGTAAGGCTTTAAGTATTTTCGATAAATTTCTAACGTATGTACGTAGAGGATACACACAATATGAGTGATGCGAGCGTGTGATCTGTGTCTACATTGAACTCTCTAAAAAAATCGTACAAGCTTTTATTTCCTAGCCAAATCTGCATCCATGACTTTTAAAACAACTACTTGCAGGAATATTTGAAGAAACGCTAGATTTAATTATAATTTCCCCATCAACCTTAGAACAAAACCATATGCACCCCTCCGAAGAAACAGATGCATTTAACATTTCGTTGTCACTTCCGCTAATACTAGTATAGCTAGAGATGCATGCATACTTCCTAACAAACAAAAAGCATCTGCGTACATGCACGTACGTATAGGACGATCACCAACTACAGCTATGTCAATTAGTGTGTGTATTAATTATATCATCCAGTAAAATTGAAGACGTATGGATTGCTTTTAAAAGTTCATACTGTCTAAGTACACACTCCCTATAAATCTATAATCATAGTGGATATATAAACTAGATGATATGTGTTAGGTGTGCAAATTAGGGACATCTTCGATGCATTTGCACGAGTTTAATTGCGACAGTTAGCTGCCCCTTTCGGAGGCCGAAACTGGACAAGTCTAAAAAACAATTATATCTGATAGCTATAAGTAGTTTGATGGTCAAAACCACGCTATGTGCAGCCACGGTTTTGACCGGCCGGCCCCAACGTGCACGAGCAGCAACTTGCAAACTAGAGTTGCGTCTTTTATTTATTTTCAAGTCGCCCTATCGATCTGCCTCCATCAAGTCTTAGTGTATATTCATGAAACCTGCCGATGAACTATACATACATCAATCTAGTCAATTACTACTTAACATCTGACTTTGGATGACGCAACAACTCGAAGGGAGAGCTAGCTTCGTAGCTATAGCTAGTGTTTGTTAATGTACAATGATAGGGAGATAAATAACCAGCAACTACTTGAAGTGCATATCAGGTCAACTTTTAGTTAGGTGCTGCTCCCTTCGTTCCCGAATAGATATCATTTTAGAATTTTGCATTTCAATCTAGACAAGTATGCAAAAAAACCAAATTATCCTCTTTTATTAGGCTACTTATTACTATTGGACAGTGTGTAGTCCAACATTAAATTGTCTTGGAAATAGATAGCCTAATGGGAGGTGTATATAAGGAAAAGAGAGTGAAAAGTTATTTCGAAATTGTAGAATGATATGTATTTAGGAAAAAATTTAAAAGCTAGAATGACATATATTCAGGAACGAAGGAATTAGTTATTAGTTGGCACTCGCTCCATTGATAAATATAAAGTCTATAGTTTGAATGACCTTGTTTATAAAGTCTATAGCTAGTGTTTGTTTATGTACAATGATAGGGAATATAAGGTTTGTATGCAGATTTAATGAGTCTTTTCTACTATATCTCTATTTACTATCTCTCAACCATATGCATTTATTTATTACCATACAAACAAAGTACATACTCCTATTATCTCTCATCTTCCAAAACAACCAAGAGGGTATGTAAGTCATTTTCTCTCGTGTCTTTCTCAATTTCACAGCATCCTTATTCCTTGTGCAAAGTCAAAATATGTCTTATATTTATCAACGGGGGAGTGCATCGAATATTTGACTATTTTGACTTGGTCTGATTAAATTTTAGGTGCCATTTTGAAGCAATTGACTTGACTTTGTGTAAACACCGTAAATTATTTCGCTGCTGGGCGCATGGTGTTATGTACTTCTGTTGTTTTGCTTGTAGGGTTCAACACAAGGCAACCGTGTTTGTGTCCCGTTGGAAGAGTGTATGTATATATATATAAGCTTACAAAACTAAATTAGTCATCGTACAAAAATTAAACTATAGCAAGATCAATACCAATAATTAGTCATCGTACACAGTGGCGGACCCAGAAAGAAATTATAGGTGGGGCAAGTTTAAAGTAGTATTAAAACGTTAAAAAGAATGCAATGTACCGTAACAACAATAGTATTATTAAAGAAGCATAAATATAACGTTCAACTAATACGGTCAAAGAAGAATTAGCAAATAGGCAACATACCACTCAGTTAATAATTGGTGAGGGACGAGGCAATTGTATTCTCCTAGTTTTGAGGCGCTGAAATCGTCGGATGATGGCTTCATCATTAAGTGATTTGAAAATCTCTCTCTCCGTATAGCAAACCATTAAGTCATTCATCCAATTGTTGGCAATTTTATTGTGTTTCTTGCTTGGTGCAACGTTCCAGCTTTCAAATTTGTTGGGCTTATACATATGCGGTATATACAAAATACCTGGACCTAATAAATTGTAGGTGGGGCAGCAGCCCAAGCTGCCCCACTGGTGGGTCCGCCCCTGGATTCGTACAAGTTGGCAAACGTATTGAACATTCATACGCAAACTGCACCCATGTATATACTTGCAAGAGAATAAAGTGATGGGACGATCGAGGCCGTCCTTAACAACACTCGTGGTTTATTCGTTTCATCAGCGTATTAGTCAACGGCAACTAGGACCATATATGTGAGTGTGTGGCCACTTTTATAAGAGAATTAGGGGAGGGGGGGGGGGGGGGGATTAATGATATGTGGGCCCATATGTTGGTGACTAAATAATGTAGCTGAGGTCATACTCAATGCACAAAATGTACATGGAGTAGTTATAACACAGGCAATGAGCGTGCTAGCCCTGACAGCCGGCCCCCTATTAAATCGTCCATTGAAGAGGAGTTCGATTGCACAATGTTAATGTAATTAATATGTAGATCAGGGAACCAAAAAATTACCACTATTACTACAAAGAAAACTGAAATGGAGACGGTCAGACGTACGCAGCTCAATCACATAGAAAGCGAAGGGTAGAGGAGAGAGATGCAACTTTACATATATAAACGAGTTTATTGCATACTTATAATAAATCCATCATCAGTTACTCTGACAAAAAAAAAATGAATTACAGGGGAGTGATGAATTATGTAGCTAGCACCACCCTTTGGTACAAGAAGTACACACGAACCTAATTAACTACATGCTCCGGCCTCCACATGGTCCCGTTCTCGCGAGACCAGACCTCAAGGTCTCGAGTCCTTACCGAACGCTTCCTCGGTTCACATGATTTCATGACCTAGTCCTTGATTATTAGTCATCCTTAGAGACTTACATACTAGTATAAACAAATAACGAATTGATCTTATTACGCTACGTACACGTATAGGTATAGGTATCAACGTACGTATCTTTTGACTCAAGGCATGGATTGTACCGTACGTACGCACTCGACCGGCGTATGCATACGAGTACGTACGTACATACACGCGCGTGTTCATTAATCTTCCTTGTAGTCCTGGTTGTTGTAGGGCGCGAAGAGCTCGGCGAGCCAGTTGCCCTTTCGGTGCACCCTGGAGCCCAGGTCGGCGCACATGCCGTCGCTGTCGTGGATGCTGTAGGTGGAGATGCAGTGGCGGCGGTAGAAGCGCGTGGTGCGGCGCATCACCTCCGCCTCGCCGTCGACGTGCCGCACCATCGCCTCCACGCTCGGCAGCGCGAACCGCCCCCCGAGCAGCCCCGCCAGCCACCGGCACCGCAGCTCCGACGTGTGCAGGTTCGATACGCTCTCCACGTACCCCACGAACGCCATGTTCGGGATAAGCGGGTGGATCGTCCCACTGCGCGCAGTTGGTTCACCGTGTTAATTGCTTAAAACACGCGGCATGCGTACGTGCAATTAATTAGCGGCAGGCGCGCGCGTACGTACCGGTAGAGCGGCATCATGCTGGACTTGTTGACGACGAGGCCGCGGAAGGGCTCGGGCAGCACGGCGCGGAGCTTGTCCTTGCCCTCGAAGCCGGTGGCGAGGAAGACGAGGTCGGCCTCTACCTCCGTGCCGTCGTCGAGGACGACGCCGTTCTCGGAGAAGCACCAGCCCGAGGGCCTCCTGAACCGGATCAGGTCGCGGTCGGCCATCTCGAAGAAGCCGTCCGGCAGGATGGCCATCTGGCAGCTCGCGTAGTCCTCCACGAACGGGTGCTCCGGCTTCAGCCCGTACTTGCCCAGCGGTAGCTTCCATGACAGATACGACTCGATGAACTTGGACACCCCCGCCCTCTGCCCACCAAACAAAAAAAAAAAAAATCAAAAATTTCAAATTGTCAAATCGATGCCGCCTAATAAGCAAAGTTGTGGGTCGTGCATATATTCTTTCATGCTGCTGTCAAGCTAGCTAGGGTGATATATGGCGAAAACGAACGAGGTCTCGAGCATGCACACGTACAATTCCGATCGATCGATGTACGTTCACATCCATCTACATTTTTATGCGGCGTATCCATACACGCACGCACGCACTAGTAGTGTAGCACGTACGCCTGCACGTGGATGTGTGTTGTGTTGCACGCGTACGTACGTATATACGAATGCAAGGTACATGTTTCATACCAGTGGGCTCATGAGGCGGCAGAGGAGCGATCTGAGGAGGCCCTGGTTCGGCCTCTCGTAGAGGAACTGGGAGAAGCGGGTGGAGTAGAAGAGGAAGAAGGGCAAGCCCCAGACGGAGTAGGACGGCACCACCCAATGCAGGGTCCTCACCAGCATCGTGCACGCCTGCCCTCCCTCACCTGCATCGATCAGCACGCATGCAACCAGAAATGGAGACCGCTTAATTAATCAGTCGTCCAGTCAATCGTCCAAATCTAAAATCTAAATGATCAAGAATTCTAAATCAAGTTTCCGGCCAAGTCAAACGTCAAACTATTCACTACCAGCATGATTGCTTAGTAATCGATCGAGGGAGTATATTTGAGGGCCGGAACACAGAGTTCGTTAGCTAGCTAAGATACCCAATCAGCAACTGCGAATAATCAAGTTAATTTGGAAGGTTGTTTAGAATGGCAGATTATTTTTGTTGCAGCGTACGTTGCTCTGGTCAAACCTGCAGACATTTCCATATAGTCTCCAGTATGCAGTCAAAAACGATGGAGTGATGCTTGAGTTTCAGAAAGAAAGAAAAAACATCAACTGGTGTCTCTGGTATGTGTAGCTTATTCGCGGAGCTTGAAAAGTCAAAAGTATGCGTACGTATTGCGTTTAGTGTACTTTGAACTCGTAAATCGTAAATGCAAGAGGCTAGCTAGCAGCTACACTGTCTAGATGGAGTGTACGACGGATCATGACAAGAGTGGCCTTTTCTGGGACATGCATGGTATCCCAACTAAGATTTGGGTCTCCGAATTAGTTAGCCATATGTACCTGTCGCAACGTACATGTCACCGAAAATGGTATGATATATTTCTCTATCCCAGTTCAGCAAATGATTGGATGCTTCCAAAATAACTAAATAAGAGATCCTTTTTTAGTTAGTTTCGTATGAACTTGTTTGGCAAATTCTCTTCTATCATTTCCTTGTAAATGCACGTACACACGTATGATAGCCTATCTGGCTGCTGGTTAATTACATGCATATGGTTCCTTGATGTATATATATATAACCATTAATTAAGAATATATTTTTAAAATTAATGATGGCAATACATGAATGCTGTTTTTTTTTTTTTTTTTTTGCTTCATAATATGAATGTTTTTTTTACCTTGGTTTGCCTCGGCGCATTCGAGAGCCAGATCAATAGCACTCTTCTTGTACCCAACTACCACAACCTTCTTGCCTCTCATCAGCTCCACGGTCTCCTGCTCACTGAGTTTGCAGTAGTCCAAGGAGTGCATCACCGTCCCCTTGAACACCTCGGGCCCCTTGCCCGGCGGGAACACCGGCATCCGCGGCACGTCGCCGTATTTCCCCGTGCACATCACGATGAACTCGAACTTGTACCACTGCACATGGAAATCATATATATATATATCGGACGAAATCAGACTACGCGCGTGAGATGTGGAAGTGGGAACAAGGGACGACACAGCACGACTGCCAAAGCATGCACACGGTACCTGAACGGTGTCGGAGTCGCCGGTGTCAACTCCGACCTCCCACATCGGCTTGCCCTGGAGCGGCTTGCCGGTGCCGCTCCACTGCTCGGTGAACCCGGCGTCCCCGCCGCCGAGGAACCTGACGCCGACCACTTTGGCGCCGAACATGATGTAGCGCCACAGGTCGAACCTGTCGGCGTAGCCCTCGAGGTAGTCGACGATCTCCTCGTGCGTCGGGAACGTTGGGTCGTCGCGGTTGCGCCACGAGTAGTCGGAGAACTCGTAGTCGGGGCGCGGCGTCTGCAGCCTCGTGGAGCGGTAGACGCAGTGCTTCCACACCCCGCCGATGGACGGCGTCGCCTCGAGCACCACCGGGTCGAGCCCCGCCAGCTGCTTCGCCGCGGCCAGGCCACTGATCCCGCCGCCGATGATCGCCACCCTCGACACCGGCGGCACGGCGTCCCTCGTGCACCGTGCTTGCGCCATGATCGATGAAAAGGCCGTGAACTAGCTAGAGTAGTGCCGCCTGAGCTGTGCGTGGGGTGATGTGCAGTGACACGGCCGGTGTGGGGTGAAGCTATAAGAGAGGGCTAGAGCGTGTATGGTGTGGCGATTCGAAGGGGGCTTGGTGATGTATTTATAGGGAAGCATGCGAGGGTTGTAGCATGTGAGCTTCCACTATGTGTCGTAGAAAATGGAGGGAAACATTGCAAGAGAGAGAAAAAATGCCTTGGAAAAGAAAAACTAGGTGGTATCCATGCACGCCAAGATATCACCGGAAGGGGTGTACTACTGGCGACTGGGCCCATGCATGCATTTACTCTCTGATATCCGATCATGCATGTTCCATCGATCTCACCTTCTTGGATTTGCTTTCATACGGATGTTTTCTTTAGAAACCATCATCCAAATTCTTGACCATTGGATTTGCTTTCAGATCGATGCACGCCCCCCTGAATTCGAGGTGGGTTGATCCTACGGTCCAAAGTTTGCATGTTTTTTAGGACAAAAACATCCCGATGATTCTTATACACTCCCTTTAATTTATTCTTAGCAAAACTAATCAAGGTTAAATATTTTGTTCCGATCATCTACCCGGCAGTAAATTAGTCGCGTCGTTTTCGATGGATCCGGACCTAGTCATGTATTTTTACTGGTTTTTTTTTTTTCCTTTGAGCATGGATTCATGACACACGGGAACGATGACCATGTCCCGTTCAAGGGCGCGCCTCTTGATCGAGAGAACTTGAACGAAACTTTGGACCGGAGAAAAAGGAATTGAAAGCGGGTGTAAACCATGCATGCTTGGGCAAATTTGGTTAATTACATGCCTGCCTGCCTATGTCCATATCTTCCTTGTCCCCTCTCTGTGCATGTGCAGTGAAAGGGTGCGAAATAGACCATGCATCTCTGTCCTTTGGTTGCCATGGCCCGTCAGCATCGATCACCAGCTACCGCCTAGCTAGCAGTACGCTAATGTGCGCGGGGACTATCTATCCTTTCCTTTTCGACACAGTATGGAAGCAACAAACCCAATGGTGGCAGCCTGCGAGGCAGTATTGATTTCGGAGGCGTCTCCTTTCTGTATATTCCCATTGCATGCATGATTCAGGAAAGAGATTTAATTTGTTTGCTCTCACTAATGTAATTGATACATGTACGCACACATGATCTGTCATGCATATATATAGTTATCTCGAAAATTTTTCCTAGACATAACTCAAATCTCTCTAGATAGCTACTATGTTTTTTGATTTTATCCAAATAGAATGCTAGTCCAATTCATCTACAACTCGAGCTCTTTTGGGGCTATAATCTATCCCTGCACATGTAATCATTGAAACAATAATGTTTCTCGTGGGTTTTTTGTACAGGTTTTTTCACTTTAAATCTTGTCTCCAGATTTTGTGTGCCGTGCTAACCTTAAAAAATGGTATCAAGGCCTAATAAGTGGCATCAGATTCTAACAGTTTTACTGCTCGCCGAATTAGCCATGGGCGGTGTAATCGATTAATTTAATTTCTGGCGTGTACTATATATGCTAGACATCTCGAAGTAAAATTATGAGAGAACTAAATCTGACTAGTATAGTACTGATAATGATGTGAGAATACATACGAGGAATTAAGCTAGACATCGATCATATCGATTAAGAGAAAGAATAGACACCCAGATTCAAACCGAAGAATACCGTAGCGACAACTGATAATGATATGTAATTAGCCCTGGAGATTACTGTCCTATACTATATATATTAGCATTCAGTAGTAATACTGGATATGATTTTTTTTTCACATATAAAGATTATAAGATACTCATGCAAATGTAGGACTCCAATTGTTAAAACCCAGTTCTTTTTTGTTCTGGCTATTAATTATCCAGCTTTTCACACTTTTTCATACCATGAAAGCATACATGTCGCGCTGGCAAGCAGCACCAATTTTCAACACTGGTTTTTAATAACCATGGTTATGTATGAGGTCGAGTAACCAAACCAACTTTGTTAATTAGATCTTATTGATCAACTGGAGTACACAATGTGTATGTAAGTGCGCTTATGAACTCAAGAAACCAAGACTAGGAGGGCTGACCTTGAACATGCACCCGGCTGGCATAAGAAAATCAAGAATTAGGTTGATCAGCAAACATATAGTAAGCGTATTTTTCATCTGAACTTCCCTTGAAGACCCTGATTATATTGGAGATCTCTTGAGCTTTGACCTCCAAGTTGACCGTGTATATTACTAATTAAGTAGTCGTTTTGGATACATTCTCACATCGTATATACGATTCTGCCCCACATGGCGCGAACCAACATCATCGACATGGTCCGATTCCATTGGTCTAGTTGTTCAATTACATGCATGATGCACTGTGAGGTTTGGTGCATTAGTACGTAGCCGTATATATAATTGATCAGCATATTTGGTACGGATGATTGTACAAATACCACAGCTAGCTCCTGATTATTCCATACATTTACAGCGAAGTTACGTTCGAACTACTCTGCATGTCACTTTCCCATGAAGTGGAGGACCAATCAACGCGCGATAGTATATATATATTTGCCATGCATAATGGTAAACTGAATAGCTCGGTATATGTCTATGTGAACCTGCAAATTAAGTCGAGTAGAGTGGAAGGTATTAGCACTTTTGGAGTTGCAAATGTGCGCAAGATTAACAAAGCTCTCAGAAACGGCGCCAGGGAAATCATTTGGCTTGTTTTACTGCAGTAAATTAATTCTTTGACTTGAGATGATATAGTAGTAGAAAGCAAATAGTTATTCTCAAAACAGAGAGAGTAATGTGAAAGTAGTACGGAACTACGGATTTAATTAATGTCTATAGCTTTATTTTATTCGTAGAGGGAAAGACAGACAGTACGTAGCGCCTGTTACAAAAAGAACAAATTAAGCACTCCAACGTACGTAGGAGTACGTGGGAAAAGTAAGAGTATTCAAAAGAACAAAGGCATAGTGGCGAGCTTGTTGAAATTCAAATTGACCGTCAAATTTCAACAAAGGAATTAAGGCACATTGATTTGTGCTAGGAATTTGGCGTGCTATATATTTCCTGTAAATCATGCATAGATTAATTGGTGTAAACAGACCATGCATACGCGCATCAAGCTAGTATATGATTCTTGGACGGTGACAATACTTATACAGGCTAATATATTATTTTTTTAAGTACATATATACGCAAGCACCAACGCGCATGCACTAGTTAATTTCGAGAAATTACCATTAAGCTTAGGCCAAATTTCGCTTGCATTTCTTCTACATGCATGTACTATAGCACCACAATGATGGAAAAAAAAAACGCTCATAAATAAGCTTCCGAATTATTCTACATGGATGCATAATGTACTCTTCAGTCTTCACTCGTCAAGATTTAAGAGAGAGAATAGGGAGAACAAAAGGAGCTAGAACATGAATATATTATATTTTATTTAGTTCATGATGATTTTTCAACTTGAAACATTTGAAAATTAGTTCAACGAATGTGCTAGAAAACTTTGAATTGTTGGGGACCAACTACTGGACCATAGAATTGAAGGGAACGCGCAAGACAGACATGCAAGACTGACGACAGATCAATTAGTAAAAGTACTTACAGCTGACTAATACGCTGTTCATATTTTCTCAGTCCTTTCCTAGTATTTTTGCTTATTTGTCCGGAGATTACTCTACCACTAATTAGTTAAGGTGGTGCTAATTAAGCTCAAGCAGAAGCGTAATCAACTAGAGTACCGGTCCGGAACGGAGATCGAAGAAGTGGATGTTGCAACTTACAAGACCTACATGGTAGCTAGCTAGTGATAAAATGAGAAAAAAAATCCTGTTTGTTAAGAGCTCTTTTACAGTGGATTATACTTGTAGTATATTATGGTAGTATAAATTAGATTTAACCATTGATTTGGTGGGGTATTATGGACTTTTACAAATAAAAATATTACATTTTAAAAGGGTATTAACGTAATTTTAGCGAGTCATCGAGGTCCTCCGACGCGCGATGCACTGACGGAGGGAGGGCTTCCGGTGGGGATGAAGAAATGGGCTTTGGGTGGGTGAAAAAAAAATTCATTTACCGTTTTACCCATCCACTGTATTGAAATTTTTTACCATTCTACCCCTCCTCATATTCTACTACATATACTACACATGATAGTATATCTTGATCTAATTTATTTTTAACCTTTAGATTAAAAACAATGAACGGTCCATATTCATTATTGTGCACCGTAAAAAACTCCATTTTTAAAGCAAGAAACTAGCTCTTACGCACAAGGTTTTGAGGTGGTCAAGTTATCTGGGTTTGGAAGCCTTGACCAAGATTATCTTGGGGAGTACAAGTCCAGTTTCTATCGATTGTGTTTCTACTAAGATTGCAGGAATAATACATTACTTAATGCAGGATCAATACCTGAATTATGAGACCAGACATTTAACCCCCTGAGCTTTGTAATTCAGTTCAAATAACATCTTGACCCAGTTTCACATGTTGGTATTGCCTACGTGGCACAATGAGTAGATGGTTTTGCCACGTAAGGTAACACACGCTAGACAAGTTTAGGTAAAGAATATGTGGAGCCTACAAGAACTTCTCCCCCAAATCGAAAGAGAGAGGGAGGGAGCTACAATGGGCGGCGGACATGGAAGTGCAGCTGGGAGCTCGCATGATTGGTGAGAAGTCCTTGCGAGACACATCTGTTATTAATCTAACTTGATCAGCTAGTCATTATACACTAAAAACCGCTCACTCATCATGCCATGCGGGAAATAACACCTATAGAATTGGGTTATGGTGTTATTTGAATCAGATTGCAAAGTTTGAAAGTGAAATATCTGATTTCATAGTTTAAGGTTGTAGATAAACTTTCGAGTAAAGTTGTGTGCTATGGACTTCTTCCGTAAGTGTATTTAGTGGTTGCTACTTTCGTATAGTTGCACGAATAGAATATTCCATGATTGTTGCATGCATGATCATTGATCGATACAGTATGTATGCAGATCGCCATCTGCGATGACTGTAGACCGACTTTTGGAAACTGAGCGTGAAGACCAGTAGCCAGGCCATGTTATGATCGAACTGCAGACGAATATAGTTGGTGGATGACACGTTCATGCAAAGATAGATGATCGGATATATGATCACCAAAAAGAAAAGGATGACTGAGATGACCCGGAGAAAGAAGACGGCAGGTCGGCAGCATGTTCAAAATGGATGAAGAAAGCCGTTATTTACCCCTTCTGCGGTTTAGAGGGCCATATATCCAAATATGTACAGCGTATGTGTTGTAGGCCCAGACAATTCTACCCCTTCGACGAGTGGGGCATTGTTCGTAGCTCGTCCTTCTTGACGGCAAGAAAGCAGGAAGGCGGAACAAAACAACGGAAGAAACTATGGAGGAAGGCGTCTGTCTCATCTGAACATATGTGATCAACAGTAAGTACGGCAAAAGCCTGCCGCTCCGGCGGCCATCGACCAAAAGATGTCAGACATTGTCGAGATCAAACCTGAGCCGAACATCACACGAAATCCCATCAAAACCCTCGAGCAGAGAGCAGGACAAAGGAGCAAAATGTGAGGGGAGCATAAAGATTTCGTATAATGACCAACAAGCCCATGCTCAAGGGACAGGTGGCGGACGATATCCGAAGGACAATTGAAAAATGATATCTACTCCCGCCATGTTATGGAAGGAGGACAAAGCTTAATATACAGTTGTGGAAACTTTCTCCCGGATATATATATATATATATATATATATATATATATATATATATATATATATATATATATATATATATATATAGAAGAATAAGGGAGATCAAACCTGAGGTCAAGGGCAAATCCCACCACAGTATGTATACTAGGTAGATATGTGTGTTACGTTTCGCTGGTTATGACAACAATCGTTTGCCGAAGATAAAGTAGAGAAGTTGGTGAATAAACAGAGCATAAAATTGTAAAGGAATCATGGTTCCTAGCTACCACTGCTACAAAAAAGCTTATATTACACTGTATCATTGACGATAGCCAAAAATCGTCTGTAATAACCCCTCATCACTGACCCTTTTAGCCAAAAACCGTTAATGATGACTTCAGTGATGAGATCATCACCACATATGGTTTTATATAAAAATCGTCAGTGATACTTACTGTATATACCACAAATGATTCTAACTACAAACCGTCTGTAATATTAAGAGACCACTATATAAGCATACCGATAGAGATTCGTCGTGCAGACCTTGGCCGCTCCCAGTTCGTTTCACCTCCCCCAAACCCTAGCCCTCCGGCATCCTCCTCCTGAACAAACTCCTCCCACCGACCTCCTCGGCTATCTCCTCCCCGTCGACCTCCTCCTTAGCTACCTCCTCCCTGGCAACCTCCTCCTTAGCTCCCTCATGGATGACGACTACACCTAGGAGGAAGAGGACGATGTGGAGGCCTCAGCGGCAATCGAGGAGGGGGGGGGGACGGTGGCTCGGTCATGTGGGTGTGCAGTGGATTCTTGGTTTGGTTGGTTGCCTGTGCCTGTTTTGTTTTCGTGACCTTCAGGCATTGTTTCCCGTCTTCATCCCCTTTGGTCGGGGGTGCTGGTTCTGAGGTCTTAAGTAGTGTTAATTGCATCTCGGGCCTCTTGGTGGTTTGCCACACCATGGAGGCTACAACTTTGTATCTCCAGAACGATTGCCGGTGAATTCTGCGGCATTGTAACAGCAATATCGTTTTCTGGGATAGCGTCTTTGACGTGCCTAGCCAGTTGCACTAACTTTTCAGTTGGTGCTTTATGAGTATTCTTGAACTGCTATGAGGATTCAATGGCAACATACAGTAGTATCGTGCTGGAGAACTTGGGGACCTTGCATGTGGGGAGACAATTGTTCTGTGAGGATTTGGGTTAAGGTAGACTGTTTGTGACAACAAAATTAGCTTTTATACACTGCAATACTTGGTTAGATCATTTGATTATCTATTGTGATTTGTGACATATATATGTATATATATATATGTGTGTGTGTGTGTGTGTGATAGTTTGCTAATTGTTCAATAGCCTTTACTGTTGTATTAATTACTCCCTGTAGTCACTGATACTGTTCATATATGCTATTGTCTGTTCATCTATTCAGTAAGCTACTTCAAGTTGGTTTACCCCTATATACATGTTTACATTGTTTTAAGTGATTAATTGATTAGGTTATTAAACTACCAAGTATTGAAATTGTTAATTTGAGGTAAGGTTATCACAAACAAGTCTATACTTTGTCCCTAGTGGCGAAGAAGGCCTTTTTAAGGCAACCCGACATCTGAGAACAATCTAAATTCAATTTGAGCTTATTGCTAGTTGTATGTTTATTTTATTGTTCATTCTTATGCATTTGTTTAAATACTTGATTATGGGCTTACATGTTTTGATATTGTTAAATATCATGTTTAAGTATTTTTGCTCATGATTTGTTAACAATGATTTGTCATGGTTATTTAATATGATTGGAATTATTGTCATGACAAATTTACTAATGCCACAATTGTTACAACATAGAGGAGGTAACAGACTAGTCTCTAGCAGCCCTACACTTAGCGGCGAGGAGTTCATAAGTCTGTCAGTATCATGATGTGTATTGTACGATCTTACGAACCTAATGCTGTATCGTAGGATCTAGCAGTTGTCTCCTCTCATCCTATTCCAATTCTCCAGCACGATACTACTGTATGTTGCCATTGAATGACAACCTCACCTGATTTCCAAACAAATAACAACTGGCAATTTCATATCAACCAACACTATATTTGCTTAGCTCATCTTAAATACAATAACTTAATAGTGTCTTGCTTATTGGAACCAAATGTTTTTCCTACACCCCTCAGTAGAACTTCTATCATTAGTATATATTGTTCAAAATTTTCATCCGCTTAGATATTTCTGCAACGATATTTACAAGGCACAACCAATTATAGATTTTGTAATTGAATATCTAAACATCCTAGATGCATTGAGGCAACAGCTTGTCTGATCAGAATTGTCTTAAAATATGAACATTTATAGCGCTTTCATCTCCCTTCTTATTATAATGTTGATGGATTCTAAGGTAAAATCCATTTTATTCCATAGTTTGTCCTGAAATGTGTCATGCGTTGATTTATCACTATCACTTTATCCTCATCCTCAAATAAGAATACGATAGGCAACTTTGCTTCTTGAATTATAGAGTTTATTAACTCATCGTATGGAGTTGATTAAGTTGTCATATAGAGTAGATTAATTCATTGTATATAGTTGATTAATTTATGAAATAGACTCTATACGATGAGTTAATCAACTCTATAATTCAAGAAGCTTGGCTGCCTATGGTATTCTCGTTTGGGGATGAGGATTAAGTGGAAAAATAAATCAGAGCATGACAACGTTTAGGATGAACTATGAAATGAAATGGATTTTACCGTAGAAACCATCAATATTATAAAAAAATGAGATGAAAGCGTTACAAATATTCATATTTTAAGACGATCCTGATCAGACAAGCTGTTGCCTCGATGTATCTGTGATGTTTAGATATTCAATTACAAAATCTATAACTGGTTGTGCCTTGTAAATATCGTTGCAGAAATATCTAAGCAGATAAAAATCTTGAACAACAGATACTAATGATGGAAGTTCTACTCGGGGTGTAGGGAAAAAAGGGTATCACAGACGCTTCTAGTTAGAAACCGTTTGTGATACTACAATATCACAGACGATCCTAGTTAGAAACCATATGTAATGCTTCAATATCACAGACGGTTTCTAGCTAGAACCATCTGTGATGTTTATATCACAGATGGTGACCAAACCATCTATGACATGTTGTTTATATCACTAACACATGGTTACAGACGATTCGAAAAACCGTTTGTGATGACGATTCCGAACCGTTTGTAATGTTATCATCTATAGTAGTGTACACAACACAGAAAGCCAACTTCTTTGTAGCTAACCCAAAAACTAATAGCATCCAAGAATTTAATCATGAAAGCCTCGGGCTAATCCACGATATGGACATGATGATCCATCTACAATGGAAGTTTGAGCTATGCAAAACAATTTAACTATCGGAAGGAATAAACAACACCTAATGATCCATCTATAATATAGTGTTTCTAATATAATTGGCTAAAGAGAAAAAATCTAACGCACCAAGGACCGCCTAACCATGATAGGGAATAGCAGAAAGCTAGAAAATGAGGAACTGGCCTAACAATCTACATATCCTAAACAAACATGCTGTCAACAGTAGTATAGATAATGATAAGCACTGGCCTCTCAAAAAACATTGTAGTTTGGGCTTATAATATTCTATGTACACAATATAAAAATTAGTATTACAACAAGAGAGGATTGTACCTTTCTCTTCATTTCTCTAAGTATATCTTGAAGACTCGCACCTTGTGCTCCTGGATTTTCCGATTGCCTTTGTGTTGAGAAGTCAAATTAGTTTTTCAAAGTTTAAAACAAGGCCAACTAAATGTACACCAGGTAATAGAAAATAATGCACATACCAAGCTTTCTTTAAGGGCTCCAAAAATAGCATCTTCATTTGCATAAAAGGACATGATAGACATCGACATACTCAGAAGTGCAGATTCTATTTGCGACATATAACAGCAGTGTGTAACTATGCACAGATAGAAATAGAAAGTAGGTTTGGGGTTCATTGTGATGCAAACCTAAAAGGGCAGTTTCCATCACATGACTCCAAATGTCCAACAATTCCATACCACCAGCTTGTCAAACATAGAAAACACCTGAATGAACGCACCACCATCCATTGGTAAAATACTCCTCACCATTATCAGATAAGATTAGCATGCCCCATATGCCAAAGTTTAATGATTTTTATAGCAGTGATTAAAGCGAGGATTGCATTGTTGGGTGCTCAAGAACATACCATATGGGAATTCCTTGTTCCTTCTTTACTAAATCTCAGTGCTATCGCTAGGCTTGAGTTGATGTAACCAATATAATTATTGAAGAGAAGACTTATGAGTCAAACATAGGAGTAGCGTTTAGGTAATAAAACAAATGCTTAAAAATTGCACTGAACTTAAGAATTTGGCTTGAGCTCACTATATCACATCATCCTAGAAAATCACAACTCATACTTTCATATGTCAAATTAAGGATGGAGGGGCATACACCTGCATAACTTGGTTGCCAGATGCTAGGTAGAGCATATTTTTGCAAGTTGATAGCATGTTTGTATTGAAAACTATGAAATGCAGTATCATAAACAAATATGATATTTGTCATCTAGAAAATTAGGACAAAGCTTTAGGAAACCCCCATGTATGGTGCGTACAACATACCTTTTCGCATGCTATGCTTAACAAAATAACAATACCACATCGCATACTATGCTTAACGAAATAACAATACCACGGGTACCACAACCCTATTCTATATTTGCTTTAGTGAAAATCCCCAACAAGAGCAACCATGACATTCATAGATGCCATAATTGAACAATCAAGAATAGATTGACTACGATATCTATTCATGGTATTTGACAATAATAGTGTAGCCAACATAGGAGAATATATGCAAACTGACATATAGGCTCATAAATCATGTTATCTAAATTTTAGGTTTTATCTTTGTTTTTTAAATACATCATTTAATCTGATTTTATCCTATGTTAATATTCTATAAAGCAACCAAACCAATAATTAAAAACCATGCATTAAATAATATGGAACTTAAAGTTTGGCACCTGCATATTGAATATTTCAAATTAAGAAAAAATTGGGCACTAAGGAAGTATGTCATGGACAATCAAGCATTAACAAGACACCAATGGCCACATCAAACCCCCATTAAGAAGATACAATAATAGAAACATGCGCATATATAGATTTGCCATGAACATTATTACGTGTGTCTGAATCATCCACATTTAAAGTCACATTTTACAAACAACCAACTATCTTTGAATTATAGAATATTAACATAGCACAAATTATCTCAAAGATTCTCCAGATATGCATTCAAGGTGCAGATCTTTGCATTTGATACATCTATTTATATAGCTGATGAGAAATATATAATTATTTGCATCTGAAAACTAAAGCTAAATGGCAAAGCTTATTCTAAAACCGAGGTTCATGGTAAGATTAAATCTTTGATGCAGGAAGGATGTGCATAAAAGAAATATTCTAGCGCTACCTTTAACTCCACAACAACTACATAATATCTTGCTATGCTACACTGGACCCTAAGGATCAAGGAACAGAACAAAGTAATTCTTTGTTCTATCACAGAAATTATTTCTCACTTATGACCTTACTTATGTTGTTAGTACATCTATAATCTTAGATCATGTGTAAGATCAATTATGAATATACAGCAGTGATTAACCACAAAGGAGCTAGGATACCGAAGAGCCCAAATGTGCAAAATTGTGTGATAGCTTTACAACAAATATATTTAACTACCCAGTGAATTGCTTAGCTCAAGAAATCTCAATTTTCCCATGACAATAGTGGGAAAGCGGCACGTGGTCCACCAATAGTGTCCATGAATCATTTATTGATCAGAGCAGCCGTAGGAAGCCAAAAAATAGAATACTTCGGAAGTTACAACTTATGCAATGCCTGACACATGCAAAGGGTCAACTAAATGAAGAACAAAGCTTTCTTTCACAATGATCAGTACCAAGTGTTGGGAATAGTCCCACATCGGTTGTGGAGAGGGCTTGAGCATGGTTTATAAGGGTGAGGGAGCATCCCCTTATTGAGCTAGCTTTTTGGGGGGAGATAGCCCAAGAGACTTTGACCCGCTGCTCGAGTTGGGCCTGACCTGGGATCCGGACGCGCTAGGTGTAGCGGTCCGGCTGACAAATGGTATCAGAGCCCATGTGCCCCAAGTAGTTCCTAGATAATCTCGGCCCGATGTGTGAGGGGGAGATTGTTGGGAATAGTCCCACATCGGTTGTGGAGGGGGCTTAAGCATGGTTTATAAGGGTGGGGGAGCATCCCCTTATTGAGATAGCTTTTGGGGGGAGATAGCCCAAGAGACCTTGGCCCGCTGCTCGGGTTGGGCCTGACCTGGGATCTGGACACGCTAGGTGTGACGGTCCAGCTATCACCAAGTGCAATTATCCCTACATACCATTCATTTCAATGTAGCCATCAGAACTTATATCAAACTCAAACAAGCCCCATATTTGCATAAGTTCCATAATGGCCAACATACCCACTAATGAATTTAATCAACTGAACTTAACAAACTATTTTTTTTCTACATACGTATTAGTAGATAAGCAAATTCAGCATGCTCCAACCTTTCCCAAAAGTAAAGCAAGTCAAAGCAACATTCATTCTCCAGCAAAAAAGCATTGACTTTTTTTGCAGCAACCAATAAGAATTTTTTTCGATGAAAAATCATTTAAAACAAACAAAACTTGAAATTAACTCTAAAACAATCCTCGATCAGCAGGAATGAGCAATTTCCTCAGCAGGTGTATCGTATGCATCAATACCAAACCTAATATGCTAGTATCGACCATGTAAACTATTGAATTTATTAGTGGTCCACAAATTGGCAAGGATGCAGTTTTCTTCTTAAACAGCACCAACAACAATCCAATAGTTTGTTCTGGGCAAGCAGAACTGGATGTGCAATAGTAATTCTCATGTCAAGTACCGAAAAAAATAAAGCTACATAATCATGAACCAACTTGAAAATTTGGTCCCAAACAAGCAACAATTGTGTTTAAATCAGGAATCACAAAAGTACATAAAACCTTTTTACAGACGGTTCACAAACGTCATCACAGATGGTTTTGTGAACCGTCAGTAACGATGGGCCAATGATGAAAAGAGACCACCGGAGACGGTTTTTAACCTGTCTGTGAAAATAGACATCACAAACGGTTTTAAATAAGAACCGTTAGTGATGATCTTTTATCATAGATGGTTCCTATTTAGAACCATCTGTGATAATAGTAACATCACAAACTGTTCTAAATAGAAACTGTATGTGATGTGTTTTTGTACAGATGGAACTTTTTCTGTTTATTGGCTAGCCTCAGGAAATGCTAGCCATGCCCTCTGAAACAAACATATTACATCCATTTAGGCATATATATATTACATTCATTTCAACAATTAACTCAATTACATCACAGCACGTATGGCACATCCATTTTAGAAATGAAGTCAGATATGTTAACCAATGGAACTTAATTTTATTAACCAATTAATTAATGCACAACTACAATTCACAAATTCACAGCACAAGTTTCGTAAATGAACACAAGCGGCAATTTAGAAAAATACAACTCCAGCAATTAGGCAGAGTGGAACTCGTCTTTTTTATTTATGACTTCACTGAGCAGAAAAAACAAAGATTTCCTCGAATGTTGCACAAATCGATCTCTTTCAATGCAATTACAACCTCATTGGTCTTTTTTGTAGTGACAAGGAGTTGCATGTTGTGGCAAACGTAAAATATATGTAGGTTATTTTCCTTTCCCTGCTGGTGACACTCCAAATATAAAATAGATTAGTTCCAGATCAACACTAAAAATGGGTGTCCCAAACCCTGCAGACCTTGAACCAAACATAAAACTACTAAAGCAAACAATTGTACGTTGACTGAACCAAGCTATGGGATAAAATGAGGATAGGTAGGAGAGACCTAGTCAAGGATGGGAAAGTCAACACAGGTGAGGTCACCCAGTGAGGAGGGAGGTTCCACCTCCCACGACGGGCTGCCAGTGAGCAATGGCCTCGTCTCGCGGAGAGCGTGACAAGGATGTGCTGATAGGCTCGGGGCCACGATTCCTGAGGGAGGAGGGGAAGTAATGAAGCGACACCGACACCGCCGCCATGCATGCTGACACGACTCCAGCGAAGTTTTGGTTTTGGGGCCTTCGACGTCGGTGTCAGGCAGGTGGTGACAACACAGTTTCGAGGAAGGCACCGATGTAGGAGATTACCGGATCTGATAGAACAGGTGGGGGGCTATCTAGGGGTGGTAAGAGGTAGGAGGAATCAAGAGGGAGCCAATGAGATGGGTGGTAGATCCAGGGACCGCTAGATCCGACGGTTCTAGGCAGCGGGCGGCGGTGCTGATCGTAGGAAAAGAAATGCCCTGCAAGCATAGGAGGAACGATGGAAGGGGAGATAGCGACGGGCGGGACGGGAAGGGCGGGGACGACGGCAGGCGCATTGGGATGAGCGACGTAGGCCAGAGGGAGCGAGATGCACGAAGTGTGTGAGAGGAAAAGCGGTAGGACAGCAGCCGAGCAAGTGAGAGGGATGCTCAGGACAGAGACACGTAGATGCACGCGGTGGGACGCATTCCACAGCAGTGGAAGGGTCATCGAGGAGAGCCACACGTGTTGGACATGGAGGCCTCCCTTTTTGCATAGTGCAAGGAGCGCTCAGAGCCCCGGAAATCTCCACATGATATGAGTTTTGATATTACGTACATTCGCCATCATGAGAATAGAGGCATACGTATAACGGAATCAACAAAAGGAAGAAAACTTCATTTATAATTCCATCGAGCCTGCAGGCCGAAGAAGAAACTTCATTTGGAGAGGAAATCAGGAATGCAAAGGTGATCACTATCTTGTAAATTGGCCCAGGGTTTGCAGGCTGAAGAAGTTAGGGGGGCTAGGGATTAAGCACTACGACAGGTTTGGGCGAGCAATGCGTGTCCAATGGTTGTGGTGTGAATGGAAAAACTAGGAAAGGCCCTTGTGTTGGTTCAGAACTACCTTGTGTTGAATGTGATAGATTCCTCAATGCTAGCACTAAGTTATCGCTTGGTAATGGCCAGAAGGCTAAATTCTAGACTTTCAGATGGCTTGACGGAAACTGTCCAAAAGACTTGGCACCGCATTGTTTCCCCTTGGTCTTTAGAAAAGGAAAATACATGCATGACTAACTAACCACCAGACGGCACTACTACAGAACAGTACATCACTGCCGGGTCCAAAACGCCATCACTGTCGGTTATAGGAGCCAGCAGTGATTGATCGGCAGTGATACTCAGGATTATCACTGCCGGCTCAGGAACCGGTAGTGATAATAGATATCTCTGCTGGTGAAAGAGTAAACCGGCAGTGATAATAGATATCTCTGCCGGTTAAAGACCAAATCCGGCAGTGATATATACATATCACTACCGACTCACACCAAATCCGGCAGTGATATAAATAAATCCGGCAGTGATATAAATGTTTATATTCAATATTCTGGCAATTTTAAAACAACACGAAGAGATTAAGGAGGTCACCCATCCTAGTTAGTATTACTCTCGCCCAAGCACGCTTAACTAATGAGTTCTATCGTCGATTTTAACGCACTTCTTAAGAGGTCACCCATCCTAGTACTACTCTCGTCCGAGCACGCTTAACTTCAAAGTTCTTACATGATCTAGTACCATAGTGTCGGTATGATAGCATTTGAAATATAATGCGTCCCACTCCCCTTAACCTCACAAAGCACCTGAACACTCTTTTTAGTATTATCATATTCCAAATTTACCATGAAATGGATGTTTTAAATTTTGACTAATTTGAAGCATCCAAGTCATAGCAAACCTTATCACTGTCGGCTCTACGCATAATCGGTAGTGATAATGTCAAATTACGCTCAGATGCGCGGGAAAATACATATCACTACCAGTTAAAGAATAAACCGGTAGTGAAAGTTCCAATATCACTACCGGTTCTATTTTGAGTATAAACCGGTAGTGATAGTTTGTTATCACTGCCGATTGATTATACCAACCGACAGTGATACGTTTCCTGGGCAGCGGATCTTACGAACCGGCAGTGATATTTTATCACTGACGGCTCTAGCCCAACCAGCAGTGATATGGCGGCAAGAATTGCCTGTTCTGTACTAGTGCGGTGGCTTATGCCATTGAGAAAAATATCAAATCAGACATAGCTAGTTGAGTTCGTCACTCTTTGGCAGGCCGTTCGGCGTACTACATTGCAGCCACACATGCAGGAGACCATTACTTGGAAATGGACAGCGCATGGAGATTTCACAGCGAGATCAGCTTACAGGGCGAAGTTCAACAGCGTGATGCCAGATCACGATTAGAACACTATATGGGGCGCTAAAACAGGTGTAAATTCTTTGCTTGGTTATTCATTCAAGATAGAATTCTCACAGCAAATAGATTGGCCATCAAAAGTTGGCCTAACAGTTTCATATGTCCAATGTGTGGTTCAAACCTGGAATCAACGACACATTTGATTCTGTTTTGCACATTTGCAAGGCAGATTTGGGCCAAGATCTTTCGTGGTTACCCTGTCTTTTGGTTGTCAGGCTCGGTGGTTTTTCTGCACGGGCTAGGGTTTTTTTTTCTCTGTACAGACTGCTTCTGTTGGAATAGGATACCCAGGAAAATTTTTGGGGCAATTTTTCTCTTCTTTATTCTCGCTTGCTTCGTACTTACAAAAACTCAATCCTACCCCTATATTTATACTAAAACTAGAGACAAAGTGATAGAACAGGACTCTACTCCCTTGTCCTACTCCATCTCATATTTCCTTATTCTACTCCAATACTTTCCTAAACAACCTTTCCTAAAACTCGAACTCTATTACAAGATTAACTTCAACATTCACCCCCGTAATCTTGTAACACCTAATTTTAACTGTGACTCTTTTACTCGACACATGACGATGAACGCCTCTTCAAGGAGTTTCGCCTTCTTCACCATGATCGCCTCTTCAAGGAGTTTCGTCTTCTTCTTCACCACCCACAAAGGATAGCTTCTTCACTGTGCTCCCACCAGATCCGTGCTCTCACCAGATCCCGGAGTCTTACATGCCGGCAACGAAGACATCTTCCCAAATCAACAAAATACTCACACAGAGTATAAGCCCACAAAATACTCACACAGAGTATAAACACACAGAATACTCACACAGAGTATAAACACGATTGATTGAAACTCACACAGAGTAACAATCAAATTCACACAGAATACTTACACAGAGTATAAACACGATTGATTGAAACTCACACAGAGTAACAATCAAATTCACATAGTAGATCAAGAAAAACCACACAGATTTTTCTTGAACACTAACTGGCTTTGCTGTCGTGTACTCAGTCCACTGCGACCGGCCTCTGCCCGCACGCCGTCCTTCAATGAGACACGCAGGTAGCAATCAACACCATCTTATCACGCCGATTGTCAACGACACTCGTTAATCGCAGGTAGACACGTCCTCTCTACTCTTTCTTTTTTTTCCTTTTCTTTTTCCTTTTTTTCATCTCTTTCTTCCTCTGTTGCACGTTGTATTGCCATGTCGCTTGGAACTTCTTCCTTGCTGATCCCTAGGTGAACGATAATCACATGCATGCCATGCACATCCGCACGGGACTTCTTCCTTTGTATTGCTGCCGCACATCACCTCTGCTCCTACCGCCTGGAGAGGGAGCACTGCTACTGCTACTCGTGCTTATTGATCCCAAGTTGCGGCGCTAACGCAAAGAAGTAGTCAAACATCTCAACGGCCGAGGTGAAAAAAATCCTTCGGCCCTAGCTTCACCGGCTTGAGGTCGCGGTGGTAGATGCCACGGGCATGATAGAAGTCAACAGCGTGACGTCCTCCCTGACGCACCCAGCGCGAACGATCAGCACAAGGAGCTCCCTGCCTCTGATTTCTTTTTCACGTGCTATCGCGCCGTTGGCCGCCTGGGTTCTCCGTGCGCCGCACTCGCGAGGTGCCGCGCCTCCTGAGATGGCCGCCCCGAGAGTGTGCTCCTCCCGGGGCAGCAGCTTGATCTAAACGTTTAGGCTCTGATACCAATTGTTGGAATATGATACCCAGGAAAATTTTTGGGGCAATTTTTCTCTTCTTTATTCTCGCTTGCTTCGTACTTACAAAAACTCAATCCTACCCCTATATTTATACTAAGGGCCTGTTTGGATCCATTAGCAGCTAATGGTTAGCTAGCTAATAGGTCCTAGCTAATATTAGCTAGCTAACTATTATCTAGCTAACTATTAGTTGGAGGGTGTTTGGATCCACCAGCTAATATGTGGCTAATAGATCCTATTGTCCATAATACCCATACTATTAAATGCTATTGGTGGTAGACGCGAAGGGTATTTTGGTTAAATGCCACCTATTAGCTGCTATTAGCTGGGTTTAGCTAGCTAATGAGATAACCATTAGCTGGGTGCTCAGCTAATAATTAGTTGATCTATTAGCTGGGGGTGTTTCGATCCACTCCAGCTAATTTTTAGCAGCTAACTATTAGTTGCATGGATCCAAACAGGCCCTAAAACTAGAGACAAAGTGATAGAACAGGACTCTACTCCCTTGTCCTACTCCATCTCATATTTCCTTATTCTACTCCAATACTTTCCTAAACAACATTTCCTAAAACTCGAACTCTGTTACAAGATTAACTTCAACAGCTTCTGCTTTCTTCCAGGCTTAATGAATTTGATAGTGCTGCTGCCTTTTCCATTCAAAAATAATTCGATCGAGTGAGCGCGGTGTGGATGAAAGGACACGCGCGGTCGTTTTTTTTTTTTTTTGTCTTTTAATCTCCCCCATCTGTTCCTTGTCTCGGCGGCGCGCAAAACACGAAACAAATCATCCAGACAAGACATCTAGCATCTAGTCGCACGTGATTGGTATGATTCGCACGTACGACGCCTCTCAATTCAAAGATCAAAGCTAGCTAGCTAGGTGGTCTTCCTCCCGCTAGTCACGTGCGAATCCTGGCGAATGCATGCACCAACCGCTACAAGCCTACAACCAAAGCGATGCTAAGTTGCTAACGCAGTGCTACACAGCCGAATTGGGCAAAGCATACCTGTTTCGGAGAACGCGCACGGCAATTGCCCAGAGCGACCGATCCATGCGACCATGCACTGACTGACGCACGCGAGGCGAGACGGTGGCTCGTCAACGCGCGTCGTCGTAACTAAGTGCGTCGGTGCGTGCACACCTGCTGGCTTTTGGCCGGCGGCCAGCCGGGAACACGCCGGCCGGCCCAACCAGAGATTTCCTCTTAATGTGATTTGGACGGTACATAGATGATAGATATGCTGCAGCACGCGTCAACATGGTTACATATATGGTTGAGTCCAGCTTTGACCGGTTTTGGCTGCGAGGGAAGGAAGGAGCTAGGCTGTCGTACGCACACAGGCAGGCAGACTCCTGGCTCATGGCTGGTCGTCTTGCCCAGATTAAGCACGCGTTTGCGAATGTACCTGAGTGTGACCGACCTGCTTTTATTGTGGTTTCTTTCTTGCTTTATTCACTGCACTGCACTGCGCTGTTTCACTGCCCGCTGCCTACATCTACATGTGGGCTGTCGCCTCCGTTTTGGGCTCGTGAGGACCGGCCCGTACAATAAACTTGCTTGCTGTGCCGGGGCCCGCCTATCGCACCGAATGCCATCCACCGAAGCCTACGTGCTGCGGCAAACCAGCGCCGCACACGCCCGGTGCCTACAACTGCTGGCGCACGGGGGCGGGAGGCGGCGGGCCGCTTGATACGAAGGACTGCCCGTGCGGCGCCGGCGGGCGCGTGCCGAGTTTCCGCTCTGCTTCCATCCGCAGTCACAACACCGCCTGCACTTATCCCGGACCGCCCAGGACCTCTCCCCTCGTCGGCTTGCACGGCAACACGATGCGTGGCATGGGAAAAAGCAGGGGCACAGCTAGAAATTTTTTTAAGGGTATATTTTACATGTATAATTTTATAGTCTTTTAGAATTTTACGGATGTCGAAGCATACCTATCACACTCTGGTTCCGTCCTTGAGAAAAAGGGGCTAGGGTGTTGTCCAACACAAAGGGGAGACAACCCTTGCCGATTACGCCTTTGACATGGCAAGGATTGGGACGGCGCACAGCCAGCGAGCCCAGATCGACAATCCGGCGAAAAAGGATTTCAACTGATCCGTAGCGAAAGAGATGGCCGGGTTTGGCCCAAGGGGAATTTTTAGAGATTTTTTGGATTTTTGAAGTAGAAGATATCTTTTTGTGTAAAGCGATCTAGAATTTTTTTTCAGGGGTATTGGCAAAATTTAGAAAAACTAATGGGAAAAGTATAAAGATTTAGAGGGAAAGTGGAAAACATTTTGAGAAACATTTTATTTTGGCGCAAAAAATTACAGAAAATTTAAAGATGTTATAAAAGGCTCCTTTTTTATGGCCAACTAGCTCGATCGGTTGGCACGCAGTGAGGTGCACGCCCAGTTGGCTTGCGTTCGACCGCAACTCAACGCAGGCTCCCGTCGAGACGTGTGCAGGCGTGTGCGTGTGTGTGGTTGTTATTGCTTTCTTCTTTATTGAATACTAGTGTGCTGGCCAATTTTTTTTAAGAAAAACAAAAGGCTCCCTTTTTACTCCATTCTTTAGTTTTATAGCTAGTATAAATTTTTTTACCGGGTTACAACACCAATTGAAATGTCGTAGTTGGTAGTAACAAATGTAGGAATAAAGAGCAGTAAAAGACCAACTTTCTTCGCGATGCTGCCTTGACCAACGGTTTGATCAGGAGGCTAGCGATGGCAACCACGATGGGTGCCCTGTTCAAAGGAATGGCACAGGTGCTTGTCACCCTTATGTAGTGCCCGAGGTGTCGTTTTTGTTGCCTGAGATATTGGACGAGGCGGCGGAAAGGCTAACCCAACCCACCCTGAGCTTGCGCAACGATGGCGATGCTGCTGTTTACGTCATAGCCAAGCTGAATTTGGAAGACTTGCTGTTAACACTAGGGAGAAGACACTGGAAGCACTAGCGCAATTTCCAGATGAAAGGATGTTCGACGTTGCTTGAGGTAATTTGGGAGCTGATATGTTCAAAACCGCATGACTGCAGGCAGGGTTAACATACCGTTTCTACTTTATTTTTCAACGAGCCGAAGGTAACAAAATTCACAAAAAAACCGAACGAAATTCAAGAAAAATTGGAAGTTATCGAAAGTCAAACGAATTTGAAATATGATAAAAAAAGAAATTCGAATGAAAAGGTCAAATTTGCTCGAAACGATGAGAGTTTTTCTTAAAAATCGGCGACATGCTATAAATTTTAAAAAAATACTAAAAAAAAGGAAAAGTACAAAAAAATATTGTAAAATTTGTAAAAGGCCATTGAAGGCTCAAAAAGTATGAAAAAATACCCAAAAAATCCAGCACGATCTTTCCTAAATATGGAAAAATTTTAGCATGACCTTTACTATATTTTAAATAATTAAAAGTTATCACATATCAATACGAGTGCAAAAATAGGCATTCACATAATTAAAATATACCATAGCAAGACAACATTAATATATTAAAGTATACCATAGAAATACAAGTAAGCTTTTCAATATTGAATAACATTAACATATTAAAATATACCATACTTTTGCTGTATTTTAGATAATTGAAAGTTGTCACATATCAATACAAGTAAGTTTTTCAATATTAGATAAGATTGATATATTAAAATATACCATAACAAGATAATTTTTGTGTATACAAATATAGCTACTTGAACAAATAGTACCATTTTCAGTCGTCTATTGCTACTAAATATACTTCAATAAATATTGCTACTAAATATAATTGAACAAATATTAGTACTAAATATACTTCAACAAATATTGCTAAAAATACTTCTAATTTCTTTTTTTTATTTTCTAATTTCTACATTTTGAGTGGCTCAAAACATCTCCAAACTTTGGTTTTTTTTTCAAGAAAAAAAAATATTTGAGGGGTATCAGCAAGAGGAATTTTTAGAGATTTTTTGGATTTGGCCCAAGTGAAAGTGCATCTAGGCCCCCTAAAATTGTTTTGGATAATTAATGACAAACAATTAAAGAGTCTAATGTGTTCAACTAGTTCATGAACAGGTAAGAGTTTCAAGATGAGATCGTCTATGTCCATGAAGTATCCCCTAGTGGAGTTGAGTAAGAAAAACGGTATTTGAGCTTGTAATTTTAATCTGTTGAGTCATAGGAATGCCGTACTATTAAGAGGGGTGCATTGAAATTGATCTAGAGATGGTCTTCTTGCTCAAGATGAACTTTGTCTAGTCTCTCAAAGAGTTAGTAGTGTCCTCTCTCGCTTCGGAATGAGGTTTGTTTAAGGTTTAGGTCGGATGTTCCGATATTGTATCGGACATTCCGATGTTTCAGAAGTTCCGAAGTGTAGTTGTGCTTTAGTCCGTTGTGTTCTGTTAGGGTCGGACATTCCGATGTATTGTGTCGGACGTTCTGATACCTGTTGAGTTTTAGTTTGGGAGCTCTCTGTTAGCTTCGGATGTTCCGATATTGGGTATCGGAAGGTCCGATGTGTGCTGTCTTGTGAAAAGGTGCTTTCTGTCTAGTTCGGACTGTCCGAAGTTGCATCTTCGGAAGTTCCGAAGTGGTTGTTTTTCAGTTTGGGAACTCTCTGTTTGTTTCGGATGTTCCGATATTTTATATCGGACATTCTGATGTGGACTTAGTATTGTTTAGCTTGGTTCCCTCTCTGGGTGTCATCGGATGTTCGAAGGCGATATCGGACATTCGATGCATGTAGTTTTCGGCCAGTTGGAAGCTTGTCAAGTTCTGGTAGTTTGCACTCTTCTAAGTTCAGAAGGTTGGTTCTGATATTCGATGTGCGGTGAGTGCGAGGAGTAACGGCTAGTTTTGAACCAAATCTATAAATACCCCTCTCCCTCTCCATTTGTAGGTTACACACTTGCTTGGGCTGAGCACTTGAGCTTCTTGAGCACTCTCTAGAGCAATCTTGAGCCATCCTCCTCCTTGATCTTAGGGATCATTTAGTGAGTGAGGAATTATCAAGTGTGGTTGTGAGTTAAGAGCTAAGTTGTCATTCATCTTGAGAAATTAGATGACCTCTCCAAGATCGAGAATCAAGTGCATTCATTACTCTTGGAGGTTGAAAGACTCCTAGACGGCTAGGCGTCGCTCACGAGCCCCCGACGATTGTGGGACGCCGTGAGAAGTTTGTGAAGGTCGGCTCCGCCTCCGAAAGGAAAGGATCCAATAGTGGAATCAAGCCTCAAGTGTGATCGAGGTTTGTGAGGAAAGGGTTGGAAGAGACCCGGCTCCTTGGAAGCCTCCTCAACGGAGACGTACGATCCCCTCAAGGATCCGAACTTCGGGAAACAAATTGTTGTGTTCTCTCTTGTCACTTATTGTCTCATTAGTCCCGTGAATTTACTTTAATGCTCATATTAATTGCTGAGAGCAAGTAGTTTAAATTGCTTGTCCTAATCTTGAATCCACTTGTTCAGTGTTAATCGGATATTCCGATTTGATTATGGAAGTTCCGAAGATATCGGAAGTTCCGATACTGGATCGGAATATCCGTCCTTTTTCCGCTGCTTTAAATTGTCTAAAATTTTAATTAGCCTATTCACCCCCCCCTCTAGGCAATTGTCACATCTTTTCACCAAGGGGGATTTTTCACATAATTAAAATATACCATAGCAAGATAGCATTAACATATTACAATATATCATAGCAATACAAGTAAGCTTTTCAATATTAGATAATATTAACATATTAAAATATACCATACCTTTGCTATATTTTAGATAATGAAAAGTTGTCACATATCAATACAAACTTTTCGATATTGGATAACATTAACATATTAAAATATACCACAACAAGATAATATTTGTGTATAAAAATATCACTACTTGAACAAATAGTACCATTTTCGGGTGTCGTCCATTACTATTAAATATACTTCAACAAATATTGCTACTAAATATAATTGAATAAATATTGCTACTAAAAATACTTCTACTTTCTTTCTTTCTTTTGGATTTTCTGATTTCTACATTTTGAATGGCTCAAAAATATCTTTAAACTTTGTTTCTTTGAAAATAAATTATTCACACAAGAGGTCATAGAACTATTAATACTAATTTTAAGGATTTTTTTGATAATTTTTTTTGAATTTTAATTTGAATTTAAGCGGTAAACCAAACGAAATTTTTTTCGAGGGGGAACCATACGGCGAAATTCTCGAAATTCGAATTTCTTCGAAAAAGCTAACCCTGACTGCAGGACAGCAAATGCAAGGGAACCAAAGAGATTGTCCATTTTTGAGGAATGTGCATAGATTCATCGGTTTGTACTGACCAGATTTGAAGATTAACAGAAATTGCCATTTCACACGCAATATGAAAAAGGAATAAATTAATGTATAACTTAGACGAACAAACCGACTATTTACACCTCTCACTCCTCACTCCTACGTTGTGTTGTACAATTGAAATAACTTAGATTCTTCTTCACTCTCCTTCGCATCAGGTCTTATCCGTAGTGCTCTTGTACAACAGAATGCCTCAGCTGGTTCCAAGCCAAAAATAAATACAACCAGCTCTGACAAAAGCTTTCAATAACCGGTTCTACCTTCAAGAGCTGATGCCGCGGTTTCCACAGTTCCAAGCAGGCACGAGTACACCTTCTGCTTCAATCGCTCAATGGTTTCAACCAAACCATCCGCATACTTGTCCACCTCGCTCTGCAGCTCGTCTAGCCAGTTGCTTGTTTCCTTGAGCTGCGACAAACGGACTGCGATTTGCCCATCTCCGCCCTTGGACTGCCCTCGCACTCGTTCTCTAGTGTTCTTGCTTCGGCCCTCGGATTTGAATCCAGTTTCAAGAGCATCTTCCAAGAAATTCAGGAACCATGACTGTGATTCTTTTTTCAGAGTAATCCACGACCTGCAGATCTCCTTAAAACCATCCTCTCTGGCCCATTCAGTCTTTTCACCAGGGTAAGCATCATCGGTGTTCTTTGCTGCACTACTTGAGACAGTTTTATTCTGAGATACAGAAGCTTTCCTCGATGGTTTTTCCTTCTCTGGTCCGGTTTCTTTGCCAGGCTCTGGCGAGACATCTTTCCAAACAATCTTTTGCTGAATGATAAGCCGGTTTAACTGAAAAAACTTGGTGATTGCAGCATGCGGATCCTCTTCAGCGAACTTCCTTATCTCAGCAAAAATTCTGGAAAAAACAGACACAAAAATTATGTTCTTTCTTCACACTCGATAGCAAAAGTAAAGCATATACTTCATTACAGAATAAATCAAGATTCTACGATCATCTGCAGCTCCAGCCCCAATGGAAGGAATTTATCAAATGGGAATAGGCCTTGCTCAAAAGGAAAACAGAAGGGAGTCCCCACAAATTACGAAACTTATCTTACTGTTAGTCAGTAAAAGTAATAAATAGCTACAAATAAGAAATATATGAGTTGTCAACCTAGAACTGCTCACCCAAGGCCTTTAACAAGAGATGCAGCTGCAGTAGCCTCCCTTTGAGCCTCAGCTGCTACTATGAGAGCAATATTCTTCCGCCTGACAACAGCCTATTCACACAAAAGAAATGAAATCGCAACATGGTTTAGAACAATTTAGCAAATAGCGAAGCTTAACTAATTACTAGGCTATTTTTTGAGCATATAAAACGAATGGTTCAAAGTAACGACTTGCAGTTCATACATACCCAAGCATACACACAACACACACATTCAAGTCACGAGGACTTCATACTCAATCCATTCTTACAATTTACAAATGTTAAAAAAGTATACCTTTCCTGACTTAATTAGGCTTGTCGGGAGGGAGTCCCAGGAGACTGTTTCCGTAACTCTTCTTTTAACAGTAGACATAGAAGGAACTGGACTGGAGGTACCATTCTGCTTTGCTGACAAACTGAGCTTTGGTGGTGTAGTGCTTGCTGACGTCAGTGGTGAACTCCTATAAACCTTTGGCGGTGAGCTTCTTTCAGTTACAGATTCCTTTTTGCTGTCCTTGGGCATTTGCTTCTTCACTATGGCAGAACCATTCTGACTAGGTGAACTGCCACTATTCTTGCATGTGTCCTTATTAACTTCTTGCTTTGCAGAAACTAACTTAGCATGATCGGGAGAGGTAGTATTTGGTCGTTCCTGAAATACTAGCAGCAAATGTAATCACTAATCACTAACCATCATAGAGACATCTTTTACTTCATACCTTTGCTTATTTCAAATTTAGAACTCGCATATTATCAGATCTCATACAATAACAATTAGTATATCTCTGCTACTGGCTTAAAACAAAGTATATCTCTGCTACCTCTGAAAGGCACATATTAAATGGAACAATTCAGCTTAAATTACGAAGATGAATGGGGATCCTCCAATCCAGGGTATAGTGAATATCATAGTTTTATTTTTAATAGCATCTTCCATCTCACTTCAATTAAACCTATGAGCTTAAGCATACCTGATGTTTTGGCTCTTGTTTGACTTTTGGAGCAACCGGCTTTTGATTTGCTTCACATATGCTACTTCCTCCATTAGTTTTGTCACTATCAATGCTGGAGTTCAGATTGGTAATTTTTCCATTGTTGCTTGATATCCCAAGCATGTAACGGGAAGCAACAACGGCCTTCTGCTCTTTGATAACAACCTTCCTCTGAGAGTTTTCCTTTTCACTCTCAGACAATTCGGCTGACTTGGTAGTCTTCTTTTGATGATCCAGTGCTTTCAAAACCCCAGAGGAAGTAGACATTTGCATCAAATCCTTCGGGTTCCCAATGCAAGGGTTCCTTCCTGGAACCGGTCGGACCCCAACAAGAACTGGAACAGGGATACTAGATTGAACTTTTTCGACATATATAAATTGGCCAAGTTGTAGTTTGTTTGATAAAATTAGTTCATTGTCCTCCTTTGATAAAGAAACATATGTCGAGTGCGATGAATCTGAAACTTTTATGAAGAAACCATGGTCTGGCCAAAGTTCTGAACCAGTAATTGCAGGAACTATACTAATAACTTGGAGAAGAATGGACCGGTATTCTCCACATACTTTCACATCAGAGTTTATATTTTTTAGAACCTTTAACAGTATCCCTGGAGTAAGAGATGCCATATTGTTCGAGCCAACTTATTATTTTCTTCTGAAAAAAAGAAGAAAAAAAGGCAGTGACAAGCTAAATGTCATACAGTGCAGTTGGATAATAAAACCAATACAACAACAAAAGAACAAGCTAGCAATACAAATGACAAAACAATTATTCTTCTGGCAGTTCAATATGATCAAATAAAGTGAATTACAAAAGAAATTGTGGATAACATTGTATTATGGTAAAAAAAATGCCAATTCCTTTTTTCTGGGAAATGTTCCGCAAAAGCAAGAGGCATTATTTAATTAATGTGCAAGAACAAATTTAGTAGGGACATTATGGCGCTGACTCACAGTTGGAAGCTCATAACAAACATAATTATTTTAGAGAATATGGCCCCGTTCGTTTCAACTTAAAAAAACGGATTATTTGCCGAACGGGAGGATTCTAAACAGCTTCTCTGAGAGTCAGAAGCTGCCCTCTACATAGAATCAGAATCCGGCTGGAACTTGATTCTCACTGGTTCTTACTGATGCTCGCCGGCCCAGTCCAGAACCTAGAAGTCGCAGCCGACTTGGTCCGATTCCCCTATAATCAGAAGCAGTTTCTCCCATAATCCAGAATCCATAATCCAAAAGTTGAAACCAATTAGGCCTATAGATGTAAACTCCATTAAAGCAATATTCCTACTTAACAAAACAAGCGTGACCATTCTAAAGAAACAAAATGGTGTAGGACAAAGCTCCAGAACCACAAAAAGGAACCACATGGACATACAATCTATTATATATTAAAAACTCATAGAGAGTTGCTAAGAAAAAAGAGAAATATGCTAGAAATTTTCACAAAAAAACAAAACATTTAGCCCTTAATCTGGTGGATGCTAATTACAGCTGCCATTGTATCTTTGGTTAAAAATAGGAATATGCAAGAAATTCTCACAAAAAACAAAATATCTGGCCCATAATCATGTGGACACTAACCAAGTTGAACTATAGTAGACATTGGATGTTATTGTTTAAAGAAAAATATCTAACTGTATATCTAGTGGACTCAGGTTATAACGGCTTAGATTAAAAGAAATCAAAGCCAAGTACTATAAAAAAATAACAGAAATTCGAATAAAAATAAAAATAAATTAGCCATTTGATTTTCATATGAATAAAATTAAAACATGTACATAGCTAAAATCCAGAATAAAATTATATAAAAATTAGATGTTGGATTTGTATATCAAATCTAACCTAAAACTAATATTCAAAATTAAATAACAAATAACAATAAATTTTGATTTTCATATGAACTCCAAATTAAAAGCCAAACATCGCTAAAATTCGGAATAAAATTAGATAAAAATTAGCAGTTAGATTTGTATATCAAATCTAACCTAAAAATAATATTTGAAACTAAATAAAAAATAACAACAAAATCAACGACTCAGATTAGAAGAAAGAATCCATACAGATTACAATAAAAAATAACATAAATTTGGAATAAAACAATTTAAGGAAATCAGCCATTTAATTTTCATACGAACTCCAAATTAAAACATGTACATAGCTGAAATTCGAAATAAAAAATTGCTAAAAATTAACAGTTGGATTTGTATACGAATTCTAATATAAAACTGATATGAAAATTAATTAAAAAATTAACATAAATTCGAAATAAATAACAAAAGGAAATTGGTCATTTGATTTTAACTATAAATTAAAACTTGAAATTCGAAATTATATAAAAAAAACAACGGAAAAATAAAAATAAAGGGAAATTAGGGATTATTTTTTAATTCCATAATAATTTTAAAAAATTGTTTTATTTAGAATTAAAATTCTAGAAATATGCTAATTTTGGTGGGGGGATAAGGTAAGGAATTTGATTTGTGTGTGTCTGGGGGGGGGGGGGGGTATTAACTATTATGTAATAAAAATTGATACAAATTTTGTACGGTTGGTAAGAAAATGTAGAATGAGCTAAAAATCCTCAAAAAAAAAATATTCTGACTCTTTATTTGGTGGACCTCCATGGAATGAAGAGATTAAGAGAGTGATACATCGACAGGTGTTTCCTCAACTATACCGGTATAAGCAATGTGATTTGCACTAAAAGATGTTCTGAAAGAAAGACACAAGCATTGTAATAATGAAATTAAATATGATAATATAAATGGAAAATGTTATGTTATGCTACGTTTACGGTTTTGATATGCAAGTATTTGGGGAAGAAAGTTTAGATCACATGTGATAAGTATTGCAAATCAGAGTGAATATATTCTCCTATAATATATGATATCAAAATATCACAAATGGAGTTCTCCAACAATCTATTTTCCAAAAAGCAAAATCACATATGTATTGTAAGTCATTTAAACATGCTTTAAGGATGATGCACGCGCAAGTTAGTATGAACTTCTATAGTCCCAAGCACTGACCATTTGCAATCTAAATTTTGACACATGTCTGAAGATGAATACAACATTCAAACACCAACCAAAAGAACCAGAAAAACAAAATGCCCAAATAGAGCCCAAATAACAAGGAGGCCAGAGAAGAAAAATTATTCAAGAAATCCCAACCACACCATTGCGCAACACCTAACAATGTCCATTCACGCAACCATAAAAAGTCACATACAACAGAAACATACCCAACTACAAAAGTTCAAAATCTAATCAGATACTTCCTAATATACAGAAGGAAAGGGCATACTGAATAATTGAAAGTATTATGAAAAGAGAAAAGGAGCCTATCAATCTTTCTTAGCTTTCCAGCAAAGATTAGTAGACCCCATCAACCAAAACAAAACCTAATAGTTCTTGCAAAGCCCTAGCTTCATGGCCAGGAACATGGGCACCCAAAAAGGCACCAACTTTCCCAATTCCCATGTCTCAGTCCGCTAACAATAAGACTCTAAAATCCTGAGTAATTCTTGAAATAAGCCATCCTATGTGGGTTTCTTGATTCGGCCAGGAAAGGAGAGACCTAACAAGCGAAGAAACGGCAATTCTGAGGGTTGAGCGTTTTGGTTCTTAAAGTTCAAGGTCGGGAATGCAAGTGCTCAACTTACATCAGGAAAACTTCTAGACTGAATCTGACACAAACTTTCTGTTAGTTTTTTTTTTATACAAAAATGAGATTAATGCCTCACGCGGTCAGTTATACTGAAATTTCCACGAGAACAATTTTTTTTTTTTCCGAATCAGGATCATAACTCCCAATTTCATTATTGAAATTGCCATGAGAACAATATGTCAAGCAACACTAGTACACACTATAGGGACCATGCTCTCCAAACTCTAGGGGTTGATTCACATACGACCTTGAGGTTACCAAGACTAAGATATCCTTCCCGGAAAACACGAAATTAAAACCGCAGACTAAGTTACACCTCCTTATTGAGGATTATCCCGGAAAACCAGGAAAGCATACCGCTGGAGAACTAAAAATCCATCCTCCACAATCTTCTGAACAAAACTTACCCAAGCCGATAATTCCTGCCCTTTGCTCCAGGAACAAGAACACGCTTTCTTGGTCACTGGAGGAGAAGCACGGCATCAAATCAACAACACGAGCGCAGCACACACGGAAACAAGAAACAAGTTTTGTGGCTGCGCCATTTCATCGAACAGGCGATGGGAAAGGAAGGGGAAGGGGAGGTGGGGGAGAGAGGAATAGTACCTTTCGGTGCGCGGAGCGGAGGCCTGCAGGGGAGGGGACAAGCGGCGGTTGGGCTCTCCAAGGCGGAAGAATAAAAAGGAGACCAAGTAGGCGACGAGAGGATTCCAACTGACACCTTGGGTCGGATCCCCTGGCTCGCATGTCAGCTTCGTTCTAGGCGAGGCCAAAACGTTGAGGCGTCGTTCTTAGTTCTCACTGACCCACGGGCCCCTCTTACCAGAAAGTAAACGGCATATACATGTACGGTCTGCGTACACTGCATTGGTCCATATGTCTCTATCCCTGGTCGAGCGCGGTGCCGGGTCGGCATCGCATGCCATGGCTTGCGCGAGAGTTGGCCAAACCGCAGCGCCAAACGCATACGTCCGGTTTGGCCTATACTCCCCTGTGTACGCGCAGCCTCGCCCTCGCGCACGTACCAATCTTCTGCTTCGTTGCCGCCGCGTTTGGGTGCCGCGCGCATGGTCGACAGGTTGACCTGCCTAGATACTGGACACGACGCGGTTCTTTCTCGCATGTTTGCAACGTGCAGACCATTTCTTTTCCCTCGATGGGAAGGGCAGAAGGGAAAAGATCAGATGCTTTGCCCTATTTAGCCTGTTTTATATTTTCCTTGTATTTTGGCCTTTGTTGTATGGAATTGCAAATCTAACTTTATTTTATGATCTTCTGATCACGAAATGATATGTGTCACCTACCGTACATTTTTATCGTAACAGGTCGTTGGCACCGTAGCATCTCCCGTTAACATAGCATGTCTGGATGGCCTGTTGTGACAGCCTGACAGGTAAGGTACCGTGATACCTGAACTCGGCACGTACCTGCGTGGTCCCATATCACCGCAGGAAGGTAGAACTCGCTGTCGTGGGGTTGGCGTGGTGGACGGAACCACTGCGGTGCTGGCAATCTGCTAGGGTAAGTGACGAATACTCATACCATAGGTACCCCCAGCGGCCCGGGACAACGAGTGGGCCGCCCCAAGCCCAACTCTAGCCGAACGCCCCGCTGGGCCACGAAGGACGCTCGTCCCCCTCGACTAGGGAGCAGTCCGACCCACGTCGTGGGTCGGACGCCCTGCGAGCCCCGACCCGACGTAGGTCGGACGCCCCGCAAGCCCGACCGAACTATGTCAATCTCCGCCAGGGATCGGGGACTAGGTCATCATCAGCCATCGGTTGCCTGCCCTACGGACACGACGGCTCGTAATGATCGTGCGAAGCAGGTGGCCCTTCCCAAGGCAGCGGGTGGTTGCCAAAGTCAAGCACCCATCTCGTCGGGCAAACACCAGTCCCATCGCCCAGTGCCGCGCAGCAGAGGGTACGCCCACTTCTTAGGTAGTACCAGAACCTGATGCCGCGACGTCAGCGCTTGGTGAGTACACAGAGAGTGGCTACGCCATTTCCCGGGGAAAAAGCAGACCGCTCCGCTCAGTGTGCCTACCAACCCAGCATGGGGTGAGCAGGCACCTGCCAAAAAGTCGTCAAGACCGAAGATCAAGACTCCAAGGCTCATGGCACCCCGTCCTCCTTTCCTTTTTCAGATTCTCATGTAACCTGCCCCTTCCGACTATATAAAGGGAAGCAGGACCCTCAGGGGAGGGGGACTTTCTCTTTTTTTTCTCTCCGGAAGAATAGCTCTAACTCTCCCACTCGTACGAGGCGCTCAAGGCCACCCTTCAGCCCTCGCTTGTAACATTGTGCAACCACTTGCATCCAAGAGCAATACAGAACCACCGCACGAACTGGAGTAGGGACATTCGGCCCGAACCAGTATACATCTTGGGCTTCCTGAGTCTAACCATTTGAGGAGAGGGAGCGCGCGACCCCTAGACTAAAAAATCGTATTGCCGGTGCACGAAACACCAACAGTAAGGGAGACGTGATATGTGATACACGTCGTTTGTCGATGCTTTCGCGATCTGGAAGAAAATGAGATTTATAATTTTATTCAGAAAAAAGTTAAAAAAATAGATAAAAATGTATAAGAAAAGGCAAATAAACCATGCCTTCGAAAGATTCATATCCTCCTTGCCGATTCCTCCTTGCCGACCTGGTCCAGCTTTGGGTTTTTAGTGCAGGACACGAGGATTTTGTGGTGACGTGATGCGAATATTTGAGTTTCGTGGTAGCGTGCGAGCTGCTCCAAGTCTGCAACAATGGTAGGAGTACTACCACCTCATTGGTCCTTGATAAATAAAATTGTACAAGTGGTCGGATTAATGGAATTGGGTCCGCGTCGCTGCTAAATGGAGATGACATATTTGTTGATCGTGCCGTCATTGCTTAGGAAAGGTATCGAAAGAGATTGATCTATAAACGACTGCTTCAAGCATGTACCAGTAGCTAATCCAGACAGTTTCCTTCTTCTATTCCCCTTCAGGATACTACTACTCAGAAGTTGTAGACTACACTAGTAAAGGACGAGACACTAAAAATAAGGGGATGCACCCACTATTATCATTCATGAATAGATGAGGATCTGAGCTGAGCATCTGACCTCACAAAATCGAGAGGCTCGGAGCTTCAACGGGCAATGGTGCTACAACGAAATGTCAACTTCTAAAGAAAATGACAGCTTGATCCCTATTTTTTTTCTGAATAAGAAAATGCTGTGGGCTGAGGAGTGAAATGTTTTGTTGCGACGTAAATCTGGCCTCTGCCACTGCTGGCTAGACTGACATATATCCACTTGTAGCTGTATAATTTACCAAGATATACTAATGATGGCTAATTCGTACTCCGTACCCTTGTAACTAACATGGCTTAGTACTAATTGTCACAGTTAATCACCGATCCCCGTGGACCTTAACAACTACCACTAACAGGAACCCCACTTAAAATGAACGTCAGAATCTGCACAAGACATCATGCTAGCCCAAGATATTTGTAGAGCTGGTCTATATTCTTCTTTTCTCTCTCTCTCTCTCTCTCTCTCACACACACACACACACATAATGCTCAGCACTACCATGAATAAAATAAATCGCTCAATTATTAGAACAGTTCCACCATCCAGTTCGCTCAACAAACCCATCTCAAGGTGATAACATGACCACATCAATCCGCTTAGCTAATGCCATCAAAAACAGCAGCTCACCAATCTCATCAAACGAGATTTGTCAACTTATTTGATTACAATCTTTCTCCCTCATTTTTGTCTCTGTCCCCATTTCGCCGTATCATTGTCAGGTGTCCGGAGTTCATATATTGTCAACATGGACATCACATCTAATTCGTATACTTTTGCATACTTTATTCATGTGGTGGTCTGGGTGGCATTTGTGAATAATTCTGTTGATATGTATGCTACAATAATAGTATAGAAAAAAAAAAGACTATTTTACTATTCGTAAGAGGTATCAAATTATACATTGAGATAGTACTAAAAGTTTAAAAGATGGAGATACCAAGAGATACAAAAGTTTAATGGCAATTTGGTGCTACCTTATGGTAACTCCAGGGACGGTAAAAACTAAAAGAAAAAAATATACGTTCCTGATAAACTTTTGTCACAAAAATACAGTCAAGGATGTCCAAATTGCTGAACATGGCGATGCGTAGCCTTCTACGCGAACGCCTGTGCCTCCACCTCCGCCTTCACCATCAGGGCGTACAGGCCGTCGCGATGGTTCGCTAGGAGAACGTCGTGGCTGCCGAACTCGACGATCCTCCCGTCGCTGACGACGGCGATGCGGTCGGCCTCGCGCACCGTGGAGAGGCGGTGCGCCACCATGATCGTGGTAGCGCGCCGCGCGACTTTCCTCAGGGATTCCTGTACGTGCTTCTCGGATTCAAGGTCCAGTGCACTGCTCGCCTCGTCCAAAAGCAGTATCCTGGACCGCTTGAGGATTGCTCGTGCGATTGCGATCCTCTGCTTCTGACCTCCTGACAACTGCACCCCACTCTCCCCAACCTGCTCAAAATAAGCACTTCTTAGCTCAACAATATGAGTGAAAAAAGATTAGATTTAGCCAAATAAGTGAACATTATGTAAACTCATTGCGATTTTACGAACGTTTAATTTTGTTCTAGGAAAGTGGTTGATTTTCTTGAAATTGAAATTGAAATTGTTCCTAGTACCTGAGCATCGTAGCCTTGAGGGAGTCCGGCGATGAACTTGTGGATGTTGGCCTCCTTGGCAGCCTCCTCAATTTCGGCCCATGAGGCGTTGGGGTTTCCAAACCCGATGTTCTCTCTGATGGACCCACTGAACAGGGCCGGCTCCTGTCCAACCATGGCACACTCCCCCCGGAGCCACTTGAGGTCCAGCTCCCGCACGTCCACGCCGCCGACCATCACGTTGCCCGCCACAGGGTCGTAGAACCGCTGCACGAGCCACACCACCGTTGACTTGCCGCTCCCGCTCGCGCCGACCACCGCCACCGTGCTCCCGGCCTTCACGCGCATCGAGAAGCCGTTCAGCACCGTCACGTCCGGGCGCGACGGGTACGTGAACGTCACTTTCCGTAGCTCCACGTCGATGGGCCTCCCGTCCTTGATGGCGCGCCGCTTGGTGCCGTCGTCGTCGATCGCCGGCAGGCGCTTCAGGATGGATAGTATGCCGGCGATGGCCGCCGGTGCGCCGGACGTGTCGGGGGCGAGGCCGGCCAATTGGCCGACAGAGAAGGAGCTGAGGACCAGTATGAGGAAGATCTTTGACACGTCGCCGAAGGTGGACTCGCCTTTCTTGATGAAGTAGGCGCCGGCCCAGAGCGTCGTCGTGTAGGCGCCGTACATGGCGCCTTGTGAGAGCCCGAGGACGAGGCCCATGATCTGTGATCTCCGCTGTGCCTTGGCCGCGGGGCCGTCCAGTGCCAGGTTGAACGTGCCGACGATGCTGTCCTGGGCACAGAGCGCCGCAACGGTACGCACGTTCGACACGGCGCCCGCGGCGACACTGCTGGCCCGCGCGTACGCGCCGTCGTCGGACCTGGTCCCCACGTTGATGAGCAGGTTGAGGTAGCTCGCGCCGAGAGTCAGCGGCGTGCAGCCCATGGCCACCAGCGTAAGCCGCCAGTCCAGCGCGAAGCATATGCCGAGGCCGACGCCGGCCGAGCCCACGGCCATCAGAAGCACCGCGTACCGGTCGCCGAACATGGACCGGAACGCGATGGCGTCCCGAGCGAGCCGCGTCACGAGGACACCCATGGCGTTGTCCTCCTCGTCGAACCACGCGGGCTCCTGCCGCATGATGGCGCGGAAGAGGCGGTCGCGGACGCGCATGGTGAGCCGGGCGCCGGCCCAGCCGCAAAGGCCCTGCTGCCCCGTCATGGTCAGGATGCAGGCCACGCCGAGGCCAACCACGGCCATGGCCAGGTACCCCACCTGCCGCTTCATCTTCGCCGTGTCGGTGTCGAAGTACACCTCGACGGCCTGGCCGAGCAGCAGGGGGAATACTGAGAACACCGCGCCAGCGTTTATGCCCATCAGAAACCCCAGGATCAGCAACGGGCCCTCGCGCCGCTGCAGCTTCCATATCTCGGAGACCCTGACCTTGGCGTCCTTGCTGTCGTGCGCATCCTTCTTCCCCGCCTCTTCTTGTATGATGCGAAAGCCGTACCTTGACTTGGACACCGACACGTCGTTGCCCGACTCGTCGGTAATGCTGTTGTATGCCGCTGCGCCGTCAGCGGAGGGCTTTCTGGGCTCGGTGGGGTCGGAGCTGCCGCTGTCGGAGGCGAGCTTCACCAGGGCGGCATAGGGGCCGGCGCGGACCATGAGGTCGGTGTGGCGGCCGGACTCGACGACGGCCCCACGGTCGAGGACAGCGATGGTGTCAGCGTTGCGGACGGTGGCGAGGCGGTGGGCGATGACGACGACCGTGCGGCCGACGGAGAGACGGTCGATGGACTGCTGCACCACGGCCTCGGACTCGGCGTCCAGCGCGCTGGTGGGCTCGTCCAGCAGCAGGATGCGCGGGTCGCGGACGATTGCGCGCGCGAGCGCAATGCGCTGCTTCTGCCCCCCCGACAGCTGGGCCCCACGGTCCCCAACCTATCCCCAGATTTTGTTGATTCAGAGATTTTGTTGATTCAGATTGCAGGCCATTGCTAGATGGTTTATGAGATATTAGCCCATGAATTCATTTGCTTACCTGCGTCTCGTAGCCATCAGGGAGGCCCAGGACGAAGGTATGAGCATTGGCCTTGGTGCAGGCCGAGATGGCCTCTTGCCTCGTCGCGTTCTCCTTGCCCATCATCACGTTCTCTATGATGGAGGCGGAGAAGAGGATGGGTTCCTGGCCAACCAGGCCAATCTGCGACCTCAGCCACTTGAGGTTCAGCGACGCCAGATCCTGCCCGTCCAACGTGATCGACCCTGCACCAACACGACACAAAATCTGTCATCGTCCGTCATCCCATCGTGCAACTGCAGCGCACGGCGTGCGACGCTTGCTCTGTTTTGCTGCGCTTCACCTCGCGTTGGGTCGTAGAACCTCTCGACGAGCGCGAACATGGTGGACTTGCCCCCGCCGCTGACGCCCACGAGCGCCAGCGTCTTGGCCGCAGGGATGGTCAGGTTGAGGTTGTACAGGACCATCGCCTCCGGCCGCGACGGGTACGCGAACTCCACGTCCTTGAACTCCACCCGCCCTCTCATCGTGGACAGCGCCCGCCCGTCGGCGCCGTACGCGTCGATCTCCGGCACCCGGTCGATGATCTCGAACACCCGCCCCGCCGCCACGGTCCCCTGCGCGAACTGCGCCGAGTAGGACAGCGACAGCGCCAGGCCCCTGCACGGTCATTTCAAAGGCACCACGCGTCAACGAAAAGAAGAAATGGCACGTCGGCACTGTGCAAGGTTCTTGGTAGTGCGTGCCTTCCTCCGACCATAACGCCGAAGAAGCAGGCGATGGCATCGCCGCCTCTGATCTCCCCCGCGGCGACGAGCTTGGAGCCGTACCACAGCGCCAGCGCCCACTGGGAGTAGGTCACCAGGTAGATCATCCCCATGCCGGCGCCCTTGGCGAACCCCATCTTTATGCCGATCGGCGCCGACTTGTCGAGCCACTCGACGTACTTGTCGGCGAGCCGGTCCTCCATCACGAAGGACAGCACCGTCCGTATCGAGCTGATCGCCTGCTGCGCCACGTTGCCGGCACGCTGGTATGACGCCTAGTTGATCACAATTTTTCAACAACAACAAAAAGGTTAGTGCACTTGTGATCAATCCGTGCATCTTTGTGGGCTATATAATACTTATACCTTTAAAATAACGTGTACCAATATTAACTTAATTGGGATAAGACAATAAGAATCACCCACCTTTTATTAGTTTGAATGGATCAAACTTTGTTTCTTTACTTTGCATGATGGGCTTCTAATTCACGAACCACTTAGACCAACAAACTTTAAACCTTAATACTTTCATAATCTTAAATATGGGAAATTAAATTTTCTACTTTTCCAAAAAAAAAATGCAATGCTTCGTTTATGCGCTTGCACGGATGTGCATCAACTATAAAAGTGGGTATTACATAATTTGACATAAAATCGCATAAGCTCAATACGACCCAACGCAAGGTGAAGCGCAACGAGCTATTATTGAGCTTAACGAGCTATTATCGAGTTTCTTTCGAAATTGACATAATATGATATAAAATCGTTGTATTTATCATTTAAGTGGTTATTTCAAATTTGAGATAACGAGCCACTATCGAGCCAAGCCTCATTAACCTTTTTGTTTGAAATAGACTCATTTCAATTTGGAACACATTAACGGGAATAGAAACTTATATTGTGGGATGTAATGTAAATGGTGGAAACACAACCTCTATATACAGAAAAGCATAGAAACACCTCTGTAATACTAATACTAACCAATTAAACATTAACAAATCGTATAGCGTTCTGGTACCCAAAAAGAATTAATCATTAACAAATCCCACCAATATTTAATTAAATGTGTCTCATTTGTATGCCGAATTGATTTCTCTGGCCCCATTATTTAGCAACTACACTAAACAAGGTGGCACCATTCGGACTGCACTCCACGTGTTGATAGGAGGCACAAGTCTGACTATAACACGTTCGGTTGGACATCAATCTTACGACTTGTTATGCAATTTTCGATTGATTCATTTTCCACTTCTTTCTATGGGTTTCAATCTAAATTGTACATTAAGTTGACTTAAGAATTTGGATTATCAAGACCTTTCTTTTTTTTCTTCCAAATAACATAGTGATTTCCAGCCAATTTTCCCCCCGATTAATATATAAATTTATAACCTTGTATCACCTATAATCAAGGTGCATGAGGCACCTGGAGGCTAGAGGGGCCTCTAATAATTAGTGTGTGTGGATAGATAGATAGATAAATAGATAGATAGATAGATAGATAGATAGATAGAATTTCAATCTAAACTGTAGATTGAGTTCACTTAAAACTTTGGACGATTAATATTTTTTTTCATTTTTTCCGATTTAACCTGGAGAATGTGTGAATTTCTAACTTTTTACCATCTAGAATTGACATGAGGGCTCTGGAGGAGTCTCCATTAGAATTTGTCGACGATTGGGGAACAGGCCCCCGCCGAGCTTACTTGTTGGTGGAGGGACCAACTGTGACCCCTTCTTACGTGAGGGATTACTCGAAGAATGGCTCACCAGATTCCAACGAATGTGGACACAGCGGTTTACCCTGGTTCGGGCCTCTCGAGAAAGAGATAATAGCCCTACTCCAGCTCTCGTTTACTCTTGCAATGTGTCTGAGTTTTACTGATTGTCTTTGCCGCTCGTGGTCGTTTGTCCCCTCACGATGGGGACCCTTTTATAGCTTACAAAGGATCGAACTCCATGACCCCACTACCCGCGACGCTTTTGGACCTCGTCCAAACGTGGCAACCGGTGGATCCTATCTTTCCGCCACGCCCCACGGAAACGAAGCGCCAACGGAAGTTACGCTCGGGTGGTTATTCCTACCGACCCGAGACCTCGTAAGGTCGGCCGATGACGACCGCAGAGCTTGGACATCTTACCCGAGCTTGAGCTCGGAATCGATCGAGTACGTGGCATTCTTGGTCCCACCCGAGCCCGAGCTCGAATCGCGGAATGCGTAGCCTTCCAAGCTCTGATTTAGACAATCCCAGGGTAACGACCTCCCGGTGGCTCGGGCGGGAGCGAGCTTGGTCGTTGGTGGCATCCGAGGTAATTTATGGACATTACCCGACCCTGACAGCCTAGCCCCCGAGGTTCAAGTGGGAAAAGGTCTAAGGAAGGCCTTCCCCTTGGGCCTACCGTTCTACGAGCATGTCGGTTTTGCCGCGGCGGACATCTGCCGCGACCAACGAGCTATTAACCTCCTTCGGGAACGAGCTTGTTCCCCACTCGTCGCGCCGAGCTAGCAGTGGGCCTTTCTTCGGCGGTTCCTTCTCCTAGAAGCCTGAATCGTCCTTCCCGGGAACCGTCTTTTACGGCGGGGCGGTTTCGATTTGCGTGCCCACGTGTCGTTTTCCGGATGGCGAACGCCTCAACTGCCCTCTGTGCCTCTAGGGCTTCCTCATCTCCTGGAGGAGTTTTTTAAACACTCGAAGAGAAAACCCTTAGACTCACTTGGCCGTATTGCGATCGCTGTGTCTCACACTCCTCTGCTTCGGCGCTCATCCTTCTCCTTGATCATCTTCCTCATCCTCATGGCGGTTCGGCCAAAGCAAGCTCGACAGCGCAGTCGAGACCCTCGAGCGGCGAAGTACCTCGACGCCGGTACATGGAGAGCCCCTGGCGACGAAGAGAGCCCGCAGCCGGAGGAGGGGGAGATCGTCTCCACCGAGCTCTACGCCATAAACGGGCTCCGTACGCCCGAAAGTGAGTTCGTCGAGGCCGTACTCGCCTCCTGCGAGTGCGAGATCGCTCACCTTCACCCCAACTCTGTTCTCATCATGGCCATCTTTACCCATCTCTGCGAAGGGTTCGTGGGCGTCGAGCCCACTCCCAGTCTCTTCTTCCACTTCTACACCCTTTCTCGCACCAAGACGCCTTCGCAGCCTGGCCGCCATTTCCGCTCTGCCCTACTCCGACCATACGAGTACCCGAGCTTCACGCTCAAGGACTCGGTGTCGGGTTGGGCCGACACCTGGTTCTACTTGAGGAAAGCGGAGGGCGGCACGCTTTCCTACTCTGGTGCCGGAGGTCGCGCGTGCCGAGACACCCGACCGCTCGTGGAGCCCGAGGAGGAGAAGATCCTCATGACGATCAACGAGCTCACGTGCCTGGCCGACCGGCCGACGTTACCGGGACTACGCCAGGAACCGGATATCGCCCCTTAGGAGGAGGGAGCATCCCTTCTTCAAGGTCGAGGGGTGGCAGGACATCGCAGGAATCACGCCAGGTATGCCGTCGCCCTCGATCTTCTTTTCCGAGCAGAGGATGCCCTTTCACGACCTCTCCCTTGGCCGGGTATGCAGCCCGGCAGAGGACCGGTGGATGCGAGGGTGTCCGAGATGTTCGGCACCCGAAAGGCAAGGAAATCATCGAGGGCCGCCAGATCCCGAACAACGCCCTTAACCTGACAGAGGCGGTAAGTTTCGATTCGACTTTTTCCAAGCCCTTGTCCTGACAAGCCACGGGGCCTCCCGACCTCATTTGAGTCTTTCTCTTTTCCAACAGGAGAAGGTTGCCCTCGAGGTCGCCGTGTCCCCGCTGGGATCCCAGCTGGCGGGACGGGGTCGTAAGACCAAGGGACAGGCGGGTCGCAAGCGCCGCGCTCGATCTCCGTCGGCCACGCCGCCCTCGCCAGCGCACACGCAGCGCCTGCCCGACGACCACTCACCCCGCCAACACTTGGAGTATGCGGACCGGCAGGAGGTGAGTGAACTGAGATTGTGGATGGACGAGTACACCCGAAACAATCCCGAGCTAATGGCTCGCTTATGCGCCAAATTTGCTGCGGCGAAGAAGGAGGCCGCGCGCCTGGCCCAGCGCGGAAGGTTGAGCTGGAGGGCCAGATCGCGGCCCTTCAGGCGGAGCTTGCGCGGGTGAGCTCGAGCCCGGCTCCTGGGGACCGCGAGGAGGAGAAGGACGAGCTGGACCCCGCCCCCTTGGTCCCGAGGTCCCGAGAGGTCGCCGCCCACGCCTCAATCGCGCCTAACGCCGATTGTCTCTCGAGGTCGGCTTGAGGAGGTCGACCTGCGATCGCCGCCAGGGCCGACAAGGCGTAGCGGACATGGCCGCCCTCCTGGCCCGCGCTCGAGCTCAAGCGGACGCCGCGCAAGGTCAGTCTCCTGCTCTCTTCTTGTTTGTCTTTTTCCCCTCCGGCACCATTCTAACTCCACATCGTCTATAGTGGGTGTGGCAGTTGGTGCGGAGTTATGGGATTTCGAAGCGATGGCTGACGATATTCTTGACTTCGTGCTAGAGAGGGAGCTAGCCCGGGCTGCCGAGGTCGTCATGGGCGACGGAGCCGAGGTGGGAGCTGAGGCCGCGGAGGCCCAGCCCCCACGGGCTGCCGGTGGCGACGAGGTCGAGGTGGGGGAGCCTGTTGCCGCGGAGCCCCGGGACCCGGAGGTCGTGTCTCCCGAAGAGGAGGCACGGAGGAAGATCGCGGCCGCCGATGCCCGGGCCGCAGCGGAGGGCATCCCCCACATCATAGTCGTGGAGTCTGACGGTGATGAGCAGGCCGCTGAGACTCCCCGCGAGGATTCTTCCGGTGCCAGCGACATCATCGCCGCGACTCTTCAGGAGATCGCCGAGGTCTCCCCCCGGGTTCATGACATCACGCCGGGTCCCAGCGCCGGCCCGGCGTCGGGGGACCTTAATCCTGGTGGGGGCTCGTCTGACGAGGAAGAGCCAGCTACCCCGCTGGTCGGGGAGACAAGCCCGGCTACCGTAGGTGGGCCGGGGCAGCTTCCAGCGGAGGGATCTGCCGGCACCGAGGTCGCTCGATCGAGACCGACCTCCGGCCGTCGACCAGTGCCCCTGCTGATTCCGCACTCGGGGATGCTGCGCCCAAGGGCCGGATATCGACCCTGTCCCCTGGTTGCTCCCATGGCCGTGGACGCCGAAGTGGTGGAGCCTCCGATCGAGGAGGCGGAGCCCCGGCGCAACTTCGCCGGAGGAAGAAGAGCGGGAGGTAATCCTTGCTCTTGAGGCCGCCCTCTCCAGAGGCGGAGGCTGCCCCCAGGGCAAAGTCCATCGCCTGGGGGACGGGGAGCTTCGGCTCAAGCCTCCGAGCCCGATCAAGGAGAAGGGACTAAGGCGGGGATCCCTTACCGCCCAGAGCAAGGTGGAGGACCCGCCGAGTTGTTCCATCGTGGTGGAGACCCGACTTTTTGGGTAAGTACTCGACTTATGTACTTTTACCGAGAGTTTCGATTCACGACTGAAACGCCTTGTTGCGCAGTGCCGGAGTCCACCATGAAGGACTTCCATGCCGCGACCGTGCCGCCGTGAAGTTGTCGCTAAGCACCAAGCCGAGCAGACGCCAAGATTGCGAGCTCGAGCGCCGGTTGCCGAGCCGACATCTTCCGAGGCCGAGATCCGGCGGAAGGTGGAGGAGTCCGCGGCGCGAAGCTCAGGAGCGCCTCGGCCGAGCGAGCAGGCAAGGTCGGGCCTTGAAGCCACGGTGGCGACCTTGCGCGACGCCGCCCGGCGCCGAAAGGACAATCGACCAAAGAACGGAGGAGTCCAGGCGACCGACAAGCGGCGAAGGTCGGGAAGCTTCGCCGGCGTGTGCTCGACCTTGAGTCCGAGCTTGACTCGGTGCGGGACGAGCTCGTCGCTGCGGGGCGAGAAGCGTGCGGGCTTACGTAATTTTCTTTTTCTGTCTTTTACCTTAAAAAACTTAGGAGAAACTATCGATTGAATATAGAATGAGTTGGTTTAAATGGACGTTTTTGTTTTTCCCGAGATGACAACGATTTGTTTCGTGCGCGGTCTTACGCGACTTAGTGGTTAATCGTGACGAGGAAATGACTATCTCGTTCGAAAGTAGCACGAGGTCGAGGTGACCATTTTGCGAAAAGTTGCACGAGGCCGAGGTCGTGGTCACATGGTACCTCTATAGTTTCGCCGCCAACGGTGGTCGTGGGCGAAATCATGAGCACGACCGTTGGCGGAGTAGAATTCTCGAGGACCGTGTGGCCCTTAGGGTTACAAAGACGTTGGCGCCACAAGACCGGCCGACTGAGCTCGGAACCGCTCAGAAGGGTGTCCTGTGCGAATCTTTACTTGCGGTGGAGGTCTACCGCGAAAAAAGATGGTCGTCTTACGAGGAAGGAGGCCCTCGAGGTCGAGCTTTTGTCGTACGGTGTTTTGCCCCAACGACCGACTTGCCCCTGACACTTTGTCTAGGTCGAGCTTAATCGTAGAATGGGGAAAGAGAGGGAGAGAGAGAATGGGAGGGTAAGGTGATAAAGTTTATTAAAGAGGTAAAAAACGGGCGAGGTTAGACATGGAACTTACGCAGTTGGTCAATGTTCCAAGTACTAGCTAGTTCCCGACCATCTTCCATTGCAAGGCGGACAGCCCCCGGGCGTGTTGTTGAGACGACCGTGTAAGGACCTTCCCATCTTGGCGTTAGCTTGTTGGCTTTTGACAGGTCTTGGACCCGTCGCAAAACGAGATCGCCGACGTGTAAGGTCCTTGGTCGTAGCGATTTGGCGGCGTGCCTGCGAAGAGCTTGCAGGTAAACCGCGGATCGCAACAGAGCCCGTTCACGAGTCGCCTCCGCAAGGTCGAGGTCGAGAAGGCGTTCGCCTTCTGCGTCGATGTTATCGGCCAGGTTCACCCTCGGGATCCTAGGACAACCTCGGCGGGTAGGATGCCTTCCGCGCCATATACGAGCCGAAAGGGGTCTCCCCGTGGCTTCGTCGTGGTGCGCGGACCGACGGAGGGCGGGGTAGCTCGTCCACCCAGGCTCGACCATGCCGTCGAGGCTCTTGAAGACTCTCTTCTTGATTCCTTGGACGATCTGCCCGTTCGCCGCGCTCGGCCGCCCCATTGCTCTGTGGGTGGGCCACAGATCACGAAGCATATCTTGGTCCCGACCTCCTCGCAATAAGCCTGAAACACCTCGCTTGTGATCGAGTGCCGTTGTCGGTAATGAGGCGACTCGGAATGCCAAAGCGGGTTACTACATTATTGCGGAAGAACCTTTTAGCCGCTGTGCCGAGATGGTTGATATAGGCTCGGCCTCGATCCACTTAGTGAAGGTGTCGATTGCATTTAACAGTATTTACAACCCTCCTTCCCTAGGAAATGGACCGAGTATGTCTATGCCCCAAACCGAGAACGGCCAGGTTAGCGGCATGGTCTCAGAGCGCCAGATGCCACTGATGGACCTTCCGAGCATGGAACCGGCAAGATCGGGCAGGAGGTTACTATTGAGCGTGCATCGGCCAGGGCGTTGGCCAATAGTAACCCAATCGGAAGGCTTTGCTCACCAAGGTCCTAAAGGACGAGTGAGCTCCACACATCCGTCATGGATATCCTTGAGGAGATATTTGCCTTCCTCTTGGGTGATGCACTTGGAGAGGACGCCAAGCGCGCCTTTGCGGTATAAGAGACCCTCGATCATTTTATAGGTCGAGGAGCGCCTCACTAGCCGGATTTCTCGGCTTCCTCCTCAAAGGTCCCGTGTCACGAAGTATTGGATGAATGGCGTCATCCAGTTCGCATCTGCTCGAGGAAGGAGACGGTACCACCCGTCTCGGTTGCCTCCTCCTGGGGTATGGAGGGCTTGTAGACGTGCTCGATGAGCACCCGCCGAGCGGAAATCTGTATGAACCGACCTTCGATAGATGGTCGGCCAGGGCATTGTCCTTCACGGGGATGTATAGTACTTGAAGTTTCAAGTACTTTTCCATCTTCCTTACTTCAGCCAGGTAAAGCGCCATTGAGTCATCGAGCACCGATACTCCTTGTTAACCTGGTTGACGACCACCGCGAGTCGCCCTTCGCGATTAGTCGTTGGACTCCGAGCGCTTTGCATGCCCGGTCTTGGCCAGCGCACCTTCAGATTCGCTGCGTTGTTTGTTGCGCCGAAATGCAATTGGAGGGCGATCGATCCGCTCCCGAGGGGATTCGAGGACCACTCCACCCCGAGCAATCGTAAGCTCGATCCGTCGAGTGCACGACCCAAATGACCGTGCTCGGCCTGGTTGGGTTCGGGTTCGACGGGCGGGGTTTGTCCATTCGGCTAGGAAATCCGCTAGGACCTGGGATTTGATCGCGGTTCTAGCCGAGAATTCGATCTCGAATTCGGCGAGCTCCATGGCCCATTTCGCGATCCGCCCGCTTGCGTCCTGATTCCCGAGAATTTCCCTCACGGAAGTTGGTCGGGACTTGTATTTTGTGTGCCTGGAAGTAGTGTCTTAATTTCTTCGAGGCCACGAGGAGCGCATAAAGGAGCTTCTGGACCTCGGGGTAACGCTCCTTTGGTCCGTGTAGCACCTCGCTGATGTAGTAGATCGGGCGCTGTACCCCGTCCCGTTCTACTGTGATGACGGCGCTTACCGCATGGGGTGTGGCGGCCAGGTAAAGCAAGAGGACCTCTCCTACTCTGGGCGTGGTCAAGACCGGGTCTTGACAAATACGCTTTAAGCTCTTTGAAAGAAGCGATGCGCTTCATCTGTCCAAGTGAAACCGCTGTGCTTCCGGAGCGCCTTGAAGAAAGGTAGGCCGCGTTCCCCGAGCCTCGAGATGAAACGACTTAAGGCCGCCATTCTCCCAGTCAGGGACTGGACCTCCCGAGTACAAGTCGGTGGTCGCATGTTCTCGATGGCTTCTATCTTCTCTGGGTTGGCCCCGATTCCTTGTGGGCCGATCATGTATCCGAGCACCTTGCGGCTTTGACCCGAACACACATTTTTCAGGGTTTAACTTTATTCGATGCTTATTGAGGTTATGAAAAGTCTCCTCTAGATCGGATACATGGTCGGAGGCCATTTGCTCTTGACGACTATGTCGTCTACATACACTTCCGTGTTCCGACCTATTTGGCCCGAGAAGGTTTTCTCGCATAAGGCGCCGGAAGGTTGCTCCTGCATTCCTTAGACCGAAGGACATGGTCGTAGCGTAATGTGCCAAACGGGCGTGATGAAGGAAGTTTTCTCCTCGTCATCGGGCGATATACCGATCTGGTGATAGCCTGAGTAGGCGTCGAAAGCTCATCGCCTCGGAGCCGGCCGTCGCGTCGACCAACCGGTCTATCCGAGGTAGCGGAAATTGTCCTTCTGCATGCGGCATTTAGCCCCGCAGATCGACACACATGCGCCACTTGCCTCCTTTCTTCATCACGATGGTAGGTTGGCCAACCAATCGGAATGGTCAACCTCCCGAATGAAACCGGCTTTGAGGAGCTTGTCAGTTCCTCTCGATGATGGCTTGCTTCTCCGGGAGAAGCGCTGAGCTCTGCGCCTGTGCTTTTTGTCGAGCCGAATCATAGCTTTGTGCTCGACGACCTCCTTGGGACTCGGGCATGTCGGACGGTTCCCGAGCGAACGATGTCCGCGCTTCTCGGAGGAAGGTCACGAGCTTGAGTTCCTATTTAGGATCTAGGAAGCCCCACGTGTACGACCTTGTCTCGGCTTTGTGTCGCACAACGGATGGCCTTGGTTTCTCCCCGGCTTGGAGGCTAGCCTTGGGCGGGAACTCCTCGGCTCTTGGTCGGGCCCGCTGAGGCAGCTGACCGATCATGTCTAACGCCTCTCGTCGCATTTAGAGCTGCTCTCGGGCTTCCCTTGATCGTGATCACGCCACGGGCCGGGACCTTCAAGCTAATCGGTAGCCGTGATGAGTGGCGGCCATGAATTTGGCGAGCGCTGGTCGGCCCAGGATGGCGTTATAAGCCGACTCGAAATCGACCACTTCGAACGTGATGAGCTCCGTTCGGAAGTTGCTCGGATTGCCGAACGTAACTGGCAGGACGATCTGGCCAAGTGGCCTGACCGACGTTCCGGGCACTATCCCGTAGAACGGGACCACCATGTTTTTGATCTTGGAGCGAGGGATCTGCATCTCGTCCAAGACCTTGGCAGATATCAGGTCTAGGGAACTTCCACAATCCACAAGGACCCGACCTACTGTGGTGTTGCAGATTGTTGGGCTAACGACCAACGGAAGCCTTTGGGGTTTCGTCATCCCCGGAGGGCAGTCGTCCCTGGAGAAGGTGATCGGCAGCTCGGACCACTTGAGCTGCTGGACAGGAGGCTTCCCCTGAGTGACACGAAGTACTTCGCGCGCGGCCTCCTTCAACTCCCGACGCGACCCATAGGCGGCGGAGCCCCCGAATATCACGGCGATGTGATTTCTCGGCTCTTGGTACTCCATGTCGGTGTCTTGCTCTTCGGCGGGCTTCTTGCCCTTGACGTCCCCTTCCACCTCGGGGAGCGTGGGCATGGGACCCTTACCATTGTAGAATCGCTTCCAGCGGGAGGCCCACGCCCCGCAATTAGAAGGTCATGCCCATGAGCCTGGTGGAGCGGCGAGAAATAGGCACTCAGCCCGCCCGCGTTGGTCGCGCGCGTTCTTGGTAAATCCGGCTCCGCTCGTTGTTCATTGAATCGGTCGACCCCTGCCTTTCGGGGCCCCCCCCCTACACGACTGCGAGGTCGGTCGTCGTCTTTCGATAGCTGCCACCATGCCGGAGACAGAGGATTTTTTCTTCTTTTTGATTTTTTTCTCGATAGAGCTTACGCTCTTCACCGGATGCCCTTCGAGCCCGGCCGAGGGGGCAGCTTTCCTCGCCCCAGCCTTCTTCCATCGACGGCCTCGTCCGCATTGGCATAGCGGTCACCATGCGAATGCTCGTTGGCCGTGATGTCCGGTGGATTTCGAGGTCTGAGTAAAGCGTCACGTCTCGGACCCCGAATTTGAAAGCCCTGACGACCGCCTCATCCGAGATGCTCGGGATGGAATTGCGCACTTGCATGAAGCGCCGACGAATCGGGCGCAGGTTCCGCCCTCCGTCAGATCGACGCTGAGGTCGCGCTCCTTCCTCGGCGACGAGCAGCTCCGGAAGTTGGCTCGGAGAGTCGCTCGGTGGGCCAGGACCGGATCGAGTTCTCCTTACGGTTGAATAGCCACGCCCGAGCCGCCCGCCCAGGATCAGGCGTAAAGTTGGCCATCACCCTTTCATCACCCCGCAGCCTAAAATGGCCGTGGTGTAGATTGAGAGAAACTCGTCGGGTTACGAGTCCCGTCGACCTCTCGATGTGGCCCGGCTTAAACCTTGTCGGCCAGGTCACTCGTCGCAGCGACGTCGCGAACGCCCTGCACCCGAACACGGGACTGTCGGGGCGATCACCACGAGCGCGGCGGTCGGGGCGATCCCCGCCAGCCGAGCCCGAGGTTAGTGGGCCCGGGCGAGTGAAAGTCTCCCTACGCCTGTAGGATGGGGAGTGGCCCGATGAGGAATGTTCGGCCCGGTTCTGCCCGTGGCTCACATTCCGGCTGTCCCGAGGAGCCCCGAATTGCTCCGGTGCCCTCCCGAGCCCGGCTGGCCAAGGCCGGGCCACTCAGGTGCGGCCGTGAGTCATCTGGTGGCGGCGCTGACGCCGGCGTGGCGGCGTTTCCTGTGAATTGCTCTGGGCGTCCCTTTCCCGGGAGGCCTCCGCCGCCCTTATGTCTGTGGCGATTTCCTCGAGGTCGTCGGCCACGGCCGCGCCCATGGCTTCTAGGTCGACTTGCTCAGGAAACTCTCTGAGGTTGCGCACCACCGTGGCCAGGGCTTGAAGGCGTTCCCCGCTCGGGGGAACGCGGGGTGACGAGCTCGTTCGTCGTCGTACGGGCTCCGGAGTTCCGTACGCGTGGAAATTCTCACGAACTTCGGCCCTGGTCTTATCAGTCAGGCCACCTCGGACTTGTCGGCGCAAGCTGGTCAGCGTCCGATTCAGGGATGCCTGCAGGTGCTCTTTGGCCGCTTCGTAGCGGTGAAGACGCGCTTCAGCCGGGGATTTGCTCCCGGCGTTTCCATCCTCTTCCGCAACGAAGACGTTACGGGATTGGACGGATCGCGAGGGGGACATCACGGTGTCTCCCCGTGAAGCGGTCCCCTGGTCGAGCTCGTAGAGGTCGGGGATGTCCAGACCATCGTAGAGCCCGTCGTACTCGTCGTCCGAGAGGGCGTCGAGTTGGGAGCGAAAGAACTGCTCCGGTGCAGCAGCGGCTTCCAGGGAAAAGCTCCTGGAACCGTCTTGATTCTTAATGCCGGCGACGTCGCCGGCCCCATCGTTGAAGAACTGCTTGTCCTCTTCCCCGATCTCGGGGGCGTAGAGCCTCTGGTGGTTCTGGGATTCTGACATTCTCCGGGATTCCTCACGAAAGGGAAAGTCGTCCCCACGGACGGCGCCAGCTGTCGACGATTGGGGAACAGGCCCCCGCCGAGCTTACTTGTTGGTGGAGGGACCAACTGTGACCCCTTCTTACGTGAGGGATTACTCAAGAATGGCTCACCGATTCCAACGAATGTGGACACAGTAGTTTACCCTGGTTCGGGCCTCTCGAGAAAGAGATAATAGCCCTACTCCAGCTCTCGTTTACTCTTGCAATGTGTCTGAGTTTTACACCAGGTGTCGCTATCGTGGTCGTTTGTCCCCTCACGATGGGGACCCTTTTATAGCTTACAAAGGATCGAACTCCATGACCCCACTACCCGCACGTTTTGGACCTCGTCCAAACGTGGCAACTGGTGGATCCTATCTTTCCGCCACGCTCCCACGGGAAACGTAACGGGCCAACGGAAGTTACGCTCGGGTGGTTATTCCTACCGACCCCGAGACCTCGTAAGGTCGGCCGATGACCGGCACCGAGCTTGGACATCTTACCCGAGCTTGAGCTCGGAATCGACTGGAGTACGTGGCATTCTTGGTCCCACCCGAGCCCGAGCTCGGAACTGGCCGGAATGCGTAGCCTTCCAAGCTTTGATTTAGACAATCCCAGGGTAACGACCTCCTGGTGGCTCGGGCGGGAGCGAGCTTGGTCGTTGGTGGCATCCGAGGTAGTTTATGGAAATTACCCGACCCCCCGACAGAATTTCTAACCTTTTATGAGCTAGAATTAACGTGGGACTTTGAAAGAGTCTTTAATTAGTATAGATATAGATGATAGATTGTAATCTATGTGCACTACTGATCAGTAAGAATGACTAGCTGTGAATGGTGGCCAGGATTGCTTTGCTCAGCTCACCTCTTCCTTGGCGGTGAGGCCGCCGTAGACGGCCTTGTAGGCGATGCCGCAGGCCATCATGACAGGCGTGACGGCGAAGACGGCAAGGGCAATCCTCCATGATTTGGCGAAGCCGACCACGTAGCCGAAAATGAAGGTGAAGACGTGATGCACAAAGCCCGCCATCTTTTGCACATGTACACCACCAGATCGAGCAATTAGCCATGTTCGGTACCAACAATATCTGTCATCAATTGGTGTGCGCCCCCGTTAATTACCTTCTCTCCCATGACCTCCTGGATTTGGGCAACGTCACTGGAGATGCTGTGCATCACCTCGCCGGTGCTCACCTCTGTGTCAAAGAACCCGATCTCCTGCCTCAGCACCGCCTTCAGGTACTCCCGCCGCATCCGCAGCGCTGACCTCTCACCGATGATCCTCCAGCACGTGATCTCTGCACATGTAAAGGATCAAGATTCACAATTAGCTCTAAGCATCTCATCACTTCAAACAAAAAAAAAATGCATGTTACATAAGTGATATAGAGTTGCATAACACAGCACCAACATGCTCACCAAGATAGGCGCCTATGACGACAACCGCAGCAAGGAACGCCATGTAGAAGCTGATCTGCACAAAATACAGAGTAAGAAGAAGGAATTAATTAGCTCCTTATAAGCTCCAGACTTTCAATTTGTGTGGATTTAATTTGGTTTTGCTCATGCCACTGACGCACCTGCTTGACGTCCTTCATCATCTGAGACTTGTCGGCGTTGACGATCTTGTTGACGAAGTTCCCGAACAGGTACGAGTACCACGGCAGCGACCCGCCGTTGACCATGGCCCCGACGCAGCCGAGCAGGAGGAGCACAATGTCCAGCGGCGTCGAGTACTTGAACAGGCCGGCGATGCTGACGGGCTTCCCGACCCTCACCTCGATCTCGCCGTCGTCCTCCTCGTCGAAATCGTGTCCGCCGCCGCCGTCCTCGTCGCCGTAGTACCGGCTCTGGCTGTACGACGTGACGCTCTTGTCGTAGCCGAAGCTGGGTGCCTCCCGCCTCGCCGGGGTGATGTAGAGCTGGTCGTGGTTGCCGCGCGAGAACGAGACCTCGCGGGAGATGGGGGTGTGCGCGCCGTTGTACTTCACCAGTGCCCTTTCCCCGGTGTCGTGGCCGCGAGAGGTGTAGACAGAGGCCTCGACGACGCTGTTGTCGTTGCTGGCGAAAGAAGTGTTCGGCGCCGCGATGATGGCCCGGCTCGCGTCCGTCACGACGCTCTGCAGCTCCAGCCGCTTGCCGCCCGGTCGGCGCGCCGCCAACGAGCGGTCGCTGTAGAGCCGGCCCGACCGTCTCGACAAGTAGTAGTCCCTCGCCGTCCGCCGGAATAGCGCGGGGCCACGCCGTCCAGCGCTGTCCGACCCGGCCGGGGCCCATGGCCCGACGGCCGCACCGAGGCCGTGGGGCTGCGCCCACGACGTGTCCGGCTGCCAGGACACCGAACTCTGCCACGACATGTCATCGACATCCCGGTGCAGTAGCCCGCGCGGGGCAACCCCGCCAGCCAAGGAGGTAGAGTTGTCGGGGGTCGGGTAGGGGCTGCGCGCGCCTCGGCGGCGCCGGCTTGGCGGGCCGGAGCGGGAGAAGGAGGAGTCGGCCATGCACGCTCGCGGCGGAAGCGCAGGCTAGAGCGCCTAGAGGTGGCGCGGCGTTAGGTTCTATAAAAAGGCGGTTCCTCGGGTGTAGCTTCTGATGCTCGCCACTTGGACGCGAGCGCGCGAGGCGCCGGTCCGGACGGCCCTAGGATACGACGCCGCGCGCTGTTTCTTTGGAGCGTTGCGCGTTGTTGGCACTAGGCATGCGCGCGCGCGGGGGATCACCGTATTCGTCAGCTTTTGTACGCAGGGCCCGGGACAAAATTATAAACGGAGGCCGTCTAACATTAACATCAAATATTTTTTATATTACCATGAAACAACTGAAAAGATAATATTCATTGTATTATAGAAATTGTTACCGATAAATAAATAGAAGTACAAAAGTGAGATTATTTACCTCAAACATTTTGTAGAAATCATCTTAGGAAATATCTTCTAACATTTCTTAATGCAAAATCATCAATTATAGCCTCAACATTAATGTCATCCAATAGCTTTTTCTCAATACATAAAGTTGCTAGACCATTTAACCTTTCTTGAGACATTGTAGATCTCAAATAGTTCTTCAATAATTTCAACTTTGAAAAACTTCTTTAGACAATGCATTATAAAAATAATTCATAGCTTTTTGATTCACGGTGTAAAGCTATTTTTCTTCCTTAGTAATAATATTTTTCGGTTTTACATATTTTGTGGCTACAGTTTCCCACAATTCATACCCTTGGGATTTTACAAATGATTCCTGTCGGGGATTGGCTATCTGGCAAAAGACCACGGTACCCCCGTGAAAAGCTAAACCCGCTGACCAAGCGGCACTAAGGGAAGATGCTCGGGAGAACGAAACGAGCATCCCTCCTTCTCCTCCGAGCATACGCGTTTGCGCCTCCGTCATGAAGCACCAAACACACCCCCACGAGCAAGCATGCTCGTGGAGGCCACGACCGCTCGGGTGTCTTGGTCGGAGGGCCCAATGAAGGCCGCGAGGAAGGAAGGAGGCAACCAATCACCGGAGATCAAGGGAAATCATACGAAATTCAAATAACGCGGGAATCAAGGGCAGCATCACGGATATGGATGCATAGCGTGATCCTGAGGCGATTACTTTTTCGCATCTCTAGTCATAGTATTTAAACCCCACGAAGGTCTCAGAATAGGAGGGCACACGAAAGATAGAACACAATACACTGGAGTAGGGTCATTATCTCGGCGGTGAGAGGCCCGAACCAGGATAAAAACACCGCGTCCCCTCTTTTTTCCGGCCTCCTTCTCCCGACCTCGCGTCGCTCGAACGCCTCTTCGATCCAGGCGACGGGGCTCTGTTGATCCCCATTCAACAAGTAAGCTCGACGGGAGCCCGTTCTCCAATCGTCGATACCGGGCGCCGTCCGTGGGGGACGGCAGCTTTGATTCCGTCGCGGATCAAGATCCTCGAGGATGCCAAACTCGGAGACACTCGGGACCTTTGTGTCTTCGACCACGTTGAGGATGACGACGCGTGTACTACGCCGCCGACAACGTGCTCAGGTGGTGACCGATCCTATCGATCACACCGAGTCCGGGAGCTTTTCCTCGGACACGGGAATGCGAGGGCAGATCCTCCATTCCCAGACATTACCCTCGGAGACCCCGAGGATGATCGCAACGAGCTCTACGATGGCCTGGACATACCAGGCGACCTAGAGCTCGACCGAGAGACCGCGTCCCAAGGGGATACAATGATGTCCCCATCGCTTCGTCTCGCTCTCGCCGAGTCAACATGGCTGGGAGCCACGCGAGCAGGAGAGGGATCTCTGACGCCGCCAGGCACGACCACTATGAGGCGGCCAGACGCCACTTGGAGGCGTCTTTGGGAAAGACGCTTGCAGCATTCGCCGCCAGGCAAAGGGGAGGTGCGCCTCCACGGAAAGGAACTCTCGCGGTACCGAACTCCGATCGCACTCGGAGGCGCCGTCAAAGCTTCGCCGCCCTTGATTCACGAAAGCGAGGCAGCTCTGAGGCCTTAGCGGCGATCGTGCGTGACTCTGTGATTTCCCGAGCAAGTAGACTTAGAGGCCATGGGCGTGGTCGTGGCGAAGATTTGGAGAGGCTTGCCGCCGAGCTAAAAGTCTCGGATCCTCCCCATGGCCGGATGCCCGAGTGTGTCCGGGACCATCACAACGCCTCCGTGCGTTCAAGACAGAGATGAATCTCGAGCCATGCTCGGAGATCGCCCTGTGTCGCCGACCGATCCGAAAGGCCGGAGCGATCCACAGAGCAACCTCGGGCGACATCCAGCATAATCGCTTCAGATTACGAGCGCCCGAAAGCACTCCGCAACCATGCGGTCATCGGCACGACCGACGCATGAGGTTTTCTCCGACTCACCGCGACGGGCGTTGGGTGGAAGATCCGCGTGGAGGCCGCCGTGGATCGAGGTTTTCGCCGCGAAAACCCCGAAGCCGGCCGCCGCCTTCACGAGCTCCTCCGGACGCCGCATGGCCGAACAGGTTCAAGCCCGCCACGCCGAGAGATTCAACGGGACCCGTAACCCGGATGAATTCCTCTCGATATACACTACCGCCATCCTCGCCACGGAGGTGATGAGGGGTAATGGCAAATTACCCGCCGACGGTCCCGACGAGCCGCCAGACGCGTGGCTTTTCAATCAAAAGGAAGGATCCATACGGTCCTGGGGCAGCTCAGCGCCGCACTCCGAGCGAATTTCCAGAGTCGCTACATCCGCCGGGAAAAGAGCGACCTGGAGCGCTTTGATCTGACGGACGGGAAACCTCGCGACAATTCGCCCAGAGGTTCATCCAGTCCGAACTCGATCCGAACATATCGGACGAGGCCGCCGTCCGAGCTTTCAAGTTCGGGTACGAGACGCGGCGCTTCACACAGGACCTGGAGATCCACGGATCTAACAAATAACGAGCTCTTCCGAATGGCCGATCGATACGCCAACGCAGATGAAGCCGCCCAATGGAAGAAAATCTTTGGATGAAGGGAAGTCGCCGCCTCGGCTGGTCTAGAGACCTCGGCTAGCAAAAGGGTTAATTCCGTAGACAAGAAGATCAAGAAGAAGAAGAAAAAGCAACCCTCGCCCGCCATGGTAGCCGCAGTGGAACAACAACAGCCCGGCAACTCAGCCCACGGCCGTGGGCCTAATGCTCTGGGGAAGAGGACAACCACCTGTGCCTCGAGGACGAGGCGACCAAGCGGACCGACGAGGCGACCAAGCCGGACCGACGGGCGACCTCATCATCCACTTCACCAGGCGACGGGCACGACCTACGGAATTGCGAACGTGGACCTACCGCTGGAGCAAGCTTTTACGCGAGGGTCCCATGCCGACGCTTCGAGCAGGGTGAAAACGACAAAGGAAAACAGCCCGCCGAGGAAAGTGAGGATGAAATGGAATATCAAGAACCAAGGAATCACATAGCGGTCATCTTCGGGGCTCCTCCGCCTACAAGTCCCGCCGGACTTAAAGGAGGCTGCAAGGGAAGTGCACCATGTTACCCAGGTAAGCCTCCGGTGCAAAGAAATTTGAAATGGTCGGAGGTATCCTCACATTCTCGAGAGACGATTGTCCCTTGGGGATGACCAAACCCCAGAGGCTTCCGATGGTCGTGAACCCCACCATCAAATATCTGTCGTCGGTCGGGTCCTCATAGACTCGGGAGCTCTTTGGACCTTATTGCAGCCAAGGTATTGACGAGATGCAGATTCCTCGTTCCAAAATCAAGAGTGTGGCCGTGCCCTTCTTCGGGATAGTCCCTGGCACCTCGATCAAACCTCCTGGGCAGGTCGTCTTGCCCGTAAGTTTCGGCGGCCCAAGTAACTTCGTAACGGAGCTAATCACCTTCGAGGTGGTAGACTTGAGTCGGCCTACAACGCCATCCTCGGCAGGCCGGCCTTGGCCAAGTTCATGGCCGCCTCGCATCACGCAGCGTGACGGTGCCTAAAGATTCCCGGGCCAAACGGAGTCATAACCGTCAAAGGAACCACAAGTCCGCACTCAATTGCGGCGAAAGAGCGCTGGATATGGTCGGTCGATTGCCCGCTCGCGGCCACGACCAAGAGCCGAAGCATTCGGCCTAAACTTGCCCTCCAACCTGGAGGAGAGACCAAGGTCGTTCCGCTCAACGAGTCGGAACCGGCCAAGGTCGTTCATTTGGGATCTTCCTAGATCCCAAATAGGAACTCGAGCTCGTCACTTTCCTCCGAGCAAGGTCGGATGTGTTCGCTGGGAACCATCCGACATGCCCGGTCCCAAGGGAGGTGGTCGAGCACAAAGCGGTTCACCGACAAAACCAAAGTGAGACAGAAACTTAGACGCTTTTCCCGGAAAAACAAGCAATCATCCGGGAGGAACTTGATAAACTCCTAAAAGTCGGCTTCATCAGAGAGATTGAGCACTCCGAGTGGCTAGCCAATCCAGTCCTAGTCGAGGAAGAAAGGAGGCAAGTGGCGCATGTGCGCCGACCACGGGTTTGAACGCAGCGTGCCCAAAAGACAACTATCCGTTGCCTCGCATAGACCAATTGGTGGACGCGACGGCGGGTCCTGAACCATGAGCTTCCTAGACGCCTATTCAGGCTATCATCGATCGACTGTCGCGAAGACGAGGAAAGACTTCCTTCATCACCCCGTTCGGTACCTTACGCTATACGACCATGTCTTTCGGTCGAGAAATGCGGAGCAACCTTTCAACGCCTCATGCAGAAGACTTTCACGCAGACCAAATAGGTCGAAATTTGGAGGTATATGTCGGCGACATAGTTGTCAAGAGCAAGAGTACTTCAGGTCACGTTGTCGACTTAGAAGAAACTTTCTGTAACCTCAATAAGCATCGAATAAAGCTAAATCCGGAAAAATGCGTATTCGGCGTGAAGGCTGGCAAGGTGCTCGGCTACATGGTCGGGCCACATGGCGTTGGGGCTAACCAGAGAAGATCGAAGCCATTGAGAACATGAGGTCGCCCACATGCGTAAAGGAAGTACAAGCTCGACCGGGAGGATGGCCGCCTTAAGCCGGTTCGTCTCCGATCGGGAGCGAGGACTACCTTTCTTTAAAGCCCTCCGCAAACATGATGGCTTCACATGGACGGAGGAAGGCGATCAGCGCGTTCAAAGAGCTAAAACAGTACCTCTCCAAGCCGCCCGTCCTCGTCACACCCACGGCAGGAAGAATTGCTATTATACTGGCGGCAACCCAGACGCGGTGAGCTCGGTGTTGGCGGTAGAAAGAGATGGTACCAGCGACCTATCTATTACGTCGTGAAGTACTTCATGGACCAAAGGAGCGTTACTCGAGGTCCGAAACCATCAGTACTCACATGCGATGGCCTCCGGAAGTTGCGTCACTACTTTCAAGCACACAAGATCGTGGTGCCGACCGGCTTCCCACTCAGGGAAATCTGAAAAATCAGGGCGCTTGATGGTCGCATAGCCAAGTGGGCAATGGAACTCGCCGAGTTCGAAGCTGGTATTCTCAGCCCGACGGCGATAAAATCACAAGTCCTGGCTGATTTCGTGGCGAGAATGGTCGGCTCGGCACCACCGGCCAGCGGACCAATGATTCGAGGAAACTCACGGACATTGTATTTTGACGGATCCCGAGCATACGAGCGCTGGGGCTGGCGTCATCTTGGTCTCCCGACGGAGAGCAGCTACAAGACGCCATCCAACTACATTTCGCTGCGACTAACAACGCGGCGGAGTCTGAGCCTTTTGGCCGGACTTCGGCATGCAAATCGCTAGGAGTCCAACGGCTCACCGTGAAGGGCGATTCACGGTTGGTCGTGAACCAGGTCAACAAGGAGTATCGGTGTTCGATACCTCAATGGCGCCAGACTGGCCGAAGTAAGGAAGATGGAGAAATACTTCAAGAATTTCGGTAATCTACATCCCCAGGAAGGATAATTCCCTGGCCGACCAAATGTCTAAGGTCGGTTCCTCCCAAACCGCCGCTCGGCGGGGTGCTCGTCGAGCACCTACATAAGCCCTCCATTCCCTCGAAGAGGAGGCACCAGAGACCGGCGGTAGGGTCTCATTCCTCGAGCAAAGCGCCAAATTGGATGACGCCATTCATCCAATACCTTGCGCATGGGACATTGCCCGAGGAAGAAGCCGAGCGTTCGGCTAACAAGGCGATCTTCTCAAGACAGATCGATCGAAGGCGACCTATCTGGGAAAAGGCGCATTAGGAATCCTTTCCAAATGCGTCTCCCAGGAAGGAAGGCCGCACCTTCTTCGTGATATGCACGAAGGAATGTGCGGAGCTCATTCGTCTTCGTAACGCTTGTGAGCAAGGCCTTTCGATTGGGTTACTACTGGCCCACGGCCTTGACGGACGCGCGGTCAATCGTAACGACCTGCCGAGCATGCCAGTTCCATGCTCGCAAAACCCGTCAACCGGCATATGCCCTACAAACCATACCGCTGCGTGGCCATTCTCGACACAGGGCTCGGCGTCCTTGGACCCTTTCCCGAGGTCGAGAAAGGCTGCAAAGTATTTGCTCGTGGCCATCGACACTTTCACTAAGTGGATAGAGGCCGAGCCGTCTCGACCATCTCGGCCCAGCGGCCAAGAGGTTCCTCCGCGACAACGTGGTAACCCGGTTCGGGATACCCAACCGTCTTATCACAGACAATGGGACCCGATTCACGGTGAACTGTTCCAAAGTTACCTTGTGAGGAGGTCGGGACCAAGGTCTGTTCGCTTCGTGGCACATCCACAGAGTAACGGAGCGGCCGAAGCGAGCAAATGGGCAGCTAGTCCAGGGCATAAAAGAGAGTCTTTAAGACCCTCAACCAAAGACAAGCAAGAAGTGGGTGGAGGAGCTTCCGCCGTTCTTTGGTCTATCCGCACCACGACAAGTCGAGCCACAAAGCGACGCCTTTCCAACTCGTTTCACGGTGCGGAGGCCATTCTCGCTCGCGAAATCGTCTTTGGGTTCCCCAAGGTGCAACCGATCGATTCCATCGATCAAGAGGTTGAGCGCCTCGTCGACCTGGACCTCGTCGAGCGACACGCGAGCAGGCGTTGCTCGGCCTGCAATTTACCTACAAGCTCTTCGTAGGCATGCAGCCAAGGCGGTCCGACCTAGGGCCCTACAAGTCGGCGACATGGTCTTACGAAGAGTTCAAGACTGTCGAAGGCCAACAAGCCGACCCCAAGGTGGGAAGGACCCTACACGGTCATGTCTCTGGCGCGCCGGGGGCTGTTCGCCTCGCGATGCCGGATGGTCGGGAGCTCACCAAAGACTGGAACATCGATCAAGCTGCGTAAATTCTACGTTTAGACGAGTACTCCTATCTCGCGCCCCTTGCGTTCTTTCCAATAAATCATTTTCCCTCTTTCTCGAGTTTCGTCCTCGCTTTGTCGAACGAGCATCGTCGTCTACCAAAGACTACAGACGAACTTATCCAACAAGTATGTGCACGCCATCTCCCTTGGCCCCGGCCGGATGCTCGCCCAATCGCCCACTTTCCACAGAGCTCTTATTTGTATGCATGGTCGGCGCGAGCATCCACTCTAAGCCCGATTCGGTGACCACTCGGGTATGGTGGCTCTACGTATTGTTGGTTTAAAGCTCGCCCGCTCTGTGCTCTGATTCACTCAAACACAACCGATCTATTCGAGTAATTCAAAAAAATCGTTACGACCAAAGCGACCCTTAAAAACTCCCATGAACAAACTCGTGCTCGCAACAGTGAGGACACGACCTTTGTCCATGGCAGGGGGGCTACGTATGATAGGAACGTTCCGTCCCTCCTTACCAAGGCTCCTTTGCTCGTGTCTATGATATTTGATCTACGCAGGAACTTGTTTTCTTTGCTCGTATCTACGCTCCATGCAGGAACTTGCTTTCTTTTAGGCAGGGATCATACGGGCATATGCTTAAAGCGAGTTCAAGCAAAAAAAAAAAAAAAAACAGGCAAGGACCAAACTCCTGCGAATATGCTCATTTAATCCAAAACGTTGTTTTTTTTACAGGGTTTTACACAAGATAAAAATAAAAAGAAAGAGCTAAGTCCTACGACCGGCCTGGAGGGCAGCGAGCTCGTCCTTAAGGGAGTCGACCTCCGCCTCTAGGTCCAGGACCTTCCGGCAGCGCGACCTTCGGCCGCGCTTTCCGGAGGCGCTGCGCCTCCTTGAGCTGGGCTTCCTCGCGCTCGAGCTCATTGAAGGTCTGTGAAGCTTCACCAGCTCTTCGTCAAGCTCGGCGCACTACGCTCTGAAGTGCTCTTCGCTGCCTCGCTCTGGAAGAGCTGGTCGAGCCGGCGATGAGGCTCCTCGCCGATTCCAGTGCTTCAGGTCGGCCTCGCGCACCTCGGAGACCCGACGCTCAAGATCGGCGATCTTGGCGTCTTGCTCATGATGGTACGACTCAAGACTCTTCTGCGAGACCGAGGTGGCATCGATATCCTCCATAGCCTTCGCGGCAAACTTCGGGCGTAAAGAGAAAGGAGAAGGAAAGAGCTGAGCGGACTCCCGGAAGATCGTTCGCAGCTAAAAAGAAGAAACATGGAAACTTACCGAAGAGCCGGTGACCGACTTGTCCTGGCGTGGCGGTCGGTCGCGCCGGCGAAAGAAGGGATTGACCAAGTCATCCGGGCGGCGCGTCAAGGTCTTGCTCCTCCCGAGCACCGGTGCTCCCAGGAGAGCAACGGCGTCACCACCTTCGATCAACCCCGGTCGCCCGGCCGATCCTCGTCCCACGACAAGCGGCTCGTGGCGCCTTCCCCATGGTCGCCACCGCGCTCGGCTGTCGCCAACCACGAGCGCCGCCACTCCATGCTCGCGGTGGAGGCGATTGGTCGTTAGCAACCACCTCCGCCTCTGTTCCTCTTCAGGAGGCGACCAATGCTCTCCGACCGAAGGCATTGGATCGAGGGCGATCACCTCCGCTTCTTGTCCCTCCATAGTCGAGGCGGCCGATGCTCATGGCCGAGGCGATTGATCATACGATCACCTCCGCCCCTTGCACCTCCGTGGCCGGGCGCTGGTGCCGGGACCAAAGGAGTTAGGCCGAACGACCTCCTCCTCCTCCTCTCCTTGGCTCATGGCCAAGGGCTGTTGGTCGAGGCGACCAAGCTCCCTTCCCGGGACTCGGCGCTTGAGCCTCGCCCGCGATCATCTCTTCGCAAGGGCCAAGGCCAAGGCGTCTTGGTCCTCGATCCCCTGCGGCTCCTGCTCCTCCTGGTGAGGATAGGCTCCACGGCGGCTGAAGGAGCGCTGGTCCCGCCGAAGGAAGCTCGGGCTCCACCGAGTCCGAAGCTAGCACCGGCTCCTCCCCGTCTCGGCCATCACCCGGCCGACGACGCGGTCGAGCTCGGCTGGCCCGCTGCGGAGTTGATAATCTCCTCGGCCATCTGGCGGAAGTCCAAAACGACATCCGAGCTATCACGCCCACGCCAAACAGGGTGGGGTTAGCGAAGAAAGTCGCAAGACAAGAGCGGAATAAGAGAATGAAGAACGTACCTTACGCCGGCGGCGGCGCCATCCTCCTCGGCCTCCTCGCCGGGCCACGGCGACCTGCCGCGCGGCCTCGTAGGCCTCGGCCACGACCACGGCGCCTTCTGCGGCGTCATTGGCGCGTGCCATCGCCCGGGTCGACATCGTCCATGTCGACCTCTTCCCGGCGTCGAGGCGGTTTGAGAGGTCGACCTCCTGCTCCTTCTAACCAGAGCATAGGCGGCCTCCTCCTCTTCTTCCTCCTCCTCGGGGCATCAACCACCCGAGTGAGCTGGTCTGGAGGGCCTTGATCTGCCTCTCCACCGCTCCTTGGTCGGGAGAGACTGGCATCCTCCTCGGCCTTCCTCGCCGCTCGGCGAGCTGTTCGATCGGCTCATCAGCTCGGCTTCTTCCGTTTGAAGTCATCGAACCAAATGCGGAGTTCGCACCTCCTGGCGGTCGGCGTACTCAAGGTGCGGGGTAGGGGTCTGGTCGAAGCTTCGGCGCCTCGACCGCTTAGCGCGAGGCGAGCGGATGCTCGGCGACCTCGACCCGCCGCCCTCTTACGGGAACCCTGGTCGGGAGTCGGCTTATGGCGGCGCTGCGGCCTTCGACACCGCAAGCTCAAGGGCGACCTTCTCCGCCAACGTAAATCGGGAGGAATGAGCTCGGAAACATGCCCTCGAGCGGAAGTGGGAAAATGTACTTACCGCGTCGCCGCGGTCAAAAATATTCTTGGGACCTGACGATTGGGCGTCGGCTCCTTCTCGCCGGGCGCCGAACATCTCGGCGACCCTATCGTCAACCCAAATTGGCCCCTGAGCTGCGCCACAACCAAGACTAAGACAAAAGGCATATACGGATGCATAACGCAGCTTCACTGTAAAGCGGCGATGCTCGGGAAAGAGGTCCAGGAACATACTGCGTTGTCCTCGCGGGTGAAGTCGTGCCACCCGGTCACCTCGAAGAAGGGATGCTCGCGGCGCCTCAGGGGGACACCCGGTTGAAGGTAAAGTCGGCGATATCCCGACCGGTGAGCCCCATCTGGGCAAGCTCACCGATCGTCCCGAGCACCCGCTCTTCCTCGGGTCTACGGCGGCGCGCTGCCTCTCGAGGGCGGAGCGTCCCTCCCGATGTAGACCAATCGGGACCCCTCCGCCTTCTTACGGTAGAACCAGAGGTCGGCCCAACCCGACACCGAGTCCTTCAGTGAGCAACGAGGGGTACTCAGATGGTCGGTTGGGCCGGCGAAGATAAACGCAGCCGGCGGAACCATCGGCCGGTGCGGAAGGGGAATAGAAGTGAAAGAAGAGGCTAGCCGTGGGCATTACACCCACGTAAGCCTCGCAAAGGTGGGAGAAGATTGCGAGGAAAGGATGGAGTTGGGGTGGAGATGAGAGATCTCGCACCGCAGAAGGCAAGCACGGAGGCGAGGAAGTCGCTCTCGGCGGGCGAAGCCCGTTGATGGCGTACAACTCGCAGGGAGACGATCTCCGTCTCGCGGTGCCGGCGCCGCATCCTCCCCGGGCACTCGACCCGAGCGGGGGTCGACGTACCCCTCGTCCGTGAGCACCTGGAGCCTCCTTCGGGTCATCTGGCTAACCTTGAAACGCGCCATGACCGAAGAAGGAAGGAGAGCGAAAAGGGTTCTTGGGCGCTAGGGCTCTTGGAAGATTTTTCGCGAAGACGAGCTAAGAGACGCAATGGGACTCCGACCTCTCCGTAGAAAGGGTTAAAAGGATAGTGAAGAGGCGGGATAAAAATCGCCGCCTATCGCAAGCAGAACACTGGCGGAAAAAGCGCCGCTTCCCGAGAAACTACCGTGCCGTTCTGAGGAGGCTTCTCGGAGAAGGAACCGCAGAACAACCAAGCAGCCGCGCAGAGAGCAAGCACGCGGCGGGTAAAGAAGCTCGCCTCTCGACGTAAAATGGTCGTGAGCCACGACCAAAGGAAATTCAATCCCCCTCAAGTCTTCTTAGGCTCAAGGGGAAGCCCGAGGGTTCCCCACTTGAACCTCGGGGCTAGCCGTCGAGGATTGGCTATCGGCAAAAGACCACGGTACCCCGTGAAAAGCTAAACCCGCCGACCAAGCGGCACTAAGGGAAGATGCTCGGGAGAACGAAGCGAGCATCCCTCCTTCTCCTCCGAGCATACGCGTTTGCGCCTCCGTTCATGAAGCACCAAACACACCCCCACGAGCAAGCATGCTCGTGGAGGCCACGACCGCTCGGGTGTCTTGGTCGGAGGGCTCAGCGGCTGCGAGGAAGGAAGGAGGCAACCAATCAGCCAGGAGATCAAGGGAAATCATACCCGAAATTCAAATAACGCGGGAATCAAGGGCAAAGCATCACGGATATGGATGCATAGCGTGATCCCGAGGCGATTACTTTTTTCGCATCTCTAGTCATAGTATTTAAACCCCTGAAGGTGCAGAATGAGGAGGGCACACGAAAGATAGAACACAATACACTGGAGTAGGGTCATTATCTCGGCGGTGAGAGGCCCGAACCAGGATAAAAAACACCGCGTCCCCCCTTTTTTTTCCGGCCTCCTTCTCCCGACCTCGCGTCGCTCGAACGCCCTCTTCGATCCGTGCGACGGGGCTCTGTTGATCCCCCATTCAACAAGTAAGCTCGACGGGAGCCCGTTCTCCAATCGTCGACAATTCCATACGAATTTTTCAGTAAGGATAATCATCACTAATAAAAACAGAAGGTTTAGTCAAAGAAAAAGATGCAACATACGCTATGCTTTTTAATTGTTAAATTAAATCTAAAACAAACCTGCTCTGATACCAATTGAAAGACCAAGGCACACCAAGAGAGGGGTGAATTGGTGCAAACTAACACATAAACTTAATTTTTTTGGCTTTATTAATTCTGGAAATTACTAAAAATAATAATCAAATTAAACAAAATTAATCTAATTTCATAAAAGAGAACTAGATTAAACATGCAAACTAGAAAGTAATTATACGTAAATAAAAAGAAATAGTAGATCGGAATCCATACTCACTAATTTTTCTTAAAGAACACACACATAAATCCCTTTACATGAAAGCACAATTATCAAATAATCTCTTAAAATTTCCCCTAAATTTCCTTCTCCTTTTGCCTCTTCTCTCTACTCTCTTTGCTGCATGCGTTGTATTGCCACTGACGTCTTTCTTTTGCATCACTCACTCTCTCCCTTGCTGTGCACTGTAACTTTCTTTCCTAACCGCTGGGACACCCTAGGAGCAAACCCTCGTGGGGCAGTGCTACTCCCTGTTGCTTTTCTGTGCCTCAACAGCCTGGAACAGCCGAACACCCCCCCCCCCCCCCTTTTATTTCTTCTTGCGTCGCGCGCGACTTTGTTTTCTTTTCTGTGCGTACGACTTACAACCATAGCCAGAGTACCCGTGCTATTTATCTTCATCAAACCCTGATCTTATCTCTAATCAAATACAAAGATGCATATCTACCTAGCCCAATTACACATGATCTAATATATGCATGAATTAACAGAACCTTTTGTATCTGCAGTGAATATATTTCGAGTGTACACTGAAGCCCATTTATGTCGATCTTCGAATTACTTACGAAGCCATTCGTTGTTTTCTTTGTTCCGAGAGGATATATAGTTGCATCAGACGTTGAAAGAACGAAATGCACATAGATACGAGGCCACAAACAATACGAGGCCACAAAATAGCAACACTAAGCACCAACTTTTAACATGTTAAAACGATAGTAAGATTGCACATAGATAATGAGTTCACATAACACCAAATTCCAACAGATCGCGCATACATGTCGTACGTTCTTGCACATATATAGTTGCATCAGACGTTGAAAGAACGAAATGCGGCATGACTTCGCCGCCTTCACTAACAATACGAGGCCACAAAATAGCAACACTAAGCACCAACTTTTAACATGTTAAAACGATAGTAAGATTGCACATAGATAATGAGTTCACATAACACCAAATTCCAACAGATCGCGCATACATGTCGTACGTTCTTGCACATATATAATGGTAGTCTATAACTCGTTAACTGCTACAGCACCAACACAAATTAAACCAAGCTCAAACCTTCACCAGCTAGCTGCATGCATGTCACATGCGCATCGCGTCGTATGAGTGACGTAGTAGTACGTATCATTCATTGGCCTGCATTGCACTTACCCTAGCGTGCGACGCGACGATCTCGATCGCTTGCCTGCTTAGGCGCCCATGCGTGCCGGGTACTGGTCGACGCAGTCCAGCCAGGGGCTGCGCGCCGGGCGGCGCAAGCGGCGGACGGCACGCCACACGGCGCTGTTGCACTTGAATCCGGAGCCGAAGGCGAGCTGCCAGACGCGGTCGCCGCGGCGGACGCGGCCCTTGGCCTCCAGGTACGCCAGCTCGTACCAGATGCTGCTGCTCGAGGTGTTGCCGAAGCGGTGCAGCGCGGCGTGGGACGCCTCGAGGTCGCCGTCCCGGAGCCCTAGGTTGCGCTGCAGGTGCTCCAGCACGTCACGGCTCGCCGCGTGCATGCAGAAGTGCTCGAACGCGCGCTTGAAGTCCGGGATGTAGGGCGCGGCCGCCGAGGCGTCCCCATTGGAGGTTGCCGGCGGCGGGGTGGAGGTCTTGGACGGGAACAGGTGGCGGAAGAGCACGCCGGCGAAGAAGAGGAGCTGCTCCGAGAAGGGGAGCACGAGGGGCCCCAGGGTAGTGATGTTGGTCTTGAGCGCGTGGCCGCCGACCTCCACGAGGTCGCGGCTGATGGACAGGCCCTTGATCCGCTGCTCGTCCTCCTCCTGGTACACGGAGCGGAAGCTGCGATCGTCGGCGCCCTTGTGCGTCCGCACGATGTGCTCGAGCTGGTACTTGGCGCGGTGGAAGTCGCGGCGACGGTTGGAGAGCAGCACGGCGGCGCACCCGGCGCGGAAGAAGGCGTTGGGGATGAGCATGGAGCGGCGCTTCCCGGCGTACCAGGTGAAGGAGACGGCCTCGGTGCTGACGACGACGGCGAGGCCCGCGCCGCTGGCCTGGAGCATGTCGCGAGCGAGGTCGATCGCGATGACGCCGGCGCTGCAGCCCATGCCGCCGAGGTTGTAGCTGAGGATGTTGCCGCGCATCTTGTAGTGGTTGACGATCATGGCGGAAAGGGAGGGGGTGGGGTTGAAGAGGCTGCAGTTGACGACGAGCACGCCGACGTCCTTGGGGCGGACGCGGCACCTGTCGAAGAGCTCGTCCAGCGCGGCGAACATGGCGGCGGACGCCTCGGCGCGGCCCTCCTTCATGGTGGCGCAGTTGGTGCCCGGCTCGAAGACGCAGCGCGGCATGTAGGACTCGTCGCCGATGCCGGACTTGGCCAGCAGCCGTGACTGGAACGCCAGGCTGTCCTCGTCGAACTTGCCCGACTTGCGCGCCAGATCGATGAACTCCGCCTTCGAAACCTGTACGATTGTAATGCAGCACATCGATCCATTGTTTGCGACAAAGAACTAGCTAGTAATTGTTGCCTGAGAGAAATATTAATGCAACAACTTCCACATGGATCCGTTCAACTTAGTTGTTCTGCAGCTGATCCATTCGATTATATTCATCTCACGGTACGATTCCAAGTTCTTGTGATAGATAAATTAAAACCGAAAACCTCCATTGTGCAACATGAGCTTGGCCCTTTACCCCTCTTGCTTTCATCACATCGAAGAACCACACCAATTAGTTACAGTTCCCCACGTTTAAGTATAAGTAAACTACTCGTCTTTTCTCATTAGCTTAAGCTTTTGGATGAATTAGCAGTGTATGGCCCAATTTTATTCCACGTCTTAGGCCTGAGGAAGCCTACACGTGAGGGGGAGTGTTAAAGTATAAGTGAACTGCCTGTCTTTCCACATCAACTTAAGTTTTTGGGTGAACTAGCAGTACATACAACTCGATACTCCATCGATCCAGCTCGCATCCTAACGTGAGGGTGACGCGCAGTCACGTATGATTACGAATATATCATTTCCATGGTTCTTGCTTCGTGATACTACTACTACTGCTACTCCACGTCTCCATTCTGTAGAGCAGCCAGCAGTATACTGACTGCACTGACAGATACTCCACACGATATGGCCAGATCGACCGTGCAGATCGCTGAGTGCGTATTTTTACGAACTTTTACGATAGCTCATTGATTGTGTGTGCCGAATCGCCCAACCGTATTTGATGACCGACGCCAACCGAAACCGTTCTACCTGCTCCGGTCCGGCCTCATAACTTCTGACCTGCCCATTCATTTCAAAGGACTGGGCCCCCAAGGTGCTTTGCCTGCTACTTCCAGCACATCATCTGCAAGGCTCTACGCAAACTAATACTGCTCTAAGTGCATGTAAAATAAGATAATCTTAATTTATTTTTAGCATGTAAGCTTCAGCTTTATCTTATGTGAAAGAGTAAGCAAAGTAGAGAGAGGAGAGCTGGCTCTAATTTAGTGCTAGTAAGCATTGCACGGGAACATAGGTAGATTAGTTATGTACAAGAGAGAAGAGATAGTTATTGCACAACATCTAGGGCCAATCTTTTGAGATAACTATTGTACGTACAAGCTGGCTTTAATGCTTACTCTAGATGATATGGATGACAGATAGATAGAGTAAGCAGTGGGTTTTATTATTATAGTTGCTCTAATTAAGAGAAGCCGTACGTAATCGTGCACACCTATGTGTAGTGTATAGTAGGAGTATTTTGAGTGTCAGTGCAAACATAAACGCTCGGACGTGCTGCCCTTAGATGAGATTGAGATGGATCAGATCCAACAGGCCCATGGGGCATGCGGATACGATCTACGATAAATGATGATTAATCCATATGTGACGGGCTTGTTAACAAGGTGTCTAAGATCCATATGGCCCTCGCGTTCCTTTGAATCTGACTCGTCCAAATTAAACCGCATGAACGGTACACAGCATCTTGTCTTGTGGACCTTATTTGTCAGTGTTTGGACAGATGATTATCTGTACCAAGTTTCTGCAACATTAATAGCCTCTGAACTAGTGGTGGCTAGCTGGCTAGGACTATGACTATGACCATATTAATGGATGGCTCGGGGCAAGTAATGTAGGAGTATATGACTAATCAAGATTCTGTACCAATTTTCGACCTTGTTAATCTTTGACAGTAGTATAATTTTGACGAATGTGTGATTGGCACAAGAGTTACGGTTCTTGATTAATTGCATTGAGCAATACTACTACTTTCATGTTCGAAGTTTTTTTTTCTTTACAAACCATGCCTGAATCCTGAGTAGCATGGTTCATCGATGTAAAAAAATTTACCCCTACCATTTACTAGGTTTATCAGGCGTGCAGGTTCTAAAATAACAATCGTTTGCACACTTCGAGTACGGCAGCATCTCAGCTAAAGCCTAAAGCTAGTATTAGGACATGATTTTCCCTGACATCTTCTCTAGTTATGTCCTGTTTGGGTATTGAGATCCTCTGCAGTCACTTTATCTGATTTTGGGTCACTGACACGGTGGGACTCTCACACGGTAGGGCTCACATGCAGTGACCTAAAGTCAGAGAAAATGACTGCAGAGGATACGCTTCCCCCATTTGGAAGATTACTGAAAGAATTTTCCGATTTCGGAGGACTTGATCTATGTACAAAATTCATATGATCCAAATAATCCTTAACAATTATGTCAGCACTAGATAATCACCCACAAATTAAACAACGAATCTAATTCAAAACATTTGTCCGATCTAACTTTTTTCCATATGAATTGTGATCTATATTTTTTGTTTGTTTGTGAGACTAGTAGTACAAACAAGAAAGAAATAAGTATAGGAATAAAACATCTACGTACGTGTGTAAAGCAAATTTCTTAAGTCGTGAGAATAAAGTAATTAATCCTACCAAACAACTTCGCTTGTGCTACGTACACCTACACATGCAGGACCTATTATATGATGTGAAAATTAGAATATATGAGTATATGCATTCATGCAAATACCGATCAACTCCTGTAAATGTATGTAATTAAGCACGTATATATAGATCGATCTTAGATGTACCTTGAGCTCGTCGGCCGGTTTGTAGCATGCGAAGTCGATGAGGTAGACGGGCCTGGGCCTTGACATGATGTAGACGGAGATGGTGAAGGCCAGGACGGCGAGGAAGGCGAGCACGGTGGCGAGGTCGTAGGTGGCCTCGCCCCAGACCTTGCGCCACAGCTCTCCGCGGCTGAGGCTGCCGACCTCGGCGCCGCAAACAAGCACGATGACGGGGATGGTGGCTAGGTACACGCCGTGGCTGATGAGGTAGTGGTACCCCAGCCGCACGTACTTGAGGTTCACCGACTGCAGGAAGTCCGGTAGCCGGCGCCGCACGCTCACCGAGAACGTCGGCGACCCGGCGTCCGGGCCCGACGGCTCCACGCCGCGGTTCACGATCTCCGTCGAGAGCAGCGCCTGCTCCCGCGCCATGGTCGACTGATCTCCTCCTCTACCCCTAGCTAGCTATGGAGTACTGTAAATGGTAGGTATAGCCTCGAGCTGTGGCGTGATGAGGTTTCAGTGTTAGATATAGGGAGGACCGGAGGAGTAGTTCCTGGGTTGGGGAGGAGATGGTGGTTGGGTGTCAGTTAATGCCATTAGGGAGCAAGCGGCCAGGGAGAGAGACTGAGAGAGGTATGGTCATGGACTCATGGTGGAGTTAGAGTATGGTGTTCATGCAAGGATACATGCATCTTTGCTCTGAGGCTGACATGTTGTCCTGGAGTAGCACTGGGTCAGGCTACCTTTAGCTAGCAAGCTTTGGGTTTGCTAATTAACTTGAAAAAACATGTGCAATGCTAATGCTTTCAGAAATAAATTGTCGCAAGATATAGTAGCCATTTTATTTTCTTAATTACTAATTACTTCGCTGTGTCACAGTACTTCAGTTGCATCCGCTTGCATTTGGAGCGTGTGACGGATTTATATTGCTTTACGGATGGAGTAGTAATTTGTACGGAGATACATGCTTACTACGTACAGTTGGACGTACTGTTGAAGGTGAAATGAATTGGACCTGGCATTTCTGGCTAGCTAGCTGGACCTTATTGATTGATCGCATGGTGGCAGAAGGAAGAGGCTGATCAGATTTCATGGAGAGCCTCTTTATTAGGTAGCAGTAGCCGCAGCACTGCTTTCAGAAAATCGGTTGAGCCTTCAGGCCATTCCTGCCAACACACACATCTTCATTCAGAATTCAGCTCATTGATCATCTCTTTGGTATATATTGCTGGCACCATGCATTCGATGAGAGAGCGTTGTAAGCAGCAAGTTTTCCATGAAGCAATTACAAGAATCGCATTCATCTGCAAGAGGCACAGGCTGATTTAGCATGAAGCCCGTTCTGATAAATTTTCCAGAGAAGCTGATCTTCTTGTTCCCTGCATTGTGCCGACCAGATCGATCGGTGGCTTCTAGTGGGCTTTAGAGTTTAGATTATCTGTTGAAGGACAGGGTTGCGGAAACGATTAACAGAATTTAGATCGGCTTAATTAGCTTCAGGGCCCGTCGAATCACCGATCGCTTCAACTGCTAACCACCATCGCCAATGGTACTCACTGATTGAAACCACTGTTCGAGTCATCATCTCCTACTGTCCGTCCATCAGTGGAGTGTACCTCAGAGTTAATTTCGCGAGCAATCACCAACTTTCTAACAAATTCTTATTTCTCAACGAAAGGCAAGCGCGGATAAGTAAATTTTTCGTTACCACGTTGCAATGTTACATAAAGATATGTGTGCTTCACAATCTGACAGGGCCAAGAACTGCAGTGTAAACTAATACATGAGCTGGCCTAAGCATGATCACAAGGATAATACGGAAATTGAGTTATTAATTACTAATCCGGTGATGAAGATGTCATAAGGGTGCGGTTGCGTCTTTCAGCTACTCCATTTGCTGAGATTCACCAGGTGTTAAATATTAGGTTATTATGCCATTTTTAGAAAGAAACTTAGCAAATAGATCAAGAATTTGTCTATAAGGAGCGTTTCTCCCATAATATTCTCCTCTACGATCTGATTTTACTACCTTAATTTTTAAATTATACTGATTTTCTACTTCAGTTTTAAATATTTTAAACTTATCGAGTGATTCAGATCGATCACGAATAAGAAAAATATAACCAAAACGGGAGAAGTCATAAGTGAATATGACAAAAGAGTCATATCCAACCATTGATGTTACAGAAAATGGACCACATATATCTGTGTGGATTAATTCTAAGATTTATGTGCTTCGTGTGACACCTTTCTTAATTTGTTTTACATATTTCCCCTTAATACAATCAATACAGTGGTCTGAGTCAGATAAATCTAATGGGTGGAGTATCTCTTCTTTAATGAGACGTTCTGTCGACGATTGGGGAGCAGGCCCCCGCCGAGCTTACTTGTTGGTGGAGGGACCAACTGCGACCCCTTCTCACGTGATGGGATACTCAGAGGAGTGACTCACTGGGCTTCAACAGGCAAGGACACTGTGATTTACCCTGGTTCGGGCCTCTCAAGAAGGAGATAATAGCCCTACTCCAGCTCGTGTATCTTTTTATGCAGAAAAAATGTTGTCTGTCCCCTTCATGGTGGGGATGCTTTTATAGCTTACAAAGGGGCGTGCTTGTTCAAACCCACTAACTCCACGTTCGACCAGGTCCAACGTGGTAACTAACGGATCCTATATTCCTGCCACGTTCCCGCAGAGATCGCAACGAACTAGCGGAGGTTAAGCAACGGGTGGCTTCCGACCTCGGGATCAAACCAGGTCGGCTAACGTTTAACTCCGAGCTCGGCCGCTTCCCCTGAGCACGAGCTATCGATCTACCAGGTTATGCGACCTCCTAAAGGTTCCAGCTAGGCCGCCCTTGGGAACGGCCTCCTCGTGACCAGGGCGGGAATGACTTCGTGTTGCTCGTGGCGCCTAGCTAGGTCGTCCCGGAGAACGGCCTCCTGGTGGTTCGGCCAGCATTGAGCCCGTGCCGCTAGTGGCACCCGAGGTAATTTACGGGGTCTACCCGACCCCCCGACACGTTCCATTTTCCCATTCGAAATGTGACATAAACGACAGTGCCACAATTTCGATAAAGTCTCATCACCTAAACTTCTCTTTCGCTTATTGGTGGAATCACACACATTCATTGACATAGGAAATTCAGAGAGAAGGCATATAAAGTTTGTCTCGTCGAGTCGCGAGACTAATGTTATTAGAATTTAAACTTACAATGCACATATATCCCCAAAGATATAAAAGAATCCATCATCATCTAATAGATAAATTGAAATAAGGTTCCTCTTCATGGTGGGAACATAAATAACATTATTCAAATGAAGGGTGAAACCATTATCTAATGCTAATGGTAGTGTGCTAACGGCTTCAACCAGGGTTCCAAAAGCCGATCGGCTTTCTCGAATTTCGTTCGAAATTCGGTATTTCGAGCCGAACCGAAATTCAAAACTGAGCGAAAAACCGGGCAAATTCAAATTTAAATTTAAATTTTTTAAAAAATTTGAGAAAATTTAACTAAAAAATCTCCAAAATAAGTATTAATAGTTTTGTAACCTTTAGGATGAAAATTGGTTGAAAAATTAAAAATTTTATACGTTTTTGCGCCATAACCGATTTTACAACATTGATGTTATCCAATATTGAAAAGCTTACTTGTATTTCTATAATATATTTAATATGTTAATATTATCTTGCTATGGTATATTTTAATATTTTAAATATGTGAATGCCATGATATATTTGTACATCACCAAACGAGAGTGTTGAAACTAAGAATAGAAGAGCCAGCTGAGCTAACTAAACATGGACACTACTTGCTGCTAATTCACAACCAGCAACAAAATTAACAACGAGCGACAATGTAATATGCCATGGTATTGAAATGTGGATTTGTTGAATTGAGTTGTGAACAGTGTGTTGAAATGAAATGTGGATTTGTTGAATTGAGTTGTGAACAGTGCAACTTGAGATTGTTTAAAATATAGCAAAGGTCATGCCAAAAAATTTTATATTCTTTTATATTGTGCTATTATAATTTTCCACAATTTTTATAGTTTTTTCCAATTTTTTTTGTATTTTTTCTTGGATTTTTTTTCATTTTTCCATTTAGTCCACATTTTTTCGATACAAACCAATGGAATTTCGAGAAATTCGATCGAATTTCGAGAATTTTGAGATTTTTTTCGAGCCGATTTTGACCGCATGTTTGACTTCCAAACCGTTCGATTTTCACCGAATTTCGAGCGATTTTCGACGAATTTCGCTACCGCCGGGTGCTCGAAATTTAACCCCGAAATGAAATGTTAAACCCTGGCTTCAACTTCAACCTCCTTTTCATTTGCAACTCTAAGGCTCCACTCTCCCTTTCTTAGTGTCCTCATAGTAAGAAATCCTGTAATGAATTAGAAATATGCATAGTGGCACAGAATCAATCCACCAGGTATTAGGGGGAAAATCAACATAAAATTTTTCATCAACAGTAGAAATTATGTTATTACCCTTCTTAGTGAGCCACTTAATGAAGCATACACAATCTTTCTCAATGTGCCCCCTGCTTTTGCAGAAGCGACAGATGGGCCCATCAGAAGAAGCAGAGTTAGGTGCAGCAGGAGCTTTCTCCTTTAGCTTTGATTTGCTTTGATTCAACCTTGGGAGAGAAATACATCTTCTTCTTAGACTTAGAATCCCCTTGAAACTTTCTTTTACCTTGACCAACATGGTAAATATGGTCTTTCCTCTCGCCTTTATCCTCTTCTCCTCTTGGACACACACGGCGATCAATTCGTTCATAGTTCACTGTTCGTTCCGTGTGTTGTAGTTAATCTTAAATACATTATACTCAGAAGGGAGGGATGTCATAATGAAAATGGACCAAAAAGCCATCAGAAATAGCCATGTCCATGCCCTTATGCTTAGTAGCCATATCTATTATAATCATTATGATATGTTCACGAACGCTGTTGGAGCCATCATATCTAGTTGTGAGCATTTTTATAATCAAAGTGATGGCATATACTTACGAGGAGCCCTTGAATTGCTCTTCGACTGAAGCCAAGTACTGCTTAGTGTTGTCAGACTCAAGGATTGCTCCTCTTATCCCAATAGATATTGTGCTCTTCATGATCATTAAGGACATACGGTTGGACCGCTCCCACTTTTCCGCTGTTAAGTAATAGAATTTCTTTTTCTCAGTGAAACTCTCATCATCAGCGGTAGGAGCTATAGGAGCGTCTTCACGTAAGGTATAGTCCAAATCCATGACTGCAAGGACAATTAAAATTCTCTATTTTCAAGAGGGAAAATTTGTCCTAGTTAGCTGCTCAATGTCTTTTAAGTAAGTGTCAACATTAGTGTTGTTCATGGCTGAATCAAAACAAAATATAATTAGTAAATATTAGAGAAAAAATGTCTTGCATGAAAATTAACCCTACATTGGTCCAATTAATAATATGCTAATGACAGGAAAAATTAACAGTTCTAACTCGCATCATCGTTGGGCAGAAACGAAAAAGAACTAAGTTATATTATAGATGACACATGCTCATAAACAACGTTGGTCAGAATATGATCATAGCCATGACATAATTCTAATTCTAATATTAATTAATAATCTCTAACCAAAACTTTCCGTTGATTCCATTTTAATTAGAGATAATATTCAGAAATAATCATCATATGAAATAATTACCACATTAATTAATTTCCTAGAAAATTAATCATAAAATTAATGCCTAGGAAATGATAAATAAATAGTACTTATCGCTGAATTAAAAGATAGAATGTAAATAAATATTGAAATGGGCTAAAAACTATCTACCTCAAAATACCAAAACGACTCAAAACAATTAAATCCGGCCCAAAGCAAAGCGCGGTCTAGTAGCCCAACCGCTCGAGTTGGCCCAACTACGCGTGCTCGGCCCAAAAGGATGAGTGCGGCCTAACCGCGCCACAGGCCCGTGCGCAGGCAAAGCGCCAGTCATCGATCACAAACGGATAGCCTAGATTGCGCCGGATCGGAACAAAAATGTGACGGGAGAAAACCCTAACCCTACGCCATTCAACTTCGTCGCCTCAAAAAAATCGCCGCAGCAACGACAGAGTGGGAGGGCGTGCTGGCAAAGCGGCACAACGGCACACGCGCAGCTTTGGCGAGGAGGGCCCTAGGCCACCGCACATGCGCGGGGCGAAGCTTAGGCCTGCAACGGCGATGGTGAGCAGAGGCGAGGCGAGGCGCTCGGAGCGGCTGATGGCAACAAAGACCAGAACGGCGGCGACAATGACTACCGGTAAAGGTAAGCCCCGAAACCCCCTTTTAGACCATTAGGGTTTCTTTGATTTGAGATTTTGGTGAAAAACAGATTAGGGATCAAATATAAGACTCAGTGTAAACTAATACATGAGCTAGCTTAAGCATGATCACAAGAATAATGCGAAAATTGAGTTATTAATTACTAACCCGGTGATGAAGATGCCATTAGTTTTTGGTTGGTGGTTGCTGAACGTCAGTGTAGATCGGGGATGAATAAGACACCGAGATCCTCTCGGTACTGGTAGGGTTTTTAATAGCCTGAGCGCTCACTTCTATAGACCGGATGAATGTCAGGAATAGAGGGCAAAACTCAAGATCAATTCTCACTTCTTTTAAGTGCCGGCCTCTCCCTTTCAAAATATAGCGTTGGCTATCGAGACCGTAACTAACTGGTTGATACGCTCCCGATCTCAGCGCGAGTATGGTGGGCCTAGCCCCTAACAAACCTGGAGATCACGACCAACATATTCACGGCAAAAGCAACAGTTTGACCCCGGTCAGCAAGGATTAGCTACTCTCTTACGAGCAACTGTTATTATGGTACATATGCGCAGTTGGGAGTTCGACCTAGAACATCACTCGAAAACTCGATTTAACTGTATCGTACTATCTGTATTTCGTTTTCAGGCACACATCGCACTCTGGAAGAAATTCCAGTCGCCATCAGGCGGATGACGACGATTTAATGGCACCAAAGGGGAATCAGCCAGCCGAATGGTTTTTTGCTGGCCAGATGCAGATATACTAGTCGCTTATGGAACATGTAAATGATAAGAGACAAATTAGTGTTCTGATTAGATTTCTTTTTTTCTTTCTTTTTTTTGAATATTGGCCAGGAGTTCTGGCAGTGTCCTGCAGCTACTTCCTTCCAGCCCAATTTAATTGACATGGCGCAAGTTCATACAGTGATCCACAACCACAAGTACGCCATAAGGGCTTGATCCAGTTCATATCACGGTTTGCAGGAGATCGTCTACAGTACTTGATGTTTAAGCAAAATACAAAACGTAAGCATGAAGATGCCTTGAAAGAAGGCACTAAAACTATAGGATGCGTTTGATGGGGAAAAAAAAATATATTGACCTCTTTCTTGTTCCAAGAATTAATCACGGAGGAATGATCGTTTCTTCGATTGGCGACAGGCCATAACGCATATAAATCCATGAAATTTGAACAAGGAGAGAATATTCGGGCTGTGCCGACGATATTGCGCTGGTCAATCTGATAAACCTGCCACAGTATCGCCGTTGTTAGGTTCTTCATAACGCATAGCCGACTGAAGCCTTAAATAAGGAACATGGCTCCATCCAAGTAAGCATCTCATATGGCTGGTTGGCCGGATGGAGATCTATTGTGAGTGCAGTAAGAACATTCATGGTTGCAACCATCCAGGGAATAAATGAGAGACGCCGTGCCCCCCACGTGGTTGCATTAAGCCGTGCCTCTGATCGCCATGTGAGCATGTTAGCAGCTGGGGTGGTGGATCTCTCCATGGACTGGCCAGTGAATGCCCAAGGGAAATATTTCCTGATAAAAACAAAGAGAACTCGTTGTGAAGGAGAAGGAAACTTCCAACGGTGACACTGTAAATTATAAGCAGAAATAAGCAGAATACATACGCTACAGCAGTTTACACTCCCTCTAGTCACAGACTCTTTTCACCAAAACACATAAAAAATGGAGTAAATGCAGTGAGGAATAGTATTTGTGTTACTTAATTTTGTCACCCAAGGTAGCCAAGTAGATTTTCTTTCTGCTACATGCTGCACCAAATAGGACCTCCAGGAACTTAACCAGCATGCTTGGCCAAGAGATCACCAGTACAATAGAACAACATCTAATACCACTTTAAAGCTGTCAAAGAATTTGCTGGCCAGTGTGAGAGATATATCATAATGGAAAGACAAAGATATATGCCAGGTAATAGTATAACTTCAGATGCCCGTTATTTTAGCAAATTGCTGTAAGTGTATACCGGTAGTAGGAAAATAATTTCACTATGTATTTGTGCATTTCTTTTTTAAATAAAGAATGGATTTAAACCCTTTTTTTCCTCTTAATGGAGTAGACAGTAAGTCCCTCAACAGTGTAGACCTTATATCTTATAAAAGAACAAAACAAACAAAGGGAACCAAATAACTCCTGAAACACATCTATTAGAGCAAGTACAATAGTAAAACTCACAACTTACTCTAATTCCCATCTATGTCATCTAAAGTAAGCTAAAAGCTAGCTTGTACAATAACTGTCTCTAAAAATTGTCTCTAGATATTGTGCAGTGGCTGCAGGGGGGAGACCATCATAGAGTGGTGGACAACCATCTATAAACAGATCTCCTCATAGCGACGCATACAGCTAGACGGAGTCCTTATCTACACTTTTTGGAACCTTTGGATGGAGAGGAATGGCAGAATCTTCAGCAACCTTTACCACTCAGTACAGGAAGTCGTTGATCGAATATCCTAGGACGTAAACATTCGTTTATTGGCTTTTCCAGGAGCCTAGTGCTAAGGCGACATTTTCTCAGCACGAAGATCCCCCACTTGGTTGCCTGACTCGCTACTTTTTCTTCTTTTAGTCTTCAGGCCGATTTGCGTCTACTGGTATAGTGGTGTATTTTGTATCGTTTTTGCCATTTTGGGGTTCTTTTAGACTGTTCTTTCCTTTGTACTTTATCTCTTCTCTTTGAAATGAAGGGTAGAGCTCCTGCCATAGTTTTTTTTTAAAAAAAAAAACTTGTGCACCCACAACATAGACCCACTAAAGCTTAGAAGTACTTCTCCAGGAACAACATCTGCAAAAGCTCTTCAACAAGAAACATATGTACTCTAGTTTCTTTTTCTTCTCCATAGTCAGAGTTTCTTCATGAGCATTTCAGTTCAAGTTCAACATTGGGTTGAAGAACTGGATCAAGATGAAGAATTTGACATCAGCTATCCAGCTGCTTCAACACCCTGTTGCAAGTCTAATCGTGACACCATCAAGATACATGCATATGAGAGTATGGTCTCTAACTTGGAAGTTTTCTCCTATACAGTTTTTTATTATGCCATTCTCTAAGCCTTGTTAGTCAAAACATTTGAAATGTAGGCAAATCACTCTAGGTCATTCAAGAATTTCATTCTTACAAATGAGTTGTCCTGTTTGTACAGCACACATTGCTTATGTGTAAAGACTTCGTTTAAAATTTCCCAATGACACAGTAGTTATGTACATATCTTCATTTAAAAATTGCCAATGACACAGAAGTAGTTATGTACATACCTGAAATTCGAACACATCACCTCCTGGAACACTGATCAGACAGAGCTATGACTGTTTCGGCGAAGATTGCTTGGATAATTTCATGACTTCAGTACAAGGGGTGTTGGTGCAAAATTTTCACATTAATCTTTTCTAGACAAGAAGGCAAGTCAGCTGATCTGCATCAGATAACATAAAAGAAACATGATTTTAGCAGTACACAAGGCTGACATCCAGTCTATTGCAGTCTGTGTTTAAGCTTGGGGTAATATGTCATACTCCAAGTAGGGCTGGAAACGAGCCGAGCCGAGCCAGCTGCTATTGTGAGTGCAGTAAGAACATTCATGGTTGCAACCATCCAGGGAATAAATGAGAGACGCCGTGCCCCCCACGTGGTTGCATTAAGCCGTGCCTCTGATCGCCATGTGAGCATGTTAGCAGCTGGGGTGGTGGATCTCTCCATGGACTGGCCAGTGAATGCCCAAGGGAAATATTTCCTGATAAAAACAAAGAGAACTCGTTGTGAAGGAGAAGGAAACTTCCAACGGTGACACTGTAAATTATAAGCAGAAATAAGCAGAATACATACGCTACAGCAGTTTACACTCCCTCTAGTCACAGACTCTTTTCACCAAAACACATAAAAAATGGAGTAAATGCAGTGAGGAATAGTATTTGTGTTACTTAATTTTGTCACCCAAGGTAGCCAAGTAGATTTTCTTTCTGCTACATGCTGCACCAAATAGGACCTCCAGGAACTTAACCAGCATGCTTGGCCAAGAGATCACCAGTACAATAGAACAACATCTAATACCACTTTAAAGCTGTCAAAGAATTTGCTGGCCAGTGTGAGAGATATATCATAATGGAAAGACAAAGATATATGCCAGGTAATAGTATAACTTCAGATGCCCGTTATTTTAGCAAATTGCTGTAAGTGTATACCGGTAGTAGGAAAATAATTTCACTATGTATTTGTGCATTTCTTTTTTAAATAAAGAATGGATTTAAACCCTTTTTTTCCTCTTAATGGAGTAGACAGTAAGTCCCTCAACAGTGTAGACCTTATATCTTATAAAAGAACAAAACAAACAAAGGGAACCAAATAACTCCTGAAACACATCTATTAGAGCAAGTACAATAGTAAAACTCACAACTTACTCTAATTCCCATCTATGTCATCTAAAGTAAGCTAAAAGCTAGCTTGTACAATAACTGTCTCTAAAAATTGTCTCTAGATATTGTGCAGTGGCTGCAGGGGGGAGACCATCATAGAGTGGTGGACAACCATCTATAAACAGATCTCCTCATAGCGACGCATACAGCTAGACGGAGTCCTTATCTACACTTTTTGGAACCTTTGGATGGAGAGGAATGGCAGAATCTTCAGCAACCTTTACCACTCAGTACAGGAAGTCGTTGATCGAATATCCTAGGACGTAAACATTCGTTTATTGGCTTTTCCAGGAGCCTAGTGCTAAGGCGACATTTTCTCAGCACGAAGATCCCCCACTTGGTTGCCTGACTCGCTACTTTTTCTTCTTTTAGTCTTCAGGCCGATTTGCGTCTACTGGTATAGTGGTGTATTTTGTATCGTTTTTGCCATTTTGGGGTTCTTTTAGACTGTTCTTTCCTTTGTACTTTATCTCTTCTCTTTGAAATGAAGGGTAGAGCTTCCTGCCATAGTTTTTTTTTAAAAAAAAAAACTTGTGCACCCACAACATAGACCCACTAAAGCTTAGAAGTACTTCTCCAGGAACAACATCTGCAAAAGCTCTTCAACAAGAAACATATGTACTCTAGTTTCTTTTTCTTCTCCATAGTCAGAGTTTCTTCATGAGCATTTCAGTTCAAGTTCAACATTGGGTTGAAGAACTGGATCAAGATGAAGAATTTGACATCAGCTATCCAGCTGCTTCAACACCCTGTTGCAAGTCTAATCGTGACACCATCAAGATACATGCATATGAGAGTATGGTCTCTAACTTGGAAGTTTTCTCCTATACAGTTTTTTATTATGCCATTCTCTAAGCCTTGTTAGTCAAAACATTTGAAATGTAGGCAAATCACTCTAGGTCATTCAAGAATTTCATTCTTACAAATGAGTTGTCCTGTTTGTACAGCACACATTGCTTATGTGTAAAGACTTCGTTTAAAATTTCCCAATGACACAGTAGTTATGTACATATCTTCATTTAAAAATTGCCAATGACACAGAAGTAGTTATGTACATACCTGAAATTCGAACACATCACCTCCTGGAACACTGATCAGACAGAGCTATGACTGTTTAGTGAAGATTGCTTGGATAATTTCATGACTTCAGTACAAGGGGTGTTGGTGCAAAATTTTCACATTAATCTTTTCTAGACAAGAAGGCAAGTCAGCTGATCTGCATCAGATAACATAAAAGAAACATGATTTTAGCAGTACACAAGGCTGACATCCAGTCTATTGCAGTCTGTGTTTAAGCTTGGGGTAATATGTCATACTCCAAGTAGGGCTGGAAACGAGCCGAGCCGAGCCAGGCTCGGCTCGGCTCGACTGGGCTCGGTGAGGTAGCGAGCCGAGCCAGGCTCGGCTCGGTGAAGACACGAGCTTGAAAGTGCGGCTCGGCTCGGCTCGGTCCTGGCTCGCGAGCCGGCTCGTTGGCTCGCCGAGCCAGGCCAACATTCAATGTCTCATTCAATGTCTCGCCGAGCCGGTTCAGGCATCACCTGTGTTGGAGACGAGGCGGCGCTGGGTGGAGTTCTGGGCCTTCGCCAGGCGGGCGCAGATCAGACGCGGCCGCCACGGCGCGAGGGGACGGAGGAGTGGCGTCAGGCGGAAGCGGGCGGCGCTAGGGGAGAGGCGGCGGCGCGCGCCAGGGAGATGGGGCGGCGCCGACTTGTGGGCGCTTGGGGAGACGGGCTGCGAGCGGCGATGGGGAGAACGGGCGGCTCTGGGCGGCCGGCGGCGCCGGCCGCGGGCGCGTCGAGACGGGGCTGTGGCACGGCGCCGGGGGGAGAACGTACGGGTGGCTCCAGGGGCGCCGGGGCGGGACGGGCGGCGCTGGCTGGTCCGCTGGTGGGCGTCGGGGGCGGCCGGGGGCATGGAGCCCGGGACTGGGGATGGGAGATTGGGATTTGGGAGGGAGACAGGGAGTAGACCTAACCCCCAAATCCCCAATGAGGTAAGCCAGGGAACAGGGCCAGGCGTCGGTGGCTTGGTGCGTCCGTGCGTGCGATTGTGATTCCACCGAGCTGCCCTGGCTCGTCGAGCCGCTCGTGGCTCGAGCCGAGCCAGCTCGGTCTATTAACGAGCCTGAGAAATGGGCTCGGCTCGGGCTCGGTCCGAGCCACGAGCCAGGGCGAGCCGAGCCAGGCTCGGTCGAGCTCGAGCCGAGCCGCGAGCCGCGAGCTTTTTGCCCAGCCTTAACTCCAAGTCATGAGCAAGAGGAAAATCTGCAGCTATGCATCAAGACAGAAACCAAGCATAGCCCTACCTTCAAAGTAATGATCCCAATCACTTGTGAGCTTGCTTATTAAGGAAACAAAAACACAAAACTATTCTTTATATTAAGTTATTAATTGGATGGCACTGACTCACTCTCTGTAACAATCACTTAGATCCCCTAAATCCATCTCAGTATCGTCTGCAAGAGCACCACCATCCAAGATGTAATCTGAATCTTCACTTTTGACATCCAACACAGCATCATCATCATCACCACTACTACCATCACCACCGAACAAGTAGTCGTCTGAATTGGACGACTCATCAAACTTTCCAAGATTTTTTATCCTTCCTCTATAACCGGTAAGTTGAAGGACCTTCTCCTTCCAGCGAACCAACGGGCATTTTTCTATCAACTCTGTTCCATCATATGCCTCCATCAAGAACACGCTCAGACGCTTCCCCCTCTCAGATACATAAAAGATACCGTAATGCTTCAGGAGCAATCTCATCAACTTCTGTGGCATAACAAACTCACGACGGAAATGCGTGAGGTGGTCGGTCACCAGCCTCTTCTCCAATGTGAAGCTCAGTATCTCGTGCATCACCGCGACCGCCCTCTTGTCAAACTCCTGCGAGCCAGGAGTCAATCCTCTTGCCTCCGCATAAGGGGATAGGTAGGTTGTCTTCTGAAACTGCTCGGTATTGCCTGTTTTCACGTAATGATGAACTTTTCCTCGGAATTTGTAGTAACTCTTAAAATTTGGCGGGAACTTCATTGTGAATGGAAGCGAGAGCTCTCCTGGTGGACTGACATTGGCATTGCCAGCCAATGCTGCCACCTTCTTCTCGTGCTCAGTGACGGCCCAGTTTGGATTCCAAGAAACAAGCTCCAAGTGGTCGCCATCCTCCAATCTGACCACCTTGAACTGCTCGGGGAACATGTGCACCCACCGTGTCCGGAAATCGTAAGGAAGCCCCATGTCACGCCGGAAATGTGCAATCTTGTCAATCGCCAGGCGCCGTTCGACCGACATCATGAGCAGCCTCGTGACGTACTCGGCAGTCGTGGGCGAGTGCTCCTCCAGCAGGCGCGCCTCCTCCTCGACGAGCGCCTCGGCCTGCGGCGAGAGGCCGGCCCACATGACGCCGCGGCTGTCGCGGCAGACCTCGAAGAGCTGCGGTGAGTGGCGCACGAAGTGGGCCACCTTGTGCGGCTTGGTCAGCCCGAGCTGCGGGCGCAGGATCTCGAGGCGCTTGAGCGGGGTGACGTGCTCCTCCTCCTTCTTGAGCGCGTCGACGACGGTGAGCACCTTGGAGACCACCTTCCACCGCTCGGTGGCCACCTCGAGCGCGTGCACGCGCTTCTTCTTGCTCCGGTCCTTGACGCTGCGGCCGCGCGTCATGCCCCGCGCGGGAGAGAGCTGGTAGGGGCAGCGTACTTGGCCCTGGCCCAGGCCGCGGTAGCGGAGCAGCTCGGCCAGGCAATTGCGCAAACACGTGGTGTGCATGGCGAACGAGGCGGCCCGAAATAGCAACACAATGATACGAAGGTTGCTGGAGGAGGAAGCGAAGGAGTTCCGAAGCTATTGTCGCTGCTGATCGGCGGCGAGAGGAGGAGATGACGGAGTAGGCTGGGAGAGCCGGACCGGTCGAGGTAATGCACAGGAAGAACGGCAACGTCGACGGTTTCAAATTAAAACTAAGCCGTAGAAGCAGGTTTGAAATATAACCCACAACCGTATTAGGCTTCTTGGGCTTATTTTAGAATACAGTTAGTCCCAAGCCCATTACACGTAGGAGTAAGGTATTTTCTTGAGAAGTGATTCTACGCTTTCTCAAATGTAGAATTGCGTAAATATTAAAGCACTAATTAAGAGTAGATTAAGACTACTTATCCTTTAGTTGGTACTTTAAGATTTGTATATGTGTATGAGAGTGAAGAGCGTAGAAGATTACCAAAGAGAGCAAAAAGCCTAGCTAGCCCAGCCTCTTCTTTTCTTCTTTTTTGTGGAGCTTTTCGTTGTTCCCAGTTCCCACAACATTAGTCAAGATGCGAATAAAAGAAGAATAGCAGCTTTGTAGTAGATTTGCGTGTGTGTGTGTGTAGAAGTAGATTTCTTCCCGCAAAATCTTCTAAATTTTTTTCTCTTTGCAAAATTTCTGCGTGCCTTATAGACTCTTACATTTTATAGAGATAGTCTAAAGAATTCATTTACTACGAAGTGCGACGCAAAAGACGATAAGAGTACGGTATTATTTGGGACAGATTTAGTTTCATATTTTTCACTTTGGAAGCATGAAGCTATCCCAAATGGCTGATTTCTCAGTAGCCGGAAGTCAAAAGACAATACTTCACTTGTATAAGTAGAAGCTGAAAGCCAAAAAAATGGTTTGGAGTAGCTTTTTTCGACTTCAATAGGTTAAGATTCTGACTTTACTACTAACGTTGAAGAAACTTACTCTCCTACCAAATATAAAATTCCAAAACACACCTCTCTCACCCTATTCTCAATCCGCACCTCCCACGCCTAAAAATAATACTGTTCCAGCTCCACAACGAGTCTCCTGGCTTGAGCACTTGCTCCAGCTCCCCGGCTCCCATCCCAGGCTCCCAGCGTCCCAGTCGAAAAAAAAAAACATAACGACGCCCGGTTACGCATTAGCTTCGGCCAATAATTTACAACCTCTCAATCAACAAGTCCTAGGCTTCGAAGACTGTCACGCGTATCATTACAAGATGACGCATCGTTGGCTTCTTCAACCGGTAGGTGTACGTACTCTCACCTCTAGTATACCACTTAAATTAATGTGTTATACTTCTTTATCACTTTCAGTATATTCCAATAATAATTCTAAGTTACTACAATGCGATATTCTTAAAAAAAAATTCATCTAAACCCTTTATTTATTTATTTTTGCTATATACCCTTTTCTATGTGTAAAAAGAGTATATAAACAAATTATGCTATAAGTGGTGGACTTTAATGAAATTTTTCGTAGAACTCACTTTGGAGTATCTTATAATTAGTATTAGAGTATACTCAAAAGGATAAAGAGGTATAATAACATCATTTAAGCGGTATATTGAGAGTGGGAGTACGTAATACCAGGAGTATGGAACCATTTTCATATATATACATATATATGTATATATACATATATATGTATATATATATATATAAAAGATAGTTCTAAAAAAGGTTATTTATCTGTTTGGTTGCTTGAATAAAACCATCTTATTCTGAATCAAGTGATACAAATTTATGAAATATTCCTTATAGATGCTAAACCATTCCATTCAACCAAAATAATAAAACCAAATGATGCAAGATCATTCTATCCCATCTCATGCAATCTCATGATCTCATCTCATCAATCAAACACTGCTTCTTTTTCACTTGCTTCCTCTCTCTCTCTCTCTCTCTCTCTCTCTCTCTCTCTCTGCTGATCCGGTCGACGGCCGCGGCGGGGTGTTCCGGCGAGGGATGTGGCGCGGCGCGGCGTGGCTCTCTGGCACGTTAGCGCCCAAGGACATGACTGCCGTGGGGGAGACCTGACTCGGTGCGACAGCCTTGGACGCGGCCAGTTGCAGAACGAATTCTGAAAAGAGAAGTACTTGTTACTAGTGCAGCGGCCGTACCAGTACGTCTGTAGAAAAGCTCACGAGTGGTGAGCCGCTCGAACGAGCAGAATTCGAGTTTGATCTCAGGCTTACCAGTTTTACGAGCTGAGTTTAAATAATTTATAAACTTGATAAATTTATGAATCATTTGTAATATATTACTCTGTATTAATTTTTACTTAGTTTATTTGAGCCAAATTTGAGCATTTTTTATTATTGGAAATTATTGCATATTGAATTGTTGTTTGTTACTTGAGTTTGGATCGAGTTGAGCTCGATCCTAGATCTAGGCTTAGACCTCCAACTTAAGCTCGCTTGAGCTCGGCTCAAGTTTTTACCGAGCTCGAGCTTGAAAGGTCAAACTTGCTAAAGCTCAGCTCTTTTATAGACCTATGTATCAGAATTTCACTATCACATTATCGTATTTTATTTGCTGCATGAAACGTGTTAAGTACCCGTCTCTAGTTGAATGGTTGTAGTAGCTATTAGGTTTGGTTAGGGGTGAAAGCGGATCGGATACTGACGGATAATGGTTTTATCATATCTTTTTCATATTTTTTCTCGATGCAGATACGGATACGGATAGTTCAGATATGAATACGAATACGGATAATGCTTAATACAGATACGGATTGAATACGAATATAATCGGATACGGTTATGAATTTTTATCGGAACATGATAACCTCTTAGATTGTACATAAAAAAATCAACAAAAACACATAACTAGTTGATTTATCAAAATATTATTAAAAATTGAACAAAATATTAAAGGTTACAAAAAAATTCATAATTTTTGGAGCTGGTTTGCCAATTTTAACAATTGAAACTTGATTTATGGATTAATTAAATTAAAAAATGATTTTAAAATTTAGAAACTTTTTTGGGCCAAAAGAGTAGCTTGGCCCAACCCATATGTATATTCGGATATTCGACCCATCACTATCTGGATTATCCGAATCCGTATCTGTATCTGACGGATAGTGAGCTACCGAATTCGTATCCGTATTCGTATACAATCTGATACTATTCGACAAATATTCGATCCGATAGAATTCGTATCCGAAAATTATCTGAATCGGTCGGAAACTATCCGATCTATTTTCATCCCTAGGTCCAGTTGCGTGGCGCGACGCTGCGTAGGGGCGTGATGATGCACAAAAGCGTTTTTCTGGAATCATGTTTTTTTTCACAAAGAGGAATGGGTCTAGATTGAGACTATTGTTTTGTGGGTCCTCTCAGAAAAAGGGGACGTAGGTTTAAAAAAATGGGAGAAATTCGGATTCCAGGGAACTCTTTGGGTAAAAACAGGGGTTTAGATGTGTTTTCCAAAATTTGAGGGGTTTTTTTTGTGACTTTCTGGGGGTTTTCATAAAAAAGAGGCAGCTCAGGGATTTTTATTCTTGCTTGATTCATAGTAAACCAATACCACTGGAAATTCGATTTTGAACACTAAATCAGTTTGATTAAACCTGCACTTGGCTCTCGAATGAGAAGATGCAGAGCTCATACTTCCTAGGAGCAGGCTTGGGATGTGCAATAGGGATGACCATGACGTAGTTGTCACCGACGCCGTAGGGTAAGATGCTGGCCTTTTCGAAGATATCTGGCCGGTAGGGCTCCGGGAGAAGGTCGAGAGGCAGTTTCCCAAGGCCTGCCCTGTAGACGAAGTAATCGTCGGACGGCTCGTGACTGGCGTTACCGGCGAAAGGGATGCACAGGAGGACAAGGGCGTCTATCGAGCTGAGGATCTGGGGCTCTCCGTGGAAGTCTCTCTTCGTTAGGCCAAGGCAGTGGGCGAAGCAGAGACAGACGCCCGGGGTATCGGCGAGCAGGAAGGACACCTTGATGGGGCGGCCAGCACTCGTGAAGGCTGTAGCGGTTGTCGTGTTCCTGCAGCGGCTGACGAACAATTTTGTGTCGAGGAGGACCGAGGGGTGACGGTCGGAGCATCGGGAGGTGGCGGCACCGGCGTCCGGCATGACCGATGGGCGGAAGGAGGCTGACGACCGCATGTATCTGGGCTTAGATTCGGGAATTAGTTACCCCTCCCTCCCTCCCTCTCTCTCTCTCTCTCTTCTCGGGGTCGGGGACTCGGGGGCGAGGCCAACTTCGGAGATCTGTTCGGAGCCCGAAATTCATGCCCGACACTACCACGGCCCTGATGTAGCGTGTCCACTCTTTTGCAAGGACCATAACAGGCGCCCAGTCCTTGAGGTTGATTCCCCAATTGGCAATGGATCGATCTCTCTCCTAATGGGTCCTTGCTGGGGATGTACTACTTGACTTATAAGGATCCGAAAAGGAATGAGCCCTTTGTTTTGCATAGGGATGGCAATGGAGCCCCATTCCTCGATCCCCGGCGGGGAATTCCTCCATTAGGGGATGTGGATGGGGAGCAAATACTCCCCGCGGAGAAAGGTATGGGTAGAAAATAATCCCCATCGGGGCTGGCGGGGCCGGGAATGTTCCAACGCCCCCTGTCCCCGTGACCCGTTAGGGCCCCGTTCTGACAGGTGTGGCCCACACCTCAGTCTCTGTATCTATTACCCTAATTCCTAAATGCTACTCCAAATCTATTCCCCAGTACCAGCTGTGTAGCCTCCTGCGGTCCTGCCTCGTCCTCCACTCCTCCAGGCGACGCACCGCCCTCCACGGTGCCACCTACCAGTGCCGGCCTCCTCCCTCCAGACCCAGCGCTGGCCCCTCCCTCCAGACCTAACGCCGGCCTCCTTCCTCCAGACCCAGCGCCTTCCCCTCCCTCCAGATCCGTCGCCGGCTTCCTCCCTCCAGACCCGTCGCTGGCCCCGCCCTCTAGAATCCTGATCCGGCGCTGGCCTCCAGATCCGGCCCCGCCGCCGGCCCTGCCCTCCAGATCCGTGGGTATTGATCTTGGATTCTTGTTCCTGTTTGTGTATGCGCTACTTGTTTATGTATGACTGATGACTGATGGCTGATGAGAAGTGGAAGTTGAATATTGATGAGAAGTTGAAGCCGTGTCCTGTGTTGGCACTTAGGTTATTGTTGGCAGTTAGTAATTATACATGTGTATTGTTGGCTTGTTGCTTAGCTCGTAATGACTGATGGCTGATTGTTGACTTAGTAATTATACACTTAATAATTCATGCTTATTTCTTGCTAATTTGTAGTTGGTATTGAGATAATGTCATCGAACAGCCACAATCAGGACGATAATGTCAATGAGTCGCAGTCACAACAGGGTTCTCTACCATCTGTGAATGACTCCGAAGTAGTAGGAGGAAATGAGGAAGAGGAAGAGATTGAAGTTTATAATGATGAAGAGCATAATGGTGTTGTTGGCTGAAAGAGAAAATTGACTTCAGCTATTTGGAATGAATTCAAAAGGGTTAAAGTCGGGGATAAAATTAAAGCAAAGTGCAACTAGTGTGCAAAGAAGCTTTGAGGGGAGACAAAAAATGGAACCAAACATCTTCATGATCATCTCAAGATATGTCCATATCGTAAGAACAAAATGGCGGGGCAAAGCAAGACATTTAGCCAAAGCTCATTAAGGATTGGTTCTCAGGATAAAGGAAAAGTGTCCGTGGAGAATTATACATTTGATCAAGAAGTTGCTAGAAAGGAGCTTGCCTCTATAATGGTGTTGCATGAATACCCGCTATGCATGGTTGATCATACAGGATTTAGAAGATTTGTTAGTGCACTTCAACCTTTATTTAAAATGGTGACAAGGAACACTATTAGGTATGAACTATGTACTGTTGTTTCATAATTTTGAGTTGTGTAATATCTAATAAATACTAATTGTGTCTTGGCTAACAATTATTTCCTTAAGAAGGACATCATGAAGCAATACGAGATAGAAAAGAAGAAAGTCATTGCTTACATGATAGGAAATAAGTCTAGGGTTGCTATCACTACTGATATGTGGACTTCGGACAACCAAAAGAAAGGCTACATGGCTATCACAGCCCATTTTATTGATCAATCATGGAAGCTTAGGAGCATTGTGATGAGGTAAGCTGACTTGTTCATTGCTGAAATATTTGTTTATTGCTAAAATAATATAACATACTAACATGCTTGTTCACTGTTGTAGGTTCATTTACGTGCCAAGTCCACATACTACTGAGATTATCGCTGAAGAGTTGAATGAATCCTTAGTTGCATGGAATCTTGATGAGAAGGTATCAACTCTGACCGTTGACAATTGTTCTACAAATGATAAGGTTATATACTTATTGGTGAGGAAGATAGGGAAAGATAAACTTATGTTAAAGGGTAGCACATTGCACATGTGGTGTTGCTTTTTGGACAGCAACACCAAAAAGAGTTGAAAAGTTTGAAGAAATTGCTAAATTTTTGAAAGTCACTATAACTAAGAAGTTGTGTCTTGATTGCACAACTAGATGGAACTCAACATTCACTATGCTTAGTGTTGCCCTTCCCTACAAGGTTGTTTTTATCCGTGCTATGCGTGTTGAGAAACAACATGAATGCTGCCCTAGTGAAGAAGAATGATCATTTGCCCATGATGTGGTTGAGAGGTTGCGCATGTTTTATGAAATCACCAAAATTTTCCCTGGAACTCAATTTGTTACTGCTAATATCATGTTTCCAAAGATTTGTGAAATCAAAATGAATATGAGACAGTGGTCATGTTGTGGCAATGAAATCATAGAAGAGATGTCAGTTAGGATGAATGAGAAGTTCGACAAGTATTGGTTTGATGTGCAAGGTCTAATGGGCATTGCTACACTTTTTGATCCTCGATTTAAAACAGAAATGTTACTAGTTTGTTTTGAAATGCTCATGGGTATTACCGGTGATGAGTGTGAGGATCATGTTAGAGAAGTCACAAAATTATTATGTGATTTGATGAATGAGTATCAAGTACAAGATGATGAAATAAACAAAGAACCATCTACCTCACTGCCTTCCATTGAAGCTCCAGCGGTTGTCTCTTTTTAATGCACGTGTTGCTAAGAAGAGGCCGACAACTCTACGCCTAAAATCTGAATTGGATCGTTACTTAGAGGATGACTATGTTCCAGCTACAAAGGAAATTTTTAATGTATTGGATTGGTGGAAGGTAGCTGGGACACGGTATCCTACTTTGAGGATGATTGCACGTGATATTTATGCCATTCCAGTGAGCACCGTTGCTTCAGAGTCAGCATTCAACACAAGTGGAAGAGTTCGTAGCGAGCATCGTAGTCGTCTTACTCCTGAGATGCTAGAGGCCTTAATGTGCTTACAGGATTGGCTTAGAAACCAATACAAAGGTATATAAAGCATTTAATTTGGTTGGTTGTACTATGAAATTGCACAAAAATTTTATGTTTGTGAAATGCAGACGATGAAAATGGTCTTCCCGCGAGCTTTTGGACGGTTCTACAAGACATATCAGAAGGGATGCAGGTAATATTCTAAAGGCAATGTAATTTTGAGTTATTTGTACCTTGATAAATACACATTAAAATTTACTTTCTTCATTTTCAGGAGCTGGCAATGTGATATTGCTACAAAGAAGTTAGTTCTGGCTTTGCAAGCATGTTGCATGTATTTGGTGTAATGGTGTGTGCCATCTTATTCATGTACCCTTGTCAGAATTGTAATCTTAATTTCTTAATGTTCACTTGTATATTGGAGACTTGGAGTATGGACAGAACTTGGACTTGTGAGTTGTGAACTGGATGTTATGTGTTGTACTATGTATTTTCATGTTATGTGTTGTGAACTTGTTATGTGCTGTGGACTATTTGTGTTTTTGTTTGTCATTCAAATTATTTGAGTTGGATGTTATCATGTGTTCCTGCTGGACAGGACCTTTACTGTGTGTTCCTGCTGCTAAAAAGATCAAAGAAGTTCAGAGAGCAAACAAGTTGCTGTATTCTGCTTGGATTATTTGGGTTGTTGTCAGGGATTTTTCCCCGTCGGGCCTCCGTATACCCGAACGGGGACGGGTACGGGGGAAAATTCTCCCCGCGGTCGGGGACGGGGCCGGGGAGCGGGGAATGGGTTGTCTCGCGGGGACGGGGACGAGGGAGCACTCCCCAGCGGGGAATGGCCCCATTGCCATTCCTAGCTTTGCACTCTTAGAATTCGCAATGAACCGCAATGTAAGCCAGGGGCATGGCCAGCAGGGGGCTCCGTTAGGCTGGAGCCCCCCTTTCAGCCGCTAGATATTAAGTACTTTTTAGATCGGATACACTAGATTTAATATAGATCGTTTATTCTTTTTCATCTAATGAATCAAATTAGCTATTATTTATGTATACTTCTTCCGGTAGTAGAGCAGTAGAATTTCCTTAACAAATCAGTGGTTTGATTTGATTTTTAATACCTATTATATACTACCAGTATAATACATTATAAATCTTCTCTCTGACATGACATAAGGAAGAAGAAACTTTGCTAGGTGGATGAGTTGCTTCATGTACCTTGTGGCTTGGTGGCCCACAGTTTATTGGAGGCCTAATTTGACAATTGGTGACTTTGCTGGCAAGGGAATAAGGGTACGGTTCAATGTCTCTCCTTCACAAGGATATGGCAGCCCATCGAGTCAAGGGAGCTTGACACGCGTCGCGGAGAGCAGATGCTGGGAAGCCAGCGAGGGCGCCAGCGTGTGGTGACGATCAAAGAAGATAACGTATCGTGCTTGACGGGCTAAGTGGGCTGACCAAAACAACAAATATACACTGTGAGCATTTCTTCTGATCTATGATTTTGTTTGTCAATTGCAACTATACTAATGTGTTGAATAAAGATAATAGTCGATTTGTTTGATTTATTGGTGTTAACTTATTTATATATTTAAAAATGTTTGACAAGTGAATGTTGTACAAGTATTTATCAAATAATAAAGTATTATTAGTAACACTTGAACCGATAAAAATACAACACTAGCTATTTGTTATGTTTATTTTAATCTAGTTCAACTCTTTGAACCTATCCTCTATTTTATTCTTGGGTTTCACGACTTATGTTATGTAAGCCCTAGTGTAGAACATTAACATAGTCTCAATGCTGGAATAATTTGCCATATCTTCTGGTGTAATTTTAGACGCTATGGCAGTATTATCTGTATACTCGATCTCGGTGTCAGACAAGGATTCAAATTTCGTTTTCGGACTCCATCTCGGGCCTGGCCGAAATCCAAAATTTCGACGAGATTCGAAAATTTCGGACGAAATTCAAAAACCAAAATTCAAATCCGGTTTTTTTTAACCGAGAAATCCGAAATTTCGCTGAAAAATCCGAAATTTCAGTCCAAAATTCCGAAATCTCGGCGAAATTTCCCGGTACTATCACACTTTCAATTTTTTAGGATTTTTCAACTTCGCGGAAATTATGATTTACCGACTGTCCCACATGGGAAATGATGTGAAGAACCCAATTCGGTCAAAATCCGGTCAATTACAGTCAAATCCGGTCAACTTTTGTACAAATTTTGGTCCATTTTACCGAAATTTCGGTCCAAATCACCGAAATCTCGGTGAGATATTAATGCACGGTAGCATTTTAATATTTTTTTAGGGTTTTTTATTTCACTGGGATTATAAAACTCGGAAGGGCCTAAAATCCAAAATTTTACCGAAATTTCGCTGAATTTCGACGAGATTTTAAACCCTGGTGTCAGATGGGTTTTCCTATCGGTCACCAACGATTCGCCGTTAAATTCTTACAGCATGTCACGTGCTCACCGACGACGTAGGCAAGCCCCCTTTTATTTGCCGGTCATCTATTATTTTCGCCAGTCATCAAACCCTCCTCGATCGCCGGCGAGAAAACAACGATTGCATGCAAGACCTTTACGGATCATGCATTATTCACGAGGTTTTTTTCCAACCGTTGATGTGCTTGCTACTACTATAGCAGAACAACCTCTTGTCCAAGAAATCCGATGTTTAATTCCAGTCCCGGGCGTACGTACGGTTCCACGAAAAATCCACCACATCCATTCCACACCCTTTCACCAGAGAGAGAGAGAGAGAGAGAGAGAGAGAGAGAGAGAGAGAGATGCTTCTCTTGAAAAATCAACAAGGCTACTGTTTGATTCTTGGAAGAAAGGGAAAGCGCCTGGAAGGCTGAAGCACATGCTCTTATTAGTCTCTCACCTAAACTTGATTGCAACTCAACTATTCTGTGATTAAGACGGAACTCACACATGTTGTCTTGGAAATGGAATGAATGCCAACTACTCCCTCCGTCCGTTCATTTTTATAAGATGAATTTTAACTTTGTACAAAGATTAAGATTGCGTTGAAAATTAAAAAAGATATGGGAGAAAATGACTTTGATGCCCCCACTTAATTGGCTTAAAAAGTGAAAGATATATTTTGTGTGGATGGTAATGAATAAATACATATGGTTGAGAAAGAATAATAGGGATATATAAGGAAAAACTTCATTAAACCTACATACAAGCATTTTATTTGTGAAGAAGATCCTTAAAAAAAATAAGCCTTATAAAAGTGAACGGAGGGAGTAATTTCTATTGTAATATATTTAAAAATTTAATAAAATTATAATATTATGAAGTACGTTTCGAGACGAATCTACACATATAATTTTTATGCATCCAAACTAAATATTTTAAAAATATTGATAATTAAAGTTTTAAAAGTTTAAATAAATAAATATATGTGTGTGTGTGTGTATATATATATATATAATATAGGCAACATATCCAGTGAAAACCCTCCTTACCGTGAAAACTTCGTGAAACCCACATATAAAAGTTTTGAAAAATTCTCAAAAAATTACCATACGTAGAGGAGGTGAGGTTCTACAACCCTGTGAAATTTGAAGATCAAACTCAATTGCATTTGAAAGATATAAAAAAGACAAATTGCAAAATGAATAGTGCTAAATAGTGAAAAATCACTATTCATACTAAATTTGTCTTTTTATATCTTTTAAATACAATTGAGTTTGGTCTTCAAATTTTACAGAATTGTAGAACCTCATCTCCCCTACGTATGATAATTTTTTGAGAATTTTTCAAAACTTTTAGGAGTTTTCACGGAGTTTTTATGAACCGGAGTCCGGAGGGAGTACGTACGAAGCCATCGTGCTTGCAGGCTAGCTGGCAGCAGGCTACCACGATTAGGCCTTCGTTCTGTCGCTCTCGTTGATCCCCGTTTCTCGCAGCCAACGAACGAGCTGCTGCTGCTCTGTGGCTCTGTGCATGCTAGCTCCGTCGAACGGAGCGATCGACCGGGTCTAATGGGCATTCACGGCACTGCGCGCCATTCTTGCTGAGGGGCCACATATTTTTCTTGCGGGAAACAAATCGGAACTTGGAAGGAACTAGGAAGTGTAGCCTGCCTGTGTCGTGCGCATTGACTTGCTCCTTTCTCTCGTCTCCTGTCGACTCTGCACTCATGCATCTAGCTCCTTGGGTTGTAGGAGGATTTTTAGACTAATTTAAGGATGTATCAATTTGACTATGTTTTAGGGAAATTTTTGTATTAGATACAAGATTTGATCCGTATTTACAAAACAATACAATACTTTTGCGTATTTACAGAAAACTCACTCATACCCGGAATTTCAAATCTCAGTTATGGCGTATTTGGATTTTTCAAATCTCGGTTTTGGGGTATTTTGGAATTTAAAATTCCAGGAGTGCCCTTTACCCGTTTTTTGAAATTCTGAGTATGCATACCCAGAATTTGAAATCTTAGGTATGGGTGGGAGGCTGGTGTGGGTCAATTTTTTTTTCTAAAATCAACTCAAATATACATTCTGTCGACGATTGGGGAACAGGCCCTCGCCGAGCTTACTTGTTGGTGGAGGGACCAACTGTGACCCCTTCTTGCGTGAGGGATTACTCAAGGAACGGATCACCAGATCTCAACGAGCGTGGACACAGCAGTTTACCATGGTTCGGGCCTCTCAGGGAAGAGATAATAGCCCTACTCCAGCTCTTGCATACTCTTGCAAAGTGTCTGAGTGTATGACTCTTGTCTTACAATCGATGCAATACGTGTGTTGTTGTTCTTTGTTGTGTGTCCCCTCACGATGGGGACCCTTTTATAGCTTACAAAGGATCGAACTCCATGACCACTACCCGCACGTTTGGACCTCGCCCAAACGTGGCAACCGTGGATCCTATCTTTCCGCCACGCTCACGAGAAACGAATCGCCAGCGGAAGTTACGCTCGGGTGGTTATTCCCACCGACCCCGAGATCACAGAAGGTCGGCCGATGACCAGACCGAGCTTGGACATCTTACCCGAGCTCGAGCTCGGAATCGATGGAATACGTGGCATTCCGGTCCCCACCGAGCCCGAGCTCGAATCGGCGGAATGCGTAGCCTTCCAAGTTCCGATTAGACAACCCAGGGTAACGACCTCCTGGTGGCTCGGGCGGGAGCGAGCTTGGTCGTTGGTGGCATCCGAGGTAATTTATGGAAATTACCCGACCCCCCGACAGCTAGCCCCCGAGGTTCAAGTGGGAAAAGGTCTAAGGAAGGCCTTCCTTGGGCCTACCGTTCTCTGAGCATGTCGGTTCTGCGCGGCGGACAAGCTGCCGCGACCAACGAGCTATTAACCTCCTCGGGAACGAGCTTGTTCCCCGGCTCGTCGTGAGCTTGAGCGAAGTGGGCCCCTCTCGCGGTTCCTTCTCCTCGAAGCTCGAATCGTTCTTCCCGGGAACCGCTTTTTACGGTAGGGCGGTTTCGATTTGCGTGCCCACGTGTCGTTTTACGAATGGCGAACGCCTCAATCGCCTCTCTGTGCCTCTAGGGCTTCCTCGACCATAACGGCGGGAAGTCCTTTTGCTTTCCCATTTCTGGAGGAGCTTTTAAACACTCAAGAGAAAACCCTTAGACTCACTTGGCCGCTTTGGCGATCGCTACGTCTCATACTCCCTTGGCGCTCATCCTTCTTCTCGATCATCTTTTCCACCCCTCATGGCGAGGTTCGGCGTCAAGAAGCTCGACAGCGCAGCCGAGATCCTCCAAAGAGCGAGGTGCGTTGATGCCAGACATGGAGAGTCCCCGGCGCCGAGGAGAGCCCACACGGAGGAGGGGAGATCGTCTCCACCGAGCTCTACGCCATGAACGGGCTCCGACGCCCGAAAGTGAGTTCGTCGAGGCCGTGCTCGCCTCCTGCGAGTGCGAGATCGCTTCACCTCCACCCCAACTCCATTCTCATCATGGCCATCTTTACCCATCTCTGCGAAGGGTTCGTGGGCGTCGAGCCCACTCCCGCCTCTTCTTCCACTTCTACACCCTTTCTCGCAGACCTAAGACGCTTCGCAGGCGGTTGCCTCTACTTTCCGCTGCGACCTACCCGACCATACGAGTACCCGAGCTTCACGCTCAAGGACTCGGTGTCGGGTTGGGCCGACTCTTGGTTCTACTTGAGGAAAGCGGAGGGCGGCACGCTTTCCTACTCGGCGCCAGAGGTCGCGGCGTCGAGACGCCCGACCGCCCGTGGAGCCCGAGGAGGAGAAGATCCTCATGACGATCAACGAGCTCACGTGCCTGGCCGACCGGCCGACGTTACCCGGACTACGCCAGAACCAGGATATCGCCCCTTAGGAGGAGGGAGCATCCCTTCTTCAAGGTCGAGGTGGCAGGACATCACCCGGAATCACGCTCGGGTATGTCGTCGCCCTCGATCTTCTTTTCCGGAAAGCGAGGATGCCCTTCTCACGACCTCTCCCTTGGTCGGGTATGTAGCTCCGCCAGAGGACTGGTGGATGTGAGGGTGTCCGAGATGTTCGGCACCCCTAAAGGCAAGGAAATCATCGAGGGCCGCCAGATCCCGAACAACGCCCTTAACCTGACCGAGGCGGTAAGTCTCTCGGTCGGACTTCTTTGAAGCTTTCGTCAGGACGAGGCTTCGCCAGGGCCTTCCGACCTCATTTGAGTTTTCTCTTTTTCAACAGGAGAAGGTTGCCCTCGGTCGCCGTGTCGGTAGGATGGATTGGCGGGGCGAAGTCGAAAGACCAAGGGACCGGCGGTCGCAAGCGCCGCTCGATCTCCGTCGGCCACGCTGCCCTCGCCAGCGCATACGCAGCGTTCCGGCCGACGATCGCCACCCCGCCAAAGACTTGGAGTATGCAGGCCGGCAGGAGGTGAGTGAACTAAGATTGTGGATGGATGAGTACACAGAGACAATCCCGAGCCGATGGCTCGTTTGCGCCAAATTGTCGCTGGCGCGAAGAAGGAGGCCGCAGCCGCGGCCCGGCGGAAGGTCGAAATGGAAGGCCAGATCGCGGCCCTTCGGTGAGCTCGCGGGTGAGCTCGAGCTCGGCTCCCGGGGACCGCGAGGAGGAGAAGGACGAGCCGACCCGCCCCTTGGTCCCGAGGTCCCGCAGTCGTCGCCACGCCAATCGCGCCTAACGCCGACCGTCTCCGAGGTCGGCTTGGGGAGGCCGACCCTTCTGGCCGCCAGGGCCGACAAGGCGCGCGAGGACATGGCCGCCCTCCTGGCCCGCGCCGAGCTCGGCTAAGCGGACGCCGAGCAAGGTCGATCTCCTGCTCCCTCTTGTTTGTCTCTTTCTCCCAAGCACCATACTAACCCCACATCGTCTATAGTGGGTGTGGCGGTTGGTGCGGTTATGGGATTTCGGCGATGGTGGCGACGATATTCTTGACCTCGTGCTAGAGAGGAGCTTGCCCTGCCGCCGAGGCCGTCGTGGGCGACGAGGCCGAAGTGGAGCCGAGGCCGCGGAGGCCCGATCCCCACGGGGGCGGTGGCGACGATGTCGAGGTGGGGAGCCCACGCCGCGAGCTCCGGGACCAGAGGTCGTGTCTCCCGAAGAGGAGACACGGAGGAAGATCGCACACGATGCTCGAGCCGCGAAGGAGGGCATCCCCACATCATAGTCGTGGAGTTCGATGGTGATGAGCAGGCCTGAAACTCCCGCGAGGATTCTTCGGCGCCGGCGACATCATCACCGCGACTCTCCAGAGATCGCCGAGGTCTCCCCGTGCTCGTGGCGCCACGCCGGGTCCTGGCCGGCCGGCGTCAGGGGACCCCATTCTGGCGGGAGCTCGTCCAACGAGGAAGAGCGGCTACCCGGCCGGTTTGGAGATGAGCCCGACCACCGTAGGTGAGCCGGCAGCTTCAAGACGAAGGGATCTGCCGGGCACCGAGGTACATTCGATCGGGACCGACCTTACCGCCGACTTCGGTGCCCCGATTGATCCCGCGGTCGGGGGCTGCTGCAGCCAAGGGCCGGATGCCGACCGGTGTCCCGGTTGCTCCCATGGCCGTAGACGCCGAAGGGGTGGAGCCCCCGGGCGCGACTTCTGCCCGGGAGGAAGAAGAGCGGGAGGTGATCCTCGCTCTTGAGGCCGTCCCTCTCCCGGAGGCGGAGGTCGTCCCCCAGGACAAAGCTCCTTCGCCCTCGGGGGATGAGGAGCTCGGGCTCAAGCCCCGCCTCCGATCAAGGAGAAGGGATCGAGGCGGAGATCCCTTGCCCGCCAGGGGGAACAGGACGAGACGGAGGACCCCGCCGAGATGTTCCAGCCAGGTGGAGGCTCGGCTTTGTTGGGTAAGTACTCGACTCATGTGTTTTTATCAAAAAAACTTCGATCACGACCTGAAATACCTTGTCGCGCAGTCTTGGAGTCCACCATGAAGGACTTCCATGCCGCCACCGTGCCGCCAGAAGTTGTCGCGAAGCACCAATCCGAGCAGGACGCCAAGATCGCGGAGCTCGAGCGCCGGGTTGCCGAGCTGACATCTTCTGAGGCCGAGATCCGGCGGAAGGTGGAGGAGTCCGTGCACGAGCTCCAGGAGCGACTCGACCGGAGCGAGCAGGCAAGGTCGGGCCTTGAGGCCACGGTGGCGACCTTGCGCGACGCCGCCCGAAGCGCCGAAAGGACAATCGACCAGCAACGGGAGGAGTCCAGGCGGCAAGCGAAGGTCGGGAAGCTCGCCGGCGGGTGCTCGACCTTGAGTCCGAGCTTGACTCGGTGCGGGACGAGCTCGTCGCTCTGCAGGACGAGAAGCGTGCCGGGCTCCTGTAATTTTCTTTTTCCTGTCTTTACCTGTAAAAAAAACTTAAGGGAAAACCGCCCAGTTGAACATAGAAAGAGCGTTTATCTATCTCTAAACGTTTTTTGTTGTTTTGTCCGAGATGATAACGATTTGTTTGGTGTCGCGGTTCCTTGTTCGGCTTACTTCGGCCTTACGTGACTTAGCGGTCAATCGTACTAGGAGTAGCTACCTCGCGTGAGAGCTGCGAGGTCGTGGCCACTTGGTACCCTATAGCCCCGCCGCCAACGGAGGTCGTGGGCGTAGGCTGAGCACGACCTCGTTGGCGGAGTAGAGTTCGCGAGGACCGTGTGGCTCTTAGGGTACGGCATGCCGATGCCGCCCACCGGCCGACTTAAGCTTCGGAACCGCTTCGTAAAGGGTGTCCTGTGCGAATCTTTGCTTGCGGCGGAGGTCTACCGCGAAAAAGATGGTCGTCTTACGAGGAAGGAAGCCCTTGAGGTCGAGCTCTTGTCGTACGGTGTTTTGCCCCGACGACCGACTCCGCCTCGACACTTTGTCCGGGTCGAGCTTAATCGTAGAATTTTTGCGGAGGTAAAGGAGAAGAGAGAGAGAAAGAACGAGAAGACGAGGTGACAAAATTTATTAGAAAGGTAGGCGAGTGTGGTTAGACATGGAACTTACGCAGTTGGTCGATGTTCCAAGTGCTAGCTAGTTCTCGACCATCTTCCATTGCGGCGGGCGGCCCGGACGTCTTTGTTGAGACGACCGTGTAAGGACCTTCCCATCTTGGCGTTAGCTTGTTGGCTTTTGACAGGTCTTGGACCCGTCGCAGAACGAGATCGCCGACGTGCAAGGTCCTTGGTCGTACCGATTTAGCGGCGTGCCTGCGAAGTGCTTGCAGGTAGACCGCGGATCGCAACAGAACCCGTTCACGGGTCGCCTCCGCGAGGTCGAGGTCGAGAAGGCGCTCGCCTTCTGCGTCGATGCTATCGGCTAGGTTCACCCTTGGGGATCCTAGGACAACCTCGACGGGTAGGACGGCTTCCGCGCCATATATGGTGAAAGGGGTCTCCCCGTGGCTCGGCTTCGTCGTGGTGCGGTGACCGAGAGGGCGGGGGTAGTTCGTCCACCCAGGCACGACCATGCCGATCGAGGCTCTTGAAGACTCTCTTCTTGATTCCTTGGACGATCTGCCCGTTCGCGCTCGGCCGCCCCATTGCTCTGTGGGTGGGCCCCGGATGCGCAGCATCTCTTGGTCCCGACCTCCTCGCAATAAGCACGAAACACCTCGCTTGTGAACCGAGTGCCGTTGTCGGTAATGAGGCGACTTAACGCCAAAGCGGTTACTACATTATTGCGGAAGAACCTTTTAGCCGCTGTGCGAGATGGTTGATATAGGCTCGGCCTCGATCCATTTAGTGAAGGTGTCGATTGCGACGAGCAGTATTTACAACCCCTCCTGTCCCTGGGAAATGGACCGAGTATGTCGATGCCCCAAACCGAGAATGGCCAGGTTAGCGGCATGGTCTGTAGCGCGTATGCCGGCTGATGGACCTTCCGAGCATGGAACTGGCAAGATCGGCAGGAGGTTACTATTGAGCGCGCGTCGGCCAAGGCCGTCGGCCAATAGTAACCCAACCGGAAGGCTTTGCTCACCAAGGTCCTAAAGGACGAGTGAGCTCCACACATCCCGTCATGGATATCCTTGAGGAGGTATTTGCCTTCCTCTTGGGTGATGCACTTGGAGAGGACGCCAAGCGCGCCTTTGCGGTATAAGAGGCCCTCGACCATTTTATAGGTCGAGGAGCGCCTCACTAGCCGGGATTTCTCGGCTTCCTCCTCGGGCAGTGTCCCGTGCACGAAGTATTGGATGAATGGCGTCATCCAATTCGCATCCTGCTCGAGGAAGGAGACGGTACCACCCGTCTCGGTTGCCTCCTCCCCGGGGGGTATGGAGGGCTTATAGAGGTGCTCGATGAGCACCCCCGCCGGAGCGGGAAATTGGGCGGAACCGACCTTCGATAGATGGTCGGCCAGGGCATTGTCCTTCCTGGGGATGTATAGTACTTCGAAGTTTCTGAAGTACTTTTCCATCTTCCTTACTTCAGCCAGGTAAAGCGCCATTGAGTCATCGAACGCGATACTCCTTGTTAACCTGGTTGACGACCATGCGAGTCGCCCTTCGCGATTAGTCGTTGGACTCGAGCGCTTTGCATGCGGCCCGGCTAGCGGACCTTCAGATTCGCCGCGTTGTTTGTTGCGCCGAAATGCAATTGGAGGCGTCTTGGATCCGCTCCCCCGAGGGGATTCGAGGACCACTCCGGCCAGAGCAATCGTAAGCTGGGATCCGTCGAAGTGCATGACCCAGCGGCCGTGCTCGGCCTGGTTGGTTCGGGTTCGGGCGGGCGGGGTGTCGGCGTATTAAGCGGGGGTACCCGGCCGCGCATTAAATCTTGTCGCCAAGAAGGGCGAGTGGCGTTGAGCCACTCCTCGAGGCGACCATAAGCGCTTCGCCAGGCGAGTGGCGTTAAGGCCACTCCTGGGCGACCAGCCAAGGTGCTCGCCAGAGGCAGTGGCGTTGAGCCACTCCTCGGGCGACAGCCAAGGTGCTCGCCAGGGGCAGTGGCGCTCGAGCCACTCCTCGGCGACCAGCCAAGTTGCTCGCCAGAGGGGCAGTGGCGCTCGAGCCACTCCTCGGCGACAGCCAAGTTGCTCGCCAGGGGCAGTGGCGCTCGAGCCACTCCTCGGCGACCGCCAAGTTGCTCGCCAGAGGCGAGTGGCGTTCGAGCCACTCCTGGCGACAGCGAAGGTGCTCGCCAGAGGGCAGTGGCGTTCAGACACTCCTCAGGCGACGATCAAGGTGCTCGCCAGGGGCAGTGGCGCTCGAGCCACTCCTCGGCGACCAGCCAAGTTGCTCGCCGGGGGGCAGTGGCGTTCAGCGCTCCTCGGGCGACCAGCGAAGGTGCTCGCCAGGGGCAGTGGCGTCGAGCCACTCCTGGCGACCAGCAAAGGTGCTCGCCAAGAGGGCGAGTGGCGCTCGAGCCACACCTCGGGGCGTAGTTCCCAAGAATCAACCCGTAATCGTACTCACGAGGCGAAGGGTCAAGGATATTTAATGCGAGACGTGTATTTAATGCGAGACGTGCGCATTAATTGCAGGGTGTGAAGGCTGTGGTATGGCGGCGCGTCTTCCCTAGGCGCGCATTAATGATGGGTGGCGCCGAATCGACATCCCCTCTCTCCTGGCGGAGCATGCAGGGGTGACAGACAGGCGGGGCCCAAGGCGAAGTCTAAGTCAGTTAGGACAAGACATTAAATGTGATGTAAGAGAGTATGACGGGTGCATTAAATGCACTGTAGTAACGTGTCAGACGCGTGCTTTACGCAAGCTTGTAAGCCCCATGTGCCTCAGCCAGCCCGAGTATAAAAGGGAGCTAGGATGCATGGGAGAAGGTTGTTGATCCTTGGTTGGCAGAACCTCAGAGGGTCTTCTTCCCCAGCCTTGTAAGAACCTTGAACTCAGAGGAAACCACCAAGCAGGACTAGGGTCATTACTCCTGTGGAGGGCCCGAACCTGGGTAAACCCGACTGTCTTCTTGCTTGCTCCCAGCATCCCGTTCTTCCTGTCTTTGGAGCGGTTGCCACAAAAGCCCCCAGTCCGAATCTCTCAAGCACCCAGTCTTAGGGTGCCTGTTGGTTAGTAAGCCGACAGTGGCGCGCCAGGTAGGGGCTTAGTGGTTAGATCGTTCCTTTCTTCCATTCCTTTTTGAGGAGTTTGCAAGAATCCGAAGATCATCCGGTATGGCGGAATCTCATCGCCAGCCAGAGCGCCTCCCGAGGAAAGCGGCCAAGCCGATCTCGGCTCCTGAAGGGAGTCGGGTCACCGGTCCTTCATGCGGGAGGGGCGCGAGCCGCATCCAAGCCCGAGTTCACCGGCCCACGGCGCTTCTCGTTGGGGAACATACCCCAATGCAAAGCCTTCATGCGGCCGGTTGCTCTCGGATCATCCGGCCCAACTGACGGGCGACACCACCACCACCCTTGGCTCCAGGACATTGCCCGCCTAGTGGACTCGGCCAAAGAAGAAAGTTCTTTGTGGCAATTCAGCCGGGGCTTCCGGCCCTCCGCCAAGGAGTTCGTATGGTGGATGCACAAGCTTCGATCGCTCTTTAGCGACCTCTCCCGGCCGCAGGAGCCGGGATAAAGGGAAGGAGTATCGGCCGCAGCCCCTCTCGCAATGGGGGACGTGCACAAGCTTCAGATCTTCCCGCGGTACTCCCATGCCGAGGAGAACCGCGGGGATCTAAGGGCACGCCTCAATGAGAGCGGCTCCAATGGGCGACGATCTGCGTCAAGTTCTTCTGAGGCGTCATCCGCAACAACGCGCCGAACCCCGCTGCCGTCGGTCGGAAGGGGGCTTCCTTCCGACTGGGAGAGTGTAGACTCGCACTCCTCGACCCCATCTCAGGGTCGGGTGGTGGGCGACACTACTCCCCATATAATGTTGGGTGCCAGGCGTTTTCCTCCGTCTCACGCCAATCGGCGTGGCAGAAAAGATTTCGCCCCGCGCCCATCGAGAAGTATGACGGCACCACCAACCCTGAAGAATTCCTGCAGATTTATACGACGGTGGTGCGTCTTTGCCGGGGGTCGAGATAGAGTTATGGCCAACTACTTCCCGATGTCGCCGACAGTTCGCCCGCTCTGGCCGAACCTTCCTGGGTTCGGTACACTCGTGGGAGGAACTGTGCGACATTTTTGTCGCCAACTTTCAGGGCTCCTACGCTCAACCGGGTGTGGAGGACGACCTCCACGCTTTGGAGCAGAGGGAGGGGGAGTCCCTGAGGGAGTTTATTCGGCGGTTTAGCCATTGCCGCAACACGATCCCCCGGATCTCTGAGCAGTCGGTTATTATTGCGTTCGGAGGGTTAGGGATCGAAGATGCGGAGAAGATGGCTACCCGCGATCGCCGCTACCACTTCCGAGCTTTTCTCCCTGGCTCACAAGTGTGCCCGGGCAGCGGAGGCTCGGAAGGGTGCATCAGGGCCCTCAAACCCTGACGAAGCCGGAGCGTCGAAGTCCTCCGACCGTAAAAAGAAGAAGCGCAAGGAGGCCGTCGCCCGAGAGGTTTTGGTGGCCGATCCAGAAGCCAAGCCTCAGCGGCGCGACGATCAGGAGCGAAGGAGAGATCGCCGGGACCAGCGAGACAATCGCAGGGATCGCCGTTCTCCCCGCCGTGAAGACGACAGGGGCAAGCCATACTGCCCCATCCACCGCACAAATGGGCACGACTTGGAAGATTGTCAGGTTGTATCCAAGTTGGTGGAAAAGCGGCTCAAGAAGCGCCGCGAAAAGGATCGCGAAGATAATGGCGACGAAGATGACACTCCACTGGCTTTCCAACAAGCCGAGCACACGGTGGCATACATTCATGGGGGTTCGGCCACCTACTCTTCCAACTCGCAGTACAAGCGAGAGCTGAGACAGGTGTGTGCCACCATGCCAGAGCCCGGGACGAGTCGGCTGCTGAAGTGGTCGGATCAATCGATCACTTTCAGTCGGGCCGACCACCCGGCGAACACTTCAGGCCCAAACCATCTCCCGATCGTGGTCGCCCCTACGGTCAGGAATGCGAAGCTTGGGCGAGTACTAGTTGATGGAGGAAGTGCCATCAACCTGCTGTCGGTCGGGGCGTATCAAGCGCTCCAAATACCTTATGAAGAACTGCGCCCCGCACCGCTTTTTTATGGAATTGCCCCCGGGATGGGCCTAATGCCCCTGGGACAAGTGCGTGTGCCCGTCACGTTCGAAGCGCCGAAAACTTCCGGACGGAACTCATCAACTTCGAGGTCGCCGACTTCGACCTCCCTTATAACGCATCGCTTGGCCGGCCGCTAGTCAAATTCATGGCGATTACGCATCATGCTTATTTGTCGATGAAGATCCCTGGCCAGAGGGCCCAATTGTGGTAAAGGTGGACAAGCTCAAGCCTTGCGCCTCGGTAAGCAAGTGCAAGATTTCGCTGGAGCCGCTTTGTTCGGCGTGGCGCGAAAGACCTCGAGCGCCCCGGCCAAGGCTCGCGCTTCACCGATCCCTTGGGTGAGGTGAAGGTGGTCCCGTGGGTGAGGAAGGCTCGGCAAGGTCAGAGAATTGGCGCTGATCTCGGCCAAATAGGAAGACGCGCTCGTCACCTTCCTCCTGGTCTAATCTAGATGTGTTCGCTCGGGAACCATCTCGAAATGACCGGGTCCCTAGGAGGTGATCGAGCACCGATTATAACGCTTCTGGAGCGCACTCCAAACCGGCAGAAGATCCGGAGGCGGCGCCAGAGCGACAAGAAGCCATTCGGGAAGAAGTGGAGAAGCTATTGCAAGCCGGAGTTGTGCGGGAAGCCGCCTACTGAATGGTGGCTAACCCGTACTCGTGAAGAAGTCCAATGGGAAGTGGCGAATGTGTATAGACTTTACCGACCTCAATAAAGCCTGCCCTAAGGACCCTTACCCTCTGCCGAGGATTGACCTCGTTGTCGATTCTACTACAGGATGTGAAGCTCTATGTTTCTCGGACGCCTACTCAGGATATCATCGATTAGAATGGCGCAGAAGACGAAGAAAAGACGGCCTTTGTGACCTCTTTTGGTGTGTCTTGTTATGTTCGAATGCCCTTTGAGTTGAAGAATGCCGGATCTACCTACCAAATGAGCCATGCATATTGTATTCAAGTCACAAATTGGGAAGAACACGGAGGTATATGTTGATGACTTGGTGATAAAAGCTAAGGTCACGATGGGTCGGTTGAAGATCCGAGGAAACTTTCTCCCATCTCGGCACTACCGCTTAAAGTGAATCCTCGAGAAGTGCGTGTTCGGGTGTCGCCTGCAGGAAGTTGCTTGGCTTCCTGGTCTCCACCATGGATCAAGCCAATCCAGACAAGATTGAAGCAATTGAACGAATGAAGCCACCTGTCCGGCTCAAGCGACTTGATTGCTTAGCAGTCGCCTCGCCTCCTCGGTAGGTTCATAGCCCTATTGGGGAGAAAAGTCTTCCATTGTTCAAGCCGATGAAGAAGACTAATTCCTTCGAGTGGACCGGAAGCCAGCAGCATTTGAAGATCTCAAGAAGTATCTCTCCTCGCCTCTGTCTTTGGTCGCCCTGAGCACAGTGAGCCGCTTCTCCTTTATGTAGCGGCAAGCCCCTCGAGGTGAGTGCAAAGACTAGTAGCAGAGCGAGAGGGCGTCTGCCGCCGGTCTATTATGTGAGCAAGGTGCTGCATGATGCTGAAACTAGGTATCCCAGGCCCGTAAAATGGTGTATCTTTGTCTTGGTGGCATCAAGAAAGCTGCGACATTATTTCCAAGGAAGGAGATCACCGTGGTCTCCTCGTATCCTCTGCGGGAGATCCTTCACAATCGTGAAGTTGAAGGTCGACGCCAAGTGGTCTGTCGAAATGGGGAATTTGGCTTCAAATTTGCCCCGCGATCGCTATCAAGAGTCAAAGGCGGCGGACTTCATTGTTGAATGGACTCGGCAGATGGGGAAGATAAGGAAGTCCCGTGCCCACGCCTTGACGCTCCTCTTCGATGGATCCTTCAGGCTCGAAGGCGCTGGGCTGGGTTCCTCTGGTCTCCCGACCGGGACCTCCTCAAATATATAGTCGTCTGGACTTTAAAGCTACCAACAATGTTGCGAATACGAAGGATTCTTTGGTGGGCTCATTTGCCGCGACCATCGGCATCTGGCGCCCTCAGATTAAAGGCGATTCTTTCTTTGGTCATCATCAACCAGGCAAGGAAGGACTTCACCGCTCTGATCCCGTCATGGCGGCTTACAGCGGAGATTAGAAAGATGGAGAGACACTTTGAAGGGCTAGGGTATACGCACATACCCCGGCGCGACAATTATTTAGCGGACGAGCTCGCTCAGCTCGCTTCGACAAGAGCCCCTGTTCCGGTCGGAGTCTTTGAAGAAAGGCTTACGCGACCGTCCATCTCACTTCGTCCCTGGTGGGGAGGATGGTGATGCTTCAGCCCTCACTTCGGATGGGAAGGCGACGCTGCCTATCGCAACCCCCGTTTCTGGTGGGGACGATGGTGGCGCCGCCCCAGCCCACGTTGCAGGAGGAAAAGTGGCACCGGCGGAAACGCTTGGCCAAGCGGAGTACCCGGACGATCACTCTGTGGTCGCCGTGCTTGACCGGGAAGGCACATGGATGGACCCGATCCTGGCCTACCTGCGGGATCAAGTATGCCCCGACGATGATGCGTCAGCCGAGAAGATAGCGCGAAAGGCCAAGCGCTACACCCTGGTAGATGGGGACCGGTCCGGCCGGGGTGGAAACGGAGTTCTTCAAGTGCATCACTCGGGAAGAGGGAAGCATTTTGCTTTCCGATATCCATGGAGGCGTGTCGCGGGAGCCATTTTTCGATCGGAACCTGGTGGGAAAAGCTTTCCGCCACGGGTTCTATTGGCCAACCGCCTCCAGGATGCTTGCGGTGGTGAGGAGATGCGAGGCGTGCGATTCCACGCCAAGCAAACCCACCAACCAGCCCAAGCTCGCAAACCATCCCGCTCTCATGGCCCTTCGCGGTGCGAAATGGATATCTGGTCCGTTCCCGCGGGCCACAGGAGGCTACACTCATCTGTTCGTCGCCATTGACAAGTTCACCAAGTGGGTGGAAGCTGAAGCCGTGAGAACCATTACCGCCGCAGCCGCGGTCAAGTTCATGCGAGGGATCTTCACCCGCTTCGGGGTCGCCAACCGTATCATCACCGACAATGGCACCCAGTTCACCAGCGCCGCTTTTCTGGACTTTTGCGAAGAAATGGGCACGAAGGTCTGCTTTGCCTCCGTTGCCCATCCAAGAAGCAACGGCCAAGTTGAGCGAGCCAATGATGCGTCTTTGAAGGGCCTCAAGACTCGGGCGTTTGATCGACTTCACGGCGTGGCTCACGGTGGGTTGAAGAACTCCGGCAGTTGTTGTGGTCACTCCGGACCACTCCCGGTAGGGCTACCGGAGAGACTCCATTCTTTCTCGGTTTACGGAGCAGGCTGTCCTCCCTTCAGAGTTGACATTTGGGTCGCCGTGGCGTTCTGCGTTCGCGGAAGAAGATCGAGGAAGAGATGCGCCAAGACGATGTCAATCTCCTGGAAGAAGCTCGGATCGTGCGGCCTGGCTACGCTTCGGTATCAGCAAAGCCTCAGGGAGGTACCACGCCGCCGGTCGGTGAGAGAACAGCGGCAAGGCGACTGGTCTTGCGAAGATTCGATCGCGGTGGGTTGCACAAACTGTCTCCCAGTGGGAGGGCCCCTTTAAGGTGGTTTCGATCTCGACCCGGGGCGGTCGGTTGGCCAGAGGCGGGGGAGGAACCGGCGAACTCGCGAGAATATAGAGAACCTGCGCAAGTTCTACCCTTGAACGGTTGTAAGTTTTAGGTTTTGTTCCTCGCGCCGGTCGAATCATGTCTGTCGCCGACTAGCCGGGAACGACCGTTGTTCGAAATTAAGTATTACGTTCCGTTGTTTTTAGATTACTTCATGCCTTTACAGTTCTGTTTTATGGCAAACTGTTCAGGCGATCACTCTAGTCCGCTCGATCCTGTGGCGCCCGATGGCAAAGCGGGACCACTCTGTAAGTGCGGCGAACAGATTGGGCAATTGGGCTACCGGTTTGAACTCGCCCCGACGCAGTCATGACACTCCGGGTGTCCCGTGGGCCGGGCGATTTAAACACTGCTATCAAAAGCCTACATCCTGTCACGTCTTACATCAGAACCGCCCGCGAGGCCACAAGGGTGCGTGTCGCTTGCAGGATCAGAAAGCAACGAGAAAAGAATCGCCGGACACAAGGGTGTTTTACTCCTTCTTTTTTCCTTCTAAGCCTTAAGCCGAGCAAAGTAGCATTCAAGTTAATCGGGCGATCGATGGAGTGGAAGGCTAAGAAGACAAGTTAAACATTGCTTGAATAAGTCTAAAAATGTCATGTCTATTCCATGAAAATGCTTTACAAAAGTTGTTGCAGACGACAAGTTAAAAAAAAAAGGGAGAAAGGGAAGAAGGGTCTAGGCTATCCTATCCTTCTTCCTCCTCGTCCGCCACTACGGCCGCTGCTGCAGGTCTTCCGCGAGGGGTCCAACGTCGGCGCCCGATGCCACGTCTTCTGCTGCTTGCCGGTAGCGGGTTGACCATCTCGGTGGCGGCGGCGTGGTCGGCCGCCGCACCGCGCCTCCGCCTCCGCCAGATCTCCTTCAATCTCGGACGGCAGCGGAGGATCAAAGTTGGCGCCCTCGACGCGCAAAGACGCCAAAAGCGAACGTCGCGATAGCGGCCGCCATCGCGCGCTCTTCCTGGGTGGACCGGTCGGCGGGCGGCGAAGCCGGCGGTGAAGTCCGCGATCCGACCGAGGCGTAAGGCGAGGCGCCGCCGCTCGATGGCGCTGCTGCACCAACCCTGGAGCGAGGCCGTCCTCCATCCGGTCGAAGGTGTACCTCAAAGCATCCGCAGAGTGTACGCCTCGGCCGGATGCGGTTCGCCATTGCGCCTCGAGCTCTTCCATGAGCTCGGCGGCGAGTGGCCCTCGCTCCCGCTCCCCACGGCTCCGCTCCTTCCTTTCCACTCGATCATAAATCAGCCACCTCTGCCGGAGGCGGCCGATCTCGATGGCGCGTCGGCCACTACTGCTCGCCGAAAAGCGGTGGTGTGTAGTAGAGCCGCCCAAGGGCGGCAGCAAGTGCATCTGCGTCGCCGAGGAACGGAGTCCGCGGAGGATCCGGAGTGGTGTGGGCCCAGCGCCTCTGGCCGCACAAAGAAGCAGCTGGCCGGCCGCATGCCGATCGCCGGCTTCTTCGTCTGGCGGATCAATCGCTGCTGCTCCGCTACCTCGGCCCTCGCCACCGCAGAGCGGCTGGGGTCTGCGGCGGGTGCCCTGGAACAAGCAAAAGCAAGAAAAGGTAAGGCTCCATTCGAAGGTTAAAAAATTTTTTACCGTCCCTTTTTTGTGTTTCAAGGATTACGTACTGGCCGAGGCCTCGGAAACCGAGGCACTCCCGGAGTGAGAACCAGCCCCCCTCGAGGCACCGGCGGCCTCGGTGGGTCCACCGGAAGCGCTGGCGGGTCAACCGCCGGTGGGTCCGCCAGCGATCTTGGCGGGTTGGCCGCGCGGTGCGGTGGCGGCGAGGATCTTCGCGCCGGTGGGTCCGCCATCGCGGCGTCGGCGGATCGGCCGTGGCGGTGGAGGAGATCTTGCCGGTGGCGGTGGAGGATGCGCCGGTGGGTCCGCCAGCGGCAGCCGGCGAATCGGCCGCCGGCGGTGGCGGCGACGAGCTGCGGCGCCGGTCCGCCATCGCTAAGCGCCGGCGGGTCACCGCCGGCGGTGGCGGTGGTGGTGGAGGAAGGCGCGCCGGCTGGTCGGCCGGCTGGCGGCCAACAACTGTATGCAAAGCGGTGATGGCGAGGCGAGCGTCGCGGCGTTGATGAAGAGCCCCGCGGCCGAGGAGGAAGTCCCGATGGCGGGCTGCTGTGTGAAGATCCGGGCCGGCCGATTTAAGATGGCCACGATAGCCGTGGTCGGCCGACGTTCGATGGGGACGATGTCGTCGGCAGACGCTTGTTCCTCCACAGTCGCCCGTAGGAGTGCCGCGATTATCGAGGGCCCTTGATGGACGATGATGGGCGTCCCCATGGCGTCCATCTTGGGCATCGCCTTGACGATCTCCGCCGATCCCGAGGCCGCATGTCGCAGAGTGGAAGCGCAGCCTCGGGAAGGGTGGAACGTCGCTCAACTGCCGATCGCCCCATCCAGAAGCGACCAGGCGGCGCCCAAATTTTCCCACTACCGACAAAAAAATGAATGATGAGAGAATGATGATGATGAAGAAGGAAGGTATAAAGCTCACCTCCAGGATTCGTCCGAGTCCGTCATCCACGCCCGAGATAGTGCCAGCCGGGCGGTGGCGGCGGCAAGAAAGGACTAATCCTCCGGACACGAAGTCCGGAGAACCATGCCTCCGGTCACTTTGTCGCAGCCGATCAACCCGAGCCAACATTGCAAGTAGCTCGGGCGTGTCGGCGACGGAGATCCCGGGCCGATTTGCTGCCCACCGCTCGTGGAAGCCCTGTGGCTTCAATGCCGCTTATCGTCTTCAACGTACAACCATTCGTGGCGCCACATTTTCCACCGGATCGGTTCTCCATTGGAATATAGCGCGCAACGGCCCCGTCTCTAAGTCGCAGATGGCAGCACCCGAGATGCTGGAGCCCTGGCTGACGCGGAGCGAGAAGAAGTAGCGGAAAAGGAGGAGATTGGGCATTACCCCTATGAACATCTCACAGAAGTGGGCAAAGACGGAGAGGAGCACAATGGAGTTAGGGGGAAGGTGGATGTTGTGAATGTCATAGAAGTTGAGGACGGCGATGTAGAAGTCCGAGATGGGCGGGACCAAGCCCGCCATCATCGCCCAGACAAAGAAGATGACTTCCCCGGACTGGCAGTGAGGAGCGGCGATCCGGCCCGCATGCGGAGAGCGCCGCGGGCGATCACCTTGGAGCATTTAGCGGCGGCGTTCTCTTCCACAGTTGAAGGAGGGAGGACAGGAGTCGGAGAGGCCATCAGAATCAGCTAAAGCAGAAAAGAAGCTAAGGCAGGAAGGAGCAGAGGCGAAAAGCGAAAACGGGAACATGCCCCCCCCCGTCGCCTGCTTATTTATAAGAATTCAAGGGAGAGCCTGGCGGGAAAAAGTCGAAGAGACGCGGCGGTTCGGATGCGGGAAAACCAAAGCATTTTTCAAGGAAGTGGGCACGTCCCACGAAGCCACGGAAACGGCCGCAGTATCCACCTCGGGACCGGAAAAAGAGGCAAGTTTTTAAAGACCGCGGCGTGCGTGGGCATTTATGGGCCCCACCCGGGAGATTGAACCGTTCGACGAAGAAAAAGAAAGAATAAAGACACTCCTGGGTGGGCCCGGGAGCTCTTGTCACAGATAAGCGCTGGGTACCACGCGCATTAAATCTTGTCGCCAAGAGGACAGTGGCGTTCGAGCCACTCCTCGAGGCGACCACCAAGCGCTTCGCCAGGCGAGTGGCGTTCAGCCACTCCTGGCGACAGCCAAGGTGCTCGCCAGGGCAGGTGGCGTTCAGGCCACTCCTCGGGCGACGGCCAAGGTGCTCGCCAGGACAGTGGCGCCAAAGCCACTCCTCGAGGCGACCAGCCAAGTTGCTCGCCCAGGGGACAGGTGGCGCTCGAGCCACTCCGAGGCGACCACCAAGTTGCTCGCCAGGGGACAGTGGCGCCAGCCACTCCTCGAGGCGACAGCCAAGTTGCTCGCCAGGGCAGTGGCGCTCGAGCCACTCCTGGGCGACAGCGAAGGTGCTCGCCCGAGGACAGTGGCGTTGAGCCACTCCTGGGCGACGATCAAGGTGCTCGCCCAGGGGCAGTGGCGCTCGAGCCACTCCTCGAGGCGACCAGCCAAGTTGCTCGCCGGGGGCGAGTGGCGTCAGAGCCGCTCCTCGGGCGACGGCGAAGTGCTCGCCAGGGGCAGTGGCGTCGAGCCACTCCTGGGCGACCAAAGAAAGGTGCTCGCCAAGAGGGCAGTGGCGCTCGAGCCACACCTCGGGCGTAGTTCCCAAGAATCAACCCGTAATCGTGCTCACAGGCGAAGGGTCAAGGATATTTAATGCGAGACGTGTATTTAATGCGAGACGTGCGCATTAATTGCAGTGTGAAGGCTGTGGTATGGCGGCGCGTCTTCCCTAGGCGCGACACGATGGGTGGCGCCGAATCGACATCCCCTCTCTCCTGGCGGAGCATGCAGGGGTGACAGACAGGCGGGGCCCAAGGCGAAGTCTAAGTCAGTTAGGACAAGACATTAAATGTGATGTAAGAGAGTATGACGGGTGCATTAAATGCACTGTAGTAACGTGTCAGACGCGTGCTTTACGCAAGCTTGTAAGCCCCATGTGCCTCAGCCAGCCCGAGTATAAAAGGGAGCTAGGATGCATGGGAGAAGGTTGTTGATCCTTGGTTGGCAGAACCTCAGAGGGTCTTCTACCCCAGCCTTGTAAGAACCTTGAACTCAGAGGAAACCACCAAGCAGGACTAGGGTCATTACTCCTGTGGAGGGCCCGAACCTGGGTAAACCCGACTGTCTTCTTGCTTGCTCCCAGCATCCCGTTCTTCCTGTCTTTGGAGCGGTTGCCACAAAAGCCCCCAGTCCGAATCTCTCAAGCACCCAGTCTTAGGGTGCCTGTTGGTTAGTAAGCCGACACGGGGTTTGTCCATTCGGCTAGGAAGTCCGCTAGGACCTGAGATTTGATCGCGGTTCTGGCCGAGAATTCGATCTCGAATTCGGCGAGCTCCATGGCCCATTTCGCGATCCGCCCGCTTGGCCCCCGATTCCCGAGAATTTCTCTCAGCGGGAAGTTGGTCGGGACTTGGATTTTGTGTGCCTGGAAGTAGTGTCTTAATTTCTTCGAGGCCACGAGGAGCGTATAAAGGAGTTTCTGGACCTCGGGGTAACGCTCCTTTGGTCCGTGTAAGACTTCGCTGACGTAGTAGATCGGGCGCTGCACCCCGTCCCGTTCTACCGTCAAGACGGCGCTTACCGCCTGGGGTGTGGCGGCGAGTTAGTGCATGTGAACCTCTCCCATTCTTGGCGTGGTCAAGACCGGGTCTTGACAAATATAGCTTAAGCTCTTTGAAAGAAGCGATGCAGCTTCATCTGTCCCACTTGAAACCGTCGTGCTTCCGAGCGCCTTGAAGAAAGGTAGGCCACGTTCTCGAGCCGCGAGATGAAACGACTTAAGGCCGCCATTCTCGGCCAGGGACTTTGGACCTCCGAGTGCAAGTCGGTGGTCGCATGTTCTCGAAGGCTTCTATCTTTTAAGTCATGGCCCCGATTCCTTGTGGGCCGATCATGTATCCGAGCACCTTGCCAGCTTTGACCCCGAACACACATTTTTCAGGGTTTAACTTTATTCGATGCTTATTGAGGTTATGAAAAGTCTCCTCTAGATCGGATACATGGTCCGAGGCCATCTTGCTCTTGACGACTATGTCGTCTACATACACTTCCAGTGTTCCGACCTATTTGGTTCGAGAAGGTTTTTCGCATAAGGCGCTGGAAGGTCGCTCCAGCGTTCCTTAGACCGAAGGACATGGTCGTGTAGCAGAATGTGCCAAACGGCGTGATGAAGGAAGTTTTCTCCTCGTCGTCGGGCGATATGCCGATCTGGTGATAGCCTGAGTAGGCGTCCAGAAAGCTCATCGCCTCGGAGCGGTAGTTCGTCGACCAACCGGTCTATCCGAGGTAGCGGAAATTGTCTTTCGGGCATGCGGCATTCAGCCCGTGTGATCGACACACATGCGCCACTTGCCCCTTTTTTCATCACGATAAGCTGGGTTGGCCAACCACTCGGAATGGTCGACCTCGAATGAAACCGGCTTTGAGGAGCTTGTCCGTTCCTCTCGATGATGGCTTGCTTCTCGGGGAGAAGCGCTGAGCTTCACGCCGCAGGCTTTTGTCGAGCCGAATCGCTAGCTTTGTGCTCGACGACCTCCTTGGGACTCGGGCATGTCGGACGGTTCCCGAGCGAACGATGTCCGCGCTTCTCGGAGGAAGGTCACGAGCTCGAGTTCCTATTTAGGATTTAGGAAGCCCCCACGTGTCACGATCTTATGCAGTTACGTGCCGCACAACGGATGGCCTTGGTTTCTCCTCCACTTGGAGGCTAGCCTTGGGCCGGAACTCCTCGGCTCTTGCTCGGGCCTTGGCACAAGCGATTGACCGACCATGTCTAACGCCCTCTCGTCGCTTGATTTAGGGCTGCTTTGGGCTTCCTTGACCGTGATCACGCCACGGGCCGGGACCTTCAAGCATTGATACCCGTGGTGAGTGGCGGCCATGAATTTGGCGAGTGTTGGTCGGCCCAGGATCGCGTTGTAAGCCGACTCGAAATCGACCACTTCGAACGTGATCAGCTCCGTTCGGAAGTTGCTCGGATTGCCGAACGTTACTGGCAGGACGATCTGGCCGAGCGGCCTGACCGACGTTCCGGGCACTATCCGTGAGAACGGGACCACCAGGCTTTTGATCTTGGAAGCGAGGATCGCAGATCTCGCCCAAGACCCTGGCGAATATCAGTCCAGGGAGCTTCCGCAATCCACAAGGACCCGACTCCATCTGCGGTGGTGCAGATCGTTGGGCTAACGACCATCGGAAGCCTTTGGGGTTTCGTCATCCCCAGAGGGCAGTCGTCCTTGGAGAAGGTGATCGGCAGCTCGGACCACTTGAGGCCGAGCAGAGGCTTCCTCGAGTGACACGGAGTACCTCGCGCGGCCTCCTTTAACTCCCGACGCGACCCATAGGCGGCGGAGCCCCGAATATCACGGCGATGTGGTTTCGGCTCTTGGTACTCCATGTCGGTGTCTTGCTCCTCGGCGGGCTTCTTGCCCTTGACGTCTCCTTCCATCTCGGGAGCGTGGGCATGGGACCCTTACCATTGTAGAATCGCTCCAGGCGGGAGGCCCACGCTCGCAATTCGAAGGTCATGCCCATGCGCCTGGTGGAAGCGGCGAAATAGGCACTAGCCCGCCGCGTTGGTCGCCGCGTTCTTGGTCGTCCGGTTACGCTCGTTGCTCATTGAACTGGTCGACCCTTTCCTTCAGGCTCCCCTATACGATCGCGAGGTCGGCCGTTGTCTTTCGATGGTCGCCACCATGCCGAGATGGAGGATTTTTCTTCTTTTGATTTTTTCTCGATCGAGCTTACGCTCTTTCGCTTGATGCCCCTTCGAGCCCGGCCGAGGGGCAGCTTTCCTCGCCTAGCGACTTCTTCCATTGGGCGGCCTCGTCGCGTTGGCGTAACGGTCGGCCATGCGAACGGCTCGTTGGCTGTGATGTCCGGTGGATTTCGAGGTCCCGAGTAAAGCGCACGTCTCGGACCCGAACTTGAAAGCCCGACGACCGCCTCATCCGAGATGCTCGGGATGGAATTGCGCACTTGCATGAAGCGCTGGGCGAATGGCGCGAGTCTCGCCCGCATGTCAGACGCTCAAGGTCGCGCTCCTTCCCGAGGCGGACGAGCGACTCACGGAAGTTGGCTCGAGAGTCTTTGCTCACCGGGCCTAGGACCGAATCGAGTTCTCCTTCGGTTGAATAGCCACGTCCGAGCCGCCCGCCCAGGATCAGGCGTAAAGTTGGCCATCACCCTTTCATCACCCCTGTAGCTAAAATGGCCGTGGTGTAGATCGAGAGAAACTCGTCGGGGTTCTGAGTCCCATCGAATCTCTCGATGTGACCCGGCTTAAACCTTGTCGGCCAGGTCACTCGTCGCAGCGATGTCGCGAACGCCCTGCACCCGAACACGGGACTGTCGGGGCGATCGCCACGAGCGCGGCGGTCGGGGCGATCCCCACCAGCCGAGCCCGAGGTTAGTGGGCCCAGGCGAGAGAAAATCTCCCTACGCCTGTAGGATGGGGAGTGGCCCGATGAGGAATGTTCGGCCGGTTACGCGTGGCTCAGATTCCGCTGGTCACGAGGGAGCCCCCGGGAAGTGTTCCGTGTGCCCTACCGAGCCCGGTCGCGATCTCGACAGTCACTCTGGGTGCGGCTGCGTGAGTCATCGGGGTGGTGGCGCTCGGACGCCCGGCGGCGTTCGAGAATTGCTCTGGCGCCCCTTTCGGGAGGCCTCCGCCGCCCTTATGTCTGTGGCGATTTCCTCGAGGTCGTCGGCCACGGCCGCGCCCATGGCTTCTAGGTCGACCTGCTCAGGAAACTCTCTGAGGTTGCGCACCACCGTGGCCAGGGCTTGAAGGCGTTCCCCGCTCGGGGGAACGCGGGGTGACGAGCTCGTTCGTCGTCGCACGGGCTCCGGAGTCCCGTACGCGTGGAAATTCTCACGAACTTCGGCCCTGGTCTTATCAGTCAGGCCACCTCGGACTTGCCGGCGTAAGCTGGTCAGCGTCCGATTCAGGGATGCCTGCAGGTGCTCTTTGGCCGCTTCGTAGCGGTGAAGACGCGCTTCAGCCGGGGATTTGCTCCCGACATTTCCATCCTCCTCCGCAACGAAGACGTTACGGGATTGGACGGATCGCGAGGGGGACATCACGGTGTCTCCCCGTGAAGCGGTCCCCTGGTCGAGCTCGTAGGGGTCGGGGATGTCCAGACCATCGTAGAGCCCGTCGTACTCGTCGTCCGAGAGGGCGTCGAGCTGGGAGCGAAAGAATCGCCCGGCAAAGAGCCGGCTTCCAGGAAAAGCTCCTGGAACCGTCTTGATTCTTAATCTTGGCGGCGTCGCCGGCCCCATTGTCGAAGAATCGCTTGTCCTCTTCCTCGATCTCGGGGCGTAGAAACCCTGGTGGTTGCAGGATTACGACATTCTTCGGGATTCCTCACGAAAGGAAAGTCGGTCCCCACGACGGCGCCAATTGCCGACGATTGGGAAACAGGCCCCGCCGAGCTTACTTGTTGGTGGAGGGACCAACTGTGACCCCTTCTTGCGTGAGGGATTACTCAAGGAACGGATCACCAGATCTCAACGAGCGTGGACACAGCAGTTTACCATGGTTCGGGCCTCTCAGGGAAGAGATAATAGCCCTACTCCAGCTCTTGCATACTCTTGCAAAGTGTCTGAGTGTATGACTCTTGTCTTACAATCGGTCTGTCTGTGTGTTGTTGTTGCTGTTGTGTGTCCCCCTCACGATGGGGACCCTTTTATAGCTTACAAAGGATCGAACTCCATGACCACTACCCGCACGTTTGGACCTCGCCCAAACGTGGCAACCGGTGGATCCTATCTTTCCGCCACGCCCCACGGGAAACGAAGCGGCCAGCGGAAGTTACGCTCGGGTGGTTATTCCCACCGACCCGAGACCACAGAAGGTCGGCCGATGACCGGCACCGAGCTTGGACATCTTACCCGAGCTCGAGCTCGAATCGATCGAATACGTGGCATTCTCGGTCCCACCCGAGCCCGAGCTCGGAATCGGCCTAATGCGTAGCCTTCCAAGTTCTGATTAGACAACCCAGGGTAACGACCTCCTGGTGGCTCGGGCGGGAGCGAGCTTGGTCGTTGGTGGCATCCGAGGTAATTTATGGAAATTACCCGACCCCCCGACACATTCTAAAATAGGAATAAAAAAAGGCACCATACCCGGAATCAGATTCCTGGTATGCATTACCAGATTATCAAATTTTGGGTATGCATACCCGGGATTTCAGAAACCGAGTATGGGGGCTCTCCCAGAATTTTAAATTCCAAAATACCCCAAAACCAAGATTTGAAAATCCAAATACGCCATAACTAAGATTTGAAATTCTGGGAAAAGCTAAACCGGAATTTAAAATTTTGGGTATTCAAAAACGAGATTTCAAATTCCAGGTATGAGTGAATTTTCTGTAAATACGCAAAAGTGTTGTATCGTTTTGTGAATACGGGTTGAATCTTGTATCAAATACAAAAATTTCATGTTTTAAGGTATCTCCAATAGTACCACTTTAGCTGTCTCTTAGTTATGATATGTAAGTAAAATCCTATATGAAGGAGAGAAGATATGAGAAAAGAGAATGTGACATCTCTTATGCAAGAGATAGCATGATCATGCAAATCAATGCACAAAGTAATGGAGTATTTTAAAGGCAACTATTAGAGATGTTATCTCTAGGTAAGTTGAAATCTTTAAAGATAATTTTCGGAAACATACTACTATATACTATTGTAGTAGTATATGCTCTTACTCTGCTTACTCTCTTTGTCGCGCTCGGCGGATTTGCAGCGGGATCTGCTCATCATTACATGGCTCCGTGTTTTAAAAGGCCGGTCTAGTTTGACATCTTAGGGTTAATTATGGTTTTTTAAACTGCTTTCTTTGTCTGGCCGGCAAGATCCAATTTTGATTTACTGATCGTGTATTAGCAGTACTACTGTGTAACCTTTAGTTCGGTTTTGGGACAGAGAGTGGACGACAGGGCTCCCTCGGGTCCTGCAAAATCGCAAGAGCTCTAGCTAGCTCGTGCGAGTTGAGCGTGCGGAGTTGTCATCTCGCCGCGCGCAGGCGACCGTGTCGGAGGCGCGTTTAGGTACGTTACGGGGGACAGGAGCGGGCGTCGATCGAGCCAGGGCACGCACCGCACGTTGGTGTGTGCCGAGAAACCACTTCCGGGGATGCAAACCGCGAAAAGGCAAAGGGCGTCTGGATTAACGACGTCCATCCCGATCGAAGCTTTTGCGCGGGCGTCACGAGCTAATTCACGGATCGGAGGAGGAAGAAGAAAGCAACGCGTTTTGAACAGCGCAGCGGCGGTCGTTGAAAAGCCGCGTGCCTTTTGAGCACTGGCCATATTCCGAATTTCCAATGCATGCGAGCCAAGGGAGTACTAATCCAATCCACACAAAAATGTTGCCTGGAGAGTATTGACGCGTACTGTTGTTCGCGCCAAAAACGTGAAGGGGGTTTTAGGCGCCGAGCAACGCGAAAATAATAGCCGGGTTTGCGAGCGTCTTGCGTCGATTTGACGCGAAATCGACAAGGTAGAATTTGTAATTTGACCAGCCGATAAACAAGGATCTATCGGCTTTCCGCTAGTCGGCAAGAACCGATTAGGAGATAACTAGATCAACCGATTCTGATTGATCCGGATACAAGGTAAAATCGGCTTCGGGAAGGCGATGCGCAACAAAACGAAGCAAATCAAACCTGGGTGAAATCGGCTGAAATCAACAATCGGCGATGCGCAACTATGTTGATTCCATCGATTTGCAGAGAGATCTATGAGGCTAAAACAATGTAAAAGAAAAGCTTGTAAAAAGTAGATGTGTGTTGTTGGATTTGATTGTGTCCCTGTTGTGCTTGACGCACTCCTCCTTTTATAACACGCCTGACCGATCCGAGTTGTGTATGGATACGGTGCTTTTATCCGTATCGGCCTCTTATCTGATTTCCTTCCCTTTTAGAAACGGTTTCCTTCTCTGATTTGTTTACCGATTTCTTTTCCACATCTTCTCTGTCTTAGACCGATTCCAACACGCATCGAATTTTGGAGCAAACAACTGTACACACGTCTTCCGCCAGAGGCATGTTTTCATTTGACAAGTTGTGCTTCCCTTTCAGACCGGTTCCCATTTTCGAGTGCCAAATACACTTCCTTTTGGAGGCCGTTAAACTTTAAAAATTTGATTGTCGATTTTATTTTAAAATATTTAAATTAGATATATGAAAATTATATGTGTATATTTGTTTTGAAAAATATTTTCATAAAATTATAATTTTATTGGATTTTATAACTATATTGCAATAGAAATTAGCAGTTAAAAATTGTGTTTTAAATGCCTGTGGATGTTTAAAACGATATGCTTGGAGGAGTATAAACTGATAAATTGAGGTTTCTTTTCTTCCAAGTTAACTTATGAACCGGTCATGATTTGCGTAGAGGGGCAAAAAATGGCAAACAAAAAAGCATCACAATTTTTGTTCATTCTTCCTATGGAATTTTGCAAGAATACAGTGAGACTCTACAACGCCTGTACGAGCAAATCCTCTCGCTCTGACTGACTGACTGTGCGCGCCCAATTAATCAATCCAGAGAAAGCTGTGAGCTCCCGAATCACAGCGCGATGGTGAGACGGTCGCCGCGCGCGTCGTCCGCGCTCCCCAACCCGAGCCAAGAAGGCGCCTTCTCCTGCGAGTCCTTGGTCGCCGCCGGTGCCCGGGCGTAGGGCTCCCGCGCGCCGAGCCGGCACTTGCGCTTGGCGAAGAACCGCTGCAGCGACGCCTTCCTCGCGATGGGCAGGTCCGCGAGCTCGGGGCCGTCGCGCGGGGCCGGGGCGGCGGCCGCCCGCTCGGCGGCGGCTCCCGCGGCCATGCGCATCACCTCAGCCGCCTTGTCCACCGGGAAGTCGTCGAACACCACCACCTTCCCGCCGTAGAAGATGGTCAGCGGCGCCGTCGCGGGCTCCGCCGCAGCATGCTCTTGAACAACCTCCGCGCCGGGCATCAGGCTCAGCGTCGTTGCCGGCGCCGCGCGCAAGGGAACCGCCGCCGACATCTTCTGCTCCGCCTTGACGTACTGGCTGAGCACGCCGCACGCCACCGCGAACCTCCGGCTTTTGCCCTCCGCCGCCGCCATGGCCATACCACTGCTTCGGCCGAGATGCGCTTCTCTCCCTTGGTATTGGCTTCGCTTCTTGCTCTGGCTCTTGTGGTTGCTGCCTTGCTGGTTTATGGTTGTGGGATTTGACGGGTCGCGGGGCTTGTTTTATAGGAGGGTGGTGGCCTGGGGGGAAGGGGGGGAGAAGGGGAGAGAGAGCGTTTCTTGAGTTTTTTAGCGGTTGATGGGGACGTCGTGGTGGTGTTGGGCACGAAGAACACGTGACTTTTTAGACCATGGCAAGGGGTGGGACCAGCAGGATGGGGTGGACGGTATGGGTGGTGGATCACAGATTCACAGAGACCGATGCCGACGTAATGTATTCCGGAAATGCTAATCTACGGCCGTCCTCAGCATCGCTCTAGCACGGACACGTCGCTCGTTGGTTTTGCTCACGTTTTAACGAGAAAGCTTCTCGCCGTGTCGTACGTGTGGGAGGTGAGAGCTGAATATATTGAGATACAGTAAGATTTTAGTTTTGATGGTTTAAATATGATTAGACTCTATTTTATTGTGGATGAATTGAAATATATATCTTGTTACCTTTCGCTATAAATATGGCACCCTATGTACAATAGTGCAGTTTTACGTGTGTGTTTCTTGTGTTTGTTCTTGCTATTTGATTGATATATTGTGGTTGATCAACAACAGGCATCATTATTTACAACATAATTATTTGGCAGTCTTAACCGTTAAAACGTTCGTTTGGGGAAATTTCAACTCGAATTCAAAACTTTTGTTTAGGGCAACTTGGATTAAAAACTTCCATGTGGGAAAGTTTTATCTTGAATTCAAAATTTTCATTTGGGGCAACTCGGATTCAAAACTTCCATTTGTGGAAGTTTTAACTTGAATTCAAAACTTTAATTCGGGAATTTCAATCAATTTTTAAAAAATACAAACCAGTGAAATTTCAACTCAAATATTAAAATTTTATATCGATATTCAAGACTATGGGGACCCTAGATCAAGCTTACGAATATGATTTGTGTTGCATTTGTCTAACAAATCAGATATTGACAAAGTAGAAAATGGGATTATACTTTTATATAGTCATGTGAGTTTTACAGAGTACAAGTCTTTGAATGGAAAACTAAAAATCACTACTGCTAATCTTGCTATCTTGATCCGTTGTTCTTGTTCCTTGTGTGTGCTTCCTATTTATAGCAAACGAATGGATGACAATCACCATCTTCTAAAAGGCATCTTCCCATCAAAAGGTGTCTTCTCGCCAAAAGGTGTTTTTTTTTTTACAAAGAGATGTCTCTTTGTAGGAGTAACTTCTAATCAGTTATTTGTACCTGTCAGAGAAAGTGCCTTCTACACTCTAATTTTATGCGGAGGTAACTTTTTTCCCGACCTAGTTCTAGGTCAGGGCAAAGACTATTTAATGCCCGACCTGTATGTTGGGGCAACTAAATGATCTATTCCCGACCAGTGTGTGTAAAGCTAGTTGGGAATATCTCTACGTGACTAATTTTGAATCTGGTTGAAGTCATAACCAAGTAATTGGTCTTGGGCCTTATTTTTTTTCTTGTGAGCCTTTTATTAATAAGCATGTAGGCTTATTAATTATTTAAGGATGCGTTAGTCATCGCCATTTTGAATAAAGGAAATTTCAACTTGAAAAGCAAAAAAAAAAAAAAATCGATGAACACAATATTCGAATTTCAAGAAGGAAATTTCAAATTGAAAAAATACGAGTAAGGCCTCAAGGGAGTTCGGTGAGGATGTTTGCAAATTAGAAGTACCCAATGTATTGTAGGAAACTTTGGTCTATTTGGCCCTCTTCATAGTTTTTTTTTTCCATCTTTAGGCTCCTTCCAAAAAAAATTGCAAATATATTATCCTTCCTGGCTATAGAAGCAGAGGTAGGCGACACGCATCCATCACGGCGGATGAGCTATCACAATACTTGAGCTCGGTAGGATGAGGATACCGTGGTGTCTGAGTTCGGCAGGTACCTATCGTGTGAGAGGGTACTCGCACGTAGTTAGGGGAGATTTATAGCCTGGGTCGGATTAAGGACCGAACATAGTGTTGCATGATCCAAGATTAACCGTACATCCACAATGCTGGTATGGGACGGCTATAACTAATTAAGTGCACATTGGCAGGCCGTAGTAGCACAGGCTGTTCTTGCGGGATTGCTCGTAGGGGTGTCCACACAAAGGTATGCGTCAAACACATACCAATGTAACAGTATACGCCTTACTAATGGGGAGAAAAGAGACGATTCGTTCGTCTGGGTCGATTTGTTCGCCAAACTCTGTGTGCTTGATTTCTTCTGCCGCCATTAGTAAGGGTTTGTCGGTACTGGGATGGTGCAAAGTTGGGATTAAGTAATGTAAAGATTATATATGATTTTTCCTACGGCACACCAAAGGAAAGTGTGTTAAATATGCATTGCAAAAAGGGAAAATCATTCTTTGTGGGTAAAGCTGTACAACTCTGCAGGGTATAAAACTAATCGATTAGCAGCGTTCTCGGTTATGAGCACCTGGTGAACTTGCAGTAGTTAGATGTTTTAATAATTTTTCTTAAGAATGAGAAGATAAAATTTGGAATAGAGATATTTACCCCACAGATGATTCAACTCTTGACATTTGTTGGCAAGGTTGGACTCAGCTGTTGTGCCATGTGTTGGCAAAGATATCGGATTTGTGTTCTATGTTGGTGACATATTGGTGTTGTGCCATCCGTTGGCCATGAGATTATTGAAATAACAGGATTATGTTCAATCGAGACATGTTGTTGATGTTGTTCATTACTTTACTTACTCATCATCTATCTTTACAAATTATGCCTTCAAATTACTGTTCAGTATTTACTTTCAATTTCGCTTTGTGCAATCAACCGTAGAAACCCATTTTGTATAAGCTTGCATGTATCTAAATTTTGCAAACACTTGAAGTCTTGCTGAATACAAAACGTACTCACCCTTGCCTTGTTGTTTTTAGGTGCAGAATTAGAATACCTCGATGAACCCTGTGAGGAGCCGCCCAGATCATCCTCGAGTTGTTGGATGAACAGTTGTTCCCATCGGATTTGGATCCTAGCAACCAATCACCGGAGGTGATCCTGATGCTAATACCCAAGCCCAACAGAGACAACCCTACGAACATCCAAACGACTCGACAACAACCCCGGTATTCCCCCGGTATGCGACCCGAAACGCGCCCAGGATCCCCGCATACCGGAAACCAATACGATATCAATTCAATTTGCATAAAGGGGCAACGAACCCGAAACCTTCCAAACCACACGCAAGCGGAAACACACGGCACAAGACGAACTCGACAACCACCGAACCAAGATTGAAACAACTCCAAAACTCTAAACTAGGCAAGAACGGGGAAAAAGACCAAGACTCAGAAAAAACGGAAAAATTCGGCATGACCCACCTAGAACCTATGGACATCCACTCAGCAGACAAGAAAACACAGTTGATATATATATTCAAAAGTAAAGCAACAACCACAACTGACCATACAATCACAAGTCGAGACAACCACCCACAGGATTTACGACATAGACTTGAACAACGACTAGACATAAAGTAGAAGACTAACTACACAACAAAAGTGAACCAAATCGCAACACAAGCAAAATACGACTACTCCGGAAGTGTCCGCCATCGAACACTTCCGGGCGTAGCGATATCGCTAAGCCTCTACTCGGTGCCCCGCCCGGTCACCGAGAGGCAGTATGGGCAGAACTCACACCCGCCATCCTGGTCCTCACCTGAAAACCACAAAGCAGAAGCATGAGTACAAAAGGTACTTGCAAGTCTTACCCGGGGTCCATATATGACCGACTCCAAAGGATTATGCATTTAGTTGTAGCAAGGAGAAAGCTTAAGGTAAAAGTGCGGAAAAGCATTAACATTTGTAGTATAAATGCGACAATCGAACCAATTACAAGTTTAAAGCAGTTATAGACCGCACTTACTTCTAGGGTGAGATTGAAATTAACACAATTAATGTAGAGCAATACATAACCATTTTTAAGCTCAAGCCCAACGGCGAACCACAAGTTCAAGTTACTTACTACGCAGAAGAAGTTCGGATTAAGCTTGCTCATATCCGAGAGCGCGGCAATTCGAATCGCTTAATTAACCTGCAGGAAGCATTGATCGCACGACACTTACCACAAGGGCCTAGTGTCAACCCCTCCCAATCATACCCAATCGGCTGAAGCGTCCTCCTGTGGCCGAAAACCTAGCACCCCTCGAGCGGCCCCAAGCCCGGCTGGGCGCTCGAGAGTCGGCCTAAGCCTCGCCCTCAACCACGTCCAACCACAGGAAGTTACGGTCCATCGATTCCGTATGAGAGAAAGAGTGGCTTACCGTACCATAATCGGGCATGCGACCAACCGGGGTGTGCTCAATCCTATTCCACTTACGGATCGGTCCTTAATTGACACAGACGGGGCTACACATTCGAGTCTCCATACCCAAATGAACCAATTCCCCCGCCCGGTCCACAAGTTAACCTTTCCAAAACCTTTCCCAATTCCAAATCCAGCATAACGTAACATGTGTGTAATAATAACAACCACAAGTGACAGAACCCTCCGTCACTTGGCCCGAACCCCGACCTCTAAGCAAGACTAAGCGCTGACTCAGTTATATTACCCGTATTAGCTTCAAGGAAGTGTTTAACAATAATCAATGGATATATGTGCAGCAAATGGGATCTAGTCCTATCCCACAATTAACTCCTAATGCAAAACGTAACTCACAATTTAGCAATTTATTCTCGAAAATAGAATCATATAAGGGTTCAAGATGCTTAGGTGCTTGCCTGATGCTTCTGCCGGAGTCTCAGTGACAACCTGCTCACCGTGATCACCCTCGATCGCGGCCACTTCACCCACCGCGGGATCGTTCTCTACACGTTCACAAATGCATATGGAATGAGATGTATGCCGATGACATGCAATGATAATTGAAAAACAACATGCACACATTCGACAACCAAAAGGAAAAACAAGGCGAAAGTCCACTAGCAGGCAAACAATAAATTCTTAAATGCCCAACACTATTTTAACCTCTAATCTTTACAAACGGAAAACGACTAGCAACAACACTCATTAACTTACCTCACAGAATTATCTGTTATTGATTAGTTCACCCCAACATTCTACTAGTAGCATTTCCTAACCTCAACCTCCATCTACCATGCCCAACAATTCTAGAATGACAACTATGAGACATTCATCCATTTTGATCCTTCTCGCATAACCGATCATACATAACCGAGCACCCACAACACTCCAACTTAGCTTAGTGCTAATCACCAACAGGTACCATATGACCTAGATAAGGATTCTAGCATTTCACCGTGTGGCTTAGCATCGATCCAACATTCGCTAAACACATTCACTCACTAATTAAACTCAATCGCTAATTCGAACCTTGTCGGCATTTGATCGAACACCTAATGGGCGCATTTCAACAACTACACCAAAGCCCTTGCATGAGCACACCCAAGCAACCATCTCCCACATGGGCATTTCAACAAACACCTAGCCTACATCCCACCCAAGATCCACAAATCCCAAACCCTAGCTTATGGCTAGAGAGAGAGAGGGAGAGGGAGGGGAGGGAAGAGGAGGGAGAGGAGGGGGTGTCGCTGCTGCTGCATTCACTGGGAGGAGGGGGCGCTGGCCGGCGGCGAGCTGGTGGGGCTGGGTCGGCGCGGGGGCAAGGGGGCGGCCGGTGGAGGCGCCGGGCCGGCCGGGAAGCGGTCGGGCCTGGGCGCAGGAGGCCGGCCGGCCGGAGGAGGTGGCGGCGCCGAGCGCAGGACGGCGGGGAGGGGCCGGCGTCGCCCAGGGGAGAGTCGGGCTGGGGAGGAGGGGGCGTCGGGTGGGGTGGGGAACCGGCTGGGGTTCGGTTGGGGAAAAGGGAGGGGAGAGAGAGAGAGAAGAAAGGAGTGGGGGGGGGAAATTATTTGGATGGGAAAATACCCATTTGCCCCATGACCATACACATAGAAAAGCAGGACCATGACAAACCCTATGTCAATACAGGTTACGAGGATAACGATCATGCTTCTATTTAGGGCTTACCTCGTCAGATGCATGTGGTGTATGGGTAGTGGCAATATGCAGGATAAGGGTGTTAATACTTTTGGACTTGTATTATTAATGTGTCTGAACTGGTTAGTAACATTGTAATATTTTGGTATTGTATGGATGCGGTTTGAATTTGTGTATATGCGTGCTGGCTACTGATCCAGGGACCAGCACATGTTTCATATTTAGAGCCCGCCTTTTGTGATAGCACCGTATCGCAGAAGGGAGGGTCTCACAATCGAGGATACGATTAGGGGGGTGTGAATAGGCATTTTAAAAATCTTTTTTAATGAGATACACTCTAATTACCCCTAAGTCAAAACATAAATAAATTGCGGAAGTGAGAGACTAAGGTTTTGACAATTAAAGCCTAAATCAACTAGGCTCACTAGTGCACTCACTAAATTATGTCTCTAAACAAGACTAGCAATTCTAATCAAATAAGTAATTTAATTTTAGGGATGTAAATTGCAACAATGTAAATAAGAATTGCAAACATACAAGAGTAAGAAGACACAATACCTTTTCCCGTGGTCTCGGAGAATTGCCTATTTCTCATAATTCACGTTGAGGCAAGCCCAACTCTTTGGACCGGCTCTAAACTTGAGCACCCGTCTCGATTCCACTAGTGGTAACACCTTCACCCCCTCCGAGTAAGCGTGCTCCAGCCTTCACAAACTTTGCCAGGACTTCTCACAACCTCTGTTGAGAACTCCCGCGCACGACATCTCCTAATGTTGTCTAGAGGCGGCAACCTCTAAGAGTAACAAGTCGAGCTTCACCTAGAGCAACACATGCGCTCTGGTGACCTCCTAAGTGCAACACATGCACAATAAGATCTCAACCCACTCCTAATTACAACACACACAATCATGGCTCACTCTTAGCTCAAAAATCAATTTGGAGAGGGCAACACATGCACACAACTCCTACAAATACTCCACAAGTGTAGCAAAATCAAATGCCAACCCCCAAGACTCCTTGGGCAGCAAAGGTCAATGGCGGCGCTTCACTAGAGATCAAGAATATGACCAAGTCATCGGTGATAGCTCGACGGATCTAACGCGGTCTTGTGCAAATATGGAGCATTGGGACCTGGCGGGTCCAGTAACATCCTCGGTTGCGGTGGAGATGAAGCGACGATACTGCCATACTGGGGACAACAAGGAAACACGGCAACACGACCAACGACGTCGGTGAGCAATCTAGAGCAATCCATGGTGTCTCAGGCGGCACTGAACAGGGCAAACAAGGCGGTAGGTATGCAAGAACCTTAGGGTGGGTCAATGCAATAAATAGGCTTCGGCGGGTGAAGGATGCATGGCGGAAACGACTTGATGGCGGAGTTCAGAACCTATATGACGGCGGAGTCCGGTCAGGTCATGGCGGCACATGCCGCAATCATGTGCATCCACATGGTAAGATCTGGTGCCTCCCAAGTGACGGCTACATGGACAAATCTCGCGCGTTCGATCGTGATCCAACGGCTCAGACGTTAGGGTTAGGGTTTTGCTACGGTGTGGATCGGGCCGCAGCAGAAAATGCGCTGGGACCTAATGGGTTTCATTCGACCCATTAGCTCAAATAAATTATTTATTTAAATCTAAAAATAAGAAAAAAAAACTTTTAGAGACTGTAGAAAAATCTCAAAAATTCACAAATAATTAATAACTCCAAAATTCAAAATTTTAGGGTATTATAACACGCCAATTTTAGAAAAAAAATACTTTGTTGATGGAAGGGGGTTCCATCTAAAAAAATTGGGTTAAAACTCATGATGGATCCCGTGTTAAAAATTAGTTTAAAACACTGTTTTATTGAATCAACTATGCCTTAAAAATTACTTATTGTACTTCAAATATTGATTACTGCTCAAACTAACCATAATATGTCTTCTTTTGTTATCCTTCCATTAATACCGTATCTCATGTGTGACTTGCTAGTATTTTTTTTACTCACCTTGGATTATTTGTTATTTTTAGATGAAGAACATTGATGATGATTAACATACCCTATTCTATTTTTAGGCCTATAGTCTCATAAAGAAAAAGAGCTGATAAATAAAGACAAAGCCCAATGCCCATTACCTGATTATGATTTCAATTAGAGTTAAATAGTCACGTGAAAATATTCCTGATCAGGGAAGAAAGTATTGGTCAAAGATATAGCATGCCATAGTTTTTCTGACCAGTTATACATACGCTGGACGGGATAATCCCGACCAACGTTTAGATCAGTTATGCTATAATACTTGCCCCAACCTGATTGAGGTCGGGAAAAAAGTTACCATCACATAAGACTACCGTGCGGGAGACGCTTTCTTTGACAGGTACAGATAGCCCTTTAGAAATTGCTCCCTATGAAGAGACACATCTTTATTAAAAGATACATTTTTGATGGAAAGACACCTCTTGACAAGTAGACACCTTTTGGCGGAAAGACACCTCTTAGAAGATGAAAAACTGTCATCCCTTTGTCTGCTATAAATAGGAGGCTTATACAAAAATTCAAAAGGTGGTGAAAAAAGAGAGATCAGAAACAAGATTAAGTTTAGTGTTAATTTTTTTTGTTTTCCATTCAAAGTTTGTACTTTGTAAAATGTCGTGACTCAATAAAATACAATGCCTAACTTTTTTTACTCCTTTCGATCTCTAATTTTTAGACAAAGACAACCTAAATTATATTTGTAAGCTTAATCTAGGAACCCCGCTGTGGGATGTCTGAGATGGGGGTCCCGCAAGTGAGACCTACATCCAACCGGGCCGAAGGCGGAATAGTAGGCCTAGAGTCTAGAAGCGCCACGATAGGCCCGGGGGATGGCCCGACTTCTTCCCCAAGGCAGCTCGCCGACCCTTCAGCGAAGCTCCGTGACACGCCCAAACAACCCGTCAAAAAGCGAAGCAGGCGGTCTGACATCGGCAGAGCCTGCAGGCGCCGGAACCTGGCAGAGTGGCAGGCGCAGGTCGGGGAAGGCACGACCGCATCCCTGGGCGTAGCGGGGCCCAGCCGATAAGAGACAAAGTATGTACTCATGAAGCCACCATGTTCAGGGCCAGGTGGCGCCCATTGTGAGGCATATCTTTCCCCTAGTATAAAAAGAGAGGGGAGAAGAAAGAAAGAAAAGAGAGGCTCATATATCCAAGAACACAGGACTAGGGTATTATCTCCACCGTGAGAGCCCGAACCTGTCTAAAAGGGAGGGATCGCCCTTGCATCCTGTGCTACCATCTAGCTCCGATCACGCACGAATCCCCTAGAATCACAAATCTCATTGCCGGCGAAATCAATCGTCGACACCCGGGGTCTTGAACATCAACAATCATCTTCTATAGTGGTGAGGATCTCGATGACTAGGCCGCTGCCTCAGTCGATTGCCTGTGGCAGATTTGTTGGGCCCTACTACATCATTTACTTTCCGTTGCTATATCCTCAGTTGGCTTGCGAGCCATTTACATTGTAAGCTTTAATAATTAAAAGAACAAAATTTCGTTTGATATGTTGTGATATTAGCTTTGTTTACTGTGTACTAGTTTTTCTAGACTTGCGCAGTAAACACAATGAATTTCGAGGGTGTTACTTCTGGGTCCGACAATGTGGCATGTGATGGGCTACATCTGCGAGGTGAGTTCGATGAGGATCTCTGCAAATTAGAAGTACCCAATGTATTCTTCATATTTTTTTTCCATCTTTAGGTCTTTTCCAAACAAAATTGCAAATATGTTCTCCTTCCTGACTGCGGAAGCAGAGGTAGATGACAGGTGTCAGTTACCACGCTCCATAATTGCGGTAGATCGTTGCCACTGCACCCATCACGGTAGACAAACTATCGTGGTACTAGAGCTTGGCAGGACGAGGGTACTGTAGTGTTCGAGCTCGGTAGGTACCTTTTGTGGTACTCGAGCTCAACAATAAGGTAGGGCATACCACCTGCTGAGCTTTTCAGGAAGTTGTCATGGTGGACGGAGCCGTTACGACTCCGACGACTTACCGTGGTAGTGGAGTGCGATAGGTGATACATATCACCTGTTGATATTCTATGGCAAAAAAAGGTATATTTACCTTTTGTAAAAAAAAAACCCAAAGATGAATAGAAAAATATACATTGGGCAAATACACCGAGGGTTCTTTTTCTATTCGATGGGGGAGGTACGGCCTCTTTTCCTCTCGACCAAGGCTGCCTCCCTCCGGTTGTTTACTTCACATTCTTCAAGGTGCGTCCATGGATGGGTACACCCTGGTTTCCTCCCAACTTGCGGATGATGGACAGGAGGATGTATCAGATCAAAACCCACTCAAAAAGCGATTTCTAAACGAAAGTAGTGCACATTAATATGATCTGTTGCCCATCCAATTCGGGGGAGTTTACATTCCGGCGAAAAAGCTGCCTTAAAGCTTATGCTTCTCAAACAAGATGTGCATGGCCTCTCCAGTGTCTAAAGAAGATCACAACTGTGCTTCGTCCCACTGCAATCTTAAGCTTCACATATCGTATATAAAAAAATATGCTTCACATACACGCAGTTTTTTTTTTACCACTTTAATTGCATGCGTAAATGTTGAAGTTTACCAAAAATCCCTCAGCGTCGACATATCCATATCCATTTGTATTTTCAATGTGTTGAGCGGATGAATTAAATAAATTTCAATCACGAGGTTGGTCATGGGTTGGCTGTGTGTTCGCTGGCTCACTTCGGCGACAATGCGTGGTCCATTTTTTTTTCTCCTCTTCTTCCTTCCAACCCCCCCACTAGCGACACGCATGACGATGCACCTCGATATGGTTTGCTTGTACACGGCAAGAACAAAACATCTGCCATTTTGCACACGGTATTATTTTGGCCAACCTGTACATGTGCATCGTTTTATTTCTGCCCGTGCCTGCGCGTATGAATCACGAGACAGATCCTACGGCATCAAGTCCACATCAACCTTTTTATTCTGGCTGCCCGTTCTCCGCTGCACCTGTGGCTCACGAGGAGAGACATGGCAATAGTAGGCCGTGTAATGCATACCCCGCCTCATTAAGGCAGATCGAGCATTGATTCAGCTTAATTGTCCTTTGACTCGTGCAGGGGTGGAGTGCTACCCGAGTTGAGACGTGCCATGCGTCATGTGTACGTATCCCTCGGTTGGTTTCGCGGAAATGGGGAGCAGGACAAGGACCCGCTGCCCACCGGTCGCGGTTGGATGGAGGAGCCCAAAACAAAACGAGAGACTGTTCTGTGCGGATTAGATGGGGAGATGCCGCGTGATGTCGGCCATTGAAAAAGGTCCAAATTAAAACTAGTCGCATGTTCGGCAACGTGCGGAGATGGTTTCAAATTCCGATTTCAGACCATGTGTGTCATGCTAAAAAGATCTATTAGTCCGGTTATATATTCCTTGTTTGCTGAGGATTGCTATATAGAGTATTGATTAACTTGCGTTGCCAGTTTAATTAGGGTCTGCTTGGATCCATAAGAGAGTAGCTATATTTAGTAATTCTGTAATTAAACCCTATCTTCATTGGGTTTTAGGGTCTAATTGCTGGAGTGAATATTTTGTTGGAGCCCTAAATCTAATTAATTGGGATCCTAAATTAAAATTTAAGGCTTATTTTTAGGCCTCTCTCTTGGAGATGCTCTAACTATTAGCTGGCTAACTATTAGCTGTTAATGGATCCAAACATGCCCTTAGTTTGTATATTTTAGGCTTAATTAGTTTCTGATTACATGAGCAAATTGACACAGAGTAGCTTTGGTTTCTGGAAGGCCTTCTTCTAATTCTCTAACAATCAGTCACATGTACATTTTCCAGTCAAGCTTTTGTCCAATTCATGACTTCTTATGTAGGTAGTAGTATGATTAGCGTAGTGTTTGGGAACTTGTTTTCTAGATGTGGATTATTAACAATAGTTCTCTGCAAATTCTTCAGTCTGCGAGAAATTCCATCTTCTAACATTGCATTGCATTCTGCACTGTTTAGTTTCTTCCAACCTAATATAACTTCAGCATTGCAGCCCTTTCGTAGATCAAAGCTGAAGGTTATTGTGACCACATCATTTTTTTTACTTGTTTTTTTATGCTAAATAGTATTATAGAAGTATCTGGCTTATGTTACAACAGTTTGATAAGTCATTTCATATCTGTTGCTCCCTTGCTTGCTACTTTAAAAAACTTTTCTTGTAGTCAGTTATGAACTTATGCTGCGTTTGCATTCCATCTTATCCTGACATTAATAGCAATTCTCTTGAGGTATTTATGAAAGATGTATTTTTTTTTTGCAAAATACATTGAGATACGATAAAATACATCAAAACGGGTCAAGAATCTGAAATCTCGGCGAAATTTTTTGAAATCACTGTAGTAATTTGAATTTTTGTATCCCATCAAGATTTGGAATATCAGCTATGGCCGAAATCCGAAATTTTGATCGAGATTTTCAAAATATCGATGAGATTTTGAACCATGGATAGCAGTATGAACCGACCGATTAAGCAATTTGTTGCAGTGCGAAGAGTTTTAAAAAGCAAAGCAAATTTTGGTTTCTCGCACCAGCTAGCACATGATGACGAGTGCCGCTGTTGAATTGGTTCTTTCTTTCTTTGGCTCGTGCAGCCGAGGTAGGGCCGGAGACTCCATTTTGATTCGATTCGTCGCAGCCGTCTGCTAATATGCCTACTCGTGTGTTGACATTTATTGTACTGATAAAATTTGAATTCTATGTATTGCTGAAATAGAAAATGGAAGTAGGGGCCAACCATAAATGTAGTGATCCAGGATCCCAGGAGCACAACCACGAATCAGTCAAGTCACAATGACCGAACTTAGATGACTAGCGTGGTCATATTGATGAGTCGTACTCGTACCCAACACCCTTAAGCTTACTGCTAAGTATCTGCACGACTAGGGTGCACGTTTCTGTATATATGCGTGCGTGAGCACGTTGTTCTAGTGGAGAAAATTCGTACCACGACAATACTTGTCAATTATGGGTTTATTATTTTGGTTTTTGATTGAAACGATAAGTTTATTTAAGACCTATGATATCTTCAAACCTATGGTAATCTTTGGCCGTACTTCTTCCCACAATGTACTCTGGTCAACTCTCTATTAAAAATGGACTAGTAAGGTGTCCGTGCGTTGCAATGGTATCTACATTTTGAACGGTTGTCCTGCTATTACGATATCATGAAACAAGAAAAAAAATATGTTGTGCAAATAATACCTTACTGGTCTACATTCTACAATTAAAGAGGTTAATTAAAGAATGGCAGAACTGTGTGTGCTGTCTTCCATCCATGCTTAAAGTGGTTAATTAAAGAGGTGGATAATTAAAGAATGGCAGAACTGGTAATTTTGATGAAATGACTTGGGAAGAAACTCTCACTTTATAGTAGAGACTATTGAATGTGTTAAAAAAAGAGATAAGAAATGGGCTATTGACTCTGGGACGTAGATGTTTGGAGATTTTTTTTTTAATAATACATTTTTTAAAAAAAAATTCAAAAATATACGTCGGAGCAAAAAAATTACAGAAATATACACCTGTCACTCATCGATTGGGCGACACAAACATATCGCCGAACCAACGGGCGACAGAAGACCACATCGCACGATGAACAAGCGATATAGTTTCTGTCACCCAATGGTAGGGCGACAGGATAAAAATCGATCTATCAACGGGCGACAGGAGGCCTGTTGCCCTACTAACAGGCGATAAGAGGCTTGTCGCCCTACCAACGGGTGACAGGATTTAGTTTCAACTTTTTTTAATAATTTATTTTTTTAGAAATTGCAGAAATAAATGTAATTGCTTAGTCACACATAATGCTTGTCAAATATAATTCTCGATACATAGTTGATCGACAGCTAGCTACGCGTGCCTTTTCTGATTTTCGCAACGTCATGCTGGGGCAACGTCCGACCTGATTGCCCATACATAAGCGGTAGCCTGCGTTGCACAGGTCGCTCATGATTTTTCCCGTATTTTCTGGGCCGTATCTGGTTTGCCTTGCGAGCCTACGAAAACCCCTAAGTGGCCATAGTTTCTGATTTTCTTTATTGCAAAACGAGGGTGGTAGAGGGAGATTAGAGAGAGTGCGATTATGAAATCAGAAGTTACTGCAAAAGATAAGGTCGGTCACATCCTTTATTATGACTTAAAATTACGGAAAATAAGACCCGCCACATTCTGAAATCAGACGTCTACTGAGTGCATCAAGACCACTTCCCCTTCACCTATGCCTCCGGTGGGGCTTCTCTGGCACAACATGCCCTCTCTCTCGGCCTCCTTCTCCTCCTCTTCCTTTCTACGTGTCTCCTCGCGTGCTGCATCACGCTGCTCTTGTAGCTGCCGCCTGAGCTCCTCGTCCTGGTTGGCTTGATCAAGGAGTCTTTGGTCCTCAAGGTTGATCTCCATGTCAAACCACTGCTCAAATTCACACAGTGGCGGAGGCGACTACATGATACATAAATTAGCAAAGTGTCATGTAGAAATATTATGAAACACATATGATTATTACCATCTAGCGATTCTTTAAGCTCTTCTCCGGCGGGTCGAAGGCGTAGTTGCGGCACTTCCAATACCTACTCTTCCAAGTCGTAATTTATCAAGAGCGGACAAGCCTGCAAGAATCTCCGCACAAACACATTGGTGGGATAGCTCCACGAGGTAGGAGGAAGTCCTGGTACGTTGAATTGAGCGGACAGCCTGAAGCGTCTCCCTCTTCCTTTGCTTTCCCCTTTCCCTTGCCACTTGCACGCCTCGGCATATTCGGTTGATCCTCCGCTTGTTTTTATTCTTTGCTCCCTCTCTTTTTTTATCTTCTCCTTCCCTTCTCTCTTATTTTCTCTCTACTCTCGATTCTACCTTTCCTCTTGGTCTTGCTCGATGAGAAGGAAGGCAGATGGGTGGTATGAAGGGTAGCATACTACCTTATATAGGGTGCTCAACAATAATTGATTTATTATCTATTGCCCGTTCGTCTGAAGAAGTGGGCTGCAGCGCGGTTTCGTTTCAGTCTTAAAAAGAGGTGGGTGGAAGGGTGTTGTCATTGTCGCTTGGTGGTGTGCAGAGTGTTGTCGAATCAGTGTTGGAAAGCTGATAGCAGCGTGCTGTCACATCGCACTGAGAAGGCTGTGGTGTGTATCGTCCAATCATCCATTTTGGTCTGACAAAGTGGGGTGCGCAGCGTGTTGTCCTTTCACTCTGAAAAAGCGGAGTGCAGCGTGTTGTCGACTCAGTCCGAAAAAGTGTGCTGCAGCGTGTTGTCGTTTCACTCTAAGAAAGCGGTGGGTGACAGGGTGTTGTCACTTCGCTCTGAGGTCAGCAGTTTGAGATGGGTGGTGTTTTGTCATTTGGTGGTGTGTGGTGTGTTGTGGAAGGATTAACTAAGTCTATAAGATTAAAAGTACCAACAATCAAAATACAAAAGTGCGTAGACATATTTTGAAGGTTTAACTAAGTACATAAGATTGAAACTACCAACAATCAAAAACAAAATAAACTAATGCTGGCCCCTTTTCTGGGTGGCTCCTCCCAGCTGTGCAGGCCTCCTCGGAACCTGGCCCTGCGAGTATGTCAACTGTGTCGGCATGCGGTGGGCCCTCTGTGGTCTAGCTGGAGGTGTGGCGTATACCGACTGAGAAGGTTGCGTCGGTGGTGGTACTCCCTGCCACTATGATGACCCAGGCTGATCTGGATGTAGATCGACGAGGAACCTCGACACGTCCTCCTCCTCGTAGTCCTCCCGATCTGGATCATCACCATGCCCCCCCATAGTCGTCAGGTGCAGGCGGTAACCACTGTGCCTGTGTACTTGTAGCAAGTGAAGAATTGTTGAGAGCATTCAAAAAGTGATTGCAAAACATGAAAAGTGCATTTCAGTATTCACCTCCAGCGTGAGCGGCTAGACCAGCGTGTCCAAGAGATTAGCGGCGTGATGGTGGCACCGTGTGAAGATGGACTTGCAACTCCCCTGCCTCTCCCAAGCGGCACACCATGGCCCACATCGGGAGGCAGGCAGCATCCCGCCAACTCGAGGGCGCGTCCCGAGCCGTCCTGAAACCTCACGAGCAAGGAGGTGACCTTCTCTATGATCACCTCTAAGCCATCGATCAATTGTGAAATAAACCTCACTGAGTCCTCGTAGACCCAAGCTAGCATATCAGTCTGAAAAAGATATCACGAATTAGTTAGCATAGCTACGAAATGAGTGTGCATGAAATCGTATACATGACACAACGTCCCGCACTGTGCAGAGCCGAGTTCATATGGGCGGGATACGTGTCTCTCACCCTGGGAACATGTCTAGGAGGATCTGGGTCAACGTGTACCAAACGTAGACGGGTACGGGAAGTGTACGACTCTCGGTAGGCGCGGTACGTCTGCAGGTCGTACGCCGCATCATCAGCATGGACGTCCTCCAGGGCTCCTCCCCACCCCTTAACCCATGGCACCATACGTACGTGCCAGGGGAGGCCCCATGCACACCCTTCCTAGTCTGGCTGTGGATCAGAAATAAATATAGCATTATTAGATGACAATACACGATAATAATTATAGAATATCGATGCAAGGAACTTACATGTGGGCGTCGTATGGGACCAGACGACCGACCTGGATTGGGAACTCTTGTTGTAGGCCGAACTACCTCATCACTCGATGGACAGTGTAGCCCTCGATCTGGACCACAATCATACAACTATGTTGCTCAACCTTCGAGCATAACCAATGGGTCCTTTTGGGCTTGTACGCGCGCACTCTCCACGGACACCCATGGATCTCACACACCACGTTGTAGCAGGTTGGATGAATTTCTTAACCCTGAAAGTCCTTTTTAATGATAAGGCCCAATCTTTCATATCATCCTGCATAGCCTCTTTTGTTAGGTATATACTGTTAGGCCTAGCCTCATTGTCACTATACTGCCAATGTATATCGTTGTTTTCATTGACAACCAACTTATCCAATTGATGCGTGCTCCACTCGGCTGGCACAAGCGGCTCCGTACCTTCATCTTCCTCATCCGACTCATCGTCGTCTTTCACTGCTGCTCTGCTGTACTCACGGTCTTCCTCTTCCATCCTAGCTGTTATTTCATCAATTTGCTCACCTTCGTCTACTTGTCCCTGCGCTTCTTATCCAACATTTTCATCATCCACCCCTAAATTCAACTTGTTCACCACTTTGGTAAATGATGGCATCGTTGCGTTGCTGAACATACTGCTCACGGCTAGATTCCCCAATTTCGGTGTCACCAAAACTGAACTCATTTTGAGGCTGACTACACTCACCGTCGTCCAACTGCTGCTGGGGGCAACATCCATGTCATATGCTTGCACTAAAAGCACCCGATTCCATCCCCGTTGCTCTGCCCCCCTCACATATGATCTCCACGATGCGGTTCCCTTTAGCTCAACTAGCTCCTAATAAATATGATCATTTTTGTATATTACATAGGCAAAATACCTTCAGCTGGCACTTCTCTTGTTCCTTCGGAAAAGTATAATACAACCACTTCAACATAGAAGAAAATGTGTGTTCTTCGACCCTACTCAAACTTCTGTCCACATACTGGAAGTTAATTAGATCCGCACCCTCCAAACCATAGATTACAACCCCTTCTCCATAATAGATTCTAAATGAAACTCGTTTTGCCATATCTGCGAATCCATCATTCACCCACGAATTAATTACTTTCCGTAAAAAATACTATGACACATAACATAGCTATATCTATATGCTACAAAAATATAGATCTATCTGTAGAAAATATAACTACATTCCTAAGAATATATATTTACCTACATCTAACTACATTCGCTAGATCTATCCAACTACATTCCTAAGAAATGAATATATATATATATATGGACGTAATTGTATCAGTATAAAACATCTACATTCGCTAGATCTATCCGTAACCTCTAAATTTATTTCTACTCAACCATGATTTACTGCTAAAAAAAATTAAACAACGAAATAATTTCTAATGTAACTACATTCCCATAAATATATACGAACGTACTTGTATCGGTATAAAATATCTACATTCGCTAGATCTATCCGTAACCTCTAAATGAGTTAGATCTAAAATTATTTCTACTCAACTATAATTTACTGCTTAAACAACGAAATAATTTATAGTCTAACTACATTCCCTACAAATAATTTCTACTATACCTACATCTAACTACATTCGCTAGATCTATCCAACTACATTCCTAAGAAATGAATATATATATGGACGTACTTGTATCGGTAGAAAATATCTACATTTGCTAGATCTATCCGTAACCTCCAAATGTAGTTAGATCTAAAATTATTTCTACTCTTCCATAATTTACAGCTACAAAAATTAAACAATGAACAATTACCTGAAACTCATAGCGCAGTCCGTTCTCAGCTTTTTTTTCTCTCCTCCCTCCTTTTCTTTTTCTTTCTATGCTGGCCTTCTCATTTTCTTTCTCTGTTTAGAATCTTGGCTAGCTCAAATGAGCATAGCGCCGCGCGGCGTTTTTTTATTATCGTTCTCTGTCGCCCGATCAACGGGCGACAGAAGCCCGCACACGCCCTGTCGCCCGTTCATCGGGCGACAGAGACTCCAACAACCTACTGTCGCCCGTTGGTTCGGCGATATGCTTTTGTTGCCCAACCAACGGGTGATAAGTGTATATTTCTGTAATTTTTTCCCGACGTATATTTTGAAATTTTGAATAAAAATTGTATTATTAAAAAAAATCGATGTTTGGATGCGCAGCTCGAGCTGTAGCCCTGTAGGCAAAGAAGCTTGAGAGCAGAGGCTGCAGAGCCTCGCCAAACACAATGTACACTCCCTGAGAGTGCTCCTTGGTGACAGAAAAATAATTATAATGGAGGTGCTTATATGTATTTCTATTTAAAAGTTGTACAAATAATAAAACATGAATGAAGATAGATAATGATTACTTACTCCTTCATTTGTTTTAAGATTTGTACAATTTGTATTAAGATGTAATGCATAGAAGCACTACTCTAATTATATAACTGATGCTAGCTAGTAAACAATTTGGAGTTGCACGTCTTAATATTCCAAATTCACAAGACGTATTTTGATTTTGCACAAGAAATAAGGTTGTGTTAAAATTGAGAAAAGTACAAGAGAAAATGACTTAGATGTTCTCACTTAATTGTCTTGGAAGATAAAAGATATATTTTGTGTAGGTGATAATGAATAAATGCATATGGTTAAGAGAGAATAAATAATAGTACAGAAGGAAAGACCTCATTGAATCTACATACAAGACTTATACTTATGAACAAGATCAATAAAAAAAATAAGCCTTTTAAAAATGAACGGAGTGAGTACTATTATAGTAGGGCCCCAATTTATGCGGAAACTGCCTAGCAAACACTCGTCTGTGTGGGCGTGGCAAATTTGTTCAATCTGGAGTGTTCAAACTTCACCAGAATCTGCAGACTTGCAAAATAATAGGAGAAGGCTGATTGAACCAGCTCTCCTTTCTCTCTAGCTAGTTAACTCACTTCCACTTTTGACTACGTTATGTGCCACGATGCCAGCCGACCGGTGTTTAGAGTAATAATTAACGCGACATGTTTCCAAGGTTAGTCGGAGTTTTGAAATGGTAAACATGGCCGCAAAGTCTTTAGGAAGACGACGTGTAACGACTATACACATGCATGCACGTTTCTTCCTTCTTCCTTGTTCCTGCAGCCTCCTACCACGGCCAGCAAGCAGATGAGACTTAAACACTGTCTATAGTAAAATCATCATAGAACTAACTGTTGAAGACACGTATGAACATTCTTTTAGCAAAGGCAGGCATTGTTGTGGTTGATCAGCTGTGTTCTTTTGTCAAATTATTGTTCTAGACTCTTTTTTTTTTCTGAAAGAATATGCGAGACGATGCATGCTTTTCAGATACTTGCATCAAGATTCAAATACCATCTCAGGACCAAATGGCACTATGTTTCTCATATCAACCAAGCAAATCCAAAGAAATCAAATATTTCGGCTTAGATATTACATGATACAACAACACAAACAATATGTAAAGGGTATATAACCCTTTTCACCCTTTTATTTCAATTTACAACGCTATATATCGACTAGCTTTAATTTATATCCTTACAGACAAGATATCAGCATGAAAAGAATTCCTTGATTCATCAAAGAATTCTCAAACACAGACAGACAGACAGACTACTACTTAACTAATGATCACAACTTGCTAGCCAGCCAATCCCCCTGAATCAGCCAATTAACTGTTGTGTAAAAAGTAAATAACAATGGGAAAAATAATTAAATCCACATACACGTGGAAAATATTAATTCGTAACTCGTAAGGCAGTAATTTTTTTCCTTCCCTTCTTGGTGGCTACCATCCTCAAATTCTTCAGCTCAGGCTGAGCATGGAGTTCACGCCGAGCCACGGCGCACCACCTTCTTTCACTGGCTTGCTCGGCTCCTTCGCCGCCTCCGCCGGCGCGGAAGCCACCGGGTATGGATCACTCTCGGCGAGCCTGTTCTTTCTCTTCTCGAGGAACCTCTGGAGCGACGCCTTCCTCGCGAGGGGCATGTCTGAAGAAACGTACACAGCGCGCGGATGCATATGCTGTCAGTTCGTTGTATGAAAAGTATGGGTTTTGGCCTGTGCAGGTACGAGAATCGTACGCGCTCCTACGTTACCTGGCAAGCAAGGCTGCCCCAGCGCATTCTCGCAGACGACCGCGGCGGCGCCGACGTCCGAGGCGGCCGGCGGGTTGCAGGAGCCCGCGAGCTGCATCAACTCATCGGCCTTCTCAGCGGGGAAGTCGTCGAACACCGCCATCGTCCCGGCGTAGAAGATGGTCAGCTGCGCTTTCTCTGTCTCCCTCCTAAGAACAAAAGAAGCTCACAACTTGAGCATATAAGCTGCTAGTAATTTTCAAGAACTCCCGACATGTGCCATGCACGAAAGACTTAATGAGCCAGTACATATGGGTTTCTTGTTTGTTGCGCATACCTCTCTTGCGAGTCTTTCAGCGTTCCAGCCTGCTGAGGGAAGAGCTCCATGGTCTTCCTCTCCTCTGGCGCCGCCTCCGACTCCGCCGCACCAACAACATCGGCGCCCGGCATGAGGCTCATGGCCACGACCGGGGCGATGCGCCTGCCGCCGTTGCCGCCCTGCTCCTTCATGTACTGCCGCAGCAGGCCGCACGTCACCGCGAACCTGCTGCTGCCGGCCTTAGCACTCTGCTCGGCGGCCATATTTTCAGCAGAAATGAAAAACCCAGCTCACATCAAACGCCCGAGGACCCGAAACCTTCGCTGCCTCCTGCACGGTTGCTTCCTGGAAGAAACGAAGAGAAATGCCGTATACTTGCCTGTCCGGGAGGTCGTACAGGCTAATGTTTGCCTTGTTTTATAGGTGTACAGCTGGAGACGTAAAGAGAGGCCTAATTTTTGTTTCTTGGGCAGGAAAGCGGCACGTGAAAGGCGAGGGGGGCGGAGGAGAAACGGGGCGCGCGGAAAGGTTGGGGAAGCGAAGCGAGGGAAGAAATGTGGGCACACCGCACCGCACGTCTCTATTTCCGCGGCGATTTTGGTTGGTTTTTGGCTATTCTGATGCGTGTGTGGGTCATGTGCGCGATCTGGTTCACCGGTCGAGGTGGCGTGGTGCAGGCTGCGGCAGAGGAAGGGGGAAAGAGATGGGCTGGAAATGCGTGGGGTTTGTTTGGTTTTGGGTTAAATTTGGCGGCCGGTTCCTAGGCTAAAAGGCTTACGGCTACGCAGTACGCACATGGTGACTGGGTCCCATACTCGCGTGGTTGTTTTTCTTTCCCGCCTCGTTGGGTTTCCGTGGATGAGCGGCGCTGCTTGACCGTTTCCAAGAAACGTGTTTAGGTAGCGCATATACACGCTGAGGCGGTGCGTTCTAAATTTGGGCGGAGGCAAAAAGAATCTTTGTGACGTTTTTTAAGCGTTCGTCACTGTTGAGTGTTAATTACTAAAAGGTGTTGTTTTCTAAACATTTTATGGTAACTCAAATATCATGAGTGTGTTTGTAATAATATATTTTTTACATTTTAATTTGTCACTTTCTCGTAGTATATGTGCATCCAATTCAAAAAATTAGGCTTCAGCGTAATGTTCACCCTGTGAAAGAATAGTAGCGCATTGAATGCCCATTATGTGTTGCACTCCATATTTTATTGGCAACATTTTATTAGAAACAACGAATTATTAATGTGTTATATCGTCCATGACAGCATTATTTACATGAAGTAACTAATTAATGGTTAACTTTGACACTGGTGAATTCAAAAACAAATTAACCATATACTGCTACATTAGCAACTTTTGACGTGGTTTTCTAAAAAAAAAGAAGGGAAAATAACTTGATCTTGAGGATACTTGTTACTTCCAACTTTTGACGTGTTTTTCTAAAAAAAAAAGGAAAAAGAACTTAATTTTGAGGATACTTGTTACCACTTAGGTCCTATTTGGCACAGCTCCACTAGATTTGTAGATTTGGTGGAGCTGAGTATTCTTAGCTCCACTAAATCCGTGGAACTGGAGCTGTGGGTATATTAGACTGTTTAAGTGAATCATCTTGTTTACATTTTAGAATAAAAATATAAACTTAATTCACTTTATTTTAGCCTACAAGTTCCAGATCTAAGGTGGAGCTAAGATCTAGAGTTTTGCCAAATAAAGCCTTACTCTTCGTTCAAGTTTATCAGACGTATTTTTTAAATAGTTTTGTTCACAAATATATGACATATTTCATATTTTAATACAAAAATAGTATGATATTCTCTCTATACCACTAATAAATATCCATCTTTATTTTAATTCTCTACATATATGCATTAAATACAATGCTTAGTGATAATAATTAGAAGTAATCTAGTTATTTTTAATATCTTCTTCGTATATATGCCAGAAACAAATATGGCTTATAAATTTGGATGGAGAGAGTACTACTAAAAAATTCCCTAAAAAGTCAATAATAAAAAATGCTAAAAAAACTACAACAAATTAATGGGAAAGGAGAACATCCTAAAAAAAAAAAGGAACGAGAACAACATAAACAGGCAATGGCTGACGCGCAAAGGTGGTGTGGAACTATACCCCAAACTATATTCTACAGTACTTTGGCGAAGAAAAGTTGGAAAACTGCATGCTGGCGAAGTGGGTAGTCGACATGCATCAAAGAGGTGGGTGTCATGTTGTGTCGAGTCAGTCTGGTACAGATTTATTGTGCTTCGTGTCTGAACCGTGCCAAACCGCGATGGTTCATCATGCCCGTCGTGGCGTGCTGGCATAGTCTATTTGCGCTTTGTGCCTGCTTCATGCTGGTCGGCCCAGGGCTGACCCATTTTGCACTATTGTGACGAGAGAAAATGAGCCAGAGACATATGCAGCTGAAGCAGCTAACACAAATATTATGATAAAAAGAACTAAAATTTATTTATTCTTCAACAAGTACATAGGGCGAGAGGGTGTGCTGGACAACACTACTACAAAACACTTAATAGGAGTCGGTCCATTAGTGTCGGTTTTTTTGGAACCGACACAAATAAAGTTTTTGTGTCGGTTCTAAAACTCAAAATGGCGGGAAGACTATTTGTGTCGATTCTAGCTAAAAACCGACACAAATAATGCATTATTTGTGTCGGTTCTAGCAAAAAACCGACACTAATAGTAGTCATATTATTTGTGTCGGTTCTAGCAAAAAACCGACACAAATAGTCCAATTTTATGTGTCGGTTCTAGCTAAAAACCAACACAAATAGTCTGCCTATTATTTGTGTCGGTTCTAGCCAAAAACTGACACAAATAATACTATCTGTGTCGGTTCTAACCAAAAACCGACACAAATAGTCCGCGTCTCTGTGTGATAGTAAAACGGTCATAACTTTTGACTCGTAACTCCGATCGAAGTGTTCTTTGGCTTGTTAGAAAGATGACGAGAAGCTCTATCCATAAATGAGTAGTTTTTTCAATTATTTACTTGTGTGAGTGCGAGCAAGACGAAGGAATTTAAACAAAAACATCGTTTAAGACATCAAAACGGCCTCCGAAGTTTAGTACCCGTTTTGGAGTACGATAACATTAAAATATATCTCAAACCGCGTTTAGAATATGAGAAAATTAAAATTGGTTTTCGGGTGCTCTGCAGGGTTAAGAGGAGAAGAACGCGTTATATGTCACATGCGATCACAGCAGTACTAAAGCACTGTATCATGTAAGAATTCCAAAGTTAAGCGTGCTTGGGTGAGAGTATATAGTTTCACGCTTGGGTGAGAGTAGTTCTAGGATGGGTGACCTCTCGGGAAGTTAAGCTCGATTCTAACCAAAAACCGACACAAATAGTTTTACTAGTGTCGTTTTGAAAACCGACAATGATAATCTCCAATTATTATTGTCGGTACATCTGTGTCGGTTTGAAAACCGACACTAATGTTAGTTTCGAGGTTTCGAACCGACACAGATGAGGTTCTCTGTAGTAGTGCAAGGGCGAGAGAGGGGGGCAATTAGCGAGAAAGATAGAGAGAGACATGCGAGAGAGTGAGGGATTGAGAGAGACAGGCGCACGCGAGAGAGAGAGAGAGCTCTGAGAGATTTGAGAGAGACGGGTGAAAGCGAGAGCTGAGAGAGAGAGAGAGAGAGAGAGAGAGAGAGAGAGAGATCACGAAGGCGGCGCTGTGATGTTTGTACAAAGTATATAGTTCTCGACTTCTATTGTGCATGCTTGTAGAGTATATGTATTTATGCGAGTTTCCGATTGTTCACTTGTGTTATCAGATATGAATATGGAAATTGCAATCAAATCGTCCCCTCTTTGATTTGCACTATCTTATCTAGCTAATTGATAATTGGCTTAGCTTTATCCACTCATTTCTCTTTTTTTTATACTTTTCTGTTCATTTTCTCTCTTTTTCTTTTCTCGCCTTTCTTTTCTTTTCCTTTTTCTTTTCCCCTTTCTTTCTTTCTTTCTTTTCCACCCTTTCTTTCTTTCTTCCCCCCTGCATAGTGCCCCGTCCGCGGCTGACATGTGGGCCCCGCATCCGCGACACGCTACGAACTGTGCGAGAAAGTTCCTCGGTCGACGACGTTTCTTCTGGTTGACGTGTAGCTAGTCGCGGTTCTCACTTTTGGCGGCTAGAAAAATGCACCCAAATGACACAAGGAAATGGCCTATGAGCCGGCGACAGCGCGCACGACGTCGTACACTGTAGTATAATGTACCAACAACCCGGCGCAAGCTCATACGTTAAGCATGCATGGATTACGAGATTGGTTTGGCTCCATTATGTTAAGCTAGCAACTAGCATAGAGGTCGGTTAGATTAAGCAAACGCGTACACTCGCTCTCGCTAAAGTACGTGTGGAGTGGTTGCCTTGTCTTTAGCTTTTGCCGCGTTAATCACCAGTTCTTTTTAGAAAAAAGCTCCTACTTGATCAATTGATCGGCGCGCGCGGCGTTTGTGGCAGACGAGCGAGAGTTAGGCCCCGAGACCGGCAGAGGCAGTCGTCGTGTGTCCCCATCGCGCGGTTTGTGTTTTGGCTTTCCCGGATTGGCTCGGCTGGCGTTTATTGTCGACAGGACGGACGCGCGCGCGGGTGGGCGGGCGCCGGTGAGCGTTGCCAAGCGGAAACAGTGTGCTTTGCTTCCTAGTCCGGGTCGTGCCGGGCAAGTGATGAGCCCAAGGGAGGACAAGGCATATCATTGAACGATCAAAGAAGCTGGTATCGTGCGAGTGTTGAATTTAAGGCAGGCAGCGGCGGCAGCAAGTTGCGTGTTGCAATGCAAGTTTGTTCAGCACGTCTCCGCGGTTCTGCCTTTCTGGTTTGTGCCTGAAAGGCTGAAACTAGAACTCGCTTTGCGCTGCAAATGCTTGGATTGACAAGGTTAGGCGGTGTTTGGCTGAGTTTTAGGCTTCCCGAGTTCCTGCAATAGAACGTTTCGGTATCCCAACGCAGAGAGAGAGAGAGAGAGAGAGAGAGAGAGAGAGTTGGGCATATGATAAAGCACTTATGTATCGTTTTACCTTAGAATCGAACTGTGTGGCACAAATTAACAAGATTCCTCTTCATTCAATAGTCACAAGCCAAAATCTTCATCATTGATTATTGCAATATGCGGTGGGTGGAAATCAAATTATAGTCATCAGCTAAAAGAGTGACGAGACATCACCCGTTGGGATATGCAACTGTATATTGGCTAACATTAGGTGTGGCCATTCGATTTTTTTGGTTTAATCGGTTCGGTTTTAAAATAATTCGGTTTTTAGAAATTAGCAACTGAATTTCTCGGACCAATAAAAAACTGAACCGAATTAACCGAAATATTCTGTTCGGTTAATTCGGTTTTTTGGTTAACCGAAATATGAATAAACACCAGGTACAATAGATTTGATTATTCTCATATCGCAACACAAAATAGAGATAAACCCATATAATATTCATAGGTCATTACAGTATAAACATAGTAAAACATATGAACATACCACACATATGCATAAAGATGTTAGAACATGAGAATTGTTTAGTAGCTTTAGGAAGAACATTATAAAAGTGATATTGTACATTGGTTATTCGGTTAATTCGTTTTTTGAAAACAAAAAACCGAATCGAATACCGAATTATACCAATAAAAACCGAACCGAAAACCATAAACCGGAAAAACTGAAATAATCGGTTAAAATTCTCATCCCTAGGCAACATACCTTTTTATGAATGTAGAACATTTGTGGCAAGGCATATACGCAGATTCATACATACATACATTATATATTTATATATATATATATATATATATACATACATACATACATATACATGACGCCGTAATGGGACACCATGGTGCCCAAGCACCATGAATTTAAATGCACGAATTTAAATCAAATTCGGTATATTTTTTTGAAACTTTCAGTTTTATGGTATATACCCATATATAACAATTTAAATAAAACACATACCTTCAAAAAAAAAATACTCGAATTCAAAGATTTAAAAGAAATTAGATTACATGCTTTGCTGATTTATATATATACTCAGCACATACCTACAATCAAACTATCATAAAAAAAAGAAACTCTAGTTCGAATTTCAGTTCAAACTTATTTAAACTAGTTACTAAACTGATTGAACTCAACGTCCTAAGAATTTTAAAAAATTTCGAATGCAAATAAATAAGAAAAATACCCATTTTAAATCGTAGCGTTTCATGAAGCCATTCGTCCATCAGTCCATCCATCTAGCCAGCGTACACGACGTGTTCCATTGCCCGAACGAGCGGGCAGTTGCTCGTCGATCGCGCAGCCGAAAAGGACCTTTTCAAACGCACCGGCCGTTTCCCTCTCCTCCCACCCGCAGCATGCTGCGGCCACGTTTTCCTCACGTCTTCCCTTCCTCTCCTTCCCCTCCACTAGTTAACCACCCTCTCGTCTCGGTCTCTCTTCTCTATATAAAACCTCCGCAACCACTACGATCGATCGCAAATTCACAACTAGTGGATCACCGCGAAACGAACCATCCTCCTCACCCCTCGTCTAGTAATTAATCCATGCCGCCGATGGCAACGACGACGGACTCCATCACCCGCCGCTTCGCCGTCGCGTGCGGCGTGCTCAGCCAGTACGTCAAGGCCGACTCGGCGCCGCCGTCGGCGTCCGGCGCGATGGGCCCCATGGGCGCGCCGGCCGCTGTCGTCCAGGAACCCAACGCGCCGGCGGGCGGGGCGCAGCAGCTCACCATCTTCCACGGAGGGAGGGTGGTGGTGCTCGACGGCTGCACGCCGGCCAGGGCGGCAGAGCTGATCCGCTACGCGGCGGCGGCGGCGGCAGGGCAGGGAGAGCCGGAGACGGCGTTGGTGGACATGCCGATCGTGAGGAAGGCGTCGCTGAAGAGGTTCCTCGCGAAGCGCAAGGAAAGGGCCGCCGCCGCCGCGCGGGAGCCGTACAGCCGGCCGGAGAAGGCGCTGGCGAAGAAGGGAAAGGCAGAGGCGAGGAGCGATGAGGCTTCTTCTTGGCTCGCCTTGGGCAGCTTGGGATACATGCACGCTCAGTGATCGCGCAATGATTTGGGAGCTCTGCTGATGCCCAGTGGGCGTTTAACCTTTTTTTTTGTTATGATGATTATTTGTCATAAAATTAATCTGTAGATGATTTTAATAATATTTTATCTCTTTTGCTTTTATTTATCTTAATTTCCTCCCTCTTCAACATTTATTAGTAAACACCGGCTCATACTGTTCTCTCTTAATTTATTCCTAAGAAATTAGCACTAGGAACCACTCTCTTGGTTTTACATTTTTTTAATCTCTCTACCTGACCAAAATATGACTTATAAGCAGAAACGGAGCGAGTACGTACTAATAATTATTTAAGCCTGTTATTCTGGCATGCATGCTCCCTGCGTGAAGAGCATGAGAGCAATGGCTATGACTAGTAATCACAATATCGATCGTACGTACGTGGCACCGATCGAAGTGTATGGATCTAACAAAAAGGAAAAGTTGAAGTGCGTGAACAAGATGCGTAGTGAATTTGTTCCTCAGTTTTTTTGTACTAGGATTCTTGTTTTGCTAGTAGTACTATGAGTATGAATAAGTGTAAACGATTTGATCAAAGCAATTCGGTGAACAGCAGAATCGGTACGGAAGGGATGGCTATGAATGTTTTGCATGATTGAACGTCTACTAAATGAAAGCATTGCTTTTTTCCTGTCTTGGTAACAGCGAAATACATGGTATACATACCAGCATAAAGCCTCACTTGGAATGCATGTTTTTTTTTAACAGATTATCATGTGCTAATTAACTAGCATCTCAACGCTAACATGCTAACTTAACTGATCTGTTGTGGTCTTGTGGATCGTCTCCGATCGGCACTAGAATATCTCTATGTCATGTTTGTTGATTTTTACTCTCTATTTTTTGGACGTTGTGTGCTCCCTGATGGATTTATGCCATCATAGCCTCAAAAGATTACGGACACGAGATCAGATCAATGATCGAGCAGAACGTACAGGTAAGCATGCACTAATTAAGCAATGGACTCGCGAATTAATCATCGCAACATGAGTGTGTAACACCTCTCCAGATCACATCATCCCACGGGTGCACAAGATTCCCTCGACTCGTGGCAAAGCACCACCGGCACGCGTATGGGTTCCGACGTCCAGTCCAGCTGCGCGCCAAATCGTTAGGCGTCCCGCGCGCGCGCGCGCGAGCGCAACGCATGCATGCAGCCAAAGCAAGCCCGTGCCTGCCTAACAGCTCGGGCGCACGAGGCGATCGAGCGGTTGCAGCGGACACGCACGGCACATCTCGTCGATCTCACATTCTCACGCGGCACGCGTGGGTCGCCGGGAACAGACGGCTTTTGGCGCAAAAATTAGCCGCGTAAGTGGCCGACCGATGGACCCCGCCAGCGATCGAGCGCGACTCTCGCCCGCGGACGCCGCGCGGCGTGCACGACACGAGCGTGGGATGGGAGAAGCCAGTCGGGGGAGGGAGGGCTTCGATGGCCTACCTAGCTCGATCGTTTGCCTCGCCTCCTCTCTAATGTGGGAGTTGGTTAGAAGGCGAGATTCGTGTGAGTCGCTAGCTGACGAGTTAAATGTGTACGTACGTTGCGCTTTTGGGGCTAGCTACTGATCGATGAGTCAGTCGTGCACACGGCTACATGCATACATGGTTAGCTGCGGCTTGCACGGCTACGAATTGTCTTTCCTCACTTGTGAATAGACATTTAGACATTTCAAACTCTAAGCACATTACGTTTCGACAATTAAACCAAATAAATATTTATAAAATGAGTTTGTGCTCATGAGAAGTTTTAAGAGAGAGAGAGAGAGCTGGCTTCAAGTATTTAAGCACATTACAATTCAATGAGCCAAATAAATACTTCTTCCGTTCATTTATATAAAACGTATTATAACTTTGTATAAAAATTAATATTGCATTAAAATTGAAAAAATACAAAAAAAATAACTTAGATGCCCGCTATTTTTTCTTTCTTTTTGCCATCGACATTCTCCCACTACCAAAGATGTCCTAGGCCGACCTGGCGCTTTCTCGAGAGGCACGCTCGTGATGTCGTGTGAAGGCGAGATAAAGAGAAGACGTCGACGTTCATGTGCTCCCATTTCGAGAACAGCTCTGCCTCTGCTCGGTCGGAGTCGGGTGGTGTAAACTCGTGAGTCGCGTACGCGGTAGTACGGGAGCCCCATGGTTCCCGTGGAGACCCAGGTGAACACGCGTCGTGACGCGCGTTCCGACTTCCGAGTGGCGCCGTGACGCTGACATGAAATGCCAGCTGCGATTGCCCTCGTGGCAGTCGGTATCAGATTAGACGCTAGCGTTTTCGTTAATTCGTTTTGCACGTTCGCTTGTTGCGGTTTTAGCGTTGCGCGTCATATTTTAAGCAGCAGGCCTGCCACAAAATTGTTTGTTTAGTCGGACAACTAGTCAGCGTAAGTTCGTAACTATGTTGAGAGCTGTCGAGTGAAAGTCACAGATCGATGAAATCCTGAAAAACATCACACAAATTGTAACATCCTCATTTTCACTTTCTGGAGAAAAACCTAATTTAAATAAAGTAAATACAAAATTTGGAGTTTCATTGGTGTTTATATTAACCTGACATCCTTTTCCCTCCAAAATCGGGAATTAATTCCCCTCCGATCGAAAAATCGGATTTTCCAGTCCCGCCGGTACCGGAAAATTCACCCGAGTCCAAAAATGCTCCAAAAATCTCCAAACCACTTCTAAAATGTTCCAAATATTCCGAAATGATTTTAGGGATCATTCCCCGGATTTTTGGACCTCCGTTTCTATTTTATCTCGCGCGGCTTTTGTTTAATGCCTGCGATCCGCGCCCGAATATTCAATTCCACAAAACTCATCCAAATTCAACCAAACCAATTCCGTTGAGTCCCAAATAATCTAAAATGGCTTTAGGAATTTTTCCGGAATTTTTAGGCCATTTTTCCTTATTTTTCTCTAGGGCGAATCATTTGCGTAAAGAAGGACCAATAGAATGCTGCCACGTGGCATGTGAATAGTGCCATCTTCAACCTCCAGCCAAACCTCATGTACAGAGAGCTCTCCCATGGCAACAATGGCTAGGGCAAGCTTCAAACCCCCATAACTCCGTCGTTCCAACTCCAAAACGCGAACGGTCGGTTGCATTGGATCCGCAACGGCGATCTCTTGCCATTCCCTACCTTCCCTCGCCGCCAATCTCACCGGAAACGGCCCCATTCAAGAGAAACCGAAATCCACTAAAATGGCTTTAACTCATCCGTTTCTCGTCCAAACGCCGCACCACCACCTCCATTCACTCCGTATAAGTACCCCCGTTCCGGGAGTGTGCTCCCCTTTCCCTCTACTCCACTCGTGTGCCCGGGAGATCAAGAAAACCAAAACCGTGTCACACTTTTTCGGTGTTCTTCAAGTTCATGCTTGTAGATTCTTCTCCGGTGAGCTATTCTTCATGCCACTTGGTTCTTTGTGACCGTGGATGAGTCTAGATTCTAACCCAATCATCAATTTTAGGTTTGATCAAGAGTTGGCGACGAATTTCGAGTTTTTCTCTTTTCGGCCGAACCTCCGTTCTTCGTCGATTGCTCCGATTCCGGCGAGGTTTGGTTCAATTCCTCTCTTCCCTAGGTCCCTAAGTATGTAATCTAGTGATCCTAGGTTTTTATTTGACTCAATTCCATGCGAAAATGAGGCCAAAATCGATTTTTTTTTTGGAGCAAAGTGTTCTCTGTAGTTTTGGTTCTGTTCTGGAAGAACACCTCTCGCGATTTACTGTAGTAAACAGTAACTTTTCTCTTTTTCTTGATTTTCCATCATTTTCCAACTTCGAACGCTTATAACTTTTGCGTCCGAACTCCGATTGACTCCGTTCAAGTTTCTAAATTCATCTAAAATCAAGATCTACCTGCCAGTACTAATTTTGTAATTTTTAGATTTTATTTATTTTCTTTTATTTATTTATTGCCTCGTTTTGCGTGTAGTCGACGATCCTTGTGACCGCCGATTCCGCCGCCGAACTTCCCGCGTACGAAGACCTACCCGGGACAGAAGGCAAATCTCCTTGATGCACTTTGCTCCTATGTTTGCAAAATGATTTAAATTGTTTATAAAGTTGCATGGCTATGTTTAATGAAATATGTCAAATATAAGTGTTAGTTATACCGATATTATTGATTCCTCCTTGACATTGTTAATCATATCCATTGTAACCTTAGGACATTGTTTATGCCATGCTTATGTTATATGGTGTCCTTTGCTACTTAGTTCGGTAGAATTGCTTAGGACCTTTTCCGATAAAAGCAACCCATGGGTGGGATTATTCGAAAAGTATGTTATCAAAAGTGATGTGAAGGTTATTACTTTGATTTTAGTACTGTTTTCTAAAATAAAAAGAATAGGAAAATGTTTTGGACTTGGGCGGATTGGTTGTCGGGTGGGTGCGGTTGGAGCACGTTTTGTCTTATGCAAGTACCGCCCCAAGTCATGTAAGGACCGAAGCTTGTGATTGTTCATTCTAAGCAATACCGTACTACCACATGTCTATAATGGTACGACCTGGCCCACTAATTTGTAGAAGCCTAGTTTAGACTCACCACTCGGTTGTTGTGTGAGAGCCGGAAGGAGGCATTGTTGTTGTTGTTGTTGTTTTTCTGACACGGCGCAAGAGGGGGCTTCTGTACTGGGTGGAGAGAACCCTAACAATGGTGAAACCTCGTGGTGGGTCTAGCTAGGTAGATACATCAGACTGGCCTTGTCACGATCTCTCTGCCGGCACACCAAAGGAAGTGTGTTAATAGCTTGGCATTAGGAGATGATCGTGTCGTGTGGGTAAAGTTGTACACCTCTGCAAAGTAAAACTATTCGAATAGCCGTACCTACGGTCAAGGGCAAAGCGAAGAATGCTTTCATATTGGTAGACTTTGATTTTGTTTTTAAAACCGAAAAGTGTTTTGTTTTGGGGTTCGAGAGTGGTTAGAACTCTCGAATGTTGTTTGGCGGATAGAGCCAACCAGGTGGGTAGAACCTGTTTTACATTTGACGGATGGAGTCACTTGATTAACTTTGATCTTTTAACTGTTAGCGGATAGAGCCTTTATATTAGTGATGGTGGATAGAACCTCACTATAGTACTAAATAATTCAATTATTCAAAAGAATTATAAAAGATGCTTTGTGAAATTTATTACTTAAGTATGGTTTAATAAAATGTGGCTTTATGCAAATAAACCCTACTAAGCTTCCTTTGGAAAGCCCCACATGATCATACTTTCCCGACTTGTTAAGTACTTTTGTACTCACGTGCTACACGCCTACACCAACATTGTCATCATCAGAGAATTTTCAAGATGCCGAGGAAGAGGAGGAGTTCTTCGGGGAAGACTGCCAGGAGGACTAGTCGCGTCGCTTGTCGTCGCCTGTGGCGTTGTGGCGTTTGCTCGTTTCGTTTTGCTTTTGTTTCCGCTGTTTTGTGTCCGGTCGTTGGACCGAGTATTGTAATAAGTGGCCATGTGGCCCATACTTGCATATTTATATTACAGTTTTCGTTATGTTCGGCAATGAAGTATCACTGTGACTGTGTGTACTAGCTACTGATCTGGGACTAGTACGGAAATACACAGGAGATTCTGGATAGCCGATCCGGGGTCTCACACAAATGATCCATTCGGCATATTTTAAGCTGCAGGCCTGCCATAAAATTGTTTGTTTAGTCGGACAACTAGTCAGCGTAAGTTCGTAACTATGTTGAGAGCTGCCGAGTGAAAGTCACAGATCGATGAAATCCTGAAAAACATCACACAAATGATCCATTCGGCATATAGCTAAATTAGAAGGATATATGGATGCAAAAGGTGCTTGTTAGAGCATCTCCAATGGTGTAGTCAACTTCTTGCTATAAGAAGTGTACATGTCATCTATAGATAGCTAATAGACAACCTCTCCAATGGATTAGCTATAGCATTGTCTACAAAATTAAATATGGGCCCATATGTAAGAGGTGATAAATGCCTTGGAATCAGCTATAGCCTGACTATAAGTTAGTAGTAAGCATATATCTCTCTCTTCCTTTTCTCTCATCCACCTAAGCAAAATGCTGAGTTGGCACCCTTATAGCTAGCTGAAGTGACACCATTGGAGATGCCCTTAAGGAGGGCCCTCATAACTTTTAGTACTTACAATGTACGACGCATTAAATTGTGCGCTTTTAAGTCGAGACATTCATTCATCACCGCAAACCTCTGTGTTTTAACCAATATAGTAAGCAAATGAATTAGACTTCCCAGCGTGTACCGTGTAATCATGGATGTTACATGACAAGTTTACACCCCCTGCTCCACAATTCTTGAATAATACTTCGCTTTAAAGCGCCTACAATTGGAGAGCAACCAAAGAGGTCACACGTCAAGTTTCTTGCAAAAAGACCCCCCGTAAATTTTAAAATTATATTTAGGTTCTTTCACCCATTATTTTACAAAAAAGACCCTATAGTTCGGTATACTCGTGACCAGGTTCGCCGTTTTTTTTGCAATCGCAGATAGGTCCTTCCCTGTGGTTTTGCAAAATCGCCGATGTCTCATAGCTAGCTAATATTTAAAAAACACCACCGAGAAAATCAAAAATACATTTTTGCTTACGCAAATTCACGAACAGATCATCCAACGATTTTTTTGCACAAATGACCCCGTGCTAACGCGGCCCCGTGGTTACGCAAAATCGCCAACAACTCCTATCTAGCCAATTTAAAAAAAAACACCATCGAGAAAATTAAAATTACGTTTTTTTGTAACAAGAACCTCGGACCAAATTTCACACATTGCGGCATCGCGCGCGACTCGACCTAGTAGATGTCAAGCACATGAGAAAATCAACCATTAATGGAGAAGTCCAACCTTTTAAGATGACGAGCAAACCTTAGACCCTGTTTGGAATGGTTTCAGATTCTAGTAGAAACGGAAACAGTTTCAGATTCTTAGTAGAAATGTTTTAGGTAGGATTATGTGAATCGGGTGGAACAGGGTTGAGACCGATTCGGCCATAAAGTAGAAAAAGAAGAAACGATCTGAGGAGAATCGTTCCGAGCTTTAGCCCATTTGGTTGGGTTTCTTCAAGAATCTAGTAGAAACGTCCTGATTCCAAGTTGCCAAATGGAACTTAACATGATACCCTCTCTGTCCCTAAATACTCCCTCCGTTCACTTTTATAAGGATTATTTTTTAAATGATCTTGTTCACAAATATAAAGCTTGCATGTAGATTTAATGATGTATTTTCTTCTAGGGAACATATCCAGTGCTAATGGATCATTAGGTGCTAACATGCTAACTCTTAATACCAGCCGTCGGATAAAGAATCTGCGATCCAGATCTATCAAAGTGGAAACCCCCTTTACCACTTAAACCATTTTACACAAAACCCCCTAAAAATTAGCTCCTCTCGCTGATACTCCTCCCACCTCAATCTGTTCTTTTCCTCTCCAACTCCCAATCGCGTCCTCCCCACGGCGGCGCTGTGGCGCGTCCTCCTCCCCACGGCCGGCGTGCCGCCCCGCCTCATCCCAGCTGGCACAAGGCTTCGCCTCATCCCCACGGGGCCGGCTGTCCGTCTCCTCCCCACGCCCGGTGCCGCGTCCGCCTCCTCCCCACGGTCCGCACGGCGCCCTGCCTCCTCCCCAGGGCCGCCGCGCCGCGCCGCCTCGACCCCACGCCTGGCGTGCCGCCCCGCCGCCTCGCCATGCCCGGCGCACCGCATCGCCTCCTCCAGACGGCTCCTCCCTGCGTGCGCCACCACGGTCCGCCCCGCCTCCTCGTTCTGAGCCAACAATCTGGGGAGAGACATGGCTGCACACGTCAGAGTTCAACACTCCAATCTTCTTAATGTATTATTTGTTCTTCCTACCCGAGAATCAATGGCATTATGTGCACGGCGATACAGTAGATAGTGGCCAGTCGGTTAGTCGCATCTCATCAACATTTTATCTGCAGCGTTGCTCAAACTGACGCCAACCCGGGTAATAATGTATACACTCAGGATGTTGTTTCAGCAATCTCAGATGATTAGAGGTAAGCAGGATACGATTACCAATTGGTTAGTAGCTCTCAGATTATTCGAGCACTGGATGCTAAGTAACAATGGTGTTCTTGTTCCTCAGGTCGAGTCAGCGTGTGATTGATGATGCATCAAAGCTGGAACCGGAGGAGAGGTTGCAGAGAATCGAGTTTCTCAAGGAGATACTCACGTCGACAATTATTTAATTGTGTTAGCTACGGTTTCTTGAGCAGTTTTAGGCATGCTTAGGATTCGTATGTATCAGTCACGTACGCAAAGCATTCCCCTGGCTCACATCACATGTGTCGGCGTACTAGCCAACAGGCACCTCCGAGACGGGTGCTTATGAGGTTCCGACGGGGGGCTTTCGGGGCAATCGCCTCGGAAGGGAAGACGGTGACGATCCGGGCACCGGGAGGCTCAGACTAACGGGGGGACGCAAAGAGTTTTTACCCAGGTTCAGGCCCTCCGAAGAGTAATAGCCCTAGTCCTGCCTTTCTTGGTATTGCTTGTGTTCTTGCTGGAGAGGATGAAAACCTACTCACAATGAGTCGAACCCACCCCCTCTCCCATGCACCCCGGCTCCCTTTTATACTTGGACTGACGGGGGCGCATGGGAGGCTTACACTGCCAGCCATCATCATTACACTGGCATGGGCTCATTTAATGCGCACGCATTGTTCTTACATCCATTAATGTCTGTTGTATCTATCATAGTCCCGCCTTGGGCCCCATGTCCACCAACGCCGCCATTCCGTCACGGGGTGAGGTGTAGTTGTGACATCTCCCAAAGCCATGATGCGCTGGGAAGGCGCGCCGCCACGCCAGAGCTCCTTGCTTCCACATTAAATGCGCACGATTCGCATTTAATGTCCCCGATCTCGACAGACTATCCCGGATGGTGCGCGCTGGCCTAGCTTGCACGCCACGTGTCCGCCGGCGACCACCTTGCTGGTCGCCCGGCCTGGCTCAGACGCCATGTGTCCGCCGGCGACCACCTTGCCGGTCGCCAGCCGCCTGGCTCAGACGCCATGTGTCCGCTGGGCGACCACCTTGCTAGTCGCCTACGCCTGGCTCAGACGCCATGTGTCCGCTGGGACGACCACCGTACGGGTTTTTCTCTTGCCGTGGCAATGGGCTCAAGCACGCCCTGGCTGCCACTTGATTCCTTTTAGTGCGGGAGCGGGTACCTTGGTGTAGAATACGCCGACAGAGCCCCGGGCCCACCTAGGAGCGCTTTCGGTCTTACGCTCTTCTTCTTCTTCAATCGGCGGCTTGAGAACTGCTCCAGCTTCTGGGTGGGACCCTTCAAAGGTCCGCGCGCCTTGCAAAAAAGATCTTCCGACTTCTCCGATTCCCGAGCGGTTTGCGCGGTTACATCCTCCTTGTAACCGCCGCACGTTCCTTGGGATGCGCCCCATTTATGAGGCTCTTAAACTTCCTCTTTTTCGAATCGCCGCGCCTTTTCGGTTTTCCCGCCGGTTCGCCTCCCGCGGCCTTTATAAAAGGCCGATCGAAGGGGGAGTGGTTCTTCCCCCTTTCAACTCTCCCCAATCCACATCTTTTCAACGTTTCTAGCTTCCTTGCTTCATCCCCTTTGCGGTTGCGCTTCGAAATCTCTATCCTCCCGATGGCTTCGGTGCTTCCTTCTTCGATCATTGAGGAGGAGAGAGCCGCTAGGTTCTCCTGCAACATCACCGGGCGCCTTCGCCTCCGCGCCGGGACTGTCGAGCCCCACTGTCGGCCTGGGGAAGTGGTTTTCTTCGGGTGGCAGCTCCTTGCCGGCCTACTTCCGCCGGTTTCTGACTTTTATCTTTCTGTTCTCAACTTCTATGCCATTCACCATATTCATCTTCCTCCCAACTCTGTTATCCTCCTTTCTGCCTTTGCTCACTTCTGCGAGATGTTCGTGGGAGTGCTGCCCAACCTTCTTCTTTTTCGCTACTTCTACACCCTTCGCGCCGCGAGCGGTACTCCGCCAATTTCCGGGAGCTGTCACCTGCGGCTTCATGACGGCAGCGTTGCGCGCTATATCCCATTGGACTGCAGGTCCAATTGGAGGGATTGGCTACAGAGTGGTCAGACGCCGAGGACGACAATGGCATTGAAGTGCCGGAGCTTCCGCCCGGCCGGCGGTCAAGAACCCCAACTGGGGCTCCGGTGAGCGATGAGCCCGAGCTCAGCGATGCTGGCCGCGTCGGCCGGCTATGACGGCGGGCCCGACGGGGCCATGGTGATCCGGATTTTATTACCCGGAGGTTTGTGTCCTCGCGCTGGCCCGCCAGACTGGCAAGACATGGGCGTGGGCGATGGGACCGGAGGTAACTCGCTCCGCTCTGTGTCATCCCTTGCTACTTGCTTTTCTTTTGATAACTCCGATTCTTCTGACGTTTCTTTCCTTCTGCGATTTCTTTCCCTTCTCGTGCCGACAGCCGCCGGGAATTTGGCTGATGACGTGATCGACCGGTGGATGTTGCAACTGGGCTTATCCGCCTGTTCGCTTTCCGGCGCGCGTCCCACTTTGCCGGCTGTCCCGGGAGCGCGGTAATAATCCGCGCCGCCTCGATGGACGCCATGGGCTCGCCCGTCGTGGTTACGCCAGGCTCCTTAACGATCCGGATCCTCCTCCCGCAGCGATCGTGAGGGGCGACGAGCGAGGCGCAGCGCCGGATGATGACGACGGCTCCGCCCATCCTTCCCAGAGACCCCGCCTCGGGCCCTGGCCGGGGTGGACTTCCGCCGGCCGCGGGCCGCCGGCCGCGTAACGGGTTCCTCCGTGGTGGCGGGGGGCTCGTCAACCAGCGGGGGGTCGTCCACCCTTGTCCCTGCCGGGGGTGCGGCGCTGGACCCTCCGCTGCCGATCCCTTTGGTGCCGCCACCGCCACCAGTAGCGGTGGTCCTTCCTCCGCCTCCGCCTCCGCCGCCAGCAGTGGCGGATCTACCTCCGCCTCCGTTGGCCGCGGCGGATCTGCCCCCGCCTCCGCGCGGGGGGTTGGTCCTCGTTCCGAGCGTGCCCCGCTTCCCAAGGCCAGCGCCCAGGTACTCACCTGGAGATGCAAAAATAAAAAATAAAAACTTTCGTTAGGATTAATCCTTACCGTTATTTCCTCTTTTGTCCAGGGTTCTGCTCGGTACCCCGCGCCGGGCGGGCTAAGGTGCCGCTTTGTCCGCTGCGCCGAGGTCGCCGAGCCCCAGGACTGTCAGGAGCCGGCGAAAGCATCTCAGGTAGCCGCCTCAGCGGCCGTCGGTCAGGACCAAGGCCCATTCGGCCCCGTCACTACCCCTGAACTTCCCACCGCCGTTCCTCGGCTGACGCCGATGCCTCTTTGGCGGCCCTCGGCGAGCTCTACTTCAAAGACGAGCAATCGCCTGGTGACGAGCAGGAGCGGTTGACGAGGCGGGAGCCGAAATCAACCGCCTCCGCGAGGAGGTGGCGGACTCGCACGATCGGGAGGCGGATCGAGCTGCAGCTGCGAGGGAGCGGAGCGGCGGGAGCAAAGCACCACCGCGCCGAGCGTCTCGCTGAGCCGAGGCGAGAGAGCCGACGGACTCGATCGGAGGTGGAGACACTGCGGATGCTGCGTCACGCCTTCGATCGGACGGTGGTCAGCCTCGCTCCATTGGGGCTGGAGCAACCGGGTCCGCGAGAGGAGAGGCCACGGCATTACGCCTTTTGCCTCTCGCTGCATCGCGGACTTCCTCACGCGCTTTCCTCGCCGCTTCTTTCGCTCGGTCCGCCAGTGAGGGGCGCGATCTCAGCGGCTACGGCCAAATACGTGCTTTGGCTTGCCATGCACCGCGACGCCAACTTCAATCCGGTTGTTGTCCAAGGGCTGGAGGGTGACTGGGCGCAGGCGGAGGAGCGAGTTCACGAAGCCTCCGAGCAGGTCGCCGCCCAGCTAGCGATGGAGAACCCCCAGATGGAGGCGGTGGCGGAGGACGTGGCGCTGGTGCTGGACGTGGCCCCTCATGCTGAAGATGCGGCGGCAGCTGAGGAGGCGGCAGATGACCCGGAGGACCCTCCGGCGCCCCCTCAGTAGCTTTTCTTCCTTTTTTTTATCGGTGGTGACCTTGCTCGCAAAACTTTAGGCCACCGCCATTTCGAACGAAGTAGTAATGTAAAATTTCCGCGAGGTTGCTTAAGAACTCGCTTTGTCAGAAAATTTTTTTGGTTCCACGCGAACGAGCACACAATTGCTTAAAGACTTCAAGTCTTGCGCGCGAGACCTCGGCCCTCAAACCCTTTGCCTTAGCAAAATTTACCTCCTGAGGTAGCCTCTAGGGAACGAACACTTAGTGAGTCGTGACAGACCTTGGGCTTTTGGCAGCGGTGTTCGAGGCGCCGACCCCACTGGGACACCCGAGTGTCATGGCCGTCCGGGGTCGTCTTGAACCAGCCGCCCAACCGCCTAGCTTCACGCCGCTCTCACTTAGCGATTCCGTCTTTACTACTGGGCATTTGCAAGGCGGCAGGCACCAGGGGCGAGTGCCTTGGCGCCGCCAAAGATGGGCAAAAGACCGAAGAGAGGGCGTAAAGAACTAATACTTGAGATAAAGAAAGCGAATATTTAACTTTAAACATAAGCCCCCGACCCACGGTGGAGAGGAAGACATACTCCCACGGCCTGGGGACAGACTTAGGACTTACAACCGATCAGGGGTAGAACTTGCGCAGATTTTCTATGTTTTGGGAGTTTGCTAGCTCTTCACCGTCTTCAGTGGCCAGCCTGACCGCCCCGGGGCGAGAGACTGAGACCACTTTGAAGGGTCCCTCCCACTGGGGAGACAGTTTATGCGACCCGGCATGCGACTGGATTTTTCGCAAGACCAGGTCGCCCGCTGCCAGTGTTCTCTCATTGACCCGGGAGGCGTGGTACCGCCTGAGACTTTGTTGGTATCTTGCGGCGCGCAAAGCCGCTCGATCTCGCGCCTCTTCCAGAAGGTTGACGTCGTCCCGGCGCAGACCCTCCTGCTCCTCTTCTGTGAATGCCGCGACGCGGGGTGATCCCAGCTCCAGTTCAGAAGGGAGAACAGCTTCTGCGCCGTAGACCAGGAAGAAAGGAGTTTCCAGAGCTCGGCTAGGAGTGGTCCGAAGTGACCACAACACGCCGGAGTTCTTCGTCCACCGGGCGCCACGCTTATGGAGTCGGTCGAACGCCGGTCTTGAGGCCCTTCAACACCGGTAGCGTTGGCCCGCTCGACTGGCCGTTGCTCTTGGGGTGGGCCACCGAGGCAAAGCAGACTTTGGTGCCCATCTCTTCACGAGAAATCCAAGAAGGTCGCACAGGTGAATCAGGCACCGTTGTCGGTGATAATGCGGTTGGCGACCCCAAAGCGGCGAAGATCCCTTGTATGAACTTGATCTGCACTGTGGCGGTGATGGACCTCACCGCCTCGGCTTCCACCCACTTGGTGAACTTGTCGGCGACGAGCAGTGGGTGTAGCCCTCGTGGCCAGCGAACGGGCTCAGATATCCGGCCCGCATCGCGAAGGGCCAAGAGAGCGGGATAGTTTGCGTGGCCTGGCCGTTGGTGGATCCGCTTGGCGTGGAATCGCACGCCGCATCTCCTCACCACCGCAAGCATCCTGGAGGGCGGTCGGCCAATAGAACCCTTGACGGAAAGCCTTTCCCGCCATCGCTCGTCGGACATATGGCTCCCAGACACGCCTCGTGGATATCGAGAGCAAACTGCTCCCCTCTTCCCGAGTGATGCACTTTAAGAATTCCGTTCTTACCCGGCGGTATAGATCCCCGCCCACCAGGGTATAGCACTTGGCCTTCGTGCTACCTTCTCTGGCCGACACATCATCATCGGGCATTCTTGATCCCTCGTAGGCCAGGATCGGATCCATCCATGTGCCTTCCCGGCCAAGCACAGCCGACCACGAGGTGGCCGTCCGGTACTCCGCTGGCCAAGCGTTTCCACCGAGCCACTTTCCTCCAAGAGCGAGTGAAGCGGCATCACCACCGTCCCCGCCGGAAATGGGGGCTGCGATGGACGGTCGCGGAAGCCTTTCTTCAAAGACCCCGATCAGCACAGGAGATCTGGTTGAGGCGAGCTGGGCGAGCTCGTCTGCCAGATGGTTGTCGCGTCGGGGGATGTGAGTGTACCCCAACCCTTCGAAATGCCTTTCCAACTTCCTGACCTCCGCCAGGTACGCCGCCATGACGGGTCAGACAGAGAAGTCTTTCCTTGCTCGATTGGCGACCGCCAGGAGTCGCCCTTTACTTGCGCGGCGCCGACGGCTGCGGCGGGCTGCCCGCAGCCTCAGCCCAAAGAAGCCTCGTACGGCGACGTTGTTAGTGGCCTTGAAGTCGAGGACGACTACGCATTGAGGAGGTCCCGGCCGGAGAGACTAAGAACCTCACTTCGCCTTCAAGCCTGAAGGACCTGTCGAAGAAGAGCGCCCAGTGGGGAGGACGCGGGGACCTCATCGGCTGCTCTACTGAGTCCACTCGACGACAAAGTCCGCCAGCCTTTGACTCTTTATCGCAGTGCGAGGGGCGAACTTGACACCGAACTCCCCCAACTCGACGGACCACTTTGCGATGCGGCCCTCTGCTTCTCGGTTGTGGAGGATTTCACGCAAAGGATATGAGGAGACTACTGTGATCTCCCTCCCTTGAAAATAGTGCCGCAACTTTCTCGACGCTACCACCACAGCATAGACCATCTTCTGAGGCTGAGGGTACCTTGTTTCTGCGTCGTGTAGCATTTTGCTGATGTAGTTGTCGGCTTACTAACCAACAGGCACCCTAAGACTGGGTGCTTGAGAGATTCGGACTGGGGGCTTTTGTGGCAACCGCTCCAAAGACAGGAAGAACGGGATGCTGGGAGCAAGCAAGAAGACAGTCGGGTTTACCCAGGTTCGGGCCCTCCACAGGAGTAATGACCCTAGTCCTGCTTGGTGGTTTCCTCTGAGTTCAAGGTTCTTACAAGGTTGGAAGAAGACCCTCTCAGTTCTCGCCAACCCAATAATCAACAACCCTCCTCCCATGCATCCTAGCTCCCTTTTATACTGGCCGGCCGAGGCGCATGGGGCTTACAAGCTATGCGTAAAGCAAGCTGCCTCGACACGCATTACAAAGGTGCATTTAATGCACCCGTCATACTCTCTTACATCACATTTAATGTTTGTCCTAGCCGACTTAGACTTCGCCTTGGGCCCCGCCTGTCATTACCCCCTGCACGCTCCGCCGAGAGAGGGGATGTCGACTCGGCACCACCCATCATTAATGCGCGCTTAGGGAAGACGCGCCGCCATACCACAGCCTTCACACTCGCAATTAATGCGCACGTCTCGCATTAAATACACGCCTCGCATTAAATATCCTTGACCCTTCGCCTCAGTACATTACGGGGTTGATTCTTGGGAACTACGCCCGAGGTGTGGCTCGAGCGCCACTGCCCTCTTGGCGAGCACCTTTGCCGGTCGCCCGAGGAGTGGCTCGACGCCACTGCCCCTGGCGAGCACCTTCGCTGTCGCCAGGAGCGCCTGAACGCCACTCGCCCTGGGCGAGCAACTTGGCTGGTCGCTTTGAGGAGTGGCTCGACGCCACCTCGCCTGGCGAGCACCTTGGCTGTCGCCAGAGGAGTGGCTTGAGCGCCACTGCCCTGGCGAGCACCTTGGCCGGTCGCTTCAGGAGTGGCTCGAACGCCACTCGCCCTCTGGCGAGCACCTTGGCTGTCGCCTCGAGGAGTGGCTCAACGCCACTCGCCCTCTTGGCGACGATGCTTGGCCGGTCGCCGAGGAGTGGCTCGAGCGCCACTGCCCCTGGCGAGCACCTTGGTCGTCGCCTCGAGGAGTGGCTCAACGCCACTGTCCTCTTGGCGACAAGATTTAATGCGTGCGTGGTACCCGGTAGCTTAATACGCCGATGAGTAGACCGGTCGTTGGACACCTTCCCGTTCCGCCACCGGCGCGCTTACGACGAAGGGCTAGCCGCCACATCTGGCGATAACGGCTCGCCGGGCCAGAGCAACCAAAGACTGGGGGAAGAGAGGTACTTCTTGAGATCTTCAAATGCCCGTTGGGCTTCGGGTCCATTCAAATGAGTTGGTCTTCTTCAATAGCTTGAACAATGGCAGACTTTTTCTCCGAGCCGGATATGAACCGCCCAGGGAGGCTAGCCGCTACCAAGCATTGCGCTTGCTTGAGCCGGGTAGGCGGTGCATCCGCCGATTGCTTCTATCTTTTCCGGATTGACCTCGATTCCACTACCGGAGACCAGAAACCGAGCAGCTTTTCCAGATGAAACACCGAACACACACTTCTGGATTCAACTTCAGCAAGAGCTTCTAAGGCGAGAGAAGATCTCTTCTAGATCCTCGAACGAGCTCATCGCCTTTTTTGTCTTTATCACGGATCATCAACATACACTTCCAGATTCCTCCCTATTTGGGGCCGAAACACTATATGCATGGCCCGGCCGGGTAGGTGGCGCCCGGCGTTCTTCAGCCCGAAAGGCATTCTCGATATAACAAGACACACCGAGGGGAGTCACAAAAGCGCTTTTTCTTCATCTTCTTGCGCCATGTCGATCCGGTGGTAGCCGGAGTAGGCGTCGAGGAAGACAGAGCCGCACCCGCCGTAGAGTCGACGACGATGTCTATCCGCGGCAAAGTGCACGGGTCCTGGGGCAGGCTTTGTTGAGGTCGATAAAGTCGATGCACATTCGCCACCTCCGTTGGACTTCTTCACAAGCACGGGTTGGCGGCACCACTGGGTAGGTGGCCTCCCGCACGATCTTAGCAGACAAAAGCTTTTCCACTTCATCCCGAATGGCATCCTGTCGCCAGCGCTGCCACGGATCTTTGCCGAACCGGGTGCGCTCCAGGGAGCGTTGCCAATCGGTGCTCGATCACCTCCCTGGGGACCCCGGTCATTTCTGAAGGTTCCCAGGCGAACACATCCAGGTTAGACCGGAGGAAGGTGACGAGCGCGTCTTCCTATTTGGCGCTGAGGTCAGTGCCAATCTTGACGACCTTGCCCGAGCCATCCTCGCCCACGGGGACCGCCTTTGCCTCACCCAAGGGTCTGGGCGGAGCACGGGTCTTGGCCGAGGGGGAGGCCGGATTGTCGTCCTTGTCGCGTGCCGAGCAGGTGGTGCCGGCCAGATCCTGCAGCTGCTTGCTGAGGCGCAGGGCTTCCAGTCTATCCACCTTCACGATGGTGGACCCCAGGCCACAGGATCTTCACTAGCATGTAGGCGTAATGGGCCACCGCCATGAACTTGACCAGGCCGGGCGGCCGAGCAAGGCGTTGTAGGGAGGTCGAAATCGGCGACCTCAAAATTCACTGACTCTGTCCGGAAGTTCTCCGAACTTCCGAACCTCGCAGCCGGACTTGCCCCAGGGGTAAGAGGCCTACCCCGGGCAACTCAGAAATAGCGGGCCGGACGAAGTTCCTCAGACGGGATTTGGAGCGCTGCACGCTCCGACAGATAGCGAGTTGATGGCATCGCCTCCATCAACTAGGACCCGTCCGGCTTTGCGTTGCGGACCGTGGGAGACACCACGATCGGGAGATGGCCAGGGCGAGGTGTTCTCGGGTGGTCGGCCCGGTGAAAGTGATCGATTGCCCGACCACTTCAGCGGCCGACTTCGCCGGAGGATGACGTTGTGGCACACACCTCGATCTCGCTTGTACCGCGAAGTTCGATGAGTAAGTGGCGAGCCACCGTGTATGAACGCCACAAAGGCGCTCTGCCTGTTGGAAGGCTAACGGAGCTGCATCTTCATCGTCTTCGTCTTCGTGGTCTTTCTCACGGCGCTTCTTGAGCCGCCTGTCGACCAACTTGGACACAACCTGGCAATCCTCCAAGTCGTGTCCGCTTGTTCGATGGATGGGGCAATAGGGCTTGCCACCATCGTTCGCGGCGAAGCGGCGGCAGCAGTCCCTGCGATCGCCACGCGCCGCCGGCGCTTCGTCTCGTCGGTCTGGTCGTCATGACGCCGGGACTTGAGTTCCGGCTCAGCGACCAAGACCTCCTAGCGGTTGCCTCCGCCGCTTTTCTTTTTCTTCTTGCGGTCGGAGGACTTCGAGGCGCCAAAGATCGCCGAGTCGAGGGTCTTGTCGCGCACTTCCGAAGCTGGCCGCTCGGGCACTTGTGCGCCAGGGAGAACAACTTCAGACGTGGTTGAGATGACGCTGGCGTGGCCATCTTTTCCGCATCTTACGGTCTCGGACCCCCTTCGGAAAGCAATAATCACCGATTGCTCGAAATCCGGGGATCGTGTTGCGGCGATGGCTGAATCGCCGGATGAACTCTCTCGGGGACTCCTCTTCTCGCTCCAGGCGTGGAGATCGTCCTCCACGCTTGGTTGAGCGTGAAGAGCCTGAAAGTTGGCGACAAAATGTCAACAGCTCCTCCCACGAGTGTCTGAGCCTCGCGGGAGGTTAAGCGACCAAGGCAAGGCGAGCCGTCGGCGATGTTGGGAGGTAGTTGGCCATTACTTTCGGATCCTCCCAGACGCACCACCGTGGTGTAGATCTGCAGGAACTCCTCCGGGTTGGTGGTACCATCATATTTCTCGAAGAGGCGGGCGGAACCTCTCCGGCCATGCAGCTTGTCGGCGGCGGAGAGAGAACGCCTGGCATCCGACGTTGTATGGGGAGCAGCGTCGTTCACCCTCGATCCCGAGGAGAGGATGAGGAGTGCGACCTGCGGCTCTCACCAGTCCGAGGAGGAGCCCCTGTCTTGCACCCATGGCGCTCGCGAAGGACACGACGCAGTCACCGTCTGGCCAGCGTTGCCTCTCGTCAAGGCGCGATCGAAGGTCTTCGCGGTTCCCCCTGGACTCGGGGACCGCGGGAAGAAGCGAGTCACGTGCCCATCCCCGTTCTGAGAGGGGTTGCAACCAGACTCCTTCCCTTGCCCCGGTCCTTGGTGCCGGGGAATTGTCGTGTGACTGGAAACCGTGGCGTCGGTTGCGCTGAGCTCCTGTCGCCTCATGCCGGAAGCCCTGGTCGCCGCTTCAACTTGTTGCCGAGCGGCATCCACCAGTGGACGATATCCCGCAGCCACGAGTGGTCGGGTGTCATCCCAGTCACCGGAGGATGATCGAGGAGGAGCCGGGCCGCTGAAGGCTTAGCGGGTGTCGTCCCTCAGCGCCAAGCGCCGTTAGACGGTGACCCACTGGCGCGGGAGCCAAGTGCACCGCTCCGCGGCGGAGGGGCTGGGTGGCCCGGCCTCTCCGAACATTGGGACCGGCTACGGCGCCCCTTACCTCGGCAGATCGGCTGCGCTTGGAATGCGATTCCGCCATGCAGACAAGCGCCTCCTCTCGCTGAGCTCGGCGAGAGCGAAAAGAGGAGGCAATCTAACCACCAATAGCCCCTACTGGCGCGCCACTGCCGGGCAGATTAGCCAACAGCACCTCCGAGACGGTGCTTATGAGGTTCGACGGGGCTTCGGGGCAATCGCCTCGGAAGGGAAGACGGTGACGATCCGGGCACCGGGAGGCTCAGACTAACGGGGGGACGCAAAGAGTTTTTACCCAGGTTCAGGCCCTCCGAAGAGTAATAGCCCTAGTCCTGCCTTTCTTGGTATTGCTTGTGTTCTTGCTGGAGAGGATGAAAACCTACTCACAATGAGTCGAACCCACCCCCTCTCCCATGCACCCCGGCTCCCTTTTATACTTGGACTGACGGGGGCGCATGGGAGGCTTACACTGCCAGCCATCATCATTACACTGGCATGGGCTCATTTAATGCGCACGCCGCTGTTCTTACATCCATTAATGTCTGCTGTATCTATCATAGTCCTGCCTTGGGCCCCATGTCCACCAACGCCGCCTGCCTGGTCACGGGTGAGGTGTAGTTGTGACGTCTCCCAAAGCCATGATGCGCTGGGAAGGCGCGCCGCCACGCCAGTAGCTCCCTTGCTTCCACATTAAATGCGCACGATTCGCATTTAATGTCCCCGATCTCGACAGGACTATCCCGGGATGGTGCGCGATGGCCTAGCTTGCACGCCACGTGTCCGCCGGCGACCACCTTGTCGTCGCCAATGCCTGGCTCAGACGCCATGTGTCCGCCGGCGACCACCTTCTTTGGTCGCCTACCGCCTGGCCCAGACGCCATGTGTCCGGGCGACCACCTTCTGGTCGCCAGCCGCCTGGCTCAGACGCCATGTGTCCGCCGGCGACCACCTTCTTTGGTCGCCAGCCGCCTGGCCCAGACGCCATGTGTCATTGGGGCGACCACCGTACGGGTTTTTCTCTTGCCGTGGCAATGGGCTCAAGCACGCCCTGGCTGCCACTTGATTCCTTTTTTAGTGCGGGGGAGCGGGTACCTTGGTGTAGAATACGCCGACAACATGTATACCTATTGCTATAACCTTGATTGCCTACATTAATTCTATACGTATGTCGCATATTTTGGCTCAACCTCGTTACATGATTTGTCTGGCAAGGAGGTATACCATTACTGAACCGTCCAGGTTTTAATAATCATCGAAATATACAACAAAAATACTCTCTATCTGGGCACGTAAAGCATCGTCCGTCCCAGTTCATTACGAGCATCCTCGAGTAAAGAATAAAACTTGAGAAAATGCTTCTAGTGGACAAATGTTTCGTTTGGAGGGGTGACGCCCATCATCTCGTAATACGCCTTCTCAGCCTCTGCCATTCTTCTCAGCTTCTACACATTTCCTCACAGCAAAACCGAGACCCCATCCATGTACCAAGTCATTCTACAACAACAAGCATATATTAACCACATGAAGTGCACAGATACAGGAGAGCATATGATGAGGTTATATTGCACCTGAATCATATGCCACACACATCTCCATGCATCCCTGGAGAAGAATGGAGCCATTATTTCAACAAACCTGTACATCAAACAAACATAGTTAGGCCAGTTTCACATATATCAGCAACTGGAGCGAGCAAATTGAGCTACTGGGGAAAAAACTACATACTAGCTCTGGGAACTAAATTATTGACCTTGATCATTTTGTTGTCTTGTCCCTCAATGGACAATTGCGGCTATCATGGTAGGTGATCTCTTTGCATGACCTGCACATACGCGCCCCTCTTTTTTTATTATCCATGTTCTCAACTTGCTTCCCATCCTTCTTTACCTTCTGCCCGGGCCTTATTCTCTTGCACCTTCCCACGGATTTTACTTCATTAGGTGGTTGAATGTTCACTTCATTTGGGATGGAACAACCTACAAACGCTTCAATCTCTTCGGTTTGACTTAGCACATTCTTACAAAGCGGGGCCGTAACATCACGTGGAAGACAGCCTGTTGCTGGTTCGAGCGCTGAGCACACCATCGGGGCCGTAATCCAAAGCGGTGTGGGTGTCTGCGTAATACCAGTCTGCGCGGGCGTTGCACTAGGGCAAGGCAAACCAACATGGCATGACGGCGCCGGGCGTCGTGGACATCGAACTTCAGAAGAAGCCCTTTGCACTGAGTCATGGATCGGACCGGCAGTAGTAGGCGGTGAACCGGCAAAAGTAGGGGCTGCCAACGTCATGAACTACAGACCGACAGATGATGTTGCCGCCGGCGTCATGGACCACTGACCGGCAGAAGATGGCAACACCGGTGTTGTGGAGGGCGGAACAGTAGGGCAAGTCGGCGCCATGGGCTGCTACGTGAGCATACGAACTGCAAGAGTGGGCTTCTCCTTCGAGCTGCAAAGAAAAAAGAGAATAGAAATTAGCCATACCATGGCAAACGAAAAATCAACAAATCAACAGTTATCAAATGAATCAACAAATCAAGAAATTTGAGGTTATTCCTAAGCGTCTAGAATAAAGAAATCAACAGTTATCAAATGAATAAGGAAACAAATCAAGATCCTGTGCTCGTAAGGAAACCTATATAGATCAAATTAAACAAAATCGCCAACAGCAGCAAGGAGCAGCACGTGCGATCGGGAGGGAGGAGCAGGCCGCGCGATGAGGAGCCGTGCCGGCCGTGGGGAGAGGCGCCGGCAGTGGGAAGGACGCGGGGAGGAGGCGCCGGGTGCGGGAATCCAGTGCTGCGATCGATCGGACCTAGGGAGGAAAACGAACAGACGGTGGAGGAGGTATTCCCGAGAGATAAATTAATTTTAGGGTGGTTTGTGTAAAATAGTTTAAGTGATAGAGAGGGTTTCCACCTTGATAGATCTGGATCGCAGATTCTTTATCCGACTGCTGGTATTAAGAGTTAGCATGTTAGCATCCAATGATCCATTAGCACTAGATATGTTCCCTTTCTTCTATACTCCTATTTATTCTCTCAACCATATGCATTTTATGTATTACCACTCACACAAAGTAGGAGTATATCTTTCATCTTCCAAGACAATTAAGTGAGGACATTTAAGTTATTTTCTCTCGTACCTTTCTCAATGTTAACGCACCCTTAATTCTTGTGCAAAGTTAAAATACACCTTATAAAAATAAACGGAAGAAATATATGTTATTCTAGCTTTCAAATTTTTGTTCCTCAATACTTTATCTGTTTCTGAATAAATAACGTTTAGGGTTTTCCACTTCAACTAAGATACATGTAGTAATGATCAAATCGTTCTCATTCATTAGCTCACTTATTACTCTTGGATGGTGTGTGTTACTCTAATCCACAATGCTCCGTCCAGTCACAAATAGTAGTTGTTTTGGACATCAACACGGTCCCCAAAACTCAACTTTGACAACAAATTTCTATTATGATATATTTTAAAAATCCAATAAAATTATAATACTATGAAAGTACGTTTCAAGACGAATCTACTTGTATGATTTTCATCCATCCAATCTAAATATTTAAAAGATGTCGATAACTAAACTTTCAAAAATTTGACTGCACACATTCAAAACCAACTACTATTTATGACTGGGGGAGTAATAAATAACTATGAGAGTAATGAATGTTAGTAGTATGAAAAAAAGTCAAAATTGTCTCGAAATTGTAGAATGACATGTACTGTAGGAATAAAATTCGAAATTGTAGAATAACATGTACTGTAGGAATAAAATTTGAAATTTAGAATGACATGTATTCATGAACGGATGAAGTACATGTTATTCTCCAGTTTCAAATTAACTTTTACCACCTTTTTCTTTGCATTCCCTTTTTATTCCTATTTTCAATGTCATTTTCTGCAATGGACTATATTGTACACAACATGAAAGAGCAAAAAATAGCCAAGTAAAGAAGGGCAATGGTTTTTTATACAATGTCTTAGTCGTTATGTAAAATCTTAGAATGATATTTATTCAGGATCGGAAAAACTGCAGTAAAAATAACCTATATAAAATAGGCATTAGTGTTCTCCCTGTGACAGACAAGACGAATTCCGTTCCATGGAGCATAGTCGCGCAGCGTGAAGCACGCACATAATCATTGCAATTTAGAATTGCCATTTTTCTTTTGCATTTTCGACCATAGGAATACAAGATGAAGCGGACAGAGCTAGCCTCCCTATTCGCCAACAGATAATTCTAGCCACATCTATTGTTGTCAGTGAATCAGTTAACGGTCATCAGCAGCCAGGGTCATGTTCGTCAACAAAAAAACTGAAATGTCATTATCGTCAGTCCCATTGCAACGATCCTGCTTGTGTTGATTTTCTGAAGTCCAATGTTAATTACAGATCGCTCGACTAAAGAGAACAAGACCTGCACACCATAGGAAAAAATGGAATGAGATGAGATAACATTACCAGTTCAATTTAAACAATTTTTAATGTACCTACATAATGCAAACACAGAAGCATGTCTTTTGTTCAACAACCAAATCATCATCGGAGTAAGACTGTAAGAGTCGGCAATAGATTGGTATATATAAGATGGAGTATGCACTTCTCTGTCAAGTGAAGTATCAAAACATAATCATGAATTGCTTGAAGAAATAGTAGAAAAACGACTGGAAAATGGTAGGGATAATTCATAATATACCACTCAAAAGAGTGGCGTGGCTCGAAATGCCACTTGAAAGATTGACTTCCATTACATACCACTCCAAATATGTTTAGATACAGGATATACCATCATCCCATCGGAAATGACAGTTTTGCCCATGGATGGCACTGCTAGAATGGCTGACAACTGCAGATGGTTAGATGTTGTGTTTTGTGCATGATATGGCACAAGACTTTGGTGCCCTTTATGTAATAACTTAGATGGTAGTATGACAGTATGCTGCTTAGTACTTGATTGTTATCGTTATCTGTCTTCCTGAATTGTTATTGTTATGACAGGCAGAGTTTCGCCTATGGCAATGTAGTAACATATCATAAGAGTTGTTGCAAGATAACTATTGCAAACAAAACGTCAAGTTAATTAGACAACCATCCATTGCAAAAGCACTTGTCCATGACACGTTAACTAGATAACCATCGCAACCATCCATGATGACAAGTTCCTAAAGCTAGCAGATTACATAAACATAAGCAGTGGTTCATTACAACATCCAACAGTTGCCAAAATGAAATCCCATTTCACATCCTAGAGCAAATCTCACATAAGCAGTGGTTCATAACACATAAGCAGAGGTATTTCCTGGAAGTGTGAAAACATGGAACACAAGGGCAAAACGATCATGTGACATGGCCAAAAGAGGGGGAAAAACTTTAATTCACAGTAAAATTGAGGTAATGGCATATCCTAAATCTAAACATCTGTGCAGTGGTATGTAGTGGAAGCCAATCTTTTGAGTGACATTCTGAGCCACGCCACTCTTTCGAGTAGTATATCATGAATTATCCCAAAATAATATGGGGCAAGACATAGTACTGATAGCTTAAACCTTTAGTTGCAAAGCTACCACCGATAGATATACTTCAAGCATAATAAAATTAAGTTATGAAATGGCACAACTTATTTGGAGCCGGAACTCTATACATGGAAGGAAGTATCTCGTTTCATGAGGGTGTTTCTAGTGTCAAACAAGGGTAGATGATATGAAATATAACTAGAGGCACTCACCTTAATTTAGTATACAACGTATATTTGGATTTAGAAATCCAATATGCTATGCCTAAATGCTTTATAGATAGAAGTAGGATTAGATTTGCGGTCAAAATATGCAAAACAATAACAGAGTCACATTGTGGTAAACAATCCAATCACAGAAATGCTATCAATATCTTTTGTGTCAGCTGCAATACCAACGAATAAAAACTGTGTTCTGCTCTTTAGTAGCTTCCTCGAAAGTAAATAATAGCTTGATACTGATGGCCTTGGGCATCTCAAACTCTCAAGTAAATAGAGATAAAAGGAGAACAAAGGCATGTGTGTTATCCCTATGATGTGTTTGAATCAAATGTATCCGTTAGAACTAGAGGCATTATAAATGGACCCATAAATGGACGAAGATCTTATAGATGTGTTGGACTAATTGATAGGCTTGGACTACCCACTTGGATACAAATTGCATTTGGACTATTCTTGACCCTGATGGAAGATATTGCCATTTAAGTTGGATATAAGCTAGACTTATGTAAAACTGCAACTTATGCCAAATCCATTGACACCTTTACATGCAGCAATAAAATAAACAACATCAAAATGATAACTCATACATCCTTTTTTAAGTCATTCAATTGAAGAAAACAGCTTTCAGCAAGAGTTTACTGAAACAACCCAAGGTTCCATTAAGCAAATAAGTTCATTAAGCAATTGGGCAGCGAAGTAATCAGCAAATTGCTTTTGGCAAAGGACATAAAATTTGCACAATCACAAGGTATGAAAAACAAAATTTCATCACAAGTAAAATATACCTTAGTAAAACAGTAAAAGGGGCTAGGGTAAATGGTAGTTTTGACCACCAAAGCAAGCAAGACCAGCACAGCCAGCCGAGCAAACCAGAGTGCATCCCCCTTGGGCTCTCTTCGGTCAAGGCAAGCACAGAGAGCCACTCCTTCGCTTCAGCCAAGGACAGCAAGCAGCACATCCCTTTTTCTCCCACTCCAGCCGAAAGCAAGCAGCAGAAACAACCAGTTTACCGAGCGGTTTTAAAAGCCGAGCCTCGTCGATACGGGCAAAAATCGCAAAAATTGAGCGATTTTCATCGATTTTTTGAACCCTGTCTCAGTGTCCTTCCCTCAATTTTCTCTAATTTTGGGACCTAAACCTTGTACTTACTCATGAAAAATATTAGTCCCAAATTTTCAGTTGTCATTAATCATCAAAATCGAAAGTAGGGGCCTAGATGCTACACCTGCATGAGTTTATTCTATTTACCCCAAGTATTAAAGCGTCAAAGAGAGGCCACAAGACAATGGGCATATTTGTAAAAAGAAGCAAACAGTTTAACTGCTCATTCATGTAATATGTATGCTTAACATGATGATCGACATTAGCACGCTTATATTGCTCCTTATCTAATTTGGAGTAGGTTTACCATTTATGAGTAAAAAGATGTCACAAAAGTTTGATGATAAGCCCAGAGAAACTGGCATATGCATATTGACTAGAAGTCTAGGCATGGTATGCCTTTACGTTAATAGGCAAACATGATCCTGGTACTATAGTTACTTCAGAAATGTAAAATCTTGACATGCATGTCATCAGCAAGTGGAGGACATACTGGAAAACTACCTTGTGACTCCCAGAAAAGACAACGAAGGCGACACCGTGCCGTTATGCAGCAAGTGCAGCCATGTTCGTGCCTACTGTTGGAATGACTCCACCGTTTGCCATTATTGCATGAGCTCCAACAATCACCTATATGATTTATCACGAAAATCAACAATTATATTTTGAAAGGAAATATAAATCTAAAACAAAAAAAATTCCCAACATTGTTACCATGTCAACTCGGGGGGATCATAGCAAAAACAGCCGAATCAGTTATAACGGTGGTTTGTAGACCTTCCTCTAGCAACACTTTTGCAAGATTACGCCCCTGACAACTGATTAAAGCGTCAATTCCATAACAGTTGAACAAATGAGATAACAGCAAAATTAACGGTTAAAGTAAAGTGGATATTGTGTATAAACCTTGGAGCACCTTCAGCAACATATACATGAAAAGATCCCTTCTTCTCCTTTGCAGCTAACAGGAACTCCTTTACAGTTCTAGAGCTACCCAGGATCAGGATTACCTGGCCGTGGAAAGAAAATTATCAGTTAGTAAATAAATTAACTTCTCATAAGTGCACATCTGATGCAGTTGTGCAGTCGCTTAAGGTCAACCTGGAGTCACTTAGCACAAAAGAATAAGAGATAATGATACCTTCAAGTTAATGGCAATTTAATATGTTTATGGAAGTTTCAGTCAAAGTACAATTGCACAGTAGACTGTAGTTTACAACAAAACAAGCTTAGTATCTCTATAAAAAATTAATAATTCCTTGAGGACAATTGACTAGCCTGTAATCTTTCTTGGTATGTTCACTCCTGTTCGAAGCACCATATTAAGCAACAGCATTTTCTTTCCTACAGCTGTTGCATAATTCTTTCCCCTAATTGTCAAGTTCCAATCAATTGTGCTCGCACCTCCACAGTCCACACAACATGCATACACCGTCGTTGTCTCATTGAAACCAATGCTTAACTCTCCTCCAAGCAATAAATACAGGGGAATCTCCTTATTTTCCACATGATTGCCATCAGTTCTTTTTTAAAGATGTTAAATCCAATAATGAAGCATACGCTGCATAGTGCATACCATAGTCCTTTGTTTACTATCTCAGAGGATGAACATTATATTCTGAAGTGCGGAAAAGAAAACCAATTTCCTAGCAATAATAATTTTATCTGCACTTTTTTTTGACAGTTAATGAAACAAAATAAACCAAGAGCATCTAGAAGATGAAAATATGGAATAGCTCGATTTTTGTTCATGATGAATGCTTCTGACAAAATAGCACCTATTTGTAGGAGGGACAAGACTATACTTAGAATTGTAAATGGTCTACAACTGAAGGCGAAAAATTTCTTATGTTCGCCAAGAGAAGATCATACATTTGGGGGATAAGCTCCACAGCTTGCTCTGCAATCTGGTCGTAGCATGTGTCCATCTCTTGAATCAGTTCACCAATGGCAGCAGTGATATCATGCTTTAGCTCCTTACCTTTTGAATTCTTAGCTGCAACTGTTCAAGTGTAACATGCAGAATGTTAATGCCAGAAGACAAACTTGAGAATTGGGATGATATGCCTTTGCTGGTTTGCCCTATTTAAATAAACAAGGACTAAAGAAGTAATCAACAACACTGACTTAAGTAGACACCAAAAAGAGAAATAGAGCATATGATACATACACTTGCTTTTATCTGAGTCCTCAGTGGTAGTCATAGGAATGTTTTCAGAAGAGTTTGCAATGAGGGTTCCCGGAGAGCACTTCTCGCACCCGCAGCAAGGATAACAGCTGACAAGGTAAGACGGTTTTCATTTCCATTGTGACATTCATCATCACAGTTCCCTATGTCCCCATCCTCCACTGTAATTATATGCAGAACTCATCTCACAATGTTCCCCACAGCAAGCTCTGCAATGTCCATTCCACATCGTTTAAAAGTAGTTGTAAGGTAAGGTATATTTGGACAATGCCAGAGAATTAAGGGAGAAACCCCTCGTTCCCGTGTAACTAAATATAATCGAGCATTCACACTACATATGAAGCAGAATGTAACCATCACACTTCAATTGCGGTACAAACAACTTATTCTCTGATATGACACTCCCCCCATTTCCTTTTTGAAAAGAACTTTATCTCCCTTTCGGCATCAAGCACCTTCCAACAACCAGATTCATCAAGAAGTAAAGCAAACAGATATACCCTAGGGAGTGAGAAAAGCTTATGCTGCATATAATTTAATCCTAATGGCACAAAAGGCAACATATCACTGTGCAGGCATCCTAATTCAACTTCACTAACCACTATCACTAAAAAATATATACAATCCCGCTAGAACACTCACATCTCACAACGAGAATTAACTGGATCAGAAAATTTTTGGTTCAATTAGGCTTTTGTAGGCTCATCAACGTAGCTGGAGAGGGAATGAGCTAAGATATAGCACCCAGCGACAATCAAACCTACACAAATGCTAGTGCTTAACTACGCATTTACTTTGCAATCACTAACGCCAACGCGTGTGGAGGCAATAAACTTCACATGCTACATTGCGCATGTACTAAATCCAACGGCATTCGCACCAATGAACCAGGCACGCAACAATGAACTTTGCGAGTGTTGGTGGAGACAACGCACTAAGCTTAACTTAGAAAGTGTGAAACTAGACTGGCAGACATGCTAGCGTGTCAAAACCAAGTAAAATGAATAGCACTGACAAAGTACGCCGGGCATGGCGGCGCGCGGCTGTCGGGAGCTCGATCAGGCGGCGAGAGGAAGGGGTTAGGGCTTTGGCTTCTCGTTCTCGGAGAGGATCAGAGGAGGAATTCGAAGGTTGCGGGCGTTTGGAAGGAAACGAGTGGTGGAATAGTGGAATCTCTCATAAGGGCCCTGAAATTGTCGGTTATTTACAATTGGGTCCTTTGATCACAATGACAAGTGGGACCGCCGGTTCAGGGGCTTTGGGCTCGTCTCCAACCTGGCGACACCAGTACCTCTCGAATCGCGACCGGTTGCATCCGAAACTACGAAGGTCGACGGCGATGGCGGCGGCGGGGAGGCGGAAGCGCGCGGCGGTGGTGGTGCTGGGCGACATAGGCCGCAGCCCGCGCATGCAGTACCACTCCCTCTCTCTCGCCAACCAGGTACTCCTCTCCTAAATCCATCACCTCGTTATGTTTTGTTTGGATTGGATTAGATGAGATGAGCCTAGTCCCATCCAACTCGCGCGGCATGGCGATTCATTCTTCTGCCTGAATTATTTGCCTATTTCATCGCTGCTCGTGGCTGGCTCATGATTCTTAGTTATATCATGGCGAGGATAAGGAAACGAAGAACATGTGCCTCGTCTCAGTTGTGCTTGTGCCGCTATTTTTGTTCTCCCTTGAAGGTGTGATCCAGCAAGTGCAAAAATTAGTATTAGCCGAGGAAGGCTTTGAAGTGACGAGAAGAAAAAAGTCCTACATATACCAATAATTTGTTTTTACACGAGGCAAAAGCTTTGAGAATCTGAGACGTGTTCCATGTTGTTGAGGGCATGGACCAAACAATTCTAATGTATCGGCATATGTTATTATGTTTTTTCTATCCTTGACTTAGTCGTTCGTTATTCTTCTTGGCAGGCTGGTATGGAAGTGGACATTGTTGCGGATGGAGGTATTATGTTCTTCACAATTTAATTGTACTGTTGAGTTCTACTCCCGCATTGTAGTTGGAGCTATACAGCTTAAGGAACATCATATGAGCCGAAACTGCATCAGCTTTCGTTGTTGCTTCTTTTTCTTCTTTTTCATTTTTTGAGATTTGACCTTGTATTCTACTTTGTGTAAATGAGCAGGAAGTGATCCTTATCTATCATTGAGACAAAATCCATCAATTCACATCCACGAGATGGTATTGATTGTTCGGACTATCCTATTTCCCCCTATTTTATCATATTGCTATTAACTTCAAAATTGTATCTTCAGAAATCAGTGCAATTAAGTGGAATTTCAAAGATATCTGGTGCTCTGGCACTGCTACTTAAAGCTGCCGTCCAGTTTGTCATGCTAATTTGGTTCCTTTGTTTTAAGATTCCTCGCCCTGATGTCTTTGTTGTTCAGGTCAGTGGAAATAAAATTATATTTAGCTTCCTTATCTCCGTGTGTAGTTCAGGATTGCATGAACAGTATGTACACTCACTATCACTGTCATCAATTTAGAATTTTTTTTAGAGAATTCGGCAATTTAGAATCCATCATTCATCCAGCATGCTAAGTAAACTCTAGTGTTAGCGTCATGTCTTCTTCCGCAGCTTAAGATGCTACGGCGTCTCCAGTCCCATCTTGTTTCAGCGACATACATTTGACTTTTATATATATATATATATATATATATATATATAGGAAAATGGTTCCATACCCCTGGGAGTACGTACTCCCACTCTCAATATACTGCATAAATGATGTTATTATACTTCTTTATCTTTCTGAGTATACTCTAATACTAATTATAAGATACTCCAAAGTGAGTTTCACGAAAAATTTCATCAAAACCCACACTTTATAGCATAATTTGTTTATACACTCTTTTTGTACATGTAAAACGGTATATAGCAAGAAATAAATGGCTCCGATGAATTTTTTTCAACAATATCGCATTGTAGTATCTTGAATTATTATTTGGAGTATACTGAAAGTGATAAAAGAGTATAACACATTTGTTTAAGTAGTATACTAGATGTGGGAGTACGTACTCCCAAGAGTACAGAAAAGGTTTCCTATATATATATATATATATATATATATATATATATATATATATATATATATATGAAGCCTCTTTTCTACTCCCGGGAGTAATTACTCCCTATGTCGTATCTCACAACGTAAAGAGTATCGCATGCAACGGAGGGTATGTACATGTAGTATACAAATATATAAGACCATCTAGGTGGTATGTACGCTTTTTAGAGACACTCCTTTTTATGTACGCATATGAAGGTATTTGTAAAATAAGCTAAAACCTATGTACTCCCTTGCAATTGTTTCATGTAGTTCTCATTAGAATATCTTATAATTGGTATATAAGTGTATCCAAAGTGATAAAGGAGTATTTCAAGTTCGTTTGGGTTGTATTTCAGAGATGGGAGTAATTACTATATATATATATATATATATATATATAGAGGATTGCTAGTGTACTATCGATAGTACAGATCTTCCGTGCTATAGCGCTGTGTTTGCAAAATTCGAAGACGAAGTTGTTGATCCAAACCGTGCATTATGTTCATCTCATTGAAATCTCACTACCCACCAAATTTTATATTTTTTGAATTTTTTCTCCTATTTATTTTGTATTTTTCAAAACCAGCTTCATTGGACGCCCCGCAACTAATTAGATCGTGGATTTTGTAAAATACAAAATAAATAGGAGAAAAAATTCAAAAAATATAAAATTTGGTGGGTAGTGAGATTTCAATGAGATGAACATAATGCACGGTTTGGATCAACAATTTCGTTTTCGAATTTTGCAAACACAACGCTATAGCACGGAGGATCTGTACTATCGATAGTACACTAGCAATCCTCTCTCTCTCTCTCTCTCTATATATATATATATATATATATATATATATATATGGGAAAATGGAAGCGTATGATCGGGAGTATGTACTCCCTACTCCCTGAAGTTACACAAGTGGAAGTTGTATAAAACAAAAAATAAAGGGCTCCGATGAAATTTTTTTAACCATGTCGCATTGGAGTATCTTAGAATTATTATTGAAATATACCGAAAATGGTAAAGGAGTATAACACATTCGTACAAGTGGTATATTGGAGGTGGGGGTATATACGCCTAGGAGTACAGAAAAAACTTCCTCTCTCTCTCTCTCTCTATATATATATATATATATTCTTAATGAAATTTCATGTTTTAGTCACCTTGTTTTGCAATTACAATAAGCGACCTGATTTCTTTTATTTGATCTATCTTTTTTTTTCAACAGAATCCACCCTCTGTTCCTACGTTGGCTGCTGTAAAACTGGCTAGCTGGCTAAGAGGTGCTAAATTTATTGTGGATTGGCATAACTTTGGATATACATTGCTTGGATTGTCTCATGGCAGAAGTCATATAATAGTCAAAATCTATTTCTGGTAAGCCCCCGTACCTTTTTTGTTTATCTGCTAGGTATAGCATATTGGTCATGTGTATATTAATATAGTGACGTGTTCCTGTATTCTAGGTTCGAGAAGCACTTCGGGCGGATGGCTGATGGTGCCTTTTGTGTTACAAAAGCAATGCAGCATGAGCTTGCTCAAAATTGGGGAATAAAGTAAACCCATCGAACTTCAGTTAGTTTTTTTGGTTAAAGGCTGTTGTGCACATGCTCCTGTTTGTACTAACATAACCATCGATTTTCAGAGCAGCAGTTCTTTATGATCAATCTCCTGAATTTTTCCATCCTGCTTCCTTGATGGAGAAACATGAGGTGAGCATTTGTTTTCAGTTCATTTTCCCCTCCTTGCAGTGCTGCATATGTGGTCTTAAGACATGAAATAGTTGTTTAGCAGGCTGGGGAATTCCATTTGTAGTGCTATGGGCAATGTTGATTGCATCTCTGTTGGTATGATGTTCTCGAATCAATCGAAATACTTTATTCATGTTATAAGCTTATTTCAATTTAATTTTTGTTTTTTCTGTGGTTTGCTCTTACTTACAGAGAAAGAAGTGGTATGCAGGAACAGTACTGTCTTTACCAATAAGGTCAACAGTGAAATTTTCTTGAAGCTTAATAGGCCCGCACTTGTTGTGAGCAGCACAAGCTGGTCTGTTCTCTTAAACTGAGTGGTCCTAGTTATAGCATTCTTTATGTTCAGTACACTCGATTGTTGAGTGGAATGTTTAAGTGTGTGGAAAATTAGAAATCTTTGCCACTTATTCCAGGACACCAGATGAAGATTTCAGCATACTTCTGGAAGCAGCACTGATGTATGATAGACGTGTTGCTGCAACTTTAGGTGAAGAGGATTCAATGGATGAGGGGCAACTGTGGATCGATATGAAGAATGGGAAGCGATTTGTCTACCCAAGATTGCTATTTATTATCACTGGTATCATGTATTCTGCTATATTAGCTTGAATAACCAACTTTCAAATATTGTTCTGATTTCATAAATTTCAATTTTTGAAGGTAAAGGGCCTGATAGGAAGAAATATGAGGAGCAGATAAAAAGGATGAAATTGAGACGTGTTGCTTTCCGGACTATGTGGCTTGCATCAGAGGACTATCCTCTATTGCTAGGTAAACCTGTCAATTACCAAAAGAATTTTACATTGTGGCATGAATGCTGATTCTATGAACAATTACAGGATCAACTGATCTAGGCGTATCACTGCATACATCCTCATCGGGGTTGGACCTACCTATGAAGGTTACTCTCATAAGTATCTGCTTTCTTGAAGAGGGTGTACTGATTTTTATTTGCTGGATTGTAACTTAAATGGTTGTTATTAGGTGGTTGATATGTTTGGATGTGGATTACCAGTTTGTGCTGCTTCATTCTCCTGGTAACCCATGTTTTTTTACGTATTTGATTTGTTATGTTTTGGTTTTGGCCTTTGGGTTGTTTTGAATTATAAGGCTCTGGCTTTCCTTTTTATGTGTGCAGCATTGAGGAGCTTGTAAAAGTAAACAGAAATGGACTTCTTTTCTCAACATCTTCCGAACTCGCTGATGAACTTATGGTGAAGACCACTTTTAGCATTTTTATTTTCTATTTCATTTCATTGTATGACTACTTGCGTCATTTTTGGATATTTTTTGAAATTAGTATAAGCATTTTCCATTGTGACTTAGTTTTTACTGTTAGAAGAGTTGTTAAACGATTGCAATTGCAAAACCATGCAGATGCTCTTTAAGGGATTTCCGGAAGAATGCGATGCCTTGAAATCCCTCAAGGATGGTGCCTTGGATACAGGGTCATCTTCCAAATGGTCAACAGAATGGGAAACTAATGCTCTTCCTTTGGTGAACCAGGTGAGAGATTGAAAACCTGGCTGACTAAATATGGACACTACACTCACCAGATTAGGCCTTAGCTTCTTTCATCTCCGTTTTGTAGGTCATAGGTTGAATTGTTGAAATGCATGATAACAGTGATCAGATGGGCAAAATGGTTGTTTTACCACAGCCTGCCCGAATATCTGCTAATTCTAGAGATTATAGGTGTATTGTACGCTTGAGTCACCAGATGTGCATTTGAAGATTGAGGAGAGAGCATGTGCTATATCTGTTTGCTTGCAGTTGCACCAGCTGCTGCCAGGATCAGTTGTTAGTTGCTGTTAAGGGCATTGCTATTAGTCTTAGCATAACCTACCACCAGTGCCCTTGGGGCCTCTACCCAACCATCATGTATTCTTTGGGTAACTGTAAAGCTACCGAGTTGTTTAAAGGGAACGGTGCCATTTGTTGAGCACGTGTGGAAGTTGTTTTAGGATGTATTGTCGCCGGAGTTTAGCTGTGCTTTGACATGGGGCCTGATTAGAATGTCCAGTTACATGATTAGCAAAAGAGATCAAACAAACCATATTGTAACACTGCATTGAGGTCAACTGACAAAAGATTTTGCAGACAGACATACACATGTACCAAATAAAATTGTATCAGGAACCCGTTCAGATATCTAACACGATGTATGGAGAATTCAAGAAACATACAAGATTCTATGTTAGCTTGCAAACACTGCTACATACATACCCTTTCTGTCGGATGGAACTCTGAATCTGTTCTGATACATTTGGCTCCTTCTTCCTCTTCCCCTGCCATGTGCTGTTCGATCGTTCTTGATCATAGCGTCTGACAATGGTGAGTTTCTGGGATGTATCTTTCCTCTGATTTCTTCTTGCTGTGATGCGCTCCATGAAGCCTGCTCTTCACCCAGTTCAGAACCGGAAGCGGCAGCAGCAGCAACAAGAATTAACATCCGTCATTCGCTACAAGAAGTTCAAATGAAACAAAAAATGCGTGTGTACCTTAATGAGTACTTGTGCCCTCTGTATAAGTTCAGAAGAAAAAACGTGAAGGATGGGCTCAATAGCTAGTGGATGGATGATAGAGTTGTATATGTAGGAGCAGCTCCGACTTAGTGGGAAGCAAACACTACTATCGAGAGGAAGATTGTTTAGAGCATTTTTAATAGTACCACTTCAGTGCGGTTTTTTAGTAATATAATATCAATAACATTTTATGTGAACGAGGAAGGAGAAGAAAAGAGAATATGATATTTCTTGGAGCAAGTACAATAGTAAAGTTCACTATAGACTAATTGTAAGCTAAAAACCAGCTTGTACAATAATATCTTTAAAAGTTGTCTCTAAATGTTGTTCAATAATTATCTCTTCTCTCTTGTACATAAATAATCTACCTATACTCTCGTGCAAAACTGGCTGCTAAATAAGTTAGCTCTCTTCTCTCTCATCTTTTCTCATTCTTCCATATAGACAAAAACTGATGTGTGTAGGCTAAAGAGCTAACTGAAGTGATGTTATTATACATGTTCTTATAGAAGAGATAACCTGATCACGTAAATCAACGCAAAAAGTGATAGAGCGTGAGAAAAACAATGTGATAAAAATAATATAAAATAGTATTATCTTAGTGCTATCTTTTGGTGAGGTAGAGTTTTTAGAGATAATCTTTAAAGATATATGCTCTAAAGAAAACTTCCTTGATGAATTCGAAATAAACACGAAAACTGAGTGGAAATTATCAAATTAGGATGCACCGAGAGTAGAAAGAATTTAGATTGTATGCATTTTCGAGGTTTCCGAGAAGCATTGGCGTGTGGCAAACTTAGCCACAGATTTTAGGTATTGTGCTTTTGTCGATGGAGCCGAATGGTACTACCCCATTTCCTACGCAAGTGAGCAGCTAGAGTCATGGATGACTAACTCAAGTTGCAAAACAATTCCTTGAGCCACACACTGCCTTGTGATCGATCTCGTCATTCTATCATTTTATTTTCTTCTGAGTCGTTGTCATTCTATTCAATTGATAGTGTTTGTTGGAATATGAAAACTCCAAATTTCCCTTACTTGGATATGGAACTGTGGCGATGGTAGAGACGTTATTTAGGGTCTGTTTGGATCCATGTAACTAACAGTTAGTTGGGCACCCAGCTAATGGTTATCTCATTAGCTAGCCAAACCCATCTAATAGCAGCTAATAGGTGGTATTTAATCAAAATACCCTTCGCACCTGCCAGGAAGTAGGGGTATTCTGGACAATTGATCAATCTAAACATCTATTAGCCATATATTAGCTGATGGATTCAAACACCCTCCAGATAATAGTTAGCCAGCTAATATTAACTGCTAATGGATCCAAACAGGAGGCGTACTAGCTTTTTTTAGAGGATGGAGACAATTAGTTAATTAGTTAATGTAGTCATCTTAAGACTCGCAAACCATTGTGTTATGGGTTCAATCCTGGACATAGATAAATAAACCATCTAACCTGTGTTCGGTGGAAATCGAACTTTGTTCATCAGCTAGAGCGATAAAGTGTTACAGTCCGGTCCATATTAAGCGCATTTGAAAAATAAGGGAGGAATCTGAAATTCTATTCTGGGTCGCTGGTTACGTATTTTGCTAGGATGCGTGCAAATCGGATCCGTATTTTGCTAGGGGCACCGTCAGATCCTTGGTCAGACTCGAGTCTGGCTCGACCAGAACGCAGCTCCCGAGGCCGAACCGAACCGAACCGAGTCCGTACTCCGGAGACCGGAGTGCCTTCTTCTTGCGGCAGAAGCCAAATCACGCCGTGTGTAGCCAAGGTCCCAAGCGCAGCAGCACACAACCTCGCCTTATTCGCCCTGAGCGAACAACACACCCAAGCTCTCGACTCCGGCGGCGCGATCTCCGGCGAAGATGAGCCGCGGCACCGGCGCTGGGTACGACCGCCACATCACCATCTTCTCCCCCGAGGGCCGCCTCTACCAAGTCGGTGCGTGCAAACCCCCGAAAACCCTAGCCTCCGCTCGCTTAGATCTGGTTCCAGGGCGTCTGACCCGTGCGTCTGGTGTTGCGCAGAGTACGCGTTCAAGGCGGTCAAGTCGGCGGGGGTGACTTCGATCGGCGTCCGCGGCAAGGACTCCGTCTGCGTCGTCACCCAGAAGAAAGTTCCGGTGAGTTCTTCGCGCCGCACGCCGGCCTCGATAGATCCCATCCGGTGTTTTTTGTTCTTGCTGCGGCGTCCTTGCCCAGAATGATTGCGACTTTCTGCGGTTATTTTGGGGGTTCGATTCTTTGCTTATGTGGTCGTAGGAACTGAAAAACTGATTTCACCCCCTCCGAGGTGGTTCTGATTGTAGGATAAGTTGCTGGATCAGACGAGCGTCACGCACTTGTTCCCAATCACCAAGTACATCGGTCTTCTGGCCACTGGCCTCACAGGTTTGGTTTACTGTGCTTTGTTGACCTGTATGGTTAGTGGTATTGATATATTATGGTACAGGGAATTCGTTTTAGATGAAAGCGACGATGATAGGTTTTGTGATTTAGTGATTCCAGATATTAATTTTGAGATAGATGCAGTGGAAGTAGACCATGCACAATGATGGCTAGTAGCATTGCTGGTTAACTAGGATATGGCCGCAGAAATGTGATATTCTAGTTTATTTTTGTTCAATTCTGTTTCTTATCGATGATCCTTTGTTCGTTGTATTAAGGTGCAGTTGTGGGAACTGATGATCACATATGGTATTCTTTTAGGTGTATCATAATCATGGTTAGATTGTCAGGATTTCAGCATGTTCTACTCTAACAAATGATTTCAAGTCTTCTTGATTTCTTACGTATATAAAGAATGAGATTCGAGGATAGGTTTTGAGGTCATGTGCTTGACTCTCTTGCTTAAGTGGCTAATAATTGGGGGAAAGATGGAGGGTATGGCTTTGCTGGTTGTTTTTATTTTACTCAAGGCACTGGATGGTACATTTTTTGTGTGAGCTCTGTTTATTTTACCCTTAGGAAGACAACAGAAAACACTGCTTTGTTATTTTTGGGAACAGGAAAACGCTGCAATTAGGAAACCATAAGGAATTACATAATCTTAATTAAATCGCTGTGCATTTCCCATTAGTGAGTCGCTTACTTCCTAGTTGTTTGTAGCATTATGTGTCACCCATTAACCTTTTTCTTGTTAGTGATAAAATTTGGGTTACGGTCTTCAGATTTCCCTATTTGCTTTTACTCGATCATGAATATGAATTTTTGTTCCCAGCTGATGCAAGGTCCTTGGTCTACCAAGCAAGGAATGAAGCTGCTGAGTTTCGTTTCAAATGGGGGTACGAGATGCCTGTAGATGTGTTAGCAAAATGGTATTTTATCCTTATCCGTATTCAAGTCTCCAATTTGTGAAATGTGGTTGATTATATGATTTTTTATTTGTTTTTATAACAATGTGGTAGCTATAACATTACCTGTCTGATTTATGTCAGGATAGCAGACAAAGCACAAATATACACGCAGCATGCCTACATGAGACCCCTTGGAGTAGGTTAGTATCATCATATTACACCTATTATTCTATTGAGCTTATACTATTTTACTATGATGTTCTAGTGTTAAATCAATCAGTTTAAAGCTTATTATTGCCCACCTTATTCATTTTCTATAGCTGTATTCCTCAGTTGCCATGGTCTTGGGGTATGACGAAGAGAAAAATGCCCAACTCTTCAAGTGTGACCCCGCAGGTCACTTTTTTGGACATAAGGTATACAATAATTTTCTATGCTACCTTATATTATTACCCCCTTTTCTTAACTCCGTATTAGTTGAATGTTTACTTTATTCTCTGTCTTCTTGGACCTTTGGAATTTTGTTTTATCAAACTACTGACATTTTCTTTTCAGGCAACTAGTGCCGGACTTAAGGAGCAGGAAGCAATAAATTTTCTAGAGAAGAAAATGAAGGATGACCCACAGTTCACCTATGAGGAAACTGTTCAGGTAAACATTGATTGTCTTATTCTTCAGGAAAACAAGAACCTCTGAAGTCTGAACTAGGGTGCGCTTATGTTAGTAAAGTGGATCATTTTTGGTTCAAAGCTGTTATTGTTCGTTCATTTTTGTTCATACTGACCTGTAGAAGTTTAGTTTGTGATTCTTTGCTAACTTTTATCTTATGCTTTCAGATTGCAATTTCTGCATTGCAATCAGTTCTGCAGGAAGATTTCAAGGCCACAGAGATCGAGGTATTACTGTTATTTCCAGATAAATACACAAGTCCTCCTTTCCCGAGTTTTTGAGATTTTTTTTTCTATAACGTGTGCTTATGCTAATAACTTGTTGGCAGGTTGGTGTTGTGAGGAAAGAAGATCGTTTTTTCAGAGCACTCTCGACAGAGGAAATCGATCAGCACCTAACAGCCATCAGTGAGCGCGACTGAGCTACCATAAAATTCTACCTATCAGTGCATCACACACACCGCTGTAGTGCTTCAGCACTGTCATTTTATTTTATAGCCAGCCAAGAAACTCTCAGTGAATCATTTCATGTGTAACACCAAAACAACCATCTAGTCGCCATGGACCCGATGGTATCATTATTCTGTGGGGTTGAATTTGCTACGATTTACTTATGTTGCTGGCAATTGCATGTTTGAGCCATTTGCCTCTGGCGGCCTGAATCAATTCTTCATTACGCTGTTTATATGGTGTGGCATGTTAGTGTACAGTTAAAGAAGATTTTTGCGCGTTGACAACCAGTATCTGGTTCAACCAGTGTGGTACACATTATCTTGAGGTTAAAGGCCATGGTTCCATTCAGGGGTTTATCCTGTGACTTGTTAACAATGATTTTGATTACTAGCTTGTCAGGACCCAAAGATCGCTCGAAGAACGACCGCAGGTCCTCACGAAAAACACAAAAACAGAAAGGCAATAGTCGAATCAATGCAATCGTAAACGGGGAAATCGATAGCATGGTATTGGATTTAGGCTTTTGATTATTCCCCAGGTACATCGGCTGTCGTTTATATAGCGATCGCAATCACCCCCTGAGCTCAGAGCCGAAAAGAAGTAACAACTAATGGTGAATAGTAACTAATGGTTCATTGTTTCTTGGTATAATTCTTTCTGAAACAGCAACAGGTTCAATTAGAATATTACCTTAAGCATCAACTAATGGCAAATCCTTGTGTGGAATCGCCTTAGGCTCCAAGTGTTTTTTCAGCTGGCTAACATGGAAAACATGGTGAATTTGACATCCATATGACAATAAAATTTTGTAAGCCCTTTTCCCAATCTTCTCAGTAATTACGAATGGCCCATAAAATTTTGAGTGCATTTTCAGCGTTTTGTGCAATCCTAATGCATTGTGCCGGAATGGTTGCATTTTAGGTAAACCTTATCTCCCACTTCAAATCTCCTTTCAGTTCTATATATTTATCTGCAAAGTGCTTCATTCTAAAACTTGCCTTCTCAAGATTTGCTTTCATGGCTTCAAATGCCGCTTGCCTTCCTTGCAACATGTTCCTAGTTTCCACATTGGCAGAATCTGGAAGTACATGTACAGTGATAGGTGAAGGTTTTATGCCATACAAAGCTTACAAAGGGGTCATTTTTAGAGATGTATGGAAAGATGTGCTGTACCGTCACTCTCCTTGTGAAAGCCAAGAATGCCACCATTATGGCTAGCAAATGCCATACATCTTAGATAATTTTCTAGGCACTGATTCACCCTCTCTATTTGGCCATCAGTTTGTGAGTGGTAAGCACTACTAAGCCTTATCTTAACCCCCATGGCAGTAAAAAGTTCTCTCCATAGTGAGCTTATAAAGACTCTGTCCCTATCAGAGATAATCACTACTCGAAGACCATGTAACTTGTACACATTATCTAGGAAGAGGCCTACTACCTTTTGTACTGTATAAGGATGGCTCATGGAAATAAAGTGTGCATACTTGGTGAACCTATCCACAACTATCATTACTACATCCTTCCCGTCTGATCTAAGGCAATCCTTCCACAAAATCGAAGGTAATACGAGTCCAAGCCATCTCAGGAACTAGGAGATGTTGAAGAAGTCCAGGGTATGGCAAATTCTAAAATTTATTCTTCTGGCACACTGCACATGTCGTGACATAATCATTAACCATTTTTTCATTTCCGGCAAATAAAACATCAACTTTGCTCACTGGTAAGTCGCCCTACTTCCAGAATGGCCACCCGAAGCTGAATTGTGAAAAGATTTAGACAGTTGCTCGTGGAGGTGGTGCTATTCACAAATCAACTCGCCTTGCTGGAGTGCCCATAGGGATACCAGATAGCGACAATGCAGACACCTTCAAAGTTTAGATGAGAGATAGGGACACTGGGAGAGTTGTCTAGGATGTGCTGCCAGGTTGGGTCTCATTCTCAGAAAGGCAAGAGCCCTGTTGTGGACTCTGAGCATGAGGAGGAGGAAGAGAAAATGGCAACTAAGTTTGAAAGTGAGCAAGAGGAGTAAGAGGAAAGTGAGGAGGAAGTGCAACTTCCAGAGAATGGGGTTTAGAGTGGCGTGCGCCAAATTAAAGGTAATGAATATTTTGCTTTGAGGGATCAGAATGAGTACTCCAAGCCTAGAAGTGCCACTGAGGATATATTTCACACTAAGTTTCAACAGAAAGTCTATTATGAAATCTATAAGGAAAAAGAGTTCACTGAACAAAAGTGGATCAACTGGGATCACATTTCCTGGTTGCCTTTGTTTGCTGGAGTTCTCCAGTTGTTCCAAGGGGCAGGACTTATGGATTTTCTGAGCAGGAGGACTGACTTTATCGAAGATCTCATCAAGCAGTTTTACGCCACCATATGCATTTTGGATAACCTTGTTGAGATTACTTGGATGACAGGATCTGAGAGATTCACAGTGACCAACAGTGACTTTGAGACTGCTTTAGGGACCTTCCATGGTGGATTTCCAAAAATCCACGATGACAGAGCGCTTGGTCTGGCACATCAATGTACCTTCTATGATCCAGCCGCCAAAGTCAAGAAGCCAGGGTAGTTCCCGTCTCCTTTCACAGTCTCTCCTGGTCAACAAGATCATCAAGGTTACCATTCACCCTAAGAATTTGATGCTATTAGATGCTATGCTTGGAATTTGATCAGCAAGATTATGCAGCGGCAAAAGTTCGATGTGGTGGATTTCATAATCAGGGAGATAGATACCTCTTCCATGGATCGTGGTAAGATAATCTATTTTGCTTCTTACATCATGGCCCTCATCAGGAGGATGATAGCATATCAAGGTCCTTTGCCTGGCATCCACAAGCGATACAAGCCCAAAGAGGCTCCTCCTCACGCGATTGGTCACATGGCTTAGCAACAGGAGGAGGAGTAGTAGCAGCAGGATCAGTAGGAGCATTGACCAGCGCCCACCTACAACGCAGTACGTGAGGGTCTAGCGAGTCTCCGCACAGATCTCTTTGCTAGACTCGATCAGGAGCACACTCAAATGATGGTTCAATTCGACCATGTTCACTAATTTCAGTCCCAGACCAGAGCCATTCTCGACTTAGTGAGAGTGTTGATGAGATTGGGACTTCCGTGGACCAGCTTCACGACGATCTTTCTTCCGCTCCAGCTACATACACTCATCATGTTCGTCCTCGAGCTTCAACTTCGTCGCCTCCACCTCCATCCTCCTGGGCATCTTCCTGAAGACCCTCTTTTGGTACTTGATGCTAAAGGGGAAGAAGATTGAGGATAGGACATCTTACTATTTGCTTTATGTCTATCTTTATTATTGTAAGCTATTTGGATCTTGTTAAAAACTTGTTGCTACTTTTGCTATTCTTCTGGAGTTGAATGCTTATTTGTAATGGATATTTATGGATGTTTTAATGTCTTAATGTAGTTTATCGTGCTTATTGTATCTTGTGATTGTTGAGAATGTATATACTTAATTTTTCCTATGATTATCAGGCTTCCTTAAGTCATACGTATAGAGGAAACTTTGCCAAAAATTTTAAAAATATTCAAAATGTACATATGAAATTGCATCTAGGCCCCTCAATTTATTTTGGTGATTAATGATGACATAATTAAAGAGATCTAATGCTTTAACTAAGATTGATGCAGATATCGAGAACATATCAAGCTTGGAATGAGATTGGACGCCTCTACGTACATTAAAATTCAAAAAGACGGCATCAAGACGAGATTTGTAATTTCTATTTTACTTGAGTCTTAAGGATAGCCGTACTATTAAGAGGATACGACGAAAAATCGCTTTTAGGATATGCATGTGCTCAAGGTCAAGTCTTGCATACAAACTAGCACTCAAATACTTGCATTTCCCAAAAACAGCATTTTCCAACCGAGCCATCCAACCCGGAGTATCCGGACATTTAGTCCGGAGTGTCCGGACAATTTAGTCCGGAGTGTCCGGGTTAACCCCTTCGGCCAAAAGTATCCGGACATTTTGTCCGGATAGTCCGGATCATCCGGAGTGTCCGGGTTAATTGTCCGGAGTGTCCGGACAGTTCGAATTTGAGGGTAACGGCTAGTTTTCCAAAAGAGTATTTAAAGCATCTACTCTCCTCCAACGATGAGAATCTCTATTGAGCTCATTCATAGCAGCATTCAAGCCATTCCTAACACACTCCAAGCATTCAATAGAGCCCTCACTTCCTCCCACCTCTTGATTTGGTTGTTGATCCATTCTTGGTGAGGAGAGGAAGAAGTAAAGTGCTAGGTGTATTCATTCCAAGTTCTTGAGCACTAGTTCATCCTCCAAGTGATTCTTCGTGGTGTTGTTACTCTTGGAGGTTGAAGGTCTCCTAGACGAGTGGTGTGCCCCGGTCGTTTGTGAAGGCTAGTCTCGCTTCCGAAAGGGAAGGGACAAGAAGTGAAGCCGGCGAGTGCATTTGTGCAACACCGGGAGGAAAGCGGGTTGAAAGAGACCCCGGCTCAAGTGCGACCGAGCCACCTCAACGGAGACGTAGGATTCCCTTTAAGAATCCGAACTTCGGTGAAAAATCAAGTCTCCAACTTCCTTTCTTGGTTTTTACTTTACTTGTGTGGATTGGTTCTCTTAGAGCTTCGATCTAGCTTGTCTTACAACTTTGCTCTAGATCCGCACTTGCTTAAAGTTCTAGGTTGCTTTTCCTATCTGTTATTAGAGTAACTAGTTGCTAGTTAGAGTAGATCTAGTTTCGTTCCCGAGCCACTTAACCCGGAGTATCCGGATAAAATATCGGATAGTCCGGACAACCCGGAGTATCCGGACAAAATATCCGGAGACTCCGAGTTGACCTGCTCGGGTAGTTTAATTCCGCTGCGTAATTTTTAATTCGCCTATTCACCCCCCCTCTAGGCGACATCTCCGGTCCTTTCAACATATTCACCACTCATCTCCAGCCTATATTATCAGGAGGTTTCCCGGCTGCACAACGCCCCACGTCATCCCCTGGCGCTTTTGCGTAAATCCCCCTCTATTTCGCTGAATTACGGATGGGTCCCTGTGAATTTACGAATAGATCCTTTGCGATTTTTTATGAGGGGAAGCAAAAATTTCCCGGATCACGTTTATGTCCCTCATTCGTTACTTTACAGAAAGAGCCTCCCGTTAGATGCGAATCGCGAACAAGCCCTTTTCTAATTTTTTGGAATAGCGGACAGGTCCAAAAATATAACAAATAGGTCCCCGCTTCTTACGTTTAGGTCCTTTCTCCGTTTTTCCCAGAAAAAATATTTTCGTGGACAGAAATGCGTGTGCATCTTTATCTCCAGACTTTTTTCCCCAACTCAACCTCTAATATTTTTCCGTTTTTCGTTCACGCATGCGGCATGTGCCGCGTTTGCTGATCTAGTTATCTATATGCACATGTTTAGGTCGAGTTTTCAACTATATATGGTTGCTTTAATAGGATTTTACTTCAATCTTCTTCCACTTAAACTCAAATGAACTAAAATACTATTTAGAGCAAATCTTAGAATATACATTTTGTCTTGAGCTACATGTGTACTCAAAATCATTTCTTTCAATATTATTTGCTGAGGTTATCATCAATTACCAAAAATGGGGAGATTGAAGCATCTAGGCCCCCAATTTCATTTGGTTTTGGTAATAAATGATAGTTGCGTTAAATGACTAACAATTTCTCTTCAATTTGTGAGAATAGGTTGGTCTCTATCGTAAGCATAAATCTTGTGAGCTAAAGGGGTCAAGAAAAAAAAGACTAAGAGCTTGAAGTCAAGGTATAATTGTAGCTAGGACCCTTTTATGTAATTTTACCGATCTCAAAGTTAGGAGAAAAAGACCGATTTGCTAGAATAGATGTTGTACTATTAAGAGGGAGTGATACCTAGTAGTTTGAATTGATCAAGGTTAAGTAGCTCAAAATTCTTTTAAAAATCATCAATAGTTGCATTTGGACTTGTCTTTCAGAGTAGTTTTGCATTCTCAGTAAATCCGGCAATACCACAGTGTAAAAAGTGGTAATACCGTAGTTTCGGTAGTATTGGGTTTTACTTATCGGTAGTTGTATTCCAGAGAAGGACTTTCTTGTGTTCAATCTCTTCTCTCTATGCCGGTAGTACCGCAGTGCAAAACGCGGTACTACCGATAGCGGTAGTGCTGAGCATTTGAGCATAGCTTTTTAACAGAAGCACTCTTTTGAGAGTTTTTTTATAGCTGGAGCTACCGATGAGTAAATAGAGATACTATTGAAGGTCAATAGTACCGAAGTATTAAGTGGTGGTTATTTTACAAAAAGAGGTGTTTTTGGCGGGTTCTCTATATTTTGAACACCAGCACTACCGCAGTGATATAGTCGGTACTACCGGAGTTGGTAGAACCTCAAATTCAATACTGTTACTTATTTTACAGAGAGAACCTGTTTTGAGTAGATCGTACTTCAAAAGTTGATACTGACGCACTTTGTGCATCGGTAGTACCAGATTTCCTATAGCGGCTTTTACCAACCACATTAAATGCTCCGATCCGACCGTTGGATGAAGAGCGATACTACCGGGTTTTACACGCCAGTAGTACCGTAAATGCTAAATTTTTTAGAGAATTATCCCCAACGGTTGGATTTGTTGGTGGGGGCTATAAATACCCCAACACCTACATCACTAGAGCTTCTTGGACACTCATTGATGATACAGTGAGCTCTAGCAAGTTTCTTCTCTCCCTTGTGCATTAAATTCACACTTTGATAGGGTTAGAAGCATTCAATTACACATTTAATTGTTTGAGCCAATTAGGCACGTGAATCAACCTCAAACAAGCGTCATCACTCTATTCTCTTGGAGGTTACCGTCTCCTAGACAGCTTGGAGGCAGGAGAATCGGTGACCTTCTCAAAGGAGCTTGTGAGAAGGCCCGGTGTTTGTGAAAGCCAGAGATCACCTACCTGAAGTGGGGAAGAGCTACCAATAGTGATCGAGGGAAGGCTCATTTGCTTAAGGAGCCGGCTTGATTGGATCAAGCTTCCTCAACGTGGATTAGGGGAAACTGGGAAGTCTCCGAGACTTCGGGAACAATTTTCATGTCATCTTGTCTTGTGGTTGGCATTTCTATTATTCTTTTGTGCAAGTTTACCTTGTTGGTGTACTTAGCACTTGACTTGAATTCTAAGATTGTGTAATTTGCTTGGATTACTCTTGTTGGTGTACTTAGCGTAACCTAGAGCTTTTAGACCTTCATTGTTAAAATTCTCAGTTCTAATAATATTACTTATTTAAATTATTGTAATTAGAGTCGAGAATTTTAAAAACCGCATATTCACATTATTTAGTCGGTTATCCTTGATCCTACAGTCTTTTTTAAGGTAATAACTCCCAATTCGTTTATCTATACCTATCAGGAAGAATCCTCCGGACGCTAGTTTTATGCGAGAGTAATTGCCTCTCCAACCAATTTTTGATCGGAGCAAACGATATTCAATGCCCGACCAATGTGTTTGTCAGAACAACTAAATAAGTTATTCCCGAGCAACATATACATAACTGGTCTGGGTAATCGAATAAGCTATCCCAACCAGTACATATATAGTTGGTTAGGGTAAATAGGTCATACCTTATCTCCTACCATTGTTAATGAACTGGTCGGGATTTTTTTTCATATGGTTAAATTTGACTCTGATCGAAGTTGTAACCGGACGTAGGTCTTAGACTTTATCTTTTCTTATAGGCTCTTTTTATTTATGACCGTATAGGCCCAAAAGTAAAATAAGACATTAATTGTCGTCCCATGGTATTAGATATAGGTTTTTTTATGATTCCCCCAGATACATCGGCTACCACTTAGGGCAGCCGCAATGGTGCCAGATCAGCTCTCTATAAGAGAGTCCATGTCATAATCTGTCTTACGTGGAAGAGATTAATTAAAGAGAGAGAAGACAACGATCTACAGATCTGGCGAGAGCCGATAGAGAAAAACGAGGCACCTATCGGTGAGTTAACGACGCACAAACGACTCTCCCGTCGCTCCGCAACGCGTTTTCTCGCGCATATCGATCTGGTGCTCCACCTCCAACCCTTCTGGTTCCATCCCCAGATTTTTTCCCCACGCCTGCTTCTTCCCCGCGCGCGCCAAATCCCTCCTTCCTCCGTGGAGCCCGCGCCCCAAATCGTTCCTTCCGCAGCACCCACGCCCCAAATCCCTCCCTCCACAGCACCCACACACCAGTTAAATCCATTTCTTGCCTCTTGACCTCCCAAAAACCTAGCATCCCCAATCCCTAAATCTCTGCAAGCGATGAGCCATCGTTCCAAGCGGGAGGTTGCTCCTCCAACGCCTCAAGCTCCGGCAGCTAGTGTTCCTTGGCGGGGCACTGCATTGAAGCCTAACATCGCCTTCCCAAGATCTGGTGAAGCCATGGTTCCGCCTCCAGGTAAAACGCTCTTCAATCCATAGCTAGAGTAGCACGAATTTGCCGGCGATGCGTTGCATGACTCGTACGGCGTCGCCGGTGCGGTGCTTACGGCGAGGACCAGCCACCCGATGCCGGCCCCAACGCAGCCGTCGAGGAACTCCTCGACCATCTGGATTCGCAGCGGTAGGTGCAGTGGCAAGAGCTTCCCCTTATAGAAGAACTCGAACTCCCTCTGCAGAGACGGCGCTGCGAGTTCTTGGCTTGGGGAGACAGTTGTTGGGTCTAGTAGGTTGTGCAGAGTTAAAAGACTAGAAGCACCATCCATATACCAGCAAAATGCCTTTTTCTCTTGTATAACATCAGATGAAGTTCCATTAGCAAACGCCATTACACACGAAATATTTACCAGGCGTCTCTCGATTAGTTACGAAAAGTACTAGTATCGCTACTACTTTTACTATTCATAGTCTGTTGTCTTTTCTTTTGTTTTTGTTCCTGGGCGATTTGCCTTGTACTTAATCATTGTCGATCTTGCTTGTTTTCTTCTTAATGCAAAGACAAGCAATTCTATTGCGTGTTCTCTAAAAAGGAGAAGTGCTCTCTAGTTTTTCTTCGTGTTGTCTTTGCCAACTTCCATGCTTCTAATATTTCAAAACGCAACCACCAACAGGATGGGATATTTATTCTTCCAGCTTGTTGTGATCCTTTCAATGACAAGGCTCTTTGTGCAGCTCGTGGAGCCTCTTTGCAGCTCCCAATTGTCTTAGCCTGTTAGGATGATTTCAGAGCAGCAAAAAATGGCAGTACCATAGTGGTAGTTTATAAATCGGCTTCTACTCTTTCTTGAGGGGACCTACCATGTCCGTATGATCTGCCTTTTATTTCCATCTCAATCCTCTTTCTGTCCAGGCTTTATGTATGTATGCAGTAATGCAGCACTGTGTCGTTAAATCACCGTTGTTTGCTGACTGTCTATCTCTGTATACCATCGCTATATTGTCAGGCTTTAGTGCTTTACTAATCCCTTCTTTTCTGAGAGGAAAATTGGCTTTAGCCATCGCACAAGTACTGATTGGGTGATTGTTGGCAAGGAAAGCCGGAAAGCACACCAAAAATAGTTCCTTTTTAATATCAAGCATGTTAGATGAATGTTGTACATAGCAACAGAAGCTATATGTTCAATTGGTCATTTTGCTTTCGACTTTGTTAATTTAAACATGATTGTGGTGGCTGCTGTTGTTGCTTGCTTCCAACTCGAGTCGCAGTGCTGATGATGGACTGTCTCTCACGTAGGTTGGTGGACTACCCCACCGCCGCAGAACAACTCGATTGTTCCCCCATATGGAGCTTGGATGGGCGCCATACCCACACCAGATGGCCATAGCAATCTAAATATGTCCACAAATTCACCAGAGTGGTAAGAAATTGATTTTCTTATGCTGTTAGGTATCACAGAATAAATTTAACAAGCTACATCAATCTCGGTGTAATTTTTACATCATTTATCTAACAGCTATCTTGCAAATTCATATAAATTGCAGTCCACCTGGCGGGTTTCTAAACTTTCTCCATAATGGCATTACTTCACTCCCAGCAACACAATCTGATTCAATCAATCAACACAGTGCATCAAGTTCAAAAGTTAAAACTATCATTAGCATTGATGATGGAGATGATGTTAGGACAGAGAAGCGTCTTTCATGGACACCAGATGAAGATGTGCGATTGGTAAGTAAATTCGCACTTAAATTTCTTTTTTTTTTCATTCACAAAGATTTGAGCAATCTCCAAACTTGTAATCTATGTTGTAGGTGAGCGCATGGTTATTTCATTCAAATGACCCAATTAATGGGAATGGCAAGAAAAATGACCACTACTGGGGAGATGTGCATGCAGACTACAACAAGACCACACTTTCTAATAGGAAAAGGAAGGTGAAGCATCTCAGAGATAGATTTCAAAAGATTAAGAGATGGGTCGGGTTTTTCTGTGCCTCGTGGAAGAAGGCTAACTCAATTTATGTTAGTGGTCAATCGGATGACCAGTTGAGAGAAAAGGCACTGCAATTTTATTTGGATGACTACGAAAAAGAAGGTCCATTCACTGTTATGCACTGCTGGAAGATTATGAAGGACGAACCCAAGTGGCTAACAATTCTGGAGGAACTTGAGAATTCGAACAAAAGGAAGTTGGATGATGAGGGAGGAGTTAGGGATGAGCAGAAAAGCCTAAATATATTAGTGAAAAGGAACGTCCTATTGGAACAAAAGAAGCTAAGAAACAACGTTGTGGCAAAGGCAAGATCAAGGCTGAGGACATTGGATTGGATGAAGATATGAAAAAGTACATGGATATTCAAGCTGCAGCTAGCAAACGACATGAAGATTTCTTAGTGACCCAACAACGTGTTTCTGATGCAAAGGTTGAGGCAGCAAGGCTTAGAAAGGAGGCAGCCTTGCTGGAATCATACAAGGCTTTGATGAGCATGGACACTAGTGTCATGGATGAGGAGATGAAAGCTGAGCACATGCTAGGCTTGGAAGATTCTGCGTGAGAAGATGGTTGGCAGCACTAATTGAGGTACTTTATGCTTGTAAAAATGAATTGTGCTTTGCTTAAAACTGAAAGAAAAAAAGAAAAAGAAAAATCATGTAGTCCTTTTGTTCAAATTGCCATCTACAAATCCAAATTGTCATCTGCCAATCAACATGCACAGTAAATGTAGTTTAAAAAATCATGTAGTCCACAATTATGCTTTGTAATCATGAATATGCACTTTCTTCCCACCTGATTGCCATGTTGAACATGTAACTTCTGTTGCCATGTACAAAAGAGTAAGATATAAAGGCCATACTGTATATTGTCAACAAAATAATATAAAGGCCATACTGTATATTGTCAACAAAATAATATGCTAGTGGTAACCTGGCAACTTTGTGTTTCATTGTTTCTTTAAACTTGCTGTATAAAATATTTAACATCCTTTTCTATTTTTCCGACTAAGTGATTGCCTCGAAAGGATTGCATCACTAAACACCATGCTAGTAATGCTATAAATGGAAACAATGTCCCTGTTTTCGAATATAAATTGGAAAGCTTGATGTCCCTGTTTTCCAGAATATAAATTGGAAAGCTTGATGTCCCTGTTTTCCGAATATAAAAGAGTGCAAGCGAGAAAGGGATCATTCAGTTCCATCTAGAGTCACAATGGGAAGTTGAATCTTGAAGGAGGGATGTTAGGAGGAGACCATAGACTGGGACACTAGAACCTTAGGGAGAGACTAATTTAAATCTTCACTCTTCTTGCTTGCTTGATAATAGCAGAATTCAGCTCCCCTTATATTTCCAATCCATAAGGCTTCCTAATAGATAATATCATATTCTATCTATATCTATAACTAAGTCAAACTTGAGGGGTATGTAATCTGTCCTCCATTGCGTCACTTCCATGGGCCCGCATTTACTGGATCAAAGTGGATTAAAGACAAATTTCATCTGCCGATCAACATGCACGATAAATTGATCCACAATTATGCTTTGTAATCATGAACTGCACTTAACTAGGAAGTGAGCTTTCACTACCAAAAAATAATTACTCCCAGGCCAAACTTTTATGCAGGCTGCATCTATATATGCAAGCTGTAGCTCCTTCCTTTGTATAGCAGATCCTTCCTTTGTTTAGCTATCCCAAAAAATGTCGGATCAGTCCGATGATTCTATAGACCCAGCCGAGATATACACTTTAGAAGAGTACATGGCTGAGCAAAATGTCCTTGACTCTTTTGCTGGGCGGATTGAAGCGAAGATCAAGGCCAAATTTGAAGCTGGTCCATCTAGGCGTCGAAGTGGTTCAAGGCAGTACATCGAAAGGAACCGTGAGGCAGCTCATGCACAACTTTTTGCTGATTATTTTGCTGAAGATCCTCTCTACTCTGATGCATTGTTCCGTAGAAGATTTCGGATGAGAAGGCATGTTTTTTTAAGTATAGTGAATGCCCTAGGTAGTTGGTCTCCCTACTTTACTCAAAGGGTAGATTGCACTAAACGCTCAGGGCTCTCACCATTGCAAAAATGCACAGCAGCAATCCGTATGCTTGCGTATGGGACTCCAGCTGATATGCTAGATGAGTACTTGAAGGTTGCAGAGAGAACAGCATTGGAGTGCTTGGAAAAATTTGTGGAAGGGGTGATTGAGGTATTTGGTTCTAAGTACCTGCGACGCCCCACATTTGAAGATATCGAGTGTTTGCTCCAAGTTGGAGAGTCCCGTGGATTCCTCGGAATGTTAGGTAGCATTATTTGCATGCCCGGGCGTGGGAAAATTGTCCAACAGCATGGAAGGGGCAATATACCAACGGTCACCATGGAGTCCCAACAGTCATCCTTGAAGCGGTAGCTTCATATGACCTCCATATTTGGCATGCATTCTTTGGTGTTGCTGGGTCCAATAACGATATCAACGTGCTCAATCAGTCCCCTTTGTTTATCGAAGCAATAAAAGGTGAAGCTCCTCGTGTTCAGTTTACTGTCAATGGCAGACAGTACAACACTGGATATTATCTCGCCGATGGAATTTACCCAGAATGGGCAGCCTTCGTTAAGTCTATAAGGGCACCTCAACTAGAGAAGCACAAGCTGTATGCAATGGAACAAGAAGCTAAAAGGAAAGACGTGGAGCGTGCTTTTGGGGTGCTACAAGCTCGCTTCAACATTGTGCGTCGTCCAGCACGTTCTTGGAGCATGAAGATTCTTCGTAAAATTATGAAAGCTTGTGTTATTCTCCATAACATGATAGTGGAAGATGAGGGAGAAATGGCTGAGGAGCCTATTGATCTGAATGCTATCCCAGGCACATCAATTGTACTTCCACCAGAAGTGCAAAAGCCACTAACAAGAACCCATGCTTTGATGACATTCGTCATAGAAATTCTGCTATCCGTGCTCGCTCAGTCCATACCCAACTGAAAAATGATTTAATTGAGCACATTTGGCAACATAATGCCAGGAGGAAAAATAACTAATCAATTTTTTTCCTTTATCTTCTCATGTAAGCTTTTCTCTGTACTTCTCATCTCGTAAATGCAAAAAGTTATATTGAATATTTTGACTTACATCCTTTTGTTTTTATTTTTTCAGATGTGCTACTAGACTGCTGGTGTCATACTTAAATGAGGTTGGTTTTATTTCTAGAACTTTGTTTTGTTTCTTAGGACAACTGATTTCGAATGAGAGTTCCCAATGGAAGTTTCTAGTTTGAGCTTGCCTTGCCTCACCTCTTTGGCTTTGGTATGAAAATACATCACTGGAAATGGATACTCTTCTCGTGAACAATTCATCTATGCTAATACAAGAGTACTAATTTTTGTTTGTGATTAGGTACTAATTAATACACATGAACAGTTCAGCTACGTTAATACTAGAGAGTTGAGTACTTTTTCACCCCTGAAATATTGAAAAAGTCCAAATGACCTGCTCAACCTCAAAATCGGTTATTTAACGCCCACATCTTCTGAAATTTGCAACATGCCATCTTGTTCTTCCCATTTTGTTTGGCTGAAAAAACAACAGAGACTGATTATTCCTTCTGGCAGGTTATGAAAGAGGTTGCTGTTGTTAGATGGTGATGGACTTTTGGTGGCTATGGGCATTTGGTGGTTCTTTCGCAGGAATAACATCTTCTAGTTGCTGTGTGGTCTAAATGGAACTAGTCTAGTCTTAGAACTATATATTTCCTGCACTTCTTGCCTTTTTAATTGTTGCGATGCTACAACTATATATTTCCAAATATGTCGCATTTAATTTGGTATGAAGTTTATCTTTGACAATGGTACCAAGTTTATCTTTGAAAGTGGTGAAATCTTGTTTATACGGTTGTGTTTCTATGGACATATACTTAGCTACAATGATGATGTGCAGTACAGATCATTGTCATTCATATGTACATGCAAGAATTAAAAACAGCTATAGACATCTGTATAGACACACCATTGCATAGGTTCACTATAGTAAAGTCTATAGATGACGTGGACCTTTACTATAGAGAGCAACTCACTTTACCATTGCGGCTGCCCTTATACAGCTATTGCAACCACCCCTTGAGCTCAGAGCCGACAAAAGTAACAACTAACGGTGAATAGTAATTGAAAAGGTTACACAACGATAAACAGTAAATACTACGAATGATCTCCACCAATCGATCTTAGCGAAACCGCATCAATCTTGGCCACTGGATTCACTTAATGTCTCCTGATGACGCTACAGCCACAGGATTGAACTAATCCAATTGGTATCATGAAATCTCAGCCGCCCGTTAACTGAAATATTTCTTCTGGCTCGAAGTTCAAATCCTCATATTTTCAGAGGCTTGACATCGCTTGCACTATTTCTCTTTTGGGTTGTTTTCAGAAAGTGATGTATCCGTTAGGCTATAATAGCATTTTTTTAGGATGGATGGTTACTGGATAGCTCTCTAGCCTCGTGTCATAGAATCGAAATTTATGAATAAAAATAGATAATAATTACCTATCCCTTCACTTGCTTTAAAATTTATGAAACGCTCCTCTACCGAGCTGATGATCGGCGAGCGAACGAGTACTGTGTCACCTTTTTCAGAACCTTTCAAATATCACAGGCAGACGCATCCCCCCTCAAATGCATGCCATACGAGCAGCAAGATTGGGGAGCCTTACCACTGTGAAAGAACATTTCGCCTAATTCTGCAAATTTTACAACGCATTTGCTGACAAAAAGCCTGCTATACGAATATTACAACAGCTATTGTAACATTTCTATCCTTCTACTCATCTCTGCCATATACAGAAGTACAGGTCATTCTTTTTTATTTTTCTTTCCTCATTTTTCTTTCATCTGATCGTGTACATAAACATCTAGAGCCCGCCATCCTGCTACCTCACTGTACCAGGACGCGGAAGAGGCCTGGCTGTGCCTGCGTATACTGAAGGCCGTGCTCCAGGAGGTACTGCTCGACGGCAGCGGTCAGCCTCGCCGGAGTACGGGTGCTTGATATTATGATGACCTGGAGCCTGCGGCCAGTGGATTGTACAATCTTCCTCCGGTTGTTGAGTTCATAGTTCAGGACGTGTATTGCCTCGCTTACATGAAGACCGCAAAGGTCGATTGGGGGATTTTGCTCCTGGATGAGGCCTTGCAACTCTGGCATTTGGAACCTGGTGAGACCAGGGAATGGATTAGCTTTTGTTACTAAACAAAAAATACTTTTAGTATCTAGAACAGATAGATCATGATGCAGGAACACGCCATATGCAGTCATAGTGTCAGCACTGGCCAAGTTTCCAAATTTCGTTTTCTGTTCACATCTCGTCACCCTCCGAAATCCGAAATTTCGGCGAAATCTCGCTATTTCGGACAAAATCCAAACAAAATACAAAAAGCAAAATTCAAATCTGGTTTTTTTACCAAGATTTGCGAGATCTCGATGATTTTTAATCGAACGAAAATTAGTCCAAAACGTTTGTGGATGGTCTTGACACATCACAAATGTTCCCATAAAAATTTCAGATGATGATCAAGTCTGAGGAATTTTTAAAAATTCTGACCGTGCTACTGTCTTAATAAAAGACTGACCAGCAAATTTCAACCGAGTGAAAAATGGTGCAAACCACATTAAAAACTTTTGAAATTTTTGTGGATGGTTTTGACACATCTATAATATTCCTATAAAATTTTCAGATGATGGTCAAGCTCGAGAAATTTTCAAAAATTGTGACGATACTACTATCCTGATAAAAGCTTTACAGTGCTACATGTATTGGCGTATTGCTATTGCTTCCATAGATTTGATTGAGCAACTAAAACCCATAAAGGCCATTTCATACTGCCGTAACCCATAAAGGCTTCTCGCTATGAATGCTGTGCATGGTTATGATGCACAGGCATCTACTAGATGAGATAATGATTCTCTGTTTGTTTTCGATGGAAATTTCAAAGTCATGTTAGAATGCAACAAATCAGGTTAAAACAGATGCTTATGTTCAACCAAATTGGAAAAATCGTCCAAAAAATAGACATTTCGTTACCTCCTTCAACCAAATTGGAAAAACTTTCGGCAAATTAGATTGAAGCTTGGCCCTCCTGATTAGTACAAGCAAATGTTTGAATCCAGCAGCAAACCATGCACGCACTCCTCCTATGCGACGTGGGATTAGTGTCGTAGCAAACTCTAGGTGCCATGTGGGCTGTGATTATCCTTGACTAATTAGTCAGCGAAGTGTTTAAATCATGCATGCGTGCTGCCTTGACGTGTGTTAGTGGGAGGTTGCGGCAGCTTGACTAGGCTATCAATTAAGCATACAGGCAGCCTTTGGAAAAAAATATATTGTGCGGTGCAAGTATCAGGAGTCAAATACGCGACCTAGTTAAGACCTCCATCAGTGTCTACCAGGTGAGCTAGGGTTGCCTATTGATTGTATTGCAAATTTTTCAGATGTATTCCTTACAAATGGTACTAAAATTCTCCAGACAACTTCACGCGAAATCCAGCCCAACAGCAGTACAATCCGGTCCAAATTACCGAGATTTCGGCAAAATTTGACAAAATTTCGCTGAAATTACTGTGTCAATTTGAATTTTTATTTTATTTTTTTCATTTCGCTGGGATTTTGAATCTCGTCCCCAACAGAATCCGAGATTTCGCTGAAATTTCGCCGGGATTTTGAACCTTGGCACTAGCAAACCAAAGCGGCGTGGTTGATCCATTTGTGAAGTACTAAAGTATGATATAGATTGACATTAACTTATCAAGTAACTCAACCAGCGTGTTAAGCAACAGCATCAGTTTAAAAGTATAGGATACTACTTAGTAGTACACAAAGGTTTGACTGGTTACTGTTGAATTTAAAAATATTCTTAGTAACTTAAATTGATGCTACCTGTAAAACAAGAGATGCTACAACGTACTATTATGACAGTATATTGGTACCGCCCTTATCCTAATGTTATTCAAGTAAGAATAATATAGATGTTCCCAAATACAAAGGAAAAGATGCATGGAAATATATTATGTTAAAAAAAGATGATGTAATGTAAACAGCTCAGACACTGCATGATCACCAACAAGCAAGCCTGATGCAGTGTTTTGAATCCAATCATCAAAAGGTGTTATCAAAATTTACGGACACAACAGTTTGTATGTGTAAGATGTGTTCATAATACACAGGACACCATTATAGGAATGTACATACATGATAAATCTATTAATAAATGATGATGTCAAGGAGAAATTAATATCTGACCTCTGGCGATATATTGTTTCTCTAGCCTTCTCCTGAGCTAATCTGCTTTGGATATTGTAAAGCTCCTTAATATTTAGTTCCTTTGCTAAAGGATTGCCACCAGTTAGAAAAGCCTGCCTATCCTGCTAAAATTTTCAGTGGATAGCAGTAGACTGTGAGCCAAACATAATAACAATTTGAAAAAATAATACTCTCAATTCAAGATATTTTCCAGAGGCATACTATTTGAGTGGTGTAAAAACCAACGCCAGAAACCACGGTATTTAATGTATAGTAAAAATATCCGTACCAAATCGGTCCATATAACTCGTCCATATAGCATAACTCCAGATCATGTTACCAAGAACTCTCATATTGTCAAATGTTCAATCAAGAGCAATTACGTGGTGCATTGACAAGACGTGAAGTAGTTTTACTGGTAATTATACTGACCATGGAATACTATATGGTAAGTAATGAACATCACTTTATAAATTATGGCACAAAGACAATGTTCCAATAATCTAATATCTCGTAGTAGCATATCTACCTGTTCATGAAGTGCATGTCGTAGACTTGCAAAATCATGAACTTCATCCTTTGATTCCAAAAACATGTTTGCTGCCATCACGAACAAGTTCAAACCATAAGGCAAATAGGCATATATGTTGGCACATTTCCATGAAAAAACATGTATTCTAATTCAACAATACCCGTAGCATCAGTTTCAAGCCAAGTTGGTACTGTCTGGATACCAGCAATGTTTTGCAGTGTGTTGTTTGAGATCATATCATGATTTCCATTGTATGAGCCAGCCAACTGAGAGCCTCTGCTTGAACCAAGACCAGAAACAGGCAAATTAATCGTTTTGTACCTCCCCCTCGGAGTATCCAAGGATACATGTTCCCGACCAGCTGAAGCTGAAACTATATCATCTGTGAGTAAAGCTGAATGAGATCTATATGTACTGTTTGGCAGACCAAAAGCTTCTTTGTTATAGTTCTCGAGACCATTTTGAGCATATGATGCTGGTGATGGAGGACTTGAATGTCCAAATGACAGTGACCTAAGATTCTGATTGAGTCGTCCATCAACTTTATTCTGCTATTGAACATATGATGATATTAAACAAATGCTTGAAGCAGACTTCATGCACGTAAACATATATCATAGCCATTGCCATAAATCATGTACAAAAGTAAGTAAAATAAAATCATCAGCATATGCAGTTTTGTTAGCCCATAGGCAGATCAGACAAAGAGGCATTTGATTATAGACATGGCCATGATAGGGCACAAATGGTGTTTGTAAGCAAAGGTTTCTTATAACTACAGTGAATGATTTAGTGGAGTTTTTGTCAAAAGATTAATCTGATCGGAATTCAACAAAAATTTGTTCAATACTTCCAAGGGTATACACTAATTCGATTAATTTAAACTAATAGTGAAAGATACCTAAACAGAGAACCAAACCTAAACAGAGAACCAACAGTACAATATATCATATATGTTATCAGTTATGAACCAGTTTCTACAACGGAGTGGCTCCACAAATAACCAGAGTGACTTGTCGTAGTAACTATAGAAGCCCTCCTAGTTTGTAGTCTTCATAGATAGTTTGTAGTTTTCATAGAAAGCTGAATGAAAATGCAAGTGATATTTTCAGATTCAACACAATATTGTTTGCTGAGAGTCTGAGACTAACACATCAGTTGCACAGTAAAAGCATATTTAGCATAGATGATAATTAAGGTGTCTAATAACATGATAATTTGTTAATCAGTGCCTTTGAGTAGCTTGTATCTTAAGAGAAAGTGCCTATTAATGGGTTGTAGATTAGGTGAATCGGACTTACTCAAATAACTATCTACCAAGTTTATAATTATCTTTAACATCAGGCTTACTCAAATAACAATCTACAAAGTTTATACTTATCTTTAACATCGGAATTACTCAAATAACTATATTGAGTTTGGGTGAACTGATTGGTGCATAAAACTCAATACTTCAACACTGTCCAGTGTCCACGAAGTTTATGCTGATCTTCAACATCAGGCTTACTCAAATAACCCGTACAGTAGAAAGCCTCCTATTTTATAATCGTTTCAGTAGACAGTTTAGAAAAGGTACAAAAGTAGGCTAGTTTCTGTAGCAAGTCCGTGAAAGACAAGTGAGGTCCCCATTGCTTGTCACTAATTTGAAAATCAAACTGAATATATGTTCCTGATTAGGGAGTAAAAGTCCCAGCTATGTAAACCAAAGGCCAAAGACAAAACAAGGAATGTCTCTACACAAAACTTGACGGTTTAATTGAGAGGAAAGGCATTGTGTCATGAAATGGGAAGCTTATTATTTAGGAATCTGTAGCACACTACCACTCAGTCTTAACACCCTGACAATTACAAAGTGTGATGATGTTGAATGAACTGGATGACAGCCAGTAAGGTCCACTCAATATGATAGCATTCATTCTAACAACTACTCTTACCAAATGTTCTTTTGATTTAACAGAAAGCTTAGCTGATGTTAAAACTTATACAGATTGATGTAAAAACATACACTGTAAGTCGTTAATGGCCATTGTAAAAACGTGCTAAACCTTTTTCTTTATGAAATTTGATAAAATATATGAGAAACATATTAGTTAGCCTTACAAGCACCAAAATATGCACCTGGATAGTGCCAGAGCAACTTTTTCGTTATGATTCTTGTGTAGCCCAAGCCCCAATGCAATGAGATAAATACAACTTTCAAAAGAATAACTTGAGATGAATATCATGGGGGATAAATAAAGACAGACCTCTAGCTGACTCATGATGTCCATAGTCGAGTTAAAGCTACGCCGGCTTCTGTAATAAGGATCAGTAAGGTTTTGCAATGAAGCTCCTGAAAATTTATGGGGGAAAGTTAGTGTTCACAGACAGAACCACCTTCAATAAAGAAAATTTCGCCCATCAAATCAACACTATACCAATGCTAGAATCTCCATTGTAGTGATTGGCATCCCTTCTGTTTGTGCTGTATTGTCCACCATTTCTTACAGTCTTTACCCATGGAGCAGCAGTTGGACTCATAGTACTTGCAGTCGGACTTCTAATAGTAGCTTGGGAGTGTTCTTCTACATAAGTTGGGCCAGGAAATTCAATCTTCGCACGTGTACTCAGTGTGTCCCTAATAAAAGGAGAAGCACGGTGCTGCATACTCGATGTCTGGTTTGGAGAAAATATTGAAGCACCAATGCCATCATTTATTGACAAGCCTGTGAGTGAAAGACTGTCAGGTCCAGGAGTCTCATCCTGTCCCAGAACTTTGAAATCCGGGGTAATATCATCTGGAAGCTGTTGTTGCCAATACCGATGTGCTTCTTCATCAGGGTTACTTGGTATAACGGACTCTGGTTGGTCTGCATTAGTGTCTTTGGAGGACCCACAGACAGCAATCCTGGTTGTGTCTGATCTGTTTGAAGCATCATTGACAGGTCTAAGGGATGAAGGAACAAATTCCTCTGCATTTGGATTTAATGCAGTGGTCTTGCTTATCAAACTTAATCTTCTCTCTTCAACTGACATACTGCTGATGAGTGATGAGCAGATGCAGCTCTTCTCCAGAATTCTAAAATTGACACGAACAACACTGAACACCTAGGGGCAAAACTTTTTCTGGAGAGGTTTATTAGATAGAACTGTGTGAGGTAGAGTTAAATTTCTGAAAATGCAAAATTAACAAAAGCACAAATTGCTTTGCAATAAAGAAAGGAATGACCTTAACTACTACATTTATGTGGAACAACTTATTCACTACATCATGATGAAGAAAACTCAGGACCACAACTTCTGTAAATGTGATTTTGCACAAAGAATGCATGCATTATCGCATACTTAATTCAACCATATAAATGGTGAATAGATTAGACAAACAGGCATTTTTATACAATATGGAAGAATCAACATGGAAATCCCTAGTGTGTTTTCCAAAAAATAGTTGGTACATTCTAGCATGACTGACAAAATGTTATGGACCATTTATATGACTATCAGTCTGGGCCATGGAGAATGCACATGGTTAGCAAGATCAAACGATCAGAAGTTAAAGAAAATAGCTATCTAATAAGCTGTAAATTCAACATAGCAAGAGGAATGCATGGAAGAAAATTGGGACATTTCAAAAGCTCCATGACACACAGAAATTGGCTTCTTCTCATTTTTCTGTTAGTTAAAAATGGAGGTGCTAACCTCCAAAAAAAACTTAGAAGTTCACGTCAGTGCACAAGAAAGTGGACACACCCGGATTCCATTCGAGTAGAAGTAAAACCAGGCCCATTGCCAAAAGAGAGAGTACGTTGCTGAGTTAAAAGTCCACAATCACTCCAGATGGATTTCACAACAAGCATGGATGAAGTGTGCACATTTGATACTTTTGGGTACAAAAGTACCAGAATGAGAAGCATTGTCTCATGGGGTATCCGATTATGAGTGAAAATTCTAATTGTAGCACCGTTGCATGGGGCATCCAATAAATGGAAAAGACTGGCAATTTTAAGCATACAATAGCTTAATGTGTAATATTTTAATCATTGAACAACCCTGAGAGAAGGAAATGCGTGCTTATTAAATTCCTCATTGTTCAAAAGTACCAGAAGGATAATACTACCATCGTCCATGCAGCAAACGATGATTTAAGAAAAATAGTTCTTCTAATCAACGGAAAAAGTTTTTTAGACCAATCAACAGAAAACGTTTACCAGAAGGATCATGCTACCATCATCACCATGAAGCAGACGATGATTTAAGAAAAATAGTTTTTCTAATCAACGGAGAATGTTTTGCACCACCAACTACGACAGAACCATCCAGAAGCAGAATTACATGATGCATTGTAATCGGAAAACAACAAAACATCTAAAACCAGCAACCTTAATTACTCTATAGACCAGCACAAATCCAACCCAACAAACTCCCCTCCACCAACGCATCCAAAAGTATCTAGAACTAAGCTAGAAAAGGATAAGGCATCAGTTTTAACCTGCAGCCCAACTATCTCGATGGAACTAATACGGTGCTTCCATGAGGAAGTCGAACTGGGCAAGTAGAATTAGGAACTCGAACGTAATAGTAAGAACTGGAATTACTGAATTCAGGAGGCTTAATCCACAAGTCCACAAGTGAAGACAACGCACGCACACCAACTGAATCCAAGTATTGTAATACCCCGTTCGATGCAACCGAAAACACCTAGAGAGACGCGTGAGCAGCATTTGACGACTTGAAGTTAACGAAATCGAGAACCAAAATAGATGGATTTAGCAGCTTTATTAATCAATCCACAAAACCCCATGCGCAAACCGAGCACACGAAAGCCAATTCAATGCATCAATAAGCATCTAAAAGGATCTAGAAGCGTCGCGACCCCCACCTTTCACAAGATCGATGAGCTGGCGGTGCACGGAAGAGGCCCAGCCCATATGACGGCGGCCCTTCTCGAAGCTTCCACTCCGTCCAAGCTCCACCACCACCTACCACTCCGCCGACGCAGAGCGCATCTGCAAAAGGTAAAATTACAGAAGGATTCGACGACGCCAGAAGCTTCTAGAAGGATTGGAGATCTCACCTTCGCCTTACCTGCTCTCCTCTTCCCTTCTCCTCCTGCTCTCTTCTCACAGGTTTTTTTTCCCCGTGATTTTTTTAGCTCTCTCTCCCTATCACTCTTGTTCGCTGTGTTGACTCGTAGCCTTATATTATTCGTGCACGCGATAGGATTCCACGGGCTCCCCCCATCCCTCCGATTCGGAACCTAGCGCGCATCCGGCCGTTCGTTGCCGTAGGGTATAGATTAAGCGTACCTTTGGAGCCACCGAACTGTGGCCGAATGACATGTGGGGCCGTGCGAGACATGGCGTCTCCTGTGGCGTGTTTGTTTGTCCCGTGAGGAAAGCCGTGGGCTCGCCATTCGATGTGATGGCCCCGGGGACCACGGGTGGGGTGGGTGGTGGCTTCTTACTGACTCGCGGGTCCGATATTTATAGGGCCCGCATGTCATAGGGTATGGTGTGTGTGGGCGTCGCGCTCTCTTCGAGGTGCGAGGGGGCGAATAATTTACGCTCTCTGGCCCTGTACTTTTGTACCGAACGATTCTTGGTTGCATGGGATTTTGTGGTCTTCAGTGCGTCTTCGCGGGTGAAGACAAAACTCGTTGCTACGATGCGATTAGAGATTCAGACTTCAGAGCGGTAGAAAGCAAAATACCACCACAGGTTTTGGAAAATAGATGTGTTTCTGTGCTTTTTATTTTTGAAAATAGGATAAACATTAAAATATGAATGAAGACCGGATAATAATTACTTATTATGTTATTTGCTTTCAATAACTTGTATTAAGAGGTGATGCATAAAAAACATTACTTAACATATAAATACTTTGCTTTCTGCATAATAGATGAGTTGACAATTTGGTTCATTTCCTTTGGTGAATAGTCAAAAGTTGCATACATAAACGTGTGTATGGTCAAATGAGTTTTTGTTTCACCGTGCTCTATCTTGGATCATTACTTTTTAGATGTTCAAGCCATGTAGCTGTGGCCTCTCGCTTTTTAACTACAGGTTAGAACCATGTTTGAAGGATAATTCTTTACATCTACTGATGGCTGATCAAGAGGAATTAACGAGCTATTGTCTTCATCTGCTCTACCCAGCACCTTCTTCTTCCTCTCGTACTTGGCCTTCTGTTTTCTCGTGAGCTCTTGTGCATGCTGCCTCCCACCTTCTTCTTCTTCCCATGCATCCCTCCACGTACCTCCGGCAACCGCTTCTGGTCCTCTCTCTCCCTCCCTTTTTCAGCAACTACAGCTTCTCTAGCGACGATGACAGCGGAGCTAGCCGCTGGCCATGGGATCGGAGGAGGGCAATTGACAACGTTAACGGCCAGCGGTGGCCGGCACAGCGACAATGGCGCCCAAGTTAGGTATAATTACAAAGCAATCTGCCATACTTCTGCAATTTCCTTTTGTACATGGTCAAAGAGCTGATTGCATATATAAAGATGTATATGATAAACTCGAGTTTTGTCTCGTGGAGCTCTATCTGGGATTTTTACTATTTAGGTCCTGTTTGGCAGAGCTCCAGATCCCAGCTCCACCTCAGAGCTGAAACTTGTAGAATGAAATAAAGTGACTTAAATTTATAATTTTGTACTAAAATATAAACAAAATGACCCACCTAAACACTCTTAACACACCCACAACTCCAGCTTCACGAATCTGGTGAAGCTGGAGCTCTGCCAAACACCCCCTTAAGGTGTTGAAAGGCCTGCGTCAGGAGAAATGCTTTTCTGAAAAGATACTTTCTTTGTATTGTGGGTTAAATAGTAGATGTAGCTTTTTTATAAGAGATAAAGATCAGCTAATTCCCTTCCGCTATAAGCTACAAAAGCAATATGGGTGGGCACTTTTTACGAAACTGGAAAACTGAACCGAATTGAAATAATCGTTTTTCTTTATTCAGGTTTTATTTTGGTACTATTCGATTTTAGGTTTACCGTTCGGTTTTGGACTTCTACATCGAAAAACCGAAGTAGAGTGGAGTCACACACACACACCGATTCAATGGCTCATTACTAGGGTTGGGCGCTAGGCATTCGACTCATTCCCCAATCCCCATCCCTGGTGGCTGGCGAAACCCTATCGCGACGGTCACTGGGGTGGCAGGGAGCGAGAAGGAAGCGGAGGAACTGAGGTTCATCGAGGAGATGACCTTTAACGTCGACACCATGCAAGAGAGCATCGTGACGGATATCCTCTCTAGGAATGCGGAGACCGAGTACCTAGCCCGCTGCAGCCTCGCCGGCGCCACTAACCGCGCTGCCTTCCTCGCCATGGTGCCCGTAGTCACCTACAAGGACCTGCAGCCCAACATCCAGCGCATCGCTAACGGTGACCGCTCCCCCATCCTCTCCGCCCATTCCATCTCTCCTAGTTCCTCGCCAGGTACCACCATACCAGACATGTCAATGAGGATAAAAATGGGATCTTTAATTTCTGCTCTTCTCCAATGCTGAAAAATATGGTCTTTCCTAAAGCTCCGGCCGGGACCTCCGCCGGCAAGCGCAAGCTGAAATCACTGAATTTTAGGTTGTTTGGAATAAAACTTGTAGTATGTGGTTTAACTTCTAAAATCACTGAATGTCTTTAGTAGTGCCTAAAATAGTGCAACTTCGTCGTGCTCTTTTTTGTATGTTGTTTATTGATCTGAACCATTAAGGCTGTTTATTGATCTAAGACTATCTCCAGCAGCTTCCCTTCCCTTCCAAATCCCTTCGCGAACAGATACCAAGTGCTCCAGCGGATTCCCTTCACGATTCCCGTCAGAAGGGATTCAAACAGTAAATCCCTTTAGAAAGGGATTCTCTCTCCAATCCCTTCACAAATCCCTTGAAGGGATGCTGCTGGAGATGGTAGGAAATAAAGGGAATGAATATGAGGAAGGGAATAGGGAAGGGAATGGAATGAAGGGAAATTGCTGGAGATAGTCTAAGTCTGGACTCTAAGTCTGTAGTAGTGATGTTTATTGATCTGTAGTCTAAGTCTGTAGTAGACTAGTAGTGATTTTTATTGATATGAACTTTGTTCGCTTAACCGAAAAACCAAGCCAAATTTTTTCGGTCAAATCGGTTTGGTTTTTTTGACTTTGAAGTGACAATTTTGGTTTCCAAGTTATAAAACCAAAAAAAAATATTCACCCCTAAAAAGCAACTTATGTCCGGCTTTTGACTTTTGTTAGTTATATGTGAGTTTATGCCAAAGCCACTTAAAAGCTAACCCGTTTGGAAGGGTTATTGGTTTTCGGAAGTTTAAACTGGCATTAAACCCCAATCAGGACCATGCCATGTAGGTGTCCCGTCTGGTTATAAATCCTACCTATATTAAAGATGGGAGTTCCCGGCTGCTCCGTCGCTCGAACATTGTTCATGTCGCGTCTCCGCTTAACACATGATGTCTCGCCGAGTGCTCCGGTCCCATCCAACCTCATTCGCTCGTTGGAACCGGATGAACGCTTGCCAAATTGCTGCTTTCCAGCCTCACTCCCTCCCTCCTCCTCAGCTGTGCGACGCTGCCGCCGCTCTCCGTTCCGGCTATCTCTCCTCTTTCTCGCTCTCGGCACCCCGCGGCCACCACTCCCTCTCCTTCTGCCTTCCACGCTGTCATTGCCGCGTCCGAATGCCCATGCGCCCTAGCTAGCTATCGACAACCCTTTGCCCCATCCATCGGATTCAGCTCCACGGTACTCCCCGAATAGCTTCGCCTTCTCCTCCATGGGTTGTGGCTCCGATGGCAAAAGCTACCCGACGCTCCCTTGATTTGGTTGGGCCTACGCTCTCCTATCTGTTCCACTTCGTCTCTGGTAAGAGTTAGAGCCATATTGTTTGAAGGGTACGAATATTTGGATGGTAACTCAGATTGCTCTTCTCGTTAGACTTTTGGTTGACGTTTTTAAGGGTGTGTTTGGTTGTATGAGATGGTTAAAAAAAATATCCATGCGTTTGGTTGTTTGAATGAAATTTCTTATAAAAATTTCAGATGCAAGCTTGGGGAACCTTTTACTGACCGGCAAATTTCAACCGAATGGAAAATGGTACAAACCATGTTAGAAATTTTTTAAAAAAAATTGGATGGTTATAACACATCCATAATATTACCATAAATTTTTTAGATGATGATCAATTTTGAGGAATTTTCAAAAATTCAAAAAGTGCTACTGAAGACTGACCGACAAATTTCAACGGAATGAAAAATAGTTCAAACAATGTTAGAAAGTTTTGAAAAAAAAATTGGATGGTTCTAATGCATCAATAATATTCTCATAAAATTTTTAAATGATGATCACGCTTGAGAAATTTTTAAAAATTATGTTTACCAAGGTACTTAATTAATGATCGCAAGAATTAATGTGCATAGGCTAACTGGATGATCCACCGACTGTCCTACATGGGAAATGACGTGAAGAATACAATCCGATCGAGTTTTGATCAAATTTCGGTCAAAAACACCGAGATTTTGGTCAAATATACCGAGATCTCGGCGAGACTATAGGTACTGTAGCAATTCGAATTTTCTTTCAATTTTTTTAAATTTTGCCGGGATTATGAAACTCAGGGGGGTCCAAAATCCGAGATTTCACGGGATTTCGATGAGATTTTGATCCTTAGCTACAACACAGTTCATATTACCTGGCTAATGCTGATAGGTTGTAGTCTAATGTGCCATTAGGGTATTACAGTTGCTCATGTCATCTATCTAAACTTATGCTATATCAAATTTTAGGTGATATGAATAAGAAAGAAAGATGATATCTACTATGTAACATACAGTCTTATAGACGATTTTATATTGTGTATACCATTGTATAGACAATCGATTCACTACAAGGTTGCAGCTTTGGCCCGAGTGTTTCCCACACTCGGGATAGGGGCAGAAACACTCGGAATAGGGTATCCCGAGTGGGCACACTCGGCGTAGTGCACTCGGTGTTATTTTATCGGGAAAAATAGGCTACACCGAGTGTACTCTCGGGAAAAAAAAATACGGCCTGAGTGCACACTCGGTATAGTGTTGCGGTTCCAAACAACAGCCTCTGCCCCGTGTCGGCCACGGTGGTGACACGTCAACACCTATGCCGAGTGTCCTCTCGGGGAAAACCTCGTCTATTCCGAGTGCACTCTCGGCATAGATATATCGCGAGTGCACACTCAGGATTGAGGTATAAACCGAGTGCACACTCAATATTGAGATATAAGCCGAGTGCACTCTCGGTATAGGGTTATCATGCTATGCCGAGTGCACTCTCGGTATAGGTTGACATGCTATGCCAAGTGCACTCTCGGAATAGGTTGACATGCTATGCCAAGTGCACTCTCGGGATAGATAATTTCCCCTACCAAACAGCCAGCTCAAATATTCAATATATTCACATTCACAACATCAATTCAACATTTTGCATCCACAATATAACAGTTCACAGTTTTACATCCACAATTCACAATATGACATCCACAATTCACAACATAACATCCATAATGCATAATATCAATTCAACATTCACAATATAACAATTCAACATCCACAACGCACATAACATATTCATCGCACATTCACATATCGCAAACATTTTTACATTCATAAGTCCGAAGTACACATATCACAAATGAAGTCCGAAGTTCAACAAACGAAGTCCACATACTTAAAACATAGTATGTTTTCATACATATCACATCCATACCAAATCCAAAACCACTCCTCGAGGGCTAGATGAATCCAATTAGCTTCGGTCCCTTGTTTCTTCATCCTCTACACATTACATTTGAAGAATAAAACATATTATGTCATTTCCATTCAATATCATACATGGTTACATATTTATAGAAAAGACATATAAGTTAAACGTATTCACACACACGATATATCCATATATAACACGATATAAGTAAAACGTACTCACCTGGAAACCAGTTTATTTCATTATTTGGAACACCAACATTATCTTCACCCGATAAGGCATCCCCTGGACTATTCCTCGATGATTGTCCAATGTTAATAGCATGATGAGAGTTTTGGGTGTCCTAAGCAGAAATTTCAATTTAGTACCAATAATGCATAGTTTCATATATTTACCCAACATGGAGTTATATACATACCTCTTGTCTCGGTTGATGTTGAGGCGTTGAGAATGCATTGAAGTTAAAGTTCAATACAGGCGGCGGAGGTGGATTTCTGAAGAGGTTGCTATAGCATAATCCTACCAACAAGAATGTTAGCAATTTACTACTATGAACATCTCAAATTTAACAGAAATGCCAATTATTTTTACCGCATCCATCGTGCCATGGCCGTGAATCCCGTATGCATAGCATTCCGCATATCTCGGTTCTCATCCCGCACGCTCGCAAGCTCACGTCTCAACTCTTGATCACTTTGCCTCGTAGAAGAAGAAGCATTGCTTGAAGTGCCAAATGGGGCAGAAGTCAAGCGCACATTCCTATCATCAAATGCACCATCAAGAAGCGCATAACGGCCATGAGGCTTCCCACCCGTATTCTGGTACATCAATTGTGCATCAAAGTTCCCATGCAGCCAATTAACATCGGGTCCATGCTTTTCTTGGTATGCATCTCGATACTTCCCCTGGAAAGGTATGAAAACATTGAAATGCCACAACTAGTCTGAAAAACAAAATTAGCTACGTGTTAGTGCTACGCACCAAGTTTATCTGGACATGTGGATTAGTGACAGGTGGAATCTCAGAACCCTCAAAACTTGCCATGTCCTGCATCGAAACCCCCCCATGAACAGCATAAGCCTCTAAAGGTGTCACGGGTCTTTGAAACCTCCTCTAGCAACAAAACAAGGAAAATGTATTAAGTCCGAATGTCGAAAGCGATGGTTTGAAAATACAGAGACTATATTACCATTTCTCTTTGGGTTCGACTAATAGAACTAGATCCACCTCGGTTCACCCTTGCCCTGAAGTGGCACGAAGATTCCGCTTCATTTCACTTACGTTGCCATCTTTGGATCACACCATTGTGTAATGAGATACCCCCAAGCCTCATCATCGATCCATGCAGGTTTGACTTGCTCATACTCAGCAGCAGTGAGAAACAACGGATTCTCTCTTGTGTCAATGTCTTCATCTTCACACACATCCTTGTAGTACTTGGTCAGAGCTGCTACTCGAGTGTTGTACATTAGCTGCTCAGCATGGTATTGGCAAGCCGCCTCTAAAGTTGCCTCCCATCTCGCCCTAGTGTCACTCGGGTAACCTTCACCTTCAGGATATGTATACCGAGCCTGCATTTCGTAGACTCATAAATAACATAACAAGTCTACCAATGTCATATTTGCAAATAACTTACACGGAAATCTTTCTTGACCCGATCTGCCATTGTATCACCCGCTTCACCAATAGCATACCAATGTCTCCATTTTGTAGCTGCTACGATAACTGGAGGACTCAATGTCATATCTTGCACAGTTTGTGGATAGTGATAGCGCAACAAAGGTCGCAACACGTTGTTTGGTCCACGTGGCCTCCCGACAAATACACTATGTTTCCATTGCCTAGAACCATATTCAAAATGGCAATATTATATGGATGTGAGAATTAATTACATGATGACATATAGCAAAACTTACCTTTTTCCTGCTGATACTATCACCTCCTCCTCGCAGCGTGGGAGGAAGTGGAGGGATTGAATTTTGCCCCGTGACTTCTTCCTCCTGTGTATCTGCTCGACTTCTTCTTCCCTGTGTACTCGGGATCCTCACTGTGTTTCCTCTTCCTCAAGATGTGCTTCCTCTTCCTCTGCGGCATGTGCTTCCTCTTGTGTAACCTTGTCTAGATGAGGATGCCTAGCTTCAGATCGGTTTAGTTTTTGCAAGAAATTTTTCTTCAACTTATGCCTGCATTAGTTTAAATGTTAGTGACAGATCATATATGCAATAAAATCAATAATGTAATGGAAAACATTAGTATAATGTAATTAAAATCAATATTGTACCATATCATCTATTCATTGTCCTCATCATAATCTGTTCACTATCATTAGAGCTAGAATCGGTGAAGGTATCGAATCACACTCTCCGCTTTGAATGGGATTCTACTTCTACACCAGAGAAACATTCGTAATAGTGTAAGATCTTTCTCATTGCATCTTGTATCCACTTCATTCGAGACATAAACGACATCCAACTCATCTCCTAGATCGATAGCGAATGTGCCGCTTAACCCTTCCTCTGATAGAACTCGGTGGTCATACTAATTGGAGCCTGATTAATGAAATGTGAGATGTCTCGCTTTGTGACATGACAGACCACCCACCAATCTTTCAAGTCAATCTTCTTGACTTGTTTCATTTTGGGACCTGACATATCTCGTTTAGGGACCTTACATGGAGTACGGGTGTAGTATACTTGAGAGCACCGATGAGGTAGAACAAATGGCTCAAAGACGAGAATGTTTTGATGTATGTTTGATCTCAACCAAACCAATATTTGGAGAGCGCCAGACACCGCTTGTTGGATTGAACCAATGACAATCGAATAAAACTAAGTTGAAATGTTTATCACCAGGGAATGTCACTTGATGATATCCTCAATTATACCGTAGTATTCGATCTTGGAACTACCTTCTCGAGCTAGTATAGACACCACTGTTAACGGTAGTCAAATTTGCCTTTTGCCGCTCATACTTTGCAGAACGGAATCTATATCCATTAATATCATATCCATTAACTGATGTCACCTGGATCCGACATGTACGAGAAATCTGCTTTAAGTCGTGATGGACGCTTGGAGTTTTCATGCACTGCGGAAATATGAAAATGGGAGTAAATAAATATATCTAATTTATTCCGTAATCAATAGAAGGTTGTTCACTTACATATTTTGAACCACCAATGAAATTGGGATGTCCACTCGGCCCCATTTTTCCTTAACCTATCTAGTTCAAGAGCGAGATGGTTGTCCTCTACCAGGCCGCACCGATTTATCATATTGGCTATCAAATAAATTAACAAATATATTAGTATACATGTGTTTGTGTATATGGAAATTAACAAAATTGACACTTACTCAACAAAATCATCCATTTCCAATGTGTTTGTGTATATGTAAATCATTATTGCTTTATGTTCCTCTGGTGTCAGCATACGAGAACCATTGTTCCCTTGTTTCCGCCACAGGACTTGCATAGTGCTAAGTGTGCGATTCAAGTGTTGACTTCATACCCGTCATCATATCGTGGCCGCTTATTTCTAGAAGACTGAACTTCACTTGAGAAATATAACGATACAAAGTTTGATATCTCTTCCGCAATATAAGCCTCCACAATGCATCCTTCCACTCTAGCCTTATTTTTTACCCGTTTCTTAACATGCTGAAGAGCCCTACACATGTAAATTAGGATATTTAGCCATCCCATCATGCGAGAATAGTTTACAAAGTAGGGACATCTTACCTTTCGAATGGATACATCCACCGATATTGAACAGGTCCACCCACACGTGCTTCATATGGTAAATGGATAACCATGTGCATCATGCATGTGAAAAACCCTGGCGGAAATATTTTCTCAAGTTTGCACAAAAGAACAGGTATCTCATCTTCCAATTCCCTCATTCTTTGTGGATCGATCTCCTTGGCACACAATTGCCTAAAAAAGTAGCTCAACTCAGCCAGCGAGATCCACACGCTTTCCGGAATAAATCCACGGAAAGCTATCGGCATGAGAACCTCAATGAAGATGTGAAAATCATGGCTTTTCATCCCATTCACACGGAGTTGTTGAAGGTTGACTCCCCGTCTAATGTTTGCTGCATACATATCTGGAAACTTCAACTCTTTCATCCATTGCAAAACTAGTATTTTTTCTGGTCTATTTAAGCAGAAAGCCGCCTTTGGCTTTTCCCAAGTACCGTTAGATTTCTCCCTCAAATGATAGCTTGGACGATCGCACAACTCTGCAAGGTCTAGTCGGGCCTTTACATTATCCTTAGTTCGATCAGCAATATCAATGCACGTCGACCAAAACAATTCTGCCACATTTTTCTCTGTATGCATGACATCAACATTGTGACGCAATAAGAGTTTTTCAAAGTATGGCAAGCTCCAGAAGCCTGGTACGTGGGTCCAATTATGTGTCTCCGAGAAACCTTCAAATTGGTGTTTCTGTTTACTCTGGCTTGGTACTAGATCTAGAAGCTGCCTATGAATTTGGACACCTGTTAGACGAGGTGTAGGGGGATCGAACACCTGCCTACGTTTCCGGAATTCCTTTTGACTCCGCCTGAATGGGTGTTCAGCTTTAAGAAATTGTCGATGATCACAAACCAAATTGTACTTTTTACCATTCCTCAACCATAATGCAGACAAGTTTCCCAAACAAACTGGACATGCAAATTTCCCATGTGTGCTGTGTCCAGATACCATTCCAAGAGCAGGCAAATCATTAATAGACCATAGATAGCATGCTCGCATGTTGAATGCCTGTCTCGAAGATCTATCATATGTTACAATTCCATCCCATAACTTATGTAGATCATCATACAGAGGTTGCATGTATATGTCAATGTTTTTGCCTGGATGCTCTGGACCAGGAATAACTAGAGTGAGAAACATGTATTCCTTCTTCATGCAGTGTGTCGGAGGTAGGTTATAAGGAACAACAAAGACAGGCCAACAAGAATACTGCGGTCTGGCAAAACTAAATGGAGAGAAGCCATCTGTGCATAGACCTAACAGTACATTTTCGGATTCGGCAAAGTCAGGAAAGTCGAGATCAAACTGTCTCCAAGCTTCACCATCAGACGGGTGTACCATCATGTCAGGTTTATCTCTATGTCCATCTCTATGCCATCGCATGAGTGCGGCAGTGTTGGCATCCATATAGCACCTCTGAAGTCGAGGAATGAGTGGAAGATAGCGCAAAATTTTTCTTGCAACTGGTTTTCGACGACTTGTTCTGGAATCATTCTCCACCTGCACGTACCGTGCTTCTCCACACACATCGCATTTTGTCTTTTCAATGCTGTCCTTCCAGAATAGCATGCATCCCTTTACACAAGAATCGATCTTGTTGTACGACATACCTACACCACTTAACAATCGTTTAGATTCGTTAAATGTTCGAGGCAATTTTGAATCCGATGTGATCGGTAGAAGATCATGCATTAGACTGAGATTTGCATCATATGCAGCATTTGAAAGGTTGTACTGAGATTTCATAGACATCAAACGAGAAATCATGGAGAGTATAGTCTCATTAGTGTCTTTGTGGACCAGGTTGCATGGTGGACTCGACCAACTTGAAGAAAGAATCTGAAGCAATAGATGCGTTTGTGTACTCTGATGCTTCATGAGCATCCCTAACATCTTCCAGCATGTCACTCATGTGGTGAGATTCATCGACCTCCTCATGTTGACGAGGCCGGACAGACGGTCTTGCCTCTCCATGTGAAGTCCACACGAGGTATTCAGGTGTAAAGCCATTCTTCACTAAATGATCTGATACAGTTTGGAGATCTTGTTTCTTGTAATTTCCACATGTTCGACAAGGGCAACTAGACAACATTTGATTAGAGTTTGGCCCAGGAAAAGCAATACTAAGAAACTCTCTTGTTTTTCTAAACCAATTAATATTTGGCCTCCCATTCTCCCAATCCGTATACATCCATGAGCGATCTTCAGCCATTGTTTTGAACAAACTAAACAAAAAAAACATTTGTAATTACACACTTTCTACGATATAATGAAAGAATATCACAATGAAAAAAGAGAACACAAGTGTTATTGTAACACTCTGGCACCCCTCGTGCCCTGCAAGTTACACCCTCAACCAAAAGACGACAGAATACACTAGCGAACCACAGCAAGACCACTTAATAAGATGTGAGGTTGCCGAATTCACTAAAATTTCGACAGCACCTCCCCTAAAACATGGACATCCACTCAGCAGACAAAAGACAATTATCAATATAACAACAATAATATTAAATGGTCATGATATCGACTAACCATCATGACCGACTAGCATTCATTAATTTAGTTCCATCACTCTCAAATCAGCATACGCATTGGTAACCATAATAAAACAATTATACATAATACCAAAAGTAAATCATAACCATGACCGACTAGCATTCATTAACAACTTACATTGTTTCCGATGGCAGAACAAGAGGAATGCTACGCCAAGTGCACTGTCGGGGACAACACTAGAACAAGGCTATGCCGAGTGCACTCTCGGGGACTGACCTAAAAAGCACCCAAAGCAAGCATCAATAATGTATGACGGTACCCACATGGTCTACTAATCAAAATTTACATACAAACCACCGAGGGAAGCGGCGGCGCATGGGAGGCGGGAGAGCGCGGTCGTGAGCGGCTAGGAGGGCGGCGTGTGACGACCGGGTGGGGAGCCGGGCGGGAGGAATCGAGCGGTGGGCGCCGGACGGGATGGCGGGAACCGGAGGGATGCCGGGCAGTGGGGAGGGCGGCCGGAGGGGAGGGAGGCACTGGGGAGGGCACCGGTGAGGAGGGCGTGCCTCTGCCGGTGGGGCGAAGTGGGGCGGATGTGGGGTGGGCTGCCGGTGGGGAGGGCGTCGGGGGGGAGGGCGGCCGGTGAGGAGGGCGGTGGTGGACGGAGGAGCAGCGGCAAAGCGACAGGAGGCGGTGGGAAAGCGGCAGAGAAGAGAGGAGGCCGAGAGGCTGCGGCGAAGGAAGGCCGAAGCGGCGGCGGCGGCCGGGAGTGGCGAGCGTAGGCGCCCGTGGTGGTGGCGGCTCGAGGGGACGGAGGCCGGCGGCGCTCAAGGCGGCGGCTCGAGGGGCCGAGTCCAGCGGCGGCTCGAGGGGCCGACCGGCGGCGTCGACAGAGGGAGACCGGGGCGATGGCGGTGGGAGAGCAGGGAGGCCGGGGCGGCGGCGGCTCGAGGGGACGTAGGCCGGGGCGGCGGCTCAAGGGGATGGAGGGCGGGGCGATGGCGGCGGGATAGGACGGAGGCTGGGGCGGCGGCTAGACAGGAGGGAGAGCAGGGAGGCGGCTGCGGGAGAGCAGGGTGGCGGCGGCGGGAGAGCAGGGCGGCGGCGGCGCGTTTGGGCGATGGAGGCAGCTCGTAAGGGCGATGGAGGCGGCGTTCAATGGAGCGGCGATGAGGCCGAACCACCCTAATGCAGTTGTACACTGAGTGCCCACTCGGGATAGGTTGTACTCCGAGAGCACACTCGGGATAAGGTTTTGGTTGTACACTGAGTGCCCACTCGGGATAGGGAAATAACGAGTGCCCACTTGGCATAGGGGTGGGGTCGATGGTTGCCCTAAACCCGGTTTACACCGAGTGCCCACTCGGGATAGAACGCGGGGATGTATACCGAGGGTACTCTCGGACAAAGGGAAACCCTAGCTGCCAAAAGCCTCGAGTGTCCTAATGGGCTATGCCGAGTGGCCACTCGGTACACGTGGCGCAAGGTACCTATGCCGAGTGCCCACTCGGTATAGAGGCTCTGTTGTTTTGCTGACATGGCAGCGTGTCATCTAAACCGAGTGTGCCCTCGCATTATTGTGTCCTACGTGGACAAAAACGACATATTTCGAGTGCCCTCTCGGGATAGATGTTATATATGGCGAGAGTACACTCGGAATAGGATACAGGTATATAAAACGAGTGTACACTCGGCATACATTTCATCTACGCTGAGTGTGCACTCGGTTGTGTATTTTCACACTCGCCCTAAAAGTGGATTCTTGTAGTGATTAATTGTACAAGAGAAAACGTACAGACAAATATATATAGAATCCATTGCACGAGTAGGATTTTAAGTGATACGAAGGAGAGAGAATGATGAGGAGAAAAAAAGATGATGTCTACTATTTAACAGACGATTTTATATTACGTATATCGATCATTGTATAAACAATCTACTAATTATATGAGAGACTGTTACAGATGACTATACAGAAAATTTATTGTATGAGTTGTCTTTTATCCTATCTATAGATGACATGAAGATGTATTACAAACAATCGTCGTCTATACCGCTATACATGCCTTTAGCGCAGTAGACATCTCAAAACCCAGAATAAAAGTATAGGAACAGGAGAGCAAACTAGCCGTGGCATGGACAGGTGGCCCTGAAGCTGTCCATATTAGTAGTGGAGTGCAAGCGTACGTACACAGTGGTGGTGCGTAGCATATAATGTGTCTCCAGTTCTGACATCTAATGCCAGCTTATCCTCGGACGTGGCACCAGCTGGTGTTCCCTTTCTTGATGTGTGCTAAATGTACACAGAAATGTCACCAAATAAACACCTTGCGATGGCACATAACAAGGCAGCAATTTGGTCTTTGTTGCTTCTAACTGTAATACAGTGCTTCTAAATACATCAGATCTTTATATCCCGAACTCTATTTCGGTAACACAGCTGCACAAGAAAGGAGAAAAACCTAAGGTCCATGGTTGAGTAGCTGATCCTTTTCAAGCTAGTTTGTACGTAGTTTTACTGGCCATGCCATTTTGCAGTTTTTTTTTTATCTCGGGTCTAAAATCTGGAGTTTCAATCTTTATTTACTTACCAACAAAAATTTGTGAGGTCCTAGTAGTAATGCAACAGGGAGAACATTGATGTCGCTTACATGCTAGCTACCCAGTGATGAATCCATAACATAATTAATCCAGGGTCACCGCTCATATATTCATACTAGTGAGAGCTGCGCGCTCCGCCGCGCCGTGTGAAATTTGATCCAAGTTTTTATCTCTAAAAAAAAGCAGGAATCTCCGACTTTTTTTTTCGCTTGGGTATTTATTGGAAAAAAGACGCTAGGTAAGAACCGTCGACGAACCAGTGAAACAACGGCTCTTTTTTGGGGGAAAAAAAAGAATAATACATGTTCCGAGAAATATTAGATCCCAAACCACAAAAAAAGCTATAGACGATGTTCCGAGAAATATTAGATCCCAAACCAAAAAAAAAGCTATAGACGCTGAGTTTAACACTTTATGCGGTCAACGGGCAATAATACATGTCTTAAAAAATATTAGAGATCGAGCCGTAAAAGGAATTTTAGATGCCGAGTTTAACACCCTATGGGCTTATTTTCCCGTGAAAAATGAGGAAAAGTGGGAAAAATGAAGAAACGACGGACGAAAAACTAATTTGATTTTTTTGGGGGGGAAACAGCCAACGAAAATATTTTTTCTATGCTCCGGAGAAAAAACGGATTATGAAAAAAAAAATTCAGGCAAAACGGAGAAAGAAAACAGCTTCCCATATTTTGTTTGGGGGAAATAGCCACCGAAAACATTTTCCCTGTGCTCCGGAGGAAAAATGGACCACGAAAACATTTTTTCCAGGCAAAACGGACAAAAGGAACGGTTTTTCATTTATTTTTTTTTGGAAAAAGGCCAATGAAAACATTTTTCCCATGCTCCGGAGAAAAAACGGATCACAAAAATATTTTTTTTTGGGCAAAACGGAGAAAGGAAACGATCTCCCTTTTTTCTGTGGAAATAGCCACCGAAAACATTTCCCCCATGCTCCGGAGGGAAAACGGATCACGAAAACATTTTTTTTCGGGCAAAACGGAGAAATGAAACGGTTTTGCATTTTTTTTTTGGAAAAACGGCTACCGAAAATATTTTTCGCATGCTCTGGAGAAAAAACGGACCCCGATAATATTTTTTTCGGACAAAACGGAGAAAGGACCCGAACGTAAACCGCGAGGACCTATTTGTTATAATTTTGGACCTGTTCGTTATCCTGAAAAATTAGGAAAGGGCTCGCTCGCGATTCGCACATAACGGGAGGTCCTCCATGCAAAACGGCAAACCAGGGACCTAAACGCGAACCGGTAAAAATATGTTCCTCTCACATAAAATCGCGCAAGGACCTGAACGTTATTTCAAAGAAACCGGGGGGCTTTTCACAAAAATCCGCCCGCCACGTGGGCGCTGCCGTTGGCTCTGGCAGCCAGGGCTTATAAGAGGTGTAATATGTGTGTGGAGTTACCGAGCTTAAACTGTGGCTATGCATACGTAAGTTTTAACAAGTTAAACTGGTGTTGGACCCGGTGTCCTCTGTGTTGGGAATAGTCCCACATCGGTTGTGGAGAGGGTTTGAGCATGGTTTATAAAGGTGAGAGAGCACCCCCTCATTGAGCTAGCTTTTGGGGGGGAGATGGCTCAAGAGACCTCGGCCCGCTGCTCGGGTTGGGCCTGATCTGGGATCTGGACGCGCTAGGTGTGGCGGTCCGGCTAACAAGTGGTATCAGAGGTCCATGGCTGCTAAGTGCTAACTAGGCATGACCCGTACACACACATGCCAACACTAACATGCTAAACACACACGCACACAACGTGCAGACTGCAGACACACATGCAGTCTCATGCACACACGCGCTAAACAACCTTAGTCAAAATTACTGCTAACAAATTTCTCCCTAGTTTTGACTTAGTTTATTTCAACTCCTAGACAAACTTTAGAGCAGTGCAGGTTCATCATCCATCGTAGCAAGGAGCGCTTCTTCCTTCCTCGGCTTGGGACATTCCCTGGCAAAATGCCCACGAACACCACAGTTGTAACATTTACCTTTATTTCCCGTAGACTTGTCCTTCTGCCGAGCCTCCCACTCAGCCGCAGTGAGCAGAAGTTGCTATCACCAGTCTCGCTAGCCTGAGTGCGGCGTCGAGAACACTCGTCGAAGGCCTTTAGCCTCCCAAGCGCCTCCTCAAACAACATCTTCTCAACATCACAGAACTGCTTGATCCCCGCAACGACAGGGTAGAGCTGATCTGGGAGAGTGTCGAGGAGCTTCTTGACCATAGCGGCATCGTCGAGTGTCACGCCGAGGTTGGCATACCTCGCTGCCATGCCACTGATTTTGCCGGCGTAGTCATCCAGCACCTCGCCATCCTTCATGCGGAGAGCATCGAACTCTCCCTTCAAAGTTGCCAGGCGCGCCGCCTTAACACGATCCGCCCCGATGAATCTTGTCTTGAGGCTGTCCCAAAGCTCTTTCGCCGTCTTCTTTTGCAAGACCTGCATAAAGAATGTCCTCCTGTAGTGCTTGGAGAAGCTGCGCCCTCGCCGTCTTGTCCTTCCGCGCGTCCACCGCCTCGCCTTCTGCCGGACTCACGGCCTCCCAAAGGCCCTGGGCATCAAGAATGGCCTCCACCTTGATCAACCACACGGTGTAGTTCGTCGAGGAGAGTAGCGGGTACGCGAGCAAGATGCTGTTGCTTCCCCCGACACCGTGCGGAACCAACGCCATGGAGTCGAGGTAGTAGCCCAAGATCTTGGGCATACACGGCTCTGAAACCAATTGTTGAAAATCTTAATCTAGAGCGCACGCGAACTCATGGGCACACACTAGCAAGTCTGGAAACACAAGGATATACGCATGGGGATTTGCGGCAACTAATGCCTTTTTCACTGTCTTATTTCTCTTCACTGAATAAACAAAAGGTGTACTACTTAAATAGCCTAGCTAATCAACAACCTGCTGCATGCATGCACCACAAAACGCTGGATGCAACCCACGATCCACAAGACTAGGACTACACTGCCTCTTCTCATGTATGGATGCAGTTTGCAACTCCACCTTGATCCGAGTCTTTCGCTGCTATCTCTCTGGCCACGACCACACGCGGCCATGTTCTTATCTCCTGGAGACTTGGCAGGAACTCGATCGCTCGACGCGCAAACATCCATGGCTGCTAACTAGGCATGACCCGTACACACACATGCCAACACTAACAAGCTAAACACATACGCACACAACGTGCAGACTGCAGACACACACATGCAGTCTCATGCACACACGCGCTAAACAAACTGATACCACTTGTTAGCCGGACTGCCACACCTTGCGCGTCCGGATCCCAGATCAGGCCCAACCCGAGCAGCGGGCCAAGGTCTCTTGGGCCATCTCCCCCCAAAAAGCTAGCTCAATGAGGGGGGTGCTCCCTCACCCTTATAAACCATGCTCAAGCCCTCTCCACAAACCGATGTGGGACTATTCCCAACACTCTGTAAGGGTGAAAATTGGTCCGATATTTCCCGTCCGATCTGAAAATGGATCCGATCGGGACCAGATTCGCAAAGGGATTTAACTATTCGGTCGGATCCAGAACAGTAATCAGATACCTGAATCCAGATTTGGGGTCGGATTTGGAGCAGACAATATCTAGGAAATACAAGACGTGATCCAGATGTCAAGTATTTTCTATTCATATATCCATCAACTATATTGGCCAGGTGCAAAGAACTTGAATGTTAGCCCAGTCCATTCATTACAACCCGAGACCCGAGTGACAGCGAGTAGTGACTCAGCAAGTAGCTACGAGCCAGCAAGTAGCACCACATCACCACTCTCGTTCTCTCAAGTCTCACCCCGTCCGTCCTAACCCTAGCCGTGAGTCGTCACTCTCTCACAAGCTCACTCTCATCTATGTCCAGCCGCCACACACCACCCACATCTACAACACGAGGCGGCACCGAGCCATTGACTCTCCGTCCATCGGGAGCCATAGCCACCAAGAGGTACGACTGGAGGAGGAGCCTCTCCACTAGCAGTTGTTATCGCCGTCCCTTTTCTGGTCGCTATCGTCGTTGATCTGAAGTTATGAATCTATAGTCAATGCAATCAATTCACACAATGTATGAAAAGCCCTTGCATATTTTCTATGATAGCTCATTTATCTTGACAATTAGTTGGTTATGTCGATCCTCAATTAACATATTCTTTGTCCATTGGGTGTCAGACAGCTTTGTTGGATGCATTTTTTAGTAGTGAATTAATAGGGTTTGTTTTGGTTTTTCATAAATGAACCCCATTTGCTGCCCTTGGTAAGCTCAAGAGGAAAAAATGGTTGCGTATAAGTATGTCTGGGTTCTTTTGAGATAATAGTAATTGCAAGTAAATATGTGATAATGCTAAGCATGCCTATCAATTGCATGGTTGCACTGTATTTTGTGAGGCAGTAACAGCTGCATGAGAGACCTATAGCATTGGGTTCAATTTATCTTAACAATTGCACGGGTAATTATTCCAAGTGAATTAAGTCATTTCCAAATTAAATGAATTAAGTGGAATGTGATTTGGTTGATACATAACTTGCTTTTATGGTTATGTACTCACGTGGTTTGATTCAATATATATTATCCTGTATATACGTGCATTATTTGTATATCTATATATATTTTCTATTCGAATCCGTTACTATCTGTGTTGCGTTCGTATCTCAAATAATTCATATTTATATCTATATTTGTAAAAGTATAGATTAAGATACGTAAAAAATGGCAATATCTGCATTATCATCCATTTACAATTCTGGTCGTCTGCAGTGTCTGCACCCTGAAGCTCTTCATTGTTCTGCCCCCTGCCAGCTCAGCAGGCCACAGTTTCTAACTTACCTCATCAAACGCCCCGAAGCAAATCCCACCTCAATGATTTGCATGTGGACCCCGCTTCAAGCACGTCCCCGGCGGCCCGGCCCACCCGCTCCTCCCGCCATTTTAACCAACACTACACGTCTTATAACAAGCTGCTCCACCAATCGGAGCTCCTCCATTGTCTTCCTCCTCGTCGTCAATGGCCGATCCACTGCCCCTCCCCCTCCTCGCCGCCGGCGAATAGCGCCTCCTCTCCCTCCTCCCTTACTGGCCGGATCCAAACCCGAAGAGCATAAAGAAACAGTATCCAATTCTCTGCAGACAGCGTGTCCTGCAGCCTGCAGCCTGCAGGTGCAGCCGTGCAGGCCCCTCTTCTTTTGTTGGTTCTTTGGAGTCCTCAAGATCCTAGAAGGGTTCCACATCGACATGTCTGCGGCCGCGGCTGGACAGGAGGTCGCGCCGGCCATCGCGGCGGCGCCGACTGCGGCGGCGGAGGTGGAGTGGGCGATGTGCGCGTGCTGCGGGCTGAGGGAGGAGTGCACGCCGGCGTACGCGGCCGGTGTGCGCGCGCAGTACGGAGGGCGGTGGCTGTGCGGGCTCTGCGGCGAGGCTGTGGGCGAGGAGCTTGCCGCCGCCGGCGAGGGAGGGGGGTCAGTACTGGTGGAGGCCGCCATCGCGAGGCACACCGCCTTCTGCCGGGCGCTTGGCTGCCGGTCGCCGGCAGCGGCCGAGCGGCTCATTGCCGCGGTGCGGCGGCTGCTCCGCACCGAGAACGGGAAGAAGGAGAAGGCGGCCGTGGTGGTGCTGGAGTTCGACGAGGCCTGAGACAGATCGAAGATTTGTTCTTGCAGGGCTCTAGCTAGGGCTAGTCTCCTCTCTTATTCAATGCTTTTCGCAATTTATATGCTTAATGTGGGCATCGATCCTGCAGTTTCTCCAGTTTTGTGCAAGTTCGAAGACATTGGAAAAAACAACATTCTGGAGAAAGGGGAGAATTAATTTTATAAAGAGAGCTAGAGGATGGAAGAATTCCATTTTCAGTGTCCATGCTGTTTAATCTAGTTTTGACAATTTTGTTACATTCTTGAATTTATTTTCTGCATAGCACTTTAGAAGATGAAAGATTCCAATCATGTCGGCGCAGGGAGGGAACTAGCGATGGAGCATCTAAGATCGGAGCGTATTCTTAGTTTCTCGGTGTTTGGAGTGTAGTGAATCAAGTTAATTTACTTTCAGATATGATTGTTGAGACTGTGACATTTAGTACACTATGATAGACAAGCATGATACAGCATTTTAATACTAGCTATCTACGTTGCTTCACACACAAATTCTGAAGTAGTAACAGATAATGCAGGATTAATTGTTTAGACATCCAGAGCCATGAGGAGTAATTGCGCACATCACACGTGTAGAACCTTTGCCAAATCATACAGATAGTTGCATATGACAGTTTTTTTCCCTATACGACAACGTCATAGTGCAACCTGCAGGAGTGAGTCACTAAAGTAGAAAGCAAGAACTGATATATAAATTGCACAGTGCAATAAAGGTAAGTTACTTAATACAAATCCGTACTGGAATATCCAATCTAATGGTATACTTTGCCCTTTCAACTTTCAAGTAAGATTTGTTCTTATCTGTTCGCCCGCACAAGGAAAACTATGGGTGTTCCTCGTCATTTGTTTAATCAGAATTCAGGAGAGGTAAGCGAAGTCAACTTTTGTTCAGAAATAAAATGAATTGTAGAACCACAATCCCTTTTATCTATTATATACTAAAAGCTCATAGAGAGTTGCTAAGAAATAAAGAGAAACATGATAGAATTTCTCATAAAAAGTAAAACATCTAGTATTTAATTTAGTAGACCCTAACTAAGTTGAACTACAATGACCACTGAATGTTATTATTTAGGAAAAAATATAACTGTCTATCTAGTGGACCCGAGTTATAACAACTTAAATTAGAAACAAAGAGTCCATGCCACATACAACAAAAAAAAAAAAAAAAAACAAAACAGAAATTTGGAATAAAAAATAAAATGGAATTAGTCATTTGATTTTCATACGAACACAAAATTAAAACCCATATGTAGCTAAATACGGAATAAAAATTGGATAAAAATTAGCAATTAAATTTGTGTATCAATTATAACCTAAAACTAATATTCAAAATTAAATAAAAATAAAAATAAAAATCAACAACTTAGATTAGAAGAAAGAGTCCATATGGTACAATAGAAAATAGCAGAAAAATCATAATAAAAAATAAAAGGAAATCAATCATTTAACTTTTATACAAACTACAAATTAAAACATGTATATAGCTAAAATTTGAAACAAAAATTAGATAAAAGTTAAAATTTGGATCTGTTTATGAATTCTTACCTAAAATGATGAAATCATCACTTACTAGCCCTATGTACCTTTTCTTCTTCTTCTTCTTCTTTTTTTGCAAATCTAGCCCCGCACATGCTTTTGCAAAAAATCACCCCTCCCCGATCATGGAAGGCGCGGCAGACTACACCTGTCCCCTGTCCACTCGAGGAGAGCAGGAGGACACACTACACTGCCCGTGCTCGCCCTCCCTACCGTGTTACCAGCCATGCCCCGCGCTTCCCAAACGCGGTAGAGGACATGTATCACCTGCCAATTGCCATGTCTTCCACAGTGGGGGAGGGGCTAGTTTTGTGAATGCATGTGCGAGAGGGGGGGGGGGAGATTTGAAAAAAAAAGGTACATGAAGCTAGATAATCAATGATTTCAAAATTAATATGCGAAATTAAATTAAAAAAATATATAAAAATTAACATAAATTTGGATAATAAACAAAAGAAAAATAGTAATGTGATTTTCCGGAAAACTCTAAATCAAAACCTAAAATTTCAAATAAAATAAAAACAAAAAATAAAAATAAAAAGGAAATTAGGTATTGTTTTTTCAATTATATACTAAGTGAAAAATATAAAGTTTTGTTTTATTTAGAATTAAAATTTTAGAAATATGCTAATTTTAGAAAAATAAAATAAGGTAAGGAATTTAATTTTTGTATATATATATATATATATATATATATATATATATATCTAAATTATTAGCTATTATGTAATAAAAGTCAATTATAGGTTTTTTACTGTCACGAAGAAAATATAGAATATGCTAAACATTCTCAAAAAATATTCTTAATCTTTATTTGGTGGATCTCCAAGGAACAAAGAGATTAAGAGATTGATACATTGAGAGTTGTTCACTCGGCTATACGGCATAAGCAATATAATATGCATTAAAAGAAGTATTGAAAGAAAGTGACAAGCATTTTGCAATACTGAAACTAAGATATGTTGGTATAAATGAAAAATATTATGTTATGATATGTTTACTGTTTTGCTATACAACTATTTGGGAAGATATATAGTTTCGTTCAAATGTGATAAGTATTGGAAAACGAAGTGAGTATATTATCTCTTATTATAAAATAGCACAAATTGAGTTTTGTAACGATCTATTTTTAAAAAAATTACATATGCATTGTCAAGTTATTTAAACGTGCTTTAAAAATAATACACGCTCAAGTGCACTGGCTACCTCGCTAGTTATTATAATAAGAGAGGTGGCTTTCAAAGAAAAATTTATAAAAATAGAGAAGCAAGCTTGCAATGGATTGGAAACCACCAGGCAATAATTGCTGCTATTTTTAGGGGCGTTTGATGTTGATTCGAGGGTTGTTGATTGGCTGGCAGGAGATGCTAATCTCCCAAGGTTTGGTGGGGTTGATGGAGTGATGCCGATCTTCACGTGCGCCAGAACGAACCTGGAAATCGTCCCCAATCAAGGATCTACCCATGATTTTCCCCCAATTTTTTTCATCACACAGTCGACATTAGTGAGCATTGGAGAGCTTGTAGGTTGGTCTTATAATCAAGGACTGCTTTGTCATTACCACGTAGTACACATGCAATTGAGTGAGTGTTCATAAAATCTCGGATATGATATGCAGTAGGTTTTGTATGTTGGCGTGGAATTCTAGAATTTTGTTACTCGAATATTAAGTCAAATTCCGGAAAATTGCTAGTGTTGCACTACTATCTTATGTTAATCAGAAATGCTAATTTGCAGGTGTCTAGCTATGCTCAACGGAAAAAAAAAACTTTACCCAAACTGATCACTACATATAAAATATTAAAATGGCTTGGATAAACATTCATCCATCCCTCGCTGCGCAGCCCCAGAAAGCATAAACGTGTTTCCGTCAGTTGTACGTTATTCAAACATGAACATTAGTAGTACATTACCACGACAAATCGGTTTTTTTGTTTGGTTTTACTTTCAGTCGAAAGTGGAGCGCAAATCTCCATAAAAAAAAAACAAGCGGAGTGCTAATCGAGTAATTAATGCAGGCACCGGCGTGATTAATTAACAGTGAATTGGCCTCGTTGCACGGTCGGACTCATGATAGCGTTCGTCCGGCCGAATCTTCCGCGACGTAATCATCACTTCTTTGTCTAGCACTAGACAAGGGTACTCACATGGACTTCATGACCTGGCGGCCATTTTCCACTAATTACCTTCTCTTTAATCCCCAATTTAGAACGCCCTTTTCGTACATGTTTTGTTCTCGAGCAGATAATTTAATTGCCCATTCCATCAAGAATCTGGACCACTGGATCAAAACCAATATATGTGTAGCTATCGATCCTATCGTGCTAAGGCCATGTTTGGATCCCTGGACTAATTGTTAGCTGGCTAAAAATTAGCTCTAGTCTATCCAAACAGGAAGACTAATAGGTGGGCTAATTTTTAGCCAACCCCTTAGCTAACAATTAGTCCATTAGTTGGTGGGGAGGAGCTAATTTGGGCTAATAGCATGTAACACGCTGGGAAAAGCCTGAAATACCCTCGCGCTGGCCTTATCCTCATTTCCTCACCCATTATGAGGGGGCAGATATGACTTTTCTAAGAAATTAGTCCAACCATTAGTCATGTATCCAAACAGCCCTGGGTTAATTTTAGATGGACTAATTATTAGCTGGCTAAAAATTAGCTCTAGCCATTAGCCAGCTAACAATTAGTTTTAGCCCATCCAAACATGGCCTAAGTAAAAAACATATATTCAGGTCTGGCTGGATCTTTTTCATATCGAATCCAAATAGTTATAGATCTAAAATAAATCTAATCTATTTGTAGTTTTGAATCAGCCTAGTCCGAACATTTAGATCAGTCCGAACCCTAGGCCATGTTTGGATCCCTGGACTAATTGTTAGCTGGCTAAAAATTAGCTCTAGTCTATCCAAACAGGAGGACTAATAGGTGGGCTAATTTTTAGCCAACCCCTTAGCTAACAATTAGTCCATTAGCTGGTGGGGAGGAGCTAATTTGGACTAATAGCATGTAACACGCTGGGAAAAGTCTAAAATACCCTTGCGCTTGATTTATCCTTATTTCCTCACCCATTATGAGGGGGTAGACATGACTTTTCTCAGAAATTAGCCCAACCATTAGTCATGTATCCAAACAGCCCTAGACTAATTTTAGATGGACTAATTATTAGCTGACTAACAATTAGCTCTAGTCATTAGCCAGCTAACAATTAGTTTTAGCCCATCCAAACATGGCCTAAGATCTTTCCTGCGCATATACAGTGTTCCTGGCATATTCGGCTGAGCTTATCATGACGGCTCGGCTTGCCTTTGAGTTTTTTTTTTTACTTCTTGGAAAGAAAATAGTGGTGGTGACCGGTGAATGATGCGATCTTTACTTCTCAATTTTCACCTCTCTCTCTCTCTTCAAATCTGTCTCACCCTATAAAAACTCTAACAAAAATAGAAAATTATCCCGTAATAAACAAATTACTACTAAAAAATGCAATACTTATACAAACAACCTCTCTTTATGATATGTGACGGAGGTGCAATACAAATAATAGTAGAAAAACCAAGAGCGTGGTGTAAACTAAGCTCGACGGCAGAAGCACGGTGTGATTCGAAATGTAGCTCGATCAAATTAAACCCAATGACAATAATTTGACGTGCTAGATAATATTATTTTTATTTATAGTAAAACACGGGAATTCGGTTAATATCCCTGAACCATGCGCGAAACCGTGAGCTAATGCATCGGTCGCATTGGACACTTTGGCCACTTAGCTGTAGTTAATTATTTTCTTAGGGTTTCTCCATGCAGTGCTGCGTCGCATTCGTCATGGATGTACTTAAGCAGTATTTTATCTGTTCGGAAATATAAAGCGCATTTTAACTTTACGCAATAATTAATGTTATGGTAAAACTGTGGAAGGTATGAAAAAAATGACTTAGATACCTAATCCCACTTAATTATTTTAGAAGATAAAAGATAATACATTGTGTGGGTGGTAATGAATAAATGCATATAGTTGAGAGGGAATAAATAGAGGTATAGTAATAAAAGACTTATTAAATTATATGTAAACATTATATTTCTAAACAAAACTATTCAAACTATATGTCTTATATTTCTGAACCCAGAGAGTAATATTTGTAGTAGTGTTGGAATATAACACTATCCTTATTTTGCCGAGGAATGTTCCGTAATACGACATGATTGATTAACTATATGAAGGGAGTCACCAGTGATCACAAGTGTTCTCTTCTTCTTCTTCTGCCAAGAAAAGAGCACCATATATTGATGTGTACATAAGATCGGGCTGCCTTGATAGGTTGTTGCAACTTGCTTGACAAATTTATGTAAACAAGGACAATCACTGAAAGTTAAGAATAACAATTACTCTAAAAACAGCTTTCATTAGGGCATGTTGTACAAGTACTACGTACTAGAATGGGCGGAGCAGGGCAGGTCCAAGAGAACTCCTGAAGTATTCCAAGAGATGTTTCTCAGAAAGCAACTAGAGTTTGTGTCCACGAAAGTGTAAACTAGAGGTAAGATTCCTCCGCTGATGGCTACATATAGCTTGGAATTTCTTCCAATCATGGTGAGAGCAACAATTGTCATATAAGAATAAGGATAAGTTGAGTACTTTTTAACTCGATCTTAACATTGAAATGGCAAAGAGATTGGAGACCAAGAAGCCTCACAAGAAAGGGAAAAGGGGCAAAAAAAGAGAAGAAATCAAAATTGAGAAGCTATATCCGAAACGGCTAGGCCCAAGAATAGCCCACTTCGAGATCATGACAACCCAGCCCACTTAACACCTACCGTTCCTTCGCGCGGCGTCCAACTCGGCACGGCAAAGCAAACCCGTCGCTTCCTTCCTCCCGTCGTCAACCCCAAATTCCCAAACCACGCCGACGTCCGTGCAAACCCTAACTCCGAGCCCGACACCCCGAAACAGCACTCCATCCGTCAAATTCCCCAAAATCTCACCGCAAATTCGGCATGCCCGCCCCCGAAAACCCCAGGCCCTGACCTCGCCGGAAATGATCGCGTCGCCGCCGCCGCATCCTCGCCGAATTCGGCCCCTCGCCGCTGTCTCCCTGGTACTGTTCCTACTCGTCCTGTATAGCCTCTCGGATAGGAACTTCCCACGATCGCCGTTGCTCTTGGGCTCCTATTCGCACCCGCTCCACCGTAGATTCCTGTCCGATACCGATCCTATCAGCCCCGCATCCAAAGGTGGGGGGAGTTTTTCGGAGGCGACCAAGCAGAATGGCGAGCAACTGGAGAGCCCCTCCACGGCGTGCGCCGGCATCGCGCGGCACGAGGGGTTCGGATCACAGTGCGAGTTCCTCCGGGCTCACCCGCAATGTAGCTCCGGCGGGTTCGTGGACTACCTAGGCTTCTTCTACTGTAGGTGCGAGAGGTTTAGGGTGCTCGGCTATGCTGTGCTTGGCGTTTGTCTGGCGGCGCTGTTCTATGTGCTCGGTAACACGGCTGCAGACTACTTCTGCTGCAGCCTCGAGAAGATGTCGGCGCTGCTGCGGCTCCCACCAACTGTGGCCGGAGTGACTCTGCTCCCTTTTGGTAATGGTGCTCCTGATGTGTTTGCGAGTATTGCAGCGTTTATGGGGTCTGGTGCTGGGGAGGTTGGGCTGAACAGTGTGTTGGGTGGAGCCGTGTTTGTGACTTGTGTCGTGGTTGGCGCAGTGTCATTGTGCGTTGCGGAGAAGAATGTGCAGATTGATAGGAGGTGCTTTGTGAGGGATGTTGGGTTCTTTCTGATAACTCTGGTTGTGCTGTCAATTGTTTTGATCGTTGGAAAGGCGACTGTCTGGGGAGCTATGATGTTTGTGTCGATTTATGTGGTTTATGCATTTGTGGTAGCTGCAAATGAGGTCTTGAGGAAGCATGCACGGAGGCTGAAGTTTGATGTGGTCACACCATTGCTGCCTGTGAGGGGAAGTATCTTTGCACAAGGAACAGAAGAGGATGACTCTGTGTACAGTTCACTTCTTGAGGAGGATACAGATGGTGAGGTGACCCAGATAAACACATCCTTGCCTCAGTGGATGTGGGCTTCTCATGTGGCCATCTACTCAAATCATGGTATTAGATGCAGTTCGTCTGACAGTTCCAGGCCATTGTGGGGTTGGAGTGAAGGAGAAGCGGACACCTCCGCAGTTAACTTTTCGAAGCTATTTCTGCTTATGGAATTGCCCTTGACGATACCAAGAAGGTTGACGATTCCAATAGTTGAGGAAGACCGCTGGTCGAAAGAATATGCTGTTGCGAGTGCTGGCTTGGCGCCTGTTCTTCTGGCATTTCTGTGGAGCAGCCAGGATGGAAAGTCCACCAACGCTAGCATAGCAGCATATGTGATAGCTGGTATTTTGGGGATTGCACTTGCTGCTCTTGCTTTCATATTCACCAGTCCCGAACGGCCTCCACGGAGATTTTTATTCCCATGGGTGTTGGGAGGGTTTGTGATGAGCATCATTTGGTTCTACATTGTTGCCAATGAACTGGTTGCACTTTTGGTTGCTTTTGGTGTGATATTGGGTATTAATCCTTCAATTCTTGGGCTAACAGTGTTAGCATGGGGGAATTCGATGGGTGACTTGATGTCTAACGTTGCCTTGGCAATGAATGGAGGAGACGGTGTGCAGATCGCTATGTCTGGATGTTATGCAGGACCAATGTTCAATACACTTGCTGGTTTGGGAATATCCATGCTGCTTGGAGCTTGGTCAACGGCACCCAATTCTTATGTTCTTCCGCAAGACCGCTCTCTTATTTACACAATGAGCTTCCTCGTTGCTGGATTAATCTGGGCTCTTGTTATGCTGCCACGAGGTGACATGCGGCCTAACAAGATACTTGGAGTTGGCCTCATTGCTCTTTACTCGGTTTTTCTTTTTATTAGGGTAAGCAATGCTATGGGGATATTGCCACTTCCTGGCTTGAGATAGTCGCTTACCTTCATTGTAAAAATGAGGTGCAGATCCACATCAAACTGCTTGTCCATGTCTGCCATTTATACAAATGAAATGGAATTTTTACGCTGTTCTTCTGTTCTGTCATTGTGTACAGTTGGTAATATGCTTACAGATTTGGGGCAATGAAATAAATCACGCCTGCAACTGGTGTATTTATATTTGCTTATTTATCACCTTGCATAGTAATAATATTACACTTTTCCAGTGTCACCTTTCTAGCTTATGAAAAATCTTGGTTATTTTCTATGCAGTACTATTACTTTTAGTTTTCATGCTGTAGTCTGTAGAGATGGTGCTTTTGTGTGAGGACATCGTCTGTTATAATGTTTGGTGGGCTATGTGAGAAAATTAGCAACTTGATGTTCTCACGTTGTTTACTGAGTACTGGCTTGTAGACATGTATTGTTTTCTATGTTTTTCAGCTATTTGGCATGAAAGGCCGCCACGATTACACTTGATTTTTGCCGTGCGGCTGCAATGCAGTACACTCTCTAATGATCAGTCTGATGATCATCAACTGTCGGTTGGCAGAGTTTATCAACCTGGCTTGGCACCTGTTCGTGCGTGCGTACGTCTTTGATGAGTGCTCTATTCCTTGTTAGTCGTGTAACTTGGTTGCTTACATGTTGCTCACGAATCTCTGGAGACTTGTCACTTTTCTGTTTTTTTTTCAAATATGGCCCTCTTCGTAACATAATTGCATACCTATCTCTGCCCACGGAAGCATCACCAGGTAGGTGACATGTGTCACTTATACACTTATAGGGGTGCAATCGGCTTGAATTCGATCGGATATTGATCGGATATTATTCTTTTCATATACTAAACCATGTTTTTTTGGTCAAACTCTAGTCATATACGGATAGTGCAAGATATAAATACAGCTATCGGTCACGAATTCGAAGCAAATAAGGAGCATAATTGATATGGTACTGAATATTTTTTATCGGATGTTGCGCGTAAATAGATATAATATATAGCACACATAGAGCGATGATTAACTAACTTTATGAGTTCAATACGCAATTAGATTATTACAATTTAACAAGTTATTTTACCAGGTAGTCCACTAAAATTGCAAAAGTATCAAATATTCTTTTATACTTTGCAAAAAAAAAACTGATATTTGTGCAGGCAAATGGAAGTATATTATTACATGTCAAGCTCAGGTGGCGGCTGGCACCGGCTTGCGGGATGGCAAATGGGACGATGGTAAGAGGGTGGAGCTGTGGAGGCCTAGCTTGGGCTATTTGGAATAGAATATGAGCTATAAATTTCCGAATATCTAAAAGTTATCCGACTCCTGCGAAAGAAGCTTCCGAGCTATGGTACCTCGGTAGCTATGGTGGCTTACTAAGCTATGAAAGCTCAGTTGCTTCTTCCGCGATGCGGAGTGTTCAACATTCTTACGGTCAGAAATGAGACTATTTTTATGATTAAGCCTAAGCGATAACACACTGTTTTGGAATATGGGAATCTTATATAAATCGTCGTAAAGGAATAGTTCACCCTCATTTAATGTAAGGTTTTCTAAGATATTCTTATGGAAATCCTGCATTCCAAATGCGGCCAAAGTGGTAGCAGGCGTACGAGAATGGGTGAACTGTTTAAACTTTGAAGTGCAGCGATAGCGCAACGAGTCAAGTTCCTTAAACGAAGGGCATCTCCCATGTTTGAGCCTATCAGCCTACATTTCTGCGTACATCAGAAACCGAAATAGAGTAGACAGATTGGACCAAAAAACCGTCAGTCTTGTTGCACATAATCGATGGTTCAAAATGCTGGCATTACTAGAAGAGCCTTGGATAAACCCATGTGTGCTTCTGCGACGGCCACCGGCGATCGGAGATCAGCCACTCCTCCCCCAGATCGCCGGGGGGCGTCTACCACCCCGGCGGGAACGCCTTCCAGGACCGGCCTCAAGGTGACGTAAGAGTGCGTAGACTCGGTTGGCCTCCATTTCCACAGTTCCACGCCGCAGCCTCCCGCGTCCGCACACGCCACGGGCCCACCGCGCTCCTCCCGGCGCAGTCCATGTACAAGCTGTACTCCCCGATGCTGTCCACCTCCTCCCACCTCATCGCCGCCATGTCGAGAGCGTGCGCCGCAGCCTTCGGGGCCACCATCGACGACGGTTTACGCGTGCGCGGACGCCGCCGTCGTCTGCGGGACCTTCGTGGCCGCCGCCGATGTCGCATGCGGGGCCTTCGGGGCCGCCGCATGCGGGAGTTTCGGGCGCCGCCGTCGAAGGCAACGGGCGAGGCGGGTGCCGCCACCGGAAGCCGAGCAGGTGCGCGCGGCAGGCGCAGTCGCCTCGGTTTCTTTGCACACATGCGGACGGTCGCACCGCCCTGGCTTCTTCTTGCGTGCGGCGCCGGCGCGGGGTGTCTCCGCCGCCTTGCTTCAACGTGGTTGGCAGGGCCGCCGAGGGGGCGCGGATGGCTGCGAGCGGAGCCGCCAGGGAAGGCGCGGCCGGTGGGGCCGCTGTGGGCGCGGAGGCGGCGCTCGGCTGCTGGCCAGCGGGGCTGCGGTGGAAGGTGTGACCGGCGGGCACGGATGGCGGCGAGCAGCTGCTGGTCCTCAGGATCGATTTTTTTTTTTAATGATGAATAGTAACATTTTTTTTTCACAATAGTGGAATAGATAATTATTAATTTATAATTAACAAAAAATAATTTTGCAGGATTTTATTTATTATTTACGTGCGAACATTTATGTAGGACTCGCGGTAGCGCAGATCGCGTGTCGCAGAAAAAATTTGATGTAGGTAGAAAGACTACACGTAGAACAATCGTACTAATAACGTGTTGTAAGACGTAGTCGTTCACCCGCTCCAATCAACAACACATCTACACGAACACACAAATAAAGTAGAAGTGCAAGTAGAGACACACAATGTATGGGGGTAAATTTTTTTCTTTATTAGATTATTTTTTCTGTACAAGATAATGCTCAATATATAGTAAAAAAACTCTTGAAGATGAATTCAGATTCATCCACCAATTGATAAAGTCCTTCCACACTAAAACAAGGAATCCGTATCATAACAATATTCACTTTGATAAAACACAAAAAAGAAAGGAAAGAAATGAGAAACAATATCACCATGGCATTTAATTATTGATTTTTTTTAAAAAAAATAATCATTTTTATACATATATTATAAAAAGATCTCAATTTTTGTTTACAAGAATAGACATCTGTCACGCCACGTGACAGCGATTAGGATCAATCGCACCACAGTGACAGCAAGGTAGCGACTTGGTGCCACAGGTGCCACGACAACGACTTAAATCGTGTAAATTGCGTTGGAATGCGATTGCTTTGCCCTTTAAAAATACTAAATAATTGCGATTGTGATTGCAAGCTCATCATGCAAGCTTTGATAAGCTCTTATTGCTTTGAAAAATACTAAATCGTGCAATTGCTTTTAAGCTCTGATTTGAAAATACTAAATCAATCGAAAATACTAAATCAATCGCGTCAATGATTCATCGCTGCCATAGATCAATCGCGCCACGGTGGCACAATTAACGCGTCAGTCGCTGCCACGTGGCACGACTGATCCCAGTCGACGCCACATGACGCGACAGATGATTATTCTTGTAAAAAAATCAAGATATATTTTTTTAATTTAAGTATAAAAATAACTATTTTAAAAAACTGTTTAATTATTTGCCATTAAATTAAGGAAGAATTTATTATTTGCCCTATTTTAACTAATATAATTGATTATTTGTCCCATATATATCACTGACATATAATCTCAAGATCCACATGCCAATGACATATCATAAAATAAATAATCAGAACAATAAGTAAATAAGGATAAATTATTAATTATTTCCAAAATTAATAGTAATTAAGCTCCTATTTTTATTAATATATGGCTCTAAAATCTAAACATCAACTAGACACAGCGTAACGCATCATCAATTATACAACGGCGTCTCTCCTTGTGCAATGCGCATCATATGGAGATGCTATTGGGCACGCCGCGGCAGGTGACCCCCGGAGGCGAGCTGGGAGCCAGCAGCTCGTACGGCAGCACCCCCGCGCCGCACCGGTTCTTCCTTCTTTGGTCGGCGTTGCGCTTCTCGATGGTCTCCTCAGCGCGGCGCACGTCGGCCACGAACATGCAGTGCGCCGCGACGGCCTCCTTGTCGCCCGTCCACGGCGCGCCCCCCTCGTCGCGCCCCTCGCCGAGATACTCCTCGTCGGGCGAGTGCGTCGACAGCGTGTCCACCACCGCCATGAACTTTGTGGCCTCCAGCACCCCGGGCAACGCGTTGAGGAAGAACCGGTGCGGGTCGGCCAGGAACGCCGCGTACTCCGCCACGTCGCGCTCCAGGTCCGGCAGCAGCCGCCGCATCAGCGGCGGGCGGTTCGGGACGTAGCCGCCCAGCGGGTATTGCCCGAAGTTGAGCGCCGCGTGCTGCGCCGACGCGAGCCAGATGAGCGTGGTCAGGATGGCGGCGAGGTCACCCGGTGTGGAGAGCGTCGGCCACCAGGGGGCGTCCCGGAGGTCGGCGTGGCCGACATGGATCGACTCGTGGTACCACCCTTGGAGCTCTAGATCAGACTGGACTGTGCCCGCGTCCGGGTAGTAGAGCTGCACGTAGGACTCCACCCAGTTGCGAATGGCCGACCACAGCAGAAGCCCGTCGTTTGCGTAAGGGTAGTCCTCGATGAGAAGCCTGATGCCATGGGCTTGCGTCGCGTCCTCCACAGCCACACCCCTGAGAAGAGTGACGAGACAGGAAGATGTAACCATGATTGCAAAGCTTTGTCATTTGCAGAATCAAGCAGTGGTAATGGCATGCCTGCGGATGAGGTCGGCAGGGAGGCCCTCGAGGTCGAAGCGCCAGTGGTTCCGGTAGTAGGCGGCGCTGATCTCGCCGGAGACAGGGCCTGGGGTAAAGCAGGATTCGATCACGCCGTCGGCGTTGATCAGGCTCTGCCGTGCAAGCGCATTGATCTCCAGCGTGTACCGCATGTGCGGGTGCAGGAGCTTGAAGATCGGATGCATTGAGCTCGTATGCCGGTGGGCCGCCAGGATGAATGGCTCCATTATAGCATGTGTCCTCAACCTGGAAGAGTTTGTCAGAGAGTAAATGGTAAGTATCTCTTGAGCCATACTGTTAAAAGAATATTTGAAGCAGTGGCACGTATTGAAATGTATGCTCCGTTGTTCAGCCTAAACAGTTCGCTCCGGAATTGCCGAGGGAAGAAGGATGGATAATTCATACCAGTGATTGACGAGCTGATGGACACCAGCGTCATTGGAGCTGACATGAGCCTTGGCAAGCATCCAGAGCCAATTGGATGTAGCATCACAGGGAGGAGTCAGGACCTTGCTTGGCCGAGGCTCACCTGGCAGGGTTGGAGGAAGACAGAGCTCAATAGCAATCGGTTTCAGTGTGCCAGCTTGGGTCAGGAAGAAGATCGTCCGGGTTGCATAAGCTTTCCGGCCCTCTATCGCATTGATCCGATCCAAGAACGGTAGGTACGCATCATGGTAGTCCACTATGAACAGCTTTGCCTCATCCATGGCCTTCATGCATGGTGTGTGATCAGAATCAGCACAAGAATTAACCATTGGGACACAAATGAAATAGATTGAGACTCCATCATATGATGGTACCTGTTGTACTGTGAGTCCGTTGAGCTGACCAGCAATGTGTCCTTCGATGATTGATGATTCTGGTGGGCCATAGATTGCAGGATCCAGCTTGCTCACTGGTGGGAAAACCTATTGACAACGTCTCGGTTAAGTACTTATGAAAAAGGAGGCTACGGATTACTTTTGTTGATCAACATTGGCAATAGACAGACTGATGTTGTCGATAGACGCAGGGATCACGGTTGTAGTTTGTTACCTCGAGTCTCGAGATGTTAACTGGGTTAATTCCTGCAACAGCCTGCCGAGCAAACTCATCGTCACGGAGCCATGCAAACTTGTCCTCTGTAGAATGGGAATCACAGCATCAAAACGGTAGCTCCCAGGGCTCATGAATCTGAACAAACATTTCATGAATCTGAACTCTACTTACTGGAAAGGATGCTAGGCGTGTCATAGCGAAGCATCCCCTCGCTCGACTCCTGAATCTTCTGAACAAGTGGTATCTTCTGGAACAGGTGCTCCTGGAGGCCCAACTTCAGCCTGAGGCCGTCCTTGTACAGGTTGTCAATGTGGTGGAAGCCTTGGAAGTTGTGGGTCTCAGCTGAGATGGATGCAATCAGCGACGGGATCAGGGTGTGAAGTACTGCCCGGAGCCTCCCTGATGAGAAGGCACCCTGCTTCAGCTCCTCAAATGCCTCATCCCGGGGCACATATATCGGATGCGGTTTCTCTACTCTGCACTCTGCTAGCATGTCTACACCACAGGTAAATGCATAATGTTATTTCTAGACCACTAATGTTTCTGTATGATGTGAAATGCCAAAATGGTGAGATGTTCTATCTGAAAAGTTCACGACCACTTTGAAGTAAAATGTCTGATTGCTGGTGTTCAAAGTCATAATTTACCATGTCGCATCAGCCCAAAAGAATTCAGAGACACTGCGGCAGCAAATCCTACATAAAGTCTAACAAGTGATAGGGATGATACCAAAAAAGACCACCTCCCTTGGTTTAATTTTTTCCCAGCACGTGCGTGGCCATTGCTTACATGAAAGTTCCTAAGAGTCTTAAGGCATAAATGTGAACTCGATTACAAACTGAAACGTCAATTTCATGAAGGGAAATGGGAAATCAAATGGTTGAACCTTTGGTGGGAACTACCGATGGTGGTCATGCACTCGAAGAGGGAAAACAACGAAGACTCCTCCATGCTTACTTGTAGAATTTGTAGCCAATACCACGGTCAGAATCCAAGAGCCGTGGCATACCAAAACAATATAACAAAAATTGTGGTAGATACAGTCTATCCGTGTTCCTGGTTGCGACTTAACATATGGTCATGTACTTCCAACCTAACTAATGGTAATGTTCAGTACCTAGCAAGATTCATGACCCAGAAGAAATTGTCCTGATCCTGATCTGAACCTGTTGAACTTCTCTTTTCTGATTCAATTTGGCAACTATCGGTTTTTTCCATGGAGCGCGTATGACCTGATCTAACTTTCAGGTCTTGCTTCAAGTCAGGCGTCATTCAGGATTTAAAAGTCACATGTGTTTTTCTTGTCAAATTCGGACACCACCAATGGCAACGAACCACGTGGTGAAGGATTATTGCTTGATGGGTCAATCTATCAAAGTCTGAAATGACCTGGCCTTTGATCAAAGTAGAATTGGACATGCACATATCCGTGTTGGCTATAGTTGGAAAATAATATGCACTTTTCTGCCTTCGGCCAAATTCTGTTTTCCATTATCTGCTAAGGATTTTGCAAAGCTAACAGAACTTACTAGTATCAGTTGGTGGTCGACCGGTCCGGCATCGCCGTGGGTAAGGGATCTTCTCGCCTCCAAGGATCGGCCTGATGAACTCTTTCCCTCGGTCTGGATTGCCCAAATCATTGTACGTGGCATAATCATATATTCTGTCAGATAACTTGCGAGCCCCAGTGCCATCTCCTCTTAGGTCCTTGAGCTCCTTCTCCCTTAGTTCTCTAAGCCCGGGGGGCGTTTCAGATGGTAAATATGGCTGCATGAGATCATCTATATTATCAGAAATCTGATACTGCAACTCCCAATGAATGAACAAAACTTTAGGAAATTTCTGTACCCATCAAAGAAATCAAGTATAAACCATTTTAACCTTAAAGGCTGCATATGTAAATTACAACCTAAATCAGAGTACATAATGCCTTTATATAGGAGAAATTTTATAGTGCATTATGTTATGAATATGACTTGTATTGAATATGAGGGCCAAAGGCCACAATATACAGAGTACATGAGGGAAAGGAATAGGAATATGACTCTATCTATAACAGGAACTTATCTATAACTATAAGAGATAATATATCCTTAACACCCCCCACAAATGCAAGGCGTATGCAATAGCATCGCATTTGGAAGAGATGAACTAAAAAGGGAAAATCCAAAGTCATAGTCTTGAAGTAGCCGTCGTAGCATGTAACTCCTGAAGAATCGAGCTGACGAAGATAGCCAACGAAGAACCGAGTCGGTGAAGAAAAGTCGACGAAGAAGCCAAATCGACGAAGAAAAGTCGAATGTATGGCAGAGTCGACGAAGAAGAGCCGACGGGACGAGTCGACGAAGAAGAACCGGGTCGATGGAGAAAAATCGACGAAGAAGCCAAATCGACGAAGAAAAGTCGAATGTATGGCAGAGTCGACGAAGAAGAGCCAACGGGACGAGTCGACGAAAAAGAACCGGGTCAATGGAGAAAAGTCGACGAAGAAGCCAAATCGACGAAGAAAAGTCGAATGTATGGCAGAGTCGATGAAGAAGAGCCGGGTCGATGGAGAAAAATCGACGAAGAAGCCAAATCGACAAAGAAAAGTCGAATGTATGGCAGAGTCGACGAAGAAGAGCCGACGGGACGAGTCGACGAAGAAGAACCGACGAGGCTGACAAAATAAGCCGAGCCGAGGTATAAGAATTGACAGAAAAGAGTCGAGCCGATAGATGAGCCGAGCGACGACGGAAGACAATCAAGATGCTAAAGACTTGGATGGACGCAACGGAAAACTACGAAAATATTAGGAAGCTAAGGACTTGGATGAAACAAAGCTGAAAACAAAAGACTTGATGGAGCTGAAAATCTGGAAGCCGAGCTGAAGAGATCGAGCTCCTCACGGACGTGAACTCTTGAAGCTACGGACTTGAAGTCTTGAACCAACTTCTGGCCAACTACACGTGAAGCTTTGAAAGCACTTCAAGTGCTTGGGAACAGCACTAAGTGCTTGAGAACCAAATTCAACTCCTCGTGCAGCCGTGCTTGAGAACCAGGCGGCCGTTCGACCGGATGGCTGGCCGGGAGGCGCGCGGGACCTGGAGACCGGCGTCGCGTCGCTGGTGGCCGGAGCAGTCGTCGGCGCGGAGAAGGCCAGAAGATGGCTGCAGCACCGAAGGTCGGCCGATGAAGACATGGGAGAAGGCATGGGAGAAGGCCTCGACCCCATCCGGCGAGTGAAGACACAGATGCGAGGCGGTCGGCGGCGCCGCAAGGCGGAGGGAGACACGGACGGGTTGGGCGGTGGACGTGAGAGAGGCCGCCACGGTCTTGGCGTCGACGGTGCAGGCGAGGACGCAGTACAGCGCGGCGCAGAAGAGGAGCGGCATTCCGGCGAGCTGCACCTTGGGGGTGGGCCCGACGCGCTCGAAGAGGCCCGTGGATCCAGGAGCGCGGCGGCTGGAGGTGGTCGGCGCGGAGAGCGACGAAGCGAGGCGCAGCGCGAGGGGCTCCGGGTGGAAGGCGGCCTCGGCGGCGGCGCGGTCGGCGTTGGAGGACGACATGAGCGTGGAGAGCAGAGCGTCGAACGACGCCGGATCGCCGCCCAGCAGCGCAGCGGCCGTGGCCTGGTCGTCGTCCTCCAAAGCAGCGCAGTCCCAGCAGCCCGACGCTGAAGGACAACGGCCCGGCGGAGGCTGCGCGGAAGACAACCTGCGCAGCAGATCCGGCGGAGGCTGCTGGCGACTGGTCAGCGAGTTGGCCCGGTGGAAGCTGCTGGCGAGGCTGAGCCCGTACAGAAGACGCGCAGAGAACTCAGTCGGCGGCGACAGGGACGGACGGCGCGCGGAAGATGAGCAGATGAGCCGACCCGAGCAGATGGGTCGGCGACGGCGTCACAGTGGAGGGCTGGAGGCGGCGTTGTGCCGTACAGGTGCCGCCTCGGGAGTCTCCTCCTCCCGGGGCAGCGGAATAAATCTAAAACAGCGGAAGAAGCTAGGGAAAACCTGGCTCTGATACCATGTTATGAATATGACTTGTATTGAATATGAGGACCAAAGGCCACAATATACAGAGTACATGAGGGAAAGGAATAGGAATATGACTCTATCTATAACAGGAACTTATCTATAACTATAAGAGATAATATATCCTTAACACATTATACTGGTAGTATATATGTGTAGTAGAAATCATATCTAACCGTTGATTTATTAAGAGTGTTTCTACTAATCTACTATTTGGTAAAGTATAAGTAAATTCTAGTTAATGTGATCCATTGGATCGAAAAGAATGAACGTTCATATTCAATTTAGTGTACCGTAAAAGAGCTCTTATACAGAGTTATGAATTTTCAACGGTACCTGACTTCTTCTCAGGCAATGGATAGGCCTAAAAGATTTTACGTTGCTCGAAAACCTTGCACATTAGCTGAGATATACATGAACATGTATAAGACATTGATGTCCCACTAGGTTCATTACAGTAGTGGCTTAGTGCTAAGAGATTGTTCTCGAACAGGCCACGGATACTTTCTACCGAGGCCTACTCAAAAGTTGGGCATTTAAACAGCTCATAGACAATGACATATCTCAATAAAAAAATCATGCCTTTAGACTGGCTCCTAGTTTTTGTAGTTAATGAGATTCTCCCCCATCAACATCACAGACAAGGATGCACAACCAGCTTAGCAAAAAAAAAACAGCGATTAATTGGCATGATGATAATCCAATGCTACTAGAAAGTCCAGGTTTAGTTAGTCGCAGGCTCACAGCACGTTTTTCTTGAGCTAAAAAAATAATAAGAGAAATGCTTGCTGCGATACCTTGTTGCTGAAGAACACCCTCTTGGCAGGCAGCTCCCTGGTAGACTGCACCCAGGAGTTGCAGGCGAAGTGCACCGGCCCGCACGGCAGGCCGCCCTCGACGACGATGCTCTCCAGGAAGAACTCCCGGTGGTGCCGGTTGGCCACAGTGATCGCGCCCGGCTCGCCGAAGTCCGAGTCCACCGTGAACTCCGCGGTGTACACGACGTGCTCGCCCTTGACGCCTCTCTTCTGGCACCAGTCCTTGATCGATGCCCGGCCGCTCTGCACCGGCTTGTTGGTCCCTGGACAATGGATCGTCATTCAGAATTTCAGATCACCTTGCACGAGATGGGAAAGTTGAAACGACCTTGGGGAGAAAAGTCAGATATGGAGAGATGGAAAGGGACCGCGAAAGCCTGGCCGACCACATGGTGAAAAGCGAGAATGGAGGACGGGGAAAACATGTTTCTTGCAGAATTGCACAGTGATCCATTTGAGCTTGAAATATTCTGCAGTGATTTGGACTACAGCTAAGGGAGGCTCTGCAGTGCTCCTGAAGATTCTGGTGGATGCTTTGGATTGGAAGGTAGAAAGCTGTTTGAATTGATAAATGGCACTAACATAATTTTTTTTGTTTATAGAGTACTAAATGTGAGGAGGGTTGGTAAATTGACTCCATCAATTAGATCTATATTATAAGCTCAAAATTTAAGTGCTAGCAAGAAAACATTCGATTCTCTACAGACACCCCTCTTTAAATATCCTGTTCCATTTCTTCCTTTTGCTTCTTGCAATTATTTGGAATTTCTAGTTTTGTGAAAGATGTCAGCAGGTAAGCAGTTGGGAGTAGCTCCAATTGTTTAGTTCCTCTTTTCTGACAGGAAAAGGTGGCTCTTATAAAATGTCGTGCGAGTATCCTAGTGCAAAGAAAGAGCCACACACATACGCATGCTCTTATAATAACAACATTATTATTGGATATATGATGATCATGTCCATCTAGTTAGCATCTCCTGACTGCCACCAACCAATTAGGACCCGTCAAGAGCAAACGAAGCCGCAGTCCAAAAAGGCCAGAACTTTGCATATCCAGCTCCCAATAACTCGAACAACAATCTAAACAAAGCTAATCTTCTGCGAGAATTTAACAGCTCGAAAGGCGAGAGGAAGTCAACTCGGAGAAGTACTAATCCGAAGAATAAAAGGGAAGGCTCGAACAAGAGACAAGGCTTTTCTGTTAGCTTACTTGGGTGGATCTTGGTGCTGATGAGCTCAAGCACGACATTCCGGCCGACCATGTCCCAGAGCGCGTCGAGGTGGCCAGCCACCGCCTCCTTGAGGTCCTCCTTCTGCTTCCGCCGCACCGTCAGCGCCGCCCGCACCGCCACCTTCTCCGGCCGCCTCCCCGCCGCGGCGCCATTCCCAGCCGATGCCACCCTCGGCAGCTCCTCGCTGATGGCCGCCACCACCTCCACGCCCCGGCCCCGCCTCCTCCTCCTCCCCTGCCCCCGCTGTTCTTGCTGCTGCAGCGGGTGGTGAAAGCGCGGCGGCGCGAAGCAAAGCTCGTTCGAGCTCCGGCGGGGTGCCGGCCTGGTCGCCGTCGGCCGCGGGAGGCCGGTGAACTCCCTGCATGAGGCGGCCATGCTGTTCTTGGCTCGACGCCTGCGCTTTGGATCTTTGATGTTGTCTCTCTTTCGGTGGGAGCTAGTCAGGTGAGGTGGTTGACCGTGCGTTGGAGTAGAAGCACGATCCAGCGAGAGGAGTCGTCTCTTATAGTTGCGGTCAGGGGCTCAGGGCGAACGGAAATACGGAATGGACACTACAGCGAAGTTGCATGTTCCTTGTTGACCATTTGGGCAAGGGTTTGAAAATTCGAAATTTGATTTTCGACCAATGTGCAAAATCAGTAAAAATCAGTGAAAATGGATAAAAATTGAAGAAGTTCGAAGTCAAATTTTTTAAACTCGATGGTTAAACAACGGCGAAAAAAATCAAATCCCAATCGATTTTACCGATTTTCGATCGGTTTTTACCGATTAATTATTGGTTTTCGATCTTCGATCGATTTTATTCGATTTTCGGCAAACTCAAGAAAAATTGCAGATAATTGAAAAAAAATTACAAAACATCTAAATAAATCCCAATTAATTTATCAAACACCTCAAAGAAATTTCAACTATTTTTTAATTTATTTAGTGCTTCTAGAAAATAAAAAACAACAATTAATGAAAAAAAACAATATCTTATCAGATTTTTATAAAACTTTACAAGGTTAATCATGCTTTAAAATTTTCATGGTATCACAAGCAGTGCCCAAGGATCTTGTAGTAAAATTTTCAGAAATACCAGACTTCATTTAGTGCCCCTAGAAAATCAAATCAGAAGAGTATATACAAGGACAGTAGTACTATCAGAATTTTAAAAAATACATATGTCTGATCATATCTGAAAATTTTACAGCATCATTAGCATTACCTTAAGACCTCACACAATTTTTCAAAAATTTGAACACTTTTTGATAAATTTTTTTTACTTTTTTGAATTTAAATTGGAACGGTTTACCTATAGATGAGGACATCACTACTTCGGATACACGCACAACTACAAATGATGATCATTCTCTGTCCTTACCAGTTCAAGGACCATTGACTCGAGCACGAGCCCTTCAACTCAATTATCAAGTAAAGTCGTTCTTAAGTGTATCTAATTACACTTTTAAGAATAGTTCACTACCTGATATGTGTGATGTGCTTATACTTAGGAACCATGGTTTGGATCAGCAATGATGCACATCTATATCAAAGAAAGTTGGAGATAATTGTACCACGTTTTGAAGCCCAACTCAGTCTCCGGATAACAACTTGAAGTAAAACGAGCATAACTTGTGCATACAAAGTCCGATTGATGGGTTCTTGCACTTGATGGAAAGCTTACTTTGAGATCTTTCCAATGGATTTGACCCCACCTAAAAATTCCTTCAGAACACTCTATAATCACCAAAACAAGTCGGATTAACTTCCAGTCCGAGTCAAACTTGAGTCTTGGGCCTTGTATGAGTCCTAGTCGGTCACTCCTTTTGTGCTGGCCGAATCCCTCTTCTCTTTAACCTATATATAGCCAATGAGTCCCCTAAAATTACTTGAGTTTTGTTTAGTCGAAGTTTTCCTTGGTGAAACCATTTGGTATTCTCTTGTTTGGCTAGATCAATAGTAATATCGTGCTTCAAAACCCCACATTAATACTTCAATTATATTTGTAGTTTCATATTGCTTTTGCTTTGTTCTTACTTGTTCTTCGATTGCTTGCAGGAATTGATCTTCGTGATCAGGTCAATTCGGTTTTGACACGGTTGATAATAATTCGGAGTTTGGTTCAGCGATTGCTTAGTGTCGGTCGTGTTTCGGTCAGTAGCCTGGATCATGAGGGTTGTCTCCACTAATCAAGAGTTATCTATCTTACCGAAAGATCGTGCCTCCTTTAGCGTCATCAGGTGATGTCAGAGCTTTCGTTGATCGGTGAGAATCTCAGTACCTTAAATGATTTAAATTGAAAAATACTCCACAAAAATTCAACATTTAGTTTCAATCTAGTATTTTAGAAAGTTTTGTTTGGTTTTGATCCATTAGAGTCTATGTTTTAGTTGCTGATCTTTATTTTTCTCCACGTGGCTTCAATCCTTCAACTTTGTCCAGTTCAGTATTTCATTCATAACTTTTGCATACGAACTCAGATTTTGACGTTCTTCTACTTTCCTGAAACCTTATGAAAAGATCTTCAAAATATCTTTTGGGTAGCCATCCAAATTCAGAATTTATCTGTGAAATATTTTGCCATCAAAGTTGGTATTCCAAATTAGGGTTTACAGATCAGTTCGGTATTTTGGCCACAACTTTTACATCCGAACTCTGATTTTTTTTAAAAAAAAATTTCTAAATCCTCAAAGAGTCCTCTACAAAAAAGTTTTTGGATGACCTTTGTGATTTGAATTCTTTCAAACCGAATTTAATTCGGATTCGAAATCAGTCTCACTAGGCTGAAATTGGGACTATTCTATGGTGTTTGGTTTTTGGGCCATAACTTTCACACCCGAGCTCCAAATTGCATGTTTTTGTACCCTATTGAAAGCTGAGGACATATGCTTTAATTCATTCGACAATCAAACATCCAAATTCGGTTGTCTTCAAACATTAATCTACACAACATGTCTGCTGCCCTAAAAAAACCCAATTAGGGTTTTATTGAATCGTTTTGAATTTAAGCTTGTTCCTTTGAGTTTTTGTGTATATTAGGTTCCATAAACCATAAAATCCCCCCAAAAATATCAGTGCACCTACCTTTGGGAACCATTTCATCCTCAGTGAACACTTTGATTCTATTTGAGACTAGCTTGTTGATATTTGTGGCGACTCGCCCAATTAGCCCAGGGTAATTAGCAACAGCTATCATTACCCCAGGTTAATTAAGCGAATCTCGGCATAGTGGCTAACAAAATATCGGGCTTCCCGGTACTTTATTAGCTACTATACCGTGTTCAGAGTGTTGCAACAGAACAATAATTAGAGACTGAATGTAAATATATTACAAACCAAGCCACGCAGGGCTACCAGTTCATTACATAATTAGACATAGGATCCAAGTACAGCGAAAGCATAAGACATAACCACAAATTACACAAAAGACCGATGAAGTTGTGACACAGCTACTTAGCACTCTATTCTTCCTGGTAGTCCTCCTCGTAGGTTTGGTTCTGCAGGTGAACCTCACTCCAAGTCTCATGGTCGGACCAATTGGGATCCACGTCCCAACCAGAAGCTTGATCGACAGAACAAATATCTAGCAGGGGGAGAGTTAGCAAGAGTGAGTACAAAAGTACTCACCAAGTAATAGTATAGAATACAATACATGAGTTTTTCCTCCCTTTTTCCAAATCCAGCTTACCTCCTTCCCAAAATCTTATTTTTATTGGAAATAGGTTTTGATTTTTCTTTAAGAGTTGCACATTTTAATTTAAAAGACTACTAACACCCGTATATGAGGCAAACTTAGCTTCCGTAGCCTCCAATCCAGGAGACATGCATGAATTCTTGATTTGACCCTGCGCAAGTTTGTACCACTTTACCCATAGTGACCCCTGACACGAGAGGTCCCAGAATGTTTATCACTAGTCCAGTATTAGATCTACAACCCTGTTACCCAAGTCGCGGACTCCTTCACTAGGCAATCCCGCCGACTCGCGGCTAACAGTTGTATCCGGCTACCGCAGCAGCACCACTGATACTCAACCCAAGGCTTTATTCATATATAGCCTAAAAGAATCAACCGCAGCTGATTTTCTGTGTCCCTCACTGGGCCTTCCGACATACCCAGCTTCACACGCGTATTTATCTACTTTTACCCAATGTGGAGATCATAATACCTTCCTAGGACAACCTTTTCTGGTCGCTTCCACACACTATGGTTGATACTGAGAATACGGCTCATTGCCCGAGTGTAGTTGTTTATCCTTACATCATAGCCTATGTAGAGGGTCCCACCGGCCAACAAACTCATCTCCTTGGCACCCTCTACCCACCATATTAGCACCACACCATAATAATAGTAAGTAGCACAAGCCAGCTGCTCCATCAGCTGGACTTGCCAACACACTCACCACACCTCATCACCACCAGCACTTTCATTTCCATCAAACCACAATTCCATCCGTATTCAATCGGGTATTTTCAATTTACATATAAAGTTGCAATGCATGAATGATACTTATAATTATACTGAATCAATTTGAAAACATTTGATGAAACTTTGCTCAAAGGAAGCTTGCCTGAAGTATTATTTGCAAGTACGGTCTCGCTCGAATACAAAGGTGGTTGGTATGACTAGTTCGGTTCTGCACCTGACAAATACAACGTATTAACTCTACGGAAATTAACCCACGGCAACCTTACGGTGTCTGAATCTACGAACAACACTTGTCTTAACTAAATTCACTAACTTACCCCGATTCTTAATATTCTAGCAGCAATGAACACAGCAATTCAATTAATACAACAATTATCAATTACACATTTATTAACTACAAACTCGCAGCTTTTAGAAATTTAAATACAGTTTCCCTACGACTTGTGCAATAGAGCTTTTGGTGCCTCACTTTTATTTCATAGCTCATTCCTTGATTGCATAAGTACTTTTATCTTTGTGCATGTGTTGTCTTAAAATTCCCTTATATCTTTGATATCAGCAACTAAGGCTTGTGAATTCTAGTTTGGATTATTACTTATCATTATAATAGCTAGAATTATCAGATTGCATAGAAAGTAAATATTGCTTGTCCAATCTCTACCTACTAACCAAATAGGTACCGTTCTCTTTGCAATCGCTTTGCTAAGATTGAGTGCGTTTATTACGAACCAGCCACCGATTGCACCACCTGATTTGTATTGGTAAAAACTTGCAAGGGCTTGGTAACGACTTGAGCGTGTGTAACTTTGAACCACCAGCTCCTAGTAGTTCATAGGGACATATACTTGTGAATTATTTATTCTCTTCTACTAACAATGGCAAGTTCCACTGATCATACCAACGAGGATGCACCTCTCACGCCGCGAATGAAGGGAATCATACAATTTTTTTCACAGATGCTGAATCAACATTCGGAGTGTCTTGAGGGGGTTCTAGATCACACTAATGGTGAGCTTGCTGCGCTTGCTACACATGTAGGGCAGCTAGAGAGAGCTCCACCACTGGCTGCCCCTGTTGCTACTGGTGTACCACGACAACGTCGTACCCCTTCTGTTGCTCGCTCATGGGCCAACGAAGTAGAAGAAGTCATGGATGAAGAAAATCAATATGTTGTTGATACGCAGTCTGATGGTGGATTCAATCCCAATAATGATCATGATCATCGGCAACATCGATTTAATCGTCAAGGTTTGAGAAGAGATCTACTACCATAAGAGGTATGTGACTGTGATGACCCACTTGGTGAAATTAAAAATCACTATGCCTCCTTTTGTTGAATTATATGATCTCGATGCCTATCTCACATGGGAGTAAGCCGTAGAACAAAAATTTGCTTGCTATGCTTTTCCAGAAGTGTCGGGGATTGACTATCTGGCAAAAGACCACGGTACCCCCGTGAGAAGCTAAACCCGCCGACCAAGCAATATTAGAAGAAGATGCTCGGGAGAATGAAACGAGCATCCCTCCTTCTCCTCCGAGCATACGCGTCTGCACCTTTACTCGCAGAAGCACCAAACACGCCCCCCCCACGAGCAAGCGTGCTCGTAGAGGCCACGACCTACTCGGGTGTTTGGTCGGAGGGCCCGGCGAACGCTACGAGGAAGGAAGGAGCCAACCAATCAGCCGAAGATCAGGGGAGATCATACCCGAAATTCAAAACAGCGCGCGAATCAAGGACGGCGGGTCACGGATATGGATACATAGCGTGATCCCAGGAGGTAGTTGCCTTTTTCGGTACCTATAGTCGTATTATTTAAACCCCCCTGAAGATTTGTAAATGGGGGGGAAAAGAGATAGAACATAATACACTGGAGTAGGGCTGTTATCCCGGCAAAGGGAGGCCCGAACCAGGATAAACACCGTGTCCCCCTTTTTCTTCTTCTCCCGACCTCGCATCACTCGAACGACCTCTTCGATCCGCACGACGGGGCTCTGTTGATCCCCCATTCAACAAGTAAGCTCGACGGGAGCCGTTCTCCAATCGCCGATTTGGCGCCGTCCGTGGGGACGACAGCTTGATTCCCGTGCAGATCAAGATCCTCGAGGATGCCAAACTCGGGAGACACTCGGGACCTTTGCGTTTTTGACCACGTTGAAGATGACGACGTGTACTACGCCGTCGACAACGTGGCCAGAGTGACCGATCCTATCGGTCACACTGAGTCTGGGAGCCCTTCCCCGGACACGGAAATGCGAGGACAGGGCCTCCGTTCCCCAAACATTACCCTCGAGGACCCCGAGGATGACTACGACGGGCTCTACGATGGCCTGGACATACCAGACGACCTAGAGCTCGACCGAGAGACCGCATCTCAAGGGGATACAATAATGTCCCCATCGCTTTCATCCCGCTCTCGTCGAGTCAACGTAGCCGGGAGCCGTGCGGAGCCCGGAGAGGGATCCTCGGACGCTGCCAAGCACGACCGCTACGAGGCAGCCAGACTCCACCTGGAGGCGTCCTTGGGAAAGACCCTCGCGAGCATTCGCCGCCAGGCAAAGGGGAGGCGCGCTTCCACGGAAAGGAACTCTCGCGGATACCGAACTCCCGATCGCACTCCGGAGCGCCGTCAAAGCTCACCGCCGCTTGATTCGCCGGAAACAGAACGATTCTGAGCCTTGGCGGCGATGGCGTGTTTCGCTTGATTTCCGAGCAAGTAGACTTGGAGGCCGTGGGCAGGGTCGTAGCCGAAGATTTGGAAAGGCTTGCCGCCGAGCTGAAAGTCTCGGATCCTCCCCGTGAACGGGATGCCCGGAGTGTTTCCCGGGACCATCACAAACGCTCCCCCATGCACTCGCACAGAGGTGAGTCTCGGAGCCATGCTCGGAGATCGCACCAGACCGCTAACCCGATCCGGGAAAAGCCCCGGAACAGTCACAGAGCAGCCTCAGAGCGGTACCTCTATAATCGCCCAGACATGGCGCTCTGAACGCTCCACGACCAAGCGGTCGTCGGCACGACCGTCGCATGAGGTCTTCTCCCGACTCGGCCCGCGCACGGGGCGTTGGGCGGAAGACCCGCGTGAAGGCCGCCGTGACCGAGGGTTTCACCGTGAAATCCCGAGCTTCGGTTGCCAGGCCTTCACGAGCTCCCTCCGGGACGTCGCATGGCCGAACAGATTCAAGCCCGGCCACGTCGAAAGATTCAACGGGACCCAGAACCCGGACGAATTTCTCTCAATATATACTACCGCCATCCTCGCCGCCGGAGGCGATGAGGGGGTGATGGCAAATTACCTGCCGACGGTTCGACGACGAGCCGCCAGACGTGGCTTTTCAATCAAAGGAAGGATCCATACGGTCCTGGGGCAGCTCGGCGCCCGAGCAAATTTCCAGGCTGTTACATCCGCCGGGAAAGGAGCGACCTGAGCGCTTGATCAGCAGACGGGAAACCCTGCGACAATTCGTCCAGAGGTTCATCCAGGTCCGGAACTCGATCCCAAACATATCGGACGAGGCTGTCGTCCGAGCTTTCAAGTTCGGGGTACGGGACGTGCGCTTCACGCAGGACCTGGAGATCCACCCGGATCTAACGGCGAACGAGCTCTTCCGAATGGCCGATCGATACGCCAACGCAGATGAAGCCGCCCAATGGAAGAAAATGTCGATGAAGGGAAGTGCCGCCTCGGCTGGCCTAGAGACCTCGGCTAGCAAAAGGGCTCGACTGCAGAGATAAGAAGATCAAGAAGAAGAAGAAAAAGCAACCCTCGCCACCATGGTAGCCGCGGTGGAACAACAACAACCCCGAGCAACCCAGCTCAGCCACGGGGTTTAACGCCGGGGAAGAGGACAACCGCACAGGCCTCGAGAGCGAGGCGACCAAGCGGACCGACGGGCGACCTCATCGTCCGCTTCACCAGCGACGGGCACGATCCACGGAATTGCCGAACGTGGACCTACCGCTGGAGCGATTTCTGGCAGGGGTCCCATGCCGACGCTTCAGAGCAGGTGAAAATGGCAAAGGTAAACAGCCCGCCGAGGAAGTGAGGACGACATGGAATACCAAGAACCAAAGAATCACATAGCGGTCATCTTCGGGGCTCCTCGCCTACAAGTCCCGCCGGGACTTAAAGGACGCCGCAAGAGAAGTGCACCATGTTACCAGGGTAAGCCTCGGTGCGGTGAAATGAAATGGTCTGAAATATCCCTCACCTTCTCCAAGGACGATTGTCCCCTTGGGATGACCAAACCCAGAGGCTTCCGATGGTCGTGAACCCCACCATCAAGAATACTGCGTCGGTCGGGTCCTCATAGACTCGGGAGCTCTTTGGACCTTATTTCAGCCAAGGTTTTGGACGAGATGCAGATTCCTCGTTCCAAAATCAAGAGTGTAGCCGTGCCCTTCTTCGGGATAGTCCCGGGCACCTCGATCAAACCTCTGGGGCAGGTCGCCCTGCCCGTGAGTTTCGGCGGCCCAAGTAACTTCAGAACGGAGCTAATCACCTTCGAGGTGGTAGACTTCGAGTCGGCCTACAACGCCATCCTCGGTAGGCCGGCCTTGGCCAAGTTCATGGCCGCCTCACATCACGTGTATCAGTGCCTGAAGATTCCCGGACCGAACGGAGTCATAACCGTCAAAGGGAACCACAAGTCCGCACTCAATTGCGACGAAAGAGCGCTGGATATGGTCGGTCAGTTACCCACTCGCGGCCCTGACCAAGAGCCGAAGCATTCCCGGCCTAAACTTGCCCTCCAGCCTGGAGGAGAGACCAAGGCTGTTCCGCTCAACGAGTTGGAACCGGCCAAGGTCGTTCATTTGGGATCTTCCTTAGATCCCAAATAGGAACTCGAGCTCGTCACCTTCCTTCGGGCAAGGTCGGATGTGTTCGCCTGGGAACCATCCGACATGCCCGGGGTCCCAAGGGAGGTGGTCGAGCACAGGCTAGCGGTTCACCGACGACAAAACCAAAGGAGACGAAACTTAGACGCTTTTCCCGGAGAAACAGTAATCATCCGGGAGGAACTCGACAAACTCCTAAAAGCCGGCTTCATCAGAGAAATCGAGCACTCCGAGTGGCTAGCCAATCGATTCGGTCAGGAAGAAAGGAGGCAAGTGGCGCACAAAGGCCGATCACATGGGTCTGAACGCAGCATGCCCAAAAGACAACTATCCGTTGCCTCGCATAGATCAATTGGTGGACGCGACGGCAGGGTCACAGACCATGAGCTTCCTAGACGCCTATTCGGGCTATCATCAGATCAGCTTATCGCGCGAAGACGAGGAAAAGACTTCCTTCATCACCCCATTCGGTACCTTCTGCTATACGACCATGTCTTTCGGTCTGAGAAATGCGGGAGCAACCTTTCAGCGCCTCATGCAGAAAACTTTCGCAGACCAAGTAGGTCGAAATTTGGAGGTCTACGTCGACGACATAGTTGTCAAAAGCAAGAGTACTTCGGGTCACGTTGCTGACTTGGAAGAAACTTTCTGTAACCTCAATAAGCATCGAATAAAGCTAAATCCAGAAAAATGCGTGAAGGCTGGCAAGGTGCTCGGCTACATGGTCGGGCCACATGGCGTTGGGGCAAACCCGGAGAAAATCGAAGCCATTGAGAACATGAGGTCGCCCACGTGCGTAAAGGAAGTACAAGCTCTGACCGGAAGAATGGCGCCTTAAGCCGGTTCATCTCCTACTGGGGAGCGAGGGCTACCTTTCTTTAAAGCCCTCCGCAAGCATGATGGCTTCACGTGGACGGAGGAAGGCGATCGCTCGCTCAAAGAGCTAAAACAAGACATCTCCAAGCCGCCCGCCCTCGTCACACCCACAATGGGGAAGAATTGCTACTATACCTAGCGGCAACCTCGCAAGCGTAAGCTTCGGTGTTAGCGGTAGAGAGAGATGGTACCCAGCGACCTATCTATTACGCCAAGTACTTCATGGACCAAAGGAGCGTTACCTCAAAGTCCGTAAACTCTTGTACTCGTTCTTTGATGGCCTCCGTGAAGTTGCGCCACTACTTTCAAGCACACAAGATCGTGGTGCCGACCGGCTTCCCACTCAGGGAAATCCTGAAAAATCAGACGCCAAAGGGTCGCATAGCCAAGTGGGCAATGGAGCTCGCCGAGTTCGAGCCGGTGTTCTCGGCAAGACGGCGATAAAGTCACAAGTCTTGGCTGATTTCGTGGCAGAATGGTCGGCTCCGGCGCCACCAGCCAGCGGGACCAATGATTCGAGGGAAAACTCCTGGACCTTGTATTTTGATGGATCCCGAGCATACGAGCGCTCGGGGGCTGGCGTCGTCTTGGTCTCCCCGGATGGAGAGCAACTTCAGTACGCCATCCAACTACATTTCGCCGCGACTAACAACGCGGCAGAGTACGAAGGCCTTTTGGCCGGACTTCGGGCATGTAAATCGCTAGGAGTCCAACGGCTCACTGTGAAGGGCGATTCACAGTTGGTCGTGAACCAGGTCAACAAGGAGTATCAGTGTTCCGATACCTCAATGGCGCTGTACCTGGCCGAAGTGAGGAAGATGGAGAAATACTTCAAGAATTTCGAAGTAATCTACATCCCCAGGAAGGATAATTCCTGATCGACCAAATGTCTAAGGTCGGTTCCTCTCAAACCACCGCTCGTGGGGTGCTTGTCGAGCACCTACATAAGCCCTCCATTCCTCTCAAGAGGAGGCACCAGAAACCGGCGGTAGGGTCTCCTTCCTCGAGCAAAGCGCAAATTGGATGACGCCATTCATCCAATACCTTGCGCATGGGACATTGCCCGAGGAAGAAGCCGAGCGTTCCCGGCTAATAAGGCGATCTTCTCAAGACAGATCGATCGAGGACGACCTATCTGGAAAGGCGCATTAGGAATCCTTTCCAGATCGCCTCTCAGAGGAAGGCCAAGACCTTCTTCGTGATATCCATGAAGGGATGTGCGAGCTCACTGCCTTCGTAACGCTTGTGAGCAAGGCCTTCCGACTAGGGTACCATCGCCCACGGCTTTGGCGGACGACGGTCGATCGTAATGACCTGCCGAGCATGCCGATTTCATGCTCGAAAAGCCCGTCAACCAAAGATATGCCCCGCAAACCATACCACTCTCGTGGCCGTTCTCGACTGGGGCTCGATGTCCTTGGACCCTTCCCCGAGGTCGAAGGTCGCAAGTACTTGCTCGTGGCCATCGACACTTTCACTAAGTGGATAGAGGCCGAGCCCGTCTCAACCATATCGGCCCAGCGGCCAAGAGGTTCCTCCGTAGCAATGTGGTAACTCGGTTCGGGATACCCACTGCCTCATCACGTATAATGGGACCCAATTCACCGCTGAACTATTCCAAAGTTCTGCGAAGAGGTCGGGACCAAGGTTCGCCGCCTGCGTGGCACATCCACAGAGCAACGGAGCGACCAAACGAGCAAATGGGCAGCTAGTCCAGGGCATAAAAGAGGGTCTTCAAGACCCTCAACCAAAGACAAGCAAAGAAGTGGGTGGATGAGCTTCCCGCCGTTCTTTGGTCTGTCTCGCACCACGACGAGTCGAGCCACAGGTGAAACGCCTTTCCAACTCGTCTACTGCGGAAGCCATCCCGCTCACAAATCGTGCTAGGTTCCCCAAGGTGCAAATCGATCGATTCCATCGATCAAGAGGTTGAGCGCCTCGTCGACCTGGACCTCGTCGAAGCAACACGCGAACGGGCGTTGCTCGGTCTGCGGTTTACCTGAGTGCTCTTCGTGAGGCACGCAGCCAAGACAGTCCGACCTAGGGTCCTACAAGTCGGCGACATGGTCTTACGAAGAGTTCAAGACACGCCGAAAGCCAACAAGCCGACCCCAAGGTGGGAGGGACCCTACACGGCCGTGTCTCAGACGCCCGGGCTGTTCGCCTCGCGATGCCAGATGGTCGGAGCTCACCAAAGACTGGAACATCGATCAACTGCGTAAATTCTACGTTTAGACGAGTACTCCTATCTCGCGCCCTTGCGTTCTTTCCAATAAAACATTCCCCCTCTTTCTCGTGTTTCGTCCTCGCTTTGTCGAACGAGCATCGTCGTCTACCAAAGATCGCAGACGAGCTTATCCGACAAGTATGTGCGCACCATTTCCCTTGGCCCCTACGGATGCTCGCCTAATCGTTCACTTTCCGCAAGAGCTCTTCATTGTATGCGTGGCTCGGCGCGAGCGTCCACTCTAAGCCCGGTTCACTGACCACTCGGGTATGGCGGCTCTACGTATTGTTGGTTTAAAGCTCGTCTACTCTGTGCTCACATTTTTTCTCGACACAACCGGCCTATTTAAAACATTCAAAAATCGTCACGACCAAAGCGACCCTTAAATTTTCCCATGAACAAACTCGTGCTCGCAACAGTGAGGACACGACCTTTGTCCATGGCAGGGGGGCTCCGTATGATAGGAACGTTCCGTCCCTTCTTCCAAGGATCCTTTGCTCGTATCTATGCTACATGCTCTATGCAGGAACTTGTTTTCTTTGCTCGTATCTATGCTATATGCTCTATGCAGGAACTTGTTTTCTTTTTCTGCAGAAACCGGGATCATATAGGCATATGTTGAAGGCGAACTTGAGAAAAACAGGCAAGAACCAAACACCTGCGAGTTTGCTCATTTAACCCGAAAGGTTGTTTTCTTTTTTACAGGATTTACGCGAGCTAAAAATAAAAGAAGAGCTAAGTCCTACGCTCGACCCGAAGGGCAGCAAGTTCCTCCTTAAGGGAGTCGACCTCTGCCTCCAGGTCCAAAACTTTCCGCCGAGCAAAGACGACCTTCACCGCGCTTGTCCCGGCTGGGCGCCGCACCTCCTTGAGCTGGGCCTCTTCACGCCCCGAGCTCGTTGGAGTTCGGCGCAGGTCGGGACCTCTGCCGCAACTTCCCAGCTCCTCTTCGAGGTCGGCACACTGTTCCGAAGTGTTCTTCGCCGCCTCGCTCTCAAAGAGCTGGTCCCGAAGCCCGACGACGAGGCTCTTCGCCGACTCCAGCCTCCTTCAGTCGGCCTCGCGCACCTCGGAGACCCGACGCCGAGATCGGCGATCTTGGCGCCCCGCTCGCGATGGTACGCCTAACTCCTTCGCTGAACTGGAGGCATCGATGTCCTCTATAGCCTTCGCAGCAAACTTGGAGAAAAGGGGAAGGAAAGTCAAGAAGAACCCCTAGAAGATTGCTCGACTCATCTAAAAAATTGAGAGCAAAACGCTTACTGTAAGAGCCGGTGACGGCTTGTCTTGAAGCGTGGCGGTCGGTGGCGCCAAATTTAAAAAGGGATTAACCCACGCAGGGCCATCCTGATCCCGAGCTAGCGCATCACGATCTTGCCCCTCCTGGGCACCCGGTGCTCCCGGGATGGCAACAACGTCTCCTCCTTCGACCAACCCCAGGACGCCCTGAGGTTGGTCTTCTGCGTCGACAGGCGGCTCGTGGCCGCCTTCCTCCTTCTCGGCCGCTGCGCTTGGGGACTGGACGCCGACCGCCGCTTCCGCCCCTTACACCTCAGCGACCGGAAGCAATGGGAGCTCCACGCTCGGAGGCGATTGGTCGAGGACGACCACCTCCGGCCCATCAACGGCCACCTCCTCTTCGTGGTCCACAGACGGAGGCAGCTGGTCGGGCTCAGCGATCACTTCCACGGCTGGAAGTGGCTGGGCAATCACGACCGCATCTTCCCCTTGGTCCGCAGTTGGAGGTGGCTGGCTGGCAGTAACTAGCTCCTCCTCTTGGCTCGCGGCCAAGGGCGGTGGGTCGAAAGCCACCACCGCTTGACCACCGGAGTTCGCCGTCGCTCGCTTGCGCTACTCTTCGCAAGGGACCAAGGCCAAGGCTTCTTGGTCCTCGGCCCCTGCGGCTCCTGCTCCTCCGCTGGTGGGATAGGTTCCACGTCATTGAAGGAAGCATGGGTCCCGCCGAGGGAAGCTTCGACGATCGAGTCCGCACTGGCGCCGACTCCTCCTCGCCTCGGCCATCACTTGGTCGACGACGCGGTCGAGCTCGGCGTCAATCGCAGAATCGATAATCTCTCACCATCTGACGGAAGTCCAAAAGCAACATCCGAGCTATCACGCCCACGCCAAACAGGGTGGGGTTAGCCCGAAGAAAATCGCAAGACAAGAACAGAACAAGAGAATGAAGTAGAAGCTTACCTTCTGCCCGACGAGCAGCGCCGTCCTCCTCGGCCTCCTCGCCTCGGGCCATGGGCGACTGCCGCGGCGGCCTCAGAGGCCTCGGCCACGACCACGACGCTTCCTCCGCAGCCGTCGGCACGTGCCATCGCCGGTCGACGTCGCCCATGTCGACCTCTTCCAACACCGAGGTTGCTTGAGAGGTCGACCTCCTGCTCCTTCCGACTGCAGCATAGGTGGCCTCCTCTTCTTCCTCCTCCTCGGGGCATCGACCACCCGAATAAGCCGGTCTGGAGGGCCTTGATCCGCCTCTCCACCGCCTTGGTCGGGAGGGACCTGGCCTCCTCCTCGGCCTTCCTCGCCGCTCGGCGAGCTGTTCCATCGGCCCATCAGCTCCGGCCTCCTCTGTTTGAAGTCATCATACCAGATTCGAGTTCGCCATACCTCCTGGCGGTCGGCGTACTCAAGGTGCGGCGTGGTGGTCCTGGTCGGCTTCGGCGCTCGACCGCCGGGCGCGCTGGGAAGCGAGGCGGATGCCTGGCGACCTCGACCCGCCGACCTCTTGCGGGAACCCTGGCCGGTGTCGGCTTATGCGGCGGCGGGCGCCGACACGGCAAGGTCAAGGGCGACCTTCTCCTGCAAACAGAGATCGGAAGAAATAAGCTCGAAACATGCCCTCGGCGAAGCGAGAAGAGGTACTAACTGGCCACCGCGGTCAAAGACGTTCTTGGGGATCTCGACGATTGGGCGTCGCCTCCTTCTCCTTCGGGCACCGAACATCTCGGCGACCCTCTCGTCAACCCAAATTGGCCCCTGAGCTGCGCCACAATCGAAGATTAAAACAATATATATATATATAGCACCGACCACCGTAGCAAATGACGGGAAAGAGGTCCAGTGGACATACCTGCGTTATCCTCACGGGTGAAGTCGTGCCACCCGGCCGCCTCGAAGAAGGGTGCTCGCGGCGCCTCAGGGGGACACGGTTGAAGGTAAAGTCCTGGCGATGTCTCGACCGGTGAGCCCCATCTCGGCGAGCTCACTGATCGCCCCGAGCACCCGCTTCTTCCTCAGTTGCACGGGCGCGCGCTGCCTCGAGGGCGGAGCGCCCTCCCGATGTAGACCAATCGGGACCCCTCCGCCTTCTTCTGGTAGAACCAGAGGTCGGCCCAACCCGACACCGAGTCCTTCAAAGCAACAAGAGGGTACTCGTATGGTCGGTTGGGCCGGAGGCGGAGATAAACGCAACCGGCGGAGCCATCCCGGCCGGTGCGGAAGGGGGAGTAGAAGTGGAAGAAAAGGCTAGCCGTGGGCACTACACCCACGTACGCCTCACAAAGATGGGAGAAGACTGCGAGAGAAAGGATAGAGTTGGGGTGGAGATGAGAGATCTCGCACCCACAGAAGGCAAGCACGGAGGCGAGGAAGTCGCTCTCGGCGCACGAAGCCCGTTGATGGCGCATAACTCACAGGAGATGATCTCCGTCTCCGCGATCCGGCACCGCGTCGCTTCTCGCACTCGACCCGAGCTTGGGTCGACGTACCCCTCATCCGTGAGCGCCTGGAGCCTCCTTCGGGTCATCTGGCTGACCTTGAAGCGCGCCATGGCCAAAGAAGGAAGAGAAGCGAAAAGGGTTCTTGGGCGCTAGGGCTCTTGGAAGGTTTTTTTTGGCCGAAGACGAGCAAAGAGACACGGTGTAACTCCGACCTCTCCCGGTAGAAAGGGTTAAAAAGATGAAGGGACGGGATAAAAATCGCCGCCTATCACGTAGCAACACTGCCGAGAAAGCGCCGCTTCCGAGAAACCGCTGCATCGCTGCAGGAAGGCTTCTCCGAGAAGGAACCACAGAACAACCAAACGACGCGCCACGCGAGCGTGCACGCTGGCGGTAAAGAAGCTCGTCTCCCGACGTAAAATGGTCGTGAACCACGACCAAAAGAAATTCAATCCCCTCAAGTCTTCTTAGGCTCAAGGAAGCCCGAGGGTTCCCGCTTGAACCTCGGGGCTAGCTGTCGGGGATTGACTATCTGGCAAAAGACCACGGTACCCCCGTGAGAAGCTAAACCCGCCGACCAAGCAATATTAGAAGAAGATGCTCGGAGAATGAAACGAGCATCCCTCCTTCTCCTCCGAGAGCATACGCTGTCTGCACCTTTACTCGCAGAAGCACCAAACACGCCCCACGAGCAAGCGTGCTCGTAGAGGCCACGACCTACTCGGGTGTTTGGTCGGAGGGCCCGGCGACCGCTACGAGGCCGGACGGAGCCAACCACTCAGCCGAAGATCAGGGGAGATCATACCGAAATTCAAAACAACAGCGAATCAAGGACGGCGGGTAACGGATATGGATACATAGCGTGATCCTGGAGGTAGTTGCCTTTTTTTACCTATAGTCGATTATTTAAACCCCCCTGAAGATTTGTAAAGGGGGGGGGAAAGAGATAGAACATAATACACTGGAGTAGGGCTGTTATCCCGGCAAAGGGAGGCCCGAACCAGGATAAACACCGTGTCCCCCTTTTTCTTCTTCTCCCGACCTCGCATCACTCGAACGACCTCTTCGATCCGCACGACGGGGCTCTGTTGATCCCCCATTCAACAAGTAAGCTCGACGGGAGCCGTTCTCCAATCGTCGACAAGAAGATAAGAAAGTTAGGAATGCTACAAGTGAGTTTACTGATTTTGCATCTATTTGGTAGAGTGAATATTGTCGTAATAATCAAAACATACCTGTAACATGGAATGCTTTGAAGAGAGCTATGAGACATAAATTTGTACCTTCATATTTGTGAAATCATGTGCTGAAAAATTGGCTAAGATTTGAACTTGAAAAATGTGTTTTGTGCATGAGTTCGACAATTTGACAAGAAACAGTGAAGTTCTCTTTTGTGCTGGACCAAACTTTCAAGAAACAGTAAGTTTCCCTTGTACGCCGGACCGCTTTTCTTTGGTCCGCCGTGAATGTGTTTTCTAACATTTTTGAGCCGGACTGAAACTTCCAAAACCAGTAAGTTTCGCGTGTACGACGGACTCTCCCCTCCACAAGCAAGGTGGATTTTTTACGGCTGTTTTCACGTTTGCGCCGGACCGGATTTTTGGTCCGATGTGAATGGTTTTTTTTGCTCGATTAGGGTTTTGAGCAATTTTTGAATTGAATTCTGGTTTGAATTTGAGATTATGAAATTTGTGAGAATTTCATGATGCTTGTTTTCAAGCGGACTTTATGCAATGCTCGTGTGAGTATTTGCATGGACTAATGTTGAGTCAAGTCGCGGACTTGTGCTCGGAATCGTTTTGTGGTTTGTTCATGTGCAGGTATTGCTCGAGGGCGAATGTGGTCGATGACGGGACCGGAACTAGGTTCATGGAGGAACTGAGGTTCGGGACTAGGTTCAGGGGGAACTGAGGTCTTGGTGGTCAAGGATGTCATGCGTAGGGGTGGATAATGAGCCGACTCGGCTCGACTCGGCTCGGCTCGGTCAAACTCGTTAAGATAACGAGCCAGCTCAACTCGACTCGTTATCTTAACGAGCTCAAACCTCAGCTCGGCTCGACTCGTTAAACTCGCGAGTTAGCTCGTTAAGCTTATTAAACTCGATATTGCTATATGAGAGGAGGATTGCTGTTGAGACTGTATAGTATACCATGTATTATCATCCTCGCCTCACACATATACAGCTATACTTACCGACTTGGAGAACTCATTAAACTCGCGAGTTGGCTCATTTAACTCACGAGTTGGCTTGTTTAACTCGTTATCTAAACGAGTTCAAATCATGACTCGACTCGACTCATTAAGGAACGAGTTCGAGCCGAGTCGAGCCGAGTTTGCGAGTACTCGTTTAACTCGTGAGTTTCGAGTTTTTTTTCCACCCCTAGTCATGCGGGACGTTCGGGCTAAGAGAATGGTGCACATGAAGAATGGTTAGTCACGTGAGAATGGCAGGAGGTCATTCGCGTGCAAACTGTTAGTCACGTGAGTATGGTAGGGTTGCCATACGCGTGCAAGAGTTGTACTCGGCCAGGTTGGGCCAAGAGGAGTTGTGTTGAATACATACTCTTTCTAGGATTAGGAGTGGGACTCCTTCTAGGATTAGGAGTAGGAATTGTATTCATGACTCATTGTGTTTTGCTCCTTTAAATAGGAGGGGTTGTCTCCTGTTGAAGGGCATCAAGCTATGAGCAAGCTTTAGGGTTGTACTCTTTTGTTTGGAGTACTTTAGACAAAAGAAAGGAGAAATAAAGATTAAGTTCTTCAAATCTTTCGGCGAGCTACAATTCTAGTTAGATCTATTCTAGTCATCTTTTGTCATAGCAAGCTTGCGAGGTTCATAACTTTTGATCCGTAAGTCCGATCGAGCTGATTCTTTTTGGGTTCGATTCGTATTGGAATCTAGTTTCTTGTGTCCAAATTTCAGATCATTCCGACGGTTGGATATCCGGGAATTCGCATTTTACGAAACCTCTGTCATTTTGTTTTTGTCGAATACGAGGCAATTATTTGGTTCTGTTTTGGGGTGAACTTTTAGTAGATCAAGAATTTGGTTTTAGCTTCCGCACAATCATTCACCCCCCCTCTGATTGCTATATTCGTATACTTCGATCCTACAATATTATTCTTGTGATTTGTTGAACAAATTGCATCATTTAAGATAAGGTAGTAGTTCTATAGAGAATTATTATCAAGAATTGCAAACTGGGTTGTTACGTTGTGGTTTAGAAGAAACTGAAGATGCTAAGATAGTTAGATTTTTTGGTGGTTTAAACCGTAAAATTTAGGATATACTTGATTATATAGAGTACAATTCTACCACTCGCTTTTTTCATCTTGCTTATAAATCAGAAAGAGAAGTACATGGACGGCAATCCAAAATGATAGTTAGATTTTTTTGGTGGTTTAAACCGTAAAGTTTAGGATATACTTGATTATAAAGAGTACAATTCTATCACCCGCTTTTTTCATCTTGCTTGTAAATCTGAAAGAGAAGTACATGGACGACAATCCAAAATGAGAGAAAATTTTGGAGGTTCTTTTGCAGGTCGTTCCAATCCCGTGCAATCAAAGGCTCCATACAACACTTCTAGCCGAACCTCTGCACCAAGTTCCTCCCGCAACAATTAGCGCCCTACTACTTCCACTACTCATTCATGTTCATCTGAAAAAACAAGAGCACGGTACAGGCCCCCGCACAAAGTTCATCCTCGGTTGCTTTGACGGGAAAAGCACGAGAAATATAGTGCCATCGCTGCAAGGGCTACGATCATATGATGAGGGACTGCCCTAGTAAGTGAGCTCTCCTCGTTAAGGGTAATGGTGAATATACTTCAGATAGTGATATTGAGGAGGAATATGCTATGTTTGCAACTAACCCTGTAGATGGCGAACAAGAATACGAAGAAGAATGTTTTAGTGCTGAAGTTTCTGACAAGTACTTGAGCATCATTGTGAAGAGTGTGCTAAGTGTTCAAATGGAGCGTGTTGAACGAAATCAATGCCACAATCTGTTCCAAACAAAGTTTGTCGTTAAGGACCGTTCATGTCGTGTGATCATTGATGGAGGGAGTTGCAACAATCTTGCAAGTATGGATATGGTCGAGAAGCTTGGCTTAACCACGAATCATTACCCTCGTCCTTACTATATTCAATGGTTTAATTCTTATGGTAAGCTGAAAGTAACACGCATCGTGATAGTACACTTTTCTATTGGTTCATATCATGATTATGCTAAGTGCGATGTTGTACCTATGCAAGCATGTTCTTTGTTGCTAGGTAGACAATAGTAATATGGTCGAGATACTTTGCATCATGATAGAACTAATCAATATACTCTCATATCTAAAAGAAAGAAAATTACTTTGTTGTCCATGTCTCCTGAAGCAATTTTAAAAGATGCATTGGAGAAAGCTAATAGAGAAAAGGAGCATACCAAAAGTGAAAATCATATTGTAGCCAAAAAACTTGTGCAATACAACAAGAAAGAACCTAGTGCTACCAAAAGTAAAATTAAATTGAAAGGTTCTGTTTTGCTTGCTACAAAATCTGATATTATTGAGATGGAAGCTAGTGATTTTGTTTGCCATGTTTTAGTGTGTAACAAGTTATTATTTTTATTTGAGGATATGCCTTCTTCTTTGCCTCTTGTTGTTGCTAACGTTTTGCAGGAGTTTGCTGATGTATTTATAAGTGAAGAACCACCGGAGTTACCACCAATTCGAGGAATTGAGCATCAAATCAATTTGATCCCCGGGGCTTCATTACCAAACCGTGTGCTCTATAGGGCCAATCCGGAGGAGACTAAAGAAATTTAGCGTCAAGTACAAGATTTACTTGACAAATGGTACGTACGCGAAAGTCTTAGTTCATGTGTTGTCCCTTTTATTTTTGTTCTTAAGAAAGATGGATCATGCCGTATGTGTGTTAACTGTAGAGCTATCAATAATATTACCATTAGATACCGTCATTCTATTTCTAAGTTAGATAATATCCTTGATAATTAAGTGGCTCTACCATTTTTTTCTAAGGGAGATTTGATCATTTGTCCTCTTTTTATGGTGCAATTGATCATTTGCCCCATGTGCCTCACTTACATGTGGCCCCAGGAGTCGCATGTCATCGATACATCATAGGACAAATGATCAATGACACATGTAAGTGAGGGTAAATGATCAATTGATCCTTAAAACTAAGTTCAGGTTATATGAGTTGTTAGCGATGCCTTTTGGCCTAACTAATGCACCTAACATTTTTATGAGATTAATGAACGAGGTTTTACGTGCTTTCATTGGTAAATTTATGGTGATTTACTTTGATGATATATTAATTTACAGCAAGCCACTTGATGAACATCTTGAACACTTACATGTTATTTTTAATGCTCTACGTAATGCACGTTTATTTGGTAACATTGAGAAGTGCACTGTTTGCACGGATCGAGTTTCGTTTCTTGGTTATGTTGTTACTCCGATGGAAATTGAGGTTGATGAGACCAAGATAGAGGCAATCAAGAGTTGGTTGACTCCTAAAACGATTACACAGGTGCTTAGTTTTTTGGGTCTTACTGGATTTTTTTCGTCTCTTTGTGAAAAATTTCAGCACTATTGCCGCACCGATGAATGAGCTTTCCAAGAAAGGCATTTCGTTTCACTGGGGACATGCTCAAGAAGACACCTTTAATTTACTCAAGGAGAAATTGACTCAGGCACCACTGCCGCAATTTCCTGATTTCGGTAAGACTTTTTAGATAGAATGCGATGCTAATGGTATAGGAGTTGGAGATGTGCTGATTCAAGGAGGTAAGCCGGTTGCGTACTTTAGTGAGAAATTATCAGTGCCTTGTTTGAACTACTCTACTTGCGATAAAGAATTATATGCCTTAGTTCGAACTCTTGAAACATGGCAACATTATTTATGGCCTAAATAATTTGTTATTCACTCTGATCATGAATCTTTAAAGCATATTAGAAGTCAATCCAAGTTGAATCGTTAACATGCTAAATGGGTTGAGTTTATTGAGTCTTTTCCATATGTCATTAAACACAAGAAGGGAAAAGAGAATGTCATAGCTGATGCATTGTTTAGGCAATATATTTTGTTATCTTAACTTGATTGCCGTATTTTTGTATTAGAGTCAATGAAGGATTTATATGCTTCTGATGTTGATTTCAAATATGCGATGCAAAATTGTACTGAAGGAAAGAGTTGGAATAAATTTGTGTTGAATGGTGGCTATTTGTTTTGCGCTAACAAGCTATGCATTTCAACTAGCTCTATTCGTCTTTTATTGTTACAGGAAGCACATGGAGGACTTATCGGGCACTTTGGAATCAAGAAAACCGATGATGTTTTGGCGGCTCACTTCTATTGGCCGAAGATGAGACGTGATGTGGAACGCTACGTGTCTTGCTACACCACTTGTAATAGTGCTAAGTCACAATTGAACCCCCCATGGTTTATACATGCCTTTACCTGTTCCTAGTGTTACTTGGAAAGATATTTCAATAGATTTTGTGTTAGGAGTATATAGGACTAAGAGGGGAGAGATAATATATTTGTCGTTGTTGATAGATTCTCTAAGATAGCTCATTTTATTTCTTGTCATAAGAGTGATGATGCTACACATATTGCTGATTTATTTTTCAGGAAGATCGTTCGACTATATAGTGTGCCAACGACTATTGTTTCAGATCGTGATATTAAGTTTTTGAGCCACTTTTGGAAGGTGCTATGGATTAAATTTGGAACAAAATTGCTATTCTTCACTACTTGTCATCCACAAAATGATGGGCAAACAGAAGTCGTCAACCATGCACTATCAACCATGTTGAGGACTGTTCTAAAGACGAATTTGAAGATGTGAAAAGAGTGTCTACCTCACGTTGAGTTGAACTTTTTTCAGGCAATATATAGTTTTAATTCTTGAGCTCCAAATACTATGTGCTTATGATCATGATAGCTGACTCTGCCAACGGTTTTGTTCAGTTCAAGTTTCAGAAGTCTTCGGGCACTATTTATTTTTAATATGAAATCCTGTAAGTAAAGCTTGGTGTGAATCAAAGGGGGGTCATGGGCTCATTTCGGCTCGTTCTTTTCTTTCTATTTTTGTTATTTAACTTTTCAGAAAGGTTAGCTTTGGCAAAAGTGCAGTGCTCACCACCACTGGTCAGTGTACAGGACAACCATTTTTAATGTACTCTCTTCGATTATAAATAGTTATTATTTTAAATATTAATAAGACCTCTAAAACATGACTTTAGCTTTTAATTTCTATTATAATACACTTCTAAAATCTAATAAAAAATATGATATTATTAAAGTATTTTTAAAATAAATACACATATATAATTTTTATGTATTTAATTTAAGTATTTAAAAAGGTACTGATAATTAAAATTTTAAAAGTTTAGCTGCAGCTACGTCAAAATAGTAACTATATTTGTGAGTACTTTTTGTGACATCAGTAGTACGACTACGACGTAAGAGGAATCAATGCGATCCATGCGAGCCATCTTGTACATACCAATCCTAGGTTGCGATTAACATTAGGATTCTTAATTTTTATTGTAGTCTACGACCTTTCGGAGCCCCATACCGAAAATCGCAATAGCAGTTGCTATTATGCTTCTCTCTCAAGGTTAATCATGTCTGCAGTAAACTCGTCCTACTGTTCGTGACCAGATAGGTATCAACATGCATGATGCAGCATGTAAGCTGGTACTCTATTATACATGTGCCAGTGTTTTAAAATTATTTGCAGCCAGCAGATCGAGGAGCGATTCCTAGAGTGCTGCTCGGGCAGATGGGCTCGCACGACGCACGTACGTGGAGAATTTGAGGCCGCTGTGCGGTACGGTTTTAGATTTTTTTAAGTAGAAACAGAAACGGTTTTAATCTTGTTAGTAGAAACGTTTTAGGTAGGATTCTGTGAATCGGGTGGAACGGAATTGAGACCGATTCGACCACAGAGTGGAAAAAGAAGAAACGATACGAGGAGAATCGTTCCGAACTTTAGCCTGTTTGGTTATGTTTCTTTTAGAATCCAGTAGAAACGGCTCGGTTCTAAGTTGCTAAATGGGGCTGAACATCTCAATTCTCAATTATGGTGCTGATGAAAGTAGGCAGGGAGACATGTCCGTTCATCTTTTCGTTGGGTGTGTCCGTCGGTGCCACCTCAAAGAGGCATCAAAATCCAATCGTCACTGGGCACCACAAAAGCACCGCTAGGCTGCTAGCGATTGTGCTTGTGCCTGCGTGGATCTGCGAATTTTGTGGATACGAAGGAAACGGGACTGTTACTTACATCAGTGCGTTTCCATTTCCAGCATTTGGAAGTCATGATCTTTAACTGTGGAGTTCTAGCTTTCAAACAACGCTAGTACTAGCCTTTTGACCTTGTTTACTGTCTCCCATTGAGGCTGTTACCGTGCTCCACACTTCCAAGGTTCCCAAACAACACACTGATTTTTATTTTTTATTTTATTTTTGCTTCGCATTTGTTGCGATCGACCTATTGTGTTGAATATGGCTGAAGTTGTGTGTGGTTGGTGGGGTGGGTACACACCTACCAAAGTAGAGTATTAAAACGCAACCTAAATGGATATACATCCTTCCATACCAAATCACAACGAACTTGTTTAAACTATTTCGGCCATATAGACAATACAGACTCCCACCTTCAGTATACCACTTAAACGAATGTATTATACTCCTTTATCACTTTCAGTATACTACAATAATAATTCTAAGATACTTTAATACGGTATGGATGAAAAAAATTTATGGGAGTTATTTATTTTTTTGTTATATACCCTTTTTCATATGTAAAAAGAGTATATAAACAATTTATGTTATAAATGGTGGATTTTGTTGAAATTTTTCGTGGAATTCACTTTGGAGTATCTTATAATTAGTATTAGAGTATACTCAAAAGGATAAAGAGGTATAACAACATCGTTTAAGCGCTATATTGAGAGTGGGAGTACATACTCTCAGGAGTATGGAACCATTTTCCTATATATATATATATATATATATATATATCAGACCAATTCAAAAATTAAAATGGTTCATATTTTAACAAATTACAATTGAGTTAAAATTTTATAACAGGTTAAAGAAAAGTTAAGAGATATTGGAATTAACTATCAAATTTCAATTTTTTTTAAAAAAGTTCTCGACAGTGCATTTAGATAAGACATCTACATTGAATATTAATTTGGAGAGAGGTGCTTCTGTGCTCTTCTTTTTAAAAGTTGCACAACTATTAAAGCATGAATGAATGGTAGATGGTGATTACTTACCCTTTCGCTTGCTTCAAGATTTGTGCAACTTGTACTAGAAGGAAAAGCATAGAAGCACTGCTCTAATTTGAAATATATTTCCATCATACAAAGCAATTTGAGATCTATTATGTTTTAACTAAATGCAAGAGAAGAATTATAACAGATGGACTACAACTCACCACAAACGGGAAGAACCCATCTAGAACACCTAGCTAAGCAATACTTAGGTCCTGTTCGGTAGCACTCTAGCTCCTACTCCTATCTGATTCTACTCTAACTCCTCATGATTCTGATGCTCTGAAGAATCAGGAGTAGCTTAGAGAAGTGTTCGGCTAGCATCTAGCTCCAGATTCAGCCATAACTCCAGGCGATGCTCGTCGGGGCACTCGAGGCGGCGGACGGGGCGAGCGGTCGAGGCGGGGACTGGGGAGTCGACGCGGGGAGGCGGCGATCGAGGCAACACAGTCGGGGACGGGTCGGCGGTCTCGAGGCGGCACAGGTGGGGTAGATCGGCAGCGGTCGAGGCGGCGCAGGCGGGGACATATCGACGAGGTCGAGGTGGCGCATGTGGGGTAGATCAACGGTTGTCGAGGCGAGGAGGTGGCAGTCGAGGCGGGGAAGCGGTGCTCAGGGAGGCGGGGACGCAAGGAGGCGAGGTGGAGGCTGATATTTTTGCGGGGGCAGGCTAGAGACCGCTTCTCGTGGCCAGGAAAAATGGGAGAATCGCTCCTCCGGGATTCTTATAGCAGCACAAAGGGAGCCAGACATGTTCCGTAGAGCTTCGGCTCCTCCGGACAAGAATTTGGGAGCCAGAGCTCTACCGAACAGGCTCTTACACCGAAGATAAGATAAGACACCATCTTGCACATCAACGTCGTACCCATCTGGTCACGCCATAAGCATCCCTGACGCAACACACCAACTCACACACTATACCATTTTCATGCGCCACCGCCCCATCACACCGCCACGCCATCCAAGTGCACACCATTGCCGCTACACACCATAGCCCCGACGCACTACCAAGGGGTTTGACACTAACCAACCGCCAACATGCGACACCCAACGTAACACACCACCACCGCGCTCGTGACACACACCCACGCTACCACGACTCGCCGCTGCCGTGATCCTCTGCAGAGGGGGGCATTGCATGCCAGAGCACCATGCACATGACACGCCACCATTGTGCAGTCATGGCACACACCCACGCCGCTGCAGTCCTCTACCGAGGAGCCCACCATTGGCCAAAGCATCATGTGCGCCTCCACTGCGATCACTGTCGGGGGGGGGGGTGCAATACCATGCGCCACCTGCGTAGGAACACTGCTTGCCATGGTGCCTCAGCAGGGCTGCGGATTGCCTCGCCCCAACTTACGTCGACGACCAAGTCCTCGTCGGGCTTGCTTCGACAACTAAGCCACCACAACCCCCATGTGTAACTCACGTTTAACCGCGACAAGCACCACCGTGCTTGCCCGGGACAAGGAGGTGGGTAGATCCAACTCCAGCCCCACGTCGTCAGCTCACGACTGCATCGATGCTCTGCGCGCGTGACAACCACCTCACTAAAGCTGCTCACCGCCATCTCCTAGCTATCGGCCCAACAACATACAGATCTTGAGAGGGAACACCCTAGATTTTTTACTATAGCACCTCGATCTTACACCTCAACCGTCACATGCAATGGTCCTCGTGGAGCTTCACCACCAACCGCGCCATCTCCACTGCGCACCATCGCATAAACCCAAGCTCAGCAATCGCGATTGTAGCGTCCTCCTCAACCGCCTAGGTGCAGCACTAGGAGAGGGGACTGGAGATAGGAGGAGGAGAGGCTATAGATGGTGGCCCCGCCGCCGCCATCGCATAGTGTCGGTGTTTCGTGCACCGGCAATGCGAATTTATGGTCGGAGGGGGTCGCGTGCTCCCTCTCCCCGAATGGTCGACTCAAGAGGCCTGGTGTTTATACTGGTTCGGGTTGAACGTCCCTACTCCAGTTCGTGCTGTTGGGGTGTATGGAATTCAAGAAATGATCCGAAGGTTACAGACGAGACAAGGGGATCGTTTGATCTCCTGTGCGCTCGGTGAGTTTTTTTTACTTTCTTGATCGTGCTCTCCTCCTCGGCCCTCGCCTCCTTATATATCCGGAGGCGGCGGGTTACAAGTGGGAGTTGGAGAGAAAAAGGAAGGGGTGCAGACACCTAGGAGTCTGGTTTTCTGCCTCGCCGTCCGACCTCCGCCCGCCCCACGCAGGTTGGTAGCCCGGTGAGCGGTCTTTGGCCGGGCCGTCAGGATGACATATCGCTTCAGACGCTGTCGGCAAGATAGGTTGTTTTAATGGTGCTTGACCTTGGCTAGGCCTCGGGAGATGGCGCCTCCCTCTGCGGCGTGTCAGGCGACGGGACAGGGGCTTGACTTCTCGACGGACCCTCTGATACCCTCGGGAAGGAGCTGTCTACCCTGGTACGGATGTCAGAGGATGTCGCGTACACAGAGCGGTTGGCCCTTCGAGTGTTAGTGGAGCCGTCCGACCACGCGCCTTGACCTGGGAGGTCGGGGTCGGCCGCCTGGCCTGGTTCTCGACGGTGGCAGCACCTTTGCGCCCACTTAACTTTTGCCGAATCGGGCTTTTAGGACATCACCCACTCGCCTTGCCGATGGAGGTACCCATGGTATGGGTATTCGTCACATAGGTGGTGGCAAGGAGGGAAATACAATGGTGACTAGAGGTGAGAGTTGGGCCATACTAAAACCAAACCTGGTATGGGCCCAACAGACTCTGAACCGTGGTATACCGTACCAGCGCAACACGCACGAGGCCCAAGACACACCGTGCCGCTGCCGTGTCGTGCTCCATTAGGCTCCGGCTCTATTACGACGTGTTGTGCTCCATTATGCACGGCCCAGGGCATTTCCGTTATGTCGTTCTCCGTTATGCTACGGCACCAGGAGACCTTCAGTCCGCACGAATCGTCCGGGTCAGTGGCGCAGGATTTCGACTGCCACATGCCTGCCATGAGTGAACCTCGGCTTCCTTTCCACGGCTTGCCGGTCGCCAGGCGCACCTTTTGACGTACGTTGCCTTAATGTGCGCGGCACCACCACCCAACCCATCATGCCACCACCTCGTCCACCACAAGGTACGTACCCATCAGCGGGCCACATATTCCAGGGCATCCCCGATTTGGCCCACCAGATCGCCACGGCGTGCGTCAAGAGGCCACCAAATGCGTTCTTCCAAACAGACCCCGGACTAATGGGCTCCACTGACCTAGCCCACAGCCTTCAGTCATCCACCGCCCTGCCCACACCGAGCCGCACCATCCACAAATCAAGCTTTCCGGGCCGGCCCAGGCAGCCGCTCGCATCATCACACAAGATTGTACGCGCGCGCTGGTCACCCGCTGCTTGCCGCGGGCGTGTTTCTCGTCGCGCAGCCACGCCGCGCCGGCGCCGCGCTCGCCAACACCGCAACAACGGCCGCCGCTAAACTGCCTGTGATTCTTCCCTTTCAACGCCACCTTGTCGCGCGCCCCCTCGTCTGTGTCGCGCCCTGCACGGGCCACGTACGCCCGCGTGCGCCCCAGCAGCCATGCCGACGCTTCTTCGCGCCTACGGCGGCACGCTCAACCTAAGTTGTTGCACATGTTCGAAACTTCACTTTCCGATAGGCAGCGCGAAAACGAATAATAATATAATATAATACTATCTATTAAAGCGCCAAGAATTGGATCTCAACAATGCGGCCATGTCATCTTCTTCACAATGCGGCCGCTCGAAAAATACAAAATTGCAGATACATCCTTCACTGATATTTTTTACAAAAAAGCCATGTAGTTCAACATAATAGCGAAGGGGTTCTTTGACCAATTTTTGAAAAAAAAAATAGCAGATTTTAAAAAAAACATGAGCAAGTCTCCAATTTTTTTAAACAAATAATCTCATGGTTACGCAAATTCGCCAACAGTTGATAGGATTGTTTAAACAAATAAATAACCTTGTAGTTACGCAAATTCACCGACGACTCATAACCAATCAATTATTACAAAAAAAAAATACCATCATTAAAACTGAAATGAACCTAATCTTTTCGTACCGCGCAGCATCATGCATAACTTAACCTAGTATATATCATACAAGTTTGCAACTAGTCAGTCATCTGTGAACTTGACGCGCTGATCTATACTTCTACGCCTACGTGGCTACGTACCATTACCACTTTACCAGTCAACCTGTCTTTACATATATAGTCTTATAAGGGGAAAAAATACGGGAGTGTATAGGTATCATCCGGATGTTTTTGTTCTAAAAATCATCCAAACTTTGAACCGTACGATCAAAAGACACATTCGTAGGATTAACCCATCTCGAATTCAGGGGGACGTGCATCGATCTGAAAGTAAATCTAATGGCCAAGAATTTAGATGATGATTGCTAAAGAAAACATCCAGATAAAACTTATCAAAACCCAAAAAATACTCCCTCCGTTCACTTTTTTCATTACCTGGTCCGATTCATACGAGGTCCGACCTTATTCAGAGTGTGACACGGTGTCATTATTATTGATTTAATTAGCCTTCTGGTACACCAAGTTTCGTGTGAACAATCCATTTTGCAATGTTGCTTGACCACTTGTCCAAGTTTACCCCTTTTTCGGTGATATGGTAGCATCTCCGTGATTGTTGTGAATGTGTTGTAAATTGAGTTTTGAAAAGTGTTGTAAATTAATTGGTCTATAGCAACCAGAAAATCAGTATTTTTTTTAAAAAAAAATGCCAAGAAAACTAGCATTTCATTTAATTATAGAAAAAAAGAATAACCGAGCTAGAAACGCACACACGCGTGCACTGCACCGTGGCTCTGCGAGCCCCTGCGCTCGAATGAGGGTGGCTGGATTCCCAACTGAGCCTCAGCCCTCAGCCACCTGAGTTAGGCACGGTGCTCAAAATTGGTATATTTTGAGATTCGGGTCTGCTTAAATGCATGAATTTTACACTAAATGATTCAATTCACGTAAGTATCTAGGAAAATTTGCCAAATAGGGTATTGAGTTGCATGCACCAACCAATTCACCCAAAAGCTTAAAGCTGATGAGGAAAGATGTGCAATTCACTTATACTTCAACACTCCCCCTCACGTGTAGGCTCCATCAGGCCTAAGACGTGGAATAGAAGTGAGTTGCTATTTTTTTAATTGCACCAACCGGGTCTTGAACTCAAGACCTCTTTGCTCTGATACCATATTGAGTTGTATGCACCAGTCAATTCACCCAAAAGCTTAAGCTGATGAGGAAAGACGAGCAATTCACTTATACTTCAACACGGGGCCTTCATACTATTACTGGAGGAATTGTATGAACAGGCAAAGGATCTATATAAATTTTATAAATCATTCCTCTCGCGTAAATCACTTTTGTTTGAGAAAGATGGCATATTTGAAGTAATCTTGTATGTTAGTGCTACTAAAGAATTATATTTTTAGCTCTAAATTAAAGTAAACTTTATAGTTAGAGCTCTTTTACGGCACACTAAATTGAATATGAACCGTTCATTCTTTTCAATCCAATAGATCATATTAACTTGAGTTTACTTATACTACACCTGGTAGTAGAGTAGTAGAAACGCCCTTAACAAATCAACGGTTAGATGTGATCTCTACTACATATTTTATACTACACGTATAATCCACCGTACAATTTCTCTATACTTATGCATACACATATCTCATACTCAAATCAAACCTAGTTCAAAGACCAAGACCAAACGAATGAAATTAAAGGACTATGGATTGCATGAGGAAGTTTAAAATAACAAAACCAAATTCATTTGCAACAAATTGTCCTCAGAGACAGTAGAGCATTTTGAGCCATCTTAATTTCGTGTTGGAGACAAGGCAGCTAAAGGATATCTGCACGACTGCACCCACGACGTCGATCACCCACATGACGCTGGGGGCAACGGCGAGCTTGTCATGCACGGCAAGAAGCAATACCGTCGCTTACAGTGTGTCTCACCGACTCACCGCAGTTAAAGGAATCCTTACATTTCTCGAGTCGTCGCAGCATGGGGATGTAACAAGTAAAGTCAAGCAGAAAGACGAGGCGGCCGAAACTGTGTCCGCAGGCTGCGCCCTCAACGCTCCAGACAGGTATGTCAGCAGTCTGCTACCGATGCCCACACGGCCAACTCGAAGTTGATTGCGTAGTTGTGCCTTATGATCCGGTTGTCGATGGCCTCCAGCGGCTGGGACGAACAAGCCAGCTTGCAATCTACGACTTGCATGATTTGTTCGTTTTCTCCCGAATCCGCACGCCTCTGCGTCGCAAAATCACAGTACGAATATGCTACTGCATTGGTTTGGATTTAGAAAAATATGGCATCATGATACCGGCGCATTTTGAGTTACAATGTGACATGCTTTGAACTAGGGTACAAATAGAGCGGATAACTTCCGTCTGACTAACTAATCGAACACTTTCGATACGAATACAGAAAAAAAAAATAACCTTGTACTATCCGTCGTCCGTCTTCAACTCTAGAAAAAAAATTTATAAAATAGGATACATTATGAGCTATATTCGTCGATATCTTCTGCATATCCCTCCAATTGCACACCTATCCTAAAGTCAAGCCGATCTCCGCCTGCGCTACCCCCTGGAAGTCATGTCGAGACGATCCATTTCATATTGTGTCGTTCGCCTACTTCTGCGCATCCACCATGCCAGATCCAGATATCACCTCCCGATGCTCCTGGATCCTCGACACACAATTAATCATATATCTGCTGTCGTAGGAACGAGACCACCCTAATGAGCACAGGCTGCTTCGTCGAGGTGTCTATCGCGCTCGCTGATCCACCAGGACTCCGGGAGTATCTAGTTGCTTCGTCCACTGCACTTGTCTAATGGAGGACTTCATAGGACAGCCCCGCGTCATCTATGCGGAGGACTTGCTGCTCCTTGTATACATGTCTTTCAACGACAGGCGACAGCGCCAGTTTGGGCCAGTCATCGATTGCTTCGTTTACAAGGCCGGCCCCTAGAAACCATCGCTTCACCTTCTCCCAGGGCCACAACCGCCCGCCCTCTACTCAAACATTGTTAGCCTCTTACCCTGCGGCGACGGCGAGCACTACGTCATGCTCATCCCCGCTGCGTTGTCCAAGGCTGACGCTTGGGTTGGAGGTGGTATGTTCTCCATGTCTTCTTGTCCAAGACCTAGGCGCAGAGCACAAAAATGGCATGGGTGGTTGGGACACAGAGACAGATTACCGTAAGTTGGCGCTCCATCAAACCAGCAATGTGATTGCAGTCAGAGGAATCTCATTGGGCTGGGTTGATCTCTAGCGAGGCATTCTGCTCTGCAACGTGCCCCCTGGTGCGTTTGATCCAACTGCCCGAGCGCCGCAACAAGTCAGGCTTTGAGGATTGTTAGACATAATATTGACTAGTTAGTTTAGATTGATAAAGTTATTTTAGGAAGATAAGATCTAGTCGGTTAGTTTGTAATCTAGCTTGACTATATAAACCAAGAAATAAAATAGAAAAGCTGTGAGAAGCAGTTGCAGTATAATAAAGAACATGTGTTCTTTCTCCCTCCAACACGTAAGTATGTGTGTTTCAACAATTGGTATTAGAGCCTTGTATTTTCGTATGTCGGAAAGGATGCCAAGGGAAGGAAAGAGTTTGTCTCCATCCAACGAGTGATGCCTACTGAAAGGTGATCCGTCCGTCTCGTGGGTGGTGAAGAGGGAGAGTGCGGGACGATATCGTATCCGCAACTCACCTGCACGAACTACACAGTTTGGGTGATGAAAATGCGTATCGCTCTTCAAGCGCAGAATGTATGAGAAGCTGTGGAACCTAGTGCCGCAAAGTGCCAGTAGGATCGGACAGCCTTGATGCCATCTACCAGGCCATTCCGAAGCAAGTCGTGCCTTCCCTCGCCGGGAAAGACACGACGAAGTCAGCATGGGAAGCAATCAAGACGGTGCATATGAGAGATGAGCATGTGCGCAAGGCCAATTTGAAGACCCTCAAGAGGAACTTCGAAGAGATGAAGATAGAGGAAGGGGAGACCGTCGAAGATTTCACCGATCGGGCGACATTGGTCGTCACCGGCATCCGCACGTTGGGTGACAATACAACGGACGAAATTGCTGTTATGCGTAGGTTTCTTCTTGCTGGCCCAGCCCGCTACATGTAACTCGTCACCTCCATCGAGCATTGCGTGGACTCGAAGACCCTCACCGTTGAAGACCTTGTTGGGCAGTACAAAGCCTATGATGAGCGTGTCAGAATGAGTTTCGGCGACAAAGGAGAGTGAGCATTTGTTGCTCACGCGCACGTAATAGAAAATATTTGCCACTAAAGAGAAGAAGAGTGGAGAAGGGTCAGGCATCGACGCGAAGAAGAACCATGTCCATGACGGTGGCTGTGGCAAAACCGGTAGTGGCCGTGGTGGCAGCCATGACGACGAAGAGGACAGTAGCGACTCCGACGTCAATGAGCGCAAGTTCGATAGGAAGAAGGTAAAATGCTACAACTGTGGCATACGTGGGCATTTTGCCATTGAGTGCCGCAAGATAAAGAACGAGAAGTGCACTTTGCTGCGGCATATGACGAGACGGTGCTACTCTAATGTTTGCCTAGAAGGAACTCAAAATAATGGCAACGAGATTAGGGGATTGATTGTCAGAACTAATCTTGTTGTTTAGGATGTTCCATGATTAATTAGAGTTGATAAGTTTTATTAGGATTGTTAGTTAGTTGCATGTGGACACCGGCCATGAGGTGTGGATCGACATGCAGTTAGTTTTAGATAAATTTGTTAGCTTATGCTTGTAATCTAGCTTTCTATTTAAGATGATGAAGGAAAAACCAAAAAGCTGCAAGTCTTGTGTAGCACCAAATCCTCTCTCAATCTCATGCGGGTGTTTACATAAAAAGATTGTGTAGATTGGGCATGAATTCTAACATTTGGTGTCATAGCGAGGGTCTAATATCGGTAATGCTTGCCCCGAGGGAGGCCATCACTGTTGCGCCTCGGGGGTAGGCTATCGTTGCTGAGCGATGCAATATTGAGTAGATCGATGGCGTGAGCGGGGTAGGTGCAGTAGATCTAGAGCAGCTCGGATAAAACACATTTGTTGTGTCAAGCTGGTGGAACCTCGGCTTCGACGCAGTGTTGAGGAGCTTTGGCGGCTAGGTGGAGAAGCGCTACCGCAGGCACACGGAGCTTCAAGGGGGTAGCGACAAGACGGCCATGTTTGAATTGCCCAGCAAGGATGTGACGTAATGGGCAGCAAAAAGTTCTCCTGGCAGTAGTATTGTGCTCTAAAGAAGAACATAAGAGAAAAAGAAAAGGAGTACCGTGTTCTGTAGCAGGGGCTCCGTGCGGTGGCTGTGCAATAGAGAAGAGGTCTTTGGTGGCAGTAACATGAGAGGTCCCTGGAGGTAGGGCAGCAGAGCTTCTATGTGGTGACAGTGATCGAAGCTCTCGACGGCAGTTGTGCATCAGGGAAGGAAAAAATATATCAGAGAGCAAGAAAACAAGAAAAGAGTAAGGAGATGCCGAAGATGATGCCATGCCGAGATGGTCCTTCAAGCAGTGCTGCTGTGAGTAGCGACACCAGTGACAAAGTGATGTTGAGGTTGCCGATGAGAGAAGGCACGGTGCCCCTCCAATTCCCAATGTTGTCTAGGACAAACTACGTAGCATGGGCGACAAGGATGAAGATCCTCATGTGAGCACAAGGAGTATGGGGTGTGATTGATCCCAAGAGCATGGCTGCGATCGTTGATGAGAAGAAGGATCAGATGATCTTGATGATCATCACTCAGGTGATCAACGAGACATTGATGCAAGTTGCAGAGTTAGAAAGTCTTTTAGCATGCGCGACGCGGAATCGGTGGACGGTTTCACAATGAGATTATGTTACTTGTTGGTCAAATCCAAGAACTTAGATACAATTGCGAGCTCTGTCAGACAAGTTCGTCGACATTGCTTCATGAATGGAGCAATTTGGAGTTAAAGCAAGGAGATATGACTTGTCGCGAGGATGAGGGCGTGACCGTAGAGAAAAATGGCGTGAAGAACGATGAGTCAAGATTAAAGGGAAAATTGTTAGACATAACCTTGTCTGGTTAGTTTAGGAAGATAAGATCTAGTTGATTAGTTTGTTGAGTTAGTTTGTAATCTAGCTTGACTATATAAACCAAGAAATAAAACAGAAAAACTGTGAGTATGTGTTCCTTCTCCCTCCTACGTGTGGGTATCGTGTGTGTTCCAACAGTCCTAAAACGCACTATCTTGAGGATGACTACATGTAGGGGTGAAAATGGAACGGAAAGTTTTTGATCGTTTCGAAAAAAATGGAAATGGAACCCCTTTTCGGAAATGGAAATGGAAAATATCGGTACGAAAACGAAAACAGGAAAGCCAATTCCGGCGAAAACAGAAACATAAATTCCGTATAAGTGAAACCGAAAACTAAAAACGGAAACGGGCCGGAAAGGGAAATGGGCTTGACCCAAAAATGAGAAGGGAGGGTTTATATTTATTTTCAAATTAAAATAATTTCATAAATACAAATGGTTTTATAAAAAATATTAAATGGAGTTCAAAAATTTTGAAAAATTCTCTAAAATACATTGGAATATTTTGAACTTAGAAAAAATATTTTCAGCATAATTTTTTTTATAAACCTAAAAATAGCAAAATAGTATTTATAAACTCCAGAAAATCCAAGATAAATCCCAGAAAATCACAAATGAACATCGAAGAATAATATAAAAAATTTAGGGTGTAAAACCTTTATAGTTGGTAGAGCAAGAGGATATCAATTATAATTATATGGATAATGACATGATGGTCTGATATAGGAGACAAATAAGGTGCCTTCAGTTGATAAACTTGAGAAAAATTTTCTAGTGATACTAGTGAACATATCACTATTCTTGTGTCCACCTTGGAGGTGGAATAGACTACATTGTTCTTGTGATCATGTATATTGTGATTCTCTATTATGTTCTTGTGGAATTTTCCGCTTTCGTTTTCGTATCCGCTCCATTCCGTTCCGCATTTGTTTCCGTCATTATGCGTTTACAGGGTTCCGATTTCACGAGGGGAGCGAAGGAGAACGCACCACGGACTCGAACGATGTTGTCACCCCTGACACCGGCTATGGTTGGACGGCCACCACATGAAACAGGGTGATGATTTCTTCCGAGGATTGGCACGAGTGCTTCACGGTTGACACTCCCGACGTCCCGGCCACCGACGCGATGTGGGAAAACAAGGCGAAGAGGCTGACCTTGGACAGGGTGATAACCGCTGCCCCAACGCTGGGCTTGCACGACAACGATGTTGTTTGCATGATGTCCAAGCTGAAGTCCGAGGACCCAAAAGCATAGGTGCTTGCTGATAACACCAGAAAGAAGACGCTGGGAGCAATCGTCCAATTTTCTGCTAAAACGATGTTCTCCTTCGATCCGACTTATCGTTCCTGTGTCTTCTCCGGGTATCTCGATATGACTCCAGGTAATTTAATTTACTGATACTTGTCCGTTTATTGTGTGATTAATTGTAGGATGGCTTTTGTACCGGAATTATTGACATTCTGCACTATATGGTTGCCCCTCAACTTGTGATGCAAATCAGTTCCGAATCTCTGATAATACATTGTTTGCTGTGCCCAAATTTTTGCAGGGACCGACACGACCGTTAACCCATTGGATAAATACACTGTTTGGGTAGGAGGGATTCCTATTCCAACCCCCAAACATCCCCAACGAAATTCCCACCAGCCATCTTGACCCATCCAAACTAGGCTCAAGTGGGAGCACATTTGCAGTGGAATATTTACATTCTGCAACTCTGTGATTTGCATGACACCTTCATTGCCTGCAGCTGCTGCTGTTGAATGCCTACCGTCAGAGAAGGAGCATGCGAGCTATCTTCTGACTGGCAGCACTGGAGAAGCTCAAGGATGCTCGCAACTTATAATTCTGCTTCTTAAGATACCAGGCAATACCGCAATATTGAACGTTGCATGGATCCATGTTAGACCTAAGCAGGCATACATTCGATGGCAAGCCTCAATCTAGAACGTATTTCCTCAGAATCATAGGAAATTTTGCTCAAGTCACAAACTCTAGCATTAGTGTGTATATATATATGTACTGTACTGTACTGCCTAATGTATAGATGAAGCATACTCCCGAATCACACTGTAATGTACCGGAATTAGCTAGAAGAAATAGCAAAGTCTTCACCGTGCCATCTTACTCCAAGGCGTGAAGGCGGCATGCCACACATCTGCCCGCCCCACGTGTCCTGGTCTCCTCGTGATCCTCGAGGCAAACTCGGCCCATATCTTCTCCCGGCCTTTCAATTCCGAGTCCGTGCAGAACTACGGTTCCAGCTTTTCAATTCCATGTGACAAACCGTGCATTCCGATTACAAACTCTGTCCCGTTTTCTGCCAATTTGAATGCAGATTTGAAAACCTGGATCACGAGGTACATATACAGAAACACTAGAATATCTATTTTATAGTATTTGTTTTTTTCGAGTTTCAAAGGCAACCCATTTCCTCAAACTCTGAAGAAAGTAAAACACTACCAAACTGAAGTACACGCTCATGTAAGTATGAGATGCTTCTATTTACACGCTCCAATTCTTCAAGCCTCTTCTCTTCTCATGTCAAAAGGCAACCCTGATACCACAAATATTTCACCGGCTAGAAAACTTACCACATCGAATTCACCCGGCATTAATTCGTTTGATCAGTAGCCCAGTCAGTACAGACTACAGAGTACAGACAGCTGCAAGTTCAGAAAACGGGCATATAAACCATCACTCTCGCTGCCCAACGGCTGCCGGCTCTGCCGCGCCTTCGGACCTCCTCCGACCTGCTCCCCTCCTGGAGCCTTCCCTGCTGTCGCTACCGGCGTTTTCGGGCGGCGCGACGTACACGAAGGGCCCGACGATGCCGTCGTCGAGGGCGAGGAGCGGCTCCAGGGCGTCGACGACGGCGGACATGTGCGGGCGGGACTTGGGGTTGAGGCTGACGCACTGGTACGCCAGCGCCGCCGCCCTCTTCGCGGCCCTGCCCGGGTACTGCCCGGCCAGGTTCGGGTCCATGACGCGGTCCAGCCGCCGGCTGTCGTTCAGGTACGGCCGCGCCCACTCCACCAGGTTCTGCTCCCGCGGCGGCCGGTTCTTGTCCACCGACTTCCGCCCCGTCAGGAGTTCCAGCAGCACCACGCCGAAGCCGTACACGTCGCTCTTCGCCGTCAAGTGCCCTAGAATGATCGAAAGAAACCCAAACAAACATACGCAGGCTAATGAGGCAATCTGAGTGCATCCGATCCAGGTGTTGATGGTTTGTACTGTACGCACCAGTCATGATGTACTCTGGTGCAGCGTAGCCCTGCGTGCCCATGACTCGGGTCGAGACGTGCGTCTCATCGTCTTCTGGTCCGTCCTTGGCTAGCCCGAAATCTGATAATTTTGCTTTGTAATCCTACGAATAATTAAATAAGGAAAATATATATAAAAAAAAACCCCATCTCTACATAAACTGTACGAGATAGATTTTCTGTCGCGGCTCATGGATTGAGTTGGCAGAGAGATCCGAGTGTCACGCTATAAGACTTGCTGGAAAGACTGAACCGAACCAAATGCACTCAACTTCTGCTGGCATGCACTACGACAAGAACAAATTAATGCATGTTTATTACTAATTAGTGGTGCTTTTATTCTCCACAAGAATAGAATTTTCTTGTCGCTTTTTTTGTGGTACGTTACACACGAACGTGTACGAGTACGACAAGTCAATACGGAAGCGCTGCAATGGTTGAAACCGAAGCCTGACCCCGTCTAGTTCACAGGGGTGAGCTAGCGGTCAATATTTGTTGTTCGGTGGTTGCCTGGTTGGCATTTGGCAACATGACAATTCCGACAGTTTACTTGCTGCGAATAAGCAACCAACCATGCATGCATATTTAAGTTTTGACGAATCACTTGATCAAAACCAAACCAGCGAAATCACAGTCAGGTCTTATCTTTTGGAGAGGTAGGTGAATCACATGATGAGATCGCGTACGTACGTACCGAGTCTAGCAAGATGTTGGAGGTCTTGAAGTCCCGGTAGATGACCGGCTTCTCGGCTTCGTGGAGAAAGGCCAACCCTTTGGCAGCACCAATGGCGATCTTCAACCGTGTTGACCATGGCAGCGACGCAGCGTATTCTGCTCGTACATTGTGTAAAATCTAATAATCAGATGGGGTAACCAAAACAAGGGTGCAACTGCATGTCCATGGCAAAAACTGATGGTTTCTTCTAGACGAAAAATGTTTGGAATATGCCCAACTTTTCTAGGATGAATGAGTGGACTGAACTGCACCAAACTTAAATCATGCATGGTACAAGTACTACTAGTACTAGTTTGCAAATAGTAGTAGTAGTTAGTGTACTTCACCCCCCACGTGTATTCTCAATATTTAGGGCTACCCTGTTGCCCTCATTACTTAAAAAAGCACGAAGCATCTTGTTTTTACGTCCTTTTACCTATAATGATCGAGACGAATCGAGCATATACTGAAAAACACATTAATTTCTCAACCTTTTTGACTTATGAGAGCAAGTATGGATTGATCCAAATCACTCATTGGTGGGTCATTTTAGTACTTTGCATAAAGATTGAAGTGAAACAACTGGAGAGACAGCAAGTGGTGCAGGTGTCCTACACCTACCACCTTATGATTAAGCATAAAAATCTGTACTGTCTCCCCTTACTGTTCCATTGGAGTTAGAGAAAGAGGAGAGAAGAAAACAAAACAAGATGGGTGTGAATTATATCAAAGTGGTTAAGAGAAAATGACTCCATGTATATGTACAAAAGAGATCGAGTGTGAGAGATGACGTACCACTAAACTGGACGTCGCAACAAGAAGTCCAAAAGGCAGTTTGAACCATCAGGGAAAACGGGAGAAGCTAGTTGAAGGGTGGGGAGTGAGGAAAGCTACTCCATCGATCGATCTACCTTCTAGCTAGCTACCGATATCGATTTTGCCGAAAAGTTTATGCGAGCAAGTCGGTAAAATCGCGCCGTCCAGCCCGATTAAATTACGTACAGCTTAGAGATTCGAATCTTTTTAGCTTAATGATGCAGCGTGGAAAAGGAGACCGAAAACAATGTTTTAGGAATCTCTCTTTCTTGTGGCCTGAAAGATTGACACTACCAAGTAAACTGTAGGTAATTAAGGATTCTAAAAAAAGCTAGCTAGCTAATTAAAGAAGTTTAATAGTTTTGCCGTGCTTACTTTTGAAGAGATGTTTCTCCAGGCTACCCCTCGTCATGTACTCGTAAACGAGAAGCCTGTGCTCATCTTCGTAGCAATAGCCGATCAATTTGACGAGGTGAGGATGCCTCAATTGCCCGAGAAAAATTACTTCGGTCTGCAGGTCAGTCGTCAGATGTGATCATATATGTGAACATTTTTCATTAGTTTGCTTTAATTTAACTGAGACAATTAAACTAAGGAAGCCTTTGGGCTAAGCAAGCAACACCGTTCCATCGAATTGTTCCATGCATGTTGTCAAGCATACTAAAAGTTTTGCATGTGGAACACGTCAACCAAGAAAACTTCTAAGGAAGACTAGTGGTTTGGAATAGTAAGAAACAACGATAGACAAGACAAATGGCACAAGTACGCACAGAACCTCACAGTGTAACACTACTAATTAATTAACTATACTAAAAAAGATCAAGAAACAAAAATATATACTATATATATACATTGCAATTTTATCAGGAAACATGTTCTATTTAAAATATACACGTACGTACTTGCTAAACACTATAGCAAGGTCAAATTAATAATGTTACGGTGCATACGCGTACCTTCCTGAATTTGATGATAGCATATATACATATATATAGTTTTCAACTTTAATTTTAAGGCCTATAATCCTACATATATCATGATAAAAATTCCTAGCTAATTCGAAACTTACCATCAGAACAGCTCAACTAACTTTGAACAAGCAAGTCTCATATCAGCTAAAATACTATAAACACATCATTCGTTACACTGATTCAGTGAATTTCTCACGTAGTGTAAGTAATGTACTAATTCATTTACCAAGCATAATTAGAGGGTCAAGGCCCGTAAGTAATGTAATTTTCGTATATGTAGGTGCAACCATCTAATAAACTGGAGTAGTTAGTTTTTAGTAAGTACTCAATTACCAGCCATTCGTGGTGGCCCTGCGTGCCCTCGAGATCGAGCAGCTTGACGGCGACGGGCTGCGCGCGCAGGCCGGGCTTGACCTTCTCGTCGACGTAGCCCTTGTAGACGGGGCCGAAGCCGCCCTCGCCGATGAAGTTGGTCATGGTGAAGTCCCTGGTGACGGTGCGCAGCTCGGCGATGGTGAAGATGTGCAGGTTCGACCCGGCCAACGACAGCGACAGGTCCTCCGGCGACACCATCCCTCCCAGCGCCGACCCGCTCAGGTCCGAGAACGACAGCCGGCTCTGCAGCGACCGCAGCTGCCTCGGCTTGTTGCTCCCTGCCGCCGCCACCTTCTTCTTCTTGCCGCCGCCTTTCTTGCTCTTCCTGCCGGCAGCCGAGGCGCCGTGCGAGCTGAAGCACCCGAACAGCGAGCTCCACGCCGGCCTCGCCATGCGCGTGTGCGTATGTTTCTGGGTTACCAGATGCTTTGGGCGGATGGAAGTATATATATATATAGGGTAGTGCGGTCCGTCCCGGAATTAGAAAATTTTCATTTTAAGTGTATATTTCATTCGTAACGCTCTATAGTTTTTTGCAATAATTTTATAATATTATAAATTTAATATATATTTAAAATTTATTAAAAATACAATACAAATAGTTTCTAATTACTAAAATCGAAACCAATTTCATTAACAAATTTGATTTATTAAAGAGGTGATCTTGTCACACTTCTAAAAATTTTCGAGATGCCGAGGTGGTGCCGGTGTTGATGCTTCTTGCTTGCGGGTTGGGTTAATTACTTTAATCTGTGACGAAGGGAGTAGTTACGGTTAATTAAGTAGTGTTAATTAACGGCGGGGTGTGGTTCGGTGGGGTGGAGATACAAGAGATGGATGGCGTGTGGAGAGGCTTTTGACTGGGCGCCGGCGGATCATTGACACGGGAAAATGCACGGGTTTTTGGTGGGCTCGGCCGCGGCCGCGCCGTCATTTGGAACGGCAGGCAGGCAGGCAGGCGCCGAGCATGCCGTCCTGTAATCTGGCGTTCTCACAACTCACAAGCCCCCCTCGTGCGTCCGATTAGGACTGGACGGTTCGGATGGAACCACGTTAGAGATGCGGATGCTAAAAACTTCTTTTGTTGGATGTTTGGTGGAGTCCATATACTTTTGCTTCGCTTCAAATTGGACCGACATGAGGTGTACATGGATTGAATTTGAAAATGTACAGTGTGGAGGGGTACAATTTTCTTTTTATCTGGGTGTTTCCTTTGTTCGTTATGGTGCTTTGCACGGCTAATCTGCTTTTCTTTAGAGAGAGAGAGAGAGCATGCTTAGTTTGCTTCCCTGAGTGTGCCACGTATTTGGAACACAAAAATTTGAGAGGTGCTTCTATGCTCTTCCTTCTAGTACAAGTTGTACAAATCTTGAAGCAAGCGAAGGGGTAAGTAATCACCATCTACCCTTCATTCATGCTTTAATAGTTGTGCAACTTTTAGAAGGAAGAGCATAGAAGCACCTCTCAAAAAATTCTCATGTTCCTGTATGAACCGAATTGTTTTATATGAAATTCCTGTAAATTTCATATGAGATTCATGTGTTTCAAATGGACCATAAGATGGACTATTCAAGCATTTTTTTATTGATTTCTGAGCCTTGTTTTTTTACTAAATGTACAACCTGTACTAACATCAAAGCTCTTTTTCGAGATCTTGTACTACATCAAACTTGCGAGGAACGCTGCCCCTGCTTGGGCTGGCTACCTTCTGGCAGCGAAATTAAAACGAATAATTTAAGCAAATATACTCCGTATATTAGATCCCAAGGAGTTCCAGTTGAAACGATCCTAAAAATTCAAAATGAATTTAATTTGGGGTTTATTCAAATTTTTGAGTTCAAATTTGAATTTGGAGATTTGAATTTGCTTTTGTTTGTTTTGGTTTTCGTTTTCCGGTTTTGGGCCAATTTCCTCTGGGCCTTTGGCCCATTTCCTTGCGTTCTTGGGCCTTCGGTCCATTTTCGCCGGCCCGTTTGGCCTCCTGGCCTTCGGCCTCTCACCGGCCTCTGGCCACGCTGACCGGACCGCCCCTCGCCTCGGCGCGGCCGTTGGCCCGCCATGGCCGGTTCTCATTCCACACGCGCCGCTTCGCTGCGCTTCACGCCCGCTCGCCGCGCTACCGGGCAGAGTTGTTGCCTCTCCGCTACCGATCGCCGCCATCACAGGCGCCTGAGACGCGCCTCGCCGCGCCGCGCTTATGGTCGCCGCTTGCTCGCGAGCGCTTATAAAAGCCGCCCGCCGCTCTTGCTCTTCACCCTGCTCGCCACGGTGAGCCCTCCTTCTCCCTTTGGCTCGGCTGGCCCCGCGCCGCCCGAAGCTCCAACCGCCGCCGCCGCTTAGGGTTCCTGTGCGGGAAACCCTAGCCCCGCCGCGCGCGCCCGAGTGGGCCGGCCGAGCCAGGCCGTGGCCCAACTCCCCCGCTTCGCCCGCGCCACTGTTGGGCCGTTTGGCCCATTTCCCCCGCAAAGCAGCCCAACACTGTTTTAAACAGTGTTTTTCTTTTTTTTTCAGATTTAATAATTCATTTATTAAATCCGAAATTCGTTTAAAATCCCAGAAAATCCCCGAAAATTCCGTGAGCCCCAGAAATCCACCAAATACACTATCCGAACCGTTTCGATCCACTGAGTCCAAAAATGACCTCCGTTCCTCAATCCGGAGTTCCCAAAATTCCGAATTGCCCAATTCGCCCTTCGTTCTCTCTCTCGGCCCGGTTCCGGTTTTCGGTTTCGGTTTTCGTTTCGGTTTCTTGTTGTTTTTCGTTTCTTTATTGTCGTTCGTTCTTGTCGCGCTAGATCCGGACGTTGGACAGTTCCAGGAGCAGACGCAGATCTCGGAGCAGACGTTGGACCCGACAGGAGCCCCGAACGACTACATCAACGACAGTTCAGCCGATCCGATCGCCGAGCAAGGCAAGCCGTACCCCTTTGATCATATTGATCCCAATCATGCCATGCTATAGTATTAAGTATTTTATACCGCATTACTTTACTGTATGTTGAATTATTGAAAACAGTATTTTAGAATGACATGATACCTAGGTAATGCCGAAATTGCTTATGAAACCTCCTTGAATATATTGAACCTTATTATATCCTTTTGGTAGCCCTAGATGTTGATATTATTAAATAAATTACGGTTATTCCTGTAGTTAGTTCAAATGCTTTGAAAATGGAAATAAAGTGCTGCCGAATCTCGGATTCGGGTGTTTGTGAAAAGTGCTACAGTTTGAGGGACAGAATCGGATAAATCCTGGAGTGGATGTAACTCCGATCCCCGGCTGATGATTGATGCTTTGGTTTGACTGATGACCGGCTGAGTGGGATGCCGGGATAAGCGGTGAATGAAGGCTTGATCTTTGGCAGTGTAAGGATAATGAAACCCCCTTGAGCAAAGTAAAGAACTTAGTTTCCGTTCAACCACAGGTCGGATTGGTCGATGGACCCGTATCCGACATAGCTCAGTAGGTTAGTCATTCCTGATTTAATAAATTGACTTCTGGTAGTAACTATTCTCGTGGGAGAATAGGGACCGGCCTTCCCGGCAGGGAAGTATACCGGGGGAGAGGTGGAACAAGAATATTCAGTGGTGTCATTCTTGGTTCTCACAACGGTAGGTGCTAATGGGGACTATGTGGGTCCACGATAGCTTTATACCTATCGGTTAACAACTAAAGAACAGGAATGATTAAACGAAGTGCTGTGATAATCTCGGCCCGGCCGCACGCATTTAAGTTGTGTGTTAAACTCGAGCTGGCATTAACGGTCGTTGATATCTTGTGGGTAAAGTTGAGCACCTCTGCAGAGTTAATGATGGTATTCGAATACGCCGTACTTCCGGTTAATGAAGTTAAGTTGGAACTGGGGTGATACCCGTAACCAAGCTCAAGTAATTGTTTTCGGAATTTGGATAATGTGGTAAAGTGTTGTGAAATTGTGAAACCCCCTTACTATTATTTATTGGTTTGTGCTTCAAATGTAAAAAAATGAGTTGAAAATAAAACTGCATCCAGATACTTAACCCTACTGCCATCCTTTGGATAATCCCCTGCATATAGTATTCAGTGGTTCCGTACGACTTGTTGAGTACTCCCGTACTCACCCTTGCAAACCCCCGCCCCTTTCAGAGTTTGAAGAAGCTGGAGCGTTCCAGGAGGTCGTAGATGGCGATCTTGTTTGGTTTTAGGTCTTGGTCTTTTGCTCAGGCCTGCCTGTGCGGTGTTTTGATTGTAAGTTATTCGAGCCCTGCTGCGCCCTCTTTTGTAAAAACCCTGGCCGTTAGGCCCTATATTGAATAAAAGTGTTGGATTTGCTTTTGCCTGGCAATTATACTCTTGTCTTTTCCAACCGTTAATCGTCCTGGGTAACGGTTGCGAGTCTCGGATCTGCCCCTAAAAAGGCGGTCCGTCACACCAATCACCTCGCATGAGCCACTTTGATTTTCGCTGATGTGCTCGCTCTGTGCGTGGCCACATCATTCGTTTTGTGCATCCGGTAATACGGGTTAAGTATTTTAATATGCTCCGTTGGATGCAATGGCGCTGGCACAGTGGTGACGTGCGTTGCTGCCTAGACTGAGGTCGCGCGTGCTAAGTCGCCCCGCCCAAATTTTGCCCATGCGACGCGTGGCACACCGTTTTTTGCGAAAACATCCATGAAAGTTTGTAAAATTACATCTAGGGCCATTTTGCAAAGACCCCAAAAACTTCTGAAATAGATTTTTTCTGCGCGAAGGCCCTGAGAGTAACGAAATTACACCTAGGTCCCTTTTTTGGTAGGAAAACTCTTGAAACTTCTAAAATTGTTTTTTTTTGCGCAACCCCCCCCCCCCCCCCAAAAAAAAGAATTATAAAATTACATCTTGGACCCTTTTTTCGTGAGAAGACCCAGCATTACTAAAATTGCATCTAGGTCCATTTTTTCCTGAAATTGTTTTTTTTACGCAGAGGCCCCTCGAGAATTCCAAAATTACATCCGAATCTACTCTTTTTGTGACAAGACCCCAGTGTTTCCGAAATTACATCTGGGTCTATTTTTCCCGAGGAAACCCCCAAAATCCCAAATTACGTAAAAAAAATTGCCGTTATACTCGCAAGCATTCGACTTATGATGAAATAAAATTATAATAAGGAGCATCGTGTGTTGGATATTTCTTAAGAGCAGATTTAATATATAGAACATAGATAGAATGCAAAATACAAATCAAGTCATTTGATTTCAGTAGATATTATTTCATAGGTATTCGTATACTATATATTAATCAAATAATATGTGGACCAAAGAAAGACTACTTCTAGATCCAAAATTAATAAAATAAAGGAATCCATTTCCCCCCAAATTTTTAAATAAAGGATAAAAAATATGAGTTTAGTTAACCGATTTATTAATGAACAAGGAAAAATATTATCGAGATGGATAAAAATTCCAAAATTACATTGGGTCCGCCTTTTGTTGAGAACACCCACCCAATATTTTTGAAATTATATTTAGGTCTATTTTTTTAAGAAAACTCTCTAAAATTCCAAAAATACATCTAAATCCGGAAAATCACTCTCGCGCAGCGTGACGTCGCGCGTACTATCTAGTCTAAGTACAACAGTGGATGCTAGCTTGCGATTGTACTACATATCTGCAATGCAAGCTACCAGCAAGGCATGGCACGGAGCATCAAAAGTTGTACGATCTGGCTCCGATGTCTGGTGCTCATATAGATAGCCTGTTTGGTACCTTGGAGGCAGGGTTTCACTTTTCGTTTCGAGACTACTTTTCGAGGTCCGAGCGGTACCGAAATTCGCGAAATTCGGTTCGAAATTTGTTAAAAACCGTTTGGTTCGAAGTCAAATGAATTTGAAATTTAGTCAAAAAGTCTCGAAATCTCCGAGCGAAATTCGCTCGAAACGGCTCGAAATTCGTTCGAAAAGGCTCGAAATTCGTTCGAAATGCTCGAAATTCGCTCGAAAAGACTTGAAAACCGATGGTAGTTGAAAAAAGAGGGAAAATGTTGAAAAATTAGGAAAAATTGTAAAAAAAATATTGTAAAATTTGGAAAAAAAACCATTAAAGGCCAAAAATAATATTTGAAAAATTATTTCAACAAATATAACTACTAAATATAATTGAATAAATATTGAAACATGCAGTGTGTTGTGAAGGTGTAGTCTAAAATTCTGATTCAAATGTTGCATTTATTTGATCAACAATGTATTTTCATTTATTTTTTATGCACTATAGTTGATAGTTTAATACTTGCATTCGTGTTGAATATTTAGTTATGATATGGCTCTCTCTCAAAATAATAGGAAAAAATGATAGACGGTTTATTACTATAGATCTCATATAATTCTATATTGATTGTTAACAAGTTAAACTGGGTATTTTGATTTAGTATAATGATCTCTTAGCAGTTTATATGTGATTTTAAGAAAAACTCATATGTACGTTCTAAATACAGGTCATGATTTTATGGATAGTGCTCTTCTTGTCTCATGCTGTTGGTTTTTACAAAAAAAATATTGAATTAAATATACTTCAATAAATATGACAACTAAATATATTTCAACAAATATTTATACTAAATATACTTCAACAAATATTGCTACTAAATAAATTCAAGTCTGAAGGCCGAGTTTTTCTTTTTTTTCTATTATCTACATTTTCAATTGCTCAAATACATCTCTAAAATCCATATTTTCAAAAAATATTCACACCAATGGTCACAGGGCTATTAATACTAATTATAGAGAAATTTTGGATAAATTTTTCCAAATTTTTTATATTTTTTGAATTCAAATTTAAATTTGAGCGAATTTCAGAACGGTTTCTCTTTTCGGCTTCGAGCGGTACGTGCGAATTTCGCGAAATCCGATCGGATTTCAACAAAAAGTGAAACCCTGCTTGGAGGTTTGGACCATGTAAGTATGTAACACATCTTCTTCTCTACTATGCTAATTGGTGGGATTTCGATCCATGTAACACCAATATAGATTGAGCCAAGTTTGCACCCTATTGCGAACGTATCAAACGAGGCAAAATATCTGGTGCAACCACCGTTTTCGTGCAACCATCGTGCAACCCTACTAAAAAAGTTTCAAAAAATTTTGAAAAAAATCATGGATGTACATCTCAACTTACCCCATCTACGTATAAAATTTCATGGTCAAATACGTCATATGCTAGAAGTTACAAAAAAGACAAATTTTCGCTTGAAATCTTGCTACAGTAGACAACACAAAAATTGTCTTTTTTGTAACTTCTAGCATAGGACGTATTTGATCATGAAATTTTATACGTAGATGGGGTAAGTTGAGATGTACATCCATGATTTTTTTTCATAATTTTTTGAAACTTTTTTTAGTAGGGTTGCACGAAAACGATGGTTGCACCGGATATTTTGCCATCAAACGAGGTGTAGTTCAGTAAAGACTGAACTCTGTTATTCATACCTCAATGAACTGACTATTTGGTGGATCCCATTTCAATTTATTTGAACTCGATCGAGAGTACATATACATCATAGTTTATAAAGGATTGACCAGTCAAATGCAACCTCCTCCCTTAAAAAAACAATGGGCATGCACGGACCAGAGAAAGGTGCTCTTTTGTTTTACATCAACTTCTATCAATTGGAAGCATTAGCATTTGCTTTCCTAAGTGTTAGTTTAATTCATTGGATGAGCATAAGTAGATGCATAACTATTGTTCTTATCATAGTATGGAACTATGGATAACCTTCTACCAACACCATAAATATCGAGTGTCGTAACATTTGGAGTACTATAAGACAACTCGATCTAACATAGATAGGACCAATTTTTTAGGGTCATACATAGGACAAATTAACATGAGGGGACATAGCAAATTCCCACTTTCTCAAATTTATCTTTTCCACTTAATTTTCACTAGGCTCGGCGTCTATGCCTTTTTAACCTTGTGCATCAAGATAGACATGTACTTTTTAACAATTTCGCGACATCGTACATTATCTAGAAGAAAGAAGCCTTATGATCTAGGTAGCCACTAAATGATTGATATGTGATCGTTGTCGAACTTAAGGTCAGGACAATGCACCAAGTTTTAGAACCTTCCTCTCTATGTCATGAAACACAAAGATGAGATGGATGAGCCTGGCTAGGAAAGGAACTCTTCAGATAGGCATGCAGAAAGATTGATTTTTAAGGGCTGGTGGTTGGGTGCTATCATATAAAAACGAGCACAAGATATACTGCTTTAATTTTTATTTTGGGAGGAGAGATATACTATTTAATGATGCGAACTAATTAAATAAACAAAAAAGTTACTAGATTAATCCTGTGGTGTTAGTTGCATCACGATATGGATGTGGCTTCTAGAAGCTTGACCTTGGTGCCTGTAGCTGGAAATGAAACGTACGATCATTGTGGTGCAGGTAGCTAGGAAGGAGCTTGCACGTACGCATGATATATGGGACATGAAAACTTTTTCCTTTTTTTTTCAGAGGGAAATTGTACGGAGACTGTTAATTTAGAGGGGGAAAAACATTATTAATCAGGAAGGTCCTTGATCGGGATGTATACAAATAAATCGAAAATTTTAAAATTCAAGTCCATTCACGTGGATCCGGCTGGAATAGACCCAAACAAGGCCTCAAGTGATCAAGCTGCATTGAATTCCAAAGCAGTATAGTTCATGCTGCATGCATACATGCAGTTTGATTCCAAATTACACGACCATGCATGCATGCATGCCCTCTTAAGTCTCGCCAAATTGATAAACTTGCCGCCATGTGCAACCATACGTACGCAAATATAATTAAGCCTGTTCGATCAGTTCAATCGAAGGATTAAATCAACACGTGTATCCCGGGCGAGAGGTGCAACGTTCCACGTTTGACGGACCCAACCCGGCCGGCCGAGTACGGTGCAGTAAAGAGAGTTCGACGACGGAGTCGGAACTCGTGCCGATCTGGTGCTTGCGTCAACGCTTAGCGGCTTGGACTCTCTTGGTCGACCTCTTCACGCGGCCGGCCGGGCGTACCGCGTAGGCGATTTTTTTCTCCTGTTCAGTCGGGCTCGGTTTGATTAGGTTTGGTGTGGCAGCTGATAGCTTTAAGTTACCTTTTTTTTTTGTTTAAACACCTTAAAATTAAAATTAGTATGCTTTTATATACGATAGATGTGAATAATTTTATTTTAATTTCAACGGTATTAGTTTAAAATAAAGTTTTCAATAAGAAAAAAAAATACACATATACAATAGCTTTCAATTATATAAAGTCTTATACCGCGTACCCTCGTTGTGCATGTCCCTGAAGCTTGCCGAGCGCGCGGGCACGGATTGAAGAGAACGACCGCGCGCGTCCGGCCGTATGAAAACGAAAGAGTTGGTATGATTGCGCGCCCCTGACTATTGCAGCTGGGTCGATCGGGCCTCGCGAGCTACGACTACGAGATGGAGGAAGAAATTGGCCGAGTTCACGCGACTACGCGAGCCAGCCCGAGTCATTGATTAACTTGTTCCCTTGGGAAGCTATTAAGGGAGAGGTAGAGAAACGATCGGCATCCACTGTTACAAGTCAATCAACCGATGTACTAGTATATTAGAGATTGGACCGTGTCCTTATCCTTTGCATCCCATTGTCTCTCTACTGTCGTGAAGAGAAATGTTTACTAGATATGGATGTATGCTTACTTCCACTGGACGAGAGTACATTATTAATTTGAAAGCAGCAATCGGACTACGTGGCAAGAAAGGGTTAAATGGGGTTGGTGAGCTGATGTGAAAATGTTGTCTGGCCTGCAACTCGATCAGTCATCATCGTTCCATGCACATGCGCATGGGCCATACAAATTTTCCTTAATTTAGTTTCACCAAACAATATTATAACTCTATTATGTGGGGAGGAATTGGAGAGAGCTCAGCCATCCACCTCACCCCCACGCCGTTTTGCAAAAAAGTTCCTCTCTTTTCTTTGAATTACGAATAGATCCCGGTAAATTACTAATAGGTTTTTTACGATTTTTTGTGAGGGTAAGAAAAACGTTTCCAAATTGCATTTAGGTCCCTGGTTCATTACTTTAAGGAAAAAGTCCTCCGCTAAATACAAATCCCGAACGAGCCATTTTCTAATTTTTGAGGATAGCGATCAGGTGGTCCTTTCTCCGCTTTTCCCGGAAAAAAATATTTTCGTCAACAGAAATATGTGTACAGCTCTATCTCTAGAATTTTTTTCAACTCGATCTCTAATCTCTAGATTTTTTCCCAACTCGATTTCTAATATTTTTCGAAACGTGTATTGTTACTCGATGAACGCATAGAGTGTTAGACTCGATAAAAGAAGGTTGACATCTCTAATATTTTTCGGAACATGTATTATTACCCGGTTAACACATAGAGTATTAAACTCGACAAAAGAAGGTTAGCCGGGTAATAATAAAGTGTTAACCAAATTTGTCAAAAGAAATATGTGTCCAGGTCCTTTCTCCGTTTTTCCCGGAAAAGATATTTTCATCAACAGATATATATGTGCAGCTTTATCTCTAGATTTTTTTCCCCAGCTCGATCTTTAATATCTAGACTTTTTCCCCCAACTCAATCTCTAATATTTTCCAAAATATGTATTATTACTCGGTAAACGCATAGATTGTTAAACTCGACAAAAAAAGGTTGGCATCTCTAATATTTTCCGGAATATGTATTATTACCCGGTTAACACATGGAGTGTTAAACTCAACAAAAGAAAGTACCACGTAATATTAAAGTGTTAACCAAATTCGTCAAAAGAAATATGTGTACAACTCTATCTCTGTATTTTTTTGTAACTCGATTTCTGATATTTTCCGAAATAAGAAATATATCTGTACAGTTGTATTTCTATAGTTTTTTTTTGCAACTCGATCTATAATATTTTTCGAAAAATGTATTATTCACCGGTGAACGTATAGAGTGTTAAGATCGCTCCGAAAAAAATATGTTTAGATCCTCCTGCAGTTTTTTTAAGAAAAAAAAACAGAGTAAATTTTACACGGTGCAGCGTGCGCCGCACATTCTGCCTAGTAGGATTGAAACTATGGTATTTTTCGGATATTACGATCTTTTAAAAAAAATATTTTTCAGATATTGCACATGATAGAACAGCCTAAGTTCGTAGCACTCACAAAATCAATCGGCGTGTCGAAATTCGTGCACTGTACGTACGTAGCGGCGCTTCAACCAAGTACGTGTACAAAACTCTATGCACAAAAATGTAACAGGACAATGCTACATAAACGATTTTATCATCTTAACCCACTTAATAATCAAGTCACGCTAATCGTGTCAGTCAGGCCCTGTTCTTTTCCTTTTTTTTTTTTTTTTGAAACAGAGGGATAAGCCCGATTTTCATTGAGGAAATCAAACGTAATTCTACAGTCATTTTCTGTTAATTAACCGGTGTAATAATCTAGCTTGCCCCCAAATTTATTCTTACGTTTATTTTTTATCGTGTTAACCATGCCATGCATGATCAAGTTTTACGTTTTTATCGTGTTAACGAGTGATACTTCGAATTTCATGGTGCTGTAACAAGTAACAACCATCTGATTTCTGATAAAATGCTCTGCGCTAGAGATCAAAGGCACTGCGAGTGTGTGTGATGGCGCGCGTCTGACCTGAAGCCAAAACATACAGATCCTATTGCATTTCAATAGTGATGTATGGAAAGATCAGACAAGGACGTCCCGATCAAATATTTCGACGTCTCAATAATGCCAACACCAGAACTTGGATTCAGGTGTTATCCTAATTCACTCAAACTCAAATTAGGTGCAACCCAGATACTTATGATCCACTCATACCTCTTCTTGCCTGGACAATAGCCGCCGCCTTCAACTTCAACGTGCCATTAATTCTTATCACTTTAGCAGCTTAGATTCTGCAGATAAAACAATCAAAGAGCGTCAGGAAATTGAGACTACTTCGGGCTTCTAGAATCTAGGAGCCACGCCAACCATTTGAAAGCATCAGAACATTTTCCACAAGAGCAGTGCTTCTATGCTTTCCCTCTCAATACAAGTTGTACAAATCTTGAAGCAAACGAAGGGGTAAGTAATCAATATTTATCCTTCATTCATGCTTTAATAGTTATGCAACTTTTAAAAAGAAGAATACAGAAGCACCTCTCTTTGCGCACATCAACTACATCCAATGAAGAGAAGAAATGAACAAAATTCATAGAAGAAGAGACGAACATCTTGATCAAGATGGGCAAGGCCACTCGATCCCCAGAAGAGTGGCTACGAACAGTTTAGCCATTCATTCACTCAGAGTTGGCTGCAAGTTGCAACCACAGCAAATACTTCATATTTACTTTATCTTCAGATATGACGATGTGACTAGCTTGGTTGACATATATTGCAAATATGTCGGCTAATAGTCCTTCCAGATAGAAATATATCACCAGCTTGAGCTCTAGACTCAAATCATATTCGTTCATTTCCTTCGACAGCACGCCATTTTTTCATTGCATAATTCAAAGTAATGCTGAATTGCTGATGTTATAGAGTTAAATGATTCTAATTTGAATGCTGCAGAATCCAATCTGATCGAAACACAACGATTTCATGCATGTATTTGTCAACAATCAACAAACAAAACAGGTATATTTCCCCCAGTTAATGATTTTAAGTTGAAATGGCCCTTTAGGCAGCCTAGCGTGTCAACGGAAGAAGCGGGCTAAACCACACCGCCTTTAGAATTTGCTCGTAGAATTGTATAGTCTATGGCCTTTCCAAGCTCCTCTAGGAAATTTTTCGCTTTATAGATGGCCACTAGTTATTTAATCACTTATGCGATGTCCATGTCAGGGATTAGGTGCAGAATTGAATACTTCATTTCAACCAATTAGCATTACGTCTGCAGAACAATTTTGAGAGACATCATATCTGAACAGCAACGAAAAATTAATTTTCAATTCTACATGACTTGAGATGAAGACAGACGAGAGTTACAGGGAGGTAAGCCTTGACGAATCGGTCCTTACCTAGAACAAGAGAGAACGACAGCCCCCATAAAGTGACTTGCATCGGACCTTATTTTGTGTGGCAGATGCTTCAAGGAGTACTTATCTTGGGTTCTTGGTAGCCTCAGAAGTTGCATCTGTACTTGGATTTTTTTTTTTTGAAATCTGTGTTGTCGTGATTATTTAACCTGAGCACGCAATTGAATTAAGCCACATGAATTGCGTTTGTATGTTTCTAGTCCTTGTCTTTCAAAAAAAAAGTTTCTAATCTTATCTCCTTTTGACGCTAATTGTATAAAGAGGATTTTACGGTGCATTATACTGATAATATATAATATGTAGTAAAAATCAAATCAAGCTACCGATTTGTTAAAAGTATTTATACTGATATACTACCGGAGGAAATATAAATAAGCACTAGCTAATCTGATTTATTGAATCGAAAAGAACGAACAATTTATATTGAATTTAGTGTGCCGTAAAATAGCTCCAGTATAAAACATGTGCTTTCTGATTCTGACAGTCTTCAGAAATCAGATCATGCAACAGAAATCAGATCATGCAACCATTCAGTATTTGAGAGGTGTTGTGTTGTGGTTGCTTCAAAAATGCCATGCAGTTTAAACACTGCGCCGGCATGATCCTACCAAATTTCAGGGTTGTCTTGGATCTTACCATATTTAACAAGGATTGGGTTCAGGCATCCTATCATGTAAGTGGCAAAGACAAAATGAGAATCTCGAGGTCTTGACCTCACATATCGTTTAGGCAAGTTAAAGGACGCAGCCTCTTTAGAATAACCATCCTTTTAGATTTGATGGCTTTCACCGGCGATGGACGAGCAGATCGCGTTTTTAGACCGACTTCATTGAGGGTTCTGTTGTAAAAAATGGTATACGCTTGGTACACGAATATGATAACATTAAGCTATTAATCGCAATACAAATGATTATATTTTTTTATTAATATATTTATTTACATTTATAATTAATTAGAAATATTTTAGTTAACTAAAATTATTGTAAATTATCACTCTACAAAATATATTTTACATTTCATTGTTTATACATCATTCAAAAAGCACATACTATGAACACTATGATACAATATTATAAAATAATTTATCGTACTTAGTGTATAAAAATAAATTATTTTCGTGATTAAACAGGAAAACAAATGATTAATCAGATTATGCAGTCAATTAATCATTTGACAGTGTTAATTGCACTCTGATTAAACTATTTGCGACGATTAATCGCCGACTCGGCCGTTTTTCACAACAGTGGTTGGTACGTACACGCCGACAGCCACGTCGTAAATACACGAGCTCTGCTCGATCGGGCAAATTAAAGACTTGATGTTAGCCGCAAGAAACGATCATATGTATACAAAAGAGAGACACGACGGACTCAACCTGAATTGCAACAATCTTCGCCTTTATTGATGCTCCCTAAAAGACGGAACGGAAAAGCTAGACGGCCAGGGGTGCAGAAAGGAGAGACGCGCTTTGTTTCATCAGGAGTACGTTCAACTTCTTCCGGGACGACGGATGCCTATTCTCTCTGGTCTCTACCAACCACCACCGATTCACGTCACAAGTAGACGTACGCAATGCAGCGATGTGCATTGTACGCTGCTCAACTTGACATGACTAAATTGTAGCCACAAAAAGAGAGAGAGAGAGAACGAGCCTAGCTAGCTTTGTCAATGGAAGAATCGCGTATACGAGGAAGAAGATGAGGTGCTCGGCGGAGTTTTTGTCCACGGTAGTGTTAATTTACCCGGATTCTTCGCCTTTTTATTACTTTTAGTGGTGTACCCTAAAAGGAGAGTAGAAAAGGTAGGAGGAGGAGAGATTGATCCCTCTCTCGCTAAAGCAAAGGGATTTACTTTCTACCGCGATTAACTCGTGTAGTTGTTCTTCCCCGGTGCCGGCCACTTGATGCACCTAATATCCCCCAATTTTTCCAACATCATACGTACGCAAAGGAGGCGGAAACTTGCGCCTCTGGCCCTCTGTGACTTCCGGAAATCTTTGTGTACATCAGTATGACATTGTTGTTGTGTCACTCTCTATTACGTATTTTATACAGTAATGCAGAGTGGATTTTTCGCTTTTTATTATTATTATTTGTTTCTATTTTTCACAGTATTGGGCCGACATGGAAGACAGTGCAGTAATTGGGCTGGAAAATTAATCTAGGCCCCTTTTTGGTCTCTCTCTTTTTTTTTCTTGGTATTTTTACAAGTACCATTATTTACATGCTAAATCACCAAAGTACATGGGAGATTTTCTAAGACCCATCACCCACCGAGGTTTCTTTGGATCCTCTGCACGTCCTGCCCGTTGATCTTGAAGGACTTCTTGAGGACCTCGTCCGGCAGCCGCGGCTCTGTCCGGAACGCCGAGAACGGCACGAGCTGCGCGCCGGGGCTCTGGCTGTTGAGCCCCGACAGCACGACGGCCGGCGCCGCCGTGTCCATGTTGTGCAGGAAGTGCACCATCGCCCTCGGGAACACGAACGCCTCGCCGGCGCGCAGCAGCTGCGTGTACAGTCGGTACGACGTGTCCGCGAACCCGACCAGGACGCTCCCGCTGAGGACGAGCGCCACCTCCGACGCGCGCGGGTGGGAGTGCAGTGGCGCCATGCCGCCCGGCGCGAGGTCGATGCGCGCCATGGCGAGCCCCTGCGCGTTGGCGCCCGGAAGGGAGGTGGCCGGGCTGGTCAGCGTCACGTTGAACCCGAAGAGCATGGCGGCCGGGTTCGTCGGCCGCGAGAGCGACGAGGTGGCGAAGTGGTCGGCGCGGGCCATCGACGGGTCGATGCAGGCCAAGCCGTTGAGGTGGAAAGCCGCGGCCGCGGCTGTGTCGGCGACGCAGTAGTCGAGGAGGAGGTCCGGATCGGAGTTGGAGAGGATGGAGAAGAAGAGGAGAGAAAGAATGGCTCGAGGGATGAGGGTGATATGATCAGTTGCTCTCATGGCTAAGCCTCAAGTTCGCTCTTGATTTGGCGGGAAAATAACGTATCCTCCTTTAGGTTCGGTGATCGGTAGTGGTGTATATATAGCGCAGTTAGTGGCACGCGACTACGCGAGCATATAGGCTTGCAGTGATGCTTTGAAGCTACTCTGGGTACGAGTAACTGAAGGGTAACGGCTAGCTTGCCTTCGAGCATGAGATACCTACTTTGAGGCTTTTCTTTTGACCAAACACCAAAAACAGCATGTTCTTTTCCGGTTTCAACAAATTTGGAGCTGGGACATCAGTTGACGTCTTTCATTAAAATAAGTGAGTTACTAGGGATCGAACATGTTACCCCAGATTGTAACAAAGTGCAAAGTGAAATATAACAAAAATATTTTATTAACTTACATTGGTCGCACCCGACCAGTGAGATACTCATTTCATATTGTCGAATCTCCTCCTTGACATGCACAATATGTTACCCCGGATTGTAACAAAGTGCAAAGTGAAATATAACAAAAATATTTTAAGGTTGTCTCATGCAACAATTGATATTAGCACATAAAGCATTTTGATTTTGAGTGTACAACAAAGCGCAACTATGATTACAATGTTGAGAAAAAATTCAAAAAAAAATCAGTATTCAAAACCAAATGATCACCTTACAAAATGAAAAAAAATCTTCTAATCGATAGCAACACACCTAAATTCGATGTTATTGCAACAAAAGTTCGTGAAAGTGAAACAACGATTTCCACAAATGAATTGTAACACCTCTGAAAACTCGCTTAGATTGAACCAAATCATAGTTTCCAGTAGCTCTAGTTTAGAAACCCTAACACAATGACTTGAAAATGTAGCTATTCCCATGTAATTGAGTTATAGCTCAGACAAAGCACTGCAATATGACAAGGATTAAGAGTCACACTCTGTTTTTGGCCTATACCTTTATAAGAGAAAGCGCATAAAGAAGAATAAGGCCCATGATCCATTAGCTGGTTACGGTTCCAATCAGTTCAGCTCGCAATTAGTTACTCCCTCCAGTCTGGTAATATCTGTCGTTTTGGACATCGACACGGTCTTCAAAACACAACTTTGACCGCTAATTTTCATTATAATATATTTATAAAACCCAATAAAATTATAATATTATGAAAGTACTTCTCGAGACAAGTCTACACATATAATTTTTATGTATCCAATTTAAATATTTAAAAATATATTGTTAGTCAAAGTTTCAGAAGTTTGACCACCACTATGTCCAAAACGACAGGTATTACCAAACCGGAGGGAGTACATGGTTATGGCTAGGACTAGTTTGCTGGCGTGTATTCTATTAACTTACATTGGTCGCACCCGACCAGTGATTCGACCACCCCAACTAATTCTAACTGGTTAGAACAGCCGAACAGGCAATTGCTTCCGCATAGGAATAATGTGTGGATAGTTTTTATATGATAGGTACAAATAACTAATCGGAGGTTATTTCCCATGAAACGACGCTTCTTAGCTAAAAGACATATCTTGACGAAAAGGCACCCTTCGACTAGAAGGCACCTTTTGAAGCACAACTGCCGTCCCTTCGTCCGGTATAAATAGGAAGGCCTTATGAGCCGAGAGAGAGAGATCATTTTGATCAAATCAAGAGGCACATTGTAATATTTGTACTCTGTCAAATCTAATAAACTAATAAAGAAGTAGTCTTTCAACCTATCGTTCGCATTCTTGTGATCTTAGAGGTTGACAACCATTTTTCATTCATAAGCTCGATGTAGAGACCCCTGGTCTTGAGCATCGACAGTTGGCGCTAGGAGGGCTTTAGTGATCAAGATTGTGAATATAATGTTATGTGGTCACAAACAATGGATGAAGAAAATTCATTCGACCTCATCGACTACGCCAACCATGATACTGACAATTTCATCAAAGAAGAGGAAGGTAAGTGTCATTTCTATTCTGAGTATATTTCTACTCTGAGTATGTTACCGAAGCAGAGTCGTCGCAATCAGTGACCTCAACCAACTCGGGCGAGGATGTGCCTGATGTGCCGCTGTCGAAGTTCAATACTTAGTGGTTCCTAGATCGAGCTTACAAATGTAATTTTTGTTGACTTTGTCTAGAAATCAAGATTGAAAAGAGTAGAAAAATGGGGATTGTGTTTTATTAAGTCACACGTGTTTCATAGAGTACAGACTTTTCAAATGAACAACAAACCTAATGCTAATCTCTTATCATTAATCTTGAGCATGATCCCTTGAGTCCTTGCGAAAGCCTTCTATTTATATCATACGAAGGGGTGGAAGTTGTCATCTTCTAAGAGATATCTTTCTGTGAAAAGATGTATGTTTTTTCATCAAAAGATGTCTTCTCATCAAAAAGGTGTATTTTAATAAAGATGCGTCTCTTCATAGGGAGTAACTTTCAAACTGTTATCTATACCTATCAGAGAAAGCGTCTTCCACATGCTAGTCTTATGCGGAGGTAACTTATTTCCTAACCTGAACCAGGTCGGGGTGAAGGCTGACCAACCTCCAACTTGTATGTTGGTCGGGTTGGTCGAATGGAACGTTCTCGACTAGTATGTGTATACCTGGTCGGGGTAGTCAGGACATTTTTTATCTTCAGCAAATGTTATATACACTGGTCAAGAATATCCCCATGTGATTGAATTTAACTTAGGTTGAAGTCATAACCAGATAATGGGCCTTGGGTCTTGTCTTTATGGGCTCTTTTTTTTCTTTATGAGATTGTATGCCCAGAAAATAGAATAAGGTATGTTGATCGTCGCCAGCCGCTTCTTTATAAAAATTAGTAAGTGAGCACGATTCCATACCTACCCCAATCACAGAGGCAGATGTCCATAGCGCATGCCCTATAGAAGTTGACAATGTTTGAACTCTCCAAAATGACGATAGCTTTCTTGAGAGTTCATCTTTAGAAAATTTTCTCCAAGGTCTCGACCTTGATTACACCTTGTCCTCAGATGATGAAGGAGTGCTCACCCCATCTGTCCACTTTGAATTTCATGTTTGTGCGGTCATGGGTGGGATAAATGAACAACGGGTAGAACGCGCACAACGCGAAGCTCATGAGAGGGCAGAAAAAGCCAACCAAGAGTAGCGCGAAAACTTCACTACTGCAAAATAGAAAGCAGTGGACGAGGTGAGACACATATATTACAATAGTCAACCAGGGACGTCGTGAAGATCGGATCCCTTAGGGAGTCACCCCCAACACATCTTTCCGATCACATGCAAGTTCCAAGGATGACGGTAATGGACCTAAACTTGTTTCCAAACAGTTCACAACAGGAAACTCCTATAGACAGAATTCACGTATTAACCAAAGTGATTCTAAACCAACCTGCAGAAGGGAGCAATGAAAATAATGTAATAACTATTAGATCCTTAGTTGTTGATCTGCAATAAGCTGCTGCGGAAGTACAGAGCGTATCACTGTCCACAAGGTCTAAAACTGGTTCCTATGCGGAGCAATCCTCATCTGATTGGCATCGGCAAAGCACTGACCACCAATTGAAGAATGAACCACAACGGAGAAGCGTCTTTACATGCTTACCTCCCAGGGCTTAGGAATGCCACTTGTCTTGAAAAGTTCTAGCCGGGTCATCTGGAGAGTTTTGATGGAACTCATAATCCATCGAAATTTCTGCAGATATATACCACCACCATCCAAGCTGCTAGTGGCGATGAGAAGGTAATGGCAAATTATCTTCCTACTATTCTTAAAGGATTCACAAGAACTTAGCTATTTAATCAACCCGAAGGATCTATTTTTAGTTGAGAAAATTTATGCCATGCAATCTTAAATAAATTTAAAAGTTGTTACACTAAACCAGGGAAAGAAAATGATCTGCATCGTCTTCATCAAACCTCTGATGAAAATTTACGTCAATTTATTAAGAGGTTTGTAGAGGTCTGTAACACCATTCCTAATATAGTTGATGATTCTGTTATACATGCATTTAAACAGACTGTACATTATAAACATTTCATAGAGGACCTCAACATTCATCCACCTTCCACCATATCAGAGCTATTCAATATGGCAGATCAGTATTCAAATGCACATGAGGCCGTTGAATGGATTCGTGTGATCGACAAAGGTCATACTCCACGTCAACCAGGTTTCAAGATATTTATGGATAGAAAATCCAAAAAGACCTTCAAGCCCGAAGACCATAAGGGTATGAACAAGAAAACACCTCAAAGAGAGGTTGCAGGTGTCTCAGAATGACCTGCATATTTCAAAGGAAAGACTCCTTGGAAGAAGAAATCTGGTCGGCAAGACGACCAGTCTACCTCCAAAGGCTCCACTTCAACAAGTAGTAATGGACACTGGTGTCATATGCATAATACACTAGGACATGACTTGCGTAATTACCGTACTTGGCAAAGGCGCATGGAGGAATTTTACTCTGATAAGGGACATGCCGATCCTACCAAAAGGTCAAAGTAACAAAGACGCAGATGGCAATGAAGATAAGGGCTATCAAAAGGCTGATAACCATGTCAACATCATTTTTGGAGGATTGTCCGTTATGTATCGAAAAGGCAGTTTAAATCTGCTTAGAGAGGAATCAACAACATCGACACATGACTAGGCAAGTTGGATTTCCCAAAGTGGTCAGACGTTAAATCACCTTCAATAGAAATGATTGCCCAAAAGGTATATCCATCCCACATAAATTACCATTAGTAGTCTCTCCTACAATTAGTAATTGCAAGGTAGGAAGGAGTTTTGGTAGATGAAAGAAGTTCTTTGGATTTACTTTTTTATTCATGCCTTAGATGAAATACAAATTCCTCGTTCTAAGAACCGACCAACGACAAATCCATTCTTTGAAGTTGTACCCAGTCCTTCGGTAACTCCAGTAGGGAAGATGGTATTGCCTATCACTTCGAAGATGCCAATAATTTCATAATGGAGCTAATTTCTTTCAAAATTTTTGATTTTGAATTAGCTTATAATGCCATTTTGGGTAGACCTTCACTAACAAAGATTATGGCAGCCACCCATTATGCCTACCATAGCATCAAAATACCTGGTCCAAAAGGTGTGATCAACGTGCAAGTTAATCAAATTGTTGCACTAAATTGTGATCAAAATTTCTTGAAATTAAGAGATATTAATGATACATATAAGCCTTGCAAAGTTGAAAAGCCTAGCAAGACGAAGAAGCCAAAGGAAAATCCTCAACCCAACGAGAAAATAAAGGAAGTCCCCATAGACCCCACCAACTAGTTAAAAATTGTCCGAAAATGGTCCAGAATGGATGCCAAATAGGAAGACATGCTTGTTACTTTCCTTCGGGCTAATGCAGATGTGTTTGTGTGGAAAACATCTGATATGCCTAGGTCCCAAGGGAGGTAATAGAGCACAGGTTAGCCATACAACCTGATAAGCGACCAGTGAAGCAGAAGCTATGGTGATTCGCTCCTAATCGGCAAGAATCTATCTGATAAGAGTTGTACAAACTCTTAGAGATTGGTTTCATTCGTGAAGTTGATCATTTAGATTGGCTTGTGAACCAGGTCATGGTCAAGAAAGCAAATGGTAAGTGACGTATGTGCGTTGACTTTACTATCTTAAATACCACATGTCCAAAAGATGATTTTCTTTGACGCCGAATCGACCAGTTGGTTGACTCAACTACGGGTTACGACCTGATGAGTTTCCTGGATGCATATTTAGCTTATCATCAGATAAGTATGACAAGAGAAAATGAAGAGAAGACTACCGTCATAACCCCGTTTGTTGTCTACTCCTACAAGAAGATGCCATTTGAGCTAAAATTACTGGAGTCACGTACCAACGCCTTATTTAAAAAACTTCCATCAGTAAAATAGGACAAAATCTTGAAGCTTATGTTGATGACCTCGTTGTAAAGAGCAAGAAAATATCTAACCATTTGTCAGATCTGGTCGAGACTTTCTGTATTTTGAAGAAACATGGAATAAAAATAAATCCCGGGAAGTGTACTTTCGATGTTTCTTCTGGCAAATTGTTAGGTTTCCTTGTTTGTTCATGCGGAATCTAAACCAATCCTGAGAAATATGTGCCATTGAATCTTTAAAACTAGCTTCTTCTATGAAGGAAGTTCAAGGTTTAACTGGCTGGATGCTTGCTCTCGGTCACTTTATATCAAGATCAGGAGAACGTGGATTACCTTTCTTTAAGGTAATAAGAAAACACAATAAATTCCACTGGTCGGATGAAGTAGATAAGGACTTTAAAAACATTAAAAATTATTTGGAAAGCCCACCCACACTGGTCTCACCCAACCCTAGGAACCTTTGTTTCTTCATCTAGCGGCTACAAATAATGTGGTTATTGTTGTAATGGTGTAGAACGAGACAATGTTCAAAAACCTGTTTATTGTGTGGGAGAAGTTTTACACGGACCTAAGAAGAGATACCCTCAGGTTCAAAAACTATTCTATGCCCTACTAACGGCTTCAAAGAAATTAAGATATTATTTTCAATCTCATCGGATTACAGTACCCTCATCTTTTACCTTGGGTAATATTATTCATAACCAAGAAGTAACTGGATAGATTGCTATGTGGATAGTAGAACATGGATATTTTGATATCCATTTTCTTGCCCGAACAACAATTAAGTCATAAGTTTTGGCAAATTTTATCGCTGAATTGATAAACAGTGAGCCCTCTGTAAAGCAGGATACTATTGATACCGACCATTGGACATTATATTTTGATGTCTCTTGAAAAATCAAGGGCTCAGGGGATGGTATAGTATTGGTCACGCCTCAGGAAGACCAGTTATAATATGTAATACAAATACATTTCCCTGCTACTAATAATATAGCAAAGTATGAAAGTCTTCTAGCCGAGCTTCGAGCAGCAAAATCCATTGAGTCCGTAGACTTCTAGCGAAAGGTGATTCGCAATTAGTCGTAAACTAGGTTAGCAAGGAATACAGGACGTCCGATAAGGTAATGGCTCACTACTTGGATGAAGTGAGAAATTTGGAAAAAAAATAGTTCATTGACTTTGAAGTCCAATATATACCGTGAAAAGATAACATCTTAGCGGACCAGTTATCAAAACCGAGATCCTCACGATCACCTGTTCCAATAGGTGTGTTTCTTGAATATTTGTCTAAACCTTCTATAGATATCTCTATGGAAAGTCTTTGACCAATACAGAGGTCGGAGCCCTTGAGCAGGATACAGATTAGGCTAAACCGTTTAAAGCCTATCTAGAACATGGGACACTGCCTGAGGATATTCACGAAAAAGATAGATTAATTCAAAAGACGTGAATGTACAAATTACACACCATACTCTATATAGAAAGGGAACACATGGAGTTCTAATACGTTGCATATCCCAAGAACAAGGAAAAATATTGCTTCATGAAGTAAATGGCGCCTTATGTGGAGCACATACTTCATACAGAACACTGGTTGGGAAAGCATTCTGACAAGATTTTTACTGGCCCACCGCTTTACAAGATGTCATGTAAGTTGTATAAACCTGTGAGCAATGTCAATTTCATGCTTAACAGATGCACCAACCAGCTAATCAATTGCAAATCATACCATTATCATGGCCATTTTCAACACGGGGCATTGATATAGTGGGCCCTTTACCAAAAAGCAATCAATGGATTCAAAGTTTTGTTTATTGCTATTGATACATTCACAAAATGGATTGTGGTTGAACCCGTAGTTTCAATTATGACACAAGCAGTAAAGAAATTCTTCGTGAAAAATACAGTCACTAGATTTGAAATTCCTAGTAGAATAATTACCAATAATGGATCATAGTTTATAATTTGTTTGTTTCAAGATTATTACGATGAAATGGGTACTAAAATTCGTTACACTTTAGTTGAACATGCAAACGGCCAAATCATACATGGTATGAAAAACGAGTGTTTGATCATCTTAAAACACTCTCAGTGGCTTGGGTAGACGACCTCTACTCGGTGCTTTGAGCTATACGCACAACGACCAGTAATGAAACAAGGAAAACATCTTTTCAACTTATCTATGGAGCAGATGCTGTGTTACATAGTGAAATTCACTTGGGTTCTACACGAACAACTCTTTACGAACAGGTCAACCAAGACAATCAGCGTGAGGATGACATCAATATCCTAGAAGAAAAGTGGGATCGAACACTTATCATGTCGGCATCCTATTTACAAGGCTTAAGAAAATACTACAACAAAAGAGTTCAACCACAAACACTTAATGTGGGAGACCTGGTTCTCAGACGTATTCAGAACTAGTCTAACTTCAACAAGTTATCTTCCAAATAGAAAGGTCACTTTACTATGGTATTAATAACTCGACCAGGTTATGTTCGACTTGCTATGGAAGATGGAAGAATTCTTTCAAATGCACAGAACATCCAATATCTTCACAGGTTTTATGTGTAAATATTTTATTTCCAGTTTACATTCATATATCTTTTGTGTTATGAACAAACTATTTTCTATCTTGCTTAACCTATGAGAATCACAAATATCATTTGACCACACCCCCTAAACAAAGTATGAAGTTGCTGGTCAGATTGTTAAATGACTTCTAATTGAGCCTTTTCATGTAAGCTGGTACTTACCGCATTGAAACTTATTGGACTGACCTTATCTCCAATCTGCTATCAGTTAATACTAAAGGACAGGAATGACAATCAGAGGGGGGGTGAATGATCATAAATAAGTTTTCTCTCACCTACTGGACAAGAAGAGCCAACCAATAATACGAAGAGTCAAAAAAGAGGTAGAAAAGTCACACAGCTTCATAAATTCAGCCTATGGGCGGTACTACCGCAAATCCAAGTCGGCAGTGCCAGAAAATCAGCACTACCACTCCCTAGGGGCGGTACTACCATAATGAATAGTAAAGTCTGGCATATAAATAGTAAAATCAGAATGACTTCAAAACAAAATCATTGTATCTTTTGATCGGCTGATTGAAAACTCGTGAAACTTTGTATGCACTTTCCTGTGGATGCCAGGAACCTATTCCAATCTTTAATTGCAAAGATTAATGTCAAAGTTTTGATCTTTTTTAAATTGAAGGAAGGATGCACAAAAATCGGACAAAGATCAAGAACTTAAGATTAATGTCAAAGTTTTGACTTTTTCAAATTGAAGAAAGGATGCACAAAAACTGGGCAAAGATCAAGAACTTCTTCCCATGCTTTCTTGTGAGGATTTGATGATGAAGATGACCCTTTATGTCCACCCACATGTCACAGCAAGTAAGATCATGAGAAGAATAAGCCTCAAATACCCTCAAACGCAATCTACAAAAAATTTCTTCTCTTAAGCAAAAAGATCGATTACTATGATAAACATAGAAGAGACTTGCCTAAATAATTGGGATATGATTTGAAAAAGACTCATCTGTCAATCATTCATCCTTGCATAAGATCCACAAGCATTTAGAAGGAGAGGAGGCAAATCCAAATATGCGGAAAGTAAATAAAAAGAATTTAAAACATAATATAAATTTCATAATATAGAATGAAACTAAACTTGCATTGCTTTGAGAGGAAGGTTTACAAAACCTCACAACTAGGTGGGCAAAGCTCAAAGGAGCACAAGGAAACCAAAATCCATCTCACAAGACTTGAGGTTAGAGGGATAACCCTACCCCTCTATTTATAGCACAACTGAGTCAATCTCCACCGTTGGATGGCTTCCTTTATAGCACAACTAAGCTAAACAAGTAATATAAGGAAACCATGTTTCCAGTGCCAAAACATAACACAGATGCTAATGCAACAAGCATGAAAGACCTCATGAATATATACTCATCCTCACTACCTTTCAACGCTTTGATAGCCATTGTGACCTATCCCAACCCTGTACATATCATGAAGCTCTGCGACATCTTTCAGCTTGCCAGATAGTTTCATATGCTTTCCCCCTGAAGGTATCCCAAGGACCTTCTGCACCATCCCTTTGGTGAAAACAATTACCTTACCACGATATTGGAACTCACAAAGCAGGGGTTTATCTTGCCATTATCCACTCCACTAAATTACCTGGTAGTGTGAATTTTGCAATTGATAGCAACAAATCCACTATTGACAACAAATTCCTATTGCCTCGGTGCAAGCTCATTCCTGACCTTTTGTAGCCTTTTTACACTAAATCGATGCTTAAAGAATGATTACTACCTTCGTCACCCATAACAAAAAAATATCCTATAAAAATGTCAAGAGGAACACGTGTTAGGAGACCAAACAGAATTCACTGGATGCGAATAAAAACGATGCAAACATTACAAACGAAAACCATACAGATGTCTACAAGCATCCCGATAGAACTACATACAACAAAACCTAGAAATGACTGCGACAAAATACAACAAGACCTACAAAAAAAAAACACCGAGTGAGGAATTTTGTCTATGCCACTCAACCACCCCCACACCACCCCCTACTTAACAAAATTTTGTCTTGAACCCTAGGCCATACCCGAAATTACCCTAGGCCAAAATTTTGTCATGTAAAGTTGCTGCCTTTGTCGCTCTACTATGTTGTATGTTTGCTTCTTAAGTTGCCAGGAGACAAGATAAACTATTTCCATGATTGCATTTCCCTGTCTCTTGCTTTCCAAATCTATATAGGATTTACACCGTGGTTCAGGTAGAACATAGGAATAATTTCAAATCTGAAATGGAAATTGGATGACAGTGGATTTATAGCAGGCATCTTGCAGTCTTACTGTGTTGAGTTTTAGAGAGGTGCTTCTATGCTTTTCCTTCTAGTACAAGTTGCACAAATCTTGAAGCAAACGAAGGGGTAAGTAATCACCATCTGCCATTCATTCATGCTTTAATAGTTGTGCAACTTTTAAAAGGAAGAGCATAGAAGCACCTCTCTGAGTTTTATTATATATGTTCTATGCAACATTCCTCAAGCATCTCTCTTTGGCTCAGAGTTAAATTAAGGTTTGCTGTAGCAGTTAACATTTCAAAAACCATCATATTTACCGTTTTATTATAGATGTTCTATGCAACATTCTGAAAGCATCTCTTTGGCTATCTCTGTTAAATTAAGGTTTGCTGTAGCAGTTAACATTTCAAAAACCATCATATTTACTGGCTCAAAGGCTGAAAAAAGAATTTGAACTTTTGTTTACGTTCCATCAGCTAGTTTTCATACTCAACAGGCAGAATTTAGAGTAGGAATGATCTCTTCTTGATTTTCCTTTTTGCTCTCTATTAATTTTATCCACTCCAGTATGCAGTGCTTTGAGTAACACATAATAACCGTCACACTTGTTGCTGCATAGTAGTCGCGGTTCTTATACGATTTTCTGTTCGTCAAAATAATTCTGCTACTCAAAATAACGGTGTGAACTACTCCCATCTATAGCTTGGTTTCACATCACCCTTCAAACAACATCATATTGCTGTTGTATAAATTTAGCATACCAGGATGAGAGAGAACAAAAATTTAAAAAAAAGTCCATTTATCCTGCCATGGGTCGTTGATGCATAAACGTACAACAGCTTATACATGTTATGGTGTGTGAATTTTTGGCGTTACAACAGCATTTCAGATAATGATTACAGTGGCATTACATTCGTCAGCTCGTCAAGAAAGAGACAGCCAAACACCGTGTTGAAAAACTCACTGCCTCTGATGGTGCCCTGGCTTCCTACGAGAGCCTGCGTGTCATATGTGCACGCCCTTGTGCAGTCTGGACAATATGTCACCTGCATATAATTGTAACATAGCTACTTCGTTGGAACATGTGAAAAACAGCTACTAGGCAGCAAGTTCAAATATATTTCACATTAACATAATGTCATAACAAAAGCTAATCAAAATGCAAACAGAAGTTGTGCCTCCCTGTGTGCTGCAAATTTCAATTGGAGGCTTCCTGCTATTCATGGATGACAACACTACAACAGCTCGAAGTTACAGCCTTCTCATGATTGAGTGTACTATATTGGTTCAAACTCACTTGTACATTCCTACCGGTTTCCATACTACAGCCTAACACGCTCAATAGAAGTACGAGCTACCGCAAGAATATCTGGATTGACATATTGCTATCTACTCTTCATACCGAGCAGGGCATAAAATGAGAATACCCAAGGGCTTTTCTAGAGCCAGTGGAACAAGCATTACGTTATAATCATGCATCGTATCACTATAATTGCTATGCACATACACAAGCTCAAGCAGGTTTTACTAACAAATGGGGAGAAAACAAAGCTACAGTTACAGGAAGAAGTAAGGCATACCTCTAAAATCTTTGGCTTGAATCTATTATCAAGCATAACATCGACACCATATATGGCCCTAGAGAATGGGTTCTGCATCTCCGGATGAACAGCTGAGGCTGCCTCAAAGACGCACCGCAGCATATTCTGTATACTTTCATGGATCTCCAGCCATTTAACTACAATTTTAACTCTAAGTCAGTAACCTAAGACACCATTATCAAGACATATGGAATGCAAGCTGTAAAACCTTGGTGCTCCTTCTCAAATTCCTTGACAAACTCTGGTGTGTTCATATGATTCATCCTTCCAATATAATTCTGGACGGTGAAAACAGTTAGGCAGCTAGGTTACATTTTCAGGCATTTAACATGGAAAGTTGACAACTGATCACAATATAAGCATAAAGCTAGAAGATATAATAAGACTTAGTAGAACAGGACAGAGCATACAACATCAATAAGCTTCTAAACAGCAACTAACATTTATGATGTGATATCACAAAATTACACATACTCTTTCAATGAAATTTGATCTTACCATCACAGTGAAATGGGTCTCATACTCAAAAAAGCTAGTTTTATCCAAAGTGTACTGATTGTTTGCTAACCTAACCTACAAAAAAATAGTTATCATCATCATCCAAAAAATGATAATGGATGGAGGGCTTCATCAAGTATCATTAGAATTTCAGGTCATACCCAAAAAACATCAGAAAGAAATATCTCCAAAGGGCATATGCTGCGGACCAAAACAATATACCGAAGATCAAACTTCCTTCCTTGGAAAAGCGCAGGACATTCAATATATTTTTGGCATATCTTAGGACCTGTCTCCATAAGTCTGATGATAGCAGATAAATCACCAGTAACAGTGGTATCAATTGTTCTTGCCATATTCCAAGGCTTCATGATCCATAAGTTGTCCATACCATCTCGTTTCCTCACACAATAATCACCAATGAGTTGAGACAAATGGACCTCTAAGTTATATGTAGGTTGAAGCCACTCAGGTGAGCCCCATGCCTGTAGGAGTTGATCTTAGTTTAAGATGGCACTAACGTCGATGATGTTGAATTCAAAGCAGTTACATAGATTTCTATGCTAAGCTAAATAAGAGGTTTCTCCAAAAAAGAAGGTATACACCAAAAAGCTCATAGATTACCTTGTGGATAGTCTCTGCCAGGTGATGCTTCATGACCAGGCAAGCTTCAAATGGAAATTGATTTGTGTATTGTTGGTCCGTAAGCCCTAGTGCATTCTTTAATCCTGAATCCACTTGCATGCTTACCCAGATGATGTCGGCCTCCTTTGGATCAGTTGCTGCAGGCAAACAAAATAGATGTGAAAGATGAGCTAACTGCCTTTGAAGCATATATTTGCAGAAATAACGGAAGACGCCAGGTCAAATCATGAAGCATATTAAAGGAAGCAATGAAATCAAATGCCATACAAATAATGCATTATTAGAATAGTATGAAAAAATTTAGCTCAAGTTCATTTTGGTTTGGTTTGCTGACATATTACAGGATATATTCACAATGCCATAATTTACAACATGCATAGTAAACTATATGAAGGGAGAGTACTATCACGAGGTGTACTAAAATCAGAAAAGAATATAATAGTTGCTTGGCTTCTTATATAAAATAATAGCAAACATAATAAGCTTTCATGAAATGAATAGCTCTACCCATACAAACAAATGCTCTGCATTGCATACAAACAGTCATTGATTTTTATGTCAATAAAAGTTCCAACAGAAAGGAAACAAGTGATAGAAGAAAAGACAAGGAAATGGATTGCATGCATGGGGTTAATAATATGCACAAACAATAGCCAGAGTTCATTTCCATCTTAAAAATAAAAAGTCAGTCAAACCTTCAAGAAAATTATAGAAAAATGACAAGGCAGGATGGAATTTTGCTTACTGAGAACAAACTCTGGACGTGTTAAAAACTCCTCTACTTGGGGTATGTCAGTAAATACTCGAAGTGCACGGCCATCACTTGGACGTACACTTTTGGTTGAGGGTGTCTCTTTTGTAGAAGAACAAACACTTCTTGACTGAAGTTGTTCCTGGTACTTTCTGAATTCCTATAAAGGAGTAAAAAGCAAGAGAGCATAAACATAGATTTAAAATAAGGCCATTCGTCAGTTCGATCCCAACCCCCACACCCAAAAAAGAAGCTAGTAATCGACATGGAAGAAATAACTAGAGAATTAAAAGTGCCTGAATAAAATAGTTCTCTGGTGTGTGGAACCAAGCTGTAAGCCTAGCTGAACGTTGTTTGTTCTCGCCAATACCAAACAAGAAATCCCGAGTACACTCTTCTCCAGTATGAACGACACGAGTAGGCCACAATATTGTGTAACTGAAAATATTGGATATTAGCAAACTACATAATATTAGCATGTTACTTTAAATTAAAAGGTCAATACCTTATAGCAGAAGCTAGTTTCCCTTCTGGCATGAACAAGAAAGGAGCTATTCTGAAGTTTGCATCATCACTATGGCGCATGGCTGAGCCCAACTCATCCATAACATACCTGCATGAATAACCAACTACACAATGACATCATAGTGTAAAACAACAATATTGTTTCTTGTCTATTATGTTTATCATTGTCCAAAAGCGAAAACAAGCAGATGTTTTAGATGGTCTAACGGGGTAGATCTATTAATCTAACAATACGTGTTGGTGGTCGTCATAATGTAAACATAATTCTTTTTGCCCAAACTTTTGTAGAATTCCACCTCTGAATTAATAGCATTACACCAATAGCTCTTTCAGGAAGGGGTGAAAAAAGATTGCAATAATGGCATACCAAACAGGTGTTTCATCGATCTTTTCTTCATCAGCAAGCCGGTATGTCATAAGATACAGCCACATTGCACCAATAACTCTTTCAGCAAGGGATTCTTCCGGTGACCATTCTGGAAGACGCGGTTGAAGTGAAGAATCAACTATATGCTTACCACTCTCTATTATACTTGACGCATTGACACCATTTAGCAAAGATAGATTAGGAAGAGACTCGAGAATGGAAATTGCACTGTTTCCAAGAGGGCCAGGAATGTCAACCTGATAAATATTTTGGCATGTAAAACTTTATTATACTGATCCGAGTCTGGAAAGAAGAAAATAATTAAAGATAGGAAGATATTTCTGAGAAAGATAAGTAGTTTGGCCCATAATACCTCTAACTCTTGTAAGTGAGTAAAGCCACTAAATAACTTCAAGAGATCATCACCAGACATTTGATCCAAAGGATTACCACGGATGTTCAAGTTTGACAAGGATGGCAGTTTACTAGGAGAGAACACCTGGGAAATGATATCGGTAGTCTTTTTGTGAGCTAGTGAATAATGTTATTAAATTATAGAAGACTGGTTGTAGATATTAGGTACCTCTGGTAGTTTGTGAATGCACCTTTCAGAAAGGTCAAGGGTCGCAATACTTTCCAGTGATATGCTTTCCACAGAGGAACAGGGATTATCTGCTCCAACAATATTTCCACAGAAACCTAAAGCCCACTCTCTAGCTTTCCTTGTAAAATGTGAATTGTAGATTTCCAATTCAGGGAGACCATCAAGAACAGCTTTGTCGATACTATCAACATCAAGAAGACATCAGAATGTCAGATGACAACAGAACAGGACAGTACAAGACAATATTACCTGAAACAGACATCACAATAGACATCACAATTAAGTTCTAAAATGTTTCGATTGGCCAGGAAGTGTTGCTCACTTGCTTTTTGTTAAAGCCCAGAAACTGCATTTTTCTATCATGTTGTTCTTACCACATACAGGTAGCATAACCAAACATGAAGTAATAGTATCCATGTTTGTTGAGATAAATTTTATTACCACCACGGTTGTTACGGCGTCGCCTTGGCATCCTGGCGCTGCTAGTTGGTCGCCGCAACTGCTCGTCTTGCCTTGGACATCTAGGTGGGTGCCTAGGGAGTTGTGGTGTCCACGGCGTTAGCCAGTTGGCGGAGGAATAGGCATAAATCGGCAGAGGGTTGGCTTCCTCTTCATTTGGACGAAATTGGTTGTTCCTTCAACCTTAGCCGCCGCTGCATGCAACCCTAGCTACCACCCCTCAACGCGCCGGCCGCAGACAAGCGCCCCTCAGTCCTACACTCCCTCCGGCAAGGTCCCCTACCTCCTCCACTCCCTCTGGTAGTCCGGTGAGCTCCCCTGACCTCAAGTCCCCTCCCTTCTTGCTTCTCCTCCTCCTTCCTCTGTCGGTTGCTCTGCTTCTCCTTCTTCTTCCTCTGTCGTCCGCTCTGCTTCTCCTTCGTCTTCCTCTGCCTCCTGCTTCTCCTCTTGTCTTAATATAGCTCGTCGTACCTTGCCTTGAGGACATCCTGGCGCCAGCCAGTCGCCAGGTACGCCTTGACAACCTTGATTGCCATACCCCCAAATTATCGCAAGCTAGCATTTATCAACCCCTTGTCCAAACAGAACATCCAAACACAGTGTTCTGTTGTAAGAACTGATGATTGCATAAGTGTAATACATGAGAATGAATGAACAAAGAGCCCGAGGTTGGTTTACTTCTTCCTTTTGAAAAGCGACTTCTTAGCAAAGTTTCATCCATATTTAAATTCATTATGTAAAAGCCCATCATGTGATGAGCTAAAAAAGTATAAAGGATTTTTGTCGGACCCTTTGTGTATCATATACTAGTCCAGGAAAAACTAGTATACGCAGTAGAAATGACACCACAACATATCAAGCAAATTTCTTATTTATTTAATTATCAGAGTTTACAGCATAAATGGCGTGCAAGCCAACATAAAATAACGCAGCGGAAGTAAAATAAAAACCGTAGTAAAACCCAACAAATCTGCCACATGCAATCGACTGGGGTAGCGGCGTAGTCATCGAGATCCTCACTGGCGTAGAACTCCTCTGAATCGACAGAATAAGCAAGGGTGAGTACAAAAATACTCTGCAAGTTGCACAGGCGATGGAGGAGCACGCACCGGCTGCACGGCGTCGAGGCGGGGTCAGTGGCGGGGTCGGCGGGGCCAGAGGGAGTCGGGGGGTGGCGGGAGAAGTCGGCGACGGCAGTAGCCAGAGCCAGAGGAGAGAGAGGCGGCGAGGAGCGGTGCTCGGGTGCGGGGAAGGAGAGGAGGGGAGGAGTGCGGAGAGAAGGGAGCACAAGGGGGGTATTTATAGCGCTTGGGGGGCGCATGGGCGGGCAGCGCGGCCGAAAATCGCGACGGCCGGCGCGGGGGAGTGGGCGTGAAACAGCCGGCGGGATGAGGGGAGTGGGGGCGCTTATCTGCGCGGAAAAAGTGGAGCCAGCGCGAGAAGAGGGGGAGGGTGGAGCTCGGGCGCGCGGCAATGGAGGAAGAGAGAGAAAGAAGAGGGATGGAGGAGGGAGGAAGAAGGGAGGCCAAGCGGGCTGGCCCAGGAAGAAAAAGGAAAATGGGCCAGTTCGGCCGGCCCAAGGGGGGGGAGTTTTCTCCTTTTTTAAAAAAATACGGGTGTTACAATTTTCCAGGTTTAGAATTTGCAGGGGTGCTACGATTCAACGCTCAATTAGTCACCAGTGTATTGTTTGAAGGCTAACTACTCCCAACTTCCTCATCATGGGTTTCCTAGTTGGACCGATAACCTAGTTGGATCGATAACCATTCAAAAACATGGAAATGTGCACAGCAAAATAGACAAAATAGACAACAAAAGAAACGATATAAAGCACAATTCTGACCCTTGGTTAAGCATAGGGTTCTCGTTCAACCAAAGTGCCTTTAACCTTCCACACTTTCCAATTACTTGCATATTTTTTTCTGGATCCTGCAGCTTGTTTCCCCACAGGTTGAGAGCTACCAGGTTCTAATGACATACAAACAAAGAGAAAAGTTTCAGAAACAACTTCGAGTACCAAGCAAAAAGCATTCAAAAACAGTTTTCTTACAACTAACATGAAATTATGGTAGAAATACTTTATTGGAGTCACAACTTGAACTCGTAACATTGGATCATTTGACAAGCACTAAAGTTAACAAACAAAACTTTTTCTGGAATGAGCTTTAGCATACAAAAAACTATTTATTCTTTTTTTCATGAGGAATAATTCAACCCATAAGTATGGGACCATCATTTATGAAGATATACACCACCGAGACACGCTTCTATGAGATCGAGCATATGCAAACTTTTTACTACTGTACATTACAGATAACAGCAACTAAAAGTCTAAAAACATGTGCATATATAAAGGAATCATACCGGAAATTTTGCAGATAGATCCAAAGCTACTAGCATGTCATCATCAATTCCAAGCTCCTCAAATTCCAGCCATGCTGCAAAATCACTTCCCCTCTCCTGGATTCTAGTCCTTTCTTTCTCCACCACCTGCAAGACATGCTCCAAACTCCCACCCTTCTCACGGTCCTGCTCATCTGATTCTTCAACCTCAGTTCTCCTGTCTAGATCCACACACATCAGCGCTGCCATTCTTTCAGCCAATCCTGGTACATCCCACAACTACAAATCACCAACATACAAACAAGAGATCACATATGAGTAAATTCTGTAAGTGAACACACTCAAAGATTCTTATTTGCTGGTCAGTGAGCATTCCTAGTAGTTGACAATGGAAGACAATAGCACATAAGGCTCCGAGTTTTCTATTATATAACCAGTAACAACCATTAATTGCTGAAAGAGATGCTCATGAACAGAGGAGACCAACAGCCAAAAATTAGCACATTTTAAACTAGCTGAAAATCTAGCCGCAACTCACTTCACTAATTCAGTAACTAATTTACAGTATAACACCATCGAGGATCAACAGATTCAGCATAAATCATTACTAAGCCAATGTAGAACGAAACGACACGATAATACCACATAAACCCCACTTGAAATCAAAAGGAGATTTGATCATTTGCCCTCTTTTTCACGGTGCAATTGATCATTTGCACCATGTGTTTCACCATGTCAGTGAGACATGGTAGTGCAAACTATCAATGGCATATGTAAGTAAGGGCAAATCATCAATTGATCCCAAAATTCCAAACTATTTACTTCTGAATAAACTAACACAATTCATTCCCAGCAGCACACACCGCGCACCTGCTTCAGCGCATCGGAGAGGCGGAAGGACCACGCGTGGTCGACGAGGAAGACGTCGGACTCCCTCCCTAGAGGCCGCTCGGTGGCAAGCACGAGGCGGCGCTGCCTCCCTCCCTCGCAGGCCTCGACGGAGAAGGCCTCCCCGCCGTCAAACACTTCATCGGCGAGCTTGCGGTACAGCCGTTGGTGCAGCGACGGCGGGACGCCGGACGCGGCCAGCAGGTACGCGTGCACCCGCGCGAATTCCTCGTAGCTGCGGATGCGATCATCAGATGGGGCGGCGGCGGCGGGGGTTGACATGGCGATAGAACAGGGCGGGCGGCGGCGGTGGCGGCGGCAACGGGTGGGGGCTTTAGGGGCAGAAGAAGGGTTTAGATGTTTTCAGGAGCCCAAGTGGCCTTAGTGGAGAAGTGGCCGAGCACTGGACTACTCTGGTGGCCTGGTCCAGTCCGGACTGCGGAGAAAGATGAAATTGCTTTATGATTCGTGCTAGAGATGTTTCTATCATTCGCGCTGGTCCTCGTCGCTTGACGATCCCATTTGAACTTGAATACGAATAAAGTGTCACTCATCCGAACTCGATAAATTCTTTGGACACAATTCTGTATCTACGTTCGAATTCGATGGGTACCTGATACACGAACCCACTAAGTTTCAATGAATAAGATGATAAGCTCCATAGACTTGACACCAATTGATGTCCATCCCAAATTGCACGTCATGGAGACAATATAAATAGATCTTATAGCTTATTCAGTAAAAGACTGAAATAATTTCGATATCATCTCAATTTAACGATAAACACATAACTAAATGCCACTATAAAAATAGAAGTTCAAGTAATAAAATGATGGTCATATTTTATTTCTAAAAACTAGTGAACTGTCTTTCTGAGATCAACAACGGTAATGTAGATTTTATCTATGACAATAAAGCATCGATCACCACAGTTATTACACTGAAGATAAGCCCAACAACATCAACTCAATGAAAACATGCAAAGTTGTATTTTGACTTTGCACGCACAGCGCCAAATCATGGGTAGGCAAACAAAAACTAAAATAGGCAATGCAACGTATCCCATTGAGATTACTTCGTTTTCTTACATGGAAATTTGCCAAGGTCTTAAGCATAGTTTAAAAATCAGGACTAGAAATTGCATTTTCTTACATGAAAATTTGCCAAGGTCTTAAACATAGTTTAAAAGTCCAACCAAAAACAACTAATGAACTAATGACATTCCATAGTGTTTTCATAGAAACAATATCAAGTATATCCTAACTATCACTAGTTATCAACAAAATGCACACGACTTGCTGATTTGCACATAGATTTGTTGATTTGTCAAGTATATCCTAACTATCACTTGTTCTGTCGATTTGACGAATGCATGAGTCTAAACATTAACCCTACTAACACCATCTAAGCCATTACAATATGCAGTACCACTTGCCCTGAGGATTATAAGTACATAATATTTTCGGCAAAAGGAAATAGTCCCCTCCACCATCAATGAGCACAAAGCATCAACAAAACCAACTAGATCTCTGCTGTCTCAAAGGGGGAGAAGTCGGATGCGTCGTTACCTTCGGGCTCAGAGGAGGACTGCTATCATGATGTTTAGGAGGGGGGCAGAGGCCGGAAACCGAACACTTGAACGTGACATGTGTCGGTGCCGGTGTCGGCTCCAGGAGGACGGCAAAAGCCAACAGGGGCTGGGCGGGTGAGGACGACCTAGGGCAAGGAAAGAAGAAGGGGATGAGGGAAGGAGGGAGAGAGAGAGAGAGAGAGAGAGAGAGAGAGAGAGAGAAAGGAGTGTGTTCACTTAACTCAGGGGTGGCCAAGGAGCCGTCGGCGTCGAAGGGGACAACCGGAGTTCCATGAATCCGGTGACAACTGCCTAGGGTTGCAGGCAGGAGGAGGGCCACCGGGCCGAGAGAAGCTCTGGCTCCGGTGGGGATAGTGAGATCTAGCCTGGATCCACCATATTCGCCGAAGTGGAGGCCATGAGAGAGAGGCGGTGACGCTAGGGAGGTGGCAGCGGGGAGAGAGGTAACGCGTGAGAGAGAAGAAAGGGGAGGATCCAGGGAGGTCGAAGCAGGTGGCGCTAGCGCCACCGGAGAGAGAGGAGAACAGCAGCGGTGTGGAGATCCAGGGGAGCATGCGTGAGAAAGAGGAAGCAGAGAGAGGGTGCCGCGACTGAGTGAAGAGAGGAGGGTGAGGGTTAGATAGGTAAAGGGTTAGGGTTAGGGGAAAGGAGGAGGCCAGCTTGGCCGGGCTAGCTGACCAAATGGGCCGACTAAATGGGCCAGACCAAGGGAAATAAAAGTGAGCCCACATGTTATAAAATACCCATTGGGTATCCATGTGTATAAATTGTTGCCCATGCCTATCTTATGACCTTATCGGGTACTCAAACCCAAAAATCTGTGGGTTTGAAGTGCTTCCCGTGCCCACTCTTATCGGGTCGGGTACGCACGGGTACCCGAACCCATGGGTAAAATGGTCATCCCTACATTTTACTATACACGCTACTGTAGCTCAATCCCCTATTTTATTGTATTTTTGATATACGAGGTACTATAGATCCAATTTATCCGTAAATAAGGTATACAAAACTTTGCAGAAAGAAATTCACAATTACACATAATAATCAAAACACAGTAACGAAAAGATATAAGGACCGAGTTGTCATGTCTAGTTAAATCCACGTTAATTCACCAAAATTGTTAGATTAAACTGTCAATATATATTACTTGGTGACTGCTTGTACATTTTGTGAATACGACCTTGTTGATGTTAAAAAATGTGATGAAGAGTTTATCAGCATTAATACATGCAAACATTGAGCACTAGTACAGAAATCACTATTAGTGGCGGTTTTTAACTGGCATCAATGGCGGTTTTTAAATCGTTACAGATTAAGTGCCACTGATAATCGGGAATTATTAGTGACGATTTTAAAACCGCCACAGATAATACTATCTGTGACGGTTTTAGGCAAAAAAAATGCCACTGATAATCCTATTATCAGTGGTAATTTTAGCCAAAAACCGCCACTAATAGTCATATCATTAGTGACGGTTTTTGCCAAAAATCACCACTAATAATTCTAGACCACAAAATAAAAAAAACTGGTATTACGGGCTAGCCACGGGAAGTGCTAGCCATGCCCTCTGAAACAGCATACACAAAGAACAGATATATCATACACATTGTAATAGATGCATACACAAAGTAGCATAAGATTAGCTAGAATGAAACATCAATTTACACTCTATGATGAAACAAAATTTAAATAATAAAAGTCTAAACTAGTTTTCTAAACTACAAGCCTATGAGCCTTCAGTGTTGGTTGGAGACGAATGACATGTAAGATGAGTATTGATGACTGGATCATTGTTGTCTTTGTCATAAAACTCGCCCTTTGTGTTCATGATTTCCTTCATGATGAAGAAGGCGAGCTATCCTTGAATGGCTTGGATTTCAATAGGAAGTAGTCCTCCCGTAGGCAACTTGAGGCGCTATAAGTAGGAAAAATAAATCTTAGAGTATATATATGTGTGTGTGTGTGTATAAATTGAGTGGTGCAAATCAATATCTGATGTTATCATGACAAACCTCTACATCATTGTCTATTATTGTAGAACCTAAGATTTCGCGCATGTATTAGCACACGAAGTACCCATATAAATTTGTGCCTCACGGCTACTTGTGACATTGCAAAAATTGAATAACTAAAATGTTATGGAAAGAGTTATTTACTACAACATGCGATATAAGAATATTGCTTACGTGCGTACCGAAAATTTAGCACGAACTAAAAAGGATTTATGGAATGTGCGGTATCTCGAGCTCCTTTGACAATATCTTTTGAATGCTTTATGCATTAGACTTATCAGTTCTTCGTAGTCTTTTTCATCTTTATCCAGCAGGTCCATGATCAGTATGCTACTCTTTTCTAAAGTAATTACTATGAGAATCCAGTGGAATCTACATACTCGTGTATGATGCCATAGTCATTAGTCTTAAAGATCAGAGTAAAGAACGAAATCAACGAGTAATTTAACTAGCCAGTGAGAAAATTACTTAAAATTGTATGGTAAAAGTATGAACTCCTTGTCCTGTAGTTTGATCAAAGTGTTATATACGTATTTCTCGACCTCTTTTGGTGCTCTTGTGATATTAGTCTGGCAAACCGTTCCCGGGTCAAGGAATCCCACTGGCCTCTTGGTTCTTCTTAGTTCGATCATCTCGTATCTAGATAAGGAAAAAGTTAGACATGGCATTTATCGGTATTTCATGATTGTAGACTATGATTTATATATTAGACACTTACAGCGATCAGCATCTAAAAAAACACATCGAGGGCATCATGATAGTACAAGTTGTGCAAGTCCTCGAATTCTATCAGGAAGTAGCCACCTCCCTTATGGTGAAAATGTTTATCTCGGGAAATGGCAATGATCACCTTTTGGGGTATCGCTTGGTTGGATCGCTCCATGTACCAGATATGTAACCATTGCATCACGAGACTTCATGCTAGTTAACTTGAAATGTTTCAGCAATACCAGTTTCTTGATATTTGCGGAGTAATCGGACGAAACTTTCACACCATGCAAGCACTTGTAGAGGTCTGTCTTCTCTTTCTTAGACAGAGTATAGCAAGATGAGGGAAGGTAAAGTTGGCCTTTTTCAGTGTCTTGATGATGTAGCTCGGCTCTAATTTTCATATCTTTTAGGTCCCTTCGTGCCTTGAGTCCATCCTTTGTTTTTGCTAGGAATATTCAGTAAAAGACCAAGCACGTTGCCACATACATTCTTCTCTACATGCATGGCATCGATGTAGTGTCGAGTTTCTAAGTCCTTCCAATAAGGCAAGTCCTAAAATATGGATATCTTCTTCCACATGGTCTTCTTAGTATGGAACCTCGATGTATTATCAGTACCCCCATTTCCAAGTACAACATTAAGATCTTTAACCATATCATATACCTCTTCCCCATGAAGAGGCCTTGGAGCTGAACTGTACTCCTTTGTCCTGTCGAATTGTTTCTTCATATAGCGGTATGGATGATTCCTGCGAAGGAACCTACGGCGACACATGTATATTGTTTTCCTCGAGTTGTTGAGCCACACACTCTCGGTTTCATGCAGGCACTGGGGGCAAGCTTTGGCTCCTTTTATAGTACGACTAGACAGGTTACCTAGGGCAGGTAAATCATTGATGGTGCAGAACAACAATGCGCGTAGAGTGAATTACTCTCATTTGTACTCATCCTATACCTGTACACCTTCATTCTACAATATCACAAGATCTTTCACCCATGGTTGTAGGTATACATCAATATCGTTGCCAAGTTATCTCGGCCCTTGGATAAGCATTGACATCATAATGTACTTTCGATTCATACACAACCAAGAAGGAAGGTTGTAGATACAGAGAGTCACGGGGCAAGTTCTATGAATGCTGCTTATATTACCGAAAGGATTCATTTCATCTATGCTTAACCCAAACCTTATATTCCTCGGTTCATTTATGAAGTTCTCCCTGAAGAGCCTATCGATGGTTCTCTAGTAGACAGAATTAGCAGGGTGTCTCAGCTTTCCATCCCTCTTACGCTCTTCCGAGTGCCACCGCATCAATTTGGTGTGCCTTTTGTTTGCAAATAAACGCTTCAAACGAGGTATTACTAGCAAATACCACACCACTTTAGCGGGAGCTCCTTTCTTCACCTCGATGCCTTTATTGTCATCGCTCTTACGCTTGTATCGCGCTGCTTTGCACACCGGACATACATACATGTCTGCATAGTCTTTGCGATAGACTTTGTGTATTCCTCATTGCAACCCGAGAACTCTTGTTAGACCAACCATTGTCTGCCTTTAATTTCAACAGTGAAAGCACGGCGTGCAACTTTGTGTATGCCTCCTTGCAACCCGGGAACAAATGTTTCTTCGAGTCATTCATCAAACCCTTGAATTGATTAAACTCTCTCTGACTAGTGTAGTTTCCTTCTGCATCGCGCAATATTTGAGCCAGATTATTACCGTCATCGATGACCAACCTATCCTCATTGGATTCATAACCGATGTCAGCTACCATATTGTCAGCTCCGCCGTCGTCGACATTATCACGTTGAAGTATGATCTCATCTTCACCGTGCCTTTCCCAACATGTATAGCCAGGTACAAAACCCCTCTAAATCAAGTGCAAGCGGATATGATTTTTGCCCGAAAACATCTTCTCATTCTTGCAATCAATGCATGGACAATGTATGTACTCTGTCTTCTTTTGCAAGCTATTCTCCGCGGCAGCTCTTATAAAAACAAATACGTCGTCGATGTATTCTCGACTGTAACGGTTCGCATTGTACATCCATCTTCGGTCCATCTACAATTAATTAATGTAAATAATTATTAATATCCAATAATCTTAATTAAATAAATTATTAATCCAATATCCAACAATATCCACTAACAGTACAAAATTAACGGTAATTAATTTTCTAATCTTAATTACTCGATTTTAATCTATGCTCATACTTAACTAAAATTCAATTTTGCATCTTAAAATGCAAGGCAACTTCATGATCAACAACCTACCATATTAACTAAAATTTAATGTTTATTAATATTCAATAATCTTAATTAAATAAATTTAATACATGCTTAATAAAAATTAGTTAACAATAGCCACTAATGGAGCAAGATGTATATACACACACTAATGGTAAAAAATTAATGGTAATTAAAAACTAATTTTAATTATTTAATTTTTATATATGCTCATATCTAGTTAAAATTAAATTTATCCTCTGAAGGAGCTAGATAATAAATTAATCATCTCAAAATGCAAGGCAACTTAATGATCACCCATCTACCATATTAACTAAAATTAAATGTTTTTAATACCAAATAATCTTAATTAAATAAATTTAATATATGCTTGATCATAATTATCATCTAAAAAAGATAGACAACTTAATCTAATGGAGCAAGATAATAAATTCATCATCTACAAAAATGTAGATAAAAACAAACTAAATCTAAACCCTGCATTTGAACTACATATAAATTAACCTTAATTAAACTAGATTTAAACATTAAATTGCAACTACATCACTACAAATGAAGAGAGGAGAATAAATTATTCACCTTGGAACAACTACAGGAAGTAGAAGCACAAGAATATTTGTAAACGAAATCTGAAATCTAGAGATGAGTATGTGTTCTCAGGGAGGAAGACGAACATATGGCGCTGCTACAGGGGTATTTATAGGGGGCATTATTTGTGGTAGTTTTTAAGACAAACCGCCACAGATAATACTATAAGTGACGGCTTTTAAGAATGATATTCTTTTACCAGTGGCGGTTTTTGGCATAAACCGCCACAAATAATGCCCCCTTATAGTGAAGGTTTTATCCAAAAACCGTCACTGATAATATGAGTATATATGGCGGTTTTTGGATAAAATTGCGACAAATAGTTCGAAAACTATTTGTGCCGGTTCTAAACAAAAACCGCCCCAGATAATGAAGTATTTGTGGCGGTTTTTGTTTCAAACCGCCATAAATAGTGTTCTCGCCAGTTTAAATTTTAAAACCGTCACTGATAATTCTATTTGTGACGGTTCCAAAAAAATCGTCACAAATAGGGTGTCACCTATGTGCTATTTTGTAATAGTGGGGTTTAACTTTGGGTGCGAACGTGCCAGACAATTTGATCCTGCAATTGGCAAAAGGATAATATGTAATTTTATTGGCTATTAAGACGATGTAATTTTTCAATGATAATTGATATAATCAACTTTGTTTAAGCCGATTGATATCATACTAACCGATAAATTTAATCAACCTGATTGAGTTGATTAGATAAGGGTAAAAATTATTTCTCCCGAAACAGGCGATGCACAATAAAATTGGAGAAAAAGTGGACCTAAATTGGTGTAAGTCGACAAAATCAATAATCAGCGATGCACACTTAGTTGATCAAGCGAATTACAAAGAAAAGATTACAAAGTTAAAAAAACTACTTCTAGTCAACAAAAAATAAAGTAAAAATTAAAGCGAATTGTTTGATTTGTTGGTTGTTTTCTTTCCGATGTCGCTCATCACCTCCTTTTATAGCATATAGTCCGATCATGTCATCCTTGTTCTTTTCACGAAACTGTTTGTATCGGTCTCAGCTTTCCTCATGATATTTTCCCTTTAAAATTAACATCAGTTACAATCCTGTAAACCCGTATCGACTTATAACCTTCAAACCCAACACTTTTCTTAGTAAATCAACTATACCAAACTGATTATTTCTAAATGGACTATATACCAAATTACGATATCAACGTACCTATAAAAGCAATACTCATATTTACTCATGAATCATTAAACTCCGACAATTAACCAAGCAATCCACCGCATTGCCTAAATATTAACTCTCTCTATAGGGGAAGAAAATGCGAGCCTCGGAGCTATGCCACGTCGCTTGTTTCCGGCTCTCTTTGGCTTGGTTGTGTCCTACTGTGTATTGCGGTTGTCCCACTCCGTGCACGATCGGTGCTTCAGTCTGCCCTCTGTGTGTGCCGTGGGATTACCTTTCGGTGCTGTGCGGCATGGATTCGCGCGCTTGTGACGTGCGTGCAGTGTTTCGGCCTCGGTCGCTTCGCTCGGATTTGTTTCGGCCTCGATCGCTTCGCTCGGGTTGGCCCGTTGTTTCCCGCCGCGTGTGCCTGCCGTCTGCGCCGTTCGCCTCTCCGTTTCGGCCCCGCACGCTTCAGCTTGTTTGCCCGTTGTTTCTCGACGCGTGTGGTCTCCGTTTGTTTTGATCGCTCCTCGGCGTGAGTTCCAGCCGTGGAGTCTTCGGAGGGCATCGTCTTTCTTTTCTCTCTCCGTGTCTTTGGGCCTGCGGCGCCGTCTTGCTTCGAGTGTTCCCCCATTTGGTGCGTCGGCGGTTACCCGGTGTAATCCCGGTTCGTTCCGTCGTTGCCTGCTCCGGCGTATCGAGGCTACTGTGGTTGCCTGCGGGGTGCGGCCGTTCCGTCGTTGCCTGCTCCGTGTCGAAATTTCTTGTTGTTGCTGCGAAGTGCGGCCGTTTTTTACCCTTTTTCGTACATTAGCCGTTGCTTTGTTCGTTTGCCGGCACCTTATGTTGTTGCTCATATTATTCATGTTTGGTTTCCAGGTTCGTTATTTTGGTCTTTCTCTTCGTCGCCGGCGTTGCTTCCGTAGTTCTCTGTGATGTTCCAGGCGTATACGGATTTCCGGTCATTGCGAGATTAAGGTTGCCGCCGTAAACGCGTAATCCCGTTCCTTGATTTACGACCTAAGGTTAGCCTGCTTCATAACGTTGTACTTGTCCTTCATATGTCCTGTTTTTTTGGCGTTTTGTACTATTATTGTTCTACTTTTGTTAATATTTAGGCTCACGGATTCGCAGTTTGTTTCTTGTTGTTCTATATACCATTTTTTTTGGCTTCCTATAATAACCTTCATTGCTGTTACCCTTTCTTATCATAAAAATAACTATGATATGCATAACAGAAGAGTGATATCCTGCCTGCCACACCGAGTCAGCTTACACCATCTGCAATACAGGTTATGTATCTGTATCATCAAACATCTAGATTTTGGGATTATGATTTCTTCAGATAAGTCTTTGCTCATAATTTTCTATTATCTGTAATACGTAGCTATCACCACTGTTAGATCCCAGTTCACAGCAACAGCCTCTAAAACCCACTGATGCAGTTTCTGGTTCTGTTTCACAACAACGGTATGATATTTGAGTTCTATCGTATTGTCAGACGATTATTATTATTGTCATGGTCCTCATGAATCCTTTCGATTATTAAATGCAGTGCCAAGGTGGTCCAACAAAAAACACCGGCCAAGAGAAAATTATTCGACGATATTACAGAAAAAGACTCTTGAACAAACCCCTACGTGGTGCGTATGATTGCTTTTGGTTTCATATGTGAAGGATCGTTGGCGCTAAATACCCCTAAACAGAGTCTAGATATGCTAAACGACACTAAACAGCGGAAGAAATAATTAAAACAATACTCAACCAAGCGACTAAACCAAGATAATCAATCACGACGAGCGCAGATCAAGTAATCAGAATCACACTTCATAATCAAATCAAATGAGTATTGAATTCATTTACAGAGAAGAAACCTTCGAACGGCATGGGTAGACGCAGACCTTCTTCTGTCCGTCGCCTGTCTCTCCCTATCTTCACCACCAGACGCGCTCAACCGAAAGCCGCCGCTCGCGACGCCGCTTGCTCTGCGCTGCCCTCATCTCAGACGCCAGTTTAACTCTGCCGAGCGAACTCTGCTGCATGGCAATCTTACATCTTTTCTACGGCCAGTATTGCGCCACACGCACTCGCGTTTCCTGCGATTTGCCGCCCTCCTAGCGTTCTCACCGAAAGCCCTCTTCTCTGTTTTTCTCGAGGGTGCGCCTTTGCCCGTAAGCTCTACACCTGGAAGCCCTCGTGCGTGCCCTTTTATTGTGCGGCCGTTCTGTCCGTATGGGCCTCCACCAAACCGTGTTGCATTTCCGTTCCGATTTGATCTCCACCAGTTCGTTTCCAATTGGTCGCATGCCCCACGCGCTCTTGCATGCATGCATCCACCGCGGCTCCTGCATGCATTGCGCTCGCCCACTGCCGTCCGCTGCGCTCCTGCATGCGTGCGGCGCCCTCTGACTTCGCCTTCCTGCATGCACACACGCACGCGATGCAACACACGCACACACGCAGCACCATGCACACACTACGCACGCAACACCGCACGCACACATGCAACTCACGCACACGCACATGCATGCTGCACCACGCACACACACAAATGCATATTTCTCTCTCTCTCTTAATTCATATTCATTTAAAGCATATTAATCACAAAAGTTAAAAACATATTTCTTCAAAAGTTTCTCTCTTGTTGTCAAATCAACTTCATCACAAAAAACTAGAAATTAACAATCTCCCCCTTGATGAGTGATTTGACAACACAATTCAAAGAATATTCCAAAAAGCTCCCCCTTAAAATAAATTCTCCCTCAACAAAAAACCAAATCATGCAAACACCATCTCTCCCCCTGAACGAATGCAACTCATACTAACTCTCCCCCTAAACAAACGCAACTCATACTATCTCTCCCCCTAAACAAACGCAAATCATACTATCTCTCCCCCTTTGTCAAAACACACATCAAGAATCGCACAAGAATGAAAATGAATATATGCCATGAAATGCAAACCTAAAAAGCATTGAGAATTATTCAAGGTGAACACAAATATTATAGCAATTCATATCCACACTCCAAGATCCAGGAACTGCCCCATAGTCAAGTGAAACCACCAGTTTTGAGTAAAATGGTTATAAGATTACAATAAACTCATGGACAGATGAATAAGTACACTTGGGCAAAATATTTAATATATATAAAAATATCCCATGTGTTAAAGATACTAGATTTGAGCACATATAACATACCAGACTCACAATTATCTGTCCAAAGCTGCTATTTTCAATTACTTCCTTCTTTATTTTTCTTTTTGATAAATAAATCTCACAAACCCTGTTTTTTAACAGGTATGGCAAGGTTGAGCTTGCATCCTTTTCCTATATGGCAAATATTTTCATTGCATCTTGTCATGTGCAGGTATGGTGAGGTTGACCTCACATCTTTTTCTAATTTGGCAAGTGACATTACACAGTCAATCTTGCATCTTTTGCCCTGCATTTTTATAAGCAATCCCAAGGACTCATCATGATCATCTGGCTTAACAAAAATGGCTCAAAAACAGTACTCAAAAACACATTAGGAATTTTGATTTTTTGAAAGATAGCCCTTGTGACATATTTATTCAATCCAGTAGAAAACTGTAAGATAATAAACATCCCACTCTCAACTAGTAATAAAATAACTCAACTAAGTTGGCTTTGTCATGAAAAATTGTCATGTGAAAGTTCATTGCTATAGAAATAAGTATTCAACAGGTATAATAAACAATGCTTGTACTATATGATATGCAAGACTATTCTACATGACATTGTTGGAGTGCATTTTTTAACAAGTTTTTGGGAACCCAAATAGTTTTAATACCGTTTACATGAGAAAATCTTTTCAACTGATTGCTGTCAAATGAAGGGTCACAAGACATCAATTTTCTTTGGTTTACCAGTATATTCATTCCAAAATGAGCATTGTAATGTTGTTGAAATTTTGTTTCATTTGATTTATATCCATGATTATGAAAAGCATAACAGTTTCTTGCATAATGACCAAACTTACCACAATTGTAGCAGTTCACACGTTTCTTTTCAATCTTCACATTATCAGAAGGACGCAAAAGAACAGGTTTTTCATTAACAACAGGAATTTTATCAGTGTTATTCTTTTTATATCCTACTCCTTCTTTCATGAATGAGCATTTTGAAGTATCAAGAATCATGTTCAAATTTTTCTCACCATTTGTCATCTTTTCCAAAGTAGCTTTCAAGTAATTGTTTTCTTGGGCTAGATCAGGGCATCGATTACATAGAAGACCATGAGGACGCTTTTCAAGTTCAATTAATTTCTTCCTAAGCTCAACAAGATTCCCACACCCAAATTCTTTTGTTAAAACAGATACTTGTTTCTCCAAATTTGATGAATCAGTTGAATTCTTTAAAGAAACTATCTCGTTTTCTAAAACAATGCACTTATCACATGAAGAAGGACAAGATTTCAGCATGACATTTTCACTTTTATAAAACTCACAAGAATCACAAGTAGCACTCTCAAGATTAGCAATTTTTCTTTTTAATTTGGCACAAGAACCACAATTTTCACCACTTTTATTAGCCAAAAGATTAAGTTTTTCATTTTCTAGCTTCAATTTTTTACATTTATTTATCAAGGCATCACGAATCTTTTCTTGTAATTTAAAAGCTTCCAGAGTTTCAGAATCGTTTACCTCATCCTCATCTTCATCATCAGCATCTTCACTTTCTGATGTTCCAAGACAAACGTCCCTCCCAACAAGGCAAATATCTGCTATATCATCATCCTCTCCAAGTGTCGCCAAAGGATCATTGTCATCATCATCATCTGAAAGATCAAGCTCCTCCACCATGTTCAAGAATGCTTTCTGAAGTGACTTCTTCATCTTGGAACCTGAAAATTTCTTCTTTCGAAAAGGACTGGAATTCTTGTTAGCAAGTTTGGGACAATCACTCTTATAATGACCAAATTCGTTGCAATTGAAGCATTTTATGAGATCACTTTTACTTTTGCCAAACTTGGTTTTCAAAACATTAGAAACCTTTTTAGAAAGACTAGCAAGCGCATCAAAATCCATATCATCAATATCAATATCCTTTTGTTTATTTTTCTCAACAGTGGCAAGAGCAATAGGAACATCATGAGTATTATGATTAATTTGACTGAGACCCATCTCATATATATTTAAAGAACCAAGCAAAGCATCTAATTTCAATGTACTCAAGTCCTTAGATTCAGTTATTGCAGTTACTTTAAAATGCCACACCCTTTGATCTAAAGATCTAAGTAACTTTCTACATTGATCTTCCTGAGATAACACTTTTCCAAGAGATGTAAGTTTGTTAACCAATTCATTAAAACGAGCAGCAAAATCATTAATAGTTTCCCCAGTTTTCATAGCAAACAATTCATACTCACGAGTAAACAATTCAATTTTAGCATTTTTAACATCATTAGTGCCATGAGTAATTTTCAAAGATTCCCAGATTTCATAAGCAGTTTTCATACTAGAGATCTTATTAAATTCATCCTTAGACAAAGCACCATAAAAATAACTCATTGCTTTTTGATTCAAGGTGTGAAGATCTTTTTGTTCCTTGGTGATAATATTCTCAGGTTTAACATATTTAGTTTCTACAATTTCCCACAATTCATAGCTCTGAGATTGTAAAAAAGATTGCATGCGCACTTTCCAATAAGGGTAATCATCACCATTAAAAACAGGAGGTTTAGTTATAGAGAAAGTACTAAACTGTGCCATAGCTCCTAATCGCAAGATTAAACTGAGCTAACCTGGCTCTGATACCAATTGAAGGATCGTTGGCGCTAAATACCCCTAAACAGAGTCTAGATATGCTAAACGACACTAAACAGCGGAAGAAATAATTAAAACAATACTCAACCAAGCGACTAAACCAAGATAATCAATCACGACGAGCGCAGATCAAGTAATCAGAATCACACTTCATAATCAAATCAAATGAGTATTGAATTCATTTACAGAGAAGAAACCTTCGAACGGCATGGGTAGACGCAGACCTTCTTCTGTCCGTCGCCTGTCTCTCCCTATCTTCACCAGCCGCACGCGCTCAACCGAAAGCCGCCGCTCGCGACGCCGCTTGCTCTGCGCTGCCCTCATCATCTGACGCCAAGCGAACATTCTTGAGCGAACTCCTGCTGCATGGCAATCTTACATCTTTTCTACGGCGTATTGCGCCGCACGCACTCGCGTTTCCTCGCGATTTGCCGCCCTCCTAGCGTTCTCACCGAAAGCCCTCTTCTCTGCTTTTACGAGGGTGCGCCTTTGCCCGTAAGCTCTACACTGGAAGCCTCGTGCGTGCCTCTTTATTGTGCGGCCGTTGCTCTCCGTATGGGCCTCAAATAAACCGTGTTGCATTTCCGTTCCGATTTGATCTCCAAAGTTCATTTCCAATTGGTGCATGCCCCACGCTCTTGCATGCATGCATCCAGCCCGCTGGCTCCTGCATGCATTGCGCTCGCCCACTCGCTGCCGCTGCGCTCTGCATGCGTCGCCCTGCACTCCTGCCTTCCTGCATGCACACACGCACGCGATGCAACACACGCACACACGCAGCACCATGCACACACTACGCACGCAACACCGCACGCACACATGCAACTCACGCACACGCACATGCATGCTGCACCACGCACACACACAAATGCATATTTCTCTCTCTCTCTTAATTCATATTCATTTAAAGCATATTAATCACAAAAGTTAAAAACATATTTCTTCAAAAGTTTCTCTCTTGTTGTCAAATCAACTTCATCACAAAAAACTAGAAATTAACAATATGCAAGGCCTCGGCTGAATTCCGTTTCTTCTATCCATAAGCGTTACCCTTTCCAGGGTCTACATATTTTCCCAATATTCTGACTCTCATTGCGATATATTACAGGACTGTGTATAAAGAAACAACATGTATATCATCATACGTATGCAAGCATAAGCATTTTGTGCACGATGCTGAGATGCTGTCCTCTACGCCACTTCATCGGATATTTTACACGTTGTGCTCGTACAGTTTTCATCGATCGGTACGTCAATACATATCCAATCTTTTTGTTCAGCACAACATAAAGTCCAATCTAATCCAGATGAGCTCAAAGAATTCCTATACCTGTCTTTTTTCTTCTTCTAGCATGAACGCTAGGCACAACTAGCATAACATAAAGTCCAGTCTGACCCTGTTAAGCTCATAAAGTTCCCATGGCTTTCTTCTTTCTTCTTCTAGCATGGATACCATTATGTTCTTTACAAGAATCGCTGCTCTATGTCTGATTCCATAGCACTACATGATCATAGCGTTTGTTTTCCGTTGTCTGTATTAGGTATGTATCTATTTTCCTTACATCGTTTTTCATATTGTGTTTGCTTCTGACAACGTCGTGTTCCAACACACCCAGCCACAGGCAGTTCCAAAAGCATCCTATACAACTTTTTCTTTAAGTCTACCGTTGCACATGCCCTCCCTTTGTCTCTGTTTGTTTATTAGCTCGCCCTAATCGTATTCCAACACAGATTTATTATACCATCACGTTTCTTTTAATTGTCTATACAGTACACGGGAGCCCAACAGCAACAATCACGGCCAGAACAAGCACAAGGATCGATTTCTGCTATATCCAACGATGATGAACAAATCATTGTTCCTGGTGTAAGTTCTCACTGCACCCAAAAAACTCAGCACTCATTTTTCTGATGCATATAGTCTGCATACTACACGCCACTACATTTTTCTCCTTCGTAATCCAAAATCCAAACTGTATCAACGGCTTAATGCAGTGTTTCTATTTATTACTCAGCTATATGCACCCAGCTTTTCCATATTAAAAAGGAATAGCTCAACGAGATAAACAGCAGCCCAACCAACTTCATCATCGAAACACATCTTTCTTTTTAGATGCAAAACAGTTTTCAGCATATTTTTGTTCACTGTTTCTAATAATTATAGAACACCAACTTACTCATGCATTCTTATCAGGTTGAAACAACTATATATATATCAAGACAATCACTACTAGAAGAAGTGACCAGCAAACTGCAGCTAAAAATATATTCATTAGGTACTACCTACGAAGATGACAGCCAAATCAGAGGTTGGATCAAAATGGATATATTAGAAGCATTCACCGATGCTAACAAAGAGCAAAAAATATTCTATGGAGACCTAGCCAGCACAGAGTACAACGCAATGGAAAGCGCAGCGCATGCAGCCCTATTGCATCTTCGGATCAACAGCAATGTCAACATCGACGACGCCAACTTTGAGGATCTATGCACTGCACGCAAAAAGCTGAAGACCGAACAATGCTGGACTGATCTTTTCCGCGATAGCACTCTGACTGCAAGGACTGCTCTCCACAGCATCACACAAAAACATAAACGTTTGCTCTACGGAATTCATATGGTTTGTGAAAAAAATAAGGGCTTTCTTCCCATCAAGACAGTGGATACAACAGATCCTAACATCGAACCAAAAAAAAGATCACTTGCCTATACAGGACCACAGACACCAAGCACTCCACAAGAACTTCTAGCATATGATCTTGGCCTTCTTGACTCAATACACGACATTGAAGATTACATCCCAACAACAGATACCACAACACCACTCCATATATGACAACATAATGATAGCTATGCTACAAAGTACCTCAGGTAAGTTTCGTATCCTAGATTTATAATTCTTCCATTTGAGCCACAATAAGCATATAATTTCCTTAACAGATTTCCCTATTATATATGCAGGATATAAATTGTGGATCGCCTCGCTCTCATTACGTACTCTGTTTTGCTAATGTACAACCTAACCAACGCAGTATCAGTAAACCATCTTCGATAATCAAATTATGCTCGCTATGTAATTAACCTATATGGTCCTCTTATTAACTATTTGATTACCGATAAATCTAATTATGCTTCGTATGTCACTGATCAATGTAAATTAGCCTATGAAATCTCTTAATCGTGTATCTATGATCCACAAGGTTTGCTGATATAAACTAAAGACTTGATTTTCTATTCAAAATTCGCCAACAGAGATCGCAAACACATGAAAACATCTTTTATAGATATTAATATCTGATTCTATGAAATATGCCTATGAAATAGATTCTTCATTATCATTCGCTGTGTACTTTGATTTTATGTCGTTTTCCATTCCCCCCATTTATCCAAACTAATATAGATATATATACTTTTTTTCAAGCACCTATAATATCCTTGTTCTCATTTGTAACAAATAAGCTCCTTAGACTATTTTTTTCCTAGCTATAACAATTCAAGACTATTTTTTTCCTAGCTATAACAATTCAATCATATCCCTAACGGCGCAGCGTAGCGCGCTTATGTTGCTAGTATTTACAAGGCGGCGAGTAGTACTTGGTGAGTGGTTCGATCCGATTCAATGCTCAAACGCATGTGCCCTCATTACACGCGGTGGCCATCGACTCAGTCATCAGCTCAATTATCCCCGACATGAGCGTCTTTCCAGTACGTGGACGCCCGTCGGCATGCATGGTCGCCACGCATCGCCCATTTGGAGGAGATGCCGATGGTTGCCGGACAAGCGGCGCGGCACATGGAATTTTGCGAATCTCGTTGACGGGCGAGATCGGATCATGTCATGCGTCGCCTTAATTTGCAAGGCCCACACACGAATGTACTTCCTTGCTATGATTATCAATATCTTTTTAAATATTTAAATTAAAATATATAAAAATTATATAAGGTACATTTAGCATGAAAAGTATTTCTACAATATTATAATTCTGATAAAATATATTATAATTAAAATAATGATCAAAATTATATTTTAGAGATCGTATTGATATCCCAAACAATATCTATAACCTAAGGGAGTACATCTGTACGCGCTTACGCCTATGCCCATGGAGGCGCGAGAACGTACTCCTACTGGGCATAGTAGCTAAAGCTCGGACCGACTCATTTTGTATTTAATACAACTAGTGACTCGTATTTACAAAACGATACAAGAGTTTCGTGTATTTACAAAAAAATCAGTGATATCCAGAACCTGAAAAACCGAGATTGCATATCCGGATCATAAAAAACTGGATATGGCGTATTTGGATCCCAAAAATTGAACATAGAGTATTTGCGAATATTAAATTGCTTCTCCGGCGCATGGGAAACCGAACAAGCCTTCTCCGGTGCATAGGAAACCGGACAAGGGGGGCATCGCCAGCCGGCCTGGCTCCTTCCTTGTCCAGTTCTCCATATTTGGGAGATGAGGTGGCAACCATGTCCGGTTCCCCATATGCCGGACAAGGAATAAAAAATTCAGAAATACGTGATGTTCGGTTTCTGGAGAACCAAATACGCTTTATCCGATTTTTGGTGAACCGGACATGCAATTTCGGTTTTCCAGATACCGAAGATGACTGGCTTTTTTTTAAATACGCGAAACTGTTGTATCGTTTTGTAAATACGACTCAAAAGTTGTATTAAATACGAAATTTTCCCTCATGGTTATCGTGGTCGATCAATATGTGATATGTGTCCATCTCTAACGTGCGTCCTCCAATCTTTGATTTTTCTACGTTAGGGGGTCTTCCATAAAACAGTATATACTCTGCATAAGTATAGATACAGTACATTTAAAATCTTTTCATCCTTTATGATCTATTTGAAACATAGAAACTTTACAAAAATTTCATAGGAAATAATTAAATCTCTGTTGAAATCGAAAAAATTTCAACTTCCAAATGAAGCCATAGACGGCAAAAGGAGCATCCATTGATTCCTTTATATGTATCAGATCGACTCAACTCCGGACTCCGGAGTAAGGAGTAAGGACTGAGGAGTGCTGCCTGTGCTAGAGTTTGAACTATTCAACTCCAACATAGCGGGAGACTGTGCGGGACTGCCGGGCCTCGAGTGTCGTCTGCCGAGTCCATCGATCTGAAGAACATTTTTACCATTTGCCCATCCCTCTCGTCCCATATTTTACCGCGCGCACGCCGGGCCGGCGCCACCGCGCACGCTCGCCATGAAGCAGCAGCACCCCACCACCTCGAACCTCGTCGCGCTCCTCACCCTCTCGCTGCTCCTCCTCCGCCTGCTCCTCCGCCTCCGCCTAGCCGCCTTCCGCGACGCCGCGCTCTCCCTCCACCTCCTCGCGCGGCTCCGCCTGTGCCCCGTCCACCTCCGCCTCCCGGGCCGCCACGCCACCACACTGCGCGTCTGGTGCCCCGCCTCCCCGTCCTCCAAGCCGCCGCTCCTCCTCCTCCACGGTTTCGGCGGCGACGCCAAGTGGACGTGGGAGCGCAACTTCTACCACCTCTCCCACCACTTCCATCTCTACGCGCCCGACCTCCTCTTCTTCGGGTCCCAGTCCCGCTCTTCCTCACCGCTCCGCTCCGTCGCCTTCCAGGCCAGCTGCACCGCGGACGCCATGCGCCTCCTCGGCGTCCACCGCTACGATGTCGTCGGGATCAGCTACGGCGGCTTCGTGGCGTATCGGATGGCGGCCGTGGAGGCCAGGGACTGCGTAGCCAGGGTCGTGGTCATGACCAGCGGCGTCGCGGCCACGGTCGGGGAGATGAGGGCGATGGCGGCGCGGGAGGAGAGGGCGGTGGAGGACGCGCTGCTGCCGGAGAACGCCGACGGGCTGCGCCGCCTCGTCCGCCGGTCCATGCACCGCCCGCCGCCATGGATGCCGGACTTCGTGCTCGACGATTTCATCCAGGCTAGTGTCGATTTGCTTGTCTGCTCGTTCGATTTCCTTTTGTTTCGTATGGAAGTCCATAACTAATGATCTAGTACTACTCCAGTATTATTAGGTCATCTCGATTGGGATAGCAGGAGTACGATCATACGTCAGACTGTACATATATTTCTTGGATAGCACCATGTTGTCTTAACGGCCAGTTCATTTTAGCTTCTGAATTATAGGAGAAAATATTTTTAATTATAGAAAAATCAGGCCGATCTGACTTTTAGATTCCGGATTGAGCTTTTAGTCGGATTCTGATTCTATATAGAGTATAGTTTTTTATTATAGGAGAAACTATCTAGGATACTTTTGTCCGGTAGATAATTTGTTTTTTTTTTTAAATAGAAGATGTGTATAAGCTGAAACATACAGGGTCCAAGAGAGATAGAGCCATGTAAATTTTTGGCATGGTACTCGAGAGTAGTTTCCGGTCAGTGGGAGAAGGGCGCGGAGGGTAGATCTGGACTGAGTGACTTGATGGGGATGCCGTCGATCTCGTCCATTCCTTTGGTCGCGGGGTCATTACGTGGCCCACGTGTCGTCGCTAATAGCATAAGTTTGGGTTCAAAATTCAGACAAGCGCAAGCCCAATCCAAAATACTACTAGCAGCCACGCAATGACACGTACTCCTTGGAGCAGCACTACCTGGTACTACTATACAGACAGGCTAGTTGATCTAGTACGTCTCAGATTTGTATTAGAAAATTGGCTAATCCTTTCGTTCGAGTTATCCACAATGAATGTAACGCCGATCCAGACTAAACCAGAAGATGAAGATGGCGAGAAACCCAAGTCTCTCTCTCTCTCAGCCGCCGTATGTAATGGAGAAAATCAACGTCTAAGCTGCAAAGCAACATTTATACGCCAGTGCCATGCATACGGCATTGCACAACTGTCCGGCAAGTGCCAAAATTCCAAGAACTGGGATCCAGCAGAGCGTGCAGATGATGCTGGGTAGCCCCGGCCACGATCGGGCAGGCCTGGAGCAATGGGTTTGTGCGATTCGAATACGCCGCATGGTGCAATGCATTTGTATTATCTCTTAATATAAGTTGTATAAATATTAGAATGAATAAATAAGTAAGTACTAATTAAGATCTACTCTTTATTTATATTTTAATATTTATATAATTTTTAAAAAGTGATGCGGGCGTTTAACGTGTTCGTCAATCGAGTGTCCTCTCACATGGTACCAAAGATACGGAAGTGGTTCTGCAGGGCGAATTGAAGGCCTGCCGAGGATACGGAAGTGGTTCGGCAGGGCGAATTGAAGGCCCGCTTACCTTACCCATTTTCTCAGTCTCCTGCTCTTGCCCCCCTCTAGTTACTTCCTTGTTCATTTTTATAAAATTTATTTTTTAATAATTTTGTTCACAAATATAAAATTTGTATGTAACTTTAATGATATTTTTCCTTTTATACATTTATTTATTTTCTCACAACTATACACATTTATTCATTACCATCCACACAAAGCATATATTTCATTTTCGAAGACAATTAAATAGGGGTATCTAAGTCATTTTTTCTCATATTTTTCTTAATCTTAACGCAATTTTAATATTTATACAAAGTCAAAATACGTCTTATAAAAATGAATGAAGGGAATAGATCACATCCTATTTTAGTCAGTACGCTTAATTTACTTTCTGGCACCATTTCCATCAGAGAAGATTTGTCCAAACACGTAAGCATGGTAATGATATTGCTACTGGTTGGGATAAAAGGATGATAAAATAGCGCATGAGGGTGCAGATCGAGCTTATCATTAATACACATCATGGGTATTGATTAGGACAGTACTTCAAGTCTGTTTTTTATACTAGTACTAGTAGAACACATAAGTAGTGTAAGGGCATGTCTGGGGACCGTGGCTGTGTTAAAAATGTACTTTAGGTTTGCTAAAATGTAAAGCAGCTGTAACTGATAGCTGTGGTTTTTTTTATATGTTGTTTGACAAACTGGCTGCTGCAGCTATAGCTTTTGAGGGGCAACCGAGTGGGCCTAAGTGAGGAGGGAGTTAGGAAGGCGGCGTCCGAGCCAGAGGGAGTCGAGGAGGCGACTGGGGCGGGAGACGACGAGGTGAGGAAGGAGACGGAGCGAGCAGGGGGTGGTCGAGCAAAGCCACAGCTGAAAAGCACCTCCCTACTAACTGTGGCTTTTAGGGGTGCTTCAGCTGCGACTTAGTTTTGCAACTAGACTGTTTAGAGGAGCTTTAGGCCTAAAACTAAAACACAGCAGAAGTACGACCTACGTTTGGAGCAAACTGCACAGCATGTCCTTACACTATGTTATGTGTCACTTTAGATTCATGGAACATTCAAGTTAGGGGAGAAAAGATGACAAGGCATGTAATAGTAATGGTAGATACTGAGGTCCCACAAGGTGCCTCCATAACATTTTGTTCTTGTAGTAGTATAATGAACTTTTTTTTTTTGGAGATGAAGTCATTTTCGTCCACTTGAAAATTACGTCATTTCTAATGCGATGCATTTGTTTGCCCCCGCAGCTGATGTTCGTAGACCAAAGAAAGGAGAGGGCAGAGTTGCTGCACGAATTAATGAAGAACGGAGCTGGCATCGACCCCCTCCCGGTTCTTACTCAGGTTTGTGCTTGCATGTACCTAAATCAAAACCATTGCAAAAAAAAAAAAAAAAAAAAAAAAAAAACTGACTGAATCCATAATGAATTAATTGGATTTGAAGAACCGGGATTGCAATTAGTGAGGGCAAATGATCTTAAATAAATTTCCCTCACCTATTGGATAAGAAGAGCCTACCAAAAATCACAAAAAATCAATCAAGACAAAACTTACTGTTGAAACTCTGTACGCACGTTATGGATTTCAGGAACCTATTTCGACCATCAATCGCAAAGATTGATATCAAAATTCTAATCTTTTTTTAATCAAAGGAGCAGTGCACCAAGGGGAAGCAAAAACCAAAATCTGTGATCTTGACTTGCTCGTGTAATCTAGATGATCAAGATGATCTTGAAGAACTTTTCACTTGTCATAGCAAGCTAGAACACAAGAGAAAAACCTCACCAACACGATCTACAAGAAATACTTCGTTCCAATAAAAAAGTTTGAGTTCTTGCAAAATCCAAGACAAAGATTGCCTAGATGATGAGGATATAATCTAAAGAATATTCATCCATCAATTATGCATCGTCGGCACAAGAAGCACAAGCAAGTAGAAGGAGGGGAGGTAAATCCAACTAGTGAGAATGTAATTGCAAGAATTTAAATTGCGTAAGTGCTGAATTTAAATTGCAAAATGTAAGTGTTGAATTTAAATTATGGAATTTAAGACATAATATAATGTGGAATTTAAATTCATAAGTAAGAAAATAAATTTTTATTTCTTTTGGATGAAGATTTACAAAGCCTCACAATAAGATGGACAAAAGCTCAAAGGAGCATAAAAACCTTCAAGTGAGAGGCACCCCCTCTCCCTCTATTTTATAGCCTTCATGAATCATCCTACACCCTTGGATAAATTGCTTCAATCCTAAGCAACCCCTCCAAGAGTTAGAATTGACTCAAATACCAGAAGCAATCTCTACCATTGGATGACTTTCTTGACCCTTAAGAAACCTCATCAAGGGTTGAGATTCACTAAGTCGCAAATGGGCTAACCCAAAATCCACTAACAAACGGGTTTATCCACTAACTTTACCACTACTCTATCCTCTAAACAACGATCCAACAGCTCTCTTCCATCTTCTACACCTCATCAAGGGTTAAGATTCACTCCCTCATACATGGGCTAACACGCAGCCCAATAGCATAACAAGTTTTGCACACTTCTCAAAGCGAGCTAACTTGGCCGTTACTCCATCCTCTAAACTGCAATCTAACGGCTCTCTTTGATCCAAGCAGCTCCAAGATAGCATCCCAACCGTTCCCTTGCCTCCATGGCTTGCAACGACTCCGTCTCCAGTCATCCTCCAGTGATCCCCGATCGTCTGGATCTCCGGCGCACCTCGTCTAGTCACAGTCATCCTCCGTCTCACTATGATCTCGCACCGACGTCCTGCAACCATCAAAAACAAAAAAACATAGACATAATGATGTCTAAAATGATATGCAATAACCATCTCAAAAACTTAATATACAAATCATACTCAAATCTGAGCATATCAAGCTCAAATACAATCAAATACTCATCACAAACAAGAATAAACCTCCATATAATCTTTTAGGATTAGTAAACGGCAAATTGCAAACAACATCAATCATCTCTGCTACTTAAAAAAAAGAAGTGATGGTGGTCGTGGTGATAAATGCTCTTCCTTTTTTTAAAAAAATTTTGGCAAGAAGCTCTGGCATTCACTGTGGAAAAAGAAACAACAGGCGAGCTACATACACGCACACACCCCACACACGCACACACGCTCAAGCACTCGCCCCTCACGCGTGCCCGCGTCGAGCAGTGCTCTAACGCGAGCGGGCTGAGCGCTTGGCGAGCGTCTCAACTATTCGAGTTGAGGATCGATGGTGCTCTTCCTCTTTTTAATAGAGGGTTTGACCTCGATTTCTTTAATTAGAAACCAGAAAATTACCGGTATAAAACTCCTACTAAATTGTAATTAAATTGAAATAGAAAGCAAAATAGAGGCTGATACCATGATCAGCAATTTAAATTTAAAACTACTCTTCAACGACAAATAAAGTCTAGGTAGCTTGTTAAAGTTTCCCATACATCAAATTGCAAGAAGTTCACTGAAAGGAGATAACAAAACTACATGACTTTATGCTTCCAGCAATAGCCAGTCACATCCTGCTGAAGCCATGATCTCGCCATCTTCGTTCTTGTGGTATTTATCATTTTTTATCTTGTGATCCTTGATACCCCATTCGTACTCAACAATCCTTGCCCTACTTGGATTCCAACCTTTACCGGAATTGAAGACCTCGGTCGCCACCTGTTCCAGTACCCTTACCCCACTGCAAAGCAAAGCATCAGTCTGTTTACTTCCTTTTTATGCAATAGTGACCAATGATTCAACCAATATCCCATTAGGAAAACAAAATATAAGGGATCAGATGGCAGCTTATGTTCAAAATATGCCGTACTTCTTGTTTTCCAAATTGCCCATAACATAGCTGCTACACCAATAACAATAAGCTTTTTTGATTGCCAACTAAATTGATTCAAACATGTATTGAACACGTGATCAATACTGGTAGGTGTGCCACCAAAATTGAGAGCGCAATTTACAATATTCTACATGAGTTTAGCAATAGGACAATGTATAAAGTAGGTTCCTCTTCCTAAACCGCAAATTGCAAACAACATCCATCATCTCAACTATTTTTAAAAAGAAGGAAGCAACCACACGTGGTCACGGTGGTAGTTGCTTTTCCTATCTATACCTTCCACCTCGCTAAAAACTTCTAACTAAACAGAAAAAGTAATCTACCGGCAAGCAAATTCCACGTCCTTCAAAATTTTTCCATCAAGGAAAAAAAAAAAAAAAAAAAAAAAACGAAACTCTACTGGGAAGGCGGCGGAGCTGGGGCCTCGTGATGCACCTTAGAGCATCTCCAGCAAGGGCCCCTAAAACAGGGTCCCTATTTTGGATTTAGAGGCTCCCTCTATTTTTGATACTGCTGTAACAAGTTCCAAAGAATGCCTCTAAATCTCAAATTTATTTTACTTTTTCTCCTATTTTGACATATCCGCTATGTATAATCTTCATTTGACACCACTAAAATTCAATCAAAAATATTTGTAATACATAAAACATAAGCATATTAACATTTACAATTTAAAAACATGATATTTCAAATTTAAATTTAAAATTTTCAAAACATGATAAAATTTTCGAAGCCTCTCATGTATTTCCCTATCTTCAATAATAAGGGTTGTACTCATGTCCGTGCGAATTGGGGCTGAGGAGGCAAATTTAGGAGCCTCCTAATTTTAGGGGCTTGAGTTGGGGCCCCCTGGGAATTGGGGCTGAGGAGACAAATTTAGGGGCCCCCTAATTTTAGGGGCTTGAGTTGGGGCCCTGCTGGATCTGTTTTTTTTACTACACTCCCTACTTTAAGGTTTAGGGGCTGGTTTAGGGGCTCTGCTGGAGATGCTCTTAGGCGGAGCTTGGCTGGCGCAAAGTACGGAAATAGTCAATGTATATGCTGCTAATTCGTCATAACTGAGAGCTAAGTTCTTTTGTGTTGAAGTACAAGTGAATTGCCCGTCTTTCCTCATCATCTTAAGTTTTTGGATGAACTGGCTGGTACATGCAACTTTATATGGTATCAGAGCTAAGAGGCCTGAGCGAGCCTAAACGTGAGGGGGAGTGTTGAAGTATAAGTGAATTGCTCGTCTTTCCTCATCAGCTTAAGCTTTTGGGTGAACTGGCTGGTGCATGCAACTCAAAATTTTGGTCGTGTACCATTATAATTTCTATGTTAGTATTACCTTTCGATCCTACAAGTAACAAAGTCTAATTTTTGCTCCACAGAAAACATTAATTCTCTGGGGAGACAAAGACCAGGTGTTCCCCGTTGAACTTGGCCACAGGCTGCAAAGGTAAAAGGAAGGGCACTGCGCCATATACACACTGCTTTCTTGAATTCGCTATACCACAATAATTACTGCTTATTAGAAGAACCACCATAGGGCTCAGTGTGTGTTTCATGCCTTGATGCAGGCATCTAGGAGAGAAATCCAGGCTAGAGATCATCAAGGAAGCAGGGCACGCGTTGCAGCTGGAGGGGGCCGAAAAAGTGAACTGGTTCATCAAGTCATTCCTCCTGGACCGGACGCACCGAATAGGCCGGAAGTCGGCGCAGCCCGAGACTGAAGCCTGCTAAGAACTTGCAAAATGCAAAGCAAACAAACACGGGTTTTTATTACCCAGATGCCGGAAAATAGGCAGATATAATACGGGGGAAATGTATGTAAAGCCAGAAGAGAGACTATGATCCGCATGCATGCAAAATGGCCGCAATTATTCAAAGCTTGGTGTAGAAGGAATCGTTGCTCTGAACAACGTACAACAATTCCCGAAATACGACTGTTCTGGCTGGAACAATACTGCAAAGCTTTTTTTCTATCCGGTATTCTGGTTCCCTGAAATCCTAAATCCCTGGTGCTTCACAGGCTGTCACTGTTTTTTCTTCTGGCTGCTATTGCAAGCCCTGTTACTAAATTGATTTACGTATTCTGGTGAGGTTCTGTTTAGATCAAATGTATTATTGTGAGGTTCAAGGACTAATTTTGTTGCCGACTACCCACTTGTACCATTCGCACAGTAAGCTCGTACTGTCCTTCCCCCCCATCGTTTTCGATGCTTTTCTTTGAGAAAGCAAGAGTGGCCATCTTCCCTTGACAGCTACTCTTCTCGTCTGTATTTAGTGTGTGATACACATCGGTGACACGACGGCCACGTGTGGGAATCCCAGAGAGCCGCACTGGGTCGGTCCCACAAACGGACGGCTCTCCTTAACCCGGTCAACGTCATCACCGCCCCAATTCAAAGCCAAACAATTCGACCTCACAAGCTTGTGTTTGGTCCACTCATGACTCAACCACCCTTCTTCTTCCCTTGCAAACCTGCAATGGTGTGAGCCTTCCGTTTCCTCCTCCCACCCAACTTCTCTCTCTCTTTAAGTTAAGCCCTACCAACACATCACTTCCCAGAGTCCCTTCCCATGCACACTCGCACAGTCGCAACTCGCAAGTTGACACTGTGCTGCTGCTGCTGCTAGCTCAGTGGCACCAACCATGGGGGGCAGCCTGAGCCTCGTGCCGCTCCTCGACTACTTCGCCCGCCGCGAGTTCCTCGCCGCCGGCCTCCGCCCCAACGCCGTCACGATCCCTTACCCCGACGGCGACGGCGGCTCGACCTGCACCATCCACTACTGGGTCCCGCCGGGGGAGCCGCGGCTCCCGGCGCTCCTGCTTGTCCATGGCTTCGGCCCCCGGGCCACCTGGCAGTGGCGCTGCCAGGTGGGGCCCCTCTCCCGCCACTTCCACCTCATCGTCCCCGACCTCCTCGGCTTCGGCGGCACCTCGTGCGACTCCGCGTCGGCGCCGCCGCCGTCGGAGGCCACGCAGGCCGCGGCGCTGGTGGGGATGCTGGATTCGGTGCCGGGGTTGAAGGGGAGGCGCGTGGCCGTGGCGGGGACGAGCTACGGGGGGTTTGTCGCGTACTGGCTGGCGCGCGCGGCGGGGCCCGGGAGGGTCGGCCCCGTGGTGATCGCGAGCTCCGACCTGCTCAAGACGGAGGCGGACGACCGGGGGTTCCTGAAGAGGGCCGGCGACGGGTGGAGCGGCGTGGAAGAGGTGCTCCTGCCCGCCGAACCTGCCGCGATGCGGAAGCTGCTGGAGATGGCTGCGTACCGGCCGCCGCCGGCGGTGGTGATGCCGGACTTCGTCCTCCGGGACTTCATTCAGGTCCATACTACTTTTGACTTTTCCTTTTTGTCGTCAAGTCAAAATTTTTGGAATATGGAATTTTTCGTGTTTTCAATTATATAAAACATTCGGATATAACGTGCGCGGCTTCTCACTCATTCTGCGAGATACTAGAACTCATATTGTCGAACAAAGTTTAGGCCCTGTTTGGAAGCAAAGTTTTTCAATACCATGGTATTACAAAGCCATGGCTTAGAAATTGTGTTGGTATAAATACCATGGTTTCACCTACCATCATTGAAACCATGGTTTTTCTTAGAACTACAAACTGTTTGGCTACAAAGTATTTTGCATGGTATTTTTAAAGTATTGACACATTTCACTCTCTACACCACCACCAAAAGCCCAAAACTCCACTTTGAGTGGAGTTTTCAATACTCCAAAAATACCATGGTATTGACAATACCATGGTTTTCAAAACAGAGTTTTTTGGTGGAGTTTTCAATACTCCAAAAATACCATGGTATTGACAATACCATGGTTTTCCAAACACCATGTTGCCAAAAATACCATGGTATTCTTCAAAACCATAGTTTTGCTTAGAAACTATGAAAATACTTTGTTACCAAACAAGCCCTTACTGGTGAACCATATTGCACATTTGCACATACAGTAGATCACAGCAGCGCAACATAAAGCCATAAACCAGTAAATTACTCTCTGGGTAGTCATTGAAAGCACACGTCCAGAAATTAATGTACCATTCTCAGTTCGGTCCACACGTCCAGAAATTAATAAGAAGTCATTGAAAGCATGCATGCGTATCTTCTCTTGCACCTGCTTTTCTTTTAGCAAACGCTTGCATCACTTTTTTTTCTTCTAAAAGGATCTTATTGAGGAGATCTAATTTAAGTTAATTTGACTCAACATCTCAGGCAAAGAGTAAGATTCTTAGTAATGGATTCTACCATCTAAAACAAGTCCAAACAGCATTGGTTATCCTTTTCTTTTGTTCCATGAGACCAGATACTCGAGATGAACGGTAAATTGCAAGTATCTGAATTTCTTATCTGTTTCATCGCCTAATTCAATCTGACAGTTGAGGTGTACTGAAAGATGCACTTGCTGTTCCGTTTGAACCAAAGTTAGATGAGCAACCTGCTTGTTGGGTAGATTCAGACTTGACAGAAAAACAGTCCAGTTGCAGCATTTAACATTGTACCCGAGTACCTGACACTTCCTAGTTGCTTCTAGCATTTATTTCCGATAGAAACAAACCGTGCCCAACTGCCCACTGTAATAATGCCCAACTGCTTGCCTTGACTCAATGGGAATTGTCCGTTCTTACTTCGGTACTGTTGAAGCTATTTGTGCTCTTGTGAGATTGGTCTTAATTTCAGCTGTACCTTAGGTCATTCAGATTATCAGATAGCAGTAGATGTACATCACTATCCTTGCCCATGCAAAAAAAAGAGGAAAAAAGTACTGCCACTATGATACTAAAGCAGACGGTTTTGTTATCTTCTATCAGAAACTATTCACGGATAACAGGGAGCAACTTATTCAGCTTTTCAAGGGGATTACAGTCGGCACCGATAAGTTCCCAGTAACACCAATATCTCAGGTATGTTACAGCAGTTCAATCAATGCATTTACTGGTATGCTTTGCTGTAACTAATGTTTTGCTATGGTGCATTTCCATGTAGGAAGTGTTAATTGTCTGGGGAGAGCATGACCAACTATTCCCAGTAGAGAAAGCTTTTGCAGTCCAGAGGTATAACTTACGGAGACTTTGACATTGTTGTATATAGATGGCCTTCATTTGTATTAAACCACTGATTGACTTGCCCTAAATTACTTTGTTCAGGTCTTTGGATGGGAAAACTAGAGTGGAGATCATAAAGAAAACCGGACATGCTCCACAGCTGGAGGATCCGACCCTGTTCAATAAGATCTTGCTAGACTTCTTGCTGGCCGCTCACAAGTCTGATCCTTCGATTAACCACAGCCCACAATAAGATGGATATATTTTTTAGATAATGGAAACTTTTATTAACTTCCGGTCTCTGCATCGTGAGGTGCACACGGCCGAAAAAGATGGATATATAGCCACTCGATTGTTTGCAATAAGATTGTTAGCCATCTCAGTCCATTCAAAGTAAATGTGCACACCAAAAATTATTAGAGAACATTGAGGAAGAAATATATGTGTACATTGTTGATTTTTTAGCTATATTGTGCCTTCTAAGTTCTGACGCGTGCATTGTTGAAGATATTGTCTGTTATAGAAAGATAGACTTGTATAGAATGTATGAATTTATTGATTGTAACAAATCCCCTTAATCTCCATGTAATCATTTTTATTATATATATATAGGAAGCCTCTTTTCTACTCCCGAGAGTAATTACTCCCTATGCTGTATCTCACAACGTACGGAGTATCTCGCGCAACGGAGGGTATGTACGTGTAATATATAAGTATATAAGACCATTTAGGTGGTATGTACACTTTTTAGACATACTCTTTTTTATATGCGTATATGAAGGTATTTGCAAAATAGACTAAAAACTATGTACTCCCTTGCAATTTTTTCATGTGGTTCTCATTGGAATATCTTATAATTAGATAACCTTTTACTCTCGGGAGTAATTACTCCCATATCTGAAATACCACCCAAACGAACTTGAAATACTCCTCTATCACTTTGGATACACTCATATACTAATTATAAGATATTCTAATGAGATCTACATGAAAAAATTGCAAGGGAGTACATAGGTTTTAGCTTATTTTACAAATACCTTCATATACACACGTAAAAAGGAGTATCTTTAAAAAAAACGTACATACCACCTCCGAAAAAAATGTAAATACCACCTAGATGGTCTTATATACTTGTATATTACATGTACATACCCTCCGTTGCGTGAGATACTCCCTACATTGTGAGATATGACATAGGGAGTAATTACTCCCAGTAGTAGAAAAGAGGCTGCCTAAAGGAATATATATATATATATATATATATATATATATATATATATATATATATATATAAAGGAAGGAAGGAAAATTTTGTATTTGATACAACACTTTTGCGTATTTACAGAAAAGTCAGTCATACCCGGATTCTGGAGTACCGTTTTTGAACACTCGGAAATCTATATTCCGGTTTTGCTTTTTTCTGAATTTGAAATCCCGATTTTGGCGTATTTGAAATTCAAAATTCTTGAATTGGGGATAATGGCCATACTCGGTTCCTCAATTTTCGTGTATGTAAATATGTAATGCATACTCGGATTTTGGAAAACCGGATATAGATCAAGATGGTCACGGTTATGCAATGCACGTCTCCCCAGCGTCAAGCTGATCCATGCACAGTACTTGAGTGCGCCCAAGAAATAATGGAGCAACTGTACCACTTGTAAATAAATAGGTTCGTGTGCCCATCTGCCGTCAACCTACCACTAATACTTAGAGGATCAATGTTGGAGGGCCATATCCGGTTTTTCATAATTCGTACCTAGTTTTTCATAATCCGGATATGTATTGTATATCCAAAAATTGAGGAATTGGATATGACCCATATCCCAAATCCGAGAATTTTAAATTTCAAATATGCCAAAATAGAGATTTCAAATTCCGAAAAAAGCAAAACCGGAATTTGGATTTCCGAGTATTCAAAAACGGTACTCTAAATTCCGGATATGACTGATTTTTCTGTAAATACACAAAAATTTTATATCGTTTTGTGAATACAAATCAAATGTTGTATCAAATACGAAATTTTCCATAAAGGAACGATCCCTACTCTGATTAAGTCACACCACAACCTTTCTTACTCTCACAGTACGGAAACCGTAGGTTATAGTATGTCATGCACGAGTTCTGACAAATTCTGCTTTGGCGTCAGTCCCTCAACGACCGCTGAATCGCTCTAGCTTATCCATCCACCGCTAGAGGTGGGCACTTGGGTCGGGCCTTTTTGGGCCAGGCCAAGGCACAGTGGTCCAGCCCGGTCCAAAACCCAGCACGACACGAGGGTGGGCCGTGCCGTGTCTGCACGACACTGTAGCAAGGGTCGTACCGGGTCTAAGATCAGAGCACGATGGGTAGCATGACCGTTTGGGCCGGGCCCGTGCCAGCCTGGCACGATGAAGGCACGAGCAGCACGGCGGAGGCACGGACACAGATCTACTGTCACAACTTCATTGTTGTTAATGGCTATATCATTGTTGTTGGTTGATTTGTTGATGATGTCCTTTGTCTTTCGATCCGTCCCTTTTTATATGTCTCGACCGATCCGAGTCCTGCATGGATACGTCAACCAGATCCGTCTCGGCTTTGATCCGATTTCTTTCCGTCTTGGCGACGGATTCCTTGTTGATCGCGGTACATTTATCTGTCAGACTTTCCATATTTGAATTGGGCCGATACTTTCTGTACGTGCCAAATATTAGTGCAAACAATATGGTAATGCTACTATGCAAAATTGCAAAGCTGCAGCATAACACTTTTTTTTTTTTTTTTGGCTTATGACGGTTGCTGCCTTGCAAATGCTTAGGAGGGTGTCAGATTGGAGATCTTCAAGAAAACGGGGCATGTGCCTCTAATGGAGGACCCGGATCGCTTCAACAAGGTCGTCTTGGATTTCTTACTTGCATCTCAGAAGTCGCCTTCAACCCAGCATGATCGATAGAACTTATGATCGGTTGGTTCAGCTCTGTCCTGGTTCCTGAATCGTGATCTGTGCAAGAGCCTTCTTACTATCTCTAGCAATTTCCCTTCGTTCCATTCCCTATTCCTTTCCCATATTCATTCCTTTTTATTTCCTAGTTCCTACCATCTTGTTTGCACCAAAATTCGGCATGCACAGGAACGGAAAGATCTGATGCGCATATAAAGGCCGTAACCAACAAGGACATCTTCAAAACGGGAAGGAATCGGATCAAGGTCGATACGAATCTGGTTACCGTGTCAGTACAGGACTCGGATCGGCCAGGGCGTATAAAATAGATGGACTTAAAGGCAGCAAGAGGACCAATCCAACACCACACACACATCTACTTTTTACAGTTCTTTTCGTCGTTTTAGTTTTACAATCATCCCTCTGTAAGTCGATGAGATCAATAAAGTTGCGCATCGCCGATTGTTGATATCTGTTAGACGTATATTATACATACGTGCACGCAGGCACGCAGGACAGGCTGCATGGTCCTGTGGACCAATGCATGCACGTCTAACAATATCGACCGATTTCACCCAGGTTCGATCTGCTTTGTGTTGTTACGCATCGCCTCTCAAAGCCGATTTTGCCTTATCCTCGGATTAGCCGTAATTAGTTGATCTAGTTATCTCCTAATCGGCTTTCAGCCGACTGGTGTTAAGCCGATAAGCGTCGATTTATCGGCTTTGCTTGATGTACAAACTTTACCTTGTCAATTACAGGTCAAAACTCTGCAAACCCGGCGTTTGTCTCGTATGTTCGAAGCTAGAAACCTTGCTTCACGTTTTTAGCGCGAACACATCTCCTACAGCATCCTCTCGAAGGATTTTGCGAAGGGTTTGGAGAGAGAATCCCTTCACACAAAGATTCTCTCTCCGAATCCCGTCCGAAGGGAATCGTGAAGGAAATCCGTTGGAGCACTTGAGATCTGTTTGCGAAGGGATTTAGAGGCTGAAGGGAATCCGCTGGAGATAGTCTTATGTTCGGGAGCAGAAAATCCACATAAAGAGCACCCGAGCTCAGTATATCTTGTCGATCATAGTAAACACGACCGAAAATGCCCATCCGGAGTTGCAGAAATTTCCATGATAGATATGAAAATGCTTGAAGTCGTTAATTCCTGTTCCTGTACATTAGGTTGTAAGGTACGACTTGTTCCGCCAATAAAACGTCAGTACAATACGCTGACGCGAAAACTGGAAGAAGTGTTTGCTGGTATCAGTTTTTTTTTTCCCCCAGTGGAAAAACTATGTGCATAGTATTTGAAAAGTCTCAAGAAATCGTGTACACGAAGTAGAGTGTTTGCTGGTATCAGTTTTATTTTCAGTGGAAAAACTATGCGCATAGTAGTTGAAAGTCTCAAGAAATCATGTACACGAAGTAGTAAACCATGCAACACAGATAGTAGCAACTTCTTCTAGAGTATTCTAGCTAGAAGGTAGAACCGTAGAACAGGGCATTTGGTTCTGGGGGAAAAAGTTCAATTCGACGCGAATTTGTTCGAACAGCAAATCCGAACACCCGTTAATTATCCACGAGGACTAGGGATGCAAATGGACCGACCCTAGGATCTTCTTTGGCCCACTTTAGTTCATTTGTTTGCACTAAAAACTTAATTTTTACTCCACCTTTTAAGTTTTAGTGCAAACAAATGAACTAGAGTGGGTCAAGGATGACCCTAGGGCCGGCCCATTTGCATCCCTAACGAGGACCATCAGGCAATGAACAAGTAGGCCGGCCCAGAGCAGCATGGCCGATCGTGTTCCCCGAGTGCCACAGAAAACAGCCCTGGACCAGAAACTAGAAAAGAAGATATTCAACTTGGTTGATGGGAGTATTTTTTTTTTCAAAAGAAGAGAAAAACTCTCCAGTGAAGGAACTTGATTGAGGCCGGGTTAAGTCGTTGTAAGCATCCTTGTCAATACTATTTCGGAAGCTATACCGGTGTAGCTCTTGAAATACTACATTCTGGTACCGACTTATAACGGTGTTCCGTTATAGAGTTTAATGTAATAATATATATTTATAATTATATATGTATCTAATTATATGCAAACCAAATTTCACTTGTAACATTACTCCAAATATATAGCAGTAGGATCAAACATAACTTATAATTCAATGAGTTCAATAGATGGTATTATCAATTTCGTTGGTATTGTCCGGTTACTCCGGTATCAAAGCTAGTATGGCTAATATTGACTGATATTGAACCAGTATGGCCAGTATTGACCAGTGTCAAGATCGATACAAGACATAGGGTTGCTCTATACTGTTTTAGGTGACGGAATGGTAGCCATACTAGCTGATACCGGAACGGTATTGATAAGTTTGGTGGTAAGTCATAGGAAAGTTAGTTAGGATGGTGACAGGAACAGAAATTTTACAGTGTCACAGGCTCACAGCATTGTCTGTTGTAATTTTCATCGACTTGCAGCAAACATTTGATACGAGTGTGATCGAAGTGGAGAGGAAAAGATGAACTAAAAAATGTTACCTCGTCGTCAGTAATCATACATGGCAGTGTTCCCGCCTCATGGCCCTATGCATGGGCATTTGATTATTTTCTCTCTTTTTTAACAAATGATGGAAGTGAACCCCATATTTATAATGGAATTACTTGGAGACTGTTGTGATTTGTAAACAGTGAGGATACACGCCATCAAGAAAGTGACGAACTCATCTCGAAGACCGGAGCATGTCGTTACAGTCGAGCAGGTTCAGAAAACACAGGCCTCAAGGGAATTCCACACCAAGGCAAAACATTTGGAGCAACACAGCCAAAAGAATTCCGCATGCCGAATGAGCGTTAGCGTTTGATGCCCAGGTGATTGCAGGGATTTCGTCTGATGCAAACCGTAGTCTCCGGTAACAGGGCATTCATTCACGGAGTGGAAGCATAACGAGCATCGTGATCTTCTTCCTGCGATTTTCCGGAGCGGATTCTCCGCATCCACTTCCTCCGATTCGCGGTGAGGTCGGGGCACGCCGAGCCGGACGAAGAAGCACCGCTTGATGCCGCTGGGCTGGGGAGCTCCGCCGGAAGCGCGGCGGCGGTGCTGGAGAAGGCGTTGAGGACCAGGAACGCGAGGATGGGCGACAGGTCGAGCGTCCCCCCGAGCGGAGGGATGATTCCCCGGAAAATGTTCAGGTACGGGTCACATATCGTGCTGCACGCAACAACATTTCAGAAGTCACCGAAAGGATCAACACAACTAGTACTGGTAGCTCAGCAGATTGGAACATGCATCCAAAGAAACAACCAATTTTTCGTCAGGCTAAAACCTTTCCTTCATCAGCATTCAGCAGAAACGTGTACAGAGAAAAGATTTCTGCTTTTGCACTCTTGCGTCTTGAGTCTTGACCATAAAGAACAGGGAGGGATTGTGATAGTTAAGTACTCTCCCTAATCACAAATAGTTGTCGTTTTAGATATCGACACGGTTTCTAAAACACGGATTTTATCGCTAATTTCTATTATAATATATCTACAAACCTCAGTAAAATTATAATATTATGAAAGTACTCTTCAAAACAAACTGCACATATGATTTATATGTATCTAATTTACATATTTAACTGTATGTGTATCCAATCCGATAACTATTTGTGATCGGAAAGGGAGTAGCAAGTACTAGCAACCACGTTTGTATGATTGTATCTTTTGATGCAAGAAATGACAGTACAAACTACCAACCACACCAAAGTCGACCACGTTCTGAAGCTTTTGATGCAAGAAATGACAGTACAAACTAGCAACCTAAATGCCTACGAAATGTGTATCGCTGGCTGCATCATGTCGTTTCCTATCAATGGTCTAGGAGCTGAGCTGGACTGCTGGTACATGCTACTACTACATAACCAAACAAGTATAGCACGCATGGAGGTAGTTCTAGGATACTACTGGTACGTTGCAGTGTGTACCTGAGGGGCGCGACGATGGCGGGGGGCGTGTTGGGGAACCAGGTGAGCACGAGCCTGACGACGAGCACGGTGTTGTACAGGTTGAGGAAGTTGTTGATGCCGTTGGCCACCACCATCCCGGCCACCGAGTCCCCCAGCACAACCGCGAAGCAGTGCTCCCTGTACAGTGAGCACGCCGCCTGTCGCATCGCCACCATCGTGCGCCTCCTGCTCTGCTCATTACATCAACAAGCGCAGGCAAGTCCGCGTGCGCGCCGCGCGGCTACGGCGTTAGATAGTTCGTGTGTTGTCATTGATTGAGCCCGAGAAGGCCGTGGATGTTTGCCTACCTGGGAGAAGGTGGAGAGTTGGGAGTGGAAGGCGAAGAGCGGCTTCAGGATCGGGTGGGCGGCCGCCGCTGCGGCGAGCTCGTCGAGGCGGCGGGCGAGGGGCGTGAGGTCGGGGGCAGGAAGCGCGCGTGACGGCCAGTGAGCGCCGGGGAAGGGGAGGTGGGGTATGGCGAGCAGGAGGGGTGGCGCCGAGGCGTGGTGTTGGGGCGGGTCGGCGTTGGGGGAGGCCATTGGCGAGTTGGAACGGAGATGCCGGAGAGAGGTGGATGGGAGACTCTGCCTACGGATAACGCTGCAGACAGAGGAGATGGGGAGTTTTGCGGTTTGGCCCTTGAGGTATTCTGAAATTTGCGAGAAGAAATAAATATCTGTCAAAGGATTTTACATGACAAATCCATCTCCAACCCATTCCCAGCATTTCATTCCCTTCCCAGCACCTGAAGGGATTCCCTTCCCACTTTCCCTTCCCTTCCCAGCATATGACTCCAACAGCATCCCTTCCTCATTCCCTTCCCTTCCCAAAAGTGTAACTTTTTCTTTCTCCCATGGCAACCATCCTTCCACTTCTATATATGATGGGGTTCCTTGCATCTGGTTGCCCACCCCCAAAACACATTGCCTACCTCTCTCAACAGGTTCATGATGTCTGAGAATGATTTGAGTTCTGAGATCTCGTCGTCGTCATCTGATGAGGACGAGGTTTTGCTTCTCATGGCTTTAGCAAATGGAGGAGGAGGAGGCCGAGAAAACATGCCCCGTCGTAGAGGCTCGGTTCCAGGACATGCGATTCTGAGCAGAGGTCACGGGAGGGAGCCGCTAGGCTCCATCTTGATTGCCGCGACTTCCCACGTATGCGGGCACACACTGCTCAAAGTGAGGTGTGTTTTCTTAGCGATATTTTTGTATAAACAAGGAAGCATTAATCTTGTGTGTTATTTTCAAGAATAAATGATTTTGTTCTACGAGGTTTAGGATGAGCGGACCCTTTTGTACGCATAGCCAGAAATTTGTCGAAGCACACGACGATTGGTTCAAGCAAAGAAGGGATCTTGTCGGCAAGCTCGGCTTGCACCTCTACAAAAGATAGCTGCGACAATTCGAACTTGCTTACGGTGTCCTCGCCGATCTTGTGGATGAGTACGTGAGGATTGGGGAAAGTACCGCGATTGAAGCTCTGAAGAAGTATGTGAAGGCGGTGGTGGAGGTGTTCGGCGTTCAATATCTCCGTTGTCCCAACGCTGCTGACATGGCGAGACTCCTACAAGTTGGTGAGCTGGGAGGTTTCCCTGGGATGCTTGGTAGCATCGATTGCATGCTTGGACTTGGAAGAAGCGCCGAAAGCATGGCGGGGGGTTTCACAGGGCATACAGGAAGCCTTCTATAGTCTTGGAGGCTGTGGCTTCGTACGACCTATGGATATGGCATGCTTTTTTCGGGATGCCCGGTAGTTTGAACGATATTAATGTGCTACATCGTTCTAACATATTTAGCAGGGACAACGATGGTTCTACTCCGGAGGTGAACTACTACGTGAATGGTAACCAATACAACATGGGATACTACCTCGCCGATGGCATATATCCAGAGTGGGCCACTTTCGTGAAGGCCATTCCTGCCCCAATGGGACACAAGAGGATGTACTTCTCGAAGATGCATGCCGCAGCACGTAAGGACGTCGAGAGGGCTTTCGGAGTGCTGCAGGCTCGGTTTGCTATTATACGTGGTCTCGGTCGTTGCTGGAACCAGAGAACACTCTGGTACATAATGACTGCCTGCATCATTTTGCATAACATGGTGATCGAGGATGAGAGGGACGGTCCACCGCAGGAGGAGTATTTTGACTACATGGGTACCCCTGTAGTGACTAGGACGTCAGCCGGAGGGCCCGTTTTGCAATGCATTGAAGCAACGCAAAGGCGTAGAGACCGCGAAACGACACCACCGATTCTGGTGACCTCGTCGAACACCTATGGGCCCTAAGACGGCGAGTAGTACTACAATGTTATGAAACAAGGACCATTGTATCGGACTTTCCTATGTATCGTACGTATCTTTATGCAATGCATGCAAGCTTTCCAAGTGTTCTAACACATATTTACAAGGTCCCAACACATAATAACAAGGTCCCAACACATAATAACAAGCTCCAAACACATAATAACAAGGTCCAAACACATAATAACTAGCTCCAAACACATAATAACAAGGTCCAAACACATAATAACAAGGTCCAAACACATAATAACTAGCTCCAAACACATAATAACAACGTCCAAACACATAATAACTAGCTCCAAACACATAATAACTAGCTCCAAACACTTGCCATAACAATCAAGGAAGGTCAGCTGCCATCTTCTTCAAAATATCCTCCTGCCGCTTTCGGTAGTACTCACGAGTTGGCCCGGTAATGTTGTTCAAATCAATGTTCATAATCCTCTCGTCCTCCGCCAACTCCTTCAAGTGCAATTGTCGACGCTTGATCTCTACCATAGCTTCTTTGGCTTGCCCGATCCGGCCGAATCGGTTATGCACGCACTCCATGATGATGCCTTTGAATGACGCCCCTCTTCCTTGCCGCCTTCGCCGCCTCCCGGCCAGTGGGTCTACTGGACTCGTCGCATGAAGCAAATGGGTCGTACTGGCCCTCTGGAGTGTTGTTCGACCCCCCCGGACTCGCTCCATGGGGTCCTTCACGCAGTGTCTTCTGCTTCTTGTTGCCCAAGTGTGCAGCCCACTTTGGGTGCTCTGCGAGAATCACCCAACAGTGTGGAAAGGCGAAGGCCTTACCCTCAACGTCCTGGTACATCCTCGCTGCATTAGCCATCTGTACATCCAACGGACATGCATAGGAAAGAAAAACACCCCGTTAACAAATACAATGAGTGGTACCATGTTATATATCCCGAAATGTAATCGATGCGCACTGTCACGCTTCGGTGGTACCACTCGATTCGCACCGTCTATCTCGAGAAAGATACGGCATATTTGCTCACCGACTCATTGATCAAAGCCCAAAGGTGATTCACCATTCCCTTCATGGATCTCTGGAGACTTGCTCTTTCTTATGAGTATTGAAGTAATCCGCAATCCGAGTCCGATGCGTATCGACGCTTGGTCCTTGCCCACGATGGGGTCCTGGCTCACATTCACCAGCGGACACAAGGACCTCATCCTCGTGAGCAGTCCATTTCATCCTCTCGCCTTGGTCAATGATTTCTTCCCCTTCTTTCTTCTGAAGGCGGAAGGGACGAACGCCTTCCAAACTACGAGCATTGACTGCACTCGTATCTGTTGCAGGGGGGATACTTACATCATCGTTGATGTTGACAACTGATTGAGGTGACGGAGGCCATGAAATCTGGCCTGATTGATCCTCCATAATTGTCGCGAAGAATGGGTCCATTATGTCCTCCCTGAACATTGACAGCAATTTGATTATCAGAGTATTCACAATGTAAACACTACCAGTTTACTACCACTGCTAATCACAATCCGAAAAGTATAGAAAATGCCAACACTACCAGTCCAAATCACAAACTGAATAGTGTCTTTGCCAGGAAATAGCAAAATCGAATGGACCTGAGATAAACTGTTGGCATTTTCTACTATCAGACAGCTCAACTAAACACAGCTCAATCAGTTGTGCAGCAAGGTACAATCAGACAGATAAACGATTACATACACAGCTCAACTGTGAACCGAATGGACTCAATCAGACAGATAAACGATTACATACACAGCTCAACCCTAAACCCTAAAACACTACCAGTCCAAATCGTATGGCAACAAGGTACAATCAGACAGCTCAAGTAAACACAGCTCAACTGTGAACCGAATGAACTCCTTATTACCGAATGGACACAGATAAACGATTACATACACAGAAGCATTCGCTATATATTTATGTGCTGCATTGACCCGACGTTATTATGTTGCAAATGACACCAGGCACTGGCATGGTTTTTTCAATGATCACAGCAATGACCGAATGACCTGCACAGTCTTGACAAAACACTCACGACCTTTCCCACATGCAAAGTGCCAAGTATGTAATTCGGTAGGGAGGTCAGCAGGAAATAATTGAGACTATAAACCACCGACCGGATGGACATATTTAGCAGCAATACTAGGTTTCATTCCGATTGGGTGAACAGTCCGGTACAAATATTATAAAAGAAGGTGCAATTCGGTTTTGAACAACACTTCACCACACATATTAGCAGACCATGACTTGAATAACCAAAATACAAAAGGGTCATTCAGTTTGGCTATGCAAAGTTCGACACGATAGTCTAACATAATTCAACCGACAAGCTCTAAACGAGGTGGCCCGAACGATCAGACTCGATGGAGAAATCGGAATCCCGGGAGTAGTCGCTCAACAGAGATCCAGAACTGCTTTCGTAGTCCGCGGGCAATACGTCATCGGCAGGAACCCCCTCCTCATATGCACCTCCTTCCATCACTGATTCATGAGGTGAACTCCCAAATGGTATTGTGTCCAATGACATCTGCTCCAAGCTCTCGGCTATTGACTCGACCTCCGTAAGAGTCGTGTTCAACTCAATTGCCGAAATGTGGTCACTTGATTTGAAGTTGTCCCTAGCCGCCTTCACGAGTTGCTCGACCTTGTCGCCCAAAGATAGCTCGCATCTTCGAGATGACCTCTCGAAGGTTCTCGGCTTCCATCTATAAGACCACGTCAGCAGATTTTGCAAGGCGGTTGGACATTTACAAAGAATGATCCTACAAGCCTAATTGCTACAACCATTAAGTATGAGTAAACTCATTCCAACCAGTACAGCCATGATAGTAAACCTTATCATAAGCTTCAATACACAATAACAATCCTAGCAGTACAACCATGCTTGTAATTGTCCTCCCTATCTTAAGCTTCAATATACAATACCAATCCTAGCAGGAGAACCATGCTACTAAATGTCCTCCCTATCATAAGCTTCAATCTATACCCGACATAACCTATAACCTTTAAGTAATCCTTGTATCCATGCGTCTAGAAGTAACCAGTACATCCATGGTAGTAACCCATGCGTCTAGAAGCTCTATTGTTCTTCAGACTTCATTAGTGTAGCTAATAACCTTTGACAAATACTCCAGTGTAGCTAACAATTCAGCGATTATTCTAACAAGGTAACAAGGTATAGTCTATACTGCAGTATAGCTAACAAGGTGACAAACAGCATTCTGAAACAGCTTCGACTACGTTAAACTATGTCATACCCTGGATTATTCAGTATTTCACTCCATACCCTGGAGGAACAATCATTCTACTCATTGAAACAAACGACTGTTTCAGCAAAACGAAGCAGTAATTTGGGGATTTCCGACTATCGTCGGGTTTTTCATCAACTTGACAGACTGAATCTCCAAATCGGCGCATGCAATCCGTAAAACAAACTCTCCCATTCACTTTACATCAGGTCCCGCTCGGATTTGGTAGAATCAACAACATCCCCATTCAAATTAGGGCAACACAAATTGTAGGTTGGGCGCGGATATTGGGCGTACCTCAAGCCTTTGGACTTCCTGCTCGTTTCTCCTCTCCGGCCGATGAACCCGACGACCTCCTCGTCGACCCCCGACGCCTTGCCGATTTCCGCCTTGTCAGCCGCTGGCCAACGACAAGCAGTTGAGGCAACAGCGGGAGGGGAACGCGAGCCGACGCCCTCGGCGGAGGGATTCTCTCTCCTATCCCACGCCGATTCCCACGGGGAAGGGACGCCGTTGGAGGCGCTGGGATCCCTTCGTCGCTGCCGCTTTCCCATGGAGAAGGGAACGGGACGAGCGAGGGGAAAGGGTTGGAGATGGTCTAACCATCTCTACGTGGCCCAATGGTACGCTTTTCACATGGATCTTCACCAAGTCTTATCTCTTTTGATGTCCATATAATTTTGTTTTCTGCTCTCTTAGTCTCACAACGTAAGTCCGTTTGGGTTTTAGAATCGATATGGTCAACGGGTCAAGCTCATTAATACTCCTATATATTACCGTATATAAATTGAATACGTGACAATAATGTTATTGGATTCGTCTTACAAAATACTTTCATAATATTGTATTATTTTTAATACTATACCATGATGCAAAATTATAGTCAAAATCTTGTACTAGAGACCGCTAAAAATCAAAGTGGAATTATATTTTGGGACATAGGAAGTAGAGAGCATCGGTTATCACAGTTGCAATCTTTGGTATCTCTAGCCTGTGTACGTGAATATTGGAGGCCAAAGAAGAATTTCATGTTAACTTTTATTATATGGGTACCGTCTAAATTTTAGACTCTATATATTTCGGCATTTTCACTGGCTTTAAAAAAACCTAAAACCTCTATACAATTATAAGCCAAAAGCCAGGCAAGAGATGTTGTTTTGGCTTTTTTGGATGAAATAACCCTTTACCATTAAAAATCTCCAAAATTACCCACCAAATACTATCATATATAAATCAAGAATCCCCCCAATTTCTTTTAGAGTATTTTAGACTTTTCATGAATAAGGTATACCATCCAACCTATCAATAAGCTAGAATACCAAACAACATGTCTTAGTTTAAAGACAGATGGTTTAAAAGCTCATTAAGTCAAAACGCTAGCTTTAAACTAAAAACCAAAAACACCTGGACCAAAACAAATAGGGCTTTAGTATTCGCCATAAGATACCATCGGGTGGAAGAATTCTAAGTAGATATCTTTCCCTGGTTTAAGTAATCATTTAGTGCGAAAATACAGGACATCTAGTAGGAATGCTTATGAACAATTATATAACATATGAATACCTATATGCTGGTTGTAAACAACCGGAGCAACGCAGATGCAGCATCCACACCGACAATGCTCATGGGTAGCGCTTTTAGATTAATGCGACGAACCTATCACGTTCAACGCTCTCACGGCACGAATCCACTCCCTCCCGAAACAACATCCACCGCGTTTTATTTTATTTTTTATTTTTTTAAAAAACATCGACAACGTTTTCCACAGCGAAAGCTTCCAAACGGCTCGAAAAATTGCTGTCCAGAAATCCAAATCGACCTCGGATCAGGGATTACTCCCCTCCTCTCCTCCGACACGTCACCATCCTTCTTCAAGCTAAAATCCACCTCCTCTCCTCTCCCTCCATCTCCCACCATCACCACACCTACTCGTCGTCGTCGCCTCCTCCTCGGCTCGGCGCGTTCCATGTCCACCTCCTCCCCCTCTCCTCCACGGCACGAGGCCCTAAGCTGCCAAGCCCTTTGACTCTCCTGCTCCTCTGCCTCCATCACTTGCCGGCGAGACCTTTGGCCTCCGGATCGCCTCCATGGCCGCCACCGCCACCACTTTTTCCCTCCTCCACGCCCGCTCCCTGGTTCCCAACGCTAATCCTCTCTTCCTTCGCCTGGCACACAGCCGCTGCTCGGCTTCCACCACCCAGCGACTCCACCTCCTCCCCCGCGGCCTACCGGTGGCCACCCCCCGCGCCACGGCAGAACCCTCCGCCTCGAGCACGGTCGACGCGGCCGCCGCGGCGCGAGAGGAGGCCAGTGCTACCGTGCTGCTCGACGTGAGCGGCATGATGTGCGGCGGCTGCGCCGCGCGGGTGCGGTCCATCCTGGCCGCGGACGCGCGGGTGGAGACCGCGGCGGTCAACCTTCTCGCCGAGTCGGCCGCGGTGCGGCTGCGGTCGCCGGCGCCGGGTGCGGGGCAGGAGCTTGCGGCGAGGCTGACGGAGTGCGGGTTCCCCTCGGCGGCGCGGCAAGGGGGCGCGGCCGAGGGAGCCGGGGAGAGCGCGCGCAAGTGGAGGGAGATGGCCGCCAGGAAGGCGGAGCTCCTCACGCGGAGCCGAGGGCGCGTCGCCTTCGCGTGGACGCTCGTCGCGCTCTGCTGCGGCTCGCACGCATCCCATCTCCTGCACTCGCTCGGCATCCATATCGGCCATGGTGAGCTGAAACCACGAGAGCGTGCGTGATCTCAAGTTGTGTCACGGAAAAATAAAGTTTAAATTGGCTACTTTTTGAGAAAACTAAATTAGCCACTGATGTTCATGTTATAGAATTGTTTGTGTGTGGATGATACAGGAACCTTTTTGGATTTGTTGCACAATTCGTATGTGAAATGCGGCATTGCTATGGCGGCATTGTTTGGGCCTGGAAGAGGTATATTTGGCTCCAATATCGTTTTTATAGCCTTATGCATTGGTTTACCTGCAGTTTAGTTTAGGTTTCTACAATGTTTATTCGCGCACCAACCAGATAGTAACTGGTAGATGCATTACCATTACCACATATTAATCAGTTTCTAAGAACGATAGGCAACTCAATTGCACCAGGTAGGTTGCCTGGCACAATATGCTGAAAACTCTTGGCTCTACATGTACTCATCCTTGGTATGATATTTAGTTTTTTATTCGTGGGCTTTTGCTTGGTATGGTGGATTTTTAAAGAGACATTTGTTCAATACCTCCTAAGAAACAACGGAACGACAGAGATAATGTAAACAACCATAGGGATTGTGCATTATTTATTCTAGAGGGAAGAAATCTGCATATGAAGAATCAAAATCTAGTTGAAACTGAAGCTCATTTTCAGAATGGCTGTGCACTTTGTTTCTTCACATATTTGTTCATCATTTCTCACAAAGTTCAATGTAACTCCAGATATACTTTTCGACGGTCTTAGAGCATTCAAGCAAGGGTCCCCCAACATGAATTCTCTTGTAGGATTTGGGTCTGTGGCTGCATTTACTATTAGTGCAGTAAGTGAATTTATAGTGCCCAATTTCTCTGTCTAGTCATACAAGAATACTAATATACCTTTTCTTTTATGAAGGTATCCTTGCTGAACGCTGAATGGGAATGGAATTCAATCTTTTTTGACGAACCGGTGAGTAATCTTCCATGCACGCAGAAAGAAGGAATTGTAATTTTTTATTAATAAAGCAGCAATTTGATTTTCTTGCTGCCGCTGCTGTCTTGCTATGGTCAATGCTGCGCTGCTTTTGGGTCTATGCTTACACTTCTTGACAAAATCAGTGTCAATTCTCAACATTTCGTTGTTGGACTGAGTTTTGATAAGGCCTGTGTGCTGTTGAATCATTCAACTTAGAAACTTTATTTCCTTCTCCTACATTACTTGATTCAATTTGGTAGTTGTTGACATATGAATTTCATAAGAAAATTTTGTTGAAGAAAGTTGTCTTGTAGCATGCAGGTCATGCTTCTTGGATTTGTACTTCTTGGACGATCTCTTGAAGAAAGTGCTAGGCTTAAGGCATCTAGCGATATGAATGAGCTCGTTGTAAGTATACATCTAACTAAGAACACTTCCATTTTGCATCAGCAGAAATAGAAAATAAAAAGGGCTATAAGTAAATCTGTATTCCCACAAATACTATCAAAAAACTATTGATGGGTAGTGAAGTAACATATCTATACATTCTTCACCAATATACCTGGTTTATTGACAACTAATTATGCCTCACGTTCTGTGGCAGTCACTCTTATCTCCTCAATCGAGGTTGGTCGTTACTTCCTCAAGTGATGACCCTTCCTCTGATGGTATTTTGAATTCGGACGCAATCACAGTTGAGGTTCCTGTCAATGATGTCCGTGTTGGAGATTCGATATTGGTTCTTCCAGGAGAAACTATCCCTGTAGATGTAAGGAGCCTTCCCATGGTTTCATTTTTCTTACTTTCTAGTATCTTCCTACTTCTATTACGATGCATTGATACAACTTTGGTTATACATAAAGTCTAAGTTTGATGACCCACTTTATGGTTATTAATTTCCTGTGGTAAAACAATCATGCAAAGTGAACTGCATGTGCTAAAAATCATTTGAAGGTAACTCTTTTTTCCCTTTACTTTATTAGTTCTTCTAAGACACAGTTTTTCGTCAGTAATGCTTTGCTGTCTTCAATGGATGTTCCATGGATTGCTTGCACTCACATACTTGGATATCCTTACTGTCTGTAGATTTGTATGTTGTCTCTAACTCCTGCTTTTGAACTCAAATGTTACTGAAATGAAAATTTAGTAGTATATCTTTTAAGATCCACATCGTGAAATTTTTTAAGTCCAGAGTCAACATCTGGAAGGTTGTCCTAGTTCACTAATGGTTGTTTAATATGCACACATTCGTCATTGGAGCGTCAAGTTCCATGAAATTTTTTTATGCATCAGTTTGTGCTTGCATAGAATTATTTGACAGATCTATTGGACCACTCTTACCCATTCTTGCAGGGAAATGTCCTTGGAGGGTCAAGTTTTGTTGACGAATCAATGCTTACTGGAGAATCCTTGCCGGTAGCCAAGGAAAAAGGATTTTCTGTATTTTCTGGAACTGTGAACTGGGTATGTACATTATTTTCTGCTAGAAAGTCTGGTAAATTTTCTTGGTATTTTCTCCCACTAGATGGTGTCAATCAATTGTGAATGTTATTACTTTTAAATGATGACCTCTGTGTCATATGTATGTTCCTCAGCCATATTCATGTAGCCAACGCAAAAGTTAATTGTGAGTTGTAACAGCAATTTTAATAAGCTATTCACTCGCTTTTTCATGTCCTGATTGATTTCCGAAGGCTTTTTAAGTACACATACTTCAGTGAAATCATCATAATGCCCTTGTTCCACTCATTCAACCTTTGATCTCTCTCATGAAGTGCATATGCCCCTTTCAGACTCTTTAGCTAAATTGATTTAACAATCCATTCAATGACTTGTTTTGAAGGATGGGCCTTTAAAGATCAAAGCTACAAGTACTGGATCATCGTCAACAATTGCTAAGATAGTCCGTATGGTTGGTATACACCCCTTTTCTCTTGATAATGAAAGGAGAAAAGAAGTTTTTAGCTATATTAGTGCTGTCCTTGAACAGGTTGAGGATGCACAAGCACGTGAAGCTCCTGTTCAAAGGCTTGCGGATTCGATTGCAGGGCCATTTGTGTATACTGTTATGACATTGTCTGCAGCAACCTTTTCTTTCTGGTATGCTCCCCTTCTCCTTTTCTTTTTTTTTAAAAATATACAAGAAATTTGCTGGAGCTATATAAATGTTGCTTTTCTAACCTTCTCCCTCTATCCTAAGGTATTACATTGGTACACACACCTTTCCGGAGGTTCTTCTAAATGATATTTCTGGTCCAGATGGGGACTCATTGCTTTTGAGCTTGAAGCTTGCTGTGGATGTATTAGTAAGTACTCCTGCTACTGTTTTCCTAGAACTCGGCCTTACAATCTTGGACTGAAAACTACTGTTTGGAAATTTATCACATGGACTACTTTTCGATAATCAGACTACAGTAGATCAACTCACTAATCATCCTAAAAATCCATTGTGGCCGATGCACATGCAAAACATCCTAAAATCTCAATTTAGTTGAACCTGTTTGGCGGTGGTTGACTATCGAAAAGCTGTGTTGCATAGCTCACTTTCAAGACCTGCCTTTTTTTAGTGTTTATTTGGGCTAATTTCATAATTGTTCACCCTGCAGGTTGTTTCATGTCCTTGTGCGCTTGGATTAGCTACCCCTACAGCCATCTTAATAGGAACCTCCATGGGTAACTTTCGTTGTCCAAGTTTTGGATCCATTTGTTCGCAATGTTTGATGAGACAATGGGCGTGATACATTTTTATTTATCATGAATGCAATTAAACGGACTCTTGCATCAATGAGTTTGATTCAGTATTCTACTATCCACTGTACTTCGTTGTAACAACTCTTGTCTGATTTTATGTTTTTTAATGAGGTTATAACTCCCTACGACTTCCTTTTATCTCAATTCTCGAACTAGGTGCTAAACGAGGACTACTTATTAGAGGTGGTGATGTTTTGGAACGCTTGGCTGGAATAGATGCCATTGTTCTTGATAAGGTAGATATGACTTCATTTATCATTTTTATTTTTCGTGCTTAACTATGTTTTGTCAAAGTTATGTATTTGTATTACAAATAGTGTCTATGTTGTGATTCTTAGACAGGGACGCTTACAAAAGGAAAACCAGTAGTTACTTCTATTACTTCTTTAGCATATGAGGAGATGGAGATTCTTCGTCTTGCTGCTGCAGTGGAGAAAACAGCATTGCATCCTATTGCAAATGCTATAATGAATGAGGCTGAAGTGCTTAAACTGGATATTCCAACCGCAAGTGGGCAGCTTACGGAGCCTGGTTTTGGCTGTTTGGCAGAAGTAGATGGGCGTTTGGTTGCAGTAGGCACTTTGGACTGGGTCCACAATCGTTTTGAAACTAAGGCATCACCAACTGAACTGAGAGATCTTAGAAATCGTATAGACTTTGTGTCTTCTGGTGAGGCATCAACGTCAAACCACTCAAAATCAATTGCCTATGTTGGTCGTGAAGGAGAAGGAATAATAGGTGCTATCGTTATATCAGATGTTCTGCGTGATGACGCAGAATCAACTGTGGAGAGGTATTTACTGGAGATATCATTTGCATTTTAAATGTATTTCCTCTGCATTATAAGTACAGGTATATTTATCCCAACTAACAGGGCATGTTCAGAAGTCATAATGTTGCCTCAATACTCGTCAATAATTGTTAGACTTGAAAATCTGTTTAATCTTTAATGCTATGAAATGGTGCTGCTAGAATCTCAGATGTTGCAAATGTTATTTTTGTAGTGTCATGCAAGTGCTGCATCTATTACTGTCATATCTGTATAATTCAAGTAGTGCAGCAGGTATTACTGCCTTTTTCTTTCTGGTTAATTAACAGGCTGCAGCAGGAAGGAGTTGCGACGTTTCTGCTATCAGGAGACAGGAAAGAGGCAGTTGAAAGCATTGGCAGAACTGTTGGAATCAGGAATGAAAACATAAAGTCATCCGTAACTCCACAGGAAAAGGCAGGCATTATATCAACTTTGCAAGGGGACGGGCATAGAGTAGCAATGGTAATGTATTGTGGTGTTCTATTTCTGATCTAGTTTGGACAACACATACAATTGGTCTATGGGCTTCCAAAATCACTTGCGATAAACTTGTTCTGTTTTGCTGGAAAATGGGGTAAATATTTGTTAAGCATAATCGAAAAATAAAAGCACGACAGAACTCATTGTTTGAGGATAACATGAAGACGTTTCAAATTGGCCATGAACAAGGATGTATTGTAATTTTTTTTACTAAATGCATCCTGTTCATCTGCATCATTTGCTAATGACATTGACCCAATACTTGCTGTTGTATAGGTTGGCGACGGAATAAATGATGCTCCATCTTTGGCAGCTGCTGATGTTGGAATTGCTATGCGGATTCACTCAAAAGAGAGCGCTGCCTCTGATGCAGCTTCAGTAGTTCTATTAGGTAACAGACTTTCCCAGGTATAATTCTGCTCGGTCTGAGTCTTTTATCATCAATTCCAAGTGGCATCCGCACTGATAGATGGGAATAATCTCTTGCGCAGGTAGTAGATGCCCTATCCCTTTCAAAAGCAACTATGGCAAAAGTTCACCAAAATTTGGCCTGGGCAGTGGCATATAACATAGTAGCCATTCCCATTGCTGCTGGAGTGTTATTGCCTCAATTTGATTTCGCCATGACACCATCTCTTTCAGGTAATGTTTGTTCAATGAATGTAATTGATGTAATTGATGTAATCTCGTCTTACCATTTGTTGTTGATGTCTCTGGTGCAGGAGGGTTAATGGCCCTGAGCTCCATCTTTGTTGTCAGCAATTCCTTGCTTTTGCAGCTACATGGATCGTTTCAGAACACAGAAAAACCAAGGGCTGGTTTGAACTCCAGATCAAATTAAATTTGCTAAGATAATTGCTCGAGCCATCACGATTGCACAGGATCATAGAGCGTTACATACCCAACTAGAAATCTAGAATAGCAGCCATCCACAGAAAAAGTGAGACTTTTCCACTGCCAACCATTGTTGTAACTATATATATTGCTGTAATGATACCACACTTATCGAAGAGGGAAATAAATTTCTTTGACATTCATGTTCGTTTTACGGTGGTGACTCAAAATCTTATTAACAAACCATCTGCACACGAAAGTTCGACAAAGAAAGGACAATCTCCAAATAGAAGCAAGCGCACATCATAAACTAAAAAGTAGGTGCTAATCCGTGGCCACACTATAATGGCCCTCACCAAACAATTAAAAGAAACCGAGGACGCTAACACACACAGGAGATTAATTATCACTGATTTCTAGTTTTTTTTGTTTCAGCACTCTTCAAACCCATCGTTGTTTGCCCAGTGCACCTTCTTGCCGCTGCTGCTCCTCATCACCTTCTCGTCCACGGCCCTCACGCCGGCCTCCGCCGCGGCGGCCGACTCCGCCTGCACCCGCGCCATCTTCCTCCCTCGCTTCCTCGCCACGGCCGCCTTCTCCGTCTCGGCGGCCTCGTACTCCCTCGCCCACCGCCGGCCCACCGCGCACGCGGCCACCAGCGCCACGGCCTGCACCAGGAGCATGGCCAGCAGCAGCGCCTCCTCCAGGAACACCAGCGCAAGCTGCTCCCTCCGGTCCCTCGCCGACCCGAGGAGCCGGAGGCTGCGGTCGCGGTTGAGGAGGAAGGCGAGCGAGGCGAGAGCGTGGCCGCAGAGCGCGGCGAGCGCGAGGAACGCGTGCGCCGGGAGGCAGAGGTGGGTGAGCTGGGCGTAGAAGGCCACGAGCGCGGAAAGCAGGGTGCTGGCGTGAACGGAGACGAGCGCCCAGCCGAATGGCGTGAGGCGGGGCCGGAGGAGGAAGACCGGGCCCAGGGCGGCGGCAGCGAGGACGAGCAGGGAGAGGTTGAGCAGCCAGACGAGGAGGTTGGGCAGAGAGGAGCAGCTTCTCAGGCTGGCGTTGGAGTTGCCAGCCATTGCACGTCGAGGTTCTTAGCGATCGAGGCTTTCTTCTTGAGCGGAGCAGTATTGGGAATTTTGGAGTGAGGTTTAAATAGTGAGCGTGACAGGGGTTTACCGTTGAGCGGAGTGGGCTGTTGCTTCTGAACCGAGAGGAGGAGCAACGGCTAATAAGTTGGCGCCGGGAGTGGAGCCTATGATTACTGTCGCTCTCTAGTTCCCCGTGCCGGAGGAGCACCTGGACTCTTGTGGTTTCCTTTCGTTTCTACAGTATCTGGCTATATTCTGCGCTCAGCAGCCGCGCGGCCGTTCGAAAATTTAAAGAATCCCACGCAGCTAAAACGACAAGAGTCTCGCGCTGCCGAATGCAATTTTATCACTCCATTTTTTTAAAAAAATAAATCACTTTTTTCAATGTTTCACGAGAATAATCCTATTTTATCTTTTTTTTAAAAAAAAACATATCTCCGTTGCTTGCCGATTAGTTTTTGTTGCTCACCTAATTTGTTGGAGAGGAGAAGGCTCCACTCGTGTTTGTCCGCATATTTGTATTTTTACGATTAGTTTTTGTTGCTCACCTAATTTGTTGGGTATGTTCAAAACATGTTAACAACAATGAACATAGATTAGTGGTAGAATTACGTTGGTAGTTGTATTTTGCTATGTTTTAGTGCTAGTGTTGTATGTATTTAATTATAGTATTTTTTTAATATTATAGTGTCAAAATGGTAGATTAGCTCTATATGTACATCGATTAGTCGAAGCTCAGGTTGGCTAGGTGTAGATGCCAAATTTAGATTGCATGTGTGTCATATTGAAAAATTAAACTGAAATTTGCAGTTATGTTGGACGAGATGTAGACGAAATAGATTTCGTTAGGATTGATGTGGGAATAGTTTAAATAGTTTAATTTTGTTTTCTTTAGGATGTACATAGCGTCTTTGATTATCATGCAATCTGAAATTTTTTAGTCGTGTGATAGGTATATCACGTCAACAATCTTTCAAAGTTTTTTTACGAACAGGTTAAGGTTCGGGACGAGCCATGCGGGGTTGATCTGCAACAGGTTCTCGCAAGTCACACTTTACCACCCAAACTCTGATGATCTTGAAATTAGGGATGTGTGGTCGTGGCTGACGTACAACTTCTCTCAAGATTTAGCATTGTATGATGTTACCATGAAATGCTTGTGGAGCCGTTCGGCAGAAGTCATGTTTTGGGAGTTGGAGCCTATGGAGATAGGGGTGAAAACGGGTCGATATCGGTGGATATTTTCTCTTCCTGTATTCTTATCCATATTTTTTCTCGGATTCGGAACCAGATACAGACTAACCGAATTTGGATACAGATTTGGGTTATTCGAGATATGAACACGGGGTGGATATTTGATGGATTCTGGTTGAGAATAGATAGAGATATACAGATAATGCACGCATACATAGAGTACTTGTCGGTGTTTCGTGCACCGGCAATACGAATTTTTGGTTAGTGGGGGGTCGCGCGCTCCCTCTCCCCGAATGGTTGACTCAAGAAGCCAGAGGTTTATACTGGTTCGGGCTGAACGCCCCTACTCCAGTTCGTGTCGTTGGGGTATTTGGTATTCGAGAGATGATTCCAAGGTTACAGGCGATACAAGGGGTTTGATCGATCTCCCTTGCGCTCGGTGAGCTCTTTCGCTCTCTTTCTGGATCGGTCTCTCCTGTACTCGGTGGGCTCTGCCTCTCCTTATATATCCGGAGGCGGCAGGTTACAAATGGGAGTTGGAGAGAAAAAAGGAAGGGGTACAGTACACCTAGGAGTCTGGTTTTCTGTCTCGTCGTCCGACCTCTGCCCGCCCCACGTCGGGTAGGTAGTCCTGCGGTGAGCGGTCTTCGGCTGGGCCGTCAGGATGACATACTGCTCTGTGCACCTGTCAGCTTCGGTCGTTTTAATGGTGCTTGACTTTAGCTTGGCCTCGGGAGAGGGCGCCTCCCTCTGCGGCGTGTCAGGCGACGGGACAGGGGCTTGACTTCTTCGGCGGTCCTTCTGACAGTCTCGGGAAGGAACCACCTATCCTGGCACGGACGCCTGGGGACGTCGCGTGCATAGGGCAACTGCCTAACACCAGCGTGGGCCCAGCCGCTCGGCCGGTGGTGGCCGACAAAGACGTCATCCTAAGGGGTCGGAGTCTGCCGACCGTCTGAGGTCGGGTCCGAACAGTGCGTGACCCACTCTTCACGGCCCGCGTACCTTTTGCCAGTGTTGGGCCTTCGTAGAGGTAGGTCAGCCCGCTCGTGGTCCCGGGCTGATGGGGGTACCCATAGTATGGGTACTCGTCAGTACTATACGTTGAATCAAACCACATGAATACATTATTAAAATAGCAAGTTATATATCAACCAAAGTATGGTTGTTTGAGACACAAACCCATTATAGTAGGTTGATATCTCAATAATATAAAATCATGGTAGGAATGCAAAAGTTGGTATTATTCCTTTTCATTAAGCTGTCTTCATAAGAAATTAAGCGTAGTAATTGTGACAGCTTGTTCTAAGAGGAAGCAAAACATTATTTAGATTCTTTACATTGTAGCACATTATAATAATACGGTCTGTTTAAAAAATATTACGAGGTCAGATTATTGGTGTTAATACTTCAAAGGAGATGAAGAAGAGCTCCGGTTACAAATTGCAAAAGTTCAATATTATTCTCATTAAGAAAATACCCAGCCCTCGTTTCATGAATTTAACAACCAAATAAAATTTTAAGTCTAAGTAGAATGCTATGCATATCACATTTAACCAAATGAGGACAAAAGAAATCCGGATATCCAAATAGAAAATATCTGAATATCCGGATTCTGTCCCATATTTACCGGACATTGATTGCTCCGAAACGATCCCGAATTCGAATTCAAGTATCTAGATCTCGTCCTAGATCCTATCAGATAGTCAAATCCCTTCTCGATCGGATCCCGATCCGGATCGGTCGGGAAATATCCGGCCTGTTTTCACCCCTATGTAGAGCAAACAAATTCATGGAGAAGCTACTTGGAAGAGTGCTGCGGCATCATTGGGAATTCATGTTGTTGGTGCAGGTCCATATAAAATAGAGTCTGAGTACACATTAGCGTCCATTGTATGTGTCCTACGGTGTTCAGTTTTCACAGCTTACCATTTATACTTGTAACATCCCAAAATTTACATAATAATGTTTCATTTTTTATTTTGATCTATTAATACTTTTCCTAAATTAGAACTCTAAAAATTATAAAACAATTCGAATAAGTTGACAATGTCTTAAGGTATTTTTGAGAATTTTTTTCAAAATTTTTTAACCTTATTTGTTGTTGTTTCAAAGACTTTTTATTTTTAGCCATTAATTAAATTCAAAAAATAATGAAATGGGGCCTACATGTCAGCATATTATTTTCAACTTCTAGAAGGCCTAGCAAGCTTGGTTTCTTCTCTTATCCTCCATGGCCAAATTTTGGAAGCTCAAACCAACATGTTTTCTTCTTCGAATTCATGACCAATGAGGGTGCCATCTTATTCTCATCCAACACCTTCAATTTTCATGGCCTAGTCCCTTCTTTTTCGAGAGATATTCGAGCTCTTTCCGGTTCGAACTCTTCTTAAACTGAGTTGGTTTCTATCTCTCCTAGCCCTTCCGAGAATATTTAAGGTGAGCACCGGGACTGTCGGTGTTTCGTGCACCGGCAATACGAATTTGTGGTCGGATGGGGTCGCGCGCTCCCTCTCCCCGAATGGTCGACTCAAGGAGCCAGGTGATGTATACTGGTTCGGGCTGAACGTCCCTACTCCAGTTCGTTCGGTGTGGGTATATTGATCTTTGGGCGATGAACGAGAGGTATACAAGCGAGGCAGGGAGTCGGTCGACCGATCCCTCGGTGTTTTTGCTAGGGAGTTGCGGCTACCTAGAAGACTGTTTTTTCCATCGCCCTCCCTCTCGGGCCCTGCCTCTCCTTATATAGACGGAGGAGGCAGGTTACACGGGAGTTTGGGAAAACCGCGAGGGAAGGGGGCCTGCGTGTCTCGGAGTCCGGTTTCTGTCTTGTCCGACTGACCCCTGCCCGTCCCGAGGCAGGGTTGGTGGCTCTGTGATGAGTGGTCTTGCGTAGTGCTGTCTGGATGACGTATCGCGTGGTGCTCCTGTCAGCCTCGGTGGCTTTAATGGTGCTTGACTTTGCCCTGGGCCTCGGGAGTGGGCGTATTCTTCTGCGGTGTGCCAGGCGATGGGACGGGGGCTTGACTTCTTCGGTGGCTCCTCGGCAGTCTTGGGAAGGAGCCGCTGCCGGCGGACGCTGGGACGCCGCGACAAGGCTGGTCGACTCGGCGTGGCCCCGCTGCTCAGACGCTGAGTGGAGCTTGGCCGACCGCTGAAGCTTCAACATTAGGCGGTCGGAGCCCGCCGACCGCCCGGGATCGGAGTCCGCCGACCGTCCAGGGCCGGTCCTGCACAGTCGGGTTCGCCTCCGCGCCCAAGTACCTTCGGCGATCTTTGGGCCTTCGCCGCGGTTGGTCAGCCCGTTCGCGTTTTCGGGCTGATGGGGGTACCCATGGTACGGGTACTCGTCAGGGACCGTCTCTCATTGCTCAACCCGTTCTTGCACTCGTTCCTTGCTTTGGTGCCCTTATTTGCCCCGACCACCGTGAAGTCCTGAAGACCGTCATCGACGTTGGCCAACGTGCCCTTGCAAGCTTCCCGAAGCTTCGAAGCTTCTCTTCCCGAACCGTTCGCCTCACATCGTATTCCCGATCATCACAAAGGTAACCCCGCAATCAATTTTAAGTTTGGTGCATCGTGTGATGAATTTTGTATTTTTTTTTCGAGCTTTGTTCATCGTCATTCGCGTCGCCGGCCACCGAGCTCGTCGGAGCATCGCCCTTGGCCGAGGTGCAACCGTCGCCCTTGCTCCTTGTTCCCTTGTTTTGTTGGGGCCTGCTGTTCTCTATTTTATGATATTAAACAGTGATTAAAATTTATTTATTTTTCTTTAGAAAAGTAATTTCAAAAATCATTTTTTATCATTTGATGTGATTTAAACATTCCGAGAGTTCGTTCTCCCTTATACGAACTCCGATTAAGGCGATTCAAATTCCTAGATTCATCTAATTTCAAGCTCACTATTTGTAGAATTTTATTTTATTTTTAGATTTTTTTTCTCTATTTTGTATTTATTTTGATTCTTGGTATTCGTTTCGTTAGGTGTTGAAGTGCCGGGAGTGTTTGAAAGTGAGGAGTCGAATCAAGTTGAAGGTTCAGATGAAGATCATGAACTATTCCAAGGTACGTTGTGCTTTGATCATGTTGAACCTAATTTTGCAAATACTATGTTATTTTAAACTATTGCATGATATTCTATGTTAAAATTGTTTTCCGATTAAGTTGAAAATTATCTATTCGACCCATTTGAATTATACCTACCTTGTCATTTTCTATGCCATGATTATTTGTCACCCTAGGATGGTTCACTATTAGTTGGTTGTTATATAGTGGCAACGTGGGTTGCTTAGATTGTGCTTAGTTTGCTTAGCCATGCCACAAATCACTGATATCTTTTGAAAGTGCAAATATGAATGTGACTAATGGAATATGGAATATCTTTTGGTAAAGGGTGTGTCATATGTTGTCGCACAATGATTTGAGTTGTTGATGGTATGCGTTACACGATAATTAACTAGGGTGTGGTAAAATGATTTAGATTGAGGCAAATGGCAAAAGACTATGTGTCATGTGGGTCTATGTGACATTGGGTTAGTATGATGATGAGTGAATGAAAGTGATGAGTTGGTGATTATATGTAAGTGGATAATTGTTACTGTGAGTGATTGAAAGTCTTTCCTTAGTAAGTTAAGGACTTGCGGTGCTGGGGACGTGTGGCAGTTAGATCCGACCGAGGGGAGACGGCGTTGATTGGATCTGGCCATGTGAGGACGATAGTGACCGGACGGTCGCGAGGATGATGACGCCAGGTGGACGACAAAGGTGATGCAAGGGACGCACAACGGCCGGATCTAGCGAGGCGACACGGTGGTGACCAAGATCCGGGCAATTCGAGGATGGCGGCGTCGGGTGCGCGACAAGTCAGAGCCGGTGGGAGACGGATTGGAGTCGCTCAGGAGAGGGGAAGTGAGGGGAGAGAGTGGGAGAGGATGAGGATATGTTAATATTTGGCTGACATGTAGGGCAGGGTGTACATGCAATAGCTTTTGCTTCTGTTTCTAGGATTTCTTGTGTAAAATTTTGGACTAACGTACTAAATAGAAAGAAAACAGGGGCTGAAATGGAAAAACTAAGGGGCAGGGCTGAAATGGAAAAACTAAGGGGCTGAATGCAAAGTTAATTGTCAGGCCATTTGAAGCTTCTTTACATTGAGTGGAGAGTAGGGATGACAGTTTCACATATGGGTTTGGGTATCCACAGGTATCTGATCTGATAAGGGCTGGCATGGTTAGCACTTTAGATCTATGGGTTTTCGAGTTTAAGTACTTGATAAGATAATAAGATAGATGTGGGTATCAATTTGTACTTATGGATACTCAATAAGTATCCTATAACATGTACTAAAATCTACATTACCATTGTTGGTCTCAGAAAGACAGCTCAGTAGTTTTTGGAAATAAAATATGATCATCATTTTATTACTTAAACTTCTATTTTTATAATAACATTTAATTATATGTTTATCATTAAATTAAGATGATATAGGAATTATCTGAACCCTTTACTGAATAAGCTATGAGCTCTGTTTACATTGTCTCCATGGCGTGTAATTTGGGACGAACATTAAGTAATGTTAAGTCTATAGAGCTTATCATCTTATTCATTAAAACAAAATAGCGGGTATAGATATCCATCGGGTTTGGACATAGACACAGATATGTATCCAATAAGCTTAACAAGTTCAAATACACGGTACGAGTTTTAGATTCGAGTCTAAGACAGTTGTACCCAGAGATACCTACACGATTACCATCCCTGATGGAGAGTTTAGATGGTGTCACGAGAGACTCGTCTAGGTGGTGCATGAGACCACCGGTTAAAGCCACTTGTATTCGACATGGCCTTAAACAAGACTTCCGGAGCGTCAGCCATACAGAGGACGTTTGCTATGAACCTTGCCAAAATGCAGGTTCTGCGGAACCATGTCAAGCAGAGAATATCGAATCCATCCGGGAGGGGGGCTGCTTGTATTTAGACACATCACAGTACTAAGAACTGAAGACTGTAGACCAGCACCAAAATAATAACAGTAATAATAACTTTAGGCTACTTGGCTGACGACAAAACCATCTATACAGAATGAACAGATATCCATGCGGTGCCGACTAAAAGACCCGGTAATTTTCACAGCATAAGTTCATGAGCTCAGCTAGGCTACAGGATCCCATGCAACTATGCAAAATTCCAGTGACTTCTACCGAGACAAGTCAGTTAAGAGGGTCAACACATCCTATACTCACAAATTCAGGGTAGAAGCCTAGACTAGGAGGGGAAAATGAAGTGCAGATAGGAGGGTGAACAGTTGGGTCCTTCATGTTCGCAGTGGCAGCTGCGAAGAAGACATGCCAGTGCTGGGGACCTATCTGCAAGGAACGTGCGATAAGATCAAACAAGTTAATCTCATTTCACAGTTTCAATGCTGCTTTGATTCTGGTAAATCCATTTAAAATGAAAAGGTATATATGTTGCATCTACGTCCTTCTAACAGTATCTGTTCTGATATCGAAGAGCTGCTAACAATTTCAGTCAGTTGAAACAAAATTCGGTTTCATGTTTCGGTTTTCAGGTTGGAAACAAATCCATTTCCTTAATAATGAAAAAAAAGAACAGAAAAGACATAAGTAAAGATTTTCCTGTAGTGTTCCAATCTAAATACTATGCCGTGATTTATAATCAGGAAAACAAAGCTAGTTCATGAGTCAACCTCTGAAAGATTGAAAAAGTTTTCCAAGTACCTCAGGAGTCGTAAATCCTAATCATGTATTGGATGTCTTGCCGACACATAGGGCACAATGGTTCAGAATCCCTTTCAACCCTTAATGCACAGGTGCAACAGCAGAAAAGATGCCCACAAGGAACAAAAGCAGCATTCCTTCTCCTCCTCAAGCATATAACACATAATTGCCCATCTCCTATTTCACCAGACTCATCATCACTAGGTCCATCATCACTAAAATCATCATTAGCCTGACGAAATAATTCTTGAGCTTGGCTTGCCAACCTCCGCTCTTTGAGCCTCTTCCGGCACCTACATCATTACAAACATCAAACGAGGAGGTCGATCTTAAGGTCTTATTCCTTTTCAATTGCCTGTGGCAAGTCGATGAGTTGCGTTAGTTTATTTTTGTTCCGCTGCAATTATCTTATTTAGTACTTAAGCCCTGCGAGGTCTAACAATTGTAAACTCAACCTTAAGGTCACAACAGTTATTTATTTTTCAAATTCAGTACGTTTATTTTTATTTCGCTGTGTATGGACGATATCGCATCGATATTGACACTGTGGGCACTAGCGTAATCCTGGACTATTACAGTATACACAGGGGTCCAAATTTGCATATTCGGGTCCCGACATACCTGTAAATGGCATAGCCCAGTAAGCTAACTGACATGGTTCCGAGAACAACACTAGCCCAAAAGAGTGTTTTAGCACGTGAGGTTAGCTCAACTTCCATCTCATCCTTGGTCAGCTCGGACCTGAGTAAAGGCAAAGCGTTATAGAAAAGCTATGGAACTACACCAAAAGAATACCTTAATACGCATATCCTCCTTCCTTATTCCCGTGGAATATCTTAGCCATGTAAACTATGGATTTTGTAGAGTCCTGGTGCCTAGCATTGGTAAAAAAGAAAGAATATGGAAACATATGGTCAATAATACTCTTACAAGAAAAAAGGGATCTCTGGGCACGAACTGATCTCAACACTTCCTTTATTTGCTCGACACAATCCTACTGCCGTAATCTCCTTTCCAATAGGAAGTATCTTTTCCTCATCCAATAACGCAATCTACAAATAAATCAAATAGCTCAAGAAAGATATCCCTGTGTTGATTATTGCATAGAATAAATATATATTTCAAGGTAGAAACCAAAAACTTACTGGGTAGCCATTGCCAATAATAGTCTGAAACAATGTGTAAGGATTTGACTCAACTGGGACAAGTTTATGATACACAGTTGTGAAAGGTAGTGGTTGAGTTGCCCCATCTAACTTCACATGTACCATTCCAGTTGATTTACCGGACCCAGAATCCACAAGAACAAATGGAACCTTGCAAAAGGAAAAGTATGGTAAAGTTTAGGGTACAAATGATTCTGAAAATGACACAGTGTAAGAAGTATAGATAGTATACCCATCTAAATGATGTTGTAATTTGCTCTTTCAATGATTTAAAAAAGAGAGCATGCAGATCAAAGGTCCATCCAAAGATGCCCCTCCACTCGTTGAACAAGCACTACATTAAGTATGAGATAAAAAAACACCAGTTAGATATCTTTACAGGGAGAGAATAACGGATACACAACTGTATGTTAAAAGCACAAAGGCAAGGTTTGGGGGGTGTAAAAGTGCTATTCTATTTTTCATTCGTAACAAAACAGGGGAAACTTGCAAATTTATTCCACATATATCTTTGAATCCATGAAGATCCTAAAACTATCGATAATTAATATACCCTTACATGAGGTGAATAACAACCATATACAAAAATGTGTCCAGAAGTAGCTTCGCACCACAGTTTTAAGCCATTGGACATTCTATAGTTTACATCCAAATCAGTAACTGGTGGAATCCAACACATTGTTCCAAGATATTGTTACTACAGAGACCCAGCAGAGATCCAGAACCGAATCCCAGTTATCGGATTCCACTGCAACAACAAATAACAAGATTATATGCTACCCTATATAAAGTAATTTGTTCTTCAGTCTAAATATGAAGGCGTTTCTGCGAAGTTCAAAATCGTAAAAAGTTGATAACCCAGGATCATCACAATTGGCTTGCAATGCTTTTGCTATTTTCCCAAGATCACTTAAGAATCTAGAACAATCTCCTATGACTACAACATCATAATGGACTTCTAGTCGCTTGATACCATCAAAAGTCAAAAGTGGCTGCATTGCACCATTATTGCGTGCCACTTTTCCTGAGATTTTACAACAACACTCTTCTAAGGGCCAAAATCCATGAAAGCATAACAGGGTTACAGAAGGCTGGTTTTGCAGATTGTAAATCTCTTGCAACTGGAGAAGTCAACCATCAGCATTAACCATCTAATTCCAAATGCGATAGAAGCCTAAAGCTATTTTACATATATTAAGAATAAATCTTCTCAAAGCTTTCAGAACAATCTTCAAACCTCAGAAATTTGAACGCAAGAAGAACCTGACTGGAAACCCTCAAAATTAGCTTCTACTTCTCCAAACTATCCAATTCTGCATAAGGAAATCGCAAGACTCGATACTATTTGCCTTCCTACTCCGAGAAACTACGGCTAAAATTAAATCATAGCTAACAGGATAGCGTTAAGCATGGAAATTCTCTAAGATTTCTACAACAATTTGAGACATGTATCTAATTAGCACAGCAGCGCATAAAACTAAACAAAAAGTTCCACAATCGCTCCAATGCCCAAACCTGTTACCTGCCTTATAGCTACTACTTTATCGGAACCTTAAACATTCACACATTATCCCACCGCCATGAGAACCGTCATTAAGCACCCAATCCTTGAGGGTTTAAGCTTAAAAATTATATCCGTACCTAAGCAACCTTATGGCCCTAGCATAATCCCTAGCTCGAGCGAGGGATATAAGAGATGCATCTTCAGCGTGAGACGGTGTGACTCACCGTCTGGGTGTGCTTGGCGACGACGCAGTGCTCGCCGGAGCCTGGGGGGACGAGGAGCTTGCCTCCGGGGGCTGCGCCGACGAGGCCCCGCACCGCAGCGAGGCGCGACTCGCCGTCTTCGCCTGCGAGGAGGGAGCGGAGGTCAGGGATGGCGACCGCCGGCGCGGCGGTGATGCGCCGGAGCGCCCCGGAGGCGGAGAGGTACTTAACCCACGACGCGACGGCGAGCGCCGCCGTGCCGAGGCCGAGAACCGCCCCGTCCAGCGCCGCGGCGGCGCGCGCGAGCGCCACCGCCGTCTCGCGGTCCCGTGCCGACATAGTTGGGTCACCGCCGGCGATGCGGTGCCGACCTTGCCTTCGTCTGTGCGTGCGGGGGCGTTTCGGGTTCGAACCGGAGAAACCTATGCGTGCTCGTCTCTGAACTCTGATAACCGCACGCAGTGAATATAAATACTTTGAGAGAGAGAGAGAGGTGGTTCTACGCTCTTTTTTTTCTTTTTTTTTAAGTTGCGTAACTATTAAGGTACGAACAAAGGTATATGATGATTACTTACTTATTCGTTTGTTTTAAGATTTGTGCAACTTGTATTAGAAGAGAAAATATAAAAGCATTGCTCATAAGTTGATCCGCACACATGGAGCCTATCCGACCGGTGAATATCCATACCTTCGAGATTGGTAGATTTGCCTTTTGGGGGTTTCGGCTGGAATGAAAAAGTTATTTTTAGTTTATTGGGCTGTAAAGCAGTTGTAGGTGGTGGTTGTGGTTTTTTTTATATATATCGTTTAGCAAACTGGCTGTTGCAGCTGTAGCATTTGAGAGGCAATCGAGTGGGCCTGAGCAAGGAGGGAGTCGGAGAGGTGACACCCGAGCCGAAGGAAGTCGAGGAGGCGACCGGGTGGGGAGACGACGGGGCGAGAAGGGAGGCGGAGCGAGCGGAGAGACGGTCGAACAAAGCCACAACTGAAAAGCACCACCTTACCAGCTGTGGCTTTTAGGAGTACTTTAGCTATGACTTAGTTGTGTAGCTGCTTTACAGCTGGGCTATTTGGGAGAGCTTTAGGTCTAAAACTGAAACACAACTCTTCTAAACAGGGCCTAAGAGTACGAATACAATACAAATTGCAGTTCATTAGGGATTTTAATATTAGCCGTCTGATCAGCGTAGGTAAATTGGTAAAATCCTCGAGCTCTCACCCGTCCGATTTTGCCAATTGCCTGCAGTTCGCCAACGCTACCGGTGATTCATCGTAGTTCAATGTAAGGTGATCTGACACCTGAGATGTGTGTAGAGAAGATAAAAACGCTCGTAGTACAGTTCCCATGTGATGGTAAGATATTGTTCATTACTACTATGCTAATGTGCTTCCTTCACATGGTGATACAACAAGCATGGTGTGTAGGATAGATACCGTGTTGTAGATTCAAAAGTGCGGCCCTTGGGTAAGCGGCCAAATTCAACTAGTCATGTTGGAGGTTGTTGAATTCGACATCGATTTAGGATAGTTCGTTTAGAAGTTAGATCGGAATATTCTGATTTTCGGATATCCAAAAATATACAGCTCACATTTTAGCAACTTCAATTGACCCAGCCAAATAGTCTAAACTAGACCCTCCCTCCACGGCTCCACCATCCTGTCGCCGTCCTGCTGGCCAATGCTTGTCGTCACCAGAGCTTAATATGTAAGAATATACTTCCACTTGCCTACTAAATACCTAGTTTTTTTTTTCTTTTTGCAAAACATAAAGGAATATCTGATACTTTTGCAACTTTGTTGGACTACCTAATAAAATGACTTATTAAATTACGATAATTTTGTTGTATGTTAAACTCATATGATTCGTCAATCATTACTATATATGTTGTATATGTTTTCACTCGATATCCAACAAAAATATTCGGTATCGTATCAGTTTCACTCCGTATTCACTTCAAATTTGTGGCCGATATTACGGACTATCCGTATCTAACTCCAAGTTCGACAAAAAAAATGGTATATGATACGAAAAGAGCGATATCCGACTGAATCTGAGCCGCTTGCACCCCTAAATGTGTATTAAGATATATTATTGCCAAAGGAAATGGATCACATCTCACTATAGGGTTTTTTTTATTATGGAATGTGATTATCAACAATAGTCCAAGTCATTGATGTTCTTCCTCTTAAAAAAAAGACATTGATGTTCACTAACAAGTCGATGATTGTATTAGCAACAACGTTCAGTACCACGATGTCTATCTTGCAGAATCACAGAATGAACCAAGAAACACTAACATGCTTCACAACCTATACAGTAAATGAAACTTCTGAAGCATTCAGATGCCACAGCATTGTAGGGTATCAGAACTGTGACCCATTTGGTCAAATTCCAAAGATACAAACTTTTCATGCTTTCATCATGTACAAGATGGTAAAACATATTCATCGACACCGTCCTGCTTTTCTAAATCACGAGGACCGATGGCATTTCATCTGCAACAAAGGTTATGGGAGGAGGTCCCTTGTTAACTAGCCTAGTCCTAGGAACTGAAGGAGAGCAAGCACAGATCTGATGACTCGTGATCGCCATCCATGTCAACCATCTACAAATAGACAGCGCTAGTGTAATTCAATTTAGACTTCCATAACTAAATGGAAACTTTCAGAATTAAAATGAAACAAGACGGTATATATATACCTTGAATCCTATCTGATTATAGAGGCTCTGAGCAGGTAAGTTATCCTTATGTACATGCATATAAATATTTTCAGCACCTACAGTAGGGGTGAAGATATCAGCAGATGAAACACAATTATCTGGTATTTTGCTATTCCAGAATAACATATTGCTTTACCATTGAGTCTTGCAGCATCAATGGCCAATAACAACATGTTGCTGGCAATCCCTTGACGCCGTGCATAATTAGCAACACATACATTTGTTAAATATCCAAATTTCGGCTGGTCTGGTTGATAGATTCTACAGTGAAATGGTGACTTTCCAGGCTCCTGTAAACAAGTTTGAAATGTAACTTCCAAAGACACCAACAGAAGTAATAAAAATACAAGGGTGCTATTTTCCCATACGGCAGGAAATTTCTCGCCATGAAGAGGATGCCTGACACATACATCCAGGGTGCCAACGACACTATTCAGTACAGTTCGCTTGATGTCATCATTCTTTACCTGCAATATTACATCGTGAGACAGTGAGACTTTAGCTGTGGAATATGAGGAAAATATTGGTAAAGCGGCTTTTAGAGAGTTCAACGATGTAAACCGAATCAGCAGACAAGATATGAACAAGAACAGAAACACTGAAGTTTTAACCAGCCAAATTGTTAGATAGCCATTTTAGCATGTGTTGATTCCCTCAAAGCATATTTTATGAACTAACATGCTGGATCAAGGATCTAGTAATAAACTTGATGCACGAAGTACAAAGAGTTTTTATCTCGTACCGCAACGAAACATATATACTTCTCTCCAACCTGCTTGCTACATCGCATCTTTAATGCATGAAATCCCTGCAATGAGATGATTGCCAATGATACATGTGAACCAGAACAGAAGCTATTGAACGATCAGATGGTGGAAAATTAATGAGAACATTGTGACACACTGTCCATTTAAAAAGAATGCTATGTGAACAGAGGCCACGAGAAATTCTTAACATGTCACTATTTTAAATATCTTTACCACCTCAAGCACCAAAAAAAAGATGACTAACTGAGTTCACTGGTACCTGCGATGCAAACTTTCTTTTGGAGCTTTCAACAATGCTGCAGTAAAAAATAATGATAAATAAATATTAGTTGCAAGGATAATGCTAACAATGAGTGAATAAGAGTACAAAGAACAAATACAGCTACATAAAATATCCCTGTAAATTAAAATACTAACCGATCGCCTGACTGATCCTCATAGCGATGTTCTGCTCTCAACCATGCGGCAATCTATCAAGTGTTGGTAAGAAGGGATGTAACTAGTAAGGCATAGTGGTAAAGTAAATATTATAATTTCATAGCACTAACTAAAAAGTGAAGTAAATGATTTGGAACATAGCTGCTGGCTAGGAATCTCATGTATTGAGCCAATATTAGTATGCAAAACAAAAGACAGGTAGAGGACACTAGTATTGGCATATAATAATTGCCATCAGCTCATCACAAATCACATGTGCCGGCCATGTCAACCAAAAGTGGAGGACTTTAAAATAATGCCCATAAACAATGACCTTATATTTTCTAGAAGTAAAAAGGATAATACCCAGTATTCCTCATCAATTATAGCCTCCCGAGCAACGTAACAACCAAAAAATCTTTTGTATTTGCAATTACTCTCCTCAATTGAGAGTCGAAGACGGTTAAAACGGAGATCAGAAGGTTCAGCTGGATGCAGAGGTGTGGGTACCACCGTTATCTGGTTGGATAAGCTTGATGAAAGCCCAGGGTGAGAAGCTTTTCTGGCAACATTAAGGCTATCAGTGACTGTTTCCTCTTTTCCACCGTTAGTAGAAACCACTGGCTCATCTTTCCTAAAAAAGTAAAGTGATTTTGCATCAAAATAACAAACAACATGCATAAAATCTAAGTAGAGAGTTACTATGCTATCTCCACGCAGTGGCGGAACTAGAAATTTTCCGTTGGGGTGCACAATTCACACATACAACTCTACAGTCTTTTACAATTATTTCGTAACATCATAAATCCAACATATATATTTGAAATTTGCTAAAAGCACAATACAAATAGTTCTAAGGTCTTAAATATTCCAAACCACCAAAATCGGAACCAATTCAATCAACAAATTTGGCCCATCAAAAAGGTGATCTTGTAGCACTTTTCAAATTTTGGGAGGTGCCGGAGCATACCTGACAGCCCCTCTAGTTCCACCCCTAGCTCCACTGCTCCGGCACCCCATCTAGTTCCTCCCCTAGCTCCACGCTTTCGAAACAAGAAATTATCAAGCTCCGCTGGAAACTACACTTAGATGAAATCCACCATGCCAAGACATACACATAATAAAAACCTAAGTCCCGACCAAATGACCATCGGTACATGCTAAATAAACGAGATGGCAAAGCAGTGTTACTTGGACACGGACACAGGAGTCAGAATCCCTCGGATTTGGGGTTTCCGTTTTGGCAAAAAAATTTGGACACTATGAAATGCTACTTGAAATCGGACATGGGTGTCGGAATCCGACTCGGATTCAAGGTGTCCGATTTGGCAAAAAAATTTGGACACAGTCTTGAAGATGCTATCAAAATCCCATATGGAGTAGTTCGCAGTTTTTTTTTTCAGAACAGGGTGGCATCTTTGTCTTTTCCTTTTGGATTAAACTTGTGGTATTAAAATTGGTGCAATACAACCAGCAATTGGTCAACTACACCACAGCAATAGGATATGCTAAGAGCGTGATCCTACATCGAACTAATCGGTGACCCTTTCTTGTCATGTATATAGCTTGAAACACGCAATCTAAGTAATCACCACTCAACAACGCCCCCAAATTTCATTGATTTCTCTCCTCCTTAATCAAACAGGTTCGTCCGTTCTTCATGGCAATCAGCGACTAAAATCATGAAATTCCTCTGAACAGCTACGACCAGAGAGCGAACCAAACGCAAACACGACAAGAACCGAAGAAGGGTACTCACATAGGCGTGGCGGCGAGGCGCCGGTGGAGGACTCCCCGGCCACTGAAGCCGCCCCGCACGCCGGCGAGCGGCGGCGGCGGCGCGATGGCGCCGGGCGCCATGCACGCGGTAGCCCCCGCGGGGAGGAACCGGAGACCCTAACCGCACTCTCTAGACTCTAGCCCGCGAGAGGAAGAGGTGGAGGCAGCGGTCGGCAGCGAGACGGAGGGGTGGTCGCGGCGGGGTTCGCGGCGGCGTGCGGCGCGGTCTACCTGCCTCTCGGCCCTCTTTTCTTTTTACGTTTTCCTCTTATCCGTTTAGCTTGTTTTGTGGGCCTGACCGATCCGGTTCGATGGTCGGGTTCTTCCTTCCGGTGGCAGATGGCCACCTTTACTGACTTACAGCCGTTCGTCCCCACGCGCCCATGTTTATAGTCTCCGTGGTCCGTCGGCTTCCATGGCTGGACCATATCACCACATGATTGGCTATACGAGGGATGCGTTGGAAGCCAACGACAATGCATTCATCCAGCCAGGGGCGTATACAGGCCCCGGGCTGCCCGTGCTGCAGCCCGGGACCTAGTACCGAAAGCCCATTAATTTTTTAAAAAAAACTATTGAAAAATAATTAAAAATATAGATTTAATTTAAGATCAGTTGATCCAGCCCAGGGCTTGGGCCTGGGCTGGCTCCGCCCCTGCATCCAGCTATATGCATGATTTGTACTAGGTTGCAGTGGAGGACTAGAGGTGGGTACTTGGACCGGCCCGAAGCATGACGGGATGGCTCGGTGCAAAGCCCGACACGGCACGATTCCGGACCGGATCGGGGCGGCATGCAACTATAGCACGGGCCGTGCCGGGTCTGAGAACTGGGCACGATAGGCGGCACGACCCGGCACGATCGTTTGGGCCGGGCCTGTGCCGGCACGGCACGAAATCACGGATTAAGACATAAAAGTTGGCAGACATTGTTAATTTAAGACATCTTCAAGCATTGCATTTATCTTTGACATTTTGTTGATGTGCTTAGTCTCTTAATTAATTAAAATAGGTAGTTTAGTAGTAGTGATGTGTTTTATTTCTTTGCTCGTCATAATAGTGAAAATGGGTCGGGCCTAGGCTGGTACGGCACGAAGTAGGCACGAAGCGCAAATGGGCCGGGCTTGGGCTCGCCAAAGGCGAGTCGAGCCGGCACGGCCCGGCACGGTGGGCACGATGGGCTGTCGTGACACGGCACAGTTTCGGTCCGAAGCACGATAGATCCAGACCGGACCGGCACGGCACGACGCCCACCTCTACGAAGGACATATGTGTCTTAAGTTCCAATGCACGCTGTATTCTAATTGATGGATAACTCATTGATTCTACATTGGTTGACGAGGCATCTCTCCAACATGAATTTGCTGAGTTTATTTTACCCACAAGAGTGATGATGACGATTCTCTCGAGACAAAAAAAATAGTGACGAGGATGATATATAAGATGAAGTTCGGCAAAATTAGAGGGGAAGATGGTCTGAAGGATGCATTACAGCCATTCTATAAGAGCATCTCCAGGGCCCTTAAAACAAAGTTCTTATTTTGGATTTAGGGACTCCTCCTATTTTTTGAGGCCTTGTTTTCAGAGCACAAGTCCAGCAATAGCCCCTAAATCTCAGCCCCTATTTTACTTTTTCTCCTATTTTGACATATCTGCTATGTATAATCTTCATTTGACACCACTAAAATTCAATCAAAAATATTTGTAATACATAAAACATAAGCATATTAACATTTACAATTTAAAAACATGAAATTTAAAATTTAAATTTAAAATTTTCAAAACATGATAAAATTTTCGAAACCTCTCATGTATTTCCCAATCTTCAATAATAGGGGTTGTACTCGTGTCCCTGGGAATTGGGGCTGAGGAGGCAAATTTAGGGGCCTCCTAATTTTAGGGGCTTGAGTTGGGGCCCCCTGGGAATTGGGGCTGAGGAGGCAAATTTAGGGGCCCCCTAATTTTAGGGGCTTGAGTTGGAGCCCTGCTGGATCCGTTTTTTTTACTGCACTCCCTATTTTAAGGTTTAGGGGCTCTGCTGGAGATGCTCTAAGCCCAACAAGTTATTGAGCAAAAGCCCGGTACAATTTCTGAAAAATTGCTAAGTTTAAGAGAGCTACGGTTCTCTGACCATCGTTTCACCACCTGCTATTTTATTATCAACCTTTTTGTTGTATATGTATAGTGCAAAAATGTATATTTTTGTTGTAGCTTTTACATTGGAAAAAACCTCCAACCCCATACCCCTTCAAGGTTGCATTTGGTTGCCAGGATGAAGTTGGATGGGATATGATCATCCAGTCTGGATGGGATAGAGCTATCCAGGTGGCTGTTTGGTTGGGTGGATAGGAATAAGCCAATTTTTTTATTTGGTTGGATGGATGGGATAAGCTAGTTTTTTTATTTGGTTAGATGGATGCGAATGGATGAGCTAGTTGTAATCAAGGTTTCGAATTTTCGTTTGAAAATTTTAGACAAAATTTAACCGAAGTTTGAATATATTTTTTTTGACAAAATTTGATTGCAATTTAATTTTTTGGACAAAATTTGAATTTTAAGACAATTTGATTTTTTTTTGAACGAAATTTTAATTTTCAAACAAAACATCATCAACAATTGATTTTTTTGGACAAAATTAGATATTTTTTTGGACAAAATTTGACCACATTTTGACCAAAATTTGAATTTGATCGAGTACACTTTGGCGAAATTTGAATTTGAACGAATTCACCTCTTCATACAGCAAATTGGATGAACCCGTCCGGCCTTTTTTTTTTTATAGCTCTATCCAGCATCTCAAGGGAATATTCCAAAAAACTGGATAACCATATCACATCCATCCAATTAGGGATGGCAAAAATACCCGTGGGTCCGAGTACCCGTGGGTACCCGACCCGACGGGTCCGGGTCCAAATTTGGACCCACGGGTATATGAGTTCGAGTTCGGGTCTCATGTTGGACCCATGGGTACCCAGATCCGGACCCGATTCCAAGGTAGAGGGTGAGGTGAGTTCAAAATAGATTAGCATGCACCCATATCACAAGCCACACCATAGCTCAATGGAAGGAACCATGTGATTGAATCAAGAGGTCTTGTGTTCAAGCCCCATTCTAGCTAATTTTTTTCATATTATTTGAATACCTCATGCATGCATACTCAACTAACGGGTCCGGGTCCGAGTCCATATTTTGGGTCTCGGGTCCGGGTCCACGGAGGTTGGACCCGGAGGGACCCGGACCCGTTGCCATCCCTACATCGAATCATCCAAACAATTGGATGACTTCAAATCCAGAGATGACCATATCCCATCGACCTACCTCCACCCAACCAAACGCCACCCAAGTCACTGGTAGTCTAGTAATGAGTGTGTATACGGCCCTAAATATTGCAAACCTGTGAAAGCCATCCCTTCCAAGTTTCCAAAAACTCCCCCAAAAAAGACCACACACAGGGGGAGGGATGCACTTCATGACATTTTTTTTTTTTTGGGAATTTTATAAACTTTAAGATACAGTTCCTAATTTAGATATATGCCACTGTATATTTCCTAATTTTGATATATGCCATTATAAAGTTTTGACTTTGATATATACGACCGCTAAATAGGCAAATTTTGATATATGCTATTATGTAAAAATCAGGGCAATAATACCCTATCTTCTTAATCCACCCCTGCAAGCCCCACCTCCTTCACCGCTCCCATGGCCGTCGTGACCCTCTTCCTCCCCTCCTCCATTCAACCTCTCCAAATCTAGCAGCTAGCGCCTCTCACCCACTACTATAGGAATGTGCATCACAATCGGTTCTTTTTCGTCATCATAGTCGGTTTTGGTGATGATACAAAGTCTTTAGACAATGATGATATGGCGCTATCACAATCGATTTTTGGCTAATTGTGATAAATTGTCATCACAATCAATTCCGAACTAGAACCGATTGTGATGGTGATTGTGATGGTGATGAGGGGGTCATCACAATCAGTTCTGATCTAGAACCGACTGTGATGAACTAGTTTGATATCCACATCATTCGAAAACAAACCCTAGATTACATATTACAGTATATATACATTCACAATATCTAACACAATATCACATAATATTCAAAATACTTATATTATATTGTTTATATAGCACATAACATTCACAACACAAGGAGAAATTTAATCAGATAATTTTCAGTGACAACATCCTTATAGTTGAGAGTTAAATGCAGTAGTTAGAATGATTTCGCAATTAAGCAAAGCATATAATAAGAGATGGCTGTCGTATCACACAGTAGACGGGAAAAAAAACGGGGTCAAACAGAAATCATGGCAAGCCTGATGACAGACCTCACGATTTTAAACATTGGAGTAAATCTCCGGAAAGAAACATTGGTTCACTCTTGAGTAGCGGTATATCTGTAACGTGTAGCCACATGCAGGCAACTCCTGAATAAGTTTGTTTTGTGCTTCCTTGATGGTAGAAATAAATTGACCAAGATGTTGCATCTAGAAAGAAACAGTTTCAGCGAACCCTACCGTTAGAAGATTCATGCATGATGCGATGAGTATTGTATTAATTCCCAGCAGATTTTTGTTCAGATCAAGGGCAGATTTTTGTTTCGATTCTTTTTTGCAGATCAGGGGCATTTCCCTGCTTTACAAGAAAAATAGGTAAGGCAAAGTCACTCATTAGACAGTAACTCTGCAGTGCGTTCCAATCTTCAAGAGTCACAAGCCTAGCTTATTTGCCGAAGGGACATGCACAGTTGCACTTCAGCATTTGTTGTTGTAGTCTGGAATTGGAGGCAACATATCAAAACATTTTTACAACACACACACACACACACACACAGAGAGAGAGAGAGAGAGAGAGAGAGAGAGAGAGAGAGAGTAATTATCAAACTAAGCAATTCCTTGGCACTGTCAGACCTTTGCTTTTGCACAAGAATTTGTTCAAGAGCTTTCATATCAACTTTATCAAACTGTGTGACAGCTGTTACCCAATGTTTCACTCTTTCCTTTGTGGCCTTGTGGGAAACTCTGGTGGGAACAATGAACCACACAAAATTGATTCAATTGACTCCGGTCTGCACCAAATAAATAAAGAATCACATGGACATTTTCTCATAGGCTCACACTAGAATTTCACTGATCACAGTGTATGTCACACAATCACCTAATATCTCTGCCTCGGTGAAAAAGTGATACTATTGAGCTGATTTCCATGCAGGACTTAAAGCATACGAGTTTTTATTTGTGTTTGTAACCATCAGATGTTGATGCTGGAGAAAATATGAACAGATACAAACAAAAAGTTTACCCGTAATTCTATAAAATGTCAAAAACACGAATTTATGCATTTGTATCCGATGTTTGTCTCATGTGCACCAGAAGGAACAATGTACCAAATGCTATCAAGCAGATCAAAAGAAAAGTGGAAAACCATAACAAGCATCAATCCCATGCATGAATTGATGGCCCGGACAAGTATGATAGGGAGTATTTCGAGCACAAATCGTACCTGTACTATGCAGTTACGCCCGAGCGCTAACCCGTTGGAAACCTTCTCCTAAGACTACGGAAGGGAAACCAAAACACCTTCCCTACTGTCCAGAAGATGCATACTTCTAGAAGCCTTTGTATGAGCGTTAGGATTAAGAAAGGAAGCTGAAAGAGCAAGCCAAGGCAGCACATTTTCAAAAGGAGCCGAAGATCACCCTTGAAGACTATTATTGGGTGTATCTGTACCTGTACGGGCCTAATTGAAAAAAAGCCAAGGCGAACAGCCTCGCCGGATCAAAGGGGAAGGCACTGATGGATCCTTCCGTGTAAGGTCTACGACAGGTAGCATGACTTCTTTACAATTCTAAAATGCGCACATGTATTATAGTTGTACTTCCCGTTCATCGTTCGTCTGTATCACCATTTGTACCGTACAAGTACGATGGCTAACATAGGCATCGAACCGAATTGTATGCGCCACATATGTTTACTTGTCTTATATGTCATGCAATGCAACGGTTCCATATGCGCCATCTATCTTCTTTCATTTTGTACGACTTTTTTTGCATCTTTATGTTTATGATATGTACATCGATTTGATTATAATTTCACAATTTTGAAGTAAAACACTCAATAAAAGAAACAATAACTATCAATTAAAATTCTACAATTTTATAGTACATCACTAAACAAAAAAAAATCCAAAAACTATCGATTGAAATTCCTTAATTTTCTGCTACATCAGTGAACCAAAAATTTCGAAAAATATCATGTACACCCTACCTTCATTCTGTTTCCACCAATATTAAACGTCACTTTTACGAATTTTTCCTTATTAATTTCTCTACGCCCTATTATTTTCTAATTAACAAACATCCTTCCCGAATTTCTGATAAATTTTGTTAACACGTATATTATTCCTGCATTTTTTGAAACGTAGGCCGCATTGCTGTTTTTTCGGTATACTTATTTTCTGATTTTTTATTTTAACAAAATTCATATGCGCTTCCCTCTTCTTTCTTCTCCCTCTTTCTTTCTCTTCTCCTATTCCCCTCTCTTTTTTTGTTAGCAGTGCTCCCTGTCGCCATTCCAAATGGCAACAGAGTTCTTGCCGTTGCCCAAGAGCCCTCTGTCGCCATTTGAAATGGTGACACAGCTATAGAGAGTCTATTGTCATTTCAAATAGCTACAGAGTGGTATTTTTGTTATTTTTTTAATCGACATATTATATTTTCAATTTTTTATTAAAAAGGTATTATTTTGAAAAAAAATCGCAACTACTGCATGTGCCACACCATAAAGCGAGTATTCTGTGGCATGGGCGTGCATATCTCAAAAGAGAAACTTTATAGTGGCATATCTCAAGCCTAATAACTCTATAATGGTATATACCTAAATAACCTAACGGTAGGCCAAGCAGATGAAAAAAGTGAAATGAAGTTATCGAGCAAGGGACCGCCTCAATCGGACTAGATACCAACCTTAATGCTCACACTTGTTTACTTGCAAAGCAGCAAATAATAAACAGCTAAAAGATGCTCCTGGTTCCAAAATTGCAACTAAATCCTGGGAGTTCACGTCCAATGCTCAGGCCTTCGCTTGTGCCAAGAACACGTGTAAGCAGGCCTATCGTGCCGTACCGATTCCAAAATCCTCTGTATTTCTCAGGACAATTGACATCATTTTGCTACATGGATGCAGCTTCAAGAACAAGTTCGTCACGATCACAGGAAGAGCTGAACTTCGCTCTTCCTCCCCAGCAAGATGATCAGAACCGTCCAAATCGATCCTACGTCGGTAGCTGCACTACAGTATTGCCAGTTGTCGCGGCATCTGATTCTCGGCTCACTAGTAGCTATGAAAATTGAAGAATCTCCTTTACATCACAATCCAGTGCTCATCACCAATCCGTGGATAATAATGGACAATCTGAATACGTTCCTTTACATGATAGGAATCTATAAGTAGTCAAAAGGTTTGGTGATAAAAATATCGATAGGTTCCCTCCTTGTTTCTGAAGATTGGTTCAGCTAGCCAAGCTGCATAAGGAAGGAAATCCTGAAGAACCAAGTGCTGCATACATAACCTTCAGACTTTCAGAGAGTAGAGACTTCGCAGCGTGCATACATAACAGCATGGGGAGGTCATCTTCCACGGAGAAGCTCATGTGCGTCGTCCTGGCGGTCCTGGCCGTCCTCTCTCCGCTGTACATCGACCGGAAGCCTGCGCAGGACAGCGACGACGAGGAGGACGGCGGCGGCGGGTCGGCGCTGCTGCTGCCGGCGCTGCTCATCGTGCTGATCTTGGCCATCAACGTGACGTGCTTCATGGACCGAAGGGTGGTCAGGTTCGACCCATACTGGATACACCGCGTCGGGGGCTCTTCGTGCGGGCTCATGGCTATGCTGCTGCTTCTCGGCTTCGTGCTCAAGTGCAAGGCGTCTTTCTAGCGCAAGTCCCCGACACGGTGTATCCAGTATGGGTCTCGTTTTTTTTTTTTTTTGTTTGTTTGTTTGTGAGATGATGTGTTAGGAACCGAGGATCGCACCGAGCAGCTCTGGTTGTCAAACTAGTTTGCTTCTCTGCTCCGTGATCTTGAGTAAGTCCTGTACTGGCACTTGTTCAAACGCTACGCATGTAAAGGCTCTACTCCCAACACTTTCGGTAATCTGCACGATTGACCTCTTTTATGCGAGTTGCCTTCTACTGCTTGTTTTTTTTTTTCTTTTGTTGCAGCATTCTACTTGTTTTATTACTACCAATTGATTTGGAGTGCAATTTTCATCACTAATTCATCAGAAAACACTTGGCAATCAAAGAGAAGATCGCCTTTTGAACTTGTGTCAGCGAAGCGCATACAAATAGGTGGTAGTGGTAGAGCCGAAGCCGAAGTTTTTTGGAACTGGGCCGCTACGCAATGCCCACCTAGTCCAACGTGAGAATGAGCAAACCGCCAGTGAGTCCGTGACGGACGACCGCGTCGTCGCTCGTACCACCGCCGCGCTCCCTGAATGCCACCACGCACGCTCGGGCCCATTTCGTTTGCCACTTGCGACCGCGCGGCTAGCCCCCCGCTGTCGTGACCGCGCCCACCGAGATTAAAATCCTGGTCTCGGATTTCGGCTCTCTTCGATATTTATAGTTCTGACAAAATAAAAAATCTAAATTTTTTTTAAATTACTATAATATTTTGAAAATTTCGATTTTTTTACCAGATGCACACTTCTTTAGACCGGATTAGATGGTCAGCCTCTAACTTTGAATGAGATGTATACAACAAAATTCAAAAGAACCGCACTTCATTTATTTTGCTAGCACTGGCCTTCACAAACTTCATTAAAAACTTGTTATACACAATATTGCATGGTATTGCTTAGCTCAGTGATAGAGCACTTACTCTCCAGTATGCAGGTCCCGGATTCGATCCCAAAAGGTTGCATTTTTTTGGACCGGCGTTGCTGTAGGACCGAGTAGGCAACTAGAGGGGGGTGAATAGATGCCGAATAAAATTCAACTATTTCTTTCTGAAAATAAAAGACCCCTAAATAGCGGAAGAATATCTAATAATGAAGAGATCAAAAACCCTAGATTAATTAGCGAGACAAGTCGAACAAAAATCAAAACTAGTTCTATCAAAAAACGAACAAACCTTTTAATCAAGAATCAAAGCGAAAAAAAAGAGAATATTGCATAAACTTATCTTTTTATTCCAAAACCATCTTCAACAAGATGACACCAAAAAAAAATCTTCTAATCTTCAATGATTAGAAAACCCTAAACAAAATCTCTAATCTCACAAGATTAGAAAACCCTAAACAAACTAAAGAGAGCACAAAAGCTCTTCTTTGTTGTAGGCACCTTTTGCTTCTTGCCCTTTGCATTGGATGAGTTCTAAGCCCCTAGAACCCTCTATTTAAAGGACAAAAGAACAGGAATCCTTTTTCTATTCTTCATCTTCACGTTGACTCGAACACTGCTTGCACCGGCCCTTCTCCATGTGCTAGCCGACTTGCAATCGAAAGAAAGCGACAACTTCGGATTGTACTCACGGCGGCCTCTGTTTTCCACCCTCCACTCGGATTATCACCTGCCGACCAAACCTCCTTGCCGGCTCAACTTCATGCAGACTCGGACACGGCAACGGCTGGCTCCTGGTACTCACGCACACATGCAAGTAGTACACCACGCATGCAGCACACATACACATGCATGCACTCACGCACACACACTATGCACATGCACACACACTATGCACATGCACACACACACACATGCATGCACTCACGCACACATGCACACACACACAATGCACATGCATGCACCCACACACACACATACTCGTATGCACACACAAAAAAAAATTCGTATACACGCGTATGGCCCACCTGCCACTAAGCTGCAACGATCTCGACCTCACGTACACTGTCCTCTAGTCCAAACATCTCGTATGACATCCTCGACCTTCACGACCTCAGTTCTTCCCTGAACCTAGTCTCGGTCCCGTCATCGACCATGTTTGACCTCAAGCAACACCTGCACGTGAACAAAAATACAAAAACAATTTCCGAGCCCAAGTTCGCGACTTGACTCACATTAATCCATACAACCACTAAATAATCAAACCACTTTCAAATCTTATCAAATAATCAAATCAATTTCAACTCCTTTCAAATACTCATCATCAAAAACAATTGGATCAAAAACAATGATCCTTCAATCTCCCCCTTGATGAGTAATTTGACAAAACACAATAAGATTTGACAAGAGTAGAGAGGAAAAAAAAAATAAGAGTTTGAGACCCAAAAGATTCCAAGACCAAGTAAAGACCAAGTAAATCCAAATTCTCAAACAGTTTGAAATTCACCTCTCTTTTTATTTTTCTTCTTCTTGACTTTTGCTCTCCCCCTTTTTGACAAAATAGTCATCAAGATCTCAAAACTCCCCCTTAATGAATGCAGTATCTCAAGCTTTGAAGTATATTCAAGGTATATAATCAAAGTAAAGCATTTGGAGAGTTTTTACGAGAGTTTTCACATTTTGTATCAATTTATCCAATGAGAAAGCAAATTGTGAAAATATGGAGGCTCTAACACATAGAATAGTTGTTGCATAAGCAAATTAGAGCAAACAAGTAAAATGTCATAAACTGATTTTGCCAAAGCTAAAAAGAAATCTATCATGAGCAAAGAGAGACTTTCAAATTCACTAATGTTTGTCTCAAGCCTTTTCAAAAATTTGAATTTCCTTTTTCTCTTTTAGCAAGTTTGACAATTTTGCTTTGTGATCAACGAGGATGACAAGTAGCGCACACTAGCCCATACTTGTGTATGAGTAGGTAGTTCTTTCTTGTATCTTTCTCAGTTTAAATTGGCAAGTGGCTTCACATTGTTACGAACTTGTTTAGACAAGTAGCCTTTTCTTGCATCTTTTGAATTTAAATCCCTGGCAAGGAAGCTGCACATTGTACTAAACTTGTGTTTAGCCAAGTAGCTTTTGCTTGCATCTTTTTCAACTTGCTTTTATCATTTAAAACACTGATTTTGCTTGAGACTCATAATGATCATTTGAAGTCCAACAAAAGCTCACACATAGTTTCTAATCAGCTCTAGCCTTTCAACAGATGACAAGAAACTTTTAAGCCTATTTCACAAATGCAATACCATAATGAACAAGAGCCAAAATATTCTCGAAAAGCATCTCAAATTGAATTATTTTAGTCTTTTAGTCTTTTAGTGAGAAGTGAAGCAATGTAGCATTAATTTGACTATATACACAAGAATAGTCAACAAAGCTTTGTACTACATGATGCAATGAAAACAGGGGAGTTTTCTTTAAGTGTAACGACAAAATAGCTCCTTGTAGTAACCAAAGTCAAGTAACACAAATGAAAGAGTTAAAATCAAGACTCCCCCTCAAATCAACCCATGGGGATGAATGATCCCAAGTTCGCCGCGTAAGAAAGCAAAGCGAGAAGAATCAAGCGGCTTAGTGAAAATATCAGCAATTTGAGCATCCGAATCAACAAATTTCAGTTCAATAGCTCCTTTTTCAACAAGATCTATAAGAAAATGAAATATGATGTCAATGTGTCCAAGAAAGAGAATTACTCAAGAAGTGGCATGAACCAGATGTACTTTTTCTATCAATTCTACATCCTCCAAATTCAGCATCAGAGAAAGCTCTTAAACTAATGCATGAGGAAGCAGAAAGCCATATGCCAAAATCTTGAGTACCACGGAGATACCTTAAAATCCTCATGATAGCTTGTCGATGTGAAGCACGCGGGGAAGCTTGAAAACGAGCACACAAGCACACAGCAAACTCCAATTATCTCATCCTCAACAGTATCATCATCATCTTCATCAATAAAGATACTCTCCCCCTGAACATATGCACTGCACTGCACTATTTGGACTAGTGCCTTTTGCGAAAACAGAGGTGGAAGAAGCATTTTGAAAATAACACTTTTAGCACGAGATGCACGAGTGAAGGAGGAGAACCAATTCTTATCATCGGACATGTGGCGTGAGCATCCGGAATCCACTAGCCATATGTTCTCCTTCCTTGCGTGAGAAGCCTACATAGAAGCAGAAAGTGTCGAGGTCTCCGATGCTTGGGGTTAGAAATAAGATGTTTAGGAATCCAAAGATCGAGACACGACGACGATAAACTTGGCACAACACGAGCATTCTTATGCATAAAAGCAGATTTGTCTTTTCTCGTGTTCTTAGCAACAAGAGGTGTTTGCATCACCCTAGGCACATAATGAGAAATGAAACGTGCACTGGAAATTAGACCTAGCCTTAGTTCTTTCTTTCTTTTGTTGTTTGGCTAGTCTAAAGCAGAAATTCACCAAATGACCATCTTTCCCACAATGAATGCAATTGTACTTAACATATGGTTTGGCATTAGAAGTAACTTTTGCACTTGAAATAGTGGGAGATAGAGTGCCGCCAGATTTAATCAAAGTTCTTTTAGACTCATTATCAATTTTCACATTTTTGCTCTCAACAGGTTTAGTAGAAGCATGAGAGTTAAAACCTAAACCCTGTTTGTTGAAGCTCACTTTAGATTGATCTAAAATCATGTTCAAATTTTTCTTCCCTTTAGTGAACCTAGAAAGAGAATCTTGCAAGTAGTCAACCTTTTAGCAAGATTTAAACAATTATCACAAGGAGTGTCAATTTTAGCTTTACATTTACGGCAATTTGAACACGAGTTAATTTCATGAGTGAACATGTCATTTGTTAATTGGATAACTCTACAATTTGCATCTTTTAATTTCAACTCAAGAATAGAACATTTAGAGCAAGCAATTTGATCATGTAAACTATCGAGAGCAACCAATATTTTTCACAAGTTTTTCATTTTTCAATTGTTCGGCATAACCTTGTTCTAGTTTAATCACATGTTCCTCTTTTAGTGACTTAATTTCAAATTTGAGATCTAAGCAAGTATCACAAATATTTTCCGAATTTGAATTTCTAAGATCAAAGTTTTCAGATTTTAGCATGGATAGATCTTTTTCTAAGCTTTTTATTTTTGAGTGAAGATTTTCTTAAAGATTTTCTCAATATGACTAAAACTTCACAAAGCTCATCGTATGAAGGTATTACCTCATCACCGTCGCTGGAGGTGATGTCGTTGTCACTAGAATCACTAGTGTTCCCTTTTGCCATGAAGCATACACAGGTGAGATCCTTCTCATTCGACCGTTTGCTTCGCTTCCTTCTCATCTTCAGTTGAGTCATCAATGTCGCTTAAGTCTAAGCGACCAATTGCCTCGAAGACTTTGTTGAGCATCTTCTTTGTCCGTTGTTTATTTTTATCCTTGCTCTCTCTTGGCCGGAAGGACTTGGAGGAGTTGCTTTGCTCCTTCTCCTCTCTATCTTTGTTCTTGAAGCAGATTAGCACGGATGTGCCGGCCTTACCTTGATTGTAGCTTGATGGATGGAGGCTCCTCTTCTCTCCCTTGATCTCATGTAAGCTCCATTGACACGCTTGGAAAGAAGAGCAAGTGTATCTTCTGGTATTTGATCTAGCTGTTCATCACTAAGAGCACTCAAAGCAGTAATGGAATATGATGATGAAGAACTAGTAGCATTATCATATGAAGAATTAGCATTAAGAGCCATAGAGTTATCATTGGAAGTTCTTGAAACAATGTCTATCTCAAAAGTCTTGAGACTAGAATATAGTTTATCCAAAGTCATTTCACTCATCTTATGAGCTTCTCTAAAAGCGATCACTTTCATTTGCCGATTTTAAGATCAAGAGATGATAGGAAATGTCTAGCATTTTTCAGTCGGTGTATTGTACATCAACAGCTCTAAGATTGTTTAAGATTCTATTAAAGCGAGCAAAACAATCATCTAATGATTCTCCAGAGTTCATTTCAAATCTAGTGTATTCCTTTTTAAATTGATCTTGCCTAGCCTCTTTGACAGAGTCAGTGCCTTCATGATAATCTTGAAGAGATTTCCAAATTTCATGAGCAGTGAGTAAATGACAGACTCTATCGAATTCTTTTCTAGCAAGTCCTTGAAGCAATATGTTTCTAGCTCTATTATTATTTTCAACATCTTTTTCAAACTCGATTTTATCAATATCATCATTAGAAGGAAGCTCGTACGAAATTTTTACCTTGCGCCAAATCGCGTTACCTTGAGCTTGAAGATATGCAGTCATTCGGATCCGCTTGATGGGAAATGCTGCCATCGAAGATTGGCGGCTTGTTTGAGTATTTCTCTGTTGCCATAACTTACCGTTTACTAATCACCTGTTAAGATGGATTAGTAGAGCCTTGCTCTGATACCACTTGTAGGACCGAGTAGGCAACTAGAGAGGGGGTGAATAGATGCCGAATAAAATTCAACTATTTCTTTCTGAAAATAAAAGACCCCTAAATAGCGGAAGAATATCTAATAATGAAGAGATCAAAAACCCTAGATTAATTAGCGAGACAAGTCGAACAAAAATCAAAACTAGTTCTATCAAAAAACGAACAAACCTTTTAATCAAGAATCAAAGCGAAAAAAAAGAGAATATTGCATAAACTTATCTTTTTATTCCAAAACCATCTTCAACAAGATGACACCAAAAAAAAATCTTCTAATCTTCAATGATTAGAAAACCCTAAACAAAATCTCTAATCTCACAAGATTAGAAAACCCTAAACAAACTAAAGAGAGCACAAAAGCTCTTCTTTGTTGTAGGCACCTTTTGCTTCTTGCCCTTTGCATTGGATGAGTTCTAAGCCCCTAGAACCCTCTATTTAAAGGACAAAAGAACAGGAATCCTTTTTCTATTCTTCATCTTCACGTTGACTCGAACACTGCTTGCACCGGCCCTTCTCCATGTGCTAGCCGACTTGCAATCGAAAGAAAACAGCAACTCGGATTGTACTCACGGCACTCTTTGTTTTCCACCCTCCACTCGGATTATCACCTGCCGACCAAATCTCCTTGCCGGCTCAACTTCATGCAGACTCGGACACGGCAACGGCTGGCTCCTGGTACTCACGCACACATGCAAGTAGTACACCACGCATGCAGCACACACACACATGCATGCACTCACGCACACACACTATGCACATGCACACACACTATGCACATGCACACACACACATGCATGCACTCACGCACACATGCACACACACACAATGCACATGCATGCACCCACACACACACATACTCGTATGCACACACAAAAAAAAATTCGTATACACGCGTATGGCCCACCTGCCACTAAGCTGCAACGATCTCGACCTCACGTACACTGTCCTCTAGTCCAAACATCTCGTATGACATCCTCGACCTTCACGACCTCAGTTCTTCCCTGAACCTAGTCTCGGTCCCGTCATCGACCATGTTTGACTTCAAGCAACACCTGCACGTGAACAAAAACACAAAAACAATTTCCGAGCCCAAGTTCGCGACTTGACTCACATTAATCCATACAACCACTAAATAATCAAACCACTTTCAAATCTTATCAAATAATCAAATCAATTTCAACTCCTTTCAAATACTCATCATCAAAAACAATTGGATCAAAAACAATGATCCTTCAGTTGCTTAGCATAAGAAAATCGGAAACATTAATATTAATATAGAGCACTGGGTTCGAACGCTCGACCACTCAGAGTGAGGGCATTGTCCGAATTTTTGAAAATCCCTCAACCTTAATCATCATCTGAAAAGTTTATGAGAACATTATGGATGTGTCAGGACCATTCACAAGAAATTTTCAAAAGTTTCTAACATGGTTTGCATCATTTTTCATTCGGTTAAAATTTGTTGGTCAACCTTTTATTAGGATAGTAGCATTGTCAGCATTTTTAAAAATTCCTCAAGCTTGAACATCATTTGAAATTTTTATAAGAATATTATTGATGTGTCAGGACCATCCACAAAAAAATTTAAATTTTTTTGACGTGTTTTGGACCAATTTGGTTCAGTTAAAAATCACCGAGATCTCGGCAAATCTCAGCAATATCTCAAATTTTTTGATAAAAAATAACTGGATTTGAATTTTTGCTTTTTGGATTTCGTCCGAAATAATGAGATTTCGTTGAAATTTCAGATTTTAGAGGGTAACGAAATGTGAACTGAAAATAAAATTTGGAACCTTAGCGCCCACCACCTGTGCAACCCTCCTGCGCTTGCGCGCGGTCCAACGTTTTGCGTCATTGGCCACTTGCAAAGTGTGCGCAGCAACGCCTGGCTCTTGGTCGGTGGCTCTCTACCAGTGCCCTCAATCGCGAGCCCGTGACCACCACCGACCACGTCTTGTGATGCCCCGTTGTGGCACTGGTCGCATGGAGCTCCCAGTGTCGTACTCCTTTTATTGATAAATATGAAGTGTATTTTAATTTTACATAAGAATTAAAGTTATAATAAAATTGAGAAAGATATGAAAGAAAATAATTTACATACCCCTTTTAGTTGTCTTAGAAGATGAGAGATAATACTTTGTGTAGGTGATAATGAATAAATGCATATGGTTAAAAGAAAATAAATAGTAATATAGTAAGAAAGACTCATTAAATCTACATGCAAACCTTATATTTCTAAACAAAATTGTTCAAATTATAGATCTTATATTATCAACGAATGAAGTATTAGGGTATGTACAATGCAAGATAGTTATATATGAGTGTTTAAAGAAAGGGAATATATTCACATCATGAAGTAGATATGTAAAAGTTATTTCCTTCAATGCAAACTTCTCTTTTATGGACGCTTGGACATTATATCATCTATTAATCATATATAATTATACACATAAACACATGTTAAGCATCAACGCATAATTAAAGCATCTATGCTTTAAAAAATCATCTTATTTATCATATATATAATGTATGATACGAAAAAAAAAGTTTTAAGCACCTCTCTAGATACTTATATATTGTACATAGCCTTACGCTACTACTGATCTATGCACGACATCCTTAACAAATAACAACCGATGGTGGTATTCAATTCCTCTCTCGCGCGCACAAGTTTGACTAAAACAAGAACCACAAAAAAGCGTCCAATGGACAGACGGTGTCTCTCGTTCGTGTACTACTCGCTAGTCAGTAGTATATACTCCATACATTCAAATTTATAAGACATATTAATTTTGACACATTGATCAAAAAATATTGAAAATAATTAAAATACTCATAATTATTATCGCTAAGCACTATACTCAATACATACATACATATATATAATATAAAGTAAAGATGAATATTTATTGCGGGTATAGAGAGAATATCACACTAATTCTATATTAAAATATGAAATAAATTATTTAAAAAATAAATCTTATAAATTTGAACGGAGAAAATACATGACAAAAACAATGCTCGGATAAGCTGCAACGGAGAGCCCACCGAACGTACCGGAGTCCAAAAAATGACAACACGTAGGGTTTTCTTCCTCGTCGGCACAAGAAATTTACCGGAACACGAGTGGCTCTCGTGCAAAAGGGGCCCAACCGCCCGAGCCCGACCGAGCTAACCGTAGCCGCAAGCCTCCCTCCTCGCCTCTCCTCGCAGCAGCCCAGCTCCGCGGCTACCCGTATTCCTCCAAAAATGTCCTTCTTTGTCCCCACCACCTCCGGCGGGGCGCACCTGTGCCCCTCCCCAATGCCACCGCGACGCGGCCGGTGCTGCCAAGTCACCGCCTCATCCGTTCCGCCGCCGTCGGACGGCCTCGGACGCCGCGCCGTCTCTCTGGCCGGCATCGCCGCCGGGCTCCCCACTACGGCCGGCCGTAAGTTTTTGCTGCAGATTGCTATTCGCATGCCACTCGCGTGTACGTGCTGGGCGAGCTGTTCGGTGTGTGAGTAACCTGTTTCCTGTGTCCCGAATGTTGCAGGAGCGGCCGCGGCCAGTCCATTTGACAAGTACGTCAAGAGGTACTAATCCGTATCTTGCTCTCGCTGCACGACATCTGCACCGCCTTGCTGCGGACAGCAGGTTTTGTTCGCATTAACACCTTGTTGCTTCTTGCTGTTCTCGAATTGCTGCTGTTAGGAAGAAGCTGGAGCCCCTGGAGACCTACGTTCCGGCAGTGCTGTTGACTCAAGACCAGTTCAGAGATCTCGGTGATTCAAAAATCTGCTACATAAAATACCTTCTTTGCTTCTTAATTGGCCCTTTGGCGACCCTGATTGTTACATAACATGCGCAAGAGCATGCAAGAAAGCAAGCAACGTTCATCGATGTTACACACGATTACACAAATGTGTGCTCTAGCTTAGTCATATTCCAGAGTCAGCGTGGAATGTACTTCCTTTTCAGTATACTTCTGCGGCCTTCCCTTCCATTAGTGTACTTCTCATGGCGGAAGTGATCTATTGAAACAAGCAGACCCTTCTTATTTGCTGCTGGAATAAGTGCATCTATCTATACTCACTAACCTATACTAAATATGTTTATTTCTGCCTTGGTCAGATTCAGATTTTTGAGTAAATGTTATATATGAATATATGATACGACCTTCACCCGAGAAATTCACCTATGTATGTTTCATTGCAGAGAAATCGTTAGAATTTGAGAAGCCAAGGTACAATGAGAGCAGAACATTACTTCGTTCTGGTCCAGCATCTTCTCTGCGTATCAATATTCGAGCAGTAAGTCACCTTTCTGGTGAATATCAGTCCAAATTATCAAACTTCTAGTGCATTCCTGTTCCGGTAGCCATCTTTTAGAAATCCAGAAGCTTAGATTTTGTTGATCAAAAGCAGAATCACAATCCGCAAGTATCAATAGTGTTCCACTAGCCGGTTTGCTTCCTCAAACAAGAGACTCTTTATTTGTTCAGATTATGTCCGCCGCCACAGTGTGATTGAATATCCATACTTCAGAGTTTAATTGCCTGATTTAGTTATTTGAAATTATGCCCATTACCTGAAAAAATACTTAATGCAGGTGGCACAATATGCTTCCAGCAATGGTCAAGGCAAATCTGCCTCTGATGCCGTGGACGAATGTTTACGGTAAATACAAGATTAAATTCGTTCAAAATGTACTTGTTTGTGGAATGAAGTGAGAGTTTATAAGTTGTGACAAGTGAAAACAAATGCCTGTTGTCTCCTAGAGCACTGGAAGATCTTGACTCACTGCTACTGCGTGCTTCACGGGATGATCCATCAGCATCTGTTGATGCCATGAGGAGCAAAATCAGTGTTGCCCTTGGAGCTTTAGACAAGTACTTGCAAATGACAACCTTTCTCTATTTTCAAATCAAAAGAATTTATCACTCAAACTTTACATTATTTTCATTTTTTCAGTCTCCTGCAAACCGTGCCATCAGCAGTTCTGGATAAAGGAAAGGCTATTGCTGATGCATACCGGACTCCTGCTGATGATTATGAAGAGAGCAGTGCTGCAGAGTTGGATCCGAGGTTAAAACAATTGGAGGATATTCTTTGATGCTGATTTAAGGTTTTCCTCACATACTGACAAGTTTTGTCAATCTGACTATATTGTAAAATGAAACTTAGAAAGGACTTCATATGTTTACTTCTACAATTCATCCTTACATATTTACAACTTTAAGATCCTTGCAAATCTCTCTCTCAAAGAAAAAGGCCCATTGCAAATCCTTTCGATCGGTAAGGGAAAAACATAACAAGCCATAATATCGAAAACCATGAACTAGATTCCCTGCCTTTCAGAAAATCGGCACTCCAATTGTTAAAGTATTACCGGTATACTTTGGATCACATATATATAGTACCTGAAGAGCGGAAAGCCATAAATAACTCTAAGGTCAGTCTGATAATCAATTAATAAAAGGGAAATGGTAACTGTACATCAACTCATCATGGAACTAGTGTCTCAAAATCGTTTGCACCCCCATGTCTGTAGACAAGAAATGTTGAGCATAATCCTAAGTCTGAAAAACTGTATAGGCTCCTAGAACTGAAAATTCCTTATGATCCGTTCAAGACATAGCGAATTCTTTATCTGTGTCATGTAAAGGTTCAAATGCAATGATGCAAATGTCCTGCACTGGAAGCCATATATGAATTACTACCTAGTATTGTATTGTATTAATTCGTCAAATTAAGACGTTGTCTGCCCCTGCAACAATTTGGACACATGATACAAGTAACACACCAAATTTGAGAAATGCAAGCAACATAAGTACAAAAACGAAAACAAAAAAAACTCTAGACCGGAAAAAGAGCCAGGAACCAGCCGCTGCTGCCGGGTCCCCGGCTACCGGTAAGGTCCGGTCACTTTCGAGCACCTGCCCAACAAAGAAGCAAAAGCACCGCGTTCCTAAGATTAATCACATGGTAAACAAACAAGCATCAATATAATGAACCTGGAGTCTTGTCGAGGTACCTGGAGAAGGCATAAGCTGCGGGTTGGCCTGAAATAGAATATTCGTTCCGCAGGAAAAGGGACCGGTGCTTGCTCACGCCTGGGTTAACAAAACTGTTTGAATCAGTTCGATGTTTAAAATCGATCAGTAAATCGGTTTAATTAACAAATTTAAAAAGTTTTAAAAAATTTATACGATATAAACGACAAAATCGACCGAGGTCAAAATCGTGTGGCAGTGCCGCGGTGGTTAGCACCTACCAATTGCCTGGTCGTTTTTTTTTTGTCAAAATTGGTCAATTTTTGAATTTTTTTTCTAAAAAAATTAAATTCTTAACCCTTCGGCTTCTGACTATTTTTAAGCGGTTTTCGAGCGGTTTTTTTCGAAATCGATATTGTTAACCCTGGCTCATGCCTTGTTGTCCTTGTAGATAACCATGGACACCAGGTTAACAAAATCATCATTCTGCATGGTCAGGGTGGGCTGTCTGAGTTTCTTCAAAGTATTTACTATACTAGCCCTGTGCCAGAGAAATTGCAAAAAATAGTCCTCTTTGCTATCACGGAAGATCCGACAGGTGACATGTGTCATCTACCGTGGTAGAACGGGAGCACACAGGCGAACGCGACAGTGGCGTGGGCAGCGCGGGACCCATGCGGACGAGTGCGGCATAGCGTGCGGGCAGCACGCTTGCTTGCGCGGGTGGGGTAGGCCTTGGGGCACGTGGAGCACATGGGCGCACGAGGCGTGGGTGGGCGTGGGCCCTCAGGGCGCGTGGAGTGCGCGTGGGGCTAGAGGGCACGTGGCACGCGGCTGGGCGACGTTGGCGCGAGCGCGCGGGTGCTCGTGGGCCTGTTGCGTGGAGTTGTTTCTGTGGTATGCATGCGTGGAAGGAATTTGTTTTGCACTCCCCTAGCGTGGAAGGTTGCTTCTGCGGTATTAGACCGTGGCAGTTAACACGTGTTATTTGCTAGGCCTTCCGCAGGGACGAAAGAGGCTATGTTTTTAATTTCTCTAGAGTTATTTTTGTTAAAAAAAAACGAGAGGGATCCAGTACAGGAAATGCTTCAGTTTCTTCAACGTAACAACTCAGCTTGCTGGCCTTGGTCGTCCGACAGCTCGATGTCAGCTGCGTCAACCGTGAGAGTCTTTCAAGATAAGACATGCAGATGGGCATGCGAGTTATCAGATAAGATATCTTTCAAGATATTATTCCCTGGCTATTAAAGAACCTTACTGCAAATCTACAAAAGGCTAGAATCGCGAACGAGCTAGCGCTCGGACGGCTAGCAACGCTGATGAGCGAAGCTGCCTGTTCGGGTTCGAGTCCTGGATTCGTCCGGGTGTGTATGGGTCGGGTGCAAGCGCGTGTGTATGCGTGCGTGGGTGTATGTGTTTGTAGTCCGGCTGTTGTTCTTTCTTCTTCTTTAGTGAAATGCCAGAGCTCCTGGCCAAAAATTCGAAAAAAAATAAAAGGCTAGAATCTAGAGGCACTAACTGGAGATAGATTATCGACAGAGGTCGCTAGGCTCGTTTGTTTTTTATTTTGATTTTGGATTCTGATCTAAAAGTGAATAAAAAATAAACAATCCGATTCTCACAATCCATCTCATCCATATATATTAGAACCTACAATTCACTTTATATGTACTTTTGGAATCCAGCTTTAAGATAATCAGATTCTCTATAATCACAATTCAGAATCAACTTTTAGAGAATCTAAAGCAAAAACAAGCAACCCTTAAATGTCACTTCCTGCAGCATAGAAGTCTATCTAGCTTGAATTTTCCTCTGCATTATAATATGTAAACAAGCACTTTGAATGCGGGAAAAGGGACACCATCTAAAAACAGGAGCTGAATGGTGTGCCTGATCATTAGTGGGGCACCACAGCCACCATCCTCATCATCGACGAAGCTGAAGGCTTGTATCTTACTTCTCAACTCTCCACATATCTCCATTCCCTTCGCAAAGCATGTGCTCATCGGCTCATCCGGCCTACAAAAATGCATCAGGAGGTTGAGTCCAAAAGGAACGGTATGATCACAGTAGCACACTTCCTGTAGGATGAAATAGCCCAAAAATTTCAAAAAGGTTTTATTTGGTTTGAATTTAATTTTGTTTAAATTACGAGTATAGTTTGAGCCTCTTTCGTTTTTGGGCTGCCTTCCCGACCTGCTCCCGTCGGACCGTTTCCCCCGGCCCAGCCCACCCCGCTGACCACGCCCGATCGCACCCGCGCCGCCCGCCTTGACTCCGCAGCTGCCGCCGCCTCCCCCGCGCCGAGCCCCGGCTACCTCGCCACCGTGCCCGGACACCACACCACCCCTCTCTCTCCCCTGCGGGTATAAGCCCCCCCCAATCCTCTCCGACAACCGTCGGAACAAGTACCACTAGAAGAAATTGATCTGCAGAATGACTCGACTTATCATGGGGAGCCTGTCCGAATTGTCGAGCCTATCGAAAGGGAACTCAGAAATATGAACATCAAGATCTGCCGAGTACTTTGGAAGAATCACACCTTGGAGGAAACCATGTGGGAAAAGGAATCGGATTTGCAACAGAATTTTTCCAACCTTTTCCTCCAGGAGAAGTAAATCTCGGGATGAGATTTATTTTAAGTGGGGTAGGTTGAAATAGCCCCAAAAATTTCAAAAAGGTTTTATTTGGTTTGAATTTTATTTTGTTTGAATTTTGGGTTTGGTTTGGGCCTTTTTCGTATTCGGGCCGCCTTCCCGCCGCTTCCCGCGTCTGCTTCCGCTGCCCACCCACCTCCCCTGACCGTGCCGTCGGCCCACTCCGGGCCTTAGCTGTGCTCGCACGCCGCTGCACAAGACGCCCACCGCGACTCCGCAACCGTCTGTCGCCTCCCCCACACCGCACGCGCCTCGCGCCACGCCCCAGTGCTGAGCGCTGGCTGCCTCACCGCCGCTCCCGGACACCCTCCTCTCTTCCCCACGGGTATAAAGCCCCCCGACCCCCTCTTTCTCCTCACCCCTCTCCCCTTCCTTGAAGTGAGCTCCCCCGCCCTCTTCTTCCTTCTCCGCACCGTCGTCGTCTGCCCCGATAAACCCTAAACCCCTGCGCTCGCCCACCCCCGGGTCCCCACTCTCCAGCCTCGCTAGCGCTCGGCCCTGCGTACTAGCCGCTCGCCCTCCCGGGCCCCACCCGTCAGCCGTTCAAGCCACTGAATCCTAAAACGACCTCCGCTCCGCCAAACAAAGTCTCCAAAATCTCCAAAATAACCAAATTGCCCTCCGACTCTTTCTCTGGCCCTTTTTTCAATATTTTTTCTTTTCTGTTTCTCTTTTCTGTTGTTTTTAGTTATTCGTTTATTTATCGTTTTTGTTTCTTCGCGCTAGATCCGACCATCGAGCGGTACAAAGAGCAGGACCCGTCCGGAGCCGATCAAGACTTCAATTTCTACGAGTTAGATGACCCCTCAACCCAGCCAGACAAGCCGCACCCCTTGAACATCTTGAACCCAGTTTGTTAGTAATATAGTAGTAATTACTTTTAATGCATTATTTTTACTCGTATCTTGAAATACTGAAAAGATAATTTATAATGACTTGATGCTTAGTTATAACCGATCAATTGTTTAGCCCTCCTTTTGTTATTGAGCCCTATTAACCTTGCATAGCCTTAGTTTATATTTATGAATCTCCCCGAAGTTAACTAATTATTTGTTTTCACCCTTAGTCTTTCAAAAACTGGTGAGCTTCTAGCTTGGTGTCTTTTTAAACCGTTGTTACGATCGGGGGATAGTGTTGGGCTACCCACGAGGTGGATACTAATCCGACCCTCCGTTGACGGAAGCCATGGTTGGTTTCGTGGTTAGTACAGCTGGTACCAGGTTTATGGTTGTAATAGCTTGGTCTTTGGCAATTAAGAATAACCCCCTTGAGCAAAGTACATTGATCAACCAACACCATTGTGGCCTTCATAAAACTATAGAATGACTAGATATATACCGCGTCTAATGCATCACACAGAAAACAGCATATAAACTCCATGAGAGCATTAATGATCCATGACTTGCAGCTATTTTTGTACTTAAACGCAACACTAACCAAAATAAATTGGTCAAATCTGGACATAAGCTCTAGAAATGTAACGCACTTCACAGAGAGGAATAGTTAAGGAACTCCCTCGCCGGAGACAAGCGCCTTTTGCCTCTTAGAGCATCTCCAACAATGCTCTCCAAAACCCACTCTCCAAAAGTCATATTTGGAGAGTTCTTCAAAAATATGACTCTCTATATCTCTATCCTCTCCAACAGAACTCTCTATATCACACTCTCTATTTTCTCTCCCCTATTTTTTAATCATAATCCATAACCGCCATAACAGTAACTTCAATTTTTTGACCGGTTAAATTCAAACAGTTATATTTAAATACGGGAATTTAAAATTTGAAAATTATTTTAACCACCCCGCTGCAACGATTATTTTTCAACGGCTAAATTCGAACGGCTATATTTCAATACGGGAATTTAAAATTCAAAATTTATTGTAACCACCACGCTGCAACGGTTATTTTTCAACGGCTATATTTCAGTACGAGAATTTTATTGCAATGGTCATTTTCAAAAATATTGTAGTGATTGAGTCATGTTCCAACGGTCATCTCAACGGCTATATTATTCTTGTCTATATATACATACCCATTTGCAGTTCAAAGTCTTGCACGTTTCTTATTGCTCACTACGAACAATACCTCAATGAGTCGTCGAAATTTAGTCTCACAATGTCTCTCAGAAGATGAGGAGTCTGAGAGAAATAATGAGTACGTATTTCTTCTGACAACAGGATACCTAGCACACATGGAAGATCAGGTTGTTAATGTTCCATGCCATGGCGGTTCTACTCCTGGCCATCAAGTTATTCATCGTAATAGACAGGAAGGACATGCTAGATTGTTCCAAGACTATTTTGCTGATCCTCCTATCTATGGCCCAACCTTCTTTCGGCGCAGGTTTGGAATTATCCGTTCTTTATTTCTTCGCATATTATGCTGATCGTCCTGTCCGCGGCTCAACCTTCCTTTCGGCGCAGGTTTCGAATGAATCGTCCTTTATTTCTTCGCATATTGCATGTTGTACAAGCGCATGATAACTATTTCGTTCAGAAGAGGAATTGTGCTGGGATTCTAGGGTTATCTTCTTTGCAGAAGGTAACCGCAGCATTTCGGATGCTAGCTTACGGAGTAGCAGCAGATGCTATTGATGATTATGTGCGGATTGGAGAAAGTACTGCTATAGAGAGCTTGAGAAGGTTTGTGAAAGCTATTATTGAAATCTTTGGAGATGAATATTTGAGATCTCCAAATGAGAATGACACTGCTAGATTACTTGCAATTGGTGAGGAAAGAGGTTTTCCGGGAATGCTAGGGAGCATAGATTGCATGCACTGGAAGTGGAAAAATTGCCCTGCAGCATGGCAAGGCATGTACACTGGTCATGTGCACGAGCCAACAATCATTCTAGAAGCCGTTGCTTCACAAGATCTTTGGATATGGCATGCTTTTTTTGGTTTACCAGGGTCTCATAACGATATTAATGTTCTTCACCGCTCCCCTCTCTTTGCAAAGCTAGCTGAAGGGCACGCACTTGAAGTGAATTATACTGTGAACGATCACAATTATACAATGGGATACTATCTTGCAGATGGAATATATCCTTCATGGGCAACATTTGTCAAGACAATACCAGCTCCCCAAGGGAATAAGAAAAAACATTTCGTCGAAGCTCAAGAAGCGGTTAGGAAGGATGTGGAACGAGCATTTGGAGTTTTACAAGCTCGTTTTGCAATTGTTCGTGGACTAGCTCGTTTTTGGTACCAAGAAACACTTAGAGATATCATGACAGCATGTATCATCATGCATAACATGATAATTGAAGATGAGAGGGATGGACCTCCAGTAGATTACAATTACGAAGCAATGGGAGAAAATGTTGCGATCTCCCATGAAATAACACATGAGCTTTCTGAGTTTATTCAAACTCATCAATCCATCAGAAATAGAAAAGCTCACTATCAGCTTCAAGATGATCTAGTCGAGCACTTATGGCAACGTTATGGAAGGATCTAGTGGAGCGCTAGTTTACTGTTTCAATATGATGTACTAGTTTCTGCACTTCAATGTGATGTACTAGTTTCTGCACTTCAATATGATTTACTAATCAATGCACTTTAACTCATACTAGTACCATAGCACAGTTCAAATGTCTTACTTAAGAAAGGTTCAACGCATACAAGCTAGTACCATAGCATAGCTCAATAGCATAAAAGGTTCAACAAAATAATTCGTAGAACATAACTAGTGCTCAACCCAACGTATTACATCTTCGAGCGATGATATCGTTCTGCAAGTTTGTGTAGTACTGTTGTTGTGGCCCACTCAAGCGACTGGTGTCAATGCTCATAATCCTCTCCTCTTCAACCATTCTCTTCAATTCAAACTCATTTTTCCTTATCTCAATCTTTTCTTTCTCTTGAGCAATCCTCTCTTGTTCTTGTGCAAATGCTCGTTCATACCGCTCGTCCCTCTTAAACTCTTTCATAACCTCCAATTCTTTCATCTCCTTCATAAAGTTTTCTAATGCTTCCATGTAGAGTGAACCTGTTCGAACACTGTCAACAGAATCTTTACCTCGGCGTAACCGTTCTTTCTCAGCCTTCCTACCACTTGGCCTTGTCAACACATTAGTTTCTGTAGTAGGAGCATCTTCATCAAGATGAATTGCATTAGAGTTAAGAGGACTAGAACTACCCGGAGAAGCATTAGATGATGTTTTCTGCCTTTTCTGGGATAAATGATCATTCCACTTTGGATGGTGTTGTAATACGTTCCAGCAATGCAAGTATGCGAACAATCGGCCTTCTTCTTCTTCCTGGTACAAAGCTTTAGCATGGACTATCTGTAAAAGAATACGTAGTTTACTTAATATGGACACAACATATGAAATTGTAATATAAAAGGGATATGGACCAACCTTATCCTGCTCTGTTATCCCGCTTTGCCTTCTATGCTCAATCCGGTCATAACAACCACAAAACTTGTTCACATGTTCTTGGATAGATGACCAACGGTGCATAAGTGAATTCTGAGTACGATCTGAGAAGAAATTTTTGTTCTCATGGAAGTAATCATGTATTCTACTCCAATAAGTGGCACGAGTTTGTTGGGTCCCTTGCACTGGGTCCAAACTAACATTAAGCCATGCCGACACCAACATATTGTCTTCCTTCTCCGAGAAATTTTTGGATCTTTTATTATGGGGTCTCGGCTGGGGACTGGAATGGTCATTTGGTGAATGTTGCTCCCCAATTGGACTTTCATCCCAAGGTATTTCACTTCCCCCCTCACTTAACAAACTAGTGTAGAAGCCATCCATATTATATAGTCTGTGGACATCAAGATTTCATTAATAAAATTTGCATAACAACACAGTTCAAAGAAGAACATGAGTCACTGAATTGATGATCATAATAAAGTCGAATTATACATAAAGTGATGATCATAAGTCTTAACATACATAACACAAAAATAAGAATAACACTAGCCACTGGAGCTGATACTTTCATCCTCTCTAAATTGATGATCATCACGTTTACCCAAATCATCGGTCTCGTAGTCATATGGCAGCAATTGCTCGCCTATGCTCGACGAAGTGTCTTCTTCTTTTGGGGAATCAATGCCATTTGTTCGCACCAAATCTTCCGATTGTATGGCAATCTCGTCAAGGCGGCAAGCAATTTGTTCAATCTCAAGTAAGATTTGGTTTAGTTCACTTGCGCTTCCGCATGAGCAAGGAGAAAAATTATCGTTCACTACATTCTTAATGTCACATGCGATTTCCTCTATGCGCTTAATTGTCCAAGCATGCACTGCACTGACTGTCTTCGATTCTTTATCCATCTTTATGCATTTTAGTGGACAAGAAAACACAAGATGTTTCAATTACTTAATTTCGAATTATGAACTTTTAACAATACTAATAGCAAAAAGAATAATATGTCACCATATCCTATTGAAGAAACAGCTAGTCATCATATCACACCATATAAACTACTGCATAAACTATTATACAGATCATATATAACCATATAAACTATTGCGTAAAGTACTGCATAAATCAAAAACTATTTTAAATCATATCAAACCAAACACAAAGATAATCATATAAACTATTGCATAAAGGCATGATAAAGCAAGGACTTAAAGCAAGTACTGCATAAAGGCATGAACATGGATTTCCTGCTTCTAGAGTAAAGATGCTATTAGATCCTTAACAGACAAAGAGGCAGCCAAAAATCCTTGGAGTAGAGGATTTGGCTGCACAATAAGCACATGGACATAAAGAACCGGTTGACATCAGAAGCACAAACATACCCAATGGTCAAGCAGAGCAGCTAGATGCAGGATGTCTCCAAAATCCAGAGGGACCAAATAGGCAGGAGCAAAACCCCAGGGCTGCTACACAATATTGGACAATACATTTTTAATTTGACAATACAGCAGAGCAGATCAATGTGCAGTAATTTATATATGAAAAAGATAAAATATGTTGAACATATGATGTTATCAAGTTAGCAACATCAAATTGTTGTTTTGACGATAGTTTTCCACCCTAAATGTTGATCCAAAGACCACAGATAAAATTCTGACGAATGCATCCCAAATGTTTTGTACATCCCACCCATTTTTACAGTTGGACGCCATGTATCGAACAAGGCAATACGACCTTCTGCATTTTATCCAAACAACATGTCGGCTACCTAATCGACCTATACAAGACGCAATACTACAACATGAATACAGGAAGCAAGATCACAAGCACAAGACTGAAGATACCAGCCCACTGAACCTCAAAAACATAACTAGATACTAGAGAACAAATCCTCAGGGGTCACATCCAAAACAAACGCCATCCAGTCAGCTAAAAACTGCTCAACTAAACCAACAACAACCTTCCATCAAATTGGCATATTTAAAAAAAATTACGAGCCTAAGTCTATTAGCACATCAAAGTGTGATTGACTGATTTATGATTGCAAATCAAGCTATGGACCTTCTGGAATCACCTTCACGACATGTGCTACGGGAATCCTTACCAAGAAATGTTGATACGGGGATCCTTACCAGGAAATGGTGCAAATCAAGCTATACACATTCGTAATGTGAGAGGCGTTCGTAGTTAAAATAATACACCTTCTGGAATCACAACAAGTGCTCAAACAACAACAAAGGATAATGGTGCTACGGGAATCCTTACCAAGAAAACGAGATGGCTGGGGACTCCACGTCTCAACCGCACCGAGGACGACGGTGCTCCTGGGTTGGGGGATCTATCACCGGATGGGGAGACGGAGGCTGTAGTAGACGAAACAACCAAGATATAGTAACCAAGAAAAAAAAGAAGCAACGAAATCTACACTCCATGGCATTACCCGTACCAGATCTGCTGTCGGATGGCTCTTTGGGGCTTGCGGAACCGGCGATGGCGCTTGGGGGCTTGTGGAATCGGCGATGGCTCTTGGGGGCTTCCGGATCCGCCGAGGGCTTCTTGGGGGAGGGGAGAACTCGGGCTTGGGATGGGACCGGGGGAGGGGAGAAATGGGGAAGTCCGGCTTCGGATGGAGATGGTGGCGGAAGCTGCGTCGCCGCAGCGGCCGGAGGGCGAGGCGACAAGAGGACTCCGTGTGCTCGCGCGAATGAGGGGAGGTTGCCCTTGGCCGGATAGCGAGTGGAGAGAGAATCGCTAGATTTGGCGATTCTCTCTCCCGTCGCAAAATTTGGGGAAGAAGCTAGCGAGTCTATTGGAGTGAGTTATTTTGAATGGTTCGCTAGAATATACAGAAAGAGAGTTCGATAGCAAGTCTTTTGGAGATGCTCTTATGCTGCGGGTCTCGATCCCCATCCTCCGCCATCTCCACAACGCGTCAACGCCACGAGAAGCTCCAGCAGACGCCTGCGCATAAAAGCAGTAGCCGTGCGCCCCATCGGCGCCTGCATCGGCACCAGATCTGCCGGCTTCGTCCGCATCCCGCATCGGGTTCCACACCCGCTGCATACCCAGGCACAACGTGCGCTCTAACTCCTCGCCGCCGCTCCCACCAGCATCGACGCCCTTCGACCGCCGCCCGTTAGCCATCCCGTCGCTCCTAGGCTCCAAACCCTATCGCAGGAATGCATAACTGTAACATCCCAAAATTTTGCTTTTCTTAAATTCATGTGTGATTTGGCACTTTGGTGAATTTTTGGAATTTTCTGGAATTTATTTGGATTTATTTGGAATTTATTTGAATTTATTCCATTTTGAAATAATTAAAGAATTTAATTTTGCAAATAAAATTTTGTTGGAAATATTTTATTTGAGTCCAAAATGATCCAAAATATTTTCGAATTTTTGGAATTTTTCTCGAGTCATTTGCTATTTTAATGAATTAAATGAATTATCGGGAATTATTTTAAATATTAAATCGCTGGAAAATCCAACTCGGGTCAAGTACTTGTTCATCCGACCAAAGTCGGACTCGAGTCCGACCGAGCCGATTGGCTCAACCAAACGACTCCCAACCCTAAGCGATCCCGGCCAGTTGGATCAAGATCCAACGGTGAGATCCGCCGACCGACCCGAGCCGTGTCGACCGGACCGTCGCCGCGCGATCGTGGCCGTTGGTTGTGCCACGTGGGCGGCCACGATTTCGTCGTCTTCACCGAGTCCGTGGACTCGCGCCGCCGCGCCCAGCCGTAGCAAGTTAGGTTTAGTTTTACGCGCAGACGCCGAGGCTATTTAATGCCCGGGCATACCGAGACCGCCGTGATCCCGCCCTCCCTTCTCTACTTCACCGAGGCTAAGTCGCCGCCCGTTTAGCCGTCGGCGAAGCTCGCCGTAGTTGCTTGCTCCGCCACGGTCTTTGCTTCGTTCATGCCGCCGTCAGTCCCTGCCGCCCGTTGACCTCAGATCCGGACTCACCGCGACGACGCGCGCGAAGGACCCTTCATCTCGCCGAACAACCGGAACGCCGTTGGGCTCGTCGTAAATCTTCAACTCCGGCGGCGGCGCCACCACGAAGCCATCGACCCTCGCGAGCTACGTGCACCGTCGGATCGGATCGGACGGTTGAGGTGAGTTCACGTGTTCCAAACCCGATTAGATCCGGACCGTTGGATCAAGATCCAACGGCTCACAATCGCCACGCGTCGTAGCAAAGGCGATTATAGGATTAGATCTGGACCGTCCGATCTAGATCGAGCGGCCCACGAGCATCGAGTAGTTTCAACGTGTTAAACCCTGGATCCAATCCGCGTCGTTGATTTTCAAACCAGCGGACGAGATTGCGCCACGTGTCGGAAGTTGGACCGACGGTCGGCGCGATCCGCAGCGTGCGTGTAGTGACCCGACACGAGGCCCGCGTGTCGAGGGCCCGCATGTCGATGGCTAACCCAGCCAAGCCGACGTCGGCCGATAGCGTCACCCGAGTGAGCCCACATGTCGATCCACGTGAGCCGTGGACCGAGTCCACCGTGGACCCGAGCCGGCGTGGACCAAGCCCATGGACCGCCGACGTCGAGGCCAATCGGGAGCTGCCACGTGTCCATGCTGACGCAATAATTAATTTCCGAAAAAGAAAATGATTTATTAATTCGAATAATGATTTCAAATTTAGATTCAAACTTCAAACGCTTATAACTTTTGCGTTTCAACTCCGATTTGAGTGATTCAAATTTCTAAATTTGTATAAAATTAAGATCTACCTAAATATGAATTTTATTTAATTTTTGGACTAAAGTTTTTCTCTGTAAAATTATTTAATTGATTATTTAAACTTTAAATAATCATAACTTTTATGCGTTTAACTCCAAATTTGTGATTCAGCTTTCTAAAAATCCAGAAAATTATGTTCTCTCTGTTTATGGATTTTATTTGGAGTTTTGGGATCTTTTTGCATAGTGTTTATTTGTGTATTTGCTATTTGCACGCTTTACGAGTAGAGCGTTGAAGTCTGGGAAGGATTCGAGGGAGAAGTGTTGACTCAGGATCCAACTCAAGACCAAGAACAAGTACTTTTTGAAGGCAAGTTGTGCTTTGACCATGTTGATCCTATTTCGAAATCTATTTTGATTTAAACTATTGCATGCTAGTTTAAATAGAAAGATACTTTGTTTAAACATGGGGTTAGATAAACACCAATTTCTTTGTATGACACCTTGATTATCTAAGTATGTGCCATGATCCCTTGTCACCCTAGTTGTGGATTACTAGTTGGACATTATTAAATCGCCAACATGGGTTTAGATCGTTGTAGTATCTTTGCTTAGACACGCTACGTGCTCATGACATGATTTTGAACAACCAAATGCTAATGTGGACTTAATGATATATTGAACCTGTTTTGGAAAAGTATCATGTGATGTTGATGGCACGTGGTGCATGGTAATCAACTGGGGTTTGATAAACAGATTTCGACTGGGGCATGTGGCAAGAGTAATCAGGTGGGCCAGTTGTGGCATTTGGGGATGTTGATTTGGTTTTTTTCGGGTAGTCTTGCCCTGGTCACTCTAAGGACTTAACCTTGCAAGCCTTTGAACTGGGTCATACTTGCAACCACATGGCTGGAATGGGACGGCCCTAGTTGACTAAGTCGCTAAGGACTCACTTGTGGAGCCTCAGGGTGTCAGTTACACCTTTTGTGTGATTATGCGGGGAGCGTATCGTGGTCGTGGCCAGGTACCCATCTAACGGTGTGTTGGTCCCATACTTCGCCTTGGCTAAGGGAAGGGATGGTGTAGAGCACGAACCGGAGAGGACCACTGTGTTGTTTGAGGCTTAGAAGGCTTTGTTATGATCGCTCATTCGCATACTCTTGTATGGCGATTCACGGTCGACGTGGTGAGTGGATTGTATCTTGTGGGTAAAGTGCATAACCTCTGCAGAGTGTAGAATCTATTTGAATAGCCGAGTCCAGATCTTTGGACAATGCTCGGGAATTACAGTCAAGGGGTAGACTTTCTGAAAATAACTTGGTTTTGAAAAGATGGGTTGGTTTAACAAGGAAGATGATGGAACTATGGTGTAGGATGGGGAAAATGTTTACTAAACTTCTTGAAAAGTTATTTATGCTTTACTTATTCCTCTGCTTTGAATCTACTTATATTACTTGTCAAAAGTCACATTGCAAATATACCCTGAGCTATTCCTTTGTACTAAGCCATGCATATAGTATATTAGCTTGCATTCTGTGCATGACTTCTTGAGTACCAAGTACTCACCCTTGCCTCAACACAATACCGCTTGAAGAGGAGACTACGCCCGGTTCGGAGGAGGAGTTCCAAGAGGACCCGTCTACTTAGGGATGCGAGCCCGATCGGTTACTGTGGTATCTTGGATGGCGCCACGAAGTTTATTTGATTTTTCCGCTGCTATTGTTTCTCTCTGAATAAGTTTAGCCCTCTACGAGGCATACATTTTGTAACTTGGCCATAAGGTCGAGTAACCAGTTTAGTTATTTAAATAAAGTACTTTATTGGTATCGATTGGTATGATTGTGATATTTACCGATGTTAAGGCTGTGTGCACTAAGCGCGTTCTGGACTAGTCTGAATACACAGAGGGTCGGATTTGCAAATTCGGGGTCCCAGAGAGGTGGTATCGAGCCATACTTGACTTGTAGGCTCAACCCTAAGCTAGAATGGTCGTAGTAAGGATAAAACCTATTTTCTAAAGCTAAAAATTTGTGAAGACAAGAAATGACATCTCGACTTATCCCTTCTCTCTTTTCTTGTCTCTTGCTGAAATTTTCCCTTACCTTGTCACAATTTAAAGATTCCGGGTTCTTACGTAAAGCACTCTTGTGACAGATGGAGGTTTTCGATGAGTGAGCATAGGTTCTATAGTGAGACTCCTTCACGAGTCGAGTCATAGAATAAAGAGTCACCTTTAGGCGTTAGACTCCAGAGTTAGTTCGATTTGGATTTGCTTTGTTTCTTTGAGTGTGCAAGATGTGTTGCAAGGCCCTTAGGCATTGTAAGCAGCCATACCAAGTTATTAATAATAAAGATGGACCTTAAAGTTACCCCTTTCGCCGCATAAGTTCCATATTACTTGTCTATTCTTGTTTCCCTCTCATCTCTAAACCTAGAGCAAATCGACGGATGGTGAACACCGTGGAAACTTTGGAAGCAATGGGAGTGGTTCTCGCCAGCCAGAAACCCCAATGATAGAGCACCAAAGACCGCCAGATGATATGCGGAATTTTGGAGCATTTCTTGCTGCTCAGACTCGATTGATGCATGCTATGATGCAACAAATGCAGCACGTCCTTTGCTCAGGCCACAGCCAATCAAGTTAATCAAGGACCACGCCAGAATACAAGGCTGTCAGAGTTCATGAGGACTCACCCACCCACTTTCTCTGGGAATGCCAATCCGTTGGAGGCCGACGATTGGTTAAGATCAATCGAGAGGAAGCTGCACATAGCTCAATGCATAGGGAATGAGAAGGTACTCTACGCTTCTCATCAGTTGGAAGAACGATGGCCAGAATGGTGGGAGAACTGTACATTGCCAGAGAGAACCCTCAAGATATCACTTGGGAAGAGTTCACGGTGCATTCCGACAAGTATCACGTGCCTGAAGGAATCATGGACCTTAAGAAGGAGGAGTTGAGCACTGAAGCAAGGTAATCACCGATGGCCGAGCTACTGAACAAGTTCACACGGCTAGCACGCTACGCACTGAGGATGTAGCGACGAGATAAAGCTAGGCAGGCCCGCTTCATGAAGGGACTAAATTCAGGATTGCAAGTAGGGTTGATCACCCACAATTTTCCAGACTTTCAGGAGTTGGTTAACAAGGCATTGATTCTGGAGGACAAGCGCAAGGAACTGGATGAGAACGAGAAGCGCAGGATGCAACAAAGCAAGGATCACGTCGAGGACGCATAGCGGCGCTTGAGAGTTGCACCAAATCAATTCTTGATTCCAACCACGAGAATGCAACAAGGACACCCTCCCGGCACCAAGACACATCAATCGAACTACGGACCCACCCCGCTTAGAAACGCTACCCAGGCAAATAGCGAAACGGTGAGACGCTGTTACAAGCGCAACGAGCCAGGACATTTTGCCAACATTGTCCAAGAAGACAGCGAGAGCGACCGGTTCGTTTCAACCTAGGCACCACCCGGCTAGGGCGCCACGCACCAGGAGCCATACCCCAGACCGTGGTGAGAGGCCGAGTCAACCATGTCACCAGATGCACCGCGAGAATGCTACGAGACGTAATCTTGGGTAAGTTCTTTGGTTAACTCGATGCACCTGCTTGATTTTGTTTGACTCTGGAGCTTCGCATTCGTTTGTTTCGCAAGGCTTTGCTACTAGAAATGATTTAAGGATTGCAAGACTTAAGTGCATGCTTTTAGTTCAAACCCTGGTTAGAACTCCGAGCGGAAGTAGGATGTTCCGGTGAGAATACTAATAGATGGAATAGAATTCCTAGCAAACCTTATAATTTTGGAGACCCGGACCTTAGGCGTCATATTGGGAATGGATTGGTTATCCAAGCACAAGGTTGTATTGGATTGTGGACGAAGGACTATCTCGATTGAGAGCAGTGTGGGAAGAAAGTGGAATTTCAAGCCACTTTGCGGTTAGAGATGGACGATTGATGGTTAATGCAGTACCAAGGCAATCAGCATAGAGGATGTTCGGTAGTGAATGAGTACACAGACGTTTTTCCCGAGGATCTACCTGGTATGCTTGAGACGAGGGGACATAGAGTTTGTGATAGAGCTTGTACAGTACGGCACCGATAGCAAAGAGACCCTATCGGATGTCTACCGAGGAGTTGGTAGAGATGAAGAAACGACTAGAAGAGTTAATGGAGAAAGGATTTATCGAGACCAAGTTCGTCGCCGTGGGGAGCACCGGTTTTGTTTGTCAAGAAGAAGGGCGGGAGTTTTAGGATGTGCATTGACTACCGTGCACTCAACGAAGTCACCGTGAAGAATAAGTATCCGCTACCAGGATTGATGATTTGTTTGATCGATTAAGAGGAGCCAGGAGTTTTCTCCAAGATTGATGCGAGATCGGGATACCATCGATTGAAGATCCGATCAGAAGATATTCAAGGCGCATTCTCGTCAAGATATGGACATTACGAGTTCTGATTATGTCCTTTGGAATTTAACGAATCGCCAAATTTATTTCATGAATATGATGAATAAGGTGTTCATGGAATATTTGGACAAGTTTGTCGTCGTGTTCATAGAGCGATATCCTGGTCTACTCCAAGACAGGAGGATGAACATGCCGAACACTTAAGGCGAGTTTTGGAAAAGCCGAGGAACAGCAACTTTTCGCCAAGTTCAGCAAGTGTGATTTTTGGAAGGACAAGGTGGAGTTTCTTGGACATGTAATGACTGGAAGAATGAGTCGCCAGTAGATCCAAGCAAAGTAGAAGTCGTGTTACATTGGGAACAACCAAAGACGGTGACCAGTTCGAGTTTCCTTGGAATGGCGAGGATATTACCGCCGTTTCATCGAAGGCTTTTTCGACAATTGCAAAACCTCTTACGCAATTCTTTGAAGAAGGAAAAGAAGTTTGCATGGACGCCTTGAGAATGTGAGAAAGGATTTGGAGCTGAAGAAGCGATTGACATCGGCTGCAGTGTTAGTTCTACCGGATGTTGCTCAAAGCTTCGATATTTATTGTGACGCATCGCGCCAAGGACTTGGATGTGTCTTGTCTGAGAATGGAAAGGTCGTCGCTTATGCATCAAGGCGATTGAGGCCGCATGAGGAAAATTATCCGACACATGACCTAGAGTTAGCTTTGCCGTAGTGCATGCCTTGAAGATATGGCGTCACTATACGATTGGAAAGCAGATGTGAAGTGTATCACGGATCATAAGAGCCTTAAGTACATATTCACCCGGTCGGATCTGAATATGAGGCAAAGGAGATGGCTAGAGTTGATCAAGGACTATAATGTTGGAATCCATTACCATCCGGGAAGGCCAGCGTGGTAGCCGATGCTCCGAGTCGGAAAAGCCATACCGTGAGTACGTTGCTAGCCACAAGTCGAGGATGAGTTATGTGAGGATTTTCAAAAGATGAAGATTGAGGTAGTACCTAAGCGGATTCTTGGCCGCATTGGAAGTAAAGCCTACCCTAGAGGATCAGATCCGAGAAGGGCGAGGAAGGATGATGACAGGATCCGTAGGATTAAGTCCAAAAGGAGGAAGGCAAGGCGAGAGGACTTCAAATTGGATGAGCAGGCACGTTATGGATGAAGGATCGCATTTGTGTGCCTAACAAAAGGAGTTAAAGCGGCTGATTTTGGAAGAAGCCCATGACTCCAAGTACTCGGTTCATCTGAAGCGCCAAGATGTATCGGGATCTGAAGGAGAGATTACGGTGGCCGAGTATGAAGCGTGAAGTTGCCGAGCATGTTGCGTTGTGCGATGTATGCCAGAGAGTCAAGGCAATGCATCGAGACCAGCAGGATTGCTACAACCGTGAAAATACGAGTGGAAGTGGGAGGAAATCGGAATGGATTTCATTACGGTTTGCCGAAGACTCAAGGAGGTTATGACTCCATATGGGTTATAGTGGATCGCTTGACTAAGGTAGCCCATTTTATCCCGTGAAGACCACCTACTCGGGAGATAAATTAAGCGTAATTGTACATGATCGGGATTGTTTGTTTGCACGAGTGCCAAAGAGGATTGTATCGGACAGAGGTACCCAATTTACCTCAAGGTTACGGAATAAGTTGCATGAAGCCATGGGAACCCGTTTGAACTTCAAGATGACTTATCATCCTGAGGCGGATGGACAGACCAGAAAGAGTCAACGGTCTGGAAGATATGTTGAGAGCTTGTGCATTGGCTTATGCTACCTCTTGGGATAAGAGTTTACCGTATGCCGAGTTCGATTACAACAATAGTTATCAGGCTAGTTCTGAGATGTCACCTTTTGAGGCCTTTGTATGGTCGACCTGTCGGACGCCATTGAATTGGAATGAGACCGTGGCCAGCCGTGTCTTTGGGCCTGATATTCTTCAAGAGGTGAAGAAGCGGATCGCCATGATTAGGAAAGGTTGAAGATAGCCCAATCTCGACGGAAGAGTTATCTTGACAATCGTCGCCGAGATTTGAGTTTTGAACGAGGAAGACTTTGTATACCTCAGAGTTACGCCTCTCGGGGAGTTAAGAGGTTCCATGCCAAAGGGAAACTTCGCACCCGTTATGTTGGACCATTTAAGATTTTGAGCGCAGAGGCGAAGTTGCTTATCATTTGGAGTTGCCACGCGATCGTTAAGCGGGTACATGATGTATTCCATGTGTCCCAGTTGAAGAAATGTCTCCGAGTTCTGAGGAGCAGACACCGCTAGAGTCAATTGAGTTGCATGAGGATTTGACTTATAAGGAACATCTGTGAGGATTCTAGACACAATGGATCGAGAAACTAGAAACAAGTCAACCCGTTTCTGTAGAGTTCGGTGGAGCAACCATGAAGAAAGCGAAGCGACTTGGGAGGCGCGAAAGGATTTGAAGAAAGAGTTTCCAAACCTATTCCTTTAGTAAGCCCCGAATCTCGGGGACGAGATTCTATTAAGGGGAGGTTTGTAACATCCCAAAATTTTGCTTTTCTTAAATTCATGTGTGATTTGGCACTTTGGTGAATTTTGGAATTTTCTGAATTTATTTGGATTTATTTGGAATTTATTTGAATTTATTCCATTTTGAAATAATTAAAGAATTTAATTTTGCAAATAAAATTTTGTTGGAAATATTTTATTTGAGTCCAAAATGATCCAAAATATTTTCGAATTTTTCTGGAATTTTACGAGTCATTTGCTATTTTTAATGAATTAAATGAATTATCGGGAATTATTTTAAATATTAAATCGCTGGAAAATCCAACTCGGGTCAAGTACTTGTTCATCCGACCAAAGTCGGACTCGAAGTCCGACCGAGCCAGTTGGCTCAACCAAACCAGCTCCCAACCACTAGCGATCGGCCAGTTGGATCAAGATCCAACGGTGAGATCCGCCCGAGCCGACGAGCCGTGTCGGACCGGACCCGGTCGCGCCGCGATCGTGGCCGTTGGTTGTGCCACGTGGGCGGCCACGATTCGTCGTCTTCACCGAAGTCCAGCTGGACTCGCCGCCGCGCGCCTTGCCGTAACAAGTTAGGTTTCCGTTTTACGACGCCAGGCGAGGCTATTTAATGCCCGGCATACCCGAGGACCGCCGTGATCCCGCGCCCTCCCTTCTCTACTTCACCGAGGCTAAGTCGCGCCCGTTTAGCCGTCGGCGAGCTCGCCGTAGTTCTTGTGGCTGCTCCGCCACGGTCTTTGCTTCGTTCGCCGCCGTCAGCGTCCCTGCCGCCGTTGACCTCAGATCCGGACTCACCGCGACGAGAGCGCGCGAAGGACCCTTCATCTCGCCGGAGCAACCGGGAACGCCGTTGGGCTCGTCGTCGTCTTCAACTCCGGCGTGCGCCACCACGAAGCCATCACCCTCGCGAGCTCACGTACGCCGTCGGATCGGTCGGACGGTTGAGGTGAGTTCACGTGTTCCAAACCCGATTAGATGCGGGCCAGTTGGATCAAGATCCAACGGCTCACAATCGCCACGCGCCGTAGCGATGCGATTATAGGATTAGATCTGGACCGTCCGATCTAGATCGAGCGGCCCACGAGCATCGAGTAGTTTCAACGTGTTAAACCCTGGATCCAATCCGCCGCGGTTGATTTTCAAACCAACGGACGAGATTGCGCCACGTGTCGGGAAGTTGGGCCGGCAGCGGTCGGCGCGAATCCGCAGCAGCGTGCGTGTAGACGGCCGACACGCGGGGCCCGCGTGTCGAAGAGGCCCGCATGTCGATGGCTAACCCATAAGCGCCGACGTCGCCGATGACGTCACCCGAGTGGGCCCACATGTCGATCCACGTGGCCGTGGACCGAGTCCACCGTGGACCCGAGCCGGCGTGGACCAAGCCCATGGGCCGGGCCGACGTCGCCAGGCCAATCAGGAGCTGCCACGTGTCCATGCTGACGCAATAATTAATTTCCGAAAAAGAAAATGATTTATTAATTCGAATAATGATTTCAAATTTAGATTCAAACTTCAAACGCTTATAACTTTTGCGTTTCAACTCCGATTTGAGTGATTCAAATTTCTAAATTTGTATAAAATTAAGATCTACCTAAATATGAATTTTATTTAATTTTTGGACTAAAGTTTTTCTCTGTAAAATTATTTAATTGATTATTTAAACTTTAAATAATCATAACTTTATGCGTTTAACTCCAAATTTGGCGATTCCAGTTTCTAAAAATCCAGAAAATTATGTTCTCTCTGTTTATGGATTTTATTTGGAGTTTTGGGATCTTTTTGCATAGTGTTTATTTGTGTATTTGCTATTTGCACGCTTTACGAGTAGGCGTTGAAGTCTGGGAAGGATTCGAAGGAGAAGTGTTGACTCAGGGATCCAACTCAAGACCAAGAGCAAGTGCTTTTTGAAGGCAAGTTGTGCTTTGACCATGTTGATCCTATTTGAAATCTATTTTGATTTAAACTATTGCATGCTAGTTTAAATAGAAAGATACTTTGTTTAAACATGGGGTTAGATAAACACCAATTTCTTTGTATGACACCTTGATTATCTAAGTATGTGCCATGATCCCTTGTCACCCTAGTTGTGGATTACTAGTTGGACATTATTAAATCGCCAACATGGGTTTAGATCGTTGTAGTATCTTTGCTTAGACACGCTACGTGCTCATGACATGATTTTGAACAACCAAATGCTAATGTGGACTTAATGATATATTGAACCTGTTTTGGAAAAGTATCATGTGAAGTTGATGGCACGTGGTGCATGGTAATCAAGCGGGGTTTGATAAACATGATTTCGGCCAAGGGCATGTGGCAAGAGTAATCAGGTGGGCAGTTGTGGCATTTGGGGATGTTGATTTGGTTTTAGGGTAGTCTTGCCCTGGTCACTCTAAGGACTTAACCTTGCAAGCCTTTGAACCGGGTCATACTTGCAACCACATGGGCTGGAATGGGACGGCCCTAGTTGACTAAGTCGCTAAGGACTCACTTGTGGAGCCTCAGGGTGTCGATTACACCTTTTGTGTGATTGTGCGGGGAGGCGTATCGTGGGCGTGGCCAGGTACCCATCTAACGGTGTGTTGGTCCCATACTTCGCCTTGGCTAAGGAAGGGATGGTGTAGAGCACGAACAGGAGAGGACCACCTGTGTTGTTTGAGGCTTAGAAGGCTTTGTTATGATCGCTCATTCGCATACTCTTGTATGGCGATTCACGGTGACGTGGTGAGTGGATTGTATCTTGTGGGTAAAGTGCATAACCTCTGCAGAGTGTAGAATCTATTTGAATAAGCCGAGTCCACGATCTTTGGACAATGCTCGGGAATTACAGTCAAGGGGTAGACTTTACGAAAATAACTTGGTTTTGAAAAAGATGGGTTGGTTTAACAAGGAAGATGATGGAACTATGGTGTAGGATGGGGAAAATGTTTACTAAACTTCTTGAAAAGTTATTTATGCTTTACTTATTCCTACTGCTTTCGAATCTACTTATATTACTTGTCAAAAGCATTTCTTGCAAATATACCTGAGCTATTCCTTTGTACTAAGCCATGCATATAGTATATTAGCTTGCATTACATTGCATGACTTGTCGAGTACCAAGTACTCACCCTTGCCTCAACACAATACCAGTTGAAGAGGAGACTACGCTGATTTGGAGGAGGAGTTCCAAGAGGACCCGTCTACTTAGGGATGCGAGCCCGATCGGTTGCTGTGGTATCTTGGATGGCGCCCACGAAGTTTATTTGATTTTTCCGCTGCTATTGTTTCTCTCTGAATAAGTTTCGCCCTACGAGGCATACATTTTGTAACTTGGCCATAAGGTCGAGTAACCAGTTTGGTTATTTAAATAAAGTACTTTATTGGTATCGATTGGTATGATTGTGATATTTACCGATGTTAAGGCTGTGTGCACTAGCGCGTTCCTGGACTAGTGCTGAATACACAGAGGGTCCGGATTTGCAAATTCGGGGTCCCGACAATAACAAACTCCCAAAATGTGATCAAAACTTCCCCAAATTCGACCTGGTTTGGTCAAATCGGATTGGCTTCGCGCGGCGGAGACGACCACCGGAAATGGAAGGGGGAGGGTTTGAGGCTTCGAACGCGATCCAAGCCTCCAAGGGGCTAGGGTTTGCAGGACCTGCGCGGGCGGATCGTTGTGTGAAGTGGAGTGTTTGTGTTGGCGGTGGCAAACTCGTAGCCCGGCAGCGGTGTGCTATACTTAATGACAGGTGGGATGGCAAGGGTGCTAGGTCTAGGCGTCCAGCTGTTATGTGCGTGTAGGTGTATTTCACTCGGATCGCTTGAGATGTGGACTTTTCGGTTTGGTTGCTGCTGCGTGACTGAACCTATTGGATAGACATATAGTACGTTGTTCCCTTCTGGAAGGAGTAAGACTATCTTGAGCGGTTTCTCGACACTTTATTTCCTTCTCATCCCCTGAAGAAAATCCCTTCCCAGATTATATTCCCTTCCCAGACTGCATCTCCAACAGCATCCCTTCCCTATTCCCTTCACACCTCTTCATCCATATTATAACAATATACTGTAACCGCCAAAGGTTATACCCTATTTTGTACTTTGGAAGACGGAAGAAAATTACTTACATGTGTTGCTTACCATTATAGCAAGTGATAAATTTATATGTGTTGCTTACCGGAGAAGGAAGTGATAATTTTATATGGTGTTGCTTACCGGAGAAGGAACTAGCATGTGCAGAGAAAGCATCAACACAACATTGTCTATTTAAAGGAGGTTGGGTGTAGTGTCAAACATCATCACAGATGTGTCCTAGCAAGAACCATGAGTTGGTTTCGTGGTGGTCCGAGCTTTTCTCGTCGGGCTCATCAAGCTATGTTGCTAGAGAATGAAGAGGGAGATCTGCTTGTGCGCATTGCCATTGAGGAGGAGGAACTAGCAGCACAAGAGAGCGTCCCACGGTGGAGGGGGGCTCAGTTCCGGGCTAGGCAGTGGTGCACCGAGGACACCTTAAGGGTGCGGCTAGGCTATACAATGACTACTTCTCTGACACGCCCGTGTACGGCCACACATTCTTCCGGCGTAGGTATGTGAGAGGTGGTACTTTTCGACTATGACACCTGCTATTTCACTGATAGATGCTATGCCCTTCCAGGTTCCGGATGAGCAGGAACCTTTTCGTTAGGATTGCAAGTGCTATCGAGGGCCATGATGATTGGTTCGAGCAGAGGAGAGATGCTGCCAAAAGGCTGGGCTTGTCTTCTCTTCAGAAGATGACCATCATTATCCGTCAACTTGCATACGGTATCTCTGGCGATGTCACTGACGAGTATGTTCGTATTGGCGGTAGCACTGCCATTGAAGCCCTAAAGAAGTTTGTTCGGGCTGTAGTCGAGGTATTCAAGGATGAGTACCTCCGAGCCCCTACACAGGCTGACACGGACCGTCTGCTTGCTGTTGACACGGGCCGTAGGCAAGAGAGAATAATTATCTCTTCTCTCTTGTATATTAAAAATCTACATATACTTCCGTACAAAGCTAGCTACTAAATAAGAGCCAGCTATCTTCTCTCGTCTTTTCTTATTCTTCCATATAGATCAAAGCTGATGTGTACAGCCTAAGAGCCAACTGAGATGATCTTATTATACATACCGTATGGTAAGAAGTGAAAAAGAGAAGATGACAAAGGTGGCTCGGCACTTTCCTGGGTCATATCATGCACTCAAATTTATGATAGGGATTAAGATATTGACTTTACATTGAAGACAAATGACACAACGGTGCTACTACCAAATTATTCCACAATGGTTGAAATGGGTATAATACTTCATTACTAACTGGATGTGTTGGGTGCGGCACAAGCCGCGGCGCGCCCATGTATCAAAAGAACAATTTTTGAGGTTTTTTCAAGATTTTTTATATTTTTTGGGGGAGGCATTTTTTACAAAAAAAAAAACTTATAAAGCCAGTTTATATGCAATTTCCTAAATTTTTGGGGATCTTTTCTGCTTTTGGGGGGCTTTTCAAAAAAGGGCGAATAGGCAGCTTTAAAACCTCTTTTATTAAAAACCGAGTTTTATGTGCGGAAGTGTAAATTAAATCGGTCTTGCACAATTAAATCCCAAGTAAATTAGTATCAACTAAGTACACCAACAACCTAAGATTGCAATCCTAAGTTGACAAGTAAGCAATTTAATTTAGAAATGCAAATTGCACAAATTAAAGAACAAAGAGCAAACCAATACGACACCACAATATTTTTACTATGGTATTCGGAGACTTATCAGTCTCCCCTAATCCATGTTGAGGTAAACCCAAACGAATTGAGCCAGCTCCACGAATTAAGCCAAACATCTCAATCCACTAGTGGTAGTTCTTTCCCTCTTGGGTATGTAAGCTCTAACCTTCACATCACGCCAAGTCTTATCACAAGCTTTTTGAAAAGATCATCGGACCAAGACCCTCCATGTTATCTAGGTGTTAGCAAATACCACGAATAACAAGCTAACCCTTTTGCTCTACCTTCACCAAGTGCTACACAAGCACAAGTGAATACTCAATCCACCTCTAGATGTAATACGTGTAACTAGAGACATCTCTCCTTACTCATAAGGTGCAACATATATATAATTGAGAAGAGAAGCTCACACTAACTCAAGAGAGTGCAATGAGATGCTAAAGAATCAGGATAGAGAGCCCCCAGGCAAACCTAGATAGCCACATGCAATAAACTAGCCATTCTTATAAATTTAGTAATGTAACAGATACCCCAGACACGTCCAGGGTCAATAACACATAACAGCTAGTTGGGCACACATAGCACCGAGTTGTTGGGCTGTGATGTTGATAGCCTAGACCGGGTACCCCATACATGTCTGGACCCCCATTGGGAGTTCTCTGGAAACATCAACCATGTTTGCCCTGTGCTAAAAACTTGATTTCAACTAAGTTTTTATTTTCAAATCAAAGAAGTGCGAACTTTAACCATTTGCAAAACAAAATTTTAAATTATAGTTCCATCCCACAAAGATTAGATGCCTGAACTTCAACCACTTGCAAAACAAATTTGCAAACTTTAGTATCATGCCACCAGGAGTAGTTGCATGGACTTCAACTATTTGTAAAATACATTTGCAAATTATAATCTCATGCTATAAAAGAGTAAATGTATATGCTTGAACTATTTGCAAAACACACGAACAATAGCATATGCCAAAAGGAATAGGTGCATGTACTTTAACTTTTTGCAAACCACATTTGTAAATTATAGTTCCATGCTACAAAGAGTAAATTTATGAGCTTCAACTATTTGCAAAATATATCAGCAATCAATATCATCATGTCTAGAAGAGCAAGAGGCAGTGGGATTGAGCTATCAACACATGATGAGACTCAAGCTACTAGACAAGACCTCTCCTAATAGTACGTCAACTTATACTAGCAATCTGGTCTCACGATCAAACACTGAGACCAATAGAATGATTGAAGTTCATGCTATGCTAGTTACCTTTGCCTTGCACATCCATCTTAGAACTTTCACATGATGGCAATCATCTCCTCTCTAAGTCCAAATCCTTGTCTCGATGTCCATTGACTCATGATGCCATCCACTTGACATGATAACCATCAACTCATGATACCACTCAAAGTTTTCATTATCAACCGAGACTAAAACTATTTTACCAACTCATAGAAAATATTAGTCCAACATAGCAGGTTATCATTAATCACCAAAACTCACTATTAATACAAAATGGAGAGATTAGATCCTTCAATCTCTCCCTTTTTGTGATTAATGATAACTCAATTGCAAATAATTGAATTTAATTTAGCATGAGTATATAACAACTACAAAAGTTCCATATACTCAAAAGATATGTTTAAAAGTTAACATTCTCATTATATGTCGATAAAGAACATGGATCAATATTCGTGAAACCACTAAATGATGTAACACTGGGTGTCCCGATCTTTCGATGAGAATGATAACTTTCGATTTGGGTGGAGACGACTTTGACGATCCGACTACAACGTACAACGACGATGCGCCTTAGCAATCGCTAAACCAACTCCAGATGGTTATTGACCTTGCCGTGGGCACGATCAACCTGATCACGAAGATCAATTCCTGCAAGCAATCGAAGAACAAGCAAGAACAAGGCAAAAGCAATCTAAAATTGCAAATATAGATGAAGTATTGAAAAGTTGGGGTTCCGATACAAGGAGCTTGTTAGGCGGCCGTTGAGCACGTCTAAAAGACTCAAATAGTAGCAAAAGGCTAAACTATCAAATAAACAAAACCCAAGTTATTTTGGGGGACTCCCTAGCTATTTATAGGAGAAATAGGAGGCCAAAACCAGGCTTGGGGCGTCCAAAACACCCCCATGGCCGAGTAGGACTCCTATTCCTAGTTTGACTCGGATTTGGAAAGATGGCCAAACTTGTTTTGCAGATTCCCGTTGACTCGTAAGGAATTTGGAGGTGGGGTCGGATCCGTTGGAAAGAGGACGACGAGACCTTTCAAACCAGTACTCATAGACCTCAAACACCCTTGTGGATCAAAAGTTATGGTTGTTTGAAGTTGGTGCTGTCCCGGAGGCCGAATCCGAGTTGAACTTGTGCACCGAAAGAATTGGCTTCATGCTTGACATTTGGGAGTCCTTCTCCTTGGTTCCTAAGGACAATAAAATCATCACAAGGATTAAATAGCATTCCATTCATTAAATTATTTGTATGCAACCCGAAGAACGCATTCACCTGGTAATTGAATTGACGTGCGCGAGCTCGAGTAATTGGCCCTTGTATTACATTGAGCATGGTCTCATCATCCTCCCTTTCTTGAAGTGGAGTCGTCCTCGACTCCATCATATTGTCCTGTGAAATGTTAGTAATGACAGGAAACAAAGCAATATGCACATTTGCAATGAAATCAATGGATCGAGAATTTCTATCAACCGTATCCTCCCTTTCTTGAAAACTATCATGTGACTTTTGAATGGAACCAAATGTACTTGGTCTGACATGATTAGTGATATGGCAATTATTAAATTGATCACATTGTTGCATTGCAAACGGAGGTTTAAAATCTGAACAAATGTAAACTCGATGTGCTTTATACTCTCCTTTCTCACTATTTTTGCCAATAACATAAAAGATGTTTCGTGATAACCATGACAAATCGGAATGTACAAAAAGGCTCTCCTCTAAATAATTCAGATCACACGGAACATCAAATTCAATGTAGCCTAATGTATATAAAGAAGACATCAATTTCAACTCATCATTTTCGCTTGTGATGTGAATGACATGTTTGTTTTCAGCATAAGTGTCTAGTGTGTTAACAAAAGTGACATGTCCATTTGCTAGTTGTGTCATGGATATAAGTGAAGTATTATCACACAACTCTTCTTTATCACAAGAAATAGCAAGCAAATCATCTTGTAACAAAGCAAAATCAGCAATTGGTTCCACTATTAGTTGCTCTATGATAGCATGATTTGTGGATAGTTTTAGCTCTTCAAAATTATTTTCTCCATGTGTAAAGTCCATACTGTTATATTACCTTGTAAGTTCTCATCACTGTTGTAGGTGTTTCTTCAACTATTATCTCTTCACTTACACATGGGGTAGTACTGATCAGTTCTTTCTCCATATGCACTTCTACATCATTCTCTCGATGGTGCTCACTTTTCTGCAAAATGTTAGCTACAAAAGAAGGTGCAACAATGGACGCCTCAAATGAAGCTAATGATTCTTTCAAGGATTCAGCAAGCATATTTTCAACTCTACAAGCACATACAACCAATTCTGAAAGAGAACTATATGTTTCATTAATAAGAGCATCCTGAATTTCTTGATTAAGTCCACGTATGAACCTAAGCTCTGTTGCTTCTTCACCTTCAACTAAACCACAACGCAACAAATGATTTTGCAATCGTTCATAGTATTCCTTAACGTACTTATTTCCTTGTTTCAAGCATTGGAGTCTAGTATACAAAAATTCAGAATGATATTCAGGAACATAATCAATTCTCATAAGTCTTTTCATGGCCTTCCAATTTTCAGGTTTTCTCTCTTTTCTACAAATATGTTTCCACCATGTTAATGCATATTCATTTAGCAAACTAGCAACAATCCTAATCTTTTCATTTTCAGACAATCATACTTGCCAAATTCTTTGTCTACTGCTATCTCCCAATTAATATAGGCATCAGGATCATAATGACCATTAAAAGGTGGAATGGCGAATTTAACCTTAACTAGGGAATTATCATCAACATGTACCTGAGCATGTAGTATGCCATTTTTGTTGCTTAGAAGATGAGGTGGAGGACTGGAAGTTCCGGGGCGACTGCAAGCTTATCAAGTCTAGACAAAATAGTAGCAAGATTAGTGTTTGCAACTCCCTGAGCGGTCTCGATAGACCGAAGGCGGTCTTCTTGCATCAACATACTAGCAACAATTCCCTTTGCGCGTGGAGAGTGATGCATCGAATCCTCATCACCTAACATGGTTAGTAGAAGAAAAGAAAACAATATAACAAGTATAATGTTCCTATCAACTACAAGGAGGTGGTGGCAATTCTCTCAACATTCAAGCCTATAACCAAAGCTCTTACAAGTTCTTACATGCAGCAGGTGTTGACGGCCGTTGGCGTGGTCAAAAGTTCTCCAAGCTTGGATAAAGCGATTGCCAAGGGACCGAACAAATGTACGAGGTTGGGTGTGGAGCTTGGATAGGCAAAATTTATTTCCTATGCAATCTGATAATTCTAGTTATTGTAATGATAAGTAATGATCCAAACTAGAATTCACAAGCCCTAGTTGCCGATCTCAAAGATATAAGTGAATTTGAAGGCAACACACACGCAAAGATAATGGCACTTGTGCAATCAAGGAATGAGCTATAAAATATAAGTGATGCACCAAAAGCTCTATTGCACAAGTCGTAGAGACGCTTAACTTATTGCTTTGAGAAAGTAAAAGGGCACAAGATTGCTCACTAATTAATAAATTGCACAATATAAAAAGTAACAAACACAAATTAGGTTTTGCTCAATGTAGTGTGACCAAGCCACAATTTTCTTTTTCTTTTCCTTTTTTTTTATCCTTTTGGCTCTTTCTCTTTTCTTTCTTTTGGTGACTTTCGGCCAACACTAGTATGAACAAAGTTTTGGAATCCCTAACTCGGTGTCACAAGATAATATGATATGATAATTGAAGATTGTGCAATGTATCAAGTAGAGCAGCCCTAAGCAATATCAACAAGCTAGTCTCAAATAGGATCAAAGTGTTCACAAAGGATGAATTGGTTCCCAAAGGTAGGTGTACTGATATTTTTCTAGGGCAACAAACTTGTTGCCTAGATTAATGTTTGAAGATCACCGAATTTGATTGTTTGACTGTGGAAGGAATTGAAGCTTATATCCTCAGCTTTCAATAGAGTGCAAGAACACAAAAATCCGAGTTCGTATGTGAAAGTTATGCTCGAAATACTAAACTGGACAGAATTGAAGGATTAAAGCTACGCGAAGGAAAAGAAAGATCAGCAACTAAAACATGGACTCTAATGGATCAAAACATAACAAAACTCACTAAAATAACAAATTGAAACTAAAGGTTGAATTTTTGTGGAGTAGTTTTCAATTTAGGACAGAAATCAAAAACTAACCTAAGGCACTGATATTCTCACCGATCAACTGAAGCTCTGATACCACTTGATGTAACACTGGGTGTCCCGATCTTTCGATGAGAATGATAACTTTCGATTTGGGTGGAGACGACTTTGACGATCCGACTACAACGTACAACGACGATGCGCCTTAGCAATCGCTAAACCAACTCCAGATGGTTATTGACCTTGCCGTGGGCACGATCAACCTGATCACGAAGATCAATTCCTGCAAGCAATCGAAGAACAAGCAAGAACAAGGCAAAAGTAATCTAAAATTGCAAATATAGATGAAGTATTGAAAAGTTGGGGTTCCGATACAAGGAGCTTGTTAGGCGGCCGTTGAGCACGTCTAAAAGACTCAAATAGTAGCAAAAGGCTAAACTATCAAATAAACAAAACCCAAGTTATTTTGGGGGACTCCCTAGCTATTTATAGGAGAAATAGGAGGCCAAAACCAGGCTTGGGGCGTCCAAAACACCCCCATGGCCGAGTAGGACTCCTCTTCCTAGTTTGACTCGGATTTGGAAAGATGGCCGAACTTGTTTTGCAGATTCCCGTTGACTCGTAAGGAATTTGGAGGTGGGGTCGGATCCGTTGGAAAGAGGACGACGAGACCTTTCAAACCAGTACTCATAGACCTCAAACACCCTTGTGGATCAAAAGTTATGGTCGTTTGAAGTTGGTGCTGTCCCGGAGGCCGAATCCGAGTTGAACTTGTGCACCGAAAGAATTGGCTTCATGCTTGACGTTTGGGAGTCCTTCTCCTTGGTTCCTAAGGACAATAAAATCATCACAAGGATTAAATAGCATTCCATTCATTAAATTATTTGTATGCAACCCGAAGAACGCATTCACCTGGTAATTGAATTGACGTGCGCGAGCTCGAGTAATTGGCCCTTGTATTACATTGTTGGCTTCAATTGGGTTTGTAGGCATGGCCGTATGCATGGTAGTGATGTCCTCATCATCCTCCCTTCTTGCATTTGAGTCGCCTCGACTCAAGTTCATCATCTTCTCCCAAGTTTGTCTTTAGATCGATAATTCATTTGACGGGCTCGAGCTCGAGTCAATGGTCCTTGAACCGACGAAGATGTAGAAGGATGGCCAAGGTGGGGTCGATAAAGCCATGCAGATGGAGCCATCGTAGTAGTTGTATACAGTAGAGGATCTTTGTGAAGTGTCGCCAACTTAATGGTCCTGGCCAAGGTGGGGGTCGATGAAACCATGCAGTTGATATAACTGTAGCAATACTTGGTGATGACCATATGTATGCAGTGTTAGTTCTGTCCATGATGAGCATGGTCTCATCACTAAACATAGAGTGAACCCCTCCTTAAATGTGCGCATATATATATATATATATATATATATATATATATATATATATATATATATATATATATAGGAAGCCTTTTTCGTACTCCTGGGAGTATGTACTATCACGTCCAGTATACCACTTAAACGAACGTGTTATACTCCTTTATCATTTTCAGTATACTTCAATAATAATTCTAAGATACTACAATACAACATTGTTGAAAAAATTCATCAGAGCCTTTAATTTTTTTTGCTATATACCCTTTTTCATATGTAAAAAGAGTATATAAACAAATTATGCTACAAAGGGTGAACTATGATGAAATTTTTTGTGGAACTCACTTTGAAATATCTTATAATCAGTATTAGAGTAAACTCAAAATGATAAAGAGGTATAACAATATCATTTAAGCGGTATACTTAGAGTGGGAGTACGTATATATATATATATATATATATATATGAGTTGGAACAATATGCACATTTCCAAGTTAAGAATGTTGGTGGAGTTCAACATATATTTTGGATCCAAGGAATGAAACAACAACCAAATACTATGGCAATTAAGCTCATGAATAAAAAAAACATGTATACCTCCCAAGATTTTCATATCAAACAAAGTATTAGTCTCGCATTTAATTTTATTATTAATAACTAAAACTAAATTAATAGAGCATGACCTTACAGATGTTATTAACATTGCAAACTAATTTGTCAATTATATCTTGCACCCACTACTACTGACATGCTTATATTAGACGTCTCATCACAGACGGTTTTAAAAAACCATATGTGTTACATACAATCACAAACAGTTATTCTAAAACCATCTGTGATCAGTTCACATCACAGACGATTTTTTGCTCAAACTGTCAGTGATGACATCAATAGACATCACTGACGGTTTTAGTCTAAAATCGTTAGTGGTATAAATTCACATCACAGACAGTTTTGGCTAAAATCGTCAATGATGACATCAATTATCATCACTGATGGCTTTAACCAAAAAACCGTCTATAATGTAAACTAACATCACAGACGGTTATTCCTTATAACCGTCTGAGATCATATTGTGGTTGTATTAAGCCACTCCTCATGCTATTGTACACCAAAATCGGTTCCTTGCGCATGTCGACCTCCCCGAACCCTATCCCCGTAGCATCCTCCTGTTGTCGTCCTCCCTGGGCGTACTGAAAGTCCCTTCCCCTCTAATTCACTGTAAGGAAAGGATGCTAGGGAGCAAGGTGGCGGTGACAATGGAGTGCGCGTGGAGGAAGGCCACAAGGGCGCTGGGCCTCTGCCTCTGTGTGCACGTCCCTACGTAGGGCGACGGTGGTGCCAGCGAGCGGCGACCGGCACCGGTGTGGGCTGCTGGAGTGAGGCAGCCACACCGGTGGTCGGTGCGGTCCGGAGGTCTAAGTCTGGGGCAAGTCCTCCTCCAGGGTGAGGCCTTCTCTTTATTTAGTGATTTAGATTTGAAATACGTGCGCAAAGCGAGCTGTTTAATTGGGTGTTAGTGTGGATTAATTGGATGTTGTCGGGGATTGGCTATCTGGCAAAAGACCACGGTACCCCCGTGAAAAGCTAAACCCGCCGACCAAGCGGCACTAAGGGAAGATGCTCGGGAGAACGAAACGAGCATCCCTCCTTCTCCTCCGGCATCTGGCGTTTGCGCCTCCGTTCGCGAAACACCAAACACACCCCCACGAGCAAGCATGCTCGTGGAGGCCACGACCGCTCGGGTGTTTTGGTCGGAGGGCTGGCCGAGCTGTGAGGAAGGAAGGAGGCAACCAATCAGCCAGGAGATCAAGGGAAATCATACCCAGAAATTCAAATAACGCTGGAATCAAGGGCAGCATCACGGATATGGATACATAGCGTGATCCCGGAGGCGATTACTTTTCGCATCTCTAGTCATAGTATTTAAACCCCACGAAGATGCATGTGAGGGAGGGCACACGAAAGATAGAACACAATACACTGGAGTAGGGTCATTATCTCGGCGGTGAGAGGCCCGAACCAGGATAAAAACACCGCGTCCCCCTTTTTTTTTCCTGGCCTCCTTCTCCCGAGCCTCGCGTCGCTCGAACGCCCTCTTCGATCCGTGCGGCGGGGCTCTGTTGATCCCCATTCAACAAGTAAGCTCGACGGAGCCCGTTCTCCAATCGCCGATACCGGGCGCCGTCCGGGGGACGGCATAGCTTTGATTCCCGTCGCGGATCAAGATCCTCGAGGATGCCAAACTCGGGAGACACTCGGGACCTTTGTGTCTTTGACCACGTTGAGGATGACGGCGTGTACTACGCCGCCGACAACGTGCCCAGGGTGACCGATCCTATCGATCACACCGGAGTGCAGGGAGCTTTTCCTCGGACACGGGAATGCGAGGGCAGATCCTCCATTCCCAGACATTACCCTCGGAGACCCCGAGGATGGCGCAACGAGCTCTACGATGGCCTGGACATACCAGACGACCTAGAGCTCGGCCGAGAGACCGCGTCCCAAGGGGATACAATGATGTCCCCATCGCTTCGTCTCGCCTGCCGAGTCAACATGGCCGGGAGCCACGCGGAGCAGGAGAGGATCTCGACGCCGCCAGGCACGACCACTATGAGGCGGCCAGACGCCACTTGAGGCGTCTTTGGGAAAGACGCTATGCGAGCATTCGCCGCCAGGCAAAGGGGAGGTGCGCCTCCACGGAAAGGAACTCTCGCAGTACCGAACTCCCGATCGCACTCGGAGCGCCGTCAAAGCTCGCCGCCACTTGATTCACGAAGCGAGAGCGGCTCTGAGGCCTTGGCGGCGATGCGTGCGTGACTTTCTTGTGATTTCCCGAGCAAGTAGACTTAGAGGCCATGGGCAGGGTCGTGGGTCGAAGATTTGGAGAGGCTTCTTGCCGAGCTAAAAGTCTCGGATCCTCCCCATGGCCGGATGCGGAGTGTTTCCGGGACCATCACAACGCTCCCCGTGCGTTCGCACAGAGATGAATCGGAGCCATGCTCGGAGATCGCCCAGTCGCCGACCCGATCGAGGAAAGGCCGGAGCGATCCACAGAGCAACCTCGGGCGATATCCGACCTGTCGCCAGACACAGCGCCCGAAAGCACTCCGCAACCATGCGGTCATCGGACGACGACCGACGCATGAGGTTTTCTCCCGACTCGGCCAGCGACGGGCGTTGGGTGGAAGATCCGCGTGGAGGCCGCCGTGATCGAGGTTTTCGCCGCGAAACCCCGAGAGCTTCTGCCGGGCCTTCACGAAGCTCCCTCCGGACGCCGCATGGCCGAACAGGTTCAAGCCCGCCACGTCGAGAGATTCAACGGGACCCGTAACCCGGATGAATTCCTCTCGATATACACTACCGCCATCCTCGCCGCCGGAGGTGATGAGGGTAATGGCAAATTACTCCGCCGACGGTCCTGGACGGAGCTGCCAGACGTGGCTTTTCAATCAAAAGGAAGGATCCATACGGTCCTGAGGGCAGCTCAGCGCCGCACTCCGGCGAATTTCAGAGCCGCTACATCCGCCGGGAAAAAAGCGCGACCTTAGCGCTTGATCTGACGGACGGGAAACCTGCGACAATTCGTCCAGAGGTTCATCCAGTCCGGAACTCGATCCCGAACATATCGGACGAGGTATCGTCCGAGCTTTCAAGTTCGGGTACGAGGCGGCGCTTCACACAGGACACCGAGATCCACGGATCTAACAAATAACGAGCTCTTCCGAATGGCCGATCGATACGCCAACGCAGATGAAGCCGCCCAATGGAAGAAAATCTTTGGATGAAGGGAAGTCGCCGCCTCGGCTGGTCTAGAGACCTCGGCTAGCAAAAAGGGTTCGACTGCAGAGACAAGAAGATCAAGAAGAAGAAGAAAAGCAACCCTCGCCCGCCATGGTAGCCGCGGTGGAACAACAACGACCGGCAACTCGGCCCGCGGCGTGGGCCTAATGCTCGAGGAAGAGGACAACCACCAGGCCTCGAGGACGAGGCGACCAGCGGACCGACGAGGCGACCAAGCGGACCGACGGGGCGACCTCTCATCGTCCACTTCACCAGCGCCGCAGGGCACGACTCTACGGAATTGCGAACGTGGACCTACCGCTGGAAGCGATTTCAGGCGGGGTCCCATGCCGACGCTTCGAGCAGGGTGAAAGCGACAAAGGAAAACAGCCCGCCGAGGAAAGTGAGGATGAAATGGAATATCAAGAACCAAGGAATCACATAGCGGTCATCTTCGAGGGCTCCTCGCCTATAAGTCCCGCCGGGACTTAAAGGAGGCTGCAAGGGAAGTGCACCATGTTACCCAGGTAAGCCTCGGTCACGGCAAAGAAATGAAATGGTCGGAGGTATCCCTCACATTCTCGAGAGACGATTGTCCCTTGGGGATGACCAAACCCAGAGGCTTCCGATGGTCGTGAACCCCACCATCAAGAATATCGTTGCCTGGCCGGGTCCTCATAGACTCAGGAGCTCTTTGGACCTTATTGCAGCCAAGGTATTGGACGAGATGCAGATTCCTCGTTCCAAAATCAAGAGTGTGGCCGTGCCCTTCTTCGGGATAGTCCCGGCACCTCGATCAAACCTCTGGGGCAGGTCGTCTTGCCCGTAAGTTTCGGCGCCCAAGTAACTTGTAACGGAGCTAATCACCTTCGAGGTGGTAGACTTGAGTCGGCCTACAACGCCATCCTCGGCAGGCGGCCTTGGCCAAGTTCATGGCCGCCTCGCATCACGCAGCGTATCGGTGCCTAAAGATTCCCGCCAAACGGAGTCATAACCGTCAAAGGAACCACAAGTCCGCACTCAATTGCGGCGAAAAGAGCGCTGGATATGGTCGGTCGATTGCCCGCTCGCCATGCCACGACCAAGAGCCAAGCATTCGGCCTAAACTTGCCCTCCAACCTGGAGGAGAGACCAAGGTCATTCGCTCAACGAGTCGGAACCGGCCAGGTCGTTCATTTGGGATCTTCCTAGATCCCAAATAGGAACTCGAGCTCGTCACTTTCCTCCGAGCAAGGTCGGATGTGTTCGCTCGGGAACCATCCGACATGCCCGGGTCCCAAGGGAGGTGGTCGAGCACAAAGTGCTAGCGGTTGACGACAAAACCAAAGTGAGACAGAAACTTAGACGCTTTTCCCGGAAAAACAAGCAATCATCCGGGAGGAACTTGATAAACTCCTAAAAGTGGCTTCATCGGAGAGATTGAGCACTCCGAGTGGCTAGCCAATCCATCCTGGTCAGGAAGAAAGGAGGCAAGTGGCGCATGTGCGTCGACCACACGGGTTTGAACGCTAGCTGCGTGCCCAAAAGACAACTATCCGTTGCCTCGCATAGACCAATTGGTGGACGCGACGGCGGGTCAGCTGCACCATGAGCTTCCTAGACGCCTATTCAGGCTATCATCGAATCGACTGTCGCGCGAAGACGAGGAAAGACTTCCTTCGTCACCCCGCTCGGTACCTTACGCGCTATACGACCATGTCTTTCGGCCTCGAGAAATGCGGAGCAACCTTTCAACGCCTCATGCAGAAGACTTTCCACTGCACCAAATAGGTCGAAATTTGGAGGTATATGTCGGCGACATAGTTGTCAAGAGCAAGAGTACTTCAGGTCACGTTGTCGACTTAGAAGAAACTTTCTGTAACCTCAATAAGCATCGAATAAAGCTAAATCCGAGAAAAATGCGTATTCGGCGTGAAGGCCGGCAAGGTGCTCGGCTACATGGTCGGGCCACATGGCGTTGGGGCTAACCAGAGAAGATCAAGCCATTGAGAACATGAGGTCGCCCACATGCGTAAAGGAAGTACAAGCTCCGACCGGAGGATGGCCGCCTTAAGCCGGTTCGTCTCCGACCGGGGAGCGAGGACTACCTTTCTTTAAAGCCCTCCGCAAACATGATGGCTTCACATGGACGGAGGAAGGCGATCGCGCGTTCAAAGAGCTAAAACAGTACCTCTCCAAGCCGCCCGCCCTCGTCACACCCACGGCAGGGGAAGAATTGCTATTATACTGGCAAAGAACCCGCGCACGGTGAGCTCGGTGTTGGCGAGAAAGAGATGGTACCCGGCGACCTATCTATTACGTCGGCGAAGTACTTCATGGACCAAAGGAGCGTTACCCGAGGTCCGAAACCATCTGTACTCACACGATGGCCTCCGGAAGTTGCGTCACTACTTTCAAGCACACAAGATCGTGGTGCCGACCGGCTTCCCACTCGGGAAATCCTGAAAAATCAGGGCGCCAAAGTGGTCGCATAGCCAAGTGGGCAATGGAACTCGCCGAGTTCGAGCCGGTATTCTCAGCCGCACGGCGATAAAATCACAAGTCCTGGCTGATTTCGTGGCGAGAATCGGTCGGCTCGGCACCACCCGGCCAAGGACCAATGATTCGAGGGGAAACTCACGGACCTTGTATTTTGACGGATCCCGAGCATACGAGCACTCTGGGTGGCGTCATCTTGGTCTCCCGGACGGAGAGCGGCTACTGATCGCCATCCAACTACATTTCGCCGCGACTAACAACGCGGCGGAGTACGATGGCCTTTGGCCGGACTTCGGGCATGCAAATCGCTAGGAGTCCAACGGCTCACTTTGTGAAGGGCGATTCACGGTTGGTCGTGAACCAGTCAACAAGGAGTATCGTTGTTCCGATACCTCAATGGCGCTGCCTGGCGAAGTAAGGAAGATGGAGAAATACTTCAAGAATTTCAAGTAATCTACATCCCCAGGAAGGATAATTCCTGGCCGACCAAATGTCTAAGGTCGGTTCCTCCCAAACCGCCGCTTCCGTGAGGTGCTCGTCGAGCACCTACATAAGCCCTCCATTCCCTCGAAGAGGAGGCACCAGAGACCGGCGGTAGGGTCTCATTCCTCGAGCGAAGCGCAAATTGGATGACGCCATTCATCCAATACCTTGCGCATGGGACATTGCCCGAGGAAGAAGCCGAGCGTTCGGCTAACAAGGCGATCTTCTCAAGACAGACCGATCGGCGACCTATATCGGAAAGGCGATTAGGAATCCTTTCCAAATGCGTCTCCCAGGAGGAAGGCGATACCTTCTTCGTGATATCCACGAAGGAATGTGCGGAGCTCATTCGTCTTCGTAACGCTTGTGAGCAAAGCCTTCCGATTGGGTTACTCTTGGCGACGGCCTTGGCCAGACGCTGGGCGGTCAATCGTAACGACCTGCCGAGCATGCCAGTTCCATGCTCGCAAAACCCGCCAACCTAAGCATATGCCCTACAAACCATACCGCTGCGTGGCCATTCTCGACACGGGGCTCGACGCCCTTGGACCCTTTCCCGAGGTCGAGAAAGGCTGCAAGTATTTGCTCGTGGCCATCGACACTTTCACTAAGTGGATAGAGGCCGAGCCCGTCTCGACCATCTCGGCCCAGCGGCCAAGAGGTTCCTCCGCAGACAGCGTGGTAACCGGTTCGGGATACCCAACCGCCTTATCACGAGACAATGGGACCCAGTTCACGGTGAACTGTTCCAAAGTTCTTGTGAGGAGGTCGGGACCAAGGTCTGTTTAACCACGTGGCACATCCACAGAGTAACTGAGCAGCCGAAGCGAGCAAATGGGCAGCTAGTCCAGGGCATAAAAGAGAGTCTTTAAGACCCTCAACCAAAGACAAGCGGCGATGGGTGGAGGAGCTTCCGCCGTTCTTTGGTCTATCCGCACCACGACAAGTCGAGCCACAAAGTAGACGCCTTTCCAACTTCGTTTACGGTGCGGAGGCCATTACGCTGCCGAAATCGTCTGGGTTCCCCAAGGGTGCAACCGATCGATTCCATCGATCAAGAGGTTGAGCGCCTCGTCGACCTGGACCTCGTCGAGCGACACGCGACAGGCGTTGCTCTGATGCCTGCAATTTACCTACAAGCTCTTCGTAGGCATGCAGCCAAGGCAGTCCGACCTAGGGCCCTACAAGTCGGCGACATGGTCTTCTGAAGAGTTCAAGACTGTCGAAGGCCAACAAGCTGACCCCAAGGTGGGAAGGACCCTACACGGTCATGTCTCTGGCGCGCCGGGCTGTTCGCCTCGCGATGCCGATGGTCGGGAGCTCACCAAAGACTGGAACATCGATCAATCACTGCGTAAATTCTACGTTTAGACGAGTACTCCTATCTCGCGCCCCTTGCGTTCTTTCCAATAAATCATTTTCCCTCTTTCTCGAGTTTCGTCCTCGCTTTGTCGAACGAGCATCATCGTCTACCAAAGACTCTGAGACGAACTTATCCAACAAGTATGTGCACGCCATCTCCCTTGGCCCCGTGGATGCTCGCCTAATCGTCCACTTTCCACAAGAGCTCTTGTTTGTATGCATGGTCGAGCGAGCATCCACTCTAAGCCCAGTTCGGTGACCACCGGGTATGGTGGCTCTACGTATTGTTGGTTTAAAGCTCGCCTGCTCTGTGCTCACGATTCACTCAAACACAACCGATCTATTCGAGTAATTCAAAAATCGTTACGACCAAAGCGACCCTTAAAAACTCCCATGAACAAACTCGTGCTCGCATAGCGGTGAGGACACGACCTTTGTCCATGGCGAGGGGCTACGTATGATAGGAACGTTCCGTCCTCCTTACCAAGGATCCTTTGCTCGTGTCTATGATATTTGATCTACGCAGAACTTGTTTTCTTTGCTCGTATCTACGCTCCATGCAGAACTTGCTTTCTTTTTCTGCGAGAACCGGATCATACGGGCATATCTCGAAAGCAGTTCAAGCAAAAAAACAGCAAGGACCAAACTCCTGCGAATATGCTCATTTAATCCAAAAGCGTTGTTTTTTACGAGGTTTTACACAAGATAAAAATAAAAGAAAGAGCTAAGTCCTACGACCGGCCTGGAGGGCAGCGAGCTCGTCCTTAAGGGAGTCGACCTCCGCCTCTAGGTCCAGACCTTCCGGCCAGCGCGACCTTGGCGCTTTCCGGAGGCGCCGCGCCTCCTTGAAGCTGGGCTTCCTCGCGCTCCCGAGCTCGAAGGTCTGCCCGAAGCTTCACCAGCTCTTAGTCAAGCTCGGCGCATACGCTCTGAAGTGCTCTTCGCTCTCGCTCTGGAAGAGCTGGTCCCGGCCCGGCGATGAGGCTCCTCGCCGATTCCAGTGCTTCAGTCGGCCTCGCGCACCTCGGAGACTCCGACGCCAAGATCGGCGATCTTGGCGTCTTGCTCATGATGAATGCGACCAAGTACTCTTCTTTGAGACCGAGGTGGCATCGATATCCTCCATAGCCTTCGCGGCAAACTTAGGCGTAAAGAGAAAGGAGAAGGGAAAGAGTGAGCGGACTCCCGGAAGATCGCTCGCAGCAGAAAAAGAAGAAACATGGAAACTTACGAGAAGAGCCGGTGACCGACTTGTCCTGAAGCGGCTGGCGGTCGGTCGCGCCCGGCCGAAAGAAGGGATTGACCAAGTCATCCCGGCCGGCGTCAAGGTCTTGCTCCTCCCGAGCACCCGGTGCTCCCAGAGAGCAACGGGCGTCACCACCTTCGATCAACCCGGTCGCCCGGCCGATCCTCGCCCACGCAAGCGGCTCGTGGTCGCCTTCCCATGAGTCGCCACCGCGCTGGGGTCAGACGCCAACCACGAGCGCCGCCACTCCATGCTCCGCTACCGAGGCGGTTGGTCGTTAGCAACCACCTCCGCCTCCTGTTCCTCTTCGATGAGGCGACCAATGCTCTCCGACCGAAGGCATTGGATCGAGGGCGATCACCTCCGCTTCTTGTCCCTCCATAGTCGGAGGCGGCCGATGCTCGCGGCCGGAGGCGATTGATCACACGATCACCTCCGCCCCTTGCACCTCCGTGGCGGGCGCTCGAGCCGGGACCGAAGGAGCTAGGCCGAGGACGACCTCCTCCTCCTCCTCTCCTTGGCTCATGGCCAAGGGCTGTTGGTCGGGAGCGACCAAGCTCCCTTCCCGGGGCTCGGCGCTTGAGCCTCGCTTGCGATCATCTCTTCGCAAGGGGCCAAGGCCAAGGCGTCTTGGTCCTCGATCCCCTGCGGCTCCTGCTCCTCCGCGGCCGGGATAGGCTCCACGGCCGCTGAAGGGAGCGCTGGTCCCGCCGAAGGAAGCTCGGGCTCCACCGAGTCCGGTTAGCACCGCTCCTCCCCGTCTCGGCCATCACCGTCGGCCGACGACGCGGTCGAAGCTCGGCGTCCGCTGCGGAGTTGATAATCTCCTCACCATCCGGGCGGAAGTCCAAAACGACATCCGAGCTATCACGCCCACGCCAAACAGGGTGGGGTTAGCGAAGAAAGTCGCAAGACAAGAGCGGAATAAGAGAATGAAGAACGTACCTTACGCCGTGGCGGCGCCATCCTCCTCGGCCTCCTCGCTGGGCCACGGGCGACCTGCCCGCGGCGGCCTCGTAGGCCTCGGCCACGACCACGGCAAGGCCGCTCTGCGGCGTCGGCGCGGCGCTGCCATCGCCGGTCGACATCGTCCATGTCGACCTCTTCCAGGCGTCGAGGCGGTTTGAGAGGTCGACCTCCTGCTCCTTCTAACGAGCATAGGCGGCCTCCTCCTCTTCTTCCTCCTCCTCGGGGCATCAACCACCCGAGTGAGCTGGTCTGGAGGGCCTTGATCTGCCTCTCCAGCCGCTCCTTGGTCGGGAGAGACCTGGCATCCTCCTCGGCCTTCCTCGCTTGCTCGGCGAGCTGTTCGATCGGCTCATCGGCCCGGCTTCCTCCGTTTGAAGTCATCGAACCAAATGCGGAGTTCGCCACCTCTGGCGGTCGGCGTACTCAAGGTGCGGGGTAGGGGTCCTGGTCGGCTTCGGCGCCTCGACCGCTTAGCGCGAGGAGGCGAGGCGGATGCTCGGCGACCTCGACCCGCCGCTCTTCACGGGAACCCTGGCGGGTGCTGGCTTGGCGCGGCCGCAGCGCTTCGACACCGCAAGCTCAAGGGCGACCTTCTCCGCCAACAGAAATCGGGAGGAATGAGCTCGGAAAACATGCCCTCGAGCGGAAGTGGGAAAATGTACTTACGCGTCGCGCGGTCAAAAATATTCTTGGGAACCTGGCGATTGGGCGTCGGCTCCTTCTCCTGGGCGCCGAACATCTCGGCGACCCTATCGTCAACCGATCCGTCCTCGAGCTGCGTCACAACCGAAGACTAAGACAAAAGGCATATCACGGATGCATAGCGCGATTCACGAAGCGGCGATGCTCGGGAAAGAGGTCCAGGAACATACTGCGTTGTCCTCGCGGGTGAAGTCGTGCCACCCGGTCACCTCGAAGAAGGGATGCTCGCGGCGCCTCAGGGACACCGGTTGAAGGTAAAGTCGGGCGATATCCCGACGGTGAGCCCCATCCGGGCAAGCTCACCGATCGTCTGAGCACCCGCTCTTCCTCGGGTTGCAGGCGGCGCGCCGTCTCGATGGCGGAGCGCCCTCCCGATGTAGACCAAGCGGGACCCCTCCGCCTTCTTACGGTAGAACCAGAGGTCGGCCCAACCCGACACCGAGTCCTTGAGCAACGAAGGGGTACTCGTATGGTCGGTTGGGCCAAGGCGAAGATAAACGCAATGGCTGAACCATCCCCGGTGCGGAAGGGGGAATAGAAGTGAAAGAAGAGGCTAGCCGTGGGCATTACACCCACGTAAGCCTCGCAAAGGTGGGAGAAGATTGCGAGGAAAGGATGGAGTTGGGGTGGAGATGAGAGATCTCGCACCGCAGAAAGGCAAGCACGGAGGCGAGGAAGTCGCCTCGGGCGCACGAAGCCCGTTGATGGCGTACAACTCGCAGGAGACGATCTCCGTCTCCGCGGTGCCGGCGCCGCATCATCCCCGGCACTCGACCCGAGCCTGGGTCGACGTACCCTCGTCCGTGAGCACTGGAGCCTCGCCGGGTCATCGGCTAACCTTGAAGCAGCGCCATGGCCGAAGAAGGAAGGAGAGCGAAAAGGGTTCTTGGGCGCTAGGGCTCTTGGAAGATTTTTTCGCGAAGACGAGCAAAGAGACGCAATGGGACTCCGACCTCTCCGGTAGAAAGGGTTAAAAGGATAGTGAAGAGGCGGGATAAAAATCGCCGCCTATCGCGCAGCAACACACTGGCCGGAAAAAAGCGCCGCTTCAGAAACTACCGCATCGTTCTGGGAGGCTTCTCGGAGAAGGAACCGCAGAACAACCAACGACGCAGCGCCAAGCAGAGCAAGCACGCGGGTAAAGAAGCTCGTCTCCCGACGTAAAATGGTCGTGAGCCACGACCAAAGGAAATTCAATCCCCCCTCAAGTCTTCTTAGGCTCAAGGGGAAGCCCGAGGGTTCCCCACTTGAACCTCGGGGGCTAGCTGTCGGGGATTGGCTATCTGGCAAAAGACCACGGTACCCCCGTGAAAAGCTAAACCCGCCGACCAAGCGGCACTAAGGGAAGATGCTCGGGAGAACGAAACGAGCATCCCTCCTTCTCCTCCGAGCATACGCGTTTGCGCCTCCGTCATGAAACACCAAACACACCCCCACGAGCAAGCATGCTCGTGGAGGCCACGACCTGCTCGGGTGTTTTGGTCGGAGGGCCCAGCGAGCGCTGTGAGGAAGGAAGGAGGCAACCAATCAGCCGGAGATCAAGGGAAATCATACCCGAAATTCAAATAACGCGGGAATCAAGGGCAGCATCACGGATATGGATACATAGCGTGATCCCTGAGGCGATTACTTTTTCGCATCTCTAGTCATAGTATTTAAACCCCTCAAGATCTCAGAATAGGAGGGCACACGAAAGATAGAACACAATACACTGGAGTAGGGTCATTATCTCGGCGGTGAGAGGCCCGAACCAGGATAAAAAACACCGCGTCCCCCCTTTTTTTTTCCGGCCTCCTTCTCCCGACCTCGCGTCGCTCGAACGCCCTCTTCGATCCGTGCGACGGGGCTCTGTTGATCCCCCATTCAACAAGTAAGCTCGACGGGAGCCCGTTCTCCAATCGTCGACAGATGTGTACCAATGCAAAACTTGGGTTCGCTTCACCGCCTGTTGGTGATTTAGACGATAAAACTTGTATGCTTCGGATTATATACACACACACACATACATACTTTGCTTGCTTTCTTAAGTTCTAGATATTACCGAACTTGACACGAAAAGTCTTGTATATGCCATCTAAAATTCTAAATTACATCTCCCCATGTCGATAGGTAAAAAATGGAACCAAATATTTCATACATCTGTTCTAGATACTACATATCTCTAGAGCTCATATTTGGTGCTACGGAGTACACAATCAAGTTAATGGAAATAGTAGCAAAGAATTTTGTTGCTATCATAGTGTCCAAATTTGCCATGACTTGGATGCTACAAATTTACAATGATTTGTAGCATCCAAGTCATAGTAAATTTGGAGATCTGGAGGATGTACCATATATTTTGTAGTGTTGAACTAATATGTGTTTTATGTATATCACAGACGGTTTTTGGCTAGACCATCTGTGATAACAGAATACCACAGACGATTCATGGCTATAACTGTCTGTGATAATCTCTTATCATAGACGATTCGTGGTTAGAACCGTCTGTGATAATAGATTACCAAGCCCGTTGATGGCCATGTGCCATTTAGGCACCAGCACAGGGCCCCCAAATCAGAGTCCAAGACCATTAGCAACGCCTGTAATCCGATCCATCTTGATTAGTTTGTTTGCTCGCTTAGTACTTGAAAATGATAGCACTTGAAAGACACAAGAAAGACTCAATGGGTTGGCAATGATAGCACTTAAAAATGATGTTTCGAGAAGATTAATTACGAAGATATAATTGAAGATTTTATTTCAAGAAATACTAGGCGGATGATGTTTTTTAGTAGAACATGATGCCAGTACTATCTTGATTCTTTTAACATTGATATTTGATATGTTCCTAAATTTTGTAAGAAAAAGCACATATTAAATCTATATAATTGTCTGAAAATATGTCTTATTTATAGTACATATGAATTTTTCAAATTTTAAAGCCTCAACTTGCATTTCGCTCCGGGGCCCCAAATTTCTGGAGACGGCCCTGTAGATTACCATAGCCGATTCGTGGCTATAACTGTTTGTGATAACCTCTTATCATAGACGGTTCGTGGTTAGAAACATCTGTGGCTATAACTGTCTATGATAACATGATTACGGACGGTTATAAAAAGCGTATGTGATGACAATTCTGAGTTGTCTGTAACATTCTTTTGTGTAGTAGTGACCCAAGTATTAGCTAGGTTGTAAACACGGTAGGTTGATCCCAGTGAGATCTCTCATCGCAGACCAAAATGCCTTGGCAAAAGCACAACATATCAATGCATGCATTGTAGTCTCCTCCTCTCCACAAAATTCACAACAAACCAGCCGCTCGCTGTGCCTTCTTTTCAACGGTGCTCTAGAAGGCATAAAATTCTGAAGGACACGCCACCAAAATGCCCGTACTTTTGAGGGAACAGCAAGTTTCCATAGCAGTTGCCAAACAAGATCATCGTAACCGAATGAAGTGGTAGCCCCTCGAGCAATCCCGCCCTCCATCATTCGACATTAGCAAGTGATAAGCCGAACGAACGGTGTAATTTCCATATTTCTCGGTCGACAATGCCCCCAACATCCCCCTCAAGTTTACCCAAGGTAATTCGCAATACAGCTTGGACATCAGGTGCTATTGCTAGCAAGTTCTGGCTAATCTTCTGAACATCCAACTCTGAACCATCATTGGTTAGCAGCTCATTCACACCATATGCCAAAGCACCTTGCCTTCACCCCAATGGAGCCATGGTTTTGTAGCTCCCTGGAACCATGAGCAATTCGTTTAATTAGACCCTGTCGTAATGCCACCCTTCCACCCAACAGTGCTCGCCATGTCTGAGACGAGTTTTTCCTCCTAGTCGCTGACAAAAAAATCCCCATGTGAAAAATATTTACCTTCGAGCACCCTCGCACATAACGAACTAGGATTAGTCATCAGACGCTGTCCAAGCAAGCACAGATGTATTCGTACGTTCGTATACGTGCGGGTGATCTACGAGAACAGCAGGAGCTGAATACACTGCACTTTTGTCCAAAAAGGAACAGTGATAGGCAGAAAAGAGGAGGATATGAGAGTACAGATGGGTTCAAACGAATATACGATGTCATCCACATGAGATTGAGCGACGTATGCAGGAAACCAATTTCGTATCGCGGCGTGGTAACTAACGTTCTGCTAGGTCTTGCAAACCTGGCGCATTCTGTCACTCGCACTAGTTGGTTCTCTCCGTTTCGCTGTATTTTTTCATATTCTTAGTGTATCTGTTTATATATACTCCTCACTCTAAATTTGTAAGGCATATTTTTTAAATAATTTTATTTATAAATATAAAATTTGCATGTAGATTTAATAAGATCTTTTCTTTTATACCCTTATTTATTCTCTCTCAACTATATACATTTACTCATTACCACCCCCACACAAAGTATATCTTTTATCTTGCAAAACAATTAAGTGGGGGCATCTAAGTCATTATCTCTCACACCTTTCTCAATTTTAATACAACCTTAATCCTTGTGCAAAGTCAAAATACACCTTATATTTTTGAACGTTTGGAGTATTTATTTATTGATGAAATCTAGAGTATATTTATTACAATTTTACCTTTCTTTACCACTACTTAATGCTCTGGAAGAGGTTAAGCGATTGCAGTATGGTACTTCCTCCAGTTCACAAAAACTTGTCGGTTTGGAATACATGCAGTCAAATTTTTGAAACTTTAGCTATTAATATATTTTTAAATATTTAGATTGAATGCATGAAAATCATATATGTAGATTCATCTCGAGACGTACTTTCATAATATTATAATTTTATTATATTTTTAAATATATTACAATATAAATTAGTGTCAAAGTTGAATTTTGAGGACCGTGTCGATGTCCAAAATGATTACTATTTATGACCGGAGGGAGTATTCAATAGAGCATCATTCCGTATTAAGTATTTATTGATCCTTTGATCTCTGCACATGGTGGGTTATTGATAAATATAGTGAAACATAGGAGTGGATGAAGTGTGCTTAACTAGGTGTACCCATTAATTTATAATTGTTTTGGATTAAGGATACGGTGAAATATAATTGAGAAAGCTATATGAGAAATTGACTTAGATAATATTTATAATTGTTTTGGAAAAATAAATAAAAATACTCTTTGTAGGTTATAATGGGAATAAATACATATAATAGAGAGAAGATAAATAGAAGCATACGAGAAATATTTTTAAAATCTTCACAAAACCCGTACATGTACTAATAACACATTTCAAGCTATAATTAATCATTATATTTCATAACAGAGTGAGTACTACATTGCTATACTATTCAAACACAAGCACCATGGTTTGAACCAAGGTTCGCAAAATCAACAAAAACAGCTTAAAAATTATGGTTTTCGAGTGTATCAAGCTGGTTCGATATTTGAAACTGGTAAGTAAACCAGTCTAGTTCAAATTTAAATTCAAAACATCCAAAAAAATTTAAAACAATTTATCAAAAAGTGTTATAATTTTCAAATTATTATCAGACATGTGTATTTTTTTAAATTCTACAGCGCTACTGTCTTTATGTATGCTCTTCTTTTTTTTTTGATTTTCTAGTGGTACTAAATGAAGTCTAATATTTCTGAAATATTTTGTGCGATGTACTGAGAAAATGATAATGATTCTGTAAAATTTTCAGATGATAGTCAGACATGTGTATTTTTTTTATACTTCTAATGGTACTACCGTCTTTGTATATGCTCTTCTTTTTTTGATTTTCTAGAGGCAAGAAATAAAGTTTAATATTTATGAACATTTTATTACCTGATCTTTGGGTACTCTTTATGATACAATTAAAATTTTAGAGCATATTCTAGCTTGTAAATATAAAAATATGATAGTGTCTATGTTCCTTTTCATTAATTGTTATTTCTTAAGTTTTTAGAAACACTTAATTAATTCAAAAATTGTTCAAATTTTTGGAGGTGTTTTATATATTAATTAGGATATATTCAGATTTTATGAATTTTTTCCCAGTTTTTTGCAATTATTCTTGAGTGCGCCAAAAATCGAATAAACCCATTCGAAAATCGAAAACCAGTAGAAAATCGAACAAAACCGGTGAAAATAAGCCAATGACCGCCGAGTTCAAAGAGTTTGACTTCGAAACCCTTCGATTTCTTCCCGTTTTTTAGTGATTTTCAACGAAAACCGATGCCGAGCTAGTTTCGATTTTCAAGTTTGAAAGGGTTTCATAAACCTTGGTCTGAACTTTTGATCCGTAACAGTTTCCACTTTGACTACAAAGTCTAAGGGCACTTGCTTCTTCTCGATATGGTTTATGTACCGACTGTTGGATCTCTAAATTTTAGATGCATTTTGTTTTACTGGATATGGTTTTGATTTTAGACACATGAAGTTTTGACTAAAAATAATAATAATTCATGTGTTTAAATTTATAAGGCACATTTCCTCTTGCCGCATAGACCAAAGAGATATTAAACATAATTAAATTATCTCTAATTATTATCATTAAGTATTATATTAAATGCACGCATGTAGGATAAAATTAGATATCTACTTTTATAGAGAAAACATCACACGTAATGTTGTATTGAAATATAAAATATTTCTTATATTTATAGATAGGACTATTTAAACAATACTACCTATGTATTTTTACCGAGGAAGTAATAGTATAGCTCACGAGTAGAAATAAGCAAGGAAGGGAGGAGTATTCCTCCACCTGTGCCCAGGCAAAGTTCCAAATTTCATTTTCGTCGAGATCTTGGAATCTCAGAAGAAATCCGAATGAAACACAAAAAACAAAAAATCAAATTCGATATTTTTTCAACTGAGATTTCTGAGCCGAAATCTCGATGGGAATTGACGAGATTTTGGTCAAATTGAAACGAGCAAAAAAGTGTTGAAATCGCATTAAAAAATTTGAATTTTTTTGTATGCTTCTAATATATCACTAATATTCCTATGAAATTTGTAGATAGTGATCAAGCTTGATGAATTTTCTAAAATTCCTACAATGCAAAATATTGTAAAATGGTATCCTACATCTAGAAAAAAAATAGGAAATTTTTTAAAAAAATTATGAAAGAATTTATGTGACATTCTCTATCTGTTTGAATGCAAATTACTAAGTTTTTGCATATAAAATACCCTACACTTGCATAAAATCTTCGATCTTAAATGTAAACCTAAATGCAATTGCAACATGAATAAAGTCTTCGATCTTAAAAGTAAACTTGGTTCAGCATGATTGAATTACATGCTTCTTTACAAGCACCTTATCCATATGCAGTCCCATGTATGCTCTATTAAATTGTTAGTAATAGAAACCACCTTAAAATTTTAATTTGGAATTTTGACCTTCTCACCATCTTACAAATACATAAATTAATCATTGGATTATCTATAGCTATTTACGTTGAAGAATACTACTATAACGAAAAGAAAAAAAAAAGAACTTAGTGATGATCATTCTACCAATTGTACAGATGAAAGTTTCTTTTAAAAACCATCAAACAAACCTTTCTTTTTAAAAGTATTAAGAGTAAGAACATGTTAATTACAAAGGAATTAAGGGCCCTTAGTGATGATTACTGCACATGGATCCTTGTACATAGGATCATCAGGGAGAATGAAATGTCTCGGCTACAAGCAAACAGCTTTAGGAGGAAAGCAGCATCCAAACTATCTAGATAAGATGTCCATCACCAAATTTATCTGTTCGTCAAACAAATAAAACAAGAACAAAAGGAAAGGAAACCAGAAAGCACAATCTAGCTCGTGAATGGGTGAAGTGTGCGGAAAGAAGGGTTGGGATTCTCAACATGTAATCTCCAAACTCAACAGCATCCGGTCCAAACTCAACAACATTTAATCGCGAACCAACAGTCGGGGCGGATGGACAACGATGTAAAGAATCAAATCCGGTAAAAAAAACCCCTAGAATTTGGCAAAATTTATCGAAATTTTGCTGAGATTTTAAGTTGTTGTAGTAATTTAATTTTTTTAATTTTTTTTTATTTCAGTAGAATCTTAAACCTTAGAGGATCTAAAATCTAAAATTTCACTAAGATTTCACGGAATTTCACCTGCATTTGTAACCTTGTGCCCAGCCGCAGCCAGGCCCTCGTTTGTCCCCAGGCCAGGGACGGAGGCAAATCAGGGAAGGAAGTCCACGAACGAACGAGCCCTCTCCGTCTGCATGCTTGCGGCCTCGGAAGTCGGAACCGAAAACACCAAGTTGCACAGATACATCAATCAAATCAATCAATGCATCAGTTCTTTTAGGGTAAAGGATGCACACAACTACACATATCATACTTACACGTGTACATACATATATAGTAGAGATGTATATATATGCGTAATCTACATACTAATAAATTTAATATAGGACTATATATAAGAGATTCTTAACGCGAGAATATGCTGTATGTGTATGTATCTTTTTTTTTTATTCAAAACATCAGTACGAACGGAAAGCAACACGCTGTTCCATCGAAGCGAACGCGGGCAGACGTTTCAAGCAATCACGCGCTCATTCTCAATGCGATCGGTTCTGATCCGTCTCCAAAAATAATCGTCAGCACCCGCATCGATCCTTTTCGGCTACTACCTCTTGTCACGGTGCAAACAGCTTAAATGTAAAAACAAGGAGAGAGAGAGAGAGAGAGATATGCATCGGCTGTGCTCCTATAGCTGCTGCGCAACCACGCTGCGGCCTACTTTGGAATCCGCAGAGCCACGTTGTAAAAGAAAACGCAGGGGGGAGAACAGGAGGAGAGGTGAGGTGACTCCAAGAAGTTGCATGCAAGAGGACAAATGGGGTGGAGCATAGCAGAGAGAGCGAGAGAGGGGAAGAGGAGGAAAGGAGACGGGTGACAGAGTGGCATTGTGGCACATCTCCCGAGGAGCGAGATAAACCGCTGCTCCCTCGGCTTGTCCGGGCTCGACCTAGCTAGCTGCATGCCCGTAAGCAGGGTGGACCCAACCTGGTCAGCTGGGGCTGATACATACTCCCTCCGATTTCATATTTTCTATCGTTTTAGACATAATCTCACATATTCCCTCCGGTTTAGTAATACTTGTCGTTTTGAACATAGTGATGGTCAAACTTCCGAAACTTTGACTAACAATATATTTTTAAATATTTAAATTGGATACATAAAAATTATATGTGTAGACTTGTCTCGAGAAGTACTTTCATAATATTATAATTTTATTGGGTTTTATAAATATATTATAATAAAAATTAGCGGTCAAAGTTGTGTTTTGAAGACCGTGTCGATGTCCAAAACGACAGATATTACCAGACCGGAGGGAGTATTAAGGAGTGATTAATAGAGTGCTAATTTTTTAATGTAGCCATATTAAATAGTTTTGTCGGGGGGTCGGGTAATTTCCATAAATTACCTCGGATGCCACCAACGACCAAGCTCGCTCCCGCCCGAGCCACCAGGAGGTCGTTACCCTGGGATTGTCTAAATCAAAGCTTGGAAGGCTACGCATTCCGGCCAGTTCCGAGCTCGGGCTCGGATGGGACCGAGAATGCCACGTACTCGATCGATTAGAGCTCAAGCTCGGGTAAGATGTCCAAGCTCGGTGCGGTCATCGGCCGACCTTACGAGGTCTCGGTCGGTAGGAATAACCACCCGAGCGTAACTTCCGCTGGGTCTGCTACGCTTCCCGTGGGAGCGTATGAAGATAGGATCCACCGGTTGCCACGCGTTTGGACGAGGTCCAAAACGTGCGGGTAGTGGGTCATGGAGTTCGATCCTTTGTAAGTTATAAAAGGGTCCCCATCGTGAGGGGACAGATAACAACTTGATAGCGACACGCAATTTGTAAAACTCAGACACATTGCAAGAGTAAACGAGAGCTGGAGTAGGGCTATTATCTCTTTCTCGAGAGGCCCGAACCAGGGTAAACTACTGTGTCCACATTCGTTGGAATCGGTGAGCCATTCTTGAGTAATCCCTCACGTAAGAAGGGGTCACAGGTTGGTCCCTCCACCAACAAGTAAGCTCGGCGGGGCCTGTTCCCCAATCGCCGATACCGTGGCGCCGTGGGGGGACCGACTTTCCCTTCGTGAGGAATCGGAGAATGTCGAATCCAGAACCACCAGAGGCTCTACGCCCCGAGATCGGGGAAGAGGACAAGCGATTCTTCAACGATGGGGCGGCGACGTCGCGGCATTAAGAATCAAGACGGTTCGAGAGCTTTTCCTGGAAGCCGCCGCACCAGAGCGATTCTTTCGCTCCCAACTCGACGCCTCTCGGACGGCGAGTACGAGCTCACGATGGTTCGGACATCCCGACCTCTACGAGCTCGACCAGGGGACCGCTTCACGGGAGACACCGTGATGTCCCCTCGCGATCCGTCCAATCCCGTAACGTCTTCGTTGCGGAAGAGGATGGAAACGCCGAGCAAATCCGGTGACGGCGTCTTCACCGCTCTGGCGGCCAAAGAGCACTGCGAGGCATCCCTGAATCGGACCGATCAGCTTGCGCCGACAAGTCCGAGGTGGCCTGGACCGATAAGACCAGGGCCGGGTTCGTGAGAATTTCCGCAGCGTCACGGAACTCCGGGCCGTCTGACGGCGAGCAGGCTCGTCACCCCGCGTTCCCGAGCGGAACGCCTTCAAGCTCAGCCCGCGGTGGTGCGCAACCTCGAGAGAGTTTCTGAGCAAGTCGACCTAGAAGCCATGGGCGCGGCCGTGGCCCGGCGACCTCGAGAAATCGCCAAGACATAAGGCGGCGGAGGCCTCCCGGGAAAAGGACGCCTTGAGCAATTCCTGAGAGCGCCGCCAGCCGGCGTCAGCGCCGCCACCAGATGACTCACGGCACCCAGTGAGTGGCCTTGGCGCGGCAAGGCTCGGGAGGGCACCGGAGCAATTCCCGGGGCTCCCTCGGGACCGGAATGTGAGCCAGCAGGCGTAACCGGCCGAACATTCCTCATCGGGCCCTCCCATCCTACTGAGCGTAGGAGACTTTCACTCGCCAGGGCCCACTAACCCCGGGCTCGGTGGCGAGGATCGCCCGGCCGCGCTTCGTGGTGATCGCCCCGACGATCCGTGTTAGGGTGCGGAGCGTTAGCGACGTCGGCTGCGACGTGTGACCTGGCCGACAAAGGTTTAAGCGGGCCACATCGAGAGATTCGACGGGACTCGAGAACCGACGAAGTTTCTCTCGATCTACACCACGGCCATTTTAGGCTGCCGGGGTGATGAAAGGGTGATGGCCAACTTTACGCCTGATCCTGGGCCAGGCGGCTCGGGCGTGGCTATTCAACGAGAAGGAGAACTTCGATCCGGTCCTGGGCCCGGTGGCAAAGCACTCTCCGAGCCAACTTCGGAGTCGCTACGTCGCCTCGGAAGGAGCGCGACCTCAGCGTCGTCTGAGACGAGGGCGAGACCTGCGCTTGATTCGTCGGCGCTTCATGCAAGTGCGCAATTCCATCCCGAGCATCTCGGATGAGGCGGTCGTCGGGCTTTCAAATTCGGGGTCCGAGGCGACGCTTTACTCAGGACCTCGAAATCCACCGGACATCACGGCCAACGAGCATTCGCATGGTGACCGCTATGCCAATGCGGACGAGGCCGTCCAGTGGAAGAAGCTGCTGGACGAGGGAAAGCTGCCCCCTCAGCCCGGGCTCGAAGGGGCATCCAGCCGGAAGAGCGTAAGCTCTATCGAGAAAAAAATCAAAAAGAAGAAAAAATCCTCTGTCTCCGGCATGGTGGCAGCTATCGAAAGACGACGACCGACCTCGCAGTCGTGTAGGGGGGGGGCCCCGAAAGGAAGGGGTCGACCGGTTCAGCGGAACAACGAGCAGAGCCGGGACGACCAAGAACGCGGCGACCAACGCGGGCGGGCTAGTGCCTATTTCTGCCCGCTCCACCAGGCTCATGGACATGACCTTCGGAATTGCAGGACGTGGGCCTCCCGCCTGGAGCAGTTCTACAATGGTAAGGGTCCCATGCCCACGCTCCCCGAGGTGGAAGGGGACGTCAAGGGCAAGAAGCCCGCCGAAGAGCAAGACACCGACATGGAGTACCAAGAGCCGAGAGATCACATCGCCGTGATATTCGGGGGCTCCGCCGCCTATGGGTCGCGTCGGGAGTTGAAGGAGGCCGCGCGCGAAGTGCGCCGTGTCACTCGGGGGAAGCCTCTGTCCGGCCCGGCTCAAGTGGTCCGAGCTGCCGATCACCTTCTCCAGGGACGACTGCCCTCCGGGGATGACGAAACCCCAAAGGCTTCCGTTGGTCGTTAGCCCAACAATCTGCAACACCACAGTAGGTCGGGTCCTTGTGGATTGTGGAAGCTCCCTAGACCTGATATCTGCCAAGGTCTTGGACGAGATGCAGATCCCTCGCTCCAAGATCAAAAACATGGTGGTCCCGTTCTACGGGATAGTGCCCGGAACGTCGGTCAGGCCACTTGGCCAGATCGTCCTGCCAGTTACGTTCGGCAATCCGAGCAACTTCCGAACGGAGCTCATCACGTTCGAAGTGGTCGATTTCGAGTCGGCTTATAACGCCATCCTGGGCCGACCAGCGCTCGCTAAATTCATGGCCGCCACTCATCACGGCTACCAGTGCTTGAAGGTCCCCGGCCCCGGTGGCGTGATCACGATCAAGGGAAGCCCGAGAGCTCTAAAGCTGCGGCGAGAGGGCGTTAGACATGATCGGTCAGCTGCCATGGGCCCGACCAAGAGCCAAGGAGTTCCCGGCCCAAGGCTAGCCTCCAAGCCGGGGGAGAAACCAAGGCCATCCCGTTGTGCGACACAAAGCCAGACAAGGTCGTACACGTGGGGGCTTCCCTAGATCCTAAATAGGAACTCGAGCTCGTGACCTTCCTCCGGAGAAGCGCGGACACGTTCGCCTGGGAACCATCCGACATGCCCGGAGTCCCAAGGGAGGTCGTCGAGCACGCAGCGCCTGATTCGGCTCGACAAAAAGCTGCGGCGTGAAGCTTCAGCGCTTCTCCCTGAGAAGCAAGCCATCATCGAGAGGAACTGGACAAGCTCCTCAAAGCCGGTTTCATTCGGGAGGTTGACCATTCCGATTGGTTGGCCAACCGATCATCGTGATGAAGAAAGGAGGCAAGTGGCGCGTGTGTCGATCACCAGGGCTAAATGCCGCATGCAGAAGGACAATTTCCCGCTACCTCGGATAGACCCGGTTGGTCGACGCGACGGCCGGCTCAGGGCGATGAGCTTTACGGGCGCCTACTCAGGCTATCACGGATCGGTATATCGCCCGATGGCGAGGAAAACTTCCTTCATCACGCCGTTTGGCACATTACGCTACACGACCATGTCCTTCGGTCTAAGGAATGAGCAACCTTCGGCGCCTTATCTGAAGAAAACCTTCTCGGGCCAAATAGGTCGGAACCTGGAAGTGTATGTAGACGACATAGTCGTCAAGAGCAAAATGGCCTCCGACCATGTATCCGATCTAGAGGAGACTTTTCATAACCTCAATAAGCATCGAATAAAGTTAAACCCTGAAAAATGTGTGTTCGGGGTCAAAGCTGGCAAGGTGCTCGGATACATGATCGGCCCACAAGGAATCGGGGCCAACCGAGAGAAGATAGAAGCCATCGAGAACATCGACCACCGACTTGTACTCGGGAGGTCGATCCTGGCGGGAGAATGGCGGCCTTAAGTCGTTTCATCTCGAGGCTCGGGAGGCGGCCTACCTTTCTTCAAGGCGCTCCGGAAGCACGACGGTTTCACTTGGACAGATGAAGCAGACCGCTCTTTCAAAGAGCTTAAACTGTATTTGTCAAGACCCCCGGTCTTGACCACGCCCAGAGTAGGAGAGGTCCTCTTGCTTTACCTGGCCGCCACACCCCATGCGGTAAGCGCCGTCCATCACAAGAGAACGGACTGCAGCGCCCGATCTACTACATCAGCGAGGTGCTGCACGGACCAAAGGAGCGTTACCCCGAGGTCCAGAAGCTCCTCTATGCGCTCCTCGCGGCCTCGAAGAAATTAAGACACTACTTCCAGGCACACAAAATACAAGTCCCGACCAACTTCCCCGAGGAAATTCTCGGGAATCAGACGCATAGCGGGCGGATCGCGAAATGGGCCATGGAGCTCGCCGGTCGAGATCGAATTCTCGGCTAGAACCGCGATCAAATCCAGTGTCCTAGCGGATTTCCTAGCCGAATGGACAAACACCGCCCGTCGAACCCGAACCCAACCAGGCCGAGCACGCCGTTGGGTCGTGCACGACGGATCCCGAGCTTACGATTGCTCGGGTGGAGTGGTCCTCGAATCCCCTCGGGGGAGCGGATCGATCGCCCTCAATTGCATTTCGGCGCAACAAACAACGCAGAGAATCTGAAGGTGCGCTAGCCGAGACCGGGCATGCAAAGCGCTCGAGTCCAACGACTAATCGCTGAAGGGCGACTCGCGGTGGTCGTCAACCAGGTTAACAAGGAGTATCGGTGCTCAGATGACTCAATGGCGCTTTACCTGGCTGAAGTAAGGAAGATGGAAAAGTACTTGAAACTTCAAGTACTATACATCCCGAGGAAGGACAATGCCCTGGCCGACCATCTATCGAAGGTCGGTTCCGCCTGATTTCAGCTTCCGTGGGGTGCTCATCGAGCACGTCTACAAGCCCTCCATACCCCAGGAGGAGGCAACCGAGACGGTGGTACCGTCTCCTTCCTCGGCGAGGATCTTGGCCCGGATGACGCCATTCATCCAATACTTGCACGGGACCTTTGCCAGGAGGAAGCCGAGAAATCCCGGCTAGTGAGGCGCTCCTCGACCTATAAAATGATCGAGGGTCTCTTATACATAAAGCGCGCTTGGCGTCCTCTCCAAGTGCATCACCCAAGAGGAAGGCAAATATCTCCTCAAGGATATCCATGACGGATGTGTGGAGCTCACTCGTCCTTTAGGACCTTGGTGAGCAAAGCCTTCCGATTGGGTTACTATTGGCCAACGGCCCTGGCCGATGCACGCTCAATAGTAACCTCCTGCCGATCTTGCCAGTTCCATGCTCGGAAGGTCCATCGTGGCATACGCGCTCTGAGACCATGCCGCTAACCTGGCCGTTTCGGTTTGGGGCATAGACATACTCGGTCCATTTCCCAGGGGAAGGAGGGGTTGTAAATACCTGTTCGTCGCAATCGACACCTTCACTAAGTGGATCGAGGCCGAGCCTATATCAACCATCTCGGCACAGGCGGCTAAAAGGTTCTTCCGCAATAATGTAGTAACCCGCTTTGGCATTCCGAGTCGCCTCATTACCGACAACGGAACTCAGTTCTAAGCGAGGTGTTTCAGGCTTATTGCGAGGAGGTCGGGACCAAGATATGCTTCAGATCGTGGCCCACCCACGAGCAATGGGGCGGCCGAGCGCGAGCAGGCAGATCGTCCAAGGAATCAAGAAGAGAGTCTTCAAGAGCCTCGTCGGCATGGTCAGCCTGGGTGGACGAGCTACCCCGTCCTCGGTCAGTCAGCACCACGACGAGCCGAGCCACGGGGAGACCCCTTTCAGCTCGTATATGGCGCGGAAGGCTGTCCCTACCAGCCGAGGTTGTCCTAGGATCCCCGAGGGTGAACCTGGCCGATAACATCGACGCAGAAGGCGAACGCCTTCGACCTCGACCTTGCGGAGGCGACTTCGTGAAGCGGGCTCATTGCGATCCGCGGTTTACTCGCAAGCTCTTCGCAGCACGCCGCCAAATCGCTACGACCAAGGACCTTACACGTCGGCGATCTCGTTCGCGACGGGTCCAAGACCTGTCAAAAGCCAACAAGCTAACGCCAAGATGGGAAGGTCCTTACACGGTCGTCTCAACAACACGCCCGGGCTGTCCGCCTTGCAATGGAAGATGGTCGGAACTAGCTAGTACTTGGAACATTGACCAGCTGCGTAAGTTCCATGTCTAACCTCGCCCGTTTTTACCTCTTTAATAAACTTTATCACCTTACCCTCCCATTCTCTCTCTCCCTCTCTTTCCCCATTCTACGATTAAGCTCGGCCTAGACAAAGTGTCGAGGGCAAGTCGGTCGTTGGGGCAAAACACCCGTCACGACAAAAGCTCGACCTCGAGGGCCTCCTCCTCGTAAGGCGACCATCTTTTCGCGGTAGACCTCCACCAAGTAAAGATTCGCACAGGACACCCTTCCGAGCGGTTCCGAAGCTCAGTCGGCGGTCTTGGCGCCAACGTCTTGTAACCCTAAGGGCCACACGGTCCTCGCAGAATCCTACTCCGCCAACGGTCGCTCGCGATTCGCCCACGACCACCGTTGGCGGGGGGCTATAGAGGTACCATGTGGCCACGACCTCGGCCTCGTGCAACTTTCGCGCAAAATGGTCACCTCGACCTCGTGCTACTTTCGAACGAGATAGTCATTTCCTCGTACGATTAACCACTAAGTCGCGTAAGACCGCGGCACGAAACAAATCGTTGTCATCTCGGGGAAAAACAAAAAACGTCCATTTAAACCAACTCATTCTATATTCAACTGGATAGTTTCTCCCTAAGTTTTTTACAGGTAAAAGACAGGAAAAAGAAAATTACAGGAGCCCGGCACGTTTCTCGTCCTGCAAAGCGACGAGCTCGTCCCGCACCGAGTCAAGCTCGGACTCAAGGTCGAGCACACGCCGGCGAGCTTCCCGACCTTCGCCGCTTGTCGGTCGCTGGACTCCTCCGTTCTGGTCGATTGTCCTTCGGCGCCAGCGGCGTCGCGCAAGGTCGCCACTGCGTGGCTTCAAGGCCCGACCTTGCACGCTCGCTCCGGTCCGAGGCGCTCCTGAGCTGGCGCGACGGACTCCTCCACCTTCCGCCGGATCTCGGCCTCGGAAGATGTCGGCTCGGCAACGGCGCTCGAGCTCGCAATCTTGGCGTCTGCTCGGCTTGGTGCTTAGCGACAACCACGGCGGCGGTCGCGGCATGGAAGTCCTTCATGGTGGACTCCGGCACTGCGCAACAAGGCGTTTTCAGGTGAATGTCGAAACTCTCGGTAAAAGTACATAAGTCGAGTACTTACCCAAAAAGTCGGGTCTCCGGCCCTCGATGGAACAACTCGGCGGGTCCTCCACCTCGCTGCAGGCGGGTAAGGGATCCCCGCCTTAGTCCCTTCTCCTTGATCGGGCTCGGAGGCTTGAGCCCGAAGCTCCCCGTCCCGAAGGCGATGGACTTTGCCCTGGGGGCTGACCTCGCCTCTGGAGAGGGCGGCCTCAAGAGCAAGGATTACCTCCCGCTCTCCTTCCTCCCGGGCAGAAGTTGCGCCCGGGGGCTCCGCCTCCTCGATCGGAGGCTCCACCACTTCGGCGTCCACGGCCATGGGAGCAACCGGGGACACCGGGTCGGTATCCGGCCCTTGGGCGCAAAGCATCCAGTGCGGAATCAACCGGGGCACCGGTCGACGGCCAGGAGGTCGGTCTCGGCTGGAGCGACCTCGGTGCGGCAGATCCCTTCGCTGGAAGGCTGCCCGGCCCACCTACTGATGGCCGGGCTTGTCTCCCCGACCGGGGGTAGGCGGCTCTTCCTCGTCGGACGAGCCCCCACCAGGATTAAGGTCCCCGACGCCGGCCGTGGCCTGGGACCCGGCGTGATGTCATGAACCCGGGGGGAGACCTCGGCGATCTCCTGAAGAGTCGCGGCGATGATGTCGCTGGCACCGGAAGAATCCTCGCGGGGAGTCTCAGCGGCCTGCTCATCACCGTCAGACTCCACGACTATGATGTGGGGGATGCCCTCCGCTGCGGCCCGGGCATCGGCGGCCGCGATCTTCCTCCGTGCCTCCTCTTCGGGAGACACGACCTCCGGTCCGGGGCTCGCGACAACAGGCTCCCCACCTCGGCGTCGTCTGCCGGCGGCAGTGGGGCTGGGCCTCTCATGACCTCGGCTCCCACTTCGGCCTCGTCGCCACCGGCGGCAGTGGGGTGGGCCTCATGACCTCGGCTCCACCTCGGCTCCGTCGCCCATGACGACCTCGGCAGCCGGGCTAGCTCCTCTCTAGCACGAAGTCAAGAATATCGTCGACCATCGCCGAAATCCCATAACTCCGCACCAACCGCCACACCCACTATAGACGATGTGGAGTTAGAATGGTCTTAGGAGGAAAAAGACAAACAAGAAGAGAGCGGGAGGTGACCTTGCGCGGCGTCCGCTGGCGAGCTTCGGGCGCGGGCAGGAGGCGGCCATGTATCATGGCGCCTTGTCGCCCTGGCGGCCGCAGTCGACCTCCTCCAAGCCGACCTCGGAGCGATCGGCGTTAGGGCGCTGATTGGCGTGGCGAGGCGACCTCACGGGACCTCGGGACCAAGGCGAGTCGGCTCGTCCTTCTCCTCCTCGCGGTCCCCCAGAGGCCGGGCTCGAGCTCACCAGCGCAAGCTCCGCTGAAGGGCGCGATCGGCCCTCGGCTCAACCTTCATTTGGACCGGCGCGGCTGCGGCCTCGCTTCTTCGCCGCGCGACAATTTGGCGCATAAGCGAGCCATTAGCTCGGGATTGTTTCGGTATACTCGTCCATCCACAATCTCGATTCGCTCACCTCTGCCCGGTCTGCATACTCCAAGTGTTGGCGGGGTGAGTGGTCGTCTGGCAGGCGCTGCGTGTCTTGCTGGCGGGGCACGGCGTGGCGACGGAGATCGAGCGCGGCGCTTGCGACACTTTGTCCCTTGGTCTTACGACCCGTCCCGCCAGCTGGGATCCCAGCTGGGACACGGCGACCTCGAGGGCAACCTTCTCCTGTTGAAAAAGAGAAAGACTCAAATGAGGTCGGGAGGCCCCGTGAAAGTCTGTCCGGACAAGGGCTTCGGAAAAAAGTCCGAATCAGAAACTTACCGCCTCTGTCCGGTTAAGGACGTTGTTCGGGATCTGGCGGCCCTCGATGATTTCCTTGCCTTTCGAGTGCCGAACATCTCGGACACCCTCGCATCCACCCGATCCTCTGCCGAGCTGCATACCGGCCAAGGAGAGGTCGTGAAAAGGGCATCCTACGCTCGGAAAAGAAGATCGAGGGCGACGGCATACCTGGCGTGATTCGGGCGATGTCCTGCCACCCCTCGACCTTGAAGAAGGGATGCTCCTCCTCCTAAGGGGCGATATCCGGTTCTTGGCGTAGTCGGGTAACGTCGGCCCGGCCACCAGGCACGTGAGCTCGTTGATCGTCATGAGGATCTTCTCCTCCTCGGGCTCCACGAGCGGTCGGGTGTCTCGACGGCGCGACCTCTGGCACGAGTAGGAAAGCGTGCCGCCCTCCGCTTTCCTCAAGTAGAACCATGAGTCGGCCCAACCCGACACCGAGTCCTTGAGCGTGAAGCTCGGGTACTCGTATGGTCGGAGTAGGACGCAGCGGAAATAGAGGCGGCTGCGGCGTCTTAGGTGCGAGAAAGGGTGTAGAAGTGGAAGAAGAGGCGGGAGTGGGCTCGACGCCCACGAACCCTTCGCAGAGATGGGTAAAGATGGCCATGATGAGAACAGAGTTGGGGTGAAGGTGAGCGATCTCGCACTCGCAGAGGCGAGTGCGGCCTCGACGAACTCACTTTCGGCGTCTGAGCCCGTTTATGGGGTAGAGCTCGGTGGAGACGATCTCCCACACCTCCGGCTGCGGGCTCTCTTCGTCGCCCGGGGCTCTCCATGTGGCGGCGTCGAGGTACTTCGCTCGCCGAGGTCTCGACTGCGCTGTCGAGCTTGCGACGCCGAACTTCGCCATGAGGATGAGGAAGATGATCAAGGAGAATGATGAGCGCCGAAGCAGAGGAGTGGGAGACACAGCGATCGCAATACGGCCAAGTGAGTCTAAGGGTTTTCTCTTCGAGTGTTTAAAAAACTCCTCCAGGAGATGAGGAAGCCCTAGAGGCACTGAGAGGGCGATTGAGGCGTTCGCCATCCGAAGCGACACGTGGGCACGCAAATCGAAACCGTCTGCGAGAAAAGACGGTTCCCAGGGAAGGACGATTCGAGGCTTCTAGGAGAAGGAACCGGCGAAGAAAGGCCCACTGCCACCAAGCGCGGTGGGGAACAAGCTCGTTCGAAGGAGGTTAATAGCTCGTTGGTCGCGGCAGATGTCCGCGGCAAAACCGACATGCTCGTAGAATGGTAGGCCCAAGGGAAGGCCTTCCTTAGACCTTTTCCCACTTGAACCTCGGGGCTAGGCTGTCGGGGTCGGGTAATTTCCATAAATTACCTCGGATGCCACCAACGACCAAGCTCGCTCCCGCCCGAGCCACCAGGAGGTCGTTACCACTGGGATTGTCTAAATCAAAGCTTGGAAGGCTACGCATTAGGCCGATTCGAGCTCGGGCTCGGATGGGACCGAGAATGCCACGTACTCGATCGATTCCGAGCTCAAGCTCGGGTAAGATGTCCAAGCTTCGGTGCCGGTCATCGGCCGACCTTACGAGGTCTCGGGTCGGTAGGAATAACCACCCGAGCCGTAACTTCCGCTGGCCCGCTACGCTTCCCGTGGGAGCGTAAGGAAGATAGAATCCACTGGTTGCCACGTTTGGGCGAGGTCCAAAACGTCGCGGGTAGTGGTCATGGAGTTCGATCCTTTGTAAGCTATAAAAGGGTCCCCATCGTGAGGGACAGATAACAACACTTGATAGCGACACAATTTGTAAAACTCGGACACATTGCAAGAGTAAGCGAGCTGGAGTAGGGCTATTATCTCTTTCTCGAGAGGCCCGAACCAGGGTAAACCGCTGTGTCCACATTCGTTGGAATCTGGTGAGCCATTCTTCGAGTAATCCCTCACGTAAGAAGGGGTCACAGTTGGTCCCTCCACCAACAAGTAAGCTCGGCGGGGGCCTGTTCCCCAATCGTCGACAAGTTTAGAAATAGTGTGATCCCAATTCTCAAAGCAAGGATACCCAATTATTATGTGTGCATGCAGAGCTCAAGCGTTAGCAATCAATACGCATATTTTGAAAATCTGGTGTCATTAAATACAGAATGGTTCAACGACAGAAATTTTCAACTAAACTACAGAACGCTCCGGCGACAGAAAATATGAAACCGAAAGGAGTATATCCCGTACAGCTCACTAGTCCATGGTATCTTCCGTAGCCGATTAATCCGTGGGTGTCTCCTTAGCAGCACCTTAGCTCGGCTATTCACGATGTGTTATGATTGCATGACACTGTTTGTAAATCTGAATTTTAGAGGTAGAAAAAGACTAAAAAAGCCAGCACCTCCTAAATTTTTTAATCTTAGATCTGACACAGCCCATAAGCCTTATATAAACCACATCTTCTAGGGTCTGTTTGTTTAGGCTTCTACTTAGGTTTATTTGGCTTCTCCCAATTTGCACTACACGAGAGAAGCAAGGAAAACGATGCTTCTCAGGCTGGCTGGAGCTTCTGAAAATCCCACTTCTCTGGTACCCTTGCAACTTGATCTTATTTAAAAAAATTGCCATCCCCTTCATCAAGTCTCTTCCAGCTCCAGCCTCCGACTCCAGCAGGCCAGCTAGCTTCTTCCAGCTCCAGCAGCTTCTCCTCCAACACCAGCCTAAACAAACACAGCCTAAATCACGTATCTCCCTCTATCTACGGATTTTCTATAGAGTAGTTGCTGTACTTACAGAGTCGTGGAGGCTAGCGACTCACCAATGAATTTTTTTTCCTCTCATTTTATGCTTTTGGCATGTCTTTGACACTGCCACGGGCAGCAACAACATTACAACACTATGATGGTGCTACTACTAGCAGAAATGGGTGTTCATGATACACCTGTGATCTGTTTAGTCAGGCGGTGCCCAACGGCTCAAAGCCTTGTTGGAGAAGAAACCATGCCACCGTTCGTTTTACCTTTTATCAATACCATTTCTACATCTAAACTGATAGGAAGTAACCCGAAGTGCCGTACCAGCGTCCATATTAGTCAATACCGGTTCGATACCGGTCAATACCATTCATACCAGTGAAATTAATAATATGGTATATTAAACTATATATAGTATATTCGATAGTCTTACTATGTGTTTGACGTAATATTATAAGTGAACTTTAGTGTACATATTAAACATATGTATACTTATAAATATAGACTAATATATTAAATTCAAAATGGTACGTAGATATAAACTGATACCAAAGTGTACAATTTCAAAAACTAAACTAATATAATATTCGATATGGTACCTACAAGTTTGATCCGCTGTCCGCCCTTCAAAGTTTTAGTGGATTTTTACGCGCCTCGCCAAGCCTTTTGTTGCTTGCGCGGTTGGGAGCCGCGAAAGTGGAAATCCAGGTGTGCACCACTGTGTGTGTTTGTGTGTGTGTACAGTGGGTGGAAAAGAGCAAATTCTATACGGCCACCAGCGCAGACAGCAGCAGCGCCCATCGGTTCCTGTGCCATGCTAGCCAAGGGAGGGCATTCCGGGGAGACTGTGTCGCCTCGGCCGCACGCACTGCCCATGCTAGATGCTGTGCAGATGCCAATTAGCTCGATTCCTCGAACGCCCGAGCCGTCGTTCATAGGTTTTGTCCGGTTTAGCACTGAAATGCCCCAAAATTTCATCAAAAAATTTTTTAAATGCAATTTTGGATTTGGAGTTCTTACCTGATTAGGGTTCCATCGCCGTTTTCCCCTCCGGCGACCGCCGCGCTCCCCGCCGCTTTGCAACTTGCCGCGCGCTACCACCGCCATCTCCTCCGCGCAGTCACTTCGCCCGTCCCGCTCGCCACTCCGCTTGCTCCAGTCACAGCGCCCACCTGCCACTGTCGCGCTCGCCAAACGACGCCCATGCCCCGTCGCCATCACCTTCTCCTCCCAACTCGTCACGTCATGCCGCGCGATGGTAGCGCTAACGCCGCCGATGTCATGCGCCCTCGGCTCGCCCGTCCCCTCTCTTCCTTCCCCATCTCTATAAGAACCCCCCGAGCACCCATCTTCCTCGCCTCTTCTCTCTCCCGCTCGGTGAGCTCTCCTCGCCCCTTTCCCTTTTCCCCCACCCTCTTCCCTCCCTCCGGCACCGTGCCGCCGCAACGCACTGCTCCGCTGCCATCGCTGACCCAACCAACCCTAACCCTAAGCGCCCCCTAGCGCCCTTTTTTTCCTCTCGGCCCCAACCACCCACCCCGCCCATTCCTCTCCTCCCTCGGCTCGTCACCGCCGCGCCCGAGTGAGCCCCGCCGCCGCCTAACTCGCCCTCTAGTCGGACCTAACCCTAGTCGTCCCGCGCCCTCGCTCGCATCCCCCCGCCCCCTTTTTTCCACTCGGCCGAGCCGGGCCAGCCTACCTAGCGCGCTAGCCCACGCACTCGCGTGCGCGCGTGCACCCCCCAGGGCGCTTTACTGGGCCGATCGGCCGTTTTGGGCCAAGCCCAGTACGATCCGACCCGTCTTCTTTTTCATTTTTCATTTTCTTTTCTTTTTCCTTTTCCCTTTTCGGATTTAAATAATCCGAAAAGTCCACAAAATTCCCGAAATCCCCCCAAAAGGACCAAAAATACACTATCTTGACCGTCTCGAGCCACTGAGTCCAAAAATGACCTCCGCTCCGCTATTTTAATCTTTCAAAATTTCTAAAATGCCCAAATTGCCCTTCAAACTCCTCTGGCCCATTTTTTTGTTTTTGTTTTCGTTGTCGTTTTTGTTCCATTTATCGTTTATTTATCGTTTTTCATTGTTTGCGCTAGATCCGACGTTAACACAGTACCCGGAGTAGGAGCAGTTTTCGAAATCGAAGGCGGACCAGACAGGAGCCAAGTACGACTACGGTCGCTTTGACCTAGACGACCCCTCAGCCCAGCAAGGCAAGTTGCACGTCCTTGATCATGTTGAACCTAATTGTCTCTAATATTATAGTATTTAATTTCTATCACATTAATTTAATTGCATGCTGAAATACTGAAAATCGTTAGTTTAGAATGGCATGCAGCTTAGCTATACCTAGTTTCACAATTAGCCTCCTTGATATTGATGAACCCTATTACCCTTGAATAACCTTAGTCAATGATTATGAGCAACCTAGTTAATTAATTAGTCTTATTAGTATCACTGAAAAGCTTTAAATGGGAAATGAAATTCTTACAAGCAATTAGCTCGGAGTATTTAAAATTATGCTACGGTCAGGGGGACAATATTGGACTAGCCACGCTGTGGATGTGAGTCCGATCCCCGGCTGATGATTAATGCCATGGTTGGTTTGTGTGGCTGGTACAAGCAGGTACCAGGTTGGCTTATAGATGGTTGAATGGCTTAGTCTTTGACAATATAAGGTTAAACCCCCTTGAGCGAAGTAAATAACTTAAGTTCCCGCTCAACCACAGGTCAGACCGGTCAGTTCAACTGAACTGTTTTCGACATAGCTCAGTACATTGTTCGTCCCTTGCGGATACTTACATTGTATGGTGGTAGCATTCTCGGAAGGAGAATGGGGAGCAGTCATTCCCAGTAGGGGAATGATTGATGGGTTTGGTGGGAAGGGAATGAGGCGTCATTTGCCGGTCCTCACAACGATAGGTACCCACTTAGTATTAGAGTGCGGTTCCTGCGTTGGCCACTGGGTCCTAAGAACATTGAGTCGAAGGACCTATCGGGTAGGAGCTACCATAGGGATGTCCAACCAAAAGGCTGTGATAGTCTCGACCCGGTTGCATGCATTTAAGTTGCATATAATTCGTACGTGGCATTAACTGAAAGTGCATCTAGGCCCCCTAAATGGTTTTGGTTGATTAATGACAAACGATTAAAGAATCTAACATGTTCAACTAGTGCATGAACAGGTAAATGCTTTGAATAGAGATCATCTACGATCATCGGGAATCCTCAGACGTCATTGAGTGAGAAAAACGGCAACTGCGGATGTAATGTTAATTTGTTAAGTCATAATTTTGCCGTACTATTAAGAGGGATATGTTAAAACTGATCTAGACATGGTCTATACGCTCAGATGAATGATCTTTAGTCTCTTAAGAGTATTCAAATAGTCTCCCTTGCATTGGAATGTGGTTTGTTGCAATTCTCCAGTCGGATATTCCGATCCTATATCGGAAGTTCCGAAGTTTCAAACATTCCGATGTGAGGATTGCTCTTCAGTCCGTAGTGTGTTGTTAGGGTCGGACATTCCGATATTTTGTATCGGATGTTCCGATGCCTGTCAGTTTTTGGTTTGGGAACTCTCTGTTAACTTCGGATGTTCCGATCCTTGATATCAGAAGGTCCGTTGTGTGTTGTCTTGTAAAAGGGGTTCTCTCTGTTCAGTTCGGACTGTCCGAAGTCTATTTTCGGAAGTTCCGAAGTAGCTGTTTCTCAGTGTCGGCGTATTCTACACCAAGGTACCCGCTCCCCCGCACTAAAAAACGGTCAAGTGGCGGCCAGGGCATGCTTGGGCCCACCGCCACGGCAAGAGAAAGAGCCCCATGGTGGTCGCCAATGACACGTGGCGTCTGAGCCAGCCGTGGCGACCATTAAGGTGGTCGCCCAGCGGACACGTGGCGTCTGAGCCAGGCCCAGGCACCAGCAAGTGGTCGCCAATGACACGTGGCGTCTGAGCCAGGCAGCCAGCACCAGCAAGTGGTCGCCCAGCGGACCGCGTAAGCGTCTGAGCCAGGCAGCTGGCACCAACAAAGGTGTTCGCCCAGCAGACACGTGGCGTACAGGCCAGGCTGCTGGGCACCCAGCAAGGTGGTCGCCCAGCGGACACGTGGCGTCTGAGCGAGCAGCTGGCGCCAACAAAGGTGGTCGCCCAGCGAACCACGTGGCGTCTGAGCGAGCAGCTGGCGCCACGACACGTGGCGTCTGAGCCAGGCGGGCGTCGATAAGGTGGTCGCCCGATGAACCGCGTGGCCTCTGATCCTGGCCTTTGGCGCACCATCCGGGATAGTCTGCGAGATCAAGGACATTAAATGCGAATCGTGCGCATTAAATGTGGAAGCACGAAGGCTGCGGCATGGCGGCGCCTTCCCGAGCGCATCATAACTACGGAGACGTCACCCCATGGCCAGGCAGGCGGCGTTGGTGGACATGGGGCCCGAGGCAGGATTGTGACGGCTGCAGTAGATATTAATGCGACATAAGAACAGTGACGGGCGCATTAAATACGCCCGTGGCAGTGTAATGAGTATGGCTTGCAGTGTAAGCCTCCCATGCGCCCCCAGCAGCCCAAGTATAAAAGGAAGCCGGGGTGCATGGGAGAAGGGGTTCGGGAGGCTGTAAGGTTTTCATCCTCTCCGGCAAGAACACAAGCAATACCAAGAAAGGCAGGACTAGGGCTATTACTCCCCGGAGGGCCTGAACCTGGGTAAAACTCCTCGTGTCCCCCCGTTAGCCTGAGCCTCCCGGTACTTCGGTCGCCTCCGTCTTCCATTCCCAGGCGATTGCTCCGAAAGCCCCCCGTCAGAACCTCATAAGCACCCGTCTCGGAGGTGCCTGTTGGCTAGTACGCTGACAGTGGCGCGCCAGGTAGGGGCTATTGGTGGTTAGATCGCCCCCCTTTCTTCCGTTTCAGGCGAGAGGCTAAGAAGAACAGGGGGCGTTTGTCTTCATGGCGAATTCGCACTCCAAACGTGGCAATCTGCCCGAAGAAAGTGGTGCTCATAGCCGCTCCAGGCATTCGGGGAGGGAACCGGCCATCCCGGGTCCATCCGCCGCAGGAGAAGCGCACGTGACTCCCACGCCCGGGGGTCACCCTGTCCAGCGGCGCTTGGCGCTGGGGGATGACACTCCCGCGCGAAGCCTTCATGCGGCCCGGCTCCTTCTCGATCATCCCCGGTAGTCTTTGGGAAACACCAGCCACTCGTGGGCTGCGGTATATTGTCCACCTGGTGGACGTCGCACAACAACAAGTTGAAGCGGCTGACCAGTAGGGGCTTCCGACGAGTGGCGGCAGAGAACGCAGCGCACTGGCGTGCCAGGTTCGGCCGCCACCACGGCGACCCTCCCGGTGTCAAGGGTCGGGACAAGGAAGGGAGTCTGGTTGCAACCCCTCTGCAGAATCGGGGACGGCACGTGACTCATTTCTTCCCGCGTCCCCCCGAGCCAAGGGGGAACCGCGAAGACCTTCGATCGCGCCTTGATGAGAGGCGGCGTCAGCGAGACGGTGACCTGCGTCGTGTCCTTCGCGAATGTCGCGAGGGCGCAAGGCAGGGGGCTCCTCCCTCGGACTCTGGTGGAAGCTCAGGGTCGCACTCCTCATCCTCTCCTCAAGATCGAGGGGCTGGCGAACGACGCTGCTCCCCCTACAACGTTGGATGCCAGGCGTTCTCTCTCCGCCTTCGGCAAGCCACATGGCCGGAGAGATTCCGCCCCGCCTCCATCGAGAAGTATGACGGTACCACCAACCCGGAGGAGTTCCTGCAAATCTATACCACGGTGGTGCGTGCGGCGGGAGGGTCCGAGAAGGTCATGGCCAACTACCTCCCGACGTCGCTGACGGGCTCTGCCCGGTCTTGGCTACTTAACCTCCCGCGAGGCTCTGTACACTCGTGGGAGGAACTATGCGACATTTTTGTCGCCAACTTTCAGGGCTCTTACGCTCAACCGGGTGTGGAGGACGACCTCCACGCTCTGGAAGCGGCGAGAGGGGAGTCACGAGAGAGTTCATCCGTGATTCACCCTTTGCCGCAACACGATCCCGGATCTCCGGCGATCGGTGATTAGCGCTTGCGGGTGGGGGGCCCGAGACCTGAATATGTGGGAAATGATGGCCACGCGCGTCATCTCAACCACGTCTGAGTTGTTCGCCCTGGCGCACAAGTGCGCCAGGGCGGCCGAAGCTCGGAAGTGCGCGACAAAACCTGCTGACTCCGGCGATGCTGGCGCCTCGAAGTCCTCCGACCGCAAGAAGAAAAAGAAAAAGCGGAGGGAGGCAACCGCTAGGGAGGTCTTGGTCGCTGAGCCGGAGCCCAAATCCCGGCGTCATGATGATCAGGACCAGCGGAGACGGCCGGCGGCGCGGTGACCGTGAGGACCGTCGCTCGCCCGCCGCAGCGATGGCGGCAAGCCCTATTGCCCCATCCATCGAACAAGCGGACCACGACTTGGAGGACTGCCAAGTTGTGTCCAAGCTGGTCGACAGGCGGCTCAAGAAACGCCGTGAGAAAGATCGCGAAGACGAAGACGACGAAGATGCGGCTCGCTTAGCCTTCCAAAGAAAGTGAGCGCACGGTGGCGTTTATACATGGTGGCTCCGCCACCTACTCATCGAACTCGCAGTACAAGCGGGATCTGAGGCAGGTGTGTGCCACAACGTCATCCTCCGGGGCGGGCCGGCCACTGAAGTGGTCGGGCGGCCCGATCACTGATCGGGCCGACCACCCGGAGAAATCTGCCCGGCCCTGGCCATCTCCCGATCGTGGTGTCTCCCACGGTTCGCAACGCAAAAAGGCGGGTCCTGGTTGATGGAGGCGATGCCATCAACTCGCTATCCGTTGGAGCGTATTCAGCGCTCCAAATCGTCTGAGCTGCGTCGGCCCGCATTGTTTACGGAGTTGCCCGGGTGGGTCTCCTACCCACAGGACAAGTCCGATTGCGGTTACGTTCGGAGGTTGAAGAACTTCGGACAGATGAGTGGATTTTGAGGTCGTTGATTTCGACCTCCCTACAATGCCTTGCTCGGCCGCGGCCTGGTCAAGTTCATGGCGGTGGCCCATTACGCCTACATCTTTGGTGAAAATCCAGGGCCTGGGGTCAGTCTGATGAAGGTGGATAGGCTGGAAGCCTGCGCCTCGCCAGCGGTGCAGGATCGGCCGGCACCACCGCTCGGCCAGCGACAAGGGCGACAACCCGGTCTACCCCTCGGCCAAGACCAGCGCTCGCCCGGACCCTCGGCGAGGCAAAGGCGGTCCCGTGGGCGAGGATGGCTCGGGCAAGGTCGTCAAGATCGGCACCGACCTCGGCGCCAAATAGGAAGACGCGCTCGTCACCTTCCTCCGGTCTAACCTGGATGTGTTCGCTGGGAACCATCGAAATGACCGGGTCCCAGTGGAGGTGATCGAGCACCGATTAACAACGCTCCTTGGAAGCGCACCGGTTCGGCAAAAGATCCGACGGCGCGGCGCCAGAGCGACAGGATGCCATTCGGGACGAGGTGGAAAAGCTTTTGTCTGCCAAGATTGTGCGGGAGGCCGCCTATCCGGAGTGGCTGGCCAACCCCGTCCTCGTGAGGAAGTCCAACGGGAAGTGGCGAATGTGCATCGACTTCACCGATCTCAACAAAGCCTGCCCCAAGGACCCATACCCCCTTCCGCGGATAGACATCGTCGTTGACTCCACGGCGGGGTGCGAAGCTTTGTGCTTCCTCGATGCCTACTCCGGCTACCACCAGATCAGCATGGCGCAAGAAGATGAAGAGAAAACTGCTTTTGTGACTCCTCTCGGTGTATACTGCTATGTCAAGATGCCTTTCGGGCTGAAGAACGCTGGCGCCACCTATCAGCGGGCCATGCACATAGTGTTTTGGCCCCAAATAGGGAAGAATCTGGAAGTGTATGTTGATGATTTGGTGGTAAAAACAAAAAAGGCCGATGAGCTCGTTCAGGACCTAGAAGAAACCTTCTCCCGCCTCAGAGAATATTGTATAAAGCTGAATCCCGAAAAGTGTATGTTTGGTGTTTCGTCCGGGAAGCTACTCGGGTTCCTGGTCTCCAGTCGTGGGATCGAGGTCAATCCGGAAAAGATAGAAGCGATTGAGCGGATGCAGCCGCCCACCCGGCTCAAGCAACTGCAGTGCTTGACCGGCCGGCTAGCCTCCCTTGGCCGATTCATAGCCCGGCTGGGGGAGAAAAGCCTGCCGCTGTTCAAGCTGTTGAAGAAGACCAACTCATTTGAATGGACCCCAGAAGCGCAGCGGGCATTCGAAGATCTGAAGGAGTACCTCTCCTCCCCCCCAGTATTAGTCGCCCCTGAGCCGGGCGAGCCGTTGCTGTTATACGTAGCGGCTAGCCCCTCCGTGGTGAGTGCAGCGCTGGTGGCGGAGCGGGAAGGGATTCAACGGCCGGTCTACTATATCAGCAAGGTGCTCCATGACGCGGAAACGAGGTACCCTCAAGCTCAGAAGATGGTGTACGCCGTGCTGATAGCGTCGAGGAAGCTGCGCCACTACTTTCAGGGGAGAGAGATCACAGTGATCTCCTCCTACCCCCTGCGCGAGATCCTCCACAACCGGGAAGCGGAGGGCCGCATCGCAAAGTGGTCTGTCGAGCTGGGGGAGTTCGGCATCAAGTTCGCCCCTCGCACTGCTATAAAAAGTCAAAGACTAGTGGACTTCGTCGTCGAGTGGACTCCCGCCGAGTCCGAAGTTGAAGAGGACCCCGTGCCCTCCCCTTGGACACTCTTCTTCGACGGGTCCTTCAGGCTGGAAGGCGCGGGAGCAGGGGTCCTACTGGTTTCTCCGACCGGGGACCCCCTCAAATACGTGGTCATCCTCGACTTTAAGGCCACTAACAACGTCGCCGAGTACGAGGGCTTGTTGGCTGGGCTTCGGGCCGCCGCAGCCATCGGTGTCCGACGCCTACAGGTTAAGGGCGACTCCCTGTTGGTCATCAATCAAGCAAGGAAGGATTTTTCCTGCCCTGACCCCGTCATGGCGGCGTACCTGGCGGAGGTCAGGAAATTGGAGCGGCACTTCGAAGGGTTGGGATATACCCACATCCCACGACGCGACAACCACCTGGCAGACGAGCTCGCCTCAACCAGATCTCCTGTACCGGTCGGGGTCTTTGAAGAAAGGCTTCCGCGACCGTCCATTGCAGCCCCCGTTTCCGGAGGGGACGATGGTGATGCCGCTTCAGCCCTCGCCTCTGGAGGGGAAGCGGATCAGGCGGAAACGTCCGGCCAGGCAGAGTACCCGGACGACCACTTCGTGGTCGCTGTACTTGACCGGGAAGGCACATGGATGGATCCGATCCTGGCCTACCTGCGGGATCAAGTGTGCCCCGATGATGATGCGTCGGTAGAGAAGGTAGCACGAAAGCCCAAGTGCTATACCCTGGTGGGCGGGGAACTGTACCGCCGGGGTAAGTACGGAATTCTTCTGAAGTGCATCACTCGGGAAGAGGGGAGCAGTTTGCTCTCTGATATCCATGGAGGCGTGTGCGGGAGCCATGTGTCCGGGCGAACGATGGCGGGAAAAGGTTTCCGTCTAGGGTTCTATTGGCCGACCGCCCTCCAGGATGCTTGCGAGCTGGTGAGGAGATGCTGGCGTGCGATTCCACGCCGACGAGATCCACCAACCGGCACAAGCTCGCAAACTATCCCGCTCTCTTGGCCCTTCGCGATGCCTGGAGTGGATATCTGAGCCCGTTCGCGGCCACAGTGGGCTACACCCATCTGTTCGTCGCCATCGACAAATTCACTAAATGGGTGGAAGCAGAGGCAGTGAGGTCCATCACCGCCGCAGCTGCGGTCAAGTTCATGCAAGGGATATTCGCTCGCTTTGGGGTCGCCAACCGCATCATCACCGACAATGGCGCACAGTTCACCAGCGCGGCCTTCTTAGATTTCTGTGAAGAGATGGGCACCAAGGTCTGCTTTGCCTCGTTCGCCCACCCCAAGAGCAACGGCCGGTCGAGCGGGCCAACGCGCGGTCTTTGAAGGGCCTCAAGACCCGGGCGTTCGATCGACTCCACAAGCGTGGCGCCCGATGGACTGAAGAGCTCCCGGCTGTGTTGTGGTCACTTCGGACCACTCCTAGCCGGGCTACCGGGGAAACTCCTTTCTTCCTGGTCTACGGCGCAGGTATTCTCCCTTCGAATTGGGCCAGGATCACCCCGCGTTGCGGCATTCACGGAAGAGGAGCAGGAGGGTCTGCGCCGAGACGACGTCAACCTCCTGGAAGAGGCGCGTGATCGAGCGGCTTTGCGAGCTGCAAGGTACCAGCAAAGTCTCAGGCGGTACCACGCCTCCCGGGTCAATGAGAGAACACTGGCAGTGGGCGACCTGGTCTTGCGAAAAATCCAGTCGCATGCCGGGTCGCATAAACTGTCTCCCCAGTGGGAGGGACCCTTCAAGTCGGTCTCAGTCTCTCGCCCCGGGGCGGTCAGGCTGGCCACTGAGGACGGCGAGGAGCTGGCGAACTCCCAGAATATAGAAAACCTGCGCAAGTTCTACCCTTGACCGGTTGTAAGTCCCTGGCTCCGTCCCCCAACCGGCCGGAGGGTGTCTTCCTCTCCACTGCTGGTTGGGGGAGGCCTTCTGTTTGAAATTAATATTCGTTTTCTGATTGTCCGAAGTTGTCGTTCTTGTTGCCCCTTTTCCTTTTCGATCTCTTTCTCATTTGTTGAAGCGGCCTTGGCGCTTGCTCATGGAACCTTCCTGCCTTGCAAAAGCCCGGTGGCAAAGGTGGAGCCGCTAAGTGAGAGCGTCGTGCAGGAATGGGCGGTTGAATGGATAGCTCGGCACGACCCCCAGTACGGTCGTGACACTCCGGGTGCCCCCGCGGGGGTCAGCGACTCGAGCACCATTGTCAAAAACCCAAGTCTTGCCACGACTCGCTGAGCGCCTGCTCCCTAGAGGCCGTCTGGGAGGAAAATTTTGCTAAGGCAAGGGATCCAAGGAAAAAGACCCCCTGGTGCAAAACTCTGAGTTTTTGAGTGGTCACGTGCTCGCTTGCGTGAGGCTAGAAAGTTAAAGTAAAGAGCAGTCTCTAAGCGACGTGGCAGGAAGCCGGTGCTCCTGTTTCATTTAAAAAGCGTCTTGCATTTAGAGTATTTTACAGGCACGACCGAAAGAGAAAAGAAAAAAAAAGCTACTGAGGGGGTGCTGGAGGGTCCTCCGCGTCATCTGCCGCCTCCTCGGCCGCCGCCACGTCTTCAGCAGGGGGGCCACGTCCAGCACCATCGCCACGTCCTCCGCCACCGCCTCCATCTGGGGATTCTCCATCGCTAGCTGGGCGGCAACCTGCTCGGAGGCATCATGAACTCGCTCCTCCGCCTGCGCCCAGTCACCCTCAAACCCTTGGACAGTAGCCGCGGGATCAAAGTTGGCGTCACGGTGGCGGCGCAGAAGCCACGTACTCGCCGTGCGGGCTGCCAGAATCGCGCCCCTCTGGGCGGACCGAGCGGAAAGAAGCGGCGGCGGCGCGTGAGGAAGTCCGCGATGCAGCGAGGCAAAAGGCGTAATGCCGTGGCCTCTCCTCCGCGGACCGGCTGCTCGGCCCAGTGGAGCAAGGCGCCACCGTCCGATCGGCGTGGCGCAAAGATTCGCAGCAGGTCCACTCTCCGATCGAGCCCGACAAATTCTCTCCGCCTCCAAATTACGGAGAGACGCCGACGCGGCGGGTGCTTTGCTCTCGCCGCCCCGCTTCCCTCCGCACCGCAGCCCACCGCCGATCACAAGAGGTCCGCCACTCCCTTGCGAGGCGGTTGATTCGACTCCGCCTCCGTCAACCGTTCCTGCTCATCACCAGACGATTGCTCGTCTTTGGAATAGAGCTCGCCGAGGGCCGCCAATGAGCATCGGCGTCTGCGAGAAACAGAGGCGGCGGGGAGTTCTGGGGTAGGGACGGGGCCGAACGGGCCTTGGTCCTGAACGACGGCAGCAGCGGCTCCCTGGGACCCGCCCGCCGGCCCCTGGCCGTCCTGGAGCTTGGCGACCCCAACTGGCGCAGCCCTGACAGCCGCGGCGCCTTGGCCGTCCCCAAAGACGGCAGCGGGACATCCGGAGTAGGAACCCTGGACAAAGGGGAAACAACGGTGAGGATCAATCTTAAAAATTTTGAACTTTTATATTGCATTTGCGTTTCTGGTGAGTACCTAAGCGCCCGGCCTTGGGAAGCGGGGCACGCTTCGAACGAGACCAGCCCCAGCGCGGCCTTTGCCAGCCGGTGTGGCGGAGCGCTCCGCCATTGGCGGCGGCGAAGGCGGCGGATCCGCCACTGGCCGGTGGCGGCGGCGGAGGCGGAAGCGAACCAGCCACTACCGGGCGATTTAAGACGAGGCGGAGGAAGATCCACCGCTGCTGGTGGCGGTGGCGGTACGAAAGGAACCGGCAGCGGAGGGTCTATCGTCATGCCCCCGGCAGGGGCAAAGGCGGACGACCCCCCGTCGGTCGACGAGCCCCCACCACCACGGAGGAACCCGTTGCCGCAACCGAAGAAGCCCCCGCAGCCGACGTGGAAGTCCCCGCCCCGGCTGAGCCCAGGAAGCGGGGCCTCTGGGAAGGATGGGTGGAGTCGTCGTCATCGTCTGGGCGCCTGCGCCTCACTCGGTCGCCCCCCTGACCACCAGTGGGAGGAGGATCCCGGATTGTTAAGGGCGCCTGGCGTATCACGACGGGCGAGCCCATGGCGTCCATCGAAGGCAGGGCGCGGATTATCGCCGCGCGCTCCCCGGGGGACAACCGGCAAAGTGGGACCGCGCCCGCCGGAAACGGCGGGACGGGGCCGGATAGGCCCAGCTGCAACATCCACCTGTCGATCACGTCGTCATCCAAATTCCTGGCGGCTATCAGCACCAAAAGGAAAAGGAATCGCAGGAGGGAGGCAGTATTGTTAGAATCAGGTTTTGCCAAATATATATATATATATATATATATATAGAAGTAACAAGGAGTGATGCAGTGGAAGCGAGTTACCTCGGGAATACTCGGGTCCCATCGCCTGGCCCATGTCTTGCCCAGTGGCGAACGCGGCGGCGCAGGGGGCACAGCCTCCGGGTAATAAAATCCCGGATTACCATGGCCCCCGTCAGGCCCGCCGCCCGCAACTGGTCGATGCGGGCCAGCATCGCCTGGAGCTCGGGCGCATCGCTCACTGGAGCCCCCCAGTTGGGGTTCCGACGCCGGCCGGGCGGAAGCTCGGCACTTCAATGCATTGTCGTCCTCGGCGTCTGACCACTCTGCGCGCCAATCCCTCGATTGGACCGGCGGTCCAATGGAAGGTAGCGCGCAACGATCCGTCACGGGCCGCGGTGACAGCTCCGGCGACTGCGAGTACCGCCCGCAGCGCGAAGGGTGTAGAAGAAGCGAAAAAGGAGCAGGTTGGGCAGCACTCCCACGAACATCTCGCAGAAGTGAGCAAAAGCAGAAAGGAGGATAACGAAGTTGGGAGGAAGGTGGATGTGGTGAATGGCGTAGAAGTTGAGAACAGAGAGATAAAAGTCGGAAGCCGTGGTAGCAGGCCGGCAAGGAGCTGCCATCCGAAGAAAACCACTTCCCCAGGCCGACAGCGAGGCTCAACAGTCCCGGCGCGGAGGCGAAGGGCGCCCCCGGTAATGTTCTGGGAGAATCTGACGGCCCTCTCCTCCTCGATGATCGAAGAGGGAAGTACCGGAGCCATTGGGAGGAGAGGGGTATCGGAGCGCGGCAGTAAAGGGGGCGAAGCAAGGGAACCTAAGACGTCGGAAAGAGACGGAGTGTGGGGAGATGGGAGGAAGAACTACTCCCCCTTCGATCGGCCTCTTATAAGGCCGCGGAAGACGAACCGGCGGGAAAACCGAAAGGGCGCGGCGATTCGAAAAAGAGGAAGTTTAAGGGCCTCATAAAGGGGGGCGCATCCCAAGGAACGTGCTGCGGTTACAAGGAGGAAGTAACCGCGCAAACCGCTTGGGAATCGGAGAAGCCGGAAGATCTTCTTTGCGGGACACGCGGACTGTTAAAGGGTCCCACCCGGGAGCCGGAGCAGTTCTCAAGACGCCAATTAAAGAAGAAGAAGAGCAGAAGACCAAAAAGCGCTCCTGGGTGGGCCCGGGGGCTACTGTCGGCGTATTCTACACCAAGGTACCCGCTCCCCCGCACTAAAAAACGGTCAAGTGGCGGCCAGGGCATGCTTGGGCCCACCGCCACGGCAAGAGAAAGAGCCCCATGGTGGTCGCCCAGCGGACACGTGGCGTACAGGCCAGGCCGCTGGGCGACCATTAAGGTGGTCGCCCCAGCGGACACGTGGCGTACAGGCCAGGCCGCTGGGCACCCAGCAAGGTGGTCGCCCCGGCGGACACGTGGCGTCTGACAGCCGGGCGCCAAAGAAGGTGGTCGCCCAGCCGACACGTGGCGTCTGAGCGAGCCGCTGGCGCCAGCAGAGTGGTCGCCAGCGGACATGTGGCAGCGTCTGAGCCAGGCGGGCGTCGTAAGGTGGTCGCCGATGGACACGTGGCCTCTGATCCAGCCATCGGCGCACCATCCAGGATAGTCCTGCCGAGATCAAGGACATTAAATGCGAATCGTGCGCATTAAATGTGGAAGCATAGAGGCTGCAGCATGGCGGCGCGCCTTCCCCAGGCGCATCATAACTACGGGAGACGTCACCCCATGACGGAACGGGCGGCGTTGGTGGACATGGGGCCCGAGGCAGGATTGTGACGGCTGCAGTAGATATTAATGCGACATAAGAACAGTGACGGGCGCATTAAATACGCCCGTGGCAGTGTAATGAGTATGGCTTGCAGTGTAAGCCTCCCATGCGCCCCCAGCAGCCCAAGTATAAAAGGAAGCCGGGGTGCATGGGAGAAGGGGTTCGGGAGGCTGTAAGGTTTTCATCCTCTCCGGCAAGAACACAAGCAATACCAAGAAAGGCAGGACTAGGGCTATTACTCCCCGGAGGGCCCGAACCTGGGTAAAACTCCTCGTGTCCCAGTTAGCTGAGCCTCCGGTGCCGGTCGCCTCCGTCTTCCATTCCCAGGCGATTGCTCCGAAAGCCCCCCGTCAGAACCTCATAAGCACCCATCTCGGAGGTGCACATTCGCTAATCTGGCCCGACACTCGGTTTGGGAACTCTGTTTGGTTCGGATGTTAGATTTTCAGATCGGACATTCAGTGGGACTTAGAAAGTTTTGTTGAGTTCCTTTTCGAGTAACATCGGAAGTTCCAGCGATCTTCGGACATTCCGATGCTTGTAGTTTTCGGCCAGTTGGGAGCTGTCCCATTCTCAGTTATTTACACTCATCGGATGTTAGATGTTTCTATCGGACATTCGATGTGTGGCTGAAATCTTGGGTATAACGGATAGTTTTGAATCAAAACTATAAATACCCCTCTCCTCTCCCTTTTGTGGGTTACTCACTTGATTGGGCTGAACTCTTGAGCACCTTGAGCACACCCTAGAGCTTTCTTGAGTCCTCCTCCTTGATCTTAGTGATCATCTAGTGTGTGAGGAAATCTAGTGTGGTTGTGAACTAGAGAAAAGGAAAGATTCATTCATCTTGAGCATTGGGCAACCTCTTCAAGATCAAGAATCTAGCTCATTCATTACTCTTGGAGGTTGAAGGACTCCTAGACGGCTAGGCGTCACTCACGAGCTCCCGAAGGTTGTGGGACGCCGTGAGAAGTTTGTGAAGGCCGGTTCCGCCTCCGAAAGGAAATGATCCAACAGTGAAACCAAGCCTCAAGTGCGACCGAGGTTTGGGAGGAGAGGGTTGGAAGAGACCCGGCTCTTTGGAGCTTCCTCAACGGAGACGTAGGATTTCCTCAAGAATCCGAACTCCGGGATCAAATTCGTGTCTCCCTACCTGTCTTGCTGCTCATTACTGTTTCTAAGATTGTTCCTAAAGTTTATTTCTCTAAGTAGTTTCTTCACTTAGTTGAAGTCTATCGGACATTCCGAACTTACACCGGAAGTTCCGATATCTTCGGAAGTTCCAAGAATACATCGGAAGTTCCGATACTCTTTCCGCTGCGTCAAAGTTTTAGTTTTAATTTTAAAATCGCCTATTCACCCCCCCTCTAGGCATTGTTAACCCCTTTTCATTAACGGTCGTATATATCTTGTGGGTAAAGTTGAGCAGCTTTGCAGAGTTTTATTGAATGGTATTCGAATACGCCGTGCTTTCGGTCAATGAAGCTAAGTTTGAATTGGGGTGACTCTCGTAACCTAGTTCAAGTAGTTCTTTGAAATTTTGAGAATTGTGGCTTAATTGTGATAACTTTGTGTAACCCTCCTGTTACTATTATTTATGCTTTTGTGTTTCAAATGTAAAATGATATTACAAATAAAACTGCATCCACAAATATTTAAACCATGTGCCAACCATTTGTTAATCCATTGAATGTAGTATTCAGTAATTTCCTGTGCGACTTGTTGAGTACGGTTGTGTGGTGGGACGGGAATGAGGCGTCATTCGCCGTTTCTCACAACGATAGGTACTCACTCAGTATTGGAGCGCAGCTCTTGTGTTGGCTAGTGGGGCCCCAAGAATAGTGGGTCCAAGGACCTATCGGGTAGGAACTACCATGGGGATGTTCAATCTAAAGGCTGTGATGGTCTCGACCCGGCTGCATGCATTTAAGTTGCATGTAATTCAAACTTAGCTTCATTGGCGGGACTGAAGGGTTTGGTGGGACGGGAATGAGGCGTCATTCGCCGTTTCTCACAACAATAGGTACCCACTCAGTATGTTGGCCAGTGGGGCCCCATGAATAGTGGGTTCAAGGACCTATCGGGTAAGAACTACCATGGGGATGTTCAATCAAAAGTCTATGATGGTCTCGAACCGGCTACATGCATTTAAGTTGCATGTAAGTCATGTGTGGCATTAACGGTCGTTGATATATTGTGGGTAAAGCTGAGTAGCTCTGCAGAGTCTAATGAAATGGTATTTGAATACGCCGTGTTTTCGGTTAATGAAGCTAAGTTTGAATTGGGGTGACTCCCGTAACCTAGCTCAAGTAGTTATTTGGAAATTTGAGAATTGTGGCTTAAATGGTGATGACTTTGTGAAAACCCCGTCCAGTTACTATTATTTATGGTTTATGTTTCAAATATAAAATGAACTTGCAAATAAAATTGCATCCACATACTTATGCCTTGTGTCTACCTCTGATGATCCCTTGCATGTAGTATTCAGCATTTTCTCGTGCAACTTGTTCAGTACGGTTATGTACTCACCTTTGTTTAACCCAACCCTTTCAGAGATCCAAGAAGCTGGAGTTTATCAGAAAGATGGCGAATTGGTTTGGTTTTAAAGTCTTAGTCTTTTTGTTCAGGCCTGCATGTGCGGTGCTTTGGTTGTAATCTATTTGGGCACTACTGCGCCTCTTTTCTAAAAAATTGGCAGTTAGGCCTTATGTTCTACGAAAATAGTTGAATTCGTGTTTTGGCTGACAATGAGTGCTTGGTTACCGACAACTAATCTTCCTGGGTAGCTGTCGAGGTATTTAAACGTGCCACCTGAAAAGGCGATCCGTTACAAGCACTACCATTCATGGCCCGTCTGTAACGAACTGAATTGCAAATTAAGGTCTTGCATGACAAATTGTTTGACGGAAGTTACCAAATCCTCACAAGAAAATGAAACTCAAATTCTCACTTCTCACCCCCCCACCCCACATGAATGGAAGTGCCTTTTTTGTTGTTGTTGTTGGAGCACTGTGGTCATGGTCCCGTGAAGTATTTATGCACATCAAAGTATAGATTTTCTGGTAAAAAAAATAGTCAAGGTTAAAACCTCACTGGGTCCTATCCAATTGAAGGTTGCGAAGTACAAGGGAATCCATGTCCTCGATGAGCCAAACTGTGGCACCGTCCACGCGTCCAATGTAATCTTCTCTGTGGAGGTCTCGATTCTAGCATAGATTTGTTTAACTAGTGAGAGCCACGCGCTCCGCCGCCCGCCGTGTGAAATTTGATCTAAGTTTTTATCTCTAAAAAGAGGCAGGAATCTTCGAGTTTTTTTTTTGTTCGCTTGGGTATTTCTTGGAAAAAAGACGCTAGGTAAGAACCGTCGACGAACCAGCGAAACAACAGCTCTTTTTGGGGGAAAAAAGAATAATACATGTTTCGAGAAATATTATATCCCAAACCAAAATAAAAAACTATAGACGCCGAGTTTAACACTTTATGCGGTCAACGGGCAATAATACATGTCTTAAAAAATATCAGAGATTGAGCCGCAAAAGGAATTTTAGATGCCGAGTTTAACACCATATGCGCTTATTTTCCCGTGAAAAATAAGGAAAAGCGGGAAAAAACAGAGAAACGACGGACGAAAAACGAATTTACATTTTTTGGGGGGGGGGAAACGGCCAACAAAAACATTTTTTCCATGCTCCGGAGAAAAAACGGTTCACAAAAATATTTTTTTCAGGCAAAACGGAGAAAGAAAACGGCTTTCCATATTTTTTGTGGGGAAATAGCCACCGAAAACATCTTCCCCATGCTCCGGAGGAAAAACGGATCACGAAAACATTTTTTCCGGGCAAAACGGGAGAAAGGGAACGGTTTTCCATATTTTTTGTTTTGGAAAAACGGCCAACGAAAAAAAATTCCCATGCTCCGGAGAAAAATCGGATAACGAAAAAAAAATCGGGCAAAACGGATAAAGGAAACGGTCTCCCAATTTTTTGGGGGGGGAAATAGCCACCGAAAACATTTCCCCCATGCCCCGGAGGGAAAACTGATCACGAAAACATTTTTTTCGGGCAAAACGGAGAAAGGAAACGGTTTTACATTTTTATTTTTGGAAAAACGGCTACCGAAAATATTTTTCGCATGTTCTGGAGAAAAAAGGACCCCGAAAACATTTTTTTCTGACAAAACGGAGAAAGGACCCGAACGTAAAGCGCGAGGACCTATTTGTTATAATTTTGGACCTGTTCGCTATTTTGAAAAATTAGGAAAGGGCTCGCTCGCGATTCGCACTTAACGGGAGGTCCTCCATGCAAAATGGCAAACCAGGGACCTAAACGCGAACCGGGAAAAATATTTTCCTCTCACGTAAAATCGCGCAAGGACTTGGACGTAATTTCGAAGAAATCGGGAGGTTTTTCGTAAAAAAACCGGTGACGTGGGGTGGCCGGTTGGCTCCCAATTTCTTCTGCTATAAGGGGAGTTTATATTTATATTTGAAGCTAACTTTACGATGTTTAAGTTTAGTCGTGTATATATATACTAGTGTGATTTGCGCGCTACGCCGCGCCGTATGGCCTAAGCAGGCAATAGACAGTAAGATGACGGGGCAACGGAGTTGATCAGAAGCAGTAGACAATGGAATTGTTTGATAGCATTTAGGACAATTATACAATCAAATTTAATTTTATGTAGAATTTGTTAAAAAAAATATAGTATCCAACATTTGTCTGAAGAATGGAGCAGAAATTTCCTTACTATAAATAATAAGATGCATATAAGAGTAATAACATTTAGAATCTACAATATGCAAGACCTTACTTCAACAACTCTGTATTCATCCTACAATAGAGCTGATTTTTTTGTTTGAACTGATAAGATACTGCCTAGGTCCTTGCCCTGAGCAAATAGAAAGATGCATTATTTAGCCAGCCTTTGGCCTTAACACAATATCCAAAACTGAAAACTATTAGGACCATCTAAAATTAGAATAAATGGAAGATAACCTAAATATCATGAAATAGCATCGCTAAGAGCATACATGATCATCTGGATAAAAATACAAAGAAGGTCAAGAAGCAAAATATAAACTGATTTAGTTAGTATTCATGGAGTTTGGTGAATAGACATAAAAATGTGGACTCTACTTCGGTACATAGACATAAAAATTCTTACAAAATTACATTGCGACTTAACAAGACATACGTATATGTTTATCTGGAATAATTGATTGGCATAGCGGCATCATAGGCTAGCTGTCCATAGGGAAGTCTTAGTAGATTCCAAAGAGACAGTGTGGAACTTACCAACCCCACACAGGCCCGACAGAGTTGCAAGTGTGCAAAGAATGCATCCGCCGCAATTGGAGGAGTAACACATGGATTGTATCTGCATCGCTAAACCTTAGTTTCTTTGCAAGTTGCTCCAGTTTGAGGAGTGCTAACTTCAGTTCTTACATAAAGAATGGACAAATTAAAGAAGGGAGGCGGCAAATACTATTGTAGAATAAGTTCATGGTTCCATACATCTAATGATAGAAAGAAAACTTTGAAAAGAAGGGGTTTTCTTACCTAGTAAGTCGAAGAAGCAGTGCTAAAGATAAAACCTGGAGAGAAGTCTGCTCTCCTTATAGCTTCAGCAGAAGCATCAAAGCTGATAAGGATATGAAGTAGTGTTAAGACACTCATGTTTCCTTAAGTTTGCAGCGCTAACTACCAAATGTCCTTATTCTACGAATAAGTACCAGACAGGATCAGATATATCATCAAAGCTGATAAGGATATGAAGTAGTGTTAAGACACCCATGTTGTTTCCTTCAGTTTGCAATGCTAACTAAAATGTCCTTATTCTATGAATAAGTACCAGACAGGATCATAAGATATAGACATACACACACACACACATATATATACATATATATATATACATATATATATATATACACACACACATATATATACACACACACACATATATACCTTGTTGGCTTGCATAGCCGGTGGAGCACAGAAATTAAGCAACTGAAGGCTGATCTCCGCTTGTCTTTGAAATGTTGCTTTTTTTGACAAAATACTCTTGAAAATGTTGTTACAAAAATTGTATGAAATCTTTTCATGTATATATTTTTATTTTATGGCTAAGAAAATGAGACAATGAGGTTAGAACTGTAACAACAACAAATTGACAATTATGTCTCAAAGAACGCACATAGTCATCTCATGAGCACAGGGAAAACAGTAGAAATAGTAAATCAAGTTGACGCTAACAAGGACCAGGTTCAGATAATAAGAACACTAAAGAAAAACGAAGTCCTCAACTTCTCATTAATCATAGCAAAGTGCAGTTGCTTGTTGCCTCAACCGATAGATGATCTTGTGAGTTGCAAACATATTGCTAAAGAAGCTCCCAACGCCTTAGCTGAGTTGATAGATTGGTAACAAATCCTAGAAAGATGGCAGGAGGGAAAAATGATTAGCACAGGGAAATAGTGTAAGGAAAGGCACTGGCAGCATATCCAGATGACCAAATAAGCAAATAACAGCATTATTTATTATATGTCTGAAAGCTGGGACTCAGTTGTTTAGGTGATAAAAAAAGATGTGCATACTCTATTTTGGAGCAACAAACCCCATTAAAGAACAAACCAAGGACTAAAACCAGGAAAATGTAGCACTGGTCCAAGTCTTGCTCTATCAGGATAATCGGCCGAATCTAGCCATCAGATGCCTGCAATAGTTTTTTCTTAGGCAAACACACACAACAGAAAATATCATTTAGCAACTCATGTATATGCTTTCAAATATTAGAAAAACAACATGTAAAAGAAATAGGAAATACATTTTGTAAAGTGAAATAATCATTTGAGTATACCAAAATATTAGCACCAATATGGAGACATTGAAATGCGAAGCAACTCTTGACCATAGACCATAGTTTATTCATACAATTCTAGAATTTCACAACCCGAGCACAATGATAGAAAACCAGGAAAAGTCACATGTAAAAGAAATAGGAAATACATTTTGTAAAGTGAAATAATCATTTGAGTATACCAAAATATTAGCAGCAATATGGAGACATTGAAATGCGAAGCAACTCTTGACCATAGACCATAGTTTATTCATACAATTCTAGAATTTCACAACCCGAGCCCAACGATAGAAAACCAGGAAAAGTAGTTCTTCATAGAGGTAGCAATGGATGGATGCAGACATTTACCTCTCAAGTCTCAAAAATGTCAACTTATATTCAACCAACATAAGAATATGTGCAATCAACAAAACTCAAGACATCAAATCTCAAAACATCCATACAAGTTTTACAAGATTCGATGCATCATAATTTGAGTACTAAGCAAGTCGTCCTCCTAGTGGGAAAAAGATGGAGAAAATCGAAACAATTCAACCTGCAAGTAGAAATAAAAGACGTGCACCTTGGAACATATACAGAAGCGATTGGTGCATGAGACAACATAGTCAATGACCCAAGGGACAATAGCAAAGAGTAAAAACAAAGCTCAAAAATTTCAGATACTATTACATCGGTTCCTTCAAAGCATCTTATAGCAAACGATAGCTTTCTTTGTTGAGAAAAACTACAAAAATCAAATATCTCAATGTTTTCAACACAACCAATCAAATGGCGATCACAGAATCTCCGAAACCTTTTCTTTGAAATGGTAAAAGGGGGCAAAAAATAAGTCTTTCATGCACCAGTAGTGTGTTTGTATTATCCAGAAACCAGAATGAACAATTTTATATATAGAATAATTTTGCCGGATGTAAACTCTAGTTGGACATTTTTGCACTTCAGTTAAAGCAGGGCATTCATAACCTCCTGATCTATAATGAATAAAATTGCAGGATAATCTGTTATCATAAGAAAGCAACATACCATGTGATATTCATATATGCAATAGCTTCCCAAGCTGCCATAAGGTAAGCCAAGGGGATATCCAGTTTGGATAAATATACGCGGATGCAAGAAACATATCCTCGTTAGGAGAGGCAAAGGCAGAGGGCGAGGAGGGAGAGAGGAAAAGCGGACCTCAGGATTCTTCTCCATTTCTTTTGTGAGAGCTCCAATTGTCCAGGATGCAGTCTCACGTCATCGTCCGTAAAACAAAACATATTTGTTGTCCTTGTGCATCTTTTCAACACCAACTGTTTGATTGCATGAGCAAAAGTCTCATTACCACTGTCACCTCATTGGGCTTGTTTGGAAAATAGAGAATAAGACCAATAGATGATCCTATAATAGCTGAGAAAATTTGAAATTTCCCTGTTGAGTTCGTTCAAAATCATCATCCCACCATGCTCGCAAGATACAAAGACATACAGTTACAACTTATCAACTTTTCATGTTCTTTAGATAATTTAAATAGTGAGGAACGAAAGATATGTAAAAGAATTATGTATAGACAGCATGTGTGTATGTACTAAGAGAGAAGGGAAGGGAGAAGAAAGACATCAGTGTCATCCCTTTGTATTCTCAATTGATACCAATACTTAATAGCATTCCAAGCGCAATAAATTAACAGTGCATTCAGAAGCATGAGCAAAATAGAACATTCAACTTCGCTAAATGTGAAAGGATAATGTAATAAACATCATGGGTGTTAATGAAGTGCTTTACGTACTAACTGATTATGAATTTTCTAGCTACACGTTGTTGAGAAGCCAGCAACAATCACCCTTGCCTCTAATTTGTTCTGAAAATTATATGATCTAAAAAGGTTACAACGGATGAAGAGAGCTATGGATGATGAGATGCATAACTTGGGAGAATAAGACTTTTAGTTACTTATGAAGGCATTCAACTACCTTGTATTAGCGATAAAACAAGAAATAGCATGATAAGCTGGATCATCTTTGCTTTCTACTACAAACAAGAATTCTAATGGTCCCCCATAAAGAGAGGTAATCTGCATTTTGATGGGTGTTAATAACGTAATAACTAACACTATAAACAACAATGGTTACAAATTGCAGTCTGACCATACCTGAGTTGTCCAATTTTGCAAATTGTGTTCACCAAAGGCCTTCAAGGACATGTTTACAGAGACCCTAGGTAATTTCTCCTGAACAGAGTGTTCAAGCTCATCTACGTCATCACAAAGAAATGCAAAACTATTTCCATCTTCAATTTTGCACCTTATCTTCCATATTTCTTTTTTTTGTAGTAAGAAAGCATTGATTGTAAAACAAAATCAGTTTGCCGCTGGATTTCTGGCCATGACAAAAAATAACCAATGAAAATTTAAATTACAGAATTGCTTTCTTGAAGATCCACATTACCTGACAAATGTGGCAATAACCCAACCAAGAGCAAGTGTTAAGCAGATCAAACACCCCTACATAAATTGTGGGAAATCGCATTAAAAAAAGAAGCAAGCTGTAGTGTAAATGGTAAAAGTAAAGTTGAAGCAGCAAAACAATATAAATACTCAGCTTCAGGAAAAAATCTAAACTTTAACCTAGACTACAGGATATATACCATGTCATATTCTCATGTACACTAAAAATGAATCAAACAAAGGCCGAATAACCCAAAAATGGAAACACATTACGCATACAAAACGAATAAAACAATTAGATCAACATCGCTTGTCTGAACGGAACTGCCAAATGAACGAAACTGACAAATCAATAAAGCATACGCCCCCTATATCATAAGTATGCAAAAAATTGCCGGCTTGAGACGTAAAAATCAAACCTGTCCCTCACCCTCTCCAAATTACAACACTTCAGAAGCACAAATATCTCGTCTTCTCTCACTGTGAAACCTTGAACTTCCTTTCCCGCGAGGGTTGCGCCTTGATTGCACACAGGCGCCGGTAGAACTTCAAGCTAAGTTCCAATTGGTACGGAGAAGGAAATTTTCCACCCAAAATTATTTCTCGAAAGGGGTAGCGATGGAAATAATTAAAAACTCCTACGCTCCGCAAAGATCCAAAACAATTCCGCACCACCGCCACAAATCGACTGCAATGTGAAGGGTTGGAGAGGGAGGGGGCGAAGAGCTCGAGGGAGGCGGGGCTCACCTGGATCTGGAAGAATACGGCGATGGGGCTGCAGAAGGCGCGACTCGCAGCGGCAAGCATCGCGTTGGCCGCGGCGGGGCCCTCCCGAAGCTTCTAGACGCTTCTAGGGAGAGGCAGAGGAGGAGGGGGTGTAGGAGGGGGAGGCTTGGTGAGGGGGAAACCGATCATCGGAGACGGTGGCAAAGACGGTCGCCTAGCTAGATCTGGCAGGGGGAGGAGCCGCTAGGGGTTCGGCTTCGAGGGAATCGGACCAAGAGCTAGAGCGATGCGACTGCACAGGCGTCGGCGGAAGATCGGCGCAAGGGTTGAGGGCGGTGGCCAACCGAACATCGGGGACGACAGCAACACGGTCGTCGACCTAGATCTATCCGGGGGCGGAGCCGCCAAGGTCTCGGTTTTGAGGGGATCGGACCAAGAGTTGGAGCGGCACCGGGAGGCGGAGACGCGGCTACGCAGACGACGGCAGAAGAGTGGCGCGAGGGTTGAGGCGAGGAGGCCGGATCGACGATGCGGGGGGATGAATGAAGAGCAACGCGAGGGCTAAGGGACGCGAGGCTTCGAGAGCTCCGCGAGGAACAAACCCACGTCGCTTAATCGGCCGTCGATCATGACGCGCGTTGAGCAGATGGGCACCGAGCGCGAAACGCGGAGGCGCGCGCAAAAACGCGAAAACCCGAGGTTCTCCCCGCGAAGAAGATCGACGTGGTATAGCTGAGAAGCCCGGAATTCCTTCTCTTATAAGAAGAGTTAATATTCTTAAATGATTGTTTGGTTTATTGTTATAACTATATTTTACTATACTTTCTTAACCCTATATCTGACGCATCATATGATCAGTTTTTTGCTAAATTTTAACATACTTATAACGTTGAATATTTTTACCACAGAAAAGTTTGCTTTAAACCAAAACCCTTACAAAAGAATCCCTTCAATTTACGTGGTACTTTGCGACAAGATGTGCCTCCCTCGAGGCACGTTCGCCGTTGCAGCGTTGCTCGTGCTACTTTGGGCAGCCTTAGTTGTGCGCTCTCTTGTTATGCATTGCGATTTGCGAGACAAGGACATTCTCCCCTCGCGTCCGTACGTGTGTTCTTCACGTGACCACTTATAATGGAATCGCGTACTTTCTGGCTCGATTAGAGTGGAATCATCCTGGTTTGAAAACACTGTCAACTCCCAACTGAAGCTAATGCTAGCTGGACACCTGAGACGATTCCACGCATTTCTTGCATGCATGTGATCGTCACTGCTCAGTTTGGCACGTGAGAGAGACACCAGCACACAAAGGCCCAGAAAACCCAAGCCCAAAGACGTCCAGAGAGAGGGAGAGAGAGAGAGTAGGCTAGTTTAGCTCCTTGACCCTTGTGCTGCATCTGCATGTACCTGCCAGGCCCCAGCTGCCACACTGCAAGACGTATCTATGATGGCACAGACCTCAACACAAAAAGAAAACGCTGGACCACACTCGCACATGTACATGCAATGCATAGCACACCAAAACTTTGTTTTGTATGGCCTCTCTCTCTCTCTCTGCTCTCTACTCCTCCAGCTCTTTGCATTCATATCATTCCACCTACACGCCCGTAGGCCGCCGTAGCGATATATAGCTCGCACATATATAAACGTCAAAAACGGTGGCTCTCTTGGTAGTTTGCGCACCAATCTAGATAGCTTGCTTGCTTGCAAGTTTCGTACACCGGAAAAAGATCAAAGAAACCCGCTTTCTTTGCTTGGATTCTTGAGTTCCTTCTCCCTCCCGGCCCCCTTCATTTTGGTTTGTGGAGGAGATGGACATGAACAATGGTTGGCTTGGCTTCTCCTTGTCTTCTTCACCTGCGAGGGGCTACGGAGACGACGGCGGCGGTGAAGGGATTAGAAGCGGTGATGGAGATGGCTCTTGCTCGTCTCCTGCTGCGGCTTCGCCTCTTGTGGCTATGCCGCTGCACTCTGATGGCTCTGTGCAGTACCGGCCCCCAGGTAAACAGTTGCGTACACATGTAACGAAAGTCTGTTCAGGAAGTTTGTGTTTTGTCTTCTGTTTGTTGATTTCACCCCAAGGAAAACTTAGGTTTTTGCTAGATTAATTCTTCACTTAAATGAGTGGTTATCGATATTTATAATAAAAACAACCGGTGATATTCAAGAGACCTCCTTCGTTTTAAAAGCAAGAAAATCACACAATAATCCTAAAAAAGAAAGAAAAACTTTGAAACTCTCACATTAATCGAAAGAAAAAGAAAAAGATCTCCACCACCTATTTCGATAGGACCATATTATAACGTTGCAGATTAATTATATATAGATACTAGTGTTATATAACAAATACAATTATAGAAAAGAGAGTTGTATATCAAATACAACTATATCATAATATTTAGTCATACAATTCCGCAGGTTAATCTGCTAGTTACTATATATATGTGGGAGGTTATGTTTCGATTGATTTCTTTTTTGTTTTTTTAATTCATAACTTTTTTTTCCGTGAAGCATGTCAAGTTGTGACACTGGAAAGAAAACTGTGAATGCATGTTCATGTTATTATCTTTTTATAATTCGCTGGTGTTTATAAAGCTTTCTACTAATTTCTAGATCAAACACTAGAAATGGCTTCTGTTAAGTACAACCGAGTGTTTTTGAGACACAGTGCCCTAATGAAAAAGCTCAGATGTCCTTTCATACTAGAACTACTAAAAGCAGACAGCACTATTTAGTAGTACTTCATGTCCAATATTATTCCCCTTACACTCTCCATTGAGGAGACCGACTTTCATGAAGATCCAGAAAAGTTACTCCTACTTAATGTAAGACTATTGGTTAATGGCATTGTTTGATTTAATCACTAGGGCTTTGATTTGCATTTGCTCAAAAAGGAGCTAGTACCATTGTTGGTTGTCTGTACTTTTTACCGTTCCTGTGCAGACTGGAGGCATGCAGAAGCAAAAGGCCCCAAGCTTGAGGACTTCATGAGCGTCGGTTACAATAGCAAAAGCAGCGGCGCCATCTACGACAGCAACCACGCCGACCAGATCAAGTACCATGATGTCCATGAGGTCCAAGCCTTCCTGGGCTCGTACTTCCACGGGCATGGCAGCAACAGCACTGGCCTGGAGATCAACGTGAACGCACCACCCTGCCCCGGCCTCCCGGATCAGCGAGTACTTGCACCGCAAGACCATCACTTCCTGCCTCCCCACGGCCAGTGCTTGCTGGGCCCACCGAACCCAAGCCCGAGCCCAATGCTAGTGCCGATGTACAATGCCGCCGCCGGCGTCGACGGTTCCATGTCGATCTCCGGCATCAAGTCCTGGCTCCGGCAGGCGATGTACGTGCCGGACCGGTCGTCGGCGCTGTCGCTCTCCGTGCCGGCTGCGCCAAGCGAGCCGCCGCAGCCGCTGCCGGCGCCAGCAATGCCGGTTGCTCGCAAGCCCCCGCAGACTTTCGGGCAGAGAACGTCGCAGTTCCGTGGTGTGACTAGGTATGTGGCCGTGCATGCTGACGTTGCATTGGTTGGACGTGTCACGAGTGCTTGACCATTGGTTCATGCTCATGTGTGTTTAACTTTCGTAATTTGCAGGCATAGATGGACAGGGAGGTATGAGGCTCACTTGTGGGACAACACTTGCAGGAAGGAAGGCCAGACTAGGAAAGGAAGGCAAGGTGAGCTGAGCTATATATGCGAGTCACGAGCACATTTGCAACCTTTACTAGCTCCAATGATAAACTGAATCATTGCAACTACATGGACATGCTACTGACCTCAACTTCTTGTTTTTGCAACACCCACTACGTACCAACGAGCAGTTTACTTAGGTAAGCTATTGCTACCCTTCTTGGGCCAGTATTTTGCAGCTTTGGAATTTCCACTAATAGAAGTGTGACCGGTGTTGTTACATACTTACATGCTTACCATGTTGTGCTATGGCTGTTTCAAGGTGGGTATGACAAGGAGGAGAAGGCTGCAAGGGCATATGATTTGGCAGCACTCAAGTACTGGGGTCCAACAACTCACATCAATTTTCCAGTAAGTTCGAGATGCCATTGCATTCAATCTCTTTACTGCCCTCTTCCTCTTAATTCCAAGGAAAAAGGATGTAACAGTACGAAGTAGGGGGTCTGATTCATGCTTGAGGATGAGATCTTTAATGTGCTTCTGATGAAAGGTTAGTACAAGTGTCCAACACATGTTTCGCATGTTTTTTATATCCACTGGGCATTGTCACATGTAGTTAAGCACATATGAGAAGGAGCTGGAGGAGATGAAGCACATGACAAGGCAGGAGTTCATTGCCCACTTAAGAAGGTACTGTAGGCTGTAGCTCTTTCCTTCCTTCGCTTCTCATTACTACTAATATTGACTAATATGGATTAAAAAAAACTAATATCGACTAATATGAGTGGCATAGTGTGAATTAATACCACAGTGAAGTTCCTTATAAACATGAAAGAAAATCGTGGAAAAATTTGAAGACCCTTATAGATGCCATTATTTTTTTTTCTCTGCAATCTTTTCAGTAGCTCTGAACTTAAACATGACTAGAAACAAAATTTCCCCTGCGCCTACTCTGTCTGCATCCTTTCACATATGCATCCAAAATTGTCAAACATCTGGCGCACTAACCAACGCTGCTCTCAACTTGCAAGTTTTCGCTGCTGAATTTATTCGTGCAGGAACAGCAGTGGGTTCTCGAGGGGAGCATCCATGTACAGAGGAGTGACTAGGTGCCGTTCTGCTCCCCCATATTTACTCCCACCTGCAGCCTTTTTCACCACCCCAAAAAACTTCTGAGCCACCTCCCTCTGATACTCCAGTTATGACTTATGAGCTCTCTGATCTCACACACGCACACACATGCATCGTCCTGCTTGTATAATCTTTCTTGTTGTGCTTGCTTTCCCCCATGCAGGCATCACCAGCACGGGAGATGGCAGGCCAGGATTGGGAGGGTGGCAGGGAACAAGGACCTGTACCTTGGCACCTTCAGTAAGTTTTGTTTTCTTACTTTTTGTAGACATGCATGCCTCCAAGTCCTAACATGCATGCAACTATTGCTAATCTAACTGTAATCGTATTGTTCTTGGTAATTTTGTTATTCTTGTTATAGGACAAGGCATCGGTCTTGGATGTTTTGTACTGCTTGTCTATTTTACCGTTTACTAGTAGTGTAGCAGTACGAGAAAATTTGTTGCGTCCGATCAGCGACCAACTTGCATGATCGATGTTTAGCATGCTTAACATATTTTTTATCTTCTTAATTAATGTTGAACAGTCTAGTTTGATAGATGTTGATTAGAACCACATGTTCGTATTTTCTTTGAAATCTGTACGTAGGCACGCAGGAGGAGGCGGCGGAGGCGTACGACATCGCGGCGATCAAGTTCCGCGGCCTGAACGCCGTGACCAACTTCGACATCAGCAAGTACGACGTCAAGCGCATCTGCGCCAGCACGCACCTCATCGGCGGCGACCTCGCGTGCAGGCGCTCCCCGACGCGCCTGCCGGACGCGCCGGCGCTCGCCGTTGTCAACGCTGAGCGCTCCGACTCGCCGAGCGACGGCCACCGCGGCGCGCACCTGTTGCACAGCCTTCAGTACGCGCACGCCATGAAGTTCGAGGCCGGCGAGAGCAGCAACGGAGGCAATTGGATGGCGGCGGCGGCACGGCCAGTCGCAGGCATTCCGAGTGTGCATCAGCTCCCGGTGTTTGCACTGTGGAATGACTGATCGGTGTAGTACGCACGTACGTAGTTAGTGCCATGCATGGTACTGCATGTGGTGTTATGTTTTGTGCAGTACTAGTGGTGAACTGCTAAAACGGCTTGTGAGTGATCATGTTGCCTGGTTCGCATCTTCTTTGGGAGGTGGCGACGATTTTGCCGCAATGTGTAATGGTTTGATATGCATTTTAGTTCCACGGAAGACATTTAAGTTCGTAGGATCGATCGATTTATAATGATGATGGCGAACTAAATCTTACCAGCTGGGAATTTTTTTATGTGGGAAATTCTTTGGCTTTCACTTGTTTGCAGTCATCGTGTGTATTAGTAACATACAGTGCGATCTAGAAACGTACTGGTTCTGTCCCTCTCTCTCTCTCTCTCTCTCTCTTCCGCGAAAGTATATACGTAAGTGATCATATTTAGCCGACACTATTATATAGCAGTAGCAAGCATAGAAACTTCATGCGTTAGGCGTTTCTTCGGCTTTGTTGATGTTACCGTAAAGATATGTACAGCGGTATAGATGGTAGTTATATGTAATATATTTTTATATCATCTACTGATAGAACTAAAAACAATTTATATAATAGATTGTCTATATAGTTGAATGTAATGGTCTCTCATCTAATTAACAGACTGTCTAAACAATGATATACAAAATACAAAACTATTTGTTTAACAGTAGACAATAACTTTCCCTCCCCTCATTTTCTCTTCTTTACATCATCTAAAATCTTATATAGCTCTTATAGAGACAACTAGCATGTACCAATTATATGCATGCCTAAGTACAACTAGCCAAAATAGGAACCGCATTCAGCTACGTACACTAGCGGCGGCGCAATTAAACCGCGGGTGTACGTGCGCGCGGGGGACGGGGCTGGGTGGTGCAGTGCAGTTAACCCCGCGGGAGCGATGGGCCAAGCGGAGACGCGCGTTGCGTATTATGTGGATGCGTGTGCCGAGTGGAGTCAGCGGCAAAACGTGTGCAGTGGTTGGCAGCCGGCAGGTGCACGACGGTACTGTGGGCGGGCAGCCTGCTCAAACGGGTGGAACGGCAAACGCGCGCGTAGAGTGGACGAGCGGAAACGTCGTGGCGGGGTAGCGCGCGCGTGTGAGCCGAGTGCGTCGAGCGGCAGAACGCGCACGTCCCGCAAGGCCGCACCCGCCCACACGCACGCGCGACAGCATCAAAAGCGGGCCGGGGTGATGGACGAGACGAACCGTGAGTTAGGGCCTAACCCTCGAAGCGAGCTTGGGTGATAACGCTAATGACTGCATGTATTGCCGAACCACGTCGAGTCCTCGATTCAGATTCGCGTTGCGCACATTTTTGCTAAGCATTGCCGAACCACGTCGAGTCCTCGTGTGAGATTTGCCTTCGCTAGCTAGCGCTTTTGCTAAGCATTTTTTTTTTTTTTTTGCTTTCGCTAGCTAGCTGTTAATTAGCGTTTGGCAAAATAGTGGCATCGATGGAAACGTTTGTGTCCGCTGACCGTCGTAACGCAACGAGACCCCGAAAAACCCAACACAACAACAGAGAAAGCGAGAGGTCTCTGCACCCTAGTGGGTAGCACAAGTATGCGGGAATCGGGTTCCTCCGCTTTTAAATGTGCGTACCAAAAGTAGCAGCAAGCAGCACCTCGTCCAGCCTACAAAAATACAGTAAGTTTGCAGGCGCTGCTGCTCTTGTTCTGTTGCGCGCTGCAGCGCCTGCCGTGTCGTCACTGCAGCCGATGCTGCCTGCCGTACACTTGCGTTGAGTCGCGCCTTTGCTCGTGAAAGATGCCAAAAAGAAAAGCGATCGATTTTTTTTTTCCTCCAGGAATTGACTGGGAAGATCCAATCGAGGGGATGGTGCGGATCAAAAGCCCGACGCATTGCTGCAGCGTCACCTTTCAATCGTGTCCGTTGCAGACAAAAAAAATCTCCAGGACAAGATTCTCTCCTGGTTGGATCAGTACTCTTCCTCTCTAGCCTTTCCCAACGAGCGTTAGTACATTCTCTTCGATCAAAGTTCTTTCGCAATATCGATTCCAAACACGATCTCATCCGGATTTTGCGATTCAGCAGATATAGTGTAACGGTGGCAGCATGAATAAAGAAAGACTCTACGTAGGTCGCGCCTCGGATCATCCCCGTTGGACCTGAAAGTAACATCTTCGAACTCTATGTGTAAAATACACTGATTGAGAATCAAGCTAGTGTACACGATAAACAAAGTTGATAACACAACACATCAAACGTATCTTTATTAAATAATTGACAGTCTTTTACAATAATATTGGCTCGCAGTCAAAATAAAAGTAAAACAACGAAAATAGGATAAACTAAAATAAAATCCAATAGATTTGCCACTAGCAATCGAGTGGGGTAGCGGTTCTAATTATCTAGATCATCTCCATCGGAGAACTCCTCCTCCGAATCAACATAGTAAGTAATGGTGAGAACAAAAGTACTCCACAAGTCACACAAGAGATGAAGTGTTAATGTAAGGAATCTCAAAGATGATTGTATGATTATTTTAGTGTAAAGCAACAAATTCATAAATATTCTAAATAATTTTTCAAAACACAATTTTTAATTTCATAGTAAATTCTATTATTCCAATACTTCAAAGCTCAGGAATCACTCCGAGAATCAACTCATGAATCCCTCCTCGAGCATAAACCAAATTTACCATGGTGGACTTACTCCATCCCAACTGAATACTTTCTTGAAACCAATCTTTATAAACAATAAGATCTAATTTGTGAAAGACCAGCTCGGCATACCCATGACCGCGGGTGCAGCTAATCGATTAGTTTTACATTCTGCAGAGGTTGTACAACTTTACCCCCAAGACATGATTGTCTCCTTGTGTGCCAAAATAAGCACTTCCTTTGATGTGTAGCAAAGAAAATCATGACAGGGTCCCATATAAAATTTCACTCATGTAGTCATGCCCGCTAAGGTTTCACCGCTAAAAGGATCGTCCAAATTCAGAAGCCCTCTCTTACACCAAGTGATAGCTTCTCGCTCACACCACTTTCCACCTAATGGCTAGGGGTGGAATCGAGCCGAGCCAAGCCGAGCTCGGCTCGGCCGAGCTCGCCAGTTTTCGAGCCGAGCCGAGCCCGGCTCGTTGCATACATCGAGCTCAATCTTGAGCTCGGCTCGGGCTCGCTCGAGCCTCGAGCCGGCTCGCGAGCCGGCCTACAAGGGCACTGGCAAGGGCCCAAATGCCCTTCATTCTCACAAAAAACGAAGCTCCTCCATCCATTCTCACCGTTCTCATGCTCCAGCCTCCTCTAGGGTTCGGTTAAGAAGCAATTTCATATTTATGGGACGCCTTTTTAAGCACAGATGGTTAGATCGCTTCTTTCAGCTTTATAAAGCGCAAACATGTAATCTGGAAAAAGAATACTCCGCTTACTTTTATACAGGCAAAAGTAATCAGTAGACCCAATACAAGACATTTGAAGTACTAAGAAGAGTAAACTCAAAAAGTAAGGTAAGACAAGCATTGCTCATTAGATGTCTAGCATTGGGTATACTGATTACTGTATTGTGAATTCATACCTTATATAACTCAATGACTGTCGAGCCTAACGAGCCGCTCACGAGTGGCTCACTCGCTGCTGGCTCGTTATTAAGCGAGGCGGTAGGCTCGGGCTCGGCTCGTTGGCCATGCGAGCCGAGCCCGAGCCGAGCCTCGAGCTAAAATTCCACCTTAGATGATTATATATATATGATATGTTACAATACGGATAATCATGTCTGTCTCGTACCAGACATGTAATAGTACGATAACGCTTTACATTCAGCAACTCACAGACCAATCCTTAATTAACTAAACGAACTTTCACAATCCATGAAATCACCACACTAACATATCTCGTTCAATCTAAATCATATTTTTAACTTTATCATGATATGACATAAAAATCCATGGTACAATTATCAATGACTTTCAAAACATAATTATCAATTTCACTAAAATCATCATTTGGTACAAAATTACCAAAATAACCTAGATTCAGGTCTAAGCGTATTCCTTACTATTTTAATATTCATCATATATCATAAATGTATTCCTATAGTGACAATGTCATAAGAAATTTGATCATCAAATGAGACTTTAGCAAACATAGCATAACTATTTAATTTAAAATTGGGATTGAAATGCATTTATAGAATCTATGCATGCAATAATTTAAATTCAACACAATATTTTAAAAATTGGGTTCAACATGATCAATGATGCGTAACTTGCCTTGGTAAAGTTCTTGCTCTTGTTCTGGACCTTGCTCATGAGCACATTTCGCTCTCGTAATCTCCCGGTGTTTCAACATCCACATGAATAGAGAGAAAAACTCAAATAAACACCAAAAAAGATCAAATGAACTTCAAAAATTAAATAAAATTCATTATTAAATAGATCTTGATTTTACAAATTTTTAGACTATGAAATCACTTCAATCGGAGCTCGTATAAGTGAAAACGAACTCTAGAGAATTTCAAAATAATAAAAATAAATAACTTCTATTTATTGAATTATTTTTCTACTGAAAAATCGAATAATTGCGCCATGCTGATGTCACTAGGGTTTTTCAAATTTTCCTAATTATTTTTCACCAAAAAAGGTTTATTGCGTCATCGCTGATAGGCGGGTCGTGGACCGGGTCTACAGTTGACGCCATCACGACCGCGGTGAGATCAGCGACTCCTCAGCTTCTGTGTGACACGTGGCGGCTTGTGGTCGGGTGCATGTGCGGCGAGATCTCGGCCGTCCGTCACCGGCGGGTGGAGCTGCTGCCACGCGGCACGATCTGGCCGACGGCGTGGAGATTGAAAGGCGGTGAAGAGCGGGCGGCGGCAGTGAGAGCGCGGTGGCGCGCTACGCTGGAGACGGGGATGACAACCAACGTTACGGCGTTACCTCATCGGATCGATCTTGAACTCGCGCAGACCCCGTAGACCAGAACGTGGCGAAGTCGGTGGAGGCCTCGGCTGCGGCGGAGTAGCGACGAACGGCGATGGGAACGATGAAGAGCGCGGTGGCGGCCTCAAGAACTTCGGCGAGCAACCCCGCGCAAATGAAATGTTGAAGTAATGCCATCAACTCGCTAACTGAATTAGTGTGCTTTATCAGGTAGCTTTTCTATAATTTGTACCATTAAAAAATCTAACAGGTTCCGGTTGTCCTGTTGCGTGAAGCGTTCCGTTGACCCCGAAGTGGAAACTCAGCCTGCAGGTTGTAGGCTCGCAACTATGCTGGATTGAGTTAACCGGTTCTACTCTCCATGTCGTGTAGATTTCTTAGGTCTGGCGGTGGTCAGGTCATCGCGCGGTGGAAAGGGGCAGGAATTACGTGTTGGGCTATTGGAGCAGACCGAGCAGCCACTGTGTACCATTTCTCGTAGATTCAGTTCATGATTGTGAGATTTTGCTAGTGTCATTGAGATGTCGGGTTCCTTGCAATCTGATGTATTTTCATACTGGAATACTTAATGGTGGTTTCATTTAATTATGGAGAGAACTGAATTGAATTAACTTGCGTGTACATGAGAACCCTTCTTCGCGTCCTCAGTCAATGAACAACCTTAAATATGGTATATTCCAGTATCCATTGTGAATTCCAAACAAGAACACTTTGTAAACAAACGAAATCATTTTAGTTCCCCGGAGCGAAATATTTGGAGAGGGCATGGGACCTGTAGTTCTGAGTCGTGACCGAAAGTGAGGCTTGTTACGACAGATCGAAGAGAGGTGCTTCTATGCTCTTCCTTTTAAAAGTTGCACAACTATTAAAGCATAAATGAATGGTAGATGGTGATTACTTATCCCTTCGCTTGCTTCAAGATTTGTGCAACTTGTACTAGAAAGAAAAGCATAGAAGCACTTCTCCAGATCGAAACCATGGCCAGTGCTACTTGCTTCCCGTGTTTTCTTTGAGAATTGAGACTCATGTAGTGGCCGACCACTCCGTGTCGTCGTCGAAGCGGCCAGTGGTCGCCGCACCGCCGCACCGTCACCCGACTCTGGGTCTACGTCAAGGTCCTCAGAGCTGACGTCGCGTATCTCACGAAATCCTGCGTCGATGAACTTGATCAAAGCGTTCCTGCAGGCAACGTCGAGAAGTGGAGTGGAGAGGGCCCAGATCGACAGGTATGAGGGCGGGACGCGGCCTTGACGTCGTCGTGGTGATCTGGTGCCCATCCTGAAGCGAAGAAAAACACAGCGGCGAGTCGGTCGGTTCCGGGGCTGGGTTTGGCTCGGTTTCCCTGCGCGCGCTAGCGGCGGCCGGAGCCGTTGTGGGCCGCGTGCATGCCCTTGTTAATGAACAACCCACGCTGAACCGTTGTTATCCTTCTCCATTTAGTGGGTATATTCGGTGCAAACCTCTCTTACCGTGAAAACCACGTGTAAAAGTTTTGAAAAATTCTCAAAAAATTATCATAGGTAGGGGAGGTGAGGTTCTACAACCTTGTAAAATTTGAAGACCAAACTCAATCGCATTTGAAAGATATGAAAAAGACAAATCGCAAAATGAATAGTGCTAAACAGTGAAAAATTACTATTCATACTTAATTTGTCTTTTTCATATCTTCCAAATGCTATTGAGTTTGGTCTTCAAATTTTACAGGGTTGTAGAACCTCACCTCCCCTACCTATGATAATTTTTTGAGAATTTTTCAAAACTTTTACACATGGTTTTCACGGTAAGGGAGGTTTGCACCGAATATGCTCATATATATATATATAAGCCTTTTCTGTACTCCTTGGAGTATGTACTCCCACCTCTAGTATACCACTTAAATGAATGTGTTATACTCATTTATCACTTTCAATATACTTCAATAATAATTCTAATACAGAAAAACTAAAAAACGGTATACCGTTGCAACGGTATACCTCTGAAACTCATGAAACTTATGATTTTTTGCACTGAAACTCATGAAACTTAGCACTAAAAACTGATAAAACATGAAACTGATGAAACTAAACACTGAAACTCATGAAACCAGCACTGAAACTGATAAGTTTCACAAGTTTCATGGCTATACCGTTGCAACGGTATACCGTTCCCTAGTCATTCTCATTCTAATATACTATAATGCGACATTGTTGAAAAAAATTCATCGGAGGCCTTTATTTTTTGTTATATATTCTTTTCTATATGTAAAAAGAGTATATAAACAAATTATGCTATAAAAGGGGGACTTTGATGAAATTTTTCGTGGAACTCACTTTATGGTATCTTATAATCAGTATTAAAGTATATTCAAAAGGATAAAGAAGTATAACCACATCATTTAAGTAGTATATTGAGAGTGGGAGTACGTAATCCCAGGGGTATGGAACCATTTTCCTATATATATATAGAAAGCCTCTTTTCTACTCCCGGGAGTAATTACTCCCTATGTCGTATCTCACAACTTAGGGAGTATTTCGCACAACGGAGAGTATGTACGTGTAGTATGTAAGTATATAAGATCATCTAGGTGGTATTTACATTTTTTCAGAGGTGGTATGTACACTTTTTAGACATACTTCTTTTTATATATGTATATGAAGGTATTTGCAAAATAGGCTAAAAACTATGTACTCCCTTGCAGTTTTTTCATGTGGATCTCATTGGAATATCTTATAATTAGTATATGAGTGTATCCAAAGTGATAAAGGAGTATTTCAAGTTCGTTTGGGTGGTATTTCAGATATGGGAGTAATTACTCCCGAGAGTACAAAGTATTTTTCCTATATATATATATATATATATATATATATATATATATATATATATATATATCTATATATATATATATATATATATATATATATATATATATATATATATATATATATGTTATGACATGTCTTTTTAGAGTTGCCAAGAAAAAAATAAGCTAAAAATTCTCAAAAAAAGAGAAATACCTGACCCTTAATCCGGTGAACCATAATCAAATTTGAACTATATTAATATGCAAAACATGTTGCCCTTGATCAGGTAGACCATAATTAAAAATATATTGTAGCGACAATTAGATATTATTGCTTAGAGATATACATTATCTTGTAGCGTAAAACCAAGTTTTATGGCTTAGAGATTGAGTTTTTTAAAAAACTTTCGGTGGTTTAAAAAAGTAAAGAAAAAGAAACCGTCTGCCTTCTGAAACGTGACTTTTTCACACGCACAAGAAAGTCTAAAGGCTGTAGTCGAAGGAAAGAAGAAGAAGAATAGGAAAAATAAAAATAAAACATGCATCCATGGGAATAATTAGAATGGTTCCAAAAGAGAAACAAAGGGGGAAACGAAGAAAGAAGGAAAACATAAAATTGTGATTGATGGTACGTTTTCTTGGCTCGTAGCTAGAATGCTATTAGTTGTGCCTTTAGCATTCTTAATTCTTGATACAATGATAGGCAATAATAAAAAGTATTGTCACAGAAAAAAGCATTTTTTTAGGTTGATCTAGATTTTAGTATAAAGTTAGAGGAGCACATTATAGGAAAAACATCTAACCCTTAATTTAGCATACTCTAGCTATGATTAATCATTGACTAACAAATGTATCGTTAGCTTTTGAGAGGCCAAGCAGGAGGTAGAATTGAAGCTATAGTACCGAATTGAACAACAAGAGAGATGAAATACATGTTAAGAACATTGTCTCAATCGGATCGTGCATACAAAGACCAAAGACCGAAAGACTAGCAGTAAATTTACATGGCAGCTACATTCAAGCAAAAGGAGGTACCTTTAAAGTCCAAGAACTAACTAATAGAAAGTATTATATCTAGCCACGCAATTGCACGGGCTATTTTGCTAGTTATAACAATAATTGACAAAAAAACAAAGGTAAGCATCATGCCATTACTCGCTTTTGAGTTTGATATACAGCAACACATTTCCAGTAATCGTTGTGTAACACAAAAACTGGTTGTAGATATAGAACTGTTGCAACTTGCAAGCTCGGACATAATGAATTCGACTTGCCGCGAAAATCTCGTAGACCACTACTTCTTGTGTTGATGGCTCAAGGGTTCAGGTTATTATTGAACAGCTCAGGCAGATTGAAGTTACTGAGCTTGCTCCTGCTCGTGATGCCACGCGTCTTCTCGGGATTCCCGGAACAACTGCTTCAAGTCATCGTGGACCTTGATCTTTGACCTAGGATCATTGGGGTACACAATGTCTTCCTGGGAATCCAAGCTCGATAGCCATCAGTCGCCACCTGAGGCTTTCAGAGCCTGAAAAACAGCAAACAAGATTGTACATCGGTATATGCAAAGGAAGCGTTTTCACCATTTGCCATAAGATACCTTTGCATCACATCTTCTACACTGGTTCAAGCTGACAAAAATATTAAATTCTGTGCTTCCCCATGGGGTTGTTTTGTCGTACAATCCATCAACTTGAACCCATAACCAAAGAACTTTCAACAGTTGAAATATTCCCATTTACCACCAGATATGTGCAGAATCAGTTCCACAACCTTTTCATGGCAACAACAGACATTACAAAATCTAACCTTGCCATCAGCAAGTAGGACCTCATTATCCAAGATGCAACTGTTTATAAAAAGCTTGGGCACTATTAATTGTGCCCAGAGAAATATTCCAGAAGTTGATAGACCAGAAAAGGTGGCATTCAGCATTGTGGGGAAAATAACTAGGAACGTAAACAGTGAAGCCCAGGATAACTGCACTTGTACGGATATGTACAAAAGAACGTTTCAGTCAGAGCTCCTAACATTAAAAATCCCAATCTTTTGTACACAAGGCTGCTTGATTTCTAAATGTTTTAATTATACACATTTACTTCATTTCAGTCATCAAATTTGATTCCCAGCATGCAAAATTGTTTAGCGCATACCAGGTTTCTCAAACTCTTAAACGAAGAATAACGTAGTCACCTACAAATCTTCCAATACAGATGGATAAGCATCCTTGATCTCCACAAGACCACAATAGCAAGACCCTCGGGAAACTTTCTAATCAAAGAGAGCAAGACCTTTCCCCTTCAAATCATGTTTGGACTGCGTAAGTGCAGATAGCAGGTCGATACTCAATGTAATCCAACCTTAAATGAGATGAAAACCTGGAAAGACTACCAAACTCACTTGCACAGCTTCCCTCCCTCCCTCAAAACGGAAACTCAAGTCAATTGCCAGTTCAAAGTGAAACTTCATTACTCACAAAAACCTTCATCGTGGAAGGTTTACCTTGCCCACAAGAGCAATCATACAATATTCAGCATAAACTGCACTAATATCGGATTGATAACCCAATGAGACTTTGTGCTAGCTAGTGCATAGGCACGACCAAGTGTGGCGACCCACATAATTAGTCCAAGGTAACGATAGTAACACCGTCATTACTCTGAGATAATTATATGAATTTCGGCATACTAGCTAATGAAAACATCGAGCGCATCCGATATTCTACTAGTTAGTACACCGTGTTCAGAGTATTACAACAGAAACAATAATTAGAGACTAAAATGGAAACTTATTAAATTCCATTGCCATCAAGACTACATGTCCAATACACTAATTATACATAAGATCCAAGTACAATAAAAATACAGTATATAATCACTAACTACCCAAAGAACGACGAAAGATAGAGCACTATATATCCCTCCTGGTAACCCACATCCTCTAAGTTCTGATCTTGTGGGTGCTCCTCACCCCATGCCTCGCAGACGAGTCCATGGGGATCCTTATCCCAACCGGACGCTTAACCATCGAGGTAATTTTCTAGCAAAGGGGGATTTAGCAAGAGTGAATACAAAAGTACTCAGCAAGCATTAATAGCAAAATGCATAATATGAGTGTTTCTTCCACATACATCTCAAGTACTTTCTGTAACCATCTGGTGTAACCATTCCTCAAAACCATTTTCATAAAACAGAGTTTTATTAGGAAAGTTGTGTTATTGATTTTAATTTTTCAAAAATGTTACTAGCACTTGTATATGAGGTAGACTTAATTTTCGTAGCCTTCAATCTAGGAGACAAACATGAATTCATGATTTGACCCTACGTAGGTTTGTACCACTTTACCCATAGTGATCCCATCTCGTGAGGCCCCAAAATATTTATCACTAGTCCAGTATTAGATCTCCAACCCTGGTAGCCCAAGAATAGTGGTTTCATCTACTATTTTCCACCTACCCTCAGCGTATTAGTTGTACTCTGCTAACTCGAGTTGGAGACACCTATCCCAGCCCGTCCTGCCAGATTCATAGCTAGCAGTTACTCCGTTGGACAACGGAGGTACTCCTCACGAGGCTTTAAATATAGCGTTGAATTTGTGTCCCTCACTGGGACTCCCAGCATACCCAGCTTCTCACTATTAGTTATCTTACCCATTGTGGAGATCATAATACCTTCCTAGGACAATAGTTTCTGACCGATTTCACACACTATGGTTGATACTATAGATACAACTCATTGTCCAAGTATTAGTTGTTCGTCCTTATATCATAGCCTATATAGAGGGCCCCACTGGCTACATTCCTTCTCATCGGCGCCTTCTACCCACCATACATATAAATCATCATTGTCATTTCAACATATCAATATTCATTCCATTTCATAAATTCATCTCCAGACCATCTTTCCAACCACATTCAAGTTAGAGTTTCATTTTAATAGATAGATTTCCCATGCACTGATGATATCACATTTATCTGAAAATATTTTAAATCAATTTCATAAATATGATCAAAAGAAGCTTGCCTAGTATGGAATTGTAATATTCGGCCTCACTTGGTTCCTGAAACTGGTTGTCTGTTGGATCCAGTTCTATTCCTTAAATCATGGAATATTAAATTCATGAGGCAATTAATTATGGAATATTTTACATTGAGGTCGATTGATTTTATGTAGCTTATTAAGATTTCTGGTTGCAATTTCATTTTAGTGAAGGCATTATTCTTTGTTATTAACTATTATTGTAGTTGCTAAATTTATATAGTTCTTTAATTAAGTACTGCCGGTGATTCGCTCTATCTGTAAATTCTCTGATTCTACAGTGAATTTTTATTTGAGTTTAATGCGGTTCGTGAAGCTCATAAATTTACCCGAATATTTTCATTTTATCTATTTTCTTCCTTTTTCTTTTCTCTTTCCCTCTCCCTTTTCCATTCAGCTAGCTCCTTCCATGTTATTCTTCTCCTCCCCTCTATTTTTCTCCCTCTCTCCCTACTAGCTTACTCTTCATTTCTTAATCCCCTCCAGATCTGGGGCAGTACTCGGCTCCCCCTCGGCCTGGGCCGGCTTCAGCCTAGCCTTGCGCCCGTGAGTGGGCGAGCGCACGTCGGTGCCTCTTGGCCCATCCCTGTGCCGGTGCGGCCCCTGTCGGCTCCCCGCTCAGCCTCACCCTTCCCCTTGCACGGTCGGCCTATGGCCCCACATCGGGTCCTCCTTTCGACTGCCTCTCGGCTGCACGCCCGGCCTGCGGCCACTGGACCTGCCCCCCTCCCTCAATTCCCCTTCTTCCTCCCTTTTTTCCCCCAAATGATGGGTACTAAGTTCAGCACGGTTCTTACTATGGGATGCTACAGAGTGTTACACATTAGAGGGATTAACTAGTCGATGATGATTTGTAGTGGTAGTCTAGGTTTGGTGGCGTGGAGACGAGCCTGGCAACGTCTGTATGCCGAGGAATATGAGGCGGTTGCTGGGAACACACCACGCCGCCCTTGGGGTACCCTCCCTTGAGACCCTTTGTGGTCCCCACTATTGCACTTGAGTTCTTGGATTCTAAATCAGTAAGGGTTTACTCGGGTGCACCTGAGGCAGAATGTGTGGATGGGGATGGATTTGAGGGTGATGTGGTGCTGGTGACGCACTGGTGGTTGAAGCTGATAGTGATGCGGTCGAGCTCGGTCCTCCCCTTCTCTTGCGCCCACCTACGGCCCCCATCTGGTTCCTAGCTTCATGGCCTTGCTCCCTTGATTTGCTTCCTTCGATTTGAGGCGGTGAAGTGTGGTTGAGTGAGGAGATGTGGAATGAGGGGGTGTAATTAGGGTTAACAATATCAAACCGATGAAAAGCTAAAATTCGAATATATCGAGCCAAAAATTGCTGAAAAATTGTCATAAACTGAAGGGTTAAGACTTAAAAAAATTTGAAAAAAATTTCAAAAACCTACCGGTTTTGATCGCGTGCTGAAGCCTGACGTACTACCACACGATTTTTGACACAAAACCGGTCGATTTTTGCGTCACATAATTTTTTTTTGAAATGTTGATTTTTTTAAATTTTTTAAAAATTTAACCGGTTTACCGACTGGTTTTATATGTCGAACCGGCTCGATAAGGTTGAAGACCGCGAAAATCGACCGGTTTTGTGAACCTTGGGTGTAATGGCTCAGCTGGTTGGCTTTATTCTCTTTCCACATTACATTCATATTTTGGTAGCTTTACCTATGTGGCTTTGGTTACCCATAATTCAATTAGGTTTGTATGATTTCGCCAAATGATGAACCCTAAATTAGCGAGAGGTGTCGTTCGGCCCTAGACAGACCTGGTATCTCAGTGAGCGAAAACCTAATCACGATTGGGTCTGACGGCAATTAATTTATATTTTAAATATTTCCAATGCCTATATTTTAATTATTTTCTTGAGGACTGATGTTTTCAAGTGATCGACTTCGAAGATCTTCCGAAGATTGATGTAGTATAGGTTTAATGGAAATTGTTAGTATAATTTGTTTCTTGTCCTTAAAATTGTACATGATCTTGATGTATGCGGTGTATGTGTATACCGTAATTCAATTTTATGTAATTAATGTTGTGATCAATAAAATAGATTGGTTTGCTTAATTTGTGACTTCTCATTTGTTTAAGATTTTAAATTCCTCGAGAGTTAGATCGATTAATGTTAAATCACATTACCTTAATTCCTCATTCGCACAGTATTTGAATGGCCGGTCCTTTCACCAAGTCTGTGTAAGCTACTTGTGTATTGAGAGAGAGAGAGAGAGAGAGAGAGAGAGAGAGAGTTATGACCAAGTGTGTGAAAGTTTGGTCAGCAACTTCACGCATGGAAGGATTAACAAACTTGTGTCTTTTCCATAATTCCATGATAGTAATGTTATACTATTTCATTCATCAATGTGATCATTCAATGACATCGCTAACAAAATGATACTCAATACATTTACCTTGTAAGAGAGACCCTTCCCATCAAAGTTTACTTTGGGATTATTCCTCAAGCTGTCAAAGACAGCCTTGTTACCATGAATATCAACATAATTAAGTTGCTTCATTTATTTGCTCCGCCGTAAAAGCTTCTCTTATCTGCAAGTTCAGAAGAAAGAGGGACGTCAGTTCAGACTGAAAACATCTTACAACATAAACATATATTCCAGGAAGAAAGTTCAAATAAAATATTTTTTCTTAATGTAGTAAGAAGTCTTATCATTTGTGCCAATAAAGCCAAAATAATGCTAGATTAAAGTGAAGTTGGGTGCAAATCATTTTTTAGTCCAAACAAATATTCCCATTTTTGCCTTAGACACCAATATCTGATAACTGTGCCAGTATATTATCTTCTATTTGATCAAAAGGAATGGTAATATCATAGTAGATGACTGCTCAGGTTGCTTCGTCATTACCCAAAGAATAGTTAACATTGCAAAATCTCTCGTACTAGACATGCTTTGATTAATTCCAAAACAGTTAAACCTATGCAAAGCATCATCCCTTGTCCAATAAGGTTATGTTACCAGCTTGCTTTGCAGAATCAATTATATTAACTGTTTTGCAAGGCTAGAGCAACAAAAGGAAAAACCTCTCTCACTTATAGATGGATGAGTCGGAATAATGTTAGACGAGTAATTCCATCAAGTTGGAATTGTGACAAATTACCATGTAAAGCAGTTCAATTACAATTTTGATCTGTGCTTCAACAGGAGACTTCCTCACTGAATTGATGTACTGTAGCATTTCTGTATCATTTGAAAATTTAATAGGCTGTTACGGTTTTGTTGGGGCGGATGGAGCATTTATTGGTTGAACCCTTTGGGCGATTTGTGACTTTGTAGTTGAAGATTGGCTTGCAGGCTGCAGCAATGCTGGATAGAGTTGTATGGCACCTCTCCTGCTGTTGTTTAAATTTTTTGAGGCGCTCATTAAGAGCCATCTGGACAGAAGAGTGGCAATACTTGATTAAGGCTATGGCACCCAATAACATATGCAACTACATGGAACAGAAAACCCATCTGTCTGTATGATCCAAGTAAAACCAACTTAGCAAGCAATGCATAAATTGCATTTACAGACACAACAAACAAAAGTAGATGCGCAGCACAAACATGTTGAACCAGGCAGAACCATACCGCATCCATTTCAATTTCGATCTTATCCAATAAGCTACGTTCATCAATCGATTGAGAAAAATTACTTTTCAGGTTATCCTAACTATCACCATTATAAGCTTCCCTAATATCCAATAACAAAATCTCACCTTCTGAAATTTGCTACTTTTTTTTTTTTTTAGACCAAAAGGATATCAATCTGTGATATCCCAGCCCATACTGAAGAAATCAAACAAGATGTATCCTGCTTTTGAGTCACAATATCATTACATGATACGCAAAACGATACTCAAAACCAAAACTCAAGATGAGAGCCTATTACATGTTAAATCAAAGATCAACCAAAATTCTCCAACAAAAAACTTTAGTTATCGTAACCTCCAAAACACGTAATGTATACTAAAAATCTTCTTTGCTTTCATCTCACGGGTCAAGGAAGGAAGATGTGAGGCCACTTCTTCTCGGGATTCTTTCCAATCGAATTGTCGTTATCCACCAAATTTTCTTTCACTTAGTTGTTTCTGAACTCAGTGTTAATGGCAATGGTGCTTTGATTTTCGCCCGTGTACTCTGCAAAATTTCTCCACTTGACCTACCATCTCCTTTTGTATAGAGGCCTCTTCTTTAACGTGGTAAGCATCTTTCTCCAAATTGCTTTCACATCTAGCCAATCCTGGTAAAGAAAGATCATATTATTTCTTTGTTTCCATACACACCACAAAACAACAGCACCAATAGAATTTAGAGCAGCATTTTTCTTATTACTCAGCCAAAACCGAGCTACTGATTCAAAATTATAACCTATGTCCAACACGAAATAATCACTAACCACACTCCAAATATTTTTAGCCACAACACATTCAAAAAACAGATGAGTAGTACTTTCGTTTTCATCGCAAAAACTACAAACCATTCCTTTGTCTATACCTCTTTTAGTCAAATTATCTTTTGTCATAATTTTATTGTGGTGGAGGAGCCAAAGGAAAAAGTGAATCTTAGGCGTGAACAATCAAACTCCAAACAAATTCGAATAAAGACAGTATAACACCTGAAATTGATGATTGCATATAAAGATTTAGCAGAGTAAGCACCATTACTACTATATTGCCAAATAAGAGCATCCTCATTCTCACTGAGCTTTATGTTGTTAGCTACTTCAACCAATTCAAACCAACTGATCATCATTTCTTCAGAGAAGGTTCTCCTAAAGGTGCACTTAATATTAAACTATCCCAAACCTTCTAATCGTAACCCCTTTCTCATTAACAAGCATATAAAGGTCCTGTAATTGAATAGCTAAACAAGAAGAGCCAAACCAAATGTCCTCCCAAAATCTAATTTTCTCACCATTACCCACACTCCATCTATAGCCAAACTTGTAGCTTTCATAGCCTGCATAATACCTTTCCGTAAAAACCGAACTCCATGATCGACTTTACAAGTGAAAATGTTAGTTTTTTGACTTTATATTTGAAGTTCACTAAGCTTTTCCACGTCGTCATCTTTAGAATATAATCTTCTAACCTGTCCCAGAGGCTACTGCACACAAATTAAGATCTCTAATATTAGGAACGCCTGCATCGCCAAAATCTTTTTTCATACAAACTAAATGCCGCTAGCTAAATGAAGTTTATTATGCCCTTCATAATCACTCCAAAGACATAGCCATGTGAGAGTTAATGGAATCCAACGCCCACTTAGGGAATTTAAAAAAGAGAGAAGATAAAGAGGGATGCTAGCCAAACAAGATTTAATCAGATTAATCTACCACTAGGGAAAGGAGTTTGCCTCTCCATCCAAAGAATCCTTTCTAATCTTATCAATAAGGGGTTGGAAATCTTCTTTCTTAATTTTCTCATAATGAAGGAATCCCAAGATATTTTATTGGGAAAGATCCAATTTACAACAAAGGATGTTGTCAAAACTTTTATCTCATCATTGTCACGTACCTAACAGAATCAATTCACTCTTGTGGAAATTAATCAAGATGCCCGACATTTGCTCGAAAATAGTTAGGAACCATTTAAGGTGCAAACAACTTTCTCATTACTTTCAATAAAAAGCAGAGTATCATCCGTGATATTGCAAAATTAATAATACCTCCAGGGCAAAAGTCTCTACAAAGACCATTTATCAAAACCATGATTAGCGCTTTTAGAGATCATTCTTGAGAAGACATCAAGAACTAAGTTAAACAAAATAGAGATAAAGGATCTCCTTGCCTCAAACTCCTTACCATTAGGAAGAAGCTACTTTCAGATTATTGATTTTGATCCCCACTCTAACCATTAGTTAGACAGAGTAAATCCAGATATCCATTTATTCCTAAACTCCTTTTATAAAGAATATCCATCAAAAACTCCAATTAACCTTATCATAAGCTTTCGTGAATCAAGTTTGAGGACAAGACCTTTATTTTTGTCTTTATGAATTTTATGAATTACCTCATGGGCAGTAACTACACTTTCTAAAAATGAATCTATTCTTAATGAAAGCAAATTACCGATTTTGAAGAATAATTTATCACAAATTGGTCCAATCCTATTGGTCAACACCTTTGTAATAATTTTGTAGCTGCAATTTAACAAACTGATTGGTCCTAATTGTTTAAATTACTAGCATTATTTTCTTGGAATCAAAGAGATCATGGCAAAATTAAGTCCTAACAAATCTAGTTCACCTCTCTAACTCTTTAAAAGGTCTAATAAATCCCTTTGATAATTTCCTTAATTTTTGATAAAAGATAAAAGGAGACCATCAGGTCCAGTGGCACCGCCGTAATAGAATCAAACACCGCTTTTTAATCTCAATTTTCAGAAAGGGGCTTCCAAAGCTTCATTTTCATTATCTCAAATCTTATCTTCCGCTTTAAAGAAATTTTTGCCTATATTATTAGGTTTGGCCCTCATAGCCAAACAAAGTTTTATAATATTCACGTGCAATATTAATCATGCTACTAGTATCTCGAACCGGCCCATCGTGCCCTTCAAGATTAGTGATAAAATTCTTCCTTCTTCTTTGATTTGCAACAAAGATGGGAAATAATTGGTGTTTCTATCACCTCTTTTATATCTCTATCTAGTTTTTGTCTAGCTCTAGTCTCCTCCATAACCTAACAATTTCTAATCTCCAATCTGATATTAGCCATTCTATTAGTCTCGCATTTAGTAAGAGCTTCTAGATTCAGAGAGAACATCTAAATCATTGAATTCATTCAAGTAACTCTTCTTTTTCTTAATTTCAGATTCAATATTGATGCTCCACCCTTTGGTAATTTTTCTAATCTTCCTAACCTTATATTGCCATTTGTCAACAAAGATTCATCTTTTTTAATCGAGGTATTCCAAGTTTTATCAACTAAATCACCGAAATCATTATGAAGAAGCCACCATTTTTCAAATTTATAACTAGGTCTATTTATAATCATCCCATCCCCTAATCCCACACGGGGGGTATGGTCACTTCCAATTCTAGCAAGGAGATAAAGATATAACGAAACTTCTCCTCAAAAGAAGTGCTGCAAAACTCGATCAATTACCGACATAATCGGGTTATTTTGATTATTGACCAAGTATAATGTCTTCCAATCAAACCTAATTCCATCAAACCCCACATATCTATCCACCATTGAATTTATCACACCACTTAAAGTCTACTTCTTCCGTTATTTTTGTCGGATTGATAATCAACCAAATTGAAATCACCACCTAAAATAATTGGAGTATGATTATCTTCGATAAGTGTCTCATGAAGCTCGTAAATAAACTCCTCTTTTTCTCCTCATAAGGAGATCCATAAACTGTAAATAAGTTTCCAAATAAAATCAAGTTATCTTTACTTTTAACATGCATTGACAGAGAAAGTTGCTATTTTCACATGAATCATCAACGATCTACATTCACACCAACTAATACCACTGCAGTGGAATTTGCTGAAGCCAATGCCATTCAAAATTAATCGAACCAATCGATGCTATTAAGAAAGGATATACTAAAACTTCCTCTCTTTGTTTCTTGAAACCAATAAAAATCTACTCTATTATTCTTAACAAGATCCAATATGCATTTAGTCTTTCCAGTTGACCTAATCCTCTAACATTCCAAAAGATGCCCTCATTTTCCTTTACCTTCATAGGGTGCTTGCCCCTGTTTATTCTTTCCTACAAAGAGTCCACTCTAATCCATCATCTATATCATTATTAGCATGGATACTATCCTCCTTCAGAGGAATATGTGAACTTCCTTGTTCTATAACCTCCTTTTACTACTAATCTCATCCTCATTTTCCTGATTATGCATTTGGTAAGTAGAAACAACTCCAACAGAGAGGTTCTCGCTTAAAATTAGATATTCTAACTGACGCCTTCCTTGCATATCATAGCATTATCTAACTTTTCTAACTCGTAACAACCCATTGAAACATCTACTTTTTCTGCTAATTCAATTAACTCATGAATAGGAAAGGAATCAAAAGGACTTTAGACAATGTACCTTTAGGTTTGGGGCGAGTTTCCATTTTTTAGTCAGCTGTAATTTTGGCGCCTTTGCAAAGTAGTCTTGCCTTCTCTCGCTATTCTTTGCTTTTCCTCTTATTTGGAATTGGACCCTATTGATTATATCTTTTATTCTTAAGCTTTCCGCATTGCAAAATCTCCATTTTCCTCAATCAGATTCATAATCTCCTTCTCAAAGACATTCTCGTCTTAAGACTATCATCATCCTCGAATCTTCTTGTCATTTATCATTTCAGCCTCACAGATTTTCTACCTTCAGATTTTCCATGAATTTACACTACATCTACAGGTCTCCCTGAAAGTCCATTAATGTATCAAATTTCCTCAATTTCATCATCAGATTTAACCATTTCCGTGTCACGAGCAAATTTATAGCATTTGTCATCATCAATTATTTCATTATCAGATTCTTTCATTGCATTATCCTCAAACATCCGTGATCCAACTTTGCTCTCCAAAATTCTCAAGGTTCATAGCATGATTTGATTCACTTCGATCCGCTTAAAGTTTTTCCATTCTTATTTTTACTTTTAGAACCACCGCACTGGCCCCTCTATATTTCTGCTTCGCTTTTGAGTCGATTTATCTTGTTTTTGATCACCGAACCTTGATTTTGCTCTGTCCATGATGTCATCTCTATCTCCACTTTTTCCTTTCTCATCATCAAAATCATCAAGATCATCATCGTATCATCATCTTGCTCATCATTTCCATCAAGTTGTCGAGAACTTTCATCTTTCTCCACTTTATCTTAATCATGAAAAGTAATTTCTCCATTTCATTAGCCTTTGCCGAGGTATCTTGTCAGATCTCTACATGCTATTTGGATTCTAATTACATAGAAGCTTTTAAACATCCCCATTCCAGTCCACATTAAATCAAGAATCCAAAACAAGAAGCAACTGCTCAAAATCTTCCAAGAGCACCATTTGGGGAATGCCTCACCTCAATCCATACTTCCTAACTCATCAAAAACATCAAGCTCTCTTTCCAAGTTTCTACATAAACTGTCACTCCCGCCTTTATTCAAGTTGAAACTAGGCAAAAGGGCTAGATCTCAAACTCTTTTTGTGGGGAAACCTTACTAAAAACCTGAAATCCTCCAATTGTCTAATTCGCCAGGCCATTGAGCATCAAAAATATCACGATTCTTCTCCAATTCAGCTTAAAGATATTTCTCCTGATCAATAGTGATGATCCTACGCTTGTTAAACCGAAATGCGTAACTCTTACTAGTTTCAGAACCTCAAGGTGGAAAAGCCTAACTGCTAGCTGCACTTCCTATATATCTAGCCATATTCGAGATTTACTTAAACAGACGTAGAAATCAACATGATGACCCGATTCTTCACATATGAAACACAGCTTTAGGATTTTTACACTACCCACAAGATGACCTGCCGCCACAATTATAACAGATTGATTTCACATAACCAGGATCCGACTTACTAGCTTCGATTGGGAAATACTCTTATCGCGATGATCCCGATTTTCCACGATGATTGCTTCAACACCCTGCGTGATATACCTTGAGTTTGAAGTTGTTGAGCCCGCATTACAAGATGTCGTTGTTGTTGCTGAGGAGGTGGAGGTCTCTCAGAACCGATCTGATGACTTGTGGGAAACGCCCCTCCGAAATCTGGCTCATCTGAGGAGGTGGCCGCCATCCACGACCAAAACCTCCTCCTCCTTCTCTACCCAGTGATTCCAGCCTCCGACACCATCTTCGTAATTGAAGCAAAAGAGGGATTTCCTTCCCTTACTACGTAAATCTCTAGAAAACTTCGTAAGCCGTGGATTAGGTGGAAGGGAATCTCTAGATGATATGGGGTAGCAATCAAACAGAGAAAATCCCGATTTAAATGAGATCGCATTGATCCGCACGAGCGCTGCTGCTATGCCACCAACCCTAGCGCGAGGAGATCGAGTCAGAACAACCCAGAGTTGTCCAAGAATTCTATATCTTCCTCTCCTTCTTCGATCGACTCTCGGGCCCTTAGCCTCCAGCCAGCAATGGTGTCCTCCTAAAATGCCCTCCTTCACATGGTGGAAAAGGAAACAGAAAGGGAGAGCCGTCCCAGGTGGCGACGATCGGGGATGAGGAGCACACCTCAAATTTGCCATGGTGGAGATCCTTCCGATGGTCAGCAACTTCCAGAGTCGCCAATCCACCCTCTTCCTCTCCGACTAACTGTGATTCCTGGGGTTATACAGAGGCGAGGATGGGGCTGGAGATCTTCTAGCTGAGCAGTTACCATTAGGGGTTCGCTCGACAACTCCGACCGGCGTCGATGTCGACGAGGAGACCCGTAGCGATGGGCTTGCTTCGCTCATGGCCAGTCCCACCGTCTCTATTTCATTTGCTGCCCTGTGCCAGAAATTTGCTACTTAATGCACAATCAGACATGATCAAACATATCTTCTTCATCGATATGCTGCATCATGGCTTCACTTTGCCTTCAGTGTTTTCTCATGAAGTTACATTCTTGTTTGAACCTACTTGTCATCTACAACTCAGAGTTATACTTGTTGTTCTGTATTCAACTTTTGTACTCAATTCATTCAACTGAAGTACATAACCCGCTTAAAACTTATTTGTAACTACCCACGACATCCTTCCAAATTTTGCATAAGCCTAAACAAAATATTTCGAGCAGTTCCGCAAGAGAAAAGATGGACATCATGAAGTGAAAAAAAGAAAGAACCATTGAACACCATCCCTGGCTCCTTGCACACATCACAATTAGTTAACACTTAACAGCACTACAACATAAAGTGAAATAGCGACACAAGAGAGATGAAGAAAAGCATTACCCAGGCAGTTAACGTTCCTGATTAGAAAATCTTGTAATATAGTTGCAGATACACACATTTAACTGTATCAGAGGTAAGCTGGTCAGCTAATCAGGGTATGATAGTTCTGGAGTGATGTACCCTCTCTCAGGCACATAACTAATTACTGAAATTTGTGTTCTACAAAAAGAAGAAGAAGAAGATAATCATCCACTCAAAAGATCAGCCTCTGATGATTGATGAATTGAGGATGGAATGACAACAGTGATTCACCATCTACTCAGCATCAAACCAAATACAGGATTTCAAATTTTGCTGTTATCCACAAAAGCTGCGAAATATTCACATGTTGCATTAGTTAGCCATTTTAAACCAATTCATATGTTCATCATCCCAAACAACTACATAATTTGGGGTGAACGTTCCAAAAGCAAGTCGCCACTTCCAAACAAAACGGAACGATCATTGGCTCCGATAGGGTTTGATCCCTATAAGATCCTACCAAATTTCGCTCAAAATCTCTGCGTTCCATCCGTAACCAAGTCTACGACACCAAATTCCGCCCAGGAATGCAAGCAACTCGGATCGAATCAAGCAATGGGGAATGGACGGGGTCTTAAGAGCTGCGACCCCCTACTGGATCCGCGGCGTCAGGGCCGATCCGGCTCGCTGGACGCCTCCTTCGGCGAGATGCCGGCGACGGAGAGGCGGAGGGGCCTCTAGGCGGCGGAGACCTCGCCGGCGGCCGCGATCTCCTCGGCGAGGGGAGCGAGATTCTCATCTCCTTGCGCGTGGCGGATCTCCATATATAATCGCAGTCGGGCAGGGTTCACATTATCGATTTATCGACGCGGGGCGAAATGATTTACCGATCGATAAGCCGAGAAAATTCAAAAAAAAAATCAAAAAATTCAAAAATTCAAAATAAATTATATGACGCAAATATCGCGATTATCGTCAAATATCGTCGAAAATTGCTACAAAGTCGACCACACAAAAAAAGTTCAACATGGCTGTCGATTTTCCACGATTTTTTATCCTTTTTCAAAAAAAATCTGATTTTTGAATTTATGCGATTTTTTGCGATTTTCGATCGATTTTCGGCTCGATTTTTGCGATTACCAAATTTTACTGTTCATCCGAAAATCGCGATATCGATAACGTGAACCCTGCAGTCAGGTGGGCTGATCCGTTGATGGAACGCACGCGCCGCGTAGCGATGGCCGTCGGCTTGACAATTTCAGACCTCTGGGCCTTTTCTTTGGTTTTTTACTTTTCCATGAAAATTGATGATTTTTGATTTTTTTTAATCTGGTTTTTGAGTTTTTACGATTTTCGGCTCGATTTTTGTGATTATCAAATTTTACTGTTCATACGAAGAATCAAGAAAAGAAGGTTGAGGCACACTTCACCACCCTACCAGACGTTGAGAAAGACGACAATGTCACTGACCCAACGGTCGAGTTCAAGAAAAGCCTTCTTGGATATGGTGACTCGCCCATGGAGGAAGATGACCTTCTTGGTACTGAACTTGTGGAATTCCAGAAGGATACCAATGTTTCTCAGGAGATGGAACATGACTTATATGGAGATCTGGAATAGTCTCCTTGTACCCTTTTGCTATATGTCGCATTTCCATTAGTTGAGCCTCCTTAAGAGCCTCATCAGTTTGAATAATTATGTTCTTGCATGAACATTTGGTCTATGCTCCTGTTGAGCAATTATCAGTAATAATTAAATAAAGTGTTTCCCAGAATATTTTGTGCAATAATTGTTGATTGTTATACTATGTAACCTGAAGTTGGTATTGCAATAAAAACCCAGAAATATTTAAAGATCTTGTAGATCAACTGGGTAATCTTGAGTTGAATACTATGATAAAATAATTACTAATTCTGTTGGCCATAGCATAAAGTTTTTCCTAGACCTAAAGATTTCTTATGCCCTGCTTGTGCTATAGGAAAACTTATGGTTAGATCCTCCAACTTTTAGAGGAATTACTGAATGGCCTTGTAGAGCCATTGTTAAAAGAATAAAATTTATTGCTTGACCACTTTGCAGAATAGTAGGCTACCCACCAGTTGCTGGGGTCACGCAGTGCTGCACACCGCGATATTAATTCAACTCAAAACAACTGCATTTTATGGTTTTTCCCCGTTGCAGATAGTGCATGGAAGAGAATTAAGTATTTCCCATTTGCGAAAAGTTGGCTGTGTTGTATACATGTCAATCTTTCCACCACAGCGTACCACTATGGGATCTCACTAGAAGTTGGGGATCTGTACATAGCTCGGTACACTGATTGTACTAAGGACATATTTCGACATTATGGGAAGATAAGTACCACATTAAAGAATGCCGAGTCCTTAGATCCACGCACTAAAGAGACCGAACTTGAAGATCGGAAAGTAATAAATCTGCAACAAGTAAGCTAAGAATCTGCCAAATACCTTCACTGATCATAAGGTACTAGAAAGATCTCATATACCTGCAGTATATGCACCTGAAAGAGTGGAAATATCCTAGAAGGGTATTGAACCCACTCTTGACCCTCATGATAAAATGAGGGGGAGGCCTCCAGGTGCACGAGACTCAATTCCGCGGAGACGTCCGCAGAAATTGAGAACCAAATAAATGAGAACACTACCCATAACAGTGGAAGAAGCTCAACCTGATGTTGAGAAAATCCCTGAAGTAAGCCATCTAGAAGATGGTAACATCCCTGAAGTGATCCATCCTGAAGATAATAACCCCAACATATATTTGTGCGCACAACCCAACGTTGGGAAGTCAGAACACCCAGACTTCATCGTTGTGGGAAATCACGAGGAGCTGGAAGAAATTTATAAAGAAATATCCATGGAGTGGTACAGGAGAATTATATATAAAGAAAGACTACAATTGTCGACATATTTTGCCTCTAAAATTGCTAAAATCTGAATCCAGAACTAAAATCCATGGCAGAGTGCGAGGAGCACTCATATAGGGTCAAATGAAGGAGCAATTGAGGCAGCGCTCGCTTAATAAGAGAAAAGTTCTTGGTCCTGTTCACAGAACATTTCCTGAAATATTCCCTGTAAGATCAAATGGATTTTTTCATCCTGAAGAGATATGAAAATATCCAGGTGGTGAGATATAAAACGAGGCTTGTAGCATAAGGGTTCAGCAAAGACCCAAACCTGTTTCTCCTGAAATAAGTGGAATGACGTTCCGAAATTTAATACTGATGGCAACAAGCTTAAGCTTTTGATGAATGTAGTGACCACATATTTATATGGCTCACTGAATACAGACTCAAACAGTCGATAAGGATGTGGTACAATCGACTTAGTAAATTCCTCCTGAAGAAGGATTATGGTCCCTGTAGGAATATTGTCCCTGTAGAGATTATACCTTTGTAAGAAAGTCTCACGGGAATGTGTTTGGCTAAGACGTGTAATCAACCATGTTCAGAAGTCATGTGGTATGAGTACTGTCGATACCCCTATTATTATTATGAAGATAATACTGCTTGTGTTGCACAATTGCAAATGGGTTATGAAAAGAGCCATATCATGAAGCATATTGCTCATAAGTTCTTTTATCCCCACAAACTCCAGAAGAATGGTGAGATAAAAGTAATGCAAACTAAGTCGTGAGGAAATCTAGCAGATTTATTCACAAAATCCTTACCAAAATCCACTTTCCAAAGTATATTAATGGTACTGGAATGGGGCGACTTAGAGATTTGCATAGTTCAGGGGAAGTAAATCCCTGAACCATAATCCCTTTGCATAATCCTGAAGATCATAAGTTGTACTCTTTTCCCCTTTGTAAGTTTTCCTGATGTTTCTCACATAAAGGTTTTTAATGAGGCAACAAATGCAACATAGAGAGCGAGTGCGATGTACTCTTTTCTCCATCTCTTTTTTCCCACTGGGTTTTTGAGTGGAGTTTTTAACGAGACATATGCATTACGTGGTATTTGCCCAAGGGGAAGTGTTATGAGATAACCTCCTAACCGTATTCGGTTAGGAGTCTATTTCTTATTATGTGGGCGAATCCGAACTCTCCTAGAGGGGACTACTATATATATATCGGGTGCCTCCCATTGTATAGAACATTGATCAATAAAGAAGAGAGAGTTCCACCCCATATCTTGTGTCTCTTGTTCTTGTGTTCTTGTTGATTACCTGAGATCGACGAGTGTAAACGACTTGTTTTACAACACTTTTAACTCTGGAGAGAGCAACGCGACGGAGTAGCCGTATGCTCACTCGACGAGGTGGCTAGAGGTTTGTGCGATCACGATGGGCCTCTCAATCTCCTCCTTCAGTTCTGGCGCTGCTCAGCCTGCTCTCCCCCTCCTTCATTTCCAATTCCAGATCTAACGCAGTTGGTGACACAGTGGTTCACCTTCGGCTCCGTATTTAGCGATGGGAGGCGATGGCACGGCTCAGGACACATGACCGGAGTTGCAGAAGTGGGTTCGTAAGTGGCAAATGGTGTTGGCCGACCCTTGGTGGCGTGATAGTACCATCGTAACCAGGTGATCAGACGCCGAAACTAGCTAAAATTACCTAAAAGTTGTTTGAATCCTGTTGAAACTTTTGGTTAAAACTTGGGTGCGTCGGCAACGGACGGTGTCGGGCCGGCCCTCGGTGGGGTGGTAGTACCATCGTAGCCAGGTAAACTCACTAAAACTAGTTGAAACTTCTTAAAACTTTTAATTGAAACTTGTTGAAAACTCATAAGTTGAAATTCGGTATAGCTTGAGTTCAAAATTTGAAACTCGTTGAAATTTTGGCTTCAAATCTTCTAGAAACTTCTAGAAATGTGCGAAACTCGCAGAAACATGAAACTTTTTAAACATTCTCTTGAAAATTATTGAAACTATATAAAATCTGTTACTATATCGTTGGAACGGTATACCATTCTCTAGTTGGTTTCTTTGTCAAAAACTATGAGTTTTCATACAACTAAAAGTCAAAATCCATCGAAGATGTGCTTTTTTAGCTTATTGAGGGTTTGATTTAGGCTAATGCTACTAAAGTTAGAGTAAAATTATTCACCTCTACTATATATAAAAACAGATTGTTGTTTAACTGTTTAAGCCAAAAGTTGCCTTTAAACTATAAGAAAAAAAAACTTAAATCTAAAGGAACAGTGTCTTTCTATGTTTTTTTCCCACCTCTCTTAGATTTTGCCTTGACGTATTCCAAATTCCATGTCTTGGAAATCAGCTTCGGCCTTCAGTATTTGTGTCCAGATACAGCTCATTAAGTCGTATTTTTATACGTAAATAAAAATTGTTGTTGTATGTGCACAGTGCGCCAATGTCATGACTGGTAGGACCACGTGATGAGAGGCAGACAAAGACAAACAAATAAAGAGTAGCCGGAGACAACAGAAAAGGCAAAAGGTTACGAGGGCACACGTCACACGAGAGCGTGGTGGTGGATGCACGCGTGGGCAACAGTGTCAGACGAAGTGCCCAGCAACAGAAGACATGATGGCCTCGTTGGTTTTGCTACTTCACATCTAGACCTGAGCAACGGCCGTGCCGTTTTGGGTAGCCCTCGGTATGACTGGTCTAGCACTATATGATATAGATTGAATCGGTATGAAAATTAGCATGATAGATATTACGATACTATATGACCGACTGAACCGTGCGTATGCTGGTCCGCCACGAAAATGGTCTTTTCCATAAAAAAAATATCATATCTACAACTCAGTTCATCATCAACTACCTTACTTCGATCAACGGTCCAAACTATCATTAAATACTATCTCTCCTCTGCCCCTCCTCCTATGACCGATATAGTAGTCATTTCCCTGTGTCTCCATCGTCTCCTCTCGCCCTCCTCCACCCTACTTTCTCCCCGTTGACTTGTCATGAACAGTCTGGACATTGGGGAGTAGGTAGTATGTATATATGATGTTACTGTACTATTTTCCTTACCAGGGGAACCTCACTCTAACACGTAAGGTTTTTAACGGTGCATTAATTTTGTATTTGTACCTAATGAATAAATAAAATGTAGTTTCTTTCCCTAAATAATTATATGTATCGGATCCTCCTAGCTAGGCAGCTGCCGCTCGCTCCTCGTCTTTGATGCCATTCACAGCGACAGATCGATGGCGTTGTGGGTCCACAACTCCACACATCCAACAGGATAAAACCTAGACCAGCACAGCACAACGATGACCCGATGAGGTGGCCTTGCCGGATAGACACGTCATGTTGCGACCTGAAACCCCATGGACCCGTGCCGACACACAGCTCTACTTCATTTGATGCCGTTCACAGCGATAGATCGATGGCGTCGTGTCCACAACTCCACACTTCCAACAAGATAAGACCTAGACCAGCACCGCACAACGATGACCCGACGAGGTGGCCTTGCTGGATAGACACGTCACGTTGTGGCCTGAAGCCCCATGGACCTGTGCCGGCACACACCTCTACTTACATCGTACAACCACCACACATTTGGAATTATTACGATCACATAAAATTATGGCATGTCCCCGCTAGGTTTCTCTACCCTTTGTTTCTCCTCTCATTCTCCGCACTATATTGAAGATGTACAATGTATAATAAGTTACATACTCCCTTCAGTTCATAAAAAATTATTGGTTTGAGATGCGTGCAGTCAAACTTCTAAAATTTTAGGTATCAATATCTTTTTAAATATTTAAGCTAGATGTATAAAAATCATATATATAGATTCGCCTCGAAACGTACTTTCATAATTTTATAATACTATTGAATTTTTTAAATATATTACAATAGAAATTAGAGATCAAAATTGAGTTTAAGGACCATGTTAATATTTAAAATAATAACTATTTATGATCGGAGAGAGTAGATATGCTTGCTCTGCACGAGCTGAGCAAAGCAACTTGTGCGCATATCTTTTGCTGGGTCAGGCTCGACAACCGGGTAGCTTTCACGTTGTGTACTAGTAAAAATCATCCGGTCCATCTGTGGACTGTGGCCAAAGGTGTGGGAAGAAGATAAATCCGTATGAAATCCTACCATCGCACGTATTTTGATGCAAATGATTCTTGGATCAGTTGCCCCTCGGTTTCTTTTTTGTTTCTTGGACTTCGTACGATCCGAACCTTTGGCCACATGACAATCACAGCGTGCACGATGAGCCCGCATCGGCAGCAGATGAACATGCCGCAATAGATCTGCAAAGAGGAGCATCCATGCTAGTATGCTGTTTAAGTCCCCACTCCCCAAAACGTCATGTTACTCGGCTTAGCTTGTTGGACAGTGTTAACTATGAAATGCCCCAAAAATTTCCAAACCAATCAAACCCTAATTTGAAGTTTAATTGGATTTCTAATCGCGTTTGAATTCGTTCTTAATCCGGTTCTTGGACTTGAGGGTTTGGAAGGGGGGAGTAGTTGAATGCGTACCTGGCATCCTCTGCTCGGACCGTTGGTTCGTCGCCGCCCTCGCCGCTCGGACCGGTCACACGTGTCTTCTCCAACACCGGTCGCGCGTCCGTCGCCCTGGCGTCATCCCAGCCGCGCTCGAGCCGTCCCGTCACCCTCGCTGACCCCCGCCTGCTCCCGCTCTCCGCTCGGTCGCTGCCTTGGACCCCGAGCCCGCCTGCTCCCATCGTGCTTCGCCTCGCCAAGCCTCGCGTCATCCTCGCCGTCCTGTCGCCTCTGCGCCCCGTCGACAACTCGCCGGCTCCGCCTCGCCCATACCTCCACCCATGCCACGAATGGCTATAAAAGCCGTGCGCCCCTTCGTCTTCCCCCGTCCCGCTCTGTTCTTCCCCGGTGAGACTCCGCCCCTCCACCTTCCTTCGCCGCCATCCCCTTCGTATCCATCTGAACCCCTAACCCTAACCCTAGCACTGCTGTGACACTACGGAAGGTCAAAACATTATAAAATGTGTAAATGGAGGTTAAAACTTTACGTTATGCCGTTTAATCGCGTTTCCGGGCCGATTCCGGAAGTTTGGGCCTAAGGAAAAGGGTCGTGGGCTTTGGTGGGAGGTGTTTGGGTCCAAGTGGGAGTGGGAGTCCTGGTTGGGGCGCCTCCCCCTGCCCTTTTGGTGTGCCCAAGCCTGCCCTAGCCGCCCCCACTTCCTCCTCTTCCCCCAAACCAGCCGCCACCCTCCTCCTCCCTCCTCTCCATTGCACCACCACCCCTCTCCTCTCCTCTCCACCATCCTTGCTGCCCTAGGGGAGTTCTCCACCTCACCACCCCACTGATCCGTCCATTGGAGCACTCCGCGACGAGGAGATCCGGTGGATTTGGAGCGAGGAAGGAGATCGCGTGAACCGGGAGGAGATTCGTCGGTTCATCGTTCGTGGGGCTAAGGTATGGCTAGGGGAATCCTTGGGGTTGGTCTAGGGGCTGTGCTAGAGGGTAATTGGATGTACCAGTGGTGTGCTATTAATCCATCTCGACATCTACGCCCTCAGGAACAAAAGACTTGCCTGAAGTACCAGTGGTGTGCTCGATCAATGCGGCTAGAAAGGTACCACATCATCGATACACCTATATCGTCTATGGACATTAAGTGCTGATACCCCCCGGATTGATCCTCCTGCTAATGGGGAAAGGACGACTACCAATGAGGGTATAACGACATCGGACGGTAGGTACTAGGGGTTTTGCCGGTGTAGTGTTTCCTTGAGCAAGGGGTGCTTTTGGTGGTGGACTGTCATCACACACTGAACATGGAATGTGTCCCATGGCCACGTATATATGGCGCGATAGCCCTTTCAAGACATGCCACTCGGTGGTGTCTATCAAAAGCATTCACAAAATCCATGAGGCGGCGGTGCTTCCCATTGCAGATGTTGGTAGGGTTGGAGTAGATACTTCCTCCGAATGGTGCGGCGAGATTGGAACTGATGGTATGGCATTCCAAGTTTCAGAAGAGTGTGACGAAGACAAATGATAGCCACATACACCTCTTCATTCATCACAGTGATCATAGTGGAGCCATATCCTTCAAAGGAGCACTCGCCATCATCATGGAGGGTTCGTACAGGGATGTGAAGTCGTGCGGCACCTTCATCAACCGCACGCCCATAACCATGCGCTTTGCAATGGCTGCATGACGCGTGGAGCTTGGTGCAAGCCGGCGGGGAGTGCGTGCAGAGAGAGCTATTGAAGCTTCCAATTCCACCTTTTTGCTTCTTTTTTTGACAAAACCATAAAAAAGGTGAACAGAATTTTTTGTATTTTTCAATCAAATCTGAAAGTTTTTAATTTAAAATTTTCAAAGTCGAAACTTTTTTAATTGAATTTCTTCGAGATGTAACTTTTTATTTTGAATTTTTTGATTTATTTTTTTCTAGTTGAAACTTTTCGATCCAAAGTTTTTTCGTTGCAATTTTTTTGATTTGAATTTTAAATCGAAACTTTTCGAACTAAATTTTTTTTGAATCAAAACTTTTCGATCTGAAAGATTTTGAATCGAAAGTTTTAGGAGTTGAAACTTTTCGACTTGAAATTTTTTTATTTGAAACTTTCTGATTTGAAGTTTTTTAACTTAAAACTTTTTGTGTTGAAACTTTTCGAGTTGAAATTTTTTTGATTTGAAATTTTTTGAGTTAAAACTGTCTAATTTGAAACCTTTTGATTTAATTTGTTTTGTTTTAAACTTTTGAATTTAAAAATTTTGATCTAAACTTTTTTTATTTTTATGAGTTGAAACTTTTGAATCGAAAGATGTAATAATTAAGTATGCGTATAACACGTTAGCAAATTATTAAGGCACCTACATCTACGTATAGCTTGTGCGTAAAGTCTAAACAACGGCCGCGTACGAATTGGTAGTCAGTGAACGGACGGCTGCACGCACGACTCTACATGTGGCTCCCACCAAACGCTCCACGTGTCACTTCCACATGCAAAGCACATGGATAGATCACTACGGGTGACCGTAAAATAGCCATCCCAACTACAAATTAAGGCTCTGTTTGGCAGAGCTCTAGATCTCAGTTTTATCTCAGACATGAAACTTGTAGGCTAAAATAAAGTGAATTAAGTCTATATTTTTATTCTAAAATGTAAACAAGATGACCCACATAAACACTCTTAGGTCCTGTTTGGCAGAGCTCCAGATTTCAGCTCTACTTCATATCTGAAACTTGTAAGCTAAAATAAAGTGAATTAAGTTTATATTTTTATTCTAAAATGTAAACAATTTGACCCACTTAAACACTCTTAGGGCCTGTTTGGCAGAGCTCCAGCTCCCAACTCCACCTCAGATCTGGGTGGAGCCCTGCCAAACACCCCAACTCCAGAAAACCACGGAGCAGGCAACTCTGTGGAGCAGGCAGAGTTTTAGTACATTTTTTTGGAGCAAGAGAAAAGGTGCTCCACGAATGGGTTTTTTCAGAGCAGACGTGGAGTTGGAAAGAAATTACCCACCTTTGCCACTGGGGTAATACCTAGTTCTGCAGTGAAGCTGCTCTATAGTGGAGTTATGGAGCAGAGCTGAAAAAATGGAGCTGGAGCTCTGCCAAACAGGCCCTTAATATATCCATAGCTCCAACTCCACATATTTGATGAAGCTGGAGTTTTGCCAAATAAGGTCTTATACTTATAACTCCAGCTCCACGGATCTGGTGAAGCTAGAAATACTCAGCTCCACCTGATCCACGGATCTAGTGAAGTTAGAGTTGGAGCTCTGCCAAACAGGGCATAATATATATCTCTACTCAATAGCATCTAATGATCAATATGGTTCATTTCTAATTATGGTCCACCATATTAACGGCCAGATTTGTTGCTTTTTGTGAGAATTTGTAACCTATTTCTCAAAGATCCGATGGCGACTATAAATAGTATTCACCATAATAATAGCTAGATGTTTTACATTTTTTTGGAAATTTTTAATATATAATAGATAGTGCGGCAAAAGATGAACAACAATCTTTGCAGTGGCAATCTTAGGATGGCGAATTGTTGATTTTCCCAAAAGCAAAAGAGAGAGAGAGAGAGAGAGAGAGAGAGAGAGAGAGAGAGAGAGAGAGAGAGAGAGAGAGAAACCCCCCGGCAAAACCAAAAGAAACGAGGCCGAGACGACAGAGATCGAAAGAAGCATAATAAAGGAGGAGAGCGTGGTATGCAACGCGTGCAACGGGACGCCGATTCTGCTTCGGTCGCTTTGCTTTGCCTCTCGTCGTTCTCAGCAATCCTCATGATGCATCATGTTTTCTGTTCCTGATCTCTCGGGATCACCGCCACCGCCCCGGCCTCGCTAGCCCGTCGCAGCTATCCATCCAGCCGCCTCACTGTACCTGTTGTCTGTTCCCGTGTCTCTGCTCCTGTCTCCTCCATGCCCCCCTCTTTCTCTGGATTCTCTTCTTTACCTTGCTCCTCTTTTCGCTTTCTCTGATCTCGAAACCGTGTACGTGCTCGTAGTTTATGGAGCGGAAGGAATCTATCATCTTGGTTCCCTGCTCCGTGTCACATGGGACCAAGGCAAGAACTGAACAAGTGACTGAAGAAGCCTGCGAGCTTGTGCAACTAATCCATCCAGTGTGTGTTTGTGCGTGAGAGGACGGATTGCTTTCTGCGAAATTTCGTAACAGAGGCTTGCAGGTCGTTGATTCCAATCCATGGTGTCAAATCAGGCGGTTTTTCGTTGTTGAATAGGGAGGGCATTGGGACTTGTCGATCTGAACGATGACACAGGTGCAGATGCCAAGATTGGCCTCTCCTGTCCCGGTGTTCATTTCCCCTTGAGCTCCGCTTATATTTCCCTGTTGCTGTAGAAAATCTTCACTGAACCTCGCCTCTCTTCCTAAATGCGTGTGATGCTTGGTGAGAAATTCCCTTTTGTTGCCAAATTTACAGGCAGGTCACATGTCTGAACCTCGGGGCCAGGTGGGCTGCGCGTACTTTGGCATTCTCTCCCTTCACGTTGCTTGTTTACCTAAAGCTTTCGTTCATGCTCACATTTTACAGCTAACTAAAACTGTCCTGTCCGATCGATCGTGTTCCGTTCAGGGACCATCTGATGATCTCATAGATTAATCATGACCACTTTCTACGCTGTGCGGCTCGTAGACAGGTTCAGATTTAGCACACAAGCAAGGGGTTTGTTAATTGACTAGCCGCTGCCTTTTTACTACAACATTTAGGTGAGAGGTCTGAATGACGAAGCTTTCGCGCAGAAACATGGCGGACAAAAAGCATGCAGGTGAATTATTTCACAGCATGGTCCAACATGTGACGCGCCAGATTGATCTCAACTTGCATCGATCATTGTTTTTTTTTTCCCCGAAGGGTTTGCATCAAATCAAATTATACTAGGCAGGGTACGTAATGCATTCCACAAATATTTTTCTCGTTCTAACTTTGCAGCTAAAGAAGGAGGGTCTGCTTAGCCCATGACATTTCTTGGTAACAATCATCACAACCGCAAATTCCAGACACTATTTGTATTGCAATCTGACTACATCGATCGAATATATCCGAGCAATGACCCGTCGAATCATCGAAAAAGAGACCAGACGTATCAGCTACAAGATGCACTATCTGTCCATCTTGATCAGTGACAAGAAAATAGCAAAATCTAATGTCCACTAGGCAAGCAAAGTAGCAAACAGATCGATGGATCGAGATATCTAGCCGCTCCACCCCACTACCGCAAATACGTGCTTGCTTGTTGCTATCGATCGACCACTAGCGTCTGCACTATCTGGCTATATATCTGGTCGACGTGGCGATGCATTGGAGTCTCTGATCGTATCAGGAGACATGACAATATCCAGGTGATTCGCTATTGCCAATGAGCAAAGCTCGCTCGCTCGCCCATGCATCGTGGCATCGGTTGTTTCTGCGTAGGAAATGGCATGGAACAGTCGCGTGGCGTTCGTTCAGGCATTGACCCCTGGTGAAAGATAAGAGGGATAACGTCGGGTCGAAGTGAAACTCACGTTGTGTTGTCATGGAAAGAGTTGGTGTCTGCTCTACTGATGACTTGGTTTTCCGGGATGCGTTGAAAGAAAATTGCACTGGTTTTGATGCACTCGCGCGTAGGTACTACGTACCTTCTCTAAACCATCTGATTTCAACGAACGAATGGTCCTTATCACCTCCAATTATTGGAGAAAATTGTGGAAATGGGGAAACTGCCCTAGAAGCCCGGCCACAGTATGCACTAATCCCACAAATTCAAGGCTTGCTTTGGACATAGGAATTCCTAGAAATTTTGCACATAATTCAGTCAAAAGTCCCATCCACATGGATCCCGATCGGAAATGGGCTTCTCAAACAAGACCTTAATCGTAATATTAGAATATTTAACCGTCCAGTTAATTTGATCGATCCACTTTGGACATCTTAACCAATAGAAAAGTATGCCCGAACAAGGAACAACCACGCAAAGTGAGCCAACCTCCCAAGGACCACCCTAGGGCCTCGAAAGAGAAGCCTAAACAAAAGCGAACCCTTGAGGGCGCATGATTAGCGGATCAATCTGGCGACATTGACACTTAAATTCTCCCAAAGCCATTTTCTTTTCCCTAACCCCATGTGTGCGTCTTCCATTCCCTTTCATCACGCCAGTTGTTAATCCCCCTCGCCAGCGACGCAAACACACGCACTCGGGCGTTTTAATTAGTAATCACCAAGTACGTACACGGATGATGATAGCTAGATCAACGCATGCATCCATCCATCCACCACAAAGATTAATCCACCGAGGCAATTAAGGGAGAGAAGAAGAAGAAAAAGAAAAAAAGAAAACAAGAAGCGACGAGACGACACAACCTGCACGCAGCGCCCGTGCGGCGGAAGTTGTTAATCCCCCTCGGCAGAAGGCGGCCGGGGAGACGAGAGATGCTGCTGTGGCCATCGTGCGCGCGCGGGCCGATCTGCAGCTGGGATCGGCTGCGCCTGCCGCGGCCGACCGCGCGCGCGCGGTGGAAAAGCAAAGGCTGCCCACCCCCACGGCTCTCGCTTTTGCCGCGCACCGCGCGATCGGTCGGTCGATCCCTTGGGCAGAACGTGACGCCCCAGCAGCCGCTGCCGCCGCTTTTGCTTTGGGCCGGAGTGGCTGCACTGCCCAGCTAGCTTGCCTTGCCCCACGTACGCGCGTTACTGAGGCGGAGTGTGCTCTTTTGTTGCTCATAGGTTGGTCGTCCGTTGCAGGGTTTCGACTGTTGCTGCCTCGAGGCGCAATGGGACGGTTTTAGAGTGTGTGAGACAAGGGGAAAGGTCTACAACAAAATCACTCGACAATCGGAGTTGGTTTTGTCTCCTTACGCGAACAAATGCTTACTACCACCAACAAATTAAGAAAGACCCGATCAAAATATAGGAAACAAAACCACCCTCCTCATATCATACGTGGTGAGCGTCTCTCTTTCCTCCTCCTCCACGTAAAAACAAAAAGAGTGGAGTTGCAGTATGAAAAGGCGAGCGTTGGTGCACACTGAGCAGGAGAACAGACAGCCAGGCGCCATGCCATGCACAGGGCCGGGCACCGCTGTCTCTGGAGCCTGAGCCCAGACCATGGCCAACAAAGAGTGGACAGATGCTCACCAATTAGGTAAAATCGAACCCAACATAACGACCCATGATCCTCCGAGCACATCCAAGTGCTCTCCTCTCACGCCTGTACGCACGCACGATCCGAACCGATCGGGCAACCAACACGTCCAATCACCACACACAACAATCTCTGCATTTCCATTGCACTGAAAGACAGACAGGAGGAGTTGGCAACTACTACTGGCAGAGCAGTAACATATACTCCATACATGTGCCAAGGCAGAAGACCACTTGCCACGCCGATCGAAAACACCAAGGCCATCAACTCATCAAAGGTGAAAGCCAACCTAATCCATTGGGTCCAAGGAAGACATGCCCAAATCATTTCTGTCAGAGAGAGAGAGAGAGAGAGAGAGAGAGAGAGAGAGAGAGAGAGAGAGAGAGAGGCAGGGGATGAGCAGGATCCCTATCAACCTCCGAATTTGTCATTTCAACCAACAACAAAGCCACTGCACGCGGCACCTAAGCCTGCCTGCCTGGACGGACGGATGCGCCCCTCCGGGCCCTCCCTCGCTGCGTGCGATGCGAGCGGCACATTTAAGGCGGTTTGGTGTGCTTGTCAGGCCTGTGCATGCTGCGTTCGGAGCTGGAATGGCGAGCTGTCCGCCTGAAAGGGACGGAGGGCCGTGCAGCGGAGGCAGGCGTACCGTCTAGTCCATTTGCGTCCTTGTCCTGTCTGACTAATGACCATACACAGTGATAGCTGAAGTTGATACCAACGAACTAGCTAGGGTGGAGATGGAACTTTTTGGAAATTTGGATCAGCGGTAGCATTAGAAATTTAGAAATTTAACCAAAGTCGACATGGAAATATCATGTCAGACAAATATGCATTATTCAAAAGACATGATAGCGAAATTTCGATGTTAAGTGACGACCATTTCTTTCGAGGCGGTATGGGTTTGAAAGGCCAGTTTTGAATGGTACCAAATATCTAGCCATGCAATATACTCCATCCATATATTTTTGCGGGGCATAATTTACCTTGGTACGATCTTAAAAGACCATTTGGAAATCTATTTATGTTTGTGATGAGTATTTGATTTTAATTGAGCTAGGTGTGATTAGATTTGAGTTTGAGTTTGAATTGGATTTCAAAATAAAGCAATTTTAAGTGTTGTTTGTGTCAAGCGACACTACCAGCCTCATAGCTGCAGTAGTACCGGAGTGTGGTACTACCGAGCTCCAAGTTGCGTTAGCACCGGCTTCTATTGGTTTCTCGCTAAGTATATCAAGTGCGGTACTACTAGCCTAGGGGCACGATACTGCCGATGAGCGGTACTACTAGCCTGTAGGTGGTGGTAGTTATTTATCATAGAAGGGTATTTCCAAGATTTCTTATGTCTGGCACTACCGACAGTCAAAGGGCAGTAGTACTGGCTTGTGTACTACCGGCTATGGCTGGCTGTAGTGTCGACTTCACCTGCGAGACACGATCTGAATTGAATGAAATATTTTGCATGTGATTGATTAATGTGCACAAGTTGTTGGGCAATGCTATGTGATGGCTTTCCTTGTCTTTGATGGTTGCACGGCTTCGATGCCAGGTCATGGTGAGGCGAAGGATGGCCGGGACTAGGCAAGAAGCGCCGAAGGTCTACACGGCCGTGGATCACCGGAAGATAGTCGAAGACAGAGCCGGTTCAAACCAAGGAGGCAAAGGAACTATGTCGATGCTGATTTGAAGCTACCTTGGTCAAGGAGAACCGTTGGATCGCCTTTCAGAGGATAGAATAGCGGTCAAGTTAGCTAATTGGATAAAACCAGTTTGTTAGTGGGTTTCGGGTTAGCCCAATGGGTATGTGTGTGGGATTCAATTATGACCTTTGGAGGATTGCTTAGGGTTGAAGCAACTCATTTAAGGGTTGTGGATGACCTATGGACACTATAAATAAAGGGTTAGGGGTAGCCTTCCCTCTTTGAAGATTTTGGTTGCTCTTTTGAATTTTGCTCACATGTTGTGAGGATTTGTAAAATCTTTCAAAGAAAAGAAAATTTTCTTTCTTATTAGTTTGAATATAAATTCCGTATTTATATTATGTCTTTACATTACATAATTTAAATTCAGTATTCACTTTCCGCATTTAAATTCTCGTAATTTACTTTACGCAAGTTGGATTTGCATCCCCTCCTTCTACTTGCTTATGGTTCTTCTTGCCGAAGATGAGAGATTGATTGGATGAATCTTCTTTTAGATCATATTCCAATCCTCTAGGTAAACTTGAGTTCATCTTGCAAGAAACCGATCTCTTTATTCTTCCATAGAGATTCTTGTGTAGATCGCGTTTTTGGATTGTTCTTCTTGTGCTCTAGCTTGCTGTGACAAGTGGGAATATATCCAAGATCATCTTGATTATCAAAACCCCACGAGCAAGACTAGATCACGGTTTTTTGGTTTTTGCCTCTTCGTAGTGCATACTTCCTTCAAATCAAGAAAGGTCGGAACTTTGACGTCAATCTTATGGATTGATGGGTAGAATAAGTTCCTGACATCTTTGAGAAGGTGTCTACCAAGTTTTACGAACTTTGAACTAGTAGATTAGAAGATATATCCTTCTTGGTCTCGGGTTCGTGCTGTTAATTATGTGCCCTGTTCTTGAGCCCGGCACTACCGTCGTTTATGAGGGGTAGTACCGTAGGTTCGGCACTACCGCCCCTGTGCCTGTAGTAGTACCGCCCTGATGTTGAGCTGTGCTGATTTTGTCGCTTTGAACTTCTGTGATTTAAGTGAGGTGTTTGGTTGGTTTTTACTTGTACATTAAGCGTGGGAATTTTATTTTAATTTGGGATCATTCACCCCCTTTTATCGTGATCTCGATCTTTCAGATCTTTAAAATTGAATTTTGATTGTTAATTTCTTTTATAATACTTTGCTCATAGCTACAAAATTATAACCATAGGAAAAGGACTTTCAAATACGAACATAACGGTATCACTTTTGTGTCATATAATCTATATATTATTGAACTATTTGTTAACCAAAATTTACAAACTTAAAATTTCAAAATATGTGATCGCTTTATAAATAAAAATCAACAAACGAAGTATTGCGAAGGATTGACGGTGCTCTCGTGCTTCCACCCCTGTACCCACTATTGAGTCGTACAGTGAATCGTGCATCATCTAAACAACCACCGTCACCTCGAAAATCACACAAAAATAGCAATGCTATATTGTGATATGTGAATGGGAACAACACACAAGAATAAAAAATGCGCAACAAAACATTCCCAAACACTACGAAAATAAACCCCTTTCCGTTGAGGCTCACTGCCAACCTAGGAAGTCCCCGGCAATAATAAGAAACAAGCGAGAAACATCTATCTACAGCTCCCCTAGATAATCCTCCAATAAACTAAAGCTGGAAAAATAAGATTAGCTTAGGCTAGAGAATTAATCAATGGTGGGAATCTCATGCTTTGCAGCTAGCCTGCCCTCCCTCCGCTTTAGTCAGTACGGTGCAGTGCATTTCTGCGGATTAGATTATATTAGATTAAGCGCGGTTCCACGTACAGATATAGTAAGCAGGAGAGGCAGGCTTTTCACAGCCTAACGCCGTACCAACACGAGCACGGGACCTCCGTTTTTTTAGTAGCTTTGTTAATGGAGATTCTTGTTTGCATCGATCGAATGCGCAAGGCTCCGGTTCGCCACGTTCACACATTTTTGTGCCATGGCGAAGCTCGCGGTAATTAGTATTCACCGGCTCTGGTGTAGTCACCAACTCACCATGCATTCACTGGCCTGTAGTTCCACCAGTATTTAACCAAGAAGAACAGGATGGAAGGAAGGATTTGTGCCATGTGATTCATCTTGCATCCGTGTCGCCAGTGAACAACATGGGAAGCCGAGAAAGCAACGACCAACGGGTTGTCCGTATGTAATGGATTGATTTCGGCGTCTATCGTGTAGCATTTGGATTGACGATTGCGCGTACGTACAAATTAAATGACCGGCCTAGGTTTTGTAAGTACGTACAAAGAGGAGGAGGAGGAGGAGAAGAAGAAGAAGAAGAGCCTTGGCTTGGTACCCGATAATTTCCCTCCAGCGCCGGACCAAATTAAGCGACTCTTCACGCACAAGATATTGCTGCATTGCTGAGAGATTCTGTGAAGCCGTCCTGCTGTCTACGCGATGATGAGGCAGGACGACATCGAACTCATCGGAGTTAACAAACCTGGGACGTATTGAAAGGGAGTAGTACCTTGTACCCTAGGTTCCTTAATGAGTGAAATTAGCGCAGGTTAATACTCGTACTCCTACTAAATAGAGCAGCATGTTCGTAGGGTGCTGGGACGGCACAGTTTGATCTCAGGAGTTATAAAAACCTGGGACGTATCAAAGTGGAAATTTATACCAGCGGTAACCTTCTTAAATGAGTCATCAACTCATGATGCGTGGTTACTGCCTGGCTTACTGGTAGGTGTTAAGAAACCTTACTACCAATAGTAGTTCAGGGTTTCTTAGATAGAAGCAATGTATGAACAGAGAGAGAGAGAGATAATATGCAATGTATTGATCTATTATTTCTTTCTGATGCATGTACAATGGAGGGACCCCTCCTTCTTTTATAGCTATTTCTAGGGTTTTAGCAAAGGGACCATACTGGGCCTTCGTAGGCTAGGTGGTTTCCCAACACTCCAGCTGGTTTCCCAACACTCCCCCTTAGGCCTTTTGCCACGAGATGCTTATGCCTCATCAAAACTTCAGAAAAACTCAATGGGAAAAATACTTAGAGAAAGAGTGCATAGCATACGCTTGCTGCATTGCCCGAATTGCTTCATTAAAACCTTATGTAAGAAAACTTCTGTGAAAAACTTACTAAGGAAAAAGAGTACAATTCACTCAAACTTTAAAATAAATCTTCGAGATCCATGTTGGGTACTCAAACTTCCTGTTCAAGATTTACTTAGGAGTATATGAAGATTCTCCCCTAAGACTACACTTCTTTATGTCTCATCATCCCAATTCCTCGGATGCACCTTTCAAAAATAAATGCTATGAGTGACTTAGTGAATAAATCGACAAGATTCTCATACGACTTAGTGTGCAGTATCTTGATCTCGTTCATCTTGTGCATTTCATGAGCATAGAAGAACTTGGGGTTTATATGCTTCGTGAGGTTGCTTTTCACATAGCCTATTTGCACTTGAGCAACACAAGCTGCATTGTCTTCATAAATAATAGTGCGAGTTAATGTTCAAACCATATGACTTCTGAATATGGTGAAGCATTCTTCAAAGCCATGCATATTCCCAGAAGGCTTCATATAGGGCAATGATTTCTGAGTGGTTTGTCAACGAAAAGACAAGAGTCTGTTTAGACGACTTCTAAAAAATTGGTGTTCCACCATAAAGGAAAATATATCCAATTTGGGATTCGCCTGTATGCGGGCTGATAAGTACCCAGTATCGGCAAAGCCAACCAAATTCAATTCATAATTTCTTCTATAAAACAAACCAAGATCATTGATTCCTTGGAGGTAACGGAAGATGTCCTTGATCCCTTTCCAATGCATTTTGGTGGGTTCTGCACTATACTTGACTAGCCAATTCACGACAAATGCAATGTCCGGCCTGGTGCTATTTGCGAGGTACATGAGCGATCCAACTACACTCAGATATAGGAATTTCGCTCTCAGGACTTTCTCCCCTCTTCTCTAGGCTTATATGGGTCTAGGTCTGCTTGTAATGACCTTCCGACCATTGGGGTTTTTGCAGGATATGCCTTTCTGAAACCAAATCTCTCTAGCACTTTCTGCGTGTAGGACGATTGGTGTACCAAGATTCCTCCTTTGACATGCTCAAGCTGTAAGCCTAAACAAAACTTGGTTTTACTCAAGTCTTTCATTTCAAACTCAGACTTCAAGTATGAGCAAGCTTCTTCTATTTCTTCATCCGCCCCGATGATGTTTAGGTCATCTACATAGATGGAGATTATAAAAAATTCATTTGAGGATAGTTGTAAAAAAACACATGGATAATCTTCGCTATTTGTGTAGCCTTTCTGGCAGAGAAAATCACTCAATCGATTATACCACATTCTTCCTAACTGCTTTAACACATGCAGTGATTTATCTAATTTCACACTGTATAGATTTCTATTTGCTCTATCTTGGTCCAGGACAGGGAAACCTTTCGATACTTTTATGTATATGTCTGAATTCAAGTTTCCATATAGATACGCTGTGACAACATCCATCAGTTTCATCTTCAACTTCAAGTTGAGTGCCATTGAGATTAGATACGTAAAGGTGATTCCTCTCATGACCGCGGAATAGGTTTCTTCATAATCAACCCCTGGACGTTGAGTGAAACCTTGTGCAACAAGGCTTGCCTTGTACCTTAATACTTCGTTATTTTCATTCTCTTCCGAACAAAGACCCATTTGTGATCTACGGGGTTTATATGGGGAGGCGTGCGGCATACATGCCCAAACACCTTTTTTTGTTCAGAGAGTTTAATTCTGCGGTGATTACATTCTTCCCAATCTAGCCTTTTCTTGCATTCTACTAGAGATGCAGACTCAGGATCATGGTTAATGATTGTGACAATCATCTTTGCAAAATATGCATCAACATTGACTGTTGCACTATTCAGATATTCTCTCGTTGTTACAAAGTTTATAGCCATTTCATCATGGCATGCTTCCTCATGCACTTCTGCTTGCTATTCTATGCTATTTCCCATCACAGGAGCAAGTTCTTTTAGTTTTTCATCACCTATGTGTGCGCACACATTATTTTCGATGACTTCCTACAATGGAAGGTTCAGATCTGGAATTACTTTTTTCAGAAGCTTCTTTCTAGTGCCAGATCTTTGCTGGCTCCTCTTCTTATTTTGGGGCATTTTCATGATTGGTTGTGATAAATCCTCTTGCCTTTTTTTTCTCTAGATGTCTCCGAGTACATTGGGTTTGAGAAAGCTATATTTCCTGTGCTTTTTCTTTGAGGTCTCTAAACATAATGAGGGATACCTTCTACTTTCTTTGGTATTTCAACCCTCTCTAGTGCATTTGGAGCAGGTACATGCGACTTAACTATGTTTTTCAGATTACAAAACTGATCAGGCAGTTCATTTGCTAGGCTCTGCAAATCAATTATTTTCTAGACTTCTTGATTTACTTCATTAGTGCAAGGGTCATGTGCGGGGATCCCAGCGGAATACCATATGATTTCCCGGTATTTTTCATCCAAAGGTTGACTTACTCCCCCTAATAATGGGAAACGATCCTCATCAAACATGCAATAAGCGAATCGGGCTATATACAAGTCTCCAGTCGTGGGTTCCAAATACCTGATTATGGATGCACTTTCATAACCAACGAATATCCTAGACTTACGGAGAGGGCCCATTGCACTCCGTTGTGATGGTGGTATAGGTACATACAAGGATCCAAATTTCGACGAGATTTTGGAAATGTCGACTGAGATTTTGGATTTTGGACCCCCTCCAAGATCCTAAATCTCAGCCGAGTAAAATTTTTTTAAAAAAAATCAAATTGCTATAGTAACAATCCAAATTTCGGCGAGATCTCAGTGATTTCAGCCAAAATCTCGGATTTTTTTACCCAATTTCGATTTTTGTTGGTCGGATTTGATTGGAATTGGGGTCAAGACCATCCACAAAAAATTCAAATTTTTTTGACATATTTTGGACCATTTTTTGATCATTTGAATTTGAACGAAATCTCGGATTTCCCCGTTGAAAAAAAAGGCTGGATTTCAAATTTGATTTTCCGATTTCGTCCGGATTTTATTTGAAATTCCGAGATCTCACTAAGATTTTGGATTTCGGGTACCTCCGAGATAGGGTACGAATACGAAATTTGAATCCTTGGGTACATATACTATGCATCCAAACTTTATAAGATGGGAACTAGCTGCATAGGTGCATGGATGTTGTAGGCAAATGGTCTAAAATTGATGAGTGCTGCTGCATGTAGGGCTGCGTGTCCCAATAAATGTTGGGTAAGTTACAACTCAGTAAGAGCAGCCTGGCTATAAATTTAATTCTTTTTATCAGTGCTTCGGCTAATCCATTTTGCGCATGGACGTTTGGTACAGAGTGCTCAACCGCAATTCCAGTTGTTGTGCAATAATCATCAAATGCATTTGAAGTAAATTCGCCAGCATTGTCCATTTGAATGGACTTCACACGATGATCAGGAAAGGTGTTCTTAATTATGATGATTTGCGAGATCAGCTCTGCAAAAATAGTTTCTTGTTGACAGCAAACATACATGTGACCATTTCGAGAAAGCATCAATGAGCATCATGAAGTACCTAAACGGCCCTGATAAAGGTTAAATTGGGCCGCAAATATGCCCCTGGATGTGTTCTAGGAATGCAGGGATTTTATTTTACACTTTCATAACGTATGGTCTAGTTATTAACTTCGTAGTGGCGCATCCAGGGCACACAAAATCTTCATCATTCGGAAAATTTTTAACATTAATGCCATGATTTTGCGAGTTGTTCACTCTATTTCTCATCATTCTAAGACCATGGTGGCCTAATATACAATGCCATAGAGAAAATAACTCTGATCTTCTAAAAATAGTCTTTAGAGAAATATACACTGCGGGTGCATTAATTCTCATGTAGTACAACCCAGATTCATATGAGGAATATTTTTCTAATACCATTTTTTTCATGTTCCGCGTGCTTCACAATGCACAAAAAGTCTTTGCCATTTTCTTCATTTGTTTCTATGTGAAACCCATAGGCGTGGATGTCCTTAAAACTCAAGAGAGTTCTTGTTGATTTAGGTTACAAAAGGGCTTCTTCGATTATCAAAGTAGTATCCATTGGTAATATAATCGTGGCTCTTCCGGAGCCTATTGTATATGAATCACTGCATGCAATTGTAGTAATCCTACCAGCATTCTTCGTGATCGATTGAAAGTATTTAGATTATCTCAAGATGGTATTTGTTGTGCCATCATCAACAATGCATATCTCCTCCATTTGGGCGCTACACAGTTTGTAAAGAAATCGAATTCCAATTAGGCAGTGACAAAATAATTCAAATATTTCTTGTAAAGGTCGAATATTGGAATAAAAAATAAATTGCATATCCATTCATAAGAAATAAGTTTATACTCTTCTAGAGTATACAATCCATTATTCAAAATTCACTAACAACCACAATATAAAAAAAATGCTAATAATGCGATTCATGCATTAAATGGAATACATAAAGAATGCATTTACTTCTGTCTCTATGTCATCAACAAAGGCTTTCTCTTCATTTTTCATGAGCTTGGCTGCTGCATCGATGTCTAGGTTAGATTGGGAGGACAATGCTAGTGGGGTGTCCTCGTCCATGGCATCATCATCGCCTACCTTGCCCTTATATGCATTGATGACATCCTTGGTTTCCCGACATATCTTTGATCAATGTCCCCAAGTACCACACCTAAAGCACGTCTGGTTTTGCTGTCCGTACGGCTTAGTGTGTGGCTTCTCCTTGTCATTCTGCTTCTCATGGGCATTAGACTTTCCCTTGGCTAGATTCTTCTCTTTTCCACCCTTATTTCCCATCTTCCCCTGAGGGGGCTTCTTCAACTTGTAGTTATTGGCATTGACTTATGTGCTAATGGCTCTTCCAGGTGGCTGTGAGACGAGTTCTTGCGAAGAACTTCATCTTGTGACTCCTCAACTTGCATAACATCAATCAGGTCGCAATACACCTTGTATGCGTCTTGACGATAGCTGCGAGCACTCTAGATAGCACTCGGGTGAAAGGTGGAAAGAGTTTTCTCAATCTTCTCCTTGTCAGTGATTTTCTTGCCACATAGAGAGATTGGTACAAATTCTATGCAAGACAGGATTGTACTCAGCCACTATTCTGTAGTCTGCAAACCTCACACGAACCCGATCTTGCTATGATTGGGGCAAGATGGTGTACCAGAGCTTTTCAAACCACTTCTATAGTGTAGTCCATAGAGCGCACTCCTCTCAACCATATATTCATTCTTTAAAGTGGCTGAGGTGATGCCTGAGGAAGTGTAAAGCTAGATTGTTTTGTTCGGCCGTAGGTTGCTCATCATTCGAGGACCCTAAGCCGATAGCAGCTTGGAGCTTCTTGCTCGCAAGCACGATATTCACATCGAATGCCCATGTGAGATAGTTCTGACCATGTGGGGCCAGTTCTTCAAACTCACGGTTGACAATGCCAGACATCTGCATATTCACAAGATTCATCCAATAGATTACTGCGCGCAATCTATTTAGAGAGTGGTTGCTAGATTCATGAAAATGCATAATTAAATTCTCATAATTTTCCATTAAATTAATAAAGCAATAAATACAATATTCATAAATGTTCATAAAAACAGTAAAAGAAGGCTAAGGGAAAAAAAACCAGAGCCAAAATATGAATCAATGTGCCAACATGATTTTATGGAATTTTATAGAAATTTTCATAATATTTCTGTCAATTTTAATCAATTTTTTGAATTACTATTGCATTTCCCCCCCAAAAACTAACAACAACAACAACAACAATAATAGTAAGAGAGGTGCTTCTATGCTCTTCTTTTTAAAAATTGCACAACTATTAAAGTATGAATGAAGGGTAGATAGTGATTACTTACCCCTTCGCTTGCTTCAAGATTTGTGCAACTTGTATTAGGAGGGAAAGCATAGAAGCACTGCTCTAACAATAATAATAATAATAATAATAATGAAAACTCATGGGGGCAAAGGGGTAATTTCCCCTCCCCCTTTCCTTTCCGGTTTTAACCGGATTAATTCCGGACTTCGAGTCTGATCGGCCTCTTCGGCACCGACAGAGGCTGGGTCGCGCGTCCGGCGGGGAGCGGGTGCCACCGGTAGACACGCAGCTTCAGGCGCACAACCTCGCGTGGGAAGACGAACTGTCGAGGCGGGTAGCCGAGGCATTGGCCGAGCGATGCGCGGTGGGGCGCGACTTCAAGATGGTGCGCCCCGCTGGTTCAGGCCTGAGGCGGCCGGGCTGAGGGCCGAGATGTGGCGGCGACTCATGGGGCTACGGCGCAGAGACCGAGGCGACTGGATGTAGCGGGGGCATGTGCTACCGTGCGCGGCTTCGAGCCGACCGCGATGGCTCGCGGAGGCCGAGGGGCCTGGCGAGGCGCGGCTTCAAGTTGGCATGGCCGGCGAGCCGAGCACCTCTCCTTCATCTCTCAGCGGCTGCGATCCAAGCGCGAAGAAGCCAAGGCACTACAGCCACCGTGCGCGTGCTTCGAGATGCCGGTGCGGCGGCGATCACTTCGGGCTGGGCGGGGGTCGGTCGGCGGCGACGCTTCAGGCGCGGATTCCAGGCCAGAGCGGCGTGCTTCGACCGTGCACTTCGAGCACAGCTTTGAGCCGAGCGGCGCCAGGCGGCGACGCTTCGGGCGCCGGGGGGCGAGGCCAGGCTTCGACGATCGGAGGCTAACCAAGGCCACGGGAGTGGTGGCAAGCCGGTCGACGCCTAGCGCACTCGGGGGGAGGCTGGAGGCTGCCGCGTCACGTGGACGGATGTCGATCGACCGGCGGCTGCGGGCCAAGGTGCTGGTCGACGGCTGTGGTAGCTTGTACGGTGGCTTCGTGCTAGGGAAGAGGAGGTTGAGGCGTCAGGCGAGGGCTTCGTGCCAAGATTAGATGCATGCATAGAATTCAAAGATAGTAGATCAAATACGATTCCCACCTTCTCAATCTGTCTCTGTTCGTTGGAGCTTTGTGGTGATAATCTGTTAAGAAACCTTGCTACCAATAGTAGTCCAGGGTTCCTCGGATAGATACACTGTATGAACACACACACATAGAGAGAGAGAGAGACAATATGTGAAGGATTAGATTGATATATTATTTCTTTTTGATGCGAGTACAATGGGGGTGGACCCCTCCTTTTATAGCTATTTCTTGTGTTTCGACAAAGGGACTATACTGGACCTTCATGGGCCAGGTGGTTTCCCAACAGTACGTAGTCCTTCCGTTTCTAGTTAGTGGTCTAGTTTCTTGTATTTTCGCCAAATTGTATCTAAAAAATTATATTACCTTTTTAATTATATTTTTAGATGATATATATTACTCTGATCCATGATAGTAAATGATATTAAAAATAGTTCCATCTTAAAATTGTTGAATGGTATGTATCTATTATATATTAAAAGCTCGTGAGAGTCGCTAAAAAAAGAGAAATAGACTAGAAATTCTCATAAAAAGCAAAACATCTGGCCCTTAATCAAGGATCTCTAGCATCGGATGTTAATATTTACAAGAAAATATCTAACCGTCTGTCTAGCGGACCCAGGTTATAACGGCTTAGATTAAAAGAAAGAGTCGAAGGATCTCCACCACTTATTTTGGTTGGACCAGATTATAATGGTGCATATTAATCTGTATAGATATATCTAACCATCTATCTAGCAGACCCGGGTTATAATGGCTTAGATTAAAAGAAAGACTCCAAGGATCTCCATTACTTATTTTGGGTGGATCAGATTATAACAGTGCATATTAATCTATATAGATATTAGAGTTATATAAACAAATACATAATTATAGAAAATATTGTTATATATCAAAGATAATCGTATCATAATATCTAGCCGCGTAGTTGCACGGGTAAATTTTGTAGTTTATGAATAAAATTGAAAGATAAAATAATATATATTAAAAAAATTTGAAGCTAGAATGAGAAATTTTTGTATTTGATGCAAAATTTGACCCATATTTACAAAATGATACAACACTTTTGCGTATTTATAGAAAACTCACTCATACCTAGAATTTGAAATATCATTTTTGAATACCCGGACTTTCAAATATCGGTTATGGCGTATTTGGATTTTCAAATCTCGATTGTAGGGTATTTTGGAAATTAAAATTTCGGGAGTGCCCCATACCCAGTTTCTGAAATTTCGGGTATGCATACCGGAAATTTGAAATCCCGGGTATGGGTGGCAGGCTGGCGTGGGTCAAAAAAAATTCTAAAATCAACTCAAATATACATTCTAAAATGGAAATAAAAAATGGACCATACCCGGATTTTGAGATTTTGGGTATGCATTACTGGATTATCAAATTCCGGGTATGCATACTCGGAATTTCAGAAACCGGATATGGCGGCACTCCTGAATTTTAAATTTCAAAATACCCCAAAACCGAGATTTGAAAATTGAAATACGCCATAACTGAGCTTTGAAATTCAGGGAAAAGATAAAACCGGAATTTGAAATTCTGGGTATTCAAAAACAAGATTTCAAATTCCGGGTATGAGTGAGTTTTCTGTAAATACGTAAAAGTGTTGTATCGTTTTGTGAATACAGGTCGAATCTTGTATCAAATACAAAAATTTTCGCTTGAATGATATGTATTGGAAAGGGAGAAAGTACATGTATTTAGTATGGGTAAGGCTACGGTAGTGAGGGCATTTTTGAATATAATACAATATTTGATCCGTATTTACAAATCGATACAATACGTTTGCGTAATTACTGAAAAGCCATCCATAAACGAAATTTCAAATTTCGTTTAAACTTTACTGGATTTTCAAATCTCATTTTAGGTGTATTTGGAACCTCGTATTTCAGATATGGCTTAAATGAAACCTCAAATTTCGGGTATGGGATACCCAAAATCTGAAATTTCGGTAAAGAGGTGAAATCTCAAATTCTGTGAAGCATACTGGTTCACTGAAAAAACCAAGAGCATACCGAGAAGTACCTGCCGTGCTTTGATGCCAATTTTGTTTAAATAAGCAGCAAAAATCCATGTGGCCATGCATTCTCCAAATGAAATAAGGTAGCCAGTGGTCCGAAGCGTCAGCTCTTTCATCATAGCAATACTTTTCAAGAGCTGCTCCAGTTAGGGTTTCAATTTTCGTTTTGGATTAAATCTCGTCACCTACCGAAATCCGAAATTTCACCGAGATCTTGTTATTTCGGAAGAATACAAAAACCAAAATTTAAATCCGGTCAAGTTTTAATCAAATCTCTGTCAAATTCACAGAGACCTCGGCGAGATTCAATGAGATCTCGGACTTTGAATTTTTTTAGGGTTTTTTCAATTTCGCTGGAATTATGATCTACCGACTGTCCCACATGGGAAACGACGCGAAGAATCCAATCCGGTCAAAAAAATTTCAAATCTCGATAAAAAAACCGAGATTTCGTCAAAATTATAAGGTACTGTAGCACTTTTAAATTTTTTTAGGGTTTTTTTTTTTATTTCGTCGGGATTATAGAACTCGGGGGGATCCGAAATCCAAAATTTCGCGGGATTTCAGCGAGAATTTGAACCCTGGCTCCTGTTCATCCTTAGCGAAATTTCAGATTTGGGTATGGGGGGCCCCACCCCATACCTGAAATTTCAGAATTCAGGTATCCCATACCCGAAATTTCAGGTTTCATTTAAGCCATACCCAAAATACGAGGTTTCAAATACACCGAGAATGAGATTTGAAAATCCGGTAAAGTTTAAACGAAATTTGAAGTTTCATTAATGGATGGCTTTTCAGTAATTACACAAACGTATCGTATCGATTTATAAATACATATCAAATATTGTATTGTATTAAAAAATTTCCCGGTAGTGACGGTAGAGAAGAGACAGTGAGAGAGAGAGGAGTGGGCCCGTCGCCATCACCCGCACGCCCAAACCGAAGTAGCCGGGCGCCACCCAAGTTCCACCACCACCTCCCCCTCCTCCTCTGTTTGTCGCCACGTCACCTCATACGGCCCTTTTCCTCCCCGGCTCGCCTCGGCTCTCCTCGGCTCTATATCTTCCCACCGATCCCTTCCCCCCTCACCCTTCTTTCCTCCCACCTTTCCCTCCCCTTTCCAGTCTCCACCACCATCTCACCATAGACCAAGCTCTTCTGTTCCACCACTACCCGAGAAGCACACTATACACTGGTAGCTGGCTTGCATTGAGAGTTTCTCTTCTTGAGCTTTGCTTGCTGCTCTTGTTTGTGTCTGTACTCTGTACTTCTGTAGTGGAGTGGGGGTTTGTTTCATAGGATGGAGAAGCGGGGGGCCAAGGGGGCAGCACCGGCGAGGCGGTACGCCGACCAGCCGTCCTTCTCGTCCACGCTGCTCGACGCGATATACAAGTCCATGGACGAGCCGGGCCATGCCGGGGCGGAGGCGGTGGCTGCTACTGCAGCGGCAGCGAGCAAGAAGCAGCACGACGCCCTGCACTACAGCTACTACTACAGGCCGTCGCTAGCGGGGAGCTACCGGGCCAGGGCGACGGCGCCGGGGCCGCACGCCACGACGTCGAGCTCGTCTGAGTGCTCCAGCTACGGCGGGTTCTCCTCGTCCGAGGCGGAGTCGTCGCACCACCGCCGCCTGCGCCCCATCCGCACGACCGCCCTCGGCGGGGCGCCGGCGCCCGCACCGGAGAAGAAGGCCAAGAAGCCGGGAGCCTCTATCCGCGCCAAGCTCAGGGACCTCCGCAAACCGGCCTCCCCCGGAGCGCGGTTCGCGGGCTTCCTCAACTCCATCTTCACCGGCAAGCGCGCGCCGCCGACGCCGCCTTCGGCGGCCACTGCGGCGGAGTCCGCGTGCTCGACGGCGTCCTCGTACTCGCGCTCCTGCCTGAGCAAGACGCCGTCAACACGAGGGCAGGCGAAGCGAACCGTGCGGTTCTTGGACAGCGACTACGAGGCGCCGGCCACGGTGCCGGCGGTGGACCGCCGGAGGGTGCCGGTGGAGGCGGTGGAGCAGATGGTGCTACGGCGGATGGAGATGGAGAGCGACGAAGACGACGAGGAGGAGAGCAGCGACGCGAGCTCCGACCTGTTCGAGCTCGAGAACTTCGCGACCATTGCTCCCCCTGGCGCCGGGGCCGCCGCGTACAGAGACGAGCTGCCGGTGTACGAGACGACTAGAGTTGTACTAAATCGTGCCATTGGCCATGGCTACGGGCATGGGCGGAGCACCAGAGTTGTTTGATTCTGCGGCAATCGTTCGGGCGGGGTAAACTGTAAAATGGTGGAGTAACTGTAAAATGCAATTAGTTTGGGAAATGGGATCGAATTAAGTGTTTTCCCTCTCTTTATTTCTTGGTTTTTTTTTGGAGGTGGTGTGTGCTTAGCTGTAATTTCTAGCGGCAGTAAAATCACTAATAATTTCTGTTCTTAGTGTTGTGCTCGTTTCCCACTATTTTCCAGTGATATTTGGCTTTGTTTTGTTACATGATGCTATTTTCATTCCTTTTATGTATTTTTTTAAAAGACACTTCCTCTGAGTCTATAAGATTTATTTTTTAAATGATTTTATCTATGAATATAAGACATGTTTTATATTCACTACAAAATTAGTGTGACATTTCCTTTATACTCTTGATAAACCTTCAATGCAAAATTAATATCATATCCCCTTTATACTCTTAAAAAGCGATCCGATCGAAAGCAATGGATTCGGATATTAATGAAACGAGCCGGGTTTGATATTTGACGACGTTTAATTCCATGCCATGGATCATGGATGGCGCGCGCACGACCAACGCAGAGCGCGAGACTACAGTAGCATTCGCTGGCTTAAGCTAAGCGTTAGATGAATAGGATGCAGCACAAACGAAAGAGGGAAATCAGAGGCGAGAGAGGGATGGGCTAGACGGTGAGAGATTTGACGGGGATGCACACGCTTTGTCTGCTGCTAACGCGCGAATTACTCATCATTGCCAGAATCATATTCCGAGGGATTATTGTTATCGCTGCTGTTAAATTATGACGGAAGCAAAAACGTCAGCAGCTCGACAGTAGTTTCGAGCCTTCACGGCGCGAGGTGTATAGTCTCACGGCAATTTGTTCTTACATGTAGTCGTTCGCATTTGATGAGTCAGATGGATCGGATCATTTATCAACGCGCGTGCTTGATTAGTTCGTCATCTTTTGTGTGCAGTGAGTTGGATTCGCGGTGCAAATCCAGGAAACGAGGCCTCTATCCCGGCTAATCCGTACGGTCCAGAAAATGTAACTCGGGCAGTCCAAGGATTGTGACGGAAGTAATTAAACGTGTGTGTTGTCAGGAGGCTCAGGCGGCTTCACGAGATGATGCCGCTTCACCACAGGTCCACAGGCCGTACGTGGCGGCGAACACGATTGGTGTTCAAAAAAAAAAAAAAAAAAACTCGAGTAATCCATATTCAGCCAATCTGCATATTTCTTGATGCGTCAGAGTAGGAACAAAGTCTATTGCACTTCAATTATATCGAGAAAACTGCTCAAGATATATACTAGATACTCCCTCCGGTCGTTTTTAGTAGACGTTTTAGCATCCCACCCAAAGTGCATGAAAAGATGACGTTTAAGGTTTTAACATGATTTTTACCCGGTTTTGCCCCTGCCTTGGGAGATGAGGCGACACTGCAGGCAAGCTCACATTGATTAGCCGGTTTTTATTGCACGTAACAACATCTACTCGTAACTTGGCTATGCATCTTCACGAACGTTGATGATGCATGTAGAAAAAAGAGGAGAGTTAGCTGAATTTCTACCTGCCACTGAGATTCGAACCCAAGAAGTGACGGTGCTAGCCAAAGTGTTTAACCAACTGAGCTAGGCAACATTGTTACTTATAGAAAAGATATGACATTAATAAGGGTAAAACTGGAAGAATAGCCCCTAATAAACACCATCTTGGTATTGGAGCTGTCCTCTAAAACGTCTACTAAAAACGACCGAAGGGAGTATCATAGAGAGTTGATAAGAAAAAAAAATGGGTTAGAAATTCTAAAAAAAATAAAACATCTAGTTTTTAATCTAACGGACCATAAGTAAGTTGAACTATAGCAACCATTAGAAATTATTATTTAAAGAAAAACATGTCACCATCTATCTAGCAGTCCCAAGTTATAACGCTTAGATTAAAAACAAGTCCATGCTAAATATAATAAAAATAATAGAAATTCACCTTAGATTAGAAGAAAGAGTTCACCCGAAGCACAATAAAAAAAAATAACAGAAATTCTGAAAAAAAAAGGATATAACATTTAAGTTTCATGAGAACTCCAAATTAAAACCTTTACATGGCTGAGATTCAGAATAAAAATTAGATAAACATTAGCAATTAGATTTGCACATGAATTAACATAAAACTAATATGCAAAATTAAATACAAAATAACATTGAAAATTAACATAAATTTGGAATAAAAAATAAAAGGAAATTAGCCATTAGATTTTCATACAAAATCTAAATTAAAATACGAAATTATAAATTAAATAAAAATAAAAAATACAGAAAAATAAATATAAAATGGTATTAGTGATTGTTTTTTTAATTCCATATTAAGTGAAAAATGTAAATTTTGGTTTTATTCATAATTAAAATTCCAAAAATATGCTAAGTTGAGAAGAAAATCAGGTAAGAAATTTGATCAGTGTGTGTGTGTGTAAATTATTACCAATTATGTAATAAAAATCGATGATATATTTTTACTATCGGTAAGAATTATATAGAATATGCTAATACTCTGAAAAAAGAAAACATTATGACTCTTTATTTGGTGGACCTCTACGGAATGAAGAGATTAAGACGGTAACATATTTACAGGTGTTGAATCGGCTATACCGTTATAAGTAATCTGATGTGCACTGAAAAGTACAGAACGAAAGAGATAAGCATTGCAATAATGAAATTAAGAGATGGTGAAATAAATAGAAAATATTATGTTATGCTACATTTGATGTTTTGTTATGTAAGTATTTCAGGGAAAAAGTTTTGGTTACACGTGACAAAGTATTGGGAAACGGAGTGAGTATATTTACTTATATAATATATGATATTAAAATATCATAAATAGAGTTATACACCAATCTGTTTTTTAAAAAGCAAAATTATATAGGTATTATCAAATTATTTAAACATGCTTTAAAATGATCCATACGCAAGTACGTGGGTCAGTTAAAAGCTCTGAAGAACTACTCATTATGTTGCTAGAAAGAGCTCAGGAAATCCAAAAATACACCGGTGGGTCAGATACACCTAGATAGTCAATTAGTTCGGCTACATGGAAGATAAGATGCACCTTTCTCCTTGAATTGTTTAGCTAGAATTTCTTTCTTTTTCTTGTGTAATTTGATGTTTTGTCCGGAGTAATGCCCTTTCTAGCTCCTCTTGCCTTTGTTTTTTAGACGACAAGACTATACTATTTGGGTTATCGTTTCTGCAGCGTGCGTTAATTGCTACTCAATTACTCGTTTCTGGGGCGTGCGTTGCTACGACAAGACTATACTATTGTGTAATTGATTTGCATCGATCTTATGTTTGAATAATCCGTACCCTTGTTTATGTTTGTACGATCAACAGGCACGTACAGGGATTGTGGCACCACTGTTAATTCATATGCCGCCTACCTTAAAGAAAAAGTAATTAAGTGTATATCAATTTTGTGGTAAATAATCGAACGGGAGCAACAGAAACAAGGGATAATTCAAAAACCACGGCATGAGTAAAGATATGGTTATTATTTGAGTAGATTGATGTGATCCAACAACTTAAATGCAATCAAATCTCCTCCTCTTTTGGGCCCTCACCTCACTCCAAGCGTGGTGTCACAGCCATCATCCGCGATAAAATTATGCACGAAATCTTACTCTTTATCCTGCACTTTATATGAACTGACCTCAATAGCGGGAAGGAGACTGTGTGCGCTCCGTTTCTCCACTATTTTTCTTGGCCAAATTTCTTTCACCTTTTCCCCAGCTTTATTGAGCCGTCAGTCAAAAGGAGGAGAGTTTAAAAGCCTCTTGCGACGTCGTCGATTGCGAGCCATCTCATTCCAGCCATTTTTTTATATGGCTCGTTCCATCAATTGATTCCCATACTTTTGGAGCATGGCTGTACTGGGCTAATGGACTTGACAATAAGAAATTAAAATACTAGTACGTACGTACTACTTGTATACTTGTATTGTACTACTCTCGTTGCTCTATTGTGCTTTTCATGCTCTCTTCTCCTTCCTCCTCCTCTTCGACGCAGGAGAGCGAATCTGACATGGAGAGACACGGCATGTGTAGTGTGCACACTAACATGTAGGTTGTAATTTTCAGGCACTTGTTATTTTCTCCAACGAAGATGGTTGGTAGCATGTACTTGTGTGCGGTAAGAATGCATGACAAAATTGCAGGGGTGGCAAACTGGCAATCATACCCGCGGTTCGGGTACCCGCGGGTTTTGCACCCGTCGGGTTCGGGTTCGGGTCCTATTTTTTACTCATGGGGTTTTGCGGGTCGGGTACGCAAGATGAATCGGGTTCGGGTTGGGTTTTGAAAATCACCCACAGGTACCCGCCGGGTATCCGAATTCCCTTGAGAACAGAAGTAGTATGTGTGACATAGCACCAACTAGTTAAGTTCTGGTGAGTTTTTTCAGTGTGCGTGTATTCTCTTGAGCTCCAGTGCTCGTGGTTTTGCTTGGCATTCGTTCTCTTCAGCTACGAGCTACAGCGCTGCCGTTCTATGGAAGAGACATTAATATCAAATGGAAATCTTTTGCTTTGTTTAACATCAAATATTGGTTGATCGCCCTGTCTCCAAGTGAAACATGCATAGTCAAATATTGCTATCTTGTTTAACATCAAATTTTGCTTTGTTTCAGCACATATTGACTGTCTGTTTGCTCAATGCTCATATAGTCATATTGACTGTCTTGACTTGATACCCGTCGGGTTTCGGATACCCGTCGGGTTCGGATTCGGGTATATGTTTCTACCCGAAAGGTTATTCGGGTTCGGATCGGGTATTCAGAATCGGGTTCGGGTTCGGGTCAGGTTTTGTAAAACCCGCACCCGACCCGACCCGTTGCCATCCCTACAAAATTGTAGCCAGATGGACCTTGGACAAAATCATTCAGATGCATAGATGAAAGGAACTACGTTTTTGGACCACAAATCCTAAATTAAGCTGGCCCTCTCTCTTCGGATGTTCACGAAATGCAGCTAATCAACAAGACGAGGACGCACAAAAAAAATGCATTAGTGATAGATGGAAGGGCCACCGCACAACAGAGCCTATCTAACCTGCAGACGCAGAATGACCAACAAAACCATCCAATTTATTAAGTTTTTTTTAGGCCAACCATTCCTATTGTTCAGGGATGGAAATGACTGCCCAAATTAACCAATATGTTTGTTACCACGGTGTTTTATTGAGGCATATATGTGTTAGTGATATGCCCCTTAAGACAATAATGGAGACGATTGTATCACGCCTATGTTTATAGAATAATATAATTATTTTGTTCCTTAAGTAAATATCGATCAACATATATGTAACTTATTATGAAACTCTCTGTTCATGTTTTGATATTTTTATGAACTATCATAAATATCGATAACAAATAGGTTAGTACATGTATTGATTGAAAATCATATTTCATGGATTATAGATATAGGGATATCAAATCAATAATATGGATACATATTGGATAACATGGTGTTGGATTGACCCACTATGAGACACGATGGGAACTATTATATTCTTAAATATCATCAGTTGGTCTTATACATAGTGTATTTAAGATCCTTAGACCTTAGATCATCATGGTTTTCTATATGTGTAATAGTATACTTAAGGGTCGCCAAATGCTACTTCGTAACTAGGTAGCATTCGGGTTTACTATGAAATATGCGGAAGAATGTGAGCGTTCAAGATGTAATTTGCCCCTCCTATATAATGAGAGAGATATCTCTAGGCCCCTCGATGTAGTTGGATTAAAGAAATGCATGACCATGCCAAATATGATTGAGAAGTCAATTGCAACTGGGTAATCTACTACAGAACGTGTGAAGAATTGAGCTATTATAGGATACCACATTTCTCGCCTTGATTTTGATCTGGTATCGTGAGGCAAAGGGATTGGTACATAAGCACTATATATGTTCGTTCATTACGATCTTAGTGTATATTTGGAAGTTGCTATGCCTTGTTAGGGGCCACTGCCAACTTATGGGCCGAAAGAAGTTTTTGGACTATGGCTGAATGTGCATGAACCTTCAGGGTCACACATTTAACGGGTTGAAACACATTTGTTCATATTGGATCCGTCACTAATGGGCCAAGTGGATTTTGCTCCTTGGTTAGGCCCCTAACGTAGTGTTCCACCAAAGGGGCTATATAAAAAGAGTATGTTAAAATCAGGGTTTGGTACCACCGCACCCAACAAAAACCCTAACCGTTACCATTCAGGCCCTATCGTGCGCGCTAGTGCTAGCACATTAACGCATGACGTTTCTTCCTTGGACGTGTGAACTTCAGTAGAGGTGTTGCTACTACTGCAGTGCGTGCTTCAGTAGACTTCATACTGTTCCTTGAGGACGATCAACTACCGCTTGAGGACGCGTTGAATCGGGTTGTTTCAACTCTTCTTCCACTGCACTGCACGTCTAGTAATAACTGTCGGTGTTTCGTGCACCGGCAATACGATTTTATGGTCGGATGGGGTCGCGCGCTCCCTCTCCCCGAATGGTCGACTCGTGGAGTCAGAAGATGTATACTGGTTCGGGCCGAATGTCCCTACTCCCGATTAAATGCGGTGTGAATGTATTGATCTTTTGGAGGCCAGGCGAAGGGTGTCGAGGCGGGCGGACGGTCGGCTTGTCCGATCCCCTTGAGGTTTCTAGAAGTCGAGGCTACCTCGGAAGCTATTTTTCCCTTTTCTCCGCGCCCCTCCTCTCGGGCCTGCCTCTCCTTATATAGACGGAGGAGGCGGTTTACAAGGAGTTGTAGAAGACTGAGGAGAAGTGCATGTCTTGAGTCAGTTTCTGTCTTGTCAAGCCAACTACTTTTATCAGAGGTAGGGTTGGTGGCTCTGGCGTCTGATCTTGCGTAATCTTGTCGAGTGGTGGCGTGTTGCGTGGTGCTCTTATCGGCCTTGGTGACTTTAATGGCGCTTGACTTTGCTTAGGCCTCGGGAAAGTGGGCGTACTCCTGCGGTGTGCAGGCGGCGGGACGGGGTTTGACTTCCGGTGGCTCTTCGACAGCCTTGGGAAGAGCCGCCTACCCTGTCACGGATGTCGAGGGGCAGCTGCGCCTGGCGGTTTGCGACCTGGCGTGAGCCTGCTGACTTGTCGTGGCGGAGCTTGAGCCGATACTAGGGCCGGCGTGTCGCGGAACCGCTTGGAACAATCCGTAAGCCGTCAGAAGTCATTGTAGGTCGGGACTTCGTTCTTCTGGCCCAAGTACCTTTCGGTGGTGCAGGACTTAGTCGTGATAAGTCGGCCCGTTCGTGCTTAGGTGATGGAAATTACCCATGGTATGGGTACTCGTCGATGCCAGAGCCGGGGCCGGGTCGGAGGCCAGCTCGGGGGTTTAACTTTGGCGGCGATAGTCGACCAGGTCGGTGTGTTTGCAGGAACGCGCCCTTGACCTAGAAAGAGCAGGTCTTGCATGGCCCTTGGTATGTAGAGCCCCAGTAGTCGAGGAGCCGTCGGGGGTTTACCCCGGTCGAAAAAGTAGCCCACGGACCACTGAGGTCGGCGCTGGCAGTCGGCCGCGCTTGTCAGTCAAGCCCGATCAAAGAGCCGGTCTGTGGCCGATGTGTCTGAGCCCGGCGGGTCGGGGCCGGTCGAGGGTTTACCGGCTGATGGTCATCGACGGTCGGCGGTGTCTAGTCGGCGAGGGCTGCACAGGGTCGCGCCCGGCTGAAAGAAACAGGTCTTGTGTGGCCTTCCGTCGTCCAGAGCCCCGGCCCGGAGTCGGGGCCCGGTCGGGGAGTTTACTGGTCGAAAAGTAGGCCACGGACCCTGAGTCGCGCCTTTAGGTCGGGAGCGCATGGCTTGTCAGTCAAGCCGATCAAGAGCGGTCTTGTGGCGCTTCCAGTGAAGCGTGACCCCGGCGGGTGAGGCGGTCGAGGATTTTACTGGTCCGGATCTGCGGACCCGCGGTGTGCGTGGAGTCCTTAGAATCAGTGGCGGGCGTTGCATTACCGTCGGTTTGAGCGCCCGTGCTCGTCGCGAGCTACTATCGGGTGATCAAGTGGAACCTTGGCGATCCGCCGAGGAGTTCGTTTCAAGCGGCGTAGCTCGGCGTGAAGCGTCAGGCCAGAAGCGTTCCATAAAAACCTTTCATACTCGATCCGTGTGCCCGGAGTCGTCCGCCGACCGGGCGGTGGCGCTACTCATCGATGAGTTCGGCGGGAGAGTGTGGTATGGTCTCGAGCGAGTCCGGTGATTGGTTGATTCGTCCGTGACCCAGCGGAGGCCCTGCGGGGGCTCAGCTGCGACTGCGCCCCTCGCTCTTTTTACGTCTTTGAGGCGGCTTCGTTCGGCCCATTTGGATCGGCCTTCGTAACCCAGCGCACGGTGCGGGCCTCGGAGTGCGAGCCTATAAGCGGCTTACTCTCCGAGGCGAGGCGGCGATGGGCCGTTGCATACCTTTCCGACGCAGGCGCCTTAGCCCATCGTAGCCGGCGAGGCTCGCGATCTTTGTGCGGCCTTGTGTGGCAGCCATCTGTCGGGTAGTTAATGCGCGATGGGATTTAAATGGTGCGGCGCATTCACCAGAAGCAGACTGGCGGCGACGGGCGGTTTCGCGACGCGCGTTGATCAGCGAGGCGTCGATTCGGCGCGGAGGCGTCATTCGCTTTGGAGCCTTATAAAGGAAGGAGTGGGTGGCGTGGTAGGCGCCAAGCCTTCCGTTAAATGCGGCTACGCAAAAGGAAAAGGGAGGAAGCGAGGAAGAAGAGGAGTCTCTGCTCGCGGCGTCGTCCCTGCTCGCCAGCGCAATTGGAGATGTCATTTGTACGCGTGGCCGTGGCGTAGTCGCTATCTCGATGCAGAGAGGAAGAGTTCCTTCACTCCAGCGGCTTTGAATCGGTGGCGAGTTCAGCCGGCCAGGCCAGAGGACCCGGGCAGGGGCGGCGAGATAGTCTCGTTGGCGTCCTTCTGACGAAGCAGGCTTGGACTTCCCTCCACCGTTAAATCAGGGAGTTCTTTGCACTATTGCAGGGAGGTTCATCATCGAACCCGAATGGAGTCCTCCACATTGCGGTCTTCATGGCCAGTGTGAGGCCTTCTGAGGATCGAACCCGGCTGGGGGCTCTGGCGCCACTTCTTCTTGTAGCGAGTCGTCGCCGGACACGACCTCCTCGGAGCTCGATGATTCAAGCTGCGCCCAACCACATATGGCCGTTCTCGTCGACTTGAAGGCTGAAGCGTCCCAGGGTGGCATAGCGAGTGGTTCTATGTCAGGAACCTCGGCAGTGATGCCGACCTTGGTGGGAATCTTAGAAGTGCATCCTTGTTGGACACAGGGGTCACGACAAGAAAGCCGGAAGAAGGTGGGCGCGATCGCTGAGAGTCGCGGACCTGAGCAGCGAGGCCTGGCGGCAAAGGTGGTCCCTCGGCGCGTTCATGGAGGCGCATCCAACCCTTCAGGCCAGGATTCGCCCGTGTTTGAGTACATGGGGCCGGCCCAGCCTGCAGGAAATCGTCGGGCGGGAGCTTCCCTCGTCGGAGATCCCTCGCGCGTGTCGCCCGATCTCCATCGAGGAGACCGAACCAGCGAGCGGCGCTGCGCCGTTCTCGGCAGCGAATCCAAGGCTGAACACAATCGGCGGCTCTGTTAGCTTTTGCTTTGCTCTGCTCCTCGCCTCCTTACGGCGTGCTCCGTAGGGCTCGGTGGGTGATCTCCGTCCCTTCTGCCAGGGAAAGGAGTTGAGACCGTCTTGCTGGAAAGAAGAAAGCAGGGGCCGTACTGCTAAGCGGAAAAGGAGGCCACCAAGGCGGAAGAGGAAAAGCGCGGGCCAGGAGCCCAGCGTGTGAGAGAGGTCTCGGAGAGACCTCGGAAGAGACCTCGAGTGAGGGTGACGAGGAGTCGTTGTCGGCGGGGAGAGATTGCAGGGGCGGTCCCGGCGGCCGCGGAGTCCTAATCGCGGGGCCCGGCGGCGGACTCCTCGAGAAGAGACGTGGCGCGAGGTTTTATCAAGGCGCGGGTCGTCGCCTCCTCGCGGAGGTCAGCAAGAGACACGTCAAGTCTCCCGGTTGTCGCTCCTCGATAGCGACTTGCGCCAATTCCTCGATCTTGACTATGCAATTCTGGCCGGCCGGATGCGAGGCCTCGCGATCTTTGGGAGGCGGCGAGCCTGCCCGGTGGTGAGAATCGCCCCCTCCGGTCTGTCCGCGGGCGCGTGGTGGTTGTCGGGAGGGGATCGTTGAATCGCTCCATGATGGGCCCGTTAGCGAGGGAGCCATTTGCAGAGGGCCTTATCTGGCAGCTGCCGGATGTGTGAGCGAAGCCCGTCAGGCGTCTCGCATCTTGCCGTCGACGATGAAGATGGCCGGCGAGTTCTGCCGATCTGCCTTCCCGTCTTGCCTTGTGGAAGTGCGCGTGAGCCCGTTCTTGAAGGCTCTTGAGATTCGCGTCGTTTACAGCCGGCGGGGCGAATCGCCACCCGCCCGGGGAAGCGCCCGGCTTGGCGGTCAGAGTGTCGCCGATGGCGCTAGCAAGCAGCCGCCCATGGCGTTCGTCGGCGAGAAATCAAGTCGAGCGATCGCCGTCGCCAGACTTGGCGTCGATCTGACGGCCAGAGGCCGCGCGTCACGGGCGGCCAGCGAAACGTCGCGGATTAGAACGCTACGGAGAGGATGACATGGAAGGATCCACGCGAACTTACCCTTATCGTTGGCGCGCGGCGTCAAAGCGAGGAAGTCCATTGCTGCTGGCGCTTGACATCGGCGGTGGGCAAGTCAAAGTTCCTCCGGCATTTACTGGCGGTAGAGTGCCATAGAGCGGGGCGCTCGGCCTTCGGAGGCGCTTGCGTGAGCAAGGAAGGAGCTGCCTCGTGAGTCGGTAGGTGAGGAGTCGGCTGAAGCCTTGCGAGGAGGCTCGACGTCTTTGGTCGTTAGCCCGCAGGGAGAGAGGGCAGTCGTCCAGCGGATCTTTGAGCGACCAAGACTTCGCGGTCGATCGCGGCGTATCCGCCGGCGGGAAAGCCGATCCTCTATCGGGAGGAATCTGCGAGTCGACCAGCGAGGAGGCCCGTCAGGCCAGCCGGCGGAGATCGCTTCGGGGTGAGCTCGTGGCGATGAAGGAGCTTGCCCAGAAGCGCTTCTGGTAAGCCGGCGGAAGCGCGTGCCAAGCGAGGAACCCGGCGCCAGAGAGGCTTAAGTGGTGGTGAGCTTAGTCTTAGTGGGTCGCTGCGGCGGCGTCCTGGCGTTGTTTCGTCCTGCGAGATCTGCGAAAAAACCTTACCGGCCGGAGTCGCGAAGAGCGGCGATGGAGCACGAGGCAGCGGCGGTCGAATCAGCGACTCGGCCCCTTTGAAGTAGCGGTGGCGGAGGCCAGGCCTTGGCCGAAACCAACGGCAGCCCGGTAGCGATCCTCGCGTGGGCGTCGGTATTGTGTGCCATGTGCCGGGCTTACTCCGGGCCGGCAGCGCCATCCCGCCATGCTTGGTGGATCACTGGCGTCGGCGTCGGTCGCGGAAGCGGCGGTGTAGCGCTTCTTATTACCCTAGTCGCTCAACACCGTCTCTTATTACGACCAGCGTCGACCTTGAAGTGATCGGGGAAGCGGCGTCATTGTTGGCGAAGCGATGAAAGAAGGTTGGCCGTTCATGGCGGAGTCGATCCAGTGTGCCCAAGAGATGCGGCGAATCTCGGCCGCGTAGAATTCTCCGTCGAAAGGGGAGGAGGATTAGTTTTCTTAGTTTGCTTTTTGGCAATGTATGTGATGAGCAATTGCCCTAGTCGAGGCTTCGGCAGGTACATTTTTAAGTTACTGCCGTCTATCCGTGTTTCTTTATGAATTTGGGCAATTTATCAGCCGTAGCTACGGGGGTCCACAGGGGGTGCCCTGAGGCGTGAAGCGTTGCACGATTCATGCGAAGAGGACATGGGGGCGAAACTGCCTCGGCGATTGCTTGGTGAAGGAGGTGTTGGAGTCGAACCACCTCGCCGCATGGCTGGCGGAGTTGAAATCTAACCTAAGTGGGGTGCTCGGCCGCTCGTAGTGTTTCTTGCTCGGGGGCTTGTTTCCCTCATGCAGTGCTACCGAGCCGTGGCGCGAGGCGTGGCGAAGTAGTAATGCTGAGCCGAGGGAAATAGCGCGAGGTAAATAGCTCGATCGGTCGGTCGCGGCTTAGGTTAGCGACCATGCGTTTTTAAATGATGGTCGGGTTGGGCGGCTGAAGTAAGTCGTAGCATTCGTCAACCTATGTCGAAAAGCTCCATCGGCCGCGCTCGGCCTTAGCTCAGTAGCCTCCTTTTTGCACAAAGTGCTACTTGAACCGTAGCATTGGGCGTGGTAGCATTTTGGTTTTGAGGAGTTACTTTAGGAGGAGCTTCGGTCGGAGTAGTAGGTTATCGATTTAAGTCGCCGGCCCCAGGTCATGCGGCCAGTGGTGCGTGGGGAATTGGTCACGGATCGCCAGTAGCTTGAGTTAAGTGGTGGGTGTGCGATTTTTCCGAAAAGGAAATTTACGCTTTGGAGATAAAGTGGATTAACTCGCCTTGAGACGTGATTTTGGAGGCGTGGTAACCGTCTTACTTGGCCGTCGCGTGACCCAGTAACCGTCTTCTGCTCCTCTCGTATTGCCTTGGCGACTTAGGGCGCTTTATCTTCCTTGCGCCGCGGGTATAAAGGGCGTCAAAGGCGCTGTTGCTCCATGCGCCATGGCGGACCACAATGCTCGGCCAGCGGAGGTGGTTGCCCATCCGAACCTGAATTGCGGGAGAAGCGCGGAGATCATACTTGTCCCCAGGCGATGGCGCGGGGTGTATGATGCCTGGGAGTTAGTGGCGAGGCCGTCTTGGTGACTCGCCGCCTGAGAGAGTGGCCCGAGCGGCGAGGTGGCGCCCGTTAAATGGGAACTAGAACCTTGGCGTCTTGACGACAGCCGCGCTCTACGATCCCGAAGGATTACGGTGAGTGGCCTTGGCCGAGGCTCCGTTGGCTCGGCGACCCTCGGGCGGCGCATTGCGCGGCGGCAATGTTACGGTTGGCGTGAGGAAGAGCGGAAGGCGTTCGCTTCCTCGGTAATTCTTGATGCACTGGCCTTGTGAGCAGCGCGGAAGAGGCAGTGGTGAGCTAGTGGCGTGGCGCTCGATTCGGCTGCGGCTTATCGAGCTCGGCCTTTGGGCTTCTAGCTCACCGTTGACATCGGCGGAGAGTCAGAGCGTTGTAAATCTTTGTCGCGTCGTCTTCCGCGGGATTCCTCCCGCCCGCGCTTCGTAGCGGGAGGAGAGAATCCCGATATTAGCGAAGTGGAGATAGCTCCGCCGCACCGTCATCATATGCACTTTCAGCGAGCGTAGGCCCGCCGAGGCACACTCCTTATCGAACTAAACAGTGGCTAGAGAATCCGTCGGCAATAGTCGTGGAAGAAGCCGTAGCGTAAGCCATAGCCCGTACGAAGTTGTGAGCTTCGTGGAGGGTGGATTCCGCCGCTCAGCGCATGCGCGTATCGCGGTGTTGGGGAGCCGCGCCCGGCGCCGCATCGACGCGTAGCGGCGGCTTGAGGCCTCGGCGGAATTCTTGAGGGCGTCGGCCCGATCGCATCCAGGAGCTTACGGAGGCGTCGGTCGGACAGCGAGGGCGAGACAAAGCTCCGTGGTGGCTTGATGAAATCGAGGGCGCGAAGCGGATCCGGCCCCCTCGTCACTGCGGCGAAAGCGTAGTGGGAGGAAGCCATCGAGGAGGAGAATGGGAATCGAAGATGAAGATGTCGGTGAAGCGGCGAAACCCCTACAGTGGCGTAGCTATCGGTGTTCGTGCAGAAGCAATCACGATTTATGGTCGGATGGGTCGCGGCGCTCCCTCTCCGAGATAAGTGGACTCGTGGAGTCGAGAAGATGTATCTTGGTTGGGCCGAATGTCCCTACTCCGATTCGTGCGGTGTGAATGTATTGATCTTTTGGAGACAGGGAGTGTGTGCAGGCGGCGGACGGTCATTTGTCCGTCCTTGAGGTTTTCGCTTCAGAAGTCGAGGCTACCTCGGAGGCTATTTCCCTTTTCTCGCGCCCCTCCCTCTGGGCCACCTCTCCTTATATAGGCCGGAGGCGGTTTACGAGGAGTTGTGAGACTACGAGGAGAGAGTGCATGTCTTGAGTGCAGTTTACTGTCTTGTCCAGGCCAACCCTGCTGTCGAGGTAGGGTTGGTGGCTACAATGGCGTCTGATCTTGCGTATCTTGTCGAGTGGCGTGTTGCGTGGTACTCTTGTCGGCCTTAGTGACTTTAATGGCGCTTGACTTTGCTTAGGCCTCGGGAGTGGGCGTACTCTGCGGTGTGCCCGAGCGACGGGGCGAGGTTTGACTTCTTAACCGGTGGCTCTTACGACAACGGGAAGACGCCTACCTGTCGGATGTCGAGGGCCAGCTGCGCACAAAGCGGTTGCGACAGCGTGAGCCTGCTTGACTTGTGCGTGGCGGGCGCTTGAGCTTGATACTAAGCGGCGGCGTGTCTTGGCAGCAACTTGGAACCAGTCCGCCCGGCCGTCAGGTCGGCCCGCTGGTCGGGACTCGTTCTTTCTTGACCCAAAGTACCTTTCGGTGGTGCAGGGACTTCCGTCGTGATGATCGGCGATTCGTGCTTAGGTGATGGGGTACCCATGGTATGGGTACTCGTCAATAACGATCTATGATCGTTTACTTGCTTGGCATTCTGGTTTATGGGATAGAATTTTTAACTTGAGTTAGTGTAACCTACTCGTATTCTTTCAATATGCATATGTCTAAATGGTCTGATAGGTTTGGACACAGAGCTCTTGATCACTATTCCATTTTATATTCGCAGTTGGGTTTGGACATGTATGGATGGACAGATGCTGCAAAGTTGATTAGGACTAAACTAAACCAATTTGGGGGCTAAACTGGCCTATGGACCACCACACCACAATAGTCCGATAAGTATGAAGAAAAGATAGGTCCTTCCAGCACACACTGGCTGCACCGTGCGCACATTCTATTATCTCCACAAACGTATGGCATGGCTTGTCCATGTAGGCTCTATAGCTAGTCTCTCTCAAAATGGCCGGTGCTACCATATAGCTACTACATGCAGGCTTGTCAAGCTATAAATATAGAGGGACAAAGATCTCCAGCGCTGTTGAGGAAAGCAATTTGGGCCCCTACGCATGAAAGAAAGGCAAAAATGCTAGCGTTACCCGATGGTACGTTTATCAATCCTCCTCTGGAGTGTCGGAACTTGTAGAAATTGTATAGTACATTGCATTGTTTCTTGTAAAATTCCTGTGTTTTAAATAAACCTCTAAGATTTCTTAATTAGTTTAGGCAATCCTAGCTTAAGTTTTTGCCTAATGATTACAGCTATGGCCTTGGCTTAGGCTCATCGCGATATATAAACAGGGCTAGTATTGTGAGGAAGAAGCAGGCAATTAAAAAACTGAAGTTTGGGCACTTGGTGGAGAACATAGGTGTTTAGGAAGAACATATAAAAGGTGATGGCGTAATCCATTAACTAAAGAGAGGTTTTACTTGCCCATTAGGAGTTGACCGTTGTTGTTAGTTTCAACAGCCACAAATTAAACACGATTAATTAGTCGCATAATAGCTCCAAGCTAAGAACATGTCGTTGATTGGAAAGTGTGCTGGTTATTCAAAAGTGGATGTCTAACATATTCGTTTCATTTTCCTCAAGTATAAAATGATACTGGAGCAATATCTTATGTTTCTTTTCGGTTTTGTACTAGTTAGTGTGGTTGCGATCAAGATTTTAAATTTCGTTTTCGATTTACATCTTGTTAACCTTCAAAATCTGAAATTTTGTCGAAATCTCTTTATTTCGGATAAAATCCAAAAAGAAAAATTCAAATCTGGATCTTTTTTTGACCGACATTTCCGAGATCTCGGTGATTTTTAACCGAACTAAAATTGGTCTAAAAGTCATCAAAAAAAATTGAAAATTTTTGGATGGTCCTAACACATCACAAATATTCTCATAAAAATTGTAGATGATGATCAAGCCTGAGGAATTTTTAAAAATTTAAACAGTGCTACTGTTCTGATAAAAAGGCTAATCATAAAATTTCAACCGAATAGAAAATGGTGAAAACAACGTTAGAAACTTTTGAAAATTTTGTGGGCGGTCTTGACACATCCATAATATTCACATAAAATTTTTAGATATTGATCAAGCTTGAGGAATTTTCAAAAATTCGTATAGTGCTACTGAAGGTTAACCGACAAATTTCAACCGAATGAAAATGGTTCAAACCATATTAGAAAATTTTTAAAAAATTTATGGATGATCATGATGCATCACTAATGCTCCCATAAAATTTTCAGATAATGATCAAGCTTAAGAAATTTTTAAAACTTCTGACAACCGATGTACTTAATTTATGACTCCGAAAACTAATGTGCATAGGTTAACTGGATGATCTACCAACTGTTTCACACAAAAAACGACATGAATAATTCAATCCGGTCAAATTTTAATCAAAAAACAAAAATTTAGGTTAAATTTACCAAGATCTCGACGAGATTTTAGGTTACCATAGCACTTTAATTTTTATTTTTTTTATTTCATTGAGATTATGAAACTCGATTGTCTGAGATTCAAGTTTTCGCCGGAATTTTAATTCTTGGTCACGACTATGAGGTAGGTAGCACCGTGGCAATCATCTAGGGTACACAGAGCTACAAACCAACAATGCCTATGACTATGAGGTTTGTTTTGGAGTATAAAAATCATAGCGTTTTACGAGGCCTTGCATTTTACAACGAACTCACATGCATACTCAGCTAAACTCTGGAAAAGAATAATCCAAATGTCACCTCGGTGGTCAAGATTTTTTTCTTCGAATTTTTTTTTACACTGCTTGACCTTAGAGGCTCCAAATTTAAGAAAATCGACTTGTGTTGTCAGATTAAAACACACACACATGACACATATGGTGTAAATGGTGGGTCAGTGACACAGCGTGCAGTTCTACAGTGATGTAGAACCTGCAATATGCAACGAATTAATCTTAAAAACATAACTTTAATCATTAATCTTTATTGTAGTATATTTATAAAATCTAATAAAATTATAATATTATAAAAATACATTTCGAGACAAATATGCATATATAACTTTTATGTATGTAATTTAAATATTTAAAATTATATTCGCAGTTAAATTTTTAAAAAATTACTATATTTATTTTTAAAATAACAACTATTTATAATTGGGTGGTTAGGTTTGAAAAGATGGAGGCAAAACCTTTGAATTTAACTGAATTCCATGTGCATGTGCAGCTTATGTTTATACGTGTGCGTGCGTGCGTGCTTTCTCACATGTCCCGACAAGCCGTGCATGTACAGCTTATATGTTTATACGTACGTGCGTGCGTGCGTTCACATGTCCCTACAAGCCGTGCATGCTGAGCTAGCTAGCGGCTATGGGCGAGGCACATGCAGCGTTTGACATTTACGCGCGCCGCCGCATTATTATCTATCAACTTGTGCTCAAAGATGGCTACAGGCTACAGAGAACATTTAAACCTTAAAAAGATGATATTTTGGATATAGTAATGATTAAAATTTTAATTATTCATATATATTTTTAATATTTAAATTAGATACATAAAATTATATATATATATATATGTAGACTTATCTAGACAAGTACTTTCATAATATTATAATTTTATTAAGTTTTACAAACATATTATAATAAAAATTAGTAGTTAAAGTTGTGTTTTTAAGACTATCAATATCTAAAACGTTAGCGTTTCGAAGACCGAAGGGAGTAGGTAGCAAGCAAGTAGTATATCGAAAGGAAAGAAAGGAAATGTGAAAAAAAAAATTCTTCATCATTAATTTGCGGCGTGCATGCGTTCAGCAGTGCGGAACGGATGGAAAGAGTGGTGGAACCAGTATATTTTGGTAGCAGGACAAGTATAATTATTTGACGATTCAGGACGAAGTTTTGTCTTAAAAAGCTCGTTTTGATTTCGTTTGTGAATTGTGATGGCGAAGCTATACCGCATTTGTAGGAATAATTGATGATTTATCCTTATTTATTTGTGCCATTAATCATTTGTCCTGTGGTTTTTAATTGATAAATGAGTCATGAGGTTACATGTCAGTGATATATATATAACAAATGATCAATTGCACAAACTAAAACGAGGCAAATGATCAATTCTCCCGTATTTCTATGGCTCGTCGGCAGGGAGCTCAAGAAGTTGTATACCTGCCCGGAAGTTGGATCCGTCGGTCGACGGAGACAAATCCGGTAGAAAGAGTTGGCTGCAGGCATGCTTGGTTACGTAACACAAACTTAATTTACGGAGTCGAATTTGAACAACCAAAGTTTGCAGCATCGAAATTTGAATTTACGAATCGCCATTCACTAAAATACCATGCGGATCTGCAGGACCAGAAGGTCAGAAAGGACCGCGTGATCGACAGAAGATCGACCCAAGCAGGTCCCCCCCGCGATCATCAAAAGAATGGCACGGCCGAGGGGGGCCGGGCACCAATCCCGAGGCGCCGATCAGCTAATAAAGGTGGGTGGATCGATCCATCAGACCATCACACAACGCAATGGTGGTGGTAGAAGACGAAGAGTACCCGTCGTAAGCCGGGAGCTCTCTCTGCACGCAACTTCCGCTTTGATCTGCACCGCACGCGTATGTACATGCACTGCGGGCTCGTGTCCGCACCACGGCGACCCCAAACTCGGGCTCGAACGTGGTGGGATCGGACCGACCGCGTCGGATCGGATCCGATTCGATCCTCCCGTCCGTCATCGCATCCATCTCGGTCAGGTCGGATCCAGGCCAGCTTTTGTTTTGGGAAGCTGCGAGGCCGCGGCACGGGAACCCAAAAGGAGAAAGCCGCGCGGTCTCTGGATGGCGCGTGGGCCCGCGGTGTCATTAGCTATAGCACTTGACGTACCGCGGGTGGTGCGATGTTAAGGTGCATTTGGTTGATGGGATGAGGTTAATAGGAAACGATGGTCCTATACTATTCGATTTCATTATTTTGAGTGAATGAAATGATTTAGTATCTAAAGAGAATATTTCTCAAATTTATATCACTTGATCCTGGATGAGATGATTCCATTCAAGAAACTAAACACACATATAACTGTTTTTTTAAAACCATCGCAGCCAACCAAACACAAAGCTAAACTGCTACGGTACGACGCCGCCTCAAAAGGCTCGCGGGTATCTTGGTGATATAGAATTTTTTTTTTCTGGCTCAATGGCCTGGATGGCTTGCGTTGCAATGATGGTCGTGGTGGCCTCCTGCCACCCTGCCTGACACTTGTGATCGCGTCCCCACGTGCGAGCTTACCGCCGCCGCCGAGTACGTGCTCGCCTTTGTTCATTTTTCTTTTCAACTTCGTTCCTGTGTTTGAGCACTTGGAAGAGCAACTGGTATTGTACGGGTGAAGGAGCGGAGGGAACTACTACAAGTCCACAGCTGCAGTGAAGCACGACAACGCGTCATTACTGCGACCTAACCGACGGTCCAGATCGAATGTACAGGACAGTTCGAGCTCGGGAATACTATACACTACAGTTAAGGAGATCGTGAGCGTTGTGTAAGAAAGAATCACGGGCCATGCATGCGGTTCAACAAGTACAGTGGCTGCATACACTGTAGCATCGCACCAGATCGATACGGATCTGTCTACATGTACTGCGGCTGCATCCAAAGTAACAATATCGGTTTGAAGAAAATCGCTCAAAATTCAAAAAACAGCAATATTGAACCAAAATAAAATCATTAAATATCAAAAAAAATAAAAAAAAAAGAAAATCGAATGATCAATCTTTTTTGCAATCTATTTTTTAAGCGGTTTTTGTTATTTATTAAACCATTTTGGATATCGTACCGTCCGATTTTTGACTGCATCCCAAATCTCACCGGTCTCTTCCCTTCTGGTAGAGGCATGCATACCCGAAGCTTCTGACAATAATGTTGGCCGTTGTCAGATTAGCTAGTTGAGTGGACTATTTCTGCGCACAGTGTATATCTACTGAGACTGTGACGCGGCACCACGTCCTTCAACACGGAGACACGTCCTTCATTAGCAATTTTTTGGCGCTTCCCTGCCAACACGACGTATAAAAATAGTATAATAATGCGACATTTTTCCGATACCACTATGCGAAAGAACACATACGTGTACTTGTACGTGCACGAAGCTTAGCTAGTATCTCTACTATTATAAAGCAACAGTTGGTGGCAGTGGTGAGTTCTACCCATGTCATTAATTGCCCTGCTTAATTGCCCTACGCAAAAAACAAAGCGTTGCTTTAATTAGCCAGCTTTCGCAAGAAACGAAGCGTTAAAGATAGATGTTTGATCTTGTGAAATAATTTTTTTATTTTTTAATCTTTATTTTTCGTTATCAATTTTGTTTTTCGTAGCAATGCACGCACGGGCATGTAACTAGTATATAGCAATAGGAGACATTCCCAAAAGACACGCTGCCTCATCCTCGGAAGCAGCTGACCCGCAGCTTGGTTTCGGCAACGGAAGCTGCGTGAAATTTGCGAGGAAGGCCGTTTTTCTGGTACTCCCTCCGGGGGCATAGATATCTTATCCTATTGAACATAGGTATTATTAAAATTTAAACTATCAATATCTTAATAAATATTTAAATTAGAAAAATGAAAATCATGTGTAGATTTGTCTTGAAAAATGCTTTGATACTATTATGATTTTATTGGATTCTATAAATATAGTAGGTAGAAATTAATGATGAAAGTTATGTTTCGTAGGTCATATCATATCCGAAATGACCTGTTTCTGTGACGGTGGGGAGTATTTCACGAGGGAGGAATGAATGTTTGCTTGGGGAGCATCATTGATGGAGAAGCTAGGCGCATTGATGGAGAAGCACTTCGCATTACGCCATCACGCGCTGCTGCAGGTGCGAGAAGGCTGGCTGATCATAGGAGGCGACAGCGAAGGCCCATGCAGCAATAAAAGAAAAAGAAGCAGGCGGTGGAGGCCCATCTATGCGGCCGACGCGGTAAAGACGCCACAGAGAACGGCAGCGATTTTGGCAGCCATTTATTAAAGGATGGAATTATGATACTGATAGCTTAGGAGGCAACTACTATACCAAGTGTGGTGCTGATGCCCTGATCTGGGGGCCCTGCCTGTCTCCTTGGGCCCACGCCATGCTGCTACGCATGAGTTCCGATTGCCTTCTGCTGGAGCTTTCCAGGCTTTGGTCGCATGGAGCTTGTCGGCATGCACGTGGCTAGATTTTTCTCTCCCTCTTCTTTGACCTCCAAGTCGCTTTAATGGAAGGCGTGAGGGGGAGTAAATGGGCTCACAGCTCCGGACACAGAGAGGCTGCCTTTTGGCTCATGAGCTCTTCATGTTCATGCCTGCCTCAGTGCGTACTGTGTAGCACCTGCGCTAGCAGTGGCACTGTCTTCAGAAGCCCTGTTCTCGCTGTGCAGGCTGCAGCGTGGCCCGGGCACCTGCCTGATCATTTATGGCTCTCACAGTTTACAGGTTGCCCTGCCATCCGACTCAAGCTGCTGCTACTGACGAAAGAGCCAAAAAAGCAGCGGAGAAAGGATATAAATTTTGCTCCAACCATGTCTTAGAAGTCACACACACAGTGACACAACACTGAACACAAGTTTGAAGGAGAACAAATAATGACGCGACGCCTGGTCATGTTGCTTCATCTCGAACCATAGCAACAGAAATCCAAACAGTAAGAGCTAGAAATTCCACTAGCGGTTGAGAAGAAATTCGATTTTTATTCTCGCCAAGGGAAGAAGAAATTAGCAACGAGGGCCAGCGAAGGTACAAGTTCCAGGTCGCCTTTATTCTTCCCCATTAGGGACGTGATCGGATCGGATACGGTCGAATATTGTCCTATTTATATTTGTATCCGTATTTTTTATCGAATACAGAATCGAATACGAATTATACAGGATAATATCGGTTACGAATACAGATCGAATACGGATCGGAATCAACATGGATACGAATAATATTAGTCGGATATTTTAAAATCCAATTTCAGTTTTTTTTTCCAAAATCGGTCCAAATTTAAATTCAAAATTCCAAAAAAAATATATTTGTATGTCTTTTTTTGTCTTTTTATCCCTAGCTTGTCATACATGTGACTCTGTGAGTAACAATGTACCCCATTGCAATAATTGAACCAAATAATTTGCAGCTGGCATATACTGCTGAATCCTAAGTAGCCCTCCTGAAACACCACTTGCCAATTTCTGTACCACCTTTATCCAAATATCTCCAAATTAGCATCACACATGAACACATTATATCTTGTCATCCAATGCACTTACCTCAAAACGATGAAACATGTTAAATTGTTAATGTGTTATTCTGAAACGTGTTATTCGGATAATATCCGTATGTCATATTCGGATATTATCTGAACAAAAACTCGGATATTCCGTATCCATCGGATAATTAGTGTTCCATATCCGTATCCGTATCCATGTAAATTATCTGTATCCATATCCTTATCCGAGAAATCAACTGGATATCTGTGAAACTATCCAAATCATCATCCAAATCAATTCGGTCGGTCGGTCGGTCGAAAAATATCCGTACCAGTTCCATCCCTATTCCCCACTTCCGCACAGTAAGACCGTCAGTCCGGGTGCAAACTACAGACAATGGTGGGCACATACATCTCACGAACCAAGTATGAGTTCCGCCTGCAAAATCAATGATTCCTGCTTTGCAGATCATGCCTGCTCGATGTAACATCCAAAATTTTGCATCTTTGAATTTATTTTAAGTAGTTTAGCCTTCTACAAGTAGTTTAGCCTTCTACAAAAATTATCATAATTTTTATTGCTAATTAAAGCTTAATTTGAAATTTCTCTAATTCAAAAAGTATTTAATATGATTGATTCTCATGTGAACAATAGTTCAAATTATTTTATTTGGGTTCTATATACTCTAAAGTATTTACAGAATTTTCTAGGAATTGTTCAAGCCTATTTGCTATTTATTTGGAGTCAATTTGTATTTTCTGTATTTTCTAAAAAGAAGAATCAAATACAAATGTTTTAATAATTTTTTGGTTGAAACCCAGCGCCAAACCCCAGCTCAGCTAGCTGTGCGTTGTAGCCTAGTTGTGCGATAAGCCAAGTAGCCCACCCCAATCCGCCGCCACTTCAGACGCTGATAGGTGAGGCTCACCTATCAAGTTCTTCGTCTTCCCAGTGCACGCAACGGACTCCATTTCGAGTCGTGGGCTCGTGGCTCCCGCGGACACTTCCCCAGTGCACGCAACGGACTCCATTTCATGGGAGTGCCGTCGTGGGAGCAAAAGGTAGATTTTGTTGCCGCTGGTGAGTTTTTGGTCTCTTGGTTCATGTTAGGAAACGGATTCGTATCCGATATGACTTTCTTCTCTGCCAGAACCGCTTATATATAGAGGCGGGGTCACCCCATTGTACACAAGCATACAGAATAAAGCCAGTACCTGCTCCTCCTCATATTGTGTCTCTTGCCCTCTCTCTGCTTCTCCACTTTAGATCTATTAGGCAACCCCGGACTATTCGATGCGAGGTTGTCCTAACACGATTATCGCAGAAGCTCTACTTGGAGAAAGATTGAAAGGTGAGAAAAAGACAACAAGCGAAGGATCGCCGACTACAACGAACATCGACCATCGCGATTGATCGCCGATCCGATCTGCAATCAACTCGTTATCGCCGGCATCCACTGGATTGCGAAAGAAAAGTCTCTACGCGACTCATCTCTACGCGATAGCCTACCAAGAATAGATTGAAAGGTGAGGATTGAATCTAATTCTCGATGAATCAATGCTTGCATCTAATCTACGCATTAGTACGGTGACTCGCCGTGGTAGCAAGAAGTTACGAGTACACAACACCTATTACGTATCTAGCACTAAGCCAGAGAGCAATACAGATCGTGGCATGAAGCCGCAAAACAGATCTATCTGCGATCCGCAATATACAAATTCCATCAGTACAATGAAGCAAAACCACTATGGCTTGAAGCCGCCTGGCTTATTTAGCACGGCCGCCCCGCCGAGGACGACGGGCACACGCATGGCCTTGCAGGTCACCACCGCGCCACCACCACCTGAAAAGCGCTTGATGGCACGAAGCCCGGCCTGGCCGTGAGCTCAAGACCGTGCACGTGACTCGCCAAACACCCCAGATGCTTGAAGCATCGCCATCGACCCGCCGCTTCCGCTAACGGGCCGGCATGATTGAAGAAGAACTGGATTGGTTCAAGTCATGTTCGCCACGCTTCGGCCACGCCCACCATGGCTCCAAGTTACCTCACCGGCAGCGCTGGCCGACGCATTGGGCCGGCCAAATGGCCAAGAACGCCGCTTCGCTCGGCTCGCCTGGCGAGCTTGTGCTCGTGCGCGCCACCGCTAACCGTGCCTTTACGCAGAGTCGCAAGCCCGCTTGTGGCAGCTGCGTAACGCCGTCTGGCTAGGTCTTCGCGCGCTTGAAGCCGGCCACATCGCCGCCTTTCGGGCCTCGCTGGGCTGCCGACACGCCGCTGCCGTTCGCCTGTGTTTCGCTCGGTCGCGAGCTCACAGACATCGCCACAGGCCGTACACAGCCCCGCTGCAGTTCAAGGCGTCTCGGCCGCACGACTTGACGTCGCTGCCACAGCCGGTGGCCGGGGCGCCTCCTTCTCGTATTGGATTGATCGGACATGAGGTCCCCAAAGCCACCCAGCTTTGGAACCGGTGAAATCCGGATAAGTGTAGAGGAAAACGTGAAATTCCTTTTTAGCCCACCAATCCAATCGTGAGAAGGGCCACCACGCAAGGCTTCAGTGCTTATGTTATGAAGGCCAAAGCACCAGAAGAACTAGCTTTTATAAATGACGTGAGATTCGTGTGACCGCAGAGCCACACTTCACTTGAATACAATATGGACATGAAGTCAATATACATGGACGTGATTCACGTGAAGGCTTTGATTGAATGGGTAATAAGCCGACGACCGATCCGATGCAAAGCTTTGGATTCAAGTCCAGTTAAGACACGGGAAAGGGCTTTCCCCGCAAGACTTGTCCTGACCGGCAGAAAGCCTCTGTGCCGTTTTGGACATAAAGTCCATCGTACATGGACTTGAAGGCTTGAAGCCAATTGGTTCAATGAATTACGAAGCGGACCGGGCCCGAGCAAACTCAAAATGATTAGAAATTCATAAAAAACAATTAGAAAATTCCAGAAAATCGTGGAAATTAGCAGAAAAATATGGAAATTTCTAGAAAATTGCAGAAAAATTCTTGGCTCTGTTTTATTATGTATTTAGCCTTATTTTCTGTATTTATGAATATTTGCATGAATTTTCGCATTAATTGCCTTGTTTAGAATATCGGAAATTCCTGAGAATTTATTTTCCGTATTTATGAATTTATGAATTATGTCATGTTGATATTTGCTGAAATTCAATTTCTGTACAAAGTAATTCAAAATTGTTTGGAAATTAGCGTAAATTATGAAAAGTGTTAGGAAAATTTGCACTTCTCATACAATGCTTTATGAGAACATGAGTGGTTGGGATTTGATTTTGGTAATGAATAAACAGATATGAGACAATTGGTGTTCAGGAAAACACACGAGGCTTGGTTCTTTAATTGGCACCCTAAACTGGAAGTGCTCCTCCCTCATGTGAGCCCTAGGGCTTAAAGGTGCTGACTGCCAAGAGTCAAATTGACAGAGATATTCATTACATTGTTGCTCCTACCAACAAGAATTATATAAGTTGTAATTAGACTTATGCCATGTTTAATTCATGTTGCAATTTATTTTCATATCAAGTGATGCCGAAAATTGCGTATAATTAATGTAAAATTGCCAAATACTATGGAAAATCGAAATTTACGAGAATTTATTTCGCATTTATGAATTTATGAATTGTGCAATTATTGTTTATTACGAATATTTATGAATCAATCTTGCATTTATCTTGTATCTATGAATCTGCATTATGAATCATGTATTTATGAATCTTGCAATTATTATTTTCTTTTAGTTTGTCGGAAACTCATGAGAATTCAATTATGCATTTCATTGAATCCAATGCATTTCCTATTAGATTGCACGCAGTAATCTAATGGAAGAACCTTATGAATGTGCAAAGGTGTGGCATTATCTAACGTGAGTTTTTGAAGAATCTGACATGAATTGTCGAATTATCTCACATAGACATCAGATTGCATAATGAATAGTAAGCTCTCGAAGAGCATACTTTTCTCATGAATAGAATTGCAATTTACTCTTTATTCCAAAGATTCTTTATTTACAAGAAATTTTTGAATTACTTAGCCACTGTATGATTAGAATTATTTTCTTTTCATCTAGAAATCGTAATAGCCTAATGGAGGAAATATGCATTGTTGATAAGTGGCACAACAAATACCATCTTAAGAGAGTCTAAATACTTCCGGACAATCACGAAGAACGCCGAAGGATTCACGACTATCGCAGTAGTTTACACGATATAATAGGCCTGTGAAGAGCCACAATTATATTGCCAATGAGTACAACTTTGGTAATTGAAGAAGCCCTCTTGTACTCGAATCAACCCGCACTCTCTTAAGTTTCAAAGATATCCGCGCAATGGGTTTCACGAGAAACCAATGAAGAAAATGGCAAAGATCACTTGTGCATTGTGAAGCACGCGGAATATGGAAAGATGGTACTAGAAAATGTCCTCATATGAATCGGGTTATACTACACTAAAATCAATGCACATGCGGTATACTTCTTTGAAGACTGCTTTCTTAGAAGCTCGACTATTTGCTTTATGGCATTGTAGATTAGGTCATCCTCGGTCTTAGATTGATGAGAAATATAGTTAACAACTCACAAGGTCATGGCATTAATGTTAAGAATTTCCGAATCACGAAGATTTTGTGTGCCATGCATGTGCCACCGGAAAATTAATAACTAGACCTCTATTATGAAAGTGCAACATGAAATCCATGCATTCCCTGGAACGCATTCAGGATATTTGCGGCGATTCAGCCCTTTGTCGTCAAGCTTTGATACTTTATGGTGCTCATTGATGCTTCTAAATGGTCGATACATGTTTCTTGTCAACAAGGAATCATGCATTCAGAAACTCGATCTCAGATCATCGTAATTAAGAATGCTTTTCCGATCATCGCGTGAAGTCCATTCGAATGGACAATGCCGGCTAATTTACTTCCAAGGCATTTGATGATTATTGTACAAAGAACGGGAATAATCAAGTTGAGCACTCGCGCATCGCATCCATACGCAAATGGGCTAGTCAAGCACTAATAAAGAGGATTAAGTTCATTGCCGGACGCTCTTGCAGAGTTGTAACTTGCCCAACACTTGTTGGGGACACGCAGATCTCGCACGCAAAGCAAAGACTCATCAATTATAGACCATCGGCCTACAACATTCATTCACCTATGCAACTAGTGCAAGGGTCATCCCGAAGATTTCCCATCTTAGAAATTTTGGTTGTATGGTATATGTACTCTATACCACCCTCACGGTACAATGGATGCAATGGGCCCTCTCCGCAAGTGCGGGATATACGTTGGTTATGAGAGTGCATCCATAATCGCACTTGGGAACCCATGATCGAGACTTGCATACAAAATCGACCACGATCGTATCTTTGACGAGGACCGCTTCCGCCATTAGGAGAGAATCAACCATTGGATGAAAATGGAAATAATATGGTATTCCATCGGGATCTCGCATGACCTCGCAAGACTAATGAAGCAAATCAAGAAGTCCAAGATAATTGATCGCGTAATTTAGCAAATGAACCGCTCGATCATTTTTGTGATCTCAAGAGCGTGGTTAAGTCGCATATACCCAAAGAAATGCACCGAGAGGGTGGAAATACCAAAGAAAGCAGAAGGTATCCTCATCCTTGCTCAGAGGCCTCAAAGAAAAAGAACAGAAATCTGCTTCTCAAACCCAAAGTACCGAGACGCCCTGGGGGAAAATCGGGCAAGAGGACTTACCACACCTAATCACAAAAGTGCCCTAAAGCAAGAAGGGGAGCCAGTTGAGACTTGGCACCGGAAAGAAGCCTGGAAAAGGCAATTCCAGATCTGAACCTTCCATTGGAAGAAGTCACGGAAATAATGTGTGCGCATTACATTGGCGGAGAAAACTAAAGGAACTTGCCTCGGAATGGGAAATAGCAATGAAGAGCAAGTAGAAGTGCATGAAGCACACCATGACTAAAATGGCCATAAATTTTGTAATATCGAGAATCAATGAATAGAGCAAATGACCAATGTCGATGCATACTTTGCAAAGAAGATTGCCACGATCATTAATTATGATCCCGAGCCCGCATCTTCGCAGAGTGCAAGAAAAGGCTCGATTGGGAAGATGGAAGAAGGCAATCACCGCAGAGTTAGTCTCTCGAACAAAAGAGAGGTGTTTGGGCTGTGGCCGCACACTCCCCCATATAAACTTGGGCACAAATGGGTTTTTGTCTGAAGAGGAATGAAAACAATGAAGTTATAAGGTACAAGGCAAGGCTTTGTCGGCTCAGAGGTTTCACTCAACGTCCTGGGGTTGATTATGAAGAAACCTATTCTCCTGGCCATGGGTGGAATTACCTTTAGATACTTGATCTCAATGGCAACCAACTTGAAGTTGAAAATGAAGCTAATGGATGTTGTCACAAAGATACTTAGTATGGGAAACTTGGATTCGAGATATACATGAAAGTACGGAAGGTATCCCTATCCCAAACCAAGACAGAGCAAAGAAACCTATACAAAGGTGAAATTGAATAAATCTTGTGATGGGTCAAGTAGTCGAGGAAGAATGTGGTACAATCGCTTAAGTGACTTTCTTTGCAAGAAAGGCTACTCAACAATTAAGATTGTCCATGTGTGTTATACAACGATCCCTCGAATGGATTTTGTATAATCTCCGTCTATGTAGATGACTTGAACATCATTGGGACGGATGAAGAAATTGAAGAAGCATGCACATACTTGAAGTCTGAATTTGAAATGAAAGACTTAGGTAAAACTAAGTTTTGTTTAGGCTTGCACTGAACATGTCCAAGCGGAATCTTGGTACACCAATCTTCCTACACGCAGAAAGTGTTGGAGAAATTTGGTTTTGAAAAGGCATACCCCGCAAAGACCCCAATGGCCCAAGGTCACTCCAAGGTACCTAGACCCGTATACAGGCCTAAAGAAGAGTGGGAGGAAGTCCCGGGAGCGGAATTCTATACTTGAGTGCAATTGGAGCGCCATGTACCTTGTGACAGCACTAGGGACATTCGTTCGGCCGTGAATTTGCTAGCAGACAAAGGCGTGAACCCACCAAAAAGGCATTGGAAAGGGGTGAAGGACATCTTCCGTTACCTTCAAGGAAGCAAAGACCTTGGCTTGTTTTACGGAAAACAATGAATTGAATTTGGTTGGCTATGCCGATCTTTGGTACCTATCGACCCGCATAATGGCAAGTCACAAATCGGGTATGTTTTCTTTGAACAAAGAATTTGCGGGAAGTCATCTAAGCGGACTCTTGTCTCAACGTCGACAAACCACTCGTAAATAATTGCCTTGTATGAAGCATCTCGAGAATGTGCATGGCTTCAAGAATGGTTCATCACATCCGAAGTCATGTGGTTTGAACATGGAACAAACCCCACCATTATCTATGAAGATAATGCACTTTGTGTTGCTCAAGTGCAAATGGGATATGTGAAAAGCAATCTTCTGAAGCACATCAACCCCAAGTTCTTTTATGCCCATGAAATGCATAAGATGAACGAGATAAAGATCTATGATACTAAGTCGTGTGAAAATCTCGCAGATTTATTCACTAAATCACTCCGGCATCTTCCTTTGAAAGATGTGTTAGAAGAATCTGGATGATGAGGCTTAGAGAAGTGCAGATTTCGGGGGAGAATTTTCATACTCCTACATAAATCTCAAACATGAAGATTAGTACCCAACGTGAATCTTGAAGATTAACATTGAAGTTTGGGTGGATTGTACTCTTTTTCCTTAAGTAAGTTTTTTCATTGAAGTTTTCTTACATAAGGTTTTTGATGAGGCAATCCGTGCAACACGAAGCGCGTGTGCTATGTACTCTTTCTCCAATTATTTTTCCACTGGTTTTATGGAGTTTTAATGAGGCATATGCATCTCGATGAAGAGTCCAAGGGGAGTGTTAGAAACTGCAGTTCGTGATCCGATATGGACTCTTCCTTATCTCTATAACTGCTTATATATAGGAGGGGTCACCCCATTGTACACAAGCATACTGTAATAATAAAAGGCACGTTCCTCCTCATATTGTGTCTCTTGCCCTCTCTCTCTGTTCTCCACTTTAGATCTATTAGGCAACCCCGGACTATTCGATAGCGAGGTTGTCTAACAGTTCACACTGTGAGGTTCGTCATCTCGCGTCCTAGCTTTTGCACGCACTGTCATTCGCAGCCCGTTGCCATAGTAGAAGCCTTCGCCGTCTCTATTTCTCGCGCACCGTCGTTCACCGCTGATCGTTGTTAGCCACGACCAGGGTTCACCTTTTCGTTTTGCCGATTTTCGAATGAACAGTGAAATTTGATATTCGCAAAAATCGAGCCGAAAATCGTAAAAATCGCATAAATTTAAAAACCGGATTTTTTTGAAAAAAAAAATCAAAAATCGTCGAAATTCGACGATTTTGATGGAAATTCGACAACCATGTTGAACTTTTTGTGTGGTCGACTTTTGGTAGCGATTTTCGACGATTTTTTACGAAAATCGACCGGTTTCCACCGATTTTTGACACGCAAATTTTTTCGAATTTTCGAATTTTTTCGAATTTTTTTTGAATCGGACCGGTTTTTGATGTCGAACCCTAGCGGTACGGTCGATTTTCGACGAATTTCGTCGAAAAGGTGAACCCTGGCCACGACACCCGTGTTAAAAGGTTCGCCACGTTGAGATCTCTCTAATGGCATGACCTGGAATCACCAGAGCTCGCCGCCGATGAATTTAGGGTTTTGCGCGCCGTTGCTGACGTGTCACCAACGTGGCATGCCACGTAGTGAGGTCAGCTGCTACGTAGGTCTCAGATTTTAGTCTTTGTGAGCTAAGTCTCTGATGTGTGGAGCCCACATGTTAGTTAGTCATGCCCGTGAGCCAAGTCCACCATGGACCAGGCTTATCTGTTTGTGGACTTGGCCCGTAGACCAATGGCCTACATGTTAGCCTCCGTTGTTTTTAGAAAATCCAAAAAATAAATTAAAAAATAGAAAATTGGATCGGGTAGACTTGTTAGTATCTCGAAACAGAATATTTCAGAAACATTCTCCTTTATCTCTTTTTAAGGATTTGATTGTTCGATGAATCTTTCGGGAGTCTGTTCTCTTTCATATGAACTCCGATTGAGTTCGTTTAAGTTTCTAAATTCATCTAAAATTGAGCTCTATACTTTGGTATATTTTATTTGATTTTTATAATTTATTTTGTTTTTCACCGTTCGTTTCAGTTAGACGTTGAAGTGCCAGGAGCATTCGAAGGTAAAGAATTGATCAAGACTAATCAGGAGTTGTTCTAATTCAATTTATGCTTTGATCATTTGAACCCAAGTTTTGCAAATGCTGTTTTGTTTCAATCCATTGCATGATATTTCAAACTATATCTGTTTTCAAATAGTTTGGGAATTAGTTATTTAACACATGTGAATTATAACAACCTCATCATTTGCTATACCATGATTATTTATCACCTTAGGGTAGATCTTTATTAGTTGATTGCTAATATATGCCAGCGCGAATTGGTTAGAACGTGCTCACTTTGCTTAGCCATGCCACAAACAATTGATATCTTTTGAAAGTGCAAATTCAACTTGATTAATGGTTTATGGAATATGGTTATGAAAATAGTGTCTTGTGTTGTCACACAATGATGTTGAGTTGTTGATGGTGTGTTGCATGATAATCAACTGAGGTGGTAAATGATTTAGATTAAGACAAGTGGCAAGAGGCCGTGTGATAAGGTTGGTCGGTGTGATATTTGGGTTGGATATTCCATATGAATAGTTTGATATTAGTTAATGAGATCATTGGAAGTCTTGCATCGGTCATTTGAGGATTTAATATTGTAAGCCATTGAATTGAGCTAAATCATACAACATGTCTGTTATGGGGCAGATCTAGCTTAGTAGATTACCTGGTCTTGACATATGATATTTCAGGAGGATAACCAGGCTTTGTATGGTTGGAAAAGATATGTGTTGTAGTGGTTGCACATTTTGAACAATGATTATTCCTAGTCCAACAACGAGATCCTCTTATTCTTCTACTCTGTGTGAGGGAGGAATAGTGAGATCAATCTTATCAAAAGTGTCTATACTTGGATAGAGTTTTCGAAAGATTTTGTTATGATCTTTTTGATCGCATGTCAGTCGGTGCTTGTTATGGCTGAAATTATAAGATTAATCATATCTTGTGAGTAAAGTGTATAACCTTTAGACAGTATACAACCTATTCGAATAGCTATATCTCCGGTTATAGATAATGCTCATAAATTTCATAATTAGATTTTCTTATAAACTAAACTTGGGAAAAGGAGCATGCATGCCAATGAAAATAATGGAATTGGTTTAGGTTGTGTGCCAGTTTATGTTGAGAAATATTTGAGGAATTTATTATTATTATTTGTTTTTACAGTTGCTTTAATCTATTTATTGTATTCAATTGAAAATGTTGTATTGTTGCAAAATAATCATATCAACCATTCTTTTAGAATAAGCTTTGCATGTATTATAATAGAATTACATTTTATACACAACTTGTTAAATACTTTATATACTCACTCTTGTCTTAACAAATGCATCCGTTAAAGAAGAGCCTATACCTACTTTGAAGGAGTTCCACGAGGAAGCGAGTTGCTATGAGTCGAACATTGTCAAATACCTGTGATATGTTGATTGGTTGTTCGCCGAAGTTTTCCGTTTCACTGCTATTTTCTTAAAGTTAAATTCTAATAAGTATAAAATCGACCTTAATATCATTCGACTATCTTTTATTTAATAAAGTCTTTTACTATGTTTTTGTTGTGTATAATTTTGATATTACATATATGTTGTTACTGTGTGTACTAGCATGATCCTAAATTAGTACAATATATATAGATGGTCTGTATTTGTATATTCAGGTCTCGACAGTCAAATGCAGCCGGGCATACTACTGAGAACTTGATCTCTGGACATATACCAACTGAAAAAGATCTCCACATCGTTGATATTGCAGAGGAAGAGATTGCCTGAATAAAATTTTGGTCAAGCTATTAAACCATGCTGGAAATAAACAGAGCCATGGAAAAGCATAATATTCATTCCTCTTACCTCCTCTGCTCAATCAATGAATAATCAATTTCAGCTATTATAGTTGCCTCCTCAAACTAGCAATAAAATGCCAAGAGTTGCGTATGAGATGACCTAACCTTTGCCAGTGTAGTTTTCAGATTGTTAGCGTATGAAATAACGTGGCTCAAGGCAAAATTACAAGGGGTTTTATAGCAGTTAGATTTGATAACTATTAGCTGTGATAGTTTTAAGTCTGGAGCACAATAAATCTTGAGGCTCCTGAAATAACTACAGAACACATGGCATCTTAAAATCTCAAATCAACTTACAGGTCCAACAAGCGTGGAGTGTCCCCACTCCCCAAGCAACATAACCTGCACTGGTATCTCGAGCTGGAGCACAGGCTGCCACAAACAGCTGACAGAAAAATGAGCGATTACGATTTGAAAGCACAAAATTGATAGTGAGAATGGTGAGTCTCTGTACAGAAAAAATAAGGCCAACACAGTAGTGTTCCACATACCTGGCTGTCCGCAGCCCTGGCATGAAAATGGTAATATCATCAGCACATAAGCGAAAGAAAGAAATGATGTAATGTAAAATAAGTAGGGAAGATACTTCAGATGCTTCTCATCATAATAACTATACAGAAAATTTGATAAATGAATTGAGTTTTCCACTAAATCTGAGCTCATTTTAGAAGCCAATTACCATCAATAAAAATACTAGCCCTTTTATCTCATTATTTATCCCCTGCATCATCACGTATCTCTAGGTGCAAATGATTCAGTACATGCAGTACCTTGCCCTTCGAAGCAACTCCCAATGCAATGGCCCAGTAGCCATGTTAAATGCACCAGCATAACATAACAAATGAGCACCTGCAGTAAACAACTGAGCATTGGTATATTTTGTCAGTTGCATGGTTTTTCACTTGATCGTAAACAACAGTAAGCAGCATGTTTTGTGTTAAAAAAAGTTAATAGAAAGATCTAACTGAAAAGCAAACACAACAAATTCAAATTATGTTTTACTAGAGTTTCTAAGACCTAAGGATCTGATCCATTATACGCATACATAGTAGGTTAGCAGCTGCCATGACCCAAATGCAGTGGCAAATGCCATAGAATATTGCACAAGCATAGCTATGCAATCAAATTAAAATACACTAAACAAACAGATACTCATGCATGCCAAGTGTGAAAATAGGATATGAGAAAATTATACCTCTTGCAGCATACAACATTGCCAATTCCTGGAAACGGATGTCATAGAAAATACCTATACCAATTTAACCTACATCTGGAAACAATCAACACTGTATTAGAATATATGCGATAAAAAATAATATAGCTGTGTTGGATTGAGAAAAGAAAACACAACAAAGATTATTTAAATTCAACGAACTACAAGAAAATGCAAATAAAAGCTAGAGAGTAGCAGTACAAGAACAGCAACAAAAAAAACACATGACAGAAAGAAAATGTACTTATTACATAAATGGGATAAAACAATAAGAAGCAAATGCTTAATTAAATAACACATCCAAAGGGATTCTTAAAGCCAAGCAACATTGACAGGCTATATGGAAATGTACAGCTTCAGCATAACGATCTCATTCATTAGACAAGCATTCTCTCAGTAAAACTCAATTCAAATGACCCATACCAAAATTTAGGGATGCATGGACAGCCTTACGATTTACTATCTTAAGCCAGCATGCTTCATTGCAGCAGACTATAAAGACAAACCTTGTCTACAATAGTAAGATCCTGCCCAGCAGTAAGAGTCTTTGATTCCTTGAATGTAATCTTTCCTGGAATATCAATGTCGAAAAGATGGATCTGCATTCATGAAAATTTCATTGTTGTGGCATATTACACACTAAGAAGGAACTACCTTACTAATAATACTAGTTATATGCCCGTACGTTGCTACGAAAAACAAAATTGATAACGAAAAATAAAGATTAAAAAATAAAAAATATTATTTCATAAGATCAAACATCTATCTTTAACGCTTCGTTTCTTGCAAAAGCTGGCTAATTAAAGCAACGCTTCGTTTCTTGCGTAGGGCAATTAAGCAGGGCAATTAAGCAGAGCAATTAATGTGACGTGGGAAGAAACTCTCACTTTATATAGTAGAGATTACTCAGAGTGCATTAAACAAAGTGGCACAAATAAGACGGAAGTAAACTAATCAGCATGTCACAAATAAGACAGAAGTAGACTAATCAGCATGCCACAAATAAGACAGAAGTGATAAAATCTGTATTCTTGCAAACTATGATGTTTTTAGATTATGATGTTTTTAGATTCATTGGAAGAGCATCACAGTACCACTTGGAGTTGTCATGATTGAGGTACTAAGGGTAGTGTGATGGAGAATTGGAGTTAGCATTAATTAGTTTTACAGAATTCTCTATAATGTTATGAAATTTTTGTGAAATGTAGTTATACATCAACCTGAGCAAATCGAGAAATCTGTCTCCTGAACAAACTGTGTTTCGCTGAGACATAGTTTATAAACGAGGCACAGTGTTCTGTTATTATTGACATGCTCAGATTCATGTGCCTTCAGCTACTATATATAAAGCGGAAGTAAAATAATCAGCATGCCACAAATAAGACAGGAGTAAACTAATTAGCATGCCACAAATAAGACAGAAGTAAGCTACTATATAATTATGTTAGTTTACGGAAACAAGTTCACAACTGTACCTTTCTGTGTTTACCCTTAAGCTTGCCATCTGAACCAAAGACACAGCATACATTGTACAAGTTGTTACCAGAACGTTCTGATATGGACCCCACCAACAAGAGTAATTTGCAAGCTACGAGCAACCTCGACATCATTGAAAATGAAGGAGCTGGAAAGCTGTCATTTGAATATGGGCCATTCTATATCTCCTACAAGAATAAAAACAAGAAACTGCAACAGGTGAAAGGTAATAAAGCATCATAAGTACAGGTAAATTTCTCAACCTGGTCCCATAAGCGAAGGTGGACTAGATTATCAAATCAAAATAACACATGAGCTAGCGGATGCATATCTAAACGTGCCCTACAAAGTGTGGAAAAGTACCATGTCTGGAGTATATGGGCCCCGGGTATCTACGTAACAGGCCACATGAGCCCATCAAGAAGGGGCATCCCAGGACGGCTGTAGAGAATCAGGAGTTATTTGGACTCTCACCATTGTGCCCTACAAGAAAGGACCAAGAGATGGTAACTAACTATTGTTGGGGGGATACGATTGTATTTTGGAGATAGAATCCATTTTGTAACCGACTCAGATCCCTCAGCCCCTTACCTATATAAAGGGGGTAAGGGGTACCGGGCAAGATAGGCAAGAAAGACAACAAAGCAAAAACCCACGGTACACGAGTGACATACCTCTCGTAATCCCATAACACAGGACTAGGGTATTACCTCCACCGCTAAGGGCTCGAACCTGTCTAATCCCTTGTCTTATGTTACCATCGAGTTCGGATCCAACGCATAGCCCCGTATAAATTATTGCCGACAACAAACGTCGACAGTTGGCGCGCCAGGTAGGGGAAGCGCGAAGATCAATCTCGACAAGCTCGATGGCTCCCATCAACGGAAAAAGCGTCACCTTCACTTCCGGCCAGGTATTCCACTTCGGGAGTCTCCACTTCACCGCTGACAAGTTCAGCACGCTCACCCTTGCAGACTCAGATCAGATCCAGTCTGGGAGGAACTTCGACGGCGTTTCTACTAGGCTCACGATCGAGTCAGGAGAGGCCACAACCATTCACCCACAGATGGTGCGCCAGAGGCCCTCTTCCTGACCCAGACACGGCGAGGACTCGACCAGGGACGAGTCTCTTTTGTACTCCCCCAGCACAGAGATTGATTTTCGTATGGTGTGTGTGATCGGGGACGGGCGCTCCGAATCACAATACCGACGGGAGACCGAAGAAGCAGCAGGGTAGAATGCCTTCGCCATGATACCCAAGAAGCGTGCACTCGGTCACTACCGAGCCCGCAACACCAACGAGGACATTTTGCATGAAAAAGTGGGAAACCAGTCAGTTTTCCGCACGCCGTAGCAAAACATTGTTGCCTCCAAGACACCTTGGGCTCAATCTTTGAGCCCGACAGCCCGGCTGCCCATCATGGCACAAGTCAAAGCCATGGTGATGGCGGCAGCAATACAACATAACTAGCAAGATCAGGCGACGACAAAGCCACCCCGCGCTCATGCGGAGACACACGGCAAGCAGTTGGATCAACAGTAGTCAGGCGGGAAGCAGTCGGTGTAAGCCCCCACATGGTAGGGACTTGCGCTCGACCATCCGCCGTGACCTCCGCCAGGACCTCAACACCAGGAGGCGCGAACGGGAAGATAACGAACAGTGCCGGCACGACGACGACCGCGACCACTACGATATCGACCACCACTGGGACAACCAACGTTGCGACGGCAGCTGTGGCGACCGCGTGCATCAAAACGCGGGCCTTGGCGGACGTAGGAACCACTACTATCTAGATCACCGCGACGACAATGATCATGGAGTGGAATCTCTCCCGCAACGTCGCTCTCCCCGCCGTGAAGAGGAGACACCGCTCGGCTCCGCTGAGTGGTATGGCCCGACGGTTTCAACCCCAAGGGCATCATCAAGTTTGACAGAGAAAGAGGTCCAGAAGCCTAACTGCAGGTCTACACCCTAGCAGTCAAGGCGGCCGGAGGTGGCAGCAGTGTAATGGCAAATTACCTACCAGCCATGCTCGCACCATCGGCTCAAGCATGGTTTACAGGGCTTCAGAGGAATTCTGTAGATTCCTGGGGAGATCTCTGTGAGCAATTTATCACAAACTTTCAGAGCACTTACGAGAGGCCTGGAACTCCGTGGGATATGTATCAGCTTCATCAGAAGAAGAACGAGTCCCTATGAGAATTCATCCGATGCTTCACGCAGAAAAAGAACACAGTTCGGGACGTCTCGGATGCGGTTGTTATTGCGGCATTCCAGAAAGGAGTTAGCGATTTTGATCTCATCAAGAAGATGTCCTGGAAACCCCCGACTACGGTAAGGCAAATGTTTGCCCGAGCTGACCGCTATGCCACAGCCTCAGATGCCCTGGCCGAACGCCGAGAGGATCGTCCATAACAGAAGGACAAAAAGGACCACACTGAGTCATCAAAACAGAAGGACAGGAAATGGAAGGGCGAGGAATTGGTCACAACAGCCGACCGCGGCCGGACAAAGGCACCGCAGACCAAGGACTACGACGAAGTAATGAACGTGCAGTGACCCTTCCATCCAAAGGGGAAACATGCCGCGAAAGACTGCTTCACCCTAAAGAGATTCGCGCGGGAGAACAACATGCCATCGGAATCCAAGGACAAAAAGGAGGCCGACAAGAAGAAAGATTTTCCCGAAGAGGATGAATACCAGGAGATCGAGCACGAGCTCAATTTCATATTCGGGGGCTCAGGCGCATGAGTCCAAGCGGAAGCAAAAGCTCACCGCTCGGGACATCAACGCAATCACACCAGCAACCCCCCAATACCTGAGATGGTCCGAGGTTCCGATCACGTTTGACCACTCGGATCATCCTGATCACATACCCTACCCGAGAAGGTACCCTCTGGTGCTGGACCCAGTTATCTGCAGTGTGAAGCTTAAAAAGGTACTGATCGACGGGGGAAGCGGACTCAACATCTTGTTCGCGAAGACCCTCGACGATATGAAGATTCCTCGCTCTGAGTTGAGGCAAAGCTCATCACCATTTCATGGGGTAATCCCCGGGACTTCCTCCGTACCACTCGGATAGATCACCTTGCCTGTCACGTTCAGTACGAAGGAAAACTACCGGACCGAGTACATGAACTTTGAGGTAGCAGATTTCGAGACGGCATATCACGCCATCTTGGGAAGACCGGCCTTGGCCAAGTTCATGGCGGTGCCACATTACACCTACTCGGCGCTGAAGATGCCGGGCCCGAAGGGCGTCATCACGGTCCGCGATGACGTCAGGCAGTCCTTCCTATGCGGTAGGGAGAGCTGTGAACTAGTCGAGACATTGCGGGCGGCCGACTTGGAAAAGCTTCGACTGGCGGCTGCGGTCCTGTAGGACGAAGATACCCCCGCCAAGAAGCAGACCAAGTCAGGAATCAAACCTGACGAAGAGGTCAAGAAGATAGCACTCGACTCGTCCGATCCAGCCAAGACGACTCTGATTGGGACAGGGCTCAACCAGAAATAGGAAGACGCGCTCATCACCTTCCTCCGGGCAAGCCAAGACATCTTCGTGTGGAAACCGTCTGACATGCCCGGTGTCCCAAGGGAGGTGATCGAGCACTCCCTCAACATCGACGAGAAGGCAAAACCTGTCAAGCAACGACTCCGGCGTTTCGCTCAAGACCGACGTGACGCAATCAGGGAGGAGATCACCAAGCTTTTAGCCGCAGATTTTATAAAAGAAGTGTACCATCTCGACTGGTTAGCAAACCCGGTCCCCGTTCGCAAAAAGAATAAAAGTTGGCACATGTGTGTTGATTATACCGATCTCAACAAGGCGTGCCCAAAAGACCCATTCGGGCTGCCTCGCATCGACCAGGTGGTGGACTCAAGCGCTGGCTGCGAGCTCCTGAGTTTCTTATATGCCTACTCAGGATATCACTATATCAGTCTCAAGGAAGAGGATTGTATCAAGACTTCATTCATCACGCCATTCAGGGCTTTTTGCTATGTCACAATGCCATTCAGGTTGAAGAACGTTGGCGCGACCTATCAGCGCGCGATACAGCGCTGTTTTCACTCAACTCGGATGCAACATGTAGGCATACGTAGACGATGTCGTGGTTAAAACTCAGCTAAGGAGAGACCTCATCTCCGACTTAGCCGAGACATTTGAAAGTCTAAGGGCTTACAGAATGAAGCTCAACCCCGAGAAGTGTGTCTTCGGAGTCCCTTCGGGAAAACTGCTCGACTTCATCGTATCCCACCGTGGCGTTGAGACGTGTGATTGGCCATATCCAGAAGTAATGTGGTCCTAATACCGTCGATACCCTCATTATTATTTATGAAGATAATGCTGCTTGTGTTGCACAAATGCAAATGGTTATGTAAAGAGCAATATCACGAAGCATATTGCCCCTAATTTTTTCCTCACGAACTCCTGAAGAGTGATGAGATAAAAATAATGTAAACTAAGTCCTCTGAAAATCTAGCAGATTTGTTCACTAAGCCCTTGTCAAAATCTATTTTCCAAAAGTGCGTTAATGGCGTTGGAATGAGGCGACTTAGAGATTTGCAGAGTTTAGGGGGAGTAAATCCTGAACTATAACCCGTTTTGCTTGATCCTGAAGATCATAGTTTATACCCTGAAGATTATAAGTTGTGCTTTTTTTCCCCCCTTAAGTGAGTTTTTCTGAAGTTTCTCACATGAAGATTTTAATAAGGCAACAAGTGTAATACGGAGTACGAGTGCAATGTACTCTTTTCTCACGCTTTTTTTTCCCACTGAATTTTGGGAGAAGTTTTTAATGACATGTGCATTACGCGGTATTCACCCAAAGAGGAGTATTGTGATATGGATAGAATCATTGTCCTTACATGGAAGAACTCTATCTATTGGTGGACGAATCCAAATTAATCTCTAGAGGTTTTTCTTCTGTATATTGAGCATTGACTTGTACAGAAAAATCGATCTAATAAAGAGAGGATACTTTCCCTCTTTATATTGTGTGTGCTTCTATTTATGTTTGTGTGATTGTATTGATGTGCTATTGATTGATTTCACCCGAGTCCAATCCTCTGCCACGGTGCATAATGACACTACTCAAGTTTGAATGTTCCACAATCACCGTTCAACCAGGTAAGGAGGCTACGACCGTACGCAACTACCCGCAAATCCTTGCGGAATCATGACGCCATCACTCTTAAGTCTTAACCCTCAAGCACCTCAACGCCTCTCCACTCCAAAGCCGAATGGAAATTACTCCACTACCGAATGAGCAGATAGAAAAAGTCTTCTTAAGCACTCATCGAGAGGAGCACGAGCTTGGCGCCGTCGATGGCGGCGTGCGCACGGGCGATGTTCCGAGCCTTGTCCGCCGTCACCGAGAGCTGACACAGCGCCACCTTGAACTGAACAAAACCGAACTCCCGTCAGATCAAACCCCAGCCCGACCCAGAACCACAGGAATTCATTCGAACCGGGAAGGGCGTGACCTTGGAGAGCGGCGGGGCCGGGGGCTCGAAGGCAGTGGGCGAGCGCCTGGCCTCCGGGCGGAAGGAGGACCTGGCGGCGGCGGAGCCGAAATCGGAGGGAGGGGAGGCGGGTCGGGCTGGAGCTCTGGAGGCGGGAGGAGGTGAGGAGGGAGAAGGCTGCGGAGAGAGGCCGAGGCGCTCATCTCATGCGGAGGCGGGCGTGAGCCGTGACGGCGAGTCGGCGAACGGAAGGAAGTAGTTGGGACTTGGGAGCGGATGGGTTTCGGCTGGCTGTGGGGCCCAGTTGTCATCGTAATGTTTACGTAGGACAGCTTGCTTGTGCGGCTGCGTCTGTGTTGCCACAAAAGATTTCGTGTCAACTGGCAAGTAGGGGCGATCAATCTATTCATTGCTTCCAATCCGACGGTCCAATCTTTACCCCCGTCCCACGTATGCTACGCACAAGCTTCCTATGATTGTAGTTTGCCGTGTTCAGCATCCGAGTTCTCTCTCTCTCTCTCTCTCGGGGTGGGGGTCGCGGGGGAAAAAAATTATATGCAACGGTGTTGTATATCGTGGCTTGTACAACACCATGCGGATTGGCGCCACGTGTCCTGTTGCGTCAATCTCCATGCAAAAAATAATTAAGTGATAAGGATTAAAATACATTAAAGTGCTTGGAGATTGATGAATTTGCATGAAGATTAACGCAACGGACACGTGGCATCAATCTGCATGGTGCTGCACAAGTGACTGTATGCAACACCGTTGCATAGAATTTGTTTCCGTGGCGGGGGGGGGGGGGGTTCAGGCGTTAAACACTTACATCTACAGCATATAACTTACAAGATAGGTGATTCTAAACATCTCTTCTCGATACAAATCATATAAATTTTAAAGTAAATAAAATGATAAGTACTTTAATATTTATATAATTTTAAAAAAAAGATGCATACAAACACCTCTCAGTTTAGAATCATACTCTTTGTGAAGCATCTGAATTTGAACGGTTTCATCTACGACCGCTTATGGATAACTATTTGAACAAAAATCGACACTGAATAACGGAAGCGGTGGTGGTGTCGTAGGGTATGGGCCGTGTAATTGACCCTAGCCCATGTATCGACATACCACGTAGCGGCCTCTTATTTCATCGGACCGCAACCAGCTTGCGGACTACAGCCCAAAAGTTCATCAGTCCTCACAACCACCGAATTAAGGACGTGTATTTTTTTCCTGATTTCCAGAAAAGAAAAAAAAAACAGAGCCTTTTCTTTTGGAGGGCACACTATTTTCAAAGGCACAGACTCTAGTCTAGAGTCTATAATAATATTCTTATGCCCACTTGGGTCATTCTTAAGGGGCCTCACTCCAGCCTTCAGGATTCTTAATCCACAAATTAATTCTAGATCGTAGTCACCGAGTCACAGTGGAAAATTCAGCTCATGTGGCATCAGCAGAAGGCAGACGTCGTCAAAGGAAATCGGTCACCTTCTAGCTTTACTGCGGAGAAGAAAAAGGTGGTGGTGCCGTACAAGATAGCTAGAATGAGCTACTGGTAATTAATCTAGTATTATTGCCTCAAGTCGACTTCCGTGTGGACTGTGGACAAGGCATTGGAGATTAAGGTTGGCTCTGAATGCTTCCATACTACTTGAGCCGTGTGATCGTGTGGTTAGTGTGTGACGGCCACTCCAGGCATCAACAACAAAAGCGCAAAAGTGCATCGTGGAATTCAAGAGTGCGGCTGTCTTTGAGATGGTTGACACGATCAGCAGCGCGCGGGTATATATATATATGAGAACAGCTGGTGTTTTCGATGCACGTCGTTGTGGAGCCTGTCAACGCCGGGACAGCGAGGTGCATGCTCGATTTGCTCATCGTCTCGGCCTCCAAGACGACGGAGGGAGGCAATGGCTCTCCTCACTCTGTTCCCCAGGCTAACTAAACATCATGTCCAAGCTGGCCAGCAATGTTGCTTGCTGACCCGCTCTCGGTTCTGATTAATTCTTGCCCTGTTACATTCTTTTTGCAGCAGTTTTAAATGGCTCATGTCAACAACCATCAGCTAGTTGCCTGATGCCACTGCTATCTAATCTGGGGAGCCAACTGTCGCTGCTCATGGAAAACAATTGAACAAAATTTATTTCATACAATGTACCAGCACACTTTTGAAGCACCATGCATAGATAGATACTAGCGAGAAGAGTCAATGCATCAGGCCAAGAAAATCGATCGATCGCTCGCTCGTTCAGTCCACCAGCGACCAAGCACAACGCACAGCGGCAAGTGTCGGAACCGGGTCTGGTCAGGGCCGGACAGGGGTTGACGGCGAGGCCCGCGAGCGAGCGGGCCGCCGGTGCCGCTGTCCGGTGAGCCCCACCCCACCACCACCACCAAACTCGATCCGGAACGGCTGGTTGGAGACGTGGACGCGAAACGGCAGCGGCCTGGCCCACGGCGATAAAGGGTGTCGCCTATCGCCTTTACGCTTTGATCTGACTTGCGAATTATTCGAGCCGTTTCTAACCTTTTTTTTATTTCTTTTTTATCAATTCTAACCTTTTTTTTATGTGTGCCCATGGCTGACGTGGTGTTGCTCGATCGTTTCTTGAGAGTTCTTCCAGCTAATGAGTCAAGGAATTTGGTGTATGCGAACAGGGGGACACAGTCGTTTTGTGTACGCCTAATTATAATATGCTGCTGATTTTAGCAAACATCAGCACCTAGCTACCATCTGATTTTTACAGGTGTTAAAAATCTATGTTTCTTTCGCTGTCATGCCATATTTTTTTCCTCCAAGTGGGCAACTGTTTTCAAGCAGTAAGTAATCTCAAGGACTTGTGTGCTTCTGTTCAGTAAGGGTGTGTTTGGTTACCTGCACCATCCTAATTTGTTTCGTATGAGCCATCTAGGCTAGACTTGGTCTGATTGAGTGGATACAAGTTAAGTTGTTTGGTTGCTTGTTTGTGCATCTCACGGGCCTGCATTAGAGAGAAGTCCAATTTCTGTGTTTTCTTCATCCTGTATGAGTGGGTGCAATTACATCCACCTGACCAGGATGAACAGGAAACCAAACATGTGTCTAACAGATACTAGACACTATGCAGGCAACCAAACACACGCTAACCGACTTGAACGGTCTCAGAGCAGTGCAGTACAAGTCTTGTGTAGCAGATATGTGTCATGCGATGGGACTGTTCGTTCTTCCACGCTCCAAGCTGCGCGAACCCGGAAGCTGATCAAGTGGGGAAGACTGTGCACTCTGGCTGTCTGAAACTTCCACTTACCAGAGAGAACAAACGAAGAAACTAGTGAAAGGACGCGACCACAGATGATAGATGCACACCCAGTCTCCCATTCCAAGAAGCAAAGCCATGACAGTGATGCAGCTAGCAGTAGCACACTGCCCAGTTAGGCACACAAGATTTTCAGTGCGATAACACGAGCAGGGAGATTAACAAGACAATTCATCAGAACTTCTGACTGAAAATTCTTAATTTTCGCCAGATTGTTCGTCACCATACTCATCGGTTCATCGCCACAGCAAAACCACCAAATTTTTCATCGTCGTCGTCGTCACCACTACAAAACCAGCGAAATATTGCATCCCAAAACCCCTTCAGGTGCTGCTTCTTTCCCTCCCTCTATAGCACCAGATCAAGAAACCAAAACGAAAAGATAAAACAAAAATCTCAAGCATATGTACAAGCTAGAATCCTAATTAACCACCCATTTCAAGGGTCGCCCGCATCGAGGCTAATTTGATCGAGTCACCTAATGAACGCTACCGGTTAAGGATCTAATCGAAGGAGCCCTCCTTGGCCGAGAGCCGCTTCAGGAACTCGTAGGTGGTGACCATGGTGGCCGCGGAGAACGACATGGACCCCCACCTCGGCCCGAGCCCACGGTAGCACGCCGCCCACCCGCCTTCCTTCAGCAGCCCGCGCACCGTGCTCGCCAGCGTCGGCCGCGCGGCCGCCGCATCGGCTTCCATGACCTGGAGGCGCGTCTTCACGGTGTCCAACGGCATGGTCACGAGCGCGGCCGCGCCCCCCGCGACGGCGGCGCTAGCGCCCTGCACGGCCATCAGGGACGGGTAGCTCTCCGAGCAGTCGGTGCCGACGACGCGCCAGATGAAGCGCTGCGCCATGGCGTAGGACGCCCACCACACCGCGTTGGACGGCGCGTAGGTGATGATGGAGAGACCGAAGCCGCGGTACAGGCCACGGACGCCGTCAGCGAGGAGGATCTTCCTGAAGGCGTCCACGCCGCCGCGGTAGCGGCAAGTGGTGGAGGTCTGGACCATGAGACGCTGGCTGATGACATCGACGGGGGTCCATACGACCTGCGCGGCGACGGCAGCGGAGACGCCCGCTGCAGCGGAGGCGGCCGCCGATGCCGCGGGCTCCGAGACGCCGAGCCGGACAGCTGCGGATCCGACTGAGCTCTTGGTGGCCTCGAGCGCTGCCATGTAGAGCGCGCGCGCGGGGATCGTGCCGGCAAGCGACGCGCCGAACCCGCGGTAGAACCCCCGGAGGCCGTCCCGGCGGAGGATGGCGGCGGCGGTCGCGGTGGCCGCCTGCGGCGGCGGCGCCACCTGCAGGTGCGTCTTGAGCACGACGGCGGGGTACAGCGCCGCGGATACACCCGAGAAGAGCGCCGCGCCGAGGACGAAGAAGCGCGACTTGTCAAGCATCTCCCAGTTCACCTCAGCCGGCAACCGCCGGATCTCCTCCGCCGCTGCCGCTGCCGCCGCCGCGCCGCCCTCCTCCTCCATGTCCACAACACTAAAGCTCATTCTTCCACGCTCTGCTCCCTACCAACTCACCAACTGAAACCAAATCAAGCCCTACATCCAAAGAACTCAAACCAGGACCAGACGAGCCATCTCGCTCGCACAGTGCGCCTCGCCCGCAAATCCTCCGGTCACCGACCGCACCTTCTCCGGCGAGGGCAACGAACACTTTGTATTCGGGAAAACCGGAAAAGCAGCGAAGGAGTGTGCGCTTTTTCGGGATCCCGAGGGTGTAAGTGATTACTTGTACGAAAGGTTGGTGGTGGCGTGGCCACACTGCCTTATCCCGATCCGGGAGCGAGATGTCGGGACGGCGACCGGCACGTGGCGGTGGATGTGCTTGTCGGGAAGCTCGGCTTATCGGTTACTATTTCGTGGAGTGACTGGCGACCGCCGGTGGAACGGTGGGGCGTCGGCGTCGCCCATTGGCTGGATCGCGGGAAAGCAGGCCGCCGTTGGAGAGGACACTTTTTTAATGGGCGACTCGGAGTGTTGCGCACACAGAGACACCTTGCGCTCGCCCACAATAACAGCCGAGATGGATGGTGAGATGCGCGCCGTACAAGCCGGCCCAAACATCTATGCGATCTGATTGTTACTCTGTCCTATCCCGAATAATTTTCATTCTACCTTTCAAATTTGTTACTAAATACCCCCATTAGTTTAAAAATATAAGCCATATTTTAATTTTGTACAATATTTAGGATTACGACGAAATTAAAAAAAAAACGTGAGAGAAAATAGCTTGCATATCCATGTTAATTGTCTTGAAAGATGAGATATGATACTTTGTGTGGGTGGTAACAGAGAAATACATATGGTTAAGAGATGATAAATAGGGATATAGTATGAAAGACTCATTAAATCTACATGCAAACATTATATTTTTAATGTAAACTATAGTTTTTATATTTATCAACGGATGGAGTACAAGGCATTCTACAATTTGAGGTGACTTTTTTTCTTCATGTATCTCTTCCTTTTAGTTATTTTCAATGCCATTTTCTATCATATATTAGAGTAAAACACAAGATCCAAATATATAATAAAGAGAGACAATACAATCATTGGTAGATGTGTCTTGATGAAAGTATAAAAAATCTATAATAACATCTATTGAGAAACGGAGAAAGTATAACACACGGGCAAATCATGATTTAGTCCTAGGGTTTCTATATGTTGATAATATTTATGCATGATTGAGTGGAGACCCAGAATCTAATATGGGTTTGTATGTTTGTATTGCTTTGTACTAACCCTATAAGTCTCAAATGCTGCCAGAGTCTATTTGATGCTATAAGTGAAAGAGTAATAAGGTTGTTGTGGTGATGAAAGCATCTAGGCCCCCTAATAATTTGTTTAAATTATTTGTTGGGTTTTGGTGCTTGATGATCAACTAAATCAGTCTTATCAGATTTCATCAGAAAAGAGGATCAAGATTAAGGTTTCATTATTCTTAGTTCTTTAGCTCATAAGTCTTTTCAAGTCTTTTTAAATAAGTTTTTTCCGGGTTTCAACCGTACTATAAAGAGGGACTTTGCACAAGTTCAATTCTTGGTTCCTAGGATTTCTCTTTAAAAAACAACTTGGGGCTTAAGCTAAATCATTTCAGATTCCTTTATTAAACCTTGTTTGAGTTCATATCCTTTTCAAATTAAATTCTAACAGAACTCAAATCGAGCGTTTCCCATTTACGACGGACCAAGTTTTTGGGTCTGTTGCAGTTGTGTTTTCCTTGAAAATCTCTCAAGTGCTTTTAAGCTACAACGGACCAAAAAGCTTCCATTTACAACAGACCATCTTTTTGGGTCCGTTGTAAACATAAAACTTACTGGTTTCTGGTGTTCAATCCAATTCCTTTGTTGATATATAACCAAGAAAGCTCTCCTTCTATGACGGACCAAGTTTTTGGGTCCGTTGTAAACTTGTTCTTAAAACTCTCCCAACGGACCAAAGATTTGCTCAAAGCATGTGTACGACGGACCAACTTTCTTGGTCCGGCGTAGATGCCTTTTTCGGTTTGGGTCCGTAGTTCTTTGAGCCTCTTGCATATTTTTATCAACCCTTGTCGATACAATCATTTCGCTTTTGTCACTTGATCGACATTGGCAAACGGCTACTTGCCAATAACGGCTATTTGCTTCCTCAGTAGCCTATTTAAGCCTTCAGAGGCTCTCCCAAAATGAACTTTTTGCCATCTCTTTGACATCTAGCATCGAAAGCCAAAATTCCAAAAAGAGATCAAGCTCCACTGAAAAACAAAAATCCTACACTCTTACAGCTCCCAAGAAAGTCTAGTTTGATTGTTTCTAGTGAACCAAGAGACAGGGCTTGTGGATGGTCTATTACTCTTGGAACTAGCTGTTCCTGACGCTTGTCGGTGATTTTAGTGCGACTGGCCCAACCGTGTTTGTGGAAGGCCACTATTATTGTGAAGAGGTTTTGACTCACCTCACCAAAGTGGTAAAAGAGTTACAATAGTGAAAAATCCAAGATCGCCTCGTGAGTTCTTGGAGGAGCAATACTTCTGAGGAAGTGCTCTAACGGGGACGTAGGAGATTTCTCTCTGAACCTCGGTGAAAAATCTCTTGTCTCTGTGTGATAGTTTGTCTTTTTCTTGTTCTCACTATTGCTTGAGTTGTTCTTAGTCTGTTGATGCTTATTCTGTTTATCTGCTTAGATCTTATCTTTAAACTGTTTAGTTTGTCTTGTTTAAATTGTTTAAAATTGCCTATTCACCCCCCCTCTAGGCCTTACCGATCCTTTCAGGTGACCCGCATAATTAGCCCAGGGCAATGGCAGTCACAATGCCCTTACTCTGAGATAATCACACAAATCTGGGCATATTAGCTGATAAAACGTCAAGCAAACCTGACACATTATTAGTAATACACCGAATTCAGAGTATTGCGATAGAATCAATAATTAGAGACTAACATGGAACTTCATTACCTTCCAATGCCATGCAAACTATATGTTCATTACTTCAGTTAGACATACGGTCCACGTACAATATAATATGTGGATACTAATTACCCAGAAGCCGCCATCAACTAATGCACCCCTCTGGAATCAATATCCCGATCAGTTGTTTGTCCACCAGATCCAATATCTAGAAAAGGAAGAGTTATAAACGTGCGTACAAAGATGTATTCAGCAAACGTTAATAGCAACATAACTGTTATCAATCGAAACCCTCACCAGTTCCATCCTAAATGAATTTTATCAACTGAAACTCTCCAGTTCCCTCCAGTTCCAATCAAAATGGATTTTTATCAACCGGAACCCTCCAGTTCCAATCAAAATAGATTTTATCAATCGGAACTCTCCAGTTCCGGTCCTCAAACCACATTTCAAACCCATTTATCCAAAATAGGTTTTATTAAGAAAATATTGGGCATTGTTATTTGCAAAACTTCTACTAGCACTCATATACAAGGCTCCGTAGCCTCCAGTCCAGGAGACGAGCATGAATTCACGATTTTATACCCTGCGCAGGTTTTGTATCACTTTCCCCATAGCGAACTCGACCGAAATCGAGAACCCAAAATGTTTATCACTATTCTGGTATTAAATCTCCAACCCTAGCCCCTTCCAGTTGTATGCTATACTGATTCGATAGTACTATGACCAGGGTTAGCCAGTTGTAACTACATCTTGAAATCAGAGTTACTCATATACCCTAACCACTACCAGTTGTACTACAATGCGAATCAGTGGTACTAAGACATTGGGGGAAACCAGTTGTAACTCCATCTCAAAATCGGAGTTACTCAACCAATGGCCTCAAATATAGCGCCCTGGTAACTCAACTCCAGTTGAGTACCGATGGATACCATCACCGGCTATCCGCATGTCCTTCACCAGGAATCCGGCAATCCCAGTTTAACACAATATACTTACCCAATGTGGAGATTCAAATACCATCATAGGACAACCTTTTCTGGTTGTTTCCACACACTATGGTTGACACGAATTAGTACGGCTCATTGCCCCGAGTGAAGTGGTTTTGACCTTATATTATATCCTTATGTAGAGGGCCCCACCGGCATACCTCACTCCTTTGGCATCCTCTACCCACCAATTAACAACTCATCCTAACTTCATGTCGATTGAGTCAAAACAACAATTCCAACTGCACTCGCAGTTATCCATAATCGATTTCAATTTTAATTAAATAGATTTTACCATGCATTAGTGAATTTTCACAATTCCTTTATAAATCAATTTCATAAAAATGGACAAGTAAGCTTGCCTGGACTCTGGTGGAGATATACGTCCTCACACAGTTGCAGAAGATGATCTTATGTCATATTTAAATTTATCCCTGAAATTAGGAAATACTATAACTCAGATAACTAATAGACTTTCACATGTTTTGGGTGTCCAACCCTTTCTTTAACTTTTATTAATTTGTTGTATGCTTACTGCATATTTCATTTTTGGGTACTTTAAATTGATGTATTAAACTGTACATATTTTAGTCTGGAATGATTTGATCCATTGTATTTTAAATTAGTGCCACTTCCATCTGAATTGCACCCTAGGCTTAAGTAGAACTTGACTATTTCAATCCATATGATATTTGCTATCATTAGTTAGCTCTTAATCCCTTTATCGGGTTGAGTTCAGTTCTCCTACTTGGTTTACTTTGTTTCCTTAAATAATTATAACACTGCTAATTCAATTTATGGTTGATTTATTAAGTAATCTTCGGAATCAGACTCTTTTCTGAGCTATAGTAGGTTATATTTGTTTGCTTAGCTTTATTTTCTTGGTTAATAAGACTTTAATTACAAGATTACTTAATCCATTGTGCTATCTATTTATTTAATTGGAAGAGGGTTTTCAAGCATCATTTACTTCTTGTGTGTATAGAACTGTTTACCCTATTTAAACCTTTAACCATAATATTGTGGTTATGATTTGGATATTTTAATTGACCTTGGTTTGTTAAGTTATTAATTCTGTTATTATCATCATTGTTATTAGTATTATTTCTTATGCCTCTTATTATTATTAGTTTACCGTCTTCTTTTCCTTCTTTCCTTCACTGATCAGTTCTTATCTTTTCTTTAACTCGATTTAATTTGATGCATATATGTTGTTTATTTACATTCCATATACATATTAATTTGTCGCCTTTTAACTTGGCATGTTTTAATTCTGAATATTATTATTTGCCGTACTTTAAACTAGTGTATTCTATTCTAGCATATTGCGATTTAGCATATTTTAGTTTGATGCATCGGCCTAGTTATGATTATCCACTTTTATTCATTATAATAGCTAATAATAAGGTTTATATTTTCGCTTGGTCTTCTACCTAGTTTAGCTTTTATTTTTATTTCTGCTAAATGCATATTGCATATCCATTCGAATTTGATTTGCGTTGTAAGTTAGTCTGGCCCATTTTTCTTACTCATTTAAATATTATTTCTCCTAGTTGACTTAGGGTGTGTTTGGTAGAGCTCCAGCTTTACCAAATTCGTGGAGTTGGTAGAGCTGGGTATTCCCAGCTTCACCAGATTCGTGGAGTCGGAACTGTGAGAATATTAAGAGTATTTAGGTGGGTCATCTTATTTACATTTTAGAATAAAATTATAAACTTAAGTCATTTTATTTCAGTCTACAAGTTTCAGCTTTGAGGTGGAGCTGGGATCTGGAGCTCTGCCAAACAGTGATATATTATGATGACTGCTGGAATTATTTACTTTACTTTACTGATCGCATATTAGCGGTCCGATTAGAATTAAATCCTAAAAATACTTAAATACCGTATTTAGTGGCAATTAAGTTTTTGTATAATTTAAAGTTCCCAATGTGTTCAATTTATTATTTTAGGATTTTTAAATTTTATTTTATGATTTTTAGAGCTTTGTTCGATTTTATATGATCGCACTTTAGTTAAAAGTTCAATTGCTTATTAACATTGATTCAATAGATTTTTAACTGATTCGGGGTAAGTTCATATGAACGAATTGATTCATAAACTCTATTAATTTAGCAGATTTTTTTTTTGGTTTTTCCTCTTTTCCTCTTTTTTCTTTTTTTTACTTTTCCCTTCTATTCTTTTTCTTCCTCTTCCTTATCCATTTAGCTAGAAAAAAATTCTATGCAACGGTGCTATATACCACAGCCTGTGCAGCACCGTGCGGATTAGCGCCACGTGTTCCGCTGCGTTAATCTCTATACAAAAAATAATTAAGTGATAAGAATTAAAGTGCATTACGATGCTTGGAGATTGATGGATTTGCATGAAGATTGAAGCAGCGGGACGCGTGGCGTCAATCCGCACGGTGCTGCACAGATCGCGGAATGCAGCACCGTTGTATAGAATTTGTTTCCCATTTAGCTGGCTACTCCCCCTTCTCTCTTGTTCCTCCCCCGATCTGGCTCCTTCTCCAAATCGATGCTCTCCTCCCGATCTCCGGCTCTCCCACCGTCGGCCGCCGGTCCCACTGGTTGCCGCCCACCGTCTCCAACCACTCCGGTCCGCCGCCACCTCACTCCATGGCGAACACGCGCGTCGGCGCCCCTGATCCTCTCACGCCGATCTGGCTTCTCCGCCGCTTTCCTGGCCACTGCCGGGCGCCGTCGACTCTTGTCTTCGCCAATCTCTGCCTCGGTTCGGTCTCGATTCTCCCCCAGTCGGCGCTCAGCTCTGGCCTCTCTATGCTGACAGCAGTGACAGGTCTCCCTGGTGTCAGGAAGCAGCATTGGAGTTGGCGAATTAAAAGCTAGAAGAGTTGTTCTCAGTAATCGAACGGCAGTAATCAACCGATACCTCTTAGTTAAGTGTAATCGAGTGGCTAAGGAGATAACTAGTATTTACTGTTACTGATAATGTAATTGTCAAACTTAAGTTTTACTTCTTCAGTCTAAACCGCAAAACAGGGTAAAAGTGGAGGATAAAAGACCTGGAGTTGTTGGGAGTTTGTTACGATTATGATATCAGAAAAGCTTTGCTATTCTGTTTCGTTCTTGTTCTCCAAGTTCTTCCTTTCCCTGTGACACTATGGTTTGGTGTGACGTTATAGAAGGTGAAACTAGAGAATAAAACCTTTCGGCTTAGGGTTTTCTCGCGTTTTTGGGCCGGTTGAAGTGTTATGTCGCAACGGAGTGTCGTAACCTTATTTAACGTGCATGATAAGGTTAATAACATTATGAGATGTGGAATTAAGGTTAAAACTATAGGATATAGAGGTTAATAGCTTTTAAAGGCGTTTAGCCGTTTAGGGGTTTTGGGCCTTCAGGAGTTTGGGCCTTGGTGGGCTTTGGTGGGATGGAGTAGGTCTCCGTAACGGACTAGGATTGGGTGTGGGGGCTGGTAAAAAGGCTCCCCACCAGCCTTTTGGGCGTGCTCCCCCTGCCCTTGGGCACCCCCACCTCCCCCTCCTAAGCCCTAGCCGCCACCCCCTCTCCCTCTCCATCTTGTGCACCTCCACCTCCCCCTTTGCCCCATTGCTCCCCACCTCTCCACCACCTCTCCTCCACCCCCTTGCTGCCCTAGGGTGGTCTCCACAGTCCACACCTCTGCACCTTGTGGATCCATCCGTTGGAGCGAGGAGCGAGGAGCGAGGAGCGTGGAGCGATCCGCGAGGAGATCTATTGGAGATTCGTTCGTTGGGCAAAGGTATGATCATGGGGATCCTTGGAATTGATCTAGGTACTGTTCTTAGGGTGATTATAAAGTTTTTAGATCAATTGGTGGTGCTGGATTGGAGTTCTTTGGGTTAGATCTAGACGTTGACACGTTTCTGTTTTCGGGCAGATTGTGCAGTCGGGCTAGGGTCCGAGTTTTCGTCAATTTAGAATCCGAATCTGTCCGTACGGACTTAAAAGAAGTTGTATATAATTTAATTATATTTCCGTGGACATAAAGCACGTTAAAATACGATCAGCCGTTTGAAAGTTATGGCCGTTTTACCGAGCGTGTTAAAATCTGTGACGCGATTGGAACAGATCGTAGTAATATGTAGATTAAACAATTTTAGAGTCCGAATCAGTCTTTCCGTATAACTAGAAAAAGGTAGGAAATTTCCTAAGCTTCGCGATGGTGTACTCGTTTAATCGATTTGGAGTCCCAGAACTCAAGTTATGGCCTTTGCAAGGCTGCTGTCCCGCCGGGACAGAACCTCTGTTTTTAGGTTTGCAAGTAGTGGGCAATGTCGGGTTAGATGGGGATTTGTATACTGTTTTGCGGGCATTATTGTGAGTGTGTGATGCCTATGTGCAGGTGGTGTGACACCGGGAGTGCCCTCTACGTCCCACAAATCCGTCGCCCGCGGTTGAGGCAAGTGTGTTGTAATGTATAGCGGATTGTAGGTTGTTTGTTGATATTGGGTGAAAGATTGAACACTTGCTATGCTCACTTGCCATGCTTGCTGTTTTCCAATGAAATATTGAGTATGATTATCATGGTTCGATGCCATGTGTTTATATTTGTCATGATGAGTTGCCATATGTTTATGTACATGTGAAATATGATAATTGGCATAGTTGCATGCATGACATGTTACATGGCCCCGGCGGTGAGAAAGTCATTAACTAATCCGGGAAGGTCGGTGAGAAAGTTATGACTAATCCGGAGAGCCATTAGAGTAAGTCCTACATCGTGATTCCATCTACCGTGGGTTGTGGAAGCGAGGAGTAGGCACCCTCCATCTTCGGGATGGAAGGGGGGAGAGTGCACACCGACGGTGTGTACTCAACCATAGCGGTATGAGTTTCCAAGGAGATATGAGCATAACATTGCATTGCATTGCATTGCAATACATATTTAATGATGATGATGTTGTTATGTGCTCAAGTATGAGATGTTATATGTGATGTGAGGTATTATTGTCTTGTAAATGATCTTGTTGTCCATTACAATATGCTTGCTGAGTTTTCGAACTCACGCTTGTGTTTTATGTTGTTTTTAGGTACTTTGAGATCGGCATGCGGGAAAAAGGGATCTAGCTACACTTCTACACGTAGCTCCACCATCATAGTCCATAATTAACCACTTGGAGACATGATATTAAGAGTTGTGCCTAAACTTAATGTATGGTTTAATCTAGCATGCTTGTGAATCCTTATTTGCTTCGTTATAGTTTATGAAGTGGTTAAGCGTGGTATTATTGGCGTAACTTGATGTTATGTCCATTTATGTTGTTGTTTTAGATGTCGTGTGCTATGATATATATCTTGCCATGATATTGAGATTGTGTTAATTCATGGAAAAACAAAGGAGATGCTGCCGAAATATCGGTTTTTAGCATATGAACCTTTGCTGGAATTTATGTTTAATTGTGGTACTTAGATGTTGTTAGCTTATGTTTGGTAGCATTCGGGCATATTAAATGCCGGGGTGTTACATTCCCCTTCCTATTTGTTGCGATTTCCAACAGATTTTACCCTTTTCTCCACTTCTATTTCGATTTGTGACTGGATTTGAAGTCCTCACTCCATCCGGTCCTGACACCTGGCTCGACCACCACCTTCGGTTCCTCCTCTGATTCCCTTATACCCTAGTATACGATTGCCTTCTCACTTATTGCCATTTTCCCTAAATCCTAAATTTTAGTTCTATTACCTTGTCGTGCTGAGATTTATTGACTCATGATTAAGGGATTATGCATGTGCGTGAGGGCTTGCTATATGCATTTTCTGATTATGCTCTATTGTGTGATCTGATGGTTTGTTTGCACCGAGATTTAGGAGGGCTATGACTTATGATGTGCTTGAGTACACAGTTAGGGCATACTTTGCCATGATTTACTTATGAACTGATTGGTTTAGTAGATGATGAGTTGATACTAGACTATGTTCTGATGTTCTTGAATGCCTAGATATGGCATAATGATAGTGGTTTCGATATTGATTAAGTTACATGGTAGATGATGAATTTGATGCCATGCCGTATTGTTGAGCCATTTCCTTTTGGTTTGTGATGAACAACCTTCTTATTACTAGTTTCACGGATTGGATGGCTTCATGTAACTTCTTTGGTTTGCATTACGCTAGGGGAGTAATGTGAGCTATAGGTTGCATATTGTAACCTCTGTGATTCTATTTTACTGAGACCACTAACTAGTAATCTATCTTCATTTCTACTGCTATCCAATGCCAAAGCTAGAAATGGTTGGGTTTGATGCTCACCTGGTTGCAGTGGTGAAGTAGATTGCTGGGATGTCAAGAAGGAATGTACTGAATGGAAGTTGTTGTTGGAATGGCTTTGGCCTTCTTCTCCCTTCTAGACTTTGTTCCTCTTGGCTCCAATGCTTCCTGGAGCTTCTAGCTGGCTGCTCCTTGCTCCTTAGATGTTGAAGTTAGGTAGTTACGTTGTGTGTGGGGAGTATTCTGCTGATTGTTGCTTTGTGTGGCTTTGGTTGGGATTTGCCTTGGCTGGGAATTTTAAATGGCAGCTTCGGCTGGTTTTGGAAGAGGATGTGCTGTCCTCTAGCATAGTGCTTGATCTTCTCTCTAGTGACTGTGGCCCTTTTACTGTTTTACTGAGGTTAAAACATTTTCTACCATGCGATATTTTGAATACGTGCGTCTACGGCTTAACAGGTTTGTATATTGCCGAATGATGCAATCCTAATCGCAAGAGGAGCCAAATTGCCCCCCAAACAATTTAGGTACCTCATTGAGTGATAAATTTTAAATTTTCAAGCTGACGGCAATTTCTAATTCTTATTTCATTTGGTTAATTTAATGCATTGCTTCTATTCTCTTTCTTACATGCGTGCATTTAACTTTTACAGGTCGATAAATGAAAGTTAGCAAATCATCGATGTTTTTGTAGTTTACGTTCTTGTAATTTCTCTTTTTGAAATGTAATTAATCTTTTGTATAGCTCTGTAATTCAGAATGTAATTAATTTATTGAGACTTATGTTTAACTCTGATGTACAAGTTTATAATGAATGAAATGTATGATTAGACTGTTGTAATTAATATTAATATAGTTTGAGATGTAACTATTCATTTATGTAATCTATGATTAGAGATGTAGGCCCCGTTTGGTACAGTTTCAGATTCTAGTAGAAACAGAAATGATTCTAGATTCTCGGTAGAAACGTTTCAGGTAGAATCAGAATCACTTTCTGCAAACCATTTGGTACGGTTCCAGATTCTAGTAGAAACAGGGTTGAGGGTGATTCAGCCACGGCGTGGAAAAAGAAGAAACGTTTCGAGGAGAATCGTTTCGAATTTTAGCCCGTTTGGCTGGGTTTCTCCCAGATTCTAGTAGAAATAGCTCGGTTCCAAGTTGCCAAACGGGGCCGTAATTAAATTCTTGAATGATACAAGTTAATTTGTTGTAATCAATTATAATAACTAGTTTATGATATCAATCCTGCGCTTATTAATCTAATTTATTTCTGCAGTTGATTTTATTTTAATGTTTTATTTGCAATTAATTACTTACGAATTTCGCGATCTGAAATATAATCCAATATCGACTTTAGCAATTATTCCACTATATTCAACTTGTAATAATTAAATTTCGTGATTTAACTTCATTAGTTGATTAAATTAAGCGTGTTATCTCTACTATTATAAAGCAGCAGTTGGTGGCAGTGGTGAGTTCTACCCACGTCATTAATTGCCCTGCTTAATTGCCCTACTTAATTGCCCTGCTTAATTGCCCTACGCAAGAAACGAAGCGTTGCTTTAATTAGTCAGCTTTCACAAGAAACGAAGCGTTAAAGATAGATGTTTGATCTTGTGAAATATTTTTTTTATTTTTTAATCTTTATTTTTCGTTATCAATTTTGTTTTTCGTAGCAACGCACGGGCATGTAACTAGTATTAATTTAATTGGTTCTTACGCACACGTAGCTGTCAGGGTTATTTCGGTTGTTAAAGTGCCTGGGACGGTTTTTAAATGAAAATATATCAAGGTTCCACGCAAAAGTAGAAACAATGTAGATAAGCTTTGTTTAGCTGTTTCTGACAAACAACCAGCTGCTTATATAAAAAGTTCGACACAAAAATTAATGTTTGGAAGACGTTAAAAGTGACTGCATCAAAACTATACAAGTATTTTTGTATTCTTCTCGAGAAAAGGTTACCTTATTAAGGTGTTTTTGTAAAGAAAGCAGTGAGAGCTACAAACATTGTACACAAGGTGTAAAAGTTTCCATATATATTTCGCTAGCACTCAACGGATCTATCTCACATAGGGGCTAAATATTTCTTGATGTTTTTTTTCAATTAAAAGGAAGATGCACACGGGCTCGTGCATATAATATCTATATTTAATTTGTGTAACTTATAGATAAGTTACTTTTGCTGGAATATTCTAAACTACCAAGCAATTTTAGTAATGATCCACACTTCAGTCTCCACGGTAGACACAGAATTATTTCATGCTCTTTTTGTACATTTCATTCAATTGTTTATCAAGCTATTCCCCCTATTCAAGAATAAAGAACGATGCTCATATAGTTCAATTGTGAAGGATCAACCAATTCGGAAGGAACTAGGGAGCAAGGTTCAAAATCCCAGCAAAATTTTGTGAAATTTTAGTGAAATCTCAGATATTGGCCCACCCCGAGATTTCAAAGGAAACAGATCAATTTCAGTAAGAATATCGAACAAATCTCGCATTCCTAGGCCTAAACTATTTTGTGCAGCAATCGATAGCCAGTGTCTTATGTTTCTCCGAAATTGTGATATACTAGGCCAATAAGCACGCCGCGCGCGTGAACGAAAAATAATTTCGCGTTTTTTTACAGAGAAAAAATAGACCTAGATGTATTTTCAAAATTTTTGGAGGCTTGAGAAATATTAGAGATCGAGCTGAAAAAAAAACAAACATATTTCTGCTGATGAAAATATTTTTTTCAGAGAAAACGGAGAAATGACCTGGATGTAAAAACCGGGGACCCGTTTGTTATATTTTTTGGACCTCACTGCTATCCCGAAAAAGTAGAAAAGGTCTCATTCGCGATTCGTATCTAACGGGAGGCTCTTTTCGTAAAGTAACGAGCGAGGGACCCAAACGCGATCCGAAAAAATTTTTCTTGCCCGATTTTTATATTTCTGCTGACAAAAATATTTTTTCCGGAGAAAACGGAGAAAGGACCTGGATGTAAAAACCGGGGACCCGTTTGTTATATTTTTGGACCTTACCGTTACCCCAAAAAAGTAAAAAATGGCTCGTTCGCGATTCGTATCTAACGGGAGGCTCTTTCCATAAAGTAACGAGCGAGGGACCCAAACGCGATCCGAAAAAAAATTTCTTGTCCTCACAAAAAATCACGAAGGATCTCTTCGTAAATCCGCATAGACTTATCCATGATTTAAAAAAACGGATGGGTCTTTTCGCAAGACGGGCGGGATAACACGTGAACATCCCCGCTGAGCCCCAAAGCTACCATCTTTAATGGATGGATGGATGGATACTGAAGGTGTTGTGTCACACGTTGAATTAATCCAGGTGCAAGCGACGGGGAGAAGTACTTCTTCGCCGTTCGGCCGGCCGCTGGTACCTTTTATGCAGCATCGCTACCACTTGCATTTGCATGTGTGCCATTGCTGCTGCTGGAACGTCACGAGTAGTTCGGACCAGCAAGAGGTCAGCAGCGGCCACAACTGTGAATCAAAAACATGTACCGACCGAGCTGTATTGTGAAACCAGCTGCGAAGTGCGAACTGCTTTGTTTGATCGTGGCGGTACGTGGGGAATGGGGAGTCTGTCGTCTCGTCTACCGTGTGCTCGATATGTTGTTCCTTGGCAAGTTTTGGAGCAGTGCACTGGAGCGAGCTAGACACGTTGTAAATGGACGGGTCTCGTACGAATGTGTTTTGATGGAGCCATTGTAAATTCGTAAGTCTCTCGTAATTCCTTTTTGCCCCAAGTAATGCCTAAACAAGTGTTTTAAAGTCATGGACAGAGAGCCATTAGCCCAAAAATTAAAAAAGAATATCGAGTGGGATTTGAACCCGTGACCTGATGGTTCAGACTTTGGTATTATGGTCACAACTTTTTCTAGCCTCAACAATACATGTATTTAGGAACCAGGACAGCACAACTATCCAAACTTTTAAAAATTTCTCAAGCTTGATCATCATCTAAAAATTTTATGGGAATATTAGTGATGTGGCAGGACCATCCACAAAAATTTTAAAAAAAATTTAACGTGTTTTGAATTATTTTTTGTTTGGTTGGAATTTGCCAAGATTTAGGTAACTTCGAACGAAATTTTGGTTTTTTTTGGACGAAATCTCAGAAATCCTGGTTCAAAAAATTTCGAATTTGAATTTTGTCTTAAATTTTTGAATCTTGTTAAAATTTTAGATTTCAATCCCCTTTAAGATATAGTCCAAAAACGAAATTTAAAACCTTATTAGGAGTCACGCACGAAGTATGGAACAGCGCAATCACAAAACCATAAAAAATGCTCAGAAACCATGGATTCCAATTCAAGACGCTACAGCCACCCCCCCCCCCCACACCCATCTCGCGCTCAGAGCAAGTGACAGTGACAGGTGGCCCCTTCTCATCTGGGGTCCCACCCGCGTAATATTTGGATCGTCGGCTTTGTTTCTATCCAGGTACCTGCGACTGTGCAAGTGTGCGGCGACGCAGGCAGGTTGTTGGGCGCCCGTAGCCGCCGTAGGGTTGGGAGATCGGTGGACAAATCTAGTGGGCGGGATGGGAGTGGGACCAACGCGGCTATTGGATTCTCGAGGGGCCGCACGCGATGGCCCATAACTTGGCTGCAGTGGCGGAGCCAGCCCAGGCTCAAGCCCCGGGCTGGACCAACTGATCTTAAATTAAGTCTCTGTTTTTAATCATTTTTTAATAATTTTTAAAAAAAATTTAATGGGCTTTCGGTACTAGGCCCCGGGCTGCAGCACGGGCAGCCCGGGGCCTGTATCCGCCCCTGCTTGGCTGCCTCCACATGCTCCTCCTCCTGTTAGACGGATCAAGATGAGTTCCTCGGCTACCCTGGGTGTTACTCCTAGTCACGCCAGATTTGTCAAGTACAATGCTCGATTCTTCTCTTACATTGCCGAGAGAAACACGATGATCAAGCACACTATCAATTAATTCATCCCAAATGTACGGGCCGAGCTTGCTGGCTATAGTAGATGGCTAGGACACTCATAATGCTTACGTGAAGAGAATATTAAAGAATGTAGAGATAGAAACTATTTCTTGCGTGAGAAACAGCTTGGGCACACAAAACAAAGGAAGATACAACAAAAACATGTATTGAGAAGAGAAGGGTTGTATCTATGTCTCGCATGATATTTATTTGATGCTCTCTATGGATTTGTGCTAAGATACAAAGGGTTAGAAGGGTAGTATCTAGTTCTATTTATTAATAATGTGGATGTTTTTAGATATAACTATAGAAACCATGCAGTGGAGGCGTCCTTAGTGTACTACTATTTTTATTATCATTGCCTACATTGGTGAGCTCATGTTTGTCGTGTATTTTTCAGTATGACCCTCAGATATGGAGTAATATTGATGCACAAGTCAAAATCAGTCCGAGACTGAGTAATATGTGCACTTAACGGTGAAGACATATCCGTGGTCTATCGTAATTGTATGCATTCTTGCTTCAGGTTTGTCCTTGCTGGCAACCAGAGGCAAATCCAAGCCAATCCTCTACGCCAGTGTTGATAGCCTGTACCCTCTTCGACACATCAGTCATGGCCTCGGGCCATCGGTTGGGGCTTCTCTGCCCAATTGCCCAAGAAGAAGCAGATGGCAAATCAGGAAGATACAGATGAAGAAGACGGTGGCCTGGTCTTTATCGAAGCCCATAATACTCACAACTTGAGAGGAGCCGAAGGGGCGGGGGTGGATGGATGAGGTGAGGACAGTGAGGAGATATATATAAATATAACATATTATTATTTTTTATTTTGTTTCATGCTTTGGTCTGTAGCATATAGCCAATTAGCCATATACAATTATACTTTTGCTTTCTTGTTCTTTAGCACGGCCTTCATTGTATTTTCATTTTTTGCTATATTTCCCTTTTATTTATGTATAAATTTCAATTACACGAATTATATTTGCTATATTTGTCTTTATTTTCATCTTGACTTTGCCACCGCTGTCAGCGTGTATGTGTAGTGAACAAATCACCAAATCTCATAGATTTTTGGTTTGGTGACTACTCCAATGCTTGGGACCAAACCAAAAACAAGGGGAGGTAAAAACTAAATTCCTAATACTGATTAGCCAGGTGTAGTTAGTGATGGCAACGGGGATAATACCCGCAGGGAGTGTCCTCCCATCCCCAATCCCCGATAACCAAAGTTTCCCTGTCCCCATCCTCGACCTCATCCCTATTCACGGGGCTTAATTTCCCTTGTACCCGACTCCCGATGGCTTCGCAGGGCCCCGACTAGGACTGATCCCCAAAAATTGAAAGGCAAACACAATCAAAATTTCATCATCAATATACCAAATAACAACAAACAATTACAATATTTCAACACCAAAATCAGAAGAAGATAATTTGATGAGCGTTTCCAACATCAAAAACCGCATGCTACATGAGTGAATCACTAGAGTAATGGCTTTTTAACATGGGCCCACCTGTTAGTGATAACATGGGGGCGGGGACAGGGAACGGGGGATGGGGAATGGCCCCGGCCCCGCCATCCCCGATGGGGGCAATATTTCCCCGATAAACCCTCCACAGGGGAGATTTCCCCCGTCGCCTAATAGGGGAATTCCCTGCAGAGAAACAGGGATTGAGGCCCCACTGCCATCCCCGTGTAGTGCTATAGATTTCAAGAGGTGAGTGGTCATAATTAAAATAGTGATAGCAGCCAATAACAAAAAAATTACAGTAAGTAGATACTACAGCTTAAGAAAATGTAAGAAACCTCATTTGCATCATTGAGCATATGGGTAGTGATGAAATTTTCTGACAAAACGCCATCGTCCCCTGATAGGAAGAACGGAAAGATGAACTGACAAATTGTAATACCCCAATTTTTTAGTTAGACATAACATAACTAAATTAAATAATTAATGCTAATTAGTCCTAATGGACCATTAGAGGTCTAATCTCCTTTGATTATAACCCTAATTAGCCAAGCCTATTTAAGCCATGCCCTACTAACTTGTTGCAATCCCCTCATTTAGCCACCACGGCCATTGTTGCTGTCGCATGCTGCCATGTGCCACCGAGTGCCACCGTGTGCCATTGCTCCCATGCATGCACATACTATAACACCCTGGTCTAAATTCGCTCAATGCCCAACTCACCCATGGGCAGACCACGTGCATACATAGCACTCCGCTTACACTTTCATCCTTGCTTCGTGTAAAAAGGTTAACTATGAGGTGTTGTGTTTGTACCTAACAAGCATTATATACTACTACATCTCACATTATGCAAGCAACGTGGGATCACCCCTGAAGGTTTAACGTCCTCAGTAGCACATCATATACACGACAGATACCAAGGAACACCACTTGGTACATGGTCGTACGTCCAGTGCCGGCACATATACCATGTTGTGTGGCCACTCCAGGCCCATACGCGTCATACACCATATGCTCGCGCCCCTATCCTACAGGCGCCCGTACAATGAAGGTCGATGCTCTGATACCAACTGTAACACCCTAGCTCAAATTCGTTCAATGCCCAATCCACCTATGGGATGGACTCGCTTGCGTCATTGAGCATATGGGTAGTGGCTAAATTTACCCACAAAACGCTGTCGTCCACAAACGGGAAGAACGAAGAGGTGAACTGACAAATACCCACACATTAATTATCAATGGGCCGCAAAGGCACATGGCACACAATAGTCACGACTCGCTAAATGGTACATATGTATGCTCAGGATTCAAGTGGGATGATTTGTGGTGGCCCCCAACATCTAGGCGCGACATGCGGCATCCGTTAGCATGCATGCTCGTTGATAGATGAGGAACTACAGTTGGACAAGAGGAGGCGCTCTTAGTTGGGGACAGCATAAAGCTCGTCTGCACCATCACACCGTCCTTGACCTATGTCATGTCATCTAACCTCAAAACTCATGTTCTATGTGGTGATGGTGAAAGTATGACGAGAACGTTTGCAGATAGGTGACACCAGAGCGCCACAGCAGCACTGAGGGAAGATGTGGAGGAACTTCACTATCGCCCCGTTGTTCTTGACACATTCTTCAAGACAACTTGGGGCATCCATGGAGATAGCTGGATCCATAGCATATACTATCAGGAGGGGGCTTCACGGGAAAGGGACTAGGGGCACGCATTGAAGCTCAGAGCTCGCGTTGAGCACGCCAGAGAAGATGGGCTAGAAGAGTAGTCAACCCAGCACAGCAGCCAGTTACCGATGAGAACAACCGCTTTAGTTCTCCATGAGGGCAACTCCTTGGCTTTGCCCTTGTTGTGGCAGATGGCACATGCTTCAGCTCCCACCCACCGGAGCGAAGCACACAAAGCTCGGCCTCCGCTGGCGCGTTGCACGTAACTCCAACTTCACCATCACCAGCGCCTTGTTGCTACAGCGCAGAAGGCAGGTAGCTTGTGTGTCCATACAACACCGTCTATGCAGCAAAGGAAGCATCAACACTGTTGGAGATAACTCAATATCTCAACTTATCATATCTTTTGGTTTTATACAAATAGGTTATTAGTTCAAGTCTGCTACAACTAAGACTCCTTTGAATATTTAAGCCACACCCATGTACATGTAATCTTTAAACATAATAGTGGATTACTTCTCACAGTTTTTTCCGTACGAGTTTTTCAACGTTAAATCTTGTCTCCATTATTTTTTCATGTCTCTAACCCTACCAAGTGGTATCAGAGCAGTGTTTTTGGATCCAAGCCGCTGCCCTGGGAGGAGACTACAGGGGCGGCACAAGCACGGCAATATCACACGGGGGGGTTGTTTCGATCTATATGTTCATCACGCGTCACCTCGGTCGCTGCCTCTCCGACGATGACGCCCGCTCGCATACCATGTCTTCGCCCGAGCCTCCCGCTGTTTTGGACTCCCTACCACTCTGACTGGCCGTTGGCTTTCCCGGTCGACCACCCCGTCGACCCGCTTGGTCGGAATCCGTGCTATCTCCGCTCGATGCTCCGCCCTCCGACCACAGGACAACCCGTCTCCCTCGTCTTTGCATGGCCTTCGCTCCACCAACCGTTGGCCATCCCGATGCCATCTCCGTGTCGGGTGCCACCACCCACCGGCTCACCCGGCCAGCCACTTGTGCCTTGGTCGGCACTGCGACCAGCGCCGCCGCCGGCCACTCAGCCAGATCCGCAAAAGGAGCTCCTGACCGAACGCCCGAGTGTTGGAAGAGAGCTAATCCTGATCGGATTCAAGTCATGTGATGGGCGCCTATGATGAAGCTTCACTCTAAACTATAGAAACAGCTAGATCGCTTGCTCTTCTAACCGATAGGACTTCAAAGAAATCTCAAACGTGCATTTATTTTCGGGTTTGGATCCAGAGGCTTCGGTTTCATATCTTTTTTCGGCTTCAGGTTTTCATATATATTATTGGAGGGATTTATTTTGCGCAAATATTATTGACATTATTTCATTGCCATTTAGGCATAATTTATCACTGGAGATTTATTCGACGTTTCATCGTTGGTTTTATCACTGTAGATTTATTCGACGTTTCATCGCTGGTTTTCTTGGCCATTTCATCGACTATTTATTGCCAACTTTGGAGGAAAAAATGTTAGTTGACGAGAAAACTAAATTTGTTGTTTCATCACCGTTAATTTGAATTTGGTGTTTCATCATCTTTAATTTGGTGTTTATTCACCATTTGGATACGTTGACCATTATGGAGGTTTTGGCAACATTTAATCTTAGGAATTTAATAACACCCTGCTGGTAGCATTATACTCTTTGGAGTTTTTCTAGTGAAGGTTTTGCTACAATGTCAGTTTGAGATGAAGATTTGAAGTGCATCAAGGAGTTTGTTTATGCGTGGATATTACAACGTTGTTTTGTTGTCTTTGCTCGATATGAGGGATCTACTGTAATTTATACTCTATTGATGGCACGAGAATTTTTTCTTCATATTGACATTTTTGTGCAGTTTCAACCATATTATGGATTTTTAGTAGGCAGTTTGCCAAGTTTTATGTTTCTGGTGGAGCATATCAAAAGTACATGATATAAGTTCTTCGCTGTTTATTAGGCGACATAAGTGATGTTTTTGAGCATTTATTCAGGAGGTCAGTTGCACAGACCCAAACTTTACTGGGGTTATGAGTTGAAGACTCAGGTTTTTTCGTCTGCTTTGTTATAGCTGTGTTGGTTTAATTGTTCCAGTCTTTCTCATGATCTATTGGTGGTTTACTCAAAATTTATTTTGCAAGAAGTATTTGGATTGACTGTTTGAATTTCAGTGCTTAATTACCCTTTAGGGTTTTTCAGAGACAATTTAATTATGGATTTTGAGTTAAGGGAAGGTTTGTAGGAGATAACTCAAATATCTCAACTTATCATATCTTTTGGTTTTATCGAAATATGTTGTTAGTCCAAATCTACTATAACTAGGACTCTTTTGGCTATATAAGACACACCCGTGTATATGTAATCCTTAAACAGAATAGTGGATTGTTTTTTCGTAATTTTTTCTATAAGTGTTTTTCTATATTAAATTTTGTCCCTATTATTTTGTCATGCGTGTAACCTAACAAAAGCATCCCTCTTCGTCGCTTGGATTTGAGCGGAGCGGCCTCTCGGTTTTTAGTGGGCTACACGGGCAGTAGTAAGCTACTGCGGCTTACAAGCAGCCACATAATTCTTTAACAGGTATGCATTCGCCCGTTTAATGTGTTTTGTGGGATGAGCTTTGCGGGGGTTGCGGATGGCCGGCCGGTGTCCTCTGGCACCCCTCATGTATGTCCCTTTGTTGTTTCACGAAAGGCACACGCAGAAAAGCAGACACAGCGCTAGCGAGATGGAGTTAGCAGTAGCAAGTAATTAATCCTCGTTGCTACTCCAAGTCCAAGCTAGGGGCTAAGTCTACCTTGCTGCAATCGAAAGGCTGCCTTCCTACATACCATGACCCTGCAAGCATGCGTACATGCCATCTGATTCGATCTGCTGCCCTTCCCCGAACCGCAGAGCCGTACGTCGTCTTGTGGAGAAAAACTAGCTAGTCTACGTAGCGTGCGTGTGTGTAAATTTAAACGTAGCCTAGCCAGCCAGCTAGCGCGCCCAGAAAGAATTCGGCAAGAGATGACGTGCGTCGTAAGCACTGCTCGCTAAAGAACTACCCGCCGCTCTCGCCGTCCACACACACCGGTGTTCGACGCCGACGAGTGGCCACGCTTGCCTCCGAAAAAAACATAACCCGTCGAGCGAGTCATTTGCTTCGCAGACTGGGCCTCCAGAGTGGGCTCTACTTCGAGTTGGGCCTCAAACGCAACAGAGGAGACCTTGTCCGCTCCGCTGCTCTTCTTCTCCGGTGCGAGGGTTCGATAAGGATCTGGCACTAACCAGACCACCTGCCGTCGCAGTCTCGGGGCGATGCAAGAGTAAGGTTGATGGCATGATGCGAGGCAGCACCCGTGGCCGTGGCGGCTACTCGTGAAGGTCCGCTTTGGGGAAGAGGCTGGAGTGATTTGGGAGGGAGAGGTGGGGTGAGGTGAACTGTGGCCGCGCAGCCGCGGGGAGCAGCTGTGCGCAAAATGTACGGTGCCCCACTGCCCCGATGACATGGTAATGAGTAAACTCTCTCTCTCTCTCTCTCTCTCTCTCTCTCTCTCTCTCTCTCTCTCTCTCTCGACTGAACTAGTTGGTTAACTCTTTATCTATGCGTTTACTTATTTTTGAATTGATATGCATGTTTGAAGATGAGCTACGCGGAAATGCCGAAGATATTAACTTCTCGAGATAATTTCAACAGGTTTGCCCTTGCTTAATCTGTCGCATGCAGCGTAGTCTAACATCGCCGAGTCCTTGATTCTTATCATGACTATGGAATTGTAGATATTTCTCACTCCATGTATATATAATATCTGGACTTGTCCTTTTAAAAATGCAAATTGAGAATATGTTATACATGTATGGTATCTTGCTTAATGGGATACTTGCTAGTTGCTATCCTTCTGTACAAAGAAGTCGACTTACTTTAGCCCAACAAGTATCCATGGCATGTCATGCTCCGCGGCCAATTCATTGACCTGGCTTGCCATATGACATCATAAGACAATATTTATCCAAAGTCTAGTTCTTCTATGAGAAAATGGTGTCTGCTTCACTAATGTTCCTTCCGTCACAATGGAATTCAGTTCATGTTATAAAATGGAGTAGTTGATTTGACATGACATGAAAGAATTACAAGGAAGCTCACTGAAGTCAATTACCGAATAAGATTGTTCACACACCCTGACCAGTCTGAATTTCTCCAATATGACGAATTTCACTCCTCCAGCATCATCTACCTCAGTCTAATTCCTTTGAAATGTGTTGGATTTAATCTCGGCTAACTAACTCCCGAGATTTCAGCATCACGATCGAAGGTGCAACCAACTCAAGTTTGGTGCAGTCCCGAGTCGTACGTGCGCACATATAAAGGGAAAGCCGGCTCTCATTTTGTTCGTGTGATGATCAACCTGAGAAGAGGCAAACCCAACATAAGCTTTTCGTCTCGATCCTAATAGGCGCACGGATCGGCCCGAAGACCTCACCGTTGCCTTCACTCCGCCTTCCGGACGCGCGGTGACTCCACTACGGCCGTGACGTCTACGGTGTCGACCTTCTTCGTCATCGTCGACGACCACTGCCACACCATCTCCACCGAGCCTACCGATCTACTGATGGCTTCGCCGAATCAAGGTCAGACCACATGTTTAATTCCGCATTAGGTGTTCATGTGAATGGCTAGTTAATGATTCATAGAACCTAAAGATCTAACAGTTGGTATCAGAGCAACTAGTCTTTTTACATGAACCGATTAGTTTAATGTGTCCTTTGATTCGGCTAAGACCTTGCTAATGATTCGGTAAGCAATTAGAAGGAGATGAATTCGGATCAAGGAAACCTAAGCACAATGTTTTAAGTTCATCTCAAGAACAAGAAACGGCTCAACAAATTAAATGGGATTAAAAAAAAAAGGGGCTTAGCCTTTTTCCTGTGCCACACGCCAAATCTCCTGGCTCCTGCGCCTTGTGCGTGCTCGCCGGGGGCCATGCGCTGCTGCGCCTTGTGCGCGTGTCGCCAGGGAGCCGCGCGCTGCAGCCGTTGCGCGCATGAGGCGCGCGCGTTGCCGCCGCCGCTGCTTCAGCCCGCCCGATTGACTGCCGTCGCTCTCTCTGTTGCGCGTGTTTTTTTCGGGAGGGAGAACTGATTTAGGGTTAGGTTTTCTTGGTCAGTCGCTTTTGTTCTGATCTAAAGCAATCAGAGCCGTCTGGTCCAATCGACGGCCGAGATTTTCCACGTTCAAGGGCAGCATCTCTGGTGGGCCGGCCTACCCTTTTTTTTTTTTGGGCCAAATTCACTCGGCTGGGCTGGTGATTTTTGCGCTGCTGCTTCCTCTGGGCCGCATGGCTTTTAGCACTTTAGCCCTTTACTGTTTTTGCTGATAATTATCATTTAAGCCCATTTAATAATTGTTTCTGTTATGTCACATTTATTTTAGCAGCAATTATTGTTTATGATTTTTTCCTGGGCATAATTTCATGACTAATTTCTGAGTAAGTTAATAAAGTGGCCATTAATTTTGTTAGATAATTATTGTTTAGCTCATTTCAATATTTGTTTCATTATGCCTCATTTAATTTATTAATAAATGTTCTTCAATATTATTTATTTCATGGGCATTAATTTTATTAATTTCATGATTATTTGTGGGTATTGTCTCTAATTAATATGGAACCAACGAGAAATATTGATTAGAGATTTAATAATGTTTGGGATTATTTTATGATCATAGTTATATTCTGACCAAAGTTGATTATAACTATGTATCATACCTATTTAATGAAAACTGGGATTGTATATATTACAACACATGATCACATTCTGACCAACGTTGTTTGTGACCATGTGTTACCCATAAGTTAATTTAGTCATTAGCATGTTATTAATCAGACCAACGTAGGGTTAATTTCATGCAAGACATTCACTTTCTCAATATTCTTGATTATGTTATATTTTTTCTTGATTCAGCCATGAACAACACTAATGTTGCCACTTATTTGAGCGGCATTGAAGCGGTGAGGACTAACTATCCTTCTTGGAAGGAAGAGTTGGTTGTCCTTAGGTATTATGGACATAGACTATGCATTACGTGAGGGCGCTCCGTACCTCATTCCGTGAAGATGAGAGTTTGAAAGAAGAAACTCTATGATTTGGCGGAAAAGTGGAGGCGGTCCCAGCGCATGTCTTTGATGATTATAAAGAGCACCATCTGTGCGATAAGGGAGCAATCCTGATTAGACAGCGTTAAGAAGTACTTGGCCTCGATCGAGAGGCAATTTAAGGGCCCCTCAAAGTTCGCGATGCTTTGATCATGAAGATGCTCACGAGTAAAGTATGATGGCTCTGCGGCGTTAGTGAGCATATCATGATGATGAATGATACTTTGCAAAACTCAAGGGCATGGATATGGCCATTTACGATGGAGTTCTTGGTCTATTTCATTATGACCTCTCTCATACAGGTACAATGCATTCAAAATTAATTATAATACTCGGAAGGAAGCGGTGGACCATGAGCGAGTTGATCGCTATGTGTGTCCAAGAAGAAGAGAGGATTAAAGAATTTGAAAGAAAGGACCAGGAGTTTTCCATATTGGCCATGGAAAAGAAATTTCAAGGAGGCTAAGTCCAAAAGAAGCTGCACTTCTCCCCTAAAAATTTGAGTCAAGCAAGCCAAAGCAAAAGGAGAAAGCCACTGCTACATCTATACGATGGGCCCATTTGTCGTTTTGCAAAACGATTGGGCGCGTTCAGAAAGATTGTCTTGAGTTTTATGAAATGGCTTGCTAAAAGGGTAATGATGAAATTTCCTTTATTGATGAATCCCTTTATGCTAATGATTCTCCCAATGCAATTGGATTATTTCGGTGCCAGCATTGCACGTTTCCAATTCATTGCGAGGATTCATGCAGTGAAGCGGTAAGAAAGAGGCGAAGCCTTAGATTCTTTGATGGAAAGGAGGTGAAGTTGAAGCCAGTTGGCACATTATCATTAGTATTAGATAGTGGCTTCATCCTTCTTTTGAATAATGTCGTTTATGTTCCTAGTATAAGGAGAAACCTTATTTAGGTTTCTTTATTAGATGATGATAGATACACTTGTATCTTTGGGAACAATAAATGCATTGTAAACTTTAATTCTAATAATGTTGGTCTCGCGACTCGGCCAGAGACAAACTCTATATCTTCATCTCTACGAATTTCTGTATTAATGAATGTGTGTGATGCCACCAATAAGCGAAAGAAAGTCTAGGTGATGAGACTTCATCGAAATTGTGGCAGCATGTCGTTTAGGCCACATTTCTCGAAGGGAGAATGGAGCGTCTCATTAAGGAAGATACTCCAACCCTAGACTTCTCGACTGGATCATTGTATTGATTGCATTAAAAGGGAAATATGTAAAAGCAGTTAAGAAAGGAGCCACACGAAATGGGAGTTTTAGAATTAATCCACAGCGACATATGTGGACCTTTTCTGTGACTTGAGTTGATGGGTATAACTCCTTTATCACGTTCTTGTGATTTCTCCGTTATGGCTATATTTTTCCCCATTCGCGATCGATCTGAATCACTCGATAAATTCAAAATCTTTAAAAATGAAGTAGAGAATGGAACTTAAAGAATTAAGGTAGTGAATCGGATCGTGGAGGAGAATATTATGGAGACATGCTCCTTATGGACAGATTCTGGTCCATTCGCTAAATTTCTTCGAGAAAATGGCATAGTAGCACAATATTCCACACTGTGAACCTCGGCCAAAATGGAGTATTGAGAAGGCGTAATCGCACCCTTATGGATATGGTGCGTAGTATGATGAAGTTACTCCAGTTTACCAGGATTAGTCTGTGGATGGAAGCATTAAAGACTGCACACATATTAAAGCGGGGTTCCCGAGTAAATCAGTCCCTAAAACCCCTTATGAATTGTGGACTGGAAGGAAAGCGAGTTTAAAGTATTTGCGTGTGTGGGGTTGTCTGCTGAAGCTAAAGTCTTTAATCCACATCTTGGAAAATTGGATCCTAAGACAATAAGTTGCCATTTTATTGGATATCACAGAAAGATCTAAGGGATGTCGATTTTATTGTCCAAATCATATCACTAAGTTTGTGAAACCCGCCATCTTTGTATTCTTAGAGAATGATGAAATCATTAGGAGCTCAGAGGCTAGGAAAATAGATCTTGAGAGGTTCGAACTTATGTACCATTGCTAGATAATCCAGAGACTATTGTTCTGTACCTCATCTGATTATTCCTCGGTGAGAAGTGCAGGTTGAGCCCCATCCCCGAGAATCCAGATTTCAACAATCTGACACCTAATGAATGAGCCTCCAACGACCTCTGTGATAACTAATGAACCACTAAGGAGATCACGTGGGGAAAGAAGATCGACCATCCCCTAATGACTATGTTGTATACATGAATGAAGATGTTATGTGACATAGGAAGGTAGATGATCCTACATCATTTAAGGAGGCTATGATGTCTAAGGATTCATCCAAGTGGCTTGAGGCCATGCGGGATGAAATAAAGTCTATGAGCATTAATGACGTCCAGGGATCTAGTAGAAATTCTGATGGAGTCAAAAGCGATGAAATTTGTCGATGGGTCTACAAAACTAAGCATGACTCTAAGGAAATATCCCGAAAGATTCAAGGCAAGGCTTGTAGCAAAAGGGTTTCCAAAGAGAATGGATAGATTATGTTGACACTTTCTCTCCGAGTCTCGAAGAAAGATTCACTAAGAATTGTCATGGCGCTTGTCGCTCATTACGATTTAGAAAGCTGCATCGAGATGGATGTCAAAGCGCATTCTGAATGGTGACTTGCATGAGGATGTTTTCATGCCCCAACCGAAAGGTTTTGTCGTGGAAGGCAAGGAACATATGGGATGCAGACTTAAGAAATCCATCTATGGGCTAAAGCAGGCGTCTAGACAATGGTATCTTAAGTTCGATGAGACCATAAGAAATTTACGGTTTCAAGGAAAATGATGTGGACAATTGCATATACATTAAGATTAAGGGAGCAAATTCACTATCTTAGTACTTTATGTGGATGATATCTTGTTGGCTAAGCGGCGATATGGATATCTTTGTATGAGACCAAAAAGATTTCTTTAGCTAATTTTGACATGAAGGATCTTGGTGATGCCTCTTCGTTAGGCATTGAGATTCACGAGATAGGTCAAAGGGATATTAGGCCTATCCCAAAAGGCATACATTAATGAGTGCTTAAGAGATATAATATGCATAGCTCTGCTGTGCGTCACTCCTATCGTAAAGGCGATAAATTTGGAACATTCAATGTCAAGGAATCAATTAAGCCCGATCGGATGAAGAGGATTCCTTACGCTTCAGGTATCGGAAGCATTATGCGCTCAAGTTTGTTCTCGCATACTGATTTAGCATTAGTAGGGATGCTTGGCGGATATCAATCAAATCAGGATTAGATCAACTGGAAAGGCCGTAGTTAAGAAGGTCTTGCGTTATTTGCAGGCACTAAGCACTACATGCTCACATATAAGAAGTCGATAACCTTGAGGTTGTGGGTTATTCGAGGCCGACTTTGCGAGTTGTGTTGATACTAAGAAATCCACATCGGGTTATATCTTCACACTTGCGGGAGGAGAATTTGTTTTAGTGGAAAAGCTCCAAACAATCCCTTCTTGCGTCATCGGCGATGCGGTGAGTTTGTGGCATGTTATGAGAGCTCTTGGGCGAAATTTGTATGGCTTAAGAACTTTATTCGGGACTAAGAGTGGTTGGCGGTATATCTAAACCAGCGACATTATCACTGCGATAATAAAGCCGTGATTTTCTATTCGAGTAACAACAAGTCAAGTGGTCTTTGCCAAACACATTGACATTAAGTATCATGTTGTGAAAGATAGAATCGAGGATCGAACAATTGATGTCAAGCATATAAGCACTAAGTCTATGCTTGCGGATCCGCTCACTAAAGGCTCTTGATCTCTTTACGAGAACATGTTGAAGGCATTGGTTTATTGGAAAGCCTACGATTCACGGAAATAAGGACCATAAGACATACAAACCAACTCCCATTATGTTTAAGTGGCTATCCTATCGAGATGGGATGGTATACTATAGATGATGGGGTTTCGATCAACATTATTTGGCTTTGTAACGTATTATCTTGGTGTCTTTGTTTTGTTAAGTGTGGACTTATGTTGGCCGTGCGATTAAGTGGAGAATGTTGGATTTAATCTCGGCTAACTAACTCCGAGATTTCAGCATCACGATCGAAGGTGCAACCAACTCAAGTTTAGTGCGATCCTGAGTAAATGCGTGCGCACATATAAAGGAAAGCCGGCTCTCATTTTGTTAGTGTGATGATCAACCTGAGAAGAGCCGAAACCCAACATAAGCTTTCGTCTCGATCCTAATAGGCGCACGGATCGGCCGAAGACCTCACCGTTGCCTTCACTCCGCCTTAGGATGGTGACTCGCGCTTCTGGTAGTAGCGTCTACGGTGTCGACCTTCTTCGTCATAAATCGGCGACCAGCACTGCCACACCATCTCCACGAGCCTACCGATCTTGGTAAGCCGCGAATCAAAGGTCAGACCACATGTTTAATTCCGCATTAGGTGTTCATGTGAATGGCTAGTTAATGATTCATAGAACCTAAAGATCTAACAAAATGTTGTCCATCCAATAATTAGGTATTATATATTCAAGAAGTATTGTTTTCCTGTTTGATCTCCATATATAAGTAGCTTCGATCTCTTGTTCTCTCCCAAAGTTATGTAATTATCTCATCATAATGGAATGCTGAAATACCTGTGTTTATGTTGACATTATATATATGAATGAAGGGTTAAAATGCTAAAACCTCCAAAACCCTTTAACTGCGTTAGAGGCAAAAGATGGCCATGGTCTTGCAGGCCATTCTGCCCAAGATGTGCGATATTCTTGCTAGGATGGTTGAAGATGAGATTGGCATGCTGTTAGGGATTCCTGGTGAGATCAAGAAGCTGCCTAAAATGATATCAGACATCAATAATGTTAGAGCATCTCCAGCAGAGCCCCTAAACCAGCCCCTAAACCTTAAAATAGGGAGTGTAGTAAAAAAAACAGATCCAACAGGGCCCCAACTCAAGCCCCTAAAATTAGGGGGCCCCTAAATTTGCCTCCTCAGCCCCAATTCCCAGGGGGCCCCAACTCAAGCCCCTAAAATTAGGAGACCCCTAAATTTGCCTCCTCAGCCCCAATTCCCAGGGATACGAGTACAACCCATATTATTGAAGATAGGGAAATACATGAGAGGCTTCGAAAATTTTATCATGTTTTGAAAATTTTAAATTTAAATTTGAAATTTCATGTTTTTAAATTGTAAATGTTAATATGCTTATGTTTTATGTATTACAAATATTTTTGATTGAATTTTAGTGGTGTCAAATGAAGATTATACATAGTGGATATGTTAAAATAGGAGAAAAAGTAAAATAGGAAATTTGAGATTTAGGGCATTCTTTGGACTTGTGCTCAAAAGTGGCCTCAAAAATAGGGGGAGTCCCTAAATCTAAAATAGGGACCCTGTTTTAGGGGCCCTTACTGGAGATGCTCTTAGGACTATAGATCGAGCTTATACCCGACGTGGCTTTTAGGAAGCAAATAATTAGTATAAGGAACCCCTAATCTTATCCTTCCTTCTTTAGAGTCTTTCTATCTTTAGAGTTTCTATCCTTATAATTTCTATCTTTAGAGTTTCCATCTGGAAGCCTTAGAGCATCTCCAGCAAGGGCCCCTAAAACAGAGTCCCTATTTTGGATTTAGGGGCCCCCTCTATTTTTTGGGGTCATATTTTCAGAGCACAAGTCCAGCAACAGCCCCTAAATCTCAGCCCCTATTTTACTTTTTCCCCTATTTTGACATATCCGCTATGTATAATCTTCATTTAACACCACTAAAATTCAATCAAAAATATTTGTAATACATAAAACATAAGCATATTAACATTTACAATTTAAAAACATGATATTTCAAATTTAAATTTAAAATTTTCAAAACATGATAAAATTTTCGAAGCCTCTCATGTATTTCCCTATCTTCAATAATAGGGGTTATACTTGTGTCCCTGGGAATTGGGGCTGAGGAGGCAAATTTAGGGGCCTCCTAATTTTAGGGGCTTGAGTTGGGGCCTGCTGGATCTGTTTTTTTTACTACACTCCCTATTTTAAGGTTTAGGGGCTGGTTTAGGGGCTCTGCTAGAGATGCTCTTAGGGCACCATGAATAAATAAGAGAGGAGAGCTACAGAACAAGCACGTTTTGATTGCCAAGAAATCCAATAGCAGGCGCTGCCATCGACAACTGGCCGGTGGCTACGCACAGCCCTTATCAGTACCATAGGTCGTCATCGATTCCCGGCGTCGTTCTCCACGGATTCTCGCTCAGGTTTGAGACCGGGTACGCGATTGTTCGAAAAGGAACATCCGTATCAAATAATGTTATTGAAGATGCTGAAAGAAGGAAGATCAACAACAGGGCAATCAAAAAATAGCTCAGGGATCTCAGGGATGTCATGTACGATGTTGATGACATACTCAACTTGTGTGGTATCAAAGCAGAAGAACGGTATGCTGATTTGTATCCATACCGTCTCTTGTTTCAGTGGTTCTATTTTTGTTCACAAGATCGGTACTAGAATTAAAAAGATCAACTTGAAGCTACAGAGTATCTCAAGGCGAAATTCTAGATTTGATCTAAGGTTAAATACCCCCGAGGATTACCATGCAATTAACCGCAGAAATCTCAGGGTATCACCAGTCATTGAGTTAGATATTGTGGGAGGTAAAATCGAGCAAGATGTTAAGAGAATAGTGGAGATGCTAATGTAGGATGATTTCTAAGAAATGTCAGTGTCATCGCCATTGTTGGTGTAGACTACGCTTGCCCAGAAGGTGTTTGATGATGAAAAATCAAGGTTGAGTTCTGGAAGAGGGTGCGAATATGTGTCTCTCAAGACTACAATGAAATAGAGATATCAAAGGATATCATAGTTTCCGGTGGAGGGGTTCATGCTGATGCTCAAAGTCGGTCATTGCTTGAGCTTAGATTGGAGGATGCCATCAGAGAGAGGTTTCTACTTGTTCTAGATGATGTTTGGATTCACCATGTTTGGGACAATTTACTACGCAATCCATTGAAGTGCAGTGCTATCGGCAGTAAAGTTCTCATAACTACTAGAAAAGAAGTGGGAGAGGTGCTTCTGTGCTTTCCCTCCTAATACAAGTTGCACAAATCTTGAAACAAACGAAGGGGTAAGTAATCCTCATCTACCATTCATTCATGTTTTAATATTTGTGCAACTTTAAAAAGGAAGAGCATAGAAGCACCTCACAAGAAGTGGTGGAAAGACACATGAAAGCAGTGTACCTCCATCATGTCAAGAAGCTGCAACTTGAAGATGGATGGTCTTCGCTTATGAAGAAGGTAGCATTGGACATGATGAGAGGCGAATCTGAGAGCCTCAAGAACATTGGCTTGCAGATTGTAACACAATGTGATGGTCTGCCTCTTGCTATCAAGGCCGGAGGAGGAGTCCTATGCACAAGAGAGAAAACAAGAAATGCTTGGGGGAGGGTTCTACAGAACCCAGAATGGTCTAGCAATGCATTACATGACGAGGTGAATTCTGCATTGTACTTAACTTATGATGACTTGCCGTCCTATTTTTTTTTAAAAAAAAAACCGCTTTGTTTATTGCTCTTTATTTCCTGACAACAAGATAGTAGCTTTTCTGGAAGTTGTTCAATTTTGGATAGGTGAAGGATTTGTGCATCATGATGGGAGATCGGCACGGCCGGAAGAGATTGGAGAAGGATACTACAGGGAACTGTGGCAATCATAAGTGGTAGTGCCGGCTCAACAGTACTACCAACTTTCATACGTCGGTACTACTAGCAATTTGGAGAAAACCAGGTTTTCAACTCAAATCTTTTCTCCAAAAATTTAACAATAATTCTTTGAACCAAAAGGTGATCAACACATGATCACTCCAACTTGCAAAACACATTTGCAATAATTTAACTCATGCTTAAAGAATTTCAATTAAACTCCAACCAAATTTGCGAAAATATATTTCGCGAACTGCTCAAGATATATTTGCACAAACGTATTAAGCAAATAAATTTTGGGGTCTATGAGATTTATCCTCTTAGCCATGCGATGGTCAAACCACGACCAAACGGTGTTGCAAAAACTACAGTGTAAAAATAACATGCTTTCAGGATCGAAACTCATAGACCTCCCGTCTATTTGCATAACGAATATGCAAATAACAACTAAACCACAAAGCATGATCTATCTCTCTTTTGCAACACTTACAAATCCATAGACTCACGCTAACTCCAAATCAAATCAATTTGCTTGAGCATCCTCATTTTGCAATACACACAAAACCTAGCTCCAAGCAATTACAAAATCAAACTCAGGTGCATGAGTTCTCTATTTGCAACACATGCAAATTTCTAGCTCCATACATACCACTTAAAGACAAACTTGCTTGAGCTCCCTCTTTTTGCAACCCATACAAAACTTAGTCCTAAGCAATACCAAATAAACTCAAATAAGATTTTGTTTAAAGAACAAAATATGAAGTTCAACAATTGCAATACATGCAAGATATGAACTTCATGTGAAAGCCAACGCATAAGCTCGTCCCATTTGCAACACATGCAAATCAAAGCTTTTATGCGAAAAATCAAAGCATATGCTTCTCCTATTTGCAACATATGTAAATCAAAGCATTTTGCTAACAAAGTCATGCACGAGCTTCACCTATTCGCAACACATGCTAAATGGTTAGCTCCATACAAAATCCAATTAAAGAAGATATTTGAGCCCGAGTGATCAACGGGATTGAAATCATCAATACATGATGAAGCTCAAAGCAAAAGACTCAACCCCTCTTAATAGTATGGCACTAAACTAGACTCAAAGCTAAGAAAAACCTTAGTCTATCTAGTTATATATTTGAGCCACAGCAAACGATTCCCTTTGGGGCTTTAAGATCTTCAATCTTTTTCTCCCTGGAATCGTGGCTTAGCTTTCTTGAAGTCTCCATGATCTTTTATCATTTTCTTCTTTAAGAGCGTCACCCATCTCTATCATCTTGTTCATCCACTCTTGATGAACATTATCTTCTTTTCAATCTTTGGAGTAAATTCTATTTCAAACTTATTGAAAATATTAGTCCAAAATACATGGTGGTCTCAATCATCTATTGCACTTCATTAACACATAATGGATGCCTCTAAGATCGATTGAGCACAACCCTTAATCAATTTAATGAATTTAAGTGTGTCTTGAGCATATGATACAACTAATGCTTCATAATACTTAAGAACTATCTATTTGTCCCTGATTAATCAATGAACACCATCAACACATAATGAAGTGCTCTCTAATGATTAATAAGATAAATAAACTCAATTTAAACTTTCATTTAAATTGATATGAGTACATACTAACTACACAAGTTAAATATGTACTCAAGGAATAGTTTCAAGATATTAATCGTTTTATATATGGAGTGAAGAATAGATCAATACAATAAAACATCACGTTAAAGCTTGAACTTCCCCTAAATATGTGCATCCATGTAATATATGGATTTGAAAACATGATGCACATTTTGTGGATAAAGCAATGAAGAATTCATACTTTAACTTGAATCTAAAGTATGCAATAATAATGAACATTAATATGAGTATATACTTTGGTTTTCTATTTTTCATCCAAATTGAGACTGCTAAAGATAAATTCAATAAACATGTTAGTCTCATTAAAGATTAGGTTTATCATTAAACAAGGATTAATCATTAATCTAAAATCAATTACCAAAACCAATGTGACTTGAACTAACACCCGGCTCCCAACCGTGGCCGTCGTTTCCCCCCTCTGTTCCCTTATTTTCCCCTATTTTCCTTATACTATGTCTTTAGATTGGTTTAGCTTAAAGTTTTTTTATTATTTAGCATGACTCCACTAGTTGGTGATTATTAAGTTTGTCCTGCTCGGGTTTTGGAGGCACCGTGATGACACCCAAAATCTCCTATGCGCCGGGGAGTACAATGAGGTTATTGGGGACGCATGGTGCAGCCCCCGTTATGGTGATCCATCTAAAACCTAGGGTAAACACCCCCACCCCAACCCCCCCCAATCCAACTGCCTATTATACTCCTTAGCTTTGAGCTCTCTATGCTATTTGTATGTACTGTTAATGGAGGGGATTACCTTATATGTGGAAAAAAGGATTGGGCATGGATCCAATTGTGATGGGGTGGATGGTGAAACGGACATTGATGGAGAGGTGGTCGAGATATTTCCTCCTGGTCCTGGGCCTCCTCCTCCGATCTCCCTTCTCTTGGCCTCCTCTCCTTGCTCTCGGTTCCTTGCTCCTTTGCTTCGGTTGGGCTCCTGGCGCCCTTCGGTTTGGTTGGATTTGGGGAAAAGTAAATGGGGAGTGCTGTCTCATCTCTTCCCACAGTGAAGATATTTTCCCCTTGGCACAGTGGTGGCAATGCTATGGGTACCAATGATCTACCAGGTTTGTATATTTTCGCCAAATGAGAAACCCTAATTCGTGAGAGGTCCCGACTAGCCCTGGACGGTCAGGTATCTCGATGAGCGTGATCTATTCACGAATGGGTTTGACGGCAATTAGTTTAACTTTTTGAGTTTTTTTCTTTATTTGTCTTTTCATTATACAAGTGACTAACAATTTTTCATGTGGTTGGAGCTGATGATCTGCAAAGGATTAGATTTTTGATCACTTGTATAATTTTGTAATTACTTTTTGTAGCAATCAATATTTATTGTAATTAGCGAATTACCACTTCAATGTACGAATTTTGTATGTACAGGTGTTGTCATTGATATTTATGTAAACAGTGATGTATGCATATGTAAACGAGGTTTACTTTGGAATAATTCCACTCGCTGATTTTTCTTTTGTAGCTTAGATTATCTTATCCTAATTCTTCATTTGCAAGGAGTTAAATAGGCGGGTCCTTTCAGTAACTAATCACAAGAAATGTACTGGAACCAGATCCTAAAGGGTTTGATTGTTTGGCATTCAAAATGCACGATGTTTTGCGTTCTTTTGCACAGATTTTTGCACAAGATGAGAGCTTAGTGGTTGGAGAAACATACAGACGAAATGAGGGATTACTTGCCGAAAGCCTTGCCGTTTGTAACCGACAGCCGAAACAGTGGAGTCTAATATGTTAAGGAAATATAATTCAACAAGGACACCGATGCTGGTTAAGAGCAGCATCTCAAATGCAAGTGATCTACCCTATCTTCTTCGTTTGCATGTATTGGATCTATCTTGCTCTATCATTGCAATCCTACCAGTCTCTTGACTCTTGTCAGTTGGCGGCGCGCCTAAGATACATCAATTTATCTGGTTGCATGGTAAGAACGACCCCACAATCAATTGGGAACATAAAAAATCTACAATGCATTAGTCTTCAGTGCTGCAGATATCTATCAGAACTCCCACATAGTGTCATGGGTCTACATAGCATGTGGGCTCTCCACCTCATTGGAACTAAGCTTAATAACTTCCCCCTATGGCTATCAAAGCTTCAAAATCTTGCAGAATTGGGTGGATTCATGCCAAACTTGTAAGAGAGGTGCTTCTATGCTCTTCCTTTTTAAAGTTGCACAAATATTAAAGCACGAATGAAGGGTAGATAATGATTACTTACCCCTTCGTTTGCTTCAAGATTTGTGTAACTTGTATTAGGAGGAAAAGCATAGAAACACCTCTCAACTTGTAATCTTCAAGAAGGTCGAGCAGCTTGGATGAACTGGGCCCTCTGTTCCAACTACGTCTACTCTATATAGAGTGCCTAGAGAGGGTCTCCAAGAGCAACGAGGCAAGAGGCACAATCCTTCAAAGCAAGCTTCATCTTAGAAGAAAGGCTTTTCTGTGCACACCAAGGGATGAGAACCATGGTACCGCAAAGGAGGAGAAGCAAAACCTTGTAAATATCTTCAGTAACTTGTGCTCCCCATCTTGCTTAGAATATCATAAAATCAAGGGCTATTTTGGTTGTTTACTCCCAAGGTACGCGGCTAAAACGGCTCTGCCATGCCTTAGAGTTTTGCTTCTAGAAGATTGCCTGTTCTTTGAGAAAGTTCCAGCTTAAGGACAGCTCCCTGGTTTAGGATATTTTTTTTGGGTTGTTGGTGCACAATCAGTCGTAACTATTGGACATGAGTTCTTTGACAACAATGAATCGCCAGATTCAGCGAAGAAAAATCATCTTGACTATGCATTTCCCAAGCTTGAAACTCTTGGATTTAAGAAGATGTTGCACTGGAAGAGCGGCAGTGGAGGACAAGGAAGAGCGCAATGCCAAAGTCTAAGAACTTAACTATCAGAAACTGTCCATGCTTAACATCCTTTCTTGGGGCTTTTCTACACCAGGCAACTTCCTTGGAAGTTCTTAGAGTTTCTGATGCTGGAAGCTTGAGGGAAATAACGAGCCTTGGAAAACTCAAATAACTTGATATAGATGGAAATACTAATATTGAGAGCAGAGGCGGAACTAAGGGGTGTTAGGTATGCCCTAACACCCCCAGAAATTTGAGAGTTGGCACAGCCTCCCCTACCCCTCACCACAAATTCTAGATCTAGGCTCCTCCGCGCAGCTCTATGCCTCCACTCCTCAGCTTCGTCGCCCTAGCCCCGCCCGACGTCCTGCCGCCCAACCCGTTGTTCGCCGCCTAGCTCCTCCTCGCCGCTACTCTACCTAGCTGGGCCAGCCAACAGTCCTCCTTCCGCGCCGCTCCACTCCTTGGTTCCGTCACTCGACGCCCGGCTGCCCCAGCTTGCCCTCGGGCCTCGGTGTCAGCAGGTGACTCCCCTCGGATCCTTCGTGCTAATGCTCTTGTGACCGTGATCCTAGCTTCTCAGTTGTGCCAGCTCGGGGGGTTTTGGTCGAACAGGTGGTGGGCGGTGGTGCGCTAACTCAAGTGGAAGCATGGTCCATGTAGCGCCGGGCGCGCAGCGCAGACGTGGAGCGCCGTAGGCGGTGCTCAACGCGGGCAGGGTGCGTAGCGTAGACAAGGAGTGCCGTAGGCGGTGCTCGACGCGAGCAGGGCGAGCAACGCGGTGCGGTAAATGGCTCGGGCCGTCGGGCGGGCGAGCGGCATGAGGCAAATAGGGGCGGCACGACAAGCGGCGCAGAAGCACGAGACCAACACGGCGGATGGTATAGACGCTCAGCGAGGCACTAGTTCCGCCGGAGGGAGTTCTTACCTAGTTACCTGCCGAGTCTGAACTCTACGTGTCGAGTGTCCAAATTTTGCTATAGCTGAGAACCTTGAAGCCTTGGAATGCATGGAATTCACTGACTTCAGCACTGAAATCTCCCATAATTTTTGGCGCAAGTAAATTCTGAGAAGCTAAGGATCCGGCGCAGCACGAAGTTGCTGTCCTCGATATTCACCCTGGGCACTGGCTTGGAGTGGCACATCGAAGATGTAATGGTCTACTGAGAGGTGAGAGCACGACTCTCAGTATGCTTTCTAAATGAAGACGCCATTTAGTTTCACCACAAGAATTGCAGACGTCGATGGCAATTGGCAGGCCCTCAAGTTCGACCATCCAGCACTTGTCACCCCGTGACCTTTCCCAGCATCTGTTTTCCCCATATAAATATACCTGTCATCTGAAGCCTCTTTACCTTTCTGGATCGTGGAACTTGTCATGCCATGTAACACTAACACCACATCTATATGTCATTGGCAAGTGTAGTGCAGCTTTTCAATGTCAGTCAGCCAGTCAGCACATTTATCCAATGTAAATTTTATTTCATCTCCTTTAACTATAAGCCGGGAGTTGCCATTCTTTTGACTTTTACGACGGCTCGATCTGGTCTCCTTGCCTTCCCTAGATAATTTTTTCCCCTCTTGTTTCTTTGCATCATCTTATTTTATGCATCCAGCTCTCTCGATACCCCATGTTTCTTGCTAACTGATCACATGACATCAGGACAATTTATAGTATAATATTTGGCATGATGTTGTTGGATTGTCAGTTGATAACTTGGATAAGATTAGTCGCTGGCAGTGGTGGTGCCCACCGAAGAGAGGAAAGCATCACGTTCTGTCCTACCCATAATTAAGAACCCATAAAATACCCAATCCTCTGCAATGTAACACTCGCTCCTTGGCTTTGGTTGTGTTGCAACGGATAAGAATCGAGAGGATCTCAGATTGGCAGGGGGAGGCGCCTTCAGTTCAGAGTATTCTAATCGGGCAGTGGAGTTTGAAAGTTCAAACCCATGGCTTCTGCTAGTGCCGTGGCCTCACTTGTACCAAGGTTAGCGTTGTAACGCGCGATTACGACCTATCACTTAATAATCCCATGATTAGCGATGTGTGTAGCCAAATATCATGAACTCAGTTGACTCCGTGTGAAGGTCTTTCTTAACACGCATGGTAGTGAGAATTGCAAGTGGCTGAACCAACAACTCTGATTTTTTTTTTCCTTTAACTTTAGACGTTGTGTAACCTCTTCGATTGTGCACCGGAACGTTCCAGAAACTTATTGAAACTTTTGTGTCACCTGGAAGTAAGTACCCTGTTAGTTTCTGTCTGAATTTATGCCGTTCTTCTTGGAAAGAACGTAATATTCCTATTCATTTACAAATTGTTTCTTTTCTCCCAGAGGGCAGAGAGATGCACAAGGTTTAACACCCATTTTTAGTGCGCCTTAAGTTCATCACAAAATTATGTTCGGGGAATCTTGTTTACATTTTTGTTTCTCGGACAATTGGGGATTTGTTAACTTTAGCATGCAAGGCATTGGGCACCTTGAAAATATATATTTTTTAGTGTAAAGTTAGCCTACCGCAAGGTACGCGTCAGGATCCACGACAAGTTTACCGCAGGAAAAGGAACTTCAAAAATACTGTCTTATCAACGTTCATCGCGTGAAAATAATGTCTCGAATCTTTACTGTACAGAAATAATGATGATAAGTAAGAATCTACAGACCGATGAGCAATCCAGCATGACACCCGTATCAGCACCAGCCAGTCACGAGCAGGGTCGAAAAAATCGCTCGATTTTTGTCACGAGGCTTTTAAAATTGCTTGGTGAATAAGTCTAATTCAAAAATTCAAAAAATTCTATGTAATTTAAAACGGTCGAAAATTGGTGAAAATGAAGTTCAACTAATCCGTTGATTTTCTATAAAAACCTGTTACTTTTATATGAAAACGATTGATTTTTTTTCTAGAAATTTTGATCTTGAAACTCTCCAAAAATTTTTTTTTAACGATTTTCAAGTAATTTTCGGCTCGATGTTGCCGATTTTCGAATTTCGAGTGATTTTCTCCGAATCGCTATCGTTAACTCTGGTCACGAGTCTGTGTCACTTATTCTCGTTGAACCACCATCTACTACTATGACTTATAAAACTATATCTAGTACTATTGTTCTTGTATATAAAATGTACAATAAGTTATTTGTACATAAATATATCATTGCGCAAGAAAACAAAACAAAAAAAAGTTATAAGTGAGAAAAAGATAAAGAGGCCATCCATCCATCAGTTCATGCAAGCAAGCAAGCAGACAAAGACAAAGGGGAAAAGAAAAGAAAAAGAAAGGAAAGAAAAGTCAGCACGGCGTTGGGATGAGTCATCGGGGCTCGTCACAAGCGGCGCCTGCGCTGCATGCCGCGAGGCCCGCGATGGCGTTCCGGCTATAAACTGAGAGCTACATGGGCATATTCAAGGCAAGATAGCGACAAGAACGACTAGCTGTTCTTCAGTGCAGGTCTACGTGATAGGATATATGGCAACCAAGAAAGATCTCTGCTAGGGAAGTGTAAAATATGTCAAGGAGCACATTCAAGTCTGCTCAAGTTCTGCCATTTGTGATCATCCAACTGTATCTTATTTAGCTCTCCAAGTCTTTGAATCCGCTTCCTTTTCGCGTGCGTGTGTGTCAAATCGGTGCCAATTTGGTTGATCTTATTTGGGTAACAAGACGGTGATTTGGAATATAAGCATGGTTGCTAAACTGACACGGTATGCGATGTAGCGTACCACGTTAACTCACTGATTTTTAGGAATTCACCTTTCCCTTTTTTTCTTTTTTTCTTTTGGCTATCTTCCGAATAAAATTATAAATCTAGCACCTTCTCCCGCCGCGAAAGGCATGGCATGGACACCCTGCCACCTTCCCCTACCACACCTGGGGAGAGTGGAAGCCGATGATGTCATGCCCAAGGAACGCGGCAATGCTCGGCAAGCGTAGGAGCAGGCGCCACCGTTCCCGACGAGCGTAGGAGGAACCGACACAGCTGCGGCCGATGAGCGTGGGAGAGGAGACGGACGAGACGGCACAGCATAGACGAGATAGGAGAGGTAGACGAACGCAAAGCTTCCTCAGGTTTTCCTTCGCTCCCTTCCCCTGTCCCCTGCCTTGGCCGGCGAGCGCGGGAGGCGCTGCCACAGACCCGGGAGGCACTTCCACGTCCGGTGAACGTGGAAGGTGCTTTCCATGGTGGGGATGGGGCTAGATTTGCAATTTCATTAGAAAGGGAGTTAAATTTACACACAAAAAATGAGAGGAAGTGGGCTAGAAAAGTTATCAACTCGATTTTTGTGTGCATTAGAATGTGTTATTCTTGATATCTTTTTATGCGCAGCAGCCTCTAGATTGGATCAAAGTTGCGAGATACGACTCGAGCATACATGGTATTTAAAGTCATTCTATCGATTTTTTGCAAAAAAAAAAAGTGGTTCCGTAGATTTGCGAACAGGTCCTCCATCGAATTTTTTTTCACAATCGTAGATAGGTCCTATCATATGGTTTCACAAATTTGGTGACGGTTTATAGCCAGCCAATTTTTTAAAAAAACATCACCAAAGAAATCGAAATTACGTTTTTTTTTTTCCTTTCGTAAATTCACGAATAGGTTCTCCCATATTTTTTGCAATCGCGTATAGGTCCTTCCCCATAGTTTTGCGAATTTGGCGACGGTTTATAGCCAACCAATTTTTTAAAAAACACCACCAAGGAAATTAAAATTGTGTTTTTTGCTTTCACAAATTCATGAATAGGTCCTCCAGCCATTTTTGGCGCAGATGACCTGTGGCTACGCAAATTCGTCGACGGTTTCTAGCAAGCTTTTTTTTTTTAAAAAAAAAAAAAAACACCACCGAGAAAACCAAAATTGTGTTTTTTTAACAAGAAACTCGAATTAAATTTTACACGGCAGCCTCTAGATTGGATCAAAGTTGCGAGATACGACTCAAGCATACATGGTATTTAAAATTGCATTCAAGTCATTCTATCGATTTTTCGCAAAAAAAAAAAAACGTGGTTCCGTAGATTTGCGAATCAATTTTTTTCACAATCGTAGATAAGTCCTATCCTATGGTTTCGCAAATTTGGTGACGGTTTATAGCCAGCCAATTTTTTAAAAAAACATCACCAAAGAAATCGAAATTACGTTTTTTTTCTTTTCGTAAATTCACGAATAGGTTCTCCCATGTTTTTCGCAATCGCGTATAGGTCCTTCCCCATAGTTTTGCGAATTTGGCGACGGTTTATAGTCAACCAATTTTTTAAAAAACACCACCAAGGAAATCAAAATTGTGTTTTTTGCTTTCACAAATTCATGAACACTCCAGTCGTTTTTGGCGCAGATGACCTGTGGTTACGCAAATTCGTCGACGGCTCCTAGCAAGCTAATTTTTTTTAAAAAAATACCACCGAAAAAACCAAAATTACATTTTTTTTTTAAACAAGAAACTCGAATTAAATTTTACACGGTGCGACATCGAGCACAACTAAACCCAGTAGAGTCTTATCCCTACAAATTTTCGAACAAAGGTGCTACTCGAAAACTGAATTACGATGATAGTTGTGGCTCAATTAGCTAAAGATATAATTTTGTACCAGCCATATGAAATGTTTTTGAGGTTTTGTTTGGTTTTTTCCTTGTTACTGGTAGTATCATTTTCCGGCCTCTTACAAGTTACACCACCTGCTTTATTCAGTATTTTAGACTAGTAGAGTAGACACCAGACAGAGAGAGAGAGAGATAAAGCCAACAGAAATACCAAGCAAGGAGAGAGAGGGGGGGAGGGAGACTTTGCAGAAGAGAGAAGCAAGGTGAGAAAGAGGCAGCAAGGGAGGAGGATTGCCGGAAAGGGGACATGCTCCCTTCTCATCTCACAGGTCTCCTCTCCCCCCTCTGCTCTGACTTGCTTCTCTTTTTCCTTTCTAATTTGTGGCTTGTTTCTTCTCCGTGGTGTGAGCTCTGTTCCTATCCGAGCTGGTTTCTTGCCATTGCTGACCGTTTCCTGGACCTTGGCTGATGTGTGGTATCTTTCTTGTTGGATCTGACTGGTTTCTTGGTTGTCGAATTGGTTTTGGGTTGATACGGTGCTGAGATTTGAGGGTGCATTCTTGGGTAGAAGTGAGGTGGTTGTTGCTGTGTGGTCTATGTTCTAAGGCATACCAGCTTCTTCAATTTGATAAAGCATGTAATATATGAGTTATTTGTTTCTAATTGTTTGTGGTGTTGGTTCCTGTGTTCTGGACTCTGTAGTTCTTGTGAATTCACAGGTGTTACTGTGTTAGTTGTGTTTGGTTAGTTTGTGTTAAAGGGGTGAGTGAGGTGAATTGGAGAGAGAATCTTGTGAGGCTGTAGTTTTTTGTTGAATTCATGTAGAATTTAATTTGTTTAAATCTTTTAGTATTTCTTATATACACTAAAATATGGTTGGTGGAGAGGAACTACGACTCAGATGGCAAGTCAGTTGTGAACTTGTGATCTATAATTTCTTCAAGAAGTCAATTTGGTTTCAAAATGATTATTGTATGGAAATGTTAAAATTGGAATTGGGGAGAACCACTGGCCTTATGAATGAGCGATTCGGATTTGGCTAGTGGCAGAGCTAACAAATCATGTAAGGATTTATCTCATGACTCATGACATAGTTTGATTGTTTCTTGTTACATCTTAGATGAATAATCAGAGTTTCTGAGGGAGTGACACGATTGATGCGTAGCACTGATGTGAAACATGTCGAGCATATACATGGATCACGACAACATTTGACATATTCCCGATGACCAATTTGAGTGAATTTAAGGGGCTTCTAGTTACATAATCTATAGCTAATATTTTTTTTTTTAAAAAAAAAAAAACTGAATGTGCAGCTCTAGACTTCTAGTATTGCTTCATGTTTCAGCGTTTCCATATTAGTTGGTCCACAAGTGACTGACCTGCTCTTATATTTGGACAGTATGAACTGAAAAGCTAGATTTGGGAAAGCCCGTGAGATTAGACTTAAGGAAAATATGCTTGATATTGTTCAATTCTACTATTGCAAGTTCTACTCTCCTACCTGGCTATCTATTTTGTTGTATTTTAGTTTTCGTCCAACTAGAGTTATAACACCTGCTGTGTCCCTCTGGCAGAAAATGGCACAATAATGATTCAGTTTGGTCATCAAATGCCTGATTATGACTCGTCAGCATCCCAATCTACTAGCGAGACTCCTCAAGAATTGTCTGGAATGAGTGAAGGAAGCCTTAACGAGCAGAACGATCAATCTGGTTTGCATTAGACTCACCCTTTTCTGTATTAATACATAATCTTGTAATATCATCTCATACAAATAAACAATGGGATAGTCTAAAAATATATATATATATATATTGATGGTTGCAAACCTTGTGTGCATTTGTACAGTCCAAAGTTATATGACATTTCTTTTCTTCTTGTACTAATACTAGGTAATCTCGATTGTTACATGAAGAGTGATGAAGGTAAGATGATGTCGGCTTTATCTTTGGGCAATCCAGAAACTGCATATGCACATGCAAAACCTGACTGTAGTCAGCCCTTCGTAAGTTTCAGTTGTGGTTGCACAAACATCGCCTAATTTATAAATTCCAAACGTTTGTTGATAGGCAAACCTGTGAGTTATGCAAGATGCTTACCTTTTCAGGCCATATCTTACCCGTATGCTGATTCGTTCTATGGTGGAGCAGTGGCAGCTTATGGCTCACGTGCTATTGTAAGTGATCTTTATGCTACCCAGCCTGTTCTTTCATTAATTCCGTCTACTTTCTTGTCTTGGCCTTTATTTTCTGTGCTTGAAAATGTTGCTTATTTAACCTTTTGGTGCCAACTATTGGGATTTTTGTGTGCATGCGTGTGCTTCAGGTATTTTGCAGTGTTAATTGGAATGACTGTTGAGGCTCACTCAACATAATTGCAATTAATTACTGCCAATTTCACCAAAAGTCAAATTTTGCTATGTTAAGGCAGCATGCCAGCGGCTATTTTCTATCTGTGAAGTGATCTTATTGTCATCCTCCTGATGTGGCTTGGTTTTCTTATTTTTGCTAGGTCCAATATGTTGCCATTCGATATTACAAACTTATTTTTGTCTCGTTCAAATAATTTAAACAGATGCACCCCCAGATTGTGGGCATGGTATCATCCTCTCGAGTGCCACTACCAATTGAACCAGCTGCTGCTGAAGAACCCATTTATGTAAATGCAAAGCAATACCATGCAATCCTCCGAAGGAGACAGCTCCGTGCAAAGTTGGAGGCTGAAAATAAGCTGGTGAAAAGTCGCAAGGTATTTTGTCGCTGTGCCTGACTAAAATTTTATTAGCATTTCTTGAAAAAGCCACCATTGGGCTCTTTTCTTGTGTGTGTATCTGCGAAAATTCCATCTCTCGCTTCCTTTTCCTGTATAACTTTTAGTTCGCACGCTCCAACATAACATTCATGCATCTGCTCAGCCCTACCTCCATGAATCCCGGCATCAACATGCAATGAAGAGAGCTCGGGGAACAGGCGGGAGATTCCTTAACACAAAGCAGCAGTCCGAGGCTTCCGGTGGCGGCAGTGCAGATGCCCAACCCAGTCTTTTCACTGCGTCAACAAGGTCCGGTCATACCAGCATTCCCGCGAACGGTGGCCTGTTCGCGAAGCACAAGCACAACTTATCATCCGGTGATCTCCATTACCATGCGTGAGGGGGCACTTAAGGGAGGCAACAGCAGGTCCACGCCGTTGCTTCCATGGCAAATCATCCTTGGCTTATGTGTGGTGCCCAGCAATTCGACTGCTATGTAAACTGAATTTGGGGGGTTGTGCAACTGTAACTAGCTAGGGTATTCGACGGTCGTCGTGTTCCTTCTCTGCGTCTTTGGGTTCGGGGACGATGCAGCTGCTGCCAGTTCTCTGATCACATATGCTAGGCTTGTGGCAAGTACTACCACACTGTCACCTGTTTCCTGTCACTTTTGTGGGGTGATAACTACTGATAACTATTCTGTATGGTACTAATACCCAGTCATAACCATTCCCCGTGTGATGCCTTGCGTTTTTTTTTTTTTTTTTGGATCCATGATGGTGTTGCTTCTGAACCGCGGTGTGCATTGCAGTGTCACCGTTGCTTCTTTGATGTCTCGTTGCAATGGATGAAATGTCAGGTTTTTCTCGGTCCTTCCTGACCATGGCGGCCACTCTGGAATGTGGACGGTGGATGTGCATTCGGGCGGCCGACACACAGCCACAGGCCACGGCTCGTTTGGGGCACAGGACGGTGGCTGGCCGTGGCGCCGCGCGGGCGATGCCAGATGGGCAGCCCAGTCGTCGTTAGCCGAGCCGAGACGCCCGCTAATCCGCGTGCGGGCAGCCCAAAGCGGGATTCGGGATTGCTGTTCTTAACAACGTCAGCTTACGATCTAGTAGTGGTTTGTACGAGGGGAAATCCGGCGGAAGTTTCCTGGCGGCGCGCGAGGCGTCTAGAACGATTCCTCGTGCTGAAGTTGAGAGCCGGGGGAGGCCACTCGACACGAGTACTTCAGGAACCAACTATTAATGGTCAACTAAAAATACTCACCAGTGCTGCGGACAGTCCGAAAGATGATAAATAAGGGAATTTTTCGTATTTGATACAAAATTTGATCTGTATTTACAAAACGATACAACGCTTTCGCGTATTTAAAAAAACCACTCATACCTGGAATTTTAAATTCCGGTTATGCATGCCCAGAATTTCAAATTCCAGGTATAGCGTATTCGGCTTTCCAGATCTCGAGTATTGCATATTTGCCTCATAACCGTCTTTTGAAAAATCGGGTATGAGTTTTTTTTTGTTAAAAAACGTGCAAATAAACAAAAAAAAATCATACCCGATTTTTCAAAAATCAGATATGAGTTTGTGTTTTTTTTTTGTTAGTCAAAGCCGTGCAAATAAGAAGAAAAAAAACCCAACTGGGTATGGGGTTTTTTTTTGTTAGTCTAAAACCATGCAAATAAGCAAAAAGAAAGAAAGAAAAACCCATACCCGGTTTTTCAAAAACTGGGTATGGGGTTTGTTTTTTTTTTTTTTTTGTTAGTCAAAACCGTGCAAATAAGCAAAAAAAAAAAAAAAACATACCCGATTTTTCAAATTCTTTGTTAGTCAAAACCGTGCAAATAAGCAAAAAAAAAAAAAAAACATACCCGATTTTTCAAATTCCGGGTATGGGGCAAATACGCAATACCCGAGAGCTGGCGAACCGAATACGCCATAATCGGAATTTCAAATTTCGAGTATGCATAATCGGAATTTCAAATTCCGGGTATGAGTGGGTTTTTTTGTAAATACGCGAAGTATTATATTGTTTTGTGAATACGGGTCAAATCTTGTATCAAATACGGAAATTTCCGATAAATAAGGCTTATTTCAGAAATAAAATGCCTGCCGATCCCATGTATGCGATACTCCCGTTCTCGAATATGTGTTATTCCGGATTTAAATTTTGTTCTTAAGTATATATCATTCTATAATCTCGATGTGACTTTTTACAGTTTTTCCTTCTATATCCTTCTACTTAGCTATTTTTAATGTCATTTACTCCCATGAGTTAGAGTAAATACACCATTCAAAAATATAATGAAGATAGATAATATAATCTTTTGTTGATGTGCCTTAATGGAACTGCAACAGCCTATGTTAACTTCTATTCATGAATTGAGGGAGTATCTGCTTCTTGGTATTAGATTAATCAGTGGATGTCATTGCAGACAAGGGAACCTTCATTGCTTATTTAGCCTTATGCACCTTGTTTTTTTAAAAAAAAATCTAGTCTTTCATGTGTATGTATTTATAAATTTGGCCCTTTTCCTTACCGCGGAAGGCGCGGCAGACAACTTTGTCTTCAGCCACACCCGGGGAGTGCAGAAGGTCACATGAAATAATATACATATTTTTTTTTACTATTTTAAGTATGTGGTATATATGGATAATTTATATATAATGAACTATATTTAAATTTAGAGTACATGCTATGAATGTTATATATTAGTCATACAATGTGTAACAGAAAATGATATATAGATATGTAAACTTAGGAGATAGATTTGAATTTTAACTAATATTTATTATTTCTAGGAGCCAAATTAATTCAATTTGAGTATAACAAACATGATAAAAGATGAAGATGATGAACAAAAACACAATTAACATTTAGAAATATAAAGCGAATTAACAAATGTAGCATACCAAGCTATTATGGCCATACAAATAACGGTTAATATAGCGGCTATAGCTGTGTTTGCGAAATTCTATTCAATGGCGTAGTGTTTTTATATTTGAGAAAGCTGCAACGGGCTATTTAAATCACCGAGTTTTAGAAAGATCACACCCATTCCCGCAAACTCTGTATTCTCAAAGCAGGCCCTTGGAATGTACATACTATATAGATAGACGGATGTCATCTGACACCGATCGCTCTTAAACCCAAGCGATGGAAGTAGTATTTCGTTTGCTTAGGTGATAAGCGACTCTTGTCATGTAACTTTATATGGAGTACTTGCTATGCCTTACACGTACGTGGTCAACTGTTCTTGCTTTGGACACCGAATCCCGCGGTGCCGAGCTGCCCAACTGTACCACTTCGCGTGGTCTCTCACGTACGCCGCTCCAGAAAATCGAATCGCTGCCTAGTACAAGTGTACAACCACCATTCCTGGCTATAAAAACCGAGCCCGAGAAAGCCAGACTCGCGCACAAACCCGCACAGGGTCGCCGAAAACGAAACGAATCGCCGGCCCACTCCTGCTGTCCTGCCCAGCCTCGTCCCCGTGCTGCGAAGGCACACACCAATACACCAGGAGGATCTGCCCGGGAAGGTCGTGATTGGTTGGAGGGAGGGCGGTGGGGATGCTGCAGCTGCTCATGGCGCTGGCCTTCTCGGCCGCGCCGCTGACGCTGTACGTGCCGCCGGTGCGGAGCCTCAGCCTCTTCGTCGAGTCCATCCAGGCCGTCTGCCGCGACTGCGCGCCCTACTCCCACGGCGCCGTCGTCCGCTTCCGCCTCGGCCTCTCCCGCGTCCTCGCCGGCCTCGCGCGCGCCCTCCGCTAGACGCGAGGACAACACGGTGACGCGCAGGTTCTTCCTCCTATGGATCCATGTGCGCACGCACGCACGCACGCCCCTTGTGCAGTCGCGGTCTGCTTGTCCGTTGCTTACTTTCCTAGTTTCCTTTGCCCTTCGGTAGTTTCTACATAGTTTTTTATCTTCCTTTTCTGGGGGAAACTGGATGCAGTACTATACTAGTATGTAGAGAGGGAAAGGTTCCAAAGGGGAGATCTTGTGAGAGATCGATCGTGAGGTGCTAGTTTGTTTGTGCGGCAATGTGAGATACTAGTCCCCAAGAATTTGGTGTGCTGCGTTGTATAGACCATAGCTGGGTAAGTGTGTGTTCTCGTGATGCTTCAGTTCGGATCTTGAGATTGAATGGAAGCCTCTGACTCTCTTCATTCGATCAGCGCTCCATTTCTGTATGTGCAATCCGCAAAGGAAATGACAAAAACTCCTCGAAAGAGTTGGGGGAAACCCAACACTTGTTGTGAACGACTGGTTACGGCGTTAGGTTTGACGAGCTGGCAGAGCCGTATCCTCTAATGCGATTGATTGAGACCTTTCGCCGTCGCGGTGATTGAACAGTACGATTTCTGTAACCATTATGCCTCGCTGTCCGTTGGCACGTTTCTACACAAGTGTCGCAAGGTCGGGTGACTTCCCATCTGGCCAAGCCCAAATGGTTGCCATGGAGATTACTTTAACCTTTGGGAGAATAGAACTAGCTAGCACCCGGATAACGCAGAGCTTACTTCCGGCTTGCGCGGTATTTTTTTACGTGCTACACAACTGAGCCCGTCGACGTCGACAATGCTCTACGCGTGTAGAATTAATAGAGCTGAAAGTGAAGCGCGTAAGCTTCTAGTATGGACACATCACCAAATCATTTTATTATTCCATCGCGGCAGCAGCCAGACGCCGGCGTCTACTGGTTGTTGCTTCGATTTAGGTGTAGCTTTTATAAAAAAAAAAACTGCTTTTTAGTTTTTCAGGATAAAAACAACTGTATTTTTTATTTTATAAGATGTTGTTTGCCAAAAAAAACTAATTTTTCTCTGCGATAAACCTTAAAAATATGTTTCACTTAGCTTTTGACTTTTGCTAGTTATATATAGCTTCTAGTTTATGCATAAATCCGTGTAAAAACTGACCCCTTTGAAAAGTTTAATAGCTTTTTAGAAGCTAAAAGCTAGTTTTAAACCCCAAACAGGACCATATCATGGTTGCAGTGTTTTCAACTGCATGGCCTCGTTGGCACCGTTGACATGTACTAGCGCGTAGCGGCACACGGAGTAGGGAGTACCCCGGGATTCAGGCGATAGCATATAGCTCTCGTGGGAGAAGGAAGGGCGGCGAAATAACGAATTGAATCACGAAGTCACGTCTGCCCAAGTGCTGTTTGATCTCGCTCCCTCGGACACGGGCCGCCTCTCCAGGATCTCACGTTTGCCTCTTGCCCTGAAAAAGAGAGTGCATTCTTCACCCAAATAGGCAGTCAGACATAGGGTTAACAATATCAATATCGGAAAAAATCACTCGAAAATAAGCAATATCAAGCCAAAAATCGGTCAAAAATTATCAAAAATCGAAGAGTTTTAAAATCATTTTTTTTAAAAAAAAAATCAAAAAACACTCGACATTCACCGATTATCAATCGACCAATCAATTTTTTTGTGGCCGATTTTTTAAACAATTTTCGCTCGATATTCATCGAAAATCAAGCAATATTCACCGATTATCGCAATATTTACATCGCACAAATTTTCCTAAATTATTTTACATTTTTTTAAATTTAACCGGTTTACCGACCGACTTAAGATGCCGAGCTGGCTCAATATATCCGATAATCACGATATTTGAGCAATTATCGACGATATTGTGAACCGTGGTCTAACAAAATTAAGCTTACCCAGTTCGGAATGCAGCATGCGAGGTTACCGCGAAATGCCTATGAAAGTCCTAGACATATATATATGATTTAGAAGAAGGCCACCACAAGCAACGCCCGATATAGTGCCATATGACTAGCACACACTGTACAGTATATTTTGCGGTAATGACAGGCATATCTCATCCCTCGCAAGTCGCACCGACGCCCAGTGAACAATACTGATTCGTCCAACAAACTTAGTAATAAACCATCCGGGTTTAGTCTAGAACCAGCATGGTAAAGTGATCAACATATGATTTGTCATCAGGCAATATGGTAGAAACACCCACCAATATCATGCTCAAAATTTACAACGTACTGACTGTTAAATATTAGTACCATCATATACGACGGATTCATACGGCAAAATTTACTAGCCCTACAGTACTGAATCTAGACACCGGTTCAGCGGAGTACGTGCCCAGGACAAGAAACCCTTCATGTACATTCGGACCGCGCTTCAGCGCACGGAAGGAAGATTTCCGCATAAAGAGCAAGTACAATAGTAAAGCCCACTGCAGACTAATAGTAAGCTAAAAACCAGTTTATACAATAATTATCTCTAAAAATTATCTCTAGATATTGTGCAATAACTATCTCTTCTCTCTTGTACATAAATGATTTACCTATACATCCGTGCAAAACTGACTACTAAATAAGAGACAGCTATCTTCTCTCTCATCGTTTCTCACTCTTCCACATAGACTAATGCTGATATGTACAGACTAAGAGCCAGCTTACGTGGCCTTATTGTACTTGCTCTAACCCAGGCGCGGCATGCACGCGCGGCCCCGCGCCAGCCAGCCCGCGCACGGCTGCGGGCGGCTGCCCGTCCCTGCCCAAGCCCCCACTGCCCGCCTGCGCCTTGCTACCGTGCGCCAGACAGCGGAACCACAGTGGGCCTGGCCAGCTTACACGCTCACGACTTTCCGCGCTACCAGATCGCACAATAGGTCAGACATGTCACCTGTCGAGACGTCCACACTCAAGTAGGGGTCTATTGGCTTCCGCACTCACGACTTTCCACACTACCAGACTGCGATAGGTGACACGTATCACCTGTCGGATTTTTCACACTCAAACAGGGGTCTGTTTTTGGAATTTTTGTCACACATAGGCTAGTTTTAGAATAAGAAAAATGTGGAAGTGGCTTCTACAGTAAAAAAAATTATGTGCTTTCCTGCTAGATCGGGCAACGTACTGTCGCCAATTTATGTGAGGTCAGGTCAATTCTTGCATGGACAATGATGCTCGACCACCTCTTCCATCCAGAGGCGCGCTTTTGTCCTCAGAAACGCAAGCTCACCAATAAACGCCCCCTCTGCCCACTTTTCAACAACCACGCGGACTTCCTGATTGGTGCAACATAACGATAGTCTCTGGAACTTCCCTGATTCTGGCAATTGTAGGGTGCACCAAACTGTCGACGTTTATCTTTGCAGGATAAACATAAGTAGTCAAGAGAAGGCTGCAAGAACCTGGTGATGTCAAGCGACCTCGATTGGCTCCTGTTCTGATTTCGTGATATGTTCCAAGTTGATAATCTTTACTGGTTTCCCAAGTCTTGACTTATCCTCCATTCTAGCAATTTCTAATGCTCTTGCGCAGACAGGAAAGCTCATTCGGTCCCAGGAATCCAAAATTATACCTGACCCTATGCATAAATTGTCACAGTAGAACGCTGCAAACTGACCAGCTGCTAAACCCTGATCGTCTTCAAACAAATGCACCATCAGAACATCTTCATTTTCTTTAGTTTGCTCTTGTGTCACGGTGCAATTATGAAATTCAGGACTATGCCGTACCTGAAATTTAAATAATTCATGTCAGCATGGACATCAGTTAATTGACATAGGCGCATATGGTTACCTCAATGCATGTGGATGCCAAAGCCACAATCGGTAAAAATGTCACATAGATACAGTGTATCAAAAGCAGCTTGATAAAGTGAGATACCGGGCATTGACTGGGAGCCGCAGTTTTAGTTCTCTACTACACCCAAATTCAAGAATCAGTATTATTGATCAAGGTAAAGTTAATCAGTTTCAGGATTGCTTAACTATACTCAAGGAGGAATCAACAGGATTTATCAGCCACTCTTCTACCCCAGCACCCAAAAAGTTCATGGATACAGTTGCTAGCATGGACATGCTGTTCTACCCATTCCAACTAGGAGGCAATTTGGCCAATATTTGATGGCAAAAACATAGGAATTGTTGGTGACTACGAAAAGAAAACAGTCATTTATGCACAAATTTCTAAGCCACCTATCACCTCCGTCTGATGCCTGCATGCTAAATCTAAGAAAAATATGTTTGATTACTTAAAAGGCTGGCCATTCAAGTAGATCTCACATCAGATTCCCGTTTTGCAAGAACACCATTATAAGCTTGCATGTGATAAGATAACCAAGAAACAAAAGCCGAACAAGTAACAACCATATGCTACACTACCACAGATGCTACTGCATAACTCTGGGTACCTTGCATTTAAGTTGCTCATTGTTTGCAGGTCCAGAATTGCTAAACCAGTTTAGCGATCCAACATGAAATGTTCGCCGCCTCTTATCCAGTGAATAATAATTCCTTGATACGAAAACCACATTATTTTGAACATCTTTCTCAACCACATACCTGCATAAGATAAAAAGCCAATTCATTTGATGAATTTTTGGATAAATATATATATGCTAAATTGCTAATTCAGGAAAGATCTTCCTTCAATTGCAACTGTAGAGCAAAACAATAGTTTCCATTGAATATTTCGGGCAATATACATTTAATTTAGCATATGACATTGTAGCATCAAGAGGTTAGTATTAAGAGAAAATTCCCTATATGGTGAGTTAACCCCATCCCGATTTTGCCACTGAAAAAAGTTCAGTTCCCAGTATGCCACCGAGTTCCTTCTTTGAGTCCCTACATGCCATTTTGTTCGCCAACCATGAGGATGCCATTAAGTGGGCCATGAAAAGACTCTTTTACCCTTCTTCCTCTATTCCTATAACGTCCTAAAGCCGCCATCCTCTACACCCCATCAACATCCGCCCCCAAATCCTAAAATCCTTCATCTGCTTTGCTTGCCAGCAGAAATTGATGCCACCACTGTCTTCCTCAACCATATGCAACCCCAACCGCGCCACTGGCCATGCCGTCGTGTGCACTGTGCACACCATGCCGAGCAAATCGCCGCCTCCAACCTTGCTTGTCCGTGCCGACATGTCACGTGCTTCACCCCATCGCTCTTAGCCTTGCCAACACAGCCCTGGCCAACCCCATCATTGTACCTCGCCGCCACAAGCTCTGCCTTTGCACCATGGCCATCGCCGGCTCACCTCGAGTAGCCCCCAGCTGAATCAATGCCACCGCCAGCATTCCTATGTCGGGGCGTGCTCATGTGCGCCTCCCCTCCCTCGCGTAGTCCCCGCTGTCTCTGACTGCCCCCATGTGCGCCGCCGACATCTAGTGCTATGCCTCACCTAGGAACGAGTAATGCGTGTGCCGTCCCCGCCGTTCCACTACTATATCCCACCACCGTCATGTGTCTTGTTTCGCCTCTGCTCAGGCTACCGCTTCCCTACACCGCTTGGTCATCCCCGAGCTAAGCTGTTGCGCCGTTGCCCCAACCCGTTGAGCCGTCCTCCACCCACCTGGTTCGCTCTCTCGCTGCTTCCTTCTACCACCACTGGTACTGCTTCTATCCCAAGTCGACACCGCCTCCGCCTCTAGAGCCGGCCCTGCCTCCCGCCGCATCTTAGCATCTCCCTCAGCTCGATTGTTAGCGGATGCAGAGAGGAAGAGAAAGAGAGAAATGGATAAGAACAAAAGAAAGAGGCTTCCACACTAACATATGGGACCAGGGGCAATTTCGGCATAGTGAAAAAAATTTGACAACCCATTGGGTGTTAACGGCGACTCGGGCTAATGACATTGACGGAAGTGGCGCGTAGGAACTCAAAGAAGAAACTCAATGGCATATAGGGAACAGTTGCAAATCGGGGATCAGGTTAACTCTCTGTAGCATACAGAGAATCTTGTCTAGTATTAAATACAGTGCGTACCAAGGTCCTCCAGGAAGGCGCAATCCTTGTCTCTGACCAATTGTATAGAACCAAAACCCACGGTGTGTTCCTAGGTAATCTCCGGTTTCAGCTTCCAGTAGTATTCCCTCCATCTCTCCTATATGTCTTTCAACAAACTCGCTGAATTTGACCTAGAAAGAGAGACTTTTGTAGCTCAATAAGATAGCTCAAGGATAAATAACATAACTATATTTTGCACGAAGAATATTGATTATTAACAACTAAGGTAAATCAATTACCTTCCCAAGAAAACATATCCCCTGGGAATCCTTTCTATCTTGGTTTGGAAGGTCCATCTGAGCAGCCAGCCTGCGAACTTCATCCTGCACAACATTATCTCAATGTAGAAAAGCCACTTGCAGCACCTGAGCAAAATTAATTATGCTCAGTTGATAAACTATCCAACCTTTGTTATACATCCCAGTGGAAAAAGAAGCCTTCTAAGCTGGGGCTGAGATAGATGTGAGAGGAAATAAGTTTGATCCTTGACCTGAAATAACAATCAGAGTCTGAAAGGTGATTTCAATATTGAAATCAAATGAACTATCTCATTTTGTTTCTTTCTGTTCCAAATTTCCTAACAGGATTAAGAACAGAATTCAACTGACATCAAATTCGATAATTTAAAAGCCAAACAAGCTATTTTAATGAGAAATGCAAAGTACCTTGTCTTTTGAAAGTTGGAGCACTGATGGCCCTTCAACATTCTCAAAGGATGGATGGACTACATGTGCATAATGTCCTGAAGCTATGTAATCAAATCCCAAATTTTCAATAGCTTCTAAGAAAGCCCCTGCAACAAATGAATAGGCACATGACCAAAGTTTAATAATTACACCACAATGTACATTCAAATCTCCATAATATTAGAGTAAACAGCCAACACAGTACAATGTTCGTACCAAACTTTATCCTTGTGTTGCAAAGAACATCAGGGTTTGGGGTACGCCCGCTGCGATACTCTTTAATAATATGGGACACCTAGATATGAAATTCATGATATTTACTTTTGAGAATTCAGAACACCACAAGAGATTTCGACAGAACTCGGGGAAAAGTTCAGATGAAGCTTACCACATGGTTCCAATACTCATCAGATAGATGGACCACCTCCAACGGCACATCAATCTACAAAACCAACCATGAGATCACCCAGTTCATGTAGCCCAAATTAGTCTACATAGGCTGCACGGCAGCTATTCAATGAAACACCATGCTTCAGGTGAAAATTTTTGAACGATACCTTGTCACAGACAGCTTGTGCATACGTCAAATCGTCATCCCACGGGCACTCGGACCAAAAGTTCCTGAAATCCTCCTACAGATTAATTACTCAGCTTCGTAAGGGATCCCGCGGCTTAGCGTTGCAGAAGATACTAATGGGGGAAGGTGTATGGACCTGGAACCAGATCTTGAGGTAGAAGGCGGTGCAGCGGTGTCCCGCGGCATGGAGGAGGCGGAGCGCAACGCTGCTATCCACCCCACCGCTCACCAGCACAGCCACCCGGAGCGGCGCCCTCCCCGCAGCCACGCACCGGAGGAGGTGATCTTCACCGATATCTCCCACACAGGCGGTGCTCGGCGGGGAGGCGGCGAGAGGCGTGGAGGATGAGAGGGGGGCACGAAACGGCCGCGGCGGCCGGCGGTAGCAGGGGACAGATTTAGGGCTCAGGAGAAGGGGGCTCCGGAGGAGCGAGCCGAGAGTGTGGAGGGTGGAGACGACGCGCAGCATGGGCGGCGGCGGAGGCGGCCGGTGTGGCGCCTCGGGCTCTCGGCTGCCGCGTAGCGCTCTGGATTGGGTTCTTTCTTCTGAAGAGTCGAGCGTTTCGTGCTCGCGTCAGAATCGAGTTCACGAAGGGGAAGGCAGAAAGCGTGTTTTCATGCCTCTAGATATCCGCCTTCCGATGTGGTTCACGTGTATCCGGAATGGTGCTTAATACGCTTCCGTGGTTACTTTGCAAACAGCCAAATCCATCTCATCTCATCGTCCATATACTGCAAATCTACCCAGCGAGGATAAAAAAAAGAGATGGATTTGATTATTTGTCATAAAGTTAATATGTATTTGATAATTTATTATATCATATATCACTGATATATCAAATACCTATTAACTTTGTGATAAATAATCAATTATTCTATAAAAAAATTGATTGTTTTGATTGTAGCAGAAATAGCTAATTCGCAAAGTATGCATGCAAAACAGTATAATATGTATATTCTTTTTTTCTTGAAAAAGACATCGCTAGAGTGATAGACAGTAACTGTAGTTACTTGCTTTGTCGCATGCTCCGTGGTGTCATCAAAACAACCAAAGTTCAAGATTACATGTGGAGAAAAAGTTACCGTGTTCAAAACTTCGAGATTTCAGAGGTGTTTGGCAGAGCTCCAGCTCCACTAAATTCTTGTAGTTGGTGGAGCTGGGTATTCCTAGCTTCACAAAATTTATGGAGCTGGAGTTATGGGTATATTAAGAGTGTTTAGGTGAGTCATCTTGTTTACATTTTAGAATAAAATTATAAACTTAAGTCACTTTATTTTAGTCTATAAGTTTCAACTCTGAAGTGGAGCTGAGATCTGAAGCTTTGCCAAACAAAGCCGCTTCTACACTAATCTTAGCTGCTGAAACGCAGATCCAACGATCTATGCTAAACCCTTATTGACTCGAAGGAATTAGGCGTAGAATTGTGGAATTGGGTCCTAGGAATTGGGGTGTTTAGATGCCACATGGGATTGGAATCAACCAGGACAGTGCATCCATTGGCCGTAGTAGTGCCTTCTCCATCGTCACCCAAGTCCATCGTTCACGTCAGCCTGCCTCTGAGGTTGCGGCGACTGGTGCCGCACTGCCGCCATTGTTGGCACTTGGCACCGCAGTGGTGTTTGATTGGTGCTGGATTGGACGAGATCAACGGTGCTAGATGATGTGGTGATGTGAGAGCAAACTCCAAATCTCAATGATGTTTCTTTTTGAGAAAAGGAAACCTCTAATTCCAATTAAAATGACTCCCCAAAAAGGAAATAAAGGTATTTGAATTGGCTTCAATGAGTAGGATTTTGAGTTCAATTGAACAATTGAAATTTAATTCTATCGAACCAAACGGATGTAAGAGAAACGAGTAAGATTGTGTTTTTGTTCGAAAGCAAAGCATCCAATTCCCCCACCAGTTACACGTGCAATCAGGATGTTTTTTAAGAACGGTGGTGCTAGCACTCACACGTACATTGGGAGCTTTTCTATCGTACGGTCTTCTCCATCATTGTATTTCACTTAAAGGCCTAAATTTCAACCATTCAATCTAAACAACAACAACAACAAAATTGTGGCGTAACAATTTTGTTACTAAACTTACAACAGAAACCTTTCTCCAACTGTGATCATCGGATTACCGATGGCTGGCAATAGGGACAATTACCCCGCAAGTTGCTCACGGATGATTCAGGATGTCACTTGCACCAGTAATGGTTACACCAGGCTCACTGAGATACGAATGCGTATAAGACAGGTTGTCCGTCAAACACCGAATGACCCCACCAACTTAGATGCGCTATTTGATTCAGACTTGGAGTTGGACGACAACGAGGACAACAAGATTATCGAGCTTCTTTTAAAATTTACGTAGTTTGATTATCGAGTTTTTTTTTTTAAATTTACATAGTCTGATGTAAAATTATTTTATTTATTATTTAAGTGGTTATTTAAAATTTAAATTAACAAGTTATTATCAAACCGAGTCTTATTAATTTATTTTGTTTAAAATAGACTTATTTCAATTTTAAATCAATTGACCGAGCTTTTTACCACCCTAATCACGTAGAACAAGATGACTTCTTGGAATTATCGGCGCAGGGGTTGTACTCGAGGGTTCACAAAACCGACGAAAACCGCTCGAAAACCGCGGTTTTCGACCGTATCGAGCCGGTTCGAAATCCTAAACCGGTTCAATTAAAAAAATAATTCAAAAAATTTGAAAAATTTGAAAAAATTTATGCGATGTAAACCGACGAAAACCGCTCAAAAAACCGATCGCCCAAAACGTTCAACTCGCCGATCGGTTTTTCGAGCAAACCGATCGATTTTTCGAAAAAACCGATGGGTTTTCGAGAAAACCGAATGGTTTTCGTTTTTTTAAAATTTGTTTTGAATGTTTTTTGTTCAAATGCTCGGTTTTGAAACTCTTCGGTTTCTAACGATTTTCCAGCGATTTTTGCCTCGATATTTTCGAATTTCCAATTTCGGTTTTCCATCGGTTTTTTCGGTTTCGGTTTGGTTAACCCTGGTTGTACTGCCAAACTGCCAAATGTCCGTCACATCTATGCCCACAATCCGGTCATAGGTTGATGTTTCGATGAGTTGGATGAAATTATGTGTACAGTAAGCTAGCATTATTGTGTCAATTAAAATTTCAATATGTTCGTGTGTATATATATATATAGGAAGCCTTTTCCGTACTCTTGGGAGTATGTACTCCCACCTCCAGTATACCACTTAAACAAATGCGTTATACTCCTTTATCACTTTCAGTATACTCCAATAATAATTCTAAGATACTACAATACGATATTGTTGAAAAAAATTCAACATAGCCATTTATTTTTTGCTATATACCCTTTTTCATATGTAAAAGGAGTATATAAACAAATTATGCTATAAAGGGTGGATTTTGATGAAATTTTTTGTGGAATTCACTTTGGAGTATCTTATAATCTGTATTAGAGTATACTTAAAAGGATAAAGAGGTATAGCAACATCATTAAAGTGGTATACTGAGAGTGAGAGTACGTACTCCCAGGGGTATGGAACCATTTTCCTATATATATATATATCGTACTCTTGGGAGTATGTACTCCCACCTCCAGTATACCATTTAAACTAATGTGTTATACTCCTTTATCATTTTCAGTATACTTCAATAATAATTCTAAGATACTACAATGCGACATTGTTGAAAAAATTCATCTGATCCCTTTATTTTTTTGCTATATACCCTTTTCCATATGTAAAAAAAGTATATAAACAAATTATGCTATATAAATGGTGGACTTTGATGAAATTTTTCGTAGAACTCACTTTAGAGTATCTTATAATCAGTATTAGAGTATACTCAAAAGGATAAAGAGGTATAATAACATCATTTAAGCAGTATATTGAGAGTGGGAGTACGTACTCCCAGGGGTATGGAACCATTTTCCTATATATATATATATATATATATATATATATATATATATATACAATTGCATTTGAAAGATATGAAAAAGACAAATTGCAAAATGAATAGTGCTAAACAGTGAAAAAACACTATTCATACTGAATTTGTCTTTTTTATATCTTCCAAATGCAATTGAGTTTTGTCTTCAAATTTTACAGCGTTACCACACCTTCCCTATGCATGGTAATTTTTTGAGAATTTTTCAAAATTTTTACACGTGGTTTTCACGGAGTTTTCACGGTAGAGGGGGTTTGCACCAAATATGCTGCCATTACACACACACACACACACACTTTGACTAAAAGAAATGGGACCGTATGCGACCATCTACCACCAACACTAACTTGATATTCTTATTTTGTCGTCCCTCGGTAAATGGGACCGTATGGCACTAAATTGAACCGACCTTTTACGACCAAATAGCGAATTGAATTGATTCGGATTGGCGATTTCAACGGTGGATGCGTATGCTTAAGCGTTAAGCCTGCCTGGCACGAGTTTCGTTTCGTACGGGCCATGGCGGCCCACAGCGCTGTCTGGCCCAAATCCTCTCCCCGTCCCATTCCGAACGACCACTTTTCTAGCTCTTTTATTTTTCTTCTTCTGTTTTTTTCTTTTTAATTTGACTTCCTCTCAAAAGAAATTATAAATTTAACATTCTCCCCACCATGACAGTGGCCCTCCCACCTCCTCCACAGCGATAGTCTTCTCCCGCGCTGCCTCACCGCGGCAGCTTTCCTCCCATGCTCTTCGGCCATGGCAACCCACTGATCCCTAGGGGTGTGATCGGATCGGATACGGTCGAATATCGTCCTATTCATATCCGTATCCGTATTTTTTATCGAATACAGAATCGGATACGAATAGTGTCGAATACAGAATCGAATACGAATTATACAGGATAATATCGGTTACGAATACAGATCGAATACGGATCGGAATTAACATGGATACGAATAATATTAGTCGGATATTTTAAAATCCAATTTCAGTTTTTTTCCAAAATCGATCCAAATTTAAATTCAAAATTCCAAAAGAAATATGTTTGTACGTCTTCTTTTTGCCTTTTTATCCCTAGCTTGTCATACATGTGACTCTGTGAGTAACAATGTACCCCATTGCAATAATTGAACCAAATGATTTGCAGCTGGCATATGCTGCTGAATCCTAAGTAGCCTCCTGAAACGCCACTTGCCAATTTCTGTACCACCTTAACTCAAATATCTCCAAATTAGCATCTAGCACACATGAACACATTATATCTTGTCATCCAATGCAGACCCCAGTCTCTGAAACAGTGAAACATGTTAAATTGTTAATGTGTTATTCTGAAACGTGTTATTCGGATAATATCCGTATGTCATATTCGGATATTATCCGAACAAAAACTCGGATATTCCGTATCCATCGGATAATCAGTGTTCCATATCCGTATCCGTATCCATGTAAATTATGTGTATCCATATCCTTATCCGAGAAATCAACTGGATATCTGTGAAACTATCCAAATCATCATCCAAATCAATTCGGTCGGCCGGTCGGTCGGAAAATATCCGTACCAGACGCTCCGTGGGCATAGCACCGTTAGCTCCTGCACTCCTTGGGTACGGTAGGAGAAAGGTGTCACTTACTATGTCTTCCGCGGCGAGGGATGTGCTAGATTTACAATTTCGTTAGGAATAAAGTCAAATTGCAAAAAAAAAAAAGAGGAGGCTAAAAAAGTAATAACTTCCCAGATCGCATGTTACTTCCGTTAATTTAGCCCTCTTTTACCTTTTTTTTATAATTTTTTACCTCCTCTTGAATAAAATTACAAATATAGCCCCTTCTTGACAACAAAGCATGGGTAGATGACACGTGTTTCCTATCGCATTTCTCTACTGCCGCAGATCACCGATACCACGTACACCACGGTAGACGAGCTACTGCGATACCCAAACTCGATAGCACTGGGTATCACTCGTGGTACCCGAGATCAACAGAACGAGGTACCACAGTACGCAAGCTCGATAACACAGAGTATCGTGGTGCTCCAGCTCGACAAGTAACTACCGTGGTACCCGAGCTTGGCAGATACATACCGAGATATGAGAGCGTGATAGATGATACGTGTCATCTTCTGGAGCTTCTATGGTTAAAAAAGAGAACTAAATTTGCAATTTCGTTTGAAAGTGAGCTAAAAGTGAAGAAAAAAAACGTGTGTAAGAGGGTCGAATATACCCAAGCTAAGATGAGTTATGTTGTGTTTGGTTGATGGGATGAGATTGAATAAGATAGGATGATTATGTATTATTTGGTTTTATTGTTTTGGGTGGATGTAATGGTTCCGTATGTATAAAAAATATTTCTTAAATTTATATATTACTATCCAGAATAGTCCTTGTATCACTTAGTACAAATTGTTAGACAACCTCGCTATCGAATAGTCCGTTACTAATAGATCTATATCGAGAATGGAACAGAGAGAGGGCGAGAGACAATATGAGGAGGAACGGTGCGCTTTATTATTCAGTATGCTTGTGTACAATGGGGTGACCCCGCCTCCTATATATAGCGGATGCTCGCTTAGAGATAAGGAAGAGTCCATATCGGATACGTAATCCGGTGCTTCCTAACACTCCCTTGACTCTTCAATGCGAGATGCATATGCCTCATTAAAACTCCATAAAAACCCAAAGGTGGAAAAAATAATTGGAGAAAGAGTACATAGCACACGCTGTCGTGTTGCCTGGATTGCCTTCATCAAAACCTTATGTAAGAAAACTTCAATGAAAAACTTACTTAAGGAAAAGAGTACAATCCACCCAAACTTCAATGTTAATCTTCAAGATTTACGTTGGGTACTCAAACTTCATGTTTGAGATTTATGTAGGAGTATGTGAAAAATCTCCCCTGAAATCTGCACTTCTCTAAGCCTCATCATCCCGATTCCTCTAATACATCTTTCAAAGGAAGATGCCGGGAGTGACTTAGTGAATAAATCTAGATTTTCACACTTAGTATGCAAGATCTTTATCTCGCTCATCTTATGCATTTCATGAGCATAAAAGAACTTGGGGTTGATATGCTTTGTAAGGTTACTCTTCACATATCCCATTTGTACTTGTGCAACACAAGTTTGCATTATCTTCATAGATAATAGTGGGGTTTGTTCCATGTTCGTACCACATAACTTCGGATGTGGTGAACTATCTTCAAGCCATGCACATTCCCCGAGAGGCTTCATACAATGCAATGATTTACGAGTTGTTAGTCGACGCCGAGACAAGAGTCCGCTTAGACGACTTCCAAGAAATTGTTTCCACCGCTAAAGGAAAACATACCCAGCTTGTGACTTGCCAAGATGCGGGTCCGATAGGTACCCAAAGACGGGGCGTAGCCAACTAAATTCAATTCATTGTTTCTTCAGAAACAAGCGAGGTCTTTTCTTCTTGAAGGTAACGGAAGATGTCCTTCACCCTTTCCAATGCCTTTTGGTGGGTTACGCATCGCATCAAGGCTTAGCAAATTCACTGCTAACGCAATGTCCGGCCTAGTGCTATTCGGGAAGGTACATGAGCGCTCCAATTGCACTCAAGTATGAATTCCGCCCTGTGACTTCTCCCCCTCTTCTTAGGCTCAGACGGTCTAGGTCTGCTTGGAGTGACTCTTCCCACCATTGGGGTCTTTGTAAGGGTATGCCTTTTCAAAGCCAAATCTCTCCAACACTTTCTGTAGGATGCTTGGTGTACCAAGATTCCGCCTTGGACATGTTCAAGCTGCAAGCCTAAATAACTTGGTTTTACCTAAGTCTTTCATTTCAAACTCAGATTTCAAGTATGTGCATGCTTCTTCAATTTCCTCATCCGTCCCAATGATGTTCAAGTCATCTACATAGACGGAGATTATACAAATCCATTCGTGGATCGTTGTATAAATACACATGGACAATCTTCGCTCGTAGCCTTTCTTGCAGAGAAAGTCACTCAAACGATTGTACCACATTCTTCCCGATTTTTAGCCCATACAAAGGTGATTTCTCCAATTTCACATCAGATAGGTTTTGTTTGCCTGTCTTGGTTCGGGATAGGGATACCTTCCTGAGACTTTCACATATAAATCTCCGAATCCAAGTTTCCATACAAATATGTCTTTGTGACAACATCCATTAGCTTCATTTTCAACTTCAAGTTGGATCGCCATTGAGATCAAGTATCTAAAGGTAATTCCACCCATGACCGGAGAATAGGTTTCTTCATAATCAACCTCAGACGTTGAGTGAAAGCCTTGAGCGACAAGCCTTGCCTTATGTAGCTTACAACTTCATTGTTTTCATTCCTCTTCCGAACAAAAACTCCATTTGTGCCTCGGTTTATATGGGGAGGCGACGGCACACAAAGCCCAAACACCTCTCTTTTGTTTAGAGAGACTAACTTTGCAGTGATTGCCTTCTTCCAATCCTTCCCAATCGAGCCTTTTCTTGCACTCATGCGAGATGCGGGCTCGGATCATGATTAATGATCGTGGCAATCTTCTTTGCAAAGTATGCATCGACATTGGTCGTTGCTCTATTCATTGATTCTCCCGTTATTACAAAGTTTATGGCCATTTCATCATAGGGTGCTTCAGGCACTTCTACTTGCTCTTCATTGCTATTTCCCATTCCAGAGCAAGTTCCTTTAGTTTTTTCTCCGCCAATGTGTGCGCACACATTATTTCCGGCTGGCTTCTTCCAATGGAAGGTTCAGATCTGAATTGCCTTTTCCATTGTGCTTCTTTCCAAGGCTGCAGTCTCAACTGCTCCTCTTCTTGCTTTGGGGCACTTTTGTGATTGGTGTGGTAAGTCCTCTTGCCTGGCTTTTCCCAGACGCCTCCGGTACTTTGGGTTTGAGAAGCCGATTTCGTTCTTTTCTTGAGGCCTCCAACAGGATGAGGATACCTTCCGCTTTTGGTATTTCCACCTCTCCGGTGCATTTCTTGTGGTACATGCGACTTAACCACGCCTTCGGATCACAAAATGATCAGTGTAGTTCATTTGCTAAATCGCAAATCAATTATCTTCCGACTTCTTGATTTGCTTCATTAGTGCGCGAGGGTCATGCGGGGATCCCATGGGAATGCCATATTATTTCCGGCATTTTTCATCCAATGGTTGATTCTCCCCAATGACGGAAACGGTCCTCGGCCAAAGATACGATGACCTAAGTCAGATGCAAGTCTCCGACCATGGGTTCCAAATACCGATTATGGATGCACTCTCATAACCAACGATATCCCGGACTTGCGGAGAGGGCCCATTGCATCATTGTGGGGTGGTATAGGTACATATACCATACAACCAAAATTTCTAAGATGAGAAATCTTCGGGATGACCCCTTGCACTAGTTGCATAGGTGAATGGATGTTGTAGGCTGGTCTATAATTGATGAGTGCGCTGCAGGATCACAAGTGTCCCCAACAAGTGTTGGGCAAGTTACAACTCACGCAAGAGCGGTCCGGGCAATGAACTTAATCCTTTTATTAGTGCTTCAACTAGCCCATTTTGGCGTGATGGACGTGCAAAGATGTAGTGCTCAACAGATTATTCCCGTTCTGTGCAATAATCATCAAATGCCTTGAAGTGAATTCACCGGCATTGTCCATTCGAATGGACTTCACGCGATGATCGTGAAAAGCATTCTTAATTCGATGATCTGCGAGATCGAGTTTTGCGAATGCATGATTCCTTGTTGACAAAGAAACATGTATGCGACTATTTCGAGGAAGCATCAATGAGCACCATAAAGTATCGAAGCTTGGCCCGACAAAGGGCTGAATCGGACCATAAATATCCCCTCGAATGCTCCAGAATGCAGGATTTCATGTTGCACTTTCATAACAGAGGGTCTAGTTATTAATTTCCGTGCACATGCATGGCACACAAAATCTTCGTGATTCGGGAAATTCTTAACATTAATGCCATGACCTTGTGAGTTGTTAACTATATTTCTCATCAATCTAAGACCAGATGACCTAATCTACAATGCCATAAAGCAAATAATTCGTGAGCTTCTAAAGACAGTCTTCAAAGAAGTATATATGCGTGTGCATTGATTTTCGTGGTAGTACAACCCATTCATATGAGGACATTTTTCTAGTACCATCTTTCCATATTCGCGTGCTTCACAATGCACAAGTGTTCTTTGCCATTTTCTTCATTTGGTTTCTACGTGAAACCCATTGGCGCGATATCTTTGAAACTTAAGAGAGTGCGGGTTGATTCAGGGTACAAGAGGGCTTCTTCAATTACCAAAAGTTGTACCCATTGGCAATATAATTGTGGCTCTTCTGAGCCTATTATATGTATCGCTTCTGCGAGCAAGTGAATCCTTCCAAATGCTTCTTAGTGATTGTCTGGAAGTATTTCGACTCTCTTAAGATGGTATTTGTTGTGCCACTATCAACAATGCATATTTCCTCCATTGGGCGCTACACGATTTCTAGATGAAAAGAAAAATAATTCTAATCATACAAAGGGCTAAGTAATTCAAAATTGCTTGTAAATAAAGAATACCGAATAAAGAGTAAATTGCAATTTATTCATGAGAAAAGTATGCTCTTCGAGAGCTTACTATTCATTATGCAATCTCATGTCTATGTGAGATAATTCTTGACAATTCATGTCGGGCTTCTTCAAAACTCACGTTAGATAATGCCACACCTTTGCACATTCATAAAGTTCTTCCATTAGATTATCACTGTAATCTAATAGGAAATGGTCATAGATTCAATGAAATGCATAATTGAATTCTCATGAGTTTCCAAAGAAACTAAAAGAAAATAATAATTGCAAGATTCATAAATACATGATTCATAAGTACTGGATTCATAGATACATAGATAAATGCAAGATTCAGATTCATAAATATTCGTAATAACAATAATTGCACAATTCATAAATTCATAAATGCGGAAATAAATTTAAATTTCCGAATTTTCTTAGTATTTGGCAATTTTCTGAATTATACAAATTTTTCCAAGATCACTGACAATGTAAAATAAATTGCAACATGAATTAAACATGGCATAAGTCTAATTACAACTTATATAATTCTTGTTGGTCGAACGAAAATGTAATGAATATCTCTCACAATTTGACTATTGGCCAGTCAACTCGCCTAGGGCTCACATGAGGGAGGGAGCACTTCTGCTTCTCAAAGCAATTAAAGAACCAAGCCTCATGTGTGTTTTCCTAGACACCAATTGTCTCATATCTGCTTATTCATTACCAAAATCAAATCCCAACCACTCATGTTCTCATAAGCATTTGTATGAGAAATTCGAATCTTCCTAACACTTTTCATAATTTCTGCTAATTTTCAAGCAATTTTCGTAATTACTTTACAACAGTGAAATTGAATTTCAAAGAATATCAACATGACATAATTTATAAATTCATAAATTCGAAAATAAATTCTCAGAATTTCGATACTCTAAATAGAGCAATTATTGCAAAAATTCATGCAAAAATTCATAAATGCGTAAAATAAGGTAATTACAAATTCAAACGAGCCATGTAATTTCTCGATTGTTCTAGACATTTTTCATAATTTTCTTGAATTTTCTATTCAATTTTCCGAATTCTAATGCATTTTAGGAAATAAAAAGGAAATAAAATAAAAGGAATAAACCTGAGGGTAAGGGGTCTTTTCCTTCCCCTTCATGCGTAGTAACTACCTAGGTTCCAATCAGGTTTTCGCTTTACACGCATATCCGTGACTTCATGTCCTTTGCTTTTCAGTGACTTCATGTCCGGGGAGTTTGAGTCCTTACCGAACGCCGAAGCTTGCGTCCCGCTGTCGTCCGGCGACGAGCGTACGGTTCCGGCGACGACGCGGTGACTTGCCACAACGGCGTGATACGCGAAGCGGCTCTGTAGCCAGACGGCGAAACACAGCGGCGGCGGCAGATGTCGGCCAGGGTGATGTATTCGTGGCGGCGGTGGCGGCTGCCAGTGGCACGCATGGGTCCGGCAGAAAGTGTTGGTCCCAATGGCGCATCGCGTCGGCGCAAGTGTAGCCGGCGCGCATGGCGATAGCGTGCGATGCTTACGGCAAAGTTCATCGCGAGGCCGAGCAACCGGTAGGTGCGGTGACGACCGCAGGACACGGTGATACTTTGCGGGCGGAGCCTGGCCGCCCGGCCACTGGCCACGCTCGATGGCGGCACGATGGCAATGCCCGACGCTTGGTGGCGTGTATGGCGACGGCGCCGATGGCGGCGCTAAGGCGGTCTTTCGGCGTTTTGAAAGGTGGCCATTTGCCGATCGCGAGGTATCTCCATTGGTGGCTTCATGCCACGAGATGCGTATGGCGATTCATGCCTGGAGTTGGCGATGGCGAGTTCAAGCCAAAGAATAATGGCTTGAGCCATACTTTTTCTTTGTGTCGTAGTTTTAATGGCTTCGCCAATCCTTCCATCAAGACTTCATGTCCCGAAGAAGGCAACAGGGATTGGATGATGGCTTCTTTGCCCTTGTAGCGTTGGATGGCTTCATGCTTTGATGGCGCACTTCGGCCAAGGGGATAGCGCCGAGCGCAACAGGCCGGGCGGCCACGCCGTTGTATGGTCGCTAAGATCGGACGGCCTTCTTGTTCGATCCAATGATATTCCCCGTGAGCTTCATACTACGTGATAGTTGCCTGCTTTTTGTAGCTTCATGCTACTAGTACCTAGATGCATAGAATAGATGCATGCACAAATTTGATGAGCCCCGCTTTCTCATCTCACCTTTTCTCACTTTTCGATCCGCTTCAGACTATCAGCAGAGGGATAGAGTCGACTTTTTCTGGCGATCCGATTGGATGCCGGCTTGATGAAGCGAAGTTGATTGCAGATCGGACGGGCGATCAATCGCCGTAGTAGACGCTCGGCCGCCGCCGATGATCTTTCGCTTCTTGTCTTTTCTCACCTTTCAATTTATTCTCCAGGTAGAACGTCTGCGATAACGCTGACAACCTATCGCTATCGAATCAGCCGCCTAATAGATCTATCTTGGAACAGAGAGAGGCGAGAGACACAATATGAGCGAGTTCGCTTTTATTATTCTCCAGATGCTTGTGTACAATACCGACCGCCTCCTATATATGGGCTTGGCTCACAGAGATAAGGAAGAGTCCATATCGGATACGAATCCGGTTTCCTAACACAAATATCCGAATACAACGTTATCTGTAAAAGGTCTAGCTTGATCCACAAAAAAAGCGATCTGTAAGATTTCTTCCACACTGGCCCCAATCCCAATCCTAAAACCCTCGAACCATGTCGCTCTCCACTCTTAACCACGCCGCCGCCACCGCCGCCGCTGGGCGGGGGAAATCCATTTCCCCGGCGGCGCCATCGATACGCCTGTCCCGGAGATGGCCTCCTGCCCCAGCCGCTGTGTCCGCGGCGGCGGTGGAGGCGGACGCCGCGGCGGACAGGGTCTCGTCGCTGAGCCAGGTCGCCGGCGTGCTGGGGTCGCAGTGGGGCGACGAGGGCAAGGGCAAGCTCGTCGACGTGCTCGCCCCCCGCTTCGACATCGTCGCGCGTTGCCAGGTGACGAGACGCGACTCAGGTTTTTGTTCTGCTTTAGTTCAACAGTTGTGCTAATCCATGCTTGATCCCTTCTTCGGTGGCGCTACTGCGTTTCAGTGGTAAATTTGATCTTGCACGTTCGTCGGATGAGATCGTGTGAATCGAGTTTGTTTTGGTGTTGGTGCTTGATCCGGGCGGTAGGGTCATCTGTGTGTAGAATTCACATCTTTAGGTGTTAATTTCGTGGTTGCTTTGGTTAGGAAGCATCGCACAGAGTACCTGGGTTTATCTGAAATGTGTACAATAGAGTACAGATGCCCCGGTTTGTCATAGTGATTTGTAGATGATAAATTTTTACATTCCCTAGATGTTGGTTGGAGCTTTGGGCTGGTGATAACAAAAAGGTCTGCATGTTTGATCATGATTGCCATAATGAACTGTTAAAATATATGACCTTTTGGGGCCATCAGGTAAAGATGGTTGATGACTTGCATTTGTAGTAGATGGTAAACGAGATGAATGGCTTTAACATCTGGTCATAAATCGTGCATGTAGATACTGGAGAAAATATTACCTTCTTCCTTAGGGGGTGTTTGGCAGAGCTCCAGCTCCACCAAATTCGTGGAGTTGGTGGAGCTGGGTATTCCTAGCTTCACCAGATTCATAGAGCTGGAGCTGTGGGTATATTAAGAGTGTTTAGGTATGTCATCTTGTTTACATTTTAGAATAAAATTATAAACTTAAGTCACTTTTTTTTAAGTCTACAAGTTTCAGCTCTGAGTTGGAGCTGGGATCTGGAGCTCTGCCAAACAGGGCCTTAGTGATGTTTAAGATTCAGCTGGATTAATTATACATGTAGCTCTTGAATCTAGCAGAAAATCATAATGACGGTTGCATAAGAAGCGTAAGTGTGGTGATAATACGTGCAAGATTGTATGTTGTTCTGGGTAAAGAATCCGAAGCTTAACTTACTCAAGCTTGAGGTTTACCAATTTTTGCAATTGGGTCTGTTTGGTAGTTTAACTCTTGGGTTTATTTTTGCAGTATATGGGCTACTGCCTATTACCTGTAGTAATCTATGCACTGGCAGTTTGTACTATTACTTCTGTTCCTGGAAGGTCATGTCTGCATTTTTGTGAGTTTGATATGCTAAGTTATTGCCATTCCTTCGTTTTTGTTTAGATTCCCCTATTCTTGATTTTCTGTGATGAATGTTTGCTGAATCGTCAAGCTTAACCTCTGTTGGTGTAATTGAATTTTCTAGTGTTAATTTGGATATGCTTTACATAAAATTCTTAGAATGCAATATCAGTTGGCCGTTTCTCTCAAGCTTAGTAGCCTATTTATTTGAGTTCCTACTTTGTTGTCAGGGTGGAGCAAATGCTGGACACACCATCTACAACTCTGAAGGCAAGAAATTTGCCCTTCATCTTGTTCCATCTGGTATTCTCCATGAAGGAACACTATGTGTTGTTGGCAATGGAGCAGTGATCCATGTTTCAGGGTTCTTTGACGAAATTGATGGTCTTGAGTCCAATGGAGTCAGTTGCAATGGAAGAATATTGGTCTCTGATCGGGCACATCTGCTCTTTGATCTGCATCAGGCTGTAGATGGACTCAGGGAAGCTGAGCTTGCAAATTCCTTTATAGGAACGACTAAGAGAGGCATTGGGCCTTGTTATTCCAGCAAGGTCACTCGAAACGGAATGCGAGTTTGTGATCTAAGGCACATGGACACTTTTGGGGATAAGCTTGATGTCTTATTGAAGGATGCTGCTTCGAGGTTTGAAGGGTTCAAGTACAGCAAAAGCATGCTGAAGGAAGAAGTTGAGAGGTACAAGAGATTTGCAGAGCGCTTGGAGCCCTTCATTGCTGATACTGTTCATGTGTTAAATGAATCTATCCAACAGAAGAAGAAAATTCTGGTTGAAGGTGGTCAAGCAACTATGTTGGATATCGATTTTGGAACTTACCCATTTGTGACTTCTTCTAGCCCTTCCGCTGGTGGAATATGCACCGGCCTTGGGATTGCCCCAAGGTGTATTGGTGACCTGATTGGAGTGGTAAGTTAAAACTAGTGTAATTGAGCCCTCCTTTTTCTATGATATAGTGCTTATTTATTCAATATATTTTACATGCAGGTAAAAGCTTACACGACAAGGGTTGGCTCTGGTCCTTTCCCAACTGAACTGTTTGGAGATGAAGGTGATCTTCTTAGGAATGCCGGAATGGAGTTTGGGACGACAACAGGTCGCCCAAGACGTTGTGGCTGGCTTGACATTGTTGCACTTAAGTACTGCTGCGAGATCAATGGGTTTTCATCTCTTAATCTGACTAAACTTGATGTTCTGTCCGGGTTACCAGAAATTAAGCTGGGTGTTTCTTATAACCAAATTGATGGACAGAAACTACAGTTCTTCCCAGCAGATCTTGACACCCTGGAGCAAGTACAGGTAAGCTTTATGTGTCATAGTTTTGTTCATTGTGTTACCATGGCCTGTTACTTGAGTGGTAAGATCCTTGGATCATGGCTTTATCTTTGTGTGGAAATTTTGTTCATTCTTTCTCTGATTGTAAGATGTAATACAACAACAACAACAACAACAACAACAACCAAGCCTTTTGTCCCAAACAAGTCGGGGTAGGCTAGGAAAAAAACATAATCAAAGTCAATAAAACCCTTAAACCTTCGATCTTGGGTCAAAGTTTCGGTACGTGGATTGTTAACTTTACTGCACTCCAATCTAATGCCAAATCTTTGGAAATGTTCCAATCCCTCAAGTCTCTTTTAACCGTTTCTTCCCACGTCATTCTCGATCGACATCTGCCTCTTCTTATGGTTTCACCAGTTTGGCAGTAACAATTTACACTTTATGTAACACTAGATGTCTCTCTGGTGTGCGTTGTCTTGTGTTCCAGGTCAAATATGAGGTGCTTCCTGGGTGGCAAAGTGATATTTCTTCTGTTCGAAGTTGCAATGAGCTCCCCCAAGCTGCCCGCCGTTATGTGGAGAGGATAGAAGAGCTTGTTGGTGTTCCAGTCCACTACATTGGTGTTGGACCTGGGAGGGATGCTCTCATATATAAGTAAAGGCAACTTCATTTGGTCTTCAATTGGACAAAAAGAAGCAGTTTTAACTTGGTCGTGAGCATTGCTCTGTCAGCATTTCCCTTCATTGCCATGGTAGCTATTACTAGTGAAGTGATGTAATGCCTACAATAATCGTTCTAAAAAACTTCCAAGATATCAATACAAGGATGCAATGGTATTCTTGGTTGCTTGGTAGCATTTATCTTTTGACTCCACCAATTGTTTGGTGGTATTGTCACAACTTCATCATATATTTTGCACTGATTATAAATGCTTCCCTGTGGGAAGCCTGATATAAATCTGGGATTGCTTTCCTTTGCTGACTATTTGTGCTGATGCTATCTGGAGAATACTTTTTTTGGACCCTTGCATATTATCATTGTGACATGGTTTGGGAAGCCAGCTAACATGTGTTGCTATGTGACAATTTTGGTCGGATTTGACAGGTTCTTCATGGACTCGAGACCCGGGGTTACCAGATCAGAATATGTTACTTGCATGATTGCAGAACAGGGATCCGCAACTTAAGCAGTCCTCGTGGGACCGTCCGATCGAAAATGAATGTTTGGATCGGCTAAAAGTACTGTACGGATTGTTTTACTGAGCAGAAACACTGTTTGTCCGATTTCACCGGATCCCTGTTTGTGTCCTTGCAGAACTCCATGGTTGCATTGCTTGTTTGCCCTGCTTTGCCAGCTTGCTGTTTAACTATTATTACTCACATGAAGTGTGTAAGTGTACTTAAAGATACTAGATGCTTATTTTGAAAAAAGGAACAAGTATCGAAGCTAATAGAGATGCCTCCAGAATAACAGACCTAAAAGTTCACTGCATATTCATGAAAAATTCATGTCAAACTCATCACCCATCAGACTACATGAACTTGGAAGCTAAAGCTCGTGCGTTGCTCAAAGGTCCCCCATCTGCATGCAGATAGGCAGGAAATTGACCAAAGCTTCTGCATGGATTCAGATCACATGTCCCATACAGGGATGGGCAAGCAGCCGATCTGGTCGACCTCATGCAGATCGTCCATGTGAAACCCTCCGTTGATGCTCACCGCGACGCCGTGGACTCCTGCCATGTCGCTCATGTCCGCCGCGAGCGCGTCCCAGTCGAACTGCCCGTTGCCGCCCAACCCAAACGTGTCCGCCACATCGCAGTCCCCGTGGACGCCCTCCTTCCCGGTCGCGCAGTCCTCGTCGGTCTTGAGCACGCCTATCTGCTGCAAGAACTCCTTGAGGTCGAGCTGGGGCTTGTCGGCGACGGCGGCGCACGCGCCCTCGCACGGTGTGCTCTCGACCGCGGTCATCGCCGCCGTGGCCATTGCCTGCTCCAGGGCTTGGAAGCACGACATGGGGGCCGGTAGAGCGTTGAAAGCAGGTATGTTGGTGGTCACGGTGGAGCAAGGAGACGATGAGGGAAGAAGCGGGAGGAGGAGGAGGAGGGGTGGTTTGGCCGGCCACGAGGAGGAGTTGTTGAGTTCTTGCAGCCTCTGGTGTATGACGTGGACGTTGTGCTGCGCGTTGAGGTTGAGTAGGCCGTACGCGGGCACGGCGGCGACGGGGCCCCTGGCGGAGGCCGGGAGCCACCTGAGCCGCTGGTGCGCGGTGGCGGCGCGGAGGTGCGGCAGGTTGAGAACGGCGTCGGGCACGTAGAGCCTGCGCGCGGCCTCGTCGTAGGCGAGCGCGGCCTCCTCGGCGGTGGCGAAGGAGCCGAGCCAGAGGCGCGCACTTGTTGGGCTCGCGGATCTCCGCCACCCACTTGCCCCACGTCCGCTGCCGCACGCCGCGGTCTGCGGCCCGCCCTTCCCCCGCGTCGGCCCCTTCTTCCACGCCCGCTTCCGCCCGTAGCTCTCCATCGATCCCAAGCACACGCTCGCTATCTAGAACCTAGAAAAATAAACTTGAGAGTGGCCTCGGAGTGCACGTAAAACTTACTTGGTTACGAGGGAGGGGCTTAGAGCGCGGAGGTGCGAGGAGCGAGCGTTTCGAAGTGGGGAGTGCGGGGTGTAGTGAAGTGGGTGTGGAGTGGCCGAGTGGGTGTGTGACGACCAGGACCAGCTGAGGGCGCGGGATAAGTGGCGCGCAGGGGCGGGGGTGTCATCCGGCTGCTTCCATCGCATTGAACATTTGAACGGTGTCGCGCCTTCTCAAGACCAGTGAGTCTGGTCTGAGTTCTCTTCTCGGAGGCATGTGACCGTTAGGCATCTCACGGTGCGTTGTTGCGAACGAAATTTCCTTTTCTAATTTGGTTTTCCCTCTTTTTTTTTTAGTTATTATTTGATGTAACCTCGAATTGAACAGACTGGTTATGCAATTGTGGGTTGTATTTATTATATAGCTTAATGGAAGAGTTAGTTGCACCACTAATGGACTATATATGCTTGCGTGTATTTCTTTTTCCTACTACTCCTTGGTGCTCCCTCAGGTCCTCGGGTCATAGATATTTGCCCTTAGAGCATCTCCAATAGGGACCTTAAATATGATCTTAATTTGAATTATAGGGCTTTTGAGGAAAAGATTAACTCCAGCAAAGCTCCTAAATAGTTAAAATTTAGCAAATTGTTTTAGGGCCCCTAGGAGAGTAGCTATATTTAGCAACTCTGTGATTGAGCCCTATCTTCATTGGGTTTTAGGGCCTAATTGCTGGAGTTAATATTTCGTTGGAGCCCTAAATCTAATTAGTTAGGGTCCTAAATTAAAATTTAAGGCTAATTTTTAGGGCTCTCTCTTGGAGATGCTCTTAGTACTACAAAACAAAGCTCCACTAATTTTTATTATAATATATTTATAAAACTCAATAAAAATATGATAGTATAAAAGTATCTTGTAAAAGTGAGTACTACATGTAATAAGAGAGGAATGAATGCGAGGTATATAGACCCACCTCACAGAATTTTTGGCTCTCACGAGCGCGCCCTTCACATGCTTCTCGTCCACGTCGGACAGGATGCATGTGTCCATGTTTGCATGCACGCATGATTCTTGAGCCCTCCCTCCTGCGATCGATCGCCTTGAAGGCTTATTATATTCGATCGCGCGGCCTGCTGCTTGTTTGACCAACTCTAGATCCCAAATGCAGAGCAACACGGGCAAAACTACAAATTTCTGTGTAAAATCTACCCGTGTCTCATCGTGTCTACTCCTTAGCAACTTTAGCAATACTGCTAAATGATGCGTAGAAATAGGGTACATGTCTTAGTGTAAATTATTTTTATCATGTAAATTTCGTAAAAATTATATGTATCATGCGTACGGGAGGTAAGTTTGTACAATCTTATAAAATTTGAAAGCTAAAATTAAGCGCATTTGAAAGATACGAAAAAGACAAACTCAACCTGAATAGTGGTTTCACTGTTTATCACTATTCATCTCGTTGCTTCTCAATTTCATATATTTCAAATGCTATTGAGTTTGGTCTTCAAATTTTACAGGGTTATAGAAGCTCATCTCTAATATGTGTGTTAAATTTTTTTTAGAATTTTTGAACAAATGTACATATGATTTTCTTGAAGTTTATTCGATAACGATGGTTTTTACTGGTTATGATTGTCAGTTCTTTAAGTAGTGCACATTGCCGTCGTTATTTGGATCATTGGATGTCATGTCTTTTTTTTCTAGAATATTATGCAATGATTCATGCAAAACTCACATCATGCCACAATTTTGGTTTTTGTTCAGTAAAGAAAAATAACATAGTAAATCGGATTCTCGGTAAAATCAACATTGCTTCGCCTTGATGACATGGGAACATGAAAAGTGAGTGTATCCTGTACATCAATTTTGGACCAAGAAAACAAGGTGCTACTGCAATGCCTTTCCAGAAAATGGTCTGGGGTTAATTTTTTTTTTAAAAAAACAAGATTCTAAAAAAAAGAAACAAAAGAAACAAAAAAAAAATATCTTTCATTTCTAAACAAAAAAGAAAAGAAATAAAATCCCTTTCTAGAACTACGTATATCCTTTACTTTTTAAGATAGAGGGAGCAAGAGTATGCACATGACTATCTTTACTGTTGCAATGCCTGCTGAGTGCTGAGCACTTGAGGATGCTTTTGAGCAGATGTTCGGCAACCCAGTTTCCTTTTCTTGGAGGAGACCTTGCCGCCAAGGGTCATTGTATATTGTAATGCAGTACCTGTCAAAGTATTCTTCCTCGGCAAATAGGAAACGACAACAGAACGACAGTTCTAAGGTGAATGCAAAAGGTAAGACGCATGGACTAGTCATATGGTATGATTCAGCGATGCAAGCATGCAGTGTACAATGCTTTGTTACTGAACATGCAAATATTGTTTCAACCCTACCACATAGCAGATGCTAACTATGCTAAATTACAGCACAATGGAGCAACTTTACTTAGATTTATCAGAAGTTTACTTAGATTTGACAGTTCCTCGTAATACTTCTCAGATCGTAAAAAGGCAACTGCCACATTCGCCGCATGCTGCCTTCCCCTGCTTGTTTGGTGCGGATCCGAATTCAGCAGCCAGCTTTTGCCTAATCCCCATGCTAGCTATACCTGAATTATGCAGTGGAAGCAGATTGAGATACAATCTTGTCTTATATTTAGACAGACACATACATATATAGTATAGATACATAGGTGTCTTCAGGGCGGCCCTCTCTATAGGCCGGTTCTAGATTACCATTGAAATAGAATAGTGTTGTACGCTTGCTCCTTGGCCTGCAAACATTGTTTCCAAGGCTCTAAACAATATATAAGTAGTTCAAAGATACGAGTCCTCAAATACCTTGCCCATAGATTTAACCAGATGGCCCCTGGGTCAGGCTGCTTCCATGCTGGCCACACGAGGTCCTTTCTCGGATCAAGACACGGATGGTTGCCTCTTCTATCCGAAGGAATATAATCCCAGTTGTCTGCCCAATAAGTAGCCGTTGAATTCTCATGTTTTGTGTCAGTGTTTCCCCAGACCCAGTGGATGAGCATCATACTGTTCCATATCTCTTTTGGAGCATATCAGGCAGCTTCATCCCATGAAAAGAACTGCTTTCCCGTAAGTTGAAATACTACTCCATCAGTTATGACTATGCCAGACGAATTCAAGAATCATCATACTATTAATTTCATCTAAACATAATACCCACCCAGATATGGTCTCTTCCAGAAGTGCGGTTCCAGTAAGGATACCGCTGAGGTATGTGCTGCCTAATTATCACTTTGCAAAAAAAAGGATTAGAATAAGATAATTTAGATTTCAAAAGAAAAATCACCGATTAAAGTTAACCAAAGACAAACTTCATCAATTTATCAAACAAATTGAAACATACATGCATACATTGAATCTTTTCGTTCGTAAATCAATCTATTAATCGGAGAATTAAAATTTTGATAATAATAATAAACAAATGAGAAGCCACAGATAAAACAAACTAATCTCTGTTCTTGACCAAGGGTAATATTTACATGAAGTGAATTACAACACAATAATTAAATTCATATATCTCAATTTATACAAATGCCAATTGCAATAAAGATTAATCATATGTTTTATTCATTATAAACGGGTACATCAGAATTAAACACATGGTTCAATGAATTGATTACATTCAAAATTACAGAAGTGCATAAATAATTAATTACATTTAAAAAACAGAAATGACAAGAATTCTAATTCCAAACATAATAATCACCCATTATTATAATAATTCTGATCCTCATTTGTAAGTCTTGCATTATAATCACCCACACATAAGAATAAGAATAAAATCAATGCATTAAATTAAGTAAATGAATTAAGAATTAGAAATTGCCATCAAGCCCATATGATTTGGTGTTGTCACTAATTCTTAATTAAGCAATATACAAACCTAGATAAAGTAAATAGGGGCTCATCATTCAACAATATACAAACCTGTAAATTATGCATAGACACACGTATATTGAAAATATCACACGATAGAAAAGTAAATTGCTCTCATTAAAATGGTAAAAGTCCTACAGTAAATGGGATATGCATGAACCCACTGTGCCTTAAGGACAATACAACCAAGCCAGAAACTTTCTTTGGCAATCTCAAAGAAGAAAGTTGTTAGCACCCAAAATTTAATAACTAAAGGATTGGTCGAAACAAGTGCATAGGTGCAGTTTTGGCGTAAGTATGGAAAAGCCAATGTAAGTTTGGATAGATAAAGGGTAACATAAGATCAGAGGGTCGCGATTGTATGGAAAGATGTATATTGGAGGAAAGACCAGAAACAATACGACCGAAAATCAGATACAATCACGCACCCGGATGGCAAGGGGAGTTCGAGGCCGGTACGAGCAAATGGTGAGACCGAGGCAGACACGATCGGGCCAAAGGTTATAAAAGGGGACGACAGGGCTACGTCGAAAGGGATCAACTATCAACACAACCCAGCATTACCTTTATTTTCTTTCGCATTAGGAGTAGACACCTAATTTTGTAATCTTTCCTCTGTAATTCACGTTGATCAATAGAGTTGCGCATCGCCGATTATTGATCATTGTTGCATTACGCGAAAAACCAGGTTCAGTTTTTCTCTGATCTTGTTGCATATCGCCTTTTTCGGGAAAACGGGCTTTACCTCTCTGATCAACTCCCACGAGTTGATTAGATCTATCCGTTACAACGATCTGTCTTGATCTATCCTGGTCGATAAAGATCCGGTTACCGTCGAGAACCTAGATCGATTTCCTAGCCCATCTATTGACAAGTGTTTCCTTCTTGCTGGTTGCAGGATTAAATCGGCTGGCACGCTCGCGACCCAGAACTTGAACCCGGCGTTCGCGTGTGCTGGTGGCAATTAACCCGTCATCAATTTTTTTGCGCCAACAAAAGTCTTTCTTCTTCATTCAATTGGAAATCTCAACGAATTGGAAATAAGGAACTGAAAAGTTGTACATATAATTCACTTCAGTTTCTTTGGACAACAACGTAGCAGTATAAGAACAACATTCAAAATAAGGCATTCAGTTGTACTTGTATCATCTCAGGAGGTGAGGTGGATATATCACTTGAGGAAAATTGCAGTATCTTTGGTTTGGTCAAACAACCAAGTGGCAGAACAAAAACAACATTTTGCTATATCTCGAATTCTACTAGTAACTATACATATGCTTGCGGTTTATTTCTCTGACATAATGTCCATGAAATGAATCAATCAAATAGGAATTGGGAGTGTTTCAAACTGAATGAAGTAATGGATTCCAACTACATAAAATGCTGCTCGTTAAAGCTTCTGATTATTTTGCTGCTACTCCACAAGTAAGGTGCATGGCTTCAAGAACCAAAACATGCTACTGGAGCTCCCTTCTGCATCATAAGCCCTGGCGTTGTTCATATCCTTAAGTCCAAAAGGCTGCCTCTTAGCATCTCTGCTGTTCTCCAGATCCTTATTAGGTGTCCCCTTCTCCTAAAGAAAATTCAGTTGTTACAGTAATTAGATCACTGCACACTTAACTTGCAATGAAGTGCATACAATTGGGATTCACAACATTAGTAAAAGACTAAAAGGTCTTCTGGCACTAGAACTGTGAGATTCATTATGTTATTGCGTTTATGAAGCACAACCAGTAAAAGCAAGAAACATCATCCACATGGCTCCACTTAAGAGTTAATATAGTGATTAGTGCCACATGCTGATGTCAAGTAATTTACACAGATATGTCTGAAGACGCATAAGAATAGGCACAATGATGAGTAAACGAGAACAAATGCTCAATTGGTCAAGTAACATTGAAAATGGAGCAGAATGATTTTACGACGATGGCGTTGCTGACAGAATTACAGGCAATGGTCATGCACAATGAACTTACACTGAACTGTGAATGCTGTTCGAAACCTACACATTTTTTTCAAGTTATGAACAAGCATAATAGCGAAACACTGGTTATGAACAGGCACATGCACAGTGTTAAACACCCACTAAAGATCTTAAACACAGAAACCATAACTATAGTATATCAAGTAAATTCTCCTCCTGACTAGAGCTTAAAAACATTAAGGATGGAGTGAAGCTAATTATGTACAAAACTAATATGCTTGGTATGGTGATGATAATTCAACTCATTGTAAGATTTCTGAAATCTATCAGTGGTAGAACTACTGACAGCCAGCCAGTCATAATAATGTATCCTTCCAACATGATCTAAGACCTAAAAAATCATGACCATAGTGCTTATAAACATTTAACGTTCTTAAATAATTTTAAGAGGGCCAGTAAAAACCATGAACACCGAAAATTCACCAAGTAAACACCATAATTTAAAGCATGTATAAAGCCACATACACTGAGTAAATAAATATTATAGGAGCAGTGCTTCTATGCTTTTTTGTTCTGGTACAAGTTTTACAAATCTTGAAGCAAGCGAAGGGGTAAGTAATCACCATCTACCCTTCATTCATGCTTTAATAATTGTGCAACTTTTAAAAGGAAGAGCATAAAAGCATCTCCCATATTATAGGCATGCCGGAGTCACCTTGAGTGGCTTCTTGAGTGGTGAGCCTGTTGTTGCCATGCCCCCTGCTTTAACGTTCTTGACACGGTACGCCGAGGGGGATCGAAACCGCTGTGGAGTCGGCGCCTTCTTCGACACAGAGGGTGGTGACCTTTGCTTCCCTGGCTCCACCTTCAATCCTATCTTCTTTCCCTTCCTGCAGAAATGACGATTATCATTTATCAGCACCTCAAGTAACAATAACCACAATCCTCTAAACATCGCTTTGCACTGTAGTGACAAGCAAGTTACATTGGGCTTGGACTCTTTTCCACTGTTTCTTGCTTTGCCACATCCTTCACAACCTCCAAGGGAACCCGATCACAGGCGGCATTGTCACAAGCTACCTTCTCTACCGCATCACTCTCATTCCTGCACAAATGAAAATGTCAAGGACCTGAAATCACCAATCCCAGAAGCACATTCCCTTATTGCTTCAGTGAGAGAAGAATTACACTGGGCTTGGGCTCAATTCCTCCATAGTCTCTGAGACACGCTGGCTGCCACCGCCGCCGGCCATCCGCTTGAGCTCATTGTAGAACTCCGATATCTGGCCAAGTATATCCTTCCCGGAGAAGAGGTTTCTCGCCGAGAGAGTGCTCTTGAGCTGCCTCGGCGCCGCGTTCTTGCTCAGCAGCGCCTCCTTCTCTGCATTGTCCAGCCGCTTCTCCGCACTTGACTTTATGGCGTCCTTCGCATTCTTGGCCCACCGCGGCGCACCGAACGGCGGCCTACTTGCCGCCGGTGGCGGAGGCAGAGTGGCCAATGCAGGGTCCTGGTTCTCGCTGTCGTCCTGGACCCTCTTCTTGGGCGCTGCCTTCGGTTTGGGCGACGTGAAGATGGCAGTGCCACCGCCGCCGGCGACGGCGCCTCGCCTCTTCAGGTTGTTATTGCCGTCTCTGAGGAAGAAATGGGTCAGAAAAAAGATAGATAGAACCATGCATGTGCGTTAAGAACAGCTGAATTTGACGAGGGGAATCCTTATGCACCTGAGGTTGGTGTCCCTCTCGCCGAACGGCAGCATAGCCGATACTGATCGCAGTAGCTTGCCCTGTTCCGAGGAAGAAGCGTGAGAAGATTCAACCTTGGGGCTGGGGGTCAGCTTGAGGAAGTCGTCGGCCGTCTTTGGATGCCGGCAATCTGCGGCGAAACCACTAGCAATCAAATGTAAGACGATGCCGTAACAAATAAACGAATCAAAGCCTCGTTTTTGCGGGAACAGAGGAGAAAATCGCAACATAACAGCATGGAAATCCACCCCAGAGAAGCAATCTACGCGGATCAAGAATTGGACCTGTTCCTCAACCCGCCCACTACAACCACCGAAACCACCAGCCGATCGGCACCGATCAAGGTCCACCATTTCTTTGGATTCCTCCCGATAGACCAACCAACAGGAGCCGCGGGCGCGCGGAAGCGGAAGCGAAGAAGGAACGGAGGGAAGGCGTACCGGGGCGGCAGAACCAGGCGTCGTCGTCGACGTCCTCGGGGTCGGCGAGGTCGGCCCAGCGCGGGGCCTCGATGCCCTCGTAGGTCTCGTCGCGCACGTAGCGCGACACCGCCCTGCTCCAGTCGATGTCCTTGGGCTCCATCGACTCCACTCTCGAGCGCGCGCGCGCTCGTGCAGGTGCACTAACGAGAGAGAGAAAGAGAGAGAGAGAGAGAGCTGCGAATGCGGCTACGTTATGACATGCCGTTGGCTCGCGGCCATTTTTCCGACCGTTGGCGATCACCAGCCAATCCAGCCTAGTGACGATAGGACTCTACTAGGGATGGCGAGCCTCGTCAGGAACGTACTGACAACTGGACCCCGCGTGGATCCGTGGAGCACACGGCCGGGTCAAAGGGAAGCGCTTTGTAGAAAGTTGAGCGCACGTAATTCGAGGAGGTGATTTTGGTCGCAGGTTTCAACTGAGACCTTCAGCAATCAGCAGAAGAGAACTGAACGTTTCGGTTGTCAAATGGGGTGGATTACTGTAAATTTTGAAAAATAAAATTTACCATGGGAAACAACCGTCAAAATATGATGATTCATTAGCTGCTAGAATTATCAGAATGGAGTAGCACATTCTGCAGAGAAAATTTATGTCGTGGGTGAACAGATCAGGAGAAAACATGAATGTCTTCCGTAGTCCATACCAGTAAAGTAGCAGCACCGTTGGCAATAATCTGTTGATTTAGACAGGGCAGGGACTAGCTAAAAATGATGTTGCCTAGTATACATGTTATGTACTCAAACACATGTTATGTACTCAAAACATACATTAAGGCATGAAGCTGTCAATCAGCCTGTCACAATTTTCGCTCTAATAGTTACTACTGGGAGGGGGCACCCAAATTATCATCGAGGAAATGCATCCGAATCTACAAATTGCAGTTTTCAGAAAAAGGTCATGACGAGTGATAGATGGGTGATCAGGCCGGCTGGGACAATGATGAGGTCTTCAACCATAAGGGTCGTCCTAGCATGGCTCTACCATGAACAGCGATATATGAAGCATTCAACCTAGATGAAAAGAAAAAAGGTGCATGGGTTAGAACTCACCACTCACCAGTACAAAATAACCGAATGATGAACTGATGATAAATTGGGCTGTACTTACTTGTCAACATCCGGTATGTTCATTGGATCATACACCTCCTTTTGTTCCATGCCTGGGACATGACTGTTAGCGGCTGATGCCATATCGGTTGCTCCCTCAACCTGGAAGATTGCAATATTTGTTAATTCTACTAGAAGGTTAAAAGGAAACAAAATGCAGTAAATGTTAAATTAGCAAATCCTAACTACACACTTTGCTGGTGTCAAGCAGAAGCAGGTAAAATAGATAAGTTTGGATGTTTTCTGGAAATAGCAGATAAAATAGACGCTGTGCCCAAGATGAATTTGTGTAAACATGCGTTTAGGTTCTAGAACAAAAAACAAGATAGGAAAAATCCATATAAGAACATGCGTTACCAACTATACTGGCGAGATACACATAAGAAATTGTCCGTGTACAATGAAGAATGTGACCATGAGGCATGTATCAGAAATCATATCTGTATCTTTTTTTTAGAACCAAATTTCTTTTCAGAACTATCACACCTGTACTACGAAGAATGAATTAAGATCGGTTGCAAGATAACGGTAACAGAGGGTATGGTAGCATGAACAAGTCAAATAATTCAATATATACACTTTCTGCAGCCCAATATTTTCCCTTGAAGCTATTTAATATAATGAGCTACATGATTCATAAAGATGCAATTCTCTACACATAGAAATACAGATCTGCATTGTACAGAGACATGCCACACAAATCCAAAATTTTATGAAAATAGCAAGCTTCAGGTGTCCATATTCGCAATATTGAAGAATGCACAATTATACAACACTGAAACTATATAATGAATGTTAAGTGGATTGAAATCCTTGCCTGTTGGGGGTACTGGCTATATCCTGCATAAGCACCATATGCATATGATGGGTCTTGAGCATATCCATATGCATCATACCCATAGCCATAATAAGCACTTGCCCATTGATTAGGATCTGCTTGCTGACTCCAGAGAGCTGATTGATCCTGCACATGGTTATTCAAGATAGTAACATAAAATCATTAACCACAATTTGAAGAGATTCCAACAGGTAAAGAAAAACAGAAAATATCATAACCAGAAAAGAAACAAAAATATATAATGAAATAAGCGGAAAATGAAGGAAAACTGCAGAAAAACAAATATCAAACAAACAAGCCCTTCTTTAGCACATCTGTTATCACACAAGACTAAGAAAAAGAACAGTATAAAAGTATCAGATTGTTTATCTATTTGAAGAGTTAGCGCTAAGAAAATTCTTCTTTAGCATGCTCATCAGTGAAAACTGTCTTATTTAACAAGATCTCTTCTAGTGGATTTCAGAACATCTGGGTTTGAAGAGATTTACTGAATGTCAGGTTCGTGCGGTAGAAATTTAATGAGATATACCTGCTTACTTGCAGGACTTCTGCCCCATGAAAGCCTAACTACTTGCTGACCAATCACAGTGCCATGAAGACGTTGTACAGCCTCTTCAGCTGATGTCCTGAAACAGTTATGTTACTGGTAAACTCATCATATTTGCATTCATTCAATCAAAATTTAGATGCTAGCTAAGAGAGGTGTCACCAAGAAATGCATTAACCAATCGTCCACTGTTTAAGTGGAAGGAAATAGCCACTGTACAACAATAATAGGCATATATCCACACAGCAAAGATAAAATTTTGTTCCCCTCTGCTCAGTTATAAATGGTGATGTAATACTGCAGAGAGATATTAATAGTTTTGCCTACCAAAGTATACACGTGCCTAATGAAGTAAACTATTGAAACAAGTCTCCACTAGACATACATTATATGTTACCGTTAAGAAATTTGGACATATCTCGACCAGGTTCTACATAATTAAGTTTTCAGTTCACCAAAGCATTACCACCCTATTGGATGTACTTGTGAAAAAGAGACAAAATAGACTACAAATGATGCATTCACACTTTTTTTGTGCTTTATCTAGGATGGTAAGGAAATCTAAAAATTGAAACTAACCAGACACACACGAGGCATTGATAATTTCAGTCTTATGTGCCTTGTTCAGTGGGCCAGTGGCTAGTGAGAAATTGCAAATTTGGTTTTATAAATTACAGTTCAAGGAATAAAAAAATACTTTTTTTCTAAAAGTACTTACCTAGATGCATATTGTACAAATCCACATCCTTTACCAACTGGAATTTTTACATATATAAGCTCCCCAAACTGTACACAAATCTGCCTTAGCTCATCTTCTGTCACATTCGGGTCCAAGTTACCAATAAATATCTGCAAATGTATCCCAACGTAAATGGCATAGTTAACAGAGACTATGGCTAGCAATATAGTAAGGGTTCTTACAGTAGTGTTTGTAGGATCACTATCAGGTAGGACTAGTTGGAGCTGCGGAGCCGCATAAGCTGCTGCTGGATACATCGCTACATATTTAACACAAAACAGACAGTTAAAACACATCCAAGAAATATACCTCTCTATAGAAATAAAGAATATAGTTGTAATAGATGTTTCATTGCCTTCCAATACAATTGAATCATTGCAATGCGTCCCATTAATAAACAATCTAGTTCTGATGGATGTTACATTGCCTTCCAATATAAATGAATCATTGCAATGTGTTCCATTACAGACAAATCTTTGCTTTATTAGCGCTAATAAGAGACAAATCATATGAGCTCACGAGAATGTGGTGCGTTAATAGAAGTGCCTCATGAGTCATGAGCACTAGATACTAATACAGCACACTGTCAATTAGTACTGAGTTGCATAGGAAACACCAAAATATGTTATGGGCCCGGATGTAAGAACGGGTAATTGGTCTAGAGGATTGCGAAGTAGGGGGAATGGTTGAGGATGCTGCGATGGCGGATAACTTGTCACCTAGCCGGAAGTGATCACCGAGTCTAAGATCAGGAGACCTTCCGCCTGCTAACTAAATTCTGGTTTATTGATTCATAAGAATTCCCATTACAGCATGCCGTTTCCTTTATATAGGCTTAACAACTGAGTTCCTAATATACTAGGGATAAGAGCCCCAATAGATTTAAACGACCAAGGATAAGAGTCCCAAAAGATTTAAACTAATCTGTCATCTAATGACAGCTTTCAAATAGGAGATAGAGATAAACTGAAACTAATCTGCAATTTAAATACTAATCTGCTGCTGATCCATATCAAAATAGTATATGTTGGGACTAGAAGCTTTATTCCTGCGGAGGATAGATTACAGCAAGAACAAAGAAGAGGAGGAACCCCAATCCTGCGGCAGGCTTAAGGGTTATTCTTTTCCTCCCTTTGTCTGCCTCAGGTGCCCTCCTTATATAGCCTTGGTAGGCATCAACTTGGCCCTCAAGATATAAATCTAACTTACCAAAACTCTAACTTAACAGCTATAGAAACTAATCAACTTGACTCCCAAGGTAAATATCTAAATATAGAAACTAACAGATTTATTCCACTGTAGCGCGGTTACTGTTCACGCGCCTCCTGGCCCGCTGGCGCTGGCTGACCTGCTGCTGGCGCTGGTTGAGCCTTCCCAGACTTGGGCCGGCGCTGGTAAGTCCGCCCAATGAAGGTGTCCACAACAGTATATAACAGATAATCATTACCTTTAGCAGATGCGTACTGAAGCTGAGATCCAGTGTTTTTCTTAGGAATTGCAGCGCTTATCCGCATAGGTCTTGTTGAGCAATACACACCATTCATTTCTGTCATTGCACGGTTCTTTTCATTTTCATCTGCAAACTTTACAAATCCATATCCTTTAGATCTCCCAGTATTTGGATCCGTGACAACCTTGGCCCCTCTAACAGATGGATAGTTCACTCGGAATGTCTCTTGTAGTAAGTAATCTGTGACATCAGGTGCCAAGTCCCCTACGAAAATTGAATGATCAGGTCCTGCATCAGGACGCCTCTCACCAGAGCTAAAAGAGGCCCAATTCAATCTGAATGTATGCTCAGTTCCAGGCATTTGTGTGCCATTATAAGTCTGTAGAACTTTCTCAGCAGCTTCATGTGAAATGAATTCTATGAATCCATAACCCTCTGGAATACCTGTTAGTTTGTTGCGTATTATTTTTACAGATTGTACCTGCATTTCCAAATAATACACACAAGATGCTTGTCAACTGAAATCAACATGATATAGTTTGGAGTTGCAATAAAGTTGCAAACATTGCATGGTAAAAAAAAATATTACATTCTATCATTAGCTCGGGACCAAATGAAGCCAGAAAGGAAGCGATCACATGTTGAACAGTTGTTGTGTTAATGCATACAGGATGTCAAGGCATAAAATGTTCTTGCAACTTTTTACTCTACGGCAACATTCAACTGAATTGTTGCAACAAACACCTAATACTTACAATGAAAATTCAGGCATCCGACTTTTAGCAATTCTGAGATAATAAAGTAACTACATTTGCTTCCTACAAATCCAACACCTCCAATGCTTTCCTACAAGAAATCCCTAACAAAAACTCAGTTATATGCAGAGAATAGGCCAATAACATTACTGTCACCGAGAAAAAAATCCGCTATAACAGTTACTGTCGCCGAGAAAAAAAAAACCACTATAGCAGTTGCGATGACAATTTTTCAACAAATCTATGCTGTTCAGTGTTCACTAACATATTTATGATTTATCTTCCCATAACGAACAATCACTTCAGTACATCACTTCAGCAAAGGAGGCTATTCAGGCTTGGACCACAAACACTTTGTTCCACAAGATCAACCATGTTACCACCTGAAAGAAACTCGCTAATTCTAATAAGGGGGAAGAATCTAACCACTTCTTCATAGTTATTATAGTCAATTTCAGAACAACACGGCCACTTCACAACCCTAAGCCCATCAAACCTAACCCCTACCACGAAACGAAGCACCGTCAATATAAACACCTACCCTAACCTAATCGAACAAACAGCATCCAACACGCCCGAATTCACCGAAACAACAAAGCAATCGCTCCGTCACCCCCAACCAAAGCAGCTTCAAATCACCGAATTAGGCATGGGCGCTAAGCGCTAGAAACCTAGCTCATCGGGCTGTACGGTACGAGGCACACAAAAAACATACCTCGCCGGTGTGGGCGAAGCAGCCATAGAGGTAGTTCTCGTCGGCCCAGTACTGGAGGTCGCCGATCCAGAGCGTCCGCACCTCTTCCAGGCTCGTCGGCTGGTGGTACGGCGCGGCCGCCATCGAGCGCGCCCCTCCCTGCGACGGCGGGTGGCTGCTTGGGTCGGAGGCTCGGCGGCGAGAAGGGCGGTCTGGTCTGGTCTAGCGCGGCTCCTCTTGGAGATGGGCCCTAGTGGGCTGGAGGAGACCGAACTCTTTCAACGCTAAATCAATATATATACGAGCTGTCGTTCTTTTCAATTTAATCTAATTCTTATTTATATTTTCTTTCTCTATCTCTATTAATGTAAAAGACAATTTTATCCGTCGAGCTCTCCTCCCCCGCTCAACAGTTCTTCCTCTACAATCCGCACCACACGCAGTCTTTCTCACGAAAAATTTAGGACCAACAGGAGCATATATTAGCAAAGGTCTTGCCCACCCACGTCTCCACTAAGGCCCTGTTTGTTTGCCCTATGGATTATATAATCCAGCTTATATAAGTTAATGGGGAAACAAACAGCCTAGATTATAATCTAGATTATATAATCTAAAGCATGAGATTATAATAATCTATAAGCAGCCATTAGGGTGCTTATATAATCTCAAACTAATAATCCAACACAGTAATAATCCAGGAAAACAAACAACCCACCGGCTTATTTAAAGGTAGCTTATATAATCCAGCTTATATAATCCAACACCAAAAAGCTGGATTATATAAGCTGGAGAAGGAAACAAACAGGGCCTAAGTCATGATCCCTGTGAAAGCGGTAGTGTACGTGGGAAACCGAGGTCCTAATATTCACCAATTTCTTTTTTAACAAAGTCATGGTATGCATATATTTGCAAATTTCGTGTCTAATGATTGTTGTTGAAGAACATAGAAGCTCAGTTGCAGATCTCATCCTTCTAATGCGGTTTTGATGTGTTGAGTGCTTTGCATTTCCTTCCGAGTGGGAAGCGGCCCATCTCTATCCTTCATGATATTAGTGGGATCATTAGGCCCTACTAGGTCGGCTAGAGCTCGCCGCGCGATTTTGTTTTCGGAAAACGTGATTTCGTTTTTTTCGGTGGTTGTCTTTGTAAAATTAGCTTGTTACGAGTCGTCAATGAATTTGCATAATCACATGATTCTTTGTTTAAAAAAATTGATGGAGGACTTGTTCGTGTTTTTAAAACCGGCTAATTTTGCGTAACCATGGTTCTTTTGGGGGAAAAATGGTAGAAGAATTTATTCGTAATTTCGGTTATGGCATCGCGCGGGAAAAATTAGGCTAAATTTTTATTTAGAAAAAACATAATTTTGGTTTTCTCGGTGGTATTTTTTTTTGTAAAAATTAGCTTGCTATGAGCCATCGATGAATTTGCATAACCACGGGGTTCATTGGTTAAAAAATCTGGCGAAGGATTTGTTTGCCTTTTTAAAAAACCGCCTAAGTTTGCATAACAATGGTTCTTTTGGGGGGAAAAGGTGGAAGGAATTATTTGTAATTTTGGTTGCTGTGATGTGCAGGAAAAATTGGACCGAATTTTTATTTGGGAAAAACGTAATTTCGATTTTCTTGGTGGTGTTTTCTATAAAAAAATTGGCTGGCTATGAACCATCGACAAATTGCGTAACCACGGGGTTCGTTAATTGGGGAAAAAAGGATTTATTCGTAATCCAGTTGCCGTGCCAAGCGAAAAAAAATTGGGATGAATTTTTGTTTGAAAAAAATGTAATTTCGATTTTCTCGGTGGTGTTTTTGTAAAATTGGATGGTTATGGATCATCGACGAATTTGTGTAACCATGTGGTTCATTGATTGGGAGAAACAATAGTGGAAGGACCTATCCCCGATTCCAAAATAGGTGGGGAATCCATTCTCGAATATGTGGAACTACGGGTCATTTTTCTAAAAAAACCCAGCGAAAGGACCTACCCATAATTTTGTATTATTCGGAGGGCCTCAACGCCATGGTGTTGATGTGGCATGTGTGAGAGGCCTCCAATCCCACCAGCTTTATGTATATGAATATAGGTGAGGAGTCGACTGTTTTTAGTACAAGATATCACAGTTTAGTGTTAAATGAAGCCTAATCACATTAGGGAATTTCTGTAGAATGACGTTGTTGCTTGGCCCCACTGGATCTGAAAAAACTAGCCTACCCCTAGCTTTGGCAGGAAAACTTGACTTAACTCTAGAAGTGCCACAATTCACAGCTATACATGATTCATGATTTTGAGTAGTTAGGCATTTCGAGCAAAAGAATCACTTAGAGAATACTATCTGTAAGTTGTGATATGCTTCTTTCATAACAGAATTATGATTTAACTCTGAAGGTGACACAATTCACATCTATACATATTTCTTGATTTTTAGTAATGCATTTCATGCAAGAGAACCATTTAGTGTTAGTGGTGATCTCAGGCCAAGTAACTAACCCACCCGAAAATTTCGGATCTACGGGCCACCTAGTCACGTTTGTGCTTTGATCGGGAGCACTCTACATATATTGGTTTGGGTCCCGGTTGCCAACGCTAGACTAAGAAAAGCAGAGGCCGGCTCTTGTTTTGAACGAGATCATCTCGAGTTCATCCTCTGCCCTACACACCCCAATCGATCTGGGTTACTGGCGCAAGGCAACCGAAGACCTACGCCATCACCGTGAGGATAACGGTGAACTTTTACTGCTACCTCGACCAATCAAGAACCCTAATGGCGTCTCCTTCTAATCCGGGTTAGTGATTCATTTAACTTCCGCATTATTTCTGTGACCATGACTTAGGCTAGTTGAAGATTTAGTCCTTAACATAACTAACATTTGGATAATACTAGTTGTAAGTTGTTATATGCTTCTTTCTACAACTAGTTATATGCTTCTTTCATAAAAGAATTATGATTTAACTCTAAAGGTACCACAATTAACATCTGTACATGTTTATTGATTTTGAGTAGTTACGGATTTATGCAAAAATAATAATTATGTAGAGAAAACTAGCTGTAAGCTATGACATGCTACTTCAAAAAAAAAAGAATTATGACATGGATTAATCTGTTTGTGAAATATTCAGATCTCTAGGAGAGTAGCATACAATGGGCACGGCATGAATGAATTTATCCCTCGGAGGATATCAGCTTACATTAGGCAGCACGATCTTTGCACTGGTGAAATGAACATTTGGGAAACACTGGCCTTCTCTGCAAGATATCAAGTAGTCATGTAGCATGGGCACTGGAAAATTAAAACATAACTGTTCACTTTTGATAAAAGTGAATTTTATGATAGTTTCAAATTACATAGAAATGCTCATGGAACTCTCAAGATGGGAGAAAGAAGCCAACATTAAGCCAGATCATGGTATTAATGTTTACATGAAGTTAAAATATCCGTTCATCTAAACAATACATTATGTATAGGAAGGGGGAACAAAAGAAGTAATCAATCTTATTCTTCTCTTCTCTATCAAAAAAGCCATCTCTATGGAAGGTGAAGAGAGTGTGGTCACATATTACATCCTCAAAATGAGTACAATATCTATCTGGAAAAAAGAATAGAAAAATTGAATATGATCCTAATCGTATTTGCAACTCTAATGCAGGTTCTAGGTCTATAAATCTATGCAGACACAATGGTTGGGGACACACTGATATATCTGCAATAAAAAAGAATCATGTCACCTCAAACAAAGTTCTCTGATCCTGATAGAAAACAAGTTACCTTAAAGCCAATGAATTTGAACAAACGAGATGTTTGTCGGGCCAACTAAGGCATTTTTCATTGATGAAATATCCACTAATCTCGATAGCTCTACAAATCGACTTCATCAGGCAATCTATCCATATCATTGGTGGCGCCACATTCATCACACTTCTTCAGTTTGCACCAAGACATATGAGCTCTTTGATGACATTGTCCTTCTATCCGAGGGACAAATTGTGTAATAGGCCCTTGATAAAATGTCCTCGAGTTCTTTTAGGCCAAAGGCTTCAATTGCTCAGAGAGAAGGGGTTGAGACTTCTTGCGAGAAGTAAGTGATACATTATATTTTTTTCTACTGCAATTAGAGACATGTAACGCTGATGTACTTTGTTTGATATTTGTGTATGAGAATTTTAATGTTGGTTGTACGATTTAGGTCGCGTTAGATTTATATGTATCATCTTTTTTTTACTCCGTTACAATGAAAGGACACCTTACTAGTTAATAATAAAATAGTAGTGATGTTTTAAAATGCATTGTATTTGTTATGATATAGATAGAATCTCCATCCAAGTTTAGAAGAACTCTATCTATTGGTGAGCGAATCCGAATCTATCCATAGTTGACTTTGCGATATATTGGGCACCTCTTTGTATAGAAAAATCAATATAATAAAGAGAGAGAACTTTACCCCCTACTTTTATGTGTGCTCCCTGTTCTTGTTTGTGTTTTTTTCATTGGCATTCTGTTAATTGATCGTAGGTGAACGACTATGTTTTACAACATGTTATCAGCACGATGTTCTATCAAGGCCAATCGAAATCGTCTACCTGCATCGATCCACACAGCATCGAAATCATCCTGCCATATGCGAGCACGCTACATCAAGCCCTACATAAGTTCAATCTACATAAGTTGATTGCACATGAACAGCCAATTAATCCTGCAGATTGTTTTTTATAACTATAGTTTACTAGTTAACCTAATATAATGTTGCGATCAAATAAGTATTGTTCGTCAAAAAAAGGAGAAACAACGGCAATGCCGCCTCGGTTTCCATGCAAGGCGGCGACGCCTCGCCTTCCCACTCGGCGTAAGCGGCGGCGTTTTGGCTTACGTGGCAAGGCGGCGACGCCTCGTCTTCTCAAGACGCAAAGACACCTGTCGTCGCCGCCCATCAAGATCGGCCGTCATGCCAACCATCGCCTGCCACCGGCCATTGCGCTGACAGCACGATCGCCCATCATCGCGCCCGCAATGCACTCACTGTCGCCCTGCCGCCATCGCGCCACGCTTACAACGTGACCGCCATCGTCGCGCCGCGGCTGCGCTCGCCGTCGATCGGTCGGCTGCGCTATCGTCGTGCAACGCGCCTGCTCGCCGCCAACCGTTGCGCTCACCATCAGCCGTTCCGCCCACGCCAGCCATCGCGCCCCGCAGTGCTACTACCCATTGTCTCTCCCGTAGCATGCCCACTCACCTTTGGCCATCGCGCACGCGGTGGCGCCTGCTCGGCCGCGAGGGCACCCATGTCGGCAACGGTGGAGGACTTTCGGGCGACGACGTGCTAGTCTGAGTAAAAACCCTAGGCACTCACTTTAAGAGGCAATTTTGGGCTCGTGTGCGCAATGGCCGTGCGGCCCATTGGGCCAAACAGCCCCTTTTGTTTTTTTGAAAAAAAAGGGGGAAAGAAAATTTACATTTTTGCCCTCGGTATTTCCATAATTTTCAAAAAATAGATTGTTACATCCTGAAAATTCATGTTAATCCTAGAAATTAGATTTCTAGATATATAGACTTCATTAAAATTTTGGTAAATTAACGCCCTGTTTGGTTTGCTTCCAATGACTACTAGTGTTTATCTTACTAAATTTTAGTAGTGTTGACCAAATTAGCAAGCATTTGGTTTGTTACCAAACTTTAGCAAGATTACCTTCTCCCTTGGCTCTTGAGTTTATTTTCTTACCAATCTTTTACCAAAACATTGGTAACCAATTTGGTTTCCATGTTGCCAAAATTTGGTAAGGTTTGATTAGGCAATTTTGGAAAAGTATCCATGTTAGTGTATTGAAACTAAAACATGAATAGTTGGTGAGGCAAGGCTTTTTTGTTTGTCAATTATCACATAGCTAGGGTTCGTTTGGTTGCTTACATGAGGTTGGATGGGATATGTCTATCTAGCCTGGAAGGGATGGAGCTACCCAGGAGGTTGTTTGGTTGGGTGAGTAAGGATAAACTAATTTTTTGTTTGGTTAGATGGATGAGGATGGATGTGATGCATCAATTTTTTATTTGTTTAGATGGATGAGCTAGTTGTAATCAATGTTCAGAATTTCGGTTTGAATTTTTTTTCACAAGATTTAACGAAAACTTGAATTTTCGAACAAATTTGATTGTAATTTGAATTTTTGGAAAACATTAGACCAGAATTTGAATTTTTGAACAAAATTTGAATTCTCAAATGAAATTTCATCAAAAAATTGAAATTTCAGACAAAGTTTGATATTTTAGACAAATTTTGAATTTGATTGAGTATACTTCGGTGAAATTTGAATTTGACCGAATTCACCTTTTCATGCAACAAACTGGAAGAGCATGTCTGACTTTTTTTTTGGATGACTCTATCCAGTATCTTGAAAGAATATTTCAAAAAAATTGGATGACTATACCCTATCTATCTACTTATCTAAATATTTAGATGATTTCAAATATACAGATGATCGTATCCCTCCACCCATTTGTTGACCTTGTCGGAGGAGTATCCATGTTAGTGTACTGAAACACGAATAGTTTAAGGAGAAGGACGGTGTTGACTGTTGACACACACCAATCTGCTCTTAATCTGGACTCTGGAGCTAGTTGTTTTACGTACTCTGGGACGAATTGGGATCCTCTGCCTTTGTAGTTCAAAATGCACTGCAAAGGCAGTTGCAAACGCTAAAAAAATATAGAAAAAAAAATCAAATTGCTACTATATTCAAGATTTTGTTAAATTTCATTGAAATTTGGATATTTTGATTGAATTCATATTTTAAACTAGATTTTTTGAAATACTGTAGCAATTTGATTTTTTTTCCAAATTTTTTTAGCCTTTGCAGCTCAAAATGTAGTTCAAAATGCACCGTACATTTTGAACTGCAAAGGCAGAGGATCCCAATCCCTCTGGGACAAGTCCTTCACTATTACTAGTAGTCTAGTACCACTACTCATCAGTCTAGTCTACTCTGTTAATTTTTATAAGATGTTCACGTATTTTGAGATTCTAAATTTATAAAATCTGATCAACAAGTAGTCTAATAATATATAAATTATACAGCGCAAAAGTAATACCGTTAGATTCATATTTCAAAGTACTTTTCTATAGTTATGATTTTGTAGCTATAAACAAAGTATTATAAAAAAAAATTAACAGTTAAAATTCAACTACAAAGACCGCATCAAATTAACTAATGTCTTATAAAAATAAACAGAGAGTATTATGCAAGTATGGATGCTGGTTAGTCTACTGCTTAATCTCTGTCTTTTCCAGCTGTGCATTCGAGCTAACTAGCTTAGCTAGAGTAGGCACTGATACAGTGATATGCCATGATACAACATTGGCGCTTTGTTGCAGAAATCTTTCTAACTTTGCATGCGCCGATCGACTCCATTGCCGGTAAATCATGGACACCTTCCATCCTACGACGCCAGCGCCTCCCGACGCTCCGTCTCTCCTGAGTCCTGACTGGGTAGTTTCTTTGTAGAGCAGGTGTTCTTCATTTGTAGTCCGTATCGACACAATTGACACTGGACTATTTAGCATGTGTTTGGTTTGAGGAATGGTTCCATGCGACCATTCTATGTAGTATGGGTTGGTCTATAGTTTGAGGAATGAAAGTCTCGTTCGTTTGTTCGTTTGAGAAATGGAGTGGTCTATGACAATTTTTTTATTTTACAGTTTGTATACATTGGTATTCGAAAGTACCAAGGCACGATTCAAAAGTATAATCAGCAAAATGGACACAGAGCCAAAAACCATGTTTAATAAATCATACCCTGTCACTGGAACTTAAATTTGAGCAAATTAAAAAAAAAAAAACACAAGATCATATGTACAATCATAATTGATTCAGCCAAAAAAAAAACTAGAGAAAATAGTGCATGTTCCTCGCATCATAAAAGACTACAATTCAGTGGCTGAGCTAGTTATAAAGGCATGGTGTTTCTTGGTGCTGGCTCCCAAGAAGAAAAATCACCGTATCGGTCCCAAAAGGTACATCAGGTTAGAAGGCGCTTAACGAACTCTCCAACGCATCAGCCTGATTTGACGCAAACTAAACCCAGTAGAAACGACATTTGAGATGAAAATCATAGATCTGATTTTTTTTTCTCCTGCAACCAAAAGGCTTCTCACAAATTTTCATACCTGCACTGAATAGGTCCAGAGCTGAGCAGTTGTCAGAGTTTTCCCAGCTGCAGGCAGGAAATCTCTTCACCCACAAAACCAAATAAAAGGAGCATAGAGAAGCATAAGAGAAAGCAATGAGCGTCCATGGACGCGTAGAAATGTTTGCAAATCAGGCCTCACCCAATGAACAAATAGACCTGGTATAAGCTATAGCAAGCTCAGAGTTACAGTAACAAACATATCATGGACAAGAAATGCAAGCCGATAGGCCAAAGCAGAGTGTGTAACAAATGAATCTTTCCATTGTTCGCAAAATCTTAATCAATTCAACACATACTAGCACATGCCCTTGGCAGTGGAGAAAAACACCTGGCAAAGCGTGCGTGATCGAGCATGTTACCATCTACCACGTGGTCATAGTTCATTCACAGTCGAACTCTACAGTCTACAGCAAACCTCTCAGGAGCGGTTCCAACTTCCAACTACACCTGCTTATAACCTATATTTGGTGATATGATTCTAATACACAAATCTAAAGGGGGAGGGCAAGCTGCCTTCAAGCAGAAATCGTTCATGGTTTGGGGGCACAGCCGGACTGAGCGTCTGAGCGCAAGAACTTCATGGTGGCCAACTCATTGCCTCTTGGGCTCCTCGCCAGGAACTTCAGCAAAGCAAACAGGGCACACCTGCAGAACAAATATACACTCCTGTAAGCCAAAGAAGCAGGGGGGGAGGGGGATTGGGAAGCAGACATGAATAGTTTCATTTTCTGATTGCGGACCTTGTTAATGCTAAGCCACCTAGTCACACAGCTGGCATGGTATACATGCTTGCAGGGAAGTGTCATCTGCAGATCACCTCTCTTGTACTCCATTTGGCAAACCACACATCTGTTACCCAAAGGGAAGGCCTAAGTTAAATTCGTCTCTATTTAAGAATCAGTACAAAGTTTCTGCAACTAATTGCATTCTCTACGGTAAGCAAAAATTATCATATTACAACAAGGATGCAGCATCATATCAATGCAGACAGAACTAATATGGCATGCTTCTGAGGGTATAGTACAGGGCAAAGTCATAGTCAAGAACTGACTAGCATAAAAAGATTACAGCAACATCTGACCTTTCACGGCGTGTTTTCTTCCTCGAAAAGAAACCACACTTGTACTTTGTGACTGGAAGTAATGAAATGTGTTCTTGGGAGAGACCACGGCTTTGGGCCCCAACTGCCTCACCCAAATCCAACAGTTCCTGTCAACAAAAACTTATTAGTAAAACAAGTTCAAGAAAATAATCAAATGTGAGAAGAAACATAAGATATGTACTGCAATGAAATGAATGATAAAGCTTCCCCATTAAATGATTAGTGAATATGTAGTTTAACCATTGAAGCTATATTGCTACTTGAATAGTACCATTGCATGAAACAAAGAAAAGCAGTGTATATATGTAGCCGTGTCCGTGACAACAATATATTTTCAGATAAGCACACCCCAAAAAAAACTGGTACATGATTATTCAAATAACAAAAAAATTCTTCATCTAAATTATTAAGCAATGAATGTATGTATGTAAGTCTATAAATTTAGAGCCTAATATAATGCCATACTGGTTAATTTACTTTGCTTCCTTCTATATGTAGTAGATAATATATTTGCAACTTCTGGCCCACATATAGCATGTGAAAGCACCTATGCTTGTAGCACTTTCATTTGAGTTGCAAATGAAGAGATCAGGATTACAATGGACACAGCCAAGACAACGCATTTTTATTCCCTCAAGGACTCCTATTCTTGAACGGACAAAAGTACACAATTGTTCACCAAGAAAAGCTGTTCATACTCTAAATATAGAAGAACTTATCGCTCCAAATAGTTTCCAGCTGCAACATTTGGGTTATATGATGTGACTTCTTTTTTAAAAACAATATGATGTGAATTCAAGAAATGGTTAATATCTGATGTCAAAGGCAAATAACCTTTTGCAATTAGGAAAAAATTTAGTGGATTAATTGGCAATGCAAATAAATATTCTCAATAAATTAACATGCAACAAGGATTCATAACATCCTTAATGCCGAGTATTTTGGCCCTGGAAGCACCCAAATGAGAATTATACCATTGAGCACTTCAATAATGAATGGTGTAATCTCTGCAGCCTTTTACCAATCTAGCTAAACTTAAAGATATAAATCAGATGAAAAAGAATGTAAGATGATACGTATTTAAAGTGTCAGTGCTACATGAAACAGCCAATATGAGAACATGGTGACACAAGTCATTAACCTCATATGTCATGTTGTCAGGATCGATATTGTCTTGCCAAATAACCTGAAAATACAACATACTAATTTTCAGTAAATCAATTGGAGGCCATGACAATTCTCAGCACACAACACATAAGTGACATCACAGAACACTCGTCGAGGTGGGTGTGGGGGAGGATTTACAGGAATCTTGTTTTAGTACCTTTTGAGGGAATGGGGAATAAACTTCACATATGATATATGGATTCAAAGAAGACAATTTTATAATATATAGATGTGGGGATTTATAATATATAGAATGTCGAATTTAAATTAATAAATGCCAAACATTCAACAAGTGAGATATTATTGTCAGATAATAAAATTATTAGCTACTGGAGGTAATTTTATAGTATACAGACTATAGTCTAACAAATAAAATGATTTTGACTTGGAATCATACAAGATAAGGTAAAACCGTAAAAAGCGTTTGCACATATGTGGCGACCCGCATAATTATCAAAGGGTAATTAACAACCATTGTGTCATCAACCTAAGCTAATTACGCGGAGTCTCAGCATAGTGGCCAACAAAATAGCGGGAGTACCGTTGTTTTGTCGACTACTACGCTGTGTTCAGAATGTTGCAGCAGAACAATAATTAGAGACTGGATGAGCATAATATATTACAATCCAAAAGCTACACCAGGCTAAGAGTTCGGTTCAATAATTTATTATGCTCATCCAGATGAGCATAATATATTACAACCGCAGCTTAGTTCCCATCTGCACTGTCTCTCCGGGCCCGAACTCTTAGCCTGGTGTGGCTTTTGGATTGTAATATATTATGCTCATCCAGTCTCTAATTATTGTTCTGCTGCAACATTCTGAACACAGCGTAGTAGTCGACAAAACAACGGTACTCCTACTCCCGCTATTTTGTTGGCCACTATGCTGAGACTCCGCGTAATTAGCTTAGGGTGATGACACAGTGGTTGTTAATTACCCTTTGCTAATCATGCGGGTCGCCGCAACATACAACATGAAATCATGAGGGCAGGCAAACCCTACCACATGCATTTGCAGGAGAAGACAAGTTAAGAACTTAAGGTAAAATAAGCATGCTAAAAAAATTCATCTACCTGAGGACTGCTCGAATTTTGGTGTACTGGTTGTTGGATGCCTGTAAGTGAAAACAAAATCAGAGTGCCAAAATAAAAGATGGATTGATGTTGAATTCAATTGTTTGACTTGAAGGAAAAGGTTCAAATCTTATAAATGTTCAGTTACTATTTATGTGACAACTAAATGCATACAATTCTGTTAACACATCACATGGTCGGGCCATAGACCCCAATGTATGCACACAATTGGTACTGAAAAAAGATCCAGTTATTGGATGATTTCCATGTGTATGACTATGTAACAAGTGAGACAGCTAGTAATTCTAGTATCATGGCCATGTACAATGAAATAACAACAGGATTACAAAGGTATGACACAGGTAATATGAAGCTTAATTTCATACTTCTGTTTTGTTTTTATTTTGTAAGAATCTAATTAACTGTGCTCTTTTTGGTAAATTTTAAAACAAAAATTCAATCATACAATGCCAATCACCAATGTGCTGAGACTGACAAAATTTTCTTGTTATATGAAAAACGGTGAACAAAGGGAGAAAAGGCTTCACGCCTTCATCAGTAGACAGAGCCTCAGTGTTTCTTGGTTATAGTGTGCGCTTAATAGTCCTCCTAGAAAGGAAAGGCTAATGGAAATACTATTTTGTCTACAATGCAATTTAGATGTAAAACTACCTTGGTTTCAACTGGAACTCATGAACAACAACTGGAACTCATGGAAATACTATACGTCTCGAGTTGCAATGGAAAATAACTTCACAACTAATAAATATTCAACTAAGCAGTTAAACCAGTAAAGTCAGTTAAATTAGCATGAGAGCAGAAGACTAAAGTACATTGGAAATTCAAAGGTAAGAGAAGCACGTAGAAATTAGAATTATACTAGACACCCCCCAAAAAAGTTCTCATTATAGACCCAAGGGTACACTAATTGCAGGAAGTTCATAGTGCTCATTTGGAAAATATTGTAATTGACCCTTAGCACCTTAGCCCGAGATGCTTATATAGCTGAAATCTTGAACTTTCAGACGCAATATAATTTCCAGAGCACTATTTTTCAACTAGGCATGACTAGAAGTGACCGTGCACTGTAAGCTTTAACTCACATTCCTCAGTAGTAGAATTTGCACTTGCATGAGGAGCTTCACCACCCTGCAGTACTACATTGGGAGATTCAGTACTGTTTACAGGTGTGGTGTTATCCCAAATCCTGCGTCCACCATCTGCTCTATGTATGTAATCATTCATGTCATAAACATGCCCATAACTGTAATAATTTCCTGCACCAGAATATTCATACTTATACGAGTTTGTATGCATCATTGTCCAGTATGGATTAGCCTGTACATTAGCAACAAATAAGTGTGAGTTAAACACACAATGATAACGGATCAGTAGCTAAGGTCATGATTGAGACATATCCATTCTGAATAATTTCCAAGCTTTCTTTTGTGAGTATGTAAAAGTTTGGTTCCAAGAATCATTATTTTCTCCGTTGCTGAGTGACTCCATTTCTGTTTTTTTTAAAAAAGTTAGTATTAGACTAAAATGTGTTCTTTTCCTACAAATAAAAAATCGAGATTTTGAAGCACATCAACTATCAAACTTTGAAATTTAGACTGACCAAAAAAAACTTTGTGGCTATCAAATTTGTTTTATAAAGTGGCTGAAGATATTCAAGAGGATCTTTTACCCAAGACACAAGCTATCAATAGTCCATGGCAAATATATGTAGTTACGAAGCAATAGCAAACTATCAAACGTTGGCAGTCAAGGGTTCAAGGAGATGGAATCAGCTAGCTGTTGCATAAGAAAGATTGAGAAAAATGGCAATTGTATTTTTGGTACCTGATCCTGAAAGGCATCTGCAAGAGGAAAATCAGTATGAGCATATGTGAGGCCTTCAAAAAAATCCATGAAGCTCTCAGTGATGGTGTATGGAAATCCGGTGTTTATGTAGTGGAGTTCCATCTGTCGACTCCCGTTCATCCCTTCTGATGAATCATGAACCTAAAAGAAATTAAGCTGTAAAACTTTCATTAAATCTCAATAATAGAAAAGAAAAACAATTTGAAATGCACATCAAATGTTGGCACTCCCTAAATCAAGGTATTTCGGTTAAATCAAAGCAGCATTGAGCTGTTATCTGAAGAATTTGCTTAATTAATCTTTCAGTTGAACCAACTCCTGGAGGAGTTGCACAATACGATGTTAAACAATACTACAGATCTTGCTCATTGCATCTTAGTAAAAAGCCATAGATCAGTCATTATCACACGGTTGCTTTCGAGAACGCAATTTGCAAAGCTGAAGTTCACATTTGCACCTCTCAACAAATTATCATGACACCGAAAAATGATCTAACGGAAGTGGTCCTTTTTGCCGCCACTGCTACAACGCACATCAAACCGCAAAACTAACAGCACGTTGCACGAATCAATGCGCGATCTAGTCCGAAACAATGCAGAGTCACGAGGCCTCTACTCCAAACATCCAAAAGTAGAACAAATAATAACTGAGGCGAGGCTAATCGCAACCTCCAGCTCCACACCGAGTCAAACTGTCAAACCCTCCAAAAATTTACCTCGCCACCTCACCAAACAGCCAGAGAAAACCCATATTAGTTCGTTATACCCATGAATGCGTCACCGGATCACCCACATTTTCTGATCTCCCCACCTAAATTCACCTCGGAACACCCAGCCTTACGCCGCAAATGCGCACCAGAAGAGCCCCCGCAAAAAAAAAAAAGCACAAAAAACTCGACAAAACTGCAAATACGGCGCCAGATCACCTCCCCCGCGACGCCCCCCTGGCCCCCATTTCACCACGCAGACGCGCGCACGCGCGAGCACTCACACTGTCACACACACAGGACACAGAGCCAGATGAGACAGCGAGACAGAGAGCGCGCACCGAATCTGACGGCGATCCCGGCCGTCCGGAGCCGTCTACGCCGTGCCGCAGGCGAGGCGCCGCGCGGCCCGAGTGGCGGCGGTGGCCGCGCGGGGGGGTGGCGGACCTGGCGGTGGCGGTGATAGGGGGAGGCGTGGACTGGAGGAGGAGGAGGAGAAGGACGAGATCTTCTGTGGCTCGCGTGCTGTCGTCCTCTTGTCCGCCGGGCTCGTCCCTATCTCTCCCGCTTTATACCCGCCCCCGAGGAGCAGCGTCGTGTCGCCTTGCGCTTCTCGCCGAGCGCGATATATCGCGGGTCAGGGGAATCTGGCTTTGGATACGTTCCTCGGACTCCAGGGTGGTTGGACTGATCTGCCCTTGCAGGCCAGAGCGTCACTTCAGTCATGTGGTGTGTGCTCAAGAAATCTTTACCGAATGTACCGGGTTACGGTGTAGGGTAGATTTTACTTTTGGTAATGCTAAGCATGATTGGGCCATGAGGACGTCAAGTCAATGCGAATAATTTGTACCACCACAGGCGGTTAACCTACTATAGGTGGTTAACTGTATTTGTTGTTCGCCTTTAAGCTTGTTTAGTACATTTGACGTGCTGTGTAATGCCTTAATGGTATTTTACGTAGAAAATAAATGATGGTGTTTCGTTCTTACTACGTAATAATAGCTGACAGAATTCACTCCATTCCTCTAACCACTTTCCTCGAAGAACTATGTATGCGTAGTATTTTAAATATTTTTCTTTTTTTTTGCAGAATTCGTATGGATGTTCTAATTGAAGGATAATAACGTTGACAGTGTAGTATTATCATTAGTAACCGCAAATGGTCACATCAAACAGCTGAAATAAACGGGATTTACCAATGACCAGATTAACTGGATAGTATAGTAACCGCAGATGCTACCGTTTTCACCAGCAGCAAGCACGGGAGGGGATAAAAGAAAACCAGTATATTGTACCCAAAGCATTTGATAGTCAGCAAATCATGGGATTCGTTGCTCTAGCTGTAATAAACACCATAAAAATAACGTGCGGTACAAACTTTATGTGGGCAAAGTACACTGGGATGCGATTTCCAAAGGGTACTTTGGAGATTTTGTGCGGAGCCATGTATCGTGAGAACTGAGAAGAGATGGTGTCGTGAGCGGCTGTAGTGCGGCTGTGGGACAAACGGGCCCCTGCAGTTGAGCAGGCCAACTACTTTCGCTGTCTCCCAGGCAAGTTTGTCCGCAAACACGATAATCTCGGAATATTTTGCCAATTAAAAACATACTAGAGTAATATAGTTCATAGGCAGGCACAGCATTACCAACAAAAAATGCAGGTGACCGAGGTATGGCAACCATTTCTAGCTACATTTTTTGGGGTACATGTCGTAACTTGTAAGTTTTAACCAGTATAGCTAGCGCATCCTTTGTAATGGCCATCTTTAGCTTTAAGTTTCTGATCTGGCGTTGTCTTATTATTCCAGACATGGTATACATTGTACGCCTGCACTACTAGTTTGTGTGCAAGATGATGGCAAATGGTGCTTGAACTAGCTAGCCGTCCCAGAAAGTGTGACGCTGGAAAACAGAAACGCCGCGTAGATCTGTGACATGGCAAATGCCGGACCAACTGGAGGAGGCCTTTCCATCCGTGCAGCCATTATTCCACCCGGAAATGACCTCGCAAACCGTCGGCGTCCTGTCACGTGGCATGCTCTCCGACGCTTGAAAATAAGAGGACTAAAATCAACTTGCTTCTCTGCTCAAATTTACATCAAGTATTTTCTTATAAACATATAGACAAATAAATATTGAAAATAATTAGACCACCCTTAATTATTATTTATAAACACTATATTTAATGCATGTATATAGAGAATATTAAGTAGATTTAAATATTTATTAGGGATATAAAGAGAATATCATAGTAATTTGTATTGAAATGCGATATACGTCTTATTATAGATGAGATCGTACAAAAAATACGATCTATAAATCTGGATAAGGAAAGTATTTTTATTTCAGTTTATTATGAAGGGAGTATTTTATTTCAGTTTATTATTATTAATAAACTCACTCAATAGATAGATTCGGATAAAGCGAAAGCGAGCTTAGCCAGCTGAGCGAACCAGCTCCAAATCTAACGGGTAGTTATTTATTCGTTTCCCGCACACCCTGCCCCTTGTCCCACTGTCGGTGGGACCCCCCGGCTCCGGCCCCACACGCCGGCACGTTGTGCGTTAAGTTTGTTGGTGCGGGAAGGACGCTTGGGGTGTACGCAAGGTGGGGGAGGGCGCGGGCCCCGGTGCTCGCAGCAGGCGTGACGCTTGGAATTCCTCTCCCCATACGGCACGGCCTAGGGCGCACCCACTCGGGACGTACACTGGACGTACGCCGGCTGGCATGCATGCGAAAGTTGTCTCACAAATAGCGTATTTTTAGTCCGCAGAGTCTAGCGGTAAGTGTATGCATGCTCATTGAAGTGTCTGTGGAAACCGAAGCATCAACATGTTTATGTTTGGAGTAATGAGGATTACATTAATCATTTACCTTGCACACTAATCTGTCTTAAAAAAAACCTAAAAATGTACTCTTTGTAGGACAGAGGGAGTATGTAATAAATCCCGACACGCTACCTGGAACGTCTCGATTTGTTAATCCGAATCATTGCATCAAACCAAACACCTCTTTTTTGAGAGGAAAACTTAACACGTCCTAAATATGAAAAATGGAAACCTCGGGGGGAAAAAAGATGTCTACTAATTATCGGGAAAAAAAATCAACTCTAACTAATGCGTAACCCAGCTAAACGGCCCATTACAAGAAGCCTTTTAGTGCTCTAAGGATGGGCCGAAGCATGAGCCCAACGAGATGTCTTCTCGCTCAGTTTTTCTGATGACGCTAGCTATCAAACAGGGACAAGTTTCAGGTATTTGGAGAGCGCACAGGGTCGGTCGGGTTGAAATGGACTGCGGTCTCGGCGGCGAACAGGGCCAGCTCTTGCAGTGTCTTCCGCCTCGTGCCAACAACGGTCACCCATGCCAAGCTTCCGGTCGTCCGTGTTCACCTTGGACGACGGTTTGCGAGAAGACATTTCTATTACTTCTGTTTATGTATACAGTTTCAGTCCTTTTTTGTTTTGTTTCAATGCTCACTAAATTTTCATTAGTACGTACTGAACAATAAGTAATCTTGTAAGAAAGCATGTACCATTACATCAGAAGAGAATGGATAGAACAACAAATTAATATTTTCAACAAAGGGGGTCGATCAATCCTCTAGTCCCCATACAACAAACTAGTAGTACAAAATACAGTCAGAACTAAAAGGTAACAAGCGGGCGCTAAGCACAAAGCCAGCCAGAATCTATAGAAAGAAACCTCTAGTGCACTCAGACACTATTCCAAGCAAAATTCAGAGTTTCATGTGCAACAAGGTGTTCCTGTCCAGAGATTCAAACACACATAAAGACTTAAATCAAGATGTCTAGTCGTTGACGCCCAGCGTTTTAAGATTTGATTAGTGGTGTTAGAAGCTGTCCTCCTGATCTATCATGTGGTCTCAACACTGTTTCATTTGTCCATCTGTACCTGTAAGGCAAACATGATTGCAATCAATGACAAGTACTATAAATCACTTTCATGACGATAAGATGGCATGATCTAGCCTTCCAAATGCACGAAAATATAGTAGCAATATCCCTACCACCATCAATTTTCTTCCAACCCACCTGAATTGTTTCATTCAAACATCCAGCAGCTAATTGACAACCTCTAGCAGGAACTGAACACCGAGGTTGGGCACAAGCCACATACAACTTGCCCAAGATACTTGAAAAACTGATACTAATAACCCAGCTAATCATTCCCAAAATTGAATGTGACGGACCGCCTTTTTCAAGGGGGTGCGTTTAAATCCACAACAGCTACCCAGGATGATTAGCCGTCGGGAACCAAGTCATACATTGTCAGCATAAGAACGAAACAACTGTTTTACACAAATAAGGCCTAACGGCCAGAGCTTTACAAAAGGAAGCGGCGGGCTTCAATAGATTACATTACCAAAAGAACCACACAGGCAAGGCCTGAGCACAGAAAAAGGACCCTAAAACCAGACTACTTCGCCATCTACGATCTTCTGGAGTTCTTCTGCGTCTTCTGATTCTAAAATAGGTTAAAAAGCAAGATTGAGTACACAACAGTACTCAACAAACCGCACGGAAATTCTGAATATTACATGCAGGGATATTCACAAGGAAATGGCAATATGGTTATTATGATTGTGGATGCAGTTTCATTTTCGAAGACATTTTACATTTGAAGCACAAACCATACATAATAGAAATAAGCAAATTTGAGTTTTCACAAGTTTATCATTACGTCAAGTTTAAATAACAAGTCTACTTGGGTTAGGTTACGGGATTCACCCCAATTCAAACTCAGCTTCATTTACCGGAAGCACGGCGTATCCGAATACCATTTAAATGACTCTGCAGAGTTGCTCAGCTTTACCCACAAGATATCTACGACCCTCATGCCACGCGATTACATGCAACTTAAATGCATGCGGCCAGGCCGAGACCATCAAAGCTTTTCGTTGAACTACCCCTCTTTAGCACTTACCCGGTAGTTTCGAAACCACACAGTACTCGGGTCCCACGGGCCACGGCGGGGTGCACAATCCGATTCCTGAGGGTATCTACCGTTGTGGATAGCAGCAGGCGACACCGTCGGTCAACCCCCAGTCCACCCCATTCTTTCCGCGGGCATACTGATCAACGCCCACAGTATGAAACCTCTTGCCTATAAGTATTCCAAGGGGGAGTTCAATTACCGAGCTAGGTTGGATCAAGTCAACGAGGTCAATTGACCCAACTTGTGGTTGAGCGAGATCTAAGTTATTTACTTTGCCCAAGGTTGTGATTACTTAAAATTATGCCCAAGACTTAGCCAATTCCAAACCAACAATCCACACCACACACATTGGCCTTGTCAACGGTCGAGGTTCGGGCACGTAGCCATCTAGTGGTTTGCCCGCCAAAGTCCTCTCACCGTAGCATATTTTTGAAACATAGCCTACATCAAGTCTCCCGCTTGATGGTTTTATTTTATTACACAAAGCTTTTTAATGTTCGACTAATTTAATAACTACTAGCATACGAGGTTCAATAGCTACGCCTAGGGTTTTCAATGGAAATATGGCATAACAATACAAAGTGGGTCTTTAATCAAGCTAGGTACTACCTAGGTCATCATGGCATTCTAAAATAACATTTCTAGCATTTAACATACTAACATAATTCAATAGCAAAATAATTAATACTACACTATTGACATGGGTTCAACATGTTCAAGGAGTGCGGCTTGCCTTGCGAGGCGAGGGGAAGTCCTAAGTCGTCGGTGTAGTCGATCACGGTGCCGATCACGTCCGGCTCCTCCTTCGGCTCCTCGTACCGTTCCGGGACGGGCTCCGAGGTCGGATCTAGCGCACAACAAGCGAGCAATAAATAAACGAACAAATCAAAAGAGAAAAGAAAAGAGAAAAACAAGAAAAAGAAAAACGAAAAAGGAATAAGAGAGAAAGGGCCGGAGGAGATTTTGAGGGCTTTTTCGGCACTTTGGAATTTTGTGGACTTCAAACGGCGAAACGGAGATCATATTTGGACTCAGTGGCGCGAAACGGTTGAGATAGTGTATTTTGGCTATTTTTGGACTTTCCAGGGATTTTCTTGGATTTTTGGGGTATTTAACGGATTTTCTCGGATTAATAAAATCCGAAAAGAAAAAGGAAAACAGAAAAAGCGGTAATGGGCCGCTTTGGCTTGGCCCATTCGGCCGCAGGCCACGCGCGCGCACGAGACGAGCTGGGCCGGCCCAACTGGCGCGGGCGGCCAGCTGACAGGTGGGGCTAGCGAAGCAGGGGCGGAGGAGGCCGACAGGTGGGGCCACAGAGCGGCGCGGGGCTAGGCCTAAAGGGGACTGACCCACGGGCCCCCGGGCGCAGAGAGATCGACCGCTTGGTCGATCGAGACAGAGGAGAGGGAGAGAGGGTTAGGGTTAGGGGTTGAGGGCGGCGGCGGCGGCGAGCGAGGCGGCGGGCGAAACCGGGGTTGGGAGGACAAAGGTGGCGGCGGGGTGAGGCAAGGCGGCGGCGAGAGCGGCCGTGGCTGAGGCAAGGCGGCGGCGAGAGCGGCCGTGGCTGAGGGAGAAGCAGGGGAAGGAGAGGGGCTTCGGCCGGAAGCCAAGGAGGACGGGGGAGACGAGGGGTCCCGAGCGACGGGGCTCAGCCGGAGAGGAGAACGAAGAGGAAAAAAGGGATCCTCACCGAGGGAGGCGAAGGGCGAGGCAAGCGGGGAAGCGGAGGGGTGCGTGCCGCTTTTATAGCGACGCGACGGCATGGGCACGGGGCGGAGCAGGTGAGCGGGGTGGCGGGGGCATGACGCGGCGGAGGCGACGGGGCGGGTGGCGCCGAGTTCCAAGGAGGTGGCGCGGGCGTGACGTGGTCCACAGAGGCGACGGGAGCGGGTGCAGGGGATCCGAGGCGACTGCGACGTGGGGGTGACGCCCGGGCGAGGCGACGGCCAAGAGAGAGGGAGCGAGCGGGCGCTGACGCAGGCGACGGGACGCGCGACCGCGCGGAGACGACGGCACGGAGCAGGCGAGGAAGGACGGGACGGCGCGGCGACTGGTCCAAGCGGCGATGGACCGAAGGGCTGAGCGGGGGAGCAGGTAAGCCCAACTACTCCCATCCAATCTCCCCCAAGAATCCAAGAACAGCTCAAGAACGAAAACACGATTAAGATCCAATTAAAATCCAATTAGTTTTGAAATTAGGGTTTGAAATTTTTGGGGCATTTCATTGAACATTCAGTTAGGATTCTAGCACATAATTAAAAATTGATATACATTGATTTGGGACTGCTCCATTCGAACTGAAGGTAATGCAAAAGAGCTGCCCATTAATCATAGCCAGGCTTTTGACACACAGTAGATGTCTTCTTAGATTATGTGAGCCAAAGCAAAAGCACACCAAGAAATTCACAACTCCTGTTGGTTGTATCACCTAACAATAAGAAAACTATTAACATAATGGAAGTTTCAGAGAAAAAAGCAGACCAAGCATGAACAAAGTTTCCATCATGCACCAATCGTTTTGGCTACCTCATCTCAAATCCATCACATTAGAGATAATTGGTAGTCCTCATCTGTGGACGGTGCGGTCTTGGAGAGCGCAGGTGATGCGGCCGGTGGAAGGCAGGTGGATGGTGGCCGGCCGGGCCGCGGCTGGCGCTCGCATTGGGCGCGCCGCGCTAGAGTAGGGCAACGGAGCACGCGTAGCTCGACAGCCTTGGCAATGGCGGTCTGGACGTCCTTTCGATGACCGGGAGGGAAGGCGGGGTTGGCGTTTGGGGGCCAAAGACCTCGACAGCGGCAACCATGGCGATAGCTGTGGGGATTCACTGGGGAGTCGCTTCCGGGAGGTCAAGTGCCGCGGAGATGCGTATACACGGAGTTTGTGCTTGGGCTGCATTACGATTCGGAATGCCATGTGTTTTTGTGGAAGGGACTCATCCCATGCAAATTGGGAAATAAATTCTATGCAGCATACCTCATCCTGTGCATCACCGTGTGGATTGACGCCACGTGTCCCGCTGCGCCAATCTCCATGCAAAGAACAATTAGGTGATAAGGATTAAAATGCATTGAAGTGCTTGGATATTGATGGATTTGCATGGAGATTGACGCAGCGGGACGCGTGGCGCCAATCCGCACAGTGATGCACAAGATGAGGTATATAACACCGTTGCATAGAATTTATTTCCGCAAATTGGGGATAGTCCAGCGAAGCTCCGCTATCCACGTGGGCTTTATTCAGTGATCAATCCTTGTCGGCATGTAGGTTTTTTTAGACTTACGTAGGTAGAAATGAAAACGGAATGAACATGGTTGGTAAATAGGTATTTTGTTTTCGTTTTCATACTTTTATTGGTAACGAAAATAAAATCAGAAACTTCAGAAACGGATAGTGACGGAAACAGATGCGGAAAAATAGAGCGGATACTGAAACGAAAACGAAAAATTCCATACAAGTATGTTTCCAATTGTAACACCCTAAAAATTTGCAAATTCTTTAATTGAGCATTTAGTTGAGATTTTATGACTTGTTTTCTTGAATTTTTAGAATTTAATTAATGATTTTTGCTATTTTAAGATTTAAATAAATAATTTATTTGATAAAAAACCAAAATCTTTTTGGAAATAATTTTCCTAAGTTCAAAATGTTATAAAATATTTTTGTAGAATTTTTGAACTTTATTTGATATTTTCTATAAAACAATATATATTTCTTGTACCATTTAAATTAGAAAACAGAATTTCCTGTTTCATTTATACGGAGTTATCGTTTTCGTTGGAACTGTCTCTCCTGTTTTCATTTTTATTTTTGGCAAAAAAAAAATTCGTTTTGGTTTTTGTACCGATATTTTTCATTTTCGTTTTTTTTTTAAGAAAAACCTTCGATTTTCGTTTTTCTCCTGAACGAACGGAAATTCCGTTTCCAAGCAACCAAATAAAGAGACCAATTAGCATTTGGATGTACGATCTGGCGCTAGCGTGGTACGCATCTGACAACCCTTAGATCATCATAATGTAGTTGCATCTCATCCATCAGAATCCTATATCGCTTGGTGGAAAAAAACCGAACACTCACAACAAAAAGCAAGCTCGTGCTCCTAGAGGTGGGCATTGGGCCGGGCTTTTTTGGGCCGGCTCGAAGCACGATGGTATGGCACGGTGCAAAGCACGGCACGGCACGGTTCCGGCCGGTCGCCGCAGACGCAATCAGAAAGCACGGGCCGCGGCCGGGCCCGGAACTGTGCACGACGGCGGCATGGCACTAAGACGACAGCTTGTTTAGGCGTCTGCGACGGCAACGAATCTGCACGAAATCACGGATTAAGGCTTAAAAGTTGGCGGATATTGTTGATTCAGGGGCATCTTCAAGCATTGCATTTATGTTTGACATTTTGTTGATGTGATTAGTCTCTTATGTAATTAAAATAGGTAGTTTAGTAGTAGTGATTTGTTTTATTTTTTTGTTCGTCACAATAGTAAAAATGGGTCGGGCTTGGCCGCACGACGGCGAGCACGAAGCGCAAATGGGCCGGGCCAGGGCTCGCCAAAGGCGAGTCAAGCCGGCACGGCCCAGCACGGTGGGCACGATGGGCTGTCGTGGCACGGCACGGTTTCGGCCCGAAGCACGATGGGCTCGAGCTGACACGGCACGGCACGACGCCCACCTCTACGTGCTCCTAGCATCGCCTCCGTCCCAATCCAGCTCCAACATTGAAATGGCTCCCCTTAAGCAACAACAACTTTTGAAAGAGCAACACTAATAAACAGCACTTGCAACAAAACAAAAAGGCTTACTGCAACAAACACCCCACCAAAGAAAGGATACAACAATTATAAATACCTAGTGCAACAAAAAACAAACTGTCACAATAAATCCACAAATCTATGCAAACAAAAATGATCCCTTACAGTAACAAAAGAAAAATACATGCTGCAACAACCAAGAAAATTACTGCAACAAAAAATAAATAAAGAGAAGCGTAAGAAGCCATAACATTTTGGGGGGAAACTGACATGTGATGGTAAGAGTTGAACTTAGTGACAAAAATGGAACTCCTAGGTGGAGTGGAGGTGGCCGGGTGGCCAACAATAATGAAACCACCACATCCTTCTACAGCGATTGACAGTGGCATGGTGAAATAGATGTTTCACATGGAGAGGGAAGAGGGAGGGGGCGAGGGACAGATAGGCGAGAGAAGTGCGCGTGGGGTTTGTAACAGGCCGCCTTTTTAAGTGGTGCATTTAAATATCTCAATAGCTACGTAGGAAGATTAGCTGTTGGGAACTAAACACATATTGCTATAAAAAAGACGAATATCAATTCTTTTTATAGAATATAAGGCCTTACGGCCAAGTTTTTATAAAAAGGGTGCAATTGGGCCCAAATAGATTACATTCAAAACACCGCACAGGCAACCCTGAGCAAAAGACTAAGATCTTAAAACCAAACCAAATCGTCATCTACGAACTCCTGGACTCCTGGTAGGCTCCTGCTTCTTGGAACTCTGTTGGGTTGGAAAGGCAAGAATGAGTATACAACAGTACTCAACAAGTCACACGAGAAAGTACTGAATACTACATGCAATAGATTTCAAGTGATTGGCATAGGAAGTAAGTATTGTGGATGCAATTTTATTTGTAAGATCATTTTACATTTGAAACACTAACCATAAATAATAGTAACTGGGGGGTTCACAAAGTTATCATAACATACCATCAATTCTAAAAAAAAAAAACCAAAGTCTACTTGAGCTAGGTTACAAGAGTCACCCAAATCAAACTTAGCTTCATTAACCGGAAGCACGGCGTATCCGAATACCATTTGATTATGACTTTGCAGAGCTGCTCAATTTTACCCACAAGATATCTACGACCGTTAATGCCACGTATTAATCCCATGCAACTTAAATGCATGCGGCCGGGTCGAGATCTAGCGCAAGGAACGAGAAAATGATAAGTAAACGATAAACGGAACAAAACGGGAAACACGGAAAACGAAAACGGAAAACAGGCCAAATGAGATTGAAGGGTAAATCGGTCATTTAGGAAATTTTGGAGGCTTTAAATGGCGGAGCGGAGGCCATTTTTGACTCAGTGGCTCGAAATGGTCAAGATGGTGTATTTTTGGGATTTTTTTTTGGAATTATCCTAAATTTTTGGGATTTCTTGGATTATTTAAATCCGAAAAGGAAAAAAATAAAAAAGAAAAGAAAAATTGGTCGCAGGCTGCACAACACTGGGCCAGTTTTGGCCAAGAGAAACGGCCCAACAGGGGGCGTGCACGTGCGCTGGGCCAGCCCAACCGCGGGTTGCGGGCGCCGACAGGTGGGGTCGGGGCATGGGGGAGGCCGACAGGTGGGGTCGGAGTGGCAGCGAGGGGGGCGCACGGGGTGAGGGTTAGGGTTTCTCGGGCGGGCGGCGGCGCTGAATTCGGCCAGAGGGGGAGAACGCTGCGGCCGACGCTGGGGGAGAAGAGCGGAGCAGCGGAGGGGGAAGGGGGAGAGGCTCACCGAGGGAGGAAAGCAAGCGAGGCGGGAAGAAAAAGAAGCCCGGGGGGATTTATAGCGGTGCTGGGGGGGAGAGAGAGAGGAGGCGGGGCGACGGGACGGCGATGGCGGAATGGGCAGCCGTTCGGCGCGAGCGGCGGATGCGACGTTTCGTTTGGCGCGGGCGAAGGTGACCGATGGTGACGGCGACAGGAGTAGGTGCAGTCGCGCGCGTGCGCCGTGAAACGCGTCGGGAGACGTGCGGTGTGCGGGCGGCGCGGCCGTAGCTGGAGGTAGGGGAGGAGGCGGTGGTCGCGGGCGCACACTGCGGCGATGCCGGAGGCGGCGGGGAAGGCGTGCCGGTTGGCGAGCTGGGCTGGGCAGGCCGAACGGGGGAGATGGGCCGGGAGGTCCATAGTCAAGGAAGGCCCAAAACTCAGCAAAAATGCAAACCCAACTCAAAATCAAACGGAAATCAAATAAAAACAACTAAATTCATTTTGAAATTTAGGTTATTTCAGGGTCTCACCAGCAAGGCAGCAAACTCAACCCATCGTGAGCTTATGTCGTTGGACATTGGCGAGCCTGAGGAGGGAGGAGTTTGTGTGGTAGGGAGGAGGAGTTGGTGTTGTTTTGGATAGGCTTATGTCGTGGGCCGTGGGCCTATGTTCTAAACACCGAGACCGTAAGACTGCAGTTTGAATTAGTGTCTGAGGGCAGTCCCAACCCATGGTTTCTATGAGCAGTGTCTACAGGAGAGAGAGCAATAAATATCCCTTATAAGACCTAATCACTCCAATGCATAGTTTCCATGAGCAGTTTCTATAGAGTAAAATTTAATGACTTCATGCATGCACCACAAACACAGCTGTGGCAAGCAGCCGTGTAGGCATCTTAGTGCCAGACATAAACCAGAATGCAAAGTCATCTTGAGATTACTATGGAACAGCAAAGGCAGATATACATTGCAAGCAAATATGTTGGTAACAAAGCGTACATGGAAATATCTATATAATATTTAGGTAACCATGCTGATAACAAAATAATTCTGATTCAAAATATAGTTATATCTAGGTAATATTTAGGTAGCAACACCGTAAGAATACATAGCAATATCTAAATAATATTTAGGTAATCATGAGCCATTCATCATGCTTCTCATCAACTTCAGGTGCACAACTACATTACATCTAGCTCCACATCATCTCCAGGTGCACAGCAATGGAAACCGAAAGCCAACGAGCTGCAGGGGGAACAGATAGACAGTCAATTCCAAAGATTCACATCAGTATAGTATTAGCTTGGCATAGACAACTATTATGAACACTGAGAAAAAAGGATACCTGCAAAGTAACTTGCTTCAAATTGGAGAATTCTTGGCCATGTCTTAGGATAAAATCAATATGGGAGTACTTCTGTTACCTTGTCAGATAGAAACATAAATGGTCAGCTAAATTAAAAATGTAATTCACAAAAGTTATTGTAACATTTGTAAGACAGAACACCTAACTTCATAGGTACTCTTAATGGCTTATTAGCCAAACGTCAACCTCATGATAGATAGATAGATAGATAGATATGTATACCTAATTAATTTGAATTCCCAAATTTCTGCCAGATATGATCAACCAAGTCTGATTGAAGTTGTTTATGAATACTACGATCACGAATAATGGTATTTCTTTCTATCACTTCTTCCATCAGTGGGTTCGGTCCTTGAGAGATTGTAGCTTCTTGTACAATTGATGAGCTTGGTGTCTCATTCAAATCAAGAGGAATCTCATCCATATCTTTCTCATCTTCGATCACCATGTTGTGAAGGATGATACAAGCTAGCATGATATGCTCAAGAACCCCTTGATCAAATAGACGTGCAGGTCGTTTCAAAATACTAAAGCGCATTTGCAAAATTCCAAAAGCACATTCAACATCCTTCCTTGCCCCTTCTTGACGTTCTGCAAATAATTTATGCTTTTCAGATTGTGGTTGACGTATTGACTTAACAAAAACAGCCCAGTCTGGGTATATGTCGTCTGCAAGGTAGTAACCATTGTTGTATTGCCTTCCATTGATATGGTACTGCACCTGAGGACTTTCCCCTCTCAGCTGTTGGACGAACAAAGGTGATTGATTAAGCACATTGATATCATTGTTGGATCCAGCAACACCAAAGAAGGCATGCCATATCCAACGATCATGCGAAGCTACTGCTTCTAGAATGACAGTAGGAACACCTTGATCACCACGGGTATACATTCCCTTCCATGCAACAGGGCATTTTTCCCAATGCCAATGCATGCAGTCGATACTTCCTAACATGCCAGGGAACCCACGACGCTCACCAATCTACACTAAGCGCTCAACATCTTGTACAGTGGGTCGTCGCAAATACTTTTCACCAAATACCTCAATCACACCCTTCACAAACATCTTCAAGCACTCCACTGAAGTACTTTCTCCAATCTTTAGATACTCATCAAGTTGGTCAGCAGGGCTACCATTTCCCAATTGGCGAATAGCTGCTGTGCACTTTTTAAGTGGAGATAACCCTGGGCGGTTAAGAGCATCAAATCTCAAAGTGAAATAATTGTTCCACTGGCCTAAGGCTTCAACAATACTTAAGAACAAGGGCCTTCTCATCCTAAATCTTCTACGAAAGATTATTTCATTGTAGACTGGATCCTCTACAAAATAATCATTCAATAGCCCCTGTTCAGATTCTTCATAAGGCCTGGTAACATACCTCCTTGGACCACTTTGCCTGGTAGGTTTTGTATCTTGTACAGCTTCAATTTCGGACTTCAATTCAGCAACCATATGATCAGCAAGATCACCCAATATGCTGCTCACCTCATCCATTGGGTACAGATCCATTGGATCTGTGCTGCTCACCTCATCAAGAGAACCATCATGCGTAGGAGAGTCACTAGGAAACAACAAAAGCTTTGAATAACAAATTAAAATAGCCTACTGGTGCCATCAAGTTTGACTCTAGAATCATTTTCATTTGCAATTTGTTTGATAATCAGTAGACATATTTTCATAATTAGTACATTGTTGCAACAGCTCAGTTCTGCTGCTAATATCAGAAAAGCTAATAAGCATTCACTAAAGATGTATTTAATATGGCCACAATAGGAGTATGTGAGATTATGTGTAAAAAAGATAGGAAATATGAAACCGGAGAGCTAGATCAGAGATAGATCGAGTCCCCAACCACAGATATGGCACACTCCTTTCCGTGTGTGATGAATTTCAGCAAGCCCGAATAATTGGCTGTCAGAGCAGTGTGCGTTCCCAAAGGAAGTGGTTTATGCATGATCCTGCAACAGCAACACTCTGCTGCTACCTGCTAGTCATCTTGTCTAAACCACTAATCGTCCTTTGCTATCTCAATTTTGCATACCCTTAAATTCTCTAGACCATATTTTCTGCAGATATACGGAAATCATACACGGCAGCCGCCCCGACCTATTTTTCGCATTACTCAAGAGAACACAAATAGGTTCGTATTCCACATAAGTGCTACGAATGTCATTTTGGAGCTAACAGTGAGTTGCTTTTTCACTTAAGATCAGAAATTATGTACCTGAAGAATTCAGGGAAGTTGCAATTGGGATGTTAGCGCTATGATTTTACACTGGAAGAAATTTTTAAAACTTTTAGTATCTTTCAGTTACCTTTGAGCTTTGCTACTAAGGTCGTCAGAATCTCAATTTGAGTCTTAGAATCGTAAGATTTTACAATCTTAGATTTAGCAGGCCGATTGATCCTACATAGGATCTTAAATTGGTACAATCGTATTACTCCTACGATTCTGCATCAAAATTGTAGGATCATGATCAAAATTTGCATATGATTCTACCGAGCCTAGTAATTAAACATAAATAATAACTAGTTTATGTCCTTCCAATTGTAAAATTTCACCTTCGATACAATCATATATATATTGTTGTTTGTATTAAAAAAGCAATATATTTTCATGTAGACTATATTTTATTAAAGAAAGTTCTTTAAAGTACAATTCCAAAAGGATATCACCATTAAAATACGTAGTATATTTGAAGAAATGCATATTTGGTAGAATCAGGTAGGATCTTAATTAGATTATACGAATCGATCCTACAATGCGATCATATATGAGCATATCCGATTCATTCAAGATCACGATCCTGGCCACCTTATTTGCAACGGTTATTTACCTGATAAATGTTAGAACCCTTGATGGCAAAAGCTCTCTCTAATCTCTACGACTGAAGAGACAAAAAGCTAATACATAATAGCCAAACGCTAACTGGCTGCTGGCTCAAGTTGCAGAGATAAAATACTACTAGCTTTTATATTCTTCTAGTGTATATCCTAAGACTGGACAAGCAGAGTTCATTGCAGAGCACCTTGATATACCAACAGAAGAAGGTCCATACCAATTTGAGCTGCCAGGAGATGCCGCTGGACAACATGCACCTGCGGCATGAGCACCGACGGCAGGGAAACCAGATGATGGAGGGGCTGGAAGACCGCCAGTTCCTAGAGCACCACGGGCGTCTGGAGCAAGGGTGGCCGTGGCTCCTGTAGCAGCAGCGGCGACTGGCCTGATGGCTGGATCTTCACCGCCGTTTCCTCGATTCCGTCGGATGCATTCTTGCGCAAGGCTTGGGGATGATTTCTTCCTCGGGGATGAGCGATTGGACATTACTTTGGCCGATTGTAGATGACTAGCAGACGGGATGATTTCTTCCTCGGAGATGGCATGTGATTGGGGAAAAATAGACGGCGACGCGATGGTTTGGCGCCGAGAGGATTCGGGGGCGCGCCAAAAATTGGAGAAATACACCGCGGGAGAAGGCCGCGCGTGGGAGAAGCTCTGCGTGGCACGGGTATGGCGGCGGAACGAAGGCGCGCGCAGCGGATCGGGATGGCGAGGAAAACACGGGGGGAAGAAACCACGAGTCCACCCAACGCTGATTTTACTCGTTTCCAGCGTCTTGATGCTCACGCCGACCTGGTTTCGTGCATGCGACACCGTCTCTTTGTTTTTCCTTCTCTCCCTTCTTTAATTCTGATGCCACATCAGATTTTTGCTTAGTTGACAGTCTAATTAATTCTATAGACACTAGCTGAGGTGGAGGGTTGGGACTGCCCTGACTCATGATTTTGGGTTCAAAGGCAGTACTAGGTAGTGCCGGGGCATCCCTAGCACCCTAAAAATTTTTAGAAGGGCTACAAAATCATCTCTTTAATAGACCAAATTTGTTGATTGAATTGGTTTCGATTTTAGTGGTTTGAGATTTTTGAAAACTTTAGAGCTATTTGTATTGCATTTTTAGTAAATTTTAAATATATGTGTTAGATTTATGATGTTTTACTATAGAGTTGTACTTTTGAAGTGTATGGCTAATAAAAATTTCATTAATGGATAAATAGCCACAAACACGGTTGACTTGACTCGTCTTTGAATCCCGATTTGTAAGGGGCAACTTGCATGCATGCATGACGGTCATCATGGCCACGATCGAAGTCTCAGGTTTTCCAAGGCTACAAACAGCTGTCTTCTCGATCTCATCATGTACGACAGGGAGCTGACCCTCTCCACGTACGTGCATTGACATCGAGATCGACATGGCAAATAAGTTGCTAGTATGACTAGTTTATTCATCGCTGCATGGCGGACGCCAACTGGAGATCGCGTTCATTTGACTTTGCACGAAGATATCGATGGCCGCGGTCCACAGTTCAAAACCAAGAAACTACGTGAAAATCTAATAAAATATAATATTATAAAAGTACATTTCAAAACGAGTTTATACATATAAATTTTATTTATTTAATTTAAATATTTAAAAGATATCGATAGCTAAATTTTTAAGAATTTAACTATGTATCGTAAATCGATTACTATTTATGACCAGAGGAAGTATCACCTCTGGAAACTGGATCTCACGCACCGCCCTCTCGATCCCCAAGACGCATGCATCAAGCTGACCATGCATGCTGCCTCATGAACGATCAACATTAGCAATCTAGCATTGCACGGCGCAGAGTCGCAGAGTGAGCACCAGGGTTCACAAAACCGTACCGCGAAAACCGGTTCGGTTTTCGCGGTACGGTTTTCGCAAAAACCGCGCGAAAAACCGCTAAAAAACCGTCAAAAACCGAAGAGTTGGAAAATCAAAAAAATTTGAAATCCGTTCGGTTTTTTACGAAAAACCGCTAGGGTTTCACGAAAAACTAACCCGACCTCTTCGAAGACGGTTTTCAACGGTTTTACGCGAAAAACCGCGGTTTTACGTGAAAAACCGAACATACAAATTTTTTCAAATTTTTTAATTTTTTTTCAATTTTTTTTTAATTAGACCGGTTTACCGAGCGGTTTTGCATCTCGAACCGGAGCGGTACGCTCGAAAACTGCGGTTTTCGAGCGGTTTTCGGCGGTTTTGTGAACCCTGGTGAGCACGCATCATGATCGAGTTGACCTCGCAGCTCTCCGACTGTGTCATTCGCGTCGACGCTAGCTTCAGATGGGCGCATCCCTTTACACTTTTGCCTCGATATAAACATCAACCGTCTCTCTCCATGCATGTCCAGAGAGCGCAAGGCTCGCACGACAGAGCTAGCTGAACTCACCTTGGCACTCTTTTGTGTGTTTGGTTGGAGAGTGAAGTGGAATGGAATGGTTCCATCCCATATTTCAGGGATAAAATGTCTTCATCCTAGATTTCAGGGATAGAATGGTTCTATCCCAGATTCTCAGACAGGGCCCACTGTCACTCTCACATTCCAAGTAGGATGGCTGCGTTCCATAAAATTTGTAGAACCTGACCGTCACGAATCTAGAGAGAATATTCTCTTTTCTGGAACCGAACCATCCTCAGCTCTCCAACCAAACACTAGACTTGGTGGGATGGGATGGTTCCATTCCACTCCATCCCACTAACCAAACATTAAGCGCTCAAAATATTAACACATTCTACTATTTTCATCCCTTTAACCATAGTTTTAGCAATAATTTCAGCGAACTTTCATAAATATGTTACCATTAATATCAAATAGGATTAACAAGAATTTACCAATAACATGAACTATAGCAATAAAAAAAACTGGAACCACATGTTCAAGTACGTCTGAGCAGGGGCGAAACTGCATGTATTTACCCGGTGTCACAGGACACCAGGTAAAAACAAATCAGTTAATATTAGTCTATATATATAAAAAAAATTATTGTATGCTAGTCTTTATATACAGTATATATGAACCCCTTTGATCTAAATTTTGTGACACCGGGAGGCAAATAACAAGCAAATGGTAAGAATAATAAATTGTTATCACATATATGATGAAGTGGTGAACCCCGATGATTTTTTCTCTAGTTCTGCCCCTGCGTCTGAGATCACATGCTCGAAAACGTCCAAGTCCTAAACCTTAGGAACACTTGGATCCACGCGTCCGAGAACGCCTGGATCACATACGTCCAGAAGCAATCTTTACCTTTTGGCAATGACGAAGATGAAGATTCAAAGATAATTAATAAATAAACAATTAAACTTCTCAATTAATATATAATTCAATGGTTCACATTATTATTATTATTATTATTATTATTATTATTATTATTATTATTATTATATAAAAAGTTCAACGGCTAAACCAACTAGATACTTTATTAATCCAAGAATGATTACTAATACTAGATAATTGTGGTAGATAATATGACAAGTGAAGTGATTGTGCTACTCCAGTCCCATATATGTTGCTTTTATTGTTCACCTAAAACATTAAAGAAGCAAAGATAAGTCCACGACCCAGCAAGTACATAATAAAACAATAACATAATTATTTATCATATTTAACTCATTAATCTTTTTTATCATTAGCATAGACCGTTGGCTAGCCATGGCGATTGAAAACCATGAGGTCCTTACTGCAGGGTTCATGCTACTGAAATCAACTAGAAAATCGACCCGAGTTCGGTACCGATTTTCTCAGAAAATCACCAAAAATCGTATGGTTTTGAAATCCAAAATTTTGAAAAATCGAAAATTTATTGACTTTCACCGATTATCGCGATATTTTGACCAGTCAATTGAATGTTTCTTAGAGCTGATTTTTTGAGTGATTTTCTGTTGATTTTCACTTATTATCGCGATATTTACGTCGCATAAATTTTTTCTAAATTTTCGGATTTTTTTGAATTTAACTGATTTACCGATCGATTTTAAATGTTGTATCCCTTCGATACATTTGAAAATCATGATTTTCACATGATTTTCACCGATAATGTGAACCCTACCGTGCTGCCCCTGCTCGTGGCCGTCCTCGTCGTCACCGCCACGTTCCCGGCGGGGACAGACGCCTGGACGCCGATCGGCAACCCGGACAGCCTGGTGGTCCAGCATGTGGCCCGGTTCGCCGTGCTCGTGTACAAAATCACGCAGCGCACGTTTGGACGGCGGTACCAACTGCCGGCTCGTGCTGAAGGCGGCGAAGGCGCCCGGCGGGAGCAAAGGGTCGCGCTCCAAGACCTGGAAGCTCCTCAGCTTCAAGTCGATGTATTATGATCGAGGGACCGAGGTGCGACCGCGCGGCAAATTACTCCACCCCTTTTACTAACAAGGATATGCATGAATAAGTTCACGAACATACGTACGCAAGCTTAACTTATTTTTTAAGTACTCTTTTCGGTCGTAAATAGTAATAGTAAGTTTAGAACAGGTATAATCAAACTTTTTGTTTGGTAGGCTGCATCCAAAGAGAATTGCATCTACAGATACAAAAGACACTTGTTTGGTTGGCTGCACGAGGGGTGGAGTCTGTCCCCCGAGATGCAATTGCATCTGCTGAGCCAGGCTGTGGGGAAACGTAGATTTTGGTCGCTTCCTATGGGCCTGGCTGGTGGGATGCAAGCTGGGGTGCATGCAAGGCATGGAGAGGCACATAAACAGTCAACCAAACACATTCTTCCTATTCTTCTCACAGCCTGACTCAACTCATGCACTCAACCAAACACCATCTCTTTGAATCTACACAACCTGGCTCTCACCAGCCTGGCTGATTCGTACGAGCCAGGCTGAGATGAGAAGGCAACCAAACAGCCTAGGTTTAGGATATATACAGTCAAACTTTTAAAAATTTAGTTATTGATATTTTTTTTAAATATTTAGATTGAATAAATAAAAATCATATATGTAGATTCGTCTATAAACGTATTTTTATAATATTATAATTTTATTGAATTTTTTAAATATATTAAAAAAAATTAGTAGTTAAAGTTAAGTTTTAAGGAGTCACATAGTTGGTTTATGTGTTTGACTACGCACGTGCGTACGTGGACAGACAGACAAGCATACACCTGTGTTTGCCTGCACGCAGGGGCGGAGGACCAGGTATGGCTGGGTATGGCACCTGCCATACCTGCTCTGCCACGTGTATCCTTAGTACTTTTAGCACATGTTCTGCCAGTAACACAAAATATTTATGAAATATTTACCCTGATGATTTCATGTGTGGATTTGAAAAATTATTTTAGCAAGATGTCCAGTAGATTGAACTCGAATACTTTGCTCCTTATATACTCTGTATGAATTTTTTTGGCATTACGATATTGTTTAATATTCCATCCTACCGATTTTGCCGCATCATAATTTTACTCCGTCCTCCGCCACTATAATACACCTACTATCGAAATGAGAATAGGATGATATCCTATTACCTTACCTTAAAATTGATGTTAAGATTAGGATAGGAGATGCACACGTCCAAGGAACAATAACGGATAACAAAAGTACATAAAAATAATGATTTCGTCATACCAGAATTTTTTTCCGTCCTTCGCTACTGCCTGCACGTACCTATATGCCGTAGGTACACGTACTGCCTTTCTTTCATTAGCAATAAGAAGTCTCTAACTCAAAAGACTGCATTTTGTAATGATTATTAAGGAGTTACTACTTGTTCTTTTGTACCTATTAATTTATTATTTTGCACACCAATTTCTAAAACATAACTTTGATCATTACTTTTTTAGTTATATGTTATAAAAATATAATGATGTTGAAGTACTTTTGATGACAGATCTACTCATATTCTTCTTCTGATAAATCTTAATATTTTTCTCTATATTAATATTCGAAATTTAAAATGTTAACTTTACGCATTCTAGAATGATATCTATTTGAGCACGGAAAGATTATTTGTTTTTTTGTCACTGAATGTCGGTGCTAATTAATGTAAGTGTCTCTGTTCATGCTCAATGAAAAGCGATTGATCTGTGTATGCGAATGCGTTGTCAACGCATCACGCTGAGATACTAATATATGGCCAATTAATGGTGGATGTCTATTTATAATACGGCTTACGTCTGTTAAGCATATGTCACATTTTCAAAATTAGGATTAGGCAGTCAGACATTTCAGTGCTAATCCAAAGGCCAAAAGAAAAAATCGACTAAGGCTTAAAAAATGGCAATGTACGAGTAGCAAACAATTGGCCATACCATGATACCAAGATATCGGTTTGCTTTTTTGACACATGAAATTAAGTAGCTAAGGAATGACATAATCTATATTGATATTATTTTTATATACTGATTATTTTATATGCTTGTCAAATTGCTTGTATTCAATTTCGTTTTCAATCTATTATTCAGTATTTATAATTCAATTTGGCTCCATGCAAAAATAACCCTGATAGCCATCCTGTTGAATTAGATTGCATATATCATAGGTTTTGCAAATACTTCAAGTCTTGCTGAGTACGCAATGTACTCACCCTTGCTATCGTTGTTGTTTTTAGGTGAATATCCTGACAGATAGTACTTGACGCAGGTTACGGGATAATAACGATGATTTTATCTAGAGTTTATACCTTGTCAGTTGCCTAAGGGATAGGATGGGCACACTACAAGATTTCTGTTTCTTTCCGCTACAATATTATTCTAAATTGTAAGGCTATCCTGTAAAATAGCTCTCGTAGTGATAATGATATTTGGTATGGTTGTGATTTCCATTTGTATGTGCATGCTAGCTACTGATCCAGGGACCAGCACAGGAAGCGCATTAGAACCTGTCTTTTATGGTACACTGTATCGTAAAAGGCAGGGTCTTCACAGGTGGTATCAGAGCTATACTGGCTGTAGGATAAACCCTAGATAGAATGGTCGTTGACATAGAACTGGGAAATTCAAAATATTATTTTCGTAAGGATAAACAAAGAGAGTAGCATTAGTTATGTATATACTCTTTTCCCATGTATAGGAATTTCCTCCTCATCTATATACTCTTCTCTCTTATTGGAATTTCCATATATTCTTTTCCCTTCTCTAGGAGTTCCTCTTCTCAGCTGTATATATATTCTTATTCTTTCTATAAGGATTTCTCTCCTCGTCTTTATTCATAATGAATAATGTTGACAAACCATTTTACAATAATTCTGATAAGTTCAACAAGCAAAGCCTGCAACATTTACGCCTACAAACTTCAGCGGGATGGAGATGATGCTTCGCTAACCCTTTGATTTCATGGAAGCTTTGGATCGTCATCATCATCAAATGGCACGAGGATTAAGGGGGACTTATCGCCGCATAACCTACCTCGAGAGGCAATATCACCCTAACTACAAGGAGCCGTAGTAATATAGCAAGCCTTCTATATCAGGATTATGTAGGACTAAGCTAGTGGGAGAAATACCCCTAGAACCCCTATGTGTTATAGCCCAAGTATGTGTTCTTTTTGTCTTTCTTGTTGAACTTTGGTTGTGAATTTTTTGTATTGCTCCCTGGGATGTACTCGTGAATGCTCAATATGAGGCTAAAACTTCACGATGTATCAACCCTTAAGTTGATAAGAAATTATAGTTAGAAAGTTTTAATAAATGAGACATTATCTTCTATTAAATAAAAGATAGTCTTAGGATTAGGTTATTTCTATATAATTACCTTCTAAGATAGAGGTATCCTAGTAAACTAGACGTTTAAAGAAAAGAGTGCTGCCTAAAATTAAAGATAGCCTTAGAATAAAATATTTTCGTATGACTTATCTCTTCTATCTGTAGTACTTTACTAAAAATTATAGTTATGGTAATCCTTCTCTATCAATTTTTGTTTCTTCTTATCTAATTACCATTTAAAAAACTATTCTTCTAGATGGACAATCACGCCAGCTGGACCAACATTGTGGAAGCTAGAATTGACTAGGAGCCTCGAGCATAAGAATAGTGCACCTGTCTACAACACCAAGCAAACTCTATCAGGTCATGCAATCAGTTATCAAGTCGACGGGTGTGTCACCACCCGGCTAAGAGACCAAGCCATTCATCACCACGCAAAGCACCATGATGTTACCAGACTTGCTGCTATCCAAGAGACTGGGCGTAAGCTTTTACGTCGAGTGTGTAAGGTTCATGGCATTGACATGAATGCTTACGTTCATGCATACCACTCTCGTTCAAAACCTCAAGACCCTCCATCCACCGAAGCAAACAGACCAAGACACCGTCGAACTGGAAATCGTCGAGAGTACCTACGACGTTTCAGGCAAGCCACAGCACGGAATTCTCCGTCCTTGCCATTAAGTTTGGAAAGTAGCTGCACTGTAATGACACCACCACCGTCCCCGCCGATCCATCATGCATGGGTCGTGTATAGTGATTCTGAACTATAAGTAGCGAAACCTATTACCTCAGAGTCTGAACGGGAACCCTAGATAGGAAGTCGTGTTCCTTTGCCTTGAGCAATAAATAGCTGGTATCCCCAAGTATCCGTAGGATTCAGGAAATGATACTAGGTTTTGGGGAGAGGTTACATCGGATGGATGTGGAAGGAAAAAATCATGTATTGCACCTTGCTAATAATTCTTGCTAAGTACTTTTATACTCACTCTTATATAACTCCCCCTTTGCTTAGAAACTGATCCTTATGGAATCATCGAGGAGGATTGGTTGGCGAGTCACTCGCAGGACCAAAGTGACAAGGCAGCAGGGGACTACTCAGAGAACTGGTTGGAGTAGTAGCCGGGATGACGTTGGCCTTCGATAAATAGGGTATAATTATGTTAATGCTATATTAAGCTTTTGCTGTAAAGATAGTGTAGGACATTTGAACTTTAAGTTGGTAGCCTGCGTGGCATGGAATGTAATAAAGTTTTCATTTCAGTCTCTAATTATTGTTTTTGTTACAGCACTCTGAATATGGTGTATTAACTGATAAAGTGATTGGTTTGCTTGATATTTTATTAGCTAATATATTCAGATCAGTGTAATTACCTAAGAGTTAATGATAGAGCTAATGTCGTTACCTTGGGTTAATTTTGTGGGTCGCCACAGTTTCTCAGTGGATGAAAGCGGAGATGATACTAGTTTGCACTGTAGCATTCCTACTCACTGCAATGCATTATACTTAGATTGTGAGAGTAGTAGGCCATCATCTTCTTTCTTCACTTGTAGACCCTGAAAATAATGTTCACCAAGATCTTTGAGAGCAAAGTGAGCACACAGACAATGAATTAAGTCCATGATAGCCTTATTACTTGATCATATGATAATTATATCATCCACATAGATCAAAATATAAAACAGCTTACCACCTTTGTTATAAATAAACAGAGAGGTATCATTGTACGATGGTGTAAAACCAAACTCATGTAGCTTTGAACTCAATCTTGGGTACAACATTTAGTTTTTGGTATTCTCCCCCTAGTCAATTTCCATAGAGACAATTTTTCTATTTAGCATGTTAAAGATGGGCTTGATATTGAATAAATATGTTTTTGACATCACATTTTCTTCTCAACAAATATAACCAAGTGAATTTACTAAAATCGTCAATGAAACTCACATACTATTTGTATCCTCCAACCGAGGTAATAGCAGGACCCCAAACATCATAGAACAAAAGATTTAAAGGAGAAGAAGAGATACTATTGCACCTGTACTAAAGCATCACAAACTGATACTTTATTCAACTCTCTAGAACAAGGGAGACTATTATTCTGAACAACTCGATGATTGGGAACCATCGTCTCGCTTCCATCTTCTTCTGTGGCAAGCTAGACGATCATCATGGGCGGTACAACACTTGTGCCGTCAATAAAACCCAGGAGCTGGTGCCCCTTAGGTAGGGTAGCAACTATGCCTTCCACATCAGGAAATTGAGATATGAAAGGCAAAAGCCTTGCCGTACAAGCCACATACTGAATTAGAGATAGATATCATATCTAGGGATGGCAATCGAGTGCAGCAGATATGGGTAGTGCTTGCCCATACCTATGCTCGTTAAACAAAATCTCCCCCGCGGGTATACCCACGAAGGGTGACGGGTAAAGAATCTCGCCCATACTCATCGCTCGTGGGTATACCCGTTTACCCGCCACCATCAATAATCCTTCCAACCAAGGGGCACTAAGAGTTAATGAGCAATGGTACCGATACAATCCTTTTGATGGAATTGTGAGAATCAGCTACATTCTGTGGATTGAAGAATGATTATCAATTATTCAAAATTTCAAATGCACATAGGGATATGAATTAAAATAATACATGCAGACAAATGATGCACGGATGCTCAAGTTTAACAATTAAAATAAAAATAGTTCATTAGTCATCACACATGTTGAAGTTCAATAATTAAAATAGAAACAATTCATCAATCATAACACATATTACAAATCGCTCATCACGACATGACCAATAACAAATTACTAATATGAGGTACCATAAATTAGGGATCAAAGTGCTAACTAGATGTCTATTGTGGCCCACATGTCAGTAGAAGGTGACGGGTAATCGGGTGAAAATGAGTTCGGTGGAGCTCCCTCATACCCATACCTATTTACCCGTTGGGTAAAGTTTGACCCCCATAAATATTAGGGTTTTTACTTGCGGGTATACGGGTAATCGGGTAAAATTGCCATCCCTAATCATATCTAATGCTATCTCTAGTTACATGTATTTGCTATAGGCTCATTCTTATATCTTACTTATGTTAAGCCACAAGAATCCCTGGCTCCTCCAGTGGCTAGCGCCACATCAACGACTTCGCGAGGAGGCTTTTCGAGAATTCTAAAATTACGTCTAGGTCCCTTCATCGTCCCTTTTGAAAAAAAAACTTATAGTCCTGTGAATTCGCATTTGAGAATTCCGAAATTACAGCTAGGTCCTCCCACCGTTCCTTTTGCAAAAAGAACCTCATAGTTTCACGAATTCGTGTCCAAGCAATTTTACACGTAGGCCCTCAGGGTCCTACAAATTTATGAAGAGATGTGTTCCAGCAATTTGCGAAGAGATCCTACGCGGTTCTACATGGAAGTCCTCGGGGTTTCGGGATTTTACGAGGAAATCTTGTGCCCTTAGCAATTTTACATGTATTCCCACGTGGTCCCAAAAATTTATGTAAAGACTCTGTGTCATTTTACACGAATCCGACGTGTGTGGTAGCGTGCAAACCTATCTCGTTAGATCTAAGGCCATTCACAGTGAGAGTTTCATTTTCATTAAATGATGTGACACATCATCATGTTTGGTGACATGGCAAGACAATTATGAAGAGAGAGATAGAAAGAGTTTCATGGGAGGTGAGTGAGTTTCATCAGGATGAAACCTGAGATACACGGTTACCTAGACAAAAGCTGATGTAACACTCTTGGAAACCGTGTAATGAAACTCTCCATTGTGAATGGCCTAAACAAGCCGCGGCGAGGCCCGACGGGAGCAGCGCGCAGTACGAGTGCCTGGTGTTGGGCGTGCCGGGGTCGCGATTTAACACGGTTCCGGAAGATAGACAGCTGAAGGCCGGCCTGAAGCGCGCGCTGGTACACCGTATGTGTCAATACGTACTAGCACCTGTTTGGTCCAAGTAGCATACTGTTCGCGCTAAAAACGTGAAGGAAGGTTTTCAGCCTCAAACACACAAGACAAACGCCGGGTTTGTAGAGCGTGCCAGTCAATTTGACTTGAAATTGACAAGGTAGAGTTTGTAATTCGATCAAAGCCGATAAACAAGGATCTATCGGCTTTTCGCTAGTCGACAAGAACCGATTAGGAGATAACTAGATCAACCGGTTACAATCGATCAGGATACAAGGTAAAAATCGGCTTCGAAAAGGCGATGCGCAACAAAGCGAAGCAGATCGAACCTGGGTGAAGTCGGCGAAATCAACAATCGGCGATGCGCAACTATGTTGAGTCCGTCGACTTGCAGAGAGGTTTATGAAGCTAAAAACAATGTAAAAGAAAAGCTTGTAAAAAGTAGATGTGTGTATTGTTGGATTGATTCCCCTCTTTGTAGCGCCCACCTCCTTTTATAACACGCCTGGCCGATCCGAGTTGTACATGGATACGGTGCATTTACCCGTATCGGCCTCTTATCTGATTTCCTTTCCTTTTTAGAAACGGTTTCCTTTTTCGAGTCGTTTACCGATTCCTTATTATACGAATACTTCTTTTCCGATTCAGACCGATTTCAATGCATGCTGAATTTTGGTGCAAACATATGCCCCCCATTTTTGAAAGGTAGCTTGCTATCTTTCAAAAATCCTTCGCTTTTCTCCGTGATCAGCTTACCGTTTAAGATTCACCTCGGTAACTTCCCCATTAATGGCGCCGCAATGCTCTCGGTGCATTTTTAATGCAGCAATTGTTCCCGCCTGACGGGTACCCAGGCCATGGGTACCCCCAGCGGCCCGAAAAAGCGCATGGGCCGAACCAGGCCGGTCGGGGCCCGAAGCCACGGCTGGCGAGGAAGAACCGAATCGGCGAAATCCCTGAAGAAGCGACAGCATTTATTGCGTATCGAGCGCATTAAATGCTGGCCGTAATGATGACGCAGCGGCACAAGTCCCCAACTCTCGCATTTACTACGAGCAACTACGCCACCGCCAGCGAGGGCAAGGAGGCCGGCGGCCGATCCCATCGACCCGCCACTTGCGGGCGACTAAAACCTGATCTTTTTCTCTTTTTCAAGCAACAGTGTAACCTCCTCCTCGCCTATATAAAGGGGAGGAAGCGAGCATGTAAGACAACGCACAACTGGGAAATCAATACAATCAAACCCACACGGCTGGAGTAGGGACGTTCGGCCCGAACCATATACATCTTGTGCTCACCCGAGTAAGCCGTCGAGAGAGGGCGTGCACCCTCTTACCTATACAAATTCATTGGCGGTGCTCAAACAAGCGGTTAGCGCGCCAGGTAGGGAACTGTGCACGGCGTTGCCGCCATTTTCCCGCTTAGCTTCCTCGGCGGTTCCCTTTCTTTCTCGGCATCGCCATGCCGAGAAGCGTCGATCCGTTTCGGCTCCTCGACCGTCACCACCACGGCGGGACAGATAGTGATCGTCCCGCCATACTCGGCGCCAAGTGTCCACCGAGGACCACTGACGCCCTCACCAGCGCCCTCGAGACCTCGGCTCGAGGTCCCGCGACGGACCCGACGCCGGCACGCCAGAGGCCCCATCACCCCAAGCGCGCGCGGAGGCATCGGCGATGGCGGTCGCACCCGCCGCGACCTCGCGCCGTGGCAATGGTCGGCCACGTGCCGGCGACCACCACTCGGACAACTCCTCCGACCACGGCTCTAGCGGAGGAAGAGATAAACAGACCACGCTACGCGACCCGACACCGCGGCAGCGCTGCTACCCGGCCACGCCAAGACTCTCCGCCAACACACCGAGGAGGATCACCGTGCTCGCCGCGCCGACCTTCGGGCGGCACGCGACGGCTGGAGGCTCAAAGGCCGAGCTCGACAAGCTCCAGCCGACCTGGAAGCGGTGCTCGCCCATTTGCTCCACCTGCGCTGGCGGCGCTGGCCTTCAGCGCCGCGCCAGTCCACCACCGGTAGCTAGGGGGGCCAGACGATTCATCGTTTTTCCCCACGCTAGCCAAAACATCGCCCGCGGCGGCAATCTTTGCTCCGCGGCATTCGAGCCAGGCGATCCTGCGGCCAGGGCTACCCACGAGAACCTCGGGGCCTGGTGGAGCGGCGGCAGCGCGCGGCTGCAGCGTATGGCCCGCGGATCGCGGCGTTCGGACGCCTCTTGGATGGCGCGCGCAACGCCCGGCCGAGGCCGTCGGAGCGAAACAAGGGCAGCGTCACCTTCCAGGACAACCCCAGGCATCGCGCACCCGGTGCACCAACGTTTGGGGGACGAACGCGGCGCTCGCACCACCCTCAAGCGAAGAACGAGGAACGACCCGACCCGGTCGTGCGTCGCGGCAGCTTCCGCTGGCGTGATCGCAGCTCGAGCCCCGATGGCCGGGCCACGGGCGTTGTCGAGAATTCGCAGCGCGAAGTTCCTGCCCGGTCCGGCGCCGGTCAACATAGCCAAGTACACAGGGGCTACAAACCCGGTGTGTGGTGGAAGATTACCGGCTCGCATCTTGCGAGGCGGAAGCGACGGACGACCTCTTTGTCATCAATACCTCCCCATCTACTTGGCGGACTCGGCCGGGCATGGCTCGAATATCTGCCCGCCAACATCATCCGGATCGGGCCGACCTCAAGCACCGCCGTTGGCAACTTCGAGGCACCTACAAGCGACCAGGGAATTCACGGGACTGAAAAGCCGCAAGCGGCAGACCAGGGAAAACCTCCGGGACTACATCCGACGCTTTTCCCAAAGAAGGTAACGAGCTCCACGACATCCGCGACGCCGATGTCGTGGGGGCATTCATCTACGGCACCACTTCCAAGACCCTGGTCCATAAAGCTGGGGTGTCGCGAAGCCAGGACCACCAAAGAACTCCTGGACATTGCCACCAACCACGCCTCGGGCGAGGAGGTAGTAGATGTCATCTTCGACAAAGGAGGTCGAAGCGAGGGCGGCGCCGAGCCCGATCCCTCCTCCGACCGCCCGACAAGCAGCGCCACGGCAAGCAGTCCGCGAGGACCGCTGGTTCTGCGCCGACGATCGGGAAAGCGCCAAGGCCGGCAACCCCGACCGCCGAGAAGGCGATGGAAATGCGTGTCCGAACCACGGATACCGTCGAGGCACAAGTATCGGGGCTGCGAAGTCTGAGCGTTTCCTTTCCGGAACCCCACGACGCCACGGGGCAAAGGAAAGAGGCAAGACTTCGGCGCCGACCACCGAGATCGAGAGCGAGCGCCGGCTTCCCGAGACAAGCGGTTGCCTCATGATCTTCGGCGGGCCGGCAAGCTACGCCGGCCGGGAGGCGGCTCAAGCTCGCTGCCGAGAGGTGTTCGCGGCAAGCCGGTAGTACCTAAATACCTTCGGTGGTGAGTCCCGATCACCTTTGGCCGGCCGACCACCCCGACCACGTCCCGCAACCAGGAGGTACCGCCGTCATTGATCCCATCGTAGGAACGGCGCTGACTAAGGTGCTCATGGGCGGCGGCGGCGATCTCAACATCCTTTACGTTGAGACCCTCGGCGCCATGGGGATCCCCGCTCGAGCCTTCGACCAAGCAGAGCACCCTTTCACGGGCGTCGTTCCTGGCGGCCAGGCCCACCCACTCGGGCGGTCGACTGCGCGTCACGTTCGGGAGCCGGTTAACTTTATGACCGAGACCCTCACCTTCGAGGTCGTGGATTTTCCCGGCTCCTACCACGCCATCCTGGGAGACCATGCTACGCCGAAGTTCATGGCGATCCCCAACTACACCTACGAAGGTGAAGATGCCCGGGCGCATGGGGTGATCATCAGAATCGCGTCTTTCCAGCTCGCCTACGGTGCCGAGAAGAGCGATTGCGAGTTGGCCTCGGCGGTCGTCGCATCCATCGAGCTCGCCGGCCTCGACGACACCTCCGAGTCCGCTCCCGACTCTAGCAAGTCGGACCGGGCTCCTTCAAGTCCGCCGAGGACACGAAGGCGATCGAGGTCGACCAGGAGGACCCGACTAAAACCGCTCGGATCGGGACCACGCTTCCTGCCAAATAGGAAAGCGCGCTCGTCGACTTCCTTCGCGCCAACCGGGACGCCTTCGCATGGAAGCCCTCCGACATGCCGGGGATCCCGAGGAAGTCGCGAGCACTCCTGAACATCCGGCACTGGTCTAGAACCCGATCGCCCGACGTCTGCGCCCGCTCGACGAAGGAAAGCGTGGCCATAGGAGAGGAAATAGCCAAGCTCTTGGCCGCAGGGGTTCATCAAAGAAGTTCGCCACCCGAGTGGCTAGCAAACTGTGCTTGTAAAAAAGAAGGCGGGAAATGGAGAATGTGTGTCGACTACACAAGCCTCAACAAGGCATGTCCGAAAGATCCATTCCCTCGCCTGCATCGACCAAATGGTAGACTCCGCGCAGGTGCGAATCCCTGTCGCTTTACGGATGCCTACCAGGGTACCACGGATCGCGATGAAAGAAGGCGACCCGGCTCGCGACTTCCTTCATCACTCCGTGCGGTTCGTTACGCTCGTGACAATGCCGTTTGGCCTGAAGAACGCGGGGCTACATACTGTAGATGTATGCAGACACGCCTTCCGACCAGATCGGCGCAATGTCGAGGCGTCACGTCGGCGACATCGTTGTCAAGACCAGGAAGACCAGCGACATCATCGCCGATCTGGAGGAGACTTTCGCGAACCTTCGACGGTTCCGCATCAAGCTCAACCAGAAATGCGTTTTGGGGTACCCAAGGAAGCTACTCGGCTTCATCATCTCGGCGCGGCATCGAAGCGGTACCGAGACAAGATCTCCGCAATCTTAAAGATGGGGCCGATCAGCAACCTCAAAGGGGCCCAAAGGCTGACGGGATGCCTAGCGGCCCTGAGTCGCTTCACGTCCCGCCTCGGCGAACGCGGCTTGCCTATATACAAACTCTGAGAAATCCGACCACTTAATTTGGGCGAAGGAGGCTCAGGGCGCCTTCGGCCAGTTGAAGGTCTTCACGACCACCCCTCGATCTTTGGTCGCCGGCGCCGAGAAGAGCCTCTGCTACTCTACATTGCCGCCACGACCAGGTCGTCGGCCACGGCACTTGTCGCGAGCGAGCGAGAAGAAGAGCGGGTCCTTAAGGTCCGGCCGGTCTACTTCATTAGCGAAGTACTCTCGAGTCCAAGGCACGGTACCCGCAGATTCGAGAAGATGCTCTGCGATTCACGATCACGAAAAGGAAGGCGGTACACTACTTCAACCAAAGACCGGCTGCGTTTCCGTGGTAACTTCCCTACCACTCGGCGAGGTCATCCACAACCGCGACGCCTCCGGAAGAATTGCCAAGTGGGCACTCGAGCTCAACGGGCATGACGTATCCTATGTCCCTCGGACTGCCATAAAATCTCAAGTCCTAGCCGACTTCGTCGCCGAGTGGACCGAAGCCCAGGCCCCACCTCCGCTCGAAGACCACGAGTCTTGGGCGATGTACCGACGGGTCCTTCACCAAAAGCGGAGCGGGGCGGGGTCGTCATTCTTTCACCACTTTCGGGAACAAGCTTGATGCGTTATCCGGCTACTTTTCGACGCGCCAACCAACAACGTCGCGAGTATGAGGCCCTCGTTCTTGGTCTCGCCATCGCCGCCGACCTCGGAGCTCTGCGGTTATGCGTGCATGGCGACTCAAAGCGGTGCGTCGATCAAGTCATGAAGGCTGCGAGAACCTCGCGACGATCGGATGGCGACCCTCGCCGAGAAATGCATGGCGGAGCAAAAGTTCAAAGGATTTGAGCTCCATCATAGCCTTCTGAGACGGAACAACGGAGAGGCCGATCACTGGCTGGTCTCGCCCCTCGTGAGGGCCGATCCCGCCGGGAATTTTCGTCCTCGACCTACACCAAGCATCCATCCGGACCGATCGCCGGACGATCGCTGCCAAGCGACAAAGGCTGAGCTGGTCGAGCCGGGTTGCAACGTCCCCGATGACCAAAGGCACCGATTGGAGGAATCCCTTCGTCGATCGGTGGCCGACGTTCTGCTCCTCCCGACGACCCGATCGAGGCCCGCCGCCTCGCTCGTCGGGCAAAATCACCGTCTTGATCGGCAGCGACCTCTCTGAAGGAGCCCCTCGGGATCCTCGAAGTGTGTCGGCCGACCAAGGAAGAGAGCTACTCCGCGACATCCACGGCGGGGTTTGCGGACACCACGCTGGAGTCACGAAGCCTGGTCGGGAAAGCCTTCAGCGGGGTTTCTCTTGGCCGACCCGTGGCCGACTCCGAGCAAATCATCGGACGTCACGAAGGGTGCCAATTCTTCGCTCGGCAAACTCACCTCCGGCGCAAGCCCTCCAAGCGATCCCTATCACATGGCCCTTCGCCGTTTGGGGACTCGATCTGGTCGGGCCCTTCAAGAAAGCGCCGGGGCTTCACCCACTGTTGGTTGCGATAGACAAGTTCACCAAGTGGATAGAAGCCAAGCCGATCACAACAATCACTTCAGCGCAGCGGCGGACTTCATCCGCAATATCGTCTACCGGTTTGGAGTCGAACTCCATCATCACCGACAACGGAACGCAGTTCACGGGAAAGGAGTTTCTCGAGCTCTGCGGCGGCCGACATCCGCGTGGATTGGGCGGCCGTCGCCACCCACGAGCAACGGCCAAGTCGAACGCGCGAGCGGCATGATCCTCCAAGGGCTCAAGCCGTGAATCTTCGATCGGCCCGAAGAAATACTGCGGGGCGTTGGGCGGCCAAGTACCTCCGTGCTTTGGAGCTTACGGACCACCCGACCCGGTCGGCCGGGTTCACGCCGTTCTTCCTGGCATTCGGGCGAAGCCATCCTACCAACCGACTTGGACTACGGCGCCCCAAAGGTTCAGGCCTTCAACGAGACCGGGGCTCGAGTCCGACAAAACATTGTCGACCAGGCTCGATGAAGCGCGAGATGTCGCCGTCGTTCGCTCGGCCAAATACCAGCCAGACAACTGCGACGCTACCACGACCGCAAGGTTAGAGGGCGGCGTTCAACACAGCGACACAGTTACTGCGCCAGTCGATCCAACAAAGGCAAGCACAAGCTCTCCCCTCCTTGGGAGGGCCCCTTCAACGTAGTAGAGGTCCTTCGACCTGGCACTTACCGGCTCAAGGATCCGATGGCAACATCTTGTCAAACGCTGGAACATTGAAAAGCTAAGACGATTCTACCCTTAGCCCTTTTTCTATCTCGTTCATTACCATGTTCACCTTTTTACCGGGCCTACGCTGTAGCATTTTTTCCACTCGGGTCAACACCGCGTTCAACGCATTGTCATCTGCCGATCAATCGGTCTTCTTTTCTTTCTTCCAACCCGAGTACCACGGCCTCGCCCGGCTACGGTTGCGAAGTGGTATCTCGCCAAGGAAAAAGAGACGAAACGAGGATGGTATTCGGTTGCGGGGAACTAACGCTCGCTAAAACCTGTTTTTCCTACTTTTTTGAAAACGCTTATTTGGAACATGTCGATCCTTTGGTCGGTTGGTCCCATGAGACCCAAGAACCATGACCGGCATATCTTACGACAACAAACCGAAAAATAGCGAAAAATACATGTGAAACTCGAACACCTTTATTTTCTTCCAATTCAACGGCATTTACATTCTTTAGAAACAAGAAAGTCTAAAACCAAGAAAGCTTTTTCTCGTTTAAGGGTCTTCCGCCCGACAGTTGATCTCGGACTTATCGTCCCTCTCCAAACACAGCTTGACTTCACTTTAATTTTTGCCGCGACGCACAAAAAAAATAGCCGGGTCGCCGAAACTCCGCAGAGAGAGCCCCGATCCGCCGGACGCACCTTCAAGAAGCGGCAGCCCTGCGCCCCCTGTGTGACCTCTATGGTTCAGGGGAGCTTGGAGTCCGACACAGGGGGACCGTCGTCGGAGAAAATCTGCGGCAAAGACGATCGGGGCGTCGCGGCCTGACGGTCGTCGGCGCGAGCCTAGATGTCGCGGTCGACTCCAGGCTCCGGAAGGAGAGAAGAGCGCGGGGAGGAGCGGCGCCCGCTCCCCAATTGCTCGGCGCTCGCGGCGGCGGTTCCCTCGGCCGACGGCCGCGGCTTGTCGCGCCCGCTCTCGCTCCTCCTCCTCCGCCTCCCGCTCCAGCGGCTCGATCCAACCCGCCGTCCGGCCAGGGGCGCGCTACAAAGGCGGCGGCTAAATCGCCCCAACTCCTCCTCATCCTCGCCTCGTTGAAGGAGTCGATCGATCTCATCGATCGGTGGGTTCTCATCCTTAGAACGGGAATGAGAAAGCGAGGCGACCATAAAAGCAAGTCGGCGATTCGTCTCAACGTTGCTGAATGAAGTCAGCGCCCACCTTCCGCCTATTTATAGGCGATCCGGCCAAACGAAGCGACGCTACCGGGATACCGCCGGCATTCATGGCGACCGCACCTTTTGAAGCCGATGGCGAGAAGCGCGCCCGAAGCAAGCGACGCGAGGAGGCACCGCCAATTCCGCGTTGAACAAAAACCTCGCCCGATCATAAAGAAAGATAAGTGAGTACCTTCTTCTTGCACACTCGTTATTACTCCTTCAAGTGGCGCGCGGCGGTAACAAACAAACCGCCCGCCCACTCGGGCTACAAGAGTCCCGGTCGGGTTGTCACAACCAATCGTCGGGTCCTCCCAAGACGGCCAAACTTTCGACCAAAAGTACTACGGCCTCGCCCGGCGCTTCTACGATTCTGAAGTAGTGCTTGGCGAAGAAAGGAAGTGCCCAAGCGGGTCGACCCACGATCGGTCGAAACGACCTCCCACGGTTGGCGTTCTCTCGATTTCCCAACTCTCTAACTTTTGTGATACACACACCGACCAATGCCCGACCCCTGTGGTCCCTAAGGCAAGAGACGGCGGCGATATCCACCACAGCAAAAAATGGGCAAGAGGTGAGGACAAGGCGAGCCCCGGAGCCCCTAGTTGGGTCGGCGGACGACCCAATCGCCTTAACTCACGTCCGGGATCACACCTCACGCTCTCCGCTGAACCGTCGACGGTGGCGGCCAGTGCGCCTTGGATCAACGAGCGATCCAAGGTCCGATCTGAGATCGAGTAAGGAAAGATTCTTTATGGATCGCCCCGGTGGGAGTCGGACGCCCTTGGCAGGATTGTCCGCTAGGGACCCCTCGCGAGGGCCTCGAGTTCCACCGGATCACTCGCTTGTAGCCCCACGAGGCGGCGCTCGAGCCAACGAAGGCAAGCGCGCGTTTCTCACCCCTCCTGGTCCCCACCGTGACGGGCGTAAAAGGGGCGGGACCGGGCACCACGTGTTCGCCAGGGCGATCAGCCCCATCGCGCCCGAAGGCACGACCGGCGCCACGTGTCCGCCGAGCGACCAGGGCTGCCCAGCGGCGGCTCGACCGGCGCCACGTGCTCGCCAGGCGATCAGCCAGCTACGCGCTGGCGGCACGACTCGGCGCCAGTGTTCGCCAGGCGACCCGGCCAGCCAGCGCCCGGCGGCCGCGACCATGGCGCCGACGACCCGGCCACAGACGCCCAACCCGGGCGCCACGTGCTCACGAGCGATCGGCCGCGCCGCGCGCCGGCGGCTCGACCGGCGCCACGTGTTCCCAGGGCGACCAGCCGGCTGCGCGCCAACCCGGCGCCACGTGCTCGCCAGGCGGTATGGCCAATTCGCGCGCTACCAAGGCACGACCGGGCGCCACATGCCGCCAGGCGACCACCGCTACGCCACGTGCTCGCCAGGCGATCGGCCCATCGCGCGCTGGCGGCACGACTCGGCGCCATGTGTTCGCCAGGCGTCCGGCCGACCAGCGCTGGCGACGACCGAGCACAGATATATCTGCGATCGGACCTCCCGATACCGCAAAGCAACGACCAAGCAAGCGAAACCCCCGACCTGCTCCAGGCCAGCTCGGGGCTCGGGGCTACACCCAGCCGGGTCTTCATGCGCCTTACCGGTCGAAGACTCTTCGACCAAACCGTGAAAACCCCGACCTGCTCTCCAACCCGGCTCGGGGCTGGGGCTACACCCACCGGCGCTCGCCTTGCCCGGTCGGAGACTCTGATCGAGGCCAAGCGAGTCACGGCATCACGGCACGGAAACAAGACCCCGGGCACCTCTCCGACCTGACGGGGCTCGGGGCTCTTGGCGGGTACCAGGCCATAGGTACCCTACGGCCCGAAAAGCATGGGCCGAACCAGGCCGGTCGGGCCGAAGCCACGGTGGCGAGGAAGAACCGAATCGGCGAAATCCTGAAGAAGCGGCGGCATTTATTGCGTGTCGGCGCATTAAATGCTGGCCGTAATGTTGACGCTGCGTCACATGTCCCCACCTCTCGCATTTACTACGAGCAACTACGCCGACCGCCAGGCGGGGCAAGGGAGCCGCGGCGATCCCATCGGCCCGCCACTTGCGGGCGACTAAGACCTGATCTTTTTCTCTTTTTCAAGCAACAGTGTAACCTCCCTCCTCGCCTATATAAAGGGGGAGGGAGCGAGCATGTAAGACAACGCACAACCGGGAAATCAATACAATCAAACCCACACGAACTGGAGTAGGGACGTTCAGCCCGAACCAGTATACATCTTGTGCTCACCCGAGTAAGCCGTCGAGGAGAGGGAGCGTGCACCCCCCTCTTACCTATACAAATTCATTGGCCGGTGCTCGAAACACCGACACCGCCTTTTCACCTTTTTCACCGAGGTATAAATATGAGGTCCCCCCTTGCGGTCATTTTCACCCTGGCGTGCTTTCGCTCATCCTGAAATCGGCTTTCTTCCGCTTCAACCCCTTCTTCCCGTAGCATCGGCTGAAATGGATGCATCCCAGGTACTTATTCCGATCCCAGATAGCGACCATCAGTATTTCCTAGGTCCAATAGGAACCATAGAAACCGATACTGTCATTGGAGATGAGATCCCTAGACTCCCTTTATCGGCTCCTGGTTACAACATCAATGAGTGGACCAAAAGTTTTAGGGCTTGGCCGAAGCGGCTCTCAAGAAATGGAGGTCCTGGTATATTAGAGTATCGGCCCAAAAGAAGGCGGAGTGGGAAGGAATGGGTATTGCTGAGTGTATCCCCATGTCCTTAGCCGCTCCAGAGCCCAATGAATCTTTAGTAGCCGCCGCTTGCTATTTTTGGTCGGACTCTTTTAACGCCTTCTTTTTCCCAACTGGTCCTATCGGCCCAACCCTTCTAGACATGGCTGAATTATGCTACCTTAGGCACGATGGAGACCAAATATCGGCTTTTAGTGGGAAACCTCGGTACAAATTGACCGAGAAAAAGGGAGAAGGTTGGTCCAGATATATCAAAAATAACAACAAAGTAACCGCCTGTATCGGATGAGGAACACGTAGCTTTCATCAACTTATGGTTAGACCGATTCCTCTTACGTGGCGCTTCCCTAGGACCAACCCAGGTCTATCAATTTATGTCGGAGCAACTAGTCATGGGCCATCGGCTAGCTTTAGGAAATCCTTGTTGGGCGCCGTATACCATATGATGCATATCATCAGGAGTCGGCTTTTTGCGGCAATGGTTCTTATGTCGTAGGTAATGTCGGCCCTCTTTGGTTTATCCAGATTTGGCTTTCTGCGTTTTTGGCCGCCTCATTATCCGGACTCCTTCGGAAGAATCGGCTTTTCCAACGGAAGACTTTCTTGAGGGTGCCATCCTGAATTTCAACCTAGCCGATCCTCAGCGAAAAAATTCATCATGTGTTAAATCGATGAACCAAAAATCTCTCTGCCGGCTTCCATAAGTACTTGTCCTTTTTCACGAATCTTAACCAAGCCTCTTTAATCGTAGAGACTTCTTTTCGTATAGCCAATTAGCCGATCTCCGTGGCCTTCTTTTCTTCGTTTAAATTCGATAGCTCTCTAATGCCCAGTCTACTCTTGATCTGCTTCCCGATTTCTCCTTGCATCCTTCACGTCGGCTTAAGTACTCGAAATAGAACATTTCAGCCGAGCCTACGAGTTCTATCACCCTTCATTGTATGCACGCCGGTGGGTTTTGGACAAACAATTCCTTGCTTTCCTTTGCTTAGCATGATTAAGCCACGAAATAAAGTTACTAACATTATTGCGGCGGAGCTTATTACCGAGAGCTAGGCGATGAGCTCCATGTGGTAGACTTGCCATTCCTCGTGTTAAACACACGTCGATCGGGCCAATTTACCACATGGTGGGCTTCCATAGCATTGAGGCGCTCTTGCGAGGCGTACTATTCCTGAGGTCTGTCCTCTTTTCTCTCCTCGGCTTTCGAGAGCCGACGGAGACATTCTTTGGGTCTAGCTCGAGTTCGGCGATGCTAACTTCGTCTTTAGAGGTATTTTCATTTTGATGTTTTATTGGAATAAGATTTTCATCGGCTTAACCATATCTTTTACCCTTTCGGACTAGCAAAAGATCAATCCCAGCGCATAAGCCGCATCGGCCGACGATCGCTCAAAACGGCAAAGGTCATCGACCCCTCTTGCCGGTTTATCTTCTGGCACGTTGGGGGTCAATAGCCCATCACTGTCTGATCTTGCCGACCAGCGCACCAAAAGTACGTCTAGTTCCATTTTCCATTAAGCGAAGTTTCATGCTTGCTGTCGGCTAACCCCATGTTCGTCATTTTAGAGAAGAAGAGCCGTAGAGTCGTCATTAAGCGATCCCCAAAACCTGCGGGTCGTGATGCAACATCATCCCCAAGCTGGATCGGCCCACTGCGGTTAGTTCCGACTCTTATCTTGATTCTTTGTCTTTGTTTTCTTTACCTTATCGTAACGTATTCCTCAGGAAACTCCTTCCGTCCAGTTGTTAGAAGCCGACGTAGAGAAGACTCAGACGGACGTGCTTGTCTTGTCGGCTCTGGCTCCTGCTCCGCCATCTGTTTCCTCCCCTCCAAAACCTGCCTCTGACCCAGCTCCGTCGATGGACCTAGCCGATCTTTTAGGCTTTTCCTTGGACGAGCTTGACGACCCGGAGATTGTGGCCCAGATGATTACCCGGCCGATATCCAACGTATAATAGCGGCCTCTGCTCGGCATCATTTCTGCTATTGCAGCTGCGCCGGCGGGTATGCGAGGAAGCGACTCAATCGCCTCCTAGATGAAGTGTTACCGGCAGGAGCGGCTCTTCCGCCAACACTCAACCTTTGAGAAATGCGATGGCAGCCATGCAGCCGATCTTCCTCCCGCAGCCTATGGACGCATTGCTAGAGGTATGTCACTTGGGCGCACGGCAGGTTGGATGTGGAGTTGGCCAAAATAAGGGTTGATCGGAGGAAGGCCCGGCAAGCCGATCAACGGCTCTTGGATAAGCTTATAGCGGATGCCAAACATCGGAAGAGCATATTCGATCGAGTCTTGCTACACTCAAATCGGCTAAGCGAGCTCAAGAGCTGAGTCGACCAAGAGTAAACTTGAAGAACAGCTGGCCTTGGTCGTAAAAGAACTTGCAGACTGCCAGATTGGCATCACAGACTCTACATCCTCACTGGCCGTTCAGAGGCGGGAGATCGGCGAGGTTTTTGCGCAAGTCAAGACTCAATCGGCTAAAATAGTTCCAGTTCCGGGTGATGCAGTGGCCGACCAACAACTTATAGATGGTGTCCAAGCCACTATTGGCAAAGCGGCAGCGGCACTATCGGCTTTGGGAGCCCATTTGCCCGGATCAGGACTACACTAAACTTTGATTCATTGGTATCGGTTGTGGCCAATCTTTTTTGTAATATTGCTTTAACCTTGGGATGATGTCCTTTGAACACTTGTTTGATCGGTTATGCAACCGATTTTGTAAACTTTAACTGTGGATGGGTGTTAAATCGACTGGTCGGTGTATGACCGATTTTATATGCATGTGCTTTTGTAATTGATCTGATGTTTTCCTTTACGTAGTTAGGACCCGACCCATATGCTTGGGTGATATGCCTTGAGATATTTTCCATTGATCGCTTTAGGTAGGATGAACCCTTCCAAGGACTCGGTATATCACGAATTCCGTCAATCGGCCGATTGATCTTATAAGGCCCTTCCCATGTTGGAGACCATTTACCGAATCGATTATCCTTAGACCCAATCGGCAACACGGTTTTCCATACCAAATCGGCTTGATTGAGCGACTTTGAAATCACTTTTTTATTATGCGACCTGGCAACCCTCTCTTTATTCTTTTTAAGCCGATCTAGTGTGATCAGCCTTAGTTCAGCCAAATCATCTAGATTGTCAAGCATCGCCTGTTTGTATTCATCGGCTGATACCTTATCTTGCTCGTGTAGCCTTATTGAGCCGATGTTGATTTCAACGGGCAAAACGGCTTCTTGTCCGTATACCAACTGAAAGGGTGACAATTTAGTTGATCCGTGATGAGATAGCCGATAAGCCCATAAAGCCTCCGATAGCGTTGAATGCCATTTCCTTGGCTCTTCCTCAATTTTTCTTTTTATCAGCTTTATCAATGTCTTGTTTGACGACTCGGCCTGTCCGTTGGCCTGAGCGTAGTAAGGGGAAGAGTTGAGTAATTTTATCCCAAGACTTTCCGCAAAACCTTTGAACTCGTTGGACATGAACACAGTCCCTTGATCAGTAGTAATTGTCTGTGGAATTCCAAACCGATGGATTATGTGTTCATTTATAAAGTCGATCAGCTCTTTACTAGTAACCTTCTTGAGAGGTACAGCCTCAACCCACTTTGAGAAATAATCTGTGGCTGCAAGGATGAATTTATGTCCTTTGCTGGATGACGGAAATATTTGGCCGATTATGTCTATACCCCATCCTCTAAATGGCCATGGCTTGATGATCGGATGTAAAGCCGATGCTGGTGCTGACTGTATGTTACCAAATTTTTGGCACGTTTGGCATCCTTTATAATATTTGAAGCAGTCTTCTAACATCGTCGGCCAAAAATATCTTGTTCGTCTCAGTATCCATTTCATCTTATGGGCCGATTGATGTGACCCACAAATGCCTTCATGGACTTCACCCATCGCTACTTTTGCTTCCTCGGTTCCCAGACATCTTAACAACAAACCTTCCATAGTCCGAAAGTACAATACATCTTTTAGTAGAACATATTTGAGTGCTTTGCGCCTGACCTTCTGCTCGGTCGGCTTGGCTGGGTCTGACAAATAATCCCTTATCTCTGTTCTCCAGTCGACAGGGTGAACACATAAAATCGGCCAATCGTTTAGCTCGATTGGTCCCTGTCGATTTTCAATCTTGTACCCTGATGCGCATTGTGCCAATCGGTTTGCTTTATTATTAGCTTCTCTGGGGATATGTTTTATAGAAAATGTAGTGAACATCTCGATGATCTGGAGGCATCGATGCAAGTACTGAGTTAGCGTACCGTCGTTGCATCGGTATTCTCCTTTGACTTGCTGTACGATTAACATCGAGTCTCCAAAAGCTTCGACGTCTTTCACCCCGATGCTATCTAACAATTGTAGGCCCCTTAGTAATGCTTCGTATTCTGCCTGGTTATTTGAACATCGGCTATTTAGCCGATATATGAAGTCATACTCCTGTTTCCTAGGTGAAACCAATATCACACCGATGCCTTCGCCTTCTTGGCAAACAGATCCATCAAAATACAGCTGCCAAGGAGTTACACTAGTTGTTCCTACTAATGTTTCACTTCCTGTGATAAAATCGGCCAAGGCTTGTCCTTTCACAGATTTAGCCGACTCATAGGTTAACTCGAACTCTGTTAAGGCGTATGCCCATTTACCGAGCCGACCCCGTAAGATTGGTGCCGATAATATGTACTTGACTACATCCATTTTGCATATTATAACGCATTTGGAAGCTAGCATATAATGTCTTAATTTGGTGCAAGCAAAATACAATGATAAGCATAATTTTTCTACTAGGGGATACCTGGTTCCTGCATCTAAAAGACGTCGGCTTAAGTAAAATATTGCTCGCTCCTTCCTATCGGCTTCTTGTGTTAAAACTGCCCCAATCGAATCACCTTCGGCCGATATATATAGTCTAAATGGTATACCATGTTTTGGCGCTTGATCAATCTTGGTGGACTCATCAGATAACCTTTTATGTCGTCGAAGGCTTTTTGTTGATCGGCTTCCCATTTGAACTCTTGGTTGTCTTTATTTTTCAGCAGCGGTGTGAAGGTACGAATACGCCCTAACAAGTTTGAGATGAAACGTCGCAAGTAGTTGATTTTCCCAATCAATACCTGCAACTCCTTTTTGCTTGTCGGCGGTTTAGTATCGGCTATGGCTTTTACTTTGGTTTGGTTTACTTCAATTCCTCCTTCATGCACCGTAAACCCAAGAAATTGTCCAGCCGACACTCCGAAAACACATTTGAGAGGGTTCATTTTTAACCCATGTAACCTTGTGCTTTCGAACATCTTTTCCAGATCGGCTAAATGTTGCCAGTCTTCTTTGGATTTTACCACTACGTCGTCAATGTATATTTCCACGGTACTGCCGATCAAATCATGGAAAATATGGTTCATGGCACGCTGATAAGTAGCACCGGCATTTTTTAAACCGAAGGTCATAACTTTCCACTCATATAGCCCTAAAGCCCCCGGACATCTGAAAGCCGTTTTGGGTATATCGGCTTCGGCCATGAATATCTGATTGTATCCAGCGTTCCCGTCCAAAAAGCTTATAATTTTATTCCCAGATGCAGCATCGATAAGCATATCGGCTATGGGCATCGGGTACTAAATCTTTGGTGTAGCTTTGTTTAAATCTCTAAAATCGACACATACCCTAAGTTTGCCATTTTTCTTCTTCACAGGGACGATGTTTGAGACCCACTCAGCGTATCGGCAAGGCCGGATAAATTTTGCCTCTAGCAATCGTCCTACTTCTTCCTTTATAGCGTCATACAACGTAGGATTAAACCGCCTAGGTACTTGTTTGAATGGCCGATACCAGGTTTTATAGGTAGCCGATGTTCGACTAGTCAGCCGGCTTAAACCTGGCATTTCATAATACTCCCATGCAAAGCAATCCTTATACTTCTTGAGTATTTCGACCAACTTTGCTTTATAAGCGGGTTCTAATTTAGCACTTACAAGCGTTGGTCTTTTGCTATCACCTTCCCCAATATCGATCTCTTCGAGCAAATCGCGTAAGTAAATCCTAACCCTTTTCTTTCTTCTTCAAAATCCTCAACAGCTTCTTCGTATTCTTCTTGCCGATAGCTCCTGGCCTTTTCCTGCAGCTTTGCTAGTGTCTTGTACTCCATCTTCTTACTACTTCGTCTGTCCGATCAAACGTGTTGGGTTTGACGCTGATCGGCTTGAATCCTGACTTCTCAACGCAGATAAAGCCGTTTTGGGTATATCGGCTTCGGCCATGAATATCTGATTGTATCCAGCGTTCCCGTCCAAAAAGCTTATAATTTTATTCCCAGATGCAGCATCGATAAGCATATCGGCTATGGGCATCGGTACTAAATCTTTGGTGTAGCTTTGTTTAAATCTCTAAAATCGACACATACCCTAAGTTTGCCATTTTTCTTCTTCCACAGGACGATGTTTGAGACCCACTCGGCGTGTCGGCAAGGCCGGATAAATTTTGCCTCTAGCAATCGTCCTACTTCTTCCTTTATAGCGTCATACAACGAGGATTAAACCGCCTAGGTGCTTTGTTTGAATGGCCGATACCCAGGTTTTATAGGTAGCCGATGTTCGACTAATTTGTCGGCTTAAACCTGGCATTTCATAATACTCCCATGCAAAGCAATCCTTATACTTCTTGAGTATTTCGACCAACTTTGCTTTATAAGCGGGTTCTAATTTAGCACTTACAAGCGTTGGTCTTTTGCTATCACCTTCCCCAATATCGATCTCTTCGAGCAAATCGTGAGTAAATCCTAACCCTTTTCTTTCTTCTTCAAAATCCTCAACATGACTTCTTCGTATTCTTCTTGCCGAGTAGCTCCTGGCCTTTTCCTGCAGCTTTGCTAGTGTCTTGTACTCCATCTTCTTACTACTTCGTCTGTCCGATCAAGCGTGTTGGGTTTGACGCTGATCGGCTTGAATCTCGACTTCTCAACGCAGATAAAATCGCAATTGTCCAAGGCTTTTCACGATATACATTCGGCTTTCGTGTGGCGATTGGTATCGAGGCTAGCCATGGCGATATGAGCCGATGTGTCGGCCGATCGACTTCTCTTGTATCCTCGTTCCCTTGCACCAATTTTTGGTGCATAGTTGATGGTATACAGCAATTGGCATGGATCGATCCCGCCTAAGGAGCATCAGTAATTGCCTTTGGCTTCAATCACAAAAAATGCGATCGGCAAAGTTTTATTACCGATCGCGATTCCGACACCATTACGCCTTTAGCCTCGGTTGGGTCTCAGTGAAGTCATTTAGCACCATATTGGTTTTGATCAAGTCTTCATCGGCTTTACCCAATTTTACGAAAGTACTTAACGGCATCGATTGATCGCCGCTCGCCATCGACCAACATACGAGATATCGGTCGTCCATTAATATACCCTTCCGGATATAATGGTTTCAGATGCCGATGCATGTCTTGTGGCTTTTCCGAACTGGCCTGGTGCTCCGAGGCATAATTGGGCGAACACTTCTTGGTAGATTCTTCGGTTTTGAACTCGGCAGTAGAGCGAATACCATGTTTATATCCATCGGTGGCGTATCATCCGGATCATCGGAGAACCGGATTCGATCGATTGGTCTGAATCACTATCGATCTGTTCCTTCTTTCTCCACTCCTTTTTCAAAATTGGTACCGGTCTTAACTTATTGAACATCCGATCCCTCTCACTCTCCTTTTCGGCCTCCCTTTCTTCTTGTGTTTTCAATCATTGAAGCCTTCTGCGTTGTGATTTCTTCGAGACACAGGGGCACCACCTAGGTTTAGGTTCTATCGGCTTCGTATTTTTCCAGCTAAATTGCTCATCTCATTGTCGATTCCATTCTACTTGTGTTAGCCGATAGTTCCCGATTTGGGAGGACTCGCCTTGCTCGATGTTGACAACCTTTCATGGATCGGCCCATCGCTTCTCATATACGGATGATTGTATATCGGTCTAGACAACCTATCTTTCTGAGACCGGTTTGGCGATATCTGAGATGAGTGTTGCATAGGACAAGACACAACTGTTGGTAAGGTCATCCCTTTCTCGACAAAAGCGCCAAAAGGGACATTGCCGATGTTTCTCTTCTTGATGGTTGGCCGACATGACATATCGGCCGCCAACGTTAGTCCCTCTTTTGCCTTAGTCGATGAAGATTCTGGTGGTGTTGAGTGTTACACCTCCGACTTATCCTTTCATACTTCCCTAGGAGTTGTGAGAAGGTCGGCTTTGGTTTGAAATCGGCTTTTCTTGGAGCCCTCTCAGCCCGATACCATTTACCGACCTCCAAGTCCCCTCTTGGTTTTACCGTTCTTGAGTTTTGTCCATTCCTATCGGCTTCTATTTGTATAGAACCGATAGTAATCTGCACTGTCTCGTCTCGTGATACAATTCCTTTAGTCGGCTTATCTTTTCTGCAGGCCTCTTTTCTTTTCGTGAACATTGAACCATGTTGACTTGAAAAGGGCTCATATCTATCTGCATAGCTGATTCTTCCGCAAATTTTAGCCTGCCATCAGTGATGGCCGATTGAATCTGTTGTCGAAAAATATTGCAGTCGTTAGTATTATGTGAAAACGAATGGTGCCATTTGCAATACCTTCGCTTCTTAATTTCCTCGGTCGATGGTATGATGTGTCCCTCCGGCAACTTTATGAGTTTTTCTTGCAGTAATAAATCAAATATCTTGTCACATTTTGACACGTCATATGAATACTTGATTTCCGCCCTATTTTTCGTCGGTTTGAGCAGAGAGCATACGAGTGGCTTTTAGAACCCTTGGTCCACTCGGCTATGTTTATTTCCGTCCTCGGAGGTGTCGCTTGAATTGTAATCTACCATGTTTACTTTGGCATTTTCATTACCGTTTGGCTTAAATCTATCTTTAAATCCTTTACATTACGTATATCGGCTTCGTGTGCCGTCTGCGGTGGAGTAAGTGGCCTAAATCTGGAAATTCTTGGCCCGATAGCTTCTCTTTTAATGGCGGGATTAGCCCTTGGAATGCTAAATCGGCCAATTGATCATCGGGTAATGTTACACTAAAGCATCTATTAAATGCGCCTCTAAACCTTACGATATAATCGGAAACCGATTCGCCGTATACGCCGGACTGAACTAAGATCAGAAATCCTAAGCTCCATAGTTCGAAAAAAGTATTCATGGAATCGGCTTTCTAGATCGTTCCATACGTGAACTGAATTTGGGGTAGATTAGTGAACCAAGTGAATGCGGCACTGCAGACAATGATAAAGGAAACGATCGATTTTTAGTCCATCAGATCATGCGGCCTCTCCACACCGAGCCATAAACCGTCCGATATGCTCAATCGTGGTGACGGAATCATCACACGAGAATTTGGCAAAGTCCGGTATTCGAAAGTTGTGCGGGTATGGCATTCGATCTATGTAATCGGGATACGGCTTCCTATAACCGATCACTCTTCCTCTGGTCAGAACCGAACTGTTCTCTTAAAGCGTTAGCAATTTGTTCCGCCCAATTGACATTGTCGGCTTGTGGTGCAACGGACATTGCCAATTTTCATGGTTCACGCCGCCCCGAGTGCAAACTTCGGGTCTTTGTCCAAATCGCACCGCAGGGGATCTTGGCACTTGGTCGCAATCATGATTAAAACCTAATGCATCGGGTATGGGCGCGAAAGGTTCGACGTACGGCGCCACCCTATACGGCGTTTGTTTCACGGTTGTGGCTCCCCGTGATTGCGGGACCTGATCTGTTCGATCGGTGATAAGCCGATAAACCGATGCTATTGGAGGGCCCATTTGACGGATTTGATGTGCTTATCTTAGCCCCATCCGTGTGCCCATGGTAGTGTGTAAATCCATCTCTCTGTATGCTTGGTTTCAAAACAGTAGGTTGAGTTGGCATTGTGATAGGCGTTTGAGCCGACAATCTTACTGTATTGGTGTTAGGTGTTATGGAATATATTGGGTACGTAGGGATGGTTTGTGGTGGATCTAGCAGGCTTCCAGACACAGCCAATTCCTGAGCAATTGTTTTCACACTATTTTCTATCACCGGCTTGGTGTGGATACTAGAGCCGATGGTGATTGATTAATGCGTGATGGATGATTGCTCGATCATACTTGATAAATCAGCTTGAGCGGGTGCGTATCGGCCACCGATTCGGATGACGAATCTCCGATAGGATTGAGGCTTGGGAGTGCGATCTTTTGAGTAACGCCACGGCGTGTTTTCGAAGCACCGCAGCATCATTTCTTCTAAAGTCGCCTTCGGTCTTCAATTTCTTTTATTTGTTCAGGGTTAAATCGGCCATCCGAGGCGCGATTATAGCATCGGTGTTGATATCGGCGGTGACCGCAGCTTATCGATTAGCGACATGATTGATTTTCTTCGTGGTCCCACCGGGCGTGCAAAAATATGTTCGCGCTAAAAACGTGAAGGAAGGTTTTCAGCCTCAAACACACAAGACAAACGCCGGGTTTGTAGAGCGTGCCAGTCAATTTGACCTGAAATTGACAAGGTAGAGTTTGTAATTCGATCAAAGCCGATAAATAAGGATCTATCGGCTTTTCGCTAGTCGGCAAGAACCGATTAGGAGATAACTAGATCAACCGGTTACAATCGATCAGGATACAAGGTAAAAATCGGCTTTGAAAAGGCGATGCGCAACAAAGCGAAGCAGATCGAACCTGGGTGAAGTCGGCGAAATCAACAATCGGCGATGCGCAACTGTGTTGAGTCCGTCGACTTGCAGAGAGGTTTATGAAGCTAAAAACAATGTAAAAGAAAAGCTTGTAAAAAGTAGATGTGTGTATTGTTGGATTGATTCCCCTCTTTGCTTGACGCCCACCTCCTTTTATAACACGCCTGGCCGATCCGAGTTGTACATGGATACGGTGCATTTACCCGTATCGGCCTCTTATCTGATTTCCTTTCCTTTTTAGAAACGCTTTCCTTTTCCGAGTCGTTTACCGATTCCTTATTATACGAATACTTCTTTTCCGATTCAGACCGATTTCAATGCATGCTGAATTTTGGTGCAAACACATACGTATATACGTTCTTCACGGATGCATATATATATGCAAGAAGAGGACAAATTAAGCCTCTCAAAGCTGTGATCCGTGCTCTCTTTACTCGTGCGGATCGTGAGCGGCTTGCGCGTCGTGGTTGGCAACCCCACGGAGTGTTTCAATCGACGGGCGTTGCGAGATGGCCGGTAGTAATTCTTATTGGAGTGTTTCAATCCATGCAGTTGCTCAAATTGTACTCTACGGACCAGTGCCCAAGTCAACGGGCGTTATTCCCGTCGTAACATCGGCCCATGCGCACGTACGTCTCGTACGTGGTTGCTCGCTACAATCGATCGACAGTGGGAATCAGACAACTGACGAGCACTTTAACCGGCTTGACGACTTGGAGAGCTAGCTAGCCAGTTGGCCCTAGCTAGTACGTCCGGTCTAGTCCAGCTGTTTAAGATGTATCCAGTTTTGAGTACATGACCCGATGGTAATTAAGACTAATCGTGCACATGCTGCATTCTCCCCATGTACTACTAGTATTATACATGCGATCAAATCATAGTTTTCAAACGACTCCAGTTTGCTGGCCACCTTGCACTTTTTAAAATCATGGCAAGCTGCATTTCCTCCAAAGCATTTCCAGACATAAGACTATCTCCAGCAATTTCCCTTCATTCCATTCCCTTCCCTATTCCCTTCCCCATATTCATTCCCTTTATTTCCTACTATCTCCAGCAGCATCCCCTCAAGGGATTTGTGAAGGGATGGGAGAGAGAATCCCTTTCTAAAGGGATTCACTGTTTGAATCCCTTCCGAAGAGAATCGTGAAGGGAATCCGCTGGAGCACTTGGGATCTGTTCGTGAAGGGATTTGGAGGGGAAGGGAAGCCGCTGGAGATAGTCTAAGACCATCTCCAACCATATTCCCTTCATTTCATTCCCTTCCCTGTTCCCTTCCCCATTCCCATTCCCTTTATTTCCACTCATCTCCAACAGATTCCCTTTAAAGGGAATTGTATAGGGAAAGGAGAGAGAATCCCTTCCTGGAGGGAATGGGAGAGAGAATCCCAGGCTGAAGGGAATGTTGAAGGGAACCCGTTGGAGCGTTCAAGGGAATGGGAATCCCTTCGCGAAGGGAATGAGGAAGGGGACGGGAATGGGTTGGAGATGGCCACCACCAGTCTAGCACTCGGCATATATGTATGGTTCTCCAATCTGTAAATTCTGGCAGAGAGAAAAGCACATGCCATGCACATGGGCAAGTGTGCACGTTGTTAGTAGCATATCTGCATATGGTGTGCGTGGTGCATTTTTGGGAAAATATTAGCCATTGACCTGATGGAGCAAGTCGTCTCCCCACTCTCTGTGCAGCCCGGCCGTAGACTTTCGTGTGTATGGCGCGTTGGTGTTGATGTCGCGCGTTATTTTTCAGCTCAGCCACTGCATGTATAGAATGATAGATTAGAGAAGTCATTGATCACTACTAGACACCCAAAAAAATTACCACTGGTTCATAATTTATACGTAGACCTAAAGTTTCCATTTCAAAACAAAACAAAAGCCAGCTGGGCGTGCTAAAATTTTCACGTCCCCGCCTGTCCGCGTTCAAGGCTTCGGCCTGACGTGTGTGCTGTGCGTGAAGGTTGAGTGTAGCGTGTGTAGAGTGCGTATGTTTGTGTGTGTTTGTAGTCTAGCCGAGCTTTTGACTATTTTTTTTTTTTTTTTAAAAAAAAAACGTATACCTGAAGTTCCTCGGAGATCGACCGTGTAAAGTTCAAACATTTTGTAAAAGAATGCAAGAGGGCCGCATTTTCGTCTTGGAAGGACAGCTCTGGCGCGCATGTTGTTATCTTCAGTTTCAAGTTCCAATATTTCCAGATTATTAGGTGGGCCTATTTGTAAAAATGAATATGGATGTAATTTCGGAAATATTGGGGGTTTCTCAGTAAAAATAGACCCCAATGTAATTTTAGAATTTTTTATCCGTCACGATAATATATTTTTGCTTAAGGGAAAACAATTCGTGCAAAAAGATTTTCGGAAGTTTCGTGGGCCTTCCCATAAAAAACGGACCTGTACGGTGCTTAAGGAAAAACAATTTGTGAAATTTTTTTGATGTTCCAGAGGCTTTTCTTCAAAAACAGACTTAGATGTAATTTTGATACCTTTGGGGGCCCTTTCGCAAAGAAACACGGCGTAAAGGAAAAATAATGTGCAAAAAAAAATTAGAATTTTTTAGGCCTCCCCACAAAAAGGAAATATATGACATAATTTCGAAACCTTTGGGGGGCTTTTTTTTTACCTATATGACAATTTCGAAACCTTTGACGGGTTTCGAAGACGCGACCTCGGCTTGGCAACGGAACGACGTATCACTGCGCCGTGCGTGCTTTGTTGCCTAGAAACGCTGATAAAATATATAAGCCCTATTAATGGCTATGTTAAGAAGACGACGCGGCCGCACGCGGAGCGAACACGCCAACAAAAAATGAAGTTCTTACAGGATGCGGAAACCTTTCAAGTTTAATATACATAGACCTAAAGTTTCCATTTCAAAACAAAACAAAAGCCAACCGAGCAACTCAGTTGGTGGGGACGCCGATGTGACGAGGACGCGCATCCCCGCCCGCCAGTGGCGTATCCAGGATTTTGGGTATGGGTGGTCCAACTTGACAGTGGCGCCAACAGAGTCGAACCGACGCCGTTCACGAAGGAGTTTTTTTTTTTTGCCTTTCCAATCCTAGGCCTTGAGCTGAGAGTTTTTTGGGTGGGCCGCGGCCCACCGGGACCACCCTCTAGATACGCCACTGCCGCCCACCCGCGTTCAAGGCCTTCCGCCCTATGTGTGTGCGCATGAGGGTTGGATGCAGCACGTGCGTATATACTGTAGAGTGCATATGTTGTTGTGTGCGTTTGTAGCCTAACCATTGCTCTTTGTTTTATAGTGAACTAGAAAATTGAGCGCGGCGGCACGCCGCGCACGTGAACGAAAAAATTGAAAAAATGTTTTTATAAAAAAACGGACCACGAGAATACTTTAATACATTTTTTCCATGCTCTGAAGGAAAAACGGACCACCAAAATATTTTTTTCGGGTAAAACGGAGAAACAAAACATTTTTTCCATGCTCCGGAGGAAAAACGGACCACCAAAATATTTTTCGGTTTTTTTTTAGGAAAAACGGAGAAACGAAAACATTTTTTCCATGTTCCGGAGGAAAAACGGACCACAAAAGCATTTTTTCCGGGCAAAACGGACAAACGAAAACATTTTTTGCATGCTCCGAAGGAAAAACGGACCACAAAAATATTTTTCGGTTTTTTTTAGGAAAAACGGTCAACGAAAACATTTTTTCCATGCTCCGGAGGGAAAACGGACAACAAAAACATTTTTCCCGGGCAAAACGGAGAAACGAAAATATTTTTTCCATGCTCCGGAGGAAAAACGGACCACTAAAATATTTTTTGTTTTTTTTTAGGAAAAACAGATAAACGAAAACATTTTTTCCATGCTCCGGAGGAAAAACGGACCACAAAAATATTTTTTCCGAGCAAAACGGAGAAACGAAAACATTTTTTGCATGCTCCGGAGGAAAAACGGACCACCAAAATATTTTTCGGTTTTTTTTAGGCAAAACGGATTTTTTCCATGCTCCGGAGGGAAAACGGACCACAAAAACATTTTTTTCGGGTAAAACGGAGAAACAAAACATTTTTTCCATGCTCCGGAGGGAAAACGGACCACAAAAACATTTTTTTCGGGCAAAACGGAGAAACGAAAACATTTTTTCAATGCTCCGGAGGGAAAAACGGACCACAAAAATATTTTTTGGGGGGCAAAACGGAGAAAGGACCTGAACGAAAAGCGCACGGACCTATTTGTTATGATTTTGGACCTGTTCGCTATTTTGAAAAATTATAAAAGCGCTCGTTTATGATTCGTATTTAACAGGAGGTTCTTTACGTAAAACGGCGAAGGAGGGACCTAAACGCGAACCGAGGAAAAAATCTTCCTCTCACAAAAAATTGCAAAAGGACCTATCCGTAATTTCAAAAACTGGGAGAGCTTTTTTGCAAAAAGAGGAGAGAGAAGGTGGAGGTGAGATGGATGCTCTAGGAGGGCTTCAAACCTCCCGAGTGTAAGGGAGGGATAATACCAGAGATCTTGGCTAAATTTCAAAAAAAAAAAAAAAAAACGTACACCTGAAGTTCCTGGGACATCGACCGAGTAAAGTTCAAACATTTTGTAATAGAATGCAAGAGGGTTGCATTTCGTCTTGGAAGGACAGCTCTAGCCTGTTATCTTCGGTTTCAAGTTCCAATACTAACTCTACTATGTGGGAGAGATTTGGAGAGCTCACAGCCCACCCACGTCACCCCCTGATGTTTTGCGAATAAGCCTTTTGACTTCCTCCGAATTAGGGATAAGTCTCTGTAAAATTACAAAAAAAAACCCTCATAATTTCTAAAATATTTTTTTACTCCAAACATGTGAGAGTGAAAAGCGTTTTTCCAAAATAGACTGTGTATTCTTTCAATTTGCGTTTAGGTCCCTCCTTTGTTATTTTGCAAAAAAACCCTCCAGTTAAATACGAATATCGAACGAGCCATTCTCTAATTTTTCGGAGTAGCGTATAGGTCCAAAAAAATAACAAATAGGTCCCCATCCTTTACGTCCAGGCCCTTTCTCCATTTTTCCCGGAAAAGATATATTCGCCAACAGAAATATGTGTGCAGCTCTATTTCTAGATTTTTTTTGCGGTTCGATCTCTAATATTTTTCGGGTCATGTATTATTACCCGGTGAACGCATATGGTTTTAAACTCAGCATCTATAATTTTTTTTTGCATATCGATCTCTAATATTTTTCAAAACATGTATTATTACCCGGTGAACGCATAGGGTGTTAAAATCGGCATTTGTAATTTTTTTTGGCAACTCAAAATCTAATATTTTCCGAAACGATCTCTAATATTTTCCAAAACATGTATTATTACCCGGTGAATGCATAGGGTGTTAAACTCAGCGTCTATAATTTTTTTTGCAACTCGATCTCTAATATTTTCTAAAAACACGTATTATTACCCGGTGAACGCATAGGGTGTTAAACCCGGCATCTATTTTTTTTCAACTCAAAATCTAATATTTTTCGGAACATGTATTATTCATTTTTTTTTGGCAAAAGACTGTTGTTACGTAAATTCATCGACGGTTCCTACGTAGCGTATTTAAAAAAAAACTAAGAAAATAAAAAAAACTTAGATCGTCCTTCCTTTTTTCAGAAAAAAAACTAGATCAGATTTCGCACGGCGCGGCATCGCGCGCCACACTAACTAGTTGATTATAATAGGTGCGAATGCGCGCGGTGCATGGTGTTTTTTTTGGGCCTTAGACGTATTTTCATATTATTGGAAGGGTATATTTGTAAAAATGAATAAGGATGTAATTTCAGAAATATGGGGGTCTCTCGGTAAAAATGGAGCCAATGTAATTTTAGAATTTTTTATCCGTCTCGATAATATAGTTTTGCTTAAGGAAAAACAATTTGTGCACAAATATTTCTGAAGTTTCGTGGGCTTTCCCAGAAAAAACGAACTTGTTCGGTGCTTAAGGAAAAATAATTTGTGAATTTTTTTTAAGTTTCAAGGGCTTTCCCTAAAAAACAGACTTAGATGTAATTTTGATACCTTTGGAGGCCCTTTCGCAAAGAAACGTGGCGTAAAGGAAATATAATCTACGAAAAAAATTTCTGAATTTTTTAGGCCTCCCCGCAAAAAAGACCTATATGACATAATCTCAAAACCTTTGGGGTTTTTTTTTTTGCCAAAAATAATCTGTGAAAAAACAAAATACAAAAGTTTTGGGGGCCTCCCCGCAAAAACGGACCGTATGCAATTTCAGAAACTTCTAGAGGCCCTTTTGCAAAGAAACACGAAAGTTTCAGGGGCCTTCCCAAAAAAAATAGATCTGGATGTAATTTCGGCAACTTTTGGGGGTCCTTCCGCAAAAAACCGTTCGCCAAGCAAGCCGGCAAGCTCCCACGCCACGCGTTGCGCATCCAAAAATCGAGCGGCGCGTGGACAGGTTTCGAAGACACGACCTCGGCTTGGCAATGGAACGACGTACCGCTGCGCCGCACGTGCTTTGTTGCCTAGAAACAGTGATAAAATATATAAGCCATATTAATGGCTGTGTTAAAAGGGCCACACAGCTGCATGTGGAGCTGACAACATGTCAGCCAAAAATGAAGATGCTGCAAGACGTGGAAATCTTTCGGGTTTAATATACGGAGTATTCACAAATAATCCCGGAAGTTTCATTCAGTCTTTACATACGAGTAATTTTGAATGTGACCCCGGAAAGAACCTTTAATTACTTTCCTACCAGTAAAATAGCTTCGCTATATGTGTGAACTTGGAAGTGCAGAATTTTTAACCGTCAATAGAAACTTTGAACGTCATGGAAATGAACACCAGGTTTCAGATACCGATGAAAATCATGATTTTCCGCTGTATCGAGCTCGCTCGATAAACGAAACTAGTCGATAAACCAGTTCAATTCAAATTCAAATTCAAAATCAAAAAAAATGAGAAATTTGAAAAATTTTATTCAATGTAAATGTGACGCCCTGCTCCTCCGCGTCCGCGCGCTAACGGCCGCCGCTTCTTCCCGCCGCCGCCCACACCCAGAATCGGCCGCCTCCTCCGCGCCACACTGCGCGACTCACGCTGCAGCCGCCGCGCCCGCTTCTATAAAGCACCTCGAGCCCTCTCTCTTCCGGTGCCCTCTCCCTCTCCTCCTCGCCTCTCTCCACGCCCTCGTCGGGCCGCCCGCCTCTCGGTTCCTCCGGCTCCACTGAAGCCCGCCACCGCTTTCGCCGCCGCAGTGCGCGCCGCTTCTTCTTCCTCCGCTCCGGCGCCGGCCGCCCGCCCTCGCCGGCCCGCTTTGCGCCGTCACACGCCCGTGCGTGCACGGGTTGCGCGTGGACCCGGTCCACGCCGGCTGGGGGCCCACCTGTCAGCTTTATAAAAAAAAAATATTTCCATTTCGTTTTGAAATAATCCAAAAACCGAATTTCAGCCGCTGACGTCAGCATGACGCGGTAATTCGGATTTTTTTTAAAAAAAATTTAAAAATTCCAGAAAATCCGTTTTATTCGTTTTTAAACTTCCGGGAGCCTGTTTTCGCCCGTTCGAACTCCGTTTGGCTCCGTTCTTCTTCCTAAATTCATTAAAAATCTTAAATTTTAGTTTAGTGCTAGTTTGAAATTCAATTTGTGTTTATTTGAATTCATTTGGATTTTATTTGAATTTGAGTGCTTTTTACGCGTAGATTACGGAGAGTCCGAGGAGTTCCCGAACGACGATTTCGAGCAGCAACTCGTCAAACCAGGCAAGTCACACCCTGTTGATCATGTTGCTCCCAATTTGTGAACTTGTATGTTGAATTTTAAAGTATTGCATGCTTATTTATTATAGACATTAATTTTCGACCTAGTTTTAAATGATAGTTATATCCAATTTCGACATGCGACCTTTGACATTTGAATTCCGATATCCTTGTAACCTTAGGAAAAATATGATTTATGACTATGGTAATATTTAGACATTGCTTAGATATGCTTAGAACTGAACTTAGGAAGTTTTGGGGAACTTTATGCCAAAATGATATCATGTTCAATTGAAAACTTATAGTGATCAATGTTAGTATCAATGTGGAGATTAGTATGGTTAAAATGAAAATGACTTAGACCGGGCGAGAATTGGTTGGAAAGTGGTGAGGTCATGGTTCTGGGTTGGTGGACAGTCTCGCCTAGTCAATTAAGGACCGGTCTGAGTCTTGCTGAATGTAAAGCCTAACCGTACTACCACGAGTCTGGAATGGAACAGACCTGGCTATCCTTATTAAATCATTTCATGGACAGTCATGCTATATGGGGGTAGTGGTGTGGTGAAAGCGAGATGCTGCCACTCTGGCGCAAGAGGGGGCTTCTGATTAGAGGGAGTCTTTCAGCGGTGAAACCTTAGCGGGCATGACTACATGTATGAATTTAATATAGGGGCCTTGTCATAATTTTCTCTGTCACTCACCAAAGGAAGTGTGTTGACATAAAAGGGAAATATTATGTCTTGTGGGTAAAGTTGTACAACCTCTGCAGAGTGTCAAACTAATCGATTAGCCGCGCCCGCGGTTATGGGCATGCTGAGTAAGCCATTCTCAGATTAGACTTTAGTAAATTAAAATTTGGTTTTCAGAAATGATGTTGGATGGAGGGAGTCCATCATGGATAAAACTTAACCAATTTCAGGAGAGATTCCTGAGTCGTAAAGGAAAATGTATAGATTTGAGTTTCATTATAAACTATTCCATTTAAAATTGTTTTGAATGATTATTAAACTATTGCTTTACGCTTAAACAAACCATATTGCCATCCTTTGATTACCCGCACATTTATATTGCATTTCCGGTGTGATTTGCTGAGTATGCTAGTACTCACCCTTGCTTAATTTGCTGCTTCAGAGGAAGAATACCACGATGGTGAGGATCAGTTGGACTAGGCCACGTCCCCAATCGATTGCCTGTGGCAAATTAATTGGGCTCTATTTATTAATCTTCAATTCCGCTGTTTTCATTTATTCGTTTATTTATTCGTTGGCCTGCGCGCCATTTCATTTGTAACTTTGAATATTTATTATTAATAAAGAACGCTGGATATGCTATGGTTTCATTTCTACTGTGTGTACTAGCATTTCCTGGACTAGTACAGAATACACAGAGGATTTCGGAGGTGTTATTCCGGGGTCCGACAGTAAACCAGTCGAAAATTGGTCAAAATTTGGCTTTAGAAATATTTCATCTACTTTGCCGATTTTCTATGTAAACCGATCGAAAATAGGTAAAATTGATTGATTTTTTTATTTTTTTCACGGCTATTTTATCATTGAGTTCAAAAAATTTAATTTTAAACTCGTTTGGTTTCTATTGATTTTCGACGAAAATCGATACACGGACGATGTCCAAGCTTGATTAATTGGTAATGTAAACCTGGTCAGGAGTCTTGAATGCTCGTAAATTTGCGAGCATCATGGGGTCACTAACTCGAAACAAGCAGGCAACTTGATCATGTAGGTTACAACCGGCCGCGGCGCTAACTATGCAAGCGACTCGACGCTCTTGCAACATGCATGATCTAATTAAGTAAGCCTTTTTGTTTGTTCATGCTCATTGCTAGTTCTTATAGCATGTGCTAATCTCCGATCGCTTAGTCGCTTGTACACTATAAATAGGCCATGTATGGAGCTCCAAACACGTCCCATTCTCATACGCTCTAGCTACTAACTAAGCAGCCGTAAGCACATACTCATATATCAGCGAGCCACCGTCACCGACAATTAAGCTAGTACGGAATACGACATGAGGCATTCGCTTCTTCTCCTTCCTCTACTCGCCACCTTCGTCCTTGCCATTGCTAATGGCGACGACTACACAGCTGCCGCGCCAGCACCAAGCCCGCATGAGGCAAGCCCTCCGCCGCCGGATAGTCCTCCGCCACCACCGCCAGTTAGCACTCCGCCGGTTAGCCCGCCGCCGCCGCCGCCGCCACCGCCCGTTAGCCCACCGCCGCCACCGCCCGTTAGCACTCCACCCGTTAGCCCGCCGCCGCCGCCCGTTAGCCCACCGCCGCCACCGCCCGTTAGCACTCCGCCGCCGGATAGTCCTCCGCCACCACCGCCAGTTAGCACTCCGCCGGTTAGCCCGCCGCCGCCGCCACCGCCCGTTAGCACTCCACCCGTTAGCCCTTCGCCGCCGCCGCCCGTTAGCCCTTCGCCGCCGCCGCCCGTTAGCCCTCCGCCGCCACCGCCCGTTAGCCCTCCGCCACCGCCGGCGTGGTCGCCCGTGACGAACGTGAACGATAAGTCGATCCAGCAGGTCGGCCAGTTCGCCGTGCACGCCTACTGCCTCAACACGGGGGCAAAACTGGTGTACGTGAACGTCGTCAGCGGCCAGACACAGCCGTACAGCGGCGGCAACAACTACCAGCTGGTGATCACCGTCGCTGCAGGCTCCGGTGGGAATACGGCGCAGTACAACGTGTTCGTCTGCGGCACCCTTGGTACGACGAATTGGAAGCTCTTGTCCTTCACGCCGAAGTACTGATTTCGCGCGTCTAGAGAAAGCTAAAGTGGGTAAACGTAGGCGTATTTGGTAAACTAATCCAACTTCAACATGCGTGTTTGTATTTCGCGTTAATTCATATATTGTAGTCGACTGTCTGCCGGTGTGTTCGGTACACAGACGCTGTTCATCTTTTCCCATCAACGATTCGCTGCCATTTTGTTATGCGTTGTTTACTTGTTCGAACATTTAACACCCAGCTTCATGGATAGTGGAAGTGATATGGAATATATACACGCCGGTTGGACAAATACACCGTACACGTCTTACGGTTGTTGTGCTAAATATATTAAGCAAAATAAAGGGAAAAACATAACAATTGATGACAAATACATATACCATACATATATGCTGTTCTCTTTGTTCAACACATTAATTTTCAGGTAATCAAAAAGTCGAGTACATCTTTTTTTTGAAAGGGAGGATGATGTGGATACATATATGCTGAATACTTTTCAATTAATTATATTATTTGACTAAAAGAAATTATTGAGCCACATTAAATATTACCAGTGAACTGGACATTACTACAGAAAAAGCCATCACAGATGGTTCAGAAACGTCATCATAGACGATTTTTTGAACCGATTATAAGCATATGTCGGTGATAATAACGACGCATCACAGACAATTTGTGAATCGTTAGTGAAACATCTATAACAGACGGTTCTTTATACAAATCATTTGTGATATCATTTTATCAGACGATTCGTGGTCAAAACCGTATGTGATATTACTATCACAGACGGTTTGTATTAAGAACCGTCTATGATAGTCTTAGATAGTTCTTGGTTGGTAGGCATAGAGAACTACCACATAATATTATTTATACTATGGACATTGCTCTTAGAGAATATCCAACATCAAAGTTAAGTACCTCCTCGCATCTATGAGAATAAATGTTGATGGATTCCAAGGTAAAATCCATTTTTATCCACAGTTCGTCCTGAAAACAAATAGGCGAACTCTAGATGGAATTGGATTTTACCTTGGAATCCATCAACATTTGTTCTCACGACATTGATGAGCTACTTAACTTGCTATTGGACATTCATCTGGAGCAATATCCAGATCATGAATAGTATCATATGACAGTTCCCTATGCCTACCAGCCAAAAACTGCCTAAAATACAATAGAAAAGGTTGACATCACTGTATAGTATCATAGGATGAACATAAAAAAATATCACTGAAGCAAACGTGACCAGTCGGATGGCCATTGTTTAGACTTCTCCTTGCCAAGGATTGGATCAAGCTTCCTCAACGTGGATTAGGGTAGACTGGTAAGTCTCCGAGACCACGAGATAAATTCTTATGTACATTCTCTTGTGGTTTGATCACTTGTCTTTATTTGAGCAAATTTACTTTCATAGCTTATTTACTTGCTCTAGAATTAGAATTGTGTTGTTACTTAATCTTAGAATTGTTGGTGCACTTTAATGAAACCTATAAGATTTAGGTCTTATTTGTCAAAATTCTTAATTATAGTATTACTTGCTTTATTCATTGCAATTAGAGCCGAGAATTTTAGAAACATCCTATTCACCCCTCCTCTAGTCGGTTATCCTTGATCATACAAGTGGTATTAGAGTTTGGTCTCTCATGATTTCACCGTCTAGAGATAAAAAAGATAGCTAGTGAGGGTGTTTTCATAGGTAAGGCACCGTTTTTTTATGGCACGAATTATACATATTTGAAAAATACACATGACCGTCTATCTCAAGGCCATGAGCCTAAGCATTTGGAGAATTGTAGGTGAGGATTTCGACATGTCGCTTGATCCCACATCCATAATCGATCAAGATGAGTGAAACTCCCACATCAATGCTCAAGTAATGAATGCTTTATTTGAAGCGTTAAACGCGGATAAGTTCAATCGCGTGAGCAATCTAGAGACGTCTCACAAGATATGGACAACCCTCTCCAAAATACATAAGGGCACATCTGCGATCAAGTGGACCAAAATACATATGCTTCAGATCAAGTATGAGAGTTTTGTTATATTGCCCCATGAAACACATCATCGAGATGTATTCACGATTAAACAATATAGTGAATGAGCTCAAGGGTCTTGGTGGTTCACTAACCGATCTTGATATTGTTCGTAAGATGCTTAGGGATTTATGGGACAAATATGAAATGTTGGTGATGCTCTTCCTCAACTCTCACAAATTAGCTAAAATGACGCTAACCACATTCTTGGGCAACCTCATAAAAAATGAGTTGTATAAGAAGGAAAAGGAGAAGCTCTTGGAGTAAAGTTCTTCCAAAAAGAGGAATATTGCCTTCAATGCAAAGGCGGGGTCAAGCGAGAAGACGCTTGATGACTCCGAAGATGATCCGATGAAAAGATGGCCCTCCTATTGAGGAGAATGGGAAGATTTATGAAGAGGCACTCAAGCTCGAGCATTCCTCATAAATTCAAGAAGGGACAACACTCAAGCAACAAATCGCTTCGCCAACATTCGATGCTTCGAGTGTGAGGAAAAGGAGCATATTGCCTCAAATTGCTCCAAGAAGAAGGATGACAAAGGGAAGTCATCCAAGAAGAAGCTATTCCACGTCAAGAAGAAGCTCTTCAAGTAGCTTCACAAGGATGGCAAGGGTGAGGCTCATATTCGGTAGTGGGATGCTGAAGAGTAGTATTCGGATTCCGACTCCTCTGATGAGGACACCCCTTCCAAGAAGAAGGGTCATGCCGATGTCACCATCAAGGAGGCTTCATCACATTCGGCACTCCACTTTGTCTTATGGCAAAATGAGATAAGGTAAAAACTAATGATGATGATGATCCCTCTTATGATAAATTCATAGATATACCTGAGGATTTAAATGAGTACCTTGACAAAGAGAAGTCTAAACATAAGGCTTTGAGAGAAAAATTTACATCTCTCAAGGAATCTTATGATGAGCTCAAAAATACTCATGAGACTTCTTTTCAAGAACCCTTCAAAGTCCCAAGTTGATGTAGGAGTCTCTCATGATTTTATTGATGCTATGCCTAGAGTAGATGTTTCATCATGCAATATTTCAAAGTCTAGCATAGCAACTTTATGTGATGACTTGATTGCCATGCCTCCTAGTTCTTACACTAGCACATTTTCTACTAATAATAACAATAATTTAATTATTGAGAACAATAAGCTCAAGGAGTAGGTGATCAAGCTAAATAAGAGCTTGGATCGGTGTTTCAAGAGTAAGGAAACACTCAATAAGATTTTAAGTGGAAAACATTGCTCATACAACAAGGAGGGACTTGGATTCGTCCCAAAAAAAGGTAATAAGGTGAGCAACAAGACACCAAGGTTCTTTAAATCAATTGGGAAGCTTTGATATAAGTGTCATGATGTGAGACATATAGCAAATGATTACCCATTAGGTAAGGCTCGTAAGAATAATATTTATGATTCATGTTATGTTCTTAGGAAAAATAGCAATGGTACAATAGTAGCTAAATTTGTTAGCACTCCAATACTTGGTCACAAGAAGAATGCCATTTGAGTGCCTAAAACCTTAATTACTAACTTTCGAGGATTCAAATAAATTTAAGTACCTAAAAAGGTTTGATTTTCTTTTGTAAGTGAACTACAAAATTGGTGGACGACATTGGGTGTTGGATAGAGGGTGCACTCAACACATAGCCGGAGACCAGAAGATGTTCACCACATTTGAGAGTGTAGGTGGAGATCACGATAAAATCACATTTGTCAACAATAGCAAAGGAAATGTATTAGGTTTGGGTAAAATCGCTATATCTAATGACTTTTCAATTTCTAATGTTTCGTTAGTTGAAATTTTAAATTTCAATTTGCTATTCGTCGCGCAAATTTATGATCATGGTCTTATTTGCACTTTCTCTCAAAATGGAGTTGAAATAAAAAAAAACAGTAAATTCTTGGTTTTCAAAGGTTTTCGATTTGAAAATCTCTATTTGGTTGATTTCTTCTCAAATGAGTCTTGTCTTCAAACTTGCTTTATTGCAAAAGCATCATTGGGATGGTTATGGCATAGAAGGCTAGCTCATGTTGGGTTAATTCAACTCAAAAAGCTTTTCAAAAATGATTTAGTTATGGTCTATGAGCCATCAGCGAGTTTACGTAACCACATGGTTATTTGTTTAAAAAAATCTGATGGACCTACACTCTCAAATTTGCGTAGCCTACAGGCAAGGGTATGTTTGGAGTGTCTTTATTTGACATTCAAAACTAGTCTAATTAAAAATAATTTAAAAAAAATTATACGATGTAAATCGGTCGATTTTAAATCAAAATCGTGTAATAGTACCGCAGTGGCCAACAACCATCAATTGGTAGGTTGATTTTCAGCTAAAACCCGTCAATTTTTTAAGAAGAAAAAAATCAAAAAATTTTAATTTTTAATCCTTCGGTTTATGATGATTTTTTAGTGATTTTTAACTCGATATTTTCTATTTTTGAATTTTAATTTTCAATCAATTTTTTAGAAATCGATATTGTTAACGCTGACCACAGGACTTGTAGGCATGCCACCACAAGATCCACCAGCATTCCACTTACGATAAATCTACAATAATTCTTTCATCTTTACCGCACACAGCGTAGGTAAGCTGCTGTTTTCCGTAATAACAGAACACGTGACGAAGCAAGTTGACGGGTACAGCTCACAGAAAACAACATACATGGTACGATGGTAGATGCAAGCAAATCCCGTAATATTTCTTTAGGAGTTTACATAGTATGGCAGTTCTCTGAACCATCAGTAGCAGATTCTACGCTTCTACTGCACATCAGACATGCAAACTCCTGGAACTCTTCCGTGCGTTACTGATCTGGAGCTCTTGTGCACTCCAGATCCCGTGACCGATCCGAACAGCCATCAGGTTAAAACACCGCTGATTTATATCAGAAAATCCCATCAATTCTACATAAACAATGGGCATGGTTCTTCTAGCATGGGTCCCTTGCAAAGTATGTCGGTGAAAATGGGCATGGTTCTTCTAGCATGGGTCCCTTGCAAAGTATGTCGGTGAAAACAGAGACCGCCTCCTGCAGGTATGACGTCCTGTGGTCATCAGGGATGGGAGCGTTGAGCATCGTCTGAAAGCAGCTCATGTAGAGATTTGGCGCCAAGCCCTCGCCGGGGGAGTTCATTAGAAGCTCGCACAGCTCTTCCGCCATCTTCGAGAAGCACGCCCTGCCAAACTCAACAATGAGGACAAGCCTAGAGAGTAGATTCTATAAGAAACAACCCATATGCATTGATGCATTCAAACAGTCTTATAATGACCATGAATTTCCACGGTGGTTATGTAGCTTGTTTTGGATCCGGCTATACAATAAAGGTCCAAAGAAAGTAGCTTTTTGCAAACCTTAATTACACAGTAAGCTTACTAACACTACATTAAGTTCTTGGAACCGGGATATTTTCAGTTAAAGCATAAAATGGAAAAACAACAGTTTCATGCAGAGAATTATATTTGGCTTCTTTTCACATTGCGGATATGTTACTGTTGTAGCATCAAGGCTAAATAGTAGGTATTTCCGTACCCTTTGTCATGAGGAGACCATGAGAATGAGTTGAGAGAAAAATGAGAGAGAGAGAGAGACCCCATGTTCCCCTTGGGGGTCTTTATAAAGAGAAGAGGTAGGGGAGTGCATTCCCCGTTTTGCCCCTGTTATATGACATAGAGAAGGGTGTTTTGGTACATTATTCCTTAATACAGCATGGAAATTGATACACCTACATTTGTACATACTAACTAGGTTCCATAGGCATCTCCGACGGCCCTAGGGGCTGGCTCCCCTACAACAGTTACTGCTCATTTTGAGAGGTACTTCTATTCTTTTTTTAAAAAAAGTTGCACAAATATTAAAGCATGAATGAAAGGTAGATGGTAATTACTTACCCCTTCACTTGCTTCAAGATTCGTGCAATTTGTATTAAGAGGAAAAGCATAGAAGCACTGCTCATTTTATAATCGTATCTTACCTCGCCTCAACAGGTAATTTGCTTCCCCATATAAGCAAGGAATCATTTAATCGGCCAAAAAAACTCATGCATGATTCATTCTTCTTCTCAAGTGGATCCTGAAATATTAAATAGTGTCATGTTCATTCACAAATCTTCAGGAAAATATTGAATTATTAAGGAAGAGTCCTCACCAAATCATTCATGGTACTTTCTTCTTGCATAGAGTTCCTTAGAATGTAATAGTCTATGTATATTCCAGCACCAAGGTCCCAGTCAGCAATTTCAGATTTGTGATTCTCCAAAGAACTTGTAATGTCCCAGATCTCTTGATGGTTTGCTAAAACAGTTATCGAGAAAGAACAAAGAAGTGATTGCAAACTCATACCACAACATCAATCATGTGCTGTTTATCAACAGAAGCAGCACAAATTTGATAAGTCACCCTCAACAAACATATGAACAGAACAAAGATGAAGAGAAATAGAACAGAAATTCTAGAGAAGCTTCATTTGATTAGGTTATGTAGGAGGTACAGTTGAAAATTCATGCAGAGGAAAGAAGGTGAAACATTTGAAAAGGGTCATTTGTAAACCTGTTTGTTTAGTACATTGTAGGAGAAACTTACATGACAGAAAAAGAGAATGAGCAACAGATGTCATGAAAATGATATGAGCTTTCTTCCAATTGCCACATTGAATAAAATTCTCCAGTGCACCCTGCCGATCTCCATAGTATTCATGATAAAGAGCCTGTATATAGAGATCATTAACCACACATAGTTCAAGTGTGATGTTTTTCTCATAGTTGGATAGGCACTTTTTTTTACTAAAGATCATACATTGACTGCATGTCAGATAATTTGTAGAAAGCAAGGAATTGGTACTCACCAAAGCCTCGTGCATCCATTCTGCTGGAATACCGAGTTCTGCAATATATTGTCTCTGAGCTTCATCTTTACTCCATAATTCACAATACTGTGACAAAATTTCCCTGGTTAACTTCTCATGGATGTACGGGGCATCATCAAGATGTGGCATATGTATAATGACGTAGATAGCCCAATGGCACTTCCCAAGACATAGTAATTGATAAACAAAACTCAAATCTAGTATGTGCAGATCATTTGCACTGAAAGCACCAACAGCTTCTAGGATAGAACGCTGATGCCAGATCATATGGTAGTCCAAGGGATCATATGAAGACGAGAATGCACTGAACATAGTTTTTAGCAGCCCAAACTTCTCATCTTGATTGGCATGAAGAAGCATTAAATAAAAAGATATGTCGAATCGGTCACCTGGGGACCACTGAAGTGCCTCATCAAGAGGTCCTTCATCGATATAGACGGGAACAGGATATGGAACTTTGCCCTCACCGAGTAATTGGTGATAAGAATGAATGATAATATCAAGTGATGTATCAGGTGATAATTGATACCACATGATTAAACCAAGATACCTTTTCCAGTCGATTGGTGAATCTAGTAAAGCACCTTGTATGTTACCACCAAGCAGCTCATATATCTTTAACCTGTCCACCTCGATATAATCAAAATCCAGACCATTTATTTTCCATAGATCCAGTTGCTGAGCAATATCAGATCGATTTAACATTGACCCACCTGCCTGGCTTAGCAAGATTGCCAGCCGGACATCGCCCCTTGAAGCAGCAACTTCTGCAGCTGTGTCTAATTGTCGACCAGTCAAAAGCAGAATAATGTGTTCCAAGTACCTGGCATCACTTAAGGAGCCCACCTCTCCTTGTACCCGATGACAGACACTGTCCTGTAACCAATTGCTGAAGTCTGCTCTCCTAACCAAAGGAAGTGCTTCAAGGTCTATGTTGACAGAACCTTCTTTCTTGTCTAAAATCATGCCCTCCTGATCCTCATCACCAGTAGGCTCCAACTGGTTACCAGCTGCTCTTTCCGAGAACAAGACCCTAATTAACTCCCAAACTGTAATTTGATGCATTAACAGCACACGTGAAGACATAGATAAATCGCTGGCTTCAAGCTGCCTTTCAATGATGTCAATATAAGACCTGCAAATATCTGGCAAATCCAAACGACTTGCCACAACTTTCTGAAGCTTTAACTTAAACGAGTCAGACTCAGTTTCCAGAAGTTCACGATCCAGCCTCTTATGGAGGTCCATTGGATCTGAGAAACGTAGTTCTGTCAGCTCTTCCTTAACTTTGTTCTTCTCATCACGCACAACTTTGTCAACTGCAACTTTCTCTATGTGAATAACAGAAGATAGGCCAGTTCCAGGACTATGGACCAGACTACCAGAATGAACAAGGATGCCATTTGGTCCCCAACCAACTCGAAACGATCTACCCATAAATAAAGCAGCATCCACTACACAATTAGTATATATTTTTCCAGAAACAGGAGTTGCTTGCTCGGCCGGCAGCTTAAAGCCTTCCACCTTGGTCATCCTCACTGGAAATCCCTTGTTTTGCCCAGACATAAGAATACCCTGGGAAGAAGGACCAAGCTCTGAAGAATGTACACTATATTCCAGCAGTGCCTGTGATTCTTTCCTTGCAAGAATATCATATCTCCTTCCAATCTTCTGAGAAGAAACATGCAAAGGAGAGAGAGACCTCAGCGTTGGAACATTAGCACTTGAGTTGGGTGAATCCACATTCATCCTTTCTCTGCTAAGATCAGATGGAAAGCCATCCTCCATATCTTCATCTTCCTCGTTGGAAAACATCGCCATCCGCATTTCTTGCATCTTTGCAGGGTCAAGCCCAAGATGAGCAGGCAATGAATGTGAAAGCTCCAGTTCTAAACCATTTGCAGGTGGGTCTCTTACTTCAGCAATCGGCTGCCGAACAACCACCTCATCCATGACAACATCCTCTTCCTCCTCGTCCACAAGACCAAATCTACTAAAATGATCAACCTCGAACTTCCATTTGCCATTCACAGGGTTGAATGAAAGAAACCTAGCACCTTGCCTTCTCGAGTGACACCTTAGCAGCTCAACAAGGATGCTGGGCTCTGGAAGTTTCCTCAAATCCAACTTCAACGTCACTTCTGCAGCTTTATTAAGACCATGCCCTACAGGCGGCTTACCGGCCTCATCCTCATAAACAACCACACAATGGCGATCAAACCTCACGATTTCATTCAGGTCCATCCACCTCACGTCGGTGTTGCCGGGGAACATAACTTGCCCATACCTCACTCTCCCGACGACGAAGTTTGGAACCCTACTGCAGTAGCCTGGATCGGCCGCCTCCCTCTCAACCAGCTCATCGATGGACGGCCACGTGAAATAATTGGAGGAACGCAGCACCGGGAACATGGAGTCGGCAGCCATTGGGGGCAATGAGGCGACCCAGACAGATTCAGCAGCGGCGAGCGAAGGGTCCCTGCCTTGGCGCTGCGGACTTCATATCTCCATGCGCAGCCAGACCTGCTCCACATGAACAATGATTCGTGGTGAGATGAGAGCGCGCGCAGGGAGCAAGTTATTATTCAGATCATGCGGTTTCACCGCGGCTCAAACTACTTGGCGAACCTAGCCTAGGGTTTGAGCAATTCGAACTTTCGAAGGCAGTGTGCAACAGCTCGAAAGGGAGTAGGAATTACCTTGTGACCGCAGGGGAAGGCGCGCAGGGCGACGCCGGCGAGCGGCGAGGGAGGCAACGGCCGCGCCGCTTGTGAGACGGCGGGGTTCGTCGCTTGGCTAGTGGCGGTGGAGTGGACTGACCCGGTGAGCACGCCTAGTTCGATCGGCGAGCTAGGGCACGGATCGATCGGTCAGACGCGTTGGCCGTTGGGCTTCCCAATCATGGGCCGCCGACCGTGCTGCATTATTTCATACTACTAAAATAAATTGGGGATACTAGGGCCCAAATGTTCGATGGGACGGTTCTATCGGACGCTCTCAAAAGTACTCCCTCCGTTTCATTTTATAAGACGTATTTGGTTTCGTTAAAACAAGACTTTGATTAACGATTACTTTATTAATATATTATTTATGCAATACAAAATCATAATTATATATAAGTACTTTTGAATACAAATCTGCTTATATCAATTTTGTGTCATAAAAATTATATGCTAATAAAGTAATTCTTGGTCAAAGCCTTGTCCTAATGAAACCAAATATGCCTTATAAAAAGAAACGGAGGGAGTAGTACAGTAAATTTTTTTCTACACATGTAACCATTCATGACAACATTGTAAAATTTTTTCTAAAAAAAATATTCTCTCAATAGCTTAGACAGATTTGAGTAGTATTGGCTGTCTAAATTAGGATTGACCAACCTATTTGAAAAAATAGTATAAAGGTATTAAAAACAACAAATGTATATTAAAAAACATGTTGCAATCTTACAACATCTTCAAGATGCACATGAAACAATCAAAAATACCCGGTGCAACATCTCAAAATAAATTGTTTCGCAATCCATTGCGACAAAAAAAGGGCAACAAAATAAATACCCTTTTGCAACAGGAAAGAACTCTCCTGCAACAACTAAACCTTCACCTACAACCAAAAGAAAAACATTTGCTACTAGATCCGATAAATACACATTGCAACAAACAAAAACACTTGTTGCGACATTGGAGGAAGCGAGTTGCAACATTTCGAAAAAATAAACTATCGGTACCATGTGAGGAGTAAGCGAGGAGAGGCAGAAGCAGAACAGCAGCAACATCCAGTGAGCACACCCTCACCACTCATCATCATCATAGCAGGCCCCTAATCCGTCGGTCCGGAGCCAGAACCAAACAACAGACCGCCCGCCACGGTCCAGTAGCAAGCACTCTACTTTGCTACCAGTAGCATCACCAAGCATCAGCAAAGCAAAGTGACACCAGGTGGATTGGCGACCCGACGAAGGGGACGAGGAGGAGGGGCTGATTTGGGGTGGAGGAGGATGGAGGAGCATGTTGCTAGCGCCATGTCGACTCTGTGTTCCGCTCCCAATTTGCCACCGCAGCGATGGAGAGAGAGAGAGAGAGAGAGAGAGAGAGAGAGAGAGAGAGAGAGAGAGAGAGAGAGAGAGAGAGAAGGGTTGGTCGAGGGTTTCGATTTTCGAAATGCAAAGGGATGAAGTTTTTGGAGTTCCAGCGATGGAACTCATGAAGTTATGACCTCCAATTCTATATGTATCCCACGGGTGTGAACAGATTCTGTTTATTAATTTGGATGGAAAAAAATATTGAGCCCGGATAACATGTGGTGCGCCGTGTGGGATTAGGACTATGGCGTCTAATATGAGTTGTTTGTATCGAACGTATTAGATATGGCAACGGGGACCCGAAACCCGAAACCCGACGGGTATTTACTCCATTAGGGGTCGGGTATGGACTATTTTTCATACCCGTGGGTCTATTAACGGGCAAAATTTAGTACCCGCGGGTAGAGCGGGTACGGGTCCGTTCTGCTATTACCCGTACCCGTTCACCCGTGGGTTCCCGTATAATGATAGATTTCGGGTGCGAGTTATTTATAAATGTTCCCGTATTATGCTAGTGTTCACTGTTTCTGCTTAATTTCTGTAAAACTAGCGGCATGTAGCTTCTTGTACGCGATCTGCTGCATACGTTAAAGTCAATCAACTCTCTACTAATGTGAATATACGGGAACGACAAATCACCTAATCTTAGTGCAGTGCATGGTAGAGTTGTGGTGTACCACTTTACCTACCGGATTTCACATGCATGCTAGTGTCCATCTTTACACATACGTGACTACGTGAGCAGTATCTTTGTGAGGTTACGGATTTATAATCCTGACCTTCGTATTTATAAAGGGGCGTACTCGTACGTACGTCGTAATGGTGTCTAGCTACCTTAGCAAGTACACTAAGCAAGACAAACAACCCAGTATTTTATTTTTAATGACAGATTTCGGGTGCGGGTTACCCGCTGGGTACCCGTTACCCGCATGGGTACGGGTATAGGTAAATTTTGTACCCACGTGCGGGTATGGGTATTGGAACAGGTGAAGTTTACTAACACGGGTACGGGTACGGGGTGGTGATACCCGCCGGGTATAAACCCGTTGCCATCCCTAGAACGTATGCTTCGTAGCATTTTCAAAATAAATTTAGCACATATATTCATTCTTTTCAATCAGATTAGTTAATACCTGGTACGGTATTTGCTCCGGCACATCCAAAATTTTAAAAGTGCTACAAAATCACCTCTTTGATAGACCAAATTTATTGATTGAATTAGTTCTGATTTTAGTGGTTTGAGGGTTTTTTAAGAACTTAGAATTATTCGTATTGTACTTTTAGTAAAAGTTAAACATATGTGTTAGATTTATGATGTTATAAAATTGTTATACAAGACTATAGAGTTGTACTTGTGAAGTGTGCACCTTCAACGAAAATTTTCTAGTTCCGCCATTGGTTAGTACTTTCTTTTGTAGTAGACTAGTAGGAATACACCTAATAAACCAACGGCTAGATCTGACTTTTATTATCTACCATATACTTACTAATATTATGCACCATAAAATTTCTAAAAAATAGAGGGAATGTCTGCTTTGACAAATTTTTGTTTGGCAAATCAGTTAAATTTTGGACCCTATGATCAAAACCTACATTCCTCATACTCCCATATTAAAGATGGGAGAGTTTTGGAACTCTCGCGCTGCCCACGTTGGCCCTACCTCCACCCTCGCGCGACGCGTGGGGTCACGACGTGCATCCTACCCGTAGAGCGTCCCTGCTCTGCCCCCACAACTGCGTCGTCCTCGCCCTCGCCCTTGTCCCAGCGCCCGTGACGGCCTCGCCCTCGCCATCGCCCCCAATCCCTTCCTTGTGGCCATTGGATTATTGGGTTGGCTCGCCTTGCTCGAGCGCCGCTGGTGCTAAGGTCCGTTCCCCTCGCCCTCGTTCCCTCTCCTTCTCCGTGGCGGATGCACGGGGGTGCGTGAGGGGGCTAGCGCACCCCCTCTACCTGTTGCACCCCCAAGCCTCGTATGATTTTGACGGCATTTTTGCTACCATGAGGTGGGAGAGCACCGGCTGGCAACGTCGCGGCCCACGATCGTCGGGCGGGAGGAGGCAGGCACTGCCACTGAGCAAGAAGCAGAGGCACCGAGACTGAGACCGAGCCAGAGAACTGAGAGAAGGCACGTTGAAGAAGAGAAGGATAGAAGAGGCGACGCATGCGTGTGGTTGCACGGTTGCACCAAACCAACCCAGAGCTTACTAGACAAATCTTACTCTAACCAAACTGGTAAAGTCAAACCTCAATTCCCATAATCCTCAAATCCCTGATCTAGAGATTGGAAGGACTCATCAGCCATCGCCCATGAAGGAGGGGCCAAGGTACGCTAACCGCTGGGCTCACCGCGCTAGGTGAAGAAGGGGCATCGCCACGCCCAATGCGGCGGGCTTGCTGAGTCACCACACCGCGTCAAGTGAAGGAGTCAGGGCCTTCGAAGGCCACGCTACTGGGTGAAGGAGAGGGGGCCACACCAGCCACCGAGGGAAGGGGGCGGGGCCACGGCACCAGGGGAAGGAAGGGGCCGATGGACCGAGCCGGGGGAAGGAGGGGGTCGGCGAGCCGAGACAAGATGATAGGGCTTGGGGCGCCGTGCCCAGGTGAAGGAGTTTGGGGCTCGGGGCCCTACCCTCCCGGGTGAAGGAGGCGGTCAGTCGGCTGGGGCCAGGGCCGAGAGTGGAGGCCGGAGGAGCCGTCGCCAGTGGGAATGATCGAAGGACTAAGCCATGGGCATGGGGAACCAGGAAGAGACGTCGCTAGTGGATAAGGCAAGCAATGTTCGGGACATAAACTTAAAAAATCACGGTAAATTCATGACAAAATGTCACCATATAATTTAAATTACTTGTTGATTAGTAAATTGTAAAAACAATACATGCAATGTAATGATTAGTTAATTACTCATATTAAAGAAAGATAAGTTAGATAGGCAACGACGTCCATGCAGAAATGCAAATTGTTTTTTGCGATGATGCAAAAATACAATTTTACATATACATACATACATACATACATATATATATATATATATATATATTAATATATATATATTATGGTTTTTTTATTTGTCATATCAATAAATAAAGACACTACAAACATATCCTTGCCTTTAGGCTACACAAATTTGTAAATGCAATGGAACTTTTCAAAAATATATATCAATCCAATGCAAAAATTATTCCGTCATGCCTAGCTCTCTACCATGCCTAGCACCCCTCTATTTTTCTCCTACTTACGCCACACTCCTTCTTGTGCCGTCGCCTGCTCCCCCTCCGGTGTCAGGCAACTACTGAAGGACGGATCAGCCACGTGCACAGCGATCGATGGCCAGATCCGCCACCCCCCCCTCGCCTCCGGTGCCACTATGTGTGTTGCTGGCCTGCTAACAATACCTCCACTTCATCACAGAATATGGGATCTTCGTGCAAATGCTTGTCAGGTTGGGCCACCAATTCTTATCAACACTCATCTCATACAACCATGGTAGCAATCAAATCTGCATAATTTACATTTACCAAACAAAAGGTGCCATTTATCCTCTGGGTGATTTCGATGCTTATTAATTTATGCCTCCAGCTCCACCGTCGGTCACCGGTGGAGAAGCCGCCTGCCACGAGCACTCTAGATCTGGCCGAAATATTAGAGCCGACGGGATTCGCTGCCTCTCCTTCCTTCCACGACAGTCGGTGGGGTGGCGCGGCCTTCGCTCGAGGGCGGTAGTGCTAACCAGCTATAGCGGGAAGGGGTGGCGCAAGGGTGAGGCAAGGAGTGGTATCACTCAAACAATAAGTTCTGAAGAAGTGAGTAATGAAGATGTCAAATCTTTTTTGTTTGACATGTTGTTGCTTTAAATTATAATTGAGTTGTTTTTGTATATCCCACTTTCAAAGAATTATCATGTTTAGTTATGACTTCCGTTTATGCTAATGCTTTAGTTTATATGCTACTCAATTGTAATTCTTTGGACGTGATACTATTTTGCAGATGGTGCTAGAGTATGCAAGACAGCAAGACAAAGGATAGTTGCTATATTGAAGTTTCAAGAGTAGGTATAACTCTTCTCCTGGTGGGGAATAGAGACAATTTTATGATGCATATTTAAATGTGTTATCATGATGCCAGAAGAATGAGGTCTGCGGTTTCTATTCTTGATAGCTGGGATCAATCTCCAAGTCATGAAGGCTCCACTAGTGCTCCTCCTACCACAATGGCTCCTACTGGCCAGCCATATTCAGATGTATGTCTTATGGCTAAATATAAACTTCTATAGCAAATTTATTCTTGTTCAGTTGTCTTTACGTTTTGTTAATTTGTTTTTGTTAAATTCATGGGAAATATTCGAATGCCTATATTGGGCATGTGCCTCACATTTACCAATGTGCACGGTACAATATGAACTTAGTGGGCTTATCATCTTAAAGCAATACGGTCTTTCAGCTTATTGAATATATGGTGCAGAATTATTTAAGCAAGATATATCCTACTGATGAAGTGTTTAAGCATTTATCTGGCCTCCACATTAGTTTAGTTAGCGCACACTGGGGTTCTTGCTATGCAGCCTTGTCTTATCTGCTTCCTGTGTATGGATGAGTCATTTGTTTGTTTTTTCAACTATTTGACCAATTGCTAGTGATCTGATGTTCTCGTGTGGTTTGCTACGTTCAAAATGGAACTTTTGTAAATCAAGTGCAATTCCATGATGGTCATACATTCTGGCCCAGCCTGCATACCCAGGCCTGGAAGGGATTTGGGAGCTGTAGCTCCTATGGTGCTTAGACCTAATTGAGTTCGTTGTATACCCTTTAAATAGAGCTAGGCTTATTTTATTTGTAATGCAGCAATACCCAGCGAAAGAGATGGGTGCCCCAGCTGATCATCCACAACAGTAAAAGGAGGTAATCTATTTTGTAGCCGCAAATAATTACATATTGTTCCGTGTTATTTATTTTTTCTGATGTGAGTGGTAGTGCAATACAAACAAGAGCTTCAGTTGGGAGACTCAAGCCCGCCACTGCTACCGACAACAAAGTTAGAGTTAAAACCAACCCTCAGTATGTTTCTCTTGGTGATATTATGAATTGGTACCACATATGCCTAATTAAGGTCATGTAGCCTAGGTTATCTATCAAAAAATTTATCAAAGAGGTCGTCTGTCAGCTTAACATTCCTATACACGAACATTTTCAGTTAGTAGGACAAAATTGTTAGCTTTTGAGATACATATACAAGTATTAGATTTTATGTTTAGATGGCCTGGAATAAAACTCTTTGTTTTACCATTGTAATTGCAACATATTGATTTCATATGTCATTTTTAAATAGCAGTGCTTATATGGTGTGTCAATGATAAGAGTGCTCCAAACAACACAGTGTAAGGGCTTGCGCAAGTACAACACAAAGTCCAAATAAAATATACAGGTGCAACCATGCAAGGAACAAAAGGGCTTGCTCAAGTACAACCATAACACACAAAAAAAAGTCCAGAAGATTGTAGAAACAAGACATGGTACAACTTCAAGAGCGCTCCATGTACGAAGAGGCCAAAGTAGCTCCGAAACCGCTCCCACCAAGACGCCCAAAACTAGGTCTACCACCAGAACCCTGAGGGTTAATAGAGCATAAAAATATGAGAACTATACCATATGCATTGCTTGGAGTTCAGGAATATTTGAGGCTAAAGAAGGGCAGCAAGCCTTGGGAAATGGTAGGAATTCATCTCCCTCTTGGCGGACACCAAATGTTGCTCGTTATCAGTGGCGGATCCAGAATTTAAACTTACCCCGGGCTAAACTTTAAGAAGCTAACATTCTATTAAGAACATCAATTTATATCCACACGACAACATAACAAAAGTACATCATCGATTCACAAATACAATATTAATATAAAATTTTTGCTCAATTCTTCAACATAAAACATCATAAGTGATATTGTGATACTTATACATAGACAATGTAGCATACTAGAGATACAAATTGAGCACCAAAATGATCTTGTGTGGAAAAATAAGATGTTAATGTTTTGGTTCTCTTCGTCTCCTACAAAATTATGTTCAACTGCTACACGGCTACGTAAATTGGCAATCACCAATTGACCAATTCAGGCATTCAGCACACTGCATAGTGCATACAATCAGCAATTTAGCATACAAATTAACATTCTATTCGGTATAACAGTATGTCAGTATAAGTGTATTGTCTGTATAACTAGTATACGGTATACCGAAGGTCCGAACTCCGAAGTGGCGAACAGCGGCGTGCAAAGTCGCTGGCTGGGCGCCAGACGCCGGGCGAAGGGGCGGCCGGCTCGGCGATGCGTGACGAGGAGCGCGCAGGTCGTTGCGCCGCTGCTGGGCGGCGCGTTCGCGGATCAAGTGAGCGGAGCTCGGCGAGGCCGCGAGGGGCGGGTCGACGAGGCGGCGAGGCTCGGCGGGCGCTGGCCGGCTGTTTGCCGCGCGTCGCGCCGCCCGAGGGGCGGGTCGACGAGGGGCGGCGCTGCTTCGGTAGCGCGGCAGCGCTGGCGGAAGCGGCTCGGCGAGGCCGCGAGGGGCTCCGAGGGGGCGGGTCGACGAGGGGTGGCGAGGCTCCGGGACGGGCGGCGCAGATCCGGGGCCGCGCGGATCCTGGCCGGCCAGTAGCGGCGGCTGGTGTTGGTGGACGGTGGTGTGTGGTGGTGGTGTTAGGTTTAGGTTTAGGTTTTTAGTTTTGCGTTTTTTCACTGGGCTGTTTGATGGGCTTTCTCATGAAATGGGCTGAACTGAAGTCATATAACCTGGGCTAATATTTTTATCACACCATGGGCTTACCTGGGCTATACATAAGCAACAATTTCAAATCCCGGGCTAGAGCCTACCCTGCCCTGGGCCCAAATCCGCCCCTGCTCGTTATGGAAAGGTTCGCTCTTAGACATTTTATCATTCATATCATACTCATCTTCCTCATATGCATATTCATCATTGTCCTACATATACAAAATAAAATAGCAACACTCAGACATGATATTCCACAACACAAAATGGTTGTAAATTGCATAAAAATATTAACACTTGTACTGTACTCGGTTTAGCTTTCAATTCTAATTGTCTATAGAGACAGATAGCCATCTTTGAAATGAAAAGTCCCAGCTTGTTGCATACATATGATGCATAGCTTATTTTCTTATTACATAGCTCATGTAGTGCAGGTCTGCAGGATGTACCTTTCTGAAGGTTCTTATTACCCACATGTTTTTTTTTCATGGTAGTCAACTATCTGATTAGCATGTAATTTAGTTAATAACCAAAACAATAAAATAAAACCATATATTATAGGCCACCACTGTGCCAATTGCCAAACTACTACCTAAGTATTCTTGCTCTTAGTATTCAGTTCAGAGTGAAAATTATTGTTGATCTGTTTTTGCAGGTGGATGGACTATGCTAGCTGAGACCTGGGAGCGTTTGTAGAGGCCGTAAGCAGAAGGCATTTTGCTATAGAAAAGTTTTACAGTTACAGAACAACTGACAACTATTGAAGATTCAGTCATAGCCTTTGATAAGCAAGGGATAAGTAAATTTGTAACTAGTTAGACACAAAACATTCCTAAAAGAGGCACCCACGCACAAGTAGTTGATGTCTTGCTTATCATTAGAATGTCAAAACTGTATCATATATTCATACAGCACGCATATGTCCATATATCTTACTGCATTTCATTCTTATTGAAGTATCCCGGCATGCATCTGTATCATCAAAACCTAAATGTGTTTTTCATTAGAATACTCCATACTCTATACTCACCGATGTGGGTACAGATGAGCGAGAAGGGGGAAGCGGTGGAGGACCGGATCTTGGAGTCTTTTCCACAGTTCGCAACCACCACTGCTGTGGATGTGGAGTGTGAATCAGAACTGGTGCCACAAAATTGTTAAGGCCCATATAGGCCCATGTAGTGTAGGCTATATATACAGGTCTAGATCTGTTGTATTCATCATCAACTCAACATTTGTAACATGGTATCAGAGCATGGCTTAGGGTTAGGTTTAGGGTTAGTGCCCTAACCTCTCCACGATCCAAATCATTCCATTGCAAGCAGCCCTTCGCGCTTGCCCATATTCTCCGTGCGGCCGTCTTCATCGCCCGCCGTTATCCTCTCTGTCGGGCTCCCGTCGTCTTCATCTGCAGCTCGTTGCTGCTGGTCATCGGCGGTCGTCATCTGGCCGAGCCCGACGTCGTCAGCCACCGCTTGGATCCCGCCTTCGTGCCGCCGGCCATCGCCGTCTTCGGCTCTGCTCCATCGCCGCAGCCGCCGCTTGGATCCCGCCGTCGTGCCGCCGGCCATCGCCGTCTTCGGCTCTGCTCCATCGCCGTCTTTGGCGACCCACGCCGGCGACCCACCGACGCACCGCTGGCTCTGCTCCATTGCCGGGTCGCAGCCGATCTGCACCGACTTGCCTCCGCGGCGCTGCTAGCCGCCTCCTTCCGCCGCCGGCAAGACGCCTCGCCGCCGCCCGTGAGGTGCTCCAAGTCCCGATCAGACTTCACGAGGTTTGGACTTTGCTATTCCGTGAACGAGTCCGTGGGAAAGCACACAATCACATTTTTCGTGAACTATTAGTACGTAAACTCAGCTGTGCAGAGATTCCAGACAAAGCTTTGAGTTTCAACTTCAATTCACGTACTGTAGCAAGAGTATACGCTACTGTAGCAGAAGAAAGGCCGGTTGATCTGTGTTCTTTCCATTGCTACCTTTTGCTTATCATGTCGCAGATTAACACTATTGTCATCAACATTATTCTTGATGGTCAAAATTATCGAGAATGGGCGTTCTCTGTTGAGACTGCATTGAGGGCCTATGGCATTGCTTTTCATTTGACTGATGATCCACCAACCCTCATGGCCGATAACAGTAATGCTGCTGATGTCAAAAAATGGGACATTGATGATGGAAAGGTAATGGCTGCTATTGTTAACAGTGTCAAGCAGTCCATGATTATGAGTCTTTCTCCTTTTAAGAAAGCAAAGGCTATGTGGTCTTATTTGAAGCAGCGCTATGTTCAAGACAGTGGTGGTCTTCTCCACACTCTTATGCAAAAACTCCATTCAATTGAGCAGAACGATATGTCTATTGATGAATATAATTCTTCCTTTGAGAGCCTAATGGGACCTTTGCTTTCCATGGTACCTCAGTGCACAACAGATCGGTGTCCAGCACATCTTTTTATTGAAAAGTTTCTTACCTACCGCTTTGTTATGGGAGTCAGGACAGATTTTGAGGCTATTCGGACTAGGTTACTTCACAGTTCTGCTGATTTAACAATGTCTCGTGCTCTCTCAGATTTGATTGCTGAAGAAACCCGCCTCAAGTCTATGTCTACTAGCTCTGTGACACCTCTTCACAGCGTTCTGGTAGCTTCTCAGCGGACATCTGCATCAAGGGTGACCTCTTCTGACACCAAACCTTGTGATCATTGTGGCAAGACAAATCATCGCACTGAAAATTGTTTCGCTCGACATCCAGAAAAATTGGCAGAGTATCGTGCCCGTCGTGCCTCTCGTGGTCGAGGCACAACTCCTGCTCCTACAGGATCTGTGTCTATTGCTGCTGCTTCACCTATCAGTACTCCTCAGTCATCTTGGGTGCTTGATTCAGGGGCCTCTTTCCATGTTACATCTGATAAGTCACAGTTGTTTGCTTCCAAACCAGTCCCTCAGGGTGCTTCTGTTCAGACGGCTGATGGTACATCATGTTACATAACTCATCACGGTTCCCTTTTAAATTCTCAATTCTATATACCTGATGTTTCACTTGTACCTCAATTGTCCATGAATCTTTTGTCAGTAGGCCAAATTACTGATCAAAACTGCTTTGTTGGTTTTGATGACTCATCTTGTTTTATTCAGGATCGTCGAAACGGGACTGTGATTGGGACTGGCCATCGCCGTAAGAGCACTTCTAGCCTCTACATCTTGGACACTTTGCGCCTTCCTTCTTTCGCTACCTCCACTGCTACCTCCACTGCGCATGTGTCATCTGCTTCATCGTCATCCACTATATCATTCGCCAAGTGGCATCATCGTCTTGGTCATCTATGTGGCACTCGGTTGTCCACATTAATAAATAAAGGTTCCTTAGGTCATACACCAATAAAGTCTAGTTTCAGTTGCAAGGGCTGTAAACTTGGAAAACAGATACAACTTCCTTTCTTTACTAGTAGCTCTCATTCATCTAGATCTTTTGATCTTGTTCATTCAGATGTATGGGGTCCTGCACCTTTTGCTACAAAAGGTGGACATAAATACTATGTCATTTTTATAGATGATCATTCGCGTTACACTTGGATTTATTTCATGAAACATCGTTCCCAATTGTGTTCTATTTACCAAAATTTTACTCGAATGATTCACACTCAGTTTTCTACTCCTATTAAAGTTTTTCGTTCTGATTCTGGTGGTGAGTATTTATCTGAGAAATTCCGCCAGTTTTTACTTGTTGAAGGCACTCTTGCCCAGCTCTCCTGTCCTGGTGCCCATGCTCAGAATGGTGTTGCAGAACGAAAGCATCGCCATATTATTGAGACTGCTCGCACCCTTTTGATCGCCTCTTTTGTCCCCTCTCACTTTTGGGGCGAGGCTGTTTCCACTGCTGTTTATCTTATTAATCGGCAGCCTTCATCCAAATTAACTGACAAGTCTCCTGGTGAAGTTCTTTTTGGCACATCACCAAAATATGATCATCTTCGGGTTTTTGGATGCAAATGCTATGTTCTTCTTGCACCTCGTGAGCGGACTAAATTGACTGCTCAGTCCGTTGAGTGTGTTTTCTTGGGGTATAGTCCTGAACATAAGGGCTATCGCTGTTACGATCCTTCCGCTCGTCGCATTCGTATCTCTCGCGATGTAAACTTTGATGAAGATTGCCCTTTCTTTTTCAACTCCACTCATTCCTCACCCATCACCACAGAGTCTACCAGTTTCTTATTTCTACCTCCTATTCTTTCTAATGATGATGTCTCTACACCACACATTCCTCATATACCCCCAACCCATCCTCCTATACAGTCCAAACCACCCATCAAACATGTTTATTCTCGCCGACCTCCTCCCGCAGAATCATCTTCACTTGTTCCTACTTCTTCGGCCAGTCCTAATGAACCCCTTATTGATGATTCTAATATTTCAGATGAGTTACCAAAGAGTTAATGATGTGCCACCGGTTGGTTCACGGTATTCTTTCGGATCGTACTACAATTGACCTCTGCCAGATTGGCCTATTCAAGTGATAGTGCCATCGCATTGAACCCTCCACTTATCGAAGCCTCCCATATTCCGGAATGGCAATACTATGTCTGCAGAACTTGCTGCTTTGGAACGGACAGGAACTTGGGAATTTGTTTTATTACCTCCTCATGCGGTACCTATCACATGCAAGTGGGTATTCAAGATTAAGACCAACTCAAACGGGACTATTGAGAGGTATAAAGCCCGCCTAGTTGCTAGAGGTTTCCAGCAAACCAAAGGTCAAGACTATGAAGAGACCTTTGCGCCTGTTGCTCATATGACTACTGTCCGAACACTTATCTCAGTGGCTGCTATTCGTTCTTGGACTATCTCTCAAATGGATGTCAAGAATGCCTTTCTCCATGGTGATTTGCAAGAGGAAGTTTATATGCAGCCGCCACCAGGTGTTGAAGCCCCATTGGGACATGTTTGTCGTCTTCGTCGTGCTTTATATGGTCTTAAACAAGCTCCCCGTGCTTGGTTTCAGCGTTTTGTTTCAGTCATACGCAATGCTGGCTTTTCACCAAGTGACCATGATCCCGCCTTATTTATTCATATCTCTTCACGTGGTCGTACTTTGCTTCTTCTGTATGTTGATGATATGTTAATTACGGGGGATGATGTAGACCATATTTCTGATGTGAAGAAGCAACTTAGTGAGCAATTTCAAATGTCTGATTTGGGACCCCTCAGCTATTTCCTGGGCATTGAGGTTCAACATTCTTCAAAAGGCTATTATATTTCTCAGTCTCGATACACACAAGATCTTATTGCTTCTTCTGGCATTACGGATAATCGAACAATTGCAACTCCTATGGATCTTCATGTCCAGCTTCGTCCTACCGATGGTACCCCTCTTTCGGATCCCACTCGATATCGCCACATTGTGGGTCGTCTAGTCTATCTCACTGTTACTAGACCTGATATTGCCCATGCAGTTCATATACTCAGTCAGTTTGTGAGCGCTCCTACCTCGGTTCATTATGGACATTTGATTCGAGTGCTGCGATACTTAAGAGGCACTTCATCCCAATGTCTGTTCTATGCTCGTGATAGTCCACTACATCTTCATGCTTACTCGGACTCTACTTGGGCAAGTGATCCGACTGATCGACGCTCTGTTACTGGTTATTGTATCCTTCTTGGCTCTTCCCCACTTGCATGGAAGTCCAAGAAGCAGGCCGCCGTCTCTCGGTCTAGTACAGAAGCAGAACTTCGAGCACTTGCCACTACAACTTCAGAGATTATATGGCTTCGCTATCGCTAGAGACTTTGGAGTTTCTGTGATGCTCCCACACCTCTTTTGAGACAATACTGGTGCCATACAGATTGCAAATGATTCTGTTAAGCATGAACTTACAAAACATATTGGTGTTGATGCCTCTTTTACTCGATCTCATTGCAATCAGAAGACAATTGCTCTCCAGTATGTGCCATCTGAATTGCAAGTTGCAGATTTCTTCACCAAAGCACAGACTCGAGAGCAACATCGGCTTCATTTGCTTAAACTCAATGCTTTGAAGCCCCCTTGAGTTTGCGGGGAGGTGTTAAGGCCCATATAGGCCCATGTAGTGTAGGCTATATATACAGGTCTAGATCTGTTGTATTCATCATCAACTCAACATTTGTAACAAAAATAACCTCACCGCTTTGTTTTTCGACTCCATGCTCCTCGGTTGATTTTCCATGCACGACGGTGGAGGGCCGGCGGTGGAGAACTGAGCTGGCAGTGGAGGCCTTGATCTCGATTGGTGGAGGATTGAATCAGTGGTGGAGGATTGGATTTGGCGATGGAGGACTAGATCTGGCAGGTGGAGGGCCGAGGGAAGGAGCTCATAGCAGTGGTGGAATTTGGCGGTGGAGCTCGCAGTCGACGGCTAGGCGGGTGGAGGACTGGAGCCTGGAGGGGAGGAGCTCGACGCGGAGGCGAAATAAGCTGGAGGGGAGGAGATCGGAGTGGAGGGGAGGAGAGACGAGCGAAGTGGAGTACGGAGGTCGACAGCATCGCGGGCAAGGGGAGGGGAGGCGGTGGCGGAAGCAACCTAGTAAGGGCAAGGAGCGAGGGCCTATCGACGACCGCCGATGGGAGCTTGGAGGTGGAGGGGTGGAGCCTGGAGGCCTGAGTGGCTAAGGGCCTGTTTGTTTTAGCTTTTGATTCTCTAAAAGCTGATTCCGGATTGTGGTTATTGAGAAGCTGATTCTCCAAAAGCTGGAATCCAAAAGCACATATGAAGTGGATTGTGGATTCTAATGTAAAGGGGTGGGTTGTATTGTGAGAATCGGATTCTAGAATCAGGTTGTTTGTTTTTTATTCAGCTTTTGAGACCAGAATCCAGAATCAAAAGCTAAAACAAACAGGCCCTAAGTCGCCCGATCGGGTATTTTTGGGGCAGCCGATGAACCGAATGGGGAATTGGGGATCGGATTCGGGGATTTGGAGAAATTAGATTGATTGACTTGTTTAAATCGCTCATTTAACTCATTCGTTTAACGAGTTCAAAACCCAACTCGACTCGACTTGTTGCGGAACGAGTTCGAGTCGAGTTTTTGAGTGTTCATTTAACTCGTGAGTTTCTAGTTTTTTTCCACCCCTATATGGAGGGGATCAAGGTTCAACATTTCGTTTTGGTAGAAATCTCGGAGGTGGCCGAAATCCGAAATCTCGGTGAGATCTCAAAAATTTCAAATAAAATCTGGATGAAATCCAAAAACCAAATTTTAAACCCGGTTTTTTTTTCAACCGGGAAATCTGAGATTTCAACCGAAATCACTGATATTTTGGTCGAAATTTGTGAGATTTCAGTCAAATTGTTTTGACCAATAAAAGGTCAAAAACAAGTCAAATTTTTTTGAAGTTTTTTTGTGGATGATCTTGAGCCTAAATACAATTAAATCCGGCCAAAAAATGAAAATCCGGTAAAAAAAACATCAAAATTTCAGCCGAAATCACTGAGATTTCGCCGAGATTTGAGTTGGTACTATAGCATTTTGATTTTTTTTAATTTTTTTATCTGGCCGATATTTAGGATCTTAAGGGGGTTCCAAAATCAGAAATCTTGGCCGAGATTTCCGAAATCTCGCCGAGATTTGGATCCATGGAGGGGATAAGGTCAATTAGCGCTACCATTGCAAAATTTTGCTTCAGATACTAAGCTATGAAGTGCATAATTTCCTATGATTTTGTCATTGACATCCTCACACCCTTTTTGTTAGTTATTTTTACTAATTTATCTTTTCCTATTAAGTTGGATAGGTGTGCCTTTCATTGAGAACCATCTCCCAACATAACAACTAAATCCGCTTTCACTCTAGACGGTCAATATGTAATTTCAAGTAATACTGCATAGTACTACCATTTTTCCATTCCTCTGCTATCTATATTACGATATGCCCTGATATGTACCAATTCTAAAAAAAATTTACCCATTGACAGTTCAGCTGCCCTTTGGCATTTAGAGCCTCTTTGCAATGTGCATTTTTTTAGATTTTAAATATATAATTTGTGATGTGTGGTTTTCGTTTTTACCTTGAAACCTTGTGTTTTGCATAAGGTTTAGAATTTTAAGGTTGGTGAATTGGTACCCGTGCTGCTGTTCCATGCAATGTGCGTGTTCCTGTTGCTACAATAGTGTGATTCCCAGTTGTCATAGAACAACAATGTGTATATTCCTGATGTTCTTCTGCAAACAGGAAACGAAAATTATTCATCTTAACTTTGCTTGCTACTAAAATAAATTTTAAAACTGGTTCGACAAGTTGCTTACATTAGACAATTCATATAGCGGTATGGAGATGCTTACAACATAGGTTCTGTCCCTTGCAAAACATCTACCCCATCTATTTTTGTCAGAGCGAGCTTTGTTGGTGATTTATGTGTTTCTTTTGGCTTGCGGAATTGAGGGAGGGAGAGGTGCCGAGCTCGAGCAAGAGATTTGGCCCACACTTTACTTTTTTGTTCGGTTCATACAACTTACGAATTTAATTCGTGAACATGTTTCTGTACTCATGTTTATTCCCATGGTTTTGAACTATGACTCTGGTAGGGTCAATATGCACTACTCTTTCGTCACATGTCGTTAGCCTCTCAGAAAGTGAAAAGCTTACCATTCAAAGCAGTAGCCCTCCGGCTCTTCATTTTGATCCAGAAAGCATTTGAAAATTTGAGTTTGGTGACAATTTTTATTACCATGAGGAAAATTTTGGAATCAGGATTATTGCAGCATTGCTATTTTGATTAAACAAATGTGTTTCTTAAAAAAAAAAAATCCAATTTTCATGTCGCCAAGGAAGAAATGGTTTTTCACGCCTTTTTGGCCAGGCTATGCCAAACAAAGCACCACGAAGAGAGATTTGAAAATTGCCCTTTAGTAGTTTGTTTGTCCCCGATGGGCTTTTGATGACCCATAGCAGGAAACATAGCCTACAACGTTTTGTTTCTCTAAAAAAACAGCCTTTTGTTCAGACTGCCTCTGAAGCCTTTTTCCTGAACCACAAGTCCACAACAAAAACAAGTGCTCATATGAAGACAAACTAAATACTTTGTAAAACATCTAAAAGAAAATACTTTGTAAAAGTAGACATTTTTTTTTGGCTGAGTGAACTCGGAAATATATAGGATTATCCCGTTTCTTTCGGGAGCAGAGCTTCAAAAGAGAGGGGTTTTATGGGATTGGAACGTTTGATGTCAAAGTTGTTAGGGAAACTCTTTTTCCATTCCAGTGAACTTTGTTCGCTGATATGTGATCATCCTCGCATTATGCAACTCCTAATTCCTATTTTGGTTTTCGTATCCCGGATCTTGGTTCGCATTTTCTGCCCGCGTTGCCCCGTTTGGGCTGTTCACGTTTTCACTATTTTCACTATGGCAGGGGGGGCTGCACTTTCTTCCACGGATTTCCCTACCGCGGAATGTGCGCCGGGTAACGAACCACATCTATCTTTAACGCTTTGTTTCTTGCAAAAGCTGACTAATTAAAGCAACGCTTCGTTTCTTGCGTAAGGCAATTAAGCAGGGCAATTAAGTAAGGCAATTAAGCAGGGTAATTAATGTGACGTGGGAAGAAACTCTCACTTTATATAGTAGAGATTGGTGAACCACTATAGAGATAAAAAAGACATAACAATAATTTAAAGATACACAAACATTATGGGATTTATGAAACCCGTGCAGAGAAAAATGAAAAATAATTTTTGTAAGCTAGTTAGTTTGTTTGTTTGTTTGTATATTTAATATTGAAATAAGTTGCACAAATAATAGGACTAGACATTTGAGCAAAAAATAATATTGTCATTAGAGAGATATCCATAGTTCTGAATTCCAGGAAAATTTCAGTAAAAAAGTTTCAACTATCAAAGCTACAACAGGTTGGGCTTGTACGATAGTTCAAGACATAGAAGAGAAGTAATAGAATCATCTCAACATTTTTTTGACACTAAAACAACATCACTTCAAAATTACAGTAGTAATATTGCCAAATTACATATAATTAGATAATGTGAAATACTTGTGAATTAACTGTAGTTTAATTGAATGCAGAAAACAATGGAAGTTCTAGGAGCAATTTCTGATCTCTGAATGGAACTAGGAAACAAAGGACAACATGATAAAGAAAAAAACTTCTGACTAAAATAAAGAAACTGGCACTACTATAGCGGTAAACCCAACACCAGTAATTAAACCAAAGTACAAAGTAGCAAAAAAAATTTTGAAAATCTATCTAGAGCACATATAGTGAAACTTTACTTTGTGGTGAACCCTACAATCAAATTGAAACAAAAATAAAATTAGACAATTAAAAAATCAAAGTAGGGTACATACACAAATTAGCTTCTTGTTTAAGGTCTACAAACAAAATATCACCAGTTACTTTGAATCTATATGCCACGTGTTTGAGGCTGTTGTAATATTAGTGGATTGAGCATAGAAAGCACTGGAGATATATTAATCATTTGGTTGTGCATAGAAGGAATATATATATATATAGAGAGAGAGAGAGAGGATGGCTAGTGTACTATCGATAGCACAGATCCTCCGTGCTATAGGGTTGTGTTTGCAAAATTCGAAGACGAAACTATTGATCCAAACCGTGCATTCTATTCATCTCATTGAAATCTCACTACACACCAAATTTTATATTTTTTTAATTTTTTCTCCTATTTATTTTGTATTTTCAAAAACCAGCTTCATTGGACGCCCCACAACTAATTAGATCGTGGATTTTGAAAAATACAAAATAAATAGGAGAAAAAGTTCAAAAAATATAAAATTTGGTGGGTAGTGAGATTTCAATGAGATGAATAGAATGCACGGTTTGGATCAACAGTTTCGTCTTCGAATTTTGCAAACACAACCCTATAGTACGGAGGATCTGTGCTATCTATAGTACACTAGCTATCATATATATATATATATATTGGAAAAATACTTTGTACTCCCGGGAGTAATTACTCCCATCTCTGAAATACCACCCAAACGAACTTGAAATACTCCTTTATCACTTTGGATATACTCATATACTAATTATAAGATATTCCAATGAGATCCACATGAAAAAATTGCAAGGGAGTACATAGTTTTTAGCCTATTTTGCAAATACCTTCATATATGTATATAAAAAGGAGTATGTCTAAAAAGTGTACATATCACCTCTGAAAAAATGTAAATACCACCTAGATGATCGTATATACTTACATACTACACGTACATACTCTCCGTTGTGCAAGATACTCCCTAAATTGTGATATACGGCATAGGGAGTAATTACTCCCGGGAGTAGAAAAGAGGCTTCCTATATATATATATGTTCATTGCCTTGACTTAAGTAAAATAAGTAGGAAGGCCAGATCATTGAAGAACAATTAATTACACCAGGTACTTAGAAACATGAACATTAATTCCAATCATTGCAATACGCATGGCATGCAGTTCTAGAACTTCATCAAAGTATTTTAAAAAAACTGAAAGTACAGAACTGAAAAAGAAACACGATCACTACATGACCTGGACTTAAACAAGTAGATAATATGTTAGAAATTGAAAAAATGGTAATGACCTTTTGACAAGTGATAACCACATTCAGTGAGAGCAACTCATAAAGGAAAACGCGTCTTCAGCTAACATTTGCTGAAAATTATGTTATGAATTACAACTATTTCAAGTCACACTCAACTTTCTGAAATAAATCGGAATACATAATGCTCGAACACCTGACTTTCTTTTTTATACAGTTTGAATCTCAGAACAATTCTAAAGCAACTACGACTCTTTAACACACTAACCAAAATGACTGCCACATAGACCTGAAAAGGGCAATAGAATGTAGGAAGCCTCAACACAAACTAAACATTTATTAGCCAGCCACAACATTGATACTGAAAGCCATCAAGGAGGAAGGCAAAGTATATATGTATTTAAGTCTAAAAAGATATAGAAAAACTACAGGAGAGTAAGAAAGTGAGATCACCTTTGATGAAAGCTATTTATTCCTGTACTCCCTGCTACCTGGCCTGTCTGCTGCAGTTTGATCACACACACACTTGAACTCCTCAGTAAAGTTAACAAAAACTTTGTAAATAACGCAAAGCATGGAGCTAGCAGCCGTTGCATTTGCATACTGAAGCATCTTGTTGCTTTGCGTTAGCAAAATTTGCGTCTAGTTGAGAAGGGGAGACAAGCCAGAAAGATCTTTTCTGTACTGGAGGGCCGGCTCTCTCTTCCCTTTCCTCTCTAAATCCCTTCGCGAATAGATTACAAGTACTCCAGCGGATTCCCTTCACGATTCTCTTCGAAAGAAAATCAAACAGTGAATCTCTCTAGAAAGGGATTCTCTCTCCAATCCCTACACAAATTTCTTGAGGGGATGCTGTTGAAGATAGTACGAAATAAATATGAGAAAGAGAATAGGAAAATGAATGAAATGAAGAGAAATTGCTGGAGATAGTCTTAATCCTCAATGGCCAAATGCCACCCAAAACGGCGCTCTCAGTCTTCATCGTCATCGTCCCTCTCACTCTCAACCGCCGAGGCCACAAAAATGTAGCGCCGCGAAGCTGCCGGTGCCAGAGACCACGCCATCTGCTCCGCCCCTATGCATGTTGCAGGCTTGCAGCCCACACCATCTGCTCCACCTCCGCAATACAGAGTCCCAAGTCCAATGCATGTTTTCTTCCCCCAAGATCTGTAGCATGGCCTTCTCCTCCAACGTCGATGAACCTCGCCCTGCTGTTGGGTTCATCCTAGCTCAAATATGTGCTTCCAAATTCAAAAACAACATAAAACTAGCCTTGAATTGCAAGATCTATGCTCCAATCTACGTAAAAGCAATAAATCTTGCTGCAGATCGCCGGATCTATGGTTACGAAACGAGAAAAAAAAAATATCATGAAATCGAACTCACAGCAAGACGAAGGCCATGAAATGAGAAGAACATAGAGAACTACCCGTACAGATTTCCGAAAAAAAAGGGGACATTTGATCATTTGCCTAGAAGTTCATATGCAATTGATGAGACGAACAAATCGCCCTCCCGTCACCCACCGCAAGCTACCTCTCTCCTTCCTCCAGCTCGCCGGAAAAGTCGCCGGCAAAGAGGACGAAGAAATCACCTCTCCCACACTCGATTCCTCCCATGAAGTAAAAAAAAAAAAAGAAAAGGCTCCAGACATGGGTAAACGGGTGGGATCCAAAACGGGTTCGAAGCATATCCAATATAAGAACCGGCAGACCTGAATCAAATCACACATCTCAATGCAGATCGGATGGACAGAAAAGTGACTGATATCAAAGAAAAAAAAAACAGGCGACAGATTCTTAGCAATTTCGAAAAATAAATGGTCCAACGGAGGGACAGGCAGGCTGTTTTTTCCCTACGATGATTCAAGAAAGTCCTTGCGCAAACAGTAATCAAGGCAGACAACACATTCTGCATTTCTGATGTTTTTTCCCTTCGCTTTTTTTTTATTCCATTTTATTCCTGGGGGCTGGGGATTATAGTTCACCATGACACTACATGAAACGGGCTGGCTGGCTACCGGTATCAGGGCATGCGTCTCGCGTGATCGCGTTGCGGGAAGTGATGGTTCGACGCAGAAGAATGTCCAGGGCATGTGTTCTCAAAGCCCTGACATTGCATGGTCCATGGCGTCCACCAAGAAATCTGCAGCAAGCAGCGTTTTATTAGTCTCTACACGCAATGCAGTAATGGGAGGTTTTGTTGAGATAATAGCTCTTACGGACCTGCATCGTCCTTGGAAAAGCACATTGGTGGTTTTATTCTGAATACGTTACCATGCAGACCGCCTTTTCCAACTAGAATGCCAAGATCTGGTCAACAAGGATGAAGAAAAATAATGTCAACGTGCAGACATTTGATACAATCGTGAATGGAAGAGGTAATTAGGGACATCACCCTTGAGCTTCTCGAACAACACAGGAGTCTCTGCCTTGGCTGGTGTCTTCTCCTTTCTGTCGGTGACGAGCTCCACCCCAACCATCAGGCCTCTTCCTCTAACATCCCCAATGACTGGCAACAGCAAGTCCAATAGATGAAGAAAGTAGCTCAATAAGATAAATTCAAGTTCTAAAAACAAATAGCTAAACCAAAAGGTTAGGACAGAGAAAGGCCTCCCCAACAAATTATTGATGATCCTGGTCAATCCGAATGTAAAATATCTCTGTCAGTAAATTATAGAATCAAAGAATGGAAATTTTACTTTCATGCTTATGCTGAAGCAATTTTAGACGCTCCACCAAGTGAGCACCAACGTTAGCACAGTGCTCCTGTCGTTTCTCCTTATCAAGAACCTTAAGCACGGCCAATCCACCAGCGGAACAAACAGGATTTCCACCAAATGTGTTAAATTGGATTTTTTGAGCCAACACATTTGCAATCTCAGGAGTTGTTACAACTGCCCCCAATGGTAGACCATTGCCAATTCCCTACAAACAAAAGAAACCATCACATTGGTATTGAAAGCTATTGCTGCAACAAGAATTCAACTTTCAAAGGCAAAGCTTTTCCAAAGGTCCACAAGAACGTGTATATGTGTTGAGTAAGGACCTTTGCCATTGTTACGATGTCAGGAATAACATCTTGAGTCTGGAATCCCCAGTAGTGACTTCCAGTACGACCAAATCCACTCTGGACTTCATCAGCTATACAAACACCACCAGCCTTTCTGACAGTATCGTAAACTAACTTCAGGTATCCAGGAGCTAGTTCAACAGCACCTCCTACACCCTACAATCGTGTCAAGACTGATATATGACCAGTTCTTGTGGATAAAAGCAAGAAGAAAACTATATTTCTTCAATTTAAGTTATATAATATAAATTGTTCATACTTGGAAAGTTTCTGCAATGAAACCTGCAACTCTTCCTGAGCTGCCATAGTTTATATGTTCTTCGACTTCCTTGGCGTAAGCTGCCGCATCAGGCCCAAAGGTTCCACGGTAAGGATCAGGGTTCATGACATGATGTATTTCGCCCTGCAGGAAGTGTGATGAGGCTATGATTCATTACAACTAACAGGTAAATGAAGACTGGTTTGCTAGGTAGAAATAAATGGTTCATAAGTAACTATCAGCCTGTGCAGCTACAATAAGTGATTTTGAAGAAGAAGAAAAAGTGTGCAAGAAAAACACTATAGGTTATCTTCTTTCTTTATATTACGACACAGCATTTCACAGAACATAGGTAAATTTAACTAGCCGGGATGAAGCACATATACAATTGACCAAAATAGGTAAATCATTACTAGTTGCAGATCATCTTTAAGCTCAAGTACATTGATTGAACTGAAACAGTTTTAGTGCTAATAATAGGACATGCACCTGAGGAATTGGGTACTTCCACGTCTGCAAACCCGTCAGTCCTATTGTTCCAGCACTACCACCATGATATGCATTTCTCAATGCAATCATACTGAGATTTCCACTGTACAGCCGAGCCATCAACATCGCCAATTCATTTGCTTCAGTCCCAGAATTGACAAAGTACACAACCTATGGCGTATGAGACAACCATATTACATGCACGTCAATGAGTTCATTTGCATTATGGTTGCACCCAGGAAGTATTTTACCTTGAGATTGCCTGGCATTTTGGACGTAAGTGCTTCTGCATACTCGACAATGGCGTGATGCAAATATATGGTGGTCGTGTGCTGAAGCAACTTGGTCTGCTCCACCACAGCATTCACAATATCCGGATGGCAATGGCCGCAAGACACTGTCACGATGCCTCCGAAGCAATCGAGGTATCTCTTCCCATGCTCATCATACAGATATTGCATCTTCCCTTCCACAATGTTGAGCTGTGAATACAGTTGAAATGGAAAGGATATTACTGCCATATCTTCAGACATCTTGTGCGTCGTTTCTTTGTTTATGGAACAAGATTACATTGTTGGTGTACTATTCAACCCGGATCTTAAATGATGAAGTGTTGAACCCACCCTCTGCCAACACAACTTGAAAAACGGTATAGCCGTGAAACTTGCTGGTTTCATGAGTTTCAGTGTTTAGCTTCATCAGTTTCATGTTTCATCAGTTTTTAGTGCTAAGTTTCATAAGTTTCAGCCTAAATATTCACAAGTTTTATGAGTATCAAGGTAGTTTTTCCGAAAAAAAAATCCTACTAAAAGAATCGGCATCACATCCGCGAGGATGCTACTTTCACACCAACACTTCTGCACCCAAAATCTCCATCTTTTCGGGGACATTTAATCGCATATAATTCGCGACGAACTAAACAAAAAGCAACAGATACGATCAAATCCGAGCTTACCGGCTTCTGGTAGTAGTAGAAGAGCGACGGGCCAAGGAACTTCTTCCTCTTCTCGAGGATCTCGTCGCCGCCCATCCCGGCGTACATCTGGGGCCGGTGCTCGAACGGCGGCATCTCCGGCGGCGTCCGCTGCGGGGCCTTCTCCGGCACCACCTCCGACGACACCAGCCTCCGCAACAGCTCCACCGGACAACGCCAGCGTCCGGCATCGGCGGCGGCTGCGCCACGGCGTAGCAGCGAAGTGGCCATGGATTATGAGTCCAAGAAGAAGTTGGAATCGAACAGGATTTGCTCGGGTTGGTTCGGTGAGACCGTGATAAGTCTGTGGGATCAGCACTAAAACAAAAGCATGTCTGACGTAGGAAAAGGAAATCTCTTGCGAATGGGTGGGTAGTGTTAGACAACCTCGCTATCGAATAGTCCGGGGTTGCCTAATAGATTTAAACTGGAGAACAGAGAGAGAGGGCGAGAGACACAATATGAGGAGAAATGGATCTGCTTTATTATTCTGTATGCTTGTGTACAATGGGGTGACCCCCTGCCTCCTATATATAGCGGTTCTGCTTAGAGATAAGGAAGAGTCCATATAGGATACGAATCCGGTTTCCTAACACTCCCCTTTGGACTCTTCACTGCGAGATGCATATGCCTCATTAAAACTCCATAAAAACCCAGTGGGAAAAATAATTGGAGAAAGAGTACATAGCACACGCTTGCTGTGTTGCACGGATTGCCTCATCAAAAACCTTATGTAAGAAAACTTCAATGAAAAACTTACTTAAGGAAAAGAGTACAATCCACCCAAACTTCAATGTTAATCTTCAAGACTCACGTTGGGTACTCAAACTTCATGTTTGAGATTTATGTAGGAGTATGTGAAAATTCCCCCCCTGAAATCTGCACTTCTCTAAGCCTCATCATCCCGATTCCTCTAACACATCTTTCAAAGGAAGATGCCTGAGTGACTTAGTGAATAAATCTGCGAGATTTTCACACGACTTAGTATGCAGTATCTTTATCTCATTCATCTTATGCAATTCATGAGCATAAAAGAACTTGGGGTTGATATGCTTTGTGAGGTTACTCTTCACATATCCCATTTGCACTTGAGAAACACAAGTCGCATTATCTTCATAGATAATGGTGGGGTTTGTTCCATGTTCAAACCACATGACTTACGGATGTGATGAACCATTCTTGAAGCCATGCACATTCTCGAGAGGCTTCATACAAGGCAATTATTTACGAGTGGTTTGTCGACGTTGAGACAAGAGTCCGCTTAGATGACTTCCACGAAATTGTTGTTCCACCGCAAAGGAAAACATACCCAGCTTGTGACTTGCCAAGATATGGTCCGATAGGTACCCAAAGATCGGCATAGTCAACCAAATTCAATTCATTGTTTCTTCAGTAAAACAAGCCAAGGTCTTTGCTTCCTTGAAGGTAACGGAAGATGTCCTTCACCCCTTTCCAATGCCTTTTGGTGGGTTCTCGTGACTGCATCGCGCTTAAGCAGATTCACTACGAACGCAATGTCAGGCCTAGTGCTATTCGCAAGGTACATGAGCGCTCCAATTGCACTCAAGTATGGGAATTCCGCTCCCGTGACTTCCTCCCCTCTTCTTTAGGCCTCAGACGGTCTAGGTCTGCTTGGAGTGACCTTCCGACCATTTGGGTCTTTGCGGGGTATGCCTTTTCAAAACCAAATTTCTCCAACACTTTCTGCGTGTAGGAAGATTGGTGTACCAAGATTCCGTCTTGGACATGTTCAAGCTGCAAGCCTAAACAAAACTTGGTTTTACCCAAGTCTTTCATTTCAAATTCAGACTTCAAGTATGTGCATGCTTCTTCAATTTCTTCATCCGTCCCAATGATGTTCAAGTCATCTACATAGACGGAGATTATACAAAATCCATTCGAGGATCGTTGTATAAACACACATGGACAATCTTCGCTGTTCGTGTAGCCTTTCTTGCAAAGAAAGTCACTCAAGCGATTGTACCACATTCTTCCCGACTGTTTTAGCCCATACAGTGATTTCTCCAATTTCACACTGTATAGGTTTCTGTTTGCTCTGTCTTGGTTCGGGATAGGGATACCTTCCGGTACTTTCATATAAATCTCCGAATCCAAGTTTCCATACAAATATGCTGTGACAACATCCATTAGCTTCATTTTCAACTTCAAGTTGACTGCCATTGAGATCAAGTATCTAAAGGTAATTCCACCCATGACCGGAGAATAGGTTTCTTCATAATCAACCCTAGGATGTTGAGTGAAACCTTGAACAACAAGCCTTGCAATGGTTGTTGCTCTTTTCATAGATTCTCCTATTATTACAAAATTTATGGCCATTTCGTCATGGTGTGCTTCATGCACTTCTACTTGCTCTTCATTGCTATTTCCCATTCCAGGAGCAAGTTCTTTAGTTTTTCTTCGCCAATGTGTGCGCACACATTATTTCCGGCGGCTTCTTCCAATTGAAGATTCAAATCTGGAATTGCCTTTTCCTTGTGCTTCTTTCCGTGCCAGGTCTCAACTGGTTCCCTTCTTGCTTTGGGGCATTTTTGTGATTGGATGTGGTAAGTCCTCTTGCCCATTTTTCCCAGACGTCTCCGGTACTTTGGGTTTGAGAAGCCAGATTTCCTGTTCTTTTTCTTTGAGGCCTCTGAACAGGATGAGGGATACCTTCTGCTTTCTTTGGTATTTCCACCCTCTCTGGTGCATTTCTTGCTGGTATATGCGACTTAGCCATGCCCTTCAGATCACAAAAATGATCAGACAGTTCATTTGCTAAATTCTGCAAATCGATTGTCTTCTTGACTTCATGATTTGCTTCATTAGTGCGAGGGTCATGCACGGGGATCCCAATGGAATGCCATATGATTTCCCGGCATTTTCATCCAATGGTTCATTTCCTCCCCCTAATGACGGGAAAGCGATCCTCGTCAAAAAAAATATGCAATCAGCGAATTGGGCTGTATGCAAATCTCCAGTCGTGGGTTCCAAATACCTGATTATGGATGCATTCTCATAACCAACGTATATCCCAGACTTGTGGAGAGGGCCCATTGCAGTTCGCTGTGGGGGTGGTATAGGTACATATACCATTCATTCAAATCTTCAGGATGACCCATTGCACTAGTTGCATATTTGAATGGATGTTGTAGGCCGACGGTCTATAATTGATGAGTGCTGCTGCGTGCATGACTGCGTGTCCCCAACAAGTGTTGGACAAGTTACAACTCTGCAAGAGTGGTCGGGCTATGAGCTTAATCCTCTTTATTAGTGCTTCAGCTAATCCATTTTGTGTATGGACGTGCGGTACAGAGTGCTCAACAGTTATTCCAGTTGCTGTGCAATGATCATCAAATGCCTTGGAAGTAAATTCGCTGGCATTGTCCATTCGAATGGACTTCACGCGATGATCAGGAAAAACATTCTTAATTCTGATGATCTGCGAGATCAACTTTGTGAATGTATGATTCCTTGTTGACAGCAAACATGTATGCGACCATTTCGAGGAAGCATCAATGAGCACCATAAAGTACCGAAACGGCCCCGATAATGGCTGAATCGGGCCGCAAATATCCCCCTGAATGCGTTCCAGGAATACAGGGATTTCATGTTGCACTTTCATAATAGAGGGCCTAGTTATTAATTTCCCGGTGGCACATGCATGGCACACAAAATCTTCATGATTCGGGAAAATTTTTAACATTAATGCCATGACCTTATGAGTTGTTAACTATATTTCTCATCATTCTAAGACACTGATGACTTAAATATACAATGCCATAAAGAAAATAATTCAGAGCTTCTAAAGAAGTATATACTGCATGTGCATTGATTCTCGTGTAGTGCAACCCAGATTCATATGAGGGATATTTTTCTAATACCATTTTTTTTTCATATTCCGCGTGCTTCACAATGCACAAGTGTTCTTTGCCATTTTCTTCATTGGTTTCTACGTGAAACCCATTGGCGCGGATATCTTTGAAACTTAAGAGAGTGCGAGTTGATTCATGGTACAAGAGGGCTTCTTCAATTACCAAAGTTAAACCCATTGGCAATATAATTGTGGCTCTTCCTGAGCTTATTATATGCGTATCGCTTCTTGCGATTTTCGTAATCCTTCCAGCGTTCTTCGTGATCGTCTGGAAGTATTTCGACTCTCTTAAGATGGTATTTGTTGTGCCACTATCAATAATGCATATTTCCTCCATTGAGCGCTACACAATTTCTAGATGACAAGAAATATAATTCTATTCATACAGTGGCAAAGTAATTCAAACATTGCTTGCAAATAAAGAATACTGGAATAAATAATAAATTGCAATTCTATTCATGAGAAAATGTATGCTCTTCGAGAGCTTACTATTCATTATGCAATCTGATGTCTATGTGAGATAATTCTGACCATTCAGGTTAGTTCTTCAAAAACTCACGTTAGACAATGTCAGACCTTTGCACATTCATAAGGTTCTTCCATTAGATTACTGCGTGCAATCTAATAGGAAGTGGCTGCTAGATTCAATAAAATGCATAATTAAATTCTCATGAATTTCCAGCAAACTAAATAAAGCAATAATTTCAAGATTCATAAATACAAGATTCATAGATGCAAGATTCATAAGTGCGAGATTCATAAATGTAGGATTCATAAGTACAAGATTCATAAATATGAGATTCATAAATACAGAATTCATAAATACATGATTCATAACTGCAAGATTCATATATACACAGATTCATAAATATTCAGAAATACAACTACGTGCATGTAGGTGATCGGCTTCGTGCAAACGATCTGATTCATATGCACGATCGGCTTCGTGCGATCGGTTTTAACGCGGCTTCATGCGCGTGGTGCATTCAGTTCCATGCGCGTCGGCCTTCTGGCGCGACGGTGGCGGCGTGCGGCGTGCTTGAATTTCATAATAAATTATATGAAAGCAATAAATACAATGCATGGAATGAACAATAATTGCACAATTCATAAATTCATAAATGCGGAAAATAAATTCTCGTGAATTTCTGTATTCTAAACAGGGCAATTATTGCAAAAATTCATGCAAATATTCACAAATGTAGAAAATAAGGCTAAGAGAAATTTAAAACAGAGCCAATTAAATTTTCTGTATTTTTTCTGGGAATTTTCAGATTTTTCTGTTATTTTTATTCGATTTTCCGAGTTTCTAATGCATTTTCGGAAAAGAATAAAACAGAAAATAAATTCAGGGGCAAGGAGGTAACTTCCCTTTCCCCCGTGCGCATTGACTCCACCGTGCGCAATGACCCGGATTAAATCCAGTTGAAGCTTTGCTTTAGGCCCGATCGGCTTCAATTTGATTGAAGTGGTCCAGTCCTTCTTCATTTGGACTTCATCATGTCCAAATCACCTCACACGGGCGAGTCATGCGTCGCCGGCCGGGAGCAAGCTGGGCGGAGGCTGCGGCTTCAACGCGCGCGACGGACTTCAGGCGGTGCAGGCCCGGTGCGCGGCGGGGCTCGGTAGCACGGCAGGAGGAGTGTCGCACAGAGGAGAGCCCGAGGCGCGCGAGTCCGGCGGCCGCTTTGCGCGGCGAGCGCCGAGCCGATGGTGCAGGCGTGTCCCGCGACGGCACTGACGCAGCGGTGCGGTGGCAGCCCGAAGTGACGCGGCGGCAGCCCGGCAGCGGCGCATCGGCGATGGCTTCAAGCCAAGTGTCGGATGGCCGGGGCATGCGGGCTGCTTGACCGGCTCGGGGCAGTAGCGGCCGGCCTGCTTGGAGCGACGCGCTTCGTGCGCTCGGGACTACTAGTCCGGACTTCGAGCGGCGGCCGAGCGCGGCCGGTGACACGGTTGCCGGGGTCAGCTTCGGGCGCGCCGGGTTCTGCGGAAGTGCTTCACCGGCGGCTTCATGCGTTCGGTAGTCAAGCAAAGACAGCTGCGACTGCGGTGTTGGTAGTTGGTCGTGGTCGCGAGCCACGAGCTCTGGCGCTGATGCTTCACATGCATGCATATTTGTTTCCAAAAACGTAACAGCCATGCAAGCATTAGATGTATATGCAAAGCAAGCCATGCAAGCATTTATGCTTCATATATATATGAGTACTTTCCTGGATGCTTCATGTTTCATGCAAGCATGCAAGCACGCTGACAGGATATGCATATACGATCGGCTTCATGCTTCATGCATATGTCAGATCGGCTGGAGATACAGGCGCACGCTACCAGGGCCAGCTTCGTGCGGTGTGGGCGGTCGCCGGTCATCAGGAAGCCCACGGTCGAATCTCACATTCGCAGGGGCATGACCGCACAAGTGCGTATGGGATGGTGCCCGCGTGCTTCTCTGGCATGAATCCGGTTTCCTACTGGACTTCTGGTCCATGCCTTCGACACCGATCCAAACCGAGGTGGTCGCCGGGCCGGGCCTAGATGCGGGCACGACGGCCAGGGACGCAGAGCCGGTCGGCGATGTGGAAGTTAAAAAAAAAACCGAGCGCAACGTGTGGCCGGCCGACGGTGTTCTTCGGGTCAGGCAGCGCGGCTGCGAGCCGGTGGTCGGTTACGGCTTCGAGCCGGTGTATGCACGTCGGGGATGTACTATATGGCTTCGTGCCGATCTCGCTTCGTTGTATTGTAACAGCTTTGTACTACGGGCGAGCTGTACGTAGATGGCTTCGTGCCAATCAGTACAATAGATGTATTTACACTTTGTACTGTAAATCAAATAATCATTGCGCATTCGTAGCTTCTTGCTACGTAGGTGCGAATATTAGATGCAAAATAAATACAAACGAGCGATTATATTTAATCCCTCGATTCTTACCGTTCTCACCTTTTCAGTCTGATCACCGGGTAGAGCTTCGTGCTGATAACGTGTTAGACAACGTCGCTATCGAATAGTCCGGGGTTGCCTAATAGATCTAAACTGGAGAACAGAGAGAGAGGGCGAGAGACACAATATGAGGAGGAACGGATCTGCTTTATTATTCTGTATGCTTGTGTACAATGGGGTGACCCCCTGCCTCCTATATATAGCGGTTCTGCTTAGAGATAGGGAAGAGTCCATATAGGATACGAATCCGGTTTCCTAACAGGTAGGAGTCCGCGTGGCGGATCATTTTGGTTCTTGGCGAGCGTGACAGAAGACCGAATACATATCGGAGGTTACAACTTACAATAGCTACTAGAAAGGTCATCGGTTATAATTTTGAGTTATTTCGGAGAGTTTTTTTGTGAGTTTTTTCCGAAGAAAAAATGTACCGAAACATATTCTCTAAATCTTCGAAGAGTTTTTTTAATAAGAAAAGTTTTTTTGGGGGGGGGGAGGGAACGGGCCGTAACGGGAAAATGGACCAACGAAACATGCTTTTCGTATTTTTTGAGGTTTTTTTGCAATTTTTCGGAGGGTCATGACTCGTTTTTTTTGGAGGGTCTTTTCGGGGGGGAGGCGGGAACGAAAAAATGGACCAATGTGCATGCTTTTCGGATTTTCTGAGGGTTTTTTTGCAATTTTTCGGAGGGGCATGACCCTTTATTTTTGGAGGGCTACTTTTTCCCTTTTTTTAATAAAAAATGTTTTTTAAAGGGAAAATGGATCGGAGCGAGAAAATAAACCAAACCATATTTTTTTTCGGGCCTTTTTTGCATTTTTTGGAGTGCTTTTGCGGTAAGAAAGATCTTTTTTGCAAAAAAAAAAAAATAGGACCTACATACATTTTTGAAAACTTACAAGACTTTTCGGCAAAAAAACCGGCCGTGCCACACGTGCACGCGTCCACGGGATGGCCATGTGTCGCAGGGGAAAAATCGCTCGCGCGCGGGGTTCGAACCCACGCCAACGGGGCGGTAACAAACGGCTTTACCGATGGGCCAAGCGGCTCGCTTCGGCGAGCAAAGAGCACGCGGCCCCCTTTTATGCTATGGTTCAGCGCAGGATGACGTGGAGCGATCTCGGCCGCTCGTGCGCGCGATCGGACGGCTGAGAAATCGGGGCGACGTGGCCACGGTGCGGTTTGAGGAACTTCTCCGGCTTTGTTTTATCGAAGATAATGAACTCTACAGTTTTTAAAGCCGAATTTTAAAACTATCTGTAACGATTTTCGTTCTAAATATAGCTATTATACAAAAGAATCAAGGTTAACTTCTTATATTATGTGCGTTCTTCGCAATTGTTCTATTTGTTTCATCGGTGAACTGTGATTGATATATGACGGTCATCATCGTTATTCAACATGTTATCAGTACTAAGCTCAGTGAGGTCGAATGGGAATTTCTTTTTGTATCGATCTACACTGCATCGAATTTCGATCGGCATTAAGCGATTAATCCACTGCAAGCCGTATGTAAGTTCAAAGCACATGAGTTAATCTCATCTGAATAGTTTCTTTAATCTTGCATATTAATTGCCCTAATTACCGAGTTTAATTATTTTTTTATCGATAATTAGAGACAAGATTCATCTAATCAGCAATTAGGATTTTTCTTGACATTCGCATACACGGCTCACTGGTTGCTGCGCTCCCCCATGTTCGAACCCGTCGTCGCACATGCCTTGCTCACTCACTGTCTAAAACAGATGCAGCTAGGGTTATAAACCCTAACCACACCTGACGTCACTCGCACGGGTCAAACTAGCCTTGTGGGTCATCGTGGCCCACAGGCCAGCCAACCCCATTAAATGTTGGGTCGAAGAGAGAGAGAGAGAAAAAGCGGAGGCCCATGGAAATTTGCAATTTAAACCGTGTGTTTTTCTGGTATTTTTGCGACAACGATAGATTTTGTGCAAAAAGACCCTGAAGTTCTGCATAATTATTAAAATTTATCAGAATAGAGAAATTTTACATTCTGAACTAGAGATGGCCAAATGGGCTGGCCCGCGACCAGCCACCGTAGGCACGACCCAAGCACGGCACGTCCCGACACGGCCCAATAGTCCTTGCTGTGCTTGGGCCAGCACCTCGGCACGGTGGGCCGGCACAGCATGGTCCGGTCGTGCGCCCGGCCTGTTTAGGCACGGTCCGTTTAGCACGTCTATTTGAAATATAGCCGTTTTTAGCCGCTGGAGGCTTAAAAATCGTAACAATTCTGAAAAATTTCAAAAAAAAATTCTATAAATAGGGTAGCACCTCCCCCTCATTTCCTCACTAGCACACTTGTAATTTCTTCCATTCATTCTCTTGTGAAAATTCTCGTGCTCCTAGTAATAATTTGGCAAAATTCAAAATAGTTTTGCCAAAAATCAAAAAATCCGAAATTCAGATTCCGACTTCTGTCAAGAAAACAAGGTAAGAATATTGATTTAATTATATAGTTTTATTTATTTTTAAATATATGAAACTAATAATAGCTCAATTATTTCTTGCAGTTTTCTTAAAGGAGAACTAGGATTTTCCGTCCTTTCCCAGCTTCTGATTTCTGGATTTCACCCGAAGAGCTTCTTGCTTCCTATCAAGCTGAAGAAGCTGCAGCGTCTATACCATCCTCAGGCTCTACAAGTGCTACTGCGTCGGTAAGCACCGGGGCAAAAAGATCAAGACGCAATATATTGGGAGTCTGAAAAGATTTCGACCAGATTTTTGAGACATCAAACGGCGTTCAAAATAGGTATGCTATTTGTAAATATTGTAAGCACAAAATAACTACAAAATCTTCAAGTGGAATAGGGCACTTGAAGAGACATGATGAGAGTTGTAGAAAAGGCGGGACTGGCTACGAGACAAACGCAGCTGCAATACAACCCCAACGGTACGGTACGTCACTAAAACTACAATCTTGAGGTGGCTCGTGAAGCTCTTTGTCATTTAATCACTTCCTAAGATCTACCATTAAACTTTGGTGAGTCACCAGTATTTGAAAACCATATTAAAACCTCTCATAATCCTAGGTTTTCTTTAGCTTCTTGACAGACAACAACTAGAGATCCGATTAAGTACTATAATAATTATCGTGGTAAGCTAAAAGAGCTCTTTAGCACTTATACTTTTTCTGTCTTTGACAATGGACATATGGAGTGGTAGCGCTAAAGAGGGTTACCTTAGTATAGTTGCTCATTTCGTAACAATGATTGACAACTCGAAACGAGAATTATATGATTCAAATTAATTGACGTGGCACACATTAGTGAAAATATTGCTGATTGTATTATAAAAGCTATGGAAGATTTTGGCCTCACAGATAAATTTTTTACAATAACATTAGAAAATGTTGCAGCAAACACTTCTGCAATGAATATTCTTACTCCACTTTTTAGTACGTACGCCCAATCTTTCATGTTACATCAACGTTATGCTTGCCATATTATTTATTTTATAGTTAAATCTGGTTTAAAGAGGTTAAACGCGTACATTGTACATTTTTGTATTGCAATATCTTTCATTAATAATTTTAATATATGAGTAGCATCATATAAGAACTATTATCATGCAATGGGTGTAGATATGCCAATTAGATGGAACTCTACTTTCATGATGCTTAAGGAACTCATACCCTATAATGACAATTTTTCTATTTTTATTAATATGAACTATCATACCCGGGATGGTCAACCGCTACTCACAGAGCGACCTTGGTATGTTGCTAATTACTTGCTGTCATTTTTAGAATTTTTTTATGATGCGACTTGTTCCTTATCTAGAGTTTATGACTCATCATCTCCTTTAATTGTGCATAATATTCTAGAAATTGCTACTCACTTAAAGAGCTACAAAAATGATAGTATTTTACATGAAATTGTTTTTTCTATAAAAAACTAAAATTTTGAAATATTGGAAAGAAATTCCTATGTTATATGCATTCGCATTTATTTTAAATCCTAGAGCTAAAATTCAACGATTTGATAATATTCTCTCACTTCTAAGTGATGCTATAGGCACTGATTATTCTAGTTATTTTTTAAATTTTCGTGCTAAGCTATCTGAAGTTTATGCTAAGTATGATCATAAGTTTAGTGGAGTTCGCCTACAGTGACCTCCACCACAACCCATAACAGGTAAGAAGAAAACTGTGTGGGAAAAGATATGGGGTGTCGGTGGCTCTACCTCAAGGAGTTCAGGTACAACAACGTCAAGTTCGTATACGACAACTGGTGGTGGAGAGCTAGCTACCTATCTCAAGAGCAACACTGTCAACTACCAAGAGCAGCAAGAAGAGGACTTCAGCATTTCAGAGTGGTGGCATAAGCACAAGATAACATATCTAGTACTTTCCATATTAGCAAGGGATCTGTTAACAGTTCATTTCTCCACGATTTCTTTGGAGTCTGCTTTTAGTCTATCCTGAAGAATAATCGAGAAGAGTAGAACAAGTCTGACACTGAACAACGAGTTCAACACTATACAGAAAATGTTGAGCTGGCAGAACATTTGAAAATCTTTATCTTGGTTAAGAAGAATAATTGTAATCTTCACATTTTTCATGTACCACTGAGCTATAGGATGTATTCTTTTTTCTTTGCCAAGGTTTTCTCGTGTTGAGTTTTTACTTGGCAAAGTTTTTAACGAGGCAGCCAAACATCAATAAAACTCATTATTTAATTCTAATTATTTGTCTCATTTTATAATTTATTTTATATTTTTAGCATTTTCTCAATTTATATATATATATTTAAAAGGTTTTTTCTATATCCTTTGAGTTTTTCTAATTATTCTAACTTTCCCGTTTTTGGTTTTTTTTCAATTTGTTATGTATTTTTTCATACATTTTTTATTTTCTATTTTTTCTAACATTTTTTCTATTTTTTATTATTTTTTTCAAAATTTGATTTTTTTTTTGGGTGCCCACGAGGCAATGGGCCAGCACAGCACAGCCTGTTTGGCCATCGGGTTGTGCTTGGCCTAACAACTCGACGCGTAGGCTGGCACGGCACGGTCTGTTTATTAACCATTCCTAAACGGGTTGTGCCGCCCGATAAATGGGCTGGGCCATGTCGGCCGCCCATTTGGCCAACTCTCTTCTAAACCCCGACGTTTCTAATAATCCAAAAAATAGATAATAAATTTTTAATTTTTAAATTAAATCATAAAAACTAAATATTTAGGTATATATGCTTCCAAATTTTTTGAACCTTAGACCTAGCACACATTAGAAGCTATGTGTCTCTGTTTACTTTTTCTAGCATAATTTCATGGTTATATATATGCTAAATTTATTTTTCTCTTATTTCGGTAATTCTAAAATTTTCTTGGTAATAAGCAAAAAATTATGAAAAAAATGATACAAAAATTCTGGACAATTTTAGATAATTATCTACTGAATAGATATAGACCAATATTTACTGATTCAAAGATAAGCATGCAATATACTTATTTTACCAGAAGTAAAATTCGTGCTTGCATGTATATAGGATATGTCGGGCATCGCAAAGAGTGGATTTGTTGAGCTTGCCCTGAATTTTGAGGGGGGCATTTCCACCGCGAGGAGCATAAGACATTTGACGAGTATACGTACCATGGGTACCCCTAGCAGCCCGAAACAACGAGCGGGCTGCCTCTTAAGAGCCCAGCTCCCACGAAGGGCCTGTCAGGGAGCCGCCCAGATCGTCCTTGAGTTGTTGGATGAACAGTCACTCCCATCGGATTTGGATCCTAGCAACGAATCACCGAAGGTGATCTTAGTGCTAATACCCAAGCCCAATCGAGACAACTCCAAGAAACATCCTAACAATTCGACAACCATCTCGGTATTCCCCCGGTATGCGACCCGAACTCGCCCAGGATCGCGCCACATACCGGTTCCAACACGATATCAACTCAATTTGCATAAAGGGGGCAACGAACTCGAAACTTTTGAACCAACACGCAAGCGGAAAACAACGGCACAAAGACAAACCCGACAACCACCAAACCAAGATCAAAAACAACGCCAAGACTCTAAACTAGGTAAGAACGGGAAAAAGACCAAGACTCCGAAATCAGAAAAATTCGGCATGACCTTTCTAGATTCTATGGACATCCACTCAGCAGACAAGAAAACACAGTTCATATATAAATATCCAAAAGTAATGCAACAACCACAACAGCCATACATCCACAAGTAGAGAAAACAACTCACGGGACAACGATAGAGACTTGAACAACGACGAAACACAAATTAGAAGACTAACTATACAACAAAAGTGAATCAGATCGCAACACATAGCAAAATAAAACTACTCCGGAAGTGTTCTGCTCCTGAACACTTCCGGGCGTGTACGATGTCGCGCTAAGCCTCTACTCGGTGCCCCGCCCGGTCACCGAGAGGCAGTAAGGGCAGAACTTGCATCCGCCCACCTGATCATCACCTGAAAAACCACAAAGCAGAAGCATGAGTACGGAAAGTACTCACAAGACTTACCCGTGGGTCCATATATGACCGACTCCAAGGTTTATGCATTTGGATGTAGCAAGGAACCAGGCTGAAGGTAGAAGTGCAGAAAGCTTAACATTTGTTATATTAATTACCTAACTACTCAATTCACAAGTTAAGCAGTTGTAACAGCGCCTACTTCTAAAATGAAATTGCAATCATTAATTCACAATGATTAAACTCATCACCAATTTATTTGGGCTCAAGCTCGACGGCGAACCTCGGTTCAAGTTCTCACTACGTGACTGTGCGATGAAAGAGCTTGCTCATATCCGAGAGCGCGGCAATTCGAATCGCTTATTTAACCCTGCAGGGAAGCATTGATCGCACGACACTTACCACAAGGGCCTAGTGTCAACCCCCTCCCAATCATACCCAATCATTTGGCGTCCTCCTGTGGCCCGAAAACCTAGCACCCCCTCGAGCAGCCCCAAGCCCGGCTTGGCGCTCGAGAGTCGGCCTAAGCCTCGCCCTCAACCACGTCCAACCACAGGAAGTTACGGTCCATCGATTCCGTATGAGAGAAAGAGTGGCTTACCGTACCATAATTGGGCATGCGACCAACCGGGGTGTGCTCAATCAAAGGGCAACCATCGAATCGGTCCTTAATCGACTCAGACGGGAACTACCACATCGGGTCTCCTTACCCAATGTCCCAACCTTCCCGCCCGGTCTCCAATTTAACCTTTCCTTATATAACCGTACCCATTTCATTTCATCACAAGTAAAGTAATTGATCTCAAGCGGTGGACCATCCACCACTTGGCCCAACCCGACCTCTAAGCAATTCTAAGCAGTGACTCATTTAATACCCATAATAGTTCCAACGGGAGTATTCACAAATCCAAGGGACGAATGTGCAGCAAATAGGATCTAACCCTAACCCAATTCAATTCCTACTGCAGACTTAATTCACCAATTAAGCAGTTTATTCACAAAAATACCATAAATACGGGTTCAAGATGCATAGGTGCTTGCCTGATGCTTCTGCCGGAGTCTCAGTAACAACCTGCTCACCGTGATCACCCTCGATCGCGGCCACGTCACCCTCCGCGGGATCGTTCGCTACACGATACATATGTATGAAATGAGATGAATGCTATGCCGATGACATGTAATGAGAATTTAAGAAAATCATGCAAGTACTCGACAAGCCAAATTGAAACACAACACGAAGGTCTACAACAATAGCTGTCGGGGGGTCGGGTAATTTCCATAAATTACCTCGGATGCCACCAACGACCAAGCTCGCTCCCGCCCGAGCCACCAGGAGGTCGTTACCCTGGGATTGTCTAAATCAGAGCTTGAAGGCTACGATTCACTGGCCTTCGAGCTCGGGCTCTGTGGGACCGAGAATGCCACGCACTCCACTGATTCCGAGCTCGAGCTCCGGTAAGATGTCCAAGCTCGGTGCCGGCCATCTACGACGACCTTACGAGGTCTCTCGGTCAGAGGAATAACCACCCGAGCCGTGAACTCTCCGCTGGGTCTGCTACGTGGAGCGCTGAAAGATAGATCCACCAGTTGCCACGCTTGGACGAGGTCCAAACGGTATAGTGGGGTCATGGAGTTCGATCCTTTGTAAGTTATAAAGGGTCCCCATCGTGAGGGGGACAGAATAACAACAACAAGAGCAGCACATTGCATCGTGAAACTCGCATACATCGCAAGAGTAAACGAGCCGAGTAGGGCTATTATCTCTTCTCGAGAGGCCCGAATCAGGGTAAACTGGCCAGGTGTCCACATTCGCTGGAATCTGGTGAGCCATTCTTCGAGTAATCCTCACGTAAGAAGGGTCCGCACGGTCCCTCCACCAACAAGTAAGCCTCGCTGGGCCTCGTTTCAATCGCCGATACCGGGCGCCGTCTGCGGGGACGACTTTCCTTTCGTGAGGAATCCCTGAGAATGTCGTAATCCTAACCACCAGAGCTCTACGCCCCGAGATCGGGAAGAGGACAAGCGCTTCATCGATGGGGCGGCTGACGTCGCGATTAAGAATCAAGACGGTTCCAGGAGCTTTCCTGAAGCCGGCCCGCACTGGAGCGCTTCTTTCGCCTCAACTCGACGCCTCTCTGACGACGAGTACGACGCTCTACGATGGTCCGATATCCCGACTTCTACGAAGCTCGACCAGGATCGCTTCACTTCGAGGAGACACCGCGGATGTCCCCTCGCGATCCGGCCCAATCCCGTAACGCCTTCGCTGGCGGAAGAGGATGGAAACGCCGAGCAAATCTCGCCGAAGCGCTCCTTCACCGCTACGGCGCCAAAGAGCACCGCAGTATCTCGACCGGACCGACACTTTGGCGCCAAGGCAAGTCCGAGGTGGCCTGACTGAGCAAGACCAGGGCGGTTCGTGAGAATTTCCGCCAGACGAACTCCGGAGCTCGACGATTTAACCTAACGAAGCTCGCCGCTGCTCTCGAGCGAACTGAACTTCAAGCCTCGCCACGGTGGTGCGCAACTCGTAGAGTTTCCGAGCAAGTCGACCTCAGAAGCCATGGGCGCTGGCCGACGACCTCGAGGAAATCGCCACACATAAAGGCGCGAGGCCTCCCGAAAGGGACGCCCAGAGTACCCCTCGAACGCCGCCGCGCGCCCAGCGCCACCGATGACTCACGCCGCACACTCAGAGGATCTGGGCGCTGGCCGGTTTCGGGAGGCACTGAGTACCCCTGGCCTCGGATCACGTAATGTGAGCTACGATGCAATCGGGCCGAACATTCTCATCGGGCCACTCCCATCCTACAAAGGGAGACTTTCTCGCCAGTGCCCACTAACCCTGCTCGGTGGTGGGGACGCCATCGGCCCGGGCCAGATCGCTCCGACCGGCTGCGTGGTGATCGCCGACGCCCGTGTGAGTGCAGTATGGCCGCTGCCGGACGAGTGACCTGGCCGACAAGGTTTAAGCCGTTGGCCACATCGAGAGATTCGACGGGACTCGGAACCCGACGAAGTTTCTCTCGATCTACACCACGGCCATTTTAGTCGGGGTGATGAAAGGGTGATGGCCAACTTTCGCCCACAACCTCCGACGGGTCGGCTTCGGACGCGGGCTATTCAACCGTATGAGAACTCGATCCCGGCCGCCTACCGAGCAAAGACTCTCCGAGCCAACTTCCGTAGCTGCTACGTCCCGCTCGGGAAGGAGCGCGACCTCGAGCGGCCTGATACAGACTTGAGGGGCGACCGCGCTGGCTTCGTCCCGGGGCTTCATGCAAGTGCAATTCCATCCCGAGTGATCTCGATGAGGCGTCGTCTCAAGCTTTCAAGTTCGGTCCGAGACGTGACGCTTTACTCGGGACTCAACCACCCGACATCACGGCTAACTAGCCGTTCCGCATGGTCGATCGCTACCTAATGCGACGAGGCCGCCCAGCTGGAAGAAGCCGGATCGAGGGAAAGCCGCCTCACCGGCCTCAAGAGGCATCCACGTAAGAGCGTAAGCTCTATCGAGAAAAAATCAAAAGAAGAAAATCCTCGCTCGCAAGATGGTGGCAATGATCGAAGACAACGACCGACCTCGCAGCCGATAGGGGGCTCCGAAAGGAAGGGGTCGACCGGCTCACTGAACAACGAGCGTGAGCCGACACCAAAGAACGCGGCGATCAACGCGCGTTAGTGCCTATTTCTCGCCCGCTTCCACCAGGCTCATGGGCATGACTCTTCGAATCAGGCAGACGCTGGCCTCCCGCTCGAGCAGCTTCTACAATGGTAAGGGTCCCATGCCCACGCCCCGAGGTGGAAGGGGACGCCAAGGGCAAGAAGCCCGCGGAAGAGCAAGACACCGACATGGAGCACCAAGAGCCGAAATCACATCGCCGTGATATTCGGGCTCGCCGCCTATGGGTCGCCGGGAGTTGAAGGAGGTCATGCTGGCCGTGCCGTGTCACTCGTGGGAAGCCCGCCCAGCACTCAAGTGGTCCGAGCCGATCACCTTCTCCAGGGACGCATCGCTCCGGGGATGACGAAACCCCAAAGGCTTCCGTTGGTCGTTAGCCCAACAATCTGCAACACACAGAGGGCTCGGGTCCTTGTGGATTGCGGAAGCTCCTAGACACGATATTCGCAAGGTCTTGGACGAGATGCGCATCCTCGCCTTCCAAGATCAAAAACATGGTGGTCCCGTTTCACGATAGTGCCCTAACGCTTGCCGTGCCACTTCTGGCCAGATCGTCCTGCCCCGCCAAAGAGGCAATCCGAGCAACTTCCGAACGGAGCTCATCACGTTCGGCGGTCGATTTCGAGCTCGCTTATAACGCCATCCTGGGCCGACTCGCCGCTAAATTCATGGTCGCACCATCACGCTAAGCTGCTTGAAGGTCCTCGCTCCGCGTGATCACGATCAAGGGAAGCCCGAGAGCAGCTTCTAAACTGCGACGAGAGGCGTTAGGACATGATCGGCCACCGGCCTGGGCCCGAGCAAGAGCCGAGGAGTTCCCGCCCAAGGCTAGCCTCCAAGCCGGGAGAAACCAAGGCCATCCTGCTAGCGACACAAAGCCGCATAAGGTCGCATACACGCTGGGGCTTCCCTAGATCCTAAATAGGAACTCAAGCTCGTGACCTTCCTCCGAGAAGCGCGACACGCTCGCTCGGGAACCGTCCGATGCCCGAGTCCCAAGGGAGGTCAGTCCGAGCACAAAGCAGCGCCTGCCTCGACAAAAGCCTCAGGCGGGTGAAAGCTTCAGCGCTCCCTGAGAAGCAAGCCATCATCGAGAGGAACTGACAAGCTCCTCAAAGCTTCTAAGCTTATCATTCGGAGGTTGACCATTCCGATTGGTTGGCCAACCCATCCATCGTGGATGAAGAAAGGAGGCAAGTGGCGCATGTGTGTCGATCCACACGGCTAAATGCCGCATGCCCGAAGGACAATTTCCGCCACCTGATAGACCGCTTGGTCGACGCGACGGCCGCCCCGAGGCGATGAGCTCGACGCCTACTACCAGGCTATCACCGTGATCGCATATCGCCCGATGACGAGGAGAAAGCTTCCTTCATCACGCCGCTTGGCACATTCTCGCTACACGACCATGTCCTTCTGCCTAAGGAATGCCGGAGCCACCTTCCGCCACTTTATGCAAAACCTTCTGCCAAATAGGTCTGGAACCTGAGTAGTGTAGACTACATAGTCGCTAAGAGCAAAATGGCCTCCACCATGTATCCGATCTAGAGGAGACTTTTCATAACCTCAATAAGCATCGACAAAGTTAAACCCTCAAAATGTGTGTTCGGGGTCAAAGCCGGGCAAGGTGTTTCTGATATTACGATCTACCACAAGGAATCGGGCCAACCCAGTAGAAGATAGAAGCCATCGAGAACATGCGACCACCGACTTGTACTGGAGGTCCAGTCCCTGGGAGAGAATGGCGGGCCTTAAGTCGCTTTCATCTCGAGGCTCTGAACGCGCCTACCTTTCTTCAAGGCGCCCGGCTACTGCCTTTCACTTGGACAGATGGAAGGCATCAGCTTCTTTCAAAGAGCTTAGATCAGTATTTGTCAAGACCCCTGCCTTGACCACGCCTGCAGTAGGAGAGGTCCTCTTGTTTTTACCTCGGCCGCCACACCCCATGCGGTAAGCGCCACATCACAAGAGAACGGACGGGTCGGCACAATACCGATCTACTACATCGAGGTGTCCACGGACCAAAGGAGCTACTCCCGAGGTCCAGAAGCTCCTTTAGGCAAGCCTCGTGGCCTCAAGAAATTAAGACACTACTTCCAGTGCACACAAAATACAAGTCCCACCAACTTCCCACGAGGGAAATTCTCGAATCAGACGCAAGCTACGGATCGCGAAATGGGCCATGGAGCTCGCCGACCCGAGATCGAATTCTGCCAGAACCGCGATCAAATCCTGTGTCCTAGCGGACTTCCCTAGCGAATCGGACAACCCCGCCCGTCGAACCCGAACTCCAACCAGCCGAGCACGGCCTGGTCATGCACGGATCCCGAATCCACGAGCTTTCGGGGCCGAGTGGTCCTCGACCTCGTGGGAGCGGATCCAAAGACACCCTCCAATTGCATTTAGCGTTAACAAACAACGCAGCGTAATACGGGTCCGCTAGCCGCCGCATGCAAAGCGCCGAGTCCAACGACTAATCGAAGGGCGTAGCTACTCGCACTGTCGCCAACCAGTTAACAAGGAGTATCGCGTTCGGCGACTCAATGGCGCTTTACTCCGCTGAAGTAAGGAAGATGGAAAAGTACTTCTAAACTTCGGCACTATACATCCTCAGTGAAGGACAATGCCCTCGCCGACCATCTATCGGTCGGTTCAAGACAGCTTCGCTTCCGCTGGGTGCTCATCGAAAGCACGCCTACAAGCTCCTCCATACCCCCGAGGAGGAGGCAACTGAGACGGGTGGTACCGCTCCTTCTCGAAAGCAGATGCGAACCGATGACGCCATTCATCCAATACTGCACGGACACCGCCGAGGAGGAAGCCGAGAAATCCTGGCAAGAGCGAGGCGCCTCGACCTATAAAATGATCGAGGGTCTCTTATACCGCAAAGGCGCGCTTGGCGCCCTCTCCAAGTGCATCACCCAAGAGGAAGGCAAATATCTCCTCAAGGATATCCATGACGGGATGTGTGGAGCTCACTCTGCCCTTTAGGACCTTGGTGAGCAAAGCCTTCCGATTGGGTTACTATTGGCCAACGCCCGCCGATGCATCGCCAATAGTAACTCCTCGCCGATCTTGCCGGGCCCATGCTCCTAAGGTCCATCACCAAGATACGCGCTTCTGCACTCATGCCGCTAACCTGCCGTTTCCTGCTTGGGGCATAGACACTTTCAGTCCATTTCCCAGTGGAAGGAGGTTGTAAATACACTGCTCGCCAATCGACACCTTCACTAAGTGGATCGAGGCCAGCCTATATCAACCATCTCAAGACAAAGGGCTAAAAAGGTTCTTCCGCAATAATGTAGTAACCCGCTTGGCATTCGAGTGCGCCATTACCGACAACCAAGCACTCGCCCACAAGCGAGGTGTTTGTGCTTATTGCAGGAGGTTTCGACCAAGATATGCTTCAGATCTGGGCCCACCCACAGAGCAAATGGGGCGGCCGAGAGCGCGTAACGGGCAGATCGCCCAAGGAATCAAGAAGAGAGTCTTCAAGAGCCTCGACGCAAGGCATGGTCAGTGCCTGGTGGAGCCACCCCCGCCTCTTGGTCACCAAGACGACGAGCCGAGGCCGGGGAGACCCCTCTTCAGCTCAGTATATGGCGGAAGCTGCCCCACCGCCGAGGTTGTCCTAGGATCCCGAGGTGAACTCGCCGATAACATCGAATGGCGAACGCCTTCGACCTCGACTTGGAGGCGACTGTGAACGGGCTCTCATGGCGATCCATGGCTACCCTGCAAGCTCTTCAGCACGCCGCCAATCAGCATTTACCAAGGACCTTACACGCCGCGATCTCGCTCGCTGACGGTCCAAGACTCACAAAGCCAACAAGCTAACGCCAAGATGGGAAGGTCCTACACGGCCGCTTCCTCAACAACACGCCCGGGTCGCCCGCCTTGCAATGGAAGATGGTCGGAACTAGCTAGTACTTGGAACATTGACCAACCGCGTAAGTTCCATGTCTAACCTCCCGCTTTTGCTTACCTCTTTAATAAACTTTATCACCTTACCCTCCCATTCTCTCTCTCCTCTCTTTCCCCATTCTCACGAAGCTCTCGACCTGGGCCAGAAGTGTCGTGGGCAAGCTCGTTCAAAAACACCGTATAAAAGCTCGACCTCGAGGGCCTCCTTCCTCAGAAGACCATCTTTTTTCGCGTAGACTTCCACCGCAAGTAAAGATTCGCATTTAACACCCTTCTCGAGCGGTTCCGAGCTCAGTCGGTGCTGGCGCGCGCCAACGCATTCATAACCCTAAGGGCCACACGGTCCCCCTCAGAATTCTACTCCGCCAACGGTCGTGTCATAGCTTTACGCCACGACTCCGCTGGCAAGGGGCTATAGAGGTACCATGTGGCCACGACTGCCTGCAGTAACTTTCACAAATGGTCACCTCGACCTCGTGCTACTTTTCTTCGAAGCGAGATAGTCATTTCCTCAGACGACAATCCACTAAGTCGCTGTAAGACCGCAAGCACGAAACAAATCGTTGTCATCTCGGGAAAACAAAAACGTCCATTTAAAACCAACTCATTCTATATTCAATCTGGATAGTTTCTCCTAAGTTTTTTACTGTAAAAGACAGAAAGAAAATTACAGAGCCCTAAGACGCTTTCGCCCTCCGCAAAGCGACGAAGCTCGCCCTCAAGACCGAGTCAAGTTTCTGACTCAAGGTCGAGCACACGCCGTGGCTTCGACCTCGCCGCCGCTTATCGGTCGCCTCGACTCCTCCTGCTTGGTCGATTGTCCTTTCTAAGATTCGCGCTGGCGTCGCGAAGGTCACCACCGTGGCTTCAAGGTTCGACCTTGCCTGGCTCGCCTCGGCCGAGGCGCCTCGAGCGCGCGACGACTTCCTCCACCTTCCGCCGGGATCTCGGCTTAAGATGTCACGGCAACCCTGGCCCGAGCTCCGCAATCTTGGCGCCTCGCCGCTTGGTGCTTCGCGACAACTTCAAGCAAGACGGCCGCGCATGGAAGTCCTTCATGGTGGACTCCAAAGACTGGCAAGCAACAAGGCGTTGTGTCGTAATCGAAGCCTTGAAAAGTACAGTCGAGTACTTACTCAAAAAGTTGCCCCACTTGATGGAACAACTCGCTGGGTCTCCACTCGCTCGGCGTGTAAGGGATCCTCCGCCTAGTCCTTCTCCTGATCGGTTTCTGAGGCTTGAGCTCGAGCTCTCCGCCCTCCGAAGGCGATGGACTTGCCCTGGGGGACCTCCGCTCGGAGAGGGACGGCCTCAAGAGCAAGGATTACCTCCGCTTTCTTCCTCCCGGCGTAAGTTGCGCCGGGCTCGCCTCCTCGACTGGGGCTCCACCACTTCGGGCCCACGGCCATGGAGCAACCCGGGGACACTCCAGATCTCGACCTTGGGGCAGGCAGGCCCCCCGAAAGTGGATCAACCGGGGCACCGGGTCGACGACGGAGGTCGGTCTCGACCGAGTACCTCGGTCCGGCAGATCCCTCCGCGGAGCGCTTCTACCACCTATTAGAGCGTCGGGCTTGTCTCTCGACCCGCGGGTAGCTGCTCTTCCTCGCCGACGAGCCCTTCCACCAGGATTAAGGTCCTCGACGCCGGGCCTGGGACCCGGCGTGATGTCATGAACCTGGGAGACTCGGCGATTCCTCGAAGAGTCGCGCGATGATGTCGGCACTGAAGAATCCTCGCGGAGTTCTCACTGCCGCTTCATCACGACTCCTGTATGATGATGGGATGCCCTCCGGCCCGGTATCGCATGTCGGCGGCGATCTTCTCCGGCCTCCTCTTCGAGACACGACTCGGTCCCGGCTCACGGCAATAAAGCGTTTCACTCGACAAGGCTTCGTCGTCTAATACCACCGGCCGTGGCCGGGCTCGCCTCGGGCCCCACTTCGCCTGCTCGCCACCGGGTAATGGCTCGCGCGCTCGGCTCCCACCTCGGCTCCACGCCATGACGTACTCGCACTCGGGCTAGCTCTCTCTAGCACTAAGTCAAGAATATCCACACCATCGCCAATCCCATAACTCCGCACCAATCGCCACACCCACTATAGACGATGTGGGGTTAGAATGGTGCCTGAGGGGAAAAAGACAAACGAGAAGAGAGCAGAGATCGACCTTGCGCTGGCGCCCGCTAGAGTCTGGCGCTGGGCCAGTGAGGGCGGCCATGTAACCGGCGCTTTGTCGGGTTCCGGGCGCATAGGCAGGTCGACCTCTCCAAGCCGACCTCGAGACAAATGGCGCGGGCGTTGAGGCGGGCTGACGACCTCACGGGACCTCGACTATGGGATGGGTCCAGCCCTTCCTTCTCCTCGCGGTCCCCAGAGCCGCTCGAGCTCACCACAAGAAGCTCCGGGGGGTCAGCGATCCGCTCCTCCACCAACCTTCATGACTTGCGCGTCGGCCTCTTTCGCTTTCACAGAAGAAGCGGCGCAAACGAGCTATTAGCTCGATTGTTTCGTGTACTGCCCATCCACAATCTCGGCCACTCACCTCTCGCCGGCCGCATACTCCAAGTGTTGGCGGGGTGAGTGGTCGCCCGTGCCAGGGCGCTGCAGCGCTCATGGACGGCGTGGCACGACGGAGATCGAGCACGGCGCTATGACTACCGTCTCTTTGGTCTTACTCTGACCCCGCCACTGGGATCCGACACGGTGACTCGAGGGCAACCTTTCCTCTGTTGAAAAGAGAAAGACTCAAATGAGGTCGGGAGGCCTCCTGCGAAGCCTCGTCTGACAAGGGCTGAAAAGTCCGACCAGAAACTTACCGCCTCGTCCTTAAGGACGTTGTTCGATCCGGCGGCCCTCGATGATTTCTTGCCTTCTGGGTGCCGAACATCTGACACTCAAGATTCCACCACCTTCCGCTGAGCTGCATACCACCCAAGGGAGAGGTCGTGAGAAGGGGCATCCTCTCGCTTCGGAAAAAGAAGATCGAGGGCGACGATACTGAAGGTGATTCTCGGCGATGTCCTCGCCACCCTCGACCTTGAAGAAGGGATGCTCCCTCCTCCTAAGGGGCGATATCCGGCTTCCTCGACGTAGTCCCGGGTAACGCCCCACGGCTCAGCCCGTGCACGTGAGCTCGTTGATCGTCATGAGGATCTTCTCCTCTGCTCCACGAGCTAGCCGGGGTGTCTCGACGGCGCGACCTCCGCACCGAGTAGGAAAGCGTGCCGCCTCCGCTTCCTCAAGTAGAACCATGAGTTGCCCATTCCCGACACCAGTCCTGAGCGTGAAGCTCTGCACTGATGGTCGAGAGTAGGCGGAGAGGCACTACCCGGCGAGGCGTGCAAGGTAGAAAGGGTGTAGAAGTGGAAGAAGAGATCGAGGCCTGACGCCTACTCTAACCCTTCGCAGAGATGGGTAAAGATGGCCATGATGAGAACAGAGTTGGGGTGAAGGTGAGCGATCTCAAGACTCGGCAGGAGGCGAATGCACGGCCTCGACGAACTCACTTTCGGGCGTGACGAGCCCGCTTATGGCGAGAGCTCAGGAGACGATCTCCTCCTCCGCCATGGCTCTCTTCCGCCAGGGCTCTCCATGTACCAAGGCCGAGGTACTTCGCCGAGGGTCTCACCACGTCACGAGCTTGCCGACGCCGAACTCGCCATGAGGATGAGGAAGATGATCAAGGAGAGAATGATGAGCCCAAGCAGGCAGGGAGTGTGAGACACAACATCGCACACGGCCAAGTGAGTCTAAGGGTTTTCTTCGAGTGTTTAAAAACTCCTCCAGAGATGAGGAAGCCCTAGAGGCACAGAGGGCGCTTGAGGCGTCGCCATCCGGAAACGACAAGGCACGCAAATCAAACCGCCTCGCTGTAAAAGACGGTTCCTCAGAAGGACAGCTTCAGTTTCTAGGAGAAGGAAACTACAAGAAGGGCCCACTTCTAGCTCAAGCGATATGGGGAACAAGCTCTGCCCTCAAGGAGGTTAATTAGCTCGCTGGTTCGCGGCAGATGTCCGGCCGCGCAAAACCGACATGCTCAGAGAACGGTAGGCCCAAGGGGAAGGCCTTCCTTAGACCTTTTCCCACTTGAACCCTGGGCTAGCTGTTTGGGTCGGGTAATTTCCATAAATTACCTCGATGCCACCAACGACCAAGCTCGGCTCCCGCCGGAGCCACCAGGAGGTCGTTACCCTCGGGATTGTCTAAATCGAGCTTGAAGGCCACGATTCTGGCCGCCCGAGCTCGGGCTCGGGTGGGACCGAGAATGCCACGACTCCAACATGACCCGAGCCTGAGCTCGGTAAGATGTCGTTTCCTGGTGGCCATCGGCCATCTACGATCTACGAGGTCTCGGCTCAGAGGGAATAACCACCCGAGCGTAACTTCCGCTGGCCCGCTACGCTTTCCCCGTGGGAGCGCATGAAAAGATAGGATCCACTAGTTGCCACGCTTTGGACGAGGTCCAAACGCGCGGGTAGTGGGGTCATGGAGTTCGATCCTTTGTAAGGTTATAAAAGGGTCCCCATCGGGAGGGGGACAGATAACAACAACAAGAGCAAAGACACGATCGTAAAAACTCGGACACATCGCAAGAGTAAACGAGAGCCGAGTAGGCTATTATCTCTTTCTCGAGAGGCCCGAATCAGGGTAAATCATTGGTCCACATTCTGGAATCGTGAGCCATTCTTCGAGTAATCCCTCACGTAAGAAGGGGTCACAGTTGGTCCCTCCACCAACAAGTAAGCTCGGCGGGGGCCTGTTCCCCAATCGTCGACAATAGCCAAACACAATTTCGAAACGCCCAACACTATTTCAACCTCTGATCTTTATAAATGGAAGACGACTAACAACAACACTCATTCATTGAACCACCGCATAGAACTATCCATTACTGGTTAGCTCAACCCATTTCGATCTTTCACGCATAACCAATCACATATAATCGAGCACCCACAATACTCCAACCTAGATTAGTACTAATCACCAACATGTACCATATGACCTAGATAAGGATTCTAGCATCCCATATGGTGGTTTAGCATCAACCAACATCCGCTAAACACATTCATCTACTAATTGAACTCAACCACTAAATAGCACCTTATTGGCATTTGATCGAACACCTAGCATTCACATTGCAACAACCACTTCATAGCCTTTGCATGAGCACTCCCAAGCAACAATCTCCCCCATGGGCATTCCAACAAACACCTAGCCTACATCCTTCCTAGCATTTCATCAAACACCTAACCTTCATCCAAACCCTAGACCCCCAAAACCCAACACAACCCTAGCCATGGAGAGGTAGAGGGAGGGATGGAAGAGGAGGGAGAGGACAGGGGGGCTGCTGTACCGAGAGAGAGGAGGGGGGCGTCAGCCGGAGTAGAGGGAGTCGAGGGAGGCGGCGGCGTCGAGCTGGGAGGGGGCGCAGCCGGCTGGGAGGGCAGCCCGGGTGGAGGGAGGCGGCAGCAGGGGACGGCGGCGCCGAGCGCAGGGCCGACCGGCCGAGCCGAGCCGGGCGCAGGGGGCGGGGAGGAGTCGGGTCTGGTGGGGTGAGGAGGGGGTGGGGAGTGAGGGCGGGTGGGGAACCGGGTGGGGCTCGGCTGGGAATAGGGAGGGGAGAGAGAGAGAGTGGAAAAAAAATCTAGGTGGAAACATTACCCATTTGCCCCTATGACCACACACTAGGAAAAATAGGACCATGACAAATCCTCCCCCCTTAGGGGAATCTCGCCCCGAGATTCAAAACGAGTACATCTCTAGAAAGGAATTTCACACAGACAACATCTGCGAAGGGATAGGGTTGAAGCACTTACATGGCTTGGAAGAACTCGGGATACTCGCCTTTCAAGTGATCTTCTCGCTCCCAAGTGGCTTCATCTTCAGTGTGATTGCTCCATTGAATCTTGTAAAACCTGAGAGTCTTCCTACGAGTCTTGCGTTCAGCCTCCTCCAAAACTCAAATAGGATGCTCTTGGTACGATAGGTCAGGTTCAGGCTGAACTTCGAGGTCATCCACCTCCAGAGATTCAAACGGAGTACGGAGACACTTCTTCAGCTGGGAGATGTGAAACACGTCGTGAACCATTTCGAGCGAAGGAGGAAGCTCTAGCTGATATGCTACTTGGCCGCGCTTTCCAAGGATCTTGAACGGCCCTACGTAGCGAGGTGCCAGCTTTCCTTTAACTCCGAATCGACGGGTGCCACGGAGAGGAGAAACCTTCAGGTAGACGAAGTTGCCAGTGTCGAAGGAGAGGGGTCTCCTACGGCGATCAGCGTAACTCTTCTGTCGCGACCGCGCTATCCTCAGATTTTCCTGGATAGTCCTGACCTTTTCTTCCGCCTCCATGACCAACTCAGGCCCAATCAAGGAGCGTTCCCCACTTTCTGACCAGTTCAGCGGCGCTCGACAACTGCGACCATAAAGCGCCTCGAACGGAGACATCTGGATACTGGTTTGGTAACTGTTGTTGTACGCAAACTCGGCATACGGGAGACACTCTTCCCACTTTTTCCTATAGGACAAGATACAAGCCCTCAACATGTCTTCGAGGATCTGATTGACCCTCTCGGTCTGACCGTCAGTCTGAGGGTGGTATCTTTGAATCAGAGCAGCCGTGCGCCCAAGGCCTCATGCAGGCTTCTCGAGGTGAGAAGTGAATCGGGAGCCTGCATGCGAAACTATCCGCTTGGGCACTCCATGCAGACTTACGATCCGGGAGATATACAAGTCCGCATACTTCTTGACTCGATACTTGGTGCAAACGGCCAAGAAGTGCGCAGACTTCGTCAGTCGATCGATGATTACCCAAATCGAGTCATGGCTTGAGGAAGTGGTCGGCAGGCCGGTAATGAAGTCCATGGTAACAACCTCCCACTTCAAAACTGGAATAGGAAGAGGCTGAAGGGTACCAGCTGGCTTGAGGTGTTCGGCCTTCACCCGCTTGCAGACGTCGCACTCCAACACATAGCGAGCGACTTCGCGCCTCATGCGAGTCCACCAAAACTGTCGCCTCAGGTCTTGATACATCTTGTTGCTGCCCGGGTGAATGGTAAGCAAAGAGTTATGCGCCTCATCGAGAATCCTTCACTTCAACTCCTGGTCATCAGGGACAACTATGCGGTCGCCGAACCACAAGGTTCCCTGATCATCCAGGCAAAACTCAGCAGCTTGCCCCAAATTCAATTTATCCCGGATTTGAGCAACTTCTTCATCCTTTGTCTGTGCCTCTCGAATCTGATCGAGCAATGTAGATCTCAACTCGAGATTAGCTATGAATCCCTGCTCGCCCATCTCCAAGCTGAGTCTCTGGAATTCGGCACAGAGGGAGACACTCGGGACTGGAGAGTAAAGCAGTTGCATTGAGCTTTGCGACTCAACGCGTCAGCTACCACATTCGCCTTCCCCGGGTGGTAATGCACCTCCAAACTGTAATCTTTGATCAGCTCAAGCCATCTTCGCTGCCTCATGTTCAGATCTGCCTGAGTGAAGATGTACTTGAGACTTTTATGATCAGTGTATATATCACACTTGTTCCCCAGGAGATAGTGGCGCCAGATCTTCAAGGCATGCACCACTGCTGCAAGCTCCAAATCGTGGGTGGGGTAGTGCTCCTCATGATGCTTCAATTGCCGAGATGCGTAGGCAACGACTCGGCCTTCTTGCATAAGCACACAGCCGAGCCCAATGCCTGACGCATCGCAATACACATCAAAAGGCCTGTGGATATCCGGCTGAGTGAGGACAGGAGCCGTAGTCAGACGTTGCTTCAAGAGTCGAAAGGCGCTCGCGATTCGGTGACCATCCGAACTCAACTCCCTTCTTGAGCGGCTCGATCATCGGCCGCCAATCTTTGAGAAGTCTTGGATGAAACGGCGATAATACCCGGCTTGATCCCAAGAAAGCTGCGGATGTCCGTGATGATCTTGGGCTGCTCCCATTTGAGTACATCCTGTACCTTGCTCGGTCAATCGCCACACCTCGCTCGTAAAGGGCGTGTCCCAAGAATGACATTTCCTCGGCCTAACTTCGCACTTGCTGAACTTCTGATACAAAGCGATGCTCCCCGAGTCGCGAGAACAATGCGAAGGTGTCTGGCGTGCTCTTCTTCACTGGCTGAATATATCAAAATATCATCGATGAAGATGACGACAAAAGAATCCAGCTCTTCCATAAATATGGAGTTCATCAGGTACATAAAGTACGCCGGCGCGTTCGTGAGGCCGAACGACATCACGGTATACTCGTAGAGCCCGTGTCCGTGGAGAAAGCGATCTTCGGGATGTCCTTGGCTCGGATCTTAATCTGATGGTAGCCGAGCCTCAGATCAATCTTGGAAAATACTCGTGCACCGGTCAGCTGATCAAACAGGAGGTCGATCCGAGGCAATGGGTACTTGTTCTTGACGGTGACTGCATTCAGGGGACGGTAATCAACGCAGAGGCGCAGAGAACCATCCTTCTTGGTCACAAACAGAGCGTGGACGGCGCTGACCGCGGCGGTCAGCCTTCCCGGACGCGTGGCGCAATCTCGGCCGTTGATTTGAAAATCAACGGCCCAGATTAGATCTGGCTCTCACGCGTTTGGGTTAACGCGTTTGATCTGGACCATTGGATCTAGATCCAACGGTCGAGATTGGATCTTGAGATTTTTGGACGGGATCTCACCGGCGGGTGACGTGCTGTGATCTTGGACCGTGCGATGAAGATCCAACGGCTCACAGTGCTCGCGGACGGCGATGGCGACACGGCGGAGCAGGGCCACCGGAGACGAAAACGACGACGAGCCCGACGGCGCTTCGGGGTCTCTCCGGCGGAGTGAGAGGTACCCACGGGTGCGCCTTGGCTTGAGGACTCCGGAACTGGGCTCCAACTCGGCGGAAGACGGCGGACGGCGGCGGGACGAGGCAAGGACCGTGGCGGAGGCTTCTCCAACTACGGCGAGCAATAGCGAGTCGACGGCGGCGGCTAGGGCTAGGGCGCTTGGGGCAAACGACGCACGAGGCAAAGGCGAACCTCGGGCGCGGGTCCGGGCATTAAATACCGGCACGGACGTCGAGATCCCCGCGGAATCCGCGGCGGAACCGGTACGGGCGGCGGAGTCCGTTCCGAACACGACGAGGTGACGTGGACGTACGTGAGCCGTCCACGTGGCGCGATTGACGGCCGAGATCGGTTACGTGCGGCCGTGTCTAGCTTCGGTTGATCCCGACCGTTGGATCTTGATCCAACGGTTCGGATCTGATCTGGGGTTCAGACGCGGTTGGGTCAAGTCAAGTGGCGCAGCTGGCTCGGGTCGGACTCGAGTCTGACTCGGGTTCCGACTCGGTCGGATGAATAGTACTTGACCCAACTCAAATTTCCAGCGATTTAATATTTAAAATAATTCCCAGTAATTCATTTAATTCATTAAAAATAGCAAAATACTCAGAAAAATTCCAGAAAAATTCTGGAAAATATTTTAGGGTATTTGGGACTCAAATAAAATATTTCCAACAAAATTTTATTTGCAAAGTTTAATTCTTTAATTATTTCAATATGGAATAAATTCAAATAAATCCAAATAAATTCCAGAAAATTCCAAAAATTCACCAAAGTGCAAAATCACACATGAAATTTAAGAAAGCAAAATTTTGGGGTGTTACAGGTGAGGAGGGGGTGGGGAGTGAGGGTGGGTGGGGAACCGGGTGGGGCTCGGCTGGGAATAGGGAGGGGAGAGAGAGAGAGTGGAAAAAAAATCTATGTGGAAACATTACCCATTTGCCCCCATGATCACACACTAGGAAAAATAGGACCATGACAAATCCTCCCCCCTTAGGGGAATCTCGCCCCGAGATTCAAAACGAGTACATCTCTAGAAAGGAAAGGCAGGACCACGAAAGGGGAGGGAGGTCCGATCGATCAAGCGAGAGGCCGGTCGGACAAATACGAGAGACACTTCTTGCTTGTAACACCCCGCATCTACTTGCTCCCAGAAGCAATACACATCCACCGCACGAACTGAAGTAGGGACATTCGGCCCGAACCAGTATATACCCTTGGCTCCTTGAGTCGACCATTCGGGAAGAGGGAACGCGCGACCCCCACTAACCAAAAATTCGTATTGCCGGTGCACGAAACACCGACAACATTCCTAGTGAGTTTTGAGGATATGTTCCGTTTGTATGGAATAAAAGCCATCGATATTTCTACTGTATGATCCTGTACGCTGTGAGTATCGCACCATACAGCATACGCTTATGACTTTTTTAGGATTTTGTATTATGGTTTTTTAATAATTGACACGAGTTGCAGGATAATTAGACAGTGAGCCGTAACGGATCTACACCGAGTTGGGTTTGTCGGCCCCGAGATAGTGTCTGCGACAATGGCTAGACTTGAATCGGAGTTCGTTGCCAACTATATCAAACAAGCATTTCTTGCTAGGACAAAAAGTACTTTATTCTCTTCCCATACCACGAGGAGTAAATACTACTCTAATGACTTTACCCTTCAATTACTTATACACACTAAACCGTATATGAACTTATTTTCTTACACTACATACCATTTTAAAAGCAACCATTGGGTTTTACTTGTGATCACTCCAAGTAAAAACAAAGTATACACTTTTAACTCACTCGAGAAGAGATCAATAGCTTACACGATCAAGCCTGTTTTGCAGAAGTAAATACATTCCTTTAAAGTAACACTTTCTTTAATTAACTATGTTCATTTTTTCCTCAATGATATCTCTTCAATGTATGTAGGGCGACATATGACAAATGAGATAACCACTCCAAGGTACAAGTGCCTAGTATAGAATTTTTTTTACATCTATTCTTTGTCTCCTAATTTGGTTTTCTTTTTCACAATGTCATCAACATGGGTGCGATGACCTGTGCGGCTTCTATGTCATGCATCACATGCATATCATGGTCGACCGCTCATATATTTTTCGTAAGATATATGTACATGCATAATACGTTAAGTCTTTTACGTACTAATTTTAAAACTTAAATTAGAGCACTACTTTCTATTTTTGCAGAAACTCAATATCCCCCACAAGAGTCTAGACAATAAAGATCTCAACAATCTACAATACCACTTATGCATGTGGTACCGAACAGAAGTTATAGCGAAGGATGGCAGTTATAGATAAACGACAGGCTCCTACTAATTCATATGTTGTTAGCAACATTATATCATATGAATGTGATATGTGTACTGTGAATGTGATATGGTTGTGTTGTGAATGTTATGTGCTATGTATAAGTATTGTGAATGTTCTGTGATATTGTGAATGTATATGTACTGTGAATTGTATTGTGAATGCATATACTGTGAAATTAAAGCTATTTTCGGATGGTGTACAACAATAATATGATAATCACACTCATCACAATCAGTTTCATCTCAGAACTGATTGTGGTGACTCCCTCGTCGCAATCGGTTCCAGGTAAGAACCGATTGTGATGATACACCTCATCACAATCGGTATCCCCAGAACCGATTATGATAAGTATTTATTACTATCGGGCGAAAACCAACTGTGATAATGTCTCATCATCATTGTTGTTGAACTTTCTACCGCCACCAAAATCGATTGTGATGACAAAATCAAACCGATTTTGATGTACATTCATGTCGTAGTGTGGACACGTTCTCGTGCACGGTTCTCAAACTCTGAGTGAGCCATTTCCTAAGCGTCTGGTTTTATATGTGCCAAGGTCTTGAAATGTGCGAGTAATCCTGATGTTCCATGAGGATGATCATCCTGTAGGATGGAGGATTTTGGATGTATCTGTACAACCCTTGAGATTTTGACTAGAAGCTGAGAACAAAAGCTTGGATATACGGCCTGCACAGTTCTTGAGATTTGAGCAGGTGTCGGGAGCGAACCTGTGCAATGTGCACACCACGCAGTCGAAACGTGAGTATCCCAATGCATTAGATCAGGAGAGAAGAGGCACTAGGGACAAAAGGGGGCACTGTACATGTGCCTGTAGATGTCTCTGGAATGCGAGGGATGAGATGCACTAATCGTTAACTTGTTTGTTTATTAGCTATGCGACCCACATTAACCATGACATATCTCCAGCAATTAAAAGAAACAACACTGTGACTCTGTGAGAATGCCAATTGGCACCTTCAGGCATCTAATCAAGCCAACCGCGATTGAAGATTAGTAGGGGTGAAAACGGGTCGGATTCGGTCGGATATTGCTTGTCCCGTATCCTAACCCATATTATTATCTCAGATTCTGAGTCGGATATGGATAGACCGGATACGGATACGAATTCGGAATAGTTCGGATTCGGACACGGAACGGATACATGACGGATACGGATCGAAAACGGATAATATAGTCGGATAGTATGCAAGACAAAAAATACATGAACCATACAACATTCGCATGAACTAATGGACTTTTCAACACAAGTACATACATAACAATATAACATAGCTCTCACGTGATAACACACATACATGATCACATTGATAATCATAATTCATAAATAAGTCCAACATAAGTGATTCATACATAAGTCCAACATAAGTAATCGATTCATACATAACTGGGATAATTCCTGATGTGAGCTCTCAATTCCTTCGCCTGAATTGCCTGAATCTTTCTCATGATTCTCTAGCTGAGTAGCTGATACAATCCCTGAAGCTGTTGTTCGGTACCCCAAACTTGCTGTCCTTGACCTCAGCTCCAATCAGTTCAGTGGTCTTCTTCCTGCTGATTTACTCACTTCATCCATGCTGCAAGAACTCTACATCCTAGATAACATGCTTACTGGTGGCTTATCATTTCCAGGATCCTCATCCAAAAATCTGAGTCTTCAAGTGCTTGATATTTCTGGAAACCATTTTAATGGCAGCCTCCATGATGATATAGCCTCCTTATCCAACCTCCAATTTCTTCACATATCTACAAACAATTTTTCTGGTCCTTTACCGATTGCTATCACTAAGCTTGCAGCACTTACTGCTCTTGACTTATCAACAAACTAGTTCACTGGGTCATTGCCCTGAGACGCTCCCAGATACATTCCAATCCTTCAACGCCTCCTATAATGATCTATCTGGTGTTGTGCCAATTAACTTGAGGAAGTTTCCAGAATCTTCTTTCCATCCTGGGAACTCAAGATTAGAGTATCCTGCTAGCTCATCTGGACCTGGCAATTCCCCATCTGGTTCAGGAGGTTCAACCAGCGTACCTGGGGACGGGGTGCGTGTTCAACCGGCGGCTGGAGAAGAGGCCCAAGATGACGTGCGATTGCTGGCCGTCGTGGTGCTGCTGCTTCGGGGGGGGAGCGCGGCGTCGACGAGCGCTGCGCGGGCTGCTCAGGACAAGCTGCTAGGCAGCGTTGCCCGGAAGAAGGCGGCGACCAGATGCAGCAAACCTCGAAGGCGTTCAGATCCGGGCGGCATTGTAGTTCAGATCCGGGCGGCGGCGTGGAGGAGTGGAGCCTGAGGAAGTGAGGAGTGAGGTTGACCGATTGAATTTGAGGACAGGGGAATAGCCGAATATGGGACTGCTGTCCGTCGGATATCCGGATAGAAATATGGAACAATATCCGGACTAAATACGGAAATTATCCGGATCTAACCGATATTTGCTGTTCCGAATCCGTATCTGTATTCAAATATCGGAATCCGATCCGGATATCCGACGAGCGCGGCGTCGACGAGCCGCGGCGCGGGCTGCTCAGGACAAGCTGCTAGGCAGCGTTGCCCGAAAGAAGGCGGCGACCAGAAGCAGCAAACCTCGAAGGCGTTCAGATCCGGGCGGCAGTGTAGTTCAAATCCGGGCGGCGGCGTGGAGGAGTGGAGCCTGAGGAAGTGAGGAGTGAGGTTGACCGATTGAATTTGAGGACAGGGGAATAGCCGAATATGGGACTGCTGCCCGTCGGATATCCGGATAGAAATATGGAATAATATCCGGACTAAATACGGAAATTATCCAGATCCAACCGATATTTGATGTTCCGAATCCGTATCCGTATTCAAATATCGGAATCCGATCCGGATTCGACCAGATATAAAATCATCCTCCCGGATCCGGTTTTTCTCGGATCCAGACTCGGATCAGGCGGAAAATATCCGACCCGTTTTCACCCCTAAAGATTAGCTTGAGAGAATCCTAGTATTGTCTCGTCGCCTCGTAACCACTATAGAGTACCTTTTTGTCTCCCTGTATGAATCTCAAGCTTGGATTTATGATCGAATGGGTTCTTAGTTTGCGACTTGCTATTCCAACGGCTAAGGAGGGGGATCGGGCTCTATTGTTTAAATTACAAGATATTGTAGCAATTGACACTTCGTGGGGGCCATATGTGTGACTTCCAATAGTTTTGAGAGGTCCCAGGCCGAGCCAAAAAGTTTGAGCCTCTAGGTATTAGGGCCTATCTTTGAATTTTTTTAAAAAAATATAATATTTTTTAAATAATTTTACAAAAAAAATATACAAAAATACACATCTGTTTCAAATGAATTAGCGACAGGGTAACTAGACGACCAAATGAATCCACGATAAAACAATCCATCGGCCAATTTAACCAACGACAAAACAAATAACATGTGTCGCTAATTGAAATGGCGATAGATGCATATTTTTCTAATTTTTTTGGGTTATTGTTTTTGTAAGATTATTTTTAAAATGTTTTTTTTTTTAAAAAAAAATCACCTATATATCTTTGATCCCTACCATCTTGATTTCTCTCTCTGTATAGAACGCGTCGCTCTTTTTTTTTAAACCCCTGCAATTTCACTAATGTTGGTCATCTCCTTCGATCCCCCTCGCTTACATCTGCTATTGGTGGCATCGAAGAACTCAAACTATTTCCGCGTTATATGCCGCACGTACGCGCGCACGAGAGGTCCTCATTTTTTTATTATTGCACGTTGCTCAAGACCTGGCGTATCGGTTTTACCCTTATATCGCGCATAATTGTAAGTTGTTGAATAAACTGTGAGATAAAAGAGAACAGGGGAAACATCATATAATAGGCACAAAGACAAAGTAGTAGCACTTGTCCGAAGTGGTTGTCGTTAAGCTTGTCCATTACACTCCCATCTACTCCCTCTGTCCCACAAAGAGTGCATTTTTAGGATTTTTAAGACAGATTAGTGTGCAAAGTAAATGACCAATGTGACCCTCATTACTCCATACACAAGCATGCTGATGCTTCGGTTTCCACAAGCACTTAAATGAGCATGCATACACTTACAGCTGGGCCCTACAGACTAGAAATGCACTCTTTGTGGGACAAAATTTGAACACTACAAATGCACTCTTTGTGGGACAGAGGGAGAGGAGTACAAAACAACACCTCTAGGGAATGGATGCATCTGAAGCTGAGAGCAGCTACAACAGGTACGTCTACAAGCTAGTAAGTACCTCAGCTAATACAAGTGCATATATATCGATCTCTAATAACCTTGGTACTAGATACATATACCGGACGTATACCGGCCGCAAGCTAGGCCTTCTCCTAAATGAGGGCCTTCGATTACCTCCACAAACACATATCAGGAGACCGAAGAAGAAGAAAGGAAAGGGACAAAGTATACAGCAGAAAATGCATGCCATGTCTTCGATCTCCTGTCATCTTCTCCTGTCTTGTCTTCTCGTCACCCTCCTCGATCGCTCTTCAGTCCACACACACATACATACATACATACATGATACATATATATATAGCTAGCGTACGTAGGATCACGGCAGGAGGCCCCGGATGATCTCGGCCTGGGGGCTGTTGTTGTCCATGGTCGACATGAGCTCCGACAGCCGGTCGGAGAGGTCGTCGACCTCCCGGTGCAGGCTCTTGATGTAGCTGCACGTCTCCTTGAGCAGCTTCGACGCCGACGACTGCAACAGTACCATTAAATCACGTCAGTCGAAGAATAGACAAGCGGAACCCTTGTCAGACTTTTCTGCATTGACGAAACCTACAGTCGACGCAGCTGGCCGGTCAGTGACAGTGCACGCTGCTGCGCGCACACACGGAACTAACTAACAGGACTAGTGTGCATTCGTCGTACGCGCGCGTACGTACATACCCGGCTCGCGGCGCGGCGGCGGGAGGACTCCGGGAGGAGGGCCTGCAGCTTGGAGATGAGCTCGTTGATCTCGTCGTCGGTGATCCTGCCACGGCGGTTCGACATCTCTCTCCGGCGCCGGCTCTCGGAGCAGAAAGCTATAACACTTGGTGCTTCTGCCCCCCCCCCCCCCTCTCTCTCCCTCTCTCGCTCTCTCGCTCGCTCGCTCGCTTGTGTATATTCTATGAGCAAGTGATCACGACGTGATGGAGAAAAAGGTGAGAGGGGCTTGGAAAAGGGAGGATTTTAAGCTTTAAACGTAGCGGGGGCCGGGGAGAGAGAGCAAGCAGCTAACGCGGTAGATGTTGTGAGGAGAGGTTGTTTGGAAAGGGATGCGGGAGGGAGCGTACATTAATAGGCAGAGCGAGCGATGGGCACACAGCGCCTTCAGTTCGGCCCGACCTTCTGAAAGTGGGCCCGGGCTTCCCTGGCCTGGCCCATGGGAACCGAGTACACCCACATGGCCCGAGGAGATGTGCCAGTGGTTAGTAACATCTTTAGACAAACAAAAAGCCATTGGCACAGCAAAAAGTGTTTGTAACAAAAGGCAAGAGCATTTGCTCTCGTAAAAGAATGTTAACATGGTGCTCAAGCCTCGTAACACAGGCTTATATAACATTCTTCTCAACTCATATTACTTCTTTCGTTGAGAAATATAAGATTTATAGTTTAAATAATCATGATTAGAAATATATATGACTTGCACGTAGGTTTAATAAAGTTTTTCTCTACTACATCCCTATTTATTCTCTATGAACCATATACATTTATTCATTGCCACCAGCAAAAATTACAAGCTCGAAGGTGCTAAGGACTCGAAGCTGCGGGAGCGTTCGGGTCGCGTGTGTGAGTAAGAATTGTTTGCCCAAAAAAACCGTCCCCTTCCCTGAGGGTCCTGCCTCCCTTTATATAGACGGAGGGGGCAGGTTACATGGGATTTTGGAAAAAGAAAGGATGGGATGTCCTACGCCTGAGAGTCCTGGTCTTCAGCCTTGGCGACTGATCGGTGTCTGCTCACCCTATGCTGTGTCGGTAGATACATCGAGTGGCATGGTTTTCTGTTTCGTCGGGAAGTGGCGCACCTACCCTCTGCGTGTTTACCAGGTGCTGATGTCGTAGCGCTTGGCTTTGGTGTTGCCTCAGGAGGGAGCGCATTCTCCTACTGTGCATGATTGGACGATGAGACTGGTGCTTGACTTCGGCAACCTCCCTGCCATCTTGGGAAGGAGCCACCTGCCCCCGCACGATCATTCTGAGCCATCATGTCCGTAGGGCAGGTGGCCAACGACCGGTGATGGTCTGGTATCCGACCCTTGGCGGAGATTGTCTTAGCTTGGTCGGAGCCTGTGGGGTGTCTAACCCATGGCGGGGGTCGGATCGCCCTCCGGTTGGTTTGGTCGTGGACGAGTGTCCTTCTTGGCCCAGTGAGGCCTTCGACTAGAGCTGGGTTTGGGGCAGCCCATTCGTCGTCCCAGGCCGCTGGGGGTACCCATGGCATGAGTACTCGTCAGATATCTAAGTTATTTTCTCCCGTATCTTTTTCAATTGTATCGTAATCTTAATTATTGTGCAAAATAAAAAATACATCTTATACATTTCTAAACTGGGTGTACTTTAAAATTGATTGTAAATTTCAATATAGTACATATCAAAACGGTGCAGGCTTTTAAGTACAATCAATGGCTAGTGTTGACTTAGGACAGCCACACGCAAGGACCAAAGCGCCATGGTAGTACTACTCCTACTCAAAGCCTCAAAGGTGACAAGATCACGGCTCTTATAGACCTCATTTTTTTTCTCTGAGATGAAAGAAGCACTTACAGATTTAGGGGAGAAGCTACTAGGATGCCTCACTACCTCCCTCCTGTGTGGGGGAGTGACGACTGACGAGCCTTGAATCTTGATGTGGCGTGATCTTCTGAGGATCACCCCATTTGAGGCACTGTGTTCCTTAATCTCTAGTGGATCTTCTCTAGCATGCATCTACGCGATCTTTATAACTAAGCTAGTGCTAGGAAGATGAGTACGTAGATGGCACCATGGAAGTACTCTGGCGTAGAAGATTCCCGTCAATGGCCTGTATTTTCCGACTTAACAATAAGATCTGATGATCCAGAGTCGTTACTTGTTTTTCTTCTCCTTTTCTCAACTAAGCTAGGGCGGTGACCATGACTGCGGATATTAAGAGCCCAAGGCCCCAGGCACGTAGGTGTGCATCTAGCCACGGGGCTGCTTGACGCCGAAGAAGCAGACCTCTCTCTCTCTCTCTCTCTCTGGAAACAGGCGGCTCCCCACCGCCGGGGATCGAATCCGGGTTGGAATTTGCTATCGTTCTGTTCAATTCGAAGGCATTTTGCACGTGAAAACTGTAACCAGTTTCTGGCCACGCTAGCTCCCTCAGAAGTCAGAACTCACCGCTAGCTCCCTTCGTAGGCAGAGAGACAAGGTTTCGGATTTCGTTTTTTTTTTATATATTTCGGAGGTGGTCAAAATCCAAAATCTTGACGAAATCTTGGAATTTGAAATAAAATTAGGATGAAATACAAAAACTAAATTTGAAATCCGATTATTTTTCAACTGAAAAATTCTAAATTTCGATCGAAATTAACAAGATTTTGTTGAAATTGAAATGATCAAAAAGATATTAAAAAATTTTAAATTTTTTTGTGGATGATCTTGACCCCAATTCCAATCAAATCCGGCAACAAAAATCAAAATCTGACAAAAAAAAAAAGGATCGAGAATTTAACCGAAATCACCGAGATCTCGCCGAGATTTAAATAGTTACAGTAGTATTTTGAATTTTTTAAAAAAAATACACGATCACGATTTAAGATTTTACATATCCGAAAACCAAAATTTCCGAAATCTTACTGTGATTTGGATCCACGAGAGAGACGCGTAGGCTATACTCGGAGGTGGTTTAATCGCTGGAATCTATTTTTATTTAATATTTATTTTAAATCATTTTTTCAAATCTAATCGATGGAAACACAAAATTGCAAAAATAGGCACCCGTCGGCCCAATATGGGGCGACCGCCCCATATTGGGGCGATAGGTACCTGGATGCAAAATATGTTGGTAAATCTACTCCTTCATGTGTTCATTTTTACAAGTGTTTTTTTTACATCCAGGTACCTATCGCCCCATATTGGGGCGACGGGTGCCTATTTTTGCAATTTTGTGTTTCCATCGATTAGATTTGAAAAAAAGATTTAAAATAAATATTAAATAACAAAAAATTCTTAATCGCTGTGCAGCGGGGCCCATCGACTGTGCCGCGCGGCCCTCACGCCCGGCCCACCTATCTTCCACAGGGAGTCCGGCGTTGGCCCACTTGTCCGGAACGAGAAGCGGACGATGCGTAGCAGACATGCAATGCTTACACATATGTGTAAACTAACTAGATCTATAAACAATAAACTGTAAAAAATATTCTCAAAAAAATTACCGAGTATAGTAAGGTGGGTATAGTAAGGTGAGCTTCTATAATCATGTAAAGTTTGAAGATCAAACTCAAACATATTTGAAAAGTATAAAATTGACAAGTAGCTACATGAATAGTATTGAAAGTGAAAATCACTATTTAAATTGAATTTATCTTTTTTATATTTTTTTAAATATAATTGATTTTACTCTTCAAATTTTACAAGGTTATAGAAACTCGTTTCTCCTACGTATGGTAATTTTTAATTTTTTTTGAAAATTTATACATATAGTTTTCATAAAATTTACTAAAAAAAAGATGGTTTTCACTTTATATATGCCCGTGCATCGAGAGACGCGGCAGGTTTGCTTGCTGCTGATAGGGCAGGCAATGCTGAATTTTTTTGTGGATGATCTTCAACCTAAATCTAATCATATTCGGTCAAAAAATAATTAAAAATCTGGTAAAAAAATACTACAATTTAATTTGTATATACACTGTAGCATTTTGATTTTTTTTAAAAAAATTTAAACAACTGATATTTTGAATCTCAGAAGGGTCCAAAATCCGAAATCTCAGCCGAGATTTCGGATTTCGGACAAAAATTTGAATCCATGAGTGCTACTAGTCTACTACAAGAAAAGATATGGCCCTACTTGTTCTAGCTTTTGCACAACTTCTGTTTTAAAAAGTGGATTATTTACCGAACATGATTATTCTCGACAGCTTCTTTGAGAATCAAAAGCCGTCTTCTATACAGAATCAGAATCTGGCTGGAACCTGATTCTTGATGATTATCGCCAGCCTAGTTCAGGATCCCCTTGTTCGGAACCTAGAAATCGCAGCCGACTTAGCCCAATTCTCCTATAATCAGAATTAGCTTTTTTCATAATTCAGTAGCTGAAACAACTAGGTCTATCGCTGGCTCGGTAAATCTGCTGCAAACTAAAGCCAGTCCATTGCCATTTCTTTTCGTTCCCTGACATTGAAGATGATGGTGCCTGTGTCAAATCCCTCACTAGGCAGTAAGTAAGGGCAGTGACGGACCCAGGATTTTTTTAGAGTCCGGGCACGCTTAAAGAAGGACAACAAGTTCAAAGCTATTTAAATTTTAGTTGCTAACTTTTTATACAATTTAGGATGTTTTTTATAAGACGCTAGTAAAGCTTGTAGAATCAAGCTCTATATTTTTATTTCTGATTTGAAGATTGTACTTGTCAGGTTGCGTGAATATGAGATTTAGATGTTTGTTACATGGGCTGAGCCCAGGCCCGGGCCCAGGCTAGCCGGGCCTTGATTCCGCCCCTGAGTAAGGGGCTGTTTGCTTGCCTGGTTATGCCTGCATTGCAGCAGCTCGTGCAAGTTTCAGCCTGTTTGGTTGCCTGAGCGAACGTCTCGGCCAGGCCCGCGGCATGTAAAGAATGGACTCAAATCTGGGCCGCGTGGAACGAGCAACTCGGCCATTCATTCGCAGTCTGGCCGGTGGATGCATCCGAGCCGACCCGCGTGCATCCGCCGGTGCAAGGAACAACCTCCCGAGTCGTCGGACAACGAAATTTGGAACCTTGCTTACAGAGCATGGACCAGGGCCTGAATCGAAGCCTTGAGAAGCCCATTAATATCCGGGCCTAGTCCAGAGCACACAGCCTCCCTAATCAGCAGGAGCCCAAATCACGCAAGGAACAAGCGTTCACTTCAAAAACAAGTGGAATACAAACCGTGCATACCGACGCATTGAGCAATGAAACAGGTTCGGTTGTACGCGTAATATCAGCCGGGAAACTCATAAAGCATGGCAACAAAATATACCTCACAAATTCGAAATTTTCGACCTGCTCAGACGTTTCAGAGCACAGGTCAAACAGGAGTGTAAAAGAGACGGCAAATTTGGAACAAAAGACCTAAAACACAACAGGACGAGACACCAAGGATAGTGGTTGAGAAGAACAAATAACCGGCAAAACCGAATGAGAAGAACATGCCCATACAAACAACCGACCCCACCCAAAAAGAAAAAAAATTGCGGGCGAGCTTGCGCTCGTTTGGCTAGCAGCGCCGGCGTGCGTTGCTGCCCGTCCGGGATCGAGACTTGGTCTCGCCCGGGTGCGCACGGGTCGGGTGCAGCGCGTGTGTGTGCGTGGGTGTGTGGGCATGCATGGGCGTGTGTGCGTTTGTAGCCCGGCTGTTGTTCTTTCTTCTTCTTAAGTGATTACCAGAGCTCCTGGCCAAAATTCGAAGAAAAAAAAAAAGAAAAAAAATTGCTTCGCGGCAACCGAAGCATGCACTCGTACAGTTGCAGTGACCGCACGACAGAACTCGATACCAGAATAGTACAATAGCTGCTGCTATCAAATTATTGCGATCCTGGTCCGAAATCCGAACGCAATGAACTCCGTGCAATATTTTTGAAACAGAGAAAAGGGTAAGGCAGCCGTGTTGTGAAGTACCACTAGTAGGGCTGTACACGAATCGAGCTCGAGCAATTCTGATCTCCCAAACGCGAGGTATGAGTTTTAGTTAGGATTCGAGCCCTAGACCTCGGCTTAATCTCAACTTGATCCAAGCTCGAGCGGGTTCGAGTAAACTTGATAAGTGTTGAGAGTCAATATGCACCAATTTTTAACAATAAGAAAAGCTCAAGCTCAAGCTCGGTAAGACTTAACATATTGTAATATTCCACGAGTGATTCACAACATGTATTAAATTTACTAAGCCTTGGCGAGCTATTTGAGATCGGGTCGTTTGGAGCTCGAGCCGAGCTCAAAGAGTTCGCAACTCTTGAGCTTTTTTTTTACAACCCTAACAACAACGAGAGCGTCGCCACAGCTAAAACCCAGGTTGGGCATCCTGTGGAATGGATAGCCCTCCAGAGTCAAAAGACAAAGCTTCACGCAACGTACCAGAGCAATTTCAGGTACGCATGCAGTCTGCGCATTTTCATCCACCCTCCGTGGAGTCATTCCTCGTTCTGTTCCAAGAATAAGTCAGCAATTTTCTGCTAGAAACAATGCAGAGTTCTATCAAGTTGGGTTACTTGTCGTGGATGGAACAATATCAGATACTACCAGACCGAGCAAGGCTTTGTGGACCTGATAACCCATAGAAATGTAAGCACACTAGTCAAGAATCAGAAACAGCCAGCACAGGTTTCAGCATGCAGTTCTCGGCAAAACAAGGCACACATGCACACAAGGGACCAGCATGTCTCATCAAGAAGCAAGGCTCACAAATATCTGTAAATTTACTTCTTAAAATGTAACTACACTGAAAATTACCCTGCTTTCTTTTAGCAAATTGGACTATAAAATCAAAACAAACAGGATGTCATGAACAGGGTCAACACAAACAGGTCACAGGTAATTCTAATTCGCAAAAGAAGCTTCGCAACCATATTTCTACAATCCACGTTACTAATAGAGATTGACACTGACGGCAAACTACATTATACAATACAACAAACTCAATTAAGATATGGTCATGCACAGCATTTTTCATGCAAACTGATCTCTGTTGTTTATGTAAATAACAGCACCAAGCATGCTATTCAAATTTGAACATAATGCGATAATACACAACTCTTAAATAAAAGCAGGATTCTACTTCTTCCATCCGATATGCATGAGCTATATAACTTGACAAAATAAGTCATTTCACTTCACTTCCTGCTCCATACAGCATATGTTTCATAAACCCCAAATTGCAGGCGAACCCAGACGATTACTCGCAACAAATATGACTAAAGTTTCTACAGAGTTACAGCTGACCCTGTACTATTAAGGTAACTAAAAGGGCGCCTTTTACTTCCAGCAGCATTAAAACAGAAAAATATTATATTCAAATGGCATTGTTGTGTTGGCTGTAAAGTAGCCAACTGCTGCGATGGAACAGAGTGCAACACTCATTCATCAACCCTGCTCTTGCTCCAAATGGCAAGATCTCCGAATGTATCCACATAATTATGTAAGTCTAACATTGACAGGTAACACAAGCATCCTTTATAAAGCAAGCGCTACCATTTAAATTTATAACGCGCCATTCAGTTTTTTCCCAGGCGTAATGTGAGATGTATCTTACAAAATTACCAAGAGTTACTACCCCAAACAAGCTTGTATAATCTTGTGATTCCAAATACTCTTGCAACATATTGGCCATGCAGATAAACACACTTAAAAGATTATAATAAATAGCAATTGTAAATTGCTCTTCACCTTCGGAAATTTCTAACGAAACCCTCGTATTCGCTTATTGCAGCATACAAATAGAGAATGATATCTAATTGGTGAAATAACTAAAAAGGAACATGCAAACTTAATCAGCTGTAGAGTTTTCACCTTTTCAGGAATCATTCAATGATATACAAACTTATGAGAGAAAGTAACGCTAGACAACAACGCCCACAGTAGAAGGGCTGAGATAGAACCATGAATTCCGGGAAACTGTCATCAAAGGCCAATGAAAAAGGTAACGTTTGGTTTCTTGTCTGTTCAAATGCCAATTTTGAAAAGTAATGTTAATTTGATTACTCCATCAGAAAGAAAAGCATTCACACTGTACCTGAGAGACTAATTCAGACATCGGTTCAAGCAAATATGAACAGAAAAAAAACTAATTGAATCAAACAGATCACTGACTAAAGTGATCATCGACAACTAAAACTAGAACAATACCAAGCAATGTCAGCACAAGCATCTTAGAGCATATAAATCATAATAATTCACAACCAGCAAAACAAACATATCATTACCAACTCAGAAGCTCATAACACAATTCAAGAAAGACAGGCAAACCATGAAGCAAGTAAAATGGATAAAAAAAATGATACCAGCGAATATAAGGCATGATATTTATAACTGATGATCATGTCTTTGGTGCAGCCAGAGGTGAATCAAGTATTGCTTAACAGGTTGTTCATCGATAGTGAAAAGCCTTCTGATAGTTGTTTCTAGATTATTAATATAACACTGTTTTGCATAGTCTCAGTATCTTTGAAACCACGAGCAGTTGATCCAAATGCAAATGTAGAAATGAATTTGCGAGGAAAACAGAAGTATTAGAACTCAAGGGTTACATGAGACTGCTGCCGCTCAGCAGATGTCCAGTTTAAGGTCTGAAACTGGGCAGAAGGCAGAATTCGCTACGAAGAATCAGGGCTGAAGCAAATGAACAGGCTGCCTTTGTGCATACTATTCTTCATAAATATCCACTGCATTCAATCTTTATTCAGTGGACTCAGCAACCCATCACGGCGCAATTATACACGAAGTTCCCGGATGGCCGTCTGGCAATCAAATTCCACACAGGCGGCCGCTCATCCGGGATCCATGAATTGAGCTCAATCATACCACCAATAGAAGTCCTTGGGCCCCCGATTACGATCAACCGGTCACCACATGCTCGGAAAGCAAGGCCCCACCCATTCATCGACACAGAGCGTTCAGGCAATTTTCCAAGAGTGTGCCACTTATTGTTCTGCTTGTCATACTTCTTTACATCCTTCTCACTGTAATCAGCCGCATAAAGCTCGTTGTTGACAACTGCAATAAGCGGAGGAGCACCAGTCACTCCATTGAGGCCCTCAGACATGTTCTCGATCACCCTCCAAGACCGCCGCTTCAAGTCATATTCCTCACCGCATGTCAGTACCTTGTTGTTGCTGGCCACACCACCTATCACATAGAATTTGCCGTCCATGAACACCCCAGAACACATCTTCCTAGCCTTATTCATGCTAGGAAGGGGCGTCCAAGTATCCGCCTCAGAATCATACATCTCTGTGGAGCTCAATATCCTACCAGAAGAATCAGTGCCCCCCGCGACATATGCCTTTGCCCCAACACTTGTTGACCCAAACAGGCACCGCGGTGAGTTCATTGGATCAGCCCGCGTCCATGAATTGGTTCGGATGCTATATCTGAACACAATGTGTGCCATCCCAAACACGAGCAGCTCAGTGCCCACAGCAAGTGACTCCTTGTCAGAGCACATGAAGCATTCATCTGGTGGCATCTTGGGCACTTGGATCCATCGCCCGCGGTATGGGTCATATGCATCCCACTCTAGAACATTGCAAGAGAAGTAGACCCAATGCTCCGCCACCCCACTCTGCCGTCGCAGGCAGTAGATCTCCCCATTGCGCACCAAGGACCGGAAGTCCCGGCTCAGGGAGGCCACCGAGCCATAGTCCGACCGGGACAGCCGGAGGAGGCAATTGATGGTCAGGTCGCGACCAATTGAACTAATGAGGTTGCTCCCGTTGCCATGCTGCTCTCCACCACCGGAGGAGGCATGCTGGTGGCTGGAGCCGTGGCTCTCAGAGATGTCTGGCGTGTGCGGCTGCGGAGACGGCGGTTTGCTGCGCTTCCCGCCGCCGCCATCAACCTCGTCCAGGTCTTCAACTTCGACATCTTCCGGTGCCGGACGCTTGCTGCTGAGGACCTCGTGCGCGAGGTACGCCCACTCGGACTCCGGCTCGCAGGAGCTCGGCAGGGAGCGCGAGACGAGGCAGGATTTGCCTTCCAGCATCATGTCTTCTCTCCCTCCTGCTCTTCTGAGATTGATCCAAAAAGAAAAAAGAAAATCTTGGCTTGCTTGCCAATCTCCTTGCTGTGATCTGCAGCAATGAAATTTACAGGAAAATAAAGTAAGCGAGGATGAAATCGACAAGAACAACCGGATCAAGAACCAGCGTGGGCATTTCAGATCTGAGGAGACCGCGTGAATAAAACAAGGCATAAAAATCGAATCTTCCACTGAGAACCCAACCGATCTCTCCAATCCTTCCCCAAAAAACCAAATCTTTCACCCCCACAACAACTCAGAGAACACGAATCCAAGCCGACCAAAACAAGACACAAAGAAAAAGGTATAAATAATCACAAGAAACGCACCTAAATCGAGCCCATGGGAGATCACATACCCCAAATCTCCTCTCAAAGATCACGCCTTGGAACCGAATCAGCTCCTCCCCATCACCCCGCACCCAAGAAATTCCCTTCCCCACCACACTCCTTCTGCCCCCGCTACTATCGATGTGCGAGGAAGGATTTATACCGGTAGAGATAGATGGCTCTATCTACTGCTGTCACTTGGTTGCAACTGCCGCTTCTAATGCTTCTGCTTATGCTGCAGCCTCTGCCTCTGCCCTCCGTCCCTCCCTCCCTCTCTCCTCCTCTTTCTCGTGTGTAGTACTTTGGGAATTGGGATTCTCCTCTCGGCTCTCGCTTTATTTCTCTCCCTTTTAATTCCTCCACATTTTTTTTGCTCTCTCTCTCCCCCCGTCCGTTTTGGCTTGTCCAAATTGGAAACCGGCAGGCCTCAGAAATAGAGAAGGGGGAAGCGGCCACCGGCCAGCTCACTTGAAGATTACGTGGATTATGGGCATCCTCCGCTCCGGTGGCTGTTCAGGCAGACGGTGTATGTCTTTCGCGTATCCATCTCTCCCCCTTTCTTTTCATCGGCTGCCTGCCTGATTGGCAGTGTTAGTACAAACCAGTTCCTCCTGTCACAAATAGTTTTAATTTAGAACATAGATACAATTAAATTTTTAATATTTTAACTGTAAATATTTTTAAAGTATTTAATTTGGATAGGATTTGTCTCAAAAATTACTTTCATAATATTATAATTTTATTTGATTTTAACAATATATTACAGTAGAGATTAGTAGTCAAAGTCATATTTTAAAGACCATGTCAATATTTAAAACGATAACTATTTGTAACCGATAGGTATAAAGTACTACTTGAAAAAAAAAATGTTTTTTCCTTTGCATGTCTTTGTCTAGGGTACTAGGTGCGTGGCCACGGCACACGCCGTGCCAGTCGCAACACGCCCAGGGCAAAAATTATGCGGACTTTCAGGGTTTCTCCACAAAAAAAGAAATAATATGTAATTTTGGAAAGGTTCGGGTGGCTTTTTCAAAATAATTGCGCGCTAAAAACAAATGGCGGAAGCTCCAGGTGCCACATATAAAAAAAAATTGGACTAATATGTCTTTCAATAAAATAAAAAAGAAACAAAATTCGGATGTTCCAGGGGCCACACAGGAAAATGGATTAATTCGGATGTTCCAGGGTCACATAAAAAAAATGGATTAATTTGTCTCTACGCAACATAAAAACTCAGGGGTTTTAGGGCCTGAGCAAAAAAATAGACTAATATGTAATTTCATAAAGGTTTTGGTGACTTTTCAAAAAACACAGGAAAAAGCAAATTTCCAGGACTTTTCGAGGTCCTTTGCACAAAAATACGGACTAAAATGTAATTTTTGAAAATTTTGGATGTTTTTTCACAAAGAAGTGTTGCCACGTGTTTCATGGGAAAAAAACTCGGCCAAACGACGCACGCACATGGGGAAGGATCAAACCCGTGTGGCCGTGTCGTTGCCTTTGTAGCGAGGACACTTACCACAGCGCCGCGTGCTCCGTTATGCCAACGGAGAGTGACGAATTACTTGAGGTGTATCAACGGGAAGGGTTTTTCGGGTGACATGGCCACTGTCGGAGCGAACACGCCAGTGAAGAATGACGTGCAGAGCACGGGAGAGGCGGAACTCTACTAGGTTTAATATAAGTATTATTATCTGCTCGTTTTTTGGCGGAAACTGTATGAACCAGCTTAAAGTCAATTCAACCACTTTGATATGCTTGTGTATAAAGTATTTAATGTGCTACTACTATTGTATTCCCTCCGGTCTAAAATAGTTGACGATTTTGAATGTGTACAGTCAAACTTTTGAAACTTTAGCTATTTATACCTTTTTATATATTTAAATTGGATGCATGAAAATTATATGTGTAGATTCAGCTTGGAACATACTTTTATAATATTGTACTTTTATTGGATTTTTTTTAATATATTACAATAGAAATTAGTGATCAAAATTGAGTTTTAGAGACCGCATCAATATCTAAAATGACAGCTATTTTAGGCCGGAGGATACACTCCATGTGAAAATAAACTGGACTTCTCTCTGGTCAGATTTTTTTTTCCCTTTTGGCTTATGGGTAGTAGACTAGCACTAGTACATATATGATATAATAGAGTCGTGTTTAAGTGCGTGCCCAGTGCCCACGCCTGTGTTTTCGTCCTTATTAAGGTCTACTAGTAGTCCAGCTGATATGTTTAGGTCCTAAAGTAACTAAACAACAACTCAAATGCTAGCGTTGGACTAATCCAGTTACACCTAGGTCTAACACTGCTACAGTGTCACTGGCGCCGTTGCCGAGCTAACACTGCGACGGTGCCATTGTATTTGCCGAGATGACAACCATATTTCAGTCTCTCCCTCACTCTCTAGCATCATCTCAACTGCTGATGTGAGATCTTGTTGCGGCTGTCAAGAATAACAGAAATAGTCTATTAGCATATCCAACAGAACCATGGCTGGTTCTAACCTGAAACTTCATAGTTAAGTTAATAACTTCTAAATCTATATATATTAAAAGCTCATCAAGAGTTGCTAACAGAAAAAGAAAAATATGCTGAAAATTTTCACAAAAAAAGCAAAAATATCTAGCTCTTAATCTAGTGGATTTGAGTTATAATGGCTTAGATTAAAACAAAGATATCATACCAAGTACAATTAAAAAGTAACAAAAAAATTCTAAATAAAAATAAACTAGCCATTTGACTTTCATACAAACTTCAAATTAAAGCCTGGAATAGAAATGAGATAAAAATTAGTAGTTGAATTTGTATATCAATTCTAACCTAAAACTAATATTTAGATTAAATAAAAAAATTAATAGATTAGATTAGAAGAAAGAGTCCATAGCAAGTTCAATAAAAATTAACAAACAATCAGAATAAAAATAAAAGTAAATCAACCATTTAACCTCCATACAACTCCAAATTAAAATCCGTATATAGCTGAAATTTGAAATAAAAATTAGGTAATTTTTTTATGTTGGATCTGTATACAAATTATAATCTAAAATCAGTAGGCGAAATTAAAATAAAAAGAATGAAAATTAACATGAATTTGGAATAAAACCAAAAGGAAATTAACCATTTGATTTTCATATGAACATAATTAAAACCTAACATTCGAGATTGAATAAAAATAATATAATAATAAAAATAAAAGGAAAATTATGTATTATTTTTTAAGTACATACTAAGTGAAAAATACAAATTTTAGTTTTATCCAAATAATGCTAGTTTGAGAGAAAAAGGTAATGAATTTAATATATATGTATATATTAATTATTAACTATTATGTAACAAAAGTTGATGACATGTTTTTTTACTGTCGCTAAGAAAATATAGAACATACTAAAAATTGTCAAAAAAAGTCCTAATCTTTATTCGGTGGACCTCCACTGAATGAAGAGATTAAAAGGGTGATACATCGATATGTATTCACTCGGCTATATCGGTATAAGCAATGTAATATGCGCTAGAAGAAGTATTGAAGGAAAGAAAAACATTGCAATAATGGTACTAAGAGATGATGATATAACTTAAAAATATTATGTTATACTATGTTTACTGTTTTGCTATGCAAGTATTTGGAGAAAAAAAAGTTTTAGTCACATATGACAAGTATTGGAAACGGAGTGAGTATATTCTCTCATATAGTATAAAATATCAAAATATCATAAAAAATAAATTATGTAATGATCTAGTTTTGAAAAACCAAAATCATACTCCCTCCGGTCTTCAAAAGGCTGACATTTTGGACATCGACACGGTATTGAAAACACAACTTTGACCACTAATTTTTATTATAATATATTTATAAAACTCAATAAAATTATAATATTATAAAAGTACTTCTCTAGACATTTTGGATTCAATTTAAATATTTAAAAATATATCAATAGTTAAAGTTTTGAAAATTTAGCTACTACTATATCTAAAGCGTTAGTTTTTTTAAAGACGGAAGAGAATATATGTATGGCCATTCATTTAAACATACTTGGAACGACACAGCCGGCCGGGCCGGCGAGCTCCAATTAACAGTCATTTTTCATTTTCAGAAAGCAATGCTCTGTCGCTCCCAGTGCAAGTGCAAGGATCTGCCGCTCGCTGCAGCAAGTACGTAGGTACCATGGGCGATTTACTTTTCGCTCGTACTTATCGGCCTCTCTCAAACAGTGGGATGCATGGCCATCTCGCTCAACTGGAGAGCACGAGAGCAAACGGCGCAGAATTTCAGAGTTTCTACACACGCGCACAAGGGGGCGAAAAGAAAAGGGCGCAGGCAGGAAAGCTCAGGCCGCGTCAGCGTCTTGTACTCGCCGCTCGGCGGCAAGGGGGAAAAAAACTGCGCTGCACCAACCTACTTCTGTAGTCTGTACTTGTTGCGGGGATCTAACCAAGCCAAGCCAAGCCACCAGCTGCTGAAGCTTCAGGCATTTCAAAGCGCCGCATCCATTCCCCCCATCGCAACGCTTTCGCAATAGTCGTGTGTTTGCTACACGGTCATCAAAATCTCGATCTGTAGTTGTGTGCAGCAACTATTTCTGTCCTCAATCTAAACTATTTCTGTCCTCAATCTAAACTATTTCTGTCCTCAATCTATGCCTATGCAGGGGTCTTAATTAGGAAGAATGGCCTTACGGTATTTCTAATCACGATTTTCAAAGATACGATGATCCTACTAGTCTAGCACCATGATATGATACGACCCTGCTTGGGATCCTTATTCTGGCACCCTTGACCATGCGTTAAAATTAGGGGGGCTATAATAACTGCTAGTGGTTGTGCTACTGAGTTGGAATCTCTTGGTTTACATGGGATCCTATCCTACCTGATGCACAGGCTTTGGTATCCATTTATATTGGATGAGACAGTCACATGAGAGACAGATGCTGCGATCTCAACGACTACGTACGTGCTAGTACTAGTACAAAGTGCTAAATGGTTTAGTTCGAATAAGTTCTTCGTTTATAATTTTTTTAAATATTTTCATTCATAAATGTAGAACATATTTTATATTTCAATACAAAATTAGTATGATGTTTCTTCTGTACCCTTAATAAATATCTATCTTTATTTTTATATTCTCTATATGCATTTATTGAGTATGGTGCTTAGAACAAATACAATAACAAAGTATACTACTTACTCCATCTCTCATTCATATCATCTAGAGTAAGCACTAAAACCGACTTATACAGTAACTATATCTAAAGGTTGTCTCTAGATGCTCTGTAATAATTATCTATTCTCTCTTGTACATAACTATTTTATCTTATTTCCCGTGCGACGCTGGTTATTACATGAGAGTCAGGGGGGTTTTCTCCTCTTTTTCTTACTCTTCTATAAAAGACAACTGATATTTATATATAGTACATGTTTATAGTAAGCTGATGTGGTTTTATTGTATTTGCTTTTAGTGTTAATAATTAAAGGTAAGCTAGATATTTTTAATATATGTTTAGTTTATATGTCAAACAAATACTACGTCTTATAAATTTACTCGGAGGGAGTAGGTGTGACCAGACACCCTTGGTCATTGAGGCTATGATTTCTGTTAGTAGTGCCCACTAGGTTTTGCGTTGATTATCCCTGTTAATGCGTGGGATTAAGGGATCTGTCATGAAAAGGAGTGCGCTCCAATCCTATGACACCAAGTGCAACAATGATTTATTTTTCTCTGCTTTTCTTTTCCTCTTCTCTGTGCCTCCTTTCAGGTCTGCAAGAGTAGGTACAATAGCAAAACCTATTATGTATTCTATCTTTCATTCATACTTCCTCCGTTTCTTTTTATAAGGCGTATTTGGTTTCGTTAGGACAAAGCTTTGACCAACAATTACTCTATTAGCATATAATTTTTATGACACAAAATTGATATTAGCAGATTTGTATTCAAAAGTACTTATATATAATTATGATTTTGTATTGCATAAATGATATATTAATAAAGTAATCGTTGGTCAAAGTCTTGTCCTAACGAAACCAAATACGCCTTATAAAAAGAAACGGAGGGAGTATCAATTAGGGTAAACTAAAAGTCAGTTTGTACAATAACTATCTCTAAAGATTATCTCTAGATGTTGTGCAACAAGTATCTGTTCTCTCTTATACATAAATAATTTACCTATATTTCTGTGCAAAACTAGTTACTAAATAAGAGTCATCTCTCCTCTCTCTCCTCTTTTCTCACTCTTTTATACTCCATCCGGTCTGGTAACATCTGTCGTTTTGGATATCGACACGATTTTCAAAACACAACTTTAACCGCTAATTTTCATTATAATATATTATAAAACCTAATAAAATTATAATATTATGAAAGTACTTCTCGAGACAAGTCTACACATATTATTTTTATGTATCCAATTTAAATATTTAAAAATATATTGTTAGTCAAAGTTTCGGAAGTTTGATCATTACTATGTCCAAAACTAGAGGTGGGCGTCGTGTAGTCTACCGGCACTGGGCCCATCGTGCCGGGCGAAGCAGTGCAGTGCCACGACATCGTCGTGCCCATCGTCGCCGTCTTGGCCGACTCACCTTTAGCGAGCCCAAGCGACCCATTTAACCGTGCTTGCCGTGCCGTCTTGGTCAAGCCCGACCCATTTTACTATTGTGACAAACAAAGAAATAAAACAAATCACTAATACTAAACTACCTATTTTAATTACATAAGAGACTAATCACATCAACAAAATGTCAAACATAAATGCAATGCTTGAAGATGCCACTGAATCAACAATATCCGCCAACTTTTAGGCCTTAATCCGTGATTTTGTGCCCGTCATGCCGTCCAAGACGGCCCGGCCCAAATCGCCATGCCGCGGCCGTACGCCCATCGTGCACAGTTTAGACGCCGCAGCAGTGCTCTACGTCTTGGAATCTTGCGTATTTTGTACCGTGCCATCTCATCGTGCTTCGGGCCGGCCCGAAAGAGCCCGGCCCAAATGCCCACCTGTATCCAAAACGACAGATATTACCAAACCGGAGGGAGTATAGGACAAAGCTGATGTGTACAAACTAATATAATTTTATTGTACTTACTCTAATGCACTTGGCAAAAAAAAAAAATCTCTCGTCGCTTCCCGCAACTGTACTTAACTTTAACAAATTGGAGGGTAATGACAACTTAGCCCACCAATTGGTAATATTACCTTTCTTATATATATATTACCTTTCTTATAGTGGGAAGAATCAGCGCCCTCCGAGCCCGTCCACGTCCTTGCTTTTGCAAAAAGGATCTCAGACGTTTCCGAATTCGCGGCGAGGCCTCAGCCAAGCCAGCGCATGTGGTCGGTGAATGCTCTTGCGCTCAGCACTTTTGCACGGAAGCCCTCATTGTTTTCGTAGATTGTATTCAGATCCTGCACACTCGTGGCTGTCCGATCTAGTAATTCTAAAGCCAAAACTTTCTCGATGCCTTAGTGGAATCCGGGGGGAAAGATGGAGGGAGAATAAAAGAAAAGAGAGAGAAATGCGTCGATCGCCTGAGTTGAGAGAAGAAGAAAGAATGGGATTATCTTATGTCAATGTGAAGGAAATGCGGCCTAAGAATAAGCCAACAGTATACAAACCATGTCGCTGTCCTGAGCTAAGATCAACTCCCTTTAGTTTCAGGCTAAGTTGGATTGTGTGACGACGCCTGGGTCCTATACATCAGAGCGGTAATAAATTATAGCAAATGCTACAACCTATAGTTTTGTGAAACAAACTTCTTAGAATCTTGCGTTTTTTTTAAAATATATATTAAAACATATAATTATTTTGATAGTTTGTAAATTTTTTAAAATTTTACGAAGGTTAATATAAATCTTATTTGACCCTATCGAAGGTGATGTTTTTCACACTATTAGAATACGGTCACTACCACTTCATAGCATAGGCGGAACCAGAGGAGGCATGACCCAAGCACACCAAAAATTTGATAAATACAAAAAAATTATTTCTTTAATAGTCTAAATTTTTTTGATTGAATTGGTTTTGATTTTATTAGTTTGTTTTAAACATATGTGTTGGATTTATGATGGTATGAAATCATTGTATACGACTACAAAGTTGTACATATAAGATATACATCCACATAAAAAAATTATAGTTACACGTAGAGTGGTATCAAATTACGCTGTAAAAGTTGCTGTCGATCCTTGGCGTGTCATTGTTGCGACCGTCCAATTTACATACTGCGACCTCTCTCCCGAGTAAAATGACAGAGCTTCTACTAAAGTTAAAAGAGAGAGAAGAAGAAGAAGAGAGGAAGGACAGGAAGAGTGCCTGTTTGTTAGGATTCTCTCCATCACGCGTGAAAGAAAGTAGGGATGCAAATGGGCCGACCCTAGGGTCTTCTTTGGCCCACTTTAATTCAATTGTTTGCACTAAAAACTTAATTTTTACTCCACCTTTTAAGTTTTAGTGCAAACAAATGAACTAGAGTGGGTCAAAGATGACCCTAGGGCCGGCCCATTTGCATCCCTAAAAGAAAGCGCGCAGGCGCAGCTCTACGGGACAGAACAGACGAGGAGGAGGAGCCACACGCGCACGATAGATCGTCGATCGTGTGACCACTGTTGTAAAATGAGTCGTTCCCCACGTCGATCACCGGCAATCAACAAGAACACAAAAACACAAGAACAAGAGACACAAGATATAGGGTGGAACTCTCTCTTCTTTATTGATCAATGTGTGTAAATACAATGGGAGGCACCCGGTATATATATAGCAGTCCCCTCAAGGAGAGTTCGGATTCGCCCACATATTAAGAGATAGACTCCTAACCGAATACGGTTAGGAGGTTATCTCATAACACTTCCCCTTGGGCGAATTCCGCGTAATGCATATGTCTCATTAAAAACTCCACTCAAAAACCCAGTGGGAAAAAAAAGATGGAGAAAAGAGTACATCACACTCGCTCTCTATGTTGCATTTGTTGCCTCATTAAAAACCTTTATGTGAGAAACATCAGGAAAACTCACAAAGGAAAAAAGAGTACAACTTATGATCTTCAGGATCATGCAAAGGGATTATGGTTCAGAGTTTACTTCCCTGAACTATGCAAATCTCTAAGCCGCCTCATTCCGATGCCATTAACATACCTTTGGAAAGGTGGATTTGGCAAAGATTTTGTGAATTAATCTGCTAGATTTTCACATGACTTAGTTTGCATTATTTTTATCTCACCATTCTTCTGGAGTTCGTGAGGATAAAAGAACTTAGGAGCAATATGCTTCGTGATATTGCTCTTTACATAACCCAATTGCATTTGTGCAACACAAGCATCATTATCTTCATAGATAATAGTAGGGAATTGTGGTATTCATACCATATAACTACGGACATGGTTGATTACCCGTCTTAGCCAAACATATTCAGTGAGGCTTCCTTTATAATCTCGAGTGGATCGTACCACCACAGAGGAAAATAAAAATCCATGCAGGATTTCCTCATGAATGCACAGGAACATTATTCCTTCAGGGATCATATTTCCTTTCAGGACGAATCTACTTAGTCGATTGTACCACATCCTTATCGATTGTCTTTAATCCGTATTGATGACCCAAATACATATGCGGTCACTACAATCATCAAGCTGTATTGAAAAGTTTAAGCTTCGCCATCAATATTAAATTTGAACGTCATTCCACTCATTTCAGGAGAGCAGATTTCATCGTAATCGATGATGGGTCTCTGCTAAAACCCTTGTGCTACAAGCCTCGCTTTATATCTCACCACCTGGATATTTTCATATCTCTTCAGGATGAAAAATCCATTTGATCCTCTGAGGAATATTTCAGAAATGTTATCAACAGACCAAGAACTTTCCTCTCATTTAGCGGCGCTACCTCAATTGCTTTTTCAGTGAACCTAGATGAGCGCTTACGGCACTCTGCCATGGACTTTGGTTACGGATCAGATTTTAGCAATTTTTAGAGGCAAAATATGTCGACAATTGTAGTCTTTCTTTATATATAATTCTCTGCATCACTCCAGGGATGTCTCTTTATCAATTTCTTCCGACTTCGTGATTTCCCACAACGATGAAGTGCGGTTGTTCCGACTTCCAGCGTTGGATTGTGCGCACAAATATATCTTTGGGGTTATCATCTTCAGGATGGATCACTTGAGGATGTTACCATCTTCTAGATGGCTCACTTCAGGATTTCCTCAACATCGAGGTTGAGCTTCTTCCACTATCATGGGTAGTGTTCTCATTTATTTGGTTCTCCTTTTCTGCGGACGTCTCCGCGGAATTGAGTCCCGTGCACCTGGAGGCCTCCCCCTCATTTTATCATGAGGGTTAAGAGTGGGTTCAATATCCTTCTAGGATATTTTCACTCTTTCAGGTGCATATACTGCAGGTATATGAGATCTTTCCACTACCTTATGATCAGTGAAGGCATTTGGCAGATTATTAGCTTATTTGTTGCAGATTTATTACTTTCCGAACTTCAAGTTCGGTCTCTTTAGTGCGTGGATCTAAGGACTCGGCATTCTTTAATGTGGTACTTATCTTCCCCTAATGCCGAAATATGTCCTTAGTACAATCAGCGTACCGAAACATGTACAGACCCTCAACTTCTGGTGAGGTCCCATGGCGGTATGCTATGGTGGAGAGATTGGCATGTATACAACATAACCGAATTTTCGCAGATGGGAAATACTTAATTCTCTTCCATGCACTATCTGCAACGGGGAAATTCCATTATATACAGTTGATTTGAGTTGAATTAATATCGCAGTGTGCAAGATCGCGTGGGCCCCAACAAGCGGTGGGTAGCCTACTATTCTGCAAAGTGGTCAAGCAATAAATTTTATTCCCTTAATAATGACTCTGCAGGGCCATTATATTATGTGGACATGAGGTATTAAAAGCTCTACATTAATTCCCAAAGCCATATAATGCTTTTGAGTAAAACTCGTTAGCATTGTCCATTTGAATGGACTTGATTCTTTCTTCTGGAAAGGAGGCTCACAAAAAAATTAGGCAATTTATTTAGGTAGAAGCATAGTTCCTCCACAGATATCACTTCGAATTTACTTCAAGAAATTCAGTGATTCTTCTACAAGTTAGATGATAAGAAATCTTCAGGTCTAAGGAAGTCTTTATGCTATGGCCAGCAGAATTAGTAATTATTTTATCATAATATTCAACTCAAGATTACCCAGACGATCTACAAGATCTTTAAATATCTCTGGGTTTTTATTGCAATACCAACTTCAGGTTGCATAGTATAACAATCAACAATTTATTACACAAAATATTCTGGAAAACACTTTATTTAATTATCACTGATAATTGCTCAACAGGAGCATAGACCAAATGTTCATGCAGGAACATAATTATTCAAACTGATGAGGCTCTTAAGGAGGCTCAACTAATGGAAATGCGACATATAGCAAAAAGGGTGTAGGGAGACTATTCTAGATCTCCATACAAGTCATGTTTCATCTTCTGGGAAACATTGGTATCTTTCTGGAGCTCCATAAGCTCAGTGCCGAGGAGGTCATCCTCATCCATGGGCGAGTCACCATATCCGAGAAGGCTTTCCTTGAACTCGGTTGTAGGGTTAGTGACATTGTCTTCTTTCTTTACACCATCTTGCTCAACATCTGGTAGAGCGGTGTAGTGTGTCTCAACCTTCTTTTCTTGATTCTTCTGGAATCTCCCAGTGGATTTCATGTAAAGTTCTGCCAAATGCTTTGGGGTGCGACAATTGCGTGACCAGTGGCCAACGCAACCACACCTAAAGCATTTTTGAGAGTCAGGTGCTTTATTGGCTGGACCTTGCTTCTGGAAGGTTCCTGTACCCTTTCCTTTACCTTTCCATTGGGATTTGCCTTTGCCCTTTTGATTTCTGTCATTTTTCCATTCATTCCCCTTGTACATTTGGCCCTTTCCGCGGCCATGGCTACTACTAGCCTGCTGAGCGGTAGCATGTGCTTCAGGCACTGCTTGACTTCCATTAGTATTTGCATGATGATTTTTCATCAGGAGTTCATCATGTTTTTCTGCTTCTAGCAGAACACTAATAAGCTCAGAGTACTTCTTGTACTTTGCATGACGATACTGTTGTTGTAGTATCATCATGTTGGGGTGGAAAGTACACAAGGTTTTGTCGATCTTCTCAGCTTCAGTAACTTTCTGGTTACAAAAAGTCAATTTGGCGACAAGTTTGTGCATTGCAGAATTATAAGCTGCCACAGATTTGAAATCCTGAAAGCGTAGGAGGGTCCATTCGCGTTGTGCTTCTGGCAGCAACACAGATCTTTGCTGGTTGTAGCGTTCCTTCAGGGAATTCCACAAAACCAGCGGGTCCTCCTCCATCAAGTATTCGGCCTTCAGATCCGAATGAAGATGGTGCCTTAGGAAATGTAAAGCAGCGCATTTTGCGGGTTCAGGCACATCGGATGCACCGGCTTCAGGCCGAGCAATAGCAGCTCCAAGTCCTCTAGCTGTTAGGTTGATTTTGGCATCCATTGCCCATGTGAGGTAATTGCTGCCATCCAAGGCAATCACAGCAAATTCCCTTTGTGCAATGTCAGATATTTCATACATGCAAGCAATACGAGATTTTACTACAGGTAAAATACTATATTGCATGCATCTTCATTTAATCAATAAAGTTTTGGTCTATATCTATTCAGTAGATAATTATCACATTTTGCCAGAATTTCCTTAGCAATTAGCCAATTTATGTTAATTATGTAATTCCAACATAAATTAAACATGGCATAAGTCTAATTTCAACTCATGTAATTCTTATTGGTTGGGAGTGAAAAACGAGTAATGAATATCTCCGTCAATTTGACTCATGGCCAGGTCAACATGCCCCTAGGGCTCACATGAGGGAGGGAGCACTTCCCGTTTCCGGGCGCCAATTAAATAACCAAGCCTCATGTGTGTTTTCCTAGACACCAATTGTCTTATATCTGTTTATTCATTACCGAAATCAAATCCCAACCACACAGGTTCTCATAAACTGTTGTATGAGAAATTCTGGAATTTTCCTAGCACTTTTCATAATTTTTGCTAATTTCCAAGCAATTTTCAGAATTACTTTACAACAGGAAATTGAGTTTCAGCAAAAATCTACATGTCATAATGCTAAGGAAAATAAAACCATATCAAAGGCAATGAACAAAGTGTCATCATAATTTTCTAGCAAATTATGTAAACCGACAGGGCCGACAGCCAGGCCAAGAACCGTGCGCAACGGCGGCGGTTTGCGAAGAGGCGCGACCCTTCGTCGGCGACCACAACAATGGCCGGCGGCGCAAGCGAGAACCTCGGCAATTTGGATGGCGGCGGCGACCAGGTCTTGTGGCGGCCGGCGGCAGGGCCGAGGTGGCAGAGGCGGCTTCTGGCCGTCATGCCAATTTTTTTTTTTTTTCAACATGATGATGAACAGTACGATATAAACATTAGATTAGATCTAAAATCTGGCGAAACAATCTGCAGGATTTTTCGACTTACTTTTTTGATGCCGGAAGTATTGGCTATCGCGTAGGATAGAGTCGCGTAGGACTTTTCGCAATCCGAGTGGATCTTGGCGTGATGACGAGTTGATTGCAGATCGGATTGGGCGATCAATCGCCGGTAGTAGTCGTTCGTTGTTGTCGATGATCCTTCGCTTCTTGCGGTATCCGATCGGTGGTCTGGCGACGCGGTGGGGCTAACTTCGCGGCTGTAAGCGCTTCCAGGCCGGCGAGCGGCGATAACCGGGGAAGCGCGTCTTCGGGCGCTTGGTGGCGGCGGTAGCCGGATGAAGCGCCAGAGGCCATGGAAACGCGCGTCAGCGAGCATGCTCGGTCGGAGCAGGCCGGCGGCACTGCGTGCGTGCCAATCGGAGGCGCGCGGCGACTTTCGGAGCGATGCGCTACATGCGCGGGAGGGCCGGACTCCAGGCGCGGCGTTGGTATTCCGATGCTTTACCTTGACATGACCATGCACTCGGAGACGAGATCACAAGTTGATATGTGGTTAGAACCGACAAAACCAAATTAATTGAATAGCCAAAAATGCATCCAATAGTGTACTCAGATTTGTGTCAGCTAGGCACAGGCCCTGGGTAACCATGCATGACGTCTGATGGCATAGCTTCTCAATCGAATCTAGCTAAGCGCAATTGGACGGATTTTCGGTGCTACTTGCTGTGCGTGCACGCAGCGGACATCTCGCGGCCACTTCGACGCCGTGGCCATGGCGATCGTAATGAATAGATGGCCTCGGCGGAAGTCCGACTAGCCACCGGCGATAGTCCGGCCCGTATTCCGCGCCAAGAGTGGGCTGCGAGTCCAATCCGTGGCCGTCGGCGTCATGCCATCGGGTGGAAGTCGGCCGGGCAGATGACGACTTTGGCTTCGAGTTTTTTCTCTGGCAGAGCTTCGTGCTGATAACGTGTTGTAAAATGAGTCGTTCCCCACGTCGATCACCGGCAATCAACAAGAACACAAAAACACAAGAACAAGAGACACAAGATATAGGGTGGAACTCTCTCTTCTTTATTGATCAATGTGTGTAAATACAATGGGAGGCACCCGGTATATATATAGCAGTCCCCTCAAGGAGAGTTCGGATTCGCCCACATATTAAGAGATAGACTCCTAACCGAATACGGTTAGGAGGTTATCTCATAACAACCACAACCACTCGTATCCCCTCCCCCTGCTCTAAAGCGATTCGCGCTCACGTGGCTAACTGCCCTCTGGGCCTCTGGCTCGCCCATGCCCGTGCGAGACGTGATATTTCCTTCTTCTACACACGCATGCTTAAGTAGGCCCGCGTGATCTACCTATCCATCCATCCATCCATCGCTCGCTCGCAACGAGGTGATGGCATCTGCTTCTGGTCCTCCCCCCCTTCCCGTCCACGTTAGCCGCCACGGGATCCAATGATTCGTTTCGTATGTTCATGCAGTGGCTCCAACTTGCTCGCTTCAAGGTAAGGCTACTCCTCCGCTTTCCGTCCATCGATCCGTGCGAAATTGGCGAACGCTGAGGTACCAGGGGCTTCCTAAGCTGACACCTTACCTTATCCCTTCTGCTTGAAGCCACCCCTGGCCTGAACTTATTGCATCCAACACTAGTACAACTAACATGTAATCTATTTATTAGTCCGTTCGAATTGCAGATATGTCGATTGACCTGCCAAGAATCAAATGCAAAAGGCCGTCGTTTATTGATCGAAATTCTAATTCGACCCAGTGCTGTCCAGTTCATGTGTCAGGGCTCAGGATCGGTACGGAGAGAAGGGGGAAAAAAAATGAGCGAGCTAAGGTGTCCGAGTAAGAACTGGAGGTAATATGGGGCCAGCCAAGCTAGCTAGCCGAGGAGTGAGTTGGTTCCCAGCCTAGACAATTTTGGTCGTATGTTGTGTCGTGCTGGACCGCTGGTCGCTGCTGCCACCACCACCCTGTTCAATCTGTCGCCTACGCGGCCGCGGCTTGTGCGGCGACCGAGGAGTTGCTAATATCGAATAATAAAGTGATCGTTGTAGATTAATCCTAATGTCAATCACCAATAACTGAACAATCGCAGTAGATAAACACCCAATATAGATGATCTTAACTCTTTCATCTTTATTGATTGTAGATTACAATAGGCTACTATATTTATACCTAAAATCCTTTCAAAGGTAATTTTGGAATTTGTCCACCAAAACAAAGCATCCGATTATATTTCAACACTTCCTTTTGACGAATACCGTGTAATGCATTTGCCTCACCAGAAACTCCTTCCAAGATAGAGTGAGAAGAAAAGATAAAGAAAAGAGTACATTGCATTCGTATATTTTGTTACACTTGTTGCTTCATTAAAATCTTCATATGAGAAAACTTCAGAAAAAAGAACTCACCGAAGGAAAATGAGTGCAATTTATAATCTTCTGGATTAGAGTAGTATCTTCAGTATCATACTAAGGGTTATGGTTAGAGATTTACTCCTTGAACTATGCATATCTCTAAGTCGGCTCGTTCCAATGCCACCAATACATTTTTTAAATCTGGATATTGGGAAGACTTAGTGAATAAATAAGCTAAATTTTCACATGACTTCGTTTGTAAGATCTTTACCTCACTATTCTTTTGAAGTTTGCGAGGATAAAAAATTTGGAGGTAATATGATTCGTGATATTGCTCTTGATATAACCTAATTGCATTTGTGCAGCATAAGCAGTATTATCTTCATAAATTATTGTGAGGTATTGATGGTTGTTAGGTCGAGGATGTGATTAGAGAGGGGGTGAATAGGCTTTTATAAAAATTTCTCTCGCAATCTAGATACGCTCTAATTACCCCCCAAGACAACTTAAATAATATGTGGAGGCGAAAGACTAAGTTTTGACAATTAAAATCTAAATCAACTAGACTCACTAGTATACTAACCAAATTATATCTCTACACAAGATAGTAATTATATACGAGCAAGCAATTTAGTTCTACGAATATAAATTGCAACAATATGAATGAGAATTGCAAGAATGTAAAAGAGCACAAGAGACACACCAACTTTCTTTCTTGGTCTCGGAGACTTGCCGGTCTCCCCTAATCCATGTTAAGACAAACCTAACTCTTTGGATCGGCCCTGCACTTGAGCACCCGACTCGAATCCACTAGTGTGAGTTTTTCACCCCTTTGGATAGGCTCAATCCGAACATTCACAAACTTCGTCGGGGCTTCTCACAACACTTAAGAGGTCCCGCGCACGATGTTCTAATGCCGTCTAGATGGCGGCAACCACTAAGAGTAAAATGTCTCTCGCTCGAGCTTCACCTAGCGCAACACATGCACTCTAGTGACCTTTTAAGTGCAATACATGCATTAGGATCCTTCTCAAGTGCAACACATGCACAATGATGCTTTCAGTCCACTCTAGATGCAACACATGCAATCTAGCTTACTCTTTTAGCTCAAGAAGCAAATGTGAGAGCGCAACATATGCACAACCTCACCTAAAACACCAAATGAACCAGCCAACCTTCATTTAAATTTTTATCTAAATTGATATGAATATATATCAACTACATAAGTTTTCGTATACTTATGTTGATGGAAAGCAATGATCCATAATATATAGAATATATGGAAATGATCATTATTTTAACCCATCACCTATAGAATAAACTCCATAAATACATGTGCATACAAATAATTGACTTTGAATCAATATGCACATAATCAATTTAATTGTATTGAAGTTTATCCTATATTACCATGAGTATACTAGAATTAGGCAATTATAATATATACTTTATGATTAAACTGTAAAAGTAATGTGGCCCCAAAAAATAAACTATTCACTACTTTGGCCTCATCCACCCCTCCTTTTTTTTTTTTTTTTTTTTGCAAAACTAACCTCCTTCCCCACCACGGAAGGACCATTGGGCGACACATGGCACATTTCGCGTAGGGGACCGTGGGAGGTCGAGGTGCCACATTTTGGTAGCGTTGGAGGCGAGGCGGCGCAGGAGGTCGCGGTGAGCGAGGCAGCAGGCGACTGCTACGCGCTCTGGTGGCGCAGAAGGGGTGGTAGTCGCACAGGGAGAGTGTGGGAAGGGAGGCGACGAGCGCGAGAGCTATTGTGGGTGCGCGGGAGGACTTTCCACGATATTATAGCGCGGAGGGGGCTAGTTTTACAAAAAAAAAGGGTGGAAGTGATTTTTTTAAAAAAAAAAAAAGAGAGAGGAGAAGGCCTAAATAGTGAACAATTCCAAACAAATTAGCCTTCGGGCCTAATTGCCAAAGGACTGTGTGGCCCATTTAAGAACATGAGCCAAATCCAGCTCGACCATTCCGTATTGGGTTGGATCTATCCAACCCATTTAGCTCGCGAGTGCTAAAGTTTCCAAACCCTAACATAGGAGCGGGGTGGTGGTGGCCGCCGCGTGGCGGTTCACATCGGGTGCATATGTGGAGCGTGTGCGTATTTGGCGTGGGCACGCGGCACACACACGATGTGTGGGTGCTTGCGATAGTCAGCAAGAACGGCGCTCGAGGTGTTTGGCGGCCGGCGAGAATACGGCAGCGAGTACGTATGGTTTAAGTCATAAACAATAAATCGATCTAGAATCCTAGTTAGAAAGAAAACCATGTAAGTTCTAACGAACAAGAATTAATTTAATAACATAGGGACTGACGACATATCATTTGGCTTTTGAGAGACTCTTTGAATAATACATTGATCACCATTGATCAATTCCGATGCTAATCAAGAATAACCGAAGAATAATTGCGATAAATGAACACCAGATGTACGAAATCTCAAATCTCTTCTCTTTATTAATTATAAATTTATACTTTTTATGTAATAGAGTGATGTATTTATATCTAAAATCTATCGAAAATCGTTTTAGAATTGATCGCTAAAACTTAAAGAGTCTTGTTGGCTGCGCACAACATCGTTGCCTCTGCCGCCTGTACGCAAGGATCCAAATCCCGACCGAAATTCGGTAATCTCGGCCGAGATTTCGGATTTCGGACCCCTCCGATACTCTAAATCTCGGTCGGGTAAAAAAGTTTTAAAAAATTCAAATTGCTATAGTAACAGTGAAAATCTCGGTGAGATCTCGATGATTTCGAATGAAATCTCAGGGTTTTTTTGCCCGGATTTTCATTTTTGTGCAGTAGATTTGATTGGATTCAGGGTCAAGATCATCCACAAAAAAATTAAAATTTTTTGACGTGTTTTTGACCATTGTTTGGTCCGTTCAATTTGTTGGTAAGCCTTGAGTAGCACTGTCCAAAATTTTCAAAATTCCTCAAGATTGATCATCATCTAAAGATTTTATGGGAATATTATGGATGTGTTAGGACCATTCACAAAAAATTTCAAAATTTTCTAACGTGATTTGAACTATTTTTCATTTAGGTGAAATTTATCAGTCCGTCTTCAGTAGCACAAACTGAATTTTTGAAAAATCCTCAGAATTGATCATCATCCAAAAATTTTACGTGAATATTATGGATGTGTTAGGACCATCCATAAATTTTTTTAAAAGTTTCTAACATGGTTTGCACCAGTTTCTATTCGGTTGAAATTTGCCGATTAACCTTTTATTAGGATAGTAGTACTGTTAGATTTTTTAAAAATTCTTCAGACTTGATTATCATTTAAAATTTTTATGGAAACATTAGTGATGTATCAGGACCATTCGAAAAAAAAAATTAAATTTTTTTTGACGTCGTTTGAACCATTTTTCATTCAGTTAAATTTTAGTGAAGTTTCAAAAAATTTGAACAAAATTAAACCGAATTTGAATTTTATCCGAAATTTTGGATTTCGGCCCACTTGTAAAATAGAGCCAGAGAACGAAAATTGAAACCTTCCGCTTACGTGGCTTTGTGTTTCTGACCGGGGCGGACGCGCGGTGTCCAGCCGTCAAATCCAATCAGCTGATGTGGTCCGCTCCGCACGGACGTCGCGCGCGCGAACCACCGCGCCGATAGGGATTAGGAGGGTACACACGATACGCGCACCGGCCACCACACGCGAAAGCCGAAGCGATCGGCGACGACGCGTTTGGTCTGGCTCTGCCCGTTTCCACACCGATTGATCGAGCTGGTCAATCGTTCAGTCACCTCCGACGGAGACGTCGCACCCAACCACCTCAGACGCGGCAAACGCCCCTTCGCCCTTATCTCATCCAGTAGATACGCAGGATTGTAGTATCACTACGCTCCACAGCCCATACGGATACACTGCGTATACGCAGGACGGATTCATTCACGTGAAGGATCGTCTGTACCGTGTACGCGGAGACGGGTTGTTACTGCTCCAATTGTGTACTCTCGGACCCCGGTGCCGGTGAGGCAGGCATGGTGCACTGCAGGCCACACTGAATGAGAAAGGCCTGTACGTGCAATGCTGATGTTGTGTTTCAGAAACTTTCATCTTTCAGGTGTGTGCCGTGCTTATGGCTCGTGCGTCCTGGCAGTTTGCATGTAAGAAAAGCCTGACAGATTTAATGGGATGGTTGTGTGGGTTCCGAGTCCCCGATGGGCTAGCAGGCCAAGGTGTGGTCCATGCCCGCAAGCCTAGAGGAAATGAGAACCCAAGTGCACGGGCTCACATAAAGGCGTACTGCTACTAATTTGCTGTTTTAACCTAGGAGTCGCAAACCATGAGATCGCAGCGCACACGTTTCGGCCATTCTGCTCTCTCCTACCTTTTTTCTCCCTCTCTTCGTCCTTTCACCACAAATAGGACCAAGGCTCTATTTGGCGAAGCTTTAGCTCCATCAGATTTATGAATCTGGTGAATCTAAGTATTCCTAACTCCATCAGATCGGTAGAGCTGAAGCTGTGAGTATATTAAGAGTGTTTATGTGGATCATTTTTTTTTTACATTTTAGAATAAAAATATAAACTTAATTCAATTTATTTTAGCCTACAAGTTTTAGATCCGAGGTGAGGCTGAGATCTGAAGCTTTGCCAAACGCCGAATAAAATAAGTTCGAGACTCACAAGCTGTTTAAGTTTAGTTTACTTTAGACTTGATTCGAGCTCTAAATAAATCGAACTTGATCTTGCGAGCTTCACTGAGTTGAGGAATAGATCGCGAGTCTTATAAATTTAATAATCCCTTGTTAAATACTACTATATGTTAACTCTTACCAAATTTGTTCGACCCAAGTTTGAAGTTGAGCATTTTTGTTGTTGAAAATAGTCTATATTAAATTATTTATTATTATCGAGCTTAATCGATTCTATGTGAGCTTGGACCAACCAGCTCGAGCATACGTCCAGAATTAAATTCTAACTCAGGCTCGACTCAAGTTTTTATCGAGCTCAAACCTAAAAGCTTAGATTCATTTGAGCTCGACTCGTTTACATGTATAACCACAAGTATATACTATACATACACCCTTAATCTTTCTAGTGTCAAACCGGCCGCCAGGACGGCATTTTTTACGCTAGTACCACCTAGCGTTTAATCTCTCCTCGCTTGACAGAGACGGCTGTACGACACGAAGCTGCGCCTTCATGCGACCGAGCCTGCCTGGCTCGGTGGCTCCCATCCCATTGATTGATTCGTTCGCAAGTTCGTTCTCGTTCCCGACTTGCGAGTTCCAACTGGACAAGCAAAGGAGAACCGGGAGACTCACCGGTGCTTTTCGCTACGTTACATCCGAGGAGTTTTCGGAAATATCGGTCGAGATTTTGGATTTTGGATATCTTCGAGATTTTAAATCTTTGCTGGGTAAAATGATTTAAAATGCTACAGTACCTACTCAAATTTTGGCGAGATTTCAGTGGTTTCGATCGAAATCTCGATGTTTTTTACTGGATTTTTTTGTCAGTTTTGATTGCATTTAGGATCAAGATCATTCACAAAAAAATTTAAAAACTTTTAATGTATTTTGACCATTTTTCGGTCAAAACAAATTGATCGAAATCTCATAAATTTCGGTTGAAATCTCGGATTTCCCGGTTGAAAAAAAAAACAGATTTAAAATTTAAAATTTATATTTCATTCAAATTTTATTTGAAATTCTGAGATCTCGCCGAGATTTTGAATTTTGGCCACCCCAAGATCTCTATCAAAATAAAATTTCGAATCTTGATAGTGATAGCGGTGGTACCCGTCAGTGATTTTGCATGCCCACCGTCTTCACCTGGTTGGAGGGGGTGGATGGATGGAGACGTGCGCTGGGCGGACCAACCTTCCGTGCTAGGTTGAGGGTCTATTTGGTTTATAGCTAAATTTTATCATACTTTGCCACATACGAGTTAAGCAAGTTTGGTTTAGTGGTGCATCTTTTTGATTTATAGATACACGTGTGGCAAAAATTCCTTTCCTGCAATTCAGATTTCACGCGCCGGTGACCGAAAAAATATGACAAAATTTCTTTTATTAATCAAAATATGGTTTTAATTTTAATAATCTAAACTTAGACGAATTTTTTAAAAAATATGACTACCTTAAGAAGGAAGGCGGCGGCCATGGCTCTGGGCTGCTCACGTTGGCCATCCGTTCAAATCGCAGCCACGTCTCCGACTCCGACCCAAGCCCACCGTTAGATCACCGGCCCAGCACGGCGGAAGCAAGGCGGCAAAGCCACTCGGTCACTCCTGTTGAGCTCCGCGGAGAAGGCCCAACTGAAGCCACGCGGTTCCCCTCGCGTCCCGCCGCCTCGCCTCGGCGGAGGAGCTTGCTCCGCGCCCAGATCGCTTCAGTTGCGCACTTCCACTCCCTCCCTCTCCTTCGCTCTCGCGATTCCCCGCGAAACTCTGGGATTATGGATTATGCTCCAATTCCTGTGCTCGTTCGGATTGGACCCCAGTGCGCCTTCCCTTATGGTGTTCTGCGTCGGTTCTATGACGCGGTCTCCCTATTTTTTTTGACGCGATCTCCAGCTAGGGTTTCGCTGTGAGTTTTCCCTTTCCCCTTTCTAAAATTTTGTGATCTTATGGCTTGTTTCGATGTTTTTATTACGGTCTTTTTGTCGACTAGGAGTTGGTTCCTAGATGCTCGCTCTCGTGAGATGCGTGGTTGGGGAGACCCTAGCGATCGGGATGTTCATCAAAGCTTAGGCTTCGAGTGAGATGTGATGTCGTTGGTGTATATCGTTATTCAGTGGCGGACCAGAACGGAAATAGAGGGTCCTGTGGGTTAACCCAGTGGTCGGCGAAAAATTAGTACTAACTTCAGGTAAGTTGATCTAGCTAAAATCTTATGAATTGCGTCGCACTAAAGGCAAAGACCGATAAATAATTGGTGGCAAGTTCCTTACAATGTTACGTATCTTTGGATCCTACGTGTACACCTTCTCTCTTGAGGTGGTGTCATGATTTTTTTTTCTATATTCAAACAGCTAGCCTTGCAAATATACTATAAATGTTAATTATATCAGGGTTCAAATTCTCGCCGAAATCCCGCGAAATTTCGGCGAAATTTCGGTTTTCGGACCCCCCCGAGTTCCATAATCTCGGCGAAATTAAAAAAACCCTAACAAAATTTAAAAGTGCTACAGTACCCTATAATCTCGGCGAAATTTCGGTGAAATGGACCGAAATCTCGGTTTTTTGACCGAAATATGTCCAAAATGTGACCGGATTTAACCGGATTTGATCGGAGTTTGACCGGATTGGATTCCTCAAGTCATTTTCCAGGTCTGACCAAAATTTCAAATTTTTTTAACATCGTTTGAACCATTTTCCGTCCAACCGAATTTTACCGAGATCTCGGATATTTGGGACGAAATTTCGGTTTTTTGAACGAAATCCCAGAAATTTCGGTTAAAAAAAAACGGATTTAAATTTTGGTTTTTGAATTCCGTCCGGATTCCGTCCGAAATAACGAGATCTCGCCGAAAAATCGGATTTCGGTCGACGCCGGGATTTGATCAAAAACGAAAATTTGAACCCTGAATTATATCGATAGGTATTTCATCAAACAATTTAAGAACATGCTACTTAAGTATTTTAGAATAGGTAACAAAGAAAGCAAGCTAGCGTACTTTAATATTAAATTATAATAAAATAATTGTATCAATTCATAATACAGCAAACAAATAGTGATACAACATAATTACTGATGGCAGGCTGGAGCCCACCTTAGCCCCACCCTTGGGTACGCCACTGTCGGTGTCTATTGAATGGATTAAGCGCCTTTCCAAATTTCATGTGTTTGCACGCTAACGAAGCAATAAAAAACCTTGACATGTCAATTGCAGGCCTGGTTTGCATCTTGAGTTGGTGTGTGGGAAGGATTACTTGATATTTAACTCTACAAAGTTTTTCATGTCATATTGGTACGTATACGATCCACCTAGAATTTATAAGCTATACCAGCATGTGTCTTGTACTCTTACTTACTATTGATGCACCTTTCTTGTGATATGGTGCAGAATGCTAACCCCATTCTTTATTAATAACATTTCTGTCTCTATTGGTTCTGCAAATCCCCATCAGCCACAATTTTGTTCGATTCAATGAACTTCCTGTCCTCCGCGGACTGCAGTTATGAGCATTATATAATCGGGAAGATAACATTTGTTAAACTACAATGTGGATCGGTACACTTTTTTGTTCAAATGAAACTTGTTAATTTGTCCTGCCCCAACTATATTTGGACACCTCGAAATCTACAAAGCTTATCATGGTTCTTTTCAATGATAAAATAGTTCAACCGCTTGGCCCATTCTAACCTTTGATCTTAATGCATAGACAGTGCCTTGTGTCTTAGCCTTGGAAGGATTTAATTATGTTGATCTACATGCTGGGCTCTAGGCTTAGCCCTATGTTGGTTAAGAAGCTACTAGCCAGGTAGGTTTAGTTTTAGAAATATCTATTGATTTGTATGCAGTGACCTTATCTTACGCTCCATACTTGAAAGTGGACTAGAAAAGATACTTCTTGAGCAATGCTGTTAAACATAAAGATCTCGGATTCAAGAAACTTCTTTCTTGTAAACAATGTAAAGCTTCATTCGTTAATTATCCAATAATTGGGAGTGAAGATTCTCTGGCTTCGAATAGGAATTTGTGTAAAGTGGATCTTGTTTGCATGCAAGCATACGTTAAGCTACACATAGGTTGCAACTGTCCGCCCCCCCAAATTTCTCGTTCCCTTCTTACTTTATTCAGCCTATACTGTCCGCTTACAAATGAACATTTAGGACAAATGGCATGCCTGCAGTACCCCTCTAAACAGTACTAGTCTGATACTAAACAAATCACCCTACTGTAAGCATCTTAGCCCCTAACCCTTTCATGTTGTAATTGTCCCCCTTTTCTAGAATCAACATTTTTCTCATCTATGGTCTATAACTTGGAATGCATTAGTAAACTAGGGAGAATGGCTTGCTTGGTGAAAAAGGTCCTTGAGTGTAGCTTGACCAGTAGATCAAGATACATTACTCAGTCTTGGTGCACATGGAATCAAATAGGTTTTCTAATCTAGCTGTGTTTGTGCTGTTTAGTTGTTTTCAGAATTTTTCAATGCATGTTCCCAGTAGCAATAATCATGTTTAGTAGATTGAGCAATTATTTGTTGAAGGTATACACACATTATTTTATCGATCAAATACATTATTTTACTGACCAAGTATTTGATCAAATAAAGTAGGTATACTGATCAATACGGGAAATTATAATCAAATACTTTAATCTAGATGTTTGCATGTTGGTTTTAGATCCACTTTTGTTTACAGGAGACAATAGAATTGGTCTCTTATTTAATCTAGATGTTTGCATGTTGGTTCTAGATGTTTGCATGTTGGTTTTAGATCCACTTTTGTTTACCTAGCAAGAATCAACTTAACCAAATAAAAATACCTACATTCAATTATTTAGGTTCCCCTTCCCTAATATGGAAGCCTTGGAAATACCACAAAAGACTACTAACATTTGCGGTGACAGACTAGCAAACTATAACCATCTCTTCGAAGGTATCTCCATGCAATTTTCCTCTGAAAAAATGTAATGCGGTCGCAAAGTGCTGTGCCTATTGCATACGTCATTTTCCTTGGTCCATATATTAGTTCGAATAGCTGGGTTTGTGCTCAGGTTTTCGGAGAAACTATGTAGAGTTTTACAACCGGAAATTTCAGAAGATATCTTTCAGAATGGGTTTGAATGGAATAATCATATAAAAATCATATAGAATGTTCACTGGTAGTAGTTTGCGTGGTCTGTTAACTTGTACCTGTAACTATCATGAAAAAGTTATTCCTTTCATCAGGCGATGCTGATTTGCTTTCCACCCTAGATGAAGCAATACCTTTTATCTGTATTGTGCCACTTGCAGTACTTTGTTTGGATGAGACAGATACACACGGACCAAAGTTCAGACATGAGTATGGTGACCTCAACATGCACGAAATGATGGGAGTTGAAGCTTTCGGTGTCGACATGTTCACTTGCCATGCGCTTCACACTTCCTTTTCTCGAACTCCCTTTCCTGAAGCTATTTCCCCAGCCCATTCAACTCCTATTAAGCTTTGCTGGGAAACCCATGAACGTTTTGCTTTCTCATTCTACAGCCATTAAGACGCTACTCCATTTTCGTTCAGTAGTCGCCTTGGTGCGTTCTTTTTAGTGCCTTTTTGGGGGATATTTTCCATGTTACTCCATTTTCGTTGTTACCCGGTCCTGAATGACTTTCACCCTGAAATTCAAGGCTAGTGTGTAAATTTAGCCAATGATACCTAAAATAATATACATTCACTAATAGTAGCTTTGGCTCGAAGTATCTATTTTAATTTCTTGTTTACCAACCGTCCACCCTAGTATAATCTAGCTTTCAATGATGACAATGTTGGGGTTCTGCAGCAAGATCTGGATTCTTTTCCTTGTTAATTGAAACAATTGTATTGTATTCTTTTGGCTGTTGGGCACCAAGAACTTTGTCAGGACTTTAGTTTTAATATTTATCGACAAGTAGGTCTTGGATTTCCAGAAGTGGTTGTATATTTCACAAGTGTGCTGGACTGAAGACAGCTGACCTTCGGTATCTCCAGATCAGATGATTCCTCGTGTCAGAGTAATACCTGTCATTTCCAGCTTTGATGAAGGACCCTGTTAGTTGTATAGAGAGTGGAACTCTAGACACATTCCTAGGTGTAATATTTTCTTCATTCAGGATGTCACTCTGTTCTGCAGTTCACTTGTTCTTTTGTTTGGAAAAGAGTTGCTTTACTTATTATGGCAAAAGACATTACGATATTATAAACCAATTGAGATAGATGTAAAGTTTTGTTCACTGGTACTCTTAAGACGATCCCATCATGCTGTGTGGAGGTCGGCAGTCAAAAGACTGTCCAACTGATGGCCAAATCATGCGAATGTTGAGGTAGGAAAGGCCAATTTTTATTGCAAATATTGCCACCCCACATATCCTAATCATTCCAGAAGTGGACCTGCTGCTTGGGGATCTTTTCACTATCAGACCATGAGGCTTCATCATTTTCTCTGCTTGATCTGCTTTACAAATTTACTTATGTCACGTGATTCAGATAACACTTTTCAAATTTTATGCATGAACAGGGTGACAGATTAAAATAGGTAAAGCATGTGAGAGCCATGTTAATGTAGTGCAATACGTTAAGATAACGCATGTGATTCCTAGCATCTATTTAGCAGGCAGACCTACTTGGCCTATTGTTTAGTAGATATGCAGTACTCTTGATTCTCTTGATTGATCAAGTGGGGGCTTAAACAAGGGATTGATTTCACTTGTGTGTGTGTGACCTTGGGTGGGGGCAACGGTGTTCTGCATAAATAAAATCATGTCCACGTGACAACATGTACGGTGTTTTCTACTAATTGGATTGAGCTACATGTGCCTCGTGAGACATGCTGCCATCAGGATACGCTTAGATCATCACCCACTAGCCGGTTTTGATGGGTGATTTGATATTTTATACCGTGTTTACATCGTACTTGGGAGTTACATAGTGATTTGCGGAGTAGCTTACCCTGCAATTGGTATTCTATGGAAGTCCTATGATCGATGGTAATTATGCTCAGAACACAGCTAGGGCTAATTAACTTTATGGAAAGGTCAATGGGATAATTTTATAAACAGGCAGCAGCACCTAACGATCCAGGATTATTCTACCAGTGGCAGTGGATCTTGTGTATTAAATATTCGAGAGAGAGAATTTTTAGTGCGTGGATATGCTGTGATTGGCTGGCTAATCAGATCTTTATTAGCTAACTCTTGTGCACGTCCTATGTCATTAGTTTGTCATTACCAAATTATCTTATAATGCAAAATGCCGCTGTATTATTATTAAGTTTCCCACCAGTATACTAGATCTCCTTCAAGCTCTTAAATGCCGTGCATTATCATCGTTGGAATGCCATTTGTCTACCAATTTATTCATGGGCATGTTATGGGACCATTGCATTGGAATGAATACCTGCTTATGAGCCAATGAGTAAAACTATTAATCGCATTTAACTGCCTGGAAACTATATATATGTTCTGCTGTGATGTTTTACTAAGTTGCACGTCGAATTAGTCACTAGCTTGCGAAAACCGAGTCTCTGTAGCTGGGATTTGCTTTTAGGAGTTCTATAGATCATGGTATCAAAATGCAATTACACACGCACGCACATGATTATACTTTTAAGTTTTTATTGTCATTTTCACATTATAATACATTAATACTGTCTCTTGAGCTTCTGGAGGTTATGAAGGGCTAATCTATGTCATGCTAGCTCATTTGTCACTGAAAGAATAAAATGCTTGCAATTCAACTGGTAGTTGCACTATAGCTGCTGTTCGAATTGCATTGACTGGTCAAATTCCGCATGATTCTTCTGAGTTGTGCAGCAACTTTTTCCTGGAAGGACTTGTTCATTCTACGATCTATACATATACTAGTCCGTTTGCAAACATATTTGGTGCCATAGTCCCATGCATCTACCTCTTGTTGCTTACAGAACTAAATGTTGTGGCTGGTGGATCAAAGTGTTCCTTTTTTGTAATTAAGATGCAGTAATTAAGTAAAACTTGTTGCAAGCCATATTCAGTTACCTATATCCTTCTATACTCTGTTAGGGCTTGAAGCCTATACACGATTATTTATGCTAATCGGTCGAGCCTAATTCATTTCAAAACGCAAATTTCCAAAAGGCGTTATGGTTATGTTTAAAGCCTTAATGTGTGCATAGTATATTACCATATGCCAAAAAACTTTGGATACCTCTTGCGTATTTTTTATTGTTTAAAATGTAACTGACTTGCTAAACATTGTTACTGTAGTTTGCATCAGGGCAACTTGAGCAACATAGCAGGAATGCCTGATGAATTTACCTGCAACCTGCTCATTCCTTTGTTCAACTCCAGTTTTGTACGTGAAACAACGCAGGGATCTGATGCATCGATCCCCAGTAACGATCTCAATGCTTCCTGATAGCGTGAGGTAGTAAATAGCACTTGTCAATGTGACCCATACCTGTATTGATTATCAGGCGCTGCAAGACATGGGCTGTGGGTGCCAAATGATCGGAGAGACCGATTAGCATCAAGGCACTGCTGAATCTGATATACACCGTGAGTTATTCAGCACTCTATAATTTATTAACCATGCAATTACTTACTTTTGATCAATTCACGCACTGATGTTTCAGCAGTGTGCATGGTACTAGTCATCTCTTAAATTTATGATGCAAGAGCAGATTTTTAAAGGAACAAAGCTCAATTATGCTAATTTTCCTCATTTGATAGAACAGATATATTGAGATGAATTAGTAAACTGTGTGCAAACACACCCATTAGAATGGACATTGTCTAAGAGGCAATTGCGCGTTGATGGGTCATGGGAGTAGTGATTAGTCACTGAAATTCACCCAGTGCTGCTGTTCCTTCGGGCCATTAGTTTTCCTACTGTTTAGAAAGACAAGAGATGTATGCTACATGCATGAGTGTATACTGAATCCTAGACATGTACAAAGAGATTCGCACACAGAGCCATCCACTAGTAACTGCAGACTCACTGTTCTTTTTTCATTTACATATATTAAACACCAGATGTGGGGCAAAAACAATAAATTAAACCCACACATTTTGGTAGGTCAAGTAACATGGCATGCATGCGTGGTTCCTTCTGACAGTACTGGCCCCCAAGTCATCTCTCTCACCGGCATTGCATCTCCTGCTGATCAGAGCTTCGTCCCACTTGCAGGGGCAATGCACGAGTAGCACAAACCTCACACAAGCTCCTCGGTATGGCTTCTCTCCAGTTTCGCTTTCACTTTTGTATATCCTGCCAATGACTTATTGGGGCCATAGTGTAGTTTTGTCCCTATAGGTCAGTGTCTTGGGCTGGGCTGTTCACTGTGTAAGATAGATGATAGCTCTCTCTCTCTTGCCTGCTCTATGGATTTCTCTATTTGCATGTAGCACCATTTAACACCCCAGTAGCAACCCATTTCCATCTCCGATGCACTTGTCTTACCTCTTCTTGGTTTCTCCCCGTCCTTGTCTGCCACCACCTATCTCTCAAACTTGTCTCACACCGACCATAAACCTGCACCATCTTTGTCCCCCTTACTCTCTTGCAAACTCAGACCGCCCATCTCTCCCAAGTGCATATTTATACCCTTAGCCCGTCAATTGCAAGCACCCACATTGGCTGAGATGTCGAGCAGGAGATCACGGTCCAGGCAGTCAGGCTCGTCCAGGATCACTGATGAGCAAATCCATGATCTCGTTTCCAAGTTGCAGGACCTCCTCCCCGAGGCTCGCCTTCGGAGCAATGATAGAGTACGTAATAATTTGTTGTTATTAATTATCATTATCACTTTTATGCAGCAAATGGTTGCTCCAGAAATTCAAGATTTAAAAGAACATTGGCCAGCGCTATGTTGTTGTTATAATTTAGCGTTCACTCAACAATGCCAGTGAGGAAGCACTACTACTATATATGTCAAAAGAATGTTCATTCTAGCCTTCGGTGCATTGTGGCCTAGATCATGATCTAGTATCTACGGGCTGCTCTGTTTGTTGTTACACCTACCGACTTGGCCAAAATTATCAGTCCAAGTTGAATGGCCTCTATTATTTCCTCTGCAGGAGTTGAAGATACTACGAACTAATCGACTACGTCAAGCAATACTATAATTGCATGCTCTACTCACGCTTCAACAATTATACGCATCAAATTGCATCAGTTAGCTTATAGTGAGCTTGAGCTGACAGAAAATGTTTTTCCCATTCTTTTCAATCCAGGTGCCATCCTCAAGGGTGCTGCAGGAGACATGCAACTACATTAGGAACTTGCACCAGGAGGTCGACGACCTGAGCGAGAGGCTGTCAGAGCTGCTGGCGACGTCCGACATGAGCAGCGCGCAGGCGGCGATCATCCGCAGCTTGCTGATGTAGCCGGCTCGTGTTGGCGCGAGAGAGATGGCCGTCGTCGCCATTGTTCTTGCTGAGCACACCCTTTGAAGTTGGTAGTTTAGAGAGTGATCTTAATTAGTATTGGAGGGGCAGGTTACCTAATTCGTTTTGTACTACGTCTATGTGCATACGTACTGCTGTCGTGTTTTCATCTAAATCAGGCCTATCTTTTTTTGTGTACTTAACCAAATCCATCGTGATTCATGCAAAGCTTATGCCTCATTCGTGTTTTTGCCACTGCTATACAGCAGTGGTAGTACCTGCCTAGCCGCAAGGAAGGAACCACTGCAACACCTCTTTCGACACCTACTGAACGTGTTGCTGCCTCTATTGGCACAAGAAGATTCTTAGGAACTGTCTTCTTGGCAGAGCAGGAGCCAGGAAGTGGTATTGCTAATGGCAGGTTCCTTTTTCCCGATCTTGCAAATGTGAGGTAGCATTTTGAACAAGAGTGGATAAGAGCCTCGCAATTATCATGGGCTCGTGCCCAATTGAATATTCGTACTAGCGTCGACGAGAGAGAGAGACGAGAAGCAACAGGAAAACAATTAGCTAGGTAAGGTCGGGTGTGCACGAGCGTCTCGAGCTAACTAGCTTCACTCGTACGTGCTCAAAATCGCTACACGGTTACAGGTTACAGGAGGGCCTGCCTGCTTAGGAGTTGTGCGGAAAACCACCTCGAACTTTTAGCTACATTAATTACCAGTGAAACCCAAAACCCTGGAGGCAAGTCTGATTGGGAGAAAAACAAAGCGCCATCTTTAAGCCAGGGAATTAGTTAACATGCAGCGCGATCTTCGCGCTATGCATCAGAATTTCTAATCAGCACATCAAATTAGAGCTACAAAAACAGGAGATATCGATGGAAAATTCAGACCAAATCATCAAAAACAGTAGGCCACCGCAACTCAATAGGACTTGAGGACAGAACATCGCGGCGGAGCTGCTCGTAGCATCAAATTTGAACCTAGACAGACCATACATACATACCTTGTGATTGACAAGAAATTTGAACTCGTCGGGGTGGGAATTAAGCTTGCCACCGTACGTGGTTGTTACAGGAGAGTTCGGGCTCCGCGCGCGAGACGGATATATGGGGTGCAGCCGTGCAGGTGGAGTCACGTTCCACACGAGACGACGCAAGGGGGAATTCCGGTTGGCCGCGGAAGCATGGAGTGGGTTGACTCGAGACGTGGCCTCGGCTTGCGTGGGCATGGCTCAAACTAGCCCAGCTCGAGCAAGCCCATTAGGCTAGGCTCAAGTTCTATACAACCTCAAGTTGAGCTCGAGAGGGTCTACTTCACGATCGATATGTTTTGAGCTTGATACTAGACGTACTCGAGCTTAACTCGTAGCCGAACCTGAATCAACCTTAGAGCAAGTCGGGTTAAAGCCTTCGGTTTTTTTTACGCCGATAGAGTTCTGGCTTTCCTGACGTGCGCGAAGAAAACGACAACTCGCTGTATATTTTCCCAGGGTCGATTGATCGATTGTGCTGCGACTGCATCTCTGAATGCTCCGCGAAATTGTGCTCTGAACAGTGATGCTCGTCTCGTAGCTCAGCAGTTAAATCACTTTTCTAGAATTCCATGATAGCCCTATAGGGCCCCCCAGCGTTGCTGAATATGCATGGGACGTTAGAATTTTACAGAGAATGTTAGGTCCAGCTGCCTGGCTCATTTTTATTCCTTTCAAATATAGCCTCATGCATGTATTTGTAAATTTGATTTTCTTTTCCATCATGAAAGGCATGGCAGACCACACTATCTTTTGCCATATCCGGAGAGCACGGAAGTTGAGCGACGGCAGGGAGGGCGAGCACGGCAATGCGCGCGAGCGGGTGGCGTGTGCGTGTGGGCGGCATTCTGCAGCTCCGGGTAGCGCAGAAGAAGCCATGTCGTACTCAAATAGCGTGGAAGGAGCCTTGCTATGGTGAGCCATATTCTGCTCTCACGGTCGGCTGAGTTTCTGGCAAGCCGGTGACTTTCTGTGCTCTTTAGACGTGACAAAGGATATGGATTGCCTGTCGTCCGTGTGCACCAACAACTGCGACAATCGATAGCGGGCTAGCAGCTGCAGGGAGAAATTAAGTACCCGAGTTTCATCAGTTTCAATGGTTTCATGAGTTCCGGTGTTTAGTTTTACAAGTTTTAGGTTACAACCATTATGAAGGGTACATATGTCATGTTGTCTCTAAAATTGCATTGGAATGTGAGAACTATAACCATTTTGATAAAAAATTTTGAATACTAGAACTATAACCATTGTGAAACAGAGGAAGTATCAGTTTTTAGTGCTAAGTTTCATGACTTGTTGTAAAAATTTACGAGTTTCAGAGATATACCATTGGAACCGTATACCATAGAATAATACTCCTATGTCTAGAGTATTTCTGATTAAGAAAAGGCGCGCGGCGAGCACACACGCGCAGTCACAGCACCGTACGATCGAGGAGGGTATAACTGGCCACGGCCTTATGCCCTTATCCATCTAAGCAAGCATTGCATATATATACTCTCCCAACTCCTCCCAATTTAACTCCTCGGTACTGGAAACCGGATAGCCTCGGTATGCAGAACCGTTGTGTTACGGATCGGATGGTGCCGTTGACCAGCCCACTTGTCCATCATACATCTGACAAGATTACACTTTGCCCGTTTCCTTCCAACTTCGTTTGACTTGACTCCTATGTCTTGTGGAATAGCGTGCGTGTTGATTGTTTAAGCCAAAGACATTCCTGCCTTGCACTGTCCCATAACAGTAGTCAGTAACTCAATATAAGGTATATTTTAATTTTACTTCATAATTAAAATTACGATAACATTAAGAAAAATATGAGAGAAAATGGTTTATATATTTACTTAATTGTCTTGGAAGATGAGGGATAATACTTTGTGTGAGTTGTAATGAATAAATACATATAGTTGAGAGAGAATAAATATGTGTATAGTAGAAAAAGCTTTACTAAACCTATATATGTCTTATATTTCTAAACAAGACTATTCAAACTATACTGCTATCTCTATAGGTGAGTTGGAATCTTTAGAGGCAGACTATTATACATGCTCTCTTGGATGATTTGTGTTACTCCATTTCACATTAATAAATAACATTGGAATAATGAATGGTATGAATATATGCAAAGGAAAAAATATTAAAAGTCATCTCAAAATTATAGAATGACATGTACTTAGAAACACAATTTGAAAGCTAGAATGGCATGTATTTAGAAACGAAGAGAGTAATATTTTATGTGGATGATAATAATAAAAAATATATGATTGAAAGAGAATAGATAGGACAATGCAGCTAGAGTACTAAGTTTGCAAAGACTTTTGGGATGAAATCCTCCGTGCTACTAGTACGTAAATTCTTCATTGCAATCGTAAAATGCAACCCCCCAATTAGCTGGAATTTGTGATTAAGGTTTTGTTTGGGATGGCTTCAGCTTCGGTTTTTATCGACCCTCTGAAAGTCATAAGCTATTTCAAACGGCTAGCTTTTTACAACCAGAAGTTAGAAACCAGTAGCTTATCTGTACTAGAAGAAGCTGAAAGACGAAAGCTGATATGAGGTAGCTTCCTATTGCTTCAGTAGGTTGGGGTTATGACTTTATCACTAGAGTTCAAAGAAAATTACCCCTTCTCGCTAAGTATAAAATCTCAAACCGCACCCCTCTCACCCTCATTTTTCATACCCGCATCACTCATACCCAGGGTTCACATTATCGAACCTCACGATTTTCGCATGAACAGTGATTTTCGATAATCGCAAAAACCGAGCCGAAAATCGGTCGAAAATCGCAAAAAATCGCATAAATTCAAAAATCAGATTTTTTTTTGGAAAAAAAAATCAAAAACGTGGAAAATCGACGATTATCGGTGGAAAATCGACATACATGTTGAGTTTTTTTGTGCGATCGACTTTTGTAGCGATAATCGCTCGATATGTGGCGATAATCGCGATATTTGCGTCATATAAATTTTTTTGAATTTTTTCGGTTTACCGCTCGGTACCACGTTTCGCTCGCCGTCGATATAGCGATAATCGCACGAAAATCGACGATTTTCTGAACCCTGCTCATACCTAAAAGCTATACTAAAAAAATCAGACTACCAAGCAATAAACCTTTTCAGTTTAACCGTTCAGCTATACAACCCAGCTAAAAGCTAATTTTTAGAAAATCTCTAGACATACCAAACAGGCATATATGTGCCAGTTAGACTACAAATACCCGAGTGGAGAACATCGAGTGGTATTAGTTGTACATGTGCTCCCACAGACCGTCGTCTCCTTTATCCGGTATGGGTTAGCGTTCTTCAGGGGCAGCTTCAGGAAATTAATCCGCCGTTTCTATAAAGTTCCAGCTGCTTCTTCCTTGCCAATTACTATGATGGATGTCCACGTTATGTAGATGTGGATATCGAGAAGTCTAGCCTTACGTCTTGCTTGTATTGGATATTTTCTCACTTATCTGATCGCCCCGATGTCTATCCCACTTTACAATCTAAGCTACTCCAATAACTCCATCACCAAGGTGCTCCTAGTCTCCTAATCGAGGAGTTGTAACAAGAACACACCACCTTTTTTATACCGCTATTTCCAGAGTCAAAACTTTCGCAGATATCGTATCTCCATGGACGACAGGTTTTTTTTTTTTTTTTAAAAAAAAAGATACTGCAGCACTCGATGCGACAATTAATGACGTCTAAATGTATGGATATGTTGCACCACTCGATATGCAACACTTTTTTTTTCGAGAACTGCTTGCAAACAAGCAAGAGATCGACAAAGCTTTAAAGAGAAAGAAAAACGTACTACTCCTACGGACAGTCTATGCGGTGACTTCACCATATTTGTCGTTGGCTCTCGGGGCCTGCTTGGATTTGGATTTTAGCAGTTGACTCCAACGTGGGAGCTAGATATATCGATATATCAATTGCTTGGCATCCCTTAGGAGCAACATGAAATGGTGTTTAGCCCAAGTGGGAATTTAAGCACAAGTCATCCGTCCATGTCTATCCATCCATCCATCCATCCAAAGCTGTTGTGCTGTGCAGTGTGCACACGCGCGGCACAAACGCATCACGTTGCGCAACTCACCTGCTTGCCAAGTGTCACTCTGCATGCATGCATGAGAGCGTACCAATACACGTACATGCACATTGACATAAATTTGCCTGGCTACTTTCACCCACAAATTAATACTAGCGTGCATGCTTTACCCAAAATCTTGCTTTATGAGGTGACACGCACAACACGACACACTACGGGTCTGCTAGGAATACAAAATTTCCATAGACAGTACTAGTTTATAGTAAACGACACAATTCCGATTGCAAAAACTAGTACACGTAATTCATGTGTTGTGCACGGGGCATCGTTGACAATTTGGCACTTCATGTTAATTATTTTGCAGCGAAATCTTTAAGATCGACCGTGGCCAGATGAGAGTGCTGACCGATGGTGGTGAGATCGATCATGAGCGGGCACTTACGACGTAGGCCCTTGAACGGTATATATGCTTCGTGAATTACGGCCGATTCTCGAATATAGCTAGGCCCATGAGTTTAAAATGTAATTAAAAATCCAAAATCGGCAGCCTCTAATGGTGTGTACTCCTACGTGGGATGCTAAGATGTACGCATAGATACATGCACGTACGCACGTAGGCTCCCATCCATGCGGTGCGCGGCTGCATGTACATGCTCGTCAGTACTCTATCTCCAGCACGTCACTGCGAGCCAAATATGTAGTGGACCTTGCACAAAATGCCGACGAGTACGGCTGCTTAGTCGCGAGGATTATCTAAGCTTTTTTTGCTAAGCGCTCGACGTCCACGTAGCCATGCATCGAAACGCACGAGAGCAGCACTGCATGGCCAGACGAGCGGATCGAATTGCCAGGTGCACCCGCCACTGGTACACATGGCAGAAAGAAATGGACTCCAGGAATAGTTAAGTTGCCAGGAGTAACAGTGTAAAACTTACACGATGATAGTATTAGCAAAGCTAGAAATGTTAAATAAGCTAACCATGGAACAATTAATCGAGTCGGTTTAATTTGATATATATATATAATTTTCCTGCTACTACTGTGTTGCTGATAATAACAACACGTATACGTACGTATGCAACACAGTCGTATATAGTGTGCTATCTTAAAGTGGGTATACGGTGGTCTCGTAAATAGAGAAAAAGGAGAGTAGACCAACGGGGCATGGAGAGCTTAGAAAGGCGCTATCCGAAAGGCAGTATAGGAGTACTACTGGTGTTTCATGTCCGCTTGTGAACATAGCAATTGCACCTTGGTGATAGCATGAGCGGACGACAGGCCGCATCCACATGTACGGCCTTTAAATGCCTGCTTCCGTCGCTCCAAACACAAATTAACCCACCTGCTCCTCCTCCCGTGTCTGGCGCCTTCCATTGTTTCTCCGCTAATTCCTTTCCTTAGCCTAACACTAGAGAGGCTAAGGTGATCGTCCGTGCGTCAGTCTGGCCTCCTATGGCTCACGGTGGCGTTGGCGAGGTGGAGCTCTCGGTGGGTGTCGGCGGAGGCGACGCCGGAGCAGGGGCGGTGGAGACCACGACGCCGATTAGCCTGGGGAGGCTCATCCTCGCCGGGGCGATCGCCGGCGGCGTGCAGTACGGCTGGGCGCTGCAGCTCTCCCTCCTCACCCCCTACGTCCAGGTATATGGCTGCATATATATAATATATGCTCTGTGCAGCTAAGCGTACGCGTGCGCCATGAGGTTGTGCTGTGCATGCACGCGCGGTGTCCCGCTGCGTCGTTTCGACCGTGCGCACGTACGTTTGGGCCTGAATTGTCCGTCCGGGAGCCTTGGTGTTTTGCTGTTTCAGTTTGCGCGGCGTGAAGAGAACTTGTTTGGTGAATTAAAAGGAGCAAAGTTTTCGTTGTTTTTGTTGTTCATGAAGTTTTGGGTGATTTTGTTTCACATAAAAATTTCTCTCTCTCTTTTTTAATGTAGATTTAATTGGCATGTTTATTTGAAAACGATAGATTTGGCCAATGTATTGTCTTCTTTTCTTTTTGAACCTTTTGTCGATGTGTACGTCTGGCTAAACAGGCATTCCGTGTGATGGTGGTTTTGTTTAGATTGGAGCACAACATTCTCAATCCATCTTAATTCTCTTTTGGGCTATTAACTGTTCGGAGGCACGAAATAAATTAAATCTTCCCCTTTTTCCCATTCTTGCCACCGATGGTCTGCTTCTCACGTTTTCCTCTTAAGTATTTCGTTTCGACCTTGCAGAAAGCCTCAATTTTTTTTCTGAAGAACTTCTACACACAAAAGTCAAACCTCTCAAAACAATTTTTGTGCACTTCGGGACACGTAGCATGACAATTGTATCATCTTTGTTTGCTAAAGTAATTCACATGGGTCAAGTACAGTATATCATGCTTTAAATGCTTATTCAATTGTATCTGAATTTTATGCTAGCAAGTTCTAGCAGTACTGTTCTAACTAATTCACCTGACACTTCATGTATGTTACGACTAATGTGTGTGCTTGATTTCCTATGGTTGGGCAGCCCCATATACTTGTCATGTAGAAAAATAATTTGATATGCTTCCCCTAAAGTAGGCCTCCAATGCCTTCTTTACCGGAAGAAATGATACAAACTGGACAAGGGAACAACAGAACATAATTGGCCATCGGTCTATCGTTCAAAGTTTTATACAAGTACCAGAAGTTACGGTCTCGATTAAGCCTCAATCTCTTCTACTTTTGAAAAAAAAAACACTAAGTCAAGGTCCAAACGATAGCATACTTTCTATCCACACTTCCATATCTGTCCATGTTGAACACTGTGTTCATTAATCGGGATGGTTCATACATTGTTCTTGCTAGGTCTATTTTTGATAAAGGTTTATCCTCACCTCAGCCACCTCCGGCCAGGTGCCATGAAGATGGCTGGAGCATGCATGTTCAAGTGCATCAGCTTTGACCTGGGGAAGTTGCCATGCATGCGGCTAGTCTATTGACACTATTCTACTACTTCCTATCGACATGCTTGAGTTAATAAGAAAGTTTTTGCTTGGGCGTAGGATGTGAGGAAAAAAGATTGCCTGGAAGTAGCATACTGTGAAGTCTACTAAGGGATACTTCCTCAGCTAAATTGCATGGAAATATGATATGTGGCGTGTATCTACTTCTTTGTAGCAAGTGGTATATATATGCGTTTGTTTTCTAATGTCTTCGACAGTCCATGGATCTTATATGCTGGCACAGTAAATTTTGCATGCATTTCACTCTTAAATCAATCACTTGCTATTGCTAGATCATATATTGTCTGATTCAGTTGCAACTTGATTATTTGTACAGACTCTCGGACTTTCACATGCCCTTACTTCATTCATGTGGCTCTGCGGTCCTATCGCTGGCTTAGTGGTGAGTAACAACGTCAATTTTATTCGTGTGATGAAGTATGCCCCTACAAATGTGATATTGAGTTAAGTGCATTCTTAGCATAAGATTTCATTGCATCATACTGGTGCTAAATCTTTCGAGGACTTAATTCACTGGACTGAAAATTACCTTTGTCGAAGACCATGTGCGCGCATTGCTTTGAAGCATGTAAGACCGAAAGAGTAGTTCCTGTAGTTTAAAAACAAGCTACCGCAGTTTCTTTGCAGCAGTGCAAAGAACTGCGAATCTTGAGCTCCTGTACACTTTCAGGGTTTGTAGTTATATTTACAATAGTTTTTTCACCAATGTAAAAACAAGAAGTGTTTTACATCATGTTACTGTAAAAACAAGTAGCCTTAGTACTTATCCAGTATCCCTCCCCTACCCTGCAGGTTCAACCATGCATTGGCCTATACAGTGATAGGTGCACTTCAAAATGGGGAAGACGGAGACCATTTATTCTGACAGGATGTGTGCTGATCTGTTTGTCTGTGAGAACCACTGAACCCTATAGTCATGTTCCTTTCTTTCGGTTACAAAGATTTTTTCTCATAAAATTACACTTATGCTAAGTAGGTCATTGTTATCGGGTTTTCGTCTGACATTGGATATGCTCTGGGTGATACAAAGGAGGACTGCAAGTAAACTGCTTGGATAATTTCCCTCTTGACTTTACATTTTGCATATCATAACTAGCAAGTACCAGCTGATCCGACATTTGGCGTGATACAGTGTCTACCATGGTGCTCGATGGCATGCTGCAATTGTATATGTTCTGGGATTCTGGCTCCTTGACTTCTCCAACAATACTGTGCAAGTGAGTGCTTTTATATGAGTTGTCCTATTTAAGAATTTTGCGCAATGGACTATCATAAATCTGACTTTCGCTATGGAATTGCCAGGGTCCAGCACGTGCTCTAATGGCTGATTTGTCAGGTAGTATTTGTGGTTTGCTTGCTCATTTCAGAGTTTGTTAACACTAGTTGGTTCAAGCAAAAAATTGTTCTTGGTATGACATCAATGGGATTTGGGACCTAATCTCCCAATTTTTCTTCAATAGGTCGTCATGGACCCAGTGCTGCGAATTCAATCTACTGTTCTTGGATGGCATTAGGAAATATCCTAGGGTATTCCTCTGGTTCCACAAATAGCTGGCACGTGTAAGTCAAGTCATGTGTATCAGTTTCAACTGCCTATTCTGCTTTCCACACAAGTTTAATGAGAAGTTGCATTTTGCTTGATTAATTCCATAGGTGGCTTCCTTTCCTTAGAACAAAAGCTTGTTGTGAAGCTTGCGCAAATTTGAAAGGTGCATTTCTGGTGGCTGTGGTAAGTTCTTTATTCCATCATAATATGCCTATTAGTCGGATTTTCAGAATGCACAAATACCGATAAATGGTAATAAGCCGGTTCTGTGCTGAAAAAATTGAAAAAAAATAAATAACTTCCATATATGTTCCTAATGTTCATTGCATTATTTCTAGCTCAAACTTGGCCTTTTCCCTCTGTGTTTTCAGATCTTCCTATGCTTCTGTTTGGTTGTAACTCTGATCTTTGCCAAAGAAGTACCAAATAAAGGAAATGATGGCCTCTCAACAAAAGCAAATGGTCAAATCGAAAGTGAAAGCACCGGGCCACTTGCAGTGTTCAGAGGCTTCAAGAACTTACCTGCTGGAATGCCATCCGTGCTTCTTGTAACTGGCCTGACTTGGGTATGTAATATACATCTAGTTCAGTCATTTTATTTATTTTTAATTGATAGTAGAATTTTTATGATCATTTAATACTTATGCTGTGCTACTTAATTAGTATTTTTTTTGGACCCTATGGTTATCCTTGTAGCTGTCTTGGTTCCCATTTATCCTCTACGACACAGATTGGATGGGCCGTGAGATCTACCACGGTGACCCAAAGGGAAACGATGCTCAGGTCGAGGCTTTTAACCAAGGTGTCAGGGCAGGTGCATTTGGTTTGCTACTGAATTCGGTAAGATTTGGTATCTCATTGCTACCGCTAGTGTACTGCTGCTGCTGCTGCCGCCGCCAAATCTCTACTCCTCAAGCTGCATGTCCTAACAACTAAACTGTGCAGATTGTTCTAGGATTCAGCTCCTTCTTGATTGAACCCATGTGCAAGAGGCTAGGTCCAAGGATCGTGTGGGTGTCGGGCAATTTCTTCGTCTGCATTGCCATGGCTGCAACTGCCTTGATAAGCTTCTGGTCACTGAAGGACTTCCATGGATCCATTCAGCAAGCGATCACTGCAAACAAGGATATAAAGGCCGTATGCCTGGTCTTGTTCGCGTTTCTCGGAGTCCCTCTTGCTGTAAGCATAGATGACACTTTGCTCCACACGTTTCAATAATCCCTTGCTCTGACAGCTGTTTTACAAACTGCAGATTCTGTATAGTGTCCCTTTCGCAGTGGCGGCACAATTAGCAGCTAGTAAAGGGGGTGGCCAAGGTATATATGTGACACTTCTTGCAGTTCCTTCGTCATGTTTAACTGTTTTTAATAGTATTTAAGTTATTGTTAATGACGGGCGATTCATTGCAATTCGCAGGGCTCTGCACTGGCGTCTTGAACATTTCCATTGTTATTCCTCAGGTCAGTTTTTTAGCCATCGTTCGTTGAAACCTGTTGCTTTCAACACGGTAATGTTTCGAGTCCCAAGCATCCGTCTTCCTGGAAAGCAATTCTCACAGTTGCAAGTGTATATTTTCAGGTGATCATCTCGGTGGGCGCGGGCCCGTGGGACGAGCTGTTCGGCAAGGGGAACATCCCGGCGTTCGGCGTCGCCTCCGGCTTCGCGCTTATCGGCGGCGTTGCGGGCACATTCCTGCTACCGAAGATCTCCAGGCGCCAGTTCCGGGCCGTCAGCACGGGGGGTCACTGAGCTCTGCCGACTGCATGTTTCTACCTAGGCTTAGGAGGGTGACGTGGCCCTGTAGCTGGGCCCTTGCTTGTCACCTTTGTCGAACAGAATAAGAATGGAAGGAGACTGTATGTGCATGCGTGTGTGTAACTGTACTGGGCAAGCGAAGTGAGCATCCATCACCAGTAGTCCTGAGGTCTCTGCAACTGCAAGCTAGCAAGGAGCCAATTAAAGGAGTGAGCGGGTCATTCAAGCTGGTGATTAGAAGTCATCTTATGTTGTGTGTAGCAAACTGGAGGCAAGGAAGAATGAATGTGCTATGAATAGCACTATCATCAATCATGAGGTCAATAGATTATGTATATACGGGTATAAAAGAAAAGACAATATAAGACCATCTCTATACAAGACAAAAAAGGATACTAGCAATATCTATATAAGGCAATATACTAGCAATCTCTATACAGTGTAATAAAAGGTACTGTCTAACACTCCTCGTAGATGCGGTGAAGCTCCAGATGACAGTGTTGATGCTGATAATATTGGCAAGCGCGGCAAGCCTCTGGTTCAAGAGAATCAAGCTAACAACACACCGATGATAGTCGCGTATAGAACTCATCCATGGTAGAATCACCCTGTTGCAGCGGCTACTCCTGTTGCACAACAGTAAGGTACAAAGAATCGCCAGCAGGCTGAATGTGTGGGAAATTATGGTTGGGAGCAAAAAAGTAGTGACCTTTACAGTAATGCTTAATGTCTTTTGAGGATTAAATGTTTTGCACGATTGCTAGAACTATGATGCAAATTACACTTGCTTATTGTTGTGTTGCCAAATAATACCATAGCAAGAACTGTGATTGAAAATTGAAATCAGTGAGCTACCTTCATATCCTTGCTGAGATGGGCAATTGTTGGTTGATATCATTGCACTGGATACCAACATCTGATATGTATGTTTCTTTAATTGCTCTTATGCCAATAAGATAAAACCAATCATTGTTTTGTAAAATGTATCATAAGTTGTTTATACTTTTCTTTGCCCAATGCATAAATTAGGATGAAGCACTCTGATGGTGGTTATTCGTACAATAGTACTCTTGCTCATATTCTTGTGGAATATGTATTTGCTGTAAGTTCCTCCTTGAGCGATACGCTAGTATTTTTTTTAAAAAAACTACTGGTGGCCCCAATGCAGTGGCCGTGAGGCACTTCTTTGCAATTGCAACGCCCCGGCTGCGCTGCATGGTGGGGCCGGCCAACGTCGTTGGCTGGGAGCGTGGCTTTTCCTACGCAGCGCCTAGAAGCCGCGATGTCCACATAAGCAGCGCTCGGGTGAAGAGGGTCATTCCTACAAATCTAGTTGAACAGATGTCATTTTCCTAATAAAAATTTGCAGCGAGACTGCTATAGTAAAATGTTCCTAAAATGGTACATTCGGCTAACTATAAGTACTACAGTAGTACTCCTAATTGAGTCAAGCAATGCACATTTAATTATGCCCTCATGCAACTGGATGATGATGATTGGTCTAGAGGCATATGGATAACCCCGTTTTGATTTTTTTTTATTGGAGCACCTTGTTTTGCTCCAAATGTCCTGTTCTTGTGGCTCACTTTGCAATTAAAAATGCGTCGTAACGGCGCCTGCTTTCAACAGAGGCTAGTAGAATCACCAACAACCGTTCATGTCGCGAACAAAAAGAACGCGTAAAGGAAGCGGTCCACTGCCGTTTGGGCCGGCAAGAGGTCTAGCTAGGGAGTGTACAGGAATTCGGATGTTTTTGTCCTAAAAAATATCTAAATTTTGGACTGTACGATCAAGACATACATCCGTAGGATTAACCCACCTCGAATTCAGAGGGTGTACATCGATCTAAAAGTAAATCCAATGGCCAAGAATATGGATGATGGTTGCTAAAAAAACCATTCGGATGAAACTTATCAAAACTCGTCTAGCTATCCCATGGGCAGTTTTCTGAATTTGTTCTGCAATTTTTGGTTTATCAGAGGATGAGAATTCTAATACTCTTCGTCTTCAGGAACACCACATGAATGAAGCTACAAGCATGAAGCACTGGCATCTCTTGCATCACAAGCATGCACTACAAACAGAAACGGCACGGTCATCGTAAGCCGTTGATCACGCAACACAAACACACACGATCATTCACAAAATCACAACCCAAGCGCCACGTCCAAGTGGCGCACCGCATACAAAAAAATAATTCTACGAGTAGTGCTTCTAAACATCACCTTTTAATATAGGTTGTACAAATCTTAAAACGAACGTGAGACAAGCAATTATTATCTACATTTTATTTATGTTTTAATGTTTATATAACTTTGAAAAAGAAAATGCATAGGAGCACCTCCCAAATTCTGCACCCTGTCCGCAAACTTCTCAGCAGCAGCACACCGGGCACCTCACGATGCCGTTCTCGTTGCACTCCAGGCATCGCCGGAACCCCACGGTGCCGCCGTCGTCCAACGGTTTCTCCTCTTCATCCTGCCGATCATCCTCGTCCTCCTCGTCCGCGTACACCTTGCAGCTGCCAGAGCACACCTCGCAGAGCACGAACCGCACGTCCCCGCAGGCCTCGCACTCCCGGCCGGCCTCACCGGGCGCAGCGCCCTCGCACCCGGCAAGCCTAGCCGCCAGCTCCCCTGCCTCGTGCAGCCGCTTCACCTCCTCGGCGTTGCCCACGAGCTCGCCGTCCACGAACAGGCTCGGCAGGATGGGCGCGGCCGGCGCCCAGCACTTGGCGAGGGCGCCCCTGAGGTCGAGGAGGCCGTGGAGCTCGTCGCGAAAGCCACGGTGCATGGACACGTCGCGCTCGTCGACGCGCACGCCGTAGCCCTTAAGGATGGCGCGCGCGAGGCAGCAGTCCTCGTATGTCGCGCGCACGCCTCGCAGCGACGTGAAGTAGAGCACGGCCTTGCGCGGCGGCTCCTTTCTCGCCTTCTCCTTGCCGTTCCCGATCGCGTGAGCCATCGGCATCGGCAGCGGCGTGACCTTGGAGGACGCGGCGAGCTCCTGCGGCACCGTGGTGATCGGGAACGAGAAGGAGTGGCGCGCGAACGGCCCGGCCAGCGTCGGCGGGTGCTCCTCGAGGCCGGCCATGAGCTCCCACGCGTCGATGGCCTCGGGCTCGTTTGGCGGCGTCATGGTCGGCGTGCGCGGCGCCGTCCTCGTGGGCGCGCTGGCCGCGGCGGCCTCCGGCGCCCGCGGCCCGGCCTTGTCGAGCTCGAGGGAGCCGAGAGTGGACGACGTGAGCCGCACAACGTGGACACCGGCGTCGCAGCGAGCGGGGAACGACTGGCTGCGAGGCAGCTCGAGTGGCGACGGGCAGTGCCGGAGGTCGTGCCGGGCTTGGCTCGAGGTGGTGCACCCCATGATGGCAACGCACAATGGCAACGGCCGTGGCAAATTGGCAATGTGAGGAGTGTGACTGTGTGTATGATCAATTAGCTAGGAACATAGTGGTATACTACTACTTTTGAGGGGTTCTAATTAATGGATGGAAGAGCCGGCCGGGTGCTAATCTATGGGGATTGGGGTTTATGGGGTTTAGTGTCTGATATATGGCTTTGGGGAGATAAAACTAGTAGGGGATGATAATACTTTCCCTAAAAAGAATAACAATAATTGGATTTAGAACATTCTTTTCTGAAAGTAATGGTTTTGGAATTCACACTTGGGAGTTTGAACTTTGGAGGGAAGTTCAAATGTTAGTGTGCCATTTTGTGAGTAGGAGTGGCCTTCATTTTGTTGATATCTAAATACTCTCTCCGTCCATAAATATAATATATATTTTGACTTTGTACAAAATTTATGGTTACGGTGAAATTAAGAAAGGTATAAGAGAAAATGACTTAGATACATCACTTAATTGTCTTATAAGATGAAAGATATACTCTATCTGTTGATAAATATAAGGCATATAGTTTAAATGATCTTATTTAGAAATATAAGATATGTATGTAGATTTAATGAGTTTTCCCTATTATACCCATATTTATTCTCTCTCAACTATATACATTTATTTATTACCACCCACACAAAGGATTATCTCTTATCTTCCAATACAGTTAAGAAGGGTATGTAAGTTATTTTCTCTCACGTATTTCTTAATTTCACCATAACCTTAATCCTTATGCAAAGTCAAAATACACATTATCAACGTAGGAAATACTTTACGTAAGTCATAATAAATAAATATTGGTCAGGGCCTTCTTGGGCAAACATTAAATCTCTCCTTTCTTGCATCTCTTCTTTTGCATCGATCACCTCCCCCTTGATTCTAGGGCCCTGTTCACAGGGCGCTGGCTTTGGAGCTTCTCTTTTGTTGCACTTGCGCACACATAGATATACGCATGCAACTTTAGGCGCAAGTTGAAGGTTTGTATACAAAGAAATTCTAAACAAGCAAATCAGTGGATTGAAGGCAACCGGCAAACAAGGCAAAACCGCAAAGATAAGGATCTGTCACTTATTATCGAGATATCAAACAGTAAATTCTCATAGCTAGCTAGGCAGAAAATGAAGTGGCAAATCCTCGGACTTCCCTAGCCCCCGGAAGCAATAGAGAAGAAGAAGAAAATTGGTACGTAGGGCAGGCCCAACAATAAGAAAATATCGATGTCCGTGGCCCATGTATATTTGATAGCTATTCGATCGGCTGGCTATGTTGTTTATGAGTTATGACAGCATGTGATTCTTTGATTCGAAGGTCATCCCAGCGAAAATGTCGCAGACCAACCGGATTAATTAATACCTGGCCCAGACCCAACTTCGCTCGACATTCTAACTCCGCCAACAGAAGACGAAGTAGTAAATTTGACTCAAGAAGTAGAGTCTGATTTTAGCATTTCAAACGGACTCACACAGGAACTCAAGAAGAAGACATACAGTCTGTCTATAAGCAGAAATTTCACAGCAAACAATTCAATTCATGTAGAAATTTTCATTCCAAACGTGCCGTACACAGAAATTCATGTGGAAAATTTTCATTCCAAACGTGCCATACAGAGGGCCGTTTATGGCATCTTGGAGGCCCTCGGGCATGGCAAAAATGAAGGTCCTTCATTTTACAGTAATCATATAGCAATATTTTTTATTTCAATTGCCATTAGACTTAGTACATCACAAAAATACAAAGTACTCATTGACAATAGTCTATTAACACATTAATATTATGAATAAATCTCAAAAACTATAACATGCTACTAAAGACAAAACGATTTAGGAGAAGATTACATTACCAAAGCACATTAAGAGAGCGCCATGAATCATCATCTATTACCCACCAAATAAGCAATCGAGTTGTCAATACATTGATCATCGAAAGTAATTTCTTCTAACATTTCTAGATGCAAAGTCATTGATAATAGTACCAACATCAATCTAACCCAATATATCTTTTCCAATGCATAAAGTGGCCAGACCATTCAGCATTTCCTGTGACTTTGATGACCTTAAATAGTTTTTAAATAGTTTTAACTTTGAAAAGCTTCTTCAACTGATGCTACTGTCATAAGAATAGTAAACAAGATTTGGTAAGCAATTGAAACATTTGGATAGCAGTATATATCTTTAACAAACTCAAAAATCTCAATAGCAGGCATTGACACATCTGGCAAAGTCATTTTGCAGCATTCTTAATTTTAAAAAAAAAGTTCACCTAACTCAATATCAAATGAATCATTTTGAGAAAAAAGTATGTGCAACTTTAGTGCAGCACTTTCTTAGTTTGACATAATCCAATGATTTCATGCTTTTTGAGCTAAGTAAAAACCCAAATATACTTTTGAACACTTCAAGTTTCTTAAATCTATTCCTCCATTCCATGTATACTTTGGTAGTTCAGCTAGCTTAACTAATCAACTATGTTTAGTATATAAATAATATACTATGTATACATATATACATACATGGGCAGGGCCCCTATTTTTCATAGGCTAGGCGGTTGCCCCTGCTGCCCAGGCCTTGGACCAGCCCTGGCCATACAGTTAAAATACACAACTGGTACACTAGGGAGTTGGCTAGGTGAGTGCTGCAACGCTTGTTTTGCTCTAGAGATGCCATCAACAAATTAAGAAAACCGCTCGCCGACTGCAAAGTTGTCTGTTGAAATTGAGAGGTGGAATCACATAATAGATCCTGGATTCTCCATTTAGTTCAGAGGAAAAAAAGAGAGATAGATTCTTTTTAATAGAATATCGATATAGATCTATGCGCGTTGGGAGTAAGAGAGAGATTTTATTTCCCCATACAGGATTAATTTCTTTCTTTTACTTTAAACTAGAATTTTGACCTTAGAATACTAATAGGTTAGAATATTATTTTAACAAGTAAAAGAAGTTGACTAATTCATTACCGGTTACATTTGTACCATGCAATCAATTGCTAATTCTCAGTAGTGGAAGGTTACAACAGCCTTCGATGACCTAATAGGGTTAATGATCAGTCAGTAACACCATCGATGTGTATATTTTTTTATTAACCCCGAAACATTCCACCATTTGTCACCTACCTACGTAGTAATGTTCTCGGCAGCAGCCAGCAACCGCGCGCCGTCTCCTCTCCCATACGGAAAAAGAAAAGAAAAGAATATAATTAGCGAATCGTGGATGGCATATAAAATGGAAGGGGTGTGGAGGCGAACATGCACTCAGGAAGATGTGGTTGGCACGTGAGAGTTGCGGGGTGGACGAGAAGTTTCCAAACGGCTTGGTGTACACACCCACTACCGTGCAAAAATATATATATATATATATATATATATATATATATATATATATATATATATATATATATATATATATATATATATGCGGCTCGTCAGCCATGTGCACGAGTCTTGTGTATGAACATGCTTGCCTCTAGCTACCATGAACAATTGCACAAACATCTCTCTTCCATTGTGTTGTTCGGTGCGGTGCGGTGCGGTGCTAGAGATCGAAGTTGTTTTTTTTGAAAGGCAGATTAGCTGCGAATATATTATAGAGAGAGAGCAAAATTACAAGGTTTGATTTTAGCGCACGAGTCTGCACTAAAAACAGGGGAGACAAAATAGGGAGGGTAAAAAAAAAGAACGGGGTAGTATGGGTTAAGAGGAAGTCCGCTCGGTTAGTTTTTATATGCAAACATTCTCTTTAGTTGTTGCTCCGTGTTTTTTTTTATTCACAGTAGAATAAAATCATAAAATTCTAGCTAGCTAGCATTGACATGTAACTATGCAAGGGGCTTAGAGAGAGAGAGAGAGAGGCAGTTGGGCATGGCATGAGAGGGAAGGAAGGGTCCAAGGGGAAGGGAACAGATGATGCATTGGGATCTCTCCTAACTAACAAAGGCCATGTGCTGGCCTTCCACAAAGGCCAACTAGCGCCAGGGCCACCAGGTTAGCGCTAGCAGGGAGCAGGGGAAATGGTAGGGCCACTCCGAGTAACCATGTACATTGCACGTCTGACTGTGCGTGGGGCCTACCCCTTTCTCTCTCTCTCTCTGTTGCATCGATCGCTGCAGTGTACATACTGCGTAGATGGAAAGGTCGCGGCGTTCTCGGCCAGCCACGTCGGTTTCGAGACGACGTGTTCACTCTGTGCGCGATCACGTCGCTCGTTTAGACTAACGATGATACTGTTTAAGTATTTTAATGTCGTCACTTTACATGAGCGGTCGCGCGGCGCAAGGGTAACACTCCGCTCACTCACGTTGTCGGTCACAAACACACTTGATCTCCACCCATGTCGCCCTGAGCGATTTTTGTATACGTGACGCGGTCGCGTGGAGCTCGGTTTTTTGGAAAAAAAAAAGCGCGCAATTTTTTAAAAAAATTATATGTTAGTTTTTTTTTCCGGAAAGGTTCTCGAAACTTCTTTTTTTTAGCGAAATAACGTCTGGAATTTATCAAAGTTATATTTTAGTCTTTTTTATGCGTTAAGGCCCCGAAACTTCAGAATTTTTGCGAAAAAGCAATCAAAATCTTCCGAAATTACAAATTAGTCTATGTTTTGGCGGGCGCAAAGAAATATTAGTCCATTTTTTTTTTCAAGGGATCTCCGGAGCTTCCGAAATTTGTTTTTAGCGCTTACTTTTTGGCGGAAAGCTATTCAAAACTTTCTAAAATTATATATTAGTCCAATTTTTTAGGGTGAGCTCCTCAAAACTCCACGTGATTTTTACCATCGGACGTATGACGGCTGGTGTGGCGCACACGCATGTAGCACTACATATAGCTCGCTAGCTTCTCAATCCCTCGTGTAGCAGCATCAGCGTTTATCACAAATTTAGCGTGTAATGTACGTGTAGGCATGTAGTTTCGGAGGAGCATGTCACGCAGTACCAACGGCATTGACATGGGCTGGATCTAGCCGGCGGCCACATGTCTCTCCCTGCCATCCATTTCTTGTGTCCACATTTCTCCTCCTCCTCCTCCTCCTCCTCCTCCTCCTCCTCCTCCTCCTCGTCGTCGTCGTCGTCTTTCTAACGAGGGCGCTAACGCAAGATCGAGCCACAATCTAGCAAGCATCACCCATATGGGAGTCACTCCAGATCGGTGGCATGCATGGGTAGAAACGTAAATGAATGGTACCCCGGTTTTGTAAGACATGTTCATCTAGAGAAAGATTCATCTGGACGAGATGTGCTGAGCAGATGGAATCATCAACCGAAGGATCCATTGTACTTGACTTTACAAGTTTACACCCCACATATATATCTCTTGAATTGCTACACAGGAGTTCTCATGCATGCACGTAAAACATAATTGCATGCACTGCCTATGATGAGGTGAGATACGGTGCTCATTTGATCGTCAAGTTTGGAATGATGTATAGATTGTCGTTGCGGTCATCATCAATGTAGTCTTCAGATTCTTTGTCAATTTCCAGACCATTTCATCCTACATAAGGAGGAGGAGTAGAAGCTACTATCCTGCTCATCTTAAGGGTTAGCTTTTAGGAAGCATGGTCCTTCGTCGTCCACTCTGCTGGCAGATCATTTAGCTAAGCAAAATGCATGCCAATAACGTCTGTTAGTAATTTTTAAAGGGCACTACTAGTTTTAGGTTACCCTCAAACTAAAATAAGTTAAAATATCCTTCCAAGACATTATGTGTCGTCTTTTTTATCCACCTCCACCCTTCCCCTTCCTTCTTCCCTATTTACTTCCCCCACCTCCCTTCCTTTCTTTCTAACACAAAAATTTTAAATTAGAAAATGTTAACTTTGAACATTTTAAACAGGAAGTCTCAACTTGAAAATTTTAAATCAAAATTTTGAATTAGAAAGTTTCAAATCAAAAAAATTTAAATGGGAAATTTCAAATTAGAAAGTTTCAACTCAAAAAATTGAAATAAACAAAATTTTGAAATTAGAAAGTTTCAAATTGAAAATTTTCAACTCCAAAAATTTTCAAATCAAGAAACTTTTGGTTCAAAAAGTTTTGATTAAAAAACTTTTGGTTCAGAAAGCTTGCCAGAGCAGGGGAAGGAGGTGACGGTGGTGGCTTGCCAGCAATACGGGGGATGGCGACGGCACGATTGGGAGGAGGTAGGGATGGCAACGGGTCGGGTCGGGTGCGGGTTTTACAAAATCCGACCCGAACCCGATTTCGAATACCCGATCCGAACCCGAATAACCTTTCGGGTAGAAACATGTACCCGAACCCGAACCCGAACCCGACGGGTACCCGAAACCCGACGGGTACCCGACATTACTTTATCAAGGACCACACTACTAGCCACCAATTAATATGCCAAAGGCAATGCACATTAAAGAGTCTAACTTGACAATTGCAACAAGCCAATAAACAACATAACCAAAAGCTAGTTGTTTTACTCTACCAAACAGAGAATTTCAATACAATCAAGGTATGCAGTCAACAACAAGCCATTCAGTTTACTACATGGTCCATCAAATTGACAATTGCAACAAGCCAATACACTATATAAGCCAAGCAAGCTGTCCACATATCTTTACTACATTCAGTTTACTACATGGTCCATTCAGTTTACAGAGAAGTTCCATGAATCCAAGCAAGCTATGCACATATAAGCCATTCAAACTAAAGATTGTCATTAAGCATTGAGCAGTCAACACAACTCCATGTCTCCATTGTGGATCATCAGTTCATTGATTGGATCTATGTCCGTTCATTGTCATTAATTTCAGTTCAATGCTTAATTTCAGTTCATGCATGGATCATCCAATCAATGAATGGACATGTCAGTTCATTACTTCATTGTGGATCATCAGTTCATTGTCATTATGCTTGATTTCGAAAATCAATCAATGCTTAATGCCTTAATGGCAAATCAGATGTCACTATGTGGATGAATAATCGATCATTCATCATTCCAGACCATTCATCATATGAGGGAACTCACCAAAGAAGATGGAGATGGCCGGACAGCCCAGACCTCCTTTGTGCTCTCTGCTGCCCCTTCACCGCCGCCGACTTGCTGTCGTCGAGTGCGCGGCACAGGAGCGGGAGGGGAGGGCGCGGGAGGCGGAAGAAGATGTAGATGGTCGGACCCCTTGGACCTTGGTGCTCTGTGCTGCCCCTCCACCGTTCTTTGGCTTCTTGGCGTCGGCGCAGCGCCACGGAGGCGGGGAGGGAGAAGCGCGCTGAGGAGGCCGAAGAAGGGAGGCCGAAGAAGATGCACGGGAGGGCGCCCTAGCCGCCGCTGTCGCCTGCCGAACTGGGATTAGGGTGGGGATTCCGGATTCAGCCTCAGGGGGGAAGTCGCCAGTCGGGAACAGGAGCCCTAGCCGCCGCAGTGCCGCACCCGCACGAGGGGAAGGGGGGAAATGGGATGGGGCGATGGGCCATTGGGCCGGATGGCATGATCCAGTAGGGCAACGTGGTACTGGTACCCGGCGCCAGCTAATTTCGGATACCCGACGGGTACCGTGGGTGATTTTCTAAACCCGAATCCGATCCGACTCGAAACGGGTACCCGACCCGAAAACCCCACGGGTAAAAAATAGGACCCGAATTCGAACCCGGTGGGTGCAGAACCCGCGGGTACCCGAACCTGCGGGTATGATTGCCACCCCTAGGAGGAGGGAGGGGACATAGGTGTGGTGCGGTGGCGGCTAGGGTGGGAGGCGGATAGGATTTGGAGGAGGGGAGGGGAAGAAATAGAATGGATTTTATATATGGTTATGATTGGTTATGATTATGAAGGAGAGATGAGATCCTTTGATTTCGATCCGATGGTTAAAAATTTGAGTGTCTTCTAACAAAGAAGTACACCTCCTTTTTGACACTTTATCATAATATACAATTTTCTATTTTCATTTGGGATAAGCAACCATCACCCTGTTATATTTCCATTTCCTCGTCACTTCTGCCCCCTCACACACAACTCTCTCGCTCTCTCAAATACTCTCCTCGGCATCCTCGTTTGATGAAGCCAATGGCCAGCAATGGCATGGCGTCTTCGCCTTCCTCCTTCTTCCCTCCAAACTTCGTCCTCCACATGCAGCAAACACCACTGCCTCATGACCTCCAAGAGCACCAACACCACCATGAGCACCACCTCCCTCCTCCTCCCCCTCCCCCTCCTCACCACCACCCTGGCCCCAACCCCTTCCTCCCCTCCTCCCAATGCCCCTCCCTCCAAGACTTCCAAGGTGGTAGACACATCCACAATTCCATGGCTTGTTGGCCATTCTTGCAAGGAAGGATCATGCACCAACAAATGAACTGATCCATTCACTGGCATATATGTGCATGTAGGCATGGCGCCAATGCTGGGGAAGCGGCCGATGTACGGCAGCGACGGCGGCGGCGGCGCGAACGACGACGAGCTGTCGGACGACGGGTCGCAGGCCGGGGAGAGGAAGCGGCGTCTGAACGTGGAGCAGGTGCGGACGCTGGAGAAGAACTTCGAGCTGGGGAACAAGCTGGAGCCGGAGCGCAAGATGCAGCTGGCGCGCGCGCTGGGGCTGCAGCCGCGGCAGGTGGCCATCTGGTTCCAGAACCGCCGCGCGCGGTGGAAGACGAAGAAGCTGGAGAAGGACTACGACGCCCTCAAGCGCCAGCTCGACGCCGTCAAAGCCGAGAACGACGCCCTCCTCTCCCACAACAAGAAGCTCCAAGCCGAGGTCCACGCTACAACCCCTCCTGGTTACCGCTAATCCAACCTCCTACTTACACTAGAACCGATGATTGATCGATCGCTTCGCCCCGTGATCTCTGCATTCCATCCTCTGCCACCTGCGCAGATCTGCGTGAGTTTCGCGATCCTCATCTCACTGTTGATCTGGGGCGTTGTTTGGTTGCGCTTTCTCGGGCTTCCCGGCTCCTCCATGATTGGTTGGTGATGACTTAGCTAGCTAGGATCCATCATCCATGTGGGTTTCAGTGTTTGCAGAAAGGTTGTTGGAGCCGGCGCCAATGGGCGCTTGCCTCCCCCGGCCTTTTTCCATCGTGCGTACTGCCTGCCTGCGTGCACGTACGTACGTAGCTCTGCCCGCAAAGCCAGCGTCTGAGTGGCTTGGAACGGTCAGCCGGATGTGCAGCGTTTGCTGATGCGCTCGTGCAGCCGTGCTCATGCTGCGGCGAGCCTGTCGGACTCTGCTTCTTTCTTTTCTTGTTTGGAGTCTTCTGAGGAGAGGAGGATCGATCGATGCTGTGGTGGAGTCAATGGCTCTTAATTCATCGTGGCATCTCTATGACCGGTACGTCTCAGGGACTCGGTGCATAACACTCAAGCAGTGCCCAGTAAAGGCCGCAATGGACGCAATATCTTATCTCACGAGTGATGGTTTCTCTGCGAAACTTCACATAATTAAGCAGATGCAAAATTCTCATGATCTGGCAAGATCACTCACTGCAATTAATCCCTGTTCCAAAGGGTTTGCATTGCATTTGCTTCCAATTACTAGTAATCAAGATCACTGAAAAAATATTCTTCCGCTGTCGTGTGGTAATTTAATGCAGATACTGGCACAGAAGGGCAGGGAGGCAGCGTCAGAGATGATCAACCTGAACAAGGAGACGGAGGCGTCCTGCAGCAACCGCAGCGAGAACAGCTCCGAGATCAACCTCGACATCTCGCGCACGCCGCCGTCCGAGAGCCCCATGGACCCTCCCCCGCCGCATCAGCAGGGCGGCGGCATGATCCCCTTCTACCCCTCCATCGCCCGCCCCGCCGGCGGCGTCGACATCGACCACCTCCTGCACAGCTCCTCGGCCCCCAAGATGGAGCACGGCGGCGGCAACGTCCAGGCCGCGGACACCGCCAGCTTCGGCAACCTGCTCTGCGGCGTCGACGAGCCGCCGCCGTTCTGGCCGTGGGCCGATCACCAGCACTTCCATTGATCCATCCATCGATCGATGAGCACAACGTACCTTGCAGCTAGCGATGCATGCACGATGATCAACAGTGAGCATGCATAAAGATTCGAGGCATTTGGATTCTTGATGCGAGCTTGCTATGAGATAATGAGGTGGTGATGCAATTTGAGTGGAATGAGGAGAGAGGTTGTAGGGGAATAAGTGAGGGGCGGTGGAATGTAGGTAGATTTTGGACTTCAATAGTATCTTTTGTACCTTCATTTTCTTGGCTCTCTCTCTCCCCTTCTGTTCACATACATAAATTTGTCAATTGTGAGGCAGTGTTGTTGTATAGGTGCCAGGTGCTTCTTCTTCTAATCTGTACGGATCATGTGAAGACTCGAGAGTACATCTCTCTCCCCCTCTCCTTGTAAGAAAATGCTTGTTTTGGTAATCACAACTCCATAGTTGTACATTTTTTTTCCTTTGGGCTGTCGCAAGGCATGTAAACTAGCTTAAAAGGACTTGTTTAATATGGCTGTAACTTTTCTGAAAAATAGTTTGTAACTAAAACTATATGGCTGAACAATTAAGCCGAAGAAGATTTGGTGTTTGACAACTGCCTTTTATTTAGACTAGCTGTTTTGAGTTGCAATTACAATAACAACTGCACAGGAACCTTGTCCTCTAAACTTAGCTAGACACACTATCAATTCAGAGAGACCATACACACATATGAACAATGGGGTTGTATGCATGCTTATATGTATATGACAGACCGTCCTAATCAGAATTATCTACTACTTGCTATTAATGTAACCTTTATAAACATTTGACAAATCAGTTTTATAAACCTTTATAACCTTTATCTAATACTTCCTCGTGGTACAGGAAGAGAATGAAGTCCTTTTTCGCCTCATCCTGCAATTCCTGCTTGATGTAGTTGACAAGGAACTCCGATTGAAATCTAGCCATGGTCGCAGACACCATCTCAGGGTTGACAAATGAGGCATTTCATCGAATTGTTTTTACTCTTCTTCATCTACGATATTTTTAACTCCAATGATCCACCACTTACCATGAAAGACGACGTGCAACCTCGGATTGGTGGATCACATATGTAGAAGACTTGAATTGCTTGTTTCGCAAAGACGAATGGTTCATCTTTGTAGGTGAGTCTATCGAGATCCACAAGAGTAAAACCTCTCTTGTCGACCTTCACTCCATGTGGAAGTCTCACACACTTACATCAGAACAATGGAACTTGGTATATTTTGTAATCAAGCTCCCATATTTCTTCAATCATCCTGTAGTAGGAGTTCATTGCGACTGAGGATCCTCTTTTCAAGTGATCATCGGACAAAGCATCTATGCTCACACCACTGTTTTGAACTGTACTCTTTGCATCTTGGCTTTCAATGTAAAAGGTGTAACCATTAATATTGTACCCCTGCCATATCTGTATATTAAATCTTAGTCCGTGAGACAACCATTTGATATTCTCACTTATGAAAACCTTCACCTTTTCTTTGAACCATGTGAGAAATCGATCGTTGTGTTCTCGCGTGATGGAAAGCTCATCCACATGTGGATTCTCTTTCCGTAATATCAACTTGTGCTGCTGGATGTATGGATAAACTTCTGCGCTGTGTTGTAAGACTTCAAATGCACTTTATAATACATATCAAGCTGCAAACTCGTTAGTTTGGACCCATGATTTCTTTGCCACCAAGTCTGCCCTCATGATAAAATACATGAACACCAATTGGTTGTATTTTACCTAGATAGTCCATGCAGAACTCAATACCCTTTTCAGTCCCATAACCTTCAACAATACTACCATCAAGGTTCGGCCGATTCCTCATGTATGACTTTAGTATACCTATGTACCTTTCGAATGGATACATATAACGTAGGAATGCGAGTCTACATATCTTAATCTCTCTAATAAGGTGAACAATAAAGTAGACCATGATGTCGAAGAACGACGGGGAAATGCATCTTAAGATGAAATAGAGTCTGCACCACTTCACTTTGTAAGTTGTCTAGTACATCGGGATCAATAATATTGCAAAAAATCACATTGAAGAAATAATAAAACTTCGTGATTGCCAACCTAACATCCTCTGGCAGAATATTTCTGATTGCATTATGTAGCATTTGGGTCATCAAGACATGATAGTCGTGGGACTTCATACCAAACAACTTTAAATTATCCATGAACACAAGTTTCTTAATATTTACGGAGTAGCCCGATGGAACTTTAATACCTTGGAAATACTTGTAGAGGTCTTCTTTCTCCTTCTTAAACAAGGTGTAGCATACAACAGGGATGTACGAACTACAAGCTTGGGCCTAATTCCCATGTAGGCCATGTCACAGCGAGCATTCACACCATCCTTAGTCTTTCAAGGTATGTTCAGCAGGATGCCAACCAAATTATCTCAAACATTCTTCTCAATGTGCGCAACATCAATACAACAACGAGCATCTAACTTTTTCCAATATAGTAAGTCCCAAAATATCAACATTTTCTTTAAATGGTCATGGGACGAATAGATTTACGGCTCTTTTCATACTGAATATCGATATCCTCCACGTGTGAATATACTTGCTTTCCACTCATAAGCTGCGGGACTGAACAAATTTCCTATCAAATTTGCCATCCATCTTGCGGTATCGATGACTTTGAGGTAGAAACCTACGGTGACCCATGTACATAGTTTTATTGGAATTCAGCAGCCACAAGCTCTTAGTCTTCTCTTCACAAATAGAGCACGCTTTGGCTCCCTTCGTACTGTAACCCACCAAATTACTAAGAACCGGGAAATCATTTATGGTGCAAAATATCATAGCCCGTATGGTGAAGTTCTATCTTTTGTATGCATCCCACACCGCGACCCCCTCGTTCCACAATTTTACCAAATTCTCAATCAGTGGTGCTAGGTACACATCAATATCATTTTCTGGCTGTTTGTGTTTCGAGATTAGTACGACATCATGATATACTTTCGCTTCATGCACAACTAAGGGGGGAGATTGTAGATATACAATAGAACTAGCCAAGTGTTGTCACGACTGCTCATACTACCAAATGTATTCATTCCATCGGTACTCAATCTACATTTTATGTTCCTCATGTCGGCACCAAACTCCTCATGTTTTCAATCAATGTTTCTCCATTGAGTAGAATTAGCGGGGTGTCTCAACTTACCATCTTCCTTTCGACATTCATAATGCCAATGCAATAATTTTACCTTTTTGGGATTTAACAACCGCTCCAAATAGGGAATGATGGGCAAGTACCACAATATCTTGGCCGATGCCCCTTTGTTGACATCTTCACTGTCGTCAGCTTAGCTCTTACGCTTCTTGTCATTACACTTCTCCTTCTGTTTGTACCGTGGTACACCACAAACTGAACAAACGTGCAATTCCTTATGCGTGTTGCGGCGCAATATACAATCATATGGACATGCATATATCATTTCTATTTCTGTTCCCATGGGACATAGCAGCTTCTTTGCTTCATAAATGCTTGTTGGTAACTCGTTTCCCTCCAGAAGCACATCCAATAGAAGAACTAAAAGTGCATTTAAACTTATATCTGTGCAATGGTGTTTTCCTTTAGTTCAAACAATGCGAAGATTGAACTCTACTTGGTATATTCCGATTTGCAACCTGAAAACAACGGTTTGGCTTCATCTTCTATTAAGCTTTTACATTTTTTAAACTCTTTTTCCATGTAATTTTCCTCCACATCCCGCAATTTTCCTCCTCAAACATATCACGCTCCAATTCGTGATCGAGTTCCAGCATGTCTTCATTGCATACCGGACGGATACTACTTGTCTCTCCATGATAGATCCAACACCTGTAATTCCTCACGAAGCCATGTCGAATCAAGTGGTCTTCAATTTGAACTGAGTTATTAAATCTCCTGAGATTGGTGCAATCAATGCAAGGACAATATATGAAGTTTACACCCTCTCTTCATCATGTCTTCTTTTGTAATTTTTTTAAACTCCTTAACATCCCTTTAGAATTCAGCACTCACACGGCTTTTCTGATACATCCATTCTTCACGGTCCATCTGCAATTAAACCACAAACAATAAATTAAGAAAAAAAACTTGAGCGACAACTAGCTATTTCAAATATTGAGATGTTATTTAATTAACTTTGCAAAATAGAGGATGGGTTTCAATATATATAATTTCTTCGAGGATTTTTATAATTTGTCACAAAAGTATTGGTTTTAACCATAGAACTAATGACATATAACACATTCATCAATTCAAAATTGAATTTTCTAATGCAAAATTGAAGGGATTTCAAGGAATGCTCACCTTTAATTTGAAGAAAACCATAAATAAGGAAAAATTGTGGGAAAATCTCCTCAAGCTGGAAGTTCAACTTTACCCTCTTAATACCCATCCTTGAGAATTTTATAATTTCTTACCTAAGTATTGGTTTCAACTAGAGTATGTTGAGTTTTTTGGGGTGGCGGCGGTTTTGCCTCTAGAACAACAACAAAGGAGAGTTCTGCTCGAGGGTATAAAAAACCTAGCGAGGCACGTCACAATTGGTTCTTAGGTGCAAAACGACACATCACAATTGCACATCACAATCGGTTCCCACCTAGGAATCAATTGTGATGTAGCATTGGGCACATCACAATCGGTTATAACATTAGAACCGATTGTGATGATTCCCAGCTAATTATTAAACCCTCGCCAAATCTTCTATCACAGTCTGTTTTTTCCGAAAAAGTTGGGAACCGACCCAGATAAAGCGCTAGTGTTGTGCCATTCTGTAGTAGTGAGTGTAAACTATCTGACTAGCTAACTGAACAATCATACATCCATACATCAGAACAATTATAGCCTAAACATCTACACGTCTAAAAAAAAGAGAATTGCACTTCACTCTTCATAGCTTGTTCAGTTTGTCAAGTGGATATATTCCTTATGTGCAGTGTTAAGGAAATAGACAAATGTTTTATTACTAGAATTCATATTTCATATTTTCAGTGCTGACAATATACATGTCGACGATTGGAGAACGGGCTCCCGTCGAGCTTACTTGTTGAATGGGGGATCAACAGAGCCCCGTCGTACGGATCGAAGAGGGCGTTCGAGCGACGCGAGGTCGGGAGAGGAAGAAAAAGGGGGACACGGCGTTTTTATCCTGGTTCGGGCCTCTCACCGTCGAGATAATAGCCCTACTCCAGTGTATTGTGTTCTATCTTGGTGTCCCCCCCCGTTACAGATCTTCAGGGGGGTTTAAATACTACGACTAGAGGTACATAGAAGGTAACTACCTCCTGGGATTGCGCCGCGCAATCGTACTTACGATCTACTGCCCTTGACCCGGGCGCTATTTGAATTTCGGGTATGATTCCCCTTGATCTCCGGCTGATTGGTTGCCACCTTCCTTCCTTGTGGCATTGACCGGGCACCCCGACCAAAACACCCGAGTAGGTCGTGGCCTCTACGAGCATGCTTGCTCGTGGGGGGGGTGTTTGGTGATTCTGCGAGCGAAGGTGCAAATGCGTATGCTCGGAGGAGAAAGAGGGATGCTCGTTTCGTTCTCCGAGCATCTTCTTTTAGTGTTGCTTGGTCGGCGGGTTTAGCTTTTCACGGGGGTACCGTGGTCTTTTGCCAGATAGCCAATCCCCGACAGCTAGCCCCCGAGGTTCAAGTGGGGAACCCTCGGGCTTCCCCTTGAGCCTAAGAAGACTTGAAGGGGGATTGAATTTCCTTTGGTCGTGGCTCACGACCATTTTTCGTCGGGAGACGAACTTCTTTACCCGCCGCGTGCTTGCTCCGCGTGGGCGCGTCGTTTGGTTGTTCTGCGGTTCCTTCCCTGAGAAGCCTCCTTGTAGCACGGCAGCTTTCGGAAAACGCGCTCTCTCCAGCCAGGTGTCGCTACGTGATAGGCGGCGATTTTAACCTGCCCCTTCGCTGTCTTTTTAGCCCTTTCTACCGGGAGAGGTCGGAGTTACATTGTCTCTTTGCTCGTCTTCGGCCAAAAATCTTCCAAGAGCCCTAACGCCCAAGAACCCTTTTCGCTCCCCTTCCTTCTTCGGCCATGGCGCGTTTCAAGGTTAGCCAGATGACCCGAAGGAGGCTCCAGGTGCTCACGGACGAGGGGTACGCCGACCCAAGCTCGGGTCGAGTGCCCGGGGATGATGCGGTGCCGGCACCGCGGGAGACGGAGATCGTCTCCTGCGAGTTGTACGCCATCAACGGGCTTCGTCTGCCCGAGAGCGACTTCCTCGCCTCCGTGCTTGCCTTCTGTGGGTGCGAGATCTCTCATCTCCACCCCAACTCTATCCTTTCTCGCAATCTTCTCCCATCTTTGCGAGGCTTACGTGGAGTGTAATGCCCACGGCTAGCCTCTTCTTTCACTTCTATTCCCCTTCCGCATGCCGGGATGGCTCACGGATTGCGTTTATCTTCGCCTCGGCCCAACCGACCATACGAGTACCCCTTCGTTGCTGAAGGACTCGGTGTCGGGTTGGGCGACCTCCGGTTCTACCGAGAAGAAGGCGGAGGGGTCCCAGCTTGGTCTATCTTTGGGAGGACGCTCCGCCATCGAGACGGCGCGCCCGCCCGTGCAACCTGAGGAAGAGCGGGTGCTAGGGACGATCTGTGAGCTTGCCCAGATGGGGCTCACCGGGTCGGGATATCGCCGGACTTCACCTTCAACCGGTGTCCCCACGAGGCGCCGCGAGCATCCCTTCTTCGAGGTGACCGGGTGGCACGACTTCACCCGCGAGGACAACGCAGGTATGTTCCTGGACCTCTTTCCCGAGCATCGCTGCTTTCTGGTGATCGGTGCTATGCATATATATATATATCTTTTGTCTTAGTCTTCGGTTGCGACGCAGCTCAGGACGGATCAAGTTGATTTGAGAGGGTCGCCGAGATGTTCGGCGCCCCGAAGGAGAAGGAGCTGACGCCCAATCGTCAGGTCCCCAAGAACATTTTTGACCGCGGCGACGCGGTAAGTACGTCTTTCTGCTTCCGCTCGGGGGCATGTTTTCCGAGCTCATTCCTCCCGATTTCTGATTGCAGGAGAAGGTCGCCCTTGAGCTTGCGGTGTCGAGCGCTGCAGTGCTGCCGCAAGCCAGCACCCCGGCCAGGGGCTCCCGCAAGAGGGCGGCGGGTCGAGGCCGCCAGGCATCCGCCTCGCCTCCCCGCGCCAAGCGGTCGAGGCGCCGAGCTTCGACCAGGACCCCCACGCCGCACCTTGAGTACGCCGACCGCCAGGAGGTGTTTAAGCGAATTTGGTTCGATGACTTCAAACGGAGGAGGCCGGAGCTGATGGGCCGACTGGAACAGCTCGCCGAGCAGGCGAAGAAGGCCGAGGAGGAGGCCAGGTCTCTCCCGACCAAGGAGCGGCTGGAGAGGCAGATCAAGGCCCTCCAGAACCAGCTCACTCGGGTGGTCGATGCCCCCGAGGAGGAGGAAGAAGAGGAGGACACTTATGCTCTGGTCAGAAGGAGCAGGAGGTCGACCTCTCAGACCGCCTCGACGCTGGAAGAGGTCGACATGGACGACGTCGACCCAGCGATGGCACGTGCCAGCGACGCTGCGGAGGAGCGCGTCGTGGTCGTGGCCGAGGCCTACGAGGCCGCCGCGGGCAGGTCGCCCGTGGCCCGAAGCGAGGGGGCCGAGGAGGATGGTGCCGCTCGCCGGGCAGAAGGTAAGCTCTTACTTCATTCTCTTATTCTGCTCTTGTCTTGCGATTTTCTTCGGGCTAACCCCACCCCGTTTGGTGTGGGCGTGATAGCTCGGATGTCGTTTTTGGACTTCCGCCAGATGGCTGAGGAGATTATCGACTCTGCAGTGGACGCCGAGCTCGACCGCGTCGTCGGCCGTGATGGCCGAGACGGGGAGGAGCGCCACACTACGGACTCAGTGGAGCCCGAGCTTCCCTCGGCGGGACCCGTGCTTTCTTCAGCGGACGCGGAACCTATTCCGGCCGCGGAGGAGCAGGAGCCGCAGGGGACTGAGGACCAAGACGCCTTGGCCTTGGTCCCTTGCGAAGAGACGATCATGGCGAGGCTCAGCGCCGGCCCCGAGGAAGGGAGCTTGGTCGCCGCCGACCAACAGCCCTTGGCCGTGAGCCAAGGAGAGGAGGAGGTCGTCCCGACCTAACTCCTTCGGCCTTGGGGCACCAGCGCCCCCGCCACGGAGGTGCAAGGGGCGGAGGTGATCGTCCTTGATCAAACGCCTCTGCCGCGGAGCATCGGTCGCCTCCGACTACGGAGGGACAAGAGGCGGAGGTGATCGCCCTCGACCCAATGCCTCCGGTCGCAGAGCATTGGTCGCCTCCGGCTGCAGAGGGACAAGAGGCGGAGGCGGTCGTTAACGACCAACCGCTTCACCGCGGAGCAAGGAGTGGCGTGCTCGTGGTTGGCGTCTGACCCTGAGCGCGGTGCCCGACTGTGGGGAAGGCGCCACGAGCCGCTTGTCGTGGAAGAGGATCACCTCGGGCGACCCGGGTTGGTCGAAGGTGGTGACGCCGTTGCTCTCCTGAGCACCGGGTGCTCAGGAGGAGCAAGACCCCGACGCCGGCCGGGATGACTTGGTCAATCCTTCTTTCGGCCGGGCGCGACCGATCGCCGCCGCTTCAGGACAAGTCGGTCACCGGGCTCTTCGGTAAGTTTTATGTTTCTTCTTTTCCTGTGGATCGATCTTCCGGGAGTCCGCTCAGCTTTTTCCCTTCTCTTTTCTCTTCGCTCAAGTTTGCCGCGAAGGCTATGGAGGATATCGACGCTACCTCGGTCTCTGCAGAAGAGTAATCGGGTCGTACCACATGAGCAAGACGCCAAGATCGCCGATCTTGAGCGTCGGGTCTCCGAGGTGCGCGAGGCCGACTGAAGCCGGTGGAATCGGCGAGGAGCCTCATCGCCGGCTCGGATCAGCTCTTCCAGAGCGAGGCGCCGAAGAGCACTTCAGTAGAAGTGCGCCGAGCTTGACGAGGAGCTGGTGAAGCTTCGGCAGACCTTCGCCGAGCTCGGAGCGAGGAAGCCTACTCAAGGAGGCGCGGCGCCTCGGAAAGCGCGACCGAAGGTCGCGGCCCGGCGGAAGGTCCCGGACCTAGAGGCAGAGGTCGACTCCTTAAGGACGAGCTCACGCCCTCCAGCCGAGCGTAGGACTTAGCTCCTCTTTTATTTTTAGCTCGTGTACACCCTGTAAAAAAACAACGCTTTGGGTTAAATGAGCAAACTCGCAGTGTTTGGTCCTTGCCTCGCTTTTCTTGAGTTCGCCTTCAATATATGTCCATATGATCCAGGTTCAGAAAAAGGAAACAAGTTCCTCAGATAGAGCATATAGCATAGATACGAGCAAAGGATCCTTGATAAGAAGGGACTAACGTTCCTATCATACTGAGCCCCTCGCCATGGACAAAGGTCGTGCCCTCACCGCTATGAGCACGAGTTTGTTCATGGGAGAATTTAAGGGTCGCTTTGGTCGTGACCTAGATAGATCGGTTGTCTTTGAGTAAGTGTGAGCACAGGGCAGACGAGCTTTAAACCAACACTGCGTAGAGCCACCATACCCGCATGGTCACTGAACCGGGCTTAGAGTGGATGCTCGCGCCCGACCACACATACAGTGAAGAGCTACTGCGGAAAGTGAACGTATGGGCGAGCATCCTACGGGGCCAAGGGAAATGGTGCGCCATACTTGTCGGATAAGTTCGTCAGCGGTCTTTGGTAGACGACGATGCTCGTCGCCAAAGCAGTGAAAACACGAGAAAGAGGAAAATGATTTATTTGAAAGAACGCAAGGGGCGCGAGATAGGAGTACTGCCTAAACGTAGAATTTACGCAGCTTGATCGATGTTCCAGTCTTTGGTGAGCTCCCGACCGCCTGGCATCGCTAGGCGAACAGCCCCGGGCGTCTTTGTAGACATGACCGTGTAGGGTCCCTCCCATCTTGGGGTCACTTGTTGGCCTTCGACAGGTCTTGAACTCTTCGTAAGACCATGTCGCCAACTTGTAGGGCCCTAGGCTCTGACTGTCTTGGCTGCATGCCTACGAAGAGCCTCAGAGGTAAGTTGCAGACGAGCAACGCCCGCTCGCGTGTCGCTCGACGAGGTTCAGGTCGACGAGGCGCTCAACCTCTTGATCGATGGAATCGATCGATTGCACCTCGGGAACCCAAAGACGATCTCGGCAGGTAGAATGGCTTCCGCGCCAGAGACGAAGTTGGAAAGGCGTCTCGCCTGTGGCTCGACTTGTCGTGGTGCGAGACAGAGACCAAAGAACGGCGGGAAGCTCATCCACCCACCTTTGCTTGTCTTTGGTTGAGGGTCTTAAAGACCCTATTTTTATACCTGGACTAGCCGACCATTTGCTCGCCGGCCGCTCTGCTACTCGTGGATGTGCCACGTAAGCGAAAGCAGACCTTGGTCCCGACCTCCTCGCAGATAACTTTGGAACAGTTCACTAGTGAATCGGGTCCCGTTGTCTGTGATAAGACGGTTGGGTATCCCGAACCGAGTTACCACATTGTCGCGGAGGAATCTCTTGGCCGCTGGGCCGAGATGGTCGAGACGGCTCGGCCTCTATCCACTTAGTGAAAGTGTCGATGGCCACGAGCAAATACTTGCAGCCTTTCGACCTCGGGAAAGGGTCCAAGGACGCCGAGACCCTGTGTCGAGAATGGCCACGAAAGCGGTATGGTTTGCGGGCGTCTGTTGGTTGACGGGATTTGCGAGCATGGAACGGCATGCTCGGCAGTCGTTACGATTGACCGTCGTCCGTCAAGGCCGTAGGCAAGAGTAACCCAATCGGAAGGCCTTGCTCACAAGCGCTACGAAGACGAATGAGCTCGCACATCCTTCGTGGATATCACGAAGAAGGTAATCGGCCTTCCTCCTGGGAGACGATCTGGAAAGGATTCCTAATGCGCCTTTCCAGATAGGTCGCCGATCGATCTGTCTTGAGAAGATCGCCTTGTTAGCCGGGAACGCTCGGCTTCTTCCTCGGGCAATGTCCCATGCGCAAGGTATTGGATGAATGGCGTCATCCAATTTGCGCTTTGCTCGAGGAATGAGACCCTACCACCGGTCTCTGGTGCCTCCTCTTCAGAGGGAATGGAGGGCTTATGTAGGTGCTCGACAAGCACCCCCGCCGGAGCGGTGGTTTGAGAGGAACCGACCTTAGACATTTGGTCGGCCAGGAATTATCCTTCACGGGGATGTAGACTACTTGAAATTCTTGAAGTATTTCTCCATCTTCCTTACTTCGCCAGGTACAACGCCATTGAGGTATCGGAACACCGATACTCCTTGTTGACCTGGTTCACGACCAACCGTGAATCGCCCTTCACGGTGAGCCGTTGGACTCTAGCGATTTACATGCTCAAGTCCCGCCAAAAGGCCTTCGCATTCGCCGCGCGTTGTTAGTCGCAATGAAATGTAGTTGGATGGCGATCGTAGCTGTTTCTCCATCCGGGAGACCAAGATGACGCCACCCCGAGCGCCGTGATGCTCGGGATCCATCGAAATACAGAGTCCAGGAGTTTTCCCTTGAATCATTGGTTCCACTGGCCGGTGGAGCCGAGCCGACCATTCCGCCACGAAATCAGCCAAGACTTGTGATTTTATCGCCGTGCGGGTCGAGAACACCGGCTCGAACTCGGCGAGCTCCATTGCCCACTTGGCTATGCGACCACCAAGGCGCCCCGATTTTTCAGATCTCCTGAGTGGGAAGCCGGTCGGCACCACGATCTTGTGCGCTTGAAAGTAGTGACGCAACTTCCGGAGGCCATCAAGAATGAGTACAGAGTTTCGGACCTCGGGTAACGCCTCCTTTGGTCCATGAAGTACTTCACGACGTAATAGATAGGTCGCTGGTACCATCTCTCATCGCCAACATCGAGCTTACCGCTTGCGGGGTTGCCGCCAGGTATAATAGCAATTCTTCCCTGGCCGTAGGTGTGACGAGGACGGGCGGTTGGGAGAGGTACTGTTTTAGCTCTTTGAACGCGCGATCAGCTTCCTCCGTCCACGTGAAGCCATCATGCTTGCGGAGGGCCTTAAAGAAAGGTAGTCCTCGCTCCCCCAGCCGGGAGACGAACCGGCTTAAGGCGGCCATTCTTCCGGTCAGAGCTTGTACTTCCTTTACGCATGTGGGCGACCTCATGTTCTCAATGGCTTCGATTTTCTCCGGGTTAGCCCCAACGCCATTTGGCCCGACCATATAGCCGAGCACCTTGCTGCCTTTTACGCCGAATACGCATTTCTCTGGATTTAGCTTTATTCGATGCTTGTTGAGGTTACAAAAGTTTCTTCCAAGTCGCAACGTGACCAAGTACTCTTGCTTTTGACAACTATGTCGCCGACATAGACCTCCAAATTTCGACCTATTTGGTCTCGTGGAAAGTCTTCTGCATGAGGCGTTGAAAGGTTGCTCCCGCATTTCTCGCACCGAAAGACATGGTCGTATAGCGTAAGGTACCGAACGGGTGATGAAGGAAGTCTTCTCCTCGTCTTCGCGACAGTCGATTCGATGATAGCCTGAATAGGCGTCTAGGAAGCTCATGGTCTGTGACCCTGCCGTCGCGTCCACCAATTGGTCTATGCGAGGCAACGGGTAGTTGTCTTTTGGGCACGCTGCGTTCAAACCCGTGTGGTCGACGCACATGCGCCACTTGCCTCCTTTCTTCCTGACCAGAACTGGATTGGCCAGCCACTCGGAGTGCTCGATCTCTCTGATGAAGCCAGCTTTTAGGAGTTTATCAAGTTCCTCCCGGATGATTGCCTGTTTTTCCGGGGAAAAGCGTCTAAGCTTCTGTCTCACTGGTTTTTTGTCAGGCTGAACCGCTAGCCTGTGCTCGACCACCTCCCTTGGGACCCCGGGCATGTCGGATGGTTCCCAGGCGAACACATCCGACCTTGCCCGGAGGAAGGTGACGAGCTCGAGTTCCTATTTGGGATCTAAGGAAGATCCCAAATGAATGACCTTGGCCGATTCCGACTCGTTGAGCGGAACAGCCTTGGTCTCTCCTCCAGGCTGGAGGGCAAGTTTAGGCCGGGAATGCTTCGGCTCTTGGTCGGGACCGCGAGTGGGTAACTGACCGACCATATCTAAGGCTCTTTCGTCGCAATTGAGTGCGGACTTGTGGTTCCCTTTGATGGTTATAACTCCGCTCGTCCGGAATCTTCAGCAATCGACACGCGTGGTGAGAGGCGGCCATGAACTTGGCCAAGGCCGCCTGCCGAGGATGGCGTTGTAGGCCGACTCAAAGTCCACCACCTCGAAGGTGATTAGCTCCGCTTCAAGTTACTTGGGCCGCCAAAACTTACGCAGGTGACGACCTGCCCCAGAGGTTTGATCGAGGTGCCGGAACTATCCCGAAGAAGGGCACGGCCACACTCTTGATTTTGGAACGAGGAATCGCATCTCGTCCAAAACCTTGGCTGAAATAAGGTCCAAAGAGCTCCGGAGTCTATGAGGACCCGACCGACGACGGTATTGCCGATGGTGGGGTTCACGACCATCGGAAGCCTCTGGGTTTGGTCATCCCAAGGGGACGATCGTCCTTGGAGAAGGTCAGGATACCTCCGACCATTTCAATTTGCCAGACCGAGGCTTACCTCGGGTAACATGGTGCACTTCCCTTGCGGCCTCCTTTAAGTCCCGGGACTTGTAGGCGAGGAGCCCCAAGATGACCGCTATGTGATTCCTTGGTTCTTGGTATTCCATGTCATCCTCACTTTCCTCGGCGGGTTGTTTTCCTTTGTCATTTTCACCTGCTCGAAGCGTTGGCATGGGCCCCGCCAGAAATCGCTTCCAGCGGTAGGTCCACGCTCGGCAATTCCGTGAGGTCGTGCCGGCGCCTGGTGAAGCGATGACAGAGGTCGCCCCGCCGGTCCGCTTGGTCGCCTCGTCGGTCCGCTTGGTCGCCTCGTCCTCGAGGCCTCGTGTGGTTGTCCTCTTCCTCGAAGCGTTAAGCCCCGTGACTGGCGGGTTGCTCGGGTTGTTGTTGTTCCACCGCGGCTACCATGGTCGGCGAGGGTCGCTTTTCTTCTTTTTCTTGATCTTCTTGTCTCTGCATTCGAGCCCTTTTTGCTAGCCGAGGTCTCTAAGCCAGGTTGAGGCGGCTTTTCCTTCGCCCAAAGATCTTCTTCCATTGGGCGGCCTCATCTGCGCTGGCGATCGATCGGCCATTCGGAAGAGCTCGTTTCGCCGTTAGATCCGGTGGATCTCTGTGTCTGCGTGAAGCGACGCGTCGCACCCGAACTTGAAAGCCCGGACGACCGCCTGCGTCCGATATGTTCGGATCGAAGTTCCGACCTGGATAAACCTCTCGATTTAATTGTCGCAGGTTTCTCGTCTGTCAGATCAAGCGCTCAGTCGCGCTCCTTTCCCGGCGGATGTAACAGCTCACGGAAATTTGCTCTGAGCGCTGGCGCCGAGCTGCCTCGTGACCGTATGGAGCCTTCCTTCTGATTAAAAAGCCACGTACGAGCGGCTCCGTCCAGAACCGTCGGCAGGTAGTTTGCCATCACCCCCTCATCGCCTCCGGCGGCAAGGATGGCGGTGGTATATATCGAGAGAAATTCGTCAGGTTCGGGGTCCCGTTGAACCTTTCGATATGGCCGGCTTGAACTGCTCGGCCATGCGACGTTCGAGGGAGCTCGTGAAGGCCTGGCCACCGAAGCTCGGGATTTCGCGGTGAAATCCTCGGTCATAGCGGCCTCCACGCGGGTCTTCCACCCACCGCCCCGTGCGCGGGCCGAGTCGGGAGAAAACCTCATGCGACGGTCGTGGCCGACGACCGCTTGGTCGTGGAAGCGCTCAGAGTGCTCGTAATCTGGCGATTAGACGGATATCGCCCGGGTCGCTCTGCGGATCGCTCCGGGGCCTTTCTGATCAGGTTAGCGATCGGGGCGATCTCCGAACATGGCTCCGAGATTCACCTGCGGCGAGCGACGGGGAGCGTTGTGATGGTCCCGGAAACACTCCGGGCATCCCGGCCACGAGGAGGATCCGAGACTTTAGCTCGGGCGGCAAGCCTTTCCAAATCTTCGGCTACGACCCGCCCACGGCCTCTAAGTCCGCTTGCTCGAAAACTACGCAGTCACGCACGCATCGCCGCCAAGGCTCAGAATCGCTCCCGCTTCCGGTGAATGGCGGTGGCGAAGCTTTGGCGACGCCCGGGCGCGATCGGAGTTCGGTACCCACAAGAGTTCCTTTCCGTGGAAGCGCGTCCCCCTTTGCCTGGCGGCGAATGCTCGCGAGGGTCTTTCCCAAGGACGCCTCGGTGGAGTCCGCCGCCTCAGAGGGGTCGTGCTTGGCAGGCCCGAGGATCCTTCTCCTGCCCGCACGGCTTCCGGCCACGTTGACCCGACGAGAGCGGGATGAGAGCGATGGGGACATCATTGTATCCCCTTGAGATGCGCTCTCTGGCCGAGCTCTAGGTCGTCCGGTATGTCCAGCCGTCGTAGAGCTCATCACAGTCATCCTCGGGTCCCCGAGGGTAATGTCTGGGGATGGGGGCCCTGCCCTCGCATTCCCGTGTCCGGAAAGGCTCTACTTCGGTGTGAGACCGATAGGATCGGTCACCCCGCCACGTTGTCGGCGGCGTAGTACACGTCGCCATCTTCAACGTGGTCAAAAACACAAAGGTCCCGGTGTCTCCCGAGTTTGGCATCCTCGAGGATCTTGATCCGCACGGAATCAAACTGCCGTCCCCACTGACGGCGCCACCGCCGACGATTGGAGAACGGGCTCGCCGAGCTTACTTGTTGAATGGGGATCAACAGAGCCCCGTCTGCACGGATCGAAGAGGGCGTTCGAGCGACGCGAGGTCGGGAGAGGAAGAAAAAGGGGGACACGGCGTTTTTATCCTGGTTCGGGCCTCTCACCGTCGAGATAATAGCCCTACTCCAGTGTATTGTGTTCTATCTTGGTGTCCCTCCCCTGTTACAGATCTTCAGGGGGGGTTTAAATACTACGACTAGAGGTACATAGAAGGTAACTACCTCCTGGGATTGCGCCGCGCAATCGCATTATTTATCTATCGCCCTTGACCCGGGCGCTATTTGAATTTCGGGTATGATTCCCCTTGATCTCCGGCTGATTGGTTGCCACCTTCCTTCCTTGTGGCATTGACCGGGCACCCCGACCAAAACACCCGAGTAGGTCGTGGCCTCTACGAGCATGCTTGCTCGTGGGGGGGGTGTTTGGTGATTCTGCGAGCGAAGGTGCAAATGCGTATGCTCGGAGGAGAAAGAGGGATGCTCGTTTCGTTCTCCGAGCATCTTCTTTTAGTGTTGCTTGGTCGGCGGGTTTAGCTTTTCACGGGGGTACCGTGGTCTTTTGCCAGATAGCCAATCCCCGACAATACCAAACTCAGAGTACATAATATAATGTTTAGTGTACTAACAAGCATGTGCGCGACTAAACTTAAAGAGCTTGTTACATACATCTCTTGCAATATTTGTGCAACAAGGGAACCAAAAACTACAAAACTATCAATTATTTCACATATCGACTGCACATATTGCTATGAAAATAAAACATACCAACTGCAAGCATTGCTATTACATACTAAATTCTTTCATATATACTTGTATATGCACACATTATTTGGAGCAACAAATACTAAGAGTCCATCGTTTATGTATCCAATAAGGCCAAAATAGACAGTAATAACCGACCCAACCACAACTTTGTTAATTTGGGGTTTTCATCAGTTCTTCAGACTTTGCTAAGCCCACCCAACTTGAGGCGCAACGCGAACAAAGTAGAAGCTTTATCTTTGATCCATGGCATAGACACATTCCTAACTAACAGCAAGGGTAACAAAGCAGAAGTATGAAGTGGAGCCCTACCTTGCCGAACTCACGGCTACAGCGAAGGGCATAATAATTGCATCCATTGCTATTAAGTGAAATGATCATGCCATAATTAAAATTTATAGTGCTACTACCATCCAGTCACAAAGAAATGAAGCAATAACATTTACTTCATCTAATGAACACTATCACAAAAAAAAGGATGACATAAATGTCTGAATAGCAATGTAGCAAGGTATATCAATCTGAATAGAAATATACTAAAACCAGAATTCAACATTTGCACTTTGCAGCATGTGACAAGCAATGTGAAGCTAACAACAAAGCACAACAAAATAAGCTATGCTACTGTAATGTATTGATCAGAATTTCTTAACATGATGTCTCCTAGTCTAAAATGAACACAAATGTTTCCACAAGGTTGCATAGCAGGGTGGAGTACTACATACAACAATACGTGAACCAAATACAACTCAGATCTGAAATTTTATGAGGAGGTGGAGTTCTACCTCGCCGACTGGAGGAAGAGAAGAGTAGCCGGAGGGAGTTCAAGAGGAGGGAGGCCACGCATGGGAATGACATCGGTGTGGTAGTGCTTGGGGATGGACAGAGGGGGAGCATATGGAGTCGCGGATGACATCGACTCGAGGCGGCGCCGCGGGAGGAGGCCTCGGCGGTAGAAATCGAGGTGTAAGGGGAGACAACGGAGTCCAAGGCGGAGGGTGCGGTGTAGACTGAGGCGAGGATAGTGGCAAAGGTCATTGTTGATGGCCGAGCCAGCAAGTGGCGGACCCCGGGGGGTGTACGAATGGATGAGAGGATGATTTCGGGAGTGGGTTTCCAGTCAGGGAGGCATGGGCTATGGGTACGAATGGATGAGAGGAGATGAAGATTTCAAGATTTTATACATGGCACGAGACTTGTAATTCTTGCTAACTCCAGTGGAAAACAACCAAATTGAACCAGCAAAATTATGGAAAGTGGCCCGGTTTGGCTTCTCTAAAAATCTCATTCTAAAGCCTGTTGTTTGGCATGTCTTTTGGCTTCTCGATGGTAAAAGTCGGAAGTTGAAGCCATCCTAAATAGAATCTAATTGTGTGAATGATGTGTCAAATGTTGAGATATATTGAGATCACTACTTTTGATAATACACACTCTTGTACAATCTTGGATGAGTGAACAACTTGATAATTTTTTCAGATTAAGTTTTTCGCTATTAAGCGGTACTACTAACATCCATCTGTGCTTTAATCTTGCTCATGCATAGACCTAGGGCAATAGTTTGTGCTTTTTCTTTTTTGGGTTGGCCCTCTACACGGCCGGTCCAGCATAGCCCAAAGCACGACACAACATAGATGTCTTCGGTCGAACCAAGACAAAGACGAATGATGGGTCGATCTGGCCTCGAAAACTTCGGCATGATGAGTGGCACAAAGATGACCATTTGGATCAGATCGAGTTATTCCTCAGATTTAAAGTGTCACTTTCGTACAAAAACATTGTATTTACAGCCCAGCCCATCACCAACTACTTTACTCCAACGGTCTATACCATCATCAAATACTACCACTCTCCTTCACATCCTCCCATGACCCATCTGACACAGTCCATCTCCCTGCACCTCTCTCGTCTCTCTTCCTCCTTTCGTCCTCCTCCACCTCTGCTTCCTCCCCACTGACCTAGAACGCATGAATGATCTGGACATTAAGAAGCAGTTAGTATGTATACACGTTAATACTGTACTATGTTCCTTAATAGGGCCATCCACAACGACAAAACGAAGGTGGCATCATCTACAACTCTACACATCCAACAAGACAAGGCTTAAGCTGGCACGGTACGATGGTGACATGATGTGCTGTAGACCGTGTCCGGGCCTCGCTAAAGGTGAATCGGATCGGCACGAGGAGGTGACCGTACCGGTACGGTCTGGCCCAACTCTCACGTACCTCTACTCATGCATGCCATCCTACAATGCAATTAAAGCTATTTCAAAAGAACAGACAAGCGTGGACAGCTATGTCTTGTTGGGTCCCTTTCTCTTTGATGTCAAGCTCGTGAATAACCCAGCTTTGTTTGACAGAGTTTAATCTCGCAGCAATCAACTTGGTACAAAATACTTAGGATACGTGTGAGAGGGAATTCAGTATATCCAGCAGCATTATGCTGAATTAAACATAGCCGGCTAAACAAAGACCAAAATTAAACATACCTCACTTTGAAGTTTAAACCATTGCAGATACGGAGCTTTGTAGCTTGTTAAATAGTGTATGGGAATGTTGAGGCCTACACAGACATGCTCGATCATACATGACTAGTGGTATGTTTTTATTTACTACCTCCTAGCTAGGTCTCCTGCGCCGTACGTACATGCTGTACATATACTGGCCCCTCCTTCCCTTATCCCCTCACTGGCAGCTACAGTTGACTGAACTGGATTTTGCTAGTCTGAAAAGGGACATGCACACACCAAATCGATGAAAGTGAAATCGGAATTGCTAGGGATTAGATGTCTGATTTTTTTGTAATATTTTTTTCTACGCGTGAAACATTTTTTTCTACGTAGTGAAATATTTTTTTATTGTTTGTCGAATAAAAAAGATCAGACGTAAAAATGTTTCATATGTTAAAAATAATGTTTCATATGTTTTAAAAAAATATTTCATATGTTCAAAAAAATATTGCGCGACATTCGAAAAAAACAAAAATCAGACGTCCATGGCTACTCGTTCTGCGGGTGAAATTGAAAGCCTACTCGTTCTGCGGGTGCACGGTTTTATTGCGTCAATGGCTGTATTTTTCTAATCTGTCACCGCGGATCAATTTAGCACTAAAATTCGACGATACACTAATTACACGACAAGGTGTTTAGAACTGTGCTACGCTACCACATCAAGTCATCGACGTTGCCCTCCATGTCCAACCAGGAAACCGGGCGCCGTAACCAAACTTACATAACTTTTGACGCGATGCACCGTATACATACGTACGTACGTACACACCGACTCATTCTTGCTGGTACATACATAAACAATGGCAGGAAAATTTCACATAGAGAGAGAGAGAGAGAGGGGCAAGGCAAGCAAGTCTATGGCATTGGCAGGGTACGTCAGCTCATGGGCTGGTCCACAGCTCGTGGAAGAGGAGAACAATGCCTTGTGGGTTGGTCAGCACTCAGCGGTGGCGGGGCAGAAGAACCAAGGACCGTGTCTGGCCCCCTACCCCCTATATGCCCGGTGGCCCCGCCTTCACAACGTCGCCGCCTCAGGTCGAAATCGAATAGCTTTCCGTTCTTCTTCTTCCTCCTCCTCCTCTTGTTGTTGCGAAAGATAAATTAATGAGAACCTGCGTACGTACTGGTTGTTGGCTTGCTTCTCGATCGTAATTAGAGGGAGGCCAGTGAATGGCGTAGCAGAGGAGGGTGTACTGTCTCCGAGCAGTACAGAGCAATGGGTGCCGCACGCAGTACTGCCATGAACAGCTTGATCTCGTCCAGACTCGAGATGTGATGAGGTGGTGCATGCTCGTTCGTATACCATACAGCTAGCCGCATACAGGGAAACACCACCAACCATTAATTCATTCCATTCAAGATTCAACTCAAGGAAGGAAAAATCAATTCATCCAACGTTGATCTTTAACGAAAAGCAGATAGAACATTCCGTCCATTATCTATCCCTTATTGCACCTTGGTTTGGTGGCACTGGACCTAACGAACAGCGCCTTTATCCTCCATAATTGTGTACGGTGTAGGGATGTCAATGAACCCGATTCTCATTTCCCGTGGAAAATTTCTCTATTAAGGGGTAGGAATTTAGAAAATTAATTCTTTCCTGCGCGGAGGCAAATATTGCCCCCGTCGGATATCACGGGGCCGAGGACGTTCCACCGTTTTCCGTTTCCAATCTGTAGGATCGATATATACTAATATAGCAATCAAAGGGGGGGTGAATGATTGCACGGAAGCTAAAATCAAATTTTTGGTCTACTAAAAATTCACTCCAATTCGGAATTAAATAATCACTTCGTAATCAACAAAACAGATTGATATGCGGTCGGTAAATCGTGAATTACCGGAGATCCAGCGGTCGGATTGATCTGAAATTTTAACACACGAAACTAGACACCAATACGCATCTAACAAAAAAAGAATCAGCTCGATCGGACTTACGGATCAAAAGTTATAAGCTTCGCAATCTTGCTGTGATAGACTATACCGAAAATAGATCTAACATGGATTCCCGAAAATCTAGCTGTCGGATTGATGTGAAATTTTAACTGAAGAAACTAGATTCAATTTAGAAACTAACCCAAGAAGAATCAACTCAATCGGATCTACGGATCAAAAATTATAAGCTTTGCAAGTTGACTAGACCAAAAATGACGCGAATTAATTAAACCCTAATTTTGTGATTAAACAAAATCTATGAGGAATTAACCAATCAAACTTTTTATATCAATTACTTAATGCCCTAGGAAGGTTTGGAATAGATCAAATCAAAATTATCATGAAGAAAAAGTGAATCAATCTATAACCAAGTCATGCATGCAAAGGAAGAGATTATCAAAGCACAAGTACTGTTCATAAACAATACTGTAGATCGAAATTACTGTAGCATCACCAACTGTAGCAACCGACCTTTTCTTCGCGCTGTCGCTGAGAAGCGTCACGTCGGGTTTTGATCTTGCGCTGCACTGCTTAGAGAAGAAATCGGACGGAAACATAGAAGTGCTAATTATGTGGAGAAAAACAAACGAAGTCCTGCTAATGACGTACGATCAAATCATGTGCATGCATACTCATGCTTTGCTAAATCATGTGCATGCATACACATGCTTTGCTAGATGAAGGTCTTCTTTGCATGATCACACTGGATGCACACGGAGGACTTCACCGGCCAGAACTCACGACGTGTGCGCTGCCTCGGATTTGACGAGGAACGTAAGACGCCAAGGAAGCCGACGCTGATTGGATAATTTTTTCGTGCGTGCGGCTCGGCGAAAGGAGAAATCTTGATTTTTATTTCTTCTGTCTAGTCTGATTACAGTACTCCAATAAAAGAGTATAAACCCTAAATCCCTCAGCACACAATAAACAGGGGACACCTCTCCCTATTTATAAGAAAACCCTAGAAGAGTTCGCATGCATATCCACTTGGCCCAACATGGCCCAATACATGCAAACTACCTCAAAACGAATACAACTGCACGCGTACGGCCCACCTGCCGTACTCGCGTGACTCACTAGCAACCATGTGCACCGTTCTCTAGTCCGAACGCCCCGCATGACATCTTCGACCACCAAGACCTCAATTCCTCCCTGAACCTAGTCCCGAACCTCAGTTCCTCCATGAACCTAGTTCTGGTCCCGTCACCGACCACGCTTCTCCGATTCCCGAGCGGTTTGCGCGGTTACTTCCTCCTTGTAACCGCCGCACGTTCCTTGGGATGCGCCCCATTTATGAGGCTCTTAAACTTCCTCTTTTCGACCGCCGCTTTTCGGTTTTCTCACGGTTACCTTCCGCTGCCTTATAAAAGGCCGATCGAAGGGGAGTAGTTCTTCCCCTTTCAACTCTCCGCATTCCACCTCTTCCGACAAGCTTTGAGCTTCCTTGCTTCATCCCCTTTGCGGTTGCGCCAAATCTCTATCCTCCCGATGGCTCGGTGCTTCCTTCTTCGATCATTGAGAGGAGAGAGGCCGCTAGGTTCTCCTGCATCATGGGGCGCCTTCGCCTCCGCTGGGCCGGATCGCCGAGCCCCACTGTCGGCTGGGAAGTGGTTTTCTTCGTGGCAGCCTCCTTGCCGCTACCGCCGGTCTCTCGACTTTTATCTTTCTCGTTTCAACTTCTACGCCATTCACCACATTCACCTTCCTCCCAACTCGTTATCCTCCTTTCGCCTTTGCTCACTGCGAGATGTTCGTGGGAGTGCTGCCCAACCTTCTTCTTTTTCGCTTCTTCTACACCCTTCGCGCGTGGCAGTACTCCGCCGGTTTCCGAGTCGCCACCGCGCGGCTCGTGGGAGCGTTATGCGCGCTATATCCCATTGGACCGCGGTCCAACTGGAGGGATTGGCGCAGCAGAGTGGTCAGACGCCGAGGACGACAGCCGCATTGAAGTCTTGGATCTTCCGCCGCCCGGGCGGTCAAGAACCCCAATCGGGGTTCCAGCGAGCGATGCGCCCGAGCTCCAGGCGGCGATCGCCGCGTCGCCGACTGGGCTTGACGGGCGGCCTGGACGGGGCCATGGTAATCCGGATTTTATTACCCGAGGTTGTGCCCCTCGCCGCTGGCCCGCCCAACCCGGCAAGTACATGGGCGTGGGCGATGGGACCCGAGTATCCCCGAGGTAACCCGCTTCCGCTCTGCGCCATTCCTTGTTACTTCTATTTCTCTTCCGCAAAACTCGATTCTTAGGCGTTTCTTTCCTCCTGCGATTTCTTTTCCTTCTCGTGCGATACCACGGAATTTGGTCGATGACGTGATCGACGGTGGATGCTGCAATCGGGTTTATCCGGCCCGTCCCGCCGCTTCCGGCGGCGCGTCCCACTTTGCCGGCTTGTCCCCGGAGCGCGCGGCAATAATCCGCGCCGCCTCGATGGACGCCATGGGCTCGCCTGTCGTGACACGCCAGCGCTTAACGATCCGGATCCTCCTTCCGCAGCGGCCGTGAGGGGCGACCGAGCGAGGCGCAGCGCCGGACGATGACGACGGCTCCGCCCATCCTTCCCAGAGGCCCCGCCTCGGGCGGCCGGCGGGCTTCCACGTCGGCCGCGGGGCTTCTTCGCTATGCAACGGGTTCCTCCGTGGTGGCGGGGGCTTGCCGATCGGGCGGGGTCGTCCACCTTGCCCGCCGGGCGCGACGCTGACTCCTCCATTGCCGATCCTTTGTGCCGCCACCGCCACCGGCGGTGGTCCTTCCTCCGCTTCCGCCGCTGCCAAGATGGCGGATCCGCCCGCCGCCTTCGCCGCCAGTTGGCGGATCCGCCGCTCGCCCGCTGGGCCGGGTCTCGCTCCGAGCGTGCCCCGCTTCCCAAGGCCAGCGCCCGGGTACTCACCTGAAGATGCAAATACAATAAAAATTTTCGTTAAGATTAATCCTTACCGTTATTTCCTCTTTTGTCCAGGGTTCTCGCCCGGATATCCTCGCCGCCGGGGACGGCTAAGGTGCCGCTGGCCGTCGTGGCTCGCTACCGGGGTCGCCGAGTCCTGTGGATCGCCAGCCGTGCCGGCGGCGATTCTCAGTGCAGCCGCCGCTGGCTGCTGCTCAGACTAAGGTCTGCTCGCCCCGTCCCTACCTCGAACTTCCCACCGCCTCCGCCCCTCGGACGCCGATGCCGGGCGGCCCTCGGCGAGCTCTACTCCAAAGACGAGCAATCGCCTGGTGACGAGCAGGAGCGGTTGACGGAGGCGGGAACTGAAATCAACCGCCTCCGCAAGGAGGTGGCGGACTCGCACGATCGGGGCTGGCCGAGCCGCACTGCGCGGAGGGAGCGGAGCGGCAGAGCAAAGCACCACCGGCCGAGCGCCTCTCCACGGAGCCGAGGCGAGAGAGCCGATCGGCTCACGGGAGGTGGAGACATCGCGGATGCCGCGCCACGCCGACCGACGGTGGCGCCTTGCTCCATTGGGGCTGGAGCAACCGGTCCGCGGAGGAGAGGCCACAGCATTACGCCTTTTGCCTCTCGCCAAGCCGCGGACTTCCTCACGCGCGCCGCCGCCGCTCTTCTTCGCCGGTCCGCCAGGAGGGCGCGATTGCAGCTGCTACGGCTGGCACGTGCTGGCTTGCTGCGCCAGCCGTGACGCCAACTTCAATCCCGTGGTTGCTGTCCAAGGGCTAGAGGGCGACTAGGTGCAGGCGGAGGAGCGAGTTCACGAAGCCTCCGAGTGGGTTGCCGCCCAGCTAGCGATGGAGAACCCCCAGATGGAGGCGGTGGCGGAGGACGTGGCGATGAGCCGGACGCGTGGCCCCCTTGTGAAGATGCGGCGGCGAGGAGGCGGCAGATGACCGGAGGACCCTCCAGCGCCCCTCGCAGCTTTTCTTCTTTTCTTTTCGGTGGTGCCCCTACTCGGCGCGCCACTGCTTGCCAGATTAGCCAACCGGCACCTCCGAGACGGGTGCTTATGAGGTTCCGACGGGGGGCTTTCGGGGCAATCGCCTCGGAATGGAAGACGGTGACGATCGGGGCACCGGGAGGCTCAAGCTAACGGGGGGGGGATGCGGAGTTTTTTACCCAGGTTCAGGCCCTCCGGAGAGTAATAGCCCTAGTCCTCGCCTTTCTTGGTATTGCTTGTGCTCTTGCTAGAGAGGATGAAAACCTTACGCCTTCCGAACCCCTCTCCCATGCACCTGGCTCCTTTTATACTGGCCGACGGGGCGCATGGGAGGCTTACATCGCCACCATCATCATTACATCGCTACGCGTATTTAATGCGCCCGTCACTATTCTTATGTCACATTAATGTCTCACGCATCCGTCACAATCTCGCCGGCCCCATGTCCACTAACGCCGCCTGCCTTCGTCACGGGGTGAGGTGTAGTCGTGACGTCTCCCATAGCCATGATGCGCCTGGGGAAGGCGCGCCGCCACGCTGCAGCTTCCATGCTTCCACATTTAATGCGCACGATTCGCATTTAATGTCCCTAATCTCGACAGGACTATCCCGGGGATGGTGCGCCAGTGGCCAGGACTGTACACCACGTGCCCACTGGGCGACCACCGCGCTGGGCGTCCTGCGGCCAGGCTCAGACGCCACGCGGTCCGGCTGGGCGACGACCTTATCGTCGCCTGGCCTGGCTCAGACGCCACGCGGTCCGGCTGGCGATCACCTTGCTGTCGCCAGCCGCCTGGCTCAGACGCCACGCGGTCCATTGGGCGACCACCGTATGGGTTTTTCTCTTGCCGTGGTAGTGGGCCCAAGCACGCCCTGGCTGCCACTTGATTCCTTTTTTAGCGCGGGGGAGCGGGTACTTTGGTGTAGAATACGCCGACAACTGTAATGATTCACTCATACAAAATATAGTATTTCATGTAGCATTTTTGGGTATTAGTCTCCATTGGGCCCTGTGAACTCGTCATGAATCGGAGACGAGTGGATCAAACCCCGTGTGCGAGGACAAAAACCAAAAAAAATTAGTTATCGAGAATCAAAGATAGAAGAGCACTCCCACGAATAATTTCTCGTTGCTACCCCTAGTTCGGCGAACCTTTGAAAAGGAAGTTCTCATTAACAAGTCAATCTACTAATAACTGGCACTGCATTGACTCTCACTGGGTATCGAGCACATCGAGTGAACCATGCGTTGTAAAAATCATGCATGTAAAACTCACTTAAAAATATATTTCACTGAACCATACCCCTCCCGTACTTTACCTACGAGTTTTTACCATAAAGTACCACTAAATTACCCTTAAAAATTGCAAGTTTTTTATTCGGCTGGAATTTAGAATCTCAGATGGGGTGAAATTCACCGAGATTTGGAACCTTGCTCGCGACATATTATTGCATTAATAAAGAGAAGGAAAGGGAGAGGGAAACGCCGAAAAGGAGAGGAGGCCCAGGGCGCGGAGGGGTGAGAAGGGTCGCGGCGTCTGTCTCCATCTAAACGCATACGAGATGCTCCCCGATGGGCTCGGCGAGGACCAGGCTAGTAGTATATATAGTCCAAACTGTTGCACGGCTATGTGCTTTGGAGAGGGGCATGCATGGCCAGGGGCCTTAATCCTCCATGTGGGAGCACAGTGCCCAGCTGACCATGTGTCCTTCGCGGTGTACTACCAGCTAGCCCTAAAAGCCACTAGATCCATGGCAAAACGAGCGAGATCGATCTTGATGGGTTGGGTTTCAGTTGACGCTGCATTCCATACCTAGAGTCGCGATTCGTATCCACACATAATGGTAGTTATTATATATATGTATACTACAAGTAAAGTGCTCGCGCTGCACACCTAGCTATGTGTATATGGACCATCTATCTCTCGATTGGACAGTCCAAGCGCGGAAAAAACACACACAGGGCTTTCTCTTCTGTTGTTTTTTTTTTTTTTTTTTTTGTGAGAATAAGTTGATCCTCATTATGGTATATGAAAAAGAAAAAATATTGTGAACTAAAGGGGTCAAGAAAAGAAGACTTAGATATTGAAATCAAGGTACAAGTGTAGTTATAACCCTTTTATATTTTTACCGATCTTGGAGTTAGAAAAAAGATCCGTTTTCTAGAATAGATGTCGTACTATCAAGAGGGAGTAATAGCTAGTAGTTTAATGTTGATCAAAGCTAATTGGCTCAAATCTTTCTTAAAAATCATCACTAGTTGTGTCTAGTCTTGGCTTTGAAAGTAATCTTGTATTCTCAGCATTTTTGGCAGTAAAACGGTACAAAACGCGATAGTACTGCAAGACGGTAGCACCGGGTTTCATACGGTGGTAGGTATATTCTAGAGAGAGACATTTCTGTGCTCAACCTTTTCTCTCTGGGCCGGAAGTACCGCGGTGCAAAATGCGATAGTATCGCATGGCGGTAGCGCCGAGCATCTAGGCGGTAGTTTTCAAACTGAAACAACTCTTTTGTTGAATTACTGTAGCCGGAGCTACCGACGGGCAAAATGCGGTACTACCAGAGGTTGGTAGTACCGAAATATTGAGCGGTAGTTATTTTACAGAAATAGATGTTTTTGGGCGGTTGCTCTATTTTTGAACGTCGGTACTACTGCAGTGAAAATAGTGGTACTAACGAGACTTAGTAGTACCGTAAATAAAGTATCGGTACTCATTTTACAGAGAGGACCTATTTTTACATGTACAACGTTACACGCACATGACCAGTCGTTTGGCAAGACGTGTATCTCATAACAAAACAGGGGGTAGTTTAGTCTTTTTGCACATAATTCTCTTATTCTTAGATCAGGAGCCAACCTCGTTGACAAACACTTTCTCTGATGGTGGAATAGATCCAAGTGAGAAGCTGGATCCGAAGCAGCAAAATTCAAAGCTAGAGCCATGCCAGGCAAAGCTCCAGATTCTAGCTCCACCTCAGGTCTAAAAGTTGTAGGCTAAAATAAAGTGAATTCGTATTTTCCTAGTACTATGATGGTTGGGACTTGGGAGACGGTGGATCCGGAAGATACCGCATGTATGACTTAATACCTCTTTATGGAGCTTGGGATGAATAAACATCTAATTAGTTAAGCTAAGTAATTGGAGGGTTGCATCATGTACAATAGTATAGACAATAGCTGTCTATAATATATTTTTATATCATCTACAGACAATTTAAAGACAACTCATACAATGGGTTGTCTATATTATCGCTGTAATAACCTCTCATGCAACTAATAGGCTATCTATACAATAGTACAAACAGTCTAAAGCCATCTATAAGACCGTCTGTTAAATAATAGACAACACTTTTCTCCCTCCTCCTCCTCTCTCTTCCACATCACGTGAAATTCTATGTAGCATTAATTTACAGACAGCTGACATATACCATTGTACATGCTAGTAATGTTGGGTGAAGCTTCCATGAGGAACATATAATAAATTAGGCAAACCTTGTTAACCCTATTTGAGACATTAAATCCTGCATAGCATGGTATATTGTAATACTATTGGAACTCTGTTTATTTTTATGCTGCAATATTTCGTGTGGTTTATTACTCGACAAGATAAGATGTTATCGAGTAATAATCCACGAGACTAGTAGTCTAGTACTATCATCGAAGTAATGATAGTACAGGAAGTAAGTCGGTACTATTCTATGGGCAGGGCAGCAGCTCTGCTACAGCTGAAAGTTATGTTTCGGTCCCTTTTGCTAAGTGCAATCTATTCATGATTCTGTTCCATTTTTTACTCTTCTATTTGGGACCTCAATCCTTTATTTTCCTTGAAAAAGCTCGTGTAACCTCCTAAATTTGCTCGAAAGTCCGTTTAACACCACTAACTTTAAAATTAGTTATCTAGCACTTTGAACTTTGCAATTCCGTCTGTATAACCCCTTACTCGGTCTTGCAAGGTGGTTTTGATTATGCGGCGTCATGAGTTAGTGGTTTTGCCATTCTCTACATTACAGGTAGGATCCACGAGGGTTTTCCCCAGATTGAAGCAGAGAAACCTAAAAGCAAGAGCATTGGCTCTAGACAGTGAGGGGTGGCGCGAGAGATGACGAGAATGGGTCAGCAGGGTCATGAGTTCCCAAGAGGCGGTGTGTGCATGGCTTCGTTGCATGGGTAACGACAGGTACGGATAGAGCTAATAGGCGAGCCACGCTATCAGCGAGGGAGCAAGAAGTCTTCTTCCCTGTGGGCCCTACTTCTCATTCACTGCTGCAATAGCAGGTTCATAAACAAAACCTAAGTTTAGAGCCCACGATCGGCCCAAAGTTGTAAACTGTGAGGATGAAAAACGAGGTCCAGATAAGCCCAAACTCTAGGCTGTGTGGGCAAGGCAAAAATCAGCCCAAGTAACACATGCGTCTAAGGATGCCTACGTGTTATATTGTGGTTCATCCACGTGTCTCGTTCACTCGCACACAGACGACTGCCAAAAACCGAAGGAGCCCCACACTTCCCTCGACCACCAACCAGAGATAACCCACCAGCTGCCCAGCGCCATGCCGCCGCCGCCCGCCGCCGCCGCGGTCTCCTCCTTCCTCCGACCGCTGCCGCCTCCCCCTCTCTCTGCCCATACGACCCTCCCACCTCCCATATCCCTCAGGCGTTCAACCGGCTATTCCCGCCTGGTCGCGCGGGCTGCGGCATCCGGTGCGAGCGGCGCCGGGGCCGAGACGGTGTTCTTCGATGGAGGAGCCCACTACGGCGACCTTGCGGCGAACCTGATCCTGGGCCTGACCCTGCTGTGGCTGCCGCTCACCCTTGCCGCTGTGTCCCGCGCGTTCATCCTCCGGTACCGCTTCACCTCCCGCCGCGTGACCGTCATCTCCGGGCTGTCCGGCGCCGACCGCACGGACTTCCCCTACTCGTCGGTGACGTCCGTGGTCGTCGTTCCGCGGTTCGTCGGGGAGTGGGGCGACATCATCATCACCCTCAAGGACGGCACCAAGGTCGACCTCAGGAGCGTGCCCAGGTTCCGCGAGGTCGCCGACTACTGCCGCAACATGGCCGCCGCCGAGGGCGCCCTCGGGAGCCGGTGAGCGCGGCAAGATTGTTCGCAGTTGAAGTACAAGTTGTTGCTCCACATGAATGAATTGATATCTACTGATTAATCAACGAAATGCCTCGGCTAAATTGGTAATAGAAGATTGCGAACTTTGAGGCTAGAACAACGCGTCTGTTTCAGAGAGTGTGTGTATTTCTCGGTGGAACAGGATATTCTGCTACCATTCTTGTGCTCAGATGTAGGACTCTTTTTTCCGAACTCAAAGGCGAGTAGGCGACGATTGCTTGATTAGTTTATAAGCGTCACATCTTCCACGAGAGTACAGTGGATAAAAAACCTGGAAGGCTCTTCCATCCTAGTTTCCTGGCTAACACGTGACCTACAGAATTTGCCCTCTCCCTTGACAATGTTCGAAGATCGCCTTGGAGAAAGATAAACCTTGAACTCTTGCTTCGTCAGTGAAGATTGTTCCAGGAGCCCTTGAGTCCTGAGGATCGCAAATAGCTTCATGCAAAGGGGCCAATTGAGAGCGTGGCGAGGATCTTAAGAATCACTCTCGCATTGGGGAAGAACACGGGGAGGTCAGGAGGTGGAGTTTGGAGCGAGTGGTCGCTGGATGCAATGAGCCAGAGGAACAGTGAAGGGATGAAGGTTCAACTTAACAGTAACCCTTCGGTGTTGCTCCTCGGTGATCATCTGGTGCGCCTTGGTTATACTCTGCTCGTCTGGTCGAGTATAATGAAAACTAGGATCAGCAATGACCATGTCGTACGGATCACACAGGTCTCCATTTTCGTAGCAGCGAGCGAACCGCGATGGCTTGGTGTATGGGCCATGCATGGCCCCATTGGGATGGCATCGTGCTTTCAGTTTGCCGGCCCAACAGAGGGTGAGAACAAAGAGACTAGGTCGCTAGGATCCAAGGACCAAGGGTGGGTAGTTTTAAATCGGAACCAGATTACCGAACCGAATTAACCGATCATTTTAATTTACCGTTTTAGGTTTGGTTTTTATTTTGACATAATTTGGTTTTCGGTATTCGGTTTGGGTTTTTGCTTCCAGAAACCAAAATAACCGAATAGTACAAGACCACTGTTATAATGTTCTTCCTAAAACTACCAAACAATTTTCATGTTATAATATCTTTATGCATATATATGGTATGTTTATATATTCTACTATACTTGTACTGTAATGACATATGGATATTGTATGAGTTTATCTCTACTCTGTGTTGCGACATGAGAATAATCAAATCTAATGTAGCTAGTGTTTATTCATATTTCGGGTAACCGAATTAATTGAACTGAAATATTTTGGTTAATTCGGTTCGGTTTTTTATTTTGGTGTGAGAAATTCGGTTGCCAATTTCTAAGAACCAAATTATTTTAAAACCCAAAAAACCGAACTGGTTAAACAAAAAAACCGAATGCACACCACTACTAGGATCAGTCATCTACATTCGCATTCTAATTTGCTGAGTTTTCATGCCCAAGGTAAAGACAAACATTCTACTCATACTTCGGCACTGCTCTCTACAACAACGGAGTTGATCTCACCTTTGGAAGCTGATCAATCTGGGTACTAACTTCCAACTTCCAACTGGGTGCCTGTCGCTAACTGCAAGTGTCAACTATCGAGTGTGAAGGCAAATGGGGGTTTGAGTTTCCCTTTCCTACGTTTCTTCTGAGCATTGTCATTGAGGTGTTATTATTATTATTATACTATGGCACTAAGGGGAGGGCACTCTCAAGTCAAATCTTCGTACTACAGGGGGGAGAGAGAGAGTATTAAACGGGATTTTAGATACAGTTATCCCAATGGCTTGATAGAGCCTGATGCTTATGGTCTCACTTGTTCACAAATTGATACAACATGGTCTCACAAATTTGGTAACAGTACTAGTATAAAATATATTTTTTTGTCAACTGTTGTGTTGGTGCTGGTCCTGCTGGAGACTATAGGTGGCACGCTGAGCATTAATGTAATTTGCCTTTAATTTGTTTGCTTGTGTGTTTTCATTACCAAGTCAACCTGGCTGGTGCATTTGTAAGGTACCAATTCAGAATTCACTATTGCCCTCGTCTCACTAGTATAGTACCGAAGTTTATTTCTTACTTAGGCAAGACAGATAGCTAGCTTAACTGCTAAAAAAATGGCTTAAGATGTACAGTAGTACAATACGACAGAAGATCGAGAACCGGCCCTGTCGAAATTTTGCCAGCTTTCATCGCTTTCTGCACATCTGGTGACTGGTGGTTCTTACGACAAAACGCCATTGATCACTCGCCGGAGAGCATCGTGTCGGTCCTCAAGAAATTAAAACCCTAAAGTATTTTAAGTTGCTCGTATATGGCTGGCTGGTGCTCTCCGATCGGCATTCGATTCTTGCAACACCAACTTGCAATTAGAAAGACATTCAGCTTTCACTTGGAAAGCTGATTCTTCTCGCACAATCCAGAACAATGTGCATATGTGCTTTTGTGGGCATGCAACCCTTGCATTGTTGGCAAGTAAAGACGTTTAAGATGATTGGTGTCAGTCAGAGCCAGGCCGGTAGTAGTGGAACGGTCTACCACGGCACAGCTCAAGCTCACTTTCTTTTATTCCTTCTTCCCTTTGCATTTTGCTCTTCACCTTGAGTGGTCGTTCTGAAATATCAACTTGACATGTTAGTGCGATATGTCGAAAGCTTTGAAATGCTTCATGTGATCCGCATTAATGCCTGCAAACGGCGAGTTGTTTAGCATATCTAAGTCGCTTTTGTTGATCTTTCTTTTGGGGGTGGATTTGACTAAGGGAGGAGCCTTTGGGCTTGCCCTTTATATTTGCTAAGAACAAGCCGGTACATTCCTCACTGTGGAAACTTAGTGCTCACTGCCTAACTCAACTCGATCTCCTGTAAGCAATCCATCGGAACAACGACAGTAGTAAGTTGAGTTAGCCAGCCAACTACTAGATGCTACATTTGTAATTAGACAGGGGTAAAAACAAGAAGTGTTCAAATTTAGCCTCTTTACAAGCGAAATTATAAATCTAGCTCCCTCTCCACAGTAGAACGTGCCTTCTGCGCTCGTCGGCCACGACAGACCCTATCGCGCTTGCCCGACCACGGCAGGCCGCCGCTCCTGCGCTCGCCTTAGGCATTGCTCCCGCACTCCTCCTCAAGCGTGGCAGCGTCGTTGTTATGCTCTCAGATGCGACACGGCAGTGGAGACGACAAAAGTGGTCAAAGTAGAACTTCTGTGGGCAGTGGAGGCGACAAAAAGTGGTCAAAGTAGAACTTCTGTCCTTGAAGGCATCATTATTCTGCAATCTCCGTCTTCCACAACTTTACGAGATTCTTGCTCTTATCCTCCGACATTTCTGCTTCTTTCTCGCTTGTGCAAAATATCCGATTCCTCTAGCAGTAGATGAGGATTTGGGGCTTCTAATTGTTGGCTGCGGTATAGCAGCACATGGTAGTGGTAGTGCCACTGTAATAGAGTTCACTGGATCACGACATAGCATAGTGCTCGGCCGGTGGCTGGAGTTGGTGGAATCTTGCTTGCCCCCGTGACTCTACATGAACCAACGCAAGGTTTTATTTGCTCATCAAGGCCATGGAGCAGTACTACTTTTTCCATTTTTCAGTCTCTTCTATGTTTCTTTCGGAAATACACGTGTAACTTGATTTCTTAAAACGATCATTTCTCTGTATTTTCCATCAGAGATGGAGTAGAACGATTAACATTTCCTGACTCTTAACCCCTGCTCTAGCTTCATCCTACCCATCAGATACGCATTGCGAGACCGCATGACACTGCTTGATTCATCGTTCATGCCACATGACAACTGTTGGTGAGATCATATAGCAGGTCCCACAAAATTTGCACTACCATGACACTGCGAATGGATGTGTCACTGGAATTCCCTTTACACATTGGTCTGTGACTACAGACAAAGTATCATTTTTGCTGATACTGTTGGTTGGAATCCTGCCTTGCTATCTTCTTTCTGCCCTGCCATTTTCAGTTCCAAAGAAAAGCTCTAGACCTGAGACAGACGAAAGATATCCGTCAGAGTAGAAGAGAGGTTTTTTTTTTGTAAAAAGGAATCACACGCAAAAAAAAAAAAAAAAAAATGTGAATGAGAAAAAAAAAAAGATAAAGCTCCCCAAATATTCAGTTGTAGAGGTCCGTTTAGTTCAAGGGCAAAAAGTGGATGGGATAGGGCCATCCAGTATGGCAGAAATGAAGTTATTTAAGCTCATATTTGGTTAGAAGGATAAGAGATGGATATGATAAGCCAATTTCTTCTTTGTTTGATTGGAGAGATAAAGTTAGATGGGATGAGAGTTAGATAGTGGATAAGATGAGAATTTAAATTTGATTGATGGGATGAAAATTGAATGGGATAAGAGTTGAATGACCTTATTCATTTACCTATCCAAGTAAATAATAAGATAGATGAAAAAATGGTGAATAAAGCTGCTATCCCATGCGCCCTTACGTCTCGAATCAAACGCTCTGTGCTGTCTTCGCAGTGGTTGAATATGGGCAAGCGATTTCAACTGTGGCTGCCGCCGCTGCTTCTCCGGCAGCATGAGTGCCTGCTGTTTTGACAGTTTATGGTTCTTTTCCAAAGCTGGAGCAGTAGTGCTGTACTACAACGACAGGAATTATCAGTTATCGGCTGTACAAATACAATGTATCTGTGTAAATGGAGGCTGCTGCAACAAAGTCATTCGTGGGGTGCACGAACGTGCATCATGGCATCAAAGTCAACCCTAGAGTAGACAATGGAGATGATGTTGTGTAGAGATTCATGCATGATGCTCAAGGTAGAAGTAGCACATAGTTCAAGTGCAAATGCTTGGACAACAAGTTCAGAGTAGCATCATTGTGCATTGACTCTGTTTGTCACTGTCAGGACTCAGTAATCGACAAAGACAAGGAGGCTGTCTATATAATAACACTATTATGATGCTCCGAAGTCCATGTAATGCAGTATAAATATCTTGAGTAATTGCAGAAACATCATCGCATAAACTAGGCAGTCGGCATTCGGATCAAACGAGACCGGCCTGATACCAACAACCAGGATTACTTTACTGAACCGAGGTGAAAAATTGTTCAGTTGTCGGTACCGATTTTCGAGGTAAAAACTAAGCAAATTACGAAATCAAACATTTAAATTCGGCGATCAAGAGGCAGCAAAAAAAAAAAAAAAAACATTGACCGATTTTGTTCAGTTCTTGATTGATTTTATTCGACTTTCTACCTACATCGGCACACTTAAGGACCGGTTTTCGATTTTTAATCGATTTTATTTGATTTTTGACACACTCAAGAAAACTTATAAAAATTAGAACAAAAATAGTTTTTTTTATATATATATATATATATATATATATATATATATATATATATATATATATATATAGGAAAAATTGTTTCTACTCCTGGGAGTAATTACTCCCATATCTGAAATACCACTCAAACGTACTTGAAATACTCCTTTATCACTTTGGATACACTTATATACTAATTATAAGATATTCTAATGAGATCTACATGAAAAAATTGCAAGAGAGTACATAGGTTTTAGCTTATTTTACAAATACCTTTATATACGCACATAAAAAGGAGTATATCTAAAAGGCGTACATACCACATCCGAAAAATGTAAATACCACCTATATAGTCTTATATACTTGTATACTACATGTACATACCCTCCGTTGCGTGAGATACTCCCTACGTTGTGAGATACGACATAGGGAGTAATTAGTGCTTCTGAAAAATTAAAACATCAATTAATAAAAAGGAACAAAGACACTCTCAGATTTTTATAAAACTTTTACAGGGTTGATAATGCTCTAAAATTTTATTGGTATCATAAAAGGTTCCCAAGGATCATGTAGTAAAAATTTCAAAAAATTAGACTCCATTTATTATCCGTAGAAAATCAAAACAGAAGAGCATATACAAAGACAGTATCACTATTAAAATTTAAAAAAAAAAATACACAGATTTAATAATCATATAAAAATTTTACATCATAATTAGAATTTCCCCAAGACCTCATAAAACACTTTACATAAATATTAAACTTCATTTATTACCCTTAGAAAATCAAAATAGAAGAGTATATACAAAGTCAGTAGTACTGTTAGAATTTTTTTTAAAATACAAAAGTCTAATAAACATCTAAAAATTTTACATCATTATTACAATTTCCTCAGTACCTCACATAAAAATTTACATAAATATTATACTTCATTTAGCACCTGTATAAATAAAAAATAGAAGAGCATATACAAAGGCAGTATCACTGTTATAATTTAACAAAAAAATACACAGGTCTAATCATCAAAAAAAAATTTATAGCATCATTAGAATTGTCTCAGATTCTCACACAAAAATTGTAAAGAAACTTTGGATGATTTTTTTAAATTTTTTTAATTTAAATTGGATTGGTTTACCAACTGGTTCCAAATATCTTGACACCGGGAGATAAATAACAAGCAAATGGTAAGAATAATTGAAGTGGTGAATCCCGACGATTTTTTCTCTAGTTCCGCCCCTGTGTATAACCCAATACAGACTATATTAAGTTCTTACGCATGAGAAACGTATAGCGAACCACCTGTTATGCTTTCATTCGGCTGCAGGTGGCTTGCCACGCTTCCATACCGGATTTGTGATTTAGGAGAGAGTTATTTTCTGTAAATTTGAATAGGAAGAGCCTATAGCCTCCTTTGGGATAGATTATGGAAGAATTTGTTTTGAAAGGTGCTTCTATGCTCTTCCTTTTAAAAGTTGCACAACTATTAAAACATGAATGAAGGGTAGATAGTGATTACTTACCCCTTCGTTTGCTTCAAGATTTGTGCAACTTGTACTAGAAGGAAAAACATAGAAGCACTGCTCGTTTGTTTTTGATTGTGAGAGAATCTGGTTGGGCCAGCTACGACTTTTAGTTTCTGGATCAGGCCAGCGAGAATCAATAAGAATCACGTTTAGCCAAATTTTGATTCTGTATAAAAGATAGTTTTTTATTATAGAAGAAACTATCTAAAAAAATGAAAAAATGCTCCCGTTCCATAAATAATTCAATTTTTTAAGGAGAAACCGAGTAAGACCATCTCCAACCATGTCCCTTCCCCTCTCATTTTCCCTTCGTGAAGGGATTCCCATTTCCTTCATCGCTCCAACGGGTTCCTCTCCAAAGATTCCCTTGATCAGGATTCTCTCTCCCATTCCTCCAAGTGAGGATTCTCTCCTTTCCCTATACAATCCCCTTTAAAGGGAATCTGTTGGAGATGAGGGAAAATAAAGAGAATGGGAATAGGGAAGGGAATGAAATGAAGGGAATATGGTTGGGCTGTCTCAAATGGCTTGTATCTGGTACAGCTACTGAGAAGTGGTCTAAAAACGCATTACTGCATTAGACTCGTAGAAGAGAGGGAGAGAAGCCCGTTCTCGTTCGCAGCTCCAATTCTTCCTCCTGAGGTCGGTCGGTGGCTGCAAGCTGCTTCCGCCGCTTTGCTCCCTCTCTTCTCGCCTCCTTCCTTCCAGCCCTCAAATCAAGAGACCCAGCCGTGCAGTTCTGGGCAACCTCCTGCCTGCGTCCCTCTCCTCCGTCCGCGCGGCTCCTGGTGAGGGGGTTGTTGACTCGAGGTGTGAGGGCTTGGGACTTCTTCTGTGGCTCGTTTCTTGGCCGCGTGCGTGGTCGCTCTCTTCTTGCTGATTGGATTTCTTTCCCCCGTGAGTCAGTGGCCGGGACTCGATCTGAAGGTTGGATTTTTTTACGAGCGCCCGTCTGGTCAGCTCGGACGGAGGAGGGGCTGAGCGTGGTTCGGCGTGGAGATTTGGGTTGACTTTTTGCTTGTTTGTTTCTTGGCTTTGCGACTGCCGGCCTCGCGGATTTTTTCCCCCGTGAATTGGTGGCCGAGCTCGATCGAAACCTTGCAAAGATTGGACTTTGGGGGTTGGTTGCTCAGTTCTTAGCTTCGTTGGCGAATCTTCGGACTAGTTTGGAGCTGCTGTTCCTCTTGATTCCTCATTTATCGGTCATCTCTTGCTGCAAAAATCTGCTCAAAAGGTCAATAGAGGCCATCTTTTCTCGCTCGGTTCTGACTTCCAACCAGTCGTTATGGAAGATTGGGGCAGAGGCACACGGTGGATGGGTTGTCGGTAGATTGGTAGAGAGGAGAGCAAGAAAGAGGAACAATGGGGAATTGCATGGACACCACGGCACGGGTGGATCACACCATGAACAATGGTGCCTGTGAGTGCCTTAATTATCTCTTCTTAATAAATTCTAAATTTACTCTGTATATGTTTGTCAGTTTCTTCTTATAATTGTGGATTTGGTGTGGCTGCTCGGGGAGTTGGGCTATACAGGTAGCTTGTTGGTTTGGTTTGTGTTGAATTGAGATGAATGCCCAATTTTAAGATCAGTGTGTGTCCCGGTGCTAGGCCTCTTTAGTCTAACGTTTGTTCCTCTCTTTTATTTTTTGGTACGACTAGTCTGAGGATATCCTCAAACTAGAAAATTTAAGAACTCCCTCTTTGGATGCCATGTTTTGTCTTTTCTGTCTACTTCCACCATTCTCACGTCCCTACTCGCTGCCCCCGACTCCCTTCCTTCCACTCTAATACAAAATTTTCAAATTATAAAATTTTAACATTAAAATTTTTAAACATAAAGTTTCAACTCGAAAAAGTTTAAATAAAAAAATTTTAAATCAGAAAAGTTTCAAATAGAAAAATCAAAGTAGAAAGTTTCAACGCAAAAAATTTCAAATCGGAAAGTTTAAACCCCGAAAACTTTCAATTCAAAAGCTTTCAGTCCAAAAAAGTTTCGATTCAAAAAACATTCTGTTCGAAAATTTTCGATTCAAAAAACATTCGGTTCGAATATTTTCGATTTAAAATTCAACTTGAAAAATTTTAACTTCAAAAAGTTTCGATTTGAAAAGTTTCAAAAGTGGTTAAAACATATTTTATTTTATTTTTTTTTGGGTGGGGGGGGGGGGAGTGGTTTGAAATACAAAAACTATTTTGAGTTTGAAGACAAGGGAATAAAGGAGGAAAGGGGATGTCGCCACATGTCGCGATGAGAGTCTTTGAGAGGGAAAGAAAGTATGTGCTACCACTAGTCACAAGGAGAGGGTCTTTGATAGGAAAGGAAGAATGTGTTGTCACCTCTCATAAAAAGAGAACTTTTGAAGGGAAAGGGAAGTGGAGAAAGTAAGGAAGAGCTTTCACTTGTCATAAGGAGAGTGCATCCGCCCGATTCCCTATTTCTGTAGGGTAAGCATACCATGCCATGGTGCATGGGTAAGACAGAAATAGCCTTTAAAAGGCAATCAGGTAATTATTTGTCTACTTATAGTAAGGGGCTGTACCAAACTAGAGCTGACCGTTGATCTATGATAACCATGAATATGACAGTCGATTAGATGCTTAAAAGTGCATGGCAAAAAGATAGTATCTAACATGGTAGTCATGTCCAACCCTATGTGGAGTTAATATCAAATTACAGCATTTGTACCTGATAGGTTGGGTGTTTTTAATTCTGATCAACCTAGAGCAGTGGATATTGTTATTGGCATTTCATAATTTTAATGTCATTAATATCAAGTTGTTCTTATACACATTTCCTTTGTTTCTTGTGGAGAGATCAGACCCATCAAAAGTGACCAGCAAAACAAGTTTATCTTCTGTTCCTTCCACAATTAAGACCAACTCTAGTCGTTCAACTTTGACTCTGCCTTCTATAAAAGATAGAAGTGAGCTTCCAACTCCTCGAACAGAAGGTGAAATATTGTCGTCTTCGAATTTGAAGGCCTTCTCATTCAGTGAGCTAAAAAATGCGACCAAGAACTTCCGAACGGACAATCTTCTTGGGGAAGGAGGATTTGGGCATGTCTACAAAGGTTGGATTGATGAACACACTCTTGCTCCTTCAAAACCAAGAAGTGGTATGGTTGTTGCTGTCAAGAAGCTTAAGCCAGAAGGTTTCCAGGGACACAAGGAATGGCTGGTAGGTTCAGCTTTCTTTTCCACTATTTTCCATTTTTCTCTGGGACATTTTTAATGTTTCCTGATTGTTATTACCCTGCTGCAGACAGAGGTTAACTACCTTGGCCAACTTCACCACAAGAATCTTGTTAAGCTCATTGGTTACTGCTCAGATGGCGATAATCGACTTCTGGTTTATGAGTTCATGCCCAAGGGAAGTTTGGAGAATCATCTGTTTAGAAGTATGTATTTGATTAATACGGTCCTGCCATGTTAAATCTCTGGTTTCTCATATTTTAAATGTTCACGTATCAACTATTAAGAAATATCTCTTTTCTTTTAGGAGGTGCTGATCCTTTGTCTTGGGCAATAAGGCTCAAGGTAGCCATGGGAGCTGCTAGGGGTTTGTCATTTTTGCATGATGCTGAAAACAAAGTTATATATCGTGACTTCAAGGCATCAAACATTCTCCTTGATTCGGTATGCTTGAAAAAATTGTTGATTCTGATTATCAAGTGTGCCTAGCTTGCTAAAATGTTCTTTAGCTTGTTTTTTTTTTAACTGATTTAGCTTGTTTTCTTTATTCAATGCAGGAATTCAACGCAAAACTTTCAGACTTCGGTTTAGCAAAAGCAGGTCCAACCGGGGATAAAACCCATGTTTCCACACAAGTCATGGGCACTCATGGATATGCAGCTCCAGAATATATTGCAACAGGTGTAAAGATTATTCTTTGTTTGCATAATTATGAAAATGGGGCCATTGGTCCTTTTTCCCCCCTGTTATATAACATCAACTTTTAATAGATGCCGGGTTATTGCTTTTATTATATAACATCAACTTTTATTAGCTAAAGCTCACTGTAATTATCTTGCTGCCAAAAGCATCTTATGCATACTACCGGGTCATAATAAAGGCCTATTTGTTTAAACTAAAAGAAATTATTATGGCATTTGCCCATCTTGTGGGTGATTGATTATCTTTGAATTTATTTTCTGATTTCAGCACTCGAGAATCAATGGTACTTGTCTTTTCTTTTGTCTTCACATCCTGAATTTGTAGCATTTTATTGTCATTTGTGAAGTCAAAACTAAATCCTTTCATGGAGGAAATGGTTCCATTCCACTTTCTTCCTACTCAATGCGATGCTTGACATATTATTCCTAGATTTCAGGGAATGATAGTACATCTGCTCATGTATTGATACAATTGTCCGTATAACAATATACATATATAACTTTGCAGGCCGCCTCTCAGCAAAAGCAGATGTCTACAGTTTCGGGGTGGTGTTGCTTGAGTTATTGACAGGGAGACGGGCTGTGGACAAATCGAAGCCAGGCGCAGAGCATAACCTAGTTGACTGGGCCAAACCTCACCTGGGTGACAAGCGCCGGCTGTACCGCATCATGGATACGAAGCTGGGAGGCCAGTATCCGAAGAAAGGCGCACACGCCGTCGCGAACATTGCCTGGCAATGCATCTGCAACGATGCCAAGATGCGGCCTGGGATGTCTGAGGTCTTGGAAGAGCTGGAGCAGCTGCAAGATCCCAAATATCATAACTCAGCGTCACCACAAGTCGACGTCCGGAGGACCTCAAACACTGTCCCAAAGTCACCAATGAGAATCCAACCTTCACCGCGGCGCTTCACAAATGGAGCAGCCTCCCCATTGCCAGCGTGTAGGACCGCGCAAGTGCACTAGAAAGCGCGACTTAGAAGAGGCCATCGCAACTTAGAAGAGGCCATGTATGATGTATCTTCTGTACGGCTGTATATTTGGGGGTGTAAGCAGTGTAAAATTGGTTTCTAGCGATGTTTCTTGGCCATGCGTGACACGGACTGTGACAATGTCGTTCTAATATAAGTTGTTTTACCAAGTTTATAGGTGCTCGAATTTCGCCTCTGTTGTCATTTCTTCTCCTTGACTCTGTTTTACATTATTTTCGGCCATGGTGGGTGGGGGGTTTAATCTTCGGAGTTATCTTGCTAGTTCCTTGTGAAGATTGTAGAAACTGTGAACTGGAAAATATGTCCAGTCCTTTCATTGGTCGACAAATTTTCATCACCAAAGTGTGATTGTTGTAAGATAAGCCATCATTCAGAATTGGGCCTTTTTAGTCACGGTTGATCGCTTCGTCTGAACATTCTAGAAGTGCGTTCCTCCCAGGGTATTCTTCTCCAGAAAGAATCCCAGTTTACGGGTCAAGACTGAAATTAATTGTAACCCACTGAAAATGACACCCATTCGCTAAAGTCTGTGATCCAACCAGCAGAGTAGATACCCGTCAGATCATTTTACAGCTAGATGGAAATTTCATCCCTGACTTGCAGCTGTCTACAGAAAATCAATGTACATTGCTCGAACTCAATGGCTATTCAGATATTCACGAGCTGGTGTGATTATGTGAAATCTTGTCCACCCATGAATCAGCAATATTTTTGCGGACAACAAGAACAGCGGTGCTGGGCCTGCTGAGGCAGTTAACTGATGTAGTCTGTCTCATTTCTCAACAATAAACCCCTGAATCTCTGTTCCAGTGTGACGGCCACCGCCCTGCTTCCTCACCAAAACTTCATCACCAACTTTCAGTAAAGTCACAGGAATACAGTCCCGGAATAAGTCGATTGAACAAGACTAATGATTGCTAACCCCCAAGGTATCCTAGACGTAGCTAAACATAGGAGTGTGTCAGAGAACCCACGAAAAACGTTGCATTGGTTATACAAAAATGCTGCGAACTTTCATTTTCCAGTGAAATTTTGTAATTTCGAGCAGGCGGCCTCGGTGTTTTCGCGTGGAAGCGCGGGCCGAGCGCCATGTGACGTGCTGCTTCAAGGCCCACCAAAAAGAAGCGTGGGCGCCGCAACCGCGTGCTTCTCTGTGCGGCCCGAAACTACTCCAACGGTTGCATCAGATTTTCGGCTAGTTGCCATCCGGTTACACGGAGCGCAGCAGATGGCTCGCTATTCATATGAAGAAATATAGATGAACAAAATATACCTAACTAATTTATGTCGGCTAGACCAACGACTTTAGTGGGGAAATGACATTGGCGGAGGGAAGGGACCGGGGGCGGGGGTAGAGTAGACCAACAGGTGCCATGGCTCCCCGCATCCAGCCAAAAAATTGTTTTAACACCTCTTGATCTTCTACGCCAAAAGTTGAATTATGCTCGTGGCCCTCCTCCAGGAATATACATTAGTCATGTGGTGGTGAAGTAGTTAGAGTAAGGCTCCATCCATTAAGATTTTTTAAATCATGTGTTTACTCTCGCAAGAATGTATATTAATCATGTCACCTCCGTCGTAGTCTATCGTCGAAAATCCCTCCACCGCTACGCCAGAAACCCCTCCACAGTCGCGCTGGAAACCCCGTGAAACCCAAGGTTTTCGGCGGCGATGCGGTTTCTGATGATCATACGATTTTCGGCGACCGTCGGCTAGGTTTCCTATAGGGGCAGGGTTTTCGGCTACAGAAAGGGGTTTTCAGTGTTGGGCTATGATGGGGATTCCGACAAGCGGCGGCGACGGTTTCCCGCGGTGGTGATGGCACGGCTCAACTCGAGGGCACGCGGCTCTGGGTAGAGGGTGGCTTTCCCGCCGGAGCCAAGAGAGAAAGGGAGATAGGGAGAGACGAGAGGAAGCGGAGCACAAATCTCAGAGCCGGCGGTTCGACGGCCCAGATAATAGGTGTAGCTGCGGGACAGCCAAATCTTCTCCGCACCGCGTGCGGCGCTTCAGACTGCGTCCCGGGACGCGACGGACCACGTCAAACCGTCGCCACGCAGTCCGCTGCTCGTGCTAAAAGATGCCTTGTCGCACACCACGTACCGTGCGCCGGCTAGGCTACTCAACACGCTGAGGAAAACCAGGTTCTGGCGAGTGCAGATGACTTATGGCGAGCGGATGGACCCAAGTTGGGCGAAGTTGAGAGGAAAAAAACAAAACAGCGCAAGGCAGACAGAGGGACCCGGTCCAAGGGCCCGCCCTGTCTCTTCTCCTGGCCAGGTCCAACGGCTAGCATACAATGACGCGGCTAGCGTACAATTACAATGGCGAGACCATTTTGCAGTGAGGCCCCCTTGTTTTATCAAAACTCGGTAATAGTCTAGGCAGTACGCAGTACTTATTCCTCCCGTTTGCTGATGAACATTGTTTTGTTTTGTTTTTTTTTTTTTTTTTTTATCTCGAACCTGGAGAGTTGCTGGGGCAGTAGATGAACGTTTCTTATTTTGTTTTTAGTAGGCTACACGAAGTCTCTCAACTAGTTGGCCATCCAACCCTTGAAACAACGGCAACGAGGTGTTATAAGCGCAACCCTTGGATTCATGAAAGTTTTATATTCAATAGAAAAATTATTTATTAGGTAGGTGCTTTTTATACATCAGCTATTTGAGAGTTGCATAACTATTAAATCATGAATGCATAGTGGATGATGATTGCTAATCCCTCCGTTTGCATCAAGATTTACGCAAATTGTATTGGGAAGGTGGTGCATACAAACACTACTCTTTAGATTAATTAAACCCAAAGCCCTCAATGATAAATGTATATATGTGCAAATTTATTACAGTTTACAACTCCAAACATACAAAATATGCTTCATAAAGTTGGCTCACGTTGTAAGGAACATGCCGCAAGAACTTATGGTGCTTGATAAGATAAAACGTGGCTGCATACCCCAAGATTTCGGCCTAGGCAGCACACGAATAATTGGGTAAAAGTAAAACCTCAGAACTGACGACCATACGAGTGATTTAAAGAGATGGAAGGTCCCATGTTGCAAAATCGCTCCAACGGCACAAGTCCCTCCCACGATCCATCTCATATATATAAACAAGTGCGTTCCCCTCCAATCTTCTTTACACCCGAAGCCACTCCCACACGGAACCCGTCCAAAGAAGCAGAGGAGTTCAAGAAGCAGAGCACGGACGACTTTCCGCAATGGCCGGCTGCTGCGTCTTCCTCCGGTGGCCGTCGATCTCGCCCTCCCGCCTCGGCTACCGGTCCCTCGACGAGGACGGCGGCGAGCTCGCCACCGGCCCGTCGCCGGCGACGGTGACAGTCGTCGCCGGGAAGGAGCGCCGGGTGTTCTTGGTGGACCAGCTCGTGCTCGACACCTACCCATTCCGGGTGCTCCTGGAGACGGTCGTGAGGAAGGAGGAGAGGAAGGGCAAGGCCATCTTCGTCGACGTCGACGCCATCCTGTTCGAGCACATACTCTGGCTGGCCTGCCACGAGCGGTCCGTCTCGCTCCTGCAGCTCGACCTCAAGGAGATCATAGAGTTTTACTCCCAGGACGCGTGATTCCGATTCCGCTCGTCCTTTCGGTTGCAAGATGATTTCTTGATCGGATTTTCTTTTCCTTTATTTTCTTCTTCTTTTCTTGCTAATGTGCATACTGATGATTATCTACCGCAAGTTACACGGATACTATTGGCAATGAAAATAGCGAAGTATAAACTCGCTTGATCGTCGATTCCGATTGCTTTGCAGTTTGGTTAGTTCTTGGCACACGTACGTTCTTCTGAAGATTTTTTTTTTTATCAGTTTCGTTAACTCTATTTCTCATTTCCTTTTCATTCCCAATATGTGTTCATGTGCGTGGTTACTACGGAAGGAGATCACCATGATACAATTACCAGACATGCGACGCAAGTAGGAAAGAAATTTTGTTCTGGTCATTTTCACTCGATTCGGTGAGAACATGTCAATTCCCAGTTTGCTCAAGTGCTGTGTTACAATACGCTATCGTCTGAACATGACGACATCCAACAGCTTCAGCATCTTGACCATTTCGTTGTCATGATCTTGGTGATCAACCATCGAACTGTCGTCTACCATACAGAAAAAATGCACAGAAAATGTATACATCCCAGCATGATTGGTGCCCTAACGAGAGAGAGAGAAAACGCGTTACTTCTAGGTAAGAACATCCTTTGGTGTACACACTCGACGCCAGCTATTTCAACTGTTTATTGGCATCCAATCATACTTATTGTTTCATAAACAATTCAAATAGATGCCATTTTTTTTTGGAGCTGGAAATGCTTGTTACCATTAAACCATAGGTGCAGCCCAATTACCGATCACCACAAAGTTTATACAAAGTCTAGAACCGAATCATGCCATAGCATTACGACACCCGACCCATAGGAGAGAACATTGGCTTGCTAAAACATGATCTGCCTTGTTAGAATCTCTAGGGCAATGAACAATATGAAAATCCAGAAAAAGAGACGACAGTAAGAATTTAGCTTCCCTGAACAGGACTGAAAGACCGTGTAATGTCAGAGAAGCGGTTGTTTGTTTTGTTGACTATCTTCAGATTGCCATTATCCCTCTAGTTGATGCATGGTTGTCAGAACGATCCCTTTCAACGTGGGCAGGTGCTAGTTGAATTCTAGGCTTATGCTATATGATCCTTCACAACTTGGGCTTAGTGGATTAATTTAGAAAATTAGGCCAAGGCATAACTTGGCTGTTTATATTGAGGAAAAAAAAATGAAGCTACTGTTTCCTAACGGCTACAGCTTTTGGAAGAAAGACCATTCATTGGTACTAAACATAGTGTTTTGGTGCAGATGAACCTTTTTTAGTGCTGCTTATAATAATCATTCTGGAATATTATTCGTGCAATCTTGTATTGATGTATGTAGTTGTTGCGGAAGGTAGACAGAGAAAAAGGCTGAAGTGTCCGGGTACTTCTCATAACATAGTGTTCTCTGAGCATCTTCTGTTCCCAACCAACACAAAGGCCTAATGCCTTTGCATTGCAGCCGACTTCCTTACCTGTTAAGCCTATATCTCTATATAAATCTGGACGAAAGCATCAGAAATGATTCAATCGCAGGTGTCCACCACTGTTGCATGATTACTCCTAGATGTTTCCTATGAATATCTTGGAAATTCAGGTGATGAAAACCCTTCCAAGCAGAAGTTGCCAACGCGTTCTGCCGTCAAGTATACCATAATAATGCCGGTACTAATTAGGAACAAGGTACCGTTGAGAGCTATGTCAAGTGAAATCTGCCTCACTGTGCTCTTTTATCTTAGAACGTTCACAGGAAAAGCGACAGTCTCAAACTTTCACATCCCTTGGCCATCGAACCAGTCGGGACGTGAGATTGATTCAATTAGATACAAGGTTGAGGAAGAACGATGGAGGAAGAGAAAGAGAGCAAACGAAATGAATAACAGATTTCATTCATTCATGGCGTAGTCTCCCCCTTTTCTTTATACCTCGTAACAGAATCAGTCCTCCTCCTCTTAACCCCTTTCACCTTTTAACTCTGCTGTTCGGTAATACAATACAATTGACAACTAATTACAGCTAAAGTGTCACCGGACAATCACCGTCAGCCAACCTTAGCCATTGGATCTCTCCTACTTCCTTTTCTACCGATCTGTGCCGTCTGTGCCGCTTGTGACAGAAACCTGCACATATCGAGAAGAAGTAGGCCTAGGACTAGGAGATCGATGTGGACAGGCTGCAACAATTAACTAAGCAATGAGAGATGCGATCGCTGTCGCCTCCAATTAGCAAGGAGGTTAATTAGGCCGGGGGGTGATCCACTGAACCGTCGCCTACAATCTGCACTGAGCTGGCCACACGGAGTTGCCGGGTTTTTTTTCGCCGACCAAACAGTAACGAGTAAGATCTCTCCATAACGAGGTCCCCAACCTTTTGCTCCCGGAAAGGCAGTTCAGCTCATCACAAAGCCGTGTGAAGCTAGCTGTGGGTGGGCCACGGCCCACAGGCTCCACACACATGAATAAATACATCACCAGCTGTAGCCTTCTCTGCAGACGCGTGGTGTGCAACGGGTACTACAACGGCTCAGTGCGACTCACAGTCATAGCCTAATCACACTCCGGATATAGATAGAGCTTAGTTAATTACTCCCTCCATTTATTTTTGTAAAACGTATTTTAATTTTGCACAAGGATTAAGATTACGTTAAAATTGAGAGAGATACGAGAGAAAATAACTTAAATGTCCTCATTTAATTGTTTTGGAAGATGAAAGATACACTTTGTGTAGGTGATAATGAATAAATGTATATAGTTGATGGAGAATAAATAAGAGTATAGAAAGAAAAACCTCTTTAAACCTACGTGTAAGCTTTATATTTGTAAATAAAATTATTTAAAAATAAATGGAAGGAGTAGCAGAAAGATTAGCAGCTAAGCCATGTCTAAAGTGGGCACCCACTGTTAGCTAATTACCAGATGGGTGCGGAGGATTCAGGATTTTTTTTTTGTCCGTCAACTTATATAAGGACAGCTCTATATCTTTCTTCACTCATCCAGTCTCCACACATTTTTACCTCCAAGATAAGCTCCGCACTGTGCTGGCTGCTGAATTTGCTCCACAGCTCCAGCAGCAACACAAGAGGACAGGAAGGAGGAGATCATTTGAGAGAGAGAGAGAGAGAGAGATCCATGGAGAACCTCAAGGAGGTAAGTAGAATTTCCTAGGGACAAATTGATCCTTGTTGTCTCCCCTGTTTCTTGAAGAGTCCATGGATTCTTTCCTGCGATCCATTCTCCGAAAGCTTAAAAGATTTCACTGCGTTCGTGGAGCAGCCACAGGGGCAGGGAGCGGCGGGCGTGAACGGGTGGATGACGGTGCCGGCGTTCGGGGACTGGGACATGAAGAACGGCGCGCTGCCGGACTACTCCATGGACTTCTCCAAGATCCGCGAGATGCGCAAGCAGAACAAGAAGGAGCTCTCCCGCGCCAGCCTCGGCGGCGACGACGACCTCCTCGCCCACCAGCAGCACAAGCCCGCCGAGGCCCAGGCCCAGCCCAAGCTCGTCAACGACCACCGCCGGCCGCTCCACGGCCGCGACGACTCTCCAACAGTAAGCTCGTCGTCCTTACTTCTGGTCGACTTAATTTGGTATGACTATCACTTTGCTGTCCCATTTCAGAATAATTTTTTTTTTCCATTTCGATTCGTGTGATCTTAGTTGAATCGTGGAGTGTTATCCGGATTAGCGTAAGCTGTAAAGATTTGATATTTCGATTGTTTCATACGAGTACAGACTGACGTTAATTAGCACTGACAAGTTAAATTATTAAAGGCGAAAACATATAAAAACTAGTTAGTCGCAAAACCAGTTCTTGGATGTAGCATTGGCGCGTGTAAAACAGCGCACAGGCAAAGCACTTCCGTAGGCAGCGCTACTTGCTCTTTTTTTCTATCTCTGAAACAATTTCTTAACCGCAAAGTTAGCGAACAGCAGCCGCATGAGGCTTTGTCGGGTCAAACTCAGATTCCAAAGCATGGATAATTTTACCGTGGACGGTGGATCAGATCGTTCGAATGTGGGGACTGCAACTTGCATCCGCGAGTAGTAGTACTACTAGTCTACTACTACCGTTGTATTGGATTGGAGTACCACTAGTTAATGTCTTGGACAAATGTCTTGAAAAGTGTAAAAACATCTTCTGAATTAGAATTAACCACAGCTAACAGATCAACTGATATATAATGAAGCAAATTTAGATGGTAGTGTTATGATGGGCCCTACCAATGTCTATGGCCTTGTCTTGTACCCGCATTGACAATGGAGCCGGTTCAACAGCTATAGGTAGGTCGGCGAATACATGAAGCCGTATCACCGGCCATTCGAACTTTATGCATGTAGTGCTCTGTCACAACTCACAACTCATTGGCAAGGGCAAATCCACTTATTTTGTTAATAATACGCCCATATCCCCATATATGTATGCCTCTAAAAGGTTGTACTGATGTGCATTATATCATTGTCCGTAGGACACCTAATCAATATGTTAAAGAATCTTGGTGGAGGAAAGATGATTAGAGGGAACTCATAATGAGTTGAGAGGATAAGCAGCCTTTTAGATTGTAGATGTGATAAAAAGGGGCAAAATACGGTTGAAGAAACCGAGGATTGGTTAGCAACGGCCTAGTACAGTTTAGTACAAGTTGGTCATCTTGGTACAGTTTCTACTATTTGCTTATGCTGTTGCTTATGACAATGGAGAAATTAACTGCCAATAAAACTTGTGCCCACAAGTCAGACAGTTCATTTCACGAGACATGGTTTCACATATACTGTATCATTCAGGATTGCAATCCTGTTGCTGTCGCATACTCAGAAGTGCAAGTACTTTTGATGCACCGGATATGAAATTGCACGAGTAACTCATTTTCAAAATTGGTTGTGTAATGAGCTTTTACATTTCGTTATAACATTGATCGGTGTTAGCGGCTACTGACCTGGAATTGCTTACGCAGGGAAGGAAGAAGTTCCTTAGCTACTTCCAGTGCTGTATCAAGGCCTGAAGAACTGCCAACTCTGTCACAGCATAGAACTGCTGAGCAAATTTAGTTTAGGCTTCTTTGGTTTTGTTAAGTTTGAAAAAATGTGTAATATATTCGTCCAGATGCTTTATCCACCTGTCTTTTTGGAGAAGAAAACTATTTATGAGGGAAACAAATTGCTTTCATGTTGAGTTACAATGTTACCTTGTAATACATTGAAGGAGAAATGGGAAAATTTCGTATTTGATACAACTTTTGAACTGTATTCACAAAACGATACAAAAGTTGCACGTATTTACAAAAAAATCAATCATACCCGGTATCTGAAAATCCGGTTTTGAATAGGTAATCCAAAAACCGAATTTGGCATAATCGGAATCTGGAAAACCGGATATTGCGTATTTTGAATTTAAAAATCAAATACTCGGAATTTAAAAATCAAAAATCAAATCAGCTCGGTACCTGGTAAACCGGTTATGCATACCCGGTTTACCAAAAACCGGGTATTTTTTTTTTTTTTGCTTTTTTCTATTTTTTCAACCCGAGCTGATTCAAATGCAAATAACTTTCGCTATACAACTCCAAATTCAATGAGACAACTTCCTAAATTTGTGTAAAATCATGTAGATTATGAATATGCAAAAAAATTTTAGTTTTGATTATTGTGCGGCAAATGATCTCAAATTTACCAGAAATGGTAAAATGTGAAATTTTTGTAACACAGCTCCAAATGGAATGAAACCAACTTCATTGTGATCCTTAGGTCATAAGCTTTGCAAATATGTACAAATATTTGAATTTGGACGTAAGTTGTAATAATTGCTAGCTTAGTTAGATTTTGACACATGTAAATGGGAAATTTTCATATTTGATATAACATATCGCATGATGAAAATTTCTTTTTGTAATGAAAATTGTGGAATTATAAAGATATGTATGTACGTGTGATAACCATGAAGTTGCACAAAAAAACGTACAAAAAATAAGAGAAGACAAATGACACATATAAAACCGTTGCATTGTATAACATAAAAAAAGAAGTAAACGAACTAGTTCACAATTGCACCCAAAAGTATCATCAGGATAACTACATATATAAGTTTCTCTAACCACTTGATATGATCTAAAATACGCTCGACCTTAAACATGAGCATGTTAAGTCTCTGCTCGAGCATAGGGTCCATCCTCTGCTCTAGCCCGGGCTACATCCTTTGTAGTATTGTGCTACTGGGACGTTCCATCGTTGTATTCATGGTGTCTTCCCACTAGAAATATTGGCGTCCTGTAGCCTACATGATGATGTGAATATGGTTTAAGGCCGTAGAAAGAAAGATGATCTCACGAGAAATAGAAAACTCGAACAGAAGAATAATCATCAAAAGCTAAAGAAATCAAACCTCATTTTCACTTACAGAGAAATAAGGGCATTTGTAAAACACCCGACCGTTATTTTCCAGAGTGTTGGCGTAGAACACATTAGCTTTCACATGGCAGTTAGGACAATCTACCCACCTTGCATTAGCAAGCGCAGGAGCCATCCGATTCGCTGAGCTCGAGGTTTGAGACATGGTCTTCACATAAGCGACGAACGCTGAAATAGGATGAAGAAGAAGACGATATGAGGAAGAGGATATGAAATGCTCGACATTTCAGTGTGGAATGTATATGCTGGGCATGCCTCCGTATTTATAGCAAGTTTTCGGTGACCGCGCCGCCTGGCCTCGCCCGCACACAAGAGAGGAGGCGGCGGCTAGGGTAAAACCCTAGCTGTCGGTTTTAACGTGGGGACTTTGAGCCTATTGGGCCGAACCAAGCCTAATAGGCCCACTCGGTTTTTTTCAATTGTTTTTCTGAAATTCAGTAAATAATTCTAGGTAATTGATATTAAATACTAAAATTAGATATATTTTTTTTAGTATGGACTTCCATAAAATTTGGAAAATAACGTTTTAGCCCACATTGGAAGTTCTATACCCTGGGTTTATTTTCTAACTCTTTGCCATGATTAATGTGCTAAATTAATTTTTCTGTTACTCAATTAATTTTGAAAATTGCTTAAATATTAACGAAAAATTGCAAAATTTGCTAGAAAATTATGAGGACATGAGTGGTTGAGATTTGATTTTAGTAATGAAGGAATAGATGCATGACAATTGATGTCTAGGAAAACACATATGAGGCTTGGTTCTTTAATTGGCACCCGGAAACAGGAAGTGTTCCCTCCCTCATGTGAGCCCTAGAGGCAGGTTGACCTGGCCATGCGTCGAGTTGACAGAGACATTCATTACTTGTTTTCACTCCCAGCCAACAAGAGTTACATAAGATGTAATCAGCATTATGCCACATTTAATTTATGTCGAAACTTATTTTTTGTTATTAAGTAATGCTGAAAATCAGTTGTATAATTAACAGAAAATGGCTAAATGCTAGGAAAATTCTGTGAAAATTGTGATAATTATCTACTGAATAAACATAGAGCAAAACTTTATTGATTCAATGAGGATGCATGCAAAATAATACTTTACCAGTAGTAAAATCTCGTATTGCTTGCATACAGGATATGTCTGACATTGCAAAAAGGGAATTTGATGTGTTTGCCCTGGATGGCAACAATTATCTCACTTGGGCAATGGATGCCAAAATCAACCTAACAGCTAGAGCATCGAGTCGCTATTGCCCGCGAAGTCAGTGCACTGTGTGCCCGAACCTGCAAAATGCGCTGCTTTACATTTTCTGAGGCACCATCTTCATACGGACCTGAAGACTGAATATTTGATGGAGGACCTGCTGGTATTATGGAATTTCCTGAATGAACGTTACAACCAGCAAAGATCTGTGTTGTTGCCAGAAGCACAACGCGAATGGACCCTCCTACGCTTTCAGGATTTCAAAACTGTAGCAGCATATAATTCTGCAATGCATAAACTTATCGCTAAATTAACATTTTGTAATCAGAAAGTTACTGATGCTGAGATGATTGATAAAACTTTGTGCACCTTCCACCATAACATGATGATACTACAACAATAGTACCGTCATGCAAAGTACAAAAAATACTCTGAGCTTATTAGTGTTCTGTTAGAAGCAGAAAAACATGATTAACTCCTGTTGAAGAATCATCATGTAATTGTTAATGGAAATCAAGCAATTTTAAAAGTTCGGGTTTTTAGGACTCCAATTCATAACTCAAAACGTTTTTAAAAAGTTGGAACTACTAGATTTCACCCATCTTATCCGCTGAGACCCACTTGCCGGTCTCTAAGAAATCAGAAGGTTGCAGGGTTCCATACAGATACAGGAAAACAGAAGAAGAAACAAAACCCGGAAATCCCTGCACCCACACAGCAACTCATCGAGATAGGAAGATAATGGTGGGCCGGAAGCCACTCCGCCGGCGCCGTGCGGACCCGCCTCCGCCTCCGCCGGCCTTCGGCGCCACGGCCCGGCCAACCTCACCCCGCTCCTCCGCCTCCGCGTCCGCCGCCGACCTGGACGAGCTGCTTCTCACGGCCCCGCCGCCGTCGTCATCGGAGCCCCGGAGCTTCCCGTACGCGGTGAAGCAGCAGTGCTGGGAGAAGGCGGAGATGGTGCCCGGGCGCGACCCGGAGAGGTGGCGCCGCGACGCGCTCGGCAACGTCGTCTTCCGCAAGCTCGTAGGCTGCCCCGGCTGCCTCTGCCACGACTACGACCACATCGTGCCCTACTCCAAGGTCCCAACCCCGACTCAAGCCCCAAACTAGCTCTTGAAAAACTGCTCCTGCTGTTTCCTTGATGCGTGGTGATGCGAATTGCGAAAGCCGGGGGATTTCTGTGGTTCTTGGAGAGTAATAGTACAGCTTTGGTGCTACGAGACTCACTAGCGCCTTGCATCTGACTATTTTATTGTTCGAAGCGTGGTATGTGATTTTGTGTGATGTGTTGTATCACTGATCCTTTGAAATTGGCAGGGCGGGAAGAGCACATTGGAGAACTGCCAGGTTTTGCAGGTACAGGCATCTATCCCCTCTTCGATCACTCCACTGTTTACCCAAAAGTGTGCTATGTTTAGAACAAGAAAATGGGGACTGGTTGGTGCTTCTAGGCAATTGAGACAACCGAGCTTCCTATATTATGCCCACCTGTTTGCATGTTGTTTGTGCAAGTGTGCTTCTTTCTTCAGCCACAATTCTACCAAAGTAGTTGCTCATTATCTTACAGTTACTATTGACATAATAATTAAGTCACTCATGATCGAAACTTGTCTCCAGCGTGTTGCCTTGTTGGGGAAAAAATAATATGGCAAGTAGTATGATTACTGTGATGTACTAGTTCATTTTACAAGGCACAACTGATGTATCGTTCCTGCTTGCAGGCTACTGTGAATCGATCTAAAGGAAACAAAACTGAGGTATCCAAATCTGAACTCGTACAGAAGAGTGCATATTGTAGGGTTTCAGGTTAGTAATATCTATCTTAAATGAGCCTGCTGCCTTTAGTGAAGCAGTCACTGAGCACAGTACTTAAATTATTCCAACTTGCTAATTCACTCTGTCGATACTGTAGGACGTGATATGGATCTTCTTGAACTCTCGGCCTATGGGTATGTCCGACGAGGGCCGGATTCAGGGGGCTGCAAAATCCAATGAAGACGGGGTATATCTGAAGAGTGATGCTGATCAATTTCGAGTAGTTGCCTCAAATATGGAAAGAGAAAGCTTGGTTGATGGTTGTATCCAATATGTTTAATTATTTGTCTGTAATTTGATACTTCAAGTGATTTATCCGAGAAAAAGAATATTTGTTATTTTGGAACCCAATATCATTTGTGTTCAGTACCTTTTCTCGTTACTCCTGTTCTATAGCATGGAATTTTTACTATCATATGGTTTATCTGGAAATACTAATGAGAGTAAAAACTATACATAAGAATAATGTTTAATATGATATAATGTTGGAATTCAGATAAGTGACAGCTGACAATTTGTGTGTTCGGTTTTAATATTTGTGGTATTGTATACTCTTACAGACTTCTGGTGACCTCTTCTTTTCTTAAATACTTCATCAATGTCATCGTATAGTTGAGAAAAAAATTCCAAATCCTGATTTAGGGCCCCTTTTTTTGTATGCAATACCCAAGTTCTGAAGTGTGGTCAGCGCAAACATGCATCCATGCATTTGCTTTAATTGCGACATCACATTTGTGCCCATTCCTCCCATTTTTCTGCATAAAGGATTGTGTACACAGGTACTGCAATCTTTCCACGCGAATTGATTGAGTTAACATTTGTATCCACAGATGTTTGAGTGGATGGGGGAGGCATGGCGATGTATGATCTTGATTGGCAACCCACAAATGATGCAAGTTCCAGATCCAAGACATGATGATGCCACTGAAGCGACAATGACTGGTTATGTTGAGATTTTTTTGGGTACTTCCTGAAATTTTTATATTCTTACACTGCTTTTGGAACTTCAAACCTGAGTACGATTTAACGCCAGTATCTGAATCGGACCAGTGTAATTAATCTCATGTTTTCTATAATTTGAAATACACAAAATGACAAAATGGACTCTATTGCTGCCATTTTCTTATAGTGTAAATAGATCTGTTCTTCATAAGGATGGCAGCTTTATCTATAGGTTTGAATGCCTACGGGTACCCGATCCGATAAGGACGGATATAGGTAGTATTTCAGATCTATAAATTTTTGAATTTAAGTATATGATAAGATCATGATCCTAATATATACCTATAAATATCTAATAAGTATCCAACGACATGTCAGGCCTACTTTTTATGAAATATACATTAAAAAACCCTAATGCCTTATGCCTCTGCTGCTCCGCAATTCCCCAATCCTCGATCAATACCCCATTCCCTCCCCCAATGCGGCTCCTCTTGCCTCGACTCCTCCTGCTTCTCCGCCGTGCCTGGGCCGCCTCGCCTCTGGCTCCTCCTCGCATTCCGTTCCTCCCTACTCCCACCTCACTCGGCCCAAGAACGCCCCGCTCGGCGCCCCCCGTTGGCCTCGGCCTTCCCTTCCCCCCGCGCCGCCCCCCTTCACTGCACCTTGGCCCCGTCAGCTCCCTCCCTCCGGCTCCCCCTCCTGTTTCCCTCCATCCGCCTCCCCCTCTCCCCTCCCCCTCAGTGGGGCGTGGCGGCAGGGCGGGCGGTGGGGTGTGGTGGCCATGGCGTCAGCGGCTATGGTGGGCGTGGCAACGGCTACGGCGTGCAGGGCGCGGCGCCTTCCCTTTCACCCTTCGGCCAGGTACCATGCCCCCTCCGCTTGGCAAGTACCTAGATTAGATAAATCGGATAAGGCCCCCAAGTTATAGGCAATTTACACCTTTCTTAGCCAACTATATAATTAACCTTCTATGCTTTTCTTTTAAATGTTGCACAAATATTAAAGCATGAATGAAGGCTTGATGGTGATTACTTACCTCTTCGTTTGTTTTATCGATAAAATTTCTTTAATGACGGTAATGACCGAGCCACCACGCGTATTGGCTGCACCCGCCACGTCGGCTCCCACGTCCTGCCGCGCTGAGACCGTAGGCCTGAAGCCTCGCTGGCGCCTGCGCCGTCGTGTGCCCCTGCTGGATGCCGCGTCAGCATGCCCATGTGCCACGTGCCCCTATCACACCACCAACCATCGTCCCTACTAGGTGCACGACGGCTCGTGCCTATAGCTGGGTTGTATCGCGCTGCTAGCTATCGCCCCATTGCGTGCCCTCGGGTGACTGCACCGAGTCACCGCCGCCGCTACCTCACATGAGGCGGCTAGATTTAAAAACACTAGTCGCTCAATCATGGGCCGCGATCGTTGTGAGCCACACACTTGATGGGCCACAGTACCTACCAACATAGCCTCGGTCGTACGGCCCGGCAAGTTTCCGAACTGGAATCGGAAAAAAGAGAAAATAAATAAAAATGGTAATTTTGCACTTTAACACCTGGAGCTACGGTTATTTACGACCGGCCATGAAAATTTTACTTGTAATTCCAAAAATGGTTAATAAATTCAAAAGATTTATATTAAATTCTAGAAATTGAAAATTTATGTATATGGGCTTTCATAAATTTATTGATTTTTTTTATTCTTTGCACACTTTGGAACGTTCATATCTTTGTGTTTATTTTTCCTGACATAATTCCATTATATGCTATTTTTATTTTATGTTATTTTTGATAATTCTAAAAATTTCTTGATAATTAGCACAAAAATATGAAAAATGCTAGGAAACTTTAGGTAATTATCTTCTTAATTGGTATAGACCGAACACTGATTCAATTTAAGCATACAATATAATATTTTACCTTCAGTAAAATTCAGTTTTGCTTGCATATAGGATATGTCCGTCATCGCAAAGAGTGAATTTATTGAGCTAGCCCTGAATAGGAACAATTACCTCACATGGGCAGTGGTTGCTAAGATCAACTTGATAGCTCAATCTCTTGGAGCTGATATCACTTGGCCTGAAGCTGACACCCCTGTCTTCTTGAAGCCTCCAAGTATGCAGTCCTGCACTTCTCGAGGCACCATCTCAATGCGGACTTGAAGGCTGGATATTTGATGGAGGATGACTTACTGGCACTATGAAATTCCCTAAAGGAACTATGTAACCAGCAAAGATCTGCCCTGCTGCCATAGGCACAGCTCGAATGGACCCTCTTACGCTTTCAGAATTTTAAGACTGTGGCAGCATACAACTCCGCCATGCACAAGCTTATCGCTAAACTGACATTCTGTAGCCATAAAGTTACTGATGCTGAAACGATAAACAAGACATTGTTCAGATTTCAACCCAATATGAGGATACTGCTACAATAGTATTGTCATTCTAAGTACCAAAAGTACTCTGAGTTTATTTGTATTTTGCGAGAAGCAAAAAACAATGATGAACCCCTGATGAAGAATCATCATGCTTTCCCTAATGGGACAAATGCAATGCCCAAAGCACATGCAATGCTCAGTAAGCTAGCAATAGCCATAGCCGCGACAAGGGTTAAAGGCATAAATGAGGAAATTGGAAGAATGACAGAACACACAAGGAAAGAGACAAGTCTTAGTGGAAAAGTAAAAGTAAGGGACCAGAGAGTTTCCAGAAGCAATACTCGGCCATCAATGTTGCAACCCTACTTTAGGTGTGGATACACTATCCATTGGTCGCCCACCTGCCACACCTCGAAGCATTTGGTGGACCTTTACATGCAATCACTAACAAATTCTAGAAGAACCAAGAGAATAAGACTAAGGCACACTCTATCGCTCAAACCTGTCGTTGAGAAGAAAATCGAGAAGACCTGACCCTACAATAGAGTTCAAAGAGAGCCTTCTCAGATATAAAACCTCTCTTATGGATAAAGACGACCTTCTTGGAACTGAACTCAATGAGTTCCAGAATTCATGTGAGGTCTATCATATTATTTTTTAATTGATTATAAGTATGTGTAAGTAATTTCACTAAATCATCGTTTTAGCAGAAAACTATGGGTCTACAGGGTGTAGCATTGGGCCTTACCCAACATGAAAGAGTTCATACCAGAGATATTTTTCTTTCAATTAATCCAGCTCAAAATATTATACTATACATATAGGACTGTACAGTGGAGCTGTTGTAATTCGTAAATCATAGCAAATCAATAATGGATAGATGTTACAACTCGCTGAGTTCTCTTTTAGAAAGTTCCCCGGAAGAAAATTTGCTGATTCGTGCTCTTATTTACTCTTAGGTTTTCTTACTAGTGAATCACCCTTATGTTTGCGAAGTAGCCCCCATGTCTATCCAGCAATGTCAAATATGAAAGCCATCACTCTATTTGAATAGTGCCAATATAATGCCCAAGATTGCGCAGCGTATTTTACATCTCATTTGTCTCTTATTAATTACATCAAATTCAAACATACGTGGAACTTTGTCTAATGCAACGTAGTATTTTGATGTGTACCGTTGCACGTGTCAAACGTTGACGGAAGACTTTAGGTCCTGAATCCCGATTTTTGGAAGAAACGAACGCTCAGGATATCTTCACAAGATTGATGGGATGTGTCTTCTTAGTAGATAAGATTGTCCTAACTGGTAGAATTTTCCCATAAGCCTATACACGTGGAAGCAGAGGATGGGCAAGTGTTTAGTATCTTCTTACGGGCAACCAAGGTAACGCGAGTTTCAGACGAGGACAGCTAGCTCAAACGAGTTTAAGCTGGTATTAGTGTTTGGATTTGGGCTCGAGCTCAGTTCCATTCACGCTTAAGTAGGTTGATGTCAGCGACCTGATGAAGCCGGCGAAGGAATCAGTCGAAGGGCATGGACTTCAAAGGAGGATGTCAAGAGCTCATAAGCCCAATCCACGATATCATGGGCCGGAATGGGTCCAACAGTAGATATACATGTTAATTTCCAGATAATGTGTAAACTGAGACATGACTTGTAAATGGTGGAGAGTATATATACACCTGGAGTGTGAGGGTTAGGGGGGGGGGGGGATGACTTGGCGGTGCTGTCTCCCAGAGAGCAGCGGAACTTGGCGGCGGCGGCCCTGTGTTTAATTCCGAAATCCCACATCAAACTGTTGGTTGTTTCATTTGCTGTTGGTAGTTCACATCTGGTAGTTCACATCTGGTATCAGAGCCAGAGAAAGGCTCGCATCCTGGCGGCAGGGCATCACCATTTCACTCGGCTACAAGCGAGATCGGAAGCCATGGCGGCATCGCGAGCGGATGATCCACTTGCTACCATCTTGGCCAAGTTAGAGGAGAACAGCAAGAAGGAGGATGAGACCCGATCGATGGTAGCAGATGTACAGCACTATGTCCGCCGCGTCGATGAATCATTGCGGAAACTGGCAGAAGAGCATGAGCAATTGGAAGTCTGGAAACCGAAGGTGGAGAATCGGGTGACTGATTTGCATACTTCGGTCACCGATCTAAAGCAGCAGATTGGACGCGTTCTTGCGCAGATGCCCCTTGATCCATCCGGTTCCAAGGGCGATTTGGGAGCGTCACCTTCCGCACACCCGGAAGGTTTGCCGGCAGCGGCGACGTTCGGGTCAGGCGACCACCGTGAGAGTTTTTACCGAGTGCAGCGCTAGGTCGGGCGACGCCTTGATTGCCTCCTCCGGTCACAGGTAACCAATTTCAGACTCCGGCTTACCATTCGCAGTTTACACCGGGAATTATGTCTAATGCGACCTTTGCTTCTATGGCTCATAGTTTGGGTGCAAATTTACCGCAAATCAATTTGCCCTCATTTGATGGTTCGAACCCAAAACTGTGGAAGAATCGCTGTGAAAATTTTTTCGCGTTTTATTCTGTGCCGGAGGAAATGTGGGTTCGCTTAGCAACTCTTAGTTTTGAGGGTCCGGCTATTTTTTGGATGCAATCAATGGATCAAAAGGTCTTTAACATGAGCTGGGAGGAGTTAGGAATCACTTTGGCCAACAGATTTGGTAGAGATCAACATGGCGCCCTTGTGCGCAAATTCTTCCATATACATCAAACGGGCACTGTAGCTGAATATATTGAACAATTTGATGTTCTAGTTCATCAGTTAATGGCCTATGACAGTACTCTGCATAATGAATTTATGACTGCACGTTTTATCGATGGCCTCAAAAATGAACTTCGATCAGTAGTTGTGATTCAGCGACCTAAAGATTTAGATACTGCTAGTGCGCTTGCTCTGTTGCAGGAGGACGTATTGGCTACCTCACCTCGGCGCGGAAATGGTCGAGTAGAGACATCAAATGTTAACAGATCATTCAGCCGTCCATTGGCTATGCCCCTACCACCACCTCCGATGTCCCGGCCGTCCACAACAACGGCGATCGACGACAAGAGAGTGGCAACATCACGGCCAAGTCACACAGATGACCGTATGTCTGCTTTGATGGCTTACCGTAAGGCAAAAGGGTTATGTTTTAAATGTGGTGAGCGTTGGGGACAGGCTCACAGATGTTCAGCAACGGTACCTTTGCATTTGGTTGAGGAGATGTGGGCGTTGGCTCGAGAGTCAGAGGAAGATGTGAAGTCTGTAGCGGCTGGTGATCCCCTCATTTATTCCACATCAGAACCAACCGACGATCACTTGTTGGCTATTTCCTGTGAAGCTATGGCGGGTTCAGAGGGTGGCAAGACCATTCGCCTCAGGGGATGGGTTCATTGTCAGGATGTATTGATGTTGGTTGACTCCGGCAGTTCTGGGAGTTATATTGGCAGTCATTTGTTACCTCTTATGCCGGGTGTCAGGAAGATGGAACAACCACTGCGGGTTCGTGTTGCTGATGGGGGAATTTTGGACTGCAAATTTTTGATTCCAAACTGCCAGTGGATGTGTCAGGGTACTTCCTTTGTAACCGACCTTAAGGTCTTACCGTTGAGTGGGTACGACATAATCTTGGGTATGGACTGGTTGGAAAAGCATAGCCCGATGGAGATCCATTGGGGACACAAGTCACTCGCCTTTCTTTATAAAGACCAGAAAGTGAGATTGCAAGGAGTTATTCCTACTGTCAGCCGGTGCCCTACCATCAGTGAACCTCAACTCAGTGCATTGCTTAAACAGGATGCTATTGAACAGGTTTTGGAAATTTCGGTGAGTACAGGTCCCAGCAGGCAGTCAGCCAAACATCCAGACATTACTCGATTGGTTGCCGACTTTGCTCATTTGTTTCAAGTGCCGACTGGGTTACCTCCTCATCGGAACTTTGATCATGGCATACCTCTGCTACCGGGAGTGCAACCATTTCGGTTATGGCCTTACAGATATACTCCACAACAGAAGGATGAAATCGAAAAACAAGTGCTCGAGATGCTGTCTACCGGGGTCATACAACACAGCTCAAGCCCTTTCGCGTCGCCAGTTCTGCTAGTGAAGAAGAAAGACGGAGAATGGCGCATGTGTGTGGACTATAGGCGGTTAAATGCCCATACAGTGAAAAATAAGTATCCAATGCCAGTTTTGGACGAACTACTTGATGAGTTAGTTGGGGCAACTGTGTTTTCAAAGCTAGACCACCGAGCAGGCTATCATCAGATTAGGATCAAAGAGGGGGAGGAATTTAAAACGGCATTCCAAACTCATAATGGGCACTATGAGTACAAAGTGATGTCCTTCGGCCTATGTGGAGCACCAGCTACTTTTCAGAGTTTCATGAATTTTGTGTTAGCCCCATTACTGCGGAAGTGTGTTGTGGTATTCATTGATGATGTATTGGTATATAGTTCCAGTATGGCAGCGCATGTGGAACATCTGCGGCAAGTATTCAAGTTACTTAGTCAACATCAGCTGCATCTCAAGCTATCTAAGTGCTCTTTCGGCCAACCTCAACTGGAGTTCCTAGGACATGTAATCAGTGCAGGAGGGGTGGCAACTGAACCGAACAAGATTCGAGCCATACAGGATTGGCCAGTGCCTACATGTGTGAAGGATATCAGAAGTTTCTTGGGCATGGCCGGTTACTATAGACGTTTTGTGCAAGGGTTTGGATTGATCAGTAAGCCGTTGACCAATCTCTTAAAAAAAGGGGAACAGTTCGTATGGATAGAACAAACGCAGTAATCGTTTTTAGCTCTCAAACACGCCCTAGCTTCGGCACCTGTGCTAGCGATGCCAGATTTTTCCCAACCTTTTGTGATTGAGAGTGATGCAAGTGAGAGAGGCATTGGAGCTGTTTTACAACAGAAGAATCATCCAATAGCCTTTATCAATAAGGCTTTAGGACCAAGAAATCAAGGATTATCTACCTATGAAAAGGAATTCTTAGCGATATTATTTGCTGTTGATCAGTGGCGTCCATATTTGCAACATGCCCCTTTTGTGATCAAAACTGATCATCAGAGTTTAACACACTTGCTGGATCAACGAGTTAACTCCTCATTACAGAAAAAGGCAATCACAAAACTCTTAGGACTCCAGTTTACCATACAGTACAAGAAGGGGCAAGAGAATCGTGTTGCAGATGCTTTGTCGAGGCGTCCTGACTTCCATCTCGACGACAGTGACATGTGTTTGGCTACCTCTACTGTATCCTTGAGCAAACCGTTGTGGCTGGAGCAAGTGGTACTAGGGTATGAGAATGATCCTGCGACGAGCAAGATTTTGGCTGCCTTGGCGGTTGGGGGTGAGTTACAGAATTTCACACTCCAGGAAGGTGTTTTGCGGTTCAAGAATAGAATTTGGATTGGTAGCAATCCGGAACTACAACAGAAATTAATGAGGAATCTTCATGATAGTGCCTTAGGGGGCCACTCGGGTTTTCCAGTCACCTATCGTCGCATCAAGAATCTATTTGCTTGGCCATTAATGAAGAAAATGATTCACACTTTTGCGACTTCCTGCGAAATCTGTCAACGATCTAAACCCGATCGAGCTAAGTATCCTGGGCTCTTATTACCTCTTGCAATTCCAGAGCATGCTTGGCAAACTGTAACTCTAGACTTCATTGAAGGATTACCGAAAGTTAATCCATACAACTGTATATTGGTTGTGGTGGATAAGTTTTCTAAATTTGCCCATTTCCTTCCTTTAGCACATCCTTTCACAGCCATTACAGTAGCGCATACATACATGTCCCAAGTGTATAGATTACATGGCATGCCTAGGGCTATAATATCTGATAGAGACAAAGTTTTCACTAGTCATCTGTGGCAAGAGCTATTTAAATTATCAGGTACTACTTTAAATATGAGCAGCGCTTACCATCCGCAATCTGATGGGCAAACGGAACGAGTAAATCAATGTCTGGAAGCCTACCTTCGATGCTTTGTGCAAGCTTGTCCTAGACAATGGATTAAGTGGATTTATCTAGCAGAATTTTGGTATAATACTAGCTACCATTCAGCGCTCAAAGCATCCCCATTTGAGGTCCTGTATGGTCACCCACCCAACCATTTCGGTATTAATCCAACTGAAGTTTGCACAGTTCCAGATCTGCAGGATTGGCTTGATCAACGTCACTATATGCAGCAGTTGGTGCGCTTCCATCTCCAACGGGCGCAGCAACGTATGAAACAACAGGCAGATAAGCACCGATCTGAACGCACCTTTAAAGTCGGAGATATGGTATTTGTCAAGGTTCAGCCGTATGCTCAGACTTCAGTAGCAGCTAGAGCAAATTACAAATTAGCCTTAGGTGCCGGATAGTATCGATGGTGCGTAAGATCAATGATGTGGCTTATGAATTGGAATTGCCAGCCTCAAGTTCTATTCATCCGGTGTTTCATGTATCTCTTTTGAAACCGGCTAAAGGAACATCCCACCAGGTCAGTGCACATCTCCCTGACTATGACAATATTCTGAGGTTTCCTTTACATATTCTGGATCGCCGATTATGTCGCTTCGCGCCAATGTGATTCCTCAATCGCTTGTGCATTGGGCAAAGTGGGCGGCATCGATGGCTTCCTGGGGACGAGCAAGCGATGAAAGAGCAATTTTCACGCGCCACCTTGGGGACAAGCCGGCCGCTGGCGAGGCGGATGTCACGACTGATGAAGTCGGGCGAAGGAATCAGTCGAAGGGCATGGACTTCAAAGGAGGATGTCAAGAGCTCATAAGCCCAATCCACGATATCATGGGCCGGAATGGGTCCAACAGTAGATATACATGTTAATTTCCAGATAATGTGTAAACTGAGACATGACTTGTAAATGGTGGAGAGTATATATACACCTGGAGTGTGAGGGTTAGGGGGGGGGGATGACTTGGCGGTGCTGTCTCCCAGAGAGCAGTGGAACTTGGCGGCGGCGGCCCTGTGTTTAATTCCGAAATCCCACATCAAACTGTTGGTTGTTTCGTTTGCTGTTGGTAGTTCACATCTGGTAGTTCACAGTTGACAATAATCAATAATTTAATATACACTAATTTTTAACAATAGCAAAAGCTGAGTTCAGATCTAAACTCGAACCCTATTCCAAACTAGTTTGAGCCAACTTAAGTTTTTATCAAGCACAAACTTAATAGATCAGACTCGCTCGAACTCGGTTTGTTTACCACCCTACCCCTCCCCCCCTAATTTTATAGTGTTCTCGTGGGACAAAATGAAAAGGACATGCAGGGAAACGGACAAAAGGGACGCTTGGATTGCAAGCGTCCGTAGAAAGATCAAATCCTCACCAGAAAGTTGGAAATGAAAGAACAGGTGTCGATCGGAACCGGCCAGCTGCGATCTAACTAACAAAGTAAACAACAGAGAGAAAAAAAAATCCAAGAACGTGTATAAAAACGAAGAAAACGAGCTATACTTTTTTCTGGTTTGAAAGCAAAAGGTTTGGTGTTTCTTGCTTTTTCTTGCAGCTTTCGTTTGCTTCTCTTCGGTTGGAAGAAGATTTCCAAATTTCAAATCCGGTCATTTTTCAACCGGGGTTTTCAAAATTTTAGCTAAAATCATCAAGATTTCGGCCAAAATTATTAAGAATTCTTTCAAACTGAACCGACCAAAAAATGATAAAAAAACATGTCAATTTTTTTAAAAAATTTTGTGGATAGTCTTGACCCTAAATCCAATCAAATCCGGCCCACAAAAATGAAAATTAGGTAAAAATTCCCGAGATTTCGGTTAAAATTACCAAGATCTCGCCGAGATTTTGTAAGGTACTGTAGTATTTAAAAATAAAAATAAAAATTTATCCGACCAAGATTTAGGATCTCGGAGGTTCCAAAATCAGAAATCTCGACCGGATTTCCGAAATCTCAACGATATTTGGATCCATGCATGAGTCACCTATCATGGCCTGATGGCTCTTCCAATCCCATATCTCAGCCACGTCAGATGCAGATCCACTAGAGTTCAGCAAGTTAATTACCTAATTACCTGCAGGCTGCAGGGGCTGTCAAATGCAGAGAACATTGGAAGGCTATTACTTTAACTTACTGCTGGCATTTTACCTTGTACACCTTGTTCTGTTTCCTTTACAGAAAGAATTGCTTGTAGTTACAGGATGCAAATCATGAATAGGGGGAAGAACAAAGAACCCATCATCTTGCAGCTGCTACGAACAGGGAGTAGCTGTCCCAGCGAAACCGAACCCCAGCAAAACGAAAGCAAAGGCCTGGAGGTAGATGTACAGATAGTAGTGCTTGGCTCCAAGCACAAAGTCGTAAGAGGCGCATACCAGGAGGTAGAATGCGACCAGGAGCTCAGGAACGTAAATCCTGCAGGGGGGAAGGTGAAACCAGCAAGAATATATAGTGTCAGGCATTTGTTTTCATTGTTCTGCTAGCAGAGGGATATTACGAGTAGTGCTTATATGCATCACTCTTTTGATACAAGTTGCACAAATCTTGAAATAAGCGAAAGGACAAGTAATTACCATCTACTTTTCATTCATGCTTTGTGCAACTTTTAAATAGTGATACATAGAAGCACCTCCCATTACGGTTTCATGTTGAAGTTCGTTTTTTGGTACCTCTCGACGCACTCTGTTGGCTTCAGTGGTTCAAGGAGGGGGACTTCAAGCTTGTCCTTCATATGGTCTCCTACCTTCTCAGTGACCACCCACTCGTTGACATACATGGTCTCGAGCAAACCAGTTAGGGCTGCGCGCATTCGATGCATGGACATGACGTTCTCGAACAGAATCCAGAACGGCATCAGATGGAGAGACCTGGCATGTATTGAATGAAACCTGTAAACATGTGAAAATTAACAGGCAGGGCACATAGAGAGCTGTTCTCTGGAGGAAGAATATCATTTTACCCGGGATTTCTGATGGCGTTCATGATGGTAATGGCGGTGGGAATGTAGACCATCCCCCAGACAGGAATGCTAACTTCAGGGACCATGACAGACAGTGGAATCACAACACAGTAGAACAGGAATGTCAGGATGGGAGCGATCACCCTTCGTACAAAGAAAAAGCTGTACAGAAGATGGAGTTTCTTCCATACAGATACGCCCTGCATCACGCATAGTCGGTAAAGAAACTTATTGCATGACAATCCTGTAACTTATTCCATCCATGTCATATTCAAGAACACTTGCCTTGCTTATAACAATTTCCCCTGCCATTTTTCTGAAGAGGTTGGCAGCACCACAAGTCCACCTATGCTGTTGATAACGGTAGGCCTTGAAGGTACTTGGGAGTTCACTCTTAACCTATATAAGATTTGTCACCGTAACAGATTACAATATACACATATGCTTGTTCAAGAATCAACGATTTGCAAGTTGCAGAAAGGCATACCCTTATATCACCAACATACAAGAATTGCCATCCCTTGAGGCTTGCCCGTACAGCCAAGTCCATGTCTTCCACAGTTGTGCGATCCTTCCATCCTCCTGCGTCGTTAATAGCTGATACACGCCATACACCAGCAGTACCTGTAATAGGACCGATCAATGCTGTTACGAACAGGCACAATCTCACATAAATGGATTTCACATGAGCTCTTTATGGTACACTAAATTCAATATGAATTGTTTATTCTTTTCGATCTAATGAATCAGATTAGCTATTATTTATTTATACTTCCTTTGTTAGTAGGAATAACAAATCAATGGCTAAGTCTGATTTCTACTACCCATCTTATACTACTAGTATAATGCACTGTAAAATTTCTCTTTTCACATTGGCTCTTACCATTGAAACCAAAGAATGCATGCATAGATGAGCCCGACTCCTGTTCTACTTTGAAATGATAATCCAGTGACATCTTCTGTATCCTTGTCATCAGGCAAACATCATAGTTCACTGCAAAATTGCCCGACAAAGGCCAGGGCAGGAACATCCTGTAATCAGAATGAACAAAAGTTCTCACTTCAAATTATCAATATCACCGCATTACCCATTGGAAAGCTGAACAAATTGCATCAGAACATCAGCAGTAGTGAGCCTAATTTAATGCTTAATAACTTAAAAAATGTAATGCTAAACTTTCTTTGGTTGTCATTCCATGTAAGTTCTTCATACTTCATTCAACTTGATGACAGGATGAAAACCAACAAGGTCTGAGAGTTGAGAACCAAATTAGACAAAAATAAAGAGTTGAATAACCAAATAAACAGACCTGCCTTGGACCAAATGCAACTTTTTCAGAAAGTTCAGGGACTGGATTAGTACTATACTGCTTCATTTTTCAATCATATCATTTGAAAACAAGAGTAACAACTGTAAAATTCATATTTAATTTAAGTAGTCTGACATGACAAGTCATGGAAAACTTGATTACCAAATTCCCAACGTGTCTGCACCAGAGCAATCTTTGGGTTGTGCACAAGAAATGGTATAGTTTTTAAAAGGAAGTCAGATTCAGGTTGGAAATCCGCATCGAAGATGACAACAAAATCACATTGTTGCACATAGCTATGTTCCATGCCCTTCTTCAAGGCTCCTGCTTTGTATCCCTTCCTGTTATCTCTAATCTCATATTTTATGTTAATCTTTTTGCTGGCCCAATCTTTGCACTCAAGTTCCACTAGATCCTGCATTTGACCAAAATTGAAATACAGAAGTCAATTCAAAGTAAAAGAACAAAGATCCTATAATGCTAAATAAATTACAATTGAGCCCTTTGGAGTTTGTTAGGCAGCAACCTTATACTTGTTTTTATTTTTCTTGCTGATGTTCTACAAGCAATTATTCAGTGAAGTCATCTTGTCAATTGAGTTTGAATCGCGTCTACAATTGTATGTTTCTTGTTCGTCAATCAAGTTTTAAGTGCTGCAGTGGATTGAATATCATGAGTTGTTCAGTTGAATTCAACAACCATAGAAGTTTCTCCAGAGAATGCCTTCTCAGACAGTAGCCTTCACTATTTAAGCCATAACAAATTGCTACACTTCAGAGCTTAGATAGGATGATGCAATGGTGTACAAATCCCAATAGTTCAATTAGGTTATCCTACCACCAAGCTTCACTCTTCTAGCAGGCTATATGAAATTGTTAGCTCAACCAAACTCTGATACAGATGGAGCATACTCAATAGATCAGCATTTCCTTCATGAAAAAAAAAGCCCATCGATGTAGAGGTAGAGAAATCATCACAACAGCACCCTGAGTTCTTAGTCTCAGTATCATGCAACAGAACAAAACCATATGATATAGCAATGCTAAGCACACTTCTGATCTCTGATCTCCTGTGGCTGTGAAAGTAATGCATATTTTTATAGCATAAATCTACAGAAAAGGCTCGATTCTCTGAAACATTTAGTAACATTTTTCTCCATTAATCCCACTGTAAGTACATGTATGCACTTGATCAAGCTGCATTTACCTGAAAATTGGTGGTTCTACATTCATTCATTACATTGACGGTCCTATGCCTTCTCAAAATTGACCCTTGGTAAACAGTGGCCATATCAGCTAAAGATAACATCATGAAGTAAAAGTTCATGACGTTATATGTAAAAGTTATGTGTGTAGGATGCAAGCTGTGCCTTGAATTCTTTTCTAGAAAATAAAAACAGACCTTCCAAGGCTACCCTACAGACAGAAACTGCAGTAAATAACATGTGCCTTGATGAATATAGATTGTACAGCACTTTGCATAATGGAATTTGCGCATAGCTGCAATCTTTATGGTCAAGTTGCATAGCAAATTATATCATACAAAAGAACAAACAGTGCACACAAGCTTTGTCAACAACCATATCCGTAATACCCTAGTATTTTTATGGTAGCAAATATTACTTTGTCACACATTCCATTGTTCTTTTTTTGCTTGCAAGTGGTGTGGTTGTCCTGTTCATACAAGCCGGAGGCCAACAATATAGTATATGACCCTCAGTATAGTATATAATGGTCCAATAAAGGTGTCTACAAGTTGTAGCTGTCAACTACTCCATTCTATTAGATGTCTGGCAATCATTAGTAGATTAAATATTGAATATCTAGTGCAAGGAATTTTGGGCGTGTACTCTATATCTAACCAAGTCAAAATCCAAGTTATACTAAGATTCCCACCCTATTTACTATGCTTCGTCAATGAATAGAAGCACGATGTGGGATGTACCTGATTGATCCACAGAACTATCATGCGTGCTTCTGCATTTCTGCTCTACCAGCAGCACTGCTTTCCGGTTCCCACCACTCAACATTGTAAAACATTTAATAAGATCTGACTAAGCAGATGATAACCATTTGCCATAGTTAGGTTTACTGAATTGCTCATGTTGTGTAGATTCCTTCAGACATTGAACAGCTATTCAACGTTTATTTATTACAAAAATTGCTAGGTATTACTTGCTTGACATGAGCATCACACGACGTACCACGTCTTGATCTAAAGCTTTAGGTATTGCAAGGAGTGACTTCCGAAAATACCTGGCTAAAGTAAAAAAAAAAAAATTAAGCTTTTCTGATGCAGTTTAGCTTACCTTAACGATTGGATCAGTGGAATCATCCAAGACTTGGATTATAATACGGTCCGGAGGCCATGTGAGAGCACAAGCGGCTCCAATAGAGAGCTTGTACACCTGCACAAGAATGGCATATGCATCACTTCCACTGCCACATGATGGAAATAAAAAATCAAACCCCTTTACAACAATGTTTAGTTAGCCGCTTGTCAGACAAATCAGACAAAAAACAGTTGCCATTCAACATTCTGGCGTTTCTAGTTAACATCACCACCAAATAGACCGATTGTATTGGACGGCGATTGTGAGCTGCACCTAAAAATAGTTTTCTGGCTTAATTGACTCTGGGACATTGCTGATCAGCAAACAGTTCAACAATCTACGAGTGCTTTGCAAGGCCCGCAATGTGGGCCCTACATTCTGTAGCAACCAGCAAGCACATTGTTGGCAAAATCCCACGCCTCTGGTATTCTACTAATCCAAGCACATGGTTATGGTCCCACAGGGCACGAACCATGAGCCCATGACCCAGCAGCATCTCATCTAAATCCTCGGAAGAATAAATTCTAAAAGTACAAGCAATTGAGCCTAAAATATCTTCGCGAGTGCGTCACATAATTTGGAGAAATTAACAAGAACGAGAATTGAAGCAATGCATTATGCATTGCAATATGCAACATGCGAAATCGAAACCTCCTAATGCAAGCCTGCCGCTGCAATATCTCTTGAGATTTCGATGAAAAATGTACAAGCTTCCGTCCCGAAGAACGGAAGGAGATCGTGCACGAAAATTAGCAGGAACGGAGGGGAAGGGAGAGCTCCAACACCTTACCTCTCTCTCGTTGTACATGGGGATCTGCACGAGCACCATCGGGAACGCCTCCCACGCGGCTACCGCCGCCTCCTCGTCGTTCTCGCCCCCGCTCCCAATGGGAATGGGCTCCCACTTGTACCGGCGCTCCGGGAGGCGCCGCATCAGCTTGACGGCGACGAGGGTGACGAGGCTCATGTAAGCCACCTCCAGCACCAGCATCACCGACATCGCCATGCACGCCCACACCGCAAGCTGCAGCGCCGGCGCCACCGCGCGCTCCCGCAACGCCGCCCACGCCGCCGCGATCTGGTCCCTCGAGGCCGCAACGGCGGCCCCAAGCCCCGAGCCCCACAGCTCCTCCATGCGTGGCTGGCTCTGGTGCTTTAGCTTTGGACAACTGGACTCTGGATGGAGAGGTGGAAATGGTGGGCGAAGCTTGCAGCGTTTGGCCTTCAAGTGGTTTTTGACGAGGTTTTGAAACGGAGGTTCGGATGGTGGTTAGAACTCAGAACCCAAAGTGCGTACGCGAGGAATAAAGCGTCTCTTTCTAAAAGTTACATAAATAAAATCACAAAAACTTATCGATTTAAAATACGTGCAGTTAAACTTTTAAAAATGTAATTATTGATATTTTTTAAATAATTAGATTGAGAGAGGTGCTTTTATGCTCTTCTTTTTAAAATGTTGCACAACTATTAAAGCATGAATGAATGGTAGATGGTGATTACTTACCCCTTCGTTTGCTTCAAGATTTGTGCAACTTATATTAGGAGGGAAAGCATAGAAGCACTGCTCTTAGATTGAATGCATGAAAATCATATATATGGATTCGTCTCAAAACATACTTTCGTAGTATTATAATTTTATTAGATTTTTAAAAATGTATTACAATAGGAATTAGTGATTAAAATTGAATTTTAGGGACCGTGTCGATGTCCAAAACGACAACTATGAGAGTATTAAAGTATAAATAAAGATAGATAGTGATTATTTATCCTTTTGTTTGCTTTAAAATTTATGTAATTTATAGTAAGAGGAAATGCTTAGAAACACCTCTCGTAAACTGGAGCTTTTGTGTGTGGAATTTGCAGTAGACCCATTAAATTATGTTGTTACAGTTATAGGTTAAAATAATATAACATATTTATACTGGGTTAATTCTAAAATTTAATATGTAGCATGGTTGTCAATCAATAGCTAGTTTAACCAGTGCGGTGGTGTACGCTCTAAGTGCATATATAATACTAACTAGGCAGATTTGCGCGCTCGCCGCACCGTGCGAAATTTGATTCAAGTTTTTATTTTTGAAAAAAATATAGGAATATCCAAGATAATACATGTTTTGAAAAATATTAGAGATCGCTCTGGACAATACTCCCTCCGTTTCTTTTTATAAGGCGTATTTGGTTTCGTTAGGACAAGACTTTGACCAACGATTACTTCATTAATATATCATTTATGTAATACAAAATCATAATTATATATAAGTACTTTTGAATACAAATATGCTAATATCAATTTTGTGTCATAAAAATTATATGCTAATAGAGTAATTGTTGGTCAAAGCCTTGTCCTAACGAAGCCAAATACGCCTTATAAAAAGAAACGGAGGGAGTATTAGATTTCGAGTTACAAAAAAAATTATAGATGCCGAGTTTAACACCCCATGCGTTCACCGGGTAATATAAGTGATCGAGTTGCAAAAAAATATATCTCCCTTGATTTTTCATTGGGAAAAGCGAGGAAAAACGTGGAAAAACAATGGACGAAAAACGGATTTCCCTTTTTTTTTGGGGGGGGGGGGATGGCTCCGGAGAAAAAACAGAAAAACAGATCACGAAAACATTTTTTCGGGCAAAACGGATAAAGAAAACGGTCTTCCATTTTTTGGGGGAAAACGGCCAACGCAAACATTTTTCCCATGCTCCGAAGAAAAAACGGATCACGAAAACATTTTTTTCGGGCAAAACGGAGAAAGGAACGGTTTTCCATTTTTTTCTGGAAAAACGGCCAACGAAAATATTTTCTGCATGCTCTGGGGAGAAAAAACGGAACACTAAAACATTTTTTTCGGGCAAAACAGAGAAAGGACCCGAACGTAAACCGCGGGGACCTATTTGCTATAATTTTGAACATGTTCGCTATTTTGAAAAATTAGGAAAGGGTTTGTTCGCGATTCATATTTAACGGAAGGTTCTCCCTGTAAAACGACAAACCAGGGACCTAAACGTAAACCGGGAAAAATATTTTACTCTCACATAAAATCGCACAGAGACCTATTCGTAATTTCGAAGAACCGAGAGGTTTTTTCGCAAAAAAGGGGACTGCCACGTGGGGCAGCCGGTTGGCCTCCAATCTCTTCCTCTATAATAGAGGTTATATATACATGATGTGATGCTGGTCGTCTATATATTTTATTATGTAAGATTTTTGCGAGAGAAAAGGATGGTAGAGTATAGCGTCTCTTCATGAAAAGACTACCATATAAACAATATAAATTACCATTGTATGAGTTTTGTCTATAATAAAAAGTTTTTACATGCTATAATTAAAATATTATAGTAACTTATAGAGACGAATCGTAAAAGTTGTCTCTACTATTATATATACTCTAAAATGATATCCCAAATTTGCCAAAGTACACAATATTTTTCTTTGCTTTGCTATATTTGTCCACGGCCCAACATATAAATAGATAAAAAGTAATGAATCTAATAAATATTTAATAAAAATAAACACACATATCTCTATTAATGTCATACTACAATCGTTTATCTTTTCCAAAGAATTTAAGTAGAGCCAGAGAGTAAAAAAAAAAATTACAACAACTATATTCTAAATTCTTTTAATAAACAAATATTTTAAAACGGATACCCTTGGGAGCATAAACTTCTGTAACGTACCAAACCAACGTGGTACGTTGATTCTACGTCTACGGACCAGATTTGTTATCTCTAAACCGTTCGTACCCATTATAGCGATCTGGACTAGACTCGTAGTTGGAGCTAGCTAATTATTGACCGGGGGTTTACGGTTCACGTGTGTACTGAGCACAACAACCGATGGAGATGCCGGTGATTTTCTCTGATCGGACATTCGGAGGGCGATGCGTGTCGAGATGTCTGGATGCAAGTCTTGGGTGACTGCGAGCGCGCGGCAGTCTGCCGCTGTCCGGCCGCGTGCGGGTTGGGTGTACCTGTCACAGTCGGGGAAACCAGAAAGTTTAGATCGAGTGTGTTAGGAAACCGATTGACGTATCCTATATGGACTCTTCCTTATCTCTAGCAGAACCGCTATATATAGGAGGCAGGGGCTACCCCTTTGTACACACAAGCAATGAGAATAATAAAGCAGAGCAGTACCTCCTCATATTGTGTCTCTCGCCCTCTCTCTGTTCTCCAGTTTAGATCTATTAGGCAACCCCGGACTATTCGATAGCGAGGTTGTCTAACACGTTATCAAGACGTAAGCTCTGGGAGAAAAGGTGAGAAAGGTGAGGATCGGGTGATTGAATCTAATCGCTGCTTTTACATCTAATCTTCGCATCCAAAGGGCACGGTTACGGTGATTATTTGATTTACAATGCATAGTATGAATACATCTGCAAATACAATAAAGTAAGATCGGCACGCAGCCGAGCAGTACATCCCGACGCCGTGCATGCAGCGCGCCGCCATGCCATCACCTCCTTGCATAGGCTCGTAGCCGCGCGGCCTAACCCGGTGACCGCCTGCTCAGATCTGCATCGACAAGCCATGGACTCAAGTCCGCTTGGAATCGATTTAATCCAAAGAAGGCAATCAAGAAGCCAAGGATTGAAACAACCTGAGGCACGTTGATACCAACCGGCGCACCAAGAGATGAACCGTCGAGCACCTCGGCCGCCGGCCGGAGTCGCACAAGATCGGGCCTCGGCGCTTGCCACTTCCGCCGCTGGCCGACCTCGGCCTCGATCGGCACTCACCGCAAGAAGCCTCGTCGCCGCTACCCGGCAAGAAGAAGCCGCGCCCACCTCGCTGCTGCGTGAAGGAGCTGGCCCGACCGTGTACCCCCGGCGGCGCCGACCTCCTGGCAGCCTCGCCGCAGGTCGCCTCGCGCCGACGCATCGCTGCGACGAGCACGGCGGCAAAGACCGCACCACCTGCGTGCGCTCAAAGCACCGTGCCCCGGCGATTCGTCGCCTCGCAGTCGTTGACTACCGCTGTTGCGCTGACTACGGGTTTACTACCGCTAACGCCGCCACGGCCGCCGGCCAATGCAGCGCTTAACGCTGCGCGCGTTTCCGCCAATTCCACCGGAGAAAGATTGAAAGGTGAGAAAAAGACAAGAAGTGAATGATCGCCGACAACGATTTAACGACTACTACCGGCGATTGATCGCCCGATCCGATCTGCAATCAACTTCGCCATCAAGCGGCATCCACTCGGATTGCCGAAAGAAAAAGTCCTACGCGACTCTATCCTACGCGATAGCCTACCAAGAATAGATTGGAAAGGTGAGAAACAGAAGATTGAATCTAATAGCTCGTTCAATTCTTTACGCGCATCTATGTGGCACGAAGCTACGAGTTCGCGATGTTTCTCTAGTACATAGTATGAATGCATCTAATCGTGGCACGAAGCTACGAGTTCGCAGTGTTTCTTTAGTACATAGTATGAATGTATCTAATCGTGGCATGAAGCTACGAGTATGCATCTAATATACGCATCTAAGTACCGTGTTCTTCAACGTGGCACGAAGCTACAAGTTCACAACAACTTTCGCAGATCGTAGCATGAAGCTACAGATTGCTATAGTACATCGGCACGAAGCCCTATCACGAAGCAACAGTACGTGGGCACGAAGCCATCACTACATGCACGTTTAATTGGCAACAGAACCTGAGTGGTTGGGATTTGATTTTGGTAATGAATAAACAGGCATGAGACAATTGGTGTCTAGGAAAACACACATGAGGCTTGGTTCTTTAATTGGCACCGGAAGCGGAAGTGCTCCCTCCCTCATGTGAGCCCTAGGGGCAGGTTGACCTGGCCAAGAGTCGAATTGACGGAGATATTCGTTACCTGTTTTCGCTCCCAACCAACGAGAGTTACATAAGTTGTAATTAGCATTACACCGCATTTAATTTATGTTGGAATTTATTTTCTGTTATCAAGTAATGATGAAAAATCACCTTAATATAATTCATTGGAAATTCAAGCATGCCGCACGAAGCGGCCACCGTCGCTCCAAGAAGGCCGACGTGCATGGAACTGACAGCGCCGCACGCACGAAGCCGCGCTATGCCGATCGCACGAAGCCGATCGTGCACACGAAGCCGATCACGCACATGAAACAGATCGCATGAAGTCGATCATGCATATGAATCCGATCGCATGCACGAAGTCGATCATGCACATGAATCCGATGGCATACATGAAGTCGATCGCGCAAGATAAATCTGATCGCATGCACGAAGCCGATCACATACATGCACGAAGCTGTATTTATGAATTTTATGAATATTTATGAATCTGTGTATATATGAATCTTGCATTTATGAATCCCGTAATTATGAATCTTGTATTTATGAATCTTGAAATTATTGCTTTCTTTTAGTTTACTGGAAATTCATGAGAATTTAATTATGCAATTATGAATCTTGCAACCACTCTTTATTAGATTACACGAAGTAATCTAATGAAAAGAATCTTTGAATATGCAAATACGGCATTATTAAATGTGAGTTTGAAGAATCGACCCGAAAGGTCGAACTATCTCACATGGGCATCAGTTTGAAGATCATACTTGCGAGCAAGAAGCTCCAAGTCGCCACCGCTTAGGGTCCTCGAAGGACACGCAAACTATTGCCGAGCAAAAGGATCAAACTTTGCCCTTTTTCTCAAGCATCACCTTTTCAGCCGCTCGGAAAAATGAATACATGGCTGAGGTGAGTGCACTTGAATTATGGACTGCACCCCAGAAGCAGTTCGAGAAACTCAAATCCACCATCTTGCTCCAAGCACAGCAAGATTGGGTTACTAAGTTTGCAAAGCTACGTAACGATGGTTGTTAATGAATTTTGAATAAAGAATTGTAAGCTCTCGAAGAGCATACATTTTCTTTTCTCATGAATAGAATTTCAATTTATTCTTTATTCCAAAGATTCTATATTTTCAAGCAATATTTGAATTACTTTGCCCTTTGTATGAATAGAATTATATTTCTTGTCATTTAGAAATTGTGTAGCGCCTAATGGAGGTGATATGTATTGTTGATAGTGGCACAACAAATACCATCTTAAGAGTGTCGAAATACTTCCAGACGATCACGAAGAACGCCGCAAGGATTATGAAAATCGCAGAAGCGTCACGCATATAATAGGCTCGTGAAGAGCCACAATTATATTGCCAATGGGTACAACTTTGGTAATTGATGAAGCCTCCTTGTACCCTGAATCAACTCGCACTCTCTTAAGTTTCAAAGATATCCGCGCCAATGGGTTTTCACGTAGAAACCAATGAAGAAAATGGCAAAGAGCATTTGTGCATTATGAAGCACGCGAGTATGAAAAATGGTATTAGAAAAATATCCTCGTATGAATACAGAATTTTGTACTACACGAGAATCAATGCACACGCAAAGGTATACTTCTTTAAGAAGCTCTGTATTATTTTCTTTATGGCATTGTATATTTAGGTCATCTTGGTCTTAGAATTATGAGAAATATAGTTAACAACTCACAAGGTCATGGCATTAATGTTAAAAAATTTCCCAAATCACGAAGATTTTGTGTGCCATGCATGTGCCACCGGAAATTAATAACTAAGCCCTCTATTATGAAAGTGCAACATGAAATCCTGCATTCTGGAACGCATTCAGGGGATATTTGCGCCCGATTCAGCCATTATCGTGGGCCGCTTTGCACTTTTATGGTGCTCATTGATGCTTCCTCGAAATGGTCGCATACATGTTTCTTTGTCAACAAGGAATCATACATTCACAAAGTTGATCTCGTAGATCATCGAATTAAGAATGCTTTTCACGATCATCGCGTGAAGTCCATTCGAATGGACAATGCCGGTAATTTACTTCCAAGGCATTTGATGATTATTGCACAGCAACTGGAATAACTGTTGAGCACTTTGTACCGCACATCCATACGCAAAATGGACTACCTGAAGCACTAACAAAGAGGATTAAGCTCATAGCCCGACCACTCTTGCAGAGTTGTAACTTGCCCAACACCTGTTGGGGACACGCAGTCATGCACGCAGTAGCACTCATCAATTATAGACCGTGCGCCTACAACATCCATTCAACTATGCAACTAGTGTAATGGGTCATCCTGAAGATTTGAATGAATGGTATATGTACCTATACCACCCCCACAGCGAACTGCAATGGGCCCTCTCCGCAAGTCTGGGATATACGTTGGTTATAAGAATGCATCCATAATCAGGTATTTGGAACCCACGACTGGAGATTTGCATACAGCCCAAATTCGCTGATTGCATTTTTTTTGACGAGGATCGCTTTCCCGTCATTAGGGGGAGGAAATGAACCATTGGATGAAAATACCGGGAAATCATATGGCATTCCATTGGGATCCCCGTGCATGACCCTCGCACTAATGAAGCAAATCATGAAGTCAAGAAGACAATCGATTTGCAGAATTTAGCAAATGAACTGCCTGATCATTTTTGTGATCTGAAGAGCATGGCTAAGTCGCATATACCAGCAAGAAATGCACCAGAGAGGGTGGAAATACCAAAGAAAGCGAAGGTATCCTCATCCTGCTCAGAGGCCTCAAAGAAAAGAACAGGAAATCTGGCTTCTCAAACCCAAAGTACCCGGAGACGTCTGGGGAAAAATGGACAAGAGGACTTACCATAGCCAATCACAAAAATGCCCCAAAGCAAGAAGGGGAGCCAGTTGAGACCTGGCACTGGAAAGAAGCTCATGGAAAAGGCAAATCCAGATTTGAATCTTCATTTGGAAGAAACCGCTTGAGAAATAATGTGTGCGCACACATTGGCGGAGAAAAACTAAAGGAACTTGCTCCTGGAATGGGAAATAGCAATGAAGAGCAAGTAGAAGTGCATGAAGCACACCATGACGAAATGGCCATAAATTTTGTAATAATAGGAGAATCTATGAAAAGAGCAACAACCATTGCAAGGCTTGTTGTTCAAGGTTTCACTCAACGTCCTAGGGTTGATTATGAAGAAACATATTCTCCGGTCATGGGTGGAATTACCTTTAGATACTTGATCTCAATGGTAGTCAACTTGAAGTTGAGAATGAAGCTAATGGATGTTGTCACAGCATATTTGTATGGAAACTTGGATTCGGAGATATACATGAAAGTACCGGAAGGTATCCCTATCCCGAACCAAGACAGAGCAAACAGAAACCTATACAGTGTGAAATTGGAGAAATCACTGTATGGGCTGAAACAGTTAGGAAGAATGTGGTACAATCGCTGAGTGACTTTCTTTGCAAGAAAGGCTACACTAACAAATGAAGATTGTCCATGTGTGTTTATACAACGATCCCCGAATGGATTTTGTATAATCTCCGTCTATGTAGATGACTTGAACATCATTGGGACAGATGAAGAAATTAAAGAAGCATGCACATACTTGAAGTCTGAATTTGAAATGAAAGACTTGGGTAAAACCAAGTTCTGTTTAGGCTTGCAGCTTGAACATGTCCAAGGCGGAATCTTGGTACACCAATCTTCCTACACGCAGAAAGTGTTGGAGAGATTTGGTTTTGAGAAGGCATACCCCGCAAAGACCCCAATGATCGGAAGGTCACTCCAAGCAGACCTAGACCCGTACAGGCCTAGAGAAGAGGGGGAGGAAGTCCTTGGAGCGGAATTCCCATTTTTGAGTGCAATTGGGGCACTCATGTACCTTGCGAATAGCACTAGGCCGGACATTGCGTTCGCCGTGAATTTGCTAGCACGGTACAGTGCAGAACCCACCAAAAAGCATTGGAAAGGGGTTAAGGACGTCTTCCATTACCTCTAAGGAAGCAAAGATCTCGGTTTGTTCTATAGAAGGAACAATGAATTGAATTTGGTTGGCTATGCCGATGCTGGGTACCTATCGGACCCGCATACTGAAAAGTCACAAACCGGTTATGTTTTCCTTTGCGGTGGAACAGCAATTTCGTGGAAGTCATCAAAGCAGACTCTTGTCTCGACGTCGACAAACCACTCAGAAATAATTGCCTTGTATGAAGCCTCTCGAGAATGTGCATGGCTTCGAAGAATGGTTCACCACATCCAGAAGTCCTGTGGTTTGAACACGGAACAAACCCCTACCATTATCTATGAAGATAATGCAGCTTGTGTTGCTCAAGTGCAAATGGGATATGTGAAGAGTAACCTCACAAAGCATATCAACCCCAAGTTCTTTTATGCTCATGAATTGCATAAGATGAACGAGATAAAAATACTGCATACTAAGTCGTGTGAAAATCTCGCAGATTTATTCACTAAGTCACTCCCGGCATCTTCCTTTGGAAGATGTGTTAGAGGAATCGGGATGATGAGACTTAGAGAAGTGCAGATTTCAGGGGGAGAATTTTCACATACTCCTACATAAATCTTGAACATGAAGTTTGAGTACCCAACGTGAATCTTGAAGATTAACATTGAAGTTTGGGTGGATTGTACTCTTTTCCTTAAGTAAGTTTTTCATTGAAGTTTTCTTACATAAGGTTTTTGATGAGGCAATCCGTGCAACACAGCAAGCGTGTGCTATGTACTCTTTCTCCAATTATTTTTTTCCCACTGGGTTTTTATGGAGTTTTAATGAGGCATATGCATCTCGCAGTGAAGAGTCCAAGGGGGAGTGTTAGGAAACCGATTGACGTATCCTATATGGACTCTTCCTTATCTCTAGCAGAACCGCTATATATAGGAGGCAGGGGCTACCCCTTTGTACACACAAGCAATGAGAATAATAAAGCAGAGCAGTACCTCCTCATATTGTGTCTCTCGCCCTCTCTCTGTTCTCCAGTTTAGATCTATTAGGCAACCCCGGACTATTCGATAGCGAGGTTGTCTAACAGAGTGTACCATTACTTTTAGCGATATAGTATTATATAAATAATAAGTATCATCTATTGATCTATAAAAAAATAGTTGACGGGTACCCAGGCCATGGGTACCCCCAGCGGCCCAAAAAAGCGCATGGGCCGAACCAGGCCGGTCGGGGCCCGAAGCCACGGCTGGCAAGGAATGACCAAGTCAGCGAAATCCCTGAAGAAGCGACAGCCTTTATTGCGTATCGATCGCATTAAATGCTGGCCGTAATGATGACGCAGCGGCACAAGTCCCCAACTCTCGCATTTACTACGAGCGACGCAGCAACTACGCCGACCAGCGAGGCAAGGAGGCCGGCGGCCGATCCCATCGGCCCGCCACTTGCGGGCGACTAAGAGCTGATCTTTTTCTCCTTTTCAAGCAACGATGTAACCTCCTCCTCGCCTATATAAAGGGGAGGGAGCGAGCATGTAAGACGACGGACAACAAAGGAATCAATACAATCAAACCCACACGAATCGGAGTAGGGACGTTCACCAACCAAGATACATCTTGTGCTCACCCGAGTAAGCCGTCGAGGAGAGGGAGCGTGCACCCCTCTTACCTATACAAATTCATTGGCGGTGCTCAAACACCGGCGGTTGGCGCGCCAGGTAGGGGCTGTGCACGACGTTGTCGCCATTTTCCCGCTTAGCTTCCTCGACGGTTCCCTTTCTTTCTCCGACATCGCCATGCCGATAGCGTCGATCCGTTTCGGCTCCCTCGACTTCGTCACCACCACGGCGGGACAGATAGTGATCGTCCCCGCCATACTCGGCGCCAAGTGTCCACCGAGGACCCTGACGCCCTCACCAGCGCCTTCAAAGACCTTCGGCTTGAGGTTCCCGCGCGGACCCCGACGCCGAAGCACGCCAGAGGCCCCATCACCCCAAGCGATGCGCGGAGGCATCGAGCAGTGGCGGTCGCACCGCGCGACCTCGCGCCGTGGCAATGGTCGGCCACGTGCCCGACGACCACCACTCGGACAACTCCTCCGACCACGGCTCTAGCGGAGGAAGAGACAAGAATGCACCACGCTATCGCGACCCGACACCGCGGCAGCGCCGCTACCCGGCCACGCCGAAGACTCTCCGCCAACACACCGAGGAGGATCACCGTGCTCGCCGCGCCGACCTTCGCCGGCGACGCGACGAGCCGAGGCTCAAAAGGCCGAAGCTCGACAAGCTCCAGGCCGACTGAGCGATCCTCGCCATTGTTCCACTGCGCTTTGGCGGCGGCAGGCGCTTCAGACGCCAGTCCACCACCACCGGTAGCTAAGGGGACGGACGATTCATCGCTTTTTCCCACGCTGGCCAAAAACATCGCCGCAAAGGCAATGCCGCTCGCGGCATTCCCGAGCCAGACGATCCTGCAGCCAGGCTACCCACCGAGAACCTCCGGCCTGGTGGAAGCGGCGGCCGCCAAGAAGACGCTGTATGGCCACGGATCGCAGCGTTCGGACGCCTCTTCGGATGGCCCGCGCCGCAACGCCAGCCGAGGCCGTCGGAGCGAAACAAGGGCAGCGTCACCTTCCGGACAACCCCAGGCATCGCGCACCCCGGTGCACCAACGTTTGGGGGACGAACGCGACGCTCGCACCACCCTCCAAACACGAAGAACGAGGAACGACCCGACCCGGTCGCACGTCGCCGACAGCGCTCCGCGGCGTGACCGCAGCCCGAGCCCCGATGGCCCCGGGCCACGGGCGTTCTGTCAGGGAAATAGCAGCGCGAAGTTACCAGCCAGATTCCGGGCGCCGGTCAACATAGCCAAGTACACAGGGGCTACAAACCCCAGTGTGTGGCTGGAAGATTACCGGCTCGCATGCCGGGCGGGGGGAGCGACGGACGACCTCTTTGTCATCCAATACCTCCCCATCTACTTGGCGGACTCAGCCCGGGCATGGCTCGAATATCTGCCCGCCAACATCATCCGGAACTGGGCCGACCTCAAGCACCACTTCGTTGGCAACTTCCAGGGCACCTACAAGCGACCAGGGAATTCCTGGGACCTGAAAAGCTGCAAGCAGCAGCCAGGGGAAAACCTCCGGGACTACATCCGACGTTTTTCCCAGCAGTGCAACGAGCTCCCTGACATCCGCGACGCTGATGTCGTGGGGGCATTCATCTACGGCACCACTTCCAAGACCCTGGTCCATAAACTGGGGTGTGCGAAGCCCAGGACCACCAAAGAACTCCTGGACATTGCCACCAACCACGCCTCGGGCGAGGAGGCCGTAGATGTCATCTTCGACAAAGGGAGGTCGAAGCGAGGGACTGGCGCCGAGCCCAGCCCCTCCTCCGACCGCCCCGACAGTTTAAAGCGCCACGGCAAACAGTCCGCGAGGACCGCCTGGTTGCGCGGCCGACCCGCCGGGAAGCCGCAAGGCCGGCAAACCCCCGACCACTTCGAAGCCGATGGAAATGCGTGTCCGAACCACGGATACCCGTCGAGCACAAGTATCGGGGCTGCGAAGTCCTGAAGCGTTTTCTTCCGGAACCCCACGACGCCGCGGGGCACAGGAAAGAGGCAAGACTCGGCGCCAACCACCGAGATCAGAGAGGCAGACGCCGGCTTCCCCGAGACCGACGGTTGCCTCATGATCTTCGGGCCGGCAAGCTACGCCGGCCGGAGGCAGCTCAAGCTCGCTGCCGAGAGGTGTTCGCGGCAAGCCCAGTAGTACCTAAATACCTTCGGTGGTCGGAGTCCCCGATCACCTTTGACCGGCCGACCACCCCGACCACGCCCCGCAACCAGGGAGGTACCCGCTCGTCATTGATCCCATCGTGGGAACAGCGCCGACTAAGGTGCTCATGGGCCAGCGGCGGCGATCTCAACATCCTTACGTTGAGACCCTCGACGCCATGGGGATCCCCGCCGAGCCTCCGACCAAGCAAAGCGCCCTTTCACGACGTCGTTCCTGGCCAGCAGGCCCACCCGCTCGGGCCGGTCGACCTGCCCGGCACGTTCGGGAGCAGGTTAACTTCCGCGACCGAGACCCTCACCTTCGAGGTCGTGGATTTTCCGGCTCCTACCACGCCATCTTGGGGAGACCATGCTACGCGAAGTTCATGGCGATCCCCAACTACACCTACCTGAAGCTGAAGATGCCCGGGCCGCATGGGGTGATCACCGTAACCGCGTCTTTCCAGCTCGCCTACGGCTGCGAGAAACGATTGCGAGTTGGCCTCGGCGATCGTCGCATCCATCGAGCTCGCCGGGCCTCGAAAGCGACACCTCCGAGTCCGCTCCCGACTCTAGCAAGTCCGGACCGGGCTCCTTCAAGTCCGCCGAGGACACGAAGACGATCGAGGTCGACCCAGAGGACCCGACCAAAACCGCTCGGATCGGGACCACGCTTCCTGCCAAATAGGAAAGCGCGCTCGTCGACTTCCTCCGCGCCAACCGGGACGCCGCGCATGGAAGCCCTCCGACATGCCGGGATCCCGAGGGAAGTCGCCGAGCACTCCTGAACATCCTACTGGGTCTAGACCAGTCGCCCAGCGTCTGCGCCGCTTCGACGAAGGAAAGCGCGTGGCCATAGGGGAAGAAATAGCCAAGCTCTTGGCCGCAGGATTCATCAAAGAAGTTCGCCACCCCGAGTGGCTAGCAAACCCTGTGCTTGTAAAAAAGAAGACTGGGAAATGGAGAATGTGTGTCGACTACACAAGCCTCAACAAGGCATGTCCGAAAGATCCATTCCCTCTGCCCCGCATCGACCAAATGGTAGACTCCACCGCAGGGTGCGAATCCCTGTCCTTTCTGGATGCCTACTCAGGGTACCACCAGATCGCGATGAAAGAAGACGACCAGCTCGCGACTTCCTTCATCACTCCGTACGGTTCGTTCTGCTACGTGACAATGCCGTTTGGCCTGAAGAACGCGGGGGCTACATACCAGAGATGCATGCAGACCTGCCTTTCCGACCAGATCGGCCGCAATGTCGAGGCGTACGTCGACGACATCGTTGTCAAGACCAGGAAGACCAGCGACATCATCGCCGACCTGGAGGAGACTTTCGCGAACCTCCGACGGTTCCGCATCAAGCTCAACCCCGAGAAATGCGTTTTCGGGGTACCCAAGGGGAAGCTACTCGGCTTCATCATCTCCGAGCGCGGCATCGAAGCCAGCCGAGACAAGATCTCCGCGATCTTAAGGATGGGGCCGATCAGCAACCTCAAAGGGGCCCAAAGGTTGACGGGATGCCTAAGCGGCCCTGAGTCGCTTCACGCCCCGCCGCGAACGCGCTTGCCTCTATACAAACTCCCGAGGAAATCGACCACTTCACCGGACGAAGGAGGCTCAGACGCCGACGCGCTAAAGGTTTTCCCGACCACCCCTCGATCTTTGGTCGCCCGGCTCCAGCAGATCCTCTGCTACTCTACATTGCCGCAACGACCCATGTCGTCAAGACGCGGCACTTGTCGCGAGCGAGCGAAGAAGAAGCGGGTCCTTAAGATCCAGCCGGTCTACTTCATTAGCGAAGTACTCTCCGAGTCCAAGGCACGGTACCCGCAGATTCGAAGATGCTCTACGCATTCGATCACGAAAAGGAAGCCGGTACACTACTTCAACCAAAGACCACGTTTCCGTGGTAACTTCCCTACCACTCGGCGAGGTCATCCACAACCGCGACGCCTCGGAAGAATTGCCAAGTGGGCACTCGAGCTCAACGGGCATGACATATCCTATGTCCCTGACCGCCATAAAAACTCAAGTTCTAGCCGACTTCGTCTCCGAGTGGACCGAATCCAAGGCCCCACCTCCGCTCGAAGACCCTGAGTACTGGACGATGTACTTCGACGGGTCCTTCACCAAAAACTGAGCCGGGGCCGGGGTCGTCATTCTTTCACCACTTGGGAACAAGCTTCTGTACGTCATCCGGCTACTTTTCGACGCAACCAACAACGTCGCCGAGTATGAGGCCCTCGTTACTGGTCTCCGCATCGCCGCCGACCTCTGAGCTCTGCGGTTATGCGTGCATGGCGACTCAAAGCGGTCGTCGATCAAGTCATGAAGGCTGCAGAACCTCGCGACGATCGGATGGCGGCTCATCGCCGAGAGGTACGCAACCGGAGCAAAAGTTCAAAGGGTTTGAGCTCCATCATAGCTACAGGCGGAACAACGGAGAGCCCGATCACCGGGCGGGTCTCGCCTCCGGCAGAGTGCCGGTCGCGCCGGGATTTTTCGTCCTCGTCCTACACCACGCGTCCATCCGGACCGATCGCCTGACGATCGGCCAAGCGACCCGACAAAGGCCGAGCTGGTCGAGCCGGGTTGCAACGCCCCGACGACAAAGACCGATTGGAGGAATCCCTTCATCGATCGGTGATCGACGGTTCCTCCCCGACGACCCAACCGAGGCCCGCCGCCGCTCGTCGGGCAAAATCCTTCGTCTTGATCGGCAACGACCTCTGAAGGAGCCTCCGGGATCCTCAAAGTGTGTCCCAGCCGACCAAGGAAGAGAGCTACTCCGCGACATCCACGGCGGGGTTTGCGGACACCACGCTGGGTCACGAAGCCTGGTCGGGAAAGCCTTCCGACAGGGTTTCTACTGGCCGACCGCCGTGGCCGACTCCGAGCAAATCATCCGGACGTCGCGAAGGGTGCCAATTCTTCGCTCGGCAAACTCACCTCGGCGCAAGCCCTCCAAACGATCCCTATCACATGGCCCTTCGCCGTTTGGGGACTCGATCTGGTCGGGCCCTTCAAGAAAGCGCCCGGGGGCTTCACCCACCTGTTGGTTGCGATAGACAAGTTCACCAAGTGGATAGAAGCCAAGCCGATCACAACAATCACTTGGTAGCAGCGGACTTCATCCGCAATATCGTCTACCGGTTTGGAGTCCCGAACTCCATCATCACCGACAGCGAACGCGATTCACAGGAAGGAGTTTCGAGCTCTGCGGCGGCTTCAAAGATCCGTGGATTGGGCGGCCGTCGCCCACCCACGAACAACGGCCAAGTCGAGCAGCGAACGGCATGATCCTCCAAGGGCTCAAGCGCCAAATCTTCGATCGACCGAGAAGTACGTGGGGCGTTGGGCAGCCGAGGTACCTCCGCACTTTGGAGCTTACGGACCACCCCGACCCGGTCGACCGGGTTCACGCCGTTCTTCCTGGCATTCGGAGCAGAAGCCATCTTACCAACCGACTTGGACTACGGCGCCCCAAAGGTTCAGGCCTTCAACGAGACCGGGGCTCGAGTCCCAAAGAAGACGTCGCCGACCGGCTCGATGAAGCGCGGGATGTCGCCGTCGCTCGCTCGACCAAATACCCGGCAGACACTGCGACGCTACCACGACCGCAAGGTTAGAGGGCGAGCGTTCAACACAGGCGACCTGGTTCTGCGCCAGGTTCAGTCCAACAAAGGCAAGCACAAGCTCTCCCCTCCTTGGGAGGGTCCCTTCACTGTAGTAGAGGTCCTTCGACCTGGCACTTATCGGCTCAAGGATCCCGATGGCAACGTCTTGTCAAACGCCTGGAACATTGAAAAGCTAAGACGATTCTACCCTTAGCCCTTTTTTCTACCTCGTTCATTACCATGTTCACCTTTTTTACCAGGCCTACGCGTAGCATTTTTTCCACTCGGTCGACACCGCGTTCAACATTGTCATCTGCCCGATCAATCGGTTTTCTTTTCTTTCTTCCAACCCGAGTACCACGGCCTACGCCCCAGCGGCTGCGGTTGCGAAGTGGTATCTCGCCAAGGAAAAAAGAGACAGAACAGGATGGTATTCGGTTGCCCGGGGGAACTAACGCTCGCACTAAAACCTGTTTTTCCTACTTTTTTGAAAACGCCGAACATGTCGATCATCGGTCGGTTGGTCCCCACAGACCCAAGAACCATGACCCCGGCATTTCTTACCAGCAACAAACCGAAAAAATAGCGAAAAATACATGTAAAACTCGAACACCTTTATTTTCTTCCAATTCAACGGCATTTACATTCTTTGGAAACAAGAAAGTCTAAAACCGAGAAAAACTTTTCCTCGTTTAAGGGTCTTCGCCCGACAGTTGATCTCGGACTTATCGTCCCTCTCCAAACACAGCCAGCTTCCGCACAATTTTGCCGCGACTGACAAAGAAAAAATAGCCGGTCGCCAAAGCTCGCAGCAGAGAGAGCCCGATCCGCCCGGACGCACCTTCAAGAAGCGGCAGCCCCTGCGCCCCCCCTGTGTGACCTCTATGGTTCCCGGGGGAGCTTGGAGTCCGACGCAGGGGGGACCGCCGTCGGAGAAGAGTACGGCAAAGACGATCGGGCGACGGCAAAGACGGTCGTCGGGCCAAGAGCCTAGATGTCGCGATCGACTCCAGGCTCCGGAAGGAGAAGGAGCGCGGGGAGGACGGCGCCCGCTCCCCAATCGCTCAGCGCTCGCGGCGGCGGTTCCCTCCGACGGCCGCGGCTTGTCGCGCCGCTCGCTCCTCCTCCTCCGCCTCCGCTCCAAAGAGCTCGATCAATCCGTCGTCCGACGGCCGCCACATAAGACGGCCAGCTCGCCGCCCCAACTCCTCCTCATCCTCGCCTCTCGTTGAAGGAGTCGGTCGATCTCATCGATCGGCGGGTTCTCATCCTTAGAACGGGAATGAGGGAGCGAGGAAGCCATAAAAGCAAATCGGCGATTCGTCTCAACGTCGCTGAATGAAGTCGGCGCCCACCTCCCGCCTATTTATAGGCGATCCGGCCAAACGAAGCGGCGGCAGGATACCCGCCAAAGATTCATGACGACCGCACCTTTTCGAAGCTGATGGCGTAGAAGCCGAAACGCCGAAGCAAGCGACGCGGGAACCGAAGCACCGCCAATTCCCCGCGTTGAACAAAAACCTCGCCAGTCATAAAGAAAGACAAGTGAGTACCTTCTTCTTGCACACTCGTTATTACTCCTTCAAGTGGCGCGCGGCGGTAACGAACAAACCGCCCCGCCCCACTCGGGGGCTACAAGAGTCCCGCGGGTCGGGTTGTCACAACCAATCGTCGGGTCCTCCCAAGACGGCCAAACTTTCGACCAAAAAGTACTACGGCCTACGCCCCGGCGGCTACGGTTACGAAGTAGTGCTTGGCGAAGAAAGGAAGCGCCCAAGCGGGTCGACCCACGATCGGTCAGAACGACCTCCCACGGTTGAGCGTTCTCTCGATTTCCCAACTCTCTAACTTTTGTGATACACACACCGACCAATGCCCGACCCCTGTGGTCCCTAAGGCAAGAGACGGCGACGATATCCACCACAGCAAAAAAAATGGGCAAGAGGTGAGGACAAGGCGAGCCCCCAGCGGGCCCCTAGTTGGGTCGGCGGACGACCCAATCGCCTTAACTCACGTCCGGGATCTCACCTCACGCTCTCCCGGAACGTCGACGGGTGGCGGCCAGTGCGCCTTGGATCAACGAGCGATCCAAGGTCCGATCTGAGATCGAGTAAGGAAAGATTCTTTATGGATCGCCCCGGTGGGTCGGACGCCCGCCGGGATTGTCCGCTAGGGACCCCCTCGCGAAGGGCCTCGAGTTCCACCGGATCACTCGCTTGTAGCCCCACGAGGCGGCGCTCGAGCCAACGAAGGCAAGCGCGCGTTTCTCACCCCTCCTGGTCCGCCGCCAATGACGGGGCGTAAGGGGCGGGACTCAGCGCCACGTGCTCGCCAGGGCGATCAGCCCATCACTGCGCCGAAGGCACGACCGGGCGCCACGTGTCCGCCAGGGCGACCAGCCATGCGCGCTGGCGGCACGACCGGCGCCACGTGTCCGCCAGGCGACCACCCAGACGCCCAACCCGGCGCCACGTGCTCGCCAGGCGGTCGACCGCGCGCTCAAGCACGACCGGCGCCACGTGCTCGCCAGGCGGTCGACCCATGCGCGCCCGAAGGCACGACCGGCGCCACGTGCTCGCCAGGCGACCAGCTGCGCCCGGCGGCTCGACCGGCGCCACGTGTTCCCAGGCGACGGCCATTGCTGCGCTTAACCCGGGCGCCACGTGCTCGCCAGCGGTCGCCATCGGCGAAGGCACGACCGGCGCCACGTGCCCGCCAGCGACGACCGCTACGCCACGTGCTCGCCAGCGATCGGCCCATCGCGCCCGGCACGACGACGGCGCCATGTGTTCGCCAGAGCCCAGCCCCGGCGCTGGCAAGACGACCGGCACAGATATATATCTGCGATCGGACCTCCCGATACCGCAAAGCAACGACCAAGCAGGCGAAACCCCCGACTGCTTCTCCGACCAGCTTCGGGGCTCGGTTACACCACCGGGTGCGCTTCAAGACCCGGTCGAAGACTCTTCCCGACCAAACCGTGAAAACCCCGACCTGCTCTCCAACCAGCTCGGGGCTGGGGCTACACCAAGTGCGCTCAGCGCACCCTGGTCGGAGACTCGATCGAGGCCAAGCGAATCACGGCATCACGGCACGGAAACAAGACCCCAGGGCACCTCTCCGACCTGCACGGGGCTCGGGCTCTTGACGGGTACCTGTGCCATGGGTACCCCTGGGCCCAAAAAAGCGCATGGGTCGAACCAGGCGGTCGGGGCCAAGCCACGGTGGCAAGGAATGACCAAGTCGTGAAATCCTGAAGAAGCGGCGACCTTTATTGCGTATCGATCGCATTAAATGCTGGCCGTAATGATGACGCGGCACAAGTCCCCAACTCTCGCATTTACTACGAGCGACGAAGAACTACGCCCGACCGGCAGGGCAAGGAGCCGGCGGCGATCCCATCAGCCCGCCACTTGCGGGCGACTAAGAGCACAGTCTTTTTCTCCTTTTCAAGCAACAGTGTAACCTCCCTCCTCGCCTATATAAAGGGGGAGGGAGCGAGCATGTAAGACGACGGACAACAAAGGAATCAATACAATCAAACCCACACGAACTGGAGTAGGGACGTTCAGCCCGAACCAGTATACATCTTGTGCTCACCCGAGTAAGCCGTCGAGGAGAGGGAGCGTGCACCCCCCTCTTACCTATACAAATTCATTGGCCGGTGCTCGAAACACCGACAATAGTACTTATTGGTAATAATTTATTAGTTTTTAATCTTGATGTGACTATTCATATAACATACAAAAGTTTATGTAAGGCTAAGATATTTTTATCAAATTTCTAAAGTGGTAATAAATGGTGATATTGATAAATAAATTATTATAAATATGTACATTCGTTTCTAAATATATATTATTTTACCTTCCAAATTTTATTTTTAAATACATGTCATTTTATAATTTTGAGGTGATTTTTAAAAAAAATTCCTTCTATACTCTTCCCCTTTAGTAGTATCATATTATTCTAGCAAAAAAAAAATATGTAAACCATCTTTAATTGTAATGATGCTTAGTACGCAAGTACTAACAGTCATATAGACATGATTTCTCATATAGAATACCTAACCTTGGTCTTGATTCAATGCACTCATCACGACGATCACAACAATATAGATAAATGGGGATTCAAAGACTCTGTTTTTTAGTTGCAAACCAAAGAAATTTGTATAGGTGATAAAACAACAAAACATTTTATCTATTAATTGTACAGTGCCATATGGCTGGTAGCTAAGTTGAGAAAAGTTAGCAATTCTTAGGCATGGAATATCATTGTTATCTAACTTCTTTAGGTATTATGAAATTACATGCAAGTACAAAAGCAGTGTGACTATCAAAGGTATATGTAGGATTTTCAAAAAATTATAGGTATAGGTGCATATCCAGCAGACCAGCTGGTTACTCCCATAACCTGGAGCTAGTGCCCCCAACTTTTATGATCGTAAGTTGTGAGCAAGGTTTCAAATTTTATTTTCAATATATATTTTGGAAGTGGTCGAAATCTGAAATTTCGGCGAGATCTCGGAATTTCGATTCGGACGAAATCCAAAAATCAAATTTCAAATCCGTTTTTTTTTTCAACTGGGATTGCCAATATTTCGATTTAAATCACCGAGATCTTAGCCTAAAATCACTGAGATTTCAAAGAAGAGTATATGTGGCAGTTTTTAAGAAAAAAACGTTATTGGTAATATTATCAGTGACGGTTTTAACAAAAACCACCACTGGTAGTATTTTGAACTTTTTTAAAAAAATTTATTCAACCAAAATTTAAGATCTTAAAAGATCCGAAATCTAAAATCTCGACTAAAATTTCTGAAATTTCGCCAAATTTTAAACCTTGCCTGTGAACGCGCGAGGCCCGCGAGTGAGCGCACCAACTGTAACTAGCGTCCCCACCGAACTCCCCCAGCATCTCGCGCGGCACCTGTTCGACGAATTGCCCCGCCCAGCCATCTAGGTATCCTCACGCTGCCATGGCGCTGCTCGGCCAGCCATTCTCGCTATGCCCCGCGTGCCCAACCTGCCGCCCCTCGGGCTCTCCAGGCTCCGGGCACGGCCTCGCGTTTCCACCCCGGCACTGGCCCGGTGATCGGTTGTGCTGGCATCAAGAGTTCTTGTGCCTTCTCTCTCACTCTCCGTGCGTGTGCTATATGATTATGTTACCCTGCTCGTCCGGTGACCTCAGTGCGTTGTTGTTTCCGTCTGGCTTGTGCAGGCGTCGTCGCTCGGCGTTGTGCGTGCCCCAGGATCGAAGCCACGGTGAGGCACGGGGCACGAAAGGAGAATGCCAAGGTCAGGAACAGTCGGCTGCAGATGCAGAGGAAGGTGCGGTTCGTCTCATTTAGGATTTGGGATGATGGTAGCAGTACAAACTAATCGACGCACCGGTTCTTGTTGCTTGCTAACCGCAGTTCAATGGCACCGCGACGAAGCCCAGGCTCTCCGTCTTCTGCCCCAACAGGCAGCTCTACGCCGTGCTCGTCGACCCGCCCTGCAGCACCATGGTAAACCATCCCGTTCGTCCAGCACGCATCTAAACAAAAACCGCGCAGCTAATCTCTTGAGTCGAGCCGTTGTGGCTTCCTGTTGCAACAGGAGGCCGCTCGAAGGGTCGGAGAGGAGCTCATCAGGGCGTGCAAGGAGAGGGGCATCTCCGAGGCGTCGTCCTACGATCGCAACGGGTTTGCTCGAGGGGAGAAGACGATGGCGTTCGAGGATCCCGTCTCGCGGCCCGGGTTCCTGCCAAGATAGCAAACTGTTAGTAGCATAGTGATGCCTCATAATCAAGTGGGAGTAGGGGTGAAAACGGAATAAATACGGATGGATAATGGCTCTACCATATTTGTTTTCATATTTTTTCTCGGATTCGGATACGAATACGAATAATGTCGAATACGGATACGGATCGAATATGAATCGAATCGGATACGGTTATGACTATTTATCGGAAAATAATAATCCTTTAGATTGTACATAAAAAATCAACGAAAGTACATAACTTGATTTGATTAAAACATTATTGAAAATTGAATAAATATAAGCATTTTCATTCACTTTGACAATAGTTAGATACCATGTTGCAAACAAAATTATGTAAGACTTAGTTCATCACGTACATACGATTAATTTATCATACATGTAGATCAAAACACAAAATAAATGTGATCCTTGTTCAGAGATACAAATGGAAACAAATATAGAACATACAAAAAGTTTGATAATACTTAATTACCATATCTCTAGAAAACATATATAACACTTACATGTAATGACCCCAAGATTTGTATTATTTGTTAAATTATATTTAAAATAATAAATTATATATTTTATTAGTTTTTATGCATTTTAGCTACTTATTTAAAATATTTTCCTATTAAAGACAACAGTTTTTGAATTTTTTAGAAAATTTAAAATATGATAAAATTTTAAAAATAATTTTTAAAAAAAATTGTAGACTATGTTAGGAATTTTATCAAAAAATTTCATAATTTTTGGAGCTAGTTTGTAATTTTAATAATTGAAACTTGATTTATGGATTAATTAAATTAGAAAACAAGTTAAAATTTAGTAACCTTTTTGGGCCAAAAGAGTAACTTGGTCCAGCCCACATGTATATCTGGATATCCGATCCATCACTATCCGGATTATCCGAATCCGTATCCGTATCCGACGGATAGTGAGCTACCGAATCCGCATCCGTATCCGACAAAAAATATCCATATCTGTATCCGATCCGATACTATCCGACAAATATCCGATCCGACAGAATCCGTATGCAAAAATTATCCGGATCTGTCGGAAACTATCCGATCCGTTTTCATCCCTAGGTGGGAGGAGGCTGTACTAAGTACTGACAATTCACCGTGGCTGCTTGTCGACAGGGCGAGAAAGACTTAACCGTTTGCTTGTGAATTATTGAATGTATGATTCATCTCTCCTTGCAATTTACATCCTCCAAACTTGTTCACCTGGTGGACTAGTTAGGAGGTCATGTGCTGAAGCTGCTATTCTTGTTCCATCCTGTAGAGCAACCATGGACTCTGGGCCTGGCGGAAATAAATTCTGTGGAGACGGAATGCAAACTTTTCCTTGTGCATACCTGATGCCGATTGATGCCACGTAGATAATCCTGCAATCCAACGCACGTCATTAAGTGAGGATTTTAAACCCATCGCTTGCTAATTTTGATGCAATTCTGGGCATTAAATGATAATTTAATGTTGGATTGCAGGATTATCCATGTGGCATCAATTGGCGTCGGGTATGCACAAGGAAGAGTTTGCACCCCTGTCTCCACAGAATTTATTTCCGGGCCTGGCTGACTGTGCACATCTGTTCGCCTGCCGTGGAGTCTGTGCTGGCTTTGTGGTGTGTTCGACTGTTTTTTTTCCTCAATAGGGACTACTCCTGGAATTTCCCACATCGTCTACGTTTGACAGTGACAAACCAGCGCTGGAAATGAGATTGGAATAGGAGGTGAGATAGATTTAGGTATACTAAGATTTTCATATTTTGTTAAAAATTTTTTTTGTCAAACTTGTCCGAAGTTATGTCATTAAAATTGAAGCCACCATTTTGACTAGTAAAAAGAATTTTGCCACACTTTTTGAGTCACTGATGTGTGAGACATGGATGGCAGGAAAAGAATCTTACCATATATGTGCCTATGAACCAAATAGTGTTTAACTTGGTCAAACTTATCTAACTTGATGTGTGGTAAGGTTTGATTGCAACCAAATAGACCTTTAGTTATTAGATCTAGGCATTAAAGATAGATTGTTTTACCTTATATTCCAATCATATTCCCGCATTTCATGTTTCACTACCCAAACAACAGTTAAAACTTAGAACAAAAGTATAAATTGGCAGCACTATTTATATGTTACAACAAAAATATGCTTTCTAAATCTACATACAAGACCTTTTTTTTTAAAAAAAATTTACGGTGCATTATACTGGTAGTATATAATGTGAAATAGAAATTAGATCTAACCATTGATTTATTAAGGGTGCTTCTACTACTATACTACCAGATGAAGTATAAGTAAACTCTAGTTAATATGATCATTTGGACTGAAAAATGAACGATTCATATTCAATTTAGTGTACTGTAAAAGAACTCTTTTCCCCTAAAATCCGTATTTAGCATCCTCATGCGACATGTAGGCTCCGGTGAGGAAGCTAACCAGCGGACGGTTTGTAGTATTTGGATCAAATGTGAAGAACATGCCATGTTGGAAGTTAGAGAGAGAGAGAGAGAGAGAGAGAGAGATCAATTTCAATTGTTCTATTTCATATCAAGGTTTCTTTTTATCCTTTGCGTATAAAGGTCCTTAATCTAGTACTATATCAGTATCTAGTGTTTTTTGGTTAGCGGGCCTTTTCCTTTTGTTTTATTTCCAATTTCTTCAAGTCATCCGCTTTTCTAAACCTTGTATAATAATTTAGGAGGTTTTCGCTGATACTCCATCTAATCTAAAAGAATATCATTTCGAAATACATGTGGTCAAATTTTTCTAAACTTTGCCTATCCATACTTTTTTAAACGTTTCCATTTGATACATAAAAATCATGTCTATATTTACCTTAAAAAATACCTTCACATTCACAGCATTATAATTTTCTTGAGTTTTATAATACATTACAATACAAATTAGTGATCAATATTATATCAATCATGTCTATATTGAAGAATGATTATCAATGATTCAAAATTTCAAGTGACCATGGGGATAAGAATTAAAATAACACATGCAGACAAATGACACATAGATGCTCAAGTTTAACAATTAAAATGAAAATAGTTTATTAATCATCACACATGCTCAAGTTCAATAATTAATCAGTCATCATATACATTACAACTCACCTATCGCGGCATCACCACTCATAAATTACTAATATGAGGTATCGCAAATTGGAAATTAGGAGGCCAACTGGGCAGCTGTTGTGGCCCACGTGTCAGTAGAATGTGGCGGGTAATCGGGTGGAATGGGTGCGGGTGGAACTCCCCCATACCCATACCTATTTGCCTGTTGGATAGAGTTTGGCTCCGATAAACATACCTGCAGGCAATGAAAGAGGAATATACTCACCTCTATTAGGGTTTTTACCTGCAGATACATGTCGGGTAAGATTGCCAGTCATACCTTAGATGGCATGGCAGTTCACTTGGAATCAGGGAAACCAACGTGATGCTACTTTGTTGGATGATTATTTAACTGCTATGTCGTCGCAACATTTTTAATAATACGTGCAACATTTATAATCATCGTTTGCAACTAAATACACAATAACGATGGGGATGTCGGTAAAAAAATGTAAATTAGATGGCAGTTCACTTGGAACCAGGGAAACCAACATGATGCTACTTTGTTGAATGATTATTTATCTGCTACGTCGTCGCAACATTTTTAATAATACGTAACATTTATAATCATTGCTTGCAACTAAATACACAATAACGATGGGAATGTCAATAAAAAAATGTAAATTAGATGAAACCATGACTATAAAACGCAGCTGGATTTTAAAATGGTTCAGACATCGTAAACAAAAGAAAGTTATAAGAACACAACACTTTAACATTTGAAAAGATTAGTTACAACATTTTACAGTTGTTCATGCAACAATCGGTAAAAATGTCTGCAACAAAATGAAATATCAATTTAAAAAAAAAGAAATATACAACAAATCAACAATCCCGCAACAGTAAATTACTGTAATACAACAATTAAATAAAGTAGGACGCCTCTACTCTCCCTCACGCCATCACTTCACCACTCATCCTCCTGTCATCCGCCGCGCCCCACCTCCTCAGGCCTCGGTCGTGCGAGACGGTGAGCTCGTCATGCTCCTTAGGAGGGGATATCTTCCGGCAATAGCTCTAGCTGTGGAAGATTAACTTTCGAGCACGAGCAGTGGTAATAAGCTCTCAGTGGTGGTCCAACTCCTTGAGCGCGAGCATGGCAGACGAACTCCGTGAGTGTGGTACCGAGGCAGAAGCAGATGTGGAGCAACGTGAGAGTTCACCGGTGACGAACGCTCAATCGTTGTTCCGATGGATTGAGATTGAGAGAGAGAGAGAGAGAGAGAGAACGTGCATGAGAGGCAAAGGTATGGGTGGCTATAGGGATGTAGGCCCTGTTTGTTTCGGCTTAGGTTTTTTGGTTTTTGGCTTAAAACTAGTTTTCTGGCTTAATAAGCTTTTAAGCTGTCTGCTTTTAAGTCAAGATATGTTGTTTGGTATCCTGGTTTGGTACATCTTATAGATGAAAAGTAAAAAATACCCTAAATGAGATGGTGGATGAATTCTCAATTTATATATGATGGCATTTGGTGGGTAATTTTGGAGACTTTTAGTAGCAAATGGTTATTTCATTCAAAAAAGCCCCAAAAAGCTAATCTTGTCTGGCTTTTGGCTTATGGTTATACAGGGGCTTTTGGCTTTTTTTTAAAACCTGGCTTAAAAGCCAATCGTTTGTTTCGGCTTAGACTTTTTAGCTTTTAAGCCGATGAAAAAGCCGACACAAACAGGACCGTAGTCATGTGGATAAAATGTCCGTTTATTTTTTACGTAAGTCTAAACAAGGGCCCCTGGAAGTTTGGAATGTCTCGTGGGCGACTCCTAGTCCTAGTAGGATAATCACCCGCATTCCTGCTCAGACCAGCGTGTTAATTCAACCTGACCTCGCCCCTCGTTGCGAGAGTAAAATAACGAACCAACAAAAGCCGAACGGAAACAGTCAATAGAGTCCCCACAGCTAGGCCAACAAAATCGCAGCTCCCCACGGCCGCCCTCCCGAATCTTCTGGAACCTTCCCGAGACGTCCGGTCCCCCGCCTCCCCCAATGCCGGCGGCGACCGGGAGGCGGCGTCGGCTGTAGGCCGCGATGGCGCGGTCGAGGCCTAGGGTTTGGCTCGTGGCGGGCTGCGCCGCCGTGCTGCTGTGGGCCTCCGTTGCGCAGCTCATCGCCGTCGGCCGCCTCCTTGTCCTGTTTGGCATCACCGGCGATGCCGACCCCTCGCCGCCGCCTTCCACGCTTCCGCCCCTAAGTACGTGATTTCCGGACTGCCTTTTTTTTTTTTTTTTTTTTCATTCTTCGCGTTTGATTTAAATCTGTTCTTATTTTGGTGTGCATGATTTATTTTATGGGAAAATAAGATTATAAGAAAATGCTGAGTTAAAAAAGTTGAAGGATATTGGAGATGTAGGTGTGGATGCATTTGTTATTCTCCAGCTCGTTGGCATGTTTGTTAAGTTGCAAATATTTGATGGGAAAAAAATGGCACGCTCTGGAAGGCATGTGACTCAAAACATATATTGATGTATCGACTGATTCTCATTTTTTTTTTGCGCTGAGATACATTATTTTTAAGTTGCAAATACCCTCATGTTGTGTTGAGAATTGAGATGCATTATCTAAGAGATTATAAATGTTTTGCTCGTATGTTATTGTTAGTCCATCATCACTGGAATATGGCAAAAAAAAATTTCAGGAATGTACAAGAGCAACGGTTACCTGAAAATATCTTGCAACGGGGGTCTGAATCAGATGCGTTCGGAGGTCAGTTGTTGTCTGCTTACTCCAAACCGTTCAATCCTGGATTTCCCTTTTCTTCAACTTTTGTTGTTATCTTGAACCTCGTGTATTTCAGATATGTGACATGGTGGCAGTTGCACGTTTGCTAAACCTCACAATGGTTGTTCCGGAACTTGACAAGAGATCATTCTGGGCTGATCAGAGGTATCTTCTGTTTTCTTGGAGGCCCTCTATCTCTATGTGAATAACCATGTTGATATCTAAAGCAAGTGGTATTGTGTTTGCAGCAATTTTGGGGACATATTTGATGTGAGGCATTTCATGGACTCATTAAGAGATGAAGTGCACATTGTTAAACAGCTTCCAAAGAGGTTTGGTCAAAAGGATTCAAATAATATACTTAAAATGCCTCCTGTGAGTTGGTCAGATGAAAAATATTACTTGCATCAGGTTTGTAAACTTATCTGGGTTCTACCATTGTTTCCATGGTACTTGCAATACTGTATACTCATCATTGTCTCTTATATGTGCAGATCTTGCCACTGTTCAGCAAATACAGTGTCATCCATTTTAACAAGACAGATGCTCGGTTAGCCAATAATGGTGTCAGTACAGAGCTTCAACTGCTTAGATGCCGTGTCAATTTTCATGCGCTGAAATTCACCCCTCAAATTGAGGCATTGGGGAATAAACTGGCAAATAAACTTCGAGCCAAGGGATCATTTGTGGCCTTGCATTTACGATATGAGATGGATATGCTGGCCTTTTCTGGTTGCAATCATGGTCTTTCCCCTGAAGAAGCTGAGGAGCTCAAAAGAATGAGGTCTGAAGCTAATACTGTGCAGTCTTACCGAGTACCATAAAGTAGCATTTTGTATATGACTGAAGTAATTGTTACAGAAAATGAGGAAGATTACTGTAGTAGTTGAGTGGTGTTTATAATGTTTATGGTGACCATTCAAGAATGGCAAAAAGATCCTCACCTCCACAACTCTACAAATGCTAGTATGATGACATAGATACTGTGTCTGTTAGTCTGTCTACTGCAGTTCTCCATAACACTTCTATTTTGTATTTCTGGTGTTCATTCAATGCAATCTTTTTAACGTCACTATCAGTTCTTAACAAATTGTACAATTTCTTATACCTGGTACTTTTTTTGGCTTCTTTTTTCACGATGGATTCATTTCAATGGAATGAGAATGAAATTGTTCATTCATTCTTAGCATTGTCAAATTAGCCAGCTTATCCTGGTCTTACCCTTATTCCTGAGAGCTGAACATTAACAAGCTATTTATACTATTCTGTATGCCTTTCTTAAGGCTGACTGTTATTGGACTAAGTCTGCAAGATATAGTAGGTCGTTGCAGTAGGTGCCATTTTTCAAGAAGCTAACTGTTTCAATCAACCAGATATGCTTACCCATGGTGGAGAGAAAAAGAAATTGATTCCCAAGCTAAGAGATTGCAAGGACTATGCCCACTTACACCTGAGGAGACATCACTTGTTTTGAAAGCTGTGGGCTTTCGGAAGGATACACTCATATACATAGCTGCTGGTGAAATTTATGGGGGAGAGAAGAGATTGGAGCCATTACAGGCTGCTTTTCCTAAACTTGTAAGTGTGTTTTCTTTGTCAAATTTCTGTCAATTACATTGCCTTTTCCATGTGTCATGGTAATAATTGCGGTGCAATTTTCCAACGTTCCATTGCATGTGAGATTTTCCCTAAGTCCGCCAACACTTGCATTGCAGTTTTTCAAAATTGCATGGCATGTCTGGGGATATCACTTTTCCCCCTATATCGACCAACCTCACTTACAAGCAGTGCTGAATACCTTTCATTGCAGTTTTTCCCTAGGTCCGCCAACACTTGCATTGCAGTTTTTCAAAATTGCATGGCATGTCTGGGGATATCACTTTTCCCCCTATATCGACCAACCTCACTTACAAGCAGTGCTGAATACCTTTCAGGTAAGAAAGGAGATGCTTCTGGACTCAGAGGATTTGCGTCAATTCCAAAATCATTCTTCTCAGATGGCCGCACTTGATTTCATTGTATCCACAGCCAGTGATGTTTTTGTTCCTACTTATGATGGTAACATGGCCAAACTTGTCGAAGGTCACCGAAGGTACGAACCTATGTCGTCTTGTGCAATCAGATTGTCTTTTGAGAATGAACGTACGGAATGCCAGATGTCTTGTGCAATCAGATTACTTGTTTTAGTAATTTGATACCATCTGATCATATGATATTTGTTTGCATTTGAAATCCTCAGATTCCTGGGTTTCCGGAAAAGCGTGCTGCTAGACCGACGGAAATTAGTCAAACTTCTGGACCAGTACAACAATAGGACTATCTCTTGGGACAATTTTGCATCTTCTGTCCAGGACGTGCATAAAAGTCGTGTAGTCCAGCCATCCTGTCGACAAAAGCTTGAAAACAAGCCAAAGGAAGAGGATTACTTTTATGCTAACCCCCACGAATGCCTGGCCAATTCAAGTCGGTGCAGTGAAATCAAGGATCCAGTTTCTGGAAGGTGAGCAGACGAGCATGAAATCATCTGCAATCCTGCCGAGGCCAATTGTCGTTGTAATGTGTAGTGGGCTGAAGAAGCCAGCCGGCATCGTCCATCATGATCGTTTAACTGATAATATTCCTGATGTCCTGTTGTATAGGTCAATTTTTTATGCTTTCCTATTTGATTCATTTGTTTTCCGACATGCCGAAAATAGGATGGCCATCTAGAGCGTGTAAATTGGGCTTGTCGTTCGCCGCTCATGTTCATCGATGATTAATACAGGCAACATTTGGATGGAATTACAGATTACTGGTGTGTGTACATGCGTGTGTACTCTAATCAGGGATTGCATCTGATGGAGCTACACAGGTCGGTCCGGCTCCGTGGGCCTATCCTGGACGTCTGTCAAATCCACCCGTGCGTATGCTTAGGGTGTGTTCGGTTGACAGGATGAGATTGAATAGAATGTGATGGTTATGTACTATTTGTTCCATTATTTTGGATGAATGAAATGGTTCAGTATCTAGATGAAATATTTCTTAAATTTTTATCACTCGGTCAGGATGAGATGGTTCTATTCAAGCAACCAAACACAAAGATGATTTTTTTAAAAACCATCTTACACATATACCACTTGATACAAGTAACTAAACACACTCTTACCTTCCCGACCACTATAGGTGTTTGGATCAGAAGCCCGAACGAAATTAAAAATCCATGAATCAAATCACATTTATCTGAAAAAGAAAAAACAGCAGTCGCACGATACACGGAAGACGTCGGAAGCTCATCGTCTTTGCTGCTGAAACGATTGATGTCTGTAGGTACCTGGGGAAACAATGAAATGATTAATAATGGTATTGTTCCATTACGCACTGATTGTGCGGGAGCATACTACAGAAAAAAAAAAAGGAGAAAAATATGAAATAAAGAACCAATAATAAAAATGAAGATCGAAATGCAATGGATAATACAGTTTAAGCCAAACGAGTTGGCTGCATACAGCGGATACCATGTTCACCATGGATCCATAACATAGATTGACAATCTACGATGAGATTCCGCGGTCTACATACACACGGGTCAACACCGAAACACGTAGCTCAATATTCTTCTACAGCAGTTAACTAGTAGCCCGGAGAGGGGCGCCGAGGCCGGCGGCCGGCCGCGTCACCTTAGCTGCTCACCGGAGCTGGGAGAGTGCGAGGACGAATGGATGCTAGGGTTGGGTTGGGGAAAGAAAACCCAACGGGCCACGGCTCCCCGCCAGAAGCCCAGAATCACATATTGGGCCACTGGTCCCATCTTTTTTTGGACCTAATGGGCCAAACGAGCCCTAAATCACACCACTATTTGACATTTACACGAATATTAAAGCATAATGAAAAGTAGATACTTCTTTCGATCATAAATAGTTTTATTATTTTAGACATCAATACATCTTCAAAACACAACTTTAACTGCTAATTTAAATTATAATATATTTATAAAACTCAATAAAACTATAACATCATGAAAATACTTTTCGAAACAAATCTACACATATGATTATCCTATATCCAATTTAAATATTTAAAAATATATTGATAGTCAAGGTTTGAACATATCCAACAAAGACCTCCTTAGACAGCAGTGCGTAGTGAAATTTTAAGTTTGTCTCGAAAATATAAGAAGAGGCAGAGATCGACCGAGACTAACGTAGGAAGAATTAGTTAAAAAAGACTTGAGATTTTGGAATGTTTCCAAAGATTTAGCGTTGAATAGAAGTGCATAAAAGTTAGTGATCCGCATACCGAAACTATGACCTAAAATAGAAAGTTTAGAAACAATCGGTTTAATTGTTGTTGTATTGATGGTCAAAGTTTCAAAAATTTAACTGCATATATATCTAAAATGACAACAACTTGTAACCGGAGGGAGTAGTAATTAATTACCCATTCGTTTGTTTTAAGATTTATGCAACTTATTACGAGGATGATACATATAAACCTGCTTTAAAAAGTACTCCAGTATTCACCTCGGTTCAATTGCTTGCAAACAGTAACCGTCTCAGAAAGGCAAAGTAACATGACCTCGTGGCCTACAGTACCGGAGAACAAAAAACAACACTGGAGCATTCGGTCTATTATCATGGATCTCATGGTACAGATGAGAGGATTTGCGAAGAAACATGTGTACTATGAGCAGTTCCGCGAAGAAACATGTGTACTAGACACGCACCCCCCTTGACAACAAGAAAAGGATCTTTCTTCATTTGATTTCTTCTTTGACTCCACCAATATATCGTCCGGCTTATAGGCATCTACACAAACAGTGGTGAAAAAAACTTGCACATCGTAGATGTGTATGCTCCGGTTCCTCAAGCTGGTACAGCTACAGGTCTTTGGCTGGTTTTAATTCCTTCAATAGCTGCAAAGTTGCAGGAGGAAAAAAAGATAAGAACTTTACAATCCGTAAGATACTTGATGTGAAACCTAGCATTTCTGAAATTGACATTTAAGAAATTAGAATGGTACAAGATTGAACCTTCAGCATAGTCCTTAGCCCCAAAAACCGCGGAACCAGCAACGATGGCATTCGCTCCAGCTTCAATGACCTGTCATTTAATGAGTGGAAAAAAAATTAGCACTTTACTGGACCAAAAGGTTAGTTCATGATAGAGATGCACGTGTGGAGATAGAAGAGGATAAAAGCAAAATGCAACATGGAAAAATCTGACAAAAAAAATAGTGATGAAACAGTAACAGAAGTACAAATTGGGTCACCTTGTAGGCATTGTTGGGACCAACTCCACCATCAACCTCAATCCAGGGGTTCACTCCCTATAAACAAAGAAATTGAATTGAACGCTTAAAACATCAGGGCAGTGAAAATACATGCAAGCAAAAAGGGATATACCTTCTCTGCACATAATCTTCTCAACTCCGCAATTTTCTTTACTTGACTCTCGATAAAGCTCTGCCCACCAAACCCAGGATTCACCGACATAATCAATACCAGATCAACAACTGCACACAAAAAAAATTATTAGCTTGCCACTTGTCAGTACATGTTGAGCAAATGAAGAAAATAATGAAAAAGTGGTACATGTCTTGTTGGGCTAGTGGTAAATCAGAGAAATATGTAGTGTAAAGTACACTAAGAAAGCCACTTGGAAATTTTTTACTGTGATCCACATTAATCTTATCCAAGGGCCAAGGCACACCATGTGACTATCATGCAGGATATTCAAGGAAGTCAAGACTGCCATGTGGACAAAACTGTCATCAAACTCTCACCAGAAGCAGCACAATTTGCCTCGACTAAAACGCTGTTATGGTTATGCTGATAGGAAAAAAAATACGATCAGTAGCTGAATGATAGGAGCAATTAGTCTGATTTACAGAATCACACGCACTCTCAATGGGTTGTGTGCTTCTTCCAACATCAGCCCTTCACCAGTCACCATTTAGTACTAACCACTAATTTCTGGAGTATAGGTTACTCATTCTATCTTTGCAAGATTATATTCATATATTGAAACAAAAGATTCTCAGCAAATATAACTCATGAATCAATCAGGTCGAGTTTGGAACCTAATTTGGCACGAATGGATATTTGAAACCTAATCTGGTAACATCATGATTTCCAAACCTTACGCACATGGCAAGATACCAAAAAATTGGGGTGAGAATAGTAATCTTACCATCAAGTACATAATCTATCGCACTGAGTGGGGTTGCAGGATTCAAAACAACTCCAGCCTTTGCTCCTAGGCTTTTAATCTGACAAAATATGAGATGACTTCATCACTTTCAGATTTTCACCATGACATGAAACTACACTTACTCACAAGCATGGGTCAATTAGTTTTGGTCCTGAAAATGAATATTGTATGAAGTGAAACTAGAATTATGTAGGTGAGCTTTATTGTAGCACCTATTGCTATTTTATGTGACTTGTCCTAGGAACTAGCTGCTAATAGTTACTTGAAAAGGAGAAATACACCATTATGGCTAGGGTATTAAAACATCTAAAAAAGAATTTGGTGTAAAAAGTAATCCTACATTACAGAACATAAACATCAAGGAATGTATTGGTTGTAGGTCTAACACTAGCAAATTGAAACTGTGCTCCTCCTTCAATAAGAGCCTAGAAAATAGTCTTAGCTTCAGCCCTGCCAGATACCAGTACTACCACGAAAAGCTCACTAATAGGAGAGGAATCCACAATGAAGTGTTGATTCATGAATGAACAAATATACAGTGATGTTGCCAGTAAAATATTGACTGAAATCATAAATACTAGTAATGAAAAAAGTACACAAAAGGGAACAAGAAGAATGTTAGTGATTGAAATAGAATCCAAAGAAAGTTGAAGTTATTCACAGTCAACTCTATTATCCGAAACATTAACTTGTTAAGATAGTGGTGCGAATATTTACCAGGTTGACTGTACGGTGTAGATGGATGGTTGATGATTGCTCACAGTGAACACTAACGATATCAGCACCTGCCTTGATGAAATCTGGAACTCGCTGCTCAGGTTCCACAATCATCTGCAATTAAATTCAGCAACCGCCACACTCAGCAGGGGTCAAAGGGGAAAAAGTACAACACATAAACACCTAGAACTTCACTAGGCTTTCCAAAAAAGTACCAGATGCACATCCAATGGAAGATCAGTCACTGGACGCAGAGCATCAACAACCAAAGGTCCAATCGTGATATTTGGCACAAAGCGTCCATCCATGACATCAACATGAATCCAGTCACATCCTGCCACCTCCACATCTTTTACCTAGTAATATTCAAACAGTATCACAAGATGAGTGTGAACTATTCACCAAATGTTTCATGGAAAAAAAATATAATGATTTGAGCAAATTGCAGAGACAGTTTTGATGATTCTTTGCCTCATGAGCGTGTTGGCTAAATATAACCAATACATTATCAACCTATTCTTCCAATAGTAGCATAAAACGATTCTTCTACATATTCCCATGACATGGTCAGTGCACCGATTATCTCAACACTACGTGGTTTGGTGGATGCTAGTATCTTAACGGACCTGATCGCCAAGCTTGGCAAAATTTGCAGAAAGAATGGAAGGGGACACAATGATGTCATTCTTTGAGTATTTGTCAACCCGAGCCGACGCCTTCACTTGGAATGCCTTCCTGTAAACCATGACAAGGAAAACAGAGGGAACCTTCAGATCACAATAAACCAACAGAGTTCTTCATCAAGTGACCTATCCAGCACGGCAGCATTCTTTTTCCCCTCCCATTCTCTAATCACAAGTTACAGCATAGACCACGGATCACACAGGAAACAGAATAGACAAATAGCAACAGTACAATTAAGCATATCCCACAAGTGCTAGGCTCCTCCATATGATCCACAAGCCTAACGTAACAACTGCCGCTTAGCTTAGTCAGTTGACTTGCACCCATAGCATGACGCAAACGGTACGACGAGCTCTGCGGGGTTGAGGAACAAAAGCTGGAGTGCTCGGAGCTCAACAACACCAACTAGGTGCGGCGCCTACGAGAGCCAGCGATCGCCATCTCGCGGCAACGGCAGAGAAACAATAATCTCTAGCCATGGGGCACGCGCCGAGAAGCAGCAGAAGGGCACCGAACCGAATCAGAGGGGGGGTAAGGGTGGCGCCTACCTGGGGGAGGAGAAGGCGAGGCGGCGGCGGTGGCCGAGGGAGGCGGCCCGCAGGGAGGCGAGGCTGGAGCACAGCGACGACGACGGCGACGCCATCTATGTACCTGCCTATCCACCGACTCTCCTTGACCCTTGACTCGTACGAGCCGCTTGCCTTGGCAACGTATGCGAAGATTTGGTGGGGAGCTGCACGCCAACGAGGTATAGGGGGGATCAGGGTTAACAAAACCGAAACCGAAAAAACCGATGGAAAACCGAAATTGGAAATTCGAAAATATCGAGCCAAAAATCGCTCGAAAATCGTTAGAAACCGAAGAGTTTCAAAACCGAGCATTTGAACAAAAAACATTCAAAACAAAATTTAAAAAAACGAAAACCATTCGATTTTCTCGAAAACCCATCGGTTTTCTCGAAAAACCGGTCGATTTTCTCGAAAAACCGATCGGCGAGTTGAACGTTTTAGGCGATCGGTTTTTGGAGCGATTTTCGTCGGTTTTTTCGAAAAATCGCTCGGTTTTCACCGGTTTTCGATCGGTTTACATCACATAAATTTTTTCAATTTTTTTGAATTATTTTTTTAATTGAACCGGTTTACTGACCGGTTTAGGATTTCGAACCGGCTCGATACGGTCGAAAACCGCGATTTTCGAGCGGTTTTCGTCGGTTTTGTGAACCCTGGGGGGGATCACCAGCCGCAGCAGCCTCCCGAAGGCTCCGGCTCCGGCTCCGGCTCCGCTTCGTTCCTTCTCAGCCGCGCAGTCCGAACGGGAGCCGCCGGGTCGCGGCGTTTCCTCTCCTTTTCGGCCCTTCTGCACTGCGATTTCGTCGTTTTTTTTTATTATGTGGGGGATGGGGAGTTTGGTTGGTGGCGGGCCGAGCCAGCCAACGACCGCGGTTTCATCGTCTCTCGTCGCCCTGCCTGCTCTTGGATGCGTGTGCCGCTGCCGCACACGGTTGACGGTAGTACCTCACCAGAAACAAGCGGCTCGAAGCCGACCGAAACAGCATCCGGATCTCACTCAGTGCCATCTTTTCCTTCCCTGATTCTCCTCTTCCTTGCTACTAGGATCAAGGTTACAAATTTTATTTTTTGGTCAATTTTAGATCCAGTATTTTATGTTTTTTTTTTGCAAAACTTTTACATGTATTCCTCATAAAAAGCATTACAATTCATCATAAAAATTGTGGTGCTCAATCCGGTCCTACAAACATAAAAATCGGTCGGATTTATGATCATCTCACACAAAAAAAAAAACCAAAAATCTCTGAAAAATCCCGAAACTACTGTAGCAATTAAAAAAATTTGGACTCTAAACCCCAGAATTTACAAATTCTCAACGAGATTTTGAACCCTGACTAGGATCGGATATGCATCCAGTAGCTTGTGCTGATTTTAAGGCTTAATGCAATATCGTCGTGTTGTAGAGTAACCAACTGGTCCGTTTGTTCCTTTTTCCATTGGAAATGCTACACCGATCACGGTTGATGGAAAACATTTGCTGCGCCCCGCAATTCAGATCGCCATCCCGCACAAGCCTTGTTTTCTCACCATCGCGTCTAGGTCTGACCAGTGATATCTTCGTAAACATAAGGCGTCCTACTGGGACTGCTGCAAGGTAGCAACAGTTATCTCAGAACGCTGCTACCACTCATGCCAAGAGCAGCATTAAGTTTGACATGGAGTTGTGCGGTTCAAACTAGGGTTGAGGGTGTACATTGATTAAATGCTCGCGAAGAGAGCAACAGCCGAATACAAAAAATGAGATCTGAGAACTGCATGGCATCATGATGTTCAGCCATAGCTTGATGTGCAAACTGAAATGGGGGAAACAAAACATTTATGAGCTTGAATCGCCGGGGTTCCCTCTTTCTCCGCTGCAGCAGTAGAAGTGGGGCAGCTTCACTCGACCACAGCACCTGAAAGGCACAAAAGCACACACCCAGTTATGCCTTCGGCAAAATAACAGAACAGGGACGTGTAGCTTGTGTACCATGGAATGACGCTCATTAGGAGTGTTCACAAGGTGAACACTCCTCTATGTCAGCATTCTGGAAAGTTGCTCGACAACAATGATGTGAAGAGAATTGCACGAAACAAACAGAAACAACAATTGAAGGGTAACAAATCTGGAAACTGAAATGGGATACAGTTTTCGAATCATCTGGGAAGAACTGATATACCATACTCACAAACAAAAATGTTGTTTTAGGGCATGTGAGATGCCAAGATCGCACGCTGTACTGTCTGAAGCTCTGGATTTTTGAAGGTCCATTAAAACCAAAAGTTTGTAGCTATTGGTACAGTTACATTCTAAAGGGTGAGGGTATTGTTAAAAGTATAGCGCTCTACAGTTTTATACCCAAAAAATCTAATAGTTGTTGAAGCCTGTAGTAAACAATCAGAATCAAGCATACTATCGAGTAAGGAAGATAAGATATTTACATACATACAAAGATGCCTTATTACAACGTTAGCGAGAGCATAACAAATTAGAAGCATTGACAACCATATCTTTTAAGTTTTAAATGTACCTGCAACGGACAATCACTGGAACAGGCTTCAGGGCTTTGGGTCCATTCCTCAAACCTTTCTTGTATTTCGAGACCTGAAATGCACAAGAGAGTATGAGGCCATCAACCAACATTACCTACAAAGGCAGCAAGCACAAACCAAAGAATAATTTTCTCAAAACTCAAATCCACAACTGAAGCATATGAGGCCGATGAGATGATGCAGATACTTCTGAAGAAAACATAGACAGCAGGCCTAAGATGATGGATCCCGTGTTGAGGATATCGGGTTATAGGTTCATAGGTTATGATAGAAGGTATACGTCATTCATTACACCCAATACCAAAATAGTAGATCCAAATTATAAGAGATCCTATTGAAGCTACAAGTGCGGAATTCGTACCCGAGACCCTCACGTCCGGTTAGGAGGGATGGGATAAGATTCTGGCTATTTGCACATATGTGAATGCCCAAATGTGTTACATGATCAGAGCTTGTGTCTTCAATCAGCTACTGTCTGAATACTTGTTCAATTGTCTTTGTTTTCCTACTTTATCACATTTGCATAGCAGCATGATGTTCAGTCGCACATATATTGACTTTACCTCTCAAATCATCACACATACAACCATGGGCCAATCTAGGTGGGGTGCCGGGTATGCACTGGCACCCCAAAAAAATTGAAAAACACAAGATTGCCTCTTTAATGGGCCAAATCTATTGATTGAATCATTGAATTGATTCCAATTTTGGTGATTTGGGATTTGTAAGATCTTAAAACTATTTGTATTGTACGTTTAGCAAATTTCGAATATATGTGTTTGATTTACGATATTACGAAACTATTGTACAAGACTATAGAGTTGTGTGTGTGAGGTGTGCACCCCATTGAAAGTTTTCTAGTTCAGCACCTCTTGTACAACAAACATTTTAGCAGGTTGCTTGCTAGAAACGATGCTAAGACTAGTTCTGACAACATCATACAGTCCGTATTTAAAAGTAAAATAAAATTGCATGAACAATATATGATAGCCACAGTTGCAAAGCAGCCTAACAACATACCCCTGAAACTGCACCTATTGGAATCTCTGCTCCAACTGAAACTAGCTTAAACACAAAACACTATCTATCACTAGGCTACGAAGCAATCAATCAACAAACAGGCTGTGTGCACCATATACCTATCGATGTCTATGTTCTACTGACTACTGGTAAGGCATTTCGAAAGGTCGCGCCTTTCTACCCACCAGGCAATTCAACGAACACCAAGACTGCACCATAGTAGTACTACTTTACAACATCGACAGAGATCACCAAGACCAGAGCACACCTACGTAAGGGAAAAGGCGAAACACGAAACAGAATGAGGGATAAGCGAAGAGACCTTCTTCTTGGGGACGGCCATGAGTTCCATGGCGGGCCCGGCGGCGGCGCCAAGGCCGGGGAGCACGAGCGACTGAGCCTCAGGGAGAGGAACGGGGGGAGGGGCCAGAATGAGGGGGAGGCCGGAAGGCAGGCGAGGCAAAGACGCCGCTACCGCCGCTCGCCGGAGCCAACCCGCCGCCGCCATGGTCGCCTTCGGAGTGCTAGGGGTTAGGGGTTGGTAGGGAGTTTTCGGCGAGGAGGGTGGGAAAGGCGCCGATCTGATCGTCGAGTTTTAATTGGGCGGGTTGGATGGACAGGGAGAGGAGCAAGAAGGCGGAAAGTGCATAATACGCAAACATTTTCGCAATGCGGAAATGATTGTGAAGTCGGGACTCCGAAGGTCGGTAGGAAACACTGAACAGTAGTTACCTTCAACAGCACGAAGACAGAGCTAAAAATAGCTGAACTTTAGTAGGCGCATGCAGTTTTCATCGAGATTTGCTAAATTGCAATCCGAGTTGTGCACTTTTTTGCAACCATTTTTCAGTCAAAAACGAATCAAACCCTTTAGATCAAAAATCAGTGTCAAGGAGGAATATTAAACGAAAGATTGCATAATGTCGTAAATTTTCTCTATCTTGGTAACTTGGCTATGAACTATTCTCTATTTGACACCGATAGATGCATTCTTGCAACATGGATAGATGCTCCCTTCACCCCCTTCGGTTGCTCCAAGGAGTTGTTAAATTTAGTCATTCTTGTTCAGATATAAACGAGCTCTTGGACCTGATTGTTGAGATATATTCAGGCTCTTGATTTTGGTGAGCGAATTTTGAAACTACCCCAGAAGGGTTATAGGTATAAATATAGCACCTCTTTATACAAAAAAAATAATCTACAATAGATAAAGAGATAAAATAGTTTACCCCCCTATATCATGTGTTATCTATTTGTGATTGTTTTTTTGTATATTCTTGGTTGGCATTGGGATTGATCTACGGCAATCGCCATCGTTTTACAACACATTATCAGCACGAAGCTCTACGAGGCTGAACAAGATTTTTCTGCTTGCATCAATCTACATTGCATTAGATTTTGACCAGCATCAAGCGATTAATTTACTACAAGCCGTACGTAAATTCGAAGCACGTAAGTTCATCGTATCTGAGCAGTTTCTTTTTAATCCTGCAGATTAATTTTCCTAATTACCTAGATTAATATAATTACCAAAATTAGTCTTTGGATACTATTCATGAGAAAAAAAGGAAAGTCGACCGCCAGCCGTGCTCCTGCTGAGCATGGCCACCACCACCACGGACTCCCTGCAGCACTGATGCCGCAAGCATCACCACCAAAGTCGCCACACATGCCCCTTGCTGCCGCTCTCAATGAGCGACGTGCCGGATCCACCGTTGCCCACTCCAATCGAGTGGATTTGCTACTACTGGTGAGCTTGTTGCCTAGAACCTACCACTTTGAATCCTTGTCGGTCATTGCCTTGGCTCCATAGGACACGTCACCCGAATTCACCCCGTCTCCACCGATGCACCCAACATCCCACTCTTGCGTAAGCCACCTCACCAGCCATCTGGATTCACCGCACGGAGTCTGCCGCTTCGCGCTCTCGTTGGCTGTCGCCCCGCTACCGATGGGCTCGCCTCCTGAATTCGCCACCACCCGAAGTGCTAACGCTGCGTCGCCAGGGCACGCATCCGCACCGCCAGTGATAGCCGCTGCATGAGTCCACCATGCCGCCCAGCTGCCCTGATCTAAGTTTCGTGCTCTCGCCATCGCTCCCGCCAAGCTCCACGTCGCCTGCTGCTGTAGTCGGGCTCTACGGTTTTAAGTCGATTGTAACGGGCGAACTATATCCAGCCCTTGAAGATGAATAGGCTCTCTAGAAAAGGAGGAAGGGCAAGCTTGTTGGACCGAGTCAATTTGCAAGGCTAGGCATTGAACTGGGTCATGGGTTGCTGCTCCTGTTTGCTGCAATGAGTTGATGTGTGATCCTGTCAAGGTTCAAAATCCTGGTGAAATTTCAAAAATCCCGACCGATATCTAGGATTTCGCCCCCCCCCCTCAAGATCCTAAATCTCGACCAGCTAAATTTTTTTGAGAAAAATTCAAATGCTACAATAATCTTAGAAATCTCGGCGAGATCTCAGCAGTTTTGACCAAGATCTGGGGTATTTTGACCGGATTTCAAGTTTTTTGGGCCAGATTTGATTGGATTTGGGGTGAAGAGCATCGGCAAAATTTTTCAAAATTTTCTAATGTAGTTTGAACCATTTTTCGCTTGGTTGAAATTTATATAGCAAGGCATATAGCTCATAATATTGTTGATTTATTATACCTCTTCTTGTAAAACATGTTCATAGTCCTTTTAATTACGTTTTACATCTTCTTGCAATATATGATGAATTGTCTGTATGTATTCATTTCATTATGTGTCAATTTTATTTTGTTATTTGCAATATACTCATTTTAATTATGTATCAATTTCATCTTATGTCTATCATTTGTGATGACAATATATATTGATTGTTGCCAATTGTAACTCTCATAATTTGAAAAACAGTCGAAATGCTACCGAAATTTCTAACTTTTATCATAACAGTAGCACTATTAGAATTTTTAAACATTCCTCAGGCTTGATCATCATCTGAAAATTATGGGAACATTACTGATGCGTTAGGACCATCAGCAAAAAGTTTCAAAAAGTTTCAATGTGTTTTGAACCATTTTTCATTCGTTTGAAATTTACCGAGATCTCGAAAATCCCCTAAAAATTGGATTTAAATTTTGCTTTTTATATTTTGTCCAAAATTTGTTCAAAATTCTAAGATCTCGCCGGGATTTCGAATTTCGGTCCCCTCCAAGATTCCATCTGAAACCGAGATTTGAAATCTTGGATCTTGGTGTTCACATAAAGAAAGATTGATGCTGCTGCAAATGGGAGAAGAGAAGAGAATCTTGGAGATTTATGTGGCGTACAAGTTGGCGTGGTGTGTAGTGTGGCTGGTGGGATTGGTTTGTGTGGTTTGTGGTTGTGATTGTTGCATGAGGTGATTGTTGTGATCATGAGAAAGATGAGTGGTATAGTTTGGCAATCATGGTGTGTTGATTGATGTTGAAGAGGAGTTGTTACTATGTGACTAGATAGAGTTGTGGGATTTGGAGTGGCTGATTTGGTGTGGCTTGAGCAGATTGAAGGGAGGATGTGCGTGTATGACGTGTTACTGCGTGCTAGGGGAGAAACAGGAAAAAAGTTGTGTGGGTGCTACATTGTTGCTATGAAACGCCGGGGATTGTCAGGTAGGGTTCAAGTGAGAGAGAGAGAGAGAGAGAGAGAGAAGAAGAAGAAGAAGAAGAAGAAGAAGAAGAAGAAGAAGAAGAAGAAGAGGGAAGAGACAGAGAGGGAAGATAGCATGGTGGTTGCTGAGAGCATGGTGTCTGCTGCGTTGTTGCTGTGATTTGTGCTTGGAGAGTTTGATGTGAATGTGGAGAAACATACTGGGAAGATTGCTTACTGCTTAAGAGATGCTTAAGAGACAGATAGAGAAGATTGCTTGTTGCTTGTGAGTAGTTAGATGGTTGAAAGATCTATTAGAGGGTGAGGAGGAAGGAGAGAGAAAAGGAGTTTGCTGTTGCCGTGCTTTCTTCTGCAAGGAGAGAATGGAAGAAGTTCGAAGGATGGGAGAAGTTCAAAGAAGAAGGAAGACGATTTGGTGTTGCTTCGATTTGGATTTTGTGAAGCTGATCTAGTGTTGCTTCATTTTCGATTTGGTGATTGTTCACTTGATCCAATCTAGTGTGGGTGTGTGGTTGTTGCTTTGCTCTTGCTTGCTTGGAGAAAGGGAAGAGACTGTAGAAAGAAGAAAGGTGGATGTTTTGGGTTGATTGTTATTTGCTACGAGGCTACGTGCTGAAAAGTGTTTTATGGCTGATACTGGTGGTGGAGGTTTCAAGGCAAGGTAGAGATGCCTTGAAACAGAGGAAGAATATTGCTTAGGATGTGTCTTTGGTGGTGTTGATGTTAGAGTTGGTAGTGAATGTGCTTGTTGGAGTTGATATTTGTATTGGTACTGGATACGCTTGTGGTGGTAAGCGTTGGTTGGTGGTGATGATCTCAATGATGGTATTGGTTGCGGGAGGAGTTGGTGGTAGCTCCGGTGTAGGCTACGGCAAGTCTAGAGGTGATGTTGAGCATGTACGGATGGTGGTATTGGTAGTGGAAGTAGGAGTTGGTGGTAGCTTCGGTGGATGCTATGGCTATGGTTTTGATATCGGTGGTAGCTATCGAGGTGTTGGTGCTAGAGATCACGTTGATAGAAAGGTACGGTAAACGTGTTGGTAGAATATGAAGGTCAAGGTGGTTAGGGGTATGTTAGGAGAGGTGGTGGGGGCATGTTTTGAGAGATGGTAGAGGCCAGGGTGGCTAGGGGCTACAGGTGAAGACAGTGGAGACCACGACTTGAGGCATATGGGTAGAAATGAAGTCCAAGGCTGAGGGTATGATGGAGGAGGTAGGGGAGTTTATGTTAGTTGAGGCGTGGTTGGGGTGATGATCATGGTAGTAGTTACTGTTGTCAATGGTGGCGTAAGTGATGGTACTCAGAGGTTACGTCTATGTGATGGTGTTGGACACATAGTTGGCGGTGCGAATGGCAAGAATGATGATTGTGGAGTTGGTGTCGCTCATGACATTGGAGGTAGCTTTGCAGATGTGGACACCATGGTGGTGGTATTGGTCATTGTGTTGGCAGTTCGGTAAAAAGTAGATATCCCAAGGGCGAGTATTGCATTATGTAACAAGATAACTATGTTTGTATCTCGTGTCTATCTTGAGAGGGGGTGCTGGAGAATTAGTATTGGGGGTAAATAAGAGTCCGAGTCGTGTGTGACTCGGAGTCGTGTTAAGAATAGCTTTCAAGTTGTAGAGAGAATCTTGTTGCAATTTGGTTGTAATCAACAATATAAATAAAAAAGTGTGAGATCTGACAGGACACACACATTTTCACTTTTTGGGAGAGGCGGATAGCATTAGAGCATCTCCAGCAGAGCCCCTAAACCAGCCCCTAAACCTTAAAATAGGGAGTGTAGTAAAAAAAACAGATCCAGCAGGGCTCCAACTCAAGCCCCTAAAATTAGGGGCCCCCTAAATTTGGCTCCTCAGCCCCAATTCCCAGGGGGCCCCAACTCAAGCCCCTAAAATTAGGAGGCCCCTAAATTTGCCTCCTTAGCCCCAATTCCCAGGGACACGAGTACGACCCATATTATTGAAGATAGGGAAATACATGAGAGGCTTCGAAAATTTTATCATGTTTTGAAAATTTTAAATTTAAATTTGAAATTTCATGTTTTTAAATTGTAAATGTTAATATGCTTATGTTTTATGTATTACAAATATTTTTTATTGAATTTTAGTGGTGTCAAATGAAGATTATACATAGCGGATATGTCAAAATAGGAGAAAAAGTAAAATAGGGGCTGAGATTTAGGGGCTGTTGCTGGACTTGTGCTCTGAAAACAGGGCCTCAAAAAATAGGGGGAGTCCCTAAATCCAAAATAGGGACCCTGTTTTAGGGGCCCTTGCTGGAGATGCTCTTAAGGCACCTCTTGGTATTCTCTCTCATTCCAAATTTCCTAACGTACTCTACTTTGGGTTCACAAATTTATTTTGACTGCAATATGTGCTATATTTCACTTGAAGTGTCACGTAGGATCAAAGACTGTATCACTGTACCTTAATCGAGTCATCATGCACCAGTTGGTGCAGTTTCATTAGTGACCAGATGTATACTAACAACGGGAACAACTCTGAAATAGAAATTTGCATAAACCTAATTGTCATCAAATGCTTCAACTACGTACATGAAGAAAACAGGAAAAAAATAAATTCAGAATGCGTACATTCTGAATTATATGCATATAAAGTGAGTCATTCTTTTCTTGGTCAGCTCACAAAAAGGAAACAAACACTAAGCTCCACCTGAGAAGGGTTAGGTTAGGGACACCATATGAATGAGGCAATCTTAAATCTTGGGTCACACCAAGATTGTCTCAAGGTTGGTAGCATCAATGTCCAATATATCACCTAAGCCATCCAATGCTACGTACATAGCATCTCTTGTAGACTGAACCCTTCATGAAGAGCCCCATGGAGGAAGCCCATGCCATGCCGGTGACATCGTTCTTCCCACTGTTAGGGTTCCAAAAGTACATCGCGTTCTTCCTGGTTCTTCTCTCGTGGATCTTGGTCCACAAGTGGAGCCTGAGGAACCAGAAAGGTCCAAGATCATGGCCAGTCATCGGCGCATTAGTGGAGCAACTAAGGAACTACAACAGGATGCACGACTGGCTTGTCGAGTACCTGTCCAAGTACAGCACGGTGACCGTCGACATGCCGTTCACTTCCTACACCTACATTGCGGACCCGGTGAACGTCGAGCATATCCTCAAGACCAACTTCACCAATTACCCCAAGGTAAATGAACGCTTAAGTCTTCTGAAAGATGTCAAGTTTCGGTTCTGACACTGATGCAAATGTCTGAAAATATGCAGGGGGAAGTGTACAGGTCCTACATGGATGTGCTGCTCGGTGACGGCATATTCAACGCTGACGGCGAGATGTGGAGGAAGCAAAGGAAGACGGCGAGCTTCGAGTTTTCTTCCAAGAACTTGAGAGATCTCAGTGCTATTGTGTTCAGAGAGTACTCCCTGAAGCTGTCAAGCATTCTGAGCCAAGCATGCAAAGCAGGCAGAGTGGTAGACATGCAGGTAATTAACTAAGGGTTTTGATTTCTTGGGCACTTGTTGATCCACATCCTAACACAAGAACTAATTGAAATTCAGGAACTTTTCATGAGGATGACACTTGACTCGATTTGTAAGGTCGGATTTGGGGTTGAGATCGGCACGTTGTCGCCGGACCTCCCTGAGAACAGCTTTGCTCAGGCCTTTGATGCTGCCAACATCGTCGTGACGCTGCGGTTCATCGACCCGCTGTGGCGTCTGAAGAAGTTCCTGCATGTCGGATCGGAAGCCCTGCTTGAGCAGAGCATCAAGATCGTGGATGAGTTCACCTACAACGTGATCCGCCGGCGCAAGGCCGAGATCGTACAGGCTCGAGCCAGCGGCGAGCAAGAGAAGGTAACCGTTTCCTGACCAGAAACTCTAGTGAATGGAGAGTGTGCGTGTGCAGATCGTGTGTGGTAACATTGGCGTGCAAGGGCAATTGAGCAGATGAAGCACGACATACTGTCGCGGTTCATCGAGCTGGGCGAGGCCGGCGACGACGGCGGCGGCGGCTTCGGGGACGACAAGAGCCTCCGGGACGTGGTGCTCAACTTCGTGATCGCCGGGCGGGACACGACGGCGACGACGCTGTCGTGGTTTACCTACATGGCCATGACGCACCCGGCCGTGGCCGAGAAGCTACGGCGCGAGCTGAGCGCGTTCGAGGCGGAGCGCGCGCGCGAGGAGGGCGTCGCGCTGGTCCCCTTCGGCGCGGGCGCCGACGACGAGGAGTCGTTCGCCGCCCGCGTGGCGCAGTTCGCGAGCCTCCTGAGCTACGACAGCCTCGGGAAGCTGGTGTACCTGCACGCGTGCGTCACCGAGACGCTCCGGCTCTACCCGGCCGTGCCCCAGGACCCCAAGGGCATCCTGGAGGACGACGTGCTGCCGGACGGGACGAAGGTGAGGGCCGGCGGGATGGTGACGTACGTGCCCTACTCGATGGGGCGGATGGAGTACAACTGGGGCCCCGACGCGGCGAGCTTCCGGCCGGAGCGGTGGCTCAACGGCGACGGCGCGTTCCGCAACGCGTCGCCGTTCAAGTTCACGGCGTTCCAGGCGGGGCCGAGGATCTGCCTGGGGAAGGACTCAGCGTTCCTGCAGATGAAGATGGCGATGGCGATCCTGTGTCGCTTCTACAGCTTCGAGCTTGTGGAGAACCACCCCGTCAAGTACCGCATGATGACCATACTCTCCATGGCGCACGGCCTCAAGGTCCGCGTCTCCAGGCTCGTCTGATACTCTCCTGTGATGTAATGCACGCATCGTCGTGTAATTCTCGCTCTCGTCGTTTAATTAGCAAATAATTAATGAACTCCAATATATACATAGGATCGAGTTCGATCGTGTATGAATCTATGTTGAAGTTTCTGTACCGTGGCGAGCATCAGCAGTGGCAGAGCCATTAAATTTTATTTTCTTGGGCAAGCCAAACTACTTGACGGTCCAAGAAAAAATATTCTTAAAAAAAAAATCTGTTTTCACAGCATTTGTGATGGTGAAGCTATACTATATGTAACATCCTCGTTTTGGCTTTCTGGAGAAAAACCTAATTTAAATAAAGTAAATTCAAAGTTGGAGTTTCTTTGGTGTTTATATTAACCTGGCATCCATTCCCCTTCGAAATCGGGAATTAATTCCTCCTAAGCGAAAAATCGGATTTTCCAGATCACGTGCAGAAAAATCCACCCGAGTCCAAAAGTGCTCCAAAAATCTCCAAACCACTTCTAAAATGTCCCAAATATTCCGAAATGATTTTAGGAATCATTCCCCGGATTTTTGGACCTCCGTTCCTATTTTATCTCGTGCTTTTGTTTAATGCTCGCGATCCGCGCCCGATTATTCAATTCCACAAAAATCATCCAAATTCAACCAAACCACTTCCATTGAGTTCCAAATATTCTAAAATGGCTCTAGGAATTTTTCCGAATTTTTAGGCCATTTTTCCTAATTTTTCTCTAGGGCGAATCATTTACGTAAAGAGAGCCAATAGAAAAGTGACACGTGGCAGTCACTATTCATCATCTTCTTCCTCTAGCCATTCATGAACTTTGAAGCTTCATGCAAGCAACAATGGTGGAAGCCTTCTTTAAATCCATCTAACTCCCTCCACGCAACTCCAAATCAATCACCGTCGGATCCGTTGGGATCACAACGGACTCCTCTTCCTATCCATGGGGATAATGCCCCCTTAATCTCGCTAATTTTTGATCGGTTGCGTGAAATCCGAAATCCACTCTTTTGGAGATTGCGCGGCCGTTTCTAATCCGTTCCGCGTGATTCCACCTCTCATCTCTCCGTATAAGAGTCCTCTTTCCATTGGTGAAACCCTTCGTTAGCCTCTCAAACCCAATCGGCCGCAAGATCAAGAAAACCGACGAACTCTCGTGTTCTTCGCGTTCTTCGTGTTCTTGCTCATATCTCCCTCCTCGGTGGTTCAATTTCTATTCCGATTCTTTTGTTGACTCCGTGAGGAAGTCTAGATTCTAATCCTTCCATTGATTTTAGGTTTCATCAATCGTGGGCGACGAATTTCGCGTTTTGCTCGTTTCGGCCGAACCGCCGTCGTCGATTTCTTCAATTCCGGTGAGTTTTAATTCAATTCGTGGCTTCCCTAGGTTCCTAAGGATGTTGTCTAGAGATCCTAGCTTTTTGTTTGGATTGATTCCATGCAAAAATGAGATCAAAATCGGGTTTTTTTGGGAGTGTGCTTGTTCTCTGTTTTGGTTTGGGCCTTCTCTGTGCTTGGGCTAGCCTCGCCGCCGCCGCTTTCGCTGCCGGCGACCGGCCGGCCGCCGCTGCCATGCCGCTGCCGCCTGCCAGCCGCTGGCCATTGCGCTTGCCATACGACGCTGGCGCCGCTGGCTGCCGCCGGGCCGCTGGCCGCCGCTGCCGCCGCTGCCGCCGCCCGCCGCCGCCGGCCACCCCCTTCCCTCTCTCTCCTTCCTCTTTCTCCATCTCTCTCTCCATGGATGGCATGGCCAAGCTTCCAAAGGAAGCTTCCCCCATCCCAATGACAGGGATGGCCCACTGTCATAGACTCCCACTCAGTCAAAGTCAGAGTCCAACCCAGTCAAAGTTGACCAGTCAACCTGAGGGAATATTCGGAATATTCCTGCCGATTTATTCGAAATTCAAACTTCTAAGCTCATAACTTCCTCATCTGAACTCCGTTTGACCTCATTCAAATTTCTAAATTCATCTAAAATCAAGACCTTTCTGCCAGTACTAATTTTATAATTTTTGGATTTTATTTATTTTCCGTTATTTATTTGTTGCCTCGTTTTGCGTGTAGTCGACGATCCCGCCGCGATCACGATTTCGCCGAGCCTTCCGAGTTCGACACCGCCACAAGAACTGAAGGCAAGTCTCCTTGATGCACTTTGCTCCTATGTTTACAAAATGATTTAAATTGTTTATAAAGTTGCATGGCTATGTTTAACGAAATATGTCAAATATAAGTGATAGTTAATCCGAATTTGTTAATTCCACCTTGGCATTGTTAATCATACCCATTGTAACCCTAGAACTTTGTTTATACCATGCCTATGCTTATATGGTACCCGTTGCTATGTAGTACGGTAGAATTGCTTAGGACCTTTTCCGATAAAACAACCCATGGGTGGGATTATTCAAAAAGAATGTTATTAAATGTGATTTGAAAGTTATTATTATGATTTTGGTCCTGTTTTCTAAAATAAAAGAAAAGTAAAATGATTTCGACTTGGGCGGCCTGGAATGTCGGGTGGAAGCGGATCAAGTCTTGATCCTGTTGTGCAAAGTACCGCCCCAAGTCATATAAGGACCGACGCTTATGATTGCCATTTTAAGCATAACCGTACTACCACATGTCTATAATGGTACGACTGGCTCACTAATTTGTAGAAGCCTAGTTTAGACTCACCACTCGGTTGTTGTGTGAGAGCCGGACGGAGGCATTGTTGTGGATGTTGTTTTGCTCACACGGCGCAAGAGGGGGCTTCTGTACTGGGTGGAGGGAACCCTAACAGTGGTGAAACCTCGTAATTGGGTCTAGCTAGGTAGATACATTGTAACGGGCCTTGTCAAGATGTCCCCTTAGGCACACCTAAGGAAGTGTGTTAATTGCATGGCAACAAGGGTATATCTTGTCTTGTGGGTAAAGTTGTACACCTCTGCAGAGTATAAACTATTCGAATAGCCGTGCCTACGGTCAAGGGCAAAGCAAGAGATGCTTTCATATTGGTAGACTTTGTTTTTGTTTTTAAAACCAAAAAGTGTTTTGTTTTGGGGTTCGGGAGTGGTTAGAACTCTCGAACGTTGTTTGGCGGAAAGAGCCAACCAGGTGGATAGAACCTGTTTACCTTTGACGGATGGAGTCGCATGATTAACTTTGATCTTTTAAACTGTTGGCGGATAGAGCCTTAATGCTAGTGATGGTGGATAGAACCTCACTACAATAATAAATAATTCAATTATTACAAAAGAGTTGTAAAATATGCTTTGTGAAATTTATTACTTAAGTATGATTTAATCAAATGTGGCTTTATGCAAATAAACCCTATTAAGCTTCCTTTGGAAAGCCCCTCATGATCATAATTTCCCGACTTGCTGAGTACTTCTGTACTCACGTGCTACACCAACATTGTAATCATCAGAGATTTATCAAGATGCTGAAGAGGAGGAGGAGTTCGTCGAGGAGGATTGCCAGGAAGACTAGTTGCGTTCCTAGTCGTCGCCTGTGGCGTTGTGGCGTTCGCTCGTTGCTTTCTTTTTGCTTCATTGTTTTGAGTGTCCTGGTCGTTAGACCGAGTATTGTAATAAGTGGCCTTGTGGCCCATACTTGAATATTTACATTATAAGTTTCGTTATGTTCGGCAATGATGTATCACTTGTGGATCGTGTGTACTAGCTAATGATCCGGGACTAGTAATGCGGAAATACACAGGAGATTACGGATAGCTGATCCGGTCTCACGGCGGTGGTATCGAGCACAGACGATCAGAGGACGTGACCTAGTTAGCATGGCAAAGCCTTAAGGACTTATATTTCATAAAAATGTAATTGCAAAAGTTTAAGTTTCTTTGCTTCTATCTCTTCTATCTTAGTATCTTGTGCTCATCCTCTCTTTTATTTAAATTTTGGTTACTAATTCTGTCTTCTTTCAAAATCTGTAGATGTCGGTTTTCACCACCTTTGCCGGCGAGGTGGAGGCTTTGCGAGGAGTCACATCGATGCTCCAGAGCTGGGATTTCCCATCGTCCTGAGTATCGCTACCAATCGATGCCTGGTCTTGGCCAGGACATGTGGCAGTCCGCTTGCTAGTCTTCGCAAGGAGCCGCCGCGATGAGGACCGGCCGTTCTACTTCACGGCCGAGACCGATTCTGGCGTCTGGCAGCAGACGCGGCGTAAAGGCTATCCTCATGTTGGGACAGAGCTACCGCGACATCTTTGGAGAACTCGCACGGTGTTTCCCGCTTCCAGGTTGGGCGGGTGTACACCCGGCTTTAGGAGTTTGGCCCAGGAGAGGGACCCGACCGTGGTGCACTTGGGGTCACTCGCCCAGCGCAGGATGAGGCCTACGTCCGGATGTCCGACGAAGCTGGAGTCTGCGTCGGGACTTGGCGGCGGCGAGAGAGGATCTCTCGGTTTGAGGAGAGGAGGAGCCTCCCATCACCTCACACCGCCTTGGCGCCTGGCAGAGGCACGGCCGTGGTGCCGCCGCCACCGGCCCGGTTCGGGAGGGACCACCGCCCGCGACATCGGAAGGACGCGCCGCCCGGCTAAGCGTCATCAAGGCTCGAGGCTTGGACTCTGCGCGCCAAGTCCGTTCGTCTCCCTTCGCCGCGAGTTTACTCGATTGCTTTGGCTGCCGCCTGAAGGAGCAGGATCTTGGCAGCCGCTTCACCTTCCCGCGGGAGAGCGAGGAGGAGGAGGAAGAGGAGGACTCGTCACCGCTAGCGTCTTCGCAAATGACGCTAGTTCTTAGATAGTTTTAGTCTAGTCTGCGGGATCTTAAATTTGTCGCGTTAGAGCGTTGAATAAGTGATTCTTTGGATTGTATCGTGCCTCTAGGCATTTGTGATATGACCACCTCCAAAACTATTTGATTTTAATTGAAGTTTAGTTGGTTTTTCCCTTCTGTTGTGTGCCTTTGTGGTTGTGCTCTGGTTTTGAGGATGTGGTTTAGTTCCCCGTTGCTTACCTATGCTTCTCCCTCTTTCCTTGTGCTTGACCGCCTTGTGCAGATGGAGAACGTTGGTCGTGGTCGTGGTCGTGGTCGTGGAAGGCCCGCAGGCCGTGGTAGAGGCCGTGGACGAGCCCGTGGACCGGTGCACTTTCAAGAGGAAGCAGAGTATGTGGAGCCACCGCAGCTGCAAGGACAAGAGCAAGTGCAACACCCTGCCGCTCAGCATGATCCGCCGCCGCCCCCACCACCAGCTCAGCCGCCAAACATGGAACAGATGATGGCGATGCAGCTTCAGATTCTTCAGGCGTTAGCTCAGAACGTCCTGAACCAACCCCAAGCCGCTGCAGTACCAGCTCAAGCTCAACAGCCCCCTTCCAAGTTTGGGGAGTTTATGAGGACGCGACCCCCGACCTTTGCTGGATCAGGAGACCCGCTGGATGCGGATGACTGGCTCAAGGAGATTGAGCGCAAGCTTCACTTGGCTCAGTGTGACGACGTTGAGAGTGTGCACTTTGCCTCTTATCGGTGAAGGGCACGGCGACCAAGCGGTGGGAGAACTCTTGTGCCGCCCATGCTGACCCTCAAAACATTCCGTGGGATGAGTTCGTGGAAAACTTCAGGGCTACCCATATTCCCAGGGGCATTATGGAAATGATGAGTCGTGAGTTTCACAAGCTTCAAAGAAGGAAACTTGTCTGTCTCGGAGTACCTTAACCGCTTCACTCACTGTCCCAGACGCGATCGCAGATGTCGCGATCGACGAGGCCAAGATTTGGCGATTCATGGAGGGCCTTGACCCCAACTTGAAGGTACGGTGGTTTCAAGCGACTACCGTCGTTCCAAAGACATGATCAACAAGGCGCTGATTCAAGAGGATGCTCGGCGTCGACTTTGAGTCGCGCAAGAGAAAAATGATGTTTCAGACTCGCCGGTGCCAAAGTTAGCCTGTGCCCCAAGACTTTTCAAGAAAGAAGCAGCCTAGCAGCCGAAAGAGCTGGCCCTGTGACCCCAATGTCTACCCCGCGCCCCATCGGACAAGCCCTCGCGAGCGCAGAGCTCAAGCTCGTAAGAGTGGGACAGCAATGGCGGGAGTGCGGTGCTTTAAGCTGCAGGAGATGGGGCACTACGCCAACAATCGCCCCAGAAGCGCCAGTATCACCCGGTGAGGTTCAACCTGGGATCGACGCCCGGCCGCGCCCTGCGCCGGCTCAAGGAAGAGGAACCCCTCGAGACTCGCGCCGCCAAGGACTGCAGGAAGAGGGCGTGTGAACCACATCACCGCGGAAGAGGCTCAGGATGCGCCAGGCGTGGTCTGATACGCTCGTTGTGAACTCGATTACACCTTGATTCTGTTTGATTACGGTGCAACTCATTCATTTATTTCTGAGTACTTGGTTAAAAGCATAAGCCGGGACACCTTACGGTTAAGAAACCCTTTGTTAGTACAATCCTGGAAAAGAATTAAGAACAACTTCATGCATCCAGAAAATGGATATAGTAATAAAAGGGGTAAAGTTCCTAGCGAACTTAATCTTGTTGGATACTAAGGGTATAGAAGTAATCCTTGGAATGGATTGGTTAACCAAGTACAAGGGTCGATAGATCGTGCTAGTAGAGCTATCTCTCTTACCAGCCACGAGGGGATTAGAGTGGAGTTCTTATCTAATCTTGCCTCTAAGGGGTAGCACCTAAACCGTTTGAAAGGTACTTCGTTGGAGAAGGTACCGATCGTCAATGAGTACCGGATGTGTTCCGGATGAGTTGCCTGGTATGCCACCAGATCGAGATGTGGAATTTGTGATTGAGCTAGTACTGTACCGCTCCAATCTCGAAGAGACCGCATCTGACGCCTTCTAACGAGTTGGTCGAGATGAAGAAGCAGATTGAAGAACTGCAAGAAAAAGGATTCATCGGACCAGTTCGTCACCTTGGGGATCGCTTTGTGATCTTTGTGTCCAAGAAGGATGGTAGTGCGAGAATGTGCATCGACTACAGTGTCGTTGAATGAGGTTACGATCAAGAACAAGTATCCGTTGCCTCGGATAGATGATCTGTTTGACGATTGAAGGGAGCTCAAGTCTTCTCCAAAATAGATTTGAGATCGGGATATCATCAGCTGAAGATAAGAAAAGAGGATATTCCGAAAACAGCCTTCACCACCCGATATGGACTGTATGAGTTCACAGTCATGTCTTTTGGGTTAACCAATGCTCCTTCTTATTTCATGAATCTGATGAATAAGGTGTTTATGGAATATTTAGACAAGTTCGTCGTAGTTTTCATCGATTTACATCCTTATCTATTCCAAGAGCAGAAAGAGCATGAAGACCATCTGCGGATAGTCTTGGAAACGCTAAGAGAGCATCATTTGTATGCTAAGTTTAGCAAATGTGACTTAGGTGAAGGAAGTGTCTTTCTGGGTCATGTCATTTGGCTGCAGGAGTAGCGATAGATCCAATAAAGTGAGAGATGTTTTGGATTGGACACAACCCAAGTCGATCCGGAGATCCGAAGTTTTCTTGGATTAGCTGGTTATTATCGGAGATTCATTGAAGGTTTCTCGAAGATAGCCAGACCTCTTACTCAGCTTCTGAAAAAGGAAAAGAAGTTTGAATGGACTAAAGCCTGTGAGCAAAGTTTTCAGGAGTTGAAAAAGAGATTAACCTCGGCCCCAGTGCTTATTTTACCAGACATCCATAAGGGCTTTGAAGTGTATTGTGATGCTTCGAAGCAAGGACTTGGATGTGTTATGATGCAAGAAGGAAAGGTAATAGCCTATGCGTCAAGACAACTGCGACCTCATGAAGAAAACTACCCTGTTCATGACTTGGAGTTAGCCGCAGTTGTGCACGCGCTCAAGATATGGAGACATTACTTGATCGGCAATAGATGTGAAATCTATACGGATCATAAAAGTCTGAAGTATATCTTCACTCAGCCTGATCTTAACCTGAGGCAGAGAAGATGGTTGGAGTTGGTGAAGGACTATAATCTGGGAATTCATTATCACCTGGAAAAGCAACCGTTGTTGCGGATGCTTTGAGCAGGAAAGCTCACTGCAACAATACGAGAGTGCAACCAAGCCAACCGACGCTTCACGATGAATTTCGGCGCCTTAACCTGGAATTAGTAAATGAAGGGTGCATTTATTCTTTGGAGGTCAAATCAACCCTTGAGGATCAGATCCGAGAAGCTCAGAAGGACGATAAAGGTATTGCCGACCTGAAGGAAGGCCTAAAGAAAGGAAAGCACCCCGGATTTTCAGAAGATGACCAGGGAACTGTTTGGTTCGGGAAAAGAATAGTGGTCCCTAACCAAGAAGAAATCAAGAACGTGATCTTGAAAGAGGCTCACGATTCAGTTTACTCCATTCACCCAGGAGGCACAAAGATGTATGCAGATTTGAAAGACAAGTATTGGTGGTCCAATATGAAGAAAGAAGTTGCAGATTTTGTACGGTGTAGACGTGTGCCGATTAGTAAAAGCGGAGCATCGAGAGACCAGCCGGTCTATTGCAGCCGTTGCAAGTGCCCATATGGAAATGGGAAGAAATTGGAATGGATTTTATAATCGGCTTACCCAAAACCAAGTCCGGTTATGATTCCATCTCGGGTTATTGTGGATCGATTGACCAAAGTGGCCCACTTTATCCCGGTAAGGACAACCTATTACGGAGATAAGCTTGCCGAGTTGTATATGGCTAAGATTGTGTGTTTACGGTGTGCCAAAGAAGATTGTGTCCGATCGAGGTTCCCGATTCACCTCGAGATTCCGGCAAGAATTGCATGAGGTATTGGGCACGAATCTGAATTTCAAGATCGCTTACCATCCCTGCACGGATGGCGGGCCGAAAGGATCAATCAAATCTTAGAGGATATGTTGAGAGCTTGTGCTCTAACATATAAAGGCTCGTGGGATCAGAATTTGCCCTATGCAGAGTTTTCCTATAACAACAGTTATCAAGCCATCAAGATGGCACCTTTGAAGCTTTGTATGGAAGAAAGTGCCGAACACCATTATATTGGAAAGAAACCGAAGGAGGACAAATCATCGGACCCGATGTTCTGAAAGAAGCCGAAGAGCAAGTTAGACAGATTCGTACAAATCTGAAAACAGCTCAGTCCAGACAGAAAAGTTATGCGGACAATCGTCGACGGGACTTAAGCTTTGTACCAGGAGATCATGTGTACTTGAAGGTATCTCCGATGAAAGGAATGAAACGGTTCCGCGTCAGTGGAAAATTAGCACCCCGCTATATCGGACCGTTCAAGGTGATTGCCCGAAAAGGAGAAGTGGCTTATAAGTTGGAGCCGCCGCCACACGGTGTCGAGTACATGATGTCTTTCATGTGTCTCGATTAAAGAAGTGTATCCGAGTCTGGAACATCGATTGCCGTTGGAAGACATGGAACTCCAAGAAGATTTGTCTTACCGGAGTATCCCATCAAGGTTTTGGATGAAGCCGAAGCGCCTGACGCGCAAATTGAGTAATCAAGTTCTGCAAGATTCATGGAGCAACCATTCGGAAAAGGAAGCTACTTGGGAGCGTGAAGAAGATCTTCGAGCGAGTTCAGGACCTCTTTCTTTCTCCGTCTGAATCTCGGGGACGAGAGTCTCTCTAAGGGGGGTAGGTTTGTAACATCCTCGTTTTGGCTTTCTGGAGAAAAACCTAATTTAAATAAAGTAAATTCAAAGTTGGAGTTTCTTTGGTGTTTATATTAACCTGGCATCCATTCCCCTTGAAATCGGAATTAATTCCCTCAGGCGAAAAATCGGATTTTCCAAAGATCACGGTGATTCAAAATCCACCCGAGTCCAAAAGTGCTCCAAAATCTCCAAACCACTTCTAAAATGTCCCAAATATTCCGAAATGATTTTAGGAATCATTCCCGGATTTTTGGACCTCCGTTCCTATTTTATCTCGGCTTTTGTTTAATGCCCGCGATCCGCGCCCGATTATTCAATTCCACAAAAATCATCCAAATTCAACCAAACCACTTCCATTGAGTTCCAAATATTCTAAAATGGCTCTAGGAATTTTTCCGAATTTTTAGGCCATTTTTCCTAATTTTTCTCTAGGCTTAATCATTTACGTAAAGAGAGCCAATAGAAAAGTGACACGTGGCGATCACTATTCATCATCTTCTTCCTCTAGCCATTCATGAACTTTGAAGCTTCATGCAAGCAACAATGGTGGAAGCCTTCTTTAAATCCATCTAACTCCCTCCACGCAACTCCAAATCAATCACCGTCGGATCCGCTGGGATCACAACGGACTCCTCTTCCTATCCATGGGGATAATGCCCCAAATCTCGCTAATTTTTGAACGGTTGCGTGAAATCCGAAATCCACTCTTTTGGAGATTGCGCGGCCGCTTTCTAATCCGTTCGCGTGATTCCACCTCTCATCTCTCCGTATAAGAGTCCTCTTTCCATTGGTGAAACCCTTCGTTAGCCTCTCAAACCCAATCGGCGCAAGATCAAGAAAACCGACGAACTCTCGTGTTCTTCGCGTTCTTCGTGTTCTTGCTCATATCTCCCTCCTCGGTGGTTCAATTTCTATTCCGATTCTTTTGCTGACTCCGTGAGGAAGTCTAGATTCTAATCCTTCCATTGATTTTAGGTTTCATCAATCGTGGGCTACTTAATTTCGCGTTTTGCTCGTTTCGGCCGAACCGCTCGTCGTCGATTTCTTCAATTCCGGTGAGTTTTAATTCAATTCGTGGCTTCCCTAGGTTCCTAAGGATGTTGTCTAGAGATCCTAGCTTTTGTTTGGATTGATTCCATGCAAAAATGAGATCAAAATCGGGTTTTTGGGAGTGTGCTTGTTCTCTGTTTTGGTTTGGGCCTTCTCTGTGCTTGGCTAGCCTCGCCGCTGCCGCCCGCTGCCGGCGATCGGCCGGCCGCCGCCGCTGCCGCCGCCGCCACTTGGCCGCGCCGCCATGCCGCCGCCATGGCCGCCTGCCTCTCAAGACGCACGCTGCCTGTCTTGCGCCCGCCGCCGCCTGTCGCTGCCGCCGCCCGCCGGCGTCCGCCGCCACGGCCACCCCCTTCCCTCTCTCTCCCTTCCTCTTTCTCCATCTCTCTCTCCTCCATGGATGGTATGGCCAAGCTTCCAAAGGAAGCTTCCCCATCCCAATGACAGGATGGCCCATGTCATAGACTCCCACTCGATCAAAGTCAGAGTCCAAACCAGTCAAAGTTGACCAGTCAACCTGAGGAATATTCCCGGAATATTCGGTTTCGATTTATTCGAATTCAAACTGGAAGCTCATAACTTCCTCATCCGAACTCCGTTTGACCTCATTCAAATTTCTAAATTCATCTAAAATCAAGACCTTCCTGCCAGTACTAATTTTATAATTTTTGGATTTTATTTATTTTCCGTTATTTATTTGTTGCCTCGTTTTGCGTGTAGTCGACGATCCCGCCATGATCACGATTTCATTGCCGAGCCTTCCGAGTTCGACACCGCCACAAGAATCTGAAGGCAAGTCTCCTTGATGCACTTTGCTCCTATGTTTACAAAATGATTTAAATTGTTTATAAAGTTGCATGGCTATGTTTAACGAAATATGTCAAATATAAGTGATAGTTAATCCGAATTTGTTAATTCCACCTTGGCATTGTTAATCATACCCATTGTAACCCTAGAACTTTGTTTATACCATGCCTATGCTTATATGGTATCCGTTGCTATGTAGTACGGTAGAATTGCTTAGGACCTTTTCCGATAAAACAACCCATGGGTGGGATTATTCAAAAAGAATGTTATTAAACGTGATTTGAAAGTTATTATTATGATTTTGGTCCTGTTTTCTAAAATAAAAGAAAAGTAAAATGATTCTGACTTGGGCGGCCTGGAATGTCGGGTGGAAGCGGATCAAGCCTTGATCCTTTTGTGCAAAGTACCGCCCCAAGTCATATAAGGACCGACGCTTATGATTGCCATTTTAAGCATAACCGTACTACCACATGTCTATAATGGTACGACCTGGCTCACTAATTTGTAGAAGCCTAGTTTAGACTCGCCACTCGGTTGTTGTGTGAGAGCCGGACGGAGGCATTGTTGTGGATGTTGTTTTGCTCACACGGCGCAAGAGGGCTTCATCTTGGGTGTAGGGAACCCTAACAGCGGTGAAACCTCAGCGGGTGGGTCTAGCTAGGTAGATACATTGTAACGGCCTTGTCAAGATGTCCCTGCCGGCACACCTAAGGAAGTGTGTTAATTGCATGGCAACAAGGGTATATCTTGTCTTGTGGGTAAAGTTGTACACCTCTGCAGAGTATAAACTATTCGAATAGCCGTGCCTACGGTCAAGGGCAAAGCAAGAGATGCTTTCATATTGGTAGACTTTGTTTTTGTTTTTAAAACCAAAAAGTGTTTTGTTTTGGGGTTCGGGAGTGGTTAGAACTCTCGAACGTTGTTTGGCGGAAAGAGCCAACCAGGTGGATAGAACCTGTTTACCTTTGACGGATGGAGTCGCATGATTAACTTTGATCTTTTAAACTGTTGGCGGATAGAGCCTTAATGCTAGTGATGGTGGATAGAACCTCACTACAATAATAAATAATTCAATTATTACAAAAGAGTTGTAAAATATGCCTTGTGAAATTTATTACTTAAGTATGATTTAATCAAATGTGGCTTTATGCAAATAAACCCTATTAAGCTTCCTTTGGAAAGCCCCTCATGATCATAATTTCCCGACTTGCTGAGTACTTCTGTACTCACGTGCTACACCAACATTGTAATCATCAGAGATTTATCAAGATGCTGAAGAGGAGGAGGAGTTCGTCGAGGAGGATTGCCAGGAAGACTAGTTGCGTTCCTAGTAAATGCCTTTGTGGCGTTGTGGCGTTCGCTCGTTGCTTTCTTTTTGCTTCCGCTGTTTTGAGTGTCCGGTCGTTAGACCGAGTATTGTAATAAGTGGCCTTGTGGCCCATACTTGAATATTTACATTATAAGTTTCGTTATGTTCGGCAATGATGTATCACTGTGACTGTGTGTACTAGCTACTGATCTGGGACTAGTACGGAAATACACAGGAGATTCTGGATAGCTGATCCGGGGTCTCACACTATACCTCTATGGCTTGTCGCTAGGGATCCCGGACAGTCACCCCTTGCCCGGTAGGTGGTAGGTGGATTTAGTGACTAGCGCAATCAGCCTGGAGTAATGACAATAATCATTGCTATTACTCTGAGATAATTATATGAATCTCGGCATACTAACCGATCAAAACATTGAGCGCACCTGATATTTTACCAGTTAATACACCGTGTTCAGAGTGTTGAAACAGAAACAATAATTAGAGAATAAAATAGAAGCTGTATCACATTCCATTGCCACACAGCTACAAATCCGATACATAATTATACATAGTATCTAAACACAACAAAGATACTATACCAAAAGTATCATATACTCCAAGGACTGACGAAGGTGAAGCACTGTCTATCCAACATCCTAACCCTCATGGTAGTCCTTCACTGCCTCGTCACATTGACCCTGCGGGTGATCCTCCACCCACTCCTCACCGGCAAGTCCATAATGCTCAACTTCTAAGCAAAGGGGGAGTTATAAAGCGTGAATACAAAAGTACTCATCAATCATTAATAACAAAATGCAATATATATTGTTTTTTTTCTCTCCACAACCATTTCCCGAGTCCTTCCTCAAATCCTCTTTCAGAAAATAGGATTTTATTAGGAAAACTGTGTTTCCAGTTTTCAATTATCCAAAATTGCTACTAGCACTCGTATATGAGGCAGATTTAGCTTCTATGGCCTCCAATACAGGAGACAGTTATGAATTCATGATTTTACCATGCGCAGGTTTGTACCACTTTACCCATGGCGAACTCAACCTCAGTTGAGAATCCAGAATGTTTATCACTATTCAGGTGTTAGATCTCCAACCCTGTCCATAAAAGCAAGTTGTACTCTGCCTGACATCAAAGATACTCAATCAAAGGCTTTACATATATAGCCTAAAGGAATCAACCACATCTGATTATCAAAAGGTGTCATTCATTGGGGCTCCAGCGTACCCGGCTCCACACTCCTAGTTATCTACTCATACCCAATGGGGAGATCATAACACCGTCATAGGACAACCTTTTCTAGTAGTTTCTACACACTATGGTTGATATGAAATATACAACTCATTGTCAAGTGTAGTAGTTTATCCTTATGTAACCTCCAATTTAGAGGGCCCCTCCGGCAGTCCTCCTCACTATGCACCCTCTACCCAAGGTTTTAAATTTCGTCTTAGGGTTTCATCTCAGCACCCTTCAAAATTTTGACGAAATCTTGTTTTTTCGGACGAAATCTGAACAAAATACAAAAAGAAAAATTTGAATCCGGTAATTTTTTAACCGAAATTTCTGAGATTTTGGTTCAAAATACCAAAAATTCGGTCCAAAATGCCGAGATCTCAGCGAAATTTTAGGTGTTGTCGCCCTTTGAATTTTTTAGGATTTTTTTAATTTCGTCGAAATTATGATCTACCGACTGTCCCACACAGAAAATGACGTGAAGAATCCAATCCGAACAAAATCCGGTCAAGTTTTGTTCAAATCTCGGCTAAATTTACCGAGATTTCGGTCTAAAATATCGAGATCTCGCCGAGATTTTAGGTTAGTGTAGCACTTTGAATTTTTCTAGAATTTTTTTAATTTTGCCAGGATTATGAAATTCGGAGGGGTCCGAGATCCGAAATTTCACGAAATCTCGGCGAGATTTCATTCCCTGCCTCTACTCACCATCCACACACACATAAATATATAAACATACTTCATCTCAATTTACTACCTCAACAATTTATCCTCAAATCAACTTATCAATAATCAAATACTGCCGCATCAGTTTATCACCAATTCAATTGATCAATAACCAAATATTGCCGCAATAGTTCACAATTATCCATCTTTTCAATCGCATCCGATTGTGTCCTAGAATGCCATGATTTCTGGGCATGTGAGTTGCGGCTCGCACAAGGAATCTATGGAGCTGGGCATGGGCGAAAAGCCAGATGTTGTCATAATGCTCAGCTTGTGCCGACTCCAGTGATCTAAATGCTGGACATAAACTACATTCCTCTCTTTTGAAGATGTTTCTGAGAACTTATTTTACTATCGTTCTCGGAAATGCGCTAATCGACATGTATGCAAAATGTGGGAGCATGAAGAGTGAACTTGAGGTGCTCTGGTCAATGCGAGATAACAATGTCTCAACTTCCAACTTGATTATAGGACGTGTTAATTACAATGACTTATATCTAGTGTTTAGGATTTGAAAAGGTATGCTAGATGAATCTAGTAGGATTAGGATTTCTGCTTTTTTCATAGTAGAATTCCTACTTGCTTTGAAGAAGGACTAAGAGAGCTATATAAACCCATAAGGTGGTCATGTAGGACCCAAGTAACCATAAAGTCACAAGCCAACTCATACAAAGATGTGCAAAGAGGATTAGGTGCTAGATTATTCTCTAGTACTAGATTCTTGTATAGGTCAAGGATTCAAAAGTTCTAAAGGTTTGAGAGTTTGTGAGGGAGCACTAATCCCTTATACACTTTTGGTGTTGTTTTTAAAGAATTTGTGATCGGTTTTGCCTAATCTTCTCTCTTGTCATAGTTGCTTCAATATCGTTATTTTGGTTCTCTTTATGAGATTCATCCTCTTCGTTCTTGAGATCATGCACGCTCATGCCATACCTCACAAAACTTTGATTTGATCCAAGGACTATTGTGCATAAGAAGAGTTATCAGAGTATAATAAGTGGTATTAGAGCCAAGACCAGATTAATTAGATTTATGAAAAGGTCGGTAAACCGTCAGGTGGCACAAAATCAAGATCAATATCGATGATGTGGAATCAAGTAGAGAAATTTAACGGTGAAGGAAATTTCAACATGTGGCAATGTGTGGTGAAGGATGTACTTGTCCGGCAAGAGTTAATCGATGCTCTTGAATTGAACAAATCAAAAAAGATGTCTGAAGAAGACCGGCAGATGATAGAGCGAAAGGTTGTCAGTACAATCTGTTTGTGTCTATTTGATGAGGAAAGTATTAGGTGATCAAGGAGAATGCATCGAAAAAATTATGGAATGACTTAGAAGAATTGTATATGATAAAGTCGGTGACAAATTGGTGGGTGCTAAGTGATAACTATATATGTTGTGCATGGAGAAATGTACACATTTTGTTGACCATCTCAATGTCTTCAATAAGCTTATCATACAGCTTATTAGTGTGGATGAGAAAATTGAGGGTAACGATAAAGTCGTTATACTGATATCATCTCTACCACCATGATGAGAGCAATTGGTAATAAACATTCTTGTCGGGAAAAGCACTCTCAACTTCAATGAGGCAGTTGCATATCTATTGGAGGCAGAGTCTTTGAAAAAGACATCAGAATCTTCTTCCTCGGGCTATCAAGCATTGGCTACAATATGAGTTACAGGAAGAAGGGTAAAATCAAGGGCACACATGTATGTTATCTATGTGATAAGAAATGTCATATGATAGAGGAATGTTCGAGTTTGAAGAAAATGAGGGGTGCATGCTCAGTAGCGGTAGCAAAAGATGATTCAGACATACCTGTTATTAATCAATCAGGTACTTCTTATGGATGGATATTAGATTCAGATTATTGCTTCCACATATATTTGGCGAGAGAGATATTTGATGAAGAATCTCCACTCCCAGCGTATGGAACTGTTCACTTGGCTGATTGCAAGGAGTATGCAATTACTGAGGTGGGAATAATTATATTAGAGATGTATGATGGAGCACATCGCACGTATTGATGGGAGTTATGTACATGGCATAAAAAAGAACTTAATATATGTGAGGTCACTTGAACTTGAAAGTTGTGAGGTATCGCTTCGAGGTGGAGTCATGCGAGTCAATTGCAAAGGACATGTGATCATAAAAAGTATCTGAAGCAACGAAGGATACCGATTGATAGGTAAACCTAAAGGAAGGGCAATCAATGGGAGGTCTGAAAAAATCATGATCAGGAGAAGAAAATCGCATCTTCAACGGTAGATACTCAAATTTCAACTGTTGCTATGTGCATAACTACAAACACAGCTGCAAAATCTAGCAAATGCAAAGACGAATGTGCGAGCTGTTGAAAGAAGGAAGATGTGGTGGGACCAACTATGAAGTACCATCAAGCAGATGGAGCATGGAGGTGGTACAAACCCATGGTATAGAGGGCTATAGGAGCAAAATGTGTGGTTAACTAAACTACACAAAGGAAATGCTTTCAGTGGAGGGTTCAGACGACCAAACTCAAACACCAACATGCACATTATGGTGATGTGCATGAGCTCCTACGGTGGGGGCACTCCCAAAGGTGTGAGGAAAAAATACGAAGCTGACTTTGAGCGAGTTCTTGGGGGAGCACGATGACTTGAATGGATAAGAGTTAATGTGGAGATTGTTAATTATAGTGACTCATATATAGTCTTTTAAGATTTGAAAAGGTTGTTGAAACTAATCTTGTAATAGGAAAGTTTTAGTTTGGAAAGTTTGTATTAAGAAAGTTCTGGATGAGGAGTCCAAGTAGGACAAGGAACTGGAATCCTATTCCGTTCCTTAAGGTTGTAGTTTTGAGTATAAATAATGGGTAGTCCTGAGTTTTGTAAGACAAGCAAAAGCAAAAAGCAAGAAGTAAGCCAACATGTGAGAAATAAAGAAGAGAAAACTATCTCACGATTTCTGGGTGTCTTGTTCCAACAATTGGTATCAGAGCTTAAGGTTTCAGATTAATCTGTTGCCCCCCAGGAGGAGGAGACTCCCGAGGAGTGGCACCCAAAGAAGCAGGCGGCCAATCGGGCGGCCAATCCGAGTCTTCGTGCCATCAAAGTTGCATCGCAAGCCAACAGGCGACAAGAAGATGTGGCAGCGAAAGGGTGAAGGAGATGTGTCTCCCTGATACGCGCTATTGATGAGCGTCGTCGATAACTGATGTGACAAGATGGCAATGGTGATCATCTGTGTGTACAGGTAAGTCGAAGTTGAGTCTGCTTGCAACATGATGTTGACTCCGGGACGTTGAGGAGATGCGTTCGCCGTCCAAAGTCAAATTCGTCCAAAGTTGAATCCGTCAAGGAAGAGTCTGTGCATGATGCATGTGTGGTGGATGAGCGTTCTTGTAGGTGTGTCCAAGTTTTCTCTTGCAGGTAAGTTCTAATGCGAGTCTGCGTTGCCGTCAACGGTGAAAAGACAATTGGAGCTGCGTCAAAAGGTCATGATTGCCGGTGAGGTGCGTCACCGGTAGTATGGCTATCAAGAAAAATGCGAAACTCCTTGGAGAAGCGTTCACGTCGTGTGTTGAATAAAAGTTGGGCAAATCGTAGTTGTGACCAATTGCCTCAATCGTAATAGGAAAGTTTTAGTTTGGAAAGTTTGTATTAAGAAAGTTCAGGATGAGGAGTCCAAGTAGGACACGGAACTGGAATCCTATTCCGTTCTTTAAGGCTGTAGTTTTGAGTATAAATAAGGGGTAGTCCTGAGTTTTGTAAGACAAGCAAAAGCAAAAAGCAAGAAGCAAGCCAACAGGTGAGAAATAAAGAAGAGAAAATTATCTCACGATTTCTGGGTGTCCTGTTCCAACAAAGGTATGCTAGATAAATCTTAGTATGATTAGAATTTCTATTTTCTTTCAGAGTAGGATTTTTACTTACTTTGGAGGAGGACTAAGAGAGCTATATAACCCATAAGGTGGTCATAGAGAACCCAAGCAACCATAAAGCCACAAGCCAACTCATACAAAGTAATACGTGCACGAGAGGATAAGATTCTAGTTTATTCTTTAGCACTAGATTCCTGTATAGAGCAACAATCCAAACATCCTAAAAGGTTTGAGAGGTTGTGAGAGAACAACAATCTCTTGTACTCTTTTGTGGTTATGCTTAAAGAATTTATGATCGGCTTCACCAAATCTTTTATCTCTCACTACGGTTGCTTCAATGTTGTTATTTTAGTTCTCTCTATGAGATTCACTCACTTCATTCTTAAGACGGTGCATGCTCGTGTTGTATCTCATAAAATTCTGATATAATCTGGGAGTTGATGCGTATAAGAAGAGGTATCATAGTGTAATAGGAGGATTGGCATTGCACGACCATGTCATGGGGTCCATAGATGTGTTCAAGAAAATGCTGAAAGAGAGTTAGGCGTGAGGAAATCACCTTTGTCGCTGTCCTTATCGTGTGCAGCCATGGTACGATGGTTGACAAGGGACCTGAGCAATTCAATTTGATGCAATGACAGTACAAGATTGAGCCCAATGTCAAGCACTATGGCCACGTGGTTGACATGCTGGATCGTGCAGGGCTGCGCGCCTAGGTTGCTGAAAGAAGCATTTGAGTTCATTGACACCATGAAGGTCGAGACTAATTTTTCTCATCTAGAGGACACTTATTGGGGCTTGTAGGGTCCATGGTGAGATCGAATTGGTTGAGCATGCGAACAGGCAGTTGTTAAGGGTGAGGAGTGATGAAAGTGGACTATGTGCTCCTCTTGAACATCTATGCTTCAGTTGGGGAATGGTCTGGGTCGGAGAAGATGAGAAGGTTGATGGATGACAATTATATCAACAAGGAGGCAGATCGCACGGTTGTAGATGGTAGTACGAAGTATCTAATGCAGTCTTTAAGATAGTCGAAATCACATTCTAAATTTCAAGGATTTATTGATTGAGCATGTCGACTATGGAGCTCCCAGCATCTGTTATTGGTGCCTGCGCTGAGTTGTGGACAAGCATGGGTTGATGCTTCTGCAAAAAAGATTAATTCTACAATGAGCTGAAGCAAATTGTGAAAAAGGATTATGCAGGAATTATGCGTCTGCACAGTTGAGAGAAACAGCTATAACTTCAGAATTAATACAAGCATACAATAATGTATTCTTGAGCAAGAACAAGAAGCAACTTTGCTCTGTACAATTTTTATCGTGTATTCTGAAGCTGATCTTGATCACTGCAATATGCCTAGCAGAGTATTAATTATTCATAGCTTAGCTGTATTTGTTTGTCAAAACTATAAAATACAGCAACTCCAGAGCTGAACGCTAACATTTACTACCGCCAAAGATCGAAAAGGTAAAAAACCACATTTGTTACATTTCCTTACTACAACAACGGGAGGTGCTTCAACTGTTATAGCATGCGTGCTTGCAACAACCAAGGTTAGTCATATAAGCGGTGTTTTTACTGATGGTATTTTGACATTGGGCCAAGTTCTTAATCAAAAGATTACAGCTTATTTTCACATAGGGTCAAGTTTTTTTTTCCTCTTAATACAGCTCTGGGTGTGAATAAAAATATTCAAAACAATGGTTGCATGGTCACATGTTTTCGACATGGCAATCGGAAATTTAGATTCAATATTAGGCTCTAATATATCATGAGTGGGAAAGGATAATTCCTATAGCCGAAGTAATTCTTGTAGGAAAAAAAATGAAAGAGCCTAAGTTTTATCAAATACCTAATATGGCATGCATTGTACATTGTCGCAACAAGTGACACGCTAGTTTTTAAAGAAAAGGATACAAACAAGTTACCACCATGTCTAAAGTATCACGTGGTGGTGATTGACGTAAAGATGTCATCCAAGATCGCAAGACTATATGTACGTTATCTTCCTCCCCTTAGACTAGGAATGAGAGAGATCGATGATATTGATGTCAATACTCTTGAATTGGATCTTCATTACCAAAACTCGACGACATAGTTGTCAATATGGCGAAAACCATCTTAGGGTGTAAATTGATCCGGTTTTGTAGTTGAAGGTGTTCAATAGACTTTTTGGAAAGTTGAGAGGTGTAAAATAAACTTATTCCTTTTAATTTTATGATTAACTTGCTGCAAGTCAGTTCTTATGTAAAGTCTTAAAAATACAGGTTGTAAGTCAGGCAAAACCAATGTTAAATTCGCATGTCCGTGCACATCACATGACAAATTTCAATCGATGGATAGGTACGAGCAGAGGACAAGTCCTGCCATAATTTTTAAGGAACAAATAGAGCTAGGATCACGTAAAACAAGTAGATTACCCAAACTTGCTGCAATGTCTGTAGATGACAAAGTACACCGACCTTCCATCAAGAAATCGAGCCATGACATCATACATTCGAGAAAAACATATTAAGATATAGATGAAACGTTTACACACATGATTCATACATGCACAATAAATTAGGATTGACACAAAAGAGATTAGACTTTTTCACAAAAGGCCCACCTTTCTATCCAAATAATACACATTGGCTTCCTCCACTCCGAAGCATAAGCCGTGCCACCTCAGCACTCCTCAAACTTTAGTTGCAAGATGTAACACCCCAAAATTTTGCTTTTCTTAAATTCATGTGTGATTTGGCACTTTGGTGAATTTTTGGAACTTTCTGGAATTTATTTGGATTTATTTGGAATTTATTTGATTTATTCCATTTTAAAATAATTAAAGAATTTAACTTTGCAAATAAAATTTTGTTGGAGATATTTATTTGAGTCCAAAATGTTCCAAAATATTTTCCAGAATTTTTCTGGAATTTTTCTGAGTCTTTTGCTATTTTTTTAATGATTTAATTGAATTTCTGAGAATTTAATTGGATTAATTAAATCGAGTTGGTTTCTTGTTCCTCGGCCAGGACCGAGTCCGAGTCGGACTCGAGTCCGACTTCGCGCCCGATTGGTCCAAATTAACCCGCTCGTAGAACCCAAACCCGCGTGACCGTTGGATCTTGATCCAACGGCCACGATTGAGCCACGTCGCCGGACCCGAGCCCAACCGAGCTAGCCAGCTCGCCCGAGTCCGACCCGAACCCTAGCCCGTGATCGTTGGATTGAGATCCAACGGCTCACGTTGATCCACGTCACCCAATCCGAATGGGATTCGGACTCCGCCGCCGCAGCTGCAGTCGACCTCGCCTCCGCGCGATACACGGAAGCCGAGGCCCCTATTTATTGCGCCGTCGCCGCCATCGTGAAGCCCGCTTCATTGCGCACCAGAGCACTAACTCACCTCGCTCGAGCCGCCGTGGGTTGCGCCCGCTAGAGCTCGCCGGAGTTAGGAGAAGGTGCCGCCACGGTTTTTCGCCGATAGCCGCCGTCTCCGTCGTCCTCCGTCGCCGTTGACCGCAGATCCGGAACCGTGAGAGCAAGCCGCGTCGGTGAGCACCACCCACGTCGCCGGAGCGCGTCCGAAACGCCGTCGACTAGGTCATCGTCCCCTGCGCCGGTGACCCAGCGCCGCCGCTCGCCATCGCCGGACTTCGAGCTCCCTCAGCCGTCCGATCCAGATCCAACATCCCAGATCACGCCACGTCATCTCACGGTGAGATCCCGTCCAAAATCCCAGATCCAATCTCGACCGTTGGATCTAGATCCAACGGTCCAGATCAAACGCGTGAGTCCAGATCCAATCTGGGCCGTTGATTTTCAAATCAACGGCCGAGATCTAGCCACGTGTGCGGGAGACTGACCGCCGCGTCCAAGACCGGCCCACGCGCAGCGTCGCGTGACGCCGACACGCGGGCCCGCATGTCGGCCGCCCACCACATCGCACCATGACGTCACGGCCGACATCATGGCGGGCGCATGTCGGCGACCACCCCAACCGTCGCGATGGCGTCACCCATGATGTCACGATCGGTCCCACCTATCAAAGACTGTGGTCGAGCCCCGCTTAACGCCAAAGAATGACGCCACCCGAGGGGACCCACCGGCGCCTCACGTGAGCCGTGGACCGGTCCACTGTGAGACTCCGAAGCCAAACCATGGACCACGTCCATGAACCGACTGACATCAGCAGACCAATCAGAGGCTGCCACGTGTCTTCGCTGACGCAATAATTAATTTCCGAAAAAGAAAATGATTTATTATTTCGAAATAATGATTTCAGATTTTGATTCAAACTTCAAACGCTTATAACTTTTGCGTTTCAACTCCGATTTGAGTGATTCAAATTTCTAAATTTGTATAAAATTGAGATCTACCTAATTATGAATTTTATTTAATTTTTGGACTAAAGTTTTTCTTTGTAAAATTATTTAATTGATTATTTAAACTTTAAATAATCACAACTTTTGCATTTTAACTCCGAATTTGACGATTCCAGTTCCTAAAAATTCATAAAACTATGTTCTCTCTGTTTATGGATTTTATTTGGATGTTTGGACACTTTTTGCCTATTGTTTATTCATGTATTGCTATTTGCACGCTTTACGAGTAGACGTTGAAGTGCCGGAGGGATTCGAAGGAGAAGTATTGACTCAGGATCCAACTCAAGACCAAGAACAAGTACTTTTTGAAGGCAAGTTGTGCTTTGACCATATTGATCCCATTTTTAAAACCTATTTTGATTTAATGTATTGCATGCTAGTTCAAATAGAAAATGCTTTACTTAATTATGGGGAATTAGATAAATGCCAATTTGCTGTATGACACCTTGGTTAATTATATATGTGCCATGACCCCTTGTCACCCTAGTTGTGGTTTACTAGTTGGACATTAATAAATTGCCAACATGGGATTTTAGACCGTTGTAGTATATTGCTTAGACCTGCTACGTACTCATGACATGATTTTGGACAATCAAACGTTAATATTGACTTAATGACATATTGAACCTGTTTTGGAAAGGTATCATGTGATGTTGATGGCACGAGGTGCATGGTAATCAACTGGGGTTTGATAAATAGTTTTCGACCAGGGCATGTGGCAAGAATGATCAGGTGGGCCAGTTGTGGCATTGGGAATGTTGGTTTGGTTCTTCGGGTAGTCTTGCCCTGGTCACCCTAAGGACTTCACCTTGCAAGCCTTTGAACTGAGTTAATCTTGCAACCACATGTCTGTAATGGGACGGACCTAGTTGATTAAGTTGCTAATAACGTACCTGTGGGACCTCAGGAGGTCAACTACACCCTTTGTGTAAGTTGTACGGGGGAGCGTACCGGGGCTGCGGCCAGGTACCCATCTAACGGTTGATTGGCCTAAACTTCGCCTTCGCTAAGGGAAGGGTTAGTGTGCAATAACCGGGGAGGCTCACTTGTATTGTTAGAAGTTTCCGAAAGACTTTGTTACGGGAACTCGCCTTTGTGGTGTTTGACTGTATCTTGTGGGTAAAGTGCATAACCTCTGCAGAGTGTATAATCTATTCGAATAGCCGTGTCCGCGGTATTGGACATCGCTCGGGAATTACAGTCAAGGGTTAGATTTTCTTGAAAATAACTTGGACTTGAAAGGTTGGGTTTGGTTAAAATAATGTTGTCAATGGAAATGTGGATTAGGAATGGGAAAGATGTTGATTAAACTCCTGGAAAAGTTATTGATGTTATACTTGTTTCTACTGCTTTCGAATCTACTTATGCTACTTGTCAAATGTCAAGCATCGCAAATATACCTTGAGCTATTCCTTTGTATCAAGCCATGCATATAGTATATTAGGTTGCATTCTGTGCATGACTTGCTGAGTACCAAGTACTCACCCTTGCCGCAATACAACACCAGTTGAAGAAGAGACTACACCAGCTTTGGAGGAGGAGCTCCAAGAGGAACCATCTACTTAGGGAGCGAGCCCAGTCAGTTGCCTGTGGTATACTGGATGGCGCCACGATGTTATCTTATTTTTCCGCTGCTATTATTTCTCTCTTAATAAGTTTCGCCCTGTGAGGCGTATATTTGTAACTTGACCATAAGGTCGAGCAACCAGTTTGACTATTTAATTAAAGTACTTTATTAGTATCGAGTGGTATGATTGTGATATTTACCGATGTTAAGACTGTGTGCACTAGCGCGTTCCTGGACTAGTGCTGAATACACAGAGGGTCCGAATTTGCAAATTCGGGTCCCGACAAAGGTGGTATCAGAGCCATACTGACTGTAGGCTCACCCATAGTTAGAATGGTCGTAGTGAGGATAAAACCTATTTTCTAAAAGAATAAAAATTTGTCAAGATAAGAAATGACATCTCGACTTATTCCCTTCTCTCTTTTCTTGTCTCTTGCTGAATTTTTCCTTACCTTGTCACGATTTAAAAATTTCGAATTCTTACGTGAGCACTCTTGTGACAGATGGAGGGAGAGTTCAACTACGTCGATCTGGAGGTTGGTCACGCCGCGGAACTTTGGCATATGCTACAGACTCTTGGAGATTTTGAGAAGCCACAATACCAAGTGGACGTGATCAGACAAGCAGAATTGGTCAAGGCTTGTGACGTGAAGATTGTGGTACCTGCTAGGAAGAAGGGCCCAGGCAATCGCCCGATACACTGCACTGCCAGGAGGTCTACAATGCAGATGGGTATCCAAGAGGCGTCACGACGAGCAATGCGGCACATTACCCGCATCTACGCCAGAGAGTTGGAGAGCACGGTGTTCCGTTATCATCCGCGCAGCAATAACCTTCTTGACCCAAAGGCGATTCAGGATGTGAATGCCATGGTTACACAGTTGGCACGACTTGTTGTCGCCCAGGAGGATGTACTCGATAATACAAGCAAGGAGCTACAGAAGGCCCGCAAGGAGATCACGACAGAGAAGAACAGATGGCGGGAAGCTCAAGAGTATGTGTCACACCTTCTGCAAAGGATTGGAGAGTTAGAGACGGCATTGTACGCACCAGAGCCGGAGCCAATGCTCGAGTTGTGAAAGTGCATCTAGGCTCCCTAAAAGTGTTTTGGGTGATTAATGACAAACGATTAAAGAAACTAATGTGTTCAACTAGTTTATGAACAGGTAAATGCTTCAAGAAGAGATCGTCTATGTAAGTAAAGTATCCCCTAGTGACGTTGAGTAAGAAAAATAGTATTTGAGCTTGTAACTTTCGATTATTTAAAGTCATAGGTTTGCCGTACTATTAAGAGGGATGCATTGAAATTGATTTAGAGATGGTCTCCTCACTCAAGATGAATTTAGTCGAGTCTCTCAAGAGTTAGTAGTGTCCTCTCTCGCTTCGGAATGAGTTTGTGTTAAAGTTCAAGTCGGATGTTCCGATGTAGTATCGGACATTCCGATGTTTCAGAAGTTTCGAAGTGTAGTTGTGCTTTAGTCCGTTGTGCTCTTCCAGGGTCGGACATTCCGATGTGGTACATCGGATGTTCCGATGCCTGTTGTTCTCTTATTTGGGAACTCTCTGTTTGGTTCGAACTGTCCGAAGTCGCCACTTCGGAAGTTCCGATGAGGTCGTTTTCCTGTTTGGGAACTCTCTGTTTTGGTCGGATGTTCCGATGTATATTTTCGGAACTTCCGATGAGGACTTAGTGTTGTTTAGCTCGGTTCCCTCTCTGGGTGACATCGGATGTTCCGAAGTTGCTATCGGACATTCCGATGTCTGTAGTTTTTCGACCGTTGGAAGTTTTTCAAGTTCTGGTAGTTAGCACTCTTCGGATGTTTCGAAGTATTCTTCGGACATTCCGAAGAGTGGCTGAATGGGAGGATAACGGCTAGTTTTGAACCAAAACTATAAATACTCCTCTCCCACTCCTTTTGCTGGTTACACTCTTGCCTTGGCTGAATACTTGAGCTCCTTGAATATTCTCTAGAGCATACTTTGAGCTTTCTCTCTTCCTTGATCTTAGGGATCATTTAGTGAGTGAGAGTTTGTCAAGTGTGATTGAAAGTCAAGGGCTAAGTTGTTATTCATCTTGAGAAAGTAGAGAACCTCTCCAAGATCGAGATTCAAGTGCATTCATTTCTCTTGGAGGTTGAAGGACTCCTAGACGGCTAGGCGTCGCTCACGAGCCCCCAATGATTGTGGGACGCAGTGAGAAGTTTGTGAAGGCCGGCTCCACCTCCGAAAGGAAAGGATCCAATAGTGGAACTAAGCCTCAAGTGTGACCGAGGTTTGGGAGGAAAGGGTTGGAAAAGACCCGGGCTCTTTGGAGCTTCCTCAACGGAGACGTACGATCCCCTCAAGGATCCGAACTCCGGGAATCAAACTATTGTGTTCTCTCTTGTCTCTAGCTGCTTGATTAATCTTATTGATTTTCTTTAGTGCAATTTTTAGTTGTCTAGAGCTAGTTGTCGTATTGCTCTTTCTACTTGACTCCTTTTGTCAAGTGCTAATCGGATAGTCCGAAGTAATTACGGAAGTTCCGAAGATTTCGGAAGTTCCGATATTAACTCGGAATATCCGACCCTTTTCCGCTGCATCAAATTGCTTTAATTTAAAATTAGCCTATTCACCCCCCCTCTAGGCAATCTTCAAACCTTTTCAAGTTGCACGAGCCAGACCCGGAGGAGCCGGAGCTTGAGGAGGATACTGCTTCTTCGACTACCACAGATGACACAGTTGCTGGACATGGCAATCGTTTCGCGCCTATGCCGCAGCGTCCGTACCCAGGCCGTGGAGGTTTTCTCGATGAGTGAGCGTAGGTTCTATAGTGAGACTCCTTCGCCGAGTCGCGTCATAGAATAAAGAGTCACCCTTTAGGCGTTAGACTCCAGTGTTAGTTCGATTTGGATTTTCATTGCTTGCTGAGTGTGCAGTATGTGTTGCAAGGCCCCTAGGCATTGTAAGCAACCATACCAAGTTACTATTGATTAAAATAATAAAGTTGGACTTTAAGTTACACCTTTCGCCCCGCATAAGTTCCATATCACTTATCTATTCCTGTTTCCCTCTCATCTCTGAAACCTTGGAGCAATCGACAGATGGTAAACACTCGTGGAAACCTTGGAGGCAATGGAAGTGGTTCTCGCCCAACAGAAAACCCCAATGATGGAGCACCAGCACCGCCACTGGACATGCAGAATTTTGGAGCATTTCTTGCTGCTCAGACTCAGTTGATGCATGCTATGATGCAACAGATGCAACACGTCACTGCTCAGGCCACCGCTAATCAAGTCAATCAGGGACAACGCCAGAATACAAGACTGTCAGAGTTTTTGAGGACTCACCCACCCACTTTCTCTGGGAATGCCAATCCATTGGAGGCCGATGATTGGTTAAGGTCAATTGAGAGGAAGTTACACATCGCTCAATGCAAGGGAAATGAGAAGGTACTCTACGCTTCTCATCAGTTGGAAGGAACAGCCACTGAATGGTGGGAGAACTTCTGTGCCACACAAGAGAACCCTCAGGACATCACTTGGGAAGAGTTCACAGCTGCATTCCGTCAGTATCACATGCCTGAAGGAATCATGGATCTCAAGAAGGAGGAGTTCAGAGCACTGAAGCAAGGTAATCAGCCAGTGGCCGAATACCTGAACAAGTTCACACAGCTTGCACGCTACGCACCTGAGGATGTAGCGACAGATAAAGCCAGACAGTCTCGTTTCATGAAGGGACTTAACTCAGGATTGCAGGTGGGATTGATCACCCACACATTTCCAGATTTTCAAGAGTTGGTGAATAAGGCGCTTATTCTTGAGGACAAGCGCAAGGAACTGGATGCGAACAGGAAGCGCAGGATGCAACAGCAGGGATCACGCCAGGGAACGCAACAGCGTCTGAGAGTTGCACCAAATCAATTTTTCAGATTCCAGCCACAGAATGCAACCAGGACACCGTCACCAGCACCAAGACCCGTCAATCAGAACTATCGGACTGCCCCAGCTAGAAACGCCGCTCGAGCGATCGGCAAGGAAACAGTGAGACGCTGCTACAATCGCAACGAGCCAGGACACTTTGCCAATAGTTGTCCAAAGAAGACAGCGAGGTAACCCCTTCCGCTTCAATCTGGGATCCACCCAGCCAGACGCCAAAGATCAGAGCCACACCTGCATCGTGGGTGAGAGGCCGAGTCAACCATGTCACCGCAGATGCACCGCAAAATGCCACTGACGTCAGATCGGGTAAGTTGCTAGTCAACTCAAGTACACTGTGATTTTGTTTGATTCTGGAGCTTCGCATTCGTTTGTTTCACAAGGCTTTGCTTCTAAAAATGATTTAGAGATTGCAAGACTTAAATGCATGCTTTTAGTTCAAACCCCTGGTTCCGAACTCCGAATGAAAGTAGGATGTTCTGGGGTGAGAATATTAATAGATGGGATAGAGTTCCTAGCGAACCTTATTATTTTGGAGACCCAGACCTTAGATGTTATTTTGGGAATGGATTGGTTATCCAAGCACGAGCCGTGTTGGATTGTGGACGAAGGACTATCTCGATTGAGAGCAGTGTGGAAAGAAAGTGGAATTTCAAGCTACTGCGATTAGAGATGGGCGATTGATGGTTAACAGTACCAGTGCAATCAGCATAGAAGATGTCTCGGTGGTGAATGAGTACCCGGATGTTTTGCACGAAGATCTACAGTATGCCACGGACGAGGATATAGAGTTTGTGATAGAGCTTATACTGCACAAAGACCGATAGCAAAGAGACCTTATCGGATGTCCACCGAAGAATTGGTAGAGATGAAAAAGCAACTTGAAGAGTTAATGGAGAAAGGATTTATCAGACCGAGTTCGTCGCCATGGGGAGCACCAGTTTTGTTCGTCAAGAAGAAGGACGGGAGCTTCAGGATGTGCATTGATTACCGTGCACTCAATGAAGTTACTGTGAAAAACAAATACCCGCTACCCAGGATCGATGATTTGTTTGATCAGTTGAGAGGAGCCGGAGTTTTCTCCAAGATTGATCTAAGATCGGGATACCATCAGTTGAAGATCCGATCAGAAGATATCCCGAAGACCGCATTCTCGTCAAGATACGGACATTATGAGTTTACTGTTATGTCCTTTGGTCTGACGAATGCGCCAGCATATTTCATGAATATGATGAATAAGGTGTTCATGGAATATTTGGACAAGTTTGTTGTTGTGTTCATAGATGATATCCTAATCTACTCCAAGACAGAGGATGAGCATGCCGAACACTTGAGGCGAGTATTGGAAAAGCTGAGAGAACAGCAACTCTTCGCCAAGTTCAGCAAGTGTGATTTTTGGAAGGACAAGGTGGAGTTCCTCGGACATGTAATGACCGCAGAAGGGGTCGCCGTTGATCCAAGCAAGGTAGAAGCTGTGTTACATTGGGAGCACCAAGAAGCGTGACCCAGATCCGGAGTTTCCTTGGAATGGCAGGTTACTACCGCCGTTTCATTGAAGGCTTTTCGACAATTGCGAAACCTCTCACGCAATTGCTGAAAAAGGAGAAGAAGTTTGCATGGACGCCAGAGTGCGAGAAAGGATTCCAAGAACTGAAGACGAGATTGACATCGGCACGGTGTTAGTCTGCCGGATGTCAATCAAAGCTTTGATATCTATTGTGATGCATCGCGTCAAGGACTTGGATGTGTCCGATGCAGCAGAAAGGTTGTTGCCTATGCATCAAGGCGATTGAGGCCGCATGAGGAGAATTATCCGACGCATGACCTAGAGCTAGGCCGTAGTGCATGCTTTGAAGTTATGGCGTCACTACTTAATTGGAAACAGATGTGAAGTATACACGGACCATAAGAGTCTTAAGTACATCTTCACCCAATCAGACCTGAACATGAGGCAGAGGAGATGGGTAGAGTTGATCAAGGACTATAATGTTGGAATCCATTACCATCCAGGAAGGCAAACGTAGTTGCCGATGCCTTGAGTCGGAAAAGCCATACCGTGAATATGTTGATAGCCACGACTCGGGATGAGCTATGCCAGAATTTCAGAGAATGAAGATTGAGGTGGTACCTAAGCGGATTCTTGGCGCATTGGAAGTAAAACCCACCCTGGAGGATCAGATTCGGGAAGGGCGAGAAGGATGATGACAAGATCCGCGAGATTAAGTCCATCATGGAGGAAGGCAAGGCAGAGGACTTCAAGCTAAATGAGCAAGGCACGTTATGGATGAAGGGTCGGATTTGTGTGCCCAACAAGAAGGAATTAAAACAGCTGATTTTGGAGGAAGCCCATGATTCCAAGTATTCAATTCACCCAGGAAGTGCCAAGATGTATCAGGATTTGAAGGAGAGATTCTGGTGGCCAAGCATGAAGCGTGAAGTCGCCGAGCATGTTGCATTGTGCGACGTATGCCAGAGAGTCAAGGCAATGCATCGAGAGGCCAGCAGATTGCTACGGTAGTTGAAAATACCTGAGTGGAAGTGGGAGGAAATCGGAATGGATTTCATTACCAGTTTGCCTAAGACTCAAGGGGGTTATGACTCCATATGGGTTATAGTGGATCGCTTGACCAAAGTAGCCCATTTTATTCCCGTGAGGACAACCTACTCGGGGGATAAGTTAGCAGAGTTGTATATGATCAGGATCGTCTGTTTGCACGGAGTGCCAAAGAGGATTGTATCGGACAGAGGTACCCAATTTACCTCAAGGTTCTGGAATAAGTTGCATGAAGCCATGGGAACCCGTTTGAACTTCAAGATCTGACCTATCATCCACAGGCAGAATGACAGACCGAAAGAGTCAATCAGATTCTAGAGGATATGCTAAGAGCGTGTGCATTGGCTTATGCTACCTCTTGGGATAAGAGTTTGCCGTATGCGGAGTTCAGTTACAACAATAGTTACCAGGCTAGTTTACAGATGTCACCTTTTGAGGCATTGTATGGTCGACCCTGTCGGACGCCATTAAACTGGAATGAGACCGGTGAGCGCCGTGTCTTCGGGCCTGATATTCTTCAAGAAGCTGAAGAGCAGATTGCCATGATTAGGGAAAGGTTGAAGATAGCCCAATCACGACAGAAGAGTTATGCTGACAATCGTCGCCGGGATTTGAGTTTTGAACCGGAAGACTTTGTATACCTCAGAGTTACGCCTCTCAGGGGAGTTAAGAGGTTCCATGACAAAGGGAAACTTGCACCGTTATGTTGGACCATTTAAGATTTTGAGCCGCAGAGGCGAAGTTGCTTACCACCGAGTTGCCACGATCGTTGGCGAGTACATGACGTGTTCCACGTGTCCCAGTTGAAGAAGTGTCTCCGAGTACCTGAGGAACAGACACCGCTAGAGTCAATTGAGTTGCAAGAAGATTTGACTTACAAGGAGCATCCCGTGAAGATTCTAGACACAATGGATCGAGAGACGAGGAACAAGTCAACCCGTTTCTGTAGAGTTCAATGGAGCAACCATGCGGAGAGTGAAGCAACTTGGGAACGAGAAGAGGATTTGAAGAAAGAGTTTCCGAACCTATTCCTTAGTTAGCCCTGAATATCGGGGATGAGATTCTGTTAAGGGGGGAGGTTTGTAACACCCCAAAATTTTGCTTTTCTTAAATTCATGTGTGATTTGGCACTTTGGTGAATTTTTGGAATTTTCTGGAATTTATTTGGATTTATTTGGAATTTATTTGAATTTATTCCATTTTAAAATAATTAAAGAATTTAACTTTGCAAATAAAATTTTGTTGGAGATATTTTATTTGAGTCCAAAATGTTCCAAAATATTTTCCAAAATTTTTCTGGAATTTTTCTGAGTCTGTTGCTATTTTTTAATGATTTAATTGAATTTCTGAGAATTTAATTGGATTAATTAAATCGAGTTGGTTTTACTGTTTCCTCTCCGGACCGAGTCCGAAGTCGGACTCGAGTCGACTCGCGCTTGATTAGTCGGTCCAGAACCGCTTCGTAGAACCCAAACCGCGTGGCGTTGGATCTTGATCCAACGGCCACGATTGAGCCACGTCGCCGGACTTGAGCCCGACCGAGCCAGCCAGCTCGCCCGAGTCCGACCCGAACCCTAGCCCGTGACCGTTGGATTGAGATCCAACGGCTCACGTTGATCCACGTCACCCAATCCGAATGGGATTCGGACTCGCCGCTTGGCCGTGTCGACCTCGGTCTCCGCGCGATACACGGAAGCCGAGGCCCCTATTTATTGCGCCGTCGCCGCCATCGTGAAGCCCGCTTCATTGCGCACCCGTAGCCCTAACTCACCTCGCCTGAGCCGCCGTGGTTGTGCCGCTAGGGCTCGCCGGAGTTAGGAGAAGGTGCCGCCGCGGTTTTTCGCCGATAGCCGCCGTCTCCGTCGTCCTCCGTCGCCGTTGACCCCAGATCCGGAACCGTGAGAGCAAGCCGCGTCGGTGAGCACCACCCACATCGCCGGAGCGCGTCCGAAACGCTGTCGGCTAGGTCATCGTCCCCTGCGCCGGTGACCCAGCGCCGCCGCTCGCCATCGCCGGACTTCGAGCTCCCTCAGCCGTCCGATCCAGATCCAACATCCGAGATCACGCCACGTCATCTCACGTTGAGATCCGTCCAAAATCCCAGATCCAATCTCGGCCGTTGGATCTAGATCCAACGGTCGAGATCAAGCGTGTTCACCACAAACGCGTGAGTCGAGATTCAATCCGGCCGTTGATTTTCAAATCAACGGGCCGAGATCTAGCCACGTGTCGCGGGAGATTGACCGCCGCGGTCGCGCCGGCCCACGCGCGCAGCGTGACGCCGACACGGGAGGCCCGCATGTCGGCGGCCCGGCCACCCGCACCATGGCGTCCACGCTGACGTCATGGCGGGCCCGCATGTCAGCGACCACCCCAACCGTGCAGTGACGTCACCCATGACGTCACAGTGGGTCCCACTGCCGACCGTGGTGAGCCCTGGCCGACGCCAAGAATGACGTCACCCGAGGGGACCCACCTGACAGTCTCACGTGAGCTGTGGACCGGGTCCACGGTAGACTCGAGCCAAACCATGGACCACGTCCATGAACCGGCTGACGTCAGCAGACCAATCAGAGGCTGCCACGTGTCTTCGCTGACGCAATAATTAATTTCTGAAAAAGAAAATGATTTATTATTTCGAAATAATGATTTCAGATTTTGATTCAAACTTCAAACGCTTATAACTTTTGCGTTTTAACTCCGATTTGAGTGATTCAAATTTCTAAATTTGTATAAAATTGAGATCTACCTAATTATGAATTTTATTTAATTTTTGGACAAAATTTTTTCTCTATAAAATTATTTAATTGATTATTTAAACTTTAAATAATCATAACTTTTGCATTTTAACTCCGAATTTGACGATTCCAGTTCCTAAAAATTCATAAAACTATGTTCTCTCTGTTTATGGATTTTATTTGGATGTTTGGACACTTTTTGCCTATTGTTTATTTGTGTATTGCTATTTGCACGCTTTACGAGTAGACGTTGAAGTGCCGGAGGGATTCGAAGGAGAAGTATTGACTCAGGATCCAACTCAAGACCAAGAACAAGTACTTTTTGAAGGCAAGTTGTGCTTTGACCATATTGATCCCATTTTTAAAACCTATTTTGATTTAATGTATTGCATGCTAGTTCAAATAGAAAATGCTTTACTTAATTATGGGGAATTAGATAAATGCCAATTTCTTTGTATGACACCTTGGTTAATTATATATGTGCCATGACCCTTGTCACCCTAGTTGTGGTTTACTAGTTGGACATTAATAAATTGCCAACATGGGATTTTAGACCGTTGTAGTATATTGCTTAGACCTGCTACGTACTCATGACATGATTTTGGACAATCAAACGTTAATATTGACTTAATGACATATTGAACCTGTTTTGGAAAGGTATCATGTGATGTTGATGGCACGAGGTGCATGGTAATCAACTGGGGTTTGATAAATAGTTTTCGACCAGGGCATGTGGCAAGAATGATCAGGTGGGCCAGTTGTGGCATTGGGAATGTTGGTTTGGTTCTTCTAGTAGTCTTGCCCTGGTCACCCTAAGGACTTCACCTTGCAAGCCTTTGAATCGAGTTAATCTTGCAACCACATGTCCGTAATGGGACGGACCTAGTTGATTAAGTTGCTAATAACGCACTGTGGGACCTCAGGAGGTCAACTACACCCTTTGTGTAAGTTGTACGGGAGCGTCTGGGGCGCGGCAGTACCCATCTAACGGTTGATTGGCCTAAACTTCGCCGCTAAGGGAAGGGTTAGTGTGCAATAACCGGGAGGCTCACTTGTATTGTTAGAAGTTTCCGAAAGACTTTGTTACTGAACTCGCCTTTGTGGTGTTTGACTGTATCTTGTGGGTAAAGTGCATAACCTCTGCAGAGTGTATAATCTATTCGAATAGCCGTGTCCGCGGTATTGGACATCGCTCGGGAATTACAAATCAAGGGTTAGATTTTCTTGAAAATAACTTGGACTTGAAAGGTTGGGTTTGGTTAAAATAATGTTGTCAATGGAAATGTGGATTAGGAATGGGAAAGATGTTGATTAAACTCTGGAAAAATTATTGATGTTATACTTGTTTCTACCGCTTTGAATCTACTTATGCTACTTGTCAAATGTCAAGCATCGCAAATATACCTTGAGCTATTCCTTTGTATCAAGCTATGCATATAGTATATTAGCTTGCATTCTCAGGCATGACTTGCCGAGTACCAAGTACTCACCCTTGCCGCAATACAACACCGCTTGAAGAAGAGACTACACCAGCTTTGGAGGAAGAGCTCCAAGAGGAACCGTCTACTTAGGAGCGAGCCCGATCGGTTGCTGTGGTATACTGGATGGCGCCACGATGTTATCTTATTTTTCCGCCGCTATTATTTCTCTCTTAATAAGTTTCGCTTCATGAGGCGTATATTTGTAACTTGACCATAAGGTCGAGCAACCAGTTTGACTATTTAATTAAAGTACTTTATTAGTATCGAGTGGTATGATTGTGATATTTACCGATGTTAAGACTGTGTGCACTAGCGCGTTCCTGGACTAGTGCTGAATACATAGAGGGTCCGGATTTGCAAATTCGGGTCCCGACACAAGATTGGCAACTGAGGAAATAAATCACCTAGCTAGTCCAAATATGATCACAAGGGACAACAACTCTGACTTGTCCTATCTGCATTTGGATAAACAACATAACTACTTTTCATAGTAATGAACAATAAACTAAAAAGTGCAGACAGGGGTTGTGTAGGTAGACTGTGGTATCCTTAGCTTGTGGAACAAAATTTTCTCCAGCTATAAATACCTTAGCATAGACCATCCCCATTTCACCATCACAAAAATTTCTAGCTCTTGAAAAGCTTGTGCAGATAGGTTGTGGTATGTTTTCTTTTGAAGTGTTCCCTTTTTTCCCTGCAGCATTTCATGAAGGTGCTGATTTGTTTCATGTTCTTTTCTTTTTGTCAGTTGAAGGATGTCAATGTCTTCTACTCTAACAAACAATTGGGTTGTTGCTGGTTCATCTCATCATGGATCCAAGAATAATAGTTCTGGTGATTGCTTCAAGGTGTTGGCTTGGAATCACACAGTGATCAAGGGAAAGCACCTCTTGCTCAGAGAAAAGGTTGCTACAACTGGGTTGCAGATCACCAAAGCTGCATCGAAAATGCTCATCAATGTAATTTCCCTACCACTCAGCAATAGATTATGCATGTGAAAATTTTGTCTTTCTTTTACACTAAATAAAAATAAAATGTTGAATTTTGCTTGCTTGGAGACAATTGAATTACAAAAAACACTATTTTCAAGAAAGACCGTCCTACTAGTTCAATGGCAAAACAGAATATTCTTTCCATGTCAAGTATTAAATATCCAGTGCAGTTCCTAGAAGACAAAGGCCACTTGAAACTTTTTTTAAAAAAAATTGAAAGTTGCCTCTATATCTTAAACAGAAAAAAAGGTCTTCAGATTTCAAAATCTATTGTCTACAGTTTCCCAGATTGCCAAGTGTCATTAAATCTATAGAATGAATGATCTGATGTTTGTTTTATTGTTCAGACTTCAGAGTTCAAGGGAGATCAGTGACCGAAATTTCATTTACAATCCACAGGCTTGCCTTTTTTTTTTGGATTTCATAACACAAATGGGAGTATTTATTTTAATTTAATTTCACTATATTGGTTCATGTAACAGTTTCAAGCCTAGTAATACTAAGCTATACAAGTGCATTATTTAGGAAACGAGGATATTATTTTATGTGGTGGATTGTATTTTTAAGAGATTTGGTTGCTTGGTCAGCTATATTATGTAATACTGAAAATTGAAGAAAATTATTGGTTAAAATCCCTTCTCTATCCAAAAGTACTGCAAAATTTGCATCAAAACATAGAAATCTGTTAATTTCATTCAAACAATGACACAGTTTAAACATTCATCGACAAATATGTGCTCAAGCACAAATGAGATGGCAATGAAATATACTAGGAATAAGTCCATTTTACACCCTAAACTTTTCAAAAAGTTAATTTGACACCCTCAACTGTAAAACCGGGTATTTAACCCCCTAAACTTACAAAACCAGGTCAATTTATACCCTAAGACGGTTTTGGATGACGGTTTTGATTATTTGGATCTAGGGATGAAAACGGAACGAAAATGGTCGGTAAATGACTATTCCGTTTCTGTTTCCATATTTTTTACCGGTAATGGAAACAAAATCAGAAACCCCAAAAACAGATAGTGACAAAAATGGATGCGGAACAGAACAGAGCAGATACGGAAACAAAAGCAAAAAAAATCCACAAGAACATAGTACATTATCACAAAAACAATGCAACTCATTCGGCCTCCAAGGTGGATACAAGAATAATGTTATGTTCACCGATATCACTAGAAATTTTTTTCTCAAGTTTGTTAACTAAAGGCTCGTTATTTGTCCTCCATATCAGACAATCATGTCCTCCTCCATATCATTATCATTGATATCATCTTGCTCCACCAACTACAAAGGTGCAATACGCTAAAATTTGCATATTATTGTCCGATGTTCATTTATGATTTTTTTTATACTTATTCTGGATTTTATGGAGTTTATAAATGCTATTTTTGCTATTTTTAGATTTATAAAATTAATTTATTCATAAAAAAATAAAAACAAATGTATGCTAAAAATAATTTCTCTAGGTTCAAAATGCCCCAAAGTATTTTTGAGAATTTTTTTTAGAATTTTTGAACTCTATTTGATATTTTCTATAAAACCATTTGTATTTCTAAAATTATTTTGATTTGAAAATGAATAATTCTCCCTTCTCCTTTATGGGCTAAGCCCGTTTCCCTTTTCAGCCCATTTTCGTTTCAATTTTTTAGTTTCACTTATACGGAATTTTTGTTTCCATTTCCGTTTTGGTTGGAACTGGTTCTCTCGTTTCCGACAAAAAAATTTCGTTTCCGTTTCCATACCGGTATTTTTTTGTTTCTGTTTCCAAAAGGCTTCCATTTCCATTTTTCTCCGAAACGGTTGAAAACTTTTCGTTCCATTTGCAACCCTATTTGGATCCCACTCAAGATGGATTTCGCCATATTGGCAGCTATGCCATCGAGTTTTGGTAATGCGGATCCAATTCAAGGGTATTGATATCTACATTATCGATCACTTTCTCACTTCTTTTCTCTGTATATACATTATCTTTCTTCTTGTTATCATTGTTTCTTCTCTCATTTGGATCTATATTAGTAAAAATCAATGACATGACTGCCAACATAGCAAAAATCACCCTAAGTTAAATCCCTGTCAGCAAAATCGCTCTTCAAAACCGTCTTAAGGTGTAGATTGACCCAATTTTGTAAGTTTGGGATGCTAAATACCTAATTTTATAGTTGAGGGTGTTGAATGAACTTTTTGGAAAGTTGAGGGGTGTAAAATGGACTTACTCCAACATACTATCATGGTGTTAGGCTATTCACCTCCCTATGAAAACAAAATGGTGGGAGAAGAATATGAAGGTCAACATGAAAAATATCAAATCACAACAAGATTTTGACGAACAGCTTCTTATGGCCAGAGATAAGCTCATAGTGGTACTCTTCCTTTCCCCTAGTTGTGGAGCTTGTAAGGCCCTACACTCCAAGGTAAAAGAACACAATAATGCATATTTAACAGTTTCCTTAATACATCATCAATAGGAGGCAAAAAAGACTTGTCGCAATTAAATTTCTATAATTATGATACCTTTTTGTTTAATGCCACAAAGGTATATCAATTTGCTGGGATGCATCCAGAACTGCAATTTCTTATGGTCAACTATGATGAACAAAAAGAGATGTGTCGCAGGCTCCATGTCCATGTATTGCCATTGTTCCGTTTTTACAGAAGTGGAGAAGGCCGTATCTGTAGCTTCAGCTGCACCATTTCAACTGTAAGTCTTTCCCAATTATGAACAAACCTTTTTAAGCTCTTTCAAACTATAACTTTTTGCTATTTCAGATTCATAAATTCAAAGATGCGTTGAAAAGGCATGGGGTTCAGCTGGAGAGTCTTGGACCAGAAAAGGGCTTGGAGGAATCTGAACTGCAGAGTTTTGCCACACCAATTGCTATCCCAAATGCAGCAGTTGATGCTTCATATAACATGGATGGAGATGTGGATCAATGACTATATTTCAATATTTATGCTGCAAATTGCACAGTTTCGCAGTTGTAATTTTGCATATATGCTTATAGAAGCCAAGTGTTTGATAAGGGCTCCATATTTTAAAAATTAGGGCCCATAAATGCTCATGAAGGCCCTATATATTTTAAAAACAGGGTGAAACAATATTCAATGGGTCTCTACTTTTGTAGCATTAAAGCCTTTTAGGGTTCTTGTATTTTACTAGCCAGAATGTGCGGCGCACGCCGCACTGTGTAAAATTTACTCTATTTTAAAAAAAACTGCAGGAGGAACTAATCATACTTTTTTTGGAGCGATCTTAACACTCTATACGTTCACCGGGGAATAATACATTTTTCGAAAAATACTATAGATCGAGTTGCAAATACATGTCATACTAGCCTTGTCTGTTTCCAAATACATGTTCTACAATTTTGAGGTAAGTTTTAACATTTCCCTGCATGTTTTTAATCAAATTTGTCCTAAAATTGCATATACATTGAAGTAGAACCTTGTAACATCTGACATTGGGAACAGGGAGGGAGGAGCACTAAATATTTAGGAATATAAAATAATATTGTCGGGGGGTCGGGTAATTTCCATAAATTACCTCGGATGCCACCAACGACCAAGCTCGCTCCCGCCCGAGCCACCAGGAGGTCGTTACCCTGGGATTGTCTAAATCAAAGCTTGGAAGGCTACGCATTCCGGCCAGTTCCGAGCTCGGGCTCGGGTGGGACCGAGAATGCCACGCATCTCGATCGATTCCGAGCTCAAGCTCGGGTAAGATGTCCAAGCTCGGTGCGGTCATCGGCCGACCTTACGAGGTCTCGGGTCGGTAGGAATAACCACCCGAGCGTAACTTCCGCTGGCCCGCTACGCTTCCGTGGGAGCGTGGCGGAAAGATAGGATCCACCAGTTGCCACGTTTGGACGAGGTCCAAAACGTGCGGGTAGTGGGGTCATGGAGTTCGATCCTTTGTAAGCTATAAAAGGGTCCCCATCGTGAGGGGGACAAACGACCACAGTAGCAGCACACAGACTGTAAAACTCAGACACATTGCAAGAGTAAACGAGAGCTGGAGTAGGGCTATTATCTCTTTCTCGAGAGGCCCGAACCAGGGTAAACCGCTGTGTCCACATTCGTTGGAATCTGGTGAGCCATTCTTCGAGTAATCCCTCACGTAAGAAGGGGTCACAGTTGGTCCCTCCACCAACAAGTAAGCTCGGCGGGGGCCTGTTCCCCAATCGTCGATACCGTGGCGCCGGCCGTGGGGAGCGACTTTCCCTTTCGTGAGGAAGCCCGGAGACTGTCAGAATCCCAGAACCACCAGAGGCTCGCCGCCCCCGAGATCGGGGAAGAGGACAAGCAGTTCTTCAACGATGGGGCCGGCGACGCCGCCGCATTAAGAATCAAGACGGTTCCAGGAGCTTTTCCTGGAAGCCGCCGCACTGACCGAGCAGCTTCTTTCGCTCCCAACTCGACGCCTCTCTCGACGACGAGTACGACGAGCTCTACGATGGTTCGGACATCCCCGACCTCTACGAGCTCGACCAGTGGGACCGCTTCACGGGAGACACCGTGATGTCCCCTCGCGATCCGTCCAATCCCGTAACGCCTTCGTTGCGGAAGAGGATGGAAACGCCGAGCAAATCCTACCGGTGACGGCGTCTTCACCGCTACGGCGGCCAAAGAGCACCTGCAGGCATCCCTGAATCGGACCGACCAGCTTGCGCCGACAAGTCCGAGGTGGCTCGACCGATAAGACCAGGGCCGGGTTCGTGAGAATTTCCACGCTGCACGGAACTCCGGAGTTCGCATTTACGACGCATTTAACGAGCTCGTCACCCCGCGTTCCTCGAGCCGGGAACGCCTTCAAGCCCTGGCCACGGTGCGCAACCTCGAGAGTTTCTGAGCAAGTCGACCTAGAAGCCATGGGCGCGCCGTGGCCGATTTACCTCGAGGAAATCGCCACAGACATAAGGGCGGCGAGGCCTCCCGGGAAAGGGACGCATGAGCAATTCCTCGAACGCCGCCCGGCCGGCGTCAGCGCCGCCACCGATGACTCACGCACCGCACTCAGAGGATCGGGCGCGAAGCGGCAGGCTCGGGAGGGCACCGGAGCAATTCCGGGCTCCTCGGGACCAGCGGAATGTGAGCCACGCGTAACCGGCCGAACATTCCTCATCTGCCACTCCCCATCCTACAGCGTAGGAGACTTTCACTCGCCCGGCCCACTAACCTCGGGCTCGGTGGCGGGGATCGCCCGACCGCCGCTCGTGGTGATCGCCTGACGATCCGTGTTCGGTGCAGGGCGTTCGCGACGTCGGCTGCGACGAGTGACCTGGCCGACAAGGTTTAAGCCGGCCACATCGAGAGATTCGACGGACTCGAACCCCGACGAAGTTTCTCTCAATCTACACCACGGCCATTTTAGCCGGGGTGATGAAAGGGTGATGGCCAACTTTACGCCTACGCCCGACGGGCCGGCTCGACGTGGCTATTCAACCGTAAGGAGAACTTCGATCCGGCCCCGGGGCCCACCGAGCAAAGACTCTCCGAGCCAACTTCCAGAGTCGCACGCCCGCCGGGGAAGGAGCGCGACCTCGAAGCGTCGATACACGGAGGGCGAGACCGCGCCCGATTCGTCAGCGCTTCATGCAAGTGCGCCAATTCCATCCCGAGCATCTCGGATGAGGCGGTCGTCCGGGCTTTCAAATTCGGGGTCCGAGACGTACGCTTTACTCAGGACCTCGAAATCCACCCGGACATCACGGCCAACGAGCTGTTCCGCATGGCTGACCGCTATGCCAATGCGGACGAGGCCGTCCAGTGGAAGAAGCTTTGGGCGAGGAAAGCCGCCCCTCGGCCGGGCTCGAAGGGCATCCAGTAGGAAGAGCGTAAGCTCTATCGAGAAAAAATCAAAAAGAAGAAAAATCCTGCCTCTCGGCATGGTGGCAGCTAGCGACCGACGACGACCGACCTCGCCGTCGTGTAGGGGGGGGGCCCCGAAAGGAAGGGGTCGACCGATTCAGCGGAACAACGAGCAGAGCCGGGACGACCAAGAACGCGGCGACCAACGCGGCGGGCTAGTGCCTATTTCTCGCCCGCTCCACCAGGCTCATGGGCATGACCTTCTAATTGCGGGACGTGGGCCTCCCGCCGAGCAGCTTCTACAATGGTAAGGGTCCCATGCCCACGCCCCGAGGTGGAAGGGGACGCCAAGGGCAAGAAGCCCGCCAAGAGCAAGACACCGACATGGAGTACCAAGAGCCGAGAGATCACATCGCCGTGATATTCGGGGCTCCGCCGCCTATGGGTCGCGTCGGGAGTTGAAGGAGGCCGCGAAGTACTTCGTGGTCACTCAGTGGAAGCCTCTGTCCCAGCCTCAAGTGGTCCGAGCTGCCGATCACCTTCTCCAGGGACGCAGCGCCTCCGGGATGACGAAACCCCAAAGGCTTCCGTTGGTCGTTAGCCCAACAATCGCAACACCACGAGGGTCGGGTCCTTGTGGATTGTGGAAGTTCCTAGACACGATATTCGCCAAGGTCTTGGACGAGATGCGATCCTCGCTCCAAGATCAAAAACATGGTGGTCCCGTTCTACGGGATAGTGCCTTAACGTCGGCCAGGCCACTTGGCCAGATCGTCCTGCCGCCACGCTCGGCAATCCGAGCAACTTCGAACGGAGCTCATCACGCTCAAGTGGTCGATTTTAGTCGGCTTATAACGCCATCCTGGGCCGACCGCCGCCAAATTCATGGCCGCCACTCATCACGGCTACCAGTGCTTGAAGGTCCCCGGCCCCGGCGGCGTGATCACGATCAAGGGAAGCCCGAGAGCAGCTCTAAACTGCGACGAGAGGGCGTTAGACATGATCGGTCAGCTGCCCCAGCGCGGGCCCGACCAAGAGCCGAGGAGTTCCCGGCCCAAGGCTAGCCTCCAAGCCGGGGGAGAAACCAAGGCCATCCCGTTGTGCGACACAAAGCCAGACAAGGTCGTACACGTGGGGGCTTCCCTAGATCCTAAATAGGAACTCAAGCTCGTGACCTTCCTCCGGAGAAGCGCGGACACGTTCGCCTGGGAACCGTCCGACATGCCCGGAGTCCCAAGGAGGTCGCCGAGCACAAAGCTAGCGATTCGGCTCGACAAAAGCTCAGGCAGAGCTCAGCGCTTCTCTGAGAAGCAAGCCATCATCGAGAGGAATCGGACAAGCTCCTCAAAGCCGGTTTCATTCGGGAGGTTGACCATTCCGATTGGTTGGCCAACCTATCATCGTGATGAAGAAAGGAGGCAAGTGGCGCATGTGTGTCGATCACACGGCTAAATGCCGCATGCCCGAAGGACAATTTCCCGCTACCTCGGATAGACCAGGTTGGTCGACGCGACGGCCGCCTCGAGGCGATGAGCTTTACGGGCGCCTACTCAGGCTATCACCAGATCGGTATATCGCCCGATGACGAGGAGAAAACTTCCTTCATCACGCCGCTTGGCACATTCTCGCTACACGACCATGTCCTTCGGTCTAAGGAATGCCGGAGCAACCTTCCAGCGCCTTTATGCAAAACCTTCGGGCCAAATAGGTCGGAACCTGGAAGTGTATGTAGACGACATAGTCGTCAAGAGCAAAATGGCCTCCGACCATGTATCCGATCTAGAGGAGACTTTTCATAACCTCAATAAGCATCGAATAAAGTTAAACCCTGAAAAATGTGTGTTCGGGTCAAAGCCGCAAGGTGCTCGGATACATGATCGGCCCACAAGGAATCGGGGCCAACCCAGAGAAGATAGAAGCCATCGAGAACATGCGACCACCGACTTGTACTCGGGAGGTCCAGTCCCTGACTGGGAGAATGGCGGCCTTAAGTCGTTTCATCTCGAGGCTCGGGAACGCGCCTACCTTTCTTCAAGGCGCCCTAAGCACGACGGTTTCACTTGGACAGATGAAGGCACCGCTCTTTCAAAGAGCTTAAACTGTATTTGTCAAGACCCCCGGTCTTGACCACGCCCAGAGTAGGAGAGGTCCTCTTGCTTTACCTGGCCGCCACACCCCATGCGGTAAGCGCCGTCATCACAGTAGAACGGGACGGGGTACAGCGCCCGATCTACTACATCAGCGAGGTGCTACACGGACCAAAGGAGCGTTACCCCGAGGTCCAGAAGCTCCTTTATGCGCTCCTCGTGGCCTCGAAGAAATTAAGACACTACTTCGTGCACACAAAATACAAGTCCCGACCAACTTCCCGCTGAGGGAAATTCTCGGGAATCAGGACGCAAGCGGGCGGATCGCGAAATGGGCCATGGAGCTCGCCGAATTCGAGATCGAATTCTCGGCTAGAACCGCGATCAAATCCCAGGTCCTAGCGGATTTCCTAGCCGAATGGACAAACCCCGCCCGTCCGAACCCGAACCCAACCAGGCCGAGCACGGTCGGCTGGTCGTGCACTTCGACGGATCCCGAGCCACGATTGCTCTGGGGCCGGAGTGGTCCTCGAATCCCTCGTGGGGAGCGGATCCAAGACGCCTCCAATTGCATTTCGCGCAACAAACAACGCAGCAGCAGAATACGAAGGTCCGCTAGCCGGCCGCATGCAAAGCGCCGAGTCCAACGACTAATCGCGAAGGGCGACTCGCGGTGGTCGCCAACCAGGTTAACAAGGAGTATCGGTGCTCCGATGACTCAATGGCGCTTTACCTGGCTGAAGTAAGGAAGATGGAAAAGTACTTGAAACTTCAAGTACTATACATCCTCAGAAGGACAATGCCCTGGCCGACCATCTATCGAAGGTCGGTTCCAAGACAGCTTCGCTTCCGCGGGGTGCTCATCGAGCACGCCTACAAGCCCTCCATACCCCCTTTCACCAGATATGGCGCGAAGCTGTCCTACCCGCCGAGGTTGTCCTAGGATCCCCGAGGGTGAACCTGGCCGATAACATCGACGCAGAAGGCGAACGCCTTCGACCTCGACCTTGCGGAGGCGACTCGTGAACGGGCTCATTGCGATCCGCGTTTACCTCGCAAGCTCTTCGCAGCACGCCGCCAAATCGCTACGACCAAGGACCTTACACGCCGGGCGATCTCGCTCGCGACGGTCCAAGACTCACAAAGCCAACAAGCTAACGCCAAGATGGGAAGGTCCTTACACGGTCGTCTCAACAACACGCCCGGGGGCTGTCCGCCTTGCAATGGAAGATGGTCGGGAACTAGCTAGTACTTGGAACATTGACCAACTGCGTAAGTTCCATGTCTAACCTCGCCCGTTTTTTACCTCTTTAATAAACTTTATCACCTTACCCTCCCATTCTCTCTCCCTCTCTTTCCCCATTCTACGATTAAGCTCGACCTAGACAAAGTGTCGTGGGGCAAGTCGGTCGTTGGGGCAAAACACCGTACGACAAAAGCTCGACCTCGAGGGCCTCCTTCCTCGTAAGACGACCATCTTTTTTCGCGGTAGACCTCCACCGCAAGTAAAGATTCGCACAGGACACCCTTCTGAGCGGTTCCGAGCTCAGGTCGGCCGGTGCGCGGCGCCAACGTACTGTAACCCTAAGGGCCACACGGTCCCCGCAGAATTCTACTCCGCCAACGAAGTCGCAGCCAGTTTACGCCCACGACCACCGTTGGCGGCGGGGGGCTATAGAGGTACCATGTGACCACGACCTCGGCCTCGTGCAACTTTCGCGCAAAATGGTCACCTCGACCTCGTGCTACTTTCGAACGAGATAGTCATTTCCTCGTACGATTAACCACTAAGTCGCGTAAGACCGCGGCACGAAACAAATCGTTGTCATCTCGGGGGGAAAAACAAAAAAACGTCCATTTAAACCAACTCATTCTATATTCAACTGGATAGTTTCTCCCTAAGTTTTTTACAGGTAAAAGACAGGAAAAAGAAAATTACAGAAGCCCAAGACGCTTTCGCCCCGCAGCGACGAGCTCGTCTCCAAGACCGAGTCAAGCTCGGACTCAAGGTCGAGCACACGCCGGCGAAGCTTCCGACCTTCGCCGCCGCTTGTCGGTCGCTGGACTCCTCCCGTTCGGTCGATTGTCCTTTCAAGACTTCGGCGGCGTCGCGCAAGGTCGCCACCGTGGCTTCAAGGCCCGACCTTGCCTCGCCGCCCGGCCGAGGCGCTTCGAGCTCGCAGACGGACTCCTCCACCTTCCGCCGGATCTCGGCCTCTAAGATGTCGGCTCGGCAACCCGGCGCCGAGCTCCGCAATCTTGGCGCCCCGCTCGGCTTGGTGCTTCGCGACAACTGGCACGGTCGCGGCATGGAAGTCCTTCATGGTGGACTCCAAAGACTGCGCAACAAGGCGTTGTGTCGTGAATCGAAACTCTCGGTAAAAGTACATAAGTCGAGTACTTACCCAAAAAAGTCGGGTCTCCATTGATGGAACAACTCGGCGGGTCCTCCACCTTGCTGCAGGCAGGTAAGGGATCCCCGCCTTAGTCCCTTCTCTCCTTGATCGGGCTCTGAGGCTTGAGCCCGAGCTCCCCTGGCCCCGAAGGCGATGGACTTTGCCCTGGGGACAGCCTCCGCCTCTGGAGAGGACGGCCTCAAGAGCAAGGATTACCTCCCGCTCTTCTTCCTCCCGGCAGAAGTTGCGCCGGGGCTCCGCCTCGATCGGAGGCTCCACCACTTCGGCGCCCACGGCCATGGGAGCAACCGGGACACCGGCTCAGATCCGGCCCTTGGGCCGCAGCAGATCCCCGAGCGGAATCAACCGGGACACCGGCTCAGATCCGGCCCTTGGGCCGCAAGAAGCATCCCCGAGTGCGGAATCAACCGGGCACCGGTCGACGACCGGAGGTCGGTCTCGATCGAGCGACCTCGGTGCCCGGCAGATCCTCCGCCTGAAGCTGCCGCCCACCTACGGTAGCCGGGCTTGTCTCCCCGACCCGGGTAGCCGGCTCTTCCTCGCCTGACGAGCCCCCACCAGGATTAAGGTCCTCGACGCTGGCCGGGCGCTGACCCGTGATGTCATGAACCCGGGGAGACCTCGGCGATCTCTCAAGAGTCGCGCGATGATGTCGTTGCACCGGAAGAATCCTCGCGGGAGTCTCGCCGCCCGCTCATCACCGCCGACTCCACGACTATGATGTGGGGATGCCCTCCGGCTGCGGCAGGGCATCGGCCGCGATCTTCCTCCGTGCCTCCTCTTCGAGACACGACCTCCGGTCCCGGGCTCGCGACAACAGGCTCCCCACCTCGACGTCGTTACCACCGGCAGCTGTGGGGCTGGGCCTCCGCTGACCTCGGCCCGCTTCGGCCTGCCGCCACCGGCAGTGGTGGGCCTCATGACCTCGGCTCCCACCTCGGCTCGTCGCCCATGACGACCTCGGCAGCCGGGCTAGCTCCTCTCTAGCACGAAGTCAAGAATATCGTCAGCCATCGCTTCGAAATCCCATAACTCCGCACCAACTGCCACACCCACTATAGACGATGTGGGGTTAGAATGGTGCCGGAGGGGAAAAAGACAAACAAGAAGAGAGCAGAGATCGACCTTGGCGCGGCGTCCGCTTGCTGAGCTCGGGCGCGGGCCAGGAGGGCGGCCATGTCCGCACGCGCCTTGTCGGCCCTGGCGACCGCAGGGTCGACCTCCTCCAAGCCGACCTCGGAGACAGTCGGCGTTGGGCGCGGTTGAGGCGTGGGCGACGACTCCACGGGACCTCGGGACCAAGGGGCGGGTCGGCTCGCCCTTCTCCTCCTCGCGGGCCCCGGGAGCCGGGCCCGAGCTCACCGCGCAAGCTCCGCTGAAGGGCCGCGATCGGCCCTCCACCAACCTTCACATGGCTGACCAGGCGCGGCTGCGCCTCCTTCGCTTCACAGCGACAATTTGGCGCAAACGAGCCATTAGCTCGGGATTGTTTCGTGTACTCGCCCATCCACAATCTCAGTTCACTCACCTCCTGCCGGTCCGCATACTCCAAGTGTTGGCGGGGTGAGTGGTCGCCTGGCCAGGGCGCTGCGTGTCTTTGGCGTCAAGGGACAGCGTGGCCGACGGAGATCGAGCGGGCGCTTGCGACTCCGTCCCTTGGTCTTACGACCTTCGCCCCGCCACCGGGATCCCACGGGACACGGCGACCGCGAGGGCAACCATCTCCTGTTGGAAAAGAGAAAGACACAAATGAGGTCGGAGGCCCCGTGAAGCCTCGTCCAGGACAAGGGCTTCGGAAAAAAGTCCGAATCAGAAACTTACCGCCTCTGTCCGGTTAAGGACGTTGTTCGGGATCTGGCGGCCCTCGATGATTTCCTTGCCTTTCGGGGTGCCGAACATCTCGGACACCCTCGCATCCACCCAGTCCTCTGCCGAGTCGCATACGGCCAAGGGAGAGGTCGTGAAAGGGCATCCTCTGCTCGGAAAAGAAGATCGAGGCGGCGGCATACCGAGCATGATTCCCGGGCGATGTCCCGCCACCCTCGACCTTGAAGAAGGGATGCTCCCTCCTCCTAAGGGGCGATATCCGGTTCCTGACGTAGTCCCGGGTAACGTCCCGGCCGGTCAGCCCCAGGCACGTGAGCTCGTTGATCGTCATGAGGATCTTCTCCTCCTCGGGCTCCACGAGCGGTCGGGGTGTCTCGACGGCGCGACCTCTGGCACCAGAGTAGGAAAGCGTGCCGCCCTCCGCTTTCCTCAAGTAGAACCATGAGTCGGCCCAACCCGACACCGAGTCCTGAGCGTGAAGCTCGGGTACTGTATGGTTTCCGGGTAGGGACGCAGCGAAGTAGAAGCGGCGGCTGGGCAAGGCGTAAGGTGCGAGAAAGGGTGTAGATGTGGAAGAAGAGACTGGGAGTGGGCTCGACGCCCACGAACCCTTCGCAGAGATGGGTAAAGATGGCCATGATGAGCACAGAGTTGGGGTGAAGGTGAGCGATCTCGCACTCGCAGGAGGCGAGCACGGCCTCGACGAACTCACTTTCGGCGTCTGAGCCCGTTTATGGCGTAGAGCTCGGTGGAGACGATCTCCCCTCCTCCGTTGCGGGCTCTCTTCGTCGCTGGGGCTCTCCATGTACCTGGCTGCCGAGGTACTTCGCCTGGCTCGAGGGTCTCCACTGCTACTGCCGAGCTTGGCCGACGTAACTTCGCCATGAGGATGAGGAAGATGATCAAGGAGAATGATGAGCGCCGAAGCAGAGGAGTGTGAGACACAGCGATCGCAATACGGCCAAGTGAGTCTAAGGGTTTTCTCTTCGAGTGTTTAAAAAACTCCTCCAGGAGATGAGGAAGCCCTAGAGGCACAGAGGGCAGTTGAGGCGTTCGCCATCCGGAAAACGACACGTGGGCACGCAAATCGAAACCGTCCTGCCAGAAAAGACGGTTCCCCAGGAAGGACAGTTCAGGCTTCTAGGAGAAGGAACCGCTGAAGAAAGGCCCACTTCTGTTAGCTCGAAGCGCGATTTAGCTGGGGGAACAAGCTCGTTCCCGAAGGAGGTTAATAGCTCGTTGGTCGCGGCAGATGTCCGCCGCGGCAAAACCGACATGCTCGTAGAACGGTAGGCCCAAGGGGAAGGCCTTCCTTAGACCTTTTCCCACTTGAACCTCGGGGGCTAGCTGTCGGGGGGTCGGGTAATTTCCATAAATTACCTCGGATGCCACCAACGACCAAGCTCGCTCCCGCCCGAGCCACCAGGAGGTCGTTACCTTGGGTTGTCTAAATCAGAGCTTGGAAGGCTACGCATTAGGCCGATTCGAGCTCGGGCTCGGGTGGGACCGAGAATGCCACGTGACTCGATCGATTCCGAGCTCAAGCTCGGGTAAGATGTCCAAGCTCTGTCGGGGTCATCGGCCGACCTTACGAGGTCTCGGTCGGTAGGAATAACCACCCGAGCGTAACTTCCGCTGGGTCGTTACGCTTCCGTGGAGCGTGGCGGAAAGATAGGATCCACCAGTTGCCACGTTTGGACGAGGTCCAAAACGTGCGGGTAGTGGGGTCATGGAGTTCGATCCTTTGTAAGCTATAAAAGGGTCCCCATCGTGAGGGGGACAAACGACCACAGTAGCAGCACACAGACTGTAAAACTCAGACACATTGCAAGAGTAAACGAGAGCTGGAGTAGGGCTATTATCTCTTTCTCGAGAGGCCCGAACCAGGGTAAACCGCTGTGTCCACATTCGTTGGAATCTGGTGAGCCATTCTTCGAGTAATCCCTCACGTAAGAAGGGGTCACAGTTGGTCCCTCCACCAACAAGTAAGCTCGGCGGGGGCCTGTTCCCCAATCGTCGACAAATATATATATATATATCAGCAATTTCATCACTATAGAAATTGATAAGTCAAAGCAAGATATGTATTCTTTCATGTCATACTGTCATGTGTTGGAATTACTGCTCACACACATGCTCATGCGCGTAGCGACCGCAAGGGAAGGATTAGATTAGTTAGGATTGAGGTAATATTAGTTTAAGAGGATCTTATCTATTAGTTAGTTGGTTAGCTGATTTGTTAGGGCTATCTCCTATAAGAGCATGCGGGAGCCTCTTGGCCCATTAAGCAAGAATGAATCAAGAAGTTCCCCTCTAGTCCAATATCTCTCCCGGATCCTCTCCTCCATACAGAGTGCCCTTGTTCTCTTAGCGCTTTCTCCTCCAAGCCATGCCGTCTGACATCTTTTGACAGTAGTTACCCTCGTCATGTACAAGGTACATGACAATTTGGTATCAGAGTCACTCACCATGGCTACCGAAGCCAAGATTTCTAAAGTTTTCAATGAGTTGAAGGCTGATTTCGCTGAGATAAAGGCCCTCTTGTTGAAGATTCATGACATTTGGTATCAAAGCCACTCACCATGTCTCAGAGGCCAAGATTGTTGAGGTTTTCAATGAGTTGAGGGCTGATTTCGCTAAGATAAAGGCCCTCTTGTTGAAGGTTCAGGCACAATTGTTGTCAAAGGAGAGGTAGCGTCACACGATGCTGGCCTGTTGCTACAATTTATGTGTTGCCATTGCTGTGCCAAGAGTGCCCTCACTGAGGAAGAAGGAGGATGTCGTGTGGAGGATCGCAACATCGTCGCATCTCTCCCATCGTCGTCACTTCTTATGGTGGGAAGCGCGCCAATGGTGTCTCACGCCGATGACCCTCACCATCGGCAACTTCCTCGACGTTGAGCAGCGCTAAGGCCCTCATACCTTTGCCATCAACTGTCGTCAATACCATGCAGAATTCTCTTGCAAGACATCACAATTGCTCACCGAAGTGTGGCTACAAAGGGGTGCAACCATGGCCACCACCGCAACTCGAAGAAGAGCTGCATGTCCGGGAGGGGTGTAGTGTTATGTGCCGGAATTACTGTTCACACGTTTGTTCATGCGCGTTACAGCGATTGCAGCACATGACATCAGTTCACCACTTTCTAAAAACCGCACATCACCATCGGTTATATTTTTGTATCAAAAAAGCCTTCCACCCTATTATCCTTCGTGGGTGCTACCAAAAGAAATAGAGCTCTTTTACAGTGGATTAAAATCAATATAAGCCGTCCATTCTTTTGAATCTAATGGTTGAAATCAATTTAGATCTAGTTATACTACCACCTGTAGTATTGGTAGTAAAATTAAAAAAGGGGTAAAAGGGTAAAAAATTATATCATATTATTTGTCCTCTACGGTAAAACACGTCCTGTGATCATGATGAATGGCGGATGAATGGATAAGAAGCCTCTGAAGATCATTAGGTATTCGATGAATCCAAAACTGTGAACGAATTAGAAAAAGTCTAAAATACCTAAGATGAATGGATAGAAAAAGCCTAAAATACCCTTGAGGATGGTTAGATTTGATTTTTACTACTACTATTTACTACCTATGTTATCCACCGTAAAATTTCTCAAGAAATAAGGTTGGGCAAAATAGGCTCTCCATATCCTTCAGTCCTCTTATCCATATTGCTTAAATTGCTTATAACAGACCAATGCATCTCAAAATTGGGTACCTGCCTTGCTTGCTGCATGTCATGCAAAAGTGATGCAGCCTTCTGTAGGTTGTAACTCCTACAATAGTTATTGAAAACAATTCTATACATGCCATAAGATGGTGAAGAGCCAAAGGTGGTTAGCATTTCCAAAATCATCCTAGCATCGCAGGTTCTTCCCATGGCACAAAGGCCATGTATGAGTGCATCATAGGAAAGCTCACTTGGCTTTAGGTTTGCCAACTGCATCTCAGCAAGAAAATCAAGCGCTTAGCCAAATTCTTTCAAAATGCACACAATGCATAATAAAGCTATAACTAACTTCACTCAGAAGATTGCCTTTCTTTATCATTGTATTTAGCAGGTTAAGAGATATTTTCACATCCCATGGTACGCATAATTCTTTGATTAGGACATCAAAATTGATGCCAAATCCAATTAATGCACTTTTGCTCAGGTTGTTCAAACATGATTTTGCTTCATAATGTCTTCCAAATGAAAGGACCAGAAATGCGGGTTGTCTCAAACCATGCTTCCATCCTCTGAGCTCGATCAGATGAAATAATTCTAGTGATTTCTCTAGGTTTCCTAACCTGCAATAGTGATTCAATACTATTCTGAGACTGCGGTTGCTTGGCGTTAATCCCTGAGCAATGCAAGCATCCAGCATATTAACTGAACGATCAGTATCTACAGACTTGTGAAAACCACATACAAGGAAGTCATAGGTGGTTTTGTCAGGAGAAATGCCGTTACCTTTCATATCCTTCAACAAATCATGAACCCGTAAAGTGTTTATTCTCTGAAAAAGACAAAATATCAGAATGTTGTATAAAATTAGTTCTGCCGACTTATCACCATCATGGATCAGCTTTGTAAGGCTTAATGCATTAGAAAGCCTACTTTGCTCACACCTTCTGCGGATGAGAAAGCGGTAGCTAGAAATAGAAAGGTTAGCATCCATCTTTAGCATCATGCAAAGAATTGCATCTACCTTTCTGCAATTGTTTAGACAACAATATGCTCGTAGGAAGGAATTTAGCAAGGCGCCACTGAACTTCTTCCCCAAAGTTGTTTCTTGAAAAACCGACATCGCTTGTCTTGTTTGTCCTGTTTGTACTAATTCCTTCACAATTCAACCGCAAGCTGAGACATCAATAAATTCCATGTTCATCATAGATTGTACCAAATCCAGGGCTCGTTCTGCATCAAACCTTGGGAATGAAGAGAATGCAAATTGATAAGTAAACACATCTAATACTTTGCTTTTGTTAAGCCACATGTCATACATTCCAATTGATTCGACAGTCTTCTGCTCCTTCAGAAAGCCATCCATCACATTGAAAATTAGGGAGTGATCCACAACCACACACTTTTCTATGAGCCTCCAGCATCGCACATCCAACACTAGTGTAACCTGTCCTGCATAACTCTTTGAGAATTGCACAATATGCACTAAAAAAAATAGGATAGCGGTCCAACAACACAATGATAAGCTCCAGGGCTTCCTCAATTACTCCCCATTTGCACAAGCGACTGATGAGGGTTATCACATCCTTGCTATCAGGGGATCATCTACAATTTGTTGCAAGATTCCAACATTCCCAAAACCCTGCTATGTTCGTTTCCATGCAGAAGCCTATTGTGGTGGTGACCCCATAATTAGCCCAGAGAATGACAGTAACATATGTCATTACAATGAGATAATTACACGAATTTTGGCATACTAGCTAATCAAAACATCAAGCGCACCCGATATTTTATCAGTTAGTATACCGTGTTCAGAGTGTTGTAACAAAACAATAATTAGAGACTGAAATGGAACTTTATTACAGCCCATTGCCATGCAGGCTACAAGTCTAGTACAATAATTATACAAACGATCCAAGTACAACAAAAATATACTACCAATGTACTAATCACCCAAGGTCCAACAAAATTGGGTGTACGATCTGTCCGACATCCTAACCCTCCTGGTAATCGACATCCTTGTACACTTGGTTCTACGGGTGACCCTCACCCCTGCCTCGTAGACACCCCTGGGATCCATATCCAAACCAGCAGCTTGACCACCGAAGTAATTTTCTAAGCACATAGGGAATTAAGCAAGAGTGAGTATAAAGTACTCAGCAAGCATTAATAGCAATATGCAAAAATGAAAAACTAAATGCACTTTCACCAGAATATCACTTTCTCATTCTCAACCTTCTTCTCAAAATAAGTTTTGTTAAAAGAAAACGCTGCAGATTTTAAGTTCAAAAGAAAGGTTACTAACACTTGCATCTGAAACATACTAGCTTCCGTAATCTCATATCCAGAAGACGGTACACACTCATGATTCCAACCCTGCATAGGGTTCATACCACTTAGCTTCTCCTGATCTTACTGGTTTTGCCTCGACGACCTTATCAGTCTTACCAGCTTCCCTTTGTCTTACTGGTGTTGCCGCAACGGGCCTTACCAGTCTTACCAGTTCCCCTTGGTCTTACTGGTTTTGTCGCAATGGGCCTTACCAGTCTTATTAGTATGACTAGCAACAACAATTTATCAACAATCAACTTATCCATAACCAACTTCTGCCACAACCGGTCATACATATCCACATTTCCAACATTGGCCTTACCAATATTGCTCACAAGGTCAATACTGGTCTTACCACCCTAGTGAGCTATTACATACCCATTATTCACTCATTACCTCAATGTATCATTTTTCAAACCATCCTTTCATCCACAACAGAATTAGGGTTCTCATTTGCAGTATACTTTCCTCATGCATTGATGACAGAATGTAAATATGAATTCAGTACAAAACTTTGATAGATATGATCAAAAGAAACTTGCCTGGATTAGAAGTGTAACACTCAGCCTCACCCGGAATATGAAGATGATCTCTTGATGCGTTCAATTCAAATCCTGACAAATATAGAATATTAAATCTACGGGAATTAATCTATAACAACCTTACGGTGTCCAATCCTCTACAGGTGTGACTAAGGGCAATAAAGGGATGCTGGCCCCTTAACTAAACCCACTCATTTGACTCCACATTCAGTATTTTAACAGTGATAACAGCAACAATTTACTTAATATCATTTTTGTAACTTTGCATATTTATGCTATTTAATCGCAGCTTTTATAAATTAATTAAAACCTTTCCTACAACCAGTATACGGTAATTTAACCTGCAAATCACACGAGGGACAAAATTTCCCTACTCTCTCTCTCCTCCTTTTCTTTTCTCTCATTTCCCCTTTCCTCTCTCTCTCTCTCTCTCTCTCTCTCTCTCTCTTCCTGGCCGAAGCTGGCTCTGGCTTGTTCGGTCTCTCGGTTTCTTCTCCACTTTGCCTCTCCTCTACTCCGGCCGATTCGTCGGCTCCTCTGCCGCTGTCGACCGCTGCCGATCACCGCCGCCGCCACCACCCAGCCTCTCGGTTCCCCCGCTACTCCCTTCTCCACTCCCTCTCTTCTCTTCTCTCTCCCTTCTCTACTCTACTCTTCCATGGCTGGCCTCCCCTCCTTAGCCCGGTGGCTCCTCCCACACTGGAGCTGCCATTGCTGCTGCTCTCTCTCCCCTCCAGCTCCAGTCGCCGGCCCGATCGCCGCCTCCGCTATGGCCGGCTTGGCTCCCTCTCTTCTGTCTGTTGGAAAAAGGAGGCTCCTAAGAGCCGATATACTCGAATGAGGTTCTTTAGATTGATTTACATGATTTTACTTTTAGCTTCTCATTTTGATTTGGCAAGGATAGGTCGATGATGATTTTAGGGGAAGGTGTTCTAAGTTGGGAGGCGAGGTGACGATGCCGGTGATGTGGGAACGCCCTCGAGGCCCATAGGGTACTTTCCCCCACTGAAACTACCAGGGTGAGCTCCCGATCTACTTGCTGACTCCCCGATCTAGTCCATCTAAGCATCACCCAATCTAGCACTGCTTCTACTGGTATGGTGCACCTGTTTGTCGGTTGGGGGTGGTGATGCTGAGGTTGGTGTGCTTGCTATGATGGGGGAGGTCGAGGTACGGTTCGGGTCTCCTCCAGTCTCCTTGCTTGCTTGAGGTCTGCTCCTCCTTGCTTGAAATCTTCTGGCTACTGGCTTGAGGTCTCCTCCTTGCTGCGGTTCCTTCTTCTCCTTGCTCTTGCTCTGGCTGGAGCTCTTGTGCTTGATCTCCTTCGGTTTTGGGTGATGGAATGGGAAGAGGTTGGCTGCCTTTGGTTGCTTTGGCTCTGGAAGGAGGCCTCTCGGCTGGGATGGGAGTAAAAGAAGTGCTTGCTGCTGCTTTGGTTGCCTCAGCTTTAAATGGAGGGCATGGTTCTCTTGTCCTGTGCCTTGACCGCAGTGCTTTGTCAGGGGGAATGAACTCCATGCTGGTCTTGAAGCTGATTGTGCTGGTCAAAACTACTTTGCCCTATGCCACGTTTATTGAGTTACCGAGCTTTCCCTTTTTGACCATTTACTGAGTTACTAAATGGTCTTTACTATTTGGCTTTCGGTTCCTACAGATACCCGCAATCCTGAACAGATTTGTATGGATTGCCGAATGATGAACCCCGAAATTAACGAGAGATGCCGACCTGGCCCCGGACGGGTTTGATATCTCGGTGATCGATACCCTCGCCTGCGGGTCTGACGGCAATCCTCTTTTTTAATTTTATTTGTTCTATTCGCAAAATTAAATTTTACATACGCAAAAAGTTGATTACTTATACTGATTAGTTGCTTATTACCTTTATTTACTTAATTACTAATCATCAAATAAGTATATGTATCTTGATTAATTGGCAAGCCTCCTCTGAACAACCTGTCCAAAACAAACCTTGCACGAGCTGATATCCCATTCCTACTCAATGTTTGGACAAGTAATTTAGAGTTTGAGCATCAAATTTGTCAAATGTATCTGGCATCTACTCCATAAGGTCAACGATATCCATTACATGTGCAGGGCTCACGCAAGGCCCTTAGAAGTTCTGTGCAGCAAGCTGGTGAAATGTCGTGTCCCCATTGAAAAGCTTCATCTTTCAAAAGAAGAGCACTTGCAACATTGCCTTGCTGACACACACTGGCTAGTTCCGAGTTAATATCTGGGTAAATAGCATCATCAAGAATCTGGACCAATAAAATCTCAAACTTTTTGGAGTCAGTGTCCAAATACAGACCATTGCCTACTGAATACCCAAAAAAAAAACCTCAGCTTTTGGGAAGCCAGTGACATTCTCTCTCGACTTTCACTCCTAGGTGGTCTAGCTCAAAAAATGATAAAGCCTTAGAGAGCACACAATGGATCATAGTTCTCAAGATTTGTTATATATCATCAAACTGTTAAGTGTCTATATCTGCAATATCCTGCCAAAAGTACCTTATATGTTAAAAGTTCTGGCATTACTTTCCTGTCAATCATGTCTTCAAAGACATACTTTGCATGTTTGTACAGTCTCTCCCTGAAAACACCACCTATGATAGCATTATAAGAACACACTTTAGGTTCAATATGCCTAGAAAAGCACTCAGATAAATATAGGAAAGCTACAACTATGACATATGAAAACTCCAAAGATAGTAGCATCAGGTGCAGACCCTAAGATCTCCAGTTTTTGGAAGACGAACCATGCCTCGTGAGTACCAAGATTTGCGCACAAAGACGCAACTCAGGCAAATACCTCCACTCTTCCAAGAAATCCATCATATCTCCAATGCCCTTCTTATTGCAAAATTCTTCTACGACAGTTGACAAGGATTCCTTGCTTATTTCAATGTCCAAAGTCTTTAACTGCCAAATTATACCAATAGTTTGTAAAAAATTGTCTTTCTTGATTAAAGCCTTGACAACAAAATTGAGAATCTCTCCTTCTATGCAAGAACCTAATCCAGCTTCAAGCATGTCCAAATATACTCTTAGAACTAACTCATCTTTTCTCCTTCTGATCAGAAGATGAAGTACTTGGTAGCATGACGCTGAAGCAATCAAACACTTATACCGTGCACAATCATAAAGTGCCATTGATTTCACACAGTGGCCAGCTTCTGAATACGCCCGGATAATCTGACTGAACAATCCACTTGCATCAATCAGAGCCCTATTGTCATGCAACAAGGTAAGCAGTGATTCAGCTTGGCTGAGCATCTGAGCATCTGCAACTCTCCAAGTATTGACACCATAATCTCATTCGACCTTGGAAGATGTTGGAACTCCTTGCTCTGCCATGAAGCCCACCTGTACAAATTCCATAAAAATCTCGCCTTTGTAACTTCTGCCGCATCTGGCCCAAAACCAATCAAAATATCAAGAAAATCCTTAGGTTTCATCTCTGAAGCACGCCAAAACCCGCGGAGGGTCTCCGGTAAGAGCCAGAAACCAAGCTTAAGAACATCTTGCAAACTTCAGTTCCCTTCAAAGGTGTACCCTGTACTCTAAAAAATATAAGAGCACTTGGCTATAACCAATTTCCCAATACCAGAGAACACTTTTACTGCCCAATGGACATCAGCTTCGCACCTTTTCCCCAGTTTCTTGCTCCATATTAAGGTCTCGTTTGGTACGATTCCAGATTCCTAGTAGAAACATTTCAGGTAGAATCAGAATCACTTTCTGCAAACCGTTTGGTACGGTTCCAGATTCTAGTAGAAACTAGTAGATACGGGGTTGAGGGTGATTCAGCCACGGCGTGGAAAAAGAAGAAACGTTCTGATGAGAATCGTTCCGAGTTTTAGCCTGTTTGGCTGGGTTTCTTCCAGATTCTAGTAGAAACACTTCGGTTCCAAGTTGCTAAACGAAGCCTAAATCTGGCTTCCTCTAAAGCGCCTGCAACGGTTGAATTGCATAGACAGGTGCCTTCTTTCTTCTCCACAATGTGGTAGCTTTCAGCTTTCAACAAGCTCCCTTTGTTGGAGTTAAACACCGGAACATTATTGGCATAACCTCGGCGTCCAATCTTGGGTTCTCGCCTCACGTCCGGACTGGAATTGATATAAAAAAAATTAGCGCACACAGACCAATAGGAGCACCAACGCAGTTCTAGAGCTCTAACTCTAAGCAACCCCCCTCCCAACACCGCGCACCAACTGCCATGCCTTCCACATCTATTCCGATCAAAGCTCGCGTCTGATCAACTACTCCCAGTCTGATCAACTACTCCCAAGTCTTATCGTTGGGCCTAAACATGGCGGGGACACCGCGGCCGCCACGTCGCAGATCCGGCCACCGGTAGGTCGCCGGAGCAGTGGCACGACGGGAGAAGAAGACAGAAGCATGCGGCCCATGAAAAGTCCAAGTAGAGACACTTAGAACGTCCCAGGAGTTACGAGTGGGCCTCGTGAAAGCCCACTTGCAACAAGCCCAGCCCAATTAGAGACCTGACTCGGCTGCATTTCGTCGAACAACTCACCGGCGCGCGGTGGCCGGACACGCTCTGCTGGGCGATACTGCCGTGCCCGCGGCGCGTGGTAGAGTTGGCGGGGGAGCTACACCACGCTCGCGCGCCGCCCCCACTGCACTATCCGCCGTGTTTCCCGCCCCCGCGCACGGTAACGGCGACCCCTCGACGACATCGCCGACGCGCCGCTGTGAGTGGTTCCCTTCCTTCTTCTCGAAATCCTTCTCTTTTAGGAGTATTAAGTATGGGAGTGTATAGACATCCGGATGTTTTTGTCTTAAATAACATCTAAATTTTAAATCGTATGATTAAAAATCCAATGTTAGATCAAATTATAGGATCGGATGTAATCGATACTTCTGAATTTCAACAATGACCTAATACTCCTAGATTTGAGTGATTTCAATAAACAAAATATCCGGATGATGTTTATCAAACCCCATTAAGTATTACTGCTTTGTTTGTTATTGCAAAGGTAGTACATGGCACAAAACTGTACTTTCCGCTCATTCGGGCAGCAGCGGACCAGACATAAATTTAGGGGTGCTAAACTATATAATACTAAAATAAGATAAATAAATCAAATAAAGTATAATCATTTTGAACCGTCACGGTGTTCGGGTGAATTTTGTTTATAGATGCATTATTCTTCATATATAGAGTCTGCACATGCAATTGGTGGCGTGCGGGAGAGAGAGAGAGAGACTGGTTTATAATATAAAATGGTTTACTTGCTCTAGCACGAGTGCCAGAAAGTAGCTCTCACGGTAATTTAGCAGCTTTAACCAATTGTAGATTGTAATGTGGATGTGAATAAGAAGTGGTGAGTAGCACAAATGGGATAGGAATACTTAGGTTCGCGCAATCTATGTTTTCATTTGTCAATTGCACTTTTTTTTACTCCTTTGAAAGTGATCTCCCTTGTAGTTGGCTTACCGCCCTATCAGTTACTCAGAACGTGCAGTAAGTTCAGCAGATGCGTTAAAATGGAGCAGTTACTGTCAAGAATATTGTTGGCTGTTGTAACGATTGTGATTATTTGTGAACATAGTGTAGGATATTCGAGGTCCAATTTCTGATTTTAGTTGACTTAGCTCCAGAAAGTCGGCAAACCAGCTGGAGGATAATATTTCCGAGTAACTTAGTATTTGTAGCAAATCTCAGTGATTATAGCAACGATTTGTTATAAAGTACTGACAGGGACATTTGATGCATGCTTCTGGTGCATCTGAATATTCTTTTCTTCACATGGTTACTGTATGTCTGACTTTCAATTGGCCATCTTCAGCAGAACCTCTAATCTAAAACGTTTATATCTAATCAGCATTCAATCTTCTGCTAATCATTGACTAATCATTCAAATTCTACATTGTAGATCCATTGTCTGACTAAGCAAATCACAACCTTGAGTCATGGCAACATAAATAAAGCAGGCTGTTTCAAAAGGAAATGAGAGGGCCAAGTGTTTGAAAGAAAAGAAGTAAGGAATTGACCTAGCTCCACTTTGCTACCTTCTGGTCCTCTAACTGGCTCAAGGGGGAATCACCCAAAAACCTAGCTCCACTTTGCTACCGCCTGGTCAGAAGAAAGGAATTGACGGTGAGTCAAGGGCTGTCAGACAATGGTTGGATGCTTCCCCTCAGGAAAATGACCACCTCGAACCAACTATAGCAGTTCGTACTTCTTTGGATAGCGGTACAGGAGGTGCAATTGCGGGTAGACTCCCGGGACTCAATTGTTTGGCGATGGACAGGGGACGGGAGATATTCAGCGAAGTCGGCGTACAATGCGCAGTTCCTCACAAATGTGATAGACCACTGCTACAAGCACGTCTGGAAATCTAGAACCGAGAGTAAATGTAAATTCTTTGCCTGGCAGTTGTTGCAGGACAGGATTCCGACGGCAGATGTCCTTGCCACCAGGGGCTGGCCGCGGCCGGACGCCTGTTGTCTGTGCGATGTCTCAGTGGAGACGGCTAGCCACCTGATGCTTCAATGTCCGTTTGCTCAATCTTTTTGGGTAACATTCTTTTCCAAAATCACTTTACCAACGCCGGCGACGCTCACTTCTGTTTCGGCTTCATCAATTTCGGAGTGGTGGAGGGAGTTGCGTTCTGCTACGGACGTGGACAGTGGGAAGACCATTGACGCCGCTCTAATGTACGGGTTCTGGAATTTGTGGACGGAGAGAAATGCTAGAATTTTCAATGGGAAATGTTCCACAGTACTAGAAGTAGCTCGGAAGGCCGTCGATGAGAAAAACCTGGCAACGTTCACCCGTCTTATGATTGTTTGAGATTGGGCTCAGGCCCTGTTGGCCTTTAGGGTGTGAGTCTAGTTCTTTGTTTTGTATTCCTCTCTTCTTGGGCTCACCCGGAGGAATTTTATTCTTGTACTCGTGTTTTTTTTCTCCCCTTAATGCATTGGCAAAGCTCCTGCCGTAATTCAAAAAAAAAAAAAAAAAAAAAGAAGTAACCCAAGCAAAAGGAAATTTTACAACTCCTATTGCCAGTTCTTACTCATACTAGAAGGAAAAGCACTCACAAGATGATTGTTGATGCTTTTGCTGAGAAATACATCAAATTAATTGCAGAAGTGGTTGAGAATAAGGTTGCAGAAGTGCTGGGTGTGGAGGATGAGCTGCAGAGCCTGCAAGAGAAGATAGAGAATGAGAATCTAATAGGCCACCTTTGGGATGCTGAGAGGAAACGCCTCCGTGATCCTAATTTTGTCAGGTGGGTGAAAAGGCTGAAAGATATCATGTACGATGCTGATGACCTTGTTGATCTTTGCAAAGTCAAGGAAGAGAGACATATAAAATCATTGGAGAATCAAGCATCGGCATCACACATTAATTGGTTGGAAAGGAGTTTCCGCTTTATGTTGTCTTATATCATAGACAACCATGATATATCTAGTAGAATCATAAACGTAAAAGCCCGACTTGAGGAGATTACAAATGATAAAATGGTATTATCAATATTGGAGCCTACGAGTAAGACAGCAATTGATCGTGCTGGGTGGATCATCGGCAGACCTCTCCCATAATAGAAGCTGATATTGTTGGTGATGATATTTAAAGAGAAATTTTACGGTGCATTATAGTGGTAGTATATAATGTGTAGTAGAAATCATATCTAACCGTTGATTTATTAAGGGTGTTTCCACTACTCTACTATCAGATGCAGTATAAGTAAACTCTACTTAATCTGATCCGTTGGATCGAAAAGAATGAACGATTCCTATCAATTTAGGCCCTATTTGACAGAGCTCTAGATCCCAGCTCCACCTCAGATCTGAAATTTGTAAGTTAAAATAAAGTGAATTAAGTTTATATTTTTATTCTAAAATGTAAACAAGATGACCTATCTAAACACTCTTAATATACCCACAGCTTCAGCTTCACAGATTTGGTGGAGTTATGAATACCTAGCTCTATTGAAGCTCTGTCAAACATCCCCTTAGTGTAGTGTAAAAGAGCTCTATTTAAAAGACTGCAGAAAATATGGTGGAGTTTTTATGCAGTAGAAATCATCATAAGTGCCTTGTTGCAGCAATCTGGGCTTGGCTAGCATCGGCAAAACCATGCCTGCTCAAAAAATATTCAACAGCCATAGTATGATTGCAGATTTGATGCAAGAATCTGGCTTTGCATGACACAAAAATTTTCAGAAATGGAGTTGCTCAAACAGATAGCAAGGGGCCTGGGGGTGAGTACAGATGCTGATAATACAAAAGCAGAGCTAGTACAATTGGTTGCAACTGCGGCCTCAAGCAGGAGCTTATTTTTTTTTTTTTCGAAATAGTGGCAGGAGCTCTGCCGATTCATTAAGTAGGAGAGAACAGTACAGAAGGAAAAACGTTACAGGAGGACCCCTGTAACAAACAAAACAGCACAACAGCCAAAAGGCTCAAAACACTCCTGAAAGGAACTGTAACAACAACACCCTAAGGGCCTTAAGCAGACTCTCGCGCTAGGTGAAAAGCGACGAAATCTTGGGTGATTTTCTGGACCACCTCAAGCCCCGTAGAATATATCTCATTGAAGATACGGCCATTTCTTTCCTTCCAAATGTGCCAGAAGTAGAGAATGAGCAACCCATCACAAGCTGCCAAAGATTTAGGAACTCATGTACCTGTGTCTCCGTGGAAATTCTTCTCAGCGAGGCCATCCAATTGTTATTGTAAAGTTCCTCCTGCACTGTTTTATTTTTCCTGCGAACCAACTGGAAACAATGTGGTGCGATGGTCCTAGGTGTCAAGCCATGTAGCCAATTTGTTGTCCAGAACCTTGCTTGCTTTCCATTCCCCAAGGTGATGGTCGTGCTCGCATTGAAAAGTGCTAAATCTGTATCTGTACAGGGTACTGGCAGTCCCTTCCAAATCCTAGCAGGATCTTTCCACTGGAACCATAACCATCTCAACCTAAGTGCCCTGCCGAAGGAAGCAAGATGCTTGATTCCTAGCCCTCCCAAAGATTTCGGCCTGCACGTCTTTTTCCAATTGACAAGACAATGACCTCCATTGCAAGTCAACTGGCCCCTCCATAGAAAATTCCTACGTACTTTGTCAATTTTTTTGAAGAACCAAGGAGCACCTGGAAAAACCATGAGATGGTCAATTGGGATTGCCCCTAACACCGCATCCACAAGCACTTGTCTTCCCGCTTTGGATAAAAGCGACCCTTTCCAACCTGTTAGCCTGTTTTGCACCTTTTCTATGAGGGGTTGCCAATCCCCTTTCTTAAGCCCTGTGGGACGTAGAGGTAGACCTAGATATCTTGCTGGAAAAGTTTTTAGACCTAGATAAATAAGCAGGAGCTTATTTATTGTACTAGACGATGTATGGCAGCCAGACATATGGAATGATTTACTTAGGAACCCAATTCAAAGCACAAATGCCTGTGGAAGAATTCTGATCACCACTAGATACGAATATGTAGCTAAGCAAGTAGGTTCAGCATACATTCACAAGATGTCCCCATTGCCTGATGACTCCAGCTGGGAGCTGTTCCGCAAGAAAGTATACCAAATGAGGAAGGAGGCTGAAATTGATGAACTAAAGGATCTAGGAACTAAAATTTTGCAGAATTGTCAGGGGCTTCCTCCTGCAATCAAAACCTTCTCTACACTTCTAGAACAGAAGGATATCAACAGGGAAGAGTGGGAAAAGGTCCTCAGGAGTGATGCATGGTCGTTGAGCAACCTTCCCAGGGAACTGTGCGGTGCTCTGTTCTTGAGCTGCAAAGATTTGCCATCTCACCTCAAGCAGTGTTTTCTTTACTACATCATTTTCCCACCTGGTAGGTTATTGTATTGAGAAATCTGGCAAGATACTGGGTGAGTGAAGGATTTGTCATTCCACAAGGAGATTCACTATTGGAAGATTTGGCAGAAGAATACTATGATGAGCTTGTCAGGAGAAACCTTCTGGAGCCAATTCCAGCTGCTTTGATAAACAGCCCTTGTATTATGCATGATTTGGTGCAATCTCTAGCCCAATTCCTATCAGCTGCTGAGTTCTTCTATGATGACATACAGTAGTGGAATGATTTTGACATGTTATTCAAGGTTACGCCGCTTTTCAGCTGCAGACATGGTCCGACAATGGTTCTTCCTCCTCTGATGGCACATCAACAATGCTTGAGGACATGCATGCTTCTTCATAGCCCGGCAATATTGAGGATTGATAGTTTCGTAAGCTTTTCACATATTCGTTTTCTGCTACTTAATGGATCTGGAATAGAAAGCATTCATGATTCTTTAGGAAGTTTGATTCAGCTAAGACATCTAGATTTCAGTGGTACACACATTTCGAAGTTGCCCAACTCAATTGGCTGCCTGACAAATCTCCAAATCCTGAACCTTCTGCAGTGCCAGTTGCTGGAGACACTTCCTGAGGGCATTATGCAGTTGAGCAGTTTAAGACATCTTGGTCTCCGGTTTACACTATTGAGATATCTTCCGAAAGGCATTGAAAATTTGATGAACATAAACAGTCTGCTATTTATAGTGAGAGAGGAAAGCAAGGGAGGTGGAGAACGAGGCTGCAGCTTGCAAGAACTTGAGTCGATGTCAAAGCTTTGGTCTCTTGGGATTGACAAGATGGAGAGAATGCTGCATGGATTACCAGATCTTAACAAAAACGTTATGATCAGACGTCTAGGTTTGTTCTGTACACCGGAAGCTGAAAGACCAGATGGACGTTACAAGATTGAAGAGAAGCAACGTATTCAGGAAATATTCAAGTCCCTGAGGATACCACCTTTATTACAAGTTTTAATTTTTCACTTTTTCTATGGTGACAGTTATCCCATCTGGATGGTATCAAGGCCTGCAGAAGGCAATCTGATGAACCTTACAATGCTAAATCTTTCCAACTGTATGTCATGGCTGAATCTCCCTCGGTCCCTCCACTTGGTCAGTTGCCATGTCTCAAATTTCTCAAAGTGGAGAGTGCATCATCGGTTAGAACTATCGGTTCAGAATTCCTGGGGTGTGGTGTGAGGAAAGGACATCCACCAGGATTTGCATTTTTTCCAAAGCTTGAGCGGCTAATGTTGCATAGCATGCTGGCATGGGAACATTGGTCTTTGACACCAGGTATTGCTGCAGCGGTTGAACCTCTGCTAGTGTTGCCGAGCCTGAAAAGAATGGATATTCTGTACTACCCTGAGCTGATAGCCCTCCTAGAAGGCCTCCGCCTTGTAGCCACACTGCAGGAGTTGTGCATTCAAGGAGCTCATATGTTGACAAGAGTTGAAGATATTCCTTCACTGACTTGGATGGGTCTGCTTGATTGCCGGCAGCTTGAAGTGGTCTCAAACATTTCATCGATACACAGCGTGGGGATAGTAAATTGCCCAGAATTTAAGTGCATGGATATGTTAGAGAGTGCGCAGACTGGACATTGGAATGACAAGGTGGTGGAATGCCCCCAAAATAGCAGGTCCAGGGCGCTTAATGCAATGTAGAATCCAGCATGTTATCCCCTGAGAAAAACCGGTATTCCTTCCATGCAGAGCAAGAAAAACAATTGTAACAATGGCCAATGGCCAATGGGTGTCTAGTCACGGACAAACATGAAGCTTACAGATTTATGTTCCAAATTAAATCGTAAAATTGCACGTCGCTTGCACTCGCCCCACCTCAGCTCCTAAATTCAGGGATGTGGCGTATGGTTATGTGATTTGTAATTATGTACATTTTCATTGCAGTGAAGTCTCTTCACTTGTTGCTTCTTATCTCAATGGTTGTTGGTATTTGGTAAGGTTGTTCTTGCATCATCCTGTATGTCTTTGTGGTCTTTCTACATCGTCAACTGGGACTAGTTACGTGTATGCTCCTCATTGGTGTAGACTCAGTCTCTGTAGTTGCTTTCATCTTTGTCTCAGCTGTTGTTTGGCATAATTACACCTGTATCAATAGTCTGCACTCTGGAATCGTATTTCTAATGGACACTACAAAATTTTCCTTTGGAATCTTCCTCTGAAGCATGGCAGTTGACCTACTATATATGTTAGGCACCGGCTGAAACCGTGTAGCTAAGTAGTTATATATGTCCGAAATAAGCTGTGTTTGTCTTGTTAGTAATACTAGATTTGATCTCTGCATCGAAATAATATTGGAAACCAAAGACAGAATTATCACAGACGTTTTTGCGCATGCTTGCACAACCGTTCATGCTTGTGTCTTGGATGGCTGTCAGATTGGAGCTTTACGTGCACGCTGCAGGCTTGTCAGGTATTTCAGCTTGGTTTAGCCTTCGTTTAACCTACCATTACCTTTGCACAACCTCGTTTCCCTCCAAAAAAGAGGTCAATTTTGTTTAATAACACGAGGGAATTGATTGGTATAAAATATTAAAATGTTTGGTAAACCCTCTGCAAGGAGCAAGAGCAAACTACTACACGTAACGATTGTGCAGCTTGACAGTGATCTTCACATAGTCACATCTATCCCAATAAAAGCGAAAAATTCACATAATGAACCAAAAATCACGTAATGTTGTGCACTGCTCCTGGAGCTGAGCCAGAAAAATGATCCTAATTTTTTCAGTTTCGAGTAGCCATCATGCGATTGTGTTGGTGTCACTTCATCTTTCTTTTTTTTCTTTTTTTTTCATGGTTGCACCCTTGGTTGTTTGCAGGGCTACAAGCCTGCAATACTAATGTCCGGCAAACATCACAGAGGAGAGAACGTCGCAGTTGAAATGAAACACTGGAAGTTAAAACCCCGGGCCGTGACAACCAAGAAAAACTTCAGAAACTCCTACGAAGACTTGGAAGAAACGGCCTGTAAGGCCTACAGACTGTTGGCTTTCCTTGCAAGTCTTCAACACTGCATGCCTTGTGGAGATTACTTATTGTTCCAGCAATCAAGCAGGGAAGCTCACAAGTCACAACTCAACTCTGGAAAAGAGTAGAAAGAAGGGAGAGGAGCGGCGATGACATTGCTAGGCCTCACTCCATACCGTCATGCAGTTCATCCAGGTGCCTAGCTTTGTTTCATTTCATGGAAACATTACCATACTACTTCACTAGTAAAGTTGTGCTTGCATACATGAGATGAGTGTAACAGTGTACATGGTTGCAGGTAGGAGCATACAGTGGTGTGGCATCAAGGCGACACCACTCAGATCAGGGGGGGAGAGATCAAGATCAATAAAGGATTTTGTTCTGAATGTTTCGTCGTCACGAGCGCTCATCACCACTTGCTCTCTGAAGAAGACTTCTTCATATGGCAAGTCGAAGAGGGTCAATCCTAGAGATCTGTTCACCTTCTCCTACAGTTTTAGCACTGACATTCCCATGAGTGAAACTCCGGGGGTAGGTTGTGTGATCGATATATGTAGCCTCCAAGTTTTTGGGATCCCACTTTACCCTTTCAGGTGATCTTATTCCCTGATTTTCTTTATGCAGGCATCCATCGATGAGTACCTTAAGAACAGGACTAGGATTGTTGGAGCTGTGTTTCCTGATCAGCGCAAACGAGTCAAGCTTAGTGATGTGAGTGATGCTATCATTTGTTTCTCCAATTTCTGTTCTGAAGTCTGAAGCTGCGAGCTGAAATGAGCAAGACATGTTTTCAACAAACCAAAAAGGCTGAAACCTTACAGTGTTTTTTTTGTTTCATTTCACCGGCTCTGAAGCCTGAAATGTCACAACAATCGGTCACAATTTTCTTGCGGGCAACCATGTGCTCATATTCTTTAGGAACTAACTGCTCCTGTGCACCGTCCATGTGAACAATTAATTTACGCAAGCCTAACAAAGTACTACTTTCTCCATTGATCTTACAGGAAGAGTGGAGCGTTCAGCTCCTCCCCATCCAATTCCTCTTCCTGTCGGCGTCTCCGGTGATCGTCATGCGCTTCGCCAGCAAGTCCAATGTGCAGGAGTACCCGCCCAACGTGCCCGTCCACACCACCAGCCTCCTCCTGATGGAAGTGGTAAATCGACGACCCATTCCTCATTTCCATCAGATTCAGACGTCTGAAATCCTGCCGAGGTCTGCTTCTATGCTCTTCTCTTTTAAAGTTGCACAAATATTAAAGCATGAATGAAGGGTGGATGAGGATTACTTGCCCATTCGCTTGCTTCAAGATTTGTGTAACTTGTATTGGGAGGAAAAACATAGAAGCACTTCTCCCGCCTGAATGCACATTCAGTAACCCTGCCGTGCCGTACGCAGACAGACTACAAGCTGGACGGCCTGGACAGCAATGCCATGCCGTCGCACCTCGCCCTGACCGTCCGCGGCACGCTGTACCCGCAGCGGGAGGGCAGGAAGAGCCTCAAGGGGCACGTCGACATGACCGTCGGGTTCGACCTCCCGCCGGTGCTGGCGCTGGTCCCGGAAGGCATCATCAGAGGCGTCGGCGAGACGGTCAGCATTTCGAGCGGTTACCCGTGCAAAATCGTCGGTGTTTTCTGCTCAGGACTGACGGGCGCTTAGATCGGTGATCATGCTGCAGGTGCTGAGGCGGCTAGCGGAGCAGATGAAGCAGGACATCGACACAGGCCTGGCGGCAGATTTCAAGAAGTACAGGAGGGAGAAGCTAACTGAAAGGCGAACATCACCCTGAAAATTTTGAGAACATACGCTACCCAGCAGCAAACCAGAAATAGTACTAGCAGTCGTTACACCACATTCTTTGGAGCTCATCGCATCATCAACAGAGTTCAACATAATTGTATCGTTCATCAGCGTGTTGACACGATTGGAAAGATAATGACCTAAAGAATCTCATTTATTCATCGTAAACTGGAGCATTAGAATGTACGTGATTACAATATATGACTGTTTACAGAGATTGCTAATTTCAAGCTATTTGATGTGTTTACTGTCAGACGACTTAATTCCTTTTTCCGCTATCATCGAATCTGTGTACCATGTAGTATACAAGGCCCGGGCAATTGCTCCAACAACTAGAGGAATACAATTACCAGACGAGCTTCCTCGCCCTTAAGTCACGCTCAAGGCTTTGAGGCAATGGAGGAGTCCTTCCACGGCGGAAATGGACATCTAGAGCTGTCATTTTATGGCAGATGTTGAAAACCTAACAAAAACCACGAGTATGATCAGTTGCCAACCACAACATGGTACTTATGAAGGTCATGTCCATGTCCATCTATTATCTTACTGATGACGCCTCTAGCTCTGCAATTCCTTCGCATCCTTGACCACCACCCTGTAGAAGGTCACAGTATTTTACAGCATCATCCTCGTCTTCAAACACCTGTAATAAACGATGGACATGGTTCAAAAGAATACAAAGAAAGTACTTTTGCCAAAAATTGCAGAAAACTGCTTGTTAAAAAAGTGACAGTAACTGGAAAACACATGTTCACAAACATAATATAAGTACCAACAGAAGAGCACAACCTTCAAAGTGCACTAATGCACCTTAACGATTGCACTAATCTCACCATGGTATGTCAATAGGGAACCTTACAGTCATAAACAATACGCATAAACCTACCGTTCTTTAGCACACATAGAAATCACATTATTATTCTACTCCATTTGACCAATCATTTGTCACGAGCATGTTTCATATATTGATTGCGCATGGACCAAAAGTACGTGCAGATGATGGACCTAAAAAAGTTGATGCATTAAAAGGCTCCCTATTGACTTCTTTAGATGTTGCATTTCCCCATATTAATCCAGAAAATACACTAAAAGGCCAGAGAAAAAGCAGGACGGTTAGCTAGCTTTCAGGAACACAGTACACATCCACAAAAATACACTCCTTTTACTAGCTACTCACCAGTACTCCCTCTCTGATATCTTCAACAAGCATGTTAAACTTGGAGCCAGAGTACTTTGATTTAACCCCAACTCCTGAGCCCCCTCCCTTTGAGAAAAGCATTCCAAGCTCCCTTTCAACTTCACTGCAGAAAATGGTAGTCAATACTATGTTCATGATTTTCAGTTAACCGCCCAATTATGACAAATATCCTGTAACAGAAGCAAAACAATTCTCACCTGCAGCTCCTGCACGTTTTCATTGTCCATAGATGATTATCTCTTCTAGCCAGCACATAGACTGGCTTTGTCTCCAACACTGAACCATCATGAAAACATGACAATAGTTACTAAAATTTCAAACCTCCACATTTAAAAAACCATTTACATTTAGTTCAAGATACATACTGTGTAGAAAACCATAAGAATGAAGTCATTTCTAACAGCTTAACCTTTTGGCACAATGTGAGCATGAGTGCATCATAACTGTTCAGACATTAAGCCATTTAACCACTGACTCTAGTTTGTGGTCCTACTGAAAGCAGCATAAGCACGACAATAGCAGACATGCCAATCCAGAACTTGATGCAAAGACGAGAAAACATTGCACTATCCAGGCCAAAGCATGAGGAAATAGCTGGGGATTGCAACATTTAATCATCGCGTGCACACATGGTCATATCTTGGGCCACTTCAAACCACACATCTCACCAAACACGACAGGCGTGAACGCACAAGCTTAACATAGTTGGTGCTAATCGCTAGTTCATCGCAACACGCGATACTCCCGTACACACAGATATCACATCTTTGGCCACTTTGGAGTTTGGAATACGCATTTCATCGAACAATACGCGCGCGAGGGCACATAGAGCCGTAAACCCTAACAAGCCCAGTCATTTCCTGCTATTGACCAACCACTAAGGAAAATTTGATGATTTGCCCTGAAGTTGATGGGCGTTTGATTATTTGCCTAAAATTGGTGAGTATTTGATCATGCCCTACGATATCTCATTAATATCCGGATCCTAAGACCACATGTAAGTGAGACATTGTAGGGCAAATGATCAAATACCTATCAACTTTGGACAAATGATTAAACGCTCATCAACTTCAGGGCAAATCATCAAATGAGACTAGAGCCCTAAGTAAATCGAGCAGGAGGATACGATCCAGGGAGACTGGGAGAGGGTTAGGACATCTCACCGTCGTAGGCGAGGGCGTCGAGCGAATCCATGAGGTGGCGCCGCATGCCGCAGGCGCGAGAGGAGACCTGGCGCAGGAACTCGCCCGAGGTCCCGAGGATGCCGCCATCCATCCCCATGGCCCTCTCCACCTCCTGCTCCTCGTCAGCTCCCTCCGGAGACGGTCGAGGCGGAGGCCCGGACGAGGCCGCGGCCACGACCGCCCGGCGGCGAGGCGGGGGCCCGACGGCGGGAGGGAGATAAGGGGTGAGGTCAGGTTCCCGAAGAGGGCGGTGGTGTTCGCCGGCGAGGGCGGTAGCGTGCGGAACGGCAAAGACGCAGCCATTTTTACGTTCGCAAGGACTGGAGCCGTAGCAACGTGAGAAATGGAGAGAAGTAGGCAGTGAATTAGTGAAACGTGGAGGTGGGAGCAGGTTTAGTTTACAAAACCGTTTTCGAATTGAAAATTGAGATCCTGTTGGTAGTGGTTTTTCGTGAGAACCATTCGAAAATCGGCAAAAACCGAAGGGTTTGAAAACTGAGTATTTAAACAAAAAAAATACAAAATAGATCCAAAAAAATCAAAAACTCGAAAAACCGCTCAGTGAATTAAACCTTCTGGGCGATCGGTTTCTTAAGCGGTTTTCGTCGGTTTTCTCGAAAAACAGCTCGGTTTACATAGCATAAATTTTTTAAAATTTTTTGAATTGGACCGGTTAACCGGTCGGTTTTATATTTCGGTGGGGCTCGAAATCTCGAAAACCGGTCAAAATTCTCGAATTTCGTTTGGTTTTGTTAACCCTGGGTGGGAGTGTGGGATGTGGACACGGCAGCTCCAGCCTCCACTCTTTCCACCACGGTAGATGGGTTCAACAGGGTCCAATGTTATTTAACACTGCTCATTTTTTTAAAAATAATATAATTTTTATCGAACATAATTATAAAATTAGTCTTCTTACGCTAGACTAATTTCACCTTTCAAAATCAACATGAACTACTAGGAGATATGTGACAAACTAACAAAAGCAACACTCAAACCTGCACCATTAAAGAGACAAGATAACCTTCTTGACTGTCTTGTACACACGCTCCTCAAGGTTCTCCTCACCAGATATAGGCATGCACCACAGTTACTTCAGGTTTGCAAGGGCAATGTGGTGGCAAATCAGGGTTTAGACGGAGAGCGTGGTGGCTCTGAGATAGCCGTGGCAACGGTGGTGAAATTGGATCGAAGGAGAAGGAGAGAGACTTGCGTGTAGGGCTTACAAAATTTAAGGACACTCTCCTAGATTGCTATATATCATGTTCTCCACCTTTTTCTGTTTCCCTCTTCCCTATTTACTCCCCCCACCTACCTTTCTTTCTCTTTAACACAAAATTTTCAAATAAGAAAATTGTAACTTTGAAAATTTTAAGCAAAAAGTTTCAACTCAAAAAAATTCAACTAGAAAAAGTTTCAGCTCAAAAAAATTTTTAATTGAAAAGATTCAACTTCGAAAACTTTCAATTCAAAATCTTTTGAAAGTGGTTAAAATATACTCCACTTTTTATTAAAAAGCTTATGGGATTTGAAAAATAAAAACTATTTTGAGTTTTAAAGGGAAAACAATAGCGGAGGAAAGGGGATGGCTCCAAGTGTTGTGATGATAGAGCTTTTGTGGGAGAAGGAAAGTGTGGAAAAAGAAAGAGATGCTACTACTTATCACAACAAGAGACAACATAAATTCCTAATTTGGGAGTGCTCTGGTTAATTTTTTCTTTTTTGGTAAGAATACCTCTCGTTGTTCCAGTATCCGTGCATCTAGTTTAGGGTTGTGCAGGCTACCAATCACGCCCATAGTTGCAATGAGGGGTTTTTACACGTCAAGGCGAGGCCAATAGCTTGTCTTAGGTTCAGCTTTTCGTTTGAATTTCGATGCGAATTTTGTCCATTTCGCCCCCCCCCCCTCGAAAAAGAATTCTGTTTGGTTTTTCGCTCAAATTCAAATAAAAAATAAAAAAATTGATAAAATTTATCCAAAATTTTCCTATAATTAGTATTAATAGCCTTATGACATCTGGTGTGTGAATATTTTTTGAAAAAAAAATGAAGTTAGAGACATTTTTTAGCCATTCAAAATATAGATAGTAGTAGAAAAGGCAAAAAAAAAACTAAAAGTATTTTTAGTGGCAATATCCTTACCCATATATTATTATTTGACTTGTCTATTAATAACATGATATGGCTATATTCGTAAGTGATCCAATTATATTGATTGATTTCCTTACGGATGGCCGATCTTTAAATGATATTAGTAAGTGATCCAATTATATGAATGGTATTGATATGTGAATGGTTTTTGTATGCGATTATGTGAATGCCTTTTTTTGCATTTGTATTGATTGTGACAACTTGCAATTATCTTAAATATAGCAAAGCTCATGCCCAAATTTTTCAATATTTACGAAAGATTTATGCTGGATTTTTTTGTGTGTTTTTTATTTTTTATATGTTTCTAACATGTTTCCTATTTTTTGAGATTTTAATGGCCTTTTGCAAATTTTAAAATATTTTTTTCTATTTTTTCCTTTTTTACATTTCTTATCAATTTGATCACCTGTCGTTGATTTTCAAGAAAAGCAGTCATCTTTTCGAGAGAAATTCGACCTTTTCGTTGTCACCGATTTTCGAGAGAAAAGCAATCATATTTTTGAGCGAAATTTGACCTTTTCATTAGAATTTCACTCATCTATGTAATCAGTTTTTAAATTAGTTTGACTTTTGAAACCCTTTGGTTTTTCTTGAATTTTGAACAAAATTTTGGGAATTTCGCTACCACCGTGTCAGCAACAGGTTGAACGATGAAGTATGGTTCAACATTGTTTCCTCGGGTCTTATTAATTTTTCAGTGGATTTTATGTAAAGGTCTACCATATACTTCGCGATGCGATAGTTGCACGACCAATAGTCAGTGCATCCATACCTAAAACAAGGTTATTCAAGGTTTGCATCCTTATTAGATGAATCTTGCTTCTGGAAGCTCCTGCCCCTTTACCTATAATTTTTCACTATAGATTACCTCTTTCCTTATCTAATCTGTCATTCTTCCACTTATCCTCTTTATTCTTTTAACCATTTCTACGGTAATAACTATTGCTAGCATGCTAAGCATTTGCATGTGCATTGGGCATTACAAGACTCCCATTAGGAAGTACATGATGATTCTTCACCAGGAGTTCATCACACTTTTCTACTTTTAGCAAAATACATATAAACTTAGAGTACTTCTGGTACTTGATATAATGACATTGTTACAACAATATCCTCATATTGGATTGGAAGGTGCATAATGTCTTGTCAATCATTCTAATATTAGTAACTTTCTGGTTACAGAATGTTAGTTCAGTGACAAGCTTATGCATGGAAAAGTTATATGCTGTCACAGCCTTTAAAATCCTGAAAGTGAGGGAGGATCCATTTGCATTGTGTTTCTCGTAATAAGACGGATCTTTGCTGGTTACATATTTTTTCCTTCAGGGAATTTGAAAGTACCAGCTGGTACTCTTTCATCAAATATTCGGCCTTCAGGTACATATGAAGATGATGCCTCAGGAAGTGCATAGTCGTACACTTGACGGCTTTGGGAAGAGCAGGGTAACAGCTTCAGGCTGAGAAAATAGTGGCTCCAAAAATTCGAGCTGTCAAATTAATCTTAGTATTCATTACTCGGGTAAGGTAATTGCTGCTATTTAGGGAAAGCTCGATAAATTCCCTCTATGCAATGTCCGACATACTCTATTTCTATTTATGCAAAATGATTTTTACTACTGGTAAATCATTATATTGCATGCTCACTCTTCAATCAATAAAGCTTGGTCTATGCCTATTCAGTAGATAATTATCTAAAATTTTACAGAATTTTTTTTAGCATTTGTAATAATTTTTCTATTAATTATTAAGTAATTTTTAGAATTACTAAATAACAAAAAATAAATTCTAAGATAAATTAAATATGGAATAATGCTAAGAAAATAAATCCAGAGACACAAGGCTCTCAATATCTAACCTGAATTTTCTAGCATTTTATATAATTTTTCGTTAATTACAAAGCAATTTTCAGAATTACTAAATAACATAAAATAATTTCAATACACATAAAATATGGAATAATTGTTAAAAAATAAATCCAAAGTTATAATATTATCATTGTGTCATCCATAAATTTTTCAAAAAAAAACTTAGCATTTTCTCAATTTTCCATTAACGATTAAATAATTTTTTGAATTACTTAATGATAGAAAATTAAATTTCAGCAAATATTAAATATGAAATAATGCTAAAATATAAATCTAGAGGTATGGAACTTCCAATATGTGCTAAATATTAATTTTACTAAATTTTACAGAAGTCTATATACCTAGAAATTCAATTTCCAAGATTTACTGTCAATTTTTTAGGATTTATTAATTAATTTTCAAAATTAATAAAAAATCCAGGGTAAAATATAAATTTCCCTTTCGATTTTTTTCTCTCCCGAAAATTGGATGGACCGCCGTACAGGGCCATTTGGCCCACATGGCCCAAACCGACCACCAATACAATCAGCGGCTAGGGAAACCCTAGTCACCACTGCCTCCTTCCTCACAAGCGCATGGTGGTGGTTGGCCGCGCGCAATGGCTCAAAGGCTGGGCGCAGATGTGGTGGCGCGGCTGCTGGCCGCGGGCGGGTGCCACGAGCGAAGGTAAGCCGAGTGGCTGGAGGTCGGCTCGGAGCGGGGCGCATGGCTTTGGGCGTGCGCGGAGGCTTGCGAAGGAGTCTCGGTGGCGTGGCGGCGGGAGCGCAGGCGCGCGATGTCGGGGCACGCGGAGGTCGACGGAGGGATCTCACGCGCGGCAGCGAGCGAGCGGCTTCGGGCCTCTTGTGAAGGCCGAAAGCAAAGCCGTGGTGGTATGGAAGCAAGCACGTGGATTCGCGCCGCGACGGAGGCCGGCGATGGAAGCAAGGCGCGCGTGCGCCGAGGTTGGCGACGGGGACAGAGTGCGCGGAGGCTGGCGATAGCAGTAGGCCGCATGAGCAGAGGTGAGACGGCTCGGCTACTGGCCAACGGCGCAGAGGCGATGTGGCCACAGGCCGGTGGTGCAGCGGCATTGGCTCATCAGCGCGGCTGGCGCCGGCGTCGAGACTGCGGGTGTGGGCTTCGTCTCTGTTTTCCCCTTTTTTGTTAATGAACAGTAACTATGACCCTAATTGGTGATTAGATTAAATGAGTAATCATGGTAATTGGGGGAATTAATCTGTGGGATTAAAAAGCTGTTTATGTGCGATTTAATTACGTAGCTCAAACTTGCGTATGGCTTGTAGTAGATTAAATCGCGTGATGCCGGTCGAATTCGATGCAGTGTAGATTGACGCAAGCAGACGAGCTTGATCAGTCTCGGTAGAATGTCGTGTGTCTGTTCATGCATACATGCAATTTCATCTTTGTGTTGATGAGGTCGATCTCTCCGAGCAATATGCAAATCAACCATAGATCAATCTATGATTAGTATCAAGAAAACAAGATTGATCTACTTGTAAAGAATATAGAACGACATACACTGCTTGTAGATTGATCTAGGGCTTCAACCTTGTAGAGCTTCGTGCTGATAACGTATTGTAAAACAATGTCGTTCACCCTCAATCAATGAACAACGCACCAATAAAATTGCAAGAACAAAATAGGGAACACACACAAAGTAGGGGAACATTTTCTCTTTATTAAATTAATTCTCTCTGTACAAGAGAATGCTTAATATATAGCAAAACCAACAGAAAATATATTCGAATTCACTCGTCAATAGATAGAGTCCTTTCAAACTTGGACTAAGATTCTATTTGTATCGGGACACACGTAAGCCTCTTTTCAAATCTAATTGAAAAAGAGCTGTATTACTGCCAGCGTGATGACAGACGAGTAGACGACGCACTCTAGCTCCAATCTAGGATGGGACGCCACGGCTACGTACATATTCCTTCCTTTTCAAACCTAACTGAAAAGGAGATCTGCATTTCGTCTTACTAAGATACATACAGAATGTGAGATTACCGGTTCCTGGACATAAAGTATGCGGCAGCAGCATGCTTCAGACGAGCAATGGAGCTTCCAGTGCAGCAGCAGCTCTTGCGGTGGTGTCCTGCAGTCTTAGCGTGGAGGTGACCAGCAGGGAGAGGACGGCGAAACACGAGGGAATCAAGCCTGTCCCGTACCTACTGACCGTGTTCAGCCCCCTCGTCTCCCCGCAGTTCATCGTGTCTGAAACGACGAGCATAGCATTGCAGCTGATTAGTTCCTCATCACTACACTAATTTCATCAGGAAATGGAAATCACACGAAAGAATAAAGCTTCTTATCCTGGATCCAGATCAGTTTAGGTATATTCGTAAAGGTTCTTACTGTTCTGGATCATTTCGTGCGTACCTTCGTATGATTCGAGGACGAACAAAGCGATTCCACAGGAGATCTTGTCCAAGAAGCTCAGTGAGCCGTAGACGAAGGCGCAGCCGTTCAAGTCGTCACCAACCAACGCGCTCTGCAGCCCAACTGTCGTGACCTGTTCCGCACACACAAAGCGTAAGCAAACTGACAGAGCATAGCAAGCGGCAAGCAAACTCAGAGAGCATAACGGTGCTAAATGCAGTGCTCGTCTCTACCATCACGAGAGCGTTTGCAGCGCCGATGACCATGGCAAGAGGGTACATCAGGTTGTGCATCTCGCCCGGGAGGACGAACACCGCGGCCCCGGAGATCACCCAGAGTATCGCGCCGATGGTGAGAAGCGACTTCAGGCGACGGCTGTTCCACTTGATCTCCTGCATTGTAACAGTTGCAAAGACGAGTGAAAAGGGTTGGGACTTTCGATGTGGAAAATTTGGAACATTGTGCTGCTACAAGGGTGGGAGGACCTGCAGAACGACGGACACCAAGAAGCTGCAGCAGAATATGATGGCTGGTATCTGCAAAGAGAGGTCAGAGATCGTAGGTGTGAGTAAAGAAGCGAAGGTACTACCAAGAACAATGGTTGGTGCCTATCAGCCTACGCACAGGTTGTAACCAATGAACTCAAGAACTTACAATTGCTTTTGAGTATTCGCTCATTCTCAAATCTCTGGTGACATAGAACGCGATGAGCGACTGCAAACAACAGAAACAAAAAAGATTACATATAAGAGAGCATATCAGGAAAAACAAAATGTAATAGCTAATTCAGGTTGGTCACTTGGATACTTAAGCAAGAGCCTTTGGAAAAAAGAATTCTCCACAAAGCATAGTGTGTTAAACCTTATTTATTTGATACAAACAGATTTAGACAAGAAAAAAATGATTGCAAAGTGTATGATCTTTGCTTTATGACAAAAGTTACAGGTTCATAGTAGAAATGGCTGAGCAGTACAGTAAAAAATGCATCTTAGGGACTTATGTTCAGAGAAATCTTATTCCTTCAAACAATGTTCAGAGAAATTTGAGGGGCTGAAGTGCATGGCAGATGGAACCTATTCACGAATTCGGTCACATAGCTATGACAGAGCATGCAGTGTGCATTTTCATGCTAACTAAGAGCATCTACTTTTCTGAGAGGGCAAGGTGTCAACCTGAGAGACGTTTGTGATCAACCTTGCAAGCATGTACAGGAGAGCAACTTGGTAGTACAAGGTCTTCTTGAACCAGTAACCCCAGGATATCCGAGCCGGTTTCTTACAGTTAGATTCTGACTTCAAGCTGCAAAACCACAGATTTCAGCAAACATGATTTACAGCACATACATCGGTTCATAAAGTACTCCATACTGAATTATTCTATCAACGTACGTTGGCTCCTTTGTTCCGACATGAAACACCACCAGGAAGCAGCATCCAACAAAAATGGACACGTACGCAATCCACCGGTACTTCAGGTGAAGAAATGAAGACCATTTTAGCGAAAGAAACATTACTAGCATCTCTCTCCCTCTCTCTCTCTCTTTCCTGGAGTGACCAGCTATCGCAAGAAGCTCAAATCTAACGACTGACAAGGTGAGACTACCACCTGAAGAACAATGTCTGAGCATGTTTTCGCCTTCACTGCACCAAAGACTGCTAAGGCAATCGCGTATAAACCAAGATTCGCCACCTGTATTTGCAATCTGTAGTGAGCATCTTCCTCATGTAAACAATTGATTCAATGGAACAAGGCAGAGTTGGTATATAAAAAAACTAGGCATCAATTATTTGAACAAAACAGTTGAAGTCACTTTCAGTGAGAAAATAACAGCGGTAAGAAGATATCATGTTTTGTTTAGAATTCATTCACTTTGTCGTATACAAAAAAATTAGTAAAATAGCAAGATTATGTAGAATAAGTTCAACTACATAATTCTTAGAATGCCAGTAAAAAAAATAAGTGTTCATAAGATAATCACGTACTCACCATAGTGAATGCATTTCTGCAGCTTGCTAAGGCTACCCGGCTTGTGGGATTCAATGTCATGCAGTTCACCATGGACCTAAAAAGAAGAAAACGCATCAACGCTCAAACTTGGTCAGATAAAAGGCTCCGTCCTAGTTCAAGAAGCAAAGGGTGTTTACATGTGGGAAACTTGTGTGGCCGCCCAGCCGATGTTGAAGACCGCTGCGAAAAAGCTGTAACCAATGGTCTTCAGAAGGTATGAATCGGTCCCCAAAATGGTGCAAAGCAGACATCCACCGAAGACAGAGGAGAAGGAGATGCCGACCAGGATTGATCCTCCAATGTGCCACAGCTTGAAACGACCAAAGCGGTCAATCTGATCATATAACATATCGTTCCCAGGTCAATTACTAACAACTCATAGTCGGCAATAACTTATAACATACAATTTCAGTTCTTCTAATACCATCTCGCCTGCGAGAATCGTCACCAGTCCGTCTGCAACCTGACCAGAAAGCATCACAACAGCTGCATCCCTGCAAGAAACACAGGCCATAATTGAGTGTGAGTCAGCAGCAGCCAAGGTACTTTGCTTCAGAAAATGCAATGCTTTACACTGACCACTAGTGTTATGCTGTTTATAGAGATCACTACCTTGGAGTAAGCCCGATTTCTTGCAAGAAAAGCAGCAGGTACGTGAACCAGCATGCCGACGTGATGTCATTCAGCATGTGGCCAACACCGTACGACAGTATCGGCCACCGCTCCAGAGGCTGGGCAATCTGCACCTCGGCCAACACATCATCACCCTTCGCATCAGCCATGGCGAGTACAGACTACAGAGTAGCACTAGTTTCTGAATGTCCAAACAATGAAACAATAGCATTAGCATCAGGATTCAGAAAAGCGGCTACTGTGCCTTGCGAAAATGCATGGAAATAACGGAGTAACGTTTTGTTCAAGAAGGAATTGGCGCTTCTCTCTCTGCTTGTAGCTGAAACTGACGCATCCAGTTGCTGACCTACAAGGGCCCTGGGACTGGGATTGGCAATTTACGCGGTTTAAGCTAGGCAAGTAGTTCGGACTTCGGAGACAGTACTAGATGAGAACTTTGAATGAATTCGCCCGAAAAATAAAAAAATTTCACAGCAATGTTACTAAAGACGAGCTATCCGTAAGAAGATCGAGGGAACACGACACACCGCACGATGAATAATGAGGCCTCGAGCCCTAATTAAATCACGAGAGGTGCTTCTCTCTTAAGTCACAACAACAAAATCCCATCTAACCTCTGGATTCCAAAGAAACAGGCAGAATCGTTTTTTCTTTCTTTTTTTTTTAAAAAAAGCAGCAGATAGAAGCAAGCACTCAATGCGGTTCTCCTCATTGGAAGAGGCCATGCGCGCGCGCGCGCACGACGGCGCCGGCAAGCCAAGATTCAACAACACGAAGGAAGAGATCAAAAGAAACAAAAAATATATATATTCTGGAGGAGAGCTAGCATCGCATATCTGCAGGCACGTACCCTATGACGAGAGCTGATCACGGCGAATCCACGGGACAGCCCGATCGGATCCGGCGGTGGAATTTATAGGCGCGCGCTCTGCTGGCGAGTAGGCGGTAGACGCCGCCCGCGCCACAGGACATATTGCTAGTAATTACTGAAAGAAATCCGTACTTTAGTAATTACTTCTTTCGTGATTCCTAAGTAGCAAAATATACATAGTTCTGTTATACCAAGTGTAAGAGGTTGACAAGAGAGAGAGAGAGAGAGAGAGAGATCCAACACAGGACGGGTCGAACGAAAGCCAAGTCTGCAATTGTTAAGCTTTTTTTTCACCTATTCCTCTTACTTCTCTCTCTTTAATCCCCTGCCACTTCTTTATTGGAAAGTGATAAAGTGATAAAATATAATCTGACTATATGATTAAACTCTATATCTTTATAGGTGAATTCGAATATACATTAAATATTTTTTTTACTATAAATATAGTACTCTATTATACAAGAGAATCAATCTAAAAAAGAAGAGAGTTTTATCTCCCTATAAATATGTGTGTTCTTCGTGATTGTTCTAGCTATTCGATCGGTGTATTGTTATTTATCTACTGTAGTAGTCATTGTTTTACAAGAATAAGAGCATATTTCAGTGTACGGAATCAAAGATATACCATGTAAGCATTTAAAGGACTATCATTTTTTTTCTACAATATATTGATTCGGTTCGCTCTTCAGGTGAGATCCACATCTTAGAAAAACAGAAAAGAAACAAAAATTTTGAAATAAAAATTTGGTTTAAAATTTCATTTTGGTATAAATCTCGGAGGTGGTCGAAATCCAAAATCTTGGAATTTCAAACAAAATCTGGATGAAATCCAAAAACTAAATTTTAAATCCAGATTTTTTTTTAAACCAGGAAATCTGAGATTTCGAACAAAATCACCGAGATTTCGGACGAAATTTGCGAGATTTTGGTCAAATTGTTTTGACCGAAAAAAGATTAAAAAAAACGCATCAAATTTTTTTGTGGATGATCTTGACCCTAAGTGCAATCAAATTGGGCAAAAAAAAATGAAAATCCAGTAAAAACATCAAAATATCGGTCGAAATCACCGAGATCTCGCTAAGATTTGAGTGGACACTGTAGCATTTTGATATTTTTTTTAAAATTTTTTTTTACCCTGCTGAGATTTAGGATTTCGGGAGGGTTCGAAATCCGAAATCTCGCCAGGATTTGGATCCATGCCCCACACCCGCTGCTGCTCCCCTTCGCCTTTCTCCCTCCATGGCATGCAAGAGGCCAGCTCTGGTGACAACAGTGACAAGTTGTGGTGGGTGACAGCTTGTACCTGATGCTGTTCTTACCCGATTACCCATGTATCCATGGGTAAAAATCCTAATAGAGGTGGGTATGTTTCTCTTTTGTTGCCCGCGGGTATGTTTATGGGGGCTAAACTTCACCGACGGGTAAATGGGTATGTTTATGAAGGAGCTCCATCCGTACCCATTCCGCCTTATTACCCGCCATCTTCTACTAATATGTGGGCCATAATAGACGTTTAGTTGGCCCCTTGATTCCTAATTTGTGGTACCTCATATTAGTAATTTATGATTGGTGATACCGTGATGGACGATTTGTAATGTGTGTGATGATTGATGAATTGTTTCCATTTTAAATATTGAACTTAAGCATGTGTGATGACTAATGAATTATTTTCATTTTAATTGTTAAACTTGAGCATCTATGCGTCGTTTATATGCATGTGTTATTTTAATTCTTATCCCTATGTGCATTTGAAATTTTGAATCATTGAGAATCATTCTTCAATCCACAAAATATAGCTGATTCCCACAATTTCATCAAAAGGATTGTATCGGTACCATTGCTCATTATCTCATAATGCCCTTTGGTTGGAAACAGTGGCGGATCCATGAATTTTTTAGAGCCCGGGCACACTTAAAGAAGGACAACAAGTTCAAAGTTATTTAAATTTTAGTTGCTAACTTTTTATACAATTTAGGATGTTTTTTACAAGACGCTAGCAAAGCTTGTAGATTCAGACTCTATATTTTCGTTTCTGATTTGAAGATTGTACTTGCCAGGTTGCGTGAATATGAGATTTAGGGTGTTTGTTACATGGGCTGAGCCTGAGCCCAGGCCCAGGCTAGCCGGGCCTTGGGTCCGCCCCTGGTTGGAAGTATTATTGATGGTGGCGGGTAAATGGGTATACCCGTGGGTAACGAGTACCTACAGGCGATGGGTATGAGCGAGATTCTTTACCCATCACCCTTCGTGAGTATACTTGTGGAGAAGATATTGTCTGACTGGCATAAGTATAAGCAAGCATTATCCGTATCCGCCGCACCCGATTGCCATCCCCAAACGAGGTCAAGGCAATGGTGGCAAGGCGAGCAGCGACAACATCCTCTCCTTCCGTCATCCTCGATCCAAGAAAGGTTGGTGGTTGCACTTTTTTTATTGAGTTGGAATTGAATCAGTGGTCCAGTTCCAGGATTTATTTTATTGGAATCGACGCGTCCAATGTATTAAATCGATTCAATGACTTATCTCTCCGTTAGCATTGTCGATGGCCTAATAGATTGCACTTCCCATACGTTCAGGCTAGAATTACCGTGCATATCTAACCCATTGTATATCACTTTTTTTTATATATATTTAGCTCCTCAATGTATTGTTTTGCAAAAATAGCTCCCACCCCCACCGCGGGAGGAGGCCGACCCTGTGACTGCGCGCACGAGCATGCACAATGTTCACCTTACAATATTCACTATGTAGTGCGTTGTTCACCCAATTTGCTTCCACGCTGGGGTAGTGAGGGAGGATGCCTTCCGCACTTTCCAGGTGCGGTAGCTGTTGGGATCCGAATATGTAAATTCGAATCTTCTGTGTATTTTTCACTAGTTCAGGATCACGCTAGTATACACATTCTCAACATAGATAAATATCACAATCATACATAATGGAAAAATAATAAAGGATCCATCTATTAAATATAAACCTGTTGGCCTATCTTATGATCAACTTACACTAATATGCCATGCAAGACTTAAACTAAGAAATAAATAAACTGCAGCGGAAAAGAAATACTTGTAGTAACGCATCAATTTGCCATATACAACTGACAAGGTTCACACCCTAATTGACCCTCTCCTTCTGGAATTCCTCCTCGAAAGGTGGTGTAGACTCCTCCTTAACTGTGATTTGGGTGCTGCAAGGGGGATGAGTACATAAAGCACTCAATAATTGTGCATAGAATGCAAATCTATTATACTACATGCATAGCTTATTCCAAGTGAATGACTAACATGGTTATTTTGCGTAAGGCAACATTTGCAAAGGAATAATATAAGTAGAATGAAATGATTGTAAAATAAATATCATTACTAATTAACTTTCTCAGTTATATCACAAGGTAACCTGGCACACAGCTTAGATCAATTTCATCTTTTTCATTGGCACAAAGCCACCATTCCCAAGTTTTATTTTTCGAGATCTAACCCTTAACTGTAATTCCTGAGCATTGTCCAATATCGCGGATACGGCTGTTCGAATAGGTTTGACACACTCTGCAGAGGTTATACACTTTACCCATAAGACATGACCACATCACAATGCCAAGCTATTATCACACTTTCTTTGGTGTGATGGCTGAGTGATAACGGCAAAACCTTTCAGAAAAATTCATCTTAACATTGACCCTCCTTGTAAGTCCTCACTATCCCTTCTCTCACTTTAATCTCGAATCTTTCGGGCAATTCAATGTCTACGTATAATGAATAAATTAAGTAATAAATATCAAAATATGGATCAAAATTAACTCAAAAAATTAAATAAAATTCACTATTAAATAGAACTTGATTTTACAAATTTCTAAAAACTAGAACCACCTCAATCGGAATTCGTATGAGGAAGAACGGACTCTCTAAAGTTTAAAATAAAAGAAAAAGAATAGATCCTAATTAATTAAATTATTTTTATAATGGAAAATCTATTAATGATGTCACTGCTAACATCATCCTCTATTTAGTTTTTGACCAAATTATTTTCTAAAAGGAAAATCTAATTATGACATCATGTTGACATCATAAAACTAAATTTCCAAATTAAAACAAACCTGAAAATAACTATTAAACTGACATGTGGGCACACGATCTATAGACCGGATCCACAAAATAGTGCACATCCACAGTGAGCCTAGTCTATGGGTAGGTTGATCGATGGTCAATGATGATGCAAGGGTTGACGCAAGCAACACACACGGCAGTATCTAGACCGTCTAATCCAGATCCGACGATTAGCAAAATGGCGACGATGACAACGGTGGTGACTACGTGGCATGCCCCGATGCTTGCCACTCGACACTATCTGAACCACACGATCTAGATCTAACGGTTGAGGATGACCACAGTGGACGACGATGACCGAACACGTGGCGAACAGAGACCACATCCATGCAACACAATCTAGGCCATTCGCGTTAGATTCGACGGTTGAGAAAAGCGACAGAGTGTGACGGCGTGGCGCTAATGCAGCGAACCTGAAGTGTGACACGAGGCAAGATCTAGGGCGTCCGCTTCCGATCTAACGGCTAGGGTTGCTCGTGAAAGTCAACGAAGAACTTGGTGGCATTGCTTACCGTAGATGGAGACGGCAACCTTGTGCGTGGCACTGCAGGGCTCCTTCGGCGATGAGACTTGGCTAGACCGAAGCGGCTCGATGCGATGAACTCAGATCCGGGCACGGGCACAACGGAAGAAGCTCAACGACAACGGGCGAGGACGAAATCCGCAATGGAACAAAAGATAAACTCCAACGAGCGATTGCGTGACGACCACGACGGCTAGGGCTATGAATTTTGAGGCAAAACGCGTAGCTCAAGACGGTGAACACGGAGAGTGTGCGTCGCATTAAATAGGAGTCTAAGCGTCCATGAATCGCTCGACAAATCTCAAAAAATCCACGATGGCGACGGAGATTAGCGACGACACAGAAAGGCGACATGGCACAATCCACGCCCTCCATGTGGTACAGATCGAGTAGATTACAAAGCACGACTGCACGGCTATGCGGTAATTTGCTGACCATCGGATCAAGATCCAACGGTTGCCATTCTAGGGTTAGGGCTTGCATAGCGAGCGGGCTGGCGTGGGCTGCGGCGGTGCGGATCAGGTCAAGCCCACTAGGGTTTGGCCCAAATAGGATTTAAGCATTTTCTAGGATTTTCTATTTAACTTAATTCTAGAAATTAGATTAAGCCAAAATAAATAATAAAAAAACAAAAAAAAATCTAGAAAAATTCTAAAAAATATTTGAAGATATTTTAAACTCAAATAAAATATTTTCAATAGAACTTCATCTAAACTTTTCAAACTTTTGACTAACATTTAACAAAAGGCTTAATTCAAATAAATTCAAAATAATTTGAATAAATTCCAGAAAATTCTCTAAAATATAAAATGCACAATAAATTCAAGAAATGCAAAAATTAGGATGTTACAGTAGCGTGTCCTCCTGTGCTTCCACCTGCAGTCACTGGGCCGGCCTTCTCGTGCGCTCCCCAGGCGCGACAGGGGATATGTGTTATCGCCGCGCCTCTCACGGTGAGGAGGGGCTATGTATATATACATGGGCTAGATATACACTCTTAGATTGGCGGTGGTAAGGCCTTTTCCCTATCCTACCCTTTCCCGCAAAAGAGAGGGGTAGAAAAATTTTTTTATTTGCTTTAAGATTAGTGAGAGTTGCAGTGTACTGAAGACTTTTAGATAATTTGTTTTAAGCACATGATTTTGCGAAGTCACATGCCGTGCTATAGGATCTTAGAGCATCTACAATAGCAGACACTACTATTATCTATATACTCTCCATATCATCTAAAAACAAAACTAAAGACAACTTATACAATAGATGACATATTAAAGTTGCCTATATAAGATTCTACAATCTTTTAATTATAGCATAAAAAAGTGTTTGTTATAGACAATAACTCATATAATGGTATTTTATACTGTCTATATAGTCGTCTTTTCACAAAGAGATAGTTATACTCTCTCTCCTCCTTTTTTTATGTCACTAAAAATCTTACGTAAGCAAAATATATAGATAGCTAACTTCACACTATTATACATGTACTTAAGAGTTAGGACATACGAAGTGTTTTAGTCAATTGAAAAAAATTTATAACATGATTGAATATCAGCTTGTATATCTATGATACAACGCCAACGTGCCAGCTGCTGTACGTCTCTATGCATTTCAATCGCCCGAGTCCTAATGAATCTCGTACACTCTGAGACGCAAGAAAGCGAACGAAAGGGAAATTATAAACATGGAAATAAGGTCCTAGTTTTTTTTCAGAAAGAAAATAACAAGATCCTAGTTGACTTGCCACAAAAAAAGAAATAGAAAACCAATGACTAACTTCTGAAAAAATAAAGGAAAACACAGGCAAATTAACGTGTTTGTTACTTTCTTTGTTCATTTCATTAGTTGTATTATTTTAATCCATATTATAATGTGTATTACAAGCAAGCAGCACACTGGCAATCAATTGTTCAGAGGTCAATTGGCGAGTGGATACTTGAAACAAGAAAAAGAAGGTCATGGCCACCAAGTTGGCATCGCGATCGACCTTCCAATCTAAGGTACATACTATTGCTCAAGGGTGGAACTCGACCTCGGGCCATTGGGATTTGGATCCAAGGCTTAGCTCAAATAACAGTGCATATTACCGTCTATATCTTATTTGAACTCAAGACATGCTACTGAGTTGGCTTGACCGGCCCAACGTCCCGGCCTAGTCCTCCCGGCCACTAGAAGAGGAGCTCATCAGCTCAGGAGCTTCAAGCAAGCACAGTCATGCCCTAGCCATCCACCGATCCACGCGCAGTCATGACACCGTTGCTCCCGCCCGAGCTGAGGTCCATCGCCAGCCACAGCTCCCGCCCCCGCCCGCCGAGGTCCACCCGCTCGAGTCCTGCCCGCCAAGGTCCCACCCGCCTGCTCGGCTCCTGTCGGCCGGCCACCCTCAGCTCGTCCTTCGGCCGCAAGCCCCAACCCTACCCCTTGCCTATGTGACCTTCAAGCCATGGAGCATACACAGCCTTGCGCCCTTGCTCAGTTCATCAATTGCTCCTCTCTGTAATCACCTCTCCCCATCCTGGCAATTGGCATATTTGCAAATATCTAACCTTCTATTTCTTATCATATATCAATAATTTCAATCTTGAAATGCTATGATGGATGCATTGTTTCAGGGAGCAAGCGTATTTGATGTGATGATTTTTGTTCCTTGAAATGCCCAGTGTTGAACTGCTGATGGTGGACCTCATCCCGCGCGCAAGGTGATGATTCTTGTTCCTTTCATCCTTTGTGAATTGCGAATTATGAATGGCTGTGTAACATGTGAATGGTAGCTTTGGTAGCTTTGGTTATGCACTGAATTGTGAATGATAGCTTAATAGCTTTGGTTATGCATTGAATCACAAATCACATCAAGTCATCATCAATTCCATTTTTTGAATTGTGAATGGTAGCTCAATAGCTTTGGTTATACACTAAATCACTGAATTTGTGAATTGTGAATCACTGACTTATGAATTGTGAATGGTAGCTTTGGTTATATTTACTTACTATATTCGAACATATTGATTTGAATAACTTATACATTTCATAATTAATTGATTGGACCTCTGATTTTAGGTTTAGAACACAATGATGCGATAAGTTTGATCCAATATTTTACCCAATTCAGAAATGGTGATATGACTACTTCTATATTAAGGTGTTCTCAGTTTCTCATTTGGTGTTTTAGAAATTAAGATTGGAATGAATGGTGTAATTCGTAGTGCTTTGTTCAGTCCCTTTTGTAGTGACATGAATTTAAATCAATATATGTTGACTTGTTTAGGCACCTATGGTTTTCCACAAAAAGGAAAGGAATTTTGATAATATTGCTGCATAATAACTGTATTGGGCAATTGGTCTTGGGTCTGTGTGGTGGCCATGGTAAATTGGTAATCTTGAAGAAGACACTAATTTTCTATTATGCAGACTTTTAATGAAGCAATTAATGTTCTTTCGTGAAGGTTTTTGGACCTTGTGTTTCTATATGATCATAGTTTGCCTTTCCATATAGCATCGTAATGAATGACGCGGGCTTGGTGGAATATTTTTTGTCAATCTAAATAATTATAATCAAGAAATGCTTCTTGGCTTTCCTACAGGTAATACTATTTACTAGAATGATTAAATGAACTTAATTGTATTTACGAAGTAGCTTGGTATAGTGGTTCCTTAATCTTTTATGGCTGAATTTGCATCATTGTGTCTAGGAGTAGTTCAAATTGCAGGGCTCCATAGCATTGAATTGTGTTCCTTTTTTATTAGCTGACCGGTTAAAATGGACCCTACTATAAATTATGTGTTTGGTACTGCTCCACTACGCTATATTAAGTGGTTAAAATGAATCGTTGTATTAACTTTTGTATTGGTCCACTATGCTATATTGTTTTAACATATTTTATCTATTTTATTGAAATGTTAGGCATAGAGTTTAAATTTATTTTTAATTGTGCATCTATGTTGTACTTTTGTTATACCTTAATGTTCGTAATCTTGACATTAGTAATAGTCTCTTAGTTTTTAGTCCGAGGCTTGTTGAAATCCTGACTCTGCCACTGCTATTGCTCACTTCATATCATTTCACCTTTCAAGCGATTCATACAATTGTTGTTCTAATTGTTGCTGGTCAACAAAATAGTGTTAATTTTGATCCTGATTCCTGAGGTCATGGATTTGGACAAAATCTCTCGTGAGTCATGGCAGATTTGATCATCCAACAAATCAGGAACAAAGCCGCCTGCCGTGAATTCTGGACGTATTAGGTATTACTGCTGCTTTAAGCGCATTTTGTCATTAAACTAACCTGTCGGACTAGCAGACATGCATTATTCTTCACCGCTAGCTTTCATGTGATGTAATATATCCTGTAAGCTCAATAGTACTAGTGGCGAATTCAGATAGCTACAACTATTGTAGATGCTCAATGCGGCTCTCCGCATCGGAAGAGCCGCGCGCGCGCGCACGACGGCGCCGGCAAGGCGGCAAGTCGAGATTCAACAAGAAGGAAGAGATCAAAAGAAAAAAAAATATTCTGGAGGGGAGCTAGCATCGCATATCTGCAGGCACGTACCCTGTGACGAGAGCTGATCGCGGCGAATCCACAGGACAGCCCGATGGAATCCGGCGGTGGTATTTAGAGACGCGCGCTGCTGGCGAGTAGGCAACTAGGAGTAGTGCTGAAAAAAAAAAGCTTGAGGTCGGCCCGGGCCGGTTTGGCTCGAGTTCATGGTGTAAACATTTCAAGTCAAGCCTCCATCTCGGCTCGATTAAATTTCGAACCGAGCCCAAGCCGACTCGCGAGCGGCTCGCTGGTTCGTTAGGCCTGGTACGCCCGCCCAATTAGCAGGCCAGCAGGCAGCCCACCACAATACTACAGTCCAGACCAGTCCAAGCACTAACCCTAAAGTAGCACTTGACTTGAGGCACGCACATCTACATAGGGAGGGAGCGCTTGAGCCTGCCGCACAGGGGCGCCGCCATCACCCACACCTTCGGCCATCCATCGTCCACCTCCATCACCCACGCCGGCGCCTAGCCACCACTTACGCCCTCTTCCTACGTGCCCAGCGGCCCTCCTCCCTCCTCCCCGCGCCCTACGCCTCCCTCCTCCCCACGCGACGCCTCCGAGCTCCCCTCCTCTCCCTCCCCCCATGCTCCGGCCACCCCGTGCCCGCACCCCTCCCTCTCCCTCCTCCCCCGGCTCCGCCACCCCGCTCCCGGGTCCCTCCCTCTCCCTCCTCCCCCCCCTGCGAACCTGTGCGCGATGACAAGGTGCGAGCCGTGTGCGATGCGGAGGCGGATGGCGCAACCATGCGCGACAACGACAAGGCACGGGCGAGCGGAGCGGAGCAACCGATCGCGACGACAATGAGGAACAAGCGAGTTGAGCGAAGCGGCCGAGGCACGGTCGTGTGTGACGACGACGATGGCGACGGCAGGTACGCCCTCACCCCTCACCCCACTCATCCTTCCCTGCTGCGGGCGAGGCGCGGTAGCGGCGCGGGCTGTGCGTGGCAGTGGCACGGGCAAGGCGCGGCCCGCGGTAGTGCCGCCCGTTGTGCCCATTTTCCCGGCGCGGCGCGGCCCAGTGAACAATGTCGGATCAGCATGGCACGGCCTAACCCATGCCATGACGAGTTTTGGGCCGGGTTGGGCCTTCGTGCCTCGGGCCGGTCCACATGGGCACGGCCAAGATGCCCACCACTAGATGTAATATATCCTGTAAGCTCAATAGTACTAGTAGCCAGGTACCATTTTTCTATAAAATTCATTTCAATTTCGCAAATTTTAAGCTTACTGCTCCGGTTCAAAAATTTAAATTCAAAAAATTGAAAATTTTGATAAAACTTATCCCAAATTTCCCTATAATTAGTATTAATAGCCTTATGACCTCTAGTGTGAATATTATTTGGAAAAAAAACAAAGTTTGGAGATGTTTTTGAGCCATTCAATTATATATAGTACCAATATTTGTTGAATTATATTTAGTAGCCATATTTGTTGAAGTATACTTAGTACCAATGTTTGCTCAATTATATTTACTAGCAATATTTGTTGAATTATATTTAGTATCAATATATGTTGAAGTATATTTAGTATCAATATTTGTTAAATTATATTATTACCAATATATGTTGAATTATATTTAGTAGAAGTCTATTTGGTACCAATACTTGTTTAATTATATTTAGTACCAATATTTGTTGAAGTATATTTAGTACCAATATTTTCTCAATTATATTTAGTGCCAATATTTATTTAATTATATTTAGTATCAACATTTGTTGAAGTAATTCTTCAAACATCATTTTTGAACTTTAATGATTTTTACAAATTTTATAGTATTTTTTTATAATTTGCTTTATATTTCCCCAATTTTTCCAACTGTTAGCGGTTTTCAAGCCTTTTCGAGCGGTTTCTGTTCAAAAACTACGAATTTCGCTTGGCGGTTTGACTAGATTTCAAATTCATTTGACTTTCGAGCTGAACGGTTTTTCACAAACTTCGAGCAATTTTTCGCGAATTTCGATACCGGCGGGACGTCGAAATCCGGGTTCGAAACGAAAAGTGAAACCTTCCTAGTAGGGAATTAAGATAGCTGCAACTATTTCGTTTCTACAAACTGCACCAACCTAATCAATGGAGGCATCAGGTCAGGCATGTGCCTTGATTCATGATGCAGCCTTCTCTTGCAGCAATCATGCAAAGAACATTATTCAGGTCATTAAAAAAATCACCAGACAAAATTAGGGTTCTTTTAGCAGAAGAAATCGAATGGGTAGATTATAAAACTATTCCAAGTTGTCAACCACATGGACCAAGCTGGCTGGCGGCATAGAGATGCATCCAAACTACTTCTCTCTTAACCACATTAGCAGCCCATAGTACATGCTTTTGACAGGGACAGGGGTTTAGCAGCCCATGGACTTCTGCATTTGTTCCCTGGCTTTGGCTTACAAACGAGACGTCAGATATACAGATCAGCATCAAAATATCAGCAGTTCAGCACTTCATCGTCATCTCTTTCTTCCTATGAGGCTATGACAACGGTCGATGTACAAATAACCCATAATTTTTTTTTTTCGAAATCGATGACAGGAGCTCTGCGTGATCAATTAAGCATAGAGTAAAAGCAAGTTCGAAACAAAAGCAGGGTTAGGGGCCATCAGCCCCTACACAAAAAACAACAACAGACTCCAAACGAGAAAACCCATAAAATTCTATGTAGATATATTTGTCATGTTTCACAAAATTTGACAAATTATCTTCCTGTCGATGTTTTATCGGCAATCCAACAACCTTACAAGGCAAAGATATTTGTTAGGTACATGGCATCAATAATTGAGCGAGCATCAGTGAATCACTATGCACATGGACAAACTTCTCGTACAAAATTTCGTCAGAGCGGCTGAGTAGGCCTGGACGCATGCAGAGAACAGAGACTCGGCAGCTGTTACACGATTGCAATTCATACACACAAGAGAATCATGCAGAGAGTTGGCAGCTGTTACAAGATTGCAAATTTGCAATTCATACACATAAGGGAATATCTATGAAAATCATTTTCAGCCATAACACCCATATCCGCATATCAGATGCCAAAACTTTCCAGCACATAACAACCAGTCAGGAGGGATTTCGAAGCATAAACATAGATTTTTTCCTCTCTTTTTTCAACTCTAGTTTGCAGCTACAACATACTCCAGTTTGGCATGCCTTTCTTTCTGAACATGCACAACAACATAGCATCCATCAATGCACTTTGCTGCCTACCGCAAAAGCATCAGCTCACAGAAATACTAGTAGTACCTAGTATTGCTTGCTACTCCGTCCGGTTTGGTAATACCTATCGTTTTGGACATAGTGATAATCAAACTTCCGAAACTTTGACTAACAATATATTTTTAAATATTTAAATTGGATACATAAAAATTATATGTGTAGACTTGTCTCGAGAAGTACTTTCATAATAATATAATTTTATTGGGTTTTATAAATATATTATAACAAAAATTAGCGGTCAAATGTGTTTTGAAGACCGTGTCGATGTCCAAAACGACAGATATTACCAGAGGGAGTACGTACCTAGCTCACCTCTTGGTGTCTTGTGCAGGGCCGGTTCTAACATTTTGTAGGTCTAAGGTATTATAAAAACAAATGCCCCTTGTTCAAACAAATATACAGTGATAATTTGTATTTAAAATATTAAAGCTAAATATTCATTAAATACACAGAGAAGAATCCAAGTTACTTATACAAGCTAACGTGGATAGCTTAACGAGTCCATAAGCAAATAAAGTATAATATAAAACCATCATCTAATATAGAAGACTGCAACAAAAACACAATAAAAGATGCCATCTATCACGCCAACCACACAATAAAATATAATAGGTTTGAGGATAAGGAACAAAACACTCGGGATTTGGATTATTTGATAGAAACCGGAGTTGTAGATCTTAAAAAAGGCACATATTTTTTTTTAGAAAATTAGTGCAAAGCCAAATCTTAGAAAGAGGATCGACTATCAATTTTTACTTCATTTTTTTTTTATCTTGGGCTGTTCTGAAATATTTTAGGTTTTGGCCTTTTTAGACTTGGGGCTACAAGACACATATAACAATACTTGAGCAGGACCCTATTGCTCATGGGCCCTAGGAAATCGCACCTGCTGCCCATGCCTTAGGGCTAGCCTTGGTCTCTTGAGTTGTTACCGTGTCACTGTGGCATTGATTTTATCTGAAAGATCGTAACACATGGTATGAAGTTTCCGCGACAAGGTTGTTTGCTTCCGGTGATGACCATATATGCAGTGGATAGGTGTTTCTTGCCTATTGGCGCAGGGGTGGATGAAAGTGGGATTTACAATTTGTATATATAATTTATATATGTACTTTTTTTTTGCAAAAAATTCACATGTATTCCTCATAAAAGATATTATAATTCTTTACAAAAAAATTGGTGCTAAATCCTGTCTTAAAAATATGAAAGCCGATCGAATTTATAGCAAAATTGGTCCAAAATGCCGAAATCTTGCTGAGATTTCCGAAAATTACTGTAGCAATTTGAATTTTTTTTACCCCATCAAGATTTATAATCTTGGCAAGGGCTGAAAAAAAAAATCGTTGGTGGGGCTCATTAGCTCAGTTCAAAATTGCTTCTATTACACTAGTTTATTGGTTAAATATTGAATGAGTCAATTTTGAAAGAAATCGGATTTTGCTCTTGCTAGGCTCGGCTCGTTAGCTCAATTTTAAAAATACTCCCAAAATATAAATATAACCATATTAAATCAAACTGTGTTAATTTCAAAAAAAGCTCAAAAAAAAGGACGGCTCAATTTCCACCACTAATCTTGGCTCCAGCTGAAATCCAAACTTTCGACAGAGATTTCCGAAATCTTGGCAAGATTTTGAACTATACCTACGACCAAGGTTCAACTTATCATCGATTATCGCCCGAATATCGCAGTAATTGACATTATCGAGCCGGTATGATATTAGACATTGGTCGGTAAACCGGTTAAATTCAAAAAAGTAAAAAATAAATAAATCAAAAATTCAAAAAAAATTATGCGATGCAAATATCACAATAATCAAGGTATATAATGCTAAAATCGCTTTAAAAATCAACACTAAGGAAGTTCAAGCGATTATTGGTGAATATCAATCGATTTTTGCTTTTTTGAATTTTTTCTCAAAAAATCGATTTCGTAACCCTCCGGTTTCTTCGAAATTTTAACTGATTTTTAACTCAATTTTGCTGATAATTTAAAATTTAAAATCGTTCGATTATAACTATATTGATATGGTGAACCCTGCTTACATCACGTCGGTCCATAATCCAAGAACTACTAGCAAATAGTAGAGATGAAAATAGGACGGAAACGGTCAGTAAATATTTGTTCCGTTTCTGTTTCCATTTTTTTTTTTATCAATAACGAAAACGAAATCGGAAACCCTGGAAAAGGATAATGACGAAAATGGATGCGGAACAGAATGGAACAGATACGGAAACAAAAGAGAAAAATTCCACAAGAAAATAATACATGATCACAATATACATGACCACAAGAATAATGTAACTCATTCCACCTCCAAGGCATACACAAGAACAATATTATGTTCACTGGTATCACTAGAAAGTTTTTTTTCTCAAGCTTGTTAGCTAAATGTTTGTTATTTATCCCCCATATCAGACCATCATGTACTCCATATCATTATCATTGACATTCTCTTATTCCACCAACTACAAATGTGTAATGCTATAAAAATCTTATATTATTGTTTGATATTCATGTATGATTTTCTAAGATTTATCATGGCTATTCTGGAGTTTATAAATACCGTTTTGCTATTTTTAAATTTATAAAATTAATTTATTTATAAAAAATAAAAATAAAATTATGCTGAAAAATAATTTTCTATGTTCAAAATATTTCTGAGATTTTTTCTAAAAATTTTGAACTCTATTTGATATTTTTACAAAGCTAATTGTATTTTTAAAATTATTTTAATTAAAAATAAATATAAATTATCCCTCCTCATTTTTGGGCAAGCCATTTCCCTTTTCAGCCCGTTTTCGTTTCTAATTTTCGATTTCGCTTATACGAAATTTTCGCTTTCGTTTTCATTTTCGTCGGAACATGCTCTCCCATTTTTATTTTCATTTCCGATAATTTTTTTCTGTTTTTATACAAGTATTTTTCATTTTTATTTTAAAAAAACTTACATTTATATTTTTATTTGAAAAACCATCAAAAAAATTTTCTACCCTAGCAGAGAGGGCAATCCCCCCGGAGTCCCCTTCCCCTTTCTTTACGATCGACCAGCCTTCCTCTCCAGTCTGTTCATCTCCGGTCGCCATCCACTCCATCCTGTCTGACAGGTGGCCCCACGTCCCTTCCCGCTCCCTGAATAGCCCGTGGGCTTTCTCTCCGGTTCACCTTCCCCTAACCCACGGTCTCCTATCCACTGACAGATGGGACCTAACCACCGACCAACCTGTCAGCCACCGAAAAGCGTAGTTCTTCTCAATCACTTGCCACAGAACACGCGGCGCGCAAACATATGGGCCCCATGTGTCAGAGGGATTCCCGTCCAGTACTCCTCCTCTCCTCTCCAGTCCCTCCTTCCCCACCCCCACAGCCTCACTCCCCACTCCCCCGTTCCGGCCCGACCCCGTGCGCTCTCCCCCTCTCTCTCTAGCCGCCGGCGACGAGCTTGAGCTCGAGCTGGTGTTTCGTCTCGGAGGAGGCGGCGGCGGGGATGGAGCCCATGAGCGTGGACAGCGGCGGCTGCGGGGGCCTGGACGCGCAGATCGAGCAGCTCATGCAGTGCCGCCCGCTCGCCGAGCAGGAGGTGAGGTCCCGTGCCGATGCGCCGCCGTTCCATTTTGGTCTCTCGCACGGTCGGCGCTAGTTCCCCGGGGCGATCTGGCGAATGGTGGTTTTGATCTGTTACGACGGCGTCTCTAGGGTTTTTGCCCGGCCTGTTGGTTGGAGGCTTTGGATTTGGGGTGTGATCCGGTGATTTGGGGGAGATTTGACCTTCCTTTTTGGTTCTTGGTGATTTAGAAGGATGATATGATGAGCGGTTTGTGGCTGGCGAAGGGCAGTTTTGAATCATTCTGGTGCTGTGGTTCAGATTTTGTTTCTGGTGGTAGATCTCTAGTAACAGTCGCGGGCAAGTGGCATAAAAAATAGGAAATTCACATGCTCCTGTCGTCATTGCAACCTTTTGTTAGAAGATAAATTTCGTCAAAATGGCATCTTTAGAGTCAAGTAGATCACCTGTTGGATGGCATATATACATTTGGGTCGATATGCATGATATGTGGGTGGCTGACCAAAAACAGGAATATTTGATGCACATAAATGTTTGTAGAATTGATGTTCTAATTGTTGGAGCCGCCGTGGATCGAACTCATGCAACCACGACAAACTCCGGCTAGAACGCATGTGAACACACTGTGCACACGGGAAAGCTCTTGTGGCGACGAACACCTGCTCTGCTTTCTTTTTATTAGCTGCTCACCTTCAAACACAGCAATTACATGACTATAAATAACCTCGCTTACATACACATAGCAGCAACAGCCTGCCCGAGTTTATGCGCTCGTACGCGATCTGCACTCCTGCATGAGCCACCAACTCATGCGAGTCTTACGCTCGTACGCGCGTGAACCGGTCCTCAGCTTGCAAGTCACGCACCAACGTGCTCCACTAGATGTGCATGAAGCTAGCTCTTACTGACTCCACTAATCACCTAACAACTCGCACTAGCACTAACTAAACTAACTAGCTAGTGCATGCAACGACTAGATAATTCCTCCACGAGAACACACCTCGTTTCGGCTCCATGCAAAGACTCCAGGTCAAGATTAGTGCTAACAATCCCCCCTTAATCTTGACTTGCTTTCTTAACGACCCATCACAGGAGACACGGCTCGTCGTCAGTCGTCGCTAGCAGTGCCTCTTCCCTTTTCGGCTTGCGGCAATCTTTGGCAAAATGCCCATGAACACCACAGTTGTAGCATTTGCCTCTTTTCCCCACTGACTTGCGCTCACTGGTGTTCGAGTTGACGCTGCTGCTTCCGTCGTCGTCGTCATGGCTGCCGCTACAGCCACCACCCGCCTTGCCACAGTTGCGGTTCTTCTTCTTGTCACCGGAATCGTCGCCATTTTGCTTCTGCCGAGCCTGCCACTCGGCCGCCGTGAGGAGAAGCTGGCCGTCGCCATTGGAGCCAGACTCGCGAAGGCGCAATTGCTCATCAAAGGTCTTCAACCGCCCCGAGGCCTCCTCGTACGCCATAGTGTTGGTGTCGCAAAATTGCTCGATGCCGGTGACAACGGGGTAGAAGCGATCCGGCACGGTGTCGAGAAGCTTCTTCACCAATGCAGAATCCTCCAAGGTAGCCCCGAGAATGGCGTACTGCACCTTCATGCCGCTGAGCTTGTCGGTGTAGTCGTCCAACGCCTCGCCATCCTTCATGCGGAGAGCATCGAACTCTCCCTTCAAGGTCGCCAGGTGTGCCGCTTTGACACGGTCCGCCCCGATGAACCTTGTCTTGAGGCTATCCCAAACCTCCTTCGCTGTTTTCTTCGCCGCTACCTGTAGCAAGATATCCTCGGGAAGGGTTTGGAGAAGATACGCCCTCGCTGTCTTGTCCTTCCGCGTCTCCACCGCTGCGCTCTCCGCCAGGGCTACGGCCTCCCACAAACCTTGCGCATCCAACTGGGCCTCCACCTTGATGGCCCATGTGGTGTAGGTCGTCGTAGTGAGCTGTAGATAATGGAACGAACCACCACCGCTTGCTGCCGCAACTTGAGGAACCATGGCCATGGGCTTGTGCCGAAGGATCTTGGGCATGCACACCTTCGGCTCTGATACCAATTATTGGAGCCGCCGTGGATCGAACTCACGCAACCACGACGAACTCCGGCTAGAACGCACGCGAACACACTGTGCACACGGGAAAGCTCTTGTGGCGACGAACACCTTCTCTGCTTTTTTTATAGCTGCTCACCTTCAAACACAGCAATTACATGACTATAAATAGCCTCGCTTACATACACATAGCAGCAACAGCCTGCCCGAGTTTATGCGCTCGTACGCGATCTGCACTCCTGCATGAGCCACCCACTCATGCGAGTCATACGCTCGTACGTGCGTGAACCGGTCCTCAGCTTGCAAGTCACGCACCAACGTGCTCCACTAGATGTGCATGAAGCTAGCTCTTACTGACTCCACTAATCACCTAACGACTCGCACTAGCACTAACTAAACTAACTAGCTAGTGCATACAACGACTAGATAATTCCTCCACGAGGACACACCTCGTTTCGGCTCCATGCAAAGACTCTAAAACACGTACAAGTCAAGATTAGTGCTAACACTAATATTCCTGGAATCGGAGATTCTAATTATGTCCTTACGGGCCCCACATGTGCAGGTTAAAGCACTGTGCGAGAAGGCCAAGGAGATATTGATGGAGGAAAGCAACGTTCAGGTATCACATACTATCAGTTTTCTCCTCACTGTTGTGCAGGGTTTACAGATGCACGAGTATCTTCATTGCTGGTTCCAAAGGTTCTTTGAACTTATATTGTTTTGGATTTTGGCATTGCATTTGAGCAATAACATCTTCATTTTGTTGCTCCAGATAGCTGGGCCTTCCTTTTCCAGTACCATGTGTCAATGGTATTCTGATAAAAAAGTTGACCCTTAAATGTTTCAGTGCTTTTCAGTTTAATCCATAAACTTGCCAATGCTGATGACCAAAATAAACATAGTAATTTAAGGTCTTCGTCCTTCCATTCCATTTCGTCAACTTAATCGTTAGCTCCTCTTGTATGTTACCAAACCAAATGGAACAAAGTTCCAGTCAAATAGCTTAAACTTTGCATTCATATAATCTTGTTAAGGTCTTCACACAGTTTTTACATGTTCTGTACCATGGAAAGGTGCAAGGGCTAAGCATTGGCTTTAAGATTTTGTGATTTTTGTTACGCAGCCCGTCAAAAGCCCAGTGACAATTTGTGGTGATATTCACGGACAATTCCATGATCTTATTGAGCTTTTCCGGATTGGTGGGAAGGTACTAAGTACTAATTACTTTGACTGATCTTTGTTTATTTTTCTTTCTACCCTACGTTAACGGTATGCATTTAGCCGTCCACTCTCAAATGGCTAACAGATTTGTTCTATGTTGTTTCAGTGTCCAGATACTAATTATTTGTTCATGGGGGATTATGTGGATCGTGGTTACTACTCTGTTGAGACCGTTACTGTAAGAATTAATCTACTTATTTTCTTTGATGAGCACTTTTTCGACAAAAGTTGTCGGGTTTCACATATTTTGTTATTAAACCTGCAAAAAAACTCGATTCCTCGTGTTCTGCTTTCAAATCTTTTTACGATCTTATGTTTGAATTTGTGCTATATGCAAGCATTACTTAATGATCTTCCTTATCCAGCTTTTGGTAGCACTGAAGGTGCGCCACCCACATCGGATTACGATCCTTCGTGGAAACCACGAGAGTCGCCAGGTACTATTAGATGTTGTTTTATTAATGCCTATGCCATGATTTTTTTTGCCTATCATTATCCTAGATTAATCAGAAATTTGAGCAAATGACTGTAGTCTTGAAATTTTACATTTCCTGTTTACTACATAATTTGCTTTATTAGAATTTAGATGCAGTCCATCTTAATGGCAAACTTGTTATGTTTTCTATGTTAAGTTGAAAGTCTTATTTTACAATGATTTCAGATCACGCAGGTGTATGGATTCTACGATGAATGCCTACGAAAGTGAGTTAGTTTAAAATCTATGCTTGTTCTATATGATCCTAATGCTTTGTTAGCTTTAGAGTTCTTGTCTTGGTCTAATATATAGTCGTGCCACTTTTGCAGATGTATATGATATCTATTTGGCATCATGTGCCTTTTCTGTCTCTGCATTGATACTTTTTTATAGACTATTATAGACTTTGTGTTGATTGTATAATGTATACTAGTGTGTTGTCGAGTGTCAACCTAGTTGTATGATTCTTCTTCCAATAGTACACTATCACTATGCTTAGGAGCTGCTACGCTTTAAGCAAATTTAAATAATTATATTGTTTTTAATTGTCATATTATATATAAACTTCTTATTTCATGGAAATTGATTACAACAATGATTTTTTACTATGTCTGAGTCATAGCGTGCCATTACTGTTGTTGACTCTTCTTTCAATCCAGGTACGGGAATGCAAATGTATGGAAGATATTCACAGATCTTTTTGATTATTTTCCATTGACAGCACTGGTGTGTACTCTGAATCTGGGTCCTCCTTTTTTTCTAATTTATATTTATTCCGCCTTTTCTAAGCACCTCTAGTATTTTTTGCATGAAGCTTTAATCATTTAATGTACATATATTGTTTGGTACACTGTTTAAGTATGGAAGTCTAGTTTGTTTGGCACCTGTATTAACTACTGTTTGTACCTCACCAACTCAGACCTTAGCAGCCTAGAATATATATCCTTGGGGGCATGACTAATCTGAGAGAATGGCAATCCATAGATTCTGTATTTATAAATTTACAGTTGGAGGTTTCAGTAATGCGGAACACCCTCTTGGACGACTACAGCCTTAATTGTTAGGTGATTTCTGCAGGTTTAGAATTGAAATACCTTCGAGGATTGTGGACCATTAGGGACCCGGACCCTAATCGTATGACATGATGCCAAACTATGCTTCACTCTGTGGTAGATCTTTAGATTCCCAATTTTATGAATGGATTGTTCGAAACATTGAAAGTGGGCAGCAACATAAGCTGATAATGTATTCAAACACTTTTTTGTTCATTCTGTCTATATAACAAAATCGTTGTTAAATGTACCATAAAATAGCTGCATCCCATCCTCTCAATAACCAAATAAGGTTTTCTTGCCTTTTTCTCCACATGATGTGTCCACGGACCACGGGATATATTGACATTTTATTTATGTTCTTGTAGGTGGAATCTGAAATTTTCTGCCTCCATGGTGGTCTATCTCCGTCAATTGAGAATCTTGATAGCGTGCGTAGCTTAGATCGTGTCCAAGAGGTTCCACACGAGGGACCTATGTGTGATCTTTTATGGTCTGATCCAGACGACCGATGTGGTTGGGGCATATCTCCACGTGGTGCTGGATACACTTTTGGGCAGGTACTACACACAGTCTTGTCTCTTCACGTATTTACAGACTTTTAGTTCTAGTTTGTTCATTCTTTCTCTGTTTTTTCCCAGGACATTTCAGAACAATTCAATCACACCAACAATCTCAAACTTGTAGCTCGGGCTCATCAATTAGTTATGGAGGGATATAATTGGGCTCATGTAAGCTGGGTTTAGCTTTTAAATACTTTCGTCTAGTGTTGTGCGAGCACTATGTGATGATTATTCACTATGCATATACACTATACAGGAACAAAAAGTTGTTACCATATTCAGCGCTCCAAATTATTGTTACCGATGTGGCAACATGGCATCCATTTTGGAAGTTGATGACTGCAACAGCCACACATTTATCCAGGTGATCAGCACTTCATTTTTCCCTGCTACTTTCTGCCTTTCAGGGCTCATTGTTCATTGTAGTAGATCGTGAGTATGGTCATCTATGCTCTAATGGTTTTTTAGTTTTTTACTGTAAAGTCATTGAAACTTTAAAGAGAAATGTTAATATGGTGCTTCACTCATTTTTTAAAAGACATTATGATAATTAGATTCATTGCATATCCTGAAATAGGTGTCTAATGTTGTGTGCTGCAAAATTGTTATATATGGTTTGTCAAGTTGGTTTCCTATTGTTGCAGTTTGAACCAGCTCCAAGGAGAGGTGAGCCAGACGTGACACGGAGAACACCTGATTATTTCCTTTGAGTTATTGGTAGTACCATTTCTCAGCCTATTGCTATTAGCCATGCTCTGGTAAGTAACATTCTACTGGATCCAAATCTGCACATGGGCCAAACAACAATAACAAGGGAATACCAAAGCCCTATGTAAAACTTGACCCCCATTGGTCAATGCTAGAGATTCCTCTATCCTGAAACAGAACAAGTGTGTCAAGCTGCCGTGCCCGAGTTTCAGGTGATAAAAGGGCCATCCATCCTCTCCCACCCCTGTAGGCATTTCACAGAGGCATTCTATTGGCAAGGACTGGACTTATATTTGTAGCGTAAGCTCGCATCGATAGGCTTGTAATTTGTATCATCAATGGCCAGTCACAGTTAATCTTCTTTCAGTATTCCAAATTTTGGGACTAAAAGAGAATCTGGTTATAAAAAAATGCTAATCTGGTAGTACTAACTTATCGTGAATATATCTGCGTTGTGAAATTGGTTCTCTACTCTACTGGTTGTTTTGTTACATTTTGTATTGAGCCGTTAGATTTTTATGTACATGGATCAAGTGAGTAACCAAGGTTCTAAATTTCGTTTTCGGTTCACATCTTGTCACGTTTCGAAATCCGAAATTTCGGCGAAATCTTGTTATTTCGGATGAAATCCAAACGAAATACAAAAAGCAAAATTCAAATCTAATTGTTTTTTGACTGAGATTTCCGAGATCTCGGTGATTTTTAACTGAACGAAAATTGGTCCAAAACGCATCAAAAAAATTTGAAATTTTTTGTGGATGGTCTTAGACGCATCATTTAATGTTTTCGTAAAAATTTTAGATGATGATCAAGCCTAAGGAATTTTTAAAATTTTTGATAGTGCTATTGTCCTGATAAAAAAAGGCTGATCGATAAATTTCAACCGAGTGAAAATTTTTGCAAGACGTTAGAAACTTTTGAAAGTTTATGTAGATGGCCTGACACATCAATAATATTCCTATAAAATTTTTAGATGATGATTAAGTTTGAGGAATTTTCAAAAATTCGGATAGTGCTACTAAAGATTGATCGGTAAATTTCAACTGAATGAAAAATGGTACAAACCATATTAGGAAATTTTTGTGGATGGTTGTGATGCATCACTAATATTCCTATAAAATTTTCAGATGATGATCAAACCTGAGGAGTTTTTAAAAATTATGATAATGTTAATGTCGTGATAGAAGCCTTATATTTGTTTTGTTATTTATTTTTCAAATATAACAAATGAAGTTCAAGTCATTTGGTAATTTGTTGATTTTTATAAAGTTTCAAATAATTTCCATACCTCTCCCGTAGCATGAAAGTGAGGTTGCGCAGTCGGTCTAAGGTGTTCGAAAAATTTCCAACAGGTTGTGGGTTTGAGTTCCACTCTCGAAAATTTTTTTTTTTTTTTTTTTTTTTTTTTTTTTTTTTGCATTCTATTTTCCTTCCAATGTTCCTGCAATATTTAATGACATTTTAGATTGTGAAATTTGATTCCTGTGGAGTATCAGGCCATCCAAATCACCGCTGGCGACCTCCGCACCACTTGAATCAGATGAATTTTGTGTTGAACTATCCAATGTTGCAGGGATGGTGGGTTCATGTCCTTGGAAAATCTAATATTCTTTGCCAGAAACTATTCAGTATGTATCTGTTCATTATGGACACTTACTTTCTGTAAATCCTCCATTAGTGGGTAATTCAGTTGGGTTTAATACTTATACCCAAGAGCTTACAATTGAAGGCATTTCAAGTGTTGTCTGTCTTGAGTTTTGACATGCAAAAAGGAAAGAACATTTATGTTGTGGATTCACTAGTGTATATGTCTAGTGCATAAAGCCAATGATGTCCAGTGACCCAACTAAAGTTTATTTAGTACTGAAAGATCATATGGTTGTTTCATAGAAGTAATCACGATAATTGTCTGCAATTGAACCCAATTTTTACTGTTATGAATAGCACTTGTATTCAACATAAGGCCAATGGATCAGTATATATACATGTACATGAGGGTATAAAGGGAAAATTTATATTAGGCAATATCTATATAAGGCTAACAGACTATATAACATGATATTGTCTAACACCCCTCATCAAACTCATGGTGGATCTACAACACTGAGTTTAGAGAGATAAAAGTTATGATGAACTTTAGTTTGTGTCTTCGTGAAGAAATATGCCAACTAGAGCTCTGAAGGCACATACTGAAGAGCTATACCCGATCCTGTACCTGTGACCGCATATAAGAAGCATCAACACCAATATGCTTGGCGAGTTCATGCTTCACTGGATCTCGAGCAATGCTGATAGCACCTGTACTGTCAGATAAAAGAGGAGTCGGTGTAGAAACAGAAACACCAAAATACTCAAGTAACCACCGTAGCCAAGTAATCTCTGTTGTCAAAAGAGTCATAGCTTGCAATTCAACCTCAGCACTCGAACGAGAAACTACTGTTTGCTTCTTAGTCTTCCAAGCAATGAGAAAGCCACCAAGAAAAACACAGTAAGCAGAAAGAGACCGACGATCAGAGTGATCACTAGCCCAGGTAGCATCAGAGTATGCCTAGAGCTGTAAAGAGCTGGAGTGTGAAAAGAAAAGATGGCGAGGGATAGTTCCACGAAGATATCGTAAAACACGAAGAAGATGATTATAGTGGAGCTGAGTGGGAGCAGAAACAAACTGACTCAATATATGGACTGTATACGAAATGTCAGGACGAATGATAATAAGGTAAACAAGACTCCCAACAAGATGACGATAGCGAGTATGATCCTCAAGAGGTTCACCATCAATAGATCGAAGGTGAATATTGAGCTCCATGGGAGTCTCAGCTATACGTTGATCAGTGGGAGAAGCACGACCAAGAAGATCCTCTATATACTTCTCTTGGTAGAAAAAGAAGCCATCAGATGTAGAAGAAACATCAATCCCAAAAAAGTAGCAAATAGGACCTAGATCGGACATGAGAAACTGCTCACTGAGATGAGTCTTTACAAAGGCAATATACTGATAATCATTTCCATTAATGATCATGTCATCAACATATAGAAGGAGAAGAGTCCGCCTATGAGAAGAAGTGTGTCGGTGTTTCGAGCACCGGCCAATGAATTTGTATAGGTAAGAGGGGGGTGCACGCTCCCTCTCCTCGACGGCTTACTCGGGTGAGCACAAGATGTATACTGGTTCGGGCTGAACGCCCTTACCCATGTGTGGGTTTGATTGTATTGATTCCTTTGTTGTCCGCTGCCTTACATGCTCGCTCCTCCCCTTTATATAGGCGAGAGGGAGGTTACACTGCTGCTTGAAAAGGAGAAAAGATCAGGTTTTAGTCGCCCGCAAGTGGCGGCCGATGGGACCGGCCACGGCTTCCTTGCCCTCGGGCCGGGTCGGCGAAAGGTTGCCGGCCGGGTCGTAGTAAATGCGAGAGTTGGGGACTTGTGTCCACACATCATTACGGGCCAAAGATTTAATGCGATCGACACGCACAAAGGTCAGCTTCTTCAGGATTTCGCCGACTTGGTCATTCCTGCCACCGTGGCTTCTGGCCCCACCGCCTGGTTCTACTTACGCTTTTTTTTAATAATACTGGGGTACCTGGTACCTGGTACCGCCAAGAGTTTCGAGCCCCGTGCGGTGCCTGAGAGGTGCCCGGGTCTTGTTTCCGTGCCGCGGATGCCGTGATTCGCTTGGCCTGATCGAGCCCCGACCGGGCATGAGGCACCCGGCTGTGGTGTAGCCCCCGAGCCCCCGAAAGCCGGCTGGAGAGCAGTGCCTGGGGGTTTTCGCCGGTTTGGTCTGAAGAGTTTCGACCGCTACTGAGACCGCGCTGGTGTAAGCCTCTGAGCCCCGAAATGGCCTGAGAGCAGGTCGGGGTTTCGCCTTGCTTGGTCGTTGCTTTGCGGATCGGAGGTCCGATCGCAGATATATCTCGGCGTTCGCCGTGCGCCGCCAGCGCGACTGGCCGGACGCTCGCGAATACATGGCGCCCGGGCAGGCCGCCGGGCGCAGGGCACGACGCTCGGGCGAGCACGTATGAGTGGTCCGTCGCTCATGGCACGCGGCGCCGTCGCGGCTTTCTGGCGCCGCAGCTGGTCGATCGCCGGCGAGCACGTGGCGCCCGGGTTACGCTGGCAGCTGGCCGGTCGCCTGGGAACACGTGGCGCCCGTCGAGCCGCCGGGCGCTGTTAGCTGGCTGACGCTCGGCGAGGCAGCACGCGGGCGCGCCGTCGGTTTTCGGGCGCGTTATACCGATTCGGCGATACGTGGCGCCGTGCGGTTTCGGCGCAGAATGGTCGATCGCCCGGCGAGCACGTGGCGCCGTTAAGCGCGGCAATAGGCCGGCTGTCGCCTGGCGAGCACGTGGCGCCCGTTAGCGCGGTAATGGGCCGGTCGCTTCGGCGGACACGTGGCGCCGTCGCCGCCGCCAGCGCCAGCAATGGCCGGTCGCCTGGGCATTGCATCGCGGGCGTCGGTCGGTTTTTCGGGCGCCGTAGCGGTCGATCGCCCTGCTAACACGTGGCGCCCGGGTCTCCGCCCCTTTACGCCTCACCGGCCAAGTGGGACCGAGGAGGCGAACGCGCGCTGTTTCGCTACTGAGCGCCGCCTCGTGGGGCTCAAGCGAGTGATCCGGTGGAACTCGAGGCCTCTGAGGTGGGGTCCCTAGCGACAATCCCGGCCAAGGCGGGCCCGACTCCCATCTGGGCGATCCATAAAGAATCTTTCCTTACTCGATCTCAGATTTGACCTTGATCGCTCGCTGATCCAAGGCGCACTGGCCGCCACCGTCGACGTTCCGCGAGAGCGGAGGTGTGATCCCTGACGTGGAGTTAAGGCGATTGTCCGCCCGGCCGACCCAACTAGGGGCTCACTGGGCTCGCCTTTGTCCTCACCTCTTGCCCATTTTTTTTCCGTGGTGGATATCGTCGCCTCTGCCTTAGGACCGCTGTGGCCTGCATTGGCCTGTGTGTATCACAAAAGCTAGAGAGTTGGGAAATCGAGAGAACGCCAACCGTGAGGTCGCTTTCCCCGACCGATCGCGGGTCGACCGCTGGCGCTTTCCTTTCTTCAAGCACTACTTCAGAATCAGACGCCTGGGCGGGCCGAGTACTTTTGGTCGAAAGTTTGGCTGCCTTGGGAGGACCTGACGATTGGTTGTGACAACACCGACGGACTTTGTAGCCCCCGAGCCGGGCGGGGCGGTTTGTTCACGCCGCTACTTGAAGGAGTAATAACGAGTGTGCAAGAAGAAGGTACTCACTTGTCTTTCTTTATGATCAAGCGAGGTTTTTGTTCAACGCGGAATTACGGTGCTTTCTGCTCGCTGCCGCTGTTTTGCTGCCGGCTTTCTACGCCATCGCCTTCGAAGGGTGCGGTCATCATGAATGTCAAGGGTATCCTGGCCGCTTCGCTTGTTTTCTGGACGCTATAAATAGGCGGAGGCGGGCGCTGACTTCATTCGGCCGACGCTGAGACGAATCGTCGACTTTGTTTTTTATGGCTTCCTCGCTTCCTCATTCCTGCTCTAAGGATGAGAACTCGCACGATCGATGAGATCGATCGACTCCTTCAACGAGGCGAGGATGAGGAGGAGTTGGGGCGACTTAGCCTGGCCTTGTAAGGCTGGTTCGGCCGCGACGATTTGATTGACTCGGGAGTCGCCGAATGAGCGAGGCGAGGAGGAGGAGCGAGAGCGGGCGCGACAAGCCGCGGCCGTTTGCCGAGGGAACCGCCGCCGCGAGCGCCGAAAGCAATGGGGAGCGGGCCGCCCTCCCCGCGGGCCTTCTTCCTTCCGGAGCCTGGAGTCGATCACGACATCTAGGCTCACGACGACTGCGTGCCGCGACGCCTGATCAGTGCCGCCAGATTTTCTCCGACGGCGGTCCCCTGTTTCCGACTCCAAGCTCCCGTGAACCATAGAGGTCACACAGGGGGGCGCAGGGGCCGCCGCTTGAAGGTGCGCCCGGCTGATCGGGGCTCTCTCGTCATGGGCTCGGGCGATTCGGCTATTTTTTGTCAAAGGCCGCGGCAAAAATTGTGCTGAAGTCGGGCCGTGTTTGGAGAGGGACGATAAGTCCTGAGATCAACTGGTCAAGTAGAAGACTCCTAAACGAAAAGCTTTCTTGGTTTTAGATTTTCTTGTTTCTAAAGAATGTAAATGCCGTTGAATTGGAAAGAAAATAAAGGTGTTCGGTTTTACATGTATTTTTCGCTATTTTTTCTGGCTTGTTGTCGTAAGAAATGCCTGGTCGTGGTTCTTGGGTCTGTGGGGACCAACCGATCAAAGGATCGATATGTTCCTGCTTTTCTCAAAAAAGTAGGAAAACATGTTTTAGCGCGAAGGCGAGTTCTGCAAATCAGACACCATCTCGTTCGCTTCTTTTCCTTAGCGAGACACCACTTCGCAAACCGTAGACGGGCGAGGCCGTGGTGTTCGGGTCGGAAAAAGAAGACCGAACGACGGTGAATGACAACGCTTGAACGGATGTCGCACCCGAGTGGAAAAATGCTACGCTGCATGCCCTGAAAAAGGGTGAACATGGTAATGAACGAGGTAGAAAAAAGGGCTAAGGGTAGAATCGCCTTAGCTTTTCAATGTTCCAGCGCTTGACAAGATGTTGCCACGGATCCTTGAGCTAAGTGCCGTCGGGCGACTCTACTACGTTGAAAGGGCCCTCCTGGCGAGGGGAGAGCTTGTGCTTGCTTGTTGGATCGACCGCGCAGTAACTGTGTCGCTCGGTGTTGAACGCCGCTCTCTAACCTTGGCGGTTGTGGTAGCGCCGCAAAGTTCACGGTATTTGGCCGAGCGAACGACGCGACATCTCGCGCTTCATCGAGTTTCTGGCCGACAAATAACGTTTTGTCGACTCGAGCCCTCGGTCTCGCTTGAAGGCCTCGAACTCTTGGGGCGCCAGTCCAAGCTGCTGGTAGGATGGCTTCGGCCCGAATGCCAGTGAAGAACGGGCGTGAACCCTGGCCGACGTCGGGGGTGGTCCGTAAGCTCCAAAGTACGGAGGTACCTCGCCGCCTAACGCCCCGCTGTGATTTCTTCGGGCCGATCGAAGATTCGCGCTTGAGCCTCTTGGAGGATCATGCCGCTCGCTGGCTCGGACGGTCGTTGTTCGCGGCGGGCGATCGCCGCCAATCCACGCCGGATGTCGGCCGCCGCAGAGCTCGAAACCTCCTTTTCCCGTGAATCGCCCGCTATCGGGTGATGATGGAGCCTCGACTCCAAACCGTAGACGATATTGCGGATGAAGTCCACGTCACAAGTGATTGCTGGATCGGGCTTGGCTTCTATCCACTTGGTGAACTTGTCTATCGCAACCAACAAAGCGGGTGAAGCCCTCGGGCGCTTTCTTGAAGGGCCCGACCAGACGAGTCCCCAAACGAAGGGCGGCCATGTGATAGTGGGATCGCTTGAGGGCTTGCGCGGAGGTGAGTTTGCCGAGCGAAGAATTGGCACCCTTCGCACGTCCCGGATGATTTGTTTCTGAGTCGGGCCACTCGCTGGTCGGCCAAGAGAAACCCCGCTTAAGGCTTTCCCGACTGTGCCCGCGGACTCCATTGCAGGTCCGCAAACCCCGCCGTGCGGATGTCGCGGAGTAGCCTTCTTCCTTGGTCGGCCGACACACTTCGAGGATCCTGAGGCTCCTTCTCAGAGGTCGTTGCCGATCAAGACGAGGATTTTGGTTCGACGAAAGCGAGGCGCTGGCCCTTGGCCGGTCAGTTTGGGAGGGAACTGCTACCACCGATCGACTAAGGGATTCCTCCAATCAGGCCGGTCATCAGACGCTGTAACCCGGGCCGATCACCACTTTGTTTCGGTCAAGCACGATCGTCCGGCGATCGGTCCTGATGGTTGCTTGGTGTAGGTCGAGGATCTAAGATTCCTGCTGGATCGGCTCGCCGGGAGGCGAGGCTACCTGCGTGGATCGGCCTCCGTTGTTCCCAGAGCTATGATGGAGCTCAAATCCTTTGAACTTTTGCTCCAGCTATGCATTTCGACAAGAGGGTCGCCATCCGATCGTCGCAGGTTCTCGCAGCCTTTCATGACTTGATCGACGACCGCTTTTGAGTCGCCATGCACGCATAAACCGCAGAGTCCCGAGGTCGGGGCGATGCGGAGACCAAGAACGGGGCCTCGGTGACCGGCGACGCTGTTGGTTGGCGCCGGTGCAGCTTCTGATGACGCATCAAGCTTGTTCCTGGCGGTGAAAGAATGACGACCCCTACCGCCTCCGCTTTTGGTGAAGGACCCGTCAAGCACATCGCCCAAGCATCGGGTGGTCTTCAGCCGGAGGCGGGCCTGGCTTGGCCCACCTTTGGCGACGGTCGGGCCAGAGCTTGAGATTTTATGGCACCGAGGGACATAGGATACGCTATGCCCGTTGGAGCTCGAAAGTGCCCACTTGGCAATTCCCGAGGCGCCGCGGCTGTGGATGACCTCGCCGAGTGGTAGGGAAGTTACCACGAAACGCAGGGCTGGTTGGAAGTAGTACCAGCCTTCCTTTCGTGGATCGGGAATCATGTGAGAGCATCTTCTCGACCTGGCGGTACCGTGCCTTGACTTTGAGAGTACTTACTACCGATGAAGTAGACCTACTGGCCGGATCTTAAGGACCCGCGCTTCTTCCTCGCCGCTCGCGACAAGTGCCGGCCGACGACTGGTCGTGGCGGCAATGTAGAGTAGCAGAGGCTCTTCCTGGCGCCGCGACTCAAAGACTGAGGGGTGGTCAGAAAACCTTAAGCGCCGAAGGCGCCCCCGAGCCTCCTTCGCCCACCAAGTGGCTCTGACTTCCTCAGGAGTTTGTATAGAGGCAAGCCGTCACGAGGCGTGACGTGAAGCGACTCAGGCCGCTTAGGCATCCCGTCCACCTTTGGGCTCCCTCTTGAGGTTGCCGACGGCTTCCATCCTTAAGATCGCGAGATCTTGTCTCGCTTAGCTTCGATGCCGCTACGAGATGATGAAGCCGAGTAGTTTCTTGGGTACCCCGAAACGATTTCTGGTCAGCTTGATGCGGAACCGGCCGGAGGTTCGCGAAAGTCTCTCCGTGACGGCGATGATGTCGCGGGTCTTCCTGTCTTGACAACGATGTCGCCGACATACGCCGACATTGCGCCGATCCGCTCTGGAAAGGCAGTGTCCGCATACATCTTTGGTATGTAGCCCCGCGCTCTTCAGGCCAAACGGCATTGTCACGAGCGTAACGAACTGCACGGAGGATGAAGGAAGTCGCGAAATGGGCCGCCTTCTTTCATCGCGACCGCGGTACTCCTCGAGTAGGCATCCGTAGCGACAGTGGATTCGCACTCTGGCGGAGTCTACCATTTGGTCGACAAAGGGCAGAGGGAATGGATCTTTGACATGCCTTGTTGAGGCTTGTGTAGTCGATACACATTCTCCATTTCCCGCCTTTCTTTACAAGCACGTGGTTTGCTAGCCACCTGGGTGGCGAACTTCTTTGATGAACCCCGCGCCAAGAGCTTGGCTATTTCTCTCCTATGGCCACGCTTCTTCTTCGGTGGCTGGCAAGACGACTGGCGATCTCAGACCTGTGCCGGATGTTCAGTGGAGTGCTCTCATGACTTTCTGATCCCTGCAGATGCCCGAGGGCTTCCATGCGAAGGCGCCCGCTGGCGAGGAAGTCGACGAGCCGCTTCTATTTGGGCAGAAGCGTGGTCCTGATCCGAGCGGTTTTAGTCGGGTCCTCCGGGTCGACTCGATCGCCTTTCGTGTCTCTGCATTTGAAGGAGCCCGGCCCGACTTGCTAGAGCTCGGGAGCGACGGAGGTGCCGGGCTCGAGGTCGGGCGAGTTTCTGCGGATGCGACGACCGCCGAGGCCAACTCTCGAATCGGTTTTTCGCACCAGAGGCTTAGCCGAAAGACGCGTTACGGTTGATCACCCCATGCGGCCCTGCATCTTCTGGCCTTCAGTAGGTGTAGTTGGGGATCGCCATGAACTTCGCTGTAGCATGGTCTCCCCCAGATGGCGTGGTAGGAGCCGGAAAATCCACGACCAAGGTGAGGGTCTCGGCAAGGAAGTTAACCGGCTCCCGAACGTGACGCGCGGCAGTCGACTCCGCCCGAGCGCGGGCCTCGCCAGGAACGACGCCGCGAAAGGGCGCTTTGCTTGGCTCGGGAGGCTCGAGCTGGGATCCCCATGGCGCCGAGTGGTCTCAACGTAAAGCGATGCTTGAGATCGGCCGCCGCCGCCCATGAGCACCTTAGTCAGCGCTGCTCCACGATGGGATCAATGACGAGCCGGTACTCCTGGCCGCGGACGTGGCTCGGGGTGGTCGGGTTCGGCCAAAGGTGATCGGGACTCACCACCGAAGGTATTTAGGTACTACCGGGCTTGCCGCGAACACCTCTCAAGCAGCGAAGTAGCTTGAGCTGCCTCGGCCGGCTGTGAAGCTTGCCGGTCGGGCCTGAAGATCATGAGGCAAACCGCCGGTCTTGGGGAAGCCTGCCTCGCTCGATCTTGGTCGGGCGCTAGGTCTTGCCTCTTTCCTTTGCCCCCGCGGCCGTGGGGTTCCGGAAGAAAACGCTTCAGACTTCGCAGCCTCCGACATTTGTGCTCGACGGTATCCGTGGTTCTGACATCGTGATTTCCATCGCCTTCTCGGCGGTTTGGTTACTTTGCGCTTTCCCCGGTCAAGCCTACAAGAATCCAAAGCGGCTCCTCGCGACTGCTTTGCTGGCGCTGGGCTTGTTCTGGGAGTTTTAGGAGGGGCCGGGCTCTGCCACCCCTCGCTTCGACTCTCCCTTTGTCGAAGATGACATCTACGGCCTCCTCGCCTGAGGCGTGGTTGGTGGCAATGTCCGTGAGTTCTTTGGTGGTCCCTGGCTTCGTGACACCCAGCCTTATGGACCAGGGTCTTGGAAGTGGTGTCAGACAGATGAATGCTCCCCACGACATCGGGTCGCGGATGTCGTGGAGCTGTTGCACCGGGCCGGGAAAACGCTTGATGTAGTCCCTGAGGTTTTCCCTGGTCAGCCGCTGCCTTTTCAGTCCTGTGAATTTCCTGTCGCTTGTAGGTGCCCCGGAAGTTGCTAACGGCTGGTGCTTTGAGGTCACTGGCCTGGATGATGTTGGCGCGATATTCGAGCCATGCCCGGCCGAGTCCGCCAAGTAGATGGGGAGGTATTGATGACAAAGAGGTCGTCCGTCGCCTCGCCTCAAGATGCGAGCTTGCAGATCTTTCACCACACACCGGGTTTGCTCACCTGGTATTTGGCTATGTTGACCGGCGCCCGGACCGGCAGGGAACTTCGCCACGCGACTCTCGACAGACCCGCGGCCCTGGGCCATCTGGTTTCCGGTCATGGCCACGCTACGCGAGCGTTTACGGCGACGCGGCGACCGGGTCGGGTCCGTTCGCTCTTCGTGGTTTGGAGGGTGGTGCGAAGCTGCCGCGCTCGCCCCAAACGTTGGTGCACCGGCGCGCGATGCCTGGGGTTGTCCTAAGGCGACGCCGCTTGCTTTCTGGCTCCGACGGCCTGGCCGGGCGTTGGCGCTGGCCATCCAAGAGGCGTCCAACGCGCGATCCGCGGCCATACGCTGTCGCGGCATGGCCGCCTCCACCAGGCCCCTGAGGTTCTCGTGGTAGCCCTGGCCGCAGGATCGCCTGGCTCGAATGCCGCGAGCGCATTGCCGGCCGCGGGGCGATGTTTTGCCGCTGGGGAAAAACGATGAATCGCCCGCCCTTTTAGCTACCGGTGGTGGACTCGGGCGCGGCGCGAGCGCCAAGGCCGCCAGCGCAGGGAATGGCGTAGGATCGCTCCAGTGTCGGCTCGAGCTTGTCGAGCTCGCCTTTTTGAGCCTTCCAAATTGTCGCGTCAAGGCCTGGCCGCTACAAGAGTACTGATCCTCCTCGTGTGTTGGCGAGAGTCTTCGGGCGTGGTCGGTAGCGGCGCCGCCGCGTGTCGGGTCGCAGAGGTGGTCTCGTTTCTGTTCTTCCTCCGCTTAGAGCCGTGGTCGAGGAGTTGTCCGAGTGGTGGTCGCCGCACGTGGTCGACCATTGCCACGGGCGCAGGTCGCGAAGGTGCGCACCGCCATCAAGCCGATGCCTCCGCGCACGCTTAAAGCGATGGGGCCTTCGGGCGCAGCCGGCTGCCGGTCCGCGCGGAACCCTGCCGGCTTCTAAGGTCTCTGGCGCTCGTGAGGGCGCTGTGGTCCCTGCGGACACTTGGCGCCGAGTATGGCGGGGACGATCACATCTCGTCCGCCGTGGTGGTGACGGGTCGGGAGCCGAACGATCGACGCTTATCGGGCATGGCGATGTTTCCGAGAAAGAAAGGGAACCGCCGAGGAAGCTAAGCGAAAATGGCGGCAACGCTGCACAGTTCTCTACTGGCGCGCTAACCTGCTTTTTCGAGCACCGCCAATGAATTTGTATAGGTAAGAGGGGGTGCACGCCTCTCTCGACGGCCATCGGTGAAAGAATAAGATGTATAATCGTTCCTGCCGAACGCCCTTACTCAGCTGCGGGGTTTGATTGTATTGATTCCTTTGTTGTCCGTCGCCTTACATGCTCGCTTCCCTCCCTTTATATAGGCGAGGAGGAGGTTACATCGTTGTTTGAAAAGGAGAAAAAGATCGGTGTTTTAGTCGCCCGCAAGTGGCGTCGACGGGATCACGCCGGCTTCCTTTGTCTCGCCTGCCGGGCCAGAGTTGCCGCCACGCCAGAGTAAATGCGAGAGTTGGGGACTTGTGCCGCCGCTGGCCATTATCATTACGGGCCAAAGATTTAATGCGATCGATACGTTAATAAAGGTCGCCGCTTCTTCAGGGATTTCACGACTTGGTCATTCCTTGCCACTGGCTTCGCCCCACCGCCCGGTTCGCCCATGCGCTTTTTGTTGGGGTAACTCCATGGCCTGGGTACCCGTCAAAGTGTGAACAAAGAGCGCATGATCATGAGCACTAGCAGAAAAACCAGTTGCAGTGATCACAGAAGAAAAACGCTCAAACCAAGAATGAGGGCCTTGCTTAAGCCCATAAAGAGAGCGACGAAGCCGACAAACCATGCCCTCAGGAACAGAATACCCCGGTGGTGGTTGCATATATACCTCCTCTTGCAGATCACCATTAAGAAAGGCATTCTTGACACCAAGCTGAGAGATGGACTATTCACGGATAGAGGCCACAGCAAGTAGAGTGCGAACAGTGATCATGTGAGCTACAGGCACAAAATTCTCATCATAATCACGACCATGCTCTTACTGAAAACCACGCGCCACAAGACAAGCCTTGTAGCGCTCAAGAGAACCATCAGAGCAAGTTTTAATCTTATAAACCCACTTGCATGTAATGGGACGAACACGTGGAGGAATAAGTACAAGGTCCCACGTGCCAGTGCCCTCGAGGACACTGACACGTGGGACAGCAAGCTCCTCCGCCATCGCATGCTGCCATTCCTAATGAATAATAGCATCACGGTAAGAATCGGCTTGGTCAGAGCTGCACCAACAAAGCCAAGGCGCTCAGGAGGCCGAATAGATGTCGATCGAGAAGAGCATAACGAGGAGGAGACACTGAAGAAGGTGACTCATCAAGAGAAGAAGATGGCACATCAGAAGATTCCTCAGCTCGCGGGCAACGAGTGTAGTATAGAGGATATGAAGGAACAATATATGAAGAAACCTCTGGAGGAGAGGTCGGTGGTGAGGAAACCGGCGGTAAAGGAGACGCGACACCGATTGTGAAAGAGGAAAAGTGACAACTGGAGTATCAGGACAGGAAAGAAAGTGGCTCAACAAGAGATGTTGGAGAGGAAGAAGAACGAAGGTAGAAGGGACGAGACTCATAAAAAATAACATCATCCATCGGTCAACAGGATCCCAACAATGATATCCCTTATGCTCAGCATTGTATCCCTGAAAAACATACTCAACAGACTGAGCAGTCAGCTTGGTGCGTTCATAGGGTGCAAGAAGAACATAGCGCACACACACACACATACCCAAAAAGACGAAGTCCAGAATAATCAGGAGGCATGCCACAAAGACGCTCCACAGGAATCCCACCCTTAAGAGCAGAAGAAGGCTAGATATTGATCAAGTAGGTGGCAGTGGAAACAGCCTCAGCCCAGAAGTGAGGTGGAACAGCGGAAGCAAGCATAAGAGCACGAGCTGTCTCAAGAAGATGACGATGCTTGCGCTCAGCCACACCATTCTGAGCATGAGCACCATGACATGAAAACTGAGAAAGAATGCCTTGTGTAGCAAGAAAAGCTCGAAGTGCTCCTGACAGATACTCCCATGCCGAGTCAACACGAAGAACACGAATGGGAGAATCAAACTGAGTACAAATCATAGTGGCAAAAGTCTTATAGATGTATAGAACCTCACTACGAGAGGACATAAAATATATCCAAGTGTGGTGAGAGAAATCATTTATAAAAAGAATATAATATTTGTGACCCCCTTTTGAAACAAAAGGAGCTGGACCCCAAACATCAGAATAAACAAGGTCAAAAGGACGCTGGGATATAAACTCACTAGAAGGATAAGGGAGTTGTAGTTGTTTGCCAAGCTTACAACCCGTACAATGTAAAGAGACATCACAAGACACAGAGCCTAAAAAATCACGACGAATTAAAGAAGACAGACGAGAACCACAAAGATGTTTCAAACAGTGATGCCATTGAGCAAAAGACCCGGTAGAAGAAACAACGGATGTTGAAACGGTGGAGGAAATAGAGAGACCGGTAGAGGCAACTGAAGGAAGAGCAGCTGGAGCGACGCGAGAGGACGGCCAGGCCTGGCGGGAGGCAGTGCGCCGAAGTGCGAGGCGGTCGTCGGAGTCGGAGAAGCCGCGCGACGCCACGGGAAGGCTGGCCAGGAGGCGCATCGATCCGTTGGCGCGGCTGGTGCGGAAACACACGGAAACAAAGGCGGGTGTGCGATAGACAGCGTCGGTGGCCGACGTCGTCGGTGGCTCGAGCTGGCGTCGCGAGCGGACTGGGCAACGTCGGTGAAAGTGGTCGGTCGGGAGGGCTTTGTCAGCCTTCGCAGTGGCGGGCGTCAAGATCGACCTCCACCAGCAGATCCAGCCAGAAGAGATGTCACGATCGATCTCCTCCACCAGCAGATCCGGCCAGAAGAGATGTCACGATCGATCTCCTCCACCAACAGATCTGGCTGGAAGAGATGCAGCTGGAGAACCCGGCGGCGGGCAGGGCGGCCGACCGGCGGGAGGAGCAGAGGCGACGAGAAGAGCCGCCGAAAAAAAAGGAGGCGCAAGTGCAACGCTGATGAGGAACCTAACCCTAAACCATTTGCTCTGATACCATGTTATGAATAGCACTTGTATTCAACATGAGGCCAATGTGCCAGTATATATACATGTACATAAGGGTATAAAGGGAAAGCCTATATTAGACAATATCTATATAAGGCTAACAGACTATATAACAGGATATGAGTTGCATGATCAGTTTGGAAACATAAGAACTGCAGATAGGATTCATTAGGGGGTGCTTGGATTAGGGGTATTTTATTGGAATGTTTTGGGATTTAGTTTAAATTTGAACTAAATTTCAAAACCTCCTAAGAAATTACCACTTATCTAAGCAGGACCTTAACGTAAATTTTCTTCGGAGCTTTATTCTTGGCTTCTTCAGGTTAATCTTCCTCGTTGCTTTCCCATCTGCTAAATTTTGATAAAAAAAAAAAAAACGTTCAAACTCGAAGACCTCATTCACAAATCACAATGCACTAAGCCTCTAACCATTTGAGCTACGAATGTTGTTCAGTTTTATTTAGCATATCACTGCTATATAAGGTTTGGATAGTTAATGGTCCAAAAAAAATGCGCCCGGTCAGGAGCCGAACCATGGATCTCTCACATGCTAAGCGAGCTGTTTTACCAGCCGAGCTACATCCCCAAGTTTCGTCAAGATTTTGATCCTTTATCAATCTAAAGTTTAGCCGAGCTACATGGAAGAGCAGCTGGAGCTCTTTTATCAGTCTAAAGTTTCGTCGAGATTTTGATCCTTGGTAACCATTGAACAGCTGTTCTATCTGTTAAATTATATCCTGAGTTAATATGCACCCTTTATGAAGTAATTGGTAGACTGATTCCAAGCTTTGGTTTCTTTGAACACGATAATACAACAAGGGGACAACGAATATTTATACAGTTTGTATACATTTTGAAGCAAATAAAGAGGTAAGTAACCATTGTCTATACTTTATTTATGCTTTAATATTTATGTAATTTTCAAATACTCTGTATATTATAGCCCATGGGTTTCCTGGTCTCCCGCGCGGCCAAATCGATTTCAGCCAACTTTGTCGTTGTGCCACGTCATTTGTCTTTTGCTGCTCTTTGCTATAGGTTAAATAATTTGGCTCGCAAATAGTGATACAATGAAGCACCACCCATATTTCTGTAACTAAAACAAACATGTCTATAATGTAAAAGAAATATGAACCAATTAATTCTCCAGGAATGGCAACGGTTGGGATCACGGAGCGTGACACGCGAGCAAGATCGGTCACAGCATAACAGTCTAGTATACACGCCGCGGCGCATCTCCTGTTCGGTTCGGCATTCACACGGAAGCGCCGGCGGCGGCGAGCAAGGGGTTCGTCGCGGACGCGGCGACGCCCCTGCCTTTCAAGACGTGCTTCCGGAGCCCCGGGATGTGCACGTTGGTGATGTAGTCCGTCCAGTCGATGCTCCGCACGTCGAAGTGGAACCGCGCCTTCTCCGCCGCCGACATCTCCACGATGAGCCTCTCCGTGTTGCCGTTGTCGAACCTGCCGCTGTAGAAGGTGTAGGGCTGGTAGATGCTGCCGAGGTGGATGGTCTGCTCGACGGACTTGGCGCAGAGCTCCCGCGTCCGCTGCGAGAGCCTCTCGCCGGCGCCGGCCGCCCTGGCGCTCCGCAGCAGCGCGTCCGTCTCGACGTAGCTGGCGAACTGCTCCATGCTGTCGAACAGCCGCATCGGCGGCACGTGGATCGGCTGCCCCGCCGCGTCGCTGTAGGGGGAGCCCGTGAAGTGCTGGAACAGGAACCGGCTCAGGTCGCCGAACAACAGCGGGTTCACCGTCGACGACGCCACGTGGTACACATGTATCCCCGGCGCCGCCCCCCGCCCCCGCCCGTGCTTCGCCATCGACGCCAGCGTCGCGTTCACCACCATGTCCGCCGGAACCTTACCAAGAGACCACGATCATTGCCATTTCCAGGACAGCAACGTAGGTTATACAACTGCGGCCGCATGGTTTTACTGGACATATATGCTCATACGAGAGATCAAAACTTGTGCTTACCACATCAAGAACACCTTGTGGATCGGCAAGGAACCCGCTCAGCTGGCCCTTGCCGTAGTACAGGACGACAGGATCCATCATCCTGAGTTCAATTCGCCAATGGAAAAGAGATCATAAAATGAACCCAGTTGACCAACTATGTGTGCAAGATTCTATCACAATCTGTACCTGTTTCCTTCCATCCAACCCGGGAAGGGATCCCTCCAGGTGCTCTCTATGACGCTTGGCCTGATCGTCACCACCGGTATGTCTCCTCGCATGCTGTTGATGACCATCTCTCCCATGGCCTTCGTGAAGACGTAAGTATCTTGCCATCCGTGGAGTTTTGCCCTACCAGTAGCCAGCAGCGCAAATCAGATTATTGTTGCTTCATTATGCATGCAGTTTATTGCATTGCATCTTCAGACTGAGATCAAGGAAGTAATAATAAGAAAATGAGACTTTTTTACCATCCTCATGATGCACCAAAATTTAGTACCTCTTGGTACTACCTCTCAAGGATGTTAAGAAGTATAGTACTGAAAATATATACTAGCATTATGTACCTCTCTGTGCCTAAATCTTTCATTTCTTGAGAAAAAGATGCTGAATCCTCGGAGTGCCTTCTGGAGTCAAAAGCCAGCTTGATCTCCTCCTCGATATCCAGCACGGTGCTCCTATGTTCTGAAGAATCTGAGGAGGCTAGCTCCTTCGCTATGGTGTCTCCCAAGCGAAATGGCTTCTCTAGTACCACACCTTGCCTCTGTCCGTTAACATATGCTGTTTGGCAGACATGGCATGCAAACACAACAGTTCAACACACACAAGTTTTTGTAAGTAACAATAGAGGTTTCACAGCAATAGCTTCCATTTGGCATTCTGACCTGTTGATACGTGCAAGAACAGCTTCAGCCTTCGGAATCGATGCGCAAAACTCATTATCCGAAATGGCCCCACGGTGTTGATGTCCATTGCAACATCGTACCTGTAATTGAAATTACAGTACTTGTGCTAGTCATGGAGGGATTGAGGCATGACTCTTAATTTGGAGCAATTTCAGTATAGCACCACGAACCTCTCATCAAATGTGGTATTCGCCGCTGAGTTAACGATGATATCCACTTGTTCTGCGATCTCGTCGGCTAGCTTAGGGGCAATGCCAATGTTGGCTTCTCTGACATCGCCAACTACAGGAACCAGCTTCCCTGATACAAAGCTGTGGTAGTCTTTCCCGTAGATTTCTTGCAAGCATTTGAACAAATCCGTGTCTACTACCTTCATATCACGGACATAAAAGTTATGCTCATTTGGATGAAGAACAAAAGCCAGTCTGGAGTACGTGATCAGAAGTACAGTTACCGTACCTCGTTTTGCAATCTTTTCAATGCTGTTTCACTGTCCTTGGCCTTGATCAACACATATATCTTGCCAACATCAGGATTTGTCCTCAAGATTTTCTCGATAAAAACTGCATGATACACAGAAGAACAATGGGAATCAAGCACAGAATCAGGGTTCCAATTACATGCTAATTAATCAAAAGAAGACAGAGAAAGAAAGAAAGAATCAATACCTTTTGCCAGGAACCCAGTCCCGCCAGTGATGAGGAAGTTCTTGCCCCCAAGGAACTGCGCGATCCCGATCCCATCACTGTGATCCGACGACGCCGAACCGGCCCCGGAATTCTCGCCGCGCACGGAGAAGGAAGGCCTTGACCCACCGGAACTGCTCGATCGCTCATGCGTACGGCACGCTACGCTAGCATTGCCGCGCTTCCACCGCGGCAATGCAGTCACGCTTCTACCATGACCGTGGCCACCCTTGCCGACGGCGAAACCCGGGCGCTTCGCGGCGACAGCACGGGAGAGGTTCACGCATGAACTCCCCATGGCCGCCGAAGGCGATGAGGCAAGGTACGGTCTAGGGACCACGCAAACGGCAAGCTTGCAGGTTTGCCGTGCACAAGGAGATGATGAGTAGGTGGGCGTGTGTTAAAACCAGCTAGCTACTTCCCGACTGCCAATCACCTGGCCGGGGAGAATGAGATGGAGCAAGCAAGTCAGTCACCTACAAAGCCCTGTTGGATCGGCAGCGAGAGCAGAGGGGTTGGAGGGTGGCTAGGCGAGCTGCAAGGAAGCAATTTATAACGCTGCATGGGGAGAGAATGCGCGTGCGATGTAGAGGTGATCGGGATCAAACCATGAAAAGGGAGCTGAGCCACCTCCCTAAGTCTTGGGCCTATGTAACTCGTACTCGTGTGCGCCCTAGACAAGGCATGCAAAGTTCGTGCACTTCTTGAAAATGAGACGTCGGTCGGTTGTGCTTGCGTTGAAACAACAGAACTCCTTGCCGACAGAGCCGGCCACAGCACGTAGACCAGCTTGATTCGGAGTTTGCCTCGTCTTCGTGGCGTAAGATTTGAATACTCACGTACTCTCTTAATAAACACTGGTTGATCCTTCGTTGCTAGATGCAATAGGTTTGTAATGTGACGGACCACCTTTTTAGGGGCAGTGCGAAACTCACAACAGTTACCCAGGAAGACTAACCGTTGAAAAAACAAGAGTAAAATTACCTGGCCAAAAGCCAAATCAACACTTTTTATTCAATATAGCGGGCATAACGATCGGATTTTACAAGGGAAGCGTCCAAGCTTCTAGACTTACACTACCAAAAGAAGGAAACCACAGGCAGGGCCTGAGCGAAGACAAAGACCTAGAACCAGACTAAATCGCCATCTACGACCTCCTGGTAGGCTCCAGCATCTTCGAACTCTGAAAGAGCGGGGGTTTGCAAGGGTGAGTACAGAGTACTCAACAAGTCGTACGGAACCACTGAATACTATATGTAGGGGTAATCAAGGGATGGCAGTAGGGTTAAGTATCTGGATGCAGTTTTATTTACAATTCATTTTACATTTGAAGCACAAACCAATAAATAAGTAATTTGAATTTCACAAGATTCAACAACACTTAACCATATTTATCCAAATTCCAAAAGTAACTTGAGCTTAGTTACGGGTATCAACCCCGATTCCAATTTAACTTCATTAACCGGAAGTACGGCGTAATCGATTACAATTAAGATTAACTCTGCAGAGCGGCTCAGCTTTACCCACAAGATATCTATAACCTTTATGCCAATCGCGAGTTTCATGCAACTTAAATGCATGTGGCCCAGTTTAGATTATCACAGCATTTCGTTTAATCAATCCCATTACTTAGTTATTAACCGATAGATATCAGCTACCTTGGACTCACGGTCCCCATTAGCATCTACCGTTGTGAGAACCAGGAATGTCACGACGAACAATTCCCGTTCCACCCCTCCGGTCCACTTCCCTGCCGGGAAGGCCCGGTCCCTATTCTCTCCGGAGAATAGTTCCACCAAACAGTTCAATTATTATCTCGGGAATGATTAACTTACTGAGCTATGTCGGATACGGGTCCACTGACCAGTCCGACCTGTGGTTGAGCGGGAACTAAGTTATTTACTTTGCTCAAGATTATTAACCTTACACTTTTGCCAAAGACCAAGCCTTCATCCACAACCCAACCCGGTACTCACGGTACCGGCCACCAGACCAACCAAGGCATTAATCACCAGCCGGGGATCGGAATCTCATCCACTCCGGGATTAATCCGACATCTGTCCCTCGATCGCAAAGACTTTTATAAACATCCGAATCGGAGATTCGGCAGCATTTTCTTTAAATCCAGGTTTTGAACTAACCTAGCAGTATAATCTAACCTAATCATGGCAATAAGAAATTAACTAGGGTTCCAAAGGATTTAACATGATTCAATAATTCAAGGAGGTTCCATAAGCAATTTTGGCATTACCCAGGTATCATGTCATTCTAAAATACGGTTTTCAATAATTCAACATACATTAAAGTAATGCGGTGTAAAATAATTACTACTATAGCACGACATGATAGGATCAACATGATCAAGGGTGTACGGCTTGCCTTGCGCGGCAGCTGGATCGGATGAGTCGTCGAGGAAGTAGTCGCATCGCCTCCGCCTGGTCCGACGCCCGGCTTCCGGAACTGCTCCGACTCAGTGGATCAAGCCCGGCTCCATCGGCGTCCTCGGCCGGTCGAATCTAGCGCGGAAAGACGACCAACATAAGTAAACGACAAAACAAAAACCGGAAAAAGAAGACGGAAACTGAAACGGAAAACCGGAACCGAGTCGGAAGAGAACGGAGGGCAAAACTGGGATTTGGGGATTTTCTGGGTTTCGGATTTGGAAACGGACAGCATTTCTGGACTCAGGGGGTCGAAACGGTTCGGGAAAAGTATTTGGTGGAGCTCTGGGTTTTTCCGGGATTTTTCTGGATTTTCCGGGCTATTTTTGGAATTAAAAACGAATTTCGGAATTTAATAATTAAATTAAAAATCCGAAATTGTTTTACTGTTTAAAATGGCGCTGGGCCGGTTTTCGGCTGAGAACTGGGCCGAGGCCCACTTGGCTGATGCCTTGAGGGGTCAGTTGGCCGCCCAAAGACAAAGACGAGCGAGAGGAGGGCCACCAGCAAAGCGAGGAGGGGTCGACGAGTGGGCTCCACTCGTCGATGGGCGCAAGCGAGGAGGGTTAGGCACAGGGAACAGGGAGGGCGACGGCGATGGTCAAGGCGGCCACACACACATGGCCGAGCCGTGAGGGCGAAGGCGAGAGGAGGAGGAGCTCACCACGAGGAGAGGGAGGCGGGCGAGTTGAGGAGGTGGGGAGGCGAGGGTTTTATAGGGCGGGCGGCCAGGCGGGCGGCAATGAACGGACGCGGCGGGCGGGCGGCGACGCCACATGGGCGCAAGCGGGCTGGGTGGTCGGGGAGACCGGGAGCAAGGGCGGCGGCAGGCGGCGACCCACGCGCGGCGCGGCGACGGCGGTGCAGTGGGCGCTGGAGGCGCGAGGCGGCGGGTCGCGGCCGATGCCGGAGGCGAGGGCGCGGCGCGAGCGGCCGGAGGCTGGGCGACGGCGCTGGTCGGGCAAGGCGAAGGCAAGAAGAGCAGCCAGCCGAGGAGCAGGCCGCATGGGCCGGACGGAAGCAGGCCGACGGCCCAAGAGGAAGAAGAAACGGCCCACACGAGGTTTGGATTTCAAACTCGAATTCCAATTCCCAAAAAAACCAATTCAAACGCAAATTCAAACAAAAAAGCAAATCAAATTCGTTTTGAATTTTGAGGTTGTTTCATGTAACTCTTCAATTAGTTAAAATCACGTGTGTTGAACTTCACGGATTCCGAGTGAAGTATATCGATCTTCCAATTCCCAATGAGAAGGTAGAAGATCTTTGCTAGAAGTCGTCCAATTCTTTCTCTCTCTATGTGCATACAATGAGAAAGAATAAGCGAAGAAGGCTATTGAATGCAAATAGTTATTTTATTAACATGAAGTATGGCCTTTACAAGGGAAATAGACGTAAATATATAAAGAGGAAAAAGCATATCTCGAGACTATTCACGGGATGGTACTGTAGCATAACCGAGTCGAGTACTGTAGATATGTGCGGTACTGTAGCAGCAAAGTATACATGCGCAGCGGAGTATCAACCCGGGGGTTATTGTATCATCTGTACTGTAGCACACCGTGTTCCAATGCTACCCATCCTCTGAGGTCCGCTATCTTCTTTCAACTTTCTTTGATACGTTCGTACGTAACAAGTAAATACCCGCTATTAGGTAGTATATAGTTTTATGTAAAAAATGAAATTGACGAAAGGGAAGCTTCATATGTTGTGGGTTAAAGATGTCCTCATCATCATCCCCTTCTTGAAAAGGAGTTTTCCTCGACTCGATGTCATCATAACTAAAGAAAAGAAAAGGATCAGCGACATTAAAAGTAGAGCTTACTGCATAGTTATCACCTAGAAGTTCAATTATATGTGCATTGTCATTGATCTTTGCTCGCACTTTGAAAGGGCCGTCACCACGAGGTTTCTTTTCAATTTCTTCTTTCGTCTTTGCATGAATCTTCTTCAGATAATCGACAAGCTTTGAAGCTTCCATATTAATTCTCCCCTCAAATAGCAGAAGCAATAACTCAAGTGGTGTAATTGGTTTGAAACCATGCACCACTTCAAATGGACAAAGTTGAGTAGTAGAAATGTATCTTCTTGCTGTAAGCAAATTCCACATGCTGTAGACAATCTTCCTAATGTTTTAAATCTTCTTTATCATTGTCTACAATAACATAGAAAGTGTTCTATTTAAAACTTCAGTTTGTCAATCGATTTGTGAGCGACAAGTTGTTAAAAATACATCTTAGTTCTAAGCTTAGGACTACAAAGTCTTCCAAAAGTACCTCATAAATTTAATGCATCACGCCCATTGAAACTCGCATTACCATCAACATTGTTTAAACGGTTAGAAATAAATTGAGATGATAAATTACCTCCTCGAGTTGTGGTTTGTGATGGAGTGGATGTGGAATGATATGTCTTTTCTTCTTGCAATTGTCTTTCCGCTTTTGTAGGTCGATACACTAATTCAACAATATTGTTATATGTAATCAGAAAATTCAAACCTTTCATGAATCACACCATTGTTTGTTCCTCTTGTTCATACATATTGACTCTAATCATAACCATCCCTATCTCCTTATAATAATCTTCCAAGGATTGGCTTGCATATCTCAAATTCTACAAATTATCAAAGAGATCATATTTATAATATTTTCAAATAAACCTTGCTCTCATTCGAAACTTCGTCTCCTCAAAGAGATCAAATTTGCACTATTTTTTGCACCAACGACTAATGTGAAAGAGCTTCCTTTTCTGTTTCTGCATGGAACATCATGCGCATGGCCAATGAAGTCGGCCGGGCTCCACATTGGTCAGGACTCGGGAATCTTCAAGTCAGCAAAGCCGCGACTTGAAGTAGCCAACGCATAAGGTTCAGCTTCTCAACACGCGCAGGCGTCGTGTGTGATGTATCCAGGTGACAAAATTGCTACGTCGTCGGTCGCTTCGACACGGTGCCAGCGCCACCGCCCACGCAAAGACGCCTCTGTTCCCGTCAGGAAAACGCAGGCCGTCTCATGCATCCTTACGTGACAATGCTTTCACTGCGGCTAAGAATGACTGAACCTGGAAGATACAAGGCTAAAAATCAGAAGACAATCGACATATGCCAGACAATGTTTTATGTTTTTTAACACACTGAACATGCTCCATCTTCAGAACCAACTACAAATTAAACAAAGGATCGACAAATGTTGATCTACTTGCTACAAGAGTATTTACAATAAGAACTTAGCTAGCATTCGTGATGTGACTCATCTCAGAGCACCAAATCCAAATGACAATGATACATAAGCTAACATTTTGAAACACTAATCACCTTATGCCAAGTAAAGCCTTCATAACCAAATGTTCTAAAACACAGAGTCACAGAAGTTATATCCTACACGTTACTCTAGAAATAGCAAATGAAGCCAACAGCACCATTCCAACACAAGATGAACTTTCGATTTCATTAAGTAAGTGGCACACCGTTAGAGACTATTTTGGAGCCCTGTTGTTGAACATGTGTCACAAGAAAAACCTACCATTCTTGGCCAAGTATTTGAGAATATTGTATAAAACCTACTATATATAGATTGCTTGTTTCGAGAATGTCATTAAGCATTCGGATGCTGCACACACTAATTCAGTAGAGTATAACAAGAAAATAAGCCTTAAGATGCGCAACAAAATCTCCTGCATGCACAACTACAGATGCCATTCTACCAATCAGTAGCTAAGGCACTAAACATTCTTTTTTTATATATATTTACCTGAAAACATACAATCCACTTATACATACATTTCAGAAGTTGTTGGATTTGCACAATCTAGCACCGAAGGAGAACAAGATGCAAGGCACCGGATCTAAATTTAGAAAGGCATCATACCGGATCTGAGATCTCCCTCGTACGCAGGGGATTGCGGCGGTTGGCACCCCTCTCTTCCTTTTCCCGAGCAGGACCACGCCCTCTCCCTCCCGCGTAGGGGGATTGCAGCGGTTGGCTGGTACAACAAGAGCTAGGGGGAATAGGGTTTGCAACGGAGGGAGGCGAGGTGGCCAGCGCCGAGGGAGGAGGAGGGAGGGAGGCAATCGGGGTGGAGGGAGGTGAGGGGGCCGAGCCAGCTCCGAGGGAGCTAGTGCCGAGGGAGGCAACCAGGGCGGAGGGAGGCGAGGGGGCTGAGCCAGCGCCGAGCCGTCGAGGGAGGCGGAGGGCAGCAGGACTCGGGAGGGAGATGGAGGGACGTGGGAGGGAGGAGGATGGAGGCGAGTAGATCGGGGATTGGGGATTGGGGAATCGGGAGGGAGAAGGTGAGTTAGGGTTTTATTTTTCTAATATATATCTCATAAAAGTGAGGTCCACATATCATAGGATACCCATGGGTACAAATTGACACACACACCCATCCTATGATCTTATCGTGTACACAAGCCTGCAAACCCAGGGGTCTGAAATGCTACCCATCCCCACCCTTTTCAGGTCGGGTACCCGAACCCGTGGGTAAAACTGCCATCTCTAAGTGGCTATCATTATCAAAACCAACAGTGATGCGGTATTGGCACACGGGGGAGAGACAACCCAAGGGCGCGTGTGGACACTTGTGGATAGCAAAGGTGGACGCTGGTAGGAGCACAGAGGGAAATACGAGGCGGGAGAAGGGTGACGGATGGCATCTGATTTTGCAGGGAAGAGAAGAATTGTAATATGATCGAGAAATAATTACTTTCTCTCTCAATACGATATATATAAATCTTAAAACAAACAAATGGATAAATAATCATCATCTATGTTTTATTCATGCTTTAACATCTATGTGGGTTGTTGTGGCCAAAAGAGTCCAAAGGCAGAAAAGGAAGTGGGCCTGTGAAGTTCCTTTCATTTCAAGTGTTGAAACAAGTGATTTGTTCTTCTTTCCTCGTTAACTTAAGCTTTTGACTGAAGCTGGCTCATGTAACTCAATATGGTATTAGAGCCGACATGTTTTGAGTTCAAGACCCGATTGTTGCAATTAAAAAAAAATTACAGCTCACTATTATTCCACCTCGTAGGACTGAGGGAGCTAGACGTGAGCTGGAAGGTTGAAGTAGTTTCTATGCTTTTCCTCCCAATACAAATTTCACAAATCTTAAAGCAAACGGAGGGGGTAAATAATCACTATCTATCATTTATCCATGCTTTAATATTTATACAATTTAAAAAGAAAAAAAGAAATACATATAAGCCCTCTCAGAAGTGAATTATCTATCTTTCTTGATCAGCTTATGTAACGGACCACCTTTTTAGGTGGCACGTTTAAATACCTCAACAGCTACCCAGAAAGATTACCTGTCGGGAACCAAGTGTACATTGCCAGACAAAAGGGTGAATCAACTGATTTACATAAATTAAGGCCTAACGGCCATGGTTTTTACAAAAGGAAGTGCAGCTGGGCCAAATAGATTACATTCAAAACACCGCACAGGCAGGTCTGAGTAAAAGCCTAAGACCTCAAAACCAAACCAAATCGCCATCTACGAACTCTTGGTAAACTCCAACTTCTTGGATCTCTGAAAGGGTTGGGTTAAGCAAGAATGAGTACACAACCGTACTCAACAAGTCACACGGGAAAATACTAAATATTACATGCAAGGGATCATCAAAGGTTGGGCATAAGGTTCAAGTATTCTGGGTGCAAATTTTTTTTTGTAAGATCATTTTACATTTAAAACACAAACCATAAATAATAGTAGCTGGGGGAGGGGGGGTTTCACAAAGTCATACCAATTAAGCTACATTCTCAAAATTCTCCAAAAACTACTTGAGCCAGATTACGAGAGTCACCCCAATTCAAACTTAGCTTCATTAACCGAAAACGCGACGTATTTGAATACCATTAATTGACTTTGTAGAGCTGTTCAGCTTTACTCACAAGATATCTACGACCATTAATGACACGCACGAATCACATGCAAATTAAATGCATGCAGTCGGGCCAAGACCATCACAGCCTTTTGACTGAACATCCCCATGGTAGCTCCTGCCCGATAGGTCCTTGGATCCACTGTTCTTGGGACCCCACTGGCCAAGGTAGGAGACGCTATCCAATACTGAGTTGGTACCTATCATTGCGAAAACCGGGGAATGATGCTCCAATGCCCATTCCCGTTCCACCCCATCAGTCATTCCCCTACTGGGAATGTTGCTCCCCATTCTCCTTTCGAGAATGGTAACACCATGTAACTATGTAAGTATTTCCAAGGGACGATAATGTACTGAGCTATGTTGGAAAATGGTTCAACTGAACTGATCGGTCCCAACTTGTAGTTGAGCGAAAACTTAAGTTATTTACTTTGCTCAAGGGGGTTGTTCTTAATTGCCACAGACCAAGCCATTCCACCAACCACAAACCAAACTTGTACCTGTTCGCACCAGCCACCATACCAACCATGGCTTCAATTATCAGCCGGGGATCGGACTCACATCCACCTCGTGGCTAGTCCAATACTGTCCCCCCTGACTGTAGCACAATTTTAAATCACCGAGCCAACTGCTCGCCCAAGATTTTAATTCTCTTTAAAGATTTTGAGTGAAACTATTAAGATTAATAATTGACTATAGTGTATTTAATCAGCAACTAAGGTTATTCAAGGTTTAATAGAGTTCATCAGTGTTAAAGAGGCTAAGTGTGAAACTGGGTATAGCTAAGTTGCATATCATTCTAAACTATCGATTTTCAGTATTTCAACATACAATTAAAATAATGCAGTAGAAATTAAATACTAAAACATTAGAAACAATTGGGTTCAACATGTTCAAGGGCGTGCGGCTTGCCTTGCTAGGCTGAGGGTTCGTCTAGGGCGTAGTGGATGTGGTCGTACTCGGCTCTTATCTGATCTGGCTCCTATTCTGAGTACTATTCCTGCTCCGGAAACTGTTTGATGGTCGGACCTAGCGTAAACAAATGAAAAACGGTAAATAAACGATAAACGAAACGAAAACAGCGAATGAAAACGAAAACAGAAAACAAACGAAACGAAAATGAAACGAAAAATGAAAACGAAAAACGAAAAAGAAAACGAAACGAAAATAAAAATGGAAAACGAAAATGAAAAAACGGGTCAGAGGAGATTGAAGGGCAATTTAGGCATTTCGGTAATTTTGGGAGCTTCAAATGGCAGAGCAGAGGCCGTTTTTGGACTCAGTGGCTCGAAACGGTCAAGATGGTGAAATTTGGCCCCCTTTTAGAATTTATTGGGATTTTCTGGGTTTTTGAACTATTTAAAATTTGAAAAGAAAATGAAAAAGAAAAAAAGAAATTTGGGCTGCACAGTAAAAATGCTGGCCCATGGCCCACGCGGGGAAAGCATGTGCGCGCACATAATGCTAGGCCGGATTGGCCCGCGAGCGAAGAGCGCACGGGCTCGGGCTGGCCCAGCCGCGAGAGACAGGGGGGTGTGATCTGACTGGTGGGGACAGGCGGCAGAGAGGGGCGGGCTCGGGAGGGTTAGGGTTATCGGAGGGCAACGGCGGGGGAGATCGAGGCGGCGACGAATGCCGGAGAGGACGGCGGCGGGACAGGGAAACTCACCGGGTGACAGAGGGAAGGGGGCGAGGGAGCTCGGGAGCTCGGGGGTGGGGGGGTGGGGGTTATAGCTGCGCAGAAGAGAGAGAGAGAGAGAGAGAGAGAGAGAGAGAGAGGAGGGAGCGAGAGGGGGAGAGAGTGAGGGCGGCGAGCCGGGTGTGTGACGTCGGCGGAGTGGGCGACGACGGGGGCTGTGGCGAGGAGCAGGGGATGGGCGGTGGGATGGTGACGGGATGCGATCAAGACGGGAGTAAGTGGGCGCGTGACGCACGCGAAGTGCGGCGGAAGACGTGGGCGCGGCCACGCGCGTGACGTGCGCGTATGGCACGGACGGGGAATGCGGCGGCAGCGCGCGGGCGCGTGTCGAGCGGCAGCGGCGGCCGGACGGGAACGGGCCGAAGGCGAAGAAGAAGAAGAAGAAGGCCCAAAACAGGTAAGATTTGAAATCCAAACGCAAATTCGGGTTCAAATCAATTCAATTCTTTGACTTTCTTTTTGAAATTTCGAGTCATTTTAGTTTATGTTTTTAAGTGAAGTGACTGATACATGCAACCCAATAATTAGGAGGTTGTTTCGTTGGAACAGCAATTTCGTGAGGCTTTTCTTCAGGAGATGACCAGCCTCACGCGGAATTGCGAGCGAGACCATCTCTTTTTTACTTGGTGTCACTTCTAATCCTTTCGTAACAGTGTAACACTATCTCACCAAATCATGAAACGCAATAAAAAATCGTTGAACCCACTTGGTGCGGATGCAACATCAGGAGCGATGTACGCATCGTGCTTTTGGTTGAGCTCTCTCAGCACGTCCGGTTTTGCCTGCGCTTGTTCTCTCTGTTGAAGAAACCAAATCACTTTTGGATCGAGTCGTCTCATTAAACTAGAGCTCTTTTACGATGGATTAAATTGAATATGAACCGTTCATTCTTTTCGATCCAATGGATCAGATTAACTAGAGTTTACTTATACTACACCTGGTAGTAGAGTAGTAGAAACACCTTTAATAAATCAACAGTTAGATGTGATTTTTTTACTACACATTTTATACTATAAATATAATCCACCGTAAAATTTCTCTTAAACTATTCTATCGTTATTCGTTCAACCGCTTCACTCGCCACGCTTTAGGCATTTGTTACAGAAGCTGTTGTTTCTCTAGTCCTCTAAAATTCGTCTTGAACAAACTTAGTTTTATTTTATTTGAATTTATCAAATTAGCCTCTTTGGTGAGCTCGAAAAGCACAACAGACTACACAAGAAAAGCTCGAAAAGCACAACAGACTACACAAGAAAAGCTCGAAAGTCCGGTTCCGAGCCCAGTTGGCCTGGAAGAAATCGGTAGGTGGTTCCAAGCCCGATTGGCTCGTAAGGACGGGATTAATTAGTGAGTTTGATTTATTTGTGATTTAATTAAATGATCAATTGAGAAATATAATTAAATTAGTGATTAATTAGTGGAGTTGATTTTTACTGATGAAGGGGAGTTCGGCAAGAAACTTAGCACGACATGCAACCTGTCGAGCTTCTCGAATGCGGAAGGTGACTCATGTAGTCTACCGTGCCTTCTGTGCTAATCAAGGTAGTTATTTTCATAAATTTGACTAAAAGAAGACTAAATTTGTTAAAAACGAAGTTTAGATAGATTTGAAAAAAAAAATACTTTCACATGGGGCTTAAAAAGCAAATTTTTTTTGCAAACTCATCAGCTGGATGTTTTAATTTTTGTGGTGGTACAAGTATACATGCATCATATATGCTCTTCGTATTTTTCTCCCTTTTGTCGCCTTAGTTTATTTTTGCTCTGAGAAAGGACACTCGAGTCAAACTGAAGCCTGTAGATCTCAGAAGGATAAAAAAATCTTAAAAATTTCCAATTTGGTATAGTAAATTCAGTGAATTTCATCGAATTTCTACCTTTTGGATCAAAATTGCCTACTTAGCCCAACCGACCTCCACTGACCCTAATCCTCTGTCTCCCTCTTGCCCGAGCGGCGGTCTCACCCTCCTCTCCCGCGCCTCGCGGCCTCGCCAGATCCACGGCGGCGGCTGTCGAGCGCATCATGCCTGTCCTGGCCGGATCTAGTGGCCATTCAAATCCACGGCAGGGGCAACAACAAGTGCGCAAGGGGCGAAATTTCGACGATTTCAGTCGAATTTCGATTTTATCAATCTAAAAAAATCAGATTTAAAATTTAGTTTTAAAATTTTAACCAAATTTTATCTGAAATACCAAAATTTTAAATTTCAACCACTCAAAAGATGTGAACGTAAAACAAAATTTGAAATGGGCACCCACCTTTCCGCATATCGCAGGCAATGCAAACCGCATGCTTTTTTGTTTAGTCGCCTCCCCACTGTTCACCAGACAGCGACAAGTGCTATTCTATTCAACTGTTGCAAGATCAGGAATGCATTTTTTTTTTCTTCTTCTGAAACTTGAGATTGGAAATGTCCTGACCATTGTAAGTTGAAAGAGACAAGGACATGTTGATGTTGCGGTGGCTCCATGCAACTACAAAAAGAATCAGAGTAGCCCTGCAGCCTCTGTGACAGGGTTAGTTGCACCGTCTATGTTGCAAGTTACAATGGAGCAATGGACAGGACAAATTAAGTAATAAGTTTGGTGCAACTCGGTTGCCAATGCAGTGAAGAAGACAAGAGGCATCTGAGAACAGGCCCCAATGTGATCTACATACAACTTTTGGTGACGTGATCGCACTAGAAAAATACGGTAGTGCTGATGCCATGCCAGCCACAACGGACTCAGGCTCGAGAGTCGGGACAAGGAGATGCAAACAAGCAGTTACAGTGAGGGCAATGACACACCTGTAGCAAAGCTTCGGCAGGGAAAAGCCAGCATGCTGATGCCGCTCATTTGCAGACAATGTCAAGTGCCGACCATTCAACACCAAAGCGACTACTTGCAGATCACAGAAAGAGAACCATTTTTTTTTGTTTTTGAGAGTTTGGGGGTGCGCATATTTCAGTCTGAGTATTTCTGAGTTTCAGACAGATGCAACTCGTAAGAAGGTAAAAGAAGAAATGAAAACAAAACTAGTTCCCGAGATATATGGAGACATGTAACTTGAATCTGCGTACAATCTCAGGACAAAATAGGCTTTTATACAATGGGTGCAGCTGCAATTCAAACCAAGTTGCTCATTTCAAGATAGCAAACAAGAACATTGATTCTATGTTTCCCTTTTTAATACAAGTTGTATAAATCTTGAAACAAACGTATGGGTAAGTAATTATTATCTACTATTTATTTATGTTTAAATATTTGTGCAATTTTTCAAAAGAAAAACACATAAGCACCTCCCAGCAAAGTAATTTTCCAGTGAACTACTCTCAGAGTGGCATATATTGAGTTGCATGCACCAGCCAGTTCACCCAAAAGCTTAAAAACTGATGAGGAAAGACGGGCAATTCACTTATACTTCAACACGCCCCCTCACGTGTAGGCTCCCTCAGGCCTAAGACGTGGAATAGAAGTGGGTTGCAATTATTATTTTTAAATTGCACCAACCGGGTCTTGAACTCGAGACCTCTTAGCTTTGATACCATATTGAGTTGCATGCACCAATCAATTCACCCAAAAGCTTAAGCTGATGAGGAAAGACGGGTAATTCACTTATACTTCAACAGCATAAATACTGTATAAAGTCTCATGGTTGAGGTAACTCACTAACTCTGGTACAACATATGTACATGCACGATTTTTGATGCCACACTCACACAAACAAATGGTTGACACGCAGACTGAACTAAGTACTCTACATGTTACACTCTCGACTCTCGAGTGACTGCGTGAGTTCACTTGCCGTTGCCGGCGGCCATGGCGTCGTAGAAGCGGCTCCTCCTGACCTCCTCCGGCGGGATGAAGGCGTCCGGGCCGAGCCCCAGCACGTTGAACACCACGTCGTCGATGGTCCATGACTCCTCCATCCGCGTCACCACACGCGCGGCGCGCACGCCGACGCCGAACCGGGCGAGGTGCGCCGTGGACCGCCCCGCGTGCGCGACGGCGACGCCGTCCACGGCGCGGTAGTCACCGATGCTCGACGCTATGGTGGTCTCCCAGTACATGGCTGGCGCGCCGGGCGACTGGATCCGGGTCAGCTGCGAGTCCTCCAGTCGCGCGAGAAGGCCGCTGCGCTGGCTAAAGAACCCCGTCATGCCGTGCCGGATCACCTCCGCCGTGCCGTCGCTCCAGCTCGACAGAACCGAGGGGCCGACGTCCAGGCGCAGCACGAAACAGTCGTCGCCGTGGATATTCTTCTCGCCGGCGTGCTCTGCCGTCGAGAAGATGGACGCGATCGCCACAGGATCCAGACCCTGCAGGGACAAATCAATATACTATCAATGAACATGTGAAATAACTGCATGTCTTGGAGTAACATTTAGCTCAGCTCATTACTGTAACCATGAGACCAGTTTATCTGTGTCAGAATTTACCCAGGTGAAAACTATACTTGGTACAGTTTGCTTCTTGGCATATGAAAATTTTGACAGAAATATCTAGGTGCGCTCCATAATGCCAATGGAAATATGAAGTAAGGCAAGGGGGCTGGAACTCTAGCAGTGTATTATTTGTGTTGTGACAACATCTGGGTTTAGGTAAGAACATGTCATTACAGCTTAGTTTATTGGCATGGGACAGAGGATAATGCTGATATAGAAATGCAGTACTCCTAAATGAAACACCCTTGTACAAAATTCTCTAGCATAGTACAAACAGCTAAGATCCTCTATGTATATGTTGCAGCCGTACTAGCCATCTACATAAATAATTTTTAAGAGGACCACCCTTATATATTTCTTATCGTTTCTACAGAGATTTGGTGAAACTTTTTGAAGTCTTGAAGTGAGATAGGAGAAATAGTGAGTGAACAAACATGTACACAAATTAGTACTACTCTCATCGGTCGTAAGAACCATATATTTTCATCACCAATTTGCTCTGAATTGCTAGAGCCAAATTGGTGTTTTAATCCATCTACTTAAGTCAACAAAATCCTATGCTCACTTGAAAATTTTGCATTGTCGAGTTGAGCTAATCGTTAGCCTAGACCGCCTAGACGAACGACTTAACCAATTAACTAATTGAGGCCACATTGGTCCAGTATTCAAACAGTAACACCTGCTACACAACCAAGTAAAATGTTTGGTAAGCATGAACATTTCAGAATCAGATCATGCTTTCAGCACCCAATTTTCCTACCGCCGAGTTGGTTAGGGTAGTTTTGTTAAAAATTATCACAACCTATAGCAAAAGTGTCTTTCGGTTTGATCAAATAAACCACAAAATCTATTGTTTATCTTCTTTCAGAGGATTGGGAACACTGTTTGATCGATCAGCTACAGATTTACTGGTAACATATGAATGCATTTTTTTAGGTAATAACGGTAGTACTCTCATTGCCAATTTTTTCAACAAACCCTTGTCAACTCCCATTAGCACACTAACATATATACTTATGTTGTTCAGCAAGAACCTAAATAACAATGTTCCATTTGGCAAGTAGATCCGAATAAGCCTAAAGAAAAGCACCCAATCTAGGTTAATGAACTCACATTCACTAATCTATCTATGTTCAATCAGACATCTCCCACTAGGCACTTTATAAAAGAGCATCCCACACACACAGATATTCCAGTCCCATGTGAGGCAAGGCAAAGACAGGCTAATCTCACACCTAATGCTCTCTCTCCAGGTCAAACAAGATAGTTAGCCACTTAGAACGTACTAAGAAGGCCTCTCTCCTACAGAAAGCAGATGAAAGCATGAGGCATGCAGCATCAATAATGACATCAACAGTGTGGCATGGCATGCGGTGGCAGTGCTACCAGCTCGAGATCTGGGAGTTGGGCTCTGCCGTGCCGTGCCGTGCCGAGCCAGCCTAACATCACCTTCGGCGAGGTCCAGGCATGGCCAAGGCAAGCCGTGCTGCCACCGTATCGTACCGGCACATGCCATGTCCTGTTGGACATGTGGAGTCATGGCCGCCGGCATCGGTCCGTCACTATGGGCGGCACCAAGGACGAGGAGCGAATGTCAACCACCGGCGAGGATCCGGTATACATAATTATTTAGAAAAATCAACTAAAATTTATTTATTCATTGGGTATAAATACAAGTTATTGTATTGTTAAAAACCTTACGCCCCAAAGTAGGGTTCCCCTGGTAAGGAAAAGAATACGGTAACATTATGCATACATACTAACTATCCCCTAATGTCCAGATCGTTCATGCGTTCCAGGTCAGTGTGGAGGAGGGCGAGAGGAGACGACGGAGGTGCGGGGAGATGGTGACTGCATCGGATGGGTACTGGGCGAGGCACAGAGGAGATGTAATATTTGATGATGGTCTGCGCCATTGGAGTAAGGTAGTTGATGATGAGCAGATAGGATGTTCTTTTTACGAAATGGCTGCTTTCGTGCCGAACCGATCCAAACACGGTCTAGTTGGTCATGTTGTGTTGTACCACCTATCATATTGAGGCTCAGCATAACCCATCATTCATGCCGTACCAACCTCATATGAAAACATCTATGTCGCTCGTGCTTTGTACTGTGCTAAAGACTAGCCCAAAACGGCATGGCCCATTTTCGAGGTCTATCCAGATCCCTAAGATAACAGCTGTGCAGTGTGCATATAGGTAGGATATACTATATCCGACTTCTTTTAACAAAGTTTCTTCCTCACATCCAATTGTTCCTCTTGTTTATTTGATCCTCTCCTTTTTCTTTCTTTCTTTCTTTGTCATGTATGGCATTTCCTACACTGACTTACGCAGGCTTGCGCGCGCGCGCAGATCCAAAGCATAAGGCTATACAATGGCAAAGCAAAAAAAAAAAAAAGAACGTTTGTGGGGCCCACTTGTCATGGGCCAGCCAAGCTAATAACACGGTGCATACGAGACATGCCATGGCCGGTGTGATTGGTAAAGCGATACGAGAGAGAGAGAGAGAGAGAGAGATAAAAGGTTGGGGGATGCAAGGAAAGGAGCGGAAAAGAAGAATATGGCATCACGATGCAATGCCATTGCCAGTGTGAAACTGTGAAAGAAAGCGTCAATTGCCAACCTGGAGGGCGCGGCGGAGGGGACGTGAGCAGCCACGCGCCGCGTGCGCGCCGAGCCAGGGGGTGCGGCGCCAGGCGACGCGACCGTCGCTGCCCGCGGCGACGTGCTGTCCGGCCACCACCATCTCGAGGAGCCACATGCTGGGCGCGAGCTGCCACAACACGAAGCTCCCCTCGTGGCCCCGCCCGCCGCTGCCGGCTCCCCCGGGCTCCTGCAGCATCGCCAGCCGCACCCTCCCCGCGGCGTACATGCTCTTCACCGAGCCCTCAATCTTCCCGCACCCCGTCGTCGCCCTGAACTGCTCTATTATGTACTGCGCCGACGACGCCACCTACACGCAGCATACATATTAATACATAAGCAAGCAAACGCATGAAGACTAAGAGGAGCGTTTCATATGTGCCAAGGTACAGTGCGATCGATGTATGCGCGGACGTACGTGCCGGGGGAGGCGTGGGAGGAAGGGAACAGGGGAGAGGGGGCACACGAGGACGGAGAGGAGCACGCGGAGCCCAGCGGCTGGCCGGGCGTCGTCTCCGGTGCCGGAAAGGAGGCGGGCCCACCGGTGCAGCGCCGCGTGGAGACCGGACCGCCGCCGCGCCGCTTCCTCCTCGCCGCCGCCGGGCTCCTCCGCTAGCGGCTCCAGCGCCACCCTCGATCTCATCTTCTCGATCACTTGCTCCCTCTCTCTCTCTCTCTCTCTCTCTCTCTCTTCCTAGCTTAGCTTCCGTGCCAGGCTGCGATATTTGTTGCTTCTGTTGCTTCGTGTTATTGTAAGGGAAGGAAGCTCTGGGAGTGCAACTTGCGAGCACGTAGCACGGGTTTTCTAATGGTTGGACGGATGACGTGTGGGCCCCCGCGCGCGTGGGTCCCGAGTGTCAGTGGGATCTATAGGGTTGGGGCCGCGTGAGGAGTGCTGGAGATGGAAGGCAGGGGCGAGAGGGAAGCGAATGGGATTGGGGAAGGGTCAAAATCTCGCTCGCGCTCGGGAGAACAAACAACGGGTAGCGCTGCTGGAGTGCTGGTGAGAGCGCACTGGCTGAGCGAGCCTGCTTCCCGCGGAAGTGAAGTCTGCTCTCACGCCAGCATTTTCTGATCAGCCACTGGATCTTGCTTACACCCTTCAATCCAAGGAATCAATAGTTTAAATCGAGAGCTTTGTTACTGCACATTAAATTCAATACAGACTATTCATTCTTTTCGATCTAATAGTTCAGATTAGCCGGTATTTATTTATACTTCATCTCTCTAGCACAACCATTGCTCAGAATTGGTCTTTGATTTTATTGAGCTAGTCAACAAGCATGGAAATGCTGCTTCATCTTAGAATCATAACATCAGCGAGTGAAACAGTTTGACCAAGATCATAGCCTTTTGGTCCTCGCAGTTCACCATGGACATCATGTAAACAACATCATCGTCGTCTATGCTCAAGGCAGGGTAACCGGAAGTAGTTATCAGGTTGCTCGAGGTTGCCTTGATAACTCTGGAAGTAAAACACAATGCCTTGCGTGTCTGACCGAGATCTCGGCAGATTCAACCGTGCAGTCGAATTTTCGAACAATTCATTTGCATTTCATCAAATGTATGAATAAAAAGTAAGTCTAATGAACTTTCTCCATCAACTAAAACTCTTCTTACCTTGCAATTACTAACCGTAGAAGATACTACTAAAGGAAGTTTACAAGAAGTAGACATACCTTTTGGACTATCATCTTTGCTGAAGGCGACCACGACGTCCGACCACCTTGGAAAGTCTGGCTTTCCTGGTCGGGTGCCAATGTTATTAACCTCCCTCCATGCGGACTTGAATTGCCTCTTTGAAGAATATGTAGAGGATCCCCTAAAATCATGTTGACATGATTATTAGGCTTCTAATAATAACCCATGTTTTCATCAAGGTTGGCATGAGATACTTTCCAGAATAAAATTCATCTATGCGCCTTAATTTGCCAGGTATGACAATTGCGTAAGTCATTTCCAAGTGCATTATGCAAAAGACATCATCGGCCGTTCCCACTATTTGAAGTGGGACCCTTAGGAATGAACTGGTTATCTATCTAATCAGGTTTCTTCTTCCAAGGTGTTTTAACCTTGAAGTACGCAGGTCGTTCAAAGACGCATGTGACTTCTTTTTGAGAGATCTTTTTACTCTTTTTCTTACTCTTACCCTTCGGTCTTCAGGTGTGAAGGTGTTCTTAGGCTTATTACTTTCAAAAATCTTCAAACCTATTACTTTCGAAAAATCTTCAAACCTGGTTGAGGTGGTATGACCCTTGTCGATCATACGGTTCCATTTAACCACCTCATGTGCATCTGAGTACTGATCTGCCATATCGAAGAGTTCTGATATGGTTGATGGTGGGTGAATGTTGAGGTCCTTCGTGAAACGTTTGTAGCGTACAACCTGTTTAAATGCACGTATCACAGAATCATCAAATATATTTGGAATTGCATTACTAACCTCTACAAATATTTTGAAAAATTGATGTAAATTCTCATTAGAGGTTTGATGAAGAGGATGCAGGCCGTCTTCTTTACCTGGCTTTGCATAACAATTTTTAAAATTGTTTAAAATGGTATGACATAAATTTTTTCAACTAAATATGGATTCTTCCTATTGATTAAATAACCAAGTTTTTGTAGATACTTTAAGGACAGTGGGAAGATAATTCGCTATTACCTTCTCATCGCCTCCAGTAGCTTGGATAGCAGTGGTATATATTTGGAGAAATTCTAATAGATTAAGTTCCATCGTAGCTTTCCGAAGAAACTAGCTTGAATTTTCCAGGTCAAGTGATGCTCTTGAGCCCTAGAGAAAAGACTTTGCCTCCTGTACATAATCCCAAATGTGTTCTTACTTTAGGCATTTGTTCTATATAATCAGGAGAACAAGGTCGTCGACTACAATGATTAATTTTTTCACCTGGGCCAAGACTGTCAAAAGCACTTATCCTTTGTGGATTGCTCCTCTGTTGGTAGTCGGTGCTCTATTGACGCCGACTAGACAAGGAATTGTCCATGCGAGAATAAGTTAAAGATCTCATGAAGGGGATACGCTTTGTACTTCTGCAGCAGCTTCTTGTAGATCAGCAGCTAGAGATCTTATAAGTGGTATATTATCCCCGTCCATGGGTTGATTTAAAATTGCATTAGTTATAATGCAAATTTTATCCACATGAGTTTCCTCTTGTGAACTATTAGGGATCAAATTCAAGTCCCTTACTGGCACCCTTGGAATATGTGGTGTGATCGGAAAGACATGTCGGGGATGACTCCCCGAGGGATCCGGCCTTCACAATGTCCCTAGTTGCCTGTTGTGGTGAAGACATCTTGCCTTTTCCACAACCTTTTATTTTGCAATTGCGAGGCTCTCACATTGTTCCTGAGTAGCCTTTTCTTGAGCTTCATGCTATTCGCGTTCCACTCGTTGTGCATCTCTCTTCTGCACTGCACAAACGCGGAATCTGGAATTGATGGAGGGGGTGAGTACTCCCTCATCAGATGATGACGATGGGGTATAATTGAGATCAAGACTTCGGAGAAAATCCTCTGAAGATGAACTCTTATGGATGTCATTGTTGTTCTGGTAAGTTCAAACATTGTCGACTTCCCTAGGGCATGTGCCCTGGTTCTCTGCATCTGGGATACGAGCAAGTGTGGAGTCGCTCTGTCTCCCTAGTTTTGCATCGGGAATTGGCGCTCTTGGTGAGGTCTCATCCAGTTTGGATGAAATTGCCAATTCTAACAATTCTGCCCTAGTAACGTATTCAGAGTAAAAGTTACACTTACCTTCTTTTTCCTCCACGAAGTTATTGGCGATGAGGTGAGCATAGTTGGCAAGATCGAATGATTTCTCTTCATCCATTGCTTCCGGCGATAGCATATTACCTTTTTTAATCTTAATTTCTGACGAAGGCTCTCCTTCTAGCGCCAACTGTCTATGTTCAAGACCAAGAGGTCCCTAGATCGAGCTTACGAATGTAATTTGGATTGTCTTTGTTTAACAATTCAGGGATGGCAGTTGTCACCTTCTAAGAGGTGTCTTTCCGCCAAAAGCCATCTTCTCGTCAAAAGGTGTCTTCTCGTCAAAAGGCGTCTTCTTGTCAAAAGGATGTCTCTTCGTAAGGAGTAACTTTCAATCGGTTGTCTGTACCTGTTAGAGAAAGTGTCATCTGCGCGCTAGTCTTATGCGAAGTAACTTCTTTTCCGACCTCAAGCAGGTTGGGAGAAGGTTGTTTAATGCCCGACCTGTACTCAGGTCGAAGCAACTGAATGATCCATCTCCGATCAGCGTGTATATAGCTGGTTGGGAATATCTTCACGTGACTAATTTTCAATATGGTTGAAGTCATAACCAAGTAATGAGCCTTGGGCCTTATATTTACTTATGGGTCTTTTTATTTGTAAGCGTGTAGGCCCATACTTTATTTAAGGACATGTTAATCATCATCATACCTGTAGTTTGGGTCACTCGAATCATCTGACTCCCATTGAACCTCAGAAACATGTCCTCTATAAAATTGATCCAACCCATGCTCGGGTAACTCGGATCATCCGACTCCCATTGATATCCACTAAACATGTTCTCTATTGAATCGATATGGCCTATAGTCCAAGTACTCCCATTGAGATTCGCTGGACATGTTCTCTATTAAAGTGATCCAACTAATGATCTAACCTAGTCGGATTATCCGACCCAAACTTGGATTTTTTGACAAGTCTGAAATTTCACATACTTTCCAAATCTAGCATCCTCACTTGGTTTATTGACCTTCTCTGACTAGATATAAGCTAGACGAACCAAGTGTGCATAACAACTAGATACCCAACCTAATTAGGCTTAAGCTAATATCCTTGAACCCTCCTAATAGTATGGTCAAAGCAAAAATAAACATATAATAAAAACAACCCAAAGTTGACTCCATGGATCATTTCTTGTCACAAGGTCCTTAATCTTCATGCTTTGCCCTCGTTTATACCATTTGGGGATCCATGAACACCAAGAACAACCAATATGCTGGTGTCAAGTACTAACTCATCTCAAAATCTTGAAACATGGTTAGTCTTGACAAACAAACACCATTAATCATCAAAACACTTAATTGTCTGAAATTAGAGGCCTAGATGCTTACACTCCCTCTAGCGTAGTTCGATGCTAAAGACAGCGTAGGAGGGCACCACTCGACACCAGGACAAGCGTGGTCAACCCTTGCTATCAGTTCTGCGTTTCTACCGGTGTAGCCCATCTACTTCTTCTTGACTTTTGGCAAAACCTCAACTCAACTTTTGTGTGATTTTAGAGGTTGTTTTCGGTGAATTATCACTGTCATCTCCCAATGAGGTCAATGATGAGCCAACGCTCATGGAGCGGGTCAGCGCCCATGTCTAATAGTGGCCTACTCACGTTCCTTCCGTATTTGCTCTAAACTTTCCATATAAAGATTATTTGCATGAAATTTGCTTCGAAAAACATAAATACTCCTTTGTAGCTTCTCTCTCAACTGAATGGTGCCCAAACCCTCTTTTTGGCTCTTTTTTAGAGTTTTCCTACAAGATCAACTTAGCACCACATATATCTCAAAATTGTTAGAGTTAGTTTCCAAGTGGCACAATTATCAAGGTAAATAATGATAATATGGGGCAAGTAAATCTTTTAAAACAAGCACCAACATTGTGCAATGGAGAGCCTTATCATAAACCATCCATACTTCTCCTCTTTATCAAATTGGATGTTAATCTTGGAACAGTTCTTTACATGGCATAATGACTTAATCACAACGATAAGAATTTTTTTATTAATTCGTGCAACCTTGCTTAGTTTATCATGACTAGCGCATGAACGCGAAAACAGATATGCTACTTCATCAAATATTAATTGACAACCAAATCCTTTTTGAAAAAAATATTTGGTCATCATGCCAAATATCTATGACATTTTTTTGTTCATTCACTGAATAAGGCAGTGGTAGTTTATGTTCATTGGATATTTGTTTGATCATATTACAAATTATGCACTATTCATTGTGGATTAGAGTCTCACTTATTTTGATAAAGGACAACTTCTTGTCAATTAAAAAGAGAGATATGATCATTGCTCACTACTTCTCAAAATATTTGCCGAAGTTTATACCAACAATCATCGAATTCAAGAAATACACATCATGATTTATTTAGATTCTAGAGTATATGGTTTGCTTATTTTTTGCTTTACATGTCTCATGTTCTTTAATGTTTTTCCCACAATTTTCAAGCTATATTTTTAGATGTATCATGTTTTCCACTACACGAGGATTTAAATCGTTGTTTCATTGTGTTTAAAAATTAGTATATACGCATGATGACATGATGTTATATGACAATTCTTTTAGTCTCTATTTTGTATTACACTATTGGCTAGAGTTGTTCTGTTAATGTGGTCATTTAGATCCATATAATTTTGATTATTTGTAATAAGCCGTGTTCATCACATTCAAGAAGCAAATTGCCAAATTAATTCATGAATTTATATCGTAACTATGTTTGATTTGGAGTATATAACTTATTTATTTATTATGCATGGTCATATGTTCTAACATATATTTATCTATCATTTGAAGACTAAAGGTGGCATGCTCTTCATATTTAAGGATCACTATAATTTAAGTTATGCTATTTTTTTTTATTACCATTACAACAAAAACATTCTGTAAAGGCATTTTTTTATTATTTTTATATAATTTAAAGTTTTATTTGTGGATGAATAGAAAAGTTAGCTACATAAAACTTCTAACTTAACCCGATATTTTTTTCACTCTCCTCACTCCAACTTTTTTTGACCAATAACAATAGGAGAGACTCCTGCTTGCGTTATATTATGTTATGTTATGTTATATATATACATATGAGAAAATATTGTGTACGAGAGGGGAGGGAAAGAATGTACATGATGTGAGGAATTAGATTATCACTCCCACTTATTATATTGGTAATGTACTAGTGTATCGTGGGAAAATTTTATGTAATATGTAAAATAAACACGTACATACTATAGTGACTACTATTTATTTTAATAATATAATACTAAATAAGTTTAATATATCTAGAATATTTACTTGCTAAATTGATTTCCTTGACTATCGAATCATTGCCATGTGGAAAGATGCTACTAGGGATAGCAATAGAACAGGGGCTAGCAGGGGACCCTCCACCATCCTTACCCCTTAGGTCTTGTTTGGAAGGCACATTCCCGGCCGGGATCCATGTAGATGGGCCGGGACTTTAGGCTAAAATCCCGGCCCATCCACATAGATCCCGGCTAGGAATGGGCCTCCCAAACAAAGCCTTAGGGATCATCTTGGGAATTAAAAAAATTAAATATATTTTTCTGCAAGTTAATATGACTTTATAATTTATTTATAAGTATTTAGTTATATTTTATCTCAAAATATAGCCTAAGAATTAATTCTAGTACATATTAGTTTAATGCCTGTGTGTTGCCACTGATAAAAAAAATCATATGACCAGTAATAAAAAGCTCGTCTACACAAAACTATGCTAAAGGAGGGGCTTAACTAATGCAACCAGGTCATAATTCAAAAAATATGAACTCTCAAGGCATTATATTTCTATTCACAAAAGCCACAGTGCATGCATTAACGTGATTTCATCGGATGTAATATTTGGGTCTTATTAGCGTTGTTTTTTTTTCTGAAGGGGGTGACTATCTGCTGAACGCCCCAATCGACAAACCCAGTGGTGACACTGCTGCCCATGGACAATTATATTACTCCAATTGCCGCTGGATGACCGCCCCGTGCCGCAGCCGCTGTTATGGACTCCAGTGCTGCCACTGACGCCCTTCACGCCGCTTCCATTGCTACCCACCCACTCAGGAATGTGGATATATATATATTTAGAGGAGATATAGATTATTAACCTACAAATTAACAGTTCATCCGGAAGCTGTTCTTGTGATCAGAAAGTGTGTAGTGCTTAATCTGTTGTTGAACGGTTGGACGGACCTTCTGAAATTTGCAACTACGCTGATTTCCAAAAAGAAGCTGCAGAACACACTGTGATTTCTGGCAGGGTAGACATCCATCAGAGTTTTTGCGAGCCAATATCAATTCCATGAAAGAAATAAACGATGCTTCTATGCTTTCTCTCCCAATACAAGTTGAACAAATCTCGAAGCAAACGAAGAGGTAAGTAATTACTATCTACTCTTCATTCATGCTTTAATTTTTGTGCAACTTTTAAAAAGAAAAGTATAGAAGCACCTCTCGAGAAATAACTGCTTTCAACTATGTGCATTGCATACACCTCATCGGCAGCTTCATACACCTGCAACACAGCCAAACAGTAGCCAAAACATTCTATCAAGTTCAAGAATCAGCTTAAATCATAGGATCAGTTCACAGCCAAAAACAACATCAGTCCTTGCTACAAGTCTAGCAACAAATGATGCTATTAGAGTTCTTTGTTTGATGGCTTAACTGTGCAGTTTGGGTTCTAGTTACATTGTATTACACATGTCATATTTATTTTAAAAAGAACGTGTACATGTTGTGTATTTTTAACCACACCAAATATGACATGAGCTGCTCTCCCCCCCCCTTTTTTCTCCCTCAGAACATTTAGGCACCTCAAACCTTGCTTTGTTATTTATAGGGTGAAGACCTGAAACAAACCACCGCCGTGTTTTTGCCATCTGCCCCTCTTCCATGGTCATTACCCGTTCGTTCACTATTTATGCTTTGTTCCTCCTAATTCTACTCTCATTTGCCCCTGCAAATTCTGCTGCTTCTTGTGCCTCGCAGGCCTCTGATCAGGAGGTTCTCTTGGGTGGATGGTTCAAGACCTTTGGAGGTAGTGAGGTATCGTTGACAGTTGTTTGATTTTGTTACCGAAATCCCTTTCCATGATCTATTCGTTTGCTCGGTTTATAATGTTTTATGTTGGAACAAGGTGCATTGATGAAGAAACAAGAAATGAAATGCATCATTTTTTAGATACGCGTTGTGCATTTGTAATTCGCATTTTGTTATAGATTTCTTGCTCTCCACTTCTCAACACATCTTATACTAACAGCGTATGATCTTACCATAAGAGTGAATTATTTGATGTCCCTTGGTAAGATAGAAAACAACGAAACACAAGATAAGAAATATGTTGTCTTGATTTCCCTTTATTTATGCAGGGTGTCGACGCACACATAAAGAACACAATTGCTTCAGAGATAGCAAACAACTGAAGGAAGGCATATCAGAGGAAACAATAGGCAAAAGGCAAAAAAAAATACTCTCACGTTATTACATTTTCCAATCAGTAAAATGGGGCTGTCGATCTCATACCCACCAGATGACTACCTACCAACGGATGATGATGAGAACACGGACCGGCTGTTCGTTCGGTCCCTCAGCTTCGACGATCTCAGCACCCTCGAGACCCTCGAGTCACCACCGGCACTGTTCAATGCCCTGAGCTCCAAGAGGCTTATGATAAGAGGCTCCTTAAGCTTCAGGAAAAGATCAGAGGGTGATCCATTTCATGCTGAAACTACGATATCCATGGTGAGTCCTAAACCAGACAAGGAGAGCTGCAACCATAAGCATACTGTCCTACCAAGATATGGGCCCACAGAAAACCTGCCACCAGATTCTCCGGTGGTCGGGATGGTCAGCCCCAAGCACCAGGCCGCGGCGGTGAGGGTGCAGAAGGTGTACAAGAGCTTCAGAACAAGGCGGCAGCTTGCTGACTGCGCTGTTCTTGTTGAACAACGGTGGTATGTACGGTTTCATGTGTTGGTCATGCATTATCTTGCAACTGGGGGGTGATGGTGCCTGAAATTTCTGATGCTGAGTTCAGGTGGAAACTGCTTGATTTTGCGCTGCTCAAGCGCAGCTCTGTGTCCTTCTTCGAGGTAGAGAAGCCGGAGTCAGCCCTCTCAAGATGGTCCCGTGCTAGAATGAGGGCTGCCAAGGTATTTACACATTACTCTAACCATGATCCTTTGATCTATAATACAGTGATATATATATACTGAACTGCTGAAATGATTTAGTTTTGTTCTCTTAAGACAATTGGCATACTGTAGTAGTATTACCGAATACTGAATTCATATCGCTGGTGTTTTGTTGTTGTTACTTCAGGTAGGCAAAGGTCTGTCCAAGGATGAAAAGGCTCAGAAGCTCGCACTGCAGCACTGGCTCGAAGCAGTATGCGTCAAAATCACTCTCTTCAAACACTATCCTATGATAGCACTGTACAGATCGAACTGAAATTCGCTCATGTTTCATGGACAGATTGACCCTCGACATCGGTATGGTCACAACCTGCACTACTATTACCAAAACTGGCTTCACTGCAAGAGTGAACAGCCTTTCTTCTATTGGTATAGTTCATGTGAAACTCTGAAGATTGTTTGTGAACCAGACGAGCAAAAAAGTTTATGATTTCTGAAATTACATTTGTGATAGGTTGGATGTAGGTGAAGGCAAGGAAGTCAATCTTGAGGACCACTGCCCACGATGGAAGTTGCTGCAGCAATGCATCAGGTATCTTGGCCCAGTAAGTTGCTGCATCCTGCAAACCAATCAATCTGAAATCTCAGAGTATAAAATGTTACATGTCTGAACAGAAAATAGTACTGTTACTTTGTGCAGAAAGAGAGGGAGTCCTATGAGGTGATAATTGAGGACAGGAGGCTGTTGTACAAGCTGAGCCGCAAGATTGTTGACACGTCGGAGGGCCCCAAGGATTCAAAATGGATCTTCGTGCTGAGCACAACAAGAGTCCTATACATCGGCGCGGTTAGTGAACAGTGGTATCTGTCACTTGTCAGTAGTACTTCATTAGTACTTGAACCATGAACTTACCTGTAACTGATAAAATAAGTACATTGTTGCAGAAGAACAAGGGCACATTTCAGCACTCCAGCTTCCTTGCTGGTGGAGCCACATCTGCTGCCGGGAGACTAATCGTGGAGGACGGAATCCTAAAGGTGCTGGATCTGAGGAATTCTACCAGCCTCACAGTTTTTTGTTTGTACAACACCAAACTCACCTGTCTGATTCAGTTACCCGTCGTCTTCAGGCTGTCTGGCCTCACAGCGGGCACTACCGGCCCACGGAGGCAAACTTCCGGGAGTTCATGAACTATCTGAAGAAGAGGAACGTGGATCTTACCAATGTCAAGGTGAGCAGACAAAATCTCAACTCTTATCCCCTAGATACCACAAAAAAATCCTGACTTTTTCTGATACAAGGAGCAATTTTTTTTTGTCGGTTTTGCTACAGTTGAGCCCATCAGAAGGTGGGGAGGACGAGTGGCTCAGGTTTGGGAGCGGCCTCTCCGGGCTCGACCTCACCGAGAGCAGCAAGCCCGAGAAGCAAGAAGACACCAAGTCCCAGCCCTCTCGCGCCGACGAAGACGAGGCCACCGCCACAGCCACGCCACCTTCCACCAGCGGCGAGGCAGCGAACACGGCAGCAGGCTCGCCGGTGATTAAGAGATCATCGTCCAGCAAGCGGCTGCAGCGCAAGCGGCCGCCGAGGCTGACGGTGAACAAGAGCCGGCTGGCCAAGGGCGCGGCGGAGCAGGGCGCCGGCGCGTTCGGGGACAGCCTGGATTTCTGCAAGGAGAACCTGTTCAGGGGCGGCGAGGAGGAGGTGGTGGTGGTGCCGCAGGAGAAGATCCTGCACCGGATCAACTCCAAGATGGCCATGAACTCGTACCAGCTCGGGAAGCAGCTGACGTTCCGGTGGACCACCGGCGCCGGGCCGCGGATCGGGTGCGTCCGGGACTACCCGCCGGAGCTGCAGTTCCAGGCTCTGGAGCAGGTCAGCCTGTCCCCGCGGGGCGGCGCCGGGCCAGCGAGGTTCGGGACGCCGCGGCAGAGCCCGACGTGCGCGCCGCTCGCGTCGCCGACGCCGAGGGGCCCCGAGCTCGGCGGCGAGCTGTACGGCACGGCGGGGTCTCCTGCGTCGCGGCTGCAGCACGGTGCGGCCTAGAGCGCGTGCGTGGTAGCCAGCCGGTTTGCCACTCCCGACCGCGACCTCCTGCTCGAGTTAAGATTGCGCGCGCGCGGTGGCACGGCGTAGAGCAAAGTTGTGTAGGACGAGACGGGAAAGTTGATTTGCTTTCGTAGATGTCTGTGTACTCTTGGATGGGATGCACCGACCGAATGGTCGTTTCTTGTCAGGTGGCTTTTGGAAGGGAAAAATGAGTATGAAGCTATTACCGTTCAGCTCATCGTATGCTCTGCAGCTGAGCTTAAAACACGTGTCCGCGTGTTGCTGGCACCGTGCCAATTAGTCTCTCCCGGCGTTGGCCGCCGGTACGGGACTGTGGGGAAGCAGTCCCGGGCGGCCGGGCGGGTAACCTCGTCCAAACGGCTGCGGGATCAGCATAAACCTCGTCCGGCCGGCGTGCCCCAGCAGCGGTGGCACGGGCAGCGGCCGCGGCCAACAGATGGTGTGCTCGTGCGGCTCATGAGAGGCCGGCCGGCCGTTTCCTCGGGTACGTGATTGAAATGACCCAAAAATTCAAAATGAATTTAATTTGGAGTTGGTTCAAATTTCGAGTTCAAACTTGAATTTGGAATTTGAATTTTGCTTTGATTTGGTTCGGTTTTCGTTTTTCGGTTTTGGGCCGATTTCCTCTTGGGCCTTCGGCCCATTTCCCGTTCTGGCCTGTTGGTCTCTCTCCTCCTGGCCAGCGGCCAGCTGGCCGGCCGGACCGCCTCTCCTCGCCTCGTGGCAGCCTCGCCGCCCGTGCCGCGCCAGCCGCCAACGCCGCCGCGGTCCCATGTGCCCGCGGCCGCCCGCGGCTCGCGTCTCTCGCCGCGCCCGGCCGCGCCGCCCGCGTCGCCGCCTGCAGCGTGCGCCGCGCCGCGCCCCGCCCATGGCTTCGCTGCGCCGCTTTCTCTCTCTCGGCTATAAAAGCGACCCCGCGCCTCATTTCTCCTCGCCCGCTCCCGCCTCGCCCTCCGCCGTAGGTGAGCCTCCTCCCACTCACTGCTGCCTGGCCGGGCTCGATCGCCGCCGCATGCCGGGCTCGGGGAACCCTAGGAGTTCCCCTCTCCTCTCGAGCGTGGGCAGGCCACTTCGGCCTCGCCGCTCATGTTGTGGCCGTTCTGACCCGATCTTTGTTCGGCCCAAGCCTTTGTTTTAACTTGATGTTTTCGATTTTTGATTTAATAATTCATTTATTAAATCCGAAAATCGATTTTAATCCCAGAAAATGCCAGAAAAATCCCCGAAAATTCCGTGAGCCCCAGAAATCCACCAAATACACTACCCGAACCGTTTCGATCCCCTGAGTCCAAAAATGCCCTCCGTTCCTCAATCCGGAATTCCCAGAATTCCGAATTGCCCAATTCGCCCTTCGTTCTCTCTCTCGGCAGGTTCGGTTTTGGTTCCGTTTTCGTTTCGGTTTCTTTTTGTTTTTCGTTTCTTTATTTGTCGTTCGTTCTTGTCACGCTAGATCCAGACGTTGGACAGTTCCAGGAGCAGACGCAGATCCCGGAGCAGACGTTGGACCCGACAGGAGCTCAGAACGACTACGTCAACGACAGTTCAGCCGATCCGATCGCCGAGCAAGGCAAGCCGTACACCCGTTGATCATGTTGATCCTATCATGCCATGCTATAGTAGTATTTATTTAATATCGCATTATTTTACTGTATGTTGAATTATTGAAAACAGTATTTTAGAATGACATGATACCTAGGTAATGCCGAAATTGCTTGTGAAACCTCCTTGAATATATTGAACCTTATTATATCCTTTGTAACCCTAGATGTTGGTATTATTAAATAAATTACGGTTATTCCTGTAGTTAGTTCAAATGCTTTGAAAATGGAAATAAAATGCTGTCGAATCTCGGATTCGGGTATTTGTGAAAGTGCTACAGTTTGGGGGACAGAATCGGATAAATCCGGAGTGGATGTAACTCCGATCCCTACCGATGATTGATGCCTTGATTTGGTGATGACCAGGTTGAGTGGGATGCTGGAATAAGTGGTGAATGAAGGCTTGATCTTTGGCATGAAAGGTTAATGAAACCCCTTGAGCAAAGTAAAGAACTTAGTTCCTGTTCAACCACGCAGTCGGACCGGTCGATGGACCCGTATCCGACATAGCTCAGTAGGTTAGTCATTCCTGATATAATAATTGGACTGTTCTAGTGTAACTATTCTCGTGGGAGAATAGGGACCGGCCTTCCCGGCAGGGAAGTATACCGGGGGAGAAGTGGAACAAGAATATTGTGTGGTGTCATTCTTGGTTCTCACAACGGTAGGCGCTACCGAGGACAGTAAGTCCAAAATAGCCCTAGGACCTATCGGTTAACAACTAAAGGACAGGAATGATTAAACGAAATGCTGTGATGATCTCGACCCGGCCGCATGCATTTAAGTTGCATGTTTGTTAGCGCTTGGCATTAACGGTCGTTGATATCTTGTGGGTAAAGTTGAACACCTCTGCAGAGTTAATGATGGTATTCGAATACGCCGTACTTCCGGTTAACGAAGTTAAGTTTGAACTGGGGTGATACCCGTAACCAAGCTCAAGTAATTATTTCAAAATTTGGTGAATGTGAGTAAGTGTTGTGTGAACTTGTGGAAACCCCCTTTAGCTATTATTTGTGGTCTGTGCTTCAAATGTAAAATGAATTGAAAATAAAACTGCATCCAGATACTTAACCCTACTTCCATCCTTTGGAATACCCCTACATATAGTATTCAGTGGTTCCGTACGACTTGTTGAGTACTCCCGTACTCACCCTTGCAACCCCCGCCCCTTTCAGAGTTTGAAGAAGCTGGAGCGTTCCAGGAGGTCGTAGATGGCGATCTTGTTTGGTTTTGAGGTCTTGGTCTTTTGCTCAGGCCTGCCTGTGCGGTGTTTTGGTAATGTACTTAGGGCCCTGCTGCGCCCTCTTTTGTAAAAACCCTGGCCGTTAGGCCCTATATTGAATAAAAAGAGTTGGATTTGCTTTTGCCTGGCAATTGTACTCTTGTTTTCCAACAGTTAGTCTTCCTGGGTAACTGTTGTGAGTCTCGGATCTGCCCCTAAAAGGCGGTCCGTCACAAGTGGTATCAGAGCCTTGGCTTGACCATAGATTAAGACCTTAGGTTGGTATAGGAAACTTTACAAAATTATTTTCAGCTTACAAACAAAATGAATTTCGAAAATATAAGTATTATTGCTGTCTCCTTCTTCCCCTGCTACCTTGTCTTCTTTAGAGTTTCTGATCTTTCTCAGTTTTGTTTTAAAAAGTTTTGTCTGCCCGTCTAAATTTCAAAATCCTCGTCGATCTTCGCCTGCAGCTTGGAGGTGATGCCGTCGGTAGTAGTTGGATCGTTAGTCGTAGAAGTTGTGCCCTTCCTTGTAGTAGGCTTTTGTAATGTAAAATGGGTTATGCCGAACCTTAAAATGGTTTTGCGTATAGTCCATATTATAAAAATGCTAAGTTCTCTATTTCTGTGATTTTGGTTGCCCTAATTATCTATATATCCCCGTCTAATTCAAAGAGTCCCTCAATTAAATGCAGGCCCCGTCTATTCTTGCTATTCTCACCCCATGCCCTGATTCTTACTCGTCTCTCTGCTTTTCTCCAAAACCCTGCTGCAGACCGAAAAGGAAAGTCAGGATTAAGACCATGGGAGACATCAGAGGAGAACAACAGAATAGCAACCCCGGCAGTGATGCAGAGTCAACCGGCAACCCTGTCAACCTCGCACAAGTCCTGGCAGCAATGGAGAAGAACCGGTATCTGGCAGAACAGCGACAAGAGAAGATGATGGAGAAGATGTTGGAACACTTGATTGCAGGACCTCAGGGTTTCAATCAAGGAAACATAAATGGACAGACCGGAAATATAACTGGGTCTAGGTGGTCTGACTTCCAAAAGACCAGGCCCCCTATATTTTCGACACCGATTGACCCGTTGGCAGCAGATGACTGGATCCGAGACATTCAGAGAAAGTTGGACACGATCCAGTGCACTGACCACGAAAGAGTCCTGTATGCGTCCCATCAGCTACAAGGACGAGCAGCAGCTTGGTGGATGAACTTTCACGAAATGAAGCATGGACAAGAAATCACGTGGATCGAATTCGAAGACGCTTTCAGGAAAGCCCACATACCAGCTGGATTAATGGCGTCGAAGAGAAGAGAATTTTTAGCTCTCCATCAGGGAGGACTAACAGTGATCGAGTACCTCCACCTATTCAACTACCTAGCCCGCTATGCTCCAGGAGAAGTTGACACCAAGCCAAGAAGATGGAGCGATTTTTCAAGGATTGCGAGAAGAATTTGAAGTTCCATATATCGGCTATAGAATTCAAGGACACATCATCTATGGTGGACAAGCCGATAGTCTCAGAGGAGACCAGGAATGATTTGGAGGACACGAGAAAGAGGAAAGCTACGAGCGAGAGGATGCACTCTTCCGCCCAATACGGAGGAATGACCTGACCTTTTCCTCGGATTTCCAAACAAGAGGCCAGCGATGAGTGGACAGCTGATCCAAGCTCCATCTCCACCCAATCAGGGACACTAAGTTGCTATAACTGCAACGGGAATCACCTTGTCAGAGATTGTCCCCAGAAGACTTCAGGATGTTTCCACTGTGGACAGCCCGGACACATCAGGCAGTACTGTCCACATAGGGATCTACCAACAGTGTTGGCTAGATCACGCGCCGTCGACCTCTCCGCCCCACCAAAGATGCGCTGGTACCTCGTCAACAGCAGTCCCAGACCCGAGGATACCTAAAAGTACCGGTGAAGTCAGAAGGGAACCAAAACAGTCAAGGTCAGAACGCTTCGGGACAAGTCCAAGGAAGGATCAATCATGTCACTTTCAAAGGAACAACAAGGCCAACAGACAGAGTTACTGGTAAGTTTCAGACTCAGAAGTTGTTATGGTCTACCGAGTGCTGTGGAAGAATCACACCTCGGAAAAAGGAATCGGGTTTTGCAGCAGTAGTTTTCCCAACCGCTCCCCAGGAGGAATAAATCTCGGGGACGAGATTTGTTTTAAGTGGGGTAGGTTGAAATGACCCAAAAATTCAAAATGAATTTAATTTGGAGTTGGTTCAAATTTCGAGTTCAAACTTGAATTTGGAATTTGAATTTTGCTTTGATTTGGTTCGGTTTTCGTTTTTTCGGTTTGGGTCGATTTCCTCTTGGGCCTTGGCCCATTTCCTGCTCGCCTGTTGGTCTCTCTCCTCCTCCCGGCCAGCGCCAGCTGGCCGGCCGGACCCGCCTCCTCGCCTCCCGTGCCGGCCTCGCCAGCCGTGCCAGCGCCGACGCCGCCCGCCCGCCATGGTCCCGGCTATGACGCCGCCCGCCTGGCTCGCCTCGCGCGCTCGCGCCGGCCGCGCCAGCGACGCACGCCAGCGTGGCCAGCGCACGCCTTGCCGCTGGCCGCTTGGCGCCGCTTTCTCTCTCTCTTCCGGCTATAAAAGCGACCCAGCGCCTCATTTCTCCTCGCCCGCTCCTCGCCTCGCCCTCCGCCGGTGAGCCCCTCCTCCTCCCTCCTGCTGCGCCGTGGGCTCCGCCGCCGCCATGCTTGGCGCTCGGAACCCTAGGGTTCCGCCTCTCTCTCGCGCGCGTGGGCAGGCTTCGGCCTCCTCGCCGCCTCATTTGTGGGCGTTACGGCCCGATCTTTATTCGGCCCAAGCACTTTGTTTTATGAGTGTTTTTCGATTTTTGATTTAATAATTCATTTATTAAATCCGAAAATCGATTTTAATCGAAAAATGCCGTAAAAATCCCGAAAATTCCGTGAGCCCCGTAAATCCACCAAATACACTACCCGAACCGCTTTCGATCCCCTCGAGTCCAAAAATGCCCTCCGTTCCTCAATCCGGATTCCCGAATTCGAATTGCCCAGTCGCCCTTCGTTCTCTCTCTCGGCGGTTCGGTTTGGTTTCGCTTTTCGTTCGGTTTCTTTTGTTTTTCGTTTCTTTATTTGTCGCTCGTTCTTGTCACGCTAGATCCAGGACGTTGGGCGATTCCAGGAAGCGCACGCAGATCCGGGAGCAGACGTTGGACCCGGCGGAGCTCGAGCGACTACGTCAACGATTCGGTCACCGATCCGATCGTAGAGCAAGGCAAGCCGTACACCCGTTGATCATGTTGATCCTATCATGCCATGCTATAGTAGTATTTATTTAATATCGCATTATTTTCTTGTATGTTGAATTATTGAAAAGCAGTATTTTAGAATGACATGATACCTAGGTAATGCCGAAATTGCTTGTGAAACCTCCTTGAATATATTGAACCTTATTATATACTTTGTAACCCAAGATGTTGGTATTATTAAATAAATTACGGTTATTCATGTAGTTATTTCAAATGATTTGAAAATGGAAATAAAATCTTTGTCGAATCTCGGATTCGGTATTTGTGAAAGTGCTCTGATTTGGGGGCGAGAATCGGATAAATCCGGAGTGGATGTAACTCCGATCCGGTGATGATTGATGCCTTGATTTGGTGATGACCAGGTTGAGTGGGATGCTGGAATAAGTGGTGAATTAAGGCTTGATCTTTGGCAGTGAAAGGTTAATGAAACCCCCTTGAGCAAAGTAAAGAACTTAGTTCCCGTTCAACCACAGTTCGGACCGGTCGATGGCCCCGTATCCGACATAGCTCAGTAGGTTAGTCATTCCTGATATAATAATTGGATCGTTTCTAGTGTAACTATTCTCGTGGGAGAATAGGGACCGGCCTTCCGGCAGGAAGTATCTCGAGGAGAAGTGGAACAAGAATATTGTGTGGTGTCATTCTTGGTTCTCACAGCAGTAGGCGCCACAGGGACAAAGACAAGTCCAAAATAGCCCTAGGACCTATCGGTTAACAACTAAAGGCGGGAATGATTAAACGAAATGCTGTGATGATCTCGACCCGGCCGCATGCATTTAAGTTGCATGTTTGTTAGCGCTTGGCATTAACGGTCGTTGATATCTTGTGGGTAAAGTTGAACACCTCTGCAGAGTTAATGATGGTATTCGAATACGCTGCGTACTTAGGTTAACGAAGTTAAGTTTGAACTGGGGTGATACCCGTAACCAAGCTCAAGTAATTATTTCAAAATTTGGTGAATGTGAGTAAGTGTTGTGTGAACTTGTGGAAACCCCCTTTAGCTATTATTTGTGGTCTGTGCTTCAAATGTAAAATGAATTGAAAATAAAACTGCATCCAGATACTTAACCCTACTTCCATCCTTTGGAATACCCCTACATATAGTATTCAGTGGTTCCGTACGACTTGTTGAGTACTCCCGTACTCACCCTTGCAACCCCCGCCCCTTTCAGAGTTTGAAGAAGCTGGAGCGTTCCAGGAGGTCGTAGATGGCGATCTTGTTTGGTTTTGAGGTCTTGGTCTTTTGCTCAGGCCTGCCTGTGCGGTGTTTTGGTAATGTACTTAGGGCCCTGCTGCGCCCTCTTTTGTAAAAACCCTGGCCGTTAGGCCCTATATTGAATAAAAAGAGTTGGATTTGCTTTTGCCTGGCAATTGTACTCTTGTTTTCCAACAGTTAGTCTTCCTGGGTAACTGTTGTGAGTCTCGGATCTGCCCCTAAAAAGGCGGTCCGTCACAAGATGCGAGAGCCTGGAATACAAATACAGTCGCTTGCTCTCCTCAAATGGCTTAGCCCCGTAGAATGAAAGCAAAGCACAATGCGAGCACTAGGTAACAACAAACAACAACAATGGCTTGTTCGGTTGTTCTGAATCTCTCATTAATACGACCCACCATGGCTAAAATACGCAGGAATCGCTATTTCTGAACTGACGCACATATAGAGAAACTCTCGTTGAGATATGAGATCAGCATCCACCATAGCGAATACCCCACCCCAGGGAAAAGGATGGAATCAGATAGTATAAAATTGAGCTAATACTCAACCCCTGCATCCATTCAGCTAATGGAACCAAGCATAACCACGTCTCAGGACATCAAGTGCACTTTAATTTAGATCACAAAGCAAAACTGCAACCGTATCACCAGTCTTACTACTCAAAAGACGAGTGTTCCAGGGGTCACAACGGGTTTGACAAACATAGCATAAATTTGACGACGTCTGACTCCATACAAGAACCACCACGATCCCCAGCTGCCTCAGCGCAGCCTCCTGGCCTCTCTCTCAGACTCAAGCAGAGTCAGGATGTCACCCTCACGGACTGGGCCCTTGACATTCCTCATGATGAGACGGTTCTGGTCATCCAAGAACTTGACTCTGACCTGGGTCACCTGACCCCTGGAGCCAGTCCGGCCCATCACCTTCACCACAACAGCCAACTTCACCTGTGTGTCCATGCTGCAGCAACAAAGGGCATGTCAGTTATTAAGATGAGCTAGGTGCTTCATCATTTAGCCAGCTCAAATTGCATTTAACAGAACAAAAATCATGCATCAATTGCAAGGTGTAAGCAAGCAGATTATACTCCAAAGACCTAAGCATGAAGATTAGACATGGAAACTAAATACAACGAACCGGATTTGATGTCCCGGCACATTGCAATAAGAAAGACATGAGTAAATGCTCAAGCAAGCCATGAAACTAGGCTAAGCAAGCCACGAAACTAAACTAGTACGATCTCACATCCTAGTTCTTCCACAACAATGAATTACTACTAGGCACTAGCTTCCCTTCAACAGTTCTGAAGTACTACCAGAAAGGTTTGTCACTTCGTCTAGTCCACAGTATGTAATCTCCGTGAGAAAGCACGAGCCAATGCACTGAACTGATGATTTCAGCACCACATTAAGAACAAAAAAAACAATGTTTTAATATCTGAAGGACACTTCACAGTTCACACTCTATAATTGTAGCAACAACTAATCACGAAACAAGAAGAAACTGTGTTCTTCCAGCTGTTTCAGTATACTAATTCACAGGCTTTGGCTTGTCCACAGGGTGAAACAACTACAATTGAACAATTCCTCTATGTTTTGTTGCACGTGTTAACTCAACAAGAACTCCAAATCGTTCGCAGTGGCATAGTTTTCGACAAGGATTATTAAATGAGAAAATTATACATCAAAATTCCAAGAAAAATCCACTATGGTACTTGCTAAAGCATGGATCGGCAACTCAAGATGGAATCACCTAATAAGCACATAAATAGTCATGGAACGAGAAGCATAGAACACCCCCACACACGAATCAAACGGCGAGGTAGTGACAAATCCGCGATACAGCACATATAAACGCTACGCCAATTCGTCCCGAAAGAAACAACATCTATCGACAGATATAAGGAGAAGAGACGAACCTCTCTTCCGCGTGTGGACGGAAGCCTACGAGAGCGCGAGGTGAAGCGAGGGCGGCGGCGGCACGAAGAGGGGTAATGGGGGAGAATGAAAACCCTAGGCCTGGGCTTTATTATATAGGAGCAGTCGAAGGCTGCTGCTGCCTTACGGAGACGGAGTACTGCCTATTGGGCCGTCTACATGGCCTGAATGGGCTGTGCAACCCTTTTTTTAAAAAAAAAAATAACAGAAGCTTTAAGCGGAACTCCTACCAACGCAGAGACCAGGAAGCAGTTACGTCGCGCAAAGTTCGAGAAGGTTAATGCGATGGGAGAGAAGCCAAAACAGGTGCTAAGGAGGCGCCGCGCCTTGTATTCTGGGACTTGAAAAAAAACAGTTGTGCCTTATATTTTAGTATGGAGGAAGTGCTGTGGAAGAACAGAACAACCGTTACACTATAAGTGTGAACATACACATCTTACACACGCACACACCACATGAAAGAACACAACGCCGTGAGCATCTGAGCGAGCAAGGCTCGAACTGGGTGGCTTGTGTGTCACCACAACGCTCTGGCCATCTAACCGAAGCTCGGTTCTCGGATTGTACAACTTTACCCTTTGGGTTCAGGTGGACCCGATGGGGCAGTACTTTGTCGTTGTCGCCGGCGTTATCATCAACGTTGCGTCGATACTTTGAAAAAACGGGCGCACTCATATCCTATATGTATCGAATACGGATATGTTTTTCGATATGTATCCTGTATGTATCCATTAATTTCCAAATTTTTTAAAAAAGAATAAGAAAAAAAATGATACTTATGGGATACTTCTCGGAGATCCCTCACACCAGCATTGTCCTCCGGTGACAGGGTCACACACCGGCGAAATGGGGGATGGGCATTGGGGCTGGTGTCAAGGACGGCTGGACATGATGGCCTCGGTGGATCTGGTGGCATCATCGGCAACCTTGTCGGATCCAACTCGATCTAGAATTCTAGATGATAGGATGGATCTGGACTTCTCTCCTCTCAATGCCCTTCTAGTGAAGAAGAAAGAAGAAACTGACTGATAAGAGCATCGGGGAGGGCTTTTCTTGTTACGTGCTTGTGTCGCTGCAAGCTCGTCGGGGCGTGGCGGGAACGAGGAGGTGCGCATCGGCGGATTGAGCACCGCACGCGCAAGGGGACGGCCGGATCTGGTGGCGATCGATGGGGTACGTCGAGGGCGCGTGACGGCTCTTGGTCCTACTCCAACGAGGTTGAGACTGTTGTTGCCTGATCCGGATTAAGAGACGATGGGTTGTCTGAGATGCATCATGAAAACGGCTACAAAGTCTAAGCTATCAGCTTAGCTAGCCCCATAGGGATAGGTGAAGTTGTTAGCAATGGAAATATTATGTTCCATAATCCATCGCATCTTTTGCAAATGCACTCAAGAAAAAAAAAATGTAATACTAGCACAGATCTTAGTGTATGGTAAACAGTATAGATACTATATGTATCTATACTTATATGTAGATGAGATTTATCATATATATTGGGCGTCGTGCCGTGCCGTGCCGGCCCGGGCCGGGCCCATCGTGCTTCGGGCCGAAACCGTGCCGTGCCACGACGGCCCATCGTGCCCACCGTGCCGGCCCGACTCACTTTTGGCGAGCCCAAGCCCGGCCCATTTGCGCTTCGTGCCGTGCTGGCCCAAGTCCGACCCATTTTTACTATTGTGACGAGCAAAGAAATAAAACAAATTACTACTACTAAACTACCTATTTTAATTACATAAGAGACTAATCACATCAACAAAATACCAAACATAAATGCAATGCTTGAAGATGCCCTGAATCAACAATATCTGCCAACTTTTAAGCCTTAATCCGTGATTTCGTGCCCGTTAAATGCGTCGCGCACGGCCCTGCCTAAGCTGTCGTGCCGTCGTACGCCGTCGTGCTTGGTTTCGGCACGCACGCCCCTGATTCGCGTGCGGCCGCCCGCCCGTAATCGCGTGCCGTGCTTTGCACCGTGCCATACCATCGTGCTTCGGGCCGGCCCAAAAAAGCCCGGCCCAATACCCACCTCTAATATACACATACGTACATATCGTCGTATCGGTGTTTTTAGAAAATAATATCACATCACGGTATTGCTGTAACGCGTGTCCGACAGGTATCGAGGTATCCGGGAGTCGTCCATCAAGGTCGCCAGCGGCGCGCTGTCCGTCCACGGGCGGATTGTGCTGTCCGGCGTGACGGACGCGGTGGTGACAGGTCGTGTGCGCACGACGAGCTGGAGCTCTGCGTCCAGAGCGGCGACGCAGGCACGCACACGCAGTCATCGCAGCCGAGTCTGACCCCTTGGCCGCCACTGCGGTGGCCAAGTCCGTCAAGGCGGTCGAGATGGACGAGCTGGAGCTTGTTGCCGAGGACGAGGACAGTCTGGGAGAGGGCGATGGTGGCGTAGATAGAGCGGGAGGAGTCGGAGACCAGATGCGGCTCAACGGCAACTCGCCTGCAACATGAGTAGGAAGAAGGATACGATGGAAGGAGGATGGAGGGGTAAACATGACATTTTGCATACACCCCCTCTCTCCTATTAGCCAACATAATAATATTATATTGTTTCCATGGCTTTAGAGTGATGGTTAAAAAAATGGGAGTGTATAGGTATCATCCGGATGTTTTGTTTTTGTCTTAAAAATCATCTAAACTTTGAACCGTACGATCAAACCACACATCCGTAGGATCAACCCACCTCGAATTCAGGGGGGGTGCATCGATCTGAAAGCAAATCTAGGCCCAGAATTTGGATGATGGTTGCTAAAGAAAACATCCGGATGAAACATATCAAAACCCTAAAAAAAATCATCTATGTGTTTGATTGCTTGAATGGAATCATCCTATGCTGAACCAAGTAATACAAATTTGTTGAATATTTCCTCTAGATGCTGAACCATCTTATTCACCCAAAATTATGGAATCAAATGGTACATGATCATCCTATCTCATTTAACTTCATCTCATCAACCAAACAACCCTTAATGTCCTACAGCATATAGCCACAGAATTACAGTGCTCTGGACCAAGGGGAAAAAAATCGATGTTCTGAAATACATACCACAAATTTGTAGTGTTCTATAGCCATTTTTTTTTTATAAAAAGACCGCTATACAACATTTGTGTTATTTTTTCTCTGCAGTTTTGGGGAACACCACCCGGGCCCTGGTCAAGTTCGCCAGACGCACACAAATTAGTGAATGACAGTTGTGAAACTCTCTGAGTATCACCAGTCTAGGAACAGTACACACCACAATTGAGAAACACAAAACAACATCCATCGATCAAGACTGGCGACAGTGGCGAGCAAGCACCATGACCAGAAGGAAAAGCTGGGAGCGACGGATCAAATGACCCACCAATTCGCAGCAACCTCAATCAGGATTCAGGAATCAGCAATTCAGCATCAAACCGGAGGCACTACTAGAAAGCAAAGCCCATCGCTATTCATTGCAGAAACACAAGATTACAGTACAATACCAACGAATTACTATCTGTCTGTCACCGTACTGCGACATGCATGATACTTCCAGGGCATTGTCCATTGTAATCACCACTACTTCTACTACTTGCGCCCAATCCCGTGTTCTTGATTTTCGGTAGCTGCTGCGGGGCGCACGAGACGTGAACGGAGCTCTAGAAGGGCCTCGCCGGGAAGTCCGCGGGTAGGAACAGGAGAAGGTAGCCGGTCAGCAACGCCGCCAGTGCAACACCGGCGGTCGCCGTCGAGGAGGCGCTGCCCCCGTTGTTGGCCTGCTGCGCGCGGGAGTTGGTCGTTGCCGTCGAGTTGTCCTTCGCTGCGAGGAGAAAATTAAACCGGTGATGTCAGGTTAGAGAAGAGAGTGACTGCGGTTGCATGAGCAATGGGAAATGCTGATCGAACACAACTGTTGCCTTGAAGCATATATCCATACCGTCTCTTTTCATCCTACTGAGTACTGGCTGTTGTGGTCAACACATAAAGCTTTGAGCTCTTTCACGGTATACTAAATTTAATACGAACCTTTAATTATTTTCCATATAATAGATCAAATTAGTTACTCCTTTTTGGACATCAACACGGTCTTCAAAACACAACTTTAACCGCTAATTTTTATTATAATATATTTATAAAACCCAATAAAATTATAATATTATGAAAGTATCTCTCGAGACAAGTCTACACATATAATTTTTATGTATCCAATTTAAATATTTAAAAATATATTGTTAGTCAAAGTTTCGGAAGTTTGACCATCACTATGTCCAAAACGACAGGTATTACCAAACCGGAGGGAGTATATTTACTTATACTTCCTCTGGTGATAATAGAATAATAGAAATATCCTTTATAAATCAATGGATAGATCTGATTCCCACTGCCTATTATATACTATAATGCACCTTAAGGCATTTGTATGACAGATCTCACTGCATTCAGTCCTAGTTGACTATCTATTATATATCTAGGTTAATTCTGATCTAAAAAAAAGGCAATTCTAATATTTCGTAAAACACAAGTGAATTAGGAACATGAGTCTAAATTCCGATCCTCCGGAGCCATCGATCAACATGAAAAACAAAAAGGTTTTGTGGTGCAATTCCGTGTCTGAACTAGAAGCAAAGTGCCATGATGGCAAACATCGGCCGGCGCGCTCTTCCTGGTGGGACTGGGTGCCTCGCACGCGCACATCTTTCGGCGCGAATGACCGAGATCTCACGTTCACATGACAAAAACACATTCGCTGTCGCGTAAGTCTGAACTGTGTGCTATGAACAGTGATTTTTAGTGGTTTCGTAATGGAAATGTTGGAAATGAAACGACAACACATCATCTATATGTGTGCTCCTCTTGATTAAATATAAACGCTTGCTTTTAGTATGCTGTCTTGAGACGAATCGATAATATAGTCTTGAGATGAATGGAGAATATAGTCTTGCTTCTTTTTCTTCTTCTTCTTTTTTGTGCCTGTGTGTATATATATCCCTTGGGAGTAGAAATTTTCTTTTATTGTTTTAGCTACAACTTTTGATTGGCACCTCCCATTAACAAACGGTCTGCACTAACAGCTTACTGACAACAAAATGAATATAATGATGTAATTCCCGCTAATAAGTTCAAGATGAATGAGCATTTACACTAATTTATTGGACACATTATTAGATTTACTGCCACACCTAGTTCAGTGTGATTTCCATTTTTATCACATCACTAAAAGAGATTTACTACGACCACTACTACTAAAAAACTAGGTTTTACTACCGGCACATCATTACCGATTGGATTTGAACCGGTACTGATAGTAACATCAGTACTGGTTCATTGTCTACAGGGCTGTAGTGGGCTTTCAGTACCGGTTGGTAACACGAACCGGTACTAATGCCTTGTTTCAGGAAAGTTCAAAAGGAATGCATATTCTATGTATATCAGTATGCGATGATGGGTGGGTTGGTTAGAAGGGTGAGGCTAGAGTCACGAGTTTGTAGGTTCGAGTCTTGCTTCTCCCATACATTCTCGATATATTTTGAAACATTTGTGCCGGATGGTTGGTACCAGTTCAAAAACAGGAACTAATGAGCAGTGAAACGTGTTTACTGCACCGTTGCAATGGATTTTTGTGCGTTTACCGAACCTATATAACAGATTTACTGCGACCACCGTATGCTTTTACTGCACTAATGTATTAGATGTGTTATCATAGTTTACTGCCACACCTAGCCATGGCGCGCGTATGATGCTCGTGTGCTAATGACAATAAAAATTTATATTTATGTCAGAATGCATTTCAATTTACGGCCAGTTGAAAAATTGAACCATTGTGTGATGGTGTCCAGATACATATTATTTCGTGGCTCTATGTGATTTTCCTTTTTTCTGCATCACTAAAAGAGATTTATTGCGACCTCCATATGTTTTACTGCACCGTTACGAAAGATTTTTGCAGCCCCAATGCCCCATTGTGCATTTACCGAACCTAGCTCGGTGCGTTTACTACAGCAATTTATTGAAACATTGTTAGAGTTACTGCCACACCTAGCTCAGTGTGATTTCCATTTTTACCGTGTCACAAAAAGAAATTTACTGCGACCTCTATATGTGTTTACTGCACCGTTATAAAAGATTTTTGCAACCCCATTATACGTTTACCGAACCTATACAACAGATTTACTGCGACCCTCATATGTGTTTACTACACCAATTTACTAGACTTGTTGTTATAATTTACTGTCACACCTAGCCGTGACGCATGATGATTGTGTGATAGTGGCAATAAAAATTGATAATATACTTACATTCCAAATTATGGTCAGATGAAAAAATCTAACCGTTGTGTGATGGTGTCCAAATACATATTATTGCGTGGCTCTGTATGATTTTCAGCCTTATCTGCATCACTAAAAGAGAGTTATTGCGACTTGCATATGCTTTTTTGCCCCGTTACAAAAGATTTTTGCGACCTCATTGTGCATTTACCAAACGTATGCAACATATTTATGGGGTTATTGCCTTTTTTCAGATATTTACTAGTACCATGCTGATCGTAGAGGGGCGGGTGGAGAAAGAGATGAGTTGATTGCAAACTTTAACCGTCAATATCTCCTAACTTATTTGTCCTATTTACAATCCGTTTGAATCGTTTTTCTAAAAAAATAACTATGCTTAACAAAGAGAGACTCATAATAAATACTTTGTTTTAATGCTGTAAAAAATAATTACTCTGTCAAAAGTTTAGATTAACTGTAACTAAGACAGTCAATTACTGCATCGTCTGACCACAGAGACGGTGGGTCGGGAGCAACGTAGGGTTGACGAAGGTGGAAGTTGGTAGGTTTTCTTTTATTAACTTTCGACAAGGTAGGATGTGGGCTTTAACTTTAACCCCACAGAAGACGGTGAAGCGTAGAAAGGTGCAGAATAGTGATCTATTAATTAATATATGTGCTAACTTGGGCAGATGAATAAAGTAATGTTTCAATAACAGCGGAGGCAATGGAGATAAGGCTCACCTGGAGCTGCAGCTGATCCCTTGTCGTTGCCGGGGGCGAATATGGCGGCGTCTTTCGAGTTTGGAGGAATATGCAGCAGCTCTGCATCACAAGACAACCCACATTTACTGATTGGGTTAGCGTGGGCAATGATTCGACTCAACGGAGGCATGCACCGCAAAAATTAACTCCACGGATTTGATGGAGTGCCAAACACCCCCTTGAGAAAGCTACATTACTGCCACCTTTATCGATCAAACGCACCAATCGAAACCACATCGATCGTGCGTCCATTTTGTGACAACATTACCCGTGATTCATGACAAATTTACCGAACGGATGCATGGAACAACGAGCGTAGCTGATGGTGAAATGTATGGGACGTCGTAGTGAGATATGGAGGACGTACGCGGGCAGTGGGAGACGTTGGCGTGGGTGGCGCCGCAGGCGGCGGGGAGGGCGAGGGCGAGGGTGGCGTTGATCTTGATGCCCAGGTTGGGGTCGTCCTTGTCCTTCACCAGCACGCACAGGCACTTGGGGCTCTTCCCCAGCACCTGCCGCAGCCCGCCGCAGCAGTCCGGCGCCGGCGCGCTCGCCTGCCCCTGCACGTACTGCAGGCACGGCGCCAGCCCCACCAGCTGGTCCGCGCACTCGGTGCGGTCCGCGCTCATGTCCGCTCTCGCCGCCGCCGCCGCCGCCATCGCCACCGTCATCACCAGCGCCGGCCACTGCACCGCCGCCGCCATGGCGCTTCTTGCCTCTCTCCTCTCTTTCGTTCTTGGCTAGTCGCTGCTGTGATTTGCCTGCCTTGAGGAGTGGAAGCAAGTGACTGTTGGGGGAGTGAGCTGGCCTGGGGGTGGGGTGGGTTAGTGTCTTAGTGATGGGGAGTTATAGCTAGAGGTGGGCGTCGCGCGTGTCGTCTGCCGGCGGGTCCATCGTGCCGGCGAAACCGTGGCCACGACGGCCCATCGTGCCGTCTTGGCGCGCGGCCGACTCACTTTGGCGAGCCCAAGCCCATTTGCGCCGTGCTGCTGCCGTCTTGCACCAAGCCCGACCCATTTTTACTATTGTGATGAACAAAGAAATAAAACAAATCACTACTACTAAACTACCTATTTTAATTACATAAGAGACTAATCACATCAACAAAATGTCAAACATAAATGCAATGCTTGAAGATGCCTCGAATCAACAATATCTACCAACTTTTAAGCCTTAATCCGTGATTTCGTGCTCGTTGTGCGCGCAAGACGGCCCGCCTAAATCGTCGTGCCGTCGCGTCTGCCGTGATGGTTCCGGGCAGACGCCTGCTACTGATTGCGCAACGGCGGCCGCCCGAATCGTGTCGCGTGCTTTGCACCGTGCCATACCATCGTGCTTCGGGCCGGCCCAAAAAAGCCCGGCCCAATGCCCACCTCTAGTTATAGCGGCCGAGGAGGGAGGAGGAGAAGGTGTGAATGAATCAGGGAATCTGACGTGCCTGCCTAGCCGTGTCGTGCTCGTATGGGCTATGCCAGTGGCACGCCGTTCGGCACTTGATGCGTGGATAGCTCTGAGGAACAGCAGCTCATTATAGGGATGGCAGTTTTGGCCTTTTGGGTGCCTATGAGTTTTTGTGCTCTACCCAATCTAATAAGGATGAGTACAAATAATATTTTAGCTTTATGGGTTCTTAGATTTAGGTATTCCATAAGACTATAGGATATACGTGGGTGTTAATTTGTACACATAGGTATCTAATGGGTATCCTTTAACATGTAGACCTCGGTTTTATAATATACTTCCTTCGTCTCACAAAGAGTGCATTTCTAGTATTCAAAATTTGTCCCACAAAGAGTACATCTTTAATATGTAGGGTCCAGCTGTAAATGTATGCATGCTCATTTAAGTGCTGGTGGAAACCCAAGCACCAGCACGTCTGTGCATGGAGTAATGAGGGTCACATTAGTCATTTACCTTGCACACTAATCTGTCTGAAAAAAAATTAAAAATACACTCTTTGTGGAACAGAGGGAGTATAAATTAAAAAATAAAAACTTTAACCCTCAGTCATTCGGCTCCCCCATCTCTTCCCACTCCATTGCTCGCCCCTCGCCGACTCCCTCCCCTCCGGCTTCCCCCGATCTCCTCCCTCTCCGTTTCTCGGCCCTGCCGCTCCCCATGATCCCCCATCTCCGTCGCTTGGCCTTTGTTGCTCGGCCCTCGTCGGATCCCTCCCTTTTGGCTCTCGCCAATCTGGCGGGGATAGGGAGCTTTGGGGTGTGTCGGCACTACGACTTGGTGACGGCTATAGTGTGCGGGCGCATGGTGCGGCGTCCTCCCCTTCCATCTCCGGCCAGGTATGCATCATGCATGCCCCCCATGCCTCGTCGCCGAAAGTGCGCCCTTTGGCCTCCGCTCTTCCTTAGTGAAGAATAGAATTGCCACATATAAAATCAATATTACCATTATTGATCACAGAAAGACAGTTCACTAGTTTTTAGAAATAAAATATAAACATAATTTTATTACTTGAACTTATATTTTTATAGTAGCATTTAGTTATATATTTATCGTTAAATTGAGATGATATAAGAATTATTTAAACCATTTACTGAATAAGCTATGAGCACAACCGTGACGGGTATGGATGCCCATCGGGTTCGGACGTGAGCACAGATCTGTGCCCGATAAGCTTAGTGGGTTCAGGTGGACGGTACAAATTCGGATTTCAGATTCGGGTCTGAAACAGTAATACACGAAGGTATCCAGCCGATTGCCATCCCTGGCTGTGCATCTGTATCTGTGGTGCAGCCATCAAGAATCCAGATGCTGTGGTGCGCTCACCATGCATTTCGGTGAAAATTTCGTGGGCTGAGAGATGAGGATGGTAACACTGTAACAGACTGCTAATGGATGATCCAAACCTAAAAGGAGATGCCGCCGAATTAAGTCCATTTTCTGTCCACAGACCGAAGTGCGAAACAGGTACGCTGTGTTCGTAAGAGATGCCAGAAACGGGTGGTGGGGCCCGGGAGCAGGCAGAGGCAGCAACTCATGGTTCGACTGCTGTGGTCGTCTCCGTCTTTTTGACGAGATGGCTGGGCGAACGGGGGCAGCGATAGCCCAATAACTCCGGCATTCATGCTAGGGAGCTCTGCCACACACACACGCATGCTGGCCTGGATCCACCTCCATGTGGAGTTGTGGGACGACTAGCTGCCATCAAGCCTGACACCAACGCAGAGAGGTGGGGTTCCTGTTGGATCTCGCAGAGAGCACAGACCAGTCGCCAGCAGGGTTCACTAAATCGTTTCGTCGATTTTTGCATGAACAGTGATTTTCGATAATCACAAAAATCGAGTTGAAAATCGGCCGAAAATCGTTAAAAATCGGATGAATTCAAAAACCAAATTTTTTCAAAAAAATTTCAAAAATCGTCGGTTTTCGTGGAAAATCGACGACCTTGTTGAACTTTTTTGTGCGATCGATTTTTGTAGCGATTTTCGACGATTTTTGGCGAAAATCGACCGATTTCCATCGATTTTCGACCGGTTTTTGATACGTAAATTTTTTCGAATTTTCGAATTATTTTTTGAATTGGATCGGTTTACCGACCGGTTTTTGATATCGGGCCGCGGCGATATGGCCGAAAATCGCGAAAATCGAGCGATTTTCGTCGATTTTTTGAACCCTGGTCGCCAGTGCAACCTCTACAAGGCGCCATGAGATCCTCTCACGTCGCGTTGGGTCACTGACGTGTAGGGTCACACGCTGAGAGGACCCACACGTTAGTGACTCACGTCAGATAACTCGATGTTAGAGGAACCGGATCCCTACAAGACAAGGGTAGTACAACTGTACAAGTGCTCTGGGAAATTTTCGAGCGCCTTTCTTTTCCTTTCCTCTCCTCCGTTTCAGTGAGCACTTAGCACGAGTATAAATAAAGAACAAGGTCGCAAAAACAATATCCATCGCTAGAGACAGGGAATAGGTGGCTGGCATGCATGTTAGAACAGGGTACCAAATTGCCAGCAGGGACAGGGAGTATAGCACGTGTCGCACGTATTTATACTTTTCAGAGTTCAGTACTGGAATAACTCAGGGTGATAGGAGAAACAAAGGGTGGCTGCTGGCTGCTGGCAGCGAGCCATCAAAATGCACAGCCCTATCTCATGTGTGCCAGAGACGGCTGAAGCAATGAATCGATGCCTATAGGCAGAATATAAAACAGGCTGCAGTAGGCTCGGCATGAATAGATATGGCAACGGATTTTTACCCGGTGGATACCATCGTTTCGTATCCATACCCGTGTTAGTAAAATTTATCCACTACAATACACATACCGGGACGTATGTACAAAATTTACTTGGACTTATACCCGTACGGGTAACAGGGACCAGCGGGTAACCCGCACCCGAGTTAAGGAGAGCATCGGCTCTTCAAAGGAACCAATAAACACAAAATCACCTGATGTAACAGAAACTAGGAAGAACTAGAGGACTTGACAACCATGGTTTTGGCCAACCTTTTCTAGCTCTCCAAGCAACTCAGACAGTCGGATCTTTTTTTGTCAAGTGAAGATTAGGATTTGGAATTTTGAATAACACTCAAAGACACACATCGAAACACCAAAGTACCTGCTCAATGCCCAGATGCCCAATTCCTCATGCCTTGATGGCAACAATCGATTGATGTTGACTTTTAGGAACATCAATAATGTGTTAAACTAACATATATCAACTGTGACGCATTATATTTTATGGACAAAATAACAGATGCCCACTAGGCTACTTACTATAAGCTAGAGAGGGCCAAACGGGAGGCCCGGCTCATTTAGTAGGCGACACAGTCCGTTTAGGCCCGATTAATAAACGGGTCATACCGTGCCGGCCTGAGTGCCGGAGTGCTGGCCCAAGCACGCCCTGGTGGCCAAACGGGCCGTGTCGTGCCGACTCATTGCATCGCAGGCCGACGGGCCGAAACAGATCGGGCCGGCCTGTTGGCATAAAAAAAATTCAAATTTTGAAAAAAAAAATCAGAAAAATCGAAAAAAAAATGTTAGAAGAATCGAAAAGGTATGAAAGAAATACAGAAAAATTGAAAAAAAGAGAAAATTGTCAAAAGTTAAAATAATTAGAAAAACACGAAAGATGTAGGAAAAACTTTTTAAATGTATATATTGAGAAAAAATTAAAAATATGAAATAAATTCTAAAATGAGACAAATAATTTGAATTAAATAATGAGTTTTATTGATGTTTGGTTGCCTTGTTAAAAACTTTGCCAAGTAAAAATTCAACACGAGAAAACCTTGAGAAAGAAAATAGTGCAACCTATAGCTCAGTGGTATAGGAAAAAGTGAAGATTACAATTATTATTCCTGATCAAGATAAATATTTTCAAATATCGCCGCCAGCTCAACATTTTCTGTGGTGTGTTGAGCTCGTTGTTCAACTTATTCCCAATCTTTCACAATGAGAAGTATTTTCACCATCTCGCTTGTCAGATTTGTTCTTCTCTCCTTGATTATTCTTCCGGATAGACTGAAAGCAAACTCCAAAGAAATCGTGAAGACAAGAATTATTAACATATCATGTGCTAAGATGGAAAGCATCGAATATGTTATCTTGTGCTCATGCCACCACTGCACAATACTGAAGTCCTCTTGCTGCTCTTGGTAGTTGACAGTGTCGCTGTTGAGATAGGCAGCCAGCTCCCCGCCACCTGTTGTTGAGTCCGAACTGGATGTTGTTGCACTCGAACTCTTTGAGGTAGAGCCATCTGCACCCCATATCTTTCCCCACGCAGTTTTCTTCTTACCTGGTGTGGGTGGTGGTGGTGGTGGTGATTGAGGTCAATGTAGGCGAACTCTACTAAACTTCTAATCATACTTAGCATAAACATCACATAAGTTAGCACGAACATGTGAAAAATAACTAGAATAATCAGTGCATGTCGCATCACTTAGAAGTGAGAGAATATTACCAAATACTCGAATTTTAGCTCTAGGACCTAAAATAAATGCGAATGCGTATAACATAGGAATTTCTTTCCAATATTTCAAAATTTTAGTTTTCATAGCGAAAACAGTTTCACGTAAAATACTATCATTTTTGTGGTTCTTTAAGTGAGTAGCAATTTCTAGAATATTATGCACAATTAAAGGAGAGGTTGAGTAATAAACTCCAGACAAAGAACAAGTCGCATCATTTTTTTTTTCCAAAAATGACAGCAAGTAATTAGCAATATACCAATGTTGCTCTGTGAGTAGCGGTTGACCATCCCGGGTAAGATAGTTCGTATTAATAAAAACAGAAAATGTATCCTTATAGGGTATGAGTTCCTTAAACATCAAGAAAGTAGAGTTCCATCTAATTTGCATATCTACACCAAACTTACGTGGACATACACCCATTGCAAGACAATAGTTCGTATATGATGCTACTCGTACATTAGAATTATTAATGAAAGATATTGCAATACGAAAAGGTTCAATATACGTGCTTAATATCTTTAAACCAGATTTAACTATAAGATTAATAATATGGCAAGTACAACGCTGATGTAACAAGAAAGATTGGGCGTACGTACTAAAAAGTGAAGTAAGAATATTTATTGCAAAAGTGTTTACTGCAGCATTATCTAATGTTATTGCAAAAAAATTTATATGCGGGGCCAAAACCTTCCACAACTTTTATAATACAATTAGCAATATTTTCATCAGCGTGTGTTACGTCAATTAATTTAAATCATGTAATTATCTTCTCTAGTTGCCATTCATTGTTTACAAAATGTGCAACTACACTAAGGTAATCCTCTTTAGCCCTACCACTCCATATGTATGATGTCAAAGACATAGAAAAAAGCACAAGTACTAAAGAGCTCTTTAGCTTACCACAACAATTATTATAGTACTTAATCATATCTCTAGTTGTTGTCTGGCTAGAAATTGAAGAAAACCTAGGATTATGAGCAGTCTTAATATATTAACACCCTTATAGTGCCTAGCTTTGGAGGCCAAAGGGAGCATCCAGGTGTCAGCCATTTTTTTTGTGAAAAAGCTCTCCGTTTCTTCGAAATTGCGAACGGGTCCCTGCGCGATTTTATGTGAGAGGAAAATATTTTTTTCGCGTTTCGCGTTTAGGTCCCTCGATGGCCATTTTACAGGAAGAACCTCTCGTTAAATGCGAATCGCGAACGAACCCTTTCCTAATTTTTCAAAATAGCAAACAGGTCTAAAATTATAACAAATAGGTCCCCGCGCTTTACGTTTAGGTCCTTTCTCCGTTTTGTCCGGAAAAAATATTTTCGTCACCTGTTTTTTCTCTAGACTATGCGAAAAATATTTTCGTTGGCCGTTTTTCCAAAAAAAAATGGAGGACCGTTTCCTTTCTCCGTTTTACCCGGAAAAAATACTTTCGTGATCCGTTTTTTCTCCGTAGCATGGGAAAAATGTTTTCGCTGGTCGTTTTTCCAAAAAAAAATTGGAAGATAGTTTCATTTCTCCGTTTTGCCCGGAAAAAAATGTTTTCGTGATCCGTTCTTCTTTCGGAGTAATGGAAAAATGTTTCCGTTAGCCGTTCTCCAAAAAACATAAATGGAAATTCATTTTTCGTCCGTCGTTTCTCTGTTTTTGTCCTTTTTTCCGGGAAAATTGTTTTCGTGGCCCGTTTTAAAAATATTTTCGTTGACCGTTTTTCCAAAAAAAAATGGAAACCCGTTTTCTTTCTCCGTTTTGCCCGGAAAAAATGTTTTCGTGATCCGTTTTTCCTCCGGAGCATGAGGAAAATGTTTTCGTTGACCGTTTTCCAAAGAAATTAATTGGAAAACCGTTTTATTTCTCCATTTTGCCCGAAAAAAATGTTTTCGTGATCCGTTTTTTCTCCGGAGCATGGGAAAAATGTTTTTGTGGACCGTTTTCCAAAAAAAAAATGGAAATTCGTTTTTCGTCCATCGTTTCTCCATTTTTGACCGTTTTTCCTCATTTTTCCCGGGAAAATTGTTTTCATGGCTCATTTTTCCTGAAAAAATGTTGTTTTCATTAGCCGTCCCCCCCCCCCAAAAAAATAATAATTGGAAATTCGTTTTTCGTCCATCGTTTCTTTGTTTTTGTCCGTTTTTCCTCGCTTTTACTGGTGAAAAATCAAGGGAGATAATTTTTTTTTGCAGCTCGTTCTCTTATATTACCCGGTAAACGCATAGGATGTTAAATTCGGCATCTATAATTTTTTGGCAACTCGAAATCTAATATTGTCCAGAGCGATCTCTAATATTTTTCAAAACGTGTATTATCTTGGATATTCTTGTTTTTTTTTTCAAAAATAAAAACTTGGATCAAATTTCGCACGGCGCGGCGTAGCGCGCAAATCTTCCTAGTAGTTTTCAAAAGCTAATGACTCAACGAAGTTTAAAGGTAGATCGTGGGAAGCGATTAAAAACAAAGAGCTTCACGAGCTACCTCAGGATTGTACTCCCAGTGATGTACCGTACCGTCGGGGTTGTATTGCAGCTGCATCTGTCTCATAGCCAGTCCCGCTTTTTTTTCTACAGCTCTCAGCATATCTCTTCAAGTGTCCTATTCCACCTGATGATTTCGTAGTTAATTTTTGCTTACAATATTTACAAATAGCATACTTGCTCTGAACATCATATGATGTCTCGAAAATCTGGTCGAAATCTTCTCAAACTCCCGATGTACTACGTCTTGATCTTTTTGCCCCGGTGCTTGCCAATGCAATAGCATTTGTAGAGCCTGAGGATGGTACAGGTGCTGTAGTTTCTTCAGCTTGATAGGATGCAAGAAGCTCTTCAGCTGAAATCCCAAAATCAGAAGCTGGGAAGGACAAAAAATCATGATTCTCCATTAAGAAAACTACAATAAATAATTGCGCTATTATTAATTTCATATCATTAAAAATAAAGAAAACTATAAAATTAAATCAATATTCTTACCTTGTTTTCTTGACAGAAGTCGGAATCTAAATTTCAGATTTTTTTTTTGGCAAAACCATTTTGAATTTTGCTAAATTATCACTAAGAACACGAGAATTTTCACAACAGAATGAAGAGAATATATTGGAAGTGTGTTGGTGGAAAAATGAGGGGGAGGTGCTACCTTATTGATAGGAAAAAGTTTGGGATTTTTCGGAATTGTTTCAATTTTTTTATTTTTTAAGCCTCTAACAGCTAAAAACGGCTAAATTTCAAATAAACAAGCTAAATGGGTCGTGCCGTGCCTAATTGTGCCGGGCCAGGCCCGTTCCTAAACATGTCGGCCGGGCCAGGCCACGGTGCCGACCCAAGCACTGCACGGTCTATCAGGCTATGCCGGCCCGACCAGTTTATGATCGAGCCGTGCCATGCTTGGGTCGTGCCTATAGTGGCGGGCCATAGGCCGGCCCATTTGGCATGACCCATTTGGCATCTCTACTCTAAGCTTTTGGTTGGCAGCGACATACATATTTAACGGTCAATTAACCAATTAAGACAACAAATTAACTGTAAGCCTTTATGCACTGCATGCATCATATGCAATTTAGCAAAGATATCTAGAAGCAATTCTGAAGCTACCTGGAATAGCTTCCTTTTAGTTGAAATCTCTAGGGTACTTCTCCATGCAGTGTTTCCAGATCTCAATTAGTCAGGTGTAACACTAATGCTTGCATGATCTAAAGATCTTCTCCTACATTTTTTGTAAAGGGGAGCTCTTATACTTGATTATGGAAGTTTCACTACTTAGTACTTACAGAGTTTGCTCATTGTTTGACATCAACCTGGCTGATTCCTTGAAAAACAAAGTAACTAGGCAATAGTGTCGTGGGGGAAGCGCGGGGCAGCGGTGGGGGAAGCGGGGTGATGGCAGCTAGCTGGGGAGCAAGGATGGGGATTCGGGGTCCTGGGCTACCGGGGTAGAGTCGTAGAGAGCAAGTGAGCAATCGAGCAAGCCTGCAAGGAAGAGTTAGGGTTGAGACTTGATGGGCTACACAGATGTCCTTGGCAGTTGAGCCAAATTGTTAGTGAATTAGACCCACGGGTGAACAGATACGGGTAATAGCAGAATGGATCCGTAGCCGCTGGGTAGTAACTATACCCGTCGGGTTTCGGGTTTCGTATCCCCTTTGCCATCTCTAGGCATGAAGCTGCTGGCAACGGAAGTAAAAGCAAGACAACCAATTCCGGAGGTTGCTACTTGCATGTACAATTGTACTATCTGTTTAAAGTAGATTAGAGACCGAAGTCGAGAATAGAATAAAAAATGAACAATGAATAATTTATTACATAAGCGTTTACATATTTATACAAGAGAAAGGATATGTCTAAAAGACACATCTTCTAAAAGGCATATCTTCCAAAAGACACCTTTCGTCAACTTAACTTCATTATGAATTTCTTAACACTCCCCCTTGGATGAATAGCACAGCCTTCATTTACTTCGATAAACCCTTCCAAAAACCCCGTGGGAAAAATATAAGGAGAAACTTTATGGCATAAGTTTATATTCAATATTGCCTCATTAAAAACCTTCTATGAGCAACCATTTATGTAAAACTCATAAAGGAAAAGTGTGCAACATGTTCTAGTTCAAGGGTTAATTCCCCCTAAACATTGCAACTCATGAAGCCGTCTCGTACCGATCCTCTGGACACATGTTTAGAACGAGGACGTCGGTAAAGACTTAGTGAATAAATCGGGTAGATTTTCACATGACTTCGTTTGCAAGACATTTATCTCACCACTCTTTTGAAGTTCTTGAGGATAAAATAGTTTAGGAGCAATATGTTTTGCTATATTACTCTTTATATAGTATGTTTGCAGTTGAGCAATACAAGCAGCATTATCTTCATAGATAATGGTAGGAGATTCCAATGAATTAATACCACGTGACTTTTGTATGTGGTTATCATTCTGTGAAGCCATACACATTCACGTGGTGCTTCATATAAAGCAATTATTTCAGAATGATTAGTGACAGTGGCTACTAAAGTCCGTTTACAAGACTTCCATGAAATAACCGTACCACAATAAAGGAAAACAAATCCAGTCTATGACTTGGCACTTGGGGATTAGACATATAACCGGCATTTTTGTATCCAATTAAAGTCACGTGACAATAAAGGAAAACAAATCCACAATAAAGCAAACATTTGAGCAATATGTTTTGTTACATTCACGTGGGGATTAGACACATTCACGTGACCTTTGTATCTTGATTTCTTTGAAATATCAAATCAAGATCTTTTGTACCATTAATGTAAATGAGAACTTGTTTAACACCAGCCAAATGCCTTTTTGTTGGTGATACATTGTATCTAGCCAATAAATTGACCGCAAATGCAATGTCAGGCCTGATGCAATTTGCAAGATACATTAGTGCTCCAATGGCACTAAGATATGGAACATCCGGTCCCAATACCACTTCATCATCTTCCCTAGGTCTGAATGGGTCTTTATCCACATCAAGGGATCTCATGTCCTTTGCCTTTGAATTTTTCCTTGTCATATCCTTTGCCTTTGAATTTTTGCATATCATAGGATTGCCATTTTCCCTTTTTCTTATAGCGCCTCTTACGCCATGGCTACTGCTAGCCCCCTGAGTATTAGCATGTGCTTCAGGCGCAGCCATTGCCCCCGTAGGATAAGTATGATAATTTTTCATAAGAATTCCATCATGTTTCTCTACTTGAAGCAGAGTATAAATCAACTCAAAGTACTTTGTATATATCTTTTGGCGATATTGCTGTTCAAGTATACACATAGATGGATGAAAAATGCACAATGTTTTTTCTATTAGTTCGGTATCACCAATTCTATGGTCATAAAATTTTAACTTGGAATTTTTTTTATGTATTGTTGAATTATACGCTGCCACAGACTTAAAATCCTGGAAACGTATAAGTAACCATTCTCATTGAGCTTCTGATAACATGATCGACCTCTGTTGGTCATACATCTCTTTTAAGGTGTTCTACAATTGAAGTGGATCTTCCTCCATCAAGTACTCCGTTTTTATGTCTGAGTGGAGGTGATATTGAAAAAATGCAAGGTTGCATATTTTGGGGCTTGTGAAATTTGCAGGCCATTTTATTTTGGTTCAGTGATGGTTGCACCAAAACATCTACCCATCAAATTTATCTTTAGATCCATCGCCCAAGTCAGATAATTGCTGTCATCTAAGACCAGCTCTGCAAACTCCTTTTGGGAGATGTCTGTCATGTCCTACAATTTATTTTGTATGCAATTGCAATTAATTTACTTTCTCAAAGTAAAATTATGGCATAAAACTGTTGTAAATCAGTACACTAGGGTCAATGTATAATAATTGCATTTTCCACACAAAAATTCAGCGATTAAAATGCAAATTTTATTTAACTATAATGGCTAAATTTGCAATTTCCCTAAATTTAGCCGGCTAAATTGCAAACTTTATATAACAGACTCATTTAGACTCGGCGCTAGAGTTTCCAACCCTAGCACCATGGCCACCGCCTTAGGCTGAGGGGTAGGCTGTCGCCGTCCCAACGTCGATGAGAGACTTGTTGGCCATAGTGTTATCTCCATCTACCTCTACGCGTGAAAACCGAAGCCCTCAACATCGCCTGAGGGGCGCTTCTGCCACATCACCGGATCCACCATCGATCCGACCGCTTGGGGCGCAGTCGATGGCTGCCACTCCCTCGAGTGCGCCTAGCACTTCCGCCCCCGTCATGGTGTCGGGCGCCGCCGGCACATCATTACACGTCGGCTTGGGTGCGTCTGGTGACGCCGCCACCTTGCTAAGCATCGACACTGTGCCAAGCGGGGTCACAGGGGCATGGCCGCAGCCAGGTGGCCGACGCCGTTGGGCGAAGGCCCTCCCTGGCTTATCCCGCGTGCTGCCACACACTAATCGCCGCATCGAACTCACCACGCGCCTCCTGCGCGCGAACTAAGGTGGCCGCCGCCGCAGTCTCGGTCACGCCTATCACGCTATAGAGCACCTCAGCCCTTACAGCTTGCGCTATACCGAGGAGCACCATGACCCCTTTGGTCGCGGCGACCAATAGTGATCTGCTGACCATGCAAGGATAAGGCCGAGCATGACCTCACTGGCATCAATCATATCGCGCACGCCAATGGTGACATCCCGGCTGGTGGTGTTGTAGAGGTAAAATGCAAAAGATCGCCGTTTCCAAATTCATGATGGAGGTAACTAAATTTAAAACATCATCGTTGTTCTGTGCCATTGGACTTACCGTGTCCGGGATATGACCGGTGATCCTTCTGTCTGCCGCCAACCTCTATTTGCTCGTGCTCGTGGATTAAAGCAGTGCCAATCTCTACTATATAAAGTGAGAGTTTCTTCCCACGTCACATTAATTGCCCTGCTTAATTGCCCTACTTAATTGTCCTGCTTAATTGCCCTACGCAAAAAACGAAGCGTTGCTTTAATTAGCCAGCTTTTGCAAGAAACGAAGCGTTAAAGATAGATGTTTGATCTTATAAAATAATATATTTTTTTATTTTTTAATCTTTATTTTTCGTTATCAATTTTTGTCGACGATTGGAGAACGGGCTCTCGCCGAGCTTACTTGTTGAACGAGGGATCAACCAAAGCCCCTTTCTGCCAAAGGTTGTAGCATCGAAGACGCGGAAGATGGTCCGTTAGAACAGACAGGAACACAAGGATTTTATCCTGGTTCAGGCCTCTCATGATCGAGATAATAGCCCTACATCCGATCGCTGGTGGCGTTTTCTCTATTGAAATGATGGATACAAGTACATGGATCTCACCGGGATCCCCTTTCACGCGTGTGTTTCGGGGATTAAATACAGAGCCTCACGCTGTACACAAGGTAACCACCCCCTAGATTTACGCCACGTTTCCATAACCATAGTGCCCACAATCCGGGGCCCTTGATCTGCGCAATTAATTTGAATTTGTGGTGAATTGATTGCCATCTTCCTTTCTAGTGGCATGACCGGGTCCCCGACCATCCACCCGGGTAACGGCGTGGCCTTCACGAGCATGGTTGCTCGTGATCGTCCGGTATGGTCATAGGCGAATGGGCAGACACACATGCTCGGGAGTTATGCTGCTCGGATGGTTTTCCGAGCATCTTCGTCTTTGTATGGTTCGGTAGCTTCAGGATCTTCTGGGGGTACAACGGTCTTTTATCAGATAGTCAATCCCCGACAGCTTGAGAATGCTTGGGGCTCGCGCTCGGGTATCGCATCCGAGCTCATGGTTGGGAGTTGCTCGGCCGTCGGGGCAGAATGGTCCTTATAGAAAATAGTCCAATCCCCGACAATTTTGTTTTTCGTAGCAACGCACGGGCATATAACTAGTAACATGTTTAAAGTAGAGTAGAGATTGAACTCGAAAATAGAATAGAGAATAAACAATAAATAATTTATTGCACAAGCGCTTACATATTTATACAAGGGAAATGATATATCTAAAAACACCTCTTTTAAAAGACACATCTATTCTAAAAGACACATATTCATCCACTTAACTGCATTATGAATTTCTTAACACTATCACCCTTTCCCCCAAACACCAGGCTCATGGCCCTCCGCTTCACATTATTAGTCTATATACTAGAAGCACAAATTTTAAGTAATATTTAATAAAATCAAATCATAATTGCTCCTATTAGATAGATATAGTACTACTCTACCAAATAAGGACAAAGTATAACCCAATTCCATTAAATATTACTTAAATAATGTACCTCCATGATACACGCGCCGAACTAAAATTGTGAAGCAGAGAATACTGATCGTCCGGGCCACCTATACTGCTTCCACAAAGGAAAATATGCTCAGCTCTGTCTTCAAAAGACCGGGCACAGCAATATGTTACATCTTTTAAAACACACACCAGATCTCTGCCAGCCATTTGGATCATCATGGCCTTACATTGCGAAATGAAGTAAGAAAGGGGCAAAAAGATATAACAAGGGCAACATAAATAGACAGATGTTTGGTCGTGGGGGGGTTCAGCATACAAAAGACTCGACTCGTTTCACTCAACTAAACAATAAAGGTGTCTTTTCAACATCAACCTCAAAATTCTTGCAACAGCCTAGACCAGGTATATTATTTCCTTCATGATAATTGAACTAAAGCTCTCAACTAAGGCTCTTAGAGAACAATTATCGTTCCCGGAAAACCAGGTTGACCCCATACCAGAGAATTTACATGTCGGCAAAAATGAAACGTACACAATGGAAGGGATAATTTCCAGCTTGTAAGAACTACTACATTACGTGGTCAGAAAAAATTGTAGGCAAACTCAAATTGATGTTGACGGGTGAGACTGAAAAACCTAACAATGACATCCAAAGCTATTAAGTATTTCTCTTTGGAAAGATATTTCTTCTATAGAAAGTCACATCCCAACTTGGACCACTAAAAAAACATGAGGGCATAAATGTAAAAGGGTAATGAACATAACAAGCCTCCCTTAGGCTTTCTTAATCTTACTTCCCCGAGGGTAAGCTCTCTTGTGTATGTTGCGAATTGATACCTTGGAGCTTCTCCTGGTGAACATGAATGAACCTGGAAAAAAAATTGTTAAAGACAGTTGTCAGGAATTATAACCAAAACATAATACTACCCTTTGGTACAATGAGCAACAGGAGCACTCCCAACTGTAAAACTGTAGATTCGAAACTAACAAAAAAAAAGTCGAAGAACAAAAGGCAAAATATATCATGCAGAGAAACATGTATACATATGCTTGTCGAATTTGTAGTAATTCCTATATTCGATTTATCCGGCACCTCACAAGCATCAACTGATTTTGGTGATCAGCATTACCATTTGTAGGGTGGGCCCCTCTTATTTAAAAACACAGAATTTTTTACAAAATCAAGGACACTGCTACATCAGTAATTGTAATATTCTGCCCATACCTAAAGTATCATCGTCTAATTCTAGGCTTGCACCGGAATTCTGCTAAGAGTGCTATATGATCCGATGACCATTCGGGTGAAGGAAGAGCTGTGTCTTTTCTCAAGCTATCCTCATCCAGAAGTTCCAGCAATGACTCCACTGTCAACGAATCTGCTGAAATATGAAAGTGCATTGCAAAAGGTAAATTTAAAAATATGTGTTATTCTTATTCCAGATCAACAAGGGGGTAGCCAAAGTAAATACAACATAGCAACCACTGGAACAAGTTTAAGCACTAACCTGTGTAAAATATGTAATCGATGGTACCAGTGAAATCTCTTGTGCAATTTGTGAAAAGGGGTTCATTTGTTGCAGGGTCCATTCTCCTCCGCTGGTGCTCCAAATCATAACCAACACCAACCATCCTTGCGAATGAAGAGTATGCACTGACCTATAAACAAGCAAAGCCTTTGTTCAGGGCCGCAAGCAGAAAAAGGAAGCAGATTGGTAAGAACCACGATAGGTTAACTGTACCAGAGGAAGCTGGTGTGTCAACTTGCTTGCTGGTCGCAAAATTCCAAGAGGGTCTATCGCCAGATCTGGATGCAACTGATCAACTTTGCCCATTGCAAGAAGCCCATGTGGAGTACTATATGAATTAAGTGAGTATTTGCCATTTAGAAACTTCACTGTAGAAAGAAAACAACTAGAACACAAACAAAGAAGTCCTATTGATATATGTAACAAACCTTCCAGGCATTGAATTGAAATCTCCGCAGACCAACATTGGAATGTCTGCACTCACGGCTATTTTTTCTAATCCTTTTAAGAGGGTTTGAACCTACAAGAATTCCAGATAATACGATTTGAATCGTCGATCCAATAAAATTTTAAATGCTATGAAATTCTAGGAAACAGAATTATGATTTGACCTGCCATAGCTTCACATCTATGAGGTCTTGGTGAACATTCACATGTGTATTTGCCTGCATAGCACAACAAACAATTCAAGAAACAAATAAGACCCCCATGGCACAAAATATGCTATTAAAAGACAGCTAAAGCATGAAGACAAGATCAATGCAAATGTTCATATAAGCACAAAGAAGTCAAAGGTGGACATGACCTAATATAGTTCACAGGTTAACTGGTCAAGGCACAACAGAAAAGTTGCAGCAAATCAACAAATATTTGAAGAATAAAATAGTCCAAAATTAAGAGGTGTACAAATTAAATGGATATACCCATGGATTATTATGAACAGAAATAAAACATGCATCCAATTCTCTCTCATAAAATGTATCCTACAACTAGGGGAGGAAACACCACTAACTGCTATGGCGACATGGCATACAACTGTATTTTTCTGATTCATGACAGAACTATACGATGCTACAGGTTCACAAAACCTTAAAACATCCTTCATCTAGACATATGGTTTCTTGAGATAGCTGATTGCCATGATGAAAGTGATTTGGCTGTCTTTAAAAGCAACACAACAATGGTATTAAGTATTAACAATGCTAACTGAAAAAATAGGCAAGCAATTTCTTACCACACAAAGGAGCTGCCTTTTCCCAGGGTTTTCAGTCCCATGGTTACTGAATTTAGCCTCTAAAACTGCAATCAATGCAATGTTATCCTGCACAGTAGACAAGAAGGATTGGCAATGGTAGTAATAGAGACATAGCACGTAAGATTTATTTCTTATTTTTAAATAGGTTGTACCTTAATCAATCGAGTTAGAGCCACTTTTCTTTGAGCAGCTGGAATAATTGCATCAGTTAAAGACTGTGCAGCCTTATTGAACTCAACCTATACAGAACAAAGTCCAGAAAGTATTAAATGACTGGTAAAAAGAATTGTTACTTGGACACGGACACGGGAGTCGGAATCCGACTCGGATTCGGGTGTCCGATTCGGCAAACAAAAAAAATGGACACAGGAACGCTACTCAGAATCGGATGCGGATATCAGAATCCGAGTCGGATTCGAGGTGTTCGGTTCGGAAAAAAAAATTGACACAGGTGTCCGAGTAAGACTAGTAAAAAGACTAATAAGACTACAAGGAACAGGCAGTAGAGGTACCTCATATTTTTTGACATGTGAAAATCTGTCCCTCCGGAAAAAAGTAGCACATCCATCAATTGCTTGAGGATTCCCTGTGTACACCTGTTACCGAAATTGTTACATAATTAAACAAGAGATCATCAAGTTTTTTATCCAAATACCAAAAAAATAAAGACAAACCTCTGTTGTCCTTTTCTTAAAAAGTGCCTGGTATCCATGTTTATCAAGCTCTGGTGCAAAAAATTCTTCGAAGTGATTATTTTGTACCTGGAAACAGTAGTATATAGATCGTTTTCAGAAACAAAGATATCTTGGATTTCGTTTTGCTATAAGCACATGCTACCTATAACAAAACACAGTTCTCATGACAAAAGTAACAGTTGTGAGTTGTCACTTCGATTATATGAGTTAAAGAGTTCAAAGGAAAATGCAGCACAATCAAGCAGCAAAGATGAAACAATTAAAAGCGATTTCAAAAGGCACATGGTATTGTTGGGGGGAATATCCTACCATGAGCCAATGAAGAAAGCAGCTCAACATTATTGCTCTAACTATTGCGATCTAATTGCATGCAATGCAGGAATAACATAAGAAAGACTTAGGAACAGTATCATGCAGCTGATACAATTCCTCATAATGCAGGAATAAATAAGAAAGACTTAAGGACAGTATCATGCAGCAAGTCAGCAACAGAACAATGCTTAGAATTAAAATAAATAAACTACGATGGTAGTTTATCACAAATTGACTGACAAAAAATCACACCATCATCTGAAGCTTCTTAAGCTTATCATACCTCCTGAAGGCAGATGATATCAGCATGGTAACCAATAATTTCACGCAACAAATTTTGTCTTCTGTAAGCCCATGAAAGTGCCCAAGTTGGGCAATAGCTGTATGTATCACTTGTAGCATATGTATCAGCAAGAATATTGTAGGACAGCACTGTGAATGTCTCAAAAGAAGAATTTCGGCTGCCTAAATCAAAGTGACCCATTACATCAGCTGCATTCACTGAGATCAGGCGACGCGGCGTGGGGGTTGGAGCTGGAATTACACGGGATGTCATGATTGAAGTTGGAGCTCCCACAGTCGCTCTTGTTTCTGCATCCATAGATATGCATTCAAATCTTAGGACATGCCCAATATCATCAGCAGTTGGTGTATACGTTCGCGAGTGTCCCACTTCAAACCAAGTTTCACCGGAACTCTTTTCGGTGCCCGTGGGATACACAGGCGTAGGTCCATTATTAACACTAGAGCTCTGTGCAAGATTTGATGTTGAACCAGACAACCCAGCACTCATAACCCCTAAACCGCCACTGCCAAATCGGCCAAACAGCTCCTCTTCTTCAGTTCCATTTTCATTTAAAGCACTAATAGCACGTTCATGCAAAACCCTATGGTGTTGCCAGGCATCAGAGAAGCACTTTGCAGAGCAATGGTAGCTCTTAGCAACAGGTATTTTTGACTTCAGACATCCAAGGCACTGAAGTGTTGCTTGTTCTGCTGGATGTACACTGCAGACAGCGACTCTTCGATCGCTTTGTATGCGGTACCTTCAAGGAAGTTGAATCAATATTCACACATGTTATTGTGTAAAAAGTTCATACATATGTTAGCAGAAGAGATAACAATATATTATTATACACCAAAAAGAAATATATTTTTGCATGTTGCAGCTCAAATATGCAGATTCTGCAGTACAAAAGCAGTTGATCCATATAGACACTTGAGCTTTAAGGTACAGCCTTTTGTCAGCAGAGTCCCCAGTACTGTATAAATGACACGACACAAAGAAAGTTCGCTTAATGTCAACAAGAAAAAAAATAGTGGACTATTTAACATCAACAAAACAAAACAAGAAGAATTACAATTCAAGATATTGAAAAACAAGAATTTCAGCCTATTTTTTGTTACCGCCAACAAGGTAGTGCTTGAAACAACTCTTTCTGCAGATGAACATACCAACATATCTTTCCTTGTTATACTTCGTTTTGCTCAATTTGGCTGCATTCTCACCCAGAAAAAAAATCAATTCCTATTGCTTCCAATTTAGTGCTTCCTTTTCCTATCAGTATTGGTTGATGTCAGTTCAACATTCTGGACAACATCATCTTAGAACCAACAAATGCCAATGTTCCTTTTCAGCTGACAGTCCTAAAGCATCCCTTAATACTTGTAATGGTACTATACTGAGCCTACCGCCTATTGTAATGATACTATACCGAGCCTACCGCCTACGTGCATTCTATAGGGATACTTCAACTTAAGTGATTCCATTGTTGTTGTTTATATCAGCATCTAGATCTTTAGCCAATTGGATCTACATAAAAATAAGCTTTTATCGTTAGTTAACTTGGATCAAAGGGTCAGGTAAGCCACGTTCTCAGATGCTTGGTAACTTACAAATTTACATAGCAAAGGATAAGATAAGACAACAGATCACTTAAAGATAATTTCTGAAGAATAATGGGTAATCAGAAGGAACATAAACGAAGCCCTAGAGGCATAGATAACAATCATAGTGTTTTTTCTGTTTCAAAAGTAATCCCCGCTTATCATCAAATACCCAGAGCAATGACACACAAGTATAACCTTGACCATGCACATGTGAGCAGTAATGCAGCATTTCAAACTCAAGCATTTTTTATATACCCAGAACAGCAGAATACCACTATGAAACCAAACAAATCAGCATAAAAAAAACTCCATAGATAAACTTTGTAGCATAACATACTAAAGTTTTATCAATACTTGGGCAACATTCGAAAACGAATATGGTAGACAAGAACTTACAACTACTGGAAAAGTTGACTGCTACTACTACCAGACTTCTAAAAGAAAGATTAGAATAATCTCGCGTTAGAAAATTTAAATTAGTTTGTGAAGCAAAAGAAAATTACAGAAGGGGGAAAGGAGCAAAAATACACATCAAGGAAACCAATAAACCAGCAGTAATTGACAGGGTGTCAGAGTGTCTGTTCCAAACTATCTTACCAACTTTAAACATACTTATTCATCTTGATACCTTGACCCATAAAGTTGGTACACCCAAGCAAACTTACAAGCTTCACCAATTTGATATTACATTTAACATGTATCCATCCAGTTACCCAGTAAAATAAAATACAATGCCTTTCATGAGAATCTAAACCTATATTCTTCAACTTTTTAGTACTTCAGCCATAAAACTTAAGCACTCACCATTCAATATGAATTGTCTCTGTATCCCATAATCACATAGATTAAGCTCAAATCGGCCAATTGCCTTAAGTTTCCAGTTTTCCGCCTACTAACTCATGTATTACTCTATTTTTCATCTAGTTATGCTTTGGACTACATTATCGTGGATTACTGATGATGTCGTACGTAGGGCATTTATATGACTGTACCAGTACAAAATCTGCACAACTCCCACTTCATTAAATTACTGGTGAAGTTATATGTAGGACATTCATCTCTCAAGGGCGAATGACAACACTTCTCATCAAGTACTGTAACTAACGATGCATCTTAGCTAATGATCAATCTAATATATGGATTTTCCACACTTCTAACTAGATTGAGAAATGTGCTGCGAATTATTCATAGTTCTGCCATGCTCCATTACAATACAATCAAATATTGAAATGATGGGTAAAAACAGTTGCTAATGATCGATTTGCAGCTTCCATGAAGTAAATCATGCTTGCCAGATTACGAAATTGCAATCATTTAAAGGGACAGAGGCGAACTACTTACCATTTATACCGCATGAAGTAACCATCCACAGGAGTGGCCTCGGGCACATCGTCGGTGGAGACGCCACCATCGGGGCGCCGCAGGAGCACGTAAGGCGTGATCTCGCAGCCCACGATTGGGATCTCCGACGGGAGGTGCACCCGCAGCACGGTCAGCATCCTTCCCCCCTCCCCTCTCTTCTCGCCCTGCAAAACCCTAGCTTCGACCACACAACCTTCTCGCCCGGCTCCACCTTCGCTTTTGAACTACAAAGCCTGGATCCCCCACCCCGAGGCGGATCCGCCATCACCTGCCCGCCGCCGCCAGTGTTGCGTTCCCCCTGCCGAACCGAAGCCTGCGAAGCCACGTCCGAATCGCGTCAAATCTCGCCATGAACGCTCACAGCTTAAGGAGATCCAGTGGAGTGGGCTTACCGCGTGGAAGAATCCGAGGGGTCTAGAAGCTTCTGGAAGGTTCCGAGACGTGAGGGGAGCGAAATAGAAATGGCTAGGGTTTTGGGCTCGAGGGCGCTGTCTCTCTTACCTTCCTTCCCTCGCTTGCTCGACGTGCTGCTTTTTGTTTTTTGTTTTCCTCCGCTTTCTTTTTTTTTCTCGATTTCTTATTTGGGTTTTGTAGGTACCGGAGTCATAAATAGTTTTATTTTGAATATAATTATAATTAAATTTTTAAAATTTTAATTGTTAATATTTTTAAAATATTCAAATTGGATACATGAGAATAATGTGTGTAGATTTGCCTAAAAAATTATTTTCATACTAATATAATTTTATTAGATTTTATAAATATATTATAATAGAAATTAATGGTCAAAGCTAAATTTTAGAGATTGTACGATAACTATTTATGACTGAAGAGAGTATAAGTAAACACTGAAAAATGATTCTTGTAGTGGTGTAGACATTATTAGTATCTATGTAAATAGTAGATTTTCATCGGAGCATCTTCAATCATCACATTGCCAACGATCACCAGTAGATCCATCTCCCAAGCAGGGTGAACACTGCCCAGGCTCTTCGATGACGAGTCATAGAGGTGCAGTGCAGCTCCGCCTTGAAAACAAAGCTTTCTTGGGCAAAATTTTATCCTGTATCGTCAAGTGGTTAAGTTTGCCTATGCTTCTACAATTTTTCTGGCTCTGTCAACGATAGCACGTTTGTGTCCAATGTCCATTAACCCAATCAACGGTGCATTCTTAGCAAACACTTTAGGCCCTGTTTGGATTGGAGGTATTTCATTGGAATGTTTTGGGATTTAGTTCAAATTTGAACTAAATCCCAAAACCTTCCAAGAAAATACCCCTCATCCAAACACCCCCTTATCCTTCACTAGACATTGGGCTATTAGTCATGAGTCGTGACAGTTAACAATAAAGGTGTAATCGAAGCGGACACAAACAAATATCGCTCATTTCATATTCTATTTCATTTTTTTTCTTGAAATCAGAATCGATGATAATGCCAGACATATGCAGATTATCCCAGTCACGAATATGGAACGAATATATATCAAGCCAAATGCAGATAGTCTTAGTCACGGAGATTTAGTTGGATATCACGCAAAAACAGAACTCATATGTGTCGCACAAAAAAGAATCAATCGATTGTACTATATGTTTAAAATGCAACTCATTAGGAGTTCAATAGGCAAATTTGATTGTAACATTAGGAGTTCAATAGGCAAATTTGATTGTAACAATTAAACTCATAAGTATTTTTTAAAGTTTATTATGTTCAAACATATTTGACTAAGTTGTTTGAAATTATTCTAGGTTCATTTGCTTGATACGTCCCGTTGCCAAGAAAGGTATCAAGGCGTGAGAGGAAAACTCTGGATCGACCTCCGTGCGAACAGAGGAGAGAACAGAGGAACAGAAAAGAGTAAAGTTGGCTAACAAGAAGTATTGTTTTTCTTTCTTTCTCAACAAGTCGATCTTTTCCAGTTCGATACATGAGTATATATGTATATCCCACCTTTTCCTCGGTCCACTTATCGACTACCCTCTCTGTAAACCAACTCCATCTGTTTAGTCATTACATTAGTCATTACACTAATGAAAATCCTTTGCGACAAACGCCTTTACTTGGCCATGCTAGCTATTACGCTTCATCTCTTCGGCCAAGCGATAGTCTCCCGACGCTGGCCGCACTTCTCGCGATCATCACATCACCCCTCTCTAAATTGCTTGTCCCTGCCAACAAATGATGGAAAACGCTGCGCGCAAAACCGATAAATCTTCCCAGGTGGCGATGTTGGTCGGCAGACCACCCACTTGATCAAGCCTCGCACGATACCGCATTGCCCTTTTAACCAGGCGACGCTCCGCACCCGTCAGTTGGAAGCAATGTCCAGATCGGGCTAATTTAGGCAATTCAAAGAAAGACGGAGAAAACTGATGGAAAGCTTTTAGTTATACACATGGAAGACCTGATGAATTAAACTCGCTGGTCGGCAAATCGAGACGATATGCACTCCTGACCAATCTTCTCCCGAATGGTATAAGGACCATAAAATTTGTGCGCTAATTTGGGACATGATCGAGTGATCAAAGACGATTGAGCATACGGTTGAAGCTTTAGAAGTACCTTCTCCCCATCAGAACCGACGGTCCCGACGATGGCGATCCGCTTGAGCTTCATTCTATTTTGGGCAGTCTATTCAGTGATGCTTCATCAAAGGTATTGTGATGCTCCCTGCCTTGCATGAAGTGTCGAACCTCCTGTGGAGTCACCCGTGATATGAACCAGAATAATGCCATAAGAGGGTTCATGTCCATACAAGGCTTTGAACTGAGCAACCTAGAGCCGAATGAAAATTGGTGTTATACCAAAATTCGGCGAGTGGTAACCAAGATTTCCATTTGGACTCATTATGAATTGCACACCTCGTACATCTCAACGCATTGATTGACCCGCTCCGCTTGCCCGCTTGGCCGGTTTGTGGGTGATAGGAGGTGCTAAACTGCAATTTGGTGCCGAGAGATTTGAAGAGATCACGCCAGAATGCACTGGTAAATACCTTATCTCTATCCGATGTGATGGTATGAGGTACTCCATGCAATCGGATAACCTGCTCACAAAATAGCTTGGATACTGAATGAGCAGTAAAGGGATGACGAAGAGGGAGGAAGTGTGCATATTTGGAAAACCGATCAACTACAACCAGGATGACATTATACCCCTCTGATTTTGGTAAGCCTTCTATGAAGTCCATTGTGATATCACACCGCCGCGCTGGTACAGGAAGGGGCTGCAATAGTCCTGGGTATTTGGAGTGTTCCCTTGGCCAACCGATGGACTTCGCATTGTTTAATAAACGCCCCACATGTTGCTTCATGCCTACTCAAGAAAAAGCTTTTTAAGCCTGCGATAGGTGGCATGAATCCCCTCGAGTGTCCGCCAAGTGCACCGGAGTGAAGAGCTGCAATCAACTTTGTTTGGAGAGCTGAATTGAGCCAATCCAAAGTCGACTATGATGTCGGATCAAGCCTTGGTGTAATGCAAAATTTTGTCATCCTGACCATGCACTAATTGAGTTAACAACCTGCATGCCGATCAAGAGTATATGAGTTTAAAACCTCCTGGCCAACAGGTTGTATGCCCGATACGCTTGAAGGGACAAACTGGATTAGCTCGAGATAAAGCATCGCGACCACATTTTCTTTGCCTTTCTTATACATAATGCTAAATTGAAGCCCCATAAGGCGAATTAGTCATCGCTGGCGCTGCATATCTGATCGTAATTGTTGTTCTTCGAGATAGCAGAGGCTCTTATGGTCAGACGGATGATGAATTCCCGACGCTGTAGAGATAAGGGCGCCAACGCTCGATGGCGCAGCATAAGGGCCAAAACTCCTTCTCAGAGATGGAAAGTCCCCTGGTGCACCGGACTTAGCGCCATCAAAAAAGCAATGGGGTGTTGCCGCTGCATTAGAACGGCACCGACACCAACATCACAAGCCGCCTGTCTCAACTTCAAACGGTTGATCGAAATCGTAACGTGAGTACCGGAGTGGAGGACATTGCCCGCTTAAGAGCCACAAAAGCATCCGCAATGGGCAGGAGTCCATACAAATGCCTTCTTTTAAGAGGTTGGTGAGCTGCTAGCAATGATACCATAGTTACGAATCTAATCCTCCGGAGCACAACCGTGAGTCCAAGAAAACCCCGTGAGTTCTGTGACATTCGAGGTATAGGCCAATTCATCATTGCTTGGGTTTTACAGGATCCGTAGCCACGCTTTATAGGAAATAATATGCCCCAAATACTCAAGTTGTGTTCAGGCAAATGTACACTTGGATCGCTTTGACAAACAATCGATGCTTCATCAAGGTTTGCGGTGACTAAAGTGAGATGGTCCGCATGAGTAAGAAGATCCTGACTATAAATCAAGATATCATCGATGAAAACCGTAATCGAACTTTCGCAAATACGAGCTAAGATGGAGTTCATTACGCATTGGAATGTCGGCCGGCATTAGTGAGCCCAAACGGCATCACACTAAACCGGTACAAAATTACATGAGCTTCTCGCACGCAATACTTCCAAGCTTGATCTTCGTATGATACCATCAGATTCAAGCAAGCCAACCAGTAGAATCTGATTTTACGAGAACACAGGACGAGCAAATCAAGCGCCAAGATTCCCAACCTGGATTCGATTTTACTCGCCACCCCGATCGCCTGAATCTGATACCAATTGATACGCCCCGCTGCCAAGAAAGGTATCAAGGCGTGAGAGGAAAACTCGATCGACTGCGCGAACAGAGGAGAGAACAGAGGAACGTAAAAGAGTAAAGTTGGCTAACAAGAAGTATTGTTTTTCTTTCTTTCTCAACAAGTCGATCTTTTCCAGATACATGAGTATATATGTATATCCCACCTTTTCTCGGGTCCACTTACTGACTACCCTCTCTGTAAACCAACTCCATCAGTGTTTAGTCATTACATTAGTCATTACACTACTGAAAATCCTTTTGCCGACAAAACGCCTTACGGCTACAGCGGCTAGCTATTACAGTTCATCTCTTCAGTTAAGCGATAGTCTCCCCTGACGCGCTGCTACTTCCTGCGATCATCACATTGCTATTTTTTTTTTTTGGCTTATTTGAATTCCTTGTATTTTCTACAAATAAAAAACTTATTTAATATTGAAAAAAAACCTCGTGGGCTAATTTCTCTATCTGGCCCACTCTGGGCAAGTGAGATGGTAGTCATATACTTATGGGTCTATAGTTTTATGGGGTTGCCTATTGGGCTGATTTCCAGATATCCAAAATAAGTTTACCAGATACTATTTAATTAAAATTTTGGATAGCCCCAAATCTGACAAATACTTTTATCCTGAATTCGTTTACATATTTGACAAAAATTATTTGGATCCAATGCTGATATTCGAAAAAACATAGATATCTAATTTTATATTTTAAATAAAATTCGAATTTATTTGGACGGTCGAGGACCTTCGTTTGCACCCTAGTTAGCAATCCACGAGCCCACAAAATTTTGTGAATACACGTCGGCACGTCGCACTCTCTCTTTCCCTCTAACGGCAGCTCGGAGCTATCTCTTAAGAGAAAGATAATATAAATTATAACCTCAATCAAGGCACTACATGAACCGTATTTTTATGATTATGAAATGATATTAATTTCTTTCTAGAATTCTTCAGGGAACAATATCATTGCCAGTCAAAGGACGAAAGTTACTCCCGTAACTCTCGATACAGCCCGGTCCAAATGTCGTGATTAACACCAAAACGGGCCGAATGTTATCCCGGAGTGCCTAACCCTACCAAGGAAATAGCCCAGCCGATATCCACTTAAGGCGGAGCGGCCCTAAATAGACTTGTTTTTTTTTCCTTACAGCCTACGTACAGTTTTTTTACTTTAAATAGCTTAAAAGTAAAAGCAACTTTTATTCATAATAAAAATAGGAAATTTTACCTTATCTTCAGTGATATTAGTCTAAAACTAACCCCACTAAGTAAAAAAAAAAACATCTCCGGGGCCTTTTTGGTTATTAGTTATATGGAGGCTTATGTTTTTTTGGAAAAATTCAGATAAAAAGACACATATTTGTTTAGCCTTTAGCTTTTTTAGCTTTTAAACCGATGAAAAAGCTCAAATAGGGTAGGCTAAAAAGCTTGTTATGGCTCGAATCAAAATTGTTTCGATTATAGTAGTTAATGAGTTCAAAATTGAAACGAGTCCATTTTTAATGAAAAAATGTTATCAAGGTTCCACTCGATAGTAACTCGTTAGCTCGAAGATAACCAGCCTTTCATATATAATTTGCCCTGCAAGCTGCAGCTACTCTCCGTCCCATGCTCCTTGCTCTCGCATACGTACGGTCGTACGCAGACACCAGACAGTATAGCATTTGCATTTCTCGTCGTCATTGATTCCTAGCGAAACAAAAGGTTTTGACACGGGTCCCCGTGCCCACTCGTGCTGACGAAAGGAGATCCGGTGCAGTCCCTCTGGGACTGCAACTTAAGCAGTCCCAGAAGGTGTAGACCATCCGATCGAGCAAGCGAACGGCCTAGATCTTTCAAAATCCATGCGCTACAGTGTTGCTACAGTACGCTGCCGTTGCAGTGTTTGCTGCAATTTTCGGATCGGTCTTGGTTATCGGTTTTTGATCCAACGGTTCGTACACAACTCCTTAAGTTGCAGTTCCATAAAGACTGTATAGGAACCGTGTCCCGTGCCGACCTACCATAATATCCTTTCAATTCTTATGCCATGTACAGTGGTATAGACGGTAGCTGTCTATAATATAGCTCCATGTCATCTACAGACAGTACTAAAGATAACTTAAACAATAGTTTGTCTGTAATGACCTCTCATATAATTAATAGACTGACTGTATAATAGTATACACAGTATAAAACTATTAGTAGATAGCATATTTCTCTTTCTTCTCCCTCTCTCTTTTACACCATCTAAAATTACATATCTTTATAAGCAGTTGATATGTATTATTACATGTCCTTACTGCCGCCCGTTTAAAGCAGAGAATGAACTCGCGACCAACCGGCGGCGGTTGCGCGGTGGACGATCGAGCATGGCAGCAATGCACGCACGCACGCCGGCGCTCCATCGGCACGGCCGGCCGGCGATGGTCCGCATGCACCCCGAGTCGTGGCGACCACCCATGCATGCGTGCCACGCACCGTACACTCCATTCAGTGCAAGGCGGAGGACGGCGCGTACGTGCGTGAGTGGGCCATCTTTTATTTTGCGTCGCTCAATTGATAGTGTCTACATACAACGGCTAGTCAATCTCGACTTCTCGAGCACTTGGTTTCTTAAAATAAAATGGTACGTGTGTGCGCAATCATGAACTTGAGCCGTGCGTGTACTTGGAATATTCGCATGCCGGTTCCGGCATCGACTCGGTTCGATCGCAGCGAAATTTTTTGAAGTAGATTTTCATAACTGAATTTGTGCTTGTCGAGTGGTTCACAATCTACGCGCGTAGCCACACACCCGGAATCGGATGCGTGCAGCGTGCTTGTTGACAACATTGCGAAATCTCTACTATATAAAGTGAGAGTTTCTTCCCACATCACATTAATTGCCCTACTTAATTACCCTACTTAATTGCCCTGCTTAATTGCCCTACGCAAGAAACGAAACGTTGCTTTAATTAGTCAGCTTTTGCAAGAAACGAAGCGTTAAAGATAGATATTTGATCTTATGAAATAGTATTTTTTTATTTTTTAATCTTTATTTTTCGTTATCAATTTTGTTTTTCGTAGCAACGCACGGGCATATAACTAGTGTAACAGTACGTTCGAGTACCCATCTATAACGATATATTGTTCCGAAGTTTAATATAATAATATATTTGTCGGGGGGTCGGGTAATTTCCATAAATTACCTCGGATGCCACCAACGCACTAAGCTCGCCCCTTACTTCGAGCCACCAGGAGGTCGTTACTCGGGATTGTCTAAATCGTAGCTTGAAGGCTACGATTCCGCCGCCTGAGCTCTGCTCTGGGTGGGACCGAGAATGCCACGTGACTCCGGGCCGATTCCGAGTTCGAGCTCTGCAAGATGTCCAAGCTCTGGCTTTGGCCATCTACGACCTTTACGCAGGTCTCGGCCTGTGAGGGAATAATCCACCCGAGCCGCACTCCGCTGGGCCCCACGCTTCCCGTGGGAGCGGGCGAAAGATAGGATCCACTACTTGCCACGCTTGAACGAGGTCCAAACGCATGTAGCGGGCCATGGAGTTCGATCCTTTCAGGTTATAAAGGGTCCCTAATGCAGGGGACAGAGAACAAAGAGCAAAGACACGCATCCGTGAAAACTCGACATATTACTGCAAGAGTAAACGAGCTGAGTAGGGCTATTATCTCTTTCTCGAGAGGCCCGAACCAGTGGTAAATCACGGTTCCACATTCGCTTGGAATCGTGAGCCATTCTTCGAGTAATCCTCACGTAAGAAGGGGTCACAGCTTGGTCCTTCTCCACCAACAAGTAAGCTCTCATGGCGGCCTCGTTTCATTGCCGATACCGGGCGCTCGGCCTGCGGGGACGACTTTCTTTCGTGGAGGAATCCTGAGAATGTCGAATCCTGTAACTACCAGAGGGCTCTACGCCCCGAGATCGGGAAGAGGACAAGGCTTATCGACAATGCTAAGTGACAAGCCAAGATTAAGAATCAAGACGGTTCCAGGAGCTTTTCCCTCGAAGCCCACGACCGAGCGCTTCGCCTCAACTCGACGCCTCTCTGGACGCACGAGTACGACGGGCTCTACGATGGTCTCGATATCCCACCTCTACGAGCTCGACCAGGACCGCTTTCACGGGAGACACCGTGATGTCCCTCGCGATCCGTCTAATCCCTGCAACGCCTTCGCGGAAGAGGATGGAAACGCCGAGCAAATCTCATTGGGCGCCTTCGCACCGCCACGGCGGCCAAAAGAGCACTCGCAGTATCCCCGACCTGACGATCGACCTTGCGCCGATAAGTCCGAGGTGGCCTGGACGATAAGACCAGGGCCGGGTTCGTGAGAATTTCCACGCAGACGAACTCCGGAGTTCGCGACGCATTTAAACGAAGCTCAGCCACTCCGCTCTCTGAAAGGGAACGCTTCAAGCCCTGGCCACGGCATGTGCAACTCGAGAGTTTCCGAGCAAGTCGACCTAGAAGCTATGGCGCGCCGTGGCCGATTTAATTCGAGGAAATCGCCACGCATATATGGGCGCGGAGGCTCGAAAGGGACGCCAGCAGTAATTCCTCGAACGCTGCCACGGGCGCCCGAAAGGCCGCCAATTCGATGACTCACGCACCGCACTCCAGAGGATCGCGCAGCGCGACGTGCTCGGAGGCACCCGAGTACCCCCGGCTCTCGACTGGGCTGAATGTGAGCCACGACGTAACCGGCCGAACATTCTCATCGGGCCACTCCCTCATCCTACAGCGAGGGAGGGATTTCACCGCCGGCCCACTAACCCTGCTCGGCTACTGGCGGGATCGCCGACCGCCGGGCCAGATCGCCTCCGACACCTGTTCGGTGCAGGGCAGATGCTCGCGACGTCGGGCCGCGACGAGTGACTCCGCCGACAAGGTTTAAGTTGGCCACATCGAGAGATTCGACGGACTCGTAACCCCGACGAAGTTTCTTCGATCTACACCACGGCCATTTTAGTCGGCCGGGTGATGAAAGGGGTGATGGCCAACTTTCTCGCCCACACCCCGACGGGCCGGCTTCGGACGTGGCTATTCAACCGTAAGGAGAACTCGATCCGGCCTGGCCTAAATTGAAAGCAAAGACTTCCGAGCCAACTTCCAGAGTCAAGCTACGCCCGCCTCGTAAGGAGCGCACTTAGCCGCTCGATGCACGCGAGGGCGGACTCGCCGCCGTCTGGCTTCATGCAAGTGCGCACTCCATCCCCGAGCATCTTGATGAGGCGGTCGCCTGGCTTCAAGTTCGGGTCCGAGACGACGCTTTACTCAGACTCAAATCCACCCGACATCACGCCTAACGAAATGCTCCGCATGGCTGACCGCTATGCACGCGGACGAGGCCGCCCAGGGAAGAAGCCGCTGACGAGGAAAGTCGCCTCACCGCTCGGCATATCCAGTAAGAGAGCATTCTCATCGAGAAAAATCAAAAAGAAGAAAAATCCTCCGCCTCCTGCATGGTGGCAATATCGAAGACAACGACCGACCTCAGTCAGATAGGGGGCCTCAAAGGAAGGGGTCGACGTTCAATGAATAACGAGCAGAGCCGGATTTACCAAGAACGCCGCCACCAACGCGCGGCTAGTGCCTATTTCTCGCCGCTTCCACTGTGCTCATGGGCATGACCTTCTAATTGCAGACGTGGCCTCCCGCCTCGAGCGCCTACAATGGTAGGGTCCTATGCCCACGCCCCCCGAGGTGGAAGGGGACGCCAAGGGCAAGAAGCCCGCCAAAGAGCAAGACACCGACATGGGAGTACTAAGAGCCGAAATCACATCGCCGTGATATTCGGGGCCCGCCGCCATGGGTCGCGCCGGGAGTTGGAAGGAGGCCAGCGCACGAAGTACTCCGTGGTCACCTGTGGAAGCCTTTCCTGCCAGCTCAAGTGGTCCGAGCCGCCGATCACCTTCTCCAGTGGACGATCGCCTCCGGGATGACGAACCTCAAAGGCTTCCGCTGGTCGTTAGCCCAACAATCAGAACACTACGAGGTCGGTCCTTGTGGATCATGGAAGCTCCTCAGACCTCGATATTCGCCAAGGTCTTGACGAGATGCAGATCCTCGCTTCCAAGATCAAAAACATGGTGGTCCCGTTTCACGGATAGTGCCCTAACGCTTGGCCGTGCCACTTGGCCAGGCATCGCCCCCGCCATTACGCTCGGGCAATCCGAGCAACTTCCGAACGGAGCTCATCACGCTCAAGTGGTCGATTTCGAGTCCCGGCTTATAACGCCATCCTGGCCGTACCTGGGCCGCCAAATTCATGGCCGCCACTCATCACGTGCCAAAGGCTTGAAGGTCCCCGCCACTCGGGCGTGATCACATCAAGGAAGCCCGAGAGCAGCTCTAAACCGCGACGCAGAGGGCGTAGACATGATCGCCTGCTCGCCACATGGCCCGAGCAAGAGCCGAGAGTTCCCGCCCAAGGCTAGCCTCCAAGCCGGGAGAAACCAAGGCCATCCCTGCCAGCGACACAAAGCCGCATAAGGTCGACACTGGGCTTCCTAGATCCTAAATAGGAACTCAAGCTCGTGACCTTCCTCCGAGAAGCGCGGACATCGCCGCTCGGGAACCGCCCGACATGCCCGAGTCCTGGGAGGTCGCCGAGCATGTGCTAGCGCTCGGCTCGACAAAAAGCTCACAGAGCCAGCGCTTCCCGAGAAGCAAGCCATCATCGAGAGGAACCGACAAGCTCTCAAAGCCGGTTTATTCTGGAGGTTGACTATTCCGATTGGTTGGCCAACCTACCATCGTGGATGAAGAAAGAGGCAAGTGGCGATGTGTGTCGATCACACGGGCTAAATGCCGTGATGCCCGAAGGACAATTTCGCTACTGATAGACCAGCTTGGTCACGCGACGCCGGCCCGAGGCGATGAGCTCGACGCCTACCAGTGCTATCACCAGATCGGTATATCGCCTGATGACGGTGAGAAACTTCCTTCATCACGCCCGCTACATTCTCGCTACACTCACCATGTCCTTCGCCTAAGGAATGTCGAGCAACCTTCCACTTTATGCAAAAACCTTCTCGCCAAATAGGCCTGAACCTCGAAGTGTATGTAGACGACATAGTCGCCAAGAGCAAATGGCTTCCACCATGTATCCGATCTAGAGGAGACTTTTCATAACCTCAATAAGCATCGAATAAAGTTAAACCCTCAAAAATGTGTGTTCGGGTCAAAGCCGGGTAAGGTGTTTCTGATACATGATCTACCACAAGGAATCGGGGCCAACCTGCAGAAGATAGAAGCTATCGAGAATATGCGACCACCGACTTGTACTGGAGGTCCAAATGACCGGGAGAATGGCGGCCTTAAGTCGCTTCATCTCGAGGCTCGGGAACGCGCCTACCTTTCTTCAAGGCGCCCCTAAGCACGACGGTTTCACTTGGACAGATGAAGGCATCGCTTCTTTCAAAGAGCTTAAATCAGATTTGTCGAGACCCTGGCCTTGACCACGCCAGAGTAGGAGAGGTCCTTGTTTTACCTCGGCCGCCACACCCCATGAAGCCGCCATCACAAAGAGAACGGGACTCGGCATACCGCCTCATCTACTACATCGGGCCAGGTCGACTGACCAAAGGAGCGCACTCTGAGGTCCGTAAGCCCTTTATGCGCCTCGTGGCCTCAAGAAATTAAGACACTACTTCCAGCACACAAATACAAGTCCCACCAACTTCCCGCCGAGGGAAATTCTCGAATCAGGACGCAAGCGGATCGCGAAAATGGGCCATGGAGCTCGCCGACCGAGATCAATTTCGGCCAGAACCGCGATCAAATCCCAGGTCCTAGCGGACTCTCTAGCCGAATGGACAAACCCCGCCCGTCCGAACTCCGAACTCCAACCAGGCCGAGCACGGCCGGGTCATGCACTTACGATCCCGAGCTTACGTATTGCTCTGGGGCCGAGGGTCTCGACCCTCGGTGGGAGCGATCCAAGACGCCTCCAATTGCATTTTCGCGCAACAAACAACGCAGCAGTATATACGGTCTCAAGTAGCTGGCCGCATGCAAGCGCTGAGTCCAACGACTAATCGCGAAGGGCGATCGCACCGGTCGCCAACCAGGTTAACAAGGAGTATCGTTCGATGACTCAATGGCGCTTTTACTCTGGCCGAAGTAAGGAAGATGGAAAAGTACTTCAGAACTTCAAGTACTATACATCCTCGTGAAGGACACGCCGGCCGACCATCTATCGAAGGTCGGTTCAAGATGCTTTCCGCTTCGGGGTGCTCATCGAGCACGCTTCACAAGCCTCTCCATACTTCGAGGAGGAGGCAACCGAGACGGGTGGTACCGCTCCTTCCTCGAGCAGATGCGAATCGATGACGCCATTCATCCAATACTTCGACACGGGACATCGCTCGAGGAGGAAGCCGAAATCCTGCCAGTGAGGCGCCTCGACCTCATAAAATGATCGAGGGTCTCTTATACCGCAAAGGCGCGCTTGGCGCCCTTCAAGTGCATCACCCAAGAGGAAGGCAAATATCTCTCAAGGATATCCATGACGGATGTGGAGCTCACTCGCCCTTAGGACCTTGGCAGCAAAGCCTTCCGATTGGGTTATTGGCAACGGCCCTGGCCGATGCACGCCAATAGTAACTTAACGCCGATCTTGCGCCCATGCTCCTGAAGGTCCATCACATACGCGCATGCATCATGCCGCTAACCTGGCCGCCGTTTGGCCAGGTATAGACATACTACCCATTTCCTGTGGAAGGAGGGGCTGTAAATACTGTCGTCGTGAATCGACACCTTCACTATGGATCGAGGCCGAGCCTATATCAACCATCTCGGCACAGCGGCTAAAAGGTTCTTCCGCAATTAATGTAGTAACCCGCTTTGGCATTCCGAGTCGCCATTAATGGCATAACGCACTCGCCACAAGCGAGGTGTTTCGTGCCATTGGCAGGAGGTCGACTAAGATATGCTCAGACCGTGGGCCCACCCACAGAGCAATGGGGCGGCCGAAAGCCGCATGAATCGGGCAGATCGCCCAAGGAATCAAGAAGAGAGTCTTCAAGAGCCTCGACGGGCATGGTCGTGCTCGGTGGACGAGCTACTTCGCCCTTCCGGGTCACCGCGACACGACGAAGCCGAGCACTGTGAGACCCTTTCACCAGATATGGCGCTGAAGCCGCCCTACCCGCCGAGGTTGTCCTAGGATCCCCGAGGGTGAACTCGCCGATAACATCGACGCAGTAAGGCGAACGCCGACTTCGACCTTGGCGGAGGCGACTCGTGAACGGGCTCATGCGATCCGCTGGTTTACCCGCAAGCTCTTCGCAGCACGCCGCCAAATCAAGTACGCACCAAGGACCTTACACGCCGGGCGATCTCGCTCGCGACGGGTCCAAGACTCACAAAGCCAACAAGCTAACGCCAAGATGGGAAGGTCTCACTGGCCGCCTCAACAACACGCCTGGCCGTCCGCTTTGCAATGGAAGATGGTCGAACTAGCTAGTACTTGGAACATTGACCAATCAAGTAAGTTCCATGTCTAACCTCACCCGCTTTTTACCTCTTTAATAAACTTTATCACCTTACCTCCCATTCTCTCTCTCTTTCCCCATTCTACGATTAAGCTCGACTCAGACAAAGTGTCAGGGGCAAGTCGGTCGTTGGGGCAAAACACCGCACGACATAAAAGCTCGACCGAGGGCCTCCTTCCTCGTGAAGACTAATTATCTTTTTCGCCAGAGACTTCCACCGCAAGTAAAGATTCGCGCAGACACCTTCCTCGAGCTCCGAGCTCAGCTCACGGCCGGCGCCAACGCATCGTAACCCTAAGGGCCACACGGTCCTCGCAGTAATTTACTCCGCCAACGGTCGCAGCCAGCTTACGCCCACGACTAAGCTGGGCGAAGTGGGCTATAGAGGTACCATGTGGCCACGACTCGACTGCGGCTACTTTCGAGCGAGATAGTCATTTCCTCGCACGACAACTACTAAGTCGCCAGTAAGACCGCTGCACTAACAAATCGTTGTCATCCCGGGAAAAACAAAAACGCTCCATTTAAACCAACTCGTTTCTATATTCAATCGATAGTTTCTTCCCTAAGTTTTTTAAGGTAAAAGACAGTGAAAAAGAAAATTACAGAGCCCTAAGACGCTTTCGCCCCGCAGCGACGAGCTCAGTCCCCGCGACCGAGTCGTTTCTGACTCAAGGTCGAGCACACGCCGCGAAGCTTCTCGACCTTCGCCGCTTGTCGGTCGCCTGACTCTCCTGCCGGGTCGATTGTCCTTTCAAGACTTCTGGGCGTCGCAAGGTCGCCACTGCGGGCTTCAAGCGTTCGACCTTGCTCGCCGCCCGGCCGAGGCGCTCTGAGCTCGCAAGACGATTTCCTCCACCTTCCGCCGATTCGCCTCAAGATGTCACCGGCAAGAACCCGGCCGAGTTCGCAATCTTAAGGCGCCCCGGCCAGGCGCATGGCAACTTCAAGGCAAGACGGCGCAGATGGAAGTCCTTCATAGGACTCCAAAGACTACAAGAATAAGGCGCTTGTGTCGTGAATCGAAACTCCTGCAAAAGCACATAAGTCAGAGTACTTACTCAAAAAGCTCTGCCTCCACTCGATGGAACAATCCCTGGCTGGTCCTCCACCTCGGCTCGCGTGCAAGGGACCCCCGCTCGAGTCCTTCTCCTCCTGATCGGCTCGAGGCTTGAGCCTCGAGCCCCCGCCCCCTCGAAGGCGATGGACTTTGCCTGGGGACAACCCGCCTCCGGAGAGGGACGCCCAAGAGCAAGGATTACCTCCTCGCTTTTCTTCCTCCCGGCAGAAGTATACCCCGGCTCCGCCTCTCGATCGGGGCTCCACCACTGGCGCCCACGCCATGGGGAGCAACCGGGACACTGGCCCAGATCCGGCTTCTGGGCCGCAAAGAAGATCCCCGAGCGAAAGGAATCAACCGTGGCACTGTCGACGACGGAGGTCGCCTCACGAGCACTGTGCCCGGCAGATCCCTCCGCCGAGCCGCCTACCTACGTAGTTGCTTGTCTCCCGATCACCGGTAGCCGGCTCTTCTCGCCGACGAGCCTCCACCAGATTAAGGTCCTCGACGCCGCCACTGACTCGCGCGGATGTCATGAACCCGGGAGACTCTCGCGATCTCCTCAAGAGTCGCGGCGATGATGTCGCTGCACCGGAAGAATCTCGGAGTCTCACGCCGCTTATCACCGGCCGACTCACGACTATGATGTGGGGATGCCTCCGCCGCGGCCCTGCACGGCGGCCAAGATCTTCCTCCGTGCCTCCTCTTCGAGAGACACGACCGTCCCGGCTCCGCGGCAACAGGCTCCCCACCTCGCCGTCATTACCACCGGCACTGCGGGGCTGGGCCTTCGCGTCTCACCCCACTTCGCCTGTTGCCACCGGCACTGGCGGGGCCGGGCCTCCGCCCGCACCCACTGCCTGCCTCATGACGCACCTCGGGTACTGGCTAGCTCTCTCTAGCACGAAGTCAAGAATATCGCTACCATCGCTCGAATCTCATAACTCGCACTAATCGCCACACCTACTATAGACGGCGTGGGGTTAGAATGGTGCCGTGAGGGGAAAAAGACAAACAAGAAGAGAGCAGATCACCTTGCGCAAGCGCCCGCTGAGCCTTGGCGCCGCCGAGGGCGGCCATGTCCGCTGGCGCCTTGTCGGCCCCGGGCGACCGGCAGGTCGACCTTCCTCCAAGCCGACTCCTGAGACAAGGGCGAGGGCGCTGGCTGAGGGCGCAGGTGACGCACCTACGGACTCGGACTAAGGGGCGGGTCCAAATTGGCCCTTCTCTCCTCGCGTCCCCAGTGAGCCGGCTCGAGCTCACCCGCGCAAGAAGCTCCGCCAAGGGCCGCGACCTGCCTCCTCCAACTCACAACCTTTGACTGGACCGCATGGCCGCGTCTCTTTCGCTTCACAAGAAGAAGCCGGGCGCGAACGAGCCATTAGCTCGGGATTGTTTCGTGTGTACTGGCTCCATCCATTAATCTCGGGCCACTCACCCCGCCGGCCCGGTATACTCCAAGTGTTGGCGGGTGAGTGGTCGCCGCCAGGGCTCGCGGTAGCGTCATGGGACTGCGGGCGTCGACGGAGATCGAGCGCTGGCGCACTACCGCTCGTCTCTTGGTTTCTACGACCGGCCCCGCCACCGGGATCCTACCGGGACACGGCGACTGAGGGCAACCTTCTCCTATTGAAAAAGAGAAAGACTCAAATGAGGTCGGAGGTTCTCGCCAAGCCTCGTCCCGACAAGGTCAAAAAAAAAAAGTCCGACCGTAACTTACCGCTGTCTGCTAAGGACGTTGTTCGGATCCGCGGCCCTCGATGATTTCTGCCTTCGGGAAGCCGAACATCTCGACACCAAGATTCACCTGGGCCCCTCACGAGTCGATACCAAATAAGGGAGAGAGGTCGTGGAGAAGGGCATCCTCGCCAAAAGAAGATCGAGGGCGATGCATACCCGGAGCGTGATTCCCGGGCGATGTCCCGCCACTCGACCTTGAAGAAGGGATGCTCCTCCTCCTAAGGGGCGATATCCGTTCCTCGACGTAGTCCCGGTAACGCCCCACGGCCGCCCTGTGCACGTGAGCTCATGATCGCCATGAGGATCTTCTCCTCCCTGCCCACGAGCTGGCTTCCGGGTGTCTCGACGCGCGACTCTCCGCACCAGAGTAGGAAAGCGTGCCGCCTCCGCTTTCCTCAAGTAGAACCATGAGTCGGCCCACTCCGACACCCCAGTCCTGAGCGTGAAGCCTCGCACTGTGATGGTCGTAGGACGCAAAGTGGCAGAGGCACTACCGCGCAAGGCGCACGGCAGAAAGGGTGTAAGTGGAAGAAGAGATCGAGTGGGCTCGACGCCCACTAACCCTTCGCAGAGATGGGTAAAGATGGCCATGATGAGAACAGAGTTGGGGTGGAGGTGAGCGATTCGCACTGGCAGGAGGCTAGTACAGCCTCGACGATTTAACTCACTGCGCGCACGGAGTCTGCTTATGGCGTGAGCTCGCGGAGACGATCTCCTCCTCCGGCCGCGGCTCTCTTCGCCGCTGTGGGCTTCCATGTACAAGGCCGAGGCATTTCGCTCGCCGAGGGTCTCCACTGCTACCACGAGCTTGCCGACGCCGAACTTCGCCATGAGGATGAGGAAGATGATCAAGGAGAATGATGAGCGCCAAGGTGAGGAGGAGACATAAATGATCGCAATACACCAAGTGAGTCTAAGGGTTTTCTTCGAGTGTTTAAAAACTCCTCCAGAGATGAGGAAGGCCTAGAGGCACAGAGGGGTGCTGAGGCGTCGCCATCCGGAAAACGACACTGGCATCGCAAATCGAAACCGCCCCGCCGTAAAAGACGGTTCTCAGAAGGATGGGCCTGTGCTTCTAGGAGAAGGAACTACCAAGAAGGGCCCACTTCGTTAGCTCGAAGCGCGATGCAGCCGAGAACAAGCTCGCTCCCGAAGGAGGTTAATAGCTCGCTGGTCGCGGCAGATGTCCGCCGCGCGCAAAACCGACATGCTCAGAGAACGGTAGGCCCAAGGAAGGCCTTCCTTAGACCTTTTCCCACTCTGAACCTCTGGGCTAGCTGTGTGGGGTCGGGTACTTCCATAAATTACTCCTGATGCCACTAACGACCAAGCTCGCTCCCGCCCGAGCCACCAGGAGGTCGTTACACTCGGGATTGTCTAAATCGAGCTTGAAGGCCACAAGATTCCCTGGCCAGCCTGAGCCTGCCCATGGGACCGAGAATGCCACGACCTCACTGATTCCGAGCCCGAGCTCTGGGTAAGATGTCCAAGCCTCTGCCGGCCATCGGCCGACTCCACGAGGTCTCGGCTCGGGTAGAGGAATAATCCACCCGAGCCGTGAATCTCCGCTGGGTCTGCTACGCTTCCCCGTGGAGCTGCATGAAAGATAGGATCCACATTGCACACGCTTGAACGAGGTCCAAACGCGCTGGGTAGTGGGGTCATGGAGTTCGATCCCTTTGTGTTATAAAGGGTCCCCATCGTGAGGTGGGACAGAGAACAACAACAAGAGCAAAGACACTGCATCGAAAAACTCGACATATTACTGCAAGAGTAAACGAGCCGAGTAGGGCTATTATCTCTTTCTCGAGAGGCCCAACCAGGGTAAATCACGCGGTCCACATTCGTTGGAATCTGGTGAGCCATTCTTCGAGTAATCCCTCACGTAAGAAGGGGTCACAGTTGGTCCCTCCACCAACAAGTAAGCTCGGCGGGGGCCTGTTCCCCAGTCGTCGACAATATTTATCTATAAACTTATAAATGTTTAATTATATACACACTAAATTTTATTTGTAATATTACTCTAAATACGTAGTAGTAGGATCAAATATAATATATAGTTCAATAAGATGGTATTATCAATATGTATTTGTTGCCCTAATAGTTTAGATTTGTTGTATATTTTTGTTCTTGATTTGGTATTTGTTGCATTTGGAACAAAAACTTGTTGCAAACTTAGCAACTAGTTGTTGTGCTTCTTGTATTTTTTTTGGTTGCACCAGATTTCCTCATTCATTCACTCGCTAAGTGTACATCTCTTGATCCCTATTTTTCACTTTCCAGCTTCTCTCCTTTCGATGGCTTGCATCTAACGCCTAGAGCTAGCATGTCATTGTAGCCATGCTCATCCCTCCCACTCTTCCCTTCATAGGTCGGCAACTAGTGAGTGTATTTTTTGTTTTGTGTTTGTTGCACAGGGATAAATGTTTCGTTGCAAACTTAAAAACTAATTATTGCCCTTTTGGATTCTTGTTGCGCCGAGTGGAATGGGTGAGATCTATATCTTTCAGTCAGATCGGACGGTTAGGAGAAACGTATAATGGGAAGCTTCTATCGTACGTCCAGATACTAATCAATTCTTTTACATCTACTATATATAGTAGAGCAAGGAAAACGTATATGCGTCTGCTTTTTTCTTCTAAGTAATATTGCATACTTAATATTTTCAAGTGGCATTAAACTTTTGCAAGTGCATAAAATATGCCCGAATTTCTTTTTGGGACCGAAGGCTTGGCGCCTTGGCCTGATCGGTTGGGCCCATCAGTGAGCACCGGGCACCAACTGCCCAAGCAAAACGAGTCCGGTTGAAAAGCCATTCCTATCCACCCTTCTACCACGGACCCCAGTTTAGGAAGCGTAACAGCATTCCAAAAAAAAAAAAATGGAAAGGAAGAAAGTGCGAATCTTGAGGCACCTCCATCCGTGCGGCCGCCACCCCCGGATGCCGTTAAACCCTAACTCCCACCTCTCCCCTATTTCTAGGGTTTTAACCCACCACCCCCCTCCCATCGCATCCCGTCCCATCCCCTTCAACAACAACAACGCCGCCGCCGCCGCCGAAGCAGCCACCTTGGCGGGAGTGTCATCGGAGGAAAGAGCCATGGATCGATACCAGCGGGTGGAGAAGCCGCGGCCCGAGTCCGCCGCCATCAGCGAGAACGAGATCCGCATCACCACCCAGGGCCTCATCCGCAACTACGTCACCTACGCCACCTCCCTCCTCGAGGTACCGCACCATTCGCCACTCCCGTAGCCGTTGGCCGTCCGCTTCGCTTGCGCGCCGCACTTAGGCTCGGTTTCACCTACTAGATCTCGCCGCGGCACGGCGAAAACGGCGGTATTTGGGAGAATCATCGTGTTTGGGTCCTGATGGAAATGCTCGTTGGTTTGGGACCCGCTGCGGTATGGGACGTACACGGAAGCGAGAGTTTTGGACCAGAGGCACGGGCGTTTTGGGGTAGTAGATGTGGATTTGGTGCGTGTTGTCCTATTTAGTGCTGATTGGCACGCGGCTGATACGGGGATGTATTTAGGCTCGCCATTTGTGGGTTTCTGTGAGTGTTGACGCTCCAAAACCTCAAATATACTGCAAGGTGAGATCTTCCTTCTGTTCATCTCGAAAGTAATGGTATTTGGGTGGAGGATATTTGCATGCTGTGCAATGCATTATCATATAGCAGTGAGTAATGAGGACTGTGCATTATGTTATCATATAGCAGTGAGTAATGAGGGCTGCGCATTATGTTATCATATAGCAGTGGGTAATGAACTAGGATGTCTGGAGGTAATTTTGGTATGTGTAATATTGCTTAGGGACATCCATGTTCTAGCTAATCTAAGATTTAAGGGTCTTGCATGTGCGCTTTGCTTTGTTGCAGGCGCATGGAATTTCCCTTGTTGTTGACTGCTTTAATTATGCAAGAGACTCTTATTATTGATGTGTAGCGTATCGGTTACAATTGGAGATCCGCAATACGATAAATTGTTCATACCCATCTTGAGTCCAATTGTCAAGTGTTGTCGTTTAGTGTGCCATGCAGTGTAACATTTAGCACACCTTTTAATGAGCTGTCTGTTCTTCTGGTTCTGATTATTGAATTGGGCGGGGTGTCACGCAAACCATGCAATCCGGTCGATGCGTATCTTCTGTCATCATGTTTTAATGTCGAAGGCTGGCATTCTCCTCTTGTGACTCACTCATTATAAAACCAACAATTGGCAGGTTAAGCTCCTACACCCCCAGTACCCACCAAGTACCAACAAAAGAAAATGCGATTCAAGCCAAAAATAGTAAAGAGTTCTATGTCCCTCCTATCCTCAGGCGCATCAAGCTTGTCTCCCTGCTGGCCCTTTGCGTGCCTCTAGCCAATCTCATTGCCGAAATGCTGCCACCAGGATTTGCTGCGTTTGCATTTTTCCCATTTGGCCGTACTCGTTCATCCCCATATCCCCAAGTTGGCTGCTTGTACCCATCTCAGCCCTCTTTTCTTTTGTATTATGTCTGCCTCCTCCCCAATCTAACCCCATAGTTACCACTGAGCATCATGCTAAGTTCCCTCCAAACAGGAAACAGTTGTTGTGGCCCATAGAAACTATACCATTGTTAATGGACTGTGGGAGATGTGATACCACAACCCGAAGTCTTTTTTTTTGCGACAAGTGCCGCAGATTTGGGGGATGGTAGTCTGAAACCTTCGCCATTAAAACATGATGGCAGCCAACACACATCCTTGCAATCCATTTCCTTTTAATCATGGAGGATTGATCATGTAACTATCATAGGATCATTCAGTATTCTGTGATATGCTATGTCATTTATACTTGGCAAGCTATTATCGCTCAACAAAATCATGTGTAGTGGTATGCATGCTATGAATCTTATAAGCTTTTGAAGCAGGAAAAGCGGGTGAAAGAAATTGTGTTGAAGGCTATGGGACAGGCTATCAGCAAGACAGTGGCTATTGCTGAGATCATAAAGGTTGCCCTGTTATTAGCTCTCTTTTTACTTGCCAACATTTGGACTTCTGAAAATTGACTCATCTGTATCTAATTGCAGAAAAGGATCCCTGGGTTGCATCAAGATACATCAATCAGTTCAGTCAGTATTACTGATGTATGGGAACCCATTGAGGAAGGCCTTGTACCGTTAAGTTTCACAACACTATCATGCTCGCAGATATATTCCTGAATCACCCTTTTGTTCTATTTTACTTATTTATGTTGCCTTGTGGCAGATTGGAGATGACGCGTCATGTTTCAATGATATCAATTTCCTTGTCAGCTAAGGAGCTTAACAAGAATTCACCTGGGTATTCTGTTTGACTTGATTTCTTTTTAGGATTTATTTTGAAGCCACTAGTTTGGTTCTATGAGTGTATCAACGATTCTAATATAAACTTATACAATATTGTTCTCCTTTTTGTAGGTATCAAGCTCCATTGCATGCAGAGCCACTTAAGCCGCAAAGGTACCAGCAAGTTCAGCAATATCAACTACAACAGCACCAGCCAAGGCAAAATCAAGGTCAAACAGGTGAATATACAATCAGTGGATGCAACTTTGTTTATGTGACTAATTTGCTGACTTGCTTCTCTTGTATTGAAGATTCGTATGGACGTGGCCGTGGTAGAGGCAGAGGGCGAGGAAGGGGCTGGGGTGGTAGGGGAAGTTATGGTGGGTATGATAACAACCAAGGAGGTTATGGTGGATATGGACACCAAGGCGGATATGGACATCACGGTGGATACGGGAACCAGGGAGGGTACGGCCACAACCAAGGTGGCTATGGAGGGTATGGCTACAACCAAGGTGGATATGGAGGATATGGTATGTGCTATGATATAATTATTTTTGTTTACTATTATTCAAGATTTCAATATCGTGGGTGAATTGTTTATTACGAGGTGATCACAACAGGGGGAATTCAGTGTATTTAGATGGCTTCAGTTGTTTTTTTGGCCGTTTTTTGTTGCTCTCTGAAGATTTTATACAACTATGTATTCTAATAATTTTCTTGTCAGAAAATGGTGGCTGGAACTACAACCGGAACAGAGGTGGTAGTGCTGGCGGCGGTGGTGGCCGAGGAAGAGGCAACTGGGGATACGGTGGTATGTATAATATCAATAACCTACGTTCTGTAATCTAAAAAAAAGTAACATACATTTCTGTATATGCATGAATTAGACCTCATTTCTGTTGGCACCCACCTATTTTGTGCATTTACACCAACTGATTACAAATCTAAAGTACAGCATTTCTGCTGCTGATTGCGCCCCTCCCATACGGCAGAAATTCTGTGTATACAATATTACTGATCTTCTGAACATGCTAGACTGTTTCATGTGCACACTGAATAAACTGTATGTTTTGATCAGTGATGCCAATAATCTTATTTTGCTTTTTTAGAGCTAATCTGATCCTGTTTTGTGTTCCCGGTGAGTGTTGGTTTATTATTCACTTTTCTTAGAACATGCGTCTTGTGGAAAAATCACTTCATAAAAATTATTTACAGTGATGTACTATTAACAAATATACTTATTTCCTCACCCTAGTTCCTAAGTCCCAATCCACCTGCTTAGTCCCTGAATATGTGTATTGCAATCATATATCTAGCGTGAACTAAAAATAGAAATGGTGCTTCCCCTGGTCCTTGTATATGTGTATTGCAATGATTTACCAAACATGAACTTAGTATACAAATGGTGACTGTCATATAACAAGAAGTTGCTTCAAAATAAAGGAGTACTGCTGAAAATAATAGAGTATCTTGATTCTTTTCTAAATTGTTTGGGGCATTCATTCAAAGGGGTCCGGGTTTACTTTCACAGTTAATCTAGTGTAATGGTGCTTATTTGGGGGGATAAAAAGGGTTCAGGTCATCTTGCTGCATATTGAAGTATCTAAACAATCAATTGTGCAATCTATCTTTGCAGGTCCAGGATATGAGCGTGGTGGCAGAGGTGGAGGCGGCCCAGGCAGCAGGGGCTATGTGCGGGGCCGTGGACGGATGGGTGGCGGCCGTGGGCGGGGCAACCAAAACTATTAGATCATCATGGGTTTGGATATGCTAGCCCCTTCAGCTGCTGTATGGCGAAAAAAAAAAAGATAAAGGGACGCGTTCTCCATGGTGTGGAACCGGACCTTAGTGCTGTTTCCTTGTGAACAATTGACTAGCCTTCCCAGTGTTTAGCTATAATCACCAATGGTGTCTGTACCATTGCTTCGATTCTGTGGGATTTTGACAAGAATGTTAAGTTTTTCATGGGACAACTTTCCTGTATTTAAGAGTGCATTTTTGAATAGTTTATCTGTTTCCTTCTTCATCTTCTGAGTTCGCGTGTGATGTGATGATCACTGTTATTATCCGATTGGTATGCGTTCTGATGCTAATCTGGTGTTTAGGTTTTCCTCTGAAGCTGCTGGATCTTCGCATCGCTGGGGATACTGACATACAGGTGAGCTTGTTTAGGTGACAAGTAAGACAATGATGAATCGGTTCGATGTTCTAACGTGTACGGGGGCGTATGAATTGTCCGCTCCTACAAGTGCACGGGCTGAAAGAGGGTCTGTCCCGTAGGCACGGCCGCAGCGCCAACTGAAACTCCTGTGAAATTTCCTGTGAAATTTGAAGTGAAACACTCTCCAACCAGAGTGCTCCAGTTCGCGCAGGAAGCTTTGGAGTGTAACCGGTTGAGTGCGCACAGCTTAATATTGTAACAAAGTAATTTAAACTTATTATTCCCTTTGATTGTAACATAGACACTATCTTCAAAACAAAACTTTGATCACTAATCTTTATTATAATATATTTATAAAACCTAATAAAATTATAATATTATGAAGGTATTTTTTGAGATAAATTTACAAATTTAAATATTTAAAAAGATATCAACAGTCAAAAGTTTCGAAAGTTTTAATGTGCAAAGCAATCTATGACAGGAATTCCTATTTTACGGTCGCCCGGATCGCTCAGTTTGTTTGGCTGGGGCCAACCAGCTAGGGCACAACACGTGGACTCCTATGAGCTGGTCTATCCCCTCAAATATCTACTCTATTACATGGGGAAGATTTGGAGCCCTCTCAAGACATCCACCTCACCACCCATGCCATTTTACAAAAAGGTCCCTCCCTTTTCTCTAAATTACGGATAGATCCCTGTAAATTACAAAGAGGTCCTTTGCGATTTTTTGTGAGTATAAAAAAACATTTGCAAATTGCGTTTAGGTCCCTGGTTCGTTACTTTACGGAACCCCCCCGCGCTAAATACGAATCTCGAACGAGCCCTTTTCTAATTTTTCATAATAGCGATTAGGTCCAAAAATATAACAAATGTGTCCCTACTTTACGCCTGTGTCCTTTCATGCGTTTTCTAAAAAAATGTTTTTCGTTAATAGAAATATGTGTGCAGCTCTATCTCTACATTTTTTTTGCAACTCGATCTATGGTATTTTTCAGAATATGTATTATTTACCGGTGAACGTATAGTGTGTTAAGATCGTTCCAAAAAAATATGTTTAGTTTCTTCTGTAGTTTTTTTAAAGAAAAAAATAAAGTAAATTTTACACGGTGCGACGTGCGCTGCACATTCTGGATAGTCTAGTTTGTTCATACGCAGAGAAGAGCGAGGGAATAGCCAACAAAGAGAACAAGCAAGCAAGAGTTTACTTGAAAATGTTTCAAATCAAAATTTTTTGAGTTGAAATTTTGCAAGTTGAATTTTTACCATATGAAACTTTCCCGAATTGAAAATTTACACGTCAAATTTTTGAAGTTGAAATTTCATGAGTTGAATTTTTTAAGTTGAATTTTTTAAAAAATTGAGTGTATTTTTCGGCCAAGTTGAAACTCATTTTTCCATCTACTTAACTTTTATTTTCTTTTTGTTGCGAAGGAAGGGACTGAAAAAAGAAATGGTCGCTTCACCGATGCAAGCATTCTGTAGGGTGCGCGGGGGCCTCACGGATCGCTCCAGTGCCACGTATTGCGTCACGCGAAGGAGATGGTAATTTAGTCAGGCGCAGGGGCGGATCCAGGCCCCGGACAAAGTAGGCTGTAGCCCAGGGCCTGGTACCGAAAGCCCATTAAAATTTTACGAAAAATTATTAAAAAATTATTGAAAATAGATATTTAATCTAAGATCATTTAGCCTAACCCAGAGCTTAGGTCTGAGCTAGCTCCGCCCCTGGTTAGGCGCCTGCTACTGGACACTGTCCGATGAACATGCCCAACTATGCAGGCCACCGTTTCCGTGCCACTGAACCTGGACCGATCCCCGTCCAGGTGCGGCCGCCCGGCCAGATTCATCCGATCGGCTGCCGGTTGGTTATATTACAGGGACAGCTCTCCAGCTGCCTCGCCATGGCCGTAGTACGGTATTAATCCCGCGCGCCGCGAGTGGCAAGCAGCGGCCGTAGTACGGTATTAATCCCGCGCGCCGCGAGTGGCAAGCAGCGGAGATCGAGGGAGCCCAATCATTTGCTAGCCAGCTGCGTACCTGGAGAGAAATGGATCAGGTCGGCGTGGCTCAGCCGGCGAGCTCGGCCTCGGCGGCGCCGCACGTGGCGCACAAGATCCCGTCCGGCGACGGGCCGTATGCACGGGCCAAGCACTACCAGGTATAAGGCTCGACTTGCTTCCTGCTATGCGTTTCCGAATCAGAAATGCGTGGTTTCTTAAGCCGTTATGCGCCGGTCCAAGCATGTTCGGCCGGCGACGTCCGTGGAGATATTTTAGAAGGAATTTATATATACGTTATCTCATATGACATATACATTTAATTTGCGATAAAGGAAATTCAATAAGGATGACGATTAAAGAGGTGAACACTGCTAGTTAGATTTCTTGTTCGATCTGTAGGTTTAATTGGTTAGTCTCGCCTTTGTGAAATCCAAACCTTGTACTTAGCTCATGTTTAATTATTTATTTAACGCTATATAGAAGACTATTATATATGCGGACCATGTTCGTCGCTCGAGGAAACTTTTGTAGGTCTCTATTACCTTTTGGGGTTTAGCTCCATAAAAACTGTCACTTAGAACTTTCTTGCTAACTACTCTTTCTAAAAATAGGATTTTAATTGTGCCTGGTAGTATAAGGTGGGTAGTAATCAAATCTAGTCATTGATTTATTAATAATATTTTCACTACTCTATTGTTGGAGAAAGTATAGATAAATACTAACTAATCAGATCCATTGGATCGAAATGCAGGAATGATTTATATTAAGTTTAGTGTATTATAAAAGAGCTAAGAAAGAAAGAAAGAAAGAAGAATTCCCTCGCTGGCACTGTAATTTTGTATACACTAGTTGCCGAAGCCAAAACGGTTAAGAGCTTTGAGCAGCTCGTGTGCAGGGTTTGAAAAACTATAAAAAAATCATTCATTTTTTGCGAAAATCGAGCATATAAATGTGGTTCAATTACTGAAATTGCTCGGTAAATCAGGGGAATTTAAAAACAAATTCAAAAAATTGGGAAATTTAGAAAAATTTATGAAAAAGGTTTTTTTTTAAAAAAAAAAAGTGTATGAGGTCATGTGACAATGTTAATGATACTATAAAATTTTTAGATCATTATCAGACATGTATATTTTCTAAAAATTCTAACAGTGCTACTATCTTTGTATATGCTCTTCTGTTTTTGATATTCTAGGAGCATAAAATGAAGTCTAATATTTTTAAAAAAAATTGTGTGAGGTCCAGAGGTAATGATAATGATGATGTAAATTTTTTTGATGATGATCATTGTGTAGTAAATGTTCATCTGTTTTTGATTTCTAGAGGCACTAAATTAATAAAGTCTAATATTTTTGAAAATTTTACTACATTATCCTTGGGAACTCTTTATTATACCATTAAAATTTCATACCATGATCAACTTTGTAATTTTTTATAAAAATATGGCAGTGTCTCTATTTCTTTTCATTAATTGCTATTTTGATTTTCCAGAAGTACTAACTAAATTTAAAAATTGTTGAAATTTCTTTGAGGTTTTGTGTAGATTAATTGTAACTAGTTGCATGCCGTGCGTTGCTACGAAAAACAAAATTGATAACGAAAAATAAAGATTAAAAAATAAAAAATTATTTCACAAGATCAAACATCTATCTTTAACGTTTCGTTTCTTGCGAAAGCTGGCTAATTAAAGCAACGCTTCGTTTTTTGCGTAGGGCAATTAAGCGGCAATTAATGACGTGGGAAGAACGGACCACTGCCACCAAGTGCTGCTTTAGAATAGTAGAGATTAATTGTGTTTTTTTGTATTATTTTTTCCAATTTTCCTTGAATTTTTCTCCAAAATTTCTTGAGTGTGCCAAAAATCGAATAAAGCCAGCCAAAAATCACTGAAAATCGGTGAGGAAAATGACGAAATCGGTCAAATTTTTTTGACCGCCGATTTCAAAGAATTTGATTTCAGTATTCATTCGATTTCTAGTGATTTTCGATGCCGAGCTGCTAGCATTTTCGGGTGTAAATTGGTTTTGTAAACCCTACTCGTGTGTGTTTTTCATCATTCTTTATGCATCCGTCTCGAGTTTTTTTTTTTTTTAAAAAAAAAACCAGCGTCTCGAGTTCATTAGATTAGACATATATAGTTTCTTATCAAGCAATTAGGAAGAACGCAATATATATATATATACACACACACATATATATGTGGTGAGTTGATTACGTACCAAGTAAACATGAACGAGAACTAATACAGTTATATATTATTATGGATAAATTAAGCTGGTGGAGAAGGACCTTGAGGCGTCGATCGTGTGGTTCTGGAAGGCGATAAACACCGGGGACAAGGTGGACAGCGCGCTCAAGGACATGGCCGTCGTGATGAAGCAGCGAGGGTACCTGAACGAAGCCGTGGACGCCATCAAGTCGCTGAGGCACCTCTGCCCCAAGCAGTCCCAGGAATCCCTCGACAACATCCTCCTCGACCTCTACAAGGCATGAATGAATATATATATATATATATATATATATATATATATATATATATATATATATAGGCTGTGTGCATCTCAGTATGCAGAGGCCGAAAGATTATTTTATTCTTCCATTATCTAAAAATATATATATATATATATATATATGTCGCAATTGTGCATGTATGAAAGAGTGAAGCATTGGCAACCTTGATCTTGCAGGCGAGCGGCAGGACCAAGGAGGAGATCGAGCTGCTGAAGCAGAAGCTGCGGAAGATCTACCTCGGCGATACGTTCCACGGCAAGACGACGAAGCGCGCCAGGTCGCACGGCCGCAAGATCCACGTCTCCGTCAAGCAGGAGACCTCGCGCGTTCTCGTAAGGGCATGCCAAGAAACACACCTGGTAGTTTGTGCATGGCATTAGCAACTGTACAAGAAGCGACTCGATCTGACGCTTCGCCATCTTGCCATGCATGCACCTGCCTCTACATGTACAGGGAAACCTTGCATGGGCGTACATGCAGCAGCGCAACTACATGGCGGCGGAGGTGGTGTACAGGAAGGCGCAGATGATCGACCCAGACGCCAACAAGGCGTTCAACCTCGCGCTCTGCCTCTTCGAGCAGTGCCGCCTCCCCGAAGCCGAGCTCGTCCTCGCCGTCGTGCTCGCGGGGAGGTACCACGGCCGCGAGCACAACGGCAAGACCGTCAGGAAGGTGGAGGAGCTGCTGGCCAGGATCAGGGCGGAGACGACGGGTGGCGGCGGCGTCGACGGCCGTGGGGACGAGGACGGCGTCGAGGACGAGATGGTGGAGCTGCTCGATGTTGTGGTTAGACAGTGGGCGGCGCCGTACAGGAGGAGCAACAGGAGGCTGCCCGTGTTCGAGGAGATCACTCCTGTCTCCATGGAGCAGATGGCTTGCTAGCTAGAATCTATATATAAGCAGTGATTAGGTAGTGGTGAGTTTTATGCGCCTTTTCCTTCACTCTCCAACGTTCTAGACGGTTTAATCGGTGCATGCAACTCAATAGTAAATTTGTGTCATTACATCGATCAGAAAAGGTAAAGCATGTAATTAAGTGTGTATTAAATGTGTTGCATGTGTAAAATGACCTGCATCAGTGGCGGAGCCAGCCCAGGCCCAAGCCCCGGGCTGGACCAACTGATCTTAAATTAAGTATCTGTTTTTAATTATTTTTTAATAGTTTTTTAAAAAAATTTAATGGGCTTTCAGATTAGGCCCGGTCAGAAGACGGCACGGGCCTCAGATCCGCCTACGACCTGCATGGTTCCCAACACATACAATGTTTACGTGTATATGTAGCTAGTGCAAGCTAGTTGGACGATGAAGTGTTCATTTATCTAGCATCATCTTTTTATTTCACAAAAATAGCCTTCTCTTTAAGAAAATTAGAAAAATAGCCTCCTGAGCGCTGTGGAAGTACCTTCCCGTGTTACAGTATAGCGGAAGACGTCCTTCCACATGCAACATGCCCGCTCCTGCACACACCGCGCCTCGTTCCGCGTTGTGGCTCTGCGGCACGCTGCCTCCTCTCTCGCTTAGTGAAATACCCCACACAATCAGTTAACAGTTAACGATGAATTAGGAGGAAAATTAAACAAAAACAGTGATTAAACTTTATTAACTCATATGAAACATTACAATATAAATTGACAATCAATTACAATTATGGAATTATGAAATAATAAAAAATCTCAGTTACAAAATTTCAATCAAATAATTACAATTTAAGTATACAAAAATTTCAGAAGAATAAAGTTACAATCTAATTATACAGAATTAAAAAGTATAAAATTCTAATCTAATGATCTCCGTCTTCATCTGCATGACCTGCATTACATGTAAAGACAAAGCGTGCATTAGAATAGTGTTGATCAAATAAATGGAAATAGGAAAATGTTGAATTAGGAACTGCCGTCAGCTTAGTACAATTAATTATCGCTAATTGAGGTACCCTAGATCATCCGGAGGCTAATCTGGCCCCTCTAGCGACTACTAGTTGCATCATTCGGTAGTATACAAACCTGGGTAGACCATAGATGCGTGTATCAATTAGCAAGCCATAGGAAATAAGTTCATCCCAACAAAACAGTAAAAGACCACACAGTGAAGCCCCATAGTGAAAGTGGATAGAGTTCAAACACTGTGCAAAAGAGGACAGCACAATCGTTTCCAGAACCACCATAAGCCACCCAAGTCCCAGTAAGCTACCAAAGAGGGAAAACCTCCAGATAACTCTAGCCTCCGAAACACCTGGCCAGTAGAACCAGCAGACGCCTTGCAAAAGGAGGAGACTTCCAAGTAACTCAACTCCCAAAGACTTGGATCCCAAACCACACTTTCGGCCAGAGCTCCACAGCCAGGAGCAAGGAGAAGCCGAGACCAGGCGCAAGGAACCAGGAGGCGCAACCAAGGAGCAAGAAGCCACCAGGAACCAGAAGGGAGGAGGACCCAGCAGAGCAACACAACCAATCTCCCTCACATTCCAATCCTTCTCCCAGATCCATTCAAGTAAGTCCCATCAAACAATCCCATGTAGAAGAATACATTGGAGATAGCAAGAACAAAAAGAGGACTAGAAATCAAAATGGAAATCAAAATAGAGTAGATAGTTGTCGGTGTTTCGTGCACCGGCAATACGAATTTATGGTCGGATGGGGTCGCGCGCTCCCTCTGCCCGAATGGTCGACTCAAGGAGTCAGATGATGTATACTGGTTCGGGCTGAATGTCCCTACTCTAGTTCGTTCGGTGTGGATGTATTGATCTTTGGGCGATGAACAAGGGGTGTACAAGCGAGGCAGGGAGTCGGCTGTCCGATCCCCTTCGTGCTTTGGCTAGGGAATCGTGGCTTCCTGGAGGGCCCTTTTTTTTCTCTCGGGCCCCGCCTCTCCTTATATAGACGGAGGAGGCGGGTTACACGGGTGTTTAGGAAATCCACTAGAAAGGGGGCGTGCGTGTCTCGGAGTCTGGCTCCTGTCTTGTCCGACCGTCCCCTGCTCGTCCCGAGGCAGGGTTGGTGGCTCTGCGATGTGCGGTCTTGCGCGATGATGCCCGGATGACGCCTTGCGTGGTGCTCCTGTCTGCCTCGGCGGCTTTAATGGCGCTTGACTTTGCCTTGGCCTCGGGAGTGGGCGCACTCCTCTGCGGTGTGCCAGGCGATGGGACGGGGGCTTGACTTCTTCGGTGGCTCTTCTGACAGTCTTGGGAAGGGGCCGCCTACCTCGGTACGGACGCCAGGGGACGCTGCGCACAAGGCAGCCGTCTGACACTGGCGTGGGCCATGCTGGCCTGCGGCGCAGTGGAGCTTGAGCTTCAATATTAGGCGGCCGGAGCACGCCGACCGCCCGAACCGAGTCCGCCGACCGCTCGGTCGGTCGAAGTCGGCCTGTCGGGCCGTGTCGGGACCGAATTTGCAAATCCGGACCCTCTGTGTATTCAAAGACTAGTCCAGAACGCGCTTAGTGCACACAGTCTTAACATCGGTATATATCACAATCATACCAAACGATACTATCAAAGTACTTTATTTAAATAATCAAAGGGTTACTCGACCTTATGGCCAAGTTACAAATATATGCCTCGCAAGGCGAAACTTATTAAAAGAGAAATAATGAAATGAAAATCAAATAACTTCGTGGCGCCATCCAGTATACCACAGGCAACTGACTGGGCTCGCATCCCTAAGTAGACGGGTCTTCTTGGAAATCCTCCTCCGAACTGGCGTAATCTCCTCTTCAACTGGTATTGTGTTGAGGCAAGGGTGAGTACTTGGTACTCGACAAGTCATGCACGTAATGCAAGCTAATATACTATATGCATGGCTTGGTACAAAGGAATAGCTCAGGTATATTTGCGATGCGACTTTTGACAAGTAATAAAAGTAGATTCGAAAGCAGTAGAAATAAGTAAAGCATAAATAACTTTTCAAGAAGTTTAACAAACATTTTTCCCATCCTACACCATATTTCCATCATCTTTATTGTTAAACCAACCCAACTTTTCAAGTCCAAGTTATTTTCAGAAAGTCTACCCCTTGACTGTAATTCCCGAGCATTGTCGATCACAGTGGACTCGGCTTATTCAAATAGATTCTACACTCTGCAGAGGTTATGCACTTTACCCACAAGATACTGAGACAAACACCACAAAGGCGAGTTCAGAATAAAGCCTTTGGAAGCCTCAAACAACACAGTGGTCCTCTCAGGTTCGTGCTCTACACCATCCCTTCCCTTAGCTAAGGCGAAGTATGGGACCAACACACCGTTAGATGGGTATCCGCCACGACCACGATACGCTCCCCGCATAATCACACAAACGGTGTAATCGACACCACGAGGCTCCACAAGTGAGTCCTTAGCGACTTAGTCAACTAGGGCCGTCCCATTCCGACCATGTGGTTGCAAGTATGACCCGGTTCAAAGGCTTGCAAGGTTAAGTCCTTAGAGTGACCAGGGCAAGACTACCCAAGAACCAAATCAACATTCCCAACGCCACAATCGCCCACTGATTACTCTTGCCACATGCCGGCCGAAAGCGTTTATCAAACCCCGCTTGATTACCATGCACCACGTGCCATCAACATCACATGATACTTTTCCAAAACAGGTTCAATATATCATTAAGTCAATATTAACATTTGATTGTCCAAAATCATGTCATGAGCACGTAGTGTGTCTAAGCAAAGATACTACAACGGTCTAAACCCATGTTGGCAATTTAATAATGTCCAACTAGTAAACCACAACTAGGGTGACAAAGGGTCATGGCACATACTTAAGTAATCAAGGTGTCATTCAAAGAAATTGGTATTTATCTAACCCCCAGGTTTAAGCAAAGTATGTTGCTAATTGAACTAGCATGCAATAGTTTAAATCAAAATAGATTTCGAAATAGGATCAACATGGTCAAAGCACAACTTGCCTTCAAAAAGTACTTGCTCTTGGTCTTGAGTTGGATCTGAGTCAACACTTCTCCTTCCGAATCCTTCCCACACTTCAACGTCTACTCGTAAAGCGTGCAATAGCAAATACACAAATAAACACTATGCAAAAGATCCCAAAACTCCAAATAAAATCCATAAACAGAGAGAACATAATTTTACGGATTTTTAGAAAGCGGAATAAATCAAATTTGGAGTTAAAACGCAAAAGTTATGATTATTTAAAGTTTAAATAATCAATTAAATAATATTACAGAGAAAAACTTTAGTCCAAAAATTAAATAAAATTCATATTTAGGTAGATCTTGATTTTATACAAATTTAGAAATTTGAATCGCTCAAATCGGAGTTGAAACGCAAAAGTTATAAGCGTTTGAAGTTTGAATCTAAATTTGAATCAATATTTCGAATTAATAAATCATTTTCTTTTCGGAAATTAATTATTGGCGTCAGCATGGACACGTGGCAGCCTCGATTGGCCTTGACGTCGGCCGTCCACGGACTCGGTTCGGGTCCACGGTGGATCCGTCCACCGGACGGTCGGCGGTGACATGCGGGTCCCACCGTCGCTGGGTCGCGTCGCGGTGGCCTGACTACGTGGCACGATCCGAGCCGCTCGATTCGGATCGAGCGGTTGAGGTTGGATCCAATCCACCGCAACGTGGATTTCGCCGCAGCGACGCGACGAACGAGGCCGTTGGATTTTGATCCAGCGGTTGAGATCTATCCTGGGTTCTACAGGTTAGGGCACACGTGGCTAACCTGGACCGTTGGATCTTGATCTCACGGTCCGCATCCAATCTGGTTTTCTACCGTTTCAAGGAAGCGTGGACTCACCGTGATCGTCGGATGAAGATCGGACGGCGACGATCTTCGATGGGTTCGGCGGCCTGGTTGTCGAGGTCTGGCCGGACTTGAAGACGGCGACACGGACGGCGCCACAGGCGAATCCGCGAAGTGAATGCCACTCCAGACGCGCCTCGCCCTTGCGGTCTCGGATCCGCCACAAACGCGACGGAGAAGCGGTGGGCGGCGGAACGATGCCAAAACCCTAAACAACCCTAATCAACTCCGGCGAGGAATCGCGAGCACGGAGGAGCTCTTCGAGTGGCGGCGCTAGAGCAAAAGGTGCGCCGCAGTGACGGCGATCCTCGGCACGCACTCCACGCCTTAAATACCCAGACAGACGCCGAGATTCGCTCGGTTTCCATGGCGAGGCGATGCAGGCATGAGTCCGGCCCGGACACGCAGCGGCGACGCGGCTCAATCCTAGCCGTCCACAGCGACGACCAGGCGGCCCACGATCGCTACGAACGCATCACGGGTTCGACTTCGGTCGGCTTTCGGGGGTGACGTGGCGCCAATCACAACCGTTGGATCTTGATCCAGCGGTCCGCAACTAGGGTTCGGGGACGGCGGGTTCGGCTCGACCACGTGGCTCGGTCGGACTTCGAACTCGAGTCGACTTCGGGCTCGATCGGATGAAACGATGAAACTTCGGTTTGATTTTCCAGCGATTTAATATTTAAAATAATTCGATAATTCATTTAATTCATTAAAAATAGCAAATGACTCGGAAAAATTCGGAAAAATTATGGAAAATACTTTGGATCATTTTGGACTCAAATAAAATATTTCCAACAAAAATTTATTTGCAAAATTAAATTCTTTAATTATTTCAAAATGGAATAAATTCAAATAAATTCCAAATAAATTCCAGAAAATTCCAAAAATTCACCAAAGTGCCAAACCACACATGAATTTAAGGAAAGCAAAATTTTGGGGTGTTACCTCGCTCCATGACCCAAGTACCTTCGGTGGTCTTTGGGCCTAGTGATTGGTCACCTGCTCGTGCTTTCGGGCTGATGGGGGTACCCATGGCATGGGTACTCGTCAATAGTACATTAGAAGATGAGTAGCATAGAGAACTTGGCCTCAGTATTTAGGGAATAAACCATGCAAGGGTTGCATCCCCACTTCCCTAATCAAACATGCTCCTGCCAAGACCGACAATGAGAAATGGGTGCCATCCAACTCGCTACATGTAGATCAATTCAATAGATCATACATCACAGACCAAAGAAACCAAATAACCCACAAGCATAGCATCATTTCATCATTTGCCATGAAAACAAATCAAGAAAGAATCATCATCATCATGCCATACTAAACAATCAAGAAATGATTCTAGATGTTGCTCAAAGCATCCAATCATTCATCATCCATTAAACATATCATCTGTCATTATTCATCTTAATATGAGCAATCTACAACCAGTCATTCCATGTGCATCACAGACCTAAAGAAGATAACCACCCCCTTAGCATGGCATCAAAATTGTATCATTTACCATGCGAATAAGTTCTATTAGGCCACTGTCATCACATTCCATCTCAATATTCAAAGATCATTCAAGAACTCCGACATTAAGCCAATCAAATCATTAAGCTCCTTCATATCACAACAACAAATCGTGCAATGAATCGTTAATCAATCCATTTAAACATCACAGATCGGAGGAAGCATGATCTCGGTGCTAGTATACTAATCTCAATCATCATGAAAGCCTAGCATCAAGTATCATGGAATCATCCCAACCGCAATAAGGATTCAGCCATTAGAGGAAAAAGGAGACAATAAATCAAGGGACCATCAAACCCTAGATCAAACCGAGCCAACATCAACCACCGCAAGGACGGAGAGCCGATGAAGCCGTGTGACCTCGATGGAGGCGGCGCAGTTGTTGAGCCACGCGAGCAGGAATGGGGAAGAGGCAGCGTCACGGTGCCCGTGGATGCAGGCGAAGAGCCGTGTGAGGCCGAGCCGGAACCGTCCAGAGGCAGAGGCAGAGACCGAGGAGGGCGGCGGCGGCGCGAGGTCGGGAGAGAGGAGAGACGCGAGGAAATGAGGAAAAGAAAGGCCAATAGGCCAAATGGATAAGGAGAAAGGGAAAAAGAGAAAGGAAAATAAGAAGGAAGAGGAAAATGAAGGAAAAGAATAAGAAGAGAAAGAATAGAGAGGAAATAGGAAATAAAACAAGAAAATAGAATAGAAAATAGAAATAGAAAGAAGAGAAAAGAAAAGAGAAAAACAAGAAAAATGATGAAATTGGACATGTCACCCAAATCTATAAATTCTACCCTAGGTGAAACCTCCTAGATCAATTCAGATAATTGAATAAAATTATAAATTCAATTAGTTGATCAAAAGTAAAATATAACCAGATAAAATCATATAAAGCTTTAAAAATCGTGAAACAAAAATTAATGAATCCTAAAGCAATATATTGAACTCTAGGGCTCTTTAAACCATATAGAAACTTATTACCATAAAAATATGGTAATCAAATAGTTGTAACACTTAGTTCTAATTGGACTGTAATCTGCATCTGGGTAAATAAAGTAAACAATATCAATAGTTCCCATAACAAGTCAATTAGGAGGAATAATACCTTAAATGAGAAAATTTGGTTGAACAGATTAATTGCTACGCAAATCAATTCATATAATCATATACAGTTTGCATTTAGCAGAGATCAAAATAAGATCTAAACTAAGCAGAGGACTTCTGGAAAATCTAAACCTTATTAGTATCTATTATAATAAATACAAGTGGATAATCATTGTTAGACCGATGCATCAAACTAAAATATGCTCAATCGTAATACGCTGGAATAGAATACTCTAATTTAAAATACGGCAGATTGTAATGTTTAGAATTATAATGCGCCAGGTCAAAAAGGCAACCAATCAGTATATAGACCAAATTTAAATAAACAACCTATGTACATTAAATTAAATTGAGTTCAAGAAAAGATAAGATCTGATCAATGAAAGAGAGGAATGAAAAGAAGACAATAGAATGTAGTAATAACCAATATAAGAAATACTGATAACAAGAATGTTATTATTGGAATTAAAGATTTGATAAATTAAATTACCTTAAGACATTTATGTCGTAATCATATTAGGATAGTTAAATGTTGCATAAGAATAAATAAGTGTATATGCAGTAAGGAAATAGTACTAACAATTCCCTTACAATTAAATAGTCAGATAGTCGATTGATCGAGTGAGTTAGGATCAGATACTAAAAATCAAGAAGATAAAATAAAGCCGACAAGTATAACCTACAACAACTCAAACAAGAGTCTAATTTCAGAAATTACTTAATAAATCAATCATAATTGACTTAGCAGTATTATGATTATTTAAGGAAATAAAATAAATCAAGTGAAGGAGAATAAACTAGATTCGATAAAAGAAGTTAGGAAATTGCTAGTTATAGCATTATCATATTGATCAAAGCAGCTAAATCCTAACTAGGCTAAAGTATAATTTAAACCCAATAAACACCAAACTAAACTGAGATAAGTCAATTATCTCATATTAAAATATGTCTAATCAAAATATGCTAATCTAAGGAACCTCCAAGATAAAATACTCATTAAACATACATTAAATCAATAAATTTAAAGAAAGGGGTTGGACACCCAAATCATATAAAAACTTATTAAATATCTAAATTATATTATTTTCTAATTTCAGGAAATCAGTTTATATCTGGCAGATTATCTTCTGCAATCGTGTGAGGCCGTATATCTCCACCAAAATCCAGGCAAGCATTCCTTGTTCATATTTATGAAATGAATTTCATGGAAGTTTATAAAAGAATTTTGAAATGCATTGGTGCATGGAAAAATCTATCTAATTGCAAAAATGAAATCAATTGTGGAATCGACTGGGAATGCAGTCGGATTGTGATTTGGACTCAACCGACAGGGAGTCGGGGTGAGTTAGTAAATGGTGGGTAGAGGGTGCCATGATTGAGCATTGACGGCGGGGCCCTCTACATATGGATATGATATAAGGCTGAAACAACTACACTCGGATAAAGAACCGTATTATTTCGTGTCAGCCATGGTGTGTGGAAACAACCAGGAAAGGTTGTCCTATGATGGTGTTTGAATCCTCCACATTGGGTAAGTATTAAGGGGCGCTCCTCTGGGCATGCCGGTAGGCCCACAGGACGGGATGCCAAACGGACAGCGCTATATTTGAAGCCATGAGTATCTCCAGAGAAGGGGATCAACTGGCCATTCCAAGGTATATGTGTAACTCTACTAGAGAAGGTATCTCGAACTAGAGTACAACTGGAAATGGGACCAGGGTTGGAGATTCAACACCAAAGTAGTGATAAACGTTCTGGGTTCTTGACTTCGGTCGAGTTCGCTATGGGGAACGTGATACAAAACCTGCGCAGGGTATAAAATCATGAATTCATGCCTGTCTCCTGGACTGGAGGCTACGGAACCTTGGATACGAGTGCTAGTAGAAGTTTTGTAAATAATAATGACCAAGATTTTACTCAGAAAAACCTTTTCAGATAAATTGATTGGGATGTGATTTGAGGAATGGAACTGGAGAGTTCCGGTTGATAAAACCTAGTTTGTTGAAACTGGGAAGTTTTAGTTTATAAAACCCGTTTTGATTTGGAGTTGGTAAGAGCTCCGGTGGATAAAACTCATTATGATTATGTTACTATTATCGCTTGTTGAGTACATCTTTGTACTCACCGTTTATAACTCTCCCTTTGCTAGATGTTGGATTTGGTGGACAAGCAACTGATCAGAATTTGGATTCCAGATGAATGTAGTAGCTGATGATAGTTTCCGGGTAATGAGTATCCATGTATTTGACCTTATTGTACATGGATCGTATGTATAATTACAGCAAAGAATATATAGCCTGCGTGGCAATGGAAAGGTAATAAAGTTTCCATTTCAGTCTCTAATTATTGTTTCTGTTGCAACACTTTGAAATGGCGTATTAATTAATATTCATGTCGGGCTTACTCGATGGTTTATTAATTAAATATGCCCAGATCAGTATGATTAACTCAAGATTAATGGCAACACTCGGTCATTATCTAGGGTTAATTATGCGGGTCGCCACACTTAGCGCCAGCCGCGCTGTGGCACCACGGCAACTCGGCCTCCCGCTGTCCCCGGATGTGGAAGAAGCTAGGTGTCATCCTTGCCCCCTCTGCGGTTGGCAAATGGGTCATTTTTATAATTTTTTAGAAAGAAGCCTTTTTGCAAAAAGAAAAAAAAAAGAAAAAGAAAAAAGGAGGGGTGAGATAAATGAATATTTCTTGGGCGACCATCATTCCTTCTCAAGTTCTCAGCAGGCCATAAGAAAGCAGTAAACAACCAATATATGGAACTCAAATATTCCAACGCAGCTCTTTCAAAAAGATACTCCAAGGCAATTCAAGAGTGATCACCAGTTCACCGCATAAGCAAGAACGTGATCAATCTCTGTACGAATTGAAGCAAAAGTACCTCATCTGAATTACAACAATACTAGTATTACAATGCGGAAGGAATAGTTGGACATCCTGTACATGCACAGGAGGGCTCTTTTATATATTGCGAGCCTTGAGTCCAGAATCCAGATAAATACAACTAAAATTAAAGAATGTGATCAGCGACAACAATAACCGCAAACTGACTGGTTCTGGTAATTCACTCTCTGTGTGGTAATTTAATTTGAAACAATACTCTCCATGTTGTAGTAGTATGCCTTTTTTCCCCCTTCTTTCCTTTCCCGCTTCCTTCTTTTCTTCAGCAACAACATCAGACTGAAGGCTATAGCAGTAGTCGGTGAGGTGAGGTGTATACTTTGCGTCACCAGCAATTGAAGTCACGGCAAACGGTCAAGACGATGAGGAGGATCAGCGCAACGACGATGCCGAAAACGATGAGCTTTATCTTCATATTCTCCCACCACATCTTTCGCCGTATCTTTGTTCCCTGCTTCCTGAAGTCTTGTGCCTGGATGCAACAGAACGGATGCCCTCATGTCTCATGGACTAAGGATGGTGATAGAGGAAACAAAAGATTGACTAGAGGTGAACGAGTGTATGAAACCTGCGAACGGAGATCCTCTGTTTTATCAACGAGCAGTTCGATTTTCTCGCCACGATCTAGTACCTAATATACCAAACGATTAGGTAACAGACTGTTAGGAAAAGCAAACATTGCTGAATCTTAAAAAGACCCCCATAGGGATCAGTATCCAACTTACAGTAGAAGATACACACACACACCTTTTCGATGTTTTGCATCATTACTCCCTTAACTTCTGTAACCTGAGCCTTCACTTTTGCAAGCTTGTCGATCTCCTCAGGGTGCTGGTCACAGTACCTCATGTGCTCTTTAAGTTTAGGCCTGGAAAAAGAGACATCCATTTATAGTACTATAACGGTGATAACCGTGATATACGCTATTCATACTTAGTAGGTATCTTTAATCTATAGTAGTAATTCAGGGTAATCATATTGTGCAACTTGCAATACGGGGGTTGAGACTTGCGAACCCTGGAAATGTTTTGGGCATATGCATGTGAAAGCTTTTAAGGAAAATACCCATATTCTCTCTTCAGGCTATTGGCAGTGGCACTTCTGGCTTTTCCTCCACTGTATTTATTGGCAAAATCTTCCTTAACCCTCTCAATGAAGCCAATTGGAAGTTGCCGACCAGCAGTCTCAGTAGCAACAACACAGTATGCTGAAAATCAAATGCATTGTCACATGAAAACTAATAGAACTTGAATCAATTGTACATCAGTGTCATTCACTCACAATTCTATCTTTAATTCTTTACTGAACAGTAAAGTATGTAATAAAGTATGCCCATCATGTGATTTTGACATTGGATGGTAAGCCAGAAAACATAACGCAATGAATTATAAAGAGGAAGATAAACTCACCTTAGAAGCATCAAACGCGTTTGGCTCAAAATTTATACTGTATATTTTAGGAAAACTTTAGGCAGGAACTAGCACTAGAATGCAAGTTAAAATGTTGAAGCACAGTGGACAAGGTGATATTAAATGATAAATACCGACTCCCATCATACACTGAAAAGTGAAAAGGCTGCCTCCCTGGTTTCTGACAGCATTCGTGCAATGCATTATGTTAAATTTTAAATAAAGATCTATGCAACTACATGATGAAAACATATAGGATCTGTTTGGTTGTTTTCTCTCGTGAGCCTGGCCCGTTCAACTCAGCCAGGCCGATGGGATACGGGATGCACAGATGCAGAGACGGTGTTTGGTTGAGTATTTAGTAGGTAGATATTTTGAAATTTAAATATTTTAAATTTATATAGCAAGTGTGGTCTAGTTTTGTTCGAAAAAAAGTCAAGAACTCATTTTTGAAATCGGTTCAGTAATCGGAGATGCTAATCAAAAGATATAAACAAAAAAGAAAAAAAAGAAACTTACATACCCACGTGGCACCCCATGTATGGTCCCTTGCGCAGAACACGAGGCTGCCATGCGTTGCATCAAGAAATACGCCCATTTTCTACGTATTTCCAGAGCCAGGCTGCATGAAGAATCTTGCATCCAGAGAGCCAGGCTCAAAACTAGATGCAAGCAACCAAACACAAGAAAAAAGAAAGATTCTGCATCTGTGGATGCAAATCTCTGTACATGCAAGCAACCAAACAGCCCAATAAACAGAAAAGGTAAGGTGTGATAGAGCAGGATGGGAATACACACGCTGGGAGCTCACTGCACTAATAGCGAGCATTGAGCAGAAATAGAATGCACATGGGAGTAAAAAAAATGCATGGCTGAGTCAGTTTTATTTTTTTTAAATACATAATTCCTAGATGCCAAAATTATTTAGCACTTCTTATCTTGAAGAAAAAATGACTAGTTTGCATTCATAGACATCAATACTGCTAGAATACTTAAACATTAGAATGCACGGAAAGGCTATGGAAGTAGAAACAGAAAACATAAGGATCACTACGTGGTCCAAATTCATACACATGTTGCATATTGATAAGATAGACATTCAGTGAAACAGTCCATTACTCCATACATGCTTTTAAGTGAGAAATAAGGAAGGCTTTGATCAAAAGAAAATAAGGAAGGCAAAGGAGGCAAATTTATCAGTGCTACACAGCTCGTTGTCAAAAACCAATGTATGAGCAAGTGGTGAAACGTGTTAGCGATGCCATTAGACAAAGCTTGGAAGGGGACGCCATACACATCCATCTTAACCTATGCCAAGAACCAAAAAAGAACCGTTCAAAGAAAAAAGAACAATCAAGTTGCACGCCAACCTACACATCACAGCATCATCATGGTAACCTTGTCCTCAATCAAAACCAGAACATTATCACGAAACCCACATTGATCAAATCATTCAGAGAGCAAGCAAGTCAGGTATCACAATTTTCGTCATCCTGTTGTTGTCTGTACCGACCAAAATAGAAAAAGGGAAAAAAAATTCACATCTCCAGCCTCCCACAAAGAAAGTTACGCTGTATAAAGATTGAAATTATGCACTAAAAAAATGCAACATTCTGCAATGATCACCTCACTTTTCGATCAAACAAAACCGACAAAAATCAACTGAACCGGCCAATAGCCCAGTACATCAAACCAACAAAATTTTATACATTCCCTACCCCGAATCCCCACATTGCATATTTGCACCTGCGAAAACGCGGAGGGAACCAAATCCACCATGGGCCACGGCAACGTCGAAAGGATGCCCAATCCGCATCAGATCAAATGTAAGTATGTAACCCACCATTAGAGAAGAAGTTTGGTCGATTAAACCGGCAAGAGCACCGATCCATCCAGTTAGTGCCGACTGCAATCCATGATCGCCAAGATATAGGGGGAAAGTAACACGCCCTTCAAACCGCACGAATCATGCTAGGCAATCAACGCGCATCAAATGATCAGAAGGTTGGGTGGTTGGGTTTATGGGCATTACTGAATCCGTCGTGGACGTGGTAGTTGAAGGTGTGGCCGTCGCAGTTGTACGTGAATCGGTTGTTGGATGCGGGGAGCTTCTGCAGGCACTGCGCAGCGACGGAGGCGAAGTTGCCGGAGACCTCGGCGTGGTCGGCCAGCACCGCGGCGCCGCGCGCCACGAAGCTGTAGACCAGCGTCCTCTGCTGCCCCATCTCTCCGGCCGCCGGCGCCTAGACGGGAGAGCTCGTCGGGAGTCTCGCGGTGGCGCGGGTGGTGAGGATGGGAATGGGTGGGAGCGAGGGAGGGAGGAGACGGGAGGAGGTGGTGGGGCGGCATCTGGGGATGCTGCTAAATTTAGAGTCGTGGTGATTTTCTTCCATGGAGCTTCCTGTCGTGTGCATGGTTCAACTTATGAGTTTTTCGAAATTATGCGATTTTGATTAGAGAAAAAATCACACAAAAATTGATTAAAAACTCGCATAGTTTTCAAATCCCAAATTTTGAAAAAAAAAATCTACTGATTTTGACCGATTTTCTTTTGATTTTCACTGGCTAGTTGAATGTTTCTCAAAACCGATTTTTTGAACAATTTTCTCTCGACTTTCTCACAATTTTCCCGTTTTTCCACCGGCCAGTTGAATATTTCTCAAAACCGATTTTTGAGCAAATTTCTCTCGATTTTCATCTATTATCGCGACATTTACGTCCTATATTTTTTTTGATTTTTTTAAATTTAACCAGTTTAACAACCGATTTTAGATATTGTACCCCTCCAGTAAACTCGAAAATCGTGATTTTCATCGATATTGTGAACCTGATCATGTGTTTGGTTGATCGGGAGTGTACCTCTCATTTCGGGCCAAGGGCAGTTTTAAGCCATCCGATTATACTGCGGATGGTCAGGGTAAGTGGAAGAAAAACCATTGTTTTGTCTTGTGCGAAGCTATCATAATCTCGTTTTTTATTGGTCCAAAACATCGAAATCAGCTTGAGAGCTCGCTTGTATGGCACGACTTTCTTCCCGAACATAAGTTTCGAATGGAAAATTACGTATACATATGGTATGTCCAGTAGTTAAAAGCGTGTGCTGTGTTTCTTAAGGCTTTGGTCTTTACTTTTAATTAGAAACGCAAGCGCGGCGCACGCCGCGCTTTTTGTTTTTTTTTTCGGAGAAAAAACAGATCACGAAAATATTTTTCCCATGCTCCGGAGAGCAAACGGACTACGAAAATATTTTTTCCGGGAAAAACGCTGCGCGCGTGAACGGAAAATATTTTTTATTTTTTTTCGGAGAAAAAACAGACCACGGAAACATTTTTCCCATGCTCCGGAGAGCAAATGGACCACGATTTTTTTCCCCGGGAAAAACGCCGTGCGCGTGAACGGAAAATATTTTTTGTTTTTTTTTTCGAAGAAAAAACAGACCACAGAAACATTTTTCCTATGCTCCGGAGAGCAAACGGACCACGAAAATATTTTTTTCGGGAAAAACGGAGAAAGGACCTGAACGAAAAATGCAAGGACCTATTTGTTATAATTTTGGACTTGTTCGCTATTTTGAATAAGTAAGAAAGGACTCGTTCGCAATTCGTATTTAACGGGAGGCTCTTTGTGTAAAACGACGAACTGAGGACCTAAATACGAACCGGGAAAAATATTTTATACTCACAGAAAATTACAAAGGACCTATTCGTAAATAAAAAGGACTTATCCGTAATTCCAAAGAACCGGAGGTTTTTTTTGCAAGAAATGGAGAGAGAGAGTGGGGTGACGTGGGGGGCTTCTCCGGCCGGGAATCCTTCGGCTAATGTTTGGCTGAAGATTAGACATGCGGTAGAGATGTATGCACGTGTGTGTGAATGTAGGTGTAGATGTGTGCCTGGGTGTTGTGTGAGCGTATGTGTACGTAATTCTTTCTTGCAGTAAAAACATAAAAAAAAAACGTCCTATGGTGCATTGCTTGTCTTTTGAACATCCTGATGGTTTGTATGTTCATGTTCTTAAAATTGTACCATCCATGTGCCGAAAAGATAACGACGTTTATGTAGATATATAAAAAATATGTCTTGCAAGATACTTTCACATTTTTAAAAAGGCTGAAGATTGATAACATTCTCAGTGTCGGAGGAGGTTCTAAAACTCCTACTAGAAAAAGAACCTCCTATATGTCTATCTATCTACCTATATTATTAAAGTGATAGAAAAAAAAGTCTTTAGATTCGCTCTCAACCGCTAAATAATTCACATGTTAATCAGTGAAAAATGAAAAAGAATAACACAATCGAATCTGGTAGATCCATATTATAACAACATGAATTGAAAGAAAGAGTTCAAGTCAATTACAATTAAAAAATAGCAAAAATTTAGAATAAAAATAAAATAAGCGATCCAATTTTGATACAAATTACTAAGTAAAATCCCTAAATAAATATAATTTAGGATTAAAATTAAACAGAAGCTAGCAATTGGATTTGTATATGAATTTCAATAAAAAAACTATATGGGATTCTAAATAAATAAATAAATAAAATTAGCATTTTATTTACTAATTAAAAATAAAATCATTAAATAACTGTAATTAAAAAAATACAAATACAAATTGGATTCATATATGAATTCAAACAAAATATAACTAAAATGAAAAATGAAAAATAAGAGGAGATTTGCAATTTGATTTCCATCTAAATTGCATAGTTAAATCCATAAATAATTATAATTCAGAATAAATTAAATAAAACTAGTAATTTGATTTGTACATGAACTTCAACAAAAAAGAACTAAAATTTGGAATGGAAAATAAAACAAAATTAACAATTTGATTCCATACAAATTCCTACGTAAAATCCATACATAAATATAATTTTGAATAAAAACTAAAGAAAATATATCAATTGTATTTGTATACGAATTCTAACAAAAACTAGAATTATAATAAACAAATGAAATAAAATTAGCAATTTGATGTCGGTATGTACTTCAAAGTATCCCTAAATAATTGTAATTTAGAACAAAAATATGTAGAAAATTAGGAAATAAGATTTGTATAGAAATTTCAACAAAAAAATAATTGAAATTGTGAATAAAAAATGAAATAAATTTATAAATTTATGTACCTATAAATTCCAAAGTAACATCGATAAAAAAAACTAAAATCCTAAATAAATTAAATAAAATTAGCAATTTAATATGTATATGTGATCCAATAAAAAATAACTAAAAGTTGAATGAAAGTTAAAATTTAAAAAAAGACAGCACAATTGTGCCAGGGAAACCACAGTAGAGCGCAATGACATTAACCTGTCATGCAAGAAGAGATTGAACCATAGGGAATAGAAGAGACGAGGCGACGATACGAAAATAAAGACAATGTCGTGATGCTCACCTTAGCCATTCAACGAGAACAATGTCCTGCTACTCGCTAGAACTGTTAAGAGAAAGTCTAGAGTTAAAGGAGACAAGGGTCATAATGATGAGTAGTGAACATCGATGTTGTTGAGGAAGTCGATGGTGGAAGAAGCACAATGATGTGGAAGCCCCACCGGAGAGAAGATGAAGTTTTGCATTGAAGATGAATAATAGACGATATAATGCCATTGGGTAGCTTGGATTGTGCCATTGCTAGCGAGGGACCTAACATTATAGGTGACGATGAGATGATTCTCCTTATCATTAGCGACTAAAGCAGATACATCGACATTAATGAAGATGAGAGGTCACCACGGTTATTGAGGAAGCAACAATGTTGAGTTGGCCAACATTGAAAAGAGGAGCAACAAACACGGGAGAAAAAGACATTGAGCACATAAAAAATCACGCATATAAAAGCAAAGGGCTCGGAGTAGAGATGGTGTATCTGTAGAAAAATAGGCTCGAGGCCACCAAAAAGAGCATGACGGGTGTCTCCGATAGGGATCGATGAAGGTTGGGCGTGTATGCATGTTTGATGTCATAGTGAGCATTAAGAAACAATTAGAGTGAAGTAGAAGATAACTATGTGGTAGTTGTCGATGTTCAAGACCAGGGGGTCCCTATATCAAGCTTACGAATGTAATTTTGGTTGGCTTTGTCACGAAAATTCGAGATTGAAAAGGTAGGACAATGGGGATGCTTTTGTTGGATTGCAAATGTTTACAAAGTATAGACGAGTGGAAAATAAAGACTAATGTTAATCAATGACCATGTGCTTATGCTCATTGAATATATTTTGAATCCTTGTGGAAACCTCCTATTTTACAGCAGATGAAGGGATGTTAGTTGTCATCTTCTAAGGGATATCTTCCTGTCAAAAGTTGTCTTCTTACCGAAGAGGTGTCTTTTGTTGAAGAGGTGCCTTTTCGCAGGGAGTAACTTCCAAACGATTGTTTACATCTGTCAGAGAAAGCGTATTCTGCATGTTAGTTTTGTGTGGAGATAACTTCATTCCTGACCTCAACTAGGTCGGGGTGATGGCTATCTCATACCCGACCTAAATGCTGGTCGGGGGAATGGAATGAATTATCTCCAACCTGGATATGAATATCAGGTCGGGGATATTTTCACGTGTCTTAATTTTAACTCTGGTTGGAAATTGCACCCATGTAATGGCCTTGTCTTTCTTATGGGCTCTTTTTTGTAAAGCAAGTAGGCCCAACAGTAGAATAGGGTATATTAATCGTCGTCAGCTAACCTCCAAGGCTCGAGTTAATATGAGTATTTACTCAAAACTTTCCATTTTTTCCATGACATTATGGAATCATGCGCTCATCAAACCGTCTTTTAAGTTCTTAGTAGAGGAATTTATGTAATTCTTCTTGGTAACTGAACCGACAGGATAACTGCTTTAAACAATGTATATAAAGGGGTAAGGCTTACTTTGCATCTTCTGTCTTCCAAGCGCAAAAATACTCCTTAGTGTTTTTAAGCTTTCTCTTAGTTCTTGAAGTTTTTCATCTTCCATCATTTCCTTCTTTTCATAACTTATCATGGTAGAAAGTATCATAGAGGAGTGGAGGTGCAGGGCTTCAAGAATTAAAAGGAAGTAAAGGAAGTTTGAAGACATAACTCCCTATTTCCTTGTGTTCAAGGTTAGGGGGGATTGGTTTTAAAACTCAAAGAGAATTTCTTTTGAGAAGTTTCTTATCTTTAAGTTTTTTTTTTCTTTTCAGTTCTTAAAGCTTTTTATCTTTTCTTTTCTTCGTGACTCATGGCTATGGAGAATTTGATTATAAGTAAGGATGGAAAGCTTTAAGAACTAAAAGAGAACACTGATGACATTATTTCTTTTTTCTTGGAAAACTTCTTGGCATAAGAGTGATATGTCAGAACAGGATGATTGTTTCAGTTTTTTATATCGTTTTTATAGCAAACTTTTATTTGAAGTATTTCCTTCATTAACTCCTATGAAGTATTGTTTCTTTGAGAATCGATTACGATGGAGAATAATGGGAAATAGTGTCAAAGATAAGGAAAAGAAGAACTTCTTGGCGATTCTGGGAAATCTGGCACATCCGATCTGCAATTCAACTCAAGAACTTAATCGAAGACGTGAAAAAGTTCAATTTGATATTGATTTGTAAATGAATAATATAAAATTTACATTTAAGTAAATGTAATGACTTTTGATGATACGAAAAAACTTCTTATGTGTTGTTAATCTCTTTTGTGTTGAATTTATATTATTTGTTTGTCTACTTGTGAATTTTTCTTAAGTGTATCACTACTAGCCCCCCAACTGTTTATTTACTGATCAATATTGTGATAGAAAGATAAACATTTTTTATGGAGTACCGACCAGTTCGCTCTTTGCTTTATATTTACTATTAACTGGCAGTAGGTCGAAGATGAAGTCACTCTAATGAGTTTCAATGTAGTAAGTACTGGCTTACATGAAAAGGTTATATTATAAGTTATCTCACAACCCGACCAGCAACCTTATATTTTGCTCAGGGAGTTAGGTCGGATAAAACTTTCATGATTCCTTAGAATGAAAGCGAGACAAGATAATGATGTTATGTATATTATGTGAACTTAATACATGAATCAAACTGTTATTTTCGTGTGCTGTCGAGTAATTTGTAAATCCGCGTGTAGTGTCCCATTTTCTGGATGTGATTTAAATGGTTTAGCCTAATCAATATCTTGCTCGAGGACTATGACCTCATTGCTGATCGGGGACACTTCTATGGAAGTTTCTATAGAAGGTTTAGACAAAAGTTCAAGAAATACACCTGTTGGAACAGGTGATCGTGAAAAACTCAGTTTGGCAAACGGGTCCGCTAAAAGATTATCTTTTCGTGAAATATATTGAACTTCGAAGTCAATGAAGTATTTTTCCGATTTCTCACTTCAGCCAGGTAGTGAGACATTACCTCGTCAGACGTTCTGTATTCCTTGCTAACTTGGTTTATGACTAATTGCGAATCACCTTTCGCTAAAAGCCGACGGACTCCAAGGGATATTGCTGCTCGAAGTTCGGCTAGAAAACTTTCATACTCTGCTACATTATTAGTAGTAGGGAATTGTATCTGGATTATGTATTGTAACTGATCGCCCATAGGAGTTACCAATACTATACCAGCCCCAAACCTCTTAGTTCTCTAGAACCATCAAAGTACAAAGGCTAGTGGTTGGTATCAGTGCAATTTTGTTCTATAGAAGGCTCATTGTTAGTCCATTCAGCGATAAAATCTGTTAGAATTTGCGACTTGATTATTGATTGGGCAACAAAATGGATATCAAAAGATCCATACTCAACTGCCCAATTAACAACCAGACCAGTTGTCTCCTGGTTGTGGAGAATGTTACCCAAGGCAAAAGATAAGGGTATTGTAATGTGATGTGATTGAAAATAATGTCTTAATTTTCTGGAAGCCATTAGTAGGGAATAAAGTAGTTTTTAAACCTGAGGGTAATGCTCCTTAAGCCCGTGTAAAACTTCACTTTCGTAGTAAACAGGTTTTTGAACCTTATCTCGTTTAACGACCAGGATAGCACTAACCACATTATTTGTAGACGTTGCCGCCAGATAGAGTAACAAAGGTTCCTCTGAGTTGGGTGAAACCAAAGTTGGTGGGCTTGACAAATAACTTTTGATGCCTTTAAAGGCCTTTTCTGATTCATCCGACCAATGAAATTTATCGTGTTTCCTTACTACCTTGAAGAAAGGTAATCCATGTTCTCTCGACCTGTATATGAAGCGACTGAGAGCAGCATCTGACCAGTTAATCCGTATACTTTCTTCACCGAAGAAGGAGATTTTAAGGATTCAATGGTACGAATCTTCTCCAGATTAGTTTCAATTCTGCGTGAAATAACAAGAAATCCTAGCAACTTGCCAGAAGAAACTCCGAAAGTACACTTTATGGGATTTAACTTTACTCCATGCCTTTTCAAATTACAGAATATTCCAACCAAATTCGACAAATGGTTAGAGCTTTTCTTGCTCTTTACAACGAGATCATTAACATAATCTTCTAGGTTTCTTCCTATTTGACTTATGAAGCCTTTTGCGTGAGACGTTGGTAAGTGGCTACAACATTTTTTAGCCCAAATGGCATCTTCGGGTAGCAGTAGATTCCAAATAGGGTTATGAAGAAAAACTTCTCTTCATCTTCTCTTGCCACGCTTATTTGATGATAGCCTCAGTATGCATCTAGGAAACTCATCATTTTGCAACTCGCTGTTGAGTCGACCAACTGGTCTATTCGGGGCAAAGGAAAATCATCTTTTGGATAAGCGATTTTTAGGCTAGTGAAATCGACGCACATTTGCCACTTACCATTTACCTTCTTGACAAATGAAACCAGACTATCAGAGTTTGTCTAACTCTTGTCGGATAACCTTTCACCGATCAGGAGCGAATCATAGCAACTTCTGCTTCGCTAGTCAAATTTTAGGTCGAATAGCTAACCTATACTCAATTACCTCCCTTAGGACTCCAGACATATGAGATGATTTCCACGCAAATACATTTACGTTAACCCAGAGGAAGGCAATGAACGCATTTTCCTATTTAACATCCATTCATGTCCATATCCGAACAGTTTTTTATTGGTCGGTAGGGTCAATGGGAATAAGCTTTATTTGCTCATTCGGTCGAGGATTAGCTTTTAGCCTCTCTGACTTGCTAGGTTTGTCAACCTTGTAAGGCTTATCTGCATCATCAAAATTTCTCAATGGTAATTGATAAACAGTCTCAATTAACAACTTAATACAGTAGTTGGTTTACTTGCACATTAATCACACCTTTAGGACCAGGTATCTTGAGACTTTGGTAGGTGTGATGAGTGGTTGCCATAAATATAGTGAGCGAAGATCTACCCAGAATAGCATCATATGCTGACTCAAAGTCAATAATTTCAAATGGATCAATTCTATTCTAAAATTACGGGCATCGCCAAAAGCAATAGGTAATACAATCTATTCTATTGGAGTTACCGAAGGGCCGGGGACAATTCCAAAGAAAGCATTTGTCGTTGGTCGGATCATAGGCCCTGTTTCGGGGAGCTATGCTTCAACTTTGGGCCTAAAGCACTCTCAAACAACCCAACTGCAAAGCAGCTGCACAGTTAAGCCACAGCTAGAGCAACCCTAAAAGCCACAGCAGGTATGGAGGTGCTTTTCAGCTGTGGCTTCGCTCGACCACCTCCCCGCTCGCTTCGCCTCCCTTCTCGCCCAGTCATCTCCCCACCCGGTTGCCTCCTTAACTCCCTTTGGCTCGGGTGCCACCTCCCTGACTCTCTCCTCACTCGAGCCCACTCGGTTGCCCCTCAAATGCTACAGCTGCAGCAGCCAGTTTGCCAAACGATATATCAAGAAAAGCCATAGCCTTTAGCTACAACTGCTTTACAGCCCAACAAGCCAAAAGCAGCTTTTCAGCCCAGTCGCAGCCCCCCCCAAACAGGCCTTTAGAGAGAGAAATTTGCATTTCATCAAGAGTAATGATAAAAAGTAAGTCTAATGAACTTCCTCCATTAATTATAACTCTTCCTACCTTGCAGTTACTAATCCTAGGAGATACGACTAGAGGAAGTTTACGAGAAGTAGATGTATCTTTTGGACAATCTTCCTTGCTGAAGGTGATCGCGACATTTGACCACTTTAGAAAGTCTGGTTTTCCTGGTGGGGTGTTGATGTTGTTGACCTCCCTCCAAGCTGATTTGAATTGTCACTTTGAAGAATATGCAGATGATCCACCGAAGATCATGTTGGTATGATTGTTTGGTTTTTGATAACCCATGTCTTCATCACCATGCGCATCTTTAACACTTCGTCCTTCTGGTAAGGTCGGCATTGGACCCTTTTCATAGTATAATTCATCCATACGCTTTTGCCATGTGCAGTAATTGTGCAAGTCATGTCCTAGTGCATTTTGCAGAGGACATCACTATTTGAAGTGGAATTCTTGTGAACAAACTGGTCACCCATCCGGCAAGGTTTCTTCTTCCAAGGTGTTTTGTCCTTGGAGAATAATATCATTCAGAGACCTCCCTTTGAGGGGCCTTTTTTAAATTTTTTTTTACCTTTTCGGTTTTCAGACGCAAAAGATTTTTGTTAGGTTTATTACCTTCATAAATCTTCAAACCTAGTTAGAGTGGTGTATGGCTCTTGTCGACCATACGATTTTGTTCAACTGCCTCATATGCATCGAAGTACCGATCTGTCGTATTGAAAAGTTCTAATATGATGAATGGCGGGTGAATGTTGAGGTCTTTCGTAAAATGATTGTAGCATATACTTGTTTAAATACGCGAATCATGCAATCATCAAATATATTTGGAATTGTATTACAGACCTCTATAAACTTTATAAGGAACTATCATAAATTTTCGTAAGAGGTTCGACAAAGACGATGCAGGTCATTCTCTTTACCTGGCTTTCCATAACAACTTTTAAATTTATATAAAATAGCATATCATGAGTTTTCCCAACTATATATGGATATTTTTGGTTAGTTAAATAACCAAGTTATTGCATACTCATTAAGAATAGTAGGGAGATAATTTGCCATTTCCTTTTCATTGCCTCCAACAGTTTGGATGGTGGTGCTATATATTTGGATGAATTCTGATGGATTTTGAGTTCTATCGTGGCTTTCCAAATGTCCTGGCTTTATTTTTTAGGCCAAGTGACGTTCTTGAGCCCTAGAGAAAAAGGCTTTGTATCAAAGATACAATCCCAAACGTGTTCGTATGTTAGGCATTTGTTCTGTATAATCAGGAGAATGAAGGTCATTAATGTTTTCACTTGGGCTAAGCATGTCAAAAGCACTTCTCCTTCGTGGATTGCTCATCTGTTAGTGATCGGTGCTATGTTGACCGACCAGATGAGGATTTATCCATGTGGGAATTAGTTAAAGATATAACAGAGGGAGATACACTATGTACTTCTCCAGCAGCTTTTTACAGGTCAACAACTAAAGATCTTATGAGTGATACATTATCTCCATCCACGGGTTGATTTAAAATTGCACTTGTTATAATGCGAATTTTATCTACATAAGTTTCCTCTAGTGAACTATTAAAAACCAAGTTTAAGCTCCTCATTGCCAACCTTGGAACCTACGGGGTGGTTGGAAGGGGTAGGTTGAAGATGACTTCCTCCGGCCTTCACGAGGTTCCCAGTTGATTGTTGTAGTAAAGACATCTCACCTTTTTCATAGACTTCTGTTTAGCAACTATGAGGCTTTCCTGTTGCTCCTGGATGGCCTTTTTCTTAGCTTTATGCTATTCATGTTCCACTTGTTGTGCCTATGTATCTTCCATAACCACGCAGACACGGAATCCGAAGTTGATGGAAGGGGTGAGTACTCCCTCATCGAATTATGATGATGGGGTTTAATTGAGTTGAAAACTTCAGAGAAAATCTTCTGAAGATTAACTCTCATGTATGTTATTGTTGTTCTGGTGAGTCCGAATATTGTCGACCTTCATAGGGCACGCGCCCTGGTCCTCTGCTTATGAAATAGGGGCATGTATGGAGACACACTATTTTCCTGATTTTCCCTCAAGGAATGGCGCTCCTGGTGCAGCCTCATCCTGTTTGGATAAAGTTACTGATCCTGACAATCCCGCATCTATAACATACTCAGAGTAGAAGTCACACTTACCTTCCTCCTCCTGGATGTAGTCATCGGTAGTGAGATGTGCGTAATCAGTGAGATCGAATGAATTCACTTCATCCATTGATTCTGGCGACAACACATTACCTTTTCAAACTTGAATTCTGATGGAGGACCCCCTTCTAGCGCCAACTCTCGATGTTTAAGACCTAGGGGTCCCTAGATTGATCTTACAAATATAATTTTGGTTGCCTTTGTCAACAAAATCTAAGATTGAAAAGGTAGAACAATGGAGATTCTTTTATTGGATTACAAATGTTTAAAAAGTATAGATGAGTGGAAAACAAAGACTAATGCTAATCAATGACCATGTGCTATGCTCATTGAATATATTTTGAATCCTTACGGAAGCTTCCTATTTATAGCAGATGGGATGGCAGTTGTTATTTTTTAAGAGGTGTCTTCTCGCTAAAAGATGTCTTCTCATTGAAAAGACGCCTTTTTGTTGAAGAGGTGCCTCTTCACAGGGAGTAACGTCCAAATAGTTGTCTGTATCTGTTAGAGAAAGCGTCTTCGGCATGTTAGTTTTGTGCAGAGATAACTTCATTCTCGACCACTACTAGGTTGGGGTGAAGGCTAGCTCATACCTGACCTAAATGCTGGCCGGGGAATTGAATGAATTGTCTCCGACCTAGATATGAATATCAGGTCTGGGATATTTCCACATGTCTTAATTTTAACTCTGGTTGAAAATCGTAACTAGGTAATGGGTCTTGAGCATTGTCTTTCTTATAGGCTGTTTTTTTTTTAAAAAAAACATGTAGGCCCAACAGTAGATTAAGATATATTAATTGTCGTCAGTAGTGTATTGCATTTGAAGGGATAGCAGCTAGGGGCGGCAAGTTGCCTCGCGGGGATTATCCCCATGAGAGACAGGGGTTGGGGGGGATTCTTCCCTCGTGGGGGGTCGGGATGAGGTCCTACTAGCGTAGAAGGCAAGGATGTGGGCAGGGAGCAAAGCCCACCCACGGCCCTACAGGGATCCGCCAAAATAAAAACTATTGTCCGTATATATTTGATTAAAATTGTATTTATGCACAATAATAAAAGTTTTGAAACTATATGTTATGAAAAATTATGCCTATATACCTATAAATTAAGGGAGATTTAATTATTTGCCACTTCAAACATTGACACTTCATAAATTTGCCACTGGACCTACATTTCATTGACTCAGATGGTCCCATATGTCATTGGCTCAAGTGGCATCATAATCAAAATGTCAATGTTTGAAGTGGCAAATTATTAATTATTTCATAAATTAATAGTTACAGTCATATTAACAACAAGTAAACATTTGTATTTAAACTATGTTTTTAGTCCCATAGGGTTTCCATAGGGCTCAGATCCCCACAGGAGACTAGGACGGCGATGAGGCCTCGGGACGTCCCCGGTCATCCCATGCCCTATTGCCATCCCTAGTAACAGCTGGGAGAGATCAATCAGGATTTGAGCTTATTGTTGGAGGTTGAAGTATAGAAGTTGTGATGGCGAGAAGAGAAGAAGACACACGGTTCGATGGACATCTGTCGTATGAGAGAAAATAAGTTCAAAGTATATCACCATGGTGCATCGACGTAGGCGTGAACAAAGTAATCTCACTATGTAAACTAATAAGGTAATTTGCCGAAAAACATATTGCTTAGATTAAATATATGTACTTTTGCATGCATATATTTTGGGGGAAAAAGTAACTAATGGATGAATAATAGGAGCATATGTCTACAATTTATTACGTTTCTAAGAACCCCAACAACTTCTTATGCTCGATGATTTTCTTTCATAAAAGCCCGTACTTCAATTACGTCTTTTAAGTTGTATTTTACTTTCAAACTTTATTTTTTTTATTTTGAATGCTTAAGATAACATGGACCAAAGAAAACCACAGCGAGAAGATAACACGGGCCAAAGAAAATCGAAGTTTCACTTGCACGCACCCGACTCCCCATCTTCCCCGATTTCTGATCCGCACCCTCCCCTTCTACTAGTGTGAGGTGGTAGATCCACAACTTTTTGTTACATAATATATTTTTAAAATAATTTTACAAGAGTAATATGCTGAAAAAATTACAAAATACACCTATGTCGCCAATTGAAATGGTGACAGAGATTGTTTTGTCGTGGATTGGATTTGTCCGACGGATTATTTTGTCGTGAGTTCATTTAGTTGACAAGATCGAGATATTTGTCGTCATTTGAATTGACGACAGATCCTGTTACCATTTTAAATGGTGCCTGTCATCAATTCAAATAGCGATAGAGGTGAATATTGCAATTTTTTTGTCATATTATTTTTGTAAAATTATTTTAAAAATATATTATTTTTAAAAAAAATTCGTAGAACCACCCACTGAAATAGAAAGAGAAGGAGAGAGAGGTCATATTATTCTCCGCTCTTTTTATTTCCCCGCACCCCCGCACCCCACTTCGCCCAAATCTCATTTCCCCAATGGGCCGAAAAAAGCGAACCCCCGCACCAAACCCTACTCCACCTCCCCCGACCCCCGGCGCCTCCCGCCGGCTGTCGGATGCGGCGGCGGGGGGCGGCGACAGCGCCGCCGTGCGCGCCGAGTGCGAGAAGGCCCTCTCCTGCCTCCAGCGCGGCAGCCACGCGAGGGCGCTGCGGCTCATGAAGGACGCCGTCGCGCGCCACGAGGAGGGTTCGCCGCTCCTCCTCCGCGCGCACGGCACCGTGCACGCCCGCACCGCCGCGATCCTCGACGACCCCGCCGCCCGCGCGCGACACCACCGGGCGGCGCTCCAGGCCGCCCGCCGCGCCGTCGAGCTCGCGCCGGACTCCGTCGAGCTCGCCCACTTCCACGCCATGCTCCTCTACGACGCCGCCTCGGACACCCGCGGCTACGAGGAAGTCGTCGCCGAGTGCGAGCGGGGGCTCAGCATCGAGGTCCCCTCCGACCCGGCGCCCCACTCCCTCAGGCTGCCCGCCCCCGACGCCGAGCAGGTCCAATCCGAGCTCCGCTCCCTGATCCAAAAGGCCAACCTGGCATCCATCTCCACATGGGTCAAGACCCTGGGCGGCGGACCTGGGGACGATAAGCTTCGGTTGATCCCTGTGCGCCGCCTGGCTGAGGACCCCATGGACCTCCGCCTCCTCCCAGCGGCGCCCACCCCGCGCCGGCCGAACGAGATCAAGAAGGCTACCAAGACCTCCGACGAGCGCCGCAAGGAGATTGAGGTGCGGGTCGCTGCTATGAAGCTGCTTGAACAGCAGCAGCACAATGCCGCTGCTGTTGCCTCCTCCTCACCACCACAGCTACTGGGAGATGAGGCACCCTCCTCGTCGTCTCAGTCATCAGCGGCTGGTCATCGTGGTGACCGGAGAAAGGGCGGGTCAAGAAAAGCAACAGTCTCATCAGCGTCTGACCGCATGGACCAGGTGCGTGCGTTCTGGTCCACGATGACCGTGGACCGCAGGCTCATGTTCTTAAACACGAGCATCTCTGAGCTCAAGTCGCACTATGCTGCTGAAATGCATAAGGAGAAAGATGCTGCCAGTGAAACATCTGATGTGCTTAATGAGGTGCTAGAGTTTGCCACTAGAAGCGGGAAGTGGGAGTTCTGGGCATGTGGTCAGTGTGGGGAGCGCTTCACAGATTTGGAGTCGCACCTTCAGCATGTGTTGCGGGATCATGTGGGTGTACTATCACCTCGGCTGCAGGCTATGGTGCCACAGGAGATTGATGCTGACTGGGCAGTAATGCTCGTTGGTTCAACCTGGGGGGCGGTGGATGCTACTGCAGCACTCAAAGTGCTCGAGGAAGAGCAAGCTGACAATATGGGCCCAGATAGAGACAAGGATTCGATGTCGTCAGATAATTGGAGTACTAAAGATAAATCGGACACATCAGAATCCTCAGCCTCGCCACACAATGAGGAGTGTGATAGGTTTGGAGTGGTGATGAGGGAAGGTGACCGGAAGTGGCCGCTGTCTGATGATGATGAAAGAGCGAAGGTTTTGGAGAGGATCCATTCGTTGTTCCAAATCCTTGTGAAGTACAAGAATCTTTCAGTGAGCCATCTGAAAAGGGTGATACATTTTGCTATGGAAGAACTCAGGGGGATGCCTTCTGGGTCACTGCTGCTTAACCACTCACTGGATGAGTCGCCGCTCTGCATTTGCTTCTTGGAGGCATCATCACTGCGGAAGGTGCTCAAGTTCTTGCAGGAACTAACGCAGTCCTGTGGACTTAATAGGCCCTCAGAGAAGGATGGGGAACTGGGTGATGGGGATAGTTTCCCAAAAAATCACAATATCCTGGAGAAGGTTACACTAGATTCTGATTCATCAACGCTGATCCTTGATGGCCGGGCATTTTTTGGGAAGTCTGATGCTGAGAATGTTGACACTGATGCATTCCTTTCATGGTTTTATGCTGGATCTTCAATTGGTGAGCAGCTATTGGACTGGAATCGTATGCTTGATGAGAGGTCAAATCAGGGCATGCAGATTCTTCAGATGCTTGAGAAGGAGTTCTCTATCTTGCAAAACTGGTGTGAACGGAAGCATGAACAGTTGAGCAATGAGGAGGGTGTGCTTGCTGTAGATACTCTTTTATTTGAAGAGCAAAGGCGAAGGGACCATGTGGGGCGATATGCATTTCAAGGATATGAGGAGCTCCTAAAGAAGCGGCAGGAGGAGTTGTTAGAGCGCAATGCTGAGGAGCTGTTTGACGGCTCCAGATCTGAGTTAGATGCAATATCTACTATTTTGAAGGATGTTCACACATCACACTTTGGGTATGATGAAGCCTTTTCTGGCATGACCTTCGATGGGGCAGAAAAAGATGATTGGAGGTTGCATGACTTTGTACATCCAAACGATTCTGTGGTACAGATGGTTGTTTCAAAGCTGAAGGATCAAATTACTATGGAGGTCAGTTCTTCTGGCATTGTATTTATCAGCAGAAGTTATATTTGTTCTCTTAACATGCAATAACAATATCTGTTCTCTTAACCTTTTTCACTTACAGCTTAGCAAGATAGACGCTAGGATTATGCGAAGCCTAGCTGTGATGCAGCAACTGGAAGTCAAGCTGGGACCTGCTTCTGTCCTTGATTATCGAACAATTCTCCTTCCCATTTTGAAATCCTTCTTGCGAGTTTGTATACTGCATGTCTATACACACAATAGTTTTAATGCTTTGTGCTCTTGTCCATTTCTTAATTGTGTTTATGGTGTGGTAATTTAGAGCCATTTGGAAGAGCTGGTGGACAAGGATGCCACAGAGAGATCTGACGCTGCAAGTAAAGCCTTCTTGGCTGAACTTGCTTTAGATGCTAAGAAGAATGCAAACAGAGGGGGTGACACAAAGCTATCCCATGATAAATCAAAGGGCAAGAAGAAAACAAAGGATTCTCGGAGATCTAAGGATCTGAAGGTAGCTGTGCTTTGAGTTTGATCATATTATAATACAATATTGTATACTCTTGTTGTTCACAAAAAGAAATTTTTTTCTTGCTATAATGTTTCTAAATGCTTTGTAGGGTTTGAGCTGGAGTGATCAATTTCTTATCCACCGAGACAGTGCAGATGAGGAAACATCAGAGCAATCGTAAGTAATGCTTGTACTCCATGTCATGAGAAATCCACATGTTCTTTACTTGCCAAAAAACCTTTCTGATTTACACATGTACTCGAGTTACTTCTTTTTTAACCGAGTACAATGCACTGGACCTGCCTTTTCAGATAAGTGATTATAATGCTTTCTTTTCTTTTCTTTTTTCTGTGTGTTATCTGTAGTTACTCAGTACTACTAATTTAAAATCCCAGTCAGCATATGGATATTTGGTTAGCCAGTAAGATTTAGTCTGGAGAATTTACTTTGTGGAAAGATATTTGGTTGCAGAATTACAAGATCTGTTTTGACCTTTGAATGATGTTGTTTCCCTGTTGAATATAGTTGACAATTAACTAGTTACAAGGAAATTTACAAACTTGTGGACCCTTTAATATACTGTCATCTATCTTAGAGGTGCCAGCCGTCATATCATGGTGGTGCATGCTTTGTTACTGCATGCATCTCCAGATACATTTAGCGTTCTCTATCAGTGCTTGCAATCATTGTTCATCTCATGGGCTTCTGCTTCTTGATATCACTGTTCATATTTTTATGGGCTTCTCATTGGAATATATTGCAGAAGGCTTCTAAATTTTGTAAGTTTTTGCGTTAGTTTTTTTTATTATGTGCAGCGTGAACAAAAAGAGGCAGCAATAGAATCATTATTTCCATCAGTATCATTGGTTTTCTTTTGACTTTGGAACTTTCACGTTTGTATGACTTTATTTTTTTTTTATCATGTAAAACTTTTGTAGTCAGACTCTTGTTGATTGTGATGACTTTGACTGCAAAATTTCAACAAGTGGTGATTACTTAAATGAACAAGAGGAAGAACTTAGGCATAGGGTACAACTTGAAGCAGAGGAAAGAAAGCTGGAGGAAACTTTGGAATACCAAAGATGGATAGAGGAGGAGGCAAAGCAGAAACATCTCGCAGAACAATGTAGAAGTACTTCGGCAGCTTCAGATATTGGGAGAGCTGGTTATTTGACTGATGTTAATTTAAACAGGGATCAGGATAACCATCAAAGTGGACCCAATAACTTATCACCTGCTTATCTTGAAGGCATAAAGTTTGGTGATTTTGATTTTTCTAAAGTTTCTTTGCCGGAAGAACATTCTAGTTCTAGATTCTGTGGTATGGACCTGCTGCAAAGCACAGAGAACAATCGTAGGGAGCAACATAATGGATTGGGCTCGCCTGGGGCACATGTATTAACTGGCAGTGATGTGGACCTCAGTAAGCCAACATTGAAAATGAATGGAGTTTGGAAAAATGCACAAAATACAGAACTTCCCACTAATCCCATCATCCAAAGGTCTAAGAAAAGTACCAGCCAACCACATAAGAAATACATCCAAGGTTGTTGGTTATGACTTCCAAATTAGACCTTTTGTTTTAATTCCGTATGTAACTGCAATACAAACATATTATATCTGTTTGTTGTTGCAGGTATGCCAGGCGCTCATGATGATGATGATGATGATAGGGCATCTAGTCGACAATATGGTTCACCAGCTCCACGCTGGAGCAGTTCTGGTAAAGTTGCTGACTTCGCCAATCACAGCTATCAAGATGCAAGACAAAATGAGCTACATATGCTCTCTTCAGATGATCCACAGAATGTGCATAAAGCTCGCTCTGCTGGAATAGAAAATTCAAATCATGAGAAAGGTAGTTGTAGTTCAATCTTATCCTTGAGTTTATGTTTGTAACCTGATCTTGGTTTGTTTTAAATGCTGGTCATAGATGTTGAGGAGCTCTTTAAATCCATGGTGCACAAAACTGTACATTTTAGACTAGCTTATAGTGACATCTACACACTGGTTCCTTCTAAGTGTACCATATCAAATTGCACCAGCATGACAAATTCACAACGATCCTAACCTTGTATCTCTGTACTTTATTGCACATTAATGTTAAGCAGTGCTGGAGTACTCACCATTTAAGTCGAACAAATTGGTAATATGTCTTCTTGCTCTACTGTGATATATAAAAACTTTCCGGATAGTGAATTTCATTTGACAATGTGATCACAAATGAGCTACTAAGAACTTTTTTTGAGTGCCTGAGTGCAGCTAAAAGTTTGTGAAGCACTAAAAATAGATTGAAGCGTCACTCCCATAGTTACCGAACACTAGCATTATCAAACCATTAGAGGATTGTTATGCATGACATCCTTGTCCTTTATCATCTAACAGTTATTGAAGTATGTTTAAGTAAGTCCTTGACCAAGCCACTTGTATCTTTTCTTGTTTACTATAGACATGCCCACGTATTACTTCCCATTGCTTCTTTGTTTTCTCTAAGCATGCATTTTATCTTGTTGATTTCCTAAAGATGAGCTTGTTATAGATGGGCAGTATGTTACATATTCCGTCATCGCTCTTTTGATTTTAAGATCTTTAAACCTTTTCCTTTCATATCCAGTTGACAGTGGTGCAAACCCCTCAGCAACTGTATGCAGCCAGGATGATTATGAGAAAGTGTTCCATGCAGACCTCTTAAAAGCTGTTCACCAAAGCCTTCGTACTGCTTTCTTCTCTCTTCTCAACAAACTCATATCTTGCACCTTTAGCAGCTGTGGATATTTCTATTCAACAACTAGTTAGCATCATAAATAACTCTTGTATTTTGCTAAGGTGTTTGTTAGTTGTTACAGATGTGCAGTTGTGATTTAGATTACATAGAACATGCTTTCATCACGCCAACTGCGTAATTTGAGTTGTTTATGCTGAGCATATGCATATGCATGCTCTTGTGCTATTGCCAATTTGCCATAATGAAGAATAATTTGACTATCACCAAAAGGTCTAGATGCTTTAGAAAAATATGGAACATTAGCTTCAAGTTAGAAAAATACAGAACATTAGCTTCAATATATTGCCAATTTTAAGCCATTTAGTTATGGTGTGTGACTAAGATCACCAGTTTCTAATGAAGTTGATAAAAGCTGCAATTTACAAGGCTGTTACATATTATCTACAAATACTGAAATATTGTCTATAGTTTGACCTCAGAGTCTCGTACGAAGGATGATGCTTGGTTAGGACTTAGGAGAGTATGCCTTTCTTCTTTCCATTGCTTCACAGTTACTGTAGATTTCTATATTATATACTGGTTGCTGATACATGAGGTTTTACATAATCATTTTTTTATATAACCATGATGCTATAATGTTAATTCTCTCTAATCTCTGTCAGTTTCTAGCTACAAGTGCTATGTTAATGGTATCATTTAGATCTGTGTTATCTTTACTATTCTAAAGCAGCACTTGGTGGCAGTGGTCCATTCTTCTCACGTCATTAATTGCCGCTTAATTGCCCTACGCAAGAAACGAAGCGTTGCTTTAATTAGCCAGCTTTCGCAAGAAACGAAGCGTTGCTTTAATTAGCCAGCTTTCGCAAGAAACGAAGCGTTAAAGATAGATGTTTGATCTTGTGAAATAATTTATTATTATTTTTTAATCTTTATTTTTCGTTATCAATTTTGTTTTTCGTAGCAACGCACGGGCATGTAACTAGTCTTGATCGTTTGTAACCTAAATTCTATTTTAATGTTCTGATCTTTCTACTGCTGATGTCGCAGTCACTTCAAATGGGAAAGAAGTGCATGGGGCCGGCCTTAAAAATGCTGCTGGTGAATACAATTGTTTCTTGAATGTGGTTATCCAGGTAATTGTCTAGACTTGTAACGCTTATGCAATTGTGCTTCATTTTTTCACGTGATGTTCCTCTATATGCAGTCATTATGGCATTTAAGGCGGTTTCGAGATGAGTTTCTTAAAACATCGTCACGGCATATGCATGTTGAAGATCCTTGTGCTGTCTGTGCATTATATGATATCTTCATTGACTTGAGCAAAGCGTCCGAGGGGCAAGGAGAAGCTGTTGCACCTACTTCCTTGAGGATCGCTTTGAGCAAATCCTACCCTAACAGCAAATTCTTTCAGGAGGTATATTACTGTCTTCTATCCTATAGTTAAGGGGCTTTAGGCTCATTTCTACAGCTTTTTATTATCCAAACGGTCTTGTCATCTACAATGACCCTTTTGGCAATCTGATATCCATTTTAGTTGACCCTGATCAATATATTTTCATGGCAGGGACAAATGAATGATGCATCTGAGGTATTGGGGGTGATCTTCGAGTGCATGCATAAGTCGTACACTTCTCATGCTGACTGCCATGCTAAATCTCACGAGAGCAATTCTATCGGCTCATGGGATTGTGCTAACAGTTCTTGCATAGCGCACTGTCTTTTTGGAATGGATGTCTATGAACGGATGAACTGCCACAATTGTGGATTGGAGTCTAGACGACTTAAATATACCTCATTTTTCCACAATATCAATGCTAGTTCGCTTCGAACTGCAAAGGTTAGTCATCTTCCTTGGGTTGAAGCTGATGATATGTATTAGTTGTATTGTTTCCTTGTTTTCTGTTTTATATGGTTTCTGATCTATTGAAATCGGGATTATGACTTGTTCCATGCTACAGATGATGTGTCCAAATTATTCATTCGATGATCTTTTGAAGACCGTGATAATGAATGACCAGCTAGCGTGTGATCCTGAAGCTGGCGGTTGTGGAAAACCAAATCATATACACCACATTCTTTCTAGTCCCCCTCATGTTTTTACACTTGGTAAACTTCTTTCTCTTGGATATATATGTGCATGCTATTAGTCATTTCCAGTCCAGGGGTTGTAACAAATATTTGATCTTGTAGTACTCTCTTAAAATGTATTTGTGTAGTGTTTGCTTGCATAGTGTAGGATTGCCTGCTTCACTCTGAGTTAACCGTTTTTAATCAAGCAACTGCTATTAAATCTGCTTCCTGCATGATATCCTACATTTGTTATTCACTTTTGTGCGAGTGCGCATGGGCACGAGTGCTTGCATGTTCTGTGTGCAATGAGAATTTATTGGCATGGCTCTCCTTACCTGTTCAATTCTTTTTTAGTTTTGGGATGGCAGAACAACAAAGAGAGTGTGGATGACATATCTGCAACTTTGGCTGGTGTTTCAACTGAGATAGACATTAGTGTTTTCTACCGTGGTCTAGGTCAAGGAAGCAAACATTCTCTGGTGTCAGTGGTATGGCTACAACCCCTTTTTATTTTTTTCACATTTTTAATGGATATCTGACGGTAGTACAGTGCTGTTAGTAGCTTCTTTCTTAACCTTTAGTAAATGTGGCATGCCATGTAGCAGCAAAAATATGCACATTATCTTCTTTAGGGCTTTTATTATGTTGGTACTAGGTTAGTATGGAAACTACAAAATTGACTCGAGTTACAGAAATTGTACAATAAGATATGACCTCCTGTTTGGGTTTCTATTTTGGTTTTTCTACAGATTTTGCTGTATCAGCAATAGTACACATTAGGCTATATTGAGGAGTTTGCACTTGAACAACCCCGATGGTTTTCTAGGCTGATAGGATCTGAAGTAGGTATTACCGAAGTGATATTGTTGGCACTAGGCTATATTGTTGCCGAGGGTACAAAAGAGCAAGCAGTGAGTATATTTCTGTTGCAATTACAAAGCACATATCGGACAAATCAATGACTTTATGAGCTACTGTGCTGAGATGTGTTACATTACCTATGGTAGCCAACTGTGACATCCATACACTGTTACAAAAAAAAGTTGGTTCAAACTACTATTTTGTGTCCAGTGATATAGCCTAATGTTTTCTAGTTATATTCCAAATATAGCTTCACTACTAAATTACTATAAAGATAATTCACTAGATACTGGTATTTGCTTGGGGGGCACATTATTTGTTTGCAATTTAGCAACATTATTTTTCACTGTATTACCAGATCTTGCACCTAAATCCAGTTATCCAAGAGTACAGAAACCTGTAAATTAAAGCATCTAATACAATTTTTATTTTGTTATTTTTATGCATTTAGGTTTGTTACTACGGGCAGCACTATCATTGCTTTGCTTTCGAGGATGAGCAGTGGGTCATGTATGATGACCAGACTGTTAAGGTAACCAGATATAAACCCTACTAAAGCAAACACTCTTATCTGATTTTCCTACCCTAGCTTTGTATGACCTGGCTTTGGTTTGTCTTCGTTTGTGCAGGTTATTGGTTGTTGGGCTGATGTGCTCGTTATGTGTGAGAAAGGTCATTTACAACCTCAAGTGTTCTTCTTTGAAGCTGCAAATTAATTATTCTTCAAAGGCACTGAAAGGTCATTTACAACCTAAGTGTTCTTCTTTGAAGCCGCAAATTAATTATTCTTCAAAGTCAGACAATGCTGTGCCGTTGTTAACATATCTTTCAGATATAGGTTTTTACCTTGTGGTTGTGAAGATTAGAAATAGAATACCAAATTCGTTTTGAGCTGTGGGGATAAAGCGGTAAATTCAGCAGTTGCACTGATCTGTCAGTTTTGTTGAGCCCCGTTCCTAAATAAATGGTCATCTGAGCATACTAGAAAGAGAAAAGCTGGTATTTTTTTCTTCTTCTTTTGAACCTTGGTATAGTTCTGATCCCAAGTGCTGTCAATAAGATTTCTGCCTTGGAAGTGGGAGGGTGCCTTATTCCATCGTGTGTTGCCATTGAGGGGATCGCAGCCATCAAATGTGCTGCTGAATTTGCTGGAAGCTCATCCATACGCATCAATGATGTATGGAGTTTTGTGCTTACAATGTGAAGGCCGTTATACGAGTGTTGGCTGTGTCTATTTCAAAGGAAATGATGTGACGCGCGCTGGTTTTAGTCGATGAAAAATGTTGTGAAGGAAGTATGTCGTTTGGAATACGGAGTCGACATTGAAAAGATGTATTGTTTCCAGAAAGTTGTAAGGCACCAAGAGCTCTCCTTGTGTTGACGATGAATACAGAAAATTTTCTCGCTTCTTTTTTTTTCTTGTTTGCCTTGGATCAAAAAACGCTTTCGATGTTGTTAATTTCCCTGCTCTTATTTTGGCTGTGTCCCGCCTCTCGAAAGGCGGGCGTCGAGATATTTTGTTTACTCGTACGCTATCGCGCCAGCGGTTGATTCAAGGAATGACTAATGAAGCCTTCGCTGTCGGCTGACCCTAGCACCTCTTGTACGTTTTTTGTTCTCGTTAAATAGCACGCGATTCTTCTCTCGAACTAAATCTCATGTAGTTTACGATGGAAATATGCACGGTATTTTAATTTCAGATTTTATTACGAGACAAGTAATACAAAAGACTAGAGATGCATACAAAGGCGGATCTAGGGGTGCCGGTGTAAAACGATACAAAATCATCAGTTCAATAGGTCAAATTTGTTTATTGAATTGGTTCTAATTCTTACACAAAATCATCAGTTTAATAGGCCAAATTTGTTTATTGAATTGGTTCTGATTCTAATAGTTTGAGATTTTTAAGACCTAGAACTGTTTATATCGTACTTTTAGTAAATTTCAAACATAAATGTTAGATTTATGATGCTACGAAATCATTATATAAAACTATGGAGTTGTACGTCTGAATTGTGTAGCCCCTAGAAAGTTTTCTATTTTCGCTACTAGATGTATAAATCACCAGGCAACATATTCTATATTGAAATATGCTCAAAAGTTAAAAATAATAGCCAATCAGTGGCACAAACAACTTACAATTGGGCTTGATGAATATGAAGCAACATAGATGCGATCGTGGAAGTAGTCAACGTCAAGAAAGAAGACGGTCACGCGGGTGCTGTGACGGACCGCCTTTTTAGGGGCAGTACGAAACCTCACAACAGTTACCCAGGAAGACTAACTGTTGGAAAACAAGAGTATATTTGCCAGGCAAAAGCGAATTCAACTCTTTTTATTCAATATAGGGCCTAACGGCCAGGGTTTTTACAAAAGAGGGCGCAGCAGGGCCCTAAGTACATTACCAAAACACCGCACAGGCAGACCTGAGCAAAAGACTAAGACCTCAAAACCAAACAAGATCGCCATCTACGATCTCCTGAAACGCTCCAGCTTCTTCAAACTCTGAAAGGGGTCGGGGTTTGCAAGGGTGAGTACGGGAGTACTCAACAAGTCGTACGGAACCACTGAATACTATATGCAGGGTTATTCCAAAGGATGGCAATAGGGTTAAGTATCTGGATGCAGTTTTATTTCCCAATTCATTTTACATTTGAAGCACATACCACAAATAATAATAGGGGGGGTTCACAAGTTCACACAACACTTAAACACATCACCAAATTCCAAAACAATTATCTTGAGCTTGGTTACGGGTATCACCCCAGTTCAAACTTAACTTCATTAACCGGAAGTACGGCGTATTCGAATACCATCAAGATTAATCTCTGCAGAGGTGCTTAACTTTACCCACAAGATATCAACGACCGTTAATGCCAGCTCGAGTTTAACACGCAACTTAAATGCGTGCGGCCGGGCCGAGATTATCACAGCATTTCGTTTAATCATTCCTGTTCTTTAGTTGTTAACCGATAGATATCAGCTACCTTGGACTCACAGTCCTCATTAGCACCTACCGTTGTGAGAACCAGGAATGTCACTATTCCCGTTCCACCTCTCCCCCGGTATACTTCCCTGCCGGGAGGCCGGTCCCCATTCTCCCACGAGAATGGTTACTGACAGAAGTCCAATTATTATCTCAGGAATGATTAACATACTGAGCTATGTCGGATACGGGTCCACCGACCAGTCCGACCTGTGGTTTGAACGGGAACTAAGTTATTTACTTTGCTCAAGGGGGTTCATTATCCTTACACTGCAAAAGATCAAGCCTTCATTCACCACTTATTCCGGCATCCCACTCAACCGGTCATCAGTCAAACTAAGGCATTAATCATCAGCCGGGGATTGGAGTTACATCCACTCCGGGATTTATCCGATTCAGCCCCCCAAACTGTAGCACTTTCACAAACATCCGAATCCGAGATTCGGCAGTATTTTATTTTATTTTTCAAAGCATTTGAACTAACTACAGGAATAACAGTAATTTATTTAATAATATCAACATCTAGGGTTACAAAGGATATAATAAGGTTCAATATATTCAAGGAGGTTTCACGAGCAATTCGGCATTATCTAGGTATCATGTCATTCTAAAATACTGTTTTCGATAATTCAACATACAGTAAAATAATGCGATACAAAGTAATTACTACTATAGCATGGCATGATTAGGATCAACATGATCAAAGGGGTACGGCTTGCCTTGCTCGGCGATCGGATCGGCTGAACTGTAGTTGACGTAGTCGTTCGGGGCTCCTGTCGGGTCCAACGTCTGCTCCGGGATCTGCGTCTGCTCCTGGAACTGTCCAACGTCCGGATCTAGCGCGACAAGAACGAACGACAAATAAAGAAACGGAAACTGAAAACGAAACCAAAAACCGGAACCGGGCCGAGAGAGAGAACGAAGGGCGAAACGGGCAATTCAGAATTTTGGGAACTCCGGATTGAGGAACGGAGGGCATTTTTGGACTCAGTGGATCGAAACGGTTCGGGTAGTGTATTTGGTGGGTTTCTAGGGCTCACGGAATTTTTCGGGAATTTCTGGGGATTTTTTGGATTTAAAAACGATTTTTCGGATTTAATATTGGATTAATAAATCCGAAAAAAGGGAAAAAAAGGCCGAGGGCCAACAGTACTTGGGCCGCACGGCCCAGTCGCGAGCGGGCGAGGCCGGAGTGGGCGAGCTGGGCTCGGTCCACTCGGGCGCGCGAGGGGGAGGCAGGGAGGGGCTAGGGTTCCCTCCCTGGGAACTCAGCGGCGGCGGCGGCGGCTTCGCCGTGGCAACGGCGGCGCGACGGCCGGAACGGAGGAGGAGGCGAGGCTCACCGGCGGAAGGCAAGGGAGCGGGCGAGGAGAAATGGAGAGGCGGGGCTCGGCTTTTATAGCCGTCGCGCGAGGAGAGAGAGAGGCGGCGAGCGGCGACCTTAAGCGCGGCGACGGCGAGGCGAAGCGCGGGGCAAGACGCGAACGGGCGCGAGGCGGCACTGTCGGGGGACCAGCGAGGGCGGCGACGGGTGCGGCGCTGGTCGGGCGACGGCGACGGCGCGCGCAGCAGCGCTGGCGAGGCGGCGCCGAGTCGGACGGCGGTCCGGCCTGGGAGCTGGCCGGCTCTGCCGAGGAAAGAAATGGAATGGGCCGAAAGGCCCACAAGAATTCGGCCCAAAACCGAAAAAACGAAAATCCAAATCAAATAAAAGCAAATTCAAATCTCCAAATTCAAATTTTGACTCGAAAATTTGAATTAAACTCCAAATTAAATTCATTTTGAATTTTTGGGTCGTTTCAGGTGCGTTGCCCAGAAACCTTATTGTTGTCCCATGTAAGTGATTTTTGCGACAATAACTCGGAGATACCACTCACCCTCTTCCCCAATGCACGCCAAAGAGGAGGCCAGCGTAATTCAGCTGCTCAACACCACAGTACATGTACCAGAGAGGAGAAAGAAGAATGGAGATGAAATTTGATGTCTTCTGGCCTAGACGTCTCCATGGCCTTATATAGATGAGCGGCAATTACTCACTAGTAACTGAAAACATTATCTCAATTAGATCAATTGAAATATGCATTTAAATCACAATTAAACATAATGAACATAGAGATAATTGCATGGTTAAGCAAAATAAAAAGGCAGATTTAATGCGCTAGGAGGCGTACTCTGTGACGCGGGCCACGATTGTTTCATGCGAAAATACACATAAGCGTGTGTATTTAGCTAAAATCTACCTCATGTGTCACATTATTTCAAAGAATGAAAAGAACTCTATGTTATAAATTATCTTATTTCAACTTAGATAGACAATATGATATTAAGGTCGCGTTTGTTTCATTGTCTGCTTAAAAAACGGATTATTTGTCTACATGGTGGATTCTAGACAACTTTTCTGAGAATCAGAATCTGTCTTCTACATAGAATCATAATTTAGTTGGAAACTGATTCTTACTGACTCTGCCGGCCCAGTCCAGAATCTAGAAGTTGCATCCGACTCGGTCCGATTTTTTCATAATCAACCGTAGTGTTTTTTTGCATAATCTAGAATATATAATCTGGAAGCTGGAACGAACGGGATCTAAAAGTGAACCAAATGGGCGCCAATTTCTAACAGATTCTGCAATCTCGTCTTACAAGCAGGGTTCACGTTCTCGCGGTAAACCGCTCGGTTTTCGCGAAAACCGAGCGTACCGAGCCGGCTCGGTAATTGAAACCGAGCGGTTTACCGCCCAAATTCAAATCCAAATTTAAAAATTTCAAAAAATTTAAGAAAATTTGTTGAAAAAATTCCTAAAATTAGTATTAATTCATATATTACCAATAGGGAAAAAACTTTTCAAAAAAAAATGATGTTTGGAGATGTTTTAGAGGTATTACAAATAATAAAAATAGAAAAATCAAAAAGAAAAAGAAAAAGGTGGCATGTGGGCTGCTTGGAGATGTTTAGAGATGTTTTAAAGGTATTACAAATAATGAAAATAGAAAAATCAAAAAGAAAAAGAAAAAGATCATGCAACAATATTATACTAATATATATAGCATACATACTAGCAAAGAGCCCGCAGTAATGTTTTATTTGCATATTTCATTTCATTGTAACTTGATATTATACTAATATAACATCCATACAGGTCCAATATGGCCGATGCCTACTTCACAACTTCAATTAAAAAGTATTATAACATAAATGGTGTTGACAATTGAATGGTAATGAAATTGCTACGTGGTTATGTAAATATGTATCTTTGCACCTGTGTGATTGTAATATTGCAATGAAAGATTATTTATTGATATATTATTTTAAAATTTCTAATTTACAATTTCCAAATGTCTGAATTATATAGTTATTACATTTTCCCGGTTTTGGCGGTTTCCCCCTCATTTTTCGCGGTTTTTTACCTAAATCGATCGGTTTTTCGCTCAAACCGAGCGGTTTCGGTTTTCTCGGTTTTTCGCAAAAACCGAGCGGTTTTTCGTCAAAAACCGCGGTTTTCTCGCGAAAAATCGTGTAAGTTTGACCTAAATTCAAAATGAATTGAAATTGCAAACCATTCGGTTTTTCGCGGTTTTCGAGCGGTTTTTCGCGAAAACCGGTACCGCTGGGCTAGCGAAATTAGGGTTCGAAACGGTTTTGTGAACCCTGCTTACAAGTCAGTAGCAAGCTTTCGTGCACACGGCACACGTGTTTTAACCAGAAAAAAAAAGGCAGAAGATCTTGGCGTCGTAGTACTGCGTATAGGCTGTATGTCCCCGTTCGTGTTGGAGATAAGGTGTCGTCCTCTTGCAAGTGACTTGGTCGCTTGGCTCGAAACGGGGCTCTCGCCATGGAGCTCCTGCCGTTCTCTCCTCCGCAACCGCAAGCGCACGCCGCCTTCTCCTGCAGCTCCACTCCTACCTTTCGACTCCACTCCCCTCCGGTCGCTCCGGACAGCCGGGCGCGCCCGCTCCTCGCCCGCAGGAACAAGAACTACAGGAGCGACGAGGGCGACGCCACGGAGCCCAAAGTCATCACCATTGGCCGGCCCGGGAAGAGCACGCGGCGCCGCAACAAGAAGCGGCAACAGCTCCCTGCGGACCAAGAAGACGACGAGGACGGGGACGACGACGAAGAAGAAGACGAGAGGGACGCGGCGATCCCGGAGGTGGTGACGAGCCGGATGATGCGGCGGGTGGGGGTGTCGGTGGGCTTGCCGCTGGCGCTGGGAGTGGGCTTCTTCCCGGTGTTCTACTACCTAAAGGCGGTGGCGAAGGTGGACGTGCCGACCTGGATCCCCTTCGGCGTGTCCTTCGTCTTCTTCGGCGCCGCGCTGGCCGGCGTCAGCTACGGCATCGTCTCCGCCAGCTGGGACCCCGCCAGGGAGGGCTCCCTGCTCGGATGGAACGAGGCTCGCCGCAACTGGCCCGTCTTCTGGGAGTCTCTCCGGGGCCGGGGATAGGTTCGTTAGACGGCCGCGCTTAATTTCCCTATTTCTTGTCGTACGTAGATGCTAAAAGTGTTTGTGTTTATCTGTTTAATTATCTTGTATGTCAGACAAGTCGCTCTTAATCTAATGATTTTTCTTCGGTTATCAGTTGTCACTCACTCACTCACTCACTCTTCAGGAGGAGCTTCTTCTGAGTGCTGGGATTAGTCTGCCTTCGTGGCGCGTTGCCGCATTGGCTGCAGCTGAGCCTGGCTGCCATCCCCATCCTAATGTGGTGTTAAATTTGTGGGCTTGTGCATGCTGTAAGTGATACTCCGTAATCCGTATGCTATGCAAGAAATCACAGGCAGTACTCCAGCTGTCAAAAATAGCTGCTCAGTGGTGGCTACCATCTGTCTACGGGTGAGGTGGGCAGGGCCTCCTTCCCCTCTTATCAAATGGGCTGTACTAAATCCGGCCTATCGACGGAGCCATTGCTTTTCGTCAAACCCAAAAACATCTCGCCCTATATTTTACCAGGGGTTGTGAAAGCCAATACTACAAGTAGAGATCCTGACGGCCAGTGAAACGCACATGAACTGAGCTGAATCTCAACTTTTACCGTGCATTGGGGGCACTGGGCATGTGCACTGCCCGAAATGGCGTGGTGGCAGTGCCAGCCAGCTGCTAGCTCTTGATCCGAGAGCTACTCGTAAAATCAAACACAATTTAAATCAAAACCCGATCAAACCAAACGCCCCCAAGATACAGATCCGTACACAGCGTCGCCTCGATCGGTCGCATTAACACTGCACACGAAGCTAGCCATTCGCCCCTCTTCCTTCGCCGTTGCCAACCAAACCACCGAATAAACGGCGACCATCGAGCGATGGTGGGTGCGTAGGACCGTCTGCCTTTCATGCGGCGTCAGCGCCGTAACTAGGATTTCACACGTATTCGTAATATTATAAATCTAACGTACATAACCGGAATTTGCTAAACATGTACAGTACAGCCGTACAGGTACAACTCTATCTGGATATCTCTCTCTCTGGCCAAGTCCCGCATTTTAATTTTCTAAAGGGATTCACTGTTTGAATCCCTTCCAAAGGGAATCGTGAAGGGAATCCGCTGGAGCACTTAGGATCTATTCGCGAATGGATTTGGAGGGGAAGGGAAGCTGTTGGAGATAGTAGAAAATAAAGGGAATGAATATGGGGAAGGGAATAGGGAAGGGAATGGAATGAAGGGAAATTGCTAGAGATAGAAGCACCGATTACTGCCTGCCTGCTGACTCTAGGGGTGATAATAGGCTGAAATCTAGCACAAGTCTGATCCAAATCCAAATTTTTGTTTCTTTAATCCTGTCTAGTACAAATCTAAAACTAATAAGCCTAGGTCCAATCTAGACCCAAATAAAGACTTGGACCTTGATCAAAGCCATTTACATGTAAACCATTTATATAGATATGACCAGAATTAATATATAATACATGACATACAACGATTTAATAGAAAAACAAAAGGTCCAAGCTTGGTCTAATCTAGTCTAAATCTAGTCCAAATAACTATAAATCCAAAATGAGTCCAATCCATTTGCAGTTTTGGACCAATCTAATTCAAAAACCTAGACCGGTCCAATCCCATTGTCAACCCTAGCTGACTCTCTCATTTGCTGCGCTTACCGGCGAAGAAGAGAGGGCTTAGTTATACCTGTCCAGCCGATAAATGGATGTGCCGTACGTAATGCTCGTACTGCGCGACAGTACTTGCTCCGTACCCTTCATTTTGTAAACTACAACTCCTACTTTTGCATCGATCGTCTATAGCCCAACCAAGCGGCCGGCGCGGCATAAACGTGTGCAGTTGAGCAGATATCGTTATAGACGCGTGCACTTGCCTTGCCGGCAAAATCCGAAAGTTCCAACCAGGGAAGTAGGGAACGCATGCTTGACAAGAAGACAAATGAAAAACTCTTAAAAATAGTTTCAATCTCTCTCACCAAAACAAAGGTTAATTTTTCATCAGAGATACGTACTTACTCCATCCGATCACAAATAGTTATCGTTTTAGACATAGCTGCATTCAAACTTTCTAAACTTTGATTGTCAATATCTTTTTAAATATTTAAATATGATACATAAAAATTATATGTGTAGATTTATCTCAAAAATTACTTTTATAATATCGTAATTTTATTGGGTTTATAAATATATCATAATAAAAATTAGTAATAAAGTTGTGGTAGCTTAATTAGTACTCCCAGTACCTAATGTGACGGGCCGACTTTTTAGGGGCAAATCGGAAACTCACAACAGTTACTCAAGAAGACTAACTATTGGAAAAATAAGAGTATTTTGCCAGACCAAAAGTGATTCAACTCTTTTTATTCAACATAAGGCCTAAGGGCCGAAGTTTTTACAGAAAAGAAGCGTCATAAGCTTCAAATATTACATTACCAAAAGTGCACCACAGGCAGGGCCTGAGCGCGAGACAAAGACCTAAAACCAAATAAGATCGCCATCTACGAATTCTTGGTATGCTCCAGCTTCTTCGTACTCTGAAACGGGTGGGGTTGCAAGGGTGAGTACGGGAGTACTTAGCAAGTCGCACGGGAGCGTGCTGAATACTACATGTATGGGGTAACAAAGGACGGCAATAGGGTTTAAGTATCTGGATGCAATTTTAGTTTCTAACTCATTTTACATTTGAAACACAAACCATAAATAAGTAGTAAAAGGGGGTTTCCAATATTTCAATGACATTAACCAACTTATTCAAAAATTCCAACACATTACTTGAGCTAGGTTACGGGTAATCACCCCAGTTCAAACTTAACTTCATTAACCGGAAGTATGGCATAATCGATTACCATTTGATTAACTCTGCAGAGATGCTCAGTTTTATCCATAAGATATTTACGACCGTTAATGCCAACATACGAGTTAATGAAAAACGAAACTGGAGTGTGGTACTAGTTCGGCCGGGAAAAACGAAACTGGACCTCATGCATGAACATCCATAGAGTAGAGACCTCCATTGCCCTTTTCGGCGCTGGTAATTTCTCGAAAAATTACTCCCTCCTGATTAGAAATATGTCATATCTTAACTTTGCGCAACGATTAATGTTAAAGATACGGGAGAAAATGATTTAGCTATCCCACTTAATTATTTTAGAAGACAATAGATAATACTTTGTGTGGAGGTGGTAATTAATATATTGCATATGTTTGAGAGGCCTTATTAAATATATATAAATCTTTTATTTCTAAATAAAACCACTCAAAGTATAGACATTATATTTCTGATTGGAACAGTACATCACGAAACCAAGAACGACCTAAGTTCATTTCAGATTGGGGTTTCGTGCTGATTGAATTGAATGGCCTGTCAACTACTCCCTCCGTTTCTTTTTATAAGGCGTATTTGGTTTCGTTAGGACAAGGCTTTGACCAACAATTACTTTATTAGCATATAATTTTTATGACACAAAATTGATATTAGCGTATTTGTATTCAAAAGTACTTATATATAATTATGATTTTGTATTGCATAAATGATATATTAATGAAGTAATCGTTGGTCAAAGTCTTGTCCTAACGAAACCAAATACGCCTTATAAAAAGAAACGGAGGGAGTAACCACTTCTAGGCCACGGCTACCACAAGATTGCGGTGATCCTTTCATCCAAATTTAACCGAGCAGGGATGGTACTAGAATTATTTACTGTATTAAGTATCTCCATGATTTTTTTCCTCTAAAACTAGCCTCGTGCCACAAAAATTTTAAAAATAGCCTCTTTTCTCACCATAAAGGACCCGGCAGGTGATGTGTATCACCTGCTGCGATCTGCCAGCGCGGAAGGTGGTCAGGCACACTAAAGTTCCACGACTTGGGAGCGTCGCAACAAGGTTTTTGCATGGAGGGAGCGTGGAAGCACTGCACCCCCACGCTCGAACAGTCCCGCGCCCACGCAGCCACGCTCCCGTGTTGTCCGTCCAGCTCCCGTGCTGCCGTGGAGCTAGCCATCTCTCATACTACCAAACCGCGATAGGTGATACACGTCATCTACTGGTCCTTGCGGTGTGCAGTGAACTATTTTTTAAATTTTTGTCTCGCAGGACCTAATGTTGAAGAAAAGACGCTGGGGTCTAATGCAGTAAACGCTTCGTGGTACTAGCCTAGTAGGCTCGGGCTGTGCTCTACTGTTCTTCCCATGCCCTTGTCCGGAGACCTCACCGTACTTCCGTACTTTGTAGGAAAAGGAATAACTAACTTGTCGGCCTTCCCAACGCAGAGAGAGACCGCTCCTAAATGTAGCACTTGTTGATGAGACGCAAATGACAGATTGACATTACATAGTATGTGCTGTGTGAAGACCAAAACATCAAATTTCCAACCCATTAAAACTTCAAATTGATGTGTCCTTTTGCTCTGTTATTTGAACACATTATTTAGGAATAACAAGAAAGACATATGCAAGATGCTTTTGGTGATTGCCAAGGGAGCATGAGAGCACTGTAGCAAGCTTAGTTGCTAAGATGCACTTGCGTCTTTCCATGATTGCCTGCCCTGCTCGTTGTTGTACTTGCCCCTCGCTACGCCGACAGCGGAAAAATGGACAGGTGTGTGTACCGAAGGACTTAAAGCTAAATGTGAGGACATCTCTGCTCTGTTTTTCTGCATTGGCGAACGCCGTCGTCAGTGTAAGCTAATTTATGTGTGTCATACTACCGCGGATTGCAAGGTTAGAAAACCATACTCAAGTTGTAATAACTCCAACAAAGTACGTGGAATTCAAGTGCATAGGTCTCTTGGCAGCGATTTTTTTTTTTTTTTTTTTTTACATTTCGCATCATGCTAATACACGGGTGGTACCTACGAGAAGAACAGTTTAACACGGCAGGTGGTACGAATTGTGACGGAAGGACGATCCTACTGTCAGAATTGAGCACCTCTAGATCATCAACATGTCACAACATCGCGGGGTAAGAATTTCAACTATTTAAAACAGCAATAGCGATAACATCTTCCATAGTTTATCTCTAAAGTCATACCTCTAAGGCTCTAACTATTTTATATTTTTTTTATCGAGAAGTGCTTCTATGCTCTTTCTTTTAAAAGTTGCACAACTATTAAAGCATGAATGAAGGGTGGATGGGGATTACTTACCCCTTCGTTTGCTTCAAGATTTGTGCAACTTGTACTAGAAGGAAAAGCATAGAAGCACTGCTCTTTTTTATCACATTGTTTCTCTCATACTCTACCACTTTTTATGTTAGTTTACGTAATCAGATTGTCTCTTCCATAAGATATAGCACATTCTCTTTCCTCACATCCTCTCGTCTCCACATAAGATTTTGTTAATATTATATTGCTAAGAGACGGCTGAAGTGGCACTATTGAAAATGCCCTGAGGAGACTACCATGATGAGCTGCCATGTTTGTACTGTATCATAATTTTTTAAATTCCTCAGACTTGATCATCATTTGAGAAGTTTATGAAAATATTATTTATGTGTTAGTACCATCCACTAAAAATTTCAAAAAAAAATTAGCATCATTTGAACTATTTTTCACTCGGTTGAATTTTTTTTGTAAGGATTTTATCAGGATAGTAGTACTATCAGAATTTTTAAAACTGATGAAACCTGAAACTCATGAAACTAAACACTGAAACTCATGAAACCAATTACTAAAACTGATGAAACTCAGATATACCGTTCCAACGATATATCGTTGGCTAGTCCTGCTCATTTTTTTTTCCAGAGTGGAGTGTCACTATTTCTTGGTCTAGAAATGTTCACGGACAATCCGGGCCCTACCGGCTTTGGCCCATTTTGCCTTTCTCGGTTAGGTTCGGTTGTTGGGCCCAATATTGGAGGCCCATATGGGCCGGGTTCTCCACTCTGCACCACCTAACCGATCCTCATCCACCCGATCGCTTTGCGTGTTGAGCTAAGCGTGAGATCTTTCTAAACTCCATCGGCCGGCAAGCAAAGCGATGCGTGCCGACCGCTGTGCCGACGCTTTGTGGAAAGTACGAAATCTTGATAGAAAAGCGCGGAGAAAAACGGGGAAAAGGGTAGGGAGGATGCTGGGTGCCAGAACAGAGAGAGGCTAGATGGATACTATTGTTTTGAAGACTTTTTACTATTCAAACAGATCGCTAGAGCTACCATTAAGAGATACCAAGAGGTTAAAGACCGAATGTATCGAGAGGTATCGAGAAGGTGGTGGTTGATCTGGAGCGCAGGGCCGGATCCAAGTAGCAGAATGTGACATGAAAAGATCACGCAGCGCAAAATATCTCGTAGTCTAAAATTTTACTTTATTTTGGCATTTTATCTGTACTCACTACACGTCCGATCACCTCCTCATCGCTTGTACGGTTGTGCGGCCCGGGTGCTAGGAAGACCGGAACTGCAAGTAAAATTTTTACTGTAGCTACCCTCGCGAGATGCAGTTCGCTTGCGCATGAGCTCGCCGTAGGTACAGAACTGAAACAATGGCTAGCTAGTAAAGTTCAAGTGAGCACAGTACCCCAGTTACATGTCGCTACTTTGGGGCAGGATCAGTTATGCCTTTCTGCTATGTATGTCCAATACTTATCTGCCTATTTTACCGCCTGAATACACTGCGGCGCATGGATACAATCATTGGCAACTGACGAACGATGATACACAAATACAACCTTGCTGAAAACTCGGTTGGTCCCATTAGCATTTTCCAACTGCAAGCTGCCTCGGAGCAAGTCAGGAAAAGACGACAAGGAATACAATGCAACAAAAAGCTGGGGCGAATCGGGCGATGACATTCCAGAGGTTAGGTAATGTGCTTGGTGCCTTGGTCATCAGCCGATGGCCATTACCCGCGCGCGTTTCACGTGACTTGACAAGAAAATTCTGCTTTATCCCCGTTTGGTAGAGAACCATTTCCGAACGCAATGGAAGACAATTTTTTGGTCGTCACTGTACGAGACACAGTTTTAATTTCTTTTGAAGATCAACAGTCAAATCCTTGTTGCTATTATGATTTTTTTCTCTTATTCTTAATTGGTTTAGTCTGCAACTAACGACAAGCTAATAATAAGAGGTACATGCTCCTTGTCATCCCCACCTAGACTTAGGACCATGTCCAACCGTGTCCCTTCCCCTCTCCTTTTCCCTCCGCGAAGGGATTCTCATTCCCTTCATCGCTCCAACGGATTCCCTTCAGCATTCTCTTCGTGAAAAGATTCTATCTCCCATTCCCTCTGGAAAGGGATTCTCTTTCCTTTCCCTATACAATTCTCTTTAGGGCATGTTTGGAAGCCCAATTCCCGGCCGGCCATTCCCGGGTTTGGAATCCACTGGGCTTGATCTGTCCATTGATTAGGCGAACCCTAATTAATATCTAGCGGACCCGGGTTATAACTCCTTAGATTAAAAGAAAGAGTCCAATGATCTCTACCACTTATATTGGTGGGATCAGATTATAACGGTGCATATTAATCTATATAGATATTAGAGTTATATAAAAAATATATAATTATAGAAAATATAGTTATATATCAAAGATAATCGTATCATAATATCTAGCCGTGTAGTTGTATGGGTAAATTTGCTAGTTATTAAAAAAAGGAGAAATGTGCTAGAAATTCTCAGAAGAAAGGAAAACATATATCCCTTAGTTTGATAGATCCTAATTAAATTTATTATATATTAAAAGCTCATAGCAGTTATTCTACGGCTGCTAAGAAAAACTATGCTAAAAATTCTCACAAAAAGAAAAACATCCTACCATTGATTACGTGGACCCTAATTAAAGTTGAACTATAGCACCCATTTAATATTGCTAAAAAGGAAGAAATATGCTAGAAAATCCCAGAATAAAAAAAACAAGTAGCACTTAATTTAGTGGATCCTAGTTAAAGTTATACTGTTGTTGCGATTGGATGTTACCAACTGGAGATATATGGTACTTTCTAGTTTCAAAACTAAAAGAGAAGATTTTCATACTTAGAGATACATGATACTTTGTAATTTAAAAACTAAAAGGGAAGCTCTCCTTGCTCACGTGAGATGCACATCCTTGTGCATCATATAGAGATGCTGCCACTAGCTTCCCTTTTGCGTTCAAGTCGTTGTTATTCTCCTTTTTTTTTTTCTTTCTATTTTTCCTCTTCTGTCCAGTTATTTTGTTTTTGTTTCTGAATTTTCTATGACTTGTCATACGGACCAATTAGAGTGAGCCATCTGAAATTACAAATGAATTGAGTATCATGATAAGAAGGAACCATTTCGTTAGCTTTGAATGCTAGAAATTCTCAGCTAGAGATAGTATGAAACACAAAACAGATACAGAACGAAGACGCTTATGGTGCCTCGACGCATTGTAATTTGTATCAGAGGCGCATGTGCGCATTGAACATAAATATTCAAAAAGATATTATATATAAAGTTTGACTGTACTCTCCCCATAATAAGAAGAATTTGTCATCGAAAGGAGTAATAGCTCAGCCTACGTGCTTATACTGTTAAAAGAAATTTTACGATATATTATATTTATATTATATAGTAGAGTAAAAATTAGATGTAGCCGTTGATTTATTAATGATATTTCTACTATTCTACTCCTAGAAAAAGTATAAATAAATATTAGCTAATCAAATCCATTGAATCAGAAAAAATGAACATATTAAATTTAGTGTATCATAGAAAAGCTATAAAAAAGCTATGTACATATGGAACATAAAGAGATATAAGATGTGCATGGTGCCGCATCGGACTAACGGTGAACAACGACGAGGAGCTGGTAAAGTTATGAGGTGTATGCGACTGTAAATTTGTTGATCTGAAATGTTTAATCAACTATGAAGAGTGCCCGTGCAACTACATGGAGCTAGATTTATTTGTAGCTTGTTCTGTAAGAAATATAATTAAGTTTGACATTTATAATAAGATATTAAAAAATATAGTGTTTGTAAAAATAAAAAGTTTGATTGTACTATCTTATTATAAAGGTCAAACTTAATTATATTTCTTACAGAACAAGCTACAAATAAATCTAACTCCATGTAGTTGCACGGGCACTCTTCATAGTTCATTAAACATTTCAGATCAACAAATTTACAGTCGCCCGCTCCTCTCGTTTTGTCCTGTTGGGATCAGAGCATGATACATGGATGGATGATGACTCGAGGGGATGGATGATGACTCGAGGGAATTCCTTGCTCGAACGAGCGGTGTCATGTTGTATCCGAAGCTAATGGCCCCACTTTTTTTTGAGAGAGATGCTTCTATGTTCTTCCTTTTAAAAGTTGCACATCTATTAAAGCATGAATGAAGGGTAGATGGTGATTATTTACCCCTTCGCTTGCTTTAAGATTTGTACAACTTGTACTAGAAGGAAGAGCATAGAAGCACCTCTCTTTTTTTAAACAAACCATCAAACAAGGTGAACGGATTTTTTTTTTGTTTTTTAATTACATCTGAAACTTTTTGAATTTAAATTTTTTAAAGTCAACTTTTTATTTGATTTTTTTTCAGTTAAACTTTCTAATTCAAAATTTTTTATTTAATTTTTTTCAAGTTCAAAACTTTCTGATTTGGATTTTTTTTGGCTGAAACTTTTTCGACTTGAATTTTAAATCGGAACTTTTCGAAACAAAATATTTTTGAATCAAAAATTTTCAAACCGAAAGCTTTTGCATCAAAAGTTTTATGAGTTGAAACTTTTTGATTTGAAATTTTTTAATTTAAAACTTTTTTAGTTGAAACTTTCTGGGTTCAAACTTTTCTAGTTAAAACTTTCTAATTTGAAACTTTTCGAATTGAACCTTCCTAACTTAAAAGTTTTTTATTTAAAATTTTTTGAGTTTTAAGTTTTGAGTTGAATTTTTTCGAGTTGAAACTTTCTGTTTAAATTTTTTAAAGTTTAAAAGCTCTAATTTAAAACTTTGTATAGAGAGGGAAGAAAGGGACGGAGGAAATGAGTAGGGAAAAAGGTAAAGAGAAACGGATGAAAAAGATGACAGATAACATTCGAGGGAGTCATACCTTGACCATTTTGTCGGACTCATTGTTCGTCTTGCATCCTCTCTTTCTCTCTCTCTCTCTCAAAAAAAAAAGAGTTCGTCTTGCGTGAAGCGGCCAGCTGTTCTTCGATCGGACATCTCCTTGCTTCCTTTCTTATCTTTTCGTTCGATATGACAGTTTGATGTTTGCGCCTATGATTGGTCACTCTCGTCAATGGCCCTCAACAGCCTCTCTTCTGCGGACTGGTCTTGAACAGTCTCTAATAAGTACCGGGAGTTTCTTCTCAATTACCCTACAACATTTTCTCAAACCATTAGAAACTTCTACTGGTTACTTACCCCGACACCATCCTTGAGAAAACACCGGCGAATCATGCGACGACACGGCTCGCTAGTCCCAATTGCCTAACTCCAATGACGATCTGACAAAATTGAGGTCACCTTGATTAAGAAAAGCATGGAGGACAAGCTGAGGACAATCACAAACAGTTAGCAAGTCATTAAGGTCCCAAAACGAGTTCGTTGGTTTCAGATGAGAGACACGTAAGGAACCTACAATGGCGTCGGGTGGCACAGGCCGATCTGAGCGAGATGCGCCGCAGCCGCCCTGAAGCTTCTCCATTTCAAGAACCGACGTATCTGTTAGCTGTAGGTGATCCAATCCGATGGGATGTTTATAACTAAATGTGATGTGTCCTATGTTTCTTGAAACATAAGGGATGTGAACTTCACATTTCTATCTCTTATAGGCCGCCCTCTAAAATAAAGTACGCAATGCCTTACATATCCTTAAATACAGTTAGGAATGATTAATCAAACTGTGATATGACATGTTTCTTGAAACATAAGGATTGTGAACTTCACATTTGTCTCTTATGGGTAGGCATCTAAAACAGAGTAGAGAGAGAGTACTAAACAATGCTGTCATATCTTCTCTTCCTAACTGTAAGGCTGTATGCTCAATTGCTCATGGGAGAAAGAACAGATACAAAATCCTAAAATTGGACAAAATGTCACATTAATTTACTCAATCACTGGCAACAGATCACTCAAACATATACGAACACCAGTCTCTTTTTTTTTTAAAAAAAAAAAATTGGTCAAAAACTCTGGCATTCACTAAAGAAGGACAACAAATCCACACGCACGCACACGCTCGTCACTCACGGGCACCCGTGTCGAGCAGCACTCAAACACGGGGTGGACTGAACGTGCACCTGGCGCCCACGCCAATGGAGCAAAGGCTCGGTTCGCGTATGAACATCACTCTCATCACATTGAACAGAAGGTTATGCAAGCAGATACCGTATTAAAAAAATAAAAGGGGTGTGACCTGTGTTTCTTGATAATAAAGGCACGATGACATTCATCGTAATTTTCTAATAGCTTGAAAGAAATCAAACCACACGAAGCAACTGAGATCACTAAAAATTATTTGGAATTCTCCGATCAATACATCGGCGACACATTCACTCAAAACTATGAACAGTCGCAATCTTGAGACACATTATATTTAACTATTTGATCTTTGTGAGCCGACCCACAAAGCGATGGCAAGGAGTTGGGGGGTCAAATTCATGATTGGAGGGGACCATCAAGACACTTGTCCTTGCACATCACTACAACATGCCCAATTTCAAAAGCAAGCGTTGCCACCAAACTGAAATAAACGGAAGCATTAGTCCTGTGCACTTTTAATTGGAAACGAAAAGAAAGGAGATCTGGACATGCAAAAATATATATTTGTGTGTATATATATAGTACAATTATCTGGGACACTATGACGCATAGGCATTATGATCTAAAACAGGTATTTTTCCTATTCATTTGCATTCGAAAATTTTTGAAATTTTTAAAACGTTGAGTTTAACCAGTTTACTAACTAGTTCAAACAAGTTTAAACTAAAATTCGAAATAGAGTTTCTTTTTTTGATGATAGTTTGACTGTAGGTATGTGCTGAGTATATATATAAATTAGCAAAGCAAGTAATCTAAATTCATTCAAATCTTTAAATTCGAGTATATTTTTTCAAAGGTATATGTTTCATTTGAATTGTTATAGATGGATATATATACACACACGCGGTGTAGACTGTAGAGGGATAAGATTTTATTCCCTCCGCACAACGTATTAAAGAAGGGAGGATTTGGAGTCGGGTTGGCAAGCCCACCATCCGTGGTTCCACCTAACTGATCCTGGGAGACTCCTCGGCATGCAAATACATATAGTTGTACATGTAGGTTGCACTTCGTTTTGTGAGATGTCAGCATCCTTCCCTATGCATTTGCTTAGGGGCATCAGTTGAGAGATATGGGAGGTTCAAAAGGGAAAGAGAGTTTAGGTCTACCAACTGGTGGTTAGGAGACTAATACATCTTAACAGATGCCATTACCTACTCCGAGTGATCGGCCCCCCTAGCAATCAGGGCCTCCGGGAGAATCACCTAAAAATGGCAAGTTGGGAACTTTTCAGGTAAAAACACACCAACCAAGTGAGAGCTGAGACTATCTCCAGTGGCTTCCCGTCCCCTCCAAATCTCTTCGCGAACAGATCCCAAGAGCTCCAGCGAATTCCCTTCATGATTCCCTTCAGAAGGGATTTGTACAGTGAATTCCTATAGAAAAGGATTCTCTCTCCAATCTCAGAGAGAAATCCCTTCGAGGGGATGCTGTTGGAGATGATAGGAAATAAAGGGAATGAAAGTGGGGAAGGGAATAGAGAAGGGAATGGAATGAAGGGAAATTGCTAGAGATAGTCTGAAATGGACCTACTTTTCTGTGCACTGAGTGAAATAACTGAGCTGCTCAACAAGTACAGTGCAAGGTCACTCAAAATGGCAAGAATTTACATTTCTAAAGAAGCGTAAGCATGAGATTTGTGTAGAACTAGCAAGTTGCTCCGCTCATTTGCGTGTGCATCATCTTTAAAATATGCTTAAATGAATTGGTAATACATATATTATTTTGTTTTTTTAGTTAATAGATTGTTGCAAACTCTATTTATGATATTTCAATATTATATATTGTAGGAGTGAATATGCTCACTCTCTTTCTCAACACGAAACTTTCTACCCCATGTACTTGCATAGCAAAACAATAAACATAGCACAATATATCATTTTTCATTTATATCATCATCTCTTAATTTCATTATTGCAATATTTGTCTCTTTCTTTCGGTACTTCTTTTAATGCACATCACATTGCTTATACCAGTATAGTCGGCTGAACACATGTCGATGTATCACCGTCTTAATCCCTCTGTTCCATAGAGGTCCACCAAATAAAGATTCACGGTGCTTTCTTTCTTTCTTTTTTAAGAATTTTTAGTACATTTAATATTTTCATAGTGACGATAAAAACCTTACTTTATTTTATTTTTCCTCGAATTATCATATTTTTGGAATTTTAATTTCAAATAAAACCAAAATTCATATTTTTCACTTAGTATGAAACAGAAAAATAATCCCAAAATTCCTTTTCTTTTTGTTCTTATGTTATTTTTCTATTTAATTTATAATTTGATTTTTAGGTTAGAATTTGTATATAAATGTAACTATAATTTCCATCTAATTTTTATTTCAAATTTTTGCTATGTACAAATTTAATTTAGAGTTCATATGAAAATCAAATAGCTAATTTTATGTAATTTTTTATTCAGAATTTATGTTAATTTTTTTTCTAATTTTTTATTTTGCATACTATTTTTAGGTTAGAATTTGTATACAAATCCAATTATAATTTATATCTAATTTTTATTTTAAATTTTAGCTATGTGTATGTTTAAATTTGGAGTTCATATGAAAGATAAATGGCTTATTTCCTTTTATTTTTTATTCTTAATTTTTTTTATTCTTTACTGTATTTGGTATGGACTCTTCTTCTAATTTAAACCATTAATTTATTGTTATTCTTTATTTAATTTCAAATATTAGCTTTATACGTTCGTCTCATTTACAAGTAGTGCAATATGTAGGTCTCATGCATGCACGAGTAGAGGACTACATCAAACGCCTGAGGAGATTGGCAGGTATTTTTCCATAGTACTTTTTTTATATAAAGGATCATCCACTCTTTTAGTTTTAAAATTACAAAGTAATATATATCTCTAAATAGTAATATCCAATGGTCACTATAGTTCAACTTTAATTAGGATCTATTAGATTAATGGTTAGATGCTTTGGATCATCCACTTTTTTTAGTTTTTAAATCACAAAGTAATATATATTAAGTACTAATATCCAATGGCTAGTAGTTCGCTAGATAGACGGTTATATGTTTTATTTTAAATAATAGCATCCAATGGCTATTATAGTTCGAGTTTGTTAGTGTCCACCGGATTAAGGGCCAGATATTTTGCTTTTTATGAGAATTTCTAGCGTACTTCTTTTTTTTTTAAAAAAAAGAAGATCCGATAGCGGTTGTAATTAAAGTTCACTAAATTAAGGGCCAAATGTTTTATTTTTTGTGAGAGTTTCTAGCCTATTTCTCCTCTCTTTTTTTAAAAGACTCCTAGCTTTTAATATATAATAGACTAATGTTGCTTTATGTTGTTCTAAATGGATGAACTCACCAAATCCATTGACCAATTAACATTATCCGATTGTTCTGTTAAAAAAATAGAAAACTTTGCATCTAAAAGCATCTACTGCAGCTGTAGTAAAACTGCAAGTACAGGATCTTAGTTTCATATAATCAACTCTATTATGTGGGGGAAGTTTTGCAGCTCAACCTGACAGCCACGTCGCCACCCCTACCATTTTACAAAAAGGTCTCTCAACTTCCTCCAAATTATGGATAGATCCCTTTAAAATTACAAAAAAAAAAAACTTAAAAATTTATATATTTTTTTGCCCAAACCTGTGAGGGTAAAAACTCTTTTTCTCAAAATAGACGGTGTGTTCTTTCAAATAGTGTTTAGGTCACTCCTTCGTTATTTTACAAAAAAAACTCCCGTTAAATACAAATCTCGAACAAGCCCTTTTCTAATTTTTAGAAATAGCGCTTAGGTCCAAAAAAAATACGAACAGGTCCCTGTTCCGTGCATCTGATCCTTTGTCCGTTTTTCCCAAAAAAAAAAAAAATTAATTTCAACAAGAGAGATATATGTGCAGCTCTATCTCTAGAATTTTTTTTGCGGCTCGATCTCTAATATTTTCCAAAACATGTATTATTACCCAGTGAATGCATAGGTGTTAAACTCGGCATCTATAATTTTTTTGGCAACTCGATCTCTAATATTTTTCACAACATGTATTATTGTTAGTGTTATGCCCTTGAGGCAATCATATGGATGATTGTAACATGACTATATTTATGAATAATAATATGATTATTGGTCCAATGAATGTATATCATTGTTTTGATCAACAAGTGTGTGACTTGTTTATGAAGCTCTTTACTTATTGATATAATTCGATAAATATCTCTGATCGGATATCATCGTATAGGACAATGATGAATAGATCAACACATTTATTGTTCGATGATCATGTTTCATAGATCATGGGATATAGAGATATCATCAATACATTATGGACGCATGTTGAAGAACATGTGTTAGATAGACCCACAATGGGACACTGCGAGAATGTTACATTCTTATGTGTCATCAGTGTATCTCATACATAGTAGATGTATGATCCTTAGACTTAAGATTGTCATATTCCCTACGTGTGTAATAGTTTATCTTGGGGTTACCAATACTATTTCCTAACCGGATAGTTATAAAGGTAGCTTTCATGTTTACTATGAAACATGCAGAGGGAAGTGAGCAGTCAAGATGGAATTTGCCACTCCAATGTAACGGAGATATATATCTAGGCCACTCGTGTGATATGATTAAGGAAGTACATGGCCATGCCGTGATTGAGAAGTCAATCACAACTTATTAATATATCACGGATACGAGAGATGGATTGATATGTCAAAGGATGACATGCTTCTCGCCTTGAGTTCGATCTTCATATAGTTTGGCAAAGGGATTATTACATCAGTACTTTAATCATATGTGTTTCGGAGTTGGCATGCTCTGCAAGGAGCCGCTACCGACTATTGGATTAGAAAAAGGGTTTTCCGAATCCATGTCCAAATGCGCATGAACCTACAGGGTCACACATTTAACGGGCTGGGACGCATTAATTCAGATTGAATCCGTAATTAATGGACCTTGTGGGCTTAGCGCGTAGATGGGCCCTGACTGCCTAGGGTTTCACATCGTGGCTATATAAGGAGGGGAGGAGGCTAGACGCAGAGTACACTTTCGTGCGGTTTAGAGGTGTTTCGCCAGAAACCCTAGCCACCTCCTCTCGTTGCCCCTGCCGAGCGACCCGGTGCTTGCACACCGATGCACGACATTCCATCCCCGAACGTGTGGACTGCTGTGGTGACGCTGCTGCTACTGCGGCGTGAACAGGACGATCCGCGGTGAGTACGATCCACGCCGAGAACGATCCACTACAACGACGTGCGAAGGATTCCGCAACTGTGCGTCTAGTGGTAATAGATCTATGATCACCTTCTTGCGAGTAGTTTTTCTGGTTGGCGGTAGAAATTTTAATTTGTGCTAGTGTAGCATACCGCGTTCCCAACAATTATTACCCGGTAAACGCATAGGGTGTTAAACTCGGCATCTATAATTTTTTTTTGCAACTCAAAATCTAATATTTTCCGGAACACTCTCTAATATTTTTCAAAACATGTATTATTACTCGGTAAACGCATAAGGTGTTAAACTCGGCATCTATAATTTTTTTGGCAACTCAAAATCTAATATTTTTCAGAACATGTATTATTCATTTTTTTTACAAAAGGCCCGCTATTACGCAAATTCGTCGACAGTTCCTACCTAGCGTATTTTTTTAAAAAAAAAAACAAGAGAACAAAAAAAAACACTTAGATCTTCCTGCCTTTTTTCAGAAAAAAAAAACTTGAATCAAATTTCGCACGGCGCGGCAACGCCCGCAACCCTACCTAGTAACTTTATTACGCAGTGAAGGTTTGCCGGCCAGCCACGTCGTGCTGCCCCCAATTTGCAAAAAAGTCATTTCGCTTTCTTTAAATTATGAATAGGTCCCTGTAAATTACAAAAAAGGTCCTTTGCGTTTATTTGTGAGGTTAAGAAAAACGTTCTAAATAGTGTTTAGGTCACTCGGTTCGTTATTTTAGAGAAAAAAACTCCCGTTAAATACAAATCGCGAACGAACCCTTTTCTAATTTTTTAGGGTAGCGGTCATGTCCAAAAAATTAACAAATAGGTCCCCGTCCCTTACGTCCAGTTCCTTTCTACATTTTTCCCAAAAAAAATATTTTCGTCAACAGAAATATGTGTACACCTCTATTTCTAGACTTTTTTTTTCCCCAACTCGATATCTAATCTCTAGACTTTTTTTCCCAACTCGATCTCTAATATTTTTCGAAACATGTATTATTACTCGGTGAACACATAGTGTTAAACTCGACAAAAAAAGGTTGGCATCCCTAATATTTTTTGGAACATGTATTATTACCCGGTTAACACATAGAGTGTTAAACTCGGCAAAAGGATGTTGACCGGGTAATAATAGAGTGTTGACCAAATTTGTCAAAAGAAATATGTGTGCAACTCTATTTCTCTATTTTTTTGTAACTCGATTTCAAATATTTTTTGGAATATTAGACTTGTATCTCTATAGTTATTTTTGCAACTCTATATATAGTATTTTTCGATACATGTATTGTTCACCGGTGAGCGTGTAGAGTATGACAAAAGAAGATCGGCATCTCTAATATTTTTCTGAACATGTATTATTACCTGGTTAACACATAGAGTGTTAAACTCGACAAAAGGAGGTTGATCGGGAAATAATAGAATGTTAACCAAATTCGTCAAAAGAAAAATGTGAACAACTCTATCTCTCTATTTTTTTGTAACTCGATTTCTAATATTTTTCGGAGTATTAGAGTTGTATCTCTATAGTTATTTTTTCAACTCGATCTATAATATTTTTTGAAACATGTATTATTCACCGGTGAACGTATAAAGTGTTAAACTCGGTAAAAAAAGATCATTTCTCCATTTTTCTCGAGTGATTACGCAAATTCGTAGCTGGCTCCTGCCCATCCCGTTTATAGAGATCGCTTTGGAAAAATGAACCCATGGTTACGCAAATTCGTAGACGTCTCCTACCCATCCAGTTTTTTTGAAATCGCTCCGGAAAAAACATGTTGAGGTCCTCTTACACCCTTTTTTTAGAAAGAAAAAAAGATAAATTTTACACGGTGCAGCGCTGCACATTCTACCTAGTATAAACTAAAGTTCGTGTGTTGCATGTATAGACAGCCTATCATCAGTATTAATGCTGATGAATGAGACGGAGCGTTGGGCAGTAACAAGAAATTACTCACTCAATCTCAGCCGTCCAATTTCCTGCTGCCTGAGCGTGTGCTGCAGTCGATGAAAAATTCCAATGGATCCACGAGCTGAAACCTGATACCTATGTGAGAAAATGAATAAGAGAAAGAGATAGAGAGGAATAAGAGAAAGGAAACAAACAAAATGGTGGTGGGGTTTCTTTAGGATTTGTAGGGAGATAGTGTTAGGCAGCCCTTATTGGTGGCAGGAGTATATTATCGCTCAAGGAAGGAGCGAGGAGTTAGAACTTACAGCATCTCTAGCCTAGAGAGGGAACCAAAAGAGGGAAATAATAAAAAAAAAGAATAGATACAGTTCAGTTCTTATTATTCTAATGTTCTCTCTTCTTGCTAATTCTTTTTAGAATCCTAGGGATCGCCTCTGTCCCCGTTCTGGGTGGTTTCTGTCAGAACATAACACCAAGAACTCTTGCTCTTGCTCTTGCTTGCAGGTCTCAAAGTCAGTTCTTGCAGAGGTATAGCCTTATCTTATCAAACTTACGCTGTTCTTTGCATCCTTCGATTTGTCTCTGATTCTGTGAACAACAGGTTTCTTCTAGCTTTCTTGGTGTCTGAATAAATTCTTGGTATTAGTCTCTTGCTTTTGAGCTTTCTGTTCCTAGCTAGCTCCTTGTGGTTGGTGGGTGCACCAACTGAATAGATTGCTTCTCTTTTGAGTCGATTCTTGTTTGATTTGGTTTCGTGAGTGTTCTTCCAAATCGGGCTTAATTTCTCTGAAGTTAAGTCTTGAGTTTGATATCTCTGGATGTGTTTACCCATGTAATTTACCGAAGAAAGTTAGGCCTTTCCTCTTCCTTTCATAGGTACTGATTATGACTGCTGTTTTCCTCAAATTAGATGCTGAGTTCAACAAATGACTGAAAGTCTTCGATTTCTTTCTATATGCAGGTACTGTGAAAGCCTTGGGAACTGTGTTGCAGAAAGTGCAGTAATCTGAAGTTTGCTGTCCCAGGTAGATAGACACCATTGAATTCTGTTGGATTCATTCTATCCTTTTCCGAATTGACTTCAGATTTGTTTTTCTTCTGAGAATCCGATTTGCTCCATTTGTAATAACTTTACTCGCCCTGTAGAAGTAATTCTTCACTTCTCTTGTAACTTCCTGGCTAAATCTGCTGTTGTTGCTGCCTACTGGACTCATCACGTTTCTGAAGAATTCAGTACAGTATGCTGACGCACAAGATGTTTTCCCCCTATTTTCTTTCCCCTTTTTCATTGAAATGAATGACTCTAGCATCAAAGATCTAGATGGAAATTCGTTGGATTTGCAAAGAAATAATCGTTTCCTAAACACCAATTATATGAAGTTAGTGAGGTGCTTCTATGCATCTCCCATGAAGTTATATGATACCTACCAACAATTAGATTCCAGTGCTTCTGCAACCTGAAGTCATCTTCTGATGATAAAGCGGTAAAGACGATTCGCTAACAGTTTTGAATTGCTCGTTTTCTTTTTGCAGCCAGTTCGAATTTTGAAGATAAATATAGAACATTTCCAGCTTTGATAATGCTCTTCTGACGACAAATTCCTTTACTATCTCCCCTCGTCCTTGTAATGATCCATCGGCCGGCCTCCTCTTCTGCTTCTGAATAGGACGGCCACATTCTTCTCCACCTCCACCAACCAGAGGGACGGACCTCACCGCCGGCGGCGGCATGTCGTTCCACTTCCACCACTACCCTCCCCCGTCTAATCCTTACCCGAACTCATCAACCGGCGGTCTGATCCCCCTCCCTGCAACCATCGCGTCGCAGAGCCACATTGCGCACGGAGACGGCAGAGATCACGAGCCTACCGCGTTCATGGGCGCGAGGGAAGGACCGACGGACAACGCCGAAATGGGCCAGCAGACGCAGCTGCTCATGGCAAACGGCCACGCAAACGCCTCGGCGACGCAGCAGCACCAGGGGCTGTCACTTAGCCTCGGCACGCAAGTGCCAGTGTCTCTTTACCAGTACCGCCCGGCAGGCATGGCTGCTGCCTCCTTGCTGAGCCCGAGCCAAGCGACGATGGCGAACAGAAACGCGCAAACCAACGTGTACGTTCAGAATCCCAGGTATCTGAAGGCGGCCCGTGAGCTGCTGGATGAGGTGGTCAATGTCCGGGACGCCATAAAGAGGAAGGGAGACAGGAACCAGGGCAGGGACTCCGGCGAGTGCAAGGTCGACACCGAGAAGAGCGAGGACAAGGCGGTGTTGCTGGAGCAGGAGGGCAATTCGTCCGCCGAGCTCTCGCCGTCGGAGAGGCAGGATCTTCAGAACAAAGTGACCGCCCTGATGGCCATGCTCGATCAGGTAATCAATGTCAGCTCATCTCGCCTGCCATTGTGTCACTGAATTTGATGGTTACATGGTGCATGCTGTGAACCTAGAACTAAGACGGGTTTAAGAACATGGACTTGACATAAATGGAGGTTGCGGTTTGGCGCCAGGTTGATCGGAGGTACAGGCACTACTACCACCAGATGCAGATCGTCATGTCGTCCTTCGACGAGGTGGCCGGCGCCGGCGCGGCGAAGCCTTACACTGCGCTCGCCCTGCAGACTATCTCCCGCCACTTCCGGTCGCTGCGGGACGCCATCGGTGCGCAGGTGCAGTCCGCACGCCAGAGCCTCGGCGAGCAGGACGCCTCCCCCCAAGGCGGCGGGCTCTCCCGGCTGCGCGACATCGACCAGCAGCTGCGGCAGCAGCGCGCCATGCGGCAGTTCGGCATGATGCAGCAGCCGCAGCACGCATGGCGCCCCCAGCGAGGCCTCCCGGAGTCAGCCGTCTCCGTCCTCCGCTCCTGGCTCTTCGAGCATTTCCTCCACCCGTAAGAACCAAACACCTTCTTCTTGTGTAACCAACCATGTGTCACTCTACTCCTCAGTCCTCACCAATGCGCCATGAATCCATGATACAGGTATCCAAAAGATTCGGAGAAGCTGATGCTTGCGAGGCAGAGTGGCTTGTCCAGGGGACAGGTGAGACTGATGAGCTACCTTGTCATGACTCATGCATGAACTTCCATGATTCCATACTGCTTCAAGGAAAGAACTCCAAGGACTTGTATATTAAGCTGCTCACTTTCACGTACGTAGGTGTCGAACTGGTTCATCAACGCGCGGGTTCGTCTGTGGAAGCCGATGATCGAGGAGATGTACAAGGAGGAATTCGGCGCGGAGATGGACTCCAACTCGTCGTCGGAGAACGCGGGAAAGGGCAAGGACGAGGCGTTAGCATCGGAGGACCGTGACGAGTTCCAGAGCCCGTCGAGCGCCGCGAAGCACGTCGGCGCCAGCCAGCTCAACCCTTTCAAGTCGGAGGCGATGGCCGGCATGGATGCCAGCGGCGTTGGCCTGTCCAGCCTCGACGTCGGCGCCATGGGCACGTACGCGACAGGCCTCAACCTGAACCACCACGGGTCGGGCTCCCGCGGCAGCAGCAGCTTCCTGCAGGACGCGCTCGCGCACCACGGCGGCGACGCGAGGTTCGTAGCATACGACGACATGGCCGACCTCGCCGGTTACGACGGCGGCAGCGTGTCGCTGACGTTGGGCCTGCAGCACTGCAACAACGCCGGCCCCGTGCCGGCCGAGCAGCAGGGCTTGCTGTACGGCAGTGCCGGCGACTTCGATTTCATGAACGGCTCCGACGACCGGCAGCGGTTTGGCTCGTCGCAGCTGCTGCACGATTTTGTGTCGTGAGTCGGGATGCGCGACGCAGCGCAGAATAACGCAGGCGGCGTCCGAAGCCTGGGCTGGCCGGCCGGCGCCGCCGCGGGCATACAGTGCATGGTACACAGTTTTAAGCAAAGTATATATACACTGGTGTGGTAATTGGTAAGTGAAGTAGGGCGAGAGGTTTATAACTGTATATGAGGTGGGGTACGTGTAGCTTGCTGTAGAGATCGATTGGTATTTTTGCTAGCTTGCAGATTTATCTACTGATTGATGAAACATCATGTCCTGATGTGATGTGTTGGTCCAATTAGACTTCAGTACCCTTTGCCCTTTGGCTTTCTTGGAACTGTAGACACAGCTGTTTCGTACTAGTTGTTCAGCTCTAAGCAATGCAGATACAACGAGGTGAATCAGTGAATGGCTCCTATAATGGTTCACATGTACTCCAGTACAAGTTCATGATCTAAACTTCCTTCGCCAAAAAAACTTCCCAAAAAGTTCATGATATGAACTTCTTAAGATAAGTGACACACACACAATATATATAGTACAATTACCTGGGCTCTATGATCCAAAACGGGTATTTTTTATTTATTTGCATTCTTTTTTTTTTTTTTTGAAAATTTTAGGATATTGAGTTTAACCAGTTTACTAACTAGTTCAAATAATTTTGAACTGAAATTCGAACTATAGTTTCTTTTTCTGATGATATTTTGATTGTAGGTATGTGCTGAGTATATATATAAATCAGCAAAGCATAATCTAAATTCATTCAAATATTTGAATTCGAGTATATTTTTTCAAAGGTACGTGTTTCATTTGAATTGTTATAGATGGGTATATACCTTAAAATTGAAAGTTTTAAAAAATATAACCGAATTTAACTTGAATTCATGCATTTAAAATCATGGTGTGTGTGTATACTGCCTACAAAGCGGTTTGGAACAAGAACAAGCTTGTAGTATGAATTAATGTTCGGAATTTGTAAGCTATCAGACTTTAGGAAGAACCTAAGAAGCAAGCACAGAATTCAGTCATGTTGACAAATGTAGTATGAATTAATATTCGGAATTTTTAATCTTTCCCCACCGAAATGGTTGAACAAAAATAAGAAATTATTGTCAAAATTTAACTAAATTTTGAATTTTTGGACAAAATTCAAATGAACCCCACCAAAATGTAACTAGAACAAGTGTATTTCGGAACAGTGGCAGAGCCAGGATTTCGGTAAACCTCGAGTAAAAAACTAAGTAGTTATAACTAATGCTAAACGCTACCGACATTGAGGTATAATAAAAGTACAGCACAAATGTACAATTAAAAATAAATTTGAACTTCATGCTTAGAAAAAATATGTCAAAACAATACTAGCTCCAGTTCCTACTATTTCCTAAGGGGACTGGTTGGACTATGACTATGATAGAAAATAAGATGCCGATATCTTGGTCCTCTTCATCATGTATTTCTACTACATCTAATGGAGTACAATCAATTAAATCCTAATTGGCCAATTCGGATGGTGGGTACTGGGTAATATAACCACAATGCGACAAAGAAAAAGGTTTAGAGAAAATCACCTAGATTTGACGGCCAACAGACGACTTGGAGGCGTAGGGCGCAACCAGTTGCCCTACTTGGAGGGGTAGGGCTGCTGTAACATCTCGAATTTACTTGAAATTGAAATATGAAGTCGCCAGGGTTTTTTTCTGAGTGTATTGCTTTTGAATTTTGGCATTTAAAGAAATAGTTTTCAACAACCTAGTTATTGCTTCTGATTTTTAAGTTTCAAATTTAAGTTAGCAAAAAGTCTAGAATTGTTTTAGTTAAATCTCAAATGGTATGGAGGACTACTTTGAAAAATTTCATGAATTATTGGAATAAGTTGCTATTTTTAGAAAATCTAATATTGCATAATTTATTAGAACTAAAACACTAAACAAATTATTGATGGAAATCTAGAGATGCAAATATTTTGAATATTTTACATAAAAATACCATAAAAAATCTTCATAAATTTGAGTTAATTTATTAATTCTAGAAATTCCAGAAGTCTCTAGCCACAAAATAAAGACTTAATTGAAATCCAGTTAAAATACGAAAATGGAAGGTGCCCCTATCAAAAGCTATCTTTTCCAGTAAGGAAGCGTACTCCATCCAAATACGCTTTCCTTTTCAGCTCTCCTCTCCCTTTCTTCCTCTCTCTCGTGAGTGCATCAGGCCCGCTTGTCAGCCCCTCTCGGGCTAGGGCACGCCCAGACCACGCCACACACACCTACCCATGAGCTAGGCCACATGTAGGGATGAAAACGGTACGGAAACGATCGGTAAATGACTGTTTCGTTTCCGTTTCCACATTTTTTACCGGTAACGGAAACGAAATCGGAAACCCCGGAAACGGATAGTGACGGAAACGAATGCGGAATGGAACGGAACGGATACTGAAACAAAAGCGGAAAATTCCACAAGAACATAGTAGAGAATCACAATATACGTGACCACAAGAACAATGTAATACATTCCACCTCCAAGGTGGACACAAGAATAGTGTTATGTTCATTGGTATCGCTAGAAAATTTTCTCAAATTTGTCAGTTGAAGGTACGTTATTTGTCTCCCATATCAGACCATCATGTCATCATCCATATAATTATCATAGATATCATTTTGCTCCACCAACTACAAAGGTTTAACACCCTAAAATTTGTATATTATTGTTCGATGTTCATTTATGATTTTCTAAAATTTATCTTGGATTTTCTGGAGTTTATAAATACCATTTTGCTATTTTTAGATTTATAAAATTAATTAATTTATAAAAAAAATAATGCTGAAAATAATTTTTCTAGGTTCAAAATGTTCCAAAGTATTTTTGAGAATTTTTTCGAAATTTTTGAACTCTATTTAATATTTTATATAAAACTATTTGTATTTATGAAATTATTTTAATTCGAAAATAAATATAAACTCTCCTTTCTCATCTTTGGGCCAAGCCCATTTCTCTTTCCAGTCCGTTTCCGTTTTTAGTTTCCGGTTCAACTCATACGGAATTTCCATTTCCGTTTCCGTTTCCGCCGGAATTGGCTCTCCCGTTTCTGTTTCCGTTTCCGAAAAAGAGCTTCCGTTTCCATTTTTCTTCGGAACGGTCGGAAACTTTCTGTTCCGTTTTCACCCCTAGCCACATGCACACTATAATATGGCCACCATGTTGTCGCCTTGTCACTGGCCATTTGCCAACAGCTTCACCAACCTCCCCATGTCGCACCGCGCCACCCACACCACGACGGCCGTCAGTAATTGTGTCGCTACCCCTTTTCGTCTGATCAACCTCTGCGCTCCCTACCTCGCCACCTACGCAAGCTCCCCAAGCTGCTCTGCATGTGCAGCCAAGGCTACTGCAAAGCTTAGATTCTCACCGCGCCGCTATCCTCACTCCCTTGTTCGCAACACCTTGCTATAGGGCCTAAAATCAGAGCTACGTCCATGCAACCTTAAGAATAGCTCCTAGGCTCAGTTTCTACCCACACATTCCGCATGTCGCCCCAGTCCCAAGCACCTGGCGCCCTTGCTCTCCAAGGAGCTCCATTGACATGGCAAGCAGGTGACTCAAGCAAAGCCCAATCAACCTATTTGGTGAGTGATTTCCTGATTCCTTTGAATTGAAGTATCCTCAGTATGCCATGAACTTGTTGCTCACCTTCTCTTGCAGCCCAAGTTGCCGAGGAAATCGCCGCAACAATCTCCTTCTTCCCCGACCATAATCACCATCGTTGAACTCCTCTGGTGAGTTTCCACCGCCATTGAGCCTCAAAATGAGACCATGCCACCTCGATGATGCTTTCCCCCTCCCTTAATTGAGCACCATCACCCTACATTTCCTTACCCACTGCCCGTCATAGCCGCCGCCATAGAGCATCACCGTCAGCCTTCTCCGACCATCATTGGCCACCACCGACTGCTCCTCGAGAACATATTCCACCCCCTCTTGTTATCCCAAGCACCCTCGCCGCATAAGTCACCGCCAACAGTCATGCTTAAGACGTTGCTCTACTATGGGTCACTGACAAGCGAGCCCCTGTCATGGGCTCTTATCCCTCACTCTCTCTCTCTCTCTCTCATTCACTGATAGGCCATCCCCACCCATCATATTCCTTTTAAAAACCAAGTTTTAAAAACTAAGTCACTGACATGTGGGCCCTAGGTAAGATTAATAACTAGATTTATAAGCTAAAACTATATTTAAGTTATGAGTCACTGATAGATGGACCCCACCAATCAGTTATTTTTAAAAAGTAATAAAATGCTAACAAGTGAATCCCACCAGTCAGTCTCTAAAAAATAGAGTTAAAAACCTCGAAAATAAGAAATACACTTTCAATTCAGTAGGAAATATGCTTTCTCTATTATAAGGCATAACTCTGAAAGTACGTCTTTGACGCCACCTCTCCTTTTCATTTTAGGGCATTTTCAGCCGATTTAAATTTACTAATAACTTCTGCATATAAACTTCAAGTTGAGTGAAACCTGTTTCTAATTTCTTTTTCTAAAATCATGATATTTTTTATTATACAAAAATATTTGCAATTGTTCTTTGTTTGAATTTGTTTGATTTTTATTATTGCTTTATGTTATACTACATGTAGATACCGATGCTCCAAAAACCTTCCTCATTGACCCCGAACAAGTTCAAGAAATCAACAATCAAGGCAAGCACCTCCTTTGACCTTATTATTACTATTATTTTACTTAAATTATGTTGTTTTACTAATTTATGTATGCATACGTGTACTTCAGTAGAAATTGTTATATTGTGGGTATCGATAGATATTTTACTTGTTGCATGGAACTTCCTTGATGAATATGTAAATATCAATATTGAAATCCATAAGGTAGTGGTTAGACAATAAATGATGTCAAACTTGGATACACACGAGCATTATATATATTGCTTAGCCATGCTTTAGACTTGGGAGGACAAATGATCAATTATAACATTTGTTCGGGAGTGAAAATTTTGATACCTGGAGGAGTTACGTCAGTTATTTTGATATAAAATAAAAAATAAAAACTAGATTTTGATGCGGGTGAGTTATTTATATTATCTGTGAAGTGTATGAACTTGCATGTAGTGTAGGGGGAGTGCTCGCCCTATTTGATCAAAGACCGAACGTAGTGTTATATAATACAAGGCGATCCATACAACCATAAGTGTCGTTATAGGGTAGCATTAACCTGTTAAGTTGCTTGGATCTAGCTTTGCGTATTAGGAGGTTGAAGTAGTATGGACATTCTGGGTAGGATTGCTCGTAGGGGTGCCCTTACTGAGGTGTTGGGAACAACACTTGCCGATACAACGATATATGCATTGCTATGGGAGGGAAATGGTTATGACAGAAGTGGACTGTCATTGCTATTATGAAATATATATATTTAATTTTCGCTACCATAGAATGGGTCAAACATCATCGGGCTAGTGCAAAGCTGTATCTAGGTGATGTAACAGTTCTTTCCATGATCTCTCTGCCACACACCAAGAAAAGTATGAAAATAGTGGCAACAAGAATAGGTCATGTCATGTGGGTAAAGTTGTACTGCTCTGTCTCATCCTCTGGATTAAATGATACAAATGTTGGTGGGTTTGATAAGTAATTTTTAATATCATTAAAGGCCTATTTTGCCTCATCTGATCAGTGAAATTTATCATATTTTCTTGTTACCTTGAAGAAGGCAATCCACATTCTCCCGATTTGGATATAAAGCGACTGAGAGCAGCCATCCGACCAGTTAATCCTTCTACTTCATTCACTGAAGAAGGAGATTTTAAGGATTCAATTGCACGAATCTTTTCAGGATTAGTTTCTATTTTGTGTGAACAAATAAGGAATACTACTAATTTTCCAAAAGAAACTCCGAAAGTACATTTTTGGGATTTAACTTTATTCCATGTTTCTTCAAATTACAGAATGTTTTGGGAAAATCTAACAAATATTTTTGGTTTTTCTTGCTCTTTACAATGAGATCATCTACATAAGATTCTAAATTTCTTTCTATTTGACTTATGAAAGCTTTCTGCATGAGGCGCTGGTACGTGACTCCAGCATTTTTTAGCCAAAATGGCATCTTCTGATGGCAGCAGATTCCAAACGGGGTTATGAAGGAAGTCTTCTCTTTTATCTTCTCTTACCATGCTTATTTGATAATAACCTAAGTAAGCATCCAGGAAACTCATCATTTCGCAACCCGCTGTTGAGATGATCAACTGGTCTATTCGAGGCAAAGAGAAATCATCTTTTGGACAAGCGATATTTAAGCTGGTGAAATCGATGCACATTCACCACCTATCATTTGCCTTCTTGACCATAACCAGATTCACAAGCCAATCGGGATGATCAACTTAGCAAATGTAGCTAACTTCTAAGAGTTTGTTCAACTCTTGTCGGATAGCCTCTTGCCGATCTGGAGCAAATCGCCATAGCTTCTGATTCACTAGTTATATTTCAGGTCGGATAGCTAACTTGTGCTCAATTACCTCTCTTGAGACTCCAAGCATGTCGTATGGTTTCCACGTAAACATCTACGTTAGCCTAGAGAAAGGTAATGAATGTGTCTTCCTATTTAGCATATATTACTGACCTTATCCGAATAGTTTTTGACTAGTCTGTGGGATCGATGGGAATAAGCTTTATTTGCTCATTCAGTTGAGGATTAGCTTTCAACTTCTTTGAATCGCCAGGTTTGTCATGGCCATTTTCGATGTTTAAGACCCGCGGGTCCCTAGATTGAGCTTACGAATATAATTTGGGTTGTCTTTGTCTAAAAATTAAATATTGAAAGGAGTAGGAAATGGGGTATTGTATTCTATTAAGTTATGATTGTTTACAGAGTACAAACTTAGAGTGGAAAACTAGAAAACTAACGCTAAACTTAGGCCCCGTTTGGCAACTTGGAACCGAGCTGTTTCTACTAGAATCTGGGAGAAACCCAACCAAACGGCTAAAACTCAGAACGATTCTCCTCGAAACGTTTCTTCTTTTTTCACACCGTGGTTGAATCACCCTCAACCCCGTTTCACCAGTTTCTACTAGAATATGGAACCATACCAAACGGTTTGCAGAAAGTGATTCTGATTCTACCTGAAACGTTTCTACCAAGAATCTGGAACCGTTTCCGTTTCTACTAGAATCTGGAACCGTACCAAACGGGGCCTTAATCTTACTTCTAATCTTGAACATGATGCCTTGAATCCTTGTGGAAGTCTCCTCTTTATAGCAGACGAAGGGATGACAGTTTTTCATCTTCGAAGAGGTGTTTTCCCGTGAAAAGGTGCCTTCCCATCAAGAGGTGTCTTCTCGATAAAAGTTGTTTTTTGATAAAGAGGTGTCTCTTCTTATGAAGTAACTTCCAAACAGTTGTTTGTACTTATCAGAGAAAACATCTCTTGCACGCTAGTTTTATGTAGAGGTAACTTCCTTCCCGACCTCAATCTAGTTGGGGCGAAGGTTATAGTCTAACCGACCTGTATGCTGGTCGGGGTTATCCCGATCAGCGTGTGCATAACTGGTCGGGGCAACCAGGGCACACCATGCCTCTGAGTAATTTTTTGTACACTGGTTAGGATATTTTTCACGTGATTATATTTAGCTCTGATTGAAATCATATCCAGGTAATAAATCTTAGGCCTTGTCTTTATTTATAGATTCTTTTTCTTTATAAAACTGTTAGCCTAAAAATAGAATAGAGTATATTAACCGTCGTGAGAGGGGAGGCTTAATAGGTGTTAGACTATCTCCAGCAGCTTCCCTTCCCCTCCAAATCCCTTCGCGAATAGATCACAAGTGCTCCAGCGGATTCCCTTCCGAAGGGATTCAAACAGTGAATCCCTTTAGAAAGGGATTCTCTCTCCAATCCCTTCACAAATCCCTTGAGGGGATGCTGCTGGAGATGGTAGGAAATAAATGGCCTGTTTGGTTGGCTGCATTTGGAGAGAATTGGCTCTGAGGATGCAATGTTCTACTGTTTGGTTGGCTTCTCAAGCCACTGGGCCAGGCCCTGCCGATGCAACTTTCTCCCAGAGCCAGGCCCCGTGGAAACAGAAAATTTGGGCGTTTCCCACGAGCCTGGCTCTGCAGATGCATCTCCCCACGCCTCCTCTCGCACAGCTCTCCCCCACGCCTCCTCTCTGCCGGCGCTTCTCCGCCCATCATCGCGCCCCATGCGCGCCGCCACAAGAACCCGAGCGACCACGCCTCCGATTCGGTAGGGTTTTTGTTCTCCCTTTGCCCGCCGCCAATCACTGGGAGGAAGGAAGGGGGAGCGCCGAAGCGAAGTGAGGAGAAATGGCGCAGCTTGTTGGAGCTTCGCTGATCCAGTTCTCGATGCCGGACAACGACGCTACGGTGCAAGCGAGGAGCAGATCCTGGCCGGGCGCGCGACCCGCAAGTGGTGCCGGGCGCTTGTCCACCACCTCCACACCGCCAAGACCCCAATGTTCGGCGGCTACCGTTTCTCCTCCGCAAGAAGATCACCTCCCACTGGCCCAAGCTTCCACCGCACGCCAAGGGCTCCCTCAAGCAAGTGGTGCCGGCGCTTGTCCACCGCCTCCATCCGCCTCCGCCCGCGCGCCTCCAGTCGCCTCCAGCCGCCCGCGCGCCTCCAGTCGCCTCCATCCGCCTCCGACGCCTCGCCGCGTGGATCTGGCCGAAGCGCGCCTCAGCCTCGGCCAGTCCTTCTCCGTCCACCACGCGCGCCACCCGTATGGATGAATCAAGAATTGCTTGTATGGATGAATCAAGAATTGCTTGTTTGGCTATTAATCGTAATTATGGATGAACAAACTCATATACTAGTATCTGCTGTCCAAATGTATATTGGCTCAATATGATGGTTTGGATGAATTGCTTGTATGGATGAATCAAGAATTGCTTGGTATGGATGAATCAAGAATATTATAATCAAGAAGCAAATTGGTCGGCTTCGTAAAAATAGGCCAAGATGAGGACAGGAGGCTGTTTCGCTTCGTCTGCACCGATTGTATTTTATTTTATTTTTTTCAGGCAAAGACTACCCGATTAATGCACCCACTGGATCTGCACATGTCTGCTAAGACTGCTATATATGTGTAGATCTTTGGAAGTTGTCAAACTAATTAACGAGCAATGGAAAGTTTAGAGAGTGAAAGTACTAAGAGGAAAAAAGAGTTTTCAGAGTTCAAACTAACAAGGAACCAAACAGCATCTCTTGTCAGCCTGGCTCCACTCATACAAGCAACCAAACAGCATCTCCTTGCATCCACTCAGCCTGGCTCCCACCAGCCTGGCTCCACTCATACAGCCTGGCTGACTTGAGAAGGCAACCAAACAGGCCAAAAGGGAATGAATATGGGGAAGGGAATAGGGAAGGAAAGGGAATGAAGGGAAATTGCTGGAGATAGTCTTAGTCTCGGATTAAACCATTGTGGGCTCAAATTAGGATGCATATATAGTGAGGGATTGCATTACTAGTAGGCTCACGCCCCAGGGCATAGCCCCGACAGCTCGAGGCCTATCTCTGCCTCTGTTTCGGATCCACCGAAAGAACCAAATTTCGGTGAAATTCGAAACCTGGCCGTAACATGCAGAGTGGCTCCTGACAGAGTAATAGCTCTTGAACAACCTTTGTTCACCTGACTGAGAATAACACACAATTGGTTCCACAAGGTTGAGACCAAGAAACTTTTTAATGGCCATTCGAATGTCCATTACCATATATCGGCAGCATAGAATACTTGACTACACGAATATATACAGTGATGTCCAGAAATTTATCATCACGTTTCAAGCAAACACAAAATGTCAATCAAAAGCATCCACTCTTTACATTTGAGAGAGTAGGTGCTTGTACTACTAGACACTTGCACCCCCGTTGTACTCCTAACTTAATGCAGACGATCTGCCGAACACTGCGAAGAGGCACATAAGAACTTGCTTCAGCTCCTTTCCAAATCGTTCGTCACTCGCACTACCTATGTCCAGCACTTAGCCTAATCTGCGGTCCTGCATGGTCACCGGTCAGCATTCAACGATGGTATTCACCTGCAAACAAAAAAAGAAAAAGAAAAAGGAAGGCGTAATCATCAGTGTGTTCAACATCTTAGCAGAAAACAAAAGGTCTAATCAGGTTCCTATTCATCATTAAGATATACCTTTTGTATAGGGATTTGAGGTCTTGTCGCAACGCAGGACTTTCGAGAAACCTGTCCTCACTGTCCGAAAGATCCACCGTGGCGAGCTCAAAATCCCCGTCGCCGTGGAGCTCGTTCCACTCGAACCACAACTTGGACACCCGTTCTTTCCTGAAGGCTGTGCGGTGATCCTCCTCCTCCGGCGAGTCGGCGGCAACGAGACGGTAACAATACACCACTTTAGACTGCCCTGGTCGAAACGCGCGTCCGATTGCCTGGCGCATTACGGAGGGATTCTCATGGACATCCAAGATGACAACCCGTGATGCACCAACAAGGGAGATGCCCTCGCCACACGCCTTGATGGAACCGAAGAACACTCTAGCATCTGGTGAGTTGTTGAATCTCTGGACTGCTTGCTCTCGCTGATCTTGAGTTGAGCCGCCGTGTATCTTGAAAGTGTGCACCTCCGGCTTCCATCCTTTCATTCTTGTTACCAGCAATTCCAGGAATCGCAGAGAACGCACGTACTGGCTGAACACGAGTACCTTCTCTCCGGAAGCTTCTGAAAGGGACAGCAGATTGTGCACAAACTTTGCCTTCACCCCGTCGTTGATGTCAATCCCGCATATGATGGAACCAATCTTCTTACCGGCAGCGTTCCCATTTTTCTCACAAATGTTCTTGACATCTTTTAAGCATGGATGAAGAGAAACAGCATTGCATTTCGAACGTTTCTCAAATTTATTGAGTCCCACCAAACCCTTAATGATTTCTTCCTGCTTAGCACTCGTGTTCAGAAAAACTGTGAAGTCCACAAGTCCAGGTAGCTCCTCCAAAAGCTCACCTCGGTAATAGTGAAGTACATTCGCAGTTAGCTCGCGTAGATTCTGGATAATCATCACTCTCATTTTATCATTTGCATCCTTCTGAAGGTTTTCTTCGACCAGATCGAAGAAGTACTTATGCGAGATGTTCTTCGACCGTGAACTCTTCCCCAGCATGTCCACCTTGCTTAGTACGCGCTTCACTATCGCACGAGATCTCTCCATCTTCAAGAATTTGGGTCGGACGAGGTTCAAAATGTTGAAAACCTCGCTTACATGGTTCTGAAACAAGGTTCCAGAGAGCACCACTTTTCGAGGGGTTTGGATATTTGCGAGTGAAGTGAGCAGGTCAGTTTCCTCATTCCTCGGAGTGTGCCCTTCATCTAGTATGACAAGGCTTGGGACCTTCAGCAACTTCTCTTGGCACACGAGGGCTTCTGCATCAGAAGCGTGGTCGGAAACTATGCATGCAAATTGCTGGTAGCCCAGCAACAATATGCTTCTGCTGTCTTCCCACAGGTTCAAAACTTTGAGTTGTTCAGAACGGTTGTCAGCTTTGGAGGAGTAGAAGTCATACAAAGGGATGTCCTCAACTTGCCAACGGAGAAATTCAGCTCTCCATGTTGCCAGAATGCCCTTCGGAAGGATAATCAATGGCCGTCCAGCAGGGTATCTGGCCAGGAAGCTGTGGACGAAACTAATCAGCATAAAGGTCTTTCCAGAACCTGGTGCATGTGCTAGAATACAGCCTCCAGGGTTGTTTTCATCTGCCAAGTTCTTGATCAAGAAATTGAAACCTTCCACTTGGTGAGGTTTCATCTGTTGCGAATGCTGAGGGTGGATTGATAGAGAATTAGGAACCACTTCGAGAATAGCTCCAACAGGATTGGCAGCTGCATCCAGATCACTAGAGTTCCTGTGTTCTGAGGGGTACGTTCTGTACGATTGCTTTCGCTGATGCATGCAAGAGAAAATGAGAAATGTGGTTCCACCAAATTGGAAAATAAAAGGAAGGTATTGTTCTTTTTAAAATTTACCTGTTTGGATGAGGAGGATTGGCGTAGGATTTATTTAGTTCAAATTTGAACTAGATCCCAACAAAATCCTCGTCCAAACAGGAAGTAGAAATTTGCAGTTCAAAAACAACAATCAACTGCATTCATTAGAACACATATAAAAAAAATATCCCAATGGGTGCTGGTATAGGAAAATATGATTCATCTTTAGGACACAAAGGACATAATAACTGCTGGATAAAATTATGAACTGTTGCATTCAACATTAATCAGCAACAAGGTGATTGGCAGGAAGTACTATAGCTAGTTGATATTGTGATGCCAAATGGAGTCGTCTACTGCTAAGAAATGATTTTGAAATTATCATACTTTGAACACTTTCAGTAATTAGCAGTAAATTAAACTAATTTGGATCAGTAATTCCATACCTTTTTCCACTGGCACTCAATAATATTCTCAATATGTTGCTGGATCAGACCACAAACACGGCACACAATGCCCAAATCATCTTTCATCAGGAAGTCATGATGACATTCATTATCAGCTTCTTCACAAATATTCTTCTCTGATGGAACAATACTATGATCACTTCCAATGGTCTGGTGAAGTAAATTAAGTTGTTGAGACTCTCGACAAGAAGCAAGTAATGGCAAAACATAAACAAACAAAGGAGTAAAGGAATATTGTTAAAAGAATTCAGTTGTAGGATGATGGTAAAGCATCAAAATTTATGCCAGATGATGCAAAAGAATTGGGAACGAATGCAAAACCTGTTTCAAGACAACCAGATCATGCACTCTAACTTTAGGCTTTTAAGTAGTAAAATGCAAAAAAAAAGCACATAACTGACCTCTGACTAATATGCAGAAGGCAGCAATCAGAACTTTTTTTTACAATACAGCAAATAGACAGAAAGGGTACTCAATTGTAGGCCTGTACAATAACTATTCTGGGGCTTATCCAGTGAGAACCATCTCAGAGCAGGCATGAAAATCATCATCAAATTACCATGAAATAATTTATCAAAGAAAATGAGGGAGCTAGGAACTAAAGGAGCCTACCATCCTACAAATATTGATTTCTAAATTGATCTAAGAAACAACAAAAAAAAAATCTAAGAGAGAATTATAATATAACGAGTTAATTGGATACCTTAGAACATGCCAATGCAACTGACATGTCCCTCCAAAGATCTTCCATCTCATCAACTGGGCTGCCATTGTCGTATTTATTATTATTTCCATTCATCGGTGACTCACATTGTATGACTTCACAAGATACTTCGTAAGAATCAACAACGGAGATGTTGTCTTTCTCAACAGTTACTTTTCTTTGGACATTACCACCTTCTCCTTTCTTTTTTCCTTTCTCCTCATGATGACTCTGTTGAAATGCAAGAGAATGACATTGCTGGGAGAAACAATTACATTTATCAACTTGAACATTGTTATTACAAGAATCGATATTATATCTCGTAGGGTGAACTAAATCAATGTAGTTTTTTCTTAAAAAAAAAACTGTGTAGGCATATTGTATGACAAAAATGATGAAACTAAAACTACAATTCTTTGTATCTCAATAAAGCAAAACCAGGATATTCAAATATAACAAATTTGTTCCTGTAATAGATCAGACTACAAATTTCTTTAAGAGACATCCTTCAGTTGCTGTAAAGCGCAATACGACATTATCATACCAATACATGCATTCCTTGGATAAGGACTATCGAGGCTATCAAGATAAGGATACCGATTAGGAAATTAGGCGTAAATATAAAATGCTCAGCGATTGCCACTAGTTTTCTAATCGAGCAATATAGACGAAAGATGATTAACATTTCTAAAGCTAATAGCCAAGCAGACCTCATTGTTAATGTTTATGTTGATAAGGCTTTGCTTGATCAGTTGTTGCGGCTCTGAAGTACTATGGCCATCAAATGAAGCAATTTCCTTGGGTTTGAAACACAGTTGACAACTAGTGATACTGCTAAAGCCAGTAATGGCCATCAAATAAGTAAATTTAAGACAACATAATAAATCATACTAGCATAAGTTTAGACAAACTTCATACTGCTAAAGCTCACATAAGCTATTTGCTGATCATGGAAATAAGAATGCACATTGACATCCTCTCTTATTACTTAATAGTTATCTACTTTTTCCACTTTCCAGTAAAAACAATATGCATAAAATACCTTAAATCTTAAATGCATTGAGAAACATAGATTTTCATGATGAGTTGGCACACCTCATTGTCAATGGCCATGCTGTCCTTTCCATGCTTAACAACAGGTTGTGCTTCAGAACTGCTATTGTCATTATCCAGCATGATGATTTCCTGCTGTTGGTCAGGCTGCTCAGGGAGCAAGCATTCTTGGATATAGTTGGCATTTTGCTTAAAACCAGATGAATTTTCATCCCCAAATGACTTAATTCTGTCCTCATCATCAGAATCCACTAAAAAAACTGTTGTGTCAGCCCCAATATTGTCTACATTAGCATTGGCATGATCTCCAACATTGCACGCATCCAAATCGATGTAATTATCAGAACCAAAATTGCTCCCATTTTGTCCAGCGCTATGTAATCTTGCATCTGATGACTTGAGCACTGGACTGGCATAGGGCATCTGGATAGGTACTTCTTGCAACTTTTCTAGGGTGCGGATGAGTTCACACCTCTTGATATTGATTGCCTTGCAATCTTTAGTGGCACTCCCATACTTCGAGTCATTGAATTGCTCAAGAAACTGAAGACGGACACATCTGTTACGACCAATGATGCTTGACTGGGACTGGGTGCTTGGCGAGCTATCGTGCCCATTTACATGCTTCTGCCTTTTGCAGCTAGCAGGATACATCCTTCAGAGCAAAAGGAAATAACCATTCAATGAATAAGACGAACATAATGCATGTATAAGCTCAATTTTTTTTTAAAAAAAAAAAACATTTGAGCTGGTGGAAGATGAATTTTGAATTCCTCCCTTAGCTAGTGTATAAAGCGAATGGGAAATTTCATACTTTTCAGTTTTCACAACCACTTTGTACAGGTTACATATAACCATTTTTAAGTCACCTTCACTTTGGCATTCGTGAAGAAAATCATCATTGATAACAAATAAAGCAAACGAACAATGATGTGCAAATTAAAGAACAAAAATAAACAATTTCATCACAAATTAAGTACCAACACCCCCCATCTTTTCGCTAGAAACCGGCTATTCTGACTTGCAGCTCATACATCACAATCGTAAACATAAAAAAGGGTATTTATTTTCCTTCAGAAAAGAACACCATCAGGAAAAAGCTCAGCCAAATGCAGCCATCTCGAACCAAGAAACAACAAATGGAAAGGGAGAGTGAGATTATCTCGAAATGAGGCTGCTCGCAACTACTCCCAGAAGCATCCGCAGTGACCAATTTGTGCACCAAAACCTAGCGATTCAACTAGGGGCAACAAAGCTACAATAAAACCCAATAATTATGCGATTTTCTCAACTCACACCTCACGAAACAAGTCAAATTGGACCCCAAGAACTAAGAAATCGTCCGGTATGGTTGCCGGAGACAGAGTTCTACTCAAAACAAAAAGAAAGAAAGATTATTTACCAAAAGTTGATTTCGCATTTAATAATTTGAATCCAGTGACCATATATCAATAAAATAGAGTGATAAATCATCAAATACACATCAACTTTACGACAAATAATCAAATAAAAAAACAAAAACAAAAAAAACATTGATCGGCCCCGATGCGCCGGTCCAAAACCCCAACCCCAACCTGAGGAGAAACAGAGGAGTCCGAAGAGCCTCGCGAGAATTGCTAGGAGGGGGGAGTTACTTCTTCGGCGTGTCTTTCGCATGGGAGACTGCAAGAGTCAAGAGGTGCTTGTGTTCTTTCTCAAGTATGTACAAACGTTGAGTCGTGATCTCACTGAACTTTTTCTACTTTAGTCTTACACCAGCACGACCAGTTAACCGGAACCCACTTTGGTAGGCTATGTACGTCATTGAGGAATTAAGACGGGTACTACTAAATAAGAGTCGGGCTAACCCGGGAAGCTCTGAACGATTTGCGTATAGGCGTCCTGCGCGAGCGCCGCCGCGTGCTCGTGCTGGAAGGTGCCGATCAAGCTGAAAGATCTTCAGCTCGGGTCAAAGACGTGCGTGATCCACCGGCCCATAGGCTTTTGGTACACCCCGTGGTACCGGCGTGACGTCGTCGATTTTTTTTTTAATAATACACATTTTATTCGAAATTTCAAGAACATAGGTCGGGAAACAAATTACATAAATATACCCCGTCGCCCGTTGGTAGAGCGACACGGCTTCTAGGCTCCCCCTCTCGCCGGATGAACGGGTGACAGAGCGCCATGTCACGTGCGCCAGTTCATATCGCCCGATGGTTTGGTGACTGGATAAAAATCGATCGATCAACGGGCGATAGAGGGAGCACGCCCTTCTTGTCGTCCGTTGAACAGGCGACTGAGACCGATATTAAAACGGCTCGACGACACTGTTGCTCGCTCGAACGCTCATTCCATTCAGCTGAGACAGCCAGAGAAAGAAAAAAAAAAGAGTAGAAAAAGAAGAAAGAGGGAGGAGAGGGGAAAAAAAAGAGGAAAGGATGGACTGCGCAATATTAAGGTAATTTCTCGTTGTTTAATTTTTTAGTAGTAAGTTATGGTAGAGTAGAAATACTTTTAGTTACGGATAGATCTAGCGAATATAGATATTTCGTTGTTTATTTTATGTGCAGTAAATTATGGTAGATTAGAAATAATCTTAGCGAATGTATTTAGATGTAGAAATTATTCATATATATTCATGGGAATGTAGTTGGATGTAGAAATTATTTCGTTGTTTATTTTATGTGCAGTATTAAAATGGTAGATTAGAAATAAATTTAGATCTACTTAAATTTAGAGGTTACGGATAGATCTAGCGAATACAGATGTTTTATATGGATACAATTACGTCCATATATATTCATGGGAACGTAGTTAGAGTAGAAAAATTATTTCGTTGTTTATTTTATGTGCAGTAAATTTAATTACGTAATGTTTGAGTAGCCAAGTTACGTTGTTCCTTTCTTATTTACGTAACCCTGGCTTGAATACGGCTTTCTGGTTTTGCAATCCCTTCCAGCTCGAAAGCGAATCCACCGTCGCTCGCCGTCACTGATGGCGATTCCTCGTCGCCTCTCTCGCCTTCCCTCTGCCACCGCAACCACCAAACGCTCGACCGCAATACTCGCCGTTGCCCTTGGCGGGAGCGACGCAAGGCCCTCAACGGCCGTCCTGGCTGCTGCCGCGACGGCGGCCGCCGCCGCCGGCCGCACCTCCGAATGCCAGTCCCTCCTCCTCCGCATGTCGCGCCGCCGCGGCGCCTCCCGTCGAGATATCGTATCCTCCCTCCTCTCCTCGCCCCCGATCCCGCAGCCGCAGGTGTTCGACCTCCTCATCCGCACCTACACCCAGTCCCGCAAGCCCCGTGAGGCCTTCGAGGCCTTCCGCCTCCTCCTCGACCACCGCGTCCCCATCCCCGCCTCCGCCTCCAACGCCCTCCTCGCCGCCCTCTCCCGCGCCGGATGGCCCCACCTCACCGCCGACGCCTACCGCCTCGTCCTGTCCTCGAACTCTGAGGTAAACAGCTACACGCTTAACATCATGGTCCACAACTACTGTAAAACCCTAGAGTTCGATAAGGTTGACATTGTCATCTCCGAAATGGAGAAGAGATGCGTGTTTCCGGATGTGGTTACACATAATGTGATGGTTGATGCCAGATTCCGCGCCGGGGATGTTGATGCAGCGATGGCATTGGTCGACTCAATGGTTAACAAGGGGCTAAAGCCTGGTATTGTGACGTATAATTCGGTGTTGAAGGGGCTGTGTAGGAATGGAAGGTGGGATAAAGGGAGGGAGGTGTTCAGGGCAATGGACGAGTGTGGGGTGGCGCCAGACGTTCGGAGCTTTAATATTTTGATTGGGGGATTTTGTAGGATTGGGGAGGTTGAGGCGGTGAAGTTTTACAAGGAGATGCGGCGGCGTGGGCTTACACCAGATGTGGTGAGCTTTAGTTGCTTGATTAGATTGTTCGCAAGGAGAGGGAAGATGGACCATGTGGCTGTGTACTTGAGAGAGATGAGGGGGTTTGGGTTGATGCCTGATGGTGTGATTTACACAATGGTCATAGGTGGGTTTTGTAGGGCTGGGTTAATGGCGGAGGCTCTGAGAGTTAGGGATGAGATGGTTGGCTCTGGATGCTTGCCAGATGTGGTAACTTACAATACATTGTTGAATGGGCTTTGTAAAGAGCGCAGGTTGTTTGATGCAGAGGAGCTCTTGAATGAGATGAGGGAGAGAGGGGTTCCACCGGATTTATGCACATTCACAACTTTAATTCATGGATATTGTAGGGAGGGTAACATAGAGAAGGCATCACAAAAATTTGATACTATGTTGCACCAGCGTTTGAGGCCAGACATTGTGACATACAACACTTTGATTGATGGAATGTGCAGACAAGGTGATCTGGGCAAAGCTAATGAGCTATGGGATGATATGCATTCTCAAGAAATCTTCCCCAATCATGTTACCTACAGCATCCTGATAGACAGCCACTGTGAGAAGGGACAAGTGCAACATGCATTTGGTTTTTTGGATGAAATGGTAAATAAGGGCATTTTGCCAAACATCATGACTTATAATTCCATCATTAAGGGTTATTGCCGGTCTGGAAATGTATCAAAGGGGCAACAGTTTTTGCAAAAGATGAGGCATGACAAGGTGCTGCCTGATTTAATTACTTACAACACCCTAATTCATGGTTATGTTAAAGAAGAAAAGATGCATGAAGCTTTTAATTTGCTTAACATAATGGAGCAGGAAAAGGTTCAACCAGATATTGTCACGTATAATATGCTCATAAATGGGTTTTCTGTACAAGGTAACATTCAAGAAGCTGGTTGGGTTTTCAAGAAAATGGCTGCTAGAGGAATTGAACCAGATAGATATACATACATGTCCATGATAAATGGTCATGTTGCAGCTGGCAACTCGAAGGAGGCATTTCAGCTTCACAATGAGATGCTTCAAAGAGGGTTTGCTCCTGACGACAAATTCTGAGGGCTATTATTTTCTGCCATGTTGGATATTATGGATGCGTTGTTTACTTTAAGAAAGAGAAATGCAGGCATTGTGCGGTTTGTCAGCATTTTTGGAATTCTCGCTCTAACATTCTGTGGACTTGAAGGTGAGTATGAGAAAATTTACCATTCAGCGTTAAAACATCATCTAGTTTATGCCCACCACCCTTCTACTCATTGACATAGTGGAATCAGCCATCATATATGATGCCTACTTTACTAGTTTGAGTACGACTTGGTAAGATTAATGTTAACCACTTATCCTTTGTCTGACCAACCAACAAAATTTCTATTCTGTACAAGTATTTGTTCTCCTGATATGAATGGTTCTTGATTGGGATTCTTTTGCTACATTATGCATTTTATCCCTCTAGATGGTTTGCAATTTGGCACCATCACACTGACTGTTGTAATTTTGTGTAGGCATCTGGTAAAGTTTTGTGGAAGTTTCCCATCGGGTAGCCAAGCCTCCAAGGGAACAAAAAGTTCCACATAAGTGATTTTTTTGGGACTGCCTTCACCAAGTTCCAGGAATATTCTGTTAGGAGGTGTGCTTTTGTTTTCTGGGCACTGGAGGAATCTAGTGTGTCTTGAATTTCTCAGGTACTTTGTTTCTTCCCCATGTTTTCTTTTCTTTTTTTGATGCGAAATAGTAGGGGACTATTTTCTATCTTCTACCAGTGGAGGCGCATTTTTAGATATGTCTTGGTGGCTGGTGCTGTGGTAGTAAAGTGTCTAGTCCTTGGACTTTGTGATCAGAACCATTTTAAGATCAGTGTGCGAGGACTTAATTTGACAAAACTTTTCTACAGTTTGAATAGTCGTATTGCTAGTCAAGTGCATTTTTGACACCATCTATTGTTATAGTTACTACAGCCTTATCTACAGTTTAATTAATTGTTCCTGTTCTGGGGACCTGAAAATATTAGGAAGATCACTGAAACTCTTACTAGGTGAGTGATTTTACACAAAGTATTGTAATGTCTGAGTGAGACACCTACAGTCTGCAGATTCCATAATGCGGTCACAAAACACATTGCTAGGTTATGATTTGTGATGCTACTTGTTATCACTGAATCTTATCTTTTCAGTTGAACCCTTTGTATAGGAACAATACAGAATAAATGGGGGGTCAACGTAACAAAAGTTTAGGATAGAAAGAAAGGAACTTCCCTCCAAAATCTGGTGCTTATGTGTTCCCTATTTTATGTTGGTTAATTGACTGAGCCTATGCCTTGGATATGGCTGATTGCTTTGTTTGAAAAGATCAATCTAAAGATGTTTCTTTTAGGGCAAACGAATAGCAATACAGGCGGGACCGCTTGCTAATGAGGCACAATTAACAGAACAACAGTGTAAAAATTATCAAATGTTGATTCCCACTGCTTTAGTGCTTCTCAAAAACCATGAGTTAAAATCACACCCTCTCGATCAGGTGCTGCTGAGTTAACATCAACTGTAAACCTGGAGGATATCATGCGAAGCCAGGGATAATCAGAAGAAAAGAACAGAGTGTACATAAAAAGGTATAATTATCTTTCTACTGTCGTATTTACAATTATCCTCAAGAGAATATCATATGTACATTGCACAAACTTACACCATCACTTTACATGCAGGGCAACCAAAACTGTTGTACAAATTGCAAAAAAAGAAATGAAATTGACTGTGGAGGGTATAAATGCGCCTCTTCAGCCTTAGCTCCAGTCGTGCACGGAAAGAGAAGAAAGAAAAGGAATGTTTACACGCCTCAAAAGACAAAACTCTCATGGTGGCATGTTCCTCCAGCATACTACGAATATTAAAACTCATGGATTTCTCGGCCTCTCGTTTATTCAGCCGACGTGTTCGTTCCTCCTTTGTCCACGTCACCCTGCTGGGCTCGCCCGGCTATACGGGTGATATGTTTTAACGGCATCGGTTTTCGCTGACGGACGCGCGGTGTAGCGGTAGGCGCCCTCGCCTTCAAGCCCCCGATCGTGACTTTGAGCCCCGGCGCGCGCTTGCCCGCCGTCGCCCGCAGGATTTTTGCCTGCGTGATGCGTGGTGGTGTCGCGGAGGCCGTCGCGTGTCCTGATTTTTTTGAGGTGACACCTTCGAAATTTCTAGAAATTACGTATATGTACATTTTTTTTTTATAGAAATGTCCCCAAAAAATCTAGAACCGGTTTTAAATTATGGGGAGTCCCTGAGAAATTGCAAATGCAAATGCAAAGAAGTCTATAATTTTTAGCATATTTTACAAATATCTTTATATACGTGTATAATATATACCGTTGCAAATGCAATTGAGTACTCTCTCTGTCCCATTATATAATATAAGGCATAACTCATACCAACGCAGAGACCAAAGAAGTCGTTATGTCGTAGGGCTCGAAGGGGTTAATGCATGCATGCATACACATGAGAGATGGAAGAGAAGCCAGAACATGAACCGTACCGCCGTGAGAGTTAATACCGCGCGCGTGAACAGGAGCCGAGGAGGCGACGCGCTCTGTATTCTGGGACATGGAAAAAAAGTGGTTGTGCCTTATATTTTGGGATGGATGGAGTATAAACTAGCAAGGGCGTAGCCAACGGGAGGGCTCCATTAGGCTTGAGTCTACCCTCCGGCCGTCGGACCTCAAGTACCCTCTTTAACACCGACACTCAGTTTTTGGCATAGTGGCGGTGAATGACTGTAAATGCAATTGCGTATAAAACTAGCAGGGCGTAGCCAACAGGTTGGCTCCATTAGGCTTGAGTACTCTGCCGCTATCGGATCCTAAGTACCCTCTTTAGCACCAACGCTCAGTGTTTGGTATAGTGATGGCGAATGCACGTGCGCTCGGGCGTAGCAAGTTTTGCTAGGTGGTGAGTTACTTTCTGGGCCATGTGGCTTTATAGGATGTTGCTTATTGAATGCTTAATTTGGCAATTTGTAACTTTGCTTGCTACCTACAAAACTAGACTCGAACCCTAGACGCACGCAAAAATCATAGGGGGGCGGTTCGACACCTCTCCTTCGTGAGGACATGGTAGTCCACTGAGTCAAGGGCGCTTAATGCACGTCGCAGGGGCACGGTGAGGGCGTCAAGTGGATGTTGGGGAGCTGACGAGGGCGCGAGCTTGTGACGATGGGCAACCCACCGTGGTGACGGCGAGCAGGCAGGGAAGGTGGCGTAACATGAGTTTGCGAGTGCCTAACTAGTTGAGTGAGCTGACCGTAACAACAAATATGCCATGTGAGCCCTTCTTCCGATATATGATTTTTTTATCAATTGTAATTATGTCAATGGGTTGAATAAAGACATTAGATTTGTTTGTTTGATTGGTGCTAACTTGTTCATAGATTTTTAAAACTTTGACAACCGAATATTGCACATATATTTCTCAATAATAAAGCGCCAGTAGTAACCTTTGAACCAATTAAAACACAACATAAATTATTTAATATGTTTATCTTGATTTAGATTAATACTTTGAGCCTCTCCTCTACTTTTATCACAGCTTGGTCACTGTAAACTAGTACACAGTGCGTGTCAGCGTGTGGTTTCCTTGAGGTTCAAAATTAGACGCTGTCATGTGGAGTGGAATACTTGTAAGCTTGACCGTTGTGTAAGAGTCACACAAGGATCCCTTCCGCAGTATAGTTACTAAATTTCTTTCTCGGCGAAAACTTATTTCGAGTTCACAAACACCTGTCGTTCTGTGCATGGATCTCCAAGGTTCGGTGGATGGAGGCCAAAATCTCTTGTATTTGCAGGGTGATTACGTTTCAAAAAAATATACTCCATTTGCATCGTGATAAGCGTTGCCAAATTCAGTGCGAGTGACGGCTCCTAAAAATATCGATTTCAGTGTGAGTGGAGCCGTGTGTTACGTACACATGGTCGCTGCCTCAGGAGAGAAACGGCCTACATAATTTATTAGGCCAGACATAAAGCCCATATCCAGCTGGGCAGTGAAACTTTAGCCCATCCTGCTTCTATAAAAGCCTAAAAAAAACCCCGCCCTTGTCCTCCCTCCGAACCAAAAATTTCAGAAACCATCCAGATAGGCGAAAACCTCCCGCAGTCCCGCCCCTTCTCCGTTCCCCACCTCTTGAGCCCCTCGGCCCTCGTCTCGCGATGCACCCCGGCGGCGGCGGCGCGGTCTGCGTGCTGAACGTGGCGGAGAAGCCGTCGGTGGCTAAGTCCGTGGCGGAGATCCTGTCGCGCGCCTCGGGGGGGATGCGGTCGCGGGAGGGCCGGTCGCGGTACAACCGCGTCTTCGAGTTCGACTACGCCATCGGCGGCCGCGCCTGCCACATGCTCGTCACCTCCGTCACGGGCCACCTTATGGAGCTCGACTTCGACGACCGGTTCCGCCGCTGGCACTCCTGCGACCCCGCCGACCTCTTCCACGCTCCCGTCCGCAAGGTCGTCCCCCAGGTATGGCTCTCTGCCCCCGCTCGCGCATTTCGCCCAACAGTTGTGCGCGTGGCACCGTGGCCTGTGAATGGTGGTCTCTCGCGTCGATTATGATTGGTTGATGCATTTCGTTGTAATGGTTTCGTGGTATCTTACTGTCCGCGTCCATGGAGTTGGTTGCGCTCAACACACGGTGAAATGCGCCTCATGGAAATTTCGTCGAACAATTGATGTGCGTGCTGTGGTGTACCGTTTGTACCTTGATTCCCGTAAGCAGTTCGTGGGCATGCTATACTGAGGGGGCCTGCTTTGTAGTGGCAACTAATGGCTAAAATCCTGGCCCATCCACATGAATCCCGGCAGTGAATGGACCTCCTAAACAAGGCCTTAAGGCTGAACTTGTGATTGCAGGCAAAGCAGGGTAGTTGCACAGTTGTACACTTGTACTGAATACTGCAGATCAACCCCATTGGAAGGGACAATGTTCAGGCCTTTTTCTGGGAAACAAGCAAGAAGGAAATAAAAGTTTATTCTACAGCACCATTCAACTTCCAGCCCTTACAGGGCATTAGAATAATACTTTCATAACTAAAAAGAACTACAACACATACAGCAAAATTTAGAAACTACGAGGAGTAAAAAAGCAACCAGAAATATGAATTTCAATGATTCACACAAGTCATCTAGGTATCCTCCATTCCTCTCCTCCAGCTTGTTCTTCGTTCTTCCATTCCAGCATCAAGGAGTTGGATACTGCCTCTTGGTTGGCATGCACAGCAGCAATAGCTTAAGCTTTCTGGTTGATATGGTTTGACGCTGCTTCACATCCAAAAAAAGGAAAGTAAGTTTATGCCAAGCGAAACTTGGATGTTGAGAGTATCCTTTGCTTGGTGGTCTTCATTGATCCAATCAATTATTTATGTATTTTCTTGTTTTTTCTTGGAATCTGCTTCTCTCTTCCTGTCTAGATGAATTTGTTAAGGAACATGCAAGCATGGGTTGACTTGACTGGCAATGTTCAATTGTCTATATTTGTCCATCATGTTGGCGCATAGTGTGATTACTTTGTGTTTTTGTGCACAGGTATGTCGGTGGTATGATCATGATGTTAGTATAACTGCTCAGTTTATTTGCAGTTGAAATCTATTCATGAATTTTGTTTCTTAAAGTGCAGGATAAGCAGGACATAAAAAGAACATTGGAAGAGGAAGCTAGGAAGTGTCAGTGGCTTGTGCTATGGCTTGATTGTGATAGAGAGGGTGAGAATATCGCATATGAAGTTGTTGAGATTTGCACAGGTGCCAACAGTCGTCTCAACATTTGGAGAGCTCGTTTCTCTGCTTTGATTGACAGGTATTGGTTGCTATGGACTGTCTGCCTGCCCTCTATTGCAAAGATGGCATGTCCATCTCCTGTTAATCTGTCTTAAAAAAAATGAAATGACAGGGAAATACATGACGCTGTGCAACATCTTGGCAGACCCAACAAGCTCTTTGCTGATGCTGTGGATGCAAGACAGGTTATTTCAGTTAGCACTCCGACCTTTGAATTTGTGGTTGGTGTTTCATATTCTTGTGTTGCAACTATCAACTGAACTAAAGCACTACTGCAACGCTAGCAAAGTGATATCCATGTAAATATTCTGCCACATGTTTCGACTAAAACTGTTGCTCTGTACTGCTGTTGGAATTGAATAAACCTAAAAGAAGCAGAGATGCTAGTACATTTTGTTCCTGCTTATATTCTTCTTCTCAAATGAATACGCATTTGCTTGCACCTTCTGACTGTCTTGAAAAGCTCATGCAAATAATAAGAGATTTTGTACAGGAAATAGACCTTCGCATAGGTGCCTCCTTCACTAGGTTTCAGACAATGCTGCTAAGAGATGCATTTGTCCTTGATGTCACTGGGGATGACAGGAATGTAATTCTAAGCTACGGTCCTTGTCAGGTACTTCACCATATAGTATGAACATAAGATACTGAATATGTGCTCATTTATCATTTCGGTCTAAGATTTTCTTTTCATTCCAGTTTCCAACCCTAGGATTTATTGTTGAGCGTTTTTGGGAGGTACAAGCTCACGAACCTGAAGAGTTCTGGACAATAAATTGTTCTCATACATCAGTTGAAGGCACTGCATCTTTTGGTTGGATGTAAGATGCACACTTTCGAAGTTGTCCTGATACTTTCCTTACAAAAGTCATGTGACATTTTTCTTGTTTGGCAGACGTGGCCATTTCTTTGATTACTCGTCTTCTATTGTGATCTATGAAATGTGTGTTGAAGCACCAATGGCAACAGTGAGCCCTGCACATCATTTATTTCAATACCAGTAGTTTCAAAATTAATAATGATGGACATCTTCAATGACAGATCGAAAGATTTTTAAATTGTTTCATTTCGTTTCCCGCAGGTACAAAATGTCAGGAATCAGGAGAAATTAAAATACCCCCCATACCCATTAAGTACTGTGGAGCTTCAGAAACGTGCTTCTAGGTACTTCAGAATGAGTTCAGAACACACAATGAAGGTAGTAAAAAAAACTTTTTAGTGTCTTATTTTTCCTTAACAGTTTTGCTAGCTAATAATAGCATAGCTCAGTGTCCTGATGTTTTGTTTGCTGGTTTCTCGTGCTGTCCATATCAGGTGGCTGAAGAACTGTATCAAGCTGGATTCATTAGTTATCCCCGGACAGAAACTGATAATTTCTCTCCAAACACTGATCTACATGTCAGTTTTGAAATTTACTAGTGTGTCTTGTCCATGTCCTTATTTCTGGTCTTGATGATTCTGATCACACTTTTTTTTAGAATTGCATATATAGTTTTAGAGTCTTACATGGTTTACATGATATCATTTTTTTCTGAGAGAAGCCAAATTAGGTAATTTATCTGACAAAGTGACAAGTGAAAAAGAAGATGTTGTCAAACAATTGTCTATTGTGAATTTAAGTTGTTAAAACTTTTGGTAGTCATAACAACATGTTCCTCCTTTTTTTCCATTTGACGTGGATATGGTAACACTTGATGATCTTCATTGCATTTAATTCATAAATGTGTTTCCATATGCCATTGATGAAACACCACTGGGAAAAAAGTAAAAAAAAAAACATATCTTACATTCCAATTCATACTTGCGATGATTATACCATTTTTTTATTTTCCTTTGTTTGTGTTTTCAGTTTCTCTTCATGCCTTACATGTTTGACTCCCTTTGACTTAGACAATTGTACGTGAACAAGTGGCTCATCCTGTTTGGGGAACATATGCTCAGCGACTTTTGGATCCTGAAGCAAGACTCTGGAGAAACCCCAGCAATGGTGGTCATGATGACAAGGCACATCCTCCTATCCATCCAACAAAATTTTTGGCTGGTGACTCCAACATGTCTCCAGACCATCATGTATGTATCATTCCTAAATAACATAGATATATTACTCAGGCATCATATCAGTTCCACAATACCTTTTTCAATTCCATTGTTTTTATGATCTACAAATCTAACAAAGTTTTGCATATCTGATTTCTGGTGTCCAGAAATTGTATGAGCTTGTTGTTCGCCATTTTCTTGCTTGTTGCTCCCAACCTGCAGTTGGAGCTGAAACAATTGTGGAAATTGACATTGCCGGTGAACAGTTCAATGCATCAGGGCGTGTCGTACTTGCTGTGAGCATCCTCAAATGTTGTAGTAATCTTTTGGTGTTGCTTACATTTAGGTCCTGTTTGTTTGAGCTTTTTCTCTAGCTTAAAAGTCAAAAGATAAAGCCTAAACAAATGTGTAATTTTTTAACTGGCTTTTCAAAAGTCACAAGTCTCTATATAATTAAAACCAAAAGGTACCTGAGACGTGTTTTTTTGACTTATTGAGTGTTAGTTTTAGATCAATGCCAATGAAGTTAGGGTAAAATTACTGACCTCTATCACGTTAAAAGCAACTGCTTTTAAGCTGTTTAAACCAAAAGGCTGTCTTTAAGCTATAAGCCAAAAAGGTTGGGCCTTAATAGGCTATTATCCATACTTCAAGAAATATGAAGCTGTGGCATCTCCTAATTATATGGTCCTGCATGTTCTAGAATTCTATTGGAAAATTAGTTCCACTGATAGATCTGGGAAACAAGAGTAGGGTAAGGTATATAATCGGTAATGAAGCAACTATACCTAATGTACAAAGGTGAAGGAGCGTTAGCTGATTTCCTTGACGTTGAATCTGCAATAAAAGACACGGGTAGTTATTTCTAATATATGAGCATGAAGCAGGGAAAACCCAGGATGGATTTAAATTTGGCAATTATAGTGCACTAAAACTACTTTCGTATTCGTTGAAAAGGGAAAAGGGGGAGCATGTGCGCAGAAAGTGAATCAGACAACATGTAAATCAATAGTAAATGTGTGACGAATAATTGTTGCCCCCTGACATTCGTTGGTACTTATGTAGCGTATTAGCAAACCAGGCTTCTGCTCTTACAGGAGAAATGTTGTATCCACGGAATGCGGGCAAGAAACTTTCTTTTCTTTAGTAGATCACTAGATTTTTTCTTTTTATTATAGTATCACCATGATTTCTGGTGCAATAAAAGTCTTTCATTCTCTTCTACATTTGGGATCTGGAAATTTTCCATTTTTAATAAAAAATGTTATATACTTTCTCTGTAGAAAAATTATTTGGACGTTTATCGCTTTGACTCATGGGGCGGTGCATTACTTCCAACATACACTGTTGAGCAGCAGGTTTGCTGCATTCATACTCGATGTTTATTTGTTGATACCTTTTTTTCTTGTTATGATGTTGTTGTGCCTTCTGTGCAAGCAAATATAAGAAATACCAGTGTGAACAGTTATAAAAATTAGCCAGTTTAATGACTGATAAATTTGTGAATTGAGCAAAAGAGCTAGTATATTCGTTGGTAATAGAAGAGTATATACAGCTTTGGGCCAAAATGAGCTAACACTAGATGGGCCTATATTTACATCTATTACACACTTAACAAAATTCATATTTTGAATTGAAAACCTGATCTTTTAATCATAAGTATTGATGATGTCTAGGCAAAGTTTGCAATATGTATGTCAGCGTATCAGTTTGTGCAATATATATGGATTAGTTATCTAGTTATTCAATATTTGTCAATTACAATATATACAGATCAGTTGCTCAGCATTTTTTGTGAAAATGATTATTACCTTGAATTTTTTTGAATCCTTTTAATCTAACACAACATTAATCTGAACAGTAATTTAAAACCTTGCAGTTTGTTCCGACAACTTTAACGCTTGATTCTGGAGTCACTCGACCACCGCCTCTTCTTGCTGAAGCTGACCTCCTTAGCTGTATGGATAAAGTACACCACTTCAGTTCTTCTTGTCATCTATGTTATAGTCTTTTCTGTGGCAATACCTATGTATCTAAAATTGCTGAGTTGTGCAAAATTTTGACTCCTTTTGGTTCTATTTCCAGGCAGGAATTGGCACTGATGCAACCATGCATGATCACATAAAGAAGTTACTTGACCGTTGTTATGCAACCAAAGATGCAAATATGCGTTTCTCCCCAACAAATCTTGTGAGTTTGATGCCAGATGAAAAATTCCATTTATAGCATAATTATACTGTTTGAACGATGAATTTGGTTACAATTGGTGGTGTGTCAATGTGTGTGCTTTGTTAAACTAGTCTTGTATAGGGTGTTATTTGCTATTTACCCTCTATTGTCCATGTACATTTTTTTGGCCCATTGGCCCAGTTGGAGTGCAAGCTACTATTTTAACATGGTATCAGAACCTTTTGGTTGCAGCCCTAGCTAGGGTTCCTCAGCCCAGCATTGTAGCCGCCGCCGCCGCCGCAGGTCCTCGCCGACGACGCTACCGCCGTCGCTGCAGCTCCCTCCGGCGGCACTCTCCTCTCTTCTTTCTCTCCTCTGCCTTCGGTAGAGCGTCGTTGCCTCCTCTCCTCTACCTCTCTGGCCTTGACTCCTCTCCGATGGTCGACGCGACGGGCGGGTGAGGCATCGGTCCGAGAAAAGAGATGCGATGGCCATCTCAGAGCACCGAAGGAGTTGGCAGGGGAGTTGTGCAGTTGATGTAGAGGACGCCGGCATAGTTGGCAGAGGTGTTGTGCAGCTGGACTGGAACGAGATGCGATGGACGGAGAGGACGCCGGCGCAGGTGAATGCTGTCTCTACTGTTGTCTATCTTGTGAACCTTCAGCCTTCTACTGCTCTTCGAGGTGCCACTCCTGTTGAGCGTCTCTTTGGCAGGACTCCTCAATACAGTCACCTTCGTGCGTTCGGGTGTGTTGTTTTTGTGCTTCTTCAGCCTCGTGAGCGGACGAAGCTGACTGCTCAGTCTGTTGAGTGCGTTTTTCTGGCTACGATGCTGAGCGCAAGGGTTATCGTTGTTGGGACCCTGTGGCTCGTAGGATCCGGGTCTCCCGAGATCTCACCTTTGATGAGTCTCGATCCTTCTTCACCCGTGATCCTTCCTCTAGCCCGCCCTCTACTTCTGATTCGCTCTCTTTCCTCACTCTACCTGATGCTTCCTCCTATCCACCACCACCCTCTCCTCCGTCCCTATCTTTACCTCCATCCTCGCCACCATCACCCTCACCTTCCATTCCCGTCCCTTCGTCCGCTACTCCACCCTCTCTCTCATCACCTCAGCAGCCTCGTCGTCCATCTCCTCCTGTCCGTTTCTACTACACTCGTCGTCCATCTCCTCCCAGTTCCTCCTCCCTTCTAGGTCCAGCTCCTACTCCCACTACAGAGTCCTCTCCCTCTGCTCCTACTTCAGAGTCTACCTCTCCTGCTCCTTCACCGCGGTACGCTCTTCGTGATCGGAGTATGGTTCCTCGTCCCGATCGCTACGATTTCGTTGCTCTTGCTACCGTTTCCTCTGAGCCTACTTCCTATCGCGATGCTGTTACTCATCCTGAGTGGCAATTCGCTACGGCTGAGGAGCCTGCTGCTCTAGAGCGCACTGGAACTTGGGACCTTGCCTCTCTTCCCGCTTCTGTCACTCCTATCACGTGCAAGTGGGTCTATAAGATCAAGACTCGCTCTGATGGCTCTACTGAGCGCTATAAGGCGCGTCTCTTTGCACGTGGTTTCCAGCAGGAGTATGGGCGTGACTACGAGGAGACCTTCGCTCTTGTTGCTTATCGGACCACTGTGCACACACTTGTGGCCGTTGCTTCTGTTCGCTGGTGGACCATCTCCTAGCTTGATGTGAAGAACGCTTTTCTTCACGGTGAGCTACGTGAGGAGGTCTACATGCACCCACCTCCTGGCTATTCTGTGCCAGATGGCCACATGTGTCGCCTTCGTCATTCTCTCTATGGGCTCAAGCAAGCCCCTCGTGCTTGGTTTGAGCGCTTCACCTCTGTTGTCACCACTGTTGGTTTTGTTGCTAGTGAGCACGACCCTGCTCTCTTCGTTCACACTTCTCCTCGTGGTCGTACTCTTCTTCTCTACGTGGATGACATGCTCATCACTGGTGATGGTCCTTAGTACGTTGCCTTTGTGAAGGCACGTCTCAGTGAGCAGTTCCAGATGTCTGATTTGGGTCCTCTTCAGTATTTCCTTGGGGTTGAGGTCACTTCCACACCGGAGGGCTACTACCTCTCCCAGCGGAATTACATTCAGGATCTCCGGGCATGTCTCACTGATCAGCGTACTGTTACCACTCCTATGGAGCTTCACCTTCAGCTTTGTTTTACTGACGGTACTCCTCTTGAGGATCTTACTTGCTACCGCCATCTAGTTGGGAGTCTTGTTTACCTTGGCATTACTCGCCCTGACATCTCCCATGCTGTTCACATTCTGAGCCAGTTTATGTAGACTCCTACTCAGATACATTACCGTCATCTCCTTCGAGTCCTGTGGTATCTTCGTGGTACCATTGATCATCGTCTGTTTTTCTCTTGCTCCAGCTCTTTGTAGCTCCAGGCCTATTCAGATGCTTCCTGGGCTAGCGATTCCTTTGATCACAAGTCCCTCTCTGCTTATTGTGTCTTCCTTGGTTTTTTTTGATTGCTTGGAAGACCAAGAAGCAGACTGCAGTTTCTCGCTCCAGCACTGAGGCTGAGTTGCGAGCGCTGGCCTCTGTGATGGCTGAGGTGACTTGGTTACGGTGGCTCCTGGCAGATTTTGGTGTTGCTGTCTCTACCCCTACGACAGTGTGCTCCGACAGTACCGGCATTATCAGCATTGCTCGAGATCCGGTGAAGCATGAGCTCACTAAGCACATTAGCGTTGATGCTTCCTATGTTCGGTCGCAGGTGCAGCAGCAGGTGGTTGCCCCTTCAGTATGTGCCTTTCGAGGTTCAGATCGCAGATTTCTTCACCAAGGCACAAACGAAGGCGCATCATGATCTTCATCTCTCTGAACTCAATGTTGTGTATCCACCTTGAGTTTGAGGGGGGTGTTAAACTAGTCTTGTATAGGGTGTTATTTGCTATTTACCCTCTATTGTACATGTACATATTTTTGGCCCAGTTGGAGTGCAAGCTACTATTCTAACATGCTTATGATGTAGGACCTGGTGGATCTTTCGCTAGCATTTATAATCTACGTAGAAAATGATACTATGTTTGATAACCCATAAGAAGTATGCATGAAAGTCTTTGCCCACATTTTGTGAGATGTCCCCCTAGCCACAGTGCAATTATTTTCTTTTGAAGATATATTCAAAACTCAAAAGAGAAAATACACATAATTCTCCTTTCGAATAGGTAACATGTTGTCAAGATGCATACATTACCGAGGCAAATCCATTACTTTAGTAAAAAAAATTAACCTTATCATAATGATGACTCTGTTGTTTGATGTTTGAAAGTACGATGCCTTTTCACTTTTGCTTATGTAACATGTGCATACTTCTTGAGTAAATAGTTGAAAGTGTCAATCTAATTATTGCTACTGCAAATGGCATATATTGTGTTCTATTTCCTTTTCATTTAGCTTCTAAGACTTCTATCCAACAAGTTCTGATGAGCCACTTTAGTTTCAATTTGTAATTAAGAGTGGGTTGTAAGATAGTTTTTTCTCCAGTGTGCAGAAAGTACAGTTCCACTCACATCACTAATAAGTGTCTTTTTTTTTGTAAATGCAGGGTGAGGCGTTGGTACTGGGTTATGATGAAATGGGGTGAGTTAATTCTTAAATCTCTGCACTTATTGAATCCACATAGGACGAATTATACTTTGTTGCTCAAAATAAACTTACAAATTTTAGGTATGAACTCTGGAAGCCTTATTTAAGATCAATGATGGAAGCTGATATGAAATCAGTTAGCACGGGTACAAAGAGTAAGTTGGAAGTACTTGAGAGTTGCTTGCAGCAGATGAAGGCTTGTTTTCTTGATGTAAGTTGTATTTTCCTGTATGCCATGTTATAAAAATAGAAAAACATAGTGATATCAAATCACAGAAAAAAGAAGCAACGCAAATGTTCTTTGTCATCTACAGGTTTACTCCCTCCAGTCACAAAAGAGTGACGTTTTTTTACTATTCAGAGTCAACAGGATGCTACTTTGTCCACTGTACTTTTTTATCATACTAGTAAAGTGTCCGTGCGTTGCAACGGATCTCAAATTAATGATGACACCATAAGTTCAAACTCTTAAAAACAAAAAAACGAGAATTTAAAACTTGAGCTATCACTTATTTGAGATCCGTTACTGAAGAATCACTGAACAAAAAAACGTGAAGGGCTGACGTGATGGCTACAGTGACTCACCTACTGGGCTTTGGGTCTCTACTGTTCTGACCCAAGAATGGCCTAACAGACTCACCATTACCACAAACTCATTCTTATAATAGTTAAGATATTCGGAAAAAGTTAGGAAATTATAATATTATGAAAGTATTTTTCATGATAAATTCACTCATCATTTTCGTTTTGACGATATATTTGGTCAAAATTAATTAGTTTCGACTGCACGCATTCTAGGGCGTAACTCTTTTGTGACCAGAGAGAGTATTGAATTAGCTACAGCTCCAGTGAATTGCTCTGAAATTATATTTTGTCAGTTGACCACATTGTGATTATTGGTGCAATGCAGGCAAGGGCAAACAAAGTGAAGCTCCTTGATGCAATGGGAACATTCTTTGCTAGGTTTGATTGGATCCCTTTGGTTTTCTTCTTTTCTTGTTACAAATTTCTAGCTTCACTTTGACTATTTTATCTAGGTCAAGAAGACCTACGAATGAGACACATAATCCTATAGAAGTTGTGAGGCCATGTGGTGCATGCAACGAGTCTGAAATGGTGCTGAAGCGAAGGCCGGTAAATTTTCTCCCCATGCCCCTTTTCATGTTTTAGGGAATTTGGAAGTGTTACTATGTTCATGCTTGAGCTTTGCTGTTCTTCTCCTAGAGTGGTGATTTTATGGTTGGCTGTCGGAGCTTTCCTCAAGTGAGTAACATGTGATCTTTCCTTAATTATTAGGTTTTTTAAATGAAAAAAGAAACAAGAAAGAACTCATTACTTTATCTTGCTAGTGTTACAAATGTTGAGTTGATGATGAATACAACAGATCTAGACCTGTATATATAGCCTACACTACATGGGCCTATATGGGCCTTAACACCCCCCCGCAAACTCAAGGGGGCTTCAAAGCATTGAGTTTGAGCAAATGAAGCCGATGTTGCTCAGTCTGCTTTGGTGAAGAAATCGCAACTTGCAATTCAGGATGGTACATCTTGGAGAGCAATTGTCTTTTGATTGCAATGAGATCGAGTAAAAGAGGCATCAACACCAATATGTTTTGTAAGTTCATGCTTAACAGAATCATTTGCAATCTGTATGGCACCAGTATTGTCACAAAAAAGAGGTGTGGGAGCATCACAGGGAAACTCCAAAAGTGCCAAGCGAAGCCATATAATCTACGAAGTTGTAGTGGCAAGTGCTCGAAGTTCCGCTTCAGACGACCAGAGAGGCGGCGGCTCAGCTTCTTGGACTTCCATGCAAGTGGGAAGAGCCAAGAAGGATACAATAACCGATGTGAGCGTCGATCGATCTGATCACTTGCCCAAGTAGAGTCAGGAGTAAGCATGAAGATGTAGTGGACTATCACAGGCATAGAAGACATTGGGATGAAGTGCCTCTTAAGTATCGAAGACTCGAATCAAATGTCCATAATGAACCGAGGTAGGAGCGCTACAAACTGGCCGAGTATATGAAGCTGCATGGGCAATATCAGGTCTAGTAACAGTGAGATAGACTAGGCGACCCACAATGTGGCGATATCAGTGGGATCCAAAGAGAGGTACCATCGGTAGGGACGAAGCCGACATGAAGATCCATAGGAGTTGCAATTGTTCGATTATCCAGTAATGCGGAAGAAGCAATAAGATCTTGTGTGTCGAAGTACCGAAATATAATAGCCTTTTGAAGAATGTTGAACCTCAATGCCCGGGAAATGGTGAGGGTCCCAAATCGACATTTGAAATTGCTCTACTAAGTTGTTTCTTCACATCGAAATATGGTCTACATCATCCCCGTAATTAACATATCATCAACATCTGAGAAGAAGCAAAGAAATACGACCACGTGAAGAGATATGAATAAATAAGGCGGGATCATGGTCACTTGGTGAAAAAAACGGCGTGCGTATGGTGAAACAAAGCGCTGAAACCAAGCAGGAGCTTGTTTAAGACCATATATAAAGCACGACGAGGCGATAAACATGTCCCAATGGGGCTTCAACACACAGGTGGCTGTTGCATATAAACTTCCTCTTGCAAATCACCATGGAGAAAGGCATTCTGACATCCATTTGAGAGATAGTCCAAGAGCGAATAGCACCAGAGATAAGTGTTAGGACAGTAGTCATATGAAGCGGCGCAAAGGTCTCTTCATAGTCTTGACCTTTGGTTTCTTTGAAACCTCCTAGCACTAGGCGAGCTTTATACCTCTCAATAGTCCGTTTGAGTTGGTCTTAATCTTGAATACCCACTTGCATGTGATAGGTACCGCATGAGGCGGTAATAAAACAAATTCCCAAGTTCTGTCCGTTCCAAAGCACAAGTTCTCGCAGACATAGTAACGCCATTCCTAATATGGGAGGCTTCTACGATAAGTGGAGGGTTCGGTATTGTGATGGCACCATCACTTGAATAGGCCAATCTGCGATTTGAATTGTAGTACGATCCTTAAAGAATCAGTGACCAATGGCCAGGTGGCACATCATTAATCTTGGTAACTCATCGGAAATATTAGAATCATTAATAAGGGGTTCATTAGTCGCCAAGAAGTAGGAGCAGGTGAAGATGATTCGCGTGAGGAGGTCGAACGAGAATAAACATGTTTGATGGGTGGTTTGAATTTGTATGGGAGGATGGGTTGGGGGTATATGAGGAATGTGTGGTGTAGGGACATCATCATTAGAAAGAATAGGAGGTAGAAACAAGAAGCGGTAGACTTCGTGGTGGTGGGTGAAGAATGAGTGGAGTTGAAAAAGAAAGGGCAATCTTCATCAAAGTTTACATCGCGAGATACGAATCGACGAGCGGAAGGATAAATGCGATAGCCCTTATGTTGAGGACTATACCCCAAGAAAACACACTCAGCGATTTGAGCGATCAATTTAGTCCGCTCACGAGGTGCAGAAGAACATAGCATTTGCATCCAAAACAGAAGATGATCATATTTTGGTGATGTGCCAAAAAGAACTTCACCAGAGACTTGTCGATTAATTTGGATGAAGGCGCCGATTAATAAGATAAGCGCCCGATGGAAAGCTTGACCTGCGCCCCAAAAAGTGAGAGGGGACAAAAGAGGCGATCAAAGGGTGCAGCGATCTCAATAATATGGCGATGCTTTGCTCGCAACACCATTCGAGCATGGGCACCAGACAGAGAGCCGGGCAAGAGTGCCTTCAACAAGTAAAGCATGGAATTTCTCGAGATAAATACTCACCACGTAATCGAGCTAAAAACTTTAATAGGAGTAAGCGAGTGTGAATCATTCGAGAAAATTTTGGTAAATAGAATACAATTGGGAACGATGTTTCATGAAATAAATCCAAGTGTAGCGAATGATCATCTATAAAAATGACATAGTATTTATGTCCACCTTTGTAGCAAAGGTGCGGGACCCTATACATCTGAATGAACAAGATCAAAAGATCTAGATGAATGAGAGCTACTAGTAAAGTAAGGAAGTTGTATCTGTTTTCCAAGTTTGCAGCCCTTGCAACTGAAACTAGACTTTATTGGTGTATGACCTAAGGAACCTTTATTTATTAATGTGGACAACCGAGTGCCACATAGATGACCAAGACGATGATGCCACTTGGCGAATGATATAGTGGATGACGATGAAGCAGATGACACATGCGCAGTGGAGGTAGCAGTGGAGGTTGCGAAAGAAGGAAGGCGCAAAGTGTCCAAGATGTAGAGGCTAGAAGTGCTCTTACGGCGATGGCCAGTCCCAATCACAGTCCCGTTTTGTGATCCCGAATAAAACAAGATGAGTCATCAAAACCAACCATGATTTTGATGATAATTTGGCCTACTGACAAAAGATTCATGGACAATTGAGGTACAAGTGAAACATCAGGTATAGAGAATTGAGAATTTAAAAGGGAACCGTGATGAGTTATTATTGAGACTGCTCGCACCCTTTTGATCGCCTCTTTTGTCCCCTCTCACTTTTGGGGCGAGGCTGTTTCCACTGCTGTTTATCTTATTAATCGGCAGCCTTCATCCAAATTAACTGACAAGTCTCCTGGTGAAGTTCTTTTGGCACATCACCAAAATATGATCATCTTGAGGTTTTGGATGCAAATGCTATGTTCTTCTTGCACCTCGTGAAGCGGACTAAATTATTTGCCAAATTGCTTGAGTGTGTTTTCTTGAGGTATAGTCTGAACATAAGGGCTATCATTACGATCCTTCCGCTCGTCAAGATTCGTATCTCGCGATGTAAACTTTGATGAAGATTGCCCTTTCTTTTTCAACTCCACTCATTCTTCACCCACCACCACAGAGTCTACCAGCTTGTTTCTACCTCCTATTCTTTCTAATGATGATATCCTACACCACACATTCCTCATATACCCTCAACCCATCCTCCCATACAAATCCAAACCACCCATCAAACATGTTTATTCTCGCGAGCCTCCTCATAATCATCTTTTTTGCTCCTACTTCTTCGGCCAGTCCTAATGAACCCTTATTAATGATTCTAATATTTCAGATGAGTTGCAGTAGTTAATGATGTGCCCACGTCAAACCTCGGTGATTCTTTGCGGATGATCGCATTACCTCTGCCCGAGATTGGCCTATTCAAGTGATGGTGCCATCGCTGAACCTCCACTTATCGAAGCCTCCCATACTGATAGCGGTATATGTCTGCCGAAACTTGTCGCTTTGGAACGACAGACGGAACTTGAGAATTTGTTTATTATCGCCTCATGCGGTACCTATCATTAGCAAGTGGTATTCAAGATTAAGACCAACTGTTCAAACGGGACTATTGAGAGGTATAAAGCTCGCTAGTTGCTAGAGGTTTCCACAAACCAAAGGTCAAGACTATGAAGAGACCTTTGCACATTTGCTCATGACATCTTGTCAGAACACTTATCTCGATGGTCGCTATTCGTTCTTGGACTATCTCTCAATGGATGTCAAGAATGCCTTTCTCCATGGTGATTTGCAAGAGGAAAGTTTATGCGCCACCAGGTGTTGAAGCCCCATTAGGACATGTTCTTCGTCGTGCTTTATATGGTCTTAAAAAGCTCACGTGCTTGGTTTCGCGTTTTGTTTCTGCAATAATGGTTTTTCACCAAGTGACCATGATCCGCCTTATTTATTCATATCTTCACGTGGTCTGTACTTTAGCTAGTATGTTGATGATATGTTAATTACGAGGATGATGTAGCCATATTTACGATGTGAAGAAACAATTTAGTGAGCAATTTCAAATGTACCGATTTGGGATTCGGCTATTTCACAGGCATTGAGGTTCAACATTCTTCAAAAGGCTATTATATTTCGCTCGATACACACACAAGATCTTATTGCTTCCGGCATTACGGATAATCGAACAATTGCAACTCTATGGATCTTCATGTTCAGCCGTTCTGTCGATGGTACCCCTCTTTAGGATCTTTCGATATCGCCATTGTGGGTCGTCTAGTCTATCTCTTGTTAGACGATATTGCTCATGCATTCATACTCTCGTTTGGCGCTCCTACCCGGTTCATTATGGACATTTGATCGAGTCTTTGCGATTATAGAGCACTTCATCCCAATGTACGTTTATGCCGTGATAGTTCACTTCATCTTCATGCTTACTCGAACTCTACTTGGGCAAGTGATCCGATCGATCGCTTCGCTATCAAGCGTTATTGTATGCCTTCTTGGCTCTTCCCATTGCGCATGGCCCAAGCAGTCGCCGCAAATCTCTCGGTCTAGTCTGAAGCGTAACTCGAGCACTTGCCACTACAACGGAGATTATATCAACCGTTTCGCCAGCGGACTTTGGAGTTTCTGTGATGCTCCAACACTCTTTTGTGATATATATATCTGATTGCAAATGATTCGTTAAGCATGAACTTTACAAACATATTGGTGTTGATGCCTCTTTCGATCTCATTGCAATCAAAAGACAATTGCTCTCAAAGATATGTGCCATCGAATTGCAAGGATTTCTTCACAGCACGTACTCAGGCAACATCGGCTTCATTTGCTCAAACTCAGTTTGCTTGAAGTTTAATGGTGTTAAGGCCAATATAGGCCCATGTAGTGTAGGCTATATATACAGGTCTAGATTTGTATTCATCATCAATCTCAACATTTGTAACATGGTGATGTTGATGATGAATGCAAAGCGGTTGATCTAGACTCGTATATATAGCCTACACTACATGGGCCTATATGGGCCTTAACACCCCCATGAAACTCAAGGGGCTTCAAAGCACGTGAGTTTGAGCAAATGAAGCCGATGTTGCTCGAGTCCAGTGCTTTGGTGAAGAAATCTGCAACTACTGCAATTCGGATGGCACATCGGAGAGCAATTGTCTTTTGATTGCAATGAGATCGAGTAAAAGAGGCATCAACACCAATATGTTTTTGTAAGTTCATGCTTAATGAAATCATTTGCAATCTGTATGGCACGATTGTCACAAAAGAGGTGTGGGAGCATCACAGAAACTCCAAATCGCTGGCGCGTACCAACGGCATATAATCTCACGGTTGTAGTGGCAAGTGCTCGAGTTCTGTCAGATACTAGACCGAGAGATCGGCGGCTGCTGGACTTCCATGCAAGTGAAGAGCCAAAGAAGGATACAATAACCCCGATCGATGATCCTTGCCCAAGTAGAGTCCGAGTAAGCATGAAGATGTAGTGACTATCACGAGCATAGAAGACATTGGGATGAAGTGCCTCTTACAAAGACTCGAATCAAATGTCCATAATGAACCGAGGTAAGGCGCTCACAAGGCGGCGAGTATATGAAAGCTGCATGGGCAATGCTCAGTCTAGTAATGAGATAGACTAGACGACCACAATGTGGCGATATCGTGGGATCGAAAGAAGAGGGTACCATCTGTAGGGACTTTGGGAACATGAAGATCCATAGGAGTTGCAATTGTTCGATTATCCGTAATGCCGAAAGAAGCAATAAGATCTTGTGTATCGAGACAGAAATATAATAGCCTTTTGAAGAATGTTGAACCTCAATGCCTGTGAAATAAACGAGGGTCCCAAATCGAATTATTTGAAATTGCTCACTAAGTTGTTTCTTCACATCGAAAATATGGTCTACATCATCCTCGTGAATTAACATATCATCAACATGAGGAAGAAGCTATACTTACCGCGTGAAGAGATATGAATAAATAAGGCGGGATCATGGTCACTTGGTGAAACCATTAGCGTATGGCTGATCAAACAAAACGCTGAAAAACCAAGCACGAGGAGCTTGTTTAAGACCATATAAAGCGGCGAAAGCGACATAAACATGTCCCAATGGGGCTTCAACACTGTTTGCATATAAACTTCCTCTGCAAATCACCATGGAGAAAGGCATTCTTGACATCCATTTGAGAGATAGTCCAAGAAACGAATAGCAACCACCGAGATAAGTGTTCTGGACAAGAGTCATATGAGCAGCGGCGCAAAGGTCTCTTCATAGTCTTGACCTTTGGTTTGTCGAAACCTCTAGCAACTAGCGAGCTTTATACCTCTCAATAGTCCGTTTGAGTTGGTCTTAATCTTGAATACCCACTTGCATGTGATAGGTACCGCATGATAATAAAACAAATTCCCAAGTTCCTCGTCTGCCAAAGCAAAGTTCTGCGCATATTGCCATTCCTAATATGGGAGGCTTCACGATAAGTGGAGGGTTCACCGGATGGCACCATCACTTGAATAGGCCAATGCGGGAGGTTGACTGTAGTACGATCCCGCAAAGAATACCGTGGACCCGTTGGCACATGATTATGAGTCTTTAAGCCTTTTAAGAGAGCCAAGGCTATGTGGTCTTATTTAGGCGGCTATGTTCAAGACAAAGTGGTGCTCTTCTTCACACTCTTATGCAAAAACTCCATTCAATTGAGCAGAATGATATGTCCATTGATGAATATAATCGCCTTTGAGAGTTTAATGGACCGTTGATTTCCATGGTACCTCAAAGGCACAATAGATGGGTGTCTAGCACATAACTTCATTAAGAAGTTTCTTACATACCGTTTGTTATGGGAGTCGGGGACCCAGTTATGAGGCGATTCGCACTAGATTACTTCACAAGCCATCGATTGACTATGTCTCGTGCTCTCAGATTTGATTCTTTGAAGAAACTCGCTTCCGCCTATGTCTCATCGGCTCTGACACCTCTTCACAGTGTTGTTCGGCTTCTCGTGGACATCTGCATCAAGGAGTGACCTCCTCACCTCGACACCAAACCTTGTGATCATTGTGGCAAGACAAATCATCGCGATCAAAATTGTTTCGCCTCGACATCCGAGAAAAATTGGGCCGAGTATCGTGCCGTCGTGCCTCTCGTGGTCGAGGCACAACTCACCGGCTTCCTACAGGATCTGTGTCTATTTCGCTTCACCTATCAGTGCTTCCTCCCAGTCATCTTGGGTGCTTGATTCAGGGGCCTCTTTCCATGTTACATCTGATAAGTCACAATTGTTTGCTTCCAAACCAGTCCCTCAGGGTGCTTCTGTTCAGACAGCTGATGGTACATCATGTTACATAACTCATCACGGTTCCCTTTTAAATTCTCAATTCTCTATACCTGATGTTTCACTTGTACCTCAATTGTCCATGAATCTTTTGTCATGAGGCCACCATCGATCAAAATCGCTTTGTTGGTTTTGATGACTCATCTTGTTTTATTCAGGATCGTCAAAACGGGACTGTGATTGGGACTGGCCATCGCCGTAAGAGCACTTCTAGCCTCTACATCTTGGACACTTTGCGCCTTCCTTCCTTCTTTGGACACTATGATTCTTGTTGAAGGCACTCTTGCCCAGCTCTCCTGTCCTGGTGCCCATGCTCAGAATGGTGTTGCAGAACGAAAGCATCGCCATATTATTGAGCCTTTCGCACCTTTTGATCGCCTCTTTTGTCCTCTCACTTTTGGGGCGGTAGGCATTTCGCTATTCTTTTTATCTTATTAATCGGCAGCCTTCATCCAAATTAACTGACAAGTCTCCTGGTGAAGTTCTTTTTGGCACATCACCAAAATATGATCATCTTCGGGTTTTTGGATGCAAATGCTATGTTCTTCTTGCACCTCGTGAGCGACCAGTGACAGCGGTGGAATCCGATCCGTCAGCGCGATGACACCGGGGTGGCCAACGGCGATGAAGGCGATAACGACGGCCGCATAACGGCGCCGCACGAAGAATATGGGCAAGCGCGAAGGGCTGCTTGCAATGGAATGATTTGGATCGTGGAGAGGTTAGGGCACTAACCCTAAACCTAACCCTAAGCCATGCTCTGATACCATGTTACAAATGTTGAGTTGATGATGAATACAACAGATCTAGACCTGTATATATAGCCTACACTACATGGGCCTATATGGGCCTTAACAGCTAGAAAAGGGCATATAGACATATATCTATGGTCACAATACTTGAACTTTGGTGATAATTTCGATATTAAATTATTAATACTCCTGGTCAATTTTCAGTGTAGAAATGTAGTTTGGCTCCCAGGATCTCTTTCAGAAGCTGCTGTGACTAATCAAGTTTGTCCTAATTGCACTCCAGGTGGGCATTTACTTGCATTTGTTGATATTGCGCCACCAGTCTGACCTATGTTTTTTATGGCTAGAATATTCCTTTCCTTTTTTCCCCCTCGAATAATAAGAGAATCTATCACATTTACAGGTCCTGTTTATAAGATTCAATTTAAGTTTCGCCGAAGGGATATTCCACCAAATTTTGATGTTGATCACCTAGGTACACTATCCTAAGTTAAATTATAGTTCCATATTCATTTTAGTTATTCTTTTCATACTTCTATGGCCAACAATCCCACTGTTCTCTATGCTGCAAGGTTTATCTAGTAGTGTTTTCAACAATATACATCATTAATGTGATAACTTATCAGTGGTTAAGGTCATTCTCAGGAGATATCTTTCCTTTACTCTGATAGGTTGCATTGGTGGATGTGATGATGTACTCAAAGAGCTTACAGAGATAAGTAGATTTGGAAGTCATAACCAGACTACAACACCAGGTATTGGATGCTTGTCCTTGTTCTCTATTTCATGTATGGGCCAAATATTGTGGTCATCTTTTTATAGTTCTGGATAAGATATAGTACGTGGGGGTTATTGTAATCTTATGCTAGTTTCTTAACAGGCTTTTCCCTCAAAAATTAAAATCTTAAACAGGCCGGTTTTGTCGGTCCTATACCCCTACCTTATTTTGCCTCGCTGTTTTGCTTACTAAACACATGGCCGTAATGTCCATTTCATAAAAGAGACTTATTTTAAGTTCATATTACTTCACAGCAAGAGGCCAGAGCCAAACTCCAAGTGGTGTGAGGCAGGGGGCTTCAGGGCAGGATTTACATACTGGTTTTCGTCCAGCTGGGCAATTTACGAACGGGCACACACCTGCTGTGAATCCCCAAGGTTTCCGATCGACCCATACCCAAAACTCAAGAAATGCATCAGGTATCTGAATTACTCATTCACTATTCATATGCGAAGGTGGTGACTTAATCTTAGTTATTTTCAGATGCAGGTCAAGTACTGTGCACTACATGTGGGGAACCCTCCATATCACGAATTGCCAATACAGAGGCTAACAGGGGGAGGAAGTTCTATAAATGTCAAGATACTTCATGCGGCTTCTTTGCGTATGTGATATTTTTAACCCCTTTATTGTACAATGTTTTGTTTGCAGCATGCATATGCATCTGTTACAAACTTTCAAAAAATAAAATTAGTTGATCTATCTACTCTACTTAACTGTGGATACATGTGGGATATCACTACTTATACAGGTAGTTCAATAACGGTAATTACTACTTGGACAAAGCTTCTTTGCATTTTTGAACCTGAACAAATAGCTTTCCAGTTTTAAACAAGAGAGTAAAAAAAATATTTTCTTTCTCATTTTATATGGGATCTTCACTTCATTATTATTATTATTATTATTATTATTATTATTATTATTATTGGAAAATGGTTCCATACTCCTAGGAGTATGTACTCCCACTGTTAATATACCGCTAAATGATGTTATACCTCTTTATCATTTTGAATATACTTTAATATTAATTGTAAGAAGATACTTCAAAGTGATTGCCATAAAAAAATTCATCAAAGTTCACTCTTTATAGCATAATTTGTATGCATCTTCCTTTTTTATATGGAAAAGGCTATATAACAAAAAAGTTTTTCAACCAAATCACATTGGAGTATGTTAAATTACTATTGAATTATACTGAAAGTGATAAAAGAGTAACATGTTCGTTTAAGTGGTATATTAAAAGTGGGAGTATATACTCCCAGGAGTACAGAAAAAACTTCCTATTATTATTATTGTTGTTGTTATTGTTATTTTGCACTAAGAGCTATGGTGTATGCCATGGAACATCTGTAACTCGCATGAGCTAATAATTGGTAGTTGCTAGTCCCCGTCTTTTATAGCAACTCTATTATATGGAAAAGATTTGGAGCTCAAGGAGGCTAGCCACGTCACCTCCCTGGTTTTTTTTTTGCAAAAAAGCCCCTTGGCTTCCTCTAAATTACGGATAGGTCCTTGTAAAATTACAAAAAAACCCTTCGCATTTTTTTATATTTTTTCCCAAACCTGTGAGGGTAAATTTCTTTTTTTCTCTTCAAAATAGATCATGTGTTCTTTCGAATAGTGTTTAGGTCTCTCCTTCATTATTTACAGGAAAAAAACTCTCGTTAAATACAAATCTCGAACGAGCCCTTTTCTAATTTTTTGAAGTTGCGCTTAGGTCCAAACAAATAACAAATAGGTCCATATCTCTTACGTCCAGGTCTTTTCTTCGTTTTTCTCGAAAAAAATATTTTCGTCAGCAGAAATATGTGTACAGCTCTATCTCTAGACTTTTTTTTGCAACTCGACCTCTAAATTTTTTTGAAACATGTATTATTACTCGGTGAATGCATAGAGTGTTAAACTCGACAAAAGAAGGTTGACATCTGTAATATTTTTCGGAACATGTATTATTACCTGGTTAACACATAGGGTGTTAAACTCGACAAAAGAAGGTTGACCGGGTAATAATAGAGTGTTAACCAAATTCGTTAAAAGAAATATGTGTACAACTCTATCTCTATATTTTTTTTGTAACTCGGTCTCTAATATTTTCCGGAAAAAGAAATATGTGTAGAACTGTATCTCTATAGTTTTTTTTGCGACTCGATCTATACTATTTTCGAAACATGTATTACTATCCAGTGAACGTATAGAATGTTAAACTCGGCAAAAGAAGATCTTTTCTCCGTTTTTCCCGAGAAAAAACAGATTCGCCAAAAGAAAATGTGCACAGCTCTATCTCTATAATTTTTTTGTCAACTCGAAATCTAATATTTTTGGAACATGTATTATTTATTTATTTTCCAAAAAGGCCCGTTATGCTAATTCGTCGACGGTTCCTACCTAGCATATTTTTTCAAAATTTTTTTTAATAAGAACAAAATAAAAACGCTTAGATCCTCTTACATTTTTTAGAAAAAAAAAACTAGATCAAATTTCGCACGGTGCGGTATCGCGCGTGACACCACCTAGTGTTAATGGTCAGCCGATGAAAAGGCTTGCATCAAGTTAAACAACCGAGGAATTCGATGAGAAAAGAGAAGATGTGTAGTCTAGGGACTTGTACATGTTAGTAGTCTATGCATTTTTCTTTCTTTTGCCTGAGACTATGTGGAATGCAGATGGGAAGACGAGTTGGACAACGTGGTGCCGAGGGGCCGTGGGCGTGGCGGGCGCGGTAGCAGCAGGCAAGCATCTGCAGGGCGGAGAGGCGGCGGGCAAGGGCGAGGCAGGAGGGGCAGGGGCCGGAACGCCAACACCGATGGCATGATGTTCGTTTCAGCGACGGGCGAGCCCGTGCACGGCTGCTGCTTCATCTGCGGCGATCCTTCACACTTCGCCAATGCCTGCCCGAACCGCGGGAGATAGTTATTACCCAATCGTTTGGGACGATTGTACAGATTGGCAAGGTATGCTTTATCGTTGTTGATATATGCAGCAGTACTTTTTATTAGATCAATATATGCATTAGTACCTAGTTTCATGTACGAGGCAAATAGGTGCATTATTGCTACTTTAATGTGTTAAAGCATGTTAGTGATGTTCTAGATGACTCCCCAGAAATGTGGGTATTATTAGACCGATGTCAATTCAGAACATGTCACAGTACTGCTCGGAAACTGTCAGGTGACATAGACTGCACACCCATAAAGGCGGAAGCCAATGTCAATTCAGGACCTGCACCAAGACTTGCAAACACGTGCCGGGGATCATAATACGAGGGAAAGACGCTCAAGCTTCAAGTTGAAAAATGTCACAGACCGAATGCTTTCGTCAGATGATCAAATGATGGTACCTTCGAAATGCCCCCCCATGGTGAGCCGCGGTGCACGAATGCATCCTTGTAAAGTTCTTCCAACAGTTGCAACCCTGATTGCTCCTGGGGAATTCTATCATCCACCCAAAATCTTGAGTCAAAAAGTTTAGCTGAAAAATTGGATCATGCTACCACTCTTTTCCTTGCCCTATTACCATCAAGCCACTATTTTCGTCAGGTCGCTTTCTTGATGTAGGACTATAGCATTCACTATATGCTATGTTTATCTACTCTTTGTTTACTGTGCATCACATCATGACACTAAACTTCTTGCGCAGTAACACACATGCGTTGGATCATCACTCGGAAGAATAAAGCCAGTGCTCAAAAAGCAATGGGCTTCCAGTTGATCAGATTGCTCAAGTGCTGCTTGCTTGAACCGTTTGTTGCACTTTGTGATCATTCTGATGTAATCGATGTCACCTGCTTGAAAACTTTTAATAGCCAATAATCTCTTCTTTTTTTAGAAAAAGAGACGAAAATAAAATAGAGTTTTCCCTTAAATGAGACTAAGCTTTTGGTCTAACTGGTGAGTGAGACTAGAAAATAAAGGAGGGGTGAGAGGCTTTGCATGGCATGCGTTGCTGCTTGGGTTCCACCTAACGGTGTCGGTAACGGCATAGCTTGCCACACATGAAGGGGGTGTTTGGCAGAGCTCCAGCTCCACCAAATTCTTGGAGTTGGTGGAGCTAGGTGTTACTAGCTCCACCAAATTTGTGGAGCTGGAGCTGTGGATATATTAAGAATGTTTAGGTGAGTCATCTTGTTTATATTTTAGAATAAAATTATAAACTTAAGTCACTTTATTTTAGTCTATAAGTTTCAGCTCTGAGGTGGAGCTAGGATCTGGAGCTCTGCCAAACAGGGCCGAAGGCTACTGAAAAATCTTGGAAGCGATCTTTCTATGATCGGAAAGATTCGTAACGAGGACGACTCGAACCGATCAAGCCTTTGTGGTCATCATAGCCCACGCCCATCTAGTACTACTAGTAGCATATTTGCTACTGTACTTTCCTCTGCATATTACTAGCTTTATGCTGCTTATGTTTGCCAAAAGAAGCTTTAAGTTGCTTATTATGCCCTAATCTCTCTCGCGCGCGCGCACATACCGAACATGTGAAAAAAGAAATAAGAGAGGTGCTTCTATTCTTTTCTTAAAACAACCAAAGTGCTAAACTGCTAATAGAAAGATGATAACGAAAGAGGGTCTTCTTTGAAACTTTGTCAAACTTCGAACAAAGTAAAAACAAAAAAGCATCAAGAATCGAGGCACGCAGCTTACCAAATAATCTCTGAAACCAAGCTGAGGAAGTTATCTGAGAAGCATGGAAGCATTGCAGTAGCCACTGGCACTCGATGGGTTGGTCTAGCACTCTAGCTGCATTTGCAACGTAGTTTATGACAAGATCGAGCAAGAAAAGCTCTTACCGGAAGAAGAGATGGTGGTCCGAACATCATAGGTTCAGAGCTTGAGATCGCCAGCGTCCCCGGCCGATTCCGGAAACGAAGTTAACAGTTGGGTTGGGGGGAATGAAGCCTGGTCCGAAACCGCCCACCGTGCAGCGGCCGGCCGTCGTGTTAGGTCTCGGACCAGACAACATTCCCCTCAACTGCCATATGAGAGAGAGAGAGAGAGAGAGAGAGAGAGAAAAGAGAAGAGAAGAGAAGAGAGTTTCGATGTGGCCTCCTTATATGCAAGATGGGCAGCTTGTTAACTCGCGGCAAATGGCACTGCTTTTCCACAGCCTTATGGCATATACAGGTCAAGATGCTTCTTTCGCCGTTGTTGCTTTCACACTACATCTTGCACGAAGGACGATCAAACCTAAACCGTACTTCTACTTAATCAGTACACTGATGAGTGATGATGTTGTTTAATCCAAGTCAAACAAGCTTATCTCGTACGACGTGCCATAGCCACGTGTATTTCCAACATGAACACGTCAAAGCTTTCATGAGTTCATGACTACTAGCTTAGCTCACTGATATTATGAGCCGCCATTAAGGACAGGCACTGAATTAGTCCGCTAGCTGCTGCCTCCTAATTAGACAAACACGTACTAGATTAGGCATCATTAGGCATAGTCCTGTCCATGATTAACCAAACCAAGCGGATGCGATATGCAGGTTAAGCGCGCTGCTGAAAAACTAGGCAGTTTGCTTATTGAAGAGCCCTGCATAAGCGAAGCTTCTTTTCTTTCAGAAGGCCTAGCTACCTAGCTAGCACTGTGACGTTGCATGCATGGTACATGGTTTTATTCCCAAGCAAAGGATTTCTTTTGCTTTGCACGTACCGCATTGCGTTGCCAAGTTGTTCTGATTCCAAGCTTAGCACTTAAGAAACTGGCCATGCGGCAACCTGCAGCTCTGCAACAACAAAGAGAGGTTTTTTTGTGGGCATGTGAAAGAGAGGGCGAAAGGGTGGTGGCCGTTCAAAAAAAAAAAAAAAAAAAAAACAAATGACTGAACCCAGGTGTTTGTTTTGTGATGTAAATTATGCCGATATTTTCCTTTCAGCTACTTAGTTGCCTCTTTTTTGCAGAAGATCAAGAGTTGGCCCTGTGAATGATGGAATAGTAATGCCAGGCTTTAGCTGCCATTTTTTATGACAGGCACTCATGGGAGAGTTCTTGATAAACGTACGTAGGGCAGGAATTTCCATTGGAAGTTTGTAGAGAGTAACATATTACATATGCTGTATTCTGTATGGGCGCTGAGCTAAAATGCACATCTATGTGTGGGGAGGATAGAGATGATTGATTTGCAATTGACCGGACCACACGGTCGAGCTCCGGAACAGTCTGGCTTTAAAGGCCAGAGTAAGACGCAAATGGGGTTCATACGAAATGGATATCTTTCTCGAGGACGCATAAAAAATGAATATCCACGTTACAAAATGGTTTCTACTGGTTCATATCAAGGTTGGTAGGACAATAATTAACTAGTAAGGATATATTGTAAATAATGCACATAAAAATAGGAATGGAATAGGAATGAGAGCCACAAATTTTACGTAGAAAACCCTTTCGAGGAAACGGCGAACACACAAAGACAACTGAAAAACTATGCAACCGTATACCATCCAAAGCCTTTATGACGGGATAGCTAGCAAAGTTCAATTGATCATATCATCATCAGGTTTTGTCCGCGTGCACGTATGAAGCGAGGAGCCTAAGCCCACATCAAGCATTCAATTCATGTTCCCTCTAGCCCTTTCCCCTCCTCTCCCTTCTCCCTCAAAATGAGCTCTCTACACCCCCAAAGCCGAGTGGTATCAACAGACAACAGCAAATCGAGTGGCATGAACGGCAAATTCCGCATCGCCATGCCATTTCCTCAGCAGTATCTACACGCTCCCCCGCAATCCTGCTGACATTACCCTAGATTTCTTGCCTCTTTCATCCCAGTTGAGCTCTTGACCTTGGGAGGTGGAGAGCTGAGCTCATTGCCATGGATGGCGGTGGGGAGCGGCGCCCATGGACGGGGGCACCGAAGCGGGGTCCTCCTCAGTGAGCATGCCTAGCTAAGGAGGTGATCCCTCCTAAGCATGCCCAAGAGCAGTGCATGCCGATGGCACGGGCAAGGGTTGTAGCATATCATTGCTTGCGGGTAGGTGATGTGATGCGCACAAGTGAAGTAGCAACAATGTTGAGAGGGTAGTAAGCAGGGATTTAGCAGCAATGCCCACGAGCTGGCTCAGAAGCGACATGAGCGGGAACAGCGGCAGGGTGATGACATGCACGGGCTAAACGGTGGATGTACCAAGTTGCAGTGATGATGAGGTAGTTGTGGCATTGCGTAGCCCGGCAAGGAGGCTCCTTGAAATTGCTTGCTTTTGTTGAAATTTGCAATTTTTTTGTAATCCCTTTCGAAATATGTTTTGAAGCTTGATTTCTGCTAAAAACTCATTTTAGAAACTTCAAGTATCAGTTGTGAAACTTTATGAAAATTTTTTAACTAAAATTTTGTTTTTGGAAAAAATGATGAAACGTCCTTCATGTTTCAATTCAATTTTGAAGCTTCATGAAACTTGTTGATCAACTAGAAGTTTCATTTTTTGAAACCTCATAAAACTTCAAGTTTCTATTTTGAAACCTCATGAAACTTTTGTAACTACAAGATTTTGTTCTAAAACGTCATAAAACTTTTGAAACTACAAGGTTTGGTTCTAAAACCTCATGAAGTTTCAAGTTTTAGTTTTTGGAGCATCATGACGCTTTTAAAACTACTCTGAAACTCTGCAACAAGATACCATCCTATAGCAGCATCCAACCTAAAACTCTCGTGAAACTGGAAGAATGGCTCAAATATACAACATGTAATACGAAATTTCAAAATTATACAACATTTAAAAAAAATATCGAAAGTAACACCGTACGCTTATGTGGCGGCGGCACGGCCGTGTGGTCAGGCGCCGCCATTGCGAGACAGGGCCAGTGTGTGGCAAGACGTTCGCGCCCCTCACATGGCCCGTCGGCCGCTTATGCAGCTGCCGCCAGGGGCCAGTGGCCAATACCATCTCGCCCGGCCTCTGCACGCCAGTAGCCGCCGCCATACCATCGGCGACCAGTGTGGCCCACCTCTCGCCGCCTTCGCGCCTGGCCCCCTCGCTGGCCACATACAGCGGCTGTCGCCGGCCGCCCCCTGCGGCAACCCCGCGCGGAGAAATGACGCATTGGTACTCGCTTTTTGGTTGCTAATGCCATTGCCTGGATGCTTTTGCCACCGAAGCGACATGCATGTGGGAGGAAAACGAGGAACGGTGGTTGAAATAGCACGACATATCACGTCAAGTCAAATCGAGTTCAGATCCGATGCATAGATAAAGTGATTTACTAAATTTGGTTCTAATCAATGTAATTAAGAATAAGCAGCGTGATTATCGTAACATAAATCGTGATTAATGTAAACGAGCGCAAGAATGACTTTTGAGCCTATAAATGGAGGTGCTACGCTCTGCGGGTGCAAGCGAGAAGCGAGCAGAGTGTGAGAGAAGAGTGAGAGCGATTGTATTGTAGTGCATGTTCTGGGATCTTGAAGGAAGGCCAACAAATCGAGCGAAAGCGTAAGATTAATTAGTCGGTTGTTATAGTTTTTTGAAATTATCCCAAAGTTCAATCATTTTTCCTTACTACATATTTCCACGTGACTTAAAATTGTTGTTTTTGTTTCGAGTAGGTACGACGACGTTCAAAAACTTCGAGCAAGGCAAGCACCTCCTTCAATCATGTTCATACTACAATTTTCAGTAGGTTTTGTTGTTTTGAACAAATGTTTGTCATAAGTATTCTATCTTTTGTGAACCTGGTAGATATGCCTATCTTGTGAACCTGGCGTAGATATGCCCTCGCATTCCATACAAAAAAAGTTCAATTAAATATTCTTGCATAAAGTAACAATCATCTTTTGGGTGTGCGAGTATCCCAGAGGTCGGGACCCTGCAGCGAGCTTCGGCATTGCGATTATTCGGCAAGCGAAGGATTATTATTTTTGGACGTAAGCACTACTTGGACCTCGAAAGGAGTTGAGCTCCTTTACGAGATTTTACAACTCGAGCAAAGTAGCGCTTAATCAGACTTAAATATGGGTGGCGCGGCTTACGGACATTGGTAAGTTATTTTGCTTTATTACATATTTCGCTTCTTATTGTGGTTTTGCTTCATGTAGATACCGACCTTGCAGATAAGCGACACGTTGTCTGGCCGGACGTAAAACTTCGTGAGCAAGGCAAGCACCTCCTTCAATCATGTTCATACCACTATGTTAGCCGATTAAGTTGTTATGAAGAAATGTAATACGCATGTGTTACATTCAATTAACACCCTATATATGGCGACCTACTTTTAAGATCTTGTGTGGTTTGTTTATTTTTTCACAAAGTTTAATAATTTTTGTTTATTTCATACATGATTTTTATCTTGCGTGTATTTTTGACTGAACATTTATTGGTTGAAAGCTCGATTTTTGATCTTCAGACTACTTGGAGAAGGTTAGTTACAAATCTTCATAAATAATAGCATGTTTTGGTCAAGGCGCTTTTAGTGACCAACTTGTTAGGTTAGATTGCCGTATTTTCGTTTATGCAATGTATTATTGTTGAGGGCGGTGTAGTGTTATGCTATAGTGAAATGTTACGACGGTATTAGGAAACATTAGTACAATGCTATTATGACATTATGTGTGTAGCAGTAATCTATGTGATATTTTGCGGAGAATGTGAATTAACCGTGACACCTAAAAATGTTTACGTAAGTAAGAATATTACATGAATTAACAACCTTATTTTGGGACCCTCGCCGAGGTAACCTTGTGCTTTGTCTGGGGGCTGGACCCTCCGATGACCATCGGCATACATTTCACACGATCTTCACCTTAAGCATAGGATTGTGTTTTTTTGGACGTAATCACAACTTGGACCGAAAGGAGTTGACCTCCTTACGAACTTAATTACTCGAACCAAAGTTGCTGCTTAATCCGACTTAAATATTGGTGGCACGAAGTTACGGATTGTGTTAAGTCATTTGCCTTATTACTTATTCGACTTAGTATTGTTGTATTTATTTTTGGGCGTAATCATTACTTGGACCGAAGGAGTTGACCTCCTTCAACCTAATAACTTTCAGACCAAAGTTGTTGCTTAATCCGACTTTAATTTTTTGACCGAAAGGAGTCTGCCAGAGGTCAGGACTCTCTCAGCTGAGCTTATGCTTTCGAACGCGTTGAATCAGATTTATTTCGCATGATGATTCGGCCGCAAATGGGGTACTTATTTTGGACGTAATATCTACTTGGACCCGAAAGGAGTTGACCTCCTTTCAACTTTACAACTCGAACCAAAGTATCCACTTAATCCGACTTAAATATTGGAGGGCGGAAGTTCCGCACTCATTGTAAGCTATTTTCCTTATTACTTATTGGACTTCGTATTGTTGTTTTTGCTTCGTGTAGGTACCGACACTACAGAGGCCGCACACGTTGACCTCAGCGCGTTCCAGGAAACTCGAGAGAAAGGCAAGCATCTCCTTATATCATCTTTGGTAGCACGCTTTACCATACTTATGTTGTTGTGATGAAATGTATGTATGCATCGTTTCTCCTAGTAAAACCATATATTGCGTGCCGTAGAGATAAATCCGCATTCCATAAAATTGCGAATTAATCGTATCACTGGAATTACATGACAAAATATCGAAAAACAACAAATTAATTTATGTAATGTGATATTTGTTTTACTTAGTTTATGCGAACTCAGTAATGTAAAGTATACAATGCCTTTCTGTGTAGTAGTATTTTACATGATATTATGAGTGTGGAATGTGGTTTTAGGATTTAATAAATCAGATATGTGTTGTGCTAGTATGTTATATAACATATACATAATTATATGTTGGCATACATTTCAACATGACGTAACCATAACATTAATGCTTTCGTAATTAAAATTTGAGTAATGCCAATACGTTAAAGATGTTAGCTGCGGTGTGTGCATTTATTGTTGACTACAATTATGTATTTCTCTGATCCTCGATGGCGATCCCGCTTCATATATGGCATGGGGGAGCAGAAAATAGGCCATTTGTCGCATGCATAATTGTGCACACATAGAGACAACTGTAAATCCACGATAGAGTTGCGTCTGATAAGAGCGGTTGCAGCGCTCTTAGTGTTGACCGTGACGCTGTACAAGCTAAGTGGTAGATGGGTTAGGCCCCATGTAGTGCCAAATAGCTTGCTTTACGTGTGACCTCTATTCGAGCTCAGAGAGAGCGAGTGCCTGGCATTACATGGAGAAGGCCGCAGAAGGGTTCGCACTAGGTGTTCAGTAGCTGGTCTCACTACGGGGAGGCAGGGACGAGCCGAGCCCATGAGGAGGACATGGGGGTCAATGCGGACGAACAACCCGAGCCCGAAGAGGAAATTGCGATGAGCTCGCAGCAAGTCCCCGCTCAAGGGGGCTTGGCAGGGACTGGCGAGATGGATGCGCCTGGCCCCCGAGGTTGATCTGCGGATGCTTCTAGCGGATGACCCTCACCCTACTTATGGTGAGTCCTGGCGAAAGATGAGGACCCGGGGCGGCAATCGCATTTTTGCACTTGGCGAACCGGCCGGCGTTCGGCCCGCTTGGAGGATATTTTCTAGGGCGTGGGCAAGACCATAGCGATATAGAACTCGAGCAGGAGTTTGCGACAAAGGAGGAAGCGATGCACTGCACTAATTACGCGGTGCTTGACACTGCGTGATCATCGTGTGACTCGCTTCGGACCAGCCTGCCGAGCTTAAATGTAAGAAAAGGCGGCGAAGGCGAATACTATGTTCGCGCGAACCGCCTAAACATCAGCACCATTTCGTTATAACTCGGTACACACGCACACATGAGGCGCTTGTTCGAACACAAGCGGTGTGGTGAAAATCAAGATTCATCGCGCAAATCCTGTTAGACGTCTTTGAAGGCCGACATTAGCCTCAGGCCCAACCATAATTCTTGAGATGCGAAACGTGACAGGGATGTCCATAAACTACTTACAAGCTTGGCGAGCAAATGGATGGCTTTGAAAATGCTGTTTGGTAGTTTTATGGAGTCATTCAATTGGGCTCCACGACTACTAAGGCGGATAGCTGCAACAAACCCGACTCGAATATGCTATTCTTTGTCCGTTTAACCCGCAGCTTCCGATGGAACGATCGCTCCGTAACACTACTACCTCCTCGAAGGTGTTCCGGCGTTAAAATTGCATCACTGACATTCAAAGAATCGCCCCGTTATATGCGTGGATGGACATTTCGTCCGGCCAATACAATGGCACCTACTCACCGCCTCTAGTGCCGATGCAAACAACCAGCTACTACGGCGGCTTTTCGCCGGTTGAGGCGCTTAACGCGACCGTGGTTCTCGGTTCCGGCCCCCTGGTGAAGACCAGTGTGGTGCGGATAGGCCGGTGTGTGGGCGTCGTATCGGACCAGTAATCTTAACGGGCCGATAGAATGGCGGAGGATGAAGATTGCCATTGCCCCGGTGGAGAGGCGTTCAGCGTAGATGGTGCATCTCGTCACCTTGTAGGCGAACCCGTACACCATGTGCGAGGAACAAGAACATGGTGAAGCTATTCAAACCCTATGCATGCAAACCAATCCAGCTGCGCAAGTTCGATACGATATTTAACCAACTGAACAGCGCTCAAAGGAACGGTGGCGGAAGAGACCACGAGGGCACACAGGTAATTGGTGGCTCGGAGAGTCTCCATCTGGCGCAAGATGACATTCAAGCTCAATGGATGGCTCGTAAACTCCGCCGAGAGATGGGCCTGGGCGCACGATACAAATGGTGCTCGGTAAGATAATGCCCTCTCTAGTACGGTAGCACATCATTTGACAAAGACTCTTTTCCACCTAAGCGGTATGCTTCTCTTCTCTGGCAGATACTCCATCATGACGACTTAACTTCGGCCGAGTCGTACAACAATGTGTCATGCGGGGCTGCGTTGCCTACCCATTTGCTCAATCATTGATGTTTCACATTTTTAGGACCGCTAAAATACTTTGTTGATCGGCAAAGGGCGTACAACTGCGGCTCAACCTTCGCTCCCGTGTCGAGGCTTTGTTACAATGCGTCGTGGCGGAAAGCTCAATTCCACCGACGCGCATGATGGACCCTCGCGCAGAACATTTTTTCTCGCCGAGTGCAAGCGCAAGCACCGTTCGATACTCCGCGACACAAACCGTAGATGCCAGCACGGCCCGTGATGAGGCGACTGCTTCATGCAACAAGCCTCGCCTAGAGCACATCCACGCTCAGACGCGTGCTAGCGCGTGCCGTGACATGGAGGCAACGACGGCACACAATATGTCACACCGTGACTACCGTATGGATGCCGTTAGAGCAACATGGACGGGGCATTTAACCGCTCAACGCGTCGGCAACAACTACAAGAACCTCCGAACCCCCACGTGGCTCCCGTACTCACACTAAGGCGCGACACGCCAGAGATCAGCGTCCGCGGGTTTGAGAGTGACATGGATGCGTCCTCGGCCGAGACGATGGCCTTCTGCCGCATCGACTGGGCAGGTGACAGGGGCATGACCGTAGAAGCTGCCCAAACAGAGGGTGATGTTGTCCAATGTAATATTTCAACTATACGCTTAGACATGCAACATCTTCCTACTACCTTCCTTTTGCATTCTCTTCGTGAAATTTCAGTTATGTAATTTATGAACCTAAATTTCTTTGGGTATGTACATTGGTTTTGAAATTTCTTCTGATGTTATTTTTCAGTATTTCATTGTTTCATTCCTGGAGATTATGCGAGGCTTGTGATGGAGTTGCGAGTCGCTATGATCGAAGTATGATAGCGACCACAGGGCGGAAGTGGGCCTCCGGCCAGACGGTAGCGTCATTACTACTGTCTAACGATCGCAAAGCGTCGCACCTTCGCTATGCTCAGACGCTTTACTTGCTTTGTCCTTGCAGCTTAACACTCTCCGCATCGTGGCTCCGTAACATCAAGAGATTGGACCCTCGGTTCATATACGGCCTGGGACGACGGGCCTGGTTAGCCGCATTTATGGTGCGTGGAGCCTCTGAAGGAACCTACGAAGGAAGGACAGTGGACCCCGATGCCTAGATCGACGGGCCCTTATCACCGCTTGGTCGACAGATGGCGCCCCGGAGACGCATACTTTCCACCTCCTTCGGCGAGATGACGGTGACCCTCAAAGATGTCGCCATGTTATTTGGCCTTCCACTTTCGGTAAACCCCTCGTAGTCGCAAGCCCTCCAAAGAGGCATGGAAGAACTATGTAGAGAAAGGTAATAAATGTGAAAGCACACCGACGCACTTATCCTGGGAGCTAACGTGATTTCTAACATGTGATTTTCTTCGATGCAGTTTGGCACAACGCACGAGGCTGCGGATCGGGAGTCTCTTTCACATGGCTCGCCAGTCCCTGAGGGTGGACCATGTCTCAAAACGCCCTGGTCGATAAATAGGCATTTCGAGGTGTACCTCTATTTCCTCCTTAGTGAATTTTATTTACAAGCGGAAATGGTGATTCCGTTGCCACCTCGCTTTGGGTCGCCGAATTAGGCAAAGCGAGAAGATGCGAAGAGACACCGGACTTCTATAGGCTTGGGGCTCTAGCAGTTCATGAGACACATATCGCGAGATGTATGCGGCTCTTGCCAGTACACGGACCCAACTTCAATAATGGGAGGGTGCCCCTGGCTTCTACGATTGTAGTCTGGTCGCGTACCTACCCATAAGCGACCAAGAGTGTCAACGCGGTACTACCAGTGCCCGTCCGATGAAGCTTAACGTGCATCCACTCGCAAGGCCAACCTTGGGTTACAAATGGATGCATGGCGGACTCCGATGGGCCAGAATCGACCGCGGCTCCTACCCTCGCCTCGTGGGGACCTAGACTTCACGACATCGGCGCAGGTCACGTGGGATCACTTTTCCACCCAGGCGCGACGGAGGTTGCGTCGGAGGTCAGATATCTCCAATGTGCAGGCACGAGCCTCGGTATTGGATGGCGAAAATGCTTCCTCTCAGTGCATGAGTGCCGTTGAGCCATACTCTCGAGCGCGTTCGAGCGTAATTTGGAAGTACCGGCAGTCTTTCCTCCACCGCCTCAGATGCATCCAAAGCTCCCATGGGTATGTCTCTACATGTCACATTACTTTCACGCCATCAGGGAAACCATTAATAACGTGTTGGATTGATCCGCAGGAGGAGTACATCGGGCACAACTACAATCAGTCGACTAACAGCCGGCATATTGAGAGGTGGAACTCGATGGACCGAGGACGTCTGGAACCCATCAGCGCAAATTCACGAGACGGACACACTTGGGTACCTCGGTAGTCTGAGACCTACTCACACGGCGGTGCTCCTAGACGAGGGTGTGGCGATGCGGTGCAACATGGCTATCTTTGAGGAATCGCAGAGCGCATGCACACACCGGCATACGGATCGCACCTATCACATATTAAAAGCGGGGATATACCCAATTAAACATTCGACACGACATTTGCAGAGGCGTGAGGCGGAGTACATGCATGACCAAAGGCGGGACGAGATCCTCACGCGATCCGCAGGAGCAGCAACGTCAATCAAGCAATCCTTTACGGAACCTTCTTCGCCGGGCCACCGCATAAGAAATGCGATCGAGAGATGTTGGTGGCCATGACCGTCTACCCCAACGTGATTACGAGGATGTACCGCATTTAGGCGCCGCCGCGACCGAGCCTCCCGATGAGAGCATGTCCATGGATAGACGTGCAACGCGCTGTGGCTCTCGGCGGCGCAAGACCTACCTGCAGCATCGACTTCCTCCGGTCCCGAGCCATGAGAGCGTAGGGGCCATGGAGGCGGAGTACGTTGAAATAGGTCTTTGGGGCAAGCGTTCAGGAGGAGTACACATCAACATGTCACCGTCCCATCATTGCCGCTAGAGTCTTTAGTACCCCCGTCAGCATCAACAAACATGGAGGACGGTTTGAGGGCGTCTGATGACCTTATGGGATCGGGGCTACATTCAGCGATTTGCTCGCACGGACGTGTTTGCAATCCCTAGGGTTGGAATGGCGTGCCAGTAAACCCGAGGAGGCCGGTGGAGCGAAGTGGCAGGAGCAGCGGCCTTCGGACGTTACGCGCATCGTGGTACCATGCGTACCACCGATGGCTGCATGGGGCATCCACGCGCCAGTCAGACGCGGTCCAATGCGATTCGACTGAACGCGAGATGCGCGGTTAGGTAGCCAACTACAGCAATGATTCACGTGTCCCCCAAGCGCCCAGAAATTTCACAATCGTTGACTACGATAACCAAGAACGCCGTGGTAGGGGACGCCAGGGAAGAGGAAGGGGGAACTAGATCGTGTTGTATGAGACTTATGTTAACTTCTTTAATCTATGTCATTCAAACTTGTCAAATTTCTTTTGATTTTTATGTTGCTCAAATGAAAAACTTGTCAACATGAAAAAGTTGATTCTTGGAATTATCTACAACTTTCATGTAGATCAAATAATTAATCGAGCACCGGAATACCTCCAAAATCGTGAATTACAGAAGGGTCCGTCGCGAACAGCTTTTGGTGTCCTATAAATGCACTTACCTTTCCGATTATCTATGATTTTTATATTGCTCAAATGAAAACTTGTCAACATGAAAAAGTTGAATCTTGGAATTATCTACAACTTTCATGTACACCAAAAAATGATTAGAGCACGGAAAATCTCCAAAATCGAGAATTACGAAGGTCCGCCGCGAACAATTTTTGGTCCGACGCAAATGCATTTACCTTTCCGATTTTCTTTGAGTTTTTCTGTTGCTCAAATGAAAACTTGTCGACATGAAAAAGTTGCGTCTTGGAATTCTCTACAACTTTCATGTAGACCAAAAAATGATTGCAGCATATGAAGACCTTCCAAAATGCGAGTTACTGCAGACCATTCAATTTGGTCCGTGACATAAATGTGAGTTGATATTTGGTCCGTGGTAAACATGAAATGTATAGGTTTTAATTTCGTCAAACGTATGTACGTAACGGACTAAAGAGCAAATCAGCTGCATTCTTCCAAAAAATAGACTCAGACGTGATATTTCACGGCCGGCCGAATGTGCTTAAGTTGTCATATTTTGCGCGACCGTTATAATTAGCCCTTTTCAACTATACGAAAATACATACAACGGAATGTGTAATTACAATGTTTTTCATAACATAAGTAGTCAGTATAGAGAAGAGCAAATCAGCTGCATTCTTCCGAAAAATGGACTCACACGCGTGATATTTCACGGCCGGCCGAATATGCTTAAGTTGTCATATTTTCTTGCCAATCGTTATAATTAGCCCTTTTCAACTATACGAAAATACGTACAACGGAATGTGTAATTACAATGTTTTTCCATAACATCGTAGTCAGTATAGAGAAGAGCAAATCAGCTGCATTCTTCCGAAAAAAAATGGACTCATACGTGATATTTCACGGCCACCAATATGCTTAAGTTGTCATATTTTGCGACCCGTGCTATAATTAGCCATTTTCAACTATACGAAATACATACAACTGAATATGTAATTACAATATTTTTCCATAATATCGTAGTCAGTATAGAGAAGACCAAATCAGCTGCATTCTTCCGAAAAAGACTCACACGTGATATTTCACGGCCGGTCGAATGTGCTTAAGTTGTCATATTTTTGGCGCGATCGCTATAATTAGCCCTTTTCAACTATACGAAAATACATACAACGGAATGTGTAATTACAATGTTTTTCCATAACATCGTAGTCAGTATAGAGAAGAGCAAATCAGCCGCGTTCTTCCGAAAAATGGACTCACACGTGATATTTCACGGCGGCGAATATGCTTAAGTTGTCATATTTTGCGCCGATCGTTATAATTAGCCCTTTTCAACTATACGAAAATACATACAACGGAATGTGTAATTACAATGTTTTTCCATAACATCGTAGTCAGATAGAGAAGAGCAAATCAGCTGCATTCTTCCAAAAATGGACTCATACGTGATATTTCACGGCACAAATCGAATATGCTTAAGTTGTCATATTTTTTGCGCGACCGTTATAATTAGCCATTTTCAACTATACGAAAATACATACAACGGAATATGTAATTACAATATTTTTCCATAATATAAGTAGTCAGTAGAGAAGACCAAATCAGCTGCATTCTTCCGAAAAAGACTCACACGTGATATTTCACGGCCGGCCGAATGTGCTTAAGTTGTCATATTTTTGTGACCGTTATAATTAGCCCGCTTTCAACTATACCTAAAATACATACAACGGAATGTGTAATTACAATGTTTTTCCATAACATCGTAGTCGATGAGAAGAGCAAATCGCGGCGTTCTTCCGAAAAAATGGACTCACACGTGATATTTCACGTACGCCGAATATGCTTAAGTTGTCATATTTTTGACCGTTATAATTAGCCCTTTTCAACTATACGAAAATACATACAACGGAATGTGTAATTACAATGTTTTTCCATAACATCGTAGTCAGTATAGAGAAGAGCAAATCAGCTGCGTTTCTTCCAAAAAATGGACTCACACGCGGATATTTCACGGCCGCACGAATATGCTTAAGTTGTCATATTTTCTTGGCGCCGTATATAATTAGCCCTTTTCAACTATACGAAAATACATACAACGGAATGTGTAATTACAATGTTTTTCCATAACATCGTAGTCAGAGCAGAGAAGAGCAAATCGTCATGCGTTCTTCCGAAAAAATGGACTCACACGTGATATTTGCCGGCGAATATGCGCTTTCTGTCCTGCCGTCGCCGCAAGCTGATGTGTCATAAGCGGAGGGGATGGGCACTACCGCACAGCTGCAGCTTTGAGCCGCCATGCCTCTCCCATTGCGCTGCAACGCTTCCCGTGACCGTTAGATACGGATGCAAAGCTTACCAAAGGCCCCCCACCGCGCATTGCGAACGCTCCCACGTGCGCTAGCCTCAGATGTATTGGACCCTCGCTCGCGGCGATGTCTTGCCACCGTCTTGTTTGTCCCTTGTGCCCTCCTATAAATTACAACGCCGCATGCATTTCTATCCAGGCACCAATGCGAGTGAGTTCAAGAAGATTGCGGCGAGTTCAACCCACAACGCGAGTGTTTCAAAGGTATTATTTATGAAATTTATTTTCGGCGGTCCGCGACATTGTTGTGTTGTTGGGTCTGAGTGAAATCACGATGGATATTGATGGCTTCTTGGGGGCTTTCGTGCCATCTCGCTTTTTATGTTTTTTATCGAAGTACATTCGATTATATGCTTGAATCCTACTCTTCTAGGCTGAAATATAATTGTTTCCAATGTAGATGGACAAGGATCCTGAGCGGCTCAAGAAAGGCTGGGCCTGGACAATCAAAGAAATAGATGGCATCGCGGCATTGGCTGAATAAAATTGCTAAAGACAACTTCACCGGCAATACCAAGTGCCAACAGATTCAACTTTAGCATCGACATCGGCTATTGCTAGTAGCCTCGAACATGTCGCCATACAATCTAACGAATTGTCAGTCAAACCCCACCAAAGTACGAGAGGACACTAAGCTCGTTTGCCAAAGAGGAGGACAGAAGGTGTAGACCTGCATCAAGTATCTTCCATGTGACTACGAGACTGATGACGAGGGCAAACGAGACCGGGCGGTTTTTAGAAGAGGAGGGTATTGATGCGATAGTGATGATTCTCGGGAAAGTTCTAATCCAGCATTGTGCGTGAGTTGTTCAAATAATATGTAGTAGTCATGTACCCGTCATATGCGTTGGCGATGTACACGGTATTCCAACGTTGTTTCTCCCGTGTTGTGATGTTATGTCGTAATTTATATATTTCAACGTTGTATTTTCCGCCTTCTAATATCTTTTGTCGCATAAGCCATACAAACGGCACAACACCGGATACACCAACTTAACAACTTCATTCCATTTTAATACTCGTAAAAGACGAGTAGATGCAATTTTCATGCGATTATATTAGCCCTTTTGAACTATACGAAAGTACATGGCAGTGTAATTACAATATTTTTCCATGATATAAGTAGTCGATACGTAAGAGCAAATCAATGCATTATTCTAAAAATAGACTCACACGTGATATTTCACAAATGGACTGAATATGCTTAAGTCAGTTATATTTTTCCGACTATTATATTTAGCCCTTTTGAACTATACTGAAAGTACATACAAAGGAAGCCGTAATTATAATATTTTTCCATAATATCGTAGTCAATATACACAAGACCAAATGGGCTGCATTCTTCCGAAAAAATGGACTCACACGTGATATTTCACGGCCCGCTTGAATATGCTTAAGTTGTCATATTTTTCCGCTGACTATTATAATTATCCATTAAGTTGTCATCATCCAAACTTTCGTTGCATTGGCCTCGAGGCGTCTGTCAAAGCACTGTGGCGCAAAGCTCGCAGGATATATCATGTCATCAAATGCATGCGTGGCGGAAGAATGCCTTAGTCGTCATGTCAAAGCATATTTGCCAAAGCCCGGCACCTCCTTTCCTGGCCTACAAAGCCGCATGCATTTGTCGCCTAAGCACAAAGCAGAAGCGAACTGGCGTCAGCGGATTCGTTTCTGCTTCAAGTCTGTCGTTTTATCAATTCAGGCTATTTAACCCCCTTCCTCAGCTTCCAAGACGTTGCATCAACCGAACAATCGCTCCAATACAACAAAGAGAACCATCCCCGCAAACCAAACGAGCAAGACCAATGGAGTTTCCTCCCCCAAGGCACGTTGTCAAACCATCCCCGACGGCACGGAGGTCCCCATGTGCCTATGCGGGATCCTTGCCGCTTCCCGATCAATAGACAACTCATACACGCATGCGGTATGAGGTGTCGGAGTTACGCAACCACGACTCGAGCCAAAGCCGAGGATGCGGCTGCGTGAGAAGCCCAGATGTTCATACTCGATTTTGTGTTGCATCGAACCTCGCATGTGTCTAACACCATGTGATGTGACCAATTACAGCCTCTTCCAGCGGCTTGAGTTCATCCGATTCACGACGGAACAAACTCTCGAGATGGAAAGGATGCGGAATCGAGTACTCGTGATCGGAGGGCTATGGTGGAGCAAAGTGGTGTGAGCAGATCGTGGAGGAGAAGCGCCAGCGGGCCTGGAGCAGTATGCTTGCACGAGGAGGCCGAACGGCAGCCGCCATGCCGCGGAGAGGAGGTGAAGTCTTGAGAAAGCGTGAGAGGGCAGCGCTAGGGCCAGTGGCGCGGAGGTGAAGGATTGCGAGGAAAATATCCTCATTGCTCTCGATGGAAATGTACGACAAGGGCCCTTCTTTGTTCCCTTTCTAAGGCATGTTAGGTTTAGTCCCAGATACCAATCGTTGTTTACCATTCGTAGTCGTGCACGTAATTTATCCGCCATCTTTGACCAAAACTACAGGAAGTCTCAAAAAAATTATTACACAACTATCTGCATAAAGTGTACAAATAAAATATTACACAATTATCGGTATTTGCATTTCAATCGGATCCTCGAATAACGGAGAGAAACTAAAAAAATTGGCGAAATAATGAGACAAAAATAAATAAAGGTCGTAAGGAACCGTAGCTATTTTTGATATTTTTATTTCTTGTTGTATATTTCTCTGATTTTTATTTACATGTTGTATATAAACCGCTTTCCCAATCGACTAACAGAGCCAACCGCCGAATATGGACCGACAAATGTAGGTAATGTCTCTATCTGATGGTCAAGTCTAACATTCCACTAAATTTAAGTGATCTGGAATAAACCAAAGAAGGAAAAAAGAGAAATGAGGCGGTATTATAGATAATCTATTGTATGAGTTATTTTACATAATATAATAATATACTATAAATAACAACGCCATATGAGACTGTATTATAGATAATCTATTCAATTGTTGTATTAGCATTAAAATACAACAAAGATACTACTATTCCGCAAAAGGTAAAATAGACTCAAACAAGAATACTGAAATTAAAAGGTATTACAAAATTATCGGTACAGGTACACAAATAATATTTAAAAATACAATTCGAAAGCATATTCTTAATCCGTATGATTTGGCGAAAACTTATAAAGTTTTCTTATCAAATTTGGAGTTGTCTATGAAAGTTATTTGCATTTCAATGTCGGTCGAATAACTACTGAAAACTAAAAATTCAGCGAAATAATCAAATAAAAATCAAAAAAATTGGGGACACGTGGCGTGAGGCGGAGCCACTGGTGCCGCATTGGGGGTAAGCCGTGGCTGCCGCCATGGGGTGGCGGCCGCCGTCATAGTGGTGCGCTACGCGGCGCGCAGTAGCGGTGGGTAGTTTTGAAAATTTATTTTTTTGTTGTATATATTTGCTATTTTGATTTGTATGATGTATATTTGAGCTTTTTTTCCCGTGAAACTTGCTATCTTGGAATTTGAAACGCTAAAACATGTTGGAATTTACCAATTGTCATTCAAACTTATTGAAATTGTGCTGAAACCTACCTATACAGTTTGAACGGTATAGCGTGTTAATTATTCTCTTTTTTAAACCTAAAACTTTCACGAAACTTGTTGCATCGTTGACACTTACATGAAACTTATTGCACCATTGAAACTCCATGAAACTTTGCTATATGATTAGTAATGATTTCAATAGTATACCGTTGGCTAGCTGCTCCCCGAACATAAATACTACTGAACGGTATAGCATCCTAGCCCCATTTGACATGATAGCATTTTGCCATTGGCATGGATTGTGATCGAACAGATCTGAGAGACTACAACTATCCACTAGAAGCAATGATGACTCCATCCCTCTTCGTGTCCATTCCAAGCAGCGATACTCCATCCCTCTTTGTCTATCTTTCTCTCTCCATTGCCAATCCAGATTCCTCCCCCCTAAATATATATATCCTCTCTCTGTGATAAGCAGTATGCACCGCCGACAAACTTGTGACCAATTCAACATGGTTGACCTAGCCAGCGCAGAGGCTATCCAACTCCCAGCAGTGATCAAGCACGAGTAATGCGTAGTGGCAGATGCAGTGGCTTATACATGCAGGCAAGGCATGGGTGTAGCGGCAGCGAACATGCATGAGAAGGGTGCGGTGGTGGATCCCAAACACATGAGCACGTCATCTTCTTTGTTGCTTGAAACATGCTTGATTTTCTGCTTTTGAAACATGGAAGCTATTGGAAATTATTTGGATTTTGCTTTTTGGAGGTTGAAACTTGCTGAAACATACTTGAAATTTACTTTTGAAACGTGAAACTTTAATTGGAATTTGGTGAAACCCGCTTGAATTTTACCTTTTAAAACATAAAACTTTTTGGAAGTTGGATGAAACCTGCTTTAATTTCACTTTTGAAAGGCGAAACTTGCTGTAGAATTATGAAACCTACTTGAATTTTGTTATTCAAACGCGAGACTTGCTGAAACTTCCATGAAATTTATTGAAACTTAGTGAAGCCTACTTGAATTTTGCTTTTTAAAATGTGATTGTTATTCGAACTTGGTGAAACCAGCTTCAATTTGCTTTTTGAAACGTAAATATGTTGGAACTTAGTGAAACCTACTTTAGTTTTTCTTTTGAAAGTTGAAACTTGCTAAAAGATTGTGAAACCTGCTCGAACGTTTGATTCAAGTTTCATAAATTTTCATGAAAGTTTCATTAGGTTCCATGAAAGTTTCATGAAGTTTTGTTCAAAAGTTTCAGGCAAGTTTCATTAGGTTTCATGAAGTTTTGTTCAAGTTTCATAAAAATTTCCCACCAATTTTTAACGATTCCTCTCTTACTTCCTCTTCATTGTTTCATGTAAGTTTCAAGATGTCCCAGTTACAATTCTGTAAGTTTCATAAAGTTTCAATAATTTTCATGTAAGCTTCATTAGATTTCATGAAGTTTCGTTCAAGTTTGACGCTAATTGTAACCTGAAAGTGCAAGTGACTCTTGCAATGATTTTGGTGATTAATGACAAACGTATTTTGATGACTATCATATTAATATCAATGAAAGATGTTTTGTGCTTAATTGACATGCATATATTGTTATTGATTATGTTTATGATGCATGGCTTTAGTGTTTAATGACAAGCGCGTATTGATAGCAATCTTGTTAAGGTCATTAGTCTATTAAGTAATTAATTCATGCCAATCCTCTGGGTTGCTGTTAATATGAGACTAAGATGATTATTGTTTAAGATTACTCTAAGTCTCACCTTAATAAGAGGAGTTTGGTATGTCTTTGGTTAAATTCTTTCATCAATTTTAAATTGAGTGCATATTGATAAATTGCATATTCATTTGAGTTCATTATGTGCTTTGATTTTAGTATGCATGTATTAACAAGAGTTAAACTTCACATTGCTATAGATTGACATGGTGCATACTTGTCTTAGTTGTATATCTTCTCATGCACTTCTCTTAGTGAAGTTTAATCTAGAATTGGATCACATATTTACTCTCATTCCAAATATTATTTGCACATGTACAATTCATGTATATTCTATCATGTGTTTCTTTTAAGTAAAGGATGTGATCCTTGCCTTGATTTAAATGATTCATCGTATTGGCAATTATCTCTCTAGTGCATATAGTTCAATTACATATTCATCATGATGTACTTAGTAGAGAACATTTCTTATGTCAAGTGTTCCTAATTGTGTCATGTTTATTTACATGGAACACTTGTTATGTTTTATTTGCTCACACACATTTAAATCTAATTCATACTTATTGAGCTTTTGGGACTAATATGTTTGCTAAGTGCTTTGGTAAGAATTAGGTCCCAAAGTTGTGTGTATGATGACCAAGTGGTTTGAAGGATGACAAGCGAGTCGAAGTCGATAAGACGACAGTGTCACCAAAAGTTGAGGACTAAGTCAAGATCAACTTGGCGTGGAGATCGTCGGAGAGGATGATCAAGTCAAGGTTGAGAGGACGAGAGTCTCATGAGGTGAATTGCGTCGAGGTTGACAAGACGAAGGGTGTCATCAATCTTTGTGGAAGTGTCATCATACATCAGTGCATCCGGAAGAAGTTGGCATGTAAGCTGAGTGTAAGACTTAGATTTTTGTGTTTAAATTTGAGTCTAAGGATTGCTGTACTATTAAGAGGGATGCAATCGTTGAAATTACTTAGACATGTCTCAAGTGCTCAAAGTGGTCTATCCTTGTCTAAGGTTGAGAAACCCAAGTCACACGTTGTTCACCTAGGTGTAGGTGGGTTGGTGTGAGGGATAGAAGTGTTGTTAGTATCGGAAAGTGAGAATTTGAGGTCTCCCTGTGGATTCTTTGTGCAATCTATTTTTATCCTTTGAGATTTGGGTAGTGAGACCTTCTAGTTGTGTAGCCCTCGTTCTTAGCTTTCCGTAGAGTCGAAACTCACTGAAATCGGAGTCCGGAGTCAAAAGTTATGCCCGTTTTCGTCGGGCTGCTGCGTGCTGCCTGGGAGATCCGGAGTATCCAGACTTTAGTCCGGAGTATCCGGACTTTAATCCAGAGTATCCGGGGTTTGATTCGGACATTCCGGGTTGCCCTGTTCGGTCCCTAACGGCTAGTTTTTGGAGTTCCTCTATTTAAAGCCCCCTTCTTGCCCATTTCAAAGAAGCCATTGGGGGATGTTTTTGCTAGGTGTTAGAGGTGTTCTTTGTGAGTTTTGAGCCCCCAATACTCCTCCGTACTCCTTAGATCTTAGTGATCCCCTTTAGTATGAAGGGTTGGGTAGAGGAGAGAGGTGTTTAGATTGAGGATTGATTTGAGTTGTTGAGCACTTGAGTTCATTTCCAAGTTTGTTCTTCGTGAGCATTTGTTGCTCTTGGAGGTTGAGGACTCCTAGACGGCTAGGAGGTCGCCTACGAGCCACCGGTTCTTTGTGTGGTGTGCCGTAGGAAGTTTGTAAAGGTTGGATTCCGCCTTCGAAAGGAAAGGGATCAAGAAGTGAAGCCGGCGAGTGCAAGGTGCAACACCGGGCGGCTAGCGGGTTGAAAGAAACCCCCCGTGTCTTGGGTGACCGGGCCATCGGCGAGTGCAAAGTGCAACACTGGGAGGACAAGGGTTGAAAAAGACCTCGGCTTGGTGCCGCCTCAACGGAGACGTAGGATCCCCTCAAGGATCCGAACTTCGGGATAAAATCTTCGTGTCTCCATCTTCATTTCGGTTTCATCTCTTTCATTATTTGCTTGAATTCATTCCTATATGTGTGATTGAGATGATTGTATAGGGTTATTTTATTTGGGAGCCCTGATCTATCTTGTTTTTGTGCTTGGCTCCCGTTCTCCACTTGATATAGGTTCCTGGTAGTATTTACATACTTCTTGTTCAAGTGGATTGCTTCTAGATTGCTTAGATCTTGAATTCTTGGCCGAGACACTCAAACCGGAGTATCCGGTACTTTGATCCGGAGTATCCGGATATACCGAAATATCCGAACCAAATATCTGGAGTATCCGAGTTGACTGTCTCGGGCTGAATTGTCAAAAATGCAGAATTTAATTATAACCTTTGCTTCCGCATTATATCTGATAGTTTAGTTTAAATTGGGTATAATTTTGTAATCGCCTATTCACCCCCCTCTAGGCCGACATCCCGGCCCTTTCAATTGGTATTAGAGACAAGTCTCTGATATTTAAGCTTAACCGCTTTAGAGTATGGATGTCGTTAGACGGGATGGGTGAGCTTGGAGCTAGCATGTCTATTAATAATAATTTGAATGCTCCATCTTCATCCTCTTATGTGCATATTGCTTCCGATTGGGCACCGTACTTTAATGGTTCTAACTATGGCCCATGGAAGCATAAGATGAAAATGTTTTTGAGATCTATTGATGCTTCTATTTGGAATATTGTAGACAAAGGCTATAGCACAATGGATGATCAAAGTGAAGAAAAGAACGCTCAAGCTTTAGAGGCCATTCTTGGCATATTGAGTGAAGACGAGCGGAAGAAGGTGTGCCACCTCAAAAAGGCTCAATACGTATGGACGCTCATCCGAAAGAATCATGACAAGTCCAAGGTTGATCAAAATGATGGTTTACAAATACGGACTTCAAATGATGATCACTCCACATCAAGCTCAAGTGATGATGAGTCCTCGTCACCCTCCACCTCGTCACGTTGCCTCACGGCTCTAGGTAATGATGAGGTAAATGTTGAACCTTCCAAAGATAAATTAATTTCTACAATTAAGGTTCTTCATGATCGCCTTGAGAAGCAATTTAGAAAATCATATGATTTGATAGAAAAACTTGCTTTACTTCAAAAATCACATGATGCTCTAAAATTAGATCATGAAAATTTGCTTCTCAAGGATACCTCTATTAGCAAGGTAGATGTTGGATTGACTTGCAATATTCTTGATGATGTGCCATGCTTAGAGTTAAATTCTTGCATGTCATCTAGAATTATAAATTCTTCTCCTTGCAATGAATTGCTTTATATACCTTGTAGCCCAAATGCTAGAGTAGATGTTGCTACTCAATGTAATTTAGTAGATGAATTAACTTGCTCAATTTCAAATTCTAGAGATTCATCTAATAATTTTGCATCCACCTCTAGCGAGTTTTCGCCTTGCAATGCTAATAAAATTGCTTCTAGTTCCTCTAGTGCTTGTTATACTAACAATCTTGTAGAGGAAAACAAAAGGCTCAAGGCGCAAGTCATTAGTCTAGAGAATGACTTGAAAAGAGTCGTTAAAGGAAAAGCCATCCTCGACGAGATCTTGAGCAAGCCTCGGGCGCCTCAAAACAAGAGAGGGATCGGCTACAACTCCAAGAGGGAGAAGAGCAAGAAGAAGCACAATGCAAGAATGAAGATGATTGTGTGCTTCAGATGCAACAAGAAGGGCCACTTCGCCTCCGTGTGCCCCAATAAAGTGGATAACAAGGCCACAACTCCAACCTTGAGGCAAGCCGGTAAGAAGCAAGACAAGAGGAAGAGACGCTCGAAGCCTACTTGCTTCAATTGTCGGGGAAAAAGGCACATCGGTAAGGATTGTCCTAAAGGTATAATTCATAAGCCCATCACTGATGCAAATTATTCTTTGCTTATGAAGGACAAGAATGGCAATGTATTTGCCAAGCTTGTCAAGTCCCCTATGCCCGCTCAAAATGATAATGCTCATTTGCTTAGGAAGAGTAAATCTAGAAATGGATTTGCTAAATTTATTAGGACTCCTAAGCCTACACAATGCAATTCAAATAAATTGCTTAGGAGAAATAACGATAGCAAAACATTTGCTAGATATACTAGATGCTCTAAGCCAATGCTTAATTTCAATTATCATATGCTTAGAAGAGATCAAACTAGAAATAGTTTTGCAAAGTATCATTGTCCTCCCAAGCCTTTTAATAAAAATGCCAATCATTTGCCTAGGAGGAATAATTATTGCAAACCTATTTCTAATTGTGTTAGTCAAGTCAATAATGCAAATATTAGGGCCATTTGGGTTCCTAAATCTATGGTGACTAACATTAATGGACCCAACAAAGATTGGGTACCAAAAAGTGCCTAAAAGAATTATTAGGTACTAAGAGATGGATTGGACGCTTGGCTTCTCGAGAAGAAAAAGGAACTATCAATTGCAATCGGAGCCAAGCATGAAGATAACCAAGACAATCATGAGCCAATGCCATCTCGGTAACAAGTACTTAAATTGATTATATTATTGTTTCTAGCCTTGTGTAGGTTTAGATGCATTAGTATCATGAAAATCGATTTAATTGCTTGTTAGTAGTACTTGCTCTTGCTTTTAGTATTATTCCCTTATTGCAATCTTAAGCAAGTCTAATGTGGCACATTTAGGGGGAGTGCTAATTCATATCCATGTGTATCACATCCCTACGTGTGCCCATATGTATATAAGTGCTAATATATATATATATATATATATATATATACATATATATATATTCAAAATCAAACCATTTAGCCAAAAGTCAAAATTTTGTATACTATTAGTATTCTTGTGAAAAACTAATTGCAAAATGTATACAAATGTATTTGGAACGCTCTTTAAAGGTTTTGGCTTCACAAAATTCTATTTTGAAAAGAAAATGAGTTTCAAGTCCAAAATCTAGTTACTAGTATCTTGTTTTGGATTTAAACTTATAATTTCCATAGAATTAAAAGTAAAAGGATTTTGAAAATAATTTCAATGCAAAAATCCTAGAGTTGGTCATTCCTAATGTTTTTCATGTTCAAAAGATTTTCAAAAGTCCAACCAAACAAAAGTTATTTACTTTTGAAATTCCCCGAAAATCTTAGTTTGACCTATATTGGTCAAAATATTGCACTTAGTGAGTTTTGCCATTTGGACTAGATCTTGTGCCATATCTTAGTTCAAAATGGTATTTCAAACTCATACATAAAGTTTCAAATCTCTAATTCTTATCTCCTTCTCTTGATTTGGATTTGATCCTTTGTGTTGATAGTATTTGACTTTATTGGATTTCATTTGGTTCTTCAAAAGAACTTCCTTTGGACTAAACTCAAAATCATGTTCAAATTGCCTAAATTTGCTAAAAGCTTTAAAAATAATAATATTATACTATGTATTTCAAATGTTTGACAAGCTTCCAAATTGAAAATCCTATGTCGAAAACTATTTTGACTCAAAACTCTTGTTTTCAATCAAAAGAACCTAATATAGGATTTTGGCTTTCAAATCGGATTCCATTATTTTTATAAGTGGTCATGGCTTCAAAAAGGCATTTCAAATCTTTCAAGCCATGAGGGTTCAATTGAAAATGAAATCCGAGTTGAAATTGCACTTTGAGGAGTTTTCGAGTTTCGATTTCATTTTTATGCGTGGTTCGAGTCCACAAAGGATGGCGTATCAATGAATAGGTCTCATCTTGCTGATTGCTAAATTGGGAGAGCCATAGGAACCTACCCAAAAATCATCCCCCAAAGATAATGGCACCTTAACTTCCCTCGATCAAATCGAGGTCTATCACATTCCTTAGCAAGAAAAGGCTAAAGACTTGAGCAACCAAAGGACAAAAAGGCAATAGATCGTGGAGATTTCTTCCTAAGCTAGAAGGAAGAAACCACTGGACTGTTCCCATGGGGAACAACTCCTGCGATAGTGACCGACGCGATGCTATACCGGAGGGACCCCTTCGGAGGGAACGAGGGTATAATCAGATTTGTCTGTCCGAAAAAACGCTTATTTTTTTTGGATTGGCCTTTCACGATTCTTAAAATCTTGAAAAATAACTCAATTCGAGGGGTTTCTAAAGGGTTTCCCCCAAACCCCCTTCCTAAATAGAATGGAAGGCTTGAGCCATCTATCTTCAATCTCAATTGAAGGCTCAAGTTACTATTTCTAGGGAAGTAATAACTAAACCATAGCTACCGGATTCCATGAAAGCTAGCTACATTTCCTTTAACCATCGCCCCACCCACCCACCTTTCTCCCAGTGTTGGTTTGTTTTAGGACTTGTTTGCTTTAAATATGAGTTATAAGAGTTCTTTTTCCTGGATAATAGTACTACGGAATGACTATTTTAAGGTTAACACCAAAATGACAAATTTAATGTTATCTCCGTAGGATGTTATGTGTCATCTTCTCTAGAAAAATCAATTTGCGAATTAGAGAAATAAAAAGAAAGTTATCCATCCCCATTTCCTTTTCTCTACTCACTTCCCCCACCCCTTTCTTCCTCTCTATAACACAAAATTTTAAAATTGGAATATTTATACTTTGAAAATTTTAAATAGAAAGTTTCAACACGAAAAATTCAACTCAAAAAGATTAATTAGAAAATTTTCAAATTAGAAAGTTTCAAGTCAAAAAATTTCAAATAAGAAAATTTCAACTCAAAAAATTTCAACACGAAAAGTTCTAAATATAAAAATATAAAATCAGAAAGTTTCAACTATAAAACTTTTGATTCAAAAAGCTTTTGGTTCGAAAAGTTTTGATTAAAAATATTTTTGATTTGAAAAGTTCTGATTTAAAATTCAAGTCGAAAAATTTCAACAAAAAAATTTCAAATTAGAAAATTTCGACTTGAAAATTTCAAAACAAAAAAATTTCAATACAAAAAATTTTAAATCAATAATTCAAAAGCACCAAATTGCAGCTTCATGTCCTCGTGTAATGTATGACAGTCGGTCCCACTAAATCCGTGCAACCACATGTCATTGGACCACAGGGTAGAAGCCAGCGAAAACATGTCGAAGCGATGCAAACACGCCCTAGCCTGCGACGTGGAGCATGAGCGCATGGCAAGCCCGATGAGAAAGATCATAAACTAGGATTTCCGATGGTACTAGTAGCTTGTACGTTTGCAGAATATGCCATGTTGTAACGCCTTTGGTTCGGATAGGGTTCCAGTGTAGTTGGTATGGGGACTGCAATTAAGCAGTTCCCATGCCTCACAGCCGTTGGATCGAGGTATGGATGACTCAGATTGCTCAACAGTGTATTGTTACAGTACAACCTGCACAGTACTTTTGCTACAATATTTTTGAGAAGATCTGGAACGTTGATTTTTGATCCATAGAGACATAAAACTGCTTCAAGTTACGGCCCTCGTGTCACTGCACTTGAACCTGTCCCTTTGGTTCATAGCCTGAAATTTTCGGGAAATGATTTGTCGGGTGCATAAGTTTTTTAATCCTTACTACTATAATCGGTTTATCACACAAAAACAATGAAAGCGAAGACGACATTTTTCTCGTCTCCTTTTCAGCTTTTGAAAGACTACTTCATCGTTTAGAAACGTGAGGCTATGCTTAAATCTCTCAACCTCACATCACATGCAAAGGTTAGAGAGAGAAATGCGGGGTTTAGGGAAGAGACGGCGGACATCTGTTCCCCTCTCCAATCCTACAGAGAGAGGGAGGGAGCCATTTTGCCTACTCTTTGCAGCCAAGAACCATTTTTTCCCCATTTTTTTGGGAATTCTGTTTTCACATTTCTCGGTCTTTTTGTTGATTCCCCTGTACGGGTTTTGTTCTTTACGTCTCCGGTATTCTCCCAATTCAGTGATTTAGGGAATCACAGCTTTTTGATTGAAGATTTGAAGTATTGGTATGCTCTAAATACGTTCTTCTTCTAATCTGAACAATCTGGTGTTCATATGAAACCCGTAATGTTACATCGGTGCAATTCTTTTGCAGGAAAGATTGGATCCTGTGCTCCAATTGGTAGAAAGATTGAGTTCTTGCCATCGATTTGTATGAACATTGGCATGTGCAAAAGAAAATCCTGTCTTGATCTTGGCTGAGAGCAACATGGTAATTGCAGACTCTTGCCGCATTGGTGAAGTTTTCTTGAGTAAAAGATTCGTCTTCTTGAACCAAACTCTGGCATGAGTGACCAAGATTGCACCATTGTTGTTTATACATTAACAATGTGGTGTGATTTGTGTATCTTTGTGCCGCACTAATGGGAACTTCACAGGAAAGATCGGATTTTTAAGCGACCTACATGCAAATTGGGGGTACATTGATCTTTCATGGCTGCGAAAGCTCGTGCAAGGTCGCGGGACTTTTCGCGGCAATTCTGGCCCGTACTGTGCCATGCCTTCAGCGAGATCTGCCTGATCATAATGCTCTTTGTCACCGCCGTGGTGTCGTATACGTCGACAAGGTTCGCACGCATCTGCAGGCTCCGGTCACCATGCATTCTGTGCTCAAGATTGGATCGGGACCTACATGGCAAGGCCTGGTTCTCTGAGGAACTGGTATGTGCTACACACAGATTGGAAATCTCGCATTTGTCATATTGCCAGAGTCACAACAAGCTCGCGCACTCTGATGATCTATGTGAAAGGTGCCTCCATTCATGTGCTGGATTGGTTGGTAAACCTGGTAACCTGACAAACGTGAGCGCTAAGGAGAAGGTGAATTCTCGGCCGAGATGTAAGCATACACAGCTATGTTCTTGTTGTTCAGAGCCGTTCAAGAAGGCACGCAATGTACATAGGCTATCTGAGCATGTAAATGACAGGGTTCCAGATGATGACATGAGCAAAGTGAAGGAGAGAAGCGTAGCCATGGCAAGTGCTGGCCATTCTTCAGATGATCACTTGCCTTATGGAGGTTACAGAAAGCTAAAGGTCTGCAGTGATTCCGAGTCTGTGATCCATGTCTCAGATGACGATGATGATGGCAATGCAATGCCTCGCGAATCTCGACAGCGAACCAAAGACTTCTCATGTCATGGTGTGCAGCTGCAACCTCTGATCCCCAGTGCCAACTCCTTGTCCACGCATCCTTCTGAGAGTGCTGTTCTGGCAAAGCCGATGGATACCATTCCTCTAGTGCCATTGAATACTGCAACAGGTACTGACAATCAACCTAGTGGCACCAAGCTTGGAAATATTGCAAAATCTTCAGATCCTGCTATTGGGAATGGTTTGGAGGAAATCAATTGGAGACAGGTCAATGTGACTAACAACAATCATGACGTGCAGTCGAATGCTATGCCTGAACAAGTTTGTGCAGAGCTTCCAAGAGAGAAAAGTATGTTCCATTATCCAAATGCTATAATCCTTATCTAACTTTAACTATTTCTGAGTATGTCAAATTTGTACTGTAGCTTTTCTGGTTGGTATTGAGGAAATTGGTGATTCAGAGGGTATTTCAGGAAGCCCTGATGAGGAAGGTATAAAGGGTTTTTCTGCTCCCGCATATGCCGGAACCAGTTCAACTGCAGACGCTCATATCAACCGCAACAACAGCATGAAGATTGCTTCTGGTGGTAGAGGCAACCTTCAAACTCCTCGTTGGTCTGAAATAATATCCGCCAAGGATACCAATTCAAGAACTCAGGAAGAAGTGAAGACATTCCTGACCCAGTTGTCTTCCATACGAGGCTTCGATGGTCCTTGGAGTGAGGTGACTACTAGCCCCAGAATCAGCATACAGATTGATGAGTACAAACAATCTGATGCCACTGGCAGCAGACAGTTCCTTGAGAGGAACAGCTCAAATCTGGAACCATTTGATGTCCATGTCACTAGTGAAGATGAATGTGAAATATCCCTTGAGTGCTTGAAGCAGAAGGTTGAGCTTGACAAGAAAAAAATGAGTATCCTTTATAAGGAGCTTGAGGCAGAACGGAGTGCTTCAGCGGTGGCAGCAAGCGAAGCGATGGCTATGATCAACAGGTTGCAGGAAGAAAAGGCTGCAATGCACATGGAGGCACTGCAGTACCTCAGGATGATGGAAGAGCAGGCTGATCATGACCAAGAAGCAATTGAAAGGCTAAATGACTTGCTTGCAGAAAGGGAGAAAGAAATGCTTGACCTGGAAGCTGAACTTGAGAATTATCGGGGCATGCTTCGCAATGAACCATTTGATGTCGGAAAATTTAATGCTGCGAACGGAGATATGGCATTTGAAGTCTTGGATGGTTCAGATTTCATGAGGAACACCATGTTTGATTTTGAAGATGAAAGGGCACAAATTTTGGAGTCCTTAAGCAGATTGGAGGAAACACTCGGCATGTCCCCAATAAACAGACTTGATTTGGGTGGCCCAAAAGATGATCTACAGAATGGGTCAATAAGAGAACACACAAGGGGTGGTTGGCAATATATGGAAAATCTAGAGATAGAATGTGGGAGCTCACTATTGCCTTGTGAACACTTGAATTGTGAATCAATTTCTTTTGAGCGAAATAATGAAGATCAAACCATTGGGAGCCAAAAAAATTTTGGTTCATGTTCCCACTTGGATGATGACAAAATCACTGCTATGAGAAATGTTAAACATGAAATCTCACTTCTTAATAGTAGATTTAAGGCACTTGAAGCAGATCAGAAGTTTCTCAGGCAGATATTAAGTTCTCTTAAATGTAGCAATGATGGAGTACAATGTGTTCAGGAGATAACTAGCCATTTGCGAGAGCTGCGAAGAATCATCACTGAACAAAGAGAGATGAAAGTTTTATGAGCTCAAAATTATTCAGCATTATTTGGAAGGTAATAATAGGTCATACTTGTAGTTCATCTGTTAGCAATGAGTAATTACTTTGAACGTTTGAGTACATGTTGTGTAAATTGAAAATGTATAGTGTATAGCTAACATGATTCATATCAATGTAGGTTGATGCTCAGGAGGCCTTATGCATTGCAACAGGTCCTTCAAATGTATTGCAAATATCTGCTGAAAATGTAACCTTAGATTGATTTTCCATCAAACTAGCTTCAGAACCATTGATCTCACACAGGACACAGCTGACCAAATTATCAGAGGTGTATTTTTCAGTCACTTGCTTCTGTATCTTTGGATTCTGGTTATTATTTGACTCTTTTCTTTCCAATCTACAGTAAAAATTCTCATCAACTATATCAAGTCAGCACAATTCTTTGAATCTATACACTTTCTTGGCTGTATTTGTTCCGAAATCACCTTTATTGTTGATCTGAACTAGCAAATTTACCCGCGCAACTGGGCGGCTAGATATTATGATACAATTATCTTTGATATATAACTATATTTTCTATAACTTGTATTTTTTATATAACTCTAATATCTATTCTTTATTAATATGCACCGTTATAATATGGGCCCACCAAAATAAGTGGTGAAGATCATTGGACTCTTTTTTTAATCTAAGCCGTTATAACTCGGGTCCGCTAGATAGACAGTTAGATATTTTCTTTTAAATAATAACATCCGATGGCGGTTGTAATTAGGGTCCACCAGATTAAGAGTCAGATGTTTTGCTTTTTTGTGAGAATTTCTAGCCAATTTCTCTTTTTTCTTAGCGACTCTCACGAGCTTTTAATATATAATAAATTTATGTACCATAACCCAATGGAATATGTAAAAGTGTACTGTAGCTTATTGTCTGACAACAGAGTTATTTTTTACTAGTTATGAAATTATCAAAGGCCTCATGTGTCATGTTGTTTATTGACATGTTATGTTTTACAGTCTAGAGATTCTGATCCAATCTCTTTCTCGGTTGCCGCTGTTGATTGTTACAGGCTTACAGCACCGGCATGACGATCCAGCTCGGAGATTTTGACAGATCATCAAATTGTGATATTGTTAAACTGGGAGGTCGCCCAGATCACATACACACCTACGAACTTGTCCAAGGCGATTTTCTATTTCTGATTCGTCATGGCCGGTGTAATGGAACTTTGTACCACCCCCCACCCCCGCTTTGTTCCATTAATTAAGCACTGATGTCTCGGGGCGTAGTTAACTACCGGGATCCTGTACACCAATCTGGTTGTTGTTGTTAGGAGCAAGTTTGTTGTTGTAATTAAAGTTTCCGGCTCTTGCCGAGATCAGGAATTGAACTAGTAAACCGGCTATTGTTAGATGAATGATTTCGTCAAATGAGTTCACCCTTCACTCTTGTTACTGCACCTGGGAATCTGGGATGCATGTTTTGCAGCCCATCCAAATTCACCATTTACAAAACTAGAAAATTGAGTGCGCCGCGCACGTGAACGAAAAAATTGAAAAAATGTTTTTATAAAAAAAACGGACCACGAGAATACTTTAATACATTTTTTCCATGCTTTGAAGGAAAAACGGACCACAAAAATATTTTTTCGGGTAAAACGGAGAAACAAAACATTTTTTCCATGCTCCGGAGGAAAAACGGACCACCAAAATATTTTTCGGTTTTTTTTTAGGAAAAACGGAGAAACGAAAACATTTTTTCCATGTTCCGGAGGAAAAACGGACCACAAAAGCATTTTTTCCGGGCAAAACGGAGAAACGAAAACATTTTTTGCATGCTCCGGAGGAAAAACGGACCACAAAAATATTTTCCGGTTTTTTTTAGGAAAAACGGTCAACGAAAACATTTTTTCCAATATTTTTCGGTTTTTTTTTAGGAAAAACGGAGAAACGAAAACATTTTTTCCATGTTCCGGAGGAAAAACGGACCACAAAAGCATTTTTTCCGGGCAAAACGGAGAAACGAAAACATTTTTTGCATTCTGCGAAGGAAAAACGGACCACAAAAAAATTTTTAGGTTTTTTAGGAAAAGCGGTCCAACGAAAACATTTTTCCATGCTCGGAGGGAAAAGCGGACAACAAAAACATTTTTCGGGCAAAGCGGAGAAACGAAAATATTTTTTCCATGCTCCGAAGGGAAAACGGACCACAAAAACATTTTTTTCGGGTAAAACGGAGAAACAAAACATTTTTTCCATGCTCCGGAGGAAAAACGGACCACCAAAATATTTTTCGGTTTTTTTTAGGAAAAACAGAGAAACGAAAACATTTTTTCCATGCTCCGGAGGAAAAACGGACCACAAAAACATTTTTTCCGGGCAAAACGGAGAAACGAAAACATTTTTTGCATGCTCCGGAGGCAAAACGGACCACAAAAACATTTTTTCCGGGCAAAACGGAGAAACGAAAACATTTTTTCAATGCTCCGGAGGGAAAAACGGACCACAAAAACATTTTTTTGGGGCAAAACGGAGAAAGGACCTGAACGAAAAGCGCACGGACCTATTTGTTATGATTTTGGACCTGTTCGCTATTTTGAAAAACTATAAAAGGGCTCGTTTACGACTCGTATTTAACAGGAGGTTCTTTACGTAAAACGGTGAAGGAGGGACCTAAACGCGAACCGAGGAAAAAATCTTCCTCTCACAAAAAATTGCAAAAGGACCTATCCGTAATTTCAAAAACTGGGAGGGCTTTTTTGCAAAAAGAGGAGAGAGAAGGTGGAGGTGAGGTGGATGCTCTAGGAGGGCTTCAAACCTCCCGAGTGTAAGGGAGGGATAATGTGATATAGAGGGAACCTATTTGGCGCCTGGCCAGAACAGATCGCTTCGGATCCTGAAATTTCCGTGACAAACTGCTACAGGTATACACTAGCCAAGTTGTGCTTGAAGAATTGCCAGAAATCATACCAGCAGATACAAGATGCACCAGTGTGTAGTGCAGTGCCTGCAGAATGCGCAGATAAAGCCAGGCGCGAGACCAACACCAACGCTGCACGACGTCGGACGAGAGGCACCACCCAATACTAAACAGTAAACACCCCCGGTCGACCGAACTCGCCGCTTATTAACATGGAAATGCTAATATCGTGAGCGAATTAAAATACTCCCTCGGCCACAGATAGTTATCGTCCCTCCGGTCACAAATAGTTATCGTTTTAGATACAAGGTAATTAAATTTTTAAAACTTTAACAATTAATATCTTTTTAAATATTTAAATTGGATATATATATCGATTTGTTTCGTAACATTATAATTTTATTGGGTTTTATAAATATATTATAATAAAATTAGCGCAGGGTGCTGCGTCCATGCATGCGCCGCTTTCTGCATCACGTCACGCCCGATCGGCCTCACCGTGCGAGGACCATCCTTGCGTACAGAACGCCTGCCCGACCGTCCCATGCTTCGAGTTCACTTCAATTGGCATGAGCAGATCTGCTTAGTGCAGGGTGAAGAACCTACAGATCATCATAACCAACCACGATTTATTGCATGCTGCTAACGTTACTGCTGCAACTAAACGAAAGACCTCATGTTCACAAAACCAAGTTCGGTGTCAGCACACTACTAGGTAAACAGAAAAACATCGACGACGAGTTGAAAATAGCGTGGTTGGTTATGGAGACACTGTGTAGCATCAAGTCTTCATCAAGTTAGAACAAAAATTGAGATGTTCCATGTGAGACCGCCGCTGCACGGCTATCAGTAGCTTCCACAACAACATTAAAAAAAAATAGCTTTCCCTGGAGACCAGCCACCAGCTACCGTTCATCACCCGAACAGCCTGATGATATAGTAAAGAATCTATACGAATGACAAAAAAATACAGCCATCCACTATTCAACATGGGATTATGCCTGGACAGTACTTCGCTCCGACACTGCCTCGAACATAGACAGAAGGTGGGAAACCACACTGCAAATAGGAACATTCACAAGGAGGTCACTGAAACCATTAATTGCCGTCTTGGAGAGGACTGAAACTTCAGGACAGACTGAGCTTCCTTGGATCCACTCGCTCCATGCTGCGTCTTCCTCGTTGAGATTGGATTCTCGCAAGAGTTGTAATACTTTATCAAGGTGAGCAACATTCCTACCCGCTCCATAGCCAGTGGCGGTTGCAGCACCCACTGCATTTGCTAGTGCTAATGTGCTATTCGCCGGCAAGTTGTGTAGGAATCCGAAAGCTATAGCAGCAGTAAAGCTATCTCCACATCCAACCGTGTCCACAACGTCAATCTAATGGAGATACAGAGCACAGTGAATACTAAGAATGTGGCAATTCAGGCAAGTAACTTTGATTACTTTTGATGTACTTCACAAACAAATATCCTTTATCAGCGTAGTAAGTACCTTAAAAGAAGGTGCACAGGAAACAGCACTTCCAGTGATCATGATTGATCCTTTTGAGCCCATTTTGATGACAACCCACTTTGTGCGGATCCCCTTCTTTAGCAACTCTTGACCTGCCTGAATTGGGTTTCTGATGTTCGTTAAGGACTCAGCCTGTAAAACCAATAAACAGCAATATTAGAAAAATGAGGCAAAACCCAAGAATAAATAAACAACACTGATGTCACTGTGCTCTAAGTCAGCCCAGATTCAGCAAATAAAAAATTTAAAAACACATTTATGTTTGGCAGAGCTGTGCCTTCTAATCTTATTTTGGAATAAATGATCGCAATTTTTATCTAATCACTGGGAAAAGGCAAAACTACATACGAAAAATTCAAGATCTGCCAACCAGAATATCATTATTTTTATAAAGACATGCACAGCTTATATATTATTGATCATCAAAAATAGAGTTGCACAGGGAATTATAAACATAAGTAAGAAAATCTGGAACCCTGCCAACACCAAAAAAGATATCATGAAAAGTATGCCATTTATAGTTCATTTGCTTTTACTAGTGAAGCCCGTCAAGCAAAAGAATACGACTACAAGATATCTATTGCACTGAATATATGGATTATATTATCATTCCTCTGTAAACAGAATTTACATGCGATTTTTCAAGGAGCAAGGTCAGTTAGTCACAAACGTCTATAATGGCAAACAAATCAGTATAGAACTATAATATACAAAAGGTGGCCAAGTGGTATAGATAACAAAAAAGGTAAATCAGAAATAATCCGGCAAACCCATCCAACTGTAGGGCTTGTATGTAGGTCAACTAACCTCATCTGATGTCAAAAGGAGAACATCACTGAGCTTCAGAGTGTGTTCAAGTGCTCTCTGCTCATCCAGGGTCCCGTGCAACAGAGATTTTCCACGGGGCCCAGGATCAAAGAATACTGATGTTCCCGCATCAACCGCACAATCAATAGCAGATGTGATGACATCAGGGAAAAATTCATCAAAAGCATAGCCATTGCAAAACAATATTTTGGAGTGATGAATTGCTGTCTTGGTTTCTGCTGGAAGTTTTCGTATCCAACTAAAAGCTGGCTCTTCACTAAAGTCCACACGGCTGACATTGCAAAGGAAACACTGATAAATAATAACTCAGATCACATCAACAAGAATATTAGCTAGTCCATATTTTAATATCATAATGAAAACATGAAGAGAATAATGAGTGCATGAGAACTGTAAAATTCTAACCTGCAAAATCCATGTCTCTGAAATGGGTCTACGAGAACCCAACATAGAAGCGTCTCATAGGCTTGTCGGCATGCACTAGCATCAGTATTTTCAAGCATCCCAACAACATTAATGCCCTCCGCCTCAAGCACATCAAGAAGAAACTTTCCATAAACCTCCTCTCCTACATGCCCCAGTGCGCAACAGCGAAGCCCAAGCCTAGCTGCAGCAAAGGCCAAGTTGCAGTTCCCACCAGCCTCCCAAAATTTCTATTCAAGTGATAAAAAGGCAAAATGTTCAGAGCAGCTAACAATGGGATGTTCCATAATCAATCATCAATCCTGGTGTTACCAATTTATTATAGAGTATTACTAATGACGAAACATCAAGTCAATCCTAGTGTTATCAATTTATCATATAGTATCGCCCGATTCTCCACATTCCCCACACCGACCAACCACCCCATCAGACCACATAAGTTATCGATGTCTGTTCCATCTTCAGCTATTCACATCTGGTTTCATTCCAGAGTTCCATTTACTCATCCGCACCAAATTGTCATAGCAAGTTCCCGTTTTCATCACAACACAACAAACACAGCCACTAATGGAATGTCTACAATTCTACATCACATCCTTCAGTTCTCACAGAGCAACCTTTCCTCAATCCACCCAGTCTACCGCTAATACAGCTATGAAACAACCGCGTAAAGCAAGAAGGCTCTAAATTTTCCCACTGTTGCACAAGCATTTAGAACCAAAACAGTGACCCTAAAGCTCAAGCCCCAACGTTTCTCCGGTTTCACCGTATCTAATGCTAAATCCAATCAATTTGACCCTAAATTTCCAATCACAGCACAACAATTCGGGAGCACACTAGAACCTCCTGCACCCCAACAAGTAAATGGAGTCAACCTCGACCTGGTCGGGCGGCGCGGCAGCGAGGCGCTCCATGTAGGCCTTCCGCTCCTCACGCTGCGCCGGCGGGAGGCGAGGCACGCTGAGCACGACGTCGACGCAGAGGTTGCCGAGCGTGGCGAGGTCCGTCCCCTTCCCCTCCCCGCCCTCCGGCGGCGGCCGCCTCCTGTCCTCGTTGACAGAGCCGGAGACGGCGATGGCGCGCGGCCGGGCGCCGCCGGCGAGGCGGCGGCGTGGAGGGAGGTGGAGGAGGGGCTGCGGCGGGTGGCGCCGTGGGAGTGGGGTGCGGGAGACGGAGGCGGGGTGCGGGTGAGGGTCTAGGGTTTGGAGAGCCATTGGAGAGCAGGGGAAGGGAGAGACAGAGAGGTCGAGGTGCGGGGATGAGGCGAAGTATCAAGTGTGAGAGGGGATCAGGGGAGGGAACCGCAAAATTGGGAAGGATGTAGCCGATGCGATCATGGAGACATTTGTTAGGAAACTGATTACGTATCCTATATGGACTCTACCTTATCTCTAGCAGAACCGCTATATATAGGAGGCCACCCTTCTGCATGCAGAAGCTTATCTGACATAATAAAGCAGGCCTTCCTCTCATATCATGTGTCTCTCTCTTCTCTCGTCTATTCTCCACTTGAGACATTGCAACCCTGACTATTCGATAATGAGGTTGTCCTAACACGCTATCGCACTAAAGCTCTACCGGAGAAGATTGAAAGGTGAGAAAAGACAAGAAGCGAAGGATCATCGACGGCATTTAACGCCTACCACGGCGATTGATCGCTCCGATCCGATCTGGCAATCAACTCAAGATCGGCGATCCACTGGATTGCCGAAATAAAAGTCCTACGCGACTCTATCCTACGCGATAGTCTACCGGAAAGCAGATGGAAAAAGTGAGAAAGATCGGCATGAAGCCATCGCGACAAGATACATGCATCTGGTCAGACATGAAGCCATCTCACAAGCATGATCTACAGATCGGTGGCATGAAGCCGAGGTCGCCAAGCGCATAAGCAACGGCTGGTCGCCGCACCCGCCAATGACAGCCTAGTCTCCCCGCCGCACTTGAAGCCATGACGGCTTAAGCCCGCGCCGAAGCGACATGAAGTCATGGTCAGCCTCGCTTGGCCATCAGTGCGAGAACTAAGCCGCACACACTGGCGACCTAGACCATGCCGTATTGGAAATTGGAATCCAATTGACTCACTAATTGGAGTCCAAATCTAATTGTATCTACGTGGTATGAAGTCTCCGTCATTACGCAACACATATGAAGTAATAAACGCCCTTCCCACCGCCATGACAAAGGAAAAACAATGTCCCGCATTTGGCCGACGTGAGTCCGTGACTTGAAGTCCTCATTGGCCTTGGACACGAAGTCCTACACATGGAACATGAAGCTTTCAAAGGAAAAAGGATGAAGTCGCATTGACTTGAAGTCCCTGGAACCAATCAAAAGACATGAAGCATTGGAGTCCACGAAGGACATGAAGCGCCTGACGTATGACATGAAGCGCACTTGAAGGATGAGCCGCATTCCAATCTGGTTCAAAACGCCGAGCACGGAGGGCATCCTATGAACTGCCGGGCCAGCTCGCCCTCTCAGGCGCTAAGCGCCGCCATCTACCCGCGCTCAAGTTTCTCGTCCTCCGCACTAAGTCGCGGCGCTCAGACTACGGTCTGGGCTCGAAGCCACACGGCCGCCAGCCGGCGCCGCTTCTTTCTCCGCAGCGGCGACGCCTCGGTCTCGCCAAGGCCTGGGACTGCTGCCAAGCAGCTCGGCCGGCCACTCGGCCTCGCCGCCGCCTCGTCATGGCCGCATTGTCGCTGGCCCGCGCCGCCACCACGGCCTGGCCAAACTGCCGCCACAAACCGACTCCCACTCGCCTTGCTCCTGCGAATCGACCGATCTCTCCTCCATGGCAATGGACATGAAGTCCAACGTATGGACTTGAGTTGAAGTCCGATAAGAAATAAGCAACGTGAAATCCTCGCGGGCCCGAATCAAAAGGTAAAACCGGATTTAATCCAGAGTGGCTTGGGGGAAGAGGAAAAAGACTTTGCCCCTGATTTTCTTTCGTTTTTTTTTGAATTGATTATTAATTCAGAAATTCAATTAGAAAATTACGTAAAAATCAAAATTGTGTAAAAATATGAAAAATATCTAGAAAATTTCAGAAAATCAATTGGCTCTGTTTTATTATGTACTTAGCCTTATTTTCTCGCATTTATGAATATTTGCATGTATTTTTACAATAATTGCCCCATGAATATCGGAAATTCCTGAGAATTTATTTTTCAATTTATGAATTTATAAATTATGTCATGTTGATATTTGCTGAAATTCAATTTCTGTTGTAAAGTAATTCTCGAAAATTGCTTGGAAATTAGCGTAAATTATGAAAAGTGCTAGGAAAATTCGAATATTACATATGGCATAAAATGAGAACCTGCGGTGGTTGGGATTTGATTTTGGTAATGAATAAACAGTGATATGAGACAATTGGTGTCTAGGAAAACACACATGAGGCTTGGTTCTTTAATTGGCACTAAAAGCGGAAGTGCTCCCTCTCATGTGAGCCCTAGGGGCAGAGTTGACCTGCCAAGAGTCGAATTGACTGAGATATTCGTTACACTGCTGCTCCTACCAACAAGAATTATATAAGTTGTAATTAGACTTATGCCATGTTTAATTCATGTTGCAATTTATTTTCTGCTATCCAAGTGATCTGAAAATTGTCAGATAATTAACAGAAAATTGCCAAATACTAAGAAAATTCGGAAATTTACGAGAATTTATTTCCGCATTTATGAATTTATGAATTGTGCAATTATTGTTTATTACGAATATTTATGAACTGTGTATATATGAATCTCGACTTATGAATCTCGTAGATCTATGAATCTTGTATTTATGAATCTTGAAATTATTGCTTTCTTTTAGTTTACTGAAATTCATGAGAATTTAATTATGCAATTATGAATCTTGCAACCACTCCTATTAAATTACATTAAGTAATCTAATGAAAAGAATCTTTTGAATATGCAAATACTGGCATTATTAAATGTGAGTTTGAAGAATCGACCAAAGGTCGAACTATCTCACATGGGCATCAGTTTGAAGATCATATGCGAGCAAGAAGCTCCAAGTCGCCACGCTTAGGGTCCTCGAAGGACACGCAAACTATTGCCGAGCAAAACGATCAAATTTTGTACTCCCTGTGTATCACTTTTCACCACTATGAATAATGAATACATGGTCGAGGTGAGTACACCCGGAAGTTACGGATCGCGCTCGTATAGCCGAGAAACTCAAGCCCACCATCTTGCTCCAAGCACAGCAAGATTGGGTTCGCCTGAAGTTTGCAGGCTATAGAACAGTGGTTGTTAATGAATTTTGAGTAATGAATTGTAAGCTCTCGAAGAGCATACATTTTCTTTTCTCATGAATCGAATTGCAATTTATTCTTTATTCCAGTATTCTTTATTTGTAAGCAATATTTGAATCACTTTGCCACTATATGATTAGAATTATTTTTCTTTTCATCTAGAAATCGTGTAATACGCCAATGGAGGAAATATGCATTGTTGATAGTGGCACAACAAATTACCATCTTAAGAGAGTTTAAATACTTCCGCATTTGATCAATAAGAACGGAAGGATTACGACAATCGCAGAAGCGACACATATAATAGGCTCGGAAGAGCCACAATTATATTGCCAATGGGTACAACTTGCAATTGAAGAAGCCCTCTTGTACCCGAATCAACCCGCACTCTCTTAAAGTTTCAAGGATATCCGCGCCAATGGGTTTCACGTAGAAACCAATGAAGAAATGGCAAATAGCATTTGTGCATTATGAAGCACGGAGTATGAAAATGGTATTAGAAAATATCCTCGTATGAATCTGGGCTATACTACACGAAAATCAATGCACACGTTAGTATACTTCTTGAAGACTGCCTTTAGAAGCTCTGAATTATTTGCTTTATGGCATTGTAGATTAGGTCATCCTCGGTCTTAGATTGATGAGAAATATAGTTAACAACTCACAAGGTCATGGCATTAATGTTAAGAATTTCTCGAATCAATAAGATTTTGTGTGCCATGCATGTGCCACCGGAAAGTAATAACTAGACCCTCGCTATGAAAGTGCAACATGAAATCCCTCGCATTCTCGAACGCATTCAGGGGATATTTATGCGGACCGATTCACCATTGTTAGGGCCGCGATCCTTTATGGTGCTCATTGATGCTTCTGAAATGGTCACATACATGTTTGCTGTCAACAAGGAATCATGCATTCGCAAAACTTATCTCGCAGATCATCAGAAGTAAGAATGCTTGTCCTGATCATCGCGTGAAGTCCATTCGAATGGACAATGTCGTTGAATTCACTTCCAAGGAATTTGATGATTATTGCACGCTGAACGGAATAATCGTTGAGCACTCACATCGCACGCCCATACGCAAAATGGGCTAGCCAAGCACTAATAAAGAGGATTAAGTTCATTGCCCGGATCGCTTCTTGCAGAGCTGTAACTTGTCCAACAATTGTTGGGGACACACCTTGATGCAAAGAAGACTCATCAATTATAGACAATCGCCTACAACATCCATTCAACCATGCAAACTAGTGCATTGGGTCAACTCAAGAATTGAATGTATGGTATATGTACCTATACTCACCCCACAAAGAAACTGAAAGGGTCCTCTCCGCAATTCTGGATATACATTGGTTATGAAAGTGCATCCATAACTTATTTGGAACCCATGATCGGGATTTGAATACACCCGATTCGATTGCATCTTTGACGAGGATCGCTTTTCCGCCATTAGGGGAGGAAATGAACCATTGGATGAAAAATGCCGAGGAAATAATATGGCATTCCACTGGGATCCCCGCCAAGCATGACCCTCGCACTAATGAAGCAAATCAAGAAGTCCAGAAGATAATTGATTTGCGTAATTTAGCAAATGAATCGCCTGATCATTTTTGTGATCAAGAGCGTGGGTTAAGTCGCATGTACCAGCAAGAAATGCACCAGAGAGGGTGGAAATACCAAAGAAAGCAGAAGGTATCCCTCATCCTGTTCAGAGGCCTCAAAGAAAAAGAAGGAAATCGGCTTCTCAAACCCAAAGAACCTGAGACGTCTGGGAAAAATGGGCAAGAGGACTTACCATAGCCAATCACAAAATGCCCCAAAGAAGAAGGGGAGCCATTGAGACCTCGCACTTTGAAAGAAGCCTGTGGAAAAGGCAATTCCATATTTGAATCTTCCATTGGAAGAAGCGTAGGAAATAATGTGTGCGCACACATTGGCGGAGAAAACTAAAGGAACTTGCTCTGGAATGGGAAATAGCAATGAAGAGCAAGTAGAAGTGCATGAAGCACACCATGACGAATGGCCATAAATTTTGTAATAATAGGAGAATCTATGAAAAGAGCAACAACCATTGCAAGGTTTGTTGTTCAAGGTTTCACTCAACGCCCTAGGGTTGATTATGAAGAAACCTATTCTCCGGTCATGGGTGGAATTACCTTTAGATACTTGATCTCAATGGCATCAATCCTGAAGTTGAGAATGAAGCTAATGGATGTTGTCACAAGATATTTGTATGGAAACTTGATTCGGAGATATACATGAAAGTACCTAAGGTATCCCTATCCCGAACCAAGACAGAGCAAATAAAACCCATACAAGCAGAAATTGAGAAATCATCATGTATGGGTCAAGCAATCAGAAGAATGTGGTACAATCGCTAAGTGACTTTCTTTGCAAAAAGGCTACACTAACAGCGAAGATTGTCCATGTGTGTTTATACAACGATCCTCGAATGGATTTGTATAATCTCCGTCTATGTAGATGACTTGAACATCATTGGGACGGATGAAGAAATTGAAGAAGCATGCACATACTTGAAACTGAGTTTGAAATGAAAGACTTAGGTAAAACCAAGTTATTTAGGCTTGCAAATTGAACATGTCCAAGGCTGAATCTTGGTACACCAAGCATCCTACACGCAGAAAGTGTTGGAGAGATTTGGCTTTGAAAAAGGCATACCTCGCAAAGACCCCAATGGCTCAAGGTCACTCCAAGGCAGACCTAGACCCGTGAAGGCCTAAAGAAGAGTGTGAGGAAGTCCCGGAGCGAATTCCCATACTTGAGTGCAATTGAGCGCTCGTGTACCTTAAGAATAGCACTAGGCCTGGACATTCGTCGGCCGTGAATTTGCTAGCTGAGATATGTAACCCACCAAAAGGCATTGGAAAGGGTGAAGGACATCTTCCGGCTACCTTCAAGGAAGCAAAGACCTCGGCCTTGTTTTATTGTAAGAAACAATGAATTGAATTTAGTTGGCTACGCTGATATCGGTACCTATCGGACCAGATACCGGCAAGTCACAACCTGGGTATGTTTTCCTTTGCGGTGGAACAAAGAATTTCTTGGAAGTCGTCCTAAGCGGACTCTTGTCTCGTCACGACTAACCACTCGTAAATCATTGCATTGTATGAAGCCTCTGAATGTGCATGGCTTCAAGAATGGTTCACCACATCCAAGTCATGTGGTCTCGAACATGGAACAAACCCCACTATTATCTATGAAGATAATGCAATTGTGTTGCACAAGTACAAATGGGATATGTGAAGAGTAACCTTACAAAGCATATCAACCCCAAGTTCTTTTATGCTCATGAAATGCATAAGATGAACGAGATAAAGATATCGTGATACTAAGTCGTGTGAAAATCTCGCAGATTTATTCACTAAGTCACTCCCTGTGATCTTCCTTTGAAAGATGTATTAGAGGAATCGGATGATGAGGCTTAGAGAAGTGCAGATTTCAGGGGGAGATTTTTCACATACTCCTACATAAATCTCAAACATGAAGTTTGAGTACCCAACGAAATCTTGAAGATTAACATTGAAGTTTGGGTGGATTGTACTCTTTCCTTAAGTAAGTTTTTCATTGAAGTTTTCTCACGTAAGGTTTTTGATGAGGCGCAATCCGCAACACGCCAGCTAAAGCGTGTGCTATGTACTCTTTCTCCAATTATTTTTCCCCTGGTTTTTATGGAGTTTTAATGAGGCATATGCATCTCGCGGTGAAGAGTCCAAGGGGAGTGTTAGGAAACCGACACGATCCTATATGGACTCTACCTTATTCTAGCGTAACCGCTTATATATAGGAGGCAGGGGCTACCCCTTTGTACAGAGAAGCATACAGAATAATAAAGCAGGCCCGTTCCTCCTCATATTGTGTCTCTCTTTCTCCCTGTCTATTCTCCACTTGAGATCTATTAGGCAACCCCGGACTATTCGATAGCGAGGTTGTCTAACAACATTCATGTGTATGAAAGGTGCATCATGTGGAACACTTTTTCTTCGTTGTCTCTCAACGAGGTGGGCACTGGTGGGCCTGCCCAAAGCACGATGATCCAGTTTGGTCTAAAACTCGGTACGGCACGGGGTGGATTGTGCCGGGCTTAAGATCAGAGCACGATAAGCGGTCCGGCTCGGCATGACTATTTGGACCGGGCCCGTGCCGGTAATATACATGCGCATATCTACTGTCATAATTTCATTGTCGTTGATAGCTATATTATATCACTTAATCTACAATGGTTTTATTTCACTAGATTTCTAATATTGTTGAGGTTATGAGTGATGATTTTTTTCCAGAGAAAAAGTACTGTTGGGCTTTGTACAGATGGCCATTTCTCGTTCTCTCGTCGGCCAATGAGCGAGAGAAAGGAAGGCAACAGGCAAGAGAGAGATTGAGAGGGACGGTCGAGAGAGAGGGAGCAACGGGCGAGAGAGATTGAGACAGATGGACGAGAGAGAGAGAGAGAGGGAGGGAGCAACGGACGAGAGAGAACTGAAAGAGATTGAGCAATGTGTGTCTCCGTCTCCTTTCCTCTCGTCGCAATAGTGTAAATGGGCCGGGCCTGGGTCGTCACGGCATGAAGCAGGCACGAAGTGCAAATGGGTCGTGCCTAGGCTCGCCGGGACGGCATGGTAGGCACGATGGGCCGTCATGGCCTGGCACGGTTTAGGCATGAAGCACGATAGGCCCGTGCCAGCCCGGCCTGGCTCGGCACGATACCCACCTCTACTCTCAAGACGAATCAACTCGATTATTTAAAGTAATTGCAACATGGATCATATTAATAAAATGGTATGCAAGTGTTGTGTTTTCTCGAAAAGATAAACATTTGTGTTCCCATGCTAATTTTTGACGATTTATTTATCAGCTCTCTGGGTGATAATATGTGCCGCAACTTTCTTTTGATGTTCCCATGCTGGTTCAATAATTTGGATTCAATTAATGTTAGCAGGGTTGTTCGCGTATTTGTGCAGATAAATTTATTTTAAAGTTTGTAGTATTGAATGATATACTTAAATGTTTGATAATACTTTTATGTATTGTAGGCTATTTAGATTTTCAAGTCATCACAAAACATTGGAAATGGAAATAGAAATTTGAAGGAAAATACGATTTGAGGAACATAATTGAAGTTACGAGCTTTGATGGAGGAAAATCATTGATCATAATAAGTTATTGGAGTTCTAGAAACCTAACAACTCTCCATCATGCATAGATTATATAGTTGCATGCCTATATTCTTCCTCCATTAGTTACTCTTTTTCAAAAAAGTATGCATGCATATGAACCTCTATTAAATATCAAGCAACACATTGATTATGTGTGCAACAAATTATCTTATTAGTCTACATGGTATATATTAAAGCACCATGCTAACGCATATACCAATACAACATGGGAGACTCACTTTGAACATATATTTGATATTTCCTCATATGTTGGCTGCTTTTGATCCCTTTTCACCGTTACAACTTTTCTGCTTCAACCTTCATCAACAACCCTAATTCTTGATTTATCCCTCTAGGTTACTACCCTTTCAATACAATACTTTAACAAATAGTTATCCTATAATTCTATCCAATTATTGATTAATGCTCACCGTGGCGACATTGACATGCATACATGTGCAACCATCACTAATCCCCCGAGTCTATTCTCTACGGCTATGCCATCTCTACTCCGAGTTCTTTACTCCTATGCTTCTAAATGCCTGTTTTTCTATTCGTACGGATGCATACATATATATACACATGCATGATGTTATACATGCTCGGTATCCTTTTCTCCCATGTAAATTTCCCCTCTTCGATGTTAGCCAACTCAATGCCTTCTTGCTCGATATTAGCTGACTCAACACTGCGGCTTTCTCACTAACCGCGATGACCTCCAATCTTCACTAATGTTGTCATGTTTGCTTTAGTCGTTGTCTAACAATATAGATAATCTTCTCGTCATCATATTTACATCATGCCCTCACCAGCAATGGCATGCTTCTAACTACCTGATCATCCTATGTCATCCATAGCTCATATTCAATGCAAAGCTTCGTCTCCTCTATACTAGGGCTTCCCCATCATTGAGATTTTTATGCCATTAACTTCTTCAACAACGCTGACGCTGACCACTCGTCGTCGCAGCCTTGGTTCCTTCTATTTTGGTCTTCCTCTTCAATAGCTTCAGTAAGAAAACACGGCACTGTCCTCATCTTCACCGCCGCCTAGGCTGTTCGCTTCCCCGTTGGTCAATGTCTTCTTGCAAGACAGATTGACGCTAATTGCACTCTTTCATGGTCTTCACCGACATCATTTGTGTTATCCTAGTTATAACTTTTATTTTTATTCATCCCAATTTTAGTTACTTAGGGTTTTACTTTCTAATTCTTTTATTTGTATTCCAAATTTCAATTATGTTTGGTTGGAATTCATATACAAATCCAATTGCTAGTTTTTTCTATTTTTATTCCAAACTATATTTATTTAGGATTTTACTTTGAAATTCGTATCAAAATTGAATTATTAAATCTTTTTATTTTATTTCAAATTTTAGTTATTTTTAATTTGAACTCAATATACAAATCCAATTGCTATTTTTGTTTAGTTTTTATTCCAAATTATATTTATTTAGATGTTTACTTAGGAATTAGTTTGTAAATCAAATTATAAATTATATTTTATTTTTATTCTAAATTTCTATTGTTTTTTGTTGGAATTTGTATACATACAATTGCTATTTTTTATTCCAAACTACAATTATTTAGAGATTTTACTTTAGAATGCCCATTGAAATTGAATTGCTAACTTTGTTTTTTTTTGTTTTTTTTAATTTTAGTTATTTTTTGTTGGAATTCATGCACAAATCCAATTTTATTTTTTCATTATGTTATTGAAAATAATATTTATTTATGGATTTACTTAGGAATTCGTATAGAATCATATTGCAAATTTTATTTTATTTTTAATTCTAAACTTTAGTTATTTCTGGATTGTAGATGGACTATTTGATTTAATCTAAATCGTTATAATCGGGACCCATCATATTCAACGGTGTAGATTTTTCTTTTTATCTATCGATTAAGGCTAGAATTTCTAGTTCTTAAGAGAGAATGGAATGGCTTTTTTTCTATTGCTTTTAACAATACAATAGATGGATAGATAGATTCGGAGGGTCACTTGAGAGAACTGGAGTACTTTCGAGGCGCTCACTACTTTCTCCAGATCGGGAATATACACCTTTCACATCGTGGTATTGCTTTTTTGTTATCAAACTGCGATATGCTAAACGCAATGGCCAAAATGCAGGAGGAATCTCGTTCCCTGCTACGTAAAAAAAGAGAGAGACTAGCCAATGGAACCGTTGGAATCGTATACCTGAGTTTTATTAGTTTCAATTATTTGATTTATGAGTTCTAGTATTTAGATTCCTGAGTTTCATGTTTTTATTAGTTTTAATGCTAAGTTTTATAAGTTTCGATGTAAAATTTTATAAGTTTTATTAGTTTCAGTGGTATACCTAGAATAGTTTTTCTGTATTAAAAAGAAAGGAGGAATCTTGTTCCATGCTATATTCTAACTTAATGGTTTCATACCATCGGGGAATGTCTCTCGTGGCCAAGTTGGTGCCGCAAGCACAAATTTCAACAAAAAAAAGATCAAGCGAGGACCTCTCACGATAGATTATGATTATCGCAGGATAATCTTGTCGTTTTTGTTGTTTTAACTTGGCAGGAGCACCACGTTTCTAAGAAAACAAAATGGAGCGCGCGTATGTTTTAGAGGAAACCAAGTCTCTCTCTCTCTGTATATGAAGCCTTTTTCGTACTCCTGGGAGTACGTACTCCCACCTCCAGTATACCACTTAAATTAATGTGTTATACTCCTTTATCACTTTTAGTATACTTCAATAATAATTCTAAAATACTACAATATGGCATGAATGAAAAAATTCATGGGAGCCATTTATTTTTTGTTATATACCCTTTTCCATTCCAGAAAAACTAAGAAACGGTATATCGTAGGAACGGTATATCTCTGAAACTCATGAAACTTATGAATTTTTACACTAAAACTCATGAAACTTAGCACTAAAAACGGATGAAACATGAAACTGATGAAATTAAACACTGAAACTCATAAAACCAGCACTGAAACTGATAAGTTTCATAAGTTTCACGGCTATACCGTTGGAACGGTATACCGTTCCCTAGTCTCCCTCTTTCCATTCGTAAAAAGAGTATATAAACAAATTATGTTATAAATGGTGGATTTTAATGAAATTTTTCGTAGAATTCACTTTAGAGTATCTTATAATTAATATTAAAGTATACTCAAACAGATAAAGAAGTATAACAATATCATTTATGCAGTATATTGAGAGTGGGAGTACATACTCTCAGGAGTTTGAAACCATATATATATATATATATATATATATATATATATATATATATATATATATAAGGAACTAGATATTGGGCTGCCTGCAGAGCAAAATATGGCAAAAGGAGCCCATGTTCTTTTTGTCATATCTCTTTCCTCGTAGCCCATCCGCCCTATGCAGTATATTGAGAGTGGGAATACATACTCTCAGGAGTATGAAATCATATATATATATATATATATATATATATATATATATATATATATATATATATAAAATGGTTCACCCACAGAGCACGTACTCCATTTTCGATACCGCTTAAATGATGTTATTATACCTCTTTATCATTTTGAGTATACTCTAATACTGATTATAAGATACTTCACAGTGAGTTTCACGAAAAATTTCATCAAAGTCCACCCTTTGTAGCATAATTTGTTTATATACTCTTTTTATATATGAAAAAGGGTATACAGCAAAAAATAAAGAGCTCTAATGAAGTTTTTTCAATAATTTAAGTGGTATACTGGAGGTGGGAGTACGTACTCCCAAGAGTACAGAAAAGGTTGCAAAAGGAGCCCATGTTCTTTTTGTCATATCTCTTTCCTCGTAGCCCATCCGCCTGCCCTGCGCGTGGCCCATGTTCACGTGCGGACGACGCCGCGCAGCTACATCCGTAATACGTTTTGGTGATTCGCGTGCTCTTCTACTTCCTGAGCTCGTGATCAGATCAGACCAAACTTGGGACATTTTTTTTTCTTCTTCTCGTACACGCATAACTTTTTGATGGAGATCTTCGACTCAATTTGAGTCTCTGCCTCTTTCTCAAAAGCTGGCAGAATTGAGTAGGAAATTGACACAATTAATTAACCCGATCAATCAGTCCGTGGCGACGACTCATGTTTGAAGAGGACTAATTAACGAACAGACCGAGAATTCTTCTTAAGCCTCACTTCCCCAGCAAGAACGCATGCATGCATATATCGTGTCATTTCGGTCTCTGTGGATGCACACTATACATACACCGGCCATGCTTGGACTGCGTACGTAACGACCATGCATAAGCTGATATATACATTTACGTGCGTGGCCGTGTTCGGTTCATATATATGTGACTCTAATTACCGTAGTGTGCATCAGCGTATACGTGACGAATGTCTTTTGAGTTTTGATTAATATTCAATTATTCAAACATAGAAAAATGGACCGTATGACATAATTATCAATGACCTTCAAAACATAATTCTCAATTTTAATAAAATCATCTTTTGAAAAACAAATTCCCAAAATAACCTAAATTTAGGTCTAAGCATGTCCCAACTGTTTTGATAATCATCATATATCATAAATATAACCTACGGTTACATTGGTACAATGAATTCAATCATCAAAAGTGCTTTTAATAATCATGACATAACTATTTAATTTAAAATAGGGACTAAAATTCAGTTATAGAAACTATGCATGCAATAATTTAAATTCAACATGGCATTTCAAAAATTTGGTTCAACATGGTCAAGGGTGTGTAACTTGCCTTGATAAAGTCTTTACTCTAGTTATGGATCTTGATCTTGAGTCCACACTTCGCTCTCGTACACTCCCGGTGTTTGAACGTCTACCCGAATTGAGAGAAACACAGATAAATACAAAAAATAAAGAATAACTGAACTCCAAAAATTAAATAAAATTCACCATTAAATATAGATCAATTTTATAAATTTTTAGGCTCTAGAATCAGCTCAATCGGAGTTCGTATGAGTGAGAACGAATTTTTGAAAGTTTAAATCACGTGAAGTAATAAAGAAATGATTTTTAAAATTTTCATTAAAATTACTTTTCTAAAGAAAAATAAAAATATATTTTATTGTACAATATCAGCATTCAAAATATTAATTTTGAAAAAAATATTATTTTTACTTTTTTATTTTCTCTCTCCTTCGTAGTGCATTGACTTTTGTAGCACACGATAGCGCCCGAGAACACCACGCGCCGGAGAAGGCCAAGGACAACAATGCACTCAGGAAAACTTAAGCAAAGCAAAAAGGCAAGGGATCAAGGGAGTACAGGAAAGATCGCGTCGCGACGAACTCAATAACGACCACGGTGATGGCGGGGAGGCACGAATGACAACACAACAACGTGATGAACTACAATGAATATACTTTGGTAAAATGTAAAATTCGTCGTCTACGTTCCACCAAACTTAAAATTGTTTGAGGGGTTACCTTCACAACGATCAATGGCACAAAAGTAATACAGACGGTTTTGGAAGAGATGCTCTGGAACTCTGGAAAGCTTGCAAGAGCACGTTGGCAATGTTCGGTTCACTCTCCGAATACCGCGACCTTCCGAGCAAACAAAGGCACAAGAGATTGGGACGAGCTGAGGAACGGGTAGAGCCACTAGAGGGGATCTCGGTGCTCTCCTTAAATAGGCTTGGGGTAGCTCTTAGAGATAAATACTGTTGGCTTTAAAGAAAAATCTGAACCGAATAAAATTAAATTTTATCCCGAATAAAAGGGGTTTATAATGGGATAATTGCGGGGTTTAGTTAGATTTGAGCTTTTCAAATCATGACTATGGTGGAAAAAGAGAACATATGTGCTAGAATTGGCTAGAGGTTGAATACAGCATATGACAAGTGGGCCCCACTTATTAATTATTTTCGAATTTAATTAATGTTAAAAATAAAAGGTTTTGAAACCACAGTAAATAAAGTTCAAAAATTCTAGAAAAATTCACAAAAATACTTTGAAATATTTTCAACTTATTGTAAAAATTTGGATTTTTTGAATTATATTTAGCTACAATAAATATTTTTTAAAACCAAAAACAAAAAATAATTGTATAAATTCAAGAAAATATTTTAAAAATATTTTAAACTCAAATAAAATAAAACAAGGTCAGCCCGCCGATGCGGGGTGGAACCAACCCGTGCAAGCAGGATCCCGGGCCTTCCGGTCAATCCGGCTAGGGCGGAATGTGCCATGGCGCCTAGCTGGCAGACATCTTAATAATTAATTAGCTAGCTTGGCTTATCGATCTGCCGTGTGTGTTCGATGGGTTGAGTTTGTTTTTTGGAATTGCTAGGAATCGGACGTTTGTTTTTTTGGTAACATTTTTTTTTGTACGTGTGAAATATTTTTTTTGTACGTGTGAAATATTTTTGTTCGATAAACAGTAAAAAAAATGTTTCATACGTTAAAAAAAGAGTTACATACGTTAAAAAAAATGTTTCACGCGTACAAAAAAATGTTGCGAGAGTATCCGAAAAAAAAAACAAAAATCGGATGTCCAGATGGAAGTACTGCTTTTTTTTTTTCATTAACATGTACATTTACGAATATGTGTAGATCAGATCGATCGGTTGATTGTTCGTTTGTTTTGATCATACTTTGAATGGCTTAAGAATGTAATTAAGTCCGTTATTGGAAAGCTGTTCATTTGCCAATGCTAGTGGCTTAGTGCAGTGCTGGTACGCATGCAGTGCTATAAGGTAGTCTTGACATACATCAAGTCCTGTAGCTAGTTAAGTTGGACATTATATGTTCAAATAAGTTAGGGTTTTTGTTAATTTTAAGTGTTACTATGCTAATCTTTACTACTTTGAAAGAAGGTAGTGGTGAGTGATGATATACGTTGTACACCTTCCCAACCCTCACTCAGATTCCTCTTCCACCCCCTATAAAACCTTTAACAAACAAAATAGAACCATAACAAACAAAATAAATGCTTAAAAAATGTGATACTTATCCCAACAACCTCATGTGAGCCCCCGGATCGGCTATCCGGAGTCCTCTGTGTATTTCTGTACTAGTCCCAGATCAGTAGCTAGTACACACAGTCAAAAGTGATGAATCAACAACCATATCACGAATACATATAATTAAATAAGAATAATACCGAATAAAAGCAAAGACCTTATGGTCAAGGTTTACCATTATGGCCTAGACAGGTTGAACAACTTGAACAACTGCAGCGGAAGACGAAAGCGCCAATGCGACCCATCCAAATGCCCACAGGCAATCGAGTGGAGAACGCACCCTAGTCGTTGGAAAACTTGAACAGCTTCTTTCACTTCTGAGAGAGGATTAGAGTGCAGCACGTGAGTACATAAAGTACTCAGCAAGTCTGGGAAATTATGCACAATGTAGGCTATCCAAAGATGGCTTAATATGGTTCTTTTGCATAAAGCCAAGTTTCATCAAATCATACTTGTTAATAATTTTCACAAAGCATATTTGAGCAATTCTTTTAAATAATTGAATTATGTAATATTGTAGTGAAGGTTCTAACCACCACTCACTAATATACAGGCTCTATCCGCCACATCTCAACAAAATCAAGGTTCAATCCAATCACATGTGTCGACGATCGGTTTCGCCGGCAATAAGATTTGTGATTCTAGGGGATTTGTGCGGGATCTGAGCTTGATGGTAACACAGGATGCGAGGGCAATCTGTTTTAGACAGGTTCGGGCTCTCTCGGAGGAGATAATACCCTAGTCCTGTGTTCTTGGATGTATTGTGTGTGTTCAAGAGAGAGCAAGAGAGGGAGAGCCTCCTCTTTGTCTTTTTCCTCCTCCCCTTATATACTGGGGGGAGAATACATGATAGATGGGCGCCACCGGGCCCTAAACATGGTGGCCTGGACGACATGTCCCTTGTCCTTATCCGCCTTCACGCTCTATGTCCTGGAGAGGAGGTTATGCTTTCTCAGGCCCACGCTGCCGCCTTGTCAGTTCCGGCTTCCGCCTCTCGGCGATGTCGGACCAAGCATGCCTCGTCCCTGGCGGGTTGTTAGGGCGGGGCACGAAGCTTCCTTGAAGGACCGGGAGTTGTCTTGGGGAGCAAGTCGAAGATCTCCTCTGGGCCCGTCGTGGTGCTGCTTGGCCTTGGGCTTTCCATTCCGCTGTCGAGGCCAGTGGTGTAGGTCCCTCTTACGGGACCCTGTTGTCTATCCCACAGCAGCCCCCAAGTGCTTTAGGATCGACTTTCCGTCCCTTACCTGTCATGAGGATTATGCGGGAGAGAGATCATAAAGAACTTGTAGTATGAAGCCACAGTGGTTAGTTAGCTCGTGGCGAGTGGTACCGCGCCCGTTCACGGTCTTGCGCGGCAACCGGCTTTGTCGCTCGTGACCCTCATGGGGCGTACCTTGGTCTTTTGGCTCGTGGCGAGTGGTACCAGCGCCCGGATTTACGGTCTTGTGACAATCGGCTTTGTCGCTTCTGACCCTCATGGGGCGTACCTTGGTCTTTTTGGCTCGTGGCCGAGTGGTACCCGCGCCCGTTTACGGTCTTGTGACAACCGCTTGTCGCTCGGTGACCCTCATGGGGCGTACCTTGGTCTTTTGGCTCGTGGCGAGTGGTACCCGCGCCGTTTACGGTCTTGGCAACCGGCTTGTCGCCCGGCTGACCCTCATGGGGCCTACCTTCTTCTTTTTGGCTCGTGGCCGAGTGGTACCCGCGCCCGTTTACGATGCACGCAGAATCGGCTTGTCGCCGACCGACCCTCATGGGGCATACCTTGGTCTTTTGGCTCGTGGCGTGGCGGTACCGCGCCGTTCTGGCAAGCGCAACCGGCTTGTCGCTTCGGTTGACCCTCATGGGGCATACCTTGGTCATACTGAGTAATGCCTGTGCTCGCTACGGCCAAGATCGCTTTAGACCCTCATGGGGCGCATTCTCAAGACCGTGTTGGTTGTAGATCCTCCCGCGACACCCAATCGCATTGTGAGACAGCGACCAGCAATTGACCCCAAATTATGGGGTGTGCCGTCAGAGGATGTTCGAAAAGTGCCCAGCCCCAAGCTTCCGTGGCGGCTGCTCAGGCCCGTCATGGGGCGACTTTTTCCCAAACCGGACCAGATTTGACACTGGCCGCGTTTTGCGCGACGCAGCCTATTGGCCCGTCATGGGGCGTGCCCTGGATCTGGCCCAGGTGAACAGGAGGGCTCGCTTTCTTCCCACCGTAGGTGGAAATTGGGGCCCATTTCTTATAAGTCGGAAGGACCCTCGTTGGAGCAACGGCCTCCTCGCACCTTCTCCACTACTACGCGAAACCTTCAAACCTTCCTTGGCGATTTAGGGTTTCGATTTCGCGCCCTTGGCTTGCGGCGGTTCTTTCCTCCAGGTCTTCTTCTTCGCCATGTCGTCTTCCTCGTCATCGGAGGGTAGCACCGACCTCGCGGGCGGTAGGGTGGGAGACTTCCATCACGACGATGTCCCGCTTGGAGGGGATGGTTGCCGCCGGTCCTCCCTCCGCCGGAGTTGATCTCCGCCGCCCGCCTTGGTGACCCTTACCCCACACCTCTAGAGAATGAGATTGTGGTGTTTGAGTCCTTCTTCCGGCGAGGACTTAGCATTCTGGGAGCGCCTTCTTCCGGGGGGCTCCTCCACTTCTCTGAAATTGAGTTGATCAATTTGAACCCCAACTCGATTCTTCACATTGCCATCTTCGTCCAGCTCTGCTGGCGTATCTTGGGATACGTCCTCATTTGGATTTGTTCCGCTCCTTCTTAGTGAAGCCTCATCCGAACCGGCTGCTCCCAATGTCGTTGGGGCGTCGGGCTCCAGTGGGAGGGCTCGAAGAAACAAGATTTTGTCGTTCCTCTCAAGACCTCCCTCAAAGGTTGGAGGCGGGAGTGGTTCTATTGTGCCAACGTTGATCCTTTCCTCGCCCCTTTGCCTGGCTGTGCTCCTAAAGCTTCCCGATCTTGGAGCGACACCCTGACGGAGGAGGTTTGGCGCAAGTCCCCGAAGCTTCGGCATTGATTGACGATCTGAAGAATCGAGGGTCGACGGGCCCCGGATCGCGATCGATTTTGTGAAGCGCCGAGTGCAGCCCTTGAAGGAGAGAGTCCATTTGGGGTTCCAATACAACGGCCTCTGGACCCCACGCGAGTCGGAAGTGGACTGTCGATGGAGGCGCTGGCAAAGACGGGTAGTTGATTTCTTCGTGCCTGGCACAATAATCACCAACAGGGCTGCCCTCGTAAATTTTCGATGGCAAGGCCTCCCCCTCGTGAGTGCACTATTCTCTCGAAAGGTCGTTCCATGATTTCTTTGATCGATGTGTGATTCAAACAGGGTGCGATCGTTCCTTTTCAGAGAGCGCGTCCTTCCTTTCTCGACGCTCGCTTGTCGGCCTCTCTACCGAGACACGCCAGCGGCGAAGCGCCGACACCTCGATCGACGAGTTGCACCGGAGTCGGCGGAGGAGGTCGCCGATCTTTCGTCACCGGACCTTCGACCTCTGGTGCACCCGGATCGCAAAGCGCTGGGCCACACCTTTCGTCTCAGATGGTAGCCCGGTGCGGCGCCAACTTCCTCCGAGTGGTGCTTTGGGCCTCGGATGAAACACAGGATGAAATTCAAGAAATCCAAGAGGTATTCTTTGGGCGATCCTTGTCTTTGTTCTGCCAGGCCGAGGTGTCTTCCCTTTTGCCGATTCGGGACTCCTTTGTGGGCGTCCGGTGGAGGGGTCTCTGAAAAGGAGTCCCAGGCAGGAGCTTCCCAAGGAGCCTCGCCGCGTCGGCTAGGTCGCCGTCGCCGCCAAGCTGCCGGGCGTCGCCACCGGGCGCAGCGGTCCGACGGTCGAACCATCCGGTGGTCCGTCCGCCGACGAGATCGACCCGCCGTCTCCGGAGTGGAGGAAGTGCCTCGAAAGCCACCGCCGCTCGCCCTCTGCCGAAGCCCGAATCGGACCGTATGGTGGGAAGGGGTTCCGACCGAAAGGGATGGAAGAGGACGACGAGATGGAGAGAGCGGCTCGGACGAGCTTTATGAGCTCACCGTCAGTGTAGCACGCTTCGTCAGGGTGAGCTTCTTGTCTTCCATCTCGTTGCCTCGACTTCTCTCGAGATTCTCGCCTGTTACCCAGGACATGGGGAGCGCTCGGAGCAAAGATCGCGGTTTTTCCAGAAGGTGCTCGAAGCTCAAGGAGCGAAGCGATGCAGGACAAACTCAACGAGATCAGCGGACAGTGGAAAGAAGTCCACGAGCTTGAGGCGAGTGTATGAGGATCCGGGAGGAGAAGACGGGGCTTGAGCATATGCGCGAAGGTGAGATTCTCCCCTGGATTCGGTTTGGATGTCTTTTTGGGGGGGTGGAGAGGATGATGACCCACTCGTGTTTCAGAGCGCGACTCGACCGTTCTTGAGCCGAGGCACGGTGAGGCTTGAGAAATTCTCGGCCTCAAGCTCGAGTCAGCCTGGAAAGGATGCAGCGGGAGCTGAAGGGTAAATTTATTTGACTTGGGTTGAACATACTTGTCGTCGGGTGTGCTCTTGATGGCTGTTTGACTTTGTGGCAGAGTGCAAGGAAAAGATGGCGGCCGCCGAACAGGGGGCGGATCGAATCGCTGCGTCATGCGAGCCGCCTCCTGCACCTTCGCGCATTGAAGGAGCCACGCCGCCAGGGGGACGATCTTTGTTCCACTTCTCTCGGGAGGAGCCGACAGGATCGAGCTTACGCCAAAGAGTCCGCAGCGATGAGCGCGAACCAGGCATTGGCGGTGGTCAAGTCTCATTATCCGAGAGTTGACCTCGGTTGTGAAAGAAGGCTTTGCACGTGATGAAGACAAGGCCAACGCGCTCCTCGAAGAGGTGTCAGGTGCATCGCAGCCCTGTTGGAAAATCTGGAATTCGACTTTGGCGTGGGCCTTGATGCCGAGTGCTCGCCCTCCTTGTTTGAAATCTTGTCTTCTTACTTCGTATAATTCGCTTGTATTGTCTTCCGCCGAGTGGTCTTGAGACTGAATATAGGCCCGTAGCCTTTTGGATCTGTTGTGCCTTTCGGATGGGCTTCACCGATCGGGTATGGCTTCCAAACGCCAGGGCCTTGGCCCGTGGCTTTCTTGCCGGACACGCTTTTCCGAGAGGTCGGGCGTGGCACTCTCGAAAGGCCGTCGGGACTTACGTTGTAGGCCACCTGGTGAGTGGTTTAGCCCCAGTGCTTGCATCACTTGCTAGCTCTCCAGCCCCCGGGCTTTCGCGCTTAATTTGGTATAATTAAGCGAGGAAGCCGAACGAGCTTGAACTGCTTACGACACGTGTCTGGTGAAATTCTCCTTGATTTTGTTCAATGCGCTGATCTTCTTCGGTATTTGCACTGCCGCTTCGTTTTTCGCGCTTCATTGATTGTGAGGTGGCGCGTTTTGATTGCCTTTGAGATGCTTCAATTTCCGAGGCTGGGGTGGCTTATAAATGGGGCGTCACCGCTAATGAGCGATCGCCCGTTTCTTCTTGCCTTGTCCTTCGTCTTCCTCTTCCAGTTTCCTTCCATGTCTATTACGGGGAGGTTCGTTGGTCCCTATGCGGCGTTGTTTCGCCATCGATTCTTCGGGATGTTGCACAACTGGGAGGAGGAAGCATGGGAAGACCTTGACTTTTTCACACCGGAGGCGAGGCGGGACGGAGCGGGCGAGGACGCCGCCGCCGCGGGCCACCTTGTTGGAGGTCGCACCGGGGCTCCACGAGGTGGCGGAGATCATCCTCGAGATGGTTGGTCGCGATCGTCGCGACGACCTTGCCGTCAGGGCCCTCGTCCGCCTTGTACCCCCCTTGTGGGTGGTTGACGAGGAGATTCTGGCGACTTTGGGTCGCGTGGTCGCGACTAACCTCAGCGATCTCGCCTCGGTCTCCCAACAAGGCACAAGCAAGACCAAAGACTGGCGCAGGAGTACCAACAAAGACCAAAGAAGACACGGTAGTTTTTTTTTTTTTTTTTTTTTAGCGAGAAAAGAAAAAAGAAAGTCGATAATGTAAATTATCAATATTATGGAATGAAATGCGAAATTTTATCCGATCCGGTGCCATCATGTTTAATCCGAGTTTAGTGGTTCCGCTGATCAACTTATTCTAGTAAATTTGCTCGATTACCCGAAGCAAAGGCTGGGGCTCGAGCTTTTGACGGTTAGAAATTCGCGACCAGGCAAATCTTGGTTAAATTCTGGCGCTGCGAATTGCAGTCCCGAGTGGTTAGTGCTTTCTACCCGTTCCGTTGTGCGCGCTGGTATAAACCGCCGAGGCTTTGTGCTCATCGCGGCTTGTTATTTCCGTGCACTCTGTATCGGCACGACCAGAGTTAGGCGCTACAGCAGTCGGGTAATAACCACTCGGGGCTAGCATTACACAACTTCAGAAAATAAGACGAACCACTATTTTATTTAATGTGTAAGAGTGGGATACATAACTCATGCGTAGAAGCGGCGAGTCGTTCGGCGTTCAAGTATTCGCGAGAACCTCGCCGTCTTCTCGCCTGCAGTCGATAAGCACCACCGGGTTGTCTTACGGGCGATGTATGGACCTTCCCAAATTGGAGAGAGCTTGTGCTCGCTTTTAGTTCCTCCTCGGGACCAGATCTCCTACGAAAAGGTTACGCTCGACGGCGTTGCGAGAGTGGTAGCGCCAAGTCCCTGGAGGTACTTAGCCGACTGGAGGGCGGCAACGTTCCGAGCCTCCTCGAGTTGATCAAGCTCCACCATTCGGCTTCCCTCGGACTCGGCTTCGTTGTAGTTCCGAACCCTCAGGGATTCGAATCCCAGCTCAGTCGGCAGAACCGCCTCTGCGCCATAGACCAGAAAAAAGGGGTTTGGCGATCGCTCTACTGGGGTGGTTCTGAGTCCCAAGAGTCTCGACGGTAGCTCCTTCACCCATCGGGCGGCGTATGGTTTGAGGCGGTCGAAGATCCTGGCCTTGAGGCCTTGAAGGACTGCACCGTTAGCTCGCTCGACCGCCCATTGCTTCGTGGGTGAGCCACCGAGGCGAAGCAGATCTTGATCCCGACGCCTTCGCACCATTCTTGGAATTCTTCACTCCGAACTGGGTGCCGTTGTCCGTGATGATCCGGTTGGGCACTCGAATCGACTACAATATCCTGGAAGAACTCCTTGGCCTTAAGCTGCGGTGATAGTTACGATCGCTTGGCTTCGATCCACTTGGTGAACTTGTCAATGGCCACGAAGAGGTAAGCGAAACCGCCTTGAGCCTTCTTGAGCGGGCCCACTATGTCGAGCCCCAGGCGCAAAAGGCCAAGAAATGGGTATAGTCTGTAGCTCATGTGCCAAGACGTGTGTCTGCATCTTGAATAGAATTGGCAGCCCTCGCAGGTTCGAACTATCTCCTTGGCGTCGAATTCTGCCGTTGGCGGAAAGAAACCTGTCGGTAGGCTTTCCCGACCAAGGCGCTTGATGCCGCGTGATGGCCGCACATCCCGAATGGATTTCTTGGAGCAGCTCTCTTCCCGCTTGTCCCGAAATGCACCGCTGAGGACACGAGGCACTTTTTCGGAAGAGCTCGTCGCCCACCACCACGTAGGATTTGGCTTGTCGGGAGATGCGCTCGCCAGAGTGGTTGCTTCCGGAGTTTGTCCTTCAGGAGATAATCAAGGTACGGGTAGTCGATCTGGATCGATGAGCGGGACTCGGTTCCAGGACCCTCGCTTGGCTTTTGCCGTTTTGTAACGGTTGGCTCGTGAAGATCCTGCACGAAGATATCACTTGGGACATCCGCTCGAGTGGCTCCCATCTTAGCCAACTCGTCTGCGCCTCATTATTGCGGCGGAGGACATGAACTACCTCCAGGCATCAAACTTGCCTTCCAATTCTCGGACTTCTTTGGCGTATGCCGCCATATTCGATCCACGCACAACCAGTCCTTCAGTACTTGATTCACCACCAATCGAGTCGCCTCGAACCGCCTTGGCCGTCGGATTCGAGTGATGTGGCGATCTGAAGCCCATGGATGAGGGCCTCGTACTCCGCGGCATTGTTTGAGGCCGGGAAGTGAATCCGAAGGACATACTTCAGCCTGTCACCCTTAGGCGAGATAAGGAGGATTCCCGCCTGCTCCTCCAAGCATGAGAGATCCGTCGAAGTGCATGACCCAATATTCGGCTCTTCTTCGGTGCAGGAGTGCAGGATTCGGTCCACTCGGCCGTAAAGTCAGCCAAAGCCTGGATTTGACGGCGGCGGCTTGAATGAGATGTCGAAAGCTCCAAGCTCGGTGCCCACTTTGAAATTCTTCCGGTAGCTTCCCGATTGCGGAGGACCTCTCCCACGGGAAAGAAGTGACTATCGAAATCGAATGTCCTTGGAAATAATGTTTCACTTCCGTGACGAGATCAAAATGGCGTCTGCCAGCTTACGGATTGGAGGATATCTTGTCTTGGATTCGCCAAGATGCCGACGAAATAAATCGGGCGTTACGCCGTGGCGGTGTCCAGATTCCTCCCGCTTCCACAACTATCACGGCACTTACTACATGAGATGTTGCCGCTATGTAGAGCAGAAGAGGTTCACTGGCGCCGGCGATACTAAGACTGGGGAGTGGAGAGAAACACCTTGAGTTCTTGAAGGCTCTTTGTGCCTCTGTAGTCCAATCAAAGCGATCTTGCTTCTTAAGGAGCTTGAAGAAAGGCATTCCCGGACCCCGATCGTGAGATAAACACGCCAAGCGCTACCATGCATCGGTGAGCTTTTGGACCTCCTTTTGGCTGGTAGGCGGGGCCATTTTCATAATGGCTCCAATTTTCTCGGGTTCGGCTCGATCCCACGACGGAGACGATGAACCCGAGTAGTTTCGGAAGACACTCAAAACGCACTTCTCGGGGTTTAGCCTCATCCTAACGCCCTTAGACTCTCGAACGTCTCGGCGGTCGGAGATAAGGCTATCTTGTGTCTGCGTTTTAACTACCACATCATCCACATAAGCTTCCACGTTGCGCCCGGTGATGGTGAAAACACTGCACGGGCGCTACCGGGTACGCTGTGCCGGCATTCTTGAGCCCGAACGGCATGGTGATATAGCAATATGCTCGAATGGAGTGATAAACGAAGTCTTCTCGATCTTCCTCTCGGCCGAATTTGATGATAGCCTGAATAGGCGCCCGAAGTCGAGTGGCCGAGATCCGGCGATGGAGTCTACCACCCGATCAATACGAGGGAGACCAAAGGGATCTTTCGGACAAGCCTTGTTGAGGTCGGTGTAATCAACACACATGCGCCAGCCTTTTATTCTTCTTACGGGCGAGTACAGGGTTCGCCAACGATCGGGATGATACACTTCTTTGATGAAGCTGCGGCTAGCGACTTTGTGATCTCCTCTCGATGGCTTCTCGGCGATCTTGAGCAAACCGTCGTAACCTTTGCTTGACGGGCCTGGCGGATTGGTTTACATTCGATGCGTGCTCGATCACCTCCTGGGACCGGGCATATCAAACGGCTTCCAGGCAAAGACGTCTTGGTTTGCCCAGAAAGGTGACGGCGCGTTTTCCAATTCATCCTCGAGCCTTGTCCCGATCGAGGCGGCTCGCGCCGGATCGGACGGGTCGAGAGAATCCTCTTGGTGCCCTCCTCGGGCCGACCGGAGTTCTGCGGCTTGCGGGTAGGGACAACGCCTTAGGCTTGTCGAAATCCGCCTCTTGGCGAATCCTTTCCCGTCACTTGGCGCCTCCAGAGACTCGGCCATTTCGCAACTCTCTCTGTCGCAAGAGAAAGATCGCTTAACATCGCCGCGTAGAGTGATAATACCACTCGGACGGCATCTTCAGCATCGATACGGCGTAGTGGGGCACCGCCATGAACTTGGCGGCTGGTCTCCCCAAGATGGCGTGATCTGTTGTCGCGAAGTCCGCCACCTCGAAGCTAAGGCTCTCGATCCGTAGTTGTCCCTTGCGCCGAACGTGACTGGTAGAGTGATTTGTCCGAGTGGTACCGCCGACGTTCCGGGTATCACTCCATGAAAAGGCGACGACCCGCGTTTGAGGTCAGACCGCGGGATTCCCATATCGTCGGGTGTCTTCACGAAGAGGACGTTGAGCCCACTCCCACCGTCAATCAACACCCTCTAAGGGTCTCCGGCTCTCGGACCACCGGACATATCGGGGGGTCTCCGGCTCTACTGCATAGATGTCCCGAGCGGTGAGCTTTTGCTTCCGCTTGGACTCATATGCGGCTGAACCCCCGAATATGTAGTTAAGCTCGAGGTCGACTTCCTGATAGTCTTCCTCAGCTTCAGGGGGAGGCGGTTTCTTGGCGGCATGACCTTCGGACCTTGTCGGCCTGCCTCTTGCTCTCGTGAGCGAACCTCTTTAGGGTGAAACAATCCTTGGCGGCATGCCTCCCCTTTGGATGGAAAGAGGCGAGTGAGTTCATGACCTTATCATATCCATCCTCTTTGAGAGCGAGGATGAGTTGGCGCGCGGCCCGGCGCCACTAGCTCTTCGCCCTTGCGCTTCTTTTCTTTCCGAGGGGTTCAGGTGATCCTTCCCTTCATCACGTCGTTCGCCAGAGCCTCGGAGGCTGAAGCGTAACGGTCCGCTAGGGCGAACAGCTCCGGACCGAGCGTGGGTGGCTTCCGGGACATCTTCTTGATGAGGTCGGGTCGCCGACTCTTTCTCGAAGGCAGCTATCACAACCGCATCTGTGACGCCCCGACGGTGCTTTTCCTGTTCATGAAGCGCTTGATTTAACTCCCTGAGGGATTCGTCCCTCGCTTGGTGTAGCCGATATAGGTCCCAAGGGGTGCACAGGCGCTCGTAAGTGCCTTGGAAATTTGAGATGAGCTGCTCACACAGATCTCCCCAGGAATCTATAGAGTTATTTGGAAGTCCGGTGAGCCATGCTTGGGCAGGCGAGAGGGTAACCGGCAAGTAGTTTGCCATTACGTGATCCCCGGCCACATTTGCCAGAGCGTATACTTGTAGCCAAGCCTGCAGGTCTCTCTCACCGTCAAACCTAGTGATGCCTTTAGGGTTAAATCCATCAGGCCAAACCACTCGGCGTAGGTGAGGAGTAAACGCACGGACCCCTTCGATGACTCCGCGATACCCCCCGGGAGGTGATCGACGCGGAGGGGATCGCACTTGGCGATTTCGCGGCCTCGCGGAAGGATGCAGAAGCGCTCATATTAAATCGGCTTGACGGCGTTGTTCCTCCCTTTCTCGATCGCGGCGCTGGCGTCGAGGTGCGAGCAGGTCGCGGTGATGCTATGTCGCAAGTCGTCTCGAGGTAGAACATGATGTATCGACGGGCTTCCCGACTGACGGCCGGTTGCCTGGGTCCTCGCGGACCACGTGGACTCCTTCGCCGGCCGGTGGTCGGTTTGAGTATCTTTGGATAGCTGCCGCCGTCACCATGGCCTTTACTTGGGCCATGATCGGGCAAGCTGGATCATCTGCCTCAAAGATAGGGGTCGGGGTATCCAGGAGTGTCTTGGAAGCGGCGATATTACTGGCTGTGAAGTACGAAAAACAGCCTGGTCCCCATCTTGGCTTGCGAGAATGTCTTCATTGACAGCCGGCGCGGTCGGATGCAGCGCCCGTAGCGTCAGGCTCGATCACTCGGCCTCCTTCCAAATCGGCGGCCGAGGTGTCGAGCTGCTGCGAATACGCCATGAGCCTTCGATCACACAGACTTCACGGAAATTCCAGCAGCTCTCTAGGCTTTCTTCGACTCGGCGAGGTGGGTGAGTCCGGAGAAGACAAACCTAGGCGCTCGGGGTGCCGAGTGGCTTGGCGGTGAGAACTCCCACCCTTCGTGCCTCGGCGTCCTCGAGCACGACTCATGGTGAGCGGGTCTTGGATCCCGCTCGGTACTTTAGAGTACGAGGCAGAGGACCTTCCGATCGGCGGAAGTCGTGGCGGTGGATCGCCGAAAACTTCACCTTATTTGTAGCGGTTCCATGGAGAGAGAGGCTTCCGAGGTCGTTGGAGATGAAGGTCGAGGCTTAAAGCGGAAGACCTGCCCGAGGCGAAGCTGGAGACTTCGCTCGTCGCGACCATCAAGCTTGCGAAGATGTTGACACAAGCCCCCTACCTGGCGCGCTAACCGCCGACGATCTGTTTCGCCGGCAATGAGATTTGTGATTCTAGGGATTTGTGCGGGATCTCGAGCTTGATGGTAACACAGGATGCTGAGGGCAATCTGTTTTAGACAGGTTCGGGCTCTCTCGGAGGAGATAATACCCTAGTCCTGTGTTCTTGGATGTATTGTGTGTGTTCAAGAGAGAGCAAGAGAGGGAGAGCCTCCTCTTTGTCTTTTTCCTCCTCCCCTTATATACTGGGGGGAGAATACATGATAGATGGGCGCCACCGGGCCCTAAACATGGTGGCCTGGACGACATGTCCCTTGTCCTTATCCGCCTTCACGCTCTATGTCCTGGAGAGGAGGTTATGCTTTCTCAGGCCCACGCTGCCGCCTTGTCGGGTTCCGGCTTCCATGAGCTCGCGATGTCAGACCGCATGCCTCGTCCCTGGCGGGTTGTTAGGGCGGGGCACGAAGCTTCCTTGAAGGACCGGGAGTTGTCTTGGGGAGCAAGTCGAAGATCTCCTCTGGGCCCGTCGTGGTGCTGCTTGGCCTTGGGCTTTCCATTCCGCCTGTCAGGCCCAGCCGGGTGTAGGTCCCTCTTACGGGACCCCTGTTTCTGTCATCCCACAACATGGCTCTGTCCGCCATGGTTCACAAAATCAGGTTCCTTCCACCTACCTGGCTGTAGCCGCCAGAAGCACACCCGAGAGTTCTAACCGCTCTCGGATCCCAAAACAAACCAATTTGTAGTTTGAAACCAAAAACCAAAGTCTACCAGTATGAAAGCATTCTTCGCTTTGCCTTTGACCGTAGGCACGGCTATTCGAATAGTTTTAACTCTGCAGAGGTGTACAACTTTACCCACAAGACACGATCATCTCTTAATGCCAAGCTATTAGCACACTTCCTTTGGTGTGCCGGCAGAGAGATCGTGACAAGGCCGTTACAATGCATCTACCTAGCTAGACCACCCCGAGGTTTCACATTGTTAGGGTTCTCTCCACCCGATCTGAGAAGCCCCCTCTTGCGCCGTGTGAGAAAAACAACAACAACAACAACAACAACAACAATGCCTCCTTCCGGCTCTCACACAACAACCGAGTGGTGAGTCTAAACTAGGCTTCTACAAATTAGTGGGCCAGGTCGTACCATTATAGACATGTGGTACTACGGTTATGCTTAAAATGGCAATCATAAGCGTCGGTCCTTATATGACTTGGGGCGGTACTTGCACAATAGGACCAAGGCTTGATCCGCTCTGAAAGGACCAACGATGTCGCCTAGAGGGGGGTGAATAGGCGGATTAAAATTTACGCAGCGGAATAAAACGGGCCGAGCTGGTCAACCCGGAGTCTCCGGGTTTTGGTCCGGATACTCCGGCTTGTCCGGAGTGTCCGGTATTGAGTCCGGAGTCTCCGGGTTAGCTGGCTCGGGAGCGCAATAAAAACTACTCTAGCAAGCGCAACAAACTACTAGAAATAGAAAGCAATAGCAACCTAGAACAATTGCTAGACAGGATTTGAATTAAAGCTAAGCTAAGAGCTAGATCTAACTTCACAAATTCAAATCCAAATAAGCAAGACTAGAAAGTAAAAGAGAGAGCGAGAGACACGATTTTTCACCGAAGTTCGGATTCTTGAAGGGAATCCTACGTCTCCGTTGAGGTGGCTCGGTCACACTTGAGCCGGGTCTTTTCAACCCGCTTTCCTCCGGTGTTGCACAAATGCACTCGCCGGCTTCACTTCTTGTCTCTTTCCTTTCGGAGGCGAGACTTGCCTTCACAAACTACCGGGGCTCACCACACAAGTTGGTAGCACCCGGTGACTCCTAGCCGTCTAGGAGACCTTCAACCTCCAAGATAAATAGCACCACGAAGAATCGCTTGGAGGATGAACTAGTGCTCAACAAGATGAAATGAATGCACTTAGCACTTTGCTTCTTCCTCTCCTCACCAAAAGGATCAACAACCAAATTAATTGGTGGGAGGTAGTGGGGGCTCTATTGAATGCTTAGAGATGGTTAGGAATGGCTTGAATGCTGCTATGAATGAGCTCAATAGAGATTCTTTTCGTTGGAGTGGAGTGGAGGCTTTAAATACCCTTTTTGAAAACTAGCCATTACTCTGCTTTTCAACAGTCGGAGTGTCAGGACAAACAACCAGGAGACTCGGGTTATCCGAGACTCGGACCAAATGTCCGGATACTCCGAACCAGCTGGAACCGAAGGCAACCGAGAGGTCCAACCCGGAGACTCCGGACAAAATGTCCGGATACTCCGGAGACTCCGGACTGAATGTCCGGATACTCCGGGTTACCCAGTTCGGTTTTAATTTGAAACTTTTCAAAACTAAAAGAAGTAGTGCTAATTTGAGATGCAGTATTTGATGTTGAGCACATGCACATCCTAAAGTCGATTTCTCGTCGTACCCTCTTAATAGTACGGCTATCCTTAAGACACAAATAAATAAAATGATACAACTTGGGTCTTGATGCCGTCCTTTTTTCTTTTAAGTCATCATAGGGGCGTCCAATGTCATTCCAAGCTCGATATGATCTCGATCTCTGCAGTATTCTTGGATAAAACATTAGATCTCTTTAATTGTGTCATCATTAATCACCAAAACAATTTGAGGGGCCTAGATGCACTTTCACGCTCCCACCCGACATTCCATGCCGCCCAAGTCAAAATCATTTTTTTCCTTTTATTTTTATTTTGCAAACCAACGGCAATACCTTTTTGCCTAATAATTTCCATCACAAGTTTTCAAGAGTTAAAAGGAATTCCCACCCATAGGTAAATATTGACCGTTTGCGAGTCTAAGCATTTCTACCGAACTATTCTATTCCACCAATAGTTTATTTTATAAAATATAAAGCTCAGGGTTTGATGACAATCCCTATAATTAATTCGGTAATCTCCAATAATCATTAAATTGCCCTAGTGGTACAATCATATGAACAATCCGATTCAATATCGTATCCATCAAGTATTGAGTATATCCTGGTAATATCCTAACTCTCAAAATCATATTAAACCCTAATTAGGGGTGTCTATTTCCCTTGAACTATGACTATTATTGTTGATTTATCCACCACTCTTAGGGCGATCAATCTTATCATCCACGAAGAATATCACAAAGTCATCTATTAAACCACCGGGAATACTTCACAATATCAACTCTAATCATCTAAAATACAATCCACCGATAATACCTCATAATATCGTATATTTAATCCTTCACATTACCACCTTTAAATCATCTACTAAACCATTGAAAATACCTATTATTATCATTTACTAAACCACCAAATATTATTCCATTTAACCCATCGAGTATGTTAGATGACCTCATTTACTAATTCACCAAGCATCATTCTCAACATCATCTAACTACCCTTTAATTGACATCTCTAGATCACATAGTATACTGGTTAAAATCTCCCGAATATGTTTCCCCAATTACTCGGTTTGATCCACAAGTAGGACTCTCAATATTATTGATTTAATTTACCGACTACTATTCGTAATATCATACATCTTCCAATACTCCCGCAATCCATACAAATTATATTGCGAACTGCTATCACAATCCAACCCCTCAATATTACAACTATCATTAATCATAGATTCATTGCATACGGACTAATCCCCATCAACACTATTATTTAGGTCATCTCCAATCAAGTGGGGTTCTAGCTCCAATCTACGTGCTATACTAATATGTTCCAACCGACATATCTTCCAAATAGTCATCCCCTTAATGAAATAATATTTTCTCAAAATTATTTATTATGGTGGATCACTGTCCTAGGGCGACAAAGGGTCACGGATAGCAATTTCAAGGAGGTATAAACAACAGGTATAACTAACAACCTAACGTTTAACATCATCATTTTATGTAAATAGCAATGCAATTGGTAAAACATGGTAAAACATTGATAAAACATGGGATCAACATGCGTCAAGGAGACTTGCCTCGGTCACAGCGAGAAGGTTGAACTCTTTGAAGCTCGTCGGCGGGGTTGGCGGACTCGGCGGGATCGTCGACTACGCGCAAAACGAGGCAATAAATAAATAAAAGAAAATAAATAAAATCCAAAAATTACAAAAATTATACTGGCAAGTAGATCTTGATTTTAGATGAATTTAGAAATTTGAATGGAGTCAAACGGAGTTCGGATGAGAAAGTTATGAGCTTCCGAAGTTTGAATTTCGAATAAATCGGAAAACCAGGAATATTCCCAGAATATTCCTTCTCTGGTTTGACTGGTCAAAGTGGACTTTGACTGAGTTTGACTGGGTCTTGGCTAGGCTTTGTGTCTATGGCATGAGGGCCCCATGTGTCATAGAGTGGAGGCTTTCTTCAAGCTTGGTCTCATGGCCACCATGAATGGGAGAGGGAGCTTGAAAGGAGAGCAGGGGGGGCTCGCCGGAGGGGGTGGCGGCGGCGGCGGCCTTGTGAGTGGCGGCGAAGCGGCCGGCGCCGCACGGTGGGGCTCGGCGGCGGCAAGTGGCGGCGGGCGGGCCAGCCGGCGCAGCAGCGGCGGCCGCCAGCCGGCGGCGGGCGCAAGCATGGGCACGGTTCAACCAACAGAGCAACCCAAAGCAAGAAAAAGAAAAGACAGAGGACTTAACTTCATCCAAAATTCGATTTCTTTCTCATTTTTGCATGGAATTGATCCAAACAAAAACCTAGAACCTCTAGATTACATTCTTAGGGACATCTAGGAGAAAGGAATTGAACCAAACCTCGCCGGGTTTGAAGAAATCGACGACGAACGGCGTTTCGGCCGGAAGCACCAAAACTCGAAATTCGTCGCCCACGGTTGATGGAACCTAAAATCGATGGATGAGTTAGAATCTCAACAACCCCACGAACACGAGGAATCACACGGAATAAAGAATGGATCTCCGAGGAGAAAGATATGGAGAAAAATGCGACGAACACGAAGAACGGCGGGAGTTCGTCGGTTTTTCTTGATCTTCCGGCCAAATGCGTGGAGTAGAGGGAAAGGGGAGCACACTCCCGGAACCGGGATCCTTATACGGAGTGAATGGAGGTGGTGGTGCGCCGTTTGGGGAAGAAACGGGCGAGTAATGGCCATTAATGTAATTTTCGGTTTTTTGTGAACTGCGCGCATTCCGGTGCAAGTTAGAGCGGGAGATCACTGGGGATGGAAAGGTATCGCCGCTACGGACTCAACGGATCCGGCTTTGATTGATTTGGATGATTATTGCAAGAGTTATGAAGGGTTGAATGGGTGGAGGTGTGTATGGAACAATAAACTCCATTGCTCTGGTTCTCCCACTCGTGCATGACCAGAGGTTGATGATGAGTACTGTAGCGCTGCCACGTGGCACTCCGAGATTGGCCGAGGATAAGTGGAACTTTAGCGCGCGAGAAAAATTAGGAAAAATGGTCTAAAAATTCCGGAAAAATTCCTAGAACCATTTTGGAATATTTGGAACATAATGGAATTGGTTTGGTTGAATTTGGATGATTTTTGTGGAATTGGATATTCGGGCGCGGATCGCAGGCATTAAACAAAAGCCGCGCGAGATAAAATAGGAACGGAGGTCCAAAAATTCGGGGAATAATTCCTAAAATCATTTCGGAATATTTGGAACATTTTAGAAGTTTTGGGGATTTTTGGAGCATTTTTGGACTTGGGTGAAATTTCGGGTACCGGCGGGAACCGAAAATCCGATTTTTCGACCGGAGGGGAATTAACACCCGATTTTGGAGGGGAACGGATGCCAGGTTAATATAAACATCAAGTAAACTCTAAATTTTGAATTTACTTTATTTAAATTAGGTTTTTCTCCAGAAAGCGAAAACTAGGACGTTACACCTCACTTCTTTCATGGTGTGCGCCAGAAGTGCAATGAAAACAATGGTAGTGAAGCCACGGACGTGGTGTAAACTAAACTCAACGATAGAGATACGGTATAGGCGGGGACGAAGCTCAACTAGGCACTGTGACTAGTCAAGAGTGTGACGCAAATTAACTAAGTCCAGCAAAAACAGCTTAATGTACGGTAGGTAGTATTTTTTTTTCTGTAATAAAGCATGGACATTCGGCTAGTTAGAGAAAATTAAGGTGTGGTTTTCACTCAGTTGGTTGAATTAATTATTGATCTCCGAATTAGAATGGCATGGATGGCACCTTTTCGATCTTTTTTTAATTCCTTTTAAAAAAAAACTTGGCATGGGAGCGTGTTTTGTTAATTAGGAGTGCGATCGTAATGCTTGCGTGGATGCGTATACGATATTTCGTAAAGTTTGCAGTCAATTTTTTAAACTTTTATCGATAGCCAAAGGTGAGTAGGACCGGCACGGCACGGCACGGTGGGCACGATGGACCGTCGTGACACGGCATGGTTCCGGTCCGAAGCACAATAGGCCCGAATCGAGCCGGCACGGCACGACACGATACCCACCTCTACATCGTCGTATGATGTCAGACGTGCAATGGGCCTGGAAATCCAACTGATTAATTGGTCGATCAGCCCGCAACGTACGGCTCATTGAATAGGACCAGACTAGTCAATCACAAGAGTAGAGTAGAACATTTCTTCAAGGGGCCGGCTCACAACTTCCAAGTTCCAACGCACGCATACAGGAGCATACGTACGATCGAGTGAGTAGCATACACGCCATTAAATCTGTTTCTGTAATTAACAATTTAACATGCATATACTGCTGTACCGGCCGGGCATGGACTGCTGCGCGCATGCCTACCTACGAGGAAAGCGTCATATACAACTACACAAGTACGTGCCTACTTGCTTCGTATCGTGATCGAGTGCGTCCGTGACTCTCGATCGCTCTTACCGTATGTAGAGTACGTCCAACGCACGTGCTTGCCTTTTGATCCATCTTTAGGAAATAGACCGCACGCGCGGAACACCGCGTACACTTGCGTGCCAACGCAGGAACTGAAAGCACTGCAGGCTGAATTCTCTGAAGAATAGACCCACGTGACGCGACTGATGTGTGACTCGCTGCCACGTGGTGCGACAGTGCCCAGTTGAGGTCATGTGGCGCGACTAGAGGATATTTTTGTCATTTTTTTTTCTTTCGAGTATATTCTTGAAATTTTTAATTAAAAAATATTGGGGTGTCTAGGGAGCACCTGAGTGTTTTTTAGTTTGTGAGCACTCAAATTTGTAGCCTTTAGATCTAGATCCATTGATCCAATCAATTTGCCATCTCTCCCCACCACCCTCCTTTTTATAGGTCCCCCAAGTTGAGTGTTCACAAACAAAAAAAATTACTTAGCCATTCTCAAAAATATTTATTTTAAAAAAATTCTATAATACAATAGCTAGCGCAGCAAAGAAGCCTGTACGTTCGACGTGCAAGTACGTAAAAATATAGCCGCTAGCAACTTGATTTTCAGCCATTCGATCGTCTAGCTAGCTGTGCTATGGTCGCCGTCTCATCTATCTGTAGATGTTAACTTGTACATGTAGGTACCAATTAATGGACACTGTAACGAACTTTTGGCCGTGCGTACGTGCCGTGAGATTCAGGCTGAGCAATTAATCAACTTGGCCGTCACCAAAAGGGTCAGAACCAACGATCGAATGAAGTCGCCGCCACCTTCTGGGAATGAAGCTGTAGGTCCGTTGCTAACGGCAGAAGCAGCGGCTCACGAACTTGATCGATCGGTACGTCATTGAAATTCGCCAAACTGACGTAGAACCAAGCTAGGTATTCTCATGCATGGATCGGTTCAACTGTCGACTTTCAAAAAAACAAAACTGTTAGCCGAGACCGACCGAGAATTCACAAACCCTAAGCAACAAGGCAGGCACGCATATACATACGAAAGCTAGTCACTGCGTTTCTGCTTGTTCCAAGTGGGTTACGACCCAGGAGACCAAATATGTGAGCATCGGGCATTTCAGCTTTGATCGATCGATTCAAACTTAGGGAATGGATCGCTGAAACTAAACCGCGTAGGCGCCTACCTACGCTGCTGGACAGACCCCAGACCTGGTCCTTGTCATACTTTGTTGGCACTATAAAGGAAAGCATGCAGCTTGTCGCTCTTCCAACAACGAGTTTAGGGCATTCGACGTACGTAGTGTCTACTAGCTGGCTAGCTCGCTTGCTTGTCTGCAATATTTCGATAATTCTAGCTTTGCTGGCTGGTTCAAGAGACTAAGGCATACATAGTACCAACCCCGGCCGTCGCACTCGCACGTATACAAGCGTATAAGGATATGGCGTCGACGGCGTTGACGATGGTGAGGGCGGTGCTGGTGGCCGTGCTGTTGATGCAATGCTGCAACGCGACCCTCGCGGCGAGGCTGCTTGAGGGGGACGGCGGCTGGCTGCAGGGGCAGGGCTCCGTCGGGCCGTTCATCATGCAAGTCCTAAAGAGCGCCCCAGGGTCTGGGGGAGGAACCAACCAGTGCACGACGGATCCCGGCCAAGCCGGCTCGGGCGGAACCTGCCACGGCGGCGGCAGGTTATAAGTTAGCTATGGCTGGCTTGGCTTCTCTGTCATCCTTGCGATCATGACCTACTGCGGCTATCTGGTTCCCGTTTTCGTTTATTAATTTGTAGACGTTGACATGTGCATGTACATGTGTAGACTGCTCATTCAATTGGTTTGTTCATAATTTGTAATTAGGGGCTTCCATTGCAAAGATGGATTCTTGGAAGCGGAATATCTGATCGTATTTAGTAGTCAATATTAGAAGATGCCTATAATGCAATATGTATACCAGTCGTTGACGTAGGTCTTGTAACAAATAATTCTTTCTTCAAATAAATAAAAGCCTTTGATCGATTCTGCGTCACATATCCTCATTTTTTTAAAAAAAATAATCCCTGATCGTGCGTGATGATACCAAAATAAGTCTCCACCACTCTGCTTGGCTCGGTTGATTTCAAACAGTTTGAAAAATTTGCACACGCCTGTGCGTGTAGCGCGTCTATTGTGATAAAACTGGATTTGCTATATACCATTCAACATATATAATTTTGAAATCAAGCGAATTTCTTGCCTGGGGTATTTATTCACATAATATTAATCTTAAAACAACCACATACGTTCTGCTGCATTAATATGTCTTCAAACCTTCGTGCCAGGACATCCAAGAGCCTTGCTAGGTAGATTGGGCTTGCCAACAAGATTGGCACGGTGATGGTCATATATAAGCGAGATTAAGCTAGCCTTTCATACTAAGTGCTTAATGAGCAGTTAATTGTTCTCTCAAAAACAGCAGCTTGAGAGTGAGAGTCGTACTCCCAGTGTATGTAACCATTTTCATATATATATATATATATATATATATATATATATATATATATATATATATATATATATATATATACTAGTTACATGCGTGCGTTCTTTTAAAAACAAAATTGATAACTAAAAATAAAGATTAAAAATAAAAAAATTATTTCACAAAATCAAACATCTATCTTTAATGATTCGTTTCTTGCGAAAAGCTTAATTAAAGAACGCTTTAACTGCGTAGAAAGAATTAAGCAGGACAATTAAATAGAGCAATTAATGACGTGTGAAGAATGGACCACTACCACCAAGTGCTGCTTTAGAATAGTAGAGATGCGTGCAGAGCAAAATCTGGCAAAAGGAGCCGTCATATCTCTTTCCTCGTAGCCCATCCGCCTGCCCTGCGCGTGGCCCATGTTCACGTGCGGACGCCGCCGCGCAGCTACATCCGTAATACGTTTTGGTGATTCACGTGCTCTTCTACTTCGCGTGAGCTCGTGATCAGATCAGACCAAACTTGGGACATTTTTTTTTCTTCTTCTCGTACACGCATAACTTTTTTATGGAGATCTTCGACTCAATTTGAGTCGCTGCCTCTTTCTCACAAGCTGGCAGAATTGAGTTGGAAATCGACACAATTAATTAACCCGATCAATCAGTCCGCGGCGACGACTCATGTTTGAAGAGGACTAATTAACGAACAGACCGAGAATTCTTCCTAAGCCTCACTTCCCCAGCAAGAACGCATGCATGCATATATCGTGTCATTTCGGTCTCTGTGGATGCACACTATACATACACCGGCCATGCTTGGACTGCGTACGTAACGACCATGCATACGCTGATATATACATTTACGTGCGTGGCCGTGTTCGGTTCATATATTTGTGACTCTAATTACCGTAGCGTGCATCAGCGTATACGTGACGAATGTCTTTTGAGTTTTGATCAATATTCAATTATTCAAACATAGAAAAATGGACCGTGTGACATCGCGTACGCGCTAACGGCCTCACGTTAGACCTGAGAAATCAACCTAGTACTGGCTGTTAAACACACTCAAGTACTCAACAATATCTATAAAAGGAAACCAGCAACCCCTTGTCTTGCTACCCGATCGACGATTACTCAAACAGGCTTAGTGTCGACGTGTAAGTGAACGTACGTATATATACATATACTACGTTCTAGCATTTTGTAGCCAATCAAGTTGATCTAGCTAGAGCAAAGCTAAGTACACTCCAGTAGCTGGTAACATAGCCGGGTGTAATCTCTACTATATAAAGTGAGAGTTTCTTCCCACGTCACATTAATTGCCCTGCTTAATTGCCCTACGCAAGAAACGAAGCGTTGCTTTAATTAGCCAGCTTTTGCAAGAAACGAAGCGTTAAAGATAGATGTTTGATCTTATGAAATAGTATTTTTTTTATTTTTTAATCTTTATTTTTCGTTATCAATTTTGTTTTTCGTAGCAACGCACGGGCATATAACTAGTTAGGATTGATATGGCAGCGGTGTCGGTCTGGAAGTTACTTCACTTATTCATCAATTGTTTTATGAAACATGCTTTCAAATTACTATTCAGTATTCTATTGTCAATTTCGCTTTATGCAATCAACCGTAGAGACCCACTTTGTATCAACCTGCATGTACTTAGGCTTGCAAACACTTGAAGTCTTGCGGAGTACAAAATGTACTCACTTTTGCCTCATTGTTGTTTTTAGGTGCAGATTTAGAATACTTCGATGAACCGTATGTTGACGCTGGCTACAATGACAACGATCTCATTTCTGCCTAGGATCTATCCTTGTGAGTTGCCTGTGGAACATGGGTAGTTGGTAAACTGAAGGATAAGGGTTTTAATACTTTTTGACTTGTAATATAAATGTATGAATTGCTTCCGCAACTCTGTAATATTTGGTTGTATGGTCGTGATGGCAAATTGTGTGTATGCGTGCTGGCTACTGATCCAGGGAACAGCACAGGTTGCATACTTAGAACCTCCCTTTTGTGATAATACCGAGTCATGAAATGGAGGGTCTCACACATCTATCTGTAGACGTTAACTTGTGCATGTAGGTACCAACTAGGCAATGTAGCGCGCGTTGCTGCGCCGTGCGAAATTTGATTCAATTTTTTTTTCTGAAAAAAAGGTAAGAGGATATAAATATTTTTTTGTTCTCATAGTTTTTTTTTTTAATACGCTCGATAGGAACCGTCGATGAATTTGCGTAACAACGGGTTTTTTTGCCAAAAAAAATGAATAATACATGTTCCAAAAATTATTAGATTCCGAGTCGCCAAAACAATTATAGAGATAGAACTATACACATTTTCTTTTGATGATTTTTTTTCCCGAGTAAAACGGAGAAAAGACTTTCTTTTGATGAGTTTAATACTCTATACGTTCCCCGAGTAATAATACATGTTTGAAAAAAATTATAGATCGAGTTGCAAAAAAAACTCTAGAGATATAGTTGTACACATATGTCGGGGAGTCGGGTAGACCCCACAGAATTACCTCGGGTGCCACGAGGGGCGCGGGCTCACTGCTGCCCGAACTACCGGAAGGCCGTTCCCCTGGACAATCTAGTCGGGCGCCACGAGCAGCACGAGGTCGTCCCCGTCCTGGTCGCAAGGAGTTGTTCCAAGGGACGGTCTAGCCGGGACCTTTTTAGGAGGTCGCATGGCCGGGTGGACCGATAGCTCGTGCTCAGGCCGGGGTGGCCGAGTTCGAAGTTAGACGTTAGCCGACCTGACGTGATCCCGAGGTCGGTAACCACCCGCTGCGTAACCTCCGCTAGTTCGTTGCGATCCTCGCGAGGGCGTGACAGAGTGTAGGATCCGTTAGTTACCACGTTGGACCTGGTCGACGTGGAGTTAGTGGGTTTGAACAAGCACGCCCCTTTGTAAGCTATAAAAGCACCCCACCGTGAAGGGATAGACGGATAACTTTTACGCACAAAGATATACACTAGCCGGAGTAGGGCTATTATCTCTTTCTTGAGAGGCCCGAACCAGGGTAAACTCTGATGTCTCTGCTGTTGAAGTCCAAAGGTGAGTCACCCTCCGAGTATCTCATCACGCAAGAAGGGGTCGCGGTTGGTCCCTTCACCAACAAGTAAGCTCGGCGGGGGCCTGCTCCCCAATCGTCGACAGCTGGCGCCGTCCGTGGGGACCGACTTTCCCTTTCGTGAGGAATCCCGGAGGATGACAAATTCCCAAGATCGCCAGGGCCTCGGCGCCCGGAATTGAGGAAGAAGACAAGCGGTTCTTCCGACAATGGGGCCGCTTAACGTCGCCGGCCTTGGGAATCACGGCGGTTCCGAGCTTCTCATGAAACCGCCGCCGAGCTTGATTCTTCGCTCCGGCTCGGCGCCCTCTCGGACGGCGAGTATGACGGGCTCTACGATGGTCCGGACATCCCCGACCTTTCGAGCTCGACCAGGGGACCGCTTCACGGGAGACACCGTGATGTCCCCTCGCGATCCGTCCAATCCCGTGAACGTCTTCGTTGCGGAGGAGGATGGAAATGTCGAGCAAATCCCGGCGAGCGCGTCTTCACCGCTACGAGGCGGCCAAGGAGCACCTGCAGGCATCTGAATCGGACGGCGACTTACGGCAAGAAGTCCGAGGTGGCTCGACCGATAAGACCAGGGCGAAGTTCGTGAGAATTTCCACGCTGGGACTCGAGCCCGTCGACGACGATTTAACGAGCTCGTCACCCCGCGTTCTCGAAAGCGGGAACGCCTTTCAAGCCCTGGCCCACGGTGGTACGCAACCTCAGAGAGTTTCTGAGCGGTCGACCTAGAAGCCATGGGCGGCCGTGGCCGGCGACCTCGAGAAAATCGCCACAGACATAAAGCGGCGGAAGCCTCTCGAGAAAGGGACGCCCAGAGCAATTCTGAACGCCGCCGCCGGCGCCCGAGCGCCTCCACCGACGACTCACGCAGTAGTACCCAGAGTGACCGTGGCGAAGGGCTCGGAGAGGCACCGGAGCAATTCGAGGCTCCTCGGGACCCGGCGGAATCTGAGCCACAGGCGTAACCAGGGCCGAACATTCCTCTTCGCCACTCTCCATCCTACAAGCGTAGGAGATATTCTCTCGCTGGGCCCACTAACCTCGGGCTCGGTGGTGGGGATCGCCCCGAGCCGCGCTTCGTGGTGACTGTCCCGACGATCCGTTTTAGTGCGAGGCGTTCGCGACGTCGCTACGACGTGTGACCTGGCCGACAAGGTTCAAGCGGGTCACATCGAGAGATTCGATGGGACTCGTAACCCGACGAGTTTCTCTCGATCTACACCACGGCCATTCTAGCGCCGGGGTGATGAAAGGGTCATGGCTAACTTTACGCCTGATCTGGACGGGCCGGCTCGGACGTGGCTATTCAACCAGAAGGAAAACTCGATCCGGTCCTGGGCCCAGCTGAGCAGCACTCTCCGAGCTAACTTCCAGAGCTGCTACGTCCGCCCGGGAAAGGAGCGCGACCTTGAGCGTCTGATACAGACGGAGGGCGAGACCCTGCGCCAGTTCGTCCAGCGCTTCATGCAAGTGCGCAATTCCATCCCAAGCATCTCGGATGAGGCGGTCGTCCGGGCTTTCAAGTTCGGGGTCCGAGACGTACGCTTTACTCAGGACCTCGAAATTCACCGGACATCACAGCCAGCGGTATTCGCATGGTCGACCGTTATGCCAACGCGGACGAGGCCGTCCAATGGAAGAAGCCTTTGGGCGAGGAAAGCTGCCCCTCGGCCGGGCTCGAAGGCGTCAAGCGAAAGAGCGTGAGCTCGATCGAGAAAAAATCAAAAGAAGAAAAAACCCTCCGTCTCCGAGCATGGTGGCGGCCATCGAACGACAACGCATACAACGCCAACCTCGCAATCGTATAAAGGAGGAGCCGCGAAGGGAAAGGCCGGCCGGCTCGTGAGCGGCGAGCAAAACCGGACGACCAAGACCACGGCGACCAACGCGGACGGGCTAGCGCCTATTTTTGCCCGCTCCACTGTGCACACGGCACGACCTGCGGAATTGCAGAACATGGGCCTCCCGCCCGAGCAATTTTACTGATGGCAAGGGTCCCATGCCTACGCTTCGAGCAAGAAGGAGACGCGTCAAGGGCAAGAAGCCCGCCCAGGAGGAAGATACGGACATGGAGTACCAGGAGCCGAGAAACCACATCGCCGTGATATTCGGGGGCTCCGCCGCCTATGGGTCTCGACGGGAGTTGAAGGAGGCCGCACGCGAGGTACTCCGTGTCACCCAGGGGAAGCCTCCCGTTAAACAGCTCAAGTGGTCCGAGCTACCCATTACCTTCTCCAAAGACGATCGCTTCGGGATAGCGAAACCCGAGAGGCTCCCGATGGTCGTTAGCCCGACGATCTGCAATACCGCGGTAGGACGCATGCTTGTGGACTGCGGGAGTTCCCTGGACCTGATATCGGCCAGGGTCCTGGACGAGATGCAAATTCCTCGGTCCAAGATCAAGAGCGTCGTAGTCCCTTTCTACGGGATAGTCCCCGGCACCTCGGCCAAGCCGCTCGGGCAGATCGTCCTGCCGGTAACCTTCGGAAGCCCGAGCAACTTCCGAACGGAATTAGTCACCTTCGAGGTGGTTGATTTCGAGTCGGCCTCTGACGCCATCCTGGGCCGACCAGCGCCGCCAAATTCATGGCCGCCACGCATCACGGTACCAATGCCTGAAGGTTCCGGCCGGCGGCGTGATTTGATAAAGGGAAGTCCGAAGGCGGCCCTAAGGCTGCGACGAGAAGGCTCTAGACATGGTCGGGCAGCTGCCCAGCTGGACCCGACCAAGAGCCGAGGAGTTCCGGCCAGGCTACCCTCCAGGCCGGGGAGAAACTAAGGCCATCCATTTGTGCGGCAGAGCCAGGCAAGGTCGTACATGTGGGGCTTCCCTGGACCCTAAATAGGAACTCGAGCTCGTGACCTTCCTCAGGAGAAGCGCGGACACGTTCGCTCGGGAACCGTCCGACATGCCCGAGTCCCAAGGGAGGTCGTCGAGCACAAAGCTAGCGATTCGGCTCGACAAAAGCTTTGCGGCGAAGCTCAGCGCTTCTCCCGGAGAAGCAAGCCATCATCAAAGAGGAACTGGACAAGCTCCTCAAAGCCGGTTTCATACGGGAGGTCGACCATTCCGATTGGTTGGCCAACCCAGTTATCGTGATGAAAAAGGGGGGCAAGTGGCGCATGTGTGTCGATCACACAGGGCTGAATGCCGCATGCCCGAAAGACAATTTCCCGCTACCTCGGATAGACCAGTTGGTCGACGCAACGGCCGGCTCCGAGGCGATGAGCTTTCTGGACGCCTACTCAGGCTATCACCAGATCGGCATATCGCCCGACGACGAGGAGAAAACTTCCTTCATCACGCCGTTTGGCACATTCTGCTACACGACCATGTCCTTCGGTCTAAGGAACGCTGGAGCGACCTTCCAGCGCCTCATGCAGAAAACCTTCTCGGACCAAATAGGTCGGAACATGGAAGTATATGTAGACGACATAGTCGTCAAGAGCAAGATGGCCTCGGACCATGTATCCGATCTAGAGGAGACTTTTCATAACCTCAATAAGCATCGAATAAAGTTGAACCCTGAAAAATGTGTGTTCGGGGTCAAGGCTGGCAAAGTACTCGGCTACATGATCGGTCCGCAAGGAATCGGAGACAACCTCGAGAAGATAGAGGCCATCGAGAACATGCGGCCACCCGCTTGTACGCTGGGAGGTGCAATCACGACCGGAAGGATGGCGGCCCTAAGTCGCTTCATCTCGCGGCTCGGGAACGCGGCTGCCTTTCTTCAAGGCGCTCGGAAGCACGACGGTTTCGCTTGGACAGAGGAAGCATCGCTCTTTCAAAGAATTAAAGCTATATTTGTCAAGACCCGGTCTTGACCACGCCGAGAATGGGAGAGGTTCTCTTGCTCTACCTGGCCGCCACACCCCAGCGGTAGCGCCGTCATAACGGTAGAGAACGGGGCGGGTGCGGCGCCCGATCTACTACGTCGGCGAAGTCTTACGGACCAAAGGAGCGTTACCCGAGGTCCAGAAGCTCCTTTATGCGCTCCTCGTGGCCTCGCAGAAATTAAGACACTACTTCCAGGCCTACAAAATTCGAGTCCCGACCAACTTCCCGCTTAAGAGAGATTCTAGGGAATCAGGACGCAAGCGGACGGATCGCGAAGTGGGCCATGGAGCTCGCCGGTCGAGATCGAATTCTCGGCCAGACGGCGATTAAGTCCCGTGTTCTAGCGGACTTCCTAGCCGAATGGACAAATCCTACCCCATCTGAGTCCGAACCCGACTGCAGGCCGAGCACCGCCGGGCTGGTCATGCGCCGACGGATCCCGAGCTTACAATTGCTCGGGGCCGAGTGGTCTCGAATCCCCCCAGGGGGAGCGGATCCAGTACGCCCTCCAACTACATTTCGGCGCAACGAACAACGCGGCAGAATATGAGGGTCTGCTAGCCGGACTTCGGGCGTGCAGGACGCTCGGAGTCCAACGACTAACTGCGAAGGGCGACTCGCAGCTGGTTGTCAACCAGGTTAACAAGGAGTATCAGTGCTCCGATGACTCAATGGCGCTTTACCTGGTTGAAGTAAGGAAGATGGAAAAGTACTTGAAACTTCAAGTACTATACATCCTCAGGAAGGACAATGCCCTGGCCGACCATCTATCGAAGGTCGGTTCCGCCCGATTTCCTCGCTTCCGTGGGTGCTCATCGAGCACCTCTATAAGCCCTCCATACCCCCCGGAGAGGAGGCAACCGAGACGGGTGGTACCGTCTCCTTCCTCGAGCAGGATGCGAATTGGATGACGCCATTCATCCAATACCTCGTGCACGGACACCGCCGAGGAGGAAACCGAGAAATCCGGCTAGTGAGGCGGCTCCTCGACCTATAAAATGGTCGAGGGCCTCTTATACCGCAAAGGCGCGCTTGGCGTCCTCTCCAAGTGCATCACCCAAGAGGAAGGCAAATATCTCCTCAAGGATATCCATGACGGGATGTGTGGAGCTCACTCGCCCTTTAGGACCTTGGTGAGCAAAGCCTTAGTTGGGTTACTATTGGCCGACGGCCCTGCCGACGACGCTCAATAGTGACCGCTTGCCGACCTTGCCGGTTCCATGCCGGAAAGTCCATCGGTAGGCATACATGCTGCAGACCATGCCGCTAACCTGGCCGTTCTCGGTTTGGGGCATCGACATACTCGGTCCATTTCCAGGAAGGAGGGGTTGTAAATACTGCTCGTCGCAATCGACACCTTCACTAAATGGATCGAGGCCGAGCCTATATCAACCATCTCGACACAGCGGCTAAAAGGTTCTTCCGCAATAATGTAGTAACCGGCTTTGGCGTTAAAGTCGCCTCATTACCGACAACGGCACTTTCAGTTCAAGCGAGGTGTTTCGTGCTTATTGCGAGGAGGTCGGGACCAAGATATGCTTCGCATCCGTGGCCCACCCACGAGCAATGGGGCGCCGAGCGCGAGCAGGCAGATCGCCCAAGGAATCAAGAAGAGAGTCTTCAAGAGCCTCGATCGGCATGGTCAGGCCTGGGTGGATGAGCTACCTCCGTCCTGCAGTCGGTCCGCACCTGACGAGCCGAGCTACGGGTGAGACCCCCTTTCAGCTCGTATATGGCGCGGAAGCCGTCCTACCCGCCGAGGTTGTCCTAGGATCCCCAAGGGTGAACCTAGCCGATAGCATCGACGCAGAAGGCGAGCGCCTTCTCGACCTCGACCTCGCGGAAGCAACTCGTGAACGGGTTCTGTTGCGATCCGCGGTTTACCTGCAAGCTCTACGCAGGCACGCCGCTAAATCCCAGATTTACCAAGGACCTTGCACGTCGGCGATCTCGTTCGCGACGGGTCCAAGACTGTCAAAAGCCAACAAGCTAACGCCAAGATGGGAAGGTCCTTACACGGTCGTCTCAACAGCACGCCCGGGGGCTGTCCGCCTCGCAATGGAAGATGGTCGAGAACTAGCTAGTACTTGGAACATCGACCAACTGCGTAAGTTCCATATCTAACCAAACCAACCTTACTCCTTTAAATAAAAATTCGACACTTGGCCTCTCGGTCTCCCTCGTTCTCTCTTTAAACCTCCCGCGAAGTGCCGTGATCAAACTCGATCCGGTATCAAAGAGCGAGCTCGGACCTCAGGGCGCAAACGGACAAGCGCCCTAACGCTGACATCGGACCACGCAGCTCAACCCGAGGGTTTCCTTCTCCGTAAGACGACCATCTTTTATCGGCCAGGCCTCCGCCGCAGACAAAGGGTCGCATGAGCACCCTCGACGGTTCCCGGCTCGGATCGGTAGGTGAGCGGCGAGACACTGTATATAAAGTCACACGGTCCCCAAGGCTCTATTCCGTCAACAAGGTCGTGTTTGCAGCCTCCCCACGACCTCCGTTGGCGGCGAAGTGTAAGGATACCGTGTGGCTACGACCTAGAGGATCTTTCGCACGAGGTAGTCACTCCCTAGTACGATCGTTCGCTAGATCGCGTGACTATCACTAGATCGCGTGACTGACGAGCTCCGTCGAGTAGGGAGCAACAGGATAGGACATATCGTTGTCGTTCCGAGGAAGACAAAACAGAGAAAAATAAAAGGCATCTATTAAACACGATCGTATTATGCCCAACTTGGCAGCTTTTTCGCTAAAGTTTTTGCAGGAACAGGTTACGTGGAGGTGGCACGCTTCTCATCCTGCAGAGCGACGAGCTCGTCCCGCACGGACTCAAGCTCGGACTCGAGGTCAAGCACCCGCCGACGAGCTTCACGACCCTCGCTTGCCGCTAGACGAAGCCGTTTGGACTCCTCCCGTTGCTGGTCGATCGTCCGCTCGGTAACCGTGCGGAGTCAAGCGAGGACGCCACCGTCGCCTCGAGCCCCGACCTCGCCTGCTCGCTCTGTTCGAGGCGCTCCTTGAGGAAGAGCGCGGACTCCTCCATCTGCCGAATCTCGGCCTCAGAAGACCTCAGCTCGGCGACCAGGCGCTCGAGCTCCGCGATTCTAGCGTCTTGCTCGGCCTGGTGCTTTGCGACGACTTCTGGCGGCACGGTCGCGGCGTGGAAGTCCTTCATAGTGGTCTCCAGCACCTGCGCGACAGGGTATCTCGGGTTACGATCGGTTTTTTAGGACAAAAGCACGAGTGCGAGGAAAACTTACCCAAAAGAGCCGAGCCTCCAGCCCCTCCTGGAACGACTTGGCGGGGTCCTCCGCCCCGATTGGTTCTCCCTGGGCGGGCAGGGGATCCTTCGCCCCAATCCCTTCTCCTTCGACGGGCACAGGGGCTTGAGCCCGAGCTCCCTCGTCCCCTGGGAGCAGAGGGTCTTGGCCCTGGGCATCGGCTTCCATCTCTTGAACGGAGACGGCCTCAAGAGCGAGGATCACCTCCCGCTCTTCTTCCTCCCGGGCAGGAGTTGCGCTCGGGGGCTCCTCCCGCTCTTCTTCCTCCTGGGCAGGAGTTGCGCTCGGGGGCTTCTCCCCTTCGGCATCCGGGTCCGCGGGGTACTCCGCCCGGGGCGCGGCGTCTGCAGCCGGAGGAACTTCCTCCCCGGTAGGCACGGCATCCACGGGCGCGAGGTCGTCGACTCGGGGCACCGGGTCGGCAACCGGAAGGACGGCGTCGACCGAGGCGGCCTCGGCGCACAACGGCTCTTCCTCGTCCGGCGGGCCCCCGTTCGGGTTGAGGTCCCCTGACGCCGGGCTGGCGTTGATGTCCGCCGGGGCGTCGTGAGCTCGGGGAGAAGCCTCCGCGATCTCCTGAAGCGTCTCGGCAATAATGCCGCTGGCTTCGGCGGAGTCCTCGCGGGAAACTTCAGCGACATGCTCGCCACCACACGGGGAGCGACGCGTGGACACGCAAACCAAGGCTATCTTGCCGGGCGACGGTTCCCGAGGGGGAGCGGTTCGTACTAACCGAATGAAGCTTCCAAGGGAAGGAACCGTCGGTAGGATGGGAACTAGTTCGCACGCCCAAGGCACGGCGGGACCGAGCTCGTCTCTCGGGGCGGACTAATAGCTCGGAGGTCGGGGCAGCTGTTCGTCGCGACCAACCTGGCTAGCTCGGAAGACGGTAGGCCCGAGAGGAAGGTTTTTTTTAAAAAACCTTCTTCCACTCGAACCTCGGGGGCTAGCTGTCGGGGAGTCGGGTAGACCCCACAGAATTACCTCGGGTGCCACGAGGGGCGCGGGCTCACTGCTGCCCGAACTACCGGAAGGCCGTTCCCCTGGACAATCTAGTCGGGCGCCACGAGCAGCACGAGGTCGTCCCCGTCCTGGTCGCAAGGAGTTGTTCCAAGGGACGGTCTAGCCGGGACCTTTTTAGGAGGTCGCATGGCCGGGTGGACCGATAGCTCGTGCTCAGGCCGGGGTGGCCGAGTTCGAAGTTAGACGTTAGCCGACCTGACGTGATCCCGAGGTCGGTAACCACCCGCTGCGTAACCTCCGCTAGTTCGTTGCGATCCTCGCGGGGACGTGACAGGAGTGTAGGATCCGTTAGTTACCACGTTGGACCTGGTCGGACGTGGAGTTAGTGGGTTTGAACAAGCACGCCCCTTTGTAAGCTATAAAAGCACCCCACCGTGAAGGGGACAGACAGATAACTTTTTTCTGCACAAAGATATACACTAGCTGGAGTAGGGCTATTATCTCTTTCTTGAGAGGCCCGAACCAGGGTAAACTACAGTGTCTCTGCCTGTTGAAGTCCAGTGAGTCACCCCTCTGAGTATCTCATCACGCAAGAAGGGGTCGCGGTTGGTCCCTCCACCAACAAGTAAGCTCGGCGGGGGCCTGCTCCCCAATCGTCGACAACATATTTCTTTTTCCGAAAAATATTAGAGATCGAGCTACAAAAAATACAGAGATAGAGAGCTGTACACATATTTCTTTTGACGAAATTGGTTTTCCCGGAAAAAACGGAGAAAGAACCCTCTTTTGCCGAGTCTAACACCTTATGTGTTTACCGGGTAATAAAACATGTTTTGTAAAATTTTAGAGCTCGAGCTGAAAAAATTATAGAGATAGAATTGCACATAAATTTTTTTGATGAATCTGTTTTTCCCTGGAAAAACTGAGAAAGAACCCTCTTTTACCGAGTTTAACACCCTATACGTTCACCTAAATCTCTTTTGACGATTTGTTTTTCCCGGGAAAAACGGAGAAAGAATCCTCTTTTACCGAGTTTAATACCCACATATTTCTTTTGTACACATCTTTCTTTTGACGAATTTTGTTAACATTCTATTATTACCCGGTCAACCTTCTTTTGTCGAGTTTAACACACTATGAGTTAACTGGGTAATAACACATGTTTCGAAAAATATTAAAGATGCCAACCTTTTTTTTGTCAAGTTTAACACTCTATGCGTTAATAATACATGCTCCGAAAAATATCAGAGATGGCAACCTTCTTTTGTTAAGTTTAACATTCTATGCATCCACCGAGTAGTAATAAATGTTTCAAAAAATATTAGAGATCGAGTTGAGGAAAAAAGTCTAGAGATTAGAGATCGAGTTGAAAAAAAACCCTAGAGATGGAGTTGTACACGTATTGCTGTTAACGAAAATATTTTTTTCAGGAAAAACGGAGAAAGGGCTTGGACGTAAGGGACGGGGACCTATATATATATTTTTTTGGACCTGATCGCTACCCTAAAAAATTAGAAAATAGCTTGTTCGCGATTTGTATTTAACGGGGTTTTTTTTCCGTAAAGTAACGAACAAGGGACCTAAATGGAAGTTAGAAAAGTATTTCTTACCCTCACAAAAAATTGCAAAGGACATTTTCGTAATTTTATAGGGACATATCTGTAATTTTAAGAAAATGGAAGGGGTTTTTTGAAAAACGGCAGGGGGATTGACGTGGCATGGTTGGAAGCCCGGCAAATCTTCGACGTATAATAGAGTGAATATATTAATGGACACTGTAACGAACTTTTCGCCGTGCGTACGTGCCGTGAGATTCAGGCTGAGCGATCAACTTGGCCGTCACCAGAAGGGTCAGAACCAACGAAGTCGCCGCCACCTTCTGGGAAGCTAAACGGCAGAAGTAAGTCAGAACAGCAGCGCGCGGATCACGAACTTGATCGATCGGTACGTCCGCGGACCAAATTAAAATTCGCCAAACTGACGTAGAACCAAGCTAGTTATTCTCATGCATGGATCGGTTCAACTGTCAACTCTAAGCAACAAGGCAGGCACGCATATACATACGAAAGCTAGTCTACAACTCGGCACCTTTACAAATGGCGGTCACTGCGTTTCTGCTCGTACAGTACACAACCGTCCATTTCAGCGGGCATGCACCGGTTGCGACCCGTTACGATATATCCAGGAGACCAAATTAATATGTGAGCATCGGGCATTTCAGCTTTGATCGATCGATCTGTACTACTAGTATATATTCAAACTTTGGGAATGGATCGCTGAAACTAAACCGCGTAGGCGCCTACCTACGCTGGACCTGAGAAAAGTTTGCTGGACAGACCTGGTCCTTGTCATACTTTGTTGGCGGTTAAACATGCGAAACAAAGTACTATATAAAGGAAAGCATGCAGCTTGTCGCTCTTCCAACAACGAGTTTAGGGCATTCGACGTACGTAGTGTCTACTAACTAGCTAGCTAGCCTGCTTGTCTGCAATATTTCGATAATTCTAGTTTTGCTGGCTGGTTCAAGAGACTACGGCATACATAGTAGTATAGTACCAACCCCGGCCGTCGCCCTCGCACGTATACAGGCGTATAAGGATATGGCGTCGACGGCGACGATGGTGAGGGCGGTGCTGGTGGCCGTGCTGTTGATGCAATGCTGCAACGCGACCCTCGCGGCGAGGCTGCTTGAGGGGGACGGCGGCTGGCTGCAGGGGCAGGGCTCCGTCGGGGCGTTCATCATGCAAGTCCTCAAGAGCACCCCAGGGTCTGGGGGCAGACCCAACCCATGCACGACGGATCCCGGCCAAGCCGGCTCGGGCGGAACCTGCCATGGCTAGCCGACGGCGGCAGGTTATAAGTTAGCTATGGCTGGCTTGGCTTCTCTGTCATCCTTGCGATCACGACCTGCTGCGGCTATCTGGTTCCCGTTTTCGTTTATTAATTTGTAGACGTTGACATGTGCATGTACATGTGTAGACTGTTCATTCATTAATTGGTTTGTTCATAATTTGTAATTAGGAGCTTCCATTGCAAAGATGGATTCTTGGAAGCGGAATATCTGATCGTATTTAGTAGTCAATATTAGAAGATGCCTATAATGCAATATGTATACCAGTCGTTGACGTAGGTCTTGTAACAAATAATTCTTTCTTCAAATAAATAAAAGCCTTTGATCGATTCTGCGTCACATATCCTCATTTGTTTTTTTTTTTAAAAATCCTGATCGTGCGTGATGATACCAAAATAAGTCTCCACCACTCTGCTTGGCTCGGTTGATTTCAAACAGTTTGAAAATTTGCACACGCCTGTGCGTGTAGCGCGACTATCACTATTACAGAACCAGCTTCTAGAAGCGGTTCGAAACCACTTCTAGAACCGCTTCTAGGCAACCGGTTGTGATATTTCGAAGGGTATCACAAGCGGTTCTAGGAACCGCTTGTGATGGTGCGACACCAAGCGGTAAAAGACAGTAATAATATCGTGGGAACGGGATTCGAACCCACGACCAGCACTCCATTCTCGTGACTCGCCTCATCCATCTAGCCAACCCACCCACGCGTGCTCTCTGATAGAGTAGGGCACGCATTCCTTTTATTATTTCTAAAATTAGGCTTCTACAAGTGGTTCGTGACACGAACCCCTTCTGAAGGGGGTCTTTAGAAGCGGTTCGTGTCACGAACCCCTTCTAAAGCCCTAAAAGGCCGGTTGTGATGCCCAATTTTGTAGTAGTGTATTGTAAAATTGGATTTGCTATATACCATTCAATATATATAATTTTGAAATCAAGCGAAATTCTTGCCTGGGGGTATTTATTCACATAATACTAATCTTAAAACAACCACATACGTTCTGCTGCATTAATATGTCTTCAAACCTTCGTGACAGGACATCCAAGTGCCTTGCTAGGTAGATTGGGCTTGCCAACAAGATTGGCACGGTGATGATGGTCATATATAAGCGAGTTTAAGCTAGCCTTTCATACTAAGTGCTTAATGAACAGTTAATTGTTCTGTCAAAAACAGTAGCATCTTAATTATTGCAACAAACGATGTACTTAGTAAGTAACTGCGTGCATGGTTCTGTGGATTTTTAAAAGAAAAAACGAAAATACTACGTCATGATGACGTGAGCAGGGACTTTGATTTTTAAAATCTTTTTTTTTAAATAATCCGGCGAACAGGTGGGGCCGGCCCGGGCGTGGACCGCGTCCACACGCCCGTGCGCACGCCGCACGCTGGCGTGGCGCGGGCGGGGCGGGCCGAGGCGTCGTGGCGGGCACCCGGCCGAGCCGAGGAAGGAGGGGCGTCGTTGGGGCGAGGCGCAGGCGGCGGGGCCAGAGGAGCAGCGGGGGCGGCAGAGGAAGGCGGGGCAGGGCGCAGCCGGAGTCGTGGACGAAGCGGCGGTGGCGACGCACGGGGAGGAGAGGGGAGCGAAGGGAGAGGGGGAAGGCACGGGGCTGAGAGGGGGGCTTGAGGGCTTTAAATAGGGGGGGGGAGAGGCGGTGCGGCCGGCGCAACAGCGCGCAGATTTTGCAGCGACCGGCGCGGAAAGGGCGAGCTGGCCATTGGCGCGGCGGCGGGGAAGAGCAGGGCGTCATAGTGCGCCGAAAGTGCGCCGAAAATAATGGTAGTGAAGCCAAAGACGTGGTGTAAGCTAAGCTCGATGACAGAGATACGATATAGGCGGGGATGAAGCTCAACTAAACACTGTGACTAAGTCAAGAGCATGACGCAAATTAACTAAGTGCAGCAAAAACAGCTTAATGTGATAGCTAGTATTATTTTTATCTGTAATAAAGCACATACATTCGGCTAGTTAGAGAAAATTAAGGTGTGGTTTTTCACTCAGTTGGCTGAATTAATTATTGATCTCCGAATTAGAATGGCATGCATGGCACCTTTTCGATCTTTTTTTATTTCCTTAAAAAAAACTTGGCATGGGAGCGTGTTTTGTTTATTAGAAGTGTGATCGTAATGCTTGCTTGGATGCTTATACGATATTTTGTAAAGTTTGCGTCAATTTGTTAAACTTTTATCGATGGCCATCATATATTAAAAAAAGAGGTGTCTAGAGAGCATCTGAGTGTTTTTTTTTTATTAAATAGCACTCAAATTATAAGCCTTTAGATATAGATTCAATTAATGGAATTAATTTGTCATCTCTCGTCACATTTTGAGTACTTTATAGATAAAAAAAATTGAGTGCTAAAAAAAAAAGAACATTCGATTGCTACTTAGAAATTCTCTTAAAAAAAAACCTATTTAGATTTGTTTCGTCAAAAATTTAGAGAAATCGCACCATTGCCACCTATACATTCCTAAGATTGCAAATCCCGGCCTATACTCTAAATTTTGGCCATCCACCACCTATACTAAACGTACAAATCGAAGGACAGACGTAACGCACACGTACACTAAAAATGCATCCAAAGCTGGGCGTTGGGCCGGGCCGGGCCACCAGCATGGTCTGGGCACGGCGGGCTTCAGGCCATGGCGAGCCGGGCACAGAAAGGTCAACGAGCCGGGTCGGGTCGGCACAGGAGAGGTTTTACAGAGCTCAATCCGGCTCGGAAGCACGGCGGGTCGGAGTCGGATCGGGTCAACCTGGACCCGGCCCCACAACCAGCTACAAGCACCCGGATTTGGTTTTTTTTATAGTAAATACAAAGTAAATATTAGTAGTATGAGCAGTACAAATCAGTAGAATGGATCAATGGACAGTAAAAATGACAATGGGTATTTGCAGAGAATGAAATATAAGTAGTATGAGCAGTACAAAAATAACCTTCGGATCGGACCGAGCTATGCCGCCTGATGGGGCCATTGCTAAACCCGGCCCGGCCCGGCCCGACCCGAATCCACTCAGATTACGTCCGTGTTTGGGTCGTGCCAGGCCGACCAAGACTTGAGCCTCTCGTGAAAAGTCCGGCCCATCGCCCAGCTCATCCATCGCCCAGCCAAGTCCAACGCCGGCTGATGGATGTAACGCGCATGCGCAGGACCAACTCCGGGGGATTTGATGCGCGAACTAGGCCGCGGATCATTGCTTGCACTTGCACTTGTATTGCAAGAAAGATGTTACTGGCAAGGCATCGTCGTATGATATCAGACGTGCAATGGGCCTGGAAATCCAAGTGATTAATTGGTCGATCAGCCCGCAACGTACGACTCATTGAATACGACCAGACTAGTCAATCATAAGAGTAGAGTAGAACAATTCTTCAAGGGACCGGCTCACAACTTCCAAGCTCCAACGCACGCATACAGGAGCATACGTACGATCGAGTCAGTAGCAGCTACGTACGTACGTACACGCCATTAAATCTGTTTCTGTAATTAACAATTTAACATGTATATACTGCTGTACCGTTCGGGCATGGACTGCTGCGCGCATGCCTACCTACGAGGAAATTAACCGTCATATACAACTACACAAGTACGTGCCTACTTGCTTTGTATCGTGATCGAGTGCGTACGTGACTCTCGATCGCTCTTACCGTATGTAGAGTACGTCCAACGCACGTGCTTGCCTTTTGATCGATCTTTAGGAAATGGACCGCAAGCGCGGAACACCGCGTACACTTGCGTGCCAACGCAGGAACTGAAAGCACTGCAGGCTGAATTCTCTGAAGAATAGATGCATGCCGGTCGCTGTTACGTGGCGCGACTGATATGTGACTCGCTGCCACGTGGCGCGCAGTCGCGGTTATGTGGCGCGACTGGAGGATATTTTTGTCATTTTTTTTCTTTCGAGTATATTCTTGAAATTTTCAATTAAAAAATATTGGGAGTGTCTAGGGAGCACCTAAGTGTTTTTAGTTTGTGAGCACTCAAATTTGTAGCCTTTGGATCTAGATCCATTGATCCAATCAATTTGCCACCTCTCTCCACCACCCTCCTCTTTATAGGCCCCCAAGTTGAGTGCTCACAAACAAAAAAAAACACTCGAGTGTTACTTAACCATTCTCAAAAATATTTATTTTAAAAAAATTCTATAATACAATAGCTAGCGCAGCAAAGAAGCCTGTACGTTCGACGTGCAAGTACGTAAAAATATGTCTTGTTTGGTTTAGGAACTTTGAAGTTCTTGTCATATGATTTCTTCTCGACGACATTGGCATCATTCTGATTAGTTCTGCTTGGTGCATCTTTTGCTCTTGCCTTTTCTTCCACATCGAGGGCTGCAATGAGATCCTCAACAGAAATCTCTTCCCTCTTATGCTTTAAGCTAGTGGCAAAATCCCGCCAAGATGAGGGGAGTTTGGCAACAATGCCCGCTGCCACAAACTTAGGAGGCAATGCACAACCCAAGTGTGCAATCTCGCCAACCAGTAGCTGGAGGTCGTGTGCTTGTGCAACAATCGATTTAGCGTCATCCATGCTAAAATCGAAGAATTGTTCGCACACGTACAGCCAGCGACCGGCCTCAGCCTCTGCATACTTCTGGTCAAGTGCATCCCACAACTCAGTGGCAGATGTGTAGTTCATATACACATCGTAGAGCTGATCTGCCAAAATGGTCAGAAGGCAGCCTAGTGCAGTGTTGTTTGCACTATCAAACTGCATGTACTGCTCAACCGTAAATGGATACTGCGGGTGGATCACCCACCACAGCCCCAATGACATGAGCCAAAACTTGGCCCTTGTCTGCCATCTACGGAAATTTGCACCAGAAAACCTCTCAGGTTTCATAGCATCCGATGGATTAGCCATTGCTGAATCACAAAAATATCGCAAATAAGGTTTCTGGATTGTTGGAAACATGCGCAATATTTTAATTCCAGGTTTTATATTGAGGCAAATACTACAGATAAATAGTGATGCACACAGAAAATCTAATAGCAGGCTACACATTGTACTTCCAAACATGTATATTTCAAGAATACGATCAAGTTGAACGATCGCTAATGACTTACAGTTGGGCTTGATGAAGAACTGGACGATGCGCAGAATAGGTCGTGGAAAAAGTCAACGTCGAGGAAGCAGCGCAGGAGCGGTCGCGATTGCGCTGCCAGAAACCTTATTGCCGCCCGTGCGTGTGATCTCTGCGTAACGGCTCGGAGATACCGCTCACCCTCCTTCACGGTGCACGCCGAGGAGGAAGGCCGGTGAGGTCCAACAGCTCAACACCTCAGTACAGTTCTCACAGGAGGAAGGAAAGAATGGAATTGGAAAAACTTCAAGGTGCCTTAGCACGGGCGTCTCAGGACTTATATAGCCTCTCACCAAGAATCGCCTCCATTACTCATCGGTAATCGACAAGTAAGCAATCGTAATCGATCAATTAAACAGACTTAATGCACTGGTAACTGCCAATTCAAACACAAATAATGGTCATTATGCAGTCTCCTGACCAGTACAGAAAGTTAAGCAATTACATGATTAAGCAAAATAAAAGGTGAATTCGTAGTGCCAGGAGACACACTTCGACGCGGCGCGGTCGCTCGTCGCAAGTCACAAGTCACGCGGATTTTCACGCGAAAATACGCGAATACGCGCGCGTGCGTGCGTACGTGCGCGCGTGTGTGTTTCTCCAAAGTCCTCATACCATCCCTATGTCATGCTCCTCATAACTCAAGGAGTGGCAAGGACTCCACCTTATAAATTGCCTTCCTTCCACTTGCCTAAGCAATATGGTATTAACCATGCAATCTTTGGAATTAAAGGAAGTGGGCCATACTCATGGGCCAATTCCAACAATCCCCCACCAATTCCAAAGCAAACACTAAAACAATATCAAACATCGTTGTACTGAAATGTTGTTTATATACCAGTCATTTAGTATAAGTCCCGTACGGGTTGAACTTACACCTAGATTGGCAAGGTTCATCTTCTCACATCTGCTGAATGGACTATGCCTTGAATTCATAGCTTTTTGTGATCAGATTTCACTTGAAAACCACCACTGATACAAGGCTGTCAATGAACCACGCCTATACGGAGCATTATATGGTCATGCTCCCTTATCTGCTCATGAGCTTTCTAGAGAATGCCCCATCCTCGTGAACTGCGACCACACAGTTATGCTCAAGTAGGTGTATTCATTATAGGTATCCTGTAGGCCAATACCTTTTTCTCTCATTTTGACACTAGAATACATTAAGGCTTTAAGCCAACCTTCCATACAGTCGAGAGTACTTTGTCTATTAGGACACAGATACAATTTAATAATATGTACTCTCTTGTTACAACATCAACTTGTTTTTCCCATTACCTAATTCACGGGATCTCCGATCAGGAAGGTATGGGTTACCATTGTGTTGTAACTCAAATGGGCCTCATACCCATGTCCATAGGCATAGCGGAAATCGTTTTCCTTGCAAGTCCTTTTGTAAAAGGATCCGCCAGATTTTTCTCGGTATGAATATAATTCCACGATGAATTACTCAGGAGTTTCTCAATTTTACGATGATTTAAGCTGCGCTTCACATGTCCGGAGGATTTTATGTTATCCTTAGTACTCATAACCTTAATCAACACTGTTTGGTTATCGCATACATTAGGATCGGCAGATCTTGGTTTCTCAACCAATGGCAAGTCCAACAAAAGCTCTCTAAGCCATTCGGCCTCAACATTGGCTGTATCAAGTGCTACAAGTTCAGCTTCCATGGTTGACCTCGTTAATATGGTCTGCTTGCAAGACCTCCATGAAATCGCTAAGACACTAAGGTAAAAACATAACCACTTGTTGCTTTGATCTCATCTGCATCAGAGATCCAATTGGAATCACTATATCCTTCTAATACAGATGGATATCCAAAGATAGTGAATTCGTAAGATGTTGTGCCTCTCAAGTAGCGCAACACTCTTTCAAGTGCCTTCCAATGATCATCTCCGGGTTAGATGTAAACCGGCTTAATTTGCTCACAAAGAAATGAGATATCAGTCTTGTGGCACCAGCTAGATACATAAGAGACCCAATAATTTGTGAATATCTCAATTGATCTTTCCCTAACCCTTGATTTTTTCGAAGTTTAACACTCGGATCATATGGTGTTGGGAAAATTTTGCAATTCTCAAAGCCGTACAGGCTCAAAAAATTTTCAGCATAATGGGATTGATGCAAAATGATTCCATCCTCATTCTTGATCAATTTAATATTAAGAATAACATCTGCCTCTCCCAAATCTTTCATATCAAAGCATCGAGATAAGAAAGTTTTGACCTCGTCAATTACAGCAGTGTTAGTCCCAAATATAAGTATGTCATCAACATACAAACACAAAATCACACCTTGACCCCCACCATAACGATAATATACACACTTATTCGCTTTATTAACAAAGAAACTAGCAGATGTCAAAGTTTTATCAAACTTTTCGTGCCATTGCTTAGGTGCTTGCTTTAGTCCATATAAGGATTTTAATAATTTGCACACTTTATTTTCCTGTCCAAGAATCACATAACCATCAGTTGCTCCATATAGATTTCTTCCTCCAACTCTCCATTAAGGAAAGCTGTCTTTACATCCATTTGATGGACGTGTAGACCATGGGAAGCAGCTAAAGCAATGAGCACTCTAATGGTGGTTAACCTGGCAACAGGAGAATAAGTATCAAAATAATCCTCTCATTCTTTCTGGGTATAACCCTTGGCTACAAGTCTTGCCTTGTACTTATCAATAGTACCATCAGGCCTCATTTTCTTTTTGAAAACCCACTTGCATCCAACAGGTTTGCACCCAGTAGGACGATCAGTGATCTCCCAAGTCCCATTAGCCATGATGGAATCCATCTGGATTCTGATCGCCTCTTTCCAATACTCAGCATCAGGTAATGCATAAGCCTCTGAAAGAGTTTTTGGCACATCATCTACGAGGTATACAATGAAGTCATCGCCAAAGGTTTTCTCAACCCTTTGTCTCTTGCTCCTACGAGGAGCTTCTGCGACTAAATTGTTATCCTCCTCAGTAATATCTTCTACTGGTAGTGTATCACTCATTGGTTCAAAAATAGTGGTAGGTTCAACATTAATATTTTCAGTTTGTGAAGTACTACCTGCTGGTCTCATAGGATAAACATCCTCAAAGAATGAAGCATCTCTGGACTCCATTATTGTGTTAGCAACAATCTCGGGAGTTTCTGATTTTACTACTAAAAATCTATAAGCCGTACTGTTATGTGCATATCCTAGAAAAATGCAATCGACTGTTTTAGGTCCAAGCTTTCTCTTTTTCTGCAATGGTATATTGACTTTTGCCAAACACCCCCATGTTCGCAGAAAATTGACATTAGGCTTTCTCCCCTTCCATCCCTCATATGGAGTAATCTCACGCTTTTTAGTGATTATTCTATTTAAGACAAAAGTTGCTGTCAATATAGCTTCCCCCCACCACATCTTAGGCATACCAGCACTCTCTAACATGGCATTCACCAAGTCTGTGAGTGTTCGGTTTTTCCTCTCAGCTACCCCATTTGATTGGGGAGAATATGGTGGTGTAACTTCATGGATAATACCATGCTCGTAGCAGGCCAGGAGAATTCATGAGAGATATACTCTCCTCCACGATCAGACCTTAGTTTTTTTAATTTTCTTTTCTAGTTGGTTCTCAACCTCGGCCTTATAGATTTTGAAGTAGTTTAAAACTTCATCCTTTGTTTTTAGCAAATACACATAACAATAACGTGTTGCATCATCTATAAGAGTTAGAAAGTATCTTTTGCCTCCTTTTGTCAACAATCCATTCATTTCACATAGGTCAGAATGGACAAGATCTAATGGTGCCAAGTTCTTTTCTTCCTCTAATCCTTTAAAGGGTTTTCTAGGTTGTTTTGCTTGCACACAAGATTGACACTTTGATCCTTTGACAATATCACATTTATGTTATTTAGACAACAAAAAACCTCATTATACAAAAATACTTAGGGTATACCATTGAGTTTTTATATGTTACTTCATATGTTACTCTATGTCTCTTTTTATTCGAAAACTTGAAACTGACTCTATATAAAAGTTGTAATCCCTAGCTCCTAAAAATATGAAATACACTTCTAAATATTTATAAGACTTAAAGAATACTATACAAAAATATTTAAATTTAAACCATATTTGAATTAGATTTATAAATAAATCATTATTCAGCACATAGAAACTCAAATAGTTATAACTTGAAAATATAGATTCAAATTTCGATAAAACCAATTCTTAAACCCTTTTAGAACCATAATATACATAGTTATGCAAGAATAATTTATATTTGATTAGTTCCTACTAAACTTACAAAGGATTCAGTTACAAGATGGATGTAACTAGTGTATAGCTTTATAACACAAATAAATGCTAATGTAAAAGAAACCCATTTATAAACACACTACAGGTATAAATCAACCAATATTGCAAAGATATTTAGTGTTTAGTTTAGTTCGAACAAAGTCCCTAATAAGTTTGCTTTCCAGATACAAAGATCGACTTATGCATATCTTTTCCAAATGAATGGAATATCACAGATAAGTACTAATACCTATAGGACCTGCTTGGAAATACTCCCTAAGGCAAGATTGTCTTGTTATATATAAACAATTCTATTATAGCATGCTTTGCATCTGAATCCTATTAAAGAAAGCCTAAACCTTTGTGCTATAAACCTCTAACATTAATAACACAAATTAATAAACTTGTATAATAGGAAATCAATAATTAGAATATTGATATCACCGGAACCTTCTTAAAGTCATAAACTTATGCCCAATAAGTAGTAGCCTAAATTTAAACTTTGTATACATTAGTTGTTGATTACTAGTACCTTGTTCTCACTTAAGTTTAAACATGCATAGCCATTACAAGCGAACTATACAAGTTGATTCATTTAAATCTATTAGAATCTCGAGACCTCACCCCTATGCAAATAGATTCAGAAACATTTAGGGTTAAACACTAAATGCACATGATTCACTTCATGATGACTTTATGCATTAATTTTATTAACCCAAATAATTTTAGCTTCTTGAATTTGTGAAATAAAAATAAAATATCGGGGATTGGATAATCCCTATAAGTACTGTTATACTCTGTCAGTCAGTTTTGGCCGACCATGCATTCCCTTAGATGATGTCCCCAAGGAGGACCCTTGAATAATCTAGCCGGATGTTCTGCCCGATCGGACATTCGAACTAGGCTCAGTGTTTGGTCACAAGCACCCATGCTCGGGCACGAACACCCAGGCTCAGCCACGAACACCCAGGCTCGCCTGCGAACATGAGAGTTCGGAAGCATCGGACAGAGCTGGGAAACTCCTCAAACATGGTCGGAAGATCGTGTTCAGCTCATACGTCCAAGTAGCGATAATTACGCCACGATCTGGGGCCGTTACATTCACGACGGAAACGTGACAAGAATCAAGGCTTCGGTTGCAGCTACAGTTAATGCAATTAAGTGCGTATTATTCGGTTACAGTTATGATAGATATTTTATGAGCTATAAGTTACCCCCGGAAAATTGATAAGAGGTCATGCGAACATACGTCGAGACAAACAATACCTTCCTGTGAAAGATCGCGTGTGAACACATTGACATCAGCAATAGCAAAATCAGTGGAGTAGGGTTATTATCTCCGCAGCGAGAGACCCGAACCAATATAAAAACTCTTGTCCACTTTCTGAGTACCTTGAGTCTCTCGAGCATCGTTCAGACGCAAACCCTTCACCGAAAAAGGGGCCCGTGTTGATTCCTCATTCAACAAGTAAGCTTAGCGGGGATCCGTTTCCTAAACGTCAACATAAACAAATCATGAAAAAGAAGTAGCTTCGTTGCATCGAAACCCAAGGCTGCTAACTTTATCAAATCGTGACAATCATACTTTTAACTTTATCAAAATATGCCTTATATTTATAACAGATGGAGTAATGTATACTAAAAATCAAATCTAGCTATTAATTTATTAAATATATTTCTACTACTATACAACTAGAAGAAGTATAAATAAGTATTAGCTAATCTGATTTATTGGATCGAAAAAAAAGAACGATTCATATTGAATTTAATGTACCGTAATTTTTTTTTGTCTAACATGCAAATAGCAATATGCTGACCTGTCTAGTAGTACCGGTCCACCGGAACAGCTTGTCCATTTTGTACAGTTGGACTTTTCAATAACAGAAAGGTCAACATGTGCAACCCGTATGGCTACAACATTAGACAAACAACATAACAAAGTTGTTACAGTTTTGTAATTACAAAAAACAGTGGTTCATATTTAAAATCATTCAGTTTATTCACTAACTTTGTGACTGGAGTTTATCCCGTTCGAATTGTACAGCACATTATCCAGCACAAGTACTCTAAAACATGTTTATTTAAACATGTACATACGCTTGTTTGGCTGAATGAAGACATACTTTTGACTATTTAGACCGATTGATCTCTTATGACTAATAAGATATTTAACTTTTTTTTATTTCTCAAAAATGTTTATTGTGACGGACCGCCCTTTTCAGGGGGTGCGTTTAAATCCGCAACGGCTACCCAGGAAGATTAGCCGTCGAGAACCAAGTCATACATTGTCAGCATAAGAGCGAAATCAACTGCTTTATACAAATAAGGCCTAATGGCCAGAGTTTACAAAAGGAAACGGCGGGCTTCAATATAATACATCACAAAAGATCACACAGGCAAGGCCTAAGCAGAGAAAAAAAACCCTAAAACCAGACTACCTCGCCCTCTACGATCTCCTGGAATTCTCCGGCGTCTTCGAACTCTAAAATAGGTTGAGAAGCAACACTGAGTACACAACAGAACTCAACAAACCGCACAGGAAAATCTGAATATGACATGCGAGGATATTCACAAAGGAAGTGGCAATATGGTTATTATTATTGTGGATGCAGTTTTATTTTTCAAGTCATTTTACATTTGAAACACAAACCATACATAATAGAAATAAGCAAATTTGAAGTTTTCAAAAGTTCATCATTACGCCAAGTTGGAAATAGCAAGTCTACTTGGGTTGGGTTACGGGATTCACCCTAGTTCAAACTTAGCTTCATTGACTGGAAGCACGGTGTATTCGAATACCATTTAATTGACTCTGCAGAGCTGCTCAGCTTTACCCACAAGATATCTACGACCGTTGATGCCACGCGCGAACTTAAATGCACGTGGCCGGGCCGAGATTATCAAAGCTTTTCATTGAACTACCCCACTTGAGCACTTACCCGGTAGTTTCAAAACCACAAAGTACTCGGGACCCACTAGCCATGGCGGGAGACGCGATCCAATACTGTGGATATCTACCGTTGTGGCAGGTGACACCACCGGTCAACCTCCATTCCACTGTTGAGGAACGCGGTATGCTACACTAGCACAAATTAAAATTTCTACCGTAAACCAGAAAAGCTACTCGCAAGAAGGGGATCATAGATCTATTACCACTAGACGTGCAGTTGCGGAATCCTTCGCACGTCGTTGTAGTGGATCGTTCTCGGCGCGGATCGTCCTCGCCTCGGATCGTCCTCGCCGTGGATCGTCCTCGCCACGGATCGTCCTCTCCACACCGCAGTAGCAGCAGCGTCACCACAGCAGTCGACACGTCCGGGGATGGAACATCGTGCATCGGTGTGCAAGCACCGGGTCGCTCGGCAGGGGCAACGAGAGGAGGTGGCTAGGGTTTCTGGCGAAACACCTCTAAACCGCACGAAAGAGTGTTCTGCGTCTAGCCTTCTCCCCTCCTTATATAGCCACGAGGTGAAACCCTAGGCAGTCAGGGCCCATCTACGCGCTAAGCCCATGAGGTCCGTTAATTACGGATCCAATCCGAATTAATGCATCCCAGCCCGTTAAGTGTGTGACCCTGTAGGTTCATGCGCATTTGGACATGGATTCAGAAAACCCTTTTTCTAATCCAATAGTCGGTAGCGGCTCCTTGCAGAGCATGCTAACTCCCAAACACATATGATTAAAGTACTGATGTAATAATCCCTTTGCCAAACTATATGAAGATCGAACGCAAGGTGAGAAGCATGTCATCCTTTGATAGTTCAATCCATCTCTCGTATCCGTGATATATTAATAAGTTGTGATTGACTTCTCAATCACGGCATGGCCATGCACTTCCTTAATCATATCACACGAGTGGCCTAGACATATATCTCCGTTACATTGGAGTGGCAAATTCCATCTTGACTGCTCACTTCCCTCTGCATGTTTCATAGTAAACATGAAAGCTACCTTTATAACCATCCGGTTAGGAAATAGTGTTTGGTAACCCCAAGGTAAACTATTATACATGTAGGAAATATGACAATCTCAGGTCTAAGGATCATACATCTACTATGTATGAGATACACTGATGACACATAAGAATGTAACATTCTCGCAGTGTCCCATTGTGGGTCTATCTAACACATGTTCTTCAACATGCGTCCACAATGTATTGATGATATCTCCATATCCCATGATCTATGAAACATGATCATCGAACAAAACATGTGCTGATCTATTCATCGTTGTCCTATACGATGATATCCGATCAGAGATATTTATCCAATTATATCAATAAGTAAAGAGCTTCATAAACAAGTCACACACTTGTTGATCAAAACAATGATATACATTCATTGGATCAATAATCATATTATTATTCATAAACATAGTCATGTTACAATCATCCATATGATTGCCTCAAGGGCATAACACTAACAATCTCCCACTTGCACTTGAGTTAATCAATTAAGTATCTAATACCAATAGACCTCGTGTGCGCCTCATGCTTAGGCTGTGGTAGTGGCTTTGTCAACGGATCAGCCACATTGGATTCCGTATGTACTTTGCATATCTTCACATCACCCCTATCCACAATTTCGCGAATAAGGTGAAATTGTCGGAGTATATGTTTGGACTTCTGATGTGATCTAGGCTCTTTTGCTTGTGCAATGGCACCACTATTATCGCAATAGATGTCCGTTGGACTAGAGACACTAGCGACCACATCAAGCTCTGAGATAAACTTCTTTATCCATACAGCTTCTTTGGCGGCATCCGAAGCCGCAATGTACTCCGCTTCTGTTGTAGAGTCAGCCACCGTGCTTTGCTTGGAACTCTTCCAGCTTACTGCTCCTCCATTTAGTGTAAACACTAAACCGGATTGTGATCGAAAATCATCTTTGTCAGTTTGGAAGCTTGCATCGGTGTAACCTTTTACAACCAGTTCTTCCTCACCTCCAAAGACTAGGAACATACCCTTAGTTCTTCTCAAGTACTTTAGGATGTTTTTCACGGCTATCCAATGACCATCACCGGGATTTGCTTGGTATCTACTTGTGACACTTAGAGCATATGAGAAATCTGGGCGCGTACAGATCATGGCATACATGATAGATCCAATAGCCGAAGCATATGGAATCTTGCTCATACTTTAGGATGTTTTTCACGGCTATCCAATGACCATCACCGGGATTCGCTTGGTATCTACTTATGACACTTAGAGCATATGAGACATCTGGGCGCGTACAGATCATGGCATACATGATAGATCCAATAGCCGAAGCATATGGAATCTTGCTCATCATGTCTCGCTCATCAGTTGTCGAAGGACACTGATTCTTGCTCAGACTGATGCCATGTGACATTGGCATGAAACCTCTCTTAGATTTATGCATATTGAGCCTTTTCAATACTTTGTCAATGTACGTTTCCTGGCTTAATCCAATCAACCTTTTTGATCTATCTCTATAGATCTTTATGCCCAAGATATAACATGCTTCTCCCAAGTCCTTCATTGAGAAACTCCTTTTCAACGAAGTCTTAACGTCTTCAAGCATAGGAATATCAATCCCGATCAATAATATGTCATCCACATACAAGATCAGAAACACAAGTGCGCTCCCACTAGCCTTCTTGTAAACACAAGGCTCTTCTTCGTTTTTGATAAAGCCAAATCCTTTGACCACTTCATCAAAACGAATGTTCCAACTCCGAGATGCTTGCTTTAACCCATAAATGGATCTCTAAAGCTTGCATACCTTTTTAGCATTTTTAGGATCAACAAAACCCTCAGGTTGTATCATGTATACATCCTCAGATAGATTCCCATTAAGGAAAGATGTCTTGACGTCCATCTGCCATATTTCATAATCGAAATATGCAGCAATTGCTAAAATGATCCGGACAGACTTGAGCATGGCTACCGGTGAAAAAGTTTCATCATAGTCAATTCCTTGAACTTGTTTGAAACCCTTTGCCACCAACCGTGCCTTATAGATCTGAACATTTCCATCTACGTCTGCCTTCTTCTTGAAAATCCATTTGCATTCTATGGTTTTTACACCATCAGGAGGATCGACCAAGTTCCAAACTTGATTGTCATGCATGGATTGAATTTCGGATCTCATGGCTCCAAGCCATTTTTCGGAGTTTGGGTCCATCATTGCTTCTTTGTAAGTCGTGGGCTCATTTTTTTCCAATAATAATATGTCATGTCCATATCTTATGGGTTCATGATGCGGCCTCCCCGACCTACGTAGGGCTGGTGTCTCTTCCACAGGTTGTACAACACTTTGTACATCTTGTGAAGGTTCAGTGGTAACTTGAACATATTCATGCGATTCTCGAATTTCATCGAGATGCACATCACTCCCACTGATTTCTTTGGAAAGAAACTCTTTCTCCAAAAAGATACCATTTCGAGCAACAAAAACTTTGTTCTCGTTTCTTTTATAAAAGTAATATCCTTTTGTTTCTTTAGGATACCCCACAAAGAAGCATTTTTCTGATTTAGGTGCCAGTTTATCAGATTGCAAACGTTTTACATAAGCCTCGCATCCCTATATCTTGAGAAATGACAACATGGGACTTCTCCCGGTCCATATCTCATATGGTGTCTTCTCAATGGATTTTGATGGGACCCTATTTAATGTGAACGCAAATTGCCTCAGAGAGCGAACCCCCAGAAGGATAATGGCAGATCTGTTTGGCTCATCATTGACCGAACCATATCCAATAAAGTTCGATTTCGTCGTTCGGATACGCCATTCCATTGAGGTGTTCCTGGCGGAGTAAGTTGTGGAACAATTCCACATTGCTTTAGATGATCACCAAACTCTTGGCTCAAGTATTCGCCACCACAATCTGATCGTAAGTGTTTTATTGATTTGCCAAGTTGATTTTGTACTTCGTTCTGAAACTCTTTGAACCTTTCAAAGGTTTCAGACTTATGCCTCATTAAATAGATATATCCATATCTACTAAAGTCATCAGTAAAAGTTACAAAAATCTGAAACTCCACCTCTAGCAATCGAGCTCATTGGTCCACATACATCTGTATGTACTAGGGCCAACAATTCACTCGCCCTCTCACTAAAACCTGTGAAAGGGGTTTTTGTCATCTTGCCAAGTAAACAAGACTCACATGTTTCAAATGATTCAAAATCAAATGAGGTGAGAAGTCCATCACCATGGAGCTTCTTCATGCGCTTCTCATTTATGTGACCCAAGCGACAATGTCATAAAAAGGTAGGGTTCAAATCATTTGGTCGAGGCCTTTTGACATTAATGTTATAGACATGTTTTCTTTGAGTTCAAGGACGTATAACCCATCCACCATGGGACAACGACCATAATACATATCATTTAAAAATATTGAACAAACAAAGTTCTTTATTCTGAATTCATAACCTTCATGTTCCAAACAGGAAGATGAAATAATGTTTCTACTCATAGATGGAACAAAATAACAATTATTAAGTTCTAAAACTAATCCTGAAGGCAAATGCAATGGGTAGGTGCCAACGGCAAGACCAGCAACTCTTACTTTATTCCCCACGCGGATATCCACTTCTCCCTTTGCCAAGTCTCTACTCTTTTTGTCAGCCCCTGCATCAAATTGCAAATGTGAGCAATCGATCCGGTATCATATACCCAAGAGCTGGAATAAGAAGTAGCAAGATTAATTTCTATAACATTAATACCTGAAGTGGAAGTCACACTCCCATTCCTTTTATCCGCTGTACTTCTCATGATTCTGTTTCCAATGTCCTGACTTCTTGCAATAGAAGCACTGGGTTTCGGGTTGAGGGCTGACTTTGAGCTTCTGAAGCTTAGTTTTGAGGCTCGTGATCTCATCTTGAGCCTTGCCCTTGCCCTTTCCCTTTCCCCAAGCCTTGGCTTTCTTCTTTTTGAAGGCAGTTGTCTTCTGAACCATCATCACACGATTGGGTTTCTTCTTAATGCTTTCCTCGGCAGCCTTGAGCATCCCATGTAGCTCGGTCAGGCTCTTCTCCATGCTATTCATATGAAAATTCATAATGAATGGCTCAAAGCCTGAGGCAGACGGAGAATTACGTATGTAGCCGGACCAATGCTAAGGGGAAACTCAAGCTTTTCCAATCTCTCAATGTAGCCAATCATCTTGATTATATGTGGGCTGACCTGATCGCTTTCACCGACTTACAAGCAAGCAAGCTTTGAGATACCATACCTCTCAGCCCTTGCTTGATTCCCAAACATGCCCTTCAAGCCCACAATCATATTGTAAGCATCCTGGTCCTCATATTGCTTTTGCAGCTCAGAGTCCATGGTGACAAGCATGAGACAGCTGACCTCTACAGAGGCATTAACATGTTTTTCATAGTCAGCCTTCAAATTCCGAGGAGCATTTTCAGCTGGTTCATCAGGAATCGGACTCTCTAGAACATATTCTTTCTTTTCATGTTTGAGAACAATTCTCAAGTTGCGATACCAATCCACAAAATTTATTCCATTTAGTTTTTCTCTTTCCAAAACTGATCTCAAAGCAAAACCAGGTGCAACAGTAGGAGCAGAAGGAGGTGCCATTGAACTACAACAAAAACATGCAAAGTTTCTAAGCACTATGTTTATGTAATACTTTTATTAAACATTTTAACAAAAGAAACTCCTATCATGTGCCCCCTTTATGGACACATGGTGAGTATTCAAGATCCATATTCATCAAACACTAGTGAGCTTTGGCATCACTGCTAGAAATTTAATGACATATGTAAGCAACATCTTTGCTAATTACATCTTATGTAACTCTTGTTGGTTGAGCATGAAAACAAGTAATGAATGCATCTGTCAACTTGAGTCATGGCCAGGTCAACTTGCCCCTAGGGCTCACATGAGGGAGGGAGCACTTTCCGTTTCCAGATGCCAATTAAGAAACCTAGCCTCATGTGTGTTTTCCTAGACACCAATCGTCTTGTATCTATTCCTTCATTACTAAAATCATATTCCAACCACTTATGTCCTTAAGCCCAAAACCGTTTTGATAGCTCAATTAAATCAACCATTGTTATGTGCGATGTGTCCAACACATCCCTATCATCTATTAAGATAGTCATTGATATACTACTTTGGCAGTCATATCAATAATGATCTAAATTCTTGATGGGTGCAACAATTGGATGGACATATTTGATTTAAAATTTTTATAACTATGGGAATGAACAGTATCTACTATGAACATGGCATCACATGCAATGAGCATAAAGAAAATAGCAAGGATTAAACACACATCCACAGAAAATCAAAATTAAGCTGTGAAATAGCATGGCCATTAGCATTATGATCTCCATCATCATGGTTGCCTATTCACTTAGCCATCTTGCTTGATTGTCCACCTATCCATCATGCTTGATGCCACCATCTTCATTATTGTAGATGCAACTCCTTACAACTTTTGATAATGAATTTTACATAAAGGTTCCAAGCACCACAAGTCGACACGCAGGTCGTTATACAACTTTTGATAATGAAATAGCCTTATGGCTTGACACGGCACGTAAGCCATGTAAATATTACAAGCATCACATACACATAGGCCATACTATTTCACACAACATCCTGCAAAAACGAGTTAAACAAAATAGATTGTACGACATCGGGGTTCCAAGGGGCAGCGCCCCTGGCGGGGTCCAGGGGCAGCGCCCAAGGCGGGGTCCAAGGGGCAGCACCCCTGGCGGGGTCCAAGGGGCAGCGATTCGTGAACCTTGATGGCGGTAACCCGAACGGTAAGGGCAACGTCGTACCATGAACGGACTCACCCAAATCAAGATTGATTCGGTTTGCACTTTCCTCAAACCCTAAACTGATCGATCTCATCGACGGCTGCCTCCACCAATTCATCACATGAATCGGTTGAAAATGTAATAGATCCAATCTACTATCTTCACATACCATATGTGCAACATTTAGATCACGAATCTACACGAGATGGCTCTGATACCACTGTTGGGGAACGCGGTATGCTACACTAGCACAAATTAAAATTTCTACCGTAAACCAGAAAAGCTACTCGCAAGAAGGGGATCATAGATCTATTACCACTAGACGCGCAGTTGCGGAATCCTTCGCACGTCGATGTAGTGGATCGTTCTCGGCGTGGATCGTCCTCGCCTCGGATCGTCCTCGCCACGGATCGTCCTCTCCACACCGCAGTAGCAGCAGCGTCACCACAACAGTCCACACGTCCGGCGATGGAACGCCGTGCGTCGGTGTGCAAGCACCGGGTCGCTCGGCAGGGGCAACGAGAGGAGGTGGCTAGGGTTTCTGGCGAAACACCTCTAAACCGCACGAAAGAGTGTTCTGTGTCTAGCCTTCTCCCCTCCTTATATAGCCACGAGGTGAAACCCTAGGCAGTCAGGGCCCATCTACGTGCTAAGCCCATGAGGTCCGTTAATTACGGATCCAATCCGAATTAATGCATCCCAGCCCGTTAAGTGTGTGACCCTGTAGGTTCATGCGCATTTGGACATGGATTCAGAAAACCCTTTTTCTAATCCAATAGTCGGTAGCGGCTCCTTGCAGAGCATGCCAACTCCCAAACACATATGATTAAAGTACTGATGTAATAATCCCTTTGCCAAACTATATGAAGATCGAACTCAAGGCGAGAAGCATGTCATCCTTTGATAGTTCAATCCATCTCTCGTGGCCATGCACTTCCTTAATCATATCACACGAGTGGCCTAGACATATATCTCCGTTACATTGGAGTGGCAAATTCCATTTTGACTGCTCACTTCCCTCTGCATGTTTCATAGTAAACATGAAAGCTACCTTTATAACTATCCGGTTAGGAAATAGTGTTTGGTAACCCCAAGGTAAACTATTACACATGTAGGGAATATGACAATCTCAGGTCTAAGGATCATACATCTACTATGTATGAGATACACTGATGACACATAAGAATGTAACATGCTCGCAGTGTCCCATTGTGGGTCTATCTAACACATGTTCTTCAACATGCGTCCACAATGTATTGATGATATCTCCATATCCCATGATCTATGAAACATGATCATCGAACAATACATGTGCTGATCTATTCATCGTTGTCCTATACGATGATATCCGATCAGAGATATTTATCCAATTATATCAATAAGTAAAGAGCTTCATAAACAAGTCACACACTTGTTGATCAAAACAATGATATACATTCATTGGACCAATAATCATATTATTATTCATAAACATAGTCATGTTACAATCATCCATATGATTGCCTCAAGGGCATAACACTAACATCCACCCCGTTGCTCTGTGGTCCATACTTGTCCAAAACACACAATATGGTGGCTTCAACCTATAAGTATTCCAAAGGGGAGTTCAAGTACCGAGCTAGGTAGGATCGAGTCAAGGGCTGACTGACCAAACTTGTGGTTGAGCGGGATCTAAGTTATTTACTTTGCCCAAGGTTGTGATTACTTATTTTATGTCTAAGACTTAGCCAATTCCAAAACAACAATCCAACCACTCACATTGGCCTCGTCATCGGTCGAGGTTCGGGCACGTAGCCATCTGGTGGTTTGCCCGCCAAGGTCCTCTCATCGTAGCACATTTTGAATATAGTCTACACCAAGCCTGCCGCTTGATGGTTTTATTTTAATACACAAATTTTTTTAATGTTCAACTAAGTAATTAACTACTAGTATACGAGGTTCAATAACTAAGTCTAAGGTTTGCAAAGGAAATAAGTCACAACAATTCAAAGTGGGTCTTTAGTCAAGCTAGGTACTAACTATGTCATCATGGCATTCTAAAATAAACATTTCTAGCATTTAGCATACGAACATAATGCAATATTGAAATAATTAATACTAAATTATTATTGTGGGTCCAACATGTCCAAGGAGTGCGGCTTGCCTTGCGGGGCGAGGGGAGTCCTAGGTCATCGTTGACGTAGTCGATTTCGGTGCTGGTCACGTCCTGCTCTTGCTCCTCGTACTGCTCCAGGCCGGGTTCCAACAGCTCTTCGGAAGCTGGTTCTAGCGTAAAGTAAAATGAGCAATAAGTAAACAAATAAAACAATAAAAGAAAAGAAAAGAGAAAAACAAGTAAAAGGGGAACAAAAAGGATTGTGAGAGAAAAAGGACTGGAGGAGAGTTTGAGGGCTTTTTGGGCATTTTGAAATTTTATGGACTTCAAAAGGCGAAACGGAGGTCATATTTGGACTCAGTGGATCGAAACGGTTGGCATAGTGTATTTGGGCTATTTTTGGACTTTCTAGGGATTTTCGAATTTTTCGGAGTACTTAATTGGATTTTTGGATTATTTAAAAATCCAAAAGAAAAAGAAAAAGTGAAAAAACAGCGCAATATTTCGGCACGGCCACGCCGCTGCTTGGCAGAGGCCAAACGCGTGTTCGCGGGCGTAGGTCGACGACCACCACACGGCCAGGCCGTGACAGCTGATCGGCAGGCGAGAGAGGGCGAGGCCGATGGGTGGGCCTAGGGCGAACGAAGGCTGACCGGTGGGACCAGCGAAGCAGCGCAGGCGAGGCTAAAGGGCTGACTGGTGGGGTCTCAGTGCCAGAGACAGAAAGAGTGAGGGAGGGGTTAGGGTTCGGGAGCGGTGAGGGCTGAGCGAGGCGGCGGCGTGGGTGAGTTGGACGGTGATGAGGGCGACCGAGGCGGGGGAAGATGGGGAGATGGAAGGGTGGCGGGGTGGCTCGGGGCGAGGTTAGGGTTTAGGGTCTGGGTCGGGGAGGATGAAGAGCTAGGGTTAGGGTTTTCGGTGGGGAGTGAGTGGCGGCAGGGTGATTTGGGGCGAGTGGCGGCTCGGTCAGAGGAGAAGACGAAGGAGGGGAGGGGTTCGGTGGCGGGTGGCTTTTGGCTGGGAGGGAGGAAGAAGAAGGGGAGGCGAAGGGTTCGGGCGGGGCGGGAAGAAGAAGGGGAGGCGAAGGGTTCGGGCGGGGCGGAGCTCACCAAGGATGGGAGGAAGGCGAGCACAAGGGCACGGGCGAGCGCACGCAAGGGCATTTATACCGTCACGACGGCGTGGGCGGAGGCATGAGCGGAGGCAACGGGGCAGGTGAGCGTCGTGGGCGTGGCAGGCGGAGGGACGGCGGGTGACGACTGCGTGGGGCGAGCAAAGACCAAGCAGAGAGGGGGAGTTGGCGAGCGTGAGCGGCGAGGGGGGCGCTGACGCGGGCGAGCGCGTGGCGACGGGACGCGCGGAGACCATGCGAGGAAGGGGGAGCAGGCGGAGCCGTTCGGCGCTGCAGGCGAGGCGGAGCGCCAGGGGATGACGCACGCGAAGATGACGAAGCCGCACGACGGGACGGCGCCGACGCAATGCTGGCGCGGGCGAAGGACCGGTCCGAGCAGGGCAACGGTAAGTTTTCAACCACTCCCCTTTCCCGAAACGAAGAACGTGATTAAAATCCAATTAACTTCAATTAGGGTTTGAACTAGGGTTTGATTTGGTTTTGAAATTTTGGGGCATTTCATTTATCATGCTGAAGTCGTGGATCACATGTGCGTAGCTATTACTAAATAGTATAGAAGTTTTATGGTGCATTATATTGATAATTTGTAATGTGCAGTAGAAATCAAATCTAGTTATTGATTTGTTAAATGTATTTTTACAACTATACTAATAGAGGAAGTATAAATAAGTACTAACTAATCTGATCTCTACTGGATGGAATAGAACAAACGGTCCATATTGAATTTAGTATACCGTAAAAGAGCTCCTAAATAGTAATGCACTAAAAACTACCTCTACAAGGAGTACATATTAATTAATTAACTAATAGCTAATTTGTCCCTTTTCTTTTCTTAAGGAAATGATTTAAGTCGTAGGAAACAATATTCTTTTTAATCGTAATGTATAAACAAAATTTAAAAAAAGCTCCAGGTCTCTACAGCCAGCGGCGTGGATTTACTATTTCGAGCCAAAAGAACTCGACTACCTACATGCTTTGAATAAAAAGATTATAAATTTTGAATTGAAAAAATCATGGCATTCCTTTGAACAAGTGTACTGCTCATGCAGTCTGAGCAATCTAATTCAGACATGAAGAATGACTATAATATTCAGTTGCCCTCTAGCCAGCGCCACTGATGAGATGCCAAAGAGATGGCCGTGAACAAGATATCATCTGAAGGATCCATCTACTGGTTTTTTGCCATCCAAATTCACACGTATATAGGGTGTATAGAAAGACAACAGTGTCTAGTCACTCTATTTGACACATTCACAAAGGGCAAGAGGTTCAGCTGCTTCTATGTTTTTTTAGCGTCTGTTTTCGAGAGATGTTTCTATGTTTCTATGTTTTTCTTAAAAGTCATATAAATATTAAATTATAAATAAATAGTAGATGGTGATTACTTATATCTTCATTTGCTTCAAAATTTATATAACTTGTATTGAGAAAAAAAAAATATAGAAGCATTGCTCTCTGTTTTTTTATCTTCTGTTATTCTCCTACTTCTCATCCAATGACAAGTTAGAATATAAATAGACTAACACATGAGTTTAATAACCACTAACAGACTAATTAACAAACCAAATAAACTCAACTAACTTAATCAAGCCTGACCAGTCGGTGCTGCCCCGCCCACTGGTCACCAAATCCTGAGACGGTGGTAAGGGGGGACTCAAGGGTCCGGCGGGGGAGCCTGTGCTCGAGCACCTACAAGAACTCACGAAGTCGCCGGCCGCCACCTTCTGGGAAGCTGTACGTCCGTTGCTAACGGCAGAATTAGTAAGTCAGAACAGCAGCGGCTCACGAACTTGATCGATCGGTACGTCCGCGGACCGAATTGAAATTCGCCAAACTGACGTAGAACCAAGCTAGTTATTCTCGTGCATGGATCGGTTCAACTGTCGACTCTCAACGCGCAGCGACTTTCAAAAAAAAAAAAAAAAACTGTTAGCCGAGACCGATCGAGAATTCACAAACTCTAAGCAGCAAGGCAGGCACGCATATACATACGAAAGCTAGTCTACAGCTCGGCACCTTTACAAATGGCGGTCACTGCGTTTCTGCTTGTTCCAAGTGGGTTACGAACCTGGAGACCAAATATGTGAGCATCGGGCATTTCAGCTTTGAACGATCGATCTGTACTACTAGTATATATTCAAACTTAGGGAATGGATCGCTGAAACTATACCGCGTAGGCGCCTACCTACGCTGCTGGACAGACCTCAGACCTGGTCCTTGTCATACTTTGTTGGCGGTTAATTAAACATGCGAAACAAAGCACTATAAAGGAAAGCATGCAGCTTGTCGCTCTTCCAACAACGAGTTTAGGGCATTCGACGTACGTAGTGTCTACTAGCTTGCTAGCTTGCTAGTCTGCAATATTTCGATAATTCTAGCTTTGCTGGCTGGTTCAAGAGACTAAGGCATACATATATATATAGTACCAACCCCGTCGCACTCGCACGTATACAAGCGTATAAGGATATGGCGTCGACGGCGGCGACGATGGTGAGGGCGGTGCTGGTGGCCGTGCTGTTGATGCAATGCTGCAACGTGACCCTCGCGGCGAGGCTGCTTGAGGGGGACGGCGGGTGGCTGCAGGGGCAGGGCGCCGCCGGGCTGTTCATCATGCAAGTCCTAAAGAGCGCCCCAGGGTCTGGGGGCGGACCCAACCAGTGCACGACGGATCCCGGCCAAGCCGGCTCGGGCGGAACCTGCCACGGCGGCGGCAGGTTATAAGTTAGCTATGGCTGGCTTGGCTTCTCTGTCATCCTTGCGATCATGACCTGCTGCGGCTTTCTGGTTCCCGTTTTCGTTTATTAATTTGTAGACGTTGACATGTGCATGTACATGTGTAGACTGTTCATTCATTAATTGGTTTGTTCATAATTTGTAATTAGGAGCTTCCATTGCAAAGATGGATTCTTGGAAGCGGAATATCTGATCGTATTTAATAGTCAATATTAGAAGATGCCTATAATGCAATATGTATAGCAGTCGTTGATGTAGGTCTTGTAACAAATAATTTTTTCTTCAAATAAATAAAAGCCTTTGATCGATTCTGCGTCACATATCCTCATTTTTTTTAAAAAAAAAAATCCTGATCGTGCGTGATGATACCAAAATAAGTCTCCACCACTCTGCTTGGCTCGTCAATATTGGCTCTGTGGAATATATGGCATCGGTGTGTGGAGCAAGTGTTGCGGCGGCCGGCATGCTCTATCTTGCGTCGTCATCAGAATGAATGATCGATCAGGCGCGGCTGATGCATGTTTCCATGGAACGAAACGTGCAGCTAGTTAGCCGCTTCCATAGTTCCATGTTTCCTTCAGAATGAATGAGTTGATTGCTCTTAATTGTTAAATTAAATCTAGAGCAACCCGTTCTGATAACAGTTGAAGGATCGAGATGCACCAAGAGGGAGTTGAATTGGTGCAAACTAATACCAACACCTTTTTTTTAATTCTATAAATTAATAAAATAATAATCAAACTTAAAAAATCAATCTAGAACAATTGATCTAAGACCATGGAAAAAAAATAGATTAAATTGAAACAGCCCCAAAATTCAAAATGAATTTAATTTGCCTTTTATTTGGAGTTTATTTGAATTTTGATTTGAGTTTGATTTTGAGTTGATTTCGTTTTTGCGTTTGGGCCAAATCCTTTGCTCTTGGGCCGCCCCGACCCATCTCTACCTCCTCCGGCCCAGCTGGCCCGCCCCGCCGGACCCGTCCCCGCCGCCTCCGGCATCGCCCACGCCCCTGCGACGCGCGTCGCATCCGTGCCGCTTCGCGTCCCCACCGCGCGCCGCCGTCCCATCGCCCGCGCCGCGTCGGCCACGTCCGCGCCGCTCGCGTCCCGCGCGCCCGTCCCACGTCGCTACCCGCGCCCGCCGCCGCCGCGCCCTCGCCTCCCCGCCCCTCCGCTCGATGGCTATAAAAGCCGAGCCCCGCATCGTTCCCCGCCTCGCCTCAGCCGGTGAGCTCCCTCCTCCCGCGCCTCCACCTTCCCCTCTGGCTCCGGCCGCCGCCCCGCGCGAAAGCCGCCGCCGCTGCTCGCTCGGGGAACCCTAGGGTTCCCCTGCCTCCCCCTCGCTCGCCCAGGTGGGCCAGCCCAGCGCGCCCGTGTCCACGCGCCTCGCCCCGTGGGTCCTCTGGTTCCGGCTCGAACCACGATGGACCCGAATCAAGCCGGCACGGCACGGCACGACGCCCACCTCTACATCGTCGTATGATGTCAGACGTGCAATGGGCCTGGAAATCCAACTGATTAATTGGTCGATCAGCCCGCAACGTACGGCTCATTGAATAGGACCAGACTAGTCAATCATAAGAGTAGAGTAGAACATTTCTACAAGGGGCCGGCTCACAGCTTCCAAGTTCCAACGCACGCATACAGGAGCATACGTACGATCGAGTGAGTAGCAGCTACATACGTACGTACGTACGTACATACTGAAAGGATCGAGGATGGACGCCTAGAGGGGGGGTGAATAGGCGATTTACAATTTTCTAAAACTACGCAGCGGAAAAGAGATCGGAACTTCCGATATGGAGTCGGAGGTTCCGGTGTCTAATCGGAATGTCCGATACGAGGTCGGAATATCCGATTTGAACAGAGTTTAGTGAATTGCAAAATGAATTACGCCTATACACAAATTGATTTCTACTCGGCCAGCACGCATAAATATCAACAATTTGAAGTAAAGCTAGCTAGCGGGTAATCAACCCTAGATAGATCAATTCAATACAAGATAGCAAAGTAAAGCAATAAGCACATGTAAAGAATTGACACGATGATTTGTTTACCAAGTTCGACTTCTCCAAGGAGGTTCCTACGCTCGCTGAGGAGGCTCTGGCCACACTTGAGCCGGTCTTTTCCAACCCTTTTCCTCGCCAATCTCGGTCACACTTGAGATATGGTTTCCACTTCTGATTTCTTCCTCTTCGGAGGCGAAATCGACCTTCAACAAACTTCACACGCACACCACACACTTTGGTTGCTCGTGAGCGACGCCTAGCCGCCTAGGAGTCTTCAAACTCCAAGAGTAACAAATCCAACAAATGGATGATCTTGAAATGATCTCTAGTGCTCAAGATGTATCTCAATCTAACACTCTTAGCACTAACTCTCACTTCCCACACCTCACTCAAAGAGGGATCACAAAGATCAAAAGGGAGGGAGACAAGATGAACACTAATCCACTCCTAATCACAACACTTGTGATTAGAGCTCTTCTAGCTAATGAGATGACCAAGGAGCAACAAATGCATCACAAGGTATTCTCTACTCCACTAGCTCAACCTCTTGTTTAGCCTCTTCAACAATATCTCAACTCTCTCTCCCAACCGGCCAAGGGGGTATTTATACCCCACACCCAAAGACTAGCCGCTTGGAGCAAGAAAACTAGCCGCTTTACACACATCGGAACTTCCGATCCCAACATCTAACTTCCGACCAGTGCAAAACTCCAGAACAAACTCAATCCAATAAACACATCGGAACTAACATCGGAACTCTCCGATACATCGGAACTTGCATCGGAACTCCTCCGATCCGACAGAGAGGCACCTTACGTAAACCTTTCAAAAGTTTAAGTCTACATCGGAACTTCCGATCTGACATCGGAACTTCCGATCAAACATCGGAACTTACATCGGAACTTCCGATCAGGCAAAAAAATCAGCACACTTGCAAACTGAAAACACTGATCGGAACTTCCGATTTTCACGATCAGAACATCCGATTTGACCAGAGCACCTCTTTTGAGTTTAACACTTATCGGAACATCCGATCCAAAGACCGAAACATCCGACCTCACGAGAGGTTCTAGACTCTCACCAACACACCACCGATTTACCGATGGATCGGAACATCCGATCCCCAATCGAACATCCGATCCGCATAAAAAAGACAAACAACTCCCGTACGCGGATGTGTATTGTGTCTCCATCTATTTAAGGATAGATAACACTTGAGCACAGAGACACTTCTAAATCATCCACGTTGCATCCCTCTTAATAGTACGCACGCCATAACAAGACACTCTATCTAGTTACCTTTTGATGCCGCAGACGCGATCAATCCTCTTTGGGGCCTTTATGATCTTCAATCATACCTCATTTCCTGGATTGTCACATTGCCTCTCTTGAAGTCCTCATGATTTACGATCATCTTATCTTCAAGATCACACAGCTCTACTTCTCTTTTACCGGATCATCACCTGGCTTTCACAACATCTTGTTCATCTCCTTGATGAACATTCTTTTCTTTTCTTCTCAACCCGATCTCCTCCATGCTTCATCACCTCATGATGTCGCCCTTGTCCTCGCTTTCTTTATCTTAACCATCATTGACCTAACCTGGCTCAATCATCACTTATGAAAATAGTTAGTCCAAGATGCATAGTTGTCTCAATCATCCTTGCACTCAATTAACACATAATGAATGCCTCCATAATGATTGAGCACAACCTAAATCAATTTAAATGAATAATTGTATTTGTGTCTTAAGTATATTGATACAACTAATGTTTCGTTATACTTCAAGAACTATCGATTATCCTTAATCGATCACAAGAACACCATCAACTCATGATGCAATGTTCTTTGATTATTAAGAGATAAACGACTCAATTTAAATCTTCATTTAAATTGATATAAGTATACAATAACTACATTGTGTTTTCATATACTCATGTTGATGGAAAGTAATGATCCATAATATGGAATGTATGGAAATGATCGTTACTCTAAGCCATCAACTATAAGATAACTCCACAAAGATATGTGCATACATATAATTGATCTTGAATCAATATGCACGATCTAATTTTATTTCTTGGAGCATATCCTATGATACCATGAGTATACTAAGCAACTATGCATGTTAAATGTATACTCAAAGATCTAGTTTCAATGTCTTGATCCTTTATATGTTGTAATGAGGATAGATCAATGCAATGAAACATTAAGTTAGAGTGTGAACTCCCCTAAATGTGTGCATCCATGTAATATATGGATTGGGAAACATGATATTACGCTTTTGGTTAAAGCAGTGGAGAAATTCATACTTCAACTTAAATCCTAAGTATGCAATAAAATAATGAACATTGATACAATGCATACCTTGGGTTTTCCATTTTCTATCCAAATGCGAGACTACTAAACATAAGCTCAATAAATATGTTAGTCTCATTAACAATTAGTTTTGTCAATGATCATCAATCATCCTTGATGAGATGAAAATAGTAATTACCTAAACATTAGTCTCATATTAGGATTTGTCATTAATCACCAAAACCAACTTAATGGATCAACCTACTGGAGGTTGTACTTACACATACACGCCATTAAATCTGTTTCTATATACAACAAGTACGTGCCTACTTGCTTCGTATCGTGATCGAGTGCGTGACTCTCGATAGCTCTTACCGTATGTAGAGTCGTCCAACGCACGTGCTTACGTTTTGATCGATCTTTAGGAAATGGACCGCGCGCGCGGAACACCGCGTACACTTGCGTGCCAACGCTGGAACTGAAAGCACTGCAGGCTGAATTCTCTGAAGAATTAATAGACCCAGTCCTTGTGTTTGTGTCTCGGCTATACGTACCCAACAATCGCACGTATAATACAAGAGAATGGCTAAGTAACACCTGAGTGTTTTTTTGGTTTGTGAGCACTCAACTTGGGGACCTATATAGAGGAGGGTGGTGGGGAGAGATGGCAAATTGATTGGATCAATAGATCTATATCCAAAGGCTACAAATTTGAGTGCTCACAGACTAAAAAAACACTCAGGTGCTCCTAGACACCCCCCATAATACAAGAGCTAGCGCAGCAAAGAAGCCTGTACGTTCGACGTGCAAGTACGTAAAAATATCGCCGCTAGCTAGCAACTTGATTTTCAGCCATTCGATCGTCTAGCTAGCTGTGTTATGGTCGCCGTCTCATCTATCTGTAGATGTTAACTTGTGCATGTAGGTACCAATTAATGGACACTGTAACGAACTTTTCGCCGTGCGTACGTGCCGTGAGATTCAGGCTGAGCAATTAATCAACTTGGCCGTCACCAAAAGGGTCAGAACCAACGATCGAATGAAGTCGCCGCCACCTTCTGGGAATGAAGCTGTAGGTCCGTTGCTAACGGCAGAAGCAGCGGCTCACGAACTTGATCGATCGGTACGTCATTGAAATTCGCCAAACTGACGTAGAACCAAGCTAGGTATTCTCATGCATGGATCGGTTCAACTGTCGACTTTCAAAAAAACAAAACTGTTAGCCGAGACCGACCGAGAATTCACAAACCCTAAGCAACAAGGCAGGCACGCATATACATACGAAAGCTAGTCACTGCGTTTCTGCTTGTTCCAAGTGGGTTACGACCCAGGAGACCAAATATGTGAGCATCGGGCATTTCAGCTTTGATCGATCGATTCAAACTTAGGGAATGGATCGCTGAAACTAAACCGCGTAGGCGCCTACCTACGCTGCTGGACAGACCCCAGACCTGGTCCTTGTCATACTTTGTTGGCACTATAAAGGAAAGCATGCAGCTTGTCGCTCTTCCAACAACGAGTTTAGGGCATTCGACGTACGTAGTGTCTACTAGCTGGCTAGCTCGCTTGCTTGTCTGCAATATTTCGATAATTCTAGCTTTGCTGGCTGGTTCAAGAGACTAAGGCATACATAGTACCAACCCCGGCCGTCGCACTCGCACGTATACAAGCGTATAAGGATATGGCGTCGACGGCGTTGACGATGGTGAGGGCGGTGCTGGTGGCCGTGCTGTTGATGCAATGCTGCAACGCGAGGCTGCTTGAGGGGGACGGCGGCTGGCTGCAGGGGCAGGGCGCCGCCGGGCCGTTCATCATGCAAGTCCTAAAGAGCGCCCCAGGGTCTGGGGGCAGACCCAACCCATGCACGACGGATCCCGGCCAAGCCGGCTCGGGCGGAACCTGCCATGGCTAGCCGACGGCGGCAGGTTATAAGTTAGCTATGGCTGCATGGCTTGGCTTCTCTGTCATCCTTGCGATCATGACCTATCTGGTTCCCGTTTTCGTTTATTAATTTGTAGACGTTGACATGTGCATGTACATGTGTGGACTGTTCATTCAATTGGTTTGTTCATAATTTGTAATTAGGAGCTTCCATTGCAAAGATGGATTCTTGGAAGAGGAATATCTGATCATATTTAGTAGTCAATATTAGAAGATGCCTATAATGCAATATGTATAGCAGTCGTTGACGTAGGTCTTGTAACAAATAATTTTTTCTTCAAATAAATAAAAGCCTTTGATCGATTCTGCGTCACATATCCTTATTTTTTTTAAAAAAAAAAAATCCTGATCGTGCGTGATGATACCAAAATAAGTCTCCACCACTCTGCTTGGCTCGTCAATATTGGCTCTGTGGAATATATGGCATCGGTGTGTGGAGCAAGTGTTGCGGCGGCATGCTCTATCTTGCGTCGTCATCAGAATGAATGATCGATCAGGCGCGGCTGATGCATGTTTCCATGAGTTAGCCGCTTCCATAGTTCCATGCGTGCTATAATTAAACGGAGGCTTACGTGCTCTGAGAGTTTCGCGACTGATCAACTAGCTTGTCCGACTGTAACAGAAGTGACAACTAGCTAAGATCTGGAGCTAAGATCAAGTAGCTAGCTTGTCCGACTGTAACAGAAGGGAGGAATGGAATTTGATTCAATCAAGTCGCCGCCACTTTATTGGAAGCTTTTGCCATTACGTGCTCTGACAGTTTGCTCGCTAGTACTCCAGCTAGTAGCGGCAGAATTAACGAGTCGGAACAGCAGCGCGCGGCTCATGAACGCACGCACAGCTAGCCAGTTTAGATCAATCGGTCCGCGGCGACTCATTGAATACGACCAAATTGAAACTGTCCAAACATATGGTACTACCAATATGTATGCACGGATCGGTCCAGCAAGTAGAAAATGCACATGCATGCAGACCAACCGACCGAGGACTCACTGATACTAGTGGCTGGACGCCTGGACCGCGCCTTGCCGTGGGCAGAAGCAGGGTTAACAAAACCGAACGAAATTCTCGAATTTCGTTCGGTTTTCGAGATTTCGAGCCCCACCGAAATATAAAACCGACCGGTAAACCGGTCCAGTTCAAAAAAAAATTCAAAAAATTCAAAAAAATTTAAAAAATTTATGCTATGTAAACCGAGCGGTTTTTCGAGAAAACCGAGCGGTTTTTCGAGAAAACCGACGAAAACCGCTTCAACAAACCGACGCCCAAAAGGTTCAATTCGGCCGAGCGGTTTTTCGAGGAAACCAACGGTTTTTTCGAGCAAACCGAGCGGTTTTCGAGGAAACCGATCGATTTTCGATTTTTTTGAATCTGATTTGAATTTTTTTTGTTCAAACACTCGGTTTTCAAACCCTTCGGTTTTTACCGATTTTCGAGCGGTTTTCGCGAAAAACCGCTACCGGCGGGGTCTCGATTTTCAATTCGAAAACGGTTTTGTAAACCCTGGGCAGAAGCAAACATCGAGAGGATTTTAACATAGAGAGAGAAAAATTTCGAGAAAACAACAAAAAAAACAGAAAGTACCAATTTTTTTAAAAAAATTAAAAATATTTCTTTAAAAAATTAAAATAATTTTAAGCTTTGACACTGTAGAATTTTTTAAAAAACAAAAAAAATAAATCTTCTCTACAAATAAATTTAAAAATAAAATCACTGTAGCTTACATTGTAGAAAACTATAGCAGCATGCATGGAGATGGGTGGTGGCCAAACCATGGTTATCAATACCGGTACATAACGGCCAGTATGTACCATTTCGACACCTAAACTGGTACGAAGTAGCCCTATGTACCGTACTGACCGCAATACTGATCGTACCGGTTCGATACCGGTCAATACCTGTCATGCCGGTGAAATTAATAATATGATCTATTGAACCATATGGTATATTCGATAGTACTACTATCTATTTCGAGTAATATTATAAGTAAATTTTGATGTATATATAATTAAACATGTGCATACCTATAAATATATACTATTATACTAAGTTTGAAATAGTACGTCGGTATACATTGGTATCGAAGCGTATCATTTAAAAAGCTAAACCGGTACGAGCAAGTAATTAAAATGGATAAGTTTGGGCCAAACGCTCTGTACTCGTAAGAATAGTAGTATAGATAGATTCACATGTTAGACGCCAACAAGAAGACACGCATACACATACCATTTCAGCCGGGCCCGATCGCCTTACGATCAAGTAAACAATGTGTTACCACAATGCTAATAATCTCAGTCAAGTTACACACGGAACGTACGTATCAGTCCTGTACTAGTTAGGTACCTCCGACCCATATGTTGATTAGCGTACGTATATAACGCACGTGCCTGGCTTAATTTGATGGATGACTATTATTCTTTAACACGTACTACTATTTGTTCAACCGTAATCGTTGAAATGGACCACGCTGAAAACCGCGTACGTCATGTGTACTAGTGCAATCTAAGAATAGATCCGGTCCTTTTCGTTATACTTATTTTTCGGCCGTTAAACAGATGCAGCAAACTATAAAAGGAAACCATCATCTTGTCTCTCCTCGAACAGTTACCTTTAATGAAAAGTCATTTAAATTGATTTAGTAAAAAAATAAAAGTAAAATATTAACAGTAAAAGTTACAAAAAAAACTGGAAAAATAATATTAAAATAATAGAAACTCGTAGAAGCACTTAATGGCAATTAAAAATTAGTATGAACTCATTAGTTAAATAAATGATGTTTTAATTAATATGTTTTGACTACAAATAGTAAGAAGTGAGATTTTTATAAAATTTTAACTAAATTATCTTCATTACAAATTTTATCACACGCTGACTATACCAATGTTTATCTCGAGGAAACTTCTTAAAAATTAATAAGTAAATTTAATGTCATTTTCAATTTAAAATCCGAAGATTGTAAATTCTGAAGTTTGGCTTAAAAGATTTATTAAAAAAACAATAACTCAAGTTCTAAATATGAAATTTTAAGTCATTCCAAACCTTTCTAAAAAGTTTAAAAAATTATTATCTTAATTTAGACCTTCAATTAAATTATTTACAGAAAATAAAATTTGGAATAGTCTCATTGTTAGAATTTTAATAATTAATATGCAAGTAGTTTTTAACCTAAATGTTTACTGAGTGTAGAAAACTTACCCAGGACCTTTAGTAAAAAGTTTAAAAAACTTTTGACTAGGAATAGTGTTTCAATTAATTACTTGAGTCACGGTCTGTTTAGGAAAGATTTAAGTCGGTGCTCCTTGTTCCTTCACTGCATATGGGACCACCACTGTAGCTCGACCCCACTTGGCAGTCGCTGGCACATCCTCTTTTCTAAGGGCCTGTTTGTTTTTGCTTTGGATTATGTAAAAACTGATTCTGGATTGTGGTTGTAGAGAAGCTAATTCTCTAAAAACTGGAATCCAAAAGCACATATGAGGTGGATTGTGAATTCTAATGTTCATAGATGGGTTGGATTGTGAGAATCAATTCCTAGAATCAGACTATTTATTTTTAGTTTAGTTTTTAGGGTCAAAACTTAGAATCAAAAGCAAAACAAACAGACCCTAAGCCAATCTCTTCTTCGCCTCCCCCTGCCGAGATTTGCCATGGCAACCAAATCCCAACCGAATCACTGCCACGGTCAGGATCAATCAATGGATCATGATCGAGCACCTGTGGCAGCATTGAACCCAGCACACCATGTGAACCCAGTTAAGTTTGTGCGTAATTGCTACGCTAGAGCCCAGTTGCGCATTGCACTTTTCTCCCACGGCCTCCACCGAAGCGCCATCGCCGGTGAGCCCTAGCCGCCTCCTCTATTTTCTTTCGCTGACCCTTGGGCCCCCCTCGTCAGCTAACGCAAATCATAGGAACCCCTTTTAAATGCCAAAGTACGCTTTCAATTGTAGAAGGCGTATTTTCAGATTTAAAGGTATTTTCTAAACCAACTACTATTCAAACTATTATATCTTTTGCGTTATATATCCAAATCGAACCAAACACATTTATAAATTCATTTTAAATCAATTAGTATTCAAATATGCAAAAATATTTTGAAATTTGCCACTGCATAAAATTTAAATTCAAATTTAAAGAGAAGGTTTGAAATATGTTCAACAAAAATTTTCTGCAAATGAACTCTAATTTGAATGAAACTAATTTTATTAGAATTCATATGTCATGAGCAACTCAAACATGCAAAAATATTTAAATTTCAATTTAGTTTGTCTCTTTTTCGAATTAGGATTGATTTTAATGTACTAGATATTCAAAAATGTATAACTTGCTCAATTAAAGTCCAAATTAGATGCAACCAATGTATTTATGTTATTTAGACAACAAAAAACCTCATTATACAAAAATACTTAGGGTATATCATTGAGTTTTTATATGTTACTTCATATGTTACTCTATGTCTCTTTTTATTCGAAAACTTGAAATTGTCTCTATATAAAAGTTGTAATCCCTAGCTCCTAAAAATATGAAATAAACTTCTAAATATTTATAAGACTTAAAGAATTCTATACAAAAATATTTAAATTTAAACAATATTTGAATTAGATTTATAAACAAATCATTATTCAGCACATAGAAACTCAAATAGTTATAACTTGAAAATATAAATTCAAATTTGGATAAAACCAATTCCTAAACCCTTTTAGAACCATAATATACATAGTTATGCAAGAATAATTTATATTTAATTAGTTCCTACTAAACTTACAAAGGATTCAAATACTAGATGGATGTAACTAGTGTACATCTTTATAACACAAATAAATGCTAATGTAAAAGAAACCCATTTATAAACACACTACAAGTATAAATCAACCAATATTGCAAAGATATTCAATGTTTAGTTTAGTTCAAACAAAGTCCCTAATAAGTTTGCTTTCCAGATACAAAGATCGACTTATGCATATCTTTTCCAAATGAATGGAATATCACAGATAAGTACTAATACCTATAGGACAACCTTGAAAATACTCCCTAAGGCAAGATTGTCTTGTTATATAGAAACAATTCTATTATAGCATGCTTTGCATCTGAATCCTATTAAACAAAGCCTAAACCTTTGTGCTATAAACCTCTAACATTAATAACACAAATTAATAAACTTGTATAAAAGGAAATCAATAATTAGAATATTGATATCACCATAACCTTCTTAAAGTCATAAACTTATGTCCAATAAGTAGTAGCCATTGTATACATTAGTTGTTGATTACTAGTACCTTGTTCTCACTTAAGTTTAAACATGCATAGCCATTACAAGTGAACTATACAAGTTGATTCATTTAAATCTATTAGAATCTCGAGACCTCACCCCTATGCAAATAGATTCAGAAACATTTAGGGTTAAACACTAAATGCACATGATTCACTTCATGGTGACTTTATGTATTAATTTTATTAACCCAAATAATTTTAGCTTCTTGAATTTGTGAAATAAAAATAAACTGTCGGGGATTGGATAATCCCCACAAGTAATGTTATACTCTGGCAGTCAGTTTTGGCTGACCATGCATTCCCTTAGATGATGTCCCCAAGGAGGACCCTTGAATAATCTAGCCGGATGTTCGGCCCAATCGGACTAGGCTCAGTGTTTGGTCACAAGCACCCATGCTCGGGCACGAACACCCGGGCTCAGCCACGAACACCCAGGCTCGCCCGCGAACATGAGAGTTCGGAAGCATCGGACGGAGCTGGGAAACTCCTTGAACATGGTCGGAAGATCGTGTTGGGCCCATAATGTCCAAGTAGCGATAATTACGCCACGATCTAGGGCCGTTACATTCACGATGGGAACATGGCAAGATTTAAGGCTTCGGTTGCAGCTACAGTTAATGCAATTAAGTGCGTATTATTCGGTTGCAGTTATGATAGATATTTTATGAGCTATAAGTTACCCCCGAAAAATTGATAAGAGGTCACTCGAACATACGTCGAGACACACAATACCTTCCTGTGAAAGATCGCGCGTGAACACATTGACATCAGTAATAGCACAATCACCGGAGTAGGGTTATTATCTCCGCAGCGAGAGGCACGAACCAATATAAAAACTCTTGTCTACTTTTTGAGTACCCTGAGTCTCTCAACCATCGTTCAGATGCAAATCCTTCACCGAAAAAGGGGCCCGTGTTGATTCCTCATTCAACAAGTAAGTTTGGCGGGGATCCGTTTCCTAAACGTCGACATAAACAAATCATGAAAAACAAGTAGCTTCATTGCATCGAATCATGAAAATCATACTTTTAACTTTATCAAATCATGAAAAACAAGTAGCTGCTAACTTTATCAAATCATGAAAATCATACTTTTAACTTTATCAAAATATGCCTTATATTTATAACAGATGGAGTAATGTATACTAAAAATCAAATCTAGCTATTAATTTATTAAATGTATTTCTACTACTATACAACTTGAAGAAGTATAAATAAGTATTAGCTAATCTGATCTATTGGATCGAAAAAAAGAACGATTCATATTGAATTCAGTGTACCGTAATTTTTTTTTGTCTAACATGCAAATAGCAATATGCTGACCGGTCTAGTAGTACCGGTCCACCGGAACAGCTTGTCCTTTTTTTTACAGTTGGACTTTTCAATAACAGAAAAGTCAACATATGCGATCCGTACGACTACAACATTAGACAAACAACGTAACAAAGTTGTTACAGTTTTGTAATTACAAAAAACAGTGGTTCATATTTAAAATCATTCAGTTTATTCACGAACTTTATGACCGGAGTTTATCCCGTTCGAATTGTACAACACATTATCCAGTACAAGTACTCTGAAACATGTTTATTTAAACACATACATACGCATACGCTTGTTTGGCTGAATGAAGACATACTTTTGACTATCCTTGCAAGTCAAAATGTTTAGACCGATTGATCTCTTATGACCAATAAGATATTTAACTCTTTTTTTATTTATCAAAAATGTTTATTGTGACGGACTGTCCTTTTCAGGGGGTGCATTTAAATCCGCAATAAGACCCAGGAAGATTAGCCGTCGGGAACCAAGTCAGCTAGCATAAGAGCGAAATCAACTGTTTTATACAAATAAGGCCTAACGGCCACAGTTTACAAAAGGAAGCGGCGGGCTTCAATATAATACATCACAAAAGACCACACAGGCAAGGCCTGAGCAGAGAAAAAGAACCCTAAAACCAGACTACCTCGCCATCTACGATCTTCTGGAATTCTCCGGCGTCTTCGAACTCTAAAATAGGTTGAGAAGCAAGACTGAGTACACAACAGTACTCAACAAACCGCACAGAAAAATCTGAATATTACATGCGAGGATATTCACAAAGGAAGTGGCAATATAGTTATTATTATTGTGGATGCATTTTTATTTTCCAAGTCATTTTACATTTGAAACACAAACCATACATAATAAAAATAAGCAAATTTGAAGTTTTCAAAAGTTCATCACTATGCCAAGTTGGAAATAACAAGTCTACTTGGGTTAGGTTACAGGATTCACTCCAGTTCAAACTTAGCTTCATTGACCGGAAGCACGGCGTATTCGAATACCATTTAATTGACTCTGCAGAGCTGCTCAGCTTTACTCACAAGATATCTACGACCGTTGATGCCATGCGCGAACTTACATGCAACTTAAATGCATGCGGCCGGGCCGAGATTATCAAAGCTTTTCGTTGAACTACCCCTCTTTAGTACTTACCCGGTAGTTTTAAAACCACACAGTACTCGGGACCCACTAGCCACGGCTGCAGACGCGATCCGATACTGTGGGTATCTACCGTTGTGAGAATCGGCAGGTGACACCACCGGTCAACCTCCATTCCACCCCGTTGCTCCACGGTCCATACTTGTCCAAAACACACAGTCTGGTGGCTTCAACCTATAAGTATTCCAATGGGGGAGTTCAAGTACCGACCTAGGTTGGATCGAGTCAAGGGCTAACCGACCCAACTTGTGGTTGAGCGGAATCTAAGTTATTTACTTTGCCCAAGGTTGTGATTACTTATTTTATGCCTAAGACTTATCCAATTCCAAACCTAACCACTCACATTGGCCTCGTCATCTGTCGGGGTTTGGGCACGTAGCCATCTGGTGGTTTGCCCGCCAAGGTTCTTTCACCGTAGCACATTTTGAATATAGTCTACATCAAGCCTGCCGCTTGATGGTTTTATTTTAATACACAATTTTTTTAATGTTCAACTAATTAATTAACTACTAGCATACGAGGTTCAATAACTAAGTCTAAGGTTTGCAAAGGAAATAAGTCACAACAATTCAAAGTGGGTCTTTAGTCAAGTTAGGTACTAACTATGTCATCATGGCATTCTAAAATAAACATTTCTAGCATTTAACATACGAACATAATGCAATATTGAAATAATTAATACTACATTATTATTATGGGTCCAACATATTCAAGGAGTCCAGCTTGCCTTGCGGGGCGAGGGGGGTCCTAGGTCATCGTTGACGTAGTCGATCTCGGTGCTGGTCACGTCCTGCTCCTGCTCCTCGTACTGCTCTAGGTCGGGTACCAACAGCTCTTCGGAAGTTGGTTCTAGCGTAAAGTAAAATGAGCAATTAGTAAACGAATAAAACAATAAAAGAAAAGAAAAGAGAAAAACAAGAAAAGGGGGAAACAAAAAGGATTGAGAGAGAAAAAGGGTCGGAGGAGAGTTTGAGGGCTTTTTGGGCATTTTGGAATTTTGTGAACTTCAAAAGGCGAAACGAAGGTCATATTTGGACTCAGTGGATCGAAATGGTTGGGATAGTGTATTTTGGTTATTTTTGGACTTTCCGGGGATTTTCGAATTTTTCAGAGTAATTAATTGGAATTTGGATTATTTAAAAATCCAAAAGAAAAAGCGAAAAAACAGCGCTGGGCCGTTTCGGGCATGGCCCATGCGGCCGTTCAGCCCGAGGCCAAACGCGTGCGCGCGAGCGAGGCTGGGCCGGCCCAGCTCGCGCGACCAGCTGGCCTGACATGCGGGGTTCGCAGGGCAGAGAGAGGGTGAGGCCGATGGGTGGGCCCAGGGCGCACGGAGGCTGACCGATGGGACCAGCGAAGCGGCACGAGCGAGGCTAAAGGGCTGACTGGTGGGGTCTCAGTGCCAGAGACAGAGCGAGAGAGCGAGGGAGGGGTTAGGGTTCGGGAGAGGCGAGGGCTGAGTGAGGCGGCAGCTCGGGCGATTTGGGCAGTGATGAGGGCGACCGAGGTGGGGGAAGATGGGGAGACGGAAGGGTGGCGGGGTGGCTCGGGGCAAGGTTAGGGTTTAGGGTCTGGGTCGGGGAGGATGAAGAGCTAGGGTTAGGGTTTTCGGTGGGGAGTGAGTGGCGGCACGGTGATTTGGGGCGAGTGGCGACTCGGCCGGAGGGAAGACGAATGAGGCGAGGGGTTCGGCGGCAGGTGGCTTTTGGCCGGGAGGGAGGAAGAAGAAGGGGAGGCGAAGGGTTCGGGCGAGGTGGAGCTCACCAAGGACGGGAGGAAGGCGAGCACGAGGGCACGGGCGAGCGCACGCAAGGGTATTTATACCCTGGCGACGGCGTGGGCGGAGGCATGAGCGGATGTGACGGGGCAGGTGAGCGTCGTGGGCGTGGTAGGCGGAGGGGACGGCTGGTGACGATTGTGCGGGGCGAGCAAAGACCAAGCAGAGAGGGGGAGTTGGCTAGCGCGAGCGGCGAGGCGGGCGCTGACGCGGGCGAACGCGTGGCGACGGGACGCGCGGAGACCACGCGAGGAAGGGGGAGCAGGCGGAGCTATTCGGCGCTGCAGGCGAGGTGGAGCGCCAGGGGATGACACACGCGAAAATGACGAAGTCGCACGACGGGACGGTGGCGGCGCAATGCTGGCGCGGGCGAAGGACCGGTCCGAGCGGGGCAACGGTAAGTTTTCAACCACTCTCCCCTTTCTCAAACCCTAACTCCAAGAACCGGATTAAGAAATGAAGAACATGATTAAAAATCTAATTAACATCAATTAGGGTTTGAATTAGTGTTTGATTTGGTTTTGAAATTTTGGGGCATTTCAACCTACCCCCCTTAAAATAAATCTCGTCCCCGAGATTTACTTCTCCTGGGGAAAGAGGTTGGGAAAATTCTGCTGCAGCTCCGATTCCCTTTCCCAAGTGGTTTCCTCCAAGGTGTGATTCTTCCACAACACTCGGCAATTTCTGGCATTCGTATTCTTGAGTTCCCTTTCCATCGTCTTAACAATTTTGACTAGTTCCTTCTGGCATGTCAAGTCATTTTGCAGGTCTACATCCTTTAGTGGCACTTGATTTGACGGTTGACGGAGACATTGCTTCAACTGAGACATATGAAACACATTGTGAATCCTGGACAATTTTGAACTCAGCTGTAACATATACACCGCTTTTCCGATCCTGTTAGTAACCTGGTACGGTCCAACATATCTGGGGGCTGATCTCTTGAATGGTGTCACTCTCAAGTAAACAAAATTTTCGATCTTATAACTAATGCCCTTTTTTCCTGATGTCGTCCTAACTTTTCTGTCATACTTGTGCAGTCCTCAAATTCCCTTTAATACTTTCACAGGTGCTTGGCGTCGTGAACAAGCTGGGGTCCGAATACTTGGTTCTTTCTAACTCGTGCCCAATCCAGAGGCGTTCTACATCTTTTGCCTGAAAGAGCTTCGAAGGGTGTCAGGTCCAGACTGGCTTCGTAACTGTTGTTTGTGTGAAGACTTTGCGAACGGAAAACAGGTGGTCCAATAGACTCCATATGTTAGAGCGCAGGCTCTTATCGTATCCCAAAAGTTTGGTTGACCTTTTCGGCATGTCCGTCTGTCTGAGGATGGTATATTGTGCTAAAATTCAGGGTTGTTCCTATAGCCTCATGTAGATTTTCCCTGAACATTGAGGTGAACTAGCTTATCGATCCGACTCAATCTTCCAGGAAACTCTATATATACAGTTTGGTAATTAGATTTAATTTTGTCAACTTATCTTCTCCGAAGGTCTTCTGTTTTTTTTATCTTCGGTTATTCTCCTACTTCTCATCCATTGTTACAAGTTAGAATATAAATAGACTAACACATAAGTTTAAGACTAACAGACTAATTAACAACCCAAATAAACTCAACTAACTTAATCAAGCCTGACCAGTCGGTGCTGCCCCGCCCACTGGTCACCAAATCCTGAGACGGTGGTAAGGGGGGGACTCAAGGGTCCGGCGGGGGAGCCTGTGCTCGAGCACCTAGAAGAACTCACGGTGGCTCCGCCCAGTTCATACCGTAAAAGAGCACCTAGCTAGAAGAACTCACGAAGTCGCCGCCACCGTCTGGGAAGCTGTAGGTCCGTTGCTAACGGCAGAATTAAGTCAGAACAGCAGCGGCTCACGAACTTGATCGATCGGTACGTCATTGAAATTCGCCAAACTGACGTAGAACCAAGCTAGGTATTCTCATGCATGGATCGGTTCAACTGTCAACTCTCAACGCGCAGCGACTTTCAAAAAAAAAACTGTTAGCCGAGACCGACCGAGAATTCACAAACTCTAAGCAGCAAGGCAGGCACGCATATGTGAGCATCGAAAGCTAGTCTACAACTCGGCACCTTTACAAATGGCGGTCACTGCGTTTCTGCTTGTTCCAAGTGGGTTACGACCCAGGAGACCAAATATGTGAGCATCGGGCATTTCAGCTTTGATCGATCGATCTGTACTACTAGTATATATTCAAACTTTGGGAATGGATCGCTGAAACTAAACCGCGTAGGCGCCTACCTACTCTGGACCTGAGAAAAGTTTGCTGGACAGACCTGGTCCTTGTCATACTTTGTTGGCGGTTAAACATGCGAAACAAAGCACTATAAAGGAAAGCATGCAGCTTGTCGCTCTTCCAACAACGAGTTTAGGGCATTCGACGTACGATAGTGTCTACTAGCTGGCTAGCTTGCTTGTCTGCAATATTTCGATAATTCTAGCTTTGCTGGCTGGTTCAAGAGACTAAAGCATACATATATAATACCAACCCCGGCCGTCGCACTCGCACGTATACAAGCGTATAAGGATATGGCGTCGACGGCGACGATGGTGAGGGCGGTGCTGGTGGCCGTGCTGTTGATGCAATGCTGCAACGCGACCCTCGCGGCGAGGCTGCTTGAGGGGGACGGCGGGTGGCTGCAGGGGCAGGGCTCCGTCGGGCCGTTCATCATGCAAGTCCTAAAGAGCGCCCCAGGGTCTGGGGGAGGAACCAACCCATGCACGACGGATCCCGGCCAAGCCGGCTCGGGCGGAACCTGCCACGGCGGCGGCAGGTTATAAGTTAGCTATGGCTGGCTTGGCTTCTCTGTCATCCTTGCGATCATGACCTACTGCGGCTATCTGGTTCCCGTTTTCGTTTATTAATTTGTAGACGTTGACATGTGCATGTACATGTGTAGACTGTTCATTCAATTGGTTTGTTCATAATTTGTAGTTAGGAGCTTCCATTGCAAAGATGGATTCTTGGAAGCGGAATATCTGATCGTATTTAGTAGTCAATATTAGAAGATGCCTATAATGCAATATGTATACCAGTCGTTGACGTAGGTCTTGTAACAAATGATTCTTTCTTCAAATAAATAAAAGCCTTTGATCGATTCTGCGTCACATATCCTCATTTGTTTTTTTTTAAAAAAAAATCCTGATCGTGCATGATGATACCAAAATAAGTCTCCACCACTCTGCTTGGCTCGGTTGATTTCAAACAGTTTGAAAATTTGCACACGCCTGTGTGTGTAGCGCGACTATTGTAAAATTGGATTTGCTATATACCATTCAATATATATAATTTTGAAATCAAGCGAATTTCTTCCCCGGGGTATTTATTCACATAGTATTAATCTTAAAACAACCACATACGTTCTCCAAGTGCCTTGCTAGGTAGATTGGGCTTGCCAACAAGATTGGCGCGGTGATGGTCATATAAGCGAGATTAAGCTAGCCTTTCATACTAAGTGCTTAATGAACAGGTAATTGTTCTGTCAAAAACAGTAGCTTAATTGAGAACTAGGTTGCTACCAATACCATCTAATTGTTGCAACAAACGATGTACTAGTAAGTAACTGCGTGCAAGGTTCTGTGGAATATATGGCATCGGTGTGTGGAGCAAGTATTGCGGCGGCATGCTCTATATCTTGCGTCGTCATCAGAATGAATGATCGATCAGGCGCGGCTGATGCATGTTTCCATGGAACGAAACGTGCAGCTAGTTAGCCGCTTCCATAGTTCCATGTTTCCATCAGAATGAATGAGTAGATCGCTCTTAATTGTTAAATTAAATCTATAACAACCCGTTCTGATAACAGTTGAAGGATCGAGATGTACCAAGAGGGAGTTGAATTGGTGCAAACTAATACCAACACCTAATTTTTTTAAATTCTATAAATTAATAAAATAATAATCAAACTTAAAAAATCAATCTAGAATAATTGATCTAAGACCATCGAAAAAAATAGATTAAATTGAAAAAGCCCCAAAATTCAAAATGAATTTAATTTGCCTTTTATTTGGATTTCGATTTGAGTTTGATTTTGAGTTGATTTCGTTTTTTGCGTTTGGCCCAAATCCTTTGCTCTTGGGCCGTCCCGGCCCATCTCTACCTCCTCCGGCCCAGCTGGCCCGCCCCGCCGAACCCGTCCCCGCCGCCTCCGGCATCGCCCACGCCCCTGCGACGCGCGTCGCATCCGCGCGCTTCGCGTCCCCGCATCGCCGCCGTCCCGTTGCCGTGCCGTCGGCCCGCGTCGCGCTGCTCGCGTCCCCCGCACGCGTCGTCCCGCACGTCGCTACCCGCACCCGCCGCCGCCGCGCCCTCGCCTCCCCGCCCCTCCGCTCGATGGCTATAAAAGCCGAGCCCCGCATCCTTCCCCACCTCGCCTCAGCCGGTGAGCTCCCTCCTCCCGCGCCTCCACCTTCCCCTCTGGCTCCGGCCGCCGCCCCGCGCGAAAGACACCGCCGCTGCTCGCTCGGGGAACCCTAGGGTTCCCCTGCCTCCCCCTCACGCGCCCAGGTGGGCCAGCCCAGCGTGCCCGCGTCCACGCGCCTCGCCCCGTGGGCCCTCTGGTTTCGGCCCGAAGCACGATGGGTCCGAATCGAGCCGGCACGGCACGACGCCCACCTCTACATCGTCGTATGATGTCAGACGTGCAATGGGCCTGGAAATCCAACTGATTAATTGGCCGATCAGCCCGCAACGTACGGCTCATTGAATAGGACCAGACTAGTCAATCATAAGAGTAGAGTAGAACATTTCTTCAAGGGGCCGGCTCACAACTTCCAAGTTCCAACGCACGCATACAGGAGCATACGTACGATCGAGTCAGTAGCAGCTACGCACGCACGTACGTACATACACGTAAACCATTAAATCTGTTTCTGTAATTAACAATTTAACATGCATATACTGCTGTACCGGTCGGGCATGGACTGCTGCGCGCATGCCTACCTACGAGGAAATTAACCGTCATATACAACTACACAAGTACGTGCCTACTTGCTTCGTATCGTGATCGAGTGCGTACGTGACTCTCGGTCGCTCTTACCGTATGTAGATGTCGGACCCCGGAATAACACCTTCGAAATCCTCTGTGTATTCTGTACTAGTCCAGGAAATGCTAGTACACACAGTAGAAATGAAACCATAGCATATCCAGCGTCCTTTATTAATAATAAATATTCAAGGTTACATAAGAAATGGCGCGCAGGCCAACAAATAAATAAACGAATAAATAAAGCAGCGGAAATGAAGACAAATAGATAGAGCCCAATTAATTTGCCACAGGCAATCGACTGGGGACGCGGCCTAGTCCAACTGTTCCTCACCATCGTGGTACTCCTCCTCTGAAGTGGTAAATTAAGCAAGGGTGAGTACATACGTACTCAGCAAATCACACTAGTAAATGCAATATAAATGTACGGGTAATCAAAGGATGGCTATATGGTTTATTTGAGCATAAAGCAACGGTTTAATAACATTTTCAACAATTTTAAAAGGTATACTTTATTCCAAAATCAAGTCTATACATTTTAATTCAGGAATCTCTCCTGGAATTGGCTAAGTTATACCCATGATGGACTCCCTCCATCCAACATTATTTTTCGAAAATCAAATTTTAATTTACCAAAGTCTAATCTGAGAATGGCTTGCTCGGCATGCCCATAACCGCGGGCGCGGCTAATCGATTAGTTTGATACTCTGCAGAGGTTGTACAACTTTACCCACAAGACATAATATTTCCCTTTTATGTCAACACACTTCTTTTGGTGAGTGATAGAGAATATTATGACAAGGCCCCAATATTAAATCATACATGTAGTCATGTCCGCTAAGGTTTCACCGCTGAAAGACTCCCTCTATTCAGAAGCCCCCTCTTGCGTCAGAGTGGCAGCATCTCGCTTTCACCACACCACTACCACCATATGACATGACTGTCCATTAAATGATTTAATAAGGATAGCCAGGTCTGTCACATTCCAGACTCGTGGTAGTACGGTTAGGCTTTACATTCAGCGAGACTCAGACCGGTCCTTAATTGACTAGGCGAGACTGTCCACAAATCCAGAACCATGACCTCACCACTTTCCAACTAATTCTCGCCCGGTCAAAATCATTTTCATTTTAACCATACTAATCTCCATATTATCACTAACATTGATCACTATAAGTTTCCACATGAACATGATATCATTTTAGCATAAAGTTCCCCAAAATTTCCTAAGTTAAGTTCTATGCATGGCTAAGCAATGTCTAACTATTACCATAGTCATAACTCATATTTTTACTAAGGTTACAAGGGTATCGGAATTCAAATGTCAAAGGTCGCATATCGGAATTGGATTTAACTATCATTTAAAACTAGGTCGGAAATTAATGTCTATAATAAATAAGCATGCAATAATTGTAAATACAACATACAAGTTCATAAAACTGGGAGCAATATGGTCAAGGGGGTGTGACTTGCCTGGTTCGACGAGTTGCTGCTCGAAATCGTCGTTCGGGAACTCCTCGGACTCTCCGTAATCTACGCGCGAAAAACAACCAAATTCAAATAAAGCCCAAACGAATTCAAATAAACACAAATTGAATTTCAAACTAGCTCTAAACTGAAGTTTGGGATTTCTAATGAATTTAGGAAGAAGAACGGAGCCAATCGGAGTTCGAACGGGCGAAAACGGGCTCCCGGAAGTTTAAAAACAAATAAAACGGATTTTTCTGGAATTTTCGGAATTTTAAATCATTTTTAAAAAGAAAACCGATTTACTGCGTCATGCTGACGTCAGCAGTCCAATCGGATTTTTTTGAATTTATTTTAAAAACAAAAACCCGATTTATGACGTCATCGCTGACGTCATAAAATAATTTTTTGAAATTCCTTTTTTTTCTTTTAAACTGACAGGTGGGGCCGCGGGCCCGTGGACCACGTCCACGCACGGGCGTGCGCCAAGCGCACGCGCGCGTGAGCCAGGGCGCAGGGCGGAGCGGGCAAGGCGCGGCGTCTGGCTGCAGCGGCCGGAAGCGGAGGAGGTAGGCGGCGCCAGCCGGCGGCCGAGGCAGGCGGCGGCGCTGACGGCGGGGCCGGAGGAGGCTGGAGGGAGGCGGCGCGGCGGCTGGCGCGGGGCGGGCTCGGCTCGGCGGCTTCGCCGGAGCCGGGGACGAAGCGGCGGCGGCGGCACACTGGGGAGGAGGAGGAGCGGAGGGAGAGAGGGAGAGGCACGGGAGAGAGAGGAGAGCTCGGGGGGTTTTATAGGGGGCGAGGCAGCGCGGCCGGCCGGGAAAAGCGGCGGCGGCAGGTGCGGGCGCGGGGAGCGGGAAGAGAAGACCGGGCGTGACAGTAGAGTACGTCCAACGCACGTGCTTGCCTTTTGATCGATCTTTAGGAAATGGACCGCGCGCGCGGAACACCGCGTACACTTGCGTTTGTGTCTTGGCTATACGTACCCAACAATCGCACGTATAATACAATAGCTAGAGCAGCAAAGAAGCCTGTACGTAATGTTAACTTGTACATGTAGGTACCAATTAATGGACACTGTAACGAACTTTTCGCCGTGCGTACGTGCCGTGAGATTCAGGCTGAGCAATTAATCAACTTGGCCGTCAGAACCAACGAAGTCGCCGCCACCTTCTGGGAATTAAGCTGTAGGTCCGTTGCTAACGGCAGAAGTAAGTCAGAACAGCAGCGCGCGGCTCATGAACTTGATCGATCGGTACGTCCGCGGACCGAATTGAAATTCGCCAAACTGACGTAGAACCAAGCTAGTTATTCTCATGCATGGATCGGTTCAACTGTCGACTCTCAACGCGCAGCGACTTTCAAAAAAAAAAAACTGTTAGCCGAGACCGACCGAGAATTCACAAACCCTAATTAAGCAACAAGGCAGGCACGCATATACATACGAAAGCTAGTCTACAACTCGGTACCCAACCCATACAAACGGCGGTCACTGCGTTTCTACTCGTACAGTACACAACCGTCCATTTCAGCGGGCACGCACCGGTTGCGACCCGTTACGATCCACGAGACAAATATGTCAGGATCGGAGTCGTGACTCGAGAATACAATACGTCTAGTTGTGTGTAAAATATGTCAGGATCGATCGGAACGTACGTATACAATACTAGCTAGCTAGGCATGCGCTTTGTTTATTATACTTTTGTGACAGTTTGCGTACGTCTCGTCTTGGTACCTATCTAGCTATATGCTATTCCCTCCGAAACACGTAAATATTTTTAAAAATATTGACAATTAAAAACTTTAATCATATTTATATTTAAAACTATAATTAATTGTGACCGGTCGGATTACATGACTTACTAGTTACTAGTAGTTATTCAAACTTAGAAAATGGGTCGCTGAAACTAAACCGCGTAGGCGCCTACCTACGCTGGACCTGAGAAAAGTTTGCTGGATAGACCTGGTCCTTGTCATACTTTTTTGGCGGTTAAACTAAACATGCGAAACAAAGTACTACTATAAAGGAAAGCATGCAGCTTGTCGCTCTTCCAACAACGAGTTTAGGGCATTCGACGTACGTAGTGTCTACTAGCTGGCTAGCTCGTTTGCTTGTCTACGAAATTTCGACAGTTCTAAGTTGCTACTTAATTAGTTCAAGCGACTAAGGCATATACAGTACTAACCCGGCCCGTCGGAATACAAGCGTAGGGATATGACGTCGACGGCGTCGATGATGGTGAGGGCGGTGCTGGTGGCCGTGCTGTTGATGCAATGCTGCAACGCGACCCTCGCGGCGAGGCTGCTTGAGGGGGACGGCGGCTGGCTGCAGGGGCAGGGCGCCGCCGGGGCGTTCATCATGCAAGTCCTCAAGAGCACCCCAGGGTCTGGGGGAGGACCCAACAACTGCTGGCAAGATCCCAACCACCCCCCCGGCGGAAGCTGCCACAACTAGCCGGCCGGCCGCCTACTTGCTGGCTTGGATCATCCACCATCGACCGCGCCCATGAATCGATCCATCAGCTAGCTGCTGCATGCGCTCCGATCCGGTTTTGTTTATTTGCAGGTGTTGACATGCATGCACGCACGTACATTCTGCACATGTATGCGTAGAGATCTCGTTCCTTTGGTTTAGTTTGTTCATTCTTTGATTGTATGGGCTTCCGTGAAAACAAATATGTCGGAGCCTTGGAGGCTGTTCATAATTAGTCAGTTTCAGTGTCTTAGTTTGAAATAAAGCAATCTCTGACGTACATAGGACCTGTAACCAAGCTGTGCTGATGATTTAACTAGCTAGGAATGTAATGAGATTTAGATCTCTCTATTCATTCTTACTTCAAATATATATATATATATATATATATATATATATGAAAATGGTTCTGTACCCCTGGGAGTACGTACTCTACTCTCAGTATACCGCATAAATAACGTTATTATACTTCTTTATCCTTTTGAGTATACTCTAATACTAATTATAAGATACTTCAAAGTGAGTTTCACAAAAAAATTCATCGAAGTCCACCCTTTATAGCATAATTTGTTTATATACTCTTTTTACATATGAAAAAGAGTATATAGCTAAAAAATAAAGGGCTCTGGTTAATTTTTTTCAACAATGTCGCATTGTAGTATCTTAGAATTATTATTGGAGTATACTGAAAGTGATAAAGGAGTATAACGTATTCGTTTAAGTGGTATACTGGAGGTGGGAGTACATACTCCCAAGAGTATGAAAAAGGCTTCCTATATATATATATATATATATATATATATATATATATATATATATATATATATATATATATATATCCCCGTCTTTCTATACGTATTGCCAATGTAATCGTATAATCTAATATTAACCGTAATAACCATGTGCTACTGCAATAAGGCATGAACAGAAAAGAGCTTTTTTTTTGGTTGGTCGGTCTACCATGCAAATAGCAATGTGTTGGCCGCCGGTCTAGTAGTACCGTAACAGCTTGTCGATCCTTTTTTATAGTTGGACATGTTCAGTCACAGAAACGTCAACATATGCTTTCCGTACGGCCACAGCATTAGACAAACAACGTAACAAAGTTGTTACAGTTTTGTAATTACAAATAACAGTGGTTCATATTTAAAATCATTCAGTTTACGAACTTTATGACCAGATCGAGTTTATCCCGTTCGAATTGTACAGCACATTATCCAGCACAAGTATTCTGCGCCGACAAGCTCGGCCGGCGCCATATGCTTCAACCATCCATCCGACAGCTCTGCCGATGGCTTCTTGCTTTTTGGCTCCAGCTTCTGATTTTTCTACGTACACCCTAAGCGTACCACGAAGTTTTATCGGCTTCGGCTTTTTGGCTCCAGCTTATCACGCGGCTTCGTCGGCTCAATCTTTTCTACAGAACCTATTTGTATTGTTCTTTGCATAGTCGTTTAGCTCTAACTTTGTAATAATTGATTGACTATGTGTATCTCACAATGCAGAGGCCAAAAGATATTATCTTCCATTATCTAAAAAAATTCCGTTTGTTTGGCTGAATGGAGACATAATGGTGACTATCCTTGCGAGTCAAAATGTTTAGACCGATTGATCTCTAATGACCAATAAGAAATTTAACTCTCTTTTTATTTGTCAAAAATGTTTCTCGTGCTGAAGTCGTGGATCGCGTGTGTCTATAGCTACTACTAAATAGTAATACACTAAAAACTACCTCTACAAGGAGTGCATATTAATTAACTAACTAATTTGCTAATTTGTCCCTTTTCTTTTCTTCAGGAATGACGCTGAACAAAATTCAATTTGCATGGAAGAATCGCATGCAAAAAAAAGTATAAAGATTTAAGTAGTAGTAAACAATATTCTTTTTAATCGTAATGTATAAACATTTTTTTTAAAAAAAAAAAAAAAACTCAAGGTCTCCATAGCCCGCAGCGTCGTTTTACTGTTTCGAGCCATAATAACTTGACTACCGACATGCTTTGAATAGAAAGATTCTAAATTTTGAATTGAAAAAAATCATGGCATTCCTTTGAACGAGACTGCTCATGCAGTCCGAGGAATCTAATTCAGACATGAAGAACGATATTATATTCAGTTGCCCTCTACCTAGCTACCACAGTACCACCAATGAGATGTCAAAGACAACGCCGAGAACAAGATTCAACAAATACGTGCAGTACTGGGGTGCAACAAATGGACCTGTTCATGCATCCTAGTCGTAAGATGATAAGAAACCACAACGTCACAAAAGCTTATAATAGATCTTTCGTCACTGATGTTTTAATAAAAAAAAATCGTCAGTGATGACAATAGTACTCGTCGCTGCCGATTTTTTGATAGAAGAGTTAGTGATATGAAACTTATCACAGTCGGTTCTAACCATAAAACTGTAAGTGATGGCAAAGGCACTTATCACTAACAGTTTTTGGATAAAACAGTCAGTGATATGTGTCATCAACTCATCATCACATACGATTCTATCCAAAAACCGTCAATGATGAGTGCTATTGTCATCACTGACGATTTTTCGATAGAAGTGTATAGACGATTCTATCCAAAAACCGTCAGTGATGTCTCACAAACGGTTTTTGGTTAGAAACGTCTGTGAGGAGGTATTATCGCAGATGGTTTTTAGCTGTAACCGTCTGTGATGAGCATCTCCTGGAAATAAATATAGAGAGCGAAGCCCTCGAACAACTTAGGGTTTCCCTTTTTTTATGTGGGTGCGATTGTGAGGCGATCTGGTGCAAAGAGACTGTGGATTTGGAAGAGTGATTGTAGATACTTTTGTTATTGGTGGTCTAAGGTTAGTAATTGGTTCTATTGCATTATATTGATGATCTAGCTTGGTATAAAGAGATAGAATATTTGAAGATATGGTTTAAATCTAGGTTAGTGTAGATCCGTTTGTTCTTTGTATTCTAAAGTAGTAATTGGTGAAGATATGGTTTAGATCTAGATTGGTGATGAAGATATGGTTTAGATCTAACTTGATGTAGCTAGCTTGGTGATGAAGATATGGTTTAGATCTAGCTTAATGTAGAGATTCTTTTTTATGCATGTAAGAAGCTAGCTAGCTTGGTAAAGAGAGATCTGAGAATTTGAAGATATATATGCAATTAAATTGAGTCTTGGAGCACTGAATTAAGCTAACTAGTGCATAAGTGGTTTTAGACGTAGCTTGTAGCTAGCTAGATCCATTTGTGATCTAAGAGGTGGCTAGTTTGGTAAAGAGAAAATTGAATATATGTACTTGGTTTAGCTAGCTAGTTAATTTGTGCTCTAATTTAATTAAAAATGTGTGCATGTGCATGCACTCTAGTGCACTTCATTATTTAACACTTATATATTGTTATATACGTAGCGTACGTAGATGAACCGAAGCTGGATGTACGTTGCGAACCGTGCGAGTGCCGAGTACATTAATCGCGTCTCTGCTTTTAGAAGAGCTACAAAGGATGATATGCTTAATAAGGGGGTCTAATTTATGTCGTGTCCATACATTGACTGGCACAATCTGAGAATGTATGGTAACTCAGCCCAGATCAAAGCACACTTGATTCTACAGGGTTTCAAAAAGGGGTATACATGTGCAGAGTCCTCACACATGCCGTAGAATTTGACCTGCAGGTTAATTAATTACGTGCCGGCTTATATATATATACACACGTAGCCTTTGCACATCATTATTAATTTATTTTCAAAGGAATATTTACATTAAACTGTAGGCATTGCACAGGAAAACATATTTACACATTTAGGCCCATTTTGGAACGAGGTTCATTTCACACGAAACAGTTTAATTCTCGCTGGAAAAATATTTGAGTTCCAAACAGGGCCAACAGTTGGTTCCATCGATCGAATTTCCGATAGTATGTATGCACGCCTCAATAACACCCATAGAAAAAGGATTGATCGACCAAACCAACCAAAAGCCGTTTGGAAATTGGATGCATGCTTACTATAATTTTTTTTTGACTTGTCCATACTATTTCCAATTCCTTGTTCTTGTCGAAACACAAGACCCTGCCTAGCTATCTATCTATCAGGCAGTGACTGATTCCAATTTGACAGTCCATTGGTAACCAAGACAGAAGAAATCAAGACTTCAACGTTCAAACCCACGCATTACGCACACATACTACAAGCTTGGATGCTACATATATACTTGCTTCTCACGACTCTTGCTATAAACACGGGCTGAGCTAATCAACTGACTGAGCAAGTAATCTGGTGCTAGCGAGTCTATAAGCAGAGTTGTACTATTACACATGAATGAGATTTTGACCTTCAAGGCTGACCTCTCAAATCGTTTAGGCTGACGGCTGACCATGCCATGGCGATCGAGTTGGCAACGAATGGTCAAACCGGGAATGTGACCTGAGGTTGGAATTTTATAGGCACGGGATGAAACTGAAGTAGACTTTTCAGATTCACCAGGCCATATGAATTATGACTCTTTCTTTCGTAATTATACCAATCAAGCAGATTTTAATTTGTTTCCCCACAAGAAAATTGTAAATAAATTTTGTTTTACATATCCTATGTGGAAAATTCCAAAAGGGAGCTCCGGGTTTAACTCTGCACGAATTTTTTTTTTAAATAATATATTTTTAAAGAAGATTTCGGACATTAATACACGGATTTTAAAATTTGCAAGAATAATACATTGTCGCCAAACCATTTGGCGAAAATACTATTTTCGCCACACCGTTTGGCGAAAATAGTATTTTCGCCACACCGTTTGGCGAAAATACTATTTTCGCCAAACCGTTTGGCGAAAATAGGTTGATGCAGGTATTTAGTGTTTGAATCGGTTTGAATTGCTTCGTAAATACCCAGATCAACCTATTTTCGCCAAACGGTTTGGCGAAAATAGGCTGATATGGGTATTTAGTGTTTGAATTGCTTCCTAACCATGGATTAACGAATTTTCGCCGAACGGTTTGGCGAAAATGGTATTTTCGCCAAATGGTATGACGAAAATAGTATTTTCGCCAAATGGTTTGGCGACAATGTATTATTCTTGCAAATTTTAAAATCCGCGTATTAATGTCCGAAATCTTCTTTAAAAAGATATTATTTAAAAAAAAACTCAACTCTGCACCATGAACCCTTGTTTAAGGCAAGCTAACTACCTGGAAGGAAAATAAAAATAGGACAGGCACAAGAATGTCCCTGTCGATTGCCATTAAGGTTTTGAGTTAGGACTTAGGAGCTCTATGTACAGAGAGTTGGTTTCTGAAAGTCATTTCAGACTGCGAACCACAAGTTGGACCACTACTAGATGTTGCAGTCTTGCATACGCGACTGATTTGATCAGTTTTAGCAGACATACCATCATTTTGGAGAACAGGGCATAACTCATGAGAAAATCACTTCGTACATAAACATGCTTTTCATGCAAATGACAATTTGGTGTTTATATCAGGCTTGAAATTATTCCCTCTGAAAGATACTAGACAGGTTTTCTCAACCCTGGCTCTTCATTTAACAAGAGATCTGTGGCCACACCAATAAGAAATATTAACATATGAGCCGTAGGATTTTGACCGGAGGGAAATTTATTATTTGATTTTGATGGTACTACTCTTAACTCACAAATAGTCAAAACTTGCTTAGACAGACCAATAGACCTATCTTATATCCATTGGAATGTGACCTATCTTATATCCATTGGAATGTGAGGAAGGAAATTAGAGAAAGGAGCTATAAATAAATATCTAAAATGTGCACACTGCACAGGAATGTTAGAGCAGCATATCAGCAATTTATTTGTAGATGCAACATAACTAACCTTAGCTAAAATCGTTAAGCTTTGTCTTCAAAACATCCATGGACATCTTGCGAGCATTCTGCTTTGTGTTGCGGTTTGAAAGGCTCTGAAACAGCCCGTTTGCAGAGCCCTTGAACTTGTCGCAAACGATTGCAACCTTCTTGTAGTCCAATGTTCCATAGTTCCTCTCCCTAATCACCGGATTCATGGAGTTCTCGGGCTGGCTGTTGAGCAGAAGATTGGCGAGCTGTCTTATTTGAACCAAACAATCTCTGAAAGTTGTTTCCTTTCCCAAATCTGACAGCCCGGTGCTGTGAATGTCAATGCCTAAAACTGCATTGACAGTGAACCATTTCACACCATCATCATTAAGAAGTGTTGTCATTAGTCTAAGATGTTGCTCATTGCACCAGAAATCACCTTGTATAGAGCTTCTAATGGTAAAATCTCCAGAGTTTGGATGCTAGCGTTTCAAGGTAAATAAGAATCTCATTCATATAGTAATTTGCATTACCTGGGGCTTCCTCCAGTGTGCTGTTGACGTTGTACAAGAGCACCATAAACTCATCATTCTTGGAATTGGCCAGGTTTATTAAAGCATTCTGGGAAGCTTTCAGGACAGCTCCAGCGGTCCAGATTTAGTGGGAATGCCACACGATTGGGCAGAGTGCAAGAGGTACAGATCATAAGCCTGCTAGAGAACAGCAATATTTCCTGCACGTTGCATCATCTATGACATGGCCAATGAGCAAGCATATATCATGTTCAAAAGACTATCGTTTAATACCTCAATCAGTAGCCTATCTAGGTAACCTTTCACCACATCATAGAAGTTCATGTGACCGCCATATGACAAGTAGTTCACGGAATCCTCAATGAACGATACGACAAAAATCTGGAACAAAAGAGGAGAATGGCACCACATATGAAAGTTCCGGGATTACATCATCGGGTTCCAGATGAAATGCTGTGACATTCATGGCAAACATGTTTTAGGGTTATCATCTTCATCATGGATCACTTCGGGGATACCACCATCTCATGGATGGCTCACTTCAGGGATTTTCTCAACATCAGGTTGAGCTTCTTCCACTATCACATGTAGTATTTTCTCATTTATTCGGTTCTCTACTTCTGCGGACGTCTCAGTGTAATTGAGTCCTGTGCACCTTGAGGCCTCCCCCTAATTTTATCATGAGGGTTAAGAGTGGATTCAATATCCTTTTGAGTATTTTCACTCTTTCAAGTACATATACTACAGGTATATGAGATCTTTTCACTCCCTTATGATTAGTGTAGGCATTTGGCAGGTTATTAGCTTATTTGTTGTAGATTTATTATCCTTCAAACTTCAAGTTCGATCTCTTTACTGCGTGGGTCTAAGGACTCAGCATTCTTTAATGTGGTACTTATCTCCCCCTAATGCCAAAAAATATCCTTAGTACAATCAGCGTACCGAGCCGTATACAAATCTCATGTCATAGGCTCTAGGTGTTTTAATACGTAACGGAAATTTATAACCTACATAGATTCTCAACTTCCGGTGAGATCCCATGGTGATACGCTGTGGTGGAGGGTGAGATCCCATGGTGATACGCTGTGGTGGAGAGATTGGCACGTATATAGCACAACCAAATTTTCGCAGATAAAAATACTTAATTCCATTCCACGCACTATCTTCGATGGAGAAATTTCATGATGTGCAGTTGGTCTGAGTGAAATTAATACAGCTGCATGCAACACTGCATGACCCCAACAGCTGGTGGGTATCCAATTATTTTGCAAGAGTGGCCGAGTAATAAAATTTTATTCCTTTAATTAATGACTCTGCAGGGCCATTTTGAAATGTGAATATGAGGTACTAAATGCTCTACATTAATTCCCAAAGCCATATAATAATCATTAAATACTTTTGAGGTCAACTTATTAGCATTGTCCATTCAAATAGACTAAATCCTTTCTTCTGAAAAGGTGGCTCTTAATAATTTGGGTAATTAATTTAGCATTATCCATTCAAATAGACTTAATCATTAAACTTAATCATGAGTAGGTATTATGTACCATCCTCTTTCTCTATCTACATATGCAAACCATTCAGACCAATGTCTTTAAAACTTAAGAGAATATGATTGGACTCATGGTATAATATGGTATTCTTCCAGTGCCAACTATGAGAGCATCGCAATATTTTCAATTTACTTAGTGTGATACAACCGTCTTCTAGACATATATCCTCCTCTGTCATTGGATTATACTTATTCTATATTAAAAGTATAACTTAACAGTTAGATAATTATTGCATCAGGAACAAATTATAAAATATAGAATAAACATAGCACAATTAATCAAATATCTGGGAAATAGGTATTTATTCAGTTTTGAATCATAATCGCTCAATAGGAGCGTGGACCAAATGTTCATTTAGAAACTAGGGCTAAACTTATGAGGAGCCTTACAAGGAATATGTAACATCAACTAACAAAGTGAAGGAATACTTAGGAGTAATGCAGGTCTCCACATGAGTCGTATGTGTCCTCCTGGGACTCCTCGAACTCAATAATTTTAAGAGCCATATCATCATACTTTTTAGCGTTTGAATCAACAACAGGTTGATCGGTGAAGTATGACTTAATATTGTTTCCCCGAGCATTATTAAGTGGATTTCATGTAAAGATCTATCACATGTTTCAGGATGTGATAGTTGCACGACCAATAATCAGTGCATCCATACCTAAAACATTGTTCTCCAGGGTATGCAGCCTTATTTAGTTGAATCTTGTTTTAAGATACCCCTGGCCCTTTAACTTTACTTATCCACTATAAATTGCCTCTTCCCCTATATGATCTGCCATGCTTTCACTTATCCCCTTTATCCCTTTGGCCTTTCTGCAGCCATGGCTACTGCTAGCCTGTTGAGCATTAGCATGTGCTTCAGTATTGCATGACTCCCATTAGAAAGCATGTGATGATTCTTCACCAGGAGTTCATCGTGCTTATCTGCTTTCAGCAAAAATATAAGCTCGGGGTACTTCTGGTACTTGGCATAAAGATACTATTACAACAGTATTCTCATATTGGGGTGGAAGGTGAATAATGTCTTATCAATCATTTTAGCATTAGTAACTTTCTGGTTACAAAACGTTAATTCAGTGGCAAACTTAAGCTTGGTAAAGTTGTATGCTGCCACAGCCTTTAAAATCCTGAAAGCGAGGGAGGATCCATTTGCGTTGTGCTTCTGGCAACAAGACGGATCTTTGCTAGTTATATGTTTTTCTTTAAGGAATTCAAAAGTATCAGCTAGTTCTTTTCCATCAAATATTCGGCCTTCAGGTCCGCATGAAGATGGTACCCTAGGAAGTGCAGAGCCGCACATGTGGCAGCTTTGAGAAGAGTATGGGTATTAGCTTCAGGCTAGGAAAACAGCAGCTTTAAAAGATCGAACTATCATATTAATTTTAGTATTCATTGCACGGGTAAAGTAATTGTTGCCATTCAGGGTAAGCTTGATAAATTCCCTCTATGTGATGTCCAACATATCCTATTTCTATTTATGCAAAAATGACTTTTACTACTAGTAAAATCATTATATTGCATACTCACGCTTCAGTCAGTAAATCTTAGTCTACATCTATTCAGTAGATAATTATCTAAAAATTTTCAAAATTTTCTTAGCATTTGTCATATTTTTCTGTTAATTATTAAGCAATGTCCAGAATTACTGATAATAGAAAATAAATGCTAAGACAAATTAAACATGGAATAATGATAAACAAATAAATCCAAAGACACAAGGCTCCCAGTATGCTAACTAGAATTTTTTTTCAAAATTTTATAGTATTTTCTGTAATTTTCTATTAATTTCCAAGCAATTTCCATAATTACTAAATAACAGAAAATAGTTCCAATACATATAAAATATGTAATAATTGCTATAAAATAAACCCAGAGCCATAACATTTTCATTGTGTCACACATAATTTTTCAAAATGTTTCTAGCATTTTTCACAATTTTTCATTAATGTTTAAGCAATTTTCAGAAATACTTAATGATAGAAAATTAAATTTTAGCATACATTAAACATGGCATAATGCTAAAAAAAATTTAGGGGTATGGAACTTTCAATATGTGCTTAGACCAATTTTACCAAATTTTACGAAAGTCCATATAACTAGAAATTCAATTTCTAGGATTTATCATCAATTTTTAGAATTTAACTTGTCGGTGTTTCGTACTGCATAATCTGACCACAGTTAGTGGGGTCGTGCGCTCCCTCTCCCCGAATGGTCGACTCAAGAAGCCAAGGGTTTATACTGGTTCGGGCTCAAGGTCCCTACTCCAGTTCGTGCTGGGGATGTGTATTGCTTCTGGGAGCAAGTAGGTGCGGGGTATTACAAGCGAGGAAGTGTTTTTTGTGTTCAATCGGTCTCCAGCTTGTTCGATCGAACCTCTCCCCCCACTCAGGGTCCTGCCTTTTCTTATATAGACGGAAAAATGGCCGGTTACATGTGAGTTTGGAAAGAAAAAAGGTAGGGTCTCTCATGTCTCGGAGTCCGTTCTTTGGTCTTGTCGCCCGACCGGTCCTCGTGTCCTCCATGCCGGGTTGATAGACTAGTCGAGGGAGTCGGTTCTGGGCCTGGTTGGGGGAGTGACGTATTGCTTCGTTTGTCCACAGTACCTGACGTAGTGGTGCTTGACTTTGGTGTCCCCCGCCAGAGGGCGCGCCCTCTGGTTATGTGTCAGGCGGATGGGACCGGAGCTTGACTTCGTGCGGCTCCCCTGCCACTTTGGGAAGGAACCATCTACCCTGGCAGGGGCGTCTTGAGCGTCGTGCCCACGGGGTAGGCGGCCAACTCGGTAGGGCCACGATGCGCGATGCGTTGGTGGAGACGGTCCCGGTGAGTCAAAGCCGTAGTCTTTGCGACCACGGGTCGGGGTTTGGTGGGCACTCCAATCGAGGGGGTCGGAGTGCGTCCGAGTCCAGTCTTGATCGGGGGCGGGACTCCAATGTTGCCCAGCGCAAGCCTTTCGGGCGGAGCTGGGCCCGGAGCGGCCCAACTACTTACTCGGGCCGCTTGAGGTACCTGTGGTATGAGTATCCGTCATAACTAATTTGTGAAATTATAGGAAATTCTAGGAGCTAAATTTTAAAACTCCCTTTTCTGGTTTTTCTTTTATTTTTCCTGAAAAATTGAACGGACGCGGACGACCGCGGCTACCGGCGACGGCGGACGCGGCTGCGGGCGTGCATGCGCATGGTGGTGCAACGGTCGCGGATGCGGGCAAGACGGCCAAGCGGCACCTCAGCGAAGGTGCGGCAGCCGACGGCATGCGAGGCTGCGAGCCGGCGTAGCCGACGGGGAGCGGCCAAGGCGCGGCGGGATGAGCTTAATTCAAGCGCATGCAACGGCCGACGACGAGTCAGCAGGGTGCAGTGGACACGACGCAGTTGCGCTTTGGTCATGCGTTAACGACGGACACAGCGCGACGCTGCGGCACTTCGGGCACAGCAGCGCCGATACACCGTGAGGGGCCGAGCGGTGCGCGATGGGCACTAGCGCGCAAGTGTCGGCACGGCAGGTGCTGGCGCGACGCAGTCGTCTTTAGCGAAGGTAGCCATGTACGGTACGGGCGACGAACAGCATAGCGCGCGCCATGCATCACCTCCGGGCATGCATTCGATCCACGTGTAGTCACGCTCCAAGGCATGTACAGGATGCATCAAGCCACGTACATCCACGCTCCAAGCCACGTACATCCACGCTCCAAGCCATTTGACCTTACAACTAGCAACCTAACTACAATCAGAACGCGATGAAGACAAAAGATTTTGCAATCAATAACTTCTATGAAACTGGTTGGCGAGACTGATGCGCTTACGCACGCATCATCAATAGCGCATAGGAAAGCTACACGCCGGTGTGGCATGGCCGAACAGCGGCGCTACAGGCGTCAATTATTTTGCTTAATCTTCCGATGAACAAAGGCAACTACAACCCTAATTCTTACAAATTGGATTAAACCAGTAATCTAAACAATTACGAAAAATTAATCTACAGGAGTAAAATTTGTTCAGAAACGATTAACTTGCGTACCACAAACTTACGTATGACTTAAGTATATTTAATCACTTGATGCCGATCAATTTCAATGCGGTGTAGATGGATGCAGGCAGATGATCTTGGTTGACCTCGGCGGAGCTTCGTGCTGATAATATGTTGTAAAACGTAGTAGTTCACCCACACCAATCGACGGCACGACAACACAATCACACGAACAAGAACAGGAGAACACACAGAAGTAGGGGATAAAGTTCTCTCTTTATTAGATTGATTTTTTTTGTATAAGATAATACCCAATATATAGTAGAAAACCTTTGAAGATAAATTCGGATTCACCCACTAAAAAATAAAATCCTTCCATACTGATTCTATCTATATCGTAACAAGTAGCACAGCAAAACAGTATAACAGCAAGTTCACAACAATGGTAATCAGCAATCACGCAAGCAAAGTCCCCTGTTTAACAGCAAACAGAACGCAACTTCATTTGGCTCCAACACCACAGCTTACAGCAGCAAAAATCAGAAACCTTCCACCGGTTCGATATCATCGGGAAGCGATGTACCAACACAAAGCCAGCAACACATACGCCGCTACAACCAACCCTGCGAAGAACACCATGTCTGACATCGACGTCTGCGTCGTCTTCTTGCTGGCCCTTGTCTCCATGTGCAAGACCACATCCACCATCAGCCGGCGGAGTTAATTCTCTGGCCAGCTGAGGCAATTCTCTGGCGATGGATCGACATCCTGCTTGCACCGCCTTCTGAAGGAGATTCTGGTTGTGCAGTGCTGAACTGGACATTGAAAATACACCGCTTGCGCAGCAAGTCCGTGTCACGGTGATTGGCATTCAGGGCGTCCGTGAAGGCCGCATAGTTTGGTCACATGGGATGGGGTGCCCTGGTAGCGTTTCTCGAAAGCGATGAGGTTCTGCAGCAGCTAAATGCTTGTGTCGCTGATCTCCAGCTGCGGGATCTGCACCGTGCCATGGCTGAAGATGATGTCCAGGAAACTGAAATGCTCCTGAAAAGTGCTCGAAGGCCACCACTGACGCCTCCTGGTGGTACCAACGCCTTCAGTCCCAATCTTCATTGCAGAATCAATGCCAGTTCTAGGTGGCTTTGGCGGTGGTTCCGTGAATCTATTTCCTGGCTTTTGATCTGGGAGGAAGGACCGGTAGAGCAACTGCAGGAGGCTGCACACGTCCCGGCAGCAGGTTGCGTTTGTTGAGGTGTGCATACCAACAGGGAGGTGCTTGTTGAACATGTTCCTTGCGCATGCCCTCAGGTCAACAACTATGCCATGCTCTGTCTTCAGATTGTCAAACAAGATCCAGACAGCGATGAAAGGTATCTGGTTCTCCAATAGGATCATGTCGATGGCAACCAAGCCCCACTCCCAGGGCGTTTCCCATTCTCCAATAGGAGCATGTCGATGGCAACCAAGCCCCACTCCCAGGGCCTTTCCCACTGGAGCGTTTCATATTCTTCATATAGGCGTCCAGCATACAACCTTGACCAGTACTCATACTCTGCGCCTTACTTCGGATCATGCCTCAACAAGAAGTGGACAATGAAGCATCCATCAAACAGTAACATCAGATTGATTTCCTCCTCCGTCATAGCAACTGGCTCTGCATAGAGCTGCCAGAATGGCTTTCTGTTGATCGCCTGTGTCAGTCTAAGCAGCAATTCTTCAACCAAGGGTTCAAGGCTGTGATTGCTGCGCTCCAGCAATCTGTTGATGCACCAGCGCTTGTGTTGTTCCATTCGCCTGAAGCTTGGTGAGTACCTCAGCGAATGTAAGTAGGGACCGATGCAGACAGCCTTAGGCTCATAAGCTTCCGGGTCACGTGAACATCCTCGGATACGGATGATGTCACATATGAAGCACCCAGTGGTACTCCATGGTTCCGGGGAGTCATCAGACCTGAAGTTTATTTAGTCTCCCCATATGCATTGACCATTGGTTTTCTCATTCTCATATCATGCCCTACAAATATAAATGTAGAGGTGCAAGTCAGCTAGAGTAAGGAATCTGGAAAAGTGGGCATGAATGTTTAACTCACCTCTTGGTTGCTCTGGAGGACATATCTCATATAGTTAAAGCTGAAGAAAGATTTCCTATGGTTGATGCCGTGATGATGGATGAAGCTAAAACTGAAGAAACTTTTCCTATGGTTTGTGCTGGCGGAGAAGAATTTGTCTACCACAGACAATAGCAAGGTTGCCTCCCAGAGTCCCAGTTGATTAAATCTAACTCCAAGAGGAAAAGTTATATATACATTGTTATTCAACAGTCAGAACGCAACAGCAAGGCACATACCCAATCAACTTTCCTTTACCCTTTCGTATTCAAGATTGCTACATCATACAAGTTGACTATGTGAATTTAACTATGCTTAAAGATAAACAAAATAGATTCTGCAGTTGAGCTGCAGGTAAGCAAAATTGCCCCCAAAAAATTCAACAGCTATGTCAAAGAATATTGAAGCAAATGGTCTCCAGACTACATTTTGTTTTCCCTTTGAACTGAAAGATCAGAATGATTAGCAGGCTATATGTCATATCCATGTAGTAGGCAGAGCTGCCAAAATTTCGTAGAACAGCGAGCTGAAATTTTTATGTGGAAGTTTCTCTGTCCGTCGCAATTGGTTGTTCACCTTCAAACTCAGATATCACGATGAGCGAATCTGTCATTTCAAGAGAGAGTGGCTCCAGCTTGTTCATAGGATTTATATGCTGCAATGGTGATACAATGTATGAATTAATAGATTATTAACACCTACTGAATCATGTTTGTTGACATTCACATAAGCCAAAATTGCCTCATGTCTACACAAATCAGGTCCGTTGAAGCTAGATGATGCCTTAATAGTTAAGTTAGAAAGGACCTAAACTTAACAAGGCCTTCTGTACTTTGAGATCAGTCCCACACAAACAAAAAAAACGAGAATCTTAACCTGCTTGTGGTCCTTGACATAACCAATCGCAACTTCACGACGCAATACTGCCCTTTCAGAAAGCTCTGAGAATGATATTTTCTCTCCTTCTTTCATGTACAGTCCTATTTCCTACAATGAACACATGCAACAGGGCAGATGCTTTAACGACCGCAGGCAGTCAAGAATGTGTCAGGAACACCAATTAAGGCCGTATTACCTTAAGGTAGATTTCATCTCCTTCAGCATCCAGAATATCCTTCCATACTTCATTCAGCTCGCTACTTTCCGCAACTAAGTTTTATTTTTATCATGAGATAGAGCACTTTAAAGAAAAATAAAATTGCCAAGATAAGTAGATACCCAACCTTGTGCCGTCACAAGGCTCATTACTTCCTCTGCTCCAATAAATGAAAGGGAGGGTCTTATTCTAGATATCTGTACAAAATGCAGAGGTAAAGAACTTTCTTCCAAATTTAAATAGTTTTGATGAATTGAACAATCACACACAATCAAATTCTTACTTGCTTTCCCAGTCCTGTGTCTACAATTTCTGATACAAGATTCTCAACCTATAGAACACATTCAAGTGAAAATTAGATTATTCAAGAAATTGATAGTTCATTTAGCATGGGAGTACTTATAAGAAAACTATTGTATGAGATGACTAGTTGAATCACACCAGATTCAATTCTCGTCCCATTGTCAAGGGAGCATGAAACTAAATAGCCTTCGAGAACCGTTTATAGTTTATTGAGCCATTAGTAAGACAAAAGAGTGATTTGTTGATTTTAGGGTCAAGTTTGAGTCTTTCTAGTCAGCTCAAATGCATCAATATTCCCCAGAAGCAATGCATTACAGACACTTCGATAACTTAAGAGACTCATTTGGTGCATTTTGAACAGCGTTTGTAGTGACAACTGACCTTAATGCCATGTTTCTGGCAAATGTTTTCAGCAAGGAGAAGGGTATATGCCAACTGTTTATCAACCTGTGCAGCATCTGCAGAAACCATACACAAATGAAACTTCTTTTTTCTATATAAGAGGGAAATAATATAGTAATATAGTTCTGTTGTTGGCATGTTAGTCATACCTCCAGTGAGCCAGTCTTTGTCAGATGTCACGACAATTGAAAGTGGAACTTTTATGTCACACTTGGCAGACTTACTAATGTTCATTATCGCCTCCTTCAAAGTATCATAGTCCATAGGACATCCCACCTGTATTGGTATGTTTTCACATAAGAATTAGCAAGTAGCAATATTAAGGTTACTTTTATGTCTGTGCAAGCATCCTATATGTGTGCGTCAGAGAGTGCTACACACAAAGAGAGACCTGATGAGTAACTTCAATATTTTTAAGTTGGCTCTGCATCAGAGGGTTGACAATAGTGCTCCGCTCTTTGATAGGGATTTCGGACAATATTTCCTGCACATTAAACTGAATTTGTTAGACAAGTTCCACCCTAATGTTTGGATGGGAGCCCTAGCATCAGTCATCAGCTTTTTGCTACAATTAAAATGTGAGAGGAGCTCAATTTTTTTTTCTTGTTCCCATTGTGCCTATACATACCAATACACTACCAGGTCCAAGGTAATTGTCATATTCTTGAATCATCTGAGTAACTTTTGGCCGCCAACCAACAATAAGTATGCATTCCCTTGGTCCCAGCATACAATCACTGCTCTGCATAAAATTAACCACTGATGAACCCAGCAATTTGAGGATGGAGGAATTTCCATCGATAAATCATTAGATTGAACTTTACCTTAGAGAGCGATTTTGAGGGGCGCTTTACAATGCTCTTTAGCCGTGCTTCCTTCAGCTCGGTAACCATACTAGACGATCTTTGACCCTCTCTTAACTCCGAGTAATGACTTGAATTTCGTGTTCCTTCTGGTACATTTAAAACTGTATACCGTGGTCTTCTCCCACTAACAGGAGCAATAAGAAGCAACTGCGAAGAAAAGAAATCAGGAGTGTTATCGGGCCATCAACCAGAAAAACTAGATGTCAAGAATCCTCTCATGACTGATGATACAATTGCAAATTACAACATCCATCCCTTCCTCCCACAAACAAGTTCTTTTTATTGTTCTCCCATAAATAGTTCCTGCGGAAAGGTTTTTTTTTAGAAAAAAGGTCCTATGATACTTGGAATACATTCATAAATTCATAGGTACTTACATCTATGTTAACTTTAGTAACTAAAAGGATATGACAACATATGCCAAGGGAGCAATAAAAATTGCTCTACTTGCCAGAAAAATGTAGAATGGGCTCACTTTGATATTTAGCTCAGGACAACCAGTTACAAGCGCTTTACGCCTTTAACAACCAAACTGTTCTCCTGGAATCCTATGTCTAGAGATAATTTTCTACTAGTTGCCCCTATCATGACAAACAACAACAAGAAAATACATACTTTGTCTGTTTCTTTCAGCACTTCATCCTCACTTGGGTGAAAGTGAATCCTTCCGGATCGAAAGATACCGCAAACAACTGCCTGACCATGAACATAAAGGGGAGAAATCAGTCACAACAGAGGTTATGCAGACTGCAGAGTTTAGGCTTTCACTTATTTGAAACAACATTACGTCTTGGATTATATGTCTCACATCCGTATACTTCATGCCTCCAACTTCAGGAAAGCTGATAAGGTTGAAAACATTTTCTGTAGGATAAAACAATAATACAACATAACTCAAAAACTAAGTAGAGGATAATGAGTCCCATTGTCTAGACTACAAAAAAAAGCAGGACATTGCTAAACCAATTAAACAAAAGGCAAAAGCATGTACAAAGCAGAAACCAATAATGACACATTCATAGAATCGTGACAATTTCAGAACAATTTTGCAGATAGATGATAGGGTATTGCACTAACATTGACATCATAAATGCAAAATTGCATACTATGCTATGGTAAACCATAAATTGAAAGAGAAACAAAGTCAAGTTTGGCATGTGGCTATAAAAGTGATTTGGAAAAAAATCTAGCCAGAAAGTTAGTATGATAGCAGTACATGACACAGATTATTATTCAGTTCAGAACTAAAATTTGGGCAGCCATATATGACTGGTTTTGAGGCGGTTGTATAAATTATGTGCTAAATTGTAGAACGACAATCCAATGCACAAAAAGAGCAGCATGCCACGGCTGGGAACTGTAACCATTTTCGTACACAAACCAAAAGGCCTGTAAAAAATCTCGAGTAAAGCTGTATCAACAAAGCCGCAGGTGGCTACTCCAACTGGTGTGGCATCCCTGTCTTGTGGCCAAAGGCCATGGTTTGACTACCACTAACTACATGGATTTCCCGGGATTTGATCCCGTTACCTCTCGGTTCCTAAGCCTTGAATATAATTGTGATAACCCACTGCACCCTTCTTCAAAGAACAATGTATCAACAAACATATCAGAAAGATTAGAACAATACTGCGATAATTAAGCAAGTGTCTGTAGATTTTAAGAAGGCCCTTTTGTCTAGAGCACTGCACAAACAGCTTAGAGGAAACCATCTCCACTGGCTGCACATTTAAGCCTGTGATTGATTTCAGAAGTTCGCAGGTGGTCGAATTAGAAGCCTACATTGATACAACATGAATATATAAAGGCCTAAATGTTGATTAAATAAATTGTGGTATAGATGGTGGAGTTTGCATATACCTCAACAATGGTAGGAACCGATGCAATTTGTGGAAGAGGTTGCAGAGCCAATAGAGAAAGAAATGCATCTGTATCCACTTCGTATCTGATCAGGTTCAACAACATGATTTTGAGATAATAAAGTGATACCAAGTAGTCGAATAACAACAGGACTTAGTTTGCAAATAACTGCTGGTGCAAACAAAATAGGAAAAGTATGTCCAAATTTAGTATACGACATTTATATTCAACAAGTAACAGATGAGATATTGTTCAGACTTCAGAAAAGGCACCATTTTTTCCTTTAAATTGTTTGTCTTGGATTTCGTAATTCTGATAAAAGAGCTATTTGTTTCAAGTCATTCATTCCAAGCCATCTGAGTGCAAAGTTTCAAGTGTCCCATCCAATACTAGCACGATAAATTTCACATAGCAATGCTATTTTCCAGGAGTTGGATGTCCTGCTGTTTATCATTATCTCTACAAAGATATCAATGCACTATCATAGAGGGTTGTTATGAGAAATAAGACAAGTTGCTCTTCTCTGAAATAATTTCCAGTACAGCAAACATTTAACATATGCTAACTTGTGTGAATTGAAAAGAGTCTGGTATATACACACCGTTCGTTCTTTGTTGGCAAGATGATTATAGACTTTGCTTTGTTTGCTGCTGCTCTCTCAAATGATTTTGTCAAGCTCAGGCTACAACTGTGTTTTAAAAAGTGGATTCACAGTGAGTTTTCACATATCAAGGAAAATACATGTTGTAAATGTAAACAGATTGAAGCGAGTTGTCAAGTGAATAACACCCTTTACCTCTTGGTGAATACATCAATATGGTTTAAATCTTTGCTCATGCTATCACCAAGCTTCTCAATGTGCTTTCTGGGAAGATCAGAGAGAAGAAGAATTCTCTGCTTCCTTGACAATGTTCAAAAAAAGCAATAAGCTGTATTAGAATATATACATACTATTGCCAAAATACTAACTATGTTGTACTTCAATTACCTTGCTGTAGCAGTACCTAAGCGAATCGCTGATTCATGGAATTTATTCAATTGATTCAATATGGACATCAGATGACTATTAACTCCACATATGATGATATGATCATCCTCAATGACTTGCATCTGTGCCCCTTCCCTTACTCTATGCATCTGGATCTGTGCACAACCAGATGACTATTTGTTAAAGGCTTACGTTGACATAAAATACTTTCACCTCAAATTTGTTGAATTTTAACTCACTCTAAATTGTTCTGTCATTGCACTTAACAAACGAGAATAGAACAATATGCCCCAGATAGCAAGAAAGAACCCGATGACACGCTCAATACGTGTCTTTTGCTGGAAAAAAAACAATAGAACAGATTAAAAAGGATTTCTATAAAAGGTAAATATCTATAAAAATGGTTAATTAAAGCTATTATATAAGAAAAAAGTTAGGCAACTAAGTAAAACATATGGTTCTTTAGCCTCAAAGAAATTGGCAATAACCTCACTAGCCCTTACTTACTCTTAGATGAGTAGATGATGAACACAGACATGCCCAAGCTTCCCAAAAGCAGTCCTCTAAAGGCTGTTGTTTCTTCCTGAAATTGAAACCAAGATATTTCATCATCTTTGTATGTTAGTAGTTTAGTACCAGTTACTGTGGATATAGGATATCATCCTAGAGAAACAGAGAAGAATAAATCAGAAAATAAGTAACAGACCTGAACTTATGGAACAGGAATCCTCCAATAACAACAAGAGAAAAGCACGTGATGAGCAAAGTAATAATAGACCTATGAAAATAGTCAAGACAAAGTAGGAAGTTAATTTATCATGAGCAAGAAATTTCAGTTATTATGTGTAACATAGGAATTGACAAACTTTTGGAATGTGTAGAAACGTGGCAGCCCAGTAACTGTAGCAGTGTGACAAAAGAAACATTACATAATACTAGACATATATGTCTAGGTGGTGAGAGTTAGATATGTTAAACTTACAAGGCAATGTTTCGTTCAAGCTGTGTATTGAATAGATAGTACAAGCGAGAAATACTCCATCTGACATCAGGCAATGGTGGAAAAGTCACATCTAGCTTAAGAGGTACAGGTTTTTTGATAGGATCAGATATGCAGGCAAATGGCAAACTTGTAATTTTGTGTGACATGCAAGGAAGAAATTTCATGATCAACTGCATCTGGCCTATCACAATTCTGTGTAGAAGGAAGAATGTGATGTTTACAATAGTAACCATGTTGCAGTTTCCCTGCAAAATTGAAAGAACATAAAACCTTAAGCAAACAGAAGGTGAATGGTTAAACTATTCAGTGCAAAGCGCTGTGGCCAAAGGGAAGTATATATGGACTACGATGGACTACTTGTATACTTTATGGGCATTTCCTTGCTAATTTTTTTTTAAAATGATAATTCAATTTTTCACATAGAGAGAACCTCTCATTTTGTTTTTTGAGGCAATCTATCATTAAAATTTATGTACTGGCTTCCTAAAGGTTACATGCTAGCCATTAGCACCCTAAGGTCCCTAATAAGGCAACAATGATGTATAGCATCGGACTAAGCCCATGCATTGTTGATGTATGTGTTTGTTATCACAACAATGAACAATCTATAGAGAGAAAATCACCTGAACGGTAGAGCATAGCGAATTTTGTGCTACTGAAGTGGTCGGGATTTCTGCATTAGTAGTATCCTTATCATCCGTCCTCCTCGCCGAACTGAACACTCCTACTCCTGGTCAAGGTAAAGCTTAAACAAAGAGTACGCGGTACAAATTGACAAACTCCGAACATGATACAGCAGCCAATTCGTTACAGGGAGTTACAGCTCTAACTAGCACACAGGGAACGCTTGGTGCATTGCTACCACGAACCTCGCTTGCCGGGGAGATGGCTGGCGGAGCGAACTCCAATCCCGCCGCCGCCGCCGCCGCCGCCGCAAATGCGAAACCGCCCCGGGAACGCGTGAAACCTAGAATACATGCTCTCGGGAGCAGAAATTAAGATGCGGATCAGATCAGAGGAAGGTCTAGCTCGTCCCACACGTAGTAATATAACGCTGCCGATCGAGTGTACCTGAGGACCCTAGGCGGTGTGGAGGGGAGAGCTCGCCTGACAGAGGCTGGCGGCGACGAGACGGCGGCGTCGAGCTGTGACCTCATCGCCCCCTCCTCCCGCTCGCTGTGTGTGCGCCGGACGGGGGTCAACCGGCGGAAGAACCGGAGCCGTGAGACGAGAGCTACGATACGAAGAGGAAGGGAAGAATGACAGCAAATTGTCTGGCACGGGACGACGGGAATGCGGGATGAGGCGATGTGGAATTGGTCCATCAGTGGATGGCTTTAAATTTCTCATCGTCTGCATTTATGATGCATTTTTCGATCTTTTTTTTTTTACAAGAAAGGTAAGGGAAATGGCACATGGGCTGAAAAGGCCTAGGGCCCATACGACGGTACCAAACGCCTGGACCCACGTTTATCCAAGAGAAACGCCGACATCATCCAATTCAGTGCAGAGACATGTAATTGCAGAGGACCACAGCTATGCACTCTGCTGGCAACAAGGAGACCACATAAGACGCAATACCTGCCGTAGGTAAAGTACCTCGTTATCCGCGGATCAATCCATCGGCAGATATACGCTGTGCAACACCCAGCTTTGGCACCATATAGAACCCGAGAGCTTTTCCCATTCCTGTCGGGAGTAAACTGTTTATTATCAAATCCCTGTGAAATTTCTATGTTTCAAATAGGCCCTTACCTGGCAACCACAACTGCAAACAAAAATCATTCATAACAACGGAATTCTACAGTCTGACAACATCAGATGGTACAACAAGCATTCTTCCACCCACCAATTTCCAGCTTATAAATTGGTTCACAACCAACCAAAAGGAGCAAGCCACACCAGAAGTTAACAGGCAGCGCAACCCTCAACTACACTTCTTTTGGACATAACAGTGCATGAACTTGCAACAGTAGTAAACCTAGGGTGAAGGGCACAGCAAAATAAAACCCAGCAGGAAAGAAAACACACACACGCAGGGAGGAGATTAGTGATGGCTATATAGTACTTAGGTATCACCAGAGCTCATCAAGGACAGGGTACCACCCAAATGAGTTCATCAGTGTTAAGAGTGGAGAACAGTTGCAGGAGTTGTTGATGGGCACGTGCAGACGAAGATCCCCTCTTACGAGGGGTTGCTGCGCTGGGGCTTGGCCTGAGGGGCCTCAAGTTATGTTCGCCAAGCCCGGGAGGAGAGCAGTATGTACAAGGCTCGGGAACATTGCGGTAAGACACTCTTCCATGAGCCTGAGTTGCCTTTCCCTAACATTAGCAGCCTTGGTTCCATTCTCCATTGCCTTACCCTGCAAAAGTAAGAGAAGATTTCTTACACAGCTGTGTTGGTAAAAGAGTGTTAATTATTGTCACGCATATCTATTCTTCCAGGATTTGAGAAGGTTTGATAGATGAATCCTAATATGATTAAGATTCCTACTTGCTTTGAAGGAGGACTAAAAGGCTATGTAAATCCATAAGGTGGTTATGGAGAACCTAAGCAACCAAGAAACCACATACCAACTCACCCAAAGCAAGAGGTGTACGAGAGGATTAGAGACTAGGTTATTCTTTAGCACCAGATACTTATATAGGGCAAGGATCCACGGGTCTAAAAGGTTTGAGACGGTGTGAGAGCAACAATCTCTTGTACACTTTTAAGGTTGTGCTTAAAGAATTTGAGGTCGACATCGCCAAATCTTTCCCTCTCGTCGTGGTTGCTTCAACATCGTTATTTTTGTTGTCTCTACGAGATTCATTTTCTTTGTTCTTAAGACCGTGCACGCTCGTGTCATATCTCATAAAACTTTGATCCGATTAAGGGGTTGCTGCTCATAAGGGGTATAGTGTGCAACAGCCTGCAACAATTCTTAGTGCAAAAACATAACCAGCAATGGTATTTGCGATAGGCAGCTCCAGGGCCAATGTGGATAAACAAGGAGGCATAAGCAGGTATTAATGATTCACAAACAAGGGTAAAAAAAATTGTTGCTAAGGTTTGGATGCCTCTTATGCTGACATTCAAAGGCATCATATTAGCTTGGACTGTATGATGCAAGGACAGAACGCAGACAAGGTCTGTAAGAAGCTTAAGGAGGCAGCCGCAACTGCAAATGCCAGGCAGCAAACTGCAGCAAAGAGATTCTGCTACTGGTGCAAAATCCTAAAAGGGTCAAGGTTATGACATCAAACTCAGCCAAGGTCCAGGAGAAAAGCATGGCCTGACAACTTCACTGTTTCAGTTCACCCTGATCATTTCATCATGAAACTAGTAACGATCCCATGCCACACTACAGCAATTCAACATCTCATCAATAAAGTAAGGGTAATCATGTGCATCTGCCATGACCACCACCATCACAGTTCTTCATGGAGTACATGGTATTAGCCCATTTATTACTCCGGTTTGCAATTGGATGGGTACATGTAAAATGAATCACTTGGGTGCAAGATTGATGTACTAATACTTACTTTTACTATGGCAATCATATCAAAGTTAAGAGATAATCCTAACCAAAAGGGAACACAACCGAGACAACAAAAAAAGCAGAGAGATGATATGGTAATTAGTCCCCGCTTGACTGACTGCCAGTATTTTCAGGCCCAAGCTTAATGCAAGTATCCTTCAGCATGCAATCCTAGCCAACTACAGTACTTTAAATTATATGTGCACCAAGTACATACATAGAATCAGATTATTGCTGCTAATGATTAATACCAGAAAATATGAAAGTCTTAACAGGCCTTTCAAAAATATAAAAAGTAGAAAATAGAAATAAACAGAAAAAATCGTTGACATGTATGCCACCTTAGGTCTAACTATTAATGTTTAATTATATTCCCATTTGCAGCTAGATCAATCAAGTAACATATGTTCACTTGAGTACTCGACTTATAGAGCACAAGTGTCAGTTAACTGTTTCACAACAGGAAATCACAGGAAGGACTTAAGGCAATTCCCCCAACATTATTTACCAACATTTTAGACCAGTTCTTTTTTTTCTCTTGAATTGAAACTTTTTCAAGTCTGATTATCTAGCTTTATAATGTTTAACATTACCAAAGACCTCTACAACACCACAATTGGCTCAAACACTACCTTGCGAAGAAGTGGGAATCCAAAACAATCAAGAACCAGAAAACAAATCAAAATACCAGAAATACAGATTTCATCAACAATGAAGCTAAGAAGAGTAACTACATACTTAACAACTATCAGCTGCTAAAAGGATATTTTGGGATACCTTCACAAATTCAAAAGGGACACTGGAAAGATTCCACAGTGCAACACTTGAAAATTGCATGAACATTATAGAAAGTACCTACAAGGTGCAAATCAAGAGATTAAATCCACAACAAAATGCAGAACCACCCACCTATGGAAGGTAACACCATCACAAACACCCCCAGTAAAATAAGGAATTAAATGCACTAGATGCCAAAGATCTAATCTGCTTCCTTCTAGTTTTAAGAGTGCTAAATATTTGTTCTGAGACTTCATAGAAAGAAGAACAGGATCAGAACTTAAACTGGACACAACAATAATAAACATAGCTAAATTGAATTTAGAAGCATCAACAGGAATGTGCTGTCCTCACATCCATGGCCGTTACAAGAAATGCGTTTGCAATCCAATCCTAAGTTATTGTCTCATGTAACTTGTTTGACTGCATCAAATTATCAAAGGCAAGCATACCAAAGATCATATGATGTCATCTTATATAATACAGGACTGTACGAAGGATGTGACCTTTAATGGTAGCTTGTGCAACCCCGCTACCATCATACATGAAACAATAATGTAACCCGCTTTACAGATCTGGTTAACCACACAGCCATATTTGATGCAAAGCTAGGGTGAGATGATGCCGTAAAGCACTCTACAATCTTTAGATTCATAAAACACAGTAGAATTCAGAGATCAGAGTAGGCAAACACATAACCAGCAATAGAGTTACGCATCAGTATAAACCCAGGGAGCGTCCTATTAAAGTATAAATGCCAGAAGTTCCATATAACACATGTATATCGAAATGTCAGTTGGATAGAGTTGTTTGGATTGTTACCATTAGAATGACACAATGCTAACATTATCTCTATTATGGCTTCATGTCAAATATTCAGAATCATCAAAAACTTATGGCCAGCAAACATCAAAAATAAACTCATGCCACTCGAATGGCACAGTCTAACAAAATCTCTATTACAGCTTTATTTCAAATATAACGACCGGTCAAACACTTAAGCCCCACAAAAGTGGAAAATTAAATTGAGACTAATTCAAACAAACTGAGAGTAAAATATTGGCAGTCCAACATAAACCTCTAATGTGCATGTTGCGAAATTCCAACAAAGCACAGAAAGATCACCACAGGAGAATGTGGGCCCTGATTACCATATGTTCAGGCTATTTAATTAATTAGGTCCAATCTTGCAAAGAACCTAAATCCCTAACTAACAAATAGCTCATCTTACCTAACCCTGAAACTCATCTGATGAATGACTTACAGCTGTTCTCTAAATGAAAATTTTAAGCACTATAAATGCTAGCATTTTGTAGACATTTTTCATTCTAGGTTTTGACAAGATTAACAAGGCCCATTTACAATTTTCTTCTTCTACCACTAGATGCGGCAACTCCGTCAGGGAAATCACTACAAAGACTAGCATCTTCCTCCAAACCACCTAGAGAACGTATCAAGTTGCTACGTCTCGCCAAAAATCATTACAGAAGCAATATTCTAACAAAACAATGCGGCAGCGCTCCCCACGAACTTCCAAATGGACCATCCTAAAAACCCCAATGCCGCCCAAGCAGCCACCGACATAACACTTTACAAACCCCCCACTGAAGGACCACAGAAAGTTAAATTTAGAACGAAAGCTTCACAAGAACAGTGAATAATAACAGGATAACAGAACATCACGGCACATTCCACTCGTAATCAACGCAGCCACCGAAATTATCGCAAAGTATCCCCACACACACCCAAACTACCGCGCACGATAAGGCCGAGCCACACAAAAAAAAAATGCACGATTGCCGAATACAAACATTCCGAGGCCAAAACCATCACAGCAGCGCGAGCGTGGGAAAAAATACCTCGGAGCCAATCGTATCCTGCGAGCGCGGTCGAGCCGGCCGGAGAGCTCGGTGTCGAGGCCCCGACACCGACCCAATCGGGAGCGCGGGGCGACGACGCGCGCTCAGATCTCGAACGGCGACGACGCGCGAGCGAGCGGCAGCATCCGATCGGACAGCGACACCGCCTCCACAGCGAGGCGAGGCCGGGCGAACACGAAACCCTAACCCCAAAAACGGAAGGGGGGAAGCAGCAGCAGTATTAAAACAGAGCGAGCGAAGATACACACTGTACTCCCCGCCCTTCCGGAATTCGCGCGCGAACGCGGCACAATGATTTTACCTTCCTGCCCCTGCGCAAGACGACGGGGCGCTTCGCCAAGCTCAGCGCCTGTGGGCCCCGCAACGGAGGGCAGGAGGGTAGATTTACACCGCCGCCTCGCCGTCGGCATCGCTTCGCTTTGACCCTTCTGCCCCTCCCTCTGCCCGGAACCCGATGGGTAATAAAGGGGCAGCACGGAAAATCACGATGCTCGCCCACGGCTCGTCGCCAGAAAGACACGGCGGCCGCCGGCGAGAGGGGGAGCTCGATCGGAGGCGGGGTGGCTAGACGCGGAGGAGGGCGCGGAGCTCGAGGCGGCGGGGGGGGGTCTTGTCAGCGCAGCAGAACAGCTGGATGGGGGAGTGATTTTGAGGTTGGCGAGGCGTGGTCGTGAGCTGTGTGATGGTGGCGGCGAGGAGAAGCAAAGGAGCTCAGCTTGACGTGGGAGGGAGCTGGCAGTGGCAGAGGCAGAGCATTCAGTACCTAGCAGGGGTAGCTTTAAAAGGGGTGCATCATTGATGGGATCGTCAAACCAGGCCAGTAATGATGCCTTCTACCCTTTCTCTTCCTCGGAGCGCATTCATCTCGCGACTGCTATGGAGCGGTGCCCCCCTTTTAAACTGAAGGTGGTGGTTCTATATTTTTTTAAGCTGTATAAATATTAATACATAAATAAAAAGTAAATGATGATTATTTATTTTTTTTGCTTGTTTTAATATTTATGTAACTGAGAGGAAAAGTATAAAAACATTGCTCTTAAAAATATGCATGTTCAGAAACAGAGCATTTCTTTTCGGTGAAAAGCGGTTTTAAGTCATGATTTTCATTGCAATATAAAAAAAAAGCTACGGCAGTTATCGATAGTTGTTGCAGAAGCTATTCTACGTGCGCTTTCGGTATTAAATTTTTTATAAAAAAAAATATTAAATACGTATATAATATAAATCACCTTCAAATAAATCAAAAATTTATACTACTTTAGAAGTATTAATGTTTGAGCGGTGCTTCTATGCTTTTCTTTCTAGTATAAGTTGCACAAATCTTGAAGCAAGCGAAGGGATAAGTAATCACCATCTACCATTCATTAATGCTTTAATAGTTGTGCAACTTTTAAAAGAAAGAGCATAGAAGCACCTCTCTTAATGTTTTTATAATAAGAATAGTCGGAACCAACAAACATGCTAATATATGTCAAATATCGTAGCTGATTACTAAAAAGTACTTAAGCATTAAAAAAATATTAATGTTGTATTATTGAGGAAAAAAAAGATGAGTTTGAGTCTTTTACTATGTTTTCTTATAGTGCAAGCTTTAAAAGACGCATTTTGGTCTTCTAGTAATATTGGATTTCAAAATGAGCACCATAAGCTATACTTGCTCTGTCTCACAAAGAATGCATTTCTAGTGTTCAAAATTTATCCCACAAAGAGTGCATCTTTAGTCCGTAAAACCCATCTAAAGTACATTAATTCCCATAACTCCACTCTAAGATTTAAAAATTTTTGGCTCTTTTGCATGCTTAGTAACTTGGCGTAGAATGATATCCCACTAATCTTCTGTATGCAGAGCTGTAAATGTATGCATGCGCATTTAAATGCCGTGGAAACCAAAGCACCAGCACGTTTATGCATGGAGTAATGAAGGTCACATTAATCATTTACCTTGCACACTAATCTGTCTTAAAAAAACTAGAAATGCACAGATGCACTCTTTGTGAGACGAAGGGAGTATTATACAGTGGAGCTATTGCTGGCTATAGCTCCTATAGCTAATATAGCAAAATATTGGTCCGTAGTTTCATGTTGTGAGTCTAAAAAAGTTATATGAACACCGGTGAAAAGAGTACAATTTATCGTGTCCGGTTCAGCAAACAATCCATTAATCAACAAATGATAGCTAAATAATGTGATGCACATCGATGTTGTAACAAATGATCGACACGTAGCAGTAGCGACCAGCAATGTTTGCAGGGCGTTTCCTGGTTTTGGCAATTCAGAAGAAACAATAACAGGATAAGCAAGAATAACATGAAGGAATGATATGGCACATGTATTGTTATAGGCTGTTTGGTTGCATTCTCAACTCAGCCAGGTTGTACAAGCTTAGTCAGGTTGATACGAGCCAGGCTAAGTGCATGCAAAGAGATGCACAGAGATGGTGTTTGGTTGCCTAAAGGAAAGTGAGATGGACCAAATTCAAAAGAGTGGTAAATAAATTTTAAAAATCTAAATTTATATGGCAAATGTGGTCTAGTTTTGTTCCAAAAAAATGTCATTCTCAACTCAGCCAGGTTGTACAAGCTTAGCCAGGTTTATACGAGCCAGGCTAAGTGCATGCAAAGAGATGCACAGGGATGGTGTTTGGTTGTCTAAAGGAAAGTGAGATGGACCAAATTCAAAAGAGTGGTAAATAAATTTTAAAAATCTAAATTTATATGGCAAATGTGGTCTAGTTTTGTTCAAAAAAATGTCAGGAACATGTAGGTAAAATCGGTTTGATGATCGGAGATAATAATAAAAAGATATTAGCACAAAGAGAAAAAAAAATTGGATGGCATATTGCCTAATAACTGCATGCACAACTAGCGATACATACTATGCGGTGGAGTGCAAGTCGCCGGCCAGTGGGCCATTTCACGCAGAACACAAAGCTAGCGTTGTTACACCAGTGGAAACCTAATTTTGGTCGTTTCCCCAGAGCCAGGATGTGGGGGGAATCTTGCATCTGCAGAGCCAAATCTAAAACCAGATGCAGCCAACCAAACATGATAAAAAAAGAAAGATTCTGTATTTATTGATGCAAATATGTATACATGCAGCGAACCAAACAGCCCAATAAAGACAACAGAGGCAAGATTGCGCTTTTATTTTGTTATGAATAACTTGCAGAAGAGTTGCATGTGTTCTTCTCAATCGGAAGACGAGCATGTACAAAAAGATTTTCATCTCACACAGGTTCTAAAAAGGAGATTCAGAACTCATCAAAACAACAGGCGGCAACACCCCAAGCTGCGGGCCTAACTAAAACGCTGAGGGGGCAGAAGCAGCAGGACCCTCAAATCCATAGGTTGCGCCGAGTCTCAATCTAGCCATATACTCTGTATTGGCGCTACAATCAGGAAGCCAGTACCAGGACAAAATCCATTATAAGGAATTATGTTTCAATTTTACACCAGGCATGTAATGACTATAATGAGGTTTTACTTAAAGGATCGGGTTATTAATTTCATCCTGATACAAGACAGGGTTTCATACCATACAGACTGCTAATATCGGTAGTTCATTAGCAGGTACGCAGATGATTTGCTGCCTGCTGCAAAATTGACCAGTGTCCTTTCGGCCAACCATCATGCACTTCCTCTTGATTGTCAACCATGCGAATAGCTTGTGTTTTGTCATTACCCAAGTCATCCAAATAACCAAATTGCTGTATAACCTGAAAAATACAGTGTTTCCATGGAAGAATACACAGCATGCCAAACTTGCTGAGTATTATTAACCTGAGGTTGTTTCTGTCCACTTCCATTGCACCATGCCATCCTATTATTGCTGAAACTGAATTTTCGGCATGTACTCATGCTGAAAACAAGCTAGACAATGAATACAAGAAAACAAAATTGTACAATGTAGAGCCTGTAACACCCCCATATACAGATGCTGCTGAAAGCAAATATTGAGGCAATAGCCTTGACTAGTCCAATATTACTGGAAACCACCTATGGTGCAGCATTTGAAATATGCATGCTGCTGGTTAGGGCTTGTGAATATGCAAACCAATAGTTTAAATCCATCATGCTTGCTTGGTCAGTGAATTGCATACCTAAGAACTCGAGCTTCTCACTGATCAGATGTATAGAATTCGTGTCTTCTCCAATATTACCACCGAAACGCATGCTTGTCTGAAATATATAATGCAGATGCACTTTAACATCGAATTAGCCTCTCTCTTTTTTCGTGCTCCTTCAATTGTAAATTTAACATGTACTGAGTACAGTCCTCAGTAAAAGCACAATAAAATAAAAATATGGTGCATATTTGTTGGAGATAGAGTCCGAGTTTTGTGAGACTCGGATTCATATTGGGAAAGGATTTAGAGATAAAGTTGGATTCTAATATGGTCATAATTCTCGCTATAAATAAAGGGTGTGAGATCTTATGGATACAAACGCAAATTATTCAACATCGGTGCTCGTGATTCACTCAAGGGGCGTCGTTGCATCACGGGTCGAGCCGCCATCGTCACCCGGATTTGTTTGGATCTCCTGGTGGGCCGCACCGCGCGAATCGCCATCTCAACGGCGCTACTGCCACCACCTCTCAATGGCCGCACCCTGCAGCCGTTGTCCGCCGCTCGGGGGAGAGCCATTGTGTGACAGACCACCTTTTCATGAGCACGCCTAAATACCTCAATAGCTACCCAGAGAGATTAGCTATCGGGAAACAAGTGCACATTGCCAAACAAGAGGGAAATCAACTGTTTTTACATAAATTAAGGCCTAACGGCCAGACGTTTTTACAGAAAGAGGCGTCAAGAGCCTCGAATAGATTACAATACAAAACTTCGCACAGGCAGGCCTGAGCAAGAGACAAAGACACCAAATCTTCATCTACGATTTCTTGATACTCTCCAGCTTCTTGGAACTCTGAAAGGGTTGGGATTGAGCAAGAATGAGTACGCAACAGTACTCAACAAGTCGCACAGGGAGAAATTGAATAATACATGCAAGGAATTAACCAAAAAGATTGGCACAGGGTTCAATTATCGAGGATGCAGTTTCATTTCAAGTTCATTTTATATTTAAAACATAAACCATAAATAAATAGTAACTGGGGGTTTTACAAAGTTATCACAATTTATCAAGCTTCCCAGAAATTCCAAAGTCTACTTGAGCTAGGTTACGGGCGTCACCCCAATTTAAACTTAGCTTCATTAACCGGAAGCACGGTGTATTTGAATACCATTTAATTTAACTCTACAGAGCTGCTCAGCTTTACCCACAAGATATCTACGGTCGTTACTGCCAAGCGCTAAAATTACATGCAACTTAAATGCATGCGGACGGGCTGAGATGATCACAACCTTTTGTTGAACATTCCTGGATAGCCCATAACCGGTAGGTCCAAGGCCACTCCACTCAGGACCCACTGTCCTATGCAAGTACCGACCGTTGTGAGAACCGATGAATGACGCTACAAGGCCCATTCTCGTTCCACCCCATCGGTCATTCCCCTGCCGAGAATGATGCTCCCCATTCTCTGTTAAGAGACTAGACCAAGTCCTGTAGCTATTGTATAGGAGTTGGTATTGAGCTATTATTTAGGGAGAGCGTGAGTTCATGCACACGTTGTAACAATCCCCTTGATGCACGCGTCTATTAGTTAGTAGCTCGTCTGGCATGCTGTATCATATCAGCAGTATATAAGAAACAGAGAACAGAGAGAGAGAGAGAGAGAGAGAGGATTAGAGGAATTATCTTTCATACATGCGCATTCGTTCGTTCTTTTTACATGGTATCAGAGCTCCGAACAAATTCGTTGAATGTCGACCACGAGCTCCCTCTCCTCTCACACTACTTCCGCCATGAATTCCACCACATCAAGTCTTCTTCCCACGCCATCCTTTGGCAATCTCATCACAGTGAAGTTGGACAGCGACAACTACTATATGGAAGGCGCAGTTCCTTCCATACCTGCGCAGCCAGCTTCTCAAGGGCTACGTCGACGGCTCTGTAGTCGCACCTGATGCCACCATCACTGAGACGACGACAACTAGATCTGCACAAGTCCCAAATCATGCATATCGCGCATGGATGCAGCAGGATTAGATGGTTCTGAGTACTATACTCTCTTCTATGTCTCCACATTTACTTTCCCAAGTCATCTCTTTGTCCAATGCTCGTGATGTATGGGCAGCCCTTGAACGTATGTTTGCTTCACAATCCAGAGCCAAAGTTATGCAGATCAGGATGCAGTTAGCCGCCATCAAAAAGAGAGATCTCTCAGCTAATATCTCTACTTCCACAAAATCAAAGCCTTTATCGATACTCTGTCCATCGCAAGGCAACCTCTTGGCACTGATGAGTTTATTACCTACTTATTCACGGGCCTAGATTCAAATTATGGTCCTTTTGTCACCTCTGTAACCACACGAGCCGAACCTATGAGTCTTGATGATTTATATGCTCATTTTCTCAGTTATGAGATGAGGCAAGATCAGCACAACACCACTATGCAGATCTCTTCTCCTTCAGCTAATGTGGCACACAGGGGAAATCATGGAGGAGGTCCAAGAGGAAGAAATCATGGTCACGAACGCGGCCGTGACAGACAAAGCTTCCAAGGAGAAGCTTCATCAGGCGAGGAAATGGACAATTTTCCTCATCTGCCAACACAGGAAACAGGCCTGTGTGTCAGGTCTGTGGCAAGCCCAGACATGAGGCACTCAAGTGCTATCATCGCTTTGATCGCTCCTACCAAGCAGATGACTACAAGATGGCGACAACAATCTCGAACTAGACCTATGACATTGATCCCAACTGGTACGTAGACACTGGTGCAACAGATCACATCACCAATGAACTTGACAAGTTGAGCACCAAGGAGAGGTACACTGGCAAGGATCAGATCCACACCGCAAGTGGTTCAGGTATGGCAATTAAGCATATTGGACATTCTACTGTCTCAACTGGCACTCTTTGTTGCATCTAAGCAATGTTCTTCGTGTACCTTCCACTGCTCGCAATCTTCTATCAGTTCAAAGTTTAGCTCATGATAAGCATGCCTTCTTAGAATTTCATCCCAATTTCTTCCTTGTAAATGATCAGGACACGAAGGAGGTTCTGCTTAAGGGCTATTGCAAGGGTGGTCTTTATGTAGTCTCTTCAGATCTGCACACACCATCCAAGCAGGCAGTCATTCATAACTCCAAACAAGCTTTCCACAGCACTAGGGTGTCCTCTGAAGTTTGGCACCAGCGACTTGGTCACCCTTCTCATGCTGTAGTTCATCAAGTATTGCACAAAAACAGTTTGCCTTGTGTATTTCTTTCGAATAATTCTGTGTGTAATGTGTGTCAACTAGGAAAAAGCCATCAGCTTCCTTTTCCTATGTCCACAAATGTCACCACAGCACCACTTCAGCTTATTTATTCAGATGTTTGGGCCCCTGCCCGCATTTCTATCAATGGAAATAAATACTATGTGAGTTTTGTTTATCATTACAGTCGTTTCACATGGTTCTTTGCTCTCAAACGCAAGGCAGACATCCTCTCAATCTTTGTTAAGTTTCAACGTCATGTTGAACGAGTTCTAAACAAAAAGATATTAACCATTTAGAGTGATTGGGGAGGAGAGTTTCAGAAACTAAATTCCTTCTTAACTGGACAAGGAATAGGTCACCAAGTGTCATGTCCTCACACCCATCAACAAAATGGCATGGTCGAGCGCAAACATCGCCACATTGTGGAGACTGGCCTAACCCTACTAGCACAAGCCTCTTTTCCATTTCATTTTTGGGATGATGCTTTTGCCACTGTTACTTTCCTCATCAATCGACTTCCTAGTCGAGTCATTGAAAATCAAACACCAGTGGAACGTCTCTTCTCAAGCAAACCATACTACACTCTCTTAAGGACCTTCGGTTGTGCTTGTTGGCCACATCTTCGAGTTACATCTCCCATAAGCTAGATTTTCGCTCTAAACCGTGTGTGTTCCAAGGGTATAGTCCTGGTCACAAAGGTTACAAATGCCTACATATTCCATCAGGGCATGTATACATCTCCAAGGATGTAATCTTTGATGAACAATCCTTCCCTTTTGCGTCCATGTCCTCTTCACCATATACTGCTCCCATTGATGAATCTCTGCTTATGCTAGTTGAAACTGAACTTAGTATTGTCCAATTGCCCATTGCCTTGCCTGTTGTACCCACTGACTTCTCTACAGAAACTTCACAACCAAGGGGGAATGATAATGTGGCTCTCAATTCAGTTCCTCCAGTTTCTCTTGATACTTCAGGTGCTTCAGGTTCAGAAACCATTGCCAGTGGCAGTATTGTTGTTCATCCGATAACAGCAGAACAGCCACGCATGCAGACTCACTCCAAGTCACAAGTCTACAAACCCAAGCAACTGACAGATGGCACGGTGTTCTATGATCTACGTCGATGGCCACGTCAAGCTCATTTCAGCACAATGTCACCTACGACTGAATCAGTACCAGTCAGTCATACAGATGCTATGTCTAATCCAAAATGGAAAAATGCTATGGATGAAGAGCATTCAGCTCTCATGAACAATACGTGGAGACTAGTACCTTCATCAGAAGCTAACAATCCGGTTGGATGCAAATGGGTGTTCAAAATCAAAACCAAAGCAGATGGCACACTAGATAGGTACAAGGCCAGACTTGTTGCAAAAGGATACAAGCAACGTTATGGACTAGACTGTGAGGAAACATATAGCCCTGTCATTAAACATGCTACCATAAGTTTAGTTCTTGGAATAGCAACAACACGCCAGTGGTGTCTAAGGCAACTAGATGTGCAAAATGCATTTCTACATGAAGTATTAGAGGAAGAAGTACACATGGTACAACCTCCTGGTTATGAAAGTGCAGAACATCCTAATCATGTTTGCAAGTTGGAAAAGGCACTATATGATTTGAAACAGGCCCCAAGAGCCTGGTACTCAAGACTTAGCTCAAAGCTACAAGAGTTACAGTTTGTACCTTCCAAGACTGACACCTCTTTGTTCATCTACAACCAAGGGGGGTAATCATCTATATACTAATCTATGTAGATGACATCATTGTTACAGAATCCTCAGATTAGGCAGTGGATAACTTGATTGAGCAATTGAGAAGGACATTGCAGTTAAGGATTTAGGCTCACTAAACTTCTTTCTGGGTATAGAAGTTCATAAAAAGTCTGGTGATGGAATTGTGCTGACACAACAGAAATATATTTGGGAACTACTCACAAGAGGGAAGATGCAATACTGTAGATCAATTTCCACACCTATGGCCACTACAGAAAAGCTCTCAAAAGATATGGGTTAGCCTCTAACGGCAGAAGAAGCATCCTTATACAGAAGTATAGTTGGTGGTCAGTATATGACAATCACCATAACTGATATAGCGTTTTCAGTCAACAAAGTGTGTCAATTCATGCATTCACCCACAAGTGATCTTTGGTCAGCAGCAAAAAGGATACTTCGGTATCTCAAGCACACTTCAACACTTGGCTTGAAAATGCACAAATCACCCTCACTCCTGTTGAGTGCCTTCTCTGATTCAGATTGGGCAGGGTGCACAGATGATAGAAGGTCAACTAGTGGCTATGCAATTTTCCTTGGAACAAATCTTGTGTTTTGGAGCTCGAGAAAACAGGCCACAATATCACATTCAAGCACTGAATCAGAGTACAAGGCACTTGCTAATGCTACTGCAAAATTGGTGTGTGTTCAGTCCCTATTGCGAGAACTCGGAGTGTTTCAGTCCAGACCTCCAACCTTGTGGTGTGACAACATTGGTGCCACTTATCTCAGTCAATCCAATTTTCCATGCACGAACCAAACACATAGAAGTGGACTTCCATTTTGTCCGTGAAAGAGTTCCACAGAAGCTTCTGGAGATCGTGTTCATCTCTACTCAGGACCAATAAAGTAGGTTGAAATTGAAGGGGAATGTTAAGAGACTAGACCAAGTCCTGTAGCTGTTGTATAGGAGTTGGTATTGAGCTATTCTTTAGGGAGAGCGTGAGTTCGTGCGCACGTTGTAACAATCCCCTTGATATGCGCGTCTGTTAATTAGTAGCTCGTATGCCACACTGTATCATATCAGCAGTATATAAGAAACAGAGAACACACACACACACACACATACACACACACATAGAGAGAGAGAGAGAGAGGATGAGAGAAATTTCGTAATTTCTTTTTACATTCTCCTTCTGAGAATGGTACTACCATGTAAGTATTTTCCAGAAAATGATCAAGGTACTGAGCTATGTCGGAAACGGTCCAACTGACCGATCCGACTTGTGGTTGAGCGAGATCTTAAGTTATTTACTTTGCTTAAGGGTGCTTAACCTTATGCTGCCAAAGACCAAGCCATACCATTATCCACATACCCAACTGATACCTTACTCGTACCAGACACCGAACCATCCATGGCTTACATCATCGGTCGGGGATCGAACTCCCATCCACCTCGTGGTTGGTCCAATATTGTCCCCCTGACCGTAGCACAATTTTGAAAACACTGAGCCGACTGCTCGCCACAATCTTTCTCTTTTTAAAGATTTTGAGTGAGCCTAACAGGATTAATATCTAACTACGGGTGCATAATTATTAGCTAAGGTTATTCAAGGTGTTAACATGGCTTAACCAACTCAAGGAGGCTAAGAGCAATTCGGCGTTAACTAAACATCAGGACATTCCAATTTATTGATTTTCACTATTTCAACATACGAGTAAAATAACACAGTAGAAATTTAATACTAAAATATTATGGACAATTGGGTTCGATATGATCAATGACGTGCGGCTTGCCTTGCTGGGCGGCGGGATCGTTTATATCGTAGTGGAAGTAGTCGTGCTCAGCTTCCGTCTGGTCCTGCTCCGAGAACTGCTCCTGGTCCGGAAACTGCTCGACGGTTGAATTTAGTGCAGTTCGGTTGTGTGCCTCTTGTACCGAGAGGCTTGTCCATGTGATTTCTACGGACTGAGCTCCTCAAAGGAACCTAGTTGGATATTATCTTGCTGACATTTGAGGCTCAGCTTTGTATTTAATGTGTTACTTGTGTGGAGAGGGTATGTATCTTCGACTTCGAAGCCATTCTAACACATACAGTGGCAATTGAATTTCTGGGACAGCATCTATTGGTTATGTCTTGCTCTGTCTTCTGAACAAGCATTGAGTCGTGCTTGTTCCTTTGTGAATATTTCTCTAAGTTATTCCCACATTGTTGCTATCGGCTGTATGCTCAATGATGCAAGGGTCCATAGATAAACTAAAATAATTAAAAGTGCAAATCTGACCTTTAACTAATATTGTTCCTTTTTTTTTTGTTAATGTTAGAAAATATTGATTGATAAGTCATTGTCTATGAACTTGATCGTTATATTCAGTACCTACCTTGATCTTCATTTGATTATTACTGAATATACTGTATATGTTGCTTTGTTTGCTCTGTTGTTGATTTACCTGCTGGCCAAACTGTTCATAGTTTGATCTTTGATCATTTGACCAGTGAAATTGATTCTAAAATACTTTATAGTGTATAAATTATGAAGATAAGAGTTTAAACCTTAATTTGCTTAGTTAATTATCTAATTCAACTTGTGATTAAATGATCTTGGTACAGAGGAGGTAAGAGATCAATTCTCTAGCAGTTCTATACTTCTACAACTTGTGACGAGGAGGCTAAAGGTCTAATCCTTCGGTAGCCCGGCATCGGACAGCACAATATCTTTCAATTGTTCATTAATTTGTTAAGTAGTCATGATTTATTGCCTTGTCGACATAAATTTTATGAATTGCTTTATCTTTTTTGTCATATCGGTTTTGCTAGCTTTAAATTGTGTAATTATCATAGAATTATTTATTGGAATTAGTATGAAATTTTTGCTCTTAATATCGTATTATTTACAACACCCCCAACTCTGAGGCCAAGGCAGAGGAGTCCGATACGGACAGCGGAGAGGTACAGCTGGGGTTGGGGAGCAAGTGTAGTCGGATGTGGACGGCACGGCAGTGTGGATGGTGGAGTCGGGGCGGCCGGGCGGGGGAAGCTGTGCCGGAGCACGACGACGCAGGGAAGAGGGCTGTCCAAACTGAGACAGTCTATTCCTACTATTCGCAGGAAACACATTACTCCAGCTAGACCACTTATTATTTTGAGAGATGCTTCTATACATATCTTACTGCTAATCTGATTCTATTGATTCGCAGGAACGACTAGACAACTTATTATTATTCTTACTGCTAAGTTTATTGATGTATCTCCCAAACAGAGCAATGGAATGATTCTGGAACATTGGTTCATACCAAAGTCTTGCGGCATTTAATCTCCCTCTTTTTTACCTAGGGACCCACCCTTCTATCTATACCAGATTCCAGTATTGCTTTCTGCATGCCTCTTTTTTAATGCGTAGTTAAGGGTCAAACCTCGCATGATCTGCATCCAACAAGTCAACAACAACACAACAATATTCCCCGATTCGTTCATAACGATTTACACACTACTAAACGCCCTATATAATATAGTAAAGCAGGCCAATAAGACAGGTCACACAAGACACAGGTGCACGGACGCTTCGATTAGTTCTTGGAGAGTGAAAACTAGCTAGGCACCCGGCGCGTACGACGGCTCATCGTCATCGATAGGCAGCACCTTGGGCACATGAACCGGCAGCACGTCAACGTCCTTCGCCCACGGGCCGCTCCCCCCAGCGGCCGCGCCGTCGACCGTCCGGAGCGCCTTCCAGACGGCGCTGTTGCACTTGAACCCGGAGCCGAACGCGATCTGCCACACGCGGTCCCCCCTCTTGATCCTTCCCTTGGCCTCGCAGTAGGCGAGCTCGTACCACAGCGAGCTGCTCGACGTGTTGCCGAACCTGTAGAGCGTCATCCGCGACGGCTCCATGTGCCACGCGCTCAGCTTGAGGCTCCTCTCCAGCTCGTCCAGCACGCCGCGCCCCCCCGCGTGGATGCAGAAGTGGTCGAGCGCCAGCGTAAAGTTGGGCAGGTACGGTTTCACGTCGGCGCGGAACACGCGCTTGAGTACGACGGTGGCCAGGAACCGGAGCTGCTCGGACAGCGGGAGCACGAGCGGGCCGAGCGTGGTGATGTTGGTGCGGAGCGCCTCGCCGGCCACGGACATGAGCTCCTTGGAGAGGGAGATGCCCACGTTCCCGGCCTCGTCCTCCTCCTGCGTCACGCACTCGTAGCTCCGGTCGCTCGCGCCTCGGTGCGTGCGCACCGTGTGGATCAGCTGGTACTTGGCGCGGCGCCGCTCGGAGCGCCGGTTCGACAGGAGCACCGCCGCGCCGCCCATCCGGAACAGCGTGTTGGTCACCAGCATGGGGCGGCTGTTGCCGAGGTACCCGTTCAGGGTGATGTTCTCCGTGCTCACCACCAACGCGTACGTGTCGGGGTGCACCTGCAATCCCACTCGAGTTAGCACTTAGCAGTAGCAATGTAGCATACTCCTATATACATGCATGATGCCGCTGTGACTTGGCTCCATGTGCCAGCTCGTGCCTAACTACAGACACTACAAGCTCAGTACGTGCAGCGCAGTGCAGAAGACCGTTTCTTTCGATGATCTGCTACCTGCACCAATGACCAATGCATGCTGCAGCGCAGGGGATCAAAATCTTCTTCTGAGATGGAAGCCACGGTGTGACTTGGCTATGGTAATTTATGAACCCACGAGATCAGAACAGGTGTGGCTGGCCACATGCGGTAGTAGTACTCACTACTCAGCAATGCCGTGCAGTAACTATCGTGCAGTTGTTAGTTATTACCATCCGCAACGGCCATGAGCTCGTGAGGGCCCTGGTGGGTGCACAGGATTCATATCTCGGCGCATTTATTCAGACGCGTGCCTCTGCGATTGTGGATGTGACAGTACAGAAGGTAGCCGTCGTAACGGACTTGCAGCAGGTAAGGTTGACCGTAATTGGCTGGTTATACCAGTATCTCAACTTCCACCCAACACAGATTCGTCAGGACTCAGGATCAGGAGTGGTGTTCGGACCACTGTCTGAGATGCTTGTTCTGTTAAGACCAGTTTATGGTCGGTCAGGAGCCAATGACTTGGACAGGCATCACATGAATGAGCTTTCTTGAGCCTAGATGCGACTTATCGATACCTGGATGCAGTGTTCTTCCAAGCATCTTTACACAAAAGTTTCTATAAAATATTGAAGTATTATATCACTACAGAAGCATGCATGCGCGAGGAAGTATACGGTGAAAGTGGACATATCATGAAAATAGACAAACAAAGACGTTGGATCAAACTTGAATGATCCAAATCTAGATAGAATCTCACCTCATCCATTTAAACATGTTTTACACGTAACTCCTTAGAAAAATCACAAAATTACACACCTCAAATGCAAGAGGTGGGATTTCACCTGGACCTGAATCATTCAAGTTCGATCCAACACTTCTGTTTATCTACTTTCATACTTGTGCCGTCTGATTATCTATTTTCATGCTTTCACCATATAGTTCGATCCAACACTTCAGTTTATCTACTTTCATATTTTTACCGTCTGATTATCCACTTTCATACTTTCACCGTATACTTACTCTGCCAACGCCCGTTACGCCCCACGAGATCCACGGATGCTATTGTGTTGCTTCAAGCGATCCGTCGCTTCACTTACAGGGCTAATCCCATTAACTGTAGTAGCATTATACATTAGCACTTGAAGTGTGGTTACAGCAAATCCTGCACGACCGAGCTCCAACATGCTTAAGCCAGGTGTTGCACCCTGGATGCAACACGAGGGGATTGGGGGGGGTCGGGTCTAGACAGTAGTAGTAGTTAACAGCGCCAGTCGCACTAGATGCAACAGAGGGATTTCAAAATCTACCTGTCCAGCCATCTGCGTTCTCTCTGATCGGGCGGTCCATTATTCTGTGGGACCATTCTTCCCTTAAGTTTACAGTGCGTAACTTTTTTTTAATAATTTTATCCATAAATATATAATATATTTTATATTTTAATACAAAAATTAGTATAATAATTTTTATAACCCGGATAAATATCCAGATTTACTTAATATTCTCTACATACATACATTAAATATAACACTTAGAGATAATAATTAAGAGTAATTAAGATATGCAAGAGAAGATACGATTTATAAATTTGTAAGCAGTGAGTATGAAATCAGTCGCTACTCGCTAGTTGCCCGATCAATCTCTGGACTGCTTTATGGACATCGCAGATGTTATTGGACCGTTTTTAATGCGGGAATGTGGGATACGACCAGCTGTTCAATTGGTACGACTACTAACCATGTCTAATCTGACGGTTAGGGGGTAGGGACTAGCTCCAGGACCATGGTAAACGCCATTAAGGCTCTCAGCTACCTAGGACCCCCAAAACACTCCTTGTGTTGCAAGTGTAATATTTTTTAAGTAGGGTAAGAGTAGGAACAAAGCAAATAAAATGTGCATGTTTCCATTTTTCTACAAATCTCAAGCATCAATATTCCTTATTTTCTTAAAACGTCAGCAAGTAATACTCACTTTTAACCAAATGTATTTTTTGCATCGAACATGTCAAACCATCAATTGAATAGATTGATAAGCCAAATGGCCTATTAAGCCTTAAGAGTACCGCATTAAAACCCACTTGATTGTAAAAACTTTGATTAATCTGGCTTACGTTGTTGGTTCTTAACTTTAGTTTATACTATACTCATAAGCTAAGCTAGGACCATGCTAAGCTCACAATAATTATCACGATCGATCGTTCAGTTCACTAGTTGAGCTAATAACTAAGCTATAAGTGATGTTCTTTTCTGCACTCACTCGGAAGTCGGAATGATGGGTAGTATGTGAATATATCTCTACTATTATAAAGCAACAGTTGGTGGCAGTGGTGAGTTCTACCCACGTCATTAATTGCCCTGCTTAATTGCCCTACGCAAAAAACGAAGCGTTGCTTTAATTAGCCAGCTTTCGCAAGAAACGAAGCGTTAAAGATAGATGTTTGATCTTGTGAAATAATTTTTTTATTTTTTAATCTTTATTTTTCGTTATCAATTTTGTTTTTCGTAGCAATGCACGGGCATGTAACTATAAGACATACATAGTACTCACTCGATATGGTTACCTACGACCCTACGTTGACCGGAAAAATAAAGGAATCTTAATCTACTGGCTGGGGCATGTAATCCTATTCCTACCTACTTGGAAGTTCAGATACTGTACAGGACTATATATGTTCTATCTAGTCGCGTGTCACAAATCACAATCCTGCGAGCGAGATCATGTCGATCTTAATGGCATGCGTGTCAAGTGCTTTTGCAACTACATGCCGCTCATTTATTCGTTCATGCGTACATGTTAATCCGCCATTTCTTTCGTATTCGCCCATGTGTGCATTGAAGCAAAAAAGGTGCACTGCATGTAGATATGTATACCTGGAGCAGGTGCTTGGCGAGGTCAATGGCGATGATGCCGGCGCTGCAACCCATGCCGCTAAGGTTGTGGCTGACGACATCGTGTCGGAAGCAGTAGCGGTTGACGACCAGCGAGGTGAAGGACGGGGTGGGGCTGTAGAGGCTGGAGTTGACGATGACCACGCCGATGTCCTCCGGCCGCACGCTGGTCTTGGCCAGCAGGTCGTCGACCACGCCGAAGACGACGGTCTCGGACTCCTCCCTCGCCGCGCGGAGGCACATGTCCACGGGCAGGTTAAGCAGCGACGCCGGGAAGTGCGTCGCCTCGCCGAGCCCCGACCGCTCCATCATCCGCTTCTGGAACGCCATACTCTCCTCGCTGAAACTGCCGGCCAGCCCGTAGAAGCGAATGGCCTCGGCGCGGGTCGCCTCGTGAGCTGGCCCGGGCTTGTACCCGGCTAGGTCCACCAGGTACACCGGCCGCGGCCGCGACATGGCGTACGCGTGCGCCACCGCCGCGCACACCGCGCACGCGGCCACCAGCACGGCCGCGTTGGCGCGCGCCTCGTGCCAAAGGGCGTACACGCCGTCGAGGGACGGCGCGCACACCATCGGGGACACGACGAGGAGCAGCGTGACGGCGAGGAGGTGGGGCAGGTGGCCGACGAGACGGTGGTAGAGGAGCTTGGCGTGGTTTCGCGTCGCCTGCCTCACCGTCCTTAACAGCTCCCCGTCCATTGCGATGGACCGTAAAGCTGTAATTATAAATACGGTTCTTGAAACTACCGACTACCGAGTGCTATGCAGCTTAGTAGAAAGCTTAGCTGAGACTGTGAGCAAGGTGTGGGAGTTCGCAGCGCGGCGCGCGCGGATTTATACGAGGAGGCGGCGGCGAGGGGAGAGGAGAGGAGAGGGAGATTAATGGCGGGAAGCTGGTGAGGAGGTAGTGGTTAATGCGCGCACCATGTTATGTTCGTGTGCATGCACGCGCCGAAGTAGGAGAAGCCGAGAAAAAAAAGGTGCCAACCATGCCGTGTGGAGTCTTACGATGGATGGTCGAGGAGTTAAGGTAGTAGTACACTAGTACTACGTACGCGCGCCGCTACCCAGCCGTGGTTGATCGCTAGCTGTTGATCCACCCATGTGGTCGTGGCTGACCGAGAGGACGACGGTGGTTTGACATTCGGATTTGGGGGCAGTATTCGCCAAGACTAAGACGCGGTATTCGGTGCATATGTTGCATGTGCTGATCATGTGCAGGTACAAGCTAGCAGCTGCTAGCCTGCTACTACTTGCATGTCTCTGGTTTTTGGCAGTTCGTCAATCGTTTCCTGCATTAATCATTTCCCCTGGGATCGATATAGGCATCGTATGGGCAACTTCCACTGCCAAGTGCCAAGTCAGGGCCAAGTTTCATGGGTGTCCATTGGCTTCTTTGAACAGCACAGCATTGCAGGTGTAGAAAGAAAATCCTACGAGACATCGTTGCCTTTAGACTGGTTATATTAGACATTCTTCCGTAGTGGTAATACTATAGCTACATATTGTATATTATAGTTGAAACGGAACGGTAAAAATACATATATTCTTACTCTTATGCGTGGAAGATTACCGCGACCTGAGGCCTCCACGTCATATATTTGGCGAAAAAGTCCCTGTGAATTCCCACATCGCGTATAGATTCTTCCACCCGTTCTTTTTTTTTTTTTTTGCAAAAAAAATTCGTGGCTACGCAAATTCGCCGATAGGCTCTCAACCGGTTTTTTAGCAAAAAAAAGACCCGTGGTTCCACAAATTCAAAGACGGCTCCTAGCCATCCCATATTTTAAAACCCCCGAGAAAATCAAAATTACGTTGAGATCCTTCTACCATTTTTTTCATGCCCTATGGTTCTGCAAATTCGCTATCAGGCCCTTCATTTTTTTTTTGCAAATAAGACCCTATTATTCCGCAAAGTCGGCGACAACCCCTAGCTAACCATTTAAAAAAACCTTTGAGAAAATCGAAATTACGTTAAAATCCTCCTACTTTTTTTTTAAAAAAAAATCCGGACCAGACGTTTATTTTGTTTACCGTGTATGGTATATGTGTTGGTGTATGTCTTTACGAAAAACTAAAGTCATTCTGTTGTAATGCACAGGAAATAAAATAATCGCGAGTTCTTACTTTATTGATTGCCATTTCTAAATTTTTTTGCTTCTGTATAATTTTTTATTTTAAAAAAACAAAACAGACAGAAAGCCCTCCCAACGCTTTTTTGAGAAAAAAAAAAACAAATTTACTCTCTCTCTCTCTATCTCCCTCTCTCTCTCTCCATTTCAGGGTTTTGTTGGTATTTGAAAGGGTGACAGAGAGCCTGTCATGTACATCTATCATTTTTTAAATCGGTATATTACTTATGTAATTTTCCTTTTTAGCATAATATTTTTTTTATTTTTGATTTTAAAAATTCATTTCACGTTTGATGACAGGCTCTTTTGTTATCATTTGAAATGATGACAGAGAGGTAGATTTGTCATTTTTAAAATACTATTTAAAAAATCCCTTTGTCATTTCTCTTCGAATAATTTTTCATCCTATTCATTGGTTGTGAGAAACAAAATTCAATTATAAAAATAACACCCGAGTTAGTACAATACATTTTTCGCTGCATGTTTTTCATTGTTCTAATTTTTATCCGCAAATTTCCCACGCTACTTTTTTTTTTAAAAAAAAAAAATCACAACTTGCACCGGCCTACAGCACCCGCAAGCCCCTGCATGATGGAATGCAGTGCCCCAAGGAGCTGCATCCGATTTTCGGGCACTCCACCCGCGGCAGGGAGTTATTCCCGTAAATACACAATCATCAGAGATAAAAAATAAAAATTATCAAGTGAAAGCAGCCAAATACGACAACTTCTCATCGCCTGCGCCATGGTTGGTCAATAGTCAATACTATGCATAGAGAATTACAGATATTCATGCTTTCTCGACAGTCATCAGCACTACAGTACTTTTGCTCTCTGTTAATGTAATTTTCATGGATGTAGTATTGATCAACCATGTACGGCTCCCAATTTAAAAAGGACATCTGTAACTCTGTCTGCATGTTCAATTCCCTAGGCAAGTGCTGCATGTAGCTGATGGAGGAGTAGTGCTCCGGTTCGCCATGAAAGGCAGCTTGCATAGGCAATATAGTGTGAGTGGAGTATGTATGTACGTATGTATGTATTAGCGGGGGTCACCAAAACAGGCGACCGTTACCGAAGCTAGATAGGACCGCACATAGTACCTTGCTGAAGCTGATGAGATGATCATGGCTGTTTTCCTTGGAAGACTGCAGGAGCACATGCATCCATTCCAGCCCTTCAATGCGCACTCCGCGTTCCACAATCTCTCGCGCTCGGCCCCTACCGCGCGCCGTCTCTCTCTCTCTCTCTCTCTCTCTCTCTCTCTCTCTCTCTTTCTCTCCAATGCAATTGCCAACAGCTTTTCATGGAGCCCGGTCAGTAATGCATGCAAAGGCTGATCACCTAGACCTCTGCAGAAGTGTGGTTCGTAATCGTACGTACGTACGTGACGCCTCTTCTCAGAGAGTTAGGGGGGTAGTCGTGCGTAACTAACCCACTCGGTTCGTCCTTCGTTTTCTGGATAATGCCGGAGGATGCAGGTGTCGTTAACTGTCCGCTTGTATCGATTCGTAGTTGATGGAGGCTGGGGGGAAACAAGTAGTCGGATCTTCACTTCTGAAACTGGTGTGCTGAGTATGATCTTAATTCCTTCGCGATCGGTATGGGCATTGAGCTCAGTTATGGTTATTGACGTCGACACTTTTCTTGGCTATAATTTAGTGCTTTCTTTTTCTCTCCTTGGTGTAACGAGCACTTGTTTTATGCATACTCGATCTTACCTAGCAGGAGCTGACGTCATCTCGATTTGTGCGTAGGAAAAAAAAACCAAACTTTTCGGATAAACGGATGTTGTAGTGGTGAAAAGCACATCCCGTGCATGGATAAAGAAGAGTTCAGGAATTTAAAACATCATCTCGTATCGCAGACTTCCACAATCCACACTGATCGATCCAGTGGATCCACCAGATGGATTTGTCCCCATCCAAACGTACGAAAGATCGATGCATATGCATATGTACTAATCCATGCAACATGCTCACCTCTGTATACATATGGCACATTTGTGTGCATATTTACAGAAAAAAATAATACCAGCACTACTTCACTGCATAAAATAATTGCAAGGTGTGTGCAAGCTGACAAATTAGACCAGAACAGAAGCAGACATCCTTTTCAGAACCCATGCAGTGGCTGGCTGCACAAATTCTACAGCCATTTTTCTCCCTCGGTTCTAAGGGCCTGTTTGGCAGCAAAGTATTTTCATAGTTTCTAGGCAAAACCATGGTTTTGGAGAATACCGTGGTATTTTTGGCAACATGGTGTTTGGAAGCAACCCAAAAAACTCTGTTTTGAAAACCATGGTATTTTTGGAGTATTGAAAACTCCACTCAGAGTGGAGTTTTGGGCTTTTGGTGTTGGTGTAGAGAGTGAGAGGTGTCAATACTTTCAAAATACTATGCAAAAGACTTTGTAGCCAAACAGTTTGTAGTTCCAAGAAAAACCATGGTTTTAATGATGGTAGGTGAAACCATGGTATTTATACCAAAATAATTTCTAAGCTATGGTTTTGTAATACCATGGTATTGAAAAACTTTGCTTCCAACCAAGGCCTAATCGTCTCGATGAAGCGATGCGATGGAGCAACCAGCGAATCTGCCATGCCATTCTCGATTAATTTACTTGCTGGGGAGGAGCAGATGCACGCACGTACATAAATGCAGCCGGCATCTACCCCCCTCCAATCATGGGAGGCAATTCGTGAGCGATCCAAGGCTACCAGCATTATAATAACAAAATGTACCGCTTACTACTTCATATCTCATTTATACCATCTAGAGTATGCAATAAATCTAATTTATATAATAATTATCTCTAAAGATTATATCTAAAGAAACACTTTTAGCTATAACAGTAAATTTATACAATAACTATCCTTTTATCTATGTCATTTAGAGTAAACATAGTTGCTCCAACATCGGCTTTTGGTTGGCGATAGCACCTTGTTTCTCATGCGATGCTGTCTGCTAGATAAGAATCGATTCTCTTCTCTCCTCTTTTTCACTCATCTATATAAGACGAATCTGACGTGTATATACTGATCATGGGCGAAGCGAGGGCGATCAGGTCCATGCCTTTTTCCCTTGCCGGAGTAAATGCAAACGGCCGGCGCCACGCGCAGCCGCACGCTGCGCGGTCGGATCCATACTTGGCTCGCTAGCTAGCTTCAGACTTGAGGCAAATAGGCTACTGGTAGTGTGGTACCAAGTACCAACACGCACACGGATGTAGGAGTAGAGTTTTAGAGCGCCATGTTAAGTGTCTGTACGGTGGCACGCAGGCAGCATGCACCTACGGCACTGATCAAGTGAGCTAGGTCGACCGATCGATTTCGGGGCATTGGTCGTTCCGGTTCATGCGTGCGGTGCGCGTATGGCCATGGACAGCACCGTGGCGCCATGTCGCCGTCCGGTCACCGACGAGTCGGCGCGGCCATTCATGGACCGGGTGGGCGGCTACTCTGAAAATGGACAATAAATGCTGCATTTGGATCTCGCCTGTCCTCGACCATCTGACTCTGAGTAGAGATGATGATGAGGAGAAATCGAGGTGCCTGGACCTTTTCTCGAGAAATTCCGGTTTAGCCATTGAAGGGTTGAGCGTACAAGAGGGGACGAATGGGTGTAAATTAAAACTTACATTTATTTATTTATTTATTTATTTTGTTTTGATTAATTCTGAAAATTAATAAAATAATAATCAAACTTAAAAAATCAATTCAAATAATTAATCTAAGGCTATAACATAAAATAATACTAAACACGCAAACTAGAAAGTAATCGTAAATAAAGTTGAAAAACAAAAATCAATATATTGAAATCCACGCTCACTAATCTAGTATTCTTCAACTCAATCTTTTCTTGTCCTTTCCTCTTCTCTGTCTTGTCGCTGCACTGCTGCCAGGAACGCCCTGTGCCGCACGACGCTTCTTGCGTCGCTGCAGCGCGTTGCCTTCCCGAGCACTGTAGCACTACTTTCTTGACTTGCACAGCCGGTTTCGTCGGCGTCCCTCTGCTAATTCGTGAACCGGTTCACATTGTCGTAAGAATGCTACAGCTTATCGATCGCCTTCCTTTTTTCCTTAGAGTTCAGCACCGCAACTGCCGCCGCACTTCGTTTTATTTCTGCTCTGCCGCCGCGTGGCCATTTTCTGCGGTTCTGCCGCCGCCAGATAGCTCCTGTAGCAACCTCTGTTTTTCTTCTTTTTCCGACGCCACGATCGCTTTATAGCGCCCTCAGCCCATAAATATTAGTCCTAATTCCTCATCTACTCGCTCCGATCGGGAATAGTAGTTATTTTGGACATCAACATAGATCCCTAAAACTCAATTTTGACTACTAATTTCTCTTATAATATATTTCAAAAATCTAATAAAATTATAATATTATAAAAGTACATTTCAGAACGAATCTACAGATATAATTTTCAAGTATCCAACCTAAATATTTAAAAAGATATCACTAGCTAATGTTTCAAAAGTTTTACTGCACTTATCCCAAAACGACTACTATTTATGACAATGGAGTAATTACATACATGCATACACATCTGGCCAAATTTCACATTGTCCGTTTCAATGTATGCACAACCCAAAACTCACACGTGCACGTGCACAGTCCATTTGCCGCTCTCGCATGGCTCGCTCGCCCGCACAGCCCGCTAACCACTATACCGCGTCGTCTATCCACATAGAGCTCTTTGTGTCCCATCTCACTGCACTCACGACCATCGCGTGCTACTCCCAAGCTATGCATCTCCCACGTGGATTCTTCCCAACATGCAGTATGCGTCACACATTCTTGCACTGCGTCTCCACAACTGCGTTGTATATCTTGTTACAAATATAAAAGAAACCCAACAGAATACTTTGATATTCCATAAATAAAATATTTTATAATAAATATTGTACTCCATCATAAATATTATTTTCCATCACAAATATTGTTGTCAAATTAATCATCACACGTATGTATCGTAAATAGAATTAACAGCATTCATGAATTGTTTGACCTGAATTAACTACTGGAAAATGGCGTTCAAAGGTGCACATAAGGCCATGTAGATATCTTCCGAAATCCAGGGTTCACAATATAGGCGAAAATTACGATTTTCGAGTTTATCGGAGAGGTACGACATTTAAATTGATCGGTAAACTGGTTAAATTCCAAAAAATTTATGGGACATAAATATCACGATAATAAGTGAAAATCGCTTAAAAATCGGCTTTGAGAAGCATTCAACTGGCCAATCAAAATCGAGAGAAATCGGTCAAAATCGAGAGAAAATCTGACCCCCTTTTTTTTCTTCAAAATTTTGGATTTCAAAACCAGGCGATTTCTAGCGATTTTCGAGTGATTTTTTCCGATAATCGAAAATCGTGTTATTTTTCAAATCAGATAAGTTAAACCCCGCAGAAATCAACTACTGAATTAACCAAGATACCAGATTTCTGAAGATATCTTCATAAATCTGGTGGTTGGAGAGTTCTCTGGTGCAATCAGGTAGTTTATTGTCTTCTTGCTGACAATTTGGCAGCATCTGTGTGGTGCAATCAAACTGATGATCTGTTTGGAGAAGCAACTTGAAAAATGATCCGCCTGGAGGCTTTATAGAAAGAAGGTCTGTCAATTCAGAGGAATGTATGAGTAGACGGACAAATGGGTGCCCTGGATCTTCAGATCCTGAGCTTGGGCACTGCTTATAATTTGACAGCAATTTTGTATCTACTGAGTTTTAATTAAGCATACCTGGGAAACATTGGCATGCTTTCCTGTCCTACATGTGCGAAACTAGCTACCTGATGTGACACGGACGCTTTGCGAAGCAAGTTAACCGTAAGGATTCCAGCAAATGGCTAGCGAAGCATAACATCTTCCTGAGGAGAAATTTAAAAGTGTGTTTTTTTTACTGTATGGGGGTATGGACAATTGTTTAAACAAATTCATTCTAAACGACTATTCAGATTTATACATGACCAAAACTTTAGTGCTCTGATTTTGACGTGCTCTGCTTGACGCTGTTGTCTGTAGATATATTGGTGCCCTTTTTTTTCTGTGGATTGGACTTCAATAAATTAGGTATGGTTGGGGAACAATATTGACCCTTCTTTTTTGGGTCCAGTTAGGCTGCTAGATGTACCACACACAGTCGGCAAAAGCCATAAGATTCCTTTCCTTTTAGCAACAAACCAACCAAGGAGACGAAATGTAATAAGGATGAACGCGCCATTGCCTATGCCCTATCTGTTGGACTACACGGGTGTTGAAACTAAACAAGAATTGCCTTGCCATTGAGGGGGTATGGTTGTATGACTTGTCTCTGAATTGCTATTCTCTAGTTCTAAAAAAAAGTGTCTTCTGGAAAATAAAGAAGTATTGTGAAAGGGGTCAGACCTCAAACAGAGAATCCAGGATCAATCAGTGGGTTCCTGTATGGGACAGGGATTAGATCTTGACCACATTCGTTCAGCCATTTTAAGTCGAAATTAGGTTACAGCATAAATAACCATTACTCATGGAACATGGACCTTTTGCACCAGCATACAGTGGACGGTGGTTCAGATTAAATGGACGGTGGCAAAGAAATATTCAGAGCTGCGCGCATTGGTCCCAGCATAGATAGAACTGCACTACGCAAGCATGCATGGTGCAAAATATACTATACTAGAGAGTTTTTTTCCCCCTAAAGTTGCACTATCCCATGCAACATATACACAAGTACAGAGCTATTCTCAAGACACCAGTATCAAGTACACGCCTGAGATACACACACCATACAATTACAAGCATATGTACACTAGTAGTATTCAGTGTACATCGTTCACATGCATCCTCGGTGTTGAGTGACATTACAGCACACCATGCATGTAGGCAATGCAAGCAAGCAAGCGTGCTACTGCTACCTGCACCATATGCTCGAGATAGGATTGATCTATCTTGCAACGCCGTTAATTAATTCGTTGCTACTTGCTAACTTGCTACACATTAATTTGGCTGCCTACGCCTACGCCTACGCGACACTCGTCCTTTGTGAAGCTAGCTGTTTTTGCCCAGGCAAAAGACCAACCTTGGATCGCATCTCATGGGGACCCTGTTACAATATTAGGCATATTAATGATGAATTTATTTTAAAAATAAACTATAATAATAATTGAAAGTAGAACAATTGATATAAATATATTAGGCACTATCAATATGCTAATTGTAATGTTTATCTCATGCAAATTATTAGATGGACAGAATAATCGCGTAAGTACCACTGTTGGTACCTACCGCATCCCATACTGTGACAAGTCCTACTGGATGCGCTCTTTATCGTAACATGTGGATTTATTGCCATCTTATTACGCGAAGGTGACACTTCCTATCTTTACGCGGTAAAGAAAGATCTTTATTAACTTACAAGAAAATTAGATAAGAAACAAAAAAAAAGTCAAAAACAACAAGTGGCCATCATCGTGGGCAATAATAGGCTAATAGCCATGTTGTTGTAAGGTGCAAGAAAGATCCGAATGAGATACTCATGCACAACTAGTTCACTGTCTGTAATAATATTCTGCTTGTTTGGTTGCCATTTATGTATGGTGATATTCTTGTCAGAGGTCTAGGGCTTTCAGTATTACTCTATTCGTTTAAATAATTTTATTCATAATATATAACAAATTTTATGTTCCAATACAAATTATTACAATACGCTCTCTTTATACTCTTAATGATGACCTAGCCATTTTTAATATATCATGCAGTTTATATGTTAAGAGAAAATACGTCCTATAAACTATAATATAAACTGTACGAAGGGAGCAAAACTTGTGCTAGCTCGTATTCAACGTAGTGGTATCCAGAGGCGGATTTGGGCCTCGAGCCGATGGGGCTTGGGCCTAAGTCTTAGCCCAAATAACAATGAAAAATACTATTCATTTTCTATTTGGGTCCGAGGCCTGATACTGCACTCCCCAGTTCAGCCCAGTCGCCTAGGCTTGACTTGACCCGACGTCATGGCCAGAGGAACAATGGAGCAAGCCCTAGCTAGCCAGTCCACACGTACGTACCCCACGCCCGAGCCGAGGTCATGCTGCAGTAGCTCCCGCTTGAGCCCCGAGCCGAGGTCACATCGTAGCCGGCCGTCGCTCCGGCCCCACCCGCCGATCACCACCCTAGCACCGGCCCTGCATATTCTGAACTCTAATGCTCATCCCACGCCTAGCGCCCCCAGCCTCGACCTCGCCCGTCGCTGGAAGACTGGAGGCACCGATGTTGATCTCATCTCAGCGGCTATGCACCGCAGATCCCGGCGTCGGCGAGATGCCCGACAGCCGCTCAATCCGCTCCCGCCCACCGGTCACCACCCCCGCCCTCGCCTGCCCGCCAGGCGCCAGCTACCACCCCAACCGACCACCTGCCTGCTAGCCGCCGCCCCATCCCTGGCCCCGCCCGCCGACCACAACTCGCACGCAACGGCACAAGGTCGGAGAGCTGTAGCAAGTCTGCAAGTGGACAGGTGAAATGGTGAATAGGTGATGAATATCGTTCCTTTCTTCTCTCTCTCTCTGTGTGTGTGTGTGTGTGTGTGTGTGTGTGTGGATGTGGAATGTGGAGCTGTGGAGATGATGAATTCGATAGGATGATAATGATTGATCAGTTGATTGGTTAATGGTAGCTTTGGTTTTGCACTTATGCTTTGTGAATTGTGAAGAACTAAAGATTATGGAGTATGCTTTGTGAATTATGAACGGCTGTGTAAATTGAGCTAGTAATAATTAGTTATACTTATTGTTTGTCAATTGCATTAGGCATTAACTATTATCCAAACATCAAACATGATAAGAACCAGGATTCAACTTTTCGAACGAAATTCGTTCGTACCGCTCGCAAGCGAAAAACAAAACCGTTTCGAATTTCACTCAAATTCAATTTGAAATTCAAAAAATTTGAAAAATTTGAAAAAATTTATTCAAAATTTCTCTATAATTAGTATTAGTAGCCTTATGACCTCTGATGTGAATATTATTTTAAAAAACAAAGTTTAAAGATGTTTTTGAGCCATTCAATTTATTTAGTAGCAATATTTGTTGAATTATATATATTTAGTAGCAATATTTGTTGAAGTATATTTAGTAGTCATATTTATTGAAGTATATTTAGTACCAATATTTCTTTGTAAAAACTAGCAGCATGAAGCAAGAAGGGCATTATCCATAAAATCAAGACCTGTATTCAGAAAGTACATCTGAGTTTTTTCTTAAAATCACATATAAACTGCTAAGAGATCATTATACTAAATCAAAATCTCCGGTTTAACTTGTCAACAATCAATATAGAATTATATAAGACCTCTAGTGATAAACCGTCTATAATTTTTTTCTATTATTTTGAGAGAGAGCCATATCATAACTAAATTTTCAACACGAATGCAAGTATTAAACAATCAACTGCAATGCATAAAAAATAAATGAAAATACATTGTTACAGGATCTGCTACAGCCTACAAAAATCATAGTTGATCAAATAAGTGCAACATTTGAATCAGAATTTTAGACTACACCTCCATAACACACTGTATGTTTCAATATTTATTCAATTATATTTAATAGCAATATTTGTTGAAGTAATTCTTCAAATAACATTTTTGGCCTTTAATGCCTTTTTCCAAATTTTACAACAATTTTTTTATATAATTTTTCCCTAATGTTTCTATATTTCCCCTATTTTTTCAACTACCATCGGTTTTTTGAGCTTTTCGAGTGGTTTTCGAACCCAGCGGTTTTTCAAGCTTCCGAGCGAATTTTGAGCGGTTTTCGTTTAAAAACTGTGAATTTCGCTCGGAGGTTTCGAGCTTTTTTGACTAGATTTCAAATTCATTTGACTTTTGAACCGAGCGGTTTTAAGCGAATTTCGATACCGCTAGGATGTCGAAATTTGGGTTCAAAACGAAAAGTGAAACCCTGATAAGAACAATAATTGGTTATGGTTTGTTAATTGCTAGATTCGAACAACTTATACATTTCGTGATTAATTTATTGGACTCAATTTTTTTTTGCAGCTATCTGAGTGGAAACAATCAGGCCCCACACCTGACTTAAGCAACATGCACATCTTAACGGCATTGTAAGCTCAATGCATGCTTGACTTGTTCTTGAACCATTCATTCTAGAATTGTTCTCCTTCATGCTAACTTTTCTATATTTGAAAAGGCATCTTAATGGCAATCAGTTTACTGGGAAAACTCACCAACCTAAAGGAGTTGTAACTCTATAAGTACTCAATCTCCTTTTTTTGGTGTTTATCAGATAGTAAATATGCCTTACTTTCTTTGCTTTGGATAAGATAGTGTTACTGTTCCACTCAAACTCTCTCCATGACTAAGATTTCATTGATAAAAAATAGCGACAGTTTATGTAAAAGAACAATGATAGCATAGCAACTCTACCTATAATGTTTAGCTCATCTATGGGCTGAAGAAAACTTTATTCCTATTTTAACATTTGTGTGTTCTAAACCGTCATCTATTTGTATAACTGGTATCTTCTACCAAAGTTAGATTCTTAGTTTGTTAGGTAGCTCTAAACCTCTAACCTCATTATGATACTTAATTCTTAAAGCACTGTGCTATTTCAGTGATGGTTTTTTCCCCTTAGGCTACAAATTACAATAGTACAGTGCTATATTTTGTGATTAATTGATTGGACTCAATTTGATGTAATAGATTGAAGCCATTATCTTTAACATTAGTAATAATTAATCGTTTATTTTTAATCCAATGCTTGCTTAACTCTTAGCTCCGCCCCTGATGGTAGCCATTTACGTATGGTGTCGTGCTTTCCTTTGCATCATGCCCGTGGTCGATTGTAAAGTACAATAAACCGTGCCTATGGATCGATCCATGGACGTGGTGCCAACGGTCCGCCCGATCAAGTACAGACAAGTAGTATTGCAGGTGCACTGTTCATGTGCCTGGAAAGAGAGTCGGCTTGCCTTAAAATCTCCTCGTCATTCCTCGGAGGTGAGCTAGCCCACACTGTAGCCTGTAGCAGGCTAGCAGCATCAGGTTGCAGAATATGCAATTATATACGTGACTTTTCGTTCTTCGTGCCACCGTTTTCTTTGGTACAGATTAATCAAATCGTTTTCAAATTAAGTATTAAGGTCTCAACGGTATCGATTTACCGTGAAAATCATCAAAAATCAAAGAGTTTCGAAACTGAACGCTTAAACAAAATTTTTTTTAAAACAAATAAAAAAAACGAAAATCGATCGGTTCTCAAAAACCCATCGGATTTCTCAAAAAACCGATCGACGACTTGAAAACCGTTGGTTTTTACCAGTTTTTGACCGGTTTACGTCGCATAATATTTTAAAATTAAATTGGTTTACTGATTGGTTTAGGATTTCGAACCGATTTGATACGGTTGAAAACCAGGATTTTCGAACGGTTTTTGACGGTTTTGTGAACCTGCACTAGCCTAGTAGGCGAATATGAGCCTTGCAAATTGCACTGCGAGTACGAAAGACGAAGTTCCCTGATGCAGCGGCAAAGCAATGGATGGATCAACAGTAGTAGTATGTACATAACATCGTTTGCACTCAATTTGTCGAGTACGAGAGACGAATGAGCTTTCGCAACTTGTTGCGCATTTCGTCCTTCGGACGAAAGGAAGGACGAAAGGATTGATTATTCCTATTTCCTTCGCGCGCATCGGCAGCAGATCGAAGCGCCAAGTGCGCGCGCGGGGGTCTCTGTCGCTTTCCTTCGCTGCATTTATAGGTATAGGCCTGTAGGGCCGGCTTGTTTTTGTTTTAATTTTTTCTTTGTGTGTAAATATTAATTTTCTGGTACACTTTGCTACTTTCCTTTGAATTGTCATAATAAGTGGTTCTTTATTCTTTGTGGCTGTCAAGGTGGAAAGGTTTGCTCAGAAAAGAGGTTGTTTGCCGGTTGTCTTGCCTGAAGGGTGGTTGCTGGTAAAGTAAGGTGCCAAAGGTGGATAATTACTCAACAAAAAGAGGCGATTTTGTGTTTACGCCGGCTGTTTTGCTAGGAGTGCTGAAGGTGCGGGTGATGGTAGCTGATTGCTGGGAGCATGTTGCTGGAACTAGTTGTTTTCTAATGTCCCCTGTTTTGATTTTACTTCTCTAAGTGCTTTGACAGTTTGTGCACTGATGTGCTATTGGGTTGATATTTTCCTCACTAGGTTTGCTGTGATCTTGATGTTTTGAGGAGGTTTTGTAAGGTCTATCCAATATTCGAACTTGATGATGTAATCTCTCAGTTTCTTTAATGGAACTGGGGCATCAAAAATTGATGTCCTTTTAGTCTAAAAATAAAAATAAAAATAAATAGTTTGATTATCACAATTTAGTCTATCCATATACACTAAAATCTATAATCCACCTTATATGAGTTTTTAGATTTCAATTTTTAAAAAATTAACTTCTCTACGACCATAATTCAGAATCAATTTTTACAGGATCTAACGAAAAAACAAACAGCAGCGTTATCAAACTGAGTTGCACTGCAGTATGCACTGAACACTAGTACCAGTACAAGGAACAGTTGTGGATCAAAGTCTTCGGTCGCCTGATAAGACAGCATACTAAAGTAGTGATGGATCTTATACAAAGTATATATGATGGGCACATCATTTCATTTAAAATGATGCCAATGCGAAGCAAACGTGCAGCAACGCTACAAGCAGTTGAAAACGAAGGCAGGAGAACACATTTTATTAAGATGGAAAACACGCTTTGCCCATTATGTATCAGACGGTTATTCCGCATCTATTACTTTCTCCGTTCATTTTTATAAGATTTATTTTCTGAATGATCTTGTTCATAAATATAAAGTTTGCGTGTAGCTTTAATGAAATATTTCCTTTTATACCCCTATTTACTCTCTCTCAACCATATGCATTTATTCATACCATCCAAACAAAGTATATCTTTCATCTTCTAAGACAATTAAGTAGGAGCATCTAAGTCATTTTATCTCGTATCTTTCTAAATTTTAATGCAATCTTAATCCTTATGCAAAACTAATTGAGCAGTGTTTCTATTTTTTTCCTCCTAATAGAGATTGCACGAATCTTGAAGCAAACGAAAAGGTAAGTAATCACCATCTACCTTTCATTCATGTTTTAATGTTTGTGCAACTTTAAAAAAGAAGAGCATAGAAGCATCTCTCTAATTAAAACACGCCTTATAAAAATAAGTGGAGGGAGTATATCTTATTTGGCAGGTCGAGATCTGCGTAGACAAGCCGAGAATTTAAAATAAAACTTTGATACATCCACTTGGACGAGTTAGGATTTTGGCACACCCAAATAAGATAAGAGTATAAGACCTTAGCGTTAGAAGTTGCGGTAGAACCCCAGTAAGGCCCAACCAAGCATACCCATTTGATAGAACGGCCGACACGAGGTGCATCTATCGTACGGACGACCGAAAGAGCCGGAAAAATAAACCGGCCCTCGGGCCGTCAGATGGATGGTGCATCGATCAGCGTCGCATTGATGGGGGCGGCCTGCACTTGTGCGGCGGCCGGCCGCGTGGACGCGTGATGCAGCGGGCGGGTGGCGGTTCGGCCGAGTGCGTCTGCATTGCCGTGATGTGCGGCCGACCATCTCACGCACTTGTCGAGATGGGATGTGGCAGCTTCGGCCGGCGAGAGGCCGTGGAGCTTGGAAAGGGCGGCGCTAGGCCGGAGTACCGCGCGCCGCCAGATTTGGTTCTGGCGACGGTCGGGCGGGACCAGCCCATGTGCTGCTTGCGTGCACGCTCCAATGTCCCATCTGGCGATCTCGCGCCGCGGACGTGCAGTGATGCAGCGGCCCAGTGTGACATGTGCACGCGGTGGGCCAATCTTACGATCCCTTCAAATCCGCCTTCTGTGCAGCAAAGCGGAGTTCGCGTTGCCTAGTAGAAGGATGGGCAATTTCGCATAAAAAGAAGCACTAACCACATGTTTTTTTTTTGAAGCAAAACGGTAGGAGATTATCCTACCGTGAATATATTAATATATAAAAGTTACGAAATGTGCAAAAATAAAAAGGTAAAAAAGAAAAAGAGTATGAATCACTGTAAGCTATCTAGCCAGTCAACAATTTGAGGAAAGTATGTAAGCGCTAACTACACGTGGAAGGAGCTAGCTGTAAATTTTGCATTTTACAGCTGCGTGATGCCTTCCAAGAAGCGTGGCGTGGCCAATGTGGCGACGTACGCGTCCGTGCTAACAAATGCTGATCACCATCACAACTCACATGCCCCTGGCTGGCACCTCTCAACAAGTAATCCCACCGCAGAGCTACTTCAGTTTGCCATCACTACTGGTACAATCACTACGTCCAAGAGAGAGAGATTCTCTCTCTGCAAATTTACGGGCCACTTCCTTCCTCTGGTGAGGCCCACAGCCCTCGGCCCACTAAAACATCGGCGTTTTAGTCTAAGCCAACCAGGCCACTCAAGTAGCGTGCTTCCCCTTCGTCTCCGCTGATCCGCTCCCTCCGAACTCCTCTCCTCTGGAGAACTGAGGCTGAGCGTTAGCCTGCTGGTTGAGGGTGCCGGCGTGCGGCACGTTTGCCTGCGTGTCTCGCAAAAATACCGGGCAGCACACGTGAGCACGTTAAATGAGACAGTGTGTTTCGTGCTTTAAATGTTTCTAAGCATTCGATTAATTTTTTAGCGTGTGTAGAGAGTATATACGCACGGTAGCATACCAAAAAAATTCCCTCTCCTCCTCTCCTGCCCTTTCAAAAAAGAAGAAGGAAAAATAGAACTCTCCTCTCCGCTTTGCCATTGCCCGCCACCTCCCGCTAGCTCGCCAACGGAATCGTGCCATCCACTGCTCCCCGCCGCGCTCCTCCAAATACGCGGCAAGACGCCCGACCACGCCGTCCCCGATCGACATGGTAGCATAGTTATAGTATACTCATAGTACCTTAGAATAAACTCTAATACAAACGTAATTGAATATGTGTATATTAATTCAAAGTCAATTATATGGATACACATATCATTGTGGGATTTATTCTGTAGTTGACGATTCAGAGTATTGATCGTTTTCATATATTCTATATATTATGGATCATTACTTACCATCAATATGAGTATATGAAAACTTGTGTAGTTAATATATACTCATATCAATTTAAATAAAAAATTTAAATTGAGGTTGATTGTCTCTTAATCATTAAAAAATATTTTATCATGTGTTGATGATATTCCTTTGATCGATTAAAGGATAAATGATAGTTCTCGAGTATAACGAAACATTAGTTGCATCGGTGTACTCAAGATACAACCATTTCATTCAAATTGATTAGGGCTGTGCTCAATCGATCTTAAAGGTATCAATTATGTGTTAATAGAGTGAAATAGATGATTGAGAAAATAATAAATTTTGGACTAATTTTTTTAATGAGTTTGAAATAGGTTTAATCCAAATGGTTGAGATAATGAATCAGGATAAGGACGCATCATGGGTTGATGGACGTTAACAGGAGATTCCGAAGAAAAAGAAGCGAAGAAGTGGCGAATTTGAACAAAAAGTCAAAGACCGCTCGAAAAGTGGCGAATTTCGAGCGATTTTCAGCGAAAATGACGATAGGTTGAAAATTTGGAAAAAAATATTGTAAAATTCTAAACTTCGTTTTTTTTTTCAAAAAAAAAAAATTCACACCAGTGGTCATAAAAGCTATTAATATTAATTTTAGAGAACTTTCGCATAATTGTTTTATTTTTTTGAATTTGAGGGGTAAACCGAATGAAATCCTTTTTCGAATCGGAGCGATACGAGCGAATTTCAAGTGAATCTCGATGAAAAACTAAATCCTGGTTGACTCTCTTGCAACCACAAACGTACGTGCTGGCTCTACGCCTTTTATCGCCGCAAAAATTAACCACGGCTAAGAGCCTGAAATCGTGCGACAGGCTGTAGAAACGCGCTTGGATATGCCGCCAAGGACTAACAAGCCCAAGCCGATCCAATGGTAATGGCCTATGGGCTCGCCGTAATGGACCATACATATTGGCATTTTAGCCCATGAGGCCACGGCGGTGATCCCATCTCGAGCCGTGCGAAACTTCTGAAGCTTGCAAGAGCGTATAGCACTAGACGAAACTGCAGCCATAATACTGCAGTGAGTGCAGCCTGCAGACACCCAACGCCTCAAAAAGTCGAATCGAGATCCAGACCCAAGTAGAAACGTTGTTTTACCGGGCAACAAAACGCATGGATCGAATAAGCTACGGATCAAAAAAGTCCCAAGTGTAACACCACGTAGACCCAAATTTGCTCCTGGGGAATGGAGAGTCGATCCAAAATCAGCCGGGAATTAGGGGAATGAGACCGCCAACTTTTATTTTTGTTGCTGCGCAAACATCATCGATCCCACGCAGGACCACCTGAGACGAGATTCGCCCTACCGAATGGTTGCTTTCGACTTACTTGACCCCTCGATGGTTTGTCCTTTGTGCCATGCCATCTGCTCATTATATTACACACCAAACACAACGTTTAGCCGGGCCTCTTATCCCAGGTAGAGTAGAGTGATTAGGATACATGGGTAGAGCTAGCATTAAGCAGCTGGTTACATCAGTGAGTAGCTAGGATGTTAAGATAGAGGAGCGCTAGATGAACATGCATGTGTGATGATGATGTAACAGTTTCAAGTCTCGAGGCAATCGATCGAGCATTTTTGTGTGTGTCCTACGCAAGCTACCTAGAGCCCATTTTTTTATGGGCACGTTGGTTGGTTGGAGAACAATTAAAGTACACAGCTAGTCCTAAACTACTGCAAGTTTAATTAGGAGAGGATGATTCCTGCTTATCCACTAATCCAAGAGCATGGAGCTTGTAAGTGTAGGTTACTACTAGACAGTAGGTACACAGCAAGTTATCTTTCTTTACTAGTTTGCTTAATTTTTGGAGCGTGCAGCTAGTATTACTTTACTGAACTAGGAATCATGTGTTGTTTATAAAGAAACATGGGAAGCGTTGCTGACCTCCGTAGAGGCCGCTGTACATGTTTTATATCATGAGTCAAGAAGAGATTGGAATACAACAACCGTGGCTGAGTACGTAACCTAGCCGAATACGCTCGGTAGTTTGTTACAACAAACTTATCTATACACTAACTCATATCTGCTAATTCTAACAGCCTCCCTCAATCACAACTTCCTTAAGTTGAGATTGTTCTTAAACTCTTCCAGCCTTTGATGAGTTAACTCCTTGGTAAAACCATCTGCTTCTTGATCTCCTGTAGATATGAATCGAACCTCCAATCTCTTCTGCATCTCTGACAAAATGATAATCAACTTCTATGTGTTTCGTTCTGGCATGAAATACAGGATTTGAAGAAAGATACTTTGCTCCCATATTATCACACCATAGTCGAGCACTCCTAGGACATGGTATTCTCAACTCATCTAGCAAGGTTTGAATCCACATTACTTCTGCTGTGGCATTTGCCATTGCTTTGTATTCTGCCTCAATACTGGACCTGGATACAGTTGGTTGTTTCTTGGCACTTCATGAAATAAGATTTGATCCAAGAAAGATAGCAAAACCACCAGTTGATTTTCTATCATCTGAGCATCCAGCCCAATCTGCATCAGAGAATACACTGACTAGTAGAGATGGCGACTTCTGAATTTTAAACCAACACCCAAAGTGAACTTGACATATCTTAGAATTCTTTTAACAGCTGTCGAATGCTGATTTGTAGGCACATGCAAATATTGGCATACCTTGTTAACTGCAAAGGAGCTACAATTCTCGTGGTCGCAGTGGTGATCGCGGAAGGGGACGTGGCCAGTCCAAGGGATCCTATCAAAATTCAGCTCGGATCAACCCCGATTCAACCCAAGCTGGCGCAGGGCGAAACCAGAAGACCACCGTGTGCCAAGTCTGCTTCAAACGAGGTCATGCCGCAGCAGTCTGTTGGCACCGTTTTGATGAAACATTTGTCCCAGATCAGCGCTTGGTAGCCGTTGCAATGTCTTCATCCAGCAACAACTCCATGTGGTACACCAACACAGGGGCCACAGATCACATTACTGGAGAACTCGACAAGCTGGTAATGCATGATCGCTACAACGGGCACGATCAGATCCATACGGCAAATGGTGCAGGTATGAACATTAATCACATTGGTAGCTCAGTTATTCATACCCCTAACCGTGCTCTCCTTCTTCGCAATGTTTTGCATGTTCCACAAGCAACAAAAAATCTCTTTTCTGTCCATCGTTTCACCACTGATAATAACACTTTTCTTGAGTTTCACCCTCACTGTTTCTTGGTCAAGGATCAGGCAACGAAGAAGGTGCTGCTCCGCGGACCATGTAAAGGTGGTCTATATCCTTTGCCGGCCCTTTCATCTGCGCTCCAGAAGCATGTCCTTGCCGCCACCTCCACTATCACACCGTCCTTCTCCCGCTGGCACAGTCGTCTAGGACATCCGTCCTATGACATAGTTCATCTAGTCATTAGTAGCTGTCGTCTTCCTTGTTCTAGTGATATTTCTAGAGAGTCCATATGTGATGCTTGTCAGCAAGCAAAGGCACATCAATTACCATATCCTGTGTCCACTAGCAAGTCTAGTGCTCCTTTACAGCTTATTTTTTCTTATGTTTGGGGACCTGCTATTGATTCCTTTGGTGGCAAGAAGTATTATGTCAGCTTTATTGATGATTATAGCAAATTTACGTGGATTTATTTGCTTCGTCTTAAATCTGAAGTGTTTAAATACTTTCATGAGTTTCAGTCTCTTGTTGAGCGCCTTCTTGGTCGCAAAATTATTGATGTGCAAAGTGATTGGGGTGGTGAATATGCGCGATTGAATTCCTTTTTTTCGACAGATTGGCATCTCTCATTTTGTTTCCTGCCCTCATGCACATCAACAAAATGGTAGTGCAAAGCGCAAACATCGTCATATTGTTGAATCTGGCCTTGCTTTGCTTGCCCAGGCTTCCATGCCGCTGAAGTATTGGGATCAAGCCTTTCTCGCTGCCACCCATCTCATCAATCAATTTCCTAGCCGTGTCATCGACAATGATACCCCTCTTTTTCGTCTTCTTGGTCATCAACCTGAGTATTCCAGTCTTCGGATCTTTGGATGTGCCTGTTGGCCCTACCTTCGTCCCTATAACTCACATAAACTTTAGTTCAGATCGAAACGATGTGTATTTCTCGGTTATAGCAACATGCATAAGTGATTTAAATGCCTCGACGTTGCGGCCGGTCACATATCTCTCTCTCGCGATGTTCTCTTTGATGAAACTATGTTTCCTTTTGCTGACCTGCATCCCAATGCGGGCACTCATTTTCGATCTGAACACCTTCTTTCTAATTCTTTATCTAGGGGTATGTCTACTGACAACAGTGATGATTCTTGTTCACCTAATCCCACTGATGGCACAGGTGTTTGTGTCGAACACTTGGCTCCCACTCATGGCTTCATGTAGGATTATGAGCAGTCTGAAGCCTCACCTTCGGATCGCACTTCATTAGCTGTGACATCTCTTGGCGGTTCTGGCGCACCCTTCTGCATCTCCCCTTCAGCGACCTGTCCACATGTAGACACTGGCGGGTCTGCCATCTCACCGTCTGCAGCTGCGCTCAGTGAAGTCGGTACTGCCAGAGGTCAGCAGTACCGCAGAAAGCACGCTGGTAGTACCGAGTTTCTTATGCAATGACTAGTTTTCTTGCCGTTGGACTGGAGGACGGCACTACCGGCCCTGGAAGGGTGGTGTACTGATTTTGCTAAAACTGCCATATTTGCTCCTCCCTACAGCTAGATTTCATGTGGGAGGCTGAAAAGGAGCCTTGGGACTGGTATTTGGTTTTGCTTACTTTGGGGAGTGTTTTGTGGGAGTTGTGTGCATGTGTTGCTCTTCCCCATTTGGTTCTTGACCTAAGAGTGAGCTCTAATTATATGTGTTGAAATTAGAGAGTGGATTGAGGCCTCATTGTGCATGTGTTGCGCATTAAGAGGATCTTAGTGCATGTGTTGTACTTAGGAGGTCACTAGAGTGCGTGTGTTGCACTAGGTGAAGTTCAAGCGGAGGCTTGACTTGTTACTCTTGCAGGTTGCCGCCTCCTAGACGGCGTAGGAGCATTGTGCGCGGGAGCTTCTCAACATGGATTGTGAGAAGTCCCTACGAAGTTTGTGAAGGCCAGAGCACGCCTACCCGGAGGGGTAAAGTTACTACCACTAGTGGATTCAAGGCGGGTGCTCAAGTGTGGAGCCAATCCATCGTGTTTGGGCTTGCCTCAACGTGGATTAGGAGAGACTAGCAAGTCTTCGAGACCACGGTAAAAATTTTCATATCTCCTTGTGCTTTGTTTGCTTGCAATTCTTTTTTTACCTTATTGTAATTTACATTCCTAAAATTAAATTGCTTTCTTGAGTAGAATTGCAATTCTTGTGTAGAGACTAAATTAGTTAGTGCACTTAGTCAGCCTAGTTGATTTAGGCTTTACTTCTCAAAATCTGTTTTTTTTCCTTCATTTTTTGCATTATTTATTATTAAAGTTTTAACATAGGGGTTAAATAGAGTGTGTAACGAAAGAATTTTTTAAAAGCCACCTATTCACCCCTTCTAGTTAGCATCCTCGACCCTTCAACTGGAACGCTCACTGGACCGAGGCGAAGGAGATGGGCTGGATCTTACTAGAGAAAGAGGTGGGGGCAGAGACCGGAGGGGGGCGCTGGCAGCCGGAGTGAGGCTAGGGTTGGAGTTGGAGGCAGGGTTGCGCTAGGAGGAAGGTGGGAGTGGAGGCCAATGGAAGAGTAAAGATGAGAAGATAATGAGGAGGAAGATCACTCAAGAATATATCTGACATATGGGATTAGAGGCAATTTATATTGAATAGGAAAAATCTGACAACTTTTAAGTGGTTAACGGCAATCGAACATAATAGAACTGATAGGAGTAAAAAAATGGAATGAAATTTGAGATCTAATGGTAATGAAGGGAGGAGCAGTTTCACGATATCATTTTACAAAGTCAACCAACTTTTAATGAATAATAAAGAATTTTCTTTTTTTTACCATCTTTATAATTTGATATGTCAAACAAGGACATTCAGGCCGCCATCGCTGCCCCTTAGCAAATCAATCTTGCCACCCGAGGACAACTGTCATGCTGACTGCATGTGTCCATCCTATCACCGGAACTACAACTTTATCAAAATAAGAGGTAGTCCTAATTGCCCCTTTTGCATTATTTTGTTTGTTTAACATGGGCATTGTTTTCTTTGAAGCACTTTTCTTTAGTAGGCCATAAAGAGTGAAGGATTGAAAATGATGATCAAAGGGGGGCGAATGATCACAACAAAATTTCTCCCCAAAGAGACCTACCAAAATTCCCAAGACCTCATAAGTGCGAAAGAAGAAAATATTCTGAAAAATCAGCCCAGGAGCGGCAATACTATGCTACAGAAGCCAGTAGTGATGGGATGAACAGTAACCTCGGTACTACCGGGATACTGTAGCGGTAGTGTGAACAGTAAAATAAGCACGATCTCAAAACCAATATCAACGAATCTTTTGATCGGCTGATCCAAACTTCATGAAACTTTGTAGAGGCCTTCCTATGGATGTCAGGAACTTATTCAACCTTCAGTTGCAAGGATTGATGTTAAAGTTCTAACATTTTTTTCAGTTCAAGGAAGAATGCTCAAGAACAGGGTCAAAAACCAATCTTCACTCCAAGCTTGCTCGTGGGGTTTTAATGATCAAAATGATATTGGATATCCTCCCACTTATCACAACAAGCAAGAACACAAGATACAAAAGCCCTAAATACGATCTACAAAGAAATCTTAAAGATTGATCAAAAAGGCCGATTTCTTACAAGGTTAATCAAAGTTTTGCCTAGATGATTGGGATATGATTTGAGAAGGATTCATTCATCAATCATTCATCCTCGGTATACAATCCACAAACATTTAGAAGAAGGTGAGGCAAAATTCATATGTGTGAAATTAAATTGCTGAATTTGAGAAAAAAAATATAAATGCGAAAAGTAAATTTAGAATAGTAAGGTAATAAAATTTTATTTGTTGGATGAAAGGTTTACAAAGCCTCACAATAATTTGGGCAAAGCTCAAAGGAGTAGCAAAACCATCAAGGGGAGAAACACCCCTCTCCCCCTCTATTTATAGCCCTCATGAATCATCCTACACCCATGGATGAGTTTTTTCATCCATAAGTAACCCCACCAAAGACTAGGATTGACTCAACCACTCATACATGGGCTAACCCGAAACCCAATAAAATAACGGGTTTTGTATGCTTCTCAAATCTAGTTAACTTGACCGCTACTCTATCCCCTAAACCGTAATCCAAAAGCTCTCCTTGATCCATCCAATCTGTTCACTTGCCTTCTCGGCTTGCAGCGACTCTGTTTTTTGTCATCCTTCAGCCATCCCCGACTGTCTTTGGTCATCCTCAGCGCACCTCCCCTAGTCCCAATCATCCTCCGCTTCACCATGACCTGGTACAGATGTCCTACAACCATCAAAGACAAGGAAACACATCACATAGCAATATTCAAATTTATATGCAATTATCATCCAAAATCAAAATTCAAATATCAACTTCGCAATCAAAGTCGGCGCTGCCACCCATCTGGGGCCGGTAGTGCCGCTTGGCCGGCACTATCACTCCCAGTAGCTGGTAATACCGCTCGCACTTAACCCTGTGCGAAGACCGTCTCTGGAAAAAGACTACCGCATCCACGGCTGGTAGCTCTGACCGGCTGGCATTGCCTCCCATCCCAAACCGGTAGTGCCGCCTGTCCGGCACTACTGCACCTCCAAGACCAGTAATGCCACCCTACACTGACAGCACATCAAATTGCTTCAAATTCAAAACAGAATTCAAATAAAACTCCAAACATGAGCACACCTTACTCAAATACAGTCAAATACTCATCACTTATAAGAATAAACCTCTACGTGGTCTTTCAAATAGTTTTTTTTTTTCATCTGTGTTTGCTGGTGGGATTTTCTTGAAAATATGCTTGTTTTTTTGCAATAATATGCAGAAGAAAATCATGTGTCTTGGTATGCACTTATTTTTCAACATCCACTGATAGAGGGGGAAATTTGATTATGTTCAGAATGCTAAATAAGCTTTGGAAATGCTGAGCACATCTGAACCCTAAATACTGAAGAAAAACTCATTGATAGTTGTTGCTCAATTAGTTCATCTGTAATTAGTTTAGTATACATGTTAAACTGAGAAGTGTGGCTATCGGTTTGTGCAACTCAATGCAAGTTTCCATAATTTGGATGTCAAAGATCTATGTTGATGTTGGTTGATCTGTCTTTTCCAAGTTTTGGAGGTATTGACTTTTTGTGCATGCAAGGCAAGAAATATGATGGATGCTTTTGTAATAGTTAGTTGTGATTGTGTGGACTAAAGCTGACGTGTGATCAGTTTGTGATGTCAATGTGAAATATGATCTATTTTGTTGTTTGGTTGAACGTACCAATCATTTTGAGTTGTAATATGTGATGAAAACACAGACTATGCCAGATGCACATGGATGCGCACAACAATAAGCTAATGTTTGTCTTTGCCTATATATATATGACCAACTGTGTGTAATAAGTTAGAACAGTGCTTTTATGTTTTCCTTCTAATATAAGTTGCATAAATCTTGAATCAAATGAAGAGATAAATAATCACCATATTTAAACTTCATTTATGCTTTAATATTTTTGCAACTTTAAAAAGAAAAGCATAGAAGCATATCTCAACAAGTTATTATAAATGCGACTCGTGGACATATTTCTATGTTTGTTCTGATTGTGTGAATTAATGTTATTTGAATGCATGCTTGAAGTTGGATGGTATTGATTATTGATAAGTATTGCGATACTTTGGATAATAAGATACAACGGAGCAATACATATAACAATGCATATTTCAATTGGCCGACACATATTATGTAAAAACCATTCCGAAATTCTACATATGAGAAAACATAGGGGGCTAACAATGTGCCGGCACATATATGAGATTAGCAACATCATATCCGTCAAATAAATCCACTATATACCGGCAAAGTTGTTTCGGTCGGCAAAAACTTTTCTGTCGAAAAATGTTTTATTTATCGGTCAGCTAAGCCATCAGCTTTTTCCGATGGCTATCTGTCGGCAAAGCTTTTTTCCGACAGATAAACTGTCTCTGGATGGATCTTTCGCCGACCGATGATTGTGTGGGAAGAACTGTATATGGTGCGGTGAGGATCCCATACAAAAGGCACTGTCAGCGTCGACGCACAGCTCGGTACACCAATAAATTGCCCTACTGACTTTGCCCATTAGATAGGGTAGTGTAGTAGCCGTATTAGACAAAACAAAAGGTGGTCCTCCTCCGTGCACCAACCATCTCATTTAGTATTGATGGTTGGACAAACTCATACGCTGTCTTTACGCGTATACATACAGTGGTCCTCATCCATGGTATGGGGGCAGCTTTGAAATCCTCGCCAAGTTTGTACAGGAATGCACCTTCAAATTAAGGAGCCTGTACAAGGATGCAAGTTCACAGACATAATATGGCCAGCCTGTTGTAATAATATTATTGCACAGTGAAATTGGGCTCTCTGCGCGGCACCCATTAGGCCATTACTCTACTACAGAGGCAGGGTACTACTCCTCCAGTGATGAACTCAGGCAGGAGGCCAGGAGCAGGACAAGGACAATAAAAAGTGTACAATTTGCAAGTACATGTACACAGCTTTCTTTTCTCTTAAAAAAAAGTTATGTCTCGAGAAGGGTACTTAATTGGGATAAGCGCACCATCACTGACTGTCCCCGTTTCACGCACGAAAGACTGTCATGCATCACTCAATCAAAAGTTGGCAGGCGCCTGTGCAAAGAAAAGGACAAGTAAAGAATATAAAAGTCGTCCGAATGGAGCCAAGAGGGAAGGGCCGTGGCTCTCTACGCACTATTTTATTCGCGAACAAAGCGGAAGCAGAAGTAGTCCGCTTGGGAATTTCAGGGATCGCAGGGTTCAATAATCACCGGGTTCAGAGAACAGGCTCTTCTCTCTCTCTCTCTCTCTCTCTCTCTCTCTCTCTTCGGCTGTCAGGAATAAATGGAAGCATCTGATCCTCTATGGCGGCGACGCTAGTTACTAGATTGCCATGGAAGGGGAGAGAGAATGTCTGTGTATTAATTTCTTCGAGAGAAAGTAAGGTGGATCGCTAACCATTTAGGATTGCAAATGATTGCATTGGCTCTGGAAGGAGATGGCGTGCACGTAAACTATCGTCGTTTCGTTTGGTGACTCGTAAATAAGCTTACATGAACACGAAACGAAATTGGTTTATGTAAAATACAATGCATACATGAGGATGGATCAACTTCGGTTAATGCAAGCTGCAAAGTCGGAGATCTAAATCTAAATCTCGGCGAGATCTCAGTGATTTCGGCCGAAATCTCAATGTTTTTTTTATGAGACTTTTATTTTTTTTTGAACGGATTTGATTAAATTTTAGATTAAGACCATCCACAAAAAAATTTGACATGTTTTTTATCATTTTTTGTCAAAACAAGTTGACCAAAATCTCGATGATTTTAGTCGAAATCTAGAATTTTCCGGTTAAATAATAATAATTTTTTTAATTTCGTCTAAATTTTATTTAAAATTTTAAGATCCCACCGCAATTTCGAATTTCGACCGTCCCGAGCTTTCTACAAACAAAATGTTAAACCTCGGATACAACCGTTCGTTGAATCCCTCGACGACATACGTTAGTTCACGGTAGTTGCTACTTCATTTCCAGCAAAAGCATCATGGCTTGTACGGAACATTTGATGGTAATCGCTTTTCTGTCGACATCTTGCCGGACATTGCCTTTTTTCCTAGGCCTATTAAAGCTTCCGTTCATGCGCACACCGAGCTGTCAGAGTGTTAGTACGGGCTACGAGCATCACGTCGTACACCTTATCTCCGGGGCATTTGAAAGAGTCTTTCTCCTGTGTGCATCAGCTGTACTGAACTCCCGTCCCCAAGCAGGCTCAGTGGTTGTACTGCTCGACTCCCACGAGTACTTAGCCCACAGCAATAGTTCGTAATTCACCAATCACCCTTCAATTCTTTAGCTGGAGCAGTACCCAATTAGCAAAGAAAATCGCCAAAATGAATAATGCTCATTACATCTTCGTCGTACCAGAAGTCTAGAACATGGCAAGCGAAGCTAGTATCCTAACTTCCAAATTTTATTTCTCATACATGTCATTCTATATTTTGCTAATTTTTTCTTCTATATCTATTATCTTTAGCTATTTTTAATGTTATTTACTACCATGAAATAGAGTGAAACGCACCACATAAAAATATGATAAAAAAACATAACACAATCTTTTATAAGTATACTTGACAAAAATATACTAAGAATATAATATCTACCCAAGAAGAGTAGTACGTAGTGGAGCAGTGATTAAGTTGCGACAATTTTTCGTACCATTGAGACGCCCTTATCGAGGATGGATTTCCGTGTCTGGTATCGCTTTAGTGGAGTACTTACTATTTTAAAACTCGTATACTACTTAAAGTTTCGAACAGTAAACATTCATGTCGCGACGAGGTGCTCTAGCATGCACCTACAGAAATTACAAACCAGCTGCAACGTGTAATTATGGCTGATGCAGCAGGTGGTACACTCCGAGGAAAAGCACGCATTTACTCTGCAGCTGCCTTGCGCCCCTTGCAAGGGTCGCAAGCGCCAATCTTTGCAGTGATGCATGCATGCTTTTTAGTAGCAAATTAGTCGAAAGCCAACAAGCAGGTGGCTACCCGACGCTCACGAAGCAGTGGAGTGGAGCCATATGATCGACAAATGCCGTACACCACCACAATCAGGTATTATATGCTTTGACAAGAAAGAGTTGAAGAAGCCGACCATATCTGAAGATCACAAAGGCAAGGCAAAAAAATAAGAACAAGATGAAGCCTTTGTCAAGAGAGGACGCCTCAGTAGAGCAGCGTCTGACCTACAACTAGGGCAAGGGTCTATGGAGGAAGCAGGTTGGCCATTCTAACGACTAGTCTGAATCCAAGGGCCCTAGCGCCACTAGCGGAAATGATCGTTGGTGCCCACTTCATAATGCACCTTAGCACGATTTGCGTAACTATCAAACCTAGCAAAAACGCATGGATAACGGCTACTCGGGTAAGGGCCAATGCCTATATTGCCCGAAAGTGGCGGTCCCAACAACATCATAGACACTGAAGAAGATGAAGAGATGGCGTCAGAAGCCCGACAACCATATCAATATCATCTTCCGAGGCTCAACTGCCAATTCTCAAACAGGCAATTCAAATCCACACGGAGAGAGGTCAACAACGCCGACACCCAACCAGGTAAGTCTAGCTACCCAATGTGGTCAAATGTGGGTTTGACCTTAACAACAACAATTGTCCAAAAAGTATATCCACACCTCGAAACTTCCGCTGGTGGTTTCTTTTATAATAAGTAATTGTAAATTAGAAAGAGTATTGGTCGGTGGTGGAAATGCTTTGGACTTGCTTTTTATTAGTAATATAGATGAGATTCAAACGCCTTATTAAAAAATAAAGCCAGTTACAAATCCTTTCTTTGGGATAGTACCTAGTCCTTGGGTAACACCTATCGATCAAATAGTGTTGCCAGTAACATTTGAAGATTCTAATAATTTTCGAACAGAGTTAAGTACTTTCGAAACAATTGATTTTGAGTTCACTTATAATGCCATCTTAGGCAGGCCACCACTAACTAAATTCCTGGGTGCTACCTATCACGCCTACTATAGCATCAAAATTCTTACAATCGTAAATCTTTAGATATTTGCTTATCAGCTTCCATTAAGAGATCTTAATTGTGCAAAAAAGCCAAACAAGGCCGAAAAAGACTGCAAAGACAGAACGGTTGAAAGCAACTCCTCAGCCAAATCCTAAATCTCGGTCGGGTAAATTTTTTTTAAATACTACAATACTCATCCAAATCTCGGTGAGATCTCGGTGATTTCGGCCGAAATTTCAATGTTTTTTTACTGGATTTTTATTTTTCTTGAACGGATTTGATTGGATTTAAGGTCAAGACCATCCATAAAAAAAAATTCACGTGTTTTTGACAATTTTTCGGTCAAAAAAAGTTGACCAAAATCTCGGTGATTCGGTCAAAATCTTGGATTTTCCTATTGAAAAAATTGAATTTAAAATTTGATTTTTGGTTTTCGTCTAAATTTTATTTACAATTCTAAGATCTCGCCGAGATTTCAAATTTCGACCACCCCAGATTTCTACTAAAACAAAATGTTATACCTCGGATATAGGCGGTAGTACCGTTCTAGCAGGCTTTTCTTAAAAATTTAAGGAAATGCATGAGTTCAAATATGAGCATAAATTTGAGCCAAGACACTTACCAAATTCAAGCTACTAGCCATAAATTTTTTCTCTACGGCACTTAATCTAGCAATCCGATCTTTTATCCAAACATTGAGATCGGCAAAATCTATAAAGGTCCTTAACACATTTATATCTTGGCCTTGAACTTGAACACATTGTATCGCTTGATTTCGACCATCACATTTCATCTTTTCTCATGTATCCACATGGACCAACCTATTCTCATACTCAATTCAAAATTGTTAGTCCATTAAACATGATTGTCATTAATTACCAAAACCTTAATCAAATTTAAAGGCCTAGATGCTTCAGCGTGACGTTACATGGGAGGTAATCGAGCAAATATTAGCCATATGGCCTGACAAACAACCAATAAAGCATAATGTATGGCATTTTCACTCCTGATCGGCAAGAAGACAACCAACAAGGGTTGGACAAACTTTTAGATGATGATTTCATCACGAAGTTGACCACTTGAATTGGCTCACAAACCAAGTCATGGTCAAGAAAGCCATTGGTAAGTGGTGCATGCACGTTTTTTTTTTTTTTTACCAATTTAAACATTGCATTTTTTAAGGATTAGTTCCCTTTACCCCATATTGACCAACTGGTCGACACAATTGCGGATGTGAATTGATGAGTTTTATGGATGCTTATTCATGTTATCATCAAGAAGTATGACAAGAGAAGATGAAGAGAAAACTGCTTTCATCACTGCATTCAGTGTCTACTGCTACGTTAAGACGTCGTTTGGTCAAAAATACTGGTGCCATGTTCCGGCGCCTGATGCAGAAGAACTTTGAAGACCAAATAGGGCATAATCTGGAAGGTTATGTAGATGATCTCACTGTAAAGAGCACAAACACTCTGATCATTTGTCTGATTTGATAGAACATTTAATAATTTGAATAAATATGGAATGAAGTTGAATATAGAAAAAATGTACTTTTTGTGTTTCTTCTGGAAAGTTAATCAATTTTCTTACTAGTTATCGTGGAATTGAAGTTAATCCCTCCAAAAAAAGACAAGCAATTGAGTCACTACGACCACCTTCTACTGTGTAAAGGAAATTCGATGATTGACTAGTCCAATTTTGGTACTTAATCATTTCATTTCTCAATCAAGTGGACGTGGGTTACTTTCTTTTAAGTTAATTTGTGAGCATGACAAATTTCACTAGTAGGATGAATCAAATATAGCCTTTAAAAATATAAAAACTTATTAAGCAAATCTATCCATATTAGCATCACCCTTTCCAAAAAAAAAAAAACTTTCTTGATATATTTAGCTGCTACGCCTAATGTAATCGGTACCGTACTTGTCACAGAACGAGATAAGATTCAAGGGTTGTTTGTTCCACGAATTATCGTGATGCAAGCGTGCATGGGCAGGGATATCGATGGATGATCCAGTTTGGTGCCATGTAGGCTTTCAGCCATAGGGTGGTAAATAAGTGTCAGTGACCTACTCAGTGAAGTGAAGTTGTCGATGATCGTGAAGCGTCTGTAAAGATACGATCAAGATGGCAGTTGTTGTAGGAGGTCCCTCTGATCGATGAAGTGTGGCAACACACACGCTGCCACACACACACACAGAAAAAACGCCTGCCTCTTTTTTCCCATCAGATACAAAAAAGGACGTGAGAGAGACAAGGAGAGGGAAAGGTTGAGGAGAAAAGGACTGGGAGGTTTGTTCCTTCCTGGCTACTTTTGCATGCAGGAGAGGCAAAAGCGCAAGGGACGGCGATCATTGTGTGATGGGCAGCAGGGGCACAGCCAGACGGCAATAAAGCTACTTCACTTATTACCGGGTCAGTGCCCAGTGGAGCATGAAGCCTGTTGACAGTGAGTACGTATCATACTGTTAAAATTGAAGGGGGGGAAATACACATTCCGCCCCTCAACGAAGCTGTGTTTTCTGTAGGAAAGAATCGAAGAGTTCGTGAGAAACCGCACGTACTTTCTCCGTTGTGAACTTAACCGAAATGTTTTACTGTAGACCTGAGAAATCCAAACAATTTATAAATCTAACGTTCTTCTTTTTCCACACCGGGGTTGAATCGTCTTCAACCCTGTTTCTACTAGTTTCTACTAGAATATGGAAATACCAAACGGGATCTTACTAGGACGCTTGAAGAAACGGCCGCAGCATGCGTGGTTTCAAAAATCAAACCAAAACCCCTCCCTCTCCCAATCCAACGACGAGAGGGGAGAAGAGGGCGAGGCTGATCCGTCCGTAAAAGGCGTGCGGCACCAGTGATTAACCCAGTCATGCAGCGTTGGCTGCGTTGCAGGCGTGTGGTCACGCTCACTCTCGCGTACTCCCCCTGGCTACTTACACGCATGCATGCACGCATACGGCCCGCCGGGGTCCACCACCCTCTATCCAGGTGCGGCGGCGACGACGCGAGCCGAGCCGGCCGTACGCGCCCGGCGTTACTGTTGCCGCGCGTACGGTCACAGGTTACTCGGGTGCGTACGGGGGGAGCACTGCGCTGCGCCAATTAACTTCGCCGCGGCCCGCACTGCACTGCACCGCGCGGCGATTCTGCCTCGGCGCGCTGAGCAATAGCCATCCGATTGGAACGGGATAAGGTTATGGTCGATCCGCCCGGCGCGGGGTGGGCTGAAGGCTAACGCGCGCCTTCGTGTGTTTTTACCAGAGTTTGACGCGCGCGGGGCGGTGCGGTGCGGTGCACAGCCTCCATGCGGTCTTGTCCAGCGTAAAACTGCTCGGCGGGCTCGTGACCAATTTGGTTTTCCTAGCCCGATGACTTCAACTGGCGCGGCTCAATTCAGCGTCCAGATATCCCGTGCATGTTCATTGGGTGCGTGTAGTCGTGATCAGAGGGGAGGTGAGTACACATCACTCGAAATTCCGGGCCAAACATCGAAGGAGGTTGCTGCACTATCCTTGAAGGGTTGGTTATTTACTCTCTCACCAATCATCTATCGAGCATTACGATCTTTCGGAATAGTTTTTTATTGTGTAGATTCTGTATTATGGAAGAAATTATTTTTGACCGGGCCGACCAAAATCAACTAGCATCCAACTTGTGATTTTATGTAGAAAGCTATATATTTCTGATCATAGAAGAAACCGTCTAAAATCCTTCCGTTCTACGAATAACTTGTTTTTATTTAGAGCAGAAGCTTCAGTGCATTACGATTGGAAGCGTACGCTGGTGAGGAAGAGATCGCAGAGAATCAAGAAGCACTGAATTGATCTACAGAGGGCCCTATGACCTGTCCTGATTACCTTATTACGATCCAGATTTGGATTACGGCATTCCTTCACGCGCTGGAAATAAACAACGTACAGAGGAAGAGACGCGTATGCCGATGCAGATATGCATACTCCTATGATCCTATCCACTTGCTCTCGGCTTGCTTCTTTCCCCACCTGAGCTTAGCTTGCACAGTACAATAACCTATCTTAAAACGACAACTCTGAGCAGAGAATCTTTTCAATCATTTAGCAAGCTTCACAGACTAGATTCGTCAGTGGAATTTGGTTGCCTGTAAATCCAAATGTTTCACTACCTTATCTCAATCATGAGAATGCAGGACACCATGAACTGGAAAATATCGCTCTCCCGTGCTCAAAGCTTGAAATCAAGGAATGGAAGGCGTTGTCTGTGCAGTTTCTGGCATCTTGTTCTGCAAAACAGGAAATGCCCAGCCAATTGCTCCTCACCCGGCGTGAAATTACAGAAATCAAATAAGAAAGCAACAAAAAAAAAAAAAAAAAAGGTCTGCTTCAAATCGAATTTATCTGAGCATTTTTTCTTTGTGCGATTAAGTTTATCTTCCGTCAATATTGTTCCAGTGTCAGGTTTCGCTGCTGAAGATAACAACGAAAACAAAAGAAACAGATGGGTCGTGATCCATTATCTCTCTCTTTTTCTTTCTCTTTAAACTAACACTACAACATTTTTTTGTCCTCTTTCTCGAGTTCTTCTCCTCCGAACATACTAGATTACTAGTTACTGCTACTCCGCCAAAATGAAACCCATCTAAAGGGTAAAAATGAAAAGAAAAGGAAAAATAAAGCAAAAACATTTGCATCCAGTCCCTGCCCAAGGACCACGCTGCAAGCTCCCGAACCAAAAAAAAATAAAAATAAAAAACCAAGACAAGTCATTAACTAATAACTGAGTCCAGCAGTCCACCTCCACCTCCCTCGCCGTCGTCGGCGAGCTCACCGGCTGAGGTGTCCGGCGGCGGCTGAGGAAACTCGCGCTCGTAGGGGGAAAACCACTTGGCGCGCATGTACTCGGGCTTGCGCCAGGGCGGGAGGTGGAGACCGCGCTTCTTGAGGCTGGCGCGCGCGGCGTCGGCGGCCGCGGCCACGAGGAGGCGCAGGCGGTCCTCCCTCCCGACGAACACCGACGGCAAACGCTGTAGCACGGCGCGGTAGGCCTTGGTGGGCCGCGCGACCTCGAACTCGGACCGGAAGTCGACGTCCACGAGGACGCGCTCGCACTCGCTGCGCTCGGAGCCCGCGGGGAGGAGGACGTCGAGGTACGCGTGCTCGCCAGCGAGGTGGGAGGAAGACTTATCCCAGCGGGAGAGGCAGACCGCGGCGTCGTGGCCCGTGGAGCGGAGGGAGGCGGAGACGAGGCGGAGGAGATCGCGCTTACGCGCTCCTGCCTCGCGGTGTCGCTCGACGAGCGTGGAGATGTCGGCGAGGAGGTTGCGCTCCCTGAGGCTGGCACAGGGGACGAGGCCCTGCACAAGTGCAGAGGCGAAATGCAATAAATGGTCAGTCCCTGCATTCCTGGTTTCGTCGTTGCCGACACGCGGCGAACCAAGAGGATAAGAAGCAACACTACCTTGATGGTCTCTGCGGCGTCGGAGGTGGCAGCCGCCTCGGCAGCGGCGGGGCCGTCGTCGTCGTCGGAGGTCTCTCCGCTGTGGAAGCAGTTGCAGCAGCGCGCGGTTACCGCTCGCTCGCCGCCGCCGCCGTCCTCCAAGAAGCTCCGCACCATACCGTCCAGGCACAAAGAGCTCGGCTCCGACTCGTCCTTCTCCCCTCCGCCGGAAACCGACGGGAGCCGCTCCACCGGAGAGACCCGCAGCAGCTGCCGCTCGAACAGCCGCTTCAGCCGCGACTTCGCCAACGCCGCAGGGGACGGGGACGGGGACGGATCGATCTGTGCGGTCTTCATGTCTTCGCAGAAGCGAAGGAACGAAACGACAGGACCGGTGTCACTGGAGGCGGCGATCTTGATCTCCGGGGATCGCGGGATGCATAGCCGTCGTCGGTGTCTCACTGGCTTCGATCCGTGCGGCTAGGGTTTCCCTTTTCCTCTCCTTTTTTACGGATTATTTTTGTTGGTGCTATTGTGTTCTCTTGGAAGAAGACGAAGAGGGGAGTAGGAGGGGACCGGGCTTTAAAGGGGGCGGGAGAGGTGACGTGGCGGATGGAAATGGGTCGTGGCATCCTGCGTGGTCGTGTTTTTCTTAACGTTATCCTACGTGGGCACTGACAGGTAGGGCCAGCTTGGGAAATGCCTCACTTGCCCCGGTTTGGCCTGTAGCGTGGGAGGTATTGAGTTCAGCAGCAAAGCTGTAGATACTACCAAATGTTGAGGGTAGCTTGGGTATTTTGCACGTGACAGGAGTAGAGGAGGTGGCGGTCTGGCGTTTGGATGGATCTTTTCGTGGCTAGAAATAGGGGAAATGCTTCATTTGCCATCGTCCTTTTTTATATAAAAAAAAACTCACTTTCAAGGCATTTGCTTTTCAATTATTGCTCGAATTAGAGAGGAAGAGGTGCTTCATTTTTCAGCCCGAGCAGATCCATTGTTCTGTCACCGGCCAGTGGGACCAACAAATTTGTGGTCCCACCCGTCGGTGGCACATCTTGAATCAAGAATGGCTTTTCCAGCTTTAAGTTTGATCAAAATTTCACCGTCGGTGTTGCCTCAGCAAAACGGCTCGGTATATAAATAATACTCCAGCAATCTCTGATGGAGATGTGCAGAGAATTCGAGGTGTTCGGAAGACGTTGCAGGTCGTGTCATGCATGTTTGCAAACACAACTACACAAGGTACTAGTAGTAGTAGAAAGAAAGGGTGGTTCCATTAACTTGCAACGCGGCGCGTGCTGTTGACAATGGATGCTACCCACCGGATCATGGAAGGCGGGGAACGAAAGGGGGGTAACACTTGGCGTGCGAGTCTCGACGGCCGTCCGAGAAACAGACGGAGCCATGTTGCCACAGTTGCATGCAACGACTCATCGCAAGTGGGCTGAACAAGAAAAACTGCCATGTTGGCCACACAACTGGTATGCATCCTTCCCCCGCCAATCAACGATGAAAGCTTACGCCCGAGCGTTTGCTTGCCACAGATCGTGCAGAGAAATGAGCAGAGAGGCGCCTCTCACCGCATGCATGCGCAAGCAATCCAGGAACCGAGTCGCCTAGTGAGCCCCGCTGGCCCTGTCCTCTTCTGATCCAATGCAAACAGGACATGATCATTCAGCGAGCACAGGTCACACATGACTTGTTGAGGGCCGATGTAATATCCAAGCGTTGCGTTGCGTTGCGTTGCGTTGCTTCTCCGGATTCTCACTCAAGCTCGCTCGTCTAGCTTGGGGACCCCAAGCTCCTGTTTGGATCCGCTCTCGCCGGTTAGCCCCAGCCTAGCTGTCTTCACTATAAAATCGAAGGGAACATGAAGCATCGTCTGGTTGGCTAAGATTGTTTTGTTGTTACGAAACACTGCAAGTTTAATCAACCCTGCCGTAACGGGTTTGCAATTTAACAGTTTGATGGACCGAGTGTACTACACAACCGCCGAGCTTAATATTTCTACGAAACAAAAATGGATGTGGTGCGCGAAAGCCCCTTAGCAAATGAAAATCCCTCCGGTTTTCCTTCCTCGCAGGTGTTCCCGGGTCTATCATTCAGACGAAAGCACCATCAGCAAGCGTTGCTCCGTCGTACACTGTTCCGATGCTGGTATATCTCTGCCTCTCGGAGCTAGCTTCCGGTATCAGCCGGGTCGAGGCATGTCGGTCAGTGTGATGGCCGCCTTTTCAGTGGCACGTCTAAATACCACGACAGCTACCCAGGACGATTAGCTATCGGGAACTAAGTATTCATTGCCAGACAAAGAACTAACACTAGCTCTTTTTATTGAATATAAAACCTAATGGCCAAGTTTTTACAAAAGAGGGCGCAGCGTGGCCCTAAGTATAATACAATCAAAACACCGCACATGCAGGGTCTGAGTAAAGACTAAGACCTAAAACCAAACAAGATCGCCATCTACGATTTCTTGATACGCTCCAACTTCTGGAAACTCTGAAAGAGTTGAGGTTTGCAAGGGTGAGTACGGAGGTACTCAACAAGTCGCACAGGAAAATACTGAATATTATATGCAAGGGATTTCAAATGGATGGCACAGGTTTAAGTATTGTGGATGCAAGTTTTATTTCTAAAGTCATTTTACATTTGAAACACAAACCATAAATAAGTTGTAGGGGGGGTTCCAAAGTTCAATACCACTTAGCCATATTCAAATTCCAAGAATGACTTGAGCTTGGTTATGGGTGTTACCCCAGTTCAAACTTAGCTCAATTGACCAGAAGCACGGCATAATCTATTACCATTTTAATAAAAGACTCTGCAGAGGTGCTCAGCTTTACCCACAAGATATCAACGACCTTTAATGCCATGCGCAAACTTACATGCAACTTAAATGCATGCGGCCGAGCTGAGATCATCACAGCCTGTTGTTGAACATTCCTGGAATCAGTTCCTACCCGATAGGTCTGAACACTTTACTTAGAACCCACTGTCCTAAGCAAGTACCTACCGTTGTGAGAAGTGGCGAATGACACTCCGGTCCATTCCTGTTCCACCCCTTCAGGACACTTCCCTACCAAGAAGGCTGATCCCCATTCTCCTTAGAGAATGGTACCGCCAAGAAAATAAGTTCCATTCTAGGGAATGATCAATGTACTGAGCTATGTCGGAAACAGGCCCACTGACCAGCCTGACTCGTGGTTGAGCGCAAACTTAAATTATTTATGTCGACGATTGGAGAACGGCTCCCGTCGAGCTTACTTGTTGAATGGGGGATCAACAGAGCCCCGTCGTGCGGATCGAAGAGGTCGTTCGAGCGATGCGAGGTCGGGAGAAGAAGAAAAGGGGGACACGGTGTTTATCCTGGTTCGGGCCTCCCTCTGCCGGGATAACAGCCCTACTCCAGTGTATTATGTTCTATCTCTCTTTTTCTCCCTCCCGTTACAAATCCTCCGGGGGGGGGGTTTAAATAATACGACTATAGGTACCAAAAAGGGCAACTACCTCCTGGGATCACGCTACGTATCCATATCCGTGACCCGCTGTCCTTGATTTTCGCGCTATTTGAATTTCGGGTATGATCTCCCTTGATCTCCGGCTGATTGGTTGGCTCCTTCCTTCCTCGTAGCGTTCTTTGGGCCCTCCGAGCCAAACACCGAGTAGATCGTAGCTTCTACGAGCATGCTTGCTCGTGGGGCGTGTTTGGTACTTCGCGAGTAAAGGTGCAAGCGCGTATGCTCGGAGGAGAAGGAGGGATGCTCGTTCGTTCTCCCGAGCATCTTCTTTTAGTATCGCGAGGTCGGCGGGTTTTAGCTTTTCACGGGAGTGCAGTGGTCTTTTGCCGGATAGCCAATCCCCGGCACCTAGCCCCGAGGTTCAAGCGGGGAACCCTCGGGCTTCCCCTTGAGCCTAAGAAGACTTGAGGGGGATTGAATTTCTCTTGGCCGTGGCTCACGACCATTTTACGTCGGGAGACGAGCTTCTTTACCCGCCGCGTGCTTACTCCGCGTGGGCGCGTCGTTTGGTTGTTCTGCGGTTCCTTCTCAGAGAAGCCTTCCTGCAACGGTACGGCAGTTTCTCGGGAAGCGGCGCTTTCTCCGGCCAGGTGTCGCTACGTGATAGGCGGCGATTTTTATCCCGTCCCTTCACTGTCTTTTTAACCCTTTCTACCGGGAGAGGTCGGAGTTACACCGTGTCTCTTTGCTCGTCTTTGGCCGAAAAAAACCATCCAAGAGCCCTAGCGCCCAAGAACCCTTTTCGCTCCTCCTCCTTCTTTGGCCATGGCGCGCTTCAAGGTCAGCCAGATGACCCGAAGGAGGCTCCAGGTGCTCACGGATGAGGGGTACGTCGACCCAAGCTCGGGTCGAGTGCCCGGGGACGACGCGGTGCCGGCACCGCGGGAGACGGAGATCGTCTCCTGCGAGTTGTACGCCATCAACGGGCTTGCGCCCGAGCGACTTCCTCGCCTCGTGCTTGCCTTACGTGGGTGCGAGATCTCTCATCTCCACCCCAACTCTATCCTTTCTCTCGCAATCTTCACCCATCTTTGTGAGGCGACGTGGGTGTAGTGCCCACGGCTAGCCTTTTCTTCCACTTCTACTCCCCTTCCGCGACCGGCCAGGGATGGCTCACGCCGATTGCGTTTATCTTCGCCTCGGCCCAACCGACCATACAGTACCCTCTTGTTGCTTTGAAGGACTCGGTGTCGGGTTGGGCCGACCTCTGTTCTACCGAGAAGAAGGCGGAGGGTCCCGATTGGTCTACATCTGGGGAGGGCGCCCGCCATCGAGGCAGCGCGCGCTGTGCGGCTGAGGAAGAAGCGGGTGCTCGGGGCGATCGATGAGCTCGCCCAGATGGGGCTCACCGGTCGAGATATCGCCAGGACTTTACCTTCAACCGGGTGTCCCCACGAGGCGCCGCGAGCACCCTTCTTCGAGGTGGCCGGGTGGCATGACCTCACCCGTGAGGACAACGCAGTATGTTCTGGACCTCTTTCCGAGCATCGCTGCTACGTGATCGCCGCTTTCTAATCTTCGGTTGTGGCGTAGCTCAGAGGCGGGTGGTTGACGAGAGGGTCGCCGAGATGTTCGGTGCCAGAAGGAGAAGGAGCCGACGCCAATCGTCGAGATCCCCAAGAACGTCTTTGACCGCGGTGACGCGGTTAGTACCTCTTCTCGCTTACGCGCGGGCATGTTTTTCCGAGCTTATTTCTCCGATTTACATTTGCGGGAGAAGGTCGCCCTTGACCTTGCCGTGTCGAGTGGCCGCTGCCGCCAAGCCGACACCGGCCAGGGTTCCGCAAGAGGTTGGCGGTCGAGGTCGCCAGCATCCGCCTCGCCTCCCCGCTAAGCGGTCGGCGCCGAAGCCGACCCGGGACCACGCCGCACCTTGAGTACGCCGACCGCCAGGAGGTAAGCGAACTCCGAATCTGGTATGATGACTTCAAACAGAGGAGGCCGGAGCTGATGGGCCGACTGGAACAGCTCGCCGAGCAGGCGAGGAAGGCCGAGGAGGAGGCCAGGTCCCTCCCGACCAAGGAGCGGCTGGAGAGGCAGATCAAGGCTCTCCAGGACCAGCTTACTCGGGCGGTCGATGCCCCCGAGGAGGAGGAAGAAGAGGAGGACACCTATGCTCTGGTTAGAAGGAGCAGGAGGTCGACCTCTCAAGCAACCTCGGTGCTGGAAGAGGTCGACATGGACGACGTCGACCCGGCGATGGCACGTGCCAGCGACGCCGCGGAGGAGCGCGTCGTGGTCGTGGCCGAGGCCTACGAGGCCGCCGCGGGCAGGTCGCCCATGGCCCAAGGCGAGGAGGCCGAGGAGGATGGCGCATTCGTCGAGCGAGAAGGTAAGCTTCCACTTCATTCTCTTGTTCTCGTTCTTGTCTTGTGATTTTCTTCGGGCTAACCCCACCTGTTTGGCGTGGCGTGATAGCTTCGGGTGTTGCTTTGGACTTCCGTCAGATGGCTGAGGAGATTATCGATTCTGTAGTTGACGCCGAGCTCGACCGCGTCGTCGACCAAGTGATGGCCGAGGCGGGGGAGGAGCCGGCGCCAGCTGCGGACTCAGTGGAGTCCGAGCTTCCCTCGGTGGGACCCGTGCTTCCTTCAATGACGTGGAACCTATCCTACCAGCGGAGGAGCAGGAGCCGCAGGGCCGAGGCCAAGCCTTGGCCTTGGTCCCTTGCGAAGGGGCAAGCGCAAGCGAGCCCCAGGCGACGGGCTCTGGTGGTCAAGCGGTGGCGTCTTTCGACCCACCGCCCTTGGCCGCGAGCCAAGAGGAGGAGCTGGTTACTGCCAGCCAGCCACCTCCAACTGCGGACCAAGGGGAAGGTGCGGTCGTGATTGCCCAGCCACTTCCGGCCGCGGAAGTGATCGCTGAGCCCGACCAGCTGCCTCCGTCTGCGGACCACGAAGAGGAGGTGGCCGTAGATGGGCCGGAGGTGGTCGTCCTCGACCAATCGCCTCCGAGCGTGGAGCTCCCATTGCCTCCGGTCGCGGAGGTGCAAGGGGCGGAAGCGGCGGTCGGCGTCCCCCGAGCGCAGGGCCGGGTAGAGGAAGGCGGCCACGAGCCGCTGCCGACGCAGTAAGACCAACCTCGGGCGCCCTGGGGTTGGTCGAAGGAAAACGTCGTTGCCCTCCGGGAGCACCGGGTGCCCGAGAGGGCAAGATCGGGATCGCTGGCTCGGGATCGGGATGACCTGCGTGGGTTAATCCCTTTTCCGAAGCCGGGCGCCACCGATCGCCAGGCTTCAAGACAAGCCGTCGTAGGGCTCTTACAGTAAGCGTTTTGCTCTCAACTTTTATATGAGTCGAGCAATCTTCTAGGGGTTCTTCTTGACTTTCCTTCCCCTTTGCTCCAAGTTTGCTTTGCGAAGGCTATGGAGGACATCGATGCCTCATGATTCAGCGAGAGGAGTTACGGGCGTACCATCGCGAGCAAGACGCCAAGATCGCCGATCTCGGCGTCGGGTCTCCGAGGTGCGCGAGGCCGACTGAAGGAGCTGGAGTCGGCGAAGAGCCTCGTCGTCGGGCTTCGGGACCAGCTCTTTGAGAGCGAAGTCGGCGAAGAACACTTGAACAGAAGTGTGCCGACCTCGAAGAGGAGCTGGGAAGGCTGGTGGAGGTCCCGACTGCGGCCGAACTCCAACGAGCTCGGGGCGTGAAGAGGCCCAGCTCAAGGAGGTGCGGCGCCGCCGGAGACAAGGCGGTGAAGGTCGTCTTTGCTCGGCGGAAGGTTTTGGACCTGGAGGCAGAGGTCGACTCCCTTAAGGAGGAACTTGCTGCCCTTCAGGTCGAGCGTAGGACTTAGCTCTTCTTTTATTTTTAGCTCGCGTAAATCCTGTAAAAAAAAGAAAACAACCTTTTGGGTTAAATGAGCAAACTCGCAGGTGTTTGGTTCTTGCCTGTTTTTCTCAAGTTTGTCTTCAACATATGCCTATATGATCCCGGTTCTGCAGAAAAAGAAAATAAGTTCCTGCATAAGAGCATATAGCATAGATACGAGCAAAGGATCCTTGGAAGAAGGGACGGAACGTTCCTATCATACGGAGCCCCCCTGCCATGGACAAAGGTCGTGTCCCCACTGTTGCGAGCACGAGTTTGTTCATGGGAAAAATTTAAGGGTCGCTTTGGTCGTGACGATTTTTTGAATGATTTAAATAGGTCGGTTGTGTCGAGAAAAAATGTGAGCACAGAGTAGACGAGCTTTAGACCAACAATACGTAGAGCCGCCATACCCGAGTGGTCACTGAACCGGGCTTAGAGTGGATGCTCACGCCCGACCACGCATCTGATGAAGAGCTCTTGCGGAAAGTGAACGATTGGCGAGCATCGGCCGAGGGCCAAGGGAAATGGTGCGCACATACTCGTCGGATAAGCTCGTCTGCGATCTTTGGTAGGCAGCGATGCTCGTTCGACAAAGCGAGGACGAAACATGAGAAAGAGGAAATGTTTTATTGGAAAGAACGCAAGAGGCGCGAGATAGGAGTACTCGTCTAAACGTAGAATTTACGCAGCTTGATCGATGTTCCAGTCTTTGGTGAGCTCCTCGACCATCCGGCATCGCGAGGCGAAGCGGCCGGGCGTCTTGTAGACACGACGGCAGTGTAGGGTCCCTCCCACCTTGGGGTCGACTTGTTGGCTTTTGACAGTGTCTTGAACTCTTCGTAAGACCATGTCGCCGACTTGTAGGACCCTAGGTCGGTTGCCTTGGCTGCGTGCCTCACGAAGAGCACAGTAGGTAAACGCCAGGCCGGAGCGGCGCCCGTTCGCGTGTTAGCTTCGGCGAGGTCCAGGTCGACGAGGCGCTCAACCTCTTGATCGATGGAATCGATCGATTGCACCCTTGGGGAACCTAGCACGATTTCGGGCGGGATGGCCTCGCGACCGTAGACGAGTTGGAAAGGCGTTTACTTTGTGGCTCGACTTCGTCGTGGTGCGGACAGACCAAAGAAACGGCGGGAAGTTCATCCACCCACCGCCGCTTGTCTTTGGTTGAGGGTCTTGAAGACCTCTTTTTTATGCCCTGGACTAGCTGCCCATTTGCTCGTTAATTTGCTCCGTTGCTCGTGGATGCGCCACGCAGGCGAAGCGCACCTTAGTCCCGACCTCTTCGCAGTAACTTTGGAATAGTTCACTGGTGAATTGGGTCCCATTATCCGTGATGAGACGGCTGGGTATCCCGAACCGAGTTACCACATTGCTACGAAGGAACCTCTTGGCCGCCTGGGCCGAGATGGTTGAGACGGGCTCGGCCTCTATCCACTTAGTGAAAGTGTCGATGGCCACGAGCAAGTACTTGCAGCCTTTCTGACCTCGGGGGAAGGGTCCAAGGACATCGAGCCCCCAGGTCGAGAACGGCCACGAGAGTGGTATGGTTTGTAGGGCATATGCTGGCTGACGGGCTTTTCGAGCATGAAACTGGCATGCTCGGCAGGTCATTACGACCGACCGTGCGTCCGCCAAAGCCGTGGGCCAGTAGTACCCTAGTCGGAAGGCCTTGCTCACAAGCGTTCTGAAAGACGAGTGAGCTCCGCACATCCCTTCATGGATATCACGAAGAAGTATCGGCCTTCCTCCCGAGAGACGATCTCGGAAAGGATTCCTAATGCGCCTTTCCGGTATAGGTCGCCCTCGTCGATCTGTCTTGAGAAGATCGCCTTATTAGCCGGAACGCTCGGCTTCTTCCTGCAATGTCCCATGCGCAAGGTATTGGATGAATGACGTCATCCAATTTGCGCTTGCTCGAGGAAGGAGACCCTCTGCCGGTCTCTGGTGCCTCCTCTTCGAGAGGGAATGGAGGGCTTATGTAGGTGCTCGACAAGCACCCCACGGAGCGGTGGTTTGAGAGGAACCGACCTTAGACATTTGGTTAGCCAGGAATTATCCTTCTGGGGATGTAGATTACTTGAAATTCTTGAAGTATTTCTCCATCTTCCTTACTTCGCCAGTGCATGGCGCCATTGAGGTATCGAACAACGATACTCCTTGTTGACTGGTTCACGACCAACCGTGAATCGCCCTTCACGGTGAGCCGTTGGACTCCTAGCGATTTACATGCTCAAGTCCGGCCAAGAGGCTCAGTACTCTGCCGCGTTGTTAGTCGCGCGAAATGTAGTTGGATGGCGATGAAGTTGCTCTCCATCCGGGAGACCAAGACGACGCCACCCCGAGCGCTTCGTATGCTCGGGATCCATCAAAATACAAGGTCCAGGAGTTTTCCCTCGAATCATTGGTCCCGGGCTGGTGGTGCCGAGCCGACCGATTCGCCACGAAATCAGCCAAGACTTGTGATTTTATTGCCGTACGGGCTGAGAACACCAGCTCGAATTCGGCGAGCTCCATTGCCCACTTGGCTATTCGACCACTGGCGTCCTGATTTTTCAGGATCTCCCTAAGTGGGAAGCCGGTCGGCACCACGATCTTGTGTGCTTGAAAGTAGTGGCGCAACTTCCTGGAGGCCATCAGCAACGAGTACAGTAGTTTCTGGACCTCGGGGTAACGCTCCTTTGGTCCATGAAGTACTTACGACGTAATAGATAGGTCGCCGGGTACCATCTCTCTACCGCTAACACCGAGCTCACCGCTTGGGTTGCCACCAGGTATAGTAGCAATTCTTCCCCGCTGGGTGTGACGAGGACGGGCGGCTTGGAGATGTCTTGTTTAGCTCTTTGAACGAGCGATCGCCTTCCTCCGTCCACGTGAAGCCATCGTGCTTGCGGAGGGCTTTAAAGAAAGGTAGCCCTCGCTTCCCGGTAGGAGATGAACCGGCTTAAGGCGGCCATTCTTAGGTCGAGCTTGTACTTCCTTTACGCACGTGGGCGACCTCATGTTCTCAATGGCTTCGATTTTCTCGGGTTTGCCCCAACACCATGTGGCCCGACCATGTAGCCGAGCACCTTGCCACCTTCACGCCCGAACACGCATTTTGGATTTAGCTTTATTCGATGCTTATTGAGGTTCTGAAAGTTTCTTCCAAGTCGACAACGTGACCCAAGTACTCTTGCTTTTGACAACTATGTCGCCGACATAGACCTCCAAATTTCGACCTACTTGGTCCGGCGAAAGTTTTACGCATGAGGCGCCGAAAGGTTGCTCCGCATTTCTCGCCGAAAGACATGGTCGTATAGCGAAGGTACCGAGCGGGTGATGAAGGAAGTCTTTTCCTCGTCTTCGCGATAAGTCGATCGATGATAGCCCGAATAGGCGTCTAGGAAGCTCATGGTATGTGACCTGCCGTCGCGTCCACCAATTGATCTATGCGAGGCAAGCGGATAGTTGTCTTTTGGGCATCTGCGTTGAGACGTGTGATCGACGCACATGCGCCACTTGCCTCCTTTCTTCGACGAGGCTGGATTGGCCACCACCGGAGTGCTCGATTTCTCGATGAAGCCAGCTTTTAGGAGTTTGTCAAGTTCCTCCGGATGATTGCTGTTTCTCCGGAAAAGCGTCTAAGTTTCTGTCTCACTGGGTTTTTGTCGAAATTTGAACCGCTAGCCTGTGCTCGACCTCCTCCCTTGGGACCCTGGGCATGTCGGATGGTTCCCAGGCGAACACATCCGACCTTGCCCGGAGGAAGGTGGCGAGCTCGAGTTCCTATTTGGGATCTAAGGAAGATCCCAAATGAACGACCTTGGCGGTTCCGACTCGTTGAGCGGAGCGACCTTGGTCTCTCCCAGGTTGGAGGGCAAGTTTAGGCGGGAATGCCCGGCTCTTAGTCGTGGCCGCGAGTGGGCAAATCGACCGACCATATCCAGCGCTCTTTAAATCGCAGAATTGAGTGCGGACTTGTGGTTCCTTTGACGGTTATGACTCCGTTTGGTCCGGGAATCTGCAGTAATCGATACAGTGATGCGAGGCGGCCATGAACTTGGCCAAGGCCGGCTGCCGAGGATGGCGTTGTAGGCCGACTCAAGTCTACCACCTCGAAGGTGATTAGCTCCGCTCTGAAGTTACTTGGGCCAGAAACTCACGGGCGGGACGACCTGCCCCAGAGGTTTGATCGAGGTGCCCGGGACTATCGAAGAAGGGCACGGCTACACTCTTGATTTTGGAACAAGGAATGCATCTCGTCCAAAACCTTGCATTTGAAATAAGGTCCAAAGAGCTCCCGGAGTCTATGAGGACCCGACCGACGACGGTGTTGCTGATGGTGGGGTTCACGACCATCGGAAGCCTCTGGGGTTTGGTCATCTCAAGGGGACAATCGTCCTTGGAGACGGTGAGAGATATTTCAGACCATTTTAAATTTCTGCCTTGGAGGCTTACCCTGGGTAACATGGTGCACTTCTCTTGCGGCGTCCTTTAAGTCCCGGCGGGACTTGTAGGCGGAGGAGCCCCCGAAGATGACCGCTATGTGATTCTATGGTTCTTGGTATTCCATGTCATCATCACTTTCCTCGGCGGGCTGTTTACCTTTGCCATTTTCACCCTGCTCTGGAAGCGTCGGCATGGGGCCCCTGCCGTAAATCGCTTCCAGCGGTAGGTCCACGTTCGGCAATTCCGTAGGAGTCGTGTCCGTGCGCTGGTGAAGCGAGACAGAGGTCGCCCGTCGGTCCGCTTAGTCGCCTCGTTCTCGAGGCCTGTGTGGTTGTCCTCTTCCTCGAAGCGTTAAACCCCGGCCGCGAGCTGGGTTTGCTTTCGGGGTTGTTGTTGTTCCACCGCGGCTACCATGGCTGGCGAGGGTTGCTTTTTCTTCTTCTTCTTGATCTTCTTGTCTACAGAATTCGACCCCTTTTTGCTAGCTGAGGTCTCTAGGCTAGGCTGAGGCGGCAGCTTCCCTTCATCCAGCATTCTCTTCCATTGGACGGCTTCATCTGCGTTGGCGTACCGATCGGCCATTCGGAAGAGCTCGTTCGCCGTTAGATCCGGGTGGATCTCCAAGTCCTGCGTGAAGCACACGTCCCGTACCCTGAACTTGAAAGCTCGGACGACAGCTTCGTCCGATACGTTCGGGATCGAGTTCCGGACCTGGATGAACCTCTGGACGAATTGTCGCAGGGTTTCCCCGTCCGTCTGTATCAAGCGCTCCAGATCACGCTCCTTTCACGGCGGATGTAACACTTGGAAATTTGCTCGGGCGGGCTGAGCTGCCCCAGGACCGTATGGATCCTTCCTTCCGATTGAAAAGCCACGTCTGGCGGCTCCGCCCGTAACTGGCCGGGCAGTAATTTGCCATCACCCCTCATCGCCTCCGTGGCGAGGATGGCGGTAGTATATATTGAGAGAAATTCGTCGGGTTACGGGTCCCGTTGAATCTTCGGCGTGGCGGGCTTGAATCTGTTCGGCCATGCGGCGTCCGGAGGAGCTTCGTGAAGGCCTGGCAACCGGCTTCGGGATTTCGCGGTGAAACCCTCGTCACGGCGGCCTTCACGCTGGTCTTCCGCCCAACGCCCGTCTTGTGGTGAAGTCGAGAAGACCTCATGCGGCGGTCGTCTGACGACCGCTTGGTCGTGGAGCGTTGAGCGCTTCATGTCTGGGCGATTATAGAGGTACCGCTCTGAGGTTGCTCTGTGACTGTTCCGGGGCTTTTCCCGGATCGGGTTAGCGGTCTGGTGCGATCTCTGAGCATGGCTCCGAGACTCACCTCTGTGCGAGCGCATGGGGGAGCGTTTGTGATGGTCCCGGGAAACACTCCGGGCATCCCGGTCACGGGGAGGATCCGAGACTTTCAGCTCGGCGGCAAGCCTTTCCAAATCTTCGGCTACGACCACCTTGCGGCCTCCAAGTCTACTTGCTCGGGAAATCACAAGAGTCTCACGGCCGCCGCCAAGGCTCAGTAACTGCCTCGTTCCGGTGAATCGGGCGGCGGTGAGCTTTGACGGCGCTCCGAGCGCGATCGGAGTTCGGTACCGCGAGAGTTCCTTTCCGTGGAAGCGCACCTCTCCTTTGCCTGGCGGCGGATGCTCGCGAGGTCTTTCCCAAGGACGCCTCGGTGGAGTCTGTGCCTCGTAGTGGTCGTGCTTGGCAGCTGGCCCGAGAGATCCCTCTCCGGGCTCCGCACGGCTCCCGGCTACGTTGACTCGACGAGAGCGGGATGAAAGCGATGGGGACATCATGGTATCCCCTTGAGATGCGGTCTCTCGGTCGAGCTCCAAGTCATCTGGTATGTCCAGGCCATCGTAGAGCCCGTCGTAGTCATCCTCGGGGTCTTCGAGGGTCATGTTTGGGGACCGGAGGCCCTGTCCTCGCATTCCCGTCAGGAAGGGCTCCGGACTTCAGTGTGACCGATAGGATCGGTCACCCTGGCCACGTTGTCGACGGCGTAGTACACATCGTCATCTTCAACGTGGTCAAAAACGCAAAGGTCCCGAGTGTCTCCCGAGTTTGGCATCCTCGAGGATCTTGATCTGCACGGGAATCAAGCTGTCGTCCCCACGGACGGCGCCAGCTGTCGACGATTGGAGAACGGCTCCCGTCGAGCTTACTTGTTGAATGGGGGATCAACAGAGCCCCGTCGTACGGATCGAAGAGGTCGTTCGAGCGATGCCAGGTCGGGAGAAGAAGAAAAGGGGGACACGGTGTTTATCCTGGTTCGGGCCTCCCTCTGCCGGGATAACAGCCCTACTCCAGTGTATTATGTTCTATCTCTCTTTTTCTCCCTCCCGTTACAAATCCTCCGGGGGGGTTTAAATTAATACGACTATAGGTACCAAAAAGGGCAACTACCTCCTGGGATCACGCTACGTATCCATATCCGTGACCCGCTGTCCTTGATTTTCGCGCTATTTGAATTTCGGGTATGATCTCCCTTGATCTCCGGCTGATTGGTTGGCTCCTTCCTTCCTCGTAGCGTTTGCTGGGCCCTCCGACCAAACACCCGAGTAGATCGTAGCTTCTACGAGCATGCTTGCTCGTGGGGGGGCGTGTTTGGTACTTCTGCGAGTAAAGGTGCAAACGCGTATGCTCGGAGGAGAAGGAGGGATGCTCGTTTCGTTCTCCCGAGCATCTTCTTTTAGTATCGCGAGGTCGGCGGGTTTTAGCTTTTCACGGGGGTACCGTGGTCTTTTGCCAGATAGCCAATCCCCGACAATTTACTTTGCTCAAGGGGGTTTCAACTTTATGTTGCCAAAGATCAAGCCTTACACAATCACAAACCTATCCGGTACCTACACGTACCAACCATCAATCATACCATGGCTTTAATCATCAGTCGGGGATCGGACTAGCATCCACCTCGTTGTTAGCCCAATACTGCCCCCCTGATTGTAGCACTTTCACAAACTTCAAGCCAGCGACTCGACATCATTTTATTTCCTTTTTAAAAGAATTTGAAGTGATACTAACAGGATTAATACTTAACTATCCAGGCATAATTTATGTCAAGGGTTAACAGGGTTTAATACGGCTCAATATCATCAAGGAGGCTTAATGAACAATTTGGCATTAACTAGAATCATGTCATTCGGAAAAAAACGAGTTTCGACATTTCAACATACAGTAAAATAATGCGGTAGAAATTAATTACTAATTATAACAGGCATGATTTTGGGTTCAATATGATCAATGGAGTGCGGCTTGCCTTGCTCGACGGCGGGATCGGCTGAATCGAAGCAGACGTAGTCGTAGTTGGCTTCCATCTGGTCCAGCTCCTGCTCCGGGTACTGCTGGTGCTCCTCGAACTGCCCGACGGTCGGATTTAGAGTGAAAAAGATGAACAACAAGAAATAAATAAAAAACAAGAAAAGAAACAAAAACGGAAACCAAAAACCGGGCCGAAAGAGAACGGAGGGCAAATTGGGCATTTCAGGAATTTTGGGAGCTTCGGATTTTGGAGCGGAGGTCATTTTTTAACTCAGTGGTGCGAAATGGTTCGGAATACGTATTTGTGGGGTTCCTGGGTTTCCCGAAATTTTTCGGGATTTTTGTAGGCTTTTCCTGGATTTAAAAATGAATTTCAGATTAACTAATTGAATTAAAAATCCTAAAATCGGAAAATGGTTTGAACAGTACTTGGGCCGAAATGGCCTAGCCCAATGGCGCCAAGACGGAGGCGCTCGGCTGGCCACGTGGGCGAGAGGAAGCGAGGGAACCCTAGGGTTCCTGGCGGCAGCATGGCGGCGGCGGGGCGGGACAGCAGCGACGCGACGGCCGGACGCGAGGATGGAGGAGCTCGCCGGCCTTGAGCGGGGAGCAGAGCGGGTTGGAGGCGAGGGGTGGAGCGGCTTTTATACGCCCGGGGCGGAGGAGAGAGGTGGGGCGAGGTTGCGGGCGAGGCGTTGACGGCGTCGCGTGTGGGCGGTGTCGGCGACGCGATGAGTGCGAGGCGCGCGGTCGGCAGCGGGGAGGATGGCGTGCGGCGCGGGGTGAGGTTGGGCGGCTGCGGGCGGCATGTAACATCCTCAAATTTATAAAAGTTCAAAATCAAATATTAAAATGTGAAATCATTTTCTTGTTGCATCTCTTGGTTTTATGTGCATTGTATTGAATTATTTGTTCATTAAAACGATTAATGGAAGTTGAGAAAAAGAAGAAAAGAAAGGAAATCGTGGATTGGTGAAATGGTAATAAATGAAAATGTGAAATCATGTAAAGAAAAATTGGCTTGGTGATGAATTTGCTATTGCAAAGTGGTTGTGCTCATGTCATGTGTGGTGCTTTTGCATGTGTTGACCAATTTGATCAATTGACATGCTTGTGATATGCTTTAGTTGTGTTTCGAAAAAACAGAGATTTTTCTGTTTGCGTCGGACCAAATATTTCAGTCCGCCGTGAATATGTTTTTTTCGCATCTGCGCTGGACCAATTTCTTAGTCCGGCGTTAACGTGGTTTTGAGGGAATTGCGCCGGACCAAGTTTCAGTAAGTCTTACATGTACGCCGGGCCAAATTATTTGGTCCATCGTTAACAGCGTTTGGAGGTTTGTTTTCGCATTTGCGCTGGACCAAATTTTCAGTCCGTCGTGAACGTGACTTTGAGTGTCTTACGCCGGACCAAGTGTCTTTTGAAACCGAGTGTAGCACATGTACGCCGGACTGATTTTCTTTCAGTCCGCCGTGAACGTGATTTTTGCCAGACCAAATTTTCAAGAAACAGAAGGTTTTACATGTACGTCGGACCAAGTTTTTGGTCCGCCGTGAACATGAATTTGAGGCTTTTTTGCCGGACCAAATTCTTTATTTAACCGAGAGTTTGACGTGTACGCTAGACCAAGTTTTCGGTCCACCGTGGATTGCGCCAGACCAAGGTTTCGGTTCGGCGTGAATGTGATTTTCTAGGGTTAATTTCATGTGTGCGCCGGACCAGGTGTTTTGGTCCGGCATGAATGGCTTTTTCAAGGGTTTAACTCCTGTGAGTTGGATCAATTTGGTTTTTGGTTCTGATTGATGATTATGAAATTCATATGGATTTTATAATGCATGTTTTAATTTTATGCAATGCTCCTGTGAGTAGTTGCATGGACTAATTGAGCCAAGTTGAGAAGAACTTGTGCTCGGAATATTGTTTTGTGGATTGTTCATGTGCAGGTGTTGCTCGAGGACGAACGTGGTCGATGACGGACCAGAACTAGGTTCATGGAGGAACTGAGGTTTGAGACTAGGTTCTGGAGGAATCGAGGTCTTAGTGGTTGAGGATGTCATGTGGGACGTTCGGGTTAGAGAACGGTGCACATGAAGACTTGTCAGTCACGTTAGTACGGCAGGTGGGCCGTACGCGTGCAGAGTTGTTAGTCACGTGAGTATGGCAGGTGAGCCATACGCGTGCAGAGTTATAATCGTTTGGGGGTAGCTTGCATGTATTGGGGCATGTTGGACCAAGTGGACATGCATGCATACTCTGTTAGGGTTGCTCATTATAAATAGGGGGAGCTGCCCTCTGTTTATATATAGAGCAAGGGCGCAGAGTCAGAGATAGGCTTTTAGGGTTTGTACTCTTTCGACGGGAGTATTTTAGACAAAAAGAAATAAAGATAATTCCATCAAGATCCTCTGCGTGCTACAGTAATCTCGAAGCTACAGTGCACGTGTTGCTACAGTATTCTCTGTTTTGGTTTTTGTTTGCAAATCTGTTCTGGTTCTAGATTGGTTCTTTGTCTACTTTGATTCTTTGAGTTTCGTCTTGATTTGATCCATCCAAAACCTTTCTAGGGCTTTGATTTATAGTTCCTCAAAGTTTAGTTTGTTAATCTTTTGAAGATTTTGCTTAATCACGAAATTGATGTTAGATCAATTCTCGTCACAATCTGTCATAGCAATATTGCGAGGTTCATAACTTTTGATCCGTAATTCCGATCGAGCTGATTCTTTTTCTGTTAGATTTGTATTGGAATCTAGTTTCTCTTTTTAAAATTTTAGATCAATCCGACGGTTGGATCTTCGGCAATTAGCATTTTTCCAAATGTCTATCAATCTGTTTTTGCTTGATCCGAAGCAATTATTTGATTCAAAGTTGGGTGAACTTTTAGTAGATCAAAAATTTGATTTTAGCTTCCGCGCAATCATTCATCCCCCTCTGATTGCTATATTCGTATATATCGATCCTACAGAAAATCATCCTACTAAATCTGTACCTTGCTTTAGACTGCCCTAAAATTACTCTTAGCTAGTCAAAAGATCATGTGGAAACATTTAAGTATTGAAATGACAATTTAAATAGTGGATTAAATCCTTGGCCTGTCCCTTGTCAGATTTTAGAGAAATTCGTGGACCCTTCCAGACCTCGGGATTTTTACCATGTAATCCCAGTTACTTTACCTTCGTCTACAAAAATCTGCCAAAATTAATCATTACATTTACTATTTATTCCTATGCAATCTCCTCAAAACTGAAAACCAGCAAAATGTAGTAAAAGAATTTTAAGAAAATAAATAATGAGATCTTAAATCTAAAAATTTTATGGCAGGTCACTGTACTAGATACCAACATGATGTAAAAGTTTCAAAAATTTGGAGGATGATTTGATCTCTCTGATAAATCATATACCGAATTTGAATTACTGTACAACAGCCATTGTCATAATTTTTATAAAATAATGATTGCGAATTTGTGTCCCAAATTTATGCTACATGTAGAAAACTCATTCATGAGGCCCAGTAAAAAGTTTTGAAAAATCTTGATATGTTTTGACTTCCACATAATTTCACCTAAGTCGGCACAACCGGATTAGAACCCAACCGGCCCTTTCTTTCCATTGCCGACACGTGGGTCCCACATGCTCAGGCGCTGGCGGATGGGTCCCGTTGGTTCCAGTCGCTGCTAGGTGGCCCATTATTTTTCCCGGTCTCGCATGGTAGTCCCCCATTTCTTTTTCTCTCCTCCTCTCGCCGACAAGTGGGACCCGACCCAACTTGTCAGCTTCATCTTCTCCCTCAACTCACTCTCTCGTTTCTCTTTCTCGCGTGGAACGGCTGCCCGGGAAATTCGTTTCACCACCTCGCCCCTCGTCCTTTCTGGTCGCATTCCGCGCTCGCTCGACGTGGCCCCATCCGCTCCACCACATCCCAACTCGTTCCGTACCCAGTACAGTGAATAGTTGCCGTGGCCCAAGGAAAACCGAGCTTGAGCGCCACCCATTCTTTTCGTCGTTCAAACACTGCATAGCCCCCCATTTCCCTTATTTAAGCACCGGCCAAGCCCGTGGTAATCCCCACAAACCAACCCGCACCACCATTCCCTCTCCCAAGCCCTAAATCGCTCGAACCAAGTTCTTCTTCCTCAGCTCTGTTAAGAACCCGAATTGGGGGAAACTCCAAATTCGTGTGTTTCGATAAGGGGATATTCAAATTAATTGATCCTAGAGTATCCTCGGATGCTTATCAATTGTTTGCGCATCTTCTTTCAGCTCGAGGTGACCTGAAGTGCTCCTGCACCGTGTGCCCTTCTCCACTGCAGCTACTGCACGGTGAGAACCCAAACCAAGGGCATTTTCTTTTAACCAAAGTGTGCATTAGCATCTTTAGAGACCCCTGAACATGATGCGCATGATGATTAGGCCGGTTATAGCCATAGTTTCATCGCAACCGAGCTCACCCTAAACCCCCGCCAGCCACCGCCGTGAGCTCATTTTCTCCGACACACTGCCCATAGTCAACTATTCCCCTAAACGCGCATGGTCATGCTGATACTATAGGTGGTGACCCCCGGGCTTCGACACCGCCGGTTTGCCGCCGGTGAGCCCGGGAGAGGTGGCCTCTGCTCGGAGCCACTTTCTAGTGGACCCATCGTGTCAGTCGCCACACAAAGTCTTGTGCCACTGCCACGCCGGGCCCGCTGTCTAGCCTGACGAGCTACGGTTCACTGACGGCCGAACCCACAGGACAGTCGCTCAAGACGCACGCTTTACCCGTGCGCAAGTCATTGACTGGTGGGGTCCTGAAGCCAGTGACAGCGGTTCGGTTTCAAAATCCAGCGGCGCAAAATTCTGAGAAGACGCTTTCCTCTAAGGAAAGCGTATTTTCTAATTTTCTGGATTTTGTAGAATCGAACATCTTCAAACTTGAATAACAACTTTTGAACCATAAGTCCAAATGAGGTAAAATCAATTTCTAAATTCATTATAAATCACCTAGTTTTATAATCTACAAAAAAAAATACTTGAAACATGTTTAGCAAACTAAATTTAAATTTGAATTTAAAGTGAGGAATTTGAATATGCTCTATATAGAAATTTTGCAAATTAAGTCCAAATTGAGTAAAACCAATTTTGTTAGGATACTCATGCTAAATGATGTCTGAATATATGTTTAGATTTGAATTTGAAGCTATTTTGTGTAAATTTCCTATTAGGGTTAAATTCAATGTATTGAATTAGTAAAGTTGCTATAACTTGCGTATAAATCATCAAAATTGAATGAAACTTGTTTTGATATACTAGATATGCCATATAGGACAATGTTATGAAATAAAAGTTAGGGTGTACCATGCAGCTTTTTATTAAAATAATTAGGTTACTTCATGTACTAATTGGCATTAGTACAAGTAGCATTATAACCTGAAAATGAATTTTAGTAAGCTTAATCTTACAATTTTAGTTTCTTGAATTCGTAGATTAAAATAAAATAATACACAAAAGTAAGGTGGTTAAAGTGTCATATAACCCTAAACTGATATCGTTAAAATGAAACTCTAGGCTTTAGCTGCTACATGAAATGATGAAGCTTTATTATTGCTTTGCTTGCGTGTGATGATTCTATTTGGCACTTTTATTTGCTTCTTTTGCCATTATTGAGATTTGTCGTTTGTTATGTTCTTTCAATAACGAATAGACGTTGACGCTACTGACATCGCCGTTGACGACATCGATCTCGTTTACGCCACTGAAGAGCAAGGCAAGCACCCCCTTTGAACATCTTGAACCCAGATTTTGCAATCAGATAAAATGTGATTAAGAATTTTCCTGCATGCTTATATTTTATTAAGCTCCTATTTGGTGTTACTTGGTAATTACAACCCATACTAGTGGATATCCTTAATCATTTCGACATGTGCTCCATGACAACCCTAGGAGTGGGTAGATTCATATGCCAGATGGGATATAACATTTACTAATTTCATTTGCTTAGTGATGCTTAGAAGATGTTAGCGATATATATATATATATCCCCACACTCACCATTCTCAATGAAATCTATTAATGGTTTATTTAGGCAGTAAAGGATAATGGTAGTTTAATAAAAATAAAAATAAAACTATGATTTGACGTGGGTGATTATTGGCAATAGCCGGTTGTACATGTTTTAACGTGTACGTAGATAGGGTGGAGTATCGCCCATGTCACAATAAGGACCGAGCTAATATGTTGTTTTCAGGCCAAGATAATCCTACATCCACAAGTACTGGAATGAGACAGTCTTAACTCATTAAATTATTTGGTACTAGCTTTGCACATTGGTAGGCAGAAGTAGCACAAGCCGTGAATCCATTTAGGTTGGCTTGCTCGGGGCTGCCACATGTATTATTTGTGGGTAAATGCATTCCTGTGCAATGGTGTACGTCTGGCTATGAATTGGGGCTGTTATTATTCCATTTGAGCTATTGGCTCCTAATCATCATTTTATTACTTTACTATTTATTGGCTTCCATCGTAGTCAGGGTTAAACGACATCGGGCTAGTGCAAAGTTAGGTGCAGGTAATCGAACGGTTTCGTTATTAACTCCCCGCGGACATATCAAAGGAAGTGTATCTTATAGCTTGCAAAAAGGGAGAACTTATCTTGTGGGTAAAGCTAATCGATTAGCCGCGCTCGCGGTCATGAGCACTTGGTGAGGTCATCACATAGTTAGTTGTTTTCTATTTTCAAAAAGAATTTGTTAAATGAGATGGAAAATTGATACACTCTTGATTATAATCATTTGTCGTTGCACTTGCTCGCATAAGACCATGGAGGGTCTTCTTCTTCGTTTTACTCGCAAAGGGCCGTGAGTAAGATGTTATTATTCAATTTTATTACTTGTTACTTTAATTACTCGTCAAACTATTTTAAATTCAATTTATGCTTTCAATTACTATTCAGTATTATACCATTCAAATTTCAGCTTTACGCAAAATTTACCTTACAGCCATCTATTTGAATCAGCCTGCATATAAATAGATTTGTAAAAGTCTTGCGAGTACCAATGTACCCAACTTGCTCTAAACATGGTTTTTAGGTGAAGCACAAGAAAATCCTGTCGACGAAAACGATAACGAAGAACTTGTTATATAGGGTGACGACTACCCTCTCTAGGTTCATCTTGTCTGTTGCCTGTGGTGTTTTGGGCTTAGTCGGCAAACAATGAGATGTGGTCTTTTATTACTACTACTTTCGATTATGTAATAATAATCTAAACTTCTGATGTAATATAATGTTGGAACTTGTGTGTGGCTGTAATTCCAAATTGTGTTAAGTGCGTACCAGCCACTGATCATGGGAATGGCACATAAAACGCTTTTAGAACCTCGCTTTTATGTTGTACTGTAGCATAAAAGTGAGGGTCTCACACTGCGATTGGGCGGCGCGGTCGCGCGAGGTGCGTGCGAGGGCGGTGGCGAGGGAAGCGGAGCCGGTCGGTTGGGCTAGGCCAACAGGCCGGCTGGGCCGAAGGAAGGATTAGGTCGAACAGCCCAAAACACAAAAGAATTTGGCCCAAACGCTAAAACGAAAATCAAAACAATTTCCAATTTTCAAATCCAAACCAAAATTCAAATAAACTCAAACAAAATCAAATTCAAATAAAATGCAAATAAGTTTAAGCAAATTAACTCCAAATCAATTTTTAAATGGCTTTTTGAAATTTTGGGTCATTTCAGTCAGAATACTTACTCCTCTAAAATTCTCGCCTTCAAAGGGCAATCGGTGAAGAGATGTGAGTGCAGCAGAGTCTTCTTGCCCATGGCGCATTGGCACTTACATACATCCCGGCCTGGCGTGGCAGATCACCAAGCTTGTAGGTTTTCTATTGCTATGCATCCGCGACAAAGTGATGGCCACCCGAAGAACTTGCACAGTCTTGGTGCCCGTGTCACTCTTAGGGGTGCAATCGGATCGGATTCGGTCGGATATCGTTCTTTCCGTATTATAAACCATATTTTTTTGTCGGATTCGGATAGTCCCAGATACAAATACGGCATGGATAATATCGGTCACGATTTCGAATTGAATACGGAGCGAAATCGATACGGTACAAGAAAATTTTTGTCGGATATCGCGTGAAAATATATACCGCATAAAACACACATATAGCACTGATTGATCAACCGTATGAGTTTGAATGCAACATAACTATCACAATTTAACGAGTCTTTTTGTAAGGTTGTCTAACAAAGTTGCAAAAGTACATTCAATTTTAACGGTACACATAACGAAAAGTTATGGAACATAGAACAATATGCAAATAATATCTCAGCAACATGACCATGAGTACATATCTCCATGAAAGAGATAATAAGACAAAATAACAATACTATGATTACATCATAGAAACATACACACATACTCAACAAAGACACAATCTTATAGAAGAGTTTCAAAACCGAATTGGACAAGGAAGGCTGTAAACATTTCAATGAGACCACGAGTGCATGACCATGGGTCCATGGCCACTTGTCCTCGACACTCATATATAGCTATGATTAGTCAACAATATGAGTTTGAATGCAACATAACTATTGCAAATTTAACACGTCATTTTATTAGGTAGTCGAACAAAAATGCAAAAGTATAATAAATTTGAACGATACACATAGCAAAAAGTTACAGAATATAATAAATAATATCACAATAATATAACATAACTCCTTGTCCCCATAAAAGAGACAATCAGACAAATAGACTCTCCTCCACTCATCACACCGAACTCCAAAATAGAGAATAAGACAAGGATCTATTTGCAAGAAAGCCCTTCCCCTTCCTAAATCTCCCACCTTGATTCTCTCAAGTCCTCATGCAGAAAGCGTACTACCAATTTTCATTGTTTGCCACAAACATAGAGCGTACTACAGAATTTTATCACAAGCACCATAAAAAAATAAATTCGCCATAGACCATTTTGACCGTATGCGAATAGAATTCAGGTCTGTAGTTGAAAATCTGGCTGTCTTTTTTCTATTTTGACTAGTGACAATGGAAGAAGTTCAACCTGATGTTGAGAAAATCCTTGTAGTGTGCCATGGTAGAGTGCCAGAAGCGCTCAGATTGGGTCAAATGAAAAGAAGCAATTGAGGCAGAATTGTGCTCGCTTAATAAGAAAAAGTTTTTGGTCCTGTTGACCGAACACCTCCTAAGAAATGGATTTTCATCCGAAAGAGAAATGAAAACAACCATGTGGTGAGATATAAAGCGAGGCTTGTAGCACAAGGGTTTACACAGAGACCCGACATCGATTACGATGAAATATATTCTCCGGTAATGAGTGGAATAATGTTATGATATTTAATATTAATGATAGCTTGTTTAAATTTAACAATGCAGTTGATGGATGTAGTGACCGCATACTTGTATGGGTCACTAGATACAGATATTTACATGAGAGTCCCTGAAGGAGTCAAAGTTTCGGATCCCAATGATCGCAACATATATAGCTTGAAACTATAGAGATCGCTATACGAATTAAAACAATCGGGAAGGATGTGGTATAACCGACTTAGTGAATTCCCCCTGAAGAAGGGATATTCAATAATGATGATTGTCCCTGTGTGTTCATAAATAAATCCCAGAATAGATTTTGTATCATCTCGGTATATGTTGATGATTTAAATATCATCAAAATCATAGAGGAGATAAAGAAAACAAGTGCTTACCTCATGACAGAGTTTGAGATGAAAGATTTAGGTAAAACCAAATTTTGCATAGGCCTACAGACTGAGCATTTTCTAGAAGGAATTTTAGTACACCAGTCTACATATACCAAGAGGTATTGGAAAGATTTAATATGGATAAATCTCATCCTTTGTAACCCCCCATGGTTGTAAGATCCCTTGAAGCAGATAAAGACTCATTTAGACATGAATGGAAAATGAGTAAGTCTTAGGACCTAAAGTCCAATATTTAAGTGCTATTGGTGCACTTATGTCACAAAGCATATTGCCCCTCAATTTTTCTATCCTCACGAACTCCAGAAGAATGATAAGATAAAAATAATGCAAAATAATGCAAACTAAGTCATGTGAAAATCTAGCAGATTTATTCACAAAATCTTTGCCAAAATTCACTTTCCAAAGATGCATTAACGGCATTGGAATGAGGCGACTTAGGGATTTACAGAGTTCAAGGGGAGTAAATCCCTGAACCATAACTCCTTTGCATGATCATGAAGTTCATATTTTATATCCTAAAGATTATGAGTTGTGCTCTTTTCCGTTGTTGAGTTTTTCTGAAGTTTCTCACATGATGGTTTTTAATAAGGCAACTAGTGCAACACGGAGTGCTAATGCAATGCACTCTTTTCTCCATCCTTTTTTCCACTGGGTTTTAGGAGGAGTTTTTAATGAGACATGTGCATTACGTGGTATTTGCCTAAGGGGGGAGTGTTATGATATGGATAGAATTTCTGTCCTTGCATGGAAAGACTCTATTCATTGATGAGATAATCCGAATTAATCTCCAACGGTTTTCTCCTATATATTGGGCATTGGCTTGTACAGAAAAATCAATCTAATAAAGAGAGAGAATGTTTTTCCCCTTTACATTGTGTGCACTCCTACTTCTGTTCGTGCGGTTGCATTGGCGTGCTGTCAATTGACGCGGCTAAACGACTAATTTACAACAGTTTTATCTTTCCTGGTGCGAAATTACGCACTCCGCAAAATTTCTCATTTGGATCGAGGGTTTCTCTTGTAACATTTTATGCTGATTTCGTGCTTAAACTAGAAATGTTTCTTTGATTCTACTTGCACACGCTAAAATGCAGTAGCGAACCAAACAAATCCGTATCTACCCGCCACCTTTTGAAGAATTTTAGTTGTCCCATCATAACTAAGGTTGGTGAGAAATGTTAACCATTTCAATTATTCATACAATTTTTTGTCTTCCTTGTGTTGATTTCTGGTTGAGTAGCCAGTGTATTGGTGCCATTCGTACCAAGCCCGTCGTGCCTCGGGCCTAAATGTATCGGGCCGGCACGGCCTATTGTTTTGTGCATGCCGTGCCGGGCTGGTCTGATGTGCACAATCTTAGGCACGGCACGGCCTAGAAGCACGTCGTGCCTCGATCGGGCCGTGCCGGCCCAAGCACGGCACGTTCGGTTGAAAACCTAGTTACACCTCAATCTAGATGGCACGCAATAATTAAGAAAAAAAATGACAATTTCATTTAATTTTCTAACCAACGCAAGTCTCAAACTCACGGTCAAGAATTCAAGGATAAAACAATTGAGCGGCAAGATCACCATTGCAGTCGAGCAGACTCTGGTTGCACCACATGTTGAAGTAGTCGTCTGCTCAAATCGATCGATCCCATGCACGCATGCGTAGGCGCGCACAATCAGAGCGCAAGCGGTCACAGAACTTGAAATCGATATATAGCTAGTCACGTACTGTCGGTGGCCTGGACGCAGGCGTCGTGGAGCATGCAGCAGGCGTCGAGGGCGTCGCAGGGGGCCTCGCCGGGGCAGCCAGTGTACGAATGGAGGGAGTAGAAGATAGATATGGATTGAGCACCCATCGATATGACAAATTGGACACATGCAGCGCATGCATGCTAGACCGATTGCATGTAAATGCATGGACTAATTAAAATTAGAAGAACAAATCAAGCTATTGCTTCTGTAACTCCATCACGGAGATGCATCGATCCTAGGGTGTAAAATGTTACCGGTTACATGGAGTGCTGGGACAATAGACCGGGCCGTTTTCCGTGCAGGGCCGGCCCAAGCACGGCACGGCGTATCGGGCCGGGCCAGGTGGCACGGCGTGCCCCATTTTGAGGCACGACACGGGCATGGGTCTCAGGCCGGCACGGCACGGCCCATCTACTATTCGTGCCGGATCGGGTTTTGGACCATTTTTTTCTGACCGTGCTCGTGGCAGCCCGACCGGTCCGGCGCTTTCTCCCAGCACTAGATACAACTATACAGATGATCCGGATCCATTCCGAGAAGGACCGGATCGACCCTCCTTTTCGTATGAGAATAAAGATAACAGGTCATATCCACCATTATACAGCAATCAATCAAAGCCATGATCAGGTTAAGTGGCACATCATACATTCAATGTTATCTCCAAAACTTCACGTGCTATTCTCTCTGTTACTAATTCAACAAGTACAAAAATATGTACTGAACTGAAACTTACGTCTGGAGAATTGGAATGGACACATAACACACCGCTTCCTTACCTTGTAGTAATGCTGTGTACGTTCTTAACTTCGCCTGCTCACTGGAAGCCTAAAACCGTCCGGTCCAGTCATCGGCCTTAGCTTAATACTTAATTCTCTGAATTCTTCTCCAATTTCTTCACCCAATTCTCTCCGCGCGCAGAGTCTTCAGCTCTGATCCAGAATGCCTCAGGGCCACAGATCGTAGAACGGTAAAAGGACTCACAAAAACAAACAAGGATGCACGAGAGCTTTTGCAACGCTGCTCAGTCACAAGTTGTGCATGCCAGGGCTCTCGTACTACGTACCGGCAAAAAGGGAGGCAAGCGAACAGCCCCCTTTTTCCATGACCCAATCCAAGCGATCTACCCGCGTGACGCCATGATTCCCATGCAGCTGCTCACAGTCGCATGCAGTCACACTTTATCTCCCGGCCCCTTGCCTCTGAAAACGAAGCCTGAGCTGTGCCATCGTCGATCGCTGCCGATTCAACGACGGAAACTAACTGCAGCTGGACGACGATCGAGGTGCATGGTGCGAAGCCCATCACGCACGCGGCAAGGGGCCCGGCCCCCCATCCCCGTGCAAGAACTCGAGTGGCGAGCGAGAGACGTACGCTAGCTAGCTATACGCTTGCTCGTGACAATGATCATTGATTAGAGCCGAATCATTCGTGCATGGAGGCGAAGCTAGCGCTAGCATGATGGGAGTAGATGATACGTCGGCATCGCCGGCGGGGGCCTACCGGAGTCGAAAGCCGTCGCCACATCGGTGCCCGCGCGGGCCCTCGTGCAGGGCGCGCGGTGCCCCGGCAGAAAAGATCAATGGATCATTGCATGCAGCTAGCTGCGGGGAGGAGGAGAGGAGGGGTCGCCTCGTGGCTTGCATTGATCAGAGCAGGCAAGGCACGTAGGCGTGCGCCTGCTGCCTGCTCGCGTGTGCCTGCAAGATCCCCTGGGTTCATGAATCATGACCGGTTAGGTGTAACCTCCCATTCGTGTGATGTTGGCGCTCATATAAGCATGAAAGGTCACCTGATTTGTGGGTGAAAGATCACGTATATATAATTCTATAGTCTTTTACAATGGCTTTGTAGCATCATATGCTCAACACGTATATTTTAAATTTGCTGAAAGTACGATACAGATAGTTCTAAGATTTGATAAATCCCGAACCACCAAAATTAGAAATAATTTAATTAACAAATTTAGCAGGTAACCTATCGAGGTTTTTTAGATTTTAGATGCATGGTGCCTGTGTATATACCGGCACCCCAGCCACCGGATCCGCCCATGTTCGGAAATGCTAAATCTCAGCGGTTTCATGTTTTATGTTGCATTGTTACGGAGCGAACCAAGGACCTGTACTCTGATATCTGAAAAGACCAGCTATGGCTAGTCGGCAACCAAGAAGCTTCCTGAACTGTTTCAGCGCAATCTTTCTGAAAAGTTGTATGGAAATGGCCTAGACTAAAAATTCAGCGATGAAAAGAGATTTACAAGATATTTCGTAGAGAACCACGAGGCGCTTGAACATGGAGGGTGAAGTGACAGAAGGAAGCGGAGGTGGGGCACAGCATTGTTGCGAAATTCTCCCCGCCTGCATCCAAACTACAAGAGCACAAAAGACGGGCACTATTTCTGGAAGAATCACCACTCAGGAAATTGTTGCTCTAGTCCAGTGAACCGCCACTGATTCATCCGAACGTTTTGTCAAGTCAAGGGTGGCAGAAGGAAGCGCGAATCGTGGAGAGCTCAGGACCATCCGTGATGATATATAGCAGCAAGGTGATAATAATGGACATGGCCGTCCATGCCTCTGTAGGGCATGCAGCGACGGCCGATGCCTGATGCTACAGGCTGGATCTACCAATGCTGCAGGTCATGCGTGTGTGTATCGATCACGAATGCTTGCGAGTCACGATCACGTATTCACGTTGAGGTTTAGTTTTCGTCTAGTTTTTACCTCCGAAACAAACCTAGCTGAAGGCAGCGGAGCATGCATGGATGAGACGTGAAGAGTGTTGCGTGGGTGCAGGCAATTTTCCCCTCGTGTACTGTGGAAATCGTTGGGTGCCTTAGCATGGCGCCGCACGGGCCCTTCCATTTCAGCCTATAGCAGGCGGCAATTGGCTTGCGGCCCCACCGCCTTAGCCCAAAGACTCAGCCTAATCCACTCGTCAAGGTCCAAGGAATAAGGCCCAATGGGCGAGTTCTTGGGCCAATTCAAATCGCCACACTGCAACGAAGCGCCGAATGGACAGTTTCTCCCACTCGAATGCGCGCTCCCTTGCGGCCACGAGGAGGCATCGTAGTTTGCGTGATGTTATGAACAGCTGCTATTCTACACCTCGATTGGCTCCTGAGAATTAGGCATGGAATTGCGAAATTGGATTTAGATTCTATAAGAATTATGGTGTTTGGCTGTCACCTGGAATTGGAACCAACGATTCCACTCAAATCCAAACTAGAGAGTTAAAAATAAACCCAATTGATAACTCCAACCTCGTCATTTGTCTGGGATTAAACGCACGAGCAACTCTCCTCTCGTCTCCACTCCTCTCGACCATTTCTCGTCTCTTCTGGACGTCATGGCCATCTTCTTCCTCTTATCTCTCCTCCGTCCGCCGCCTCTCTCCACCCCAGTCTTCCGCACCTCCTGTGACGCCACGCCACGCGACCACCACCACCTACCCTTGCTTCCTTCCGCTGCATCGAGCTGTCATTCTGCTCGACTCGGGTCACCGACTCACCTCCTCCGCCGCAGCATCCATGCCAGAATAAGGAGTAAAACTTATAAATTTTGATTTTTGACTCTAGCAAGATTTTGAAATGCACATTTTCTGCTAGGCCCATTTTTGGGTTGTTACACGTCGCATGGTGAGGAGCACGGCACAACACAGAGGAGGGTGCTGCTACCTGCTGGTTTCACCCAATCACCCCCCGCGCGCGCGAGCTACGTCGCGTCCAGACCAGGAGTGAGCGGTGTTGGGCCAGCTTTCTCCACCCCTTCTCCTGGGCGTGCTGCCTCCGGCGGTCGGGCAACACATGCTCGGGCATGGTAGGAGGCCGTGAGTTGGGCTAGGTAATGGGCTGGTAGGCGGGTTTCGCACGGGCGCTCTGGTACTATGGGCCAAACCACTCGGTCTTTGGTTCGAGGTCTGTTATAAAAATTTACGTAAAATGCGTTAAAATCAGTTAAAAAAACTAAAGATTAATTAAAAAAAATGAACCAGACTGAGACATGAACCTAAGATGACGCCCCTATTTAGGACCCAGATAGTACACCTGATTATACAGAATGTAGATGACGTCCCTATTTGCGACCCGGTAGTACACTTGGTTATACAGAATGTAGGGGCTGTTTGGTTTGTGTCCATTGCTTACCAATGCTTGCCATGCCAAATTTTGGTAGTGTTGACCAAATTTGGCAAGCATTTGGTTTGCAACCAAACTTTGGCTAGTTTCTATTCACCATTGCCATGCCAAATTTTTCTAATTCATTTTCTTGCCAATTGTTGACCAAGTTTTGGCCACCAATTTGGGCACCAAATTTTGGCTAGCTAATTTTTGACAAGGCTTGGCTTGACAAATTTGGCCTCAAACCAAACAGCCCCGTAGTGTTATAGGACTGTTCCTCCATCTGTAGTTCAATCAGCGCCATCCAAAAACTTGGTGGGGACACCAAATACGCGCGCGCGCGCACACACAGAGAGAGAGAGAGAGCTTGAACAGAACAGTTTTATGTCCAAACTCCCAGCCGGCTGCACGTACTCCATCGATCTACGTAGAAAACGATGTGCACATACATAATGGGAGTGTGTCATAGGGAACAAAAACACACACAAACGTAGTACGATATAGGATCACCGATAGTACAAGCAAGTACTGGAGGTCGTCACGTGCGTGCATGCATGTATTGATCTGCATGGATCCGTCCAGCCGTCGTCCGATCGATTGATTTGTGACAACACACTAACGTATGTTCGGTTTGATACCTAAAGCTGCCATATACTCCCTCCGTTTCTTTTTATAAGACGTATTTGGTTTCGTTAGGACAAGGCTTTGACCAACAATTATTCTATTAGCATATAATTTTTATGACACAAAATTGATATTAGCAGATTTGTATTCAAAAGTACTTATATATAATTATGATTTTGTATTGCATAAATGATATATTAATGAAGTAATCGTTGGTCAAAGTCTTGTCCTAACGAAACCAAATACGCCTTATAAAAAGAAACGGAGGGAGTATAATCTTAGTCGTGTCATAGTTTTTGGTAATTGTTTGGTTTATTATAACAATTATGGTTTGACATAATTTATTAGCCTCATGATCATATGTTATATTATAGACTTAAATTCTCGTCTAATTTTGTCAAACTTATGGTTAGCAATTTATTAACCATATTCTTATAGCATACCACATATCGCCTAAATTTAGTTATAATAAAATTGATCATCAACCAAATAAACCCTAAATATAGATGCATTTGGTGGCTACTCTCGACCTCTCGCGTGTGTGTATGTGTGTTTTGTCGGAGTACAACCATAAGCAGCAGCGCAGCCAGCACCATGCACGCGAGCTAGCTAGCCATGAGACATATACAGTCGTATGCGTACGCACTGATACACATATCATGTCGATGGTCGCTTGCCTGTGTGCCATGACGAAGCCACGGTGCGTCCGTGGACGACGGGAGACATGGGAAGCAACGTTTGCATGTCATGTGTACATGCACGCAACGCCATGCGGCCCCGTGCACTCGCGCGCGTACGTACACGTTCCAGCTAAAGCCGCAGCGCGCACGGCGCCGGGCAGCTGACGGGTGTACGTGAGTGCGTGGGACGCAACGTGCGCGCGCAGGTCGACACGGGCACGAGGAGCTTGGCTTAGCTTGTGACTCTACTGGTCTGGCCGGCCGGTCGTATCATACCGCGCGGCAAGCCGGCAACGCGTGGCCAGCAGCATATACCCCATGCTGGATGACATGCGTCGAAACCTGTACTTGTTGACATGCATACGTATGGTTGATGGTTGCAGGAGAGAGAGAGAGAGAGAGAGAGAGAGATGGGCAGGGCGGGGCGGTGGCGTGGGGTGCGAGGCTAGATTGATAGGATGGGTGGCATGACGACCTGGACATATGTGGCCATGCGTCTCGGCCAAATTTGGTGCCATCTAGCTATGCATGCCATCCAAGCATGCGACTGGCCTGGTCATCGATCAGCTGTATCGATCGAATTGAATCCGGGTTTGGCGCCGCGCTCATAAAGATGCATGCATGGATCGATTTCCACTGGGCTGTACATGCAGCGAGCGCAGGGCCGACGCAGACGCCTCAGTGGGCTCCAGACGCGCAGCTGTACGTGAGCTAGCTAGCTAGCTGCCGCACCGTTCCTCTCTCGTAGTACTCTCGTGTAGTTGTATACGGCGATACGAGTTTCTCAGGAGCTGGAGGCCACAAGCACAAGCTAGGCTGTGAGCTGCTGCACCGTTTCAGAGCCATGCAAAAGGGATTGTTCCTGTATTCCAAGAAATTCGACGTGGACACGCTTGCATTCTCTTCTGAGATCATCACTCGTCACCATCCTGCGCCCGTTTCCTAAAAGATCTTGTCAATTGTATGCATCGGTCTCCGTCCGATCCATGACGTACGTGAACCCATTCTCCCTCCCTCGCTGGCGAGGATTAAAGAGCCACGCTCTCTTTTGACATGTACCTTTATAAAAAAAAAAAACAAAGGTATAAAGAAGAACAGGACCAGTGATTCATTATCTAGTTACATTGGTCCGTCCCGACCAGATCTAACTAGTTAGGACATAAAATTACTTTCATATAGGAATAACGTGCAACAGTTTTTTTGATAATACAAATAACTGATTGAAAGTTACTTCCTATGGAAAAACACCCTTTGGTCATAATACACCTTTTGAAGTATAACCGCCACCTTTTTGTCATGTATGAATAGAAGAGGTCATTTCTACTATTTAGGACATCCAAAACATATCTCAATAACTTTGTAATACTTGTACACCGTCAAAGCCAATTGGCTAATAAAGAAGCAGTCTTTTGTCTTCTTTTTTTTTTTTGTATTCTTTGTGATCCTGGAAGTTTGCAATTATTTTCGTTCGTAAGCTCGGTGTAGAGACCATTTACCACACACACACTTTCTCTAGCGCTAGACTTTGTTTCGAGTTTCAAGTTCTTGTTTGATAGCAAACGCCATTTATCAAGTATAATTAAGCAAAAGGTTGAAAAGCAAACTAGTCGTACGCTTGAAGGATTTTCTGGTTGATGTGATATGGAGGAAACGGTTGACCATCATTGAGATATATAATTCATTGTATTGGTTGTGTCTTATATTATGTCTAAGTTATAGTGCAGCGCACTCTTTCTTTGAGGTATAACCGAAGACACAATGCGCTAGCTAAAGAATGGAGATGCCCTAAACAGAGAAGACGGTTACTTCAGGAGAGAGATCAGGAAGCCGATTAAATTCGGAGGGAAATTTTGATTATGTAAAATCAGTTAGGGTGCAAAAGCTTCATCGATGGTTATTTTAAACAGATTTGCTATTTATCACCGGCATATATACTTCTGACCTAATATTAGTTGACTTTTGGGCTGTTTAATTTGCCTCAAGATTTGCGCAGAGTGGTGGTGGACCTAGAGAGGTACGTAGATAATAGCGACTCCCATGATGCATGGGGCTTCGTCTTTGGTCAGATATCTAGGTTCCGCCTCAAACCATCGATTTCGGTGGGCGGCTCGGCAGCGCGGCGAAGCTTGTGACGGTGGCCAGTGGTGGCGCAACTGGCCGCGAAGCTTGACTGAAGCTGGGTGGGTGGCGGAGGCTGGCGGTGTCACTGATAACAAGGGATAAAGTTGGGTTGTTTGTTGGGAGTTGGGACAGCGCCGGCAGTGGTTGTGCCATTGAAGGTGAGGAACGTGGTGGATCTGTTGTAAAAAGGAAGGTGGATCGAACTAGGCGAACGTTAATGTGTGTTTGGTTGGAGAGTGAGGTGGAATGGAATGGCTCTATCCTAGATTTCAGGATGGAATGGCTCCATCCCAGATTTCAGGGATATGATGGTTCCATCCCAGATTCTCAGATAGGGTCTACTGTCACTCTCACGTTCCAAGCGGGATGGCTGTGTTCCAGAAAATTTGTAGAACCTGACCGTCCCGAATCTAGAGAGAATATTCTCTTTTCTGGAATCAAGTCATCCTCAGCTCTCCAACCAAACACTAGACTTGGTGGGATGGGATGGTTCCATTCCACTCCATCCCACTAACCAAACACACAATAAGTTAGGCTTTGCGGCGATGCCATGGCGGCACGAGGGAGGCATAGATGAGGTAGGGGCAGGGTTTGACAATTGACATATCTTTACTTTTATAAATTTTTCTGGTGATGATGGTGGTTGGTCCGCTACACCTGAAAAAAAATTCTACGGAGAAAAGGATTATCTGCACATATGTGTACTCGTATTATGTTAGTTTAATTCGTATGGATTTCTAGATTTAGTTATAATTATTTATGCATGATGAATATATAGGTCGATGGGTACTATATTAGCTAATTCGTAATTGTTTATGCATGATGGATTTCATACGGTTGACTTACTACGTTGATCTAGTGCGACCTACTCAACTATAGGGGAAACTCATGTGACTAAAACTTATGATATATTTATTACTAGAGATTCGTTGCAATGAGTGGGCACTTCGATGGTATTGATAAAAATGCAATGCAGTGGTTCCAAATTTTGACTAGCCTTTTTGAAAAGGGAGTGTATAGGTACCTTCTGGATGTTTTTGTCTTAAATAACATCTAAATTTTGGACCGTATGATTAAAAATTCAACCGTTATATCAAATCATATGATCGGATGTAATCGACTCTCGAATCTTAACAATGATCCAATACCCTCAGATTTGGGTGATTTCAGCAAATAAAAATATCCGGATGATATTTATCAAATCCCTTTTAGGAAATAGACCAATTGAGTCATATAATTTGGCTCCGGCTAGGATTAAACCTTAAACAACCATACGGAATTAATAATCTGAAACAGCTACTCCCTCCGGTTTGGTAATACCTGTCGTTTTGGACATAGTAATGGTCAAACTTCCGAAACTTTGACTAACAATATATTTTTAAATATTTAAATTGGATACATAAAAATTATATGTGTAGACTTATCTCGAGAAGTACTTTCATAATATTATAATTTTATTGGGTTTTATAAATATATTATAATAAAAATTAGCGGTCAAAGTTGTGTTTTGAAGACCGTGTCGATGTCCAAAACGACAGATATTACCAGACCGGAGGGAGTAGCAAAGGTGGGGGCTAGTCGTGGCAGCTACGGAATGTAGCCTGGACGTTGCCAGTATTGGCTATGAATAGTAGTAATGACGAGAGCTTCGTCCTGCAGCGTCCTGTGCTTCCTGCTTCGCTGGACACGGCTCTCGCAATCGTTAAACCGACCTCTTTTTGTCCTTGCTATCCAGCTACACTGATGCTGCACAGTAGTACAATATACATATTTTTTTGTATCTCTTTGGGATGATTTTGAGTTCTAATCATCCATCCAAAGACAATGGCCATATGTATACTAGGTAAGTTTTAACCGCTACAAGGCCAATATATACTCTATAGCAGCCAGGCACGGGATAACTACGAGTATGCGTAGTTCTCATTGGAGGCTCTGATCATTCCACTACTCAAATATTATATCATACTATGCTCGCATGCATGCATACCAGCAGCAGCCTGATGTTACTGAAGCTAGCATGCAACACATGGTGATGGTCTGATGGATCGCCTTGGAGCTAGAGATTCTCTTATAGGTAATGTAGCCTGGCATGCAGTGGTAGCTAGCTATAGCTACCGGCCCATAGGGAGTAACGCTGCGCGTAGTACGTTGGGCTGTCAGTGTTATCACACAATGATCATGCATGCATGTATTGTGTAGTCGTCCGAGCATAGGGAGTGGTGCACGCTGCATGCATAGTAAACAATGGTGACCATACTGAAGAAATGGTTCCCGTCGAAGCCTTGCTTAACCTATGGGCAGTCACTATAGCTAACTCATGTCATGTAGTACAATTTTATCGGTTTTGATCAGCCTCGCTGTTTGTTTTGCATGTACAGGATTAGCCTCGAGTGCTGGGCATGCGATCGAGATCGAGATCTCTTGTCACCCCTGCGCGCACAAGCTGGGTCGTCGGTCACTAGCTAGCTAGTGGAGCAGTTTTTGTTATGCATGTGTGAGTGTACGTGGTGTCCCAGGTACGGCACCTGAGGAGAGAAGAAGAAGGAGACAAAGGGGACTCAGGTCAGGTCGTCAGGTGTGGCAGCCAAATAACCTCCGAGGAGCTCACAAGGCGCCAACGCCCCACCCAACGAGATCAATCAACGCACCGCTCGCTTCGCATACGCAACGCACAGACACAGACCGATCGGAATTGGAGCGCTGTTTGCTAGCGGCGATCTCCTCCTCTTCCGCTCTCTCTCTCTCTCTCTCTCTCTCTCTCTCTCTCTCTCTTCCGCGCTCTCTCTCTCTCTTCCGCGCTCTCTCTCTCTCTCTCTCTCTTCCGCGCTCTCTCTCTCTCTCTCTCTCTTCCGCGCGCTCTCTCTCTCTCGCGTTAAGATCGAGTTTAGACGACGACCTAGTAAAAAGTGTCATACGTCGATTTCGCATATGGAACAAAAAAAAGAGTACAGCTCAGATGCAGAGACGGATTCCAAGTAGTACCACGTCAGGTGTGTGCCCAGTTGAAAATGGCGTGTATACGCATGCATGTAGCTACCGCAGGAGAAGATTTGAGAAAACTCAGAAGCTAGGGTGGAGTGATAGTGATGTACATGCGTGACAAGTGACGCATCAAGATAAGAGTTCAGTCTTTCGTACGTATGGATCTCTACCTGATATATATATACGGTAAAGACTTCAGAGATATCGAGCTGAGTAGTCCATAACTAGTGCAAACTCTCTCCGTTGGTAAATATAAAAGTGTGTTTTGATTTTACAAGATTATTAAGGCTACGATAAAATTAAGAAAAATATGAGAGGAAATGATTTAGTTATCTTGGAAGATGAGAGATAGTACTTTATGTGAGTGGTAATAAATAAAGAGAGTGACTAGGCAACGGTATACCGTTGCAACGGTATAGCCATGAAACTTATGAAACTTATCAGTTTCAGTGCTGGTTTCATGAGTTTCAGTGTTTAGTTTCATCAGTTTCATGTTTTATCAGTTTTTAGTGCTAAGTTTCATGAGTTTCAGTGCAAAAAATCATAAGTTTCATGAGTTTCAGAGGTATACCGTTGCAACGGTATACCGTTTTTTAGTTTTTCTGATAAATAAATGTATATGATTCATAGAGCATAATTAGGAGTATTATAGGAAAGACTTTGAATTTAATGCATACTTATATATTTCTAAAAAAGATCCTTCAAATTGTTGGAAGCAACACAGTTGAGAGTCAAATAGATTGATCAGATTGACTGGCGTCCGAAACAATATATGGACTAAAAGATTGCCATAATTCGATCAGTGCTAGTTAAGCTAGCTGGAAGGTGTGGCTTCATTGGAGCAATTAATAATGCTTGCTCTTCTGTGTGCACGTGTATCCCGAAATGACATCACACTGGGAGGGGCTAGCTGGGAAGAGAGAAGGGAGATCGATCGAGGAGGCAAATCAAAGGGTGTTGGAATTGGGGACGTAATGCCTACATCACGGCCTGCGTCCTTGGACAAAAAAAATGCATGCACTCTTTCAGTCGTATGTGCATGCATGGGTGCATGAGACAAGCAACATCCTATGCAAAATTTTGTCACAACCCCCGGCCCCCTGCACATACACACCTCCTCTTCCTCTCCCATATACATATGTCATATGTGTGCATCAGCTGCTGCTGTTGCAGTAGCATGCAGCAGCAGCAGTGAACAGCACCATCAGCTGCTGCTCATCGCTCACCACTCACCAGTCTCCCTCTAGCTACATGCATAGCTCACAGTGGTGCAACACCACCACCACCACCTTCTCCCTGTGGATTACGCTGAGGAGATCTTGGCTCCTGCCTGCTCCTGCCACCTCCCGGCGATGTCGGCGGCAGCCCTCAGTGCGTCTGCGCCAGCGCCAAGCAGGCCCCGGCCGGAGAATCCGACGCAGTACAGACCATCTGGACCTCTCCAGTTGCTGGGGCACCGACCCCTTGGCTTGCCGTCCTCTGTGAAGAACTCACCGTCCTGTCGTGAAACACATATGTATCACAGTATCAGTGACTCGATCGCTACTACAGATCGGCACTTGTTAGCACAGCGGCCGGCCGGCTGGCTTGGTGTTGCGTAGGTTTTTGGTTAGGCTGTAACCTGGAGCCAGGAAGGAACGTTGCTTCTGTAGCCGGTGGCGAAGATGACAGCATCAAAGGCCATCTCATTGCCGTCCACGAACCTTGCCCCGTTGCTGCCGAATGACTCGACTTCTGGTACTATCTGCGTTTGTTACGGCACAAGGCATCAGAAGTGCACATGCAGATATGATATAGGCAGAGAGGTTTGAAGTCAAGTACACACTGTCCTGGACCTTGTTGCTACTTTCTAGATCGAGCTAATTGCCTCATTGTAAGGTTTTATTAGTGCAGATCTATAGACGGCGCGCAGGTCCTAGATGAGAAGAGGCAACACAATGGAGAATGCCATGGAGGCAGTACTATTTCTTTTCAGCGGCTATTTTGTATCCATGCCTAATATCTCAGCGTCGTGAGCAACACAATGGAGAATGCCATGGAGGCAGTACTATTTTTGTTCAGCTAGTATCTACCTAAAGTACAAACGCCTGCATCAGGCAGAGGGGTGGTAAAAGCCAAGAAGCCAGGCAAAAGAGGTAGATAAAACTGTAAATTTCACTCTACTCGCCAACAAGGGAGAATGTTGTGGAAACCGCAAAAGCGAATTAAAATTGGCATGTCATGGAAAAGAAACAAGTATTTCGACACTTCTCCAGTTTTGGGGAGAGAGAGAGAGAGAGAGAGGAATAATCATACCATGATGTTTCCAGATTTGATCAAGGACCATGCTCCCACGTCGAGGACAGGGCTCTTCCCGGTGACGTTCTTGATCTCCAACGGTCCCAATTTGGGCCTCTTCAGCCCATATTTTTCGGTGTCTCCCAGAACCATCTTTGCAATAAGGAGTAGAAACCTATCGACCAGCTTAATGGGAAGCCACCTCAATAATTTCATGGCTATACCAAATGTTGATGCCCCAAACATCTCTCTTGGTAGGACATGCACCTGTCTCATTAATGTAGACAAATATGAATTCACGTAGAAGATGTTCAGATAGCTAAAAGGATGAACAGGAACTAGCGCTTTTCCATGTAGAGAGTTCCAACATAAAACTGAGAAAGACCATAAACTCATACATATTTCATTTACAGGGAAGAGTTTCTAGATGGAAGCCAATGTAGTCATAGCAGAACAGCGAAGGAACTGAAGATTGACAAGCATGACAGGCAAAAAGAACGACTAATGAAACTTGAACAAGAAGAGTTTGAAAACATCAAGCACAACTAAAACAATGAATAAAACTAAATACATGATAAAGTCATCTTAATATAGGCAAGCATCACACATCTCAGCAAGCAACTGTATATCTAGAGGCAAGTATAAGTAGGATACTGTACTTGACTTGTTGCCGGAATGACCAAGAAAACAAAGGACTGTACATTCACATCATTTTCAGAGTGAAGTGTAAGCGACTAGCATATAAATAAATCTTTAGGACAGGGAGAGAGTTGAACAACATCAAGGAAACCAAGGAGACGACGAATGCACCATGAGAGCAAGCAGCAAAAGGACTTACCCCGCTCCTAACTGACATGAAAGGCATTGCACCATGCTCACACAAGTCCAAACACATCTCCATCCCAGAGTTGCCACACCCCACAACCAGCACCTTCATGCCCTTGAACCTTTCTCCGCTCTTGTACTCGCTAGAGTGCAACACCTCCCCCGTAAACCTCTCCCTCCCCTTCACCTTCGGCACGACCACCTCGGCATTCTCCCCGCTAGCTACCACCAGCCATGGAGACACGTACTCGGTCACCTCGGAGTCCACCGAGACCGCGGTTACGCGCCAAAGCGATGTAACCGTGTCGAACCATGCGCGCGTCACCGTGCGACCGAACAGTGGAGAAATGGAGAAGTGGGAGGTGTATGAATGGAGGTATCGAAGGAAGTCATACTTGGTCGGATAAGTAGGGAAGTCAGGAGGGAAATGGACGTGGGGAAGCTCACAGAAGACCTTTGGGAGGTGTAGACGAAGGCGGTCGTACGTGCGGTTGGTCCAGAGATCGGCAATGCCGTTGGAGCGTTCAAGGATGGTGAAGGGGACTGAATGCTGGCGAAGGGTGGCGGCGACGGCGAGGCCCGACGGCCCTGCGCCGACGATGATGGGGCCATTCACAATGCAGGGACCTTGCCTAGGGCTCGTGTTATTAGCTTGCTCTTGCATGATAAGAACCAACAATCTAGGCACACAAATACTCAACTCTCTCTTGGAAACTCTACACCCCTAAGCTCACGCAATGGAGTGAACCGCTCCTATAAACGGATGTATCTCCTCTGCCTTTCTCTGAAGCTAAAGATGTAGCCACAACCTAAGCTGCTACGGACATCATCTTTTCCCCTCTCCTCTTGCATGCACTACAGTGCCAGTGTAAGCATGGAGGAGAAAGGTGCGATCAGAACCTGTTTAGCCACCTCAATGAGCTCAGGATGAGGGTCCCTCTCCCCTATATATACGGAGAACTGAATGTAAAGGGAACCCTTACATTGTACAGTGCTCCTTTTATGAGTTCTGTCACTACTGTTGGAATGATTGCCACAAATCTTTACAGGACAACAAATAAAAGGGAAATAATACCTTTGCTTTTATTATTTCATTTTTTAAGAAAGAGCTTAGCTTCATAGGCATTCCTAGAACCCAGAGATCAAATCAGATGAGATATTGTCATGCGATGCACTTTGACAAACTAACCATGTATGTAGCATTGCCATCCAATGCATGAACATTGTTTCCAGTGTTGGATCTGCATATCTTTAGGTGAATCGTTCATAGTGGCCCTTGGTTTGCGTTCAACCGATTATTTCTTTGTCTTCTGAAAGGAGGGCTGAACGTGCCGGTTTGTAAATATGGTTGATGCTTACATATCCATGGTACAAACTATATAAATAAAATATTATCTTCTTTTCTCTTTTCGATAGCAGGGAAGCACATTTTCATAAACATTGCTTTGTAATGAAGGGAAAAAAGACCCATATTACTATGAATCTTGTTAGCAAGTAGGCAATGCTGACACGGACATTCCGCGATTGACTGAGCAGCCCTGGTCAACTTTGCGCTTCAAAATAAGATTTAGAAGATTTTTTTAGCTTACTTTATCAGTCTACTTACCTAGTTACTTAAGACCTAATTGCTACTTAATTTTACATTTAGACTTATAAACCATGATAGTGCAATAGGATGCAGGGAGGAAGGACGCAGAGATCGAAAGCCAGCCTCATTATTGCATATTAAACTGAGCAAATGCAATGGTTTACTTCGTAATTGACTGCCAATCTCATCAGATAGGCGAGCAGTAAAAGATGCCACTGAAATTTTGATGCAAGAGAGTACGTAGATTTTACAGATTATCTGCCTGTTTTTAGCCCCCTTGTCTCCACTACGTGCGACATAGCACAATAACAAACTTCTGTAATCCTGAAGTTGGTATGGTGAAGAACCGTGCAATGTTGATAGATAGGTTGAGGACATACCAGCTATGCAAAGATCCCTTTCGCACATGGATATTCACATTAAAAACATCCGATGATCTGTAGGAATTCAATGGCAGAAAGGGGTTGCTGTTTCATTTCAGTGAAATATTAGCTATTCTGTTTGGAGTTTGTGCACAGTTGGATAAGATAGTACTGGCATAACTTATATCTCTACTATATAAAGTGAGAGTTTCTTCCCACGTCACATTAATTGCCCTGCTTAATTGCCCTACTTAATTGCCCTGCTTAATTGCCCTACGTAAGAAACGAAGCGTTGCTTTAATTAGCCAGCTTTTGCAAGGAACGAAGCGTTAAAGATAGATGTTTGATCTTTAATTAGCCAGCTTTTGCAAGAAACGAAGCGTTAAAGATAGATGTTTGACTTATGAAATAGTATTTTTTTATTTTTTTAGTCTTTATTTTTCGTTATCAATTTTGTTTTTCGTAGCAACGCACTGGCATATAACTAGTAACAATAAACAAGACAGTTTTTTTCTCTTCATGGTGCTAGGGCAAACATCAACCATTCTGCATGACGAATTTGCGGTGTCAGGCACACAGAAAACTGCAAAGTTAACCTTAGCCTCTGAAGGCAGTGTGAACATCAATGGCAACAAAGAAAACACAAGACAATCAATTTCAGGCAAGTTGGTGAATACTGAAAACAATGGACAGCATTCTGGATTTACCTTTCACAGCATAGAGCGCATACGGTTTCAGTTGATAGCCCCGCATTGGAGGAAGCAATTATAACCATGGCAAAGCTCCTGCTCAAGCCTTATGTATCCCTGCAAGTTAGAACGAGTCACAGAGCAAACAAAACAGAGAATTTATTGCTTAAGAAAAAAGCAGAGGAAATATATGAACAGAAAGAATGCAACTTTAAACTTCCACAGGAACACATCTTCCTCCAGAAATGACACCTCTGCGTGTCTGAGGCATTTCGCCGAACACGTTGCGCGCAGACACAGCGCCGTTCCAGTTCGGGGCTTCCTCCTCACCTGCGAAACCAAGCATTGATTGACGATCGGAATTGCTGTAATGGCAACCAGATCTGATCAGAACAACCCATTAGACGTTACCGAATCCACCGCTCAAGACTCTTCCTTCCGTTTCGCTGTGATCGCTGCGCGACACGAAGCGCTCCTCCGCGCAACTGAAAGAGCCGCATGTATGCGTGGCCGAGCCTGCGGACCCGTTTTCCAATAGAGAAGACAGATTCGTAATACCTGCGTGGAGGCCTCGACTATTTGTTATCGTACGCCGAAGACGCATTCACGGACTACGCTATCCAACTCTGAAGGCGGATAACATAAAAAGGTACGAACAAGATTGATTACGCCATTAGAAAGTTGATATGCCCTTTAATGTAAATAGAAACCAAGGAATCAAATCCCAATAATGCACTATGGCAGGTGAGTGAGAATCTCATCCGCTGATACATGAAAATGCTTTACCTATCGTAATCCATTGCATAGAAAATTTGGACGCTATTATCGCATTTCAAGTGAATATGCCTTGGTTTGGCACTTTGGCTATTACTAATCCTAGGATCGAAGAAGATATAAAGATAAATATATGCGCTTTTCACATTGCACACCTTTCGCAATTCTGAAGGCCGCATCGCGTGACTTGGTGAGTGCAGCTGTACCTAGTCTCATGCGTAATTATTGGAGATATCTATATGTTCTTCCTCATGCATGTGGGCCCCTTCGAACAATACTGCGTGCGTTCTATAAATCCAATCCACCCATGAGACCATGGCACAAGAAAGTTCAACGAGCATGGTGTTAATCATTTGCCACCGCTGTATTTGGATGTGATGCGAAATGCGCCGAGGGGTGGCCAGCTGTTTAGCATGGTCTATTTGGATAGTAGGAATTTCATATGAGTTTGTAGGAAAAGTCATCCAAGAAAAGCTAACGAAAAATGTTTGAAGATGATTCTTAACCGAGTCAATATTTTTTTTATAGAAAATAGATCTATATATTAGGGGCTTATTTAACATAACTGTTATATCTACGATCACAATTTAGGCATCGTTTGGCAACTTGGAACCGGGCCGTTTATAATAGATTCTAGAAGAAACCCAACCAAACGGGCTAAAACTCAGAGATTCTCCTTGAATCGTTTCTTCTTTTTCCACACCGTGGCTGAATCGGTCTCAATCCAGTTTCACCTGATTCACAGAATCTAACCTTAAACGTTTCTACCAAGAATCAGAAAACGTTTCCATTTCTACTAGAATTTGGAACCGTACCAAACAGGGCCTTAAAAGAAGCCTTATCCCTTGTAGTAACAAACTAAGAGGAAGCCAACAATGATCAATTATGGCTAAGAGATGAATAGTTATATGGTTCTATAGGCCCTGACTATATAAACTAGTTGGGAGACAGGTTAGTTTCTCATATGATTGACATGAAAGTAGTTATTAGTGTATTTGATAACTTACAACGGTTGATCAAATAACACGACGGTTCAAAACTCAACGAAAACACATCAACTTGATTCATGTAATATTCTTTCTGTCTATGACAATAAAATCTCTACTAATTATGCTATCTTATTTTTGCTTTTTTGTAAGTTCGATAGGGGGCCTGATCATCAGCAATTGGCGCTAGAAGGAGGTTTGTGTCAAATCGGAGATCAACCACGTGATGTTCCCCATGTCTCTGCTAATGGACGAGGAGAAAACCTTTGATCTCGTTGACTACACCGACATCATGAATGAGGACTACGTTCCTGAGGTGACGTGCAAGTGTAACTTCTACCTCAAGCATGTTCATGAGGAAGAACATGTGGTGTTCACAACCATTTATTGGGACTAAGACGGCGAAGACAATGCTGCCGCCCATAAGCAACTTTGAGGGCAGGTACATTCACACTCCTGTCAACACCATGGCGCCCAATGATGATCACACTAATGATGCCAAAACTGAGGTTCTGGCATAATCATCTCTAGAATATCTACTCCAAGATCTCAACTAACGAATGGGAAGTTCTCACCATCCATTTGCTCCAACTTACGTGTATGTGCGGTCATCGATGCCAATGAGACTGATGAACAACGAACAACACATCAACAACGAATAGCACGTGAACAACGTGAGGCTCCGGAGGAGGTCGAACGTTTGGCTCCTCGATGAGAGGCATATTATTAGTGGTTGGTGCCTACTCAACGATCACATTTTATGTTGTTGGCATTGTCGTCATGGTTGGAATTTGCTCAACATCCTCTTTGGAGATGCCTTCATCTGCAGTTCTTTCAACTCTGCAGAGACCGGAGCATCCCCGATCAAATTCTTTTCAACTGCTACAACCATAGCCGTTTCCTTCACATTGGTCGGAGCACCCCCGACTACTTCTTCTACCATGGCCATGGCCACTATTGTCTCCTCCACATTGGTTAAAGCCAGCTCGACTATGGGAGTAGGCAGTGGTTCCTCCCCCACTTGCCGTGACTTTTTTTTTGTCTCTGTTCCCATTAAAAGGGTGCAACTATTAAGAAGGGAGAATCTTTTACTTTCTCCCACATTACTATTAAATGACTAGAATGGTTGTGTAGAGAAGAAAATGTTCTTGATGAACTTTTCGAGACAAAAAGTCAAGTAAATATTTTTTGTTTTCTTAAGCATAAGGGTTTAGATGACGAGCATTCTTGATCAAGTTAATATTTTCCCCATGGAAAGTGAAACCATATATTTGAGGCTCACTTAACAAAATGGTTATGTCTACGATCACAATTAAAAAAAGCCTTATCTCCTTTAGTAACAAACTAGTTAGAAGCTAACAACAAATGGTTATGACCTAGAAACGACCAATCATGGTTGGAAGTAGGGTTGAAAACAAAATAAAAAGTTTCCGACCATTTCAGAGAAAAATTAAATGGAAGCCTTTTTTAAAAAACGGAAACAGAAAATACCAATACAAAAACGAAAACGAAATTTTTTTTGTCAAAAACGAAAACAGAAACAGAAATTCCGTATAAGTGAAACTGGAAATTAAAAATGAAAATTGACCTGGAAGGGAAATGGTCTTGGTCCAAAAAGGAGAAGAAGAATTTACATTTATTTTTGAATTAAAATAATTTTAAAAATACAAATAGCTTTATAGAAAATATCAACTAGAGTTTAAAAATTCCAGAAAAATTCTCAAAAATAATTTGGAATATTTTGAACCTAGTAAAATTATTTTTTATCATAATTTGTTTTTATTTTTTATGAATAAATTAATTTTATAAATCTAAAAATAGCAAAACAATATTTATAAACTCCAAAAAATCCAGGATAAGTATTAGAAAATCATAAATGAATATCGAACAATAATATGCAAATTTTATTACACTTTTGTAGCCGGTGGAGCAAGAGGATGTCGATGATAATGATATCGAGGAGGACATGATGGTCTCTTATGGTGGACACATAACGAGCCTTCAGCTGATAAACTTAAAAAAAAATTCTAGTGATAACGATGAATATAGCATTATTCTTGTATCCACATTGAAGGTAAAATGAGTTACATTGTTCTTGTGGCCATGTATGTTGTCATCATGTACTATGTTATTGTGGAATTTTTCGTTTTTGTTTCCATATCCGTTCCGCATCTGTTTCCGTCACTATCCATTTCCGATGTTTCTGATTTTTTTTCGGTTACCGGTAAAAAAATGTGGAAACGGAAATAGAACAACCATTTACCGACCGTTTTCGTACCGTTTTCATCACTAATCGGAACATATAGCAAATTTTCATGTAATTAAAGTGGAAGCATTTATTGGCATATTTGGCAAGTTATGACGGTTGATCAAAGGACATGACTGTTCAAGACTCAACGAAGACACATGCGTGAAGACAGAAGGCTCCTCTAGCGGCATTAACGGCCACACCTTAGATATGCATAAATAGGGTGGCCTACGAGCCCCAAAACACATTGAATTGATTCCTATAATATTCTCTTTTTTTACGATAAGTCTATTGTTTTTACTTTTTCGTAAGTTCGACAGGGAGTTTAGCTCCGATCATCGTCAATGCTAATATGTTAATTCATACATATATGTATAAGAATGTTTTACCATTCTCGACATCTGATTCTTTCATTTCTTTGCTTGCTTTTTTTCTGCTGCTTCGTGTGTGAATTGATGGGCAATTTGTTGCCAGCCGCATGATGTGCACCTATATATTCGGTGGTCGCCGGCGCCATGCTACGGGCAGTCCCCTTCATGGTTATGCTTACGAGTCTTACGACCCTGTAGGCTTCTTGTAACGGAAATAAAGCAAGCATCAAAAGGTTTAGAATTTTTTTTATAAATAATCATTTTTTATTCGGCTATTACAAAAATATACCTACATATTTTTTTTACAAAAATGACCTATTTTCGCGCCACGTCATCGCGAAATAGGGTTTTTCGCGCCATGTCATCGCGAAATGGGCTGGGGCTGACGTGGCATGCGCGGCGACAGGCTTCGCGCCACGCTGGCGCGAGAGGAGCGCAGAGCGGGCAGCGGGCAGGCGTCGCCCATTCGGGATTTTTTTTTATAAATAAATATTTTTTATTCGTGTATAAAAATAATATATGTGACTTTATTTTTTTTTTGCAAAAATGGACTTCGCTACACCAAGCAACGACTACTGTCCCATCCTCCATTTTTTTTATTCATCCAATGTTCAAATCGCTACATGGTGTAGCGACCATGCAAAAAAAAGTTCATTTTTTTTTTCATTCTATTCTATTTTTTAATTCAATAATTTATATCTTTTGCTAGGTAGCTCCAAATCCAACGAAATAAATTTCTAAATTTATATTAAACTATAAGGATTGAGATTATACAATAAATTGTTTAAATCAAGTTACTAAAAGAGCCTTTTATGTATTATGAAAACTTGAATTAAACAATTTAGATATATATGGAACATAGTAGTTTTTATCATATAATCTTAATTCTTGCATCTTAATACAAATTTATAAATTTATTTCATTAAAAAATTAATAACCTACGTATATTTTTGTACTATGCGAATAACAAACTATTATTTATAAAAAATATTCTAGCCACAGCATAGCTATAAAAGAATTCCACAACTAACAACTGAAAATAAGGAAAAGAATGAATTAATCTATTTATTTCCTAACCATTAATTTTAAAAATAACTTTTCAAGTATTTTTCCCTTCATTTCATTTTTAATAAGGAAGCAGAAAGAAAATGAATTAATCTATTTGTTTCGCAACTTTTCAAAAACAAACTCCTAACCATAATTTTTAAAATAAATTTTCAAATATTTTTCCTCATTTCATTTATTTTTCTTCTTTCCCATTCGTAACCATAATTTTAAAATAAATTAAAATCGTTGGACGGCCATTGCCACTTTGGCGCCGCCGCCCTGCCCCGCCGCTCGCCCGCTTTGCGCCGTCGCGCCAGGGTGGCGCGACACCACCGCCCCTTTCGCTCCAACGTGGCACGATTTTCTACCCTTCGCGATTACGTGGCGCGAAAAGCCCCAATTCGCGATGACGTGGCGCGAAAATAGGCCAGTTTTGTAAAAAAATAATATGCAGGTATATTTTTGTAATACACAAATAAAAAATAAATATTTATAAAAAAAATTCAAAAGGTTTATTCAGTGGCACACTGGCACTGGCACAGAAGTGCAAGCGATCGACGACGTCGCGGCTCATGAGGTCAACTGAGTTGCGTCAGTGCTCAGAAAAGACCTAGCTTACTTGGATGACGACCAGTCGACAGTGATGCAGCAGTGTGCAGGAAGTTTGGGTGAGTGTGTAAAGTCGAAACAAGTGATAAGGATTGCTCCTCAATTAGCTCTAGTTAGAAGTTAGACGTAACTGTAAACATCAAGGCTTGCAACAAAAGATCAATGATCAGAAGATACATTACTACTACTATGTAAAGAAGAGTTACACCAATTAATTGCCGGGTAAGCCATGCATTAAGCAGCAAAAAAGAGGCACTACTGTCACAAGCAATCAGAGTGATGCCAAGTTATGTAGCATACTGTATGGGAAGGCAACATAGACAGGAGAAGATCATTGAATAAGAAGATTACTGCTAGTATGTAAAGAAGAGTTACACCGATTATTTGCCAAATAATCGATGCATTGAGCTGGAGAGAGAGAGAGAGAGAGAGAGAGAGAGAGAGGGAGGGAGAAGGAATTATACTACCTCAACAAATCAGAGCAATGCTAACTGATGGAACAATGTTACAATATAGAAGAGGTTGTACTGTATAGGAATTCTCATCTGCTAGAAGATCGATCTTCCGTCATGGAGGCATCAATCATTCAGGGGCATTCGATTAGATAGAAAGCTTCTGATCATGCAGTATCTGAATCAATACTACTGTACTGTTACCAAAGTAACTAAGGAAGCACAGCATATATCTTTTTTTTTAAAAAAAAACACAGCATATATATATCCTTGATAAGTTGGTATTAATATGTCGATTCATACTATGGGTCCGTGCATATATCCTTGATAAGTTCGTGTGTGTGTGCGCGCGTGCCTTTTAGGATCAGGAGGAACATCAAGTACCTACCAAGCTCTATATGTGACTCAGTACACTAGATCTAGCATCTTGAAATATGAAACTTTGACTCAGTAACTCAATATATGTAGAAAAACTGAAAGTAAGAGTTTTCTGGGTACCATTTCTTTACTTGTCAAAGGTCTTGTATACTGAATCCTCCCACTTGGTAAAAAGAAGAGCTCATAGTGGAAATTTAGAGATTACTGCATCACTAGCTACTTTCTAAGTTCTAACCCCTCAATATTTTTGAAGATTATTTTTTCTGATACCACAATGATCATTCATCGAATGAGGTAGTAGAGCACTGAATAAATATTGTAAGGCACGTCCTTTTTTATGCAACTGTATGCATACAACCTTAGCCTAAAGGACTTATTACTTGGCGAATTTTGGATTGTACGTCCTATGAAGTGATTAGAAAGCTTTGAATTATTTTGAACTGGATCAGAAATTATTACAACTTCATAAACTCAAAGTTTAATAGACACTTACAAAATCAGAGTTGCCTTTGTTTTTGTTTTTTGTTTTGAAATAGAAGCACATCTGAATGTAATACATGTATGGGATATGCATATATTGATCCGGCAATATGTTATTTAATTATCTTTGGGCACGGACTGGAGACACTATGAGAAGATAGTGATTTCTTACCTGATCGTAGCTTGATCTCATCAGATCTTATAGTATCTTCTGGTGTCCATTACTGCTGAAATGATGAAACATATAAGATGCAAGAGACCAAATTGCGCCATCAAAATTACTAGATTTGGTCGAAGATTATATTAGTAGGCATATAGGACATACTTGCACTCAACAGAAACGAAAATTAACCAATAATATTACAGTAACATCCATCCAGATCATCATCTGTATATGCACGACTTCTTCGTCTGCGCCTCAAAACCCTACTTCTTTGTTTACGGAGCGAAAGAAGCTGAACTTACATGTATAGACTGGAATCTTTCTTGGGACTTATTCGCCCTTGAAGATCTTGCTGGGAGAAGCCACTTGCCTCTCTAGGGTTTCATCAAGCTGGTGTGCTGCCATGAGAAAATGAAACTGCCAGATGATCTGATTGCTTATTTCCTGCGCAATTAATTTGAAAATGGTCATCAAGAACATATGCTTTCAGATCATGCTGGCAGCTTCATCTACTTGTGGTGCACAAACGAAGTGAAGAATACATCTACCCTCATACTTGTCATTCTTTTCAAAGCGGGGGAAATAGAGTACTAGCTTGTTGTCTCGAGGGGGGTGGGGTGCGGAGGTTAGGGATGTGGGGGCGTGCGTTGTTGGTGTGGGGAGGGCGATTAGGGCATTTTATGGAGCTCTTTTCCTCAATGTTTGTTTGTAGTATCTACAAAAGCTGGTGCGAAAGAATAATTCAAAGGAGAGTGGTCCCAAAGAAGAAGGAAAATAGAATATGTCATGCTCACCCACTATATCTGTTTTTCATTAATATATGGAGGTCCTTTTGTGTATCTCTGTAATTAAATTTAGAGTTGATTTTGGTTTTTCAGTGTGAAATTCCTGGATCAAGATTTAAAACGTAACACTGTTTAATTATGCACTCCTTTTAATTGTTGTAGCCTTATTCGACAACTATTTTACAAGAAATCCGAGATACGATTAGATCTAGAGGACGAAAATGGTATCATCTCGATCTGCTAATCATGTGTTCTAACAAAAGACATACTCGACCATATATATAGTAAGTTTCCCGATTCAATATCCAATGAATTACATGCTCATATAGAGTTTCTTTTGTAGTACAACCGGTGTAGGAATTCAATTGGCAAGAGTTCGATCTATAATTCCATATTGAAGCATGTCATGTGAAGTGGGGTGAGCATAGCAATATCAGTGCTATGTTGTAAAACAAATTAGAATACGGACGATCGATCATGGTCTCATGCACCATATGTCTCATGGACTCTGCTGTTGGGTGTATGCGAGTGCTAGCTGATCACCAAAGACAAATAGCTAGCGTGCGTGCAACCTCTCACTACAACAAAAAAAAAAGACTTATATTAGACTCCTCATCACTGACAGTAGTCAAAAACCGTCTGTGATAACCCCTCATCACTAACCCTTCTAGCCATAGTCATTATTGACAGTTTTGGCTAGAAGCTGGTCAGTGATGAGATCATCATCACAAACGATTCTATCTAAAAACTATCAGTGATGACTCCTGTATCTATCACAGATCGTCTGTAATATCTGATTATAGCCACAAACCGTCTGTAGTATGAATAAGACCTATATAAACATACCGAGGTTCCTTATGCAGACTTTAGCACTTAGTGTGTTTCACCTCCCCTAAACCTTAGCCCCCCGTCGTCCTCCTCCTCGACAACCTCCCTCTCGGCGACCTCCTCCCTGACGTTGGCGATCTCCTCCTCCTCCTCCCACGAGCCCGTGCTCCATGCTTCCTCACCTGGTTTCGATCCCTAGCTTCGCGAGCAGAGGTACCCAAACCCCAACCATACTGGTCGCATCGCCCCAACTACAGCTCGGCCATGGGCAAAGGCCTCCCTTTCCAGGAGCTAAGTACCCAAACCCCCCACCTTGCATGACTGGTGTGCTATTTAGAAAAGGTTTTAGAGTAGCTGTAATTAGTTTCATTCGTTATGCTGTGATTCATGCCCAACTTGATTAAGAACAAAGGTGTTTATATATATTTGTCGATTTCATTTGTCCATGACTCAAGTCCTTTTGTTGTGGTGTGTGTACTAAAAGTTTGATTCTTGAGCATTGATGTTATTTAGTTATAAAGGTGATCATTTGTCGAAAAGGAAACTCACTAATACTCGCATTTTAGGAATGAAGTTTGTTTGATAGTTCACATGTTTATGCCTACAATATAGGGTGCTTTAAGTACATTATGTCACTAGTATTTGCTTGATGGTTTGTGATTAAATCGTCCAACCAAACGCACCCTAATGTGCGGCCGACATAATCACACCAAACTAATGAACAACAAGATTTTCGTCTTCATTATTTCGGCAACGGAAAAATAGATCATTTCAAACCAACTATACGTTCTCTTCCCTTTTTAAATGATGCCATTCCAGTTTTTTATACTTTCAGCAAGGTATATCTACATAAGATTGTATTACCCATCTTTATTATATCTTTAGATTATGTATTTTACTCTAGTCTATGTAGTAAATGATATTCAAAATAGCTACATAGGAGAAGTATTGAAGGGAAAGAAAAAAAAAGCTGCCTCGAAAGTATAGACTTGTATTTATAAACAAAATTTGAAAGCTAGAATAACATATAAAGAGGAAAAGAGGGAGTATGTCTTTAGCTTAGCGAGCTAGTTAGACCCTTCTTAAACTGTACTTCGCTTAGTTTTATCATCGATCGATAATGGTAATTAACTATGTGCTTTGATTGTCGATTGGAGCGATTACTAAACGAAAATGATGTAATCCAAATGAGATGAAATCTTCTGTCGTCATCAAATTAATTACTGTGTAGCTTGACCAGGTTAGTGGATCCGTCTTGCTTGTTGGAACCATATATTTTCCATACGCCTAACCTCTTGCAAAACGAAATGTGAGAAAGACAAAGGAGGTCAAGTCAGGATGCAGAAAGCACTGACCGGCCGGTCCTGCTGCGCACGCAGCCATGCAATCTACTTCGCATGCGTGGCAGCAGTTGTTTTGGTGGGCTGCGCCGGCGTAGGCGGTTGAATGGTCATGCAGTGGAAACATCGCATCGATGTGGAAGGCGCGTACGCCCGTCGGGTGTCCTGGTCCCACGCACGGCACGGATCGATGCACCGCGCGTTCCGCCGAATCAAGGGGCAACAGCCGTACAACGACGAGGCGACCACCCGGCCGGTTGGTGGCGGTCGCGATCGTCCGTACCACCAGCGGCCGGTGCGTCGTGCATGCCCGTGTCGAGCCTCCGACGGTGGTCCGGTCGCGCGCGGAGGGTGGAGCCGCACGCGGGGCGGGCTTGCCCCCACGCGCGATCGTTGGCAGATACGTTCGTCGCGGCAGGACGCGGCCGTCTGCTCTGCCGGTGCGCCGCGGGGTTTTCCTGCGTTCCAGGCGTGCTGTGGCCGTTGGATCGGGACCGTCGGGCGTGTCGTTCCATCACTGTGACGTGCAGCTCGCACCCGCAAATATGCATAAGGATGTGTTTGATTGTTTGTACCAAGTATGATATATATATATATCAGAAAAACTAAAATGGTAGCACCGTTAATCAGATACCTCTGAAATTTATGAAATGATTTTTTGCAATTGAAACTCATAAAATTTAGCACTAAAACTGATAAAACATGAAACCAGTGAAACTAAACACTAAAACTCATGTAAATCAGCCTGCTCGATAAGTTTCATGGTTATACTGCCAACTGATACCGTTCCCTAGTCATCCTATATATATATATATATATATATATAGGCGGCATATTTGGTGCAAACCAACTCTTCATGCAAACACAAACTTAGAACACAGGCTGGATCGGTTCGGTAACTGAATCTGATCACTAATCCACCAAATTTGCATCAAGCCCTCCCGTCAGCTTGCCCTCGGCTGCGTGCTCCGGCCGTTCTAAGCGCATCCAAGCCCTCCGTCGCTTGCCCTCCAGCTCGCGCTCATTTGCCGTTCCTAGCGGCTGCAGTGGCGGCGCCTCACGCTCGCCGGTGCTCTCGAACCAGGACTCCTATCTCTCCCTGGCGCGGAACTGCCCGAGTGACAAGCGCTGCAGGCGGCATCCGATCTTCGAATCGACGGCCAGGACTCCAGGTTTGAATGAGCGCGTCGGGCGGCGCCGCCCTTGGCGCTCGGCGCCGCCGGAACCAGGACTCGGCGCGTGCCATCTGAGCTCTCAACTGAATGCAGTTCCTAAACGCTGCGCCAAGCCTCACGTCGCCCTCTGCGTTCCCAGGCTTTGATTGTCCTCTGTGCTGCCCGATCATCCGCCTCAGCGTTGCCTGATCATCCGGTTGCCCTGTGATGCCCAATCATCCGCCGTGACTCCTCTCCATCATGCAGGAAACAATGACCTGTCTACAGCCTACCACGTTGACTTGTACTGCTTCTCATCCAATTGAGGTGCATGATCCTGCAATGGTGTCTACTCCTCCAACACTAGATGCAGACCATGGTGGTCGTAAGGCCCCGTCGGTGACAATATGTCGCAATTGCTAGATGGGTTTAGTACACCCAAAAAATGCACCTCCATGTCGTAAGTGTCATTAGGATCTATTTTGGTTTAGTACACCAAAAATATCTCCATTATCAGTCTTACGAAATTGATTGCATGAATTATGTGATGACAATTGACCTATTCGATGTAAGGGGATAACATGCACACGAAATTGCACGATGAGGTGAGTGCCGTTGTCGGGATGGAGTTTCGATGTGGATTCGGTCGAGAAGTTCTATAAAATTTATGCTCATCTAGCGGGATTTCGGTTCGTATGGACAACAAAAGAAGGTAAATGATGTGGTGTTATGGAAAGCGATTTTTATTGCTCAAGGGAAGGTTTCGTGGCGAAAGGGTGACGATAAGTCGAGGCGGTCCTCAAGTTGGACACTAACAATAAAAGAAAGCGTGATCAAATGCTCACTAGATGTGGATGTGAGGCCATGATTACTATTAAACACACTAAGGAAAATAGATACATGATTTTCAGTTCCAACTGCATGCACATGCCCATATAGCGCTTTCCAAGCAACATTACATAAGATCAAATAGAGAAGTAAGTGAGAAGGCGAAAACAACATTGTTTGATTGCCATAAAGTTAGCATTGGCACTTCTTTGGCATATAGATATCTTCAGTCGGCGATGGTGGTTTAATGTAGGATGCACAAGGAGAGACTTACAAAACTATCATGCTAGCCTAAGAAGTACTATAAAGTGTTCAGCACAACTTTTTGTTGACAATCTTGCAAGAAAGAATTCTTTCAACCAGCATTTTATTTTGACTTATGTTGTTGATGACAAGGAGTAGGTTGGTTCATGTATTTTGGGGCGGATAGTACATGCTTAGAAAGAACTATGCACATTTTGGAGATTTGGTTTCTTTTGATTCTACCTATAACACCAATCAATGTCGAATGATATTTGCACCATTCTATCGAGTGAATCACCATAGTGGGTGTGTATTATTTGGGGCTGCATTAATCTCTAATGAGAAGATAGAATCCTACATGTGGCTATTTGGTACATTCTTGAAAGCAATGGGAGGCATTGCTCTAGGCTTATCATCACCGATGAAGATGCTAGCATGAAAGCTGACAATCTCTAATGTGTTTCAGAGCAAGCATAGATTATGCATGTGGCATATTTGAAGAAGCTTCGAGAAAAGGTTGGTCGGATGTAAGAGAAAATCCACTATTTTACAAGCGTGTCAACTTCGTGTGTATATTCCTCGTAAAACATGTGAGGAATTTGAGTCGAGTGGTCATCGATGATTATTGATTTTAGCTTGGAAGATAATGAGTGGTTGGCTAACGATGTCGCATTCGAGAGTCTTGGATACCGGCTTACTTTAAAGATATTTTCTTGGGAGGGATTCTTAGGACCACCTCAAGATCGAGTACAACTCTTTCTTTAATCATTTCATTGGGTACAAGCATGCATTGGTTGAGTTAGGAATTCGGTTCGACACAGCTGGAAGAACAAAGAGAAGTGGGGCTGAAAAATGACAATGATAGCCTCCACACATTCCTATATTGAAGGCGAATGGTTGATAGAAAACATGGAAGTGAGGTTTCACACATTCCAAGTTTTGAATTTCAAAACAAGTTCTTACTTGTAGGGACCATTGTGTTATCGATAGCATGAATAAAGAGGAAATTTAAAAATTATATGCATAGCAGGATGATAGTCCAAAGATAAAAGTTCATTTCGATACTAGCACAATGATTGCCAACGCTCATGCATCTTTATGTCGACATGTATGAATTCCTTGCAGCCACATTATTCATGTCTTACAGGGGTGCAAAGTTGAATGAGCATGCCTGAGTCGCTATATCTTGCAAAGGTGGACAAAAACTTGCAAGAGGGAGATCATATTTGATTTCGAGGACATGTATTGCGGTGAGAAAAGAAAATTCATCTTCAATGGTGGAGATAAAAAAAAATTTCTTGTGAGATGCGCAAGGACATGGAAGTTATCTTCCAGCAAATTTGGACATTCATTGGAAACCATGCAAATTGTGAAAAGCAAATTTCAAAGTTTTGTGGATGAAGTAAATAAAGAGTTGCCTAAGAATGATCCTTGTATTACTTGAGAGATGGAGGATTCATTGGTAGCCACCTTCCTACCGGATCAATATATTGCCACCGTGATATCCACACAAAGGTAGAGCCAAAGAATAAAGGGACACATGGACAAGGAGTAAACAAGCAAAATCAAGAGGATAAGAAAAGAAGAAGCCTGAGAAGGTTGCTCGTGATGTGCAAATCATGCAACAAGTTAGGGTTTCATGATAAGCGTGGTGCCCTAACAAGTCCACATGGTTAGACACTTTTACATATTTTCTTTAAAGTTCTTTTTCAATTGTTGTTGACATGGTTGCTAACAATTACAATGTTTCTTGTAATTACAAGAACAAAATGGTTGAAATGTCATCTATAGGCTCTTGAAGTATTCGGGGATCTCAAGATGTGGTGGTGGTGGTAGTAGTAGTAGAAAGCAATAGATCAGTTGGTTTAAGGCAATGAGTGTCCTTTGTACTTTGAACTTATATTTTCATGTCCTGAACAGAACTCACTGTTTCTTCCTATTTTTACTTAGACATGAAAATATAAGTTCAAAGTACAAAGGACACTCATTGCCTTAAACCAACTGATCTATTGCTTTCTACTACTACTACCACCACCACCACATCTTGAGATCTGAGCGACTTCAAGAGCCTATAGATGACATTTCAACCATTTTGTTCTGTAATTACAAGAAACATTGTAATTGTTAGCAACCATGTCAACAACAATTGAAAAAAGAACTTTAAAGAAAATATGTAAAAGTGTCTAACCATGTGGACTTGTTAGGGCAATTACGTTTATCATGAAACCCTAACTTGTTGCATGATTTGCACATGCGAGCAACCTTCTCGTGCTTCTTTTTCTTATCCTCTTGATTTTGCTTGTTTACTCCCTTGTCCATGTGTCCCTTTATTCTTTTGGCTCTACCCTTTGTGTGGATATCGATCGGTGGCAATATATTGATCTGGGTAGGAAGCTGGCTACCAATGAATCCCTCCATCTCTGTTAGCCTACAAGGATCATTCTTAGGCAACTCTTTATTTACTTCATCCACAAAACTTTGAAATTTGCTTTTCACAATTTGCATGGTTTCCAATGAATGTCCAAATTTTGGAAGATAACTTCCATGTCCTTGCGCATCTCACAAGAAATTTTTTTTATCTCCACCATTGAAGATGAATTTTCTTTCTCCTGCAATACATGTCCCTCGGAATCAAATATGATCTCCCTCTTGCAAGTTTTTGTCCACCTTTGCAAGATATAGCGACTAGGCAGCTCATTCAACTTTGCACCCCGTAAGACATGAATAATGTGGCTGCAAGGAATTCCATACATGTCGAACAGCATGCATGAGCAGTTGGCAATCATTGTGCTAGTATCGAAATGAACTTCTCTTATCTTTGGACTATCATCTGCTATGCATATAATTTTTAAATTTCCCTCTTTATTCATGCTATCGATAACACAATGGTCCCTACAAGTAAGAACTTGTTTTTGAAATTCCAAAAACTTGGAATGTGTGAAAACCTCACTTCCATGTTTCTCTATCAACCATTCTGTCTTCAATATAGGGAATGTGTGGAGGCTATCATTGTCATTTTTCAGTTCCACTTCTCTTTGTTCTTCCACTGCTGTGTCGAACCGAACCCAGAACTCAACCAATGCATGCTTGTACCCAATGAAATGATTAAAGAAAGAGTTGGTACTCTCTGATCTTGAGGTGGTCCTAAGAATCCCTCCCAAGAAAATATCTTTAAAGTAAGCTGGTATCCAAGACTCTCGAATGCGATACCGGTTAGCCAACCACTCATTATCTTCCAAGCTAAAATCAATAATCATTGATGACCACTCTGACTCAAATTCCTCACATGTTTCTGAGGAATATACACACGAGTTGACACGTTTGTAAAATAGTGGATTTTCTCTTACATCTGGACCAACCTTTTCTGGAAGCTTCTTCAAAATATGCCACATGCATAATCTATGCTTGCTTCCTGGAAACACATTAGAGATTGCTGCTTTCATGCTAGCATCTTCATCGGTGATGATAAGCCTAGGAGCAATGCCTCCCATTGCTTTCAAGAATGTACCAAATAGCCACATGTAGGATTCTATCTTCTCATTAGAGATTAATGCAGCCCCAAATAATACACACCCACTATGGTGATTCACTCCAGTAAATGGTGCAAATATCATTCGATATTGATTGGTGTTATAGGTAGAATCAAAAGAAACCAAATCTCCAAAATGTGCATAGTTCTTTCGGCATGTACTATCCGCCCAAAATACATGAACCAACCTACCCTTGTCATCAACAACATAGTCAAAATAAAATGCTGGGTTGAAAGAATTCTTTCTTGCAAGATTGTCAACAAAAGTTGTGCGTCTGAACACTTTATAGTACTTCTTAGGCTAGCATGATAGTTTTGTAAGTCTCTCCTTGTGCATCCTACATTCTGAAAACCACCATCGCTGACTCGAAGATATCTATATGCCAAAGAAGTGCCAATGCTAACTTTATGGCAATCAAACAATGTTGTTTTCGCCTTCTCACTTACTTCTCTATTTGATCTTATGTAATGTTGCTTGGAAGGCGTCACAAGGGCATGTGCATGCACAGGTTGGAACTGAAAAATCATGTATCTATTTTCCTTAGTGTGTTTAATAGTAATCATGGCCTCACATCCACATCTAGTGAGCATTTGATCACGCTTTCTTTTATTGTTAGTGTCCAACTTGGGGACCGTTCCTGACTTATCGTCACCCTTTTCGTCACGGAAACCTTCCCTTGAGCAATAAAATCGTTTCCATAACACCACATCATTTACCTTCTTTTGTTGTCCAATACGAACCGGAAATCCCGCTAGATGAGCATAAATTTTATAGAACTTCTCGACCGAATCCACATCAGAAACTCCATCCCGACAGACGGCACCACCTCATCGAGGCAATTCTGGTGTGCATGTTATCCCCTACATCAGAATAGGTCAATTGTCATCACATAATTCATGCAATCAATTTCGTAAGACTGATAATGGAGATATTTTTTTGGTGTACTAAACCAAAATAGATCCTAATGACACTTACACAGAATGGAGGTGTGCATTTTTTGGGTGTACTAAACCCATCTAAAGCAATTGCAGACATATTGTCACTGGATGGGGCCTTACGACCACCATGGTCTGCATCTAGTGTTGGAGGAGTAGACACCATTGCAGGATCATGCACCTCAATTGGATGAGAAGCAAAGATAAGTCAACGTGGTAGGCTGTAGACAGGTCATTGTTTCCTGCATGATGGAGAGGAGTCACGGCGGATGATTGGGCATCACAGGGCAACCGGATGATCAGGCAACGCTGAGGCGGATGATCGGGCAGCACAGAGGACAATCAAAGCCTGGGAACGCAGAGGGCGACGTGAGGCTTGGCGCAGCGTTTAGGAACTGCATTCAGCTGAGAGCTCAGATGGTGCACGCAACCTGGAGTCCTGGTTCCAGCGAGCGCCGGCCGGGAGCGTCAGAGGGCGGCGGCGCCTGACGCGCTCATTCAAACCTCGAGTCTGGCTGCATTCGCCAGAGATCGGATGCCGCTGCAGCGTTTGGTCACTCGGGGCAGGTCTGCGCCAGGGAGAGATAGGGGAGTCTGGTTCCAGGGAGCACCGGCCGGAGCGCGAGAGGCGCGCCACTGCAGCTTAGGAACGGCAGCCGGAGCACGAGCCGGGAGGGCAAGCGACGGGAGGGCTTGGATGCGCTTAGGAACGGCGGCCGGGAGCACGAGCTGGGGAGGGCAAGCGACGGGAGGGCTTGGATGCAAATTTGGTGGCGTGGGATTAGTGACTGCATCCAAGCCATCGAACCGGGATCCAGCGGCCCAGGTTCTAAGTTTGCAGGTTTGCACAGAAGAGTTGGTTTGCACCAAATATGCCGCCATATATATATATATATATATATATATATATATATGAGATAGTTCAAGAAAGAAGTTAGTTATGTGTTTCTATCCTGGATCAAGTGATACAAATTTAAAGAATATTCCCTATAGATGCTGAACCATCCCATTCACTCAAAATAATAGAACCAAATGGTACAGGACCATCCCATCGCATTCAACTTCATCCTATCAACCAAACACACTCTAAGAATTCCTTTTTCTTTTTTGATAGGCTCGGAGATCAAAACTTACTAGTATCAAGTAGGCCAGACAAAGTATAAGATTCTACCCCACCAAATCGCGAATAGTTATCGTTTTGAGTATTGATATGGTCTTCAAAACACAACTTTTGTCATTAATTTATATTATAATATATTTACAAAACCCAATAAAATTATAATATTATGAAAGTGTTTTTGAGACAAATCTACCCATATAATTTTTATGTATCTAATTTAAATATATATTTTTTGAAAGACAGCCGGGGCTACAATTATATTAGAAGGAAGAAAAAAGTAGCAAGAAAAGTACAAGGTGTAGGGATTTGCACCTAAGAAGAGAGCGAAAAACTAGAAAAAAAGGGGGTACAGGGTGGGCGTACACTAGAGATGGAGAGTAGGAAGGATGGAGAGGGGGAGTAGTAGACAAAAGGAGAAGCCTATACAGCAGATCCGGAAAACAACTTTTTTAACTAGGTAGCTCCAGCAACCATCCAAAGTGCTGCCTCATCCTTGATGGATTGAAGGATTCCGTCATCAGTTTCCCATTTGTCTCGGAAGACTCTGTTGTTGCGCTCCTTCCACCACTGCCAGCAAGTAAGTATTATAATAGATTTTGCAGCTTTTCGAAAACTTGTCTGGCTGTCTACACATTGCAAATTCCATTGCTCTAGATCTGAGGCTTGCTTCCACTGGTCTGGGTGTAGGGAGGCCAGTTTGGCCCACTGGGCGACAGACACCCACAGTTGCCGAACTTTAGTGCATTCCACGAAGAGGTGGTAGCCAGTTTCTAGGCACCGACAGCACATTCGGCAGAAGTAGTGATTTGGCCATCCCCTAAGTTGTAGTCGCTGCGTCGTCCATAAACGATTCTGGAGCGCGAGCCAAAGGAAGATTTTGCAGCAGGATGGTGCCCAAGCGGACCAAAAAGTATGAAGGAAAGGTTTGCCGTGCTTCCGGCAAATTGTAGGAGATACGTCGATTTAGCCGAGTAGATGCCATCGGATGTAAGTGTCCAGGAGATCTCATCATTTAATTCCGGCCGCAGTGGTACCATCTGAATGTTCACCCATAACTGTATATACTCCGTGAGTAAGTGGTGGTTGAGGTTGTGACGGATATCACGGATCCAGTTATTATTTGACAGGGCATTCGCTACCGATCTGGCCTTTCGTCTGGAATGTTTGTATAAATGTGGTGCAAGTTGCGAAGGAGCAACACCCTCCAGCCATCTCGAAGTCCAGAAAGTTGCCGTCCTACCATTTCCAATGGAAATTTTGGTTGCCGCAGAGAAGGGTTGCTGGTCAGTTTGGTCGCACGACGTTTGCGTTCCCTTGCACGGACTGTCCAGGATATTCCAGTTAGGCCATAGCCATCGTAGTTGTAGTGCTCTGGCGAACCTTTGTAGTTCCAAAATTCCCAAACCCCCTAGCTCGTATGGCCGACAAACTGTTGTCCAACGCACTTTGCAGTTTCCACTGTGCAGCGGTGCATTTCCAGCCCATAGAAATTTCCTTCTTATCTTGTCAAAATCAGCAATGATTTTTTTTGGCACCCTGATTGCCGTAAGACGGTAAATGGGAAGTGAGGTGAGGACCTATTTGACCAAGGTCAGACGGCCTCCCATCGATAGGTGACATGTCTGCCAGACCGCCAGGCGTCGCGTTGTTCTGTCTTGAATGGTTTGTAGATCTATGCTACGCAGTTGACCCAAGGTTAGGGGCATGCCCAGGTAAGTTATAGGAAAACTAGAGATGACACCCGTGAAAGGTTGTAGGATATTCTGGAGGTCCAGTCCTTGGCATTGGATTGTGGCTATCGAGCTTTTATTCAGGATCACCCTCAAGCCGGAGGCCTCCCCAAACCGAGTTAGGATATTAATGGTAGCCTGGAGTTCTTCCTTGATGGGTTTTAGGAAAATGACAGCATCATCTGCATAGAGGGATAGTCGTGAATAGAGGGATAGTCGTGCAGAAGGGGCATATCCTTTCAAAGGGGAAAGCAGCCCATCTTCAGTAGCCTTGTTGAGAATGTAATGCATGGGGTCTATGGCTAAGATGAAGAGGTAAGGCGAGAGTGGGTCACCCTGTCTGAGTCCGCGTTGGTGCTTAACTTGTGGCCCCGGTACTTCGTTGAGGAGGATGGAGGAAGTTGACGTGGCAAGGGATAACGACAGCCATTCTCGCCAGCGAGGTCCGAAACCACGAGCTTGTAATAGTTGCAGCAAATACTCCCAGGAGACAGAGTCAAAAGCTTTCTCAAAATCGAGCTTTAGCATTAGAGCAGGTGTCCGGGTGCGGTGATAGAGTCTTGCCCGATTTTGCACCGATAAGAAGTTGTCTTGGATGCAGCGGCCTTTGATGAAAGCACTTTGGAGGTTGAAATGAGCGCAGATATGCGAGAAGAGAGGCGTAGAACTAAAACTTTTGATAGGAGCTTTGCAAACGAGTGAATAAGACTAATTGGTCGATAGTCTGCAGCCGATCCAGAGACCTCTTTCTTAGGGACCAACGCAATTAATGATGTGTTTAGGGCGCCAAATGCCCCTGCGGCCCTGCCGAACAGTTCCAGAAACAACGCAATGCTGCCATGAGGTCATGCTTGACGATATACCAGCAGTTCTTGTAGAAAGTACTAGTGAAGCCGTCTGGTCCTGGAGCCTTTTCGGTAGGTAGATTGCGGATTGCCTGGAGCACCTCAAGCTCAGTGAAATCTTTGTCAAGGCCGTCCAAATCATGGTTAGGGAGGTTGAGACATTGCCAGTTGATGTCAGAACAACGAGCTTTCCTAGCAAGCAAGGACGAGAAAAAAATGAAACAACACAAGCTCCTTGTCTTCATGAAGGGTGGCTAATCCCTGATCAGTTTGCAAGGATTGAATGAAATTCTTCCGGCGCCGGCCAATTGCCTTGAGGTGGAAGAAGCGAGTGTTTGCATCTCCTTCCCTGAGCCAGGTGATCCGGGAAGCCTGTCGCTTACGCGCCCTTTCGACAACAGCTAAGCCAAGGACCCTCAGCTTAAGGGCTTTGCGAAGAAGAAGCTTAGACGAGGAGAGGTCTCTCGATTCCTGGGCAACATCGAGACGCAGGATAAGGACATTTGCTAATTGGAACTGCAGCTTTGCGTCACTCAAGATTGATGTGCTCCATTTCCGTAGTGCCTTTGCAGTGAAGGAGAGCTTGTGTGCCAGCCTTTTGAAGGGGTTGGTATGCGTGTGCGGCCACAATGATTAATCGTGGCACGGAATTGAGCCATGAGCCGGCGGTTGAGGTTACCATTATTCTTGTCCCTAGCCTCGTAGATCAAGTTGAAATCCCCAAGGACCAGCCAGGGTGTTTGAGTCGATGGCGCGAGGGACTCAAGTTCATCCAGGAATGAAAGCTTATCCCTATCCTCCGACGGTCCATAGACTGTCGTTAGCAAGAAATCAGTGCCAGTGCCGTCCCTGAGTGAGACGTGAGCGGTGAGGGAGAACCGGCGGACAGATGGTGCCGTAACGTGGACTTTGTGGCTATCCCATAGGAGGAGGACTCCACCACGAACACCCTGCGCTGGCAAGTAGCAAGATGAGGCTAAACGCTGCCCACTAATCTGCAGTAGCGAGGATTGGCTTACGAGTTGCAGCTTTGTTTCTTGTAGGCATGCAATGTCGGGCCGGACAGATTCAAAAGTCTGCCGAACTGTATCACGCCTCGCCGCTCCATTAAGACCACGCACATTCCAGCTTAAAACTTTACAGTCACACATTGGAGGGTCTGAAGCAACTTGGAAACAGATGACGAATACTTGAAGTGAAGACGCAATACAAGACGCTGGGGGAAGTAGACTGATAGTCACTTAGGGAAGCAAAAGACATTAAGTCTAAGAGCACACACATTCTGAAGACCAGGGCTAAGGCAAACAAAAGACGCAGACACATATCATGAAGCTTGAACAACAGGACAGCAAAGAACTAGAGCGGACTGCGAGCAGTGGATCGGGCAAGCTGATCAGGCTACGCTGGACGGCATCCCATCATCCGCCGAATTGACGAGGGCCTGGATAGCCTGCTGGTTTGTAGAGTCCAGGGAACAGATGGCTCTGAGTGCCGCAATGGAGGAATCTGGCAGCGGCCTATCGAAGTGCTCAATGAATTGCTGTATGTGTTGAGGTTGCACTTCCTGCGTGAAGGGCGAGCAAAAGCCAAGTCGTCTAGCAAGAAGCTCCTCTGCCAGTTTTGCCGTTGGCGTTGCCCGCGTTTTGGAGGCGAGGAGTGTGCTGCGTCTTGGGGCAGGGGGGCCTCGCTTTGTAGCAGAGAAACTGCCCATGACCTGGGGGCAGCTTGAAGGGAGAACGACCTGCTCTCGCCTTTGTTCTGACAGGGGTGCAACAGAAGAAAGCACCGGTTGCGGCGGATGGGGGAAGACTTGTTCCAGGAATTCCTGTGTGGCATCCCCCAGGCAATCAGACCTGCAATCAATCAGTGTGCCTCTCTTCAGTTTGAAGGGCCGCATGAGAAGGCAGGCATGCATCTGGAGGTTCAACTGAAGCAAGAGGGGCATCCTGCGCAGATGCTAGCACAAACTCAATGTTGGAATTATCCCAAGATCATGAACACATGCTCATGAACACAAAGAACTCAGAAACTTCTCTTGTGTTATATTCTTATGTTATTCTCAACTCATGGGTTACATGCCCTTATATAGTGGGTGGATCACCTAACCAACTTGGTAACGAAGGCAAATTCTAAACATAGAAAGCTTAACTAAGGAAACAAACCTACTGATTGATCTGATTGCCTATTGTATCATAATTTCTTGCCTTTCATGACACGGCAAATCAACAATATTTGTCAAGTCTTGATTATTTTCCAACACTCAACACTGTCAATTTGATCCAACCCAGTTGAAACCACACGCGAGTCATCCAGCAGGGGGGAGCACGGCAAGTTGCAGTGTGCTGGGTGGCAGGAGGTAGCCTCATCCACCATGGGGTCAGACCAGCCGACTGTGCGGGGAGCAAGAAAGTTGCTCTGCAGGCCAGAAACCGGAGGGTCCTCCAGAGTCTCAACAAGGGCCGAGAAGGCGAGATGTCCATCGGGGCGGGGGAAACTACAGATGTTGAGTTGGAGGAGAGTTCAGGAGGTTGGCGCATGTCTTGGGCTCCCAGGAGCAGCCTGCAGGGACTAGAAGGCGCACGCAGCAGCCTTCCGTGGCGAGCGTCGCCATCTTGAGCTCCAGGAGGAGACTTCCTAGAAAAGTGCCGCCCCAGGGACCTTGTTCTGTGCCGCCAGCCTACACGGTAGGGGCCTAGGGGGACGTCTTCCAACCACCTTGGACAGCGGCTGCTCGAAGGCTGCGCGCTGTTAGTGGTGATCTCAAGTGGAGCTAACAGAAGCTCCGAAAATCCCGGATCTAACTGTCACCACGATCCTTAGCATGCGCATGATCGGGAGCGCACCAATAATAACTGTTTGGTATTGGTCCCGTTGCCTAGCGCCATAATAAGAGGTGGAACCAGGACTCCCTAGCTGAGGATTGCTTTTGAGTTCACGAAACCCCGACAAACCTATCCGATCTAGGTTTTGGTGCGAAGGCTAACGAAGATCTTTCACCACCACCGTGAAGCTAACGGTGTCATCCCACCTTGCTTTCATCACCGACACTCAAGAACGTCTCCGAACAAGTCTTCTAATGGCATCTCCTAATCCGGCGATTGAATCATTTCATTTCCGCATTATTTGTTGTGATCATGACATAGGCTAGATTAAGATCAAGACTCAGTCCTTAGATCAATTATCTAACATTTGGTATCAGAGCGATCTAGTCTATTCATGTTCCAATTAGCCCCGAATTAGTGTCGGTTTAGTTCTTGTTCATCGGATTAGGGTTAATTAATTTCGGTTTATCTCTGTTTGGGCTCGGATTAGGGCTTATTAGTCTCAGTTTTAGCCTTGTCGCTGTCTGATTGGGGTTGATTTAGTGTTCTTTTGGGTCGGATAGCATAAAGAAGGAGGGGATAAGAACGATTCGAACACTAATTCAAGAAATCCCCAAGATCCCCAACCGGATCCGAACCCTAAACGCCTAAATCCCCCAAATCCCCAAATCTCAAGAACCCTAATGATCTAAAGGGGGATTGGGGCATACCTTATTGTTCGCCGGAGTACGCGCGCGCACCGTCATTCGCTAGCTCGGCGCCTAGGCGTCTTGTCTGCCTTGGTGCCACGCTGCTCGGCCGTTCAGCTTTCTCGCTTCGCCGCGCCGTCCCGCCGCCTTCGCCTCACCGGAGCTCAGCGCTCGGCGCTCCCCGGCCGCGCTGTCAGCGTCGCCCATGGCTCGCTTCGTCACCGTCGGCCAGACGCGATTTTCGGATCGGGAGAAACAATTAGGGTTAGGGCTGCGTCGGGTCGCGCCTTTAGTTACGATCGAGTCGATCTCACCCGTTCGTTCGGATCGGCGGGCATGCGCCCAGGCCGATTCGCTCTGTTGAGCCGCCCGGCGGTTGTATTTTGGGCCGTCTTGCGCGCAGCTTGCTTGTCGGCCGTGAGGCCACTTAATTTCTCGGCCCTTTCTTGCTTTGAGCCCTTTCTTGTTTTATTGATGATATCTTTTAGTTCATTTCTTTTGTTGCATTATGTTTCATTAACTTGGCAACAATTATTGTTTAATGATTAATTTCTGGGCATAATTTTATAATCAACATTCTGGACATTAATATTTAGATTAATTTTATGATTAAATTTGTGGGCAATTTATTTAATTTGACAGTTAATTTCATGTTTATTTACGAGTATGTCTCTAATTAATATGGAACCAACGGAAAATATTGATTAGAGATTTAAATAATATTTTTGGGATTATTTTATGATCATAGTTATATTCTAACCAAAGTTGATTATAACTATGCATCATACCTATTTAATTAAAAACTGGGATTATGTTATAACCATGATCATATTCTGACCAACGTTGTTTATGATCATGTGTTACCCATAAGTTAATTTAGTTCTTTTTCGTTTCTGCCCAACGGTGATGCGAATTAGAACTATTAAATTTCCCGTCATTAGCATGTTATTAATCAGACCAACGTAGGGTTAATTTCATGCCAGACATCATCTTATTGTTTACCAATTCATGTATATATTTATTCAATAATGAATACATCCAACATTGTCAATAATTTAAATGGCATTAAACAATTCTCTAGAACTAACTTCCCCTCTTAAAAAAAAATAATAATAAATTGCAAATCGTTCTTGGAATTATGGATTTGGACTATGCATTATGTGAGAACACTCCCATAGCTTTTGCCGTTGTTGAAGAGAGTTTCGCTAAAAAAAAAATAAAAAAATAAAAAAATAAACTCTATGACTTAACAGTGGAGAAGTGGGGGCGATCTAATCGCATGTCCTTGATGATAATGAAGAGCACCATATCTCATTGGAATAAGGGGAGCAATCCTGAATTCGACAACGCTAAGCAGTACTTGGCCTCAGTCGAGGAGCAATTTAAGGGCTCCTCAAAGGTATATGCCAGTACTTAATTATGAGGATGCTCACCTCCAAGTACGATGACTCAAGTGGCCTAAGAGAGCATATCATGATAACTAATAAGGCTCCAAGCTTAAGGGCATGGACATGGAAATCTCTGAAGGTTTTCTCGATTCACTTCATTATGATTCCTCTTCTTTGAGTCTGATCTTTTCACGGTAGATTATAACATTCAGCACTCGGAAGGAGAAGTGGACTATGAGCGAATTGATTACCATGTGTGTCCAGGAGGAAGAAAGACTAAAGGCCGAAAAGAAGGATTATGTCAACCTTGTAGGCCATAACAAAAGAAAAATTTCCAAGGGGATCATAAGTCTAAGAAGAAGCTACACTTCCCTCCCAAAACTGAATCAAGCAAGTTTCTCTATTAGATGATGATGGTGTTACTTGTATCTTTGGGAATAATAAACGCGTTGTAAGCTTTAAACCTAATAATTTTGGACTCGCGATTCGACGAGACAAACTCTCATGTATCAATAGATGTGTGTGATGCCACCAATAAGCGAAAGAGAAGTCTAGGTGATGAGACTTCATCGAAATTGTGGCACTGTCGTTTAGGTCACATTTCGAAGGGGAGAATGGAACGTCTCATTAAGAAAGAGATACTCCAAACCTCTAGACTTCTCCTTTACCACATTCACTGACGACTTCTCCCGTTATGGTTATATTTTCCCCATTCGCGATCGATCTGAATCACTCGATAAATCCAAAATCTTTAAGGCTGAAGTAGAAAATCAGCTCAACTTAAAGATTAAAGTAGTGAGATCAGATCGTGGAGGAGAATATTATGGAAGACATGCTCCTTATGGACAAATTCCCGGTCCATTCGCTAAGTTCCTTTCAGAAAAATGGCATAGTAGTACAATATTCCACACCTGGTGAACCTCAGCAAAATAGAGTAGCTGAAGGCGCAATCGCACCCTTATGGATATGGTGCGTAGCATGATGAGTTACTCCAGTTTACTGTTAATCTGTGGATGGAAGCGTTAAAGACAACCAAGACACATATTAAACCAGGTTCCCGATAAATCGATCCTAAGACCCTTATGAATTATGGTGGAAGGAAACCGAGTTTAAAGTATTTGCGTGTGTGGGGTTGTCTTGCTTGAAGCTAAAGTCTTTAATCCACATCTTGGAAAATTGGATCCTAAGACAATAAGTTGCCATTTTATTGGATATCTGAAAGGTCCAATGGATATCGATTTTATTGTCCAAATCATATCACTAAGTTTGTGGAAACCCGCCATCTTTGTATTCTTAGAGAATGATGAAATCAGTGGGAGCTCAAAGGCTAGGAAAATAGATCTTGAGGAGGTTCGGACTTATGTACCATTGCCGATAATCCAAGAGACTATTGTTCCTGTACCTCATACAGTTATTCCCCCATCTGAGAATTCAGATCTCAACAGTACAGCACCTAATGATGAGCCTCAACAACCTTCTGTGATAGCTAATGAACCACTAAGGAGATCACAGCGGGAGAGAAGATCAGCCATCCCTAATGATTATGTTGTATACATGAATGAAGATGTATGTGACATAGGGAAGGTAGATGATCCTACATCATTTAAGGAGGCTATGATGTCTAAGGATTCATCCAAGTGGCTTGAAGCCATGCAGGATGAAATAAAGTCTATGAGCATTAATGACGTCTGGGATCTAGTAGAAATTCCTGATGGAGTCAAAACAGTACGCTGTCGATGGGTCTACAAAACTAAGCATGACTCTAAAGGAAATGTCGAAAGATTCAAGGCAAGGCTTGTAGCAAAAGGGTTTACACAAAGAGAAGGGATAGATTATGTTGACACTTTCTCTCCCGTCTCGAAGAAAGATTCACTAAGAATTGTCATGGCGCTTGTTGCTCATTATGATTTAGAGCTACATCAGATGGATGTTAAAACTGTGTTCCTTAATGGTGACTTGCATGAGGACGTTTTCATGGCTCAACCGGAAGGTTTTGTCGTGGAAGGCAAGGAGCATATGGGATGCAGACTTAAGAAATCCATCTATGGACTAAAGCAGGCGTCTAGACAATGGTATCTTAAGTTCGATGAAACCATAAGAAATTTCGGTTTCAAAGAAAATGATGTGGACAATTGCATATACATCAAGATTCAGGGGAGCAAATTCACTATCTTAGTACTTTATGTGGATGATATCTTGTTGGCTAGCAGCGATATGGATATGCTGTATGAGACCAAAAGATTTCTTTCCGCTAATTTTGACATGAAGGATCTTGGTGATGCCTCTTATGTTTTGGGCATTGAGATTCACCGAGACAGGTCCAAAGGGATATTAGGTCTATCCCAAAAGGCATATATTGACAGAGTACTTAAGAGATATAATATGCATAACTGCTCTGTTACGCCTGCTCCTATTGTTAAGGGCGATAAATTTGGAACATTCCAATGTCCAAGGAATCAATTAGAAAGCGATCGAGATGAAGGGGATCTTTACGCTCAATTGTCGGAAGCATTATGTATGCTCAAGTTTGTACTCATACTGATTTAGCATTCGTGAATCGGATGCTTGGCAAATATCAATCAAATCCAGGGTTGGACCACTGGAAAGCCGTTAAGAAAGTCTTGCGTTATTTGCAAGGCACTAAGCACTACATGCTCACATATAAGAAGTCTGATAACCTTGAGGTTGTTGGTTATTCAGACGCTGACTTTGCTGAGTTGTGTAGATACTAAGAAATCTACGCCAGGTTATATCTTCACACTTGCGGGAGGAGGCTGTTTAGTGGAAAAGCTCCAAACAATCACTCTTCGCATCATCAACGATGCAGGTGAGTTTGTAGCATGTTATGAGGCTATTGGGCATTGTATGGCTTAAGAACTTTATTCCCGGACTAAGAGTGGTTGTGATGATATCTAAACCCGCGACATTATCTTTGCGATAATAAGGCCGCGATCTTCTATTCGAGTAACAACAAGTCAAGTGGTCTTTGCCAAACACATTGACATTAAGTATCATGTTGTGAAAGATAGAATCCAGGATCGAGACAATTGATATCAAGCATATAAGCACTAAGTCTATGCTTGCGGATCCACTCACTAAAGGCTTACCACCCGAGTCTCTTTCGAGAGCATGTTGCGGCATGGGTTTATTGGAAAGCCTCGATTCTGAAATAAGGACCATAAGAAATAAACCAAACTCCCATTAAGAATAAGTAATTATTCCATTAAGATAGAATTGTACACTATAGATACTGAGATTTCAACGGTGACTTTATTAACCGCTGTAATGCTTTACCTTGGTGTGCTGTTCTATTAAATATGGACTTATGTTATTAGCCTTTCGATCAAGTGGGAGAATGTTAGTGGTGATCTCAAGTGGAGCTAACAGAAGCTCCGAAAATCCCGGATCTAACTGTCACCACGATCCTTAGCATGCGCATGATCGGGAGCGCACCAATAATAACTGTTTGGTATTGGTCCCGTTGCCTAGCGCCATAATAAGAGGTGGAACCAGGACTCCCTAGCTGAGGATTGCTTTTGAGTTCACGAAACCCCGACAAACCTATCCGATCTAGGTTTTGGTGCGAAGGCTAACGAAGATCTTTCACCACCACCGTGAAGCTAACGGTGTCATCCCACTGCTGCTTTCATCACCGACACTCAAGAACGTCTCCGAACAAGTCTTCTAATGGCATCTCCTAATCCGGGTCAGTGAATCATTTCATTTCCGCATTATTTGTTGTGATCATGACATAGGCTAGATTAAGATCAAGACTCAGTCCTTAGATCAATTATCTAACACGCGCCTGCCGTAGCGGCGCGGGGAGCGCGTGCGGCGATCGCCCTGCCTCCCCCGGGGCGAGGAGTCTCGGGTGCGGCTGCGACCAAGAGGTCGGTCCATCCAGGAGCGGCGATCCTGGCGTCGTCCAGCTCGGCCGAAATCATCTGAATCATCATCATCCTCCCGACGTTGAGCAGTTGAGCGGGCACCAAGCCGGCAGCGCACGCTGGAATTGCGAGCAGGCCTTGGCGGTTGCTCACCGTCAACGACGCCAAGCGTCCAGTCAAAAGAGTACTGGCACTTCGGCTCGCCACCACCGGCCGAGCAGGAGGACGGATTAAAGTCCTCTGCGGCACCTAGGTGCACGAGCACGTCGTAGGTGCAACCAATCCGTGGGGCAGAGCGTGGAGGCAAAGCATCCGCAGGGCCTTGCCAGACACGCGACGCTCTTCCACTTTGGTTGTTGGCGAACATGTACAGTACAGGAGAAGCTTTTTGGGATGACATTCGGGCTGGAGGCCCAAATCCAGACCCAGAAGATATTGGTGGCCTCGCGAGAGCGGGACCGGCGATCTATGCACGTATATTTTAACTGCGCATATATCCAAAACAATAGGCTCTAGTTTTTTTTACACACTGTAAGCTCTAGTTAGTACTCAACAAACCCAGATGTAACAAATAGTTCCGGTACTAGTAGTCACACAATTTACATCCATGATCCGTGAGCTATCCCCAGTAACTCCTACCTGTTGGCTGTTGCAAAGTAGCTTTCTTTTCACTTGGTATGTGGTTCAAATGCCATTTGGTGTCAGTGTTCGTAAATACATCGGCTGTTTTCCTTTGCTCAACAGCTGCGTACCACACTGGCATCAGCTTAAAAGTTCAGATCTCAGAGAAGGTTGAACAGGATCGTGCGTGAGCCATGGCTGGTAAACAAATTAGAATAACAAAGTTTTGTACAGGGGGAATAGATAACAATATAAGCCCTGCAAATACTCGCTTTTAGAATTACAAACCAAGGATCATCGTTCACGCGGATAGACGCCAACATGAGCCAAGAATGCAAAAAATTGTCAACACCATTTTTAAGAATGAAGGCTCGATTTGCATCAATGGATATATATACCAGTATACCACACAATCCCGCCGATCCGCAATATAACGCACCTATCGCTATAAACTAGCACTACAATACAAATAGAACTATCACTAGTTACAGCAATGGTCGTACGAATCTACTTTGGACTACTAGTTACAACATTAGGGTTATGCCATCTGCACAGCTCTACTTTGGACTACTATTTCTTAGATAACCCAGCTTCGGCGGTGATGCCTCGACATATCTAGGTCTTCTCTCCAGTTCTGGCATCCCAGCTTCATCTCTCATTCCTTCATTTAGCAGCTCCTCCCAGAAGTCGTCAGTCAACTCATTTTCACTGCTCAGCTGATTCCGACTACCCTCATTATCCTGCTTACCCTTCCCGAGCCCCTGAATGTTCAGTGCTAAGTTCTCCAACTCAGAGTTTCCAGGTTCATTCAACTCTGCAAATGCCCTTGGCTCAAACAGGAATGTTGAGTCGAGTTCCTCACTGTGACTGGTCTCCTCAGGGCTGAGAAACGACAGTGTGTCTATGGACCTCCTCCTTTTCTTTGAAAAAGCGTCCTCGAGCTCCTTCCTTTTATCTTGCTGCTGAATCAACTGGCGGAACAAGTCTGGGTTCTGCATTGCTCTTGCCAAGAAACCCATCATCTGGAGCTGCTTCTGCTCAGCATGTTGTAGCCTCTCTTCCATGGCTCGCATGTCAGCTCTTGTGCTTTGCTGCTCCTGCGTTAGTTTTACAATCTCTGTGAGTAAGATGTTCTTATCGCGCTTTAACCTGTCGATTTCTTTGTCCAATCCAAACTGACCAATCTCAAGGCAGGAACCAAATGCCTGCTGCTGTGATGCAGGGAGATAAGGCAATGGTCTCCTTCTCTTTATCATCTTTAGAAGCTGTCTCTGGCCCCTAAGGAAGCCCTCATTCGCAAATTCCCATCTGTCTGGATCAATCTTTCTAAAGCCCTGCAAATTGCGAGATAAGTAACATAACAACTATTGTTAGTTCAAATTCAGAAGCCACAAATAGTAAACATCAACTAGGATGGCAGATTTCACAAAATATGTAAAACTGTTGGTTTCACATAGTTTTGCAATGAAATTTATAAGCAGTGAAAAGAACAAGTAGCAGTATATTTATGGGAGATTTGATGATTTGCCCGCCTTTTTATGGTGCAATTGATCATTTGTCCTATGATGTTAATGAGGCAGATGATCAATTGCACATGTAAGTGATGACAAATTATCAATTGTTCCTATATTTATAAGCAGTGAAAGAACAAGTAGCAGTATACTATATCGCTTGATGGTGATCAAAGGAGTCTTCTAGAACAAATAAGCAGGTTCTTGTAGCTTCATCCGGTGTCTTGATCCATCTAGCTACACAGTAACAAGTTGAAGAAAGAGCATGTTAGAAATTAAATAGTTTGTTGGGGAGATGCAGGCCATGCAGTCCCCTGGCATCCTTCTGTTTCTGAATTATTAACAAATATTTCAGGAATTAAGGTTTTAAGCGCATGCGTTTGGCAAAGGATTGGCCACAACTTTTTTTTATTTTATTTTAAAAAAAACAGGGAATGGCCTCGACATAGCGTAGGCAGACCGCCGACAGTGGCAAGGCTGTGGTCTACCATCTACATTTGCATTCCTTTATACTACCATGGCAATCACAGTCTCTTGAAGAGTTCTAGCAACCCTAATCCCTAGTACTGCAGCAAGGACCAAGAACAAAGAATTCCAGTCTGTAGCTTCTTTGCTACTTAATTACACACACACCTTTCACACCAAGTGAAAAAAAAAACAATATCATACAGAACTGCTTACTGCTAACGCAAAGAACAACTATCAATAAGCTCTCCCCCACCCCCCACCCCCCAACAGCAATAAATATGGTTCTTCTTTCACAATTTGCATCCAATTATCAAATTGTAATAGATTCAATCTTAATGTTGTCGCTATGGTATTTAATTCCAGAATTAGATGCCTGTCAATACTCATGGTGATGAAGCACCACAATAGTCACCACAAAAATAAGAGTATGTACTAAATTATACATAACCTATAGCTCTAACATGAGCACTAAATGTTGCTTTAAGATTCCACCATTTGGAGGTCATGCTGAAAACTCAAATTGTACAAACAATCAGGCAATTCAGCTAGACCAAGAATTGCCACCCTGAATTGACACAAGTTGCATTCTCTCTGAGATTTATTTATTGATTACTCAAGCGCCTCCACAGTATAAAATGCAATAAACCAATTGCAACAACAACAGCTCACAAGCATAAATTAACTTGCGAACAAGCTAACAAGTAACACTTGGCAAGCAAAGGAGTTGGAAGCCCAGGACATGACACTCACATAGGTGTTGAGCTGGCGGACGAAGCTGGAGAAGTTGTTGTGCTTGAATAACCGGGGGAGCAGCACGGCGGCGAAGACGTGGGGGTCCCACACGACGAAGCTGTTCCCGGATCGCCCCCACGAGACGACGCCGTCGGTGGCCGGGTCGGCCACCAGGTCGAACGTCTTGGTCAGGAACCGCGGCGGCCCCACCTCGTGCAGCCTCTCCATCGGCCGCGGCCCCTCCCCGTCCTCCTCCGGCGGCGAGCTCGGCGGCCACTCCTCCTTCACTATCCCCGACCGCAGCGCGTCCATTGTGGGTGGATCACCCACGAAACAACCCAAAGGTGGGATTTTGACGCCGGGAACGGCAATCAACCAACAGTCCCCAGGCGGGTTCTCCTCCGATCGACGAATCGCTCTTCGAAACGGAAGAATCCAGCGCGGCGATCACAAGGCCGCAAGAAAGAACCAAGCAGAGCTAGTACAGTAGTAGCTGTTGGCAAGAGCCAAGCCAAGTCAGAATAGTCTCTGCTCCTCCGCGGGAGAGTGGCCGGCGTGAGCAATAAATACCTTGTACAGGGAGGCGAGACTGGTCAGGAGACGAATGGAAGGTTCCAGACCGCATCTGGAGGCCGGAGCCGGGTGTGGCTGAGGTTCGCGCGCCCAGCGCAAGTGGGCGACGAATCGACAGCCTACAGCGGACGCCGAGGGCGACACCTCGCGCCATTTTTTCTGATCTGAGTTCCCATTTGCTCAACTCTTTGCGAGGGTCAGATCAGAAATTTGTCGCCGAGCTCGTGATTGGCTGCAACTTGCAAAGCCGATCCACTGACTAGATATTCTGCGTCCTGAAAAAAAAGTTGTTTTTTCTCGTCTCTGAATTTTTTTTTTTCGCTTCTCAAGTGTAGTCACATGTCAGTTGTTACGTAGTGCTACGATCTCAAAAAGTGTTGGTTGTCTCTGTGCATAGAATGATATACTGGAAATGATCACTTGATAACCGATAGCGTGAGGCATTGCATTTGCACACATATGCGATTCATAGGATTCACAAAAGAACCGTGCTTTAGTGTTTTTCCACTCAATACAAGTTGTACACATTTTAAAGCAAATAAAGAGGTAAATAATCACTATTTATTCTTCGTTCATGTTTTAATATTTACACAACTTTTAAAAAGAAGAATATAGAAATACTTCTCTAAAAGACATCATGGTTGATAGAAGAGCGATTAACAATTGTTCTTGATTGATGACGGGACTGGAAACCAATGCAGCAGGATGACTTAGACAATAGACATAAACGTGTTCAGTCTTGTTAAGGTACATTTCCTAGCGAGGCCTGAGCAATAGTTTAGTGGGAGGGAGCGAGAGTGCTCCTCTCTTCGTCTGGGTTCGTTGGAAGGATTAAACTCAGTGCCTGTCGTCCGAATAGATTAAATTGGATACACATGTGCGCGTTAAATGAGACAGCATGTTTTCGTACATCAAAAATTGTAGAGTATCTGATCATTTTTTTTAACGTGTAAAAGACACACATGTATGTACTTGTAGTGCGTGTGTATACTGTGCGTAGATTGCGTGCATCAGCCTTGTACCTTAAGAATATAAAAAGCATACATTTCCTAGCAGTTTCCTTGTCCGTAGAATCCACAGTACTGGGAGTTTTCATCCATGTGCACGAACCTTTCGTTAATTAATACCATAATTATTACAAAGATTTGGTCCTCAATGTGAGATACTCCGAAAACGACAGGATTACTGTAGGAGGAAAATGAACAGAAGCACCCTTTTCGGTAATCTTGGCGCACAAGCATTTTCAGATATCAAGACCGGCGGTTTGAATCATCACATCATCACGCACCACATGTACATCCATTGCCAGAAGCTCCTTCCTGATCTGTGAGGGATGCCATTATTCGCTACAATCACTGGCATACAAAATTTCAGGAAAGATTTTAAGCAGGTTTTGTGCAAACAGCTACAAACTGATACAGGATGTTCGTCTGAGTACATTGCAGTAGCCAGCAGCACATCTTATTCAGTATTTGCAGTGTGTAAAAGAAGACCCACCGAGCAGCGCATGTACAGATCTGCCATCAACGAGCTTCAACAGCTTGATTTCCACCTCTGTTCATAACTCTGTGGACATACGCCTTTCTGAAATCATGCAACGGTTCCTCAAGTCAACAAGAAAGAGAAGAAGAAGAAAATAGTGGGAGGTACAATCGTCCCCATGACCATCTCCCGCATTGCCTGCAGAAATATAGTCAGAAAAAAGCACAATATCACAGATCCACATTAGACTGTGATGATCCTTATTTGATGGAGCACAGAAAAGGAAGAGCGCATTCGGATATGAATATATGATTAAGGAAGGGACACGACTGGTAGTTGAAAATCACAACGACAATTCAACACGGAGAAGTACACGTCATAACAAGACGGGCGGCGCTATGGGCGACGGCGAGGGCGGCAGGCCGATAGGCGGCGGCGCGTCGTAGGTGCCGAGACCGGAGGCAGCATGGACTTTCAGGCAACCAGCTGACGTGTACGTCTGTTCGTGTGTTTTTATCATGTTCTGACAATGGTTGCGTAAGGTTTGTCTTTGTTGTAAAATAGATAGACTTTTAGTCTAAATTAGATAGACTTTTAGTCCGATAGAAGAATCTAAATCCATTTCTTACTTGTCTTTTTATATATTGGGCATCCATCATTCTATATATTGGATATCTCTTTGCACAGAGAAAAATGAATAAGAATAAAAGAGAGGGATTTGCCCTCGTACATCTATGTGTACTTCTACTTGCGCTTATACTTTTATTCGTATGGACATGTTGTCGATTGGTACGGGTGAACAACTGCATTTCACAATACATTATTAGCGCGATGTTCTACCGTGGCTGATCGTGATCGTTTGCACTGCATCGTCTACACGGTGTTGATCTATGTGCATCGTGATCGATCGTGATCGTCTACACTGCATCGTCTACCTGCATCGATCAATACTGCACCGAGGTCACCCCTACCACACGTGATCATCATACCACAAGTCCTAGTAAGTTCGAACTGCGTACATCAATCGTTCATGAAGAATCACACTAAATCCTATAGATTAGTTTTTGTTGATTAGATTAATGGTCAATCTAATCTATTCGTGGATTTACTGTTCATTCAAACAAAAAAGAGGGGTCTCAGCGCCAATGGTCGAAGCGCCCGCGCCAACCACGTTGGCGAGCCACTACCGCACGACGGCCTGCGGCCACCCCACCTCACGCGCTTGAGCTACCGCCGCCAACTATACGGCATCCACGGGCCGTAGCCATAGTCGCGCCGCCGCCAGACCCCATGTTGTCCGCGGCTCACAGCCACGCTGCTGCCCGACCGCATGTCGTCCGCGGCCCGTAGCTGCGCCGACGCCCACGCTGTCGCCCGTAGCGTTGGCCTTGGCCCCAGCTAACAAGCCTTCGCGCATGCCGCCCATCAGCCTGCCCACCCGCGCCGTCGCTCGAAGCGTCGGCCTCGGCCCCCGGCTTCTGTTGCCGCATGCACCGTCGCCCGAAGCGCCGGCCTTGGCCCCGTATTGAAAAGGGGTTAACAAGGCCTAGAGGGGGGGTGAATAGGCGTTGAAAATTAAAACTAAAAAGTCACAGCGGAAAGAGTATCGGAACTTCCGGTGTAGGATCGGAACTTCCGATTTTATCGGAACTTCCGATACTTGTTCGGAAAGTCCGATAGACTTCTGACAAAAAGGACCTCCTACTAAGTCCCACAAGCGACAAGAGTAATGTACGAACTTAGCAGCAGTTAGATAGAGATAGTAGCAAGGAAAGGCCACAACAAAATGAACAAAAACGAATCAAGCAGAGAGACAAAGCTTTGATCCCGGAGTTCAGATTCTTGAGGGAATCCTACGTCTCCGTTGAGGAGGCTCCTAAGAGCCCGGGTCTCTTCCAACCCTTTCCTCCCAAACCTCGGTCGCACTTGAGGCTTGGTTTCACTATTGGTTCCTTTCCTTTCGGAGGCGGAGCCGGCCTTCACAAACTTCTCACGGCGTCCCACAACCTTTGGGAGCTCGTGAACGACGCCTAGCCGTCTAGGAGTCCTTCAACCTCCAAGAGTAACAAATGCACCGTTGATTGATCTTGGAGGAACACTCTAATGCTCAAGATGAATAACACTTGCTTTTTCTCAAGCTCTAGATTTCACTTCTAATCCTCACTCTCTAGATGATCTCTAAGATCAAAGAGGAGGGCTCAAGAGATGACTAGAAAAGGCTCAAAGTGCTCTAGATTTCTGCCAATTAGAGTGTGTAACCTTCCAAAGGAAGAGGAGTGGGGTATTTATAGAGTCTTGCAAAAACTAGCCGTTATACCCGCACTCAGCCACATATCGGAACTTCCGATCAGCACATCGGAATGTCCGATCTGTGTATGGGTTCAGAACTCAAGCGCACTTCAAAGGTCGAAGCGAGATGCATCGGAACTTCCGATGTTGACATCGGAACTTCCGATGTTCTCAGAAGATAGCTTCCAAGTCCATATCGGACTGTCCGATATATATATCGGAACTTCCGATATTTCCAAAGAGCTCCCTTTTTCAGGTTTGAACACATCGGAACTTCCGATCTAAAATATCGGAACTTTCGATCTTTACAGAGAGCACCCTGGAAGATGTCACACATGTATCGGAACTTCCGATCTTGTTTCTACGCATCGGACTTAAGCACATATACACATCGGAATGTCTGACAACATCGGAACTTCCGATGTTATATCGGAAAGTCCGACTTGAACTTAAGAGAAACTGAATTCCGGTGCATGTGCGGTGACTTAGAGTCTCTAAAGGAATTAATGTGACATTCATCTGAGCATAGAGACTAGTCTAGATCAATTACGATGCATCCCTCTTAATAGTACGGCATTCCTACAACTCAAAAACATAGAAAGAAAGGGCATAATGCTGTTTTACTCGCGTAAACTTGTTTGAGGGTACCCTTCACACGTAAGTGATCTCATTATGGAACTTTTACCTGTTCACAAGCTTCTTGAAAACATTAGTCCTTTTAATCGTTTGTCATTAATCAACCAAAACTAATTTAGGGGCCTAGATGCACTTTCACCCGTCACTCGCGCCGTTGCCTGAAGCGCCAGCCTCGGCCCCGGCTTCCGCGCCGTCGCCCAAAGCGCCAGCCTTCGGCCCCGGTTTCCGCGCCACCCATGCTGTCGCCCGAAGTGTCGGCCTTGGCATAGGCGGAGCCGTTAGTGGGTTTGGGTGAGGCTGGAGCCCACCCTGTCAGCCCAACGCAAAAGGCTCCCCGCAATGGTCCATGGTCCATATGGTTATATTGTCACTGGATGTATCTTTTTTAAGCCCCTCTCTTTGGAATTTTTTGGCTCCACCTCTGCTGGCTCCCTGTGCCTGTGGTTCATGACACATGAAGGACTTTTCTTTGGTCCTTTTGCAATTCGTTATATAGAGACCTTCGAAGGTGGAAAAGAGGATGTACATCTCAATATAAATGTAATCTATATCTACGTCATTCAATGTGTATTGAGGTTTTGTGTTTTGAAAGTAATATTTTCCTTTCTCCACTCGTTTGAAATTTCATATTGTATTAAATAGTGTAGATATAGGTTGTGGATATAAGGTAGATTTGATTATTTATCACAAAGTTTGAGTGCATTTGATAGATTTACCGTGCCATGTCTCACCGACATGTGGTCTTGAAGCCCAAATACCAGTGAGATATGATATGATAATTTATCAAATATACATCAGTTTATAGTAAATAATCAATTATACCTAGATATAATGGGATGTACAAAATCCCTTCTCCCTTCAAAGGTTGTTCCATACTACCGTTGCTGCAGCTTCACACTTTCGCTACTACCGTTAAGCTGCAAAAGGAGAGGAAAAGAGAATGAATTATGTAAAAAAAAACTCTGCCGAACGGGACAGAGAAGATGATAGAGTCCATGTGGTGTTACAACGCAGGCCTAAACGGGCCTTTTCGTAGAAGGCCTTGTATTGAATCCTGCGGATCCGTTTTCTTCATGGGCTGTGCAAGTTTGGGGTCTCAGTGGCTGCTTGAGCCCAGGTTGATTCAACAGCGATGCACATTGGTTTCCTCTGAAAGAAACCTAGGGATGCAAGTTTAAACATGTTGTCACTGGATTTTCTGTGATTGCTTCGTGGCTAATACTATGGTGTTGTGAGCTGTTAGGGAAGAAATTTGTCAAAAGATGGTCTCGTAATTATCCAGCAAACCGATTAATCTCGTGCCGAAGCTCTTGCCATAAAGTTGTGCTAGAGAAAATGTTGCCAAGCTATATAGATCACCTCACCTCCACTTTAGCTATCGGTTCTTTTTACTACTTGTCTTCGCATAAAAAGTTTCTAAAACAATTAGCGAGTTACAATCACGTACACTCTTGCATACACATAAAAACATCAGCGCTGGCGCACGAGCCAACCGAGAAACGCCCCGTTAATCTCACATGAGAAGCTTTTCAGATCATTCAACGTTAGGCTCGCAGCATGCACGATGAAACGAAAAGGTAAAAAAGTAGCAAGCTAGTGTGCGCTGAATGCGGTAAAATCTCTCGCTCTCACCTTCAATCCATCGCGGCCGGTCACACAGAGGGCACTGGCCGGCTGCAGTACACCGCCATGTTTCGCTTTCGCCGCTGAAAACACCTTGCACGAGGACGGCAAGCGACGCCGACGGCCTACTTCAATTCCCCTCAAAGCGGTCAGCCCCCGTTAAGGCAATCCATGAAACATACGATACTCGCCAGCAGCAATGACCTGTCGTCGCAACTCGCAACGCAAGCATGCATACATAGTTACATACACGTGAGGTACGTACGTACATGTACTGTCACGGTATGACAGTAGTGGTCGCCAGACAACAATCGCGCGTGCATGCGTTTCCGGTCTTCGTCCAATTAATCTGCCTCATGCATCGCCTATTGTTAGGGCTACTGTGACTTCCCCATGCTTGGTTGCATCTGCCTGCTTCCCAAACGACAGGTACAGAAGCTAGGGCTAGATGGCTAGAAAGGACACCACATTAAGCGATCATACTACTATTGTTAGAGTAATAATATATTCATGGATGAATAAGGGCTAGCTGGCTGGGTTAATTAATTTGTCTCTTTGCTGCTTTGTATGCTATGACTCGCTGCTAGCTAGCAGCGACAATAAATTGGACAGTGCATTTGGAGGACCGAGCGTCGCACGTACGTACTAGCATTATTTTCTCACGGCCTGCATCTGGTTTCATGGACATTCTTCGCTAGATCATAAATATATATGTAAGTAACCATGCATGGGATAACATAGACATGGATGGCACCGTGGATGCGTGCATCCACAAGTAAGAAATTAATGGCAGGAACCGCACACATTGATTCACAATCTTTAGATCGAAGCCATTAATTACGTACCAACACGATGTTCATATAAAGCATATGGTCCCGGCGAGTTACTCTTTTATATATATTTATACACATACACTAGGCCAATAAGCGTGGCGCACGCCGCTCGCGTGAACGAAAAATGATTTTACTTTTTTTTTTCCGGAGAAAAAATAAACCTAGATGTATTTTTAAATTTTTTGGAGGCTCGAGAAATATTAGAGATCGAGTTGAAAAAAAGTACACATATTTATGTTGGCGAAAATATTTTTTTTCAGGAAAAACGGAGAAATGATCTGGATGTAAAAATCATAGACCTGTTCGTTATATTTTTGGACTTCACCGCTATCCCGAAACAAGTAGAAAAGGGCTCGCCCGCGATTTGTATTTGACGGGAGGCTCTTTCTGTAAAGTAACGAATGGGGGACCAAAACGTAATTTGGGAAAATGTTTTTTCCCGCACACAAAATCGCAAATGACCTCTCTGTAAATTCGCATGGATCTATCCGTAATTCAAAGAAACGGAGGAACTTTTCCGCAAAATAGCGCGGCGACACGTGGCCGTCCTCTCCTTCCAGGAAGTCTCCCATCTTTAATAAAGGATACACACACAGCCATACATGATGGATCCAAAGGCTGATAGTTATAATTAGCATGTTTGCACTTAATGTCTCGTTAGCACAAATAAGTTGCCTATGTATGTATGTATGTATGTATGTATGTGTGTATGTGTAAAGGGTAGCGCTATTCTACGCGTTGGTCGTAACCCCGGAGAAGTGGGTCCAAACTATTCACGTACATGAATCAATAGCTAAGTCAATCAGTTGCGTGGCCATGCAACTAATAAATTAAATGTGTTTCCTAGTTTGAATACAAATATGTTTTTTTTTTTGTTTTAGCTATAATTTTTTATTGAGACGACGAGGGCTGGTTTGGGACGGCCATAACCTACTAAGTTACTTAGAATTAGTTTTGTGCATTGGAAGATTGAAGTAGTACGAGCTTCCCGATAGAGGTTGCTCGAAGGGGTGCCCTCACTGAGGAGTTGTGAATAACACCTGTCGATACAATGGTGTGCGTGTTGCTATGGGGAGAAGTGGGGCTCCATAGGAGTGAATTGTACTGTAAGAAGTACAGAGTGTACAAATATCTTCTGTCGCCATAACAATAGTTTGTCCTCATAGAGTTGGTGCAAATTTTGGGCAAGGTTACGTAACAGTTATGTATGTTCTCTCTGTCGCACACCAAATGAAGTGTGATAATTCAGAGGTAAAAAGAGTTGATCATTCTTTGTGGGTAAACCAGTACTCCTTTGCAGAGTTAAAATATTTTTGAAAAGCCATTCTCACGTTCATGAGAGACTTGGTGAACTGACACTAGTTAGGTGATTTTTATATTTTCATAAAAATGGATTGGAGTTGGAAACATATGTTGGAAAAGTATACATTTCATATGATTCAATGCTATGCCATGTGTTGGCAAAGATTGGTTTCAGCTGTTATGCCATATGTTGGCAAAGTCTGGTTTTATGCCATGAGTTGATAGAGAATGATTTGAATTGTTGCTCGTGTCATGGAGGAATGTGAGTTGCTATATTTATGCTTATATACTTGTTATTTTATATGTCTATCAAATTGCTTTTACAAAATTCTATTTGCAATCTATTATTCGGTATTTACAATTCAAATTTGCTTTATGCAAAATAACCATAGAAGCCTTTCTCTTGATACAAGCATGCATTTATTATAGGTTTGCAAAAGTCTTGCGGAGTACTCTATGTATTCAACCTTGCTATTATTGTGGTTTTATGTGACGGAACAGAAAACCCCATCGATACATTCTATAACACAGGTTACGAGGAACATTACGATGAGATTTTTAGATTTTATACCTTGTCAGTTGCTGAGGGTTATGTGGCACACTACGAACTTTTGGAATTTTCACTGCAGTTATTTTGTCTTTTAAGACCATATTGTATAAACGCTTCCGCTATTATATGTAATATATTATGTATGGATGTGATTTCAGCTTTGTAAATATATGTACTAGCCATTTATCATGGGACTAGCACTGTATGCACATGAAACCCATTGTTAGTATGTATATAAAAATAGGGGCCTCATAGAGAGGAACATAATGATATAAGTCTCACCAATAAACGACGTATGAATTAGATTTTACTATAAAATGAACATCAAACTAGTTAATGCGTTGTAAGATTTTACTACTGCATAAACTCTACATGCTGATGAAACTTCTGGCACGATATTATAAATTTTACTATATTATATATATATATGAGAAGCCCATATTTTTTACTCCCAGGTGTATGTACTTCCTACCTCTATTTGGTTGATAACAATTTCCTAATCAGGAGGAACCTTTATGACTTTCAATATACTCCAATAATAATTCTAAGATACTCTAATGTATCATGGTTAAAAAAAATTCATCGCAACCTTTTATTTTTTTGCTACATATCTTTTTTCATATGTAGAAGGACCATATAAACAAATTATGCTATAAAAGTGGACTTTGCTGAAATTTTTTGTGAAACTCACTTTGGAGTATCTTACAATCAGTATTAGAGTATACTCAAAATGATAAAGAGGTATAACAATATTATTCAAGCAGTATATTGGACGTGAGAGTATGTACTCCCAAGAGAATGAATGATTAGGTGAGGAAGCCCGTTCTGTACTCCTAGATGTATGCACTCCATACCTCTATTTTATTAATAACAACTTTCTAATAAGGAGGAACCGGTTAACAACTTTCACTTGCGTAACAGCAGTTAATATCAGAGTACATACTCTTGATAGTATGCTTTCGATATATATAGAATACTACCAGGAGCATGTACTTTGACATTAACTGGCGTTACATAAGTGGAAGTTGTTAACTGATTCTTCTTGATTAAAAAGTTATTATTAACTATATAGAGGTAGGAAGTACATAGATCTAGGAGTACACGACGGGCATCCTCACCTATTCATTACGAGCTAGCGTGGTCGCGCCCTGCCTGCCTGTGCACTTCGTCAGTTCGTTCGTGCATGTCATGACTCGATCGTCTTGGTGTGGACCAGAAGGCAAACAAGAGGAAGGCAAACAAGAGGAAGAAGAAGAAGAAAGGGAGAGAAGTCCGGCTAGCTGTGGGCCTGCCTGTGGCTGGTGTGGTGGTTGCAGAGTTAGGAGACGACACGCATCGATTGGTTACTCGAGCCAGACATGCACCAACACCGATGAGCACGCAGCTAATTAAAGTAGCAACAGCCACAGTGTGCACGCATCAATATATAGTTCTTCACGTACGTACGTGCATACGGCTAGCTAGGAAGATGATGCCATCCAATTACTCGAACAATGTTATGGATCGACTTGGGAGGACTTCGATGAAGGCAGAGATCCATGCATCATCGATCCATGGATGTGGAGCTAGCGCCGTGTCTAAATTAATCTGCTACATGCATATGCATGTGGTGTACACTGTGTCGGATCGGATTGAACAATGTCTGGATCGAGTACGGAGCGCTAGTACGTACAGTGAAACAGTCGCACGCTATACGCCGGCCGGCCGAAACGTTGTCATCTCAAATTCTCAATCGATCCTTGTACGTGCACTGTTTTAATTTACCTTTACCGTATAGGTATATCACGTACGCGTTGTTGATCTGTTTTGCCGCCGTGAGCCAACTCACCAACCAGCCGTGCGTCCGTCCATATATGACCGGTCAGTGCTTTCAAATAGGTTTTGCACTGTGTGACAAAGCACAAGTGCAGCAAATTGTACGTATACCACCAGGCCCGGGTTCTTATGCACTGTGCCTGAGTTGATGCATGCGACGACACCCAACCCAGCAGCGCCCTAAATATCAACTCGTTAATTCTTACATCGGCTTACATGGCTTTGCCTCTATTGTAATTTGTACGCACTTGGGTAGATTATGTTAGGAAACGGATTCGTATCCGATATGGACTCTTCCTTATCTCTAGCAGAACCGCTATATATAGGAGGCAGGGGCTACCCCTTTGTAAAAAGGAAGCATACAGAATAATAAAGCAGACCCGTTCCTCCTCATATTGTGTCTCTCTTTCTCCCTGTCTATTCTCCACTTGAGATCTATTAGGCAACCCCGGACTATTCGATAGCGAGGTTGTCTAACACGTTATCGACGAAGCTCTCTGGGAGAAAGATTGAAAGGTGAGAAAAGACAAGAAGTGAAGGATCGTCGACAACGACGAACGACTACTACCGGCGATTGATCGCCCGATCCGATCTGCAATCAACTCGTCACCACGCAGGCTATCATCTGGCATAGCCAAACAAATCTACGCGATCGTCGACAAGATTGCAATCTAGAATCAAGCAAAGATTGAATCTGCTAGTCTTTTCGGATTGCATCTAATAGATTGAATCGCTGTAATAGAATCGTTTAAAGCGCACGCAATCGCAGCCGATCAACCATGTTCAAGACACCAAGCCGACCTTTCGTTGCTTGCGGCCGTCGCCGCTTAAGGCGTACTAATTGGCTCGAAGCCGTCCGGCCGTAGTGCGCACGAAGAACAGATGCTGGTCTTCGATTCTGTCGTGCTTAAACCGGACATGATGTCCAGATCTCCAGCCAGGTAGCGAGTATTCTGCACTTCCTCTCGCGGCTGGAAACCTTTCACATCTGCCTGCATGCCATTGCCACCGCACCCTTTATTCATGAAAAGTTGCAGGTATTTGATTGTTTGGCCACGTAAGCACAAATGGTACCAGTGCATGCCCTCTGGTTTAATTATTTTAAGTCCTACGTAACTTTGTATAGGAAGGATCAACTACTTTTTCCTCTAGCACTAATACTAGTAGCCTTTTCTTTTACGGAGAACCTAGCTACATTTGTACGGTATGGTGCCCGGCCACCCGGTGCGCTGACTGGACTTGAAGTCCTGATCGGCGCCGAACGGCTGCTGGACTTGAAGTCCAAGACCGGCCAGGAACTCCACTAGCATTGGACACGAAGAACCCCGATTGAACTGGACTTCAATCGGACTTAAGTCCACTGGACATGAACTCGTATACTAGTTGAACATGCATATACTAGTTGGACAGGAAGTCCATCTTTTCAGTAGTAGATGGACTTGAAGTCCTCCATTGTTCACGCAATGATCAAAGCAACGGGCCTGAATCGGTTGCAAACCGGATTGAGACCGGTGTGGCGCACAGGGAGGGATAAATTACCCGGTTTTATCGCTTCTATTCTATTTTCTGAATTTTTCTTTTTCCAGAAATTGATTAGAAATTCAGAAAATTCTGAAAATTGCCAGAAAAATATGAAAATTCCCAGAAAAATCCAGAAAATTTATTGGCTCTGTTTTAATCTATACTTAGCCTTATTTTCTGCATTTATGAATTTTTGCATGAATTTTTGCAATAATTGCCCCGTTTAGAATATCGGAAATTCCTGAGAATTTATTTTCTGAATTTATGAATTTATGAATTATGTCATGTTGATATTTGCTGAAATTCAATTTCCTGTTGTAAAGTAATTCTGAAAATTGCTTGGAAATTAGCAGAAATTATGAAAAGTGTTAGGAAAATTCCAGAATTTCTCATACAACAGTTTATGAGAACATGAGTGGTTGGGATTTGATTTTGGTAATGAATAAACAGATATGAGACAATTGGTGTCTAGGAAAACACACATGAGGCTTGGTTCTTTAATTGGCACCCGGAAACGGGAAGTGCTCCCTCCTCATGTGAGCCCTAGAAAAGTTGACTGGCCAAGAGTCAAATTGACAGAGATATTCATTACCTGTTTCGCTCCTACCAACAAGAATTATATAAGTTGTAATTAGACTTATGCCATGTTTAATTCATGTTGCAATTTATTTTCATTATCAAGTGATGAAAATTGTCGTATAATTAATGTAAAATTGCCAAATACTAAGAAAAATTCGGAAATTTCGAGAATTTATTTCCGCATTTATGAATTTATGAATTGTGCAATTATTGTTTATTCCGAATTTATGAATTGTGCAATTATTGTTCTGCTCCATGCATTGTATTTATTGCTTTAATATAATTTATTATGAAATTCAAGCACGCCGCATGAAGCTGCCACCGTCGCGCCAGGAAGGCCGACGCGTATGGAATCGAATGCACCACGCCGCATGAAGCCGCGTTAAAACCGATCGCGACGGCCGATCGTACATATAAATCGATCGCTTGCACGGCCGATCACCTACATGCACGTAGTTGTATTTACGAATATTTATGAATCTCGCACTTATGAATCCTCGTGATCTATGAATTCCGTGACTTATGAATTTTGCATTTACCTTGTATTTATGAATTCCGCATTTATGAATCTTAAAATTATTGTTTTCTTTTAGTTTGCTGGAAATTCATGAGAATTCAATTATGCATTTTATTGAATCTAGCAGCCACTTCCTATTAGATTGCACGTAGTAATCTAATGGAAGAACCTTATGAATGTGCAAAGGTCTGGCATTGTCTAACATGAGTTTTCGAAGAATTGGCCTGAATGGTCAGAATTATCTCATATAGACACCAAATTGCATAATGTGTAGTAAGCTCTCGAAGAGCATATATTTTCTCATGAATAGAATTGCAATTTATTATTTATTCCAGTATTCTTTATTTACAAGCAATATTTGAATTACTTTGCCACTGTCTGATTAGAATTATATTTCTTTTCATCTAGAAATCGTGTAGCGCCCAATGGAGGAAATATGTATTGTTGATAGTGGCACAACAAATACCATCTTAAGAGAGTCAAAATACTTCCAAACGATCACGAAGAACGCTGGAAGGATTACGACTATCGCAGGAAGCGATACGCATATAATAGGCTCAGGAAGAGCCACAATTATATTGCCAATGGGTACAACTTTGGTAATTGAAGAAGCCCTCTTGTACCCTGAATCAACTCGCACTCTCTTAAGTTTCAAAGATATCCGCGCCAATGGGTTTCACGTAGAAACCAATGAAGAAAATGGCAAAGAACATTTGTGCATTGTGAAGCACGCGGAGTATGGGAAAATGGTACTAGAAAAATGTCTCTCATATGAATCTGGGCTGTACTACACGAAAATTAATGCACACGCAGTGTATACTTCTTTGAAGACTGTCTTTAGAAGCTCTGAATTATTTGCTTTATGGCATTGTAGATTAGGTCATCCTGGTCTTAGATTGATGAGAAATATAGTTAACAACTCACAAGGTCATGGCATTAATGTTAAGAATTTCCGAATCACGAAGATTTTGTGTGCCATGCATGTGCCACCGGAAATTAATAACTAGACCCTCATTATGAAAGTGCAACATGAAATCTCTGCATTCCTCGAACGCATTCAAGGATATTTGCGGTCCGATTCAGCCCTTGTCAGGGCCGTTCGATACTTTATGGTGCTCATTGATGCTTCCTCGAAATGGTCGCATACATGTTTCTCGTCAACAAGGAATCATGCATTCGCAAAGTTGATCTCGCAGATCATCGAATTAAGAATGCTTTTCCGATCATCACGTGAAGTCCATTCGATTGGACAATGCCGCGAATTTACTTCCAAGGCATTTGATGATTATTGTACAAAGAACGGAATAATCATGAGCACTGCATCGCACGTCCATACGCAAAATGGGCTAGTCAAGCACTAATAAAAAGGATTAAGTTCATTGCCGCATCGCTCTTGCAGAGTTGTAACTTGCCCAACACTTGTTGGGGACACGCAGCCTGCACGCAAAGAAGACTCATCAATTATAGACCATCGGCCTACAACATCCATTCACCTATGCAACTAGTGCAAGGGGTCATCCCGAAGATTTCCCATCTTAGAAAATTTGGTTGTATGGTATATGTACCTATACCACCCCACAAATGATCGCAATGGGCCCTCTCCGCAAGTCTGGGATATACGTTGGTTATGAGAGTGCATCCATAATCGTGTATTTGGAACCCATGACAGAGACTTACACACACCGATTCGGCTGATTGCATCTTTGACGAGGACCATTTCCCGTCATTAGGGGAGAGAATCAACCATTGGATGAAAAATGCCGGAAATAGTATGGCATTCCATCGATCCCCGCGCATGACCCTCGCACTAATGAAGCAAATCAAGAAGTCCGTAAGATAATTGATTTGCAGAATTTAGCAAATGAACCGCTCGATCATTTTTGTGATCTCAAGAGCGTGGTTAAGTCGCATGTACCAAAGCAAGAAATGCACCAGAGAGGGTGGAAATACCAAAGAAAGCGAAGGTATCCATCATCTTGTTCAGAGGCCTCAAAGAAAAAGAACAGAGATCTGGCTTCTCAAACCCAAAGTACCCGGAGACGTCTGGGAAAATCAAGCGAGAGGACTTACCACACCTAATCACAAAAGTGCCCCAAAGCAAGAAGGGGAGCCGGTTGAGACTGGCACTGAAAGAAGCCTGTGAAAAGGCAATTTCAGATCTGAACCTTCCATTGGAAGAAGTCACGGAAATAATGTGTGCGCACACATTGGCGGAGAAAAACTAAAGGAACTTGCTCTGGAATGGGAAATAGCAATGAAGAGCAAGTAGAAGTGCACTAAGCACCCCATGATGAAATGGCCATAAACTTTGTAATAACGGAGAATCGATGAATAGAGCAACGACCAATGTCGATGCATACTTTGCAAAGAAGATTGCCACGATCATTAATCATGATCCCGAGCCCGCATCTTCGCAGAGTGCAAGAAAAGGCTCGATTGGGAAGATTGGAAGAAGGCAATCACCGCAGAGTTAGTTTCTCTAAACAAAAGAGAGGTGTTTGGGCTCGTGTGCGCACGCCTCCCCATATAAACCCGTGGGGCACAAATGGGTTTTTGTTCGGAAGAGGAATGAAAAAAATGAAGTTATAAGGTACAAGGCAAGGCTTGTCGCTCAAGGTTTCACTCAACGCCCTAGGGTTGATTATGAAGAAACCTATTCTCGGTCATGGGTGGAATTACCTTTAGATACTTGATCTCAATGGCGATCAACTTGAAGTTGAGAATGAAGCTAATGGATGTTGTCACAAAGATATTTGTATGGAAACTTGGATTCGGAGATATACATGAAAGTACCTAAGGTATCCCTATCCCGAACCAAGACAGAGCAAGCAGAAACCTATACAAAGGTGAAATTGGAGAAATCACCGTATGGATCAAGCGATCGGGAAGAATGTGGTACAATCGTTTGAGTGACTTTCTCTGCAAGAAAGGCTACACGAACAAATGAAGATTGTCCATGTGTATTTATACAACGATCCACGAATGGATTTTGTATAATCTCCGTCTATGTAGATGACTTGAACATCATTGGGACGGATGAGGAAATTGAAGAAGCATGCACATACTTGAAATCTGAGTTTGAAATGAAAGACTTGGGTAAAACCAAGTTCTGCTTAGGCTTGCAGCTTGAACATGTCCAAGGCGGAATCTTGGTACACCAAGCATCCTACACGCAGAAAGTGTTGGAGAGATTTGGCTTTGAAAAGGCATACCCCGCAAAGACCCCAATGGTCGGAAGGTCACTCCAAGCAGACCTAGACCCGCATGAGGCCTAAAGAAGAGGGGAGGAAGTCCCGGGAGCGGAATTCCCATACTTGAGTGCAATTGGAGCGCTCATGTACCTTGCGAATAGCACTAGGCCTGACATTGCGTTCGGCCGTGAATTTGCTAGCGCAGATGCAAGGCGTAACCCACCAAAAGGCATTGGAAAGGGGTGAAGGACATCTTCCGTTACCTTCAAGGAAGCAAATACCTCGGCTTGTTTTACGTAAGAAACAATGAATTGAATTTAGTTGGCTACGCCGATCTTTGGGTACCTATCGGACCGCATCTTGGCAAGTCACAACCGGGTATGTTTTCCTTTGCGGTGGAACGGCAATTTCTTGGAAGTCGTCTAAGCGGACTCTTGTCTCGACGCCGACTAACCACTCGTAAATCATTGCATTGTATGAAGCCTCTCGGAATGTGCATGGCTTGAAGAATGGTTCACCACATCCGTAAGTCATGTGGTCCGAACATGGAACAAACCCCACTATTATCTATGAAGATAATGCGACTTGTGTTGCACAAGTACAAATGGGATATGTGAAAAGTAACCTTACAAAGCATATCAACCCCAAGTTCTTTTATACTCATGAAATGCATAAGATGAACGAGATAAAGATACTGCATACTAAGTCGTGTGAAAATCTCGCAGATTTATTCACTAAGTCATTCCCAGATCTTCCTTTGAAAGATGTATTAGAGGAATCGAGGATGATGAGGCTTAGAGAAGTGCAGATTTCAGGGGGAGATTTTTCACATACTCCTACATAAATCTCAAATATGAAGTTTGAGTACCCAACGTAAATCTTGAAGATTAACATTGAAGTTTGGGTGGATTGTACTCTTTTCCTTAAGTAAGTTTTTCATTGAAGTTTTCTTACATAAGGTTTTTGATGAGGCAATCCGCGGCAACACAAAGAAGCGTGTGCTATGTACTCTTTCTCCAATTATTTTTCCCACTGGGTTTTTATGGAGTTTTAATGAGGCATATGCATCTCGCAGTGAAGAGTCCAAGGGGGAGTGTTAGGAAACGGATTCGTATCCGATATGGACTCTTCCTTATCTCTAGCAGAACCGCTATATATAGGAGGCAGGGGCTACCCCTTTGTAAAAAGGAAGCATACAGAATAATAAAGCAGACCCGTTCCTCCTCATATTGTGTCTCTCTTTCTCCCTGTCTATTCTCCACTTGAGATCTATTAGGCAACCCCGGACTATTCGATAGCGAGGTTGTCTAACAGATTAGATGGAAAGAAGGAGAAATGCACAGCGTACGTACGAACAGAGGGCAGGGCCTGACCGGTGAGGCCCACAAGGAGCGGGGGGGTGGGGGGTGGGGCGGGCGGTGTACGCAAAGGTGTTTGTGTTCGTGGATTCGCGGGTCATTCATTGGGCACAGCACCAGGACCGCCCCCCTCGTGCACCCCATGCCGAAGTGACGGAAATGACCCTAACACGCACATGACGGGCCCACGTGTCGGGGACGATTCTTCCGCCAGGAGGGGTGGGCCCGGCCGGGAAGAGCAGGCGTGGTGGGCCCGCTCGCGACAGCACGTCCGCCCCTGTCAAGACGGGCCAGGCTGGCCGGGCTCGAGCCTCGAATGCTCGACCGTTCGGAGCCGGTCCGACCCGGGTCGCACCTTACTCACCAGTCACCGCAGGTCCGTAGACTCCGCTCACGAATCTTCGTGGTGTTACTGCCTTACTGGTGTACGAGCACGAGCGGGGGGGTTGTCAACGGTCAGACAGCGAGGGAAGAGTTACGGTGCCAATGAACCAATGGGAGGGGAACACGTGGCACATCCGCCAATCGAGGAGCCTGCCCGGTAGGACCATGACAAAAGGGAGAGGAGACCGGTGGGGACGGTGGGCTCCCACGCCATGCATTAATGGTTGACCGGTCCGTGCACGGCTGGCTACTGCTCGTGCTTGTGCACCCTTTTTTCTTGCTCCCCCCACACCCAGCTGGGTCATGGGTGATGGATGGATTCGCTGCAAACAGAGGCACCCTCCATACTTGTCTCACTCACATGGCATGGCCATTTAAGAAGAGAAACTCGCTCAGAAACCCAGTCAAAATGCACAAGTTAAAGTGGAGAATTTTAGCTCCGGGCTCGAGCGTATGGATGCCGGCAAAATTACGCCTTAAAAAACTTGACAAAATATACGCACACAACACAAGCCTGGTTATGCATGCTACATGTTGGTCATCAGAAAACGATCTATGGAATGGAACGAATGGTCCAAGAAATGTCATCAGACAGAGGTCCCGGGTGGGCTTGCACGTGTGGCAGTGAGGTCGGCTTGCGTGCCTTTTTACACGAGAATGCGTTAACCCCTTTGCCTTTCCTTGCTGCACAGCACAGATATCCGTTGCCCTTTCGGTGGTACGATGGCACTGCTACTAGCATACAAGTTTACTAGCACTGAATACCTGTGCTAGTGTGCAGATATACAGGATGTTATTACAAGATCCACACACACACTGACACAGGCGCGCATACGTGCGAGCGTGGAAGTGGAACCCCTCGCGGCAATCTACACGTGATCTCCGCCCTCCGTTGCCGATCGGACGACGTGCACATACGCCGTGTGTCCGAACTGCACAGCACAGTGTAGGAGGATCTTTCTGGTCGCGGGAGGCACTGGCTAGCCACTGTGTGTTTGCATTGTGCACGAGACATGGCAGACGGCGAGCACATGCGCAGCAGCACAAGTGGCCGGGTAGCATAGCACGAGTGACAGAAACCACGTACACTGCTCAAAGAAAAAATACACTCAGCAAATGCATTCCGGTAGTAGCGGCGAGCGAAATGAGAGCAGACTAAACCGTAAAAATGGATTGCAGCTGTCCTGTTAATTCAATGGCAATTGACGAAACCTGAACGATTAAACCCGCAGATAATGCAAGCGTTAGCAAGAGGACACTAAAAATGTATATGTACGACTAGCTACTTTACGCAGTAGGGGAGCTTTTACTGTACCAGTTCTGTGGATGATTTATTTTTTTTGCAAAACTAGCACCCGCGCCGTGCACTTCCCGCGGTTCATATGCGCAGCCGCATGCATTCGCGGTCGTGCATTTTTTTAGATCAAGAGGACATCAAAAAATGATGTCCCAGTTCCATTTAACTGAAACTGGAAAGTATGAGTACAGTCCACAAAACAAGTCTTTAAGTATCTCTCTCTAGACAGAGCTTTTAACAGCAAACCAAGAACCAGCTCATTTAAACATAAAAGGACTTAGGACGACATAGCAGCTCAACGACCAAGCTCTGAAACTAGACATCTCCCTGATTACCACCAGCAAAAAAGAACAGCAGAATACATCCTGACATCCCAGTCTCAGCTGAAGATAACCAGCGCCATCAGCAGCTTTTCTTATCAGCAGAAAGTTTAGTCATGTACGACGCCATCACCGCTAGTTCTTCCGTTATCTTCTCAGGAGCCTTCTGATCATTGTATTCTTTATCTACGAGATCACTCCATGGCTCAGTCGCAGAGGGGAATGAATCAATGAAGCATGGAATCCAAACTGTTGTAGAACATCTGCACTTTGCTCATCATTTCCTCCTTGAACAACGGATCCCAGCTTTTTAGAGAAACGAGCACTTTTCTCCAAACCACTTTCATATTGGACCACGTCTGAAAATTGAAAATCATATCATTCCTAGTAATCCAAATATTCCAAAGGACAGCAGCGCAAATGGTATTTAAAGCGGCATTTTTATTGTTACTAAGCCAAAACCGAGCAATGGAATAAAAATTATTTCCAATTTTCCTGTCAAAATTATTTCCAATTTTCGCGGTCGTGCATAGGCGATGGCGGGCAGTAGTGTGGCGCGTGGGTCGCGCGGGGCGCGAAGGCACTCAGGGCGTAGGGTCGGGCACGTGGTGGCGCACGGGGATTCCGCAGTCCGATAGTGCGGAAGGTTATGTGCTCCTGCGTTGGCCTCCTTCTGCAGTCCTCAGGCACACCAGGGAACAGATATCGCCTGCCATGTTTTTCACCATAGGAAAGGAGGCTATTTTTTGCAAATGTATTCGTGAGATGGCTAATTTTGCACACAAAAAAAGCTACAGAGCAAGATATATATGCACAGTGACCACCGGTGGTACTAATATTCTACACCGTTTGGAGTCTGCAGTGGGGTTTAATCTTTTGCCAAGATCGATCTAAATGTACAGCTGTAACTTCATTTCAAGTTCCTCAAAAGGAAAAAAAAATGCGAATGCAAAGAACAAGAAAAACACTGCATTGCTTGGGACAGTATTACAGTCGTAGGAGTAGTGCTTATTCTTCTAGCCCCTACACCGAGTTAATTTAGAAAGATGGATGCAGCCATGCCGTCTGCATGGACACATGCACGCACATACGTCATATGATTATTTCAGGTGGATTAATTTCGGCAGTGTCAAAAAATAACGAGGGAATCATGCATGAACCTTATATTAGTTTTCGGCGTCAGAGTTCGTGAACAATCTCTTGAAGGAGTAGTACCAATATAGAACAAAATATACTTCAGAAATGATTTTTTGGTGTTCAGTAGTGCATCCATCGAAGTCATTGCGGTCTATTTATAAACACAGAACTCAAGAACACCTCATGTCATGTCATTACATTTCTTTACCTAACCATGACATAATTAACAGTAGTACGATGTATGTGAGTTCATGCTGTAGAATGTAGATGATCTTCAAGGGGTATTGGAGACCAAGATCCTGCGATTAAGGGGGTACTCCTAGTCTCCTAGTACATAGGACGCCCTAAACTCATTAGAGCGGGTACAAACACCATCAGATATAAGATCTGAATCGGGTACAAATTAACACAATCGTTATCGGAAACCGACTGCTAGCTTCGGCCATAAATAAATACGTACATCTACCACACGACACGACACACACTAGCCCGTGCGAGCTGAGCATTTCGACGGATAAAAAGGCATAGGAGCGATCAGGTTCAGATTCAGATCAGGTCAGGTCGTCGATCAGACGGGCAGGGAGAGCTAGCCAGATCGATCGGACGCTTCTCGCACAATGCGTCTCGTCGTCCATCGATCGACCACACATGTGCATACACACCGTGCGATCGAGCCATCACGCATGCTAGGGTACATGCAGACGGACGCAGGCGCTAGTGCACCAGTGCGTGCATGCATGGGTGGTGCATGCATGACAGCGGGGCCCAGGAGCAGTCTAATCCAACGTCGTAGGAGTACTATTTCCAATCAAGCATAGGCTCTAGCTAGCTGGGGCGCCTAGCCCCTACGCTAAACGAGGCAGAACCCACTCCACGCCCAGCCCCGTGCACCGGAGGAGGAGACGAGGTGGGTGTGACTTGAGTCCATCGTGCGGACTGCAGGTGGCCTCTGTGGCCATGCGGTGCCGCGCCATCCTTGGCATGGTCGCTTGACCCTTTTCTCGCCCGCTCAGCCACGTCCGCGCTGTTTGATCCAATCCTCCTCCTCGCTTTTGATCATCTCGATGTGACACTTTTGGCCTGACGGGAATCCAGTTGCCGGGATCCAGTCGTACGTGCATCAAATATACTACTAGGGCAGCAAGCGCGGGTAAAAAACGAATTAATAATATATGCTTTAAAAATACAGAAAAACTAAAAAACGGTATACCGTTGCAACGGTATACCTCTGAAACTCATGAAACTTATGATTTTTTGCACTGAAACTCATGAAACTTAGCACTAAAAACTGATAAAATATGAAACTGATGAAACTAAACACTGAAACTCATGAAACTAGCACTGAAACTGATAAGTTCCATAAGTTTTATGGCTATACCGTTGCAACGGTATACCGTTCCCTAGTCACTCTCTTAAAAATATTAGAGATCGAGTTGGGGAAAAAAATCTAAAGATAGAGATGTACACGTACTTCTGTTCACGGAAATATTTTTCCGGGGGAAACAGAGAAAGGATCTGGACGTAAGGAGCAGGAACCTATTTGTTATAGTTTTGGACCTAAGCGCTATTTTTAAAAATTAGAAAAGGGCTCGTTCGTTATTTATATTTAACGAGTCTCTTTCCGTAAAGTAACAAACGGGGACCTAAACGCAATCCGAAATTTTTTTCTTGCGTTCATAAAAAATTGCAAATGACTTTTTCGTAAATTCGACCTATCCGTGATTTGAAGAAATTGAGGGGGGTTTTGAAAAAATGGCAGAGAGACACATGGATGAGGCCATTGAGCTGGGAAACTCCCGGAAATATATGGGTTATAATAATTTCATTGTTTCCTGGACTGCTTAGTTCTTCCATGTCGGTATAAAGTTAGAGAAATCGCACCCGTGACGTAGCTTACGGTTCAGCTGGCTTTAAACCGAAGCTGAAGATCTGGACTGGTTTTTTTAGCAACTCGACTAGTTTTTGTTTGCCTACCTATCTTTTGAGTGGATTGCATCGAAGCTTCTTACACTTGTGGTGTTGTCTCACTAAAACTTTCATTCTACTTTTTGGGTTTCTTAAACTTGCTCATATTTGCATCTTCAGTCACTTTGGCTGCTAGATAACGGTAGCCGCTGAGTTGGACGCTGACATGGCGAAACAGAGATGGCGTGCGTGCTCTTCTTCTTCCTCTGGTCTAGACAAGGACGAGAGAGGAAGGGCGACGGTGGCCTCGGGCTCCACACGCTGGCAGCAGGAGACAGGCGGCGAGTCCCCAGGAATGAGCAAAACAGAGTAAGGATGACAAGGCGAAGCTTATGGTAGTGATGGTTCAGGGTTTGGAAAACCGACCGGGGAGCGGCCGGTGACGAGTAGCGGCGGCGGCGGCGGTTATGTCATGGTAGCAACGGTACCACTGTGGTTGAGGAAAAGGAGTAAACGCGTCAAAAGATGGGGGGGCAATGAGGTGATACCTGGGTACAAAGCAATGACTGAGGCCGACCGCAGGCGACGAACGGTCGCAGCGAAGCCAACTCGGAGGTGAGGAAGAAAATGACCAATTCGTCATGCTTGGTGACCGAAAATCAACGGGTTTGTTCGTATATCATCGTGAGATCCTCAATTTTATGCTACATTGTAATATAAAAGAAAGGTTCTATAGTATATACTGCGTTAGTTCTGTAATCAGTTGGTAGCACGCACTGACAATTCGAAAACATAGCCATATAAAAATTGCATACTTTATTACAACGAATATTCTATTATACATAATATTATATAATAAAAGTAAACAGCAGTAAAAATTTATTCATCTTGTAGTGTGCCAACTAATCCCAAAATTTCACAGGCAACTGATAAGATGAAACCTTAGAAAGATTCATCGTTATTAAACCTGTAACATGCGCCAAAATAAGCGACTTCTGGATATTTGAATCATCATCTAAAAACAAAAATAATGCAAATTGAGTACAAAAGTACTCGCAAGACTTTTACAAAATCTATATCTATGCAGGCTGAATCAAATGAAAAGTTACTACGGTTATTTTACATAAAGCTAAACTTGAATTGTAAATACTGAATAGTAAATTAAAAACGTAAATGAAATAAAAATAATTTGACGAGTATATAAAATAATAAGTAAGAAATAACATGAACGTAATGATTGACTCACAGCCTTCATGAGTAAACTCACAACCCTTCGTGAGTGATAAAACACTCAACGCCATCATATGGCAGCACTTAAATAAGACATGAAGAAAATTAACAAGATTTTTCAGTTCCATACCATCTTTAATTTCTCATTTTTATGCAAATAGAAAACATCTAACTATGTGATGACTTTACCAAGTGCTCTTGACCACGAGCACATCTAATCGATTAGTTTTACACTCTGCAGAGGTGTACTGCTTTACCCACAATGAATGATCATCTCTTTTTGCAAAGCTATTTAGCACACTTCCTTTGATGTGCCGCAGGGAGATCATACATAACCGTTACATTATTCAAGCCTAGTTTTGCGCCAGACGTCAAATCCTTGCTATGGCGGCAGAAATAAACATTCACATAAAATATAATAATCTTGAGCTAATATAAATCAGTAACCATTCCCCCCCATAGCGTTGTATCGGTAAACGTTTGTTTCCAAATCACCTCGGTGTGGACGTCCATTTGAGCAAACCTACCGGGAATGCCCGTACTACTACAGCCTTCCAATATGCAAAGCTGATTTCAAATAACTTATTATATTAAGGCTATCCCATACCAGCCCTAGCTTATGGTTGTACGGTTGTCTTGGCATGAAAACAACATATTAGTTCGGTACTTAATCGACTCAGGCGAGAAAATCGCACCCTAACTACGTGCAAGTTAACGCTATTGCCAATAATCGCCCCTGTTGGAACCATAGTTTTATTTTTATTTTTACCGAAATATCTGTACACTTTACTGTCATATCCAATCTTTTTTAAATTTCATAAAAAACACATGTTTTTCCTTTCAACAATTGGCTGCTATAGCATGGCTAAGCATGTGCAGTTATTAATCGAGTATATCCAGCCTATTCATCAACTAGGGTTATCATGGTTCACATATCAATTTTAATTAAGGTGATCCATTAATGAGGTATTATAATTAACAATAACCACAAAATAAGCATTCTTAGAAAACAAAAGGCATGCATAAAAAATTTTAATCAACATTTTAAGTGGTTATGAAAAATGGGATCAATATGATCAAAGGGGTGCTTGCCTTGCTGTTCGTTGAAGAACTCAGAATCAAAGTTATCAACAGAAGTATTGGCAACGTCGATGTATGCACGTCGTCAAATAAGAACATAGCAAAATATCAACATTCAATAGTGCCAAAAGGAAGTCAAATGTAAACTTAAATAGAAATTAACACACAAAACAAGTAGGGTTGTAGGTTAGGGTTTCGGGATTACATGTGCGAGTGTGTTACTTTTACTTTGCAGTTTTCATTATTATTATTAGCAGTCTGGGTTGCATAGCACACCATACTCATTTTTATGATTTATTTTATTTTATGTTACAAATTCAAGAAGTTAAGATTATAAATTTATTTATATTAAATATCAAATGCAAGAGGTAAAAATTGCTTTAACTAACATAAATAAATTGATTTTATATTATTTGGACACCATTTGATCAAGTTATACCGTTTTGAATATCTAACATATTGAGATCAAACCTGATTAGAAAATGGTACAAACTAACTTGAAATTTAAATTTCTTTGCTTATTTAGGGATCTTATGACATAAGGATTCTAATAAAATTGGTCTTATTCAATTTGGACTTGAATTGCACAAAATTATTTGAAGCATATTTAAAACCAAAATTTGAATTTTGAATTTTGATTTAAACCATTTATGAATCTTCAAATATTTTTTTACATATTCTAAAACTAAGTGATTTATCATGAATTAAGAAACTTGTTTCATTCAATTCGGAGCGATGGTTCAAAAGTTATAAGTGTTTGAATTCGCTCAGTTTAAATAAATGTCACAAAAAACAAAAATGTGCTTTCTCTAAAGAAAAGCGCCTTTTCGCGCGCACGATCATTTGAGTTAGGCTCAACCCACTTACAGTCCGGGTCCACCCGTCAGCGACTCGTGCAATGAGCTTGCGCGTGGAGCATGACTAACATGTGGGCCACGGTTGTCGGTGACTTGAGCCGATTAGACAACCCATCGGTCAGTCCATGCGCACGAGCTAGTGTGGCTAAGCGATACGGCTCATCGGTCAACTTCTCCATAGCAAAGTAGGCCCGATTCGGCCTCGCCGTCGGCGAGCTAGGGCCGGAGGCATGACGAGAATCAACGCATGCGTGAGTCTAGGGAACATATCAATCAAGTAATCGTGGTGTAGTAAGGTTGCTTCGGTTGCTTGGAATTAGAATGGAGGGCTGTGTGGAGTAAGATCGGTTGAACCTTAGTTGCGGCAGAGGTTCAGTCGGTTGGGAAGAAGAAGAGAAGGGGATTTGGGAGCTTCGAAGGGTCGTAGTGATATTAGAATAGGCCTTAGAGTGCTTGGCTCAATTTATAGGTGGACAAGGTCACTATGACAGTGTATGGACGCAATTCCTTTGGTGGTCGGTCAGAGCGGCAGTCGGAGATTTCTCTCGGCCATTCCGCGATGTAAAGCATGATGCGTTCTAACCGAGGCAATTCCAGGACAACGGTGTGTCAAGAGGGCGACGTGGGTGCTTTGGGAGTTGGGTTGTGGCAAGGGTGAAGATGAATTGCAGAGGCGGTGGCGTGTTCGATCAACCGGTGAGAGAGAGAGAGTGCCGAGAAGATAGTGAGGGAGGAGGACGCTGCTAACATGTGGGGTCGGGCCCACATGTCGGTGGCTAGAGAAAGGAGAGGGAGAGAAGTACTGACGCGCGGGATTGGTTCCAGAGAGGGGCCACCTGGTAGTGTCACGAGGTCATGGGCTGGTCTTGGAGGTAATTAATGGGTGGGTCGCATTGTCAATTAAAGAAAAGGGGCTTCCGTTCAAAGAATCCAGACCAATCATTATGATCGCAATTAATTCAGGTATCAAAACGCAATGATTATTTTTTAAACTTTATTTTTAACACATTGAGTTGGTTATATACTGTATTAAAAAAATTTACATAAAATTTTGTGGTATATTAATTAATTAAATTCTGACATTAGAGACTGTTCAAATTTTTAAATTCAGAAAACTATTTATTTGAGGACATAAAACAACTTAATAATTTTTTAAATTTTTTAAGAAAGGTGTGAAATGATGTCAGGTTACTTCCATAAAAATTTGAAACTTAAATGTTAATTATTTATTTTCTATTAAATCTTTTACTTTAATTTTCGAATTTGCAAGTTTGGGATAAATAAATTGGAATAAATATTAAATATTATTATTAGTTTTTAAATATTTTACCAGAGATGAAAAAGGATCTAAAGATCTCATGATAAAAATTTTAGTTACATAAAATCTAGGTAAAAATTTATAAAATTACTTCTTTGCACTATTCAAGGTCACATCAATTTAATAAAGATAACCATTTCTTTGATTAAATGAGTTCACACTTATTTTGACTACCAAATCCAGCTTCCAGAGGGCCCTAACGATTTTTAAAGTATTTTTACAGATTTTTCTCACATTTTAGTTTTCACTTTTCACTAATTAAATTTTATTTACTTTTCATCTTTTTACTAATTAAATTTTATTTACTTTCAAATTAAGAAATCATCAAAAAAGACCATTAATTTTGGGATATACCCAGAATAAAGCAATTAAATATTTTAGAATTCTCTTTATATTCTTTATTAGATTTTGGGATGTTACAATAATTAAAAAAATTGATTGCTTTTCCGAAGATCGTGGTAGGAGCGCTGCTTTTCAATTAAAGAGGAAACAAGAGTTTGTACATCCTAGCCGACCAAAAGGATTTCACGTGGGACTACGATAAAAAAACACCAGCATGGTGTAAGACCAGGTGACCATATGGGAACTTAGACAACAAAAAATTGACTGATTTTATCCCACAAAATCATTCCATTTTTGGACCATTCTATCAGATCTGGATATAGATCCAACGATCCATGTTCCCCTCCCAAGACTAGTACTACTTCCCTTCCTTAATCCATCGCTCTACCTCCCGAGCCCCAGCTCAGCCGCCTCGCTGGCATGCCCCTCCCCCCCTATGCGGCCGCCCACCTCCTTCTCCCTTGTCTCTGCCAATGTGACTACCGTCCACTTCGTCCTCCCTCGCCGATGTTGTCGTCTGCCTCCATCTCCCCCGTCCCACCCTCCTTCCCTATCTCCAGCGGCTACCGCCATCTGATCCGTCACCACATTCCTCTGTCTCCTAACATTCTCATGTTCTTGTCGTTCCGCTGACCTCCATGCCTTACCCCAAACCCGCCGTCAGTGACACCTCTACCTTGGTCTCCCTTTAAATCCAAACCCAGTGGACCCTAATTAAGTCCTATCCTAAATGAACCCTAAATAAGCTCACCGGAGCCTCCCTGGAGATGGAGGTGGCACACAAATGGTGATACAAATCGAAAGGTTATAAATTCGATTGATATCCGAAAGAATCAATCTGTGGATTTCTAGCAAATCCAAAAATCAAATTAACTAGGAGAAGTGAGGGAGGAGGATTTCACACAGGTCTGCCTCCCCATACGACCTTGTGGTGGATGGGGAAATATAGTAACAGAACAGCTCTATTACGGCACAACAAATTCAATATGCATGTTCATTATTTTTTATCCAATGGATCAGATTAACTAGAATTTATTCATACTTCATCTAGTAGTAGAGTAATAGAAATACCTTTAATAAATCAATAGTTAGATATAACTTTTACTACCCACTATATACTACCAGTATAATATACTGTAAAATTTCTCTGAAAGAAAGAGCAAACGACCGTTGGGTAGCTTGGAGTCCACAGCCAATTAATGAACGAGAGGTGCTTCTATGTATTTCTTGTTTTGAAGTTACATAAATATTAAAGCATAAATCACACTTTAAATCGCACATTACATGGGATTGGATAGCATTGCAACTTCTGATCATATGCAAGTCAGCAAGTGTGGTGGCAGCGCAAGAACAGGAGCAAAAACTTCCGTTCAGTTCACTGGAAGATGGATGAGATCTGGCAGCGGTGACGTTTTCCTCTGACCTCCACCTCCAAGATCTGCCAGGCCACCCCCTCTCTCTCAATAGACTGCATGTCTGCATGTGGTCGCTGCCGCCGGCAAAGATAAGGAAAAGGGAGCACGACTCACTGGCCATGACGACGTGCAGGCGGTGCTGTGCGGTCTGGACCAGAGAGATTAAGGGAGATGGGAGAGGGAGAAGGGTCATGTTTAAGTAATTTTGAAGTAGTCAAAATATGCACGAGTGTCCATTTGGGTCCACATCACACAGTTACTAGATTTGCCTTTTAGTTGGAGTTTGTAGCACCATCTTCTCTCTCAAAGACAGGACATACAACTAATTTCAATATCACTTATCATTCTTTCACTGCACTCCCTCTTTCCATCTCTCATTTCACTTACAAAGTGGCCATGTGACTTTTTTCTTAACTAGCACAGGTACATCTACTACGAATGTGTGTGCCACCACCGCTTGGCTTGGCTTGCTCCAAGGGCTAGCTAGCACCGGAACCAGAAGGCCAAAAGGGGAGAGGGATTGGGTGCAGTCTTATGGAACTGTAACTTAAGCAGTCTCTACGGGATCGTCCAATTGAAAATGAACGGTTCAGATCAGCTAAAAGTATTGTGCAGATTATTTTACTGTACGAAAATATTATTTATGACACCATAGCAAAACACTGTTCATCCAATTTTTAGCCGATCCATACCGTTCGATATTTCAATCAGATGGTTCGCGCCTGTGAAAACTGTTTAAGTTGCAGTCCCTATAAGAACTGCACCAGATCCCTCTGTGCCAAAAGGATAACTAGCACCATACGCTCTACCTGGCCTTAGGGAACAATGAATTAGACCTGCCATGCAAACGACAGCAAATACAGGGAACCCAGAAACTAAAATGCAAATTCAGAGTGTTTAATAAGACGACCACACAAATTTAGGGGCCTCCATGCAATTCACCCGATTTTTTCATCATTTTTTATTTTGATCATATGCATTTGGGAGTTGGGATGCTCTGCAAGGAGCCACTACCGACTATTAGATTAGAAAAGGGTTTTCCGAATCTATGTCCAAATGCGCATGAACCTACAGGGTCACACACTTAACGGGCTAGGACACATTAATTCGGATGGGATCCGTAATTAATGGACCTCATGGGCTTAGCGCGCAGATGGGCCCTAACTGCTTAGGGTTTCACCTCATGGCTATATATGGAGGGGAAGAGGCTGGGTGCAGCACACACTTTCGCGCAGTTTAGAAGGTTTTCACCCGAAACCCTAGCCACCTCCTCTCGTTGCCCCTACCGATCGACTCGGTGCTTGCACACCGACACACAGCGTCCCATCCCTAAACGTGTGGACTGCTGTGGTAACGCTGCTGCGACTGCGGCGTGTGAGGACGATATGCAACCGAGGGAGGACGATCCACGATCGAGGCGAGGACAATCCACGACTGCGGCGAGAACGATCCACTACAACGACGTGTGAAGGATTCCGCAACTGCGCGTCTAGTGGTAATTGATCTATGACCCCCTTCTTGCGAGTAACTTTTCTGGTTTTGCGGTAGAAATTTTAATTTGAGGTAGAGTAGCATACCACGTTCGTCAACAGTGAAGACATGCGCAAGATCGGCCGAGAGCCAGCCACCCAATTTTGTGATGATTTTTTAGGAAATTATTAAAACAAGCAGTGTTTCATGCAGGGGCAGATCTAGGGATGCCGGGTATGACATATGCACCCCCAAAAATTTGAGAGCATGGCTAGCTACAATTCCGCCATTTCTTGTAGCGTGCTCTTGGGTGCATCACGTGCTTGTGGAAGCTCTGAGAGTTCGATGACGAGGCTCCATCCCGAGTCATGGAGACATCATAGTACTCCATGTGCTGCCCTCTCGTGCTCACATGCTTCGGCGAGAAGCACGACTGGCTCATGTATGTCACACACAAGGTAAGTGTCTTCACGTTCTACCTGGCGGTCACTAAGCAACTCTTCCACGGGCACCTCTAGATGGGGCTTGCCTTGCGGTGGCACGGCAGAAGGAGCTCTTCTTGCCATTAATCAACGTGAGGAGGGAACACAAGAAAAACTCAACCTAGGAGGCAGAGTGGAGGTGCCAAAAGAGAACACAACGTTCGAGCACCCGTATGTGAACACGCTGCTGGACATCAAGCTCTCTGACTAGGGAGATCGTGTGCTAACCGTCGACGAGCTTGGCACCTCCATAGGAATTGTTCTAGTTCCGCCACTGGTTTCATGTCTGAAACAGTACTGTAAGCAATAGTGGTTTCTGCTGTTATGTATAACTCTCACTTGTGGTCGTTATGAGAGTACTTCATATACTGTTGCACATAGCACTTCCTGGAGAAATTAGAATTTGCATACATTATTTGTTTTTGCTTAAAGTCTACTACATGCGTGGGCGTGACGCACGCCGCGCCAACCGCAACGTCTCCACGCGTCAATAGAATAATTTTTGCGGGATTTTTTTTATAATTTTAAAAAAAATGGGGGCTTTTAAAAAAACCCAATGAAACCTGGGTTTGTGGGCCCTTTTCAAGAAGAGAACTATATGTAATTTTTTAAATTTTGGGGCCTTTTTCAGTTTTCTGGGGTCTTGTAATGTAATTTTTCAAATTTTTGGGGGCCTTATCAGGTTTTGGGGGGGTCTTCTAGGGGGGAAATAATCTGTATGTAATTTTAAAATTTTTGGGGTTTTTTTCCAAAAAATGGTGAATTCCGTTTTTGGGGTTTTTTTCGCAAAAAAGAGACCTGAGCATAATTTTTAAAATTTCTGAGGGTCTTTCCGCAAAAATTCCGATGCACGTGGGCGGGACTTGAGCTCGCGTCTTCGGCATCGCACGGATGAGCACTATTCTTGCGCTACGCGGTGTAGCAGTCAGGAGAGCTCGGCAAAATACTTAACGTGTATTATCTGGGGCGCTAAAAGGGTGATGTGGTTACGCGCGGAGTGCCGATTCAGGGCACACGAGCAAACCAGAAAGTTTCCAGGTATTTGGAACGTAAGAGTTCTGATAGCAATCTTGCTAGAGGGGCGTAAGTTATTTTTGCGGGGCTTCTATTTCTTGTAGTACTGTGTGTTCTTTTTTTTTTTTGGTTTCGCTTTTACGGATTTACCGAAGATATTAAGAACAATACTGTCAGAGACATGTGCCACCAAGTGTACTTGGTCCTCTAATTGCTCGAATTTATTAATCGATCGAAGAGAAAGCTACTAAGCGCATGACACGAAGGATTGGCGCACTAGATCGATGTGATGGCTTTTGCAGCTGGGAGGAATCTAGGTAGCCTACAAATGTCTATCAATGGCCAATCCATGCAAGTAATGCGGTCGACCAGCAGGGAAGTGATGCGACACTGTAGAGCACTGGGAAATTGACACAGTATGTACATATTTATTTATATATATATACTCCCTCTGTCCCACAAAAATTACATTTTTAGTTTTTTTTAAGACAGATTAGTGTGTAAGGTAAATGACTAATGTGACCCTCATTACTCCATGCATAAGTGTGCTGGTGCTTGGTTTCCACCGGCACTTAAATGTGCATGCATATATTTACAGCTCTGCATGCAGAAGATTAGTGGGATATTACTCCACGCCAAGTCACTAAGCATGCAAATGAACTAAAAATTTTCAAATCTTGGAGTGGAGTTATGGGAATTAATGGATTTTAGGTGGACCCTACGGACTAAAGATGCACTCTTTGCGGGACAAATTTTGAACACTAAAAATGCATTCTTTGTGAGAATCTAAGCGTAAAACCTTTTCAATGATACATCCATCCATCCATCTATCCATCCGTCATCTAACTAATGACAAGTAACAGTATTAATTACTACGTTGATGATTGTTAAAGGTATTTATGGTATTTTTTAGTGTTTTAGAGTTTGCTTTTGCGTTGAAGACGTGTACTTTATGAGAGGTGTTTCTGTGCTTTTCTTTTTTAAAGTTGCACAAATATTAAAGCATGAATGAAGGGTAGATAAGAATTACTTACCCCTTCGTTTACTTCAAGATTTGTGCAACTTGTATTAGGAGGAAAAGCATAGAAACACTCCTTCTACCTCTCAATCTACAGTCATTTTCATAGTTTTGACTAATTAAGGACCCTTAGTGTTCAAAGTGACACATCTTGTAAGTTGTAAGTTTGGGAACCTAAATGACACTGTAACAAATTACCTATACCAAATTAATTTTCAATGACTTAAGTGGTGCTATGTTTATTTGCTATAAGATAAGGGCTTCTGGTGCATTTTTGCTACAAGATAGTGAAGAGTTGCATTTTTGCCAGATAAGTCAATACATGTAACTAAATAAATATACTCCTAAAAGTGAGCAAATGGCCAAGGGTAACATTTAGATGAATAGAGACAATCACATTTAACCCATTAAAAGGCCTTTATATATAATACTTAATTTTATCTCATATAGAGATTCATTTTTGCAGTATTTACTCTATTTAGTCAAAAAAAAAACTTTGAACAAATTAAAGATAACCGCAATAGCTCGTATTACAACAACACCACCACATAATCAATTAATGCTATAAACTTATATATGACTAAGTTGTACTGCAGTAGCCAGTACTAAGCAAGATGAACTGGAAGCATGGCATTATCAAACTAGGGCCTGGTTGGCAAGATAAACTCATCAGTATAACCATGCTAGCATGACACTACCTTAATGCTTCTTCGATTGACACATCCGAAACATGAATGTACTATTAACTTGATAATTATTAATCAAGATAAACTATGAGAATGCCATACCAGGGGATCACCGAGGGGAGGAGGGGGAGGATGCCAGAGAGGAGGTCCCTTGGGAGAGGGTCACCAAGGAGGCGGGGGAGGGTGTTGAGGAGGAGGTCGCCGAGGAGGAGGGCGGGGAGGAGGTCACTGGCAAGGAGGGTGGGCGGGGAGGAGGTCGTGAGGGAGGAGGACGTCAGGGGATAGCTAGGTAGGGTTTGGGGGAGGCAAAACGCGTTGGGTGCTAAGGTCTGCGTGAGAACCTCGATCGGTTTGTTTATGTAGTCTCTGGTCATATCTCAGACAGTTTGCAGTTAGAACCGTCTGTGATATGTAGATATCACAGACGATTTTAGTTTAAAACCATCTGTGATACATAGAGTAGTCATCATTGACAGTTTTTAGATAGAACCGTCTGTGATGATGGTCTCATCACTGACCCTTCTAGCCAAAAAAATCGTCAGTGATGACTATGGTAGTCATCGCTGATGGTTTTTGGCTAGAAGGGTTAGTGATGAGGGGTTACCATAGACGGTTTTTGGCTACCATCAGTGATGACGGGTCTAATATAATCCTTTTTATAGTAGTGGCTCCTCCGCACCTAGCCCTTCGCGGCGTCGCCCGCCGCGCTATCGCCCTCCATTGGGTCTAGGAAGGTTGCCTTCTGGAGAGGATGTTGTTCACCACCTCAAGCTCCACTCGTCGATTCAAGCTCTTCAGGGTGGGTTTTATAACCCAATTTGGTTGGAGCCGCTTCGGCTCCACCGACTCCAGCTTCGGCTATAGAAAATGGCTTCTCCACTGGCTTTTACTAGCTCCAGCTCTGGCTTCTTAGCCCAATTGCAGCATATTTACCTGGCTTTGGCTTCAAGGGCGAGCTGTGCTTCTGCGGCTTTAGTTTCTACTACTTCGGCTTCTCCATTTTCTATCGTTTTGGCTTCTTTAGCCTTGTGGTTGCTGATATTTTCGAGCTTTTGATGATAGCTGTCGCTAACAGTTTGGAGTTCATCTTACTCCCTCAGTCGTCTCCACTGGGCTTTCTCCTTGCCTTGGGTGTCATCGATGAGCTTTGGTTTAACGCTGACATGACTTACTTTGCGTTGGACTTGGTCGTCGAGGTTTGATTTAGAGTTCTACTTCGAGTCTGGCTTTTGCTACCGTTAGGTCTGCTACTATTATACCTAGTTATCTGAGTCTTTTTATTTTTAGCGTCATTGTTTCCGTTGCGTTTATCAAAGTTTTTAACATCTTGGCTCTTTCGTCGGCTTGGCCTTTTTTATCGACTCCGCTCATAGCGTGAGTTGCAAACTAAAAGGACCGAAATGCAAAGGTTTTTTAAGCTGCTAACCAGCTGCACTGTTTCAGAAGTATGCATGTGTGTGAGTATATAACACAGGTACAAAAGCCCCAACCTAAGGTATAATACTCAGCACCGCGCGCGCCATGCATCTTGATGCCAAACTGATATGCTTGTGCAAGAGATTGCAACAGCGACCTGGCAAATTAAACTACTGTAGCAGTACTCTACGTAGTAGCATTGGCATGGTGTATAGTACAATATATATAAGCTGTAGCATCGTCCCGGGTATCCAATTTATACGTATGAAATTAAAGCTAGACGCCAAACAGATATTAAGCTTATATGGATCATGTCTAGAACATTATACATACATACATACATATGTCCCCTGCTTAGTTGCGTGCGATTTCAACACTATTCAAGAGCTATGTGACAAAAATGATATTATCCCAACCAAATATTGTTGGACGACGATACTCTTGCCATGTATTCTTTCGTTGCTATCTCGGGTTATATCCCATTAATTGTACAAATACCCTTGAGATCAATGATAGAATCAAGCGCGTGGTTACCTAGCACATACGGGCCTTCAATCAAGAAGGTCGCTGACTCACCGTAAGTAACTAGGAGTTGTTGCCATGATTGTTCTCCCTTTCGAATTGGAGTAGCTAGGGGGCCGGCCGGTGCGGAGCCAGGGTAGTACGCAGCGATCGATCAGACGCTGCAGGGGCAGCAGCACCCTGTGCAGCGGCATATGCAGGATAAAAATAGAGTGTGCTCATGGGAGAAAGCTAATAAAAGAAGACCGTATTAAAATACATACAATCCAAAATATAGTGCAATATGAATTTATTTATTAATATATAAGGGAGTGTATAGGTATCATCCGGATGTTTTTGTCCCAAAAAACATCCAAATTTTGGACCGTACGATCAAAACACACATCCGTAGGATCAATCCACCTCGAATTCAGGGGGCCTGTGCATTGATCTGAAAGCAAATCCAATGGCCAGGAATTTGGATGATGGTTGCTAAAGAAAACATCCGGATAAAACTTATCAAAACCCAATATATAAATACAAGTTGGTGTTGATCGACCATCCTCCCTCTCCAACCCTCTAATAAAAGCAGCGCACCGACATATAGGTCAAGGGCTGTGAGACACTCTCCACCTCTCATGAATAAGAAGGAAAATAGCCACACCTCTGTCTTTCCGCTCACACCTGCTCCCACTGGCCGGAACATTCCTCACTTCTCAATTTTTGTAAACATTTAATCTTTGATTATTGAAATCCTTACAAAAGTTGAGTACTATTAGGTCCACCAACATGATCATTCAAATTTCTCTTAGTCTTCCTCCAATTAACAAACCCATCTTTTGTGAATGCATTATTGCCAAAATAGTTAGGATGTGCTGGACACTTGAAAAGAAAGCAATAGAAGCGAAAGGTAGCATCATTTAACACGCTATATATATTTCAACCATCCAAATTCTTTGAACCATGATTTTTGAAAAGATATCCAATAATCCATCATTTTCTTTGGAAAAAACATGCCGAATGGTCGAGTTTGACCTTTCAACAAATATGCCGTGCTCACTTGATCCCTAATTTCATTGGGATAATCTTCAATTGGTATACAACATGCTAGATCGATAATGATATCATTTGGATTAAATCAATCCGAGGCTTCTTTGGTTGATTTGTGTTCTCGTTGGTTCAAGGATTATTTGCACTTGGATTGTTCGAGAAATAGCTATGCAATATTTGTTTGTCCAAATTTATGAATCTATAATAAATTTTATAGAATCTATGAGAAGTTGAGACTATACTAGAAAACATAATTTATCTTTGCTTCTATGTATTGACATTTAAAATTTTTATAATTTACAAATAATTTCAATGAATAATTAATATAAAAAAGTACCTTATTACCTACTCGCTCCATGCCCCCTCATGCCTTCCTTATCCTCCTCTCGGCGCCGAGGCCAAGAGGCACTCCACAGGCAGCAACGCGCCAGGTGTCCGAGTGGCTTCTCACCTCCCCCTTCACAGGACAGAACTCGGCCGGCCACCTGCCCACCTCACCGCGGGCCACGCCACCCCTCCGTCATTGCCTGTCTGTCTCAACCCACGCCTGGGGCCTGAGGGGCTCCTTCGCGCGCTGCCTGCACCTCGCCTCCTTTGTCGTCACCCGACGCTCGCCCCCAACCCCCTTTATCGCTAGTGCTGCCCGCCCGTTTGCCTCCTCCATCGCCACCCACCCGAGGAGTAGAAGCCTTGTCCGTCACCGCCCGAGAGGTCCTTCATCCCCTCCATCGCTGGCATGTCACTGGCCGCTCAACAATTGCCCCCTTCGTCGTGCACAGGCCACGATCGACGGTTAGTCACTCTCTTTGATTATTGAATTATGTATTTGAGGAGTGGGTAGGAATGGGGAATTGGGGCTTGGGGCTTGGGATGGGCTCAAGTTAGACTCAAGTCTATCCGGTCTAGTGCAACCGACTGCACAAAAATGGTGAATGCACCGGCCAAGCCTTCGCCACTGACTGTGTGCTCAACTCTAGCCTCGCACAAATCGCGAACAGCAACTCCAGCGAGTAGATTGTGAGTTGAATTGCTACTGCCACTTGCCCGCGACGACATACACGAGCAAACTGCAAGACCAATGCCGAATCCTCCTCATCTCACGATCCAAAAAGCAAACAGAGGCTTGCAAATACACACCACCGGCAGCATGGGAATGAATACACACGATCTCTACTGAATTCAAAACTATTTATTATTTTGATCCATTGAATTAAATTAACTAGTATTTATTCACACTACTACAAATAGACTTATATTAGACATCTTATCATAGACGGTTCTATATTGCAACCATCAGCGACAACATCATAGACGGTTCTATTTAGCAACCGTCTGTGATAGAAGCAATAATACAGATGGTTTCTAAATAGAACCATCTGTGATGGAGTCATCACAGACAATTCTATTTAGCAACCGTCTGTGATGGTTTTTTCACAGACGGTTGGAAAACCGTATGTGATGATTACGAGTCATCACTGACCCATCTGTGATGACGTTTGTGAACCGTCTGTAATAAGGTTTTTAGTGTCATATTTCTTTTGATAGTAAAATAATAGAAATATCCTCAATAAATCAATAACTAGCTCTAGCTTATACTACTTATCATGTACTAGTACAGTAAAATTTCTGAAGACACCACGCACGCAGGCACTCACCCGCTTGCTCTGCATCTCTCTCCCTCTCAACGTGCACGGTTCAGGACTACTCCATGCGTGCGAATTGACTCCCGCACACACGCCGCTCACTCCCTTCCGCGTCATTCGGAGCCTAGTTAGCTAGCTCGCTCTCTTCTCCCTCTCCCCAGCTCTGAGCCAGGAGTGGCACGGCGGCCGTCAGCACGTACGTTCGAGATCTAGCTAGCTGGCTGAGCTCGCGCGCGCGCATCCATGGGCTGGGCGAGCAGCGGCCGCAGCCGTCGATATGGTCTCTCCGGCGCCGCGCTCTACCTTCTCCTCTTCTTCTTCGCCGCTGCCCTCGGTAACGACACACGACATACTGATGAGTGATGACTCCACCGCCGGTTTCTTTTGCATTGTCTAGGCTAGCTTAGCTAGCTATAGCTCACGTGCGTGCGCCCGATGTGTTTCGCGTGTGTCCTGCAGGGGCGTGCGCGTTGGCGGCGACCGGGAGGAGCGGCGGCGGAGCAGTGGAGGAGGAGTACTACTTCTGGGGCACGGCGTCGGCGGCGGCGCGGCGGAGTCTGGTGGGCCCGGGGTCTTCGCCGCCGACATGCCGGAGCCGTTGCGGGGGGTGCCACCCCTGCCGGCCGGTGCACGTGGCCATCCAGCCCGGCCGGAGCTTCCCGCTCGAGTACTACCCGGAGGCCTGGCGCTGCAAGTGCGGCGACAAGCTCTTCATGCCCTGACACCAAAAAAGCTTCATCTGCACATATGCTTCATTCACTCCAGTTCACCTCGCTCACGGAAGCTAGCTAGCTGCCTAGCTCTTCCCGGCCGGCTGGGTAGCTACGGCTGCACGCACATAGCTACCTAGCTAGAGGGACATGGAGCACACGTAAGGCAATCAAGAAGCTAGCTGGAGAGGAGGGATCGCAAGGAGATTTATGGAAGAAAATTATTCGTGGAGGCTTCGATCGATGGGTTGATGTACGTAAGAACATCGTTGAGTTCTTGGAGGTTTAAACGTGTGTAATGTTGTAAGTAGCCGGTTGTGTGTCGTGTACATTAATCGAGGGATCGAACGAGATGTTGATGCTTCCATTTTGTTTCTTTTTCCTCTTATCTCTCCCTCTCTTTTGTTTTCTGATGTTGGTTCTTCCATGTCGGTTTTGGGGAGTAATTTTCCGGCTAATACCATCGATCTATGCTGTGTACTTTTTAATCAGCGGGACATAGTGTGTTCATCGGTTTGTGCCTGTTGTTGGAACCCTGTTGTTGGAGCTCTCAATTCTTGCCAGTTTGCCACTATATCATCATCTTATAGTGGAGCTATGGAGGAGATGAAATTATGAAAGCCAGCTACTTCTTCCTTCAGGTCGTCTGATGGCTGTCAGTGTTCTTGTGGCCAGTGCATCCGTGCGTGCAGTACTCAAAGAAACAATTTTCCCATAAAATGTTCAGAACAATTCCCTTGTCAAATAGAGTAACGTAGATTTTTGAGCGCGCGCACATACTACATGACGGAGCAGCGTCTTGCAGAAATCAGTTATGTTGTATATAATACTAGATCAATAAGCGCGGCGTACGTCGCGCGCGTGAACGAAAAACAAATTTGCGTTTTTTTCGGAAAAAGGACCTGTTTGAAAGGAATGGAGACTTGTTTGTAATTTTTTTGGACCTCATAGCTATTCCGAAAAATTAGAAAATGGCTCGTTCGAGATTTGTATTTAACGGGAGTTTTTTCCCCCGCAAATTAACGAATGAGGGACCTAAACGTAATTCGGAAGCGCTTTTCTTTCCCTTACAAAAAACCGCGAAGGACCTTTTCGTAATTTTACAGGACCTATCCATGATTTCAAGAAAATAGAGGGACTTTTTCACAAAAACAGTGGACTGACAGGTGGATAGGCTCCTTGAACTTCAAACCTCCGAATTGTAATATAGCTATAATATAATATGAGACTGCACAGAAAATTATTGAAAGGAGCTAGAGCTAACCCCAAAAGATTAGAGGGAATAGTAGCTGGGATAAGAGGGAGGAGAGACCTAGAGCTACAGGTGTTGGAAGAAATTTTGCTGATGTTGTCAATGTAGCCCTTCCCTATCTGTCGCCAAGTCCTTTGATTTTGTTGACGATTATCATCAACCGGATGACGAAATCATAAACCGACTCCGTCTCCATCATGTGCAACCCCTTGAACTCAGCTTTGAGAGTCTGTACCTTTGCCTCTTTGACACGATCGGAACCAAGATGCATCATCTCCAACACCTCCCACGCAGCTTTGACCGTCTCCTTTTTGGCCAATAGGAAGAGTGTTTTCTCCGGAATGCCACCATAGATGGCCGCCAATGCCATCTGATCCTTACGCACATCGAAGTTGATGTCCACGATCACGTCCCACAGTCCTTAAGCCTTCATATACACCTTCATCTTGATTGCCCATGCTACATAATTGCTCTTTGTGAGTATCAGATAATGCAGTGAGATGGCAAAACTCTCCTTCACCATCGCACCTAACGTCGCCTCATCACCGGTGACACCACTTCCCAGATAGGGCGGCATCATCTTGGGCATCAGATTAAAAACTCAGGCTCCGAAACTAATTATTGGAGCTCTCAACATGAACTCATGGACTTGGACAATCGGCTGGTCTGTTGCCATCATTGGACTTGGACAACCGGCTGTCGCCGCTCGCGTAGCTTAACCCGAGAGATAGACGTTGCTCGTCGTGGCCAATTTCGGATAATACACGATGCACAGCAATGCTCGAAGGCAAAACACAACGCAGCACCCCAAAAAAAATTGGCCACGACGAGCATTGTTGTGCATCATGTAGCATCCGAAACTAGCCACGACGAGGAGCATGTCTCTCGGGTTGAGCTGCGCGCGCGGCAGCAGTGGGTCGTCCAAGCCCAACGACGACAAGCAGGCTAGTCAGTCGTCCAAGTCGATGAGTTCATGTTGAGAGCTCCAACAACAGGGTTGCAGCTCAGCTTTTTACAGCGCAAGAAATAAGGGAGAATTGTTACATATATTTTTTATAAATCTAGTCTCATGCGAATAAATTTATAAAAATGTCTCGCTCTCTAACCCCGAAAGCAGCCACGATAGGAGGCCATCCTACTACAAAAATGCTCATCACAAACAGTTTTGTGAATCGTCTGTAAACATATGTCAGTGATAACAACGGCACATCACAGCTGGCTTTCGAACCGTAAGTGAAAATTAACATCAGAGACAATTCTAACCTAGAACCGTCTCTGACAGTACATTATCACAGACGGTTTTAGGTTAGAACCATCTCTGATAGTACATTATCACAGACGGTTCTTGGCTAGAACCGTCTATAATATACTATTACAGATGGTTCTATCCTAGAACCGTCTGTGATAGCTACATATAACTCTAAGTACCTATGAGAGCAAATGTTGCTGGATTCCAAGGCAAATTCTAATACATCCATAGTGCATCCTAAAAGTTGTCATCCCCTGATTTATCCATTCACTCTATTCTCAACCCCGAATGAGAATACCATAGGTAGTCTATTTTCACACTAGTATTGTGCAGGAACAAAATTATTTCCATGGTTCTCTATTTCGTCAAATATAGAGTTGATTAAACCATCGGGTATACGATGACTTAATCAACTCCATATTTTATGAAATGGAGAACTATCAAAATAATCTAGTTTCTGCATAAAACCAAAGTGAAAATAGATTACCTATGGTATTCTCATTCGAGGATAAAAGGATGAAGTGAAAAGATAAATCAGAACATGGCAACTCTCAGGACGAACTATGGATAGAATTGGATTTTGCCTTAGAATCCATCAACATTTGCTCTTACAGATGCAAGGAAGACACTATCAAGTTATTGCATTCAAGATGAGCAAATATTAATGATAAAGTCGGGTGATAATACATTGATAAAATATGATACGATAATACCGCATTATTTCATAGTTCAAGACAAGAAGACCTTATGGTTTTTTCATGTCTGTCATCATATGTGTCATAGCTTCCGCAACATAGGATTTTCAGCTCTCTCTGAAGTTCCACAACTCCAGTTCAGTGCCCATTTGTTTGACACCAATAACCGATTGATCTCCAACATCTCTTAATCCCTACCAAAGCGGTCATGTGGTATATTATCAGTATCCATAGCGAATTAAATACTATCATAGCTTTGGCTTGGCTTTGGCTTTATATTACCTCTATAAGCTCAGCTTTGGCTTTTTTATATTATCAGTAACCATATCTATGAGTGATTGTTTAAGAGGTTAAGGAAATAAAGATGGCATCCCAAATAGGGGTGAAAACGGATCGGATAACAGCTCTACCATATTTGTTTTCATATTTTTTTTCTCGGATTCGGATATGAATACGGATAGTCCGGATACGAATACAAATACTGATAATATCGAATACAAATACGGATCAAATACGAATTGAATCGGATACGGTTACGAATATTTATCGAAGCATGATAATCCCTTAGATTGTACATAAAAAATCAACGAAAACGCATAACTAGTTGATTTGATTAAAAAATTATTGAAAATTGAATAAATATAAGCATTTTCATTCACTTAGACAATAGTTAGATACCATGTTGCAAACAAAATTATGTAAGACTTAGTTCATCACGTGCATACGATTAATGCATTATACCTGTAGATCAAAACACTAAATAAAGGTGATCCTTGCTTAGAGATACAAATGGAAACAAATATAAAAACACACTAAAAGTTTGATAATACTTAATTACCATGTCTCTAGAAAACATACATAACACTTACATACAATGACCCCAAGATTTGTATTATTTGTTAAATTATGTTTAAAATAATAAATTATGTATTTTATGAGTTTTTATGAATTTTAGCTACTTATTTAAAATATTTTCCTATTAAAGACAATAATTTTTGAATTTTTTAGAAAATTTAAAATATGATAAAATTTAAAAGTATTTTTTAAAATTATAGACTATGTTAGGAATTTTATCAAAAAAATCATAATTTTTGGAGCTAATTTGGTAATTTTAATAATTGAAACTTGATTTATGAATTAATTAAATTAGAAAACAATTTAACATGTAGTAACCTTTTTGGGCCAAAAGAGTAGCTTGGCCCAGCCCATATGTATATCCGGATATCCGATCCATCACTGTTCGAATTATCTGAATCCGTATCCGTATCCGACGGATAGTGAGTTACCGAATCTGTATCCGTATCCGACAAAAAAATATCCGTATCCGTATCCGATACGACAGAATCCGTATCCGAAAATTATCCGAATCGGTCGGAAACTATCTGATCCGTTTTCATCCCTGATCCTAAAGCTTCTTTAATTTATTAGATGTGTTTAATTGGGAAAATATTTGAATGCAACCATTAATAAGGCATTTAAATTAAAGCTTTGAATAGATCATAAACATTCTCCTCTGCACAGAAACATATTTTATTATATGTATATCTCTTTATTTTTTCTTCTATATACATTTAAACTAATGTTATTGGTCTATTTTTTTTCTTGCTAGGCTGCTGCATACTATTTTCATGGGGTTGATTCTTGATGAGGGAAACAGCGAGAAATTACATGAGATGGCAATATCCGCACTACAAGCATCAGAGGATTTACTGGTGAAATACTAGGGAAAAGGAACTGAGAGACGTTTCACTAGGCCCCAAGAACTTATGAGGCCATTACATAGGACATGATTGCAAATCATACTAATGAACTTTGTCACAAATTTCAAACAGTGACAATATAGCTCTCTATACCCTTAATGATCACAGTGAGCTAAAAAGCCATTTTCTAGATACTATCCACTTAACCTCATGAGAGTATGTAACTTAAAGGTGCATACAACTCCTTTTTAGCATATGGTAGGTTGATTGCATCTTCTAGGCTTCATTTATGATAATCAAAGACAAGAACATAAAATCTGAAAGCTAAGTACCTCTAGATTACTTCTATGCCTCACTAGCAATAATAAGTATTTCATTTAGGCATATGAAGTATAATGCTAAATACTACTAATCCACAATTAAATTGAACAGAGATCATCACAAGAAATCTACAAATACGCTAGCTCAGATATGAAAGTGAACTGGTAGCATCTAGTCATTCATGAGGGAGAGAACGGGTACTTAGCTTGTAAGGGAAGGGGGGTGTGGCCATTGATGTCAACGCCAGTACCACAACGGCGGCAAGGCCACCGGGGCCGATGGAGGCAACCTCGGTGACACAGTTTTGGGGATGACTGGGCAAGCACCATTATTAGGAGCATCGAGGTTGGCAGCACCCGGGTGGAGACAACATAAAGAAAGGGAAAGAGGGTGAGCGGAGGAAAGGAAGAAGAGAGAAAGAGGGGGGGGGTGAAGAGGTTACCTAACTCGGGGAGGACCGAGGGGCAGTCGGTGTTGAAGAAGATGACAGGACCCCGTGGATCCAGCGGCGGCTCCCTAGGGTTGCGCATAGAAGAAGACCACGGGTAAGGGAGCGCTAGACCCAATGAGAACATGCGGATCTAGGCCACCGGTGGCGCTAGAGACCATTGGAATCAGCAGATCTGGGCGGTGGAGCCGTCGGCTCAAAGGGAGAAGACGGGTAGAGTGGAGGGCTGCTTGGGATGGAGAAAAGGAGAGAAAAGGTGGACAGCTCGGCAGTGTAGGGAAGGCAAGAGGAAGGGCACCGGTGCCAAGGAAGAACGGCAGTGGTGGCGCTTGAGGAGGAGGGAGGCAGCGCTCGGTGGCGGCGTGAAGAAGGGAAGCGCACAAGGGAGAGAGAGAGAGAGTGAGGACAATGATGAAACGATTAGTGCACAAGATCGATTAGTTATGAGATTACGAGTCACATGGTCACATCAAAGACGGTTTTTGACTAAAGCTGTTTGTGATGTGCATTTATATCACAGACGATTTTAGCAAAAAAAAAAAACATCAGTGATGATTACCATAGACATCACTAACGTGTTTTTTTTGGCTAAAACCGTCAGTGATGAGAACCCTCATCACTGACATTTCTAGCCAAACCGTCAGTGATGACTATGGTTGTTATCACTAACGATTTTTAGTTAAAATCATCCATGATGATAGTTTCATCATTGACTTTTATAGCAAAAAAACCGATAGTGACGATAGAAGGGTCTAATATAAGTTTTTTTGTAGTAGTGCCAGAGTCACGGCACGACGAAGACCTCGGTAGGTCCCCTATCGCTTTGCTGCTGCACCCGTGGTGCTCGGCACATGGTGCCCGAGCTTAGGGCCGGCCCTGAGGGGGGGCAGGGGGTGCGGCCGCCCTGGGCCCCCAATTAGTCAAGGACCCCCCCAGGTGTACACATATATGTATATAGGCTTCAGGCTTGGCATTGGATGATTGGACGTCACGTTCTGCATGCCCAGCGACTAGAACTCTAGCACTAGCCGAAGCGAATTAGAACATGAATTGAGGAAACACGATTAAAGCATCGTTCGGCGTTCACGCCCGGCGGCTAGGGCAGTAGGGCCTACACATTGCTACAGCCTACACGGTTAACGATTTCCACAAAAAAAAACACGCTACATGTTGCTTCCTGTAATCCAGTTCCTGGCGGCTAGGGCAGTAGGGCCTCTCTGTTCACGGTTCACGCCAGGTTGCCAGCACCCTCCGTTCGGCGTTCCTCCCGGCGCACGCGTTCGGTGTTCCTCGCAGTCTCGCGCTCGCTGCGCCCTGTGCTCTGCGGCCACGCTCTCACCTCGCTCGCCGTGAATCCGTGATTCCGTGATCGTCGTCGTCTCTAATCCGAGGACCGAGGTATGCATATAGAATATTAATCTTCCGGTCTTCCCTAATCTCTTTTCCCGGTTAGTCTTACACTATTTATTTTTTGATACATTTATTATTATTTTCAGTGCCGTGCGTTATCAACTTATCAACTTATCATTTCAAAATTGAAATTGTTGAAGAACTATTTGAGATCAACAATGATTCAAGAAAGGTTAAATGATTTGGCGACTTTATGCATCGAGAAGAAGTTATTGGACGAGATTGATATCAATAGTATAATTGATGACTTTGTATCACAAAATGTTAGAAGAAATTTTTTAAGATAATGCCAAGTGCCAAGTGTTTATGATTACAATTAATATTTATCATTTCATAAACTTTAAAGTGTTCTATAGAAGTAATTTTTGTGCATCAAATATTAATTTTTTCAATGATATGTGCTTATAACACTATATATATATATACACACACACACACACACACACACACATACATGTATATACATATATATAGTTACATGCCCGTGCGTTGCTACGAAAAACAAAATTGATAACGAAAAATAAAGATTAAAAAATAAAAAAAAATTTATTTCACAAGATCAAACATCAATCTTTAACGCTTCGTTTCTTGCGAAAGCTGGCTAATTAAAGCAACGTTTCGTTTCTTGCGTAGGGCAATTAAGCAGGGCAATTAAGCGGCAATTAATGACGTGGGAAGAACGGACCACTGCCACCAACTGCTGCTTTAGAATAGTAGAGATGAGGAAGTGGATAGGGCCTCCATATAAGTTTTCGCCCTAAGCCCCCAAAATGCCAAGACCGGCCCTGCCCGAGTTAGAGAGCACAGCAACACGACTGCCGTGGTGGACCCATCAGTTGCTACTGTGGTTGGATAATCTATCGTGGTACATAAGACGGCCAGTAACATAGATCACCTAGGGCATTTTTACCGTCGAAAATAAAATTATTTTTATAAAATGTTCTCACGGGAGCTATTTCTTAAAAAAGATTGACAACACTGCCCGTTAAGCCGAGGCTTCGCGTGAGTGGTATACAAACGTGAAGGAACAGTGACCTATGGTAGGAGTACTATTTCTGAGCTTTCCTCTGGCAGTGGCACTAATTTATGCTACTGCTGCTGCTTTACTCACGTCAAATCACCATAAGTTCCCTAGAGAGGCCTGAATATTTTAGACGCCATACCACTTCATGTTCTTTTTATGCTCAGTGTATTCATCATTTGTTTGCATTAGCCAGGCTTATCTGCAGGCCTACGGTTGTTCAATCATCGTTCCATTATAATCTTTCGCAGAACGGGCAGCACCTTGTGTGTTGCTGTTGCGTCATTCACGCGACACGCACGCACCAGCAGGTGAGGTGAGGACCTTTGGAAAAATGGTGGCTTTCCTATCTGCGAACTTTTGGTCATTCTCCATTTCTTCTCTTGTGGGACACTTCAAATACAAATAACATTTGAAAGTGAACCCTGTGTGGTCTCATCCTCAATGCAAAATTTTCTGAGCATTCTAACTCTTGTCAGTGATTGACACTGAGCCCTGTCCTTGAACATTTTTAAAAGCCTATGTAGCAGTGCAAAGATGGTACAAGTCCTAAAAAGGATTACACCTTACGACATCAAAAGGCTTACATCTTGAAGTAATGCGATGACTCCAATTTGATAGGGTACAATTATTCAACGCCACTCGGCTGTCGCATATATTAATTATGCTGAGCAAAGCACACCAGAGTATGCCTGGAAATTGATATTGCTTCTTCTTGAGAAACAAATAATTTGTTGCTGAGAAGCTTTTTTGGGGGTCAATTTTGTTATCTGTGTGCTTTTCCAGTGCTTCCCTAAAAATTGGGATTCTTTGAAGGGTTTCTCTCTCGCCATGTTTTTCTCGAAACAAAAAGGGTGTGTTTATGTCGTTGCAGTTTGCACCATGCACCTGCTCTGCTTCCCAGCGAAAGCTTCAGCGATTTGTTTTTTAACAGTATTCTTGGGAGTGCGGTTGCTTGTTCTTACAGCAATGTTGCCTTTTTACTTGCCTCCACGCACACGCGGAACAAATGAACAAGAAACATGGCAGTATGACTGTGTAACAAGAAAACAAAACCAAACAGAGTAGAGCAAATTTTTTTCTGCAAAATTCGTCAGTAGTGTACACGTGTGTGATTCAAGCGAACTTCTGCAGCTGGGAGACAAGGACGAGTGATTTAGGTGCCTCACAATGAAATGTACATGGAGTCCATTCGCTCATTTGGAGAGAGCATGAATCCATTATTATGGCATGATTGTAATGCCCGGATCTCCCTCGCTTCCCCGCGCCGGCTCCTGCCCTTCGTGCGCCGCCGCACCGCCAGCCCCCCTATAAATCCCTCCGGAGCCCCCCTTTTCCCTGTACCTCTCCCCTCTCTCCCTCCGCTCCCCTCTCCTCTCCCAGAGCCGTTGCGCCGCTGCTTCTTCTCCGGCTCCGAGCCGCCTTCCTCTGCCACCCTGCCTCTTCCGGTCTCCTCCTGCGCCGCCGTCTCCACCCTTCCCCGCCGCCGCCGGTGCGCTCGCCGCCTCCGCCCCTGCCCCTCCATTGTCACACCGCTGGCGCCTTGGCGCCGGTCTGCCGGGCGCGTGGACTCGGTCCACGGCCCAATGGGCCCACCTGTCAGCCAATTTTATTTTAAAAAAGATTCAAAAATCGAAAAATCAGTCGCTGACGTCAGCATAACGCAATAATTCCGATTTATTTTAAAAATAAACCCGAAAAGGCCGCTGATGTCAACAGGCGTAATAATTCAGATTTTCCTTTATAAAAATAATTCAGAAAATTCAGAAAAAATAAACCTTTTTATTTGTTTTTGAACTTCTGGGTGCCCGATTTTGCTCGTTCGAACTCCGTTTGGTTCCGTTTTTCTTCTTAAATTCATCTAAAATCTTAAATTTTAGTTTAGCGCTAGTTTGATATTTTATTTGGATGTTATTTGAATTTGGTTGCTTTTCGCGCGTAGATTTCGGAGAGTCTAAGGAGTACCCAGGCGACGAATTCGAGCAGCAACTCGTCGAACCAGGCAATCACACCACCTTGATCATGTTGCTCCCAGTTTATAAACTTGTATGTCGAATTTTAAATTATTGCATGTTTATTTGTTATAAACGTTAATTTCCGACATAGTTTTAAATAATAGTTATAACCAAGATTGATATGCCACCTTTGACATTTGAGTTCCGATACCCTTGTTACCTTAAGAAAAATATGAACTATGTTATGATAATAATTAGACAATGCTTAGACATGCTTAGAACTGAACTTATGAAGTTTTGGGGGATTTATGCCAAGATAATGTTCAGTAAAAATGGAAATTTTGATGTTAGTGTTATTGAGGAAATAGTATGGTTAAAATGAAATTGACTTAGACCAGGCGAGAAATGGTTGGAAAGTGGTGAGGTTATGGTTCTAGGTTTGTGGAAAGTCTCACCTAGTCAATTAAGGACCAGTTTGAGTTTCGTTGAATGTAAAGCCTAACCGTACTACCACGAGTCTGGAATGGGACAGACCTGGCTAGCCATATTAACACATACCATGGACAGTCATGCCATATGGAGGTAGTGCTATGGTGAAAGCGTGAGACTGCCACTGTAGCGCAAGAGGGGGCTTTTGAATAGAGGGATCTTTCAGCGGTGAAACCTTAGCGGGCATGACTACATGGATGAGTTTATACATGGGCCTTGTCATGATTTTATCTGTCGCTCACCAAAGGAAGTGTGCTGACACAAGGAGAATACCATGTCTTGTGGGTAAAGTTGTACAACCTCTGCAGAGTGTCAAACTAATCGATTAGCTACGCCCGCGTTTATGGGCATACCGAGCAAGCCATCCTCAGATTAGAATTTGAAAACTTAAAGTTTGGTTTACAAAAATGATGTTGGGATGGAGGGAGTCCATTAGGGGTAAAAACTTAAAAAGTTCCAGGAGTGATTCTTGAGTTAAAAGAAAATTGCATAGATTTGAGTTCCTTATAAATTGTGCCATTTAAAATTATTTAGAATGTTTAGTAAATTGTTGCTTTACGTTTAAATGAACGATAAAACCTTCCTTTGTTGCCCGTACATTTATATTGCATTTCCGGTGTGATTTGCTGAGTACTTTAGTACTCACCCTTGCTTAATCTATTGCTTCAAAGGAGGAGTATCACGATGGTGAGGACCAGTTGGACTATGCCGTACCCCCAGTCGATTGCCTGTGGCAAATAAAATTGGCTCTATTTACTGTTCTTCAGTTTCGCTGCTTTTATTTAGTCGTTTATTTATTTGTTGGCATACGTGCCATTTCATTTGTAACCCTGAATATTTATTATAAATAAAGAACGATGGATATGCTATGGTTTTATTTCTACTGTTTGTACTAGCATTTTCTGGACTAGTACAGAATACACATAGAATTTCGGAGTTGTTTTTCCGGGGTCTAACAATGATGGATAGCAACTATCTTTTGTTTGCCTTGTCAGTTGTACTTTGTAAAAATAAATCCACATGATCTATTATAATATTAAAGTACAGACAAAAGAAGTCACCACGTTCGCTTGTAAGGCTAGAAATTTCCACATTAATCGGAGAAAAAAAAAAGAAAAATCTACACTATTGATCGTGGTGGATCCAGATTATAACGGTCTAGATTAAAAGAAAGAGTTTGTGTATTGCATAATACAGGATCTAGATTATAACGGTCTAGATTAAAAGAAAGAGTACGTGTCATTTATATTACACAAATAGCTAAAAAATTAGAAATTGGATTCCATATGATAACGGTTTAGTTTAAAAGAAAGAGTCCAAAAATCTCCACCACTTATTTTGTGCGGATAAATTTGCTAGTTCTACTAAACATAGTGGATGCAGTAACCGCTGGAGATATAATTTACAAATTACATCGCGATGTTTGGATTTACGTTGTTTACTCCTGTGTTGACTACTGTTTGAGTCTCGAAGATGGCTGGTTGCTATGCGACTGCAAATGTTTACGAGTTTAGTTGTTTTTCAGAGCTGGTCAGACATGTTTCTGAAAACCACGATAGCTTGGAGTTCCCGTGCTGAATATTACCCGCAGCCTCTGCGTGTGCAGCATGCTTGTTCTCAACTCTAATGCGCAGTCGATTTTATTACTACTATTCTTCGGAGCAATACTATACAACTGCATTATCTTCAGGACCTGTCATGTCATATTTTTGCATACTTTTCTTTTTCCACTTCATCATCCACGTGCCACACGACCTTCATTTCCCGAGTGAAGTTTCAGTCAGTCATCCCATGTTTTCATGTTCTGTAGTACGTGTGTGTCAGTGTGTATGTACATCTCTACTATTCTAAAGCAGCACTTGGTGGCAGCGGTCCGTTCTTCCCACGTCATTAATTGCCGCTTAATTGCCCTGCTTAATTGCCCTACGCTAGAAACGAAGTGTTGCTTTAATTAGCCAGCTTTCGCAAGAAACGAAGCGTTAAAAATATATGTTTGATCTTGTGAAATATTTTTTTTTAATATTTATTTTTCGTTATCAATTTTGTTTTTCGTAGCAACGCACGGGCATCTCTACTATTCTAAAGCAGCACTTGGTGGCAGTGGTCCGTTCTTCCCACGTCATTAATTGCCCTGCTTAATTGCCCTACGCAAGAAACGAAGCGTTGCTTTAATTAGCCAGCTTTCGCAAGAAACGAAGCGTTAAAGATAGATGTTTGATCTTTGTGAAATAATCTTTTTATTTTTTAATCTTTATTTTTCGTTATAAATTTTGTTTTTCGTAGCAACGTAAGGGCATGTAACTAGTATATATATATACACACACATAAATATATACTAGCACAGCATTCATCAGTAATCTTTCTCCAAAACATTTGTTGATCAACAAAGTGAGAGAACATTAGAGTGATGAAGTCGTCGATCTCACAAACCATGGCCGAAGGCCAGAGAGGTGTTGCGGCCCACACAAAGGAGAAGAATACATGCGTGATGAGGCCTGGTCTGACGAGAACTCTTGGTCCAATTATACTTCTCGGCCTAATATAAATACTGGCTTGTATATTCAAATCAAACACCTCCAGGAAGAAATCGACAGGAGGAACAAAATCCTCAAAAGCTTATTCGTCGAACGAATACTTCAGTATTGTCATTTTGTTCTAAGAGTACTATTATGCTAAGAGGCAAAAGATCTTCCCGGGTGAATATGTGATAATAAGAACCACATCCCACAGCTCCAAAATACATATGTCAAATAAACAATCAATTTTTATTTTTTATTTTGGAAAAGAAGGCAGGAGCTCTGCCAAATCAATTAAGAAGGGAAAAGTTCGAGAAACAGGTAATCCAGATAAGTACAATAGCTGAAAGAGACAACAAAAGATAGACGCCCCCCACACAATCAATTTATTTTCGCATCACACGATCAAATCTCACACACAAACGAAAGAACCATCAACTGCACTAGTGCAGCAGTATGATGTTAGGAATAATCGTGTCATTAGTCAGTGTGTTATCTAGTCGCATGTATTTAGTTGAGTTAGTTTGCATCCGCGTGTGATAGCTTTGGCGATAGATTAGGGAGTCTGCAGTTAGCTTATGATCCGTGTGGTGTATGTATTAGCTATTTAAGTTGAGTCTTTGGACAATAGTTAAAAGCGTGAGAATAACAAAGGAGAGCAGAAGAGAATGCTGTGAGCGGTTACCGTAGCACAAAACTTTCTTGCGTCTCTTTGTGTTGTGTGTTCGTCTTTCACGATGAAACATATGTGAGTTCTCTCCAGAAGAAGCTGAGCCAACATATGACACATCCCAAAAGTATATGTCTAACGTGCTGACAGCTCTATCCTGTCCGTGTATAAAATCCCTCTAGTGCTACTGTGATATGCTCCATTCTCCATTTATATCGCCTGACCCATGGCTAGTGAGGCCAAAATCAGCAGTAGATGTAGAACTTCTTGTGAAATTGATCCTGCAAAGTCATAACATAGGCAACATCAGCACATCAATTGTCTGAAACCTTGCGTGTATACAAATGGACCACATGTCTAGTGATATCTGAAAGAAGGGCAGTACTTCCATCCGAACGTCCGATTTTTTATCTTTTTCCGGACGCATTCGCAACATTTTTTTTAACGTATGAAACATTTTTTCTAACGTGTAAAACATTTTTTTTTAACGTGTGAAACATTTTTTTTTACTATTTGTCGAAGAAACATGTTTCACACATAGAAAAAAAATGTTTCAATCGTGGAAAAAAATATTGCAAAAAAAAAAACTGACGTCCGAACCCTAGCCTATACCTGGTGCCGGTGCATTGCCGTTGTTAGAAAGGCCAGCGGAGCCCGGTGGCGCAGGAGACCTGGAAGAGTTTGAGAATGGAAGGATCCCTATGTTTGCGCAATCTGCACCAATGGAACCTGGAATGATGCGAAGAGTTAGGGAAAGAAACGCACGATCTTTTCAATGCACAAGGAAAATTGCTTGTGCATTTTGAGCTTACAGTTCTCAAAACAAGGCATTGTTGTGATGTTCAGAAGGTTGCTGAAACCCTCCTTGCACTCGCAGTGGTAGCTGAGAACTGTGCCGTTCTTGCATGTGCCTCCGGCCCCGCAATATGCTAATTCACAAGCTGCAGATACAAAATATAATTGAACAAACACAGGTTACACGAAAAAGATATGGTAACCCCAAAAAAAAAAGAAAAATCAAGAACAGTAAGTCGAAGTAATTACGGTCTGGCGAGAGGGAGAAATTTTTGGGTGGTGGTATAGGCGCCGGTGCTGAAGTATTGTTAGAACATGTGCGATCAAGGGAACCTGCAAGGAAAAATTATTACTTGACTATGTGAGCTGATATGAGCACACATTAGTAGCTTGGTGCTTAAAGGGTATTGATTGATATTGTGGATAGCTGATTGATACTCACTAGCACTTCTTCTGGTGTAGGAATCGCACAGGGCTATTAAGGCTTATGGTTCCAGATTCTAGTAGAAACGTAAACGGTTTCAGATTCTTGGTAGAAACGTTTCAGGTAGAATCATAATCACTTTCTGCAAACCGTTTGGTACGGTTCCAGATTCTAGTAGAAGCTAGTGAAACGGGGTTAAGGGTGATTCAACCACGGTGTGGAAAAAGAAGAAACGTTCCGAGGAGAATCGTTCCGAGTTTTAGCCCGCTTGGCTGGGTTTCTCCCAGATTCTAGTAGAAACAGCTAGGTTCCAAGTTGCCAAACAGGGCCTAAGATGACACTATCGGTTCAAGAAATAAACTCCGAAGATGACACAAAGACCGTAGCATTCTAAATAAACCTATCCTTTTTCTTTCTGATGGAGGCGCGTGTTGAATTTATGAAACCTGCCTTTCTTTTGTAAAGGAGACAGTAAACAGAGTTACGAAATCGAAATGCCATAGGCACCAAGTCAGTCCAACGAAGTTTATGTATATTTTGACTTTCGGCACATTTTTGCCTAAAAAAGGACTTTCAGTACACAACTCTCGAATTACACGTCCTGTATTTAAGATGCATAAAACATGAAAAGCACCAGCACACAGGTATTCTTCAGATTGTTAAGCTATTTGATGTTCTGAAATTTAATCTTATAACTAAAATTTGATACTCCTTCTGAACATCACTACTGGTCTAAGTTACAGCCTTTCTGCAGTTAGAAGCAGTACATGAGCACACCTTTAGTTGCTCCTGACCAATGATCACTGCACACCACGCTCCAAATGTTTGCCACACAGTTTCATTCAGGAAACCAAATGATCATACCCTAATAACCAATTCCAAACTGCATATATACATCTAAAGCGAAGTCGCTAGCCAATTAGCCATCATAAAAGTAGGTCGAATGCGGTAAAGCATCGACACTAGTACAGCAAACAATGACAGATCGTCTGGGCTGGACATTGATGAAGAGCAAAGTACAGAGCCTGCGAATTGAACACTTACAGTTGGGGACGACGCACGGCAGGAACGTGAACTCGTCGCCGACGTGCATCTGCGTCCACCCCTGCTCGCACTCGCACATGTACCCCGGAAGCCCCGACGTCACCGTGCAGTTCCCCTTCCCGCACGCCACGGTGGTGCATATCGAGTCTGCTCGCATCAAATCAAATCGTCAAGAAACATCACTTCCATTGCAAGCGATCAGCTTTCCTATATTTTTAAGCAGAACATGAACAGTTGGACGCATTGTGCAAGGGTCTAATAAAGCATCAAGAAACCTCTGTTCTGCAAGGACTGGGAGAAGAAGCGGGCGAGGAGGCTTACTGATTACAGGGGAGAGGAGGGGGCTGAGAGGGGAGAAGGAATCATCGGCGGCGGCCACTGTGGTGGTGGTGGTGGTGGTGGTGGTGACGGCGAAGAGCAACACCAGAGCGGCGGCGCCTGCGAGTCGTCCCATTGCTGCCAACATCTTGGTTTCTTGATCTCTCCCTCTACTGCCACTAGGACTACCCTGTCGCTCCCTCTTCTGCTCTGCCGTGTGGAGCGAGCGATTGTTACGATGGTGTTTAAGAGAGAGAGAGGCGAGACGCAGTTAGTTGGTAGGCGATGAGGAGTTTTTATGGGGCCTTCCAGTATTGACTAGGCAGCAAGAAGCGAAGAAATGGCAAAGTCAAAGTGGGTTCCTTCCGATATGCCGCCGCCCGTGAACGGATGATCTGTACTTTGTTCTTTGATCTGAACAAATTGCATGTAAATACTCCTCAGTACTCTGTGTAATAATTTTTAACAGAAAAACTAAAAAACGGTATACCTCTGAAACTCATGAAACTTATGATTTTTTGCACTGAAACTCATGAAACTTAGCACTAAAAACTGATAAAACATGAAACTGATGAAACTAAACACTGAAACTCATGAAAACAGCACTGAAAATGATAAGTTTCATAAGTTTCACGGCTATACCGTTGCAACGGTATACCGTTCCCTAGTCACTCTCAATTTTTAAACCGGGAAAGATTGGCTCGGCAACACTGAAAAGAAATTCTAAAATAGAAAAGAATATGCTCCTTCAACTTCATAATGCTCGGCATTTTTTTTTTTTACTTTTCTTGGTTTCTAAAGTCAAACGTTGACAGATGATTTTATTCCAATACATTTATAAAAATATTATAAAAAGTATATTATTATGAAAGAATTTCTTATGACAAATCTAACAATATCATTTTAGTAAAACAAATCTAATTATTAAGAAAAATATAATTGTTTAAATATTAGTATGAGGTTTGAGTAGTTTAAATCAAAATTTGTAACTAGGGCTTCTCAAGTTTTTTTGGTTTGTAAATGTGCATATGCTCGTACTTTCTCTGGTCGAAAAAAAAGTTGACGTTTTGGATATAATGGCGAAACTTTCGAAGCTCCTTTTCACCCTCTTCTTTTTACTCAAGTGCTCAGCAAAAGGCTTCTTCCTTTTGCTTCCTCAGTTAACCAAATCACAAGCCAAACAGCCGAACAAGTGCATTGTATCTCTGCCTAACATGTTGTGGTTGTAGAGAAACCACATGAACATTTATCGATTCCAGGCATCATGATGCTTATCTTCATCACATCGTGTCAATGTTCAGCAAGTTCCAGGACCGTAATTTCCACACGAAAGCAACGCGATCCATCTGATTGACTCGCCACTTGGATGCCCTGAAAATGGAAGTTAACAAAAGGAACTAATTGTACCATCTTCTAGGAGAGAACACGCTCAGGTATGTGTGTCCCATGAGGACGACGGCTGATAGAAATTGTCAAATAATGCAAGCCTAGGGTCCTCCGTATCCTTTCACACGTCCCTCGAATGGATTTCCATTGGAGAAGTGCAAATCTTTCTCTGGAGCTAACAACAGTACTAACATCGTAGCATTTTTTTCTTGACAAAAACATCGTCGCATCACCTAACTAAGTACAGATTTTTGACCCAAAAAAAAACCTAGGTTGAATTTTTATTGCCGACTAGTCAACTGAACAAGGATTCAGAAGACAAGATTATCTACAACAATGCCGTCAAGAACAAATATTTCTATGGATGGACCCGACGTCTCGGGCTCGGTAGTACGACATGATCCGATACAGCTACGAGCTTTTTAAACTGCACGGTTGTACGTGCATCGTTCTTAAAACATATTTAAATGGCTTAATATATATATATATATATATATATATATATATATATATATATATGGATATATACATGATGATACTATTTTACTCCTGCGCGTAATCCCCGTTAGGCAAAAGAAGCCGCTAGCGTTCGGCCCATTAACACGCTCCGGCCCAAAAACTACTACGGCGTAAGCCCTATAGCGTAACCGGAATTAAATCAATTCAAAAAATGCATATTTGGTCAAATCGGATATCCCGTCCGTGTTGAAAGTAAATTTACCGGGGATCGATAGTAAAACATGCATATAAATTACTACCAGTAGCGTTCCACGATAATTAAATCAATTCCGAATCTGCTTCTTTGGTCAAATTGGATATCCCATTCGTAACGGCAGTAAATTTAACCGGGATCGATAGTAAAACATGCATATAAATTACCACCAATAGCGTACCGCAGTATTTAAATCAATTCCAAATCTGCTTCTTTGGTCAAATTGGATATCCTGTTTGTGTCGGCGGTAAATTTAACCGGGATCGATAGTGAAACATGTATATAAGGGCATGTTTGGATCATGCAGCTAATAGTTAGCTGCTAAAAATTAGCTGGAATGGATCCAAACACCCCAGCTAATAATAGCTAATAGGTGGCATTTAACAAAAATACCCTTCGCGTCTACCACCAATAACATTTAATAGCATGGGTATTCTGGACAATAGCATCTATTAGCCACATATTAGCTGGTGGATTCAAACACCCTCCAACTAATAGTTAACTAGCTAATATTTAGCTAGCTAATATTAGATAGGAACTATTAGTTAGCTAACTATTAGCTGCTAATGAATCCAAACAGGCCCTAAATTACTACTAGTAGCGTACCGTGGTAAAATCGGTATTTATCTTAGTAGATCGGTATTTATCCTACTATCTGTATATGCACAAGCAGTCAAAATTTGTTTATAGTAATATATGTTACTCAAATATGTAGTAAATAAACCCGGGTACCACGGTACAGTCGATAAAATAGACCAAAAACGATTTAATTGCTACGTGTTACTATATGTAACTAATAATTTTACTGCTACGTACCTAGATGGTTACTACTAAAATCCACTGTTGTAGGTAGTAAAAACATTGTGTTATATGTAGTAAATAAAAAGATATTTCGAAAACAAACCCCGTTTCCCGTTCTACGGCAGAAGAAATTGATCCAGTATTGATTTTCCCATCCGTAATACTACATCATACTATATTTAAGCCGTACGGTATATCCAACCGTATATCCGGTATCTCTACTATATAAAGTGAGAGTTTCTTCCCACGTCACATTAATTGCCCTGCTTAATTGCCCTACTTAATTGTCCTGCTTAATTGCCCTACGCAAGAAACGAAGCGTTGCTTTAATTAGCTAGCTTTTGCAAGAAACGAAGCGTTAAAGATAGATGTTTGATATTATGAAATAGTATTTTTTTTAAATTTTTTAATCTTTATTTTTCATTATCAATTTTGTTTTTCGTAGCAACGCACGGGCATATAACTAGTTGATGTTTAAGTGCGTCTTTTGCCGCCTGCCGCTTGGACTTACTGATGGATTTGAGAGAGCTGCCAAGCAGTGATAGCAAACTAAGGAACTGAGGAACAAAAGAAGAATTGCGAGAATCATCGTGGGGTTTCTCATCACATGCAGCACCATACCAATAGCATGTGCCCTCAATTGTCATGAATTGAAAATGGAGGAAAAAATATAAATTGTTAAATTTACTATGAAGCAATAATATATTTTCTGCGACAAAATTTAATATCAGAACACTCACATTGAGCTTGCCAAAAGTTTCGTTGCCAAGGTGAACACACCTCAAGTTGTCCAAATAATAAGTCTGTTACATCAAAATTACTATTCTCATGTTATATGTATTACTAGCAAAATAAATCGAAAATAACATATTCTACCGTAATAAACGTGTAAATTGACTAATACTCACCAGAAAAAATATAGCACATTCACTAATTGATTTAATCATTGTTTCCTTCTTCTTGTGCCAGTTGCGCACCGCGACCCTGAGGTCATACTGTGAGACCCCGGATCAGCTATCCGAAATCTTCTGTGTATCTCTGTACTAGTCCCAGATCAGTTGCTAGTACACACAGTCAGACAGTGATGAATCATTACCGAACAAAACGAAATAATATAATCAACATAAAGTACCAGCCACATGGCTATTTATTACATCATAAGGTCACATTACCAGAGTTCACGGCAGCGGAAATAAAACAATGAGTACCAAAATCCAAATAACACGATAGGCAACGACTAGGAACTCGCGCTCAGTTATCTTGGCGACCTTCATCAAACTCCTTGGAATAGAACTCTTCATCTTCAATTGCATCCTGGTAGTTTTCTGAAGACAACATTTGTGTGGCATGTGAGTACAAAAGAAGAGCGTCGGGGCGCGGAGCTCCACGGGGCCTTTGCCGTCGCCGGCTGTTAGCCCCCTTTGCCGCTAACAATGTTAGGACGTGAGGTTTGATCGGATTGGAGAAGTAAAAAAGAAAATGACGAAGAACAAAAACAACAGAACAAAAAGTAGACAAGTTGTTTCCTTGCATGGACCCCTGCCCCTCCAATCTGTTACAACGACTCTTTATATAATCTAGTCTAGACCCAAAATTCCCCTATTACCCTTCAAACTATACTCAGTAACCTTTCTATCTCATATGCAGTAATTACTGTTTGACAATTTCCTTACATCTAAGTAATCTGAATTAACCGTTGATCGCCTGCCTACTGCCCTGGAGTCTTCTACCCTGTACTTATACCTGGCGACTCTGCCTCCTATGTGGTGAAATTACCCCCCCCCCCCCCCCCCCCTCAATATTTGCTTTGACCCCAAGCAAGTGCCATCGGAAAGCGATTCTGCAACACATTCAAGTCATCCCAGGTAGCAGATTCAGCAGGTATATTCTTCCACTTAATGAGTCCTTGAACAACGGCAGAGCTCCCTTTTTTAACTAACCTTCTCTCTAATATCTCTTCAGGTTCTGTTGGTTTTGCATTCAGATCTACCAATTTTGGTATTTCAGTAAATGTTGGAGAGTAATCTGGAGTGAATGGTTTCAGCTGCGAGACATGAAAGACCGGGTGGATTTGACTATCAAGTGGTAAACTCAGTTTGTAGGCAGCTGTACCAATACGTACAGTAATCACAAAGGGTCCATAAAATTTGTAAGCCAGTTTAGAAAAGGGTCTATTCACCAATGAACTCTGGGCATAGGGTTATAATTTCAACAACACTTTTTCGCCAACTTGATATTGTCGATCTTGTTGATTTTTGTCAGTTTGAAGTTTCATGCGATTTTGAGCGCGAGCCAGTTGTTGCTTGATTATGTTTGTATACTTCACTCGATCTCGAAGCATTTCATTAACCTCTTCTGATTGAGCGGTCATTGAGGAGGGTATGAAACCATAATGCGGTTCACAGCTCTGATACCAAATGTTAGCCCCCTTTGCCGCTGACAATGTCAGGACATGAAGTTTGATCGGATTGGAGAAGAAGTAATAAAGAAAATGACGAAGAACAGAAATAACAAAACAAAAAGTAGACAAGTTGTTTCCTTGCATGGACCCCCCATTCTGTTACAACGACTCTTTATATAATCTAGTCCAGACCCGTAATTCCCCTATTGCCCTTCAAACTATACTCAATAACCTTTCTATCTCATATGCAGTAATTACTGTTTGACAATTTCCTTACAGCTACAGCATCTGAATTAACCGTTGATCGCCTGCCTGTTGTCCTGGAGTCTTCTATCCAGTACTTATACCTGGCGACTCTGCCTCCTGCGTTATACCTGGCGACTCTGCCTCCTGCGTGGTGACACCGGCGTCTGGGGGTTCGGCCGCGGCAGGCGGCGGCGGCGGCGGCGGTTGTTTCGCTAGGCCTAGGACTGATGCTGATGCAGAGGCCTACTGCGAAGAACCTTCTGCGCCGTGCGGTTATTGAAGGTGAACAAGCAGCCAAATCCCACCCGGGCCTAACTGCCTATCATGGTGTCGAATTGAGATCGAATGCAGATGTCTCATGAGCATCCAGCTCAGACAGCGGTACAGGACACTGGTACAAAAATGTTCAATCCAATACTGCTATGTCACAATCGCAGGCATTGCTCCAACCAATTAATGTTGCATTACACGCCATGATCTGTAATTCCAACAGCTGCTAAGTACTACTGGCTCCAGATGATTAGGGTGGGTACTCGGCAATCTGCATGCATGTATTTAAGATTAGGCGCTGCATGGATCAGATTCAATGGATCAATGGCGATGATAGGCAGGGCCGGGAAGCGAACAGGGAGGGATGGGGCACAGGCACAGCTGCCCTGCCTGCATCAAAACCAGCACAAGGGTCACAGGACAAGGAAGATGATTCAGAGACCAACACATGCATGTGAGTTAGTTGGCTGCGTGCCGACGGGCGACGGCCAGTAATCGCGCGCATGCACATCCAAATCTGATATCCATTTGGAATATTACAAACGAGCATCTGCAATAATTCACGCACGATTTTCTTTTTCAGCTCATCGATTCAGTCCTAGTCTTGGGCGTGTCAAGCTTGCAGGCTTGCAGCAAACACCAGGAACAAAGGATAAATTCAGAGACCTGAAGAAAGAGACCAGCCAGAAATGGCTGGGCCATAGATCAGAGCCACAATTCTCACAGCTCACAAGGCTAATAAGCAACCCAACCAATCCATGATTGACATGGACCCGGCCGTGAACAGTTCTCGCAATTCTCTCCTCTCCTCCCGATCGATATTAAAAAGATTCTGACAGCCAAAACCCAAAAGGATCCATGCCAAGTTCTCAGCAAGCCGCTTCACGTGGCCGTTCCCATTCAGCTCGCCCCGGTTGACTGCTGCTTGAGTAGACGCGGTGGTTGGCGCATCCTTGCGTTTGTCTAGGTACTAACCATAGATTACGCATTGAAATATGGTATAAAATTTCTCGTCTTATGGGACATGTAACTGTGTAAGTATGCCATGAATATACATTGCATTGTGGTTGCAGAGATCGGTTAGGGAGCGATGGGGAAGGCGGGGAGGTGGCTGAGGAGCTTCTTGGCAGGCAAGAAGGATAGGCCGCAGCCCGAGGCAATGCCGGTGACGGCGTTGCCGAGAGCAATCCCGAAGGAGAAGCGGTGGAGCTTCCGGCGGCCGGTGCTGACCGAGAAGGCGGCCGAGCCACCAGGGCACGGCGAGTTTGTTGAAGCCGGCTTTGGTTTGTCGGCGTCAGAGGCAGAGTTCGATCAGAAAAGGCACGCCGTGGCCGTTGCAGTGGCGACCGCGGCCGCCGCCGACGCAGCGGTGGCCGCAGCGCAGGCAGCGGCCGCGGTGATACGCCTGTCCTCTCGCAAGGCGCACCTGCCAGCGAGTCTCGTCGAGGAGGCGGCGGCTGTCAGGATTCAGGCAACCTTCAGAGCCTATCTGGTATAAGCCCCAAAACATCCTTGCTGTTTACTCTGATACAATTTTTTTTCTGCTCGTGCTCTTGAGATCAACACATCACACGTGCCTAACAAGTCGAGATTACGCGCAACAAATCAAACGCAGAGTTAGAGAATGTAACACGAGCGTTCATCCTATCTACAGGCAAGAACAGCTCTGTGCGCGCTGAGAGGCATAGTGAAGCTGCAAGCTCTGGTGCGAGGCCAACTGGTGAGGAAGCAGGCGAACGCCACCCTCCGCTGCATGCAGGCTCTCCTCACGGCGCGGTCCCAGCTGGCGCAGCGCATGCGCTTCCACCAGGAGCACCCCCACCAGCCACCGCCCAGACCAAGGCCGTCTCCACAGCACCCGAGGCACCGCAGATCCTACGTACGTAAGTTTACTTACAAGTTACAGCAGTAAGCGGTGGCTTAACAGAACAGAACTGGCTTGAATCAGGAGATGGACAGGTCGTGCGAGGAGAACGCCAAGATCGTCGAGATGGACAGCGGCGAGCCTGCGCGGCGAGGCGCGGCAAAGGTCAGCAGGCAGTTCTTCGTCGAGTACCACGGCCGGCGCCGTCGGCCATGACGGAGCTGAGCCCGAGGGCGTACAGCGGGCACTTCGAGGACCTGTCGTTTGCGACGGCGCACAGCAGCCCCCAGCACGTGTCGGCGGCCTTCGAGCCGGCGTCCGAGCTGTTCCCGAGCTACATGGCGAACACCGAGTCGTCCCGTGCCAAGGCCCGGTCCCAGAGCGCGCCGAGGCAGCGCACCGACGCGCTCGAGCGGCAGCCGAGCAGGAGGAAGGGGACCGAGCGGAGGAGCGCCAAGATGCAGCGGTCGTCGTCGCAGGCCGGCGCCGCGCCGCGCGGGGGCCAGTTCCTGCGGTCGTCGGTGAAGCTCGACGCGTCGAGCGCGTCGCTCAAAGACAGCGAGTGCGGATCGACCAGCTCCGTGCTCACTGCGGCCACCGTCTACAGCCGGACGCGGTCGCTCGTCGGATTCGAGGTGAGCGATCAGCCGACCACAACAAGTTTTTACTACTCAGAAGATATTCGTGTCGTTTTACTCGTGACGACAAAAATCTTTTCTTTCCTCTTTCTCCAGGTGCGCAGGGGCGTATACTGAGTTTTTGTTCCCGCCGGATTCGAGAAGTCAGAGCTCGCGGCGTGTGCGAGAGCGATGCATGTAAGGCTTCAAGTGCTCCGAATCGGGTGTCTTCGTGCAATGCTTACGAGTTTGCTAGTCTCTTCATGTGGTTGAGGTAGCAATGTGTCAAGTCCAGAGCTAAGTTGTGCATACGTACGTGCGTTTGGATTTTGGAATGTACTCTCCCTACAGTTTGATAATAGATGTCGTTTTGAATACTGGTGGTCAAACTTCTAAAACTTTGACTATCGATATATTTTTAAATATTTAAATTGGGTATATGAAAATTATATGTGTAGACTTGCCTTGAGAAGTACTTTCATAATATTATAATTTTATTGGGTTTTATAAATATATTATAATAAAAATTAGCGGTCAAAGTTGTATTTTGAAGACCATGTCGATGTCCAAAACGACATCTATTATTAAACTGGAGGGAATACATTTCGTAGGGCGTTTTGTGATGACTGCAAGGTGGCATTATACTGGGAAATTCGGTACTAGCTCCAGATTGCAATAAGCTCAAATTGTAAGGTCGTGTGTAAGATTGTTTAATTGTGAGGAAGGAGGGGATTACACCAAAGTTTGCTCAAAATTGTACGATGGAACTTCAGAATTAAAATGATGTTGAACATTGTCGTGATCGTGCCCTGCCGCCAGCCGCTACAGCGGGGAACAGGGTCGTGTTCTCAGCAATTGTTTGGTCGGTACAGCAACGATGGGCCAGCACTGTCGTCGATCCGTTCCTCGCCGCCAGCGCATCGAAGCAATAGCGTCATATTCTTTGAATTTAACTATCCTAATCTTTGTTTTTTTTTTCTCTCTCTCGAGGCTTATTTGGAACATAGTAATTTCGTAAGAATTCGAGTCCTACGAAATTCCAACATTTGGAATGAGGCCTCAACAGTCACTAGCCAGCGAAGCTATCACTCCTCTCCTCCTGAGTCCTGACTTCCCTAGAGCCCCCGGTAGCACAACCGAGACAAAAAGACAGGTTCTACATCCATACGGGGTGAAGCGACATTCTTATGGAAATAGAATAAGATAGCGATGAAACCAATCATTTAACTAGATGTCAAGTAAAAATGCACCCATGGTTTTATACACGAACGAACGATTTGAATTCCTTGATCAAATCCATCTTGCCGTGTACCCCATCCGTTCATTTTTATAAGACTTATTTTTAAAATAGTCTTGTTCACAAATATAAGACTTGCATATAGATTTAATGAGTCGTTTCGTTCTATACCCCATTTACTCTCTCAACCATATGTATTTATGCATTACCATCAACACAAAATATATCTTTCATTTTTCAAGACTTAATTAAGTAATTTTTTCTCATACCTTTATCAATTTCAACACAATCCTAATCTTTGTGTAAAATCAAAACACACCTTGTAAAAACAAACAAACAAGTGAGAATCTTCCTTCAAGGAAAAAGTTTGTTTCAGAGGGAGTAGGAAAAAGGTTAATTAAACCGCCACTTGTCGGAGTTTCCATATACGGACGCACAGGATGGGCCGCAAGGCCGCTTAGCCTTTTTTGCGCGTGCAGCGCCCAGCCCTCACGGACGGCGCAATGGGCCATGCGGTGGCAAGTGGCAACGCCGCAGCGTCGGCACGGGAGGCCTGGGAGAGACACGCGGCCGAATCCGCGGGGAGGTTGCTCGGCCCGGACTTCCATCCCGCAAAATGGCACATAACAAAACGGGGCGACTCGGCCTGGGCCCTCGTCCGATGGCCGAGCGAGGGCAGGCCCAGTAGGCTTCGGCGCGGTGGAGTTTGTGGCCCGCCTCGCTGTCGTGTGAGGGCACGACGGCGCGCAGTTGAAGTGGAAATGGCGCCCAGCCCAGGTGGGCAGGTGGGCCATCAGGGGCAGCAGAGGCAGGGCGATTGAATACGCTCTGACTGATTGAGAATACGCTACGGTTTTCGCCTCTCTTCTCGCTTTCATAATTTACAAACTAGGGGGCCCGTGCATTGCTACGAAAAACAAAATTGATAACGAAAAATGAAGATTAAAAAATAAAAAAAATTATTTCACAAGATCAAACATCTATCTTTAACGTTCGCTTGCGAAGCGGCTAATTAAAGCAACGCCGTTTAACTGCGTGGAGTCGATTAAGCAGGGCAATTAAGTAGGGCAATTAAGCAGGACAATTAAAAGGCAATTAATGACGTGGGAAGAACGGACCACTGCCACCAACTGCTGCTTTAGAATAGTAGAGAAATACTAGTTCACAGTACTGCACTGGAAATGAGTCGACAGTAAGATTAGAATACTCTGTGTCAGGGTTAAGCAAATTGAAACAAAAAAAACATTAAAAAACTAACATTCCAAAATAAAAATCAAGTAAAAAATCGTCAGAAACCGAAGGGTTACGTATTCAAAATTTTTGTAAAAAAAAACATTAACCAGGTGCTGACGACTAACGTATTACCACATTATTTTTGATACAAAATCGGTCGATTTTGCGTCGCATAAATTTTTCCAAAATTTTAAATTATTTGAATTTAACCGGTTTACCGATTGGTTTTATACGTCGAACCGGTTTGATACAGTCGAAAACCGCTAAAATCGACTGATTTTATCGTGGTTTTGTGAACCTGCCCTTCATAGATGAATGATTACATCTGATTTCTACTATTTACTACCAATATAATGTATGCAAAATTTGTCTTCCCGTAAATTACCATAGCCACTCCATAATCCGTGCAGCGTATCTTTTCTTCAAGTAAACCGCATCACATTACCTCCATTTTCTTCCACCACGGACCACAGTTCAACGAAAACGCTACCCAATTTAGATAGCACTTCCGGAACTGTCGATGCCTCAGTTTCAGAGGAAAAGGACGCGGACAAAAAGAAACCCTTTCGATCACGAACCATATCGCCTGTTCGCCAATAATTCATGCCCTAGTGGGATCAATGATCAGCCACATACGGGCCCGCCATTGCAAAGACGAGAGATTCCCAGAGCCCCGGCTGGCCAGTTCCTGGTTTCTGAGAGGACACAGTTTGGCCATTTTTCTGACGCCACGAGATTACGGGAGGACATTCTATGGCTAGTGAGTCTCGTTACACCGTCGCACTCCGAACGAGTCCAAGTACATGAGCTAGCGCCTAGCAATCTGGCACACGCCATGCCCAGAGTTAAACTAACGCCTACCTGTGCACCGCGCACACAGTACATTCGGCGTACGATGCTCATCTCTGCCTCTAGTAGTTGTAAAGCTGGTGACTTGGCACGCAACCACGCATGCGTACCTGCGTCCTTGGAGTTTTGCGGTGCAAGAATGTGTCATCGTCTTCTCCGTCGTCTGTGGCCTGGGCTGGCTCAAGCGTGTTTTTCGCGCCTTTTGCGGTGCGGTTCAGGGCCTGGCATTGGTGTGGTGGAGAACGCAGCGGCGGTGTGGCGCGAGCTGTGGATGCCAAACCCATTTTCGCGTGCCGCGAGTGCGTCCTTGGAGTGGACGTCGGTAGCAGGCTAGCAGCCGTCTGGACCTACCGGTGGCCGGAGAGGAGGAGGAGGAGGAGGAGGGTCCTGGCCTTTTGCGACAGCAACTGCAGCGCAGCCTTTTGCACGCAGGAGAATCTGTAACTGCTTCTAGAATGCGAAGAATTAAACGATGCATATGCCAGATGGTGATTAGGCCGGTAACGCCAATGGCCATTATTTCTCTGCTCCTTTTGACAAAAACGGTGCATGGGGGATTCAGAGCTTGATAGGCCTTGCTCTGGCCTGTATGACTGTATCCTCTTTTTAGTTTCTTTTGAGAGGGCCAGTAACAGTCTTAGTCACAGCAGCAGCATCAGTTCGAGAAGAGAGGATGAACGTTCTTGTGATGCAACAGACAGCTGTGCATACTCCCTCCGGTCACGAATAATTGTCGTGTTGGATATCGACACGGTCTTTAAAACACAACTTTGACCACTAATTTTGATGATAACATATTTATAAAATCTAATAAAATTATAATATTATGAAAGTACTTCTGAAGACAAGTATATGTATATATATAAATTTCATATATTTAAAAATAGAGAAGTGCTTCTATGCTCTTCCTTTTAAAAGTTGCACAACTATTAAAGCATGAATGAATGGTGGATGAGGAATACCTACCCCTTCGCTTGCTTCAAGATTTGTGCAACTTACACTAGAAGGAAAAGCATAGAAGCACTGCTCTTAAAAATATATTGATAGTTAAAATTTTAGAAGTTTAATTATTACTATATCTAAAACGATAACTATTTGTGACGGGAGGGAGTACAATTTATTTCAAATAAAACATCCGCACTGCATTGCTCAGTTATTGAAAATGACATGTCAACTGTTCGCTATACACGTGTCGCTCGCATTATGTTTCAGCTTGCTATAGATGTTCCAATTTTCAGCATACATATGTGGAGGAAGAATGATGGCCATCGTGAATCGTGATGCACTGCGATCCGATTATGTTGGTAGAGAAAAAGAAGCGAAAACAGAAGCAGACCTTTGCACGAGGACTGAGGACATCGGTTGTTTATATTAACAGGAAGCTGCTGGCTGTTGCCGGTGGTCCGGTCCGGACTCATCGTGCTTCAGACTGGAACCGTACTGTGCCACACCGGCCTGTCGTGCCTATCGGGCCGTGTCGGCCCAGCTCGCTTTTGACGAGCCTAAGCTCGGTCCATTTGCGCTTCGTGCCGTACCGGCCAAGACCTGATCCATATGACATCACTATCCTTTCAATCATTTCACTGTTTTGCTTTCGCTTGGAAAATACTTTCTGTTTTTTTTTCACTCACGCCTGCCCCCTGACCGCATGCCTCCCTGGCTCCCTGCTAACACTTTACTAGCTAATAACATTCACCTTTACTAGCTAATAACATGCACCAGCAGCACCACACATCCTCCAAACTTTGGCAAAATATCCGGTGCAACCACCGTGCAACCCTACTAAAAAAAGTTTCAAAAAATTCTGAAAAAAAATCATGGATGTACATCTCAACTTACCCCATCTACGTATAAAATTTCATAATTAAATACGTCCTATGCTAGAAGTTAAAAAAAACAAATTTTCGCTTGGAATCTTGCTACAGTAGACAGCACAAAATTTGTTTTTTTTGTAATTTCTAGCATAGGACGTATTTGATCACGAAAATTTATACGTAGATGGGGTAAGTTGAGATGTACATCCATGATTTTTTTCAGAATTTTTTAGAACTTTTTTTAGTAGGGTTGCACGGTGGTTGCACCGGATATTTTGCCCCAAACTTTACTAGCTAATAACATGCACCTTGTTAACACTTGAGCCCTTCGATTGGAGCGCCGCCCGTACAGGGAATCCAAGGGGCATGAGTACATGACCAAATGCAGCAGCACGATCTCCATTTTCCTATTCTCTGTGAACAACCGAACATGGCCAAATGCTCCCGACTCGAACCTCCTCGCTCCTCCCCTGAGTCCCCTCACATCGTCCTTCACTCCTTGCCGCTGCTCGAGCGCTCGACTCCTCGACGGCCTCCTCCCGCCTCACTCCTCCGGTCCTCCCCTCCGGCTCCTGCTCCAAGGCGGTGCGGGCGGCCGAAGCGCGGCGGCACGGCTCCTCTCCTCCACGGGTGCGAGAGGGCGGCGCGGCCCGGGCTCCTCTCCTCCACGGGCGGTGGCGCGGACGCAGCTCCTCTCCTCCGCAGGCGCGAGTGGCTCCGAGGATGCTGCTGCAGCGACGGCACAAGGAGGGACTAAGCGGCCGTCTGGCGATGCGGCGTCTTAAACGCAGGCATGGCCCAAATCGGCGTCTTTGGCGCGTGTTGCCGTCGTGCGACTCTGCTGACGCGACGCGGCCGGCGATAGTGGCTGTACGCAGCCGCAGCCCAACCCGTGTCGTGCGGGACCGTTCTGGTTGGCTGCCGTGCTTTAGGCCGTGAAGCGTGAGCACGACCCAAATGCCAGGTCTAAATTCTTTGTGTGTCGACGCAAGCCACAGGAGTCGCCGCTAAACATTTCACCCTGTCTCGCTGTAATATCCTAATGTTTTTTAAAAAAATAAAAATTTAAAAATACAATTGAATAAATTTTTTAATACAGGTCAAACATTTTCATTCAAAATAATTTCTTTTCCTCTTTTCTTAAATTTTGGTTTTAAGAAAAAAACAATCACAGTATTAAAGTTCTTTCACTTAAATGGAGCAAACTAAGAAAATAAAATTAAGCATCATCATATGTTAAATTAAAAACTCCACCTTTTCTGGGTTTTCCTGAATTTTGTTTTTTTTAAAAAAAAATCATTTGTATTGAATTAGTAAAATGGTAAAAGTAAAAATTGTAACAAAAATAAGGAAAATAATATTAAAATAATGAAAACTTCTTAAAGCATTTAATTATAGTAAAAAATTAGTATGAACCCATTAAATAAAGAGAAGATAATTAAATCAATACGAGTTGACTACAAATAGTCTAAAGAGAGATTTTTATAAAATTTTATCAAGCTTATCCTCAGTTCAAATTTTTATCATAGCATCATCATATCAATATTTAACCCCAGTAAAAATATTAAAAATTTATAAATGCACTTATTTCCTTTTTAAAATTAAAATCTTAAAAAATAAAATCTTAAAATATTATTTAAAAGATTTATTGAAAAATAATCACTCAAGTATTGAGTATTAAATTTTTATTTAATATTAATTAAACCACTTCAAACCTTAAAAAAAAATTTCAAGAATTAATAACTTAATTTAGACCCTCAATTAAATCATTTGTTGAAATTAAAATTTAGAACAGTCTTCATTGTTAGAATTTTATAAAATAATCTATAAGGAATTTTTACTTGAAATGTTTAGAATGGTTAGGAAACTTACCCAGGATTAGTAGTAAAAAGTTCCAAAAATTTATCTAGTGATTAGTTATCTTGAACAAATACTTTTTTAATGCTGTCAGAGAACGAAAAACTAGAATGCTCTTCATAAGTGACTTCCAAGTGGGCCCGCCCATTTATTAGACCGCCGACCAAGGGCGCCCTTATCTCTCCTCAACCGACTGCATGTGGGCCTCCCTTTTCCTTTGGACCCACATGTCAATCCTTCACCTCTGTCTGTTCTTTCCTTCTCTCTGCTGCTTCTTCACGCACATCCGCCTTCACTTCTCTCTGCTGAAGCTTCCTCCCTCTTCTCCTCTCTTCAAGCTTCTTCTTCTCATGCGCATGAGGCCAAGCTCAGTTGCAATTTCTCCCTATTCTTGACCGACTTTGCCTTGCCCATTCACATACTGCTACCACCGCCTTAATAACCTATTTAATCCTAGCCCAACACTACGCCAGAAAGGCTTATTTTAGACCACTCATCACTGACCTTTCTAGCTAAAAACAATCAGTGGTGACAATGGTACTCATCACTAATGATTTTTGGATAGAAGGGTCAGTGATGAGGAACTTATCATTGACGGTTCTAACCATAAAACCGTCAGTGATGACAAGAGCACTCATCACTACAGTTTTTGGATAGAACGATCAGTGATAGGTGTTAGCATAGGCGAATATGCACTAATCTCTGATCCTAGTTACTCCGTCTATTCGCAAATAAATATCACACATATTTACTTTTCTAACTATAATTGTTAGCATAGGCTGGACCATCCATACTGATTATGGTAGAATAATACAAAATAGTTTAGTAAGTAGATTGATTATTAGAAATATTTTTTGTAAGTTCGATGAAAGTTATATAAACTCGGTTATCCAATGGTTGTCCTCCCACATTTTATCTCATATGTTCTAGCATGCAATAATATATCTGTTTGAGTGTTTGTAATTTGACCGAGGAAAAGGAAGGTAACTGAAAAGGTTAGAAGATTGCCTAGAGGGGGGGTGAATAGGCTAATTTTAAATTAAAACAATTTAATGCAGCGGAAAAGGGTCGGATATTCCGAGTTAATATCGGAACTTCCGAAAACTTCGGAACTTCCGTAATTACTCCGGACTATCCGATTAGCACTTGACGAAAAGAGTCAAGTAGAATGAGCAATACGACAACTAGCTCTAGACAACTAAAAATTGCACTAAAGAAAATCAATAAGATTAATCAAGCAGCTAGACACAAGAGAGAACACAATAGTTTGATTCCCCGAGTTCGGATCCTTGAGGGGATCGTACGTCTCCGTTGAGGAGGCTCCAAAGAGCCCGGGTCTTTTCCAACCCTTTCCTCCCAAACCTCGGTCACACTTGAGGCTTGGTTCCACTATTGGATCCTTTCCTTTCGGAGGCGGAGCCGGCCTTCACAAACTTCTCACGGCGTCCCACAACCGTCGGGGGCTCATGAGCGACGCCTAGCCGTCTAGGAGTCCTTCAACCTCCAAGAGAAATGAATGCTCTTGATTCGTGATCTTGGAGTGATCCTCTACTTGCTCAAGATGAATGAACGCTTAGCTCTAGCCACACAACCACACTCAACCAAACCTCACTCACTAGATGATCCCTAAGATCAAGAAGGAGGATGGCTCAAGATTGCTCTAGAAAGTGCTCAAGAAGCTCAAGAGATTAGCCCAAGCAAATGTGTAACCAGCAAAAGAAGTGGGAGAGGGGTATTTATAGTTTTGGTTCAAAACTAGCCGTTACCCCCGCACTCAGCCCCACATCGGAATGTCCGATACGAACTTCGGAACATCCGATGTGTGCAAACCACCAGACTTGGAAAGCTTCCAATCGGTCGAAAAACAATAGGCATCGGAATGTCCGATAATGACTTGAACATCCGATGACACCCAGAGAGGGAACCAAGCTAGACAACACTAAGTCCACATCGGAATGTCCGATATAAAATATCAGAACATCCGAAACAAACAGAGAGTTCCCAAACTGAAAGACAGCCACTTCGGAACATCCAAAGAGGCAACTTCGGATAGTCCGAACTAGACAGAGAGCTCCCAAACCAAAAACCAACAAGTATCGGAACATCCGATGTAGCTCATCGGAGTGTCCGACCCTACTAGAACACAACGGACTAAAGCACAACTACACTTCGGAACTTCTGAAACATCGGAATGTCCGATACAATTTCGGAACGTCCGACCAGAACTTAAAACAAACTTCATTCCGAAGCGAGAGAGGACACTACTCGCTCTTAAGAGACTAGATAATATTCATCTTGAGCAAGAAGACCATCTTTAAATCAATTTCAATGCATCCCTCTTAATAGTACGGCAGTCCTATGACTTCAACAGATCGAAAATTACAATCGGAGATGCCGTTTTTCTTACTCTACGAAGCTTGAGGATACCCAATTACATAGATGATATCTTCTCGAACCTTTTACCTGTTCATTAACTAGTTGAACACATTAGAATCTTTAATCGTTTGTCATTAATCATCCAAAACCAATTTAGGGGGCCTAGATGCACTTTCAGTAACCAACCACACGAAGTATTTAAAGTGGCTTAACAAAATGAGGGAGATTACCATAATCCACCGTAGTACCAAACAGAGTCTAATTTGGTTCGCCCAAAAAAAATAGCAAGCTCTTGTCGCTCCACTGGGCTAAAAAATATGAACGGATAGAAATATTTAGTTGAGAAGAATCTTGTTGCATTCTCATCAGCATGCTTCACAAAATGAGCATATACAAATGATTGTAGTAGCAAAGCATTGAAACGGTTATTCCTACAAAATCCTCCCATCGTAACGGATACAAAACCATGCCAAATTTGTTTCGAACGAGTCACCATCCAACTAGAAGATAAAGGATGTTGTTGTGTTATATGATAGTTGTAGGTATTATACTCTAATATTGCACTTTATGAATTACAACAATTTCAACTATATATTTGTGCAAGATATGACGTAAACCTGTTTGTCTTTGTCTAGCCATGCTGCTTTATCATCACGATCTTATTTTCTTGAGTTATTACTTTCCTGCATGTATGTAGTGTAAAATTAGTATTTTTTGCACTTTTAAGTATCGCTTATCAACAAGTACTTGTCATCGATGCCGATTTCTAGTGTGCTGCCATGTGGTTGTCCTAGTATTGGTGTATGCCTCATTCCTATTATTTGTATTTTGCACTTTTAATTGCTTCTGTTCATTGCTTTTAATCCCTTTTGGTACAGATATGTTATATATATAATTAGCTTATTATATAAATCAGAATAGGAGCTAAGGACTAGGAAAGGGTTTGGGACACCTGGAATGGAGTGCGAATGAGAGCGAGTTGATATGATTATTTTTCCTTGCTTAAAAATATAGTCATAAGGCCCTCTATACAGAATATGGCTCATCACCTTATAAATAAAATGCTTGTGAATATGACTCATCACCTTATAAATAAATGCTTGTAAATAAAATTATTTAACCTTAACCTTCTATACACAATGAGACCTCTTGGCTTGTAAAGAAATACAACTCTTAAGTTTCTAATGGGGTATCACAAACTGTCAACCACAAAAATGAGCTCAAAGGCTCCTCACATTCAGATTTATTTTGATATAAGTGATGACATTGTGCATTTGTTCCTTTTTTTTTTTTTGCTATATTCTAACTGCTTGTTCCCATGCTTCATGTTAATTTCACCATTATATATGATAAACAATTTATTTCCTTTTTGTTGAATGGGTTATATCTGATGAAGATGACATCCCCTCAATCCTTGCCGTCAAATGGATCTGATGAGTCGAAGGCAGCAAAACCAACACGCGGTCCAAGAGGCATAAATAAAATGCCCTAGAGCCAATATACCATCACGACGGTCAATTTGTAGGACGGAGCCCCCCACAACCTCCAAAGGGAATGAACGCATTCCAGAGCTTGTGCGGGATAGTTGGACTTGGACGGGAATGGGTGCCCATCACCTATCCATCCTGGAAGATGCTGACCGACGAGGAGTGCAACAACATAGTTACATAAATTTTTTCATCCTTTGAGATCCTAGAAGATGCTATGCAACTAGTGCGCCGATATGCATTGCTAGTGATGGGAAAAGTGTGGAAGAACTTCAAAAGCACGTTTTTCACAAATTACGTCAAGAAGGAAAGGACTCCATTCTCTAAGTATGGTTTCATTAACGAAGCCGTATGTCCACAATTTTGTTGAGATGAATACATCAGAAGAGTTTGTGCATCAGAGTGAAGCACTCAATGCCCTCCAGGACCAGAACACCCACCCCCACAGACTCGGCACCACTGAGTACGCGAGTAAGATCAAGCAATGGAGCAAGGAGCATGAGGAGGCACTTCTAACGGGGGCATCCCCGCCATTTGCCTCGATTGAATACCAACGTGCTCGAAACTGGCTAAGAGCGAGGTCAACTACCACATCTATGGGCACCGTATCCTTCAGGAACCCCACAGACGAGGAAGTGTCCCAACGCCTGGTAAGATATCGAACTATGTAGTTTTTAAATACTTCATAATTATAAGTGACATAACAAGACGTGATCTTGCAGGTCGCGTTGAGTTCAAAATCATTGCAAGCTCTTTCCAGCTGGACAGGGAGAAAGATGTACTATCAACGTGCTTGGGAAGCAAGGAGCACACTGGTCGCATGCGAGGCTTGGGTGTTTTCATCCCCTAGAAAATGGGATTCCTACAGGACTCCGACACGTACTAGAGCAGGAAAAGAGCCAAAGCCGAGTGCGAGGAACACCTAGTGGCGTCGATTAGGGACTAGATTGAGGCAAAGCTGAAAGCACGATTCGATGAATAGCTAAGAACCCTTGAGGAAAAGTGGAGCTAAGGGTGGCTGCGGACAAACTTGCACAGACCGCCCAAGCCCCATAAGCACTGACGCAGTTCAGCCCCACTAACTGGCGGAGCGGCTGTGCGTTCGCCCCGAGACAAACGTACATGATGGTACATCTGTCGCCGATGACATCCAGGTATATAATACATATGTTTGAAATGCTTCGTACATAGAGTATATTGGATGTCATAGTTAATTAATTGTGTACCATTATGTAGGAGGTGACGCCGTGCAAACTCTAAGTGAGGCTTGCCGATATCCCTATTGCCCTGCAGGCTGGTTGGGGGCGCGGCGCGTGTATCCAACCAGTGAAGCGACAACTGTTCACGGTCACCTGGTAGTGCTGGGTTACGCGAAGCTGTGTGTGGACTACGTCAATACAACTTCTAGTCCCGTCCCGCTGGAGATACCCCCAAACAATGAGATCATGACACTAGGGCATGACGCCGTGACATTCATGCAGTGGCGCAAGAGGGACATTTTAATTGACGACCGTCCTGCAGCATCGGGGCAACATGAAAAACATGATCCACCTACGGAGGAGCCACCAGCTGCACCGAAGTGGTCCACACAATCAGCTATCATGCCCACAGCATCAGTGAAGGCCGATACAACACTTAGGACTCGTTCCTCTTCCGTGAAGACAACCAAAAGTGGAAAGAGAGACAAGGGGAAATCCAAGTATATCAGGAAGGAGTTAGAATATGAGTATGCCCTATTAGCCCAAAAATTCCAACTGGCATAGCCTTTACTAACGGAAGAGGGGTTATAAGACCAAGAAGGAAGAAGGCATATACTCCAGAAAATACTATGAGACAGCTAGAGTTTTGTTACTTCTTTTCACTTCTCCACATTTCAGGGGTAAAAAGGGCATAGTTAAAGATAGTGGAGAAAGAGACTAATATTTCATCTGATTTATTTCACGTGGACTAGTACTACCGGTTACTAATAACATTATTAAATATAACCATGTTTTCCAATGCTTGTGAGTTGTAACTTCACTTGATCATATATGTAGCCATAGCACTGCAGAACTCACTTCAGCATGATGGTGTAGACAAAAAAAAAGTCAATACAAGAATGCACAAGAAGTGATCTTTATGCATAATTTAACACACCTTACAAAGGAAAAACTTACTCCAAAAGCAAAGGAAAAACAACAAAAAAGAATAAAAAAGAATAAAAAAACACCAAAATTGCTACACTCTGCATCTATGTGCTTTTTTCTAGCGAAGGGTGTGACCTATCTTTGTCATCGTTCGTTTCTCTTTCCATTACTTTTGACCTGAGGAGCTAGGCAAAAGCTTCATTGATCCAACTGCAACCGGCAAGGCTATATACTTAGTATTCGAACACTGCCTTGTCAAGCTTTCCACTTTCCTATCTAATGGAACATTCACTCAATGCTAATGTTTCATTTGAGGAGTAATTAGTCCAAATAGCTGAAACTTCCGCTGAGGAGTAATTAAATCATGCATAATAAGTATATAGCTCTCATCTGAAAAAGGTTGCACCTTAAAGACACCATTTGACTAACTTTCACATGGATCTTTCGGGTGACCCGTCATCCATATGAACAGTACTAAGCCTGCATAATAATCTGTCTGAGGAAGGTTGTAACTTGTAAAGATAAAGGAACATGGATAACCGTATTGCTTACTGTGATTCCTCAAATTTTTTTGCTTATTGTGTATGCTGATTTGTTTAAGAGATAAATGCACTGAAAAACCGGCCGTGTAATGAAATGCACTGATGTAGCAAGATGTTCAAAGAATTTGCTTTGTTTTTACTATGACCATAAACAATGATCTATCATCTCTGCTTTTTTAAGATTTACTTTCTACTACTTTAAAATTATATCGGGTAATTTCTACTTTTCAGTTGCATCACTTGACTGCAAAGGCTACTTTGGCATTAGTAAATACATTCATGTCGTGTAATTTCAACTTTTCAGTTGCATCACTTGATTGCAAAGACTTCATTTCATAAAGTAAATACATGCATGTCGTGTTACTACTTTTGCATTATTAAACAATCCAGAAACTTCATTGGAGATACTCAAGAGAACACATGCAACACATATTGCATATTTAACGTGCTAGAAATTTTAGTTCACACTGCCACCCTGTTGCTCCATGGATCTGAAAGAAGACCCCATTATGCTCCTGCCATCTTTTTCGGAGGATATCAACACTTAAAAATGCGAGGTTAACAGGAGGTCAGAGGAGCAATTCAATGTACACACGAAATTACATTCTCTAAACTGAAGCTTTGAATTAAAGTATTCCATCTTTTCGGTTCGGGGAGCCAAAAATAACACAATAAACAAATGCCCTTTGCATATTCTTTGTCACTTAAACATTTCCAACGATTCTTATCGCAAAGTGCATCTACTCCCAGCACAGCGAGGAAATAATCTATGCACCCATGTCTAGTGAAGTTAACTTGATAGGCACAGTAATGGCAAAGCCATGATAAAAATGGAGAGTAGGCTTAAAGAATTATGCTAAATAAAGATAAACATGTTAAAAGGTTGTGTTGTGTCCTTATCGGGTCGACGGTTATTACTAGTACTTTATTATTTGAGAAGTACTTGTGAAACATTCGTTTGTCAAACCTTTGAAAATCTATGAATAAGTTAACACCAATCAATCAAACAAACTGGTTATTGTCTCTATTCAACCCATTGACATAGTTATAATTGACAAAAAAAATCATATATTAAAAGAGGGGCTCATATTGCCTAGTTGATGTCGTGGTCAGTCCACTCAGCCCGTTAGACACTCGCCAACTCACGTTGTGCCTCCTTCCTTGTCCGCTCGCGGTTGCCATGGAAGGTTGTCCGTCATTGCACACCTGCATCCTCGCCGGCTCCTCAGCATCCACTCGATGCACTTGTCGTGCCCTCGCAATTGCCCACTCCTCGCGACGTGAGTCAGGTGTCCCAACTCAGTGGGTTGCTATGTCCTCCCAAAGGAGAGGTATTGAGTCGCCCCCTCCTCCTCTCTCAAAGGTCTTTGTGTGCGTGTAAGGTTTAAGTCCAATTTCGTAGGCAACAAATGAAATTACTAATTGCTAAATTAAGCCAACAACACGCAGCATCCCATCTAGGCACATGATCTAAGAAGCAACTCACCACATAGCAAAGTTTCTTCTTTCTCCAGCCACGCCAAAGTGCATATACATTCATTGACGCTTTGCCAAAAATTGAATGTCAATGCTAAAGAAGATACTTAGAATCCAGTAGCTAGAGGGTGAGCTCTAGCTCAATGGAGCCACCTATTGACTACGCCACTGAGGGACATATATCACGAAAAACATAATCGTCCGCCAAAGTAGAAAAACGCAATGGAAGGAAAACACTCATCGATGATCCATAAAGCGGAAATGAGCAAGAATCCCATAATGTGTTGCGCTTAAATCGCTATCTCGATGACTCAATTCATTCATACATACCACATGCTCCCACATCAAATACTGCAAACAAAGTAGCACACCCTCGTGGCTCAGAGACGTGAACCTGCACCATCTTTTAAGACTTGCCTACAAATTGTGATTTAGATATTCTTGAATAGTGCACCACCTTAAATTGTGTCGTCCTGTTTATCCAAGAGATCTTCTGATTTCAGAATGCTTCTTGTCCTACGTTGCATGGAGGAGAATATTTTGTGGGCCTTCTAAATAGGATACGAAAATGATGGGCAAACCAAAATTTTATATTTAATCTCGACAAGAAGATAGGATGGAAGATGGCCTACTTTCGCGTGTCAGGGACAAGTCTGAATTTTTCTGAAACTAAAAGTTAGATTCTACACTACAGTTTTGGTTCTACAAGAATGCCGTGTGATGTGAGTTCATCCAAAAAGTATCCAAACAAGAACTTCTTTTCCTGACATTTTTTTTTTGTCAAATTGGACGCTCATACTGATGAGATCCATGGAACTGAGGACGATATCGTCAGAGGCGGTACTAGGGGGGTGCCGGGTATGCCCCGGCACCCCCAAAATTTTGGCGAGCAGGTGATCTTTCTCGGCGGCGGCGTCCTGGCCCCGCCCGATGCCCAGCCGTCTCGCTCGTTGGTTGCCGCCTAGCTCCTCGTCGTCTCGCCTCCTCCTCGCCACCGCCCAACCAGGTCAGCCGACAATCCTCCTTCCACTCTGCTCCGCTCCTTGGCGGTGTTGCTCGACGCCTGACCACTCTAACCCACCCTCGGGCCGTCGGGCAAACGGCTTGGGCCGTTGGGTGGGCGGCGCGGCAAGCCGCTCGACCGTCAAGCGGGCGGCGTGCAGCGTGGCAAACCGCTCGGGTCGTCGGGCGGGCAGCGCGGGCAGGTGAGCGGTGGCGTGGCAGGCAACGCGCGGGCTAAGCGAGCGACAAGGGCAGATGGTGGCGCGGCAGGCAACGCGCTGGCCCGACGAGCGGAGGCGGGTGGCAATGCGGTGCGGGCACACCCATTAGGAAATTTCTAGTTCCGCCACTGGATATCGTGGCTATCAGTTGTAATCTAGCCGGTAATTAAGATATCCTATTTACTGGTTTGGAGTTTGGACTAGGACTTAAATCCCATGGCCAGGTATATTTGCAACTAATGAAGAGTTTGTATTTGCAGTCATGTCGATAGGACAAGTCCCGGAGATTTTGATGCTGCCGTGTGCGGCACCGTTCTAGTGTTCTACACCTGACCACCCAGCAAAGGTACGTAGTTCAGCAGTGCCCCGTTGCTTCTGGCACACATGCCATTGAGCCAACACATGTTAAATTTATGTTGTGTCAGACAGATTTAGCATCCTTGATCTGGATTCTGGAAGCCTCTCGTGAATTGATGCTGTGTTTGGTATTCAAAAGTATTTATGAACGTAGGAAACCGGTCACTAAGTAGTTCAGGAATGTTCTTCCTGTGCACCTGTTATAGTATATATCTATCAGATGTAAGCCTAAAGTTAGTATATTAGAAGTAGAAGGTAAATTATATCTAAAAGTAGCCAAGGTTGGCAACAAATCCTGATATGCAATAGATTATATGTGTGATTAGACCCTGTGCGACCAAGTCAATCATGTGGCGCATCTTTGTCTACGCACCGTTCTAAGTTTTGATTAAGGTGTCTAAAAAGAACCTCCTAAGTCTTGATATATCCAAAGAAAAATAACCTCTTGCTTGGTTGAATTGTTAATTGTTATTGTGTAGACTTACACCTTACCTTTAGATATCTTTGGAGAGCATCAGGCCATCAGCTAGCAGAAAGTCTTATCAACCTAGCTAAGCTACCTCATAATTTCTGGTCTCTCGAGTCATTGTAAGAATTTTTCTGACAGCGACACATTGAGTAGCAGTAGATAGTAGAACCCCCTAAAAATAACAAATCTTGGTCAGTTTTAGCCAGTGACGAAGACACGGTTAGATAAGTAACTATCTAGTAATTAAATATTGACCTGCCTTTCTGGCAACTTGTGGAGCAAAATCTCTGACAGCAACAGCTTTGTGGTGCTGGTTTAAGGGCTTATTCTCAACAAAAAAAAGTGCTCTATGGACCGAACGTGAAAGTTGTTTTCCATCATATGGCTTTTCACGTAACTCCACTCTCAGTTTGGATTTCAGGATGTAAGTGGGATGTAATATGGGCTAATTGTGCATTATCCACATTAGTCATACATGTTTATGTGGAATATTACGACAGCCTGTGAAAGACTTATGCAGGCAATGCAACGCACACAAAACCCATAAAAAGATATATAGTCCAAGTTCATTTGATCAGCTCTCGGCCATTCCACATGCTGTCTAGCAGAGACGTGGTTATTTGAAGTGGATTCTCTCTTTTGTAATAGACGTTGAACCAGCTGCTCAGTGGGTGCGCAGCGGTAGCATATGGAACGTGCATGACACGTGTGATAGTACACTCGATTATGTTGTGGTCAACAAATCGGTTCCTTCCTTTGAACTAGCGCGGCCTGAAAGGTCAACGCCTGAGTGCATCCTTACCCTACAGATAAGCTGATACGCGTTTAATTAACTCGGTGGCTGTAATGTGATCTGCATCACTTTCTTCGCATATCACACTCAGGTGGCTTACAAATAAGCTAGGTTGAGCTAAATCATTTAATCGCAATATCTGAGTATATCGTAGAAAGCTTAAATATCTATATAGCATAAATCTGAAACGGCGATATTTATTTAATACTTCGTCTGGTTATAAATAATTATTGTTTTGGACATAAGTACAATTAACTTTCAAAATTTTAACTGTAAATATATTTTTAAATAATTAAATTAGATACATAAAAATTATATATGTAGATTTGTTTCGAAAAATATTTTAATAGTATTGTAATTTTATTAGATTTTATAAATATATTATAATATAAATTAATGATAAAAAAATATTTTATAGACTGTATTGATATTTAAAATAATAATTATTTGTAACTGTGGGAGTAATAGGGAATCTCACACAATACATGGCTAGACGAACGTAGATGGACCACGTAGCCAATGATTCGAATAAGACGCGGGGAATTGTGTGGTCTTTGAAAGGTCAAGAAGGCAACGCCAAGTGCAGCAACTGTAGCCACTAGCTTCTCCACGGTGAGTGATGAACTGATGATAAAATCAACTAGACCAATTTAGATACCAGGTTCATCTTACCGAAATTTGCTCGAAAATCGCTCTCGGTCCGTTGAAAATCGCTTGAAAATTGTTAAAAATCGAAAAGTTTCGAATTCAAACTTTTTTATAAAAAAAATCGGAAAAAACGATAATCGCGATATTTCCTCGATAATCGCTCGATATGGCTCGATAATCGTGATATTTGCCTCGAAAATCAACCGACCAAACAAACTTCCTCGTCAGCCGGTTTTTGAGCGGTTTCCGTTCAATATGGCTCGATAATCGCGATATTTGTGTCGCATAATTGTTTTTCGATTTTTTGAATTTAACTGGTTTGCCGACCGGTGTATAATATCGTACTGGCTCAATAAGGTTGATAATCGCGATTTTCAATCGATTTTCGACGATATTTTGGACCCTGTTTAGATATCATATCAGGCGTTTGCATGAGTACTAGAAGAGGATTTTGGGGGAGCAGCCAGGCAGCCACAAAGAGCAAAGAGACTACTCCCTCCGGTTTCATATTTCCTGTCGCTGGAGCTAGGGGTGGAATTGAGTCGAGCCGAGCCGAGCCCGGCTCGGTCGAGCTCGCCGATAATCGAGCCGAGCCGAGCTCGGCTCGGATTATGAATCGAGCTAGAAAATGGGCTCGGCTCGGGCTCGGTTGAGGCTCGCGAGCCGGGCGTTGCACCAGTCCACCGAAGGATTGACTCCTCTGCCCGACTGCCCCCAAGGCCCCAAATCCACTCTCCGGTCTCCTCTTCCCCCAAATCCATCGAAGCTAGCCTGAACTCCCCCAAATCCCTAAATCCGCAAGCCTCCCCGAGGACCCCGACTCCAGGACTCGCCGTGGCCGCCTGTTCCTCGACCTCCCCCGTCCGGCCGTCCCCCGAGGCCCTCGGCGCCTCCCCCGACCGGCCGGCCCCGCCTTCCTCGGCTCCTCTGACGCCTCCCTTGGCCCCGCCTCCCTCGGCTCGTCTGACGCCTTGCACGGCCCCAACTCCCTCCACACTATCACTGGCCTCCCCCCATGGAGCGAGTGCAAAAGAAAAGGCGAGGTGATTGTTGAATGTTCAGTTGTTGACTGTGATAGTATGATGCACTGATGATTTGGTGAGTTGAGAATCTGAGTTGCTTGTGAACGTTGAGTTGTTGACTGTGATAGTGTATTAGTGTGATCCACTGGTGATTTGGTGAACTGAGATGTTTGTTGAATGTTGAGTTGTTGACGAGCCTAACGAGCCAACGAGCCGCTCGCGAGCCAGCTCGGGCTCGGCTCGTTGGCTGAGCGAGCCAATCAGTAGGCTCGGGCTCGGCTCACTGCCGCTTCGAGCCGAGCCGAGCCACTCCGAGCCGAGCCGAGCGCGAGCCGAGCTGCGAGCCTCGAGCTTAATTTCCAGCCCTAGCTGGAGCGTTCTGTAGTTTGGTTGAAAATTTTTGTCGTTGGACCATTCTGCATTTAATGACACCAGATTTTCAAAGCATGCGTATTGGTTGCTGACGCTTGAACTCTGCATGCACACATAATTAGGGGTGAAAACGGAACGGAAAGTTCCCGACCATTCCGAAGAAAAACGGAAACGGAAGCTCTTTTTCGGAAACGAAAACGGAAAATATCGGTACGGAAACGGAAACGGAAATTTTTTGTCGGAAACGGAAACGGAAACGGGAGAGCCAATTCCGACGGAAACGGAAACGGAAACGAAAATTCCGTATAAGTGAAACCGGAAACTAAAAACGGAAACGGGCCGGAAAGGGAAATGGGCTTGGCCCAAAAATGAGAAGAGAGTTTATATTTATTTTCGAATTAAAATAATATCATAAATACAAATAGTTTTATATAAAATACTAAATAGAGTTAAAAAATTCCACAAAAATTCTCAAAAATACTTTGGAATATTTTGAACCTAGAAAAATTATTTTCAGCATATTTTTTTTATAAATAAATTAATTTTATAAATCTAAAAAGTGCAAAATAGTATTTATAAACTCCAAAAAATCCAAGATAAATCTCAAAAAATCATAAATGAACATCGAATAATAATATAAAAATTTTAGGGTGCTAAACCTTTGTAGTTCGTGGAGCAATAGGATATCAATGATAATTATATGGATGAGGACATGATGATCTGATATGGGAGACAAATAATGTGCCATTAGTTGACAAACTTAAGAAAAATTTTCTAGTGATATCGGTGAACATAGCACTATTCTTGTGTCCACCTTAGAGGTGTAATGGGCTATATTGTTCTTGTGGTCATGTATATTGTAATTCTCTACTATGTTCTTGTGGAATTTTTAAGCTTCGCTTAGTATCCGTTCCGTTCCGTTCGATTCGTTTCCGTCACTATCCGTGTCCGTATCCGTTTGGGAGTTTAGATTCGTTTAGTTACGGTAAAAGCGTGGAAGCGGAAGCGAAACTGATCATTAAGCCAGTTTTCATCCCTACACATAATGATTGGGTATCCTTGCTTTGAGAATTGGGATCACACCATTTTCAAACTATTTAATATATCCACATTAAAAAATTAGCACTCTATTAATCATTCCTGTGAGATTTTATATATATATATATATATATATATATATATATATATATATATATATATATATATATAATATGCTATTTTACCCATGTCATCTGGCCTGGTAGCTACACCAATCAATCATTAATTGTAAACGAGTATCTTTTTCTTGATCTGGACTGGAGTACTCCAAGGCATTTGGGCGTTTTTAAAGCTTGCGGCAGCCCTATGCATAAGATGACGTACGTCATCGCTCAGCACTGATTCGTTCTCGAAATCTCGATTATTTGTCTCGTACATGCATGCATGGCAGCACGAGAGGCCTACTAAGCACACACGTGCAAATTGAGAAGGCCGCGATTTGAACTCTCATGACTTGCTTACATGCTCTCACAGTCTGAATGCATGCACGCGCGAGTAGGCTGATCCATTTGCAAAATCTCTCTTACTTTTGCCGTGCCTACGCTTTGATGGAAACGCTAACACACAACCAATCAGCTCACAAAGGTAGCGCCCGTAAAAGGAAAGAAATTAAAGAAAACTTAAGGGACGATACGTACGTACGTATCCGCACGAAGATACATGCAGGAGACAGTAACATGTCCGCATCTCGTAGAGATATGTAGTCCACGTACACTCGTATCTCGGAATCGGTCGAGACTAATGACGACGATGGAAAGCGACGTTTGCCCATGTGTGCCAGTACAGTACTCCCAAATTAACCCGCCGTAACCTAACCATCAGGCTGCAGATCACAGGAGAGCGCGCGACAGGAACCGAATCGAATCGCGTCGTGCCGACCGACCGACAGCCGCGGCAACCTGCGCGGAGGAAGCTAGCTAGCTAGCGCGCGATCGATGCCGTGCCCCGTCCGTCGTTCAGCCCATGCTCCACGTATGCACCACAGCCCACGCGTCGGGAGTCTTGCACGGCCCGTCCCCCTGCCAGGTGGGGATCCTGACAACGCGGGGGCCACCCCCAGTATCACATGCTCGTGCCCGAATAGACACGGGAGCTGGCCGGCCGTGCCCACCCCCGAATCACTCGCACGGTCGCAGCTAATCCAAGTCCAACGCCACTATATATGCACTGCCTCACCACCACTACCAGTATCCATCTCCAAACGCAGCGTAATTTAATTAGCTAGCTACTCCTTGATTCCTGTGGGCTCTAATTTTGTACACATCGCTAGTTCGCTAGCACGCACACGAGCCAGCCAACCATGGGCGGCAGCGAGGAGGTGGGGAGCGGGGAGCGGGGGGTGCCGCGGGTGCCGGTGCCGCCGGCGCGGCCGTTCCTGGACACGTTCCGGGGGAACCTCAAGGAGACCTTCTTCCCAGACGACCCGTTCCGCGCGGTGGTGCGGGAGCAGGGCGCTGGGCGGCGCGCGGTGGCGGCGCTGCGCTACTTCTTCCCGTTCATGGAGTGGTTGCCGGCCTACACGCTCGGCACACTCAAGTCCGACCTCATCGCCGGCATCACAATTGCCAGCCTCGCCATCCCGCAGGGCATCAGCTACGCCAAGCTCGCCAACCTGCCCCCCATCCTCGGCCTCTGTAAGCACGCTTTTGTGCATATACTCAGTACAGTGTATTGCATCTGCATGCACGTAGAGTCGTAGATTAGATATATGTGCTTATCAACGTACGTATACGCAAGTAACAATATTATTATGTGTGTGTTTACTGTGTAGACTCGAGCTTTGTGCCGCCGCTGGTGTACGCGATGATGGGGAGCTCTAAGGACCTGGCCGTGGGGACGGTGGCGGTGGCGTCGCTGCTCATCGGGTCCATGCTCGGGGCGGAGGTGCCGGCGACGGAGAACCCGGCGCTGTACCTGCACCTCGCCTTCACCGCCACCTTCTTCGCCGGCGTCTTCCAGAGTTCGCTTGGCCTACTGAGGTACGTACGCACGCGCACACTAGCTAGTTTAATTTAACTTCTTACTCCATGCATCAATCTAGCTAATTACGAACACTCTCTTGTGGGTTAAGCCACCAATCGAGAGTAGTTGGTGAAAAGACCAAATTAAAGCACCGTTACTTTTAAACTTGTCAAAAGTTAATTAGCTTCTAGACTAGCTAGTAACCACCACGCCTATGTATCAAGTCGATCATCTTGAGAGTTAATTGATTTGAACGTTTAGGTATACCTGCTACGTACCTTTGGGTTGATTTCACCAATGTGTGTAGGCTGGGTTTCATCGTGGACTTTCTGTCGCACGCGACGATCGTGGGGTTCATGGGCGGCGCGGCGACGGTGGTGTGCCTGCAGCAGCTCAAGGGCATGCTCGGCCTCGACCACTTCACCACCTCCACCGACCTCGTCTCCGTCATGCGCTCCGTCTTCTCGCAGACGCACCAGGTAATTAACACTTGATACTCTACTTAACACCGATGCCGATCGATACGTACATAATAACTGTACATGAGTGTACACATGGATGGATCGCTTATACGCATGGTGGCACCACGCATGCGCGTGACACGTTCCCGAGGGCACAAGCCTCTGGAGCTAGCAAATTAAGCTAGCTAGCTAGCTAGCTTGACCTGCAGTGTACTGCCACTGGCAGGACACGTGGATGTCCGGGAAGGACAGGACAGGAGAGGGGTAGGACCTGCAATCGCGACAGGGGCATGCCTGAGCCTGACCCTGCCCTCTCCTCCTGCTTCTTTGGCCGGTCATGCATACCTGCAGCTGCAGCTTTGCTTAGCTTAGCTTAGCTTAGCTTGCTGGACACATGCATGGTCCATGATGCATATACGTCTGTCTGACGAGGCTGATTAATTATTGAGTTAGCTTAGCTTGCTGGACACATGTATGGTCCATGATGCATATACGTCTGACGAGGCTGATTAATTATTGAGTTAAATTTCGATTTGATTTCGTTCCTATCGACGCACGTTTTGCCTAACAATATTAATTTCCGCGTCCCTGACGGGTTCGTTCGATCGATCGGGTGCCGTGTCACCGTGATTGGATTGCAGTGGCGATGGGAGAGCGCCCTGCTCGGCAGCGGCTTCCTCTTCCTACTCCTCCTCACCCGCTTCATTGTAAGTAGCGCAATATTCTTGCCTTCATGTCATTTTACTTAGTACTATTTTCTATATAATACTGTGGATGATCTTTTACTTGAGAAATCTTCAGCTAGAGGCAACACCTGAAGGGGAATTAATAGCCTCTCTTACTTTGCCTCCCACTCCCAGGTGTGAGAGATATACTTAGGTGTAGTTTTGGTCTAAAAATGGAAAAGAAAAATCCTTGGGAGTAGTAGAAAAAGTAGCATGAGGCATAAGAATATCCTGTAAATGACTGGTCCAATCAAAGTTAAAGGAGTACACATATGAGGACACCACATAAGAGAACCAATAGACCAGTCATTGGGTTCTTTTTTTCTCCACCTTTCTTCGTGTATAATTGATCATTGCGTGATACCGCACTAATACTAGGATTGTGACAAGAGAAAGCAGGCTTGATGACACATTATTTGGGATAATGCATGGCGACAAGTTCCATTTTGTATACGTTACTCGTGTAGTAATCCAAATAGACATCTAGTTGGGTCAAGAAAACCGATGGGAACGGCTGCACGACCCAGCTTGAATTAAAATTCACATGAAAAATCGAATAAGAAGTACAATTTTTGTTGGAGTGTCCATTTTGCTGTCTTAGACGTAGCCAATTGAAATGGTTGCTACTTGCTAAGATATGCAACAATTGTGATATAACTATCTTACAAATTTCAACTGAGAAACAAGTAGTATCTTGTGAATGAAGCGGATGACATGAGCGGTCCAAGGTAGTCTATGGTCTAGCGGTTTTACCTGAAACTACTGCCGAGTCACAGGCGTGCCCGATATGCAATAAAGAGAATTTGCCATGTAGTGTTTTGGAGCCATATGCATATAAGGACACAAGCTCGTGAGGCTATTGGTGGGACAAAGGATCGACCCATTGGTCACTTTTTAGATAGCTTACATATGCATCTGATGATCTAATCTGCCTGTCTCCTGTATGGTTTCCATTGTCATCTTCCTAGCCTCTGAATATTCTTAGTATGCAAAATTTCACAATCCAATTTTATCTCTGTCTTACTTTACTTTGCGTCTCAAAAAGAAAAATACTTGTCTTGTTGGAGATGCTAATGATGGAGGAACAAAATTTTAGGCTTGCAAGTTTCTTAATTTACGTCAGATAGGTGAATTGCATCATGTCGTTTTTTGTCAGTTGAACGCTTGACTTGCTGACTTGCTGGGCATCAGTTTATACTTTTTTACTGAAAAGCGATCGAATCCAATATCATGTGTAGTGAAAATAATAGGCCAATAATTGCAAAAGGCCGAGGTCCACCAACCACTGGAATAGTATCAATTTTGGGAATGGCTATTTTGAGGTTAACCTTAAACTAATAAAGTTAAGGTCGTCTCCTTAGGGTACCATACCATGTGTAATCTTCTTCATCCATCTCCCCTCTTCCCTTTATCTACTCACTTCCCCCACCTGCTTCTTCCCTCTCTAACACAAAAATTTTAAATTAAAATAGTTAAACTTTAAAAAATTTAAATAGGAAGTTTCAACTCGAAAAAATTCAACCTAAAATTTAAAATTCAAAAAAAAATAAATCAAATTATGAAGTTTCAAATCAGAAAGTTTTAACTCAAAATGTTTCGAATCGAAAAAGTTTTAACTCAAAAAGTTTCAACACGGAAATTTTTAAATCAAGAATTTCAAATCAGAAAGTTTCAACTCGGAAAGTTTCAAAACAAAAAAGTTTTAACTCATAAAACTTTCGATTCAAAAAGCTTTTGGTTTGAAATATTTTGATTAAAAATCTTTTGGTTCGAAAAGTTCCAATTTAAAACTCAAGTCAAAAAAAGTTTAACCGAAAAATTTCAAATAAAAATTTTTTAGCTTGAAAAAAATTAAATCGAATAATATCAAATTAGAAAGTTTCACCCCAAGAAAATTCAAATAGAAAAAATTTCGACTCTGAAAAATTTAAACTCAAAAACTTCCAGATTTGATTAAATAAAGCAAAAAATTTCGTTCGAAAAAATTCGTGTCACATGGAGAACCAGCCAAGCACAAAGGCCTCGGTTTCGTGTCATTAAAAAAATTGTGCTTCGGTTTCGTGTCGCATGGAGAGCCAGCCAACCAGCCAGCGTGTGATACGTGTTGCATGGAGAACATTTCCGATTAATTTTTCCAAACAAGATCCGTGGGCAAGCCTCCTTGGAGAAAATAGAAGCCGCTTATATTGTCCTAATCAGAAATTGTTCTTGAAGACTTGAACTGTGTTTATCGGCTGATTATTCCAAGTCTCCTGTCTTATTTCGTGGCGCAATTGGCAAGTATTTGACACGTGCAAGAATGAGTACAATCCTTATGCAGTTTAGCTGTGATAAAATATTCCAAATTTATGTCTGAAATCGTTCCAGTTGTAGTTCTTGGTCTGAATTCTGAGGCTCTGATCCAAGTGGCATATCAAATTACAAACCATTTCTTGCATGTTCCACACAGGATTGTCAAGTTATTACATATCATATAATCTTACTTCTTTTGGCAGAGCAAGAGGCGGCCGAAGTTGTTCTGGATATCCGCCGCCGCGCCATTGACGTCGGTAATCCTTGGAAGCCTTCTGGTGTACCTCACTCATGCTGAAAACCATGGCATTCAAGTGGTGAGCACAACAACTGATTAAATCGACAAATTTCCATTAAGATACACATAACATTCAGTTAAACATGGAGTACTAATTGACGCCTTTGTTCCCGACATTCTAGATCGGTCACCTCAAGAAGGGTCTGAATCCACCATCTGTTACAAGTCTGAACTTCTCGTCGCCGTACATGATGCTCGCCTTGAAGACCGGAATCATCACCGGCGTCATTGCCCTCGCCGTAAGCCTAACATCCTTATCTCACTGGTTATATACATTTCAGTACCTGTTCTTTCGAAGACACACACACAGAGAGAGAGAGAGAGAGAGAAGAAATTGCAGTACTGTAGTTACCGGCAAAAAGAGTACTACTAATGCTTCTGTCACATGCAGGAAGGTATTGCCGTGGGAAGGAGCTTTGCCATGTTCAAGAACTACCACATCGACGGCAACAAGGAGATGATTGCCATTGGAACGATGAACATCATTGGATCATTCACATCCTGCTACCTCACCACCGGTACATTACACACGAACATATGAGTGAGATAGCCAGGTCTCGAATTCAGGATCTCTCGCTACAAGCTTTTTCATCCTCTATACGCCAGGCCCGTTTTCGCGCTCGGCCGTCAACTACAACGCCGGCTGCAAGACGGCCATGTCGAACGTGATCATGTCGCTGGCGGTGATGTTCACGCTCCTCTTCCTGACGCCGCTGTTCCACTACACCCCGCTGGTGGTGCTCTCGGCGATCATCATGTCGGCGATGCTCGGCCTGATCGACTACCAGGCCGCCATCCACCTCTGGCAGGTCGACAAGGTGGACTTCTGCGTGTGCATCGGCGCCTACCTCGGCGTCGTCTTCGGCAGCGTCGAGATCGGGCTGGTCGTCGCGGTACATTGCAACGTTGCACATTGCCTCCTCTTGTACCCTTCTTTTTGCATACCACTTGTTCTGAGAACAGCGGCCATCTGTTTCTTGCTGCCGTGTGGTTTCAGGTTGCGATATCGATTCTGCGAGTCCTGCTGTTCGTTGCGCGGCCGAGGACGACGGTGCTCGGGAACATACCCAACTCGATGATCTACCGGAGGATGGACCAGTACACCATGGCGCAGGCGGTGCCCGGCGTGCTCGTGCTGCGGGTGGACTCGCCTATCTACTTCACCAACGCAGGCTACCTGCGTGAGAGGTGAGCAAAAGCAATTCAGCACGCACAGGCCACAGCACACTAGGCCATCAACGGCGTGTCATGTGGACATCTTACGATGATCAAACTTGTGCTGTGATGCGCAGGATCTTGCGGTGGATCGACGAGGAGGAGGACCGGACCAAGGCCAAGGTCGAGATGGGCGTGCAGTATGTCGTCCTAGACATGGGTGGTAAGTGACAAGTTCTTGTCTTGTGTCTGAATTACACTGCACCTGATTACCCTGAGACAGAGACAGAACTGTACATGATCATGCTTCATCTGAAACAATCGGCCGGTCTCTGCCCAATCACATGGTACACACACCGGAAGCATCGTACGTATCTGAACTGTAACATGAAGCCTGATCTGTCTACTCTCTCTCCCTGCAGCCGTCGGCAGCATCGACACCAGCGGCACGAGCATGCTGGATGAACTCAAGAAGATCCTGGACAGAAGGGGCCTTCAGGTGAGAAGAGAGCAACGGCACTGAAGTGTTAATTCTGCGTCGTGAACCCTGGCTGATTCAGTTTGCTGCTGCTGTGTCCTTCATTTCAGATTGTGTTGGCGAACCCAGGGAGCGAAATCATGAAGAAGCTGGACAGCTCGAGAGTGCTCGAGTTGATCGGCCACGAGTGGATATTCCCGACGGTGGGCGAGGCGGTGGCGGAGTGCGACTACGTGCTGCACTCGCACAAGCCAGGCATGGTCATGGACAGTGCAGCAGCACATGAGAACATGGTCTGATTGGAGAATTGGTGTGGTGTATGGAAGACTCTGAGCTGAGTTGTCGACAGGAAATACGAGATAAAAACAAACATCTCGAGTATTGTACTATGTTGTCAAGGAAATTCACTGAAAAAAAAATCCCTTTTTTTGGGTTGAGCATTAAGCCTGTGCAGATGCACTGGAGTGACTAATCCGAACAAATGATACGAGACTAACCTTCCCAACCATCAATATTGCTTTTTTCCATGGTTGCCTATAGAAACCACTACGGTTATGCTGAGCGCGTAACCGCATGACAAAATGGAAAAGAGAGTGTATAGGTATGATCCGGATGTTTTTGTTTTAGTTAACATCCAAATTTTGGACCGTTGGATACCTACCTAGATATCACCGGGTCGTTAGATCAAATCATATGATCGAATGTAATCAATACACTTGAATCTCAACAATGATCCGATGGTTCTAGATTTGGGTGATTTCAGTAATAAAAACATCTAGATGATGTTTATCAAATCCCTTGTCATTTGCCAAAAGGATTCCACGTGACCTGCCAAAAAAACAGGCACCACCACCACCATTGGGGCCAGATTAGGGGTGAAACGGATCGGATATGGATCGAAAACCACTCATATTATATTTGATCCATATAATTTTATCGGACCGGATTCGGACACGGATAGTGCCGGATACGGATATGGATAATATTCGAACGAATACGGATAAAATAAGTTTGGATAATCATCGGAATGGATATTTTTCGAATAATACGCGTAAACACTAAATAAAAACGGAGTGATGGGCTACAACGAATATTGTCAACAGGAAACCAACATAAATTGTATAGGACACTGAGAGATCAAGACCGTTAAAACCATACAGTTTATAGTAATACACTGAGTCAAATCTCATAATTGCACATATACTGTTGTACATCATCCATAGAAGTTGCACACTATTCATAGAAGTATACAAAAGTAACAAAGCACATGCATGGCACTAAGCATCAGTCAGGCCATTAGGGGCCATGGCCATTAGCCGCCGCCGCCACGACCTGGAGTTGGAGTCTTGGAGATGTGGACTGGATAGGTAGGGGCCAGACAGGGAATGAGGGAACTAAAGTGGCAACTAGTCGGCTAGGGACCTAGGGTTCCACTTCAACTCAAGTCTAGATGGGCCAGCCAGTGACATATGGGCCAAGCCGGGCTAAGCTATGATACGGGAATTCGGATATTATTCGGCGGATTGTATCCGAAAAAATGCTCGGATATTATCCGAGATATCTGTATCCGTATCCGATCCATATTCGAACAAAATATCCGGATATCCGAAAAAATAGCCGAATCACTATTCGAAACGCTTACCATTTTCACCCCTAGGCCAGATCTTCATGGCCATGAAGAACGTCTCCGGACGAGAGAGAGAGAGAGAGAGAGAGAGAGAGAGAGAGAGAGAGGGTGGGGGGATGACAGAGGCGGCCGCCTCACATGGCGTGTGCCCGTGGGTGCAGCTGATAACCACCGTGCTCCTCCACTTGCTCTGTTGCCTGCTGCTGCATCATTGCGTCGTTGGTGCATGTGCATCTGCCTGTACGGCACGTCTTGGCCAACACAAGTACAGCCAAATGGGCCGGTTCTCTTCGACGTTAGGCCAATTAGGCTTTCGCAGTGTGACAGTATTTCAGCGGCCCATTGCAGCATGGGTGAGATGGCAGCCTGAGGTTTTTTTCCCTCGAGGAGCCCATGACATTGACCAATGGCCCAGTACGCACGTACAAGTCTCCGGCCCGGCCTGTTGCACATATACGTGGCCCAAAAATGTTCCGCGGAGGCGCCGCGCCGTCGTCGTCGGGAGGGAGGAAAAACTTGCGAGAGTTTACGGTGGCGCTGTTCGACGAGCGGAGCCTGCGGTGGTACCAGTTCGGACCGGGAGGTGGCGCGGAGGCTCGAGCAAGAGCAACAGAGGTTGAATCTGACCATATTTTTCTAAGATTTCGTACTATTGCTCGAGCAAGAGCAACAGATGGGATGACGGCAACTCGTACGTTAGTTTCCAGAAATTATTATTACGATCATCTTTTATGGTGCCAATGGCGTATATGGTGTTGGTGTGGAGCTAGGTATTATTAACACACGAATACATGATTGGTTCATAAGAATCTATGAGCTTTAGGGTTATGATGATGAGGAATGCTATGTGTGCGAGTGAAATGCGTGTGAAGCGCGTTTGAAATCTCACTGATGGGCTGCGATAGATTGGATCCCACCGATGGAGAGATTTTATAGATGCGGATAGAAAGTTTGTATTTCGGCACGAGTCTTCAAGTAAAATGTGGTAATGTCAAGTCAAGTTTGAGATTGACTAGTTGAGGTTAGCTGTGCTTTATCCTCTGATATGTCGCCATGAGACAGGCATTGTGTGATCAGGTATCCTATATATGATTGATTCTTTTGAATGTGGTTGCTTCCCCACATCCTTTGCTGGACATCTGGTTGACTCAGCGTAGCCAAAAAAGGTGATTGTGGTAAGAGGCTTTCTTATTTTCTATTGCGGTTCTGATCCAAGAACCCAACTGAATTGGGGATGACATGTTCAATTGGTGACAGAGGTTAGACAAACTCACTGTCATAAGAATTGTTGCCTTGTTGGTGATGCAGAAAAGGATGAATGAACAAATGACACCCACCACTGTAGTTAAGTCTCTTTCAAAAGCTAGGAAAGAAGATGCGACTATCCGATGATTAGAGGCCTAGTTTCTGTTTGGCTGTGAGGTGGCTTTTTATAAAACACTTGTATTAATTTTTGATATGTTATCTATTGAATAATTTCTGTTTTAGAATTCTTAGACAGAGATCTTAAACTACTGCAGAGCGAGGCGTACCCTTGGGGGAGAAGCAGCCGCTACACCCGTACCAATCTGTGGATGATGTAGGAGGACAACCCGTATGGTCATGCAGACTTGCTATGGTTCAAAGATTGCAAGGCCCACTGTGTAACTTGGTATATGGTAGATTGGTAGCATGAGGATGAGCCCATAGTTACTACCGTACAGTGTAGATTCCTCCATAGGTGCTGAAATCACTGGATTGCAAAGCAAGCTAAAAGAGTCGCACACGAGATTAAGTCACTACACACATCATTGGCCCTTCCATCATTTTGTGACTCTTTTCCGTCCTTACATATCAACTTTGAAATGTATAAGTTGGTCAATTCCATATACACTTGTAAAAATATCTGTTTTCTTCTCACCAATAGGTCCATTCATGACAGTTTCCTTCTCACCAAGAACCTCATCTCCGAATTACACGCGAAGAAAAACCCAGCCCTGTTCATTAAGCTCGATCTTGCCAAAGCTTTCGACTCTCTCAGCTGGGAGTATCTCCTTGAGGTGTTGGTTTTCTTCGGATTCGGGCAACGTTGGAGAAATTGGATTGCCCTTATCTTAGCAGCGACTTCTTCCAGAGTTATGCTAAATGGTTGTCCGGGCAGAAAGCTTTTGCACAGAAGGGGGCTAAGGCAAGGAGATCCGATCTCGCCGATGCTTTTCATCCTGGCTCTTGAGCCACTACAGAGACTCTTGACTTTGGCTTCCCAGCTCAACCTTCTCAAGCAGATTGGACAGCGACCGGCTCACCTTTGCACTTCTCTGTACGCAGATGACGTAGCCTTATTCATCAATCCAGATCCGGCCGAGGCGAGGCTGTTGCATGGCCTTATGCGTCTTTTTGGCAATGCCACAGGTTTAAAGGCCAACCTCCTCAAAACAGAAATCTTCCCGATACGGTGTGAGGGTCTTGACCTCCAGCCTATCCAGCAGGAGTTCCCGGCCTTGTTGAAAGTTTTTCCGGCGAAATACCTGGGTTTACCGATTCGACCCACGACTCTAAAGCGAGCGGACCTGCAACCTTTATTAGACAAGGTGGCGAACAGGTTAGCAGGTTGGAAAGGACCACTCCTTTCAAAGGCCGGAAGGCTCGTCCTAGTGGACGCGGTCCTTTCGGCAATTCCGACGTACCACTTAACCGTTTACCCACCTTCAGCGTGGGCTTTTAAGAGGATTGACAAGATTCGCAGGAACTTCCTTTGGAGAGGGGATCTGCATTGCAAAGGGGGGCACTGTTTGGTTAACTGAAAGAGGACTTGCAGACCAAAAGTTTTGGGCGGGTTGGGCATCAAACAGTTCGAAGCTTTTAGCAGGGCCCTTCGGTTACGCTGGTTGTGGTACCAATGGAAAGACCCAACTAGGCTTTGGAAGAGCATGGCGGTCCCGTGTAATGAGGTAGACACGGCCCTCTTCAATGCGAGCACGTCTATCATTTTGGGAAATGGGGAGACAGCCAGATTCTGGACTTCGAACTGGTTGTTTGGTTCTGCACCTATGAACATAGCCCCGTTGTGCTTCCGCTTTGTCCGCAGGAAAAACAACACGGTAAAATTTGAATTGTCCAACAACAACTGGATGATTCAGCTCAGAAGAATCACAACAGGGGCGCAGTTACAGGAATTCTTTTCTCTTTGGAGTCTCATACGGGAGATTCAATTGCAGCCAGGAATCCAGGATGAGATTACCTGGCGATGGACCGAGGACGGAAAATACTCAGCAAAATTGGCGTACAGAGCGCAGTTCTTTGGGGCAATGCCAGATCTTAACTACTCACTCATTTGGAAGGCAAAAACCCAGAATAAGTGCAGGTTCTTCGCTTGGTTATTATTTCAAAACAGGCTTCAAACCGCGGACAACCTGGCTCTCAAAGGCTGGCCTTTTACTCCAGTCTGCTGTCTTTGCGGCGTAGGGGATGACGTAGCATCGCACCTTCTGCTAAACTGCCCATTTGCAAGGCAAACGTGGTCCTTTCTGATCGACAAGTTGCAAATCCCTCTTCTCCTGCAGCCCGTTCCGGGAGCAGAACCGTCCTTACCTTCTTGGTGGCAGAACTCCCTCCTCGCTCTACCCAAGGGGCAGCGCAAGAGCGTGGCCGGTTCGCTGATTTTCGGTTTGTGGAACCTTTGGAAAGAGAGGAATGCACGGATTTTTAATAATCACTACTCTACGGTGTCAGTAGTCGTCCAGAATACTCTCAGTGATGTATCTAACTTTAGGTTAGCAACAAGGAATAGCCCCCCGGTGTAGTTGGCTCTTGTGAGTCGTTAACCGGTGTCCCCTCGGTTGTGTCTTTTAGTCTTGTTTCTTCTCATTAGTTTGTAAGCACTCTTTCTTCTTAATTGAATCGGCAGAGCTCCTGCCTTATCTTCAAAAAAAAAAAAAATATCTGTTTTCGACGCCTTAGGGTTTAAGCAAATCCATTTCTTTTGTCTGCATAATATAACAGGAGAAAATACTTTTTAGTACTTGCAAAAACAAATGTGAAATGAATGATACGGGACGTACGGCACAATTGTTTTATCACAGCATAATAGCTGTCCTTAACCTTTTTTTATTGATACCTTTTATCTGTCTTGCTTTGTTTTATTTCAATTGCATACTAGCCTTCATTGTTATCCTTAGTTGCTGTAGCAACAGCAAGATTTTTGTGTACTGTCAAAGCAAGGGGAGATGCTCTGCGTCAAGAGATATCTTGTATAATATTTCTTCCTTTTGCTTGCTTATTCTAATTTAGGGGTCTTTTGACTTTGATTGAGTTTCATTCCTAGACTACCCCAACTTGTTTGGGACAAAGGCTTGGATGTTGTTGTTGTTGCCATCTTATTCTAGAATTTGTGTGCTTCTCTGCAGAGGGTTTTGCTATTTACTATTTGCGGGTACTAGGGCGAAAATACATAGTCAAACAGTGCTTCTCAAAGAAGTATCAGCACCTTAATTATGAGTCATTATGATTTTCTTTTATTTAAAGATAAAGGGATATACTTGGTTTGGTTATTACTAGCTAAAGCTATACATTTGACTGGTCCAGCGAAGGAGTTTGAAAAGTTATCAAGTTTATATATTGGTTGAAGCATATTTGAGGAAATACAAGATGCAGGCCAAAACCATAAATAACAAGGTTCTCCTGAAGTTTCTTCAATTCCTAGCTTTGTATCCTCTCAGAAAGTTCCTAGCTTTGTATCCTCTCAGAAAGTAGGAAGTTCATTGCATAACACTAGTTCTGTATGATGTCATTAATCTATGAATACCTGAGTAGCCTGCGTGCGAGCTATACTTGGTTTTGGGGTCAGTGGGTTGCTGTCTTGACTCTTGTTGATGAAGACTGGATGATATTGCCACACAGATTGGGGTCGCAATTGGTAAACTATATAATGTGACATTGCCATTGTTGGTGGATATTTGACTGTGTCAAATATTTTTATCAAGGACAGCACCAGTCAATAGGTGATTGATTAGAATGTCCTCTACAGACAGATCTGTTTATTTCCTTCTTAATAACTCAGGAATTTCAGCTGTGAGACTGATCACTAAACTGTCATTTTACATTTAGTTGGGCAAGTTTTACTCGGAGGATGTCGTAATCTGAATCGCTGTGCAATTGTGCATATTGTGATCTCGGTTTTACTCAATCCTGTGTCTCAAACTTCAACACTATACTCCCCCAAAAGTTTATCTTTGCTCCAATTATTGTCCCTTTATTATCACCTCATCAATTCTGAGCAAAGTGTGCGCATGGGCATCTATGCAGATGTTCCCTCTCAACAAGCTTGCTCTCATCATATATCAGTGAATTGTTAGTCGACATCCCAACATCTGATCTTGGTTTGTTGATTGTTCTGTAATGGGGGACATATTAGTGTGGTGCAGAAGCTTATTGTTCAGAAAGTACATTGTTTAAGTGCAACCTCAAGTCCATTATTGTCCATTTGTCTTATGGATACCTTGGGTTTTTCTTCCCGTATGGTCATTCATATCCACAGAATTCTCAACATCTTCTGCCAGCGGACGAGCACTGTTTGTTGGATTATCTGTCTCTCCGAAGAGAGATCATTGAAGTATAGTTCTGTTTTGGCAAGATTGCAGTTATATCTTATTAGCAAGTTTATGGTGACATCTCTGCATTCGTAGGATCTCCTAGTTATGTATCACTAGTTATGTGCCCGTGCGTTGCTACAAAAAACAAAATTGATAACGAAAAATAAAGATTAAAAAATAAAAAAATACTATTTCATAAGATCAAACATCTATCTTTAGCTTCGTTTCTTGCAAAAGCTGGCTAATTAAAGCAACGCTTCATTTCTTGCGTAGGACAATTAAGCAGGGCAATTAAGAGGGCAATTAAACAGGGCAATTAATGTGACGTGGGAAGAAACTCTCACTTTATAGTAGAGATTATAGGTATCACTCTCACTTTTGCTGTCAGCGCTTCTGATGCGAATAACAACTATTCATCCTGTGATGTATCAGGGCTTCAGAAGGATAAGATTTCCAATCTCAAAAAAAAAAAGAAGGATTAGATTTTCTCAGTGTACAGAAAAGCTTCAAAGCAATGGTCCTCCACCATGAACAAACTAGCTCAAGCTAAATACATATGTCATGCCTTATGACACTGGTCCTTCTGCCAAGTATGCAGTGCATTTCTGTTGTAATCCTCCTGACTCATTTCTGCCCTGCCCTTCCTCTCAACTTTAAGCTAGGCAACGGGGCAGAGGCTAATGGTGGTTGGATAGAACTTATTTCCAAGTCGCTGGATGTTAATCTTGGATTATTCAAGATGTGCAAAATCATGTACATTATTGGTTGAGCTAATGGTATTTCCTACTTCAAAATGGAAATGGACTGAAACCATTTTGAGCTGTCCTAGTTGCCCAGATGGAAATCAAATCTCGCCGCACATTTCACTTCAAGTCTGCATGTTGTCTGCTGCATCTCGGATGCACGATTTCTGGTCAGTTGTCCATGCTATAACCGGTGAAGTTTGTGGCAATGCTACTATACATGTGTCTGCACCATGCGCGACATATGTAACTAGTCCTTGCATACATTGCTGGTTGCAGGTTTCGTTTTCGCCTTTAAGCTGGAGCATGGCAGCTGCGGCAGCAGAAGCTGGATGGACCACTTGAGGCGTTTTTTTTTTTTCTGGAAGCTTCAGAGATGGCAAGCATCCATTCCAACCCTCGCGTGGCTGTACGTTTGCAGGAGCACTGTAGGTGAGGAAATACTGTCTTCTTGCTACTTATTACTCTACTCTGACTTTGCAACTTGTGTTTTTTTACCTGCCTCTTACCATTGCATTGCTTCCTGCAACCTGGTGATGTGCTAGGGAAATTTGTATTGATTGTATTCATGCCTTTTATGTGGTACAACCTTCTTGTTGCCTTGATGGGTGACCTCTCCTGTCTTTGATGTGTAGTAGTAATAGGCTTACTGTAGATGGCTAACGCTATAGCCTATATGTAATTACTGTTTAGCAAGGTTTTGCATGAGATAGGAGGCTTCATGGGGATCTTATGCTCGACACGTTTTCGTCGATTTTGCACTAGACTCGATAGGTTATCTGGCAAACTGCTTATTGATTTTAATTGGCTCCAAATTTAGAGAATTTATTAATATATCAAATATCCTAGGGTGTCATAGAAACGGCATGAAAACACACAGATTTGGCATTCTATTTTCGAATAAGTCCATTTTTGGTGTTCAACTCTTCGTGTGGTTTAATTTTCGTCTCGTATATGCAAAACCGGGTAAAACACATCCTCCAACTCCAAAGATCGTTGAGAACCTATCCCTCCCACTAGCAAAAAGCAATTTTGACCTACGTGGCACGTCAAGTTTGATCCAAGTTAGCGAGAAAAATGTGGGGGCAACATGTCCATGATGCACCTACTAATCATTAAGCTATTAAGCATTTTAGGTTTTTAATAAAAAATAAAGGTGGGATCCACCTCGTTTTTACCGGGTGAGATCCAATATGTAGTGCCATATATGTCAAACTTGGTCAAAAAATGTATTTGCTAGGAGGAGGGACAGATTCTAAACGGGTTTAAGAGTTAGATAGGTTTAAGAGTTAGATAATGTATTTTACCTAATTTTACATATAAATGACGAAAATCAAACCATACAAAAATATGAGGGACTAATAATGGACTTTCTCCTTCTATTTTCATGTTAGACTGAGGTGGCCAGAGTACTGTGAAGGGGATAGGTACGTACTATCCCTTTGTGGTTTGATGGGCATACTCATTCGCCACGAACTGTGGGTCAGATTCCAAGGTTTTGTCAATGATGGTCACTTGATGCGTTTATCAAGGCTGGGGCCTAGCTGGAGGAGCGAGCTTTTTGCAGCAACAAAGATGGTGGTTTGGTTGCAGAGACTGCAGGGTTGGAGAGAGGAGAGGTGTGGGAGTGGGACAGAAGGGTGGAATGGCAGTAGAGAGTGTGTAAAGTAGAACGAGAGAGAGAGAGAGAGAGAGAGAGAGAGAGAGAGAGAGCGCAAAAGGGCGCATGATCCACTGTTCCTACCGAGCAACACGTACTCAGGTTGGATGGAGTACTTGGTAGATCGATCAAGAGCAGCGGCTAGTCTCACTCTCACATCAAAGAGGCTTTGGAGTTGTCCTCCTCCATCTACATCCCTATCAACTAGAGGCTTTCAGACAATGACACGAGGGGAAGGGAAATGTGTGTGTGTTGAGAGATGGTAGTAATCTAGCTAGCTAGCTTAGCTGTAGAAGAATTGCCACACACTTTTGTGCCAGATTATCGTAGTACTAGGTCAATCTTTTCCAGCTTGTTGCTCTCTTATTTTCTTGTTTCTTGCTCTACCTCGAGTTTGCCTGTTACTGTTAGATAGATAGAAAGAGAGAGAGAGAGTGAGGCGGGCGGCTGCAAAGCTGAAAAGCTAAAGACAAAGAGGGACGCTTTGGTTTGGCCAAAGCTTAGAACACAGATCCTGTTTTGACTGCCTCCACGGTCCACACAGGGACACCTTCACATCACTTCATTTCGGTTTCAGTAATTTGGCACGCTGTAGAGTGTAGATTATTACTTAATAGGAGTACTTAGTTTCAAGTCTAGACAGGTTTTGCACCGTGCTTACAATTTCTAAAGTCCTGCTTGTACTTTATCAGTTTTGTAGATTTTATTATACTCTTTCTTGTACTCTCATTGGTACTTATATATGTGTGTCATCTACTAGATTGCTAGTAGTAACAGCATTTTGGAAATAGTGCACACAAACAAGAATGTAAGAGCTGACTATCATCTACTGTAAGCTTATTGTCTGCAAGTAGCAGCCCAGTATGTTTTCGCATTAACATTTTTTTAATTATATTGAAAATCTGACAAATACTGTAAAATCACATTCTGGAAGTTGCGATGAGAGCACAAATCTTGACAAAAGTGGTGCTCTCTTTCTAAAGTAAATCGACGTAGATGCCTCAACAATCAAGAAGGTGGATGTAGGGATTCCCATTTTTGGAGATTTGGGAAGAGCGTGCATGGCCAAGATGGCCTTTATAGCTAATCTAGACCCTGAAACCTGCTTTGCCCTGCCATTAGCCTTTCAAAATGTATTTTATGCAGCCAATCATTCCAAGTTCGATGCCTCTTCATCTCCTAATTAGACTAACACTAGTTACATGCCCGTGCGTTGCTACGAAAAATAAAGATTAAAAAATAAAAAAAATTATTTCACAAGATCAAACATCTATCTTTAACGCTTCGTTTCTTGCGAAAGCTGGCTAATTAAAGGAATGCTTCGTTTCTTGCGTAGGGCAATTAAGCGGTAATTAATGACGTGAGAAGAACGGACCACTGCCACCAAGTGCTGCTTTAGAATAGTAGAGATAAGTGCCCCCCCTCAAGTTTAAACACAAGGCTCTATGAGGTTTTCTAACATTATATACTTTTAGGGGGTCCACCAACCATTGAAACAGCTTGCAGGTTAGTGTATTTCCCAGGTTCATATTCTTGGTCAAGTCTGCCCTCAACTCGAGAAGGTTGGCCTTGTCTTGGGGAAGGGAGCAGATGTGCACAACAACTAGCCAAGGATGTGCTTTTTGATTGATTAATCAACCTAGGCACCAGTCTAATCCCAGATTGGAAGCAGTGCTAGTGTTATTATCATTGGCGATCATTTAGAAAATAACCATCTTTCCCACCCACTCGTGCAATCTCTTGTATGACAGTCAGTGGGTCCCATGGGTTCAGTATATGCCATACCCGGCTTGTAGGATCAGCATATGTAGCATTGGCATATACTACTCCACTATATATACTACATTACATTGTACACATGAATGTAGTGTGTTTACAATTGTTAGAGACAAAAGTAGCCAGCTTGGCCATGATTGGGGCAGTAAGAATCTGTATTGGTAATGGTAGGCTGGTAGCATGACATTTAGTGGACTTGGAACAGAGATCAATAACAACTCTGCTCCTATTCAGGGCTCCTTTCTCTGAGCTGCTGTGCATCCGTGGGGATTCTGGGGTAAACTAAGCTGAAAGGATGGGGCTTCGCACGACTTTTCACAGAGATAACCCCATCGTAATATCTTGTTTCCAGGATTATGATGCTAATTGTTAATTACTGGCTGGTTACAGAGTTCAGACGGATCGGCCAGTTCTGGCAAAATTGGTACACGCTCTCCTGCCATCTGAGCAAATGATCACTGGAAATCGACTTCACGTGATTGGCACGAAGGTTTTGTTATTCTCTTCCCTAACCTTGCTCTTGCCGTCATTTTCTGATCTTATTTCTGATTGATTTTGATCGCAAAGAAAAATTCCAAGAGATTACTGGAGTGTTAATTATGGATATACCATAGTCGTGAGGAAAATTATGGAACTCCTACAAACTCTAATCATAGGCGGACACCAAAGTTCTACAAGAGATTTGATGATTGGGTTTTGATGATTTGTCACAAAATTGGTGTGCATTTGATGATTTGTCACGCTATGTTTCACTGACATGTAGCTCTAATGCCCAACTGTCAGTGAGATATGACATGATAAATTATCAAATGCACATCAGCTTTATGATAAATAATTAATTATACCATATTCCACACCAGGTGCCTGGCCCACTTGCTAGTCACCGTGCATAAAAAGGCCCGTTCGAACGCATAGCAGCGCTCCGTCGAATTTAATGGATCTTGCAATGCTTTTCTTTCTACACGAAAAAGTTCAGTGCGATGGTAACCACAACCATTTTACCGCATGGAAAACATCTGATGACTGTTTTAACAGCGGACAAAGAAAGAAGCCGGACGAATCAGTCCATAACTCCGGGGCAACAACCAAACCTGGTCGGTAAAAATAGCAGAAGAAGAATGTGGTTGTTTTATTGCTGAGATCAGCTATTATTTCCATGTCTGTACTGAGATCTCACACAGTCCGTTTGCGTCCTTTGGTAAGTAGGTTGCGTCCTTTGGTATTCAGTGTTATCTTCTTGACAAGCACCACGAGCATGAGCAGTCTTACAAAAAAAAAAAATGTTCCCATTACGCTATAATCTCTATAGTCTATAGTGCTAGCATTTTTATAAAAGAAAAGAGAGAGAGAGAGAGAGAAACAGTTAGCATTAGGTGTGGTGGTTTACATCAGGATGTATTTTATTTTTTCGAATTAAGGGCAGGAGCTCTGCCAAATTCATTAAGTAAGAGAGTGCGATACAAAACCAGAACAGAAGGCCCGGCGAAGAACAAAAGAACGAAGAGCAAGCACAGGAGCTAGGGAAAGAGAACAATAATGGTACGAAGGGCAGGGTGCATTTTATCTTAGCTAGCTCCTTTCCATCATCTCGATCAGATTCAGTCAGGCGGGCAGTCTTTGGGTTGCTTTCCCTCTCTATACAAATGAGCAGAACTATTGGACGATATACCGTTCCAACGGTATAGCTCGAAACTTATGAAACTTGTGAAACTCTTGATCGGTTTCACGTGTTCCAGTGTTTAGTTTCATCAGTTTCAGGTTTCATCAGTTTTTAGTGTTAAGTTTCATCAGTTTCAGTATAAAAAATCACAAGTTTCATGCGTTTCATTGCTATACCGTCTAAACGGTATAGCGTCCGATAGTTTTTCTGTATACAAATTGCACAAATTTTAAAGCAAGCGAAAGAGTAAGTAATCACCATCTACTCTTCATTTATGTTTTAATATTTGTGCAACTTTTTAAAAGAAAAACACAGAAGCACCTCTCAAAAAAGAAATAAATTGCACAAATCTTGAAGCAAGCGAAAAGGTAAGTAATCACCGTCTACTTTTTATTTATGCTTTAATATTTGTGCAACTTTTAAAAAGAAAAACACAGAAGCACCTCTCAAAAAAGAAATGAATCACGTTTCTCTTTTTATTTATTTTACCAAGAAGCTGTGTTCTTGATTCTTGAACACATCAAAAGTAGCCAAGAAACAACAAGAGGATGCGGGGAAGAAGACAGAATTACTTGGACTGAAGGTGCAGACAAATCCTACAACCCCAATGAAATCTAGGAAGTAGGAACCATTGTGCAATCACCTCCGGCCGGATTCCAGCATCCCATTCCAAAGGCACGCGTGCCCACAACCCAAGTACCCACTACCCACACAACAAAGAGTCCTCCAACATCTCTGAAACTGGCAGCTTCACTCCGAGTAGCCACACGCTTGTCATATTTGACGATTCATCTAAACGTTGAGCTAACAACTGCACCTGCCTTTCTCGAGTTATTCTCCTTGCTCTTAGAAGAACAATAATGGTATGATCAAGGATGTAGTACCCTCAGCTGCTTCAATTTTTGAACCTAGCTAAGAACAGTACTTGATATGAAACTGTCTTTTGCCATGCGAAAATGGGTGGGAGTTCGAACTCATATTCACCTTGCCGTACAGGAGCACAAAATCTACCAGTCCACCACCTTGGAAATACTCTCTTAGAGCCTACAGTTAGTCGCTACTCTCCAGTGTCCGCTCCCATAGGGAGTGCCAAGTACCAAAGCATATCAAAAGAAAGGAACAAGGCAGAAAAGAGCATGAAAGGAACAAAGAAAAACAAACAAATTAGGGGCCGTATCTCATATCGGCTGCCCAAAAACACACACACACACACAAAAACACAAGAAAACGTCTTGGAAGGGAGAAAAGTGAGATCTCTCTTAACACTCTCTCCTTCTGGCTTTTATCTTCTTTATTTTTTGTTCCTCCCCAGCTGCAAGCTCTCCCTTTCTTTCTCTGCCGCCGGAGTGACCAATGGGAGGAAACACCAGCAGTGCAGTAGTAGTACACTGTTGCAAATAATATCATTTTAAAGAGGTGTGCCTCTATAATACTTAATGAAATAAGCACAAAAATTATTAAACTATTAATTATATTAAAGAAAATTGATATAAAAAATTATCATTTTTTTAAGAAATCATAGAAATGCATCCTCTGTTGGAATCCCAAGATTTCTCTCATGGAAGTCTACATTGCATTATATATCTAAGTTTAAGCATCTGATCTTCTTTTTCTCTCTCTCTCATGGAAGTCTTCAAATGCTTAAATACTGCTGTACTTTTTTTGCCCCGAAGAGTAGTGTTTGTACATATTGTTTGCCCTTATATTACCCACCTTGGTTTCGCAAGAGCCCACCTTGGATGGTACCTCTTCGCAGAATTACCACACAGCAACAGCTCTCGCAGTTCCTCACCCTCTGGAGCCGCCTGCAAGATGTACATCTCCTCCCTAACATCCCAGATAACCTTGTCTGGCGATGGACAGAAGATGGGCTCTACTCGACAAAATCGGCTTACAGAGCCCAATTGGTTGGTTCCATATCCAACCCTTCTACAAACTGGATCTGGAAGGCTCAAACCGAAGAAAAATGCAAATTCTTTGCGTGGCTGGCGATACAGAACAAAATCCACACCGCAGACATCCTGGCAAGAAAAGGCTGGCCTCACAACCCCCTTTGCGGCCTCTGTCTCTCCTCCCCTGAATCTGGATCTCACCTCCTCTTCTCCTGTGGTTTCGCCCGCAACTTCTGGACCTCGCTCCTCTCCGGCCCGAGATCGACGCTGGCACCAAACTCAGGCCATGACAGGTTGACTCAGTGGTGGGCTCTAATTCGACGGGGAGTCTCCAAAAAAGACCGTCGATACCTTGATGGTTTGGTCATCTACGGTCTTTGGAACCTTTGGAAAGAACGCAATGCGAGGATCTTCAGCAGCATCCAGCGCTCGGTGATGCAAGTTGTGCTTGTAACCCTAGAGAATTATAAGAACCGTTGCCTGGCTATGTCGGCTCAGACCCCTCACCCTTTTCTCTAGGCCCTTGAGCCCTCTTAGTTTTTGACTAATTTCTTTTGCCTAGTCTGTTGTTTTCTTTCCTTTCTTCCCTAGCCCTCTTCTAGTTTGTTAAGCCTGGGGAACTCTTGCTCTCCTGGCTCACTTGTCGCTGTACTGCTGTTCTCTCTCTTGCTTTCAATGAATGGCAGCGCTCCTGCCCTCTTTCGAAAAAAAAATAAAAGGCCGAGACTGACCATCCTAAGATTCCTCTACACTGTAATCTCTCCCATCCTCACACGTATTTAGGCTACTCACACAATTTCACCCTCAAAGACTGAGGTTTTTGAATGAGAGAGCCCTCCCTCCAACTTTACTCTCTCACTCTTGCTCCCTCCTTTGCGCGCGTACACTCACAAATACTCACACAGTCACACTCCTCTTCCGCCAAGAAGCTCTAGGCTAGTAGTAGTATCACATTTGTTCTTCTCCCTTTGCTTAAGAAGCCAATTAGAACATTATTGTTACCAGACTCTTTCCTCCAAAGAGAATCCAGATTTCGTTCTCATCCTCAATCCTCGTTCCCCTCCCTCTCTCTCTCTCTCTATCAAATCACAATCTCTGTTTATAGAGAAACAAACAGTGGCCGCATTGTCTCCCCCCCTCCTTGGCCCCTATCTTCCATCAAGTCATCAACTGACCATTTTGCAGCAAATCGACAGTTCTTGGGCTGCATGAGTGTTCCCCTGAGGAACAATGAGAGATGGCAGCAACACCACCAAGAAGAGCAAGGTATCTCTCTCATGCTTGGTCTCTCCCTGAGCTCTTCATTCTAAAAGTAATTGCTCTGTTTCCCCATGCTTAAATGTGGTGGTGTTTCTTGATCTTGCTGCAACTTGTAGCTGTCATGGTCCAAGAGCTTAGTGAGGAAGTGGTTCAACATCAGGAGCAAGGCCTATGACTTCCATGCCGATGATGTAGATGCAATTGGGAGGAGAGGTGTGTATGTGTGTGACTCTGCGAGTGTGTGCTTGTATCTGTGGGCCTGATTGCTCCAACAGTGAGCTCGCCATGTCTCTCTCTGTCTCTTGGGGATCAGTTTTCGTTGCTGCTTCCAGTGCTCGTCTTTCATTGTTTTGTTTCTCTTGTTTTCCCACTTGTGGACTTGTGGAAAGCACTCAACTTTCCTGTTTTCCAAGTGGTTTTTCTTTACCAAATTCTTGATGCATTGTTATTCGGGGTATCACCCGGATTGATCGGGTCCTGTTTTGATTGCAGGAGGAGGTGATGATGAGTTGAGGGGCAGCAGCTTCACCAGGAGGGAGCCGGGCAGAGTCAAGAAGAGCAAGACAGGCGAGCAAACTGCAAAAGACCACACACTTCGTTTTTTGATTTGGACTATGACATTTCTGATTGCATTCTCCAATCCGGTAAAATGTTAACGCAGAGAGGTCCTCGAGGAGGTGCCATGAGCGCTCAAGGCGGGGTAAGATCGATCTTGACGCCGCGGAGGCCACCGTGACATTGGATTATAGGTACGCTACCGCATTGCAATGTCGATGGTACCCAATCCCGCATTTGTCCCGTGCATAATTCCTCTTGTTCTTGAAGTAGGATCTTTGTTGCTACATGGAATGTAGGTGGCCGATCCCCGCCAAATAACATGAGCCTCGAGGACTGGCTCCATGCCGCACCTCCTGCTGACATTTATGTCCTCGGGTACCAGCTTCGTCTCCTCTATGCTCTCGTATCTCTGGATTCATGTCAGATGGCACAGCGCTGCAAGTTCGATAGCAATGATAATTTTGATGATATCGTGTCGTGTAGGTTTCAAGAAATCGTCCCGTTGAATGCCGGGAATGTTCTTGGGACAGAGGACAATGGCCCGGCAAGGAAGTGGGTGTCACTGATCAGAAGGACGCTGAACAATTTGCCTGGGACTAGTGGCAACGGGAGCTTCCGAACTCCGTCCCCAGCCCCTGACCCGGTGGTGGAGATGGATGATGACTTCGAAGGGTTGTCATCGACGCAGAACAATGCGTCCTTCTTCCACCGCCGGTCTTTTCAGACGGGGCTCAGCCGGAGTTTGAGGATGGAGGGTGACATTCTCGCCCCTCAGCCTAAGCTGGAACGGCGGTACAGCGTCTGCGACCGAGCAATCTACGGTCGTAGGCCTAGTGACTATGAGACCAACTACCGGTGGGGTGGATCATCGGATGATGAGAATAACACCGGAGAATCACCAAGTACGGTGTATTCGCCAATGTCGTATGGTTATGGCAATACAGCATCTCTTGAAGACAGCCATAGACCACCAGCTGGTCATACTAGGTATGTTTGAAGTTCAAAGCTTTAGATTCCCAGAGCTGCACTGCATTCTCTTTCCATGAGATTTAGTGAGTGAATCTTTTTTTTTTTGGTGGCAATCGGGTGTTCAGATATTGCCTGGTTGCAAGCAAGCAAATGGTGGGATTGTTTCTGATGATTTGGGCTCGGAAAGGCATGAGGGACGACATAAGAAATCTGAAGGTTTCCTGTATTGGGAGAGGATTGATGGGCTACCTTGGTAATAAGGTAAGTCACAATGTTCTTATGCTATCTAGCTATTGTGATTTTTAATGCTTTGCCTTGTATGACTTGATCGCAAACAAGAAGTCTTGTTAGCTTAGGGATTCGATGGTAAAGGATTTGTTTTCCAGGGTTCAATTTCGATTAGCATGTCATTGCACCAAACAAGCTTCTGCTTCGTCTGCAGCCATCTGACGTCAGGGCAGAAGGAAGGTGATGAGATGCGGAGGAATTCAGATGTACTGGAAATCCTCAGAAAGACCAGGTTCCCAATGGTTTATGGACAGTATGAGCGTTCACCAGAAACTATCTTAGAGCATGAGTAAGCAAAGAACCTTAGAATGAATTCCGAAAGCATGTTCCGTATGCATTTGTTCTAACACTGGCCCCCTTCATGTGCTTTTTCTTGCAGTCGGGTCATCTGGCTCGGGGACCTAAATTACCGAATCGCGCTTTCCTATCGGGCAGTGAAGGCCCTCGTGGAGATGCGCAATTGGAAAGCATTGCTGGAGAAAGATCAGGTGAGACCTTGTAAACCATCTTGAACATAGTGTGTGTATGCGTGTGTACCACTTAAGCCCTAGAAAGCAGTAAAATTATTGTGCCACAGGCAATTAGTGCTTTCTGTCTTGTCGTTCGTTTACTTTGCCATGTTACAAGATTTCTGATAGCTTGGGAAGTGCTGAAGGGTTATTGTTTTTTGTTAGGTTTAGAGCACGGCAAAATAATAGAGACAATGATTTAACGTGGAAAAACCCTCTTGGGAAAAAATCACGGGAAACAATCTACTAATTGGTTCAAAGGTACAAGTACATAGGGGTGGCTATTTATAGCCAAGGAGTCCAAGTTGTAGAAGACTAGGACTAACAATCTATTTGGATAATACCAAAAGATACGGTAGTTAGAGATATTTGAGTTATCTCCAACAGTTTTAATTAATAAAATTATTTGAAATATCGTATGAGCTTAACGACATGAAAACTTGACACTTCCAGCTAAGGATTGAGCAAAGAGGTCGACGAGTATTTGTTGGGTGGAACGAGGGTAAAATATACTTCCCGCCAACATACAAATACTCAAACAATTCTGACAAGTATGCTGGAGATGACATGAACCAGAAGGAAAAAAAGAGAACTCCTGCATGGTATTTTGACTACACTATAGTGCCAGATTTTGCCAGATTTTGTACAGTTAATTAAATTTAGTAATCTTGCTGCGCAGGTGCGATCGTATTTTGTGGTATGGAAGGGGCCTTGATCAGCTGTCGTATGTTCGAGGCGAATCTCGCTTTTCAGATCATCGGCCGGTGTACAGTGTCTTCAGTGCAGAAGTAGAATCAATCAATCACAGCCGAATCCAAAAGATGAGTTGTTCAAGTTCGCAACTGGACATCGAAGAACTGCTGCCCTACTCATATGGATATACTGACATAAATCCATATGGATACACCGACCTAAATTTCTACTGAAAGGGTTCAGGAACTTTGGCATCCTCTGAATGTTCAGTCCCGTAACTAGTAATGAGAAGGTATGGTTTGGAGAATGATTTTATTTCTAACTCGAAATGTATGTGTTTCATAAATACTAAATATTTTCCAATGACAGGCTGCATCGTTGATGGAGAGCAAATGGCTAATTGGACATAAGTTACAGCTTCTGAAAAATTGGTCAGTGGTATTCATATATATTGATCAATAGAGTTGATTTGGTAAGCACTTAAGAACTGATTGAATTTAGTAAAATCCCAGAATTGCACATTGGAATCATCATAAATTAACTATGTGCTTGGATAGTTCACAAGATTTAAATAATCTAGACAAGGTACAAGTATGATCAATGTTAAGGATATATTATCTCTTATAGTTATAGATAAGTCTCTGTTATAGATAGAGTCCTATTCATAACATGGTATCAGAGCCAGATTTTTCTCCTAGCTTCATCCTTCCGCTGTTTTAGATCTAATCTGCTGCCCCGGGAGAAGGAGACTCCCGGGACGGCACCTGCACTTCCAGCCGCCGCTCAGCCACTCCCGCCGGCCGGTCGTCTTGCCGCCGCTGCTCTCTCGGCCGACCGCGCTATCACTGCAGCAGCCCGCCATCTCACGCTGGTCAACACAGGCCGCCCCTGCATCTGCAGCGCCGTCATCGTATCGATCAGCATCTGCTTCCTCTGGTTGCTGATCCAATCTTCCGCGCCGTCGGCGGCTGTGCTCCCCGCCTCAGGCCGTTTTCCCTTCGATCGCCGCGCTCCGTCTTCTTTCAGTCTCCGCCTTCGGCCGCCGCCAGCACACGAGTCAAGGCCTTCCCGGCGTCGCTGGAACCCGGTCGGTCCCACAAGGAGGAAGAACTCTACTAGCTGGCTACTGTTTGATGCTGAGAACAGATAGCAACGGGTCTTGGCATGAGTTTTGTCCAGATTAACAAGTCTGAGATTTCTTTTCTATTGACGCTTGTCCAGCAATTTGGGGAGATGGTTCAAGTTTACAGTACTTCAACTCTATCTTCTAGCTTTTCGCTTGGCTTATCGGCTCCGGCTTCTTGGATCAGCTAGAGCTCTTGGTTTTCTACATGGCTAGCTTGGTTCCAGTTCGGTCGGATCGGTTTCGGTTCTTTTCAACTAGGCTTGGCTCATTTCAGCATGACTCTGCTGTCTTGGCTTTTTCGTTGGTTTGATGGCTTTTAGGCTACTACTTTTTAGTGTTGCGGCTAGTAATTCCTAATATTTTCTTTAATCTTCCGTTGCGTCCATCCTAGTCTTTAGCCTTTTGATCTTGTCGTCGCTCGGCTCTTTTATCGGCTTGGCTCATTTTGTCAACTCCTATTACCTCGGCTCGGCTCGTTTTGTCGGTTCTTTTTCGTCGACTCGTACCGTCGGCTCTTTTTCGTCGACTCTGCCATACATTCGACTTTTCTTCGTCGATTTGGCTTCTTCGTCGACTCTGCCATACATTCGACTTTTCTTCGTCGATTTGGCTTCTTCGTCGACTTTTCTTCACCGACTCGGTTCTTCGTTGGCTATCTTCGTCAGCTCGATTCTTCAGGAGTTACATGCTACGCCGGCTACTTCAAGACTATGATTTTGGATTTTCCCTTTTTAGTTCATCTCTTCCAAATGCAATGCTATTGCATACGCCTTGCATTTGTGGGGGGTGTTAAGGATATATTATCTCTTATAGTTATAGATAAGTCTCTGTTATAGATAGAGTCCTATTCATAACAAATTTCATGTTACAAGATCTACATTTGCGGTGAATGAGAGGTCTAATGAACCATTGGATCCTATTCCTCTCTCTTCTGCAGGTGAGGAGGACCGTGTTCTCTGAACTCTGAACAAAGTTACAGACCACTAGTGGGGATGGTGACTCAAATTATTTCACTGACTTCAAAGAGAATAAGGAACCCAGATGACCACTTACACAGCAAATCGTTCGTTTCTTGAGCAGATAGTACGGTCATTCAATCATAACTCCAGGAATCTTTGGCCGCAGCAAAGATACTACTGACAACAACGGCAAGCGTGCAGCAGAGTTTTTTTTTAATCTGTACATTGTAGGGCAAGATTTTTTTCTCTCTTCCCTGCTTTCAGACAGTAACGACAAGTAGTCCTTTGCACAGTTTACTTCTCTTTGAGTATTTTAAAGCTGGAAAAAAGAGCCATGAATGCCTGCATTGTCAATATCGTTTCCATGGATGGAAAAGGATGTGTAGACCATCATTGTCATGTTTTGTTTTATGAACATTGTCTGATCAATTGAGCTGACAAAAAGGCTACTAGTCACATTTTCACCAGCCTTCACTCTGCAGAAAAATGTGTTCTACCCCCCTTCCTTTGCCCTCTTTTCACTGTTCTTGGCAGGGGCTACGAATAAAAGCCAAGAAATGTGTTGCTGGAATCTGCAGAGGCATTTTTAATACTACATTGTTTTTGTTAGTATCGTTCTGAGTGCTGCTTCTTTTGCACTGCATAGTCTGCATGATGGTCAGAATGAGTGCAATCTGAAAATCTGCAGGTGGTTCAGAGTTCAGACGGTTTCCATTAAAGCAACCATGGTGGTGTGATTCAGTGGCTTCAGTTCAGTCCTGACAGAAATTGTTGAACAGCAAAGGAGATATCAAACAAACTTAATGCACGCCAAAAGTTGTTTGAGTTACGAGTGATTGATCAGATTCAGGTATGGCTTCCTGAAGCAAATCATTGTCCACTAGAATTGGAGAGGAAGAAAAACAGACGAGCTAACAAGAAAAGTTAAGAACTACTGTCAGATCTCAGCATCCTAACGACCTAACCCCAGTCTTTCAAAACTCAATAGGGAACGAAAATGCAGAGTTCGAGGTTGCTTTAATCTCATTTCCAGCCGAAGAAACTGTGCTTCTTTTCACAGGACAGTGTTTCTTGATTGGTCTTAACAGAAGATAACCTAACCATTAGTCTACTGCGCCTTAAAAGGAGTGAGTTGGAGGAAATGACAGCCATCTTTCACCTTCCTTTTGTTGGCCCGAAGAAGGACCCATACCTCTAGCTCAGATAAGGCCCTATTTGATAGAGTTCTAGATCATAGCTTCACCTCAGATCTAAAACTTATATGCTAAAATAAAGTGAATTAAGTTTATATTTTTATTCTAAAATGTAAACAAGATGTACCCATAGCTCTACGGATTTGGTGGAGTTACGAATACCTAGCTTCACTAGATTCACGAATTTGATAGAGGCTGAAGATCTGCCAAACATATATATATATATATTTTTTTTGAAAAGAGGCAGGAGTGCTGCCATTCATTGATAGCGAGAAAGAAAAAACAGTCAGATACAATGAAAACAACCTAGAAAACCACAGCCAACAGACTCAGCAGATCTAAATTTTACCAAACCTATATATCAAGGAAGGCAGGTAGCATGTTTCTGTTAACCATGCATCGAAATTACCAGTCTAGTCTAGTACATCCATGATCTGTCTTAGCTAGCACTTCCGTGATTATTTGTGTTGGCTAGGCAGGCTACTAGCTCGCATATGGGGTGTTTTTTTTTCGTAAGTTTTAACTACTACATGTAAAAGGAAATGGTATTTCTGTTTTTTCAAAATTAACAAGGTGCAACTTTAGTCAATAGATTTTATTACCATAAACTTAAAAAGTCACATATAATATTATGAAAGTATTTTTTATAGCAAGAGCTTACTTATGGCACTTTCATAGTAAATATTTGCAACAGTATCTTTGGTCAAAGTTATAATGGTTTGATTGCATGATTCTGGGATGTCGTTTCTTCTGTGACTAGAGGGCTATTTCCTTCCGATGGATCACGTAAATTAAAATCCGCGGGTACGTGAATACAACAACTTTAAGGTTTGGGAAGAATCCCAATCAGTATGGGGCAAAATAGCTATGACATTGCTCCCTTTGGACAATGAAGTGATTGGAAAAAGGGCGTGCATGAGAAGACACGACGGTCGAAGAGAGAGAGGGGGAGGGGGGGGGGGGGATGGGACAGGGTTCATGCAGCGGTAGGAGAACTGCAATTTAAACAGTCTTCATGTCTCTATTGGATAAAAAAATCAGCATTCTAGATTTTTTCAAAAATATTATAGCAAACGTATTGTATAGGTTCTGTACTGTAGCAATATACTGTTGAGCAATTCGAGACATCCAATGCCTCGATCCAACAACTCATAGAGATTGCAGTCCCTATACCAACTACTTAAATTGCAGTCCCTATACTAACTACTTAAATTGCAGTCCCTATACCAACTGCACTAGAACCATGTCCAAAAAGATGTGCATCTATCGCCTTAGCTACTTGCTGGCAGTAGACCCCATAGGCATTCATGGTGAACAGTAGCAAAAGAGCAATATTTTGCATTTGCATGGGCCCAAACAATCTTATGGACGGAAGGAGATGCAATCAAGATTCATCATCGTAGATTTTCTCCACTAGCTACTCGATCGGATTTTGCATGCAGTTCTGGGTTGATTGTGTGTCTGCTAATTATTGGACAGTGCCACAGTGTGCCATGATCGAGCTGCGTGTTGCTGCTCATTTTGCAGCATATGTACGTATGCCAACTCGTTCAAGTTGAAATTAAACAGCGTGTTCATCGTCAGAGACATAAGTAGTGGCTAGCACATATATACAGTATATAGTTCCAATTCCAAACTAGAGCTTGCTATGTGTATTAACATTTCCGACGTTTGTACGCGCATCATTTATGATACTTCCACTGTTCCACATTCTGAGAGAGAAGAAATTTTTGAAACAGATAAGAGGAGGAAATTAAATAAACCTTAGCTAGATGTGGAGACGGTCCACATTCTGAGAGAGAACAAATTTTGAAAGATAAGAGGAGGAAATAAACCCTAGCTAGATGTGGAGACGGGTGGATGAAGAGTGAGGCGATCGCTTTGCCTCCAACATCGTGGCAACTACGTGCAATGACCATCAACTGGTCGATGTGGCGCCGATCATGAAATGAATGGTTGCCACTGTTAGACAGTATCCTGTTATTCCTTATATAGATATTGCCTAATGTAGGTTTTCCCTTTATACCCTCATGTACATGTATATATATTGGCCCATTGGCCTCTTGATGAATATAAGTGCTATTCATAACATGGTATCAGAGCCATCTAGGATTCTTCTTTCTATCTGGCGTTAGCACTTGCGCCGTCTCTTCTCGGCGACTTTTTCTCGTCGCCTCTGTTCTTCTGCCGCTCTCTCGTCGCCTTTGTTCTTCAGCCCGGTCGCCGCCTTCAATACGGAGATCGCCGCGCCGTCCCTGGTCGCTGCGGGCGTCTCATCCGTGAAACCACCGGGCCGCCGGCCGTCAGCTATCTTCTTTGCCGCGCCAGGACCGCCCGGCGGCCGAGCCGGCCGCCCGCCAGGCGCCGCCGGCCGGGCCGAGCTGCCGGGCCAAGCGCCGCCGCCGCCGCCAGTGCAGCGTGGCTGCGCGCCTCTCCAACCTTCGCGCCTGCCGTCAGCCGCCCGACTCGGCTTCCTCGTGTGGACGAGGGCGGCGACGCCTTCTGGTCTCCCGCGCCGACGCCCCTCCGGCCGGCGACTGACTGCTTCCTCCGATCAGCGACGCGACACGGCCTCGCACGGGTCCGCCCGTGACGCACGAGGACGTCCCTGACGCACAAGACTCTTCAAGGTTTGGAGTTCACGTCCAAGTGCAGTACAGGGTGCGCAGTTGCCGTCGGCTGCCCGGCTCTGTCTTTGAGTTTTGATCGGATCTGAAACAACTCTGCGGTTGCCTACGGAAGTTTCAGATCCGGTCCCAAAAAAAAAATGTCGTCGTCTTCTGGTTCTTCGGGGACTGTTTCCGTTCCCCGCTGTCCGGTCATTTTTGATGGTCTCAATTATCGAGACTGGGTTCTTCATATGCGCCTTCACATGCGTGGTCAGCGCCTATGGGAGTTTCTTTCCGGCGAGCTATCCTGTCCGCCTCGTCCTGCTCCCCCTGCCACGCCTGTTATTCCCAAGGAGGCTGATGATGCTGCCCGCCAGAAGATCACCGATGATTATACTGAGGCTGTGGAGTCCTTTCAGACTCAGTTTGCTGCCCACAAGACATGGATTGACGAAGATGCTCGTGCCTCTGCTATTCTGGTTGCTAGCATGGGGTGCATCTTACTGGTGACATTGTTGCCTTGTCGTCGGCACAGTTGATGTGGGCACATCTTCGCGATCGCTATGAGCCAGTGGGAGACTCTACGTACCTTCTTTGTTGTCGCGGCAGGAAGCGATCGCAGGGCGGTGATTCTACGTGGATGAGTTTTATGCGTGATTGTCTTGGTGTGGCATCGGCTTGATTCACTTGGACCGGAGGTTTGCCAGACATGCAGTGTTATCGACCGGCATTCCCACTTGGAGCTTCGCATCTACGACTTTACGACACGTCTTCGGGCTGAGTTCGAGCAGATTCGTGCCCAGCTGCTCGCTCGTCATCCTCGTGTCACTCTGTTGGAGGCCCTTGCAGCTATTCGTACTGAGGAGACTCGTCTTCGTGGCGCCGGTCTGCTGGTGTCTCCCTCAGTTTTGGCGGCGCCTCGCTCTACTCCTCCGACAGTGACACTGCTCGATTACAACCACCGGGGTGGAGGCCTTCCTTGCACCCTCTGCAATAAGAACGGACATGTAGAGCAGTGCACTCTGAGGAAGAAGAAGGATCTTGCACGTCGAGGGGGACGCCCTTCTAAGGGCCCTGGACTCTTGGGTACCTCTCCTCAGCAGACTTCTGGTTCTGACTCTACTCAGGAGATTCTTATGCTACTACGTCGCATGGCTGCCACTACACCGACAGGTTCTGCTGGTTCTGCTACTCAGTCTTCTAATGAGAAACCACCATCCTCATCAGGTATCACACCATGGATCCTTGACTCTGGTGCTTCTTTTCATATGACATCTGATCCTTCGAGTCTTCATTCCATTAGTCCTCTTGCTGCTCCTATCACTGTGCAGACCGCAGATGGTACCTCTCTTTCTGTTGCAGGACGAGGGAATCTTTTGTCGTCCTCTTTTCATGTTCCTGCTGTTTCTTATGTTCTCAAACTGACCATGCAGCTCATATCCGCTGGCCAGCTTACTGATCATGGTTGTCGCGTTATTCTTGATTCTGACTCTTGTTGTGTTCAGGATCACCGCACGGGGGTTCTAGTTGGGACTGGCCCTCGGCGCCATGACTCTCAGCGTCTTTGGGAGCTTGACTGGCTTCATCTACCTTCTGCTGCCTCGGCCAGTCTCTCTGTTTCCACGACTGCTTCAGCATCCGTTGCTTCTTCTACCGGGACTTTTGCTCAGTGGCATCACCGTTTGGGTCACCTTTGTGGTTCACGACTGTCTTCTTTAATTCGTCGAGGTCTTTTAGGCTCTGTGTCTGGTGATGCTTCTTTATACTGTACGGGTTGTAAGCTTGGCAAACAGCTACAACTCCCCTACCATTCTAGTGAGTCTATATTACAGCGTCCTTTTGATCTTGTTCATTCTGATGTGTGGGGTCCGGCTCCTTTTGTTTCAAAAGGGGGTCATCGATACTATATTCTTTTTATAGATGATTTTTCTCGCCACACTTGGATATATTTTATGTCCTCTCGTAGTGAGGTTTTATCCATCTATAAGACTTTTGCCACCATGATTCGCACTCAGTTTGATTCTCCCATTCGTGTTCTTCATGCTGACTCAGCAGGAGAGTATCTGTCCGGCGCTCTTCGAGCTTTTCTTGCCACACAGGGCACTCTTTCTCAGTTTTCTTGTCCTGGTGCTCATGCTCAGAATGGTGTGGCTGAGCGCAAGCATCGTCATCTACTTGAGACAGCTCGCGCTCTTATGCTCGCTTCCGCTGTTCCACCTCACTTCTGGGCTGAGGCCGTTTCCACTGCTACCTACTTGACCAATATCCAACCCTCTTCTGCTCTGAAGGGTGGGATTCCAGTTGAGCGTCTTTGTGGCATGCCCCCTGATTATTCTGGACTTCGTCTTTTTGGATGTGTGTGCTATGTTTTTCTTGCACCTTGTGAACGCACCAAGCTGACTGCTCAGTCTATTGAGTGTGTTTTTCTGGGATATAGTGCTGAGCATAAGGGATATCGTTGTTGGGATCCTGTTGGCCGACGGATACGGATATCACGAGATGTCACTTTTGATGAGTCTCATCCCTTCTATCCTCGTCCTTCTTCCTCTCCTACTTCCCTCGTTGAGCCATTGTCTTTTCTGATTTTTCCTGACACTCTAGTTGCCACTTTCCCTTCACGATCGGTGTCTCCTTTATCGCCGGCTTCTTCACCACCGTCCTCTCCTACACAGCTCTCTTCAGATGTTGTTTCTCCATATCCTCTCCACTACACTCGTCGTCCGCCAGCTGAGGACTCTTCTGATATGCCATCTTCTTCTTCTGATGAGCCATCTTCTTCAGTGCCTCCTCCTCGTTATGCTCTTCGCGATCGACAGTCTATTCGGCCTCCTGAGCGTTTTGCTTTTGTTGGTGCAGCTCTGGCCGAGCCGACTTCTTACCGTGATGCTGTTATTCATCAGGAATGGCAGCATGCGATGGCGGAGGAGATTGCTGCCCTTGAGCGCACTGGCACATGGGATCTTGTTCCACTTCCTTCACGTGTCCGTCCTATTTCTTGCAAGTGGGTCTATAAGATTAAGACTCGCTCTGATGGTTCCCTTGAGCGCTACAAGGCTCGTCTTGTGGCGCGTGGTTTTCAGCAGGAGCATGGTCGTGATTATGATGAGACATTTGCCCATGTGGCTCACATGACCACTGTTCGCACTCTTCTTGTTGTTGCTTCTGTTCGAGAGTGGTCCATCTCTCAGCTTGATGTCAAGAATACCTTTCTTAATGGTGAGCTGCATGAGGAGGTCTATATGCAGCCACCACCGGGGTATTCTGTTCCTGAGGGCATGGTTTGTCGGCTTCGTCGCTCTTTTTATGGGCTCAAGCAAGCCCCTCGTGCTTGGTTTGAGCGTTTTTCTTCTGTGATCACTGCCGCTGGTTTTTACCGCGGTGCTCATGATCCTGCGCTCTTTGTTCACACCTCTTCTCGTGGTCGGACTCTTCTTCTTCTGTATGTTGATGACATGATCATTACTGGCGATGATTCTCAGTATATTGCCTTTGTAAAGGCCCGTCTCAGTGAGCAGTTTCTCATGTCCGATCTTGATCCTCTCCGATACTTTCTTGGGATAGAGGTTTCTTCCACCTCTGAGGGTTTCTTTCTCTCCCAAGAAAAGTATATCCAGGATCTTCTTGATCGTGCCTCTCTCAGCGATGAGCGTCTGGTAGAGACTCCTATGGAGCTCAATGTTCACCTTCGACCTACTGATGGTGAACCTCTTGAGGATCCTACTCGCTATCGCCATCTTGTTGGGAGTCTTGTTTACCTTGGTGTCACTCGTCCTGACATTTCTCATCCAGTTCATATTCTGAGTCAGTTCGTTTCTGCTCCCACTCAGCTCCACTATAGTCATCTTCTTCGTGTTCTACGATATCTTCGTGGAACCATCTCTCGTCGTCTTTTCTTTCCACGCTCCAGCTCTTTCTGACTCCAGGCATACTCACGATGCTACATGGGCTAGTGATCACTCTGATCGTCGGTCCCTTTCTGCTTACTGTGTTTTTCTTGGTGGTTCTCTCATTGCTTGGAAGACTAAGAAACAGACAGCAGTTTCTCGTTCGAGTGCTGAGGCTGAGTTGCGGGCTATGGCTCTTTTGACAACAGAGGTTACATGGCTACGGTGGTTGCTTGAGGATTTTGGTGTCTCTGTTTCTACACCGACTCCTCTTTTATCTGACAGTACAGGGGCTATCAGCATTGCTCGAGATCCAGTGAAACATGAACTCACCAAGCATATTGGAGTTGATGCTTCTTATATGAGGTCACAGGTACAGGATGAGGTCGTGGCTCTTCAGTATGTGCCTTCAGAGCTCCAGTTGGCAGATTTCTTCACGAAGACACAAACTAGAGCTTATCATAACTTTTTCCTCTCTAAAGTCAGTGTTGTTGATCCACCATGAGTTTGAGGGGGGTGTTAGACAGTATCCTGTTATTCCTTGTATAGATATTGCCTAATATAGGCTTTCCCTTTATACCCTCATGTACATGTATATATATTGGCCCATTGGCCTCTTGATGAATATAAGTGATATTCATAACAGCCACGTGATCAGCTGGCTCGAATCTCGAGGAGCGCCTGGGTGGGTGGCTCATGTCTCACCCTGATCACCTGGCTCCGTGCTGCAGGACCCAGAAAATCATGGCCATCATTTCCACAACCTCCTCCTGCTTGCTCCTGTGCCGGCGTACGTACGTAATCGTCACGACTCACGACAACGGCGAGCAATCTCGCACCAGAATTAGCAAAGAATGTTATGCCCTTTACAGACGAGGCACCAGAATGTTCAGCTTCAATCAGCTCAATGATATCATCGTTTCGATCGAGCGCTAGTACTGTTCTAGTACGTTCCTTCTCTCTGCATGTATTGGGTTCTTGCACGCGAAAACGCCCCAAAAGAAAAAAAATAAAAAGAACAGTACATACAGAGAGGTGTTATGGTCACTGCAAATGGACAATGCTACGTACACTTTTGCATCGAACAATCTTTGCCTGCATCATGCATGGAGGACGAAGGCACCTAAAGTCTAAAGCTCGATCGCTATCATTCAAAGAATGGATACGTGAATGATAAGAAAGAAGAAGATTAAAGGATGGCCATGTCTCGTCATACTTGCCATTTAAGCAAGGGTACGTTATGTTTACTGCAACGTGCGACAATCATATAAAGTTATCCAAGATAGTTAATGCTAAACACCACCGTGAAGAAGTTGAAAATATAGCGAATACATATACGTAGGATTTGTATTGTGGGAGAGGTATATATAGGGTACAGCTTGGAAAAATCCACGGTTTAAATCGATCGATGGAAAAGATATATAGCTGACAAAGAGAATGTGGGGATAAAAAACGTATAGCTCGATTCGTAACAGAAGACACAGCAAGCTATACCTGATCATCGACTGAAAGACCGAAACCAATTATATATGTTCATAGCTAGCGTTGAATGCATTCTCCAAGACTCCAACACAACGGGCAAACTTCTCCAAAAGCACACAACGTGCGATGCATGGGGAAAAATAAGCGCTCATGAGCTGGTACACCGTACACATATATAATGACAGAATATTTAGTCATTCACATCGATCATCACCTCGGGAGTCGGGACAGAAGAGAAGAGGAGGAGAGCATCTGGAGCTAACAAGCTTTGGTACAGTGGGAAGCAACCAAACACATCAACCTAGCTTTCGCCTTGGAGCGGGAGAAAAGACTTTGGATTGGAAATTAGCCGAGCGCGCGTGAGATCGAAGCCTAGCCAACCTTGCCTTCGGCAATGCATTTTTGCGTGGTGCACTGCAGAAGGCAGAAGCAGCTGTTAGAAGGGCCGGACAAGTTCCAGTATCGCATTCCAGTCTCTTCTCTTCCATGCATCCTGACATTTCCACAGAAATACATGCCATATTGCCATGCCATGCATGTACCATTCGTACATTTGTACAGTATATATAGACAAAGATATGTACACCTCAGGAGTTACGATCGAGTGATATGCGTCGCCATATATATATATATATATATATATATATATATATATATATATATATATATAAAGCTTGCTCAAATTGAAAGGCATGTGTAGTTCACAGTTTTTACTATCCTTACGCGAGGATTGGTAAAGGTGGGGCGCACGAACTGACCGAGACTCTTTACTGCTAGCTTCCAGAACGCGCGACGCACGGAATATATAGAGCTTATGATCGATGAGTCACGTCATCCAAAGGCCAAAGCTGCATGTACTTGATCTTTCGGTTGGTGTGTTCATTATTCCGTTCAGCTTGTGCAATGTGATCACTAAATATCTTCTCGAGGCCATGCATCGATCCATCCACAATGCATGATTACGTTCGGCAATGGAATCTATTATTTCCTTTGGGTTTTCCCCTATGAAGTCCAGACTATTTGAAAGTTATAAAAATAGTAAAATAAAAACAAATGGTAAATAGCGATTATTACTTGCTTTAAAATTTATACAATTTATACAATTCTTCTTCTTCCCAGTAACAATTAATTGTGCAGCTGCAGAGAGCTCATTTTTTTGAGGTCGCGGCAGAATCACACGTAACGTTTCCAAGGCTCCAGGCGCACGGCAAAACCTCACAGACGAGGCCCTTCTCGCCGGTGCGGCTCGCCTCACGCACCGGCACCGTCTTGTACTGCCTCCGGCAGCGGCGCACGCATGTGATGTGGGGTGCACGGGTTGGCGCGGCACGGCGGAAATTCTGAGCGCGCGGGCCGGCAGGCCCAGCCAAACGTCGTGCTATGCATGCCGGCCGCGTCGCGCTCATCTTGGCCCACGGGCTGCCTCCCGCCTGCGGGCTTTGCGCCAACAAACTGGCGGCAATCCCAAAACCGAGGGCGTGACGGGAAATCCAATGATCCATTTTGGCACAGTTTTCGGACTGATTTTTCCCTAGAAAAAGTTATACTCCCAACGAGTGATGTTTATAGCGATAGATAGTGTTAGAAACCGATTGACGTATCCTATGTGGACTTTTCTTTATCTCTAAGCAGAACTGCTATATATAGGAGGCAGGGGGTTACCTCATTGTACACAAGCATACAGAATAATAAAGCAGACTCGTTCATCCTCATATTGTGTCTCTCGCCCTCTCTCTCTGTTCTCCACTTTAGATCTATTAGGCAACCCCGGACTATTCGATAGCGAGGTTGTCAAACACGTTATCAGCACGAAGCTCTGCCGGAGATCAGATTGAAAGGTGAGAACGGTAAGAATTGAGTGATTGAATCTAATCGCTCACTTGTATTTTGCTTCTAATCTACAAGTTTGCAGTGATTGTTTACGGATCGTAGTATGAAATTACTGTACAAGAAGTTGCAGTACAGAAAGCTACATGTTGGCACGAAGCCACTGTTGCTACAATACAGTACGCGATCGGATCAGCACGAAGCGCCAGCATCGGTCGCCGTCAGCTTGGTCTTGCGCGCATGTAGCACGCCCCCCTGCGGCCAACGGCTCGGCCACGAAGCGCCAGCCTCTCTGGCCGTCGACCACTCGATGCGCTCGATGCCGTTGGTGGCCACCGCCCGACCCAGCTTGCCGTAGAGGTTGAAGATCGGCCGCGCTTCACGACCGATGGCCCTACCCTGCTTGGACTCGGCATGAAGCCGTACCGGTCGCCAGCGCTGCAGATCGCCGTCACTCACCGCATAATAGCGCGCCTGGTGGACGGCGTCTTAGCGGCAGCGTCGCGATCCGCCATTGCCGCGCGCTCCGTAACCTGCCGGCCGCGCTCGGCGTATCGTCGGTGTCGCCAAACTAACCGGCGCGTCGCTTTCTTAGGCTCGCGGCCGCGCCGTGCTGCCGAACGACAACAAACCAAGCCAGCGAGCCAAATCACCGCCGGCTCGCGATGCGCCAGCGCTGCGCTTCATTGGAAACGTTCCTCATGATCATGTTGCCGGCAAACCCTCGTGCATTGGAACTGCGTGACGCATCTCGCGCTCCCTCTCCCGGTCGCCGAAGTCCCCGCGTGCATCGCTCCCGGTCGCCGAAGTCCCATCGGCTGTTTTGGCAGATAGAACATGAAGTTCAAAACGCACTATGGAGATGGACTTGAAGTCCAGCAACTTCATTTTGCTTTTGAAGCCAATCGGGTACGAAGACATTAAATGCCAACCGGTTATGAAACCAATGAAATCCAGAATAAAGGGCAACGTGGGGGGAGGGGTGAATTACCCTTTTTGCCCCCAGTTTTATTATCCACTTTTATTCTTTTCCTTCCTTTTCAGAAATGCATTAAGAATTCCGAAAAAATGGTTAGAAAACCCTGAAAATTGCCAGAAAATATGAAAATTCCTAGAAAATTGCAGAAAATTTTATGGCTCTGTTTTTAATTTTACTTAGCCTTATTTTCTGCATTTATGAATTATTGCATGAATTTTCGCATTAATTGCATTGTTTAGAATATCAAAAATTTCTGAGAATTTATTTTCGCATTTATGAATTTATGAATTGTGCAATTATTATCTATTCTGAATTTATGAATTGAACATTTATTGTTCTGTTCCATGCATTGTATTTATTGTTTAAATATAGTTCATTAGAAATTCGAGCACGCCGCACGAAACGGCAAACTGTCGCGCCAAGAAGGCCGACGTGCATGGAACTAAATGCGTCGCGTGCATGAAGCCGCACTAAACAGATCGCACCAAGCTGATCGCGCGCATGAATCTTGCATTTATGAATCTTTATGAATTATGCATTTATGAATCTCGCACTTATGAATTTTGCATTTACCTTGTATTTATGAATTCCGTATTTATGAATCTTGTACTTATGAATTTTGCATTTGTCTCGTATTTATGAATCCCGTACTTATGAATCTTGTAATTATTGCTTTATTTTAGTTTACTGGATATTCATGAGAATTTGATTTATGCATTTATGAATTTTTGCAACCACTCTCTATTAGATTACACGAAGTAATCTAATGAAAGAATCCTATGAATATGTAAATACCTGGCATTGTCATATGTGAGTTTTGAAGAACTGACCCGAATGGTCAGAACTATCTCACATGGGCATCAAATGTGAAGATCGTGCTTATGAGCAAGAAGCTCTGAATTGCCGTCGGTTTAGGGTCCTCGAAGGACAAGTAACCTACTGCCGAGCAAAACGATCAAGTTTTGTACTCCCCGAGTATCACTTTTCAGCCACTGTGAAGAATGAATACATGGCTGAGGTGAGTACACTTGAGTTACGGACTGCACCTCAGAAGCAGTTCGAGAAGCTCAAGTCCACCATCTTGCTCCAAGCACAACAAGATTGGGTTCGCCTGAAGTTAACAGGCTACAGAACAGTGGTTGTTAATGAATTTTGAATAATGAATTGTAAGCTCTCGAAGAGCATACATTTCCTTTTCTCATGAATAGAATTTCAATTTATTCTTTATTCCAGTATTCTATATTTTTAAACAATATTTGAATTACTTTGCCACTATATGATTAGAATTATGTTTCTTTTTTATTTAGATATTGTGTAGCGCCCAATGGAGGTGATATGTATTGTTGATAGTGGCACAACAAATACCATCTTAAGAGAGTCGAAATATTTCCAGATAATCACGAAGAATGCTGGAAGGATAATGAAAATCGCAGGAAGCGATACGCATATAATAGGTTCAGGAAGAGCCACAATTATATTGTCAATAGGTACAACTTTGGTAATTGATGAAGCCTCCTTGTACCCTGAATCAACGCACACTCTCTTAAGTTTTAACAGATATCCGCGCCAATGGGTTTCATGTAGAAACCAATGAAGAAAATGGCAAAGAGCATTTGTGCATTATGAAGCACGCGGAGTATGAAAAATGGTATTAAGAAAAATATCCCTCATATGAATCTAGGTTGTACTACACGATAATCAATGCACACGCAGTGTATACTTATTTGAAGACTGTATCTAGAAGCTCTGAATTATTTTCATTATGGCATTGTATATTTAGGTCATCCTGGTCTTAGATTGATGAAAAATATAGTTAACAACTAACAAGGTCATGGCATTAATGTTAAAAATTTCCCGAATCACGAAGATTTTGTGTGCCATGCATGTGCCACTGGGAAATTAATAACAAAACCCTCTGTTATGAAAGTGCAACATGAAATCCCTGCATTCCTGGAACGCATTCAGGGGGATATTTGCGGTCCGATTCAGCCCTTGTTAGGGCCGTTTCGATACTTTATGGTGCTCATTGATACTTCCTCAAAATGGCCGTATACATGTTTGCTGTCAACAAGGAATCATGCATTCGCAAAGCTGATCTCGCAGATCATCAGAATTAAGAATGCTTTTCCTGATCATCGCCTGAAGTCCATTCGAATGGACAATGCCAATGAATTTACTTCCAAGGCATTTGATGATTATTGCACAACAACTGGAATAACTGTTGAGCACTCTGTACCGCACATCCATACGCAAAATGGAATAGCTGAAGCACTAACAAAGAGGATTAAGCTCATAGCCCGACCACTCTTGCAAAGTTGTAACTTGCCCAACACTTGTTGGGGACACGCAGTCATGCACGCAACAACACTCATCAATTATAGACCGTCGGCCTACAACATCCATTCAACTATGCAACTAGTGCAATGGGTCATCTTGAAGATTTGAATGAATGATATATGTACCTATACCACCCCCACAGCGAACTGCAATGGGCCCCCTCCGCAAGTCTGGGATATACGTTGATTATGAGAATGCATCCATAATCAGGTATTTGGAACCCACGACTGGAGATTTGCATACAGCCCAATTCGCTGATTGCATTTTTTTGACGAGGATCGCTTTCTCGTCATTAGGGGGAGGAAATGAACCATTGGATGAAAATACCAGGAAATCATATGGCATTCCATTGGGATCCCTGTGCATGACCCTCGCACTAATGAAGCAAATCATGAAGTCAAGAAAACAATCGATTTGCAGAATTTAGCAAATGAACTGCCTGATCATTTTTGTGATCTGAAGAGCATGGCTAAGTCGCATATACCAGCAAGAAATGCACCAGAGAGGGTGGAAATACCAAAGAAAGCAGAAGGTATCCCTCATCCTGTTCAGAGGCCTCAAAGAAAAAGAACAGGAAATCTGGCTTCTCAAAACCAAAGTACCCGGAGACGTCTGGGGAAAAATGGGCAAGAGGACTTACCATAGCCAATCACAAAAATGCCCCAAAGCAAGAAGGGGAGCCAGTTGAGACCTGGCACTGGAAAGAAGCCTGTGAAAAAGGCAATTCCAGATTTGAATCTTCAATTGGAAGAAGCCGCCGGAAATAATGTGTGCGCACACATTGGCAAAGAAAAACTAAAGGAACTTGCTCCTGGAATGGGAAATAGCAATGAAGAGCAAGTAGAAGTGCATGAAGCACACCATGACGAAATGGCCATAAATTTTGTAATAATAGGAGAATCTATGAAAAGAGCAACAACCATTGCAAGGCTTGTTGTTCAAGGTTTCACTCAACGTCCTGGGGTTGATTATGAAGAAACCTATTCTCCGGTCATGGGTGGAATTACCTTTAGATACTTGATCTCAATGGCAGTCAACTTGAAGTTGAGAATGAAGCTAATGGATGTTGTCACAGCATATTTGTATGGAAACTTGGATTCGGAGATTTATATGAAAGTACCGAAAGGTATCCCTATCCCGAACCAAGACAGAGCAAACAGAAACTTATACAGTGTGAAATTGGAGAAATCACTGTATGGGCTGAAGCAGTCAGGAAGAATGTGGTACAATCGCTTGAGTGACTTTCTTTGCAAGAAAGGCTACACGAACAGAAGATTGTCCATGTGTGTTTATACAACGATCCCCGAATGGATTTTGTATAATCTCCGTCTATGTAGATGACTTGAACATCATTGGGACGGATGAAGAAATTGAAAAAGCATGCACATACTTGAAGCCTGAATTTGAAATGAAAGACTTGGATAAAACCAAGTTCTTTTTAGGCTTGCAGCTTGAACATGTCCAAGGCGGAATCTTGGTACACCAATCATCCTACACGCAGAAAGTGTTGGAGAGATTTGGTTTTGAGAAGGTATACCCCGCAAAGACCCCAATGGTCGGAAGGTCACTCCAAGCAGACCTAGACCCATACAGACCTAGAGAAGAGGGGGAGGAAGTCCTGGGAGCGGAATTCCCATATTTGAGTGCAATTGGAGCACTCATGTACCTTGCGAATAGCACTAGGCCGGACATTGCGTTCGCCGTGAATTTGCTAGCACTGATGCAAAGGCGTAACCCACCAAAAGGCATTGGAAAGGGGTTAAGGACGTCTTCCGTTCCCTCCAAGGAAGCAAAGATCTCGGTTTGTTCTATAGAAGGAACAATAAATTGAATTTGGTTGGCTATGCCGATGCTGGGTATATCGGACCCGCATACTGGTAAGTCACAAACCGGGTATGTTTTCCTTTGCGGTGGAACAACAATTTCGTGGAAGTCATCAAAGCAAACTCTTGTCTCGACGTCGACAAACCACTTAGAAATAATTGCCTTGTATGAAGCTTCTCGAGAATGTGCATGGCTTCGAAGAATGGTTCAACACATCCAGAAGTCATGTGGTTTGAACATGGAACAAACCCCCACCATTATCTATGAAGATAATGCAGCTTGTGTTGCTCAAGTGCAAATGGGATATGTGAAGAGTAACCTCACAAAGCATATCAACCCCAAGTTCTTTTATGCTCATGAATTGCATAAGATGAACGAGATAAAGATACTGCATACTAAGTCGTGTGAAAATCTCGCAGATTTATTCACTAAGTCACTCCCGGCATCTTCCTTTGGAAGATGTGTTAGAGGAATCGGGATGATGAGGCTTAGAAAAGTGCAGATTTCAGGGGGAGAATTTTCACATACTCCTACATAAATCTTGAACATGAAGTTTGAATACCCAACGTGAATCTTGAAGATTAACATTGAAGTTTGGGTGGATTGTACTCTTTTCCTTAGGTAAGTTTTTCATTGAAGTTTTCTTACATAAGGTTTTTGATGAGGCAATCTGTGCAACACAGCAAGCGTGTGCTATGTACTCTTTCTCCAATTATTTTTCCCACTGGGTTTTTATGGAGTTTTAATGAGACATATGCATCTCGCAATGAAGAGTCCAAGGGGGAGTGTTAGGAAACCGATTGACGTATCCTATGTGGACTCTTCCTTATCTCTAAGCAGAACCGCTATATATAGGAGGCAGGGGGTCACCCCATTGTACACAAGCATACAGAATAATAAAGCAGACCCATTCCTCCTCATATTGTGTCTCTCGCCCTCTCTCTCTGTTCTCCACTTTAGATCTATTAGGCAACCCCAGACTATTCGATAGCGAGGTTGTCTAACAGATAGATAATTAAAGAGGAGAAAGAGAGAATTTATTAGTGATGTCTATGGCATTTTTAATAGGTAGTGTGTGTTTTAGTAATCCAAAGATACCAATTATGCATGTTTTATGCCACTCAGCATGCAGGGAAATGCATTGCGGGAATCGTTCGGACTCCCAATGGCAAATTTGCGATGTCTATTCTTTTTGGTCAAATACAAAAAGCGATTTCTTGTATGAGACACCACTTTCTTCTCTTTCTTCTTTTAATGACCGTCCATATCGTCTTTTTACCTATGTGGCACAGTATAGACACTACTTAGACATCGCCTACGTGATCCATTGAAACTGCCCTAAAGAGAAGCAGAAGCTGCTATATGCCATGTGGCTACGCGAAAGTTCAGTGACATTGCAACTGACACCATCGGGCGTGGTATAAGAATGGTTCAAAACATGATGAAGCAAAACCGTGTCACCGGGCGTGGTATAAGAATGGTTCAAAACATGATGAAGCAAAACCCGGGCGCGTGGCACTTAACAAAGTGTTTTTTATGGGTGTTGCTAGCGCTCGGACGCTGTACAGTCCCCTTCAAGATGGTGTAATATTTGAGAATACTATGTGTAGTAAATATGATCAATAGCTACAATACAAAATTATCAACGGGTGCGGTAAATTGACATAACCTCAATGAAGAATTTTGAAAAAAAAAATCTCAGCCTCCTCCAAACATATTATTTGGATATACATAGTAGCGCTTCTATGCTACCTCACAAGTATCAAACAAACAAATAGGTGATGTTATATATGATGCAACATGCTGGGTCTTAGTATGCAACAATTACGAGAACTTTCACAACCGCGTGTAGCTTGTATGAAATACGTAGCCTGGTGTTAGCTAGGACTTGGATTGTGAGAATGGAACTTTTTGTTCTTGCCATTGAAAATATGTGTAACTTTGGTTATTCCGTCAAGAATACGCACATTTTGTTTTTGCCTTTGCGGTTTTTTTCTCCTTCGTGAGTTTTTTCCTGTTAAATCTTGTCTCTCATTTTTCACCATGCTTCTAACCCTAACAAGTGGTATCAGAGCTTGTTCTTCCCTAACAGTTTTCTTGCCATGGTACGATCTCATGGCATTATCATGTAACAACAAAGGATGTATTTCCAGCTCACTTTCAGTTTGTGACTAGGTGCTGGAAATGAACTCGATCTCCTCTTTAGCTCTTTCATGAGTTTCGCGTCAACAATAAAGCGCATCTGCGAGGACCAACACACAAAAGGTTGCACTAGTAGATCGTACCCTGAAGCTGCTCATTGACGTAGCTTGTGGAGTTCTCCCATCTCATTCGTTCAATCTCGATCCAACCCTCTAGACCTAAACTACACTTTAATGGACAAATTTTCATTGAATTTTTCAGAAAGTTTCTTACCGTCAGATCTAAATGCACAGTCAAGATCGAACTACACATGTAGTTTTGCTTTCTTAAATGTGCGTAGATTCGCATCTTGAGCTGCTGCAGCTTCTACAAAGAACTCATCAATGCAGCTTCATGATATCTCTTGATTATCTCTTCCTTTTCAATTAGAGCCCATCACCAACTCCTACTCTCATAAACCCCTTCGACTTCTCCCTCCCACACTCTCCTAGATCACGGGTCTAATAATCTAGTGCGGTTCTTGGGCCTGCACCTGCGCTTTTCTCCGAAGATTGTTTCTTTTAATCTGAATTGTTTCGTGTTTTGGTGGCTTGTACCATGGGATGTGTAGAAATTTAAGTTACAATCTTGTTAGGTTGATAGATTGGACAATTAACTTCTTTCTTGTTTGGTTCATTGTGTAAAAACCACTCTTTTATGCGACGGAAGGGGGAGAAGGGGGGAGGGATTGTTGGGGTTTTTTTTCCCGATACAGAAGGCACCCAAACCGGCCAGCATATTGTGATTTTCTTGATGCGAGATTTGCCCACCTTTTATTTCTTTAGGAGAATCAGTAAGGACTAATGGGCATGTCTAGAGACATATACTGTAAAATCTGATATGATCTAATTGCTTAGTTGCCTCATCATTATGTCTTGCGAAAAGAAAAAAAATAGTACAATGGCAAAATGCCTATGTGAATAGGTGTTGCAAAGGGGAAATATGTATCTATGGATGTAGGAACATTTATGAGCACAACAAAACAACAGCTCTTAAATTACATATACCAATGCATGTGTATGTGTTACTATGATTACTCCATTGTACGTGGAAAGTATTCAATTCACATATGATGTAATGTTTCACAACAACAACAACAACAACAACAACAACAAATCCTGATTTCCTCTAGTATTTCATGTTTCCTTTCCCTTGTGATACAATACAATGATTATAATTTATTGGATGTTTGGTTGTGATATAAGTTCATATACTTGTTGTCCTTTCCTTACTAATTATTGTATATGATGGAAAGGGCGGCCCGCGTAATTAACTTAGGGTAGCGATTGTAACACCGCCATTACTCAGAGGTAATTACACTAATCTCAGCATATTAGCTAACAAAACATCGGGCGCACTCGACACTTTATCAGCAATACATTGTATTCAGAGTGTTGCAGCAAAAACAATAATTAGAGACTGAAATGGAAACTCATTACATTTCATTGCCACAAAGGGCTACAAGTCCTGTAGATTAATTATATATAAGATCCAAGTACAACAAAAAATATAATACAAAAGTACTAATTACCCCAAAGATTGATGAAGCCGATGTACAATCTACCTAACAATCTTACCCTCCTAGTAGACCACATCATCGTAGTTCTGATCCTGCGGGTGACCCTCACCCCATGCCTCGTAGGCGAATCCATTGGGATCCGCGTCCCAATCGGGTACTTGATCACCGGAGCAATTCTCTAAGCAAAGGGGGATTTAAGCAAGAGTGAATTGGTACTCAGCAAGCATTAATAACAAAATGCAACATATGAATTTTTCTCACATCCATTTCATACATACCTTCCTCAAATCCTTTTTTTCAGAAAATAAGTTTTATTAGGAAATGTGTATTTTCGGTTTTGAATTATTAAAATGCTACTAGCACTCGGATATGAGGCAGACTAAGCTTCTGTAGCGTCCAATCTAGGAGACAGGCATGAATTCATGATTCAACCCTACGTAGGTTTGTAGCACTTTACCCATAGTGAATCCAACCCCAGTTAAGAACTCAGATGGTTTATCACTACTCGGTATCTAATCTCCAACTCTGGTAGCTAACGAGTCGTGGTGTCCTCGATTGTTCCCTACCCACTTGCAACCTATCAGTTGTATCCCGACTTCAATGCACATAGGCGATACTCATCTCGTGACGTTTAAATATAGTGCCCCGGCATTAACGCTTTTGCCCTATGGGTCTTAACGCTTTTGCTAGCTACCCTGGTCTTACCGGTCTTGCCCTAATAGGTCTTACCAGTATGCCTCACCAGGCCTACACTAGTCTTACCAACCCAGTTATCTAATACATACCCGTTGTGGAGATCATACATCTTCATAGGACAATCTTTTCTGGCTGTTTTCACACACTATGGTTGATACGAAATTATACGTCTCATTGCCCGAGTGTAGTTTCTTTAACCTTATATTCTAGCATATGTAGAGTGTCCCACTAGCAACTCAAGCATCCACAACTTCGAGCACCCTCTACCCACCTCATCACCAGCTCCATTCGTTGGACAAGCCATGTCAACACATCAATAATCAATTACTGCCTCAACAGTTTATCAACACACCATCTTTCCAACTGCATCCGATTTAGGGTTATCTTAAAAAGGGATTTTCCAATGCATGGGTAATATCACTTATAAGCAAATATAATTGATTAAAATTATTCAAATATGATTAAGAGATACTTGACTGAATAATATGCGTCCTCACACAGTTACCAAAGATGACCTCCTGATTGATTTAAGTCACTTCCTGAAATCATAGAATATTTTAATTTATATGGCCATTAAAGTATTGCACGTTTTAGGGTATCCAACCTTTTTCCCAATTTCTGTTAATTTGATGCTTATATACTATGTATTTCAATTTGGAGTATTCTAAATCGATGCAATTTAACTGAGCGCATTTTAATCTGGAATGGTTCAATATATCTTATTTTAATTTGGCGTAGTTTAATTTAAAATATTTTAACTTGCCATATTTTTACCTCGGTGTATTTTAATCTGCGTTGCTTATTAAAATTTGAGGTTATGATTTCATTCTTGTAGAGGTAATATGTCCCTATTTTTAATTAGGGATATTTGATTATTTTGCCACAAAGTTGATGTGCACTCGATGATTTGCCACGGTATGTCTCATTGACAAATCATCGAGTGCACATTAACTTTATGGCAAATAATCAATTATTCTATGACAATCGCTAGTTTTATGTCTTTTTATTTAATTATTCGTTGGTATTTATCCTCTTTATATTTCAAGTTTTACTGTAAATTTTTATAGATATCATTACGGTTCTTCACACACACACACACATAGGAAGTATACGATGAAAATACGAAAGTAGGTAAATATGGACATTAGATCAAATTTAAATGGCTCAGATCTAGGTGGAATCCCATCTCCTCTATTTAAGGTATAAAATTTTGTAATTTTTCTAAAGGATTTTGTGTAAAATAATGCTACCTAAATCTAGGGATAGCAACGGGGCCGGGTACCTCCGTGGACCCGGACCGGAGACACGGAGTTTGGACTCAGACCCGGACCCAAAGTCAATCACGGGTCCAAATCCGGACCCGGACCCGACCAGGTACCCGGACCCGAACAAAATTCGTGTGTTCCGAACGAGTCCAATGTTTTTCTCATACTATTTAATATTCTACAAACTGTACAAAAGCACTTCGGGTCTGGGTCTGGGTACCCACGGGTCCAAAATGAGACTCAGACCCGGACCCGGACCAGAACTCGGACCCGAAGTAATATACCCGTGGGTCCAAATTTGGACCCGAACCCGAACCCGAATCCACCGGGTTAGGTACCCGTGGGTACCCGGACCCACGGGTATTTTTGCCATCCCTACCTAAATCTAAACCATTTAAATTTAATTTAACATCTCTATGTATCTACGTTCATAATTTTACCTTATTTCTATGTATACTTCCTTTCGATCCGGCTTTATCCCATCCCCTCGCCATTCTACTTTCTCCACCCCCACCCCATCCCCACATTCCTCCCGATCTCCTCCCCCACGCCGTCGTCTCCTCCGGCCACCGGCCCAGCCACGGCATTCGGCCCCCGCCTCCTCACACCATCACCTCCTTACTAATTACGGTAATGGTGGAAGGGGTCTTACACAGGGTCTAGAATGACCGTTCTCATTTCAGAGTTAACTCAGCATGTTTCTTTTTTTGCTTAATGGAACTATTATTAATTTGTTATAACATTGTTGATATATCAGCGCAGTGGCAGACGCAGAACTTTACCAATGGGGGTTCGAAATAAAACATTATAATATCTTTTGAATATAGCTAAATACTCTTTTCATTCTTTTTAAGTGTCATTTTAGAAGACGTGCAATCAAAATTTCTAACATTCAATCATTAGTGTATTTTCAATTATCTAAATTGAAAATTTTTATCAAAAATATTTTTTATAAAATTATTATTTTTACTATGAAAATCCATGATGTCATTTAAAATAGAACATAGAGGGATTAACACGCTAAGTATTTAGATGACTCAACTAGCATCCTACGTTTAAAAAATAATACATTTTATTTTAGCACAACTCTATTACAAGTCACTCTTTTTAAAAACTGATATCTAGCAATTACACTCTTCTCTTTTCTTATGCCCTATCTTAGCATACCTGCATATGAGAAATGAGGTATTTGGCTTGTATATATAGGCTCGATTTATCACCATAAACATAATATCATTTTTGTAAAGAACAAAATATCTAAAACAATCTAGAACCTTCATATGAAATTAGATATTTGTAAGTATTTATAAATATTAAAATTGGATAATCTAGAACCTTCATATGAAATTAGATATTTGTAAGTATTTATAAATATTAAAATTGGATAATCTAGAATCTTCATAAGAAATTATCTCTTTTGATTATTGAGAAACTAATTGGGTGCATACACCTTGCTGGGAATATCGCTACTTTTTTTTGTTCTACATACTCCCTCTGTTCACAAATAGTTATCGTTTTGGACATCGACACGATATCAACAATATAGCTTTGACCACTATTTTCTATTATAATACATTTGTAAAATCCAATAAAATTATAATATTATAAAAGTACTTTTCAAGACAAACTACACATATGGTTTTCATATATCCAATTTAAATATTTAAAAAGATATTGATAATCAAAATTTTAAAAATTTGACTGCATCTATGTCCAAAACGATAACTATTTGTGATTAGAGTGAGTATAAGTCTAAGCTCACCATACACACAGACCAAGGAGAAACTAAATCTAAAAAATATTACTGAACCATGCATACCCCTATTGAGTGGTGTACTATAACTAGTTATTCACTTTTCATCATTAAAGTAGGGGCACGAGGTGAAAATTTTGCAATAACTACACATTTAATCTCCTTAATAGACTTGTATTGTGAGATGGTGCTTTCCATGAAAATGGAATTGCATTGCGAGATGTAGAGAGTAATATGGTATGTAAATGCTATTAGTTCCATATAAAATAATAACACAAAAATAAGAATACGTTTTTCTATTGTTTAAAAAGAATTTATACAATGGAACTAATTAAACACAAATAGAGCTAAGAAGAGAAATTAGCGCACGCTATGTACATAACAATTTGAGAAATACCGTTTATCTTAACTAATAGTCAAAACCTCATTTATATAATCTTGAAAAGAATACATATAAAAGATATATAAGATGTGTATTCCTTTCTGAAGCTCTTAATACGATAGTATAAAATTTTGATATTGCTATATCATGTATTTCAATAAAATCTATGTGCTAGACCCTAATATACAGTGAAACAAGATTAGAAGCCTAATTATCTAGCTAAATTAACTATATGATGTTTGTTTGTCTCTACAGAGTAGTAAGGAGAATTATTCAATTTGTGCTTCGCCCGACAAGGCCTTTGTCTTGTCCGGTGGACTGATAGGGCTAGAGTTCATGTTGACTCGATTCAGGGTTTTTGTTCACTAGAGTCTCCAAAAATAGAGGGAGAAGGGCGGTAAGGAATGGGAGCAATTGTGAGTGGCACGTTAGGTTTTAGGAAAACGACGGATGTTTGAGATGACGGATCTAGTGGGGGAGAATAGGGATGATAATTTCCTCCGTGGCACGGAGCCCCATGGGGGAAATTTCCTTGGAGGTGGAGGCGGGCGAGGAGGGTGGGTTGATCTCTTTGAGCGAAAGAATAGGTTTTGGCTTGGTTATTATTTACTTCCTTTTGGGTTTTGATTCTATGATGCACCAAAGGAATAACATGAAATTTTGTTTCCTTTTTAATTGTTGGTCTACATATTCGAGAAATTACGAGAAGATGTGTTTACTTATGCATTTATCCTCAAGGTATTAGGCCTGACTCGCTTCATCGTAATAATGCCCATTCCATCTAATAAGTGTGAAATTTTGATACCAAAGCAAACATTTGCGTTGGGCTATTGCACTCAAGTGAGGAGTAATTGGACACGATGTTATTCTAGGACATAAAGCCTGGCTTCATCATAGTGTATACATCTATTTGTCTGGGACGTTGTGGGTATATAGTTTGATTTCGGCCAAAAAAACGGGCTACATTCTGAATCCAATGTAAATCCAGATCTAGCATTTTAAGAAATTGTTTAGTAGGATTGCGATGTGTGGTGGAAGCTTGCGCGTATGGTGAGCCATTAATTTGAAGAAAAGGGGCTCTGCTTGCTACAAGGGAGCATCTCATCGCCGATGTTTTACTCCACCACTTGCTAGTGTGCAATGTAGCGTTTTCCATCTGATCACAAAAAGAGCATGGAAGCGAGGTTTGATTTTGTGCTCGCTCGCCAGTCGTATTTTAGCCCTGTGTAACTTTTTTTTTTGTAAATTTGGTTATTTTTTAATTATATCTCTCTTGTGTTTTTAGTCTGAGTTTTCTCATATCGAGACCTAGATATTGCGAAAGCGTATCTATTGCGACCTTCTGTGGTTAAAACCAAACTTTACCTTTGCTCCTTCTGTCGACGCCATCCGTTTCATCATTGGAGGGGATAGATTTGTAGGCTCAATAGTGACGATCAGCATTTCACTTAGGTCAATCACGACACTTCAATGTAATCACAAAATAATGTCAGAGAAAAAGCTCTCTATTTCTATTAGATTAATTTTTCTGTACAAAATAATACCCTATATATAATAGAGAACCTGTAAAAATTAACTAGAATTCACCCATCAATTGATAGACAGTCTTTAACCATGGGGGCATATCCTGTGCAATCAACAGTTTAGTGCAATCACCGTGCAATCAAACTAAAAAAAGTTTCAAAAAATTCTGAAAAAAATCATGGATGTATATCTCAACTTACCCCATCTACGTATAAAATCTCATGATCAAATTCGTCTTATGCTAGAAGTTACAAAAAAGACAAATTTGGAGTGCATTTAAACTGTAAAAGTTTGTTAGAAATTTATTTTTTTTGTAACTTCTAGCATAGGACGAATTTGATCATGAAATTTTATACGTAGATGGGGTAAGTTGTGATGTACATCCATGATTTTTTTCAGAATTTTTTGAAACTTTTTTAGTTTGATTGCACGGTGATTACACCAAACTGTTGATTGCACAGGATATGCCCCCTTTAACCATATCTCAACATCTCCATCTTCTCCGGTCTCCCCTCCTGCTTCCCGTCCAAAGACGTTCTCCGGCTCTCTTTGTTGCCACCTTTCGCGTCCCCCTTCTCCGGCGACCCCCGCAGTGAGCCCTTCTCCTCCCCTTCCTTTGTTTCCACCCGTTCTCCAGATCTTCCCCTCCCCCTTCTCCGGCGGCCGGCGCGGTGAGCTCCAGCCGGAGATCCCCCGTCAACATCCTCGTGGGGGATCATTTCTTTACTCTGTGCAACCTCATCCAATCTCCGGCGCCGACGGCGCGGTGAGCTCCTCTCCTCCCCTTCCTTCGTTTCCACCGTTCTCCAGATCTCCCCTCCCCCTTCTCTGTCGGCCGGCGCGTTGAGCTTCAGCCGGAGATACCCCGTCAACATCCTTGTGGGGGATCATTTCTTTCCTCTGAACAACCTCATCCAAATCTTTTTTTCTGAGATGGATACTCCAATCCATGCAGTTTGTTGCATGGTGGACTACTACTAGCAGTTTATTTTCCAAAAATTTTGGGGGTTCAACTGAACCCCCATGTCCCACGTTAGGTCCGCCCCTGTATCAGCGTTCAATATGGGGACTATTGTTAGGAATCATTCAGACGATGAATTCTCAGTGGCTGGCGATAAGCCAGAAGTAGAGTTCATGGATTTCCAAAATGATGACACACTTCGGCATTATGATTTTGATGATGGCCCTGTGGCTGTTACAGTTCCTTTCCCTTTTGTCAACGGAAAACCTAAATCTGCCCTTGTTGGAGAAACGTCCGCTGATACCATTTGCATAGAGAATACCTCTTCTGAACCTGTAAATTTGTGGAGTGTGAGAATATTCTCTTCAAACCCAGAAGACAGTTATGTATTGTCAATGATGAGACCACCACTAAATGATGCTGATGAGGAGGCAAAGCAGGCTTTTCTTGGTTTGACTTCTGTTGAAGACCGTACGCTTCAGCCTGGGCAAACCCTAACAATTTGGCTGTCCTGTACACCAGAAGATATTGGTTTGCATACATCAATTGTGCATGTTGATATCGGTGATGAGAAGATTGAGCGTGTGGCTTTTCTATTGGCAGATGATAATGTTTCCAAGGCCTTATTTTCTGATAAACCTTATTCCAGGCGACACTCTCAAAAGAAGAAATTTGAGTGTGCTCCCTTTGTGCCAGGTTGCCGGCAGACTCGGCAGCACACTCAAGGATTCAAGTACAAGCTCCCTCAGTTTGCAATACCGGCAGAGATCCGTGAGCTCATTGAAAGTAAACAGAGACCTGATGTATTATCTGAAGAGCTGAGCATGACAAACTACGCGAAATTTTTTAGCACTCTCTTAGTTATGGAAGAGCTTAATTTGGAGGTATTTCAACACCTGTAATAGTCTTAAATGTTAAGCTTTTATCCTTCCTTGCTAACTTCAGAGGCCCACTTGCAGGAGGAGATGAGATCATATGACATGGAGGGTGTCCCAATGAGAAGGAGGGTTAACGAATTTTTGTCTCTTGAGGTCCCTGGTTTGGCAGAAAGAAGGCCGTCACTAGTACATGGAGACTTTATAGTGGCCAGACGTGCTGGGAGTGATGCTCGGCCTTATCAAGTTAGTGCTTTTTCCTTGACACTAAAATATTTCTTTGGCATTCTTAATGATCAATTATTCAGGTTCAAGTGCTATTGATGAATAATGATTTGTTGGTTTCTTCTTCAGGGCTTCATTCACAAGGTTGAAGCTGATGAGATATTTTTGAGATTTGATAAGCAGTTCCACGTCGCTCACCATGACAGGAATCAGTATGATGTTAGCTTCACATATAATAGATTGAACATGAGAAGACTCTACAAGTCTATCCATGAAGCGGAATTTATGGGACCTGACATTCTATTTCCCTGTCAATCACCAAATAGAAGTGTGAAGAAGTGGTCATTTAAACCTCTGAATCCGCACATAAACACTGAGCAAGCTGATGCAGTTGCGATGATACTTGGCTGCCGAGGACTTCCACCATATGTGATATATGGACCTCCAGGAACTGGCAAGACCATGACCCTTGTTGAGGCCATTTTGCAGCTTTATACAACCAAGAGGAGGGCAAATATTCTCATATGTGCTGCTTCCAATAGTGCTGCTGACCATGTATTGGAAAAGCTCCTTCATGCTAGCTATCTGATCCGCCCAAGTGATATCTTTAGGCTAAATGCTGCCAGCCGTCAATATGAGGATGTCAATCCTGATTTTATCCGGTTTTGCTTCTTTGAAGATATGGTGTTCAAGTGCCCTCCAGTGCAAGCTTTAATGCGGTACAAGATAGTTATATCAACCTACATGAGTTCATCTCAGCTACAGGCTGAGGGCATTCGCCGGGGCCATTTCACACACATTTTCTTGGATGAGGCTGGTCAAGCCTCTGAACCAGAGGCGATGGTTCCTTTGTCGGGTTTGTGTGGAAGAGACACTGTGGTTGTGTTAGCAGGGGATCCTATGCAATTAGGGCCGGTGGTTTATTGTAAACAAGCAGAGAAGGATGGTTTGGGGGAATCATATCTGCAAAGGCTGCTCTTGGACTTTGAGCAGTACGAAACAGGAAATCTTAACTATGTGATGAAGCTAGTGAGGAATTATCGGTGCCATCCAGCAATCCTGGAGCTACCATCTGAGCTTTTCTATGGGGGTGAACTGATCGCCTGTAAAGAAGATGAAGAGTTATCTATTTACGACTGCATTGGCCTTCCTAACAAATCGTTCCCTGTTCTTTTCATTGGAATTCAAGGATGCGATGAAAGGGAGGGCAACAATCCATCATGGTTCAATAGGATCGAAGCTAGTAAAGTAGTAAATATCATCAGGACTCTGACAAGGGGTGGTAATGTTGGTGAAGCTGATATAGGAGTCATTACTCCATATCGTCAACAAGTTGTCAAGATAAAGAAAGCCCTAGAGACATTTGAAATGCCTGACCTGAAAGTCGGAAGTGTTGAACAATTCCAGGGTCAAGAAAGGGAGATAATAATCATCTCAACAGTCAGGTCAACAGTCAAGCATAACGATTTTGACAAATTCTTCAACCTGGGATTCCTGAGCAACCATAGAAGGTTCAATGTTGCAATAACTCGTGCCAAATCATTGCTCATCATCGTCGGAAACCCTCACATTATCACTAAGGTGTCTTGTTGTAGCATTCTAACTATTTGTATAGAAGCTTCCCTCTCACATCATGCACCGTTTTGTTTTTGGTCAAAAACTAATAAGCTCTACTTATAGGATCGGCACTGGGATAAGCTCCTGAGGTACTGTGCGGACAACGGTTCTTATCAAGGATGTCCACTTCCACAACCAGAATCTCATTGCTATTTAGAAGAAACCAGAGTCTCTGGATATGATGACAACCAAGACGAACCTGCTGGGTTGAATTGCAACCAGGAAGAACCTGCCAACTATATCCACAATCAAGACCCATATGACTCTGGCTTCAGGCATGACAATGGCCCGTCCTCTACCAAAAATGAAGTGGTATGGTCGAAGGAGATGCCAGATGAGGAGCACCAGCCATTCAGCAACGCCGAAGCAGAATCCCACGAGGAGACGCTGAAGCAGCACGTTGAGGAGGAGGCTGAACAGGATGACGTGAAGTCCGACCAATATTCAACCAACGACGATCTGGTCCAAGATGCGTACGCGCTGAAGTACAGCTTTCCTCCTGGTTGGGGTGATGTTTCTAGTATCCCCGCAACAGGCTGGGACGATTAATCAGCCATGCAATCTCCTTATCTCCACAAAATACTTTCTTAGAGGCCATTGGCAGAATAAATTGAGATTGGCCTTGCGAGACTAACTTCCAGGGTATCTCTTGCTCTGGGCCTTCAACTCACCCTCAGGCACTCATTCTAATGCCTTTAGACTTGACTGCATCTGTGTATTTACGTCATCGTCTACCTGATGTTGGCTGTACGGGGGAACGTGTTATCCTGTTGAAAACTCTGGAACTACTTATATTATTGCTGCGGGCAATGTGGTGTCATTTGTTATTGTCATTCGGTTGGGTTCTTCGTGTTTTGCACTACAGGTTACAAGGATGTGCTCTCCGGGTTTATCCAGACAATGTGATGTCGTGTTTTACATCCATCATCCCCTCTTACATGAAAGCATCATCAAACAGGATCAAGGTCAACTCTTGAAGAGTGCTGAGCTACGAGATCGTGCGCGCAGGACTATGGCCAGCGCTGCTGCCGCCGTGAAGAAGGTGAACGACGAGACGGCGCGCATCGGCCATCGATACCGTGGAGAACGGCGAGATAGAGGTCTGGGGCGACGAGTAGGTTGCAAATACATCAGCATGAGGTGGGGCGTACGTTGAAAACAAGGTTTTTTTGGATAAATTTTACGCTGGCAATAGAAATAGAAATCAGATACAGCCATTAGTTTCTAGCCATTGATTTATCAAAGTATTTCTACTTCTCTACTACGGAAGGAGGTATAAATAAATACTAACTAATCTGATCCATTGTGTCGAAAAGAGTGAGCGAGCTATATTGAATATAGTGTATGTAAAAAAAAGTTTTATGTACAAAGTTTTAGGGGGCGTATATATAGTATTATATAAAAAGTTTTATGTACAAAAAAGGAAAAGAAAACTGTACAGCCTACAAGAAGGCAAAGAAAAAAAATTATTTTTTCCGTTCAAGTTTATAGGTTGTATTTTCTCTTGACACATAGGTCAATAAGATATTAAAAATGAGTAGACTAACTTTAATTATTATATATAAGCACTTATTCAATGAATATACGTAAAGAATATCAAATAAATCTGGATATTTATTAGAGATATATAAAAAATATCATACTTATTTTTGTATTATAACATTAAATATACCTATATTTATAGACAAAATTATATAAAAAACGTCCTATACACTTGACCGAGGAAGTATACAATTTTCTCTAGCCAATCAAGATTCGCTGCCTTTGGTCCTCCTTTACTCGATGCAAATGCAGGGTTCGGGGGATCGATGCATAATGCGTTTCTACCAGCTCGATGCTCGCAGACACTAATAATGCGTGAGCGGCCTTCCGCTGCTGCGGCGGTTCGGGGGATGCGGGGGGCGAGAGAGATATATTAGCATGTGCTAATTGTGGCTAAATTAGAGGAGATAGCAGTTATATTAACTGCCACCTTTTAGCAATGGTGTCCTTTCAAAGCACCTTTTCATATGTATATAAAGGGGCTTTGCCCATTGTAAAAGTAACTAATGAATCAATAGAATAGAAATCCTCTCTTTGATTACACACTGTGCTAATAGACTACAATACGTTATCAGCACGCTCTGGGTAAAGATTACTCTCAAGTCCTAATTTCTTTCTCCAAGAACGATTAAGGAGTATGACTAGAATTTTCAACAATCGCTCTGTTCGTTCTTGGGGGTATTCTACTGGGAGTTTCTACCACATACTATTGTATACATGGTGGACTTTCTCCATTCCTGTTCGAGTGCCACGACAGAGAAGTGGGAGAAGAAGAAATCACCGCATGGAGACAACCCAACGCTATGGAGTTGTAGCCCGGTCTTCCGGCGAGTCGGTGTTCCGGCGAACAGGCACTGCAGTGGCTCGCCGTTCGGCGTTGGAGTGGACCCGCAGCGCGAATGTGTCTTCCATTGGTTTGGCGACAATGCCATCCACTCTTCCGGACTTGAACAGTCCACCGCCGGAGATCAATCCCCATGGGACGATGGCGGCTCGACGAGGCCGCCCGCCCTACTACTCCACGGCGCCTGGCGCGGCGGCCAGCGCCCGGCGGCGACGGCGCGAGCCCGGCAGTGGCGCTGAGGGCAAGACGCGCAGGCCCGCAGAACCGGCAGCGGCGGCACCACAAAGACGCAAGTTACGGCGGCTAGCGCGTGGCCGCCGACCAGCGGCGCTGCGATGGAAACATGGCGAGGCGGCTGACGGCAGCGGCTGGCCGAGTCGGCGACGAATGTCGCGCCATGGCCGATAAGCGGCGGCGTCGCCGGCGGTGGCGTCACTCCGACGTGGCGGCGCGGCGCAGCCATGATGGCGTCGCCCGGCCAGCGGCGCGGCGCAGGGGCCGGCGGCGGCTCCACGCCAGGGAGCAGGCGGCGGCGCCAGTGGGGGCTAGGGTTGGAAAACCTAGCCCGGTTGGAATGTTTAATGGGCTAAGGCCCAAATGGTTGGAGGGGTTTTTTAAGAAAAATGGATTTTTTCACATTAGACCCCAAGCAATGCCACAATTGCTCATTAATCCAGCCAATAAAGGACCATGGGTTCTTTTTAAATGCTATATTTGCATTTTAGTACTCTTGTTTTTAGAATAAAATGAATAAGTACATGTTTAAGTGATTACAACTTATGCACTTTGATAAGTTATCGTTCATGTACTGTTTAATTGCGATGTTACCCATGTAAATATTTGTATCGCAATTAAATGTGATGTTCTAAGCTTTTGTATTATTTACATGCATTACATTTTCTAGCATTTATATTGGATGTTACGTAGTTGACGATTACCTTAAGTGCTAAAATTAGCACAAGGCATGGGTCCTATGGCATAAAATCTATGTCCATAGTGAGAGTATCTCGCCCATTGCTAAAAGGTCTACGTCAAGTTATTGTATTATTTAAGTTATTTACTTAACTTAAATTGCATAAATTCATAAAAATGCTAGAAAATTATGTAGTTGACGATTACCTTAAGTGCTAAAATTAGCATAAGGCATGGGTCCTATGGCATAAAATCTATGTCCATAGTGAGAGTATCTCGCTCATTGCTAAAAGGTCTACGTCACTTTATTCTTTTAATATTCATGCATATATTTACTTTGCTAAGTAATTAATTAAGAAATTGCATGATTATTATGTAGATATGGCTGATATCTCCAAAAAGGAGTTTGCTGAACTTGCTGTGGATGGCAGTAATTATTTAACTTGGGCCATGGATGTAAAAATCACTTTGGCATCAAGAAGTTTATCTGCTTGCATCAATGATCCTGTTCAGGGTGCAGCCCCTATACCTGAAAATTTCAAGTATGCAACTCTGCATTTCATCAGGCATCACCTCCATTCAGACTTGAAAACTGAATATTTATTGGAGGAAGATCCACTAAGTTTGTGGAAGTCCTTAAAGGACAGATATGACCAACATAGGGCGGTCATGTTGCCTGAAGCTCAAAGGGAATGGTCTATGTTACGCTTTCAAGACTTTAAGTCTATTGCTGAATACAATTCTCGCGTACACAAGATCAATTCCAAATTGAGATTCTGTGACAAGGCTGTTACAGATGAGGACATGATTGAAAAGACGCTTTGCACTTTTCATCCTTCTATGACGATATTGCAGCAACAATATCGTCAACAAAAATACACTAAGTACTCTGATTTAATTTATACTCTGCTTCAGGCAGAAAAACATGATGAACTTCTTATGAAGAATCATCATACGCGCCCGACAGGGGCAATGGCAGTGCCGGAAGCACATGCCAATATTCCGAGTACTAGTGCATACCATGATCAAAAGAAGGATAAAAATTATAAAAGGAATAATGCAAAGTGGAAGTCCAATATGCAGAAGAGCAAATCAAAAGTTTATGGCAAAGGAAAATTCAAGAATAATTCTCCTAGGGAGAAGACTGGACTTTGCCATAAATGTGGATGTAAGGGTCATTGGGCAAGAGAATGCCGTACACCTAAACATCTGGTTGAGTTATATCTCAAATCAGTTGGCAAGGGCAACAATCAGAAGGGCAAGGTTGAAGTTCATTTTGCTAAAAATCCAGAAATGACTCTGGATAAAGGATAGAGAGATCCTGTCAAGATTGATGCGCACACGGGGGTGCCCGATCTTCCGGTGAGGGGATAACTTCGATTTGGTGGAGGATGACTTTGACGATCCGGCTACGAACCACGCAAGGATAAGTGCCCGCAATCGCTAAACCACACTCCTAGTTGTTATCAACCATACCAAGACACGGATGACCTGACCACGAAGGTCTATTCTTGCAAGCAACCGAAGAACTAGCAAGAACAAGAATAAAGCACACACATGAATCGAGGTTGAACTTGTTTATCTTTGCTCTAGCCGAGTCAGGAGAACAAGGTTGTAGTTCCACACATGGGGGCAACTAAACTCAACAAAACCTAAGGAAAGAAGTGAAGAGACAAGCCAATATAGTAGTGTGGCAGTCGTGAACAGTAGCAGGGAAGTCAAAGAGGTGGAGAATACATGGCCTAAGGCCCAAAAACAAGGTGGTGCAACACCCAAAGTTCAAAACAGCTTCGCCGCAACTTGTTTCGACGATTCTGGACGCTTCATTTGGTGTTTGGTATTGGGGCTGGATCCATTGGAAAGAGCACGAAAATATCTTTCAATCAAGTACTCACACGCCCCAATCGGAGTCCGTTTGCATTCTCTAGGTCCATTTGAATTCAGACTGGTCATTGAAGGCCGAGTTGAGCTCTTTTGCGTTCCCACCTTGCATGTTGACTTGGTTGGACGAAAATTGATTCCCTTGCTGATCCTTGCCATGGTTCCTAAGTATGAGAATATTATTAGGTAGCAGTCTATCCTCAAAAGTAAAATTATGCAACCCGAGAAACGAGTTCACCTGTTGATTTAGCTGCCGTGCACGTGCCCTTGTGATAGGACCTCGCATAGGGGATGGTGGAGTTGAGGTCATGGGTGCATCCTGTATAGTGATGTCCTCACCATCCTCCCCCTCTTGAAAGAGAGTCGTCCTCGAGTCCTCGACTCAAGCTCATCTTCTTGACCCAAATAAGGCTTCAAATCTGCAATGTTAAAGGTGGGGCTAACCCCAAACTCTGCAGGCAGTTCAAGCTTATATGCATTATCATTTATTCGATCTAGCACCTTAAAAGGGCCATCAGCACGTGGCATCAACTTAGATTTTCTCAATTCAGGGAATCTTTCTTTGCGCAAATGTAGCCAGACAAGATCACCAGGTTCAAATGTTAAATGTTTCCTACCATGGCTTCCAAAGAACTCTATACTTCTCATTCATGCACTCAATGTTGTCTTTTGTAGTTTCATGCAATTTGAGAATAAAATCAGCACGTTTTTGCATCTAAATTCACCCTCTCGGTAGAAGGAAGAGGCAACAAGTCTATGGGAGCATGAGGGTTAAAGCCATACACTACCTGGAAAGGGCTGACCTTTGTAGTGGAATGTATTGCATGATTGTAGGCAAACTCCACATGAGGAAGACATTCCTCCCACTCTTTCAAGTTCTTCTTCAAAACAGCCCGTAACATTGTTGACAAAGTGCGGTTGACAACTTCAGTTTGGCCATCTGTTTGGGGGTGACAGGTGGTGGAGAATAGCAGCTTGGTCCCCAATTTGTTCCATAGGGTCCTCCAAAAATGGCTTAAGAATTTGGCATCACGATCTGAAACAATAGTGGAAGGCATACCATGCAAGCGAAACAAAGCATTCTTGCAAATCAAAGCATAGCATTCAGCATTGCTTCCTATCATGTCATTCAAATCAGATTTTGTAGCTAGCATGACAGCACCTTTCAACTTGATTTCAGTTTTCTTAGGATTATATTCTTTCTTCCTTGGTTGTGCTAACTTGTTGGCTACACTCTGATTTTCACTTTTAGCACTTTCCTTTTCTCTTTCACTCTCTCCAAGTCATTTTTAGAATTGCAGCGAGGGTCATAGGAAGCAAAACAATTTTCTTTCCTTGATGCATAAGAGTGTATTGATTAGTTCTACCATGATGGGAAGCATCTTTATCATATTGCCAAGGTCTACCTAATAAAGAAAGAGCATGCTTGCATAGGGACAACATCGCAATCAGCATTATCATGATATGAACCGAGTGAAAAGTGCAATCTTACCATTCTTGTTACCTTAACCTTTCCACTAGAGTTGAACCACTTCGAATGTAGTAAGGATGTGGATCTTTGTGTTGTGGTCAAGCCAAGCTTCTCGACCATATCCATGCTAGCAAGATTATTACAACTCCCTCCATCAATGATGACTCGCACAGAGCGCTCTTTGATGACAAATTTAGTTTGGAACAAGTTGTGGCGCTGATTTTGTTCAACACTCTCCATTTGAGCGCTAAGTACACGCTTTACAATGATGCTCATGTACTTGTCTCAAAATGTCGGCACCCAATTGTCGCTCCTCATTTTTATTCTCTTCATTTTCACCTGCAGGTTAGTTGCGGCTAAAGCAAGATCTTCCTCAATATCACTAGCAGAGGTATACTCACCATCGTCCCTCACAATTAGAGCACGTTGACTTGAACAATCACGCATCATGTGTCCAAATCCTTTGCAACGATGGCATTGCACATCGCGAGTGCGGCTCGTGGATGCAATCAAGAAGCACTCTTAGCAGGAGCTTGTGCCGAGGCTGATTTTGTTTCCAAAACATGCGTTGGAGTGGAAGTAGAGGTAGCAGGACGCCCACGGTTGGAATGTGGAGGTACACGACCAGAAGTGGTGGATGGAGACTTTGCTTGCACTTGGTTTGGTCGTGACGAAAAGGAACCTCCAAAATTCCCTTTTAGCTTGGCATGTCGTCCCTCAGATTTCCCTTTCACTTTACAAGCAAGATGGAACAAACGAGTGATAGAGTTGTATTCTTTGTAATCAAGTATGTCCTGAATTTCTCTATTGAGCCCACCTAGAAATCTAGCCATCTTAGCATCTTCATTTTCTTCTAGACCACATCGTAACTCACCAATTTGCATTTCTTGATAATACTCTTCTACAGATTTGCTTCCTTGGTTTAATCGTTGCAATTTGTTGAGCAAGTCACGAGCATAGTAAGAAGGAACAAATCTAGCTCTCAACATTCTTTTAGTGCATTCCATGTTCTAGGTATGTTATCATGATTTCTACAAGCCTCACTCCACCAAATGGAGGCAAAAGCGATGAACTCACTAGTGGCAGCCCTAACTTTTCTATCTTCAGAAAGTCATAGCATGCAAATTTTTGTTCTACCGCTAGCTCCCAATCAAGATAAGCATCGTGGTTATATTTTCCATCAAATGAAGGTATTGTAAACTTAACATTTCCCATGGGGTCATTATGTACCTCTCGAGGTCCTCGTTGATTTCTACCCATACCTTGCCGATTGTGTCGAAGTCGCCGATGATCTCGATCATTATTAGAGTTAAATCCATCATCATCCTCGTGTCGGCACATAATTGTTCTCTACGTCATTTGCACAGCACGAGCGCATCGCGGTTGGCGTCCATGTGCGCCGCTTTGTTCTCGTGCATCATTGGCCACGTTTTCAGCAAGTGGTGGTTGTTGTCCTCAAGATGATCAACTCGATCACGGATGGTGGCGAGGTTGTCGTTGATCCGAGCCAATGCGTTATCATGATTTTCAGCATATTCGTTGAGTAGTCGTGGTGAAGTGTTGTATGATTCCTCTCGAACGGGGTGTGAGAACATCACTCGATTTCCCTCATTACTTCCATTGTCATCTGCCATGGTTAGTAATAAACAGGAAAACACACAAAGATATGTAGTTCCCTATCCACTACTAATTGGTGAAATTGATCAGGCACTTCCTCTCAGGCTCTTACCAAGCTCTTACCAATTCTTACTAATGCAGCAAGCGGTGCAACCGGTGGCTGGTTCGTGATAAACTGATCTCAAGCGTGAGCAAAGCGATTGCAAGGCTATCACCTGTGAGGTTAGTAGAGAGTGGAGCTTGGACAGGCTGTGTATACTCAGTAGCAATGGAAAACAATCAATTAATCTCAGATTTGCATAAATTGAGTAATTGTTCGAAACTAGCACTTAGCCTATGTTGCTGATCAAACAAGGGTGGAAAATAGGCTAAAGCAAATGTGTGGATATGGATACAAGTGGTAAACACATAGCAACACAGAGATATGCAATTGGAAACATTAAAGCACAAAATTGATCCAACTTTGTAACTTGCTGTTTTCTGTCCACCGGACAGCAGATTGGTATTTTGGCCGTAACTTTTTGTCAGAAGCCTCTTTTGCAAAGATTCTTTTTTTCTCTTCTTCTTGACGAATTTTCCAACAACTTTTATTTTGGCCGAAATTTCAGAAAACTAACTGAAAAATTCGCACAAAATTCACAAATGCGCTCAGCTGCAGATTTCAGAACAGCAACTAGGTCCAAAAGAAACACTTGCAGATTTCAGTTGCTTTCATGTATGAGTGTGGAATTTGGCATAAAGATAGAACAATAAGTCACAAAGCTTCTCTTTTTGGTTTCACTCAAAAAGGATAAACCAAATGGGATTTATGGCATTTTTGGTGACAGCTGCGCAAATGGACAGATTCTGCCCGAGATGCAATGTTTCGATTTTGGTTCTTATGGATGGATTTTGATGTGGGGAAAAAAAAACAAGAAGATGAACAGCAACAAGACAACGCTAGGATGAACGCAAACACAATTAAGCAAACTTAAATTAAACGATTGGATGGCACAACGGGGTTTGGACAGTGGACATCAATCTTTTTGTGGGGCAAATTTTCTGGACTATAGGAAGAACACAATCAAACAACTACAGAAGATACAAGAACTCACCGGTCAACCTCCGCTCTGATACCAAAATGATGCGCAAGACGGGGGTGCCCGATCTTCCGGTGAGGGGATAACTTCGATTTGGTGGAGGATGACTTTGACAATCCGGCTACGAACCACGCAAGGATAAGTGCCCGCAATCGCTAAACCACACTCCTAGTTGTTATCAACCATGCCAAGACACGGATGACCTGACCACGAAGGTCTATTCTTGCAAGCAACCGAAGAACTAGCAAGAACAAGAATAAAGCACACACATGAACTGAGGTTCTGAACTTGTTTACTGCTGCTCTAGCCGAGTCAGGAGAACAAGGTTGTAGTTCCACACATGGGGGCAACTAAACTCAACAAAACCTAAGGAAAGAAGTGAAGAGACAAGCCAATATAGTAGTGTGGCAGTCGTGAACAGTAGTAGGGAAGTCAAAGAGGTGGAGAATACATGGCCTAAGGCCCAAAAAACAAGGTGGTGCAACACCCAAAGTTCAAAACAGTTCTGGCCGCAACTTGTTTCGACGATTCTGGACGCTTCATTTGGTGTTTGGTATTGGGGCTGGATCCATTGGAAAGAGCACGAAAATATCTTTCAATCAAGTACTCACACGCCCCAATCGGAGTCCGTTTGCATTCTCTAGGTCCATTTGAATTCAGACTGGTCATTGAAGGCCGAGTTGAGCTCTTTTGCGTTCCCACCTTGCATGTTGACTTGGTTGGACGAAAATTGATTCCCTTGCTGATCCTTGCCATGGTTCCTAAGTATGAGAATATTATTAGGTAGCAGTCTATCCTCAAAAGTAAAATTATGCAACCCGAGAAACGAGTTCACCTGTTGATTTAGCTGCCGTGCACGTGCCCTTGTGATAGGACCTCGCATAGGGGATGGTGGAGTTGAGGTCATGGGTGCATCCGGTATAGTGATGTCCTCATCAAAGATTGTTGATGACCATGGAATGGTTCAACAGAAGGAAGATGAACTTAAAGACACCAATGATAAGATGGTGGAATATGCTAACCTAGATTTGTATGGAGACACTATTTAGTCTCTCATTATCCCTTATGATTGTACTCAGCACGTAATTATTGCCATAAAATGTTGTACATTTCATAGTTTGTGTATAGATCTTATTTGGTGCTCATAAAAAGCATATACATGTTTGTTACTGTCAAACATGTAGGTATGGCTTGTAAAGAACATATGTATCTTGTATATTGACATGACATATAATATATGTGTGTATTATTTCTATATTGGAGTTAATTTTATTTTCTCCGTTTATAGATCTTGGTGACAATCCGATGGAGGAAGAATTATGTCTTGTTGACAGTTGCACCACTAATACTATATTAAGGGAGATAAAGTATTTCCAAACTCTAACTAAGAGGAGAGGAAATATAATGACCATCATTGGTAATGATGCTCAAATTGTTGGTTCAGGACGAGCCATCATTATACTCCCTATGGGTACAAACATCATGATAGAGGATGCTTTGTTGTATCCTGAATCTACACGTACCCTACTAAGATTTAAAGATATTCGCATCAATGGTTTCCATGTGGAAACTAGTAAAGAGAGCAATGATGAGTATTTGCTCTTAACTAAAACTACTGGATGCGAAAAACAAGTAGTTGAAAAGCTTCCTTCTTTTTCATCAGGATTGTACTACACATATATTAAACCCGAACCACATGTTGCGTTAAAGACAATTTTCTCTCATCTTGATAAGTTCAAGATTTGGCATGACCGATTAGGTCATCCAGGTTTGGGTATGATGCATAAAATTGTCAAAGGTTCTGTTGGGCATAATATTAATAATTCAGATTTCCCAAAATATGATGAATTCATGTGCACTGCATGTGCAAAAGGGAAATTAATTTTGAGGCCTTCATACCTTAAAATTAAAAATGAGCCATTAAATTTCCTTGAAAGGATTCAAGGCGATATTTGTGGACCTATCCAGCCTTGGTCTGGGCCGTTTAGGTATTTTATGGTGTTAATTGATGCATCTACAAGATGGTCCCATGTATGTTTACTCTCTACAAGGAACCATGCTTTTGCCAGATTAATTGCCCAAATAATAAAATTAAGAGCCAATCATCCTGATGACAGGATAAAGTCCATTCGGTTGGACAATGCCGCTGAATTTTCTTCAAAGGCATTTAATGATTATTGTTTGGCTTTGGGCATTAATGTAGAGCATTCTGTACCATATGTACATACACAAAATGGCTTAGCGGAGTCTTTGATAAAAAGGTTAAAGCTTATAGCTAGACCTCTGTTGCAAAATTGTCAATTACCAACAAGTTGTTGGGGATATGCGGTTTTACATGCCGCAGCTTTAATCCAAATTAGACCAACTGCATACCATACGGTCTCCCCATTGCAGTTAGTACGTGGAGATGTACCAAGCATTTCCCATCTGCGAAAATTCGGTTGCTAAAGATAATGCACCGATTTCACCACCGCAGCGTACACATATGGGTCCTCAAAGAAAGTTGGGGATCTATGTGGGGTATAATTCTCCGTCAATTATAAAATACCTTCAGCCATTGACAGGGGATCTGTTTACGGCTCGGTACGCTGACTGTATATTTGATGAGGATAATTTCCCGGCATTAGGGGGAGATATGTACCACAATGAATGCCAGGAAATTGATTGGAATTCCACAGGCATTCAGTCCTTAGATCCACGTACAAAAGAGTCTGAAAAAAAGGTTCAGAAGATTATAAGTTTGCAATACATTGCAAACAATCTGCCAGATGCATTTACTGATTATAAGGGGGTTATGAAATCTCATATACCTGCTGTTAATGCTCCGGAAAGAGTAGAGGTACCAAAGAAAACTACTCTTGCCCCTAATGTGAATAAGAGGGGGAGAATTCCGGTTGCACGGGACTTAGTTTCACGGAGACGTCCACAGAAACAAAGTAAGACCGATAAATGAAAAAGAGGTTGGAAGTCCTCTAGTGATTGGTAAACCCAACATAATTGTGCGCACAAACTTCAATGTTGGGACATCGGAACCCTTGGACTCAATTGTATTGGGAAATCATGATGAGTCACAAGGCAAAAATAAAGAATCGTTGGATGAAGAAATTTCTACTAATTATACTGATTCAAGATAATCATACAATTGAAAGACTACAATTGTCGACATTTATTTTGCCTCTAAGATTGCTGAAATCCTTCAACTGGATCCAGAACCAAAGTCCATGGCAGAGTGCATGAAGCGCTCAGATTGGGTAAAATGGAAGGAAGCAATTGAGGCTGAATTGAGCTCGCTTAAGAAAAGAGAGGTATTTGGTCCAGTTATGACCACACCTCCTAAAGTATTTCCAGTTGAAAATAAATGGGTTTTCATTCGAAAGAGGAATGAAAATAATCAGGTGGTGAGATACAAAGCGAGACTTGTATCACAAGGGTTTACGCAGAGACCCGGCATTGATTACAATGAAACATATTCACCGGTAATGAGTGGAATAACGTTCCGATATCTACTATCATTGGCAGCAAACAAGAATTTATCCATGCAGTTGATGGATGTTGTGACTACATATTTATATGGGTCACTTGATTCGGATATTTACATGAAAGTCCCAGAGGGGATATCTATTCCGAATCCAAATACAAATCGCAACATGTATAGTGTCAAATTGAAAAAGGCACTATATGGATTAAGGCAGTCGGGCAGAATGTGGTACAACCGACTAAGTGAGTTCCTTATTAAGAAAGGTTACTCAAATAATGATGATTGTCCTTGTGTGTTTATAAAGAAATCCCAAAATGGATTTTGTATAATTTCCGTTTATGTTGATGATTTGAATATCATCGGAACCCCAAGGGATATAAAGGAAGCTAGCAATCATCTAGTGACGGAATTTGAAATGAAAGATTTGGGTCAAACCAAATTTTGCTTAGGTTTACAACTTGAGCATCTCCCTGAAGGGATATTTGTGCACCAATCTGCATATACTCAAAAAGTTTTGAGTAAATTTAATATGGATAAATCATATCCATCAAAGACCCCTATGGTTGTTAGATCTCTAGATAGGGATAAAGACCCATTTCAACCTAGAGATGAAGATGAAGATATTTTAGGACAAGAGGTTCCATATCTTAGTGCCATTGGGGCACTGATGTATCTAGCAAACTGCACCAGGCCTGATATTTCATTTGCAGTTAATTTATTGGCTAGATATAGCGCAGCACCAACAAAGAGACATTGGGCTGGCGTTAAGAATATCTTCAGGTATCTCCAAGGTACAAAAGATCTTGGTCTATTTTATAAGAAAAACCAAGATATGAATATAGTGGGTTATACAGATGCTGGCTATTTGTCTGATCCCCACAATGCCAGATCACAAACTGGGTTTGTATTTTTATATGGTGGAACGACTTTTTCATGGAAGTCTAGTAAACAGACTTTAGTGGCCACTTCCACTAATCATTCTGAAATAATTGCACTTTATGAAGCATCACGTGAGTGTGTATGGCTTCGTAGAATGATTAATCACATACAAAAAGCATGTGGTATAAATACAATTGAATCCCCTACCATTATCTATGAAGATAATGCGGCTTGTATTACTCAAATGCAAACAGGTTATATAAAGAGCAACATTACGAAACATATTGCTCCTAAATTATTCTATCCTCATGAGCTCCAAAAGAGCGGTGAGATAGAAATTTTACAAACAAAGTCTTGTGAAAATTTGGCTGATTTATTTACCAAATCCTTACCAAAATCCACATTTCAGAAATGTGTTAATGGAATTGGTATGAGGAGACTTTGTATGTTGCAAGGATCAGGGGGAGAGTCCTCTGAACTTTAAACCTGTTTTTAAAGGATATATTGTACTCTTTTCCTTTATGTGTTTTTACATGGTATTTTCCCATAAAGGTTTTTAATGAGGCAATATAATAAAAGCTAAATATGTTATGTACTCTTTTCTCTATCCATTTTTCCCACTGGGTTTTTGGGAGAGTTTTTGATGAGGCATATACATATATTTCTATTTTCTTCATCCATTTTTTTCCCACAGGGTTTTTGGAAAGAGTTTTTAAAGGAACACGAAGATCGATATAATTTGTCCAAGGGGGAGTGTTGAGATATATTAGCATGTGCTAATTGTGGCCAAATTAGAGGAGATAGCAGTTATATTAACTGCCACCTTTTAGCAATGATGTCTTTTCAAAGCACCTTTTCATATGTATATAAAGGGGCTTTGCCCATTGTAAAAGTAACTAATGAATCAATAGAATAGAAATCCTCTCTTTGATTACACACTGTGCTAATAGACTACAATACATCGCATGCAGTTTAATTCACCCAGCATCGCATGCAGTGTAATATCGTACTTATTTTTGTATTATAACATTAAATATATCTTATATTGATAAATAAAATCATTAAAAAAATGCGCCCTATACGCTTGGACCGAGGAAGTATACAATTGTCTCTAGCCAATCTAGGATTCGGCGCCTTTGCTCCTCCTTTACTCGATGCAAATGCAGGGGTTTGTTCTGACTAAGTCTCTGCACATCTGCGTGCGATCGATGCATAATGCGTTTCTACCAGCTCGATGCTCGCAGGCGCTAATGCCTGAGCGGCCTTCCGTTGTTGCGGCGGCGGTTCGGGGGAGCGCATCGCATGCAGTGTTTGACCGCGCGCGCGGAAGCACAGAAATTTGCACAGAAATTTGGAGTACCGTCTGGATGGACACGTGATTTCACAAAGCCCGGGTCCCCTCCGTTTACCCGGAACCTTTTGGCCCGGTAACCTCCTACCGGCTACTCGTCATCAATCAGAATCCGTGTCCATATATTTGTTCATTTCATGCATATTTTCGTGTCACTGGCTTCCACTTTCAATTGTGATGATGATTTGGCAACAAAGGAATGTGTTACTTTTCACATACAATCTGTGCACTCGTACATACACGTACACATACTACATGGCAGTAGGGTAAGCAGCTGAGGGGTAAAATAATTAACAAGGGAGGGCAAGTACGTGTGATCGAAGGGCAATCAGTATCTGGTAGAACTTGGCCAGGTTTCTGATGGAGGAACAACGAGCAGTACTTGTGAAGAATTATTGAGGTAGTTGATCATAGCCTCCAGACAAATTCATAGTGGTAAGAGAATATATCGAGCATTATATTGTTCAAATTCATAATGGAAGATAAGGGCTCCCAGAGGTCTTTGGCAGTTACAGAAATCAGAAGAGAGTTTTTGCTATCCTTAAAATTAGGAGCTACCATGAGGTGTTGGTACCTTCCCACAGAATTACTCTTAAACTTGGTACCTCTTAGTACCTCCTCCACGCTTTAAACTGTGCTAGCTCAATAGACAGTTTGGTACCTTCCAAGATAAGCACAGTTCCGAATGAACAGAAAATACACACAATATGTAGTAAACCATAAAAAGCACGCGTAGGTATGTACGAATGAAGTCAAGCAAATGGCACGAGAGGTTAATATGCATTTAGCTATCACTAGCCACGGGCGCTTTTAAGATCTGTGCGATCTTCTTTGAACATAACTCCTCACTATAACTTCCCATGCCAAAAACAAACTCATCACTAGACAGGTAATTTTAATTTTTAATTTTTTTTTTTTTTGGGTCAGATTACAGGCTTGTAGCAGTCGCCTCAGATTCAGCTGAACTATTCTGGAATTTAGATGCATGCATATCGACTTGTCGAGTAGCTATAGGCCTATAGCATCTTCCCAGTAGTAATGGAAAAAAAATCTGAATCGGCGAGCCTACGATAATTATGTTGGTTTGCGTTTCTCCATCACATGGTATGACAAGTGCCGTCATGCACGGCAAATGCTTGCTCCAAATCATCAGCTGAAGAACGTCCGGAGAGGCGCCGAGCAGGATTCCTGGATGTTAGTTTGACATCACCTGATACATCATTCAGACGGCCGGTAGCATACGTTCGCATCTAATCGATATGATAAGGTGTTCTCTTGGCCGGAGAACACCTTAAGCCCTGAAACAAGTGGAATGCTCCTAGCAGGGTGTAAAACATCATGGTTTTTCCTTTTTAGGACAGATATGCGTGCAAAACAATGGGAACATATCCTGTGCACATGGAGGCCTTATGTACATGCAAACATTAAATCTGGACCGTCCAAATCCCATCCAACGGTGACTCGAAGTCATGCAGAGCTGGTGTTCTCAGAGAAGCCCCCACTTGCCATTCCCGGGATCGAAGTTTCTAACGTGGTGCCAACGATGATGAAATCTAGTTATCAGACAGGCATAGACTAGACCCACAAAACACTAACATTTTCCAGGATCTCGATGGCGGAAATGGAAAACTAGAGCACAGACAGTCAACTAAGGGGCAAAGGCAGCTTAAGTGCCTATCATCATCACCAGTCGAATTGAGAGGCTCATGCTCACACAACTCACCCTTCGGAGGTGATCAGCCCTGCACATTGGAGCTGATCAAGTGGGTTATCGACCGAATGCATTACACTGTCAGCCACCTGTAATTTCTTGATGCTGATTAAGCCATTCAAAGGGTAAGACTGCACATCAGAAAATCAAGATTTTAGCCAGTCGCAGTACTTAATGGGGAAAACACCGAGTAAAAAGCGCTCCAGAATTGAATGATTGGTACCTCAAGACACTACGACAAACAGAAATACAGCTAATTGTTCACTGAATTACAGAATTCAAGAACACGGAACAGGATATTGCCCAGCAAAATCAACAGTTACCAAACATTCCTACTAACATGTCACAACTATAGTCACACATGCACCACAGAAGTACAGTAACCATTGGCCACTTGATGAACAAAACCATACGCATAGAAGAAAATCTGAGGCACAACAACCAACTATACACGGGATTTTATCTTCGTAACACTAAGCTCCAGACATGTCATACAAACAGGATTAAAACTGATATTAAGGCCTAGCATTTAAGTTCTCATACAGCAAGCTGGCATAGAAAGCAGCGACATCTGCTAATAACATGAAACAACACACCTTGCAATAACTTTAAAACAGTACCAGAAACAACTAGCCAAGCAGACATTACACACAAGTAACAGCCTAACATATACTAGGCTGCTTGTTGACTACAACAAAAACAATAACTAGATTATTGTATGTTCGGTAAATCTGAACTCCAGGTATGTATACCATGAAGTGCACAGGATAAGCAAACCAGCAACACCAGAGGACAAAAATTACATTAGCTAATATATGAAAACTGATAGTTCCCATACTCAGGTTTGCATACTTGCAGGTCTATGGAGTATGGTGCCCTCCTTTATCAAATATATGAAGGAAAGTAGAATCCCAAACATGTTCCATGAACATGAACCAGCAATTATAGAAGGTCTCTGAACAAAGGTATCCCACTACTAGATGCAACTCTAGGTTAAAAGGCATGAAAAGAAGATTGGTTGGCAGGGGTGGGGATTTGACATGCTAGATATGCAAAAAAAAACTGAGGGAAAAAAGAGGTGCACAGATAAAATTAGCAGAAAAACATGAGGGAGCAAGAACATCGATGGGGGACTTCATACAATCTCCGCCGAGCCTCTTCCTTCCAAAAACCAGAAGAGCCAGTATGGAGAGACCCTTGTGTTCATTGCAGAGCACCAGGAGAAGTTGGTATTATTAGAGGAGTCATATAGTCAGAGCATGCAAGGGAGTATGTCTACAAGGCGAGGCAGAATGGAAGTACCAGGAGATGCAGCTATCCTAAAGATATTTAACACATGAACAGATACCAGAGTGTAAGCTACATAAAGTTTGAACAGTACTAACATACTACCCTACCCTGCCTGGCGTGTACCAGGAGCAAGGATTATGCAGACTACCACTACTGATTAATGATGGGTGCCATGGATGCGGATGATGATCTAACACACCTACAGAACAAATACCTAAAAAGACACCGGAAGCATATGGGTGACCACAAGCTACGAAGGCAACTCAGAAACTGATGTGCTCTCATCTACCCCACCAGTCTCTACACCACCACCACATCCTTCACTGCAGTTTCCTGCTGGTCAACCTTCTTGATGTGCTTGCTAACCCATCTACATTACTCCTATTGATGCAGAACTACCATCAAGTGAAAGGTGGCCATTCGAAGTTACTCTATACGTGCTACCAAGGTTAGCTTTAATGACATATGTACACAGATCACTCCGCCTGTCATTCAGTGATCGGTGATTTTCAAATGAAGGATCCTCCTCAGATTCTCAGTCGCAATGGCAGTATCACTGTCATCACTAAAGAAGTTGACACCTGAGCCGGCAGTCGGTGACGAGGGTGCTGACTTGGCATGCAGAGGCACCTCCACATATTCTGATCGGTCATCAGGCCGCAACTCAAGTGAGACACTGCGCTTCTGGTGAAGGGAAAACTTGGGTATCGGTAGTGAGCTGGGCGGTGGCGAGTTGGAGAACGCCGGACCAGCCCATAGCTCAGAACGGGAGGGAGATGACGTCGAAGGGCTTATTGAGATTGCCCGGCTGCGCTTTTTCCCGTGGTGCAGCTGCGTCTTGGGCGTCTTGGGCTCTGGGGTGGAGTAGGTCCGCGCAGGGGGTGGAGGCACGGACGGCAGAATGCCAATGCTGACGCTGGAGTGAAAGGAGCGGCAATTGACGGCACGTAAGCCACGCATGGACTGTGGCGAGGCGAGGTGCCATGGTGCCGACGATGGCTTCCTCCGGCGACCGGAAGAGTGGTGGTGGTGGTGGCCGTGCTGCTGCGAGATGACCAGTCTCTCCATGGCCCGAGGTGCGGGTGGTGGAGATGAGTGTCAGCTTGGAATGGCAGATCCCACGAAGCCCTAGTGCCAAACAAACACAATCAAAGGCTGATCAACTTCAGGGCAAATCATCAAATTTTCCTACAAAGGGTGCAATTTTTACTGTAAAGATCATATACAAATTAGATTTACTTGTTGCTTTCGTTCTACAAAACGGAAGATTACACCGTATGAACCAGAAATTCGCGGAAGCATATATCTACAGATAGGTACCTTTCAGATCTATAGCCGAGGAACAGATCTAAACCCAAACAGAGCACACAAAGGGCGCCCCTTCCTATCAGATCGCCTCCACGCTCCTCGTCGCCGTCCTAAGCCAGACCACACGCAAGCGCACGCTGCATCCACGAATCCCACCACCACCAACACAGATTAAACAAAACCCCCTAAGAAAAAACCTCAAAATAGCTCACGATCTCCAATCCCCAACTCACCGATCCGCCGAGCCAGCCGGCTCCAAGCGCGGGAAATCCCGAGAAAAATACCCACGGTATAGGGGGCAGGAGGCAGATCGATCGATCCGCGAGGCGGCCGGGCGGATCCGGCTGCTGCTCTAGGCGAGATCTGCCTCGTGAGGAAGAGAGGAGCGCAAGGGTTGATCTGGTGAGAGCTTACGGGGGTGGTTGGGTTGGGATTAGCGGTGTGGAGGGCAACTAGTCTACTTCATTCGTTCGTGACTTTGCATTTGCATACAGATTAAGGTAGCAATAAAATTAGCGGGGTAGTTGGATTGGCTTGTACCAGACTATTTTGATTTTGCATACAGATTAAGTAGCAATAAAATTTTAAAAAATAAAAAACTATTTAAATATCTCTACTGAGTTATTTTTAAAGATGAGAGATAATACTTTTTGTATAAATAGTAAAGAATATTTACATATGATTGAGAGAGAATAAATAAAAATACGGAATTGCTAGGAATCGGACGTCTGTTTTTTTTTGCAACATTTTTTTTTACGTGTGAAACATTTTTTTTGTATGTGTGAAACATTTTTGTTCGATAAACAGTAAAAAAAATATTTCATACGTTTAAAAAAATGTTTCACGCGTACAAAAAAAAAATGTTGCGAGGGCGTCCGAAAAAAAACAAAAATCAGACGCCCGGATGGAAGTACTGCCTCAAACGGAATTGCTAGGAATCGGACGTCCGATTTTTTTTTCCAACATTTTTTTGTATGTGTGAAACATTTTTGTTCGATAAACAGTAAAAAAATGTTTCATACGTTAAAAAAAATATTGCATACGTTAAAAAAAATGTTTCACGTTTACAAAAAAATGTTGCAAGGGCGTAAAAAAAAAACAAAACAAAAATCGTTATTAAATTTACATACAAGTTTTATATTTTTAAACAAGAGCATTCAAACAATCACTTATATTTCTATACTGAGGGAGTAATGATCAAAGCAAAGCTACATGGCGTTGGACTCGCAACAGACTATTGTAAGATCAAGAATAACCAACAAGAGGGAGGTGAATAGAAGATTTTTAAAATTTGTCTGGCTTTAATGCAATAATTTAGCAAGTATTACAATATTAAACAATCAAAGCCTAAATAGTCTAGATTTTACTAAAGGCATCGACAACCTAAGTCTAAGCAAAAATATCAATTCTAGAGAGATAAACAATCACAATGGTTACTAGAAATGTAAATTTGCACAAAAAGAACAACAAGATTGCAAACCACAAGATTGACACGATGACTTTTTCCCATGATCTTGGATATTTGCCGGTCTCCCTTAATCCACGTTGAGGTAGCTTGAACGAATCAAACCGACTCCTTGCGTAATTGAGCTTTCCTCAATCACTAGTGATAGCTCTTTGCCACAGTGGATAAGTGAGCTCCAACCTTTACACCAATACCGGGGTTCTTCCCAATCTCATTTGAAAAGATCATCGGTTTCTCATCCAAACTATCTAGGAGTCGGCAAACTCCAAGATAAACGAATCGATGACATTTGCTTGAAGATGATCAAATGTCACAAAATGGCTCTAAATGAATTAATACACTTGAATGCTCTCAATACCCTCAAAAGTGTATCAAATGTTCAAATGGTGAAGAGAGACTTGCTAGGGCTCAACAAGTATGCAATGAATGTGTAAGAGTTGCCCTTGCTATAGGAGGTGGGGGTATTTATAGCCCTCAACCAATCAACTAGCTGTTTGGTTGAAATTTATATAAAATCAATAAAGTCGGCACTATCGCACGTGGTAGTATTGGTCTCTGTTCAACAGTCGATTTCAAGTATTTATTTAATGCATAGGTACTAGCCGTTGCTACAGTCCCTACTACTATCGATATGTAAATTACGATAGTGCCGACAAAGGATGTTAGCTGGACTGCCACACCTAGCGTGTCCGGATCCCAGATCAGGCCCAACCCGAGCAGCGGGGCAAGGTCTCTTGGGCCATTTCCCCCCAAAAAGCTAGCTCAATGAGGGGGTGCTCCCTCACCCTTATAAACCATGCTCAAACCCTCCCCACAACCAATGTGGGACTATTCCAACAATCTCCCTCTCACACATTGGGTCGAGATTATCTAGGAACCACCTGGGCTACCTGGGCCACCCCTGGGCCCCTTGGGCTCCCCCTGGGCCACACCTGGGCTCCCCCCTGGGCCACACCTAGGGCCACCTGGGCTCTGATACCACTTGTTAGCCGGACCGCCACACCTAGCACGTCCGGATCCCAGGTTAGGCCCAACTCGAGCAGCGGGCCAAGGTCTCTTGGGCTATCTCCCCCCAAAAAGTTAGCTCAATGAGAGTGTGCTCCCTCACCCTTATAAACCATGCTCAAGCCATCCCCACAACCAATGTGGGACTATTCCAACAATATCCCCCTCACACATTGGGCCGAGATTATCTAGGAACCACCTGGGCTACCTGGGCCACACTTGGGCCCCCTAGGCCACACCTGGGCCCCCTCTGGCCCGCCTGGGCTCCCCCTAGGCCACACCTAGGCTCCCCCTGGGCCACACCTGGGCTTTGATACCACTTGATAGCCGGACCGCCACACCTAGCAGTGGGCCAAGGTCTCTTGGGCCATCCCCCCCCCCCCAAAAAAAAAAAAAAAAAAAAAACTAGCTCATTGAGGGGGTGCTCCCTCACCTTTATAAACCATGCTCAAGTCCTCCCCACAACCAATGTGGGACTATTCCAACAAAGGATCTCAGAGAAAAAAAATCCCAAAGCTACCTTCTCGGGAGAATAAGGAGGTGTTTGGCATGGCTGCAACTTCCATATTCTCTTCGGGAGCAGGTCAAGCCATGCCAAACAGTTTAGCTCTTAAAATAATCGAATCTGAAGTTTGGTAAATCTGAAATAGGGTGTAATTAATTTTTGTGGAGGCAAACCTCCGTACGCTCTTGAAGTTAGGGTAAAATTAGCCACAGAATACCCTCACCAACCCCAACCCCCCCCCCCCCCTGCATCGGTTGTTGCTTTGCCTCCCGCACGGGCGTCCGGCTTCAGCTAGCATCTATCGTCCGCTTCGGCGACACAAAGTTTAGAATTCTATTTATTGATCATGGTCACGTAAGGCAGTTTTAGACTAGTCATTAGCTTGTCATATACTCCTATGCTCATAAATATCAAGTTTGGTTTATTCCCTGGTTATGTGCATAGTTCTTATAAATGTATCAGCAAATTATCTATAGCTAATAGCTTCAAAATTGCCGTACTGTTTGTCAGGATTCCGTAGGCATTGCTTTGGTATGTTCTGTCCTTGTTATCGGTTGAAATCAGGTCGGATCCTGTAACAAGTGCAGCGTGTTAGTGAGGTCTGAACTCTGAAAGATACCAAATTTGTGTTTCTCCAAACAGGTTGTGAGGTTTGATGATGCCAAATCTTGGCCTTGCCTGTTTTTACTGACCGGATCCCTTCTCAATTTTGACCAGCATTTTTTAGAATAGGGTTAGGCTTGTTGCAAGAGTTTCATTCGGCAAGCGAAATCCATACTGCAATACGTGGAGTTGGCGTATGCCCATAAGATCTTCTCAATGCAAATTACAACAGTGAGATTGAACTGACATGGCTGCACTGTAGCTACAAAATAAAGACAAACTCATTTTCAGGAGAACGCCATGGTAGCGAAGGTACAACAAAAGTGTATGAAGCAGAACTGTGCAGACTCAGAGCCCGTTCGGTAGAGCTCCGGCTCCCGGATTCTCATCCGGAGGAGCCGGAGCTCTACCGAAACCATCAGCTCCGAGCACGTGGGGAGCCAGATCCAGCGGAGCGATTCTCTGAAATGAACGCGAGGTGAGGAGCGGCCATTTTCATTCTCCTCGCGAGAATCATTCGCCTCCTCCCCACGTCGCGCCTCCCCGCTTCCCGCGCCGACAACCGCGCCCCTGTGTCAACCCCCGCCTCCATGCGTCGCCTTCCGCGCTGAACCCCACCTCTCCCCGTCGCTTTCCGTACCGACTGCCGTCTCTCGCATCGCCTCTGCGTAGACCCTCGCCTCCCCGCGTCGTCGCTCGCGCCAACCGCCGCCTCCAGCACCGCCTCAGCACCTCCCCGCGTTGCCTCCTGCACCACCTCTGCGCCACCCCGCCTACCCGCATTGCCTCCCATGCCGACCGCTACCGAGGTACTCTCTCTCCCGAATCTGGAGCCAACTAGCTAGCTGAACACTTTTAGAAACTACTATTGATTCCTTAAAATCAGAATCAGGAGAAGTCGGAGCAGAATTTAGAAAGAGCTGGAGCTGGAGCCCTTTCGAACGGGTCCTTAGTTTCAATATAAGTTCATGTCTCTGTATAATGCTCAGTTTCAGTATAAGTTCATGTCTTTGTATAATGCTCTGATGAAAAAGGAAATTGTAATATGTTTAGAGTGTATACGTTTTCAGAGATGTGTTAGTGTTCGGACATTGTTTTTGAGATTTTAGTACATTTGCAATGGTAGATATCTAGGATATCAATATATTATGTCACTAAAGGTTAAGATAGTTTTGTTGTAGCAGCACCCACTTGTGTTCTACTCGGTTAAATTGTATCTTGTATCAGACTCTCTACTCGACTGTCGCTTGAAACACATCTCCGAATCAAATCCGTAGTGCTGCATGCTTCTTATCTTATTACACAGAAAAAATAGAAGAAAATATTATGAATATTTTTGGGTATTTTTACTATTTATTTCGGCTTGGTTCAATATCTAGGGTTATTTAAATAGAAAGTTCTCAGAAAATGCTTAAACCCTAAATGGGCCGAAGCCCAAAAGTCCAACCAGCCCAAAACAACCTGAGTCACAGCCCAAACCGACCCTAACCCTAGTGATTGCGAACCATTGGATCTTGATCTATGGCCTGGATTTCATTGCGTAGCCGCATGATGCTGCCCGTTGGATCGAGTCGACATGGGCGGCTTAGATCGTGCCACATCACCTTGCCGTGTGTTGCATCGGACTCCACCACCGCCGCAGATTTTCCGCGGTTGTTGCGCCGGATTCGGACGCCGAGTGGCCCTATTTAATGCGCTATTGCGCGCATTAAATTCCCCGTGAGCTGCCGTGTGATTTGCCCTAGATTCCAAAGCCTAGTCTGCCGTCGTTTGGACATGGTTGCTCGTTGGAGTTCATCAGTTTGCCACCATGTCCTTCCATTGTTTCTAGCATCATTCTTCATCCTCCGCCGTGTCCGCGACCAGATTCAGAACCGTCGTGTCAAGTTATGTCAGATCCGTCAGCCCCCGTCGTGCATAAGGTCATCATCTCCATTGTTGGTGATCCTCTGTCCGTCTTGCGTCACCATCCTTCACCACATTTCTCAGCCATCCGATCCCAAGCGGATGCCCTAGAATGCACCACGCGTCAAGCGTCGGATCATGTCAAGCGTTGCACCGGCGCTACCCTTTGCCGTAGAATCGTAGCCGTTAGATTTAGATCTGGCAGTCCATATCAAAACATGTGTCGTGCACCGGGACAGCCACATGTATTCCACCATCGGATCTAGATTGAACGACCGCGATGCTGCCGCACATTAGCACCCTTTCGTGTCGCACGGCGCGCTGGCGTCAGCCCGCGTGATGTCACCCGTGACGTCATGCGTGGGTAATGAAGCGTCTGGACCAAGTTCACTGTGGCCCAGTGCTGTTTTGTGGACTGAGTCTATGGATCGGGCCCACATGTCAGTCTAATAGGGTTTATTTTAGATTTATTTTAATTTGGTAAATAGTGTCGCTGACGTCAGCATGATATCATAATTAGAATTTTTTTCGTAGAAAAGTGATTCGGCCGAAAACCAAAAATGCCAGTGACATCAGCATGATGTCATAAACATGAATTTCTAGTAGAAAAACAATTCGAGTAATTTAGTTTTATTCTTTTTTTATTTTATTTTAAATTTTTGTGAGCCCGTTCTCCCTCATACGAGCTTCGATTGAGGTGATTCTAGTTCCTAGAAATTTGTAAAATTGAGCTCTATTTAATGATGAATTTAATTTAATTTTTGAAGTTGAGTTTATTCTTTATTTTTGGTATTTATTAATTTATTTATTCATTTCACGTAGACATTGAAGTACCTGAGGTGTTCGTGAGCGAGGTGCCAATTCAAGAGCAAAGTCCAGAACAAGAATAAGAGTTTTTTGAAGGCAAGTTATACTTTGATCATGTTGAGCCCATATTTTGAAAGTTAGATTGTTTTATACTATTGCATGCTAATTCAAATTATAACTATTTCAATTAAAATGGGATTAGCTATTCAACTAATTGAATTAATGCCTACTTTGTTATTTGTATGCCATGATTCATTTGTCACCCTAGAATGGTTCAATATTAGTCGGTAACTATTAATTGCCAATATGGGATGGTTAGAACGTGCTAGCTTGCTTAGTTTTGCAACAGGTTATTGATATCATTTTGAGAACACAAAATTAATCTTGCTTAATAAAATATGGAACATATTTATGAAAGGTGTGTTAAGTGTTGTCACATAATGTTGTTGATGATGTTGATAGCACGTGGTGCATGGTAATCAATTGGGGTGGTAAAATGATTCAAACTGGGCAAGTGGTAAGAGTTGTGAGTTATGGTGGGCTAGTGTGGCATTGGGTGGTCGCATTGTTATTTTGATGGGAAAATGAACGGAAGTTGATGATATATGATAATGGTTTTTGTTAGTTTAAGTCTTGCCTTGGTCAATTAAGGATTTAACCTTGCAAGCATTTGAACTAGGCCAAAGATACAACCATAAGTCTGGTATGGGACAAACCTAGCCGATTAATTTGTGATGTTTAGATTTTGGTACTATCGTGGTAGTGTGGGTTTTGGGTGTACGGGTAGACTCACATGACGCAAGAGAGGGGCCCTGATAGCGGTAACTAGTCCCTTTAGTGTTGAAATCTTATCGGGCAGTATTGGGTTTAGGTTGAGCATTGTAAAGGCTTTGTTATGATCGCTCATTCGCATACTCTTGTATGACGAGTCACGGCAGAAGTGGTAAGTTGATTGTATCTTGTGGGTAAAGTTTATAACATATGCAGAGTGTAAATCTATTCAAATATCCGTATCCGCGGTATTGTACAATGCTCGAGAATTACAGTTAAGGGTTAGATTTTGATAAAATAAACTTGGGAATGAAGGTAGTGTGCCTATGGAAGTATGAAAATTGATTTAAGATTGGGAGTCAGTCTATTTGAGAAATAATTGAGAAATTTATTATTGTTACTATTTGTTTTACTGTCATTTCAATCTATTTGTATTATTCATTTGTAAATGCTGCTTTATTATAAACTAACCAATTCAGCCATTCATTTCGAATAAGCCAATCATGTAGTATAATAGATTTGTATTCTGTGCATAACTTATTAAGTGCTTATGTACTCATCCCCTTGCAACAATCAAATCACCAGTTTGATAGGAGTCTACACCAGCTTACGAGGAATACCAGGAGGAGACGATCCATTAGGGTGCGAACCTTGTCATGTGCCTGTAGCAAATTAAAGGGTTTTACTATGAACATTTCTATTCCGCTGCAGTTTTAATAATTCTTAGTTTGAGCCCTGCATGGCATATTTGTGTAAGATTGACCATAAGGTCATTCAACAGATTATATTGAATAAATGGAGTCTTTTATATTTTCGCTGTGTATGATTGTGATATTCATCTATATTGAAGCTGTGTGCACTAGTGTGATCCTGGACTAGTGTAGAATACATAGATGGTTCGAATTTGCATATTCGGGGTACCGACAATAGGTTTAATAAAAATCCTTTTTCTATGGAGGGTAACGTTTTCGATGTTGGATTTTTATTGTCTATGGGAATGGATGGTGATTGGGAGAACATGTGATGGGAGGTGGCGTGTGCGGTGAGGTGGTGGGATGGGGTTAGGTGGTGGAACGATTCCGAAAGCGTTTTTCTTGCCCTTGAAAGTGCATCTAGGCCCCCTAAATTTGTTTTGGGTGATTAATGACAAATGATTAAAGAAACTAATGTGTTCAACTAGTTTATGAACAGGCAAAGGCTTCAAGAAGAGATCGTCTATGCACGTGAAGTGTCCCTTAGTAGCGCGGAGTAAGAAAAACGGTATTTAAGCTTGTAATTTTAATCTATTGAGTCATAGGAATGCCGTACTATTAAGAGGGATGCATTGAAATTGACTTGGAGATGTTCTCCTCACTCAAGATGAACTTAGACGAGTCTCTCAAGGGCTAGAAGTGTTCTTTCTCGCTTCGGAATGTAGTTTGTTTTAAGTTCAGTCGGATGTTCCGAACTTGTATCGGACGTTCGATGTTTCAAGTTCAAGTGGAGTTGTGCTTGATCCAGGTGTGTTCTGTTTGGGTCGGACATTCCGATGTTCTATTTCGGATGTTCCGATACCTGTTGTGTTTTAGATAGGGAGCTCTCTGTTTGGTTCGGATGTTCCGATATTGAGTATCGGAAGGTCCGATGTGTGCCTTCTTGAGTAAAGGTGCTCTCTGTCTAGTTCGGATTGTCCGAAGTTGCGTCTTCGGAAGTTCAAGTGGTTGTTTTCTGTTTGGGAGCCCACTGTTTTCTTGGATGTTCCGATGTCTTTTCTGACGTTAGATGTGGACTTAGCTTGTTTTTGTTGGGTTCCCTCTTCGAGAGTCATCGGATGTTCCGATGTTGTTATCGGACTTTCCGATGCGTGTTGTTTTCGGCCGTTGGAAGTTTTCCAAGCTCTGGAGTTTGCACACATCGGATGTTCAAGTTTGTATCGGACATTCGATGTGAGGTGAGTCTTGAGGGTAACGGCTAGTTTTGATCCAAAACTATAAATACCCCTCTCCCACTCCTTTTGCTGGTTACTCACTTGCTTGGGCTGTTTACTTGAGCTTCTTGAGCACTTTCTAGAGCACTCTTTTGAGCACTCTCTCCTCCTTGATCTTAGGGATCATTTAGTGAGTGAGGGTTGTGTTAAGTGTGGTTGTGAGTTAAGAGCTAAGTTGTCATTCATCTTGAGAAAGTAGAGAACCTCTCCAAGATCGAGATTCAAGTGTATTCATTTCTCTTGGAGGTTGAAGGACTCCTAGACGGCTAGGCGTCGCTCACGAGCCCCCAACGATTGTGGGAAGCCGTGAGAAGTTTGTGAAGGCCGGCTCCGCCTCTGAAAGGGAAGGAACCAAATAGTGGAACCAAGCCTCAAGTGCGACCGAGGTTTGGGAGGAAAGGGTTGGAAAAGACCCGGGTTCTTTGGAACCTCCTCAACGGAGACGTACGATCCCCTCAAGGATCCGAACTCCGGGAATCAAACTATTGTGTTCTCTCTCGTCTCTAGTTTGCTGCTTAATCTTGTTGATTCTCTTGGCACCTTCTTAACATCTAGTGCTAGTTGTCGAACTACTCTTTCTACTTGACTCTCTCGATTTGAGTACTAATCGGATAGTCCAAGTAATCACGGAAGTTCAAGTTTTCGGAAGTTCGATATTAATTCGGAATATCCGAATTTATTCATTGCATTAATTTGTTTTAATTTTAAATTAGCCTATTCACCCCCCCTCTAGGCAATCTTCTAACCTTTTCAGCCCTCTAGTAAGTTTTTTTTCATCTGGCACCCTTCCAAATAAATTTATAAAATAGTCTTCTCTTTAACCGTGGAAGGTGTGGTAGTGTAATGTCGAGGATGCCGACTAGAGGGCGGTGAATAGGCGGTTTTGAAAAATCTTCTATGACTTAACGATCACCTATGTCAAAACCTAAATAATATGCGGAAGCAGAAACTAAGGTTTTGACAATTAAAGAATAAATCAACTAGGCTCACTAAGTGCACTAACTTTTTATGTCTTTAATCAAGGTTGCAATCCTAAAGGCAAGAAATCGTTCAATTTAATTTTATGAATATAATTTGCTTGAATATAAATAGGCACAAGAGAGCAAACCACAAGAGAAACCGATATTTTTACCGTGGTGTTTGGAGACTTGCCGGTCTCCTCTAATCCATGTTGAGGTTAGCCCAAACACATTGGACTAGCTCCACAAATTGAGCACCCACCTTGAATCCACTAGTGGTAGCTCTTTTCCCCTCTGGGTAGGTAACCTCCAACCTTCACAACTTTACCGAGTCTTCTCACAATCTCTTTGAGAAGGTCACTGTACACGATGCCTCCAATGCTGTTTAGGTGTCGGTAAACACTAAGAGTAACAAGTCAAGTACTCCCTCCAGGTGCAAAAAAGATGTCGTTTTGGACATCGACACGGTCTTCAAAACACAACTTTAACCGCTAATTTTTATTATAATATATTTATAAAACTCAATAAAATTATAATATTATGAAAGTACTTCTCAAGACAAGTCTACACATATAATTTTCATGTATCTAATTTAAATATTTAAAAATATATCGATAGTCAAAGTTTTAGAAGTTTGACCATCACCATGTCCAAAACGACATCTTTTTTGCACCTGGAGGGAGTACCTAGCATGAACTCCACCAAGTAAAACACGTACAATGATGATCACTGAGTACAACACATGCATAAGACTCTCCTCAAGTACAACAAATGCACAAAAGATTCTCAATCCACTCCTAGAGGCAACACATGCTACTAGGATCACTCCTCACTTCATAATTGTGCAACACATGCACAATTGTGTGGAGTGGCTCACTCTAGCTCAAAGAAGTAAATGGGAGAGAGCAACACATGCATACAACACCCATACAAAGCCAGCAAAAACCACAGCCACTTTGCCCTTGCCCTACAAGGCCTCCTTTTATAGCCTTCCAAAGAAAACTAGTCGTTTGAGGGTAAATCAAGCAAAAATCAGAAAATCCGGTATTACCGCCCATTTAGGGCTGGTAGTACCGGCCTCGACCCCAACGGTCGAAAACGGTACAAAAACTAGTCGTTGGCATAATGGCCCGGTGCTACCGCCCAACTAGGAGCTGTACTACCTGCTCCCAACCCGATAACACCGACTAGAGAGTCCACGAACACATGCTCTGGAAAAAAAAACCTACCATCCAAGAGGGCCGGTACTACCGAACCTCTAGTAGTACCGCTCCCACATGGCCTGTAGCTCCGACCTCCAAAAACTCCGAGAAAACATCCTTCCTGGAAAATAACAACTGGTCCTGAGGGGCGTTAGTACTGAACCTCCGGTACTACCGCCCTAGGGGGCGTTACTACCGCTCCTTCGGTAGTACTGGCCTCACACAGCAGTAGGCCGATTTTCCAGACAAAAACTTGATTTTACACAAAATCCAATTCCAATTCAAATCAAGAATCACTTTAGATCAATTCTTTGAGCCATGTGGTGATCAACACATGATCACACCAATTTGCATAATACATTTGCAAATCCTCAACACACGCTCCAAAAAATTGCATTAAACTTCAACTTACTTGCAAAATACATTTGCAAACAAATCAAAAATTTATGAGAGATCGATCCTTGAGCTATGTAATGATTAACACATGATCACGGCACTTTGCAAAGCACATTTATAAATGGCAACACATGTTCCTTAACCAATCTCATAAACTTCTAGTTTATTTGTAAAACACAATTGCAAATAATAAATCTAAGCACATAAAAGCAAATCTGAAGCTATGTGATGATCAGCACATGAACACGACACTTTGCAAAACATGTTCACAAATATCTATCACATGCTCCTAGATAAGAAGCATAAACACCAACATTTTGCAAAAATGCATTTTGCAAACAAATGAGCGTAGCCATGTGATGATCAAAACATGTCAACCCAATTTGCATAACACATTTACAAATACTCACATGCTAAGAAAATCAATGCATGAGCACTCTCTATTTGCAACGCATGCAAATACTTGGCTCCATGCAAAGAACACACATTAAAATCAAATGCATGAGCTCTCTCCTTTTGCAACACATACAAAATTCAACTCCATACAAACAACAAACCAAATCAATTAAGAAGCAAGAATGAGCTTCCCTTATTTGCAACACATGCAAATATGAGCATCATGCAAAAAAACAATTTAAGAGAGTGAGCTAGAGCGAACCGGATTGAGTTCATTAACACATGATGAAGCTTAAGCTAAATGACTCAACCTCTCTTAATAGTATGAAAAACTAACTAGCAACTCGGTCTTCCAACCAAACACTGAGAGCGGTAAAAGACTAGGAACACATCCTTAGCCTTAGCTAATTATACTTTTGTCTCTAGCAATTCACTTGGAGCTTTGATGATTGACTACAACCCAAATCAATTGATTGAAAATATTGATTGTGTCTTGAGTATATTGATGCAACTAATGTTTCATATACTCAAGAACTTTTTTCATTGTCCTTAATCAACAAAGTATACCTTCAACACATGATTGGTTCTTTTATGATTAATTGACAACCAATCACAATTTAAATTTGCGTCTAAAATGTTGTGAGTATATATCAACTACACACGCTTCATACACTCAATTTGATGGCTTTCAAGTAATGATCCAAATTATATAGAATGGTGGAAAGGATCAATACTATTGAGACCATCAAGCATAGAATAAACTCCATTAGATAAGTACATACAAATAATTGAACTTGAATCAATATGCACATATTCAATTTTAGATTGCATTGAAGTTTATTCTATATTGTTTTGAGTATACTACAACTACATAAGTTAAATATACTCATGGGTTTGTTTCAAAGTATTGACCCTTGATTTTGTGGCAAGACGAATTAGATCAATACTATTGAAATATCAAGTTAAAACATGAACTCCCCCTAGATGTGTGCATTCATGTATATATGAAATTAAATCATTAATGCACATATTGAGGTTTAAACAATGATGGAGTTCACCCTTTAACTTAAAATCAAGAAATGCATTAATATATGATGAAGTGAATTCGAATGCATACCTTTGGGTTTTTCATTTTTCATCCAAATGAGACTAATAAGAATTAAGATCAATAATAGAGTTAGTCTCACAATGATTATATTTGTCATTAAATAAAGATTAAACATTAACCCAAAACCAATCACCAGAACCAAAATGAGCTTGAACTTACAGGCAAGTGACATATTATCTCTCGTGCCCTGGGAACTCGGTAGCATTCCGTGCCAGCACTAGGCTAACCAACCATGGCAGTAGTGCTGGGCCCACCTCCCTAACGTGTTTCCCAGCTCAAAAAGAGCTCACGCACTTGGCCCCAAGCTCGATAGGCCTCATACCGAGCTCCCCGTACTCGATAGCTGCTTGAAAAGCTACTGAGCTCTCTAGACGCGGCTTCCGTGGTCGGGGAGGAGGGGCTAGAAAAGCGAAGAGCTCCAGTTCTGAGTGAGTAGACTTGAAAGTTTAGGGTATTTACTCCCTCCGCCAAATTTATAGAGCATATTTTCTCTTGTCATATAGATAAAATGAGATATTGAAAAGGACTAGACTATCCTTAATTATTATCAATAAATACTATATACAATGCATGGATGTAAATAATATAAGTAAATCTAAATATTTATTAGAGATATAAAGAAACATCACACTAATTTGCAATGAAATATGAAATACAAGCTATATTTATAACTATTAAAGAAATGTATTTATAAACTTGGATGAAGAGAGTAAAAGAAAATTTTCACGCTAGTTGGCACTGCTTATGTTCTCTTTTCGTGACTTCTGGTGGAAGCAAAATGCTCTACGTAAGCTTCCTGGACGGAGATCACATCCGCAGGTGTTGATAAAGTCACAAGCAATTGAGCCGCTGAAGCGATCGATTGCACAGACGTAACACACAGCTTACCCAAAAACAATGGAGTCTTACGGGACCGGGCCGTAGTTCGTTTGGCAAACACGCCGCCGTGCGTGGTGATCACCCGCGCCGAACCATGCGTTGGAAGCTCCGGTTCGACACGAGCTCTCAAAATAGGTACACACCAATACATGTTTAGTGAGCCAATGCATTCACACGTTTGAAAAGTTACAGTATATATAAAAAAAAATTCCTTAACGTGTGTATGCAACGCGCGCGCACGTGCATACATGTAGTGCATAAACGTAGTATGCATGAGTTGCCTATGCAACGCACACACGTGTGTATACATAGATGACGGTGAATACACGTGTGTATACATAAAAACAAAGTATAATAAATAAATAATAGTACTCACAGTGCATAAATGTAGTATTCACCGCCGTTTTGTTGGGTGTAAAAACAAAGTATAATAAATAAATAATAGTACTCACAGTGCATAAATGTAGTATGCATGAGTTGCCTATACAACGCACACACGTGTGTATTACACGAAACAAGTTTGTTTGTCTACATAGATGTAACTATGTGTCCTTTTATAGGGACATCAATGGATATTTTGTAATCAACTTTATGCGCTTTTGGGATGGTATAAAAGTACCATCATTTTGCACTGTGAGTACTATTATTTATTTATTATACTTTGTTTTACCGTAGCACAACTAATATTTTCTGATGATGGTCCATAATAATGCATGTATAGGATGGGAAGCTGTTGAGGGCTAAGTTTCTCATGAGCCTATTGAACTACAATGAGAATGAATCGAAAGACAACATTCCTGAAGTTATACGGGAAATTCTTAAATGTATCAGGGATTAGATGGTTTTTAATGATAAACAGCTGCTATGTTACCTTATGCACTTGCTTATGTAATCAACGATATAATAAATTTTTGTATCTTTCTTTTGTGCACATCTTACGACACTTGATTACGAAAACATATAACACATTTGCCTTATTTGAATTGTATTACCAAATATCACCGTAGCGTTAGCACGGGCAATATACTAGTAAATATGGTGTGCATGAGTTGTGTACATTCTTGTACCTAAAAAATTAATGAGTCTTATCATGATGAATTCTAATTGTACAGTGTGAAATCACACTTTTTTTTTATTATTTTCTTGAGATTCGCAGTGTTACAACACTTCAAACTTACAAGATTGCGGCTTATTTGTGCTGCAATCAAAATTTAATCCACTTGTAAACACAGTCAGACGCTTCTCCCCGCTTTAATCAACACCATGAGCTCTCACTGCCTTCCAGAGGGCTCGCACCCCGTTGGATGCACAACGCGAAAGACAAGCGCGCGCGTAAAAAAAAATGAGATGCCACAAACTTAATTTCTTCTTCCGATTGTTGTTTGACGGACGACTACATGCACACTCTGACGAAGAGGATTTGCCGCGGCAGCAGGATGTCTACCATCTGGGGCGCTCAATCTACACAATGCGCCCACATTTGCAGGCTTGGACACACATAACAGCAACAATCAACAATTCCTCGCAATTGAGAGTGGAATACCCCCTCAAGGGGTAGAGGAGTTCACCGATATTTCTTGAGGCACAGGGGGGCTTTGTGTCTCCTGATGAGAAGGGGTTACTAGCCTTTGAACGGCCTTCAAAGCGCTCGTTAACTGTGCAAATGAAGGGCGCAAATTTGGATCCCTGGCGATTAGTAAACCACATATTAGTTCGCATTTAGCATCAACATCAATATTTTAAGCTGCTAAGACCCAAAGCAGGACGACTAGGTTGTACTCTTTCGACACAGCATGAGTTTTTTTCTTTTGAAAACTTAGAAACTCACTTCTGCCAGCATTCCCATATAATCCTTGCAACTAGAGGATCAACTTCCTTGGGAATATCAAGCCGTCGGTCCTGGAAGCCAACTGCTCCCACGACTTGCATCGGATTCATCCCACCCCATGGCATTCTAAGTGTTGCTAGTTCCCACAAGATGACACCAAAGCTGTATACATCGCACCTGCACACGTTTCAGGTAATGGTTGATTGAGACTAACTCAGATGTCAAACAAATAAAAAAAGAACAAAAAAGATGAAGGGTTCGGGAGGGAGATCGTATTTCCATCCCTACAAAGAATTATACACAGGTAACTTAAAAGAATTGGTCAAACGTTTTCTATGTCTTGGGGATGATCGGTTAATTGATCTGTCGTTCAGCCCATTTCTGATTTCTACACGATAACTTCAGGTATTTCCATATATCCATTGGATGGCGAATTGTCAAATCAATCTAAGGAGTGAATTGCAAGCCTAGGCATATCTCAAAATATTTTATCACACTTGGTAAACTGATAATCAAGTTTAAATCAACATTACATGTCCAATTGTTAACTAAAAAGAAGGATTACAGGACAATATGACATGAAACTTAAAAGCATTATAACCCATCCCAACTTCCAAGGAGTCAAAAGTTCAAGCATGAAAATTGAAACACAAGCACTCCGATGGGAAGATAGACATCCCATCCAGAGCAACTCGTGAACAACTTTGCATAGAATATCCAGAATGAACAAGTCAATGGAACTAGCAAGGACATAAACTTAACAGTTAAAATGATACACATCAAGAAAATCACTCACTTTTCATTTGATTGTTCATTCCGCAAGACCTCAGGTGCCATCCACTCAGGCTGGTGGGATACCAAAAAAGTATATTTTAATTAAAAAATGGAACCAGTAAATGTTTCAATGATGATTAAAGAAATAAGATAACATCCAGTTATAGTCCAGGTGCTAGTTAGTAGTTACTTACAGTTCCAGCGGTGGATTTGGATGATAAAAATGTACTATGCTTCAAGCGTGAAAGTCCAAAATCACAAACCTGTTTTATATTATTGGTGAGCCAATAGACACACACACACACACACACACTAATATGGCTACGAGCTGTCAGAATTTAATTGTTAAAAGGCAAAATAAGCACATACCTTTACATTCCAATTATTGTCAACCAGCAAGTTTGGTGATTTAAGATCCCGGTGAACAATTGTTGGTGCACTAGTGTGCAGGCAATTCATGCCTTTGGCCTTAGGAGAAAACAGTCATCAGCATAAGCAAGGGCAAAGAAACGAACATGATAAGAAAATATACAAGATCCATCATTACCACATCAAGGGCCATCTTAATCCTCCGTTTCTCATCAATTTGGCAATTAGGACGGTGAAGGATCTTATATAAGCTTCCCCTGAGCAAGGATACAACAGTGAAGTGTGAACCATCAAACATGTGCCACATCCAATATAGACTTGCTTAAGATTGGAACATGAGTTACATGTCATTTGTTAAGGATATATTGTCTATTATAGATGATTGCCTTATCTCTTGTCCTTTGCCTTATCTCTTGTACCCTCATGTACTCTATATATTATGGCCACTAGCCTCGTATTGAATACAACAAGTGCTATTCATAACATGGTATCAGAGCCTAGGTTCAAACCCTAGCCTCAATCCTTTTCCGCTGCCGCCGTGCCCAGGAGAAGCAATCTGCTCTCCCGGGCGGGCACCTTGACTTGGATCCGCTCCTCAAGCTTCGGCCGCACGCCGGCCTCCGGCGCCCAACCACTGGTGCGCCTCACATCCACTTCGGTCTCCTGCCGAATCGAGCAGCTGATCTGCTCCCCGCCGCTGCTCCACTACCGACCTTCGACGCGCATCCTCGATTGGTGCTTGCCTTGACATCCACTTCTCGCGTCATCAACTCCTCGACCCCTCGCCGCTCCTAGATCCAATCCAAGGACTACTCCCATGGCGCTCTCCGTCGACAAGATCTCTTCCGGGAGTACAAGGTCAAGGACCTCTCCCAGGCCGACTTCGGCCGCCTCGAGATCGAGCTCGCGGAAGTCGAGAAGCCGGGGCTCATGGCATGCCGCGCTGAGTTCGGGCCCTCGCAGCCCTTCGCAGGCGCCCGGATCTCTGGCTCTCTCCACATGACCATCCAGACCGCTGTCCTCATCGAGACGCTCACGGCCCTCGGCGCCGAGGTCCGCTGGTGCTCCTGCAACATCTTCTCCACGCAGGACCACGCCGCCGCCGCCATTGCCAGGGACTCAGCCGCCGTCTTCGCCTGGAAGGGGGAGACGCTCGAGGAGTACTAGTGGTGCACCGAGCGCTGCCTCGACTGGGGAGCTACAGGCGGGCCCGACCTCATCGTTGACGACGACGACGACGACGGCAACGCCACGCTGCTCATCCACGAGGGCGCCAAGGCCGAGGAGGAGTACGAGAAGACCGGGAAGGTCCCCGACCCGGCCTCCACTGCTAACGCCGAGATCAAGATCATGCTCACCATCATCCGCGACGGGCTCAAGTCCTACCCCAGGAGGTACCGCAAGATGAAGGAGAGGCTTGTCGGCGTGTCGGAGGAGACCACCACCGGCTGTCCTTTGTCGATTGGATTTCAAAGTTTTTTTTCTCGTTGGCTCAAGTCCGGCTTGATGACTTTCAAGCTACTGCTTTTTAGTGCTGCGGCTAGTAATTCCTAATATTTCTTTAGTCTTCCGTTGCGTCCATCCAAATTTTTAGCATCTTGATTCTGTCGTCGCTTGGCTCTTTTATCGGCTTGGCTCATTCTGTCAACTCTTTAGTCATTTTGTCAGCTTCGTCGGTTCTTCTTCGTCGACTCAGCTCTACCGTCGGCTCTTCTTCGTCGACTCAGCCCTACCTTCGACTTCCGTTCGTTGATTTGGCTTCTTCGTCGACTTTTCTTCATCGACTCGGTTCTTCGTTGGCTATTCTTCGTCAGCTCAATTTTTCAAGAGTTACATGCTACGACGGCTACTTCATGACTATGACTTTGGATTTTCCCTATTTTAATTCATCCCTTCCAAATGCAATGCTATTGCATACGCCTTGCATTTGTGGGGGGTATTAAGGATATATTGTCTGTTATAGATGATTGCTTTATCTCTTGTCCTTTACCTTATCTCTTGTACCCTCATGTACTCTATATATTGTGGCCATTGACCTCATATTGAATACAACAAGTGCTATTCATAACATCATTATATTGAAGTAATGATAGATACACGCCACCTCCGAAGAACACATAGATTTTTAGATTTTATGTGAAGCGATGAACAGGAGTATTATCCTATTAAGTAGCATGTAGCACCTTTAGTATTACATTCCATTTTTAAACGGAGTTGTTAAATAAACTTTCTATGCAGATCTGCCCACTAGAATTTCTTCCGTGTTGTTCGGACCTTGGACTCCATACCAGGATACTTGTATGTTGTAACTTGATTCACAAATACCACAAGAAAAAATATACAAAATTGTTATACCTTGGAAGATACTCGGATACAATAGATAAGTTTGGAGGGCGTGTAACGGCACCCATAAAGAGAACAATATTTGGATGACGCAGTCGACGCATAATCCGCACCTTGTAAAAGAAAATACATGCAATTAGCAAACAATGCAGCAACAATGAACTAGATATGAAAAACAAATGAACACTTAGTACAGCTCTAATATAGTAAAACATATACTTTCACCTACTTCACTTCGGAATTCATCCAAAGCATCACCATAGAAATCTTGATCCAAGAATTTCTTTACAGCTACTTCCTGCAAATAAACAAAAACTTCACCGTGTTGACAGAACCAAGTCATCCAATAAGAAGGAAAAAGTGAAGATGCTCCATGATTTGGTTTCTCAACTTAATTATGTAGACCATTTCGTGCATATAAAATCTTGAAAGAATGGCAAAGCTCAATATGCAAATGAAGAGAAAGAAATACTTACTGTTCCATTCCAATCAGCACGGTACACCTCTCCGTATGAACCTATGGGAAGGAGGAAGCAATTCATTCAATTGTTTCCTTGCAGAGAACACAAAGACGCAAGTTCATGCAACAAATTGGCTTCTAATAGTGAATTGAATTAAAAGCACATAACTGACCACGCTAATAAATTGACATTGTATGACAAGTTTAAAATAAGTGTCCTAAACAAAAAGTGTGTCAATTCAACTTGTTAGTGCAAAGAGCAGTAAGGAGTACTCCCTCTGTCCAAGAATGTATGACGTTTTGGGCATCGACACGGTCTCCAACATGCAACTTTGGCCATTACTTTTTATACGATTATGTTCATAAAATAATATAAAATTATTATATTATCGAAACATTTTTCATCACTAATCGAATGACATCATTTTCACATGACCAATTCAAATAGTTTTTTATATAATAGTGGTCAAAGTTAAGTTTGACTGCACATTTCAAAAACGTAATATTTTTTAACGGAGGGAGTGCATCAAAAGTTCAAAACTTGGTTGCAAAGAAATACCTAAGCCAATCCTTTCACCAATCACAAGATCTTCCCAAGGAATTTCACATTCAGACACATCATCGAACATGGTATCAAGCCTGTGTGACCTCGCAGAGGATGGTGAAATAGATTCCGGATTTCTTGATGGCATTGATGTGTCCATAAATCTGTCGAGGGGATACTTCTTTGGATCAGGAGGTAACTTCTTATTGTCTTGCTTTCCATCTAAGTTTTCCCTGTGTTCTTTTGCTAGATTCTGAACTGTATTTGTTGGAGCCCATCCTACTGCAGAATTACCCCATTTATGCCTTTCTAATTGTGGTTGATCCTCCAGTCTAGAATTTGTAGGACCTTTGTCCAAACCACCACGCATAACCTTTTCAGGAACCTTCCCAATCCCGGCTGTAGAAGACATTTTCGTGGCAGAGAAACCAGCCATAATATTGTCATAATTATGAGCTGATGCCACATATGATGTATCATTACACACTCCAGCATTAAAATTAGCATTCTTTGCAGCTGACCGTGGCACCTGAGATGATGATGCAACATTATCACCAACGTTTCTACGTGCAAATGAATCCTGAACATAGTTGTACTGCTTGTTGTTGGAAACATCATTGTAAGGAGACCAGTTTTTCATAACCAATCTCTGCTGTGGTCTTCCAGTGCTAGGGACTACATTCTCTCTACGTCTTTGCAATTCATTGTTTCTATTATCTGGCCCATTGAATGGTACTGACGTTTTCTTTGACTCAATACCCCAGAAAGGATTAAGCTCAGCAAATAGGTTTCCGGACACTGAGTTTTCCTGCAGATCTGGAGTCAGTTTTATATTCCCATTCCGTGAATGTTCTCCACCTGGAAGTTCTACTTTCTGCTGTGATGACGTACCAGCAGAAGTTGATGGTTCATCTGATTGCTCACGAGAAACTAACGTCCAAGAAACACTTCCAGCAGTAACAGATGTGCCACCTGAAGAGGTTTGTGAAGATGCTGTGGCTGTTTCTTTCTCATATCCAGATCCAGATTGACTGGCTGATATCCAATAGCCACTGCTAAACAAAGGCAGTTGGTCACCTTTATGTTCATGTGCACCCAGATTAGGATCAATGGTATTTGATGACCCAGCCATCTGATTCTGGCCGAGTTTCCAGTTAGAATTTAACGAATTGCCCTTCCAATTTAAGACATCTGCTGGAATAAGAGTACCAGGAGCAGCCATCAGATCAACCAAAAATTCCCTGCAGAAAAATCAAAACATAAATCTACTTTGCAAACGTGAAGTAGCAAATGAATTAAAATATATTAGAAACAGTGGTAGTAAATGAATAATGTACTTGGATTATGTTTCCTGAGACAAACTGCAATGCTGAAATACATCAATACCTTTCTTTGTCCACCTTTATTATATTAATAGCATCATCATCATCACCAGTATAATTACTCCCTTTGACAAGTTTGCATGGAATGCCAACACGGTCAGCAAGAATCTGCATGAAGAGGTACAAGAGCTATGAGAAATTGAGAGTGCTTCTAGGTATGTTCAGGCAAATGAAGAGATCTGGTGCTATGTTCAATATATTGGGGCTTTTCTGCATTTACTCTTGACTCTCAAGCATTGTTTCATTTCATTTTTATACATATATAAGCTGTGTCCGACCATGATTCATCAATTACTAATGAATACTATCAACATATTTTTTGCTACTGCCTGATAGGGAAATCATGTAAAAACAACATTACAAACACACTCTAAACCACTCAAACGATGGAATAAATTAAGAAGTTAATATGCTTCCATAAATAACATCTGTCAGTTTCGTGACAAGGTGAGGAGGTCAATTTTTCACAAGATCCAACGTAGACAAGCACCTCTCGATTAGTAAACATGTCTAACAACAAAGGAAGTGTTTTAGCCTTTTAGGTAAAGTAAAACTAGTGCTTTAGAGTGATCCTTCGGTGCTGTAAGAGGGAAAAAATGTCAATAACTTTTAACGCAAGACATCATAAATTTGATAGGGAACAAAAATTTTCTGATGTAATCTAGATTATACACCGTATTAACCAAAAGAGTTGAAATACAACTTTTTCAAACCCGAACAAAAGCAGAACCATTTTCATTATCTCTTTGATGTCGCTTCTCCTACCCCTTCTATTCCGTCACAGCCGCATGTGCGGTTGAGGAACCTCTGTCCATGCGAGGCCAGTGGTGGTGTCAAGCTGGACTGCTGGACGCAAATACCGGCTAGGATGTACACCACTTGTTGGGTACCCTCTTCCAGATTCACAATAATAAAATAGATGGAGATGGAGTGAGGATAGTTATTTAAACTTAATTTCAGCTAACGAGCAAATGCACCATAGATTCAAGGTCCTCTTTAATGGTGAGTGCGTCATTTTGGCATCTAGTTTTGCCATTCAGATCAGGGTGGGTATTGGTATGGGCTTAATATACCCATCCAAAGCCCAAGCTATGAACTAGGAATAGGGGTCCTGTCTCTGCGTCAAACATTAACAAAACAACCATTTTCAAAGGTCTACCAGGTAAAACCAGACTAGGCGCAAGATATTCTACGTTTATGAGGGAACAACAGGTGCACGGCGAGGGGGGACTGACCTTGAAAAGTAGGGCACGGTGACGAGACAGCCCTATCTTTATGCAGCCAATAGGCAACAAACTAGTTTGTAGTGAGTTTCTCAGCTCAGTACTCTTTTCCAACCACCTTGCGAGCATGTCATTTGCATCTTTCACAGGTCCACCCATATTATCTGTAACAAGCTCGGCTATTCTTTGCACTAAAACTGCAATATTTGCAACAGGAAAGTCCAGCAGGATGCACTGTGCCACTTGCTCCATCTCCTGCAAGGTAGCATCAATGGCGCGGTTTATTACAATGACTTCAAAGCCCAGGTCCCCTATGCCTGTTTGAAGATCTGCTAGTGATGGCATCTTCCCCTGCCCAGAGGACTCCGTAGAGGGGCCAAATATGTCGTAGAAGCCATCAATAACTTTCTCATCATAATCAAGAAAGTTATAGTCCTGGAAGTCAGAATGGAGCACAATCATAAAAAGTCAGGCAATCCAGTAGGAAATATCCTTTATGAATAGATATATATCCGCTAATTATTTCATCTTAATTGACACATCAGGGAGGGGAAAAAACTGATACTTGCCCAGCCAAGGCGAATATCTACAAATAAAAAATAGAACAAATAGCATCTAGCTCACTAAGTATTTGAATGGCATCAACACAACATGTAGAAAAAAACAGCTCAATGTGACCAAGCAGAACTATAGTTGCTTCAAAAAGCACCTCAACTTGACCCATTCCTACATCGTGATAAATATCTTCTGCTTTTACAGTCCACTAGCATGCATGCAGCTACTAAGCAGTAACATTTTCTCTTCTCCATATATGATGTTCCACTCCACTGACAGCGGTGAAGCTTAATAAGAAACATGACATAAGCTACTATCCCAAACCAGCAACTGAATTCAGATTATCCAGCAGCAAATAATCTTGACAAATAGATATAAGAAATGGATAGCACATGTTTGCTGAGTATTTGAGCTTAATTGACACACCGGGGAAGGGGGGAAAACAATATTTGCTTGCCCAGGCAGACCCTCCATAAATAGATATTAGCAATAAATAGTGTTATGAATAGCACTTGATTCATCATGAGGCCAATGGGCCAGTATATATAAATGTACAAGAGGGAAAAGAATAGAACTCTATCTCTAACCAAGTATCTATACAAGGAATAGGACTCTATCTCTAACACCACCCCCCCCCCTAAAACTTATGGTGGATCTACTACATTGAGTTTGGAGAGGAAAAAGTTGTGATAAGCTCTAGTTTGTGTCTTCGTGAAGAAATCTGCTAACTGGAGTTCTGAAGGTACATACTGAAGAGTAACAACCCGATCATGTACCTGTGACCTCATGTAAGAAGCATCAACACCAATATGCATGGTGAGTTCATGCTTCACTGGATCTCGAACAATGCTGATCGCACCTGTACTATCAGATAAAAGAGGAGTCGGTGTAGAAACAGAAACACCAAAATCCTCAAGTAACCACCGTAGCCAAGTAACCTCTACTGTCAAAAGAGCCATAGCCCGCAACTCAACCTCAAGACTTAACGAAATCGATGTCCGCTTCTTAGTCTTCCGTGCAATGAGAGAACCACCAAGAAAAACACAAGAAGCGTAAAGAGACCAACGATCGTAATGATCACTAGCCCATGTAGCATCGAGTACGCTCGAGTCAGAAAGAGCTGGAGCGTGGAAAGAAAAGACGGCGAGAGATAGTTCCACGAAGATATCGTAGAAAACGAAGAAGATGACTATAGTGGAGCTGAGTAGGAGCAGAAACGAACTGACTCAGGATATGGACTGGATACGAAATGTCAGGACGAGTGACACCAAGGTAAACAAGACTCCCAACAAGATGGCGATAGCGAGTAGGATCCTCAAGAGGTTCACCATCAATAGGTTGAAGGTGAACATTGAGCTCCATGGGAGTTTCGGCTGTACGCTCATCAGTGAGAGAAGCACGATCAAGAAGATCCTGGATATACTTCTCTTGGGAGAGAAAGAAGCCCTCAGATGTAGAAGAAACCTCAATCCCAAGAAAGTATCGAAGAGGACCTAGATCGGACATGAGAAACTGCTCACTGAGACGAGCCTTTACGAAGGCAATATACTGAGAATCATCTCCAGTAATGATCATGTCATCAACATATAAAAGGAGAAGAGTCCGACCTCGAGAAGAAGTGTGAACAAAGAGCGCAGGATCATGAGCACTTGCAGAGAAACCAGCTGCAGTGATCACAAAAGAAAAACGCTCAAACCAAGCACGAGGGGCTTGCTTGAGCCCATAAAGAGAGCGACAAAGGCGACAAACCATGCCCTCTGGAACAGAATACCCCGGTGGTGGCTGCATATAGACCTCATCATGCAGCTCACCATTAAGAAAGGCATTATTAACATCAAGCTAAGAGATGGACCACTCACGAACAGAGGCCACAGCAAGGAGAGTGCGAACAGTGGTCATGTGAGCCATAGGTGCAAAAGTCTCATCATAATCATGACCATGCTCCTGCTGAAAACCACGCGCTACAAGACGAGCCTTGTAGCGCTCAAGAGAACCATCAGAGCGAGTCTTAATCTTATAGACCCACTTGCAAGTAATGGGGCGGACACGTGGAGGAAGTGGAACAAGATCCCACGTGCCGGTGCGCTCAAGGGCAGCAATCTCCTCCGCCATCGCATGCTGCCATTCCTGATGAATAACAGCATCACGGTAAGAAATCGGCTTGACCAAAGCGGCACCAACAAAGGCAAAGCGCTCAAGAGGCCGAATAGACTGTTGATCGCGAAGAGCATAACGAGGAGGAGACACTGAAGAAGATGGCTCATCAGAAGAAGAAGATGGCTCATCAAAAGATTCCTCAACTCGAGGACGACGAGTGTAGTATAGAGGATAGGGAGGAACAATATCTGAAGAGACCTGTGGAGGAGAGGACGGTGGTGAAGAAACTGGCGGTAAAGGAGACGCCGATTGTGAAAGAGGAAAAGTGACAACTGGAGTATCAGAAAAAGTCAGGAAAGACAGTGGCTCAACAAGGGATGTAGGGGAGGAAGAAGAACGAGGGTAGAAGGGACGAGTCTCATCAAAAGTGACATCCCATGAGATCCGCATCCGTCGGCCAATGGGATCCCAACAACAATATCCCTTATGCTCAGCATTGTATCCCAGAAAAACGCACTCAACAGACTGAGCAGTCAGCTTGGTGCGTTCACGAGGTGCAAGAAGAACATAGCACACACACCCAAAAAGGCGAAGTCCAGAATAATCAGGAGGTATGCCATAAAGACGCTCAATTGGAATTCCACCCTTAAGAGCATATGAAGGTTGGATATTGGTCAAGTAGGTAGCAGTGGAAACAGCCTCAGCCCAGAAGTGGTGGTGCACGGAAGCCGCAGCGACCGCGCGCGAGAGCCGACGCGGTGACGATGCAGATCGGAGACGGGCGGCGGCGCAGATCGAAGACCTAGGTATGCGAGCTACCCCGAGGTCGACGACGACAATCGGCCACTCGGATCGCAGAGATGGCCGAGGACAAGGGTCGCGGGCTGGTGACAAAGCCGACGAGGATGAGCGGCTAGGGTTTCAACCTTCGCTCTGATACCATGTTATGAATAGCACTTGATTCATCATGAGGCCAATGGGCCAGGTGATATACAAGTACAAGAGGGAAAAGAATAGAACTCTATCTCTAACCAAGTATCTATACAAGAAATAGGACTCTATATCTAAGAAATAGCATGTAGCTCACTAAGTATTTTAACGGCATCAACATAACATGTATGGAAAAAACAGCTTGATGTGATCAAGCAAGCCTGTAGTTGCTTCCATAAGCACATCCAACATGGACCATTGCTACAACAACAACCACCAAGCCTTTTGTCCCAAAGAAGTTAGGGTAGACTAGGAATAAAACCCAATCAAAGTCAAAAGACCCCTAAACCTTTGATCTTAGGTCATGGTTACGGTACGTAAGACACTAACTTCCATGCACTCCTATCCAACTCCAACTCTTTGGATACATTCCAATCCCTCAAGTCTCTTTTAACTGCTTCTTCCCACGTCAGTCTTGGTCAACCTCTGCCTCTTCTTATGTTTTCAAGACGACTTAAAATTCTACTACGCACTGGTGCCTCAGGAGGCCTCCGTTGGAGATGTCCAAACCATTTCAAAAGATGTTGGACAAGCTTTTCTTCAAGTGGTGCTATCCCAACCCTATCACGTAAATCATCATTGCGGATTCGATCTCGCCTGGTATGACCACGGATCCACCGCAACATACACATCTATGCTACGCTCATCTTCTGTACATGTTGTCTTTTATTCCCAACATTCCGCTCCATACATCATCGCAGGTCTGATTGCCGTCATACAGAACTTATCATTGAAATTTTGAGGAACTTTTTTATCACATAGGACACCAAATATTTGGCGCCATTTCTCCCACCCCACTCGTATCGTGTGGCTCACATCTTCATCAATCTCGACATCACTCCGTAGCTTCGATCTCAAATATCAAAATGTTTCCTTCTAGTTCCTAGGCACTACTTTTCCTTCCAAACTAACATCTCCGTCGTCTGCCATAGCTAAGTCTAAAGCCCTTCAATTCTAAAGTTTTCCTCCATTGCTATTGCCTTCTAAATATTTTCTACTTCCGCAGCTGCTAAATGTTAGCACTTCCCTTCTCTATATGTGATTTTCCACTCGTGGATTGATGTGAAGCTTAACAACAATCTAGACATAGCGACATAAGCTACTATTCCAAACTGGCATCGATTGAATTTAAATGTGATATGAATAGAAAAACTTACGAGAGGTGTCTCTATGCTTTTCTTTTTTAAGGTTGCACAAATATTAAAGCATGGAGGGTAGATAGTGATCACTTACCCATTCGTTTGTTTCAAGATTTGTGCAACTTGTATTAAGACGAAAATCATAGAAAATGGAGGGTAGGTGGTGATTATTTACCCTTTCGTTTGCTTCAAGATTTGTGCAACTTATATTAAGAGAAAAATTGAAGTGGTAACTGGTAAACATGAACTACCAACGCAACCCTTGCTCTGCATTAAGTCGACTGTTCTATAAAGTAGAGGGCAGCAATTGCAACCTAAAATCTCACTAGTGACACGGAACTGTGAGGTTTAGCATATATCCAGTTCGAATCAAATCGAGACTCACCCAGTAGCGCCGGGAGAGGGACTCCGCGGTGTGACCCTCGTCACGGCCGGCGGCGAAGCGGTCGCCCCTGCCTAGGCTTATCAGCTTGGCCTTCCTGATCTGCTCCCCATCCATGTCCCCCACGCAGTCGCTGTTGGACGCCGACAGCGCCATCGCCAGCTGCATCTGGAACTCCTCCTCGGACAACATGTAGTCTTCCCCACCCCCTCCGCCTCCCGCTCCCCCACCCGCAGCAGCCGCCGCCGTCGGCGTCGCCGCCGCGGAAGGGGAAGAGGAGGGGGTCGTCGATAACGACAGCGCCGGCGCAGCCCCAGACGGGGAGCTCGCCGGCGATAGCGACGGCGTGTGCTGCCCCTGCCCCTGCTGCGGCGCAGGCTCGTTGGATCGGTGCTGCCACCTGATCTTACTCTTGAACAGGTTCTTCATCTCCGCCCCCGATTTTTCTCGCAGCGCCGCGTGATGTGATCGTCGAGGAAACAAGTCTCGAGACGGGGCCGTGGGGAGGAAGGGAGTGGAGGAAGACGGGGGTGGGGAAAGGTAGCGTATGAAGTTTCCGAGCCGAGGGGGGAGACTGCAAAAAGGCGCGGCTGGTTTTAGTATAGCTACCTTATGTTAGTTAGTGCAATGCGGGGTTAATTAAGGGAGGGCTCGGGTTCGGGGTTAATTACCTAAGGAACCACCGTTGGTTTAGTGCGTGAGTTAAGTTTAACGGGGGATAATTATGTGGGGACGCGGAGATTGGGACGTGATTGAGACGACGCGCAGCCGTCGATCGTGGATGGGACCCACCTCCCGGGCTGTGCTGTGTGAGGTTCGCGGGTAGGTGGTAGTCGCAGTCTCGCAGGGGAGGCTGTACCCGCCGTGTGTTTAGCTAGCTTTGTGACGAGCTTGGCTGAGATGCGATAATTTTATATTATTAAGTTCTATTATTACGAGTGAATAGAATAGTTTAATATTTTTAGAGAGTATATCTTAAATTTATATCCTACTATGTAAGATGAAATGATTTATTCAATCAATTAAACATATAGATAATTTTTTAAAACTATTTCATATATGTACTACTTAATACGCATAACCAAAAGTACCCATGATACTGCTCGCTGGTACAATAGCCCTCATGTTGAAGTATAGCCAAAGAGTGCAAGCAAACTTACGGTCTAACCGTCAGATCAATAGCACACAAAATAAGTGCAGTTATTTGTTTAACGATGTATACATTATTATTATGATTTGTGAGTGGTGACTTTTTTTTAAACAGATGTTAGTATCAGCGGATAATAACTATATATCTCCGTGTTGGTCGGGCAGCTCACAAGTGCAGGTGTTAGTATCTTATGATTTGCGAGTGGTAACTTTTCTTTAACGGACAGTTCGGTGCGAGTTTTCCATTCCCCAATTTTGGTGACATCTCCCTTTTTCAAAAATATATTTCGTACAATCTTTTGACTTGTCAATTTGGAAGCTCTAGTTAGCCGCGGATATTTAAGCTTCTAATCGAAGCGGTAGCTCAGGCGAAGCTATCACGGCGGAGTGGCCGGAAGCTTCGTGCTGCAGGACGGGACAGGAAACAGCCGCGGGAAATCACATCCGATCGAAGAGGCGAATTGCCACTGCAATTCTCTGATTAGCGATCACACATTAACCCGTATGTAATCTGATTGGAGAAGCTTGTGTGTGGCATGACCGGTTCAGTTAGCTGCATCCTGCATCCATGTCGACGGACAGGCAGATTTTTCTGCTCCAAGCAGGGAAGAAAACGACATGGGATCGGCACTTGCATGTCGCCAAAGCAAGGGTCGGCCAGCACATATATTCGTCTTCGATTTTTTTTCTCAAGCGAAGTAAGGAGAGAGTACTGCTGTACAACTGCTCGCCATCAAGGACTCGATGAACAGCTACGTACGTCGCAGGAGCAAACAATCTGTGTGACGCCGATGCGTGTTCGGTTTCTATCTGATTCGAAGGGCTCTGTGTTCTGTGTGGATAAGTATATCGTCTATATAAATTGTGTTAGGAAAATCAATAAAATTATATGGTCTGGCTTGAGGCCCTGTTTACAGAAATCAGGATCCCACCCACCTCAGAAATTAAACTCAGACCGAAATAAAGTGATTTAAGTTTATAATTTTATTCTAAAATATAAACAAGATGACTTACCTAAACATTCTTAATATACCCATAGCTCCAGCTCCACGAATTTGGTGGAGCTAGGAATACCTAGCTCCAGCTCCACGAATTTGGTGGAGCTAGGAATACCTAGCTCCACCAACTCCAAGAATTTGGTGGAGCTGGAGCTCTCCCAAACACCCCCTTAGACTGACTTCATTCTTAGATATGGCGCCATGTCACGCGTCATCTTTGCAGTATCATGGAATAGGTACTCGCGGTCTCATGGAAAAGTTGCCGAGGAATAGGGGAAGAACGGAAGATGTCGTGGGGAAGAGAGGAAAACGCACGCAATCTTATGTACATGGATGTTTTGGTGCCTGACTAGTTCGCACAATGATACTCGACCTCCAAGTTTAGCCATTACGTGCACAAGATGCAATGCGGGTGGCGTGCTCAAGTGGTTCACATTCTGGTAAATTGGAGTTACCATCCATCTATCTATCTATCTATCTATTATAATATTAAAGTAGAGACAAAAGAAACAATCACGTTCGCTCTTAAGGCTAGAAATTCTCATATTAATCGGAGGAAAAAAGAAAGATCTACACCATTGATCGTAGTGGGTCCATATTATAACGGTCTAGATTAAAAGAAAGAGTTTGTATCATTTACATTACACAAATAGCTAAAAAAATTAGAAATTAGATTCCATACGATAACAGTTTAGTTCAAAAGACAGAGTCCAAAGATCTCCACCACTTATTTTGGTAGGACCAGATTATAACGGTGCATATTAATCTATATAGATATTAGAGTTATATTAAAAATACACAATTATAAAAACTATAGTTATATATCAAAGATAACCATATCATAATATCTAGCCGCGCAATTGCGCAGATAAATTTGCTAATTAACTGAAAACAGTAAAAGATCATGTAATTCAGCACTAATTTAATTCAACGCTTGGTAATATGGTAGCCCCACACTAGCAACAAAGTAAAAGAGGACAAGCACATGGGCACGCTCCTTCAATTCCAGCTGAAAGCCGCAACGGTGTGCGAGAACATGGCAAATTGGCAACGCAGTAGTAGCAAAAGAATAACCACGAGCCACCCGCAATCCTCCTATCATAACAACAGGGGGAAATAATTTGAGAGGTGTTTCTTTGTTTTACTAGTTACATGTCCGTGCGTTGCTACGAAAAACAAAATTGATAACAAAAAATAAAGATTAAAAAAAATATTTCACAAAATTAAACATCTATCTTTAACGCTTCGTTTCTTGCGAAAGCTGGCTAATTAAAGCAACGCTTCGTTTCTTGCGTAGGGCAATTAAGCGGCAATTAATGACGTGGGAAGAACGGACCACTGCCACCAAGTGCTGCTTTAGAATAGTAGAGATTTTTTAAAAGTTATATAAATATTAAAATATAAATAAAAGGTAGATGATGATTATTTATCTATTTCTTTGCTTCAAGATTTATACAACTTGTATTGAGAGGACAAACATAGAAGCACAAGCACTCGTACTAATGAACATCCAGATTAGATAACCAAGAAAGTGTGAGCTGACACGGCGACCAAACGCCGCACGGCGCTTTAGATAAGCTCCGCCGTACGTCCATCGGTTTTCACCGGTACATATCTGTTCGCGCTAAAAATGTGAAGCAAGATTCTTAGCTTCGAACACATAAGACAAACACCGGGTTTGCAGAGCGTACCAGTCAATTTGACCTGAAATTGACAAGGTAGAGTTTGTAATTCGATCAAAGCCGATAAACAAGGATCTATCGGCTTTTCGCTAGTCGGCAAGAACCGATTAGGAGATAACTAGATCAACCAGTTACAATTGATCCGGATAAGGTAAAAATCGGCTTCGGGAAGGCGATGCGCAACAAAACGAAGCAGATCAAACCTGGGTGAAATCGGCAAAAATCAACAATCGGCGATGCGCAACTATGTTGATTCCGTCGACTTGCAGAGAGATCTATGAAACTAAAACAATGTAAAAGAAAAGCTTGTAAAAAGTAGATGTGTGTTGTTGGATTGATTGATTTTCGCTTGACGTCTACCCCCTTTTATAACACACCTGGCCGATCCGAGTTGTACATGGATACGGTCCGTTTTATCCGTATCGGCCTCTTAATCTGATATATTCCTTTTTAGAAACGGATTCCTTTTCCGATTCGCTTACCGATTTCTTTCCATACGAATACTTCCTCTGTTTCAGGCCGATTTAATACATGCCGAATTTTGGTGCAAACATATGCCCCCCTGTTTTTGGAAGATAATTTGTTATCTTTCAAAAAGAATATATCGGCTTTTTCATTCGTATCGGCTTTACAGAAGAATCTTTTTTGGGAACCACCCAGTAACCATGCCGTAAAAATCTCGGTGCGTTTTTAATGCTCAACTGCTCCCGCCTGCTCGCCTTCTTTCATCGCGGTATAAATATGGGGGTCCCCCCACGGTCATTTTCACGCTTTCAAGCTCTCGGATCACGCACCATCGGCTCTCGTCATCTTTCTCTTGCTTTTTCAAAATCGGCTGAAATGGACCCTTCGCAGGTATTCATTCCGATTCCTCAAAGTTCAAATCAATTCTACTTAGGACCGATAGGTAGCATGTCGGCAGACACAGTTATCAATACCGAGATCCCTAGACTCACCTTGTCAGGGCCGGGTATAATATCTCTGAGTGGGGAAAAAGTTTTAGGGCCTGGCCCACCCGCCTGAAGGGATGGAGATCTTGGTTTATTAGGGTATCGGCTCAGAAGAGGGTAGAATGGGAGAGGATGGGTATAGCCGAGTCTCTATCTTTGAGTCTAGCCGACCACAAGCCAATGAACCCCTGGTAGTCATGCGGCATGTTATTTTTGGTCGGATTCTTTGAATGCCTTTTTATTCTCGCCTGGCCCAATCGGCCCTACTTTGCTTGACGTGGCCCAATTGTGCCGCCTTAGGCGGATGGGGACCAGACTATCGGCTTTGTGGAAAACCTTCTTTCAAATTAATCCGCAAGAAAGGCGAGGGTCGCACAAATATATCCGTAATAACAATAGGGTTCTTGGTCCCAGATTTACCAAGAGCATGTCGCTTTTCTCAATCTTTGGTTAGATCGATATCTTTTCTGTGGTGCTTCCTTAGCCCCACCCAAACCTTTCGATTAGTGGCGAACGCTTCTTTGGAAGGGCGTCGGCTTTCCTTGGCAAGATGTTTCTAGGGGCGGTATACCAAACGATGTATGTGTATCGTGGTCGACTCTTTTCCTGGTTTTGCCAAACATGTCGTTGGCAATATAGGGGCCCTCTCGTGGTTTATTCAAACATGGCTCCATTGTATGTTTAGCCGATCTATTTTATCCGAACCATCGGGAGTTCCACTTTCCTCGGGAAGACTATCCTAACATGTTGTCCCACAAGATAGGGTTAGCCGATCCTATGGTGAGAGGTTTATCATGTCTTCTACCGAGAGCTAAAAATGGACCAGTCGGCTTGCACAAATACCTCGGCTTCTTTCTTAACCTAGATAGGACTTCCTTCTACCAACAAGACTTTTTTTTCGACATAATCGATGTAGCCGATTGCCCATACCCAACATTCCTTCACCTTGATGCTGATAGTTCTTCGATGCCCCAATCTACTTTAGATTTGTACAAAATCATCCTCACTCCTTGCATCTTTCATGTCGGCTTGAATACCCGCAATCGGACATTTCAGCCATCTTACGAGTTCTACCACCCTTCGGTTACGCCCGTCGCCTAGGTTTTGGGCAAACCATTCCATCCTTTCCCCTACTATCCTGTGTCGAGCCCCGAGCTCGAGTGACCAACAGCGTCGCCGCGGAGGTTATTCTTGAAGTAGCCGATGGGTTGCAAATTCTCTCAATGCTGCGTTTTGTTCTTAATTCCCGCCGGTCAGCTGCATTCTCGCAGTGGTGGACCAGAATATCGGAAGACGTACTTATGGACAGGACTCCGTCGGCCATAATTCACTTATTTCTTCCCGACTTTCATGAGCCGACGGTAGTCTCTGGGTCCAAATGAGCTCGGTTATAGCGACTCCTCAAGAGTCAGAGAGGTACCGGTGTTTTTATATCCTTGGTGTTTCATATCCTTCTGTTTTTTTTTACGCTGGTTATCGGCTTTTTATTAAAACATCTTTGACCTTTCTAGGACGGCACGGGTGTTGGTGAGCGAACAGCCGATCCCCATGCTTCTGCGAGTAGTGGCCGACAGCGACGTCCAGGTCAATCTGTCGGCACTACGGGGTATACTTCAGGCAACTTGGATATTCAAGGTCCATCCTTATCGGACTTAGCTCGCCAGCGCGCCCCAAGTAAGTTACTCTCGCATTAGCCATTATATCCCTTGCTTTGATAATCGCTAACCCAAGTCACCGCAGAGGAGGAAGAAGTCACCAGCGCCGCCTGCACGTGAGGCATCAACCCGATGGTTCCGGAACATTCGACCACCGATGTGAGTCTGTGTAGTCATATTGCTTTACGTTTGTCTTGTGTTGCTGACTTGCTTGTTTTTCTAGCAATCTCCATCGGTACAAATAGCGGGGGTTATAGCCGATCCCCAAGGTGCTACATCAGCTATCCCTTCATCACTCTCTCCAACACCGCCACTGCATCGCTTCGAAGCGATTGATATTTCCGATCATGACCCCAAAGCGCCATCAATCGATCCGCCGATTTGCTAGGCTTCACTTTGACGAGCTTGACGACCGGAGGTTATGGCTACCGATGATTACCCTACCGATATTCAACGCATAATAGCGGCCTCCGCTCAGCGTCGGCCGCCAATTCTTGCTTCGGCCGGGCATGCAGGAGCGACTCAATCGCCTCCTAGACGAAGTAATGCAACCGGAAGCGGCTCTTCTGGCCAACACTCAACCTCTGAGAAATGCAATGGCGGCCATGCAGGCCGATCTTCCTCCCGCGGCTATGAACGCATTGCTAGAGGTATGTCATTTGGACGCACGCCGGCTGGACGTGGAATCGGCCAAACTAAGGGTTGATCAGAGGAAGGCCCAGCAAGCCGATCAACAGCTCTTGGACAAGCTTATAGCAGATGCCAAACATCGGAAGAGCGTATTTGATCAAGGTACTGCTACACTCAAATCGGCTAAAAGCAGAGCTCAAGAGCTGGAGTCGACCAAGACTAAACTTGAAGAACAGTTGGCCTTGGTCATAAAAGAACTTGCAGACTGCCAGATTGGCATCACAGACTCTACATCATCACTGGCCGTTCAGAGGCGGGAGATTGGCGAGGTTTTTGCACAAGTCAAGACTCAATCGGCCAAAATAGTTCCAGTTCCGGGTGATGCAGTGGCCGATCAACAACTTATAGATAGTGTCCAAGCCACTATTGGCAAAGCGGCAGCGACACTATCGGCTTTGGGAGCCCATTTGCCCGGATCAGGACTACACTAGACTTTTGATTTATCGGTATCAGTTGTGTGGCCAATCTTTTTGTAATATTGCTTTAACCTTGGGATGACGTTTCTTTGAAAACTTGCTTGATCGGCTATGTAACCGATTTTTGTAAACTGTTTAATCCGTGGATGGATGTGTTTAATCGACTTCGGTCAGTATGACCGATTTTATATGCATGTGCTTTTGTAATTGATCCCGATGTTTTCCTTCCTCGTAGTTAGGACCGACCCATATGCTTGGGTGATATGCCTTGAGATATTTTCCATTGATCGCTTTAGGTAGGACGAACCCTTCTAAGGATTCCAAGATATACAATTCCGCCAATCGGCCGATTGATCTTATAAGGCCCTTCCCATGTTGGAGACCATTTGCCGAATCGATTATCCTTAGACCCAATCGGCAACACGGTTTTCCATACCAAATCGGCTCGATTGAACGATTTTAAAATCACTTTTTTATTATACGACCTGGCAACCCTCTCTTTATTCCTTTTAAGCCGATCTAGCGTGATCAGCCTTAGTTCAGCCAAATCATCCAGATTGTCGAGCATTGCCTGTTTGTATTCATCGGCTGGTACCTTATCTAGATCACATAGCCTTACTGAGCCGATGTTGATTTCTACAGGCAAGACGGCTTCTTGTCCGTATACCAACTGAAAAGGTGACAATTTAGTTGATCCGTGATGAGATAGCCGATAAGCCCATAAAGCCTCCGATAGCGTTGAATGCCATTTCCTCGGCTCTTCCTCAATTTTTCTTTTTATCAGCTTTATCAATGTCTTGTTTGACGACTCGGCCTGTCCATTGGCCTGAGCGTAGTAAGGGGAAGAGTTGAGTAATTTTATCCCAAGACTTTCCGCAAAACCTTTGAACTCGTTAGACATGAACACAGTCCCTTGATCAGTAGTAATTGTCTGTGGAATCCCAAACCGATGGATGATGTGTTCATTTACAAAGTCGATCAGTTCTTTGCTAGTAACTTTCTTGAGTGGTATAGCCTCAACCCATTTTGAGAAATAGTCTGTGGCTGCAAGGATGAATTTATGCCCTTTACTGGATGACGGAAATATCTGGCCGATTATATCTATGCCCCATCCCCTAAACGGCCATGGCTTGATGATCGGGTGTAAAGCCGATGCTGGCGCCGCCTGTATGTTACCAAACTTTTGGCATGTTTGGCACCCCTTGTAGTATTTGAAGCAGTCTTCTAGCATTGTCAGCCAAAAATATCCCGTTCGTCTCAGTATCCATTTCATTTTATGGGCCGATTGATGTGATCCACAAATTCCTTCATGGACTTCTCCCATTGCTATTTTGGCTTCTTCAATTCCCAGGCATCTTAGCAATAAGCCTTCCATGGTTCGAAAGTACAATACCCCTTCCAGCAGAACATATTTGAGTGCTTTGCGCCTGACCTTCTGCTCAGTTGGCTTAGATGGGTCTGACAAATAATCCTGTATTTCTTTTCTCCAGTCGACAGGGTGGACACATAGAATCGGCCAAACGTTTAGCTCGATTGGTTCCTGTCGGCTTCCAATCCTGTATCCTGATGCACATTGTGCCAATTGGTTTGCTTTGTCATTAGCTTCTCTGGGGATGTGTTATATGGAAAATGTAGTAAACGTCTCGATAATCTGGAGGCATTGCTGCAAATAGTGGGTTAGCGCATCATCATTGCATCGGTATTCACCCTTGACTTGTTGTACAACTAACATCGAGTCCCCGAAAGCTTCAACATCTTTTACCCCGACGCTGTCTAGTAATTGCAGCCCTCTTAGCAATGCTTCATATTCTGCTTGATTATTCGAGCATCGACTATTCAACCGATACATGAAGTTGTACTCATGTCTTTTAGGTGAAACCAATATTACACCGATGCCCTCACCTTCTTGGCAGACGGATCCGTCGAAATATAACTGCCAAGGGGCTATATCGGTCGATCCTGTTAATGTCTCACTTCCCGCGATAAAATCGGCTACAGCCTGCCCTTTTACAGATTTAGCCGATTCATATGTCAAGTCGAACTCAGTCAAGGCGTATGCCCATTTACCAAGCCGACCCCGCAAAATCGGTGCGGATAGTATGTACTTGATTATATCGGCTTTGCAGACTATGACGCATCTCGACGCCAGCATATAATGCCTTAATTTAGTACAAGCAAAATATAAAGATAGGCACAATTTTTCTACTAGGGGATACCTGGTTTCTGCATCTAAAAGACGTCGGCTTAAGTAAAATATTGCTCGTTCCTTCCTATCGGCTTCTTGTGTTAAAACTGCCCCAATCGAATCACCTTCAGCCGATATATATAGTCTAAAAGGTATACCATGTTTTGGTGCGGTTAATACTGGTGGACTCATCAGATAACCCTTTATGTCGTCGAAGGCTTTTTGTTGATCGGCTTCCCATTTGAACTCTTGGTTGTCTTTAATTTTCAGCGGTGTGAAGGCCGAATACGCATCGACAAGTTTGAGATAAAACGTCGCAAGTAGTTGATTTTCCCAATCAATACCGCAACTCCTTTTGCTTGTCGGCGGTTTAGTATCGGCTATGGCTTTTACTTTGGCTTGGTTTACTTCAATCCCTCCTTCATGCAATCGTAAACCCAAGAAATTGTCCAAATACTCCGAAAGCACATTTGAGAGGGTTCATTTTTAACCCATGTAACCTTGTGCTTTTGAACATCTTTTCCAGATCGGCTAAATGTTGCCAGTCTTCTTTGGATTTTACCACTACGTCGTCAATGTATATTTCCACGGTATTGCCGATCAAATCATGGAAAATATGGTTCATAGCCCACGATAAGTAGCACCGGCATTTTTAAACCAAAGGTCATAACTTTCCACTCATATAGCCCTAAAGCCCCTGACATCCGAAAGCCGTTTTGGGTATATCGGCCGACCATGAATATCCGATTGTATCCGGCGTTCCGTCCCAAAAAACTTATGATTTTATTCCCAGATGCAGCATCGATAAGCATATCGGCTATAGGCATCGGGTACTCGTCTTTGGTGTAGCTTTGTTTAAATCTCTAAAATCGACACATACCCTAAGTTTGCCGCTTTTGTTCTTCTGAGGACGATGTTTGAGACCCATTCAGCCAGATCAGGGCCGGATAAACTTTGCCTCTAGCAATCGTCCTACTTCTTCCTTTATAGCGTCATATAATGTAGGATTAAATCGCCTAGGGTATTGTTTGAATGGCCGATACCTGTGTTTTATTGGTAGCCGATGCTCAACTAGTTGTCGGCTTAAGCCTGGCATCTCGTAATACTCCCACGCCGAAGCAATCTCTATATTTTTTGAGTATTTCACCAACTTTGCTTTATAACCGGTTCTAATTTAGCACTTACAAACGCGTTGGTCTTTGCTATCACCTTCTCCAATATCGATTTCTTGAGCAAATCGGCGTAAGTAAATCCTAACCCTTTTCTTTTCTTCAAAATCCTCAACAGCTTCTTCAGATTCTTCTTGCCGATAGCTCCTGGCCTTTTCCTCAGCCTTCGCTAGTGTCTTGTGCTCATCTTCTCACTACTTTGTCTCGTCCGATCAAACGTGTTGGGTTTGACGCCGATCGGCTTGAATCGACTTCTCGACGCAGATAAAATCGCAATTGTCCAAGGCTTTTCCGATATACATTCGGCTTCTTCGTGTGGCCGCTTAGTGTCGTGGCTAGCCATGGCGATATGAGCCGATGTGTCGGCAGACGACTTCTATCAGTATCATCGTTCCACCGCACCAATTTTTGGTGCATAGTTGATGGTATACTGAATTGGCATGGATCGATCCCCGCCTAAGGAGCACGCTGTAATTGCCTTTGGCTTCAATCACAAAAAATGCAATCGGCAAAGTTTTATTACCGATCGCCGGTTCGACACCATTACGCCTTTAGCCTCGCTTGGGTCTCCCATGAAGTCATTTAGCACCATATTGGTCTTGATCAAGTCTTCATCGGCTTTACCCAATTTTCTGAAAGTACTTAACGGCATCGATTGATCGTCGCCCGCCATCGACCAACATACGAGATATCGGTCGGCCATTAATATACCCTTTTAGATATAATGGTTTTAGATGCCGATGCATGTCTTGTGGCTTTTCGAACACAGCGTCTGGTGCTCCGAGGCACAATTGGGCGAACACTTCTTCAGCTGATTCTTCGGTTTTGAACTCGGCTGGTAAAGTGAATACCATGTTTATATCCATTGGTGGCGTATCATCTCGGATCATCAGAGAACCGGATTCGACCGATTGATCTGAGTCACTATCGATCTGTTCCTTCTTTCTCCATTCCTTTTTCAAAACCGGTACAGGTCTTAACTTATTAAACATCCGATCCCTCTCGCTCTCCTTTTCGGCTTCCCTCTCTTCTTGTGTCTTTAATCGCTGAAGCCTCCTACGTTGTGATCTGCTGAGACCCGAGGGGCACCACCTAGGTTTAGGTTCTATCGGCTTTCTTATTTTTCCAGCTAAATTGCTCATCTCGCTGTCAGATTCCATTCTACTTGTGTTAGCCGATAGTTCTTGATTTCGGGAGGACTCGCCTTGCTCTGATGTTGTCAACCTTTCATGGATCGGCCTTCTGCTTCTCACATCTGGATGATTGTATATCGGTCCAGACAACCTATCTTTTATAGATCGGTTTGGTCGATATGCGCATTTGAGTGTTGCATAGGACAAGATACAAGCTGTTGGTAAGGTCATCCTCTCTCCCAAAGAAATCGCCAAAAGGGACATTGCCGATGTTTCTCTTCTTTAGTGGTTGGCCGACATGACATATCCGCCGCCAACGCTCGTCCCTTTTGCCCTGGTCGATGAAAACTCGTGTTGTTGAGTGTTATATCTTCGACTTATCCTCTCATACTTCCTCAGAGCCGTGAGAAAGTCGGCTTTGGTTTGAAATCGACTTTTCTTGGAGCCCTCTCACCGATACTATTTACCGACCTCCAAGTCCCTCTTGGTTTTACCGTTCTTGAGTTTTGTCCATTCCTATCGGCTTCTATCTGTATAGAACCGATAGTAATCAGACTGCCTCGCCTCGTGATACAATTCCTTTAGTCGGCTTATCTTCTTCTCGCAGGCTTCTTTCCTTTTGTGAACATTGAACCATGTTGACTTGAAAAGGGCTCATATCTATCTGCATAGCCGATTCTTCCAAGAAACTTTAGCCTTGCCATCGGTGATGGCCGATTGAATCTATTGTCGAAAAATATTGCAGTCGTTAGTATTATGTGAAAACGAATGGTGCCATTTGCAATACCTTCGCTTTTTAATTTCCTCGGTCGATGGTATGACGTGTCCTTCCGGCAACCTTATGAGTTTTTCTTGCAGTAATAAATCAAATATCTTGTCACATTTTGACACGTCATATGAATACTTGATTTCCGCCTACTTTTCATCGGCTTGAGCAGAGCATACGAGTGGCTTTTTAGAACCCTTGGTCCACTCGGCTATGTTTATTTCTCGCTTCGCCCCTGAGGTGTCGCTTGAATTGTAATCTACCATGTTTACTTTGGCCTTTTCATTACCGCTTTGGCTTAAAACTATCTTTAAACCCTTTGCTCTCTGCATATCGGCTTTCGTGGTGCCGATACGCGGTGGAGTAAGTGGCCTAAATCTGGAAATTCTTGGCCCGATAGCTTCTCTTTTAATGGCGGGATTAGCCCTTGGAATGCTAAATCGGCCAATTGATCATCGGGTAATGTTACACTAAAGCATCTATTCCGTGACGCCTCTAAACCTTCTCGATATAATCGGAAACCAATTCGCCAGATTGTCTGACTGAACTAAGATCATAAATCCTAAGCTCCATAGTTCCGAAAAAAGTATTCATGGAATCGGCTTTCTAGATCGCTCCATACGTGAATCCGAATTTGGGGTAGATTAGTGAACCAAGTGAATGCAAAGACTGCAGACAATGATAAAGGAAACAGTCTAATTTTTAGTCCATCGGATTGTGCAAATTTCTCCACATCGAGCCATAAACCGTCCGATATGCTCAATCGTGGTGACGGAATCATCACCGAGAATTTGGCAAAGTCTGGTATTCGAAAGTTGTGCGGGTATGGCATTCGATCTATGTAATCGAGTACGGCTTCCTATAGCCGATCACTCTTCCTCTTGGTCAGAAACCGAATCGTTTCTCTTAAAACGTTAGCAATTTGTTCCGCCAATTGACATTGTCGGCTTGTGGTGCAACCGGACATTGCCAATTTTCATGGTTCACGCTCGCCCCGAGTGCAAACTCGGGTCTTTGTCCAAATCGCACCGCAGGAGGTCTTGGCACTTGGTCATAATCATGATTAAAACCTAATGCATCGGGTATGGGCGCGAAAGGTTCGACGTACGGCACCACCCTATACGGCGTTTGTTTCACGGTTGTGGCTCCCCGTGATTGCGGAACCTGATCTGTTTCGATCGGTTGATAAGCCGATAAACCGATGCTATTGGAGGGTCCATTTGACGGATTTGATGCGCTTATCTTAGCCCCATCCGTGTGCCCATGGTAGTGTGTAAATCCATCTCTCTGTATGCTTGGTTTCAAAACAGTAGGTTGAGTTGGCATTGTAATAGGCGTTTGAGCCGACACTTTTACTGTATTGGTGTTAGGTGTCATGGAATATACTGGGTACGTAGGGATGGTTTGTGGTGGATCTAGCAAAGCTTCTGCATACACCAATTCCCGAGCAATTGTTTTCACACTATTTTCTATCATCGGCTTTAATGTGGATACTAGAGCCGATGACTGATTAATTAATGCGTGATGGATGATTGCTCGATCATACTTGATAAATCAGCTTGAGCGGTGCGTATCGGCCACCGATTCGGATGACGAATCTCCGATAGGATTGAGGCTTGGGAGTGCGATCTTTTGAGTAACGCCACGGCGTGTTTTCGGAAGCACCGCAAAGATCATTTCTTCTAAAGCCGCTTTCGGTCCTCGATTTCTTTTCGCTCAGGGGTTAAATCGGCCATTTGAGGCGTGATTATAGCATCGGTGTTGATATCGGCAGAATCGCAGCTTGTCGATTGACGACATGTTTGATTTCCCTTGTGGTCCCACTGGGCGTGCCAAAATATGTTCGCGCTAAAAATGTGAAGCACGATTCTTAGCTTCGAACACACAAGACAAACACCGGGTTTGCAGAGCGTGCCAGTCAATTTGACCTGAAATTGACAAGGTAGAGTTTGTAATTCGATCAAAGCCGATAAACAAGGATCTATCGGCTTTGCTAGTCGGCAAGAACCGATTAGGAGATAACTAGATCAATCGCCATTACAATTGATCCGGATAAGGTAAAAATCGGCCGGAAGGCGATGCGCAACAAAACGAAGCAGATCAAACCTGGGTGAAATCGGCAAAAATCAACAATCGGCGATGCGCAACTATGTTGATTCCGTCGACTTGCAGAGAGATTTATGAAACTAAAACAATGTAAAAGAAAAGCTTGTAAAAAGTAGATGTGTGTTGTTGGATTGATTGATTTTCGCTTGACGTCTACCCCCTTTTATAACACACCCTACGATCCGAACAGATACGTGGATACGGTCCGTTTTATCCGTATCGGCCTCTTAATCTGATATATTCCTTTTTAGAAACGGATTCCTTTTTCCGATTCGCTTACCGATTTCTTTCCATACGAATACTTCCTCTGTTTCAGGCCGATTTAATACATGCCGAATTTTGGTGCAAACAATATCCAAAGCACCGCGGTTGAATTGAACGATCCATGCAAGCCAGAGAGATTTACGTTGTTCCAAACAGCCCGAACTGACAAAAAACAACTCTCACAATTCTATTGCTGCCAAAATACAGCACGGCTGCTGGCTGCAGCAGCCTATAACAGTACTTACGGCGATGCTGGTGCGGAATAACACGAGGAGTATCTTACCTATGTTAGGTGACTTGCCTAACCCGGAATTAAGAGGCGCCGAGCCGTGTCTGACCGTCGAGAAATATACGTTCCATGCCGCCATGCAGGACGAATTAACGTTGCCTGCACCACAAGTTAATTTGTCGCCCCATTAACGGCGGGGGATTCCTTGGAGCGCGGGAAGCTTCCCACGCAGCTGCAATCTATTCATCCCCGGAATCTTTGCCTGACCTGTTACTGGTTTGTCGTTAAAAACTGCTGCGATTAAAAAACGGCAAAGCGACGCCCAGAATTTCACGGGTGCCAAATAGGATTAATAAAACCTCTGAAAACCATCGGAGCAGCCCCATGTTTGGTTGTTAGGACTGATGGAGAAACGCCAATTCCGCCCTTATCTTCAAGGCCACCGGAGCCCACCACCGCGCGCGACGTGCCAGGCCCGCCCGCGGCACACCAGGAAGAACAAACACACACAGCCACAGGGATCAGACACGCACACCGCACTGGTCTCCTCCTATCACCGTCTCCAAATCTACATCTTTCTGACTCCTCTCACCACCACCTCCTCGTCCTCCTCCTGATCCCCCCCCCCCCCTCTTGGGCTTTATCTTCCCTGCGCGTCAGGAACCTTGTGACACCTCCTCCTTAGCCTTTAGCCTCTCGGAGTCGGGACCCTATAAATCCCATCCTCTCCACCTTTCACCTGTCCATACCACCAAGCAAAGGAGACACCAAGAAAGGAACCGAGGAAGGAAAAAAAAAAAAGCTTCCCTTTTGGAGCACTTGATTTGTTTGCGAGCAGATGAAGATCCACCCGTCGCCCACCGGCGGCAAGAAGGACCTCCGGCGGCTGCCGCACGTGTACAGCAAAGTGCTCGAGCTGCCGCTCCCGGCGGACACCGACGTCGCGGTGTTTGAAGGCCCTGACGCCTTCCAGTTTGTCGCGGCGAGCGCCCTGGGCACCGGCCCGGTGCAGGTGCGCGCTGTGAGGATCCATCCTGGGGTTGTCAAGGTAGTGGTGCAGGCCGGGGCCGGAGGCAGCGATGATGGTCATGATGATGACGACATGGAGCTTGACAAGTGGAGATCCCGGTTGCCTGAGGCGAGCTGTCCGGCGATGGCGGTGGCTGGGTACGTGAGCGGGCAGCTTGTTGTGACGGTGCCGAAGGGGCGTGGAGGCAGTGAAGGCAACAACGAAGGCGAAGACGGGGTTTGGAGGTGCTGCAATGAAGGAAGAAATATCAGTGGAAGACTTGTGGTTGTACAGTAGAACAAGTGGAGGAATAGTGCGCGCGCGCGCTAATTGTTCATCTGATCTATCTAGTAATGTCTTGCCATCCTTGTTTTTAGGTAAAGATGGATTCTTTCTGTTCTCTTTCTCACCTGGTTTACGGAAGAACTGTTTCATAAGCTACCTTCCTACAGCCTTTTGAGCCTATGGAAGAAGCTATTGTAAGCTTTTATCTTCTCTTTGATTTCCTTGAAATCAAATGTAAATTGTAGATAAAATTGTGAGAAATCCTTCTCTTTGTTGGTCCCTTGACGCAAGTTGGATTAGATCAGAGCAATGTTTGTTAGATTTGGTCAGTTATTTTCTACTCTTTTTTTCTTCTGAAGGTCAGTTGCAAATAGGACCATTTGGTTGGTGCTGCATTTCACATGGATTCATCAAGTCATGTCCTATTTCAATGGCCCACGGTCTGCAGCCAAGTGTCTGTTAGTTCTAACTACAATAATTATTCTGGTACAACTTGGTTCTATGCTAATTGCAATATTGCATCAACAAACTCTATACAGAAAATTTCACAGAACACTGATATTCTCTTAGGACCATAAAAAACTGAAAATATATTCATATTTTTAGGCAATAGGTTTCGTTATACCATAAGATAATGTCACTTAACGATGCATGTTCCTTTTTCCCCCTGTTATCCAAGAAACTTCAATTTACAAATCCTTTGTTTCTTTGTACGTTAAATCGAAGAAACTTCAATTTACAAAAAAACACTCATATGCTCCTTAGACACCCCCTATTATATTTGCGTCAAGATGAGAACTTCCTGGTGATGCTAAGAAATCTGGTGCGCCCAACCCGTAATTCTTAACTGAAGAAGAGATGAATAGAACATGCGCAAAAGTGAAATCTGCTGTGGACATGTATATGGATAATGTAAAGCTCATCTATAAATGAATGAAAATTTTTTCTTCTGTGTCAATCTTATTTGTGTTGAAATTGTTCTATTACTTGTCTACTTACGAGTTAAATTTTCTTAAGTGTATCACTACTAGCCCCCAACTGTTTGTTTACTAATCAGCATCGTGATCGAAAGATAAACAGTTCTTTATGGAGTACCGACCAATGTAGAGTACCGACCAATTCTCTCTTTGCTTTATACTTAGTATTAACTAGCAGCAGGGCAGAGATGAGGTCAGTCTTATGAGTTTCAACGCAGTAAGTACTGATTTACAAGAAAAGACTCTATTAGAAGTCATCTCACAATCCGACTAGTAACCTTGTATTTTTCATAGGGATTGTGGTCAAATTGATTTTTTATGATAACTTAAAATGAAATCAAGACAATAAATAGTTTATACATAACACATAAGAGATATATGGTATTGAATGTGGATTTAATACTTGAATGTAAAAAAAAAATTATACATAAAACCTGCAAAGATGTTGGATGTTCTAAGTGTTTGAAAGGATTCGATCATCTTCCATAGCGAGCCGAACAGAATCAGATCGGGTGATTGATACAACAGTAAAGTGAGCTTTCCATTTGGAAGATAACTTACTTAAGTTAGATGGTTTTGGATGCGCCTTAAAACCAAGTCTCTCACACTAAAAGTTCGTAATTGAACTCTTTTATTATAGTATCGTCGTAAGCCTTGTAGGTAGGTTGCCGACTTGATAAGTGTTTGGTCTCGCTTTTCTTCAATGATATTTATGTCATCTTCATGTCGATTGTTTTGATTAACTTGTTAAAAAAGAGCAGTTCGTAAAGAACATAAATGAATTTCACTGGGCAGAACAGCTTCTGCTCCATAGACCAGCGAAAAAGGTGTTTCACCAGTAGCTCTACTGGTTGTCGTGCGTATGGCCCAAAGTACTGACTAGAGGTCATCTACCCAAACCCCCGAGCATGTTCTGAGACGATCAATGCCTTACATGATTTGGCCATTAACACGTTCTACTACTTCATTACTCTGTGGATGAACAACAGAAGCATAACAAATCTTTGTGCCTATTTTATCACAGTAATTTTAAAATAGATCACTAATGAATTGTGATCCATTATCAGTAATTAGTCTACTAGGAACTCCGAACCTAGTAGCTATATTTTTCACAAGGAATTTCTTTGATGCTTGTGCCGTAATTGAAATTATGGGTTCAGCTTCTATCTATTTTGTGAAAAGTATTTATACTAACAAATAGGAATTTATATCCATTAGTTGCTTTAGGTAATAGACCTACTATATTAATGCACCATGTCAAAAATGGCCATGACAATAGTGTTGTTTGCAATTGAAAGGACCGGGATGTCGGCCTAGAGGGGGGTGAATAGGCGATTACAAAATTATACCCAATTTAAATTAATCTATCAGAGATAATGCGGAAGCAATTGGGATAATTAAGTTTTGCAATTTAAACAATTCAGCCCGAGACAGGTAACCCGGACACTCCGGATATATTATCCGGATACTCCGGTATATCCGGATACTCCGGATCAATGTACCGGATACTCCGGGTTGCCTGGTTCGGCCAGAACAGAGTAGGACAATAAATTGAAGCGCTTTTTTGATTCTAGTGATACAAATTATTCTACTGCAATGAATCAAGTATATAAGCAAGAATAGATGCAGTAGATACAATCTAATTGATCTAATCACAAGAATCGAAAGCAAATTAAGCGGATGAGCAAAAGAGGAAACCGAAGTAAGGAAGGAGACACGAAGATTTTATCCCGAAGTTCGGATCATTGAGGGGATCCTACGTCTCCGTTGAGGCGGCTCGGTCACACTTGAGCCGGGGTCTCTTTCAACCCTCTTCCTCCTGGTGTTACACAATGCACTCGCCGGTCTTCACTTCTTTGATTCCTTTCCTTGCGGAGGCGGAATCGGCCTTCACAAACTTTCGGTGGCCTTCCACACAAAACTTGGAAGCTCACCGGCAACTCCTAGCCGTCTAGGAGACCTCAACCTCCAAGAGCAACAAATGCTCCCGAAGAACTCACTTAGAGTCCACCTCAAGTGCTCAACACACTAATCACACTCAATCCAATCACTACCCACTCTCACACCCAAACCTTCACTCAAAAGGGATCACTAAGATCTAGGGTTAGAGGGGATTTTGGGAGCTCAAGAACACTAAGAAGAACACCTCAAAGCACCAAGGAACCAGCTCCACTCCTCAAATCAATCCTCAATCCAAACACCTCTCTCCACTACCCAACCCTTCACAAAAGGGGATCACTAAGATCTAAGGAGTAGGGAGGAGTATTGGGGGCTCAAACACTCACAAAGAACACCTCTAATGCCCAGCAAAACATCCCCCAACGGCTACTTTGAAGTGGGCAAGAATGGGGCTTTAAATAGAGGAACCCCAAAAACTAACCGTTGGGACCGAACTGGGCAACCCGGAGACTCCGGATATTTAACCCGGACACTCTGGATCATCCGGATACTCCGGATCATCCGGATACTCCGGACATTTAATCCGGATACTCCGGATCTCCCAGCAAAGACGCAGCACCGGATCTAAAACGGGCATAACTTTTGATCCCGGACTCCGATTTCAACGAATTCGGACTTTTCGGAAAGCTAAGAACGAGGGCTACACAACTAACAAGGTCTCACTACCCAAATCCCAAATGATAAAAATTGATATCATAAGGAATCCAAGAGAGACCTACAACCCTCACTTTCCGGCACCACCAACACTTCTAACCCTCACACCAACCCACCTACACCTAGGTGAACAAAGTGTGACTTGGGTTTCTTAACCTTAGACAAGGATAGACCACTTTGAGCACTTGAGACATGTCTAAGTGATTTCAACGATTGCATCCCTCTTAATAGTACGGCAATCCTTAGACTCAAATTTAACACAAAATCTAAGTCTTACACTAAGCTTGCATGCCGACTTCTTGGATGCACGGTGCATGATGACACTTCCACAAAGATTGATGACGCCCTTCGTCTTGTCAACCTCGACGCAATTCACCTCATGAGACTCTCGTCCTCTCCGACCTTGACCTCGATCATCACCAAGATGATCCTCACGCCAAGTCGTTCTTGACTTAGTCCTCAGCTCTTGGTGACACCGCCGTCTTATTTGACTTTGACTCACTTGTCATCCTTCAAACCATCTTGGTCATCACACACACAGCTTTGGGACCTAACTCTTATCAAAACACTCAGCAAACATATTAGTCCCACAAGCTTAAAAGATATATTGAATAAATTGATAATAACAAGTGTTTCATATCAAGAAGCACAATATGAATGGAAACACTTGACAATAGAAATATTCTCTGCTAAGTGCATCATGATGAATATATTATTGATCTAACTGCACTAGAGAGATAATTGCCAATATGAAGAATCAATTAAATCATGGCAAGGATCACATACTTTGCTTAAATGAAGCACTTGATAAAATATACACGAATTATACATGTGCAAACAATATTTGGAATGAGAGTAAATAATGTGATCCAATTCTAGATTAAACTTCACTAAGAGAGGTGCATTAGAAGATACACAACTAAGACATGTATGCACCAAGTCAATATGAAGCAATGAAGTTTAACTCTAGTTAACACAAGCATATTAAAAACAAAGCACATAATGAACTCAAATGAATATATATATGCACAAGCAATTTTGACATGAATCAATGTGCACATATGAAATCAACAAGTTACTTAGAGTTCAATATGCATTTGCTAAAGAAGAATGCAATGACAAATATGGAAGGAATACCGAGATTGCATACCTTATTTTTGCTTAACCATCCCAATTGATTTTCCTCTAAAATAGATGAGACTAATATTCAACTAGGCAATAAACATGTTAGTCTCATAACAATATAAACATATTAGAGGTTTGTCTTTTGTTAAGCATTAAGTTAAGCATGTGTACAATTACATTGATTGACATTGTCATTAATCGTTTATCATTAATCACCAAAACAACATAAGTGCCTAAATGCACTTTCAGCAATTGATTAGCGGGTTGATGTACCTGCCGAGTATGAAATTGATATTGCTCACAAGTTTTTATAAGGTGCATAGCATCTTGTAGAGCAGTAGGCCGATAGAACCCTTGTCGGAATGCCTTCTCGACCAGCGTTCTATATGAAATATGTGCTCCACATATACCCCCCATGTATCTCATGGAGTAATATTATCTTCTGTTCTTGAGATATACATTTTATTAAAACTTCATGAGTTCCCTTTATATAAAGAGTATTGTCGAGTAATTTGTACATTCTCGTCTTTTAAATCAATCTGTTTTTTTTCATGTATATCCTCAGGCAGTGTCCCATGTTTTAGATAGGCTTTTAAATGGTTTAGCCTAGTCCGAATCTTGCTCGAAGACTGAAGCATCTAGGCCCCCAAAATGAAATTGGTTTGAGTAATTAATGACAATCATGTTGAAGGACTAACAGTTTCTCTTGAAGCTTTGTGAGAATGGTTGGTCCAATCAAATGCGCGAGAATAAAGAAAAAGATTCAAGAAAGGAAGCTCAAAACCCAAGGTTAAGGTACAAGAATAGATAGGTTTTCTTTGACTTTACTGATCTTAGTGTCAGAAGAAAAGATCATATTAATAGATTAAATGTCGTACTATAAAGAGGGAGAAAAGACTAGTAGCTTGATCTTGTCGAAAGTTTAAAATTGGCTCAAATCTTTTCAAAATCATACTAGAAGCATCTAGTCATAGTTTGAATTATAATTTCTTGTATCTTTAGAGTTTCCGACACTACCGCTGTTCATTTAGCAGTAGTACCGTATTTTATATAGTGGTAGTTTTATTCCAAAGGGGGCAGTTTTTCTAAGTTTTTCAGTTTTCTCTGGGCCGGAGCTACCGCCATTGCTAACATGGTGCTACCAACATTTTTAAGTGGTAGCTAAATAATAGAGAGACCTTTTCTGATTTTTCTGAAAACAGTACTGCCGCAGTACAAAATACGGTACTACCGGAAGTTGGTAGTATCGGAGTTTTAAAGCGGTAGTTATTTTTACAGAAAGGGGTGTTTTGAGTACTTTTGCTATGTTTTGAGCATCGACACTACCGCAATGTAAAAAGTGGTACTACCGAAAATCGGTAGTACCGCATTCAATGTGCCAGTAGTTAATTTATAGAGAAATCCATTTTTCAGTCGGTCCGCAACCCTATTGTCGATACTACCGCACATTGAGTGCTGATAGTACCGGACCTCTATAACGGGCAAAATGTCAGAGCATTTAGTGCGTGCAGTCGATCGTTGCAGGCTATTTTTAGTAGGGCGATACTACCGGCCTTTGGTCGGCGGTAGTACCACAAATACTGAATTTTTTAGCATTTACCCCTACGGCTAGAATTGTTGGTGGAGGCTATAAATACCTCTACACCTGCATTTATAGATCCTCTAGGTGATTCATTGAATACTCTTAAGCTCTAGCAAGTCTTCTTTCTCTCATTTGCATTAAATTCATGTCTTGAGAGGAGTTAGAAGCATTAAAGTGCATAAATCATTTTTGAGCCAATTGCAAACTCGATTCAATCTCAAGTGAGCTTCAATTCTCTATTCTCTTCGAGGTTGCCGCCTCCTAGATGGCTTGGAGGCGTGGAATTGGTGATTTTCTCAACAAAGATTGTGAAAAGGCCTGGTTGATTGTGAAGGCACGGAGCTCCCCTACCTGGAGTGAGGAAGAGCTACCCCGAGCGATCGAGGAAGGCTCAATTGTGAAAAGGAGCCGGCTTGAAGTGAGTCAAGCTACCCCAGCATGGATTAAAGGAGACCGGCAAGTCTCCGATACCATGGGAAAAATCCGTGCGTCTTCATCTTGTGGTTTGCAAATTTTCTTGTGCTAAATTCAATTACTTGCACTTCTAATTTACCTTAGTGTGATCATTTGCTTAGAATTATTAGATTGTTTAGACTTAGCTCGTCGGTGAACTTTAGCGAAACATAGAAGATTTAGGCCTTGATTGTCAAAATTGTATTTTCTAGTTCTATTAGCTTCCTAGTGTGATTAGAGCCAAGAATTTAAAAAAAAAAACTCCTATTCACCCCCCTATAGTTGGTTATCCTAGATCCTAGAAGTGGTATCAGAGTTTGGTCTCTCAAATTAAACTTCACCGTCTAGAGAGAAAAGGATGGCTAGTGAGGGTGTATCCATAGGCAAGGCACTATTTTTTGATGGCACAAATTATGCGTATTGGAAAATACGTATGACCGTTTATCTCAAGGTCATGAGCCCAAGTATATGGAGAATTATAGGTGAGGGTTTCGCTATGGCTCTTGATCCCACATCCACCATTGATCAAGATGAACGAAACTCCCATCTCAATGCTCAAACTATATGAATGCTCTTTTTGCAAATGAGCTAGAGGTTATGTGTTACGATCCCAGAGCATGTGAATAGGGTTTGCAAATTGACTTGATCATGTGTTGATCATCACATAGCTATGAGGATTGATTTCATATGTTCTTGGTTTATTTGCAAATAAGTTGGAGTTTAAATGCATTTATTTGGAGCATGTGAATAAGATTTGCAAATACGTTTTGCAAATTGACTTGGTCATGTGTTGATCATCACATGTCTAAAAGAATCAATCTTTAATGGTTTGGAGAAAAGTTTATGTGTGAAACTGAATTTTCTCCCGTGACCGGCACTACCGCTCATTGAGGCCAGTAGTACTGTTGGGCTGGTAGTACCGCTTATGGGAGCCGGTACTACCGTTCGGTCGGTGCTACCGCCCTAATGAGGGCGGTAGTTAATTTCCAGTGAGCATGTTTTGCACCTATCTATTGGCCGGCACTACCGGAGCTCAAGGGCAGTACTACCGAAAGTGCAGTAATACCGGCGCTTAGCCACCGGTAGTTATTTTCCAGAGAGCATTTCTAGAGTTTTCGCTGAGGCCAGCAGTACCGCCGATGGAGGCCGGTACTACCGCTCGAGCGGTATTATAGGAGTTTTGCCCTCGGTAGTATCAGGAATATAGCTGTTATTCGATCATTGGGGTCGAGGCCGACACTACCAGGCCTCAGAGGGCAGTAGTGCCGGATTTGCTAAGTTTCTCCAAAATTGCCCCCAAATAGCTAGTTTTCTTTGGGAGGCTATGAAAGGATGCCTTGGAGGGGCATTTGCTAGTTGCTGGTGTTATTGTGAGTTTTGTGGTAGTGGTGCATGTGTTGCTCTCCCATTTGCTTCTTGAGCTAGAGTAGAGCTTCTAAATTGCATGTGCTGCATTTAAAAGTGGATTGAGAGCTTCTTGTGCATGTGTTGCACTTGAGGAGAGCCTTGTGCATGTGTTGCACTTGGAGTTCAAGCTAGAGGGCTTGACTTCTTACTCTTTTGTTTGCCGACAAGTAGACAGCGTGGGAGGCATCGTGCTCAGTGACCTTCTCAAGGAGATTGTGAGAAGGCACAACAATGTTGTGAAGGTTGGATTGAGGCATTCTTAACTTTCCAAAAAGCTTACAACATCATCTAAATTTCACTCCATTATGAGAGGTCTAGAATCTGCTTTCTTTTATGTTTAAATTGGCCGACAAGCTTCAGCCTGCTAGTTGACCGAAATTAAAATTTTAAGTTGTAATCTCTTATTATCTCTTGGAGATCAAGTAATATACATTTAGGAGTTGAATTTGAGTCGGTTTTGATGTGTTTTGTTATGTATTAGCACCAATATAAGGTGAATGGATGTACCCCATGTAGCAAAGGTTAGAAATTATGAGTTGAGTTATATGAAATAAAGAAAAAGCTATTGGGCACCACGAATGCTATGATTGCCGTGAGCTGAGAGAGGGAGAGTTGCTGCACAAGAGGGGAGAGAGAGAGAGGGAGAGGGGGGTTGAGAGAGAGAGAGAGAGAGAGAGAGAGAGAGAGAGAGAGAGAGAGAGTTGATTTTGCAAGTTGAAGACTCATCCTTTTTAGATTGTGCCGAATATAGCCCTTGCAATTCCATCTTTTCATTTTTGCAAGTTATCACGTGTGATACTGTGAAAAATTGAGCAACTCACGCATCAAATAGTAATTCCCGCTAGTTGATCCCTATCAATACATCCGACTCTCGCTCTCACATGGAACTTGAAGTGTTAAATTATGACACGTTAGAAATACCAGAATTATTTGGCTGGATGATAATTACTAGATAAGTGTATTTAAATCTGAACTCTTCGTTGTCATTTTCCTTCGGTGCAAAAATATTACTTCGTCAATGTCAAAACTATTTTATCTTCTCTGCATCCAAGCTGGTCCATTTTTGTTTCTTTAATATCAACCATCCACATAAACAAAGTAATGACACATCACACAAGTAGTGATTACTTTGCTGGACTTTGGAGTCATAGACAGAATAATCTCAATTATATTCCATTTAAATCCAGAGTGCACATTATCTTTTTTTTCACCTAAGTCTGCACACCATTGCTAGTTGACGCATGTCGGATTGTAGATTACCGTGCTGCAAAACTCACAGTTTCATATAATGGATTAAGACTGATTAAGACTTAAGACTGCGATAGGTATACTGTTCTTTATTAGTCTGACACTATATATGTGTACATCTTAGCGAATTTCAGATCAAACTGCAAACAAAAGTGAACGGTTTGGCATATAAAGAACACCAAACAGCTGACAGAAGCAATTTAAAAGGGAAAAGGAAAACCAACAATTATACAAGCACAAAGAATCGTGCCTAACAAAAGGGGAACCCAGTTTGGTAAAGCGTCTGCAGCATCATGGACAAGAGTGGACGAACCCTATCAAGATCAGATGAACCACCCAAGTTGTTGCTTTTGCTGGATGCATCAATCTGTGTTAAGTTATAGTATCAAAAATAACTCTGTGATGATGATCCTTCTCTAGAGGGATGGAATTCATTGGATAGTGACCAGATGTGCCCATATGATTGACATTGCAGGCAGCTTCACATGGGCTGCCTTTAGCAATTCAAATAGAATTGGGGATACTTTATATTTAACTAGAATCAAGGGCTAACGTAATCCAGATAAAGGTAGATTAATAGGTGTGAGCACCAACCCAATCTATAGAGATTGTGAGATACCCACAAATTGGGTCATGGAAGCACTAAAACAATCGCTACACAAGTTAGCTAATGGAACTATGAAGGGAATATTATCTATTATCCCTTCATTTGGTATGATTCCACACAAAACAAAGCCACAACAACATCGAGACAAAAATTTTATAAACCATGGCTTGGCTAATCAAAGCCTCTTTCCTATGTCGTTATAATCCACTAACTACCAGTTGGAAAGAATAAACATGTTTAAAGACCTTAGCAGCTAGGACACGCTAGTTAGGAAATGGCCCAATTGTGGAAAGAGAATAAACTTGAAGAACAAAAATGAATACATTTGCTATCTCTGAAGTGCAGATTTGCTCACATAGCTTGTAACAGATTGTGTGTTTTGGTTAAAGTTAGTTGAGAAAATCCAGGTCATACAGCTCACATCAGGCCGTCTTATCTTCCTACCGGTTGACTATGTCAGAGGGTTTAACAGCAGCAAAGTGTAGTGTATCTTACCGGCTTTAGTAAAATTGCTAATTTGGTTAAGTGGAGACTTGTTGACTATCCTACAGGACCGAAAAGAATGTGAGTGAGTTATTCAATATGGCTTTGGACAAGAGGCTATCTCAATTCTCACTAATAAATTTCAGATTATACCTTACATACAGGAGGGTTTGCTGTAAAAACTTCAGGCCTAAAAAGGTGAAATATGATAACACCTCAGAGAAGCTAGATATCACACATACATACCTAAATGACATGTCAGGCAGCTAAAAACTATTCAGCCCAATCCACCTCTCACTGATCTTCTTTCTGAGTGTAATGTATTCTGCAAATTCAGGGTTAATTTCTGTTTTCACTAAAGAAATCTCTGCAGCTTCTAAAGCTTCATGGCATCTTGGCTAAATAGATACGTGCACAGTACCAAGCATGATGCCCAGGTAAATTTTTTCTTCTCATATGCACACATACACCATCAATGATCTGATCCACGATACTTTGTATGCGTCTGAGATCTGTCCTACACATGCTAAAACTAGGCAAAGAATCTGAATGGGGATCTTTTGCAACAACAGGCTTTAACTGAGGAGTTGATGGCTTCTGCATATATCAAACATAAGAAGTCACAGTGCATACATGTTCTTTGGGAGCTCATGCAAATCCAGCTTCCCTCATATCTTTTATGGTTGACTCAAGCCTTCTATGTAAATCAAACCTCCGATATCCAGCAACCAATATATCATAGGTTGAACGGGTGAGCCTGTACAAACTTTGGATGCGGTTTAAGAACAAATCCAACATATTGAAATCCTTGTGACGAAAATATGAACAGATAACAGCCTCAACATCCTCCGGGCGCATAAAGATCATGCCATTATCCAACATCCGGCAAATTGCATGCTCCATATCTCGCAAGCGATCTGCACTAGCATAGAACCTGATAATTCCACAATGCAGTTGTGTTACAGATCTCAAGTGCACTCCCGTTTGTATTAGGGAAAGCAGCTGCTCCATCACATCAACTTCGCCTCCATCCAGGCATAATCTTGTTAACCTCTCAACTGCTGATTTATTCAACTCCCAGTTGCCACCACTAATAGATTTTATCAATTTTTTAACCCTGTCAGCCTCCTTCGTTCTAGAAAGCATCTCAAGCTTGGCCTCCAAAATAGCAAAGTTTGGCTTAATTTCAAAGGAATCCAATTCTTCAAACACCATCTCAGCATCATCTAGCCTGTTCAACCTAACAAACCCTGTGATCAAAGATTCGAAAGATTGAATACTTGGAGTAAATCCTGCATTCTTTGCAGCCAAGTACCAGCTCATCATAGCATGGCCACTTCCAAGCCACGAAAATGCAGATATGAATGCATCATATGTAGTAGAGTCGGGTTTGCAGCCCTCTATGCCTTCCATAGTCTCGTACAAGGTCATTGCAGCAAGGAGGTCTCCGACCGACAAGAAAGCATTAACAAGGGAATTGAAAATGCCAGTGTTCAGTTGAATTCCCTGTGCCTCCACGCACTCTAAGACTCTCATTGAAAGTGCTGCATTCCCTGTCTCTCCACATAAACGGATGATCGTTGAGTAGGGTTCACAGTTATGAACCCCTTCCTTCAGTAGCTTCTCTAGCTTCCATTCCAAGACCTGGTTCAAGGTCCCGTGTTAGTTCGCAAAACATAGACCTCTCATTACGAACACAAAAATATCTCTTATGAATTCGGCAAAATCCATCACGCAAAACTGCAAAAGATTCTTGCACCAATGTATTAGTAAACTCATTGACCATATCAGCATTCTAAGAGTTTGCTCATCACATAATATAACCATGCACCACAAGCTCGCAGAGCAATAGGCGTTACTGCAAGCTAAAACATGCTACTGCCATATGCATTGCGGATCTGATTCTAGCCCATGGGAAAAAAAGGGGAATTTTTTTTTTCTCTGCCGCAATAGCGACTCCAGTTTCAGAACCGGGAAGGGGGAGGGGCTCACGAGGTGCGCCTTGGCCGGGGAGGACGCGCGAAGGAGGGCGGTGGCGAGGGGCTCCCAAAAGACGCCGTCGCGGTGCGGCGCCGAGGAGCTCGCCTCCTCCATGGTCGCCTTCACGCGGCACTCCGGCTCCGAAACCAGGCGCGCGAGCAGGGGGGCGTCCGTCTCCTCGCCGGCCGCGGCAGCCGCAGTCCGTATCCCGCGCCACAGGCGCCGGCGAGCGGCGGCGAGCGCCATCAATGGTCGATCGCGGTAATTTCTGCTTCGGAATCGGCGACGTAATAGGAGCGAACGTGTGGAGTAGTGCTGAGACCAAACGGGGCCCAATTAGAGGTGGGATTGGATCTGGGCTTCCAAGGTCCAATTGGACATAGCTTGCTTTGGACTTAACTGGACAGGGCCTACTTGGATGTGGACATCTATCAGCGTGAGGTCTATAATAAGCATTAGGCCCATTTGGATAGTAATAACGAATTCTCCGATATCCATTGGACCTCATTGGACTCCAGTCACTACTCACTTGACGTTCTCCAGCGACAGCCAGGACAGAAACCCTAGCTCCCGCCACCGCCGGCGGCCTACCCGGCGTACGGCGAATTCGCTGTGCTCCCCTTCCTCGTCGCTTTCTTCCCCGCCGTCCAGTTTCCCCTCACCGTTTCGTCTTAAAGGTTCTTGTTTGGTCTCTTGGGCCCGGAAGATATGCCCGGCTTGTGTCATTTTGAAGTCTGAACAGGGTTAACAAAACCGAAACCGAAAAAACCGATGGAAAACCGAAATTGGAAATTCGAAAATATCGAGCCAAAAACCGCTCGAAAATCGTTAGAAACCGAAGAGTTTCAAAACCGAGTATTTGAACAAAAAACATTCAAAACAAATTTTAAAAAAACGAAAACCATTCGGTTTTCTCGAAAACCCATCGGTTTTCTCGAAAAACCGGTCGAGAAACCGGTCGGTTTTCTCGAAAAACCGATCGGCGAGTTGAACGTTTTAGACGATCGGTTTTTGGAGCGATTTTCGTCGGTTTTTTCGAAAAATCGCTCGGTTTTCACCGGTTTTCGATCGGTTTACATCGCATAAATTTTTTCAAATTTTTTGATTTTTTTGAATTATTTTTTTAATTGAATCGGTTTACCGACCGGTTTAGGATTTCGAACCGGCTCGATACGGTCGAAAACCGCGATTTTCGAGCGGTTTTCGTCGGTTTTGTGAACCCTGAGTCTGAATGCTCGCATTCGAATATTTGTGCTGCTGATCAATCTGAGCAAGTTTTAGCTGGAAAATTTGGGTTCTTTGGTTCCTAGTTGTGTAGAAGTTTATCATAGTAGTTAACTCGGTATTTGCAGATATGGAATACGGAATCTAGACGTGGGGAACAGCTTGAAGCATAAAGATTTATGGGCAGTGACCGAGCTAGGAAATTTTGGAAGCCGGAATAAGCCTAACTACGAATAATAAACACGAACAAGTGCATACACATATCACACAAGCAAAATTAAAAACCATAAAAAAAAATTTTACTAAAAACATAGTCCAATACACATGTAAATATTCTATGGGTGAAAATGAAGAAAGAAGTGTCAGGTACCGCAGTACGACACTACCAATGCTTCGATAATTCACCAACAAAAGTTCAACCACACACAAAAGAGACTATGTAAGATAAAATTAATATGTTGATCAGTGCATCATATAACATAAAAATATATTTACATTGAAGTATTGAACTAGTGCTAGCTTCATATACCACTAATGTTCTAATCACGCCTAGTACGAAGCAAACTCATTTTTCGAGTCTTTATGCTTTAGAACCGTCACATAATGGTAACATCATCAAGTGATTTAAATATCTCCCACTAGATGGAGTAAATCATCGAGTAATTCAACCAATCATTATTAATCTTGTTGCGCAGTTTAGACTTGATAAATTTCATTGCTAAAAAGACTCTTTCAAAAGATGTCATTGACACCGGCAATAATAATGCTAACTCAATGAGTTTGTAAACCAATGGAAAAAACATATGTTTTTCAGTTTCAACTATCTTCGTAGCCAAATTTACAAGATCTTCACAAGTAGCAAAGGCAGCATGCCTTCTTACTTGAAGAATGTAAGTCTCAAATTGATCTCTTATTATTGCATGATCACCATCAGAAAAATATGTATCATAAAATTCAGCAAATCGGGCAAGCTTGTTGATGTCAAACTTTGAGAAAGAGTTCTTTGGATCATGACATGAGAAGCATACTAGCTTGGTGCCCCATTGGCCTGCCGTTTCACAGCCCCGTGCCTGGTGCTCCAATGAGTTCAAGCTTGCCTGCGGCCTGCTTTGCCACCTCCACAAGCCGTCTCCACCCCCGGACCGCCCCCTACTTGGCCGCCAGCAGAGGAAGAGGATTGCTAGATCAGGGATTTGGGAAGACCGACGAGATGTAGCGAGCCAGGGCCGAGAAGAATTGGGGATGGATTCTGACGAGTACACATACCATGGGTACCCCCATCAGCCCGAAACCACGAACGGGATGACCTCTTTAGAAGCCCAGCTCTGGCGAAGGGCCCGTGGGCCATAAAGAGGGGACCTGGCCCTGATTTGGACCACTCGGCGTAAGCAGTTCGACTTAGGCCTGAGCACGCTGGCCGGCCGGCTCGCCCGCCAGCCGGGGTCAAGCCTCGCTACGACGTCTCGCCAATCGCTGTCAGGCGCGACGTCCCATGACGTCCGTACCAGGGTAGGCGGTCCCTTCCCGAGGATGTCAGAGGACACGCCAAGAAGTCAAGCCCCGGTCCCGTCATCCTGACACGTCACGGAGGAGAGCGCCCCCTCCCGAGGCCACGCTAAGGTCAAATACAATTAATTGCCGGGGCTGACGGTCGTACGAAGCAGTGCGTCACCTCGCCAGCCCGGCCGAAGACCCCCCGCCGCAGGACTACCAACCCGGCATGGGGGTGGATTTGAGTCTGGCCGACGACAAGACAGAAGACCAGACTCCAAGGCGTATAGTACCCCTTCTTTTTTCTCTCCAAACTCCCATGTAACCTGCCACCTCCGAGTCTATAAGGAGAGGCAGGACGCCAGGGGCGGAGGGAGATCGATCAAGAAAACCAGAAACCGGTTGAACGCAAGAGGGAACCCTCCCTCATCTGTAACCCTCTGGCGATCATTCGCCTCGAGAAATAGTACACACCAACAACACGAACTGGAGTAGGGACGTTCAGCCCGAACCAGTATAAACCTTGGCTTCTTGAGTCAACCATTCGGGGAAAGGGAGCGTGCGACCCCCACTAACCAAAAATCCGTATTGCCGGTGCACGAAACACCGACAGGATTCCTTGATTCGTTCCAACTTCCTCCGATTGGATTGAGTTGATTTGTGGGCTTTGGCATTTTGGCCCGTTGGTTGGTCTGTTGGCGTGCGATGGCCTACTTGTAACGTCAGCTATCGTCTATCGGCATGAGCTTGCCTTGGAGGAGGCCGGGCCTGCCGGCGGTGGTAGAGTGCTCCACTGTAGACGTCACCGAGACCCCGGCCAGACGCCCGCCCTACCTCCGCCACTGTTTATAGGAGTGTGCTTTCCTGTGCCACAACTTGAGCATCTTTAGCTATGATTTACCCAGTATTTCATACTTTGAAGTGTTCAATTGGAAGTAATGGTTGTGCGTCTGTGATTTTGATGCATAATGAGCAGCAGCTAGCTTGTAAATTTAATTATTTTACAGTTGCTAAATGCAAAACCTTGTGACATACAAGTAGTTGTGGCAGGAACTAGGCACCGTATGGCTTGATTTGTAGAAATTTCTGCCATGGATCTGTTGGAACATTGTTAATATATCACCGCTTAAAATACTGTACTTTAAGGCTTACCTCTCAATATTTGGTGGTGTGTTGATTTAAGGTGAGAACTTCAACCGGAACAAAACACATTTGTAAACCAAAGCTTATACAATTTACCTTTTACGTTAAATATCCCTATATATTGTGCGTACGTGGTCTTTTGCTTACTGTTACTAATGTCCTTTTACTTGCACAAGCGGTCTTTGTTACTATTTGCCTGCATTTTAATTAACCATATTTGGTTCATGGTTATCATTTATCCTTTTTCTTATCTTACTTATCCTCACTACTACAGAAAGACTTATATTGAACGTCTCATCACATATGGTTTTAAAGAACCGTCTGTAATAAGAAACATCACTGACAGTTCTATATCTTGAACCTCTCTACCTTTAATATAGCAAGTATAGAAGAATCTAGTAGTTGGGAGCCGGGAGATGCAGCCACATCACACACATATATATAAAAGCCAAATATACATAATCAAGTTGAGACACAATTTGGTTGGAATTTATATACGCTGCATGTATGCATATATAGATCTTTAGACTTCAAATGCTGCCTCCGGGTAGCAAGATCGATCACGTGAACGACCCTCATGCATGCACCCAGCACCTGCAAATAGTATGTGCGTGCATACCTACCAGCCCCAGGTCACGTACACAACACCATATGGCCTCTGCTTTGCTTACCACCAGTACGCACGCACTAACCAGAACACGACGAGACAGCATCCAGCAGCGGTACACGCAGCAACATCACCATGCATGCAGTACGGCGACACAAGGGAAGCTCAGGCATTGCATTGGTGTCAGTGTCACTACATGTATGTGCACTGTTCCATGGACAGCAAGCACCTCGGTAAAATGTCCATGTGCACACACGCACGCACAGACGTACGTGCGAACAGTGGACAGCTAGGTGCGTACGAGCTGGACGCCTGGACCAGTGCTCGTAAAGCAAGCGAACCAGCGCACGTGCATACGAGCGAAGTGAATCCGACGAGACAGTAATGGCCTGTATGGTTATCTGTATATGTCTAATCTGGTCTGTACGAGTTATGTGGGTTGGTGGGAGATAGGCTGAGCGGATATAAGAGAGGTTTGTTTGGTTGGCTATATGTATTGATCTTGGCTGAGCTGAGAAGTTATTTGGTTGACTGTCTTGGGGGAGGGATGACTGGATATAAAAGATGTTGTTTCGTTGGTTGCATCTGGCTGAGTATGGTGACCCTCTGCATGACGTGGTGAGGTATAAATCAAGAAAACTCATAATACGTCTTAATCCTGAAAAGAAAAACCGCAGCTTATACATACGAAACGGAGGGAAATTTGTACATTCTTATCCACGGTTGTTCGGTACAAAAATATACGTTCTTGATTTAGAAGAATTGTTACAGCTTACAACTAAAGCAACTCTTCTATGAGTTTCATACACTAGTTTAGAACAAAGTACATTAGATTTATACCTCCCCAACACAAGTATATGGAACCAAATAACAGCCAAAAGGCCAATTGTTGAATTATCCTAAATATACCGACAGCGATAGCCTTGTGTGAAATGCCTTTTAGCAATCTGCACAATCGGGAAAATTGTCGAGTAACATGTTTAACAAAACAATAAAATATAGTAATGTGTCACACCAACGCAGCTTGAGCTAAGAACCAATTCTTACTTGTACCTCATGTGTGACTCGGAGTAAGGGAACTATATGGACAATTCCGCACCACGTAAGATTAGTGGCTAAGCAATTGTACATATAGTAGAATATACCCAAGTAGGCATTACATATTGCATAACCGTTATCTTATGGTTTTCAAGGTTGACATTTGTGTATTTATCGAAGAAGTTCCATGAATCAACGAGGTTCCATGCATCAAATATCAACCCTTATCTTGTGGTTATTGGTGGATATTCCTATTTGATGGATGGAACTTCCTTGATAAATACGTAAATGTCAACATTGAGAACCATAATATAAGGGTTAGGCAATATCTACTACCAACCTGGGTAATTCCTACTATATATGTACAATGACGGGAGCAAGACGCTTCTGATTTCCCGTGTCCTCAATGCAACCAAGTTTCATGAACTTGCCAAAGCTCTCCCAAAATTTCTTGTAATACTGTAGAATTAACCACACCAACTGTCAAAACAAGCCTTGTGTGGCCCGAAGTAAGGGAGGCCAATAAATAGTACGAAAGAAAAGTGCTAATTACTGACCTGCTGCCATGATGCATTCCACCATATCGAAGATGCTTTACATCATGTCTCAAACATAATTTTCGTTAAAGATAGTACCAGAAGAATGATAGTCATTGTTCATAGAGTTAAAATTAGGTTACAAAGGTTGTCATGTGCTACTTGGCCAGTACATCATATAAAAGGAGCAACATTGCAAAGATTGTTGTAATCACTAATTTCTTTAGCATGTTCTCTACTCTTTCCATCCCTTGATAGAGCTCATAGAAAATCTCAGAGAGGGAATCGAGAGGCTGATTACAGCTCATAGAAAATCTCCCAGTGGCCACGCCACTCCCAAATATAGCCTGCATCTGGTCAAAGTTCTCAATGGGCTTGTTTAGGAAGTCAGCATCCTTAGGGTGTGCCTAAAATGCAACCAATTTGCATTAATCGGGACCAATGCGTGAAATAAACATGTTAGTACAGAAAAAAATGCATCGTGAACCTTAACATGCCCATTGTAATGCTCTTGCTCTAGCACTATCATCCAGTTGTCCTTGTCCCTTGATGCTCCACAAGTCCCGAAGCTTAGTCACCTTGCACCATCTCTGGCGTACAGGTGACATTGCTGCCGATAAACTCTTTAAGAGCATTGGCAACCTGGTTCACATGGACCTCTTTGAAACCTTTGTTAGCCCTAACACCGCTATATACAAGTTCGCACATACAGTGAAGCACGAACGATGACATCAAAGTAGTCCATTTCATTGCACCCTTACTACGTTTGGGCACCACCAGTCCCAACCTCCTCACCACCCACCCCAACCTCTTCAGCCATTGCCTAACTACCACAATTAACATATATGCACTATTAATAGCAAGCATCAGAAAAATGAAGAAACCCACAGGCATTAATCAGGAAGAAACCAATGCAGGAGAAGGCAACAAACATAAAAATGCAACCTTCGAATAGTTAGAATACTGGTAACAGGAAAACCACCACGGAAGAAAGCAGACAGAGAATTGCAACTTCACAATAGTTTGAATACATACCATCATTGCATATCTCCATTAGGTCTTAGTTCGTAGCCATGCCATGCATCTAATCATATGTTCAATTCATTAGTACAGTACCAGTTTAGATGTCCTAACCATGAGAAAATAATAAAGGAACATGCAGTACTACTCCAGGACATAAAAATATTGCTATGTGCGAGAAGTGCCTCTATCCTGCCACATTTGATTAGCAAACTCATCTCTTTTAGAAGCCCAAGCCACGTTGTCAGCCAAACGAACACCATGGCCATCTAAGGCATTGCTATCAAGCATCCAATCTGCCTCTGGAGGGAACACCTCATCTTGACCATGGTTAAGTATCCAATTATGCAGAATGCAGCATGCAATGACTAACTTCACTTGGGTATTGAATGGGTGGAATGGTTTGTTGTCGAGAATGTGGAATCGATTCTTCCATGCACCAAAAGTCCTCTCAACTGATGATCGTAAGCTACAGTCTCAAATTGAACAACTCTCTCGCACTAGTGGGATAGTTCCTTCCACCATACTCCTTCAGATAGTATCTAGTACCTCTGTATGGAGGAAGGAACCCTAGGCAACATGTGTTCCCGACGTCAGCTAGGTAGAATTTTCCTAAAAAACAATACATATACATTAGTTTTAGGGTTTACATGTAATGATAAAATCATTTCCATGCTATGACTACACATTGCTTACCTAGAAGAACCCTTAACCCATCTTCCCTTTCTAATGCATCGGCAAGAACGAGGGCGTCATGTGCTGAACCCTCCCGACCAGCTAACACATCATGAACCTCATATCAAAGTCCACTGCAGCCAACACATTTTGAGTAGGGTAGTGCTTCCTACCCCTAAAGACTACAATCATCTCCTTTGGTAGTCTAGTGTGGGCATGAGTCCCATCAATTGCGCCGACACAATCCTATGTGACAACCAACAACTATTATTACATGCTTATGCAGCCACGAATGCAACACACTCCTACCAAAGTAATTGTAAATTTCAGTACCTTGAAATAGGGATACCATCTTGAACTTGTTCGCATCTTTAGGGGTGTCTCATTGGATGGGGGTGTAATCATGTCATTTCTAAGCTCACCAACAGCATAAAGGACTTGCTTGAAGCATCAGCTCACTGTCTCTATCGACCTCATGAAGGTGTGATGAATCACTCTAAAGCGTTGGTTATGGCCGACTACATGCAGAAACATCACTACTTGCTCTTGTATGCTGCAGTGTATGCTATCTTGCAATAGGATCCTTTCTCGAAATAGGTCGCACAGGTAGAAAAAACGAGCTCTCCTCATGCGTAGCAAGTCTACGCACTCAGCATCATTGTAGTTAAATTTTTTGTTTAGGTTGGCTTACCACTCAATGTCTCTCATTGACATTGGGGCATATGTGATTGCAGGCTGTGCTTGTCGAGACATCCATATCATAGTCATGAAGAATGCATAAAGAACTGCGACTAGAGCACATGCCTTAACAATAAGCATGCATCATCTGCTTCGCATATCCATCTAAACAACCAAACAAAAACCATTTTAGTATGCACTACTACTGGTAATTTATGATGTAGTATTCAGAAAAAAAAATTATACTATGTACTAGCAATGTCACAGCTGCTACTTCACAAGGAAGCGCCTCCCAGTGCCATTCAAACATCATTGACAATGGAGACATGCTCAGTGTTCACTGCCTACTATGAAATATCAGCAATACTCATCATATTAGCAATACTCAGGCTAGGGAGTATAAAACCATGAAAAATCACCCCCAACAAATACCACGAAAGTGTCAAATCCCCACCTCAATGAGGGACTAGTGGCAATACATGGCAAATCTAGGAAATGCACAAATGGAACATCCCAAACACATGAAGGTATGGTGGATTTGGACATGACTATCATGAAAATAGCACAAGATTGACATCCATAACTTTAAAAGGGAAAAATCCATAACATACTTTCATATCCACACATCAATAACATGAATACATACGCACATGGCCAACAAACCATAATCTAAAAGCACATCTGAACAGAGCTAACCCATAAATCACACAACAATAGAGGGGAGGCGGCTAGAGGGATTTAGGGAGGGAAGAGGACCAGCGAGTGAGGGGAGCAAACTTTGCGGACTTACCTTGACGAACATGGCAACAAGAGAGGGAACTGGCCTGTGGAGAAGAAGCCCCTGGAGAAGAGGGGCTGCGAGATCGGTCAGAGGGGAGCGGGGATGGCAGAGGGAGGTAGGGAGAGAGGATGAGAGCGAAAGAGGAGGATGGAGGGCATCAATGTGAGCAGAGGCTCTGAGGAGAATGGAACCCCACAGCTGCTCACGTGAGCCAGGCCAGCGAGAAACATAAGTAACATGCGTTTCTTGGGGGCTTGGCTTGGCCACACGTTTTGCATCCTCTGGGCCAGTGCCACACTATAGTTCTGGCAACCTAACACCATCAGGCTGCATCCCATGGACCAGGCTATGGGGCGAATCCAACTAACCAAACAGGCCATAACTGGTTCTTACAGTTTAGGACCAGTCAATCTACTGCAATCTGTGAAGCAAATGTAGGACTTATTTTTACCGCGAAATTGGTTCCTTAGGGTAAGCACATGTACTTTTAGGTCCTAATTAAGCATCTCCTGCTGCGGGAGGATGATTGGCTGCAATTGGTTAGTTGGTTAGTGCAGCAGGTAACCTGTGGTGATCTAGTAGCGCAGTAGGTTAGCTGTCATGATAGATTTATCTAAATTGCTGGGCTACCACTTATTGCTACGCTATCATGAATCTCCAGCAGTACCAAACTACTGTAGGAGAGTGATGTCACATGCCATTGCAGTCACAATCAAGAGGGGTATATGCATCGCACTCTGAAAGACTTACTGCATCAGGGCTGTGATGAAGCGGATTTGTTTGCCTAATGATCACTTGGACGAAGACAAGGTTAATAGAATCTCCATTCGGTCTAAAGAAAAAAGGAATGTTCCATTTAATTAGCGGGTAAGATAGATAGGAATGTTGAGCCGTTCAATGGTACAAAATGAGCGGCTCATGTGCCAACCAATCCAGAAATACCTCCAAATCGATACTTTTCTAGATCCATCTTACACCTCTCCGACGAAGAACACATCCATGGGCACTTACATGTGCACTTGGACGTTAGTGTGTGAAAAATGGTGATCATCATGAGTCCGATTATTAACTTCCACTATTTGCGTGTACGTGCTTAACAAGAGGTCATGTATTACAGTTGTAGCATGTCAGTGATACATACATCAGGAGTTCAAGTAGGTAGGATAGAAAATGTTATTGTACTGGCCTAGAGACATGGTTTTTATGAAAATAGCCTTCGTAGTGAAGGAATTGCGAAAATGACCTCACATCACGTCTGTAGGGCACTGCACTGCATTGGCTCACATTTTCACGCTACTGCACCACCTCGGGCCCACCACGGTGCACTGCACTGCATTCGCTCCTGGCTGGGCCCCATGCAAAAGCAACACACTAGGGGCGCTGCAATTCCCGAATGCAACGCCTCCAAGGCGCTACACCTCCCTATTCAGCCCCACTGCTAGCCAAGAGCAGCGTTTGCACTCATGTTGCCGCTCCCACACGTCCCTCTGCCAAAAATCCACCCCTCTAGCATTGGCACTTATTGCCTCGCGAAGGCCGGCCCTAAGCTAAAGTATCATGCGATTTTCCTTTACATCACATACCTCCGTCTTGTTCACGCGCCAAAAGCTTTGACCGGCATCCACTTGTTCCACGCATGGGCTGAATATCTCACTATAAATTATGACCGATGAGATGGTTTGTATCAGGCAGTCTGCGAGAGAAACAAACCAGGGGTAGAGCGAGGGAGTTCGACAGGTTGTGAGTGAATTGAGAAAAGCAAGAGCGTGAAGAGGAGAGTCGGGGAAAAAATAGGGAGGCAAAAAAGAAATAGAAATAGAAATAGAAATTTGAAATCAGAATTTTGGAGGAATTTAGTCGGTGTTCATAATTTGGTGGAATTTATTTAGAGTTAACCTTTTTTCGAGTATTTGATTCGGGATTCTTATTTTGCAGGTATTCTTCAGGAAGGTTATTTTATACGTTGTTCGGGCTTTAGTGATCTTTAGCACAGCTTCAGGAAAGTTAGTTTGAAATCTTCAAGAATATTAATAAAATATTATTGTAATATTAGTATAATTAGTAGAATATTAGTATAACTAGCAGTACATAAAACCACGGTATTAGTACAACCAGTAGTACTTGAAATGAAAGTAGTATGTAATGAGTAGTACGTAAAATAAGGTATAATTGGTGTGATGTTAGTGAAAGTAGTAGTATATGAAATGACTATATTGGTATAATGAGTAGTTCATGAAATGAGGACCGAATGCGTAAATAATTAAAGGTCTGTACTTAGTGTGATTGTAATGCAATTAATAGTACTTAAAATAACGGTATTAGTACATGTAATGACAGTATTAATAGAATTAACCGTACATAAAATAACGGTACAGTGCGTAAATAATAGACCAATGTTAGTGAAATATTAGTATAAATATTATAATATTAGTGTAGTACTAGTATGATATGAAAGAATTCGATCATGTGTTGCCTAATTCTTCATGGCTTCTCAATTTCTTAATGTCATTTGAAGTAGTTTAAGAATGATGTATCGAGTTCATGTTTATGTACGCCTTCGTGTTGTTCAACAAATATGTGGTACTATAAATTACTCTACTACTTGCCTAGTCTACAAATTTTGTCAGCTCTAATTAACAACACAATGACATCTGCTATTTTTAGACCGACTTGACAACACGCAAACAACAGTTGTGTCCTACCGATTGGACAACATGCACCAACGGCTTTCTCAGAGTAAAGTGACAACACACTAGGTACTCCTTTATTAGCCCGATTTGACAACACACTGGCAACTACTTTTTCAGACTAAATTGACAATATACTACCAGGCACTTTGATATATGATTTGACAACTCATGGGCAGCAGCTTTCTCAGGCTACTTGGACAATACAATATCACCAAAAACTTATTGTAAATATGTACAGAGCCATGCCCAGCATATACATTCCACACTACACCAAGCCAACCACCACACCGAACACCACATCCCTACTAGCACCACAATCCCCTTCGTCGTTGGGTTCATGATGACCGACTATAGAGCGATTCTTTGTAAGCGGAAGTGGCTTGCCAAGAACTTGAAAAACTACCCATGTGCACATGTGCCACCGGAGTTTCCCCGCCCAAACTGCGACTGCGGTGCTCCGGCGTAGGTAATGCAGTCCAGACATCCCGACAACGCTGGCTGGGCACACTACACGTGCAACAACGAAGGGATCGTAAGTTAATGATATGTATGTATATTCTGTAATGCGTTTTTCATATTTCTAACTTCGTCCATGTATGACACCAACTATACGACCATTGCTACTTCTTTCAATGGATCGATGGCCCGGACATGTACAATAGGGAGTATTTCAAGCACAAATTGTATCTACACTATGCAATTGCTCCCGAGCGCTACACCCGGTGAAAACCTGACCTTAAGACTATAGAAGAGAAAACAAAACACCGCGCTATCGTCCAGAAGATGCACACTTATGGAAGCCTTTGTATGAGCGTCAGGAACAAGAAAAGAAGCTGATGGAGCAAGCCGGGGCGGCTTGTTTCCAGGAGGAGCCGAATATTGCCCTTGAAGACTATTATTGGGTGTGTATGTACGAGCCTAATTGGAATAAAGCCAAGACCAACAGCCTCGCCAAATCAAATGGGAAGGCACTAATGGATCTTTCTGTGTAAGGTCTACGATATGCAACATAACTTCTTTACAATTCCAAAAGCTGCACATGTATCATAGTTGTACTTCCCGTTCATCGCTCGTCCGTGTCACCATTTGTACCATATAAACACGATGGCTAACATAGACAACGAATCGAACTGTATGCATCACATATGTTTACTTATTTTCTATGTCATGCAATGAACGGTTCCATATGTGACATTTATCTTCTCTCATTTTGTACATCTTTTGTGCATCTTCATGTTTATCACGTGTACATCTATTTGATTATAATTTCATAATTTTGGAGTACAACACTCGAACAAAAAAAACAACAACTATCAATTAAAATGCCATAATTTTATAGTACATCATTGAACCAAATTTTTTTTCAAAAACTATCATTTCAAATTCCCTAATTTTCTGGTACATCACTGAAACAAAAAAATTCAAAACTATTGACTCAAACTCCACAACTGCAGTACATCAGTCAACCAAAAAAATTCAAAAACTATCGATTCAAACTCCACAATTTTCCAGTATGTCAGTCAACAAAAGAATTAATAAACTTTTAATTCAAATTAAACTTTTTTGCTACTCATCACTAAACCAAAAAAATTCTTAAAACTGTTGACTAACATTAAATAACTTTGCTACTCATCACTGAACCAAATTAATTCTAAAATAGTTGATTAATTGGTACACTGGTGAAGCAAATAAGGTAAACAAATAAAAAAAATAAATTAAGAACTTTCCGCACTACGTTGTTCCATTTCTATATGAACTATTTTTCATGCTATTCATTGGTTGTGAAAAACAAAATTCGATTATAAATAGGGATGGCAATCGGGTGGGGTACCTCCGGGTACACCGTTTCATACCCAAACCCAAACCCAAACCCAAACAAAGTGCCGCCCACCCAAACCCATTAAGCTTTTCGGGTACAAATTTGTACCCATGCCCAAACCCAATGGGTACCCACGGGTATTTATAGCAACAAACAAATATGACTGGCCGTAGTCGCCGTAGCCACCGGAGGAGGAGGGCATGACGCAACCAAAGGTGGAATCAGGGAAGGGGAAGCGAAGAGGGCAACCATACCTGGTTGGAGAGGGAAGGGAGGGACCCATCAACGCCATGTAGTCGCGCAGGCACGACGGTGGGACCGGCCCTCCCACCGGTAGCACCGCCATGCGGATGGCCGACCCCAAGGAAGAGGGTGGGGGATGGGGCCAAAGGGAGAGGCAGAGGCGGAGACGGAGGCGGGAGGGAGAGCCGACTACCGAGAGGGAGGGGTGCGCGAGGGATTGCGGCAGGGGATTCCGAAGGAAGCGAGAAGATTGTGGCGGCAAATTAGTGAGTTAGGGTTTTGATTTTCTAATATTATATATATATTATATAAAAAGTGGGGCCCGTTTGTCATAGGATACCCATCGGGTACCCATGGGTACAAACTGATACCCGCACCCATCCTGTGACCTTATCGGGTACTCAAACCCGAAAACCCATGGGTTTAAAATGCTACCCGTACCCATTCTTATCGGGTCGGGTATCCATGGGTACCCAAACCCATGGGTAAAACTGCCATCCCTAATTATAAAAATAACACTTGAGCTAGTATCAAAATTTTGCGCAGCATATTTTTCACTGTTCTTATTTATATCCGTAAATTTCTCATGCATCCTTTTTTAAGTAATTGAAAAAAGGGACGGTGCAGTGTAGGGGGACACTGCAACGCCATGGGGGAGCTGCACTGCCCTGCAACGCCTTCCGGCTGTTGCATAGGGTGGTGCAGTGCTGACCGGCTGCGGCAGCGCCTCCCACCCGTTGCATTGGCCCATGCAGCGCCTGTGAGGCACGTCTTCACCCAATGGCGCGCGTCCGCAGCGCAAAGAGAGCTATTGTTGCAAAACCAGCTGCACGGAGATCATTTTCGCAATTAAAATTTTTAAAGGGGCCAATACAGAAAATCTCGGCAGGATATGTGTTGCCAACAAAACATAAATTTATGTCTAGTACTATGTCTTTCAATGTTTATTTGCAATTATTTGGCATTTAGGGGGACATAAAGACCATATGAATATCTCTGCAGGAAGCTATCCACTCCACTTGTCAAGTAGGTAGGAGTAACCGTCTTGTCCAAACAAATGTCACCCTGTCAACTTGCACTGAACTCAATCTTCTGTCCAATAATAGGTGAGCCCTCTTCCTAGTTCCTACAACCACAAGCATCTCTCACTAGCTGCTTCTATAGAGTATAGACAACTCAGTCACAGGCCACAGCATCGTACACACCCTCCACTGCATTCACGAGGCACAGCTTCTCTTTCGTCGCTAGTCTACTGAGCAAAACAAAGGAGCTAGCAGCCTAGCACTCACATTAAGGCAGGCACGGCACGATGCTGGGCTGCTTCTCCCGGCGGCGGCGGCCCGCGCCCATGCCTCCGTCCGACGAGGCGTCCACGTCGACCTCGGCGGGCTCCACCGCGGGGACCTCCCCGTGTTCGTCCTCCTTCTCCATCCGCTTCAGGAACGACGTCAGCTCGTTCCATGCTGGTGCGGGCGGAGACGGCGCCGTCGCCAAGAACCCGTCCATGCTCTCCGACTCCGGGTTGTCTTCGGCCATCGCGTCCCGCCGATTCTTCCTCTCCTCCCCCGGCCGGTCCAACTCCATCGTCGACTCGTCGGCGCACGCTGCCGTGGGCGCGGCCGGGGTGGCGGTGTCAACGTACTCGCCAGACCCGCACGCCGACTTCCTGAGGTCGATGGAGGAGATGGCAGCGGCGCTGCGGCTCGACGCGCGGCGGCGCGGCGACAGGGCGCGCCTCCACGAGCTGCTGCTCTGCTACCTCGCGCTCAACGACAAGCGCGCGCACAAGTACGTCGTCAGCGCCTTCACCGACCTCCTCCTCCGCCTCACCGCCACCAACCTCGACGAGGGGCAGCAGGGCTTGTAGGAAGTGTAGCTGCATGCCTGCCGAAGCTGAACATTTTCTTTCCTTTTTGAGAGCGTTGCTATGAGTACGGACAGATTTTTGGTGTGAAAATTCTTTGCAAAATGATTCGACTAATAATCTCATGCTGTGCTCAGTTCAGATCGTCTAACTGTAAATATGCTCTACGAAATTTCGTGTCAAAAAACCAGCTTGTATGCATATCCTTTTGCCCTTTTTCTAAATGTGTGAGCTTGTTGCTGAAGATAGAATATCTTAGCTTCAACAAAGGTGTTACTTTGTTTGCTTTGCATTTGCCCTTTTAGCGATCTTTATCGCTCTACTCTCTTCACTGTTTAGCTCTTTAGCTTTGTGTTCTCTTTGGGTTGTCTGTCTGAAGGTTAGGTTTGCCTTTTGTGGCTTAGCCCATGTCAAGCATTGCTATGTTGTGATAGACATTGTAAGGGTCTGTTTCACAGAAATTTCGCAGAAAATTTGCAGGACTTTCTCATCAACTGTTCAATTCCCACAGAATTTAGAGAAGAAAAACCAGCTTCCAAATGAGGCCTAAGCTAGAACCATTACGATGTGCTACAAAATATTATCGAATTGTAAATACAATTCCATCGAGTTTCCCCCACACTGCCTACCATTATTTTTAGGATAGGCATCTGCAATCGGTGCACTCCTCGTTTTTCTTGTATCACTGCGACAAGTAGCAGAACAGAAATGGAACCCCCATCCTTGCAAACGCCAGCACCTTAACTTCTGAACTATCCTGTAAACGAGGTCTCCTCCCTTGAGACGGGTGAGGTCTTCGGATCCAGCCGCAGAAGGCAATAATAAACAGATGCCGAGCGAAACCAACTGGCATAGTACGGGACTTGCAGGCTGCTCACACATGGCTGCGTTGATCGCATTTGTGTAGTACTGCATCCGTCCAGTTTTATAATAATTTTGTTCACAAATATAAAATTTACATATAGATTTAATGAGGCTTTTTCTTCTATACCCCTATTTATTCTCTTTTAACCATATGCATTTATTCATTACCACCCACACAAAGTATATCTTTCATCTTCCAAGACAATTACGCGGGGGACATCTAAATCATTTTCTCTTATACCTTTTTTAATTTCAACACAATCTTAATCCTTATACAAAGTCAAAATACGACTTGCAAAAATAAAAGGAAGAAGTAGAAACCATCTGACATTAATTTTTCTGTTCGTTTCAATTCAGTAGTGCGCGCGCGATGAGATTCATGGGCTCACTCCCGTGCCGTAACGACGAACCTCTCAGAAAAGAGTCGTAATGGCGAACGGCAAAGCAATTAAGCCTGTGAGGAGAGACATTGACGTGGCAACCGCGAGCCAAGGATCTGAATAGATCTGCTTTGTCCAGGAAGGCCCCCGTGTAGTCCAGTTGATCAGAAGGGTTTTTTTTTTTTTTTTGCCGTCTCTGCGCAAAACATGTTTTGGGGCCTATAGAAGCAAGCAACCTTAAGATGAAGACATTGTGCAGCCATGTTCCGATCTCTGCAGCAGCACCAGAACAGCATTGGAGCAGCGACTAGCACAGCACCTTGGAACAGTAGAGTTCAAGATCCAAGTCCACCACCTGCCAGCACTATGCTGCTCCAGGTCTTGTCACTGGTGATTATGTGACCCCTTGATCCTTCTGACCAGTAGCGACGCCAGCAAAATCATCTTTGATGGCCACGCCACGCAGCCGTGTGGGCAACCCAGTACACATGACAGGCAGCAGGAGGAGCACTACAGCACTTCCACCAACATGACGTACGAGTAAGAGCAGGTTTGGCACCTGCTGGAGATGCGCTAGTCTACACTCTGCACGCCACACGATAGGTGCAAATAACCAACCATTCATGAAACACTGCATAGAATTAGGAGATAATGTACCAGTACCACTTTACACACCCCTTTTCTGCTCTGGAACCACTAGGGCTGGAAATGGAGCACCTGAGGCAACACGAAGCATCCAGTTCCAAGAAGACAAACGCGTAATGGATATGGTATGGAATATGTAGAGAGCAAAATCGATATCTATATCCAAACAATTCCATGGCATAACAGATACATGCAATTCAGTGGAAGAACTGATACATATGTAAATTTCAACTTTCTCATTCAAGTCATTGACCTATAAATTAGTATTCATTAAACATAGCTGTTCTTTTAAGATCTAACTGATGTCTGCGTCACTTCAGCTAATCTCTATCCATTTCAATGTCCATCAAAATTTGAATATTTAGTCTTCTATAAGGACGAAATGTTATAAACATAGATATGGTTTCTCCACTATCCCTATGAACCTTATCTGCTTCCATACCTTATTGGCAAGGAAGCGGTAAAACCAAATCACAGCTGCCCACAACACAAATAAAAACTGAACTAACATGTACTACAAAGTACAAAGCACCACATTTCGCATTTAAGTGGTTTTAACATATTGCGGGAGCGTACCCAAATATAAAGATCCTGTTGTAACGCTATTAACTCAGAGATAATGAATAAGAGAAAGTTTCAATTCTATTGATTGATCTGTCACTTTTACAATGGGCAAAGCCCCTTTATATACACATGAAAAGGTGCTTTGAAAAGACACCATTGCCAAAAGGTGGCAGTTAATATAACTGCTGTTTGTTCTAATTTGGCCACAATTAGCACATGCTAATATGTCTTAACACTCCCCCTTGGACAAATTATGTTCATCTTCGTATTCCTTTAAAAACTCCTTCCAAAAACCCTGTGGGAAAACAGATGAAGAAAATAGGAATATATGTATATGTCTCATTAAAAACTCTCCCAAAAACCCAGCGGGAAAAATGGACAGAGAAAAGAGTACATAACATATTTAGCTTGTATTATATTGCCTCATTAAAAACCTTTATGGGAAAAATACCATGTAAAAACTCATAAAGGAAAAGAGTACAATATATCCTTTTTAAAAACAGGTTTAAAGTTCAGAGGATTCTCCCCCTGATCCTTGCAACATACAAAGTCTCCTCATACCAATTCCATTAACACATTTCTGAAATGTGGATTTTGGTAAGGACTTGGTAAATAAATCAGCCAAATTTTCACAAGACTTTGTTTGCAAAATTTCTATCTCACCGCTCTTTTGGAGCTCATGAGGATTGAATAATTTAGGAGCAATATGTTTCGTAATGTTGCTCTTTATATAACCTGTTTGCATTTGAGTAATACAAGCCGCATTATCTTCATTGATAATGGTAGGGGATTCAATTGTATTTATACCACATGCTTTTTGTATGTGATTAATCATTCTGCGAAGCCATACACACTCATGTGATGCTTCATAAAGTGCAATTATTTCAGAATGATTAGTGGAAGTGGCTACTAAAGTCTGTTTACTAGATTTCCATGAAAAAGCCGTTCCACCATATAAAAATACAAACCCAGTTTGTGATCTGGCATTGTGGGGATCAGACAAATATCCAGCATCTATATAACCCACTATGTTCATATCTTGATTTTTCTTATAAAATAGACTAAGATCTTTTGTACCTTGGAGATACCTGAAGATATTCTTAACGCCAGCCCAATATCTCTTTGTTGGTGCTGCGCTATATCTAGCTAATAAATTAACTGCAAATGAAATATCAGACCTGGTGCAGTTTGCTAGATACATCAGTGCCCCAATGGCACTAAGATATGGAACCTCTTGTCCTAAAATATCTTCATCTTCATCTCTAGGTTTAAATGGGTCTTTATCCCTATCTAGAGATCTAACAACCATAGGGGTCTTTGATGGATATGATTTATCCATATTAAACTTACTCAAAATCTTTTGAGTATATGCAGATTGGTGCACAAATATCCCTTCATGGAGATGCTCAAGTTGTAAACCTAAGCAAAATTTGGTTTGACCCAAATCTTTCATTTCAAATTCCGTCACTAGATGATTGCTTGCTTCCTTTATATCCCTTGGGGTTCCGATGATATTCAAATCATCAACATAAACAGAAATTATACAAAATCCATTTTGGGATTTCTTTATAAACACACAAGGACAATCATCATTATTTGAGTAACCTTTCTTAATAAGGAACTCACTTAGTCGGTTGTACCACATTCTGCCCGACTGCTTTAATCCATATAGTGCTTTTTCAATTTGACACTTGACGAGTACCCATGCCATGGGTACCCCCATCAGCCCGGAAGCACGAACGGGCTGACCAATCATGGCGAAGGCCCAGCACCACCAAAAGGTACTTGGGCCGCGGGGAGCGAGCCCCGACATGTGCAGGGCCGACCCCGAACGGTCGGCGGACTCCAGTTCCGGGCGGTCGGCATGCTCCGGCCGCCCGGTATTAAAGCTCAAGCTCCACCTGCAAGACAGGGCGGCAGATGGCCCACGCCCGATGTCGACGGCCGCTTGTGCGCAGCTGCCTCGACGTCCAGACGGGTAGGCGGCCCTTCCCGAGACTGTCGGAAGAGCCACCAAGGAGTCAAGCCTCGCCCCATCGCCTGGCACATCGCAGGAGTCGCCCACTCCGAGGCCAAGGCAAAGTCAAGCGCCATTAAAGCCGCGAGGCAGACAGGAGCACCGCGCAAGGCGTCATCCGGGCATCATCGCAAGAAGACCGCACATCGCGGAGCCACCAACCTCGCCTGACGGCGGTGGGGACGGTCGGACAAGACAGGAGCCAGACTCCGAGACACGCACGCCCCCCTTTCTAGTGGATTTCCTAAAACACCCGTGTAACCCGCCTCCTCCGTCTATATAAGGAGAGGCGGGGCCCGAGAGGAAAGGGGGATATAGAAAAAGGCCCTCTAAGAAGCCACGACTGCCTAGCCAAAGCACGAAGGGGATCGGACAGCCGACCCCCCGCCTCGCTTGTACACCCCTGGTTCATCGCCCAAAGATCAATACATTCGCACCAAACGAACTGGAGTAGGGACATTCAGCCCGAACTAGTATACATCTTCTGACTCCTTGAGTCGACCATTCGGGGAGAGGGAGCGTGCGACCCCATCCGACCATAAATTCGTATTGCCGGTGCACGAAACACCGACAGTTGGCGCGCCAGGTAGGGGGATCTCGCGCGTCTTCACCGACATCCTCATCCTCGGGTTCCCATTTCTCCTCCCTGATGGCCACCTCCCACCGCGATTCGCCGATGTCGAGGGGCTGGATCCGCTTTGGCGCCCTCGATTTCGTCGTCACCGCCTTGGAGAGCTTGTTCTCATTCTCGCCGCTGCCCGACCGGCGCCCGCTAGCTCGATACGCTTGCCGACGCCCTCAAGAACCTCGGCCTCGAGGCCCTCGCGACGAGCCGCTGGCGGGCCTGCCGCACGCCGGCCGCTTCTGACATCGCTTACGGATCGGCGGCGGAGCCGCCCTCCACGAGCTCGCAGCTCATGGCCATGGCCGGCTACGCGCCGGCTTCCCTCCACAACCTACTGGCGGATTCCTCCAGCCATGGCTCTAGCTCCGACAAGGAGTGTCCCCCTCATAAGGCCTACTCCCGCGAGTGCAACATGACGGGTGCGGCGGAGCCATCCTCCACCCCCGTTACCCTCGGGACCCTCCTCCCGCGCGACGAAGCGCGGCGGGAGGAATCCCGGCGGGAAGACGACGTACAGCACCTACAACGCTTCGCTGACCTTCGGCGACAGCGCGAGGAGTTAGAAGCTCGAAAGGCCGAGCTCGATAAACTCCAGGCCGAGCTGGAGCGCCGCCAGCCTAACCCACCACCCGTCTCCGGCGCGCGCGCCCGTGCGCGTTAGGTGCATCAGCAGTTGGCTGAGGAGACGAACGGCCTCCCGTTCTTCCCTCACGCCAACCAGAACATTGCTGCGGCGGCAATCGCGCCCGAGGTGCTCGAGCCAACGGAGCCGTGGCCAAGGCCACCTATCGAACCTCCGGGTGGTAGAACGTCTTTGTCGTCTGACACACCCAAGGTTCCGGCTCCCGACGGACGGGCGCCACCTCGCCGCTGGGCCACTCCTCGCAGGTCGACGGAGCTCACCGAGACGGCCTCGCTCCACGAGCTCCCAGGCATCATACACCCGGTGCGTCATCGCCTGGGGATAAGTATGATCTTCGCACCACCCTCGAGGCGCGAAGGAGAGCTACCCGATGCGGCGGCGCCCTACGCAAGTCGCCGATAGCGGACGACGCAACCATCGAGCCAGGATTCGGCGGTCCTGGGCGGCGCAGCGTTCACCCGCCACATCCGCAACGCCGACTTCCCGACTGCATTCCGGCCCGACCAACATAGCTAAGTACACAGGGGTTACCAACCCGGTGTTTGGCTAGAAGACTACCGCTCGCTGCCGAGCGGGGAGCGACGGACGACTCCTTCATCATCCAAGATTCTCCCCATCTACCTTGCGGACTCGGCTCGAGCCTGGCTCGAGTACCGCCATGGACACCATCGGCGGTGGGCCGACTGACGAACCTCTTCGTCGGGAATTTCGTGGCACGCATAAACGCATGGCAACTCCTGGGACTTGAAGAGCCGCAAGCAGAATGGAAACCCTCCGGGACTACATCCGCCGCTTCTCCCAAGAAGGTAACGAGCTCCCTCGACATCCGCGACGCCGACGCGTCGTCGGGCGTTTCATCTACGGCACCACGTCACGAGGCCACAGTCCACAAGTTGGGCTGTCAGGCGAAACCGGACCACCAAGGAGCTCCTCGACATCGCCACCAACCACGCCTCGGCGAAGAGGCCGTGGGGCCATCTTCGAAAGGAAGGCGGCCCACAAGACGACCGACCTCGAGCCATCGCCCCATCCGACCGCCCGACAAAAGAAGCGGAAGGGAAGTAGAACTGAAAGGCGAATGGTCGCCGCCGACCGACCGCCAATAAGCTGGAAAAAAAAGCTCGTGGCTCGTGGCTCGGCTTTCGGGCTCGCCAGACAGCTCGGCTCGCACAGGCTCGTGGCTCGGCTCGGGCTCGAGCCGAGCCTACTTTTCAGGCTCGCAAAAACACCGAGCCGGCTCGCGAGCCAAATTGGCTCGGTGGCCCAGCCCATGCAGTGAATTTAGTATGATTAATGACTTATATTTTTAGGAAAAAGATGATGTTGAGACAATTCCATGTCCTACAAGTGTGATATAGAGCAACTAAGCAACTACTATTATTTAGTAGTAACTAGTAAGTTAATATTATTCACTGCAAATATATGAATTATTGTATAAATACTTAATTTTCGAGAAAATGTTCGCTCGGCGAAATAACGAGCCGGCCATGAGCCGAGCCCGAGCCGAAGCCGAGCCGGTTTTTTGGGCTCGCCTCAAGGCCGAGCCGAGCCTGGCTCGGCTCGCCACTAGACCGAGCCGCACCGAGCCGAGCCGGGCTCGGCTCGGCTCGTTTCCACCCCTACCTGCCAAACAGCAGGCTCGGCAGACGCCCGACCGATTCGAGAAGTTGATGGATAGTCCGTGCTCGAACCACGACTATCCCGTCAAACACAAGTATCGGGACTGCGAAGTCCTGAAGCGGTTCCTCTCCGGAAACCCCACGACATCACGGGGCAAGGGGAAGAAGCGCGATCCGACACCCGACGCCGGGGCGAAGGGCGATGAGCCAGCCGACGAGTTCCCACAGCTCGACGGCTGCCTCATGATCTTCGGAGGGACAGAGTGCTACGCCGACAAGCGACGGCTGAAACTCGCCCACCGAGAGGTACACACGGTGACCCCGGCCGTGCCTTCATACCTAAAGTGGTCGGAATGCCCGATCGCTTTCGATCGGACCGACCACCCCGACCACATCCCGCATCCGGGACGCTACCCGCTCGTCGTCGACCCCATCGTGGGGACGAAGCGCCTGACCAAGGTGCTCATGGACGGCGGCAGCAGCCTCAACATCATGTATGTTGAGACCCTCGATGCCCTGGGTCCCCGCCCGCCTCCGGCCGAGCAGGCGCCTTCCACGGCGTCGTACTGTGCCAACAGCCCATCCCTGGGCAGGTCGGCTGTCCGTCACCTTCGGAGCAGGACAACTTCCGCACCGAGAGCCTCACTTTCGAGGTTGTGGACTTTCCCGGCTCCTACCATGCCATCTGGGGACGACCTTGCTACGCAAAATTTATGGCGATCCCCAACTACACCTATCTCAAGCTAAAGATGCCAGGGGCCACAAGGTGTCATCACCGTGGCGCATCCTTCGGCTAAACTTACAGCTGCGAACAAAGCGGTGTGAAGCCTCGGCCGGTCGCCGCTTCCGCGAAGCTCGCCCGGCTTTCAGGGAGAAGGTCTCGGATCCGCCCGACTCCAGCAAGTCGGGGCCTAGCTCTTTCAAGTCCGCGGAGGACACGAAGGAAGTCGCTGTTGATCCCGAGGATCCCGCCAAGACCGTGCGGATCGGGGCCGCCCTCACCACCAAATAGGAAGGCGCGCTCGTCGACTTCCTCCGAGCAAACCGAGACGTCTTCGCTTGGAGACCCTCGGACATGCCAGGAGTCCCGAAGGAGGTCGCCGAGCACTCCCTGAGCATTCGACCGGGATCTAGACCGGTCGCCCAGCGCCTGCGCCGTTTCGACGAAGAAAAGGACGCCAACTCGCCGTATGTCCTCGCGAACAGCCTCGGCCTCGACCTCCGCCACCTCCTGCAGCCAAGCCTGATGAGCGCCTACTTCCTCGTGGAGCTGAGCATAACGGTCTGCCATGGCGCGCGAAGGAAGTGTTGTGGAAGCTTTGGCAGAGTAACAAACGCACCAGCGTTCTCTCCTTTTATAACCTACAGTGTGGGAGGCACGGAAGACGAAGCGCCAAGAGCGCTGCAATGAGCGAGCGAAGCCGAAGGCCCTGGGCCCAAAGACGACACGACCTCCAAGGCGAGTTAATCCGCCCTTATCTCTAAGAAGTAGCATAAATCTCTTTCAAAAAAGAACCAGTGAAAACTCAAGCGGTGCGTGACGACTGCACCCCTCAGTCCCCACGCACCACTCGGGGGCTCCCTTACGACCCCAGGGGTCAGCGACCTAGATCGATGTTCGGTAAAACCGCTCCGACCGAGCTGCCCCCCCCTTCTCTCTCAAGTAACCTCTTCAAAACCAAAATGCTACAGCCCACGCCCCCGCGGCTACGGTTTCGAAGTAGCACTTTACGCAAAAAGGGAGGCTACTTGAGCGAAGGGCCAAGCGCCGGTCGGATGAAGCTTTTCTCGATTTAGGTCAACGAGCCGACTGATCAAACAAACTCCCTCGAGGCAACCTCCTCAAACCAAATGCTACAGTTTAGGCCCCAGCGGCCACGGCTCCCGAGTAGCGTTTTGCGCAAAAAGGAGGTTGCCCAAGAGGAAGGCAACTTGATCAGTTAGCATAGACCGACCCCGGTCGTCGTTAAAAAGCGCACAAGTCGTTACCCTGAGCCGTACCCCGACCAATCAAGCTATCCACCTCGCGGCTATTTCCCCCGAACCAAGGTACTGCGGCCTACGCCCCCGCGGCTACGGTTTCGAAGTGGTACTCTGCAAGGGGAAAGCAAGCCCTCCGAGCAAGAGACGCTAGGAACGGTCGAAGCACCCCCGCTCAGGGCAACGTTCTAGCCGGCCAAGCGTAGCCTTCGCGAAGGAGACGGTCCGACCTAGGCACCTCTCCTCCGCGAAGCGAACGTTCTAGGTAGCCTGTCCTATCCCGTGTTTTCTTCAGACTAAGTTGGGACAACGCCTACGCTCTCAGGGCACCCCTGCGGGCCCCATAGCTATGGTCGTAAGATTGCCCAAACCACAGAGGAAGCACGAGGTAGACGGACACAAAAAAGGGGGGGAACTCAAAAGCGGCCCGACACGTCGGGCCCGATTGAGGCGGTCACGTTCGTTACATTTACTACAAAGAAAAAGAAGAAAAGGAAACTAATCGTCTCCCTCCGTCCGACGGAGGATTTCTCGCGGCGAGATCCGGCGGGCAATCTCTTGGGCGCACGGGTCGACCCGGGCCATGAATGCGTCGATCTCCTCATCACTTCGGTCAGCAGCAACACCGCTCCCGACCGCCTCAAGGTCGACGCCGTCATAGTAAGAGACGGTGTTGACCAGGGCCGAGGAAGCGCCAAGCACCGCCGCTTCCCGCACCGACGCCTCAACGCGCTCAGGAACCCATCCGAGTATGGTGGGGATGGCACTGGGGCCTGGAGTAAGTCCAAACAGCCGGTCGCAGACAGCCTGGATGCCCACGCGGAGGACCGTCAGCTCGGCCGTTGTTTCGGCCGCATCCCTCTCCGCCACCCGCTTGTCCACAAGGGCCGAGTCACGTGACTCGACCGCGATCTCCGCTTCTCCACCGCAAACCTTCGCGACTCCAACGCGTCGCTAAGGCTTTTTTGCAGGCCTGCAGGAACAAAAACAGTGTCAGAAGACGCCCGTCGCGATGGCTCCCAAGGGATTGAACAACTCACCAGCCACGGAGGCTTCTTGGCACGAAGTTCCTCCTCGACCTTGGCAAGCGCCTCTCGATCGAAGCGGCGCGGCGGCGCAAGCTCCTCGCCGTTGCGAGCTCCCCGAGCAAGATCCGCTCGCCGCTTGGCCGGTCGGCCTCCTGCGGCCGACTTCGTTTTCCTCTCGGAGGCGGGTGGCCTCGTCCGGCTGCGTTCGGCGCGGACGCGAAGCCTTGGCCGCCGGCCTCGCGAGGGCGACTGGCCCGCTCTCCTCGGCGGTCGGGGACTCCGCAAGCTTGAGCCTCCCGCAAGGCTTCGATAACTTCCCCGGCCACGACCGGCGGCGACCCTCCCTTGCTTTCGGCAACAAGCGCCCTCGGCGTCGAGCGGCTCTCCCCTATAGCACTCCCAGGTAAACGCCGGAGGAACATCGACTTGTCTACCGCCCGGGATGTCAAGCGCTGCAAATTCCTGCCCGGTCAGTCTCCGTTTTCCAGTCGAAAGAAACACAAAAGACAAAACCCCGTCAAAACTCACCGATCTGACCAAACGGGACTCCTGAGCAATAGACTTCCTCGCCCTGGACGCGGCGTCAACGGCGCGAGTGAGGTCGGCGTGGACCCTCTCCATCTCCTCCTCCAAAGCATTCCAATCCGCGCGTTCTGCCTCGTCGTCCAGAACGAACGCGGGCCCCCCGGCCGGGTCGGGGCCGGGCCAAACGACGGCGGTCGGCGGTATCTGCCTCGACTTCCCGCTGCGCGGCGTCTGCGGCGGCCGGTTGCGCGATCCTCCACGACACTTGGACGGCAAAGTGGGCGGTGGCCCGGCGACGGGCGGCAAGACTTCGCCGACGGTGTCGCATAACGCCGCGGATCGATTTCCCCGGCGGCAGAGTCGCGCCGACCGCGGCCGGCGGCGGTGCGAAAGGCAAGGATAGCGGGCGTCTCCGTCGATCAGCGGGCGGTGGCGGTCCTGGGCTTCAGCGGCGGCGGCGGGACCACACCGGCTTCACCAGACAACGGCACGGGCGGAGGCACGTCGCCAATGGTTTCCTCCGCGCATTGCCGGAAGTGCTCCCTGCGCATCCCCCTCCGGCGGCGTCCCCCCGCCGACAAACCCAGCCACGGGGAGCGCATCCGAGGAAGCCCCGCTCCCAACAACCGCAGCCGCACGCCCCGCGGATGGGACCGGAAGGGTGCGGCTCCTCACCGCCGAGGTAGGGCTCAGCGCTCTCCCAAGATCGTATGCCCCTCGCGCCTGCCGCCCATCAGGAGTCACGAAGGAAAAAGCACCGGAGAGGACCAAACTGGGCGCACGTAAAGTCACTTACCGAGAGGAGCGAACAACCGGCACCTGGTGCGCCCTTTTTGCCGGGCCCCCACGAGGGGGCGTAAGGGGTCTGCGCATCTTCAGGATGTACCCTGCGCCGGAGGTCTCTTCTGAGGAACCACGGTCGCCGGCCCCGCGGCTGGAACCCACGTCGCAGCCGCCGGAGTCGCCTCCGCCAACCGCTCCCCCCTCGCTCGACGACGGCTCTTCGTCGCCGTCGCTCTCAGTCTCGTCAGAGACCTCTCGCCACGCGGACCGCTTCCGCGCGCTCTTTCCTCTTCCGATCCTCTCGCCTCCTTCTTCGCCAGGAGGGCGGCGTCACGCTACTCGCTTCAAAATGCGACGGCCGCTCTCGCCTCTTTTTCCCCGGAAGCAAGGGGCGGGAGATCGAGCCACCGAGCCCCTACGAACACGCCTTTCGGGTAAGGGGCGAAAGAGCAGAGCAAAACAAAAGCAAGCAGAGCCGTCGACGTACCAAGTTTTGCGGATTCTGCGGCAAAACGGCGCAGCACGCGCCCGCCGGCTCGGTATCTCCCTCGATGGAAACTGCGGCCACACGTGCGAGGACCTCCGACGCAGGAAGCTCCCGCTCCGACGACCTCGCAGGGTCGGTCGGCCCCGTATACTCGAACATGGGATGCGCCCGATCCTTGAGGGGGGTTTGAATGCGCCTCTCCATGAACGTACGGAGGACCACCTTGCCCGTCAGACCCCGCCGTTTCAGGTCTGCGAGTTTTTCGAGAATCTCATCAACCTTCGCCCGGTCCCTCGCATCGGGACCCCAGGTCCAGCAAGGATGCGGCGTCGGTAGATTCCCACTGAAGGCCGGGGCACTGTTGTCGATGTTCCGGACATAGAACCACTCGCTATGCCACCCCCGGTTGGACGTCGGCAGCTTTACGTCAGTGTAAAGCGATTTGCGGCGGGGGCGCAGTTGGATCGCCAGAGCGCCAAGAAGGTCGGCGGCGCCCGACGGCGGCCTCGCGAAGAAGAAGTGGCGCCAGAATCCCCAGTGGGGTTCGATCCCCAGAAAAGCCTCGCACAGCGTCATGAAGACCGCAATGTGGAGGACTCCATTCGGATTCAGGTGGTGAACCTCCCCCCTGTAGTAATGAAGCAGCCCCCGGACGAACGGGTGGAGTGGGAGGCCGAAGCCCCGCTCGTAGAAGGCCGCCAGCGAGACTATCTCGCCGTCTTCCAGTTCGGGGACCTCGGTCCGGCCGGCACACTGGCCACCGGACTGGGGCATGGAGGAGGAGCTCCTTCCTCTCCAGGCCGAGGTAGCGACCCGCCGCGGCCAAGTGCGGGGTCAGCGACATCCTCGAAAGTGCGTGGGGAAGCAGGGGACGGCGCGACGAAGCAGGAAGATTTTTTCTCCCCTTGCGTTTTCTTTTTTTTCCTTTTTTGCAGAAGGCGCGAACGAAAGGTTTTGCTTCCCCCGCGCCGCCTTCCCCTTCCTTTATAGGCGCCTGGCGAAAGCAGGCGAACCTCCGCGCCAATCGACGCCTCCTCGCGTGAAGCAAGCGGTCGCCGAACCATCGACTGTCACCTCTCCCGTGCGTCCGTAGCCCATTTAAATCCCACTAAGCATTAACTGCTCCGACAGAGCAAACGCCTCGCGCCGCACGCCACGCAGCACCGCAGACCTCACCGGCTACATCGGGCCAAGACGCCCCACGCCAAGAAAGGTATGAAAACGGCCTACTGGGCCGCCCGGCCTCGGGAAAGCAAGCGGCCTGCGGGCTCGCGCCCGAGGCCCGGCACCGTGCTGAGGGTTACGAAGGCCGAATCCAGCCAGCTGGAATGAAAGCCGCCCCAACACGTAAAAAAAGAAAGAGCGAGGGGCGGGTCGCAGTGAGCCCCCAGAGGGCCCCTAGTTAGGGTCGGCGGACGACCCAATCACTGTGGCCCGCGTCCGAGACCATACCTCACACTCTCCCACGGAGCTCATCGATGAGTGGCGACCAGCCGCGCTCCGGGTTGGCGGACGACCCGGCAGCCCGATGCGGGACGAGTAAGGAAAGGTTTTTATGGAACGCCCCCGAAGCGGGTCGGACACCCACGCCGGGAGTTACGTCCGCTTGGAAACGATCCCCCTCGAGGGAGATCGCCAAGGTTCCACTCAGATTACCCAATAGTAGCTCGCACGAGCACGACGTTCGAGCCGACGAAGGCAAACGTGCGTTCGCTCACCCGACTCTGAAAAAACCCACCAACGACGTGGATGGCGGTCGGCCGGCTCTCAGGCCGACTTCGGGGCTCGGGGGCTACACCAGCCGGGTCTTCGCGCGCCGGGCCCTTTCAGTAGCGGCTCCCAAGCGATTCTGGCCGACCTAAGCACCGCCAACCTCGGTCGGCGACTCTGCGGCCGGGCTAAACCCCGAGCCGGCTCTCAGGCCGCTCGGGGCTCGGGCTACACCACCAGGGTGCGCCACTTGCCGGGCACTTCGGCCGGCGGCTCCCAGCGATCGGCCGACCTAAGCACCGCCAACCTCCGGTCGGCGACTAGCGGTCGGGCTAAACCCCGACCGGCTCTTTTTCGACTCGGGGCTCGAGGCTACACCAGCGGTCTTCGCTTGCACCGGGCCCTTCTAGGCTGGCGCGGCTCCCAGGCAGTCACGCCGACCTAGTATCACCGACCTCCGGGCCGACCGCTACCACCACTGAGTTAAACCCCGGCGGCTCTCCGACCGCTCGGGGCTCTGGCTCTTGACGAGTACCCATGCCATGGGTACCCCCATCGACCGAAGCCTGAGCAGGTGACCAATCATGGCGAAGGCCCAAAGACCACCAAAAGGTACTTGGGCGCGGGAGCGAGCCCCGAGCATGTGCAGGCCGACCGAGCGGTCGGCGGACTCGCTCCGGGCGGTCGGCATGCTCGGCCGCCGTATTAAAGCTCAAGCTCCACTGCGCAAGACAGGGCGGCATGGCCCACGCCCGATGTCGACGGCCGCCTTGTGCGCAGCTGCCCCTCGACGTCGTCCCGGGTAGGCGGCCCCTTCCCGAGATCGGAAGAGCCACCGAAGGAGTCAAGCCTCGCCCCATCGCCTGGCACATCGCAGAGGAGTGCGCCACTCCGAGGCCAAGGCAAAGTCAAGCGCCATTAAAGCCGCCGAGGCGACAGAGCACGCGCAAGGCGTCATCCGGGCATCATCGCGCAAGACCGCACATCGCGGAGCCACCAACCCTGCCTCGGGGCGGCAGGGGCGATCGGACAAGGCAGAGCAGGACTCCGAGACACGACGCCCCTTTCTAGTGGATTTCCTAAAACACCCGTGTAACCCGCCTCCTCCGTCTATATAAGGAGAGGCGGGGCCCGAGAGGAAAGGGGGATATAGAAAAAGGCCCTCTAAGAAGCCACGACTGCCTAGCCAAAGCACGAAGGGGATCGGACAGCCGACCCCCCGCCTCGCTTGTACACCCCTGGTTCATCGCCCAAAGATCAATACATTCGCACCGAACGAACTGGACTAGGGACATTCAGCCCGAACCAGTATACATCTTCTGACTCCTTGAGTCGACCATTCGGGGAGAGGGAGCGCGCGACCCCATCCGACCATAAATTCGTATTGCCGGTGCACGAAACACCGACAACACTATACATGTTGCGATTTGTATTTGGATTCGGAATAGATATCCCCTCTGGGACTTTCATGTGAATATCCGAATCAAGTGACCCATATAAATATGCAGTCACCACATCCATCAACTGCATGGATAAATTCTTATTTGCTGCCAATGATAGTAAATATCGGAACGTTATTCCACTCATTACCGGTGAATATGTTTCATTGTAATCAATGCCGGGTCTCTGCGTAAACCCTTGTGCTACAAGTCTCGCTTTGTATCTCACCACCTGATTATTTTCATTCTTCTTTCGAACGAAAACCCATTTATTTCCAACCGGAAATATTTTAGGAGGTGTGGTCATAACTGGACCAAATACCTCTCTTTTCTTAAGCGAGCTCAATTCAGCCTCAATTGCTTCCTTCCATTTGACCCAATCTGAGCGCTTCATGCACTCTGCCATGGATTTTGGTTCTGGATCCAGTTGAAAGGTTTCAGCAATCTTAGAGGCAAAATAAATATCGACAATTGTAGTCTTTCTATTGTATGATTCTCTTGAATCAATATAATTAGTGGAAATTTCTTCATCCAACAATTCTTTATTTTTGCCTTGTGACTCATCATGATTTCCCAATACAATTGAGTCCAAGGGTTCCGATGTCCCAACATTGAAGTTTGTGCGCACAATTATGTTGGGTTTACCAATCACTAGAGGACTTCCAACCTCTTTTTCATTTACTGACATAGGTAATTTACCTTTATCGGTCTTACTTTGTTTCTGTGGACGTCTCCGTGAAACTAAGTCCCGTGCAACCGGAATTCTCCCCCTCTTATTCACATTAGGAGCAAGAGTAGTTTTCTTTCGTACCTCTACTCTTTCCGGAGCATTAACAGCAGGTATATGAGATTTCATAACCCCCTTATAATCAAGAAATGCATTCGGATTGTTTGCAATGTATTGCAAACTTATAATCTTCTGAACCTCTTGTTCGATTCTTTTGTACGATGGATCTAAGGACTGAATGCCTGTGGCATTCCAATCAATTTCTGGCATTCCTTGTGGTACAAATCTCCCTAATGCCGGAAATTATCCTCATCAAATATCTGATCACATCGAGCCGTAAGCAGATCCTGTCAATGACTCTAGGTATTTTATAATTGACGGAGAATTATACCCCACATAGATCCTCAACTTTCTTTGAGGACCCATCTGTGTCTGTTGTGGTGGTGAAATCGAATGCGTATACAGCATAGAATTTTTCGCAGATGGGAAATGCTTGGTACATCTCCACGTACTAACTGCAATGGGGAGACCGTATGGTAAGCAGTTGGTCTGATTTGGATTAAAGCTGCGGCATGTAAAACCGCATGTCCCCAACAACTTGTTGGTAATTGACAATTTTGCAACAGAGGTCTAGCTATAAGCTTTATCCTCTTTATCAAAGACTCTGCTAAGCCATTTTGTGTATGTACATATGGTACAGAATGCTCTACATTAATGCCCAAAGCCAAACAATAATCATTAAATGCCTTTGAAGAAAATTCAGCGGCATTGTCCAACCGAATGGACTTTATCCTGTCATCAGGATGATTGGCTCTTAATTTAATTATTTGGGCAATTAATCTGGCAAAAGCATGGTTCCTTGTAGAGAGTAAACATACATGGAACCATCTTGTAGATGCATCAATTAACACCATGAAATACCTAAACGGCCCAGACCATGGCTGGATAGGTCCACAAATATCTCCTTGAATCCTTTCAAGGAAATTTAATGGCTCATTTTTAATTTTAAGGTATGAAGGCCTCAAAATTAATTTCCCTTTTGCACATGCAGTGCACATGAACTCATCATATTTTGGGAAATCTGAATTTTTAATATTATGGCCATGTAACCTTTGACAATTTTATGCATCATACCCAAACCTGGATGACCCAAACGGTCATGCCAAATCTTGAACTTATCAAGATGAGAGAAAATTGTCTTTAACGCAACATGTGGTTCGGGTTTAATATATGTGTAGTATAATCCTGATGAAAAAGAAGGAAGCTTTTCAACCACTTGTTTTTCGCATCCAGTAGTTTTAGTTAAGAGCAAATACTCAACATTGCTCTCTTTACTAGTCTCCACATGGAAACCATTGATGTGAATATCTTTAAAGCTTAGTAGAGTACGTGTAGATTCAGGATACAACAAAGCATCCTCTATCACGATATTTGTACCCATAGGGAGTATAATGATGGCTCGTCCTGAACCAACAATTTGAGCATCATTACCAGTGATAGTCATAATATTTCCTCTCCTCTTAGTTAGAGTTTGGAAATACTTTATCTCCCTTAATATAGTATTAGTGGTGCAACTGTCAACAAGACATAATTCTTCCTCCATCGGATTGTCACCAAGATCTATAAACGGAGAAAATAAAATTAACTCCAATATAGAAATAATACACACATATATTATATGTCATGTTAATATACAAGATACATATGTTCTTTACAAGCCATACCTACATGTTTGACAGTAACAAACATGTATATGCTCTTTATGAGCACCAAATAAGAGCTATACACAAACTATGAAATATACAACATTTTATGGCAATAATTACATGCTGAGTACAATCATAAGGGATAATGAGAGACTAAAAGGTGTCTCCATACAGATCTAGGTTGGCATATTCCACCATCATATCATGGGTATCTTTAAAGTCATCTTCCTTCTGTTGAACCATTCCATGGTCAACAATCTTGTCAGGATCTTTCTGTCCTTTATCCAGACTCATTTCTGGATTTTCAGCACAATGAACTTCAACATTGCCCTTCTGATTGTTGCCCTTGCCAACTGATTTGAGGTATAACTCAACCAGATGTTTAGGTGTACGGCATTCTCTTGCCCAATGACCCTTACATCCACATTTATGGCAAAGTCCAGTTTTCTCCCTAGGAGAATTATTTTTGAATTTTCCTTTGCCATAAACTTTTGATTTGCTCCTATGCATTTTGGACTTCCACTTTGCATTATTCCTTTTATTATTTTTATCCTTCTTTTGATCATGGTATGCACTAGTACTCAGAATATTGGCATGTGCTTCCGGCACTGCCATTGCCCCTGTCGGGCGCGTATGATGATTCTTCATAAGAAGTTCATCATGTTTTTCTGCCTGAAGCAGAGTATAAATTAAATCAGAGTACTTAGTGTATTTTTGTTGACGATATTGTTGCTGCAATATCGTCATAGAAGGATGAAAAGTGCAAAGCGTCTTTTCAATCATGTCCTCATCTGTAACAGGCTTGTCACAGAATCTCAATTTGGAATTGATCTTGTGTACGCGAGAATTGTATTCAGCAATAGACTTAAAGTCTTGAAAGCGTAACATAGATCATTCCCTTTGAGCTTCAGGCAACATGACCGCTCTATGTTGGTCATATATGTCCTTTAAGGACTTCCACAAACTTAGTGGATCCTCCTCCAATAAATATTCAGTTTTCAAGTCTAAATGGAGGTGGTGCCTGATGAAATGCAGAGTTGCATACTTGAAATTTTCAGGTATAAATGCGCACTCGAACAGGATCATTGATGCAAGCAGATAAACTTCTTGATGCCAAAGTGATTTTTACATCCATGGCCCAAGTTAAGTAATTAGTGCCATCCACAGCAAGTTCAGCAAACTCCTTTTTGGAGATATCAGCCATATGTACATAATAATCATGCAATTTCTTAATTAATTACTTAGCAAAGTAAATATATGCATGAATATCAAAAGAATAAAGTGACGTAGACCTTTTAGCAATGGGCGAGATACTCTCGCTATGGACATATAGTTTATGCCATAGGACCCATGCCTTGTGCTAATTTTAGCACTTAAGGTAATCGTCAACTACATAATTTTCTAGCATTTTCATGAATTTATGCAATTTAAGTTAAGCAAATAACTTAAATAATACATTAAATTGACGTAGACCTTTTAGCAATGGGCGAGATACTCTCACTATGGACATAAAATTTATGCCATAGGACCCATGCCTTATGCTAATTTTAGCACTTAAGGTAATCGTCAACTACTAACATCAAATATAAATGCTAGGAAATGCATGTACATAGTTCAAGAAGTTAGAACATCACATTTAATTGCGATACAAATATTTACATCGGTAACATCGCAATTAAACAGTACATGAATGATAACTTATCAAAGTGCATAAGTTGTAATCACTTAAACATGTACTTATTCATTTTATTCTAAAAACAAGAGTACTAAAATGCAAATATAGCATTTAAAAAGAACCCATGGTCCTTTATTGGCTGGATTAATGAGCAATTGTGGCATTGCTTGGGGTCTAATGTGAAAAAATCCATTTTTCTTAAAAACCCCTCCGGCCATTTGGGCCTTAGCCCATTAAACATTCCAACTGTGGGGGGCTAGGTTTTCCAACCCTAGCCCCCACTGGCGCCGCCGCCTGCTCCCTGGCGTGAAGCCGCCGACTCGCGCTGGGCGTGAAGCCGCCGACGGCGCCTGCGCTGCGCTGGCCGGCGACGCCATCATGCTCGCACGCTGCGCCGTCTTGCCGGCGACGCGCCATCGGCCATATGGCGCGACATTCGTCGCCGACTCAATACGCCTCGCCGCCGCCGCCTCGCCATGCTCGCCACAAGGCCGCCGGGTCGACGCCACCGCTAAGCCGCTGCGGGCCGTGCGCTGCTGGCCGTGGCTGGTTTCGCGCCTATACGACCGAGCGCCAATCGGCTCATGCATGCGGCCGTGGCGCCAGACGCACCGCGCCGGCCGCCAGGCGCACTGCCGCTTACGCCAGGCGACAACGCGCCGGGGCACGTCACCGTGCGAGGCCACGCCACCGCCGCCGCGCCGTGCGGGCTAAGCGCTGTGGAGTAGTAGGGCGGGCGGCCTCGTCGAGCCGCCATCGTCCCATGAGGATTAATCTCCGGCAGTGGACTGTTCAAGTCCGGAAGAGCGAATGGCATTGTCGCCGAACCTCGACGTCGCCAAACCAGGGATCCATGACGCAAGTATTCCCTTCTTCTTCCCCCTCTCTGTCTTTGCTCTCGGGGAATCGAAGAACTCCACCATGCATAGACTAGTACAGGATAGAATCTCCCAGTAGAATAAGCGTAGTAGGTTCTAGCCATTCTATGTAATGGTTTGTGGAAAGAAGTCTGCGATCTTACCACTAGAGAAACAGTGCTGATAACGTGTTGTAACGCTATTAACTCAGAGATAATGAATAAGAGAAAGTTTCAATTCTATTGATTGATTTGTCACTTTTACAATGGGCAAAGCCCCTTTATATACACATGAAAAGGTGCTTTGAAAAGACACCATTGCCAAAAGGTGGCAGTTAATATAACTGCTGTCTGTTCTAATTTGGCCACAATTAGCACATGCTAATATGTCTTAACAGATCCAACACATACGGTATAGCAATTCCATAGAAACAGGCAATGTAATAGCACCAACCTAGTGTAATGAAATATGGTAACATATTATCATCAACCAAAAAAAAAAGATGCATCACATCTTCACTATCAATATTCAAAGATCAAACAATCAACAAAAAACAGTGGCCAGGAATAAGTACGGCTGCCCTCTCACTAATACATGTTTCACTAGTGTCTTAAGAAAGACTATCTACCAGGCATACTCTAGACAAGACTAATATCACAGCTCAATTGGAGGCAATTGATCATTCAATCAATAACTATCAATTTGTAAGAATAAATATATTCTTCCAGATAATCATTCAATCAGTGAGCAATGGACGCTTGCCAGAAATGGCACTGTAAAATATAATGTCTGGTAATAATGATACATGATTATAACCATCCTAAGTGCAGGTATTATATTCAAGGTAAGATTTCTGGTGCACAGCAGCAGCATATATCTATGAAAACAACATCGAAGATAAGCTACAGAAGCTCCGGTGCAAATTAAATAAACTGATGAGAAGGCAGGCCTTTGTGAAAAGAAACTAGTCGGATGGGTCAAATTCTCTTCTGCTCTTGAGGGAAGCCCTTTTTCTCGAATCTAAGTCTAATTCATCCAGATCGGATGGAATTGCAAGGTACCCATAAAGTATCCTCTTTTTCTCACCCCTGTTATCTGTCTCAACCAGCAAAGGATTCTTATCAGAATCTACAGAGTGAGTGGCTTGTGCACGTGACCAACCTATACGTCCATGATCTTGCCTCTCGAGAAACTCAGAAAGGCGCTCAGCCTCCTTCAAGCCAGCTGGGTTGTTGGCAAACTTGATAAGTGTCAGACCCAAGTGCCCTTCCTTTCCATACAAGGACTTCGACTTGCCACCAGCAAACCCTAGTTCTGAAAACATGGAGATTGACACAGCAAATATTACTGTGATATATAAGGCATTCCTCCATAAACATGTGCTCATCACAGCCAGAATTGCATAATTGGGATCGCTACTTCTCATGTGATTTTATTCCTGATGTCCAAATACGGCGCTTGCATACTCAACATCTTTGCTAGGTTAACTAGTTAGTTTATCAATGAATATGAACCCCAAACTGATGCTATAGTTCTTCCCTAAAAAAATTGGCAAAGCAAAACATTGGACAAAGATGCTATTTCCAGATCTGACCAACAAAGCAACATAGCCCCGCTGGAAGTAATTCACTTGTATGCTTGCTAGACCGACAAGTCAGAACGCAACGGAGCTCCTTTTGGCCAGGATATGTACTTATGTAACAGAGACAAAACCACAGCAAACTAATTTTGTATAGACAATGCAATACCTTCTGTCTGTACAGTACTCTAGGCATTAGTTACTTTTAGCTGAATGCATATTCAACCGAAACCATCCAATCAAGCATTGGATGTGACTGCTTATTGTAGCTAAACAAAGCACCTAGAGATGCCCCACCATTGCTCCTGCAGAGATCACGCTTGCAAGAATGCATTATCAAGAATTTAACACCCCAGAGGTACTGCCTCATCAGTATGTCCAACCAGCCAAGCTCTCTGAGCCAACGAAAAATAGAATAAAAGCAAACTGCAAAAACCCTCACTCTCCTTAAGAAAAAAGCATACAAGTTTATATCAAGACAGCTACAAGACACAGACAGTGAGCTTAGTCAATCTTATCACCTGGTATATGCACCTAAGAGAGTAGTAAGCAGATTGAGGTCATATAGAAATGGGAAATATTCAGTGTTATCAGACCCATCAGTGTGGTGAGCTATACAAGGGTCCTATATGTTTAACTGCTATGGGCCTGTGACATGCCTAGATTAATACAATGAATGTTAGACGTAACATAAATGGATTTAATAATCTCGCAGTGTAGAATCAAAGATCAGGTTTAGAGGGTATAAAAAGCGTCAGTATACAAGTTATTGAGGTTCCTTTCGATATGATCCCAAATTCCCTATATACCCCCCACATGGGGGGGGGGTGCTGCATAGATGGGAAAAATAGGCATACCAAGCATAGTGCAAATCAAAAACTTCATGCATTTATCCAACCAATTATGCAACAGGCGCTTGCATGCAAACACTATACTGTTCACATAAGTTAGAGACTGCAATATATAAATTTACCTGTAATTTTCTTATCCATTTCTTTGTTCCCCAAACCCTCAAAGCGGCCATCTTTCTTCCTCCCTGTAGCAGTGTTGTGAATGATAACAGTTGGCGGCCATATGATAAGGTCCTCCCTACTTGCTTGAACAAGGTCAGAAGGTAAAGATTGGTATGCCTTAGAGTTTTCAGGGACTTTTGTGTAATCCCATCCCATAAGGACGCATAATGCCTTGTGCAAACCAAGATGATCAACGGATGAATCTGCATTTGGTGGGTTGTAAGCATGCATGACAAGTCCATGCACATCACCAAAGTCCTTAGAAGACCTGGAATTGTGCACATTGACCAGACAATCACAAACAGATTAAGATGTGGTGAACAGGAACTGAAAACTAGCAAACCAAATGCAGCCTTCGTCACATGCATTATATGACATGATCTACAAATGAAATACAATCTCAACTTCACTGTACCAAGCCCCAAAACATATCTATCACGAATGTACCGTAAGAAGGAAGAAAAATAGGATTCCAATGCCAAAGAAGACACCTATGACGAAAAAAACAATGTGTGTCCAAAGCTATGGGGCACCCAAAGCTTCTATGGCATGAAGCAGCCTAGGTTACACCAGGGATCTTGTGTCATACATCGATAAGGAACGGTAGCTACAGCCACTCCCCTTTACAGCGGAGATAACCCTAGTAGCAAAGATAGTAACAAGTTATTGTTAGCGGTGATTCAAAGATAGTTCCTAGGCAGTGATTTGCCCTTTCAGATAATTCAGCTACAGACCTACAGACTATTGACAAATGAAATTGAGCAGTGGGCTATTGACCAAAGTGCTCAGGCGAGGTGCATCGAGGAAAAAACACACCAAGCCAATGCTTGTAATTCTAGCATGTCAAACGATTTGAGATTAGATCATAAAGATTTTATTCTACATTTACATAGAATGGCATGCAAAAGATATCAAGAATATGATATGATGAAACACAGCAAAAAGAATACAGCACCATAATGACAGGTTAAAAAAGGAAAAGACAACTGAATGTACAACTGAGGCTTATAAGATGCCAAACAACTACATTATTCTTTTAAACATCTAGATAATTTAGATACTGTTGATGATGCACTAGATGAAACATTAGTTAAGCATAGAATATTTAATGAATGAGTCAGCATAGTTAGGTCACGCACAAAGTGAGTGTGATCCAACTTGTCTTGGCAAGTTGTGATCACTGACGAAAACAATTCAAGCTAGAGGTAGTTTAACTCCTTAGCTCAAGATTTGTTTTATTTCCTAAGTGAGACTAACTAAAATCTTAAGATTAAATAGTGAATCATCTAATTAAGCATGGCTCTAGCAAGTAAAAGACATCTTGCATGTATCTGCAACCAAATGCACGTGAAGGATCAATTTTATAAACTAAATAGAAAAAGCCTCATCCAAGGGTTCACACTAGATTATGCAGAAAAAACACACAGATTACATATCATTTATCAAATAAGAAATCCACATGCCTGTAAGAGAGCTACATATACGGACAAGAAATGACCACAATTTCGCATAACACACAATGCTGATGTGCATAGTTCCCACCGCACTCCTGCAGCAGGCCTTAACTATGTTTCTTAGATAAAAGCTAAAACTTGAATCTACTATAAATAAGGATCCAGAAAATAAGAACTAAATGATGCCAGAAATCAATGATACACGATGCATTTGACAGTAAACATATACATGTATTATTGATATGTTAGCAACATCTAAAGCACGGTAACAAGCTTCAGAGAAATGGTGCATTGTGCATGATTTTTGTTGAGAACAATGTTATTAAGTCGTAGACTAATAGTAGATTAGTCATCCGGTCGGTACTTGGAGCACGACTAGGGTGATCGACTTGACTTGAGCGACTAGTCGTGCGACTGAACGACTAATCGTCGACTATTAGTGACTAGTCAGCCAACTTATGGCCTACATTCAGAGAGCAATGGGATGGAGATTGGAGAGACATGTATACATGCACTGGAGTCTAAGCCCTACAGCCACTAGTCCCAGATCGATTTCCTCCTAGTGGCAGAGGGCGTCGCTGCTTGCGTCCTCCCGTCCGGCCGTCTCCGCCTCCTCCGGTCCAGCCACCTACCGCTCTGTCTCCGCCTTGTCTCGTCCGGCTGCCTCCGCCTCGGTCACAACCCATCTCCGCCTCCTCCCGTCCGGCCGCAGCAGCCTCCATCTACCTCGGCGTCGGCCACAACTGCCAGTCTGTGTTAGCCGCAGCCCGCCTCCACCCCTGCCCGTCCAGACTCCACAAGTCCGATCAGTTATGCTCTTGCCCCTGCCCCTACCCCTACCCATCCGGACCAACTCCAAATCTGTCGTTGCTCTGTTCTTCTATTGTGCTATGTATGCCATTAGGTTTTTATTGCGAATGTGATGTTTACGAGGATATGCTCTATTGTGCTATGTATGTGAATATGATCTATTGTGCTATGTACGCTATTGCTTTGTTCTATTGCACTACTGCACAGGTGAGTCCAGAATAGGTTTTGCAGTGACTGTTTATGATTTTGCAGATGTTGAACTGCACTGTCCATATTAGGTTTTTGCAATGCACTGTACTACTGTTTACGATTTCCACAGTGGGTTTTTACAGATTTGCTCATGTTCAGAGGTGAAAAACTAAAAATTAGTAACTAACATTTGTGTATGTGCACTTGTAGGGGAGGTTCCAATGGCAAAGGAAGACCAACAAGCTGTTGCAGCTACAGTTGCCGAGTCGTATGATCCAGCCAATGATCCAATTGCTTAATGATTGGCCGTGTTGTTGGCTTGTTGCACTTATGCTATTGTTCTTGTGTCGTTGCAATGCATGAGATTCTTGTTCTTGTGTATATGGGAATGTTTCTTTTAATGCATGAGATTATTGTAGTTGTTTCTTTTATGTTTCAGATTATGTTGTTCTTCTCTTCATTTCATGTGTTACAATATGCATGTGTTTAATTGTTGCTACAAACTAGTCGGTCGACTAGTCGCCCAAGTCGGCAAGTCGGCCCCTTGGCGACTCGACTTTACAACTTAATAACCTTGGTTGAGAAATACAATAGTTTGATCATAAGCATGCCAGAAATATAAAGTATCAAAACATGTGATATAGCCTCGAATTTTTGTTCAGAAGGACAATATATGATGAATTATGCATGACTTTTTGTGACAGACTATTTTTTGTAAGAAAAATTCCATTAAAAATATTCAATTTCAGAAAATAAATACATATAATTCTTTTTCAAAACTGTTATACTGAATGGGAGATATTCTTGAAATCCCTTGCTGAAGAAGTATCGCAAAATGAAATGGCGATAAGCTACCTGTCACCACCACAATAGGCAGCTGGCTAGCTTTGCCCTTTGTGCACAACCATGTAACTGCACGGGAGGGAGACACTGTGACCTAGAAGTAGCTTATGAACCTATCCGTGTAACCCAATATAAGCTCCAGCCAACAGGAGTCTCATGTGTGCAATTAATTCATCCATTTTATCCCCGCCCCCACACCCCACGTGGGACATCCCTTCATCCTAGTGCACCTCCCAGGCGACAACAGTCGATGCCTAGTCGCCCCGGGCGACGCCTGACACAGTCAGGCAAGTGACTTGCCATCACAAAGCGAGGGGAGCCCCCCTGGCGATCAGTGCTCGGCGACTGGACGCCCAGCCAGCGACTAGGAGACGCCATGATAACCATGTGACAGGCAAGAATATCCTAGCAAACTATATTAGGAAAGCTTTCCATGCAAACGATTGGCATGAGGAACAAGAGAAAGGAAGTTCTCGATGTGGGATGAGTTCGGAACTACAAAATGGAAAGAATAGATAGCCAAAGGAATCTAAGCAATGATGAGTTTGAATCAGGTACAAAGAGGAAGTGTTGCACAAGGAAACCAATGAGGGTATGGAAAAGGAAGTTTGGATCTACAACGAGCCGACAATAAACATATGGCCGGAAAGGTTGGTGAGACGATAGAGGGACCGCCATCCAATTCAACAAATCTACCTTGTCGTCAGATTTACCTTTTCCCAAAGTTTCTTGCATTTATTCTCATCGTATTTTCCCTACACTAGGAATAAATTATTAGTAGGTAAAGCCCTCGACATTCATCTATATTTTAGCAACAAAGATCAATAAAATATCCATCTTTCTAACGACTTCGTCTGGATTTGTCTTAAATCACGTACCTTCACTAACGGGTCGCAAAGTTGGTGATTAAAATCCTTTTCGGAGCCAACATATTTCTACTGCTGGAGAATATGAAGGTTCGGTGCAATGTGATAACTTCTACTTCCTTCTGAAATTGTCTCTTTAAGAAATCCATCAATTCGTGTATAATGTCTCCTCGTTAAACATCGGCAAACTTTGGTTTGTTCTGGTTGAGCTCGATCGATCAAACACTTGCATTTGTACGGTGGAGCTAGCTAAGTAAATGCATGCATCGCAGTGGATGGCAAGACACAACAGTAGTTGAAAGCTGATGCGCATGCAGAGAAGATGGCATCCATGGAGTAAGTATTTTCAGTCATCTAAAACTGCGTTGTGTCGATACTTTGGAAAACAGGCGTATCCGTATCCAATACGTATCGGATACTCCTCGATACTTATCCTTCACGTATCCATTAATTTCCGATTTTTCAAAAAAAGAAAAAAAAAACGATACTTCTTGGATACAGTCCCGATACTTTCCTCTCAAAGCCGTCAGCTCCTGAGTCCCGATCGGGTTATCCCCCACGTTGCCGCTAACGTTGTCGCTGCTGGCCCACCGCTCCCCTCCCCCGATCCGCCCACGTGAGGACACCATGATTAATATGGTGTTCTCATGACACGGGTGCCACTTTTAAACAAAATCTTCATCGAATTATGTGGTTTTATGAATGTTCTTATGTTTATATAGTAGAGAAAACTTAAAGTTTGCTTTTCTGAAAGCAACCAATGATTAATCTATTGTTCGAATGATTTCTTACAAAATGTGGCCTCCTTCATGTAATCAAAGAATAGCTTCCACCTAGAGTTAAGTAGAAGTGTTATTGTTACAGATATTCCGAGGCCAATGTTTTCTTCTCCTGACAGCATGGGTTGATGTACTCGTATAAGGCAAACAACCATGAGGGAGAACTAGAGAAGTACTTGGCTACGCAATATTAAGGTATTCTCAGTTTCTCATTTCCTTACAAGAATTCATTAATTATATATACACACTTATCGGTGTTTTTGAGAAAACATCGTATCGCCGTATCGCGTCCGATACGTATCGGGGTATCCGGGCAACATAGATCTAAAATTCCTTCTGAAACATTGTCCCTTCAAAAAATCCATCAATCTGTGCATAATGTATCCTCATTAGACATCGGCACACTCGGTCCATTATGGTTGAGGTGATCGAGCTCGATCGTTCCAACACTTGCATTTGTATGATGGAGCTAACTAAGTAAATATGTTCATCGCAGTGGATAGCCAGACACAGCAATAGTTGAGAACTGATGCGCATGCAGAGAAGATGACATCCATGGAGTAAGTATTTACGGTCGTCTAAAATTCAATGTCATCGAGTAAGCCACCATCGCCATTTCAACAGGTGGCATAATATATATTGCCATTTGAAAGGGTGGTAGAGCCCTATAGCCAACTAAGAGGGATCTTGTTGCCTTTTTGGTATGTTATTAGACCCAACCCTGCCAGGGTCTCAATCACTTGGGGGCGTGTTTGGATCCATTGCCGAGCTTGCCTTACCAGGCAAGGAGAGGCTAGTCTAGCTTGGCAATGAGAGACAAGACCCAACAAGGGATCTAAACATGCCCTTGGTTACTGACTTCACACTTTTTAATAATACCTTGGTATATATGACAAAAATAACTGCATACATACACATAAGGTTGTAGGGCATGGGCCGGTCCTATGGGTCCATACAGGAATTACTATTCAGAAGGACTATGAATGAATGTGATCAACTTGATTAGCAAGTTATTATCTTATCTATTAGGAAGGCTATCCTTAATAATAGGAAAGATTAGATTGAGTTATTAGGGGCTTACCTCTATACAAGGGGAGTCGCAAGCTACCATTATCAATCAAGAAGAATGAAGAATTAACTGTCTCCCCTAAGGTTTTTCTTCCTTATCTCTAGTCTCCTCTCCTACCAAGTCCCAATCAAGCCGATGCCGCCCAGCCATCCTCCCGAAGGTATTTACCCCCATGATGATCTAAGAATCATCACATCCTAGCTCTATATGATAATAATTCATTTAAGGAACATGTCAATCGAAATGTGCTATTGTTATTAACTATATTTGGTGTGTGATAAATGTTTGCAAATTGATTATTTAATCCCTTATGTATGTTTTTTTTTTACTAATGTATACAACCAGCCTGTCGGTTCAGTTGACCAGGCTATCTACTCTTGGAAGTTTGACAAAGGAGGTTGTAGGTTCAAAAATTAGAGGGCACAATTTTTGTTTAATGTATGCAGCGATGAAGAGAGGAGCTTGGGTCAACCTTGCTAATACCAAAACCTTGCAGTTCAACCTTGTTTTCACCTGTTCAACCTAAGGCAAATGTTCAAACAATCCAATAGCATGGCCTGGGCCAGACAAGCCACCGGTCCCGGCTTTTCCCCCGGTCGAACCGCTAGTCCTGTCCTGGTCTGATGGTCTGACAACAATGCCTTCAGGAGGGTGATATCTCCATGTTACCATTTGGATGGGCGATTTCAAGGGTATCACACGTCCATGTGGTGACAGTATAATAGTTTTTTGTAAAAAAATCTATAGGAATTTATTTCCAGAAAAATGAATATTTTAATAGAATATTTTTCAAATGTTTCTCTATCACCTCACCTATTGCAAAGTCACTATGTCATAATTTACCAAACCATCCAAAGTAAACGTAAAAATACATAAGCCGAACAATCTGTTACAAATCAAACAAACTAGCACTGACAAGTACTTATTCACAACCAATGAACAAATATATTAGTAGCAAATCTGTCTAATCAGTACCAGCCAATATGTATAACTACTCTGTGCAAGAAGCCAAGAAGTGAAGCAGGACACACACACACATATATAGATATACTATTCTGTATCTGAGCATAGAATAGGATATTCTAAGCTCCACCACCTTTTGTGGGTCAAAACCCTATCCTACCTTTGTCAAAAGACTGGACAAAGAAAACCCACCACCTCACACCTCCGTCAACCACCACCCATTTTCGTGCTCAGACAATGCAGTAATTTTCTGGCTTAGGTACAGTAAATTCAAACTTTCGATGCAGTAATTATTTTTCACAATGTCAAAATATATTCATCACGTATCTCTTTTTGTTAAGCACATTTTTTTCCAGCAAAACGCCTCAAACGAATTGTAAATAGGATAAATGGTTTAGGAGTTGTTGTCGTTCAAAGTTTGCAATCAGCCCAATCAGCCCACGTTTCTCTCTCCACCTGCCCCTATGTGCTCAATAAAGAGCAATGCTTCTATGTTTTTCCTCCCAATACAAGTTGCACAAATCTTGAAGCAAGCGAAGGGGTAAGTAATCCTCATCTACCCTCCAGTAATGTTTTAATATTTGTCCAACTTTAAAAAAGAAGAGCATAGAAGCACCTCTCGACAATAAATTGGAATGAATTTGGACGTAAATGTGGTATCCATTTTTTTACCGCCGCTATCACATGGTATCATGCGGCATGGCTAGATTCAAAAGTAAAATCAAACAACGCATCGAGTAAATTAGAATGCATTTGACAGTAGGGGTGCAAACGGAGTGGATACAGACGGATTTCATTCAACCGTATCCTATTCCAAATTTTTTCTCGGATATAGAATCGGATACAGACAGTGCCGGATTCGAATACGAATACGGATTACTTCGATCGCGAATACGGAGCGAATACAGATCGTTCCGGATATGGTTAGTCTCGGTCACGAATAGTTAGTCGGATAATGCGTGAAAACAGAAACCATATATGTCATGCATATTAGGATCGATCAACCATACATAATTTTACTAGAACCTTCAAGACATATAAGTGTTTCAAATTCAATAATAGGTGTCTTCCCTACATAAGAATAATATGCAGCCAAGTATAATTTCAATCAACATATGAACTTATATGATGTATAATGTTTATATTTATCGGATCTGTTATCGGATATCTATTTCACTAATTTACACTGATATTTTTCAGATATCTCGGATATGCGGGTACGGATCAGATACGAATCGGATACTTCTCTTCCCATATCTTAACCCATATTTTTTCGGATAGGTGGATTCGAATCCGGATCGAATCTGGATATAATCGGATATCATTTTTTTCGGATTCGAATCGGGTTTTAAACGAATTCGGGCTCGGGTCGGTCGGAAATTATCCGCTCCGTTTACACCCTATTTGACAGTAAATTTGGTCCATTTTTTTACGGGCGGTGTCACATGGACATCATGCGCCACAGCTAGGTGCAGTAGTAAAATATGACAACGCGCAGGTAAATTGGAATGCATTTGGCAGTAAATTTGGTCCACTTTGTGTTGCCACTATCACATGGCCATCATGCGACAAGGAGGTACGGCAGTAAAATCAAACACGTCCGTGAGTTGGAATGCATTTGGCAGTAAATTTGATTCATTTTGTGTTGCCACTGTCACATGGCCATCATACGCCACAGCAAGGTGCGGCAGTAAAATCTAACACATGTCCAGTAAGTTGGAATGCATTTGGCAGTAAATTTGGTCCATTTTGGGCTACCGCTATCACATGACCATCATGATCCACGACTAGGTATGGCGGTAAAATCTAACACGTCCAGTAAGTTAAAATGCATTTGGCAGTAAATTTGATCTATTCTATGTTGTCGCTATTACACGGCCATCATGCGCCCGGCTAGGTGCGGTAGTAAAATCTAACAACATGTACAATAAATTCGAATGCATTTAGCAGTAAATTTGGTCCATTTTGTGTTGTCGTTATCACACGGCCATTATGCGCCACGGCAAGGTGTGGCAGTAAAATCTAATGTGTCCAGTAAATTGGAATGCATTTGACAATAAATTTGGCCCATTTTGTATTGCCGCTATCACACTGCCATCATGCGCCACGTGAGATGCGGCAATAAAATCTAAAAATGCGTCCAGTAAATTAGAATGCATTTCGCATTAAATTTGGTCTATTTTGTGTTGCCACTATCACACGACCATCATGCGCCATGGCTAGGTGTGCAGCAAAATCTAACAACACGTCTAGCAACGCCATACACACACCACATGGTATTGCATATACTTTCTCAGCCGGGCTGGCCCATTTCCACTGCCGCCCATTTCGGCCTCGGCCCAACCGATCAGCCAGCCTCCCTCTCCCCCTTATAACTCTCTCTCTCTCTCCCTCCCTCTCCCTCCCTCCCCCCCTCCCTCCCTCCCTCCCTCGTTCTCTTCTAGAAACCGATGGTGTCGTTTGCCAGATCCACTGCCGGCTTCCTCTCCCACTCAATCACGTCACCGTCGCCCAAATCCGCACCGCCACCGAGCCTAACGCCGCTGCCTCGATCCACCAGATCTAGCGGTCCCCCGTCACTGTCGCCACCGCCTCGGCCTCCTCTACCTCCTACCGTTTGTGGCTAGACCTACTGATGTCGACCACCAAATCTCCGCTAGCCCTACGTCGACGACTCCCCTACTCCCTCTCGACTTCCTCGACTCTAGATCCAACCTTCTTCCTCCATTCCCCAACTTCGAAGCTAGCAGGGATGGGATGGCGGCGGCCAACGGTAATTTTGCTCTCCCACGATGCCCGCCTCAGCCGTTTTCAGACATCATACTCTACCTAAGCAACGCCATGGCGACGTCTTGGCCGTAAGGCAAACGCCATACTCACCTCCAGCAAGGCAAGGTCGTGGCGAACCCCCCATTGACCGCCTTACCGCTTAAACGACGCTTAAGTAACACTTTAATAACCATGGTGAAACTTATATCATTCTATTCCTCTCGTCATCAATAAGTTACCAGTGAAAACCGTTCTTGAATCAGAGTTGCCAACAAAAAGTTATGTCTAAATCACAAAAAAAATATTTTAGCACAAATAAGGAATCATATTTGTTGGTTGGTTGGCTGTCACTGGTTAGCTTTGTCCCCACACGAAGTGGGCGCATGTGGGGGTAGGTTGGGTGCCCTCGTCTAGCCGACACATAAAATAAGCAATTCTACGCCCAGGTGCAAAATTGCGCTTCCGTGTGTGTGTGTGTGTACAAGAGCAACAACAGCCGAGCCTTCTGTCCCGAACAAGCTGGGGTAGGCTAGGAATGAAACCCAATCAAAGTCAAAAGATTCATAAGCCTTCGATCTTTGGCCATGGTTTTGGTACATGAATCGCAAACTTCCATGCACTCCTATCTAACACCAACTCTTTGGATACATTCCAACCTCTCAAGTCTCTTTTAATTGCTTCTTCCCACATTAGTCTCAATCAACCTCTGTCTCATGTTTTCGAAGTGGCTTAAAATTCCACTACGCACCGGTGCCTCAAAAGGCCTCCGTTGGAGATATCCAAACCATCTCAAACGATGTTGGACAAGCTTTTCTTCAATTGGTGCTACCCCAACCCTATCACGTATATGATCATTGTGGGTTCGATCTCGCCTTGTATCGCTTCTAAAATGGGTATTTCCCCTATATTCAGGGTCTAGAACTCTTTGGACACTGGACACCACAGTCTAAACCGGGTATTTCCCCTGTGTATCGCGTGCGAAAAAGTTTAAATTTAAATGTGGCGCCTGCCCCTAGGCTCCATGATTTCAAATGAGCGAATTCAAGCCAAATCCGAGTATATTTTTTGAAAATTCCAGTTTTAGGGTATATACCCATCTATAACAATTCAAATAAAAAACGTTCATTTCAAAAAATATACTTGTATTCAAAGATTTTGAACGAATTTAGATTGCATGCTTTGCTACTTTATATATAAAATCAGCACATACCTACAATCAAACTATCATCAAAAAAGAAACTATAGTTTGAATTTCAGTTCAAACTTGTTTGAACTGGTTAGTAAACTAGTTAAACTCAACATCGTAAAAGTTTCAAAAAAATTCGCATGCAATACATAGAAATACATGTTTTAGATCTGGAGCACAAGCACCATGGTGCCCCAAGAAATTACACAAACACGTACGTACGTACGTATGGCAACATTTCCAATGTAAATACCGTGAAGACCATATGTACAAGTTTTCAGAAATTCTCAAAAAATTACCATACGTAGGAGAGATGAGCTTCTACAATTCTATAAAATTTGAAGACCAAAATCAATCGTCAATCGCATTTGAAAGATATGAAATTGACAATCGGCGAGATGAATAGGACTGAACAGCGAAAAATCACTATTTGGGCTGAATTTGTCTTTTTCATTTCTTTCAAATGCGATTGATTTTTCACGGAGTTTACAGTTGATATGTGCCCTAATATATATACACACACAGAAGCGCTATTCATAGTTATTCTACGCGTCGGTTGAATGAGCGCGTCCAAACCATCCACGTATGCCAACTTCGTGTGTTGACTAAGCCTACCAGTTAAGTGGCAACCAACTAGTAAATATGTTTCCTTGTTTGTACATGAATCTTTGTTCTTTGATTTAGTTAAAACTTTTTATTGGCAACTCCGATTCACAAACGGTTTTCACCAGTAGCTTACTGATGACGAGAACATAATGATATAAATCTCACCACTAAACGACATATGAATGAGATTTTACTGCCAAATGAACATTAAATTACTGATGTGCGTAAAATTTTACTATTGTACTTAATCCACAGGTTGTTGAACCCTCTAGCATGAATGCGCGATAGTATAGATTTTACCATCCGTATATATAGATTTTATTATCATGCCAGAGAATCTAGCAAGCTGTGGAGTCTGTACAGTAATAAAATCTTACAATATATACATTTTACTATCTATATATATAAATTTACTATTCGTGTGTGTGTGTGTGTGTGTATTACTGTCATGCTAAAGGGTCCAGCAACTTGTGGAGTTTGTGCAATAGCAAAATCTTACAGTATATAAATTTTACTATCAAACCTTAAACCTGAAGCATGCATAGTTAATTGCGGGAGCGATCGTGCATTGGGGCATCTTCTTCACCATCACACGCAGCATAGAAATTAGGGAAGATGGATCAATCATTACCTAGCCTGGGCTAGCTAACCTCGGAAATTCCGTTTAAATCATTAGTAATGCCGATACGAAAAGGCACATTGTGCGTACGGAATGAATCGCCTTGTTTCGTGAAGGAGATCGATCGATGGCTTGGCATTTAGGCTAGTCGATGGAATGGTTGCGATACAAGCTACTATACACACATATCGCCTTCCTACCGACCTGCTAACTAACCGCTATCATACATGCATGTACTGCTAGCTGCATAACCTGCGCTAGAATGGACTTTCTTTTCTTTTTTTTGCCGGTCCAACTCCGGCATGTCATCGGAGAAGGCGTTCTGCATCCTCGCCCCAAACTGATCGGTCAAACACCAAACAAAGCACCACAAGAAGATCACATCACCTTACATTCAGGCCTTTCAATGTGAAAGTAAAATCTATTTATATGGATAGTAAAATCTATAAATACTGATAGTAAAATCTATATATTGTAAGATTTTACTAATACACAGACTCCATACGCTGCTGAACCCTCTGGCATGCAAGTAAAACCTATATGTTGTAAGATTTTAGCACTGCACAGACTCCACAGGCTTCTGAACCCTCTGGCATGACAGTAGAATCTATATATACGGAAAGTAAAATCTATAATATCATGCCAAAGGGTTCAGCAGCTTGCTGTAAAATCTTACAACACATTTAGTAATTTGGAAGTAAAATCTCATTCATGTGACATTTAGTGACGAGACATCATTATGTTGCTCTTGTCGTCGGTAAGCTACTAGTAAAAACCGTTCGTAAATCGGAGTTACCAGTGAAATGTTATGGTTAAATCAAAGAAAAAATATTCATGTACAAATAAGGAAACACATTTGCTAGTTGGTTGGCCACGTAACTAATAGGTTTAGTCAATTGGGGCAGTTCCATTGCGCTAATTAGTGGGACACGCGGCTCGGTCAGACTGCATAACTGGCTGGCACATAGAATAGCCTATTCTACACGCAGCTGTAGAATAGTATGTACACACACACCCCGAATCAAAAACCTCACACAACAATGAAGTTCTTGAAAAAAATGTAAGGATAGTTATAACTCAAAGCTCCACACTATTACGAAGTTTCAAATAACAATAGCATGGAATTTCATACTGGATGCTAAAAGTATAAAAGAAAGCCTTCAAGTTCTCTCTAGATTTATGATAGAAAAAAGTAAAATATAACTTTGCCTTGATCTTCAGTGGGTAGAACGGAGCATAGTTACCATATTCGCTCTAAACACCCGCTAATCGCGAACTGGAATCGTCGAACCCAAACCGGTTTAGGGTACATAGTTTTTGTTCATTGTGAACATTGGAAGAAAAAATGGCAAACCGCAAACCCGAATCACGTACCACGACTCGGACGAACCGTGTTTTTGGTAACTATGGAACAGAAACAACATAAACCACGTAGATGCAGAGGCAAGCTCGCAGATACACACTCGGAGATGGAAAGGAACACAGTAAGCAGCGGAAACAAATAACTGGAACCGGTCCAATATAATAAGATGATGTCATTACTCTAACCACAAAAAAAAGAAAACCTTGAATAACATGAATTAATTTTAGGAACCATAATGGCATTACACCTAGTCGCGGAGAGCAGAAAATATATTAAGGCGCTCAGTGCAGTTCAATTCCATGTCTGTACCAGATGAAATGAAGCAATACTAAAGCTACAATTCACCCCAGCATTCCTAGTACTGCTAGCTGATATCTAGATAAATGAACAGTGTAACTGGCAGCCACCGATCGGCCATCGCCAAGTACACCCCAGATATAATTCATACAAATTGAGCAGCACGACAAACTACGAACCTATTCAAGCAATGAAACATTGCAATACTAAAGCAATGACACACATGATAGTGTCAGTATCAGTTTACGATGATAAGAAACACACATCAAAGGCATACCTAGTCAAAGAGTAAGAACGAGCTCAACAACAGAACAGTATAAGAAAGCTTGCCAGGAAGAAAGTGACAAGCAATGCGGGATCACCAAACCTGCCGCAGGCGAGGCACGAGACGCGTCCACCTTCGAGGTAGCTCCGCCTCTGCTGTGTGCTCTCGTTGAGCATCTTGGCGTACTTGAGGAACGCCCTCCTGACCGCGTGCTTGTCCACCGTCGCGTGGGGAGGTGGCTGCGACGGGTTATGCGGCGACCCGAACCGGGGCTGCTTTGGGTGCCTGGGGAAGGCCTCGTCGGGATCGGCGGGGTGCTTGTGTTTGGCATCGTGCGGCGCCAGCGGCAGGAGCTGCGGTGGAGGCGGCTGATGCGGTGGCCAGACCTCCGGGCCGGCGCGGTGGACGTGCAGGAGCGGGGGCAAGGGGGTTGACTCGAAGGGGTAATCAAGCGGCAGAGCGAAGTAGGTGCGCACGGTGCCATCGGCGAGGAGCATGGTGCGGCGGTCGAGGTTGTGGAAGCCGTACGGCGGCGGGGGAGGGGCCTCCACAGGCGGCTGCGGCTGCTGCTGCTGCGGGCGGAGGGCGGCCGCGGGTGATGCGGGGTTGCGTGACAGTGGGGCAGGAGCAGGAGGAGCAGGATGGCGCCTGGAGTCGGAGGAAGGGGTAGGGTTCGGGGTGCGGGCCGAGGTGGACGCGGCCTTGTCTCCGGCGGCGGCAGCGGCGGGTGGCGGGCCTCGGCGAGAATTGCGTGAAGCCATGGCAGCTGGGGGATTGGCGGAGGAGGAGGGCTTAGGGTTCTTCATCGCTTAGCTGGGGATCGCGACGGATGTGGGAATTTGGGGAATGGGATTGGATTTGGATTTATAGATTTGGAGCACCGGAGACGAGAGCACGAAGCTTTTGTTCTTCTGTTTTGCGTCCGAGTCGAAACTCGAAACAAACAAACTCATAAATAAATAATAAATGATAATTACTTGTCTCTTCGTTTACTTAAAGATTTATATAACGTATATCGAGAAAAAAAACGTAAAAGCATGTTCATATAAGATAAATATCTACAGCAACTTTAGTCGCCATTTCCCTATCTAGTTTACTTGTAAGTTTTACCGAGTTTAGGCAACCCTCTCAACAATTAAGAGATCTATTCGAAGAACACGGGGACTAATTGAAGTAAGAAGTCTCAATAAAATTATTTCATTTTTTTAGTCGGAACCTTAGGTGGTTCTTGGAAGAAGATAGCGAAAAAAATTGTCTCTAAAATCAAAACTAAAAGGAACGTGTAAACCAATGCTTCCATAGATTCGATCGTGGTTTATTTACAATTGTAACTTCCACACCTGATTCCATTGACGTCATTGTGTAAAGGACAATGGCTATTTTTCTGCTTCCGCTCGTTGTTTCCTCTCTCTCACATTTGCCATTTATCCCACTAAATCTACTCCAGCATCTCATTGGCATGTAGTATTTTTCGCGCAGATTTTTACTTTTTTTTATCTTTTAATTAAATCACGTGTTCACGTATGTCTGTCCTCTTTCTGTTGTGTTGCACGTTCACATTGTGTACTTGGCCACAACATAGGCCTCTGTGCTCTAATTTATTAAGGAACCCTGCTATCAAATAATCTAAGGTTTTCGAACAGATCTAAAGTTTGTAGAGAACAGAGAGAAAGAAAGACACATAATATAGGAGGATCTGATATGATATTCTTTATTGCTTGTAGTCCTTGTACGATGGAGTGACCCCATGCCTCCTATTTATAACCTACAGCTAGGATTTCGGTTAAGGTACCATCGTAGGCCTTCGTGGGCCACGTGGTTTCGAGCGATTATGGTGACCCCCTGCCTCCTATTATATAGGAATCGCTGCCAGCGATTGTGGTAATCCTGCCAGCGTTCTTTGTGGTCGACTAGAAGTATTTATACTCTCTTAAGATGGTATTCGTTGTGCCACTATCAACAATGCATATCTCTTCCATTTGGGCACTACACAATTTCTAAATGAAAATAAATATAATTATAATCAGACAGTGGCAAAGTAATTCAAACATTGTTTGTAAATATAGAATACTGAAATAAAGAATAAATTGCATATTCATTTATGAGAAAAAATGCTTTTGTAGAGCTTACAATTCATTATTCAATTTGATATCTATGTGAGATAGTTCTGACCATTTGAGGTCAGTTCTTCAAACTCACGTTTCACAATGTCAAAAATTTGCATATTTACAAGATTCTTTCATTAGATTACTGTATACAATTTAATAGAAATTGTTTGCTAAATTCGGAAAAACGCGTAATTAAATTCTCATCAATTTATAGCAAACTAAAAGAAAGCAATAATTACAATATTCATAAAATATTAATAAAAGTAGTATAAGAAAGCTTCGTGCGTGAGCCGTGCATCTGAGCGATTTCGTGCATACGGCCGTCTTGTAATGATAGCGCTTCGTCTTGGCGTGATTCATGTGTATATTAGGGAAAGAAAAAGAAAACTCAAATACACGTGAAACAGTAATGGCAAAGTGCATAGAAGTATTCATAAATTATTCATAAATGCTGCAGAGAATGCTAGGAGAATTAAAACCAGATCTAAATAATTTTCTGGAATCTTCTAGCATTTTTCATAATTTTCTGGCAATTTTTGAATTTTCTAATCAATTTTTCAAATTACTATTCAATTTCCAGAAGAAAAAAATAAAATAAAAGGGAATAAAATTGCCGGGGGGCAAATGCGTAATTTCTCCGTCCCCTTCTCTTTTATCCGGATTCAACCGAATTGGAAACAGTTTCGGTTCCGATCGAAGCTTGGTTGCTCAAGCCGCTGTCTCAAGCCAAGGCGGTCGGCCGGCCGGTCGGCTCGGAGCGCTACGCACGGCTTCAAGCCGGGTGCCAAGCGAAGGCGGCCGGCGCATTCGACGGCGGCGGTGACGCTGCATGCACTGGAGCCGAGGAGTGCGACGCCGCTTCAGGCACGCGTGGCGGAGCCAATGCGGAGTGTGGCGAGCTCGGGCGCAAGTCGCGGCGACGGCTTCGAGCCGACAACGTTTTGGTGGCTACGAGCAGGCGGCCGTGCGGAGGGCCGAGGCAACGGGTTAGGGGCGGCTTCAAGACGTCGATGGATGTGTTGCGCCGCTTCGGGTGGGCATTCGGCAGGGCTTCGAGCTGTGCGGAGTACGGCCGGCCGGCGGCACTTCATGCGCGGGTTGGCGGCGGTTTCAAGTTCGGTGACCGGCGGCGCTTCATGGCCGAGGCTTCATGCGCGGTTGCGGCTTCGAGCCGGCGGCGCTTCGTGGCCGTCGGCTGCACATGCCGATGAGAACAATGTCAAGCTCACCGGTGCTGCTTTGTGCGTATGCGCCCCACTAGCGGGCTGACCAGGATGTCACGTTGGCGACTGCGTCGTCGTCGGCCGGCCATTGCGTCACCGTCGCGCCCGGCCGCGCGTCGGGCTAGCCGGCCGACTGCATCGCGTGCTGTGCGTGGCTGCGTGCATGCAAGCAACTGGATGCATATGTAAAGCAAGCGAGCAATGTACTTCAATTCGTATCCACCCGCATGCATGCATATACGTGCCTCATTTGTATGCTTTCTTTCATGCATGTGCATGTGCATATGCGTATATGCATGCATATATGCGCATTTACTAAGCGAGCATGTGTGGGAGGCAGTCGGTGTCGAGCGGCGGCTGCGTCTTGGCGCCGTGGTGGCCGGTCGGCGGGGCGGGAGGCTGCTTGCCAAGTCGCAGTGGGGATCAGACGTGTGTGCGTGGCCGCGGCGGGCACCATTAGCGTCCGAGGATGGAGCAACAGACGGCAAAGAACGAGACCATCCCTTCCCTTTCTTTAGTAATGCATGATGCATGCTGAACCAATACATGTTGCATACGGTCGACTAGCGGTGCTTTCGTTTCGGACATCATGACATGTTGTGTAGCAGGATGGGATACAAGCACCGATCGTGCGGATCCAGGGAGGGGCACCTTCTAGTGGCGCTGGGCCGGGCGGGCGGCGGCTTCATGCCGCGGAGAGGCTAGCGGCGACAGCTTCGGGCCGATCAGCCAGCGGCTTGTACGGTAGCGACTCGTAGCTTCATGCCACATGTCTTCGTGCCACAGTAGCGTAGATTATATGCATGCAAAGATTCAAATGAGCGATTAGATTCAATCCCCGTATTTCACCTTTTCAATCTGTCTCTGCGGTAGAGCTTCATGCTGATAACGTATTAAGGAACCCTGTTATCGAATAGTCCAAGGTTCCCGAACAAATCTAAAGTTTGTGGATAACAGAGAGAAAGAGAGACACAGAATATAGGAGGAACTGATCTGTTATTCTTTATTGCTTGTATTTTTTGTACAATGGGGTGACCCCTTGCCTCCTATTTATAACCTACAGCTAGGGTTTCGGCTAAGAGACCATCGTAGGCCTTCGTGGGCCACATGGTTTCCCAACATAATTATCCGCATGGTTTCATCTCCAACTTCTATCAAGAACATTTACAAAGCAATTGGTTATATTTTTTTTTCTATGGTAATCCTTGATACCAAAAAATTAGAGTTCTTTTACAGTACACTAAATTGAATATGAACGGTTCATTCTTTTCGATCCATTGGATTAAATTATCTAGAGTTTACTTATACTTCATATGGTAGTAGAGTAGTAGAAACACCATTAACAAATCAACGGTTAGATGTGATTTCTACTACACATTATATACTACCAGTATAATGCACCGTAAAATTTCTCAAAAATTAAGGGGAACAACAAAAAGACACGCTGAGTTTTCTTGAAGTTGACTTCGCCAAAGGCAGAGCAGAAACTTTATTATCTGCTCTCTACACAATTGTAATTCGGATTCCCTCCGAGTTATTGTTGTGTAATACTATGTCTATCTAACATATGGGCGGTACTAGGGAGTGCCGGGTATATCCGGCACCCTCAAAACTTTGATAAGTGGTATGAGATCACATCTTTGACTGACCACATTTATTGATTGAATTGGTTATGGTTTTAGTGGTTTTAAAATTTTAAGGCCTTAAAACTATTTATATTGTGCTTTTAGCAAATTTCAATTATATGTGTTGAAATTATCATGTTGCAAAATAATTGTAAAAAACTAGAGTTACATGTGTGGAGTGTGCACCCCCAGCAAAAAAAATCCCAGTTCCGCCACTGATGTGACAAACAATGCTAGAAGTTAAATCCAAGTTATTTTTTGTTATTATTTATCCCATAATAGAAACTATTATGCTTGTTTCTCATTTTTACTCAAGCTGTATTACAAGCTTAACTTCAAAGCAATTCAATCATTGGTTTAGAAAATTCAAACCCATAGCCCAGAGAATCTAGACATGCTTGTTCTGCTTTGGCAAGAGAATATGGCTAGACAGACACTTCACACTTCTGCACTCAACATTGCAGGCCAGATGAAGCAAGATAAGTTCCTGTATCCCTTCGATTCGTGAGAACATTCTCTGGTTTTGCTGCAGTTCTCAATTCTACTCAAGCTGCCACCTTGTCTGGTACACAGTTCCCTGCATCCCTTCGATTCGTGAGAACATTCCTGTATCTACCTAGTTTAGTATGCTTTGTTGTTGCCATGGACTTACAAGAAAGCTCATGTTCGTTCTAAGCAGAAACAGATGAGGTCATATCAGTATTCAGTAGGATGCCGCAGCTCCACACAACAGGGAGTTGGGATTTCATGGGCCTCACTCTGCATATGCAGCTCCACCCAAATGCCTCTGAAATATGGAGACAATGTAATTGTCGGTGTCCTCGAAACAGGTACTTTTCCTCTAACGATTTCCTATCCCTGCAAATCCTGCTGCACTCTCCTGTTATTGCTTCTCTATCTATATAGCTACCATATCGTCACAACATGGTTCCCAACAGCACTGCAGGAAGTCTCATCGACGAAGTTTCTGGAGGAAAATGAGTGACGAACCCTCTGACCTTTCTGCAGAGAAATGAATTGGACAAAATTGAAATGCAAGATATAATCATTTCCTGGATCCTTGCATGCCTTGCAAAGATCTGAAGTTGACATTTTTTTAGCACTCATGCATGTTAGTTGTTGCAGTACTGTGGTCCTTAGCATTCCACTTGGATGCTTGAGACACTGATCTTTTCTTTTGTCTTTAGGGGTGTTGCCGGAATCCGAAAGCTTCAAGGAATCAAGGATGATGCTCACCTTGTTAGAAATAAGGCCCAACTAGCCTATTTATCTCTAATGCCAAAGCAACAAAGAATTTGTACCATATTGCTAATTGAGAGAGGAGAATGCCAACTTAAAAGGGATAGCTCCCACCATATTGCTAATTGAGGCAGATGGAGGGTGAGGAGCACGGCTAAAGTCACACGCGCACGCGCGTATTTCGCTAATTAACGTGTCTTTTTGCGTGTTTTCCCGCGTGAATTAAGTTCCTGGCGCGTTTAAGTCCATTTTTATCTTCAGTTTCTCTTTAATACCATGGTCATTAACTAAGCATTCAAACAGCGTTATGGCATCAGTTTCAATTGAAACAGTCCGTTTGAATGAATATTTGATGACATCAGTTACTAGCATTTAATGGTGTTGTAATGATCAATTTATTAACCGTTACTGATGTGAGTCTATAAAATCTGGAGACGTCCAGACTGAAATGGAGTTTTTTGTTCTGGCACTCGCGTTCATCCACTGTGATCTGTGTTGCATCTTCGTGTTGTGCTCGTTCTTCACCGACCTTCCTCTCGGCGTGCACCGCGAGGCAAGGAGAGCGGGATCTCCGAACCGTTGCCGCAACGAAAACCTGCACGGGGGCGATAATAAGGTTTCTGGGCAGCGCAACTGCGCGACCGCTCGAGCTTCCTCTGCGTCAACTACTTCCACTACGGCCGGTCGCTACTGCCCTGCATCCTTTTTGTCATCAAGCCCATCATAAGAATTCTCCTATTTTCCCTCTGTTCATCTTGTACACATCATTTCTAGATCTACTTTTTAGAAATATGTGGTGTCTTCTGTCTAGCCTGTTGTCTTTTATTATTTTGGAATTATGTTTCATATTCAAATCTGAAATTAAAATAATACCTAGATGCTTAACACACCTAGGCTCCGTCCCGTCGTCATGGAACGACACGTGCGTGGGAGGCGAGCAGTTCGACCCAGACATCGCATGCAACTGTAAGCTCATCGGTGCACTCTACTACCTCCGCGGCTTCGAGAGCGAGCTCGGACTGCTGAACACCAGCGGCGCGCGGAGTACCGGTCGGGTCGCAGCGCGACCGCGTCGGCCATGGCACTCACACGGCGTCTACAGCGGTGGGGGCTGTGGCGGCCGACGCCAACTACTTCTGCCTCGGTCGAGGGGCCGCACGCGGCTCGCGGTGTACAAGGTGTGACGGTTCAAGGTCAAGGACCTCATGAGCCGGTGCAGCAACGCCGACATACTGTCCTCGTTCGACGAAGCGCTGGGCGACGGCATCGACGTCATGTCGGAGTCCCTCGGCTCAACACCGCTGCTCATGCCGCTTTTCATGACGAGCACCGAGATCGGGACGTCGTTCCACGCAATGCAGCACGGGGTGGCGACGCTGTTCTCGGCCGGGAACGGTGCATAACGTGTCATCGTGGGGGATCACCGTCGCCACCAGCACCATCGACAGGAGGTTCCCGACGGTGATCACGCTGGTTGACAGGAACCACTCGGCGGCGACCGGGAAGATGGTGCTATGCTTCTCCACAATGGGGATGGTGTCCAGCGAGGGCGTGGCACTTAGGGGTGGGCACTATTTAACCGAAACCGAAAAACCGAACCGAACCGAATTAACCGAAAAAATCGGTTATTTTGGTTTTCGATTTTCGGTTCGGTTTGTAATTTGCGTCTATTCGGTGTTTGGTGTTCGGTTCAGTTTTTACTGTTCACAACCCGAATAAATCGAACCCGAATTCACTGAACGCTAAGTCGCTAATCCCATCCCCGATTCCCTATTCCCCAATTCCTCGTTCCTCCTGACCAGACTCCAGAGGACCAGAGCGGTGGAGAGCAAAAATCCCCAAATCCCCGAATCAGCCATTACGCCGAGCCATTCGGCTGCCGCTGGCCTGCCGCCTCCCCGCTCGATCTTCACCGCCGCCGCCGGCCTGCCGCCTCCCCGGTGAGCCGCGGTCCCGCAGACACGTCCACTCCGTCCGTGCCTCCTTAGTCCTCCCTCGGCGTCGAGCTGTTGACGCTTCCTCCATCACCTCCCTGGCTCCCTCAGATCTGCTCCGGTCCAGACTCCGGTTCTCTACTGCTCCCCGTCGTCCGACACTCCCTCCTGCACTTCGATAGTTCAGCTGGTGAGTAGATCTGACCTCCTCCAGTCCTCCTCCTGTCCTCATAAAACTTCTGATGTTTGACACCGGTGAGCCGCGCTTATCGGTGAGCACGAGAACGTCGACGGGCGCGAAGCCGAAGCGGTTGACGAGGGGCGAGGGCTGTTGTGCATGGCGAGGACGTCGTTGATGCAGGCATGCAGCCTTGCAGCTGGTTGTAGTTGCAGCCGACCAACATTGTTGTCGTAGTTGCAGTCGACCAACGTGGCCAACTCTCTGTCTAATCTCAATCTCTCTCTCTCTCTCTAATCTCTCTCTGTCTAATCTCTCTCTCTCTCTCTCGTGTTTAATTAGCTAGATGAATGAAGAGAGATCAGCAGCTAGCTTCTTGTACATATACCAAAGTTTCTCTCGTGTTTAATTAGCTTCTCTCCCTCAGATGTGCTGATTATTGCTTGCTTATGGGTGCAAGAAACATTTGAGCTAACGTCTAGCTTGCTGTAATGACCACTTGTCCCGTTTGTGATTGCTTGTGATGGCTAGACAGTACTATCAGTACATGCTTTTTAGTTGCTACTTGGTAGACAATGCATTGCTAATTCGATTAACCGAATTACCGAATTAACCGAACCGAATTATTTCGGTTAATTCGGTTCGGTTTTAGGTTGCTATTAGGTTCGGTTCGGTTTTTACTGTTTACAAACCGAAAAAATCTAAACCCGAAAAAACCGAACCAAAAATACCGAATAAACCGAATGCCTACCCCTAGTGGCACTGGGGGTATACGCCGGCAACGGCTCCGGCCTGATCTTCGCCGACACCATCACCCAGAAATCGACCCAGCTTCCTACCCATCGTCCACGTCGACCTGCATCAGGACACACATATCCTCTACTACATCTGCGGTGTTAGGTTAGATCAAGCAATCACATACACGAAAACAGGGGAGAAGTTTTTAGTGAAGACCTTTGAGGAAAAAAATCCTGGGAGATAAGACATATTATTTTGATTCAAAGATTATAAGTACATAAAGTGGCTTTATATAGCCATTTGGAATTTCGAATCATAGAAGATAAGTAATCCAAATATATGGTAAGTTAGGATATTGAGGCACCATGAATATCTCCTAACAAACTTCATTTTACTCAAAATCCATAATGAAAAATTATCTCTATAAAACCGTGAAGGGCAATTAAGCACCTTGTATGTCAACCAAGTCCAGGCAATGTTTGAACTTTGTGTTTGAAAATGTCTTGGTGAGCATGTATACAGGATTATCATTAGTACGTATGTTTTCTACAACAACTTGTCTTGTAGCAATAATATTACGAATAAATAGTACATGATATCAATATGCTTGGTCTTGACATGATACATATCATTCTTGGTCAAACAAATATCACTTTAATTATCACACTAAACTGTAAGAGTATCCTGTTTAATGCCAAGTTCAGAAACCATACTTCGCAACCAAATAGTTTCCTTAATCATAAGGTTATTCAGTAGTTGAAACATATTATGCTTCAGTAGCAGAAAAAGCGGCAATAAGTTATAAGGATACCTTCCAACTGACTACAAAACCACATAAAAAAGAAGATATATCTAGAAATTGACCTTATTTTATCAAGATCACCAGCATAATCATAATCAACAAACCTTTCAAATAACAAAGAATCCACTTAACTGCATTCCAATGATCTTTTCCAGGATTATAAATAAATCTGCTAACAACACTAACAGAATGAGCTAAATTTGGTCTTGTGCAAATTAATCATAGTATACATGAGATTACCAACTGCACTAGAGTAAGTAACACAAGACATATATTCTTTGTTCTCTTCATTAATAAGACACTGACTTGAAGATAATTTAAAGTGTGAGGCAAAAAGTGTAAAACAGGTTTGCAATCATTAAGATTAAATCTGTCAAGTACCTTCTCAATGTAATTTTTCTGAGATAAAAATAATGTACTAGCTTTGTGATCACGCTGAATTTCCATCACAAGAACTTTCTATGTTACACCAAGATCTTTGGTCTCAAATTCATGACTAAGTTAAGCCTTCAACTGAATAATCAGAGACTTGTCATGAGAAGCTATACGCATATTATCAATATAGAGCAGTAAATAAACAAAAGAACTATTTGAAAACTGTTTAAGTAAACTAATCTACCATAATTGCTACGAGAATACTGTTGTGCAATCATAATGGAATCAAATCATTTTATGCCACTGCCTAGAGAGATTTTTTCAAATGACAAACTAAATCCTCTTTTTCAGGAGTAGAAGATGAGGCATCCAAACATATGGTAAACTAGAAACGCAAGCGCGGCGCACGCCGCGCGCGTGAATGGAAAATATATTTTTTTTCGGAGAAAAAACAGATCACGAAAACATTTTTCCCATGCTCCGGAGAGCAAACGGACCACGAAAGTATTTCTTCCGAAAAGCGCGCACGTGAATGGGAAAAATTTTTGTTTTTTTTTCGGAGAAAAAACAGACCACGAAACATTTTTCCCATGCTCCGGAGAGCAAACGGATCACGAAAATATTTCGCACATGAATGGAAAAAAAAATTCGGAGAAAAAAGATCACGAAAACATTTTTCCCATGCTCCGAGAGCAAGCGGACCACGAAAGTATTTTTTCCGGAAAACGTTGCACGTGAACGGAAAAAATTTTTTTTTTTTTTCTGAGAAAAACAGATTACTTTAAACATTTTTCCCATGCTCAGGAGAGCAAACGGAGCACGAAAATATTTTTAGGGAAAAGCGGCGTTAGCGTGAACGGAAATATTTTTGTTTTTTGGAGAAAAATAGACCACGAAACATTTTTCCTATGCTCCGGAGAGTAAACGGAGCACGAAAACATTTTTTTCGGGGAAAACGGAGAAAGGACCTGAACGAAAAGTCTAGGGACCAATTTGTTATAATTTTGGACTTGTTCGCTATTTCGAATAAGTAGGAAAGGGCTAGCTCGCAATTCGTATTAATGGGAGGTTCTTTGTGTAAAACGGCGAACGGAGGACTTAAACGCGAACGGGGAAAAATATTCTACACTCACATAAAATTACAAAGGACCTATCCGTAATTTCAAAGAACCGGGGGTGTTTTTTGCAAGAAAGGGAGAGAGAGTGGGGGAGATGACGTGGGGGGCTGAGGAGCCGGGGATCCTTCGGCTAATATGTTAGGTAGTATTAAGATATTGATGCACTGTGAATATCTCCTAACATGTGGCTTACCAAGCAGGTAACCATGTTGTGAAGGGTGGAGCCCACTCTTAGTTCTCAGTTCGAATCCTACAGGGTTCCTTCTATCTGTGGCAGTCGGCAAACCATTGGATCAGAGGTCAAAATTACAGGCTCGTGTTGTTTATCTAAGTGTGCAATGTATGTGACGTGCATAGGATTGCAAAAAAAGCTTGTTAGGGTTCGAATCAAAATTACTTTGATTACAGTTGTTCATAGGTTTCTGGTTAGCTAAATTTAAAATAACCACATAAATAACAAATAAAATAATTTTATATTAAACTATAACAACTGTAAAGGGTCGATAATAGCTCTATAGCCAGCCACGTGCAGCGGCAGCCGGCAGCAACGTGACCGTGCACATGTCACGGAGCAGAACGTGGTGGGCATAATGGCGGCGCAGTTTTGGCGTACTCTTCCGGAGGGCCAAGCTCTATTTCTCCAAATATTCTCACTCTCCTGAGCAAATATAGCCCGGCACGGCAACAACGGTTGTTAAAGGCCGGCCTGGCACCTTGTAGTTGGGCCACGAATCGTGTTGGTACTTGGTACTACTAGTTTTGTGATGCATTTTTTTAAGGGAGTTTTGTGATGCATTTTGCTGATTGATTCGCAGGCTTATATCGCGGCGCGGCACCCTGAGTGAACATCCTGGCGGAAGTCCTCGCCGACTGTGATTCCTCTGTACACGCCGCGCTCCGTGAGGTGGAACTTCGGCTCGGGGACGTCCATGCCGTGCCTAGAGGTGGGCATTGGTTTTTGGCGGCGAAGACGATGGTATGGCGGTCTGCAAAGCGGCGCGATTCGGCGGCCGGCCAGACGCAATCAGTATGCTGGCCGTCTGCCGAGAACCAGGCACGACAGGCGGCACGACGCACGGCTTGATTTAGGCGTCTTGGCTACGGCATTTAACGAGCACGAAATCACGGATTAAGGCTTAAAAGTTGGCAGATATTGTTGATTCAGGCGTCTTCAAGCATTGCATTTATGTTTGACATTTTGTTGATGTGATTAGTCTCTTATGTAATTAAAATAGGTAGTTTAGTAGTAGTGATTTGTTTTATTTCTTTGTTCGTCACAATAGTAAAAATGGGTCGGGCTTGGCGCACGGCACGAAGTAGTCTGAAGCGCAAATGGGCGGGCTTGGGCTCGCCAAAAGTGAGTCGGGCCGACGCGGCCGCGATGACGCGATGGGCCGTCGTGGCACGGCACGGTTTCGGCCCGAAGCACGATGGGCCCGGGCCGGGCCGGCACGGCACGGCACGACGCCCACCTCTAGCCGTGCCCTCACGCTTCCGGCATCGTCGCCATCGTCAAGTCCGTGCACCCGACCTGGTCGCCGGCGGGCATCAAGTCTGCTCTCATGACCACAGGTTTGTAACTTGTAGTAATTTGTGTGCATCGATCGATCGGTTGGTGCATCGATTTTGTCTTTCTTTCTTGGTTTCTAGTAGTAAATCGTTGCGTTTGTGCCGCGCGCCATGCAGCGTGCATGTACGACGACACGTCCGACGTGATGCTGGTCGGCGGGACGCTGAAGGAGGCCGGCGCCTTCGACGTCGGCGCAGGGCACGTGGACCCGTTGCGGGCGCTGGACCCGGGGCTGGTCTACGAGACTACGACACGGACGCGCGAGACCACGTGCGCTTCCTCTGCGGCCTCGGCTACGCCGGGGAGCAGGTGCGGCAGATGGTGCTCCCCTCGCCGGCGCTTGACACGAGGTGCGGCGGCGCGGCGTCCGCCCGGGACGTCGATCTCAACTACCCGGCCATCGCGCCCACCGAGCTCAACGCCACGGTGACCGTGAGGCGCATGGTGACGAACGTGGGCGCCCGGAGCGACGCCGCGTTCCACGTCACCGTCGTCAGCCCCCAGGGCACGCGCGTCGGCTCGTCGCGGTGTGGCCGCAGGCGCGGGCATTCTCCCCGCACCGCAACAGGGCCTCCTACTACGTCACCATCACTCCGGCGAAGCTGTAGCGCGGCCGGTACAACTTCGGCGAGATCGTCTGGTCCGACGGCCACCACCGCGTCCGGACGCCGCTGGTCGTCATGTTGACCAGCCTGCCGGACGACGGCGTCGGCGGCCAAGGCATGGATGACCGCAGCGCTGCTGATCAACAGGCTGCCATTTCTTGGGAGTGCACAATGTCAAAACCCGATCGATTTGGTCATCAGGCTGCGTAGTTCAGATCTTTTTTTCAGTGTCGATTTCTTGGGACAGTTGAGTTCATTTCTTGGGACAGTTAAGTGTTATGGCCAACTTTAAAGATATGGATGCAGCAATCATCAGGATGTTATTCTCAGCTCATGGCTTCTGCAGGGTCCAGGCAGTGCACGACTTATTTATGTGCAATTTGTTGAAGTTCGATGATTCACCTTGAGCTGTGTGAGCATTGATTGAGACGTGCTTCTTCTGAGGCGTCAGTTTGGGGATGCGAGCAAGGGAATTTCAGCAAGGCACGGCAAGCCGACTACGCAACCTGTTCTTACTTCTGATATAGTAGTATCTTCTGCATCATGTGAACTGTAATTTTCATGCCATGCCTAGCTCATTTCTTGGCGGAGATGTTTTCGCTGCCATTGCTACTGTATAAACAACGTTAGGGGTAGTACTGTACTACTACCTAGGACATCTGCAGCAATTTCCCTACATCTCATTCCCTTCTATATATTCATTCCTTTTATTTTCTACCATCTTCAAAAGCATCCCCTAAAGAAAATTTGTGAAGGGATTGGAGAGATAATCACTTTCTATCCAGATTCTCTCTCCAAATCCCGTCCGAAGGGAATCGCGAAGAGAATCCGCTGAAGCACTTGGATCTATTCGTGAAGGGATTTGAAGGTTGAAGAAAAACTGCTGGAGATAGTAAGTAAGTTGGCTTTGCAAGCGCACTTAAGTGTAATTCACCTATGGAAATCCCTGTACAATTTGGACAATTCAGCAGCATCTACGCAGAACGCGATGGAACAGTTCATCCAATCATGCATATATAAAATCTCTACTGGTTCTTATCCAGGATTGACCTACGACGCAGACTCCTCGTGAGGTGGCACTAGGCAACGGTGATGTGTGCATATCCTTCATCACTCATCAGTAATTGCGCGTGAGAAAACAATTCAAGGATAACCCGTCCAAAGTTTGGTTGGCTTGTACCAGAAAATAAAGTATACCTTTGTCAGAAAAAAAAAGAAGAAAATAAAGTATACCATTCTAGCCTAGTCGGCATGTGAGCATTTTTACCCATACGGATATCTTACATCGCTTCACGTGCTACGCAGAACTTACGTTGTACAGCTTAAGGAGCTCAAAATAGGTGCTAAGTCTCACTTTATATATTACTATGCAAATTAATATAATATTTCTTTTATATTTTTAATAAATATTTATATTTACTTGATATTTTCTATACGTAAGAATTGAACATAATTGTTATAGCTACGAGACCAAATAGTACAAAGTGGTGCTGCGGACGGGGTATGCTCGGAGGCCCTAAATGCAAGGGAGCATGAGTATGTGACTCAAGATGGACCATATACCTTTTCTATTATATTTCCAAATAAATGACCACATGGATATTTATACAACTCTTTAGGGGGAGGATTATTTCAATCATACCCCCGTAGGGGTTCTAGAGCTATAGGGATTTTAGAATACTTTCCCTCTATACTGGCTAGCATTCTGGAGCTGGTGGGCCATAGCGTGCGTAAGCTTTTCAATGCTCTTTTTTGGATGTCGACCCTTCAGAGTACCCCATCAAGTGGTCTAGAGGGGGTGCTCAGACCCTTCAGAGTTTCCCCCTCAGTTTTCAGCCAAGCCTTCTTTGTGGCCCCCTTCGGGTCTGTACAGAAGGTATCCTTCGCCTGAAGGACCTTTGCTGGTTCGTAGGGGGGTGGCCTACCCTATGACAAGAGCCCCTCACGGTCAAGGGTTTTGCCTCGCTTTGGCCGAAACCCGCAACATATCCCGAAGGTTTTAGGCTCCCACCCCCTTCGGTCAGCGAAGGACTGAGTTGGGGTTACGCCAGGCGCCCTGAAAGTTTCTTTTTTTGCGGGAGTTTGATTTCCCAAGCCTTCCGAAGGCGCTATTGGCCTTCCTAAGGCGGTCAGGCATCTATAAAAGGGAACGTGCCACCGTGTTTGTGGTCATTTTTCCTTCCACATTCGTGCTGGCTCTTCCTACCATTTGTTGTTGTGCTGCTTAGCCTAATTACTCGCATCGGCGAAGTTGTGTAGCGCCTATATATGTTATGGAGAAGAGGGGCAAGACTGCTGCCCAGGGGCACCTGAGGTTGTCTACACGGATGACCTCAAACTTGATGATTCAACATACCGTTACCTCGCTGTGCAGGTGGTGGATGGCCGACTCATGAGCATGTCGGTTGCGTGTTCACCCGGCGATGACACCTCACGAGCCCCTCACCGAGATGGGCCCTAGTGGCGGAACTGAGGGGGGTGTCGGGTATGCATCGACACCCCCAAAAATTTTAGAAGTTTACCAAGTACCCCTAAACCCTAGTGTCAAAACTCTAAAATCTCAGTCCAGACTTCACACCCAACCCTTACCCTAAAATCTAAATCCCTAATCGAGGGCCGGGCGTGGGTGAGGAGCTGGCGGCACTGCGGTGGGCAGCGCAGGTGGGCGGTGTGGGCAACGGCCAATGAGACTCGCGGAAGGCGTAGGCGTGCAAGCATCAAGAGGAGACTAGGAGGGAGGTGGGGGTGCAAGGCTTGGATGTCGAGGCGGCAGGAGGCAGGAGTCAACCGCCAGGAGGCGCGGGTGCGAGGCGGCGCTGGTAGGACAGCGGGAGGCTCCAGGCCTGGTGGGCGCCGGGAAGCGCGGCTCGGAAGGAATCACAGGCCGGGGGGGAAGTGCGGCGTAGTGCTGCGAGCGGCACGGGGGTGGCACGGCGAGGCAGGAGCGGCGCGGCAGGCAGGCAGGCATCCAGGTAGAGCCAAGAACCAAGTGGGCCAGGGAACAGGGGCTGAAGTCACTGAACTGAGAAAGTGAGGTATAATTTCCATTTTCCAAATTCCAACCTATTTGCTACACTTTATAGACTACAGAGCTCTTTGCCTCTTTCTAACTGGTAAGTCACTAAATTGTAATTTATGAAATTTTTACATGTAAAAGAACTTATGTATTCATGGGAAATGCAAATCTGTTAAGGAAATTTATGGATATGATATAGGATTTATGGGATGCGATGATTAGAAATTTAAGTTGTGATTTCTTACTTGTGAATCATAAGCAAAGGCAAAAGAATATTTCATCTTCTTCATCACTACCCGAAGGGCAAACTCAATAACAAGAAGAGAGAACAACAACCGAAAGAAGTGGGAATCAAATTGTTGTTGTGATTGCTGACAATGCACCAATGGCAGCACCACCCCAAGTCCAAAGTGCAGGAGCTTCAAATTCAATTCCTACGAGTGAGGAGGAGGACATGATTTGTGATGTTAACCTCCTTCCTCATGATCCAGGTAAAATGATACTAATTGCGAGCTATGCTACCAATGATTAAGATGCAGTTCGGAGAGGATATATTGCAACATATCAGGAGTCATGGGTGGGAAGACTTTCTTCATAAAAATGTTACATCATTTTTGTATGAAACATCGCATTAAAGTTCCACTATTGGATAAGAAATATGTGCCTTTTGGAATATCAAAGCGTTTTTTCCCCAAACAAACAAATGATGATCATTAATTCATTATATAAGAGAAGTATATCTTGGCATCATTGGTAGTGTCTTCAAAAGCTTAACAGTCGATTCGACAAAGTTAATATGGAGTTGCTTGTATGCATGGCTGCCTTGAATACTCTTAGCTCATTTGAAACCTTTGATAAGGATAAAGTACTTAGGCTTGCCAATTTTATCCCAATGATATGCGAAAAGATGATAGGTTGAAGGACCTCAAGAATCTTGGTGAGCTTTCTGTTAAACTTGTTCAAATGAAGAAGTATGAAATTTACAAGTTGGTGTACTTACTTCTCAAATTGGTATTTGCTCCTACCGGTGCCGACGGCGAGTGTGGAAAGAGTATTTTCTACTATGAATCTTGTGAAGAACAAGTTAAGAAATAGTATGGGCAATCAATTCTTAGATGATTGTTTAGTGACATTTATTGAGCGAGATGTTTTCTTGAAGGTTAGTGAAGACAACGTAATCAAGCGTTTTCAAGCCATGAAAATGCGTAAAGTACAATTCTAATTTTCATTACATATTTTGTAATCTTTTTTTTAATGTAAGACCTTATTTCAACTATATGCATTGTATTATTGGTAAATTTCAAACATATGCGATGAATTTATTCTATGAAACTATGTATGTCAACTGTCCGATGTCAAATGTGCACTCCCATTACAAATTTCCTAGTTCCGCCACTGGATGGGGCCATCATATTTGGCGCATTCTTCGACACAGGGCTATGGATCTCGTCAGCGCCTCTGTTTGTGGAGGTGTTGGGGTGTACGAAGTTGAGCTCGCGAGGCTGAACCAAAATTCCATACTGCAACTGAGCATGTTTGAATGGGCGATGCGCTTAGTGGAGAGCGAAGGGAGCGGTAGGCTCTTCGCCTACCTGCATGAAGCGCGCGTTAACTGAAAAGGAAGAAGGGCATCGACACTGTTCTTCATTTCGGGAGCGTGAACTTCTAGGTGAAGCCCTCGTGCCAACGGTACATGTCTGCCCCCGCATCGAAGAATCGATGGGACACCAACTGGATCAAGCGGTGGTTCTACTATCATTCTCCATTGTCGGAGGGTTTGCATTCACGCGACGGGCTCATTGATCTTATCCAATTCCCCTAGGTAGTGTTGATCGACACCGAGGAAGCTCAGTTGAGCCTCATTCAAAGCCCAACTGGGAGGATGAGCATATAGGACTTGGCTGAGGAGTTCTGCATGATCCGGCTGTGCCCCTCTTCGTGAGTTGGGAGCTGCATTTGGGGCTCGAAGTGATGGCTTGCGCCTAATCTTGATCAAGAGGTCAACATGTGAGGTCGGGATGGTTTTGCAAGGTAGGTTATCAGCATTATTTCTAACCGAGGGGTTTCATGACATCGCAGTATTGATTGTGGACGAGGTGACAAAGGCGAAAAAATGGGTTTCTACTTTCTTGGCCCGCACGCTTTGGAAGAGCGTGGTCATCGAGGCAGTGTCATGCGCATTAATCGCATGTGCTTGGGTCATGGGATCATTCTATCTGAGAGGGATGACCCTTAGGGGTGGGCATAAAAAATCCGAAACCGAAAAACCGAACCGAACCGAATTAACCGATTATTTCGGTTTTTTTGGTTTTCGGTTCGGTTTTTGAATCTGAGAAATCGAACCACCGAATAGACCGAACTACTCCTCTCGGCACTACTTCTAGTCGCCTCCCTAGTTGAAGTGCGACGTCCCAGCCATTACACTTCTAGTCGCTCTGCTCTCTCTCAACACTTCTAGTCACTCTCTACTCTGAAGCACCTCACTACTCACTTCTAGTCTCTATATTTCTAGTCGCCACTTCTAGCTCTCCAATCTCCTCCTTGTTCTTCTAGATGCTGCGTCGCCTAGGAGCTCCAGCCACCTCTAGTCGCTCCTCTCCATTCCTTCTACTCGCATCCAGCTCCCTTTTATTCTCATACACCAAGCGCCGCAACCCCTGTGTTATTTCCTTGAGGAAACCCTCGTAGCCCCACGACGATGATGGGCGGAGCGATGGCAACGACGGGTGCCGGCGGAGCGACACGACAGCGGGCGCGACGCGTGGGCGGGAGCCTGCAGCCCAGGCTGGGTGCGTGGCGGCGTGGTGTAAGTTCAAGCTCCATTTGGTTTTGGTGATTGGTTTAGATTAATGCTTAATCTTTGTTTAATGACAAATCTAATCTTATTGAGACTAACATGTTTATTGAGTTACATTCAATAGTCTCATATTTGGATGAAAAATGGAAAACCCAAGGTATGTATGCATATTCATTCTAAGTATTAATTGCATACTTTGGATTCAAGTTTAAGTTTGAATTCTCCATTGCATTAACCACAAAATGTGCATTATGTTTCCCAATCCATATATTACATGGATGCACATATCTAGGGGAAGTTCACACTTGAACTTGATGTATCGATGTATTGATCTATTCTTCACTCCATATATTTAAAGGATCAATACATTAGAACATATCAATTTAAATGAATGTTTAAATTGAGTTCATTTGTCTTCTAATCATCAAAGAACATTTCATCATGTGTTGATGGTGTTCTTGTGATTGATTAACGGCAAATGAAGAGTTCTTGAGTAGTATGAAGCATTAGTTGCATCATGTACTCAAGACACATATAAGTTCATTTGATTGATTTAGGTTGTGCTCAATTGATGTAAGTGTATCCATTATGTGTTAATGAAGTACTTAGATGATTGAGACAACCATGCATCTTGGACTAACCATTTCTATAAGTGATGATTGAACCAGGTTAGTTCCAAAGATTGAAAAGAAGAAGGTTCATCAAGAAGAGATGAACAAGCTTATAGAGCTGGGTGACGATCTTGAAGATAAGATGATTGAAGATCATAAAAGACTTCAAGAGATAGCCAGAGTGATGATCCCGGGGGTACAAGTTGATTGAAGATCTTAAAGACCCCAAAGGGGATTGCTTGCGGCGGCCAAGGTATAACTAGTTAGGCTAAGGACCTTCCTAGTCTTTGAGTCTAGTTATTAGCGCCGTACTATTAAGAGGGGTTGAGTTCCTGCTTTAAGCTTTATCATAAGTTGGTGATCTCAATCCTGTAGTCACTCGAGCTCAAATCTTATTTGGATTTGGTTTTTGCATGGAGCTAACCATTTGGCATGTGTTGCGAATGGGTGAAGCTCGTGCTTGGTTTTTGCATAAGCTCTATCTGGCATTTGTTGCAAATAGGTCAAGCTTGTGCTTGGAGTTTTTCGCATTGAGCTTTGATTTGCATTAGTTACAAATAGGATAAGCAAATGCGTTGGCTTTTGCGTGAAGTTCATTTATTTGCATGTGTTGCAATAGATGAAGCTTCATGCTTTGTTTTTGTTTTCCAAACAAAATCTTATTGCATTTATGTGGTATTGCTTGGAGCTATATTTGCACGGATTGCAAACGGAGAGAGCTCAAGCAAGTGTTTGGTTTAGTGCATGGGGCTAGAGAATTGCAGGAGTTGCAATTAGAGAGCTCATGCACTCTGATTTGATTTAATTTGATTATGGGTTTCGATCCTGAGATCATGTGATACTTGCACCGTGGTGTTTGCAAGTCCGTTTGGTCATGGTTTGACCATCACATGGCTAGGAGGATCAAACTCATAGACTCGTTGGTTATTTGCTTAATGGGTTTCTGTAAATTCGTCTTTGAGTTGTTTGCGAAAAGTATTTCCGCAAAGTGTTTGAAGTTTGCTTGGAGCCAGTCTTTTTGCATTTGTTGCAAAAAGAGAATGCTCAAGCATATAGTGGTTTGACTGTTTATTTGTGAGTTCGTTGTGCGAATAAACGGGAGGTCTATGGGTTCCGGTCCTGCAAGCATGTGATACTTGCACCGTGGTTTTTGCAAGTCCGTTTGGTCGTGGTTTGACCATCACATGGCTAAGAGGATAAACCTTATAGACTCCGGGTTTTATTTGCTTAATACGTTCTTGCAAATATAATCTTTGAGACGTTTGCGAGGTGTGTTTTTCGCAAACGATTTGGAGTTTGGTTGAATTCTTTGAGCATGGTTTAGTGGTGTTGCAAAAGTTTTTTTGCAACTAAGTGTGATTGTGGTTTGATCACCTTTTGGCTCAAAGAATTGTCGGTTGATGTTTAGGAGAAAAGTTTTTAGCGAAAAACTGGTTTTTCTCCTGAGGCCGGTACTACCGATGTTATTGTTGCGGTAGTATCGAGGCGGCGATCGCTTATGGGAGCTGCTGCCGCTCAAGCATGCACTACCGAGATCACGTCGGTAGTTGTTTCTGGCGTGTGCTCTAAGGTTTTGGCCGGCACTACCGCACATGTGGGCAGATGCCGAGGTGCGGCGATCGGGGTTGAACCCCGGTAGTCATTTGACAGAACAGGTGTTCTGTGGTTTGCCCTAAGGCCGACAAGATCGCTTGATGCCAGATCGCCGCTCGAGCGGCACTACCGGCAATTTGCCTGCGGTAGTGCCGGGATTCTAGCCGTTGCCGACCGTTGGAGGTCAAGGCCGGCACTACCGGGGCTATGAGGCCGGTAGTACCGGATTCGGCTGAAATTTCAGGGTTTTGACCCCAACGGCTAGTTTTGGCTTGTGGGGCTATATAAGACCCCCTTGGGGGGCAAGGGCATTAGGTTGCTGGTGCTTTGAGTCCTCTTGAGCCTTGGTTTGAGTTTGTGGGAGGGTTTGCATGGTTTTACCTCTTCCAATTTGGTTTTAAGCTCAAGAGTGATTCTAATTGCATGAGTTGCAATTAGAGGGAGTTTGAGAGGACCCTAGTTGCATGAGTTGCACTAGGTGATCACCGGAGACGCGGAGGTGCGTTCGGTGAAGCTTGAGCGGAGTGCTCATCCTATTGCTCTTGGAGGTGGTGGCCTCCTAGACGGCGTCGGTGCGTTGTGCGCGGGAGCTCTCGAGGTTTGTGAGAAGCCCCGGCGAAAGTTTGTGAAGGTTGGTGCTCAGCCTACCCGGCGGGGTGAAAAGCAACCATAGTGGATTCGAGGTGAAGGCTCAAGTGAGTGGGCCGGTCCAAAGTGAGTTGGACTTCCTCAACGTGGAGTAGGAGGGTTTGCTCCGAACCACGGTAAAAAGTTTTGTGTCTCTTGCCCTTTTACATTCAAGCATTTACTTTATTGCAATATTATCAATTGCTTGATTGTGAATAGAATTGCTTAGTGTAGCTTGCTTGATCAACCTAGCAATTCTAGTTAGAGACTTATTTAGTTAGTGCACTAGTGAGCATAGTTGATTTAGGCTTTAATTGTCAAAACCTTAATCTTCCGCTTGCGCATAATCTTTGTGTAGGTTTTGACATAGGGGTAATTAGAGGCGATCCTCGATTAGTAAGAAGAATTTTTAAAACGCCTATTCACCCCCCTCTAGGCGCATCCTCGACCCTACACGTGGGCGAGCTATCGATCTGGAATCTGGTGACTAGCAGGCTAGCAGCTTGGAGCCTTGGAGATCAGAGCAAATCAATTTTTCGATGAACTCGGTGAACTGAACAACCGAACCGAATTTTATTCGGTTAGTTCGGTTCGGTTCGGTTTTCAGTTCCTGAAAACCGAATTTTTTTAAACCAAAAAAACCGAACCGAAAAACCCGTATTAATCGAATGCCCACCCCTAATGACCATAATGAGGAGCAGAGGAGGAAGTGACCATGTGAAGACCCATCATAGGTCATGGCCGCCATTGCTACCTCGGTGGAGTGCGCATCGGGTGTAGTTGCCTCTGTGGTTGCGACCACTGCTACTGTAGTCATCGGGGACTCGGGTGCACTTTGCCCAAGGTATGCTGCGGCTCATCATGGCCGCAGCCTCTTTGGCGCGTGTGGGACGCGAAGTGGTGTCCCTTTTTCTTAGTGGTGCCATCTCAACTTGCTCCTTACGGATGGCGGCAACTATTGTGGCTACAAAACCAAACAGTACAAAGTGGAGGGCCCTCGATGCCCTTCCCGCAGAGGGGGTACGCTCTGAGGCGTTGGATTCAAGGGAGCAAGAGTATGTGACCCAAGATGGAGTATAGCTTTTCTATTATATTTCCAAAAAAAGGTCTTGACGTTCAATACATGATCCCATGGCTATTTATAAGCCCCTTGATGGGAGGATGTAAGATTACAATTGTACCCCTACAGGGGTCCTAGAGCTATAGGGATCTTGGCGTACTTTCCCTATATATTAGCATTCTGGAGCTGGTGGGCCCTGGCATGTGTAAGCTTTTCGGTGCTCCTTTCCAGATGTTGACCCTTCGGAGTACCCTCGAGTGGTCCGGAGGGGTGACCGAACCCTTCGGAGTACCCCTCGAGTGGTCCAAGGGGGTGGCCGAACCCTTCGGAGTAGGGGTGAAAACGGAACGGAAAGTTCCCGACCGTTCCGAAGAAAAACGGAACTAAGCTCTTTTGGAAGCGGAAGCGGAAAATATCGATGCAGCGGAAAGCGGAAATTTTTGTCGGAAACTAAAGCGGAAGCGGGAGAGCCAATTCCGTGAAGCGGAAGCGGAAGCGGAAATTCCGTATAAGTGAAACCGAAACTAAAAGCGAAACGGGCCGGAAAGGGAAATGGGCTTGGCCCAAAAATGAGAAGAGAGTTTATATTTATTTTCGAATTAAAATAATTTCATAAATACAAATGGTTTTATATAAAATACTAAATAGAGTTCAAAAATTTCACAAAAATTCTCAAAAATACTTTGGAATATTTTGAACCTAGAAAAATTATTTTCAGCATAATTTTTTTATAAATAAATTAATTTTATAAATCTAAAAAAATGCAAAATAGTATTTATAAACTCTAGAAAATCCAAAATAAATCTCAAAAAATCATAAATGAACATCAAATAATAATATACAAATTTTAGGGTGCTAAACCTTTGTAGTTGGTGGAGCAATAGGATATCAATGATAATTATATGGATGAGGACATGATGATCTGATATGGGAGACAAGTAATGTGCCATTAGCTGACAAACTTGAGAAAAATTTTCTAGTGATATCAGTGAACATAGCACTATTCTTGTGTCCACCTTAGAGGTGGAATGGGCTATATTGTTATTGTGGTCATGTATATTGTAATTCTCTACTATGTTCTTGTGGAAATTTTCGCTTTCGTTTCGTATCCGATCCGTTCCGCTCCGATTCGTTTTAGTCACTATCCGTGTCCGTATCCGTTTAGGGTTTTCGATTCGTTTAGATTCAGGGTAAAAAATGTGGAAACGGAAACGGAACAGTCATTTACCGACCGTTTCCGTACCGTTTTCATCCCTACTTCGGAGTCCCCCCACTGGTTTTCAACCGAAGCTTTCTTCGTGGCCCCCCTCTGTACGGAGGGTCTCCTCCGCTCGAAGGACCTTTGCTTGTTTGTAGGGAGTGGTGGCTTGCCCTACGACAATAGTGCTTAGAGATAATAATTAGAGATAGTCTAACCATTTTTTTAATATATTTTTGGTATTTACAACATTACAAAATAAGACATATAAACTTAACCATCAAAATACTAAGTAGCTATTTTTAAGTTGCCGTGCCACTGGTTTTATAAGTTTGTACCGTTCGGTCTCACCTGACACACTCCACCATGTATTATGATTCAGGGCTTCGTAGCTAATTTTGCCATAACTAACTCAGGTAAAGTGTGGTATGCCACAAAAGTGTAGCCAATACTAAATTGCTAGTCACAAATTTGACAAAGTTAAGCAAAATTTTGTGCTTATGACATGTGATCCATGAGACTAGCAAATCATAGCAAGCTAAAATGAATCAAACAACTATCTAAAAAAGTACGACATAACTAAGGTTAAATATGGAAACCTCAGACACTAAACCAAATTGACCCTCTCACTACTAGTGCAGGAAAAACCGGTGGATTGGGGGCGGATGCGACGGCGACGCGTGGATGGGATCGCGAGGCGGGGGAATAAGCTACACCGCCCGCGTACGGTTCGCCAATTTCTTCGCGATGGAATCTCACACGGAAATGACCGTAATAATAGGCGAACGCACGTAGAATCTCGCGACCGGCCGGCCAGATCCATCCCATTTTCGTGAACGCAGTCTGTCTCGCTCTCAATTCCTTCTCCTCTTTATTATTTTTTTTTGTCGGATTTCGTACGGTCCCGTTTGGTGGCTCGCAAGTTGCACAGGAGCAGGCACGGCACGTGTGAGATCTTATCCTCGCTTGTTTTTTTTTTTTTTATGCCTGGGGAAAAAAGAAAGCCGTTTGCTGCTGCTAAAGAAAGGCTGTGGGCGCTGTTGCAGTACAGTGATGTGGGTGCTAGGCTCATCCTCTTGGCGGCTTGGCCTGGCTTGTTGGCTGCGTGCAGCATGTGTTCACTGGAGCCGTCCAGTTCGCTCGTATTCCTTTCTTTCTTTCCATTTGCACGCATTTTTGTTTTTGTTTTTGTTTCCTTTCCCTCCTTTTTCTGTTCCTTGGCTTCGAAAAGCGAGCGGCGTTTCTCTCCAGTGATTGGAAATCGAGTCATGGAGAGTTGGAGACAAGCAGAACTTGTGATGAGCAGGTTTGGACTTACGCGACAGTGCTCGACAACTGGATGCAGGGTCACGTTTTCCTTATGTGGACAGGCCAATTGGGATCATCTGCCTTTGCTATTTAAAATGCACGGTGCATTTTAACCTGCATTTTGAGTAGCAAAGGCTAGAAAAATTTGAAAATAAATCAAATTGCTACAGTTTTTTTCTCGAAAAATCTAGATTAAAAATATGAATTTCAATCAAAATATCCAAAATTTCAATGAAATTTATCAAAATCTTGAATACTGTAGCAATTTGATTTTTTTCCTAAATATTTTTAGCCTTTGCTACTCAAAATGCAAGTCAAAATGCACCGTACATTTTGAGTAGCAAAAGCAGAGGATCCCAATCGGTGGACAGGCACCCGCAGCAAGCCGAGAGGAAGCTATCATTCTTTTATATCTGTAAAGATAAAAATACATTTTAAACCACTACTATGTTTGTTAGGAAAGTACTACACACTAAAAACCCACACCAAGCCAAAAGCACTACCAATTACATGCCACGCCGGTGATCAGCAGATTGGACTCGTGCAGGAGTGCTTAACAGCTCAATGCAAGGTCGCATTTTTCTTCTTTCCAACGAAGGAACGATACTAAACCTACCGGGCTAAGAGAGGGACCCAAACCAAACGAAAGCAGCTACATCAGCGGATAAACTAATCAACACCTCATCAAGTAAACCAAAACGAACGCTAGAAAAGAAGTAAACAAAAGTCCTCGAATCACAGCTCACAAGTCGCAGCGAGAAGAATTTTTTTTAAAAAAAAAGAAAAAGAAAAGAAAAACAAGGGAGGAAGGGGAATCCAATGGTCCTCCGCGAATCCCCATCTCCCATCCCATTATATGAGCCCCCGACCCCTGCGCAGAGGCCCCCTCTTTTTTGCCCCTCGCGGTACGCAACTGCAGTACTACATCGGTACTACTACTACTACTACCGGCTACTGCAGCTAGTCTCCTCGCTGCTCTCCTCTGGTGGCGGCTCGCCTCCCTCCCTCCCTCCCCCACCCGCCTCCTCTGCCTCTCTCTGCCTCAAGTTCGCATCCTTGCTATCAAGGCTCGCAAGAGAGAGGAGAGGGGGAGAAGGGTCGGGCGCTCTGGTTCGTCGGATCTCGCCTCCAGACTTTCTCCGTTGGGATCTAGTACCATGGCCGCCGTCGCGCCGCCTCCGGCCCCCGCCCCCGCCGCGCCGGCGCCGGCTGCTGCTCCCGCTTCTGCTGCTGCCCCTGCCGCGGATCGTATCCTTTCGGTGCTGGTTTCACTTCCTTCTGAAGGTTTCTTTTCTTTGCCTTTTGAGGTGGGGTTCGGTTTCTTGGTTGGGTTGGGGTATGCTTTGCGGTGCCGTTCTCGGTGGTTATGCGCGGCGGCGGTCATGCCTTGTTTTGGTCTGTCCTTGTGTCGCGCTTACTTGACTTGTCCGGATCGACGTGTTTTTACTGTTCGTAGGCTTTATCCACAGTTTGCGAACTGCAGAAAAGAAATTCTTTTACTGAATTTTTAGAATAGAATTTTTGCTGTTGCTTGCTGGGATTTAGTTTGCAAGGTTTGGGATCTGAATACGCCGTGTGATGCCTTAATTCATCGATTTGCTGCGCAAAGAAGCCACGGATCTGCTGCAGAAGCTGTCGCTGGATTCGCAGCCCAAGGCGGCGGATGCAACCGAGCTTGCTGGAGACAAGAAGGTATTGGTAGAGCAGTAGAAATGGACTCTTGCTCTCGCGCATGTTCATGGCTTGCTCCGCGTGATCTGTGATTCTGATGTGCGCGGTGGCGCTGTTGTTTGGTTTTAATTCAGCAGGGCCCTGCGGTCAGCCAGCCGCTTAGCGTGGCGATCCCGCCGGAGCGGTCCATCACACCGGTGCTTCAGGATTTTATGGATCCCAACCTGTTCTATCTGCCAGCATATTACTATGGAGGTGAGAGATCACGGGGAAATTTCTTTTATGGTGATCATGTACTAGCTAGCTTAGCAAGTTCCTTGTTGCTTCCTACTTGTTGGCGGTTTACCTGTTACTAGAAGCCGTATCACTTCTTTGTTTGATGTGCTCTGTGCTTGTTCCTCAGAAATAGCTTCTTTTCATGTGCTTCGTTTCATGCTGACGGAATTGTATTGGTGCTCGTTTTCCAGGTTACGACGGTTCCATGAGCGAATGGGATGATTATCCTAGATATGTAAATCCAGATGGAGTGGAGATTGCCCCAGTAAGTTATCCTGGAGGATATTATCCTTTATCTAGTCATTCATGATGATTTGCATCATGCGGCATATTCTTAATGTAGAAATGGTCCAAATGGTTGCTATTATTGTCTACCAAGGAGCTGTCCTGTCGAGTCTAATCTTGGATACGTAATAAGTGGAAAGCTATTCACCTATTTTTTTGGGTATGAATTGTATTTTGGATGGGTTTTTTCTGCTGCTTATGCAGTGCAGTTTAACCTCTCAATTCTTATTGAAAAGCGTCTGTGGTGTTTGTCTGCCACTAATTCTTGTCATGAGAATATTGCATCTTGTATCTTAATGTGTTGTGCTCTCTTATCTGTGCTACTTTCATGATCATTGCAATGAACTATTCTAATTGGGCCTTGGAATTTTACAGGCAGTATATGGAGATATTTATGGATATGGGTATGCTCCATATGGTGCATACTCTCCTGCCAGTTCCCCAGTTCCAACAGTTGATGGTCAAATGTTTGGCCCGCAGCATTACCAGTATCCAACTGCGTATTATCGGCCTCCTACACCGGTTCCTTCTACCACTCAAGGTGACCTGCGGCCTTCTGTCAATCCTGATAAGCCAGCAGCTAAGGCAGATCCTGCCAAAACAACCACAAATGGTGTTCCTAATGGTACTGCTCACAGTAACAGTGGAACTCTACCCGTTGGGTCAAGCCACCAAAATTCATCACTGATCCCTGATGGAACTTATAGGGCACCCTTGCTAGGTGGAGTTCCTTCTGCTGGTTACCTGGACTCAACATATGGGTATGACAGCACAGGAACACATTTTGCATGGTACGATGGTTCTGCTTATACAAATGGACAGCAAAGAACAACTACAATGAATCATATGCCGTCTTCAGTGTTTAATAATAATGGCTCTTCAGCAAGGAATCAGAACAAGAGCTCCGCACCACAGCAGATGGTGAGTTTAGAGAAAATATGTTGATATTGCTATTACTATGGAAGGTGGTTTTTAGTACTAGCTATCTTTTTCTACTTATGCATTTTTCCTGACACGCTAATCACTACACTGCTTCATAGTCACCATTAGGATGGATATCATTTCACTTCTAATGGCTTCATCTTAATTTAAGCTATTTGATGGGATGCGTTATCTTCAATAAAATTTCATCTGCTTTAACTCTGCTGGAATACACTGTTTTTTTTACTTGAAGGCATATATGTTCTATTTCAGTTGATTATGAAGATTTAGCTTGATTGTGCAGAATATTTTTTGCGTGCTGAAATACGTGGTTTCTCTATATTGTCTGTATGCAGGGCATGCATAACCGGAGACCAACAACTACAACAGGATCAACTGCTCCTACATACCCAAATAGGATGTACCCGAGCACCCGGTCTTACAGCCAGTACGGGAATTCAATGAAATCTGTTCTTTCTTATGGGAGTAATGGCTACGGAAGTAATGGCTATGATTCCAGGATATATGGTCGGTGGGGTCTTACCATGGATAACAGGTACAGGCCTAGAGGCCATGGTAATGGATATTATGGTTTTGGCAATGAGAGCCAGGATGGAACAATTGAGTTGAACAGAGGTCCTAGATCAGGTCGTTTCAAGAACCAGAAATTATTTGGCCATTCTGTTACTATTGCTGTGAAAGGGCAGAGCCTTCCGTCAAGTGAAAATAAAAACTCTTATGCTGTACCTGATAGAGCACAGTTCAACCGAGATGACTTCCCTGTTAAGTATGATGATGCAAAGTTCTTTGTCATTAAATCGTACAGCGAGGATGATATTCACAAGAGTATAAAATACAATGTGTGGGCAAGCACCACCAATGGAAACAAGAAGCTCAATGCTGCTTATCAAGAAGCTCAAGCAAAGAGCTCCGGCTGCCCTATATTCTTGTTTTTCTCGGTATAGATGTTCTCCACACTTGGTATCCTTTACGAATGTTAAAGTATGGTTTCCTTTGGCTAATTATATCTCCTTCGCTATGAACTTTCAGGTGAATACAAGCGGGCAGTTCGTTGGTGTTGCTGAAATGACTGGTGCTGTTGATTTTGAGAAAACCCTTGAGTACTGGCAACAAGACAAGTGGAATGGTTCATTCTCTGTCAAGTGGCACATTGTCAAAGATGTGCCCAACAATATTCTCAAGCACATCATCATAGAGAACAATGAGAGCAAGCCAGTCACAAATAGCCGTGACACACAAGAGGTAAGCATCCTCCGGTGTCCTCTTTATTTAATTCATCAACTTACGAAAAAGGCGGGCATCTTACTGTTGTCTTATTTCATCGTTTTGTTGACAAAATCCAGGTAAACCTTGAGCAAGGCATTCAGATGCTCAAGATATTCAAGGAGCATGTCAGTAAGACCTCTATCCTGGATGACTTTACCTTCTATGAGAACCGCCAGACGATGATGCAGGAAAAAAGGGTGAAACAACAGCAGATCCAAAAGCAGGTGCATGCGAATCTGAGCCTAGCCAATCATTAAGTGTCATCACTACGTCTGCTGTTTTATCCTTTTTGTAGTAACTCTGGGTTGCTTGTTTTAATCATTTAGGTCTGGGACAGTAGGGCTCCCACTTCTGTCAACGGAGAGAAACAGCAGGATATTGCCAATGGGAAGCCAAAGCTATCTGTACCAAACGGTGTTAACGGAGAGCTGAAGGTTCCTGTCGAGAACGGCGCTGCTCCAGTTGCTACTTATGCTGCAAAGGTAGCCCAATCAGCAACCGAGAAACCTTTTCTCGCCAACGGCGCCGTCAAAACTGGTTAGCTTGGATCACATACCCCATGATCCCTAGCTAGCCATAAAGAATGAACGGATGATCCTGACGAACTCAACAGACATGCAGTCCCGAGGAACTGATGATCTAGAAAAATAGAATGGCTATCAGTGGAACTGGCAGCATGGCCCCAAGAGCCTTTGCTTCATTGCTACTACTGGAGAGCAGTTGGCTAGTTAGTTTTCCCTAGTTCTTCCTTCGCTGTATCCCCGTTTTCAGTTTGCTTAGCTCTAAGACTTCCTTTATCGTATCATCAGAACGCCAGAAGCTTGTGGCAAAGACAAGGTGTTGCAAAAGTGCGTGTGCCTGCGTCGGGTGTGTGCGTGTTGCGTTTGCGTTATTCAGTGGATTGGAGTACTATAATCCCCTTTGGTGTTGAGTGGCTATGAAAGTGGGTTAGATTGGGAGCTTTTTATTTATTATTACAATAAAATATTGCTCTCCTATCTATCTGATGACGCAGGCCTCGTTTCAGTGCTCCACTGAACTGGTTGCATCGAAGATGACGAAGCAAAGTGCCTGCCTTTTTTGCCCTTCCGCTTGCTTTGCTCGCAGTGCTAAAGCTTAGGTTGCGTTTGCGTTGCACCACTTCATTTGGTTGCTTGAAGCTATCAGTTCCAGGTCTCTGCCCGGCAGGGTTCAACTTTCCGAACGAAATTTCGCCAATTTCGTTCGTACCGCTCGCATGCGAAATGGAAAACCGGTTTGAATTTCGCTCAAATTCAAATTTAAATTCAAAAACTTTGAAAAATTTGAAAAAATTTATCTAAAATTTCTCCATAATTAGTATTAATAGCCTTATGACCTTTGATGTGAATATTATTTAAAAAATAAAGTTTGAAGACGTTTTTGAGCCATTCAATTTATTTAGTAGCAATATTTGTTGAAGTATATTTAGTATAAATAGTTGTTGAAGTATATTTAATTGTCAAAATCTCCAGTTTAACTTGTTAACAATCAATATAGAATTATATGAGACCTCTAGTGATAAACCGTCTATCATTTTTTTCTATTATTTTGAGAAAGAGTCATATCATAACTAAATATTCAACATGAATACAAGTATTAAACAATCAACTGTTGTGCATAAAAAATAAATGAAAATACATTGTTACAGGATGCTCTGACTTACAAAAATCATAGTTGATCAAATAAGTGCAACATTTGAATCAGAATTTTAGATTACACCTCCACAACACACTGCATGTTTCAATATTTATTCAATTATATTTAGTAGCAATATTTGTTGAAGTAATTTTTTAAATATTATTTTTGGTCTTTAATGGCCTTTTCCAAATTTTACAACAATTTTTTTTTACAATTTTTCTATATTTTTTCTTTATTTCCCCCATTTTTCCAACCCAACGGTTTTCGAGTCTTTTCGAGCGAATTTCGAGTCTTTCCGAGCGGTTTTCGAACCCAGCGGTTTTTCAAGCTTTTCGAGCGAATTTCGAGCCGTTTCGAGCGAATTTCGCTCGGATGTTTCGAGACTTTTCGACTAGATTTCAAATTCATTTGACTTTCGAACCAAGCGGTTTTTCGTGAATTTCGATACCGTCCGGATGTCGAAATTTGGCTTCGAAACGGAAAGTGAAACCTTGCTGCCTGGTCAGTCACTCTAGTGCAGTGGATGGTACCTAGTACCCACAGTACAATCGTGTCGGTAACACAGATGGCCTACGCAAGGCAGCAGCCTACAGCCTTCTGAAGAACCGTACCAAGTGTAGACGAACGTGTGTGTGGGTAACTTGGTAAGTAATTTGTCATGGTGATGCAGCGTAGGCCGTAGGCAGGCACAGTAGAGTTGGAACAAGAACGGGGCAGCGCACATGCCCTTGGAAAGTGAGTTGCTGCGTGATACTAAGGAGTAAGGACTACAGTTTGGAATGTCTGGTTGTATATAGATTTGAGTTTTTTTTTTTCTATTTTTTATTTATCCTCTCTACTGTATGCATTTATTTATTATCACCTGCATAAAATATGTTTACCCATCTTTCCAAGATAATTATGAAGTGTATAAATCATTTTCTCATATACATTTTTCAATTTTACCACCTCTTTAATCCTTGTGCAGGCATACCTGACCCTGAGGGCATAATCACATATCTAATGCATCTAACTTTTTGTGTATCATTGTGTATGTAGTCATGGAAAATTTGGAAAAAAAATTATAACTTGACACAAAATCTCTCGTCACAAAATTTTAAATTTAAATTCGAGAGAATCCTCTCAAAAGGAAATTCTGTTGAGAATGGAATCCACAAATAAAAGAAAAGGAAAAAGCTATTATTCACTGAAAATTGTCCTTTTTTTTTGTTTATTCAGTTAACTTTTGCACGATGATTGATTGCATCATGATTTATGTTGCTATTTTTTTTAGAATTTTTAAATTACCACTTACATCTTATTCGGAAGAAGACGCAAAGGATGCTCCAAAAGTTTAAGATTAACTGGATGCCTGATACTTGCAGCGGCAACGTGTTTGCCGTGGAATATTGGATTGGGAGCTGCGACGCAGCGTACCATCAGCTTCGAGATGCTGCAGTGGAGGCAGGGCATACACATCGGAAGACATCTATACTCTTTATACTATTAGTATTGTTTTCCATACATGCAAGTCCTTGATAGATTACTCATAACTAAAAAAACAAAAAATGAAAGCGAGAACAATTTGTCAGAAGTGGGATTTGAACCCACGCCCTCGTTGGAGGACCAGAACTTGAGTCTGGCGCCTTAGACCACTCGGCCATCCTGACTCTCCTGCCGTAATTTACCACATCCACAAGATACCAAAGTACACTGTATATAGCACAATTGCCGAACACCCAGGGTTCACTAAATCGTTCGTGCGATTTTCGCATGAACAGTAATTTTCGATAATCGTAAAAATCGAGTCGAAAATCGGCCGAAAATCGTTAAAAATCGGATGAATTCAAAAACCAATTTTTTTCAAAAAAATTTCAAAAATCGTCGATTTTCGTGGAAAATCGACGATTTCGTGTGGAAAATCGATGAACTTGTTGAACTTTTTGTGCGAACGATTTTTGTAGCGATTTTCGACGAAAATCGACCGATTTCCACCGATTTTCAACCGGTTTTTAACACGTAAATTTTTTCGAATTTTCGAATTTTTTTGAATTGGATCGGTTTATCGACCGGTTTTTGATATCGGGCCGCGACGATATGGCCGAAAATCGCGCGATTTTCGTCGATTTAGTGAACCCTGCGAACACCAGAAGGCATGTCTTTGCGATGCGTTTCCTACGAGTAAGTCGCATATCCATCATTGTGCCGATCTGAAGAGGGAAATATGAGTGCTTGCCTCGTGTAACTTGAAGGACTCGTTGACAACCCCGGCGAGGAGTGGAGGGCGGCGCAGGCAATCGAGCACGACAATCTGTAACTTGAAGGACTCGTGTACGTTCTCGTATATGTGGCTGGGTCTCGTATGTTCTCTTGTAATTGCCCAATGCAAAAAAATTTACACATGAATTGTTCTTTTCATTAGAAGAAGCGAAACAAAACACATTTTTTTGTTAATTAAACACTAATCTGAAGTGCGCACTGAGAATACAGTACTTGCGAGAGACACTGATATCGGGTATATTCACTACGAAATGCATCTTGACGACAACGGTATACACCAACACGTTTGCCAATCAAGTACAAGTAGATTCGCGTAGTAATGCAAGTATAGCCTGACAACAAGGCGCCAATAGTCCGATAGCAAAGTAATGAAGAGACGCGTTGATTCGACAGCTCTTTGCTTGCTTCGTATAGCTGATAGCATCAAAACTGTTGAAGTCTTTTTAAGTTATAACATACTCCCTCCAGTCTGGTAATATATGTCGTTTTGGACATCGATGTCGGTCTTCAAAATACAACTTTTACCGCTAATTTTTATTATAATATATTTATAAAACCCAATAAAATTATAATATTACGAAAGTACTTATCGAGACAAATCTACACATATAATTTTTATGTATCCAATTTAAATATTTAAAAATATATTGTTAGTCAAAGTTTGACCATCACTATGTCCAAAACGACAGGTATTACCAAACCGGATGAAGTAATCCACAAGACTCCTGATACATCTGGTACAAAACAACCATCGGTCATCGTGTTAACCAAACCGATTTAGAGTTGAAAATCGAAATTTCGATAGTACCGATTTACTGCCAAAATCGCAAACAAACCGAATGATTTCGAAATCAAATGTTTTTTAAAAATAATAATACAAAATCGATTGTTTTCTCGAAAATCAATCATTTTCACCAAAAAAACGATCAACTTTCTTGAAAATCGCCCGGCGTTTTTTTTTTTTTTTTTGCGATTTTCATCAAAAATCGCTTGATTTTTACCAATTTTCGACCGGTGGCATAAATTTTTCCGAAAAATCAATAAAAATTGCTCGATTTTCAATAGGTTTACGTGACATAAATTTTTCTAATTTTTTTAATGGTTTTCGCGATAAAGTGAACCCTGCTGCTGATACCAAGAAAAGCACAAGAGCTCAACAAGCCTACTGTGGCAGCTGGATCAGCCTAATAATCGCCGTCAAATCGTTCTGAGTCAAGAGTGCATCTGCAGCCGTATTTCTGAGGCTGTTACTCAAGTAAACCCGCATCCTTAAGAGCAGCCTCAAAATCTTCCTCGCTTTGCCAATTGCGAACCTAAATATTAATACAATACAATAAGCACATGCTTAAGAGCACAAGATGCAAGCATACACATCGTACAAATTACATACCTCAGGTACTTTGTGCTGGAAGTAGTCCTCAATCTTTTTCATCACAACGTTGTCAGTTTCACCACAAAGCAAGTTGAATACAGCACCTGTGACCAGCAACGATTCAGTTAAGAACAAAAGCTACAAAATATGGACTGCGTCGTATAGAAGGGAGTTGAATAGGGGTTTGTTTTTGCCTAACATGAGTTTCCCTCATTAGTCAAATTTCTAGGGCTTCTGATAAAGAAATCCTAACACGACAACAATCCAGTGAAAACTAATTTATACCTCAATTATCGACGAAAATCCTCACAAGCAGTTCCATCTTATCCTCATAAAGCAGCTGAAAATTCTTGTATACTCCACACTAGGTAATTTATTTGGGTAAGAAGATCAAGCTCAACCTAGGACGAACAGACTATAGGCTTGACTAAAGGTAGCATGCTTGCTAAGCACCAACAGAAAGGTTTGGCTTGGTATCATTATCCTGAAGTGAATTGATTCATCTGCCAAAATGTTGATCAAGGTACTTACAGTTGCTGCCTATGATACTGACTATTGTTTATTCATTACAATGCCTGCACATGCTAAACATAGAAATAGAGTTCTGCTATGTTTTTTTTTTAAAGAACCCTCGCACAATTTTACCTTTCCGGCCAAAGCGCCCAGCTCTGCCAATTCTGTGCAAGTACACTTCATAATCAGGTTCATCTATCGAACCGAACTTGATTGGCATGTCATAGTTGATGACCAGGTTAACCTTTCAAAGGAACAATGTTAGAAGGAGCAACTTTTGTATGTAGTGCAGTGCGAAGTCAGTATGATACACATAGTTACCTGTGCTTGATCAAAACCTCGAGCCAAAACATCAGTTGATATAAGAACCTTGGTATACCCATCTTTGAATTCCTGTATTATCTTTTCCCTCTCCGATTGGTCAAGGGATCCTTGAATTGAGGAGCACACATAATCCTCTCTCGTCAAAGCATTGTGAACATTCTTAGTACTAATCTTTGTTCTAACAAATATGATAACCTGCCCGATTTTTTGTCCAAACTCAAAGATCTTGTCTTTTATAACCTCTATTTTTGCCAACTCATTAGGGGCTTGAACTTTATATTGCTTTACTTTTTCCAAAGTAAGCTCTTCCTTCTTCACAAATATTTGATTTCCATCCTTAATGACCTTTGTAACAAAATCCTTAACTCTCTCATTGAAGGTCGCAGAAAAGAGAAGCACCTGACATAAATCAAATTCAAATAATAAAAAGCAAGCTACATATGGAAGGACAGACAAACACATCAAGCCAACAAAAGATTTTAGCAATTACAGCAAAGGCTAGTTGATAGCACGAGCAAGGAATCACACAAATAGTTGCATGCAACACAGAATATTGTCCACCACATGGACAGGGCTAGTTCAAAAGTGAAGTTAACCGATATCATCATTGGACAAACTTGCAAAATTGAAGTAAATAACACCAGTGGATAGCCATAAAATTTCAATAATAAACCGTCCTTCCACCATTTGCTACCATTTGCAACAGATAGAGTTTTCCAATAAGCAATTAGCCAATCACATAGGAATATTCCGTAGAATAGAGAAAAAATTTGGAAGTCCAAAATTTGGAACTTGCAAAATTTAAGTAAATCAACAGCACTGGATGACTCTTTCAACAATAAACCCTCTATACATCATTAGCAATTGATAGATGTTCTCCAACAATCAGCTAACTGAACACATGCAAGTATAGGAAAAGGTTGTTTCTCTTTGGCCTCCCAAATATTCTCTGAAACGCAGGGTGGACATAAGAACTCACATCTGATTTTGAACTTTACCCACAGCACCTTCTATAAGGTACATGCAGGCTGTTTCTGTTAGCCGGACCGTCACACCTAGCGCGTTCGGATTCCAGGTCAGGCCTAACCCGAGCAGCGGGCCAAGGTCTCTTGGGCTATCTCCCCCCAAAAAGCTAGCTCATTGAGGGGGTGCTCCCTCACCCTTACAAACCATGCTCAAGCCCTCCCCACAACCAATGTGGGACTATTCCAACAATCTCCCCCTCACACATTGGGCCGAGATTATCTAGGAACCATCTGGGCTACCTAGGCCATCACCTTGGCCACCCCTGGGCCCCTGGGCTCCCCTTGGGTCACACCTGGGCTCCCCCTGGGCCACACCTGGGGCCACCTGGGCTCTGATACCACTTGTTAGCCGGACCGCCACACCTAACGCGTCCGGATCCCAGGTCAGGCCTAACCCGAGCAGCGGGCCAAGGTATCTTGGGCCATCTCCCCCCAAAAAGCTAGCTCATTGAGGGGGTGCTCCCTTACCCTTATAAACCATGCTCAAGCCCTCCCTACAACCAATGTGGGACTATTCCAACAGTTTCAACTCAGGTGATCCTACTGTAGCAAAGGAAGTCTAACTAGTAAGATGACTAGAAAAAAGTTACCTGACAACCACCAGCACTTCTTTGAATTTCCCTCATGATCCTCTCAGAATCACTCCTAAAGCCGTCCTGCAAGAGGTCATTCACCATCATAAGAAACTGGATTCGTTAAATTTATAAAAAACCAGTTATTACATGAGCATAAGTTTGCTAAGTCAGGACAAAAATTCATGCAGTACAGAAGAAGGAACCCCAATTTGGCACAAAGCTCCAGTTATATAAATATTTCTCCTCTTGGAGAGGCCAAAGAATCTGAGCCATTGGAAAACAGACACTGTTCTTTCTTTTCAATCCACTAAGAGCAAACAGATACTATGAGCTAATTGCTCAACAGTGCTCTATGCCCACACCTGAACCACGGTGGCGCCCCTTAATACCCACTGGGTTATTACTAGTACAAACTTCAAAGGGTTGCATTCATTTTGTTACTCCGATTCGTTGACTAATATTTGATTAATGGAACAAAAATAGCATACCCCATTTTGTTAGGGAATGGGAACAGTTCACTGTATCAAAAGTGAATACCACGCAACACCATAGCAAGTGCCCCCAGGATAGTTACTAGAACATCACTTGGGTGTAGATACATCTGATTGCCAATCTTTAGAGGAAAGGGTAGATCATCACCTTAAACTAAGGGACTTAACATCATGATACCCTACTTGTTTGCTGTTAAGAAATATTCCATGTAATTCTTACAAGGACATAAAGTTATTATGCTTCTTGATTCATTGTTCCTCAGATCTTACGCAAACCATATAGATTTATCCATCTAAGCCCCAAACAGCAAACAATAACACGTCCTAATAACTAACAAGTAACAAGAAATTTATGCCATTGATACTGTCATCATTTGCTGCTAAGAAATAACTCTTGCAATTCTTATGAGGATGATTTAAGCTTATGATGCTTCTTGCTTCATTGATCCCATAGAGCTTACAATAAGTCAACTACGTTTCCATAGAGGTCCATCCCCCAAAGTCCCAAACAGCTAACACTTAGGCGTCATAATAATGAACTAAGTAACAACACTGGGCACATGAAAACCTTGAAGAGATAAATGGCAACAAAACACAAGCATACCTCAGCAAGCATATGATCTGCCTCATCGAACACAAGTATCTTGATCTCCCTTGTCGCAAGTTTCTTATTTGTAATCCACTTGATGAGAGTCCCAGAAGTGCCAATTACCACCTGATCGGTCACTGCAGGCATTCGGGAGATCGGCACATAATCTTTCTGAGCCGGCGGGATGGCGCAGGCACAGGTAATGCCGGTAAACTTGCCCATCCTCATGAGCACCGACTTATTCTGTGCAGCACAACCAAGCCAATTAAGGCCCTGTTTGTTTCCTTCTCCGGCTTATATAATCCAGCTTTTTGGTGTTGGATTATATAAGCTGGATTATATAAGCTACCTTTAAATAAGCCGGTGGGTTGTTTGTTTTCCTGGATTATTACTGTGTTGGATTATTAGTTTGATATTATATAAGCACCCTAATGGCTGCTTATAGATTATTATAATCTCATGCTTTAGATTATATAATCTAGATTATAATCTAGGCTGTTTGTTTCCCATTAACTTATATAAGCTGGATTATATAATCCATAGGGCAAACAAACAGAGCCTAAGTACACTATGGCAGAATCAAGAAAATACAGCACACCGTAGGGTTATATCCAATAGTAAGAGAAGATCACATATGAGAGCGTGAAGGTACAGAGGCGAAAGCAACCTGCTGCGCGAGCTCCCTAGTGGGACAGATGCAGATGGCCTGGGGGATCTTGCGGCTGGGGTCGACACGGCTGAGCATGCCGAGGACGAAGCAGGTGGTCTTGCCGGAGCCGTTGTGCGCCTGCGCGACCAGGTCCTTGTAGGGCGGCGTGAGGATCATGGGGAGCGTGACCGCCTGGATCTTGCTGGGCCGGCTGAAGCCCATCTCGTCGTGCAGCCCCTTGAGCAGCTCCGGCGTCAGCTTCAGATCCTCGAAGGTCGTCGCCGACTCGTACACTGTGCCGCCCGACGTCACCTGTAAGAGCAACCGCGCCAAGCACCAAATCAATAAATCAATTCACTACCCTAGGAAGCTGTCGAGATCGGCTATCGCTAGCGAGCGCCGGCGGGAGAAGAGCAGAGCAGAGCGTACGGCTTGGATTTGAGAGTCGTCGGAATCATCGAGGAGAGACGGACCCTGCTGGTCGTCGCCGCCGCCACCATCATCCGGCACGGAGAGGAAGAGCGTCTCGATCTGCTTAGCCTGGGCCTCCACTGCCTGCTCGGAGGTGGAAGAGGAGGAGGATGCGGCGACCTTGGCCCCCTCCTCCTCCTCGACGTCGGCCCACGACTTCTTCTCCGGCTCGGTCTTGCCGCCGTCCGCCATCTCCTCCAACGAAGAAATGCAGATCGACAGCAATCGCGAAAAGAGAAGCAATTCGAAAAGTTTTGATTAAAAAACTTTCAAAATGGTTACAAAATAATTGTTTTTAAAAACTTGAAAGTAGGTGAAGAAATAAGCTACTGTTATTTGTTATAAAAAGAGAGAGTTTTTGGGGAAAACGAAGTGAAGGAAGAAAAAAAGATGTTACCATTTATAAAAAAAAAATTTGCTACCACTTATAAAATAAAGATATCCTCAAATTAGCAATTTCCGGCTAGATCCTGTTTGGCAGAATCTCAAATCCTAACTCCACCTTATATCTAAAATTTGTAGATTAAAATAAATCGAATTAACTTTGTATTTTTATTCTAAAATATAAACAAAATGATCCATTTAAACAATAATATGTCCATAGCTCCAGCTCCACATATTTGGTAAAGCTAGAAATACTTAGCTCCACCAGATTCATATTTCCAGCTTCACCAGATTCACGAATCTGATGGAGCTGTAGCTCTGTCAAGCACCCTCTTAGGCTGTGTTTGTTTAGGCTTCTGCTTAGGCTTATTTGGCTTCTAGGCCTTCATAAGTCACAAGCCAAAACAAACAGTAATTTTTCACTAATTTGGAGAGAGAAGCTCCACCAATTTGCACTACACGAGAGAAGCAAGAAAACGATGCTTCTGGGGTGTGAGCTGGAAAATCTCACTTCCCTGGTACCCTTACAACTTAATCTTATTTACAAAAAATTGCCATCCCCTTCATCAAGTCTCTTCCACTCCAAGATAATTAGCTTCTTGGGTTCTAGCGACTTCTCCTCCAAAGACTGACCTAAACAAACACAGCCTTAGTCTAGGATGTAAGTGGAAGCCACCGCAAAGTTGCTTATGATACCCGCACACGGCAGACTGCACCAGTGGTCAATCCGTGTTTCGATTGCTGGTCCAAGGGGCTTGGCCCACTACAATGGAAATTGGAGTTTGGGCCTAGAGGGAAGGGAATCTTTCGCCTACCACCTAAGATAGTGGGAAAATTTTTGAATTCTATACAAAATAGTACGCGTATTTCGGATTCTATACAACAGTTCATCGTATTTTCAAAAAAACCAACTGTATTCGCTACGGCAAATCGCGAAAACAGGTATTCGCTACACCAAATCGCGAATACAGTGTATTTGGCACATGAAATAGCGAAAACGGGTATCCGCAGCACCACGGAGCGAATACACTTGTATTCGCTACACCATGTAGCGAATAGCCGAATACAGGCAACCCTAGCTTCTTATGTGCAGTCACATTTGCAAACATTTACTGCTACTAACTGAATGGCCCCCATGAACTCAGTCATCAATCGAGCGATGGAAATGGAAGGGATGTATTCGCACCAGCTGCATGCATGTGGGCGTCGCTCGGATGGAGGCTTGTGCCGATTAATGTGGGCTATGACAGGAGTTGACTATTTATGTGAGCACACACGCAAATGACAAAAATGGTTACTTAATATCACCATATCAAATATCTTGCCATTCCAAACATTAAAAGAAAACCCAAAAATGAAGCATGAGTATAAAAGATAGCACAAAAATGGTTCCAAGCGCTTGTAGTATGTTCAGGACCGGGTCCGGACAGACCCGGCCTGGCTCTGGCCCACCGTGCTTTCGGGCCAGGCCGACCTCTGTAAAACGTCTCCCGGCCCGGCTCGGCCGTTTTCCTTTCCGTGCCGGGCCAGGCTAGGTCGCGATGGCCCGAAGCCCATTGTGCCTGAGTCGGGCCGGGCTGGCTCGCGATGGCCTGAAGCCCATTGTGCCTGGGCCGTGCTGGCCCGGCCCGGCCCAACTCCCAGGTCTAATTGTGAGAACCAAAGCCCTTGTGCAATGGAGTGGGCACCGGTTTCCTGGTTCAGCTGCTTGTGGGCAAGCAGCCACTCAAAGGGGAGGGATTGCCATGAAGCTGCAGGAAGGCTCACCAGGCAAGCTTGGCAGAGGACATGAAGAAATGGCGACGGGTGCTTGGACCATGGGCTGGGTTAGGATTGAGTTGGATCGCTCTGTATCCGGCAGCTAGCAATGTACTGAAGAAACTCTCAAGGCAGGATTTAAGCGCTCATCATGTGCTGAGCAGACTCCGAACGGAAATGAACCAAGTCTGAATTCCCAAATTCCCTTTGCTTTCTTCCTCCTCAGGTTGTTTTTCTACACAAAATCTGTCCTGACCTACCTCTCCCCATCTCCAATTCCACCCAGAGATGTTACGATCGTTGCACCACGTGGTTAATACAGTACTCCCAGGTTTAGTAATCGTTTTCACTTGAACATGCCAGAGATTCAGAAAAGTAAACACGTCCCTTCGGGTTCTTCACGTCTCTCAAAATAAAGATAAACCAACATGGGAAAACTCAAGTCTAAAGATAAATCAAACAAATCACAACTATGTCATGTTCACCAAACGCGTGTTTCAAGATATTTTTGGTTCTTGGCTTGCAACAAACCGCTGTCACACGCAGAATCTGTTTCTGTTGATTCATCGTATCAGCTCACTGAATCCGTCAAGAGAGAGGCGCAAGAACCAGCAAAAATACTTCTTCGTCACCAAACTCTCGAGTGCTCTGCTCACCGCCCACCAACCCCCAATTTTAAATTACTAACGGCAGTGTGGTCTGTGCTTAGTCCTCAACATGGACCTATCTGTATAAAATTACAGCAATGGGTGCATAAAAGTGTGTAACATTGCACCCAACCCACAGGAACATTGCACCCAACCCACAGAATTTTGGGAGATTTGATTATTTGCACGTAGGGCAGATGATCAATGGTACATGTAAGTGAGAGTAAATCATCAATTGATACCAGAATTTCCCGCTAGAAAAATCTTACGGTAATCCAATGAATGAATTTCAACAAATCAGTCGCCCTGAAGGAATGATCACACAAGAAAACCAACCAAAGTTGCTTGTTTTCAGAGGGAAAAGAAACCAAACTTGAAATTGGACACTGTAACATAAGCTCTGGATCACACAAGAGCATCACCTGCTCTCAAGACAGTTGACCATCAACCTTTATTCCCAAAAGAACATGTTCCAACCTCCATGGTGAGCCAGGGAAAGGGGATCCCATAAACACGAAAAAAAAAGCAGCAGCATTGCAAACTAGTCACCATACTTAATACTACAGATGGATCGCAAATCGCATTTGCTCGGCGCAGCTCTTGCACAGAGCCTACTTATGTTATGAAGAACAAACCATCCTACTAAAGGTAATACGAAAAGATCATGACCACAAGCCAATCAAGGGTTCCTGGCTTGGAAATCCTTCATGAACGCGACGAGCTTCTCCACGCCGGCAAGCGGCATGGCATTGTAGATGGAGGCGCGCACGCCACCGACAGACCTGTGCCCCTTGAGCTGCACCATGCCCTCCTTGGTCGCCTCGGCGATGAACTGCTTCTCAAAGTCCGGCCCCTTGGCCAGCGTGAACGGCACATTCATCAGTGACCGAACGGACTTCTCCACCGGGCAGATGTAGTACCCGCCGCTGGCGTCAATGGTGTCGTACAGGATGCCGGCCTTGTGCGCGTTCTTCTTCTCCACCTCCGCGAGGCCGCCCTGCGCGAGCAGATCCTCGAACACCAGCCCGCAGATGTAGATGGCGAAGCAGGGCGGGGTGTTGTACAGCGAGTCGTTGTCGGCGTGCGTCTTGTAGTCCAGCATCACCGGCGTGATGGGTTGCGCGTTGCCGATGAGGTCCTTGCGCACGATGGCAATGGTGACGCCGGAGGGGCCGACGTTCTTCTGCGCGCCGGCGTAGATGACGCCGAACCGGGAGACGTCCACCGGCTTTGAGCAGAAGTTGGAGGACATGTCGGCCACCAGGATGCCAGATTTGTTCTTGGGCTCCGGGTAGTCCTTGAACTCGACGCCGTGGATGGTCTCGTTGGAGCAGATGTGGAGGAACCTGGCCTCCGGGTTCTGCGCGATCGCGTCGAAGGGCGGGAGGGAGGTGTACTTGCCGTCCTTGCCGGACCAGGAGACGGAGGCAGAGGAGAACTTCTTGGCCTCCTTGAAGGCCTTGTCGCTCCAGGACCCCGAGACGACGAAGTCGGCCGAGTCGGAGGGGGAGGAGCAGAGGTTGAGCGGCACGGCGGCGAACTGGGTCGTGGCGCCTCCCTGAAGGAAGAGGACGGCGTGGGTGTCTGGAACGTCGAGGAGCGCGCGGAGGTCGACCTCAGCCTTCTTGATGGCGGCGTCGAACTCCTTCCCGCGGTGGCTCATCTCCATGATGCTCATGCCGGAGCCGCGGTAGTCGACGAGCTCCGCCTGCGCCTTCTGGAGGACGGAGAGCGGGAGCGTGGCCGGGCCGGCCGCGAAGTTGTAGAGACCACGCTCGGCGGCGCCCGCGGCGTGGGAGGATGGGGAGGGCGCGGCGACGGCGGTGCAGGAGATCTTGGCGGCACGGGCGAGGACGCGGAGAGAGGAGGCGCCGGGCTTGGCGGGGCTGGGGCGGTGGAGGAGGAGGGAGTGGGGAGCGGCGGCGGCGGCGGCCATCGTGGAAAGGAGAGGGGTTTGTGGCTGTTTGGTGCGAAACGGGGGGAGAGAAGGGGACGGGATCTATAGGAGGGGGAGGTGTCAGGGTCGGGGGTTGGTGGCGGTGTTGGTGCGTGGAGTGCCTGCCTACGCAGTACTTCAGTGGAAGGGGAAACGCTAATAGGAAAGGTCTTTTGCACTTTCCAAATTGCATTGGACCTGCAACCAAGGTTTATATTTTGTTTTCGGATTATATTTCATTACCTTTAAAATTTAAAATTTTATGAAGTTCTTAAAATCTCGAATAAAATTCGAATAAAAGTAAAAAAATAATAATCAAATATGGCATTTTTTCCATTGGGATTTTCGACATCTCGGTCCAAAAACCGAAATCTCGATGGGAGATACTGAAATCTCGGTCAATTTAAAGCGAATGAAAAAGTTTAGAAACCGCGTTAGAAAATTTTGAAATTTTTTTGTATGCTCCTTACACATCACTAATGTTTCCATGAAATTTGGAGGTAATGAACAAGCTCGAGGAATTTTCTAAAATTCGTACAGTGCAAATACTGTAAAATGATATCTCGTGGCTAGAAAAAACTTACAAAAAATTATGAAAGAATTTATGTGACATTCCCAATCTATTTGAATGCAAATTACTAAATTTGTGCACATAAAATACCATCCAACCATCGTGACCTTCATATCTCTTTATTAAAAATTACTAAGTTTTATGCACCTAGGTAAAATTTTGGCTAGAGAGAGATGGATTGGTCTTTGTTTTAGCAAAACCGGCAATAGCTTCCACATATTCTAAATGAAAAATTGCTACTAATCAAAATTGAAGTATGGTACTTAAAACGTGAGGTAGAGATTAGATGTCAAAGGCTCAAAGCAAATGTGACCAAACACAAGAGGTTTCACGTAAAAAGTGAAAGTAGTGGAAGACAATTTGATCTTACCAGTGACAATGATGTTCATTCTTGGAGCATTTATCTGGGACAAGGCATACAACTGAATAATTGATAAAAGTATAAATCAAATTAATCTGAACTAACCAAGAATCTAATACATTACAAATCTATGGACAACACATAATGCAATGTGATTCCAGCAACAACTTTATAGCATGCACATTCGTGGCCTCCTATTGCAGAACCGGATATGCAAAAGCCACAAGAATCAAAACTGATTCCTACGCATCCAACCCTGCAGCATCAGTCATCGGCAATATGCTATCTTTGGAATCCATCTCGGTCATGCACGCGTCGCGCTGCAGTTTCTCATTGAACAGCATGAGGGGAACCTTGTCCTTGAGGGCGGCGTCGTCGTCGTACGCATCCTTGAGGAACACGGCCCAGTTCATCTCCGTGCTGGCGAGGTAGAACGTGCGGTTATGCTTCCGCAACAACTCATACATGTGCCGCGTGAGCCCGAGCTCCCGCACCCTAGCATTCTCTGATGCTTGCATTGCACATCCGATAAAAAAACCGAAATTTCAGTGAAATTTACCGAAATTTTAAGTACTATAGCACTTTAATTTTTTTTATCCAACTAAGATTTAGGATTTTGTCTCTGACCGAAATCTAAAATCTCGGTCAAGATTTCTGAAATTTCGCCGGATTTTGAACCTGCATGCAAATGGCAGCCAACTTGGCTGTGTTGGACACTCAGGTTGCCTGCTTGTTCCTACCAATTTGTGGTGCAAATTGCTCGATCTGAGTAGCTCCAAAGTCCAAACAAGTTTTTTGCACATCTGCACATCAGTTTAGCAAGATGTAGTCTATATATGTTTCGCCTCCCACAATGGATGTAGAATCAAACTGATAATAATCTACTTGCCACACTGATAATAACATAGTTGCAAAGGAACCATGGCTGCCCTCGCGGTTTCCCGTGGGCCTCTCTTGCCATGTGCTAAATGGGTATAAAATATTTTTGGACACCTTGTTGGAGCAGGCGTTGCTATGTGGAAAAAACGCGGTACACTGCTCGTACTAGTAGTCTGGTATAGGTAGCAACTAAACGGTACGCCAAAACCGATACGATCTCTGCTCATGCCTTGGCCAATTAGGCAGTGGCGCAATTTGACCCGGTATCTTAAGCTGCTACTTTAACTGATCTGTCTCATTGCTTCCATGCTCATACTGATCGGCACAAACTGCAGACACACTTGACTACTACAATTCAGGCGCAACGTTCAACTTTGGGGGCGAATATAGAATCACACATTGATAAAAGCTACACCCCCATAACGACGTTTCCAAGATGATGAAAGCAAGCCTGAGTAAGAAAAACAGCAGAGATACGACTGCAAAAAAAATGCAAGACATAAGAAATTAAAAGAGAGCAACGCTGTTTGTTTCTTTCAAACTTTGTATTCCGGTGCTATGCTATACTAGTATTACAGTATACCACCTGTGCAATTCCAGTGTGCACCATTGCACAACACATGTTTGTCAGCCGTTACATACAAACCAATTCAGATGACATTTTCCATTCACTGCATCTACTGTCAAAGTTACGGGCTATTCTCACCATTCTGTTAGCCTAACGCCGGAAATCCAGGGGAGGCGTAGCTTCTCCTATGGGAGGGCACAAGTAAAACAGCCCAGTTTTTCTTGCTATACAACTATTTTCTGCACAAAAAATATCAATCGAAGGCGATGATACCTCCCTTAACGTACCGGGCAACAGGTATACATCAGAACAGCTGCTGGGTACTATATCACTTATGTTACCGAAAGGTGGGAAAGATTGCCGTCTTCTCGGGTCCTAGTTCTCTTCCTTATTTTTAACAGGAGGTTGCCCTGTTACTGTACTTCTTTTTATTGATTGAACGCCGTGCTTAGAACCAGACAGTGACCTGGACGTCTCATGCCATCAGTTTCATGATGGGGCCGTCCAACTTCACATGTATATTATGGAAGCCGGGGCTAGTAAAAACCTGAAGAAGATTTAGCCTTCTCCACCATGCTCTCAGCCTGCAATTGCACAACAATAAACATAAGTCTGGTATAGTTACAAAGCATTCCCAATTCTTGCCCAAAAAAAACATTCCCATTTCCTCTGCGAATATAATGGGAAAAGCTAAGATATTTACAGCAAAGCACATATGAAAAACATAAAATGGTGATACTTCATAAAAATCAATAAAAAGAATGATGAGACCAAACATATCAACAATTTAAAAGGGTTAACAATTTTTTTTTGAAAGATTGCAAATATGGAGTACATTTACTGGCATATGTTTTTTTCTGTAGAATATTCAAGCCAATATACAGTAAAGACTTCCTTTCAAATACCTATAACTAGTAAGGTGCCCGTGCGTTGCAACAGTATCTACATTTTGAACGGCTGTCCTGCTATTACGATAACATGAAACAAGAAAAAAATATGTTGTGCAAATAATACCTTAATGGTCTACATTCTACAATTAAAGAGGTTAATTAAAGAATGGCAGAACTGTGTGTGTTGTCTTCCATCCACGCCTGAAGTGGTTAATTAAAGAGGTGGGTAATTAAAGAATGGCAGAACTGGTAATTTTGATGAAATGACGTGGGAAGAAACTCTCACTTTATAGTAGAGATAAAGACAAACATTCAGAAAAATAGGCACCAAATTGCATAACAAAGACGACTGAAACTATAAGGAGTCATCAAACTTTTCACAGTACTATCAGTAACTTCAACAACATTTCAAAACAAAGTGATACATCAATACACAGCAATTAGGTATTTTAAATGAACAACCTAATATTTCCGTTCTTCAGAGCAACAGTTGTCTATACCTGCTCATTTGAAAACCCTCCAAATATATACGATTGTCTTCCAGATGTTGAATTTCCTACCAAAGCTCCAAAAGCTGTAGGTCTGTTCAGTTCTTGAACAGTAGTCTGTGCCATCTGCACAATACAGCTATATTATTACAGGGAAAAAAAAACTACAGATGTTATAATGTATTTCTTACCTGCTGATGGCTATTATTGCTCAGCACTTCCTTATTCATTGATAAAGGAGCTACAGAAGATTGACCAGATGGATCAAAATGACTCCTATCATTATCAGCATCCAAAGGAATCATTTCAGTATCTTCACCAGTGGCCTGCATACTTTTCAATGCTAACTGCACAAGATTGGATACTAGTTTCAAAACAAGTCCTTAATCACCAATGCTATACTCAACACAAAAGTAGTTGCATTCTGTGATTCTCATACATCCTCGATAGAAAAATAAAAAATAAAAAAATCCACAGAGTTCAGCCTAACAGACCTGTTCCAGCCGCTCCTTCTTAAGTTGCTCAGCTGTTCTTTCAAAGGCATAAGAATTTGCAGTTGCATTCCAGACGATGTCCACGATTAGGTCAAGATTCTCCTCCACAAATGAATATTTTGATTTCACAATTCTTTTTAAATCTTCAGTAGTTATAGGCATCTTCTTTGCTTTTGAATTGAAAGAGGGGGGGATGAAAGAGTTAGCCAAGCCTCATCAGGTTTTGCACCATATCAACCCAAAGAAATCAGCAATACCTATCTCAATTAAAGCTTTATTTGGCAACACATAACCAGTGCTCTCATCTTCTTGACGAGCCATATAATCTCTCCATTGATGTAGAGCCTGAGAGTGGGAAAAAGATATGTTAGATGCTTCTCACATACACATGCAAATCAAATAACTCTCGCTCAGTAGAACAAGTGAAAGCTGTTATTCATAACTAGGATGACATGGCTTTTCAGAAAGTTAAAATCATCCAAAGTAATGAAATATACCCAAAATGAAAAATCAATAGCAAGATTTGGTACCTGACAGCTACAAATTCATTTATAAGAATAATGCCATATCACATGCTAGCCCTAGGCCTATTTAAGACAGAATAATCACGGTCACGAGGGAATGCATCAAGAAGAAACTATTTTCTTACAGAAACAACAGCCAGCTGTTTAGCATTCAGTTCATGTCCTTGCAACCTGTAATAACACGCTAGAGTAAATGGGTCAAGCACACATAATATGAAGGTGAAGCACATATTTTCAAGGTAAACATAAAACCAAGTGAAGTAACTTAACAGTAACAGCATACAAACCCGTATATATGGAGATAGGATGAATCTGTCAGCAGGTCCTTTTCATAAAACTGTAAGCAAATTTCATTACTGCGCTTTTGAACCTGAAGTAACCAAAAACTAAAGATCAGAATGTCCGTTATGATACTCTTGTCTGTCTAAAATGGTACAAATCAATTCAGAAATTATGATTATCATACAGACTGCAAATTTATGTGAATGAAAAAAGTACATCAGGGCCAATTTTTAAGCTCTGTCATGCAGTTCTAAATTAAGTCTTCGTTCAGGTAGACAGATAATATCAAACCAAGCTCACTCCTATGAATTCAACAAATCAGATCGAAACCAAGAAATACTAGTGAAGAAGTTTCACCTCTAGAAGAAGATCATTTCCACGTGTCGACTCCCTTTGTAGTCTCAGTCTCATCAAGTCAAATATATAGAGCAGATAGTGTGTATCTTCTCTAGCATACCTGCATAGGAGCAATCTCAATTAGATATAATTGACGGAAATGATGAAAAATTTAGACAAATGAACCAAGAGTCCAAGACTAAACCAAAAGAAAGGAGGGATATGCATAATACTTGATCATTTCATAAGAAAGTGGCCTCGACCTCCAATCTGCATTTTGATATCTACAAGGAAAGGTATGTTTTAGTCAGAAACAAATCTCATGGTAGATAATTAGGGATATTTGTAAAATTTATGGGGTAGATGAGTTGTACTCTTTATTTGCTGTGACACCACAAAAGTGATGCAATAGATGCTCTAGGCTATTTCGCTCCATCTGTAAGACCCTCGAAGCCTGATTGGGGTTAAAAAGGAAAATCAAACTTCAGTTTATAGGACATCGAAATAAGGGTTTTGAAGGAGATGCAGAAAGAGTTAAACTAAAAGGCACAATCATGAATCATGATATTATTATTATTAGTCCTATTTTTCACAGTACCTGTCCTGTGTCGAAAAGATTGCACACATATATGTGGAAGTCCCGTTGAAGCCACATTATATCACGATCTGCCCCATGCATTACCTATTTGCCCAAGAATAAATGAGCAACCAAACATTTGAATGCATCAAGACAGACTCGATTGGAGAGTGCACAAAAACCTTTCTCTTGGTTGGATCTTTAAAATGATCTTTCAAGTAGAGACCGATATATATGCGAAGCTTAAGGGTGTCCACAACAAAGTCCTCTGTTCTTGTTGAAATCTGCATCAAGCAGGTCAAACCCAGAAATGACCTATATTGATTGTGCTCCAAATCGACCTGAAAACAACAGAGAAAATGATGCAAAAATTAAGTTGCTAACAGCCAGCAAGACCTCAGAAGTTGTTTTATTCCATGCCAGATGGCCCAGAACATAAAAGGGTGTACAAGGGTTTTTCAATGAGAAGACAACAGAAAGAAAACAAGAAGTAGGTTCTTGTTTATGGATCCACTAAAATTACACTATGTGATTCATGCCATGAAGCCAGGGTAGTGTTGTCAGACAAGGAAGAGGAAGGTAAATGATAGAAACAATCTATCATACAGAAGAAAGTATAAAGTATTGATTTAATTTGAAGTCCAAAATCAAATGCTACAATATAAGCTCTCAGTTTGCATGTAGAATGATATAACCCTAACATTATTCATTGGATTTATGATTGGAGTCTGCTGATAACAGGAAGATTTGCTTTTTGACGAACAGTTTTAAAAGTAGCATGGCTTAAAACTTTCCCAGTGTTCCAGGCAAAATTATGCTCTCAGCTTAGAATATGGCTGTCAAACTCAATGTACAGCCCATAACAGCTATCATATAAAAACAACTACAGCCATGTGTCACTTAAAACATTTTATTGAAAATTGTTGTCATGATTTATGTGCACAATTTATAATCCAATAGCATGACCAAATGTGAAGGAAGGCACGCTTTATAATTTTTTCGAGAATAAATGCATGCAACGTAAGAAAAAAAATACTTGAACAGTTGGAACTTCAATACAACATTGGCGGCAAACAAATATGATAAAGATTCATTTGAAATTATTTTAAAAACTTAATTACAAATGCTTACAGCAAATTCATTTACACTCTTCAACTTTTTAGCTAATTCCATTAAGCCTTTCTGATCTTCAACTAGCGTAAACGGGGTATCCTCTAAGTCAGCTGGCTTTACTGGTTCACTTTCAGGAAGATTTTTGTCAATAAACTGTTCCACAGGAATATTTTCCTGCAAGAAGAAAGGTACATTACATCACATTTATTCCTTTGAATATTGATTTATTAGTACAGAAAATAAACAACAATTTTAGAATAACTCTGTACGATTTTGAAAAGCAAAACATTATACAAATCCTACCAGGTAAAGGTCATTATACAGTGAGGAGACTAGCCCCCCTTTGAAATATCAACATTCATACTAATTCTCTTGCACCAAACTTGTCCAATCCTTCAGTCAAGACACTAAAGGCTAACTTTTTCTCCTTTTCAAAATAAATAAATCGATTATCCCGCAAAAAAAGAAGATATCAACAAATATTCACCTTTTCCCTCTTCTTTCTACACATGTCATCTTAAAGTTTTCTTGAGAATACAAAGACATGCTTTCTTAAACTCATCTTCCAAAGTTGATGTAATCCATCCACCAAAATAAGGTCAAACTATTTTTTACTCATGTCCTGTCTCACATTTTGATCAGACCATAGCTCTACCATTCTAAACACACCAAACGGTAGAAAAGGAACATTACTAATTGTTTTTTCGAACATGGAGAGACTCCCCATTTCCCATTAAAGAGAACGGAAACATGAGTTTTTACAAGCACGAGTATATTATGACAATACTACTTACGCAACCTAATGTCTACCTTGAACACAAGGATTACGACTAGCAAGTATCGTCTATCAGTTCCAGAGCAAAATATTACATCCAGAACAGACCAAGTTTTCAAACATCCAGAACAACACTGAGCAAGTGCTACAACTACTGATCCTCAGGATCTGACATTACTAACTGATTTGACAGATGTTTGTAATACTAGTTACTGATGCAATGAAGCACTAAACAAACCTAAGGTAAAATTATTTTTGTCCCTGTCACGTCTCACACTTTGATCAAGGAGTTCATAGCTCCTCTATTCTAAACACACCAAGCAATATAAAAGGAACAAACAATTACCAAGGTAAGAAATGAAACACTAACCAGCGGGTGAATAGGTCGGGTGCCATCTTCACTGCGCTCTAGCCATACATGCTCGAATGGTATGTTATAGTTGTTCACTCTGATTGAGTACACATCCTGCGGCCGCGGGATGCTGGGATCGTGGAAAAACACCTTTGCCTTCGTCCATGTCGCCGCGGCCGCCTTGTCCTTGGTCGTCCTCCTCGCCGACCCGGAACCCAAAATGGCATCACAGTCATTATTGCCACCGCCGTGGCCGCTAGACCTCTTCTTCTTCTTACCGTGCACCACCTGGAACCCGTCCCCCGCCTCCTCCGGCGCGGCCTCCTCCTCCCTCCCCCTCAGGCCTTCGAACTCGTCCATGGAGGAGCCGCGGCGCTCGAGCAGGTCGTCGTTGAAGTCCACGGACCGGTGGTGCGCGTCGTCGTCGAGGTCGTCCCGCGGGAACTGCTGCTACCTCGGGGACGCGCGGCGAGGGAGGCGTCTGTGCTCGCAGCGGCGGCGCGGACGGGGGGTGTGATTTATTGCAGAAGCGGAAGTCGCGTGAGGAGGCCCGGTAGCCGCGCGGCGACGAGGGAAGGCGACGGCGGGCTTGCTCTGCTCCCGCGGCGGCCGAGCCCTAGGCCTCGGCCGCTACCATGGGCTGGGGAATGTTTGGGGCTAGGGTTTTGGGGGGCTCCTCGCGGCGAGGCCTCGCCGCGGGGTAGAATTGAGGTGTGGAAGCGGGGGAAGGATGGAACGGCGGTTTCCACTGAGAGCCAGGCACTGCTTTTATGTACTAGACGAGGCGTCGGTGGTGCGTGTGACGCTGCTCTGTGGGTAGCCTTGCTAGTTGCCTTGTTCATCAGTTGCCCATGCCATGCGTCGAACCAAAACATTTCCCCATCTTTTACGCGTTTGGGATCGCGGTTGCTCGTCTGATAAATATCTTCCCGTTTGGTGCGCGATCCTGTGACGTAAAAATATCTGCAGGATGTGCTAGTACCATTTCCACTGCCGATATCCGGATTAACCATTGCATCAGCTCAACCGTGTGCGGCGTCTTGTGCTCGTCGGCATCTTCGGATTGATGCGGCTGCAGTTGATCTGACGCACAAGGACATTGCGACAGTGAGTTCAGCGCAGCATCTTGATGATGCTGTTGTATCGTCACCTGGGAAGACGACTCCATGGCATGATCTTGTTGGCAATTAGCAACCGAGTTTGTCGATCTTCTTGTCCCCATTGACATGGTAAGATCGGTTGCATCGGTTGCATAGCCCGGTCGCGGTCGCCATTGTCTGAACATTGAAGAAGATCACAAGGAAGATTTGCTACCTCTCTGGGATTGGGAGGGAAGATTGTTTATGTACAGGAGTACAGGACAGGAGATAGATGCCTGATGCGTTTACGTGCAAGTATCCAATCTAGTGGCTTCTGAATTGAGCTCAATGTTTAAGTGGGATTCAAGTCAGCTTGTAGCGTTCTACAGTGCACAAGAAAAACAAGATTCTGAACTTTTATCTGAATGGCAGATATATACATTGTGCAATTCACAACATTTGTCAGGATGTACTAGGGATGATAAGTCCGAGGGCTGGAGAAAACTGATCTGAAATGAATCGAATCTGTGCAGCCAGAAAATCAAATCAATAGCCGGTAAGATGTGAAACCTCTTGACCGAGAGCTGCAGCGAAATTCTTGCTTTTCTTCGGAAAAAATAGAGACAATTAGTCAGCATCTTGTCACGCACATTGTAGCAATCATGGCTGTTCTAACTTCAAACAATGTTAAGGAACTAAGAAAGAACATCGAGAGAAAAAATGCATTGCTCTCATCACTATTCTAATATTTCTATCATGGAACTGAAGATTGGAAGGAGCAGTCTGATGATCTCCTCTCACGTTTCTATCATGGAACTGAAGATTCAAGAACTACTTTAATCAGAGCTGATTAGTCAAGTTGTCAAAGTGGATTCCTTGTCCCCACTGCAACTCCCTCTGAAGATATACAAGAAGGTTTGGCAGTTGTTGCAGTGCTGTGCTCCCCACAACGGATTGTTAACAGATGAAGGTAAAGAAAAGAGATTGAATCTCTTGTTAGAGATTTCTGAAGATATGTGTACTCATCAAGCATACAGAAATACCGAATAAACACGTTTCTGATGACAAAAAAGAGGCAGGGTTGCCATGCCTTTGGTCACCGGAAAGGCAGATTTCTCTGACCAGCAAACAAGCAGACATCATGATCATTCCATTAGGATCCATAAACTTTGAACTGGAGAACGGATCCCTGTTCTCTGGTTTCATCTTTTAATAGAAGCATGGAACCGGGTCTCTGCCCTGTACCTCCAAAAATATCTACTGTGATGTAAGTCGCTCAGCCTGATTTGCTCCACACATGGAAATCAGCCATCCTGTGCGTCGAAGAACCATCAAGAAGGAGTTCCTTAACTTCGGAATTCCCTGAGCTGGGAGGTTTTGGAGCCAGCGAGGAAAAGCCACCTCCGAGGATACACGGTCCTGATTCACCTCGACCAAGTCTTCGACTTTGACCCTCCGGATAATGGCCGGCCTTTCATAGAATAATTGATTATTTACCATAAAATTGATGTACACTTGATGATTTATCACGTCATATAGCACCATATGACGTGGCAAATCATCAATTGCACACCAACTTTGTGACAAATAACCAAATCTTCCGCCTTTCAAGGGGCGGCGCGGCAACATGCATTCGCGCGTTGATGATGGATGGCCAAGACGTCATGCATTCGCGTGGCAACTCGGAGTCCTGGACGGAGACAACGGGGGACGTCGGAAGAACTCGGGCTGGGACGTTCCCCCGAGAGTTAGACATTACAACCGACAGATACAACGTCCGAATGATGGTCGTGGGAGCTCTTCACGAAGGGATGCAGGTCGTCGCGGAGCAACTGGCCGTCCTCATCAAAAGGCCATGCTTCGCTCCATCTCCGACGCGGCGGCCCGTAGGACGCGAGATCTACACGGCGAAACCCCCCAAAAAGGTGGGAAGAAATGGACTACGAATATCGGCAACTGCAGACGCTACCGGTGCAACAGTCCAGTGCTGACGACACTATCATCGACACGGCACAGTGTAAGGGACGGCAACAGAAGATTCTATCGTCGTCCCGAGACAACGCAGGGAGGGAGCCATCGGAATGTTCTTCCGACAAACGCAGCTAGCCATCCCCACAGAGCATCGCAGAAGGCTGGGGGAGTCGCACAACCATTGCCACTGGCTTGCAACACTCAAGGCTTACACACATAATGATGAACAGTTGATCCTGCGCAGGCTTCAAGGAGTAGCGGTCGACTATCACAGGCGTGGCCCGATGATAGATGAGCTAAAGCGAAGTGTCGTCCAGCTAGAACAAGAGCAGGCCCTGCCGTCAAGGACCATGCCCGAAGAAGATCTCCATCAGACTGATCGAAGACAAGGATCAACAGGATGATCACTGTCGGACCCCGGAATAACACCTCCGAAATCCTCTGTGTATTCTGTACTAGTCCAGGAAATGCTAGTACACACAGTAGAAATGAAACCATACCATATCCAGCGTTCTTTATTAATAATAAATATTCAAGGATACAAAAGAAATGGCGCGCAGGCCAACGAATAAATAAACGAATAAATAAAAGCAGCGGAAATAAAGATAAGTAGGTAGAGCCCAATTAATATGCCACAGGCAATCGACTGGGGGCACGGCCTAGTCCAGCTGTTCCTCACCATCGTGATACTCCTCCTCTGAATTGGTAAATTAAGCAAGGGTGAGTACATACGTACTGAGCAAATCACACTAGAGATGCAATATAAATGTACAGGTATTCAAAGGATGGCAATATGGTTTGTTTGAGCATAAGGCAACAGTTTAATAACATTTTTAATAATTTTAAAAGGCATACTTTATTCCAAAATCAAATCTATACATTTTAACTCAGGAATCTCTCCTGGAATTGGCTAAGTTTTACCCATGATGGACTCCCTCCATCCAATCATCATTTTGGAAACCAAATTTCAATTTACCAAAGTCTAGTCTGAAAATGGCTTGCTAGGCATGCCCATAACCGCGGGCGCGGCTAATCGATTAGTTTGACACTCTGCAGGGGTTGTACAATTTTACCCACAAGACATAATATTTCCCTTTTATGTCAACACACTTCCTTTGGTGAGCGACAGAGAAACATATGACAAGGCCCCATTAATAAATCATACATGTAGTCATGCCCGCTAAGGTTTCACCGCTGAAAGACTCCCTCTAATCAGAAGCCCCCTCTTGCGCCAGAGTGGCAGCATCTCGCTTTCACCACACCACTACCACCATATGACATGACTGTCCATGAAATGATTTAATAAGGATAGCCAGGTCTGTCCCATTCCAGACTCGTGGTGGTACGGTTAGGCTTTACATTCAGCGAAACTCAGACCGGTCCTTAATTGACTAGGCGAGACTTTCCACAAACCCAGAACCATGACCTCCCCACTTTCCAACCAATTCTCGCCCGGTCTAAGTCATTTTCATTTTAACCATACTAATCTCCACATTAATACTAATATTGTTCACTATAAGTTTCCAATTGTACATTATATCATGTTGGCATAAAGTTCCCCAAAATTCCCTAAGTTCAGTTCTATGCATGGCTAAGCAATGTCTAACTAATACCATAGTCATTACTCATATTTTTACTAAGGTTACAAGGGTATCGGAATTCAAATGTCAAAGGTCGCATATCAGAATTGGATTTAACTATCATTTAAAACTAGGTCGGAAATTAATGTTTATAGTAAATAAGCATGCAATAATTGTAAATACAACATACAAGTTTATAAAATTGGGAGCAATATGGTCAAGGGAGTGTGACTTGCCTGGTTCGACGAGTTGCTGCTCGAAATCGTCGTTCGAGAACTCCTCGGTCTCTCCGTAATCTACGCGCGAAAAACAACCAAATTCAAATAAAGTCCAAACGAATACAAATAAACACAAATTGAATTTCAAACTGGCTCTAAATTGAAGTTTGGGATTTCTAAAGAATTTAGGAAGAAGAACGGAGCCAATCGGAGTTCGAACGGGCGAAAACGGGCTCCCGGAAGTTTAAAAACAAATAAAAAGGGCTTTCTGGAATTTTTGGAATTTTTAAATCATTTTTAAAAAGAAAAACCGAATTTACTGCGTCATGCTGACGTCAGCAGCAATTACGGTTTTTGGAAAATCTTTTTTTTTTTAAATGGCTGACTGGTGGGGCCGTGGTCCCGTGGACCACGTCCACGCGCGCGTGAGCCAGGGCCTGTATGAAGGGCGGGGCGGCGAGCGGCACGGGCGGCCGAGGAGGAGGAGGCGAAGACCTGGCTGGCGGCGAGGCCGGAGGGCGGCAGCCAGGCGGAGTCGAGGAGGCTGGAGGGAGGCGGTCTGGCGGCTGGAGGGGCTCGGCTCAGCCACGAGCCGGGGCGACGGCAGCGGCAAGGCTAGGGAGGAGGAGGAGGAGAGAGAGAGAGAGGCACGAGAGAGAGAGAGCTCGGGGCTTTATAGGCGACGGCGGCGGCCACGACGAATCCGGCGGCCAGTGCGGGGGTTAGTGGCGTGGCGGGAGAAGAGCAAGGAGCCGGCCGTTACAATCACAACATGAGCACACAGGTTATCGTAATACCAGAACTTGATTCCATTCCTCAGGCCATGGCCAATGGAGCTTCACGGTTAGAACAGTCCCAGGAGAGTGACCAAGATATCGGTGCCTTCTGTTCCTCTGTAAAAGCTGATATCCGTCAGCCCCTTCTGCCCAATGACTCAGGTAGGACTCCAACAGTGAGCGCCGCTGTCAAAACTAATGGCGCTGAAAAAAAGAGAAATTTTACGGTGGATAACATGGTTAGTATTTAGTGGTAGTAAAATTAGATCTGGCCGTTCAATTTTGAGGGGTATTTTAGACTTTTGTTCATATGCCCTCTCGTCGGCGGACCGACGCTGCTCGTGGGCCATCAACAACGCTCGATCGCTCCTGTATTGAAAATAAAATAAATAAATAATTACAATAACACCCCTCGTATGATGCCTACTACCACTACTACCGGTGGAAGTAAAACTAAAACTAAACTAATCTGGTCCGTTAGATTAAGGGCCTGTTTGGATCCATGCAACTAATAGTTAGCTGCTAAAAATTAGCTGGAGTGGATCCAAACACCCCCACCTAATAGATCAGCTAATTATTAGCTAGACACCCAACTAATAGTTACTCCCTCTGTCCCACAAAGAGTGCATTTCTAGGTTTTTTAAGACAGATTAGTGTGCAAGGTAAATGACCAATGTGACCCTCATTACTCCATACACAAGCATGTTGATGCTTCGGTTTCCACAGGCACTTAAATGAGCATGCATACACTTACAGCTGGACCCTACAGACTAAAGATGCAATCTTTGTGGGACAAATTTTGAACACTAGAAATGCACTCTTTGTGGGACAGAGGGAGTATCTCATTAGCTAGACAAACCCAACTAATAGCAGCTAATAGGTGGCATTTAACCAAAATACCTTTCGCGTCTACCACCAATAGCATTTAATAGCATGGGTATTCTGGACAATAGCATTTATTAATAGCTAGCTAGCTAACTATTAGTTGCTAATGGACCCAAACAGACCCTAAATAGAATGAACGGCTATTATTCAATATTGTCCATCGTAAAAGAGCCCGAAAAAAAAACACAAAGGAAGAAGCGTGCGTCTGGCCAACAAAGCGTCCTCAAGGTTACCGTCAACGCAGAAGGCACAGCAGCATTTGGCCAGGAAGTTGGGGATTTTAGCACCCAACGACAAGATGAATGACAAAACATTTCAGCCTTATCTAAGCATCTTCAGCAAGCCGCCCAACCCCTTTGCGGAGTTGGCAGGATCACTGAACAAGGCCGATCTCACTGCGGCCTCCGAAGCGTGTTCCTGGGAAGTCCAGGAAAACTGATCCATCTACGATTCTAGCTACTGTTCCTTTTTGAAGGATCGAGACTATTAAAAAGGGGTGAATTTGTGTAAAATAATATCTAAAAGAATTTTTTTCTGTTTTTAATAATTCTGAAAATTACTAAAATAATGACTACATAAGAATCAATCTATAATAATTAATCTAAGATCATAGAAGAAAACTAGATTAAATATGCATACTAGAAAGTAATTGTATGCAAGCAATAATAGATCGTAATCCATACTCACTAAATTTCATCAGAGGATATACATATAGATCTCTTTACATAAAAACACAACCCTCAAATAATCTCCCAAAAAATTTCTTAACTTCTCTTTTCCTTTGCCTCTCTTTCTTCTCTTTCTCCTCTCTTCTCCCTTCAATCTCAGTGTGCGCTCGGCACTTTCCTTGTAGCATGCTACTGTAGTGCAAAGAACTGTAGCATGAAAAAACACTATAGCACCGAGATTACCTCGCCTGCCGATCCGCGTTCTAATTTCTTTCCATGCAACTCCTCAAAAATCAGGAGGACCCCTCCTATTTATTCTAAACAATTTATAACCACTTATCTCTAATCAAATACATGCATATATATCCACCTGGCCCAATCACACATGGCCCAAATACATGCACATACGGTCCAAAACTCACACATGCATGTGTTCGGCCGAATCTCGGCATACTAACTTATCAAACACCGAGAGCACATGATGTTTTATCAATTAGTACACCGTGTTCAGAGTGTTGCAACAGAACAATAATTAAAGACTGAATGTACTTTATTACAAACCATACCACGCAGGCTACATGTCCAAAACATAATTATACATAAGATCCAAGTACAACAAAAATATAATACATAGCTACTAGTTACACAAAAGATTGACGAAGCCGATGCCTAGGCTAGTCATCACTCTACCCTGCCTATTAGTACTTGGCCGTCTCGTCAAACCAACCGGATGCTTGAACGCCGGAGCCAGTTTCTATAAAGGGGAGGTTTAGCAAGAGTGTGTACAAAAGTACTCAGCAAGCATTATTAGCAAAATACAATAGATGAATTTTTTTCTCACATCATTCCTCTCGTGTCCATCCAAGTCCACTTTTTCTTAAAATCCATTTTTCATTAAATAAAGTTTTATTAGGAAAGTTGGGTTGATTTTAATTATCAAAAAATGCTGCTAGCATTCGTATATGAGACAGACTTAACTTTCATAGCCTCCAATCCAGGAGGCAGGCATGAATTCATGATTTGACCATGCACAAGTTTGTATCACTTTACCCATAGTGAACCCCACAAGAGAGGTCCCAAAATGTTTATCACTAGTCCAGTCCTAGATCTCCAGCCCTATTACCCGAGTCATGGACTCCTTCCCTAAACCGTCCATTGGTTCGCGGCTAACAGTTGTATCATGCTACCGCAGTAGCACTACTGATACTGAAAAGATGAGAAAGTTGCCTAGAGGGGGGGTGAATAGGCAGTTTAAAATTTAAACTAAATTTGTCGCAGCGGAAAGAGTATCGGAACTTCCGGTATTGGATCGGAACTTCCGATATAATCGGAACATCCGATACCAGTTCGGAATGTCCGATTGACTTTGGACACGGACAATTAATAACTGAGAGTAAAGAACTTGGAATGCAATCTAAGAACGTTATATCAACTAAATAAGGAAACAAGCTTAAGTAAAGTAGAGTAAAGACGCGAATTTGTTCCCGGAGTTCGGATTCTTGAGGGAATCCTACGTCTCCGTTGAGGAGGCTCCAAAGAGCCGGGTCTTTTCCAACCCTTTCCTCCCAAACCTCGGTCACACTTGAGGCTTGGTTTCACTATTGGTTCCTTTCCTTTCGGAGGCGGAGCCGGCCTTCACAAACTTCTCACGGCGTCCCACAATCCTTGGGAGCTCGTGAGCGACGCCTAGCCGTCTAGGAGTCCTTCAACCTCCAAGAGAAACAAATGCACGGTTGAATGATCTTGGAGGGACACTCTTAAGCTCGAGATGAATGACACTTGCTTTTCACTCTTAGCTCCAAATCTCACTTCTAGTCCTCACTCCTTGGATGATCCCTAAGATCAAAGGGGAGGGCTCAAAAGTAGACTAAAGAGGGCTCAAAGTGCACTAGAGTTCTGTCCAATAGAGTGTGTAACTCTCAAATGAGAGAGGGGTGGGGTATTTATAGTTTCTTGCAAAAACTAGCCGTTATACACCCACTCAGCTGCATATCGGAACTTCCGATATCAACATCGGAATGTCCGATATGTGCAAACAATAAGAACTCGAGCGCACTCCAACTGTCGAAAAAGGTGCATCGGAACTTCCGATGTTCCCAGAAAAGCCCTTGACAAAATGCTTCTAAGTCCATATCGGACTGTCTGATATAAACATCGGAACTTCCGATACCAATATCGGAATGTCCGATTTAATATATCGGAGTGTCCGATAATTCCAGAGAGCTCCCTTTTTTCGGTTTGAACGCATCGGAAGTTCCGATGTCAAATATCGGAACTTCCGATATTTCCAGAGAGCATCCTAGAAGGCATCAACAACACATCGGAACTTCCGATCGAAATTATCGGAACTTCCGATGCATCTACCACACACCGGACTGAAGCAAGCATGCACATCGGAATGTCCGGTCACATCGGAACTTCCGATATAATATCGGAATGTCCGACTTGAACATGAAAGAAACACATTCCGGTGCATACGCGGCGACTTAGGGTCTCAATTTAAATTGAAGTAACATTCATTTGAGCATAGAGACTATCCTAGATCATTTACGATGCATCCCTCTTAATAGTACGGCATTCCTACGACACAAAACATAGAAAATACAAGCGTAATGCCATTTTCCTCGCGTAATATTGTTTGAGGGTATCCATCGCACGTCGACGATCTCACTTTGAATCTTTTACCTGCTCATTAGCTCATTGAAGACATTAGTCTTGTCAGCGCATTAAGCGCTGGGGTACCCACGCAGCCGCATTAAGTACTGTCGCCAAGAGGACAGGTGGCGTTCAGGCCACTCCTCGAGGCGACCAGCCAAGGTGCTCGCCCAGGGGACAGGTGGCGTTAAGGCCACTCCTCGGGGCGACCAGCGAAGGTGCTCGCCGGAGGCGAGGTGGCGTCGAGCCACTCCTCGGGCGACCAGCGAAGGTGCTCGCCAGGGGCAGTGGCGTTGAGCCACTCCTCGGCGACAGCGAAGATGCTCGCCAGGGGCAGTGGCGTTGAGCCACTCCTCGAGCGATCGGCCAAGGTGCTCGCCGGAAGGGCGAGTGGCGTTGAGCCACTCCTGGGCGACGGCAAAGGTGCTCGCCAAGAGGGCGAGTGGCGTTGAGCCACTCCTGGGGCGTAGTTCGAGAATCAACCCCGTGTCGTCTTCTGAGGCGAAGGGTCAAGGGTATTTAATGCGAGGCGTGCGCATTAATTGCGAGTATGAAGGCTGTGATGTGGCTAGCGTCTTCCCTAAGCGCATTAATGATGGGTGGCGCCCGAATCGACATCCCCTCTCTCTGGCGGAGCATGCGGGGAGTAACAGGCGGGGCCCAAGGCGAAGTCTAAGTCGGCTAGGGCCAGACATTAAATGTGATGTAAGAGAATATGGCGGGTGCATTAAATGTCTTGTAATGCGTGTCGACAGCTTGCTTTACGCATAAGCTTGTAAGCCCCATGCGCCTCAGTGGCCAGTATAAAGGGAGCTAGGATGCATGGGAGATGGTTGTTGATCCTTGGTTGGCGAGAACCTCGAGAGGTCTTCTTCCCGACCTTGTAAGAACCTTGAACCCGAGAGGAAACCACCAAGCGGGACTAGGGTTATTACTCTGTGGAGGGCCGAACACAGGTAAACTTCATTGTCTTCTTGCTTGCTTCCAACATCCAGTTCTTCCTGTTTTTGGAGCGGTTGCCACAAAAGCCCCAAGTCCGAATCTCTCAAGCACCCAGTCTTAGGGTGCCTGTTGGTTAGTAAGCCGACAAGTCTCTTTAATCGCTTGTCATTAATCAACCAAAACCAATTTGGGGGCCTAGATGCACTTTCAGATACTCAACCCAAAACTTTATAAATATATAGCCTGAAAGAATCAACCGCAGCTAATTTTCTGTGTCGCCTCATTGGGCCTTCCGAAATACCCAGTTTTACACGCGTATTTATCTAATCTTACCCAATATGGAGATCATAATACCTTCCTAGGACAACATTTTCTGGCCGATTCCACACACTATGGTTGATACTAGAATTACGGCTCATTGCCTGAGTATAGTTATTTATCATTATATCATAGCCTATGTAGAGGGCCCCACCGACGAGCAGACCCTTCTCATCGGTGCCCACCATAATAAACATAAGCCAACTTATCCAATCACTAGATGAACCAACTCAATACCAAATCCAATTACCCATCCATCCTTCCATTTCTCAATCCATACCATCCATCCGCATCCGATTTAAGGTTTGGTTTGTAATATAACTTTTTCATTGCAGTGATGTAATTAATGAAAGTATTGGAAAACATTTTAATAAAATATGATTAAAGAAACTTGCCTAAACTCTGGTAAATATAATCGTCCTCTCTCGAAAGATGGAGATGGTGGTCTGATTTATTCAGTTCTTGTCCTGAAAAGTATAGTATATTAATTTTGAATATGATTCATGGTGTCCAACCATTAGAAGTAGCAATATTAATTGATGCTAGTTTTAATTCCTAATTTGAGCTAATCAACTAATGGTTAATTAAACTAATCATGTTCAAGTGCGACAAACCACTTTCCTAAATTTTTCCCATCTTTTCTCTCTCTCTTTTTCTCTTTTCTTTTCTCTTCTTTTCTTTCTCCTTTTCTTTTTCTTCTCTCTCTTTCTATTTTCTCTCCTTCAGCCGAAGCACTCGGGTGGCCCTTCTCTTTTCTTCCTCCAGACTGATTCCCTCGGTCTCCTCTCATGTTGCTAGCAACTTATCACTTGTTAGTCTTCCCATTGTTTAAGTGGGCTACCAAAAAATTGACAGGCTTCGAATAAATTTCCTTTGGAGAGGCGAACAAGAGTGCAAAGGAGGATATTGCTTAGTAGATTGGACCCAAGGTTTGTAGGCCCAAAGTCCTAGGTGGGCTAGGGCTCAAAGATTTTGACAATTTTGGTTGGGCACTCCGAATATGCTGGTAGTGGTACGAACGGAAAGCAAGAGACCTTGGATCGGGATGGAACTACCATACGATAGCATTGACAGGGACCTTTTCACAACAAGCACCACGGTTATGTTGGGAGATGGTGCAAAGGCAAAGTTTTGGTCCTCCAACTTGACGGAGGGGACCTCTCCAAAGCTCATGGCACCCGATTGTTTCCAACTCGTGCGGAGCAAGAATAGAACGGTACAGGAAGAACTACATAATAGCAGATGGATCTTGACCATGTGAAGAATAACTTCCCAAACACAACTAGAGGAATTCATTCTCCTATGGTAAGCCATCAGCTGGATCACCTTGCAACTCCAAATACAGTATGATATTGCTTGGTGATGGATGGAAGATGGAGAATTTCAACAAAAACAGAATATAGGACGCAATTCCATGGCTCGTTGGTAGATCAGAACTACAAAATTATTTGGCAAGCTAACACATAAAACAGGTGCAAGTTCTTCACATGGCTCTTTGTCCAACAAAGGATTCTAACGGCCGACAGATTGGTAGCGAGAGGCTGGCCTCATTGTACCATTTGTCCCTTATGTGGATCGAACCCAGAATCAGCTATTCATTTGCTGCGACTATGCCCTTTCACAAGACAGATATAGCACAGGGTCTTCCAATGGAATCACGTACGACCATCACCGGCTCACATGTTTGGCGGTCAAACATCGTCTTCTTCCTGGTGGCACGCGGTCCGCCAAAACATTCCTACGCGGCATCATAAGGAATTAGATAGAATCATCATCTACACGCTCTGGAGCATTTGGAAAGAAAAGAATGGCAGAATTTTCAACAACCGTTATCAAACCATACAAACGGTTTTCAATCTCATCTTATAGGATGTGACCAACGACAAAAGGCAGGGCCAAGGAGCAGCAGGACACAAAATGCTGATTACGTGCTTCAGGCCGATCCTTAGAAATCTCTTATCCGACTTGCATATTTGCCTAATCGCCTAGAGCTTCACAGGAGCCAACATGCTTGACACCTACGGGAGAACGCCAACTACAATCACACTCTGTAGTCTAACGGCTGATAATTTAGCGCGAAGAGGGTGGCCGTGCAATGATCGCTGCAGCCTCTGTAACGTCGACGCGGAGACTGCATCCCACCTCATGCTCAACTGTACCTTCGCTAAGCAGTTTTGGAGCCTATTCTTCACGTGTTTGGGTTACACCCCGCCGGCCAACCATCTCCAATCGGCACAGCACTCCATCGTCGACTGGTGGCAGCTCCTGCGAACAAAAACGGTGCGTGTTTCATGACGCGCGCTTGACGGGGCTTTGATCTATGGCTTCTGGAGCATCTGGAGAGAACGCAACGCTCGCATTTTCAATGGCTCGCCTAGCACCGTGCCACCGTCCTCACCATCGTCCGGATAGCCTAGCAAGAACGATCGACCTTCGAGTCTGCTACAAGACAGGAGCCCTGACAGCCTCCTCAAAACGACGCTTAGTTGGTCTCAGATCACCTCTTCCGACCGCTCCCTAGCGTATAAATCCAGGACCGTTGTTTGTTTGTTTTTTCCCTCTTTAGTTTTTCAGTCTCTTGTCTCTGGGGCCTGCGGCACGCCTTGCTCTATTTTCTCCTGTGTCTGAACGTTTCCGTTTTGCTGTTCTCATTTCTTCTTAATTGAATGGCAGAGCTCCTGCCGATTATTTCGAAGAAAAAAAACACACTCTGTTCTACAACTTCAGGCCGAAAGTTGTCAAACTGAAGATTAATTTTTATCTGAGGGGAACAATGTCATATACAGTCTGAAATGCAAGGAAGAGAATAGATTTGACAGTTCCAGCAAGAAGAGTCGATCAATAACTCACAAAAGCGCATAGCCTGACACTGAACAGGGAGGCCAAAACATCTCTGTCTGGATAATGAACAGGGAGGACGGAATACCAGGACCCCGTGCTCCAGTTACTTGTGTTGATAATCTTCTACTTTTTAATAGGAGGCGTACTAATTTTTTCACTGTCCTAAGGGCATCTGCAATGGTGTAGTCAATTACTAGCTATAAAAAATATACATGTCATCTATAGATAGTTAATAGACAACCTCTCCAATGGACTAGCTATAGTATTGTCTACAAAATTAAATATGGACACATATGTAAGAGGTGATAAATGCCTTGGAATCAGCTATAGCCTGACTATAAGTTAGTAGTAAGTCTATATCTCTCTCTTCTTTTTCTCCCATCCACCTAAGGGCATCTGCAATGGTGTAGCCAACTACTAGCTATAAAAAACGTACATGTCATCTATAGATATCTAAGGCTATTCCCAGTGCAAAGTATCATACTCCAATATCCAAGAATGCCACATAGGATGAAAAGTATGATACTGCATTAAAGAAACACTCTCTACAATGCATAGTATCATACTTATATGATTAAAATAATTAATTGGTGTGATGTTGTGTCTATGAAAGTGGGCCCAATGCGTTAGATTCTGTGCCACAGTCTAAGATATCGTGCCAAAGCAGTATCTTGTTCAAGATACAGCTTTCTTCTCCTTCCTATTTAATGCTTTGCCACATCAGCAAAAAATCATATGTGGCATCTATTTAACGAGTACGATACTACCCATTGAGAATAGCCTAATAGACAACCTCTTCAATGGACTAGTTATAGCATTGTCTACAAAAAAAATATGAACCCATATGTACGAGGTGATAAATGCCTTGGAATCAGCCATAGCCTGACTATAAATTAGTAGTTAGTCTATATCTCTCTCTTCTTTTTCTCTCATCCATCTAAACAAAATGCTGAGTTGGCACCCTTATAGTAAGCTGAAATGGTACCATTGCAGATGCCCTAAGCAAAATACTGAGTTGGCATTCTTATAGTAAGCTGAAGTAACACCATTGCAGATGCCCTAAACATCACTTGTTGGGAGTACAACTTTTTCTAGGGAAAAATCAGTCCGAAAACTGTGCCAAAATGGACATTGGATTTCCCGTCACGCCCTCGGTTTTGGGATTGCCGCCAGTTTGTTGGCGCAAAGCCCGCAGGCGGGAGGCAGCCCGTGGGGCAAGATGAGCGCGAGAAGGCAGCGCGTTCAAAAGCTCCCTATCTGGTTTTCCTCTGTGTTCATTGATGTCACTTGGTTTTCCTCTGTGTTTATTGATTTCACTAGCTGGTTGTAAAACAACCTGGTTATTTTTTCTCTCTCTCTTGAATGAAAAATAGAGCTCCTGCCAATCTTTCAAAAAAAAAAAATCTGTAAAACTTGGTACTATTTCCACGGCCAAAATGCATGTTTTACCTCCACAAGGTATGACATCTCTTTTTCAACTCACATCTTGACAGAATTATTCCTAAACAACAGCATTTAGCGAAGTGTTCGTGGCACCCCTGATATTTTGCAAGTTTGCACTGCTTACAGACTTACAGTTAAAAAAAAAGTAGAATTAATTTGATATATACCACTCCTCAACCTAAAAATTCGATCCCATATGTAAAAAATACCACTCAATAGCATGATTTTCAACGTGGGATCGAATTTTCAATTTGAGGAGCGGCAAAAATCAAATTAGCCCAAACGTCTCAGCGCAAAGCATACACGAAGCTAGAGCGTACAGCTACACAAGACCGAGGAGTACGTTTGCCGTCTTTCGTCGAGCTCTTCACAGCTCGCTCTTGTCAACCGTCCGAACTGGAACGGCAGGTATGGATTCCCACCACTCCCTCCAGCGCCGGCCTCCCTGCGGGTTTGACATGGCCTTCGCGACCCTGGTGTTCGCGACAAAGCCGCCCGCCGTCAGTCCGATCAGAACGTACCTGAACGGGATCACGGCCAGCGCCACCGCGGAACCTGTCAGCGTCCATACCATTGTCTCTGTGTGCTGCAAATAAGCCGAGGTGAATTGTTGCACCCAGCAACCAAATGGCACAAGGATCAACGATCACTGTGCATGAAGTATGAACTACGGTGATACCTTTGGCGACCTTGCTAGGAAAATAGACCATAGCCTGAGGATCGCAACATTTGCAGTCTTGATGTGTTCATGCACCTTCTTCAGACTCTGCTGTGCTTCCACTATGCTTTCCATTGTTGTCTTGTCCGAGGATGTATCAATGGTTACTTCTGAGCATATCTCGCCGACCTTTCTCTGTCTAGTCCAGACCATCACGCCTGCTGCCAGTATCAGGAATGCTGCCAACGCATAACAGATCCACTCGCTGCATTGGAAAAAAGAAGCTTGCACACGTTATGTTTTCTGTTCCATTTCCGGCTCAAATGCATTCAAATTCGTGACCAAGGTAAGCTTACTTGTATATGGTCAGCAAAATTACAGCAAGGACACCACCTGTGACAAGTGGTTTCTCCCACGAGGTTATCTGCTGGATCACTGGGCGCAATTTGCTGATGGGGCTAACCAACCCCTACATAGAAAGAAGAGAAATATTGAATGCAATGCTGGTTGGTTCAGTCGGTAGAAGAACAATGAGAACTGAAATTCGAAACAAATAAAACAAGATGACAAAATAAACAGAGAAAGAAATTGCCATACCACCAAAACAAGAAGGCTATCAGTGATACCTTCCTCCTTCATCCCTTCAATGGCAGCATTAGCAATTGTAACCTCCCTGGCTTCATCTCTTACTTGACCGATGGTATTTTCGAGGGACGCCAAGGGTTGCTCATGGCTACTCGAGTCCCTGTCGTGCTCTTTTGCCATCTCCACACTCAACGTGATTGGATGGGACTTACCCAGGCCCTTGAACACATAGGATGCACTAAGTGGAGTTATGGTCGACGTCTCTTTCAGGCTGCTGGCTAGTTGTTCGAGCACAAAATCACCTTTAGGAAGGTCATCGTATAGTGAGAATACTAGGAAGCTAGAAGGAGGTGGTGGCGACATCCTTAGCATCTCTCTTGCAGCATGGAGCCTTATTACTCCCAATATGATTCTTGAATGTACCTCCCATTTGTGAATGGGGGATTCTATGTTGTACATTGATATGAAACTGTGAACAAAGATTACTTCTCTTATCAGGGTAAGCCACATATCACGCCTTGTTGAGCTGGTCATCTCGGGGAACTCCAAAACTAGAGGTTCGGATCTGCGCAGAGGAATGGTTACTGTCTAACCCAACAAACAATGGCTATATTTTGTAAGAGGAATGTAGTGATAATAATTTAAAAGATGTTTTCGCTATATTTTTTTTTAAAAAAAATGATCAGTCTAAGTTCTCCATAAGAACACCAAAAGGAGAAATGTGAGATGGAACTCACAGTGACTCAAATGTGATGCCTTTGTCAAACAAAGGTGCGCCAAAAGGACCTGTTGAAGATGCTTTAACTTGCTGTTCTATTTCAGTGCCTGAAAGCTCCACTTTCAATGCAGGTTCATATGAAATTTTGGTAGAAGCCTCAAAATAGAGCGCCTTGTTTGTCAGAGTCAGCCTACCTGTGTAGTCCACAACAACCAAACGTTCCGTACTTCAAATGTAAACCGTATAGTAAATCGAAAATAGTAATGCAGGATGCTAGGATCTGAAGAAACCAGAAAGAATAAACAAGTGATCAAATTGATGACCTGGCCAACTGGTGGTACCGATGTGCCGGACCACCCTTTGTGTTCCAGCTGTTCCCTCCATGTGCAAGATGAACTCATCTTCAGCGAGTTCAATTCCTGTTGGAGTTGGCAGTTTTTGCAAAAACTTGAAAGACCTAAGGAAAGTTCATTTGAATGTTGTGACATCCAACAGATCGGTTAGGAAACTAGTGTTTGATACAATGCTGATTATGTTTGCAAAAGGAAGAATAGAGTTGCTTTTATGCATCACTATTTGGAAGTTGAACAAATATTGATGCATAAATGAATGGTAGACGGTGAAAGTCACTTTCACCTGCTTTAAGATTTGTACAATTTGTATTGGAATGGTGATGCATAGAAACACTACTCAAGGAAGAATATTTGATCTGACTGCGGAAGTGGTGGCATACTTATCCATTTCTTTCAGGAATTTGTCATAAGCAGGATAGTGAAGCCTATTAGCTGTGGTAGCAGTCAGGGCTTCAAAAGTGAATCGAGCATTGACAACATCAGATGCCAAAGGGAATACAGATCCAAACCACACATACGCATCTTCTCCAACCGTCGGTTCTTCGTTCACCTACAACATTGTTAAACAATAAATAGCTTACAGAAAATCATACTGTGAAGATACCACTAATTAGTTAGTAAGAGGTAAGCAGTTATATCTTTGACTTACAAGGAGAGACATGATATCTGCATAGAACAGTGAAGTGTCATCATCCATCACTGCTTCATTTGCTCCAAGTGTTTCCTTCTTATCTTCTCTTTCTTTCGCTATGCTCTCCTGCAATATTTGTCGCACCAGCCAGTTAGTTCAGAATCCAAGCATTAGCGTTTGTCACATATTTATCCAGAATCGCCGACCATGGTAATTTGTTGATCCGAAGGACTGGGGGCCTCCCAAGCTAGCATCATATCAAAAGTGAATCGACTAAGCGATCCCTCATGAATCTTGTCGCCTAGATCAGGAGATGTAATAACTTGCAGGGCCTGAAGGCTACAAAACTCGACAAGCCTTCTTGAATAGCTGTCCACTGCAGCAGTCTTCGAGCACAACTCAAAGTCTGCGACCATTTCATCAGCACTTTTGTCCAATTTCCTGTACGCCATGAACGTACGTGTTAGTTACTCCATTATAAGCATTATCTGGAAGCATGCACTGGAACAAAATGGTGGCTGAATAACACAACAGAGAGGACCCTTTTGGTGTGCAATGGTGGTCTGGTGGGTGCACACAAGGTCACGCAGGTGCGAGCTTCACTTCTACCTTAATACGAAGTGTGAAGTGTGGGGCAATAGGTATTATCTCTTCACACCATCGTTTTAGTAACACAGTAGTAGCCTATGTGAAAAGGGCTGGATTTTTATGACTAATTAAATGAGCTAACAATTTTGTGGGGCTTCCATTGGCTAATCACCAGGTAAACTAATGAAAATGAGTATGGACTAGACTTTATTGTTCTCACAACATGTCTACTTCCTCGGTTTCAATTTTGCCTATCAATCAGGAAACTAGATAGATTTCAGATTTGTAAGAAATACGGTACACAGTTACCAGCTAGAGATCGCACAGTCGACACATCAGAAAGTTTGGAATTTTAGGCGGCAGCTAAACGTCCAAACGCATGCATGAATTGACAAACCGCGCGATAACCCGAGAATTTGCATGCAGTAGAGATCGAGTTCCATCCAATTGATGGAGAAATGAATCAACAGAATCGACCAATTAAGACGGGCGGGCCGGGAGAGATCGATGGTTGTAACTAATTAGCGGACGACGTCGGAGAGAAGGCACGCACAGGGAGCATTGCTGGAGCACGTGGTTGGCGATGGAGGAGAGGTGCTTCCGGCCTCCCCCTGCCGGCGGCTTGCTCGTCGCCGGTGCGGCCTCTCCGTTCTCCGCCGCCATCGTTTTCTGGCTATCGATCACTTGCATATCCACCGTTTTTTCTTCTGGCGCAATGGAGGTGTGTAGGAGCGGGCGGGTCGCGCCTATTCGGCGGTGGGTGCGCGTGCATGAGCGCATGCAGCTCGCCACCTCGTCGCGTTTCCATTCCACGCGCCTCCTGCTCCCGCCGTCCACGTCCCCCCCTCGTTCTCTTCGCTCGGTTGTCCATTCCGCCTCGCTCCCGGCTCGCCTGCAGGCAATAGACTCGGAGAAAGTTTGGTCCTTGGATAGTACCATGGGCCGGCCATCGCCTGTCCATGGGCGTCATGTTTGTTGGAATGCTGCCTTAAGCCCGATAGCGTGGCGTATGAATGAAAAGAAACTTGGCCAGACCTTCGTAGGCGGGAACCATGCACTGGACCGTAGAGCCACGAATTTTTTTTTAAAATAATCATATTTTATTTGTGAAATATAAAAATATATCAGATTTAATTTTTTTTTCAAAAGTACTGGGCACCAGTCGCGTCACCGTGGCGCGACAGAGCGCCGGACATTTTTTTTTTTCTCAATCGCGGTTCAATCGCGCGACTAGTATTTTTTAATTTTTTTCCCCGTCGCACATTGATGTAGCAATTGGAAATTTTTTATTTTTTTAATTTAATTTGATCTTTTAATTTAATATTTTATATCTTTTGCTAGGAAGCTCCAAATCTAACGAAATAAATTTCTAATTTTGTATTAAGCTGTAAGGATTCATATTATATAATAAAAACTACTATGTTCTATACAGATATAAATTGTTTGAATCAAGTTTACTTGAAGACCCTTTTATGAATTATGAAGAAATTATGCTAACCATGGCTCTAAAAATTATAAAATAAATATTACTTATTTCTAAGATCTTAGATGTCCTATTTTTGAAAAAATATTTAGGAATGAACTCAGTTTAATAAACTAAATGACTATAAAAATCCTCTCTTGCATGCAACATAAAGTAGTTAAAATATAGATAAAATGAAGATGAAATTTGGTAAAACCAGTTTTTTTGTATTCTTGGGGTCACAAGGGTCCTCAAGTAAACTTGATTCAAACAATTTATATCTGCATATAATATAGTAGTTTTTATTATATAATCTGAATACTTATAGCTTAATACAAATTTAGAAATTTATTTCGTTGGATTTGGAGCTTCCTAGCAAAAGATATAAAATATTGAATTAAAAGATCAAATTAAATTGAAAAAAATAAAAAATTTCCAATGGCTACATCAATGTGCAACTGGAAAAAAAATAAAAAAATACTAGTCGCGCGATTGAACCGTGACTGAAATATAATACTTACATGTACATGAGTTGTTATCACATTAAATAGAAAGAAAACCAAGCAAATCATAGTGATTATCACATGTACATGAGTTGTTGTCGACTATAATACTTACAATTATTGCATCCATACAATTTAGATGCAAAGCGAGGTGTAAATTAAATATTTTTCCAGAATATAGTAGTGCATATATCAAAGAGCAGATTTAGTCCATTCTTCCTAAAAAAATACATTTAAACATGATATTTTACGGACTGCCGAAAAGGCTTAAGCATTTCTAGTATTCAAACTTTGACTACAAAAAAATAATGCATACGATAGCTAAACTTAATTTTTTTATATATTTGGGATCCTTGTGACCCTAGGAATACAACAAAACTGGTTTTACCAAATTTCATCTTCATTTTATCCATATTTTAATTACTTTATATTGTATGCAAGGGAGAATTCTTACACGTCAGCGCCCACAGTTAGGTCCTGAGCTATTCGGATTTGGTCATTTGGGGTGGTTGCTATTGCTTTCCAAATGACAACCAACCTTCATCAGTATTCCAAACTGTATTGTATAGGCGTGCTCCGTTGCTATCATATCGTACACTCCACCTGCAACCACTAGCAGCAATGCAGCATTCGCCCAAGCTACCGAAATACTCCAGACACAAACTTCGTCGACGGCTCTATCTACTCTTAAAATAAGCTAAGTACGGTATGCAGATAACTTCTGGTGGCAGGAGGACACACTCGTGAAGGCAAGGGAAGGTAGCAGCTACCGAGGGAGCGCAACCCAGCTTCCCCTGCTCCCCTGCAGACGCCATTCCACGAAGCGATTCCTCCTCCCGTGCTGCACTCCGCCCCGGTATATTATATATATATGCTCATAGGCACTACTAGCTTAATTCCTGCATCCTCCGACCAATCAACTCTTGCTCATCGATCGCTGCCACATCAATCTCCACCTGAACCTGATCATCAGCCATGGACGCCGCCGAGCGCACGTACGTGGACTTCGTGCCGCCGCACAGCCTTGTCGAGGAGGCCGACAAGCAGACCTTCATCGTCGACCTCTCTGCAGCAGGCATGCATACACTTCTCTGCTTCGCTGTAGTTATCGATACCGGTATATTGGTATGGCCGGTATATACTATTTCGGTACATAAATAGATACGAAATAGCTCTATGTACTATATTGGTCTCGATGCCGGTCAATGTCGGTCATGCCGATGTAATTAATAGTATGATTTGTTGAACTATATATTGTATTTGATAGTACTACTATGTATTTAATTAGAGCAATATTCTAAGTGAATTTTGGTGTACATATAATTAAATATATCTATATTTATAAATATATACTATTATACTAAATCCAAAACGGTATATCAGTATAAACCCGTATCAGATCTACCGTATAATCTCCATCCGGTACGGTATCGACAGGTTTCCACACTTAAACTCTCCTTCCTAGCGTCTAAACACGCGTGCCTTTGTGTGTGATGCACTGATGCATGCAGGGTTCAAGAAGGAGCAGCTCAGGGTGCAGAAGGACAACAGCGGGAGGCTGAAGATTAGCGGCGAGCGGCCGCTCGAGGGCGGCCAGTGGAGCCGCTTTCGCAAGGGCCTCCAAGTCCCCGAGGGCTGCGACGCCGGCGAAATCCGGGCGAGGTTCGAGAAGGACGGCTTCCTCCACATCGTAATGCCAAGGTTGTCGCCGGCCGGGGAGCCAAAGGCGGCAGAGGCGAAGACGGGTGATGATGCCGGCCAAGATCAGAAAGCAGCTGGTCACGGTGCCGCACAGCAAACCGCTGCCGCAGAAGCCGAACAAGAGAAGAAGCGCCGGGAGGAGGAGGAGGACGCCAGGAAGCGTCCTGATCAACGAGAAGAGCACACGAGCGAAGGCGACGGCGGCAGAGGAGAGGCGGTGGCTGCACCTACCACTCGACCGGCGTACGGCGCGGTTCGGGACCGGAGGAAGATGGTGTGGACACTGCTCCTTGCTGTGGTGCTGGCCTTGGTAGGCGCTGGGTGGTATGCTATTGCTAAGTACAGGTTGCTGGATCCATCGGCTGAGCCGGCGCCGGCAGATGATCATATAGTCGGGCTCTCTGACTATTGATCGCCGTGCAATGACAGTGATGATGATGCGTGAGCCAGCTGAACAATGTTTAGCTGCGACCTGTAACAAAATGGAATGGTAACATAGTAAAGTGGCAGAAAGAGCATGGTATGTACGAGAAAAGTAAAGGTATCAACCCAGCAGAACGCCCCAAGCTTCTTTGCGAATGCATCTCTGAAGCAATCCCTTCATCCTCTCGAGTGGCATTGCAGTACCCTGCTCTCCACGCGCCACGCCGACCTAGATGAGGCAACCCATCAAAGCAACACCATACGTCCAAGGAATTTTTCGTATTTAATACAAGATTTAACCCATATTCACAAGACGATACAACACTTTCGCATATTTACAAACAAACCCAATCAAACCTGAAATTTCAAGTTCCGAGTATAGAGCAAATACGCAGTACCCGAGATCTGGGAAACCGAATACGCCATAACTGAAATTTAAAATTTCGGGTATGCATAACCGGAATTTCAAATTCCGAGTATGAGTGGGTTTTTTTTTTTTGTAAATACGCGAAAGTGTTGATCAAAAACCTGGTATATGATAAATACGCAATACTCAGGATCTCGGAAACCGAATATGCCATACTCGAAATTTGAAATTCTAGATATGCATAATCGGAATTTGAAATTCCGGGTATGAGTAGGTTTTTTGTAAATACGCGAAAGTGTGGTATCGTTTTGTAAATACGGGTCGAATCTTGTTTCGAATACGAAAATTTGGTACGTCCAACCAAATCACTCCTATGACCCATGCCGCTCATACAAGGAGCAACCCTGACAGCGTCCCCACAAAGTTTCAGGAACAAAATCATCATCATGGTACCAAAATCAGTGGCCTAATCGAAATAAATGGGCAAAAAATCAACAAATATATATTTTTCCAATAAAGAATCTAGACACATTAGTCATCAACATCCCAATAAGCAGGAAATGTGCCTACATTGGATTGTATATAACAGCAATTTCTTCCGCAATGATGATTTAGCTCTGTTATCTAACAACTAGCTACAGGCTCATCGAATTTTGGATAAGAGGAATGTGGAACACGAATCCAGTATACAAGAATCAACTAACGAAGTGCATATGTCCGTAAACGGCAGCAAAAAACTATTGCATCCGCATCTGTCTTTTGGTAGGACTGAACCGCTGGCGCACTTGATAGCAATTGAGTCCGTTAATTTTTATGATATATGTTTTCTCCATTGCAAACCATTAAGACCAGAATTGCAGACACGATCACATCGCAGTACCAGTTCCAATTAAATTGCAAAGTATACAGGATTCGATCTTCTCCCGCTGTATTATCTTATAGCCCCAAGCAGATTTGCGCCTCCAAGCTTAGCTCCAGTTAAATGCTGTCCATCAAAATAAAACATAGTTTAAGATACAGGCTTAGACTTCTAAATCTTGTCTGGTATCATGGGATTAGCACCAGTACTTGCACAAGAAATGAGGTAAACAGAACTACGCAAGATCCTTCAGGCTTTAATTTTATCTAGGTGGCTATTGCTTCATATTTGCAAACAATGGAAGTAATGTAGATAAATAGTTCTGATCCCACACGATGTTAGTGGAAGTGAATTCACAATTCAGGTAAACTGAAAAGAAAAAGTAGCAAACAGGACAGCGTACAGTTTCACGCAAATCAACTTCTCGCAAGTAGGCTCGCTGAAGATTTGCACCTTGCAAGTTTGTACCGGCCAACTTAGCCCCCTGCAAATCAGAGTGTCAGACTAGCTTAGCATAGGGATCTGAATGACTCGGTGCCATGTGAATCCATTGTCCGGTAAGGCACCAGACAAGAGGAATTGACGTTAATGCTAATGCTGTTTCGTTTATGTATGCTTCAGTAAACAGAAGAATTGACCCACATGGTACAAGACATCAAACAGTCATGGTTCTGGACAAAGTAAGATAATGGGTATTCAGTGTTATCACGATTTACTGAGGGTTAGCACATTTTCACTTGTGTGAATGTCATACTTACAAAGAAGACCCTGATAAAAAGATGTTCTTATATTGTCGGCACTACTCAGTTAAGATGATCAGCATAAATTTGTTCTTTGGTATCCCCCTACTAGTGATAGAAACCTGCAATATCGTTCAAAAACCCAACAAGAACTGATCACGATTTAGAAAAAAGATCCTATTTGTTGACATTTCATAAGCAAAACGCAATATGCACATGCACATCCCATGACCATCATGTCTTTGGAACATTTCCTGGTGATTCTCTTCAATAGTTCTCTTCTAGTGGAAGCTTCAAACTCTTTATTTCAAGCTTGAGAGTAAAGGAACTTAAATCCATTAAAGTTTAAATTCAGCCTTTGTGAGGAATGGGTATGTAGTGTACACAGGGAAATTTCACTACTGGGCTAAAAAAAATCAGGATGATATATTATAGAAAAAAAGAAATTACAATCATAACTACATCACAAAGCCATGTTTGACATGGTGGTTAGGCAGCAGGCTTGGAGGCCATGTGTTGAATGCTCAAAACCTCACAGCCAGAAAATATTTAGCTTTTTGATTTTTCCATCCAAAAAATCAGATTTCAATTCAAAAAATTCAGTTACCGGCAGTAACCAGAAATTCGTGGGGTCCAAAATTTTTTCAAAACGACATTTTAATTCCTGACTATATACAGTGTGTGTAAGATTTGCTAAATCAGCATTTTCCATTAAGTCTATAGTACATTCCCTCAAATAGCTATTCATAAGGAGTGAAACAGATAATAGAAAAAGGAAGCAAAAAAAAGTTTGAACAACAGCCAGCAGGATCATTCAACACATTAAATACAAGCCAGATAATCAGCAGCCTTTAGCTAGAGGTTTTATTTTAAATATTATTGTTGTCACAAGGTTGTTTTACCTTGAGATTGGCCCCTTCAAGGTTAGCTCCATTCAGGTTGGCATTCATAAGGTTAGCACTCTGAAAATCCATTTAAATTGACAATAAGATACACAGGAAATGAATAATCAGCATGCAAACGTAGATGGTTTTTGGATTTACTAAAAACAATGTTCTATGAAGCTTCTATGTGAAACTATGTAGGAAAAGAGAAAATGGCCCAATGAGGAGTCAATAGATTTTTTCGGCAAGGACTGGATTCTGCTGCCATATTTTGGATAATAATATTATAGGGAAGGGATGGAAAATAGGTATCTAAGTGCCACTGGCAGCAGAACTAACATCTAACAACAACAAAACAAAGAGAAAGAATATGCCTTGCTTCATGCCACTGTTTAATTATTTTTTGGGGTATACTGAACAGCAACTCAATATTTTAGCAGAGAGTTTCAGCAGCAGAGCAGGAAACAGAGAATATTTATAAAACATACTACGCACAACGATTCACAAACCTGTAAATGGGCGGAACGAAGATCCGTTTCAATGAAGCTACTACGTGTTAAGCATGCATCTGCAAAACAGGCCTAGCAACTCAATCACTTCCTATTTAGTGTTAAGAAGCATAGAAACTCAATCAGGGATCTTTTCAATAATATGATAAAATCAACTTGTACATCCCAAAGGGGAGAGAGAGCAAGCAAAGCATAGCTTAATATAGTACAATTGACAAAGATCTCCTCTAGTGGTACAATTGTCACAAGCCAAGAAAATGAAGAAACAGGATAAGATTGAGCATAATTTTTTTAGCAATATCATGAGCATATAAACATAAAAAATTACAAATAAATTGTGATCAAGTCAAACATTATAAAGGAAAAAAAATGATTGCATGCCTTGTAGGTTTGCACTTTGAAGGTTTGCTCTGTCTAGTACAGAATCTTGAAGATTTGCTCCAATAAGCTCACACCTGTTAGTCCAAATTGAGTAATTGCAAACAACATCAACGAAAAAACAGAAAAAGGGATAAATAGATAGTTAACCAGTTTCCTATGCACCCAGCACCCATACAAAAAGTAAAAGGAAAGAAAATTTCATCTTTGCAAGAAGCTTGTTGGTGTATCTTACTCATGTAAATTTGCGCGTTGAAATGACGAACAGGTAGCTTCCACCAGCTGCCAAGAACATGGAAGGCAAGTTATTATCCATACATATTTGATATTTCTTAAAAAAAATGTCTTAGATAATTTTTTAGCTGGTGACACATAGTTGAAATGTTTTAAAACATATCAGAGTAATTATCATAGTTGCTAAGGGTTAACACTGCATCAAAAGCAGATAAATGACAATACAGAATCTTAGTGTGAGTGATATACCCTAAATTTTGCTTTATGAAGATTAGCACAGGAAAAATTGGTGTTCTCAATGCATGCATAGCTGAAGTCCACCTCTGATAAATCCTGTAGAGCATACAAAATCCATTTATAATAGTGCAATTCATCGACAAGAAGAAACTAAAGAAAAATACTTGTGCGCTTTTTTTTTCACATATGCTACACAAAGATAAGCCGAGCAAGGACATAAAATGGAGTCGCTAACGCCAATAGAGAACAAAAAGAAGCAAGTCTCTCCAAGATCTTACAAGCTTAGATAGATCAAGCCCGGATAGATTTACACCGCGAAATCTGACTTTCTGGGCTTGGATGCACTTGATCACATCCTTGCGCGTCAATTCGGCCTCCGACGAATTCTCAGCCTTTTTCCAACCCAATTTCTCATTTATGTAATCAGCCAAACCCTAGAAAACAAACCATCATCTTTGTGACGACGGCTGATCCGAAGCTGGAACCCAATGAATCGAAGAAGGTGCAATTGAGAGTTTCTATTACGAGCAACTGATAGTACTCCGCCTCTCGCAGGACCTGTTGGTACCCGGATTCCGACAGCTCGGGGATGGCGCCGTCCCTCAGCCAATTGAGAATATGCCTGAAATGCTTCCCGTCCCTGTCGACGAACACCATCCCCTGCACCCACCATTCTTCAGTTGAGGTTACTACAGCTGCAAGAAACGGCGACGACAGAGCTCCATTGAGGGATCGTACCGTGGTGGGATGGCGCGGGAGCGTGTGCCTCCCGCTGAACATGGCCGCCAGCATGGAGTCGGGCTCCCGCTGCGTGAGCGTCTCGGCAGTGGTCGCGTACTTCTTGCCCCCTGCATCATAACAGTAATAAGCTTCCAATTCTCGTCCGAACGGGCAGTGGGGGGTGAGGCGGGGAGCGGCGAATCCGAGAACGGAGAAGGGACCGACCGATGTTGAGGAGAACCGGAGGGGAGGAGGAGGGCTCCGACGACTGCATCGCCGCCGCGGCTGGCCTTGGCCGGCTCACTGGTTCTGGTTGCGGCTGGGTTTTTTGCTCCGTGCGACGTGGTCGGTGAGCACCTCCGACTCTGCGAGCGAGAGAGGAAGAGGATCTGCGGAGGGGGGATCTGGGGGAATTTTTTTTTAAAATAAATATTTTTTAATCGATAAATTCAAAAATATACCTAAAATAAAAAAATTACAAAACTAGCCTCCAGTCGCGTAGCAGCGAAATGGGTCAGTCGCGCCACATGGCAGCGACACGCAGGTCAATCGCGCCACGTGGCATTTTTCCATTTAATGAATAATTTTTAATTCATCATATAGTCTAATAATTCATATCGGATGCTAGGAACCTCAAAAAATTATGAATTTTGTTTTAAATTTTTATTATGCTATAAGAATTCATAATATATTAAAAAAAAGTAGCATGTTTTATGCAAATTTAAAATGTTAAAATCAGGTTATTAAAAGATCATTTTAGGTATTATGAAGAAACTATATAAACCATGGCTCCAAATTATGAAATTTTTTGTGAGATATTTTGAATCCTTATGGCTTAATATATATTTATAATTTTTTTCCATGATTTTTGGACACATGGTTTATATAGTTTCTTCATAATACCTAAAATGGTCTTTTAGTAAATTTGATTTTAACATTTTAAATTTGAATGAAACATGCTACTTTTTTTAATATATTATGAATTTCTATAGCGTAATAAAAATTTAGAAATTTTTTTCATAATTTTTGAAGTCATGGTTTATATAGTTTCTTCATAATACCTAAAATAATCTTTTAGTAACCTGATTTTAACATTTTAAATTTGCATGAAACATGCTACTTTTTTTAATATATTATGAATGCTTATAGCGTAATAAAAATTTTAAAAAAAATTCATAATTTTTGGACCCATGGTTTATATAGTTTATAGCCATGGTTTGACAAATGCCAAGTAAGGGAATATTGTGTGTACTCTATAATCAATCTACAATTTTAGTATTGCAAAATACTACAAAAGAACATTAACGGTGATTAGAAGTCTACGACTCAAGAAACAAATTTACACGCAGGGGCTAGGATTGGCAATTGGAGCTACCCTCTTGGATATCAAGAACTCTAGCTAGCTTCAGTTACAGTCATGACATTCATGCTAGCAGGAGGATTCTTCGTAAAGGTGAGATGCAATGCAACGCTAAAATACTTCTTGCGCAAATACATATCGAGATGTAATCTTGCAAGGGCAAGTAATAAATGTCTTGGATTATTATACTGACTAACTCTCTGTGATCTGCATCGCCCTCCTTTCTTTCTACTCTGATACGCAGAGCGTTCCACCATTCATGTCCTGGCTCCGCTACCTGTCCTTCAACTACCACACCTACAGGCTACCGCTGAAGGTGCAATACGATCATGTGCCGGACACCCTGATCAACGCTACACCTCTCGATAACGGCGTGACAGAGGTGGGTGCTCTGGTTGCGATGATCATCGGGTACCGCGTGCTGGCGTATCTGTCCCTTCGAAGAGTGAAAGCTTGCTTGTATTTAGCCTGAATCGTATGAGTGGATGCAACTGTATCTGTTAGATATATGTTTGGTTTTCTATTCATCCTGGTCAGGTGGATGCAATTGCATCCACTCATACAGGATGGAGAAAACAAAGAAATTGAACTTCTCTCTAATGTAGGCCCGTAAGATGCACAAACAAGCAACCAAACAACTTAATTTGCATCCACTCAGTCAGACCAAAGCTAGTCTGGATGGCTCATACGAAACAAGTTAGGATGGTGCAGGTAACCAAACACACCTAAAATGAGTGAATCAGGTCGTCAGCTGCACTAACCGGAAGCTGAAGGCTGCAATTATGGCACTGGTACTTCTTACCGGCAGTTCCGATATAGGAAAGTTTGTACGCCATAAAAAGATGGATCATTTTTTGAGCAGTGCTTTTGTACTTTTTCTTTCAATATAAGTTGTATAAATCTTGAAGCAAACGAATAGGTAAGGAATCCTCATCTGCTTTTCATTACTGCTTTAATATTTATGTAGCCCTTTTTTTTTAAAACAAAGAGCGTAGAAGCACCTCTTTTTTGTATATATATTGTTCTGTGTCTTTCTGCTACCTTCAGAGCGTGACAAATATATTTACCTGTTGCTAGTTGCCACATAGGCCAAATGCGAACGCTGAGCAATAAATAGTGGGAGTGTATATGTATCATCTGGATGTTTTTGTTTTAGCTAATATCCAAATTTTGGACCGTTGAATATCTCACCCGAATATCACCGGGTCGTTAGATCAAATCATAGGATCGGATGTAATCGACACTCTCAAATCTCAACAATGATCCGATAGTTCTATATTTGAGTAATTTCAGCAATAAAAACATCCAATGAAATTTATCAAATCCCATAAATAGTAGCTGGCGCTAGCCGCAAACCGACTTAGATTACGTACATCCCTTAACATCTAAAGTAGACGCTAAGGTTGACACTTGACACACCATTTCTCTACATAAAACCATTGTTAGCCACTTGTATTTAAACCTTAGCACCATAAATTCTATCGTCGAAATAAATATTCACATAAATGGATCGACTGGATCTATATATGGCACCAATGGTTCACCCTGCTAATCGTGTACGTATCTAGTACCCTGTTGGTGTAAGTTTATGGATTTGTTAGGCAACGCTGAGCTAAAAACTTATCTCGTGATTTCAGTCAAATTTCTTCCAAACGTTGGATGTGTTTGAAGCATAATGTACCCGACCTATGAATTAGAAAAATCCTAATCTTCGAGTTATCTCCGGTGCCAAAGATGATGTTCTCTGTCACCAGCGCCGAAGGAGGTGGCAGTGGCGGATGTAGTAAAATCCTATGGATTGCGTGTACTAAATGCAACCGATAAGCAACCGATGGTAAAGCCCTTACAATCTTGCGCACCTTTAGATTCAACATGTACATCTTCTCTCTTAAGCTGGCGCCATGTTTTCTTCTATATTCAAATACCTAGTCTTATAAATATACTATAGATGTTAATTATATCTATAGACGTTTTATCAAACAATTTAAGGATGTGCTACTTAAGAATGTGAGTATAGCTAATAAAGAAACTTAAGGATGTATTGTACACGAACTCCTTCACTATCCCCTCCGTATATTGATGTACTGTACACTACACGGTATTGTACTGTGCTATGACATGTAAAGAGATGTACAGTGCTTTATATAATACATGGAAGTAATATTGTCGTGTACTTCGTATAATACATGGAGTATAATTTTTGTGTACTTCATCTTGAGTATGAAGTAGAATCACATGGTTTAAAATTTAAAATGAGGCATGAGAGTTTGATGTGTCAGATAATGATGAGATAAAAAATGGTTTGAAAGGACATTATTTTTTTGTGAATGTTTTGGTTTCCTTGTAGGCACGAATCTGGAGAAAATGGATGGCTCGGTAGTACGTACAAATAAAGGCACGTACAATAATACATATCAGCTGTCTATATGAGTATGTTATATAGGATTTTGGATAACGTGAAGAGAGAAAGATCATATCTACTATTTAACAGATAACCTTATAGACAATTTTACAGCCTTATAGACAGTTTTATACTGTGTATACCATTGTATAGACAGTCTATTAATTGTATGAGAGATCATTACAGGTAGTTATATAGAAAGTCTATTGTATAAATTGTCTTTAATTCTATGTATAGATGATATGAAGGTATACTACATGCAATGATCACATGTTCGAAACAAATTCACAAAATCATTTTTGGTGATTTTTCATCGAAAATTGATTTTCAATTATCGGCAAAAACAGCTCAAAATCGCATAAATACCGAACTCTTTGAAATCGGCGATAAAAAAATTTAAAATCGACCGATTTTGCCTATTTTCGAGCGATTTTCACCGATTTTTCTTCGAAAATCGGCAAACTAAGTGATGGCAGTTTCCTCACTGATTTTCATTGAATTTTTTTTTCCAAAAAATCAGAATAAATCCCAATTAATCTATAAAACACCTTAAAGAAATTGCAAAAAATTTTAATTCATTTAGTGCTTATGAAAAATAAAAAACAGCAATTAATGAAAAAGAGCAAACACTGTTAGATTTTTATAAAAATTTACAAACTTGGTCATTATCAAAATTTTAATGGTATCATAAAGAGTACCAAATGATCATGCATTAAAATATTTAGAAATACTAGACTTCATTTAGTGCCCCTAGAAAATAAAAAATAAAAGAATATATATAAAGACAGTAACACTGTCAATTTTTTTTTAAAAAAATACACAAATATGATCATCATTTGAAAATTTTACATAATCATTATCATTGCCTCAGAACCTCACACAAAAATGTCCGCAAATATTAAACTTCATTTAGTCCCCATAGAAAATAAAAAATATAAGAGCATGTATAATTAGAGTAGCACAGTCAAAAGTTTTAAAAATACACAAATCTAGTAATGATCTGAAACTTTTACAACATCATTAGCATTGCCTCAAGACCTCACCAAAAAAATTTCCAACACTTTTTTTATACATTTTTCTAAATTTCCCTAATTTTTTGAATTTCAATTCCACCGATTTACTAAACAGTTTTGAAAGTCAAACTACATCGATACTGGCAATTTTCGCAAAAAATCGCTCAATTATTATTGACAATTTTTGGAGCCTGGAACTGCCTTTCCGTCCCAACACAGCAATGTTTATCTATGTTGTTTTACAATTTTTTCAACTGAATTTCTGGACTCCATTGGGCTCTCCAATTTTCAATTTCTGAACTCATATTTCTGCCGTTCAGGTTAAAGTAAAACAAAATAAAAAAAAATGCTTGAACTTTCGAACTGACCGTGTTAACTCTATGGCTCTAACCGGCTTTTAACTGATGTGCTTTGTTACTGTTTACAAAGTACATACTGTGGCCCAACAGATATCATAATGGAAGTACCAACACGAACAATGGACAACAAGCATAAACACAACACATACAGTAATATTGCGTCTGTATCACCACCATGGCAGTACGAGATGTGCTAATTTCAGGTCAATATCTTTACAGAAAGGCCAAGTCTCTCATTGCTACTCAGTGTTCCATGTATTGACATGGTGGTGGGCTTATCTTTGTTTTCTCTCCTGCAGGAAATGAGGCACACATGAATCAATATTTATGAGGTCGGCAGGTTTATGTCGGCATCAAGCCATCAAAATATCACTTGTGCAGCTGCGCTATAAGCTTACAAATGATATTCAATCCAATGTTGCATAACGAAGGCAATTTGAACTATTCTGTTCCAAGTGTAAGATTAACAATGAGGCTTCAATATTGTATCATTCTAACACGATTTTCCTTCCCATTTATTTACCAAGGATGCAATTTGCACTATTCTGTCCCATGCCTAATTCCAATGACATGCACAAGTAAGAACTGAAATCATATCCCATGGTTCACTGGAGGGCATGGAAATAGGAAACTCACCATAAGCGCCACGAATCTCCACCTCCCGCCATTCTTGAACAAGCGCACAGCAACAGCACATAACATGAGAAAGGAAATCGTCACAGCATCCTCCCTGTCAGCAGCATAAGAAAATAAGAAATTTAGGTACTACAAAAGGTTCTCTGCAAGTTCACTAGTATATATCGATCATCTCTCCCTCGGATAAGACTATCAGGGAATCTCTGGTCAAACCTCTGCACTAGCATTGGACTAACAGATAACCTGTTTAAATTAATTTCGTTAATAATCCTTAACGAAATTTTTTCCCCTTACATATTCTCCTTTTGGTAATCAATCAGTTTGTGTACAACATGGACAATCCCTGAGGTAGTTCAGTTCCAGATTGTAGGGTATAAATGAAGAATGAGCATTATCACTTCAGGGAGAAAAGAAGAATTCAATTGTTAACAACAGATATAAAGGCAACGGATATTTACCGCAATGTGTAGCTTTTGACGAAGCTTTCTCCTTACACAGCAAGTGTAACAGCAGCAGGATAATATCAGGGAGTACGCCATAATATCATTGCAGGCTTCTGCCGAAGCTGACAATATCACAGAATTATAGTGTAAATCAGGCTTTTAGTTATACAGAAGCAATTAGGTTCACAAAAGGTGTATGCTATTTGAAAGTATATATGATGTGTAAGACCTTGGCTGCAAAGAAAATTTTGAATTCTAATATGCACATTACATCCGAAGGTTTGGCCAACCTCTAGCTGATAAAAAATGCTGCACATCCTTGGAATTTGCTAGTCATGTGCAGAATGGGCAGTAACGTGGTAAATCAAAAAGAGGCAAATGGTGCATTGTTGATACAAAGGACTTACTAAAGAGAAAAAAGACATTATTAACTTTGGATGGTTGACATGGTGACTATTGTCAGAGAATATTCTTACACATGGGCCTGTTCTTGGCGATTGAAGCAATCCTTGAGAATGTTCCACAGGGGAAAAAGAAGGTTCTCAGACCTGCATTATGACAAGGAAATACACGGCAAGCAAAATACATAAGAAACAATTCCATATCATTGATTAGCATTGAAGCATACCCCCACCCCTATTGTTTTCATTAAATTTGGGCCATGCCCCAAAAGACGGGTGTTAAGAGTGCAATGTCCTACACTCCTACAGCCATTTAGGTGAATCTTCCGGTTTAAGATGCATTCCGTTGCCTGGCTTTTATAATGCATTCAGAACACCATATTGCACTAACTGGACATAGATTGCTGAACTACACCCTCAAGCATAAACTGTGTGGTATAGAAAAGGATAGTGAGATATAAGCTGGATACAAGACTGAACAACTGTGCTAAAAATAGCATGTACAAACTACAGAGAACTTATTAAACAACACAGTGAAAATAAAAGTATATGATTAAATTTCGATCATACAAAAGAAGGTAATATAAATAGACATACACAAAGATGGCTCTGAACAGCAACCAAGTAAATCTGCATGCCACTCATCCCTTTGTGATCCCCTACTTGAGACCGGCTCATGGCTGTATGAAACTGGTGAAGAACTTCTGCATAGGATGTACACCATCAGTGCTATCAAAGGTCTTATGGCATGCATGATCATTTAGTGGAGCATAACCTAATTTCCATCCCAAGTCCAAAACACAGCATGGGTTGATACAAGAGTCCAATTTTCTTTTGTTGGATCACACAATTTAGTATATCATATATCAGATTTAAATTTATAAATCAAGGAACCAAATAGATTGCATGAAACCCACATCATACAGAAACAGGTACCAAAAGAATATAGCTAAATTTACTAACCCTCGTGCATTGTAGGCATCCTTTTGCTTCTTTGGACAGTCATCTTCATAAGATTCTGCACTGTCTTCATTGAATTTTGTGTACTTTGAATCAGTTTTTTCAGAAACCTTAGCATCTGTACTTTTCTCTGGAATAGAACTTGCCACAGTTTTAGTTACTCCAAGCAGGTGTTGAATAACCTCACATTGGCCCATATCCATGTTGCTTTGCGATCTTTGAAGCTCCACCTGGAGCTTCTCGCTTTCCTTTCGAAGAGCTTCATTAAATGGCAAGTTTGGATAAGAACATGACAGAGTCTTCTTGAGCACTATTGTAGGATTTGTACTAGGGTCAGGGTTTAACAGAGCATCTTGGACCTCCTTGTCTTCCTCATCAAACGAATATTCACATTGATCCCTTCCTATGTACTCGATTCGCTCCTGAGATAAAGACAAAAAATGATCAAGAATAAACCATAAAGCCAACAAGGATATGGAGAGGATCAGCAAAGGATGGTGACAGTGTGTTAATCCAAAGTGACATGTTTAGTGGTTGAGCTCATGGTGTTGGGAGCCTTGGAGCTAAAACAGATGGCTTCCTAGTAGCTAGTATCTGTAGGTTCGCAGGTATATATAAACAATATTCTAAAAAAAGTGTCCATAAAGTATAAACAATGAAAACGATGGAGCACCAAAAAGTTGCTATCCGAACGGGAAAGAAATTTCCTACAATAGAATCCTTTGCGACGTTTGCGTTACACCAACATCCTAGACGACCAACAGAAAACAAGAAACCAATCAGATCATGCAGGAAAACCACCAAGTCGATCATCTTCCATCGAATCTCAAAAGCAGAGATTCCATTTACTCCGGAGCAAAGAATGATAAGCGTGACTTTTTCTCTTGACCAGCATACCCCAGCAGAATGGAACCGTATAACAAATCAACATTTCTTAAGAGCCTGCATGGTTGTATATCCAATGTAGGTGGCTAACACTATAAACAACAGAATTAGACAGATCAATAGAGGGAGGTTGGTTTCAGCGTAGCGATGAGATGGAGCTGATTACCGACCCGGATGCGGGCATTGTCGACAAGTGTGATGAGCGGGACGAGGCGGAGATAGTTGTCGATCTCGTTCTGCGCCTTGCGGAACTGGTAGACGATGTTCCAGCCCATGGCGAGGAGGTAGAGGTAGGAGCGGTCCTGGCACGAGTTGACAAGCACGTAGGCGCGGCGGAGCGCGTCCTCGAGCTGCTCCAGCGGCTCGCGCGTCTCCGGGTACTTCTTGAGCTCCGACACCCGGAGCTGCTCCAGCAGGCCGCCGATGAGCTTGAGATGCTGGGCGAACCGGCGGCAGTTGCGCTTGTGCATCCGCGCTGTGGCTGCCGCCTTGACGATCATGGAGATGAGCCGCACCGCGTCCAGCCCCGTCAGCTGCGCGATGTTGGATATCTCCCCCAGGTTGTCCCACGACGCCATTGCCCTCTCGATTTGTTCCAACAAATCACTGGATTTCTTGGCTAGACGGTGGAAACAACTAAATGCGCCTGGATTAATTGGCGTGCAGAGCAAAGATCAGAGAGACCCAACCAATTCTACTCATCATGATGCCTCGCCCCCCCGAGCCATACGATTTGCAAGAATCACGCTTTCGGCTCGGGATTCCAAGAAAACACACTTCAGCGGAGCAGATCTGCGAGACTACAGCAGCAGCAGCAGCATATTCCTTGTCACCCCATTCTTTGCCTTGCTATTCCCGTTCCGTTGTTTCCCTTTTCTTGCCTTGGAGAAAGAAAATCAAGATGATATTTTTTGCGTGTGCCGAACAATTTCCGCTGGAAACGGCAAAATGCTACTAAAAATTCTGGAAAGCTCGTTTCCTCTTTACCTCCTGTGGGCTCCTCCGCGTAAGCAAGAATGGCGGAATTCGAGATATATGGAATCTGCGGGGTGCGCGCTTTAGCCTCTCCCTGTTTTCTTCAATCCCTCTCGGGCTGTGCGACCGAGAAGAGAACTGGAGTAAGATTGCAGGCAATGCCTGGCTGCAAGTGGAGGGGAGAGGCGGAGAGGGGATGACCGGATGAGGCGAGAGAGGGAGGGATGCGCAGGCGCACCGCAGCTCTCGGTTGCTTCGGTATCACGGGACGGGACTCCTTTTGGACTTCACCCATTCACCGGCTCACCGGCTCACCGCTCCGGTTTCCACCCCATGCCATTCTCAGAGTCGGTGTCTCTCCTGTTTACTGGGCTCACTACTCGTGCAGTTTTGGGTCATTGTGTTTTGCCGGTAAGGGCATCTCCAATGGTGTAATTAAGATCTTAGTATAAGTTATGCATACGTCCATAGATACTAATAAACAACCTCTCCATGAACTATATAGCATTGTCTACAAAATTAAATATGGACCATATGTAAGAGATGATAAATGCTTGGAATCATTTATACCTGGCTATAAGTTAAGAAGAAGATATATCTCTCTCTTCCTTTTCTCATCCACCTGCGAGAATCTTGAATTGACTTTATAAGCTAAAGTGGCCAGGTCAAGATGCCCTAACACTGAAGGTGCTTCAGTTCAGCGTAGGGCGAACGCTCTGAGACGGCAGGTAGGGGCGGTAGGAGAGTACTCTACTCTACTCTACTCTACTTCAGTCCTACTCGCTACTCACTAGCGACAAAGGAAGTTAGTACTAGTAGTTTACATGAACGCTAACCACTTGAAGTGTGACTGAACAAATGGGAGGCCCGGTCACAGGCGGTTCAACTTCAGTTAATGTGGGTAGGGACTGTTCAACTTCAGTTAATGTGGATAGGTTTGGCGCTAGTTAAACAGGACGCGGGTTAAGGCTGCCATTGCCAGGGGCCAAAGCGCCCGTGAGCTGGCGGTTGGAATCATTGCTGTTTGGTGGTAGCAGCAGCAGGGGTAGCACTTTATTTTGTTTAATTTACGGTAATGCCCCCTTGCGCTCTTGGCTGGCAATTTTGTCCGCGATGGCGTGCGCGCTTGCAGTAAACACCAGTGGAGTGGAGGCACTAAACACCAGCACGAGTGCGCGTTTGCACGCGCCAGAGGTGATGGGGCGTGCGTCGCCGCTGTTGCCGTGGACCCCCGCCTCCTCCGGTGTCTCGCTTGGTGCCAATCCCGGACGGTACAAGTGGTTCGGCCACTTCGGCGCGTTACCAGCTCAACTTTCACGTCGGTTTTATGTACCTGAACTGGTAAAGGCTAGAGAGGTGCGCACCTTGCACACACAGGGCACGCACAACTGGGACAGGCACTGCGCTCCCAGTTGTGCGCTGGATTGTCTCCGGACAACAATCCAAACCACCCAATGCTTTGCTTTCACGTCGTAAATGTCACAAGTGACACGGAACAAACACACGTGGTGGCTATCAGTCCCCGCCTGCCTAAATCAACCCCGCTCGGGCGTTGAATCGCTCGTTGCAGTAATTTGCACGGCAGGCAAACACTGGCTTGTAATCAGGGTGTTTATCCTTAAAGAAACATCCCTAGGTACTTCTAGTGCATGTTAGTGGTCAAAGCTTTAAAGATTGGACGTGCTTTCGACCGGAGGTAGCAGTATTTTCCTTTAGAGGAACGGAGGTACTCCCTCTGGTTTGGTAATACCTGTCGTTTTGAACATAGTGATGGTCAAATTTTTGAAACTTTGACTAACAATATATTTTTAAATGTTTAAATTGGATACATAAAAATTATATGTGTAGACTTGTCTTGAGAAGTACTTTCATAATATTATAATTTTATTGGGTTTTATAAATATATTATAATAAAAATTAGCGGTCAAAGTTGTGTTTTGAAGACCGTGCCGATATCCAAAACGACAGATATTACCAGACTGGAGGGAGTAGCAGAAACGCACGACGTTCGCGCGCAGATGGTGATTGGAGGTCGCGTGGCGGCTGGCGGGCTGATGCGAGTAAAGTGCAAGAGCGGCGCGCCGGAGAGAGGCGACACCGACCGACGGCCGTCACGCCCAACCTCGGTCGGAAAGAAGAGCCTGTTCAGTGCATCCAGCCCAAACCTGTCAAACGCCGGAACGGTCGAGCCACCACCCAACCGCAAACGGTAAACCCCAGCCGAACGGGCCCACGGCTGGTCCAGCGCACAGATCTCCCGCGGGCTCCCACTTGTCTTGCCGAACAGACCACGGCCCCCCCCCCTTTCGGGCCGTAGTTCGTCGTCCGCGGCACAGGCCCATGGGCTACGCACTCCCTCGGCCCACTCCAAACGGTAGCGCACGGCCGACGGAGCCCCTGACCGAAGAATTGCTACAGTGACTAAAAACACTGGTACTATTTTCGTACGAGTAGTCTATACAGAAATAAAATTATACTACCGTTATGAATATAGAGCCTTCAGATGGTCGCTGCTACCGCTGCTCTTTGCGTATATAGAGCCTTCATATGGACGCCACTCGCTTCTGCTATCCCCCTTCCAGTTGTTGTCTGTGTGTAGATCTATCCCCGACATCATCATCTTCCTCAACACCAAGCCTTTTCAAATCACGTTCTGGACTTTGTACCACTCATAATTACCATACTTTTAGACGAACCATAAACGTCCCCTTGGCTAATGAACTGGAGTACAAAAGAAAAAGAAAACAAGCCAGAGAGAGAGAGAGAGAGAGAGAGATAACCGGATAACATGACGTTCCTCTTCAAAAGCCAGCTAGTTTTATCTTATATTAGAACATCATACCAGCTGGCAGCGAGTTTTCAACCAGAGAAGTCATCCTCTCGAGTTTTGACCATCCATGGAAAAAGCGTTTCATGGAACGGATCCTCTTTAAAAAAAACGTTTACGGTAGCATGTCCCAGCAGACTATCACGAGCGACTAGTAGTATCGTATCAGGGAACGTGCGCACTGCACCACCACCACCTCTGCTCTGACTCTCGCAGGCCAGGCCAGCCCAACGACCGCACTCAAAGCGAAGCACAGCGGCCGCCGTGCCGTGCTGCACTGCGCCGCGAGAAACCAACCAACCAACCAACCAACCAACCAACGCACGCATGTGCACCCCCCTCCGAAGTCGTCATCCCTCCCTACCCAATTTTCGCCGAGTCCAACGCCAACCTCCCCGTTCCAAAAGTTGGTACGACCTCGCTGCCGCCTTGGACTCCCCTAGCTCCTCTTCTTCGTCTTCGTCTTACCCCACGCCCATGGAGCGGCTCATCTCCACGTCCGCCTCCCCCTCCCAGCCCCGGATCCACCTGCCCGGCAGATCCCCCTTCCTCCCCTCGCGGCGCGTCGCCGCCGCGGGTGGTGGCGGCCTCGCTCCGTGGGCCCGGTTATGCGCACAGGCGCCGCGCCTCGGCGCGATCGCCGCGACCTCGCCGCTGCGCCATGATGGTCTTTCGGTCGCGGCGCCTCCTGTGGATACGCCGAGGGAGGCGGCGGCAGTTGGTCCTCCGTGGAAGCTGCTTGGAAGTCTACTCCCCAAGGCGAGAATTCCACCTTTTTTTTGGTTTTTCCATTAGCAATGTTTGGTTTAGAAATATAAGACTGCTAAGATAGGGTCACGGATGGTGCTTGCCGCAATTAATTATGCCTCATAAATAACTCATGCTCTTCAAACTTCTATGTTAGATCGAGTAGCATGCTGTGTCTCTGGCCTGGTTTTAACGCAAGATTCGTTCTTTCTAAATGCGATAAGAACTACCTCTTTTCCTAAATAGACGAGGTTTTTAGGATTTTTTACTTCAACCAAGCCACATGTAGAAATACCAAATCGCCTCCATTCATTAGCTCACATATTGCTTTTGAATGGCGTGTGTTACTCTATTCTGAGGTAATAAGTAACATTGGGAATAATGAATGGTAAAGATATGTAAAGGAAAAAATAGTTACAAGTTTTCTCGAAATTGCAAAATGACATGTATCTAGGAACAAAATTTGAAAGCTAGAGTGACATGTATTCAGGAATGGAGAGAGTATCAAAGATATCATAGATGGATGAGGAATGAAAATAGTGTGCTTGGTAATAAGATGAAGTTTTCTCTTTCTGTCGTTATACCTCTGTAATTGCTAAGAGGTCTCGGCTAGTGCTTTGCACGGAGAAAGGCAAAGCCAATACACATAAAAAAAAACTTAATTATGGTAAATTAGAGGGAATGCAGTGTGAACTTTGCTCTCGATTCATGTTTGTACTCTGTCCAAATGCGTATTATGTTAAAGGCGCCGTACTAGAACGAAAGGAAAGAATTAATACAAGTTGCACAAATCTTAAAGCAAACAAAGGGGTAAGTAATCATTATCTACCCTTCATTCATGCTTTAATACTTGTGCAATTTTTAAAAAGAGATGCATAGAAGCACCTCTCAAGAATTAATTGAAGTGATCTTTGTGAGACCTGCATATGGCATGATACAAAAGGAAATTTTCTTCTAGAAAGACATTTGAAGTGCAACGTTCCAATGGATTGGACATCAAATTAGCTTATAGTTATAAGGAGAGTATTGCAGCACTTCAATGAACCTAGTGTTGCAAAGACTAATCTTCTAATTCAACACATCACCTTGTCATGATTAGGCCCACTGAAGCTCATGAAGCTCATAAAATAACGAAGAATGGAACTACAGTGAATGAATGTGTCTGAAAATGATTCGGAATTCTTGTAGTTTGCAGAGAACTCATATATTATCACTATTTCTTTTGGAAACTAAGAGATCGTACTGTAACTAGCAGCTTTGAGATAGCTTGAAATAGAATTTGAGATGTTTTGGGCAAACTTTATTTTGTGGTTTTCTTTACGAATCAAGCTCAGAGATGTTGCAAAAACTCTAGATGCTCGTGGTTGTAGGTAGGATCTTGCCATGTAACCCAGTGACTTCCAAGATTGATGGAAATCCTCGCTGTCTTTAGTTGAGATTGTAGATCTTGCTGTAGAATTTTGATGTCAATGCAGCCGGATTAGCTGCTGGCCTTGCGTTCTGTTTTTTATGAATTGCCGCCCTTTGTTTGTTTGTTAATACCATGTTGAGGTTTCCTCAGAAGTGGGCATGATGCTTTCTCATAGACATGTGGGAACTAGGGATCACTACACGCTTCATAGACAATGTCATAATCGAATGCTTTCAGCTATTTCATTGGTTTATCACATTCTCATGCAAACAACATGTTTATATTTTCTTACTAGGGTGGTTTGAATGTTCAGATGTGTGAAGTTGTCTTGATAACTGATAATGAGTGTTAGCTTTAGTCATTCAAATTGAACATTCCCTACTCCCAATGTTCTCTTGGTGATTTATTGGCTGAATAGGAGGTCCATTTGAATTGGTTATGTTGTAGTTGACAACAATTCTGGCACTAACATGTTCTTTGGTACTTAGGATCTCTTTCTAGGCACATGTAAAGAAATGCAGTAATTGATTCTACCCTACAACCGTAAGGTACAGGAGCACACATTATCTTAAGTACTAGGTAGTATGCGCGCCGTGACACGCTGCGCGAGGCCAATTTTTTGAAACTTTTTTGGGTAAAAGGGAAGTTTTTTTATTTTGGCAAAAATTGGATGAGGAAATGAATTTAGGTCTTTTTTAATTGGGCATTTTTGGGGGGAAATTGGATTGGGATGTTTTTGTTTGTGATTTTTGGAGAAAATCGTGCGCAAAAAAATATTTTAATATAATCCGGCGGGGAAAGGATTTTTTTTATTTTTCGAGAAAAATCGGGCGTGGGAAGTGTTTTTTTATTTTATTTTTATTTTTTGGTGAAAAATGGGGCTCGAAAAGGATTTTAATAAAAATTGGGTGTGAAAAGCGTTTGTTTGGAAATTTACAGGCGAAAATCGTATGCGGAAAGTTTTTTATTTTCCTTGTTTTTTTCGTGATAAATACGGCATAAAAAGGTTTTTAATGTAATTATGAAACTTTCGAATGGCTATTTCCAAAAAAGAGGACCTTTTCGAGGGAAAACGGATTTTTGGTGAGAAATTGTTTTCCAAATTTTCCGCCAAATTTATATAGGACCTGTATGCAATTTTGGGAATGTTGAGGGGCTTTTTCGCAAAAAACCGGGTGGCACACGGCAGCCCGCAGGCCGCGCCACGTGTCGTGCGCAAGAAAACCGAGCGATGTGATTGCGTGCGCGGCTGGGCGGGGTCGAACCCGCTCGTCGGTGTGGAGGTAAGCGGCGTTGCCGCTGCGCCACGCGGCCCGTGTGGCCAAACGGACCGAGACGGAAATCCTTTTAAACCTACTGCTCGGGAGAGATGATCTGGGTCGTTGGAAGCTGCGATTGGACGGTCGGGACGCGCGGGGCGACGTGGCGCGGGGAAATCGCCGGAAACCTTCGAACTTTATTATAGGGGCTATTACTTAGGAAAATGGAGAGTTGGTATATAATGGTAGTATGAAGCATGCATTTATTAAGAGGGCCAAAACTAGTAGCAATATTGAATTCTGATGCTAGATGTGGTTACATTTACAGGTGGGGATTCAGATTTTAGAATTATTGTTCTGCAGGGTGTTGTGAACCTGAATCTGACTACGCGATTGTTGATCTCAAACATTACATTTTACTTTATTTCTTTTTTAGTTTGTTGTGTTCGTGCGCAAGGATCTGCGCATCTACCAGCTTATGCTGTTATTTATTAAAATTCCTGCTGGTTTTTTTTGGCAGTTCTGTTCTGATGTAACCAATATTTTCTGTACCACAGGCTTCTACTGCTGCTTTTTTCCTATTGATGACACTTATTACCAGCACCCTGCACTCTAGCATTCCTCATCCTGCCTATGCATCGGTACAATCAGTAACCAAAACTGGTGGACTCCTCACAACAGAGTTACTAAGCAGTGCTTGGGCTGGTTTCTTTGCTGGATGCTTGCATACTTTATCTGGGCCCGACCATCTCGTTGCCTTGGCACCACTGTCGATCGGAAGATCAAGACTTGAAAGTGGGCTGGTTGGTGCCCTTTGGGGTTGTGGTCATGATGCAGGTCAAGTTATTTTCGGCCTGCTCTTCTTGTTACTCAAGGATCGTTTGCACATTGAGGTTCTCCGTGCATGGGGAACAAGAGTTGTAGGTTTGACCCTTCTTATCATAGGTGGTATGGGCATCCGGGAAGCTTCAGAGGTCCACGAGGTATCGCTAGCTTTGGAGGGTGTGGACTGCAACATGAGCGGCAGTGAGCCTTTACAGACCCCTGCTGCTCCCAGGAATAAGAAAGCTGGTTTTGCAACATTTGCCACCGGGGTTGTTCATGGTCTCCAACCAGATGCTCTGCTGATGGTCTTGCCCGCATTAGCTCTTCCTTCACGCTTAGCTGGTGCTGCGTTTCTCGGTATGTTTTTGGTCGGGACTGTATTTTCGATGGGGAGTTACACTGCTTTTGTAGGTTCTTGTAGTGAGGCTCTAAAAGAACGGGTTCCTAGGATAACTGAGAAACTGACATGGGCTGCTTCACTTGTAGCTATATGCATGGGGATAGCTCTTCTTGTTGGGCAGTTCTTTGGGTTCAGCCTATACTGATGCCATCCCTACTTGTTACCTGGCAATGTTATTTTCCTAATATTTAATTGTCAATTTAGCTCAAATTGGTAATAGAGGGCCATTATTTTCAGACTGCAAAATGTATACTGAGCCTGGCGCTGACTCACTTCACACTGTTTTTATTCTATTTAGCGTTTGCTGATAATTCTGGTCGTATGACCACTTGCATATTATGGAAGGGATCCCAGATGCAAGGATACAAGGCATGCCTCGATGCAATTTTGGGGGATAAAATTCAGATATTTTGCTGTCCGTTGAAACTGAGGCCAATCGTTAGTGGTGGGTAATTTTTAATTGAAACCGAAAAACCGAACCAAACTGAAATAACCAAAAAAATTGGGTTTTTTGGTTTTCAGTTTACGGTTCGATTTTTATTTAGCACTACTCAGTTTTCGGTTTTGTAGCTTTTTAGATCGAATTAACCGGAGAGCCGAATAGACCAAGCGCTTCTAGTTTAGAAATCCAATTGGCACTCGCACTCGCACATGGCACACATAACCCTGTTGGTTCTATTTCCCACGCTCAGTCGTTCTCGTTCCAACCCTACTGTCTGTCCCCCCCCCCTCCCAAGGTCGCGAGCATGTAGCGGTGTGGTCTCGAACGACGTTGCGTAGCATGTAGCTCATGGACCGTGAAGGGATAGCCTCGCAGATCTTTGCTAGCTCGAACGGTGGCGGCGCCCGGGGTCGAACTCCGCCTCCGCTGCAAGAGTGGCCAAACAATAAGTTATATTTCTTTAATTAATGACATTGCAAGGCAATTTTGAGTGTGGGCATGAGGTATCAAATGCTCTACATTAATTCTCAAAGCCATACAATAATCATTAAATGCTTTTAAGGTCAACTCGCTAGCATTATCCATTCAAATAGATTTATCCTTTCTTCTGGAAAGTATGCTTTTAATAATTTGGGTAATTAATTTAGTAAAAGCATGATTTCTAGTAGATAAGAGATATACATGAGATCATCTAGTAAAAGCATATATCAGTACCATAAAGTATCTAAATGGGCCTGACAAGGGCTAGATATGTCTATATATATCACCTTGAATTCTCTCCAGAAAATTTAACGATTCTTAACTTTTTAGGTAAGAAGATATAACTATAAGTTTTCCTATAACACAAACAGGGTACAAGAAAATCTTCAGGTCTAAGATAGTATTGATGATATGGCCAACAAAATTATTAATTATTTTTCTCATAATATTCAATTCAGGATAACCCAGTCGATCTGCCAAATATTAAATATTATGGTGAAGGATCGAGATAGCGATCAGAGGGGGGTGAATGATCCCAAATAAAATTTCCCCCCACTCAAACTACTCCAAGCAAGCCCGCAATGGAAATATAAAAAACTCGAAGAACTAGATAACTATGTGTACCCCTAGCTTACATGGATGAGAATCATGAAACATGTGAGAGATTTTTTTTGGATCACAATCCTTGTTGTCAAGTGTCCAAACAAAAAGAAATCAATTCAAATACTTCTTTTCTAAAAGAGATCAAGCCAAATCACAAAAGTCTCTTTTAGAAAAGCAAAAACAGATTTTTTAGAAATTGTCCTCACTTTGAGCAGGTGGTTGGTGGATTTCTGTTGCTCTAAAATTTTTGGGAATTTTTCTCCATGTCAGCAATTCAGTTGTGAAACACTCCACCAAAAACCACCTAAAAAAGCCTTATATAAAAATCAGTAAAAATCAAGAACTACAGACAGTCAGGAACTTTGACTAAAAAGTTTGGGACTCGATGTTCACCTCATAGCTCCCAAACGGGCAACGAGTGGACTCCAAATTTTCTATAGATAGATATATGAGTCATGTACCTTATCCAACAAGAATCACCCAAAAATGATATTTCTAATTTTTTAAAAAAATCGAAGAGTGACTGCTGCGCGAAGAACAAGGTCAGGACATATTTGCAATCTTGATATAAACTTAATCTCTAGTCTATCCTAGGGTGCCAGAGAGATGTAAAAACAAATGAGCACCCTCAAAACATTCTTGATCAACAACATTTAGAAGGAGATGAGGCAAAGAAACAAGTTGCAACAAAAATCATCAAAGAACTAAGATTGAAACATAAGAACTAGCAATAACAAGCCATGAACTTGGAAGAACTTGGTTTGATTGCTTTGAGAGAGTTTTACACAGCCACACCTAGGTGGGCAAAACTCCAAAATGAGCAAAACAATAGTCAACTCTTAGCCCCCAAGCTTGGAGGACAAACATAAGGCGAGGTGCATTCTCCCTTCTCCCTCTCACACTCCTCTCTAGAATTACATGGTGGATGGATGGATAGGGAATACCCCTCCACCTCTTCTTTTATAGCACACCACTCCCACACAGGCTAACCCTGGGCTGACCTGTCGAGCCCACTAACACCAGGTCTCACACACACGCAAAAATCTCAATGCGAAGCCAAACGCCTCCAACGCTCCCTTCGCCTCGAAGCATCCGCGCATCCGATGACACGTACCCATGGCCTTGAACCTTCCCGCCTCGTCCTCACACGTTCGGATCTTCACCGAACCGTCTTGACTCCAGGCGAAAGCTTCGATCGCCAGCTGGCACCCTTCTCGACCTGTTCTGAACGGTTCGCGTGACCCTTGACCCTGGCCGTGAACCTCCAGTCCACCTCATTGGTTGCTGTCGCCAACCCGCTCCAACCTGGTCACCTTGGATTTTGACACATAGCTAACCCATAACCAAACATAAACCAAACCACACTCGACACAGTCTCGTGCCACCGGATCCCAGTCCAGTGGAACAGCCATGGAAGCCATCCACATGTGCAAATGCTCCGCTCCGATTCCTTGCCGAAGAAGTCCCTCAATTCCTTCAAATTACGGATAGATCCTTGCAAGTTACGAAAAGGTTCTTCACAAATTTTTGTGAGGGCACGAAAATCTTTTCTAAACCGCGTTTGGGTACCTCGCTCGTTACTTTACGGTAAAAGCCCCCCTGTTAATTATAAATCGCGAGCGAACCATTTTCTACTTTTTCAGAGTAGCGGTGAGATCCAAAAATATAGCAAACATGTCCCTGGTTCTTACATCCAGGTCTTTTCTCTATTTTTCCCGAAAAAAATATTTCCGTCAACAGAAATATGTGTACTTCTTTTTCAACTCGATCCCTAATATTTTTTGAGCCTCCAAAAATATAAAAAATAGATTCAAATCTATTTTTTCTTCGAAAAAAACGTAAAGTTCAAACGCGACGTGCGCAGCGCTTATTAGCTTAGTTCAACCTATATCTTCACAGAAGGATCGCGAGATTCTGATTCTCACAGCCTGGGAAAGGCAAACCGGGCAGAGTTCCATTCCCGAGGTTGGAAGAGTGTGACTGGAAGAGTTTGGTAGAATCTAGACGCAGCCAATCCTGACTGAGGTGCAGCATGACTTCCCAGTTCCCTGTTGGTGCTTTTGCTTCCTCTGCTATGTGCTTATTCTGGAAACTGCTTGACTCCATCTGTACTATCGACGGCACTGGAGTTCACAGAAACTACTAGTCTTTTCAGATCCTAGATTCCAAGTATAACTGAGATCCGAACAGTTTTGTGTACTAGGCCGAGTAGCGCGGGCCGCACGGATTGTTTTTAAGAAAATATAATTTTGGTTTTTTGATGATATTCTTTATAAATATTGGTTCGCTATGAATCATGGTGAGTTTGTACCCACGGAGTTCTTTGTTAAAAAAATCCGGTCAAAGATTTGTTCGTGTTTTTTTTTATAAACCAGTTAATTTAGTGTAACCACAATTCTTTTTTTTTTTGGGAGGGGGGATGGTGGAATAAATTGTTAGTAATTTTGGTTGCACGCCATGCGAGAAAAATTAGGCTGAATTTTTGTTTGAAAAAACGTAATTTCGGTTTTCTCGATATTTTTTAAAAAGATTGGCTGGCTATGAGCCATCGACGAATTTGTGTAATCAAGGGGTTCATTGATTAAAAAAATTCAACGGATGACTTGTTTGTATTTTTTTTTTCAAAAAAAATAGCTAATTTTGCATAACCACAGATCTTTTTGGAGGGAAAAACGATGGAAGGGTTTATTTGTAATTTCGGTTGCCGTGACGCGCGAAAAAGGGCTGGATTTTTGTTTGAAAAAACCATAATTTTGGTTTTCTCGGTAGTGTTTTTTTTGTAAAAAAATGGCTGACTATGAACCATCAACGAATTTGTGTAACCATAGGGTTCATTGATTGGGGAAAAAATAGTAGAAGGAGTTTATTCGTAATTTCAGTTGCCGTGACGCGCAGAAAAAATTTGGCTGAATTTTTGTTTGGAGAAAACGTAATTTCTATTTCCTCGGTGGTGTTTTTTTTAAAAAAAAAAAATTGGCTGGTTATCAATAATTGATGAATCTGTGTAACACGGACTAGGGGTGGCAACGGGGGCATTCCCCGCCGGGGAGTGCCTCCCCATCCCCGTCCCCGCGATATGAAATTTTCCCGCCCCTCGTCCCTCGTTTCGCCTCTGGGAGAAAATCCCTCCGTCCCCATCCCCGTTCGGGTATCGGGGCCCCGTCGGGGACCCATCCCCGCGAAAAGTTCACACAAGAGAAGAGCTCTTATAGCCATTTTAACTCTAAAATTATATCAACAGGCAAGGAAAAAAAGAATGCATGCATTCGTTGAAAATTATGTTGTCCCGTTTATGAAAATGTGATTATGACGGGCTAGAGAATATGTTTGCAATCTAACAGTTAAATTGGACTAAACTAAATTCGGGTCCCCAACCGGGTCCCCACGGGGAAAGAAATTCCCCGTCCCCGTCCCCGCCATCCCCGATGGGGGAATCATTTTTCCCGTTTCCATCCCCGCGGGGGACGATTTCTTCCCATACCCGTCCCCTAATAGAGGAATTCCCCGCCGGGGATCGGGGAACGGGTCCCCATTGCCACCCCTAACACGGACTGTTGGGGAAAAAATAGTGAAAGGATTTATCCGTGTTTAAAAAAAACAATGGAGAACCTATTGGCGAATATGTGAAACTATGGGGACTTTTTGTAAAATTAGTAGTGGAAGGACCTGTTCCGTTAGAAATACGAGTATCCCAAGCTTTTCACCTCCAGAAACACACGAAGCATCTCAAGTTATCCTCCATCAGTATAAGTACTTGGGGAAAGGCACAACGTACGGCCGCATCAGATACCCTACTTCGGTCTGAGCCAAAATCTTTCGAAAGCCAGAGAGGCCTCTTCTCGCTGCTTCATTGGTCCGACTCCAAGCGCAGATACCCACCCAAGACGGAAGAATGGGTGTGGTGGACGACTTCGTCACTGAGCTACGCGAGCTGCCGACCAAGATCCTCTCCAAGAAGAAGCGCAAGCAGTTCCAGGTACAGCCTCTCCCCGCTCTACAAATTACAGTAGCAACGAGTACAAGAAAAGCCAGGATTACACTCGAAACATCCATGTCTAAATCCATTCATGGCTACGAGTGACAAGTGCTGACACTGTTGTGCTCATGTACAACAACGGGAATCAATTCCTGCCTGCCGATTGGTGGCTAAACAACTCACTGTTTGCGCGGCGTTGTTCTACTTCTACTGATTCAGAAGGTGGAAGTGAAGGTCCGGATGGACTGCGAAGGGTGCGAGCGGAAGGTCAGGAAGGCATTGGACGGCATGAAAGGTACGTGCATAATGCACACGCGCCTGCGCACGCAGTGATCCTTGATTCAATCACACGAGAGACTCGATCGACACATTTCTCTCCTTGCATCTACCTGCATGTAGGCGTGAGCAGCGTGGAGGTGGACATGAAGCAGAACAAGGTGACGGTGACGGGGTACGTGGAGCAGGCGGAGGTGCTGGAGCGGCTGCGGCGGCGGGCGGGCAAGAAGGCGGAGCCGTGGCCCTACGTGCCGTACGACGTCGTGCCGCATCCCTACGCGCGCGTGGCCTACGACAAGAAGGCGCCGCCGGGCTACGTCCGCAACGCGCTCGCCGACCCGGACGCCGCGCCGCTCGCGCGGGCCAGCTCGATGGAGGAGAGGTACGTCTCCGCCTTCAGCGACGAGAACCCCAACTCCTGCGCCCTCATGTGAATCATGTGATCGACCAACCTGCTTGCTGTACTTTGCTTTCGTGTGTGCGAGATAGCTACCATAGATTCTTCTTCTCTGTGTGCGCGCCAAGTGCACGTCAGTGTGTGTGTGTGAAGCTCGATTTCCCTCTATGGTTTGTACTCCAAACTGCTCAGCAGTTTGTATGTATGATAGCTCATGGCTGTAATTTTTTTAAATGTTGTTAATTCCAAATGTGTGCGAGTTCTTACCAACGAATGTTATTCCCTTGGCTCGTTCGTGTTGAAGTTTACTCTCTTGTGGGGAAATTCAAATTCTTGTGCTGGGCTTCCTGTGAAAGAATGCATCTATCACACAGCAATACAGCCGATCGCCCAAGCCTCGTTGGGTTCCGTTGGCTTCGGCTTCAAAGTAGCTTCAGCTTTTTTGCTCACCTTTACGGCTTCACTCCGGCTTCTCCGCTCTAGCTTCTCATTTTTTAGCTTTAGCTTTTGATTTCTATCATATTTTGCTACGCGCACCCGAAGCTTACCAAGAAGTTCAAATGAGAGCCATTGCTATACATGTGGATGTGAGAAAAGCATTGTCATTCACCTTCACAATTGTTTTAGTACCAAACAGTAGAATCTCTTTGCATTGTAATTATTGGCGGCTTGTTATGTATATTATTTCATAGAATCTCTTTGCAATGTAATTATTGGCGCTTGTTATGTATATTATTTCATATTTATTATTGGTGCATTTTCACCGCAAATTAAGGCTTTTATGCATTCTATTGGAGATTTCATTGGAATCCTGGCTTTCATGTCTATTATTGGCGGATTTTTCATCGCAATTTAGATTTATTTGTAGCGGATTCTTAGCACTTTATTTGACGTTTCAATGTTGGTTTCTTTGACATTTCATCGTCAACTTATCATTGGAGATTTATTCAACGTTTCATCGTCTATTTGAAAGAAAAAAATACCAGTTGAGGAGACAACTGATTTGGTGTTTCATCACCGTTACTTTGGTGTTTCATCACCTTTAATTTGGTATTTATTCGCCGTTTGGATATGTTGACCATTATGGAGGTTTTGGCAACGTCAATTCTCAAGAATTTAATGATACCCTACTATTAGCATTATACTTTTTGGGGGTTTTACTATTGAAGGTTTTGCTCCTATTTCAGTTTGAGTTGAAAGATTGAAGTGCAAAAATGAGTTTTGCTTCTCAGTGGATACTACAACGTTATCTTATTGTCTTAACTCAATATGAAGGATCTACTGCAATTTACTCCATTGACAACACGACAGTCCTTTTCATCTTGACAGTTTTGCAGAACCAGTTTCAACCATATCATAGAATTTCAGTAGGCAGTTTGTCGTACGTGGTGTTACACATGCAAGTTTCTCTTTCAATGAGCATTGTTTGCCGAATTTATTGTTCCATATGGAGCATATCAATCATCCATGATATAAGTTATTCGCTATTTATCAAGCGCTACAGGTGATATTTTGGCTTATGCCATTTTGAGTATTTGTTTCAGGAAGTCAGTTGCACAGACTCAGACTTTTTGGGGGTTATGAATTGTTGAAGACCCATGTGTTCTTCGTCTGCTTTATTATAGCTGTGTTTGGATTGACTGTTCTAGTCTTTCTCGACCCACTGGTGGTTCGCTCAAATTTTATTTCGCAAGAATTATTTGGATTGATTGTTCTAGTCTTTCATATTCACACTGTCCTTTAGACTTTCAGTGCATAATTACCCATCGGGGTTTTCTGGAGACAATTTCATTATGGATTTTGAGTTAAGGGGAGGTAACTCAAATATCTCTAACTACCATATCTTTCGGTTTTATTCCTAGTTTCCTAAGAGTCATATCTTCTGTAACTATGACTATTTGGCTATAAAAGCCAATCCGCTGTACATGTAATCCTTGAACAGTTTAGTGGATTTGTTTCCCGTTATTTTTATTCACAAGAGTTTTTTCACGTTAATTCTTATCTCCAATTTTTATATGACGTGCTAACCCTAACAAAGAGATATACGAAAAAAAGATAGGGAAAGCTCACCTCGTCAATGGTTCGCCCTTCACTGCTTCATTATTACCTAAAATGTCTTTTGGACAATAATGAAGATTGAGATATATTCGATTGTTAGGTTTTCTTCTGACAATCCTAATATATTTTAGTTTGTTTATCTATGTCAAATATATCAATATATATAGGTTTGAAAATGTAATATATTCCCTTGCAAAAAGCATATACCAATATATTAATTGGAACGCATAATTATCCATGTAATTATGATTAATCATCCGTTTTTCAATTAATCGGTTGGCGATGTCTTTTGGTCCACCGTATTGTGTTTTTCACAACACTAGCTAGAAGCCTAGAACCACACAAAAGGAGTGGACAACTGCATCATTGTTTCAGATCCCAACAGAAACATATTAAGGCCTTGTTTGATATAGCTTGAGGTTCTTATTTTTTAGCTTTAATTCTAGATTATCTTAGATTAGTTTTGGCTGGTAGGTTAACTCCAAGAACCATGAAGCTGAAAATTGAAGGTAAATAAACCTTACTACCCCTTGTTGTAACACTTGAATTATATCTATGTATTGCTCCTTTGTATTTGCACATAAATTTATGGATTTTTTTTTGCAGGACCATTCATAATGTGTTGAGCTGTAATTTTTTCCCCAGTATTGATGGTAACACCGTAACAGTTTCGATTCTACTACCTTCAGGACTTGGATTCAAGCAAATTAGATAGTCTGCAATGACCTTTAATTAGATGACAAGATTTGGGATAATCACCATCATAGCTCTATATATAAAAATGGAAACTGGAGATGATGGACTAATGCTATAGTAGCATACTATTTGATATTCTCTCTGCAAAAGGTAAACCAGGAAAGCATAAGTTTCTGAAGATAAAAAGATATTTATTTTTTAAAAAAAACAGAGAAATACACATGTAAAGGATTTTTCAGGTCAACTGCATTGATTTTCTATGAAGTGTCTTCTTGGGTGGAACCCGTGGCAGCAAAGCCAACCAACAGTAGTGGCATATAGGGGTATTGTAATTTGTAAATGCCTAGTTTTAAACATCTTACCTAGTTAAATCATTCTGGACTACTGGGTTCATGGATAGGCTCAGCTAAAAATAAATAAAAAATCAATTCTCCAAAATATCAGGCAGACCTGAAGATTTTAAGATATTGATCCCAAGATCCGTAGACATCTCTCCTTTGTAGAAACCAAAAAAAAAAAAAACAAGCTTAGAAAGTTAGAAACCGTACAAGAAACTTCAAGAAGTGGATCAACTTGGAGAATTTGTCATTGGGGTCTAGGAGTTCTCTCTGTGTGTTCCTTCTACTAAAGTCTCACCTTCACGCATACCAAGATAAAAAAAAGGATCTCACGCTGTTGGTCACAGAATTGGATAAGCATATCATAAATAGTTATTTTCCAATACTCTATATAACGTTTTCTGGAGGTTTCTGGCCGTGGGGCTTCCGCTGGTGCCTGCCTAAAAACCCCGAAATTACATATGTCATATCTTTTACAAAAGACCCTTTTTTGGCATCAAGGTGGTCCTATCTTTTACAAAAAGTTCTTTTTTCTGTGAAGGCCCTTCGAAAATTTGTAAAATAGGTTCCGATCAATTTTTGATTCTTCACCTTGTCGTAATTAAATTAGCCCGTTTGGCGAAAAACTTCTAAAAAACCGAAATCGTATGAATTTTTTCATCGGCCAAACGTTCACGCGCGCGATGTGCGCCACACTGATCCTTCTAGTACTACTACTCAGGGAACTATTCGAGCAATGCCAGCCCCTTCATGTCATGATCTTTGCGAAAAAGCCCTCAAAAAATGTCAAAATCGCGAACAGATCCTCCCACCATTTTTTTTACAAAAAGAATTCCGTGGTTCCGCATATTCGCAAACGGGTCCTCCACCAGTTTTTTACAAAAAAGACACATGGCTACGCAAATTCGCCGATGGCTCCTAGCCATCCTATTTTTTTAAAACCCTCAAGAATCCAAAAAACATGGACAGGTCCTCTCACCTTTTTTTGTTGGCAAAAATGACCCGTGGCACCTCAAATTTGTGACAGATCCTCCACCCTTTTTTTTTGCTAGAAGGACTCTGTGGTTACGCAAATTGGCTGACAGCTCCTAGCTAGTCTATTTTTGAAAAAAAAAATCTACAAAAACTAAAATTGCATTTAGACAATCCCATTGTTTTTTTTTTTTTGCAAAAAGAACCTACGAGCCAAATTTCGCGCGGCGCAGCATCACCTTCAACTCTACCTAGTGCAACTCAATCTAGAACAATCGTCACAAACTTATGGATCAAATAGCCTGTGTAAATTATTTCTTGCACCAGCCATCAGGATATGCAGTTGAAATATTCATGCAAGTGCATGGAAACTAAATATGCAGTTCATCACAAGTGGTACATTGGTAAGTACCAATATACATGCTTAACATCTAATTGCATCTAGTCTAAGTCTCCAAGATGGTTACTGCTAGTTCAAGTAATAATTGATCTGACATCATCCAAACCCAAAAACATGGCAATTAGCAGAATTTCGATAATTAGCAAAACTAATTAACAAAACCCCAAATCATTTCAATTAGAGAACTAATTAGCAAAATTTGGTCTACATATTTATCGAATAACTCATTATCAGTAACAAAACATGGTAAGTGGAGTATTTTGGCATGGATACATGATTTGCCGCACTGAAGAATATGATAATCTACAACCAAAAAAAAAAAAAAAAAAAATTGTGCAGATCACATACAATATCCTTCGCCGTGTTCCTACTCAAGTCTTCTGGAGGCTGGAGCAGAGAAACAACAAACCAACAAGTTTGCTAGCTCACCAATTTATATATATAATTGAATACCCAATTCCCAAATGAAAAACGCCGAACATAGCCCATGAAAACACTCACTGAAACAACTTTTCCATCGATCAAATCAGTCAGCAACACTACTCGGATGTAGTGATATCAATCACGAGATGAACCGACCGGAGGCGGCGATCTATTCAATCGCCCCTGCCCTATCACGATCTATTCAGCGTGGCTGAATGGGTACGGGTGGAGAGGGTATAGGTAACTCGGTGGCATTTTTGTTTCCAGTAGCTCAGCTTTACACGAGAATTCACAGGAAAATTACTCCTCGCTGATATATTTTAAGATCTGCACTTCGTAAGAAGCCGAATCTACTCGTTTTGAAAAGAGAAACGTTTAGCGCATATTCACAAGATCCAGATAAGAAGCTAGAAGGCCCAAGCAAGAGGATCATTACGAGCCATGATCAAGGATACAAATTTCGTTTTGAGCTAAATCTCGGACATGCCCGAAATCCGAAATCTCGGCGAGATTTCGGAAATTCAAATAAAATCCGTTCGAAATATAAATTTCAAATTTCAAATCCGGTTCAAATTCTACCGGGAAATCCGAGATTTCGGCCGAAATTCCCGAGATTTCGGCCGAAATATCTGAGATTTCGGTAAAATTTCAACTGACCAAAAAATGATCAAAACACGTCAAAAAAATCTGAAATTTTTTGTGGATGATCTTCAACCTAAATCCAATCATATCCGCCCAAAACAAATAAAAATCCGGCAAAAAAATTTGAAATTTCGGCCGAAATCACCGAGATTTCGGCCGAAATGGGCGAGATTTCATTTACACTGTAGCATTTCGATTTTTTTCAATTTTTTTTTACCGAACCGGATTTTGAATCTCGGAGGGGTCCGAAATCCGAAATTTCGGCCGAGATTTCGGATTTCGGACCGAAATTTGGAACCCTGGCCATGATCCGACCGAAACAAACCAGCACAAATACTACACAAGAGAATATGACCACAAAACGAAACAAAAATGTGAATTCTACAATCAGCTGAAGGAAACAGTATTATTAATAATGTCGTTTTTTAATACTTTTGTTCAGGTTCGACAGTTTCCGAATAATAGCATCCATGACGTCTGAAATGACTCAGTTTACACAGTACGAACCAACAAACTGCCAGCATCCAAACATAAACCTGACATAAAAACACACCTCCGAAAGAGCAACAACACAGCCACAAAATTCAGAAGTAATGCACATAACATTAACTACCTTTTTCTTTTTGTTTCTTTTTATTTTTTTTTAGATTTTTGTTTTTTCATATTTTTTTCCATTTTTTGTGTAATCCTATCTCTATTTGTTTTTTTTGGTGTTTTTATGCTTCTTTTTTTTTGAGTTTTTTTCAACCAAATGGATCTTCACTCCTCATCCCAGTAGATGAGGTCCGCGTGCCGTAAACAGTGAAAACTCGGCATGCCTTTGTACTGTATCTTGTATATAACCTCAAAAGGTATCGCTCCTGAGCAAACTTCTCGCTGACTTCTGCCCAAAAATTGGTCCACTCCCATTGCCGTATAGTCCTCGCATGGCGGGTACCTGATAACCTAGACTAACTGAAGTCGCTGACCTAGTAAGGAGAGCTTCACCGGGCATTCCTTGCATAGTATGGTAGGTTGCCCCCTCAAGTCCAACAGATTGAAACTGAGATGCCAGTGAATCAATGTTAGATGTCACAGGGGACAACGAACCAGAAGAATTTCCAGCAGAATAACTTGGTTTCGGAAGCAACCAACTATCCCATCTTGCACGCCTCCGTATCTTGTCACCCTGTTAAAGCATAGATAAAAACGGTAAGCCTTTCAGTGAGAAGTATTTAGTATATGTCACCCAGAAAAAAAATAATCAAAACATAAATAAATTCATAATTTTCAGGTTGTTCCCACTTCCCATTTTGAGGCATGCTACTGTGATAGAGAGCAAACGCGAGTACGTAATACTTCTGACATAATAATCGGAAGGTATCAGCAGGCTAAGAATCCCAAATATGCCAAAACTTATTCCAACCCAGCGACTCTATTTACATTACATGAATCAATCAATTTCTGTAGGAGTGCTTTAGGTTTTGCTATGAGTTATTAATAATGAAACAACATAAGTCGCTCAAGGAGCAAGCTACATAGGGTCAGTCGATCTTTGTTGATTCCACCATGGACCAAGTTTGGCATGGCCATAACTCTATTAGGAAAACAACATAACCTTCAGCAGGTAGATGCAAGGTTCTAAATAGCTAGCTATAGCTGCTTTTTTGGACCCCCAAACACTAAACCCCAAAACTGCGAAAATAGGTAAAAGCTAGCTATAGCTTTTTGGGGACCTTGCCGCAAAGCTGCGAAGTCGCGATTTAAAACCTTGGGTAGATGACATGTAAACAATAGTATATATACATGCAAAAACAAAATAAACTCCAGATCTAGAACAAGAAGATCCATTCTATGCCAAATGGAGTAATCACATCACGTTTGACTAGCAAACTATGCTTGACAGGATTGATAAAATAACTGGTGATCTCAAGCTAGCACAATTCCGCCCTTTAGAATCTAGTCAAACTTGGCTTGCTCAGGGTCATTATACTGTACACCAGTTGTCATTTTAACTATAGACAGATAAGAATGATTCCTTCGTCATGTCACTACTATTAGTTTTGAAGACAATCAAACGTTTTTAGTGGACTTATGGTTAATCAATTACAGCATACTACTTGTAATCAATATGTTTGTTAACCATAGGAACTTTGTAAGTGAAAACACGGTTTTTCATTCATGTGTGAATTTCTGCTTTCAGGAATGAGAGGAAGAAAGAAGAAAAAAAAACTAGCTTCCTGAATATGAGACCCTCTAGGGTGCTGAAATTGCTATTGATCAGTCACTTGAGGATTCCTTTGCGTGGTTGTCCATCCAAACATGAGAAACAAATGAAAAGATAGAGGATAAAGAGTGCATCACGACCACATTTCAACATGTATTTCACTGACAGATGTGGATTCAGGTTTTATATGAATACAAAATTGAACTAAGGTTCTATGAATATACAAGCAGGGATTAGAACTGGACATAAGTTGCGCCTGTACTCCAATATTCTTACCTAGTTGGTTGTAATCAAACGTGGGCATACAAGCTAAGATATCATGCTGATAGAGCATAAAGAGTTACCAGGTAGGTTGAAATCAAAAGTGGACACACAAGTTTTTGAAAGTAAAGTTTTGAGTCAAAATCATGTTATCTATTTTTGTGAAGATTACCAACCAACCCGACCAAAAGAAAAAAAGATTACCAAGTATAGCATTACATATGGTAATTTTAGAAATAAAAAAAAGAAATATTTTCCCTGGAATATTACTTCTATGTTAGCTAGCTCTTTAGCATGGCAAGCCGCTTATGCATAGTATTTTACTATTTCAGAACATCCAGTGAAGAGAAGACTTATAACGATAAGGACCAGATCAAGTGGTTAAATAGTTCAAAACTTCAAATACTGTTCAGTAAAAGGTGCAGGATATCAGATTCACAAAATACAGATGTCAGTAGCCATGTTTATATTGTGACAAGTGTCAACCGATTTGGCATATAGCTGGACATAAGTATTAATTGCTTATTTATAATTGCAAAAAAGTCAGAATTTTGATTTGAAGTCACTTGAATGGTAAATTACGCATATAAATGATTACCTGTACTTCCACCACAGTAGATAGCAGGACTGTATCCAAGATAAACTGTACATTATTAGTCATCTTTTTGACCTGCTCAAAACAATGTTGGTGAGCAATCCGCCTCTTTTGTAAAAAAAAGAGAGCAAAATATCTATTTGAATATTCTGGATAAAGTTGTCTTGCTTTATTATGATACACATGGATGCCACATTTACATATATTAATAAATGCATCATTACAAATTTTCACGTGTACCATTGCTTAATGATGCATGCTGTAGAATAAGGGCAAACCAGCATCCATACCTCAGTCACAGCTACACAACAAAATAAAGAGTAGCTGAAACAAAAAATATACGAAGTTTTCCTTTCTAATTTGATATCACTAAATTTTTGAAGGAACTTTTCATTAGCTCTCCACACCAAAATTGTTCATGTCATTCCAGAATGGTAGGGTGTATGGTAAGCCTCTGGGTTAGAAGGTTAAATGCAAAATAGGTGGCACATAGATGGCATACATTAATAAATCCTAGTTCAGTCATCTCTTCCATCAAATCATAGGTTAATGCTAAGTAAAATGCAGAACTGACTTGGCTTAATAAAAGTAATGAAAAAAGACATGTAAGACTAAACACTTTCCAATCTTATAGATACAGCAATATCTTTGCTTCTCCCCAGTTATAAATCTTGTTGTGTACATTCAAGATATAGCATACCACGAACACTCTACGGAATTTAAGCAAACAAATGACTAGTCCAAATGATAAGCATAATAAACAATTCAGAAGTTTTTGAGGGTCAACATGGCAGGAAGACGGAGATGGTATTCTGGAAGCACAGAGACAAAAGTGCCAAAAAAAAAATCTCGACTGTGAGGGTGAATAAAACTTAGAATCTTAAAAAAAACTGTTCTACTATGTACTAACAGCCGCACCAGTTTGCCCGCATAACGCAGCTTTGCAGTTTTGGAGTAAAAGATGTGCATGCTTCACATTCAACAGTCAGGCTGGAAAAAGAAACTTTGAATGAAACCTAAACTTCTAGCATAAACATACAGAGTCAGCCCAAAACTGTCCCCCGTACAAAATAAAGCTAAGGAGGACAAACAAATGGGGGGACATATCATTCTTCTTATCACAACTTATTTAGCAGTGCCATGTTCCTCTTAAGTTTATGTAACCCCAACTAATTTGGTTTCGTTTAAATTGATGTCCATTAACTATATAACAGACATGCTTCCAAGCTTTTCGTACCTACCAGTGTCAGTCTCAAATTATTTCTATCCAGAGAAAACAATTTTTATTGTGCACACTGTCTGACAAAATGTGGACAGGCCTAACCCAAAACAAATTTGATTGTGCCATACCCAGAAAGTGTGTTAGATATGTACTCTACCATAAACAATAGCATATACATACAAACTCAACGGTTGGCCCATATAAATCTGTGACATCTGTTGCTACGACAAAACTGTTAGTTCCTATAGATCATTAAATCTGTGACAGCTGAAGCTAAGGTGAATTTAAGTGCCACATCAGATTGGACAAATGCAAAACAGAATGCACTGTGTATCACCAACACACATCCGAGCCTTTATAATGTGGTAGGGAACTACGTACAGCAATAGTAATACATATGTACCGATGAATATAGATACTATTTCCAGGAAAGCGCACCCACACACACATATATGTTATACATTTTATTTTTTTTATTTTTCAATACAAAGCCAGATTGCCATGCCAAAATTTTGGGAAAATGTTAATATCCGTGTGTCCATATTGTGTCGTGTCTGCCTCCGTACATTGCAAACCACCATGGACAACTTCAGTGTATCATTTTCTCTATTCTAGTCATGCATCCAAGCATTCTATTGTGTATTGTCTGGCTTCAACATTAACATACGTAATGAATCACGGGAATCAACTATGTGGTTTCAAGACTCTTTTGTCATTCTCTTGAAACTTAAGCACTCAAATAGTCAAATTATCAAAGTACAGAAGCACATGATAAATTTTCTTTCATTCGAACATTGCACCAAAAAAAAATTATATCTTTGGAGTGCTTTGTACTGATTATACCAAAATAAATACTAACAAACATAGGCCAGGAACTTGATAGGGTAAACATAACTTTGGTTTGGTTTAGTCCAAGAGGGGAAATGCATAAAAGAACCAAGCAGGGCTAACTTAGGAGAGTTTTTTCTACATAGTACATGCAAGCTACAGTTCATAACAAGACACATTAAGGTAATTTAAAGAAACCAAAACACAAGGGCCAATGTTAGGGAATGACTTGTTGAAAGAAGGAATTACAAGTACCTTTAACATGCAATGGCACTCACCAAAATAACTAATTATCAAGGATAGAATATGAAACTCCATGAATACCTATGAATATGCATAGATTGAGGGCTCTTCATTTCATATTCCTTACCAGCGTCAATGCAACTAATTATGCACGGCCAATTGCATGCCCATTGTCATCATGAATCGGTAGTAATTACACAGGATATAAATTCCCAGTTATTTTGGCTAATATTTAAAATTGGCAGCTGCGTGATAAGATCATCCTTCCATATATAAATGAGCATGCCGCTTCTCATAATCCAAGAACTTAACATTCAAGTAACCAGGGAAGAAGATATCTAAGAAGTAATTCGAAACAAATTTAGCAAAGAATTTAATTTAATAGCAAATGTCTAACAAAAGAATTTAATTTAATTTAATTTAAATGTGCAGGAACCAAATGTAACAGAGAAAAAAAAAAACTAGTCTCATGTGATAGAGACTAGACTTAAACAGCACAGGTCATATATGTCACCTAAGTTATATCAACCACACCAGTACTATACATTCAATTTCCTATTAATAGCAAACTGGCTATTTTGCTACTAAATTTAAATGAATCTAAACAGCTAAATTTCATCTCTCTCTCATTCAATGGTGACAAGCAACTAATTATAGAAAGTAACTAGAAGTTTACTAGACTATTAGACTGCTGAAGAAAAGAAACAATTTAGTGTGGATCATGTAGAACCCGCAAACTGACCTGGTTAAAACCAGCAATCAGGGATAATGGCACCCAACCCTGATCATCCATATGTTGCCGCAAGAATATGTCCTTGCACAAATTGTCATCACTGCAAAAATTCAACTTGAACCTCGATAAATTGACCTTAGCGGTGCAATAGAGGAAGTGTTTCCCGTAAACATAGATAAACAACTACCTAAAGTAGTAGTCTATCTGTCTCAGCAGCTCCTTTCGAAGAGGTTCAATTTGAGAAATTAACATGGCTGGAGGGCTTGCTGGATGAGGCACAAAAGGCAGGGCTTGAACGCCTTCCGAGGGGGGCGCAGCAAAGTAATAAACATGAGGTGCCATTTCTGCTATTTAAAATAAAGAAAATTAAGGCAACGTAAGTACATAACAATAGCACAACTCCATGTTCTCACAAACCACATGCATGACATACCAGGGAAGCACATAGGCGCCCCATAAGGTGCTGTCTGTGGAGTAGCAGGAACAAATGGTGGTGGAGGAGGAGGTGCTGCCGCTACAACAGCCAGAGGAGGTGCCCTACTGTATGATGGCTGGTGACCTCGCTGCTGGTGTCCTGGCCCATGTCCATCCCTGCGGCCTCCACCACGCCTTTGCCCATCAAAACCACCATGGTGCTCCTGTCCGCGTCGACCACCACTTCCACCATTACCCCTCCTGTTCCCCCCACCATAGCTGCCACCTCGGCCATGGGGATGGGAACCAAAACGGCCGTTCTGATGATGATCACCACCATCGTTGCTCCGGGCATTAGGCGAGTACACTGGGGATGGCTCTGGGGCAGGGGTACGCTTCTCCAACCCATCCCCTGCAGGCATCACCAGGACACGCCGAGCCGGTGGATTGCACACCAGTGCGTCGTGATCAGGGTTAGCATCCGGAGCGCCGTAATTGCCCAAAGAGACCGGCGAGATCACCGCCCCCTGAGACCATTCCCACAACAGCAAAACCCAATCTCATCAAACGGTACTAAATCCAGTTCCAATAGTACAAAATGAATAAAAAGCTGAAATGAACTCACAGTGGATGGGGGAAGTGCGGCCTTAGGCGACGACTTGGGCGGCGTCGGCAGCGAGGGAGAGGCCAGTCCGGGCAACGCCGGCCAGGAGTCGGAGTCCATGATGGGACTGCCGGGCGCCACCACGATCGGCACCGACCCGTCCCCCGGGCGCTTCCAGGCGGCAGCTGCCTTCTTCGTGGCGGGGGGGCTATCAGCCGGAGGCGGCGTCCCAGCGCCAGCGCTGGCCGCGTGCGGGTCTGCGCCGGAAGCCATCACCCACACCTCTATCCGATCGGGCGGCGGCGGTCCCACGGGCGGCTGAAGATAGGCGACGGCTGCGCAGACGGCGACGGGATAGATCAGTAGTACGGCATGGGCGATCGGCGGCGAGGGTTTCGGGGTTCCAAATATTGCCGCGCGGCGAGGCGAGGCGAGGCAGGCGACCGGCTTCCGGATTGGATCGGAAGGGGGAGCAACGGGAGGCGATGGTGCGGCGCGGTGGTGGTGGTGGCGGCGGCGGCCGAGCCGATGCCTGCTGCTCTTCCCTTCCCTTCCCTTCCCTTCCCACGGGCGGAATGGACGCGGAGGGGATTCCTCCCTTGCTGGTGGGGCACAAAAGGCAAGGAGGCCGCAGCGACCAGCGCGGGCCGTTCGCGCCGTCCGATCCGGATCGACGGCTGGGATTCCCCCGGGCCCGCGCCGCTCTAAGGTAGCGCGCGCTGGCGTCCGCCCGCTGCCCCGCTTGGCTGTGGCACGTGGGGCCCACCTGGCTGCGGGCGTTGGTAGCTGTTGGGAGGGCCGTCCGATGGGTCATCAACGGCTGCAGGGCTGCGGAGGATCCACGTCCGGGGAAAGCTGAATAGTACGATCTTTGGGATTCGCAAATCCACCAGCGGAGCGGAGGAAGGCGCCTGGGACGCCGCCGGCAAACGCAGCCCCGCCACTCTTACTGGATTCCAACGCCCATAGGCCATACCTCTTTCTCCCAACCGATGATGTCGTCTCGTCGTGCCCCTGCCTCACACACTGTTTTCTGAAGACGCTGATAGGAGTAGCTCAGGTGGAAGAAAGAAGAAAGAGATAAGAAGCTTGATATTCATGCAACTATTCAAGTTTTTTTTTTTTTTGGAAACCAAGTGTGACGGACCGCCTTTTTAGGGGCAGTGCGAAACTCACAACAGTTACCCAGGAAGACTAACTGTTGGAAGACAAGAGTACAATTGCCTGACAAAAGCAACTTTCAACACTTTTTATTTAATATAGTTGGTCTAACGACCGGTTTTTACAGGAGAAGCATCCAAGCTTCTAGACTTACACTACCAAAAGAAGGAAACCACAGGCAGGGCCTGAGCGAAGACAAGACCTAAAACCAGACTAAATCGTCATCTACGACCTCCTGGTAGGCTCCAAAGATCTTCGAACTACGAAGGCGGGGTTTTGCAAGGGTGAGTACAGAGTACTCAACAAGTTAAATCTGGAACCACCGAATACTATATGCAGGGGTATTCCAAAGGGATGGCAGTAGGGTTAAGTATCTGGATGCAGTTTTATTTCACAATTCATTTTACATTTGAAGCATAAACCAATACAATAAGTAATTGAATTTCACAAGGTTCAACAACGCTTAACCAATTCCTTCACAAATACCAAAACAGTAACTTGAGCTTAGTTACGGGTATCAACCCCGATTCCAACTTAACTTCATTAACCTAAGATGCAGCGTAATCGATTACCATTAGGATTATCTCTGCAGAGCGGCTCAGCTTTACCCACAAGATATCTATAACCTTTATGCCGATCTCGAGTTTTCATGCAACTTAAATGCATGTGGCCCAGTTTAGATTATCACAGCTTTTCGTTTAATCATTCCTGTCCTTTAGTTGTTTACCGATAGAGACCGCTACCTTGGACTCAGGGTCCCCATTAGCGTCTACCGTTGTGAGAACCAAGAATGTCACTCTGGACCACTCCCGTTCCACCCCTCCGGTCCATTTCCCTGCCGGGAAGGCCCGGTCCCCATTCTCTCCAGAGAATGGTAGCCACCAAGACAGTCCAGTTATTATCTCAGGAATGACTAACTTAATGAGCCATGTCGGATACGGGTCCACCGACCAGTCCGACCTGTGGTTGAGCGGGAACTAAGTTATTTACTTTGCTCAAGAGGATTATTAACCTTACACTTTTGCCAAAGACCAAGCCTTCATCCACAAACCCAACCCGGTACTCACGGTACCGGCCACCAGACCAACCAAGGCATTAATCACCAGCCGGGGATCGGAATCTCATCCACTCCGGGATTAATCCGATACTGTCCCCCTGACTGCAGCACTTTTATAAACATCCGAATCGAAGATTCGGCAGCATTTTTCTTTAAATCCAGGTTTTGAACTAACCTAGCAGTATTATCTAACCTATTTATGGCGATAAGCAATTAACTAGGGTTCCAAAGGATTAATAGGGTTCCAATATTTCAAGGGGTTCCAATAAGCAATTTCGGCATTACCTAGGTATCATGTCATTCTAAAATACTGGATTTCAATAATTCAACATACAGTAAAGTAATGCGATATAAAATAATTACTACTATAGCATGGCATGATAGGATCAACATGATCAAAGGGTGTACGGCTTGCCTTGCGCGGCAGCTGGATCGGATGAGTCGTCGAGGAAGTAGTCGTAAATGCTGCGCTCCGCCTGGTCCGACGCCTGCTTCGAATCGCTCCAACTCCTGTGGATCGCCCGGCTCCAATGGCGTCTCAACGGTCGAATCTAACGCGAAAAGACAACCAACATAAATAAACGACAAAACAATAACCTAAAAGAAAAGCGGAAAGCGAAGCGGAAAACCGGAACCAGTCGGAAGAGAACGGAGGGTAAAGCGGGATTTGGGGAATTTACGGGTTTCGGATCTGGGAACGGACAGCATTTCTGGACTCAGGAGATCGAAACGGTTCGGGAAAAGTATTTGGTGGGGCTCTGGGCTCTTCCGGGATTTTTCGGGCTATTTTTGGAATTAAAAACGAAATTTCCGATTTAATTAATTGAATTAATAAATCGAAAAAGAAAACACCGCTTTTAAAACAGTGTTGGGTCAAGCTTTACCGATCGCCAAGGCCCACGGCGAAGCGCGGCGCGGAGCTGGTTGGGCCGGCCAAAGACGCGCGAGGAGGAGGGGAGCTAGGCACCAGCAGCATGGGAAGGGAGAGAGGGTCGACGGGGCGGGCCACCGGTCGGGAAGGCGACAGTGGGAGGGTTAGGGCTAGGGAACAGGGGGCGAGCGAGGCGGGTTACTGGCGCGCGAGGCGAGAGCGAAGGAGGGAGAGCTCACCGGGGAGAGGAGGAGTGGGGTGAGTTGGAGAGCGAGGAGGCGGGCTTTTATAGCCGCCGCGGAGGCAGCGGCCGGCTCGACTGGCGCGGTGACGCGGCATGGCAAGGCGAGGCGGCGGAGTGAGGCGGACGATCGGGCGACCGGCAAGGTGCAAGGCGCTGGGAGACGATGGCGGCAGCGGCGCTGGCAGGCGGCCACGCGAGCGAGTGAGGCGGGCGGCGGCATCGCGGCAGGCGACGCGGGCGCGCCGAGGCGAGGGAGGCGGAAGGTCGGCCACGGCGGGCAAGCAGCCGACGGCGAGCTGGCCGGGCCGAAGGAGCAGGCCGACGGGCCGAAGGGAAGCAGGCCAACGGGCCCAAGAAGAAGAAGATTCGGCCCACAGAGGTTAGGGATTCAAACTCAAATTCCAATTTTCCAAACTCCAAATCAAACGCAAATTCAACAAAAGCAATCAAATTCATTTTGAAATTTGAGGTTGTTTCACCAAGATTTTAGTACAAGTTTTTATGCATTAGGGAGCTTATTACTAAATTTGTGGAGCCATGTATATACATTTGTGAGAGATCCATACAACACGTCAACACGTGAGGTCCAGTGGTATCAAGCTATATATATATATATATATATATATATATATATATATATATATATATATATATAGTACCATATTATTAAGACAGTTGTTTCTGGAATTCCACCTAACCACTTTCTCTTTTAATGTCAAAGTTTAGTGCTAAACTATTGAGTGTCCTCGTGAATCCGGGTTTTAACATTACTTTGCCATCTTATCAAAAGACTTTGAGACGCCTCTTATATTACCAATCAAGACCGGTGATCTGGTCAAGGATGAGAATGAGATAAAGTAGGTACCATACCATGTGAACGAAATCTTACAAGAGAATTTGGCCGCTTCATCTTCTCTTGCGTTTAGCTGCAGGGCGATCGAGCTTCTCATGGACATGTTTGCTAGATTAGATCCATGCACGGCCCTCCTCCATGATCACCTAGCTAGCCACGGATCACGTACTCCAGCTCAGTTTCTTTGAATCACGAATCACCTAGCTATATAGATCATGCATGTAGCTCGTCGTCTCTCGCCTCCTCCTAGATGCAAGCAACGAGCTCTTCCCTGTTGCCTTCCTCGAGTCGTGGCTGCTGCCATCACAGCTGACGTTACGTCTCCTTGCATTATTCGTCTCATTCGGAAACCCAGTGTGTCGGTCTATGCAGGCGCCGTCTCCCTGTCGTTTTTGTGTCCTCGGAATTATTCGCTAGCTTGGTCCGGACGTTGTTGAGTATGTAGACGTGTTTTTCACGCTGCCTCTAGTTTGTGTGCCATATTATTTATCGAATAGAACAAAACCAACCTGGCAGTTTGTCAGTTGTCATCGGCACACAAAAGGCATGTAGTATATGCATGTATCTCAATTAAAGAAGGGTGGAATTAATAATTTCTTATATCAGTAGAGATATATGATAAACTGAATAATAAGTGGATCACAATTTAATTTGCAACCTTCAATTAGGAACTGGATTAACAACCAAGTGATTCCAAACGCTCGATCGAAAAAGCCCTCAGGAGGTCAGGAGTCAAGGCTGAAATGAAATGAAGCACTTAACTGTACGAATATGTAAGAAACAACACTCTCGACGGATTGCTCGATGCCTGAGTCCAGTCGTCCAACCGCTGGCAGGTAGTGAAGGTCTGGCCGAACTGCCACCACTCCGGCACGGCGTCCTGGAAGACGACGGTCTGGCCGCCGGTGGAGGTGAGCGAGAAGATGAACGCCTGGCCGGCCGGCCCCGCGAGGCACCGCCTGTTGGCGCCCCGGTTCCTCGACATCTGGATTCCATCGACATGCTCTGGATCGACCCACTCCCCGGCATGTTCGTCGCCTGGAATATTTTTGAATACAATACAACATTTGATCCGTATTTACAAATCGATACAATACATTTATGTATTTATAGAAAATCTAACCATAAACGAAATTTCGTTTACCTTTTACCGAATTTTCAAATTTCATTTTCGATGTATTTGAAACCTGGTATTTCGGGTATACCTTAAACGAAAAATGAAATTTTGGGTATGGGGCGACTCCATATCCGAAATATGAAACTTCGAACATGGGTGGGGCCCATAGTCGAAATATGAGGTTTCGGCTAAGGCCGGTGGCAGGTGAAGGTAACTTGCGCATGCAGGGTGGCAGGCAAAGGTGTGAACTTCAGTCGGAGCAAAAGATGGAACATTGAACAGAGCAGTAAACATTTTGCATACCAAAGTACTAAGAAGTCCAAGGAAGGCCACTAGAGTTTGTGTATTGGTGTGATCTTCTCCTGCATATATGACAAAGGCCCACAGTTCCTCGTTTCCATGCACTATAGCTTAGGCTCTTTCTGATGAGAAAACAAAAAAGATGGGATAATCATAGCAAGAAGTGTACGAGCTTAGTAAAGTGAAAATCATCATATAAAAGGCATATTCGAATGTCCTTTTGTTGATAACAATAGACATATACTTTGTGTAAAAAGAGACAAGGCCAATCAAGTATTTGTGTTTAGTATTCAAGGCCAAAAAATTATCTCAATTGCAGAAAAATAATATAAAAGCACCCATCCAGTGGTAGCAGTTGCTACTTGCTAGAGGGAACAGGTCAAGAACAGGTTTGCTCTAAAAATGTGGCACCATTATAGCCCAAACTTAAACTCAAGAGAAGAATCACTTGAAACTATTGATTAAGGTCATGTTTGGTACGGTCCCACATTCTAGTAGAAACGGAAACGGTTCCAGATTCTTGGTAGAAACGTTTCAAGTAGGATTCTATGAATCAGGTGGAACGGGGTTGAGACCGATTCGGCCACAGAGTGGAAAAGGAAGAAATGATCCGAGGAGAATCGTTTCGAACTTTAGTCCATTTGGTTGGTGTCAAGTCCCCAAGTTCGAAAAGTGCTGGGACATCCGGAGTATCCGGATCTACATCCGGAGTGTCCGGATCCAACCCGGAATGTCCGAACAAAATGTCCGGAGTATCCGGATTGGGCTGACCGAGCGCCTAACCGAGTGTCCGGATGAATGTCCGAGTGTCCGGGTTGATCAGATCAAGACCCCAACCCGGAGTCTCCGGGTTGAGCGTCCGGAGAGTCCGGATGGTGCGGGATTTTGTATAAAAGTCCCGTTTCTTGATTTCCCCACCTCATTTCTTCTCCCCACTTGGTTCCCCACCCGTGTGAGCTCGTTCCTCCACCCTAGCTCCTCTCCGTGAGCTTCCACCTGGCCGGTGACCCTCCGTGGCTCCTCCCTGGCGGCTCCTCCATCCCCGGAACTCCTCCTCAAGCCGGCATCCTCCATCCTCCACCCTTGCATTGCTTCTCCTCCATCTTCCTTGGAGGTAGGTCTCTCTCTTGGGAGTAGATTCGTAGGATTCTTGGGTTCTAGGGTCATCAATGGTGGGAGTTAGAGCTTAGGTTTAGATTTGAAGTTTTGAGTTGAATCTTGAGCTCTAGGGTTTTGGGTGTAGTGATCCTAGGGTTAGTGTGGGGCTTGGATTGATGAATGTGGGTGCTAGTGTGGTTGATCGGGTAGTAGTAGCGCCCGATCCAAGGGTCGCTTGGAGTTGGTTAGTGGTTTCATGGGCTAGTGTCGCTCCTCGTGGAGTTGGGTTAGCTATAAGCTTCTTCGGCCTTGCCACGTGTAGGAAAGTCATAGATCGGGTCCCCGTGATGCCGTTGGACTTGGCGGCACCTCGATCCGTCGAGTTATTGGGTAAAACTCGCCAGGTCCGGAGTGTCCGGACACCCCGTCCGGAGTGTCCGCTCTGCCCGGAGTATCCGGACCGAATGGGCCGGAGAGTCCGGATCAAATACCCTGATCGTCGGGTTAGGGCCGTCTCCCAGCTTGAGTCGAGTTGTCCTGCTATGCGTTATTTCTTGGCGTTTTCAGTTGTACTTCATTCATATGCATTGCATGCATTTTAATTATGCATTGTACTCGTGTAGAGAACGATCCATGGCGGCCGATCGACGTGGCCGTGGTTGAAGGAGTTGCCGAGGGGCGAATCGCTGTCGATCCACCAGCAGAAGAACAAGGCAAGCACCTATGCATCTTGAACCTGTATTAATTGTATTTTTGTGAATAAACTGTTTAATTGGTGAAATAAGTCTGCATTAGGATTTGAATTGGGTTAGGGTTATATCCTATTTGCTGCACATTCGTCCTTTGCATTTGTGAACACTTCCGTTGGAACTAGTAATGGTATTAAATGAGTCACTGCTTAGAATTGCTTAGAAGTCGGGGTTGGGCCAAGTGGTGGTTGGTCCACCGCTTGAGATCCATTACATTACTTATGATGAAATGAAATGGGTACGGTTATGTAAGGAAAGGTTAAATTGGAGACCGGACGGGAAGGTTGGGACATTGGGTAAGGAGACCCGATGTGGTAGTTCCCGTCTGTGTCAGTTAAGGACCGATTCGATGGTTGCCCTTTGATTGAGCACACCCCGGTTGGTCGCATACCCGATTATGGTACGGTAAGCCACTCTTTCTCTCATACGGAATCGATGGACCGTGAATCTCCCCGTGGTTGGACGTGGTTGAGGGCGAGGCTTAGGCCGACTCTCGAGCGCCAAGCCGGGCTTGGGGCAGCTCGAGGGTGCTAGGTTTTCGGCCACAGGAGGACGCTTCAAATGATTGGGTATGATTGGGAGGGTTGACACTAGGCCCTTGTGGTAAGTGTCGTGCGATCAATGCTTCCTGCAGGTTAATAAAGCGATTCGAATTGCCGCGCTCTCGGATATGAGCAAGCTCTTTCATCGCACAGTCACGTAGTAAGAACTTGAACCGAGGTTCGCCGTCGAGCTTGAGCCCACATAAATTGGTGTTGAGATTAATTGTTGTGAATTAATGATTGCAACTTCATTTTCAGAAGTAGGCGCTGTTACAACTGCTTAATTGTGAATTGAGTAGTTAGGTAATTAATATAACAAATGTTAAGCTTTCTGCACTTTTACCTTCAGCCTGGTTTTTGCTACATCCAAATGCATGTCCTTTGGAGTCGGTCGTATATGTACCACGGGTAAGACTTGCGAGTACCTTCCGTACTCAGGCTTCTGCTTTGTGGTTTTGCAGGTGAGGATCCAATGGTGCGAGTTTTGCCCCATCGCCTATCGGTGGCCAAGGCGGGGCACCGAGTAGAGGCTGTCGACATTGTACGCCCGGAAGTGTTCAGGGCATGACACTTCCGGAGGTGTTTTACTTTTGTTTGTATAGAGTGGGTGGTCTTACTTTGGTTAACAGTTGCTACTTTTATTTCTGTAATGGAATTGTCTGCTTTTCGCTTGGTCGCTTTGTTGGTTGTCTTTGTTGGGCCTCTTTGTGCCGTGTGGTGTTTGTTTGCTTCCGCGTTCTTGCGTCTCTGGTAGTGAGCTTGGGGGCTCGATGCCCCTTTGTGCGAATTGATTATTGATATGGCATTGGAAACCGGTATGTGGGGATCCTGGGCGAGTTTTGGATCGCATACCGGGGGAATACCGGGGTTGTTGTCGAGTCGTTGGACGTTCGTAGGGTGGTCTCCATTGGGCTTGGGTAATAGCATCAGGATCACCTCCGGTGATTTGTTGCTAGGACCCAAATCCGACGGGAGCAACCGTGCATCCAACAACTCGAGGACGATCTGGGCGGCTCCTGACAGTTGGGTTTCTTCCAGAACAAGTATATGACTTATTCGTGAAACTTCTTATTTATGTTTTTTATATTATTCTGAATTATCCCTAACCTTATATATATAATTGTGATTTATTGGTCAGCACATATATTGATCGATGATCATGTTTCACATATCATAGATATAGGAACATCAAATCAATAATGTAGACGCATATTGGAGAACATGGTGTTGGAGTGACTCACTATGAGACATTGTGGGAATTGTTATATTCTTAAGTGTCATCAGTTGGTCTTATACATAGTGTATGTGGGATCCTTAGACCTGAGATCGTCATGGTTTCCTACATGTGTAATAGTATACTTAGGGGTTACTAAACGATACTCCGTAACAAGGTAGCCATGAAGGTAGCTTTCGGGTTTATTATGAAACATGTGGAGGAACGTGAGAGATCAAGATGTAATTTGCCCCTCCTATATAACGGAAGATTTATCTTTGGTCTCTCAATGTGGACGGATTAAGAAAGTACATGATCATGCCGAATGTGATTGAGGAGTCAATTGCAACTTAGTAATCTACTTACAAAACGAGTGAATGTTCAAGTTATCATAGGGTGGCACGTTTCTTGCCTTGATTTTGATATGGTATTATGAGGCAAAGGGATCAATACATGAGTACTATATATGTTCGTTTGATATGATATTCGGGTGTATTTGAAAGTCACTATGTCCTGCTAGAGGCCGTTGTCGACTTATGGGCCGAAAGAAGTTTTGGCCCATCGCCGATTATGCATGAGCCTACAGGGTCACACATTTAACGGGTTGGAATATAGTGGTTCGGATTGAATCAGCCACTAATGTTCCAAGTGGACTTTACACATTGGTTGGACCCTAACGTAGGGTTCCACCTAAAAGGGGGGGCAACTATTTAAATGGAGTTTGCGGTCGTAATATAGACATAGCCACAGCCGTTAAAACCCTACTCATCGGTCATCACCACTCAAGTCTTCCCGTGCACGTTAGTGCTAACATACCAACACACGGCGTTCCTTCCCCGAATGTGTGGGCTTCGGTAGAGGCATTGCTGCTACTGCGACGTTGATCAAGACGATCGACTACCACACAGGGAGGATCGACCACTGCAACAGGACGCGCGCTACGTTGAATCGGGCTATATCAACTCTCTTTCCACCGTACTGCATGTTTAGTGATAACAATCTATAATCACTTATTTACTTAACTTTCTAGTTTACATATTAAATTTTTTAATTTGTACTAGCGTAGTCTACCGGCCCGTATCCTTCAAACCCATCCAAATAGTTAAAACATGCATTCTTCACTACTTAATTTGTAGACCAGCCCACGTAGCAATATCACCGCAGTCAAAGTTCAAAGTTGCTCTGAGTCACAATAAGACCATAGCCATTTCATTCCATAAAAGCATCAATCGGTCAACAATAAACTCGCATGTGGTTCGCGCCTTTCAACGTGCGCCATATTCTAGCACAACGATCGATCAGCTCACCCTTGCCTCGTGTCCGAGCAAAGGCAGCCACGACCGGATTAATTTCTTGTTTGAGCAATCACCGTAAAGCGGCAGGCATGGCGGGCAATCGATCAGGCCGGCGAGGCGAACCCATGAACCCACCTCAGCCATGCAAACCACAGTACGCATACGTACGGGACTCGCTACGTACCTAGCTAGCCCCTAGCGGCTAACATTTCCCACCAGAATGAAGCTAAATAAGGTCTTTTTTTTTTGCCAGGTTAATTTCCAAACGCAAAAATGTGAAGGGAAAGGCGGGCGAGCCGGCGCCGGCACGCACGAATGCGCGCGGCGGGGCCGCCGTGTCGCTACTAGTTGAACTGCACGGCGCTGGTGAAGGTCTGGCCGAACTGCCAGCTGGCCGGCGCGACGTCCTGGAAGACGAGCGTCTTGCCGTCGGTGGCGGTGACCATGAAGGAGATGGACTGGCCGTTGAGGTAGTTGTTGCACTGCCAGTTTGCGCCCCAGTTCCGGGACATGGTGACCCACCCCGTGCTGGAGCCCTTGATCTGCACGGTCTTGATCGACCCCGGCCCGCCCACGTTGGAGATGAGCACCAGCTCGAAGTATTTGTTCCCGTTGATCGTGAACCGCACCCCTCCGCTCCTCGAGCACGACACCCTGCACGCACATCGCGACAGCAGCACAACGTCAGTCACTGGCTGACGGAGTGGATGCAAGTTAAATTGTTTGGTTGCTTGTTTGTGTATCTCACGGGCCTGCATTAGAGAGAAGTCCAATTTCTGTGTTTTCTCCATCCTGTATGAGTGGGTGCAATTGCATCCACTGGTCAGGATGAATAGAAAACCAAACATGTGTCTAACAGATATAGTTGCATTCACTCATACGATTCAGACACTATACAGACAACCAAACACACCCGTACGCGTGCGCGGCGCACGGCAAAAACGGTGGGTGGGAGAGCATGCATGCATGTACCTCTGGAACATGACCGGCACGATGCCGCCGCGGTAGATGCCGATCTTCTCCCAGGCGGGCTGGGCCATGTCGAAGTGCTGGCGGGGCGGGTTGCACCAGCCGCCGTTGTCGCTCGCCTTGGAGTAGTCCGCGGGGCACAGGTTGGTCGCCGTGATGGTCACCGACGCGCCCTGCTTGCACCACTGCGTGCTGCGCTCGTAGTCGCACTGGACCGTGTAGCACTCCCCGCACGCCGCGCCGTCGTTGAACAGCGCCGAGCTCAGCGCCGCTGTGTTCGTCCCGTACCCCGTCGAGTACAGGTTGCCGTACCCGCAAGCGCCGCCTGTACGTTGCGACGTACGTGCACGTACAGAACGTCGTTAGTTTTTCGGTATCCAAACCGTGTGCAACTGCAAACGCATATATTGCAACCAACACTAGCTAGTATTGTAAATGAAAGCTGGGGCTTAATCATTTACCCATTGTGCCGGAGGCGTCGCCCCCACCGTAGAACGTTGCCGAGCCCCTGATCCACTGATCAGCTCCGGCCGTCGCGGCCAGGCACGCCGCGACAACGACGACCAGGTGGAAGAACGCTTTGGGCGCCATCGATCTCGAAGTGGCTTCAGATACAGGGCAATGCGGGTTCACTTGATTGAGGCAATAGCAGTGCAAGAGGTCGACCGGGGGAGGTGACCGGGTTCACACAGATATGCAAGGGGGTGTGACTCGGTGAGTGAGGAGGCGGGGAGGCGATCGCGGTGGTGCTTAAAAAGTAGCGCGGCGGCCAGGCGAGCTCACGAGATCGAAGCGCACGAACCCCGACGCAGACTCACATGCCGATACCTGTTGCACCCGTAGACGCCGCACCGTGCGTCTTAAATGCCACGATTCCTTTTTTTTTTTTTTTTGCCCCCTCAATTTCGAAGGAAGATTCTTCTGATCAGCACCCAGCGGCCAGCGAGCGGACTCTGCCATTTTTCATTTTTTTCTACGCCGTGGCTTGCCTTTGCCTGCCACCGGAAGCTGATCCTTTTCTGCTTTAGCAATCTGGCAAACAGCAGAGCCGGCCGGTAGTTTCACTCCGTGCCGGCCGGTCTTATGATTACGCACGACTAAACAATCATTTCGGAGGAGGGGGGAGGAAGGATTAGATGACGATTAATCGGAGAGGCGGAAGCGTCACGTGAGCTCACGAGACTCCAGTGCCTGGGTCACATGGGATTACGGCTTGGAGGTTGCGTGATTACCGAGGGTCCTTGGATCGAGAAGCGCCAGTAACCCGCCCCAAAATCACGATGCGGCCCTTGGATTTAGGCGGTTGACGCGCTTAATCGAACCTACCAAAATAGTATAAAAATTACCACTTGAGGGCTGTTTATACTGGGTGGTCCCCACTGGCAGGTAGCAGTTAGGGCTGGAGGCTAGGGAATTTAGCAGTGTAATAGGTAGGTAATTTTCGTTTCAGGTCAATAAATTCCTCGCAGTCCTCAAGTTTGTTGTCTTGTTAGCTTGGTTGATTGGGATCTACGAAAAGAAGAAACTTGCAAAGTTGCAAGTCAACTGTCACACGAGGGCTAGGCCTCAATTGGACTATCGGGCAACTAATTGTAGATGTACTACCTTATTTTATTAATCGGTAAGACCTCATTAATCTATTGGTGACCCTGCTAGATTAGATGGTCAAACCTCTGGATTTGAATGATGCAAAATATAGTGAAAAAAAGAGCTGACAAATTCATGCTTTTTTTGTTAAAGAAATGCCTGACAGTTAAAAGCCTTTTCTTTTGTTGTGACTAGCTACTTAGGTAGGATGTATATCAACAAGCGCTTTCTGGTTCGTGTGGTGGGAAGAAAATGCTTGATATCTCTGTGAAGAAGCCCCCCTTAACGGACCGCCTATAGAATATAAGACCTAGTGACCAAGGTTCTTACAAAAGGAGGCGCAGCTGGACCCGGATAGATTACATCCAAAACACCGCACAGGAAATACTAAAACCTTAAAACCAAACCAAATCGTCATCTACGATTTTATGGTAAACTCCAACTTCTTGGATCTCTGAAAGAGTTGGATTAAGCAAGGTGAGTATACAACCATACTCAACAAGTCGTATGGGAAATCACTGAATACTACATGCAAGGGATTAACAAAAGATTGGTATAAGGTTCGATTATTTGTGGATGTAGCTTTATTTGTAATATCATTTTACCTTTGAAACATAAACCATAAATAATAGTAAAAGGGGGTCATTCACAAAGTTATCATAATTAAGCTACATTCTCAAAAATTCACCAAGAACTACATGAGCTCGGTTACTGGAGTCACCCCATTTCAAACTTAGCTTCATTAACCGAAGCAGGGCGTATTCGAATACCATTTAATTGACTCTGCAGAGCTGCTCAGCTTTACCCACAAGATATCTACGATCGTTAATGCCATGCGCAACTTACATGCAACTTAAATGCATGCGGTCGGGCCGAGACCATCACAGCCGTTTGATTGAACATCCCCGTGGTAGCTCCTACCTGATAGGTCCTTGGACCCACTGTTCTTGGGACCCCACTGGCCAACGCAGGAGCCGTGCTCCAATACTGAGTGGGTACCTACCGTTGTAAGAAACGACAAATGGCACTACACAAGCCCATTCCCGTTCCACCAAATCCACCAGTCATTCCCCCACTGGGAATGACTGCACCCTATTCTCCTTCTGAAAATGGTATCACCAAGCATGTAGGTATTTCTAGGGGATGAACAATGTACTGAGCTATATTGGGAAACGATTCAACTAAACTGGTCTGTCCCAACTTGTGGTTAAGCGAAAACTTAAGTTGTTTACTTTGCTCAAGGAAGTTTAACCTTATATTGCCAAAGACCAAACCATCGGACCATCCACAAACCAATCTGGTACCAGCTGTACCAGCCACCGAAACCAACCATGACATTAATCATCAGCCGGGGATCGGACTCACATCCACATCGTGGCTAGTCCAATATTGTCCCCTTGGTCGTAGCACATTTAAATACTCCGAGCAACTGCTCGTCAACAATTCATTTCTCATTTAAAGATTTTGAGTGAAACTAACATAATTAATAATTACTAGAGCATGTATGATCATCAACTAAGGTTATTCAAGGTTCACTAAGGTCCAACAATGTCAAGGAGGCTAATCGCGAAACTGGGTATAGCTAGGTTGCATGTCATTCCAAACTAGCGATTTTCAATACTTCAACATACAATTCAAAGTAATGCAGTATAAATTAAATACTATAATATCATGGCAAATTGGGTTCAACATGATCAAGGACGTGCGGCTTGCCTTGCTGGGCTGAGGGGTCATCTAGGTCGAAGCGGTCGTAGTCGTACTCGGCTCTTGTCTGGTCCGGCTCCGGTTCCAGAAATTGCTCATGCTCTAGGTACTGCGTGAACGTTGGATCTAGCGCAAATGATGAAAAATGATAAATAAACGAAAACGAAACGATGAAATGAAAACAAAAATGAAAAAGAAAACGCCCGGAGGAGGTTTGAGGGAAAGTTGGGTATTTTTGGAATTTTGGGGACTTCAAATGGCAAAACAGAGGCCGTATTTGGACTCAGTGGGTCGAAACGGTCAAGATAGTGTATTTTGGCTATTTTTGGAGTTTCCGAGGAATTTTTGGATCAATAAAAGGATTTCTCGAATTAAATAAATCCGTAAAGAAAACAAAAATGATAGCACAGTAACGGACCGCACTGGGGCACGGCCCATTCGGCCGAATGGCCTGTGGGCCACAACAAGCGCACGTGAAGACTGGGCCGACCCAGCTAGCGCAACTGCCAGCCTGACGCGTGGGCCCGGCGAGGCAGCGAAACGATGGGCCCGACATGTGGGCCCGGCAGAGCGAAGACTGGCACATGGGTCCGAGGCTAGGGTGCCACTGACGTGTGGTCCCGACGAGGCGGAGCGGGTGAGGTGTTAAAAAGGGGGCTGACCGGTGGGGTCCTGGCGTCAGAGAGGCAGAGCGAGGGGGCGCGGGATTGGGGTTAGGGCTGGGCGAGTGAGGCGGCGGCGAGGCGAGGCTGGAGCTGAGGGAGAAGAGAGGGCGGCGGGCAAGGTCGAAGCCGAGGAAGAAGAGGGCGAGGCGGCGGTTCAGGGCTCGGTGATGGAGGCGAAGGGGTGCGGGGGCAAGGGTTGCTAGGGTTAGTGTTAGCGGATTGGGGCGGCGCGGGACCGGCTAGGCCCGGGGAAGAAGGAGAGGGAGGGGGCGGTGCTCACCGAGGAAGGCGGAAGGGCGAGCACGAGGGCATGGGGCGTGGCAAGCGGCCTGCCGCCATGGGCGGGGAGGCGACGGGGGACGGGGCGATTGAGCGATGACGAGAGCAGGCGAGCGCGGAGGCCAGCGTGAGAGGAGTAGCTACGAACTCAACCACTCCAATCCGATTTTCCAAAACCTCAAACAAAAATCCAAATAAACTCATATTAAACTCGAATTAGGGTTTTGGTTTCTCTTTTGAAATTTTGGGGATGTTTCACCACCCCGGGGGGTGGACATTCTGCTGATTAGTACTCCTATACCATAAACTATCAGGCCTGCCTAAAAGTCGAATATTGCGCAACATTAGAGTAGCCTACAAATCATTCAACGATCCATGATCCATCCCACCAAGTACCAACCCTATCAACTATCCCCAATCTTCTGATTCCAACCAGCCATCCCCAATCCCCGATTCAAAGACTGAGAGAGCACCTGAGCAGCCAGCGGCCAACATTGCCCGTGAAGCCAGATCATAGGCTTGCACTCGCAGCCGCCACGCCGGCCTCTGCTACGCGCACCCGTAGCCGCCAGCCAGTCTCCTCTCCCCACAGCTCGCAGCCGCAACGCCAGCCTCGCCTCGGGGCCTCGGGGGACGAGGGAGCTGCTGCCGGCCACGACGGAGCAGAAGAGGACTCAAAGGAGGACGAACCGGGGGGGCTACGGCACGTTGCTACGGGCTAGGCGGGGCGACGACCAATGGGGCTGTCAGGCGGGTCACCGTTGGCGTCGGGATCTAGAGCCTGGAGGGAGTCGCTGCTCGGCTGCTCTGGAGCCTGCCCCAGACAACCGCACCGCACGCCGCACGGTCTCACTGACAACAGACGACGCCCGATTGGCCGACCCGACAGGTAAATGGGGATAGGGGAATAGCCGAATAGGGGGATTGGGGTAAATGTCAATATATCATGTGCATACTATTATACACTCGTATTGTTATATACAATGATACAAGATTTCAAATATACCTTAGAAATGTACAATATGTTCGAATACTCAATACTTTTTTAAGTCTTAGCTAGGCTCTATTGTTGGCTTACACATTTACGGTTGTATTTGTTCATAGATTTGCAATAATGAAGGAATAAACCTTGCGTAATTATTTCACAAGTAATTCAAGTAGTACTCCCCTAACCGATGAGAGCACAACTCAACCAAAGAGGCTTCTCCAAGGCATGAAAACTCGTAGAATAAATGTGCCTCGTGATCCAAGCTAACGCTTTAGTGGTACATTTCTTTCATTTTGATTATTTATAATCATTTATAAGTTACTACTGTATCACTAAGTTTTTCTATTTTGATATAAAGATCGCTTCGAATTGGATACATATTCATGTTTTGTTGGACGTCTTTTCGTTAGTGAGGTACTTTCATTATTTATTTATTGTGCTTTTTTCTATGCTTTTCTTTTGTTTATGTATGGATTTCAATTGCATAATACTATATTTGCTATGTTTATCTCAATTTAGTTTATTTCTACGAGGCTTTGAGCCCACCCTCTATTTTCATGCTGACTTCGCCACCGTCCCTTGAACTCTATTTATAGTGTCTACCGGGTTTGGAAGATCACAACAATACCTTCTAAAGTGCTACAGTATAGGGGCAGAGACATCTACCTTTGAAAAAATATACTCGAATTCAAAGATTTAAACGAATCTAGATCACTTGCTTTGCTGATTTATATATATAATCAGCACATACCTACAATCAAACTATTATAAAAAAAACTCTAGTAAACTGGTTAAACTCAACATCCTAAAAATTTCAAAAAAATTTAATACAAATAAATAGAGAAATAGCTGTTTTGGATCATAGTGCCTGATTTACTATAGTGCCTCAGGTAACTATAATATATATATATATATATGAAGCTTCTTTTCTACTCTCGGGAGTAATTACTCCATATGTTGTATCTCACAACATAGGGAGTATCTCGCGCAACGGAGGGTATGTACGTGTAATATACAAGTATATAAGACCATCTAGGTGGTATTTACATTTTTTCAGAGATGGTATATACACTTTTTAGACATACTTTTTTTTATATGCGTATATAAAGGTATTTGCAAAATATGCTAAAAACTATATTCTTTCTTGCAATTTTCTCACGTGGATCTCATTGGAATATCTTATAATTAGTATATAAGTGTATCCAAAGTGATATAGGAGTATTTCAAGTTCGTGTGTGTGTATTAATAACTCCCCTTATGAGCCCTAAGATTGGAGGCCAGGGAGGGCCTCCACGTCACCCCCCATTCCCATTTGTGAAAACCCCTCTCCCTTTTCTACAAATTATGAATAGGTCGTTGTAAATTACAGAGAGGTCCTTTCTGATTTTTTGTGAGGGTAAAAAATCCTTTTCTAAATTGCGTTAAAGTCCCTGGTTAGTTACTTTACGGAAAACCCCTCCGCTAAATACAAATCTCAAATGAGCCCTTTTCTATTTTTTCAAAATAGCGACCAGGTCCAAAAATATAACAAACAGGTCCTCGTGCCTTACGTCCAGATCTTTTCTCCGTTTTCCCTGGAAAAAATATTTTCGTCAACAGAAATATGTTTACAACTCTATCTCTAGGTTTTTTTTCGCAACTCGATCTCTAATCTTTACGCTTTTTCCCATGAGTCGATCTCTGATATTTTCCGAAACATGTATTATTACTTGGTGAACGCGTAGAGTATTAAACTCGACAAAAGAAGGTTCGCATCTCTGATAATTTTCGGAACATGGTCGATTCTCCGTTTTTCCCGAAAAAAAAATGTTTTTGTCTAAAGAAATACTCGATCTCTAATCTTTAGACTTTTCCCCCAACTCGATCTCTAATATTTTCCGAAACAGGTATTATTACTCGGTGAACACATAGTGTTAAATTCGACAAAAGAAGATTCACATCTCTAATAATTTCCAGAACATGGTCCTATCTCCGTTTCCCCGAAAAAAAATATTTTTGTGTATAGTTGTATCTCTATAGTTTTTTTTTGCGGCTTGGTCTATATTATTTTCCGAAGCATGTATTATTGATCGGTGAACGTATAAAGTGTTAAACTCGGCAAAAGAATATATTTTCTCCATTTTCCCCGAGAAAATATATACTATGTATTAAAGTTGGGAGGTTTTAGCACCTTAGAGAGGGTCCAAGTGCCACCGCGAAAAAAACCTCCGAAGATTTAAAAACTACGTCTTTGTCCATTTTTCGTCCCCGTCCATTTTTCCCAAAAATTTTTTTGAAAAGATGCTACGATTTTTTTTAAAAAATATGTTTTGTTCCATTTTCTTCCAAAACAAATTTTATTCACAAAAACCGCTCCGAAAGACCATCCAAAAATTTAGAAGATACATCTCGGTCCATTTTTTCTCCGAAAAAAACACAGATTCGTTTTTCATTCACGTGCACGACGTGCGCCGCGCTTATCTTTCTAGTATATATAAGGGCCTAAAGGTTGGGCGGTGAGGCCACCCTCACAACAGCTATGAAATTAATCATGCATTTTCTTGGTCGGCTATATGATAAGGGCTAGGCAGGGATTCCTCACACTTGGAACGGCAAATTGCTTCGAATCGTGGTCGTGGGATCCTTGGATGCGGATGAAGCCGCTTGGTCAAACTGGTTTGTTAATTTGCTCATATGTAGCGTATGTTCGGTTCATTAATCACGGCATGTGGTTATGGCAGTTTCTGTTGCTCCGTCTGCACCACGAAAAGTCCACTACAAGCGTGATCATGGTGCGTGTACGTAGCAGTACATTGTACGGTGGACTTTAAGCTCCCTAATTTGATTGGTTGACAACAACGTAAGATTGTTCCATGTTGATGTGGTAAGATGGTTCTTCCGTACTGCCATGTCCATGTGATCGATTTCCTTCTTCCAGGAACAAAATTATTACAGCTTTCCACAATCGTAGTCGGCCATGGTGACCATCACTTTGGCCAGCAATCCTGACAAGAACTTCTCCCTGAGGAACTTGATCACCGCGTTGTTACTCTGCTGGATGAAGCCGACGACGTAGGCGGCCGTGACCAGCCGGATGGCCCGCCACCTCCTCTCCTCGGCGTACTTCTCCAGGGCCGCCTTGACGCTCTCGTACCCCCCGTCGTTCTCCGCGCCGACGAAGGCCTCGCTCAGGCACCGGGCCAGGACGACGCCGTCCTCCAGCGCCGCGCAGCCGCCCTGGCCGAGCTCCGGGGTCATCGGGTGGAAGGCGTCGCCGGCGATGCAGACGTTGCCCTTGCTGATGCTGCCCCGGACGAGCGCAAGCGGGGACCGGAACCTGAGCGGCGAGGAGACCACGTCGCTCATCTCGCTCCGCTCGATCACGTCCAGCGCCTCTTCCGGGATCTTGGCGCCCCTCAGCTTGGTGAGCACGTACTGCCGCATCTTGGCCACGCTCTCCTCGGCATCCTTGTCTGCACGATACAAGATTAATCAACGAAAGAGCTCGTCATGCAAAACGTTTTGGCTCGATGGAACAAGATGGTTAAATGGGTAACTCATCGTTGGAGATATGTTTTGGACGTCACTACTACAGAGTGATACATTGTTATCGTTTAATTTGTGTCGATTCTAAACTTTGGACTAAAAAACCGATTGTGATATGTATATCTAATCAGTAAATTTTGGTAACGAGTTATCACAATCGATTCTAGGTCGGAACCAACAGTGATGAAAAATGTTATTACAATCGGTTTTTAATTGTAAATCGATAGTGATGGAAAATTTTATTGCAATCGGTTTTCTCTACTATTATAAAGCAGCAGTTGGTGGCAGTGATGAGTTTTACCCACGTCATTAATTGCCCTGCTTAATTGTCCTACTTAATTGCCCTGCTTAATTGCCATACGTAAAAAACGAAGCATTGCTTTAATTAGCCAGCTTTCGCAAGAAACAAAGCGTTAAAGATAATGTTTGATCTTGTGATTTTTTTTTAATCTTTATTTTTCGTTATCAATTTTGTTTTTCGTAGCAACGCACGGGCATGTAACTAGTTAATTATAAACCGACAGTGATGAGTAGTTATTGCAATCGGTTTTTAACTGTAAACCGGCAGCGATGAAACCGACACACTAGAAAACCAAATCGATACCATTTGCGCCAAATCGATAGCATTTCCCGATTGAGCACATGCCGTGCCTCCCCCCACGCCATCGTCGCCTCCTCCCCACGCCGTGCCTCCTCCCTACGCCTCCTCCCTAAGCTGTTTACCCCGCGCCGACCCCCCTGCTCCGTCGACCCCGCGCCGTCATCCCCGCACCGTCGACCCCGCGCCGTCCTCCCCATGTTGTCCTCCCCGCGCCATCAACCCCGCACCGCCCTCGACCCCACCGGCTCCTCCCCGCGACGCCGTCGACCCTGCACCGTCCTCCCCACGCCGCCCTTGACCCCGTGCCGTCATTGCCCTCGCCGTAGCATCAGCCTCTACCTCGCACAGTAAACCCTAGGTTTGGCTCATGCTGAATTTTTTTAGGCTGTGATATGCGTGGTACATTGCTGCAAGAAATAAATCTTGATGATATTTAGCCTGTCTAATATTTCATCCACGCACCATATTCCTTTTGTTAGTTTTCCATAGCCACCTTCTATATGCTGATTTGACCAAAAAAGTTATGCTTTCGCTCATGTGAAGCATGCTTAACAACCTTTCATATATCAAATAACAACCTTAACAGGATGGCAAGATGTCGACAAAACCATTGTAAACCTTGTCAGGAGGGTTATATGTGAAAATTTTCAATGTTTCCTATTGAGATAATTGGCACTGATGTATTATATATGTAATGTGCATTTTCAAGGTTCAATGAAAATATTTACTCTTTCCCATATATCATAGTTTGTCTTTACCTCTGTTCTTTATATCTTTTCTTCTTTTTTCCCCAGCTTATATATACTACCGTAATTCTTTATATTTAATAATGTATGCACTAACGGGACATAGTATGCAATCTTCTCAAACTGCATATAAATAATAATTGTTTTTTTGTAACATCCCAAAATTTCAATTTATTATATAGATATATCTGGCACTATTTGCTCTGTAATTTGTATCTTATTTTTGGGATAAATTTGGTGCATTCATTCATCTAGGAATGAATTGGCAGTTGTAGTTTTGAAAAAGAAAAAGAGAAATCATGAAGCAATGTGGATTGATTTGCATTTTTGCAGCTAACTGAATGGATGGTGAGGTTAATATTGGTACATTTCTACTGTATGGAAAGGACACTGAATGTGTTTAATTTGTTTGCTGGCTGGTGTTGTGCTGTTTTGTGTCTGAAAAGCATATTAGTTGCTACATATTGTCCTATTGACTGGTCACCGACAAACTTTCGTTGAGCGGATAGCTGTGTTGCATGATCGATAGTGCATTGGTTTGACCTACATTTATGCAGGTAGTGGAATTTTCAGATTGTAGTTGTAATGGTCATTTTCAGATTGTAGCTCTATCTTTCTCTTTTATTTTCGGATTTCATTTTCTGCCAGATATATCTACTACACTCTATAAGCCCTCGTACATTACTACAGCACAAATATCATATCTAAATGCATTCTCAACACAAATATGATCATTGTATCTGGACTTCTATAGTATTATCATTTTTCTTGTTAAAATATGATTTTTGGTATCTTATTATGAAATCAACCAAAGAAATAAAACAAACACTTCGAAGCAGCAACCAGGTTAGAAGCCAAAATTTTAACACATATCTCATGCATCTGGTTGCTGCTCCTGTGGTGCATGGCCACTTGAGATGCTATTGCCTTGTTATAGGAGTTTGATTCAGAGAAGGGTTGTGTTGCAAAGAGCATACGGTAAGCTTCCATGGTTGAGCTAGGTTTGGAAGAGATGAAATTAAGAGAGTGGTTTAGACAAGCTAGGCTATATATATAAGTGTAAACATTAAAAAGTTTGTGCATTTTGTCTAACCTTTAATCCTTCTGAACATCATGCTTTCATTGTAGATGATCAGAACATCAAAACGGAGAGATAATTTGACACGGTGTTGTCGTGAATATCTTGTTTTAGAATTATGCTCATGCTTCATTAACAATGATTATTCATCGTTATTTAATTTGTTTTGAATTATTGTCCTAATAAAATTGGTTTTTATTATCACCATTTCTACAATGGTTTTACTTTACATGTCAATATTGTTGTTGTAATTAAACTGATCAATGCTAGAGTCATTATCACAATCACGTCTTTATGAAAATCGATTGTGATGAGGTCATTATCACAATCGGTTCCCGCAAAGAACTGATTGTGATGCCCTGAGTTTCATTAGTTTCAATCATTTATTTCATGAGTTTCAGTGTTTAGTTTCATGAGTTTCATGTTTCATCAGTTTTTAGTGGTAAGTTTCATGAGTTTCAGTGTAAAATTTCACAAGTTTCATGAGTTTCAGTGGTATACCGTAGAATAATTTTTCTGTATAAATAAACTAGCATACATATTGGTTAATGGCCATGTTTCACGGTTCATAGATATGGAGATATCAAACAAATAATATGGACACATGTTAGAGAACATGGAGTTAGATCAACCCATATTAAGACACTGCGAGAACGTTATAATCTTCTTGTCATCGGTTGATTTTATATACAATGTGTATACTATATCCTTAGACTTGAGGTTGGCGCATGTACTCTAGTTGTGTAAGTACTTACTTATGGATTGCCAAACACTACTTTGTAACTGAGTAGTTATAAAGATAGCTTTTGGATTTGCTATGAAGCATGTTGCGAAGTATGGTCGATTAAAATGGGATTTGTCCCTCCATTCAGTGGGAGAGATATTTCTAGGCCTCTCGAATGGTTGGATTCCGAAAATGTATAGCCATACTACTCGCAGTTAAAAAGTTAACTGTAGTTGGGGATTCCAAGTCGCGTGATGGAGAAAGCGTGATCAAGCTAACTAAATAAGGATGTCATGTACTCGCCTTGGGTTTGACTGATATCATAAGGTAAAGGGAAATGCATATAATTAAGCATTGTTTAGGTTCGCCCGATATGATCTTTACATATACTCGAAAGTCGTCACGTCCTGCCAGGGACCGCTACTGATTAATGGTCGAGTAAGAGTACTCGAGATATGTGGGCCATGTTTAGGTATACATGAACATATAGGGTCGCATGCCTAAAGGGTTTGGACTTAATTCAAATGATGATCCGAATTTTGGTGGATTTTAAGTTTCTAATGGGCCTCTAATGTAGAGCTCGTTATGGGGCATCTATTTAAAGGGAGAGGATGTTGGCTATAGGGTTAAGAGACACGGTAGGAATTTGGAATTTCCGAAACACTTGCCGCCACCCCTCTTTCGCCCAGAACCGCGCAGTTAGCGCTATCACTTCAACGCGTGGTGTTCCTGCTCCGTATGTGTGGATATCTTAGATGCGTTGCTGCGAAGCTTCAACGCTAGGAAGATCCACAACCTGCGAAGGTCACGAGGAGCTGTTGAATGAGGCGCGAGGCTAGTATGACTATATCTACACCACCGCGCTACATCGACTCTACTTCTGCTATGGGTCTTCGCGTCTAATGGCAGTGGTTCATTGCTTACATGATAAAATTTTAAAGTTACGCTAGAGTAGCCTATCCATTTTTAACAAGTATAACGGTGCGTACCATCTGGGGATGGGTACCAGGTGTAGTTCCAGTAGACGGACGTGTCGGAGCAGGGCAGCACGCCAGAGCGGAAGCCCTGGCCGATGAACTGCAGGATCTCGGGGCCGAAGCCGTGGCCAACCGGGTACTCGGCGAGGCCCCTGGTGGCCGAGCGCCCCGAGAGGATTGGCTTTGGCAGGCCCAGCCACTTAGCCACCACAGAGTTCACTCCGTCACACCCTATAAGAACCTTTACAGTGCACGCAACAAATCGATGGTGTAAGCTAAACTGTGGAGAAGGAGAGAAGCACAAGATGCAGCACAACCAAGCTGCTGTGTGCACTATCATCTCACCTTCGCTTTTAGGATAGAACCATCTGCTAAATGCAAGAGCTTGACGTTGCCTTCTTCCCCAATTGAGACGACCCTGGATGAGTACCTAATGGTGCCCTCCGGCAGCTCGTTCTCGAGCGTCTCCAGCAGGAAGTCCCGCTTCACGCACCGAATTTCGTGCGGTCCACTGATGATCCATAAATTTTATAAAGTAATTTCCAGATATCTGCTCGTAAGATTTTACATACAGAAACTGCACCATTCTGCAACACAACACCGTGAATATGAAGATAGTTTCAGTACCTTTTCCCTTGCATCTTCAGGCTCACTTTTGCGGCAGCCTCGCCTGTGGATGCAGAGAAGGCCACCAGCCTGTGAACATGTACGAAATGTCACAGCCTAGCAGATGTTTTGCTGCAGGTGGCTGGATGAAGGGGGCGAACGAAAGTTTGGGACCGATCAACAAAATTTAAAAAAAACAATGACTTATAAAGTTTTCAATAAAAAAGGATCAAATATTCATGGAAAAACATGTGGTTGTAAAATTAGTATAAATTTTTTAAAATATTTGACCCATGCATGAATTGTAGTCTGGTTTCACCTCTTCTAGCAAGTAGCAACGGGTTGGTCGGTTGCTCACCTCTCGTAGAGCACATGGTGCTCCCTGATCTTGTCCCCAACGCCGAGGGCATCGAGCGCGCGGAAGGCGTTCGTCCACGTCGTGAACGCGAACCCCGACGCGCGCAGCGTCGGCGACGACTCCAGCACCATGCTCCTCACCCCTTTCCTGCACCCGACGCACGGCACCACCAGGCACCAGCCCGCTCGTCAACTCGGCATCCCGACCGGAGCGCAGCTGCGCAACGACCGAGCTGATTTCTAACTGTACAGGAACCCAAAGATGCTTACCTGTATAGCCCGAGCGCCGTCGCGAGACCGGCGAGCCCGGCGCCGGCGATGACGATGTCCTCGACGGCCTCCATTAGCTGCACTCTACTTGGTGTGTTTCTTGGAACCGTGCGAAGAAGAGGCGGCAAGAGCAAGCTAGAAAATGGTCAGAAGAGTCACAGGTTCTGATGGACCAGGAGCCTCCATGATTCGTTTGTTTATAACAAGATGGGGAGACGGTGGTTGACAGGACGGGATGGCTGTTGACACGTGACGAATTCGGTGTTTGGATCACTGGATGGATGCAGACGACGACCGGATTCCAGAAGGGAAATTTGAATTTGCTCCAGAGATTGTTTTTCCAAAAAAAAAAAAAAAAAAAAATTGGTCACGGATTATGTTGCTAGTCAAACTGCAGCTTCCATGTTGCAGTATCACGCTATCGCACGTGTATGATATCTGTTGCCAAATTGGTTTATCGTCTATGTTGGACAATGGACAGTAAGGAGAAGTAGCAATATTCCGATACCTTCGTGGGGAATCGAGGCAGGCAGTGGACTCGTCCATCTTCCAACAAAGAAAGATAACAAGCAGAAAAACAAATTCACGGTCCAACTACCAAAACGATGTAGAAAGTCTTTTTTGGCTGCACCATTATGGAGACTAGTTACGTGCCCGTGCATTGCTACGAAAAATAAAATTGATAACGAAAAATAAAGATTAAAAAATAAAAAAATTATTTCACAAGATCAAACATCTATCTTTAACGCTTCGTTTCTTACGAAAGCTGGCTAATTAAAGCAACGCTTCGTTTTTTGAGTAGGGCAATTAAGTAAGGCAATTAAGCATGTCAATTAATGACGTGGGTAGAACTCACCACTGCCACCAACTGTTGCTTTATAGTAGAGATTACTTCCATTAAAGCATGTACTGATCCTACTAGTAGTAGGGGTGGACAAAAAGCTCGCGGCTCGGCTCGGGCTCGACCGAGCCTGGCTCGGCTCGTCCTGGCTCGCGGCTCGGACCGGGCCCGAGCCGAGCCGATTTATCAGGCTCGTTTTTGGACCGAGCCGGCTCGCTCGCGCCACAGCGGCTCGGCGAGCGAAGCGGCTCGGCGTGAGCTACTCCAATTCTCCAAAGTCCAAAACTCCAAATCCCTCGGACTCGATCCTCCACGCAGACCACGTTCGGCCGCCTCCTCCCAAATCGCCAAATCCCTATCCCTCCACCTCAAGCCGGCACTTCAAACCTGGCGACACCCGCCGACACAGCCCTCCCGCCGCCCCGACCCGTCGCCCCGCCGCCATTGCCGCTGGCAAATCCGGCTACCGCCCGCCACTGGCGCCTGACGCTCGCCGCCGACGCCGTCCCGCCGCCGAAACCCCACCGCTCCGCCGCTGACCCAGGCGCCCGGCTGACGCCCACCCCCGACCCCGCCGCCCCGACGGCCGACTCCCGACACCCGCCTCCCGCCGCCGCCCCCGACGGCCGACGCCAGTCACAGCGCCCGCGGCTCAGTCCAATGCTTATTGGACCAGTCTCTTACTTGCTGCTCTCTAAACCTGCCAAGGGTGTAGATAAATCATTCTCTCTTCTTTCACTTGGTAGCATCCTTCCTATCTACAAGTAAGCATCTACTGAAGCAGTGGACTATTATTTTTTCTTACCTTGAATCTTCAGTTGATAATGTCATATGTTATGAATTCCAGGGAGGTTGTTGCGGAGCTGAAAGCAGCTGGCGCATCGTGGATTCAGTTTGATGAGCCCACCCTTGTTATGGACCTTGATGCTCACCAACTGGCCGCATTCTCTTCGGCATATGCTGAACTCGAGTCAGCACTCTCTGGATTGAATGTGCTTGTTGATACATACTTTGCTGATGTTACTGCAGAATCCTATAAGTATGTTTCTCTAGCGCGAATACACCCTGTTCCTTTCAAAAAAAAATTCTGAGAAAACACAACTCATTCTTTGCAAACACAGGACCCTGACATTCTTTGCAAACACAGATTCAGAGCAGATTCATGTTTTCTTGATATATTTTATATGAATGTGCTTGATGACAGTTGTTTATATGAATCTGCTGTCACCCTTATTATTTAGAAGATGACAGCAAATAGCGATCATTAGTTCATCACATATCTTATTGTAAAATGCATTGGCTCGGCGAGCCAACGAGCTGGCTCGCGAGCCGAGCCGAGCCGATTGATTGGGCTCGCCCCATGGCCGAGCCGAGCCTGGCTCGGCTCGCCACTAGTCCGAGCCGCGTCGAGCCGAGCCGAGCCGGGCTCGGCTCGGCTCGTTTCCAGCCCTAACTAGTAGTCTCTTGCTCTTGATGTGAAACGGTGCACACGAAGTAGGTTCACAGAGGATCCAACATTTTCTTAACTGACCGGTTGAAGGGACCTGAAGGAACTAGCAAGGTGATTTCCTCTGTCTTAATCACAAAAGCATAAGGGCGGCTTAGGGCATCTCCAATGGTGCCACTTCAGCTAGCTATAAGGGTGCCAACTCAGCATTTTGCTTAGGTGGATGAGAGAAAAGGAAGAGAGAGATATATGCTTACTACTAACTTATAGTCAGACTATAGTTGATTCCAAGGCATTTATCACCTCTTATATATGTGCCCATATTTAATTTTGTAGACAATGCTATAGCTAGTCCATTGGAGAGGTTGTCTATTAGCTATCTATAGATGACATGTACACTTCTTATAGCTAGTAGTTGACTACACCATTGGAGATGCCCTAAGCGCTTCTGCGCTTGTGTACAAAATTGTAGATCAAGTGGTTCAAATTCTCACCAGTACCACCTTGATCAATGATTGCTGTCGGGCTACAATGATATGTTGGGTATAATTTTTCTTGGACAGCCATTTTTAGGTACTGCCGTACTTGAAATATTGCTAACATGTGCAAAATCGCTAAGCTTAAAGTTCAAATGTGCTGTTCCAGTGATATCCTCGTGTGTGCTTTTTTCCTCCCTCAAGTGATCTTTTTGAAAAAGTTAACATGTTGACATGATTTTCAAGATGTAAGCTACTGTTTTTTTATTTCATGACATGAAAGGTGCTGCAAATTGGAATGTACTGAAACTGTTCATGAAACACCCTCGATTTCCTAAAATCCAAAAATAAAAGGAAAATTTGAGTAAATATCACAAAATCTTCAGATATATTTCCTTGCCTGTTTATGCTCCAACAAATACATAAATCCATCACATTTCCCCTCTTTTTTTTTCATTTTTCTCGATAAGTAATGAAGTGAGGAGTTGAGGCGGCGTCGGAGATGAGGACAATGTTATGCTACTCACCTTAGCCATTAGACAAGGACAATATCGTACTGCTCACCGGAACTGTTGAAGAGAGAAAGGTTGAAGTCGAAAGAGCAAGGGCCGTGACAACGAGTGGTGAGCGTTAGTGTTGTTGAAGAAGTTAGTGGCTAAAAGAGCTCAATGGTGAGAAGGCCTTAGCAGGGCGGCAGGATCAAATGGTAATAACGAATTCTATTCTTTGATTTTAGTGACACCATGAGGCCTAATATTCGCTGGTGGCTTAGCTCCAAGGATCTTAACGTGGAACATGCATGCATGCATATAGCTCACTTGGGTTTTCGTCCTTCATTCAAAAGGGTTAAAACACATGTCACACTTACATGAAAAACCATTAGACATTCAACTACACCTTCGAAGGCACTCCAAGGTGACTCCAGAGGCGACGCCCAGCATCCAGTCGAGAGCGTTTTCCACCCTCTTCTCCCTCGTCGCCACTGTTGGTGGCTGTCAACTGGCCGACGGTGGTGGCAGAGCCTTTCAAATTGTCCTCTCCACTCAATCTCTTCAGTCCCAACTCCCAGATCTACGCGTTGGTGGCAGAGGAGGAGGAGGCTATCATCACCGTTGCCGAGCTCGGGTTGTGGGGACGAGCAGCGGAGATGGTGTGGCTGGTGGTGCAACTCCACAAGGACCACTATGTGGGCTAGCTAGGGCATAAGGCCAAGGTGATACTATTGCAGATCTACGGTGTTCTCCTCAGGATCCATTTGTGGTCGAACGCTGACAGCCGAAGCTCAGCTTGATGAGGGGATTGTCGCGGCGTGGGGAATCATTGCGGTCATGTGCCGTGAGTTGGGGCTAGCATTGCTTCCTCCTGATCAGATCTAGGCCGGATCCAACCAAGCTTTTCTTCCTTCCGTCGGATCAGACCGATTCTGCTCGCCTCCTTGTCAGATCTAGTCAAACCCAATGGAGCTTCTCGCGGCTCTGCGTGAGGTACATGCTGGGGTTGTGCGGGTTCAGTAGCCAAAGTAGGCACGGTGAGGTCGTGGTTGTCGATGTGAGCTGGGGCTACATGGCGGTTGCGGTGGCTTCGGCCTGTCGAGGATGCGGTGATAGAGGGTCAGGTGGCACTGGGTCTGACTGGAGGCTCAGGTGGCGCTTGGGGCTGGCTAGCAACTGACCTCTTGCTAGCGCGTCTTCATGGGGCACACATGGTGCCCTGGTTGGTGGAGGACCACGGTGGCATGGGTGTGCTCAACCCAACGGCAACCCCTAGAGAGAGGGACACAGCATCGCTACTTCATGATGCGGCTCAGGTGCACGTCAAGAGTTCGATGATGGTGTTTGTTGCTCGAGACGTGCGTCGATGGTTGTTTGGCATCAATCCCCTTAGTCTTGGGTCGAGGTGGGGGTGGTGGTTGTGGCAGGGGTGCGTCCGTGGGCAGTGCAGCGGTGCAGGTTTAGAAGACTCGCGTCGGCAACCTCCACACCCTCTGCAGGCTGGTGCATTGTGTTGTGGACGTTAGGGCCGCCTCCAGCTCATGGCATTATTGTTGTCGAGCTCGAGCACACGTGTCTCATGGGGTGCGGTGGCAGCGAGTGAGGGTCTCCAATAGGTGTTGGTCTAGTTGGCTGCTATTGGTGCCTTGGAGGGAGTTTCCAAATTTGGAACTCGCTCTTCGTTGTTAGTGTCTCCCTATTGGGGCTGATGGTTGGTTTTGTTGTATATCCCTCTCTGAAAGCTACTATTTTACTTTATTTTTATGAAATGAATGGTAAAGCTCCTGCTTTTAGTTAAAAAAAAAGGTTAAAACAGAGAACGAAATGTAGTAGCTATTTTAGGAACCTAGTTTTGGATTCCATTTCTTCTTGAGGGGTACATTATGGAACGATGGCATTTTGGCTAAAGGAAAGTCAGTGTCTGGTATCTGCATGTAATTTAACTTAATTAGTTGCATTCATCATGTGATACTAATGCGTATCAATTCACGCACTAAATACTTGTTTGGATGGGTCGGAATCGTGAGAGTGGGCCGGGATTCTGACCCATCCAAACAAGACCAAAGCGGTAGGATTAGGACATACGTTTTCCGGCAATATACAGACCACTGACAGTCTGACACAACTAACATGAGCTATCAAAATTCAAAATGCTTATAGGCCTACAGCACAATCATCACTTCGACTTCGCTACAAATAAAAGTCACTCCAACACCTGATCACTGTCTCAAAAGTCAAAGTGAGTGTATAGGCATTATCCGGATGTTTTTATTCTAAAAATCATCCAAACTTTGGACCGTACGATCAAAACACACATCCGTAGGATCAATCCACCTCTAATTCAGAAGGGGTGTGCATTGATCTGAAAGCAAATCCAATGGTCCAGAATTTGGATGATAGTTGCTAAAGAAAACATCCGGGTGAAACTTATCAAAAACCCAAAGTCAAAAGTAGGTTTGCAAAGTCACTCCAACACTTGATCACTGTCTCAAAAGTCAAAAGTACGTTTGCAGAAAAACAACCAGCTGAGCTTCAGAGGGTGCCACAGTCGTAGTCCGCCATTTTCAGAATCCTTCTCGCGATCACTCCGGCTAGGACCTTGTCCCGCAGAAAGCTTACGATCGCATTGTCACTCTGCTGTATGAAGCCGACCACGTAGGCGGTTCCGACGAGCTGGACGCTCCTCCACCTTCGGATCCCTGCATACTGGCGCAAACCCGCCTCGATCCTCTCCTCCTCTGCCCCACCTCTCGCGCCGCCACCAAGCATTGCTTCGCCGAGGCATCTCGCGAGGATGACGCCGTCCTCCAGCGCCGAGCAGCCGCCCTGGCCCAGGTCCGGCGTCATCGGGTGCAGCGCGTCGCCGGCCACGCACACGTTCCCCTTGCTGATGTTCGCGAACACGAGCGAGAGCGGCGAGCGGAACCGCAGCGGCGCGGCGACCACGTCGCTCATCTCGCTTCTCTCGACAACTTCCAGCGCCTCCGCGGGCACCTTGGAGCTCCTCAGCTTGGACAGTACGTGCTGCTTCATCTTGGAAGCACTCTCGTTGACACCCTTATCTGCACGGGCAAATCAGTAAATATTCCTAAGTCAAAGTATCAACGTCAGTTTGAACATCATCTTGGATGGAATTCACCATGCATCGAGGTAAGGGTATATGTGGGTTAACCGTTTTGGGAAGGAAACCATGTGAAGAACCAGTAGATGTCAAACTCGTTGCAGGGTACGAAACCTGCACGGAAGCCTTGGCCGATGAACTGCAAGAACCTGGGCTCGAAGCCGTGTCCATCGGGGTAATGCGCGAGGCCTCTCGTAGCCAGGCGCCCCGAGTAGGACGGCGTCGCGAGCCCCAGCCATTTTGCAACCACGGAGTTGATTCCGTCGCATCCGATCAGGACCTGCAGACGCAGTCGTGGCGAGCATTTCTAGCTTCTTCAAGAGTCATGATGCAAGTAGGGATAGGACCAGGTGTAGAACGATCCGCACCTTTGCTCTGAGCTCTGACCCATCAGCCAGATGTATGATCTTGACAGTGCTGCCCAACTCCTCCTGGATTGCAACAATCTTGGAGGAGTAGCGGATGGTGCCTCCTGGCAGCTCTTCCTCCAAGGCCTGTAGCAGCATGTCACGCCTGACGCGGCGGATTTCATGGTGTCCTCTGCATCGATCCAATTGTACGTGATGTTCATGTCAGTACGATCGAGGAAGAAGGTCCTCGTGAAAGCTAATTACGCGTGTGAGGTTTACTAGAGGTAATTTTCATCTCACCCTTCACCTCGCAGCGTGAAATCTAACTCCTGTGCAATCTCCCCGGTAGACGAAGAGAAGACACGCATCCTATATATATATATGAACATTCAGGAAAGAAAAAATTAACGCTCAAGCTCACCACTGCAAATATCGAGCGAACCAAATCGGCAGCGCTAGTTGTTCTAGGCACTCACGGCGGCGACAAAGAGATGAGATAGCTAGACAACATGCAAGTACATCTGGAAGGAAGAAATTGGAAAGAGGAGCCGAGGAAGGGAAGAAAAGCTAGCCACGTATAGCTAGCGTCAGTATACCCCTGGATGTGCTGATGGAGCTTCCTTATCTTGTCGCCCACCCCAAGGGCGTCAAGCGCACGGAAGGCGTTCTTCCACGTCGTCAAGGCAAACCCCGACGACCGCAGCGCCGGAGACGACTCCAGCACCAAGCTCTTCACCCCTTTCCTACGGCATATCAAGTTGGGAACTAGGTGATTGGAGGTGTTTTCTGTGATTCTGTGAAGAAGCAATCCACGAGCTCGTGAACGTAAGTCACGTAACACAAGACGATTTCTTGCCTGACGGATGCCACACCTGGACACGCAAAAGGCATACGCGTACCTGTGTAGTCCGAGAGCCACCGCGAGGCCGGCGAGGCCGGCGCCCACGACGACGATGCCCTCGGCAGTCTCCTTTCCTTGCATGCTAGTAGTATGCTACCGTGTAGTTTCAGTTCATAATTGAAGGGGAAAATTGAAGGGGAAAAGAAAAACCCAGAGAACCTAACGCTGGTCAGCCGGTGGTGTAAGAGCATCTTCAGCAGAGCCCCTAAACCTTAAAATAGGGAGTGTAGTAAAAAAAACAGATCCAGCAGGGCCCCAACTCAAGCCCCTAAAATTAGGGGGCCCCTAAATTTGCCTCCTCATTTAATTCGGGGCCCAACTCAAGCCCCTAAAATTAGGATACCCCTAAATTTGCCTTCTCAGCCCCAATTCCCAGGGACACGAGTACAACCCCTATTATTGAAGATAGGGAAATACATGAGACTATGAGAGGCTTCGAAAATTTTATCATGTTTTGAAAATTTTAAATTTAAATTTGAAATATCATGTTTTTAAATTGTAAATGTTCATATGCTTATGTTTTATGTATTACAAATATTTTTGATTGAATTTTAGTGGTGTCAAATGAAGATTATACATAGCGGATATGTTAAAATAGGAGAAAAGGTAAAATAGGGGCTGAGATTTAGGGGCTGTTGCTGGACTTGTGCTCTGAAAACAGGACATCAAAAAATAAGGGGAGTCCCTAAATCCAAAATAAGGACCCTGTTTTAGGGGTCTTTGCTGGAGATGCTCTTAGGCTGCTAACTACTACTCCATCCGTTTATTTTTATAAGGTTTATTTTTTGAATAGTTTTGTTCATAAATATAAGATTTGTATGTAGATTTAATGAGGTCTTCCTTTCTATACCCCTATTTGTACAATGGTTCAGACGGCTGCCGCCTGCAAGAGCTTTGAAGATCGCACACAGACAGCAGAAGAGACAACTCGTACAGTGGCCGGTTTATTTGGCTGTCCCTTTATCTAAATCAAGACTTTGTCTCAATTTCAGACTCAGAATTTGATCTTCTGCTACAACCAATCAAACAAGGGGCATTTGGATATTTGCCACTCTAGGAATTGGAAATTCGATGGCATGTTGAAAATCATGCCATTGAGTGGCATTTTTTACACATCCCATCGAATTTTCAGATTGAGGAGTGGCATATATCAGATTATTCCATCAAACAAAGTGTCACAATCACCCTGCAAAAATAAATAGAATAAAGTGTCACGATCACAGCAGATCAGGTTTTCAAAAGCATGTAGTTTCACACCTAGCAGGTTTCTATTTTTTTTTCTGTTCTTTACAAGGTTGGGGAATTTGTTCCCGCGCCGCACCAGATCGACTGCAGGCGGCAGACAACTCGGACTCTCGGAGCGCTCGATACAATGGTCGCTTCGCAGTCGACGAAACCTGGGAGGACGAGTCGGAGCCGTCGTCTGGCGAGACGCCGACTGTATTCTCCCTCTTCATTTACTTGCATCCACGTCAGATCCAAACGGTGACCTGGCAGTATATAGACGACCTAATTAATACTGTTTCTCTCTCAACCATATGCATTTATTCATTACCACCTACACAAAGTAGATCTTTCATCTTCCAAAACAATTAAGTGATAACATCTAAGACTTGTCAACTGACGATGCTGTGTACGGATGCTCGGTCCTAGTGTTGGATTGATGAAACTGGATAGATGTGCCAGTGGTAAAAGAGTTTTCTGATGTTTTTCCCGAAGACCCGCCTGGTATGCCACCGGACAGAGAAATTGAGTTCATTATCGAGCTGGTGCATGGCACAGCTCCGATCGCGAAAAGGACTTATAGGATGTCCACAGAAGAGCTAGTGGAAATGAGGAAGCAGATTGAAGAACTCATGGAGAAAGGATTTATCAGACCGAATTCATCACTATGGAAAACACCGGTGTTGTTTGTCAAGAAGAAAGATGGAAGTTTTAGAATATGTGTAGACTATCGTGCAAAGGAGAAGTAGACAGAAAAGGACAGCTCGCGGGTGCAAACAAACATGTGAGTATGTGATGGAAAATTCCACGACACTCCGCTTCCTCTGTCATACTGGAGAAAAGGTACTAATTGACCTGCATTTGTCTGCACTAGGGCTCTAAACGTCAACTTAAGCCGAACTTGAGATGGATTCTAGCCTGACCCAAGCTCGAATTTGATTTGATCCAAACTCAAGGCCGAGTAGGTTTGAATAAACGATAATAATAAAAATTTGATATACACTATTTTTAATGATAAAAAATGTTCAAGTTCAAATTCGGCTCGAGTAAGCGCAATAAGAATTAATATATATAGTAATATCTGACAAGTGAATAGTAAAGTACCAGGCTCACGAGCTCTTCGAGCTCAAATAAGTGAGGCTCGTGAGCTCGGAATCAAACTCTAGTTTAGCTTGTTTGGAACTCAAATTGATTCTCTCACGAGCCGAGCTCGAGTAACTCACAAGCCTCGAGCTTTTCACTCGCTAGTAGGATGTTTGTACTCTAGCAATATAGATAATAATGGCGCTAAAAATAGAAACAATATTATAGGCATATAGCATAATTACCAATGCGAGGCTGTCTTGCTTATAAGTTGATGGCTTATTCTTTCTCAGTTATAAAGAACATTTTTCAACCATATTAGATCGAAATCTAAATCGAATACGTACATGTAAAAGTTAATCCAAAGAGGCCAGAAATCCACCTGAACTTTTTAAAAAAGCCGCAAACAGAACAACTTCGGATGTGGTGGATACGACATCCGCCACAATGGTCGATGCTCATCCGACCAACACTAGACCGCGCGTAGAGCACACGCTCTAGGGTCAATACCGACCAGCCTCAAGTCCAATGGACTTCGGCTAGAGTAAAAAGAAGAACTTCCTCACAGGTATATAATAAAGACGATATGGTATATGGGATACCCCATATAAGAATTATCCCATATTTCTACATGTTCAAGGTGAGGAGGAGGAGAGTTATGATGACATCCATCTTGTCATCAAAAGAAAGAAAGCTCTAGTCCCGATTGTTGGGAAAGCCAGAATTCTTTGGATCTCTTGGCAATGGATTCTGGAGTATATTACAAGTAAGTCAAATGTATTTTTCTTAGTTCTGAAATTTTAATTTTTAGAATCAGTAAATTTTCTTCAAACCGATTTCTTTTTTTCATTTAGCCTCCCAGTTACACCTCATATTCTAATAGAATCCGAGGTGGATCCTTTGATCGGTAACAAACCTACCAATGTAGATCCATCCTTGGAGCCTATTGTCGAGGAGATTTTGCCGAATGCGCAAGGCGCAGAAACTGGGCCGATCAACACTGAGGGTGAAATGCCTCTGGCTGTTGAAAAGGAACCTAAGATCGGCGGGGTATCTACTGTTGTGGAGAAGGTTGTCACTTCTCCAAAGGCAGCAGAGGAATAATTCGGGGTGAGCCAAAAAGTGGCTGTCGCCCTGACCGAAGATGATAGACCAGCGGATGTGAACGTGACCATTCACCTTCACTGAAACTGAGTATCCACCCTCTTCTGGTACTACCAATCAGGAGGGGGTGAATCAACAAGACTTCAACAACTTGTTGTCTAAGGTACTTTTCTTTCTCTTGTAAAATGTTAAAGAAAATGAAGGAGTTAATTAACTCTATATACTCTGCTTGATTTTACACTTTTCGCAAGAGCTATCCGACCTAGTAGGTCATCAAGTTAAAGCTAATGTAGAGAAAATCACAAAAAAGTATACCAAATATCACTTTCTTTTTTATGTGTATTTTCTACTATTTTTTGCTTTTCTAACTTGTCTATTCGGGAAAGAAAAGAAGAAAGAATATTAGAGTTGGAGAAGTAGCTTTTGGTGGCTCAAAATACCGCCAAGGCTACGAGTTTGACCTCATTAAACTTCAAAGTCAATACTTATATAGTGAGGAGAAAAACGCCCAACTCCAAATAACTTTCAAAGAAAACAACGAGCGAGTAAAGAAATTCGGTCAAGAATTGCAAGGTATCCTCTCTTAAAAAGACACTGAACTAGAAAATAAGATACTTTTTCTGATCTCAGTATTTTTTAGACTTATACCTTTTTATGAAAAAAAGGAAATAATACTTTTTGACTTGTCTTTTGACAAGATTAAAAAATATTGTAAATGCTCAGGAATATCAGCTCGTCCAAGGAGAAAAGGAGAGAAAACAAATGACCGAACTAAGTTTCAAGGCGCAACTGGAAATTACCAAACTAAGAGAACAAATAAAAATCTCCATTAATGAAGTAATGAGAATCTGGGGAGTAAGTAAATCTGCCCTGGTTTTATTTTTGTACAACTGAAGAAGATTGCGGTAGATTTGAAAGGAAAGCAAGTAAAACTTACAAATCAAAATCCATCGATTGATGAACTAGTCACGGGGGTGAAGGATCAACTAAAAAATATCTCTGAGCATATCCCCGTGATGCTGAGTACCATCAAGCCAACTCTCCGAGAATCAATTAGCTTTCATGTTAATGCCCTTTTTATGATATTGAGGCAATATTACAAGGAAGTGATTGAATTGGAGAAGCTGGCTCCCAACCTATAGTTCTCAACAGAAGAAGAGATGAACCGAACACAAGTAGAAATAAAATCTGCTGTGGAATTGTACATGAATAATGTAAAGGTTCTCTTAAAATGAAATGAAAATTTTATTCCATGTCTATCTTTTGTGTGTTAAGATTTGTTCTATTACTTGTTGGCTTTTGATTTGATTTTTTTCTTAAATATATCATTACTAGCCCTCAACTGTTTGTTTGACTGATCAGCGATGTGACCGGAAAATAAACAGTTTTTTATGGAGTACCAACCTGATTTCTCTTTGCTTTATATTTAGTATTAACTGGTAGTAAATCGTAGATGAGGTTAGTCAAATGAGTTTCAATGCAGTAAGTACCGACTTACATGAAAAGGTTCTATTAGAAGTCATCTCACAACCTGACCAGCAACATCGTATGTTGCTTAGGAGTTAGGTCGGATTAAGCTTTAATGATTTCTTAGAATAAAAGCAAGACAAGAAATAGTTTTAATATAACACCTAGAAGACATGGTTTATAAAATGTGAATATAATACATGGATGTAAAATATTTACACAAAAAAACAAGCGAAGATATTGGATATTCCAAGTGTTGGAAAGAATTCGGCCGCCTTCCATAGCAAGCCGAACAGAGTCAGACCGGGTGATTCAGACTACAGTAAAGAGATCTTTTCATTTGGAAGAAAACTTGTTTAAGTGAGACTGGTTCTGGACGCGCCTTAGAACCAAGTCTCCCACATTAATTGTTCATGGTTGAACTCTTTTGTTCTAGTATCTTCTTAAACCTTGTAGGTAGGCTGTCGACCTGACGAGTGTTCGATCTTACTTTTCTTCTAAAAGATTAACATCATCTCCGCGTTGGCTATTTTGATTAACCTGTTCAAAAGAAGTGGTTCGTATAGAACCTAAATGGATTTCACTGGGCAGAACAGCTTTTGCGTCGTAGACCAATGAGAAAGGTGTTTCTCCTGTAGCTCTACTGGTTGTCGTGTGTATGGTCCAAATTACTGAGTAGAGATCATCTACCCAAGCCCCCGAGCATGTTCTTAAACGATCGAACACTCGTTTCTTGTGCCTTGTATAATTTGGCCATTTGCACATTCTACTGCTCCATCACACTGTGGATGAGCAATAGAAGCGTAACAAATATTTGTACCTATTTCATCACAGCAATCTCGAAACAGACCGCTAATGAATTGTGATCCATTATTAGTAATTAGTCTACTAGGAACTCCAAACCTAGTGACTATATTTTTCACAAAGAATTTTTTTGCTGCTTGAGCTGTGATTGAAACTACAGGCTCAACTTCTATCGATTTTGTGAAAGTATCAATAGAAACAAATATAAATTTATATCCATTAGTCGTTTTAGGTGATGGACTTATTATACCAATGCCCTATGTTAAAAATGGTCATGATAATAGTATTGTTTGCAATTGATTAGCGGGTTGATGTACTTATCGAGTATGAAATTGACATTGCTCACAAGTCATTCCAAAGTGTATAGCATCTTGTAAAGCTGTGGGCCAATAAAAACCTTGTCGGGATGCTTTGCCGCTAGTGTTCTATATGAAGCATGTGCTCCATACAAGCCCCCATGAATCTTATGAAGCAATGTTATCCCTTGTTCTTGATATATACATTTCATTAAAATCTCATAAGTTCACTTTATATAAAGAATATTGTCGAGTAATTTCTACATTTGTGTTTTTTGAATTAATCTATCTTTTTCTTGTATTTCCTCGAGCAGTATTCCATGTTCTAGATAGGTTTTGAATGGTTTAACCCAATATGAATCTTGTTTGAGGACTCCGACCTGATCACTGGTCGATGACTCTTCTATGGAAGTATCTATAGAAGGTTTAGACAGTTGTTCAAGAAACACACCTGTTGTAACAGGTGATCGTGAGGAGCTTAGTTTTGATAATTGGTCCACTAAAGGATTATCTTTTCGTGGAATGTATTGGACTTCGAAATCAATGAAGTGTTTCATCCAATTTCCCCACTTCATCCAGGTAGTGAGACATTACCTCATCGGACGTCCTGTATTCCTTGCTAACCTAGTTTACGACTAATTGTGAATCACCTTTTGCTAAAACCCGACGAACTCCAAAGGATTTTACTGTTCGGATGCTGGCTTGAAAACTTTAATACTTTGCTACATTATTGGTATCAGGAAATTGCATCTAGATTACGTATTGCAACTGATCAATTCTGTTGAAATTTAGGGCTATTACATGAATAAAGGGTAGATGGTGATTACTTACCCGTTCACTTGATTTAAGATTTGTACAACTTGTATTGAGTTGAAAAGAATAGAGGAAATGTTAGTTTACGACTGCCCTCACACGCCTGCGCGTATGCTCACCTCCAAATGGCGCGCATGTATGGACCTTGACCAGAACCAAGCCCGGGTGTAAGCAGGGATAATGCATGTGTACGTGAGGCATCATCAGTCATGCGGGGGATGCTTGGCAGAGTGACGTGGATGCGGGGATGGCTAGTTAGTAATGCGTTGGTTATGTTTGCATGAATGCATGCATGTGCGGTGCATACATGCATGTATGTACACATGGTAAATTTTTTGATTTAGAATTTCATAGTTGAAATTTTCCTTAGTTGAATTTTTTTTAGTTGAAAGTTTCTCGAGTGAAACTTTTTCCAATTGAAATTTTCCAAGCTAAAACTTTTCTGATTTAAAAATGTTTTATTTTAAAACTTTTTCGTGTTGAAACTTTCTAATTTAAAACTTTTTGAGTTGAAACTTTTTCGACTTAAAATTTTCTAATTCGAAAAAAAAATTAACTTGAAACTTTTTTAATTTAAAACTTTTTGAGTTAAACTTTTTATTCGAAATTTTTTATTTGATTTTTTTTGAGTTGAACTTGTCACGGCAGAGGGAGTTAGAGCACGTTGGTAACTTGGAATGGTAGCTTGTGCCGTAGTGACTTGCAACACGTGACGCAATTTAAGGCGAGCGTGCGATGTGATCCTTACTGCTAAACTTAAAATAGGAGCCCCCAAAGAATATAAGCACTATTTAGAACACAATCATCTGGTTTCATAGCGTGCCACAATCCGACATATTTACAAGCCTTCTCACGAGCACTCCTGCCGGCTGCCAGGAACTTGTCACGCAGATAGCTTGCGATCGCATTACCACTCTGCTGTATGAAGCTGACCATGTAGGCGTTCCCAATGAGCTGGGTCACTACTAGAGAAAGAGCCTTCAGTACCAGTACATCAGTCCAGATTAGATTTGAACTAGTACTAATGAGGGCATCAGTACCGGTTCATTTTGAACTTTCCTGAAAACCGGTATTGTTGCCCTCATATTAGTACGGGTTTGTGTTACGAACCGATTCAGAAAAGTTCAAAAGGAGTGCATATTCTATGTATATCAGTACGCGATAGTGGGTGGGTTGGTTAGAAGTGTGAGGCTGGAATCACGAGGTTGTACGTTCGAGTCCCACTTCTCCCATACTTTGAAGCGGTACTGATACCATCCGGCATCATTCCCGAATGGCTTGTACCGATTCAAAAAAACGATACTAAAGGCCCTCCCCAACCGGTACTAAAGGCTCTTTCTCTAGTAGTGGGTCTGGGGACGCTCCTCCATTGTAGGATCTCGGCACACTTGCGCAGACCCGACCCAATCCCCTCCTTCTCCGTGCCGCCTCTCGCGCCGACCTCACCCGGAGTGGTTTCGCCGAGGCATCTTGCCCGGACGACGCCGTCCTCCAGCGTCGAGCAGCCGCCGTGACCCAGGTCCGGCGTCATCGGGTGCAGTGCGTCGCCGGCTTCATACAACAGAGTGAGGCCCTCTGAACAGGGGTGGAGCCAACCTGTGGTTGGGCCTCGGGCCGGACTGCTGACCTTTCTGCGGGCATGTGGCTAGGTCTCTTGTTAACCATGACAGTCCTCGGCCCCAGGCCCGATGGCCCGAGGCCTGTCTCCGTCGCTGCCTCTGAATCAAGTGTGTTTATAAAGGCGGTCCAAAAGCTACGCGATTCAGCACAGATAACCGTCATCTCACCATTTCCCATGCATCGTGAAATCCATTTCTTGTGCTATTTCTACAGTAGCCGAAGAGAAGACACGTAACCTATGAACATTCAGCGAAAACACTGTAAAGTCTTCGATATGTAGGACCAAATCGTCGATATCATGCACAATACCCTCATGGGAGCAACATGCGAGTACATCTGAAACAAAGAAATGACAAAATGGGCAGCGCCGGCGACTACTCCGGCACCAAGCTCCTCGCCCCTTTCCTACGGTATACAAATTTCCAAATTAGGCGAATCAAAGTTTTTGCCGTGAAAATAAAAGCAGCCCACGAGCGTATCAAACGTGGCACAAGACATTGTTGCTTGCTTTGCGGATAACACATCTGGATATGCAGGGATATACATACCTGTCCTGTGTAGCCCGAGAGCCACCGCGAGGCCGGCGAGGGAACCATAAGAGAAGAAGAGGAGCTTTAGGTCATTGCTGATGATGCCCGTGCCGTGTATGGCTAATGGCTGCTCTGTCCTGGTGCCGAACTGAAACTTGGATTGGCAGAACGAGACAGACTGACGTCATTGCTGATGATGCCCGTGTATGGCTAAGACTCTCTCCAAGGATGGCATGGAAAACGGTCTCTTTGGATATTTAGAGGTTTATTCAGGCCTGTAGCTATCCCAAGGAGGTGTGCTATGTGCGCCTCTATCAAAGAGGCCGGAGGGATTCATCCCTATATGTAGAGGCAGTTCTCGCGTGTGCTATGTGCGAAGAAGAGTTCAGGCCTTGGTTGGGAATCGATCCAATATAAAGGCCCAAATCGAATGCAGGCTGCACTGTTCAGGGCTCGTAGAGGCCTGGTTTTCCAGGCAATCCTTGGATTCAGCCTAATGGGTAATGGCTGCTCTGTCTTGGTGCCGAAGTGAAACTTGGATTGGCAGAACTAGACAGCGGACAGAAACGGCTGCTCGTATCTTTCTTTAATGTAAGTTATATAAATTTTGAAATAAGTAAAGAGATAAGTAATCACTATCTATTTTTTATTTATGTTTTAATATTTTTGTAAGTTTTAAAACAAGATGCTTAGAATCTCTACTATTATAAAGCAACAGTTGGTGGCAGTGGTGAGTTCTACCCACGTCATTAATTGCCCTGCTTAATTGCCCTACGCAAAAAACGAAGCGTTGTTTTAATTAGCCAGCTTTCGCAAGAAACGAAGTGTTAAAGATAGATGTTTGATCTTGTGAAATAATTTTTTTATTTTTTAATCTTTATTTTTCGTTATCAATTTTATTTTTCGTAGCAATGCACGGGCATGTAACTAGTCACCACTCAAGTTCCACATCCCTGTCGCTGTAGCAGTGTAGATTACAAGCGTAGTCTCTGGTGTGTGGGCCATGGCCCGAGGTTTGTTATTGGTTCTAATACGCAGATCCTATTTAGGAACAGTCCAAGCCAGCACGACCCGAAGTTTCTCCGGCCCAAGGCCAGCTTAGTTTTACCAGCCCAGGAAGATTAGGCCTAAGTAGACGAGTCGCGCGACCCACACCACATGCTGCGCTACTTCGTGTGCCTTCGCGACCCACAAGAAAGTTAAGCATTGGGGTTTCGCCACGGCGCCTCTCTCCCTCTCTCTCCTCATCTAGGGTTTCCGGCTCTCGCCTCGTCGCCTCGGCCACGGGTCGCCATGGACTTTGACGAGTACGAGTACTTAGAGAAGACGGTCGAGACCTCCGGGACGCCGGCCAACGGCGCCGCGGCTCCCGGATCCCAGGAGAAGGAGCGCAGCTCCCGCCGCCGGAGCGGCGGCGGCGGCGGCGACGACCGCGATGACGGGGAGCGCAGATCCAAACGCTCTCGCTCGGAAGAAAACCGAGATCGGGACAAGGACAAGGACCGGGACCGGCACCGCGACCGCGAACGCCATCGCAGCAGCCGGGAGCGCCGCGACCGGGAGGAGAAGGAGAAGGAGAAGGAGAAGGAGAAGGAGAAGGAGAGGAGGAGCCGCGACCGTGACCGCGAACGGGAGAAGGAGAAGGAGAAGGAGAAGGAGAAGGAGAAGGAGAAGGAGAGGGAGAGAGAGAAGGATAGGGAGCGGAGGAGCCGGAGCCGGTCGGAGCGGCGCCGTGACGACGACGACCGTGAGCGCGATCGCCACCGCGATCGCGACTACCGTGACCGGGATATCAGGTGCCAATCCATGACCTTCCCACCTGTGAACTTTATTGGCAGCGCTGTAATATGAACTGAATGGTATTTGGTTTAATGGGTTGGTTCGAATACATGTAGATAACTTGATGCCCCCAGACAATTAATCATCCTTAATGCCTTTTTGCAGGCTATAGACCTTCTTATGGTTCGTTGCATTTGTTTTTGTTAGTTTTGGCACGCGCGTCTAGTCTTGTGTTCAATGACTGATATGTTACACCGTCATCGCCCAATGGTTGTGCATTTTGATGGCGTATTTGGTTTTATCACTACATAAAGCGCTTGGGATGGGTGTGTCGACCATAGAATACGGAAGAGGATGTTACTATATGTAACATTTGTGTTTTCCTTCTTATTTGCACGTTTGTGGCATCTATTTGTTGCAATTGCGTGTTTCTCATACAATTTTGTCATTTTTCTCAGCTCCATATTTTGAAGTGCGTGGCTTTACACTTGCTTCTATCAGACTATCGCCTTTTGCTACTAAAATTTTATGTTATAGACCTAGGTTTTTTGAAAGTCAATACAATTGAACAATAGTATGGGAACCTGCAGATCTGATTTGCTAGAGCAATCTCCAGTTGGTCTTGATATTGAGCCTGACCTTGGATATCAGGTGATCTATTTTGAGTTGCTTTCTTATGAAATAGAAGTTAGCATTGGAGGCTATGTTGCTAGGATCTGGAAATTGAAGATGGACGATATCATTTTGTGCTTTTGAGTGGTTCTGTCTGAGAGCAATGATGCCATCTGTGCTTACAGTTTTCCTGCATCCAGAACATGGAGCTGAACTGTATTTCTTCTATTGCAGAAATGCTGGTGAAGGGGTGTATTGGGCTTTTTCACTGAAGCAGTGCCTCTTATTGTTAAGAGGACTCAGTGTTCGACACTTTGCACAAACAAGCTATTTCATTGCTTTTCCCTCTTGCAGGAATTGTTAAAGTCGAGTTACCTAAATGATGCCTGTCGTACAAGACAGGGCCTTTTACCCCTTTTTTAGGTCATGTCTCGTGACTTAATAGAATGTCGATTTGATGGGTGTCTGTTATTTTATTCTCCTGATGCTTAGGTATGAGTGGATGCTAAGGGCCTGTTTGGGGGAGCTGTAGCTTTTCTGAAAAGTTGTTTTTTGGCTTTCTGGGCTGAAAAGCAACTGCAAATTTTTATAAGAGGTCGTTTGGCAAACAACTAATTTCCCTTAGCAACAAGCTGCAAAAGCATGTCTCGCCCTGCTTTTGGCTTTTGCTAGTTATATGTGGCTTCTGGCTTATGCCAAAAGCTACTGATTTTTAGACTGTGTGGGCCTAAAAATCATCTGCTTTTCTAGTGTTCATAGCAGATGTTAAGGCTTTTGATCTACCTATAGCTTTTTTCTGTTTCCCTCAGTCTGGCATAGTATCTACTTGCTAAGCCACATATAGGGTTTATGAAGAAAACTTAACCATGTCCCATGAAATTCTGAATTTTAAGCTCTTGGTGGACACAATCTATCATCCATCTATCATCTCGTCAATAGCTACTGTTGGGTAATTGAGATCTTGCTGCGTTCTTAAGGGTTGTAACTCGTATGTCTTAACTAATCAAAGCCATTGGAAACCGCTGGGATATGTTGAGCCCCATCCTTGTCACCATAAAATCATGCATTTTAAGACTGTTTCATGCATTTCAAGCATGCTCATAAGTTGTTATTACAATTTTCCCTCCTCCTTTCCTTGTTATTGATTTGGGTGAGAGAATTGAGTAGTGAGATCATTTCATTTAGCAAGGCTTGACACCTTCCAACACCTGTTACTCTTCCCATGGTCTTGTAGCTTCCTAACCTGCATGTTGGTCTTATATTGAGAATCGGAGGGAATATTTTTCTAAAATATTCTTGATGTATTGGAAGTCCATTTCTCTGTAATCTGTGCATCTATTTACTGCTTTATGTTTCCATTTTTCTATATCCACGCTTATGAAGATTTTTCTTTGTGCAGACGTAGGAAAGAAGAGGCTGCAGAACCTGAAGCTGATCCAGAAAGAGATCAAAGGACTGTGTTCGCTTACCAGGTTGCATTTTCACATAACATATTTCATTTTGTGGTCTACGAAATGTCAAAACCTGTTGTATTTGAAACTAATGCTTGTGAGCATAATGACAGTTATCTTTGAAGGCGGATGAAAGAGACGTGTATGAGTTTTTTTCAAGGGCTGGGAGAGTAAGGCTTACCTGTTTACACATTCTTTTTGTTCTAGTAATTACCCTGGTCCTCTTGTTTTATTCATTAAAAACATATATGATATTTGCTCTATTATACATGCTGATAGTTCTCTAGCTTTTCTTGAACAGATAATAAGTTTAATAAGTGTTTTTCATTTTTTTTACTTCTTGTTTCTTGTCAAGTTGGATCAAATCAATCTTTGTACTTGAACTGTTATTTTTTTCTAGGTCCGGGATGTTCGCCTCATCATGGATCGAAACTCACGACGCTCTAAAGGAGTTGGGTGAGTATTTATAGTAATTTATGTACCATATATATGCTGTGTATAGCCTTCATATTAGTTCTTTATATGCCATTTTCTTATTCTTTGTCTTTATTATTCATTTTATTTTATTGAGATGCTGAACAGAAGCTTTGTTTTGCCACAACATGCTACCTTGGAGTAGCTAGTGTTATCTGTCATATTATCCAAACATATGGTTTATTTGGTGTGGGTTGTTTAGGGGGGCCTGCTCGAGCTTCCGCTTTCAGATTCCTGAAAGCTGAGCCACCTAAAATTTGGTTAGAATCTGGTGTTTTGCTGGTGGTTTCCTGAGTTGCTGGCTCGGTGCAGTCCATGGATTTGGAATCTCAAATCAAGGATCTGCATTGTCTTTCACGTACTCGCATGTGATATATTCTTTAGCATGTAGCCTAGGTTCCTCAGTGAGTTGGTCTAAGTTTTTGTAAAGCTATCCCAGCTTTGTGCTCAAGTTTGCAAATAGGGGAGGTGTCTGTTGGTGGGTGTATGTATGCTTTAAGGGGTAAGGCTGTGGCTGCAAGGGATGGATAAGAAATGAATAAGAAGGGAATAAGGCCCTGTTTGGAACGGCTTCAGCTTTGGCTTTTGTCCTCTGGAAACTAGAAGCTGTTTCAAACGGCTAGCTTTTTCGTAGCCAGCAACTTATTTGTACTAGAAGAAGCTGAAAGCCGAAAGCTGGTTTGAGGTAGGTTTCTACGGCTTCCGTGGGTTGGGGTTATAACTTTACCTCTAGAGTTTGAAAAAAATTATCCCTTCCCACTAAGTATAAAATCCCAAACCGCACCTCACTCATTCTCAACCCGCATCCCTCACACCTAAAAGCATACTAAAAAACTAGACTACTAAACACCAAACCTTTTCAGCCCAGCCGTGCAACCCTTCAGCCATGCAGCCCAGCTAAAAGATACTTTTCAAAAAAGTTTCAGCCCTTCCAAATAGGGCCTAAATGGCTGACTGTTGGGTAGTGGCTTTAACTCAAGTGCTACAAGGCGATAAAGCCGAGAGGACGCTCAAAAGGCTGCAAAGAATGAAACGAGTATGGTATTTGGTGGATAGGGTTGCAAGGTGACAAGGGGAAGATTCTGACAGGAGAGAAAAAATTTCTTCCTGTGTACTGAGCAGTGTTACTCAGACACCCGTGTCTAACAAAATTTGCCAAATCGGACACCTCGAATCCGAGTCGGATTCCAACACGTGTCCGATTCCAAGTAGCATTTTCCGTGTCCAAGTTTTTTTTGTCGAATTACACTCGAATCCGAGTTGGATTCAGACTCCTGTGTCCGTGTCCAAGTAACACTGGTACTAAGTATTAAGGGTTGGCTTAAATGGTTATTTTAATATGCTTTCCCTCTCCATAGTTCAAAATCCAGGTGAAATTTTTGATTTTGACCAGTCACGAGTGGTTTTTTTTTTTTTGAAAATTAGGGTATGCCATAGTAATTTGGTGAATTTCACCGAGATTTCGGCCTTTTGGACCAAAATTGATACAAAAGCGACCGGATTTGATGTTTTTAGGACTAGAATGCATGTGAACTAGCTGATTAGGAGAGTTGGCACTCGCCCGAGAGACCCAGGTTCGGGTCCTAGCTACCGATATTTTTTTTATATGCTGATAACATTGTTATACATAATATGACAACATGGGCATGTAGCTTAGATGGTAGAGCGCTCCCTTAGCATTCCTGAGGCATGGGTTTGATCCCGGATCAACACAGCTTTTTGGACCACAATGGTAGAGCTCATCCAAAATCTAAAAATTTAATGTTGAGAGTGGGATTTGAACCCACGACCTGTCGGAGGTGAACTGGTGCCTTAGACCACTCGGCCATCTCAACTTTCATGTCATGTGAGAGGTGCGGGAATTTTTTTAGCCTTGGGAGACCATTTGATAGGGGTTGAAAAGGGCCGAAATTTCGGTCAATTTTGCCGAAATTTCGGTTTTGCCACCCTAAAAATACCGGATTTCAAATTTGTTTTTGAATTTCATCCAGATTTCGTTCGAAATACCGAGATTTTGTTGAAGTTTTGGATTTCGGCCACCTCTGAGATGGGGTCCAAAAACGAAATTTCAAACCTTGCCCTATCTCCTGGGCTTGGTGAATTTTGAGAATTTTTGCTGGGATGACGGTACCCTAAAATGACATTACATCAATCCTTTGCGAAATATATGTTTGTTAAATTTAATTGACCTTCCTGTTGAAGAGCCAAGGCAGGCTTTACTGAGAGGGCGATGTACGCAGTTAGTAGGACTACGGTGTCAGTTTTATTGATATTTTTGCTGATTAAAGTTGCATTTCATGATCAAATTTCCACTTCTGATCTCCTGGAAACATAGTGGGTACATTTAAGGGATTTCAAATGTTACTGACCATATTTGTACCATGTTTGCTCTAGTTGTTGGTTTTATGGTTACGTAATGTTTTTTAGCTGTAGCTACATCTATGATTTTCACGGGGGAATATATTCATCGGTTTTTCATACTCGGCAGGAATATTTATAATTTGGTGTACCTACTGGGATAATCAGCTACTTATGAGTAAGATGGAACACAAGATCATTTTGGTGACAGTAAGCAGTGTGGAACATCAAACATGACAGTTCCACATTATTTGATGCCCTTTCTGTGTATTTTAAAATGATTTTGGCCCATGGAGGGTGCAATTAGATTGTAATCATGACTAAACCTGTTAGAATGTTTTTTAAATGCAAGATATTTCTGATAAGTTTTCAAAAAGATGTATATGTTGCCCCCCGAAATAAAGGTGACATTGTTGACTGCTGGATATTCTGATATTCGTGATGCTATTTGCATTTCCAGGTACATTGAATTCTATGATGTCATGTCCGTTCCAATGGCGATAGCTCTTTCTGGTCAGGTGCTTCTTGGTCAACAGGTGATGGTTAAGCCATCGGAAGCTGAAAAGAATTTAGTTCAGTCAAATGCTTCTTCAAGTGCAGCAGCTTCAGGTGGGGCAAGGAAGTTGTATGTCGGAAATCTTCACTCAAATATTACCGAGGATCAATTGAGACAGGTAAAGAATCAAACAAATTATTTTATAGATATATTATAATGAGCTTTGCTTTGATATCAAAATATTTCTGAAGTTCACATTACTGAAAACATCTTAGTTAAGGGCGTGCTGTTGATTTCTCTTTAAAGGGGCAGAAATGTTACCATTGCAGTATTGCTTATATAACTTTGTTGTTTGGTGTGCATGTTATAATGATTTAATGAATCATCTCCCTCAGGTTTTCGAACCATTTGGACAAGTGGAACTTGTCCAGCTGCCGGTAGATCCACTTACTGGGTTATGTAAAGGTTTTGGTTTTGTGCAGGCAAGTACTTCCGTATGAAGCAATTCCTGTCTCTGCTTGTGCATAATTCTCAGTTTCTCACTTGTCCCGTTTCATCATTTAGTTTGCACGCCTTGAAGATGCAAAAGCTGCTCAGAGTATAAATGGGCAACTTGATATTGCTGGCAGAGTAATTAAGGTAAGCATTTTCTTAAGAGTTACTAGCACTCTTGTTGTTTCAACTGCTCAAATATAAGGGTTCCGCTGCCTGACATTATGGTAATCTCTTGTAACCAGGTTTCAGCTGTGACAGACCAAGCAGGAGTGCAAGTCAGTGGAGCAACTACTGGAGATTTGGATGATGATGAAGGTGGAGGCTTGGTGGGTATCATTTCTGGGAGGCATTTTTATTACTTGAATTTTCATACGTATATGTTTCCTCTTTTGGTTTAAGTACTATTATTTGGGACATGATGTATATTCGCACTCCCTATCAAAATTTGAAAAAGGCTGTCATATATTGGTATTCAAGTACTGTACCATAGGGTAGGTTTAGTATCCACTGAGCACTCTGTTCGGCTGTTCACATCAACATGCTTCACTGTAGCAAAGCGCCGTTATTCTACAATACTCAGGGGCGGAAGTAGTGCATGCTAGGGGGTGTCACAGGACACCGGGTCAAAAAAAAATAGTGTATGTTAGTCTATATATAGTATATGTAGTGTATGTTAGTGTATATATATAGTATATGTGAACCCCCTTGATTTAAATCTTGTGACACCGGGAGACAAATAACAAGCAAATGGTAAGAATAATAAGTTGTTATCATATATATGATGAAGTGGTGAACCCCGATGATTTTTTCTCTAGTTCCGCCCCTGACAATACTTACATGGGTTCTCAAATTGCTAGTGTCTACTCTGGATGATCTGTATGGCTGTGTTACGTGATTACATCACAGAGATGCTCAAAGGATCAGGTGACTGGTCTCTTTGTTTGTCCTGTGTTCCCATATTTGTTATCTCGATATAAGAAGTTGAGAAACATTAGTTATGCACATATTACTGTTTGCTTTTTAACACGCCAATACATCTTGTTATGATGACATGGACATTTGTTGATTCTGAGGAATCAATTACTATTACACCAGTGGGAGAGCAGAGGAATGTTTGAGGCTGTTGTGAAATCTTACGTATATAGCTTCTACAGTATCTGTTTTCATTTGTATGACTGTCCATCGATGTATGTAGGCACTGAATGCTAGCTCGAGAGCTCTTCTGATGCAGAAGTTGGACCGTAGTGGCACTACAACCAGGTATATTCTGGATTATTTGCCCCTATTCTTGATCTAACCAATCAGCTGTAAAATCGTGTATATCATTTTTATGGTAATGGAGGCATGCATCTACCAAGATAAAATGCAATTTTTACGTTGTCACGAATAACAAGTTATGAATGGTTAATTACTTGGATTGTAGGCACAGACAGCATGCGATATATACAAGACATAACTGGCAAACTAAATAATGTTGCTAACTAAAACATTCACTCATTTGAATTGGAGCTTAAATTCTGTTATAACTGGTCAAGATAGCTCTGAACTTCTGATATTGGAAGTGGGCAGACAACTGTAGATGCTTGCTGATGTGTGTGTGGATGGATGCCAGTTCTCCTTAATTTGCTTAATTTGTGGATGTGGGCCTGTAGAGCCTTCAGTTCATGGTTGATTGGTATAGAATGTAAACAATTTCTAGAATGTGCATTATCTTGCTTGTAAGAGTACCCATCATTTGTATCCAAATCTTTTGTTATTGACCTCTACTATATTATCGTCAGGATTCATCCACCACTACAGCAACACTGTTTCCATATATATCTAGCTTGTCAAGGTCATGCTCCATGGACCTCCTGCAATTCTTTGGTGTACAGTGGTTTGGTTGAAATATTCTGTTTACTGCAGTTCTAACTTCTAACATTTAATGTCAATTGCATTGACTGAATTTCAAGTGGGTGAATGATGATTACTTGAGAGATGAGAAAAACTTGTTACACTACCTTAATATTCTTATGGTATCAGTCACTTGCAAATATCAACAAGTTAGCTTGACAAGAACCTGAGCCTTAATGCTTTAAATTTGTTCTTTCTTTTTATAAGTTCAAAAACACATGTGAACAGCGTAAGTTTATTATAAACATATTGTTCTTCCTTTTCTCCCTCGGTCTCTCTGTGTAATGCATCTCACTTAGCTTTGTACTTTTATTTGTGTATCTGCAGTTTGACTGCTGGGATGGGTGCTACTGGTGCGAACACTTCCGTGGCATTACCAGCTGTATCAGTTCTTGGTGCTCCTCCAGCTGCTCCTCCCATGCTACGGCCGGCAGTGCCTGGTCTTGGTTCAATTCCTGAGGCATCTCTTCTGGTTACTACCCAACCCATTGAGACGGCTCCACACAGTGAATGCCTATTGCTTAAGAATATGTTTGATCCAGCTGTGGAGGTTGTGTTTCTGCTACTGCATTATTGATTTTTTAGCCACTATTTTTTTATTCTCCTATATAAGTGTGGAGGAGCTTGTCTCCCCCTTTGGTTGACCAAAACTAACTGATAAAAATTTACTACGCTTTACTGCAGACGGATCCTGATTTTGATTTGGATATTAGAGATGATGTTCAAGAAGAATGTTCCAAGTTTGGCCAAGTAAGACACATTTTTGTGGAAAAGTAAGTCGGCTGGTTCATACTAATTTATTAAACAAATATGTCACGCTCTGCATCCAGAATTCTTTTTGGTTGGTTCACTATTGTCCTATTGCATTACTATAACTAACTTATCATACATAAATTTACAGTGATGATCTTTTTAACATGCATCTTTAAAGACTAACTACTGTTCAATAATTATCAACATGTTGTAGTTAGAATTCTATATAGGGTTGACACAGTCAAAGGCTTGGATTTAGGGCATAATTCAGAATCCATGAGATGTCTTGTCTTCACGGTTTTTGGATCATATTAAATGCTATAGAGCCATTAGGATCTGCCCGCAATCCCATTCTTACATGCAATGTTCTCAATAATAGTAAACAGTCACCGCGACTAAGCGGGCTTGTAAATGGTTTTACTATTTAAAATTCAGATAAATATATACATGTGTTTGCAGTAACAAAATAAGCATCTAATTCATATTCTTTCATGCATATAGAATGAAACTAACAGGCTATCAACAATTGTTCATAGCGGTGACAAAAAGAAAAAAGATGACATGATGTGATTGTAATTAAAGAATCATAATTGAATGAATGAACAGCTCAAGTGCCAACAAAAAAGTAAAGCTAGCATTCATGTTATGTATGTCATAATGTTCTCTGGCATATGGCAGTCTTGCAACTTTACCAAAATAAACGGCCCGATAAAACAGGTCTGTTAAACGTTAACGGCCGTTAAATCAAATAAACGGCCCGATAAAACGGGCTAACATTAAAATGTCCATAAACATAACGGGCAGGGGACCTTTACCGTTTTAATGGCCGTTTAAAAGGTCTTAACGGTCTTTATTTAGAACACTGCTTACATGGATATGTTCCATACTCTAAATATTGAAAAAGCTCAAGTTTGAAGTGCAACCAAAAAACTGTGTGGTAACCTGAGCTGCCCTGGGTCTGGTTTTCAGGGCGGTTAACTCAAGATTGATGCACCACATGTGTTACAGAGAACCACACACACGATAAAACTTAGCGGTCACAGAACTTTAGATATTGCCATCAGTTTGTGTTAGCTTCCGAACTGAGGTGGTTATTTATAGGGGTAGGGTTCTATGAATCAAAGTTGTACTAGGCTGATGTGCTCCAAATTCCAAAGCAATATTTGCTAATGATAAGGTGCTTTCAAGCTTGAACTCCCCTGCTTTTGATAAGGTGGTTTCCCCCTTTGGTTTTGTTGTGATACACTAGTCGTCCTCAGAAAAATATACTGGTTCTTGTTTCTTCTAGCACTGTAGCACAATTGTTGTCATGTGTAAAATAGCACATAATCTTCTAAGTTTGAACCATATCTACCTTGAAAAGCCTGCCAGCTGTACAGTAATAACAATGCATTCTCATTGTCTAACCCTAGGTGTTGCAACTGTTCTGCAGAAATACTGCAGGCTTTGTGTACCTGCGATTCGATAGTATAACAGCCGCGATGAGTGCACAGAAAGCACTCCATGGGAGATGGTTTGCGGGAAAGATGATTACTGCAACCTTTATGGTATGGAACGCTACTTTATTAACCTGAGGTTTCTCTCTCTCTTGCATTTCGATTGTTCATTTACGAGTTTTCTGAAATCGTGGTGTTTGTTGTGTCAGTCTCCTCAGCAGTACGAAATGAAGTTCCCGAGCTAGTGGACAGCCTACGCTCGGTTAGTAGCTGGAGGTGGTTCCTTCGGTGTCGTGTAATAGCTAATGTACATCTCATCATGCAAGCATAATTAACTATTAGCGGAGAAAAACCCTTGCGCTCTCCTGTAACGTTATGCCATCAAGTGGCTTGTAGCATGGATTATTCGACAATTAAGATTAAATGGTGTGATTTCGTTACGGGTTAGTTCTATTTCGTAAGCACGAAGTGCGTCATTGTATTTACCAGCTGTAAGGAGTGAATTCTATCGTGTACTGCGACCTGGATTTAGTGCTAGTGTTTGGTGTTCTGATCTGTAGTAGTTTGCCAAGTTTCCAGTCTGTTCTTTTTTAGGTCAAACTTTAATAGAGCGCGCGTGTGGCGCACTTGGCTACAACGTCAGATTCAGCGGTGCATAGTACGGTTCGAAATTGCTGTTTTTGGACTTGCGCGACTTATCTACCCTAACGTAAGATCAGAAAGAACGCCAAGAGTGAAAGCACTTTACTGAGTCGACACTGAGAGACGAAAGCTAGGGCCTAGGGGGCTAATGGGATTAAGAGGCCTTAGTGGTTCTAGCTGTAAACAATGGGTACTAGGTGCCGTGTGACTCAGTGTTGTAGTTGATGTGTTAAGTATCCTTCTTGGGGAGTATGTTCACAAAATGAAATTCAAAAGGAATTGACTAGGGTCCATACAAGCGGTCGAGCATGTGGTTTAATTCGATGCAAAGTGAAGAACCTTATTAGGGCTTGGTATGCTGTGAATCCTCTTGAAAGAGGGGTGCCCTTGGAAATACAGACACAGGCGGTGCATGGCTTTTGTCATCTTGTGCCGTAAGGTGTTGGGTTAAGTCCAGTAATGAGCGCAACGTTTGTGTTTAGTTACCACTATGAGTTTGAAATCATAAACAGACCGTCGGTGTTAAACCGAAGGAAGGAGAGGATGAGGCCAAGTCATCGTGCCCCTTATGCCTTAGACAACACGTGCTACAATGGGCAGGACGAAATGTCGCGATCTTACGAGGGTGAGCTAACTCCAAAAATCCATCCTCAGTTCGAATTGCAGGCTGCAACTCACCTACGTGAAGCAGGAATCGCTAGTAATCGTCGGTCAGAATATGATGGTGAATTCATTCCCGGGCCTTGTACATACCACCCGTTACACTATAAGAGCTGGCTATATTTGAAGTCGTTACTCTTAACCGTAAGGAAGGGGATGTCTAAGGCTAGACTTGCGACTAGAGTGAAGTCATAACAAGGTAGTCGTACTGGAAGGTGAGTATGGATCATCTCCTTTTCAGGGAGAGCTAATGCTTATACTTATTGGGTATTTTGGTTTAACATTGCTTCACGCCCAAAAAGAAGGCAGCTACGTCTGAGCTAAACTTGGATATGAAATCTTCTTTCGTTTAAAGTGAAGTAAGATCAAGCTCATGAGCTTATTATCCTAGGTCAGAACAAATTAGTTGATAGTGATAGGGTCCCCTTTTTTTATGTCCCCATGTCCTTGTGTGGTGTGGCGGCATGGGGATGTCAAAATGAAAGGGGTGAAGTTTTGGCGTAACAGGCCTCCTTTTGGGAGGCCTGCACGATGGGCTATTAGCTCAATGGTAGAGCGTGCCCCTGGTAATTGCGTCATTGTACCTAGGTTGTAAGGGCTTTCAACCACATGGATAGTTCAATGTGTTCATTAATGCCTGACCCGAAGATGTGGATCATCCAAAGCACATTAGCATGGCGTACTACTCCTATTTGAATCGGAGTTTGAAACCAAGCAAGCTTCTCCTCAGGAGGACAGATGGGGCGATTTAGGTGAGATCCCATGTAGATCTAACTTTCTATTCACTCGTAGGATTCGGGGGGAGGGGAGGCACCACGACTCCTCTTCTCTTATCGAGAATCCATACATCCCTTATCAGTGTATGAAGAGCTATCTCTAGAGCACAAGTTGAGGTTCATCCTCAATAGGAAAATGGAGCACCTAACAATGCATCTTCACAGACCAATAACTATGAGATCACCCTTTCATTCTGGGATGATGGAGGGATCGTACCATTCTAGCCTTTTTTTTCATGCTTTTCCTATCGGTTTGGAGAACGTGAAATAATTTTCCTTTCCGCAGAGACTAGGAGATTGGATCTAGCCATAAGAGGAATGCTTAGTATAAATAAGCTGCGTATTCATCTTACAGTGTCTAGGGTTGGGCTAGGAGGGTCTCTTAACGACTTCCTTCTTCTACCCATCGGAGTTATTTCCATAAGGACTTGCCATGGTAAGGGGGAGAGGGGAAGAAGCACACTTGAAGAGTGTAGTACAACATGGAGTTGTATGCTGCGTTCAGGAAGGATGGATCGCTCCCAAAAAGGAATCCATTGATTCTTTCTCAATTGGTTGGATCGTAGGGAGATGATTTACTTCATGGGCGAGGTCTCTAGCTCAGTCCAAGGTGGCCCATGTCCGCCAGAGAAGAATAGAAGAAGCATCTAACTCTTTCATAAATACTCCACTTGGCTCGGGGGGATATATCTCGATTGGTAGAGCTTCGCTCTAGCAATTAGCTCGTTATGATTATGGGTTGGTTGTCTGATTGTTCAAGTGGTAATGATAGTATCTTGTATATGAACTGGTGGATGACGACGTCCACTCTTCGATTGGGCAATAAGGGTCGAAGAAGGGCAATCACTCGTTATTAAAACCAGCATTCTTAATTTTAAGATCAAAGAATTGGACGAAAAAAGGGGAGAGCTCTCTATTCCTGGTTCTCTTGTAGCTAGATTCCCCAGAACCACAAGAGTCCTTAGAATGGGAATCCAACTCATCACCTTTTGTTTTGAGATTTGGAGAGGACTTGCTCTTTGGAGAGCATAATACGATGAAAGTTGTAAGCTATGTTACTTGGGTGGTTATTGTCTATCGTTGGGCTTTATGGTAGAACCCATCAGGGAGGCCTGAGAGGCAGTGGATTACCCTGTGGTGGATGTCAACGATTCAAGTCCGCTTATCTCTAGGCCGTGAACTTAGCGGATACTATGATAGCATCAAATTTTGTTAATTTGGCAGTTTGATCAATGATTTCGCTTTCATGGACGTTAATAAGATCCTTCCATCTAGTAGTACTTTAGGATGGCATAGCCTTAATGTTAATGGCGAGGTTCAAAAGAGGAAAGGCTTGCAATAGATACCTAGGCACCTAGAGACGAGGAAGGGCGTAGCAAGTGACGAAATGTTTTAGGGAGTTGAAAATAAGCATAGATCCGAAGATTCCCAAATAGGTCAACCTTTTGATCTGTCTAGTGTCTACTGAATCCATGAGTAGGCAAGAGGCAACCTGGCGAATTGAAACATCTTAGTAGCCAGAGGAAAAGAAAGCAAAAGCGATTCCTGTAGTAGAGGCGAGCGAAATAGAAGCAGTCTAAACTGTGAAAACTAGGCGAAGCGGTTGAGTGCTGCACCCTAGATGGCTAAAGTCCCGTAGATGAAAGCATCACTAGCTTACACCCTGACCTGAGTAGCATGGGGCACGTGGAATCCAATGTGAATCAGTAAGGACCACATTGCAAGGCTAAATACTCCTGGGTGACCGATAGCGAAGTAGTACCATGCGAGAAAGGTGAAAAGAATCCTCAGTGGGTAGTGAAATAGAATATAAAACCATGCTAAGCTCCCAAGTTGTGGGAGTGGGAGGGGAAAGTGATCTCTGACCGCATGCCTGTTGAAGAATGAGCTAGCGACTCATAAGCACTAGTTTGGTTAAGGAAACGGAACCCACCGGAGCTGTAGCGAAAGCGTCTTCATGGCATGAAGTTTGGATGGAACTATGCAGAGGTTCAAATCAACTGATGATGAAGAATCAGCGAATGAGTTGTGATTAGGAGTGAAATGCCCACTCGAACCTAGAGATAGCCGGTTCTCCCCAAAATGCATTGAGACGCAGTGGTTGACTAGGCATCTGGGGGTAAAGCACTGTTTTGGTGCAGGCTACACGAGCAATACCTAATCGATGTAAACTCTGAATACTAAATATGACCAAAAAATAACAGGAGTTAAGGTCGGCCAGTGAGACGATCGAGGATAAGCTTCATCGTCTAGTGAGAAATAGCCTGGATCACCAGCTACGGTCTAAGCATGGCACATAGCTCTCGTGCCATGCTATATCTAGATCGACCTGTTTGGCGTCTAAACATACAGAATTTTCTATTTTTTTAAAAAAATTAGAAAAAAATTGAAAATCATAAAAATTTGAAAAAAAATCTAGAATAATTAGAAAAATCAAAGAAATGTACAAAAACTTTTTAAAAATCTATGTAATTTAGGCCAGGCCTAAATGGGCTTGCCTTGGGCCGTGTCATACCGACACACCGAGCCAAGGTGACTGCCCATTTACAATTGGACCGTGCCGTGCCTAAGCCATGCCCACAATCCTGTCCTGTGAGCTGGTCTAGGTGGCACGACCCATCTGTCCATCTCTAATTCTACCCAACTCAAGTCATTTTTGCACCAAGGTGGCTGCTCCTATCGGGTGTGAGTCTATGGGTTTGTTTGTTTTTGTTTTGGATTCTCTAAAAGCTGATTCGCTCCTAAGTGGTTGTAGAGAAGTTGATTCTCCAAAAGTTAGAATCCAAAGCTTATATGAAGTAGATTGTGAATTCTAGTGTATATAGATGTACTGTATTGTGATAATCGATTCCTAGAATCAGACTGCTTGCTTTTTATTCAGCTTTTAGGATCAAAATCTATAATCAAAGCAAAAACAAACAGGCCCTAAAAGCCGCTCCACTCCTAAGTGCTCCGAATTCACAAAACTAGGAGCTTATGCCTTTGGCTCGGCTCTGAGATAGTATCCAAGAGCTGAAACCTGCCAAACAAGGCCTAAGTCATTATGGTTTATCGCATGTCACCCTCATCAAATAAGAACGAGTGATCACATGTTGCGTGCCAATAAACAAATCAGTGGTACGGGCGGTCACCAGTCGTACCGGTGAAAAAAATATTAGACCAAAAAATCTTAAATTTAAAATGCTAGAAAAGAATATTGCTAGACAATTGTTTGCAAACTAATGAAGGTATAGAACTAAGGTAATGAAGTTGAATTGTATTAACAGAAGCAATAACATGAATTGATTTTTTATAAAAGTTTGTGTCGAACTTGTTTTCCTATTCACCGGTAACCAGTTGATAATTAGTCAATCGGGCCGGTAACCTGTCGAACATTCAAATTTTTGTTTGATAACATTTAGCCAGTTTAAACCCATTTGCCACAGATTTCTTATGAACAAGGCCACAAAAATAGATCGCCCTGTATGTAAAAAAGAGGAGATTTAGGAAAATAATGATGATATGCAATAATAACTTGATTCGTTAGTGTGTCCAGCTGCTCAAGCTATAAGGGAGGCAAGCTGGTGGGGAACGGGATTGGAGAGGCTCAAGTATGATATTATGACGACTGAGATACGACAACTGCCAAATGTAAAATAATAAAAAAAAGGGAATCATTGCATCTCCTTTAAGAAAGCTGGATTTGAATTTAATGCCTTCTTTGCCAGGTTACGGGCATCCTCCCTTGAGGACTCTCTTGATATGCGAAGGAGCTCCTTGATCCCTCCAGTCACAATGATATCACGGGCGTTTTCTTCTGCAAAGGTCAGCGGAAACATTTGCTATCACAAGATGCACAACATCAACAATGGCCAGTTATTGTCTTTGATCAAATGCATCAGCTTATAAACAGTGAAAAAAGGTAGACGGCAAGTTCCACTGCTACCGTGCTACGTACCATTTTGAGCTAAATGGCAAAAGGCAAGCTCAATGTGTCTTCGCGTTGACGTAGAAAAGAGAGTTGAATTGGCCACCATCCAAGTAAGAACGCCATCTTCAATGAGAAGGGATCTCTCTTTCCTGTGGCCTATTTTGAGTAGCATACCATAATTACTGAATCTTCACAAGCAGGGATTAATTTTCACCTCAAAGTACACGAACTCAATATATTCAAGTCTGCGTACTTATCTTCAGAAAGCAGAGCAGACGACAGTAGTATTCAATAATGTTCAAGGTACCAGACATGACAGCTGAATGTTGTGTGTTGTAACAATGTAATATTTGTTAAGGTATATTTTGTTAGTATATGACCAGTCGCATATCTTTGCTTTGGATTCTTGTGTACCTGTGCGCTCTATGTATACACCTACAGTATATCAAAAAAAGCATATGCCCTTTTCTTTAAATATTAATATAATAATTTAATAATAGGAGGGCTCTCACCTACTGTGTCCCCTGCAAAAGTAACTTGAGTTTTTCTTCCTACAGCAACTACTATGTATTTACCCTTTTGTCCGACCACATCCAGATTTGTGAGAACTATACAAAATTCCAAACCACTTTAGTTCATGCATGTTGCCATAATACATAAACTAAAATGTTCTACACTTACAGTTGATCACTTGATATTCGTGCAACCATAATGAGCTCAACAGAAAACAAATCAGGAAAGGCTTTTCAAGGAATAAATGGAGAAGTTACAAACCTTGGCTTATTACTCGGGATTCACATTTTGCAAAGTTTGCTATTCCTCGTGCTATCTGAGCTATGACATCGTTATGTCCACTTCGAAACATTCCTAGTAGCGCTTTTATTCCACCATCTTGTTTCAACATCACGTGCAGCTTTTCTGCAAAAAATACACATCACACAGGTCACATATTTTCAATGTTCTAGTTGATATATATGCAGTAATTGGCAGCTGTGCAAATGACACTCCAAGAAACATTACCTACATTATTAAGAACAGAAGGCTAAAAAAGTCACAAGCTTTCATCATCATATGTGTCACATCTTGGGACACTGTTTCTGTTGGCTCTCAAATAAATAAGCCAACAAATCCAACTGGATATTTTTTTATATTTTTACATTACATGAATTTCTTCAAATCAATATGATGCTGAACTAGTTGTAAACTTATAATCTACACATTCTTAAAAAAAGTTTTGAAAGACTTCCAAAATTTTAGCACTAAAAGCAAAACAGTAGTTTTTGTTTTTAATGGTTCTCTTTTATCCACACTTCCACATGCAGATACACTAGCTACATATTTCTGCATGTCTTTGGTGATCTGGAAGTAGCCGCTAGCGTTGTAGGATGCACCCTCACAAGAGGATTGTTATCTCGTAAAATTGTGTGATTCTCGGAAGAACATACATGGAGGGAATGAATATCAGCTCACCAAATATACAGTTCTTTAATTGACAAGTTCAACCAGAAAAGAGCCATAAGTTTATTTTGCTTTACATTTTCCATCACAATATTTCTTTTATGTTCAAACATAATTTCCACTTCTAGCAACATAATCAAACCAAAACAACGCTCATAGTAAAATGATACCCACAGTAATATTTACTTTGATCTCATTAGGAGGTTCACCGCTGTACAACTAATTTTTTGTGCAAGAAAAAGGAAATTCCAGGCTCAAAAGAAAATTTTAGATAAACTGAATGTTGTTCAAAGCATAATGGATAACAATAAAGACAGGCAGCTGTACCATTTCCACATAAGTTGGCAATTGCGCCAGCTACCATCCGAAGAGTTTGAGGATCATCAGTTTTACATGCAACATTTGCTAATAGTCGAGCTCCTCCTCTGTTCATTATCAGTCCCTGGTTTGATCCTGCAGTAACCAGGATCAATGTAATACCGAGAAAGGTAAAAATTAAGTTACTACCTATCGGCTCAGCTTATATAAGTTTCACCATACCAATTTGACTGGAACATTGAACCCTAATGGAGATATAGTTCAAATATGGAAAAATATATCTCATGTTGTAAGAAATTTATATAATTCACAGATAGAAGTTAGTTTGACTGATGACAAAAAAAATACTAAGAATCTTTCTTTAGCAATGCAACCACTGGGACATTTGGTATACTAAGAATCTTTCTTTAGCAATGCAACCACTGGGACATTTGGTATGGAAATAAATTCGTTGAACGGTTAACACACAACCATTAACAACCATTGCCATTTTAGCAATATCAGCAGCAATGAACCAGCGATTCAATGAATTATTAGGCCATTTGGACCAAATGTGGAAAAAAATCTGATGAGCAATTGCAATAGATCCATTACCATTCATTGCCAAATTAGCAATAGCACCAGAAGTGACTCGATGAATTGTGGTATTTTCTGATGTTTCTAGAAGCGACAGAAGAGCATCCAGCCCTCCTTCCTCAATTATTCTTTCCTGATTAATATCTGCAATCCCAAAAGGACAAGGGAGAAAAAACTTTTCATGATTCTAACAGATACCTTTTAGAAGAGAAGATAGATAGTTAAGATACATTGAGATAAGCACCGAGTTTCAGATTATGAGCTAGTGCTTTTTGCAGAGGAAAGAAAAAGGAGAAAATTATGACCTAGTGCAAGTTTACTTCATAAGGAATGATAACAAGAGTTGTTAGCCCACGCTATTTCAATAATAACAAACCATCTAAACTAGAAAACTCTGCAAGTGCATCCATCACTTTATTTTTTTAAATGTTATAATGAAAATATTAAAATCAACATGTTTTTATTTTCCCTCTAGTCAGAAAAATTTTTCATGCAAATTTACTCACAAAGGAAAAGGCAGGGGGTGAAAAATATGCCCAGTTCCAAAGAAAAAGGGTAAACTCCCAGACCTTCGGCGGCAAGATTAGCAACCACTTTGACAGCTTGGATCTGCACCTCTAGTTCCTCAGATTTCAACAGAGCCAGGACATTTGGAAGACCAACTGGATACCAATTGGACCAAAAACAATATCAAGATGGCAGCCCAAGAAAGAAAATAGCTACTCTAGAATTCTTCCATGAAGTAAACGTACCTTCTTCAAATATCTTTGAAATGGTACTTCTCTGGCTAGATAGGGTCTCTCTCGATTTTCCTGATTTAGACATAAAAGCCGCACTGCCTAATCCAGATCCTGATCTACCCATACCACATAATGTTTTAGACTGTCAAAGAGAAAATATACATCAGTGTGTGATTTAAAAAATATATGAATCAGAATAGCAAGGCTATAATAAAAGAATGAGAGCAACTAGGGAACGCTATACCATTGGAATAGATTCCGACGGTATAGCCCTCCCCTCCTCCTCCCTCTCCCTTGCATCCGCTGCCTCCCCTCCCCCATCGGCTATCCCGCCCAACTTAATATTCTCTCCGCCCTCCACTGTCCTCCTTCGCCGCCCGTCGCCACCCTGGCCTCCCTTTACAACCAGGGGGCGTGGAGCCCAGTCAATGGCGGCGACCCCCCTCCCCATTTGCGGCGGCAAGAGAGAGAAGAGAGAGCGAGTGGAATGAAAGAGCAAGAACGATAGAGAGAGATCAAGGAATGGTATACTGTTGCAACGGTATACCGTTCCCTAGTTTTTCTCTAAAAGAATGGTACCTCTTCAGCACAATTATCAGTTGAAGATTGTTTCAACCTTTGAATCTGATCTTCAAGGCCCTGTCTGTGCCTCATTTCATATTGCACCTTTTCTTGTGTAGATTTCAGTTCTTCATATATCAACTCCTGCAAGAATTATCGAAGAAATAGGTATTTGATAATTGTTGCAATTGTGAAGCAAACCTAAAAAACCGTATGTTTAGAAAAATGTTGAACAGGGTAGATGAACTATCACTGGTTTGCCATACCTTCTCTGATACAAGTTCACTGATTTTTTCTTCTAGTGAGTGTACTTGACAGGTAAATTCTTCAGTCCTTTTGGATAGCTCCATTTTCAATTCATGGTCCGTATTTTCCTGCAACCAGAATATCCTCTTATTAACTTTTTCAAAGTTCTGGAAGATGCAAACAGTTCCTCCACCAAGCCTTTGACATTATGTGGGAAAAAAAGCCTTTGACTTATTGCAAGGGCATGTAGTAGCAAAGCCACCAGAAAAAATATCAGAGAGAACCCAGGGCGTGCCAAATTGAATAATAGATGGAAAGCTAAGTTCCCAAAAAACTGTTCAGATTATCTGGAGTTCTGGACAGCGGGCCTGATCAGATTGATATTGATCTAGCTGTCCAAAATTCTTTCAAGGCAAAAGTTTGACTCATATGCCAAAGATGTCTCTAACATCTTAACTATCAAGATCAATAGTTCTAAAGGCACATCAGTTTAGGCCTGGACATATATCCAAAACGAAATACATGTGAAATCCTCACCATCTTAACACATAGCAGAACAGCAATGGGATCAATGATTTCCGAATTGTGGCCAAGTGGCCACTTACAGCTTATACATAGCATAGAATCACCTTCTGAATATGTTCGTAATGGATTGAACGAAACATAAATAACACGGTTAGGTATTGTTTTGCAATTTTGAGTCCTATGAGGTTATTACGAAGTTTACATCGGCCAACAGCTGGAAAAGTTTAAGGCTGATTTTTATGGCCAGTGAAGTTTCATTACAGCATTCAACCGTTTGCAAAACTACTCTAAAGCCCACGCAAGGGTCACTTTGGCTATTCAACTTTCAACCCTGCCAAGTCAAGTGTCAACCACCTATAAGATGACATGCTTTTGACTCACTGCAATAACATTATGAAGAAGTCAGCCAATTTTCTGCAATGTTCTTTGGTTGCTACTTGCTTGTGGTTGTTATTCCAGGTATCCACATAAAGCAAAGTCTCCAAAGTCAATTCTGAGGGTTTAATATGCCATTTTTTAAGCTTATAACTGACAACATGAACTTTAATTTGACATAGCAAGATTGAACTTGGTTGGATTTGAAGAAGGTAAGCACTTTCCATTTTCAGGCATGAATCATGAGTCACGTACTGGAAGCTCAACAACCTTTCCGAGACAAATCCAGTTATGTTAGGTAGTTGGTCAAACATTAGGAAACTGGATAGTTAATAAATAAACAGCTTTATTAGTTTGGAGATGGAGAAAGAACTCATATAAAAAAATAGGGAGAGCACATTATATCCAAGCATGAGGCAACAACAAACAAAAGTGCAAGGTATGGCATGCTTACTAGTGACCATAGCTGCGTCTGTAAATTCTGAAAGTTTACCTGAACAGAACTCTGAGTATCACTCAGTTGCTGTTGCAGTGCATTCAAATGGTCTTCCATACTAGCGGAACGAGATCTTTCTTCCTCAAGCTGCCTCAGCAATTCTCCCATTTTCTTCTCATGGGCATTAGTTGTATCAGCAAGAATTTTCTTGTTTGAAAAGCTCTCAAGTTGTATGCGAGAAGTATGTGAGGTGGCAAAGAAAAGCTACCTTCTTTTCATCCAATGATGTTTTGAAGTGAACGATTTGCTCCGATAAAATATTATTTTGGCATTTCTCTTCCTCTATCTCCTGCATCAATCTTTTGATTGCAGACTCCAATTGACGCTTTTCCTTCTCTAGGTTCTGGGTAAATAAATCACTTGTTAGTTGTTACATTTAGCTCTCTAAAACAAGTTGGTTTTTGCACTGAAAATAGCTTTTGACGAATGTCACAGCCAATAATTTTCTGGGAAGCACAAAAGCACAAACGAACATAGAGCCGATTTTTTTCTTGCAAGAAGCTACAATAAGGCAGAGCCCTATTGCAGATGCACATCTCCTAACTCCTATAGAAAGTAATGGATCATAGTTTAGGAAGGAGAAGGCAAATGCGCAGGCTGTATAAGAATCAAAAGGCACCCATACTGGATAAGAGGTAGATATTTATTGCAGTGTTGAAAAATCAGTACAAAAAAGAACATATATAAATGCAAAATTCATACTTTTTGGATAATTATCATATGGACAAAATATACCTCAATTTGCATCCTAGAGGTCATTCTTAAATCATTCATAAACGTCTCTGACTCCTTCAACTTTTTCTCCAGCTGCATTTTCTCACTGTGTTCAAGCTTTTGCTGTCTCTCCATCTCTGATGTGAGATGATCAATCTCACGTTCTACCTTCTTATATAGGCTTTCATAATCAACTTCCTCCTTTAATCTTATCGTGTTCACTATATTCATTGCCTGAAAATCACAAATGAAGTACTTGATACAGTGTTACAAGTAAATCGCAAGCAAAAGGAAACAATGTAAACCAACTCAACAAAAGCAGTCTCTTTTTTTGAGTAACGCCAAATTCTAGTCTTAAATAGCCCAGAGAGTTTCTTTGAAGAGGCTAGAAACAAAAAAAAGAAGTGGAATTAGTACATGTCATGAACTAAGGCTCTAATGTAATGCACTTTTGCACTGTGTTCAAATTTGACAACACTTAGTTTCACCATAGCAATTTTTACAATTGAAGCAGTTGAGATGACATGTCCAAAACAATGGAACAAGGAAGGAAAGCACATTACGTAGGGCATGTGCATGGCGAAACTTGTTGGTCTAGGACTGATTATAATTTGTGTTAAGGATATATTGCATTATATAGATGATTGCATTATAGGCTTTCCATATACATGATTGCCTTATATAGGTTTTCCTTTTGTACCCTTAGAGCATCTCCAAGAGAGAGCCCTAAAAATGAGCCTTAAATTTTAATTTAGGACCCCAACTAATTAGATTTAGGGCTCCAACGAAAAATTCACTCCAGCAATTAGGCCCTAAAACCTAACGAAGATAGGGCTTAATCACAGAGTTGCTAAATATAGCTACTCTCCTAGAGGCCCTAAAACAATTTGCTAAATTTTAACAATTTAGGGCCCTTGCTGGAGTTAATCTTTTCCCCAAAAGCCCTATAATTCAAATTAGGACCATACTTAAGGCCCCTCTTGGCTTATGTACTCTATATTCTGGTCATTGGCCTCATATTGAATACAATAAATGCTATTCATAACATGGTATCAGAGCAAGGTTTAAGGTTAGGGTTTACCGGTGTTGCTGCCCCCTAGAGGAGCGATCTCCACTTCCGGGGGCGGCCACCTCGGTTGCCTGTGTTAGTAGCTGAATTCTTACTCTCATTTAGAGAGGGTGACAATAGGAGTTGGGGAAATTTTCGGGTTTATTTCTCACTCAATGCCATACCCATCCTGAGGGGTTGGGGTTACATATTTATAGCTAGCCAGGGCAGTCAAGCATATGCTAAGATGCTAGTCTAGTCTAAGATGCTGTCCTTAGATGCTGTCCTAAAAAGCTAGTCTAAGATGCTAGTCTAGTCTAAGATGTTGTCCTAAAAAGGCAAACTACCATGAGGACCACAAAGACCAACAGTACAAGGACTTATTCCATCAGCCTGTGGCTGTCGCTCGTCCTCCTCCTCCGGCCGGGATCGGCCACCTCCACTCTCCAGCCGCCTTCTCAGCTAGCCCGCCTCGGCCACCGATCTTCATCGCGCGTCGTCGCTCTCCCCTGCGGTCTTTGCCGCCTCTACGTCGCTCCGCACCGGCCTTCATGCTTGGCCATGCCGGCTGTCCCAACTTCCAAACCGCTGGCCACCAGCACCCGGGGCCCACCTTTGACGCCACCCGCCTCTGCCCGACGCCAGGAGATCTCCGCTTCGCCTCGACACCCACGACTTCTTCTTTCGCTGCCTCAGCCACTCGCCTTCCGAGATACGGCCTCCGCTCCGAGCAACGCCGCCTCTGTGCCAAGCCGCCGATCACTCGCCCGTGACCAAGATACCGTAAAGTCACCCAAGAGAAGTGCTTCTCAAAGTCAGATTGGTGTCCAACCAAAACGCAAAGCTCAATTTAACCCGATTTTTTAGTTCTGGCTTGGTTCGGCTCTGGCTCCAGAGCGACTCCGGTTTCTCATCTCGGCTTTTGGCTCCAGCTCCGGTTTTGTTTGGCTCCGACTTCGGCTTCTGCTTCCCTGGCTTCCGACTCTTGGTTTCGGCTCTTTGGATCAGCTCCAGCACTTCAACACATTGGATCAGTTCTTCGACTCTAGCTCTTCGGCTCCAACTCATTGGTCTTCGGCTCTAGCTCTCCGGCTATTGGTTCAGATCCGGTACTTCTAATCGGCTCTTCGGCTCGGCTCAGCTTCTTTGCCGCCACTCGTCCGACTCATTCTGTCGGCTCGGCTTCTACTACTGTCGCTAGCAGTTTGGAGTAAATCCCACTCCCTCAATCGCCGCCGTCAAGCTTCTCCTTGCCTTAGCCGCTGCTAATGAGCTTTGGTTCGATGCCAACATGACTTTCTTTGCGTTGAGCGTCACCACTAAGTTTTGATCTAGAGTTCTACTTCGAGTTTAGTTGTTACTGCTGGTGGTATCTACCACTAATATTCCTAGTATTTTCTTGAGTCTTCCGTTACGTCCATCCAAATCTTTAGTATCTTGGTTCTTTCGTCCGCTCGGCACTTTTTTTATCGACAACTCATTTTGGCGACTCCAATTTTCGGCTCATTACGTTGACTCGCTCGATTCATTCTATCGGCTTCTCTTTCGCTGGCTTGGCTCTTTTTATTGGCTGGCCTCATTCGTCAACTCAACTCCTTCATCGACTTGGCTCCACCGTTGGCGCTTCTTTGTCGACTCGTCGGTTTTACTTCGTTGACACTCAACTCCTTTGTCGACTTTTCTTCGTTGGCTAAGTTTTTCAAGAGTTGGATGCTACGACGACTACTTCAAAACCAGGACGTTGGATCTTTTCCTATTTTAGTGTCAACCCTTCCAAATGCAATGCTATTGCATACACCTTGCAGGGGGGGCGGGGGGGCTAAGGATATATTGTTGCGACCCGTACGATTAGCCCAGGGTAATAACAGTAGAACTGATATTACATCGAGTTAATTACACAAATCTCGGCATAGTAGCTAGCAAAATATCGGGCACACCCGATACTTCATCAGATACTATACCATGTTTAGAGTGTTGCAACAGAACAATAATTAGAGACTGAATGGAAAATATATTACATTCCAAAAGCCATGCAGGGCCACTTGTCCAGTACAGTAATTACATAGGATCTAAGAACAACAAAAATATATTACAACTCTATTTACCCTAACGATCGCCTAACACCAGGCGACGGTCTCCCAGAACCCATACCTCCTGGTAGTAGTAGTAGCAGTAATAGTCGTCCGCCAAAAAATCCTAGTCCTGCGAATCACCCTCGCTCCAGGACTCATCGATGGATCCATAAGACTCACCTTCTAAGCAAAAGGGAGATTTAAGCAAGAGTGAGTACAGAGTACTCAGCAAGCATTAGTAATGAATGCAATAAATGAATTTTTCCTCTCATTTTTCCAATCCAACTCACTTCCTCTCAAATTCTGATTTTTATTAAAATAAGTTTTTGATTTTCTTTAAGGGTTGTACATTTTAGTTTAAAAAGACTACTAACACCCGTATATGAGGCAGACTTAGCTTCCGTAGCCTCCAATCCAGGAGACAAGCATGAATTCATGAATTTAGACTCTGCAAAGGTTTGTACCACTTTACCCATAGTGACCCCCACAAGGGAGGCCCCAGAGCGTTTATCACTAATCCAATTATTATGATCTCCAACCCTGTTACTCGAGTGAGGACCCTCCCAAGGACATCCCACCAAACTCGGAGCTAACGGTTGTACTCCACCATATGGTGTCAGTACTCCCTTGGCTTCACATATAGCGTCGCATGGATAACCTCAGTCACATGCTAGGTTTCCATCTGCCGCCGTCTCTCTGGGTCTTCCGGCATCCCTAGATTTGGCGTCCTAGTTACCAGTTAACCACCATGTGAAGATCACAATACTTGCATAGGACAACATTTTCTAATCGATTTCACACACTATGGTTGATACTAAAAATACGACTTAATGCCCAAGTATTAGTTGTTTAACCTTATATCATGGCCTACGTAGAGGACCCCACCGACCTATAACCTTCTCATCGGCGTCCTCTACCCACCATAATAATAATTATATGCCAACGGCTCCTTTCGTTGGATGAGCCAATACATTGAATCAATATCCACAATTCAAATCACTGATCACATTCTCAATTAAATACAACCATCACTTCCTCAATTCCATTAACCAACTCATAACTCAACCGATTCCAATCTAAGATTTCCAATTAACATATAGAGCTTTTAATGCATGGGTGATACAAATAGATATACTGGAATCAATTTTAAAGATGTTTAATGGAAATTGATCAAAGGAAAGCTTGCATGGAATAGTATCTGTAGGAGCGACCTCGCTCGAATATAGAGGTGGTTGGTCGGACTAACCCTGATTTGGACCTGACAACTGTTAGACCGTATCCCTTTATACCCTTGTATAGATATTGCCTAATATAGGCTTTCCCTTTATACCCTCATGTATATGTATATATACTGGCCCATTGGCCCCATGTTGAATACAAGTGCTATTCACAACATGGTATCAGAGCCAACGTTCTAGGGTTAGGGCTTACCGGCGTTGCACTTGCGCCCTTTTTTCTTGGTGGCTCTTGTCACCTCTGGTCCCCCGTTCGGCTCTCAGCACTTCGATCGGACTCCAGGTGCTTCGTGAAGTTCCAAGACTAGCTTGTGGCCACTTCAAGTCCGCTCATCCGTGCCACAAAGAAAACAAAGAAGCTCAAGTCCAAGGCGGCTCACATCCGTGAAACAAATAAGATCACGTCCGTAAAAAAAATATCATCTTCTGGTTCTTCTTCAGTGTCTCCTCCTCGCTATGCTCTTCGTGATCGACAGTATATTCGGCCTCCTGAGCGCCTTGGCTTTGTTGGTGCAGCTCTGGCTGAGCCGACTTCTTACCGTGATGTTGTTATTCATCAGGAATGGCAACATGCGATGGCGCAGGAGCTTGCTGCCCTTGAGCGCACTGGCACTTGGGATCTTGTACCACTTCCTCCACGTGTCCGTCCCATTACATGCAAGTGGGTTTATAAGATTAAAACTCGCTCTGATGGTTCTCTTGAGCGCTACAAGGCTCGTCTTGTGGCGCGTGGTTTTCAGCAGGAGCATGGTATGATGAGACTTGTGCACCTGTGGCTCACATGACCACTATTCGCACTCTGCTTGTTGTGGCCTCTGTCCGTGAGTGGTCCATCTCTCAGCTTGATGTCAAGAATGCCTTTCTTAATGGTGAGTTGCATGAGGAAGTCTATATGCAACCTCCACCGAGGTATCCTGTTCCTAAGGGCATGGTTTGTCGGCTTCATCGCTCTCTTTATGGGCTTAAGCAAGCCCCTCGTGCTTGGTTTGAGCGTTTTTCTTCTATGATCACTGCAGCTGGTTTTCTGCAAGTGCTCATGATCCTGCACACTTTGTTCACACTTCTTCTCGAGGTCAGACTCTTCTCCTTCTATATGTTGATGACATGATCATTACTGGAGATGATTCTCAGTATATTGCTTTTGTAAAGGCTCGTCTCAGTGAGCAGTTTCTCATGTCCGATCTAGGTCCTCTTCGCTACTTTCTTGGGATTGAGGTTTCTTCTACATCCGAGGGCTTCTTGATCGTGCTTCTCTCACTGATCAGCGTCCAGCTGAGACTCCCATGAAGCTCAATGTTCACCTTCGATCTACTGATGGTGAACCTGTTGAAGATCCTACTCGCTATCGACATCTTGTTGGGAGTCTTGTTTACCTTGGTGTCACTCGTCCTGACATTTCGTATCCAATCCATACATTGAGTCAGTTTGTTTCTGCTCCCACTTAGCTCCACTATAGTCATCTTCTTCGAGTTCTACGATATCTTCGTGGAACTATCTCTCACCGACTTTTCTTTCCACGCCCCAGCTCTTTACAGCTCCAGGCATACTCTGATGCTACCTGGGTTAGTGATCACTCTGATCGTCGGTCTCTTTCTGCCTACTGTGTTTTTCTTGGTGGTCCTCTCATTGCTTGGAAGACTAAGAAGCAGACAGCAGTTTCTCGTTCAAGTGTTGAGGTTGAGTTGCGAGCTATGGCTCTTTTGACAGCAGAGGTTACTTGGCTACGGTGGTAACTTGAGGATTTTGATGTTTTTGTTTCTACACCGACTCATATTTTATCTGACAGTACGGGTACTATCAGCATTGCTCGAGATCCAGTGAAGCATGAACTCACCACGCATATTGGTGTTGATGCTTCTTATATGCAGTCACAGGTACAGGATCAGGTTGTGGCTCTTCAGTATGTGCCTTCAGAGCTACAGTTGGCAGATTTCTTCACGAAGACACAAACTAGAGCTTGTCATAACTTTTATCTCTCCAAACTCAGTGTTGTAAATCTACCATTAGTTTGAAGGGGGGGGGTGTTAGACCGGTATCCCTTTATACCCTTGTATAGATACTGCCTAATATAGGCTTTCTCTTTATACCCTCATGTACATATATATATACTGGCCCATTGGGCCCATGTTGAATACAAGTGCTATTCACAACAACAATTACAAGATATTAAATCCACGAAATTTACCCGTAGCAACCTTACGGTGCCCGAAATCTACAGGCAGCACCCTTTTTGTCTAAACCCGCTACTTGAACCATATTTTATTATTCTAGCAGCAATAAATACATGAATTCAATTAATACCAAATTTTACCAATTTACACATTTATTAACTACTAAATCGCAGCCTTTAGAAATTAAATAAAAACTTTCCTACGATCCAGTCACGGTGATTTAACCTAAGCGGTTCGCACGGAGGATAATTTTCCTACTTTTTCCTTTCTTTCTTTTTCTTTCTTTCTTTCTCCTCTTTTCTTTTCTTCTTTTCTTCTTTTCTCCTTTTCTTTTCTTTTCCTCTTCTTTCTTCCTTTCTTTTTCTCAGTCCAACTTTTCTTTTCTTCGACCGACACCCCTACTGGTGCTTCGGCTTCTTCTCTTCTCGGCGTCTCCTCCCCCCTGACGACACCTCAGGCTCTCGCCTCCCCTCAGCTCTCCTATGCCGACACCACCGCCTCCTCTCTCTGGCCACATCCACGCCGATTCCTCTTCTCCCTTTTCTCCTCTCTCTACCTCTCCCTCTAATCTCTCCTCTCCCTCTTTTCCACTCTAACCGAGCCCTGGCCCGGCCGCCTCTGACTCTGTTGCTCGACTCCGCCAGTCACCCCTCTCCCTCTACTCCCCTACCTCTTCTACTCTACTGTCGAGATAAGAATGGATACTACTCGCTCTACTCCTGAGGTTTCCTATATTGTTTTTGCATATTTTACTCTTTGCTTATACTTTTGATTTGCAATATTGGTCGATGATGCACGGATTCTAGCGGGACGGCAAGGCTACTGGCTATGCAACCCTAAAGTCCTCTACTGGGACCACGATCCTATCCGATCTACCCATCTATGCACTTCCATCAAGTAAGTAGTACTGCTGCTGCTACTAAGGAGGCTATACAATGGATGTGCACTTGATGGTTGGGTCTAGGTTTCGGTTGACAGAGTGGAAGAAGGTGGGGTTGCCGGCTCGGTTCTGGTTCCTCCTCCAAGCCTTCTTGCTACTTGCTTGTGGGTTCTTCCTCCTGCTGATCTGCTGGCTTCTTGAGCTCCGGTTGCTCTTGGGGATCTCCTTGCTCCGGCTTGTTCTTGGGCTCCTCCTTTGGTTTGCCTTCGGTTCTGGGTGCTCTCAGCTGGCTGAGAAATGTGGGTGCTGGGCTCGATTGGCTGTGGGAATGAGCTATGCTCTTGTTGCCTTCGGTTGGTTTGTAAATAAAAGGAGTGCTTGGTTCTCTCGGCTGAAAAAGAGGGCAGTGCCTTGTCTTGAAAGCTCGGCTGCAAGAACTGTTATCATGGTGTCGCCTAGGCGACGCCTAGTCGCCGCCTAGGCGTCCAGTCGGCCGAGGGAGATCGCCAGACTCCGCCGCCGCTCGAGATCTTCAGCAGCGACTAGGCTTCCCAGGCGTCGCGGCGAGCGACTTGGCGTCGCGTTGAGGTGGTCGGGCAGGCGCCGAGTGACGGCTCCGTCGCGGCGGCATCGGCTCCGTCGCGGCGGCATCGGCTCCATCGCCTCCGCCGCGGCGGCGGCGGCTCCATCGCCTCCGCTGCCGCCGCTTACCCTCCAGCCTCGCCATGAGCCGCCGCCTCGCCTCTAGATCCGGCTCCCCGCCACCTCCAGGCCGTCCCCTTAGTCGCCTCCGCCGCCGCTGCTGCGCGGGGGAGAGGGGGAATGCAGAGGAGGCGGCGGCGTTGTCGGGGAATGCATGCGCGAGAGACAGAGCGAGAGAGAGAGAGAGAGAGGGGAGGGGAAGTGGAGACAGCGGCGGCTGAGGAGGCAGGTTAGGGTTAGCCAGTTAGGGGTAGGTCAGGCCATTGGACCGAGTTGGGCCAATGGTCTCCTAACTGGGCCAATGGTTGCCTTACTGGGCCAATGACCGAGTTGGACCAATTACAGCCAATCCACATGAAAAACAATTGCCTAATTCCTCAATTTAGAACTTACTGTTGTCAGGCCAATGGTCGCCTAACTGGCGCCTAGGCGTCCAGGCGATTCGCCTCGCCGGGGCGCCGTGATAACCATGGCTGCAAGTTGAAGCATGGCTCGGTCCTTTGCTCCGGTTGCTGTGCTACCGAAGGGGGGTGAACCACCTGTTGGCTGTCTTGCTTGGCTGGTTGGTCAAAGTTACTAAGCTCCCTTTTTGCCCTTTTACTCACTTACGGCTTGGGGACAAGGTAAAAAGGTTCTAAAAAGCTAAGGGTACCCGCAACTCTTCCCAGGTAAGTTACGATTGCTGAGTGATGAACCCGGTCTAGCGAGAGGTGCCGACTCGACCCCAACGAGTCTGGTATCTCGGTGATCAATACCTCGCATGCGGGTCTGACAACAATCCCCTTATAATTTTATTCGTTCTAATCGCACTTTGAATTTTACAAAAGTAAAATACGCTAATTAATATACTAATTACTGCCTAATGATCTTAATTACTTATCTAATGCTCTAGGTTGCTTCATATATTGCCTCATATAAGCTTTCTTTTTGTACCCTCGTGTACTCTATATATTATGGCCACTGGCCTCATTTGAATACAACAAGTGCTATTCATAACATTTTGGATATTAGTTAACCATCATATGTCTAGTGGGAAAAGTTCCAAATGTTGAATTAACAACTAGGTTCCAGAATAACGTCTATAGAAGAGCAAGGCACGTTCCTATGAATCAGAACGGACAAAATGAGCAAAACTTACTCTCTGCCCGAACAAAATTGTACTTGAAGTTTCTGAGTAATGCCTTGCAGATGGACCTATAGTCACAACAAGTGAAGTCCTTGCAGTCCCTGCCAACAATTGAAGATTTGAGTAAATAAATTGCACACCTAATGGTATGTTAGGACCTAACAAAAAAGATAAGCAGCAATTTAGAGACGAAATGGTGCCAATCCAAGTATTGGACTGTAGTAGTGTAATGTAGCTCTCTGCTATTTGTTTTGCTTGGCTAGTAGTCACACAAGTAATTTGTTAGGAACTGGAGGCATGCAAGAGCATATTACAGTAGACGCCTATACTTTCTAAAAGGTGGTAAATTCAGACGAACCAACAGAAGGATCAGCAAACAGAGATTAGCTATCAAGGAAAGTAAGCACATGACAGAGATTAGCACCTCCAAATGAATCACGAAGTATCCTTGTAAGCTTTGAATCTCTTGTTGGTATATGAGGACGGTTTTCTGCTAGTGCGTTAATGCACTTTCCTAGAGATGATAATGAAAGATTTATGAACTTGGCTTCTTCAATCATGTGACCTTCACTTCCTGAGAGAAAAGGTTACCATAGCTATCAATACAATATATGAAATACTAGCTACATGCCCGTGCGTTGCTACGAAAAACAAAATTGATAACGAAAAATAAAGATTAAAAAATAAAAAAAATTATTTTACAAGATCAAACATCTATCTTTAACGCCGCTTTCTTGTGAAAATGGCTAATTAAAGCAACGTTTCGTTTCTTGAGTAGGGCAATTAAGCAGGGCAATTAAGTAGAGCAATTAAACAGGGCAATTAATGACGTGTAGAATGGACCACTGCCACCAAGTGGTGCTTTAGAATAGTAGAGATGAACGTGTTTGTAAATATTTAATAATCATTTTTTGTATATTAGAAAGAGTAAATATGGAGAGGAGTTTTACCTGATTTATCGATTCGTTCTGATCCAGCAAGGTCAACAATCAAGAGTTTGCTTTTGAGAACAAGAGGTAAATCATCAGGAAAAATATCTTCTGTACCATTAGAAAGAGAGATAGTGCTTTCCTCTCTTATTCTTGAACTTCTTTGTAAATAAATCTGAAAAGCATCAAATTTGCATAGACATATCGTTTACTTCTGGAACTTAAAAAGGAAGAGTAAATTACAGCAAGGGAGATAGCAATCCAGCAACATACAATTAGAATAGCGTGACTACGAGATGACTCTGTGTTCATCTTAGTATTAGCAGCATGACGATTCATCTCACCAATTTGCAAAAGTTGAAAAACATGTTCAAGATCTTTGATTTCAACTATTGCAGCACCTGGCAATGAAACTTCACCGGTTTTTGGATCCTCAACTATTGGAATATTAATCTTCTCAGGAGCCAGTAAATCTTGCACAGATTCCAAGTATAGCTATAAATCAAACAGATACAGGCATTAGTATGGCAACACAAATTAAAATGATAAGGAGCCATTTGATTAACGATGCAAAGTATTTGTTATTAGTTCAGAAATTATAGAGATAGAAGCAAAAACGGAGGTTACTGATGACTTGCTTAGAAGAACCACGGTCCATTATGGCCTATTTTTGTAGCACAGAGGGAATAAAACGTTTTAGAAAGTAAACTACAACACTTCATTCCATTCATGTGGTGTGTAATGCAATTCATTCTAGCATAATAAATTGTTGTTTATCTTGGTCTACCACGTTTCTATAATGTTACATTCTATATGAGTAACCATCGCATGATAAAGTACCTTGCATTATGGATAGGTGGAGCTAGGTGCCAAATGGGTGAAAATAGTTGAACCCATTTTGTTATACATAACATACTTAATGTAATGTATTACTATGCAAAAAAAACTTTCAAGTCATACTACCAGTTTGCAAAACTGACGCTGTTATCTTCCATAATAAGTTCAAACTGATTATCTAAACATGTAGCTCAGTAGTCACCATTTATGTCAATTTATGTGTCGTAATAATCATATAAGCATTAGATGGTCATTCTTTCAAGAATCAAGCCTATCTGAATATCCCTGACTAATTTATAAAGCAATTGTATGTAAAGGTTGTCTACTGATAAGAACTAGTGAAATATGTTAAACAACAAATAAGGTTGGTAGTCATGAATAGAACCTGGAGATATGATATTGCCACACTATCAGTCTCCAAAGTCATACTAGAAAGGATATGCTCCAACACTCTGACCATTATACCACGTTCAGAAGGGTCATCTTTTCCAAGTCGACCAACTGTGTATGTCTTGCCAGTACCTGTTTGACCGTAAGCCATCACTGTCCCATTGTATCCTTCTAACACACTCTGCAAAGGTTTATCAGAATAGATTCTATATTTTCTCAGGCCAAGATAATTAAATGACTACATGTCTAGTAACATCCGGGAAAAAGAAGGATTGATGAAAGTAGATTGTTAAGCAACAAAGGAAAATCAGAAAGCTATACAACTAGCAAACAATTCTTGTGACATATTATTACAGTCAGCGAAAGGGATTTAATCTACATCCACTAAAAGATGGAATGCAAACGCAGCATAAGTTCATAACTGGCTACAAGAAAAGTTTTTTCAAGTAGCAAGCAAGCGAGCAACAAATATGAAATGACTTATCAAACTGTTGTAACATAAGCCAGATACTTCTATAATACTATTTAGCATCAAAAACAAGTAAAAAAATGATGTGGGCACAATAACCTTCAGCTTTGATCTACAAAAGGGCTGCTAAATATTGTATGCGATGGAAGATATTTCTGTATTTCTTTATTTCCAAAAACACATTAGAAAACTTACTGTCAGTGTTCAAGTTCTACCGAGTATAGTTAGTGTAACTACTTGAACATTAACACACATAAACATTTGCAACGCTGTGTTGCTCACAATTAGTTGTCTGTTGCATGTTCAAACAAAATAATGGAATTCATAACTTGCCTCGACCACAGGCTTTGCAACGACCTCGTATACACGTTTTTGCGAAGCGTTTTCACTGAAGACCTCATCAAATTTGTAGGATTCACAAGTCCAATTATTTTTCTTTAGCTTCAGCTTCTTACACTGCGACAACAATACCAGAAACACAATAAGAAGCAAAAAAAGTTTACTCGATCCTGTACACTCAAAAGTTGAAGAGAGTACAATAAGATGGACAAACAGGCTAACCTCAGGTTGCAACTCAACACAATTATCGAAGTCTGAGTCACGAGCCAAGTCCTCGGCGTTCTTTGGCCGGAGCCTTACAGCAACTCTTACTCTACACGTATCTGTGAGGAAAACCCGGTATCAATACTGAAAACACGGTACAGTGCCAAAAAACTCCCTCAAAATTGGGGGGGGGGGGGGGGGGGATGTACTAGCATCACAGCATCAGGATGTAACGGAAGAGCACGGATTGCATTTTATCTCGCAGAAAGTACTGTGCTAGCATCAGGGCCTAAATTTAGTGCAAGTGAATGGGATTCGCGTGAACCAGGCAACCAGCGCACCAGATGGGAATTAACAGATAGATTCACGCAATAGCGATTTATCAGTAATAGCGAGCGAGCGGCCACTGCCACTGCTGCAATGCGTATCTCTCCCACGGTATTACCGTTACCGTTGCAAATACCCCCGTTTCATTTCAACGTTCGAGCCACTGCACGCCGCAACAAAAATTCCACGAGAAGCCGACAAAGCGAGAAGCGACACCCCCCACCCACCCCAACACGCGCTTCCACGGCTGGCCGAGGAAAAAAAGGCAACCTCCTCCGATCATTCACGGGGGAGAGGAATCGACGTACCAGCGCTGACGTAGTGGTCGGCGGCGGGGCGCACGGGGGACGGGGAGGGCCGCCGCGGGGCGACCAACTTGGAGCGCGCGCTGCCGCGGGGCGCGCCGCCGCCGTGCCTCTCGACGGGCCGCACCGACGCCCGCCCGGCGCCGGTCGCCATCGCAGCCCAAATGCGCGTGGATCTCTCGGCGGCAGGGGAATCGGAACTCGTATGGCGGGGATGGGAGAGGAGACTGGAGAGAGGAGGGGGAGGGGAGATGCGGCGCTGGGGTTTTGTTTGTGTTGTTTGAGTTGAGGCGCGCACGACGGGGAAGGAGGAGAAATGGAGTGGCTTGCAGGAGAAGGTGCTTCCTATGTCCTAACGCTTGCGCTCTAGCCTCTCGCTTTGAATTATCTATTTATTGTTAAAGGCCGGTGGGTGTGCCTTTGGGGTTAGAGCCTGAGCATTTACAATGGTTATATTTAGTTGTTTATAAAAATTGATATGTAGAATTTTAAATGATGTGAAAAAGAGAGAAGAAGAAGAGAGAAGACTGTTGTTTACTACTTAATAGATAGCTTATAAATAGTTTTACATTTTATATACCATTGTATAAACAGTCTGTTAATTGAATGAGAGACCACTACAGACAACTCTACAGACAATCCATTGTATGAATTATTTTTAGTGCTGTCTGTAGATGATGTGGAGCTACATTATAGACAGCTGTCATCTATACCATTGTACATGCCCTTAGAGGTTAATTTGGGATTACTTTTGGTTGCCCGCTTCGACTGCCACTCCCGTGACCCTGTTGCACCGGGAGCACTTGGTAATTATTTTGTTGCGCACCCTTCTTCACAGTTCAGAGTGCTGCAGGAAGCAAGATTTCAAATTTTATTTTCAGATTATATTTTAAGAGTGGCCAAAATCAAAATTAAAAAATTAAATTTTAAATCTGATATTGTTTAGGCAGAAAAGCCAAATTTTTAGTGAAATTTGTCTAAATTTCAGCCCTTTTAATCCCCTATGAAATGGACTCTGGAGGCTAGAAAAAATTGAAAATAAAAATAAAAAAATCATACAAACATTTATCTACATTTTTTTATATATTTGTATATAAAATAATAAATATTTACACATAAAAAACCATAATATATGGAGTGACAAACACCTACTATGATTATAAAGTGTGCTGATCACTTGCTATTAAAAGTTGGTTGCTAGACATACCCGCATAAACCCTACTTGGTATTGTGATCGATCATCGAGAGATATCCTAATACTCCCAACCAAGCTCCTTCATCAATGCCAGCCCCAAACAAAACGAGTAAGGGGATTTTTTCTAAATAATATTTTTTCTTAATTTAAAAAATAACAAATATACTCCCTCCAGTTGGTAAAGCATGTAGCTGAGTGATTTTGCAAAAGGAATGGTAAAACATGTCGTGTTAGCTGCTTTCGTGGTTTTTAGCCAATATTGCCCCTAATTAAATACTGCTTGACCGTTTCAGCATTGATTAGTCTTTTGAGATTTCAAGAATATGCCTCTTGGGTACACGAGCAGGAGTAACTCTACATGCATGCATCTAGCTCGTTTGCATGCCTTTAATAAGGGTACAATTGGTAGTATACCCCCTAAATAACTCCACCTTGGTATCCTAATTCATGTCTAAAACGACATCTAATACCAACGGGAGGGAGTACTATAACAATGATAGACTCTTTGTCGTCATTTCAAATGGCTACAGAGAGAATATCACCATTTTAAATGGTGACACAAGTCTGTCGCCAACGATCAAACCTCTATCATCATTTGGAATGGTGACAGAGAGATTTTTATGCCAAAAACAAGATTTTATGTAAAATAGTACACAAAAATTTTAAAAATCAAAAATTTTAAAAAAAAGGTATGTCGAAAAGAAAAATTACAGAATTATGCCAAAACAGGAATTTTTTTTTAAAAAAAATACACACAAAATCAAGGGGCCAGAGCCCTTCTTTCACCAATTTTTTGAAAATAATATTTACAAAATGAAAAATTACAAAAATAATATACCGATTTAAAAACTGACAAATGTACGACAGGTTCTATATCGCCATTTCAAATACCGACAGAATCCTGAAATGGTTTTTTTAAACAGCATTGGAGGGGTTTTTTGTCGATTTTGTTTTTTAAAATAAAAAACGTACATAAGCAATTTTTTTGAAATAACAATTAGTAAAGTAAGAACTCACGATTATTTTGTTTCCCATGTATTACGACAAAATGACTTTACGGGAAACTAAAGTTGACATGATTCTTGTATAAGAAATGGTTGTATGGTATATGTGTTCGTATGTGTGTGGTATTGTGTCGGTCGTTGTGAGCTAAAAGGACATTTCACGTTGCAAGTGGATATATATATGGTGAATTTTTTTGTAAGAATGAATATATTGCAACTTGAATTGACGTTTAATATCGTAGAAAAATGTGGAACTGTTGCATTGCATGACATATAAAACAAGTAAACATACGTGGCACATACAGTTCGGTTTGTTGCCTATATTAACATTCGAATTTGTACCGTACAAATGGCGACACAGACGAACAATGAACGAGAAGTACAATTACGATACATGTGCGCCTTTTGGAATTGTAAAGAATTCATGCTGCATGTCGTAGACCTTACATGGAAGGATCAATTGGTGCATTCCCCTTTGATTTGGCGGGGTTGTTGGCCTTGGATTTCTTCCAATTAGGCACGTACATATCCATCCAATAATAGTCTTCAGGGGGCGATCTTTGGCTCCTCTTGAAAACGAGCCAAATCGGCTTGCTCCTTTAGCTTCTTTTATTGTTCCTGACGCTCATACGGGGGTTTCAAAAATATGCATCTTCTGGGCGGTAAGGCGGTTGTTTTGGTTTCTCTTCCATAATCTTAGGGAAAGGTTTCCACATGTTGTAGCACTTGGGTGCAACTGCATAGTGCAGGTACAATTTGTACTCAAAATACTCCCTATCGTACATATCCGGTCCATCGATCCATCGGAAGAAGCAACAATGGTTGTACAACTAGTGTGGACGTAGTTAGAAGTATGAAAAAAACGCATTAAGGAATGTACATGCATATCATTAACTTACGCTCCCTTCGTTATGGCACATTTAGTGTGCCTGGAGGTGTCGGGATGTCTGGACTGCATTATCCACGTCGGAGCACCTCGGTCGCAGTTTGGGTGGGGAAACTCTGGTGGCACAGGTGCATTCTTGCAAGAAATATCAAGGTAGCTTTTCATGTTCCTGACAAGCCACTTCCGCTTACGAAGAGTCGCCCCGTAGTCGGTCATCGCGAACCCATCAGTGAAAGGGTATGTGGTAATGGTAGGGATGCAATGTTTGGTGTGAAGGTTGGCTTGGTGTGGTGTGGAATGTATATGCTGGGCATGGCATTATATGTATAGTAAGTTTTCGGTGGTAGCGTGTTGTTCAAGCGGCCTGAGAAAGCTGCAGCCCATAGTTATCAAATCGGTCTGACAAAGTACATGGCAGTGTATTGTCAACTTGGTCTGAAGAAAGCAGCTACCAATGTGTTGTCAAATCAGACTAATAAAGGAGTAGTCAGTGTGTTGTCACTTTACTTTGAGAAAACTGCTGGTACGTGTTGTCCAATCGATAGGACATAACTGTTGTCTGCATGTTGTCAAGTCAATCTAAAAAAGTAGATGGCCTTGTGTGTGTCAATTTGAGCTGACAAAGCTGGTATGGTAGACATGGGTCGCAAACTAGGCAAGTAGTAAAGTAATTTATAGTATCACATGGGTCGCATAAACATGTAATTGATAGTACCACATATTTGTTGAACAACACGAAGGTGTAGATAAACATGAATTGGATACATCATTTTTAAATCACTTCAAATGACATTGAGAAATTGATAAGCATGAAGAATTATGCAACACATGATCGAATTCTTTCTAGGCATATGTAATAAATTGATGTTTGAACAAAAGTGAAGGAATACCACATTGCATTTGGATAGGTGGAGATTACATGGCGCATATAGTTCGATACGAACCATGAACTTCGTAACATCTACGATACAAGTACACCTTTTGGAATTGTGAAATGGTGGATGACGTACGAGCTATGGGTTGAGGACGTTAAGGCTCGAATGAGTAACTATAAGGCACCCACATGGGGTGTTGATAGTCATGACGGCATTATGGGGCGAGGTCACGGTAGTGGTAAGCACAACTGCAACTCGCATTGCATAGCAGCAGTAAGTGTAGTAATCGCTACCGAGGTGGATGACTTCCTCATTGTTCCTCTCCCTGAGCCTTTGATGGCGTATGTCGTTATTCTGGGTCTAGAGTTCGAAGTTCTGCCTACGGAGCTGTTCGTCCTCGTTTTTGACCTCGACGAGTTCCTCTTCCTTGTCATAAAGGTGTTCTAGCAATTTGTAGATGTAACATTCAGCTTGTAGGGGAAATGGTTCATCCAAGAGTGCGTGCCATATAGCGAGACATGTGTGGAATGGTATGTAAGAGTTGTAGCGGTTACCATGAATAGAGGGCATCGGTAGAAATGACGTCCTGGTGTTCCATTGGACTTATTGCAAACCTAAACAACGACGTCGAGGTCGTGCAATCGTGCTTGCATGTTGGCCACTTCAGGTGGTCAAGTGGGCACCCGTAGTGGATTGGATTTTTTGGGTTGTAGTACTCCCTTGTTCGAATGGGAAAATTTGGGTTGGGGGAATCGGGGTCTTAGGGGTCGTAATTTGATGGGCCTTGAGTGAAGGGTCACGGCCTCGAAACCATGAAGGGTTGATGGTTGGAGGTGCGGTATGACATCGTCTTTCCCGACTACCCCTCTCACGGATTGCGGTGCCTCCTCAGTCTGTCATTGCAATGGAGTGGAGGTTGGACTAGTGAAGAAGTGTTACCTAGATAGCCTGTGGGTTTATAGGCAGTGTGTAGTCTACGTGGGTGATATAGAGTTTAGGGTAGCGTGTGCTTCGTTTGGTCTTAAAAAGCTTACTGCAATATTTTTGTCCAATCAACCTGAGAAAGTTGCTGCCCGTGAGTTGTCTAATCGACCTAACAAAGTAATAGGCAGTGTGTTGTCACTTCGTGGTGGGCAGAGTGTTGTCCAATTAGCCTGATAAAGTTGCTGGCAGCGCGTTGTCAAATCGCACCGATAAAGCTGATGTGTGCGTGTTGTCCAATCGTCCAGACAAAGTTGCTGGTATTACGGACAAAACTAATATGTCTAGTTAACAAGGCAAAAGATCATAGTCGGGTAGTACAAAAGTTAACAAAGCAATATACTATATCCAAATAGTACATAAGTTAAGAAAGAAATACCATATCTGATTAGTACTTTAGGTATAAAAGCAAAGAAAAAACAAGCTAGCACCCTTGTGTGGTGCGACCCCTCATGTGGTCCCAGGCCTCCTACGTCGTTGCACATGTCCGGATGGATATGTCAGTTGGTCAAGGGGTAGTCCACAAGTACTCCTAGCAGGCCGTACTGGTCTGTCAGAGTAGCGAAGGCGGCTTGCGATGGTTAACTCGGTCTGGGAGCACCGGTGAGCTACAACGGACCAAGGATGACACCCGACGACTGATGATGGGGGTCGGTTAATCACTCCTCAATAACGGTATCGTTGACGTGGAACGGGTCGCCAGAGTGGGTCACGCTTTGGTCATCGACGGCTCTTCGCAAATATTTCACGTTAGTACACCACATAATGTAAAGAACATAATAAATGGAGGTATGCCACGAAGGTGTACTTGGAGTCATGTGGACAAATGGTGTGAAACGGTGCTAGCTGGAGCCCCTTGGCATGTCAGGAGGAGGGGCAGTCTATGTGTGCACCGTCCCAGCTACGGTGTGCGGCTCCTGTTGACCACGTACAAATGACGAACACCTGTGGACTATAGCACATCACCGTCCCTAGGCCTCCTACAAGATGTAAGTTGGACAATTCGAGAGGCCTTCTCGTAAACATGATGTAATGCCCCTCGTAGGTGGTCTATGGTGACCTCCAACCTATCCCCCCTACCGACTCCGGCCATCAATGCCGTGACCTCCTCCGAAACCTCCCAGGCAAGGTCACTCTACGCACGCATTTAAAGGCTTGTTAGTTGTTACAATTGTATTAACGGTACATTATATGATATGTCAAAAGAAGTATTAACCGAGCAGTGAAAAGCAGAGTTTGGCTGCGCAGGGTAGGTGTCTGCCGTGGAGGGAACGTGCCTTGGAGGTGAGTCGACGACATGCACAACTTGAGCGTGTGTGTGTACTGTACCACCATATGTACTCATTGTACGTGCCATGGTCATAAGGGGTAGCCTTCTCGTGCACGTTCGCCAATGCTTGTGCCCACTAATGAGCATGAGGCAACATGCGTGCCGCCCAGCTCACAGTACCAATAAAGCCTTTGCATGTCTGTCTGCGTAAAGTGATTCATAACATAACCTCATTAGTAAGGACATCGGGAAAGAGTGATGCAATTAAAAGTAATGTACAAGAGAACTAACGTGTGCATGCTCGGTGGGACGACGTCACCAGTGGGGACATGGAATGCCTAGCAGAGACCAAACTGCCTCATGACACGGTGGACGGCGTAGTTCTCCATAAGCACATCGAAAAATCAGGTGACACCGTGTCAGTCAAAAGGCAACGTCACTAGTACACTGCAGCAAGAGGTCCTCAGGTGCTCATGCGCCGATGAGCTCTGGGAGGTACGAGTGCCAGATGATGCGGTCATCCGCCAGTTGGTCAAACATCGCTACATACTCGTGGTACAAAGCATGCGACTTAACTCAGGTGAAATTAGGCTGCACAAAAGCGAAATAGATGACCATTAATACGAAACATGGCAAATTATTATACAATTAACGATAAAGGTGATTGTACTAACCCATCGGCGACACCACAATATCCCATAGTAGGACAATCAACGTCATCTCCGGGGCCCTGTAGAAGCATGCGTCGTAAGGTCCCAAGCCCATCTGCGGCTGTCCAATCTGGAACCACTCGAATGACCATAGCTAAAGCAGTAAAGGACACCCCACGAGAGTAGAGGAGTTTGCCATGCGACAACACCCATCACAAAGGGTCCGGTAGGTGGCAGTGAGTACAGCAGGTCCCCAAGCCAGCGGCGGGATCTCCTCTAGGTCGACGTCTGCGATCGTTCTCGCGAACTAGATCACGTGCTTGTCAACGCTATCCCCGTGGGATGAGCAGAATAAGACCTAGCCGAACAACCAGAGCAGATACGCCTCGAGGTGACGATTGATGACGTACTCCCCCGCTCTGTCAGCCATCCTCTCGGGCTACAAAAAGTAATGCTCAGGTCGATAACTACAAGGGAAAACGAAATACAAATGAGACAAATTAAATCGCACTTATGTAGAACTGTACCGGCCACTTTTGTGTCGGACTGTGCGCAGAAGTGAATGGTGTGTACCCTGCCTCCTCGGGTAGCACGACCACGAACTAGTCCAGGAGCTATGTTCGCCACTCCAGGTGGACGTCGTCAGGCACCACCGCATCCCCGGAGCAAGGTAGGTCTAGAAGGTAACTAACGTCCTCTAGTATCGACGCCATCTCACCGCATGAGAGGTGAAACGTATGCATCTCCGGTCGCCAGTGGTCTACCAGAGTGGTCAGTAAGCTCCTGTCATAGGAGAACCTCTTGGAGGCACCCCGTCTATCCTGTGCGTCGACGCCAGTTGCCTCCACCATCCAGGCTACAGGAAGTAACCCTGCTGCTCTCAGCCTGCAGGAAAACATTGTAAGTACGATTGTTGGGCACATACAAGACATTGTAAAGTAATTATAACAACAGTGCACTAACCTCAAAATCTATTACGGATCGATCCGCCATACTCTCATGGGGGTGCGCAAGTGTAGGGCGTTAAGATCGGACGTTGGCTCCCCATTCAGAGGCAGCAAGGTGGCTAAGCTACTCCAGTGAGTCGTGTCTATCATTGGATCAAGCAACTCGCACTGCTCGACGTCTGCCATACCTACAATTCAATAGTTTAATGTTAGTACAAATTGAATATACAAACAAACTTAATACAGTAATTACAAATAGAATTTGAATGCAATAAATACACATAAAATTTGAATACGATAATTAGACATACAAATTAAACGCAATAATTACACATACAAAGTCCATACATTCATTAGACATACGAGTTCGATATACTAAATTGACATGCGACTAAAGTACAATAATTTCATATGCAAAATCAATACAACAATTTCACAGTTTCTGAACCGTTGGACAATTCTTGAAAGTGTGTCCCGTATCCTTGCAAAATGAATATTTCTTTACACGATGCCCACTTTCCGCTGCGTCCATGTTGTTCCTTATACGTCTTATCTGCCGCCACCCTGTGCTCTTCAATTTGCTGACATATAGAACCCATCGTGTTTTCTTCCATCTCTGAAGCTCGTGAATAAACCACCACTCGAAAACTACAAATTTTTGTGCTCCAAGTTGCCGTCAGTGCTTCCTTATTGAAGAATTACGATAATAATATACCCGAATTCGTACAGATTGTTTAGTAGGCAGTCATGGCGTGTGCGCATGGCCTGTGTAATAGACCAGGCTTGTTGTAGGTGCATACACATGTTTGCTTATGTAGGATGCATTCTTGAGCAACTTTTTACCGATTCGTCCCACGACGACCGACTTTCTCTTTATACAGTACCTCGAAATGAAGCTCCCTAATGCCATGCTCTATGCATCTCCCCCTTCTTCCCTTTTTCCTCCATGTATGTATAAATCATCTCGATGTATTTCACAGAAGGATCATTCATGCGGGCGACATCTCTAGCATAGCAATCCACAAAGTACTTCATGATGCCACGAAGAACACCATCCACTATAGCAACCAGGGGAAGGGGTCTTAGGCCCCGCACGACCCAATTGTATACCTCAACCAAGTTTGTCATCATGACTCCATACCTTGCACCATCGGTGTCATAAAGTAGATGTCATTTCTCTCTAAGTTCATTCTCTATCATTCGGAGAAGCATTTCATAGCCCTTCCATTCCTCCAAACAAGGTGTGGAGGGTTCATGAGCAACTCTTCAAGTGCTACTGGGGCCTCCCCTAGGCCAGGCGTTGCCCTCTTCGTTGCCTCTGTTTTATGCCTTGATGTCAACTCGTCCAACTTCTTTCACAGTTGTTGGTGCAAAAAACTTGATGACGGGTTAATTGCAACCAACACACGTGAACATCGGGTTCAATTATGGGTGCAGGCGTGCCAACCGATTTGATCCTGCAATCGGCAAGAGGATGATATGTAATTCAACTGGCTATTAAGCCGATCTAATACTTCGTTGAAGATCTAGTCCAATCGGCTTGTTCAAGCCGATTTAGACCAAAAAGGTAACCGATAAATCTAATCAACCTGATTGAGTTGATTATATGGAGTAAATGTCGTTTTTCCCGAAGAAGGTGATGCGCAACAAAATCGGAGAAAAGCGAGCTTGAGTTGGAGTAAGTCGATAATGATCAAAATCGGCGATGTGCAACTTTATTGATCAAAACGAATTACAGAGGAAAGATTCTAAAACTAAAAGACTACTCCTAGTTGACAAAAAGTAAATAAAGTAGATGCGAGTTGATTGGTTGGCTCTGGGCATTTTTTCGTCTCGCCTCTGGACCTCTTATATAGCACTCGATCCGAACGTGTCCACCTTGGTTTCCTCAACCACCCATATCGGCCTCAATCTCTCATTACCATGTTAAGTTCGATCGTATCCTTCTCAATCTCTTATCCTACCCGTATCGGACTCGGTTTCCCTTGAATCGCGGCCCTCTAGTCCGAAACCGTATCAGCTTGCTATAACTGACATTTCCCTTATCAAAACCGATCTCCACAAGATCAGCCTTGCCAAATTTGGGTGTCAACAACAGTGCATCAAACTTTCTCTGCTGGTTCTGGTCGCACAGCCTCTTGAAAAGCTTCGTCAGCTCTTTGTTCCTAAACTACTTGTAGAAGTTGGTACCCATGTGTCGCTTTCACCACATACTTTACAAATTAGGCCATAGATGTGTCTCATCTGCACCTTGCTGCAACTGCACGGTCGCCTTCAACAGCTCGGGATGCCGATCGTGTATAACATACACTCCATGCAGTTGATCCACGACGACGGCTTTCATGTTCTGTAGAAATCAGAGCCAGCTACCTATGTTCTTACCCTCCACGAATGTGAGTGCTATGGGAAGAACCATTGTTGCCATTGACTCCTGTGGCAGTCAATATCTGGCATTTGTACTTCCAGGTCAGAAATGTCCTGTCCACATATAACAACGGACAGTAATGTCTGAATATATTGATACATGCATCAAAAGCAAAGAATACCCACTTGAGTACCATCTACCCAGAGAAGGGCTGCGAAGGTTGCTTACAAATATTAACATATGTCCCAGAATTCCTTTCCTTAAATCACCTGAAGCATACCTAGCAAGTTCTAATAAGAGTCTTCGTATGTACAAAACCTTGCTTCTAATGCCTACTGCTTCGCTCTCCATGCCTTGGCATAGCTTATAGTGTGCTGAAACATTTGCTCTATTGCAAGTATGATGGAACATAGCTCTAAATTTAGGTTGCCCACAATCTCCAGGTACGTTACGTTCGCAACAAAGCCTGAAGATATGTTTCTATGCGATTGTGTGGACTCTTTCAGTACACATGTGTGTGGAACGACTATAGAACAATTTCAAATTGTGTCCCACTTAGGTAGGTAAGCATGGACACGCCATGGGCAACACTCCATTTGGCATCTGACATCATACACCTGCTGATCTGACTTCGCAACCTTAAAGGTTCTACGCAACAACACTGCCCATGATGTCACTACTTCCTGCACTTCACACTTATTCTTGTAAATCGCTCATCGCGCACCAAATTCGGATTGTACCCCATGTGACGTCTTCACCCTCACTGACCACCAGCATATCAAACTGACACTCATCTCACTCCACATGGAAAGGCTCTTCATTTTTTTCATCGTTACTTAAAGCCTCATAGTCCCGGCTCTTTGCCTTCATCGCTTGCACCAACGATTCAATATGTTCTCCCTCATCTACCACACCCATTGGTTCCTCACCTCTGGCATTGGAACATTAACTTCCTCGCCTTGCATTTCCTCTTGGCCCGAACTAACATCTTGTCTCACTAAGCATTCTCCAATTTGGCTGCTCTCCCCAACTTCCTCCGGTTCATCACCAACAACCTCCTCCCGCGTCACATGACCGGCATGGACTTTTTAAAATGCTTGCGCCAACAACACTAATGGTCATCCTTTCTCATTAGCCATTGTTACATACGAGCTCCACGACTTCGGCCCCTTCAGTTCCATTAACTCCCAATACGTGCAATCCTATCTGCGACACCCTACCCCGTGCAACTTGAGATCAAGCAATTCACAGTCCAACAAGAACATGTGGTACAACCATCTAGTAATAGTGCCCCATGAACACTACCCTACATGTGACATGCTAGCCACGACGCTTGGAAAATGACTTAGCTTCAACCCTTGTGCACCCATGTGCGGAACCTCTTCTTTGTAGTATATTTTAAATTGCATTCATTCATCCATACCTGTCAAGCATTTAAAAAAAATTAATACGTGCACAACGTAACGCTATCACCTTTTAATTTCCCAACCTACCCATACCACTGCACTTATGTACCACGGCAATCTACTCTACACTACTTGAAACAACTGTTGTATGCATACATAATTTTTTTTTCAATTATATACTATCCCATCCCACATATTTTTCACATATTTGTGTCTATAACTATTGCTACTCTATACAGCTAATTACCTATGAATCTAATTAATCTTATCGCTGTCATATATTTTAAAAATTTTTGCTACTCTACACAGCTAATTACGTACACACGTAATTATTTTGGTCAGCAAGTCGTGTATCTAGAAAAACTATTAGCATTCTACACAGCTAATTACATACAAACCTAATTAATCTAGTCACTAAGTCCTATATGTAAATAACTATTTCTACTCTACAGCTAATTACTTACGAACCTAATTAATTTAATTGCTAAGTCATCTATTTAAATAACCATTGCTACTCTGCATAGATAATTACTTACAACCTAATTAATCTGGTCACTAAACTATATTTTTAAATTTTAATTCAAATAAAAAATTATTTGCAAAATCATGACGCATTTCTTCCTCCTCCTCTCCCTCTTCTTCCTCCTCCTCCCCCTCTTCTTCCCCTCCCCCTCCCCCTCTCTCTTCTTCCTCTTCTTCCCCTCCTCTTTCATCTCTCTGCTCTTCTTTCTTTTTTTCGCTCAGTGGCTAGAACGAATGGGCTTTTGCCTAAGCAGCGGCGTGGCCGATTGGTTTTCTGCTCTCTATCGCCATTTCAAATTGCAACAGAGAACTTATCCGTTCGATGATAGGCCTCTGTCGCCGTTTCAAATGGCGCAAAGGGGTATATTTGTTATTTTTTAAATTGATATTTCTATAATTTTTCATTTAAAAAGTATTATTTAAAAAAATCACGAGTAAGATATCCACCGGATAAAGAAGTAGCCAATAGAAAAGGATAAATAGGCGTGTCTCGCATGTGAACTAATCAACTAAAGACTACTTCATCCCCTCCACTCAAGGTTACCTTGGCAGTCTTGTCCAAAGCCTTGCCATTTACACGAATAACTTTGGACTCGCATATTTCAAGGACAGCACCTCGCTTATACAGAAGGTCAACATAGAAACAGAAGTAAAAGAGGTGATAAACATCGATCCAAATCCTGGCCACATATCGGAGATTTTCGATTTTGGACCCCTGAGATCTTAAATCTCGGTTGGGTAAAGAAAATAAAAAAATTCAATATACTATAGTACTCATCCAAATCTCAACGAGATCTCGGTGATTTCGGCTGAAATCTCAATGTTTTTTTTTTCATTTTTCTTGGCCGGATTGGATTTGATTTAGAGTCAAGGCTATCCATAAAAAATTTTGACATGTTTTTTACCATATTTCGGTTAACGCAAGCTGATCGAAAGCTCAAAAATTTCTGCTGAAACCTTGGTGATAAGTGCATAATAAGGGAACTAATAAAAACATGTTTTTTACCATATTGGATTTAGCATGCTCAGTTTACAAATAAGTGAGTCAGTAGATGACTCGCCCAGTCTCAAATCATGATGTGCTCCATAACCAACACTGAAATAGAAGGACCGAGGCCCCGTCCGTTTTAGCTTCTGCACGATTTCTGCTTAAAAAAAGTAGATTATTCGCAGAACGGTAGGATTATAATCAGCTTCTCCCAAAATTAGAAGCGGCACTTCATACACAAAATCCTATCACCATAAGCTATCGGCAAACCGATTCTCGTGGAGAGTCAGCGATTCTCAATGAGCCATGCAAGGAGGCGAGCCCGAGCACCCGCTGCCCGTCTGGTCGCCGCCACTGCGCCACCCCTCCGGCCGCTGGCCACTCCGCCCGAACTCCTTTGCTCAGTAGCACCTCCACCCGAAGCTCCTCCGCTCGCCGGCCCCTCCGCTCGAAGCCCCTCCGCCCGAAGCTCCTTCGCCCGCCGTCCCCTCCTCCGCCTCTCCATCCGAAGCCCCCTCCACCCGAAGCTCCTCTGCCCCTCCGCCCGCTGGCTCCTCTGCCCAAAGCTCCTCCTTCTCTGTTCTGCGCTGCCGCCCTCCTCCTCCTCCTCCTCCATCCAGCGTCGTGACTAGTTTGCTGCCCTTCTACGCCGCGCCCTTCCGACCGTCGCCCTTCTGCGCGCCACCCAAGCCTCCAGCACCGCCGACTCGGTCCTTTGCCACCGGCCCGGTCCTCCTTCGAAGCCGTGCTCGAGGCCATCAACATTCGGGATTGCTGAACAAGACAGCTTCTCCATCCAACAGATTCTCCTGGCAGCCACTTCTTCACATAGTTGGCTATAATCCAGAATGTACACAATCAGAAGCTGTCCCGAACTAAGCCTGAAATGAGTAAACTAAATGAAAAGCTGCAAGTATACGATGAAAGTGTTAAAAGTACTTTGTAGCTGCTCCCACTTAAATTAATGAAGTTAAAATATCTTGAGAGTAAATTAAACTCAAGGATACACTTAAATCCAACTTATATACAATAGCATATAGAAAATAACGCTACTTCCAAATTGTACATGTTAAAGATTAAAATTGTTGTGTGATTCACTGCTCACTGGAGCAAGAAGTGGAGGTCACGGCTCACAAACTAGTAAGAACATATTTTCCAAACTTTAAGATAACTGTACATCCACATTAATGGCCCAACATAAATTGTACATGTATTTTTAAATAAAAAATGTTTACATGTATTCCTCAAAAAAGATATTACAATTCTTCACAAAAACTTTGATGCTAAATCTGGTCCTAAAAATACGAAAACCGATCGAATTTGTACCAATTTCGGCTCAAAAAGGCGAAATCTCGGCGAAATTGGTCAAGATTTTCTAGAAATTATTGTTACAATTTGAAAGTTTTTCTATTTTTTTATCCCGTCGAGATTGGAATCTCGGCCCTGGCCAAAATCTGAAACCTCGGTGAGATTTTGAACTATGTGCAGGAATAATTGTGTACTGTAGTGATGTACTATAGCTTATTTCGAATGATGTATTAGCTATAGTATTTTACTTGATTTATCTATAGGTTTTCTAACCTTAAAATTTGTAAGACCCCATTTAGAACATATAGAAAATTCCAAACTCTAGCAAAAATTAAATTGCAAAAGTCCTACACAATTTCTACAAGCAAACTGCGAAGTTAACATCAATATTGTCACATGTGTTGGCTAATTTGCATTGAATGTTGTGAACTTTAACAAGATTTCACTAGCAATTACTCCCTCCATTTAAAAATGTAAGGTATATTTTTGGAATGGTTTTATTTAAAAAATATAAAGCATATTTCACATTCAATTGCAAAATAAATATGTTGTTCCCTCTAATGAATATTCAGTTTTACTTTTTATTTCTACGTATGTACATTGGATATAATAGTTAGATATAGTAATTAGAGATAGTTCAGTTAATTTCATTGTTTCCTTGTCTACGTGCAAGACAAAATATGTCCTATATTTTTTAAGGGAGTACAATAGGAATATCAAGTGGTATTTAAGCAAATTGAGTATAAAGTAGCATAGCAAATAATGACCGCTCGGCCTCTCTCATTTCAGGCGCCGAAATCTATCACTCAAGTCTGCTGATAGCCCAAGAGCTAGTAATTCAACTGAAAAACACAAGCAAAGGTCGCCAGCTTAAGATCAGCTGACCAGAGTAACGAAGAAAATGAAAACAGAGATCCGTAAATTTCTCCTTTTTCAGTACATCGCATGTTACATCTGCCTGCGAACTAAAAAGAAGGGCAACGACCAGGTTTACATGTAACAAAAATGAACTCCACAAAAAGGACTCCAAACTATGCAACACAACATAACTGATTTTTCGATGAGCCTGTATAGACAACCCAAATAGCTCAGCAATCCGTGTATGAATGGATTTGAGAACCTAACTATAGATACACAATGCATTGTGCTCGTTTCTCCACTTATGGCAGCGACCAACCTTCTCAGCTCCGAGATCCTGCCGTAAGAGCTCCCATGTCCAACATCCGATACAAATGAGCAACAACACACTGAAAGAGTAATGAATTGCTTGATACCGTCCTATGACCTTCCCGCTGGAATGCCAGAAGACGCATGTATCTCCAAGGAGTGCTCCGGTATGTATGTAAGACCTATAGTGGAAAGATATATGACATGAATCAGCAGGAACGACGAAATAGTTTAAGAGGTTTGCTGGTCTGATTCCACTATAGTCTTCAAAACTTCCTTTTACATTCACTACTGACGGGGGAGATTAACCAATATGGTGAACCCGATTTACACTGCGACAGGTAATATACAGAAAAACAACTTTTCTTCTTCAAATAGGCACTCTATATCTGGCTGCTAAGTTAAGAATTTTTTTTCGTACTTCTGCTTTTCTCATGAAGAAATTACCTTTCTCCCTTATAGTTATTTGCAGTGTATCCAGTGTAATGATCCCATCTGTTAATGGAAGTAGCTCAAGTTTGACAGTGGTGCTTGAGCGTGCAGGAACACACCTGTTAACCACATCAAATGTTATTGTCCAGTATATTGAAATAGAATAGCTGAGTTGTAAGGTGTGACTTGAGGAAAGAAAAACAGTTGAGGATCAATACCCTAGAGGAACTGCACTCAGCAACCACAGATGAGTACAGCCTGCAGCAGTACTTATTCTATTTCCTCCCTTGTCACTTTCTTTTGGAGAGCCAGCAAGGACTGAATTCAATCTTCGAAAATCAGTTCCATGTTTACCCAAGCCAGATCTTCTCACAGACTCATTAAGATTATCATAAGAACTATTTGGTGTTGTTGGAGCTGAGTTCAAGGATACAACTGAAGAAGAACCGGATGATTCTGGAGCGAGAACAGTTAATGTAAGGTTTTCTGATGTCATATTAGTAGCTTCAAGGGTTAAGACCTGTAAGGCATCAGCAGATTATTATTATTATTACTATTATTATTATTATTATTATTACTATTACTATTATTACTATTACTATTATTAATATTACTATTACTATTACTATTACTATTATTACTATTACTACTACTACTACTATTACTACTACTATTACTATTACTACTACTACTATTACTATTACTATTACTATTACTATTATTATCATCATCATCAAAGTGAGACATGGGACATTGGGACTATGGGAGAATTTGCATAACAATAGTAAGTAGCACCAAAATAACCTGCACGGGGAGTTGAGGAACTCGAGCACTCGGGGTGGGATTTCGTAAAGACAGCTCAGATGACACAGAGATCATAAGATCACTAGCTACACTAGGTCGCCAGCTCGTGGCCTGCTTGAAGAAAAGTTTTGATGCTACAGAGGGTAAAAAGGTTGGAAGTTAGAAATGTCAATTCGATACTTCTTCCTAAGTACTTGTTCTGTTTTCCCAATAGTTTTACCTGTGTAATTTGAGCGATACGATACAAGTACAGCATACTGATCAGTAAGAGCAACAACGGACTCGCTAACCCATGGTACAGAAACATTTGCGGCAGCTCCAGTCATCTTTGAGAGTGGCAATGCCAGAGGTGCATCACTGTTGGCCCTTCGATCTCTGGAGGACATAGTTGCTGGCTTGAGAATAAAAGAGTGTTCCTCGCCCCTCCTGGAAATAAATAAGTAAATACTTAAGGCAGATGGCTTCGGCAGAAGCTTCAATGTTTAGAGTAAGTAATGTTCAACATCTTCCCATGTATATTACTAGCAAAATCAACTAAATTGAATCTGGTGAAAGTGGCAGTGAAATGTGGAATTTGGGCCAGTCCAGCATTGAAGAATCAAGAAACCAGTACTCTGATTGCAGAAATTTTGAGGCCATACGAAGCAAACTCGTCCAAGCCAAAACTGAATTATTTTTAGGGAAATGGGTAACGGTGATACCAGAGCATATGTTGCAAGAAGTTCTTTCTTTCTTTTTGCTAAAAAGGAGAAAAGTGCAAGTTGCTAGATTTGGTAAATCCAAAGGGGAATCAATTTCTTATCGTAGAAATCATGTTGTACTTAGTCTTAAACTTTACATAAAGCTGCTACAGTGTGTAGAACTTCGGCAGCATTGATGAGAAAGTTTGCAAAATACCTGAGTGCTAGGTTTGGTAAGCTGTGACCATGCCCGACCTCAATACTGGAAATTGGTAGTGACATAGGAACACCTCCTTTAGACGCCTCCTCAAAGACAATAGTAATTGCATCTATGAATACAGCAATATCTTTCAAATGCTGTGGAGCAATGTTCTGAAAATTGAGCATAAGCATTAGGTTTGAAAGTTTCTTTAAAAAGTATGAGAAATAAATGAATGGTTTGGGATATTCATAGAACCTTTATTAAAACACACAGAACATTGTCCGCTGTACATTTTGCAGCAAAAGAATGAACCTCAATTGGTTGAATAATTTCAACTTTTCTCCGCCATCTTTTCCCTGGTAGATATACACCTTCGAGACCACAACATACAGAATACCGTTCAGGCTCCAAAGGAACTCCTCTAAATGAAAGCTGCCCATCATTTATAATATCAGGTGTTTTTGCAGGTTTTTCAGGCACAAATTCTTGACTTTCAGATATTGGTGGCGGTTTTATGTTGGGAAGCTGAACAGAGGAGGCTGAAGGCATGGAATAGCTTCTGAAGTGATTTAATGAAAATATCTGAGACCCGGAAGCAGAATAAGATTGCTTGTGTGACACACTAGGATTGAGAGTAGGAGGTGATAAGGAACGAGGAGGAAGTCTGCGGTCTAGAGGGAGCAACCAGCTAAGCAGCTCCCGACACGGATCCTCATTACTACCAGAAGGTCCATCGACGAGATTCTCAAGCACATAATTGCTAGATGTACACTTATCAAATTGAAGAACTTCAAGCATTGGATCATCCATATTGTTAACACCAACATTCACTTGCAAAACAACCTGCATCCTTCCAACAGAGAACATGAGTGATTAATCAGCATACACATAGGCCACCCAGAATTATATAGCAAAAACACATGAGAGCAACATAAATGAGTAGTACCACCACTAAATTCCTAGATTTTTTTCTCATAAACATGATTAGTATATTCAGCCAACAGCAGTAGTTGTGCAAAGGATTTACATAGATTTGCTTAAAATGTATTAACTGATTTCAGCGAAGGTAATGAGATATAACTCTCAATTATCAGGACATTGCTTACTACTGTGACTGGTATAAATGTTGTCTATCTGCTAAAACTGATGCAATGAGGTAGCAGATTTAGTCTCCAGGTAATAAGTCGATGCCCGGTGAAGCTCGGATTATAGGATCTAACATGCAATTATTTATGCAATGCCTATAATATATCTTCCAGCAGTCATTCATTACAAGAAATTCTAGTGTATAATGTCACCCAGCAGGTAAACAGAAGGACCCTTCAAAACATACCACGATGTCTCCATTCTGCAAAGCATAGCACCTTGCAGTGTCTCGAGCTACTCCTCCAGATGTGCTACCATCAAAAACTCCTTTATCAGAAATGGTATTGTAAACATTACTCCTTGAGACCTTACTGTTTCCCTGGCTATCTGAATATGACTGTTCCTCTGACATCTTAGTTGCAGCTCCTTTTTTCTTGGACCAGAGAGGTTCATCTGATTCTGCGATTCGTACAAAAAAATTAGATTTTTTGAACCTCTGCAACATGTTTTCTATGTTTTGTTTGTGATCTTCCATTCGAAGGAGAGATTCAGTCTCTGAAATATCTTGCTTTGAAGGAGATATTTCGCCGTTGAGTTCAACACACTGCATGCTATCCTCAACACTCTGACAACCATTTTCTCCATCTGTTCCATTAGCATCACCATTTTCGCTGACAGGACTAGATTTATTTGTGTGGTGTTGCAAATAATTTCCATTCTTAGACATCACAGCAGCAATTCTAAATGGAGATATGACCTGCATATCCTGCTTAGAAGCTGACAGGCACGCCAGTATATAAACCTGCTCGCCTGATAACTGAAATAATTCAGATTCCAGAAAAGAGGTACAAGCAAGATGCAATAGAACCAGACCTCACAAGTAACATGAGAGGGAAAATGCATTTACCAGGGAAAAGAAAGGAGCGGTCCAAAGGCCGCAACTGCCCCATGTCTGAAATATCATTCCAATTTTCAGGAAACTCATCTGTGTAAGCAAATTGTAGATGTTACTGACCGGAGATGTAAGAGGATTAACATATTATGACGCTTTGAAAAGTGTGAAGAAGCGATCCATAGCACTTCAAAAGGAAATCAAATCTTTGGGTTTAAAACATTTAGCAAATATCTGTTGGACAAATACTCTTTAACATTAAAACGAGTTCTTATTCAGAATGAAGGCTTCAGCTAATCTACTTATGCAGATCGAGGATAAGATGAGGCAGCACGGCAGTCAATTTTTTTTTTTGGTGAACTAATAAATGATGTGGTGACATTTGCAAAGAGAACAGCGACATTAATGTATTTCAAGTGTAATGAAAATAAAGACAAGCAAGTCAAAGGGCACCAACTTTTTGGAATTGTAATCCATCCTTCGTCATCCAAAACATCGGTATGCTTTCCCTGCGGAACTGGACTTTTTGAACCTAAACACGCAGCATCCCCATCAATCTCTCCAACTCCATTATTAGTCGCTCCATCTTCAATGGACACAGAGGGCTGATACGGATCGTCAGCAATGAGACCCTCCAGAGTTGTAGCTGGCTTTTGTAAGGCATCATTGTGGTGATCTTGCTCTGGAATCCGTGGCAGCTCGGGCACCACAGGCTGCGTGGTTCGGTAGAGGAAATTCATGGCTAGTCGTCAAGTTCCTGCCAAGCTAGCAAGAGCAGGAGGATGAAAAGACATAAAAAAAATTAGTCTGATAAATTTGCAGCTACACATACAGCATCAAATCTAACATATGGAACAACACCAAAAGCTACAGTTCGGGGAAGCGGCAACAAAACTAAGGCAGGCAGCAACGATTCATGATCCGGCAGCTCAGGGGAAACAAACGAACGGGACGTCAGATCAGGCAACCACCCGTAACCGGGGAGCCATTTGAGGCAGCAAATTCGCGAAGCTGGCGCCTGATCTAGCAGCGGCGCGCTACATTCCTGGACATTACTGCCCTTGCGATCTAGCAACCAACCACTGATGGCTCGACCGAAGAACTAGATCACACAACTTACAGAGGGGCCTTCTTTTGCATGAAACACAGTTGGGGTCGGAGAGTCGGCGGCGAGGAGCGCGTGCGGCGGGGCGGGGCGGGGATTCGGGAGCGATCGCGTGAGGGGGTGGGGAAGGGAAGAGGAGAAGAGCTGCCTCCTGCGTATGAGAGGGACCGCCCGCCTGCTCGTGGCTCGTGCTCCCTCGGTCCCTCCGCGAGACGGATCTGAGCCGGAGACGATGGTCCATGGCGATGGGGCGGCTTAAGCTAATATTTTCCGTTGCCAACTTACCCAGGGCCCAACTCGCGGCCCAGACGAACCCAGCTACCTCTCGTTGCCTTGTGCTCTGTTTGATAACGAGTTCGCAGTCTCGACAGGTACTTCCAGTGTACCACCGTACTAGCTGGGGAATGGGGAAGCCAGCCTACAAAACAGAACACGAGAAATGCGAAAAGTAGGCTACAGTTCCAAAAGTACAAACTGAACACACTGCATGCTCCGTTCAAGTGTATAAGTATGTATACATAAATATAGAACATATATCATATTTCAATATAAAATTAGTGTTATGTTCCCTCTGTACATCTAATAAATATTAATCTTTATTTTATATTCTCTATATATATGTATTAAATATAGTGCTTAGTAATAATAATTAGAAGTAATCTAATAATTTCATTATCTTTTTGTCTACCAGCTAAAAAGAAATACGACTAACGACATACCATCGGCCCTCGCCCCTGCTTCTCAAGTCTCTAAGCCAACATTCCATCTTCTTAATCTGCTCGACCACCTTCGCCTGGTCCTTCTCCTTCAGTAAGATTCGCCAGCGCTGCAGGTAAAAAAACACATTTGCACAAAATATCGCTTGGTTGTCTAGGGAAGATTTTCTCGACAGCCAATTTTTTCTTGCCTGTTTGCTTCTTGCCCTTTTCGGGAGAAGTGTTCTTTGTCCCATTTCGCTTGTACCACAGCCCACAGTTGCATCTTAGATTCTTATTAGGAGTACAAAACCCTCACTTCGATTTTGCCTGTTAAGAAAACATCAAAGGAGTTTTAACCCTAACTAGTTTCGCAACACTGTGATACGACCCAATCCCTTTGTATGGGCATATAATTTGAACTACAATTCTTTCCTATCCGAATGAATCGAGTCTAATCCCTCTCTATCCAAACAAGCCCGAAACACGCAATGTAGATTTGGCAAGGCAATGTAGTACAGCGGTCATAAGAGAAGAATAAAAGGAGGAAAGGAGAATGATCAATACAGCCATAAAAGGCTAAATGAAGATAGAATTATCAAGAGATAGCTGTGCTGTAGTAGCACCACTACATCTAGTGTTTCCTGCTCAAGAGACAAGTTGCAAGAAATTTGGCTAAATATTGCTCATCAGTTAATGTTAAACTGCTAGACAAATGGTTTATGAACCTCGCGTAAGAGCATTTACATTTACACAGATAAATCAGACATACAGAGTAGCCGCTATCACCAACTCTGCTAGCTGACAATATTCCATTTCCACCTAACACCGTTGCCTTGTAGGATCATGGGAATTCTTCAGCGCAGCAGCTCATGTGTTCTTCAAGGTAAAATTATGGGGCTGTTTGGTTTGAGGCCAAAAATTGGCTAACCAAAATTTGGTGCCCAAATTGGTGGCCAAAACTTGGCCAACCATTGTCAAGAAAATGAACTAGAAAAATTTGGCATGACAATGGTGAAGAGAATCTAGCCAAAGTTTGGTTGCAAACCAAATGCTTGCCAAATTTGGTCAACACTACTAAAATTTGGCATGGCAAGCATTGGTAAGCAATGAACACAAACAAAACAGCCCCACATGTTTGTCGAACTTCGACCATCAGCCCCTATTTAATGTCTATGCTAGCAGAATCACAGACCTTCAGGCGAAGTAGCTCTTGCCTTGACATCAGAAGGAACATTGTCATTCTTTGACGGCGATCTACTTATCCGCAGGACCGCATTAGTGTCGAAATCAGCACCCATGAACTCAGGTGTGCCCTCTAGTTGTTGCCTTCTAGTGACTTGATGTCAGCTTGTTTAAGTTCAACAAGCTTCCCAATTCTGAACAGGTAACATCCAACAAAAGAGCTAATACTCACTGCGCCTTTTCCTACCTCATTGTGAACATGAAAAAGTTTGTGCCTATTGTTAGTCAAATTAATTTACTTTTTGGGCACAATTAAAAGTCATGCCTCTAAATGGACTGATCTTGGCATACCACTATACCAGCTGCTCCAGGAACAGCGCGTCTTGCCCTTGGCATGCCAGATTTGACACGTATAATCCCTTTGTGATATGCAAGTCTATTCATATTTATATTTTTTTTACGGGGTAGTCATATTTATCTTTCTGATAAATATTATTTGTGTAGTGTGTCGCTTTGCAACCATGTCATTTGCACCAACACGGTTATGTTGCCTCTGATAATTTAAAAAGTGCAACAAAAAAAAAAAAAAACCCTGAAAGAACCTTTCGAAAGGCTACCAAAAGGATAGTATATGGTATCTGTCAAACATGTACTGATTTGCTAAAGCGTATTACCCCAGATATGATGGAAGCCTGAACCTGCCGATTCGAACAAGTTTCAATGTGTAAACCTATCAAGAACAAGGATAAAATATCAGCTGCTTTCCAAAGAAAAACAATAGAATAATGTCATTTGGTTCACATTATTTGAAGTTCCAACAACATGCATACAATTCCACCCAAACTGCTCGTTTTTGACAAACAATAGCTATACACCTACCTCGCGCATAAAATACGCATAGTTCTTGGTATTTACAGTTTTGGGAGGAAACTAAGACTCTGATATTGATGTTGTTGATAGAGCCCTTTGCCTGTGCCACATATCATGCCATAGATATCACAGAAGAATACCACAACGTAGTCACCAAAATCTTTTCTAAGCCTGCTAAAGTTCGTTTCTGACAAATTTAATCTCCATTCGTTTGAATTTGTGGAACTAACCCCTCTGTGAGCTTAGAAGATGTGACAGACGACACGAGCCACCTGTTGCGCCGAGGTAACCTGGCGAGCTCTGGGAGCTCGGCAGCTTCCTCAGTAGGCAGGTTCGTGCTTGGCTGGCTTGGAATGACGAATATTAATTAGTGAATTTGATTAGCGATCTAATTAAGTGACTAATTAAGAAATATGATTAAAATTAGTGGAGTTGATATGATTAAAATTAGTGGAGTTGATATGATTAAAATTAAGTGATTAATTAAGACATATGATTAGAAATGAGAGCTCGATAGGAATCTAGACATGGTAAACGACTTGTCGAGTTCCTCAAGCGTGGGATGTGACTCGTGGAGGCTAAATCTACAAATGATTTATCATGTGCCCATGGAAAAATATTCCAGGCAAAATAGTGTACAAGGAGGGGATTTAAAGTTAAAGATCTATTTCAACTTTGTTAAAAAATTTGTAGAGCTTTTATAGAGAACGGTTATATTTTCGTGTTTTAAATAGGGCCAAAGTCTATTACACCTATTTTTGATAAATTAGTTTTTATTTCTTTCCTTGTAATATATCTTTGAGTTTCTTTGAACGTTGAAGTTACGGAGAACCGGAGGTCGGAGATATTGATGTTGGCAACATATCCAGTAAAACCCCTATTATTGTGATATTGAAGTACTATTTAGATTGAATTTGTCTCTTTCATACCTTTTGAATGAGATTGAGTTTCGTGTTCAAATTCTACAAGGTTGTAGAACCTCACCTCCCCTAAGTATGGTAATTTTTTAAAACTTTTACACATAGATTTTTTAAAGTTTACACAATAAAAAGGGATTTCACTGGATATCCCCCATTGTTGTTAGAATTATTATGTAACTAGGCCAATAAGCGCGGCGCACGCCGCGCGCGAGAACGAAAAATGATTTTGCGTTTTTTTCTTGAGAAAAAATAGACCTAGATGTATTTGCCAAATTTTTTGAGGCTCAGAAAATATTAGAAGCCGAGTTGAAAAAAAAGGGCACATATTTTTTGTTGACGAAAACATTTTTTCCGGGGAAAACGGAGAAGGGATCTGGATGTAAGAACTGAGAACCTGTTTGTTATATTTTTGGACCTCACCGCTATTTCGAAAAAGTAGGAAATGGTTCGTTCGCGATTTGTATTTAACGGGAGGCTTTTTCCGTAAAGTAACGAGCGAGGACCCAAACACGATTTAGAAAAGTTTGTCTTGCCTTCACAAAAAATTGCGAAGGACCTTTTCGTAATTTGTAGGGACCTATCCATAATTTAAAGGAATGGAGGGGTTTTTTTAGAAAACCGGAGGGATGACAGGTGGATGGCCTGAGGGGCTCTCGAACCTCCCGATCTTAATATAGGTATAATAATATAGAAAATAGTAGTATTCTAACGTGGTTACCCCTTGGTTTTATCCCTTGGAAATTCTTGTTGGTGTGTTGCCATCATGCTTATCCTTTCATGGCTCTATGAGCTTTTTTTTTGAAACTTGGGATATAAGCTCTATCATTTATTTCAAAAGAAAGAAAATAACACACTAGCCCCTGATGGGCAACACAAACACCGATCACTACCCTAAAAGGGAAGATTCCAACAACGGAGAAAGAGTCCCAAACTTGGGAACTCCCACCAAGAAACCAACTACACCAACGAAACTAACACCTTGACCACTTTAAGAACGAGGATGAGCCTAGAGGGGGAGGGGTGAATAGGCTTTTTAAAAAATTCTAACACTAAAGAACTCTAATTTGCCAAGCAACAAAAAACGAAAGGCTCGCGAAAGAGTAAACTAATAATTTGACAAGTAAGGCCTAAAATATTTAGGCTCTGCTAGGCACCGACAAAACAGGACAAACAGGGACATGCAAGCAAGGAGAACATAACAGTAAATAAAAACTGAATGAAAAGGCAACAGACATGATGATTTTTCACTAAGGTTCATAGTTGCACTCCTACGTCCCCGTTAGAGCACTTCACAAGAAGTGTAGCTCCACCAATAGCTATTCGCAATAGCCTTGGTATCCACTGGGGTGACTCGTTCACCACTCCGATGAGGTGAGTCCCAAACCTCTCACAAAACAATGATGGCCTTCCATAAACACCTTTGGACAAGTTGCACCAAAAACACTCCCAAACCATCTAGGAACACAAAATTCTAAGAGTAATAAACTATTCACAAGTTTAATCTCTTGGTTCACTAGCTTAACACTGTTTAGACTTAAGCCTGGAGCAAGATCACTTTTGGAAGATTATGATCAGAGTGAAAATCGGTCTCTTTGAAGTCTTTTGAGCTCAAGTATGCTAAAATATCAAAGAGATGCAAAAGTTGTCTAAATGAAGGTCCTGACACAGTTTATATAGCCCACAAAAGGAATATAGCCGTTACTGGTATTTACTAGCCGTTGAGCATTGCCAGAATGACAAAATAATTATAAATATGTTCCACAGACTTAGCTTAATAAGGTTCACAAACTGTTCAATGCACGATGGACCAATTTTTGTGAAAATCACATTTACGTCGGACCGAAACCACTTGGTCTGTCATACACATGCTTTGAGCGAAACTAGATCCGTCGTGAAAACCAGCAAAAGTGCATTTGCGCTGGGCCAAAAAAGTTGGTCCAACGTGCACTTGAAGACTTGGTCCATCGTGAATGGCACACGCTCGGCTTGATTCTTGAAAAAATATTTTCAGCGCCAGATTGAAAAAGTCGGTCCGGCACAAGTGGGTTTTTGACTGAATGAGAGAATGACTTGGTTTTGAGGGGAAATAAGATGAAATGACCTTTACTCCAAGTAATCTTAATGATTTTGCCTATGAACCAGGTATTTACTTGTGCATAATCTCTCTTTATAGTATGACTAAGCAAAAAAATAATCCTAACTACATGACTTGAATCAACCCACAAGTCAGAACTAGAAATAAGAACCTTTAGCCTTTATCCTTCAATCTGAACATTCTTCACTTCACAAAGGGTACTTGAATTGACCATCAACACCAAAACTAAATTAAAGCATTGTTAACAAATTAGAAAGCCTAGATGCTTTCAGGATCAACAATAAAACACGACCCTTACCCAACCTACAAAGAACAGAGCCTGAAGTTGCAACACCACATTGACCAGCCTGCAACAACTTAGGACAACAGTCCTCGACAGACACTCCAGACAACTCAGCAAGACCAATCCTTTGCCGCAATCAAATCGGCCGACTGACCGGCATGGCCCAACCTAAACCACCAACACTCATTGTGATGCACCATCGCCGTGCAACCACAATACACCACCCATGCCTTCGACACACCACCAAGAGCCACAGCACCATCTGCTTAGATACTCTCTAGATGCCCAAAGACTCCCCGTTGCCATCAACGACCTCCAAGCCGTGCAGCCACAGGCACCACCAAACCAAAAAGAGAGGAACCGATATCACCCATCCACCGCCACGCAGCAAACAACACGATGACATCTCCTATTCATTGTTGCCTTACCCATAAAGCCTAACACCAGCTCCCAACTATTGTTGTCGATTCGTCATCCGGACTACCACTAATCATCAACAAATCTCTCACCCATCACATAGGAGGTTGGTACAATATCTCATTACCATTATCAAAACATATAAATAAAAAAAGTAAAAGTGACGAACATATTTTATTAGAACCCTTGTTTAGATACAACTAAACTGTCATTATACAATATCCATTTCCAACCACAGTAAATATCCACCCATTCTTTGAGATCCCCGAGCCATTTTGCGATTGATAGGTGAATTTCTGTCCTTCGCAATACCAACAAAATCTTGCCCGAGAATAAAGTCATAGTTATCAATACCGGTACATACCGATCGCTATGGTTGATATATGCCATTTCGGCATTTAAACCAATACGAAGTAGCCATATATACCGTACCGGTCTCGATACCGGTCAATACCGATCCGATACCAGTAAATACCGGCCAATACCAGCCCAATACCAGTCGTACCGATGAAATTGATAATATGATCTATTGAACTATATATTACATTTGATACTACTACTACTATATGTTTGAAGTAATATTATAATTGAACTTTGGTATATATATAATCAAACATATGTATACTTATAAATGCATATTTTATTATAATACATCTGAAATGGTACGTCGGTATAGACTGATACAGTGTACCATTTTAACAGCCAAAGTATGATGGTACTTTATCTGGTTCGAGCTAATCTGATCCCTCTATCTTTGTAAGACGAGCGCAGCAGCTGCCCAGATCCAACATCCTCCTCTTGTGGACACGAACCACGGCCAAGCAAAGCACCGGCCAAAACGGGGTCCACCGCTGGGAATCCACGGCCACCACAGGAAAAGAACAAGCGCGCCACCGCCCCCATAAATCCACTTTCTCTCTCTCTCTCTCTCTCTCTCTCTCTTCCGCGATTCCGTGCGCCGTCGCATCTCCTCGCCTCGCCCCCCCACCACATTTCCATGACCATGGCGGATTCCGCTGCCGGCTCCACCGCCTCCCTCCCTCGCTCGCTGGCGTCCAGGAGGCCCCTGTCCTCCCCTCTCCACGCCAGGTCCCGATCCCCGCGCCGCTGCCCCTTTGGATCGCGGTCGCTCCAACGGTTGCGTGCCCGAGCGAGAAAGGACGATGCTGAGGATCCGTACGGGCCCTACCCCTGGGATCAGTCCTTGGATCTCACCACCGGGCTCGGTAAACTCCAACCCGCACTTCCCGATCAATGCTTTGACGGCGAGCAATAAGTCGAATTTACTTGTGCTGGATTTTTGCATCGACGTGTTGCACAGCATGCTGTGTTTTAGTAGCACAGCTTGATGCGATTTAGTAATGATTGATTTCCCAAATGCTATTTTGTGCTGTGTGAGTTGGTAATAACTTACAGGTAGGTGTTGATGTGTTCATCGTTGTACATATTTTAGTTCCATTTCGTAAGAGTTTTTTTTACATTTATCATGCATCCTTATGGGCTCAATCTGTGTGTCATAGCAGACATTCACTGGGTGCCAGAAGATAGAGTCACACTGTTTACTTCTGATGGGCTTATTCAAATAGGAGGTTCCCTGGTTCCTCGTCGAATTACTGCCTCCGAGGTACTAAATCTTTTAAGCTGGACATGTCCCACTAACTGTTCTTTTTGAGCTGGTTCAATAATGATATTCACTACGTTATATATAGATCTCTTAATTCTCAACATTTGAGTTGGAAAATAAAGCTTTGTGCATCATACTAAACAGCAATAAGTTGGTTCCTCTTAGTAAATGGATCTTCAATTCAGGATTAGTTGTTCAGTGGTCGTTAGATGACTGTAGTATACTAATTTTCTGGTTTGAAGGATAACGTAGCATCATGTAGTTAATTATTTTTGCTTACTATGTGACAGGGCCAAAATTTATTTAGTTTAATCATAGGCATGAATGGGTAATCAGACTTTCTACAAATACCAGAAAGTGTATATCAAACAGGGAATGATGCTTACAACTTTTGTTTTAGCACTCAGACCAGTACCAAATGTTCAACTATGAATTGTCAGCTCTTTCTGGGTTTAGTTTGTTTCACACCCCTATCTTATGTAACATCTGGATGCATGCTGCAATTTTTTTATTGTGGATATAATAGATACATACTAAACGGAAATAAAACCTTCAGAAGCAGTACTATATACATATTATAGGACCGCATTCATATCTCCTGCAGTAGCCACCAGCCCATCACCGATTCACCATACAGTACTGTATGTACCTTATTTGCATAAACTTTAAGGCATGTAGTGACTATGAATATCTAAGATTACCATGCTGTTAGATCCACCTGAAAATACTAGTTGGACAAGAGAGGCATGTGCTGCAGAAGCATAACAAGTATGAAACTCAGTTAAATGCAAACCCTTACAAGAACACTATTCATACCAAACTGCTGTTATAAGTATGATAGATGATGTACTTTGTACCACATGGCATTGCGCCCGTTGTGCTAGTTTGGAGCACATCATACTGGTATTCTGAATGAGTGAATGGCATTTGAGAATAGATACTTGCTAAAGCTGCTAGGTTTATTATGTCCTCATGAGTATTGCCCATGTTATCTATACTCAGTTTTCATGTGCATTATTTTGGCCAGAAGAAGCAACGAAAAGCGAAAGGCGCACGAAAAATTCACCGGTTTCAGGAGAGCTCATACATGGATCCAAATCAAGGTCTTTGCCTTGGTGCACTATTTAACATAGCAGCAACAAATGTAAATATTTCTTACTGCTTATTTGCTTATCATGTTCTCGTTTCTTTTTGGTAATATTATTTGCTATCTCAGGGCCTAGACATGGGTAGAAGATTATGCATCTTTGGCTTTTGTCGGTCTATTGAAATGCTAAGTGATGTGGTGGAAGACACAGTATTGGAGCATGGTGGTGAGGTATGTTGTGTTACTTGGAGAATTATATGTGTGAGGACCTAATCTTTATAATCTTAGCATTTTTCATGTTTTGATACTTGTGTACCGAAGTGTTTGGATTGTCATACAATTTTATATCCTCAATCTGACAACTGCTTTGCATGCCTTGATCTAATGTTGCGATAAAATAAAGGGTGCCAAATTAATTTCCTTCTTTTTCTAGAAAAATAAATACACATGGACAATGGTGTGATGTGTTAGTAATTAGTACCAGGGATTGCAATCTTGCCGGCTGAGAAAAAATTCTTGTAAATTCTTGATGGTTCTCAGAAAATTTTGGCGGGCTCTTGAATTTCTTGGAGGTATTTTTTTTTCACCAGCGTTGTTTGCATAAGACATAGCAACTAACAAGGAGTACAATGCACCAAAAATGGAGGTGGGGGGGGGGGGTTAGTTTTGTGCCAAAAACTAGGTATAGAAAAAAAATCTTGGGGCTGGCTGAGATATATAGTTAAAGTTTTCCCTGATTAGTACTATACTCAAGTAGATTGGGAACAAACAGAAACGCCCACATCAAGGTACAGTTAAATTATGGTTAGAGAGCAAATAGACCCCACATCAAGTTTAATCAAGGAGAATAGAAGGGTTGACTAGAAATGCTAAATAGGTTCCTCTCATAAATAAATAAAAAAAAATGCTAAACAGTTAATAATTTTTTGGAGGTGAAAGTGACCTAGCCAGGACACTTGGTTTCTGAAATTTTAATTGTTCGCATTTTTCAGAGGAATTGTTGGCAGCTAAATAGCGAGCTAAAAAAATTGGTGTGGTAGGTTTAGCGGTGAACTGAACAAACTTTCCACATAATGCCGTATTTCCAATGGTTGGCGTTCATCTGAGTTATACCAAATGCCTTAAATTCTGTGTGGCATTACCAAACTGTTATGCCATTGCCATGCTTTATTTATTGGGTGGCCAATACAAGTTCTGCTGCATGTTAAAATAAAATCGAAGGCCATATCTCATCTGCATAAGCTGAAGCAATCTGCTCAGAGTTGTAATGTTCTATAACTTCATGGCAAATTTTAAGTATGCAACACAGCAGCTGCATGTACTGTGTATTCTCTTACTCCTTGGTTGAAGACTCGCCTTGACTTCTCCTTGGTTGAAGACTCGCCTTGAGCCCTTAGACTTAATTCTTCAAATCAGCATAGTTGTAGTAGTTTTTTAACTAAGGCTGTAAAAGCATGTCTGCATGATCCCAGGCCACACGTCATCGTCTGAACATTAGACCATGGCGAGTGTAACATGGAGGTGAGCGCATGTTTATCATTAGTTTGTAAAGGGAATCAATTTTGCAGGTTGTCACTGCAGAGAAGGCAAGCAATGATGGCCTTCAGGAGAAGTTGACTATGTCCGTTGCGGTACCATTGTTATGGGGTGTTCCTCCGGCATCAGAGACCCTCCATATCGCAGTGCGGAGCGGTGGCGGCATTGTCGAGAAGATCTATTGGCAGTGGGACTTATTCTAGTAGTCCAGAGTCCAGACATTAACAAATAATCCATTCCACGCTGTATATACTCCTTCGCTCTAATCGGCTGCACACATTGTGTCAGCAATTGTGAATTGTGCATTGTCACAAACTTATAATCCCCACATGTACAGACTTGATCATTCCGTGCATATAAATCAACTCTGAGACTCTTTTGAGTTCACAGCTCATCTTTAATTATCCCCGTTTTAATATGTTCCCCGATGAACTGGCCTCTACAGTTTTATTGGAGTAAGTAAACAATGTCATCCCACTAGTTGACTTGGGAATTGAGGTAGTAAGATTGAGCGGGCTTGTATTTGTATAAGCGCTTGGGCTTGATAATATGCTCTCGAGGGACCTGATGATATGCTCTGGAGTCTAGAGGGACCACAACCCAGATGCAGGTTACGAGTACTGTATGCTTCCATTAATAGAGCTGTCGTGTCAGTAGTATTATGCACATTAGATGATTAGAAAAGGACACTTTAAGGGAGTTTTAATACGCAAGTCATCACTTCTTCTTCTTCTAAGTTGTAGCGGTCCATTCGACAGTCACAAAAGAAGTATTGTTTGTTATACTCTGTAGAGAGAGAGAGAGAGAGAGAGAGAGAGAGGCGACTAGCAAATTATGACTTCTGAGTTTTGATCCAAATAGCGCTTAGAATGTAGAGCATCAAAGCAGGACACCACAAATAAGAAAATGGGACACTTACTGTGAAATTGCGTGTGTATCCATCCGTCTGGCATTAGTCTTTTTCCCGGTAGACTTGATCTGGCTCACGAAAGCGGTCCTGTCGTTGTGACCAGATGAGGTTGGCAATTGTCTGGACCGTATTGCTTCCCAATCCCTGCTAGATCTGGGTATTGGTCTGTGCGGGCCGGCACCGTCCAGACCTATTGGGCTGTGGACTAGGACAGTGCCGTAGTGGCCTAGCGTCGTGCGGTGCTGGGCTAGCCTATTTTGCCTTCGGCAAGTCCAGATATGGCCTAATGATACGCATGGCCCCCTCCGTACCATGTGGGCCCAAGCAAGACTCTTTCATATTGTGGGAGCGGGCGGGAGACTTCCTATGCTATGGACCGTCGAGCTGCCATCATCATTGTCGCTATGGTCATGCCGTTGTCGTCTCGCTGACCAGCCACAATTGTTGCACCGAAAAGGTCAGATTTGGGTAAATCAAAAGACCACCTCTGCGTCGTGCCCCAAGATGGTCAGATCTGACGGTGGCGTGTCCAGGGACGGCCAAATCTGGTGGTGACAAGAGAGGAAGATGATGGAGGTGGCCTGGGACAGGGTGGTCCGGGCTCGGGCTGATGGCGTCTTCTACTGGGTCGGTGGCGGGAGTAAAGAGAGTGAGGGGGTGGGATGGCAGTTGTTGGGTTAGGTAGAGCCGTGTAGAGAGGGGGGTGGCAACAGGAGGCAGGATGGTGGCGGTGACGACGGGAGGGTTGGGTGGAGGGAGAGATAGAGTGAGGGAGCGCGGGATGGTGGTGGTTGTGGTGGGTTCTGGGTGGAGGCGTGGTATGGTGGCGGCGGCGGGTTCAGTGGAGGGGGAGAGAGAGTGGGGCATAGTATGGAGGCGGTAGGGTGGTAGGGTGGGATGGTGGTGGCGGGTTCGGTGGAGGGGGAGATAGAGTGTGTGAGTTCAAGGGTTTGGGAGGGAGGTTGTGTGGAGGGTTGAATGCCCAAGGGGGAGAGAGAGTGAGGGTAGTGCGGGAGGTGGGATGGCGCCCATCGGCCATCATTGAGGGATAAAATAGGAGACCAAGAGGGATGGATAACAATAAGTTAAAAAGAAAAAAAAGTGAGAACATTAAAGATGGATAATTTGTAATAAACAATGGGTACAACTATTAGGTGGAAGGAACTAAATTTTATTTATTTTTGAACAGGTACAAAGTTATTGTCTCGTTAAAAACCTTACACCTCATGTGAGGTAACCCTGGTAAGGAAAATGGTACAATAACTACATACATATACACAGACTAGTCGAGGTCGAAATGGTCAAGGTTGGCTAACCCCTCGATGATCTCCGAATCCTCAGTCTGATGTTGCGTTCTCTCATCTATGCACTCTCAGTCTTGTGATTTTCTCAACCATCTCAGGCATGAGAAATGTCCTCCTTGGCTCAAGTATTCTCCCTACCGAAATGAAAGTGGCTTCCGATGAGATAGTTTATATCGAAACCACAAGTACATCTCGGAAAATTATGATATCACAAGATAAATACGTTGGTGATTCTACCATCACAAGAGCAGGTTGAGTTCATTGCTATCCGGTGTGTATCACTAATGGGCATGATATGGAGTTGACGGTGCGGAGGTGCAACGCAGGCACACAGCCGAGCGCAGAGGCGGAGCTAAGGGCGTGGGTCGAACAAATCAATCACGACGATGTCAACTCGACATGATGGGTGTAATATGATAACTTTTTAGACATTCAGTTAGTATACCGTAACGTTGAGCTATTTATTTTTTGTATAGTTTTATTATGGAAAAATTGGTAATGTGCCACCTTGTTTGAGGATTTGCCACTTTTTAAGATTTTACTGATGATTTGACACAAAAATGAGAGAAATAGCTGGAATTTGCCGCTTTCTCTGTGCTTCGTTATTTTTCATTTTTCTGCTCAAAATTTGAATGTACAAAAACAATTTTGCCACAGTTAAGTAAGGACCTCCTGAGCCATCCGTGGGCAACTCAGGAGGAGATTCAAAATCCCCTTCCGAGCGTAGCCCCATACATCATCTCCTACCTCGTCGTCGCCGTTGGTGGCTGCCGGTAGGCTGATGGCAGCGGTGGGGCAACCACAGCATCTTCCTCCCCTCTTCCCTCTTTTTTTCTCCACCCCCTTCCCTTTCCCTTTCTCATCTTCCTTTCCGTTTGTCCCTCTTCCAATTCTTCTCAACATCGCCCGAAGAGGTGGCGGTCGTCTCCGGTGATGAATGCGGTGCCGTCCGTCCGGTGGACTTGGTGTGGTTGCTACTGGTAATGCTCCCCCACGAGTCCAACGCGACAAAGCAGCAAATACGTTGGTCTACATTGTTGCCTCCCGCTTAGATCTACCGGAAGTCAGACCGGATTTGCCCTCGCTTCATCAGATCTGGTCATCCTGTCAGTGGTTGAGGTGGCTCGAAGGTTGACGTAGGCACGGTGAGGTCTTGGCAGGCGAAGGCAGCTGGTGCCAGGAGCGCGACGCATGTTAAGCTAGGCATCATGGTGGCATGGAGCGTCCAAAGCTAGAAGGTGACGGTCCTCGCGGTAGTTTGGCGGTGCGGCAAGCGGGACGGAGGTCTTAACGTTGAGAAGACGACTGAGGCTGGCGGTAGGAAGAAGGAAGTCGAAGTGTGCATTAGGTTGACGGTGGCTAAAACATGCATGGCGCGGGTGAGTCCAGTGATGTCATTAGGAGTCAGGGTGTGGCGAGTGGGGCGCAGTCCAGGTGGTGATGTCGTGGTCGTCAATGTCTTGGAGGCGATGGCGGTGACTTGGGCAAGTCACGGCGGCAGTGAGGTGCCCTATAGGAGGCTCGGTATCAGGCATCCTTGAGGCGGATGACGAGGAGACGAAGAGGATGCCTGCTCGAGTCGATGCTGACAAGATGGCTCAGAGCTCAACGGGAGTTCAGTGTTGCAAGAAGGCCTGTGGAGGCCAAGGCGGTGGACTACAGTCGAGGCACGGGAGGAGGCTGTGCACCGTGCGGAATGGCGGGGCTAGCCGAGGCCGGGAGGAGGCTAAGCGCTGTGCGGGATGTAGGCCGGCCAAGCAGAGACAATTCTCGCCTTTGGGAGTCGGGATGCGCTGCTGAAGGTGACAGGTGGCGAGGCCAGACTAGGTTTCAGGGTAGTGTTGTTTGTCAATGCACCATTTGTTGTTGGTCTAGGCAGTATTTGTGGTGTCTTGGGGAGCTTTGGTCGGGCTCTTTCTCTAATGTTGGTGTCTCCCTTGCTTTGGCTGGGGATGGGTATCTTTGTAATCGCCTTTTTGAAGGCTTTCGTTATATTCTTTTCATCTGAAATGAATGACAGAGCCCTTGTCCTTAGTTTTTAAAAAAACAATTTTGCCCTCTCATTCCTCACTTCCCACCTCTACTTCCACGTCTCCACCAACGTCCACCTCGTCCCCTACTCTGCCCACCTCAACATGCCCCCGGCTATCGACAACACCAAGCACCCCGTCATCGTATACATCCATGATGGCGGCTTCATGGCCGAGTCCCCGACTAACACCGCTTCCTTTCTTGCAAGGTTTGCTACCTTTGCGGGAAGAAGAGCTGAGAGCAATGAGGGGAGCAGCCGAACACCTAACCCATTCCTTTGGTGACACCCAAATCCAAATACTTACTACCTGATAGTCTTCCGCCCTTTCTTCGATCTTTGTCCTTTCAATTCATCAAGGCAACTCTTGTTTCCAGTGATATGTTATGTTTGTGTTTGGATTAGGGAGGTGAAATGATTGAGGGTTTCGTGGTCCATTGGTTTTTGCAGGGTGAAAGATATTGGAGGCCAAGATTTGGTCGGCATGGTTCTCGTCGAGAGGGGAAACATCGCTGACGATTTGGGCCGCATCTTCATGGCTGGGGATAAGGCCAGCACAAACATCTCCCGTTGCGTCTTTGTGGCTGCTCAATCGGCACAAACAATAGATCAAGAGTTTTGGTCGCTGTTAAAATTTTCAATACAATATTAGTTGCAAATGAACTAAACCTACTAACTAGCCGTAGTATATTGCTCGTCCCTTCTACAAACAAGGGAGTGAGAAAATCTAAAATACAATATAAGACGCTCGAGGATACATGCGAGCGTGCGTGGCCCGCCACTAAGGTAGCGTTTAGTTGGGTGAGTGAGGGTGGATAGGATATGATCATTCATGGATTTGAAATTATCTAATTGTTTGGATGAGTGGATTGATGAGGTATAGTTATCCATTTTTTGGAATATCCCCTCAAAATGCTGGTTAGAGTTATTCTAAAAAAAGACCGGACTGGCTCATTGAAAGGACCAACGATGTCGCCTAGAGGGGGGGTGAATAGGCGGATTAAAAAATCGCAGCGGAATTAAAACGAGCCGAGCAGGTCAACCCGGAGTCTCCGGGTTTTGGTCCGGATACTCCGGCTTGTCTGGATACTTCGGTATTGGATACCGGAGTCTCCGAGTTGGGCGGCTCGGGAACGCAACACAGGTTGCTCAAACTTGCACAAAATACTACTAAAAGTAAATGACAATAGCAACCTAGAACAAGTGCTAGTATGGATTTGAATTAAAGCTAGACAAAGAGCTAGATCTAGGCTTTACGGAGACAAATCCACACAAGCAACACAAGCAAGAAAAGAGAGAGCGAGAGAAGCGATTTTTCACCGAAGTTCGGATTCTTGAAGGGAATCCTACGTCTCCGTTGAGGTGGCTCGGTCACACTTGAGCCGGGGTCTCTTTCAACCCGCTTTCCTCCCGGTGTTGCACAAATGCACTCGCCGGCTTCACTTCTTGTCTCTTCCCTTTCGGAGGCGAGACTCGCCTTCACAAACGACCGGGGCTCACCACACGCGTTGGTAGCTCCCGGTGACTCCTAGCCGTCTAGGAGACCTTCAACCTCCAAGAGTAATAACACCACGAAGAATCGCTTGGAGGATGAACTAGTGCTCAACAACTAGAAATGAATGCACCTAGCACTTTGCTTCTTCCTCTCCTCACCAAAATGGATCAACAACCAAATCTAATGGTGGGAGGAAGTATGAGCTCTATTGAATGCTTGGAAGAGGTTAGGAGTGGCTTGAATGCTGCAATGAATGAGCTCAATCCAGTTCCTAGCCGTTGGGAGAGAGTGGGGGCTTTAAATAGTCAGTTCAAAAACTAGTCGTTACTCTCGTTTTTGTACAGGCCGAAGTGTCCGGACAAATAACCCGGAGACTCCGGGTTATCCAGAGACTCTGGACACAATGTCCGGATACTCCGGACAATCTGGAATAAAAGTGGCCGAGGGGTCCAACCCGGAGACTCCGGACATATTGTCCGGATACTCCGGATTGAATCCGGACACTCCGGACAGAATGTCCGGACTCTCCGAGTTTAAGGGCTCGGTTTGAATTCCAGATTTTGGAAAATGCAAGTGTTTGTGTGCTAGTTTGAATGCAAGTTTTGATGTTGAGCACATGCATATCCTAAATCGATTTTTCGTCGCATCCTCTTAATAGTACGGCTATCCTTAAGACTCAAAACAATATGAAAATTACAAGTCTTCGTCTTGATGCCGTTTTCTCGAAAATTTGAAGTGCTTAGGAGCGTCCGATCTTATTCCGAGCTTGATGTGATCTCGATAACTGCATTAATCTTAGTTGAAGCATTAGATCACATTAATTGTGTCATCATTAATCACCAAAATAAAATGAGGGGCCTAGATGCACTTTCACTCATCCAGTTTGTTGCATGAAGAGGTGTACTCGGTCAAATTCAAATTTCGTTGAAGTGTACTCGATCAAATTCAAATTTTCACCAAAGTGTACTCGATTAAATTCAAATTGTGGTCAAATTTTATCTTTAAAAAATCACTTTTTTAAATTCAAATTTTGATGAAATTTTGTTCAGAAATTCAAATTTTGGTTAAATTTTGTTCAAAAATTCATATTTCGGTCAGATTTTGTTCAAAAATTCAAGTTTTGATCAAATTTTGCCTAAAAACTTTCAAACCAAAATTCGAAACCTTGATTATAACTAGCCCATCCATCCAACAAAATAAAAAATTAGCTCATCCTATCCATTCTCATCAATTCAACCAAATAAAAATTTGGCTCATCTCTATCCACACAACAAAACAACCACTTGGATGGGTCAATCCCATCTAGGCTGGATGGCCATATACCACCCAACCTCATCTAGGCAACCAAACAAACTATAAAGCATGTTGTGCCAGTTGTGGCATTTGAAGCATACGTCGCGTGGTGGCGGAAGGGACAGATGGCAGTGCGGTAGCTTCGCCTATTTGTGGTGGACACCATGGAGTAGCTTCAAGGACTGCCTCTTCTTGATCTCCTCTGCAACCATCACCTTGTTGACCTCCTCAATGCCAGCACCAAGCACCTTGCTGATCACCTCAACGCCACCTGCCACCTTATCGACTGTCGCGTTGCCTACGACCTTGCTGCTCTCAACATTGCCTGCCACCGCATTTTCCGCCTGCATGTTCTTCATCTCCTCGACACCGATGCCTTTGATGTCTACCTCGCCAGTAGCTTTCTTCTTGATCTCTTGGCTGCACGTCACCTTGTTAGCCGCTTCATTGCCTACAACCTTTTTAGTCTCCTCACCACCAATACCAAGTACTACTTCTACCTTGTTGCCTGCCTAGGCAGTTGATCGGCTTAATGTTGCCCTTCGCCTTCTTCGCCGCCTCGTTGCCGATGACAATGTCCACGCCACCTTTCTCGTTGTTGCTCGCCTAGCCTCCAGTCGCCTTGTTGATTGACTCCATCTGGTCGATCACCGTGTTGGCCCCCTCAACGCCCATTACCTTGTTGTCCCCCTCGCCACCATTACCTTCCTGGCCTCCGCGACGCTGCCCTTCGCCCCTAGCGCGGCTTCTGCCGAAAACTCCTGCAAGTCATCGGGTTGTAGTGAGCTAATCCGTATCACCGATGGGCCATCATTGGGCTACAGGTTGTTGAACTCAAAGCATGACCTCCTGATCTCCCCGTCCTTGCCTGTGATAACTTTAAGGACGCTCAGCTTCTCCATGGCCTTGGCGAACATGGGGATGAAATCGGCGGGCTTGGTCGACATTGCCTAAATTATCGGCGTTGACCTCAGGTTCAGCCCCATCAGCCAGTCGATTGTGAGCAGCATCTTCTTTGTCAGGACAAGGCCGGAGTAGTTGGCGTCCATGAGGTTGGGCGTGATTTGGTCCATTTTGACAGAGCCCGCATCCTAGTTCTTGCCCTCGCACTGCCTACTAATGTTGCCCTTGTACTCCGGGTCAATGGGTGCGGCATCGGTCTCGATGAAGAAGCACCTGGCGGTGCCGATGATGTGGCCCCCAGCGAGGAGCATGATCATCTCCTCGGTGTTGAAGCCCTTGGTGAAGAACTTCGACATGAGCTTGGGCACATGGATGTCAGGACTTGGCATGTTGTCGCCATCCTCACTGAAAGTTGTGATAATTGCCTAGAGGGGGGTGAATAGGCTATTTAAATTTCTTAAAACGAAATTTACTGCAGCGGAAATTAAATCGGAACTTCTGATAAATAATTGGAACTTCCAATGAAAATCGGAACTTCCGATTAACTATCGGAATGTCCGATCAGAGCAGATATGATAGATATGAAAAGCGAAGCAACTAAATCTTAATCTAACTTTACTCCAAGCTAACTTAAGGTAGAATATGTAAGCTAGACTAGATTAACAACAAGAGTAAGGTTCAATTAATGAGATCAAAGCTAGTTCCACAACGAGTAATCAAATCAAGAGACAAGAATTTGTTCCTGAAGTTCGGACCCTTGAGGGGATCATACGTCTCCGTTGAAGAAGCTCTCAAAGAGCCGGGTCTTTTCCAACTCTTTCCTCCCAAACCTCGATCACACTTGAGATTTGGTTCCCCTTTTGATTTCTTCATTTTCGAAGGTGAAATCGACCTTCACAAACTTCTCACGGGTACCCACAATCTTCGGGAGCTCGTGAGTGACGCCTAGTTGTCTAGGAGTCCTCAATCTCCAAGAGTAATAAACGCAACTTGAAGCTAATCTTGGAGATGATCTCTAATGCTCAAGATGAATGACTTTACTCTTATTCTAGCACTAGATCTCTCTTTTGCACACCTCACTCTTCCAAAGATCACTAAGATCAAGAGGAGGGAAAAGAGGGCTCAAGATGTTTATGAAAAGCTCTCAACGTTCAGCTAAAAGTGTAACCTCTCAAAAGAGGAGGAGGTGGAGTATTTATTGGTTGGGGGAAAAAAAACTAGCCGTTATGAATCCACTCAACCACATATCGGAACTTCCGATACAGACATCGGAACATCCGATGTGGCTAAAACTCCAGAAATCAACACATTCTAACGGTCGAAACAATACACATCAGAACCGGAATGTCCGATGTGTCCAGAGAGGACTTTTCTTATGAATTTTCCCAAGTCTAAATCGGAACATCCGATTCATACATCGGAACCTCCGATATTTCCAAAGAGTGCCCTTTTTTGATCTAATACTAATCGGAATGTCCGATTCAACAAATCGGAACATCCGATTTTTCCAGAGAGCACCCTTTTTTTATTTTACACTTATCGGAATATCTGATCCAACTAATCGGAACATCCGATTTTTCAGTGAATACACAAAACAACCACACCTGAAAGTCTGAAGCATCGGAACATCCGATTGTTGATCGGAATATCCGATATGGACAGAACAGGAAACTACTTGGTGTGGGTTGTGACTCGTGTCTCTCAGCTAGTTTTAAGTAGCATTCATCCGAGCATAGAGACTAATCATAGATCAACTACGTTGCATCCCTCTTAATAGTACGGCATGTCTATGACTCAACAAATAGAGTAAGTTACATTGAAATGATGTTGTTTTTCTTTCTTCTATGTTTTGAGGGTCACCAACGTCCGTAAATCTTTTTGCTTTGGGGCTTTCACTTGTTCATTAACTCATTGAACTCATTAGTCCCTTAATCGTTTGTCATTAATCATCCAAAATACACTTAGGGGCCTAGATGCACTTTCACTCACAGTTGGACACGAGTGAGTCATGTCGGTCCGTGGTCACCTCGTAGGTGGGGCGCCGGAGAGCCGCACCCCATCGTGAGCGCTGAGTGCGAGGATGTCTGCGCACAACAAAACGTTCGGGCACTGTTGTAAGATCGAAGATGAGCCTAGAGGGGGGTGAATAGGCTTTTTCGACAAATAAAAGCGATAAAAACATAATACTGGAACCAAGACAGATCAATACTGAAAAAGAGCAAACAAATAGTGCTGTGTAGTAAAAGTAAGTACTAAAAAAGGGAAATTCAGATGAGACGATGATTTTTCACCGAGGTTCAGAGATAACACTCCTACGTCCCCGTTAGAGCACTTTACCAGAAGTTTTGCTCCACCAATAGCTAATATCAATAGCTTTGGTATCCACTGGGTAACTCTTTCACCAATCGGTGAGGTGAGTTCCAAACCTCTCACAAACAGTGGTGGCCTTCCACAAATTACTTCGTACAGGTCGCACCAAGGACTCACAAAGCCGTCTAGGAACACTAAGTTCCAAGAGTAACAAACTAAGCACAAGATCAAACTCTTGGTTCACAATTTCGCAATGTGTCTAGACTAAGCTTGGAGCTAAATCACTTGTGAATGTTCAATGAACAGTGAAATTCAGTCTCTTTGAATGCTTTTGAGCTCAAGATGCTAGATGTCAAAGAAATGTAAAAGTTGTAATGAAGATAGTCCTGGCATAGCTTATATAGCCCTCAAAACGGAAAATAACCGTTACATCATTTACTAGCCGTTGGACTTCGTCAGAATGACAAAATAAATAAATTCAATGTGCCATGGACAATGATTACAAAGATTTGCAATATGATTAATGCACAACGGACCAGGTTCAGATATACTCCCATTTATGCTGGACCGAAAACTTCAGTCCGTCGTAAGAGTACGTTTGCGCCGGACCGAAAAAGTTGGTCCGGCGTACACATGCATTCAGCCAAGGTTGGTCCGTCGTGAACTCTTCAAAGGTATCAATTTGCGCAGGATCGAAAAAGTGGTCCGACATGTGCCAACAATGCTGGAAGTTTTTCAAGTTTAACAAAGGACTTTCAGAGAGTTTTGCATTGGCGCCGGACCGAAAAACCTGGTCCGGTGGACACTTAAAAATACGGTCCGGCGTGAACGGTGTACGCTCGGTTTAGTTTTCAACCTACTCAGTTTACTGCGCCGGACCATAAAACTCGGTCCGGCGTGAACGGTGTACGCTCGGTATGAAGATTTTCAAGAAGGGTTTCAGCGGCGGACTGAAAAAGTTGGTCCGGCGTGAAGTACACTCAAAGTTACTGAGTAAAAACAAAGTGACTATTTCTCCAAGTACCCTTGACAAAATTTTAGACCTAGGAACCAAGGTACTTACTTGTGCATAATCCCTCTTAATAGTACGGCTAAAAGGAAATGACCTAGCTATATGACTTGAAACAATTTCCAAGTCAAAACTAGCAAAAAGAATCCTTAGCCTTTTTCCTTTTATTCTAACAAATCTTCTCTTCACAGGGATTATTTATCTTGGTCATCAACACCAAAACCAGTATAAAGCATAATTAACGAAGTGGGGGGCCTAGATGCTTTCAATCTCCCCCTTTTTAGTGATTGATGACAACAACCTTGATAATTCACTATTTTGGAAAGATTTGTCTTATGCTTTTCTGCAAAGAACTGTTAGTCTGACAGAACAATAGGTCAAATTTACATAAGTAAGTAAAACAATTTATGCTCCATCTGAATAAGTGCTATCATGATGAGCACTTGGCTCATCTTCTTGTGGTGCTCGAGGTGGTGTAGGTACTCTGGCTCCCTAAAGAGTGTCTCCAATTACAGAGCTCATCTTATAATGTTTGGAGATGCTCTTGAAACTTCTACTTGCTTCTTGTTGAGAGATTATCCCTTGTGCTAAAAGCATTTGAGATATCTGCTGAGCAAAAGGAAGAGGACTTCCCATCTTCCTGTAAATGGCTTCCTCCATTTCTCCAAAGATGTAATCTATGAGATCAATAGGCAGTCTTGACAAACTCAAGTGTAGAGTCCAAGCCAGTGTAGGAGTGACACCTTCTTTGTATCCATATTTGGGGAATATTGTGTGTCTGAGCAGTATAAGAACTTTGGCTTCAGCAGTCAAGCAGTTTGCTCTATTTGCATTGAAATTATTTTCAGTGATATCCCTGTAAATGTGTGCTGACAACTATAAATCAGGCATGTCACCTACTTGTCTCCATCTATTTCCAAGAAACATTCTCATGTATTCTAGTCCTGTTGACTAAGGGACTTGATGCTCCTATAGCAGCTTCAAAATGAGGTGATCTCACCTTTCTGATTTTTCCATCTATAGTGAATAATATATAATGTCTTTTCTTATTCACTAGCAATGAAGCATAAAACTTCAGAATTCTATCCTCATTCCAAGCAGGAGTTCTAGTTGATATCGATTGTGTTAGGCCAGGAGTTGATCTAACACAGTCAAGGATTCTATCAGATCCACGCCTAAAACTAACAAGCAACCAGCCCAACAGTAAATAAGGGGAAAAAATTCGCCCAATCAGAACGAACTGAAATTTTGACCGGTTGCATAGAGTTGGGTACAATCTCGATCCAACGTAAGATGTTTATCACGAAGCTGTCTACTTTTCCTCCAGAAATTTCACTTGATTGCTCATGAACGAAATGCAATAAGCAAAAATTCCTTAAGAGCTATAAAGAAAAGCAGATTATAGGACAAAAGGCAAATACTCCGATACAAATGCTTGCTCCTAGATGAAGAATGCAAACTGCTGAAATTTCATCCAAATCAAATGCTAACTATTTTCCAATGCTCTACACAATTACATCACGTCAAGAAAGTTTTCTCAACCATACAAAAGAACAGATTTAAAGCCGACTATAAGTTACTTAGGGGGTATTATAGGTCAGGCACCCGTCATTCTACCAATCTAGTGCAGAGCTAAATCAGATCAAGGTACTTTCCCCTTTGCCCAATAATTTACAGGCCCTTTACATAAAAAGGGAAAATTATAATAAACCAAGCAACTCAAACAACAATGACAATAAACAAACGCCCTCGAGCTAATGCTCAGGCTTCACGCGCCCTTTCAGTATTCCTGGAATTGGGGGTGAGCTTGGTAATCTAGTTGTACCATTATTTGATCTTGCAGGTTGCTGTACCTGATGCCAATAAATATTTGGCATGCTTGAGCTCTCACCTCCATTTGAACTTGGCTCTTGAGTACCGTCATTCTGTTCTTTTCCACTGGAGCTCATTGCCTTCAGTACATACGAGTCATCATGCAACTCAAATGGAGTGCTGCAGTTTCAGAAGCGTACGTATAAAAAAATAATCATAAGAGACCATATGTTGATATAAGAACCAGCTAAGCAGAATACATTCATAATGAATCATTTCTTTCACCGGAACTCGCCAAATTGAGATTTGGATCATTTTCATTCTTTCTTTTCTCAGATAAAATTGAATATCACACGAGCTCTTCTCATCTGTACAGTAGGATTACTGACGAGGGCAAATATACATTTTATATTGCGAGACCAAACATGCTGTGTATCAATATTAGTTGGCCTTAGGTCCGAACTTGAAAATTGTTTTGACAGCACCTTCTGACTAGAATTAGAACCTACTCCAGTTTCAGTGTATTACCAAAGCTATTATACAGACTGAAAAAACAAATAACAAATCTGGCAAAATCAAAACAACTTTCACGCTCAACAACAGTGGAAATGATGTTTCAACATTGCACAAATTTGAAAAATCTCTTCACAGCAGAAAGGATGTAAAGGGAAGTATGAAATGATTAGTCTTAGGATAATAAGAACGTCAAACTGTAGCCATTGGATTGAATCTAGATCACTTAGATCAATCAATAAAAGCTAAACATACTTGTCAAAAGAGCCCCTAAATTGTTCCACTTTTCACTTGTACCATTGCACCTTCTGGTGATATGGGTACCCACCTTGACCTATACCATCCAAATTCGATCTAGTGGCTGAGGTTTGAGTTCCTATTATACTAATTTAAGTGTGGTTCCTAGTAGATATCTTCCCAGAATTTAAGTGCAATACGAGGCCTGCCCTTCAGAATGAGGAACTTTGGCAGTCGTATCATGACAAAAGAAAAAGAAGAAGAGGCATGTCTTGTTAGATAAACCGGAAAGCTGTGTGTCCAGAGGAAAGAAAATAACAGAATTCTTGCTTACCTATTAAAGTCAAAATGCACCAGTTGCATATCTTCAGATATCTCAACTTCTACAGTTGCATGAGGCCGTGCCTGCATGATAGGGGAAAAAACAATAAATCCCTGTCATTCAGCCCTACATTATGTACAGAAGGCAGCATTGTAAAACAAGACAACAGAGGACAAAGAATTTATCAATTATTCACCTGGACCAGGATAAATGGCAAGGCCACTCCACCCGAAGGAGTGTTTCCTGAACCATACAGCTGCTCATTTCGCTGTATCAAGTTTTCCATACCTGCATACTTAATATGCCAAAAACATCCATAATTATGTCAATCAAAATTGGACAAGGATATAAGAAATGTTGGATGCAAGAATGATAAACCTTAATATGGACCAACCATCCTTATCTAGACAATGTTACCTGGATACGGACATGGGAATTGGAATTCGACTCGGATTCGGGTGTCTGATTCAGGAGACTTGAAAAAATAGGATTCGGGGATTCAACTACTATATAATAATATAATACTAAAATAAATGAATATATTTATTTTCTATTGTAAATAATACTAATAAATGCTCAAATAGCCTCTCATCACTGAAGTTAGAGGGTCCATATTCAGCACAGAAGATCCACCTCTTGCCTTGATATGGTTGCCTGTTGTCAACCTGTCACACGTGAAAATGAAAAGCCGTAAACAAAACAAATGTAGCACTATTCTCTTCCAAACCCCCATCCCTGACATCTTCCTCTCCATTATTTCTTCCCTTCAAAGCCTTCCCTTCTTCTGTTCTTCTTCCTCCACCAAAGCCATGGCAGACCATGGCAGAGAAGGAGAACAACCATTCTTTCTTTTTTTCTAGTCTTCCTCCAGCTTTGCTTTTCCTAGCTATGGTCACGAACAGGGTATGTCAAGCCAACGTAGCTTTTTACCACCTAGTCTCTTCCTCCTTCATCTAGGACACTGCTAAGTGTGTCCAATGCGTGTCAGCACGTGCCCAACACGCGCCGACACGTATCTAGACAAACAATCCTTAGGGACATTTTCTATTCCAACATTGAACCTTAAACAACAGCGCTTTGTTCTACTCATATTTACTGAGTTACTGTGGCAACCAGGTTTTACAAAACTGGTGTGAAGTAGGAATTGGTCGCTTCCTGCCTGTTTATCGTCAAACCAGCCAAATGAGGGATCTACAGTTTTACAACTGAGTTACTACAATTCACGGCCAATTCCGCCAAATTTGGAACAATTAGAACGATACCGATAGTCAGTTTTTACGGTAGACTTTGGGAACTGCTGATTTTCCGAAAATAGGTCAGGGCCAGGAACAACCAGGCTCCAGTTAATTGAACCCTGGTGACAGCTCCATGTGAAATACGGATCCTTATTTCTTAATCTAAGGCAACACAGCTCATAACATGAGCGCAGTTTCATTTTTTTACTAGCATGGAACATCACCACAAAAAAGGAAACACACAAGAGAGAAATGCATATGCAGCAGAATGCTAATCTGCAACTGAATACAAAATTATCAGAACACATGCATGCACACAAGTCATTACTAGAAGATTGAGAACATCTTCCTCTTATTATAAAATATCAAGTATTTATTTTGCAGCATACTTCATGATTGTGTAAACAGGGCATTGAATCAATGAAGAAAGTGCAAGTATTGAACTTTGCTTTAATGGCCTGGACAACATGAGCCAGTAAAGACAGAGTTACCCTAATTATGTATAATGAAACACAATGGTACACCAACTAAGTGCTTTTTTTATTATGATGCTCTTTTATACCACCAGGGCCACGTAGTTGAATATTACAGTACCCTATTAGCTGTAACAAGTACATGAATCATTTCACAGGTTTCCTTTGACATATCCAAAGAAAAGCAGGTGAAATCATATCCTTACTTGGTCTTGTAGCTCCTGCGAATATGCACTTTTCTTCTTAATCCTACCTTTCAGATCCACAAGCTCAGTCTGTAAAAGGAGCACAAAGTGATGAATAAAACTACCAAAAGTATATCAAATGTTGATAAGCATAAGGAAAAGAAGACAAAACCTGCAATTCTTCAATATAATTTATACTGGTCTGAGGCAAGCCCTTCCACTGTATTTCCTTTTTATCCTTAGATATAATGTCCATAGCCATGAGGACGTTCAAAGCATCATAAACCCTTCTTCGTATATTTTTCTCATCATATTGTTGCTGCATTTTAACATACAGTGAGCACATTATTTCCGATTAAAAAAGTAATCGGTGCAAACGGGAAGTCATATTTCTTAACTGCATTGGGATTATCAGGATCTGGTGATTCAATGCTATAATTAGGACCTGAAAACTCAGCGACAAGTTCATCTGCCACCTGATAAAGATAGGCCAAATGTAAGAACTCTGAAATTTTAGTGTCACCAACAAGGCACACATTGGAAATTTCAATCAACCAAAATACAATAACAAAATTAAATGTCATTTTTGGCACAGAAACGAAATAGGATAGTTTTGACAATTTTAAGGAGCTCCAAATATCAACATGCATATATTGAAAGGCAGGGTGTTAGTTTAAAATGTAGCAGTATTTGAGTGTGGTAAGGATTGCAATGGTCAATGTGGTGGATGTCACATATTAGCAGCTACATCACAATAAGATCTGAGCAAGGTGATGAAATGGTGGTGTTACATATGACATGCAAGTTAGTTTCCAATGCCATGCTCCCAAATCATTATACTAAATATGCCAGCTTGAATAAAATTAGTAGAAGAATGAAAAACCTCAAATTCACAATCACAAAACTGATACAAGACTCCATGGATGAAACCAGGTGGACGGTGGACCACGTGACCAAGCTGGCTTTATGGTTAATGGCTAGATAGATACAGTGTACATAGCCTTACTTCCTTTTGAATAATTGATTGGATCTTCAAAGATAGAGGAAGGGGAAGACACATGCGAAATTTGTGTATTCTGTATGCAATGATCGTGATCTAAATTTGTTGGTTTTGGTTCAGAAAAAGTAAAATCCATGCGACCTACAAACATGATTGCATCACAACAAGAAAATTTGAGCTGATGGAAATAACAAATCATTAACCTCATTGTATGTTGTTCTCCCTTTACTTTCAACTTTCTCACAAACTGCAAATGAACAAATGAAGTACATTATGACATCTATGATGTTAGCAGTCAGTCAGTGTGCAGCCATTCACTGAAAATAGCCCCTAGAATGAATATCAAAATGAATGCACAATATAGAAATAGACAACAAATACTATCTATGCTCAGTGTTTGTATTTGCATTATGCTGCTTATGGATAATTATAAATGTGAACATGACCTTCAGTTAAAAGTACTAATAGGGAAAGAAACTATTCAACTGACCTTTCATACTGAACTGGCGCAACCCCCGGCCACCTTTATCAGGACCAACTGCTCGTGCTCCTCTCTTTTTCTTCTTGCTGCAGTTTTTAGAAATTAATATTACGAGTGCACTAAACCACTAGATAGCAACTAAGGAAAGGATACATAAAAAGGGTACTAAGAAGTATAGACATCGGCTATAAAGATAATTTGAAGTAAATATAAAGATATATATGTACATAAATTCTACATAGTTTACCTACAAGCAGCAATCATCATAGATGAACGCACTGAACTGAGTAGCAAAATAGTAGCACATTAACTTCTAAGGTGCCGCGTTCTACAGTCTAGGGTTCTATGGAAGAACAGAAGCCATATGAGTATATGACTTATGTTTTTACTAATCAACATGACAGCATACACCTCTATCAGTCTGCAAAATAAGAATTAGATCTAAGACTAACACTTTCAGCAAGGGCAACCTACAAGATTTAATCCTAAAAACTTCCACTGAGAAAATAATACTTGCACATCGAAGTGACAGCAAAATACACTTTAGCAAGAAGCTGCAGTCCAAACAACATCAGCTAATTACAATAGAATGGACAGCTTTGAACAATATCATCCGTGCATCTACAGAACATCCTTTTTCATGAACAACACGCAGTTATAGTGCCCACTCCAGCACAAGCACACTTAGACCAAACCCACCACAAATCGAAAAACAATCAAATGCAATCCACGGGCAAGCATTCACGTTACCCGAATCTATTTCCGAAAGCTGAAGCGAGACACGCAGCAGCAGACAGATGACGAAACTGGCAAACCAAGCAAAGCGAATTCACAGACCTCGTGGGAGCCAGCGACGAAGGCGCATCGTCGCCGTGGATATCGAGGTTGTTCAGGCGGACGAGGGTGCTCTGGCTGGCGGGCGTGGAAGTCGCCGCCGCGGGGGCCGCCCCCTTGCCGGTGGCAGCAGGGCCATGCTGCTCGCTGCGGCTGGACGGGGACCCGGCGCTCCCACCGCTAGTGGAGGCGGATTGCGCTCCGCCCGAGGGCGGGTTCGTGCCAAGTAACGACCGCGCGCCGGCCGGCTGCGACGGGCGCGGGAAGCTCGATGCGCCGCGGCCGCCGTCCTCGTCTGGGCTGTGGGCGAAACCGGAGACCATGGCGGTGAAGATCGCGCAAATCGGGGGGCGGAATTGGGGAGGAGGTGGAGCGTCGAAACCCTACAAAGATGGGGGGCCAAAATGGAGGGAGAGAAAGAAATTGTCGCGAGAGCGGGGAGAGACGCGAAGACGAGATTCTTATGTTTTCTTTTTTTCGTTGTTTTTTTTTAGTGTAGTCGTTGGGTTTTTGTGAACGAAGCTGCTGTACGCCGTTACGCACAACGTTTTTCTAAAACGCTTCCTTACGACGTGTTCCTTCTCACGTGGCCACGTGGGATGAGCTGTGGTGTCGCGTGCACTCTCGTCTTCAAATCTCAGTTTCGGATAAAATTTCAAAGGGAACGAAATCCAAAAGCTAGTGAAATCCGAAATTCAAAAAATAAAATTGAAATCTGATTTTTTACTAGGATTTTTTAGATCTCGACCGATCTTAATAAATTTCTACCGAATGAAAAATAATCGCAATAATGTCAAAAATTCTGAAAATTTTTGTTCATGGTCTTGATTAAGAAAATTTTAAAATTTTTGATAGTGCTACTGTGCTGATAATGATCAATATATATATTTGATTGAGCAACCAAAGAAGGTTTCGAATTTTTGAAACTTTTAAAAAATGGTGTTAAGGCAATGCTTAAGCTCGCACAAAAATTTTGGATCATGATTATACTCAAGTGGATTTATAAAATTTATGTTCCTTCTCTTTTTTATTTTTGAAAGGTAACACGTACTAGAATATACTGAGGAATGAGTATGAATATTTTTAGTGATCTGGGACCGATCAAATAGAAACTGATCTTCCATCATATCTTGCTGTTTCTTTTGTCTATTACTGATGGACTGTTGTCTGTTTAGCGGATGTAAAAATCTGCTCAAGATTTTAGCCGCATGAAACATCATTATCACTTGCGTAGCTTGCAATATATTGATTGTACTTAAGCTCAACAAACTTAAGTACTTAAAGGCATAGACAAATTTGCCGGCCAACACTTAATTTGAACAAGCACAGGCCTAAGCACTTAAGCTCAGCAACACCTCCCAACACTTAAGGTGGCATCTAGTCTGATTCAGTTCTAAAAAACACCAACTTAGTATATAAAATCATGAATCCAGCATAAAGAAGCTAAATTTCAATTATACATGATGAAATTTTAGAACTAAATGATGAAATTTTGGGCAGAAAACGAGATTATTTGGTTACCTATGTTGGCATAACATATATTAATTCATAAGATTTACAACTTTACACATGTGTTCAAACTTCAAAGTCTTCGGAATTTAGAGTGCATGCTTGTACAGTTTACAATTTTTGATTGAGCAACCAAAACAGCTTTAAATTTTTTGAAACTTTTAGAGAAGCGTTCTGAGGCAATGCTTAAGCTCTCTTAAAAATTTTGGATCATGATCACACTCGAACGAATTTATACAATTTTGACATGATTACTATCTCAATTTTATTCATTCTTTTTATTGAATTTTTAAATATAAAAAATGAAGTTTAATTCTTTTGAAAAAATTTTGTACAATCCTAGACTAGTAAGGATAGTACCATATATTGTTGAGAGCATGATCAAGCTCGTAAAATTTTATAAAAATCCAATAGTGTTTTTGCTATTACTATAAAATGTATCAAATATTTAATTTTTCAACAAATTTTCATGGAAGATGGCATTCTTAAGGGTTATTGACCCAAATCCAGTCAAAGTCAATCCTCAAAAGTCAAAATCTCAAGATTGCAGCGAAATTTCTGAGATTTCGCCGATATTACTGAAAAGTATTATAGCAATTTGATTTTTTTTTTATTCGACCGAAATTTTTAATCTCGGTGCGCGAAATATGAGATTTCGTCAGGATTTTTAACCTTGGTCTCCTCTGCCTGTCACTATGCTGCCGACAGTTGAAGGTTGTGCATGATTTTAACAACTCAAATAACTATGCCAAAAAATCGAACCGAACTGGTCAACTTAGGTTGATCGGTTTATGATATTGGAATATTATGAAAAAAAACTTTTTTTTTGAGATACGGTTTTTTAAGTAAAAACCATGAGTAAACCTTAATAAAACAAATGCACGTACAGTTACATAAAGTAACGATCAAATGTGTATAAAGCAAGATTTCACATTGGAAATAATAGTACTAGATTCGTCAAAGTAATGGTCAAAGGTGTGTAATAATTTGTACTAACGTATAACTAGATAAAGTAATGGTCAAATTTGTGTATTAGAAACCGTATTGATATCTACAACGACAAGTAAAAAGGAACAATTCAGGTTAGTTAGGTAAATATGGTATTTATTGATATCAAACCGAAATATTACAATATCTACCGATACCAAACTGAAGTTCTATTAGATATATTTGGTATTGCATTTCAATTACCGCATTTAAAAAATCATATCTACCAAATATACCATATGCACAACGTATGGTAGAAGAAAGAAAAGACTCCTTGGAAACAGCTTGAGAATTCCACACCTTGAGAAAAATCCTTCCTGCATATAGGAACCCTTTTCCTATTGAAAATCCAATATTTACCTTGAAAGTCATCCAAAGAACGGGCTAGATTGAACTTTGAGCGGTTGAATCACTAGATCTTGAAAGTTTCTTTGGCAGTTAGAGTAAGTACAATAGTAAAGCCTACTACAGGCTAATAGTAAGTTAAAAGCCAACTTGTACAATAACTGTCGGTGTTTCGTGCACCGGCAATACGAATTTATGGTCGGATGGGGTCGCGCGCTCCCTCTCCCCGAATGGTCGACTCAAGGAGCCAGAAGATGTATACTGGTTCGGGCAGAATGTCCCTACTCCAGTTCGTGCGGTGTAGATGTATTGATCTTTGGGAGATGGACAAGGGGTGTACAAGCGAGGCGGACGGTCGGCTGTCCGATCCCCTTGATATGTTCGCTAGGGAGTTGAAGCTACCTAGAAGACTGTTTTTCTCCGCTCTCCCTCTCTCTCGGGCCCTGCCTCTCCTTATATAGACGGAGGAGGCAAGTTACACGGGAGTTGTGAAAACTACGAGGAAAGGGACCTGCACGTCTTGACGTCTGGTTCCTGTCTTGTCTGACCGACCCCTGCCCGTCCCGAGGCAGGGTTGGTGGTTCTGTGGCGTCTGATACCGCGTAGTCAGCCTGGGTGGCGTGTTGCGTGGTGCTCTTGTCGGCCTCGGTGGCTTTAATGGCGCTTGACTTTGCTTTGGCCTCGGAGTGGGCGTACTTTCTGCGGTGTGCCAGGCGACGGGGCGGGGCTTGACTTCTTCGGTGGCTCTTCGGCCTTGGGAAGGAGCCGCCTACCCGACTGCAGACGTCGAGGGACGCTGCGGCGCAAAGCGGCCGCGACAGCGTGGCGTGGCCTCTGGCTTGTGCGCAGTGGAGCTTGAGCTTCAATATTTTAGGCGCAGATGCGCATCTGGCAATCGACCGAGTCCGCCGACCGTCGGTCGGCCCGTCTGGTCGGGGCTCGTTCATGACCCAAGTACCTTCGGTGGTCTTTGGGCCTTCGTCGTGATAGGTCACCCGTTCGTGCTTCCGGTGATGGGGTACCCATGGCATGGGTACTCGCCAAGAGTTTCGAGCCCGGAGCGGCCTGAGAGCCGCTCGGGGTTTAACTTGGCGGCGATAGCCGTCGGCCCGGAGGTCGGTGATGCTAGGTCGTCGTGGCTGCCTGGGAGCCGCGCCACTAGAAAGAGCTCCGTGCAAGGCGAGCGCACCTGGTGGTGTAGTTTTGAGCCCCGAGCTGCCGGAGAGCCTGGGGGTTTACCCGGTCGAAAAGTGGTCATGGACCGAGGTCGGCGACGCTTTGGTCTGGGCCGCTTGTCGGTCATGCCCGCCAAGAGCCCGGTGGCAAGGCGAGCGCACGGCTGGTGTAGCCCCGAGCCCCGAGCGGTCAGGAGCCGGTTGGGGTTTACCTGGCCGAAAAGTGGCCGCGGACTCGAGGTCGGCGACGCTTTGGTCGGGCCGCCGCTTGTCGGTCATGCCCGCCCAAAGAGCCCGGGTGCGCGCGAGAGCACCCGGTGGGTGTAGCCCCCGAGCCCCCGAGCGGTCGGAGAGCCGGTCGGGGTTTACCTTCGGACGGACTGGGCCACGGTACGTGGGTCCTCGAGTCGTGAGCTGACGCGCGTTTACCTTCGTCGGTTTGAACGCCGTGCTCGCGGCGAGCTACTATCGGGTAATCCGAAAGTGGAACCTTGGCGATCCCCTTGAGGGGGTTCGTTTCAAGCGACGTAGCTCGGCGTGGCGTCCGACTACCGGGGCGTTCCATAAAAACCTTTCCTTACTCGATCCCGTGTCGGATCGCCGGTCGTCCCGACCCGGAAGGCGGTACCGCCGCTACTCATCGATGAGTTCCGCGAGAGTGTGAGGTATGGTCTCGGACGCGAGTCACGTTGATTGGGTCGTCTTCTTTGTTCCTCGATTGCCGTGCGCTGTTGTAGTTACGCACCCTTTGGTGCGCCAGTACTCAAGGTCGGTCGGGAGGACCTCCGCCCGAACACCAAGAAAAAGGAGTGAACCCGGCCGACCGGTCGGGCGTGGTTCGCAGACTCCAAAGCACGGGCAGAGCTCGGCGGCCCATCGTCCCGCCGAATTTCTTGATCGGTGAAGATTCGCGCTTGAGTCCTTGGAGGATCATGCCGTTGGCTCGCTTCTACCGTCCGTTGGCTCGGGTGTGCCACGCCGCTTGATCGACTTCGGATGTTGAAGTTGTCGTAGAACTCGAGGAACTCCTTTCCGTGAAGCTGCGTCCGTTGTCGGTGATGATGGAGTTGGGCACCCGAACCGTAGACAATGTCGCGGAAGAAACTTGCCGCCTGCGCCGACGTGATCTTTGCCAATGGCTTTGCTTCAATCCACTTTGTGAACTTGTCTACGGCGACAAGCAAGTGAGTGAAGCCCCCGGGCGCCTTTTTGAAGGGTCAGGCAGGTCGAGCCCCCAAACCGCGAAGGGCCATGTGATGGGGATCGTCTGCAGGGCTTGGCGCAGGAAGATGCGTCTGCTGGCGAAGAATTGGCATCCTTCGCAGTGCGGACAACTGGGTCGCACCGCTACGGCGGTCGGCAAGAGAAACCTTGTCGGAAGGCCTTTCCTACCAGGGACCGCGGCGCGCATGGTGCCCGCACACCCGTCGTGGATGTCTGCGTGAAGGTGCTTCCCTTGGTCGGCCTAACGCGCCACGAAGGATTCGGACGGGCTCCTCTTGTAGAGGGCGCCGATCAGGACGAAAGACTTAGCCCGCCGAGCGAGGCGCCGAGCCTCGGTGGTATCGGCGGGAGCGATCCGTTTGTCAACCGTCGACAAACGGTCGCCTCGATCGGTTTCGATGCTCAGACGCCCAAGTCCGACGCGGTAGTGGGCATCGGCCAGAAGATCGATGGGGCCACCCGCCTTTGGGGTCGGCGGCGCCCTCGACTCGGGTCCAACCGGATTGATGGGCCGAGGTCGGAGACGAAGATTCCAGTGGGGAACCGCCCTTCCGGAGGCGAGGTTGGCGAGGAGTCGGCTTCACCGTTGTAGCGTCGGTAGCTATGATGGAGCTCGAAACCCTTGAACTTCTCCTCGAGCTTGCGGACCTCCAGCGATGGCGGCCATCCAGCGCCACGGGGCTCGGTGGCTTTCATCACTTGGTCGACGACCGGCTTGGAGTCGCCGTGAACGTTGAGCCGTCGTGGCGCCAGGTCGGCGGCGATCCAAGGCCGTTGACGAGGGCTTCAGACTCGGCGACATTGTTGGTGGCGTCGAAAATTAGTCGTATGGCATACCGGAGCTTGTTGAAGAGTGGGGAGATGATGACGACCCCCGCGCCGGCCCCGTTCTTGGTGTAAGACCCATCGAAGTACATCGTCCAGTACTCCGGGTCCTCGACCGCGAGGACTTGCGCCTCGGTCCACTCGGCGACAAAGTCCGCCAAGACTGAGACTTGATCGCCGCCCTGGGACGTCACGATATGTCGAGGCCGTTGAGCTCGAGAGCCCATTTGGCGATCCTTCCGATAGCGTCGCGGTTGTGGACGACTTCTCCGGCGGTGAGGAGGTTACCACGGAGATGGGGTGTCGATCAAGTAATGGGCAAGCTTCCTCTTGGTGATGAGCACCGAGTACAAGAATCTCAGTATCCGAGGATATCGGACCTTTGTTTGGAGAGCACCTCGCCGACGAAGTAGACCGCCTCTGCACCTTGAGAACGCGGCCTTCCTCCGCTCGCTCCACAACAAGTGCCGGCCCGACGACCTGAGTCGTGGCGGCGATGTAGAGGAGCAAAGGCTCCTGCGACTCGGGCGACCAGACCGGAGGTGAGGTCGAAAAGACCTTTAGTCGACTAAAGGCTTCCCGAGCCGTTGGTCCAGGAAAAATGGTCGGACTTCTTCATCGGCTTGTAGAGTGGCATTCCTCGTTCGCGAGGTGGATCTGGCGACTTAGTGCCGCGAGGCATCCCATCGACCTTTGAACTCCCTTGGATCGTTGATTGGCCCCATCCTTGCGATAGCGGAGATCTTATCTCGGTTGGCTTCGATGCGGCGCTGAGACGATGAATCCCAGCAACTTGCCCTTGGGGACCCCGAAGACGCACTTCTCGGGGTTGAGCTTTATGCGAAACCGTCGGAGGTTCGCAAAAGTCTCCTCCAGGTCGGTGATGAGATCGTCGGCCTTCCTGGTTTTGACAACGATGTCGTCGACGTAGGCCTCGATGTTACGGCCAATTTGGTCTGAAAAACATGCTCGCATGCTGATCACGTGGCGCTGCGTTTTGAGACCAAAAGGCATCGTGGACGTAACGATCTGAGCCGTACGGGGTGATGAAGGAGGTCGCGAGCTGATCGGACTCCTTCATCGCAATCTGGTGATAGCCCGAGTAGGCATCCAAAAAGGAAAGGGACTCGCACCCGGCGGTGGAGTCCACGACCTGGTCGATGCGAGGTAATGGGAATGGATCTTTCGGACAGGCCTTGTTGAGACTCGTGTAGTCAATACACATTCTCCATTGCCCCGACTTTTTCTTTACAAGGACGGGATTGGCGAGCCACTCGGGGTGACGCACCTCCCTTACAAAACCGGCCAAAAGTTTGGCGATCTCTTCCCAATGGCCCGTCGCTTCTCTTCGTCGAAAGCAGCGCGAGTCTTTGGCGGTCGGTCTGGATCCTGGTCGAATGTTCAGGGAGTGCTCGGCGACCTCCTTCGGGACTCCTGGCATGTCCGAGGGTCTCCAAGCGAAGACGTCTCGGTTTGCTTGGAGGAAGTCGACGAGCGCGCCTTCCTATTTGGTGGTGAGGGCGGCCCCGATCCGCACGGTCTTGGCGGGATCTTCGGGATCAACAGCGACCTCCTTCGTGTCCTCCGCGGACTTGAAAGAGCTAGGCCCTGACTTGCTGGAGTCAGGGGCGGATCCGACGGCCTTCTCCTGGAGCTGAGCGAGCTCGGCGGAAGCGACGACTGCTGAGGCCAGCTCGCAGCTGCTTCGCTCGCAGTTGTAGGCGAGCTGGAAAGATGTGGCCACGGTGATGACACCTTGCGGCCCTGGCATCTTTAGCTTGAGGTAGGTGTAATTGGGGACCGCCATGAACTTCGCGTAGCATGGTCGTCCCAGAATGGCGTGGTAGGAGCCGGGGAAGTCCACAACCTCGAAAGTGAGGCTCTCGGTGCGGAAGTTGTCCGGGCTCCCAAAGGTGACGGCAGCCGACCTGCCCGAGGGGTGGGCTGTTGGCCTGGCACGACGCCGTGGAAGGGCGCTTTGCTCGGCCGGAGGCGGAGCGAGGACCCTAGGGCATCCAGGGTCTCAACATACATGATGTTGAGATCGCTGCCGCCGATCCATGAGCACCTTGGTCAGCGCCGTCCCCACGATGGGGTCGACGACGAAGCGGTAGCGTCCGGTGCGGGATGTGGTCGGGGTGGTCGGTCCGGTCGAAGGCGATCGGGCATTCGACCACCTCAAGTAGGTGGGCACGGCGGGGGTAGCCGTGTGGACCTCTCGGTGGGCGAGCTTGCCGTCGCGTGTCGGCGTAGCCCTCCTCCTCCGAAGATCATGAGGCAACCGCCGAGCTGCGGGAACTTCGTCGGCCGGCTCATCGTCCCTTTACCCGGCTGTCGGGCGCTGGTCGCGCTTCTTCCCTTTCCGTGACGTCGTGGGGCTCCGGAGAGAAGCGCCAGGACCTCGCAGTCCCGATACTTGTGTTTGACGGGATAGTCGTGGTTCGGGCACGGACTATCCATCAATTTCTCGAATCGGTCGGGCGTCTGCCGAGCCTGCTGCTTGGCAGGTCGGTCGGCAGCGGCGACCATATTCGCCAGCGCCTCGCTTCCCCTTCCGCTTCCTTTTGTCGAGGCGGCCCGAGGCGCCGGCTCCGAGGCTGGCTGTCTTGTGGGCCGTCTTCCTTTCGAAGATGGCCCCCACGGCCTCCTCGCCGGAGGCGTGGTTGGTGGCGATGTCGAGGAGCTCCTTGGTGGTCCGGGGCTTCGCGCAGCCCAACTTGTGGACCAGGGCCTCGCACGTGGTGCCGTAGATGAACGCCCCGACGACGTCGGCGTCGCGGATGTCGGGGAGCTCATTGCACTGCTGGGAGAAGCGGCGGATGTAGTCCCGGAGGGTCTCCCCCGGCTGCTGCTTGCAGCTCTTCAGATCCCAGGAGTTGCCAGGGCGTTTGTACGTGCCCTGGAAGTTTCCGACGAAAAGGTTCGTCAGGTCGGCCCAGCTGCCGATGGTATCTGCGGGCAGGTACTCGAGCCATGCTCGAGCTGAGTCCGCAAGATAGATGGGGAGGTACTGGATAACGAAGGAGTCGTCCGTTGCTCCCCCAGCTCGACAGGCGAGCCGATAGTCTTCTAGCCAGACACTGGGGTTGGTAGCCCCTGTGTACTTGGCTATGTTGGTCGGAGCCCGGAATCTGACCGGGAAGTCGGCGTTGCGGATGCGGCGGGTGGCCTTGTGACGGGACCGTCGAATCCTGGAGTCGGGATGATTGCGTCGCCCGCTATCTCGGCAACTTGCGAGGGTCTTTGCCGCGTCGGTAGCTCTCCTTCGCGCCGAGGGTGGTGCGGAGATCATACTTGTCCCCAGGCGATGGCGCACCGGGTGTATGATGCCTGGGGAGTTCAGTGGGCGGGGCCGTCTTGGCTGAGCTCGTCGACCCTGTGAGGAGTGGCCCAGCGGCGAAGTGGCGCCCGTCACGTGAGCTAGAACCTTGGGCGTGCTGAACGACGGCACGCTCTACCAGTCCCCGGAGGTTCTAGTAGGTGGCCTTGGCTTCAGGCTCCGTTGGCTCAGGCAGCCCTCGGAGCAGCATTGCCGCAGCGGCAATGTTCTGGTTGGCATGAGGGAAGAACGGAAGGTCGTTCGCTTCCTCACCAATTCTCGATGCACTGACGCGCGAGGCGCGCGGAGGCGGTGGTGGGCTAGGCGTGGCGCTCGATTCGGCCTGGAGCTTATCGAGCTCGGCCTTTCGGGCTTCTAACTCCTCGCTGTCATTTGGAGGTCAGCCGGGCGTTAGGTCTTGTCGGCGTCGTCTTCCGGGATTCCTCCCGCCGCCGTCGCGGGGAGGAGGGTCCCGATGGTAACGGGTGGAGGATGGCTCCGCCGCACCGTCATATTGCACTCGCGGTGTAGGCCCTTCGAGGGCACACTCCTTGTCTGAGCTAGAGCCATGGTGGAGGAGTCCGCCAGTCGTGGAGGGAAGCCGTGGCGAATCGCCATGGCCACGAAGTTGTGAGCTCGTGGAGGGTGGTTCCGCCGCTTCGCCGCGCGATCGTGGCGGTGTCGCCAGAGCAATGCTGCGCGTCGGGCCCGCCGTGCGGCCCATCTGCGGGGCCTCGAGGCCGAGGTTCTTGAGGCGTCGGCAATCGCATCCAGGCTCATGAGGGCGTCCGGTCCCGGACGGCAGCGGGGACGAGGACAAGCTCCCCCGCCGTAGTGACGATGAAATCGAGGGCGCCGAAGCGGATCCAGCCCCTCGACATCGGCGAATCGTAGTGGGAGGAAGCCATCAGGGAGGAAAATGGGAACCCGAAGATGAGGATGTCGGTGAAGACGCGCGAGATCCCCTACCTGGCGCGCCAACTGTCGGTGTTTCGTGCACCGGCAATACGAATTTATGGTCGGATGGGGTCGCGCGCTCCCTCTCCCCGAATGGTCGACTCAAGGAGCCAGAAGATGTATACTGGTTCGGGCAGAATGTCCCTACTCCAGTTCGTGCGGTGTGGATGTATTGATCTTTGGGAGATGGACAAGGGGTGTACAAGCGAGGCGACGGCCTACTGTCCGATCCCCTTGATATGTTCAAGCTAGGGAGTTGAAGCTACCTAGAAGACTGTTTTTCTCCGCTCTCCCTCTCTCTCGGGCCCTGCCTCTCCTTATATAGACGGAGGAGGCAAGTTACACGGGAGTTGTGAAAACTACGAGGAAAGGGACCTGCACGTCTTGACGTCTGGTTCCTGTCTTGTTCGGCAAACCCTCGCCGTCCGAGGCGAGGGTTGGTGGTTCTGCATGGCGTCTGATCTGCGTAGTCTTGTCTGGGTGGCGTGTTGCGTGGTGCTCTTGTCGGCCTCGGTGGCTTTAATGGCGCTTGACTTTGCTTTGGCCTCGGAGTGGGCGTACTCCTGCGGTGTGCCAGGCGGCGGGGCGGGGCTTGACTTCTTGGTGGCTCTTCGGCGGCCTTGGGAAGGAGCCGCCTACCCGTCACCAGGACGTCGATGGCACGCTGCGCGCAAAGCGGCCGCGACAGCTGGCGTGGCCTGGCTTGTCTTGCGCAGGTGGAGCTTGAGCTTCAATATTTTAGACGGCCGGCGCATGCCGACCGTCCGGAACCGGAGTCCGCCGACCGTCCGGGGTCGGCCCCGTACAGGTCGGGGCTCGTTCCCCGCGGCCCAAGTACCTTTCGGTGGTGCTGGGCCTTCGTCGTGATAGGTCAGCCCGTTCGTGCTTCCGGGCTGATGGGGGTACCCATGGCGTGGGTACTCGTCAATAACTATCTCTAAAAGTTGTCTCTAAATATTGTGCAATAACTATCTACTCTCTTTTGTACATAAATAATCTACTTGTGCTCTCGTGCAAAGCCGGATACTAACTAAGAGTCAGCTATATTCTCTCTCCTTTTTTTTCACTTTTCCATATACACCAAAACTGATGTGTACAGGCTAAGAGCCAATTTAGGTGGCCTTAGATTATGAGGCGGAAGAGTTAATTGAAGCATAAATTATTAATGACCATGTGATCGGAGAGAGAAGAGATATTCGGGGAGCGATTCTCTTTCTTCCCTCTAAATTGAAATGGGGATTGTAAAAGGAATTGGTTAGGATGCCCAATTCTCCAAACTAATCACAATTAGGGCTCCAAATTGTGATTGAGGACTGAGCTCCCTAACATGAACAATGTCATTGCCGCACCACCGCCGGAGCTCCTCAGGCTGCACAGCTACTGTTTGTAACACCCGTATTTTAAAAAAACTCCCCTTCCTTGGGCTAGCCGAACCGACCCACTTCTTTCTCTCCCCGTCCCAGCCTGGCCCGCTCAACTCCCCCTTCTTCCTCCTCCCTCCCTCTCCCTTTCTCTCTCCTCCGCCATGGCTACCGTATTGTTAGCACCCAAAATTTTATAACCGAAGGTTGGCCAATACGGGTGCGGATTCGGCGCAAGTTCGGGAAAGCCGATATTGTTTCAGATTGATGAAAGCCGGCACAGTGTCGGATTGACGGGTCACGATTGTATGCTAAGAAGTCTGTTAAAAAGGAAACCGAGGCCGATACGACTAGGATCAGATACGATCACGCCCAGGATGGCAAGAGGAGTTTGAGGCTGATACGAGCGGCTGGAGAGACCAAAACGGACACGATCGGGCTAAAGGTTATAAAAAGGGGATGACGGACTACGTCTGGGAAACACAGAATCATATACACAAACCAATCCATACCTTTTCTTTTTACATAGGAGTAGACACTAAGCTTGTAATCTTTCCTTTGTAATACACATTGATCAATAAAATTGCGCACCGCCGATTGTTGATCATTGCTGCACATCGCTGATTGTAATACACATTGATCAATAAAGTTGTGCATCACTGATTGTTGATCATTGCTGCACATTGATCAATAAAGTTGCACATCGCCTTTGTAATACCAGGTCTAGTTTTTTCTCCGATCTTGTTTCACATCGCCTTTTTTGGGAGAAGCGGTATTTACCCATCTAATCGACTCCATTGAGCCGATTAGATCCACTGTTTACCGTGATCTGCATCGGCTTGCATTAACCGGCCAGATCTATCCATCGTCGAGAGTTTCAATCAGTTTCTTAGCCGATCTCATTGATAATTGTCCCTCTTGCAGATTGCAGGATCAAATCGGCTAGCACGCTTGCGGCCCAAACTTGAACCTGACGTTCTCGTGTGCTAGAGGAAAATAATCCTTCATCAAGTTTTTTGCATCAACAAACCTTTGGCACGCCCAGTGGGATCAATACAAGCAAGCATGGCATCAATGGGAAAACCGACGGTGACGTCCGACATCAACTCCGACGTGATAATCGCTCCGACAATGTCCGATTTAACGTCGGAATAACAAAAAGAAGTCAAAGATCAGAAGGCGGTGTTTGAGCAGATGGTGCTAAGCTGCTACCAGAAAACACGACGCAGCATCACGTAGAAGACGGCGTAACAGACAAACAGTTTCGTTGGCAAGGATGCTTCCGATGCCGCCGAGAACCCTAAGTAAGCCGATATTTGCCTGCCCAAGCAGAACTATCAGATATGATTAATCAGTCCATAAATTACAAATTACTGAATCAGACATCGGTCCTAGTGACTACACTTAGGCCGTTGATATCTAACAACGTCAAAGAGGTGGCGCAAGAACTCGTAGCGGCTGGTTCTCTTTTCGAGCTGCCACATCCTCTGCCCACATACCCAGTTTTCTCGATCGGGCAAAACACCCAGACCGCAAAGCCAATGGTCAACAACAAACCATCAGCTATGGTCATGGCGCCTGCACCATCACAGCCCACCATAATCTTGCCTAGAGATCCCGGAACAAGCGAGGTCAGGCAGTACTACGCTCAAACGTATGGCGCTAGGATAGGTTGCTCATCCAGCGCGCCCCAAGGCACACCACCTCAAAGGTTCCCTGGATCGGCTCCACAGCTGGTTAGGGGTGCCCCACACACAGAGCCAGTCCTGGCACATTACTCTTACCGGATCGTTACATACTCAGAGCCCTTCGTGCCGTTGTAGGAGTCCATAAGACATCAGCCTATCGGCTACGAGCTGCTACAAGACCAATTGCAGCCCAGGCCACTATGCCAGCTTGAGTTCGCACTCGGGGGGGCATCGCCACGAACTGCGCGAATTTGCACTCGGGGGGCATCGTCACGAGCCTGGCCGACAGGTACCTCTAGCACATGTCGCGCCACCTAGGGGAGCCGACTGGACTGAAGTTATCACAACTGTCTTGAGGGACCAGTTCAGCATGCAGCCGAGAGGACAAACTCTCGGTTATAGGAAGCCATATCCCGAATACATCGACAGGATCCCATACCCCAACAGGTATAGAGTGCCCGATTTCACCAAATTCGTGGGCGATTATGTGACCACCACCATGGAGCACGTCGGGCGCTTCGTAGTGCAATTCAGGGAGGCTGCACACTTCGATGGGCTCAGGGTAAAACTATTCCCATTATCCTTGTCCGGAGCGGCCTTCACGTGGTTCACCACACTACCCCCAAATTCGGTCAACACCTGGGCAGATTTGGAAAACTGATTCCACGAGTATTTCTTTTGCTGGAGCTTAGAGTTGCGAATCTCCGACCTAAGTTCCGAGCGGCAGAAGTTTAGGGAATCGGTGGCTGAGTACATCAAAAGGTTTAGGAAAGTACGAAACTTATACTTCAGCGTCACACTACCCGATAATCAGTTAGCCGATTTAGCTTTTCAGGGGTTAATCCCTCCCTTGAGAGAGAAATTCGGCGGCCAAGAATTCACTGATCTTATCCACCTCATGCATAGGGTATCGGCTTAAGAAAACCAAATCTACAAAAATAAAGGGTTTAAGGACAGGTTCAAAAACATCAAAGAAAAGGAAAGACCTAAGGTCAATCTCGTAGAGTATGAATTGGAAGAGTCGGCCGATGAAGACGAAGCAGACATTAATGTGGTCGAGTGGATTAAGGGGAATAAAAAGTCCTTAGTGTGCTCCTGACTCAATCGACTAAATCTAAGTCGGAAGTAAAATACACTTTTGATGTAACCAAGTGTGATCGCATCTTTGACCTGTTATTACAAGAAATGTTATTACGATTGCCCGAGGGGCATGCCATACCATCAGCCGAAGAGCTCAAGAGGCGTAGGTATTGCAAGTGGCACAATTCCTTTTCGCATAATACTAACGATTGCAATATTTTTCGTCAACAGATACAGTCGGCCATTGAGGACAGACGACTAAAGTTTGCAGAAGAGCAAGCTCTGCAGGTAGACACCAATCCTTTCCCAGTCAACATGGTGAGCTGTTCATCTAAGGGGAAAGAGTTGGTACGAGATGAGGTCCGCTCACTATCGTCGTCGAGATTGGTAAAAACATAAAATTATTCTAACTACTCTTATACCTTGACCTCCAGTCTTTGATCTTCTTTTATTGATTCCTTTAGATCACGGATCTTTACGCTTCAAGGTGAACCAACTTGTTCTCACAAACTCAAAAAAAATTGTTAGTCCATTAACATGTCATTAATTACCAAAACCAAATAAATTTAGGGGCCTAGATGCTTCATCAGCAGCGCGCGCGCTTCGGGTGCGGGGAAGCCGAGTGGAGGTTGGGGGTGCGAGGCGGCATGGACGAGCGGCGTGGTGACAGAGGTTTTGGCGACGGGGCACAATGGGAGTGCCTCGCTTCGGGCTCTGGATCCATGGAGCAGGTGTCAACAGTGAGTGTGCTTTGGGGCACCATTGCGCTTTGGGTGTGGCCAATGGTTGCAGTGCATGCTTCGGGCGCGCGGGGTTGTCACTGGTCTTGGTGGTGCGTGGTCACAGGCGGGCTCAGCCAGTCACAGCAGCGCACCGACGGGTGCGTGATAGCCGAGTGGAGGCCCTGGCGGCGACAGGCAATATTTTGTCATTGTTATCGGCAGATATGTGGGATAAATAATTACGTAGATGCGATTCATATACATATGACTTGTGGTCAATTAAATCGCGTGTTGCCGGACGATCTCGATGTTGTGCAGATTGATGCAGGCAAACAATCACAATCGGCCTCGGTAGAATATCGTGCGTTCGTTCATGCATATATCTAATTCCGTCTTTGTGTTGATGAGATCGATATTTCGTACAAGGAGCATGCAAATCAACGATAGATCAATTTGTGATCAGTATCAAGAAAATAAGAATGATCTACTTGTAAAGAATATAGAACGATATATGCTGCATGTTGATTGATCTCGGACTTCAGCCTTATAGAGCTTCGTGCTGATAACGTTTTGTAAAACGTAGTTGTTTACCCACGATCAATCAACATCACGCTAGCGAAATCACACAAACAAAAATAGATATTACACAATATAGGGGTAAAATTTTCTTTCTTTATTAGATTGATTCTCTCTATATAAGAGGGTACCCTATATATAGCACAACTAATAGAAAATATATTCAAATTTATCTAGTAACAAAAAAAGTTTTTCTAAACTTGAATTGATATTCTATCTGTACGGTAACAAATCTCAGCAATCTCAGAGCGATTTCTCTTCGCATCTCAAAACCCAGCTTGCTCATGAGTTGTGCGTCACTGCCAGCGGTGACCGTCAGTGACGAGAAAATTGATATTATGCCACTCTCAAGAGTGGCGTTCGCCAAAACATCATCTTCGTCGATGCCTTCGTTAAAATGTCAGTCTTATCGTGCCCTCCTCGCCAAAATGTCATTTTCGGATTTATAAAATGATTTCCGCTTCGGTTTGCAGTTTTAGCCATTGGAAATGTCGTACCGATTATCGTGGAAAATGGACAAAGTTGTAAAACTTTTTTGCTGTCAGTTTTTTGGAGCGATTTTCGGTGATTTATGACGAAAATTGAGCGATTTCCAACAATTTTCGACCGGTTTGTGACGCGTAATTTTTTTTGAATTGGACCGGTTTATCGACCAGTATTTGATACCTCACTGCGGCGATACGGGCGAAAATCGCGTGATTTTCATTGATTTTGTAAACCCTGCCGGTAAGGAGGCCTTTTCTTTACTGTGACTGTTTCGGTCAATCTTGATTTGATACTCTGGGAGTCTGGGTATCGTTATGTCTGTAGGAAGAATTGGGTTTTGCTTGTTCGTTACCGATTGTTCTGCTAATGGTAGCTCCATATGTCCAGGGAATTAAAGGTGATATTTGGTGTGCTCTGATAGTGGCTATTCAGTGTTCATAAAATGGTTAATCATGCAAAAAATGATGAGAGCTTGACAGTGATAAGAGTCATGATTCAGAAATGAAAGATAGATCTGGTAATTGATTTGCTTTCTGAGGTTACGTCTGTATAGGGCAGTGACAGATAACAGTCCATCATCAGCAATTATACCAGTATCAGTATGAATCCTACTAATTAGTTGCGACTCTGGTCATGTCTGACATGAACGCTAGACCTGCATAAATTTTATTTATTGCAAATCTATATGCTTTGTAGACATACTCTACTCACAGTCCTGTAAAATGGTGATTAAAACTGTTCTTTACATATTATTGCAGTGAAGACATCACATTTGTCGACCTGTTGAACACTTTCCATGGGATTGAAAAACTACAAAACAATCTTCTGGGCTCTCGGATTCCATGGGCGCCTACTGTTCCACGAAATTGGGCTTAACGTATCACGCATTTGGCAACTGACAGAGAACTCAATAGTCAGCTCGGGACATTTTCAGCGACTAAAACTACAGACCGGAACGAAAATCATTTTATAAATCTAAAAATAATATTTTAACAAGAAAGACATAATAAAAATAACATTTTAACGAAAGCATCAACAAAAGATGGCATTTTAACAAAAAGTAAGGCGGCACCTGCCCAATCGAGCCATCCTCAGTGACAACGGCAACATCAACGTTTAGGAATAAATTTATTACTTCCACGCCAGAAATAAAATCATTTATTGCACATGCGTAGGGAATAGTGGTACGCGAACTAGCACAGTACGTCATCGATTACAGTACTGATTTTGAAGGGAAGGGAAGAAAGAAAGTGATCCCTCTGTCGAGTCAAGAATACAGCGTATATTATGATTTCGCATAAGAATTAAGAAGTCAATAAAATTGAAATAATTATGTGAAAAGTAAATTAGGTAACTCTTTATAATTATCTTGAAAAAATGAGTAAAATATTTTGTACGATGATAATGAAGCCCCGTTTGGTACGGTTCAGCATTCTAAGTAGAAGCGAAGCGGTTTGATTCTTGGTAGAACGCGTTTGAGTTGAATCGTAATCACTTTCTCGAAACCGCTTGGTACGATTCCGATTCTAGTAGAAACTAGTGAAACGGGGTTGAGGGTGATTCAACCATGGTGTGGAAAAAGAAGAAACGTTCCTAGGAGAATCGTTCCGATTTTTAGCTTGTTTGGTGGGTTTCTCCTGCATTACAGTAGAAATAAATTTCGATTGCCAAGTTACAGGCCTAAGAGTGTTTAAGTGAATCATCTTCTTTATATTTTAAAATAAAAATATAAACTTAATTTACTTTATTTTAGCCTATAAGTGTTAGATATGAGATTGAGCTGAGATCTAGAGCTCTGCCAAACAGAAATATAATAAAAAATAAATAAAACATATAAATTTTTTATTAAATCTATATACAAATATTATATTGATCAATATGTCCTTTCAAACGCTTTATATTTCTCCACAACAGTGAAAAAATCTACGCGCCGACGCTACTTCTGACGACCGAGGTGACCGTAGACAGCACTCAGAGCAGCTAGCAGCAGCAGGCTGGCAGGAATTTTCCGGCGACTGCGACCAGGCAGGTGTTTGATCCGACGCGGATACGGATCAGCACCTCCTGACATCTGGGCCCCACGCCCCACCGCTTCCTCGTCCGGTCGTCCCACTCACTCCCTATTTATCCCCGCCCACCCCCATTGGCATTTCCTCCCTTCGTCGAGCCCTCAGCAAGCGCGCACGCGCAAGGTCACGCCCACCAACACGTGCGGAGAGGAAGAATCCAGAACCCAGACTAGTCTCATCCATTCCGTCCATGGGGGAGGAGAAGGCTCCCAAGGCTGGTCACGGCTGGCAGGACGCCGAGCCGCCGCAGCCGGTCGTCCTCAGGATGGAGTTACATTGCGCCGGCTGCGCGCAGAAGGTCAAGAAGTCCATCAAGCACTTACCTGGTACGTACTCTCCCTTCGGACATTTTGGTTTTGATTCTTTTTTTTAGCTTTGATTTGGTGGCTGATTCGCTGGTTCTGACACAGGGGTGGAGTCGGTCGTGGCGGACGCGGCGGCGAACATGGTCGTGGTGGCGGGGACGGCCGACGCGGCCGCGCTCAAGGCGCGGATCGAGGCCAAGACCAATAAGGCCGTCGAGATCGTCTCCGCCGGCAGCGGCGGCCCCAAGAAGGCCGCCTCTGAGCCCAAGGCCGACAAGGACGGCGGCGGCGAGAAGAAGGGGGCCAAGGACTCCCAGCCCAAGGAGGAGAAGGAGAAGAAGCAACCGCCCGAGGAGAAGAAACCCAAAGAGGTCGGTACACAAGAGGCAATCCCACCCAGGCAATTCGATCCTCTGCTCCCACTTACTCTTCTGACCTGCAACTAAAAATGTCTCTGCTTTTCGTCTTGGTTGTTGTGTCCTGCAGGAGACTGTGCTGCTCAAGATCCGCCTCCACTGCGACGGCTGCGCCGACCGCATCAGGCGACGCATCTACAAGATCAAAGGTGAATTTCCCCCTCTTTGAATTCGTATATGTTCTACTGTTAATTTTGTTTGCCGGCTTCAAAATTGACGCATTTTTGGCTCTGTGTCTGTGGCTCCAGGGGTGAAGGATGTGGTTCTGGACAGCAATGCCAAGGACGAGGTGAAGGTCACGGGCACGATGGACGTCGCCGCCATGCTAGTTTACCTCGAGGAGAAGCTCAACCGCACCGTGGAGGCCGTGGCGCCCGGCAATAAAGACGGCGGAAATGACAAGAAGGACGGCGATAAGGACAAAGGCGTGGCCGGCAACAAGAAGAAAGACGCGGCGGCCGCGGGCGGCGACCACTTGAAGGACAAAGGCAAAGGCATCGAGGCGGTGGGCCCGTCCACAGTGGCCGCCGCCGCGTTCATGGCCCCTCCGCCGGCCGAGGCGAGCACGTACCACGTGTCGCCATACGGCTACGTCGCCTACCCGCAGGGCCCCTCCGCCAGCTACTACCACTACTACGGCAGCGATGCCGACGGCGCGGCGCATGCCAACCCCAACGCCGCCACCTACTACCCCCAACACGCCAACCACCCGCCTCACTCGCCGTATCCGTACCGCTTTGACATGGCGCCGGCGCCGCAGCTGTTCAGCGACGAGAATCCTAACGCCTGCTCCGTCATGTGAGCTAGCGCCTGACACTGGCACGGACGCCGTGTTCCTTGCGCCAGAGTTTCAGAGAACGTGCCGGGAAAATCTGACATGTACATACCAACGAGGACTTAGCCTTAGGATAAGAAGCATCCAGCAGTGAGTGTCAGCGTGTGCCCGATCAAATTTTGTTCAATTTGCCCCTTTCGTTGTAATGTCCAGATCAATGTTTTTTGCCCGCTGCTACTCCATTGGTTAATTTGATTTAATTAACAGATGAGCGAGGTGAACTGGTCGCAAAGTTCTCTTTCAGAATGCTTGGTCAGAGATGTTGAATTGTGGACTGGTTTGTCTTGGCCGCCATTATTTCCTATCTCCTACTCTATTCATTCATTTTTACGAGACCTATTTTTTTTAATGATCTTGTTCACATATATAAGACTTATATATGTAGATTTATTGAGTTATTTCTTTTTATACCTCTATTTATTCTCTCTCAACCATATATACTTGTTCATTACCTTACCACCGACGTAAAATATATCTTTTACTTTTCTTAATTTTAACACAATCTTAAGTCTTGACTCTTATGCAAAGTCAAAATATGTTTTATAAAAATAAACAGAGGAGTATATTCTTAACTAAAAAAGACGCCACATCAAATCACATCATCAACAAATAAATAGCCATTGGATCAAAACATACAATTAAAATCCTGTTGATCCTTACTGGTCTCTCCTCTTCGTGGCGGACAAGAAATTCTCCGGACGCGGAGAATATTTTAATTTTCTGACCGCGGTGGTAACGATCCGTCGTGGCGGCAAATTTGATCTTGTTCTCCCCTGTCTGACGTGGCGTCCAGGAGGACAGATAGTTACGTCGGTCCGGATATTCTCCCCAGCATGTATGAATTTTCTCTCCGACGATGTATTATTTTGATATTTTCTCTGTGTGCTTGTTTCTTGCGGCTGATACACCTTGGTTTTTGAAAGATCACACAGATCTTTTTCTGGTGAAGCCTGACTGTACGTGTGCAGGCCGTCGATTCCTCTCATTCACATCTTTTTTTTTGACATTTGGGGCAAGAAAGAAAGGCTCCGAAGCGTCGGTAAATCCAAAGTCTTTCGTTTTTACTACGCTGTCTTCTGAATCTTCAATTCTGGATGATTTGACAAACCTTGAATCATCTTTACAGTACATTGAAAACATTAGAAATCGTTGAATCGTAGCTTTGAGAACTTCTCGTGTTTCAATATGTTCAGCAAGGTGTTATCCGGACGGGAAATGCTCTGAATGTCACGTCCTTTTCGCCCAAATTTTGTAGGCCTATCATACTCTGTTTGATCACAAATAATTATTATTTTAAACATTGGTACAGTCTCTAAAACATAAATTTAATCACTAATTTATATTATAATATATTTATAAAATCTAATAAAATTGTAATATTATGAAATTATTTTTTAAAACAAATCTGCACATAATTTTCATGCATCTAATTTAAATATTTAAAAAGATATTAACGATCAAAATTTTAACAATTTAATTACATATATAAACAAAAATAATAACTATTTATCACTATAGGGCATACCACCTACCATAGCAGCAAGCCAACAACCGCAAGTCAATATGCCCATGTGTGAATAATGCGACAATTGATCGGGAATAAAGAACAGCGATAGCCGGCACAAACTTGGACTACGACCAAAGAATAAGCATAAATGGATTTTGAACATTATGAGGATTGTACTACAAATCAGTACTCACAGAGGAAGTCTGTCTCCACGGGGGACTCACCTCCTGTTCCTGAATGCAATATTCGGTCTCTTATTATTGTTATAAGATATAGTTATTCACCTACGATCAATTAACAACACGTCAATAAGAATATAAGATCATATAAATAAAAATAGGAGCACACACAATCAGGGTTCACCTTTTCGTTTTGCCGATTTTCGAATGAACAGTGAAATTTGATAATCGCAAAAATCGAGCCGAAAATCGTAAAAATCGCATAAATTTAAAAACCAGATTTTTTTGAAAAACATTCAAAAATCGTCGAAATTCGACGATTTCGATGGAAAATCGACGATTTATCGATGAAAAATCGACAACCATGTTGAACTTTTTGTGCGGTTGACTTTTGGTAGCGATTTTCGACGATTTTTGACGAAAATCGACCGATTTCCACCGATTTTCGACCGGTTTTTGACACGCAAATTTTTTCGAATTTTCGAATTTTTTTGAATTTTTTTTTTGAATCGGACCGGTTTTTGATGTCGAACCCTAGCGGTACGGTCGATTTTCGACGAAAAGGTGAACCCTGCACACAATATAGGGGCCGAAGTTCTCTCTTTATTGTTCTTTCTGTACAAAATAGTGCTCAATATATAACAAAACCAATTGTAGATAGATTCGAATTCGCTCAAAATAGATAGTCATTCTATATTTGGATTGTGATTATATCTATATTATAACACTCTCATTTTGGCGAATATCGTGTAATGCATATGTCTCGTTAAAAACTCCTTCCAAAAATCCAATGAAAAAAAGGATGGAGAAAAGAGTACATTACACTTGCACTCCATGTTGCACTAGTTGACCCATTAAAAACCTTTATGTGAGAAAATTTAGGAAAACTCATTAAAAAAAAGAGTACAACTTACAGTCTTTAGGATATAAAATATGGTCATTAGGTTCATGCAACAAGGGTCATGGTTAAGGGATTTACTCCCTATGAACTTTGCAAATCCCTAAGTCACCTTATTTCAATGCCATTAACGTATCTTTGAAAAGTATACTTTAGTAAAGATTTTATGAACAAATCTGCTATTTTTTTCACATGCCTTAGATTGCATTATTTTTACCTCGCCATTCTTCTGGTGTTTGTGAGGATAGAAAAGTTTAGGGTAATATGTTTCGTGATATTGCTCTTTACATAACCCATTTACATTTGTGCAACACAAACAGCATTATCTTCATAGATAATGGTGGAGGTATCGACGGTGTTAAGACCATATGACTTCTGGATATGGTTAATTACACGTCTCAGTCAAACACACTCACGTAAGGCTTCATATAAAGCTATAATATCTGAGTGGTGGTAGAAGTAGCTACCAAGGTTTGCTTAAAAGACCGCAAAAAATAGCTGAACCACCGCAGAGAAACACGAACCAGTTTGAGATTTGGCATTGCGGGGATCGAACAGATAGCCAGCATCTGTATATCCCACCATGGTTAAATCTTGGTTCTTCCTGCAAAACAAAACAAGATATTGAGTACCTTGGAGGTATCTGAGTAAAATCATGACACCAGTCCAATGTCTTCTAGTTGGGTATGTACTGTGTCTTGCTAGCAAATTTACTACGAATACAACATTAGGTCTTGTGCAATTCGCAAGATGCATAAGTGCCTAATAGTACTTAAGTATGGGACTTCAGGTCCTAAAACTTCCTCATTTTTCATCCTTGATCTAAAAGGGTATTTATCCACTTCAAGGGTCCTAAAATTTTTTTTAGGACTTTTCTAGCATTTTTCATATTTTTTTGTTAATTATTAAATAATTCTTAGAATTACCTAATAATAGAAAAATAGATTCCAACAGAAATTAGACATAGAATAATGCTAAAAAATTAATCCAAAGACATGAAACTTATAATATGCTATCTGAAATTTTCTAGATTTTTTCTAGCATGGGATGGCCGGAGGTTCAAGTTGGCCGAAAGTTCACTGGAAGATGGCCGAAGATGAAGTCGATGCAGTCCAAAGAGACAAGAGATCAGTGGAGAAGCTAGCTTATCACTACTTGGATCAGAGAGAGCTGTTGGATTGCACTTCCAGGAGATATAGTAGTGGATAAGTGTTGCTTGCTTTGAAATGTGTGCAAAACTCGGTATGGTAGTGGGTTTCGGGTTAGCCCAAGAGTAGTTGAGAGTGACAGTGTGGGATCAAATCCTGACCCTTGATGTTAGCAACACATCCAAGGGTGGAATTGATCCCAAAACACTATAAATAGAGGGGTAATGGTAGCTTTCCCTTAATGAGTTTCGGTGAGAAGTTTTGGTGGCTCTCAGGAGCTTTTGCCCACATGTTGTGAGGCTTTGTAAAACTTCTATCCAGAAATACAAATATCTTCCTTACATTCTTTGAATTTAAATTCTGCAATTACATTATGTCTTTACTTTACGCAATTTAGATTTAATATTTACATTCTCGCATTTACTTTATGCAAGTTGGATTTGCCTCCTCTCCTTCTACTTGCTTCTGGTTCTTGTTGCTAAGGATGAGAGATTGATTGGATGAGTCTTTATTTAGATCATATCCTAATAACTCTAGGCAATCTTGGTTCAAGTTTTGCGAGAAACTGATCTTTTTGTTCCTTCATAATAGATTTTTGATCCATCGAGTTTTAGTGTTGATCTTTGTGACTTCTAGCTTGCTGTCACGTGTAGGAAGACATCCAAGTCTATCTTGATCATTAGAATTCCACGGGCAAGCGTAGATCACAGATTTGCCCTTTTTGCTTGTTCTTGGTAGATTTCCTTCTCAGGGAAAAATGTCAGAACTTTGGTATTGATTCTTCGAATCGACGGGTGAAATAGGTTCCTGACATCCTAAGGATCATATCTACCAAGTTGCATGGCTACTAGATCGATAGATTCAAAATCCCTACGATTTTGCTTTTGGAGGTCGTGTTGTTTCTAAACACAATATTCTTGTTTCCTAAGCCTTTATTTTTTGCAAACAGTGTTGTGTTTGTTTGGTATTTGTCCAAGAGGTAGGAAAAATATTTTGGAATCATTCACCCCCTCTGATCGCCATTTCGATCTTTCGTAAAGGAAAGCAACCCGTATCAAAAATCGAAGCTAGTATTTATGTTCCTTGCTTTGATTAGTACTTACGCATATGTTAGTCTCCCGTCAGCAAAATGGGCGTTGAAACTCAGAAACGCTATTGGATTGCGAGTTTCAGTGCAGGTTGTTTCTGGAAGTATTAGCTGACCTAATCCTGTTCGAGCAACGTCAGGCCATGAATCCCTTGTCCGTGTGCTCTGTTTTTTAGTTAATCGACCGAGTCGGTGCGCTAAGCATGGTTTGGTGCGTGCGCTCTAACTAATTATGTAATTAGTTTTTGGTCTGGTGGTTTAGGAAGATGGGAAGGACCAGTCTAGAAATCACTTGACTGGATTGCAAGGCCGGTCGTTGGGTATTAAACTGTTTTTTTTTTATTATTATTATTATTATCACATAGTTGTACATTGGATAATGTTTACAGCAATGGCATTATCAAATATTAGGGGGAAAATAGTATATTGCTGGGCCTCGTGACTGTGAGGATAGCGTTGCCATCTCATTTGGTCATTCTGTTCTGCTCGTGGATGAGAAATACAATATTCAAATGATCAGGAAATGTTAGGTTATCTCGTCCTTGCCAGATTTTGGATAATTTGACCTGAGTTGAGCTGGCAAGCGTGCTAATCTTTGAAGGAAATCAAAGGAGCAACCGACCGGCCGATCCTATATTATATCATGAACTCATGGTTCGATCGAGTCGTACGTGTAACTACACAGAGCAATGCTTAGTTAACTAACCACCTACTACAATTTGCCCAAGGCAGTGAATTGCACTGCTCCCATGGAAAGCTGGAAATGCAACTTAACTGAAGAGTTCCCTCGTGCTGTTGGTCATGTCCCTACTGGATTGCAACTATACTTGATCCATGTAAACTCCCGCCCAAATGAGAAGCCAATCTTTATACTGCCCTTTTAACCTTTTTCATCTTTTATTTTGATTTTCCTTTTCGCCTTTCTTCTTTTTCTTTATGTTTCCCCTTTTTATTGTCCCAGCAAAAAAGAACAGGGGATCACTAGGGAATCTATAAAAAAAAGACAGGAGGAAACAAACACGACAGTTTCCAGCCTTTGGGAGGGCATGAAGTGGGCCTTGCTCATGGCACCCTTTAATCACGTGTTTGTGCTTCTTTAATCCTTGCTTTGCCACTCCAAATTTGTCCACTTTCTGGCAGCCGTTTCCCTGATGGCTGCAGCTACGCGCAACATATATCTTCACGCTGGCTGCCACCTCTCATCTGGGACCATCCCTTCCATGCTGGTTGCTGCAGGTTCTGGTGAGAGTGGCCACGTCACATACTTTTGGTTCAAGTGACCAACTAACAGTAGTAACTTGCAAGGCTAACGATTGACTGGTTTACTGATGTACTACACAGCAGATTAATGTCCTGATACCAACCAGAACGCCGTCCTTTTTATGTCAGATGCTATCTTCGTTAGTTTACGGTGTTGGTTGGCGTATTATCAAATGGCAATGTACTGGTTCTTTCTTTTTCTGCTTGGTTTCTCAGTCGCAATCCCTGGTTTCTGCAGCTACGAAAAATCCCCAACCGAATTGCAGATCACTCGGTAACCAGTTTCTATCAAGGCCAGTGCTTTTGTGCTTTTTTGAATTTGCAAGAACACCAAAAGATGATTCAACGCATTGAATTTGACTAATATCGTTTAGTTCAGTACCCTATCTCAACAATGAAATCACAGTTTGGACACAATCTTGACTTACAGAAACAAATACCCAAGCTGAGCAAGAAACCCAAATAAGTGTACAAGTAGGTTTTTGCATGTTCAGAGCCATAGCTGTCTGGATTTTCTAGCATCATTTGTGGCGATGGGCTAACAGATGAAAGGTTTTCTTGAGAATCGTACAAAAGATACTAATTTGCCGGTGCGTGCATTGTGTCGTTATATACATTGGCCGATTCTAATGCCGAAAATCATTATCAGCTTGACCTTAGTTTTGGTTTCGGAATCCATCAATTCAGGATTAAATAAAGGAAACGACTGGAATCGAACGTCCGATGGGAAGATTCATATCGTAAACATCGGCACAACATTGCTATATAAGAAAAAAAAAAAAAACTTGAGCATTGTTTCTATGTTTTCCCTCTCAATATAAGTTCTACAAATCTTAAAGCAAACGAAGTAGTAAATAATCACTATCCACTGTTTAATACTTGTACAACTTAAAAAAAAACATAAAAATCATTAAAAAAAACATTCTTGCACGAGCACACTACGGACAACGCATCCAGCTTTGGCGCCTTTACAGCCGGAGGGGTGTCGCGCTTCAAATTTGCAATCCACTCTGACGCTTTACGCACATGCACGCGTGCGTGGCTGCACTCTCGCATGCATGGCTTTCTAGCGGTGCATGCTTTGTTCCATACATCGAGGATAACCGTGAAGGCATGGAGAGTTGGAGACGAACGTATGCATCGAAATTCCTCGCAAAAGCTTCGCGAAACCAGAGAAGTTCGACCGGAGTTCACGAGAAGTTTCACACATCAACTGGGTGCTGGAGATTAAAAAGGAAAAGGACAAGTTAGGACATGTACATCTGTCTATAATGTATCTCCACATCATCTACAGACAGCACTAAAGACAACTTATACAATGGATCGTCTATATAGTCGTCGTAATCATTTCTCATACAATTAATAGATTGTCTATACAATAGTACAAACAGTTTAAAGCTGTCTATAAGACCGTCTATTCACGAAAGGACGACTACTCTCTATCTTCTCCTTCTCTCTCTTCCACCTCATCAAAAATCTTATGTGACATCTCTTATAGACAGATGACGTCAGCCCATTGTATCTGCTCTTACTTGCGCTTGCGCAGTTGCAGAATTTGCAGAGCATTTTTGCAATTCAAAAACAAAAAAGGGCAATGGAAAAGGAGAGATAGTTTCCAGCCCATCTTATGAAGCCAGAGCAGCCCAAGTAACTCCAGCACCTCCTCGTTTTTCCTCGCCCGCCCCTCAGTGCACACTGGAAAGTACCTCTAAAAAAGCACAATGGAAAGTTCCCCAGAAAAAAAAGTAGAGAAAAAATCCACTAAAGAAGGTATGGAATTTTTTTTATTATACCAGTGTCACACTTGCCTTGACATTTTTCACTTTTAGTTCCAATTCCAACCATTGAACTTTTGGTTGATATTGTCGAATGTGCTGTGTGTTATTGTTTGTTGCGTTGGTTCGCAAAAAAAAAAAAAAAGAGCTCTCGGGTTGTTGACTTCTTGTGCGATAGTTTTTGAAAAATCTGACAGGAAAAAAAAACACCATTGTTTCAATGCAAACGTCTTAGCAAGCTCTGTGAATTGTGAAATTTTTCCAAAAACAAAAAAACTCCCCGGAAATTCCCGGGGCTTCCACGTCACTACGTCAGTACGGAATTCCAAGAGGCCCATATATCGGAAAGCCAGCCCAGCCCAAAATTTGTGGATTAATTGCACTAGCGCACCGTGACACTGACAATTCCACCCATCATCGAGCCCAAGTGGTCAGCGACCCCCGGCTTGGTTTTCCCGAGCGGCAAAGGCGTCGCGTCGCGCGTGCGACACTGCCCAGACCAACTAACAAACTGCGACTGCGAGCGAACCGAAGACGACGACGCAACGCCCCCTCCCCGCCGGCCGCCGCTCGCCTCCTCCGTGCCAGGTTCTCTCATCCCCCTCCCCGGAAAAGCCTTGCTCCCTTTTAGATTTTGCGCTTCATCCGTTATGTGTTTGCTGCGGATGCTGTTGGTCTCGAGTGTTAGATTAGCTGTTAGCAGCAGGCTGTTGCTGTGGAATGGTTTGATTTTGGCTTCGATTAGTGCTTGGGAGGGAACATGTTAATGCTGATCCCGCTGGGGGTGGATATCTCCAGTCACGGCGTTGGTCGTGCCACAAATTTGCTCAATCTGTACGGTTTTGAGTTGTATGATTCCTCGGAACGGTGTGGCTGTGAGATCTCTGCAGACGGAAGGACCGTGTGTGGTCATGAAGCTCGGTTAATTGTGGAAAGGGGAGTGGTGAATCTGAATTATTTGGTTTGGTCATTTTGGAAATTTTGTGCGATCAGTGTGTACGGTGTTAGGTATCAATGTCGTTCTTGACTAATCGAGAACGCATAAACACGGGATAAAAATAGAGATATAAGAGCATCTCCAACAGTTCCTAATTTTTAGACTCCTAATATTTTTAGATTGGGACCTTCCCAAAAGTTTTTGGGCCTACAAAATACCTTGTTCTCCAACAGTTCCTAATATTTTCTCCCAAAAAACCTTTGAATTGATCGGGTGGGCCATCCTTTCCTCACGCAATCTGTTTTGTTCGGTACAGGGGATGAAAGTTGAAACTCAGTGGCATAGAAGAAATCATAACTTTTTTAGTAGCAACTTTCAGTGGCATAAAAGAAAATTTCTCCTTTTTTCATACTTTTTCTGCATTTCTTATTTTACTCACCCAACGTATCAAACACCAGAAACTTCTTTGCAATAAGAATAATCTATAGTAGATTCAGTCGCCACCAAAGAAAGAAGCTAGTTTCTAACTTTCTATAGTAGGTTCGAGTTGACACCAACAAAGCAACTAGGTTCACAAGTAGTATATCATGAAACAAATGTGCTAATTGCGAAGACAAACATATTTAAGTTCAAAGATGAGTACCGATAGCTTCTTGGTTTCTTTGAGACATCTCTCTGTTTGCGACTTCGTAGTAATCGACCCTATCTCGATAGCCTTGCAATCTCAAAGTTCTTTCTTTGTAACTGAGTTTCCATCTACGATTCAACTTCGCGACGAGCAAATCCAGTGCAAAAGCAAAGACTACAAGTTGTGAGGCGCTTATTTGTTGGCACAACTCATCTCCAGGATCCATGCTTGAATCATCAGTCTTCTCGGCTGCACTTGGAGATGGAAGTGTCAAGGCAACAAGTGATAGGTGATGACTCGACTTCTTCCACTCCTTTTGCAAGTTATCAAGTTCTTCCTCACTGTTTCCTCCTCTCAATTTCCATCACAGACTTAATCTCATTTCACGGAGGTCATCATCAACTGGATCGCGAAGATCGAGCCGCACCATCACCGGATATTTACGAATTTCAAACAAATTGGACTTAGTGTGGAAAGCGAAGCATTGCCACTTGTCGATTAGAAAAACAAGCATCCAAATTTGCCCTTGCCGTTATGGGACATTTCATTACGGCCATCCAAGGTCTCCTCCGCACCATTGTCACCTTGAGACACGCCATTGCTCTCTTGTTGAAATGCAAACTCAGGCTCTGACCGCCAATGCTTCATTCCTTTTCGGTAAAGCAGGCAGCGTCATGGGGAGCTTCGGCCGGCTATGCTCACTCCCAACATCACCCTGGGAAAGTGTCTTGACTAGGCAGGGCCCCCGCCGCATATGGTTGGTGAGGTACGGCAACCAGGTTCCAGGGAACGAGGAAGGCGAGCCCGGCGGTTGCGTGCTCTCAGGCGTGGTGTAGGGAGTCGGCGACGTGTGCCCCCTGGCAGGAGCCGCCCGCACAGGTATCGGCTCCTGGGTGGCCTTCTCCTGAGGCGGCGGAGGCACCGGCGGCGTCTTGGAAACAAGCTTCTGGGCCTGCGTCGGTGACCCGGTCTCCAGGAAGGGGTCCAGCACGTATTGCGTGATGGTCGGCATGGGGATGCGGCTGCCGGGAATCACCGGAGATTGCACCTTCCCAGCATCAAGGAGGCCCTGAATCTCAATTGACAAAACCAGAGGAGGTGCGCACGCCGATTTCTCCGCGGGAGGGGCGATTGGGAGCGAGGAAGCAGTGCGGAAAGATGAGGTCGCCGGGGATTGTTTTTGGGCGTGCGAAAATTTGGGGACCGGTTAAGAGGAACTGTTGGAGCATGTTTTCTTTCCATAAAGCCCAAAAACAGATTTTAGGAATGCATTTGAGGCACTGTTGGAGATGCTCTAAGAGCATCTCCAACAGTTCTCAAAACTTATTCCCAAAATCATTTTTTAGGAACAAATGGAAAAATTACCGCTCCAACAGTTACCCTATCCGAATTCCAATCTCTCTGCACGCCCAAAAACTCTGGCCGAAGTGGCCAAATATTGGCCGCTCATGTGCTTTCCCAAAAAATGGGAACTGTTGGAGAATAGCCTTTTTTTTAAGGCCCAAAAACTTTGGAAAGCTCCCAATCCAGGATTATTGGGAGTTAAATTATAGGAAACTGTTGAAGATGCTCTAACATCTAGATCCATAGCTGCGTTCTCTTTATTGATATTTTCTGGTGTGTGTACAACGTGCCTCTATGGTTCCACTTATATTTGGGAGAGGAGGACAGGAGGGTACTTTTCTTACAGGAGAAGAAAGCTAGATCCCTAATCTGTTGGGACTCTTGAGGCCTCATTAGGAACCTCATAGGTCTCATAGGTGTCCGTTTAGGAAAGTGTCCACACATATATGGAATAGAATATTTTAGAACATATAGATGTATGAATGGGGATAGTTCGCAGCTGGAGCAAAAGAATAGTTACTTTTGTGTCGGTCTTTAACACAATTCATTTTTTTTGTCATTCAGCTAAAAGTGCTAGAGGGCTGAACAATATCAACCTAACACTTCTGCTACTGATTCAAATGAATTGCATGGTACGGTTTGCCACGCACATTCGTCTTTATTGTAACATTTTATGGTGGTTGATCCAATCTTTTTCTTTCCTTTTTGGTTGCTTTTCTTGACATTACTTGCGATACCAGCAACATCAATTGAAATTATGGGTTCACCTTTGCATGATTAAGCCCGACATTTAAGTGCCACCATTAGGTAATTTAGATATGGACGGCCAAATCCAACTATGTGAAAGCTCATAAACACAGTGTTCTAAACATATAGAAATTTGTTGGAGTCTTGAGGTCTGGATAATTTCCTTACAGAGGCTAGTGTCTATGACTTGGAACATGATGGCATATTGTGTATCAGGTCAACTAAACTTTAGTAAACTAATTTTGTGTGTACTATGAAATACATCCCATTCTTGCTTCACCCCTTCACTAAATACTATGACATAAATTACCGATATGTATATAGTTATGTTCGTCTACATGCGCCTATTGCTAATATTTACACAATTTATTGTCTGAGATGGTTTGGATATCTCCAACGGAGGCCTCCTGAGACACCGATGCATAGTGAAATTTTAAGTCGTCTCGAAAACATAAGAAGAGGTAGAGGCCGACCTAGACTGACGCAAGAAGAAGCAATTAAAAGGGACTTGAGGGATTGGAATGTTTCCAAAGCTCTGGTATTGGATATGACTATAAGAGTGCATGGAAGTTAGTGATCAATGTACCGGAACCATGACCTAACATCGAAAGTTTAGGGGTTTTATTGATTTTGATTGGGTTTCTTTCCTAGCCTATCCCAACTTGTTTGGGACAAAAGGCTTGGTAGTTGTTGTTACCAGCCCTATTGACCACATCATAATGTCTCTAATGATATCTCATTAGTGGCTTTGTCTGCATTGTTCTTCGCTTTGTTCATGATCAATTCGATCCCACTTCCAACGTGATTTACTATTTTGAGCCTCTTGAGCTGCAGATAAAAATGTTATTCTCCTCCTTAGATGCATTACTCTCGCTTCAAAAGTCCCATTGTTTTACACTTATTTTTTCAAATAATTTTAGGTAACCATTGATGCATCATTTTTTATCACAAACATTGGCAAACTATCGTGAAGTTTGAAATATGGGATACTGCTGGACAAGAGAGGTACATATTTGGTGCTGTAGTTAACTTCTTCTAATTTAGGGTAATTAACATTGTTGCTGATGCATTAAAAGCATTGATTTTGCTGCACAATTCTAGTTATATGTGTCATTGATTTTTACAGTTAATCCATCTTAGTTACACATACATGCATGTTTTTTCTTCCAATCAGGAACTCATGAGACACCGGTCAATTTCAGGTATGCTGCCTTGGCACCTCTTTATCACAGAGGAGCTGCTGCTGCAATTCTTGTCTTATGACATAACTAATCCAGAGTCATTTAACAAAGCACAATACTGGGTGAAGGTACACTGCTACTAATTCTCTTCTCTTCTAATTTCTTGTTGGTTAGTTTTATTGTCCTTTCCTTTCCTATTGTGTTTCTGCTCGAGACACTGCTCTGACACGGTTTCTATTATGCTGTGAGACTGCTGTTGAAACATTACAAATGTGTTGGATCCTGTCAGCGTCTGTTCAAAGAATTACCCGCTTCTATTCAAAGCATTACCCCTGAGCATTAGAATTTAACACAATCTAAGCTCGTGCTATTTAATTTTACTAGCACCTTAAAATTTTCATTTCATCAATATCAACTTGATTAAGTGATGATATATTGGATCTTTATTTTGTGGGAATGATGTTATACTGGATCTTAGTGTTGTGAAGTCCGTTATATTTTCTACTTTTTTTGTTCCAGTTTAAATGCGGTATTTTCAGAATTCCGTCTTCATTTTTTTCTATTATGCTGGAACTTCAAAAACATGGTAGTCCTGATATTAATATATTATTATGGTTTTGGTTGATAAATACCTGTGCTCTATATTGAAGAGTGGCACACACACAAGTTTGTACCATGTAGTGTATGTAATATTTCAGGTCAATCCTTATGTGTGGGCATTGTTTGGAAACTGAGGATAATGTGCGGCTTATTCAATTGTGTGAATCGTATGGCGCGACCACGCAAAAAGTCGTGTTAATTGTGGAAAATCTTTGGTTTTGCTTACCCGGGGATGCCATGCCACAGCCTAACGACGAAGTTGCTGTGTCTATCAACTATCTACAGTACGTTGATCTGCTACTCTCGGAAGGTTAATTTCATCACCTGAAAACCAGACACGGTGAGGGGTAGACATCGGCCGTTTAACGGGTTCTCGTCCATGAGAGTAAGAGTGACACGAGGTTTATATAGGTTCAGAGGTTCGAGAGAATCGCCGTACTCCTGTTGGTGAGCCTGTGGGGGTAGCCTTCGAAGAGTAGGGCCTTCGAAGGCTCACCAGTTTGCATGTACTATTGTAATACTTAAGAGAGCTCAAGTTACGAACAGAAAGGACATGGACTATTTATAGGTTCTTGGCCTATACATATGACCAAAATACCCCATGAAGCCAACTAGTTTGAGTACAATCGAGGGGTAAGGACGTCCTTTGCAGGCGCAATAGCGATCTTTGGGCATGTATGTCAGACAATCAGTAGCTTTTCAAGTATTCTCCAACACTAGCCCCCCTGCTTCCTGGCACTAGGGAAAGCGTCCAGAGGGGTAGTATTGAACTGCAATGCATTCTTGCTGAGGTCGCGGAAGGAGCACCGAGCCTGATCAAACTTTTAAAACCAATCGTAGCGAGATCCCAGACCTTGCCAGACTTCGTACGTCCGGGTCATAGTAAAATTGTGGGCGTAGCCAACGGGTTTTCAAATTGTGGCAAAATCTTAATGCGTCCGAATTACTTCTCAATAATGGGCACACGCCCACCCGCGTCAAGAATTTGGCCCAGCCCAACCTTCCTTTGGCCCGGCTAACCCTAGACAATGTAGCCGACTTTAAGCGCATGAGGCGATGTGCATCTGCTCTTTTTGTGCTCTTTAGGCAGTAAAACAGCCATAAGCTCCATGGTTTCAGGGCCTGTTTGGGGGGCTGCGGCTGGACTGAACAGCTGATTTTGACTTATTGAACTGTAAAGTAGCTGTAGTTAGCGGCGGTGGCTTTTTTTCTGAGGGTGTTTGGCACAGCTCCCGCTCCTGAATTCTAGTGAGAGTTTGGTGGAGCTGTGCCAAACACCCTAACTCCACAGATTTTTAGAGTGGGAGCAAGAAAAATCCAAAGTGATATGTAGTACAAATTTTCGGAGTGGGGGTTCCACCACTCTCATTTGGATCTAAACACCAAAAGGTAGAACTACCCTCGGAGTTGGGGGGTAATTACCTGCAAATGCCACTAGGTAATACCCCCCAACCGAGCCCATCGGTCCAGCAGCTCCAGGCTCATTCGATCGACCGCAACGGCTCCTCGCTCAAACCCTAGGTGCCAGCGGAGGCCCCTCCCCACGCCGCAACCTAGCCACTACCCCGTCGGCCTTTCTCCATCTCCTCCCGTCGGTCTGACGCCGCATCATCCCACACCACCGGCTTCATCGACTCGCCCAAGTGCGAAGCCGCCTCCTCCCTGACTTCGCCTGGGTCTGTGGTTGCCTCCTCTCTGATGGCCTTGCTCCATCACTTCCCCCCGATCCGATGCCGCATCGTCGACCGCGTCCTCCCCGACGCCGCCCCGTCGACCGCATCATCCCCAACACCGCCCCATCGACCGCGTCCTCCTCGGTATCGCCCCGTAGTCCACTCGGTCCAGTCCAGATCCCCATCCTCCCCAACTTCGAAACCATGAAGTATTTTGAAGAAGGGTAGTCCCTTCTCAGCTGATCATGCCATGAATCGCCCCAAGGCCGCCATGCAACCCGTTAGGCGCTGCACATCCTTGATGGATCATGGCGGCTCCATGTCCAGGATGGCTTGGATCTTCTCTGGGTTGGCTTCAATACTTTTTTGAGAGACAAGAAAGCCCAAGAGCTTGCCCCCTTTTACCCCGAAGATTTCTCAGGGTTTAGCTTGAGGCCAACTTTGCGGAGGTTCCCAAAGATTTGGCTAAGGTCTTCAAGATGTGTTGAAGCCAAGAGGCTTTTCACGACAGCATCGTCGACATACACTTCGGCCCTGTTTGTTTCGGCTTAGGCTTTTTGGCTTTTAGCTTAAAGCTAGCTTTTTGGCTTAATGAGCTTTTAAGTCGTCTGCTTTTAAGCCAAGACATGTTGTTTGGTATCCTGACTTATTGATGGGTTGGATGGTGTACCTTATTGATGGATAGTCTAAAATACCCTAAAAGAGATGGGGAAGGGATTCTTGGTTTATATATGATGGCATTTGGTGGGTAATTTTGGAGACTTTTAGTGGCAAAGGGTTATTTCATCCAAAAAAGCCCAAAAATCACCTTTTGTCTGACTTTTGGCTTATAGTTATACGGAGGTTTTAGGCTTTTTAAAAGCCTGGCTGAAAAGCCAGTCGTTTGTTTCGGCTTAGGCTTTTTCGCTTTTAAGCCAATGAAAAGGTCGAAACAAACAGGGCCTTCCACGTTACAACCCAGCTAGCCTTTACGACAAGGCACACGAGCCGTTGGAAAGTGGTTCCCACGTTCTTCAGTCCAAAGGGCATGCGTAAGTAGCAATAGGTGCCCACTAGAGAGATAAAGCTGGTCTTTTCCTCATATTCTTGTGCTATATGGACCTGATGATAACCTGAATATGCATCCAAGAAGCTCATCAACTCGCACCCAGTGGTGAAGTCAACCAATTGGTCAATGCGGGGAGGAGAATAGTCATCTTTTGGACATACCTTGTTGAGGTCGGTGAAGTTGATGCACATGCGCCATTTGTCGCTGGACTTTTTAACCAAAACAGGATTGGCAAGCCACTCTGGGTGCCAGACCTCCCAGATTAGGCCAACGTTTGAGTTTTTCAACCTCCTTCTTGATGGCTTGGCATCGCTCAAGAGAGAGCTTGCGAAGTTTCTGCCTTACAGGTAGCGCCCGGGCCTCACCGCAAGGCAGTGTTGAATCACTTCGCGGGGGTGCCCTTCATGTCCGACGGGACCTAGGCGAAGACATCCACATTGGTCCTTAGGAACTCAAGGAGCTCCTTCTCCATCTTCTCTGAAAGCTCGGCCTCGACCCGGATGAAACGTTCATCACTCGGGCCGAAGAGCCGCATGTCCTTTAGTTCTTCTTCGGGGTGAGGCTTTAGAGAGTACTTCTTCAGGGGAGTCTCGCCTTTGGCAAGCCCTATTGGGGATGAGATGGAGGTGGCCTCTTTTGAGAGGAGGTTGGCTTCATCGGAGCTGGTTGCCGCCTTGTGATAGAGACGACGAGCCAAGTCTTCATCGCCTCTCACAGAGATGACCCCATGAGGCTTTGGTATCTTGAGACATAAGTAGTTCTGGTGGATTGCAGCACACAAGCGATTGAGGGTCGCCCTTCCCATTATAGCATTGAATGGTGATTCGATGTCAACAACATCAAATATGACAGCTTTCGTGCAATGGTTCTCCCGCGATCCAAAAGTCAAGATGAGCTCGATCCTTCCTAGGGGTTGGATTGACTTCCTTGGAACGAAGCACTTGAGAGTGTGGTTGGATGGGAGTAGGATCCTTGGGGTGGTAGCCTCCCGTGACTCCCATAGCTCCTTGAGTGTACGGAGATAGAGTATGTCAGCGGAGCTCCCCACCCCCCTCAACGAGTATGCATGAGACCTCGCAGTAAGATATCGTGGTGGTCACCAAGAGGGCATCATTATGGGGGAACCTCAAGCCCTTTGTATCCTCAGCGGTGAAGCTTAGCGGGGCGCTTCCCCACTTGGGAGGAGTGCCTCGAGGGATTACGCCTACGACATTGACTTCTTAGGCATACTCCTTTTGCCGCCGCTTGGATTTGTGCCTATAGGCCAATCCTCCCATTATGACGTTCACTTGCCTTTGCAGTGCTTGAAAGGAAGTTCTTGTTTGACGTCTTGTGGAAGTTCTCCCAAGGAAGAGCCGCCAGGAGGTAGTGCAGGTGTGGGGTGGATTGCTTGGAGAGGCATGGCCTCCCCGGCCGCAGGGCGGGGTGGTGACCCTTGGCATGACTCAAGTCTGCGTTTGAGGAGCTTTTCCATCTCAATGGCGTACTGACGACACTCGCTCGTGTCATGCCTGGCCATCTTATGATAGGCACACCAGTGTGCATCTCCTTGATCCTGGTTGTTTTTCTTCTCAACGGGGCCTTTGTCGCGCGTGTGATGTCCTTGGACTTAGAACCCCTCTTGGGTCCTTTGGAGGTGACATTCCCTCGAGAAGGGGCATCGTCCATGACGAGGATTTTGGAGTCTCGACCTATCCCTTCAATTTTTGTTCTTCCCGAAGGACGTCTTGGACCCCTTCTCAGGGGAGTCACCCCCAGCTTGAGGGAGTAGCCCCATTTTGCCATATCATTCTCCCCACAAGCATACTTCTCCACGACCTCGAAGAGTTGTTGGGTCATTTCTGGGGGATCCTTCCCGAGCGCCCGGTTTAGTTCACCGGGGAGAGGTCTTTCCTTGCATGCATTGATGAGTGTGGAGTCCAGAGCATTCGCCACCTGGCTCCGCACCAGGTAGAAGCGCTTGAGGAAGTCTCATGTAGACTAGTCCTTCTATTGCTTGACGGTGAAGAGTTGGTTGGGAAGCATGGGGCATTTGTAACTCCCCTGAAAGTTCATGCAGTTGTGCAAAGAGTGGATAGACCCCCTCTTCTGATTGAAGAACCACGACCTTGCTGTCCCTGAGAGGAAAAGCGGGAGGCAATTGCACATTTCTGTCTCCCCACCTCCCCCAGCCTGGATAGCAGTGGCATAGACTTCCATGAACTGCATAGGGTCAGAGTCTCCGTCGTGTGGTCCAATGCTGGGCTGACGAAACTTGGGTCGTAATGGGGTTTCGAAGATATCTCGGGCGAAGGGGTTGCCAGTTTTGGGGTTGCCTCTGCAACCACGCCCCCGAGGGGAGGGTGACCTTTCATAACGGCGATGGTGGCGACGAGACTCTGAAAGTGCATCTAGGCCCCTCAATTTATTTTGGTGATTAATGATGACACAATTAAAGAGATCTAATGTTTTAACTAAGAATAATGCAGATCTCGAGAACACATCAAGCTTGGAATGAGATTGGACGCTCCTACGTACTTTAAAATTCAAGAAAACGGCATCAAGACGAAGACTTGTAATTCCTATTTTATTTTGAGTCTTAAGGATAGCCGTACTATTAAGAGGATACGATGGAAAATCGTTTTTAGGATGTGCATGTGCTCAAGGTCAAAACTTGCATACAAACTAGCACTCAAATACTTGCATTTCCCAAAAACAGTAATTCCAACCGAGCCATCCAACCCGGAGTATCCGGACATTTAGTCCGGAGTGTCCGGACTCAGTCCGGAGTATCCGGACTCTCCGGGTTAACCCTTTCGGTCAAAACTGTCATTCCAGTTAGTCCGGATAGTCCGGACCATCCGGAGTGTCCGGGTTAAATTGTCCGGAGTCTCCGGACAGTTCAAAATGGGGAATAACGGCTAGTTTTCCAAAAGAGTATTTAAAGCCACCACTCCCCTCCAACGGCTAGAATCTCAATTGAGCTCATTCATAGCAACATTCAAGCCATTCCTAACCCTCTCTAAGCATTCAATAGAGCTCACACTTCTCCCCACCTCTTGATTTGTTGTTTGATCTCATTTGGTGTGGTGGGGAAGAAGAAAAGTGCTAGGTGCATTCAATTCAAGTCCTTGAGCACTAGTTCATCCTCCAAGCGAGTTCCCGTGGTGTTTTTACTCTTGGAGGTTGAAGGTCTCCTAGACGGCTAGGAGTCATCGGGAGGAACCGACGCTTGTGGTGCGCCCCGGTCGTTTGTGAAGGTGAGTCTCGCCTCCGAAAGGGAAGAGACAAGAAGTGAAGCCAGCGAGTGCATTTGTGCAACACCGGGAAGAAAGCGGGTTGAAAGAGACCCCAGCTCAAGTGCGACCGAGCCACCTCATCGGAGACGTAGGATTCCATTCAAGAATCCGAATTTCGGTGAAAAATCGCGTCTCCCACTTTCTCTTTTACTTCCTAGCTTAGCTTGTGTGGGTTTGTCTTTGTAGAGATTAGATCTAGCTTGTTGCAACGCTTTAATTTAAATCCGCACTAGCTTTTGATCTAGGTTGTTCTTGCTATCAATTTGTTGAAGTAACTTGTGCTAAATAGAGTAGTTCTAGTTTCGTTCCCGAGCCGCCTAACCCGGAGTATCCGGATAAAATACCCGGAGACTCTGGATTGACCTGCTCGGCCAAGTTTAATTCCGCTGCGATTTTTTAATCCGCCTATTCACCCCCCTCTAGGCGACATCTCCGGTCCTTTCAGACTCCCCTGAGCTGGGAGAGCTAGAGGCATGCCAAGGGTAGCGGTGATGCCCACGTCCAGGATAACTGGAGTACTCCCGCCAACGAGCAATTTGAGCAGGCTGCAAGACCCAATATTCGGCTTCCCTTCCCCTAGAATGATGCCTCCGCTGGCGGGAGTGATCATGACGACTTGATGAAGGAGAAGCACGATCGGTGCTGGTGGAGTAGAAGCTGCTCCTGCCTACTAGATTTTGCTGAGCGTGACGCGACCCTTCGAGCCTTGAGGGCACTCATGGGTAACCACAGTGTCCGGTACCTTTTGACCACTAAAATTTCTTATGATATATGCGAAAAAGTTGTAAAAGTGTATGCCACTTTTTGTGATGAATTCACTTGTACTATTCTCATATATCTAAATAATACGTTTTAAATAATATATTTGATCAAAATTAATACTATTTATGAATCTTTTGGAATTTAATCACATGATATTATTTTGCGTAAGCCATAAAACAGGTACGGTGAGGGAAGAATAATTCGATTCCATGCCACCACCCGGGTAGGAGGCTGGAGCAGGGTTCACAAAACCGTTTCGAACGCGAATTTCGCTAGTCCGGTGGTACCGGTTTTCGCGAAAAACCGTGTGAAAACCGCGAAAAACCGAACGGTGCGCAATTCCATACTAATCTGAATTTGGGTCAAACTCACATGAGAAAACGGCGGTTTTTGACGAAAACCGCCGTTTTGTACGAAAAACCGCTCAGTTTTCACGAAAAACCTCTTGCGACCAATTGAATATTCTTCGAAAACGGTTTTCAACGATTTTAGATTTTTTATTTTTTATTTTTTTAGATTTTTTATTTTTTTATTTAGACCGGTTTATCAGATCTCGAACCGGAACGATAAGATCGAGAACGGTGGGTTTTCGCGGTTTTGTGAACCGCCGGAGGCGTCAAGATACCAAACTTCTCTACAGAGGTCATCTCGCAGCCACTGTTCCCTCGCGAACCATCTACGCACTGACACTTCCATGTGGGCCCAACGGACCCGATGCCACTGATTCCAGGTCGGCACGGGCCCTCCTCTCCCACGACTCCTCGGCCCGTTGCATCGAACTCTATGTCAGGTGGACCATGGACTCTCCGGGAGTCCGGGTTCACATGTCATGTACTGCTACAAACCGAGCACAGTACGTAGAGAAATCCCGAAACCCTGCTCCAAGAAAGAAGCTATAAAGGTAAACTAATCCCCTCGCCTTCCTCCTCACTTGTGTCATCGCCCGAAGGAATATCTCCTCTCCGACTCACCGCTGTCGACAACGCGGACCAACCCACCCGGTGAGGGAGGCCGAAACCTAGCGACTACTCGAGGCCCTCGAATCCGACTCCCATGGCTAGCCAGGGCGAGCCTTCCTCCTCCGATCCGTAAGATCCCGCCCTGATCTGGTCCCCGCCTCTCGGGGTTTCGATCTGGTTGATGATGGAATTGTTTTGGGGATTTTTTTGTGATTTTTTTGGGGGATTGGAGCAGGAAGGGGAAGAAGGACTACTCGACGGCGATCCTCGAGAGGAAGAAGTCGCCGAACCGGCTGGTGGTCGACGAGGCCACCAATGACGACAACTCTGTCGTCGGGCTGCACCCGGACACCATGGAGAGGCTTCAGCTCTTCCGCGGGGACACTGTCCTGCTCAAGGTATGGGTCGTTGTTATCTCTGCGAGTACTCTGTTTAGGTTGAGTTCCGAGGGCTCGAGTTGTTGTTTAGGATACTGATCTGCGATGGTTGTGTTGAAAACTTGGAATTATGTTTCATTGCGTGTGATTTAGGGAGCTGCTGAGATTATTTAGAGTTTAGATTACAAATCTGTAGGAAATCTGTAGCTTTATTGTTATTACTCGTTTCCTTAAGCTTAGGTGTGGGGGAATTTCCTGTTTGGTAGGGGGTATTTAAGAATATAGTGGGCTAGGTTCTCTGATTGCTACTTTTTTTTTTTTGCTAATGAGGCTGGTCTCGTATGAATTTTCATTTGCTACCTTATTGTACATAACTCCATAGCTTCGCCGCATGTTGGTGCCTTAATTATGCTTTCATGTTGGCGCCTTAATTATGCTTTCATCAGTGATGACAACTTGGCTGGGTAAAGCCTAACCTGTAATCATGTCGTGTTTACTGTATTAACTAGCTGCTTTTCTAATGGTCAAACTGAGTAACCAATCTGTTCGACATGTGCCACATTGCTTTTGGATGTGGACCATGTGGTTTATTGATTTTGAGTTGTTTCTTCTAACTGTGGAGATATGAATTTTGAGTATGAAATCTTTTGGGATGTTTGTTTACCATATAAATTATGACGGCCATTGCACTAGGTAATTTCATAATGAGACTAACTTCTATGATGCCATGAAGCTGACCGGTGTGATTAAATAACTTAGTCCAGTTGGGAGTTGAAAATTTTAGTTTTCTCGTTGATTTCCTTAAATATGCCAGTATCTGATGTTATTAAACTAATAACCTGGGAGTTAAAAACTTTCCTTCATTATGTCAGTAGCTGATGTTATTAAACTCCCTCCAATTTGGAGCTATATTGTGCTTGCCTTTGTTATGTTTCTGTTCAATCATCTTCTATCTGAATCCTTTCCTGCTCCCAAATCCCGAGTCTGCATTGTTATTGTGTGGCAGTTATATTACTTATCTCTAGCTCTCTTTCTTGTCCCTATATGATAACTCTTCTGTCAGCTAGTACATGATTATTGGCTGCTAACATTTTGGATCACTGCATTACAGGGTAAGAAGAGAAAAGACACTATCTGCATTGTGCTTGCAGATGACACCTGTGAGGAGCCAAAGATCAGAATGAACAAGGTTGTGAGGAAGAACTTGAGAGTGCGACTTGGTGATGTGGTTTCTGTTCATCAATGCCCAGATGTCAAATACGGGAAGCGTGTGCACATACTTCCAATTGATGACACAGTTGAAGGCATTACTGGAAACTTATTTGATGCCTTCTTGAAACGTGAGATTTCTTTACCACTGAAGTATTTTCTCTTATGAAGGCTTTTAGACAGAAATTACTACTGAGACCGTATTATGTTCCAAAGTAGTAGACCATTATAGTTTTTTATGAAACATTTCAGCCTGATGTAACAATATGTATATACCCTGATAAATTAACTGGCATCACACCATGTGAGTGATGTTGTGAAGATGTTCAAGGCTTTATTGTGGAAAGATAAGCTTTCTGGGCACTCACAGATTCAGTTCTGAGTTGTCCAGGAGTTAATACTAATAATTTCCTTGCTGTGGTATTGTGGTCTCTCCTCTAAACTATCATCACAAATTCATTGTACCTTACGCTGCACCTTAATTAAATTGCTTCTAAAACTATGGCATATAAGATGCCTTGATATGTCCGACCAATTTGGTGATGATTTTGTTTAATGAGCTATACTTTTTGCAATCTGCTTATCTCTGTTTTGTTACATTCTGTTGTTTTACTAATATTGCCTTTGTCTGAAACTTTTCAGCTTACTTCCTTGAAGCTTATCGTCCTTTGAGAAAAGGAGACCTTTTCCTTGTGAGGGGTGGAATGAGAAGTGTGGAATTTAAAGTTATAGAGACTGACCCTGTAGAGTATTGCATTGTTGCACCTGATACAGAGATATTCTGTGATGGTGAGCCTATTAAGAGAGAGGATGAGGAAAGACTCGATGAAGTTGGCTACGACGATGTTGGTGGGGTTAGAAAGCAGATGGCCCAAATCAGAGAACTGGTTGAACTCCCACTGCGCCATCCCCAACTTTTCAAGTCTATTGGTGTGAAACCCCCGAAGGGCATATTGCTGTATGGACCACCTGGTTCTGGCAAGACCCTTATCGCTAGAGCTGTAGCTAATGAAACAGGTGCATTCTTCTTTCTGATCAATGGCCCAGAAATTATGTCAAAACTAGCAGGAGAAAGTGAGAGTAATCTCAGAAAGGCATTTGAAGAAGCTGAGAAGAATGCACCATCTATCATTTTCATTGATGAGATTGATTCCATAGCCCCAAAGAGAGAGAAGACCCATGGAGAAGTTGAAAGGCGTATTGTTTCACAACTGTTGACTCTTATGGATGGGCTTAAAGCTCGTTCACACGTTATTGTTATGGGTGCTACGAACCGCCCAAACAGTATTGATCCAGCTCTTAGAAGATTTGGTAGGTTTGACCGGGAGATTGACATTGGAGTCCCTGATGAAGTTGGGCGGCTTGAGGTTCTCCGGATTCACACTAAAAATATGAAGCTGGCTGAAGATGTGAGCGGCCTTTACTGATAATGTTTTGAATGGGATAATTTGATCTTCTGTACGGTCTCCCCATTTCTGGAATCCTTTGTTGATTGCACTTTTTTTTAACTATATTGCAGGTTGACTTGGAACACATTGCGAAAGACACTCATGGATATGTTGGTGCTGATCTTGCTGCCCTCTGCACTGAGGCTGCTCTCCAATGCATTCGTGAGAAGATGGATATTATAGATCTTGAGGATGAGACCATAGATGCTGAGATACTGAACTCTATGGCTGTCACAAATGACCATTTCAAGACTGCACTAGGGACAAGCAACCCATCTGCCCTCCGTGAAACTGTGAGTATCTCTTGATACTGCACTCTTGTTAGTTTTGTATATTATGATTGATTTGCACATAATTTGGAGTCTTACCCTCGAGATATCTTTTAAATTCAGGTTGTTGAAGTTCCAAATGTCTCTTGGGATGATATTGGTGGTCTGGAGAATGTCAAGAGGGAGCTGCAGGAGGTATTTTGTTTTTCTTTATTTTATATCAACTCTTAAATTGTTGTTATGTAGCTATAACTTGTTAACATACTTGAAATTCTTTCAGACTGTCCAATATCCGGTGGAGCATCCAGAGAAATTTGAGAAGTTTGGCATGTCTCCTTCCAAAGGCGTTCTATTCTATGGCCCTCCTGGCTGTGGTAAGACTTTGTTGGCCAAGGCAATTGCTAATGAGTGCCAGGCTAACTTCATTAGTGTCAAGGGACCTGAGCTGCTTACCATGTGGTTTGGTGAGAGTGAGGCCAATGTGCGTGAGATTTTTGACAAGGCTAGGCAGTCGGCTCCATGTGTCCTCTTCTTTGATGAGCTTGACTCCATTGCTACCCAGGTTGGCCTCTCTCATTTGTGCGTGTGCACATAGCCGACATATATCATAGTTTCATGGTATTTATTATATCTCACAACTTTGAACCATATTTTAGAGAGGAAGCAGTGTTGGGGATGCCGGAGGTGCCGCTGATAGAGTGTTGAACCAACTGCTGACTGAGATGGATGGCATGAATGCCAAGAAAACTGTGTTCATTATCGGTGCCACTAACAGGCCAGACATCATAGACCCTGCCTTGCTTAGGCCAGGGCGTCTTGATCAGCTTATCTACATTCCTTTGCCTGATGAGCAATCCAGGCTGCAGATCTTCAAAGCTTGCCTCAGGAAGTCTCCTGTGGCCAAGGATGTTGACTTGTCTGCTCTTGGCAAATACACCCAAGGGTTCAGCGGTGCAGATATTACGGAAATTTGCCAGCGTGCATGTAAATATGCCATCAGAGAGAATATTGAAAAGGTAACATTATTTTACTACAAATTGATCTACACAGTTGGGTTCATTTACATGCAGTGTTATCTTTTTTATGTCTGTGTGCTAATGGAAACATTGATTTCAGGACATAGAAAGGGAGAGGCGGAGGAGGGACAACCCTGAAGCCATGGAGGAAGACGAGGTGGATGATATTGCTGAGATCAAGGGTGTTCACTTCGAGGAATCGATGAAGTATGCGCGCCGGAGTGTGAGCGACGCCGACATTCGCAAGTACCAGGCTTTTGCCCAGACGCTGCAGCAGTCTCGTGGATTTGGCAGCGAATTCCGGTTCCCTGAGCAGACGGCTGGTGGCGCTGGCGCTGGCGCTGCGGCCGACCCTTTTGCATCCGCTGCCGCAGGAGCTGACGATGATGATTTATATAGTTAAATCCCTCTGTTGTGCCATTAACTTACCGTGGTTTCCTTTGATATAATTATTATGGTATGTTATGCTTGAATCATATGTAAGACACGGAACACCATGTACTGATTTTTAAGTTTATTTTGGGAGATACCGAAGATCGTATCATATGTCTATTTTGCAGCTGCTGTTGTCGTAGGAACACCTACCTTGTGTCGGTCACGCTGTTACGATGCAGTCACAATGACAGCATTCTTTGAGGAAACATCGGTTGCACTTAAAAAAGAGTAAACCATTTAAGACATGAACTTGGAAGGTTTGAGCCTAATAACTTAGTTAGCCATCTACATGGTTGTCTTTTCCATCACCATGCCTAACAGTAATTTTTTTTCAAGGGTTGTCCACGTTTGACCAAACTTCTGGGCTCCAGAAGTAGGGCCAAAAAAGTGTGTGGCTACAATCTAGCTCCTCAATTCTAGCTCCTAAGTGCTTAAAAAATCTTAGCTCCTAGGTGATCATATCTTTCGTAATACAAGTAGGTTCAAAATCATAGCAAAATTTTGGAAATCTCGACCAAGATTTTGGATTTTGTCTAATGACGAGATCCTAAATCTCAGTCGGATAAAAAATTTTCAAAATACTAAAGTACTTCAAATTTTTGTGAAATTTTGCTAAATTTCATCGAAATTTTGGTTTTTGACAGAAATTTAACCATATGTGCAAGCTAGCAATGGACATGATGGTTACAAGTTTTTTCTCTTTTGCCATTAGCCTTTAGTAGCACTATCCAAATTTTTTAAAAAAATTTAAGCTTGATCATCATATGAAAATTTTATGGGAACATTATAGATGTGTCAAGATCATCCACAGAAATTTTCATAAGTTTCTAACATTGTTTACACTATTTTTCATTCGGTTGAAAATTACCGGTTAGTCTTTTACCATGACAGCACATGGGTACGTGATCACCCTGGTGAAGTAACTATTACTAAGTCATGACGAAAAATACAGCAAATTAGAAGGAGCAATGCAAGTATTGGCGGTCAAGCACAAGAATAAAACTACACAAGGGCTCTTGTTCAGGTTGCAAGCACACCCTTCCAATAGCTCGAGATCTTCCTCACATATTAATATTGATGTCATCTCTGGACATTCCAAATGCATTTGAGCTAAGATATCCTGCAACTATCCAAATTTGATATAGGAGGGCTCTTCTTAGTAATTGGAACCTCGATGCAAAGACCTTCGGTAGAATACACAGCTAAGAGTGGTTGTATAATGTTGCGTTGTGCTACCTAGCAGAAGAAGATGATCTAACTGCTCTCAATCTACTCAAAATGGTATTGAAGTTTGGAGTTGGCTCCTTATAGCTTGAATAATGAGTGCTCAAAAACTTTTGATCTGATCTAAGCTCAAAAACTTTTTGAGGAAAAGCTAAATTGAATTATCTGGGAAATATTTATGAGATATTGTGTGCAACTAGATCTTTTTGGAGAGTTCATTGACAAGCTCAAAAGTGTAGGCATTCATTGACAAGTTCTAGTACAACGCAAATATAAGGTATTTTATATGCAAAAATTTAGTAATTTATATTCAAACAGATAGGAAATGTTACATAAATTCTTTCATGATTTTTTTTAAATTTCCCATTTTTTCTAGCAGTGGGATATTATTTTACAGTATTTTGCACTATAGAAATTTTAGAAAATTCCTCAAGCTTGATCACTGTCTACAAATTTTATAGGAATATTAGTGATGTGTCAGAAGCATACAAAGAAATTTTCAAAATTTTCTAACGCGGTTTCAATACTTTTTTACTCGCCTCAATTTGATCGAAATCTTGGCATTTCCCACCGATATTTTGATTTTTGGACCGAGATCTCGGAAACTCCGATAGAAACAAATGCCGGATTTGAATTTTTGCCTTTTGCGTTTCGTTCAGATTTTCTCTGAGATTCCAAGATCTTGTCCAAATTTTGGATATTAGGGGTGTGGCGAGATATGAGCCGAAAACGAAATTTTGAACCTTGAATACAAGTAAGAATGGCCTACGTCATCTAGCCGTAGATAAACCCAAACATCTACATAACACGTCAGTACCAAAAAATCAAAATAGCTCTTTTGAAATTAGGAAGTAATAGGCTAGAAACACGACAAATTTTGATTTTTGTTTGAAACTATTTGCAATGGGTCGACGGCGAATCCTCGTTTCTATGCGTCTAACGCGGATCACGTTGGTTACAACAGTGTGTTTCTACAAGGAGAATTGGCAGTTCAAGACTTGGGATGGACCAGGGTTAACAAAACCGAAACCGAAAAAACCGATGGAAAACCGAAATTGGAAATTCGAAAATATCGAGCCAAAAACCGCTCGAAAATCGTTAGAAACCGAAGAGTTTCAAAACCGAGCATTTGAACAAAAAACATTCAAAACAAATTTTAAAAAAACGAAAACCATTCGGTTTTCTCGAAAACCCATCGGTTTTCTCGAAAAACCGTCGGTTTTCTCAAAACCGATCGGCGAGTTGAACGCTTTAGGCGATCGGTTTTGGAGCGATTTTTCGGTTTTGAAAAATCGCCGGTTTTCACGGTTTTCGATCGGTTTACATCGCATAAATTTTTTCAAATTTTTGATTTTTGAATTATTTTTAATTGAATCGGTTTACCGACCGGTTTAGGATTTCGAACCGGCTCGATCTGGCCGAAAACCGCGATTTTCGAGCGGTTTTAAATCGGTTTTGTGAACCACAGGATGGACGGCAATCAGTATTATGTGGCAGTCTTTATATATATATATATATATATATATATATATATATATATATATATATAATATATAAATATATATATATAGGAAACCTTTTCTGTACTCTTGGGAGTACGTACTCCCACCCCCAGTATACCACTTAAATGAATGTATTATACTCCTTTATCACTTTCAGTATACTCCAATAATAATTCTAAGATACTACAATACGGTATGAATGAAAAAAATCCATGGGAGCCATTTATTTTTTGTTATATACCGTTTTTCATGTGTAAAAATAGTATATAAACAAATTATGCTATAAATGGTGGATTTTGATGAAATTTTTCGTGGAATTCACTTTGGAGTATCTTATAATTAGTATTAGAGTATACTCAAATAGATAAAGAAGTATAACAATATCATTTATGCAGTATTTTGAGAGTAGGAGTACGTACTCCCAAGGGTCTGGCACCATTCTTATATATATATATATCTATATATATATATATATATATATATATATATATATATATATATATATATATATATATATATATATATATAGAGGATTGCTAGTGTACTATCGATAAGATAGATCCTCAGTGCTATAGTATTTGTGTTTGCAAAATGATTTGAAATTGTTGATCCAAACCGTGCATTATGTTCATCTCATTGAAATCTCACTACCCACCAAATTTTATATTTTTTGAATTTTTTCTCATATTTATTTTGTATATTTCAAAACCAGCTTCATTGGACGGCCCACAACTAATTAGATCGTGGATTTTGAAAAATACAAAATAAACATGAGAAAAAATTCAAAAAATATAAAATTTGGTGGGTAGTGAGATTTCAATGAGATGAACATAATGCACGGTTTGGATCAACAATTTCGTTTTCAATTTTGCAAACACAAATACTTATAGCACTGAGGATCTCAGATCTTATCGATAATACACTAGCAATCCTCTATATATATATATATATATATATATATATATATATATATATATAACACACAGTTTCGTAGGAGTAAGTACTTCCATTAGCAGAATGTAATAAGAAAGAACGCAGCTAAACAGAAAGTGCAGTACATTATTAGGCCATTTGCACCACTGCATACATGAGCTAGTTTGTTTTGCATAAAGATGCCTAGTATGGTTTGGCGTCTACTTTGGAAGAATATTCCATATATATTCCATATATTATGGGGGGAGGGATTGCCGCAAAGGCAGAGTGGCCACGTGCCCCCCTGTTTTTTTTGCGAAAAAGCCCTCAGGTTCTTCAAAATTATGAATTAGTCCTTGTGCGATTTTATGTGAGAGAAAAATATTTTGTTCGCGTTTAAGTCCTTAGTTGCCCGTTTTACAGAAAAGACCTCCCGTTAAATGCGAATCGCGAACGAGCCCTTTCCTAATTTTTCAAAATAGCGAACAGGTCCAAAATTATAACAAATAGGTCCACGCGCTTTACGTTCAGGTCCTTTCTTCGTTTTACACAAAAAAATATTTTCGTGGTCCGTTTTTCCTCCAGAGCATACGAAAAAAAATTTCGTGGCCTGTTTTCCCCCAAAAAATGTTTGCGTTGGCCGTTTTCCCCCCAAAAATGGAAAACCGTTTCTTTTATTCGTTTTGCCCAGAAAAAATGTTTTCGTGATCCGTTTTTTCTTCGGAGCATGGGAAAAATGTTTGCGTTGGCCGTTTTCCCCCAAAAAATGGAAGACCGTTTTCTTTATCCGTTTTGCCCGGAAAAAATGTTTTTGTGATCTGTTTTTTTTTCTCCGGAGCCGTCCCCCCCCCCCCCAAAAAAAGGAAATTCGTTTTTTGTCCGTCGTTTCTCCGTTTTTCCCCGTTTTCCCTCGCTTTTCCCAATGAAAAATCAAGGGAGATATTTTTTTTGCAACTCGATCTCTTATATTACCCGGTGAACGCATGGGGTGTTAAACTCGGCATCTATAATTTTTTTTGTAACTCGAAATCTAATATTGTCCAGAGCAATCTCTAATATTTTTCAAAACGTGTATTATCTTGGATATTCCAACCTTTTTCAGAAATAAAAACTTGGATCAAATTTCGCACGGCGCAGCGGAGCGCGCAAATCTGCCTAGTTTTATTGATCTTCCGAGGTTTGGCTTAAAACATTTGCGATATTGATCGTCAGAGAGAAACAATTCTTTGTATTTTTTTAAGGTTGTGCTTAAAACATTTGCGATCACCTTCGCCAAATCTTTCCTTTCTCGTCGTGGTTGCTTCAACATCATTATTTTGGTTCTCTTTACGAGATTCATCATCTTTGTTCTTAAAATCATGCACACTTGTGTTGTATTTCACAAAGCTCTGATCTGATCTGGGGGCTACTATGCATAATAAGAGACATCAGTGTGTAACAATTGATATTAGAGCCAATACCAAATTAATCAAATTTGTAAGAATGTTGGTAAAATGTGAAGTGGCACAAAATCAAGATCAATGTCAACGATGTGGTAGAGAAATTTGACGATGAAAGAAATTTTAGTGAGTGGCAATGTGCGATAAAGGATGTCCTTGTTCAGCAAGAGTTAATCACTGCTCTTGAATGGGACACCGAAAAATACATCCGAAGAAGACTAGAAGGGGTGGAGCGGAAGACAATAACGATAGCAAAAAATGATTCAAACGTACTTATCGTCAGTCAATGAGGTACTTCTTATGGATGGATATTAGATTCAGGTTGCTTCTTCCATATATGTTCTGCGATAGAGATGTTTGACAAAGGACCTCTACGCTCGACTCATGCAACTGTTTACTTGGTTGATTGTAAGGAGTTTGCAATTGTTGATGTAGGAATAGTTGCATTGGAAATGTATGATAGAGTATGTCGCATATTGATAAAAGTTTGGTATGTACCTTGCATAAAGAAGAATCTAATATGTGTGACGTTACTTGAACCCGAAGGTTGTGAGTATCACTTCGAGGTGGGATCATGCGAGTTACTTGCAAAGGGCATGTGATATTAAAAAGTATCTGGAGCAACGGAGGATACTGATTGATAAGTAAATCTAAAGGAATGGCAATCAATAAAAGGTCTAAAAAAAATCCTAATTAGGAGAAGTGTCGACGATTGGAGAAACGGCTCCCGTCGAGCTTACTTGTTGAATGGGGGATCAACAGAGCCCCGTCGTACGGATCGAAGAGGTCGTTCGAGTGATGCGAGGTCGGGAGAAGAAGAAAAAAGGAGGACACGGTGTTTATCCTGGTTCGGGCCTCCCTCTCCCGGGATAACAGCCCTACTCCAGTGTATTATGTTCTATCTCTTTTTTTTCCTCCCCCTTTACAAATCTTCAGGGGGGTTTAAATAATACGACTATAGGTACCAAAAAAGGCAACTACCTCCTGGGATCACGCTATGTATCCATATCCGTGACCCGCCGTCCTTGATTCGCGCGCTGTTTTGAATTTCGGGTATGATCTCCCTTGATCTTCGGCTGATTGGTTGGCTCCTTCCTTCTTCGTAGCGTTCGCCGGGCCCTTCGACCAAACACCCAAGTAGGTCGTGGCCTCTACGAGCACGCTTGCTCGTGGGGGGGGGGCGTGTTTGGTGCTTCTGCGAGTAAAGGTGCAGACGCGTATGCTCGGAGGAGAAGGAGGGATGCTCGTTTCATTCTCCCGAGCATCTTCTTCTAGTATCGCTTGGTCGGCGGGTTTAGCTTTTTACGGGGGTACCGTGGTCTTTTGCCGGATAGTCAATCCCCGACAGCTAGCCCCCGAGGTTCAAGCGGGGAACCCTCGGGCTTCCCCTTGAGCCTAAGAAGACTTGAGGGGGGATTGAATTTCTTTTGGCCGTGGCTCACGACCATTTTACGTCGGGAGACGAGCTTCTTTACCCGCCGCGTGCCTACTCCGCGTGGGCGCGTCGTTTGGTTGTTCTGCGGTTCCTTCTCAGAGAAGCCTTCACCGCAGATGCAGCGATTTCTTGAAAGCGGCGCTTTCTGGCCAGGTGTCGCTGCGATAGGCGGCGATTTTATCCGTCCCTTCACTGTCTTTTTAACCCTTTCTACCGGAGAGGTCGGAGTTACACCGTGTCTCCTTGCTCGTCTTCGCCAAAAATCTTCCAAGAGCCCTAGCGCCCAAGAACCCTTTCGCTCCCCTTCCTTCTTCGGCCATGGCGCGCTTCAAGGTCACCAGATGACGAAGGAGGCTCCAGTGCTCACGGACGAGGGGTACGTCGACCAGGCTCGGTCGAGTGCGGGGCGATCTTGGCGCCCGGTGCATGAGAGACGGAGATCGTCTCTGTGAGTTGTATGCCATCAACGGGCTTAAATGCTGAGCGACTTCCTCGCCTCCGTGCTTGCTCTTACGTGGGTGCGAGATCTCTCATCTCCACCCCAACTCTGTCCTTTCTCTCATGATCTTCTCCCATCTTTGTGAGGCGTGCGTGGGTGTAGTGCCCACGGCTAGCCTTTTCTTTCACTTCTACTCCCCCTTCCGGCCGTGGGATGGCTCCGCCGGTTGCGTTTATCTTCGCCTCGGCCCAATCGACCATACGAGTACCCTCTTGTTGCTTTGAAGGACTCGGTGTCGGGTTGGGCCGACCTCTGTTCTACCGTAAGAAGGCGGAGGGTCCCGATTGGTCTACATCGGGAGGACGCTCCGCCATCGAGACGGCACGCCCGCTTTGTGCAACCTGAGGAAGAGCGGGTGCTCGGGGCGATCAGTGAGCTCGCCAGATGGGGCTCAATTGGTCGAGATATCGCCGGGACTTTACCTTCAACCGGTGTCCCTCGAGGCGCCATGAGCACCCTTCTTCGAGGCGACCGGGTGGCATGACTTCACCCGTGAGGACAACGCAGTATGTTCTGGACCTCTTTCCGGCGTCATTGCTACGGTGGTTTGCTATATATATATATATATATATATATATATTGTTTTAATCTTCGGTTGTGACGCAGCTCAGAGGCCAATTTGGAGTTGACGAGAGGTCGCCAAGATGTTCGGTGCCAGAAGGAGAAGGAGCCGACGCCCAATCGCCGATCCCCAAGAACGCTTTTGACCGCAGTGACAGTTAGTACATCTTCACCTTACGCTGCGGGCATGTTTCCTGAGCTTATTTCTCCCGATCTCTGCTTGCAGGAGAAGGTCGCCCTTGACCTTGCCGTGTCGAAGGCCGCTGCGCGCAGTCACGCCGCAAGCCGACACCGCCAGGGGTTCCATAAGAGGTTGGCGGGTCGAGGCCGCCAGGCATCCGCCTCGCCTCCGCGCCAAGCGGCCGGCGAAGCCGACCAGGACCACCACGCCGCACCTTGAGTACGCCGACCGCCAGGAGGTAAGCGAACTCCGAATCTGGTATGATGACTTCAAACGAAGGAGGCCGGAGCTGATGGGCCGATTGGAACAGCTCGTCGAGCAGGCGAGGAAGGCCGAGGAGGAGGCCAGGTCCCTCCCGACCAAGGAGCGGCTGGAGAGGCAGATCAAGGCCCTCCAGGACCAGCTTATTCGGGTGGTCGATGCCCCCGAGGAGGAGGAAGAAGAGGAGGCCACCTATGCTGCAGTCGGAAGGAGCAGGTGGTCGACCTCTCAAGCAACCTCGGTGGTGGAAGAGGTTGACATGGACGACGTCGACCCGGCGATGGCACGTGCCAGCGACGCCGCGGAGGAGCGCGTCGTGGTCGTGGCCGAGGCCTACGAGGCCGCCGCGGGCAGGTCGCCCATGGCCCGAGGCGAGGAGGCCGAGGAGGATGGCGCTGCTCGTCGAGCAGAAGGTAAGCTTCTACCTCATTCTCTTGTCCTGTTCTTGTCTTGCGATTTTCTTCGGGCTAACCCCACCCTGTTTGGCGTGGGTGTGATAGCTCGGATGTTGCTTTTGGACTTCCGTCAGATGGCTGAGGAGATTATCGGTCTGCGATTGGACGCCGAGCTCGGCGTCGTCGACCAAGTGATGGCGGCGGGAGAGGAGCCGGCGCCAGTGCGGACTTCGATGGAGGCCGAGCTTCCCTCGGCGGGACCCGTGGACGTGGAACCTATTCCAGCCGCGGAGGAGCAGGAGCCGCAGGGGGCTGAGGACCAAGAAGCCTTGGCCTTGGTCCCTTGCGAAGGGGTAAGCGCGAGCGAGCCCCAGGCGACGGGCTCTGGTGGTCAAGCGGTGGTGGCTTTCGACCCACCGTCCTTGGCCGCGGGCCAAGAGGAGGAGCCGGTTACTGCCAGCCAGCCACCTCCAACTGCGGACCAAGGGGAAGATGCGGTCGTGACCGCCCAGCCACTTCCAGCCGCGGAAGTGATCGCTGAGCCCGACCAGCTGCCTCCGTCTGCGGACCACGAAGAGGAGGTGGCCGTTGATGGGCCGGAGGTGGTCGTCCTCGACCAATCGCCTCCGAGCGTGGAGCCCCCATTGCTTCCGGTCGCGGAGGTGCAAGGGGCGGAAGCGGCGGCCGGCGTCCAGTCCCCAGGCGCAGCGGCCGGGCAGGAGGAAGGCGGCCACGAGTCGCCTGTTGGCGCAGAAGACCAACCTCAGGGCGTCCTGGGGTTGGTCGAGGGAGGAAACGTCGTTGCCCTCCCGGGAGCACCGGGTGCCCAGGAGGGGCAAGATCGTGATGCGCTAGCTCGGGATCAGGATGGCCCAGCGTGGGTTAATCCCTTTTTCCGAGCTGGCGCCACCGACCGCCAGCGGCTTCAAGACAAGCTGGTCAGCCGGGCTCTTCTGGTAAGCGTTTTGCTTTCAACTTTTTGCATGAGTCGAGCAATCTTCAAGGGGTTCTTCTTGACTTTCCTTCCCCTTTGCTCCAAGTTTGCTGCGAAGGCTATGGAGGACATCGATGCCTCATGATTCAGTGAGAGGAGTTCGGGCGTACCATCGCGAGCAAGACGCCAAGATCGCCGATCTCGGCGCCGGGTCTCCGAGGTGCGAGGCCGACTGAAGGAGCTGGAGTCGGCGAAGAGCCTCGTCGTCGGGCCGGGACCAGCTCTTTGAGAGCGAGACGGCGAAGAACACTTCGAATGTATGTGCCGAGCCTCGAAGAGGAGCTGGGAAGTTGCGGCAGGAGGTCCCGACTGCGCGCCGAACTCCAACGAACTTCGGAGCGTGAAGAGGCCCAGCTCAAGGAGGTGCAAGGTGCCTTCGGGACAGCGGGTGAAGGTCGTCTTTGCTCGTGAGAAAGTTTTGGACCTGGAGGCAGAGGTCGACTCCCTTAAGGAGGAACTTGCTGCCCTTCAGGTCGAGCGTAGGACTTAGCTCTTCTTTTATTTTTAGCTCGCGTAAATCCTGTAAAAAAGAAAACAACCTTTCGGGTTAAATGAGCAAACTCGCAGGTGTTTGGTTCTTGCCTGTTTTTCTCAAGTTCGCCTTCAACATATGCCTATATGATCCCGGTTCTGCAGAAAAAGAAAACAAGTTCCTGCATAGAGCATATAGCATAGATACGAGCAAGTTCCTGCATAGAGCATGTAGCATAGATACGAGCAAAGAAAGCAAGTTCCTGCATAGAGCATGTAGCATAGATACGAGCAAAGGATCCTTGGAAGAAGGGACGGAACGTTCCTATCATACGGAGCCCCCCTGCCATGGACAAAGGTCGTGTCCTCACTGTTGCGAGCACGAGTTTGTTCATGGGAAAATTTAAGGGTCGCTTTGGTCGTGACGATTTTTTGAATGATTTAAATAGGTCGGTGTGTCGAGAAAAGTGTGAGCACAGAGTAGACGAGCTTTAAACCAACAATACGTAGAGCCGCCATACCCGAGTGGTCACTGAACCGGGCTTAGAGTGGATGCTCGCGCCCGACCACGCATGTGATGAAGAGCTCTGCGGAAAGTGAACGATTGGGTGAGCATCCGTGGGGCCAAGGGAAATGGTGCGCACATACTTGTCGGATAAGCTCGTCTGCGATCTTTGGTAGACGGCGATGCTCGCTCGACAAAGCGAGGACGAAACACGAGAAAGAGGGGAAATGTTTTATTGGAAAGAACGCAAAGGCGCGAGATAGGAGTACTCGTCTAAACGTAGAATTTACGTGATTGATCGATGTTCAGTCTTTGGTGAGCTCCCGACCATCGGCATCGCGAGGCGAGCGACCCGGGCGTCTTTGTAGACACGGCCGTGTAGGGTCCCTCCCACCTTGGGGTCACTTGTTGGCTTTCGACGGTCTTGAACTCTTCGTAAGACCATGTCGCCGACTTGTAGGACCCTAGGTCGGACTGCCTTGGTTGCGTGCCTACGAAGAGCACAGAGGTAAACCGCAGGCCGAGCAACGCCCGCTCGCGTGTTGCTTCGACGAGGTCCAGGTCGGCGAGGCGCTCAACCTCTTGATCGATGGAATCGATCGGTTTACCCTTGGGGAACCTAGCACGATTTTGGCAGCAGGATGGCCTCCGCACCGTAAACGAGTTGGAAAGGCGTTTCACCTGTGGCTCGACTCGTCGTGGTGCGACAGCACCAAAGAAACGGCGGGAAGCTCATCCACCCACCGCCGCTTGTCTTTGGTTGAGGGTCTTGAAGACCCTCTTTTATGCCCTGGACTAGCTGCCCATTTGCTCGTTAATTTGCTCCGTTGCTCTGTGGATGCGCCACGCAGGCGAAGCGAACCTTGGTCCCGACCTCTTCGCGATAACTTTGGAATAGTTCATTGGTGAATTGGGTCCCATTATCTCGTGATGAGACGGCCGGGTATCCCGAACCGAGTTACCACATTGCTACGGAGGAACCTCTTGGCCGCTGGGCCGAGATGGTTGAGACGGGCTCGGCCTCTATCCACTTAGTGAAAGTGTCGATGGCCACGAGCAAGTACTTGCAGCCTTCGACCTCGGGGAAGGGTCCAAGGACATCGAGCCCCAGTGTCGAGAACGGCCACGAGAGTGGTATGGTTTGCGGGGCATATCTTTGGTTGACGGGCTTTTCGAGCATGAAGCGGCATGCTCGGCAGTCATTACGATCGACCGTCAGGCCCGCCAAGGCCGTGGGCGATGGTACCCTAGTCGGAAGGCCTTGCTCACAAGCGTTACGAAGACGCAGTGAGCTCCGCACATCCCTTCATGGATATCACGAAGAAGGTCTTGGCCTTCCTCCCGAGAGACGATCACGGAAAGGATTCCTAATGCGCCTTTCCGGTATAGGTCGTCTTCGATCAGTCTGTACTGAGAAGATCGCCTTGTTAGCCGGGAACGCTCGGCTTCTTCCTCGGGCAATGTCCCATGCGCAAGGTACTGGACGAATGGCGTCATCCAATTTGCGCTTTGCTCGAGGAAGGAGACCCTACCGCCGGTCTCTGGTGCCTCCTCTTCAGAGGGAATGGAGGGCTTATGTAGGTGCTCGACAAGCACCCCGCTGAGCGGTGGTTTGAGAGGAACCGACCTTAGACATTTGGTCGACCAGGAATTATCCTTCACGGGGATGTAGATTACTTGAAATTCTTGAAGTATTTCTCCATCTTCCTTACTTCGGCCAGTCTGGCGCCATTGAGGTATCGAACACCGATACTCCTTGTTGACACAGTTCACGACCAACTGTGAATCACCCTTCACAGTGAGCCGTTGGACTCCTAGCGATTTACATGCCCGAAGTCCGGCCAAAAGGCCTTCGTACTCTGCCGCGTTGTTAGTCGCGGCGAAATGTAGTTGGATGGCGTACTGAAGTTGCTCTCCATCCGGGGAGACCAAAACGACGCCAGCCCCCGAGCGCTCGTATGCTCGGGATCCATCAAAATACAAGGTCCAGGAGTTTTCCCTTGAATCATTGGTCCCGCTGGCTGGTGGTGCCGGGGCCGACCATTCTGCCACGAAATCAGCCAAGACTTGTGATTTTATCGCTGTGCGGGCTGAGAACACCAGCTCGAACTCGGCGAGCTCCATTGCCCACTTGGCTATGCGACCACTGGCGTCCTGATTTTTCAGGATTTCCCTGAGTGGGAAGCCGGTCGGCACCACGATCTTGTGTGCTTGAAAGTAGTGACGCAACTTCCTGGAGGCCATCAGCAACGAGTACAGTAGTTTCTGGACCTCGGGGTAACGCTCCTTTGGTCCATGAAGTACTTCGCTGACGTAATAGATAGGTCGCTGGGTACCATCTCTCTCTACCGCTAACACCGAGCTCACCGCTTGCGGGGTTGCCGCCAGGTATAGTAGCAATTCTTCCCCCGCTGTGGGTGTGACGAGGACGGGCGGCTTGGAGATGTACTGTTTTAGCTCTTTGAACGAGCGATCAGCTTCCTCCGTCCACGTGAAGCCATCATGCTTGCGGAGGGCTTTAAAGAAAGGTAGCCCTCGCTCCCCCAGCCGGGAGATGAACCGGCTTAAGGCGGCCATTTTTCCGGTCAGAGCTTGTACTTCCTTTACGCACGTGGGCGACCTCATGTTCTCAATGGCTTCGATTTTTTCCGGGTTCGCCCCAACGCCATGTGGCCCGACCATGTAGCCGAGCACCTTGCCAGCCTTCACGTCGAACACGCATTTTTCTGGATTTAGCTTTATTCGATGCTTATTGAGGTTACAGAAAGTTTCTTCCAAGTCGACAGCGTGACCAAGTACTCTTGCTTTTGACAACTATGTCGTCGACATAGACCTCCAAATTTCGACCTACTTGGTCTGCGAAAGTTTTCTGCATGAGGCGCTGAAAGGTTGCTCCCGCATTTCTCAAACCGAAAGACATGGTCGTATAGCAGAAGGTACCGAATGGGGTGATGAAGGAAGTCTTTTCCTCGTCTTCGCGATAGGCTGATCGATGATAGCCGAATAGGCGTCTAGGAAGCTCATGGTGCGTGACCACTGCCGTCGCGTCCACCAATTGATCTATGCGAGGCAGCGGATAGTTGTCTTTTGGGCATGCGTTGAGACCCGTGTGATCGACGCACATGCGCCACTTGCCTCCTTTCTTCCCGACTAGGCTGGATTGGCTAGCCACTCGGAGTGCTCGATTTCTCTGATGAAGCCAGCTTTTAGGAGTTTGTCGAGTTCCTCCGGATGATTGCTGTTTTTAGGGAAAAGCGTCTAAGTTTCGTCTCACCGGTTTTTTGTCGGTGAACCGCTAGCTTTGTGCTCGACCACCTCCTTGGGACCCGAGCATGTCGGATGGTTCCCAGGCGAACACATCCGACCTTGCCGGAGGAAGGTGACGAGCTCGAGTTCCTATTTGGGATCTAAGGAAGATCCCAAATGAGCGACCTTGGCCGGTTCCGACTTCGTTGAGCGAACAGCCTTGGTCTCTCCTCCAGTGGAGGGCAAGTTTAGGCCGGAATGCTTCGGCTCTTGGTCGAGGCCACGAGTGGAGTAGTGGCGACCATATCCAGCGCTCTTTCGTCGTAATTGAGTGCGGACTTGTGGTTCCTTTGATGGTTATGACTCCGTTCGGTCCGGGAATCTTGAGGCAGCGTCTGGCGTGATGCGGCGGCCATGAACTTGGCCAAGGCCGACTGCCGAGGATGGCGTTGTAGGCCGACTCAAGTCTACCACCTCGAAGGTGATTAGCTCCGCTACAAGTTACTTGGGCCGCGAAACTCACGGGCGGGACGACCTGCCCCAGGTTTGATCGAGGTGCCGGGACTATCGAAGAAGGGCACGGCTACACTCTTGATTTTGGAACGAGGAATCTGCATCTCGTCCAAAACCTTGGGTGAAATAAGGTCCAAAGAGCTCCTGAGTCTATGAGGACCCGACCAAGCACGGTATACGATGGTGGGGTTCACGACCATCGGAAGCCTCTGGGGTTTGGTCATCCCAAGGGGACAATCGTTCTTGGAGAAGGTGAGGGATATTTCAGACCATTTAATTTCTTTGCCGGAAGCTTACCCTGGGTAACATGGTGCACTTCTCTTGCGGCGTCCTTTAAGTCCCGGCGGGACTTGTAGGCGGAGGAGCCCCCGAAGATGACCGCTATGTGATTCTTTGGTTCTTGGTATTCCATGTTATCCTCACTTTCCTCGGTGGGCTGTTTTCCTTTGCCATTTTCACCCTGCTCTGGAAGCGTCGGCATGGGGCCCCTGCCGCTGTAAAACTGCTCCAGGCGGTAGGTCCATGTTCGGCAATTCCGTAGGTCGTGCCGTCGCTGGTGAAGCGGATGATGAGAGGTCGCCCCGTCGGGCCGCTTGGTCGCCTCGTTCTCGAGGCCTGTGTGGTTGTCCTCTTCCCCGAGCGTTAAACCCCCGGCGCTGCGGCTGGGCTGCTTGGGGTTGTTGTTGTTCCACCGCGGCTACCATGGCTGGCGAGGGTTGCTTTTTCTTCTTCTTCTTGATCTTCTTGTCTCTGAGTCGACCCCTTTTTGCTAGCCGAGGTCTCTAGGCCAGGTGGCGGCGACTTCCCTTCATCCACATTTTCTTCCATTGGGCGGCTTCATCTGCGTTGGCGTATCGATCGGCCATCGGAAGAGCTCGTTCGCCGTTAGATCGGGTGGATCTCCAGGTCCTGCGTGAAGCGCCGCGTCCTGCACCCGAACTTGAAAGCTCGGACGGCGGCTTCGTCCGATATGTTCGGGATCGAAGTTCGGACCTGGATGAACCTCTGGACGAATTGTCGCGAGGTTTCCCGTCCGTCTGTATCAAGCGCTCAGGTCGCTCCTTTCCGGCGGATGTAACAGCTCTGGAAATTTGCTCGGAGCGCGGCGCTGAGCTGCCCCCAGGACCGTATGGATCCTTCCTTCTGATTGAAAAGCCACGTACGAGCGGCTCCGTCCAGAACCGTCGGCAGGTAATTTGCCATCACCCCCTCATCGCCTCCGGCGGCGAGGATGGCGGTAGTATATATGGAGAGAAATTCGTCCGGTTCGGGTCCGTTGAATCTTCGACGTGGCCGGGCTTGAATATGTTCGGCCATACGACGTTCCGGAGGGAGCTCGTGAAGGCCTGGCAACCGAAGCTCGGGATTTCGCGGTGAAATCCTCGGTCGCAGCGGCCTCCACGCGGGTCTTCCGCCCAACGCCCGTCTTGGCCGAGTCGAGAAGACCTCATGCGACGGTCGTGCCGACGACCGCTTGGTCGTGGAAGCGTTGAGCGCTTCATGTCTGGGCGATTATAGAGGTACCGCTCACGAGGTTGCTCTGCGGCTTGTTCGGCTTTTCGGATCGGGTTAGCGATGCAGGCGATCTCCGAGCATGACTCCGAGATTCACCTCTGTGCGAGCGCATGGGGGAGCGTTTGTGATGGTCCCGGGAAACACTCCGGGCATCCCGGTCACGGGGAGGATCCGAGACTTTCAGCTCGGCGGCAAGCCTTTCCAAATCTTCGGCTACGACCCTGCCCACGGCCTCCAAGTCTACTTGCTCGGGAAGCTGCGCGAGTCACGACGGCCGCCGCCAAGGCTCAGAATCGCGTTCCCGTTTCCGGTGAACTGGCGGCGGTGAGCTTTGACGGCGCTCCGGAGCGCGATCGGGAGTTCGGTACCCGCGAGAGTTCCTTTCCGTGGAAGCGCACCTCCCCTTTGCCTGGCGGCGAATGCTCGCGAGGGTCTTTCCTAAGGACGCCTCCAGGTGGAGTCTGGCCGCCTCGTAGTGGTCATGCTTGGCAGCGTCCGAGGATCCTTCTCCGGGCTCCGCACGGCTCCCGGCCACGTTGACTCGACGAGAGCGGGATGAAAGCGATGGGGACATCATTGTATCCCCTTGAGATGCAGTCTCTCGGTCGAGCTCTAGGTCGTCTGGTATGTCCAGGCCATCGTAGAGCCCGTCGTAGTCATCCTCGGGGTCCTCGAGGGTAATGTTTGGGGAATGGAGGCCCTGTCCTCGCATTCCCGTGTCCGGGGAAGGGCTCCCAGACTCAGTGTGACCGATAGGATCGGTCACCCTGGCCACGTTGTCGACGGCGTAGTACACGTCGTCATCTTCAACGTGGTCAAAAACGCAAAGGTCCCGAGTGTCTCCCGAGTTTGGCATCCTCGAGGATCTTGATCTGCACGGGAATCAAGCTGTCGTCCCCACGGACGGCGCCAGCTGTCGACGATTGGAGAACGGCTCCCGTCGAGCTTACTTGTTGAATGGGGGATCAACAGAGCCCCGTCGTACGGATCGAAGAGGTCGTTCGAGTGATGCGAGGTCGGGAGAAGAAGAAAAAGGGGGACACGGTGTTTATCCTGGTTCGGGCCTCCCTCTGCCGGGATAACAGCCCTACTCCAGTGTATTATGTTCTATCTCTTTTTTCCCTCTCCCTTTACAAATCTTCAGGGGGGTTTAAATAATACGACTATAGGTACCGAAAAAGGCAACTACCTCCTGGGATCACGCTATGTATCCATATCCGTGACCCGGCCCTTGATTCGCCTTGTTGTTTTGAATTTCGGGTATGATCTCCCTTGATCTTCGGCTGATTGGTTGGCTCCTTCCTTCTTCGTAGCGTTCGCCGGGCCCTCCGACCAAACACCCGAGTAGGTCGTGGCCTCTACGAGCACGCTTGCTCGTGGGGGGGGCGTGTTTGGTGCTTCTGCGAGTAAAGGTGCAGACGCGTATGCTCGGAGGAGAAGGAGGGATGCTCGTTTCATTCTCCCGAGCATCTTCTTCTAGTATCGCTTGGTCGGCGGGTTTAGCTTTTTACGGGGGTACCGTGGTCTTTTGCCGGATAGTCAATCCCCGACAAGAAGGGAAATCGCATCATCAACGGTAGGTAATCATATCTCAACTGCAGTTACGGGATCAAACTGCAAAGACGGTTGCAAAATCTAGCAGACACAAATGTAGTACAAACCTATGGCATGGAGGGCTATAAAAACAGATGATGTGGTTAACCAAACTACACAAAGAAAATGCTCCCAGGTGGAGGGTTCAGGTGGCAAAATTCAAACACCAACACTCACATTGCGGTGATGTGCATGAGCTCATGTGGTAAGGGCACTCTCAAAGGCGAGAGAAAAAAAGACGGAGCCGACTTGTAGAGAGTTCTTGGAAGAGGACGATGACTTCAACGGATAAGAGTTAAGATGGAGATTGTTAATTATGGTGAGTTATATATTATCTTTTAGGATTTGAAAAGATGTGTTAGATGAATCCTAGTAGGATTATGATTCGTACTTTCTTTCGGAATAAGATTAAGGGAGCTATGTAAACCCATGAGATGGTCACGAAGAAGAACCAACCAAAAAGTTACAAGCCAACTCATCCAAAGCAAGAGATGCACAAGAGAATTAGAGGCTAGATTATTCTTTAGCACTGGAGCCCCGTTCGTTTCAAATCTGCTTAAAAAAGCGGATTATTTATCGAACGGGAGGATTCTGAACAACTTCTCTGAGAATCGGAAGTTGCACTCTATACAGAATCAGGATTCGGCTGGAACCTGATTCTCACTAATTCTTGTTGATTCTGGTTGGCCCAGTCCGAAACCTAGAAGTCGCAGCCGACTCAGCCCGATTCTCTCATAATCAGAAGTAGCTTCTCCCATAATACAGAAGCTGAAATGAACTGGGCCTAGATTCTTGTATAGGGTAAGAGTCCAAATATCCTAAAAGGTTTGAGAGGTTGTGAGAGAGCAGCAATCATTTGAAAATTTTCAAATTTTTACTATGATTTTAGGATTTTTTCAGCGAGGTTTTGGTTTTTTTTACTGAGATGATAACAAATTCGATCGGTTTTTATGTTTATAGGACCGAATTTAGCATTAATTTTTTTTATGGTGAATTAAATGCCTTTTCTGAGGAATATATGTGAAAATTATGTAAAAAAAAATACAACATAAATTTCGGTCATATTTGCCGAAATTTCACAGGGGGTTGAATAGGGCCAAAATTTCGATTTTGCCGGCTATCAAAATACCGGATGTAATTTTTTTTTCTATTTAGACTGAAATTCCAAAATATCATCGAAATTTTGGATTTCGGCCGCTCGTGAGACGTCATCCAACAATGAAATTTGTAATGTTGGGTGCGGCACAATAGTCATCAACTATGGTCCTATCATTACTCGCAAGTATATTTGCAACAGACTTTTTATTATTTTCAGGAGGTAACAAAATTTATATTGGGATAGAAACAAGGGATACCAAAAGCTGTTGTATTCATATTTTTAATTTTTTTTTTAGTTCTTGGTACTATTTTAATGTAAATTTTGGTACTTTTAACGATGGTAAAATGTCTTGTATTTATAATGGTCACAGAAGTAAAATAAAATGTGGGTTTGCAAAAGTTCTAGAATACTGATCCCGTGGTTACGAAAATTTCAGGTCAGGAAAAGAAATTAGCGAAGATTTTTAATTGTTGTATTCGACATTTCGACGGGTCGCTTCATTAAAAAAAACAGAGAGCAACCTGCGAACCATTTCTAGCATCCGCAACTTCGCATCCCCAATTCCTGACGCTCCCATCCTCCCAATGAGCCTTTCCTCAGAACCCTGCACCAAGATGGCGGCTCCGACCAACTGCACCACCTTCTCCGGCCAGGTCTGGGCGGAGCTCCGCCTGGCCGACGCTGGCGACGTGCCCCACATCTACAGCCTCATCTACCAGATGGCGGAATTCGAGCTCCTCACCGACCTCTTCGCCACCACCCACGACCTCCTCACCTCCACGCTCTTCCCCTCACCCCAGCCCCCTCCCTTCACCTCTTTCACCGCCCTCATCCTCGACATCTCTCCCTCCCCCATCCCCTCTTCTGCCTCCACCATCGCCTCCCGCCGCCTCGACCTCTCCGCGTCCCTGCTCGCCGACCCGGAGGCCGCCGCCTTCGCCTCCCCGCGCGGCGGCGGGCGCGTCACGGCGGGGTTCGCGATCTGCTTCCCCAACTACTCCTCCTTCCTCGCCAAGCCCGGGCTGTACGTGGAGGACATCTTCGTGCGCACGCCCTGGCGCCGCCGCGGGCTCGGCCGGATGATGCTGTCCTCCGTGGCCGGCAAGGCGGCCGAGCTCGGGATGGGGCGGGTGGAGTGGTGCGTGCTCGACTGGAACAAGAATGCCATCGACTTTTATGAGGCGATGGGCGCAGAGGTGCTCCCGCAGTGGCGCATCTGCCGGCTGACCGGCGCCGCGCTCGACAAATACAAGGGCAACCAGGAGGAGGCCGCCGGGAAGGCCGAGTAGGTCATAGGAGATGGAAAGGTTGGTTCTTGGTTGTCCAGACTCCAGAGATTGGTAATAAAGGTGGTAGATTTTGCCTCCGCTTCTCTGCTCCACTTGGTGTTGCAGTCTTGTTAGTAATGCAGTGCATTGGATCAGTTCTTTATTGCGATGCATCAGAGTGATGTGCTAAGCTATAGGGACTTGTTCTTGCCTATGTTCTCTTCAACCTTGGAGTCTTATGCAGTTATGCCTAATTTGTCTTCAGATTACACGGCAGTTGGTTTTGCTCTTTTAGTCATTTGAGGCTGAGCATTAGGTTGAGGATTTGGGTGGGAAAGGGATAAAGTTATACCGATAATACACGTATATATAGAGTAATATATGTTAAACTAAACTATATCAGTACATGATCGTAATAGCAAATTATATAAATCAGACCCAATAAATATGATAGAAAAAATATGCTATTTGAGAGTCAATAGAACCGACTAATTGTCAGGATAAATGTAGCCATAGAAAATATGTAATGAATAGGCTTGACCTTACTGAATATTCAAATAGAAAAATCTGGATATTCAGATCTCGTCTCGTGTTTACATCCGATACTGAATCCAAATTCAAGTATACGGATTCTGTTTCGGATTTGATCGGATAGTGAAATCACTTTCCGAATTCGATTTTAATTGGATCTGGCTTTAGATCGGATGGGAAATATTCGACCATTTTTACCTCTATTTATATGGTTACGACTTATGAGGTATTGTTAAGTAGTTCGGGTTTTTATTTGTTTGCTAATTAGTTCGGATCGTGGACGTTCAGGAACTAGCTATGCAGTTTTGTTATCGATTCTAAATTTATATATGTGTGTGTATATGTGTGTATGCATATATATGCATTAGTAGTTGAAGTAAGGGTGTTGTATATCAAAGCCTGTGCAACACCGTGCGGATTGACGTCATGTGTCTCGTTTCCTCAATCTATGAAGCCTAATATTTCGTCTCCCGAGCTGGCTGCTTGGGATTGAGGAAGCGGGACATGTGGCGTCAATCCGTACGGTGTTGCACAAGCCATGATATACAACACCGTTGCATAGAATTTATTTCCCAGGTTTGATAGCCGGCGCGACGGTTGGCCGAGATAGCCCGAACCCGAGTAGTGTTGTGTGAAATCTATAGTTCTCCAATGTGATTCTTATTCTGTTTTTTGTAAGGATGGTCGAAGGCCTAACTCCTAGCAAGGACTTAGCAAACTACACCAAGCGTTTACCAATATATATATATTTACTAATGCGAAATTTCCGAAACGAGTCTCCCATAGATGGTTCACACCGGAAATTACGAAAACTCTGGATAATCCGCAAGTTTGTATACAATACAGAGCTTATATAAGGTAAACATACGAAACAATTTGTACGAATTATCTATGGAAGGGCGTCCCATGCTATACGTTTCCCACTCCCACGTAAATATCTCTACGATGATCCTATCTAATTAATAAACAAGACATGGAAATTTAAGATATGGTATTCTCCATCTCTAGCTATGGGCGCTACCTGATCACCGTACCTAACTTGGTGAGAGTTCGTGCTTGTTTCATGCCTAAGCCCACCAAATCAGTCGGCCCCTCTCTTGCTATGGCCGAAGTCGTCGTGGCCGACGAAGTGTCGGTTCAGTTTCGTGCTTGTGGCCTGGGTCTGCTTCCCTTCCTATCATCGTGGTTGATTCACCTCTCTAAAAAGATTCATGAACTTGTGCAAACAGAAGTTTTTTTTTTTTTCTCCATTGCTCCTTGGTGCTAAGGAGCCTGCTATAGTGCTATGCCTGAATGTATCTGATGATAACACTTGTATATTGTTGGACTTCGCCCAGGTGTGGGAATCGGAGCACCTGTGGCATGAGGCGCGAGGTGTGATACGGCGTTTTTTTTGTAAACAGTCCGGAGAAACATTTTCGTTAATATACCATGGCGTTTTTGTAAATAGTCCGTAGAAACATTTTCGTACTAATACACTGAGCATCTCAGCGGCGTGATTGAATACCCGGATCAAATCAGAGTTCACGCCGCCCGCCCTGAACAAATAGAATAGGAGGCGTGGGCCACAGGTCGCACATAAGCCATCGGGTCGCACGACAGAAGAACACCCAACATAAAGATGCTTGCCCATTCTTCGATCTTTCAAATAAAAATATTGGGTATACAGCACCAGGATGAAAGCATAATTGCCAATCTTGGTATCATTAGGCCGGTAGTCCCCATCCGGATCTTTCAAATAAAAATCTTGGGTATACCGCACCAGGATGAAAGCATAAGAGTTCCCTTAAGCAGTGCTTCTATGCTCTTCCTTCTAGTACAAGTTGTACAAATCTTGAAGCAAGCGAAAAGGTAAATAATCACCATCTACCATCCATTCATGCTTTAATAGTTGTGCAACTTTTAAAAGGAAGAGCATAGAAGCACCTCTCTTCTCTTAATTGAATGACGGGATAACAAGAGACCTTGTCGGCGGCCAATGTCAAACCAGACCGGCGATGAAATATAATAGACGATGCATTAGACAGCAACTACATTCTGCTCACATTAGACAGCAACTACATTCTGTGAACTGAGACATTGAGCCTTTGTCTCACCATTTGACATGCACATATTCAAAATGGTACATGGACATGATACAACAAGATTTCGAAATCAGATGATTACTTCTGTGTTCATAAACATTATCAGGGATTAAATACATCACTGAACTGAAAAAAAGAAAAGAATGAATAACCACATGTCAATGAGGGAGATCAGCTTATGCAATTCTACATTGATGCAGCAGGGTAAGCCTTTATCCCAACTATTTCTATTTCCTAGTTTCTAGACTAAACTTACATTGTTAACAAAGGAATAAACACTAGGCCTATCAGCTGTCAGGTGGTTAAATACGTGAGCTACTACAACAAAGAAGGCCGCAACACAAACAGCTGGAGCTTTGCCCCCAGCTGTGACCAGTCACATGAAAACTAGAACATGTCAATAATGATTAAACTTCTTTCTATGGCGACTGTAGTCGGAGACATATCTAAATCTCTGGCCACATTCAGGAGCCGAGCACTTATAAGGGCGCTCTCCTGTGTGGACTCTGACATGTTCAGTCTGAGCCCACAACCACTTGAAAGTCATTCCACAACCATTCCAGGGGCATTTGAATGGTCTCTCGTCGCTGTGGACACACTGATGACGCTTCAAGTATTTGTGCGAGCTGAAACGCTTGCCACATGACTCATCGGTGCAAATATTGCGCTGGTGGGCACGAAGTTCAGCTCTAGTTTCAAATGTCATGTCACAAAATTCAATGTCGCACTGAAATGATCCCACCTTTGTCCTCCTACCCTTTTCCGCAGCTGAAGCTTCTACAGTGTTTGTCTTCTTTGCCACCTCTTCAACTACTGCAGGTCTAGTCCTGGGTCTCAAGCTCTCACAGGGAGAGCGAGCAAAGCTCCCACAACTCTGTGAACTACCAGAATTTAACTCTGATTCCCTCTTTCTTTTGCGTTTGCATCTGACATAACATATTATGTCTGTTCTATTTGAGCTTCCAATGCTTCTAGACAATATGTCTGATACAGGGAAGTCGTGTGGCCGGTCAACATATTGATCCTTTTTTGATGCGTCTGAAATTTTGCCTGTTTTCGCCAAGAAAGAGGAAGCCACACAACTTGCTGAACTGCCAAGAATTCCTGTGTCATCCTTGGAACCCTGGTAGTTCCAGCCATCAACTTCTTCAGCATTTTCTCGTTTCTGTTGTATTTCAGTGTTCTGAATAGCAAGCAATTTATCAGTTGCCAAATTGCAACAAGTCTGACTCTTGTATGAAAGAGCAGCACCAACAGAAGAGCCAGACATCTCTACAACTACACCTTGTGTAACATTATCTGCAGAGTGGTCATTGCTAGCCGGTGTCATTAATGTCAAGGAAGCTTTGCCAACCTCATCTTTTCCAGGAGCCTCTGCTACCTTGGGCTCTTCAGCTAAAACACCAAGTAAAATATCAAAAGAATTCGGTTCTGTGTAAATTGATTTTCCATCTTCTCCAGAGATTGCATTTGACGAAGCAACTTGCACGTCTTCTGAAATATTGGGATCTCTCTTTGGAGATTCATGCCGTAACTTACTGCGATTATTGCTGTTGAGCTTGATGGCCTTGACATTAGAATGGCTGGTATCAACCAGTACTGGGTTGAAAGAAGTTATTTCCATTTTCGAATAACTTACTGCCTGCAACTCATCTCTCATCAAATCATGAGCGATAGACAGCGGCTCAGTTGAACAAGGATCATCAGTGGAGGCCAGGCAGCCCATGTGCAGACTACGCCGTCTGTCAACACTAGAAATCATCTCACCACAGCTTGACTTTGGCCCCACAAGAACAGCACCAGGATCACGTGCCTCAGGTTGATCCTCAGTTGCGGATTTGTTAGTTTTTAATACAGTACCAGAGCAGTAAGATGTCTTAGCACAATTTCCCTCATTTTCAAGGGTTCCTGGTACTGTGGCACTATGTGGTTCTTCTGAAATAGCCACACCTCTTATCGGGCATGGACCAACTAAGTTTCTGCTGGGAGTATCACAAAGCATCATGTTCTCCTGGTCTTTTTGAACTTGCAACTGTTTATCTTTGCACTCTGAAGTAACATTATGAAAATCCAAGTTCTCATGTTTACATATGCAGTTCATGCTGTCTTCCTCAGCGATGCTTTCATTATCAAGAAACTGTTGAACAGAAAATGCAGAACTACTCAACTCAGCTGATTGGACACATCGTTGTTCAATGGTAAATTCAGCTGATACTGCAGCAAGTGGGGGTGAATCCTCGGAATTCAATGAACAAATAGAGTCATCACAAGTGCTAACACTTACTGGACGCTCACAAACTTGATGCATCATAGGATATTCAGCCAGAGCAACAGGGATATCAATAAGACAATGTATGTCTTGATCATTCTCCTCAGAACACATGCACATATCGGCTATGTAATCGGATTCATGCAGCCTACTTGGTTGCAGGAGGACACCTTGTTGAAAAGTTTGTAGGCCTTTTCCTCTGTCATGATCATTTCCAAAAGTGCTAGGCTTCGTTTTTGTAACTGCAGGATCAACTTTCTCAAAAGTTACTGTGGTGTTAGAGCTAGAAACAAAACCAACAACCCTGTATGGAGTCCGTGCTTTCCTGCAGAGCCATTTGAGATTTGGAACAACTGAAATAGGTGAAGGCTTGGAAAATTGTCCCCAAAATGATAAAGGAGATTGTTCTTGATTCCCTGGCGTTTCTTTCCTAAGCTTGGCACAATATTTCAGGTTTAGACCCATCTGTGATGTCCAATCTCTTCCATCTTCCTCATGCCCCTCATCATCAATTGAAATGTTGATTATATGTAAATCAGACTTGGATGCATTTGCAAGTGAAACATCTTTACAGTCAAACTGAAACTCGATTTCCTCAGCTATTGATATTGCAAGAGCTTTTAGTTTGATATAATCTGCAGAAATGGAGGGCAAAAGTATAGGTCAGTGAACTTCAGGAGATATGGTAATCAAATAATGGAAGTTAAAATGACCACTGAATTCAAATCATGATTTTCAGAACACGAGTTCAAGGGAGATATTTGGAAGGAGACAAGTGGCCCCAACTAGGGATCATTTGCATGCATCTGTAATTGGCTCCCTTTGTTGGCAAATATGTAGAGGGCAAATGAATAATATTATATCAGGCTAGCAAAACTGACCATTTGGAAGTGTGGGTCTACGGTCCACTGGATTGCTTGGTTTGATTTTGTGTTGTGTGCGTTGGAATCTGTGCTGCAAGTGTGAATCCAGTGCTCGGTGGATTGCTTACTTTGTGTGATATGTGTGCAATCTTGAGAAAGTGATCCTTTTGTTCTTAAGTTTGGACTTGGTGACATAAATAATTTCAGGGTAGACAAGTGTCTTTCAGCAGTCAAGCGAGGGATTGACTATTGCCTCTTATCCTCCCTCGCTCCATTCCATCCTTGCATTATCCTAGACCGTTTTTATAAAGGATCCAAAAGGCAGCCCATTAAATAACTAGCATGAATAGATGACTGACAGACTGAGCATAACTCCTAGCCCACGTTTTGCATCAGCAGCAACACACAAATCAAACCTAGAGTGGTCTATCTTCTCTGTTTTTTTTTTCCTTCTAGACAATAAAAAAATCACTTCAGTACTCTAACCAGGAAAACAGTGAGCTCATAGTATAAAATACCATCAGTTTATCTCCCTTCTTTCCCTTCTTTTGAAAAAGTAGCAAAATTTAGCAAGACATAATTTTTCTTAGAAAAAGAATATCAAAACAGCTTTCAACGTTCAAGCAACATGAGACATGTTCAGAAAACTCCATGAGAAAGGATGAGAAGGAACTATTCATACGTGAATCATAATAGTGAGTCTAGTGAGTACAGACTAATAAATTGAATAGTCCTTGTCAGTTATAAAAGTAGGATGGGGGGGGGGTAATTATTAGATGATACAATAACCTACTTGCATGTAATCTGCCGATTACATACATGCAAAGGAATGCAATTAATTACAAACATAGTTCAGCTGCATAGCATCAGCCACATCGAGCAAAATAACAGAATTCGATTGTATAGGCTCTGTAGTCCTTAAATAATAAATTGGTTTTTATAAACAATCCAAGGGTGCAAGTCAATGCATGGTTATCATGGTGCCCTGGCAAGGCGAGTTGCCTCCGGGACGCCTAGACGCTTGGGTGATAGTTAGCGGACCAATACAAATGAAGTAGCAAATATAGTAATATACGGAATTAAAAAAACGAACACAAGCTGTAGCTGAAATTGGAGTCATCGGATTCAAAAAACGGAATTAAATCCACCTTTGGATCTCTTTGAAGTCCAATTGGAATTAAAAACCGGCGCGTCTTGGTCACGGGCTACGGTCGAGTGGTAGTCGGCTAGGCTCGCAGGCGAGAGGCGAGGCGGCCGGCACATCGACGGGCCTGAGGTCGGCGGAAGGCAAAGACTGGTGCGGGCCGACGATCCGAAGGTGGAGTCGGCGCCGTCGGTTTGGACGCCTAAACGTCTAGGTGGTCGCCTGACGCTCTCTAGGTGAGGCGCCGGGCCTTGGCGCCCCCCTTCTGCCACCGGACCGCCTAGGCGACGCCGTGATAACCATGAGTCAATGCTTCACAAATTCACAATGCTCCTTCCAATTAGAGGGCTTCCTGGTCATCATCTAATTATACTCTACTGGTAACAATTTGCATAAGTCACTTATGTTACATTTATCCTGTACTTGCTTAGTTGGGCTTTGCTACTTCGCATTACAAAAGACAGAAGCTATTGTATTCCACGATACCAAATAAAAATATTAATTTCCATCATGCCAAAATATATTCTAGAGAGATAATCTTCATTACAAAAGAAGTCATAAACCATTAATAGCAAAGAAAATTTCTTCCCACAGATTAAGACAATATAAATAAGTGTAGCTGGCTGCCTGCAAATGGAAAAACAAAATCTTTGCAAAAACAAACATAATAACCAAACAAAAAATTGTCAAATGAACAATAGTTAATGATTTCACATCCCGTGTGCAGGATCAAGGCAACATCCATCGGCAATCAAATAGGATTTGACTATATGAGAACAAAAGAAGTTAGCATTATATCCTACCTGAATGGCAAATGATGAGGGCATGGGCACCACCTTTGCCCTCAAGCAACTCCTCAATCTCAAGGGCATGTTCCAAGCAAAAGATCCGAGGCCGTGCAAATGTACAACTTTTATTCCAGTTGATAGTGTCGGCACAACCTTCTACAGCTTGTGCATCCACGTCACCTCCACCGGATTGTTTACTCAATTCCAAGCCAAAACAGTTGCTTGGTATTTTCTTCTCAGTTGTCTCTGTATCAATGCACGGATGAAGGGTATTTTCACCACTGCAAGAATGTGAACTATTACTATATTGCTGCATGGGACCATCAAATTCCTTCTCCATCAAAGAAACACCATCTTTATGTGACTTAACATTCTCAGGACTGATGTTAGCCGCCTGTTCCACAGGGCTGGAAGATCTATTGGCAATAAATGGACATCCTGATAAATAGGCAGAAACCATTGTCACAAGGATACACAGATGGAAAAGTACAATAAAAGCTATTTAATAAACAAGCAAGGATACACATTTATCAATGGAAATCTGTGTATTTTAGTAATACTAATAAGAGCTCATCTATGCCTAACTTATTGAGTTGGTGTAAATGTATCATCAAAACATCAGCAAAAGATAAAATTCTTGCTAAAAAACAAGATTAAGATGGTAAGTTTCTAGTGTACTAAGCAGGTGACAACGTGCACAGCACAATAAAAAAAGTCACCGCGACAAGCTTAATGATAGAAATAACATAAAATATTTTTGAGAAGTACAGATCGGTCCAATTGATCATAATCCATTCCATGCCTGAAGATCACATCAATTTTACATATGATTGTTTTTTTTTTTTTTGGAACAACTTGCTCATATGCTAAAAGAAGCTGACTCTCAAAGTCACATATTATGTTAACAAAAAATCAAGGGTGTTAAAAAAGACCCCTCCCAGAGAGGTTCATCATGCAAGAACAAAACATTGGCTAGCTGCAGCTCACCAAAGGCCACTAGAACATGTTCAAAGTGAAGTAGTAACAATGAGAACACAACTAATCTATTTGCCACGCAAAACAAGACCGTCAAGAAATATCTACAATAAGTCCTGTGCAAGACAAAAAAATCTGCATCCATAGAATAGATTTTTCACTTATTTCCTGCATCTACAAAAGATTGGAACCTAAGAAGGCATACCGGAATTGCCATCATCAGAAGAACACGGTAATACATTTAAACGATTCTCTTTTTCACAATTCAACTTGAATCTTTCTCTATCAGCAAGGTGCATCTCTTCCAATGCTTTTCTGGAAGGTTGCAAAATTGCCATGAATGGATAGCCAAGAATTCCACAAGCAACACAAGTCAATGAACCAGAATCAATTCTCAGATCAAAAGGCAGGTCATCCTCATCATCAGCATCAAGTTTTTCCTCCTTGGAAGCAGACGTAGCATTGGGTGACTTGCTATCAGTAGACATGCATTTAGGTTGTGTCCCAATTGTACATGAACTACCATCAGATGAACTGTTATCTTTGGGGTTGCATTGGATAGATTTAATTCTGCGACCATCTTCAGACTTCTCAGGAGCTTTTGAGCCAGAAGGGCAGGGATGTAGAGCAGTAGGAGATGGAAGCAAGTCAGGCTCCCAGAGAATGACGTTATCAATTGATTTCTTTTTTCGAAAAGAACACAAAAGTTCATTTTCACTAATCATGTCCTGTAAAAATTCCTGTTTGACCAGCAGTTCTCTTTCTTCTTTTCTCCGATCTCTCAAGCGAGAAGTTCGAATTCCAGACAATAATTCTCTGGGGGTTCTGAAATTAAAATGAAACCACTGGATTCAAGGTGAAGAATATAATAAGCATTTGGCACCATCATGATTATAATATAGAAAGCCAAAACCAATACAGCTAAGCATAATTAAATCCACAATTATAATATGGACACCAAGAGCACCAGAGGTAATGCTTAAAATATACAAAACCACATGTGTGCTTCTTATGTTACAAATTTTGATTAACCCATAAACGTCCAATATAAGGTGAACACGGAAGCAACAGATAAACATTGGATAAAAAAGGCAAGTCAAGAAATACTATCTAAATCAGAAGCAAAACTTCATTGTCATCCAATCCTGATTTTGTCCAACTAAATTAAAACCGATTTTTTATAAACAATATAATTCATAATAAAATTAAACATTTATAAAATGTGAGGTAAAGCAACAGATAAACATTGGATAAAAAAGGCAAGTCAACAAATACTATCTAAATCAGAAGCAAAACTTCATTGTCATCCAATCCTGATTTTGTCCAACTAAATTAAAACCGATTTTTTATAAACAATATAATTCATAATAAAATTAAACATTTATAAAATGTGAGGTAAAGCAACAGATAGACATTGGATAAAAAAAGGCAAGTCAACAAATACTATCTAAATCAGAAGCAAAACTTCATTGTCATCCAATCCTGATTTTGTCCAACTAAATTAAAACCGATTTTTTATAAACAATATAATTCATAATAAAATTAAACATTTATAAAATGTGAGGTAAATTTCAATAAAATACGAAGGAATAAGATGCTGCCATTGTTAACTTTGTTTGGGAAGTTGACATTGCTGGATTCACAAGTACTGGCATTGTTAAGAATTCCTACGGACGTTAATATCGAAAGTTTTCCTGCCATTCTGTTTTGATTACATATCAAAACATATGTTTTGGGCTTGGCATTCTCCTGAAGATGTTTTAATATTTTATCGCTTTCATGCTCAGTTCTGACACGGTACAACCAAATGAGTGATTGTTATATATTGAATATTTCACTATGTATTATTTGTTCACTTACATCTGAATCCCTTTATGAATTTTCTCGTTTCGTCTTAAAACTAGCTGACTGTAACCTTCAACCATGTTATCTCATCTAATACATCCCAAACAATGCTATGCAACGGAAAATTTAAACTATCAACAAAAATTCAAAATTAAAATTGTAAAATCAGGGAAATAACGTATCAAGAACTTAATTTTAATCTAAAATTTTATGAAAATAAAGGTAAAAAATTACTCAATTTATCATTAAAAACATTATTTAATAATAAATAACACAGGAAAGCCATCAGTGCCAGATTCCCCAGGCACTCTAGCAACTTCAGCTTCCCATGGGAAGTTGGCACTTGGCAATGCTTGCTAGAATCCCCAGGGAAGCTAGCAATGTCAGTGCCTTTCCTACTTCACAAATTTTCACTTGCAGTTCCCTAGATTCTAATTGTGTTTATTTCTGATCCTCTTAATAAAAAGTTCTGTAACTAAAGCCCTGTATAAAGGTGTGACGACCAATGAACATGGAATAAATTTATTGTTGACCAAACCAAGAATCAGAATGGATCGTATTCACTCCATCAGTAATTACATGCAATTTATGTTGAATCACATTATAGCAACTAGTGACTCTTGCTGCTACGAACTGGCTGGCAGTTTGTAAGCTACATGTTAAGTACATGCTACATTCAACAAAATATATGCTTTAGGTAGTGAAGTAATGCAAGATTGATACTTTGTACTGAAGAATATGAACTTTCTACTTATGATCGTCATGAATTGGAAGTCCTTTTATTGTGGAACTCCTTTTATGTGTTCCAATAACAACATTTCTATCTAGCAACGCGATCTGGATCCCAAATCATCAATCGGATATATTTGGTTCAATGTACCAGATGATTTCAACGCGTAGTGGCCCCAGCGTAAGTTCCAATAGATGTCCATAGTGGCCCAAGCATAAGTTCAAATAGATGTCCAGATACTTTTGAAATTATGCATGATCGCTTCACTGGCCAGACCTAACAAGTACATCTAATACCAGAGACTGGTTTATTTTTTGAGCCAGGGGTATGTCCCTCCTGGCTAAAAAAAAAACTTTGGTGACCAGACCTAACAAGTACCTCTAATTAAAGCCACTAGCTGTACCATTGGGTTTGTTAAGAGAAGTTACTACTATTCTACTGTGTTGGCCTGTGGGTAAGGTAAAGAAAAGTCCATTGTCAGCCAAAAATTGAACTCCAACCAGTAAAGTTTACCTGGATATAAAAGAAACTGCTAGCAAGTACAGTAGCTGTTGATGGGAGAGCATTGGAAGATAATTCATCACAGCCCTTCGAACTGCAGCTTCTTTGGCAAACTTCAACCATTGGGGAGTTGCAAAGTTGGCAGCTTCTCCACAATTAAATCCTGTATTATGTTGGTCAGAACATATAGAAATGCTAATTAAATGCATATCAACAAAGAAAATGTAAACATGTACATACTCAGGTTCTACATTGTACAAACGGACTATAAACCGCATTGTCTGTTAAATATTACTTCAGGCGGGGAAAAAAGTTAAGTATTAAAATCCCAATTAGCACCGTCTGTTATCTAGAATATCCTAAGTTATTCTGATGTAAAAATACAACAATTGAAATGTAGAACAGTTGTGGTGTAACTGATCACATATTACTACAATTGCATTGACAGCTACACCAATTGTCTAGATCCATGCAGCCACAAGCACTGTCTATTCTAAATAATTTGTGTTTACTGCCAGTGCCAAAAAAAATTACAGCATAGCTGGAATGGGCAGTTTAACAATTAGCACATCAGGATGAAATAAATGCATTACCAAGCATAATAGGTTCCAAAGGCTGGATAATTTAACTCACCATGGCTAAACCCAACATGGTAGGCCCTTGGGAATGTCACCACAAATTCACCAGGATACTGTACCAATCTGAAGCACAATGCATATTAACACAGGAATTAATTAAAAAAAACTTTGTTGATACCATAGGCACTTGACAAAAAAAATTGACCAATGACCATGTCAGAGCTTGTACCTACAGCAGGGCACACCACAGGCTACAAGGACCTCTGGGGACATCAATGTTGTTTTCTCCCCAAGCACTGCCAGCGACACTGCACACACCAACAATGAGAGCTCATGACACCACAAGGCCGCAACATACAAATCACAAACAAAGGAAAAGACAAATACCAAGGCGGTCAAGGTTGCCTCCATAGCCATGCACACGGATAACTTCCTCAAGCTCAGCAGCTCGATCACCAGGAACTGCATACCACGTCTTAGGCACCCCGGTGTGGAGGAAGTTGAGACTATGGAGCTCATGATCCTCAACATGCCATGCGAACCAACTAAACAGCATCCCAATGTACACCATTGGAGAAGTCACCCCAGGAACATCGTCTGGCATGAATCGTGTGACCGACCCAGGAGCCCGTGCAATTGCCTGAAGGTTCCACGGGCTACTTGACAGCCTCCACCCTGCAGTCTTCTCCCCTTCATCCATCGGTGCACCCTCCCGTCTCCGCTTCTTCTGCCACTGCGAATGCGCTGGGGCAGCAAAGCCAGACCCCGGCACGTCATTGGCGTACTCAATGTAGATGGGGCGGTCGGCCGATGCCTTCCAGAAGAGGGATTCCACCGCGAGTGGAGTCGGTTCTCGGAGGCCAGAGAGGTGGGTCTTTGAGAAGGCGCGGGACTTGGCCTCAAACTGGTCGAGCGTGTAGCGCTCGCCACTCTGCCACACCTGCTTCAGCACCTGCGGAGGCGGGCGCCCGCGCCGCGGGGTGCCGAGCTCCTGATGCCGGGTCGTGAACACGGCGGCGGAGGCTGGCGGCGAGGAGGTAGGGTTGGAGGAGTCGGAGGTGCTGGGATTGGGCCCGTCGGAGGAGGTGACGAGGGAGCGGTTGAGGTGGGCGAACACGAAGCGGCGCGAGGGGCGGGGGTAGGGCGGGATGACCTTGCAGATGCCGTAGGCGGCGGCCTCCCGCTCCACTCGGGAGAGGAAGGCGATGGGGTCGGCGAACTCCGACTCCGTGGGGCGGTACTCCGGGGCGCGCGGGAGGCCACGGAGCCACGCCGGCACGGGGGGATCCAGCGTACTAGCCGCCGCCGGCTGCGGCTGCGGAGGCGACATCGGGGCGCGACGCGGGGCTAGGGTTTTGGGAGGCGGAGATGGCGAGCGGAGGGGAGCATTTGGGGGGTTTGAGGCGGAGGGGAACGGGGGTGGGGGTGGAGATTGTGAAGACGGTGTGCGACTGCGTGGGAATCGTGCGGGGGATGCGGGCGGTGTGGACTGAAGTTTGTGGGCGGTTGCCCGGCAGGGAGGCGCGGTCGTCGTTCCGTGGGCTCGCGTCGCAGCGGTAAATCGTGAACGTTCATTGCTTTTGCTCGTGCGCCTTTTCGGCTTTCCTGATTGCTCCGTCCAGCAACCGTTTTCCTTTTTCAAAGATTGCACCATCCAGCAACCGTCTTCCTTCTTCCAAGGCCGCAAAACCGTTTAGAGCAACCGAGACTCCATTTATCTTGCCATCCGATGGTAGTACGTAACTAGCGGTGATACATATTAAAGAATTCGATTTCTTCTGCACTCTACGGTTAAGAAAGTTTATTATGATGGCAAAATTACATGCCAGATATACTAGAGGACAAAATGATGTGTTGAAGGTAGATATGGTGTGATGATTACGCACCTAATAGCAAGTGGTGATACATATCAAAGGTGAAAATGCCTCCCATGGTACGTAACTAGCGGTTAAGAAAGTTTATTAAGATGGCAAAATTACATGCCAGATATGCTAGAGGACAAAATGGTGTGTTGAAGGTAGATATGGTGCGATGATTACGTACCTAATAGCAAGCAAGTGGTGCTACGTATCAAAGGTGAAAATGGGCGAAAGTAATAGTGAACAAGTTTGGTGACATGATGTAAAAGGAAACTGTGTATGATGCATGTCCGTAAATAGATATAAAGCATACCAACATGTAATGTAATTCTCTCTCCGAGGTTAATGAAAGTTGGAATTGTGTTGTATCAAAATGGCTATTTTGTTGTTCTAGCAGCAAGACCGTGGAGATATCTCTACTATAATTCACGGGAACTTAATTCCTGTAAAAAGTAGCTTTGCGGTTTAGAATAAACATTTTTGAGGAAAAAAAACACTAACAACAAAAGAATATCTCTGTAATTTTTAAAAAATTATTGTAAAATCATAATTGAAAATAAGTGCAAAAATAAGTCGTCCAAGGCTATTGTATTTTAGTAATATTAATAATTTTCTCAAGAATAATACCTTTAGCGATAATAAGCTTTATAGACATTTCTTTGAACACTGCTTTTCATTAGACATAACTAGAGGTGCTCAAATGGACAGCCCGACACGACACGAACCATCTAGGCATGTCCTGTTTGGCTCGTTACTTAGCCGTGCCTTGCGGGCGGACCCATGGGCTAAGACACCAACCCAAGCACGGTCCAATGCCTCGCAGGACGTGTTGGGTCCGCCGGCGAGGACGTGTTGGGTCCGCCCAAACATTGTTAGCTTGTGGGCCGTGTTGGCCCATTAACCCATCATAACTGAAATTTTAAATAAAATGTAAAAAAATTCATAGAAAATATACATATATATAAAATATTTACTGGGTTGGGCCAACAGTATAATGCTTCAGGTCAGCACGGCCCATTTGGCCACTTCTGCTGCAATACTAAGGTTGTGTAAACTTGCATTAGAAATAATCCTATATACAAACCCCGAGGGGTTCCGGCTTCTACGTTAATTCGACCGACGTGTTCGTTCCAGACGCGGCTGCGTTGGCTTTTTAGCTTCTTGGGTAATACAGGTTAAATAATTTGGCACGCTCTCTCGACCACAACCTGTGCATAGCGCAGCAGTGGCGTCCCTTTTGCTCGACGCTGAAGACCCGCGTTCGAGCCCTGCCCGCACGCGCTTGCGTCGGCCACCCGGTTTTTTGTCGTGTGACGCGTGGCGGGGGCCACGTGTCGAGGGTGTGCGCGTTGTGACGGCATTTTTGCGGGAAGTCCCCGAGAAGTTCAGATATTACGCGAAGGTCCTTTTTTGACGAAAAGACCCCAAAATATGAAATTAGTCTGTTTTTTGCGGGGAGGCCTCCTAAACTTTCGAAATTAGTTTATTTCCTGCCTAGGTCCCCAGAAAATTATGGGGAGGCTCCCAAAACTTTCAGAATTGCATATCAGTCTTTTTTTGCAAACAGGCCCCCAAAGCTTTCAAAAAATGTTTTTTTTCTCAAGGATGCTCCTGAAACTCCCAAAATTTATTTTTTACCCATAGAGGTCCCCCGCAAATTACGGACATCTGTCTAAAATGTAGCTATTACAATTATTGCGGATGTCCAAAATTATTTCATAGGCGAGGCGCGAGGTCGCGCTCCCGCAGCTAGTACAGAATACGGGCTGTCCTCGCCACTACTTGTGGATCCTTGAGCATGGTCGAGTTTGGGCCAAGTTTGATAAGCCTATAAAAAGTCGAGACCAACTACCAAGCCCTGATCATCCAGTGCATCCCTTGCCTAAAAAAACATGGGTCGGGGCAGGGCGAAAAAAAGCAGTATTAAAAAATTGGGCCGTCAAAACCTGCCAAGCCAGGCCTTTTTTGTGCTGGACAACTGGCCCTGGAGAAGGTAAGTTGTGCAGTGGAACAATCGACTTCAGCACGGCCCATACAATTCGCCTCCGTCAAGTGGAGCCCACCCGTCTAATCCATTTAGCATCGGCTGCATGCGAATCTCCACTGTTCCAAGCTGACTCAGAGCCCCATTCACTGACACATTCTGACATGCTGGACTAACCATGTATTAGGCCCACATATCATTGAGAGTTCTAATAATCGTGCCCGTCCTAGCGTCCTGTGTCTAAGGACTTTTTGCACACAACAACAATTATGGAGACATTTTAATATAATAATTTAAATCTAATCTCCTTTCTCTGTCCTCGTCATTGGCCGCCTCGCCTGAGTCGTCTCGAACTCTCGATCCTCAAAGAGTCAAAGGCTCAAACTCTCTCTCGCACCAGTCACCTGACTCACCTCCTCTCCTCGCCCGCATCCGCTTCGCGCGCGAACCCGTCTCTCATCTCCATGCCCTCGCGGTCCTGATCCGGCCGTCTCCATGTAGCACTGCTCGCCGGCGGCCGCATCGTCCTCCGCCTCCCCGGCGGTGGCTGCGGTGGCAGCCATGTCGCCCGGCGTGGGCGGGGTGGAGCCGGCCGTGACTCTCGACCAGGTCCCGCGCTGGGGCGACCCCAACCAGCGCCTCTACTCCTCCTCCCCCACCGCCACCGGATCCGAGACCCCCGCCTCGTCGTCCTTCCTCTCATTCTCCGACCCCCTTAGTTAAAGGCGACGACGCGGCAGCCGGTGCTGGGGCGCGCGGCGCGTCTCGCTTTCCCGTAGGCCATGAGATCAACTCCAAGATCTACCTCTGGCGCGGCCACCCGTGGAACCTCGAGGTCGACGCCGTCGTCAACTCTACCAACGAGGTCGGAATTCTCTTCGCTGCTAGCTTCTGGTGTTGCACATGTTACAATCGAGATGCTAATGATTCGTGGCTTTGTGGTTGTTGTAGAGCTTGGATGGGGCTCATAGTAGTCGGGGGCTGCATGCAGCGGCGGGGCCAGGGCTCGCCGACGAGTGCGCCACCTTGGTACGGTTTGGCTTTGGGGGTTGTTGTTTCAGGGGCGCATTTGGATTTGGAATGGGAATCATAAGATGGCTTTGTTTTTTTTGGATGATTTCCAGGGAGGGTGCTGGACCGGGATGGAGAAGATGACCAATGCGTATGATCTTCCTGCTAGGTTGGTGGTTTGATTTTGTTTTGACGGGCGCTTTTGTAGTTGTGCTACATATGCAATGCTTGCTGATGTCATGGTTATTTGAAAGGGTGAAAATGGAGAGAGGTTAGAATAGCACGGCCCTCTTGAGTCTTGAAATGTACTTCAGTTGGCAACCCTTTTTTCGAGAATGGATATAGCTTACACCTCGATCCGGCCTCTGTTTTCACGTAAAACTGTAGTTGGGCAACTAATACTGAGGTTATAATGCTTTGTGTATGCTTTTTTAAACAAAGGTGTCCGTCGGGCATATAAACAAGTTTAGCCCATTAGAGAAGTGCATATGATCAATCATGCTTGTACAGTTGCACTTTTAGTTCAAAACAAACATATGCTTTTGTAGCTGCATATTTTACGCTCTACTCTGCGTATCTGAGGAAGTTTGGCAGGTGATGTTGTATACTTGTATTTGCTGATGAATTTTTACGGTTAGACATTAAGCAATATTTACAGATGCAACAGTTTTCTGGAGACTCTGGCCCAAACACCCATGACCATAATCATGTACTCCTATGGCTGTGCATCGTCACACCAGCTATTACAGCCACAATGATCACCATAGACCAGCCATAACATGCTCAGGATAGCTCTCTCCTTTCAGGGCATATGCTCTAGTTTGTTCCTGTAAGACCTATTACAGTACAGGTTGACTGTAATTTGCTCAACCAATGCAATTTTTGCTTTACCATCTTCCATTTGATGAAATGCTTTTTTGTGAGTGTACCAGAGCAGCCTACCTGTTTTACAGTCAACAATGATATTTAATTTCATGATATGGTTTTGAGGTGATATATATGCTCTTCTGTATGTTATTACTTATAACGCTTATCAACTGGTTTTGCAGGAAGGTCATCCATACAGTGGGCCTTAAATATTCTGTCAAGTTTCACACAGCTGCAGATAAGCCCGTTTGTTTTTGCTTTTGATTCTGGATTTCCGCCTCAAAAACTGAATAAAAAACAAACAGCTCGATTCTAGAAGTCAATTATCACAATCCAGCCCACCTATATACATTAGAATTCACAATCCACTCTATATGTACTTTCGGATTCTAGCTTTTGGAGAATCAACTTCTCTACGACCACAATCTAGAATCACAACACAAGCAGATTACATATTACACCATATCACATCCATTTCAGAAATCAACTTAGATATATTAACCAATTGCATGCACAAGTACACACATGCCACTACAATTTACAAATTCATATCACAAGTTTCACAAAATAATTCAAGTGCTAATTCACAAATTCACAACATGTACATAACTACTATTTTAGTTTTACTCATCAGGTTGGGCAGAATGTAACTCGCCTTTTGGGTTTATGACCTTACGCAATAAGAAGAAAACAAGTTGTCCTCGAATTATGCCTCTATATATATATAAATATATATATATATATATATTTATATATATATATATATATATATATGTAGCCTTTTTCATACTCCTGGGAGTACGTACTTCCACCTTTAGTATACCACTTAAACTAATGTATTATACTCTTTTATCACTTTCAGTATACTCCAATAATAATTCTAAGATAGTACAATGCGATATTGTTGAAAAAAAAATCATCGGAGCCCTTTATTTTTTGCTATATACCCTTTTTCATATGTGCAGAGTATATAAATAAATTATGCTATAAATGATGGATTTTAATGAAATTTTTTGTGAAACTCACTTTGGAGTATCTTATAATCAGTATTAGAGTATACTCAGAAGGATAAAGAGGTATAACAACATCATTTAAGCGGTATATTGAGAGTGGGAGTACATACTCCCAGGGGTATGGAACCATTTTCATATATATATATATATATATAAAATTCAAAAAATATAAAATTTGGTGGGTAGTAAGATTTCAATGAGATGAACATAATGCACGGTTTGGATCAACAATTTTATTTTTGAATTTTGCAAACACAACGTTATAGCACGGAGGATCTGTAAATGCTGCTCCTGGAACTTGACGGGGATACTCGATATCCGTTCTACCACTAGCTTGTTGGCTTGTTCTATGTATCAATTATGCAATATAGTGCTAGCCATTCCAAGCATTTTTAGGCGTTCTTCTGGTATGAATGTCTCTCCTAACTTGTATTTCTGGGTCAACAGGGCCAACGGCAAGTCGGGGGCCTCCGTGCTATGCTTCGACTTGCCCTTGTCGCCACCTTGCTTTATAATATAGGTTGACATCTTCACGGGAGATGACTAGGCATGAAGTGATGTACCGGCATCTAATGTAGGGGCATGGTAGCCGATTTGGTGGCCTGCTTCGGTGCAGCAAGTGGCTTCGGTATTGTGGGTAGCTTAGGTGCAGCACGTGGCTCCGGTGCTAGAGGATGGTCGTCCAAGAAGATGTCCCTCCTGGGCCACTAGATGAAAGCGCCAATAGCATCTTCTAATTTCAAAATCTCATCATTTGGGGACATCTACACCGTTGCTTTCCTTTAATTTCAGCAATTCAAGCACAGATGACAGCCTTGTATATTTCGACTTGCAACCCAAGAACAAATATTTCTCCGAGTCTTCGTGCAACCTATCCTCATCGGAAGCACACTCAATATCATCTAGCATATCATTGACTTCGTCAGCGATGTTAATATTACCTTTTTGTATAATCTGCCTTTCATCGTGACTGGTTCAACATGTATAGCTCCTTTCAATGGTGGTTTTCAAGTGATTTTCGTTGTTCCAGGTTCTTAGGGTATATGGAGAGCTGCTTTGTAATTATGTAGCTTAAAATAATTGAATCAAAAATAATGTTCCATCAAAATATGCTGATATTTTTCATGTTACAATATTTTCTTGTTCTCTCAAACATGTACAACACTCCATAAAAATTTGCGACGTAGCGTAACGCGTGATCCTACCTAGTAATAACTGACAAGCTAAGGTTCGCACGCTTATTTGGATCTTTGCATATTTTTCTGGCATCGACAAATTTTTAAAATAAAATAATTGAAGGCCTTCATATTAGTTAGTAGCACTATCCATATCCCGTAGTGACCTCAAGCGTACGTTCTAGCTAGTGCCGCAATTATATTAGCTGTCATTCGCCAGATGGATTGCAAACCACAAAAATGGAGGTCAATGGTGTTTTTAATTAGTAGTTGAAGGTGTCAAGTGGCCTTTAACAATTGCAAATTAACTTCATGATTTTTATATTCTGAAACTATTTGAAATATAAACCAAGCAAGAGCAACCTCTCTATGAGTGTATGACTTGTGGGTCAGTGCATGCATGGCTTATCAATCTCCATTCAATCCTTACACAGTGCTAGGTCATGCACATCCAAGTTTACGATTTCTATATTGAAACTTGAAAATATAATCAACCCCCTTAAACTTAATTTGACATTCCTCCTCAATCATACGAATAGAAAACATAATGCAAGCTAGCTGTAGCTCTCAAAGCAAGACATTTGACTTTTGAATATGTCTAATTTTTTAGTAGCATGACAAGGACCATTTGGGTAATGTACGGAGATGTGCAATGCAGTACAAAGAGAGAATATTCTTTATACGTGCAACAAGCCAATGCAAGAAGGGCGTATTCCCTTGTCCGTATCTTGCCAGCTGTATGGCTATATATACGTTAACACCCGACCGATCGGTAAACTAACGAAGCAGGCAAGCACACAACGATCTTCCACACCCTCAATCTTCCTCTTATCTTTTCGAGGTAAGCGAGCTGCCTTATTAGTAAATATGCTAGTTGGTGCTTATCTAGTGTAAGTCTTTATTCTTTGACAAGCAGAGAAATATTCAATTAATGGTCAGCTGGAACAAGCCATGCATCTACATTTCTGTTTCATGGATACTTAAGTTCATTTGGATGAAATATTTAGCAGATGATCAGATCTTGTTGATGAACCTGAAAGAAATATGCAATGGGTAAACCTAACATCCTGTAACTTTGCAGCTGAAGCAGCTTGACGAGCAAGAGAAGAAGTAGAGAAGAGAGAGCTTAGTTGAGATCACTATGGCCGGGGCGCAGCTTAACGTCTTGGCCACGCTCGACCAGGCCAAGACGCAATGGTACCATTTCATGGCCATCGTGATCGCCGGCATGGGCTTCTTCACCGACGCCTACGACCTCTTCTGCATCGCACTCGTCACCAAGCTGCTCGGCCGCATCTACTACACCGATCCTACACATAAAGACCCCGGCACCCTGCCGCCGAACGTGTCGGCAGCCGTGAACGGCGTCGCCCTCTGCGGCACGCTCGCCGGCCAGCTCTTCTTCGGCTGGCTCGGCGACAAGCTCGGCCGCAAGAGCGTCTACGGCTTCACGCTGATCCTCATGGTCCTCTGCTCCGTCGCGTCCGGGCTCTCGTTCGGGCACACGGCCAAGGGCGTCATAGGGACGCTCTGCTTCTTCCGCTTCTGGCTGGGCTTCGGCATCGGCGGCGATTACCCGCTGAGCGCCACTATCATGTCGGAGTACGCAAACAAGAAGACCCGCGGCGCCTTCATCGCCGCCGTGTTCGCCATGCAGGGATTCGGCATCCTCTTCGGCACCATCGTCGCGCTCGTCGTCTCGGCCGCGTTCCGGAACGCTTACCCTGCCCCACCGTACTACGTCGACGCCAAGGCGTCCCTCGTGCAGCAGGCCGACTACGTGTGGCGCGTCATTCTGATGTTCGGCACCGTCCCGGCCGCGCTCACGTACTACTGGCGCATGAAGATGCCCGAGACGGCGCGGTACACGGCGCTCATCGCCCGCAACGCGAAGCAGGCCGCGGCTGACATGTCCAAGGTGCTCAACCAGGAGATCACGGAGGAGCAGGAGCAGGTCGAGCGCCACGTGGTCACCGCCGACACCTGGGGCCTCTTCTCGCCGCAGTTCCTGCGGCGCCACGGGCTACACCTCCTAGCGACCACCAGCACGTGGTTCCTACTCGACATCGCCTTCTACAGCCAGAACCTGTTCCAGAAGGACATCTTCAGCAAGGTCGGATGGATCCCGCCGGCAAGGACCATGAACGCCATCGAGGAGCTGTACCGCATCGCCCGCGCGCAGGCGCTCATCGCGCTCTGCGGTACCATCCCTGGGTACTGGTTCACCGTCGCCTTCATCGACATCATCGGCAGGTTCTGGATCCAGATGATGGGCTTCGCCATGATGACCGTGTTCATGCTCGCGCTGGCGGCGCCGTACGAGCACTGGACGCACCCGGCGCACCACACTGGCTTCGTCGTGCTCTACGGGTTCACCTTCTTCTTCGCCAACTTCGGGCCCAACAGCACGACCTTCATCGTGCCGGCCGAGATCTTCCCGGCGCGGCTTCGGTCCACCTGCCACGGCATCTCCGCCGCGGCCGGCAAGGCGGGTGCCGTCATTGGCACGTTCGGATTCCTGTACGCGGCGCAGGACCCCAAGAAGCCCGACGCAGGGTACTCGCGGGGCATCGGCATCCGCAACGCGCTCTTCGTGCTCGCCGGCACCAACTTCCTGGGCATGCTCATGTCGTTGCTGGTGCCGGAGTCCAAGGGCAAGTCGCTTGAGGAGATCTCCAAGGAGAACGTCGACGACGATAACGTAGCCTCGGTCTAGCGATACGCGGTTCTACTTCTACATCCATGGCTTGTCTGTGTGGTGGCTTTCTGAATTTGTCGCGTCGCTTGCCGTTCGTGTGTCTTTTTGACAGTACAACTCGGTTTTTCCTAAACCCAGAGTCGCATTTGTGATGGTGTTATGTTTTTGTTCACGGATATGTGCCAATAAAAACGCTTGAATTCCTAGAAAAAGCCACCTATTACGTCAGGAATCAATTTAAGAGATGTTTGAACTGGAGAGAAAATCTAGAGGATTAAGATCCTCTTGAAATATTCCTATGTGAAATGTTTAATTTGGGACACATAAATAAGCAAAACCGAATAAATAATAATGTAGAATTCCTTAGAGAATGCACTATTCCATTCCAAATGAATTTTTGGAGAAAACTTGCCACTATTCAGCGCCATTTGTTTTTGCTTTGAATTCTGGATTGTTCCTAAAAATTGAATAAAAAATAAATAGCCTGATTTAGAATCCGATTCTCATAATCCAGCTCATCCATATACATTAGAATCCACAATCCATTTCATATGTGCTTTTGGATTCCAGCTTTTGGAGAATCAGCTTCTCTATAACCAGAATCCAAAATCTGCTTTTAGAGAATCCAAATAAAAAACAAACAGGCAGTCAGACACCACTAGGCTGGCTACGCGGTTGCACTATCAAACCGAAAAAAATTCTATGGCATTAGGTGCCTTGTAGCATTCTTTGTAAAAACTGACACATTGCAAATACATATATTAAAGCAACCAAATCTTGCTCTCTCTCTCCATGTGTCTCGGTTATAAGAGGGATGCTATAGATGCTAAAAGACACATTCTGCCATAGAATCCCCCAATCAAACATCACTCCTCCAGGGAAAACAATTCTATGGTGGCACCTATGGCAGAAGGTGGCTTATAGCATTCCTCGCAAAAAAAAAAAAACTAGACACATGGCAAAGATATATCTCAGAGCAACTAAATCTTCTTCTCTCTCCCTCAATATATAATGTGTCTTTTATTCCAAGAGGAAGCTATATATGTTACAAGGCACCAGGTGCCATAGAATTTCCCCCCCCCCCCTCCTCCGACGCAGGTTGTGTTTCACGCGGGCTTCCCCACTTCAACTTTTCCTGCCTAATCAAACATCCCTCCTCCAGGGAAAACAATTCTATGGCGGCACCTATGGTAGCAAGTGCCTTGTAGAATCCATTGCAAACACACACACACACACACATGACAAAGGCATATCTCAAAGCAACAAAATCTTCTTCTCTCTCCCCCAATATATAATATGTGTTTTTATTCTGAGAGAGATGATATAGATGCTATAAGGCATCTGATGTGCTATAGAATCTTTTCCCCTCTTCTGAACGTAGGTTGTGCTTCACGTGGGCTTCCCCACTTCAACTTCAATTCCCCCTATCCCGAGCTAAAGATAGGCAGGCAGGGCAATTCAGTTGTCATAGGATGTCTATTATCCCCTCACGCGGCTATACCTACGAGGCGACGCAATTGTAAGGGTTGACGCCTTGGCAACACACCATGCCCGTGCAGCGAAAATCTGCTCAAAGTCTAGCCCATCGTGGGGTGGATCTATACACACATAGCACCCACATATATTTTTGTCATCACTTCGTGTAAAATAGTTAATCCAAATATACTATGTTTGAACACAATAGACATTATATACTACAATAACTCATATTAAACTAATAATATAGGACTAATTCTACCACGTCTCCGTAAAAACCACCTAAACCTCTATACTAAGAGCATCTCCAGCAGAGCCCCTAAACCAGCCCCTAAACCTTAAAATAGGGAGTGTAGTAAAAAAAACAGATCCAGCAGAGCCCCAACTCAAGCCCCTAAAATTAGGGGGCCCCTAAATTTGCCTCCTCAGCCCCAATTCCCAGGGGGCCCCTACTCAAGCCCCTAAAATTAGGAGGCCTCTAAATTTGCCTCCTCAGCCCTAATTTTCAGGGACACGAGTACAACCTCTATTATTGAAGATAGGGAAATACATGAGAGGCTTCGAAAATTTTATCATGTTTTCAAAATTTTAAATTTAAATTTTAAATATCATGTTTTTAAATTGTAAATGTTAATATGCTTATGTTTTATGTATTACAAATATTTGTGATTGAATTTTAGTGGTGTCAAATGAAGATTATACATAGCGGATATGTCAAAATAGGAGAAAAAGAAAAATAGGGGCTGAGATTTAGGAAATTCTTTGAACGTGTTCAAAACAGCGCTTCAAAAATAGGGGGAGCCCCTAAATCCAAAATAGGGGCTCTGTTTTAGAGGCCCTTGCTAGAGATGCTCTAACAGCCCTGCATCGGTTGTGCCGCGGCCCTTCCACCAGAAAATGAACCGTCGGGCAACACGACCAGCGTGGGCCGGGTTCTTTGTGCGCTGTAGATGCTCTCCACCGGCACGCGAGGAATCCGCGCCGCGCCCGTGATTCTTGGTTGTTGCATCTCCACCGGGCGCGCGCCACGTTCTGTCCAACTTGATTGGTCCGCCAGCCTCCTTGCCGAACGCCGATCGGTTGCCCGTGGGCGGATAAGGTGCTCGGCCCGTGTTCCCTTCTCAGATGTCAACGTACCGTGCCATGGGATCACCGTTTTCTCTAACTCTCGGCAGAAGATACATAGCATCGAAAAATTACGACCATATGAATATATGATGATTGTGATAGATTTTCTAGAAATGAAATATAGAGAGATGCCAATTAGTCGTTTGCCCTTTTCGTCAGGGGACTGGGAATGCTAGGTTGTCAAACAATACAAGGCTAACTTCATTTCCATATCAAATGCAAGGCTGACTAGCGTGTTATTTACTCCTTAACTACGAAATACTCACGTACGCCACTTTTAATTAAAAAAATACGACGAGTCAATCTCAGGAGATAATATAAGATAAATACTCCTTATCGTTTTACGATCCAATATGCAAGCATTCATCTGACTTTGCGATCTACATACATCAACAATGGATCCACAAGTAGTACATAATAAGGACCTTTTTAGAACGCAAAAATTTTATAGAAAATAGTTTAATTCTTATTAAAAAAATTAGAATTCTTTTACAGTGCACAGCAATAAATATGGACCGTTCATTGCCTTTAATCCAAAGGTTAAAAATAGATTAGATCAAGTTATACTACTATGTGTAGTATAATGTGTGACGGCCCGCCTTTTTAGGGGCAGATCCGTACGCCTCGACAGCTACCCAGGATGATTAGCTGCCAGGAACCAAGCATATTATTGCCAGGCAAAAGTCAAATTCCAACATTTTTATTCAATATAAGGCCTAACGGCCAGGGTTTTTACAGAAGAGGGCGCAACAGGGCCCGAATAACTTACAAGCAAAACACCGCACAGGCAGGCCTGAGCAAAAGACTAAGACCTCAAAACCAAATTGCCATCTACGCACTCCGGGAATGCTCCAGCTTCTTCAAACTCTGAAAGGGGGTCGGGGTTGCAAGGGTGAGTACGGGAGTACTCAACAAGTCGTCTGAAAACTTGAATATTACATGCAAGGGTGTAGCACAATATTGGCACAAGGTTAAAGTATTTGTGGATGCAGTTTTATTTGTAATATCATTTTACATTTAAAACACAATCCATAATAATAGTAATCCAGGGGGGTTCCATTCACAAAGCCATCACCATTAAACCACATTCTCAAACATGCACCAAGATCTACTTGAGCTAGGTTACGGGATTCACCCCAATTAAACTTAGCTTCATTTACCGGAAGCACGGCGTATTCGAATACCATTTATTCACTCTGCAGAGGTGTTCAGCTTTACCCACAAGATTCCACGATCGTTAATGCCAACTCGAGTTTAACACGCAATTTAAATGCGTGCGGTAGGATCGAGGTTATCATAGCTGTTGGACATTTCCCTCTTTAGTCCCTATCCGGTAGAGTTTTGGTCCACATTAACCCGGGGCCCCCACTGGCCAGTGTGGAGTTCTTGATCCCGCTTACTGTGGACACCTACCGTTGTGAACCCGAAATGCCACAGCTTTCCTCGTGCACACTTCGTTTCACCCCATAACCTTGGACCATCTCCCCACACTGGGAAGGTAACCTGCTCCTATAGGTATTCCGAGGGAAAGTACAATGTACCGAGCTATGTTGAGTCAAGCCAACGAAGTTGGCCGCCCAACTTTGTGGTTGAACGAGTTCTTAAGTTATTTACTTTGCTCAAGAGGATTATTAACCTTACATTGCCAAAGACCAAGCCTTTTCGATCCACAACCCCCTTCCGATACCCACAGACGGCCACTAGACAAACCAAAGCATTAATCATCGGTAGGGATTGGAACTCATCCTCTCCGGATTTATCCAATTTTGTCCCCAAACCGTAGCACTTTTCCAAGCGAGCCAGAACCAAAGGTTCGGCAGCCTTTTATTTCCATTCTCAAAAGCATTTGACTAAACTAACAGGATAATAATAATTAATACCGGAATATTAATTAACCTAAGGTTACAAGGATATAAATAGGTTCAATAATTTTCAAGGAAGTCTCATGAGCAAATCGGCATTAACTAAGTATCATGTTATTCTAAAATAAACGGATTTGCAATATTTCAACATACCGTAAAGTAATGCGGTAGAAAATAGTAATTAACTATAATAAGGCATGAATAGGTTCAACATGATCAATGGTGTACGGCTTGCCTTGCTGGCGATTGGATCGGACGAAGTGTCGTTGACGCGGTCGAATTCGGCTCTTTGTCGGGTCCGGGTCCTGCTCCGGGAACTGCGGCGGCTCCTGGAATCGTCCAACGTCCGGATCTAACGCGAAGAGGACGAACGACAATAAAGAAACGAAAAACGAAAAGAAACTGAAACGAAAACGGAAACGGAAATCGAAACCGGGCTGAGGGAGAGAAAGGAAGGGCGATTTGGGCATTTTTGGAATTTTTGAAGTCTCGGATTGAGGAATGGAGGGCATTTTTGGACTCAGTGGATCGAGACGGTGCGAAAAAGTATTTTTGGAGCATTTTTGGACTTTCGGATATTTTTGGAGCATTTTTGGGGTATTTAAACAAATTAAAAAGATTTTTAGAAATCAAAACCGAGAAATAAAAATAAAATGGCGCACTGTTCATGTGGGCCGCCATGGTTCGGCCAGTGCAACGCTACAAGACAGAGCGAGTGGGAGCCCAACTGTGGCAGGCCGCGACCGGGCAGTGGGGCCACGGTGAGAGAGAGAGAGGAAGTGAGGGAAGCGGGCGCGCTGGCAGGTGGGGCCTGGCGCGGGGAGTGAGAGAGGGGGCTGGCGAGTGGGCTTAGCCCACTCGGGCGCGCGCGAGGGGGAGGCAGGGTTAGGGTTAGGTGGGGAGGCGGCCCAGTTCTGTGTGTGTGAGTGTGGCGGTGGGGCTTAGCTCTGCCGGGCTGGAGGAGAGGAGAGGCGAAGGAGAGGGAGAGGAGGGCTCACCACGGGGAGAGAGAAGGGGCGGGGCAAGGTGGCGGCGAGCGGCAGTTCTTGCCAGCCTTGTGTGAGGCGCGGCGGCCGGAGGCGGAGGAGAACACAGGAGAAGCTCACCGAGGAGAGAGAGGCGGCGGGAAAGCGCGAACAGCGGCTTTATAGCGCGGGAGGAAAGCGGCGAGGCGGCGTCACGAGCGCGGCAGCAGCGGCAGACGGCGGCAGCGGCGGCAGGGCGAATCACCTTGGCGCGGCGGCAGCGTGATGGCGGAGTGGCGGCGAGTCACGCAGGGTGGCGGCGAAGTCGCAGGCGGCAGGTCACGCAGGTGGCGAAGCGGCAGCGGCATGATAGCGTGCTGGCGCCAGCGGTTGGTTAGTCTGTGGCGGGAGGCAATGAGCAGGCCGGCAATGGCCGGAGGCGGAGACGGCCGGCAAAACGACCGGAAGGCCCAAAAGGTAAATGTCCCAAAACCAACTCAAAAACCTAATTCAAATCCAAAATTTGAATCAAATTTGAATAGATTCTGAAAAATTCATTTTGAATTTTTACGGTTGTTTCATAATGTGAGGAGGGGTAGAATGGTAAAAAAATTCAATACAGCGGATGGGTAAAATGGTAAAAGAATTTTTTTCACCCACCTGAAGCCCATTTCTCCATCCCCACCGGAAGCCCTCCCTCCGTCAGTGCATCGTGCGTCGGAGGACCTCGACGACTCGCTAAAATTACGTTAATACCCTTTTAAAATGTAATATTTTAATTTGTAAAAGTTCATAATACCCCACCAAATCCATGGTTAGATCTAATTTATACTACCATAATATACTATAAATATAATCCACTGTAAAAGAGCTAAAAAATTATCACATCCCAAATGTGACCTAAAATATATGTTTCTTTTGACGGAGCTACAAGCCTTCAATTCTATGGCAAAATTGTTGGTACGAATTTTTGTTGAGCACAAGTGGTCTATGGTCATTTGTTCCATGGAATGCCATGTCTACATGCTTGATCTAGCAGGTTATCTATGCTTGCTTTGTTAGTTCTAGAACTATCCGATCCTATATATAGCCGTGCTTGATGGCACCAACCAACTCATTCAATGGGTACAGAAATTAGTACTTCAACTTGTAATAATTCGTGTGAAAATAAAGTAGATTTCGTGCGTGGTCACATAGTTGACATGGTGTAGAGAATCCTGCGGTAGAGTCGCTTCCCTTGGTAATATCCTCTTTCATTTTTCTCACTAAACCTTGCTTGCTTGTTGACTGGATGGTTTTGGTGGATGTAGAGTTTCTCGTAGAGCAGTTCACTGGCAATTTCGTCGAGTCTCTTCAATTGTTCCAAGGAAAGGGACCCGTTCTGGTTTTTAGTTGAAGTTTCAAACCATGTCAATTCCATCACCAAAACTTGACGGAGACGGGGCAGATCTTATTAGCTAGGCAGTAGGCAGGCTGAAACCAAGAAACAAGAGAATTGAAGGGAGGGAGGGTCCTCGTGCGCTGTCCAACCTGTGTCCACTGTTTGGAAGGACATCTATGAACTGGACTCTAGCGAACCCTTGGCCCTTGCCAGTAGTGCAGCCAGCCAGTACGCTTCTGTGCGCAATCCTGCAAGTTCAGCAAGAAGGCTCTTGTATTGGAGGAAAAACAATCACATGTACGATCGAGTTACCATGTTTCTTATTTTTTGTCTCAACCAAATGAGAAGCGACGACCAATGAGGTACAGAATACCCATCGCCAAGATACTTCTCGGATTGCCTACAATTTCGTTGACGAAGATGCGCCTATTAATTGCTTGCTCCGGACGCGGGAAGAATGAAGACTGCAGGTAGAGCGCGCAAGACCTCCACTTTTTCGGTCGCCCCCCCAACCCCACACGGCCACACCCACACCCACACCGTGCGATTGCGGTAAGAAGTTCAAGAACGACCTCAAGTTGAGGTCAGAGTTTGACCGAGCTTCGGCTATATTTGCAACCAGCTGCTTCAGTTCGGCAGTAGAGCAAGTGAAGGTGTAGGAGGAAAGAGAGCGCCCTCGAGAGTTGAGACCATGGCGGGAGGACAGCTCAACGTCTTGGCCACGCTCGACCAGGCCAAGACGCAATGGTACCACTTCATGGCCATCGTCATCGCCGGCATGGGATTCTTCACCGACGCCTACGATCTTTTCTGCATCTCCCTCGTCACCAAGCTCCTCGGCCGTATCTACTACACCGATCCTACACATAAAGACCCCGGCACCCTGCCGCCGAACGTGTTGGCAGCCGTGACCGGCGTCGCGCTCTGCGGCACGCTCACGGGCCAGCTCTTCTTTGGTTGGCTGGGTGACAAGCTCGGCCGCAAGAGCGTGTACGGCTTCACGCTGATCCTCATGGTCGTGTGCTCGGTCGCGTCCGGGCTCTCCTTCGGGAAAACGGCCAAGGGCGTCGTGTCGACGCTTTGCTTCTTCCGTTTCTGGCTCGGTTTCGGCATCGGCGGCGACTACCCGCTGAGCGCCACCATCATGTCCGAGTACGCGAACAAGAGGACGCGCGGCTCGTTCATCGCCGCCGTGTTCGCCATGCAGGGGTTTGGCATCCTCTTCGGCGCCGTCGTCGCGCTCGTCGTCTCCGCCGCCTTCCGCCACTCGTACCCCGCTCCGCCGTACTATCAGGACCCCGCCGCGTCTCTCATCCCGCAGGCCGACTACGTGTGGCGCATCATCCTCATGTTCGGCACCATCCCGGCCGCGCTCACGTACTACTGGCGCATGAAGATGCCCGAGACGGCACGGTACACGGCGCTCATCGCCCGCAACGCGAAGCAGGCGGCAGCCGACATGTCCAAGGTGCTGCACACCGAGATCGAGGAGAGCGTGGACCGCGTCGAGAAGGTAGCCGTCGGCGGCGAGGAGTGGGGACTCTTCTCGAAGCAGTTCCTGCGGCGACACGGGCTGCACCTCCTGGGGACCACCAGCACGTGGTTCTTGCTCGACATCGCCTTCTACAGCCAGAACCTGTTCCAGAAGGACATCTTCACCAAGGTCGGGTGGATCCCGCCGGCCAACACCATGAACGCCATCGAGGAGCTTTTCCGCATCGCCCGAGCGCAGGCGCTCATCGCGCTCTGCGGCACCATCCCGGGCTACTGGTTCACAGTCGGCTTCATCGAGATCATGGGGAGGTTCTGGATCCAGATCATGGGCTTCGCCATGATGACGGCGTTCATGCTCGGCCTCGCCATCCCGTACCACCACTGGACGACGTCAGGCCACCACACCGGCTTCGTCGTCATGTACGGCTTCACCTTCTTCTTCGCCAACTTCGGGCCCAACAGCACCACGTTCATCGTGCCGGCCGAGATATACCCTGCGCGGCTGCGGTCCACCTGCCACGGCATCTCCGCCGCGGCCGGCAAGGCGGGCGCGATCATCGGTGCGTTCGGGTTCCTGTACGCCTCGCAGGACCCCCATAAGCCCGAGTCTGGGTACCCCAAGGGCATCGGCATCAAGAACGCGCTCTTCGTGCTAGCCGGCACCAACTTCTTGGGGACGATCATGACGCTGCTCGTCCCAGAGTCCAAGGGCAAGTCTCTCGAGGTGATATCCCAGGAGGTCGCCGACGACGAGGAGGCGGCATAATTAGACGTCCCGCGCGCGCTCGTGATGCAGTGGCGTGCTTGCTGTAAAACATCCGTGCTTGCTGCCTTCGCCTTTTCCAACCTTAATTAGTCCGGTGGCTGCTTGGCCTGGTTGTTTTTGTTTTAGATTATAAAAGCGGATTATGCATTATAGTTGTACAGAAGTTGAATCTCCAAAAATACATAAAGAATGGATGGTGGATTTAGGTCCTGTTTGGTACGGTTCCAGATTCTAGTAGAAACAGAAACAATTCCAGGTTCTTTTAGTAGAAACGTTTCAGGTAGAATCAGAATAACTATCTGGAAACTGTTTGGTTAGCTATCTGGATTCTGTGAATCGGGATAGAACGGGGTTGAGGGCGATTCGACTTCAGCGTGAAAAAAGAAGAAACGTTCCGAGAAGAATCGTTTCGAGCTTTAGCCCGTTTGGCTAGGTTTTTCTCAAATTCTAGTAGAAACGTCCCAGTTCCAAATTGCCAAACGGGGCTTTGGTGTATAGAATCTGTCGACGATTGGAGAACGGGCTCCCGTCGAGCTTACTTGTTGAATGGGGGATCAACAGAGCCCCGTCGCACGGATCGAAGAGGGCGTTCGAGCGACGCGAGGTCGGGAGAAGGAGGCCGGAAAAAGGAGGGGCGGTGTTTTTATCCTGGTTCGGGCCTCTCACCGCCGAGATAATGACCCTACTCAGGTGTATTGTGTTCTATCTTTCATGTGCCCTCCTCATTCTGAGATCTTGAGGGGTTTAAATACTATGACTAGAGATGCGAAAAAGTAATCGCCTCGGGGATCACGCTATGTATCCATATCCGTGATCTGCCCTTGATTCAGCGTTATTTGAATTTGGGTATGATTTCCCTTGATCTCCTGGGCTGATTGGTTGCCTCCTTCCTTCCTCCACAGCGCTCGGCTGAGCCTCAAACCAAAACACCCGAGCGGTCGTGGCCTCCACGAGCATGCTTGCTCGTGGGGTGTGTTTGGTGCTTCGCGAACGGAGGCGCAAACGCGTATGCTCGGAGGAGAAGGAGGGATGCTCGTTCGTTCTCCCGAGCATCTTCCCTTAGTGCCGCTTGGCCTGGCGGGTTTAGCTTTTCACGGGGTACCGTGGTCTTTTGCCGATAGCCAATCCCGACAGCTAGCCCCGAGGTTCAAGTGGGAACCCTCGGGCTTCCCTTGAGCCTAAGAAGACTTGAGGGGATTGAATTTCCTTTGGTCGTGGCTCACGACCATTTTACGTCGGGAGGCGAGCTTCTTTACCCGGCGTGCTTGCTCTGCTGGCGCATCGTTGGTTGTTCTGCGGTTCCTTCTCCGAGAAGCCTCCTGTAGCAGTGCGGTAGTTTCTCGGGAAGCGGCGCTTTTTCCGGCCAGTGTTCTTTGCGCGATAGGCGGCGATTTTTATCCCGCTCTTCACTATCCTTTTAACCCTTTCTACCGGGAGAGGTCGGAGTCCCATTGCGTCTCTTTGCTCGTCTTCGTGAAAAATCTTCCAAGAGCCCTAGCGCCCAAGAACCCTTTTCGCTCTCCTTCCTTCTTCGGCCATGGCGCGCTTTCAAGGTTAGCGGATGACCGAAGGAGGCTCCAGTGCTCACGGACGAGGGGTACGTCGACCAGGCTCGGTCGAGTGCCGAGGATGATGCGGCGCCGGCACCGCTGGAGACGAGATCGTCTCCTGCGAGTTGTACGCCATCAACGGGCTTCGTGCCGAGAGCGACTTCCTCGCCTCCGTGCTTGCCTTCTGCGGTGCGAGATCTCTCATCTCCACCCCAACTCCATCCTTTCCCTCGCAATCTTCTCCCACCTTTGCGAGGCTTACGTGGGTGTAATGCCCACGGCTAGCCTCTTCTTTCACTTCTATTCCCTTCCCTTGCCGGGATGGTTCCGCCGGCTGCGTTTATCTTCGCCGGCCCAACCGACCATACGAGTACCCCTTCGTTGCTCTGAAGGACTCGGTGTCGGGTTGGGCCGACCTCTAATTCTACGAGAAGAAGGCGGAGGGTCCCGATTGGCCTACCTGGGGAGGGCGCTCCGCCCTCGAGGCGGCGCGCCCGGTGCAACCCGAGGAAGAGCGGGTGCTCGGGACGATCGGTGAGCTTGCCCAGATGGGGCTCACCGGTCGGGATATCGCCGGGACTTTACCTTCAACCGGTGTCCCCACGAGGCGCCGCGAGCATCCCTTCTTCGAGGTGACCGGGTGGCACGACTTCACCGCGAGGACAACGCAGGCATGTTCCTGGACCTCTTTCCCGAGCATCATTTGCTTCAGTGAAGCTGCGCTATGCATCCGTATATGCCTTTTGTCTTAGTCTTCGGTTGTAGACGCAGCTCGAGGACGGATGGGTTGGCGATAGGTCGCCGAGATGTTCGGCGCTGAAGGAGAAGGAGGCGACGCCAATCGTCAGGTCCCCAAGAATATTTTTGACCGCGCGACGCGTAAGTACATTTTCCCACTTCCGTTCGAGGGCATGTTTTCCGAGCTCATTCCTCCCGATTACGTTGGCGGAGAAGGTCGCCCTTGAGCTTGCGGTGTCGGCCAGCGCCGCCAAGCCCGACACCCGCCAGGGTTCCGTGAAGAGGGCGGCGGGTCGAGGTCGCCGAGCATCCGCCTCGCCTCCCGCGCCAAGCGGTCGAGGCGCCGAGCCGACCAGGACCCCTACCTCGCACCTTGAGTACGCCGACCGCCAGGAGGTAGCGAACTCCGCATTTGGTTCGATGACTTCAAGCGGAGGAAGCCGAGTCGATGAGCCGATCGAACGGCTCGCGAAAGGCGAGGAAGGCCGAGGAGGATGCCAGGTCTCTCCCGACCAAGGAGCGGCCGGAGAGGCAGATCAAGGCCCTCGGGACCAGCTCACTCGGGTGGTTGATGCCCCAGATGAGGAGGAAGAAGAGGAGGAGGCCGCCTATGCTCTGGTTAGAAGGAGCGGGAGGTCGACCTCTCAAACCGCCTCGACGCCGGGAAGAGGTCGACATGGACGATGTCGACCGGCGATGGCATCGCGCCCGGCCGACGCCGCAGAGGAGCGCGCGTGGTCGTGGCCGAGGCCTACGAGGCCAGCGGCGTGTCGCCGTGGCCCGGCGAGGAGGCCGAGGAGGATGGCGCCGCCACGGCGAGAAGGTACGTTCTTCATTCTCTTATTCCGCTCTTGTCTTGCGACTTTCTTGGGCTAACCCCACCTGTTTGGCGTGGGCGTGATAGCTCGGATGTCGTTTGGACTTCCGCCGAGATGGTGAGGAGATTATCAACTCCGCGATGGACGCCGAGGCTCGACCGCGTCGTCGGCCGGGTGATGGCCGAGACGGGAGGAGCGGTGCTAACCGGACTCGGTGGAGCCCGAGCTTCCTTCGGCGGGACCAGCGCTCCCTTCAGCCGGCCGTGGAGCCTATCGGCCAGCGGAGGAGCAGGAGCGCAGGGGCGAGGACCAAAACGCCTTGGCCTTGGCCCCTTGCGAAGAGATGATCAAGGCGAGGCTCAAGCGCCGAGCCAGGGAAGGGAGCTTGGTCGCTCCGACCAATGACCCTTGGCCATGAGCCAAGGAGAGGAGGAGGAGGAGGTCGTCCCCGCCTAGCTCCTTCGGTCCCGGGCACCAGCGCCCCGCCACGGAGGTGCAAGGGGCGAGGTGATCGTGCTTGATCAATCGCCTCCGGCCATGAGCATCGGCCGCCTCCGACTATGGAGGGACAAGAAGCGGAGGTGATCGCCCTCGATCCAATGCCTTCGGTCGGAGAGCATTGGTCGCCTCCGGTGAAGAGGAACAGGAGGCGGAGGTGGTTGCTAACGACCAAGCGCCTCGGTACCATGAGCATGGAGTGGCGGCGCTTCGTGGTTGGCGTCTGACCCGTATGATGGCGACCATGGGGAAGGCGACCACGAGCCGCTTGTCGTGGGCGAGGATCGGCAGGCGACCGGGGTTGATCGAAGGTGGTGACGCCGTTGCTCTCTGGGAGCACCGGTGCTCGGGAGGAGCAAGACCTTGACGCCGCAGGATGACTTGGTCAATCCCTTCTTTCTGGCGCGACCGACCGCCACGGCCGAGGACAAGCCGGTCGGTAGGGCTCTTACGTAAGTTTCCATGTTTCTTCTTTTACTGCCGCGAACGATCTTAGGGAGTCTGCTCGGCTCTTTCCCTTCTCCTTTCTCTTTACGCCAGAAGTTTGCCGCGAAGGCTATGGAGGATATCGATGCCACCTCGGTCTCAGCAGGAAGAGTACCGGTCGCACCATCATGAGCAAGACGCCAAGATCGCCGATCTTGAGCGTCGGGTCTCCGAGGTGCGCGAGGCCGACTGAAGCATTGGAATCGGCGAGGAGCCTCATCGCCGGGCCGGGACCAGCTCTTCCAGAGCGAGGCGAAGAGCACTTCAGAGCGTATGCGCCGAGCTTGACGAAGAGCTGGTGAAGCTTCGGCAGACCTTGGCCGAGCTCGGGAGCGCGAGGAAGCCAGCTCAAGGAGGCGCAGCGCCTCAGGAAAGCGCGGCCAGAAGGTCGCGACCAGCGGAAGGTCTGGACCTAGAGGCGGAGGTCGACTCCCTTAAGGACGAGCTCGCTGCCCTCCAGGGCGGTCGTAGGACTTAGCTCTTTCTTTTATTTTTATCTTGTGTAAAACCTCGTAAAAAAACAACGTTTTGGATTAAATGAGCATATTCGCAGGAGTTTGGTCCTTGCTTTTTTTTTTGCTTGAACTCGCTTTGACATATGCCCGTATGATCCGGTTCTGCGAAAAGAAAGCAAGTTCTGCATGGAGCGTAGATACGAGCAAAGAAAACAAGTTCTGCGTAGATCAAATATCATAGACACGAGCAAAGGATCCTTGGTAAGGAGGGACGGAACGTTCCTATCATCGTAGCCCCTGCCATGGACAAAGGTCGTGTCCTCACTGTTGTGAGCACGAGTTTGTTCATGGGAGTTTTTAAGGGTCGCTTTGGTCGTAACGATTTTTGAATTACTCGAATAGATCGGTTGTGTTTGAGTGAATCGTGAGCACAGAGCAGACGAGCTTTAAACCAACAATACGTAGAGCCACCATACCCGAGTGGTCACCGAGCAGGGCTTAGAGTGGATGCTCGCGCCCGACCATGCATACAAAAAGAGCTCTGTGGAAAGTGGACGATTGGGCGAGCATCCGTAGGGGCCAAGGGAGATGGCGTGCACATACTTGTTGGATAAGTTCGTCTGTAGTCTTTGGTAGACGACGATGCTCGTTCGACAAAGCGAGGACGAAACTTCGAGAAAGAGGGAAAATGATTTATTGGAAAGAACGCAAGGGGCGCGAGATAGGAGTACTCGTCTAAGCGTAGAATTTCTGTGATTGATCGATGTTCCAGTCTTTGGTGAGCTCTCGACCATCCGGCATCGCGAGGCGAACAGCCCCGGGCGGCTGTAGACATGACCGTGTAGGGTCCTTCCCACCTTGGGGTCGACTTGTTGGCCTTCGACAGGTCTTGAACTCTTCGTAAGACCATGTCGCCGACTTGTAGGGCCCTAGGTCTGATTGCCTTTGGCTGCATGCCTACGAAGAGCTTGTAGGTAAATTGCAGGCCGAGCAACGCTTGCTCGCGTGTCGCCGGCGAGGTCCAGGTCGACGAGGCGCTCAACCTCTTGATCGATGGAATCGATCGATTGCACCCTTGGGGAACCCAAAGACGATTTCGGCGAGAGAATGGCCTCCGCACCGTGAAACGAAGTTGGAAAGGCGTCTACTTTGTGGCTCGACTTGTCGTGGTGCGGATAGACCAAAGAATGGCGGGAAGCTCCTCCACCCACCGCTTTGCTTGTCTTTGGTTGAGGGTCTTAAAGACTCTCTTTTATGCCCTGGACTAGCTGCCCATTTGCTCGCTCATTTGCTCCGTTACTCTGTGGATGTGCCACGAGCGAAAGCAGACCTTGGTCCCGACCTCCTCACGGTAACTTTGGAGCAGTTCAGCGGTGAATCGGGTCCCATTGTCTGTGATAAGGCGGTTGGGTATCCCGAACCGGGTTACCACGTTCTTTGCGGAGGAACCTCTTGGCCGCTGGGCCGAGATGGTCGAGACGGGCTCGGCCTCTATCCACTTAGTGAAAGTGTCGATGGCCACGAGCAAATACTTGCAGCCTTTCGACCTCGAGGAAAGGGTCCAAGGGCGTCGAGCCCCAGTCGAGAATGGCCACGCAGCGGTATGGTTTGTAGGGCATATCTTAGGTTGGCGGGTTTTGCGAGCATGGGCGGCATGCTCGGCAGTCGTTACGATTGACCGCGTCCGTCAAGGCCGTCGGCAAGAGTAACCCAATCGGAAGGCTTTGCTCACAAGCTGTTACGAAAGGCGAATGAGCTCCGCACATTCCTTCGTGGATATCACGAAGAAGTAATCGGCCTTCCTCCTGGGAGACGCATTTGGAAAGGATTCCTAATGCGCCTTTCGATATAGGTCGCCTTCGATCGATCTGTCTTGAGAAGATCGCCTTGTTAGCCGGGAACGCTCGGCTTCTTCCTCGGGCAATGTCCCATGCGCAAGGTCTTGGATGAATGGCGTCATCCAATTTGCGCTTTGCTCGAGGACTGAGACCCTCCCGCCGGTCTCTGGTGCCTCCTCTTGAGAGGAATGGAGGGCTTATGTAGGTGCTCGACGAGCACCCACGAGCGGCGGTTTGGGAGGAACCGACCTTAGACATTTGGTCGGCCAGGAATTATCCTTCACGGGGATGTAGATTACTTGAAATTCTTGAAGTATTTCTCCATCTTCCTTACTTCGCCAGTGCATGGCGCCATTGAGGTATCGGAACACCGATACTCCTTGTTGACTGGTTCACGACCAAGCGTGAATCGCCCTTCACGGTGAGCCGTTGGACTCCTAGCGATTTGCATGCGAAGTCCGGCCAAAAGGCCTTCGTACTCCGCCGCGTTGTTAGTCGCAGCGAAATGTAGTTGGATGGCGTACTGTAGCTGCTCTCCGTCCGGGGAGACCAAGATGACGCCAGCCCCCGAGCGCTCGTATGCTCGGGATCCGTCAAAATACAATGTCCAGGAGTTTCCCCTCGAATCATTGGTCCCGCTGGCTGGTGGTGCCGGAGCCGACCATTCTGCCACGAAATCAGCCAGGACTTGTGATTTTATCGCCGTGCGGGCTGAGAATACCAGCTCGAACTCGGCGAGTTCCATTGCCCACTTGGCTATGCGACCAGCGGCGTCTGATTTTTCAGATTTCCCTGAGTGGGAAGCCGGTCGGCACCACGATCTTGTGTGCTTGAAAGTAGTGACGCAACTTCCGGAGGCCATCGAGAATGAGTACAGTGGTTTACGGACCTCGGTAACGCTCCTTTGGTCCATGAAGTACTTCGACGTAATAGATAGGTCATTGGTACCATCTCTTTCTACGCCAACACCGAGCTCACCGCGTGCGGGGTTGCCGCCAGTATAATAGCAATTCTTCCCTGCCGTGGGTGTGACGAGGACGGCGGCTTAGAGAGGTACTGTTTTAGCTCTTTGAACGCAGCGATCGGCTTCCTCCGTCCATGTGAAGCCATCATGTTTGCGGAGGGCTTTAAAGAAAGGTAGTCCTCGCTCCCCGGTCGGAGACGAACCGCTTAAGGCGGCCATCCTCGGTCGAGCTTGTACTTCCTTTACGCATGTGGGCGACCTCATGTTCTCAATGGCTTCGATCTTCTGCAGGTTAGCCCCAACGCCATGTGGCCCGACCATGTAGCCGAGCACCTTGCCCGGCCTTCACGCCGAATACGCATTTTTCCGGATTTAGCTTTATTCGATGCTTATTGAGGTTCTGAGAAAGTTTCTTCTAAGTCAAAGAACGTGACTGAAGTACTCTTGCTCTTGACAACTATGTCGTCGACATATACCTCCAAATTTCGACCTATTTGGTGCTGTGAAAGTCTTCGCATGAGGCGTTGAAAGGTTGCTCCGCATTTCTCGGACCGAAAGACATGGTCGTATAGCGAGAAGGTACCGAGCGGGTGATGAAGGAAGTCTTTCCCTCGTCTTCGCGCGACAGTCGATTCGATGATAGCCTGAATAGGCGTCTAGGAAGCTCATGGTGCGTGACCCGCCCGTCGCGTCCACCAATTGGTCTATGCGAGGCAGCGGATAGTTGTCTTTTGGGCACGCTGCGTTCAAACCCGTGTGGTCGGCGCACATCGCGCCACTTGCCTCCTTTCTTCCCGACCAGGACTGGATTGGCTAGCCACTCGGAGTGCTCAATCTCTCACGATGAAGCCACTTTTAGGAGTTTATCAAGTTCCTCCCGGATGATTGCTTGTTTTTCCGGGAAAAGCGTCTAAGTTTACTGTCTCCTTTGGTTTTTGTCGGTGAACCGCTTCTTTGTGCTCGACCACCTCCCTTGGGACCCGGGCATGTCGGATGGTTCCCGGCGAACACATCCGACCTTGCTCGGAGGAAAGTGACGAGCTCGAGTTCCTATTTGGGATCTAGGGAAGATCCCAAATGAGCGATTTGGCCGGTTCCGACTCGTTGAGCGGAACAGCCTTGGTCTCTCCTCCAGGTTGGAGGGCAAGTTTAGGCCAGGAATGCTTCGGCTCTTGGTCGAGGAGCGGCGGGCAATCGACCGACCATATCCAGCGCTCTTCGTCGCAATTGAGTGCGGACTTGTGGTTCCTTTGGCGGTTATGACTCCGTTTGGCGGGAATCTTTAGGCACCGTCACGCGTGATGCGAGGCGGCCATGAACTTGGCCAAGGCCGGCCTGCGAGGATGGCGTTGTAGGCCGACTCAAGTCTACCACCTCGAAGGTGATTAGCTCCGTTACGAAGTTACTTGGGCGCCCGAAACTTACGGGCAAGACGACCTGCCCAGAGGTTTGATCGAGGTGCCGGGACTATCAGAAGAAGGGCACGGCCACACTCTTGATTTTGGAGCGAGGAATGCATCTCGTCCAATACCTTGGCTGCAATAAGGTCCAAAGAGCTCCGGAGTCTATGAGGACCCGACCGACGGCAGTATTGCGATGGTGGGGTTCACGACCATCGGAAGCCTCTGGGTTTGGTCATCCCCAAGGGACAATCGTCTCTGGAGAATGTGAGGATACCTCCGACCATTTCAATTTCTTTGCAGGAGGCTTACCCTGGGTAACATGGTGCACTTCCCTTGCAGCCTCCTTTAAGTCCGGCGGGACTTGTAGGCGAGGAGCCCAGAAGATGACCGCTATGTGATTCCTTGGTTCTTGATATTCCATTTCATCCTCACTTTCCTCGGCGGGCTGTTTTCCTTTGTCGTTTTCACCCTGTTCGAAGCGTCGGCATGGGACCCTGCCGTAAAGCTGCTCCAGGCGGTAGGTCCACGTTCGACAATTCCGTGAGTCGTGCCGTCGCGCTGGTGAAGTGGAGCGATGAGGTCGCCCGTCGGTCCGCTTGGTCGCCTCGTCGGTCCGCTTGGTCGCCTCGTCCTCGAGGCACAGGTGGTTGTCCTCTTCCCGAGCATTAGGCCCAGTATTTGTGGCTGAGTTGCCCGTTTGTTGTTGTTCCACTGCGGCTACCATGGCGGGCGAGGGTTGCTTTTTCTTCTTCTTCTTGATCTTCTTGTCTCTGAGTCGAACCCTTTTTGCTAGTGAGGTCTCTAGACCAGCCGAGGCGGCGACTTCCCTTCATCCGACATTTTCTTCCATTGGGCGGCTTCATCTGCGTTGGCGTATCGATCGGCCATTCGGAAGAGCTCGTTATTTATTAGATCGGGTGGATCTCCAGTCCTGTGTGAAGCGCCGCGTCTCGTACCCGAACTTGAAAGCTCGGACGGCGGCCTCGTCCGATATGTTCGAGATCGAGTTCGGACTGGATGAACCTGCGGACGAATTGTCGCGAGGTTTCCCGTCCGTCTGTATCAAAGCGCTCCAGGTCGCGCTCTTTTCCCGGGCGGATGTAGCAGCTCTGGAAATTCGCTCGGAGTGCGGCGCTGAGCTGCCCCCAGGACCATATGGATCCTTCCTTTTGATTGAAAAGCCACGTCTGGCAGCTCCGCCCAGGACCGTCGGCAGGTAATTTGCCATTACCCCTCATCACCTCCGGCGAGGATGGCGGTAGTGTATATCGAGAGGAATTCATCCGGGTTACGGGTCCCGTTGAATCTCTCGGCGTGGCCGGGCTTGAACCTGTTCGGCCATGCGGCGTCGGAGGGAGCTTCGTGAAGGCGGCGGCACCGGCTTCGGGGTTTCGCGGCGAAAACCTCGATCACGGCGGCCTCCACGCGGATCTTCCACCCAACGCCCGTCGCGCGGTGAGTCGGGAGAAAACCTCATGCGTCGGTCGTGCCGATGACCGCATGGTTGCGGAGTGCTCGGAGCGCTAAATGTCTGGCGATTATCTGAGATATCGCCCGAGGTTGCTCTGTGGATCGCTCCGGCCTTTCCGGATCGGGTCGGCGACACGGGCGATCTCCGAGCATGGCTCAGAGATTCATCTCTGTCGCGAACGCACGGGAAGCGTTGTGATGGTCCCGGAAACACTCGGGCATCCCGGCCATGGGGAGGATCCGAGACTTTTAGCTCGGCGGCAAGCCTCTCCAAATCTTCTGGCCACGACCACGCCCATGGCCTCTAAGTCTACTTGCTCGGGAAAGCTGCGCGAGTCACGCACGCCGCCAAGGCCTGTAGCCGTTCTCGCTTCGTGAATCAAGCGGCGGCGAGCTTTGACGGCGCTCCGAGTGCGATCGGAGTTCGGTACCGCGAGAGTTCCTTTCCGTGGAGGCGCACCTCCCCTTTGCCTGGCGGCGAATGCTCGCATAGCGTCTTTCCCAAAGACGCCTCCAAGTGGCGTCTGGCCGCCTCATAGTGGTCGTGCTGGCGGCGTCCGAGATCCCTCTCCGGGCTCCGCGTGGCTCCCAGCCATGTTGACTCGACGAGAGCGAGACGAAAGCGATGGGGACATCATTGTATCCCCTTGGGACGCGGTCTCTCGGTCGAGCTCTAGGTCGTCTGGTATGTCCAGGCCATCGTAGAGCTCGTTGCAGTCATCCTCGGGGTCTCCGAGGGTAATGTCTGGGGAATGGAGGATCTGCCCTCGCATTCCCGTGTCCGAGGAAAAGCTCCCAGACTCAGTGTGATCGATAGGATCGGTCACCCTGGGCACGTTGTCGGCGGCGTAGTACACGTCGTCATCCTCAACGTGGTCGAAGACACAAAGGTCCCGAGTGTCTCCCGAGTTTGGCATCCTCGAGGATCTTGATCCGCACGGGAATCAAACTGTCGTCCCCACGGACGGCGCCCGGTATCGGCGATTGGAGAACGGGCTCCGTCGAGCTTACTTGTTGAATGGGGGATCAACAGAGCCCCGTCGCACGGATCGAAGAGGGCGTTCGAGCGACGCGAGGTCGGGAGAAGGAGGCCGGAAAAAAAAAGGGGGGACGCGGTGTTTTTTATCCTGGTTCGGGCCTCTCACCGCCGAGATAATGACCCTACTCCAGTGTATTGTGTTCTATCTTTCATGTGCCCTCCTGCATTCTGAGATCTTGAGGGGTTTAAATACTATGACTAGAGATGCGAAAAAGTAGCGCCTCGGGGATCACGCTATGTATCCATATCCGTGATGCTGCCCTTGATTCAGCGTTATTTGAATTTGGGTATGATTTCCCTTGATCTCCGGCTGATTGGTTGCCTCCTTCCTTCCTCATGGCGCATTGGGCCCTCCGACCAAAACACCCGGCGGTCGTGGCCTCCACGAGCATGCTTGCTCGTGGGGGTGTGTTTGGTGCTTCATGACGGAGGCGCAAACGCGTATGCTCGGAGGAGAAGGAGGGATGCTCGTTTCGTTCTCCCGAGCATCTTCCCTTAGTGCCGCTTGGTCGGCGGGTTTAGCTTTTCACGGGGGTACCGTGGTCTTTTGCCAGATAGCCAATCCCCGACAGAATCGATTTTTAAAATCAGATTGTTTGTTTTTTATTCAGTTTTTTAGGCTAAAATATAGAATCAAAAGCAAAAATAAACACGTCTTTAATTTGCGTTTATAGTTGCTCTGGTTAAGTTGTTTTTTTCATAGAGAAACTGAAGTCAAGTTCTTAGATGTTTCGAATAGTTTGTACTACTAGGAAAAGTTACATATGTGTTGTGTATATATTCGTCCAAATTTTGTGAACATTTCCCTTTTGGAATCAGGGGCAAAAGTAGGCTTATATACCCGGTGCCACAGGACACCGGTAAAAAAAATTTAGTGTATGTTAGTTTATATATAGTATATGTGAAATTTTTTGATATAAATCTTGTGACACCGGGAGACAAATAATAAGCAAATGCTAAGAATAATTGAAATGATGAACCTCGGTGATTTTTTCTCTAGATCCACCCTGTTTGGAATGAAATGTGTGTACTTCTCCTTTCTGCTCGTAATGTGAAACTGCAAGTGTATCCAAGATGTTACTAGTAACTAGGAGAGTGCTGTAGACTTGTCCAGTTATTCCACGACACGAGTGGTTCATCCATTCATTTGTTGGTCTACTCTGGCTCGTTTGGCTTCACTGAAGCCTAGATAGCAATTCACTTGGTAGTTGAACTACCATATGATAAACTAAGCCGTAAGCGCTGTGCACGCCATGTGTGTGAACGAAAAATAATTTTGCGTTTTTTTTAGAGAAAAAATAGATCTAAACGTTTTTCTAATATTTCTGTAGGCTCTCGAAACTTAGAGATCGCGCTAGGGAAAAAGTACGCAGTGCACGCCGTGAGTCTGAACGCAAAATGATTTTGCATTTTTTTCCAGAGAAAAAAATAATTTTTCAGAGGAAAAATAGATCTAGCCGTATTTTTAAATGCGCACGGCGCGCGCATGAACGAAAAATAACTCTGTTTTTTTTCCCCGGAGAAAAAGTAGACCTAGACGCATTTTCCAAATTTTTGGAGGCTCGAGAAACCTCAGAGATCGAGCCGAAAAAAATGGGATTTTACGTTTTTTCCAGAGAAAAATAGTTTTTCGGAGGAAAAATAGATCTAAAAGTATTCTTAAATGCGCACGCCGTGCGCGTGAACGAAAAATAACACTACGTTTTTTTCAGAGAAAAATTAGACATAGACGTATTTTCTAAATTTTTGGAGGCTTGAGAAAATGTCGATGATTGGGTAATTCTCATAACTACCATAATGCCACGGCAGTCAGGGCTCGCTCCGACCTCGCGTACCTCAAACAGTCGTTCCCAAGGATGACCCAAGAAAGATCGAGCGTCATTGCCCGACTTGCCTGTCCGATGCGAATTCCTTGCCCGTTTGTTACGTGCTCGTTGTCCGGCTAAGTGTCCGAGCACGCAGCTCGGACGTGCTTGCTCGGGCTAGGGCCAAGTTAGCTCGGTCCTAGCCCGTGCTCGGGCTGCGCGGCCGTGTAGCTAACGGTTGCAACAGAAGGGCGATGATTGCGCCACCCCGAAGGGCTGTTGCGCCCACGACGAGGACGTGGCATGAATTTAAGATTCGGTTATGACCACATCGGACATGGTCAGACGTTCGTGGCGCGGGCCGTAACCGACACGATATCTTTGTAAATTATAAATACCTCCCATAGAAAAGAATTTCCAAATTTCTTCTAGCCTTTGCCAAATCTCAAGGACGAGATTTTTGTAATAGGGTAGATTTGTAACATCCCAAAAGTTGCACAAAATAAGAATGTACACCTCAAATATTTGATTGTGATCAAGTTTGAATTTCTGGCCTTTATCCCTTATTTTTATATTATTGTTCTAAACGAAAAAAAATCAATATGTCATATTTGTTTGAGTGGGGGCCATCTGGTTAATATTCCATGCACGGGACCATTGGTGGCAGTGAGCATACACTCAAGTGGAGTATGGGTGTCACCTCTAGTCCAACGCACGAGTGAGGTTCAATTCATATTTTCGGGTGCCCACACAGTTGTACTTCGCCTACCTATTGGCAGTACTCAATCCAAGGCTTTATACATATATAGCCTGAAAGAGTCAACAATAGCTGATTTTCTATATACTTCACTGAGACTCCTGGCATACCCAGCTTCTCACTCCTATATATCTATGCTTATTCACTGTGGAGATCATAATACCTTCCTAAGACAACCTCTTCTAGCCGATTTCACACACTATGATTGATACTGAAAATACAGCTCATTGTCCGAGTGTAGTTGGTTGTCCTTATATCATAGCCTATGTAGAAGGCCCCACCAGCTATATTCCTTCTCATCGGCGCCCTCTACCTACCATACATAAATACATCACCACAATTTCAACATATCCACACCCCCAATCCATATCTGAATTCCACAACCAATCCATTCAGCCCCTTACTTTCTGATTCAGGGTTTTATTTTAAAAGTTATTTTTTCCCATGCATTGATGACATCTCATAATTTCAAAAACATTTAAAAGCAATTCCCAAATATGATCAAAGAAGCTTGCCTAAATTAGGATTATAATATTCGACCTCACTCCACAGTACAGAAACCTTATTACAGACGGTTCACAAATGTCATCACAGATGGTTTGTGAACTGTTAGTAATAATGGGTCAGTGATGAAAGAGATCATCAGAGATGGTTTTTGACCCGTTTGTGAAAATAGACACTTAAGACAGTTTTAGAATCGTCTGTGATATGCAATAGTTCAGCACTTCATAATATATGGTACATCGTCTAGATCTCCAAATTTACCATGGCTTGGATGTTTCAAATTTAGCATGATATGGACTCAATGGCCTCCAAATTTAGCATGATATGGCCTCCAAATTTACCATGGCTTGAATTTAACTTCCCGAGAGGTTACCCATCCTAATACTACTCTCACCCAAGCACGCTTAACTTCGAAGTTCTTATAGGATCCAGTGCTTTAGTGCTGGTATGATCGCATGTGACGTGTAACGCGTCTGTTTCCCCTTAACCCCGCAGAGCACTCGAACACCGATTTTTATGTTCTCATATTCCGAACACGGTTTGAGCTATATTTTAGTGTTGTCATACTCCAAAACGGGTACAAAACTTTAGAGGCCGTTTTGAGGCCCTAAACGACGTTTTTTTGGAATTCTGTCACCGCGCTCGCACTCGCACAAATAATCATTGAAAGACCTACTGATTTTCGGGCTTTAAGCATTTTCAAATGAAGCTTCTCGTTAGCTTTCAATGAGCCAAAAATCAGAGTTACAAGTCAAAAGTTATAGCCATTTACCGACACAGATAATAGGACTACTATTTGTGTCAGTTTTTGGTTAGAACCGACACAAAAATTAAACTATTTGTGTCGACTCCAATTTAGAACTAACACAAATGTATTTGTGTATTTGTGTTAGTTTTTAATTGAAACCGACACAAATAGTGTATTATTTGTGTCGGTTTCAATTAAAAACCGACACAAATAGTCTTTCCGCCATTTTAAGTTTCAAAACTGGCACAAATAATGTATCATTCGTATCACAGACGGTTTGTAGCTAGAACCGTCCGTGATAATATAATATATCACAATTGGTTCTTGTCGGGGATTGACTATCTGATAAAAGACCGTTGTGCCCCCAGAAGATCCTGAAGCTACCGACCATACAGCACCAGCAGAAGATGCTCGAAAAACTATCCGGGCAACATAACTCCCGAGCATGCGTGTCTACCCATTCGCCTACGACCATACCGGACGATCACGAGCGATCATGCTCGTGAAGGCCACACCGTTACCCGGGCGGATGGTCGGGGGACCCGGTCTTGCCACTAGAAAGGAAGATGGCAATCAATCCGCCGGAAATCAAGGGCAGGTGCACCGGAAATTCAAATTAATTGCGCAGATCAAGGGCCCCGGATCGTGGGCGCTACGGTTATGGAAGCATGTCGTAAATCTAGGGGGTAGTTACCATGTATATAACACAGGTATCTTGTATTTAATCCCCCTAGCCCCGAGGAGGGGGGGATGATTTGATATAGCAAAAAACGCCACCAGGCGACTGGATGTAGGGCTATTATCTCGATAATGAGAGGCCTGAACCAGGATAAAATCTTTGTGTTCTATGCATTCTAACAGACCATCTTCCACGTCTTCGATGCTACACCTTTGGCAGAAAGGGGTTTCGGTTGATCCCACATTCAACAAGTAAGCTCGGCGGGAGCCCGTTCTCCAATCGTCGACAGCTGGCGCCGTCCGTGGGGATCGACGGATTCTTTGCCAAAGGAATCCCGAAGGCGTCATCTTCCACATCTGATGACCGATACTGCACTACTTATGATGAGTTCTTCGCTCGGGCGCAAATTTTATCCCCTTGCCCGAGCAGGCTTTTCGCTCGAATCTGTACTGAGTAAATTTTTAGCTCGGACGCGCGTTTCTTCACACCGGACGGGCATTGCACTCGGGATTTGATCTTGTTATATCTTGAAAATCGCTCTTATTTCTCCGAGCACGTGTTTCGGCTCGGGATTCGTGTTCGCGGCGAAGCGTGTACTACGCTCTGGCGCGAGTCTCCTCCGAGCACGTGTTTCGCTCGGGGACTGTTCGTATTCCGCGCCGAGCAGGCACTACGCTCGGGCGCGAGTCTCTTACCCCGAGCAAGCGTTTCGCTCGGGGACTGTTCGTGTTCGCGCCGGCAGTACTACGCCGGACGCGAGTCTCTTACCCCGAGCAAGCGTTTCGCTCGAGGGGGCTGTTAAATGTTCGCGCGGCGGGTGCTGCGCTCGGGCGCGAGTCTTTTCCTCCGAAACGCAGCGTTCGCTCGGAGGCGGTTGGTGTTCGCGCGGCGAGGCACTACGCCGAGCGCGCGAGTCTTTCCGCCGAGCACGCTGCTTTCGGAGGCGGTTGGTGTTCCGCGCCCGGCGAGCAGCACTACGCCGGCGCGAGTCTTACCCCGAGCAAGCGTTTCGCTCGGGGACTGTTCGTGTTCCGCGCCGAGCAGGCACTACGCTCGGGCGCGAGTCTCTTACCCCAAGCACGCGTTTCGCTCGGGGTATTAGTGTTCGCGCCCGGCGAGCACTACGCTCGGCGCGAGTCTCTTACCCCAAGCAGCGTTTCGGCTCGGGGACTGTTCGTGTTCGCGCCCGGCAGCACTACGGCTCGAGCGCGAGTCTCTTCCTCCGAGCACGCAGCGTTTCGCTCGGAGGCGGTTGGTGTTCGCGCGGCGAGCACTACGCTCGGCGCTGAGTCTCTTACCCGAGCAAGCGTTCGCCGGGGGCTGATCGTGTTCGCGCGGCGAGCAGCTGCGTCGGGCGCAAGTCTCTTCCGCCGAGCACGCGTTTCGCTCGGAGACGGTTGGTGTTCCGCGCCGAGCAGGCACTACGCTCGGGCGCGAGTCTCTTACCGAGCAAGCGTTTCGCTCGGGGTATTCGTGTTCGCGCGGCGGTGCACTACGCTCGGGCGCGAGTCTCTTCCTCCGAGCACGCGTTACGCTCGGAGACGGTTGGTGTTCCGCGCCGAGCAGGCACTACGCTCGGGCGCGAGTCTCTTACGAGCAAGCGTTTGGCTCGGGGTGATTCGTGTTCGCGCCCGGCGGTGCTGCGCTCGGCGCGAGTCTCTTCCTCCGAGCACGCAGCGTTTCGGCTCGGAGGCGGTTGGTGTTCGCGCGGCGGGCACTACGCTCGGGCGCGAGTCTCTTACCCCAAGCACGCGTTTCGCTCGGGGATCGTTCGTGTTCGCGCCGAGCGGTGCACTACGCTCGGCGCGAGTCTCTTCCTCCGAAACGCAGCGTTTCGCTCGGAGGCGGTTGGTGTTCCGCGCCCGGCAGCACTACGCCGGGCGCGAGTCTCTTACCCGAGCAAGCGTTTGGCTCGGGGCTGACCGTGTTCCGCGCCGGCGGTGCTGCGCTTCGGCGCGAGTCTCTTCCTCCGAAACGCAGCGTTTCGCTCGGAGGCGGTTGGTGTTCCGCGCGGCGGTGCACTACGAGCGCGAGTCTCTTACCGAGCAAGCGTTTCGCTCGGGGATCGTTCGTGTTCGCGCCCGGCGGTACTACGCTCGGCGCGAGTCTCTTACCGAGCAAGCGCTTTCGCTCGAGGGGCTATTCGTGTTCGCGCCCGGCGGGCACTACGCTCGGCGCGAGTCTCTTACCCCAAGCAAGCGTTTCGGGGATCGTTCGTGTTCGCGCCGGCGGCACTACGCTCGGCGCGAGTCTCTTCCTCCGAAACGCAGCGTTTCGGCTCGGAGGCGGTTGGTGTTCGCGCCCGGCGGTGCACTACGCTCGGGCGCGAGTCTCTTACCCCGAGCAAGCGAGTCGCTCGGGGACTGTTCGTGTTCCGCGCGGAGCAGGCACTACGCTCGGGCGCGAGTCTCTTACCCCAAGCACGCAGCGTTTCGCTCGGGATCGTGTTCGTTCGCGCCGAGCACTACGCTTCGGCGCGAGTCTCTTACCCCGAGCAAGCGTTTCGCTGGGGATCGTTCGTGTTCCGCGCGGCAGTACTACGCCGGACGCGAGTCTCTTACCCCGAGCAAGCGTTCGCTCGGGATCGTTCGTGTTCAGGCCGAGAAGCTGCTGCGCTCGGCGCGAGTCTCTTCCTCCGAAACGCAGCGTTTCGCTCGGAGGCGGTTGGTGTTCGCGCCAAAGCGCGCTCTGCGTTGAGCACATGTCCTCGATCTATTTCCCTGGAGATCCGGTCCATGTCCAGGATGCGGCGGCTCGAGCCTGGCTCGTCAGCCGATTCCCGAGCATTAGACCCATGCTCGGGATGTGGCAATGTGAGTCCGCTCGCATTCCGTTAGTAGCCTAGGCGTCGATCCATGCCTAGTTCCCCGTGCATCCGATCCATGCATGGGATGCGGCGACATGTGTTTGTTCACGATGCTAGTTACCTTTATGCTAGGCGTCGATCCATGCCTAGTTCCCTGCATCCGATCCATGCATGGGATGCGGCGACATGTGTTTGTTCACAGCCTGCTAGTTACCTTTATGCTAGGCGTCTGATCCATGCCTAGTTCCCCTGTGCATCCGATCCATGCATGGGATGCGGCAGCATGTGTTTGTTCACAGACTGCTAGTTACCTTTATGCTAGGCGTCTGATCCATGCCTAGTTCCCCTGTGCATTCGATCCATGCATGGGATGCGGCAGCATGTGTTTGTTCACAGTCTGCTAGTTACCTTTATGCTAGGCGTCCGATCCATGCCTAGTTTCCCTGGGCATCTGATCTATACTCGGGACGAGGTTCGATCACGTTTTATTTTCCCTTTCGGCGCAGCTTGTGCCGACCTTTTTCCCCGAGCATGATTCGCTTGGGATGTGATAGTGTGAGCCTGTCTCATCTATCAAATCTTTTTCCTGGTCATTTCATGCCCAGATGCTGAGGTAAAATGCTTCACCATTAAGAATTCAATCCCTCCTTGGACTTCTCAGTCTCAAGGAGACGACCCATCTCACTTGAGCCTCGGGGACTAGCTGTCGGGGATTGACTATCTGATAAAAGACCGTTGTGCCCCCAGAAGATCCTGAAGCTACCGACCATACGCACCGCAGAAGATGCTCGAAAAACTATCAGGCAACATAACTCCCGAGCATGCGTGTCTACCCATTCGCCACGACCATACCGGGACGATCACGAGCGATCATGCTCGTGAAGGCCACACCAGATTACCGAGCGGATGGTCGGGGACCCGGTCTTGCCACTAGAAAGGAAGATGGCAATCAATCCGCCGGAAATCAAGGGCGGTGTGCAGGAAATTCAAATTAATTGCGCAGATCAAGGGCCGGATCGTGGGCGCTCTGATTATGGAAGCATGTCGTAAATCTAGGGGGTAGTTACCATGTATATAACACAGGTATCTTGTATTTAATCCCCCTAGCCCCGAGGAGGGGGGGATGATTTGATATAGCAAAAAACGCCACCAGGCGACTGGATGTAGGGCTATTATCTCGATAATGAGAGGCCTGAACCAGGATAAAATCTTTGTGTTCCTGTCTGTTCTAACAGACCATCTTCCACGTCTTCGATGCTACACCTTTGGCAGAAAGGGGTTTCGGTTGATCCCACATTCAACAAGTAAGCTCGGCGGGAGCCCGTTCTCCAATCGTCGACAGTTCTATTTTAAAATCGTCTGTGATATCTACAGGAGTCATCACAGACAGTTTTAGTATAGTTTAAAACTATATGTGATAGTGCTGGATATCACAGACGGTTTCTAGATAGAACCGTCTGTGATGTTGTTACTGCCGGTTGCACTATAGACCCGTCTATGATGTTCCTGAAACCTTCTGTGATGAGGCGTCTAATATAAGCCTTTCTGTAGTAGTGCTCGGTTCCTGAAACTGGCCGTCTGCTGGGTTATGTACCATTCCTGAAATCATTGGATATTAAACTTATGCAACCATTAATTTATTGTGCACTTTTAAGAATTCCAACCATTCCTTGGATCTATTGGATTTTAACATAAATAATTTATTTACTTTAATTTAGGATTCAATGCTTAGATTCAATGCTTACTCGTATTTTAATCTGGTGCACTTTAATATACATGGTCTATTGAGACTTTGATTTTGAAATTTTAATTGAGTAGATGTGTTATCTCCTATTTTAATGGTTTCGGTTGATGCAATTTTATATGGATCTTTATTTTAGGCAATCACTGCTATTTACTCTCTTTTTTTTGGAATTAACTAATATTTTTGTGAATTCTTGTTTGATTTACTATGGTCGAGAAAGTCCTAATTATATACATGCGTATTTAGATATAGTCCTATTTCTCCATCATTTCTATTTTCCCCTTCCCCTCATTTTTTCTTTTCTCCTTCTTTTTTCTTCTTTTCTTTCCTTCTCTTCTCTTTCTTTTCATCTCTACCTTTTCTTTTCTTCGGTTGAACACTCCCTGGTCTTCTTCTTCCTCATCTCCTCTCCTCTTCTCCTCTTTCCCCTTCAGATCCCCTCTCCCTATCTACTCCCCTCCCTCTCTCTCTCTCTCTCTCTCTCTCTCTCTCTCTCTCTCTCTTCTCCTATTTCTCCCTTTAATCCCCCTCCTCTTCTTCCCTACCTCTGCTTGCCGGGCTGTCGGCGTTGATCGCACCTAGGCTTGCCCCCGACCCTCGCACTCAGCCCAAGGGTTGGGCCCTGCTTAGCTCGCGTCGGATCCAGGCCCATCCCCGTGGTGCTGTACCCTCCTTGCTCTAGAGTGCTCGCGGTCTGTCCCTAATCTATAGTTTTATCACTTGATTTTTCTTATCTTTCCTCATGGATGCCTTTAGCTGTGAGGCTCTACGTGCTCATGTGCGAGTTTTTTTGCTATTGATTAATGAGGATCATTGGTTAGTGATGATTTTAGGGGTGGTATCCTAGGTTTGGAGGTAAGGTGATGACACTGCCCACACCCGCACGTCGGGCAGCACGTGGTGGTGGCCAACACACTCCTTGCAGCCCTTACGGTTACCTCCCCCACTGAGACCACTAAGATTTTTCCCAATCTACTTGCTATTCACCTGATCTACTCCATTTTTGCATCATACATTTTAGAATTGTACTACTACTATGATGGTGCACCTGATGAGTTGGGTCTAATGGAAATGTGGAAATGGTGATTGTGAAGCTGATGTACTGCTGGTGATGGTGAGGTTGAAGTTGATGGAGAGGTGGTTGTGGGCTTGACTCCTTGGTCCTGGCTTCCTCCTCCTGCTCCTCGTGGCTCCTCCTCTCTTGCTTCGGCTTGGAGGTCTCCTCCTGGCTGTGCTCTGGTTTCTTGCTTTCGATTTGGGGTGTGGGTGGAAATGGGGCAACGGCTTGATCTTATATATTCTTACAGTGGTCAAAGTTATCTTTTTACCCTTGAACCTTTTATCGATTTACTCTGGATATTGATTACCATTCGCGTTTTAGCTATGGATACCCGCAATCCTACCAGGTTTGTATAAGTCGCAGAATGATGAAACCCGAGATTAGCGAGAGGTACCGATCTGGCCCCGGACAGATCATGTATCTTGGTGAGCGATACCCTCGCCTACAGGTCTGACGGCACTTTTCAAAATTTTTACGTTCGCTCTTCTTGCATTATGGTTGCATTTATGTATTTATGTGTGGAGGATTACTTATATGACGGGATCAAGACAAGGATCAACAGATGCTTTATATTTTAGGAGAGTGAATCAATCTTATAATCTTCCTTTGCGATGCAATTTCCTTTGAGATGTAATTTTCTTTTATTCATGTACTTTGTAAATATATAAATAATGACGTTTTGTTATTAAGGTGAAGTTGATGATTACTTTGTGGATTAATCGATTGATGGACAGCTAATCTGGGATAATGACTTCATTTATTTAGTTAAGAGTTTGGGTTGTTTCAGAGAAGGTGGCTGCTTGGATGTCACGGCCGGGGTTCCGATTGCCCACACTCATTACTAGGGGTGGGCATTTGGTTAATTTGGTTTTTTCGGTTCAGTTTATTCAGTTTAAAAATATTTCAGTTTTTTGGAACTGTAAACCGAACTGAACAAATTTGAAAACCAAACCGAATTAACCAAAATATTTCGGTTCAGTTAATTCGGTTTTTTGGTTAACATAATTTCTTTAACAAGGTCACCATATAATCATCACTCGGCACACATCAAAACTGATACCATAACCACATCAAAACTAATAAACATTTTGCAATCGTCCACGACCGTGAACCCCACCGCCTCGAGGAGCTCCATCCCGCCTTCCCTGTCCGCCAGGGCCTCCTTGATCCTAGGGTTCCCAAGCCTGACTCTCCTGTACTTGTCATTCCCAGGCTCGTTGAGCAGGTTCCTCAGCAGCCTCTTGACCACCTCCATGGCGGCTGCGGGCAGGTCGTTGGTGAGGTACACGGCCGCGCATCCCGCGGGTGCCGCCAGCCAACTCAAGGCAGACTTCGACGTGACTGGAGACAGCGAGCTCAGAGGGGAAGGCCTCGACGCGGTTGGGGCACGCGATGGCGGCAGCATTGGGGCATCGGTAGGAGGAAGAGGACGACAAGATGAAGTGGAAGATGGGGGTGAAATCGGAGTGCCCGGCTTGGCACGGGGGCTTCTGCTCGAGGGAGTGTATGATATTAGGGTTCGAGGAGCAGCAGGAGGAGGAGGAGGCGGCAGAGGAGGGGGGGGGGCAGAGCTGGGGACGTGGGAGATTCCCTTGAAGGATGAGACGGAGGAGGCCATGACCTTCCTCGTGAGAAGGATTTAGGGATCAGGGGTTCGGGGGATGGGGATTGGGCCGACGGATGAGATAATGTCAGTCAAATAAGTTCGGTGTTTCGGTAGAACGGTTTTTGAAAGCCGAAAACCGAATTCCACTAAAATAAAAACCGATCTGAAAAAAAAAATCAAAATATTCGATTTTCGGTTTCGGTTTAAAAATACCCGCCCACTCATTGCAGACAAACCGCTGGACAGGCTCCTGTGCTTCAATGTCAAAGAATGACCGACGGCATCTCAATGCCATTTTCATCTATGCTTCATGGAACATGTTGGAAGGAGCGAAAAAGGCGCTAGTTCCAGCACAAGGCAGCAGGTATTCGGCCTGATTCAGGAGGACGACCAGCAGTACCGACGCGCTCGGACCTGCTTGTGACCACCGCGTTTTCTGATTGACGGTTTCTTAGCCCACTTTACCCAATTTTGCCATTCTCAGGAGTTACCACAATTTAACGGTAAAAAGTATCCTATTGAATAATGCCAAAAACTCATTCGGATTTTGACCAAGTATATATTTTGGCATTGTAGGATGTTTTTTTTTTGGCAACAATTCAAATGAAATATTGCGGTACTTTAATTGAAATGTCGTGGCAGTCATTTTAAAAAAACATTGCTCCAGAAAATTTAATTTCTTCTGCGTTGTGTTAAGAAAACCTGCAGACCGGCCAATGTTTTTCGTGGCCTGGACTCAACTCGAGAAGTTGGTCGTGCTGGGGAACACAAGTGACTTGACCGGTTTCGTGGGCTTACCAATGAATCAGTTCGTTAACATAACGGAAAATCGATTTATTTTATCAATGGGAAGTAACAAAATATGATATTTTTTAACATCTTTGAAATGTATCAAAATTTACAGAGATAGTATCAAGAGATACAAAAGTTCAAATGGTCAATGTACCTATTTTGGTAATACTAGTTCAACGCAAAAGTTACATTGAATGAAAGGGTGGAGGTACTAAGAGGTACAAGAGTTTAAAGTTATATGACAAAACTCTTATTTCATCAAACATATTACCAATTCTCGTACAAAACCTAAAACCAAGCAGTAAGAGAAGTAAAAAATAATGAGTGACGATGAATTTCAAGTAGGATTGCAAAAGAAGTAAAGTACTAATTCGTATTCTCCTCTAAAAAATAGTACTACTGCCTACGTGGTAACAAAAATTCCTATATAGTACACTCACGATGCAAAAAAAAATCGAATGCGTGCATATGTTGTTGCGTTCTGAAGGATTACACCATCTGATCTCCCGAAGGCTGGACGGTATTATCGCCGTTGCCGGTGGGTTCCTCGTCGTCGGCCTCGCCGGACATCTCTTCGAGCGACTTCCCTTTCGATTCCGGCACGAGGAAGGTGAAGAAGAACCCGAGAAGGCTGCACGCAGCGAGCACAAACAGCGCGTTCCGCACGCCAATCCCTGGCTTGTACCCGGCGTCCACATGCGCCTTGTCCGGCGACTGCGCCGCGTAGAGGAACCCAAAGGCTCCTACAATCGCGCCAGCCTTGCCGGCCGCAGCGGAGATACCGTGGCAGGTGGACCGTAGCCGCGCCGGGAAAATCTCGGCCGGCACGATGAACGTCGTCGCGTTCGGCCCGAAGTTGGCGAAGAAGAAGGTGAACCCGTACATGACAACGAAGGCGACGTGGTTGCCGGGCGTGGTCCAGTGGTGGTACGGGATGGCGAGGCCAAGCATGAACACGGTCATGCCCGCGAAGCCCAGGAGCTGGATGGCGAAGCGGCCAAAGATGTCGATTAGGAAGACGGTGAACCAGTAGCCCGGCACGGTGCCGCAGAGCGCGATGAGCGTCTGCGCGCGGGAGATGCGGAACACCTCCTCGACAGCGCTCATGGTGCGTGCCTTGGGGATCCAGTGGATGCTGGTGAAGATGTCCTTCTGGAACAGGTTCTGGCTGTAGTACGCGACGTCGACCAGGAACCAGGTCACGGCCGTGCCGAGGAGGTGGAAGCCGTGGCGCTTCGCGAACCGCGACGAGAAGAGGCCGTAGTCCTTGCCCCTCGTGATGTCCTCCAGCTTCTCCGTCTCCACCTCGATCTCCACCTGCAGCACCTTGGACATGTCGGACGATGCCTGCTTCGCGTTCCTGGCGACGAGGGCGGTGTACCGCGCTGTCTCGGGCATCTTCATCCGCCAGTAGAAGGTTACTATTGCCGGCACCGCGCCGAGCATTAGGATGATGCGCCACATGTAGTCGGCCTGAGGCACGGTGGACGCCAAGGCATTGACCTGGTACGCCGGCGCTGGGAACGCAGATCGGAACACTGTGGATACGACGAGCGTGACTACGCCGCCGGCGAGGATGCCGAAGCCCTGCATGGCAAAGACGGCTGCGATGAAGGCGCCGCGCGTCTTCTTGTTGGCGTACTCCGACATGATGGTGGCAGACAGAGGGTAGTCACCGCCGATGCCGAATCCGAGCCAGAAGCGGAAGAAGCACAGCGTGGTCATGACGCTCGTCGGTGTGTGCGAGAATGAGAACCCGGAGGCAATGGAGCAGATCACCATGAGAAGCAGCGTCATGCCGTAGACGCTCTTGCGGCCGAGCTTGTCGCCGAGCCACCCGAAGAAGAGCTGGCCGGCGAGGGTGCCGCAGAGCGCGACGCCGTTCACCGCGGCCCCGACATTGGGCGGCAGCGTGCCCGGGTCAGGCATGGAGGGGTCGGTGTAGTAGATGCGGCCCAGCAGCTTGGTCACGAGCGAGATGCAAAAGAGATCGTACGCGTCGGTGAAGAACCCCATGCCGGCGACCACGATCGCCGTGAAGTGGTACCATTGCGTCCTGGCCGCGTCCAGCGTTTTGAGCACCTGCAGTTGCTGGTCCTGCCTCGCCATGGCGCCTGCGTCTTGGGTGTGCTCTGCTGCTTCTGGCGTTGCCCCGCCACGCCGCGCTGCTCCTTATAGATTGGAAGACGCACGGATATCCCGAGTCTGTTATACCCACGGATATCCCGAGTCTGTTATACGCACGGATACAGATGACAAAATCCGTTAGGGGTTCTGAATTCCGATACGGCGAATCTGATTTTTAAACGGATAATCGGGTTCTATCATATTCCGGTCACGATGCCAGGTTGCCGTTGACGTCTCGACGCTCGGGAACTGCTGATTCGCCCGGCCGGGTTGTGCTTTGTGCAACTGAGGACCACTTCTTTAATTGTGGGATGTGCGTGTCTTGCTGGGGAATCAATTTTGCTTCCATCAAACTTGCATCTCCAAGAGGGGTCTTAAATATGATCCTAACTTGAATTATAGGGCTTTTGAGGAAAAGATTAACTCCAGCAAGAGCCCTAAATTGTTAAAATTTAGCAAATTGTTTTAGGGCCTCTAGGAGAGTAGCTATATTTAGCAACTCTGTGATTGAGCCCTATCTTCATTAGGTTTTAAGGCCTAATTGCTGGAGTAAATATTTCATTGGAGCCCTAAATCGAATTAGTTGGGGTCCTAAATTAAAATTTAAGGCTCATTTTTAGGGCTCACTCTTGGAGATGCTCTAACGATGGCTGCTGACTGGTAGAGTACAGGAGCACGGAGAACAAAAGATTTGATAGTACCTAGCTCGGGAGGATTTACTATCAAAGGGTAATTTTATTGTTTGCGAAATGCGTGCAAGTGAAAGTGAGAAAACAACATGCAGCTAGCTAGTACTGTAGAAGCACCTTAACGACAAGTTCATTGCCATTTCCATGTCATATTTTTTTGGCCGGCCAGGCCGATCAAATTTTTGGGAGATTTGATTATTTGTCATAAAGTTGATGTATATCTAATGATACGCCACGCTATGTCTTATTGACATGTGGCCTCTGGACCCGATAGTGAGACATAGCGTGGCGTATCATCAGATGCACATCAACTTTGTGGCAAATAATCAATCTATTTTATAATATTAAAGTAGAGGCAAAAGAAGCCATCACGTTTGCTCTCAAGGCTAGAAATTCCCACATTAATCGGAGGAAAAAAAATATCTACACCATTGATCGTAGTGGGTCCATATTATAACGGTCTAGATTAAAAGAAAGAGTTTGTGTATTTATAATACAGGATCTAGATTATGACGGTCTAGATTAAAAGAAAGAGTTTGCATCATTTACATTACACAAATAGCTAAAAAAAAAAGAAATTGGATTCCATACGATAACAGTTTAGTTTAAACACAAAGAGTCCAAAGATCTCCACCACTTATTTTGGTGAGACCAAATTATAACGGTGCATATTAATCTATATAATATTATAGTTATATAAAAAATACACAATTATAGAAAGTACAGTTATATATCAAAGATAATCATATCATAATATCTAGCCACGCAATTGCGCAGGTAAATTTACTAGTTATTCTTAAATTGGAAGATTTGATTATTTGCCACAAAGTTAACGTGTACTTGATGATTTGCCACGTCATATCTCATTGACATGTGGCCCCTAAATCCGAATGTCAGTGAGAAATTATTGAGATCAAGAGAACAAGCAAACCAGAGCACAAACATTATCGACAGAAAGGATATCAACTTAACCACAAAAAGACAGGACAACAGAAATAACCGGAACTCCACGAACAGGATCGAAACTCGTAAACAATAGGGACACATCGAGCAGACCTGCTCAGGATCACAAATTGGACTCCTCCCTGAAGAAACCTGAAGCTCTCCAAGACCACAGCTCTCCGCATGGAACACTTGTGGTGTTTCGTTCTTTCCAGATGAGCGAAATGACGAGGATCACCAGAGTCAAAGGCCCGTCGGAACCTGTTGTGGAAGCTCTAGGTCCAGCTCGTTTATAGCTGGGACAACAAAAGGAACATTTAGCCATTCTTGGATGAGGGTCCAGGTGCGCCTGGTGTAGCAGCAGCGAACCGATAAATGGATTCACGCGTTTCTGGTTCCAAGGAACAGAGGGTGCAGCTAGATTGATGAGGCCACCGTCGCTTCAGCAATTAAGTTATCTACGGTGAGACATCGGCCTTTAACCGCTAGCCACATGAAAAATTTGCACCTGGACGGAGCTCTCGCCTTACAAATCAGAGCGCCACAAGCTGACTTTGTTTTGGCAATGAAGAAAAGCCGATAAGCCGATAAAGTAGAGTATTGACCTAACGGCGAACGCCGACGCCGTCCACCGGATGCTATCCCTCACACGGAGTGATCAAGAGAAACATGCGATACAACGTCCCAAAGGTTCAAATACTCCACCATCGCTTGGAGAGACATAGCAGCTCTGATGTCTCTGAATCTCTGATCCAGCGACGTTGATGCCGTCCCGCTGTAACCGAAAGCCCCAGCTTCGTGACGTGGTTGAAGAGCGCCAATGCAGAGGAGGACATTGGACCATCGTCCATCGGGCAACCAGTTGGATTGCCATTTGCCAGAAGTCCGCCCTCCTGTTGTCCCCCAGTTAGATGTGGGCATCGTCGGGCTAGGCTTTTTTGGCTGACCCGCGGCATGAAGGGTACCGCCTAGCACCTCTAGGAATGGGTTGTATGGGCCTGAAAACAGGACACGATAGGCGGCACGGCCCGGCGCAGCGAGGTGGGTAATGCTCAGGCTAGTACAACCTGCCACGGTCGGCACGGTCTGCTTGTAGCATGGTCGCCGCCCACACCTCGCCGCATCTGCTGCTCGCCGCGCCACCTTCGCTGCTCCCCTCACCTCACCGCCCGCGCCATGCTGCGCTACTCTAGGCCACCTGCTTCCTGCCGCACCTGGTGTGGGTCCCCTCCAAGCTCTTCGCGGCAGCGTCCGCGGACGAGGCGCCTGTCACCTGGGCCGCACTGCATAAATTCTCTATGTGATGTTCCTCCGAAGCTAATATTCTGGCCACCCCCGCCGTGGAGGAGGCCCGGCTCAACGTGGTGGCAGGGAGTCGACATCGGCCACGGAGATGTCTGAGGCCGGTGGACGCGCACCTTGTGCCGGGGTCCTGGATGCTGAGCTGCAAGCAAGGGAACAACCGAACAATCTCTTGGCCAGCCGCTTCCGCAACGATCAGCTCTACATCTAGGACTGGCCAGGTGCGTGCACGTGGAGGAGCGCCATAAGTACATGGTGTTTCTTTCCACCCAATAGTTGTGTCCATTGTCTTAGCGCCACGCGTCTCCGGCTCTTTTCCTCTCATCACAATAGTGCAAATGCATTGGACCTAGGGCGGCAAGCAAGAAGCTGGTACGACTCGCTAATGGACCATGCCTGGATTCACCGAAGATGAGTCAAGCTGGCACGGCATGGCACGGTCTAGACTTGTGACCTGTCGTGCACGATGCCCACGTCCACCCCCAGATCAATTTTTGACACCGACTAGAATATACAGTCCACTTCATTATCTCGGGTAGGCCGGTATGGAGTCCATGGCCTATCCCTTGTGGTCCATCAAAACCAAGGCTAGCGATGGCGTAAAGCGATGCCCAAAAGGTGCAAGTCTTTCACGCTGAGGCCATCATTGTAAATCGGCACGCACACCTTGTTCCAAGACACCAAAGAGTGGTCTCCACCTTTGTCCTCCTAGCCCTTTGTGGCGACCCGTATAATTAGCCCAGGATAACGACAGTAACATTGCTATTACTCTGAGATAATTACATAAATCTCATCATACTTGCCAATTAAAACATCGAACACACCCGATATTTTATCAGTTAGTACACCGTGTTTAGAGTGTTGCAGCAGAACAATAATTAGACACTGAAATGGAGACTTTATTACATTCCATTGCCACGCAGGCTACAGGTTCAGTGCATTAATTATACATAGGATCTAAGCATAATAAACATATAATACCAAAAGTACTAAGTACTCCAACAGATGATTGACCATCAGAGAAAATCTCTAAGCAAAGAGGAAGTTAAGCAAGAGTGAGTATAAGAGTACTTAGCAAGCAATAATGACAAAATGCAACAAATGAAATTTTCCTTCGTTTCCACATCCATTTCACGAATACCATCCTCCAGTCCTTTTTCAGAAAATAGGGTTTGATTATGAAAGTTTGCATTTCCAGTTTTTAATTGTCAAACATGTTACTAACAATCCTCATTTATAACATGCCAACTGTATGGTACTCCGACTTCAATACACATCGGTGGTACTCTTAAAACCAACAATATCCCAACTTCAATGAACATCGGTGTCGGCGTATTTTACGCCAGGGTCCCCACTCCCCCGCAATAAAGGAGACCGATTGGGCGGGCGGGGTGTGTCCGGGCGCACCACCCCCGGCAAGCAGTAACTCCCCAGCGTGGTCGCCCAATGGCTAGGTGGCAGTCAGGCCCCCCTGGGCGCCCAGGAAGGTGGTCGCCCAGTAGACGCGTGGCAGCCAGGACCACACCACTGGGCGACCAGCGAGGTGGTCGCCCAAGTGGACGCGTGGCAGCCAGGGCCCCACCACTGAGCGACCAGCGAGGTGGTCGCCCAAGTGGACAGGTGGCAGTCAAGCCACACCTCTGGGCGACCAGCGAGGGTGTCGCCCAAGAGGACAGGTGGCAGTCAGGCCACACCTCTGGGCGACCAGGAAGGTGGTCGCCCAGTGGACGCGTGACAGTCAGGCCACACCTCTGGGCGACCAGGAAGGTGGTCGCCCAGTGGACAGGTGGCGGTTAGGCCATTCCCCTGGCGTCCACCCCCGCAGCTGCAGCGCCCTGATCAAGGACATTTAATGCGAGGCGTGCGCATTAAATGCAAAGCATTGAGGGTGCAGTATGGCGGCGCGTCTTCCCCAGGCGTGCATTAATTGCGTGTGACATCACGACAGCACCCCACCCCCTGACGGAACGGGTGGCGTTGGCGAACGAGGGGCCCGAGAAGGGGGTGTGACGGCTGCGGCAGATATTAATGGGATGTAAGAACAGTGACGTGCGCATTAAATGCGCCCGTGTCAGTGTAATGAGTGTGCCTTGCCGTGTAAGCCTCTCATGTGCCCCCGGGAGCCCAAGTATAAAAGGGGGCCAGGGTGCATGGGAGAGGAGGTTCGACTCATTATTAGTAGGTTTCATACTCTCAAGCGAGAAGCCAAGCAATAGCAAGAAAGGCAGGACTAGGGCTGTTACTCTTCGGAGGGCCTGAACCTGGGTAAACCCTAGCGTCTCCATTCCTCTGAGCTTCACCGACACCCCGTTCATCTTCCTTCCACCGGCGATTACCCCGAAAGCCCCCCGTCTGAACCTTATAAGCACCCGACTCGGAGGTGCCTGTTGGCTAGTACGCCGACAATCGGTGATACTACAAACTTTAACTGCACCTCAACTTCAATGCACATCGACGGTACTCCTAATACCGACTGTATCCCGACTTCAAGGCACATTGGTGATACACCCAATCTAACGTTGCCCTGACTTCAATGCACATCAGCGGCACTATTCTCCAACTTCAATGCACATCGACGAAACCCTAAAATCATAACCCGACTTCAATGCACATCAACGGTACTTCGCATCTAACTGTTCCCCGACTTCAATGCACATCGGTGGTACTTCGAATCTAACAATATCCCGACTTCAATGCACATCGGCAACACTCCTAACTTGCACCCCGACTTCAATGCACATTGGCAGTATTTCGAATCTAATGGTGCCCCGACTTCAATGCACATTGGTGGAACACTTAACCCGTACCCCGACTTTAATGCACATCAGCGGAACTCCTAAACTTGTACCCCAACTTCAATTCACATCCACGATACTGCTAACTTTAATGGTGCCTCGACTTCAATGCACATCGGTGGCACTCCCATCATATACATAGGCATATACCTCACCATTTCATCCTCCATTCTAATTCCCAACCACATCCAATTTAGGGTTTTCTACAAAGAGTTTTCCAATGCATCGATTATAGCACATATAACCAAATACATTTGATTAGAAATTATATGATGAAGGAAACTTGTCTGGATCTTGATGATGATGATGATGATGATGATGATAATGATGATGATGATGATGATGATGATGATGATGATGATAATGATGATGATGATGATGATAATAATGATGATGATAATGATGATAATAATAATAATAATAATAATAATAATAATAATAATAATAATAATAATAATAATAATTGCCCTTGCACGGTTGCTGTTGATGACCAACGATCGGATTGAATTTGATTCCTAAAATTACATAAATGCCATATTTTAGTGGCTAATAAATTGTTTCATGTTTTACGGTATACAACCCCTTGTTATTTTTAGTATTTTAGTGTTTACAAAATTTATGTTGTGTCCTTTATAGTTTTATCTAACTTTCATTTGTCGTGCTTTATTCAGATGCTTGGCAGACTGAATTTATTGATTCAATGGATTTTAATTAATTATACCTAATTTGGATCATGCATACTAACAAGAGTTTATTATTTTGTATGCTTAATTAAATACATATTTTCTATTTTACGCAACTATTAAAGCCAGCGTTAAGTTATTAATATTTTTTGTGATTAATTGCCCATTTTTACGTGCTTCAAAAAAACACCTCTATTCTTTTTCTCTTTTCTTTTCTTTTTTCTCTTTACCGGGCATCTTATCCCTTCCTCTTTCTCTTCTTCCCCATTCCTCATTTCTTTCTCTTCTTCCCCATTCCTCATTTCTTTTTCTCTCACCCGATTTGGTCCCCTCCAAATCCGGCGCCTCCACTGCCAGGTGCCATCGTCACTGGCCGATCCTGGCTCTGCCGCTATCTCCCTGCCACCGACTGCCCTTCCCCTGGTTCCTCTTCCCCGTGTGTGCGTTGGACCGTGTCGCCCTAGTGCAGCCTGCACCAGACGATCGACCACCCTAGGATGCACTTGGCTCGACTCTTGGAGCTGCCCATTGGACCCCCTGCACCGCTGGGTCATGCACCCTCCTCAGTTTGGGCCGGCCTCGGTCCAACCCCACGACGCCGACCCGCCGCCTTGTGCCTGCATACAGCGCCGCCCTCTGTCGGCTTGGCCCCGGTTGGTCTCCTTCCCACACATGCTTGCGGCTCGTGCCGGCCACACGTGCATGCCCTACAACATGAGCCCCACTTTCCCCCTTGCTATTGCACCAAGTATTGCCCTTGTGTTACTTCTCTATACTGAATGATTTGAGTATGGAGGTGATACGGTTTGCTCATAATGCAACTTTCTTGCCCTAAGGAGTTGTCTAAAATGGTCAATGATGATTTCTAACTAGTTGGATGGCAAGTAGCGGTGTTGTGGCAATACCTGTGGTTTCTGTCTCATGGCGGGGAGTGTGACAATACTGCTGGCATGTACAGTACTGCCTTTGCGACCACTAATCTATTGTCTTTAGTCTGTAATTGATTCTTGCTACTGCTATTCCTATGTTGATACTATTGCTATGAATGTGGAGGTTACCTGTGATTGAGGTGAGTGAAATAAAATGCTGGTTGTGGAGTGATGCTGCTGAGATGGTGATGAAGATGTGGCTACCTCCTTGCCCTTGCTCCTGGCTTCTCCTCCTCTTGGCCTTCTGGTTCCTCAATGCTTTATGGCCTTCTACTCCTTGTTTGGTCTTGCTCCTGATTGTGTTTAGTCTTGATGGAGCTTCTTGCTTTCTTCTTGGACAAGTGCCTGGTGGTTTGTGTGGTAGTTTGCTTGGGAAGCTTTGACTAATGGTTGCTTTGGAGGCTTGGCTTTCTATGGACCTTTTCTGGTGGACTAACAAAGGCAGAGGATCTGAATCCATCCTGCTTGGGGTCTTTGCCTTATATGCTTGGGGGCATGGATGCCTAAGCCCTAAAGGTTGCACTGGAGGATAGCTTCGGCTAGAAGCTTTGCTTGCTTCGACTGAGGCTCTGATCTATCCTAGCCCATAATGCTCATGCCTATCCTTTTCTACTGTGAAGGGTTTTATCTTTTTAAGTTGGAAATTTATTTGTCTACTGTGTGATATGTTCACTATTCGTGTGCCTACGAATAAATTTCACAGGTTTATCTAATTGCCAAATGATGAACCATAATTTGTGATAAGTGCCGATTTAGCCCCCAGACGAATCTGGTATCGCAATGAGGGATACCAACTCATACGGGTATGGCGGCAACTCTACTTTAAATTTTCTTATCTTTTTAATTTATTCCTCATATTTTATATGCACAAAAGATTTACTGATATTTGCAGGATTGCAGGCGAAGATGAAAAGAAGCGTAGCTTTTTAGGAATTTCAATATTCATGTAATTTTTATTTTTGGATGTAATTAAGTATTATTTGAGTATTGTAATTAATACCATTGTACAAGGTTTGTAATAAATAAAATGTATGATTACTCTTTGCTAATTAATTTAATTGTGCAAGTTATTAATTATGTTAATGACCTCATTTGCCTTAATAATTATCGGGGTTGTTTCACTCTTCCAAAAGAAGCCCCTGCATTTCTGCTCCATTAGCTTGATTGCCAATTGCGGAAGCTGCAGGATAGTTATGAGATACATAGGCAACACCATTAGAATTGAGTTCTAGAGGACCATCCTTCCCACGAGCGAGAGGTTGCAACTCCGCTTTCATAGGCTTCTTCAGGGATATGGGCAGCCCCCCCAAAAAAACAATTGGGAGGTTCTGTGCAACACAATTTAGTTGTTGCGAAACCTCGACAATTTGCTCATCAGAGCAGCGAATCAAGGTTAAGGCGCTCTTCTTGAAGTTTGTCTCCAGGCCAGACAACGTGCCAAATAAATACACGAGTGAACTCACTATTGAGCATCGCGAGCAGGAGTGAAGGGGACAATAAATATCATCATCATACAAGGAAGTGCGAGCCAGAGCTGGGCTATTGTTAATAGCAGTGAGAACATCTTGCACTGTGAGCAAACTAAAGGCCTCCATAACCTGGATTAAGACTGGGAGGAAAGGGGATCACCTTGATGCAACCCCCTTGCAAGTTGAATGGGGTCGCATTATGAGCCGTTGATGCACATCGTTGTGGAGGCCGAGAACATGATGATGAGATCCAATCACACCAGCAATGGCAAAAACATAGGTGTGTTAGGAGTTGAGGCTATCGCGCATCTAGGGGATGAGTTGATTAAATCTTGTGGTGACCGGAGGGATGGTTTCACCGAAGATTGGTAGTGATGCTGCAGTCAAGTGACATCGAGCTCAACTGAGAAGGAGTTAAGCTTAATGGATTACGATGTAAGCATCAACGTGTTCCAACGATCCTATTTATGTGCTTAAACAAGAAAAAGGAGTAGCGGTTTGTGTTCTCACTGATCGCCGGAGGTGAAGGCAATGTGGTGCTCCGCAGTTGAAATCGACCAAGGGCTTATGATCGCGGTGTTGTGAAATTGGTTTGGACAAAAGCAATCTGAGTATGGGTTTGTGTTGAAGAAGTGCGGGTAGATTTTTGGTGGTGGTGGAGAGTTGATCTGAGATGGAGAAGAAAGGAGGATTCTCGGGCGTAGTTGGCAGTGAGGATGACCGCGGGTTTGTGGAGCTTTGGTGAAGCATTGCTTGGTTTATATAGGTAGTCAAGAGGCGGTTTGGCTACGGTATTGCTTGAACGTGGCTGGCGGTGGTCATGTCCTTCTCGCGAAATCCACAGGCGTAGGTTCAATGCAAGGTATGGGCGAGGGATATGCGTGGCAGTGGTGTATCGAAGAGCTGTAGTAGTGTACCCTCGAGCCTCATGCACTGCAGCGGAAACATGGCGTAATCATGAGGCTGTTCGAGGAGATTTTCTCTAATGGCTTTGTGCGAAAGAGAAAGACAGAGAGGAGAGGAAGAAGCCGAAGCTGACATGTGGGTCCTCGGCCCACATGTCGGCGGCCGAGTGGGCGGAAGGAAGGGGTAAAGGAGACTAACAATGGGGCCAAGCGAAGTGGAGGGACCACAGGTCAGTGAGTGCGGTCAAAGAGTCGGTCGGTCGTGTGCATTAATGGGCCGGCCCCACCTGTCAGCGAGAGAGAGCTAGCTTCAAGTTAATGCAGGTGGACAGGGCAATAAAGGGGCATTTAATTAATGTTGTTAAACATCATGAAAATTTTTATTTAAACTTATGAGTAAGTGTCTTACCTACTATAAAAATTTGAGATTAAAAACCCTGGTAAATTAATTACTAAAAATCTGACATGGAGCATTATATAGACTTTTAACTACTGAAAATTATTTAATTGAAGGACTAATCTAACTTATTAATTTTTAAAACTTTTAAAAAAGGTTTGGAATGAGGTCAGAATATTTCTTAAAAATTTAAATTTTAAATATTAAGTATTTATTTTTCTGATAAATCTTTTATTCAATTTTGTAGAATTTTAGATTTGAAATAAATAAATTAGAATAAATATTAAATATTATTATTAAATTTTTTCCCATTTTACAGAAGTGAACAAGGATCAAAATGTCACATGGTAAAAATTTTAGCTACAGGAAAGCTTAGTAAAATTTTATAAAATTATTTTTTTTGCACTGTTCAGTGTCACATCAATTTAATGAAATTCATTAATTCAAGAATCAATGGTTTCACATTAATTTTTTACTGCTAAAATAATTTTCCAAAGAGCTCTAGGAATTTTTATACTATTTTTGCATAATTTTATTACATTTTTACATTTTCTCTTTTTACTAATTCCAAATTAATTATGTTCCAAAAGAGAAATCACTAGAAAGGCAATTGAATTCAGGAAATTCAAAAATAAAATAAGTTTATACTTCAAAATTTTATGTTTCTATTTTATTAAATTTTGGGATGTTACATTGTTGGATTGAGTTATGAACGGTATTGAAATGAGATATTATTTGTTGATATATTATTGCTAAATGCCTACTTTATAACTTGAGATTGTCTAAAATATAGCAAAGGTCATACCAAAATTTTTCATATTTTTACATAGTTATTCTATTATATACTTTACAACTTCATGTTGTATTAAAATGTAGGAAATATCATGCCGGAATTTTATTGTAACTTTCAATAATTTTTTATGCATTTCTAAGATTTTTCCCTTAATTTTTGGGCCTTCATAGGCTTTTTACAATTTTTTTTTAAAATTTTCTTCAATTTTTCCTATTTTTCTTGCCTTTTATATATTTTTTATTCTGTCGCTGATAAACCATAAAAACCGATCGGGTTTTGAATATTTTCGGCTTGATTTGACTACCAGATTTGACTTTACAAACTATTCGATTTTGAGATATTTTTGTTATGATTTTTGCAAAAAACCGATACAACTAGTTATTTGACTTTCAATCCTAAATCCTAAATTGGTATTGTTAACCCTAGTCTCCGGACAGTGCCGCACGCTGGAGGGGCCAAGTGGCCAGAGACCAGAGTATCAGTTGGAGAAGCAGCCGATCACGTATTCACGTTGGGGCAGTGCAGCTTTAGATGCCCAAGCCATAAGCACTTAAAAGCAGCGTCCACGAAGCCAACGCGGGATGCCTTGCCCACGCACATGATTGATTGCAATGGTTGGCGTAGTCTTACGCTGCTTAGAAATCACAGTCCAATCATGGTCACCATCATTGGGGTTTTGGCACGTGGGCATAACAGGGACGACCGTGCCTTGCGAGCCCAACGAGGCTGCTGTAACTCGGAAGCTAGCTTAGGGCTGACGTACGACTGATGAGCCGCGCTGATCTTAATGAGCGGGAAGGCAGGACGGGGCTGTATGTGGTCGCCGGTGGCCGGAGCGGCCAACCGGCGTGGATAGTGGTAGGCGCTCGCTCTCACTCATAGCACTTTCGTTGCAACTTTGCATACCTTTCGAGCACTAGCTGAATGATCGTGTTTATCCGTGTATAAAAATTGTTTATTAGTATATTGTTTTTTTTATTAGGAAATATTTAGAGAGATGTAATTTGTTTATTGGTATATTATTTTTCTATTTTTATTAGAGATTTTTTAGGAATGTGAAAAAAGCAATTAGAGTAGGAGAGGTAGATAAATCACACTAGTAGTTTTTTTGAAAGTAGTAAAAATAAATGTAACGAAGCTAATGTCCATGTTATAATTATATTTTAGTTCATCGATTGGTCAAAATGAACAACCAGAGTATCGTGTATTTTTGTAACGGAGAGAAAGGAGTATAGTGATATTACTGAGCCCTGAAACATAAGCAGGCTGGTGAACCAAATGCTTTCCGGCTTCGCGGTAAGAAAGGATGCAAGCTGCCTGTGCTTGTTGGAACAATGACGTGTAAGTGGTTTAGTCTACACGTGTGTCCATGCAAGTCATGAGTCATGTCCATGCTCTAGCCGTCAGAAGAACGGAGAGAGACCATTCTGTGTATTAATTGGTTGGGTCTCCTTTTCAGCGAGCACTCCTGACGGCCGGCCGGCGCATGTCTTATTCTTTCCGATTCGTTGGACGAATCAGCAGTTCTTATTTATTGCTGTAGTTATCCTCCGCGAGGAGCTCTTCCAGGACCTTGTCATCAAGGCACTCCAGCTCTACCTTCTGATCCGAGTCAGCGCCGCGGCTCCTGATCCCCCTCCCCGATGCCGTCGCCGGAGCCGATGTCGACGACGACGAAGACCCGCTGCTCATCCTGGCAGCCTCGCCGGGGAAGTTGAGCACGGCCGTAGCGCCCTTCATGGCGAATGCGGCACGGTCGTAGGCCCGCGCGGCCTCCTCGGCCGTGTCGAACGTGCCGAGCCAGACGCGGGAGCCGCCGCGCTCCGGGTCCCGGATCTCGGCCGCGAACTTGCCCCACGGGCGCTTGCGCACGCCGCGGTACTTGCCCTCCTTCTTGTCATCCTCCATGCTACCGAGATCGATCGAGGTCAGAGCAGAACCTAGCTAGCTAATTGATCAGCTCGCGGTTTCTGAGGTTACAAGCTAGGATCGAGGCACCAGGTCGATCTAGCTAGCTAGATATAGTTTCTGGTGCATGTGGCAGAGCCGGCATATGCAACCGTCAGCTATTTATACACAGTGGGGGCGGCATATATACAGCGTTGCATCATGCAAGCGTACACACACGTTATAAGGTGGAGTTACCTCACCTGACCTTATCAGCAGTACGTACACACAGAGAGGCTTTTCTGACCATTCTACCGCGTCTAGGGCTCTAGGCCCCTTTTACCTTTGCTCCCGATCGACATGGACAGGTGAAGGAACCTATGAATCATCAGCTAGCTAGCAGCTGGGGTTCTCTCCAGAAGTGAGATCGATGTTACCCCGGAGGTATGATCCTGACAGTAAAGATAGGGCGGCTGTGCTGATCGATGCGCATGTTTTGTGGCGTACGGTGCAATGCTGCAGGTATAGCTAGCTAGCGCGCGTCGGCCGCCGTGCTTGGAAGTCGCTGGGCAGTGGAATCTCGGGCACGTGGGGGGGCGCGGCAGGACAACGGACTAAGGCGAGAAAGTGGCCGGAATTTTCACCGCAGCTAGCGAAGCGTGCCGGTGCGAGCAACTCCCGACAGGTGGTTTATACCCCCTATGAAATTGACCGGATTATTAGCCATCGAGCGATCGATGGATGCGATGGTAGTGGGAATGCACTGACGCGCGCCCGATCGCTCTCGCCTCGGCGAATCAACTTGCACCTCCCTATCGGCGGAGTGCGGCGTGCTGTCCGTATAAGCGCTGCTTGTATTAATCCTGAGCGAGCTCAATGCCACCAGTTCGCTCCATCTCTTTTGCACTTCGTGTACGTGTGCAACACCATTCGCTCGCAGTGACGTGCGGGGATTTCTCGCAGAAAAGAGCAACAATGCCGGTTAGCTCAAGCCGCCTTGAGGCATATGTACTTTCCAAACTCCAACGAAGAAAATTCTATAGACGCAGACGTCCCGGATGGCACCTAGGAAAAGATCAAAAGAATAGCCATGCCTGATGCTCATGAACTTTCGAGGCTTCGTTTGTACTGCCGTCGGCGTATTGTCTGCTAGTTTTTCCTCTCTTTTTTTACAGATTTGCTATACATGACTCAACTATTTTTTTTAAAAAAAAATTAGTCGAATTTCTAACATTTGAATCGGCTTAAAAATTCGGGCCCGGTGAGCTCATCCTCTTCATTTCCAACACCATTGTCTCCTATCGCCGCAGGTTAGGGCTCAGGTTCATCGGGTAGAGTTAGGTTTCACTAGAACCGTGAGCATAGATGGAGGAGGGGTGTGGAGGCCCGGTGGTTGGCGGCGGCACCGCCCACCGTGGCCAAGGGACGAAGGAACCACCGTGGCCAAGGGACGAAGGAGGGTAGCGGTCATAGACAGGGAAACTAGATTCAACGAGCGATTAGGAGGCAGAGTAGGTGGTCGTTGGTAATGGTTTCTTGCTCCCGCCAAAGCTAGAAAGGGAGGGAACCAGCCGATGGTGGGGGAGGCAGGGTAGAGGAGGAGGGGGCGCACGGTACTGGCACCACCCTCAACGCCAGTGGCTAAGTCAGGAGGCGAAAGTAGTGGAAGCCGATGGGCCTCACGGTGGGGGGGGGGGTGCAGCAGGGGAGGGGAGGAGGTGGGCCAGGGTTAAGAGTGGCTATATAAATAAAAATAACTTATGATATTTAAGCCACCTTCTTCATTTTAAGGGTGAGAAAATCATACAGTACTCCTCAAAAGGAAAACCCCCTATAAATTCTCATGTTAATCGAAAGAAAAGGAGAAGGATCTCCATCACTTATTTTGATGGGATCAGCATAACGGTGCAGATTAATCATATATAGATATTGGAGTTATATAACAAATACAATTATATTTCAATTATAGAAAGTAGAGTTGTAAATCAAAGACAATTATATAATAATATTTAGCCGCGCACGGGTAAGGGCTTGTTTGTTTCAGCTGGGGATTGTAGAAAGTAGCTTTTAAAATCTGGAAGGTCAACAAACAGGAAACTTTTAATATAGATTGTAACAATCTGGAGGCCAGATTGTAGTAATCCCACAATCCACTCTGGAGGAGCTTTTCCTACCTTTTTTTTTTTTTTTTGCAAAAGACCACAATACCTATCCAACTTTAGTCGAAATTACCCACCATTGCCCCTCGCTGTTCACGCTCAAGCCCCTATATTTTGTTCACGCCCGAGCCTACCCCTACTATAATCTAGGTTGCCAAATAACCATCAGCTTTTCAACCTCTAGCTTTTAAACAATCTAGCTTTTACAATTCAAATTTTAAAAGTTACTTTCTACCATCTCTAGCTGAAACAAACAGGCCCTAAATCTGTTAGTTTTAATAATGGAGGGGGAAGAAGGATAGCTCTTGATCCAGATTCAATGGTTCAAATATTAATTTCACCGATTTTTCTTTAAAATCAATTGAGTGATGGATAGACAATCTTTAAAAAAAAATAAAAAAAATAGCCCTACACGTTTTTCTCTCGAAAATCGAAATTCAATTGTTTCAAGATTTACATGTATGGTGCACGTACTCAGAAACGATAACAAAAAGCAGAATGTAGCTAATCAGAAATATCCAGTACCATGCTTGCCGAAATAACCGGTAAGCGGCAACTTTTTATTTTCTCTGAAATCCGATGTATAGGCTACCTAATTAATTAACCGGAAGGTAATGGCAGTACGGCTCGTTGCTGCTTGCATGGATGGCTAGCGGACAGAAGCCTTCGAGATTCCACGCCTTTTTGCTTGCAAAAAACATATGTAGTTCCTTCAAGGACCAGCTTCCACACATAGTTTTGTCTACTAAAACATAATGTGTTGCATGCCAACTGCCATGCACATGTGGACTGCTTCAAAGAAAGAAGATGAAAAACTGCCATATATTTCTCCAAACAGTGTGCGTTGCAGGATGTATATACACGTAGCTAGTCACGTATCCAGCCACCTAACGGCCCAGTTGTTTTCCCAAGAGGCCATGGTACTATTGGGTGTTTCCATGGCTGAAGTTTTCAAGTAAGGCTCTTGATATAGCTAGCTAACAACCGTCTTTTACCCCGGCATGATCAAGAGGAACTTATCCAACGAGAAACTGAAACGGTAGTTTCTGAACATGGGAAAAGAAATAGTTCGATTACAGCTGATCGTAATAGTGGTTGGCAAAGATAGTTAAAACAAGTCTAGAAAGGCTGTTAATATGGTAAGCAAGCAAAATGGCCATCACCAACACCGATCGGCGATGCAGAAGACAAAAGATGTTGAATAGTCTTATAGTCCTGATTCCTGAACCACGATGGGAACGGATGAAAGCACAATCAATCACTGTACAGCATCTACATCGACGACGAATACATCAACATGCATGATAGGGATTGTGGTGGACAAGGAATGTATAGGAGAGATTTTTACAAGCATAGTTATGCCCAGCTGTAACAGAATTAGTAGAATATTTCGATTGTATCGATCATGGCCATCTATCTATTATAATATTAAAGCAGATGCAAAATAAGCCATCATATTTACTTTCAAGGCTAGAAATTTTCGTCTTAATCGAAGAAAAAAGATAAAGATCTACACCATTAATCATGATGAGAAAAATTATAAAGATCTAAATTAAAAGAAAGAGTTCATATCATGTACAATACAAAAATAATTAAAATTTTTGACAAAAATTAAATTAAATTAAAATTTTTGATTTCCATATGAATTCCTATGTAAACTCCCTAAATAAATATAATTTGAAAAAAAAAATTAAAAAAAATAGTTTCCGGCTTTGTATACAAATTCAGAAGAAAAATAACATAAATTTGGAATAAAAAAATTAAATTAGCAATTTGATTTTCATACTAATTCCTAAGTACAATTCCTTAATAAATATAATTTGAAATACAAAATTTGTCAATTTGATTTCCATAAGAATTCCAACCAAAAAAATAACTAAATTCATTTCCATATGAATTCCTAAGTAAACTCCCTACATAAATATAATTATGTATAAAATGAAAGAAAAATTATCAATTTAATTTTTATATGAATTACAACAAAAAATAACTAAAATTGGAATAAAAATAAAACTAGAAAATTTGGAATAAAAAATGAATTAAAATTAGCAATTTGATTTTTGTATGAATTCCAAAGTAAAATTCAGAATAAATTAAATAAAATTAATAATTTTATTTATATATGCACTCGAAACAAAAAAAATACCTAAAATTTTGAATAAAATTAAAAATTATAACATTGATATCACGAATGTTGTCGTAGGAAATAACATATGAGTCCAAAGTCAATAGCCAAAGAAGCTTACTGATGGGGAAGCCCTCATAGAGAGGAGACGAAGCTTGGCACTAAAGATGAGCTACGGACGATATAGAGCTATTGGGTTTCTAGGAACGTACGTACCATCACTAGTGAGGGGCATGGCGTCACACGCTATAGGGGTGAGATTCTCTATGGTTAGACAACGACTAAAGCAGATATGCTAGCATCAGAGAAGATGTGAGATCTGTGAGACCTTCTCTTTTATGATACAGTATACCATAAAAGAAATACTCTAATGTGCATACTGTACAAGTCCCATGATCAATGGCTAGCACGCACATTCACAAATTGAGGTCACAACCATGCACAATATTTCTTTATTTATTACAGTGAAAGCAGTTTCATACATAACATTATACAAACCAAAATAACCTGTGTGCCTTTAAACCCATTATTCCCATAGGCAACTAACAAGGTAAACATAGAAAAGCTCGTCATTATCATCCCCATATCCTGCGTCAAAGTTTCATCAGTGATATCTGATTCTTCACCTAAAAACAACAATAGTAGCAAGTTGAGTATAAAATGTACTCGTAAGACTTTTGCGAAACCTATAATATATGCAGGCTTGTATCAACAGGAAGGCTATCATGGTTATTTTGCATAAAGCTAAATTGAAATTTTAAATACTGAATAATAGATTAAAAGTGAAACTTTGTAAAGCAATTTGACAGGTATATAAAAACAAGTAAATAAACAAGAATATAACAACTCACAATTCCTCCATAAATGTGAGTAATAATTCGCACAATTCTGTGTCAATACATGGTACACCATCTGGAACCAAGTTCTTGCCAACACATGGCATAATTTTAACATGTCATATCAAAGATTAACCAATATAATTCTGTCTCATACCATCCATCCCATTTTAAAATATTCAAAACTTCTAACTAAGTGATGACTTTACTAAGTACCCTTGATTGTGAGCGCGGCTTTTTGAAAAGTTTTAACTCTGCAGAGGTGTACTTCTTTACCCATAAGATATGATCATTTCATAATACCAGGCTATTAACACACTTTCACAGGTATGCGACTGAAGATCATAACATAACTATTATATTACCTAGTCCTAACTTTGCACCAGCCCGGTGACGACAAACACCTGCTATAGCGACAAAAATAAACTTTCACATAAATTATAAAAATTATGAGCTCACTTTTGTCAATAACCATTCCCCCCATAGCAAAGTGTACACCATTGTATTGGTAGACGTTTGTTCCATAATCACCTCGGTGTGGACGTCCCTTCGAGCAATCCATAATGGAACAGCTCGTATTAGTACAACCTTCCAATGTGCAAAGTTAGTTCTAAGTAACTTAATAAGTTAAGGCTGTCACATACCAGCACTTGTGGTTCTATGATTATCTTGGCGTGGAAATAACATAATAGTTCGGTCCTTAATCCTATCCGGACGAGAAATTTCCCCTATCTACCTGTAAGTCCATGCACAACTGACTATTGCCAATACTCACCCGCGTCAAAACCATAATTTTATTTTTTATTTTTACCAAAATAACAATAACCACAATTATCTCAACATGTCCAAGATTTATGTCCATCATGTCCAACATTTTGATTTATTACGAATAGTATAACCCTCTATTCATATTTCCAATCTAGAGCATGGCTAAGCAAGTACAGTTATAAACGAATATACCCATTTCACATTTTCATATGTCCATCCACAATCTAGGGTTATCAAGTTTCACATGTCAATATTGATTAAGCTAATCCCACAATGAAGGTTATATATACCATATTCCATAATATAACAGTGTTTAAAATATAGTGCATGTATGAAAATATTTGATAAAAATATTTTTGAAATGTTGGGATCAATATGATCAAAGGGGTGCTTGCCTTGCTATTCGTCGTCGAACTCGAAGTTTGGGTTGTCACAACAGTATCATGAACGTTGGGTTCTACACGTCGTTCAATAAAATATAGCAAATAACAAGCTTTAATAAAGGCAAATAGAAATCAAATGTAAAATCAAATAAAACTTTCTACATAAAACAAGTGTGGTTTCGGGTTAGGGTTTCATGTTTTAATGTATATATGCATTTCCTTTTATCTTTTCATTTTTATTTGTTGTTAGCATATCTAAGTTACACCACAACAAGTTTCCTTATTTCTTATAAATGTATGAACAGATTTATTATAAAACAAATACTCAATAAATAAATTTGAATTTTTATAGGAGATTAAACAGAACATGAAAATTACATAATAAATTTATCAAAAATTTATACTTTAATTTAGCCACTCAAATAAAATAATTATATAAAATAAAAATGTGTACAGGCCCACTTCTCATGTTTTTATAAAATAATATATTAAAAATTTAGACCTAAAAATTTTACTAAAATTAAATAACTTTCTTAGAACTTTAGTTTAAAATTTGTACAAAAAATTTGAGCTGAATTGTCTGCAGAAATAAATGTTCTTCACTACTGTCTTAAGAAATCAAGTTGAGTTAAACCTTCTCACTCACTTACATGTGGGCCCTACTGCACGTGGAGGCCACCGACCAGTGCCACTCGGTCACTCTCTCTTATTTCCTTTCTCTGCCATGTGGGCCCAGGGACCTGCTCGTTAGTATCGTCCCTTCTCTTCTTCTTCTTTCTTTTTCTTCTTCTCCCCAAACGGCTACCAGAGCACCACTCTTCTTTGTGAATTTTCCACTCGGTCGGCACCACCTTTGCTGGGAACGAGGCTATCTACTCTGCACATTTAATGCACGACATACCCTTCCTATCAGTTTCCCTCCATACCTCGCCTTCAAAGCTTTCCAAACCGCTGCTTTGCCCTGTGACCAAGCACGGCTAAAACCACCCTAGAACGGCTATAAAACCCACAAAAGACCCTTCCCAAGCTTCGTTGCTACTTCCTAGTTGAACTCGTGACCACACTAAAGAAGAACCGCGCATATTGTGAACTTCTTCTTCTCCGGTTGAACTGTCATTGTGCCTCCGCCGCAGGCAATCTCTTCTTCTAAAGCTTTCTACTTCAATTCCATTGGTTGGGGTACTCCCTGATGGTTGCTAAGCTCATTTCCCCCTTCAATTTAGGACATCTCACAGCCGGAGAGCTTCACCACGATCGACACCATCGTGTTCCGCCTGAGCTTGCCGCCGACCTCCTTCCGGCCACGCCCAACCTCCACCAATCGGTGCTTCGACCTCACCTCGATCCCCTCCACCTCATCGCGCCCTCGGCCACCCCATTCCAACACCACCTCTAAGTCGGTGAGACCATCTTTCACCGCCCCCTGTTCTCAGTCACCGACCGGTGCCCCCTCTATCAACCACCCAAGTCATCTCCTTCACAAAGCCCTTTAGCGCTGATGTGCGGGCCCCCTTGGCAGCCACACGTGCTAACACTGCGTCGCTGCTACTCGGGTCCCACATGTTAGTATAACCAAAATTGCCAAGTTTCCAAAAATAGAAAGTGAGCGTTCTCAGCTAGAAAGCGTATTTTCCTTATTTGGAAATTTTAAAAAAGCTAGAGTATAAACTACCATAACTTCAGCGTTTTCAATCCAAATTCAATGAACCAAAATTCTAAATGCATGTTTAATCCTATAGTTTCTGATTATGCAAAAATATTGTATGTGTAACCATTTTTTAAAATTTGAATTTGAATTTAAAGTGTAGGATTGAAATATGCTATTTATAGAAATTTGAGTAAATGAACTCCAAATCACATGAAAACAAAATTTTTTTGAATCCTTAGGTTGTAAGCAACTCAAATCTATAAAAAAAATATCTAAATTTCTACTAGTTTTAGATCATTTTACAATTAGGAACTCATTTCAATATGTTGAATGTATATACTTGTTATAACTTCAATATATAAGCTTTAAATTGAATATAATAACCTCCTAAATACCTTTAAAATAGTGGAGTATCTGATTGGGCTGAAATACTTAAGGTAACATGTTAGTTTTACATGTTGGTTCAATTGATAACATAATAACTTGTTCTTCTTAACCTAAATAATCTTAGCTTCTTGAATTTTAAATAATATATACAAATATACATAATCTTATCTTTTTGAATTCATAAAATAAAAATAAAAAACTCATAGAGAACAAGTGGTTATGCCTCCACCTAACCCAGAACTGTCAAAACCAAGTTAAAAGTTAAAAGACAAACTACTCCGCTCGTATATGAAATCATAAAAATGTAACCCTAAAAGGCCATGCTTGTTATATGTAGTGATTTGTTATTTGAATTTCTATCTGTATTCTTTTTGCTTTATTGGAGTTTGTTCTTTGTTATGTTCATGTGGTACGACAAGTAGAAGCCGACGTAACAAACGCTACTATTAACGAACCTAAATCTGAACTCAATGACAACAAACAGCAAGGCAAGCTCCTCCTTGAACATATTGATCCCAGTTTTCAGAAATATTTTCATGAATGCTATATATTCTTACAATACCATTGTCGGGGATCGGATTATTTGTCATTCTGCCTCCGACGGCCAATAACCCGCCGACCATCAATTTCCCGGGAATGGAACCCGAAAAACACCATGCTCGACCAACGGGCATACGCGTCCGCCTGTTAAATACCGAATGCTCGCCCACGAGCACACTGGGCATGTACGGGCAACCACGCTCGAATAAACTAAGCGGATGCTCGATGCTCAGGTGGATGGTCGGGGGGCTTGGTCAAATCACCAGGAAGGAAAATGGCAACTAATCCGCCGAAGATCCAAGGAAGGTGCGCTAGAAATTCAAAACGAGGCGCAATTCAAGGACTCCGGATCACGGGTGTAGAAGATATGGAAGCATGGCGTAATTATAGGAGGGTAGTTACCATGTATATGACTTAGGACCTTGTATTTAAACCCTCCTGACCCCTGTGGAAAGCACGACGCGAAAAAGTGTACACAACTTGACAGACCTTGAACCATACACACTGGAGTAGGGTTATTATCTCCGCAGTGAGAGGCCCGAACCAGGATAAACACCGTGTGTCTCCCTCATCTGAGCATTGCTCGGACGCAACCCCCCTCTCGTACGAAGGGGCCCATGTTGATCCCTCATTCAACAAGTAAGCTCGGCGGGAGCACGTTCTCCAATCGTTGACAGCTATATTATGGGATGTGGTAGTTAAAACTTTCATTATGTATCTCCTTAATTAACTTTGTCATGTGAACCATTGGAAACCCTAGATAATGGAATGACACATAAACATGTGAAACGGATATATTCGTTTAATAACTGCATAGGCTTAGTTGTGCTTTAGAATGAAAAAATGGACAAATGGATATACTATCCACAAAGTACTTAACTGTTGGACTTGGTAATCATGAATTTTGGACATGGACAAGTTGGATAATATGATCAACGGTATGTTAATAAAAACAAAAACAAAACTATGATTTGGACACTATGAATATTGGCAATAGCCGGATGTGCATGTGACTTGCACGTAGATAGGGGGAGATTCGTCACTTGAGTCAATATAAGGACCAAACTATGCTGTTGTTTTCATATCAAGTTAATCACAACCACAAGGACTGGTATGAGATGACTATAAATTAATAAGTTACTTAAAATTGGCTTTGCACATTGAAAGGTTGTAGTAGCACGAGCTGTTCCGGTTGGATTGCTCAAAGGGGTGCCATCACCAAGGTGTTGGAAAAAACATCTGCCAATGCAACAGTATACGCCTTACTATGGGGAGAAGTGGGACGTCGGGATGTGTAACCACTCGTCATACTGAGTGTACAAATGTCTTCGGCCGTCATATTAAGGGTTTGTCGGTACTGGGTTGGTGCAAAATTAGGATTAAGTAATGTAAAAGTTATATGATTTCTTTGCGGCACAACAAAGAAAGTGAGTTAAATATGCATAGCAAAAAGAGATAATCATTCCCTGTGGGTAAAGTTGTATACCTCTACAGAGTTAAAACTAATCAATTAGCCGCGCTCACGGTCATGAGCACTTGGTAAAGTCATCACATAGTTAGAATTTTGATATTTTCATAAAATGAACTGGAATTGGAAAAATTTAGATAAACTTACCCTACAGATGATTCAATGCTAGGCCATGTGTTGGCTAGGTTGATTTCAGCTGTTGTGCCATGTGTTAGCAAAGGAATAAAATTGTGCCATGTGTTGGCTAGAAAAATGATGCGATAGATGCTTATGATCATTTCAGTTATACTATTATTTATGCTTATTATTTTACTTGTTAAATTTCTTTACAAGTTATGCTTTCAATTTAATATTTAAAATTTACATTCAATCTAGCTTTATGCAAATAATTGTAATAGCCCCTTTTGTATCAGCTTGCATGTAATTAGGATTTGCAAACACTTCAAATCTTGTTAAGTACACAATATACTCAACCTTGCTACATTCGTTGTTTTAGATGAAGGGATAGAATATTCTGAAGATACATAATTATGTTAACGCAGAATGCGAGGAATAACGACTATACTTTTATCTAGAGTTTTACCTTGTCAGTTGCCTGTGGAAATGGGTAGTTAGGCATGCAGTAAAATAAAGTTATCCTAACTTTTGGCTTGTAATAGATATATGTAAGAAATGCTTTCGCTGTCAAATGTAATAAAATGTGATGTATGGTTATGATTACAATTTGTGTATATGCGTGCTAGCTACTGATCACGGGACTAGCACAGAAAGCATATTTAGAACAATTCTTTTATGATACACAGTATCATAAAAGGAAGTGCCTCACACACAATGATGAGAAAGCCGCACACTTTTTCCACGTGCCGTTACCATCGGGTTGTCGTCGTCAGGTCACCTCGGCCTGTAGTTGGCCCATTATGGCATACATAAATGATACTAAATGAAAATCTGCGGGTGATTTCTAAATTTTAACAAAGCAAAAAATTTCATAAAAAATTAGGAAAGTGAAAAAAATACTAAGTACCTCCAAAAAATATGTTTTTTTTAAAAAAAATAATTTCAAAATACTGTAGCTCTGGTACTATAGAAATCATAGTACCTTTTTTATAGTACCAAACGGCCACGTGACAAGCGATTGTCACCGCTAGAGCTCTATACATATCAAGAACTATAAGTTTATAAAGATTCCGCGTCTGCGAAGTTGGCAATGGCATCATCCATGTGATGATGTGAAGGCGGCAAAGCGCGCGCATCTGTCGATGGCTCAATGGCTCGCTCGCTGCCTCGCTCGCTGCCTCGCTGCCATGGGTTGGATCGCGTGACCTGGACAACCGGAATATAATCCGCGCGCGCGGTATCCACACGAGACCACGCTCCGTAGGGCCGCTATGCAACCACCTAGCTCGTGTTCGATCCGTTCCCTGCCGCGGGGGTCATCGGTTTGTGTCTCGCCGCCCCGCGCGCGCGAGAGCCGGACGCAAAGTTGATCGCTAATTGAACTTAGTCAATCCGGAAAATCTTTCACAAAGACCAGACCATCGATATGAATATACGATAGACCCGATCGAGTAGATATAATGGTTCAGGTTAAAAAAGGAGAATCAATATCAAGTACTGTACAAAATAACTAAAATCCAAAAATGAAAAATTAATACACAAAAATTAGTAATCCTTAGCCCCGCATATCATACCGTACCCAGCCTGCATCGTCATCCGGCCATGCGTTGTTCCCGCGCGACCAAGTCAATCAAACACCATAACGCTATTTTTTCCTCCACAATATATATCCAGCTGGTTATAGCTGCAATTTGGAAGAACAATATTTACAAAACAATTTTTTTTGTATCTGAATTAGCTATGTAAATAACACTGAGCAGGGTAACAACTACTATATTGATTACGTGGTTGTTTAGATTATGTCGATCTGTCGGGCATAGTTTACATGCATCTATTCACACAAAGGAAGAGGCTTTCAACTGCATAGTGCTAGATCTGTCTAAGAAACGTATGTACATGACACTAATGATAGATCTTGCAAACAAGAAACAACTAATCTACTATGGGATAGCTTCTTGAATTGACAAGGAAACCATCAAGAAACATGGTAGATGTATAAACAAAGTGGTAGAATTGGATCCAGAAATATAACAAAGAAATGGGGGATTTAAAGGCGCACGTGAGATCTAGGCATCTAGCTAGGCTCTGATGAGATTACCTGAGGTGGTGCTTGCATGCATCGGAATATAGCTGGATTGCTGACGAGGTAATTGGATTCATAATGCTCATCCATTATCCAATGCGTCGAGATAGCGTTACTGTTACGTAGCCATGAACGTTGGTGGCTCCCGTGAATACGGTTGGCTACTTGCTAATTAATAGCCTCCATCGCGCGCCCAGGCGACGGCCACCGTGCACGGGCCGCGCGCGGCCGACTCTTCGTTCGGTGTGGTCCCATCAGACGTAGCCAGCTGCGAAGAAGGCGGACGGCGGCGAGGATGAACTCCTTGCGGTGGAGGGCTGGAGGCTGCACCCGATGGCTGCGTGCGTGCGGGGCATCGGCCTCCCCCTCGGCACCAACTCCAGAAGTGCGGCGTGTGTCTCCGGTGCCGCCATGGGCGACGGCGCATCCTCTGAGCCCATTTCCATACACAACATCCCCTGCGGCGCGCTCACTTCCGTTCACGGCCGGCAGCCGTACACGGCCTGGCCACCCCCTCCCTGTAGATGACAACCACCGGGCGCGCACCACAGGGCATCCCAGGCGAGGGCGGTGATGCATTGCGACGTATATATACCTGGCGACGATGGCGTTGGGATGTAGAAGCGAGGATGGGTAGCAATGATGAAGAGCCGCACGTGTGCGAATACGACGGCACGGCAGAAGAAAACGGCGGCAAGAAGGGTAGGAGGGCTTGAGCTAAGATCGACGCGACCATGCAGGGGAGGCAGCGAGATGCAAAATAGGAATGGAGGGTCACTGATGTGAGGTATCGCCGTTTTTCTGTTCCGTGAAGGACGTTGCGCGGGATCGCAACGGGCCCACCTGTCGGCGTAAGTCCTGTGAGAAGAGGAGGTGGCAGGTGAACCATCACCAATTTTAACTCGTAGAGGTATTTATCGTGTCTCTGATGTCAACTGGATTAGCTTCTAATCTAAATTTTGCTACGTATAGATGAGGGCCCGTTCGTTTCAGCTTCTGCTTTTAAAAAAAGCGGATTATTTGCCGAACGGGAGAATTCTAGACAGCTTCTCTGAGAATCAGAAGCTGATTTCTATATAGAATCAGAAGCTGTCTAAAACCTGATTCTCACTGATTCTTACCGGTTTGGTTCGGAATCTAGAAGTTGTAGCCGGCTTGACCCGATTCTCCCATAATCAGAAGCAACTTCTCCTACAATCCAGAATCCATAATCTAGAAGCTGAAACGAACTGGGTCGAGGTATGGTGTCGTGCATGACGAGTTGGCATATGGTCCTCCAATAAGACAATACAAATGAACTAATCCATCGTAGGTAGCAATGCAGTGGCGAGTTCTCTGAATTTTCCTTCTGTTCAAACTATGCGTTGGCCGGCCGGACTTGTCCTCTAGTAAGGTTTGGGGCCGTCGTATGGTTTACTCTGGAGCAGATACAACCGTTCCCTTGTTTCTTTTCTGTCTCACCGAAAGAAACGAACAAACAAAACTACAACTGTCTGTACTATATAGTCCACTTGTCACAGGATGTCGATTCTGTGTTCAAACCTGGAAGAAGGGGCAAAAAAAAAAACGCTCAACTTGCGGCTGCGTTTTGGGCTGCGAAATGCTGCCCGCATGGCTGGCTTCCGCTTTGTGCACAATTCAACGAGGAATAAGTAGAGAAGCCATTAAAGAAAGACACTGAAAGAACAAAAACAAATAAGGGCCCACTTGAAGCCTGAAGGGCCCATATATGCAGGTTGAGTTCATTTTTCATTAATTATGAATCGCATAACATTAGCCTGGATACTTTCTTTTCTCAACTGGATGAAAGGCTACCAAAGGTTTTTTAGAATTTTAATCAGCATCTCAAATCGCTAACATGCACAGTTGCAGACCAATGATGGATTGTGCGCCCAATGATATTCGGCTCTCTCCGTAGTCGATATATATTTAGGTATGCATGCAACGGGAGTTGACTCTGATAACTAACACCGTATTTTCCCCTTATAATGAACAACCCAATTCTGTTTATTTTAACAAGTAGGACGAGATACGATTAATGCGTTGGTTCATGTACAGATACATGAACAAGAGCATGCAGTTTCAAACTCATGTTCGGTAATGTCCACGAAAACTACTTGAATTGAGCAAACGAGGTTAGGCATACGCGACAGTAGGTACAAATTAAACAATAGAAAATGCATGGTAGCAATACCACTAGCTACCTACAGCTAGCACCATATAACAATACGATTAAGATTACATGCCTTGACGACACGGGCGTGGATTGCATCAAGCCAAATAGCCAATCATCAGTTGATTAGTCTGGCATCGATTTCTAGTTAATCAGGCAATTACGCCTTCTAAAGACAAGTGTGGCTATACGTATAGGGGGAAAAAAATCGATTCGTACAGGATTACACTGTTTCCTGTAAAGTTACTGAGTTCCAAACGAGGCAAATTAAAAATTAGTTGTTCCTTTCGAGAAAATGAACTTTATGAATAATGACGTGTTTCTAGTACTCCCTCCGTTCTTTTTTATAAGGCGTATTTGGTTTCGTTAGGACATGGCTTTGACCAACAATTACTCTATTAGCATATAATTTTTATGACACAAAATTGATATTAGCAGATTTGTATTCAAAAGTACTTATATATAATTATAATTTTGTATTGCATAAATGATATATTAATGAAGTAATCGTTGGTCAAAGTCTTATCCTAACGAAACCAAATACGCCTTATAAAAAAGAACGGAGGGAGTAGCAATTAGAGGAAGGAAAGCCGCGGAGACCTCGATATGAGATGACGTCACACAGATATCGACAGGCGCATCGCGAGTTGACTTGGCTGGCAGGCCACAGCTCAGCCATCGCCATCGCTAGCTCCCTGCGCTTCCCACCCGTATAAAAAGCGTTTCAAACTTGCCCTGAGCCATAGACTAATACTATACCAGTCATCTCTTTCGCAAGTTGGAGTGGTGCACTTTTCTATTAGCTAGGAGAGAGCAACAATGGATGCGGTCGCGGCCGTGGCAGACGCGCCCATAGAGCCGCCCGATACGTCCTCACCGCCGTCGTACATCAGCCCGTCGGCGGGGTTCCCCATCGCCATCGTCATCGCCATCGGCTTCATGGCCACCTCGCTCATCCTTGTCAGCTATTACTTCCTCGTCGTCCGCTGCTGGCTACGGGGCGCCGGAACCCGCGGCCTGCTTCACCGCTCCCGCCGCGACGAGCTGGTGGAGCGCCTCGCCACCGTGCTCTTCACCGACTACGAGGCCGAGCTGCCAGGCGGTCTCGACCCGGACGTCGTGGCCGCGCTCCCCGTCGTCAAGTACCGCCGTGTCCGGTCGGCGTCAACGGCTCTCGAGTGCGCCGTCTGCCTGTCCGAGTTCGCGCCGGAGGAGCGGCTCAAGATGCTGCCGACCTGCTCCCACTCGTTCCACATCGACTGCATCGACACGTGGCTCCACCACAACGTCAGCTGCCCTCTCTGCCGGACGGTGGTCACCGGCGCGGCCCCGGCGGCCCGCGACGAGCACGAGGCGTCCTGCCGGGAGTTGCCCGGCGAGAGGCGCATCAATATCGCAGCGAGAATGGGTCACGGTAGCTCGTGCCGGTTCCCGAAGCACGAGCGGAGCGGCGTCGCGCAGGAGCCGATCAGGCGGTCTTTCTCCATGGATTGCTTCGTAGGTGATCTCGGCCGGAAGCCGCAGGAGGAGCCCGGCAGCTCGGAGGCCGGGCCAAGCCGTGCCGATGTGGCCGGCAGCAGCAACGTCGGCACCGGCGGCGAGACGAGCGGGCGGTTCCGACGGCTGCTGTCGTCGTTCGGGCTCGGCCGGAGCTCGCGGAGCACGGTGCTGCCGATCCACCTCGACCCGTGACGGTATCGGGTCCGCGCTAGCTGCTTAATTTGTTAGACAACTGCCATCCGAATAGTCAGGGGTTATGCAATAGATCCAAAGTGGAAGCAGAGAGAGAGGCGAGACAGCGATATGAGGAGGAGCAGATTATAACTTTATTATTCTGTATTGCTTGTGTACACATGATGGGGTGACCGCTCCTATATAAGCGGTTCGCTAGAGATAAGGAAAGTCCATGCTCGGATACGAATCCGGTTTCTAACACCCCTTGGACTCTTGGCTGCAGATGCATTTAAACTCCATTAAAACCGGTGGGAAAAATAATTGGAGAAAGAGTACATAGACACGCTTCATTGTGTTGCGGATTGCCTCATCAAAAACCTTATGTAAAGAAAACTTCAATGAAAAACTTACTTGGAAAAGAGTACAATCCACCCAAACTTCAATGTTAATCTTCAAGATTCACGTTGGGTACTCAATCTTCATGTTTGAGATTTATGTAGGAGTATGTGAAAATTCTCCCCACGAAATCTGCACTTCTCTAAGCCTCATCATCGATTCTTCTAACACATCTTTCAAAGGAAGATGCCGGGAGTGACTTAGTGAATAAATCTGCGAGATTTTCACCACGACTTAGTATCTGATATCTTTATCTCGTTCATCTTATGCAATTCATGGGCATAAAGAACTTAGGTTGATATGCTTTGTGAGGTTACTCTTCATATCCCATTTGCACTTGAGCAACACAAGGCTGCATTATCTTCATAGATAATGGTGGGGGTTTTGTTCCATGTTCAAACCACATGACTTCCGGATGTGATGAACTATTCTTGAAGCCATGCACATTCTCGAGATGCTTCATACAAGGCAATTATTTACGAGTGGTTTGTCGACGTTGAGACAAGAGTCGCATTAGATGACTTCCACGAAATTGCTTTGTTCGCGCATAAAGGAAAACATACCCGATTTGTGACTTGCCGGTATGTGGGTCGATAGGTACAAAGCATCGGCATAGCCAACCAAATTCAATTCATTGTTTCTTACGTAAAACAAGCCAAGGTCTTTGCTTCCTTGAAGGTAACGGAAGATGTCCTTCACCCCTTTCCAATGCCTTTTGGTGGGTTACTGCATCTGCGCTAGCAAATTCATCACGAACGCAATGATAATAAGGCCTAGTGCTATTCGCAAGGTACATGAGCGCTCAATTGCACTCAAGTATGGGAATTCCGCTCCCAGGACTTCCTCCCTCTTCTTTAGGCACATGCACGGGTCTAGATGCCGCTTGGAGTGACCTTGGAGCCATTGGGGTCTTTGCAGGTATGCCTTTTCAAAACTAAATTTCTCCAACACTTTACTGCGTGTAGGAAGATTGGTGTACCAAGATTCCGCCTTGGACATGTTCAAGCTGCAAGCCTAAACAAAACTTGGTTTTACCCAAGTCTTTCATTTCAAATTCAGACTTCAAGTATGTGCATGCTTCTTCAATTTCTTCGACCGTCCCAATGATGTTCAAGTCATCTACATAGAGCGGAGATTATACAAAATCCATTCGGGAATCGTTGTATAAACACACATGGACAATCTTCATGTTAGGTGTAGCCTTTCTTGCAAAGAAAGTCACTTAAACGATTGTACCACATTCTTCTTGCTTCAGCCAGTCGATGATTTCTCCAATTTTCACACTTGTATAGGTTTCTGTTTGCTCTGTCTTGGTTAAGGATAGGGATACCTTAGGTACTTTCATGTATATCTCGAATCCAAGTTTCCATACTAAGTATCTTGTGACAACATCCATTAGCTTCATTTTCAACTTCAAGTTATTTGCCATTGAGATCAAGTATCTAAAGGTAATTCCACCCATGATTGGAGAATAGGTTTCTTCATAATCAACCCCGGAGCGTTGAGTGAAACCTTGAGCGACAAGCCTTGCCTTGTACCTTACAACTTCATTGTTTTCATTCCTCTTCGAACAAAAACCCATTTGTGCCCCAGGGTTTATATGGGGAGGCGTCACACAGGCCCAAACACCTCTCTTTGTTTAGAGAGACTAACTCTGGTGATTGCCTTCTTCCAATTTTCCCAATCGAGTCTTTTCTTGCACTCTGCGAAGATTTGGGCTCGGGATCATGATTAATGATTGTGGCAATCTTCTTTGCAAAGTATGCATCGACATTGGTTGCTCTATTCATCGATTCTCCGTTATTACAAAGTTTATGGCCATTTCATCATGGGGTGCTTAGTGCACTTCTACTTGCTCTTCATTGCTATTTCCCATTCAGGAGCAAGTTCCTTTAGTTTTTCTCCCAGTCAATGTGCGCACATTATTTCGGCAGCTTCTTCCAATGGAAGGTTCGGGATCACGGAATTGCCTTTTCCACGAGGCTTCTTTCCGGTGCAGTCTCAACTGGCTCCCCTACTTGCTTTGGGCACTTTTGTGATTAGGCGTGGTAAGTCCTCTTGCCCAGTTTTTCCCCAGGCGATCTCGGGTACTTTGGGTTTGAGAAGCCAGATTTCCTATTCTTTTCTTTGAGGCCTCACGAGCGGGATGAGGGATACCTACGCTTTCTTTGGTATTTCCACCCTCTACGGTGCATTTCTTGCTGGTACATGCGACTTAACCACGCTCTTGAGATCACAAAAATGATCGAGTAGCTTCATTTGCTAAATTCTGCAAATCAATTATCTTCTGGACTTCTTGATTTGCTTCATTAGTGCGAGGGTCATGCGGGGATCGATGGAATGCCATATTATTTCCGACATTTTCATCAATGGTTGATTCTCTCCCCTAATGACGGAAGCGGTCCTGCGTCAAAGATCTGATCGGCGAATCGGGCTGTATGCAAGTCTCGATCATGGGTTCCAAATACTGATTATGGATGCACTCTCATAACCAACGTATATCCCAGGACTTGCGGAGAGGGCCCATTGCAGTCCGTGGGGGGTGGTATAGGTACATATACCATACAACCAAAATTTCTAAGATGGGAAATCTTGGGATGACCCCTTGCACTAGTTGCATAGGTGAATGGATGTTGTAGGCGATGGTCTATAATTGATAAGTGCTTCTTGCGTGCGAAATCGCGTGTCCCCAACAAGTGTTGGGCAAGTTACAACTTCTGCAAGAGCGGCAACAATGAACTTAATCCTCTTTATTAGTGCTTCAGCTAGCCCATTTTGCGTATGGGCGTGCGATACGTAATGCTCATGATTATTCCCGTTGCTGTACAATAATCATCAAATGCCTTGGAAGTAAATTCGCGGCATTGTCAATCGAATGGACTTCGCGATGATCGGAAAAGCATTCTTAATTCGATGATCTGCGAGATCAATTTTGGCGAATGCATGATTCCTTGTTGACGGCAAGCATGTATGCGACCATTTTGAGGAAGCATCAATGAGCACCATATGTCCGAAACAGCCGACAATGGCTGAATCGGGCATAAATATCCCTCAATGCGTTCGGGAATGCAGAGGATTTCATGTTGCACTTTCATAACAGAGGGTCTAGTTATTAATTTCCGTTGGCACATGCATGGCACACAAAATCTTAAGTGATTCGGGAAATTTTTAACATTAATGCCATGACCTTGTGAGTTGTTAACTATATTTCTCATCAATCTAAGACCAGGATGACCTAATCTACAATGCCATAAAGAAAATAATTCAGAGCTTCTAAAGACAGTCTTCAAAGAAGTATACCTTTAACGTGTGCATTGATTTTAAGTGTAGTACAACCAGATTCATATGAGGGACATTTTAAGTACCATTTTCCATATTCAGCGTGCTTCACAATGCACAAATGCTCTTTGCCATTTTCTTCATTGGTTTCTACGTGAAACCCATTGTATGAGATATCCTTGAAACTTAAGAGAGTGCGAGTTGATTCGAGGTACAAGAGGGCTTCTTCAATTACCAAAGTTGTACCCATTGGCAATATAATTGTGGCTCTTCACGAGCCTATTATATCGTGTCGCTCTCTGCGATAGTCGTAATCCTTCGCGTTCTTCCGTGATCGTGGAAGTATTTTGACTTTCTCTTAAAATGGTATTTGTTGTGCCACTATCAACAATGCATATTTCCTCTATTAGGCGCTACGATTTCTAGATGAAAAGAAAAATAATTCTAATCATCTGATGGCTAAGTAATTCAAAAATTGCTTGTAAATAAAGAATACTGGAATAAAGAATAAATTGCAATTCTATTCATGAGAAAAAGTATGCTCTTCGAGAGCTTACTATTCATTATGCAATCTGATGTCTATGTGAGATAATTCTGACAATTCATGTCAGTTCTTCAAAAAACTCACGTTAGATAATGCCACACCTTTGCACATTCATAAGGTTCTTCCATTAGATTACTGCGTGCAATCTAATAGGAAGTGGCTGCTAGATTCAATAAAATGCATAATTGAATTCTCATGAGTTTCCAGCAAACTAAAAGAAAGCAATAATTTCAAGATTCATATATACAAAGATAAATGCAAAATTCATAAGTATAAAATTCATAAATACATTATTCATAACTGCAAAATTCATATATACACAGATTCATAAATATTCATAAATATAGCTTCGTGCATACGATCGGATTCATATGCTTGATCGACTTCGTGCGATCGCTTTATATCTTGTGATCGGTTTATGTGACTTCATCTTGTGTGATTCAATTCCATGTACGTCGGCCTTCTTGGCGCGACGGTGGCCGCTTCGTGCGGCGTGCTTGAATTTTCAATGAAATATTTTAAAGCAATAAGTATAATGCATGGAATAGAATAATAACTGCACAATTCATAAATTCAGAATAAACAATAATTGCACAATTCACAAATTCGTAAATACGAAAAATAAATTCTCAGGAATTTTCGATATTCTAAACAAGGCAATTATTGCAAAATGCATGCAAAGTATTCATAAATACAGAAAATAAGGCTAAGTACAAATTTAAACAGAGCCAATAAATTTTCTGGATTTTTCTAGATATTTTTCGTATTTTTCTGGAATTTCTAATTGATTTCCTGAATTTCTAATCATTTTCGGAAAAGAAAAAAACAGAAAACAAAAGAAATAAACCGGGGGGCAAAAAGGGAATTTCGCATCTCGTGCGCCATCCCACCGGATTCAATCCGGTTTTGCTTTTGCGTTGGGCCCGCTTGGGACTTCACGTGATCACGTGTGCTTCGGTCGATTTTGGACTTCCAAGTCCAAACCAATGCGAGCAAGTCCAGCAGCCTTTCATCCGTGGTTTCATGTCCAAACCAGAAGAAGGAGCAAGTAATTTGTGTTTCCAGAGGCTTGGACTTCGTGTTAGCCGGCAATCGGAAAGACCCAAGCATGGACTTCATGTCCAGCGGCAGCCGACGGCACATTTGACTTCTTTTGCATTGGAAAAGATCCAGACGGTTCCGTCGGCCAACCGGTGGCTTCATCTGGTGCTGGGCGACACGCTTCTGCGGTAAAGCGACTTGAGCCAGAGGGAAAAGCGAAGCGACCCAATAGGCGTCCACCAGGTGCCGTGCCTGCGGAGGCCAGCGCGGGCGTCGTCGGCGTGATGCCACTACATGCGGCGAAGAAGCGGCGCGTGTCTGCGTCGCTTGGTGATCGCGCTACATCGCGTGGTGCGTGCTTCAAGCGAGTTGAGGCGTGGGAGGACTCGGGGCCAGTCGGCCCGGGTGGTAACTCCGGCCGGTGGGCGAAGGAGACTGCGGTAGCGGGTTTGTCGTTCGGCCGGCCTGGGCGAGGCCAGCGGCAACGGCTCAGCGTATGGCGGGACCAGCGGCTTCTGGCGGCGAGCCATGGGCGTCGCGCGCTTCGGCGCAGCGGCAGCGCCGGTTGGAGATATCACGCCGGCCCAGCGGCTAGCGTCGCAGGCAAAGACACCGGCGGCGCTTCAGCGCGAGGAGGGCAAGCAGCGGCAGTGGTGCTGCTAGTGGAGCGGCCAACGGCTTCGGCGAAGGAACATAAGCGGCCCGTCACGGTGGCGGGTGTGTCAGCCGGATTAGGCGCCAAATGGCGGAGGCCTTGTTGGCGACAGCGACTTCAAGCCGTGGTTACTTCGCGCTTCATGGCGATTTTGCGGTGGCTTCATGTGCCGGCGGGTTCAATGGGGGCCGGCGATGCTGCGGCTGCACTTCGTGCGCCTAACGGCGACTTCATGTCGCGGATAGAGAAACTTTGTATGTAGCAATCATTGTACTGTAGTCTCGTGAATTGTAGCTTCATGCCACGTGACGAACACAGTACCTAGATACGTAGATTAGATGCAAAAATACGAGGCGATTAGGTTCAATCACTCGATTCTCACCTTTCTCACCTTTCAATCTGTTCGCGGTAGAGCGTCGTCGATGCGTGTTAGACAACCTCGCTATCGAATAGTCCAGGGTTGCCTAATAGATCTAAAGTGGAGAAGCAGAGAGAAGGCGAGAGACACAATATGAGGAGGAGCGGGTACGCTTTATTGTCTGTATTGCTTGTGTACAATGGGGTGGCCGCGCCTATATATAGCGGTTCTGCTTAGAGATAAGGAAGAGTCCATATCGGATACGAATCCGGTTTCCTAACATAATTAACTCCTCCTTGCCCGCTCAATTAATCGAGTAGCCTTGTGTGCATGCAGTAGCAGACTTGGAGTTGGATTTTGTTTGCCGTTCCATTGATTAGTTCTTGCAGTCCCGAATGCTCCCGTGTCCATCTTTTCGTACGTACTGCGTGATCGATGTTAGTTGGCGCACCAGATGGGCTTTTCGGATCAGATGTAACCATTCGTGAAACAGCAGTCGCCTTTTTTTAACTACATATTTCTTGTATAAATTATCTGCAAACTACAGATTTTAGTTCTACTCCCTCTGGTCTTCAAAAAGCTAATGTTTTGGGTATCAACACAGTCTTCAAAATACAATTTTTACCACTAATTTGTATTATAGTATATTTATAAAACTCAATAAAATTATAATATTATGAAAGTACTTCTCAAGATAAGACTACACATATAATTTTTAAAAATATATCAGTAGTCAAAGTTTCAGAAGTTTAACTATCATTATATCCAAAACGTTAGCTTTTGAAGACCGAAGAGAGTATTTTAGAAAACTATAGATTTTAGAAGAACTTGTTTCACAAACCTACATATTTTTTATACAAATTATTAGCAAACTATATATTTTAGCTTCTATTTCACAAAACTACAGATTTTCGGAGAACTTGTATGACAAAACTACAAATTTTAGAATTAACCGTTTCTTTAACCATCATGTGGGCCCATACTGTCAGACCCGTTACAAGAAACGGCTAATTCTAAAACCTATAGTTTTGTGAAACAAGTTCTACTAAAACCTGTTGTTTTGTAATACAAGTTCTCTTAAAATCTATAGTTTTGTGAAATAAAAGCTAAAATATGTATTTTTTTTTATAATTTGTACGAAAAACCTATAATTTTATGAAACAAGTTCTTCTAAAATCTGTCTTTTTATAAGACAGAAGTTAAAATTTGTAAGTGCTTAAACAAAAGAAGGTGTGTGCTTGTTTCAATTCGACTATATGGTGCATGCAAATCCACATTTTGTTCCAGATTTGTAGTTCACACAAACATTTTTTGAGAAATATTTCTATGATTTTTCTTTCAATACAAATTGTATAAATTTTAAAATAAATATAAAGAGCTAAATAATCATCATCTATTTTTTATTCGTGATTTAATATTTATGTAACTCTTAAAACGAAAAGCATAAAAGTACTTCTCACATTTTTTTTCTTGACTTCTGGAACACGCCTGGACGGTGGCGATGACAAGATCAAGCGGTGGCTTTTCACCAATCGCTTAATTCATTGCCTGCAAGTCAATATCATAAAGGTAGCTCATGTAGCCCACACATCGCCACTTTTGTTCGTTAAGCTACTGACAACCGACATGGAAGCTTGATATGGAATACACGCTACCACATCTTTTGTCAAATAAAACCGTAAGGAGCATATATAATAAGATTATCTTAGCTACTTTTTAGTCTGAACATATCGGCTTAGCCTATATAAAAGAGTGAGAAAATAGGAAAGAGAATCGTGCTAGCTTTTATAGTAGCTAGTTTTGCACGGGAACATAAGTAGATTAGTTATGTACAAAAGAGAAGAGATAGTTATTGCACAGTATCAAGAGCCAACCTTTACATATAACTATTGTACAAATTAACTATAGTGTTTACTCTTGATAACATAGATAAGAGATAAAATAAGTAGTTAACTGTACATATCCTTTTCTTGATTAGCCTATATATGCATAAGCAGTTTATACTACTTGCATAGTAGGGAGTGTGCAATCGGGAGGGAGATAGGTTATTTTGTGACCCAGGAACCTTCGTTCATACGAAGCGACAAGTAGCAGCGTTGACATGGATGGGGGCAACAATCAAGGGCGCAAATGGCTCGATTTATTCTGCCTAGTTGCATCTATCCATGTGGATCTTCCCATGATTAACAGTGCCAGGGTTGACTTCATCGTGGCGGCCCATACTACATGGCAACGAATCATACGCTCACATGAACATGACGAATCTTTATCTTTTTTTACAAAAATACTATTCTACGGTATACCATTAAAACTTATGAAACTTGTGAAAATTTACATTGAAATTCATGAAACTTAGCACTAAAACTGATGAAACCTGAAACTCATAAAACTAAACATTGGAACTCATGAAACCAATCCCTGAAACTAATGAAACTCATGAATAACGGTATACCGTTGGCTAGTAGTGCTCTTTTTTTAACGGGGTAGCGAGAGCTCTGCTTTGCAATAAAGAGAGGAATTAAAGAGCCCGTGCAAGCACCGAAAAAACATGCTGGGAAGTTTTAGAGAGGGGCGAAACCTGGCAAGCTAGACAAAATATTTACAGAAAAGGAAAAAAGAGAGAGGAAACTTAAAAGTTTTAACTGCCTAGGCCCGAGTTGAAGAAGAATTATGTATTGTCAAACAATCGCCAAAGCAGCTCATCGGCTATGAACATCCTTGACAATGCGTTCAAACACCGCCTGAACCGTACGAAAGGAGGTGTTGAAAACCTGTTGTTTTCTTTTTTCCATAGGTTCCAAACGGTGTAGATAAGTATCCCGTGGGTGTCGTTGCTATGCTGAGAAGCCACACTTATAGAGCTCTTGTCCCACCAGGAAGTGAAACTAGAAGCCAAGATTGACGATCAAATAAACTTCGCAGCGGGTCGCATCCAGCAGACAACCCTCCTCCATACCTGTCTTACGAAAGAGCGTGTAAGGACGAGGTGGGTAGCTGTCTCTGGCTTTGCTCCACAAAGTGTGCAAAGCATAGTATGCAGCCATCCCCTAGCCTGTGGTCCGTTACCCGTGAGAATTCGATCTTGAACCAATAACAATGTGAAGAATCTGTATCTTCCTTCTGCACTGGCTCGCCAAAACGGTATGTGTGGTCGGCAAGCGAGCCATGGAACTGGGTCATGTACGTTGACCTAACAGAATAATGTTTGTTTGCCGTCCATTCCCAAGTTAGTACATCTTCCACCTTAGTATTCAGGGAGACCTACATTATGGCCTACCTAAGTCATATCACCTCATCCAGTTGTGCCTTCGTTGTGATCCTACGGAGTGGTTGAAGCCAACTGTAGTCAGTAAGTTCCTCCTGCACCGACTTTCCCCTTCTTCAAATTAACTTGAAATTTTCCAGAGCCATGTGTCGTGGAGCGAGTCCATTGAACCACACATCTGTCCAGAAATGCGTCCTGGTTCCGTTTCCAAGAGTAATATTAGTGCTTGCTTGAAAAAGTTTAATGTCAAGATCATCGCATGGTCTTGTTGTTTGTGCCCATAGCCTATGATGGTCTTTCCATCTATGCTAGAGCCAGTGGATGCACAGCGTCTGTCGAAGTTTTTGATCCCTAGGCCTCCTAGAAATTTTGGTCAGCAAACCTTTTTTCAAATGGGGGTACACTTGACTCTTTAGAAAATTTGTGTGCAGACCTATAGCACCCCCAAAAATCCTCAGAATTTTGTTGATTGCCTAAAGTTCAAGCCTATCAGGGTTGGCCACGATCACTGCAAAGTCTGCATAGAGAGAGATGCGAGCGGTGATCGGTGCTAAAGGAATGTGGTGAATGATATTGTCGTTCACCGCCTTGGTTACCAAGCGATGAAGAGGATCCATGACCATGGCTAAGAGCAACGGAGAAAGCGGATCACCCTGACAAAGTCCCCTTCTATGTCTGATGGTCTGACCAGAAATACCATTGAGCCTAACTCGTGAGGAGGATGGTGCGAGAATCATGGAGATCCAGTTCCTCTAGCGCCATCCAAAACCTAAATGCTGTAGTAATTCAAGATATACTCCCAACTGACAGAGTCGGGCTTTTGCAATGTCCAGCTTGATGAAGAGTGCGAGCGTTCTACGTCTGTGAAGATCGTTTATGTTGGAACCCTCTCTTTTTGGCGTGGAATACCAAGAGGGATTTCTATGTGCATATAGTACTAGTCCCATGATCAATGTCTAGTACGTACATATACAATATTACCATCACATCCATACAAATTCATAGTGCATTAATGAAAATTTAGTTCTTACAACATGGCCTATTGGCCGAATTTAAAAATTTTGCGGCGGGAGATACATGGCTTGGCAGTATGCCTTTTACCCAGAATACCACAGGCAACTGACAAGGGTAAATCCTAGAAAAACTCATCAGTAAAGTCCCTGTAATCTGCGTCAAGGTCAGGAACTTCGGTTTTTTCATTCTCTGAATATCAACAATAGCAAGGTTGAGTACATATATGTACTCGCAAGACTTGTAGTATATCATAAATATATATGCAGGCTATATCATGGAGATGGCTACTAAGTCTATTTGCATAAAGCGAGATTGAATTGTGAATACTGAATAGTAGATTGCAAGCGTAATTTGTAAAAGCAATTTGACAGGCATATAAATAAGATAGCATAAATGTAACAACTCACAGTCCTCCATGACGTGAGCAACAATTCGTCCATTGCCAAGTCTTTGGCACCAAATCTGAAATAAAGACTTTTCAATAACCATTTCCAATTCTAACCCATTTTATGAAAATACCAAAGTTCTAACTAGTATTAGCGCACCAAGACTCCCATGACCGCGGAAACGGCTTTTTGAAAAGATTTTCACTCTGCAAAGTTGTACATCTTTACCCACAAGTCACAACCAACATTCTTTTGCCGCTATTTCACACTTCGTTTGGCATGTGGCTAGGAGGTCATGAGATAAACCTTTATATTACCTAAACCTAACTTTGTACCATCCTGGTGATGATAAACCCTTGCTATGGCGGCAGAAATAAATATTAACATAAATCATAAAAAATTTGAGCTCAATATAAATTGGTAACTATTTCTTCCCATAGCAAGGCGTACACCGTTGCACCAATATGCATTTACCCATACCTCTTTGTGGAAGCCCCTTACAAGCAAACCTACCGTGAGTGCTTATGCTACTTCAGCCTTCCAATGTGCAAAGCTAAATTTGGCAACTTAATTGGTTAGGACTACCCTATAATAGCACTTGTGGTTGCACTAATTTTCTTAGTTTGAACAACACTACGTTCGATCCTTAATCTGACCCAGGCGAAAGCCTCCCCCTACACTACGTGCAAGTCTAACCCTCGCACATCCGGCTATTACCATATTTTGCCAGTGTCAAACCATAGTTTTATTTTTTATTTTTATCAAAATATCAGTATCCTTTACTGTCATATCCAAACCTTTTAAATTATGTAACAACACAAGTCTCTTCATTTAACTTCCCATTTCTAAAGCAAGGCTAAGCATGAAAGTTATATAATACACACACACACACACGACCAGCCATTGATATGTTTGGCTTTATTATATATAGTATGGTTCCTTTAGTCTAGGTTTGGCTACTGGAGTGAAGTCTTACCGTACCTAGCCAGAATTGAATGAGTATGTGTTCATGTCCTTGAAGATCAAAACAAATTAATTGGACCGAGGCGGCGCATGGATCCATTCAGTTCATATTGAGTAGAATGGAGTAAGTACATCATAATTGAGTTAGTAAATCGTTCCTTGGCCATACGAACAAGCATGCGTGCATGCGTCGTCTATGCATCTATTAACTTATACATTAAATTCGAAGATTGAATACTCAAAATGTTGCATGAAGAAACATAAATATATGAATCTTTTATACGTTCAATTCGCGGATGTATGCATATAAAGTTTGAAGACACATACTCCCAAACGTTTTTTCTATTTGTTCGTTTTGAACATGGGCACATTCTCTAATACATGGTTTGATCATAACTTTTTCTAACTATTTGTTTGTATATGTATCAAGTGAATTGTAATGTATATGGATTTTGAAATGTATAACTATATGTGAAATGTAATGTATATGGATTTTGAAATGTATAAGTATATGTGAAATGTGTAAGTATACTTGTTGATAGTATTACAAACATCTTCCTCTAACCCACCGTCCTCGTAGCCGTCGCTCATCCTCCTCTACCCCCTCTTCCCCACCGCCCTCCTCGTCGTTGCTACCCGTCCTCCTCTACCCCCTCTTCCCCATCGCCCTCCTTGCCTTCACGGCCCATCCTGCTCTACCCCCTTTTCACCACTGTTTATGTATAAGCATATGTAAAATGTATAAGTATATATGAAATGCATAAGTATATGTGAAATGCGTAAGTATACTTTTGTTGATCTTTTCGTTAATTTTCAGTGCCTTCTTCTAGCCTAAGAAACAACGATGGCGGGCGAAGGATTTGATGGAAAGGAGTTCATGAGAAGTTTGATTGCGAGAGATGATGTTTATGAGGCGGGGGATCGTGAACCTACCCTCGTGAATGAACCCAAGGCCATCGAGACTACTGAGGCCGCCAAGGCCGCAGAGCCCACTGAGGTAATTAGTACGAATGTGTATGTGCCGATTCCACTACCATGCTAAACCAACATTCTAACCCATTCATGATTGTACCATATTTTCAGACCAATCAATCGAGTAGGCAATCATGTCAGCGAGGTCCAAGTAAGAAGTCGAAGGCAAGACATGTTATCACCAAAGTCGGTGATAACGGCCAAGCTCTTGCACCCCTAGGGGCGCTTGGGCTGTTCAATTCGGCATGCATCGTCCACATCAGGGACCACGTGCCAATTAGCATTGTGAAATGGGAGAAAGTCCCTAAAGATACGAAGAACATGATCTGAACCAATATGAAAGAGACATCCACCTTCCCCCAAGGGAAGATTAAGAGTTACGCGTTGAAGAAGATGGCCATCGCATTCCAGGCATTTAAAAAGAAGTTGAACATGGACTATATCAAGAAGAACCGAACGCCTGACTTCAACAAGTACCCAAAGTTGCAGGATCACAGGGATGCGTTCGTGAACTACAAGAATTAAGAAGAAGGTCAAAGTTTGACTGAAAAGAACAGGCAGAATGCATAGAAGAAGTAATACCACCACTGCTTCGTCCCTGGTGGTTATCGCCAGGCGATGCCCAAATGGGAGAAGAGGGAACAGGAACAGCTGGTGAAGGGTGTCGCACCCGCGACAATGGAATGGCCAGATAGAGCGAAGAGTTGGTTCTATGGTCATGGCAGTGGCCTTGATGATGATGGAAACGTGATGTTTGGGAAGGTGCTGACAAATGTGGCCAAAAGACTTGTAAAGTTGATCGATGACTCTTCCCAGGGCACCTTCGTGCCAAATAGGGAGAACAACGAGCTAACAAGAGCCCTACAAAACTCGGATCACCCTGGATGTACACGAGGCGTTGGTGTTGTTCCGTGGAAGATTGGTTTTGCTAAGGACGTTAAGACCTACAAGAGTCGGGTGAGAAGCAAGTTCCGACAGGCACAACAGCTCCTAATGCTTGAAGAAAGCCTGAATCAAACACAACAAAGTATGAAATAAGAGATCCAAAGGCAGGTGCAGTTAGCCTTGAGCCAACGGCTAGATGCGAGCCAGAAACATCCTACTAATCCGGACGCCATTAGCCCCTCAGGGCGGCGAGCAGTTGCGCTTCCAGTGAGCTGCCCGAAGCGAACTTGGGCTATTGGCCTGTAGACGACATTACGTAATGGACACCTTGTGAGCTGCATGTCCAAGCGAATAACATCTCCTTCAAGGCGGCTCATGGCATGGCTCACCAAGTGGAGCCGAGGCAGGTCATCCATGGCCAGCAGATACCGCTGGGCTACTCCAAGGTCTCGGTGGAGGAGGTATGCACAGGGCCGGGTTCAAATTCTCGCCGAAATCCTGCGAAATTTTGGTGAAATTTCGGTTTTTGGACCCCCCCAGTTCCATAATCCCGGTGAAATTAAAAAACCCTAAAAAAATTAAAAATGCTACAGTACCCTATAATTTCGATGAAATTTTGGTGAAATGGACCGAAATCTCGGTTTTTTGACCGGAATTTGTCCAAAATTTGACCGGAGTTTGACCGGATTGGATTCCTCAAGTCATTTTCCAGGTATGACCAAAATTTCAAAAAAATTTGACATTGTTTGAACCATTTTCCGTTCAGTTGAATTTTACCGAGATCTCGGGTATTTGGGACGAAATTTCGGTATTTGGAACGAAATCCCAGAAATTTCGGTTAAAAAAACGGATTTAAATTTTGGTTTTTGAATTCTGTCCGGATTTCGTCCGAAGTAACGAGTTCTCGCCGAAAAATCTGATTTCGGTCGACGACGGGATTTGACCTAAAACGAAATTTTGAACCCTGGCATAGGGTGTGAGGACCTTGACCTTGACATTCCCGGAGGTGACGGGACTACGACGTTAGGAGAGGTAGTACACAATTTCATCCTATGGCGCAAGAAGTACATCATTTTTTGAGATACACATAAGCGATCCTCTTCAACACCTTCATCACCTCCGGCACATATAAGCAGTCCGTCGTCACCTCTATCACCTCCATTGTTACCAAAGAAGATGCCCCCCAGAACAAGCCCATCTCTTGCACCAACCCCCGCACGCGAAACTCCAACTTCAACATCGTCGCCCAAGATAAGCCAGCCAGCCCTCGCAAGAAGACGGGGTCCACCCAACCCAAGAAGCTGGCTGCACCTCCAAAGCGGGCGTACGATATGACGGAGGAGGAGACTGACAAGGTAGTCACAGCTCATGTCAATAAATTTTTTAAACCCAAGTCACTATAGAAGAAGGGTCAACCTGGTACGGAAGAATTTCTAAAAGGCTTGAGGACAATTAAAAATTTGAAGGATAAAAAGGAAAAACGTCGTGTCTCTGAATACAAGCGCACATTGGTCAAGGAAAGCGGCTAGAGGAAGACGTCACAGGGGACGATGTCATCAGTTGAGCAAAAGGTCAAGGAGATGCTAAAATTCATTGAAAAAACTGGTCTTAACCCAAATCAAATATTAGGCGACAAGAAGATTGAAGCTGCACAAGTCAGATGGCCATTTACACCGGGCACATCATTGGTCAGGCATGAGGAGGTTGCCCAACTATCAACCAGGATGTGCCACTTCCATGAATGGTACCTGTATGCACTCCAACATGGCCTAAAGTCATTCGCTGTCAAGTACAAGGAACAAGATTTTCTTCATGGCAACAGTGAATTTTATGTCGGATGGCGCGTAATGTGCGATCTATATCAGACAGACGCCCTCTACGTGGTCATGTTGAGTTGCTAGACTCTATAAGTGTCTTATTTAATTGCAAAAATCCACCGTGCGGGCCCTTTCACTATACTAACTTGCAAGCCTAACTAATTTCTTCTTATGTAGAATGGAGATACAAAGATGCAGAATGGAGGGCATTTACGACAAAGCCTTCATTGACCCTTTAGTTATCAATGAGATGACTGTTACTAGCTTCCCTGTCGATACAGAGACCAACATATACAAGAGGCTAATGGGTCAAGGATATCAGTCAAGGATACTTCTACCATACACCTTTGAGTACGTGTTTTCGTACCGCCTCGTTCTAATCCTTTTCCATAACACGGTGTTAGAACTAATTAGTTACCTACATTGACATATATATGTACAGTTTTCACTGGATTCTTCTCATTATCGAGCTAGATCGTAGCATGATCACAGTTATGGACTCGCTGAGGAAATCAGTTGAAAAGTACCAAAACTTGATCGACATGCTCTACCGATATTCTTGTTCCTTTCATTATTGTGCTAGTTCTACTCCATTTGAAATCAATTCTAATCATATTCAATTTGCAATCATGTGTGTAGTGCATTCGCACGGTTTCGTGCTAAAACTGTCGACGAATTCAAAAAGAAATTCGATATTACACTTGCCTCTCGAGTACGTATGCCATGATGCTAGCTTTTTAGTTAGTTAACTTCATTTGCACGCATCCATTTCACGCTTTTAGCTTTTTTTTCACCACGGATCTTGCTTCAGTAGTCGGGCAACAATTTATGCGGCTACTATGTGTGCCAGTTTATGAACATCCAGACCGGAGGTGCTTACCGCTTGCAAGATTCGTCAGATTTCTCGCCAGTGCATGTGAGAGCAATCCAAGAACAACTCGTCGGCTGGATTTACGATGAGGTCGTAAATCCAACAGGCAAGTTTCACGATCCAGCGACAAACAGGTGGAGCCCTTCGATAAAGACTGGTGAACTATCGGAGTCGACATCTACGGCTACCAAGAGCGATGCATGTAAAAGAAGGGCCCATGAACGTTCTATAATTAAAGTTGTAATGAATGTTATGTGAACTGTATATGTGTACTTATATATAGTCATGATTGATTATCAGTTAATTGTGCATGATTTATTATATGTGCTTTAATTAATTTAAACAAGCACATTTCACAGTCTTGAAACAGGCAACTGTAGTGGCTCAGTATATCTATGATCATGAGATGATTCTACATGACCAATACCCACAGAAGTCAGAAAAGTGGATCACACTAGAGCAAAAGGATTGTTTCGGCGGTTGGTTACAAAAGCAAGTGATGTGCAACCAGACAGATTAAAACTCTTGGCTCAGGGACCATCCACTACAATCGTATCATTCCTTAGGTATGAGATAAATGGGTACACATTTTTCACGACTGCCCAGGATAGCAAAAGCACCAACCAAAATAGCGGCGTTCGTATAGATGCCTTGGACAAAAATAGAAAGATGGACACATAATATGGTTACATAGAGGAGATCTGGGAGCTCGAGTATGGACCTTTAAAAGTCCCTCTATTTCGGTGCCGATGGGTCAAACTGACAGCTGTTGAGATCAACGAGTACGGTATGACAACCATAGACCTCAAGTAAGTGGCCTATAGGGATGAATCATTCATGCCCACCAATGATGTGACACAGGTATTCTATGTGATGAACATGAACAGCAAACCGAGAAAGCAAAAAGACAAGCCTACTAGAAGCAAGAAGCAGAAGGACAAGTCTACCAAAGATAAAAAGCATAAGCTAAAGACTAGCAGTAGCGATCAGCCAAGGCGCCACCACGTGGTTCTTCTAGGTAAAAGAAGGATTGTTGGAGTTGAGAGCGTCACAGACGAAGAAGAGTACAATCAGTTTGATGAGCTACCTACTTTTATGGTGGACGTAGACATTAGTGTCTTGAATGATATAGAGGAATCTCCCTACGTACGACACGATCATAATAAAGGATCACTTGTAAAAATAAAGTATGTTAGCAAATAAGTCCAACTGTGTTGTATAAACCCGTGTATGAATTATGAATGTGGTTATTTTCCCACCACATTATAAATCAAGAAAAAGAAGGGATATTTTCAATGCAATTACAAGAGTGGTAACATTATTTTGTTGCTTATATTTTTATTAAGCAAAGAAGCAATATTTGATGAATATATATATATATATATATATATATATATATATAAAATAGCAAAGAAGCAATATTTTTGAAAAAGTGTGAGTAATGGGCATCAGTACCGGGTCATAACACCAACTGGTACTATGCCCCCAACAGGTGAACTATCGGAGTCGACATCTACGACTACCAAGAGCGATGCATGTAAAAGAAGGCCCCATGAACGTTCTGTAATTAAAGTTGTAATGAATGTTATGTGAACTGTATATGTGTACTTATATATAGGCATGATTGATTATCAGTTAATTGTGCATGATTGATTATATGTGCTTTAATTAATTATGACTTAACGCACACAAATATATATAAGTACACACACACACACACATATATATATATATAGGCCCTGTTTGGCAGAGCTCCAGATCCTAACTCCACCTCAGAGCTGAAACTTGTAGACTAAAATAAAGTGACTTAAGTTTATAATTTTATTCTAAAATGTAAACAAGATGACCCACATAAACACTCTTAATATACCCACAGCTCCAGCTCCACGAATTTGATGGAGCTAGGAATACCCAGCTCCACCAACTCCAAGAATTTGGTGGAGCTGGAGCTCTGCCAAACACCCCCATATATATATATATGTGTGTGTGTGTGTGTGTGTGTGTGTAATATTAGACTTAACACACACAGACACATATATAATATATATACCTCACACGCATATGTACTATATATTAAATATTAAAGCTCACATGTTGTAGCTCATCAGTACCGTTTAGTGCCTCCAACCGGTACTGATGCTATTGGGCATCAGTCCCGGATGGCCTGCACTGGTTCAAAAACCAATACTGATGGCCGTTGTGAATCGGTACTGATGACTAGATCTACAGGTTGTTCAACCCAGCTGCAATCAGGGTCAATGGCTCAATGCAGTCAACCCCGGCAGAAGTTAGCAAGGCAAACTTAATAACCTGAAGAAGCGACAAGTTTGTAATGACTAATGAGAAACCTTGCTTCATTTACTGAAATTTACCTTAACTAATGAAGTGATCATGCACACAAGCACATCAAAATTTAAAGTTATTCGTACTTCCTAAGATCACAAATACATATTATTTTAAATATCAATACGGCCTCCTCTAACACACAACATTCTCCATAGGAGTCCTGTTGTGAACAAAGCAAGCATGTTACACACATAAACAAATCCTAAAGAGACGCTTCAATCACTATCAGTGCAGACTAGGACAAATGAACTAAACAGAAAAGCAAGGGATGCATTAACATGATCTTGGCTGTGGCAAAAGCGCCAAAGCTTGCACATTTGTTCAGTATATGCAAGCCGAACAAAATTTGATTATTGCCCTTTTGCTCATATCATTCAAGCGCAATGATTTTTGCCCCAAAATTATCCAATTATTTTCCCCAACAAAAAAAAGGCAAATATTGGAGATGTTAGTGCACTTTAGTCCTTTATTGATTGGAGCAACTAGGAATTGGACGTAAAATAGGAGCTTTTCCACCGTACACTCCCTCCCGCCGTTGGATATTCATAAACCAAAAGTGCTATCAATATTAACCGTCCAATCTCATACACAGTGACAACAAAAACACCATTAAACTTGCACAGCGCTTCGCGTCGGGCACTCCTCCCAGGCTCCCAGCCCCTCCAACCCGTCGTTCGATGAATTTTTTTATTTAACATTTATTTTAAATTTTTTTCAAAAATAATCAACGGAATTTTTTTTTGCGAAAATAGGTACCCATCGTCCAAATATGGGGCAATCGCCCCATATCCGAACGACGGGGACCCATTTTTGTAATTTTTTTATCTGTCGATTATTTTTAAAAAAATAAAAATAAATATTAAATAAAAATAAATTCTCGTTCGACGAGGATAGCACCGAAAGAAATCCCAGACCTAGATCCGAGGGCTGATCACAACCAAGCGGGGCCATGGTTCTGCCCTACCCTGCCGGGCTTTTAAAATCTAAACTGATCTTTGTAGCCTGACCCAGTTAGCTTGGCCACCTCACTGGGCAAGCTAGGCTTGGGCGGCCCAAATCCGAGCCAACATTACAGTGAAGCTATTGGCCGGCCGGCCGGCCAGGCAGGCGCGTCACATCGCGTCCACCGTCCAAAATTAAGGTCCGTGCCCACCCGCGGCTTCCTCTGTTGTTACATACACCCGCTCTGTAGTCTGTATCATCACTCAGTAGTCACTCACCACTGCATTGTCAAATTACTGGGCCACTAGCCGAGGGCGTCCAGCGAAACCAACCTGATCTGCCGCCGCTCACCGGTGCAGCCTCCCTGTTCGGCCACTGTTTGCGCTGCCGATGCGATCTACAGGCGGTTTGGACAAAATCACCAGGTTGGCCCAGCCCCTTGGCCACCTCAAGAAGAGGCAGCGTAATGTACAACCACAGTGCAGGGTAGATTGGATGCGTTGCCCCCAAACAGGGAGCCTCTGCGATGTAGGAGCCTTTTTGCTGTTTCCTCCTCTTCTTTTTTTCCCTTCAGTGTTGCCGTCCCTGTTGCTATGGGAGTTTGGTGACCATTCTTTGTGGTTTCCAATGGCAGCACTCGAGTACTGCTCGCTCACCTCTGACCAGTAGCAACGATGCTAAACGCCTAAACATGAGAGGCAGTGTGCGTCTGTCTCAAACCTTCATGAGATACGTAGAAATTACTCGTCCTCAACGTCCAAGTATGCGGATGCAGGGTCTGTTTCCTGTGCTGTGGAGAGGAAAAGTAAATGGCAAACACTGTCTGTACCGCAAGTTTAAGACTGCATACCGAACCTCCCTTTTGTAGAGATGTGAGAGTTATTCATGCACGGCGTGTACGACACTGTGCTATAAAAATTGTGTACGCCACCAGGGAGGCACGCCTTTCCCCTTTTTCAACTGCCCTGTAAATGCAAGTGTAACGCCCCTGCTCACCCCTGCTCTTGCACCTGCATTTGGGGTTTGGGATCTCCTCAGGTTCAGGTGTTGTGCTCTACCGCTGCGGAATACACGTGATCTCGTCCGGGTAAGGTGTTGTAACTTGTAGGCCTTTCAGAAAATCAAATCCAAATATGATATGGCCTTTCTTACCGGAAGTGCTCCTACAAAATTTTTCATCAGCTTGCATTGGATTACATGAATGGTACATGAACAAGCTAACAAGCCAGTGGCATAATGGATATCATGTATCCCAGTCAGTTTCACGGAGGGGCATCTATTCAACCAGTCATCGGGGGACTTCTTCGGGGTTGACTTCAGTGACTTGTTCAATCTCTACAACCTTGACGCCTTGCACTTGAGATGCTGAACATTGTAAGTATGTGTCTTCATGGTCTAATCCGTGCAATACCTTTATTTATATTATATTATTATATATATATATGTATGTATGTATGTATGTATGTATGTACACACACACAACACCTTGCTTTTGTACATATATATACATGATCGTTTAAGGCAAAAAGAAAGATGAACCGGTAAGTTTCCTCGACCCACATATGATCTCCAAGCAAAGCATGGACAAAAATGTACAAGCAGTCAAGGATTATGTGACAAATGTATTGTTGGCTCAACACGATAAACAGTACATACTTATCCCTCACAACCCAGGGTAAGTGCTTCACTAGTTGCAATACTTATTGATTTGTACTTTATACACAACTCGAAGTTAGGTTCAATGACCATAGCGATATACATGTGTAAGTTTCACTGGGTTTTTATTGTAGTTGTACCAAGAAAGAACCTAGTTGTGTACCTAGATTCCTTAAAGAGTGGCAACCACAACTTGAAGCCTAGATTCCATAATAGTGCCTCTCGAACAAACCAGAACAAACCAATTCTATTTTTGCAGTGCCACCAACAGGGAAAAGGAAACAACCTATGTGGATTCTACGTTTGCCACAACATGCAACTCATCATCGGTATAATGAGGACAAATGTCTTGGAGGTTTGTCAATCTTCCAACAATTAATTGTCAATTTATATATATACACAACTTTAATCTTCCCATCGACAGGTTGCAAAAACCGCTGCAATTGCATTGGAACAGGTCGATATGCACAAAATTCGAGAACAACTCACTTACTTCTTGCTATGTGAGGTCATCAAGCCAGAAGGCGAGTTCCACTGCCTAACGTGATGAGTTGTATATTGCAGTGGCATGTGTACTTCTGCTGTGGATTTGTGAATTGTAGTGACATGTGTACTTGTGCATCCAATTGTTTGATACATGTGAGTTAATTTCTGATATGGATGTGCTGTGGCACTTATGCATTTACTTGTGGATGTGTAATATGTATTTATGTTGTGGATGTATATGTATTATGCTTATTTCAGAGGGTATGACTAACTAGCATTTATTCCTGAGGCTAGCTAATAAAATAAAAAATCTTCAGTAATGCAAACCATCATCACATACCCTAGAACCGTAGTAATGAGGGAATATCGCAGACGGTTCTAACTACAAACTGTCTGTGATGAGGAAATATCATAGACGGTTCTAGGCTAAAACCGTATCTGATGTTAATTTTCACTGACAGTTCTAAAACCATCTGTGATGTCCTTCTTATTGCTGACGCATGTTTACAAACAGTTCATAAAACCGTCTGTAATGAGGTTTTTGAATCGTCTATGATGAGATTTTGTGTGGTAGTGACTGAATCTGAAATGAACAGTCAAGATATTTTGAATGATCCTTTTATTCAAAAGTAGTGCTTATATACGTCACACCTGGTAACCTCTGATTAAGCAGTGCAGAAGTGTACCAGCTACGTAAGGAGAGATGGACAATTCCATGTCCATGGATGCTCCCTTTTTCAATGAAATCCCGTCGAAATCTCACAGTGCCTCCTGGCGTCATCTGCGCTGCACAGTTCACATAAACATTGGCATAATACTAGTTAGTTGCCATCCGTTGTCACTACAAAGCCGCTCTACGTCTCTCTCACAAGCTTTGCTTTCTTTCTGCAGTTCCCAATATACTTTTCTGCCTTCAACTGTATCTGGCTATACCCAGCTATCTTGGGCGAAGGCAATACAAAATGAATCCACCACCGGCATTCTCCTCCTCCTCCTCCTCGTCGAACGCGAGCGTTCCCATGGTGGTCATCACCGTCGTCGGCATCCTCGCGGCGTTCGCGCTCCTCGCCAGCTACTACGCGTTCGTGACCAAGTGCCAGCTGCTCCGCGCGCTCTCGTTGCGATACTCGCCGTGGCGCGGGCACGGCACTAGCCGGCGCGCCGGGCGGGACCCGTCGGTGATCCGCACCGTGGCGACCGAGGACCGGGGCCTCGGCCTGCCGCTCATCCGCATGCTCCCGGTCGTCAAGTTCACGGCGGCGGCCGACGCCGACGACGCTGGCATGGCCGGGAGGATATCCGTGTCGGAGTGCGCCGTCTGCCTCAGCGAGTTCGTGGAGCGGGAGCGCGTCCGGCTGCTGCCCAACTGCTCCCACGCCTTCCACATCGACTGCATCGACACGTGGCTGCAGGGCAACGCACGGTGCCCCTTCTGCCGGAGCGACGTCACGCTGCCGGCGGTTCCCGCGCATGCGCCGGCGCAGTCCACCTCCACGACGGCGCCCAGCCAGCGCGCCTCGTGCGGTGACGACGTCGGCGTCGAGCGGCGGCACCGCGACGAGCTCATGAGCAGCAGCATTGTGATCGAGGTGAGAGGGGAGCACGAGAGCTGGGTCAGCCGCAGCACGCCGGCCGGCAGGAGGGTCCGGAAGCAGCGGCACAAGGCGGAGAGCGTCGGCGACGAGGCCATCGACACGAGGAAGAAGGACGAGGAGTTCGCGGTGCAGCCCATGAGGCGGTCGCTCTCCATGGACTCCTCCTGCGACAAGCAGCTCTACGTGTCCGTCCAGGAGTTCCTGGCGCAGAGGCAAGTGTGAAAAAACATATTCTTTGATCAACCCGTCCATGGATGGATCGTACGCTGCGACGCTCGTGCAGCGGACGTGTAAATTTTTGCTCGGCTAGCTGGTGGTAAAAACCCAAACCGAAATTCTTTTGTAGGCGCTAGCAAACCATTAAAAAAATGGCTAGTATTTTGTGCATGACTTTTTGTGCCCGTCCGGCCGTACGTGCTGCTGCGTTGCATGTCCCTTTCGGGTCGATCTTGCGCGCAGCCTCGCACTTACGGTTGGCTGGGAAGTGCATGCCTTTCCATGGGACCGACCGTTACCCCTTGAGAACCCGGCGGTTTTTAACCATGCTAATCTTTTCACGGCCCCACCTGCACAAGACCTCGATCGCTCCTAAAAGGTTATTATATAGAGTATTTCACACAATTTTGTCAAGACGGCCGGCCGGTGGCATACGCCAAGGCAAAAGCTTTTCGCGTCCAAACGTCTCGTAGCTAAAGCACGGCCAAGTGGTTAAACCGGGCTGGGCTGGAGTACTCGTCCCAAGGGGAAAAGAAATCCGTGGCATGCATGGCAGGCACTAGCTAGCGAGCACTACCTGAGCTTCAAAGGCGTTGGGGCCTAGGATGAGCAAGAGCTTGTAGCTGCTAGGCTAATGCTGCGAGCATGCAAGCGTGGTGTGGTGTGCGCGTGCACGGGCAGGCATGGCAACTTTTTACCTGTCCTGGACGATATGATCTAGCGCTTCACGGTGAGACCGGGACTTGTCTTATCACATACACTAGAATGGAACAGACGGGCTAGCTAAGGTAGCTTGGCGAGCTGGCCGTACGTGCTCTTTCTCGCGCGCGCACCACCACCGTCCACCGACCATGTGCGGCTGCTGCCGAAATGCGCGAGCCTTTCGCCTAACAACAGCTAGCTCGAACAACCGCACGCTCTGGCTGCAGGTTGGACCGGCCTCTCTGGTCCCTGCCGGCCCGGCAAATTTGATGGCAACAAACCAAAAAAAATATAAGATTTGTTCTAGAAGATGAGAGATAATTCTTTGTGTGGATAGTAATGAATATATTAATACATATGGTTGAAAAGAAAATAAATAGGGGTAATATAGTAGGAAAAGGGTAATTAAATTTACATACAAGCTATAGATCTTATATTTATGAACGGAGGGAGCAGGAGAAAAAAAAAAGTTTTAGAATCGAAATGCGCGGGCGGATGCATGCATGCATGATTGCATGCTTTGCAATTGTGTGGGTAGATTTGGCCGTTAGTTGGTCCGGCACATTACTAATGATCATTTAGGGGACTAATGGAGGGTGGGATGTCAACGTTGGGGCGTGCTTTCGGGTGCGGCATCACCAGCGATGTTCCGAGGGGACCAGGGAAACTAACCAACCCGAATAATTGTGATGTGGCCGCATGATAACGTTGTGCAGATGGCGGAGCAGATGGAACCCAACGACGCAGAAAAAGTTGGGCTTGCACGTTTGGATGTTTGATCGGAACCGACACCCAAACGATTCCAAGCATCGCGTTGCACGGTTGGTGAGCTAGGGGAGGCGAGCGCTGTACCAGAATTAACCCTAGCTCTAGCCTTTCCGATGCTGTATATACCTCTCTCCTCCATCGGAAGGAACTCTAGCTAGGACACGATCCAGTGCTTTCATTGGTCTGGAACCGCAGCATTTTCGGAGGAGCAAGCGGAAATCAAGTTCCCCGCAGCACATCGATCGGATGCCGAGCTAGCCAGAAACAAAGAAGTTATTACAATGTTGGCGATAGAGAAAAAAAAAAAGAAACACGATAAAAACCTCAAGTGTGTGTATCGTGTGGCTGTGACAAATTAAGGTCGGTCCTACCTTCTAACCTACGGCGCACCCAACCCAACCAGTGCAATATAAATGCCTAAAATATTGCATCTCAAAAGGCACTACAATGTAACGGATTTGGATTTTCAAATTGGAGCTAGTACAGTAGTAAAGCTTATTACTTACCCCCTCCAGTTTGATAATATTTGTAGTAAATACTTGTAGCTCAGATGGTTGTGCCCAGTTATCTAAGCCTCCTTACGCAGTTCGAAGCCTGGTTAAATGAATACTTAAATGTGAAAATTACATGCATTTGTTCATCACGCGTGACGGAGTGGTGGTTTGAATGCAGCTGCATGCAAGCATCTCCAACGACTAATATTCTCACACCCGCCTCAAAACGCTCCAGCGACAGATATTATCAAACTGGAGGGAGTACTTCATCTCTTATCTATTTTATCTAGGGTAAACAAAAAGCCAGTTTGTACAATAACTGTCTCTAAAGGTTGTCTCTAGATAATGTGCAATAACTACCTCTTCTCTCTTGCACATAATTAATCTACTTATGCTTCCGTGCAGAGCTGGCTCTTATTTAAGAGCCATCTCTCTTCACGTGGACCAAAACTGATGTGTACAAGCTAAGATAATTTTATTAATGTACATGTCCTTAAACCAGCCCTTCCTTTGTCAAGAATCTAGTAGCTAGGGGCTTTAACACTAGCACCACATAGAGAGCCTTTAGAGTGAACCAATGCCGCCTACATCTCGAAATGAGGTCAGGGCACCTACAGATTAGGAATTGGCACGGAATGGCCGAGGTCTTCACATGCAGCACAACGGCTTAGGCCGACGCAATTTTGTCTTCCGCAGTGGCATTCATAAGGCCAGTGGATCTTCTGACACCGTGGCAAAGGAGAGGATCTAGAGGTTGCCACTGGGGACAGCTTTCGAGCTGGCCTTCCTGTAGCTTATGTATCAGCTCATCACAGCCTCTCTCTCTCTCTCTCTCTCTCTCTCTCTCTCTCGAAGACAGATTCTCTTTTGCTATCATGGAACCTCACAGGTTTTAAGCCTCAGGGAAGGGAATGGGCCAATGGAAGCGCATGTATAGTTTTGTACTGTTAATCTGGATACAGCGCCCTGTAGACCCTGCCTGCCAAGACGATACATATATATTGACCACTAGCGATGAGGACGGCTTCAATGTTGCCCGCTGCTGATAGAGTGATAGCTTCCAACGACCCCTTCACTGCGGTTACATAGTTTTACCATGGCATTTACTAGCAGACAGGCCCCCGAATTGTACTCCATGTGCGCCGTTCGCGAAAGCAGCGTTAAATAAAGGATTTGACTAGGTTCGTAACGCTTGCCGAAAATGCAAGGCGATAAACATTGTTTGTTGTGATAGTTCTGGAAAGTGTTGCAATGCTGTACATCTTAATACGAAGATTGAGGACATATTTGGTTCATATACTAAGGTTGCTATACTTTACCATTGTTTTTTTTTTTTTTTTTTGCCCAAACTTTCCTAAGGTTAAGTCATTAAAATTGGAACCACACTTTAGCTAGTAAAGTAAAATTTCACACTTATTTAAGTTAATGACACGTAGAACCTGAATGGCAAGAAAGAACCTTACCACAAGTGTGGCCGTAAACCGGATGACTAACTCAATCAAACTTACCTAACTGGATGTGTGACAAATTATAGCAATACTTGGTTATAAACCAAACATCCCCGAGCCTTAACCCTAGAATAAGTAATACCATATTTTAGCAATTTTTTCAATTGAATCGTGTATACTTTCTACCAATATTTCTACTTTCTACCAATATTTCTATTTTTGGGTGTAATATATTGATCTTTTGCTATAACATTAGCAGTAACTTCTCACAATATAAGAGCGGTAGAACCATTTGTCGGTCAATTGAAATGCCAGACCGACTCGTACTGCAATCTCGCGCAGTATATGGGGTACCACAATGCTTGCCTAACAAGAGGTTCTGATCGTAGCAATGTCCACTAGCCAAAACGTTGGCGGTACAACTGTCCTGTGTTTGGATGCAAAACTAACATTACCAAATCAAAACCTACGTCAAAACTGTGAAAATGTTTTTAGAAACCAGTGTTAAACATGGCTTCAATAGAAAATAATAGGAGATTACGAACACCAAAAGAAAAGGCAACGGGGACCAATGCGATACTTTAATCCCAAACATCAGCATATAGATAGGAAACTAACACGTAAGGACCTCTTAAGGAACTGACGAGGGGAACTGTATGTGACCATGGAAAGAGAACAGCTAGTCAGTCGGCGTGTCAGAAACAAATCTCTTACCCCAAGGCAATAAAAGTGTACCTGAGCAACCTCACGAGATTTAGGCAAGAGACATTGCTGCATCACATACATAGTTGGCTACGCATTACTCCGCTCCAAAATAGAGGCATCAAAGAAACAAGAATTTCACACAACCGTTGCACTTGCACAAAAACAAGCACTGCAATGTTTGCACTCGAGTTACCTTGTGCCCTGGTTCCTCCACTGGGTTGATGATATCCACTTGCCCCTAACCATACAAATGGGACAGTACACATGTAAGACGCGGCTCACATCGAGCCCTCGCTAGACGTGAGCCCTTACTATCCATCACCAACTGATGAAGTACAACGCAATCATACCCAATCTCATAATTAATGCCAATTCATGTATGCAAGACAGAAGGGAAAAAGGAGAGTAATTCTACTGCAGTCCCAGAGCAGATGCAACTGTTGAGGTAACAACATGATTGATGCAGTGAATGAATCGAGCTGCTTGCACCATTGTATGAGTACTAGAAGTTAGAGACCACGACTGATGCAGTGATCTCTGGGGATGTCTGATGTTACTGAATGGTCAACCAGAGCTGCAGCAGCAGGCGCCATTAACTATCAGCGGAACCATCTCTGATGCATATGGAGGAGCTCAGGATGCCCATGCATAATCAAGCCTGCTGGTTGCTGAGCTCATGAACAGAAACTTGCCATTGCGATCCCCAGCCAATAACACACACTTCTGAATACCTTTTGTCTGGCCAGCATCCAAAATACTCTTCTATAAACGTGTGATTACCAGCCAGTGCCAACATAGCTTGCAATCTGCAAACCTTAGTTAATGCACATGCTGAAAATTAATTGAATTTTGCTCCACAGTAGGACAAAGCGTACCAATCTGCCCTTTGGCCAGTCCCACCAGTATTAAGGTTTAGGCACTCATTCCGCATTTAGGATTCCAAGAAGAACAGTGTGTTGTCACCAAGATAACTGAATTGCTGATAATCATAATCAATAAATGGATCACTGATGGTCGTACAACTGGCTGTAGTGCAGGATGCATGCAAAATTGTCCATGGTCCCACCTCAATGAAGGTATTTAACTGAGGCTTTCAACTTGCCAAAGACATACATCCAGTTGCCATCAAGTGAATAAACTGAAAGTGAAGTGGCGGACATCATAAGTGTCAATTGCAAAGTGATTCCCGGTCTTGGCAATCCACAAAATGTGCCATGCTCTAGCAGCCAAAAAGACATCGAGACCTACAAGTCTTGTACTCTTGTAAAAACGTTTTTCTTCAACAAATAGCTAGTCTAAAACTATAACATCAAAACAGGAAAACACGAAAATGTGTGGGATCTTACAAAGAGCAGTCTAAAAATAAAGATAATCTAAATAGGAAATGACCAACCCTGACAGAATCAACCACACAAAATCAAAAGGTTGTCATTAAAACTACATATATAAATTAGAAGCTGTGATATTATTGGTGGATATTAACTGATAAGGAACAACTAACCACCAGATCACAATATACTCACAGAAGACTTCCTAAATTAGTTCCACTGTAATGTCAGAACTTCAGTTTATACCTTCACAAGCTAGCAATATTCAGTTTTATGCTTGACTATACATTAAATTTTAATCCTGCAGATATCATCAGGTGCAAGCACAATGACACATTTTTGCAACGCTGTGTAAAACAAATAATAAATTTCAAACCCAGTAAGGGCAAACATCCATTTACTGACCAAACTATTTGGCTATAGAAATAGTGTCAGAACACATAACAGTAGGTGCGGGGACCTTTTATATGACATTGGTTTGTCATTTAGTCCGGGTAGAAGCCATCTACACAAAAGAGGAGGAAAAACTTGAGACCTAGAGAGCTATTGCACATGTAACTTGGAATTCAGAAGACAAACATGTTATTTTCAAGATGACAAAAATAGAAACTCAACAGATGCAAATAGTGAATTCACCACAAGCATAATCAAACTTGTGCCAGTAATACAGTCCTCCTTTTCCCATGGGAGATTATAATGTAACAAAAAAAATGATGACATATCAAATGTGGTGACTCAGTGTTCTAACAACAGCTGGCACTGCAACATATAGATATTTGATTCATCCGAACCTAATATTTTATACAATGATACTTCTGTAGAAAACAGTTGTATTGCCATTTGGAATATGGCAGGTATGCCTAAAACCACAGAAAAATCATAAGAAATATTAAAGATATAGTCACAGCACCTGACCAAGCCTATTTTGTTTGCCACTTTCACGCAAAAGTCTTTCAATATGTTACTTGCCTGGCAAAGTAGCTAAAGGTAGCCGATTCAACCATATTGGTTGGTATAGTAGCTAAATGCAGTCAATCCAACCAGAAATAACTGTCACAAAATCCTCATGAAATCAGAAAAAAAAACATGGAAAGATTGTTAAAGGAACTTTGATGAAAATTATATACAATTATACATGCTAGCTTAATCTAACCAATGTTGGTACTTGCTTCCACATTTGTTAATGAAACCTCCACAGTATCAAAACAATATAGTTATGAAAAAGTAGCACCTTCAATTATCTGCTGTCAGTGCTCATCATGGTTGTCACGGCCAATGAAGCCGGAAACGCGGAACGTGGCAGAGTTCCTCGTCCCGAAACGAGGAACGGGGACGACACGGTACGTCGACCCGAACGCTACTGGAACGTCAATCCTAGGAGGCGGGGGCACGCAAATGGATCGTCGAATCGAAACAAGGGGAACGCGTCACGCGATGCCTGGATCGTCGATTCGACCCCCCCAAGGACGCGGGACGCGGTGGGAACCGAGGGAAGGAGTTGAGGAAGAGTTGGGGGAGAATGAGAACCTGCGCTTGGGTCGTTGGGAGGTCGCCGTCGGCATGTCATAGCCACGGAGGAGGCCACCCGTAACTGCGGCCGCGCCGCCAACGGCGCAACGCCGTCGGTTGTCGGTGTCCTTCAACGCCGCGTCGCCGCCGGAGCCAGGCGCACATCCAGAGCAGGGGCTGTGACTCGGGGAGAAGAAGGTGCCGCCGGAGCTAGGGTTGTGGCCCGTGGCCCGCCAAAGTCTGCGATGGAGAAGACGAGGAAGCAGCAGTGGGCGCACCGGCCTGTCACCTCCGTTTCCAGATTTGGGCGTCGCAGCCCGCCGCGGCCAGCAGCAGGACGAGGAGGCGCGGCCACGATGGCAGCGGCTGGGAGCAAAGACACCAAGACCTCACGGGCTCACGGCTTCAAGCAATATTACAGATTCCAGATTTCCATCTATCCATTATATGATTATAGTTGTAGCTTTTAGTATTTATCGTCAATATCTATGATCTTATTAAGAAATAAGAACTTGTATCGGCTAAACTTGGCTATGAAATATGATATTACTATTATATTTAATTCCGTTCCTACGTCATCTTTCCTACTACATTCGAATGCGTTCCTCGTTCCGAGGGATCGTTCCCAACCAATTGGGAACACGTTCCAACTCTCAAACGAACACTACGAAGAAGTATACCCCCCTTCGTACCAGAATTTTCAAAGTAGCGTCTCTCGTCCCGCGTTCCCGTTCCTCGACCCCCTCGACCCGGGGACTTGGCTTCATAGGTCACGGCATACTTGGCAAACAAAACACCTAAGAGGCGCCAGGATGTCACGGCGTCTAGGTGGGCACTATGGCGCCCTCAAGCGAGATACGACGAGCTAAAGGGGTTAACGATGACAGCAAACTAGAGAAGTCCAGAACATAGTTGGTTGTACTTCTACACACTACACGTCTACACCAGAGAAGAGAACAGCATAGCACAGGGTAGCAAAGCACAGAGAAGAGTAGATTGGGGTGGACATGAGCAATATAGCAACAGGGCGAAGTAGATTGGGGAGCAGATGAAGAGGAACAAAGAAACAATGAAGGAGGTGGAGGAAGAAGTACCTACAGCTGCAATTCTGGAGACCGCCGTCAAAGGAGACAAGGAAGGAGTGGAGGGAGAGAGGGAGGGAAGCTCATCGGAGGGATCTTGGATCGTGGTGGCGCCAGTGGCCGGTGCAATGAGGGGCGGCGGCGGCAGCTAGGGTTTCATCCACAGTCGCATCCCTCCCTCCCTCCCAATTTTCAGCAGAAGTCCGACATCTGAAGCATCCCACACTGCTAAACTATTACCCCGAATATCCCTCTCTCTCTCTCTCTCTCTCTCTCTCTCTCTCTCTCTCTCTCTCTCTCTCACAGATCGGCACTTATTTCTCTCTCAACTAGCAAGGCAGTAGCCCAGAAACTCACCATGGGCGCCGCCTAACTGGCCAAGTCGAGGCGAACCTCCATGGCAAATCATGGTGCCCATCAAAATTTGTTAATAGTTCAATTCATTACACTAGAAAGATCCACATGCTCATGTCTATTACATGGATAATCTGTGACAAACTTCTTAAATAGAATTTGTGCACTGTCTATTCATCTCATTTTCGTTGCAAACTAAATAAGTTTTATATAGTAACAGTGGCACCAAAAAGAAATCGATGAATAATTGATATAATAATATACCATAGTCATCTAACAGGTTGGCATTCATGGGAGAAGCACTATTCTCGGTTTTGGGGTAGCAGTGGCAATGAATTTGCAGGAAATACTGCAGCAGGTGACCCTTGTGCCTTCTTCTTCAGCTGCTCTAGAAGCCTAAGGGCTTCTTTTAGATCATCTAAGGAATCAGTGCCACAGCTTTTGTAAGCATCTATAACTCGTCCTTGGAAATCCATTGCACGCTTGTAGCTGCAATTCAAAGCAGTCTTAAGTGCAAAAACAGACAAAAGGGGTACCCATGACATATATTAAAAAAAGCATATTACAAGAAATCCTTATAACATAGCCAACAATTTGCATTCAGTTGTTCGATACCTGACCTGACCAACGAAATATAAATTTAAGTTATCGATCGAATAACCACTGCTCAGCAAGTGTATATGCTAATAAATAATCACGTTTACATGAAAACTAAAAAACATTAGAATAATTAGTACAACCATCTGGTTTTTACTATTTAAGTGAGCTAAACTAGGTGGAATTCAATTCTGCAGTATGCTGATAGTATAAGCACAAATCAATAGAATAAATCAACAAGAATTATTTAAATATAGTTCAGCAAGCATCACAAGAATACTGTTTCCCTATCACTCCTTAGTCGTAAAGTAGTTGACAACAAACATGGGCGTCTTCATTTTTTCATATTTTTTTTTTAAAAAAAACATGTTCTATTTGCTTATTTGGGGGAAATTCATCCATATCTGCAAATAGGCATGGAGTGTGATCGAGAAAGATCAATTAATGAGTATCATATTATCTGTTTACCATTTTAAGCTCCATTAAGACCTATTCTTTTACACATTTCTGCTACTAGTGATAGATAAGCACTACATCCTCCTACTTGGCCTCGCTTAAGTTTACACTTTTGGGCTTATAAGGTTAAGCTGGGGCCAAACAGATGGCCTATTTCTCATCGTGTAAGGCAAGCCTAAGTTCCCCTTCCCCTATTCCAAAGGGTTACATCTTGGAGTTCAAATAATTCACCTCTTCAACTAACCCCCACCAAAACACACGTGCACTTGCTGCCAACAGAAGATCCTTCCACCTCAACCTCTTATACCAAAACCCATCTCGACAAATAGCTGCTTCATGTCACCGAGAACTTTTTATTCTAAGAAGTTTCAGCTCAGTATGTAAACAGTTCTTCAACTGGTGTTAATATGCTGCTACTTCTGGATCAACATTAGTGAATGCATGTAGTTCTTGTGTTCTGCACTCTATGACAGTGTGACAACTGATGTGCTTCTATGAAGACCATATAAGGACACATGCGGTTAATAACCCCTAAAACCCATTACTGAAAACCAGCTTAAGCTTCTTGGGTTGCTTCATGGGTCAGGGTAACCATTGACCTGTCCTTGACAGTGTGACAGGATCAGTGGAAGGTCTCAAAAGCTAGGATTCTGACTAGTAGTTTTTTAGCACCTTTACGCAAATAAAATGAACTTGCAGTGTTTAGACAACTATCCACTTTGTTTCTTGTTCTTCAGGTTTACAATAAACCCCATTAAGATGGCATACCAAACTTTGTGTGAGAAAAGGAAGCATTGTTAAATTAACCAACCTATCAGCCTATTTTCAGTTGGGAAAAAATGGATACTGTGATCTCAAGTAGGGATGCAAATGGGCCGGCCCTAGGGTCATCTTTGACCCACTCTAGTTCATTTGTTTGCACTAAAACTTAAAAGGTGGACTAAAAATTAAGTTTTTAGTGCAAACAAATAAACTAGAATGGGTCCAAGAAGACCCTAGGGTCAGCCCATTTGCATCCCTAATCTCAAGATTAGATAAAAGATCAATTTCGGTGAAGAAATCTATGCTGTAACCAGAGTTTGCCCTACTGTCTTCCAAAAAAAGTAGACTTTTGCTTCTCTTCCTTCCATCAATGCTGCCACCAGATTGATCTTGAAACCAGAAGTGTGCAGACAAGAAAATCATTGCAGCAACCGACTGTAGCTCTTGCTGAGATTCACCTATGAAATACTGAACAACAGTCCCTATTAATAATTAACAACTAGTGCAACAGCTGTTGCATGATCACCTAATGGCTAATGAACCTAAACATAATTGTCACTATAACATACAGTTGCTCAATTAATTCCTATAGGACAATTGTATGATGAGCTGCTCAATGGCGTTCTCTAAAAAATACCTCAGTGTTGCATAGTTAATTCAAAGGAAACAACAGAATGGGAGTATAATACTTCAATCACTATAATGCCCATTGAAAGACTGATGTTTTCCGTCTCGCCTCCAGTTATGCATAGATGCACTCCGGGTAAATCAATAGCATAGCAACCAACCTAATGGACACTTGGATAGTACAGCAGCACGAACTTAAAGGTAACTCTTCACTCTTAGGATAGAATCTCTATATCCCATAATAGTAACAAGTACCTAAATGATGCAATAATCAACAATGGTTATTAGAACGTCGTTTAAACGACGTTTAAATGAGAGAACGCTGCCGAGCCCAAGAATGTCCGAGCGTTCTGTCGACGGCGAGTAGAACGTCCTGGAACGTCATTCCAAGTTCCAACGACGTTAAAACGTCTAGAACGTTCGATTCGGACGAAACGCCCGTTCTAAACCGTTTTATGAGGTGAAATTAGTGAGGGTCCCGGTACATTTGGAGGGTAAAGGGATCGGGAGAAGCGGAGCGAGAGGAATCGGGGAAGCAGGCTAATCCTAGCACCGCGCCAAGCCGAGATCCGGATCCGCCGCCGTCGCCCGCCAGCACAGCGCCGCGTCGTCGCCCGCACCGTCGCCGAGATCCAGATCCGCCGTCTCCCTACCCGCGCCGTCGCCGTCGCCCGCCAGCCACCAAGTCGGATCCCCCCCCCCACTCTCTGTCTCTCTTGTCTCTGTGTCGACGCCCCCTCTCTGTCTCTATTCGGTTCGGCTGAGGGAGTAAGAACGCCAGGGTTCGGGTGAGGAAGTCTCCTCTCTCTGTTGGTTGGCTGAGGAAGTCTCCTCTGATCCTCTCTGTCTCTTGGTTCAACTTGGTAGCCTATTGAATTCCAGAACTGATTGAATGTTGATGGTACACTATTGAATGTTGATTGTAGCCTATTGAATTGATTGTAGAATTGCAGCCGAAATCGAAATGGCAAGTGCAAGTTCAAGTGGCAATGGCAGTGACATATGTGATATATCTTTGCACTCATATTCGTTTTACAATGGTGCCTAAAACTACGTTTCAACGTTCATTTAAACGTTTAAAAGTTAAAAAGGGGGTGGGTCGTTTCGTTCTCGTTTTACGTTTTAATAACCTTGATCAACATATGAATAGGGCAGAAGGAAATACCTCCCCATCAGTCCATATGCATTTGCAAGGGACTGATTTGTGTCAATGGAGTCCTCATGTTTTGGCCCAAATGTAGCATCAATAATGTCAATTGCAAGAGCAAGGAACTTGACGGCTGATTGCGGTTGGTCCATGCCAATATAAGCCTCCCCCAAATTCTTATAAGCAAACCCTAACCCAAAGTGTTGCGGTCCAAAGCAGTTCTTCAACATCTCAACTGCTCTCTCCAGATAAGGAACAGCCTCATCAATTCTTTCTGTATGCAGGAGGAGCCACCCCATTCTTGTTGAGATGCTTCCTTGAATGTGCTGCATCTCTGAGACACCCTCGAGAAATGCAAGTGTTTTCTTCATCAAACACAAAGACATCTCAAATTCAGTCATTGACTCATACAACATCGCTATCTCCGCATATGCCTCCACAACCCGCCCAGGGCTCATGGAACCTTTTGAGTCAAGAATCCCAGAAGCAATCTCCAAGCACCGTTTTGAGTCAGAAAACCTCTCCTGGGTGCACAAAATCTTCGCCATTGTGACAAATGCTAGCGCACGCTCCTCACTCTCCTTGTTAGCCCGCTGCATCACCCTCTTAAGGTCACTCATTGCCTCCTCCGATCTCCCCAACAAAATACGCACATTGGCACCATCAATTTCGACTAGAGAAAGTTCCACATCCAACCCCAGCCTATCATACACCATCTTAGCAAGTTCATTCTGCTCCAATGCCTCCTCATTGCGACCCAACCCAGTATAAACAACCATGAGAAGCCGCCGGACCTTAGCCATCTCTGTGGAGCCCTCCCCACACCGCTTCTCCGCAATCTCCAACGCCTTCAAACACAGAGGCAATGCTTTCTCAAAGCCCAGCACGCCCACGTAGGCCTCAGCAACGTCCCTGTAAGCGTCCCCCAACTCCGCACTCCCTTCCTTTAGGAACCCGCCCTTCAGCTCCAGCGAGCGCCAGAGGTCAGCCACCGCGTCCCACCGGCGCCCCATGGCAGTCTTCGTGCGCGCGAGCTGCTCGTGCACGGCGGCGCCGACCTTCGCCACCTCGGCGGCCCCGCCGTCCAAGGAATCAACGATGTCAGCGGCGGCGTTGAGGGACTCGAGGCTGTCGCTGAGAAGACCGAGGCGGGATGATGCGGCGCCGGCGAGGCGGAGGGCGCGCGCGACGGGAAGCGACCAGCCGCCGTGGGACTCCTGCAGGGGGGCGAGCGCCTTGAGGGCGAGGTCGAAGGCCTTCTGGTGGTCGCTCGCGGACTCCTGGAGCTCGCCGGCCTCCAGGAAGGCGAGCCCGTCGGGTTTGGCGCCGGTCGACGCCGCATCCGGAGGAAGGAGCGTGCTTAGGGTTCGGATGGAGAAGGGGAGGAAGCGCGGGCTGGGAGGCGGCGGATGGAGGAGCGGGAGGGGGGCTCGGTGGCGGAGGAGGGGCTTGGATAGGTAGGCGAGGAGGAGGGATCTGGGGAGCCGCCGCATCGTTGCGAGCCGCGGGGTTTAACGGTTGGGACGTCTGGGGAAGGGGGAGGGTTTTAGGCCTTGCGCGCACGGCACGGCACGGCTGAGAAGGCGAAAGGGCATGGAAGTTGAAAAAAAAATGTAGGAGCGCACGGCTGAGAAGGCCCCGAGACCGGGCGATGTGGAAAACGCCGCGCGGCCGGCTGCACGGGGACTCAGCGGCGGGCGGTGTGCAGTTTGGCCTGGGACGCGAGTGAAATCGCGTGGTGTTCTGTTCCCCGTGTGGATCGTGCGGCTTGAACGTGAGCACTTGGGTTGGGCCTTGGGCAAAGCTGACCAAACATTCCCGCGAGCACGGTGAGATTGCCGTCATGAGTCGCGTCCCGTGGCTGCTCACAGGCCAGTGGACTCGGGTGAGAACGCTGCCGCCCCACATGACTCCACCGACGTTGAGCTCTGGTAGTAAAGCGCAACGAATGCTGCATTTTTTTTTTTTTTTTTTTTTTTGCAACTTGCTCGGGCAGAAGATTGCAAGAGACGATGCATGGTTGAACATAGTGTTGCGGAATTCGTATTCCTTACTGTAACAGACCGCCTTTTCAATTTTCAGTGGTGCATTTAAATACCTCAATAGCTACTTAAAAAGACTAGCTATTCGGAAACCAAATGCACAATGCCAGACAAAAGGTAGATCAAACTGTTTTTATATAAATTAAGACCTAACAGCCAGAGTTTTTTACAAAGAAAGACGTAGCGAGCCCCGAAAATAATACAAAGACCGCACAGGCATGCTGAGCACAGACCAAGACCTAAAACCAAATCAAATCACCATCTACGACTTCTCGAAATTCTTCGGCATCTTGGAACTTTGAAAGAGTTAGGTTTGAGCAAGGGTGAGTACACAACCGTACTCAACAAGTCGCACGAGAATTTCTGAATACTACATGCAAGGGATTATCAGGGGTTGGCACATGTTTAATTGTTATTGTGGATGCAGATTTATTTTCAAGTTTATTTTACGTTTAAAACACAAATCATAAATAATAGTAAGGGGGTTTCCACAAGGTATCTTAACACATTGTCAATTTCCTAAAAATTCCAAAGCCTACTTGAGCTAGGTTACGGGAGTCAGTCTAATTCAAATTAGCTTTATTAACTGGAAGCACGGCATATTCGAATGCCATTTATTTAGACTCTGCAGAGCTGCTCAGCTTTACCCACAAGATTATCTATGGTTGTTAATGCCATGCGCAATTTACTGCAACTTAAATGCATGCGGCCGGCCCGAGTTGATCACAGCCTTTTGTTGAACTTTTCCTAGATAGCCCCTAACCGGTAGGTCTATGACCACTCCCCTCAGGACCCACTGCCTTGAGCGAGCACCTACTATTGTGAGAATCGGCGAATGGCGCTACAACGCCCCTTCCCGTTCCACCCTACCAGTCATTCCCCTACCGAGAATGCTCTCCCCATTCACCTTCCGATAATGGTACCACCTTGTAAGTATTTTCCAGGAAGTGAACAATGTACTGAGCTATGTCAGAAATGGTTCAACTGAATTGACCGGTCCCGACTTGTGATTGAGCGAAAACTTAAGTTATTTACTTTGCTCAAGAGGGTTTTTTACCTTATGTTGCCAAAGACCAAACCACAAGACCAACCACAAACCGATCTGGTGCCTGCTCGCACCAACCATCGAACCACACATGGCTTTCGTCATCGGTCGGGGATCGGACTAGCATCCACCTAGTGGTTAGTCCAACACTGCCACCCCCCTACCGTAGCACAATTTTAAAATCACCAAGCCAACTGCTCGCCAAATTTTATTTCTCTTTTAAAGATTTTAAGTGAGACTAACATAATCTATTAATTAACTACAGGTGCAATAATTACTAACTAGGGCTATTCAAAGGTCTAATCGGGTTCATCAACGTCAAGGTGGCTAAATGAGGAATTGGGTATAGCTAAGCATCATGTCATTCTAAACTATCACTTTTCGTTGTTTCAACATACAAGCAAAGTAATGCAATAGAAATTAAACACTATAATATTAGTGACATTTAGGTTCAACATGTTCAAGGGCGTGCGGCTTGCTTTACTGTGCTACGGGGTCGTCTAGATCGTAATGGAAGTACTTGTGCTCATTTCCAGTCGGGTCCTACTCCGGCTCATGTAAGTGCTCAGGCTTCGAGTACTGCACGAACATCAGGTCTAGCGCAAACGATAAAAAACGGTAAGTCAACGATAAACGAAACGGAAACAACGAACAAAAACGAAAAACAAAAATGGAAAATAAAAACGAAAACGAAAATCGACCGGAGGAGATTCGAGGGTAATCCGGGTGTTTCTAAAATTTTGGGAGCTTCAAATGGCGGAGCGAAGGCCGTTTTTGGACTCAGTGGTTCGAGACGGTCAAGATGGTGTATTTGTGTCCTTTTTTGGAATTTCTGGATTTTTTGCATTATTTAAATCTGAAAAAGAAGTTAAAATTGAATGAACAGTGGCGAGCCACCTCGGGCACGGCCCAACCCGGTCGAAATGACCATTGCGCATCGCGATGCGAGTGGTAGCGGCTGGGTGTCGACACCGAGGCCCAGCGGCGCGGCAGCGTGGCAGGTGGGGTTGGTGGCGGGGACGCTAGCGTGTGGGCCCATGGTGCAGTGCGGCTGATCGGTGGACCCGACGGCAAGCGGGGGGAGCAGTTTATCTACCGTGTGGGGCCACTTTGCAGCGAGACTGAGCAGCGCGAGGGGGTCTTAGGGTTAGGACTCGAGCGGGGCAGCGCTGGGGTGGCCGAGGGGGCCGTGTGTAGGGCTGTAAACGGGCCGAATTCGAGCGGGCCTGGGGCTGTCAGGCTCGAGCTCGGTAAGGCTCGAGCCGAGCTCGAGTTGGGGTCCGAGCCTAGATCCAGGCTCGAGCTCGGCTCGGTCCAAGCTCGAGTAGGTTCGAGCTCGGCTCGAGTAAGCTCGGTAAGCTGATAAGCTCGGTAAGCTCGAGTAAATTCGGTTAATCTGGTAGGCTCGGTAGGCTCGGTAACAAGCTCGAGTAAGTTCGGCTCGAGTAAGCTCGATAACAAGCTCGAGAAAGTTCGTTTCACGGAAGCTCGATCCAAACTCGAGTAGGCTCGTGAGCTATTCGAGATTGGCTCGGTGAAGCTCGCGAGCTTGAAGGCAGGCTCGAGCTCGGTTCGTTCCAGGCTCGAGCCGAGCTCGAATCGAGCCTGAAACGAATCGAGCTCAAACAGTTTGCGAGCCTTGAGCTTTTTTTACAGCCCTAGCCGTGTGGGTTCGGCGCCGGAGAAGAAGGGGGGAAAGGGGTTCAGCAGCCGGCGTTGGAGAAGAGGGGAGGGGAACGGCGAAGGGGAAGGGGAAGAGGGATGCTCACCGGAGGGAGAAGCGAGCGGGGCGAGGGAGAAGGGTGGGTTCGAGGGGTACTTATACCCGCGACGAGAGAGAGAGAGAGAGAGAGAGAGAGAGAGAGGGCACGGTGCGAGGCCAGCATGGCGCGGCGGAGTGGGCGGGCGAGCGGCCGGCATGGGGGCAGGTGGTGCTGGAGCAAGGGATGGGCAGAGGTGATGGGACGTGACGGGGGGCGTGGGGCGAGGTGACGGCGATGGCTTGAGCGCGGTCGGCGAGGAGCAAGGAATGGGCAGCAGCGTGGGAGCAGCAAGGGCGACGGGACAGCGGCCGATGGCGAAAGGGATGGCGGTGATGGGATGTGCGGCGAGCCGGGCCGCGGTGGAGCAGGCCGGGAAGGGGAGCGGGCCGGAAGGCCCAGAGGCGAGGAGAGGCCCAGGTAAGTTCAAACCAGAATCAAATTCAAATTCGATTTTTTTTTTTGAATTTCTTTTGAAATTTTGGGTCATTTCACTTACTACTGTGTGTAAGGAAGGAAACTGGGCGCTGCACTGGCTTTCCTTTTCCGCCTAGAAGTGAAAAAAAAAACTGTGCGAAATGTGGCCATTTTCCAAAATTATTTTCGGGAAATTAATCAGTGCCAGTCAAAACCATATCTAGGCAGACGGTGTGCATATCCTTTGGATAGAGATGGCAACGGGGACCCGAAACTTGATGGGTATTTACCCCATTAGAGGACATGTATAAACCATTTTTCATACCCGCGGGTCTATTAACGGACAAAAATTATTACCCAGCGGGTAGAGCGAGTATGGGTCCATTCTGCTGTTACCCGTACCTGTTCACCGTGGGTCTGGTCTATTAGCGATCCGGCCCAACTATCCAAGGCCCAACTGTGCAGCCCAGCCATTCAACCCATCAAAATCTATAAACCCTAACTGTCTTATAAGATATGTTGCCCAAGGGCCAACTGTGCACTCTGATATAATATTTAATTTTTAATACGGATATTCATGGCATTTTCATTGAATTGTCTTATAAGATATGCTGCTGCTGCCTGCAGGGATATCTGTCCATAATGCGGGTGTGGGTTACCCGTCGGATCCCCGTTACCCACACAGTAACGGGTAAGATAAATTCTGTACCCGCGTGCGGGTATAGGTATTATAACTGATGGATTTTATTAACACGGGTACGTATACGAGGTGGTGATACCCACCGGGTACAGTCCCGTTGCCATCTCTACTCCGGATAGCGAGTGCCCTACCCACCAACAGAGACGCATGCAACATTTGTCCCCCGCTTTCCCAGTGGGCTGATGCCGAAGAATTATGCAGCGCTTTGGCTCCCGTAGATGTTACGAAACGAATGGGAATGATCACGTTGTAGCCATGTTGCCCATACATCCGCTCCTCCGTTTTTCCCTGCATCTCAGTAGAGTGGCCGGGTACGGGCTGGACAGGGTATAAATTCTAGGTATACCGCGCACCTTTCTTCGCAGCCAAATTCACGGGGGAAGAAAAGAAGGCTTTATTCTGCAGGTGAGGGAATGAATCGATCCGTCGGCCCCAATTGCCCATATAGCGCAAATGGCGTGCATAATGGCAGTGGTGAGTTCTACACACGTCATTAATTGCCCTGCTTAATTGTCCTACTTAATTGTCCTGTTTAATTGCCTACGCAAAAAACGAAGCGTTGCTTTAATTAACCAGCTTTCGCAAGAAACGAAGCGTTAAAGATAGATGTTTTATCTTGTGAAATATTTTTTTTATTTTTTAATCTTTATTTTTCGTTATCAATTTTGTTTTTCGTAGTAACGCACGGGCATGTAATTAGTTCTCTCTATTTGGGATCAGATCAATCCAGAGAAACAGATTCTTCAGCTACTCACCGCCTGAGGATTGATTCTACGCAACGCGGCAGCACGATGATCCAACCGCAGCCGCAGAACATTAAAAGTAATAATAAATAGGCCAACAGATATGCGGAACACTACGGATGTTTGCCACTACTAGACAACAGCCTTACCTGCTTTTGCATAAAAGCTTATCCTATTCCTGCGTCAAAATGGAATTCTTGCTCTACCGATCCAAAAGGAGTTCGAAATGCGATTTGATTAGGTGTGAGTGCGATGCTTGCGCATCAGTCTCCTGAACGGCGCGTACTGCGCCATTCCTGCAATGGAAGGAGCGAGTGAAGGCATGTAAGAATAAAGTGACAGGTGACTATAAATAATAGAGTAACACACTGGAAATTACAGAATAAAGTGACTGATGACTATAAATAATAGAGTAACACTAGTTTGAATATTTAAGAACACACTTCTAGAATACCACGTGTCATCCCCCAACCCCCCCACCTCCAAACTTCCTTTTTCCCTGCTCACTTCCCCACCTCCCTTCAATATAAGTTGTATAAATCTTGAAGTAAGCGAAAGAAGAAGAAATTACTATCTACCATTCATTCATATTTTAATATTTATAGAACTCTTAAGAAGAGATGCACAGAAGCACCTCTCTTAGATTAATAAAAGGATAGCAACTAGCTTACGAGGAGCTCAAACTTTAAGCAACTGGTCTTTCCTTCATGCACTGATGAACCAATGAGAAAAAAAAAGCATTTGCTTTTTGGCCATGTTAGTGTTTTAGCTTTACATTCTGCTTTAAAACCATGTGTTTATAATGACAACTTTAAAATCGTTAAGCACTTGCAGAATTATCGCATCTACTTCCATTATGTTATCAGCCATTCCAGCCTTGGAGCTCATAGGAGTCATAGCAGCATAATGCTAGAGTGAGACAAGAGGACCGTCAAGGTGGTCAGAGCATCACTAAGGCGAATGCCGGTCTCACAAAGTGATTAAAGTGATCCAATTATTGTGACACTTCAACAAACGACATAACACTGCAGATTAATTTCATTGATCCTTTCGCCAATGTTCCATAAATGATCACAACTGATAGATCAAGTGGTAGAAGTTTTGGTTTTTTGCCGTCTCATTTCTGTGTACATGACGATCTACTAAGTACCCTGTACAAATGCTACTATGTTCTTTCCCTTACGTGGTGTTTAAAAACAGAACAACTCAAAAATCTCAACCGAGCCTTCACGCATTAGCTCGGAAACTAGCTAACAATACGGTTTTCCAGTTCAGAAGTAGATACCACATACCATGTGCCAGCCCAACGGTTAAGATCTTTACATCGTTACGCAATCAAATACTAAAACATTTCTTGGCCTGGACCGAGCTCACCACATCGGATTTCGTCTAATATTCCGAGGGCCACCGCTGTCATGCTTTTGCAACACCATAAATACAAACCAACACCGAAAGCATCGGCACTACCACTGCTCCCACTCTCCCAGTGAAAATCTTGCAGGAGCAAATATTCATATGTACCCTATTGTTTCATTGTTTGTTCACATCATTCTAACATTCTTTCCTCCCAGTAGTACATTATTTGCTCGGTTCACATCCCAGTTGAGGGCATGCAACAAATGGGCTAAGATTTTTTTTCTTCTGGAAGAAGATGAGTATACTGCGAAATTCCATATGCTGGCTGTTGCTGTTCAGGACTTCAGGTGGGTATCTTATCAGCCTATCCCACTGACAACGCCATGCATGCATCAGGTAGTGGACATACTACTTCAACAGCCCACGCAACCACGGCCTATATAAAGGCAAGCTGCTCATAGTCATAGTATTCTTGATTCAGTTTTCCTTGAGAGGAACACTCGCACTGGGGTTAAGCCGTTGAGGAGTAGGCTATCTAGTCTCGTAGGAATGGCTCTTCGCATCCCTGAAATGGGAGGGGTATGTAGGAGGTACGCGCCGCACAATCTGATGATCCTGGTGCAGCTGTGCTACACGTTCATGTACTTCATCACGGAGGCTGCGTTCAACAGGGGGCTCAACCCCTACGTTTACGTGACCTACCGGCATCTTCTCGTCGCCGTTCTCCTCTCGCCCTTCGCGTACTACCATGAGAAGTAAGAGCAGCTGTTCGGTTAGGATGAACACTTACTGAACAGTATGTTCTGTACTTTGCTTACTCTATGTTTCTTTGCTTCCTTTAACTTTTTGGCAGGAGGTCGAGGCCCAAGATGACTCTGATGCTGTTTCTGGAGATTTTTGTACTCTCACTTTTGGGGTAAAAACAAAGAACGTAAGAGTACATACAACACGAACACATAATTCTGACAACGAAGTTACACAACAACCCTTCGTTCGTCTTGCAGGGTGAGCTTAACTCTGAACATGTACTTCGCAAGCTTGAAGTACACGTCTCCAACATTTGTTACTGCTATGGTGAACACCGTCGCTTCGATCACGTTCGTCATTGCCATCGTCCTCGGGTGAAGATACCCTGTCCTGTCCAACTTTCAGCATTTGACGCAGGTTCTCATCAAGTTAATTGAGGCTTGACTAGCATTCATCGATCTCGATTTCAGGATGGAGATGGCAAACGTGAAGAGCCTGCGAGGGCTCGCAAAAATTGCAGGAACCGTCGTGTCGTTTGCCGGAGTGACCACCATGACTTTGTACAAAGGAGCAGCGATAAGGAGCCTCTGGAAGGCGCTTATTCACATATACGGCAGCAGTGCTGTGCATGAGGGTTGGGTTAAAGGATCACTCCTTGCAGTGGCCAGCTGCATATGCTGGTCAATCTGGTACATCTTGCAGGTATTTGAAGTCACTTGCTGCAGAGATACATAAGAGCGTCAGTGAATGAGTTAAACTGGATATAAGAAAATAAATGACTTGTTAAATGTTACTCTCTCCCTTAACTTTTATAAAACTTATTTTTTAAATGGTTTTGTTCACAAATATAAGACTTACATGTAGATTTAATAAGGCATCTCCTTCTATACCCCTATTTATTTCCTCTCAACCATATGCATTTATTCATTACCACCCACACAAAAATTTAATAAGGCATCTCCTTCTATACCCCTATTTATTTCCTCTCAAGACGATTAATTGGAGGTATCTAAGTCATTTTCTTTCATACATCTTTCAATTTTAACGCAACCTTAATCCTCATATAAAATCAAAATACGCCTTATAAAAATAAACCGAGGGAGTAACTAACCAGTACTCCTATTCCTAAAGCCATCTCCTTTTGGTCGAAATGGCAGGCGACGTCTATAAAGAGGTACCCAGCCCAGCTCTCACTGACAGCATGGATGTGCACGGTTGGTGGAATACAGTCGACCGTTTTCGCGTTGTTTATGCAGCATGAGCAGGAAGACTGGCTGATAGGCTTCGGCCTCAAGTTCTGGTGCATCGTGTACTCTGTATGTGACCAATCACTGTAAAAAATGAGCAAACTTTGTTCATCTTCTTCTTCTTCTTCTTCTTCTTCTTCCACTGTAGTCGTGCTCAGAAATCGCGTGTTGTTCAGGGAATCGCTTGCAGTGGCTTCACTGTCTTCGCTCAGCTGTGGTGCACCGAGAAGAGAGGCCCCGTCTTCGTCACCATGTTCAATCCCCTCTCCACGATCATGGTGGCGATCCTGGCGTACTTCATCTTTGGTGAAAATCTATACATTGGAAGGTACGATGTGCGTGCTGGAGCTCCTCTTGAAGTTTGTGCTTTTTTCTTCTTCTTCCTGCACGAATTCCTCAACACGAAGATATGCATGAACGTTGATGGCCATGACCAGGTTCACTGTATGGGAACCGTGATAGTCGAACGATTTTTAAATCTCGGCAAAAACAAGTCGAAAATCGGTCAAAAATCGCCAAGAAACCGAAGATTATGAAGTCAAATTTTTTGGGGAAAGAATTCAAACAAAAATAGACCGGTATTCACCGATAATCACGATATTTGCGAACTTCTTTGGCCCGTTCGATTTTTTGAGCGATTTTTCCTCGATATGCATCGAAAATTGAGCGATATTCATCAATTATCGTGGTATTAGTGTTGTATTTTTTTTTTTAATTTAACCGGTTTACCAACCGGTATTAAATATCAAACCGGATCGATATCGTCGATAATCGCGATATTCGAGGGATTATCGATGATATTGTAAACCCCGACCATGACCCAACTATTTGTGCCTCGTCACCTCGTGCATCAGAAGTCTTGCTCATTACCAGAGAGCAAGGTAGGCACGGCGGCAGAGTTGTAGCAAATGTACTTTGCTGGGGTGGAGCTTCCTCAGGACTAAAGTGGGCTATGGCCCCCTCATGGAAATATTCCAAAAGAAGCACTTTGCTTTACCACTCAGATATTAATATATAACACTAACTTATCATTTCCTTCCTAATAAATTATTTAAGCATATGATGTTAGATTGATTGGCCCCTCTATATTTATCTCGCAGCTCTGCCACTGCTCGTGTCAGATCAGACTCACATCTCTGGCCACTGTTTTCAATCTGCAGCATAATCGGAGGACTGCTAGTCATACTGGGCCTCTACATGCTGCTGTGGGGAAAGGATAAAGATAAGGAGCACAGAGCGAGCAACGAACAAGAAGCCGATTTGGACAGCGAGAGGCAGGTGAGGGTAATCCATGCTTCTGCGGTGCAGAATGGCTTGGACGAGGAAAAGATGACGAAATAAGGGGTAAGTAATCACCGTGTACCTTTTTATTTATGTTTTAATATTTTTATAAATTTTAAAAAGAAAAACATAGAAGTACCTCTCTTACCTAAGACCTATGCATCCCGATTGGATTTCTGGTGTGCAGATCTGCGCTATATCATGCCACAACTCTGCTACAGATTGTGTTGTGATAAACGTCTGTTGCATGGATCCCATGGTGTACCTGATTCAGTAGCCTGTGAGGTCGGGTATTACCAATTCAAGTAGCTTCTAAAGCTGTGTTGCAATCTTTGCTGTCCTTGATGAGCAAGTACATACAAACTATCTTATAGAGGAACCAAAACGAGTATACTCTTATGTTGCAACATGTATACGTGCGTTGTTTGGCGAAATGTGCCATATTGAAGAAAAAAACATCAGTTGGCTAGGGCCTGGCTCAGCCCACCAGCGTGGGTTGGTCAGCAGAATTCCGTTTCCTATCTTAGCTACCTGCTCGATGGGCCTTCTCTAAAAAGAACTGCGTAATGGGCTAGTTTGCCACTGAACTTTCAATGTTTTATTATTGAGAATTTTGGTCGCCGAATGGATAGCCGTAGAAAATTCCGCAGAGCTTCGCGGGAACTTTGAAACTTTCAGCAGGCATTACGATAAAACCTTTTTTTTTTTCTTTTTGGAGCGTCAGGATTTCTCTGAACTTCCTCGATAATTCGAAGCTTTGGAAGTTTCGAGTAACTTCACTAAGAATACCAGGTCATGTGTTGTTTAAAGCAAACTTTGACTTTCAAAAAGCAAAGACCTTAAATGAGTCGACTTCTAAACGGTTTTTTTTGGCATAAATCAGATATCACATATAATTAGTAAAAACAAAAAGCAGAGATGTGTTTTTATAATTTACTGCAAAGGAGAATTAGCCAAACGATCTCTTATAAAAAAAAAACTATAACTATTACTTATCCAAAAAAAAATCAAAAAACACTTTTTAAAAAATCTATGGCTCCAAAACTGGCCCTGAGACTTTCTTGGAAGCTCTACCAAACTTTGTCGTGACTGTCATGGATGTATTGTTTGGAAGTTTCTTCCTACAGTCCAAGTCGTCATTCGTCACTATATTTTTCACGCAAACGCTAGGTAAGCTACCAGTTACCTGCGTTATGACTTATGACATTTCCCGTACACATTTGAATGACTCTTATGAATTGAACTGTTCTAACTCCGGTAACAGGCGCAAAAAATGATTGTTCAGTGTTTAGCTTTGTCGACAGAGGAGCGATCATTGAAAAACAAAAATTTGCATTTGAACCATCACGCAAAGAATAAAAACTTTTTGTATGCCGCACAGGGTTCACCTTATCGGCAAAAATCGCGGTTATCGGCCTTATCGGTGGGGTAAGATATCACAAATCGGTTAACTTCAAAAAATTTAAAAATTCGAAAAAAATTATACGGCATAAATATTGCGAAAATCGGTGAAAATCGATCAAAAAATCGGCTCTGAGAAACATTCAATTGATCGGTCAAAATATCGCGATAATCGGTGAAATCGAGAGAAAGTTGGTAAAAACTGAAAGAAAATCGGTGAAATAGGTAAATTTTTTAATACTTTCCCCCAAATTTTAGATTTCGAAACCGTTCGATTTTTAGCGATTTTCAAAGAAAATCGGGCTGAGGTCGATTTTTTAGTTAATTTCAGTAAGGTGAACCCTGATGCTGCACCCAAAAGCTACGTCGCTTAGAGACTCTAAACGCAAGATGCTTTAAATGAAGCGGGAGCACCGGCCTCCCGCTACGTCGCTTAGAGACTGCTTTTTATTATAACTTTCTGGCTTCACGCGAGCGAGCACGTGATCGCTTAGAAACTCAGGTTTTGCACCAAGGGATCTTTTCCTCGATCCTTGCCTTAGCAAAATTTTCTTCCTGACGGCTCCTCAGGAGCGACGCTTAGTGAGTCGTGGCAAGATCTCGGGTTTTTGACAATGGTGCTGAGTCGCCGACACTTCACGGGGCACCCGAGTGCCATGACCGTGCTAGGTCGCTGCGAGCTAGCCATTCAATTGCCCCCATTTCACGACGCTCACTTAGCGGCTCCACCTTGCTGCGGGCTTTTGCAAAGCGAGAAGGTTCCATGAGCAAGCGCCCTGGCACTGCTCAACAGCCGAAAGAGATCGAAAAGGAAAAGGCAACAAGAACAACAACTTCTGACAATCGAAGGCGAATATTAATTTCAAATGTAAGGCCTCCCAACCAAAGGTGGAGAGAAGACACCCTCGCGGCCTGGGAGACGGAGCCAGGACTTACAACCCGGTCAAGGTAGAATTTGCGCAGTTTTCTATATTCGGGAGTTCGCTACCTCGCGTCCTCGATGGCCACCGACCGCCGGGGACGAGAGCCGAGACCACCTTGAAGGGTCCCTCCTATCGAGGAGATGAAGTTTATGCGACCCAGATGCGACCGGATTTTTCGCCAAGACCAGTGCGCCCCGATGTTCTCTTATTGACCCGGGAGGCGTGGTACCGCCTGAGACTTTGCTGGTATCTTGCGGCTCGCAAAGCCGCTCGATCACGTGCTTCTTCCAGGAGGTTGATGTCGTCCCGGCGCAGACCCTCCTGCTCCTCTTCCGTGAATGCCGCAACGCGGGGTGATCCAGCCCAATTCCGAAGGGAGAACAGCCTCACACGTAGACCAGAAGAAAGGAGTTTCCTGTGAGTCTTGGCTTAGGAGTGGTCCGGTGACCACAACACGCCGGAGCTCTTCAGTCCATCCCGGGCGCCACGCTTGTGGAGTCCTGGTCGAACGCCGGGTCTTGAGGCCCTTCGGCCTTGTAGCGTTGGCCCGCCGACCGGCCGTTGCTTTTGGGGTGGGGTGACCGAGGGCAAAGGCACCTTGGTGCCCATCTCTTCACGTAAATCTAAGAAGGCAAGGATCATTGTTTTTGATCCATGTGTTTTGATGATGAGTATTTGAATATTCAAAAGATTTGAATTTGGTTTAAAGATTTGAAAAGAAGCAGAAATCAGGTTGGTTATCCAGAAAAGATTTGAATTGGCGAACTCATTTTTTCCCATATGTGATGCATCAAACTCTTTGGTATGTCATACACATGTTTTAAGTGAACTCATTGAGCCAAACTCTTTCTTTCAAGAAACAGTAAGTTCCACATCCACAGGACAAGTTTTCTTTCATGCATCGTGAATGTGTTTGCTTTAAGGTCTCGCTCGGATCATGTTGTTTTTGAAACTGAGTGTGGCACATTTGCGTGGACAAGATTTTTGTCCGTCGTGAACATGAATTTGAAAGCGTTTTTGAACCGAGACTTTTGCATGTACGACGGACCGATTTGGTTGTCCGTCGTAAACATGTTTTCGCTTTAATGTTTTTTTTCTTTTGGAACCAAGAATTTTCTTGTACAGACGAGACTTTGTTGGTCCGCCGTGAATCGCTATTTTCTAGGTTTCACTTGCATTTGCTTGTGGTTGGTTTTGTTGTCCGTCGTAAATAGGATTTGCTCAATCAGTGGTTTTGAGCGATTTTGAGATTGAAATTTGAATTTGATTTTGAGATTATAAAATTTGTGATAATTTCATGATACTTGTTTTGAAGTGGACTTTATGCAATACTCGAGTGAGTATTTGCATGGATTGATGTGAGTCGGTCGTGGACTTGTACTCGGAATTGTTTTGTGTTTTTGATTCATGTGCGTGTTGCTTGAGGTCGAACATGGTCGATAGCGACGGACCGAGACTAGGTTCGGGGAGGAACCGAGGTCGTGAAGGTCAAGGATGTCATGCGAGATGTTTGGACTAGAAGAACAAAGGCACGTGTGGTTGAGATCACGGCTTAAGCGGCGGTCGGAGCGTATGGAGTGCATGCTTGCATGTGTGTGTGCATGCAAACTTGTGTCGTGGTGTATGCGTGTCTACGGAGTCGGTCAAGGACACGAGCAGAGCCACCATTCCTTGAGTTGTCCGAGAGATGTCCCGAGTAAATTTGTCCGACACGTTATCCGGAGAGGTTTTAATTTGGATGGTTCTTTATCCGGTTTTACATGAATACTGATTGTTTGATTCGAATACAAGATGGAAGCGGTGTTGTGGATTCCTTTAAATAGAGGTTCTAGGGGTTTAGAACTCATTCAATCCAAGGCAAAGGGCAAGAAGCAAAGAGTGCCTACAACAAAGAAGAGATTTTGTGTTTTCTTTAGTTTGTTTAAGGTTTTCTAATCTTGTGAGATTAGAGATTTTGGTGGTTTTTCTAATCTTGTGAGATTAGAGATTTTGAGTGGTTTTTCTAATCTTGTGAGATTAGAGATTTTGGTATATCCTCGGAAGGAGTGGCTTTGGAATAAAGAAAAGGTTATGCAATTCTTTACATACTTTTTTGCTATGATTCTTGATTAGAAGGTTTGTTAGAGTTTTGATAGAACTAGTTTTGATTTTTGTTCGATTTGTCTCGCTAATTAATCTAGGGTTTTAATATCTACGATATTAAATATTTCTTCCGCTATTTAGGGGTCTTTAAATTTTCTGAAAGAAATAGTTGAATTTTATTCGGCATCTATTCACCCCCCCCTCTAGTTGCCTACTCGGTCCTACAAGTGGTATCAGAGCAAGGTTCTACTAATCCATCTTAACAGGTGATTAGTAAACAGGTGATTAGTAAAAGCTACAAAACGAGGTAAATAAATGTAGAAAATCTACTAGCCCTACGTGGCAACCCGCATAATTAGTCCGGGGTAACAACAGTAACCACCGCCATTACTCTGAGATAATTACGTTGATCTGGGTATATTAGCTAATAAAATCTCGAACGGGCCCGATATTTCATCAGTTAATACACCGTATTCAGAGTGTTGCAATAGAAACAATAATTAGACACCGAAATGGAAACTTTATTATATTCCATTGCCACGCAGGCTACATGTTCAATATATTAATTAGACATAGAATCCAAGTACAACAAAAATATATTACATAAATACTATTTACCCAAAAGCTGATCAAGCGAAAGTGCAGTCTATCCCAATATCCCAATACTTCTTCTCACAAGCTCAATCACCGGAACATTTCCTAGCAAAGGGAGGTTTAGTAAGAATGAGTACGAAATTATTCAGCAAGCAATAATAGCAAAATACAATATATGAATTTATCTCGTATTCATCTAATGTCCCTTCAAAGATCACCTTCCCTCAAAATTTGGTTCTACAGAAATTAGGTTTTGGGTTTTCTTTAAAGGTTGTATATTTTAATCAAGATTATGAAAACTGCTACTAGCACCTTCCATAGCCTCCAATCCAAGAGACATGCATGAATTCATGATTTAACCCTACGCAGGTTTGTATCACTTTACCCATAGTAAACTCAGTTGCAGTTGATAACTCAGAATGTTTATCACTAATTCGGTATTAGATCTCCAACCCTGCTAACTCAAGCCGAGGATACCTTCCCTAGGTAATCCCACCGACTCGTAGCTAACAGCAACCCTGCTAACTCAAGCCGGGGATACCTTCCCTAGGTAATCCCACTGACTCGTAGCTAACAGTTGTACTCTGACTCCCTGTCGGTAGTACTCATCTCATGGCTTAGATATAGCGCCCTGGTACATCAACCTACGTTGGTTGATCACCAAAATAGGACAACCTAGAAAGACTATCTATTGACAGCCTACGCTCGCTATGAATTTTGTCCCTCACTGGGCCTCCGGCATACCCAGCTTCACAACCCTAGTTAACTGCTCTTACCCAATATGGAGATTAAACACCTTCATAGGACAACTTTTTCTGGTCATTTTCACACACTATGGTTGATACGATTAATACGGTCTATTGCCTTGGTGTAGTGGTTGTATCCTTATATTATGACCTATATAGAGGGGTCTCACTAGCATGATAATCCTTCAATGGCACCCTCTAGTCACCTCATACACACACACACATACATACCACACCAACTTTATTTATCAGGTGGACCAAACTAATATACTCACCAATCAATCGATTGCACCAACAATCTATTAACAATCTCACAAACTGTATAGATAGTCTACTAACAAAAACACAGACTGCATCAACAGTCTATTAATAACGCCACAAACTGCATTGGCAGTCTAATATCACTTCCAATTATCATTAACATAACACTGCCATAACAGTTCACTAACATTCATCTTTCCAACTACATCCGATTTAGGCTTTTATTCTGAAAAATATTTTTCCATGCAGTCATCATTTCTGAAAACATTCAAATTTTAGAAAATATTAATTCCATAACTCTGATATTCAAATATTAAAATAAAACATAATTGGATTTTGAATTTTAAAAGTTTAAATTTGACTCCAACAAATTAAAGCAAATGATAAAAAACGCAACAACACTTATTCCTTTCCCATGGTAATCTAGGATAGACACTATTTTCTACAGGAAACACATTCCTGTAATCGATGGTAATATGATTCCTGAGGTAATCTTGAATTCCTGTTTCAGATTCCTGATTAGTTTACCAAACAAGATAATCGCGTAGGATTACTACATGATTCCTAGTAATTATAAGAGATTCCTCCACCAAACACACTTGGGTTTCCATTAAAATCATTGGACGAATGCAATGATTTGCAAATAATGATCAAGCCTATACTAAGGCTTGTGTAAGAAGATATTAGTTCCATCATTAATGGATCCATTGGTTTTGCGTAGAGCAAATGGTACTTTCTCTGATCATAAATAGTTATCGTTTTGGACATCGATAAAACATAGTTTTGACTACTAATTTCTATTATAATATATTTATAAAAACCTAATAAAATTATAATATTATGAAAGTAATTTTCGAGACAAATCTATACATATGATTTTCATGTATCCAATTTAAATATTTAAAAAGATATTGATAGTCCAAATTTCGTAAGTTTAAATTCACTTATGTGCAAAACAATAACTATTTTATTACTGACAGAGGTGGAACTAGGGGGGTGCCGAGTGTCGGCGTACTAGCCAACAGGCACCTCCGAGACGGGTGCTTATGAGGTTCGGACGGGGGGCTTTCGGGGCAATCGCCTCGGAGTGGAAGACGTAGACGACCGGAGTACCGGGAGGCTCAGGCTAACGGGGGGACACGAGGAGTTTTACCCAGGTTCGGGCCCTCCGGGGAGTAATAGCCCTAGTCCTGCCGTTCTTGGTATTGCTTGTGTTCTTGTGGGAGAGGATGAAAACCTTACAGCCAAAGGATCGAACCTCTTCTCCCATGCACCCCGGCTTCCTTTTATACCTGGGCTGCTGGGGGCGCATGGGAGGCTTACACTGCAAGCCATACTCATTACACTGCCACGGGCGTATTTAATGCGCGACATCGTTCTTATGTCGCATTAATATCTACTGCAGCCGTCACAATCCTGCCTCGGGCCCCATGTCCACCAACGCCGCCCGTTCCGTCATGGGGTAACGTCTCCCGTAGTTATGATGCGCCTGGGGAAGGCGCGCCGCCATGCTGCAGCCTCTATGCTTCCGCATTTAATGCGCACGATTCGCATTTAATGTCCTTGATCTCGGCAGACTATCTCGGATGGTGCGCTGAGGATCAGAGGCCACGTGTCCACCTGGCGACCACCTTATCGACGCGCCTGGCTCAGACGCCACGTGTCATGGGCGACCACTCGCTGGCGCCAGGCTGCTCAGACGCCACGTGTCTGGGCGACCACCTTCTTTGGCGCCAGTGCCTGGCTCAGACGCCACGTGTCACGGGCGACCACCTTAATGGTCGCCGGCTGCTCAGACGCCACGTGTCCGCTGGGCGACCACCATGGGGCTCTTTCTCTTGCCGTGGCGGTGGGCCCAAGCATGCCCTGGCCGCCACTTGACCGTTTTTTAGTGCGGGGGAGCGGGTACCTTGGTGTAGAATACGCCGACAGTAGCCCCCGGGCCCACCCAGGAGCGCTTTTTGGTCTTCTGCTCTTCTTCTTCTTTAATTGGCGTCTTGAGAACTGCTCCGGCTCCCGGGTGGGACCCTTCAACAGTCCGCGCGTCCCGCAAAGAAGATCTTCCGGCTTCTCCGATTCCCAGGCGGTTTGCGCGGTTACTTCCTCCTTGTAACCGCAGCACGTTCCTTGGGATGCGCCCCCCTTTATGAGGCCCTTAAACTTCCTCTTTTTCGAATCGCCGCGCCCTTTCGGTTTTCCCGCCGGTTCGTCTTCCGCGGCCTTATAAGAGGCCGATCGAAGGGGGAGTAGTTCTTCCTCCTTCCATCTCCCCACACTCCGTCTCTTTCCGACGTCTTAGGTTCCCTTGCTTCGTCCCCTTTACTGCCGCGCTCCGATACCCCTCTCCTCCCAATGGCTCCGGTACTTCCTTCTTCGATCATCGAGGAGGAGAGGGCCGTCAGATTCTCCCAGAACATTACCGGGGGCGCCCTTCGCCTCCGCGCCGGGACTGTTGAGCCTCGCTGTCGGCCTGGGGAAGTGGTTTTCTTCGGATGGCAGCTCCTTGCCGGCCTGCTACCGCCGGTTTCCGACTTTTATCTCTCTGTTCTCAACTTCTACGCCATTCACCACATCCACCTTCCTCCCAACTCTGTTATCCTCCTTTCTGCCTTTGCTCACTGCGAGATGTTCGTGGGAGTGCTGCCCAACCTTCTCCTTTTTCGCTTTCTTCTACACCCTTTCGCCGCGGCGGTACTCGCAGTCGCCGGAGCTGCACACCGCGGCTCGTGACGGATCGTTGCGCGCTACCTTCCATTGGACTGCCGGTCCAACTGGAGGGATTGGCGCGCAGAGTGGCTGTACGTCGAGGACGACAGCGGCATTGAAGTGCCGAGCTTCCGCCGCCCGCGTGATCAAGAACCCCAACTGGGGGCTCCGGTGAGCGATCGCGCCAGCTCAGCGATCTTGGCCGCGTCGACGATTCTGGCGGGCGGGCCTGACGGGGCCATGGTAATCCGGGATTTTATTACCCGGAGGCTGTGCCCTGCCGCGCCCGCCACTGGCAAGATACATGGGCCAGGGCGATGGGACCCGGAGTATTCCCGGAGGTAACCTGCTCCACTCTGCATCACTCCTTGTTACTTCTATATATATATATATTTTTTTTTTGGCAAAACCTGATTCTAACAATACTGCCTCCCTCCTGCGATTCCTATTCCTTTTGGTGCTGATAGCCGCCGGGAATTTGGATGACGACGTGATCGACAGGTGGATGTTGTACTGGTTTATCCGGCCTGCCCGCCGCTTCCGGCGGGCGCGTCCCACTTTGCCGGGCCGTCCCTCGGGAGCGACGGGCGATAATCCGCGCCCTGCCCTCGATGGACGCCATGGGCACGCCCGTCGTGATACGCCAGGCGACCTTAACAATCCAGGATCCTCCTCCCGCTGGCGGTCAGGGGAGGGGCGACCGAGTGAGGCGCAGGCGCCCGGACGATGACGACGACTCCACCCATCCTTCCCAGAGGCCCCGCTTCCTGGGCTCGGCCGGGGCGGGGACTTCCACGTCGGCCGCGGGGGCTTCTTCGGTTGCAGCAACGGGTTCCTCCATGTTGGCGGGGGGCTCGTCGACCGGTGGGGGCTCGTCCACCCTTGCCCCTGCCGGGGGCACGACGATGGACTCTCCGCTGCCGGTCCCTCTTGTACCGCCACCGCCACCAGCTGCGGTGGATCTTCCTCCGCCTCCGTCTTCGCCGCCAGCCGTGGCTGGTTTGCCTCCGCCTCCGCCGCCGCCACCGGCTGTGGCGGATCCGCCCCCGCCTCCGCCGCCGCCACCAGCGGGAGCCTCCTCCGCCACCGGCCGGCGCAGCTGGGGCTGGTCTCTGTTCAGCGTGCCCCGCTTCCCAAGGCCGGCGCCTAGGTACTCACCTGGAGACGCAAATACAATATAAAGTTCAAGTTTGTTAAGACTAATTCTTACCGTTGTTTCCGCTGTCCAGGGTTCCAACTCCGGATATCCTCGCCGCTTTGCCGTCTGGGACGCCAAGACGCCATGGCCGCCAGGGTCGGTTGGGGTCGCTGAGACTCAGGGGCCAGGCCGGGCGGTCCAGGAGCCGCTGCTGCCGTCGTTCAGGACCAAGGCCCGTTCGGCCCCGTCCCTACCCCAGAACTCCCCGCCGCCTCCGTTCCCTCGGCAGACGCTGATGCTCTGCTGGCGGCCCTCGGCGAGCTCTACTCCAGCACGAGCAATCGTCTGGTGACGAGCAGGGAACGGTTGACGGAGGCGGGAGTCGAAATCAACCGCCTCCGCAAGGAGGTGGTTGACCTACGCGATCGGGGGGCGGGGCTGGAGCTGCAGCTGCGGAGGGAGCGGGAGCGGCAGGAGCAAAGCTCCCGCCGCGCCGATCGTCTCTCCGCGGAGCTGGAGGCGGAGAGAGCTGATCGGGCTCAGTCGGAGGTGGAGACGCTGCGGATGCTGCGCCACGCCTTCAACCGGACGGTGGCCAGCCTTGCTCCACTGGGGCTGGAGCAGCCGGGTCCGCGGGAGGAGAGGCCACGGCATTACGCTATACGCCTCTGCCGCTGCATCGCGGACTTCCTCACGCGCCGCCGCGCCGCTTCTTTCCGCTGGTCCGCCCGGGGCGCGCGATTCTGGCCACGGCTGGCACGTCTTGGCTTGTTGTGCCAGTCGTGACGCCAACTTTGATCCCGTGGCTACTGTCCAAGGGTTTGAGGGCGACTGGGCGTAGGCGGAGGAGCGAGTTCGCGATGCCTCCGAGCGGGTTGCCGCCCAGCTAGCGATGGAGAACCCCCAGATGGAGGTGGTGGCGGAGGACGTGGCGATGGTGCTGGATGTGGCCCCCTTGCTGAAGACGCGGCGGCAGCCGAGGAGGCGGCAGATGACTCGGAGGACCCTCCAGCACCCCCTCAGTAGCTTTTCTTCTTTTCTTTTTTGGTCGTGCCTGTAAAAGACTCTAAACGCAAGATGCTTTAAATGAAGCGGGAGCACCGGCCTCCCGCTACGTCGCTTAGAGACTGCTTTTTATTATAACTTTCTGGCTTCACGCGAGCGAGCACGTGATCGCTTAGAAACTCAGGGTTTTGCACCAAGGGATCTTTTTCCTTGGATCCCTTGCCTTAGCAAAATTTTCTTCCCAGACGGCTCCTAGGGAGCAGACGCTTAGTGAGTCGTGGCAAGATCTGGGTTTTTGACAATGGTGCTCGAGTCGCCGACCCCCACGGGGGCACCCGGAGTGCCATGACCGTACTAGGGGTCGTGCCGAGCTAGCCATTCAACTGCCCATTCCTGCACGACGCTCTCACTTAGCGGCTCCACCTTTGCCACCGGGCTTTTGCAAGGCAGGAAGGTTCCATGAGCAAGCGCCCTGGCGCTGCTCAACAGCGAGAAAGAGATCGAAAAGGAAAAGGGGCAACAAGAACAACAACTTCGGACAATCAGAAGGCGAATATTAATTTCAAACAGAAGGCCTCCCCCAACCAGCAGTGGAGAGGAAGACACCCTCCAGCCGGTCGGGGGACGGAGCCAGGGACTTACAACCGGTCAAGGGTAGAATTTGCGCAGGTTTTCTATAACAGCAACGGCTCGCCCGGCTCAGGGGCGACTAATACTGGGGGGAGGAGAGGTACTCCTTCAGATCTTCGAATGCCCGCTGCGCTTCTGGGGTCCATTCAAATGAGTTGGTCTTCTTCAACAGCTTGAACAGCGGCAGGCTTTTCTCCCCCAGCCGGGCTATGAATCGGCCAAGGGAGGCTAGCCGGCCGGTCAAGCACTGCAGTTGCTTGAGCCGGGTGGGCGGCTGCATCCGCTCAATCGCTTCTATCTTTTCCGGATTGACCTCGAGAGACCAGGAACCCGAGTATCTTCCCGGACGAAACACCAAACATACACTTTTCGGGATTCAGCTTTATACAATACTCTCTGAGGCGGGAGAAGGTTTCTTCTAGGTCCTGAACGAGCTCGTCGGCCTTTTTTGTTTTCACCACTAAATCATCGACATACACTTCCAGATTCTTCCCTATTTGGGGCCGAAACACTATGTGCATGGCCCGCTGATAGGTGGCGCCAGCGTTCTTCAGCCCGAAAGGCATCTTGACATAGCAGTATACACCGAGAGGAGTCACAAAAGCAGTTTTCTCTTCATCTTCTTGCGCCATGCTGATCTGGTGGTAGCCGGAGTAGGCATCGAGGAAGCACAAAGCTTCGCACCCCGCCGTGGAGTCAACGACGATGTCTATCCGCGGAAGGGGGTATGGGTCCTTGGGGCAGGCTTTGTTGAGATCGGTGAAGTCGATGCACATTCGCCACTTCCCGTTGGACTTCCTCACGAGGACGGGGTTGGCCAGCCACTCCGGATAGGCGGCCTCCCGCACAATCTTGGCAGACAAAAGCTTTTCCACCTCGTCCCGAATGGCATCCTGTCGCTCTGGCGCCTGCCGTCGGATCTTTTGCCGAACCGGGTGCGCTCCAGGGAGCGTTGCCAATCGGTGCTCGATCACCTCCCTGGGGACCCCGGTCATTTCTGATGGTTCCCAGGCGAACACATCCAGGTTAGACCGGAGGAAGGTGACGAGCGCGTCTTCCTATTTGGCGCTGAGGTCAGTGCCGATCTTGACGACCTTGCCCGAGCCATCCTCGCCCACGGGGACCGCCTTTGCTTCGCCCGAAAGCTTGGGCGGAGCGCGGGTCTTGGCCGAGGGGGAGACCGGGTTATCGTCCTTGTCGCGTGCCGAGCAGGTGGTGCCGGCCAGATCCTGCAGCTGCTTGCTGAGGCGCAGGGCTTCCAGTCTATCCACCTTCACCGTAATTGGACCCCCAGGCCCTGGGATTTTCACCAGCATGTAGGCGTAATGGGCCACCGCCATGAACTTGACCAGGGCCGGGCGGCCGAGCAAGGCATTGTAGGGGAGGTCGAAGTCAGCGACCTCAAAATCCACCAGCTCTGTCCGGAAGTTCTCCGAACCTCCGAACGTAACCGGCAACCGGACTTGTCCCAGGGGTAGGAGACCCACCCCGGGGGCAACTCCAGAAATAAGCAATGGGCCGGACGCGATTCTCATCTGGGATTTGGAGCGCTCGGTACGCTCCAACGGATAGCAAAGTTGATGGCACCGCCTCCATCAACCAGGACCCGCCCGACTTTGCGTTGCGAACCGTGGGAGACACCACGATCGGGAGATGGCCAGGGCGGCCAGATTTCTCCGTGGTCGGCCCGACCGAAAGTGATCATTGCCCGACCACTTCGATGGCCGCCGCCGAGGATGACGTTGTGGCACACACCGCCTCGCATCCCGCTTGTACTGCGAGTTCGATGAGTAGGTGGCGGAGCCACCATGTATAAACGCCACCGCGGCGCTCACTTTCTTTGGAAGGCTAGCGGAGCCGCATCTTCGTCGTCTTCGTCTTCGCGATCTTTCTCACGGCGTTTCTTGAGCCGCCTGTCGACCAGCTTGGACACAACTTGGCAGTCCTCCAAGTCGTGTCCGCTTGTTCGATGGATGGGGCAATAGGGCTTGCCGCCATCGTCTTCGCGGCGGGGTGAGCGACGGTCCTTGCGGTCGCCGCGCTTGCCCCGGCGCTCGTCCCGCTGGTCCTGATCATCATGACGCCGGGATTTGGGCTCCGGCTCAGTGACCAAGACCTCCCTAGCGGTTGCCTCCCTCCGCTCTTTCTTTTTCTTCTTGCGGTCGGAGGACTTCGAGGCGCCAGCATCGCCGGAGTCAGCAGGTTTTGCCGCGCACTTCCGAGCTTCGGCCGCCCTGGCGCACTTGTGCGCCAGGGAGAATAACTCAGACGTGGTTGAGATGCAAGTGCGCCAGGGAGAATAACTCAGACGTGGTTGAGATGACGCGCGTGGCCATCTTTTCCCGCATCTTCTGGTCTCGGACCCCCCTCCGAAAAGCGATAATCACCGTCTGCTCAGAGATCCGGGGGATCGTGTTGCGGCAGTGGCTGAACCGCCGGATGAACTCTCTCAGGGACTCCCCTCGCTCGCTTCCAGAGCGTGGAGGTCGTCCTCCACGCCTGGTTGAGCGTAAGAGCCCTGAAAGTTGGCGACAAAATGTCGCACAGTTCCTCCCATGAGTGCACCGAGCCTCGCGGGAGGTTAAGTAGCCAAGACCGGGCAGAGCCCGTCAGCGACGTCGGGAGGTAGTTGGCCATGACCTTCTCGGACCCTCCCGTCGCACGCACCACCGTGGTATAGATTTGCAGGAACTCCTCCGGGTTGGTGGTACCGTCATACTTCTCGATGGAGGCGGGGCGGAACCTCTCCGGCCATGTGGCTTGCCGAAGGCGGAGAGAGAACGCCTGGCATCCAACGTTGTAGGGAGCAGCGTCGTTCGCCAGCCCCTCGATCCTGAGGAGAGGATGAGGAGTGCGACCCTGCGCTTCCACCAGAGTCCGAGGGAGGAGCCCCCTGCCTTGCGCCCTCGCAACGTTCGCGAAGGACACGACGCAGGTCACCGTCGCTACCGACGCCGCTCTCATCAAGGCGCGATCGAAGGTCTTCGCGGTTCCCCTTGGCTCGGGGACTGGCGGAAGAAGCGGAGCCACGTGCCCGTCCCCTTCTGAGAGGGGTTGCAACCAGACTCCCTTCCCCTTGTCTCGACCCTTGACACCGGGAGGGGTCGTCGTGTGGCGGCTGGAACCTGGCACGTCAGGCGCGCGCGTTCTCTGCCGCCACTCGTCGGAAGCCCGGTGGTCGCCGCTTCAACTTGTTGTAGCGACGTCCACCGGTGGACAATATCCCGCAGCCCACGAGTGGCTGGTGTTTCCCAGCCATCGGGGATGATCGAGAAGAAGCCGCCGCATGAAGGCTTCGGCGGAGTGTCATCCTCAGCGCCAAGCGCCGGCCGACGAGGTGACCCCAGCGTGGAGTCACGTGCGCTTCTCCTGCGGCGGAGGGACCCGGGATAGCCGGTTCCCTCCCCGAATGCCTGGAGCGGCTATGAGCGCCACTTTCTTCAGGCAGATTGCCACGCTTAGAGTGCGAATCCGCCATGAAGACAAACGCCCCCTCTTCTGCTGAGCCTCTCGCCTGAAACGGAAGAAAGGGGGGCAATCTAACCACCAATAGCCCCTACCTGGCGCGCCACTGTCGGCGTACTAGCCAACAGGCACCTTCGAGACGGGTGCTTATGAGGTTCGGACGGGGGGCTTTCGGGGCAATCGCCTCGGAGTGGAAGACGTAGACGACTGGAGTACCGGGAGGCTCAGGCTAACGGGGGGACACGAGGAGTTTTACCCAGGTTCGGGCCCTCCGGGGAGTAATAGCCCTAGTCCTGCCGTTCTTGGTATTGCTTGTGTTCTTGTGGGAGAGGATGAAAACCTTACAGCCAAAGGATCAAACCTCTTCTCCCATGCACCCCGGCTTCCTTTTATACCTGGGCTGCTGGGGGCGCATGGGAGGCTTACACTGCAAGCCATACTCATTACACTGCCACGGGCGTATTTAATGCGCCCGTCACTGTTCTTATGTCGCATTAATATCTGCGGTAGTCACAATCCTGCCTCGGGCCCCATGTCCACCAACGCCGCCCGTTCCGTCATGGGGTAACGTCTCCCGTAGTTATGATGCGCCTGGGGAAGGCGCGCCGCCATGCTGCAGCCTCTATGCTTCCGCATTTAATGCGCACGATTCGCATTTAATGTCCTTGATCTCGCAGACTATCCCGGATGGTGCGCGATGGCAGGATCGTAGGTTACGGCCCATCGGGGCGACCACCTTTATCGACGCCAGCTGCCTGGCTCAGACGCCACGTGTCCGCTGGCGACCACTCTGCTTGGCGCCAGCGGCCTGGCTCAGACGCCACGTGTCTGGGCGACCACCTTCTTTGGCGCCAGCCGGCCTGGCTCAGACGCATACGTGTCCGCCGGGCGACCAACTTAATGGTCGCCAGGCTCGCTCAGACGCCACGTGTCCGCTGGGCGATCACCATGGGGCTCTTTCTCTTGCCGTGGCGGTGGGCCCAAGCATGCCCTGGCCGCCACTTGACCGTTTTTTAGTGCGGGGGAGCGGGTACCTTGGTGTAGAATACGCCGACACCGAGTATGCTCCGGCACTCCCAAAATTTTGGGGCTCAACATATCCATCCCCTCCCAATGCAGTGACCACAACCTCCTCCTCACCCCCTCCTGGAGAGGCTCTTCGGCTTCCTCGTCGGTCCAGTTGGTGCCTGCCTCGACAGCGATGGCATCGAAGGATGCGATGAGGGGCGTGAGGGTAGGGCTGGGCAAAAAGCTCGCGGCTCGCGGCTCGGCTCGGGCTCGACCGAGCCTAGCTCGGCTCGCCCTGGCTCGTGGCTCGAACCGAGCCCGAGCCGAGCCCATTTCTCAAGCTCGTTAATAGACCGAGCCGGCTCGGCTCGAGCCACGAGCGGCTCGACGAGCCAGAGCAGCTCGATGGATCGATCCTCACGAATCAGTGAATCACAATCGCACGCACCGAGCCACCGATCGACCGACGCATGTTCCAGCCTCCCAGGCTTGCCGCCTTGCCCTCATGGACCTCATTGGGGATTAGGTCTACTCCCTCTCCCTCCCAAATCCCAATCTCCCATCCGGCCATCCCGATCCGGGCTCCGGCGCCGGCCGCTCGACGCCCACTCAATGGCCGCCTGGTCCCGCCTCGGAGCCACTCCGTCCTTTCTCCCGGCGCGCTCTGGCCTCTCGACACTCACCTGGCCAAGGCCAGTGCAGCTGAAATCGCCGTCCGTTCTCCCCGACGCCGCAGCAAATCTCCTTCTCGACGGCCACCAGCCGGCCGCTTCTCCCTCCGGCCGCCCCTTCCGCCTGACGCCACCCTCCGTCCCTCGACGCGCCATGGCCGCCTGCTCGAAGTTCGATCCTCCGCCGACCGCCGACCGCCAGAACTCCACCCAGCACCGCCTCGTCTCCAACACAGCCACACAGGTGATGCCCGAACTAGCGCCTTCCTCCAGTGACTACATGCAGTCATTTTTCCTCTACTACTTCAGTACTTCTACTTTATATTCTAGTTCTACATATGGTTCAGAACTTCAGATGGTGGCATATTGGTATAGTTAGTTGTGTGCAATGTCTAAAAATATGTTCAACTTTCTAATTGAGTTCACTAATGATCTCGGTACGAATGATTAAGTTTTGTCATTGATTAGGAGATTTTGTGGATGGCATTTTCCTTGTCTTGGTATTTATGTTTACTTGGTAAGGTTTACTATATGTGTAGTGCATATGTGATTAGTGCAAATGGAGGCAAGTATTTGTACATTGTCTGTTATAAGAAACCTCATATCAGCATCATGTTGCAATATATCGATTTTGTTGAGAGATTAGCAGATTATTTGTACAAATTGAAGAAAGCATCCAAAGTTTTTTGTACAGATTTTTAGTATGTTACTAGAATGATGCTATGGTTGATGCTATGGTTGATGCTAGAATGATGCTATGTGTGAAATCATGTGCTGAAAAATTGGCTTAGAATTGAATTTGCAAAATGTGTTTGTTCATGTGTTTTGACAATTTGACAAGAAACAGTAAGTTTCGCTTTGGCGCCGGACCAAACTTAAAGAAAACAGTAAGTTTCCCATCTACGACGGACAAACTTTGTTGGTCTGTCGTAAACATGTTTTGGCACTTTCCCATGTACAACGGACCAAGTTTTGGAGTGCATCGTGGACATGCTTTTGAGATTCCGAGCGGACTCAATTTTCCAAGGAACAGTAAGTTTTGCATGTACGTCGGACCAATTTCTTTGGTCGATCGTAACGGCTTTTGAGAATTGATTTTGCATGTACGACCGGACTGATTTCTTTTATTCTGTCGTGAACGTGTTTTCGCCGGAATGATTTCTTCTTGAAACCGAGACTTTCACTTGTACACCGGACCGATTTTGTTGGTCCGTCGTGAATGGTTTTTTGAGTGACTTTTTCATGTGTACGCCGGACCGATTTTGTTGGTCCGTCGTGAATGCGTTTTTGCTCGATTAGGGTTTTGAGCAAAATTGGAAGTGTGTTTGATTCATTTTTGGGATTATGAAATTTGTGAGAATTTCATGATGCTTCTTTTGAAATGGACTTTATGCAATGCTCGTGTGAGTATTTGCATGGATTGATGTGAGTCAAGTCGTGGACTTGTGCTCGGAATTGTTTTGTGGTTTGTTCATGTGCAGGTATTGCTCGAAGACGAACGTGGTCGATGACGGGACCGGAACTAGGTTCATGGAGGAACTGAGGTTCGGGACTAGGTTCAGGAGGAACCGAGGTCTTGGTGGTCAAGGATGTCATGCGGGACGTTCGGGCTAAGAGAATGGTGCACATGAAGAATGGTTAGTCACGTGAGAATGGCAGGAGGTCATTCGCGTGCAAAGTGTTAGTCACGTGAGTATGGAAGGTGGCCATACGCATGCAAAGTGTTAGTCACGTGAGTATGGTAGGGTTGCCATACGCGTGCAAGAGTTGTACTCGGCCAGGTTGGGCCAAGTAGAGTTGTGTTGGATCTGATTCCTTTTAGGGAATAGGAATCGTATTCGTAACTCCTTGTGGGTTGGTGCTTTAAATAGGAGGGGTTGTCTCTGTTGAAGAGCATCGAATTGAGGAGAGCTAGGCGCATAGAGCCTTGGGCTCAAAGTTTAGGGTTTGTACTCTTTTGATGGGAGTATTTTAGACAAAAGAAATAAAGATCAATTCTTCTAGTTCCCGCATTGCTTCAACGTTCTCTTTTTGGTTCTTGTTTGCATGCTTGTTCTAGTTCTAGATTGGTTTTTGTTCTTTAAGTTTTATCTTGATTTGATCCATCAAAACCTCTCTAGGGTATTGATCTAGTGTTTCTCAAAGTCCAGTTGATCAATCTTTTGTCGTTCTTGTTTAATCTTGAAGTTTTGATTAGATTGATTCTCGTCAAGTTCTGGATCAGCAAGCTTACGAAGCTCATAACTTTTGATCCGTAAGTCCGATCGAGCTGATTCTTTTTGGGTTCGATTCGTATTGGAATCTAGTTTCTTGTGTCCAAATTTCAGATCGTTTAGACGGTTGGATCTCCGGGAATTCTCGTTTTACCAAACCTCTATCATTCTGTTTTTGTCGAAAACGAGGCAATTATTTGGTTCTGTTTTGGGGTGAACTTTTAGTAGATCAAGGATTTGGTTTTAGCTTCCGCACAATCATTCACCCCCCCTCTGATTGCTATATTCGTATACTTCGATCCTACAAGTGGTATCAGAGCAAGGTTTCTCTAATCTATCTTAACCGGTGATTAGATCAATGGATCGTTATTCGACAAAACCATGTGTGTTCGATGGTGTTGATTTTCAGTTTTGGAAGGCCAAGATGGAGGCGTTCATCCAAGCACAGGGCTTCACAATTTGGGAGAAGGTCTACAAGCCATATGAAGTCCCTGCAAACGACAACGTCAACGACACCAATCGCACACATGTTGAAGCAAATAGCAAGGCGCGCAACTTGATCATCCAAGGCTTGGGACGCAGCGACTTTGATCGTGTGGTTCATCTTCGATCCGCATATGAGGTATGGAAATCTCTTTGTGATTACCATGAGGGTTCTAACTTGTCAAAGAGGTTCGCCAAGATATTTACAAAAAAGAATACATGCGTTTTGAGATGAAACCTAGTGAATCTGTAGATGACTTCTTTGCGTTTCAATAAAATTCTTAGCAATCTACGTCTTTGTTGGAGTTAGCTACACTGATGCTAAAAATGCTCGACAATTGCTTAGTGCTTTGGACATGTCTGTGTGGGAGATGAAAGTAACATCCATACAAGAATCTACTACCATGAGCACACTCACATTAGATGTTCTTTACTCTAAGTTGAAAACTCATGAGTTGGATGTTCTTGCCAGAAGGGTAACATTAAATCAATTGCTTTGATCTCTAACCCTAACATGTCAAATACAAATTCTTCTTCTAGTTTTGCCTTGTCTTCCATGTCTTCTTTAACAGATGAGCAACTTGAAGAATTTCAGAAGAAGATCTGGCACTACTCTCTTCTCGCTTTAACAAAGCTTTGCGAGAATGTGAGAATGAGAAAGAGAGGTGGTCCTCAAGATGCTATGAGTGTGGTGACCTCAACCATATTCGCACAAATTGTCCTAAGCTTGCAGGAAAAACATCAAAGGAGGAGAAGGACAACGACGAAGGAATGAGAAGAAAAGGTTCTCGTCAAATGATAGGAAGAAGAAGAGCTTCATCAACCGCAAGGTGGTTCACTGAGTTCTTTCCGCTCTTGAACAAGTCAATTTGAGCGATGTGGACTCGGAGAGCAGCGAAGATGATGCAACTCCAAGCAAGCATGATTTGATGGGACTATGTCTCATGGCAAGCAGCAAGGATAGCCTCACCGAGACGATCACGACAATGACTTCAATGAGGTAGATCCCTCTTATGATGAATTAGCTATTCTCGTTGCTCGTCTTGGAAAATTGCTTGACAAACGTGATAAGAAAATTAAGAAACATGATTTCATTGTTGAAACATTGAATGCTGAAATTGCTAGACTTAAGACTTTGATTCCTAGTGATGATACTTGCAAATCATGTGACTTAATTTACAATGAGCTCACCTTGCTTAGGAAAGAACACGCTCTTCTGTTGCATCTAAATGAGAAAAATGAGAAACATGTTGTACATGCTAGTTGTTCCAACGATGATTTGCATAGTTCAACTTCTTGTTCTAAATGCTCAACTCTTGAATTAAAATTGAAAGATGCAAATGCTAGGGTTTCTCAATTAATCGATAATTTGCTTTCACATGAAATTCTCTCATGCTCAACTTGTCGCAAGCAAAAGGAAAAGTAGATGTTCCTCGCAATAATTGTTTAACTCTTGCTAAGAAAGTTGATTACATGCAAAATTCTTTGGAACATTTCACTAATGGCAAGAAGAAGTTGAACATGATTTTGGATCAATCTAAGGTTAGCACAAACAAGAGAGGTTTAGGTTTTGATCCTTATGCCACATATGAAACTAAACCTCAGATTGTTGTTCAGGCTCCTTGCAAAATTGAGTTATCTAATGAGCCTAAGAAAATTGCTTTTCAATCTGGTTTTTTATCTTCTACTATGATGAATGCAAAATGTGCTTTTACTGTTAAAGCTAAACATCATGTCAAGTACACTTGCACTCATTGTGGTAGAGATGGACACTTAGTAGATTTTTGCTTTAGACTAGCCAAACAAAGAAAAGAAGGAAAGAACAAAGGCTAGGTCAAATTTCAGCAAAGCACATTTTTATGCGCCTAGAGTGATGAAAACACCTTCATTCCTAGAAACATGGGAAAAGGCAAATCTGATTTTGTGCATAAAAATTATCGTGTTGTACCTCTTGTTGTGCGTCGTGTGTCTCGATCGATTCCCAAAAATCTCATTCCTAACCCGATCTTGAGACATCGACATGTTTTGCTATGTAGGCTTCTCGCGAGGAAGGAGAACATATGGCTAGTGGATTCAGGATGCTCACGCCACATGTCCGTGATAAGAATTGGTTCTCCTCCTCACTCGTGCATCTCATGAAAGTGTTACTTTTGGAGATGCTTCTTCCTCTTTGTTGTGGCAAAAGGTACAAGAAAGGTAAGTGACAAGTTTATGTTCAAGGATGTGGCTCTTGTTGAAAACTTGAAATATAACTTGCTTTGTCTCTCAAATGCTTGATGAAGATCTTGAGATAAGCTTTAAGAAAAATGAATGCAAAGTGCTAGATGCTTCAGGTGATCTTGTGTTCAAAATTTCGTTTTGGAAGAGTCTTTAAAGCTGATTTTGATGCATCACCTTCTTCTAAGCATAGGTGTCTAATTGCCAATGTTTCTAAAGATTTATTCTTTTGGCATCGTAGACTTGGTCATGTTGGTTTTGATCATCTTACTCGTGTAAGTGGTTTTAGATCTTATACGTGGCTTGCCTAAGCTTAAGGGTGATAGCAATCTAGTATGTTCTTCTTGTAGACATGGTAAGATGATTGCAGGTTCACATCCACCTCTTACCATAGTGATGACAAACGCTCCAGGACAACTTCTACATCTTGATACTGATTGGACCATCTCGAGTTCAATCCTTTGGAGGCAAACGGTATGTGCTTGTGATTGTTGATGATTTTTCTAGATACTCTTGGGTGTATTTTATGGCATCTAAGGATGAGGCTTTTAGTCATTTTAGAAGTCTTGTTCTTAGGCTTTCATTGACCATCCAGAGCTCTCAAAGCTATTAGAAGTGATAATGGAACTGAATTCAAAAATGCTTCCTTTGATCTCTTTTGTGCTGAAAAGGAATTGATCATCAATTTTCATCTCCTAGAGTGCCTCAACAAAATGGTGTAGTCGAAAGAAAAAGCAGAACGTTAGTTGAGATGGCTAGAACCATGTTAGATGAACATCTCTCTCCTAGAAATTTTTGGGCTGAAGCTATTTCAATCGCTTGTTATGTTTCAAACCGTGTGTTTTTGAGATCAAAATTGGGTAAGACTCCATATGAGCTTCGGTTTGGACATAGACCTTCTGCTTCTCACTTTCGAGTTTTTGGATGCAAATGTTTTGTCTTGAAATCTGAAATCTTGATAAATTTGAAGCTAGATCAACTGATGGCATTTTTCTTGGATATCCTGCTCATACTGTGGCTATCATGTGCTTGTTTTGGAGACTAACAAAATTGTGGAAACTTGTGAAGTTACTTTTGATGAGGCTAGTCCAGGCACTAGTCCAAGTGATGCAGTCTGACCGCATACATTCAGGGGGAGAAAATCTTTGAAGATAATGATGATGTTGAAGATGAGGTCTTGACTCTTCCTAATGCACAACAAGATGTAGCACCTTTGGCACCTACTACTACATCACCTACTGACTAACCATCCTCAAGCTACAACATCATCTGTACATGCTGAAAATGAAGAAGGAGAAGGAGAAGTCTCAAAAGCCAATGCTCCCTTGCACATTCGTAAAATGCATCCATCTGAACAAATGATTGGAGACCTAAATGAGAGAGTCACTCGATCCAGGTTTATTCATTCGACACTCATACTCATTCTCGCTTTAGTTGCTTCTTTTGAACCCAAAGATATATCTCATGCATTATCGGCGAATCTTGGATCAATGCCATGCATGAAGAATTAGAGAATTTTGAACGAAATAAAGTTTGGAAACTTGTCTCACCACCTCCAGATTTTAATGTTATTGGAACTAGATGGGTTTTCAAAAATAAACAAAGTGAGGATGGTGTTGTTGTTAGAAACAAGGCTAGATTGGTTGCTCAAGGTTACACTCAAATTGAAGGCTTAGATTTTGATGAAACCTTTGCTCCTGTTGCTAGAATTGAAGCCATTAGAATCCTTTTAGCTTTTGCTGCATCCAAAGGTTTCAAATTGTATCAAATGGATGTGAAAAGTGCTTTTCTGAATGGCTACATAAATGAGGAGGTTTATGTCAAGCAACCACCTGGTTTTGAAAATCCAAAGTTTCCAAAACATGTGTTCAAACTAACAAAAGCTTTGTATGGTTTGAAACAAGCCCCTAGAGCATGGTATGATAGGCTAAAAACCTTTTTACTTGAAAAGGGTTTTTTAATGGGAAAGGTTGACAAAACTCTCTTTTTACTCAAGCAAGGCAATGATCAACTATTCGTTCAGATTTATGTTGATGATATTATCTTTGGTGGTTCATCTCATGTTTTAGTGTGTGATTTTCCAGAAACAATGAGGAAGGAGTTTGAGATGAGTATGATGGGTGATTTGACATACTTTTGGGATTTCAAATCAAGCAAACGAAGGATGGTACTTTTGTGCATCAAAGCAAATATACAAGAGACTTGCTACATCGTTTTGGGATGGAAAACAGCAAGCCGATCATGACACCTATGGAGAGCACTTGCGACTTGACCACGATGAAGATGGTGAGCCGGTTGATCAAAAGGAATATAGAAGCATGATAGGTTCACTTTTGTACCTCAACGCATCAAGGCCGGATATACAATTTCTTTGTGTGCTTGTGTGCTCGTTTTCAAGCTTCCCACGTGCTTCACATCGACAAGTCATCAAAAGGATTTTCAGGTATCTTCATGGAACTCAAGATTTTGGCATTTGGCTTTCTGCTTCCTCATGCATTAGTTTGAGATCTTTTTCTGATGCTGATTTTGGAGGATGTAGAATTGATAGGAAGAGCACTTCTGGTTCATGTCACTTCTTGGGAAATTCTCTCATTGCATGGTCATCTAGAAAGCAATCTTCATTTGCACAATCAAGCTTGAATCTGAATATGTGGTCGCTGCTAGTTGTTGTTCTCAAATTCTTTGGATAGTAGCTACACTTAAAGATTATGGGGTTATTTTGGATAGTGTTCCTCTTCTGTGTGATAACACTAGTGCAATTTGCATTGCTAAGAACCCTGTGCAACATTCAAGAACAAAACACATTGACATCAGATTTCACTTTCTTAGAGATCATGTTGAAAAAGGCAACATTGTGCTTCATCATGTGGATACTGAACATCAATTGGCAGACATTTTCACAAAACCTTTGTCTTCTTCTCGTTTTGCTTTTATTCGGGGAGAACTTGGGATTGTTCATCCAATGGGTTTGTTTTGAGGGAGTTTCTTTGCCAAGTTCTTTCACTTAATGAGCTCACTTTATCATATTTCTTTATATGTTATGTAATTGAGCTAATATATGATAATCTAATTATCTCACTTGAACTAAAAATAACATTGCGGAATTCCCTGGACTGATTGCCTATAGCTAAATACTCTGTGATATCTTACTCTTCTAGGCTTGTTATTGAATCTTCTTGACAAATTTGGGCTATGAAGCAAGTGTGTTTTCAGCTTTACTCTTTCAAAAGACCTTTTAATCTCCTTGCATGTTTACAATCAAAAAATAAAGGAAAAGGGAATCGCTTAAAAAAGGGTTGTTAAAAGCAAAAACCTCAAGTTATGTGCTTCAGGATGCTTTCCCTAAAAGATAAGATGTATGCTTCAAGCATGCCATTCCCTCAAAAGACAAGATGTATGCTTCAAGCATGCCACTCCAAAGAAATAAAAGAAGTATGCTTCAAGCATGCCACATGCCGTTTACTGTTTAAAGATTAAATTGGTCTACTAGATTGGAGTTGAAACTACTTGCTCGCCTGATTTGTTAGTTGCTTCAACTTTGAGCCTTTGTTTTTCTACTAAAGGTTTTGCTTAGTACTTGGCTATAGTTGACTGAATTGAGGTTGAGATGCATGTCATTCCCTAACTTGCTAAAATCACATCAAGATCATGTATTTTGCATATTATGTGATATATAAGGTTATATGATCGAATGAGCTCATCTTTTTCTATCTTGGCACTCCCTTGTTTCTCTTTGTGAAATCATTGTTTCAAGAAAAATTTTGAACCTGTTCTCTCTTTTGTACTCTTGATGAATCCATTGTCAAAGGGGGAGAAATTTGGAAATCATTGAAAAGTTTAAAGAAAAAGGGAGAGTTGTTAAATTTGAGATTTTTGGAGAAGTTTGGAGAATTTTTGAAATTTTTGGGCACATTGCACATTCACACACATTTTCCTTCTCAGGGAGATTTTGTTTTGCTTTTGGTCAAAAGGGGAATTATGTGTTTTCTTACTTTGGTCTTTGATCCTTGGATTTCAAAATCTTTTGTAAAGTGAATGCCAAATGTTCAATTCTAAGTGGTGTTGCCAATGTTTTCATCAAGGGGGAGATTGTGAAATCATGTGCTGAAAAATTGGCTTAGAATTGAATTTGCAAAATGTGTTTGTTCATGTGTTTTGACAATTTGACAAGAAACAAGAAGTTTCGCTTTGGCCTGGACCAAACTTAAAGAAAACGATAAGTTTCCCATCTACGACGGACAAACTTTGTTGGTCCATGTCGTAAACATGTTTTGGCACTTTCCCATATACAACGGACCAAGTTTTTGGGTGCATCGTGGACATGCTTTTGAGATTCTCGAGCCGGACTCAATTTTCCAAGGAACCAAGTAAGTTTTGCATATGCACGTCGGACCAATTTCTTTGGTCGATCGTGAAACGCTTTTTGAGAATTGATTTCGCATGTACGACGGACTGATTTCTTTTAGTCTGTCGTGAACGTGTTTTCGCCGGAATGATTTCTTCTTGAAACCGAGACTTTCACTTGTACACCGGACCGATTTTGTTGGTCCGTCGTGAATGGTTTTTTTGAGTGACTTTTTCATGTGTACGCCGGACCGATTTTGTTGGTCCGTCGTGAATGCGTTTTTGCTCGATTAGGGTTTTGAGCAAAATTGGAATTGTGTTTGATTCATTTTTGGGATTATGAAATTTGTGAGAATTTCATGATGCTTCTTTTGAAGTGGACTTTATGCAATGCTCGTGTGAGTATTTGCATGGATTGATGTGAGTCAAGTCGTGGACTTGTGCTCGGAATTGTTTTGTGGTTTGTTCATGTGCAGTATTGCTCGAAGACGAACGTGGTCGATGACGGACCGGAACTAGGTTCATGGAGGAACCGAGGTTCGGGACTAGGTTCAGGAGGAACTGAGGTCTTGGTGGTCAAGGATGTCATGCGGGACGTTCGGGCTAAGAGAATGGTGCACATGAAGAATGGTTAGTCACGTGAGAATGGCAGGAGGTCATTCGCGTGCAAAGTGTTAGTCACGTGAGTATGGAAGGTGGCCATACGCATGCAAAGTGTTAGTCACGTGAGTATGGTAGGGTTGCCATACAGCGTGCAGTAAGAGTTGTACTCGGCCAGGTTGGGCCAAGTAGAGTTGTGTTGAATCTGATTCCTTTTAGGGAATAGGAATCGTATTCGTAACTCCTTGTGGGTTGGTGCTTTAAATAGGAGGGGTTGTCTCCTGTTGAAGAGCATCGAATTGAGGAGAGCTAGGCGCATAGAGCCTTGGGCTCAAAGTTTAGGGTTTGTACTCTTTTGATGGGAGTATTTTAGACAAAAGAAATAAAGATCAATTCTTCTAGTTCCCGCATTGCTTCAACGTTCTCTTTTGGTTCTTGTTTGCATGCTTGTTCTAGTTCTAGATTGGTTTTTGTTCTTTAAGTTTTATCTTGATTTGATCCATCAAAACCTCTCTAGGTATTGATCTAGTGTTTCTCAAAGTCCAGTTGATCAATCTTTTGTCGTTCTTGTTTAATCTTGAAGTTTTGATTAGATTGATTCTCGTCAAGTTCTGGATCAGCAAGCTTACGAAGCTCATAACTTTTGATCCGTAAGTCCGATCGAGCTGATTCTTTTTGGGTTCGATTCGTATTGGAATCTAGTTTCTTGTGTCCAAATTTCAGATCGTTTCGACGGTTGGATCTCCGGGAATTCTCGTTTTACCAAACCTCTATCATTCTGTTTTTGTCGAAAACGAGGCAATTATTTGGTTCTGTTTTGGGGTGAACTTTTAGTAGATCAAGAATTTGGTTTTAGCTTCCGCACAATCATTCACCCCCCCTCTGATTGCTATATTCGTATACTTCGATCCTACACTATGTTACTATGGTGACAATGATGAGCTGCGAGGTGGATATGAATTGTTCTTATAGAATGATGCTATGTTCTAATAGATGAATTGTTCGATGTTATGTTACATTATAAGTTAATATGGTTGATGCTAGAATGATAGATGAATTGTTTGCTCTCATTGTTACTATAGTTTTGTAGCTTTTGCTGACTTGTTGTACGTGCTAATTTGCATATATAGAGTTGTATGTGCTGACTTGTTGTACGTGCTATGATTGATCTAGTGTGTGGAGAGGAGATGGAATCGTCCGTGGCGAAAGGGAAGGAGAAGAAGCACTCCGGCCGGCCACGGCAAGGTGGCGGCGGCGCACCCCTAGCTAAGCCGGTAAGCACGCTTCAACTTAGTCTCTACTAAGACTTTATATTCTAAAAAAACATAGAATCATCATCTTTGCCATGTTTTCTTTCCATGGTGGGGGATATTAACTATGATTGTGCTTTAAGCCTTTAACTGTTGGTGTTGGTATTGCTGAAGTGTGGTATGATTATGACTATGCTGCATCGCCAAACTGGAATGTGTGCTTGCCTGGATAGGTTATTGCAGTTGTTATTGCAAAATTTGCCAAATGTGTCATCCAAGTTGTATACTTGTATTGCTTGCCTAGACAGGACTTGCATGTATTGCTTGTCTTCATAATGTACTCATGTGTTGCTCATGTGGTAGATTTATTCATGTACTCAATGCTTTGCATTACGACATGACATGAGTTCTGTTTACTTTTGAGATTCATGCACTTGTTTTAATGAGCTTGATGCATCTGTTTTGGCCATGTTACATTGATTTTTTTTTTGTGTCTAGCTTCTTCAATCACTAATTTAACTTGGCTATGTCATTATTGGTGTTCACCTCTGAATGAGACATTGAATGCTGAGATCCAGCGCCTAAAACTTGCTGCTAGTGAGATCAGTGATCCTCAACTGGCCTGGCTCGGCGAGCCAACGAGCCGGCTCGCGAGCCAGGACCGAGCCGAGCCGAGCCGCACTTTCAGGCTCGTGTCTTCACCGAGCCGAGCCTGGCTCGGCTCGCTACCTCACCGAGCCCAGTCGAGCCGAGCCGAGCCTGGCTCGGCTCGGCTCGTTTCCAGCCTTACGTGAGGGGGAGGCGGCAGGTGGAGCGGAGGAGAGGCGTGCGGGAGAAGAGGAAGGGGAGGGGGACGGTGGCGGTGAGCTTGCGAGGAGGAAGGGCGACGTTGGTGAGCGTGGCCGCGATCATGGAGAGGGAGCGGAGGGACATGATGGAGGTGGCCATGGGAGAACGGAGGAAGAGACACGAGGAGAGAACGAGAGAGGAGGAGATGTAGCCTGAGCTGGTGAGCTTGAGATGCTCCGAGCTTTGCTCACTGCGTTGCTCACTTTATACGCACGAGTGGGCCCTAGGTTGCTTTTCTGGGCCGCAAATGGATTTCTCGTGGGCATTATATGGGCCTTTGAGTCAAAAGAAGAAGGATACTCGCTCCGTCAACGATTTTATCATACGTATTTCTTCTTAGCACATAGATTAGATAGATATTAAAAATTACTAGATTATATCTAATTATTATTCTAGCAGAATTCTCCTACAAAGTAGGAAAGTACCGGCACGAAGCGCAAAACAACGAACAAAGAACGAGGACTAAGGCAGGAGCTTGTAGGGATGGCAATGGGTCCGGGTACCTCCGGGTCCAACCTCTGTGAACCCGGACCCGAGACCCGAACTCTAGATCCGGACCCGAACCCGAAATCAGTCACGGGTCCAATCTCGGACCCGGACCCGACCGAGCACTAAGCAATATACCAATGGGCCTCTGCTTCACTGCTTGTCGAGCGGCGTGGCAAGTGGTCGATGGGTCGGTCGCGTCCCACGTAGCGTGGAGTCCGGAAGACTCGCTACCGTGAGGAGGCCGGTGGTTCTGTGGCGACGCCGACACCGTGGGGCCGTGGGAGGCGTCGAGGAGCTCCGCTCGGGGCAGATCTACTTCGTGCTCCCCGTCGAGGTTTGCCGACATGGACTACGCCGCGAGGAGGTCGCCGCGCTTGCAGTCAAGGCTTCCGCGGCGCTCGTCAAGGCCGCAAGGGCCAACTCCATCGCCTCCGACGGCGGCTGGCAGAGGCGCGGTGCGGCAGTGACCGAGGGGCTGGTCGTGTCCACGGTAACACGGAGGCGCGCCAGTGGCAGATCTACTCCGTGCTCCCCGCCGAGGTCTGCCGGATTGGATCTACCCCACCGAGGCGCTCCCAGCGGTGGCGGGGAAGAGGTGGCTGGTGGCGTGTGGTGGTGGCGAGGGTGGGATAAGGAGGCAGCAGCCACAGAATCGATGTAGACAAAACAAAATTGGGAAGAGGTCTGCCGGATTGTTCTGATGAGAACGATGGGGAAGCGTAGTTTTGTTCGAGCTAGTGGATCGGGTACCCGAGTCGGGTTTGGGTCTGGATATCCACGGGTCCAAAATGAGATCTGGATCCAAACCCGGACCCAGAGTAATGTACCCGTGGGTCCAAATTTGAACCCGGACCCAGACCCGTTGGATCGGGTATCCGGACCCACGGGTATTTTTGCCATGGACGTAATATCGCAGGAGACTCGAGGGCAAATTCCCGGAAAGACAGCAGGGGGATCAGTTGGGAGTTGGGAGCGAGGCGCCTTATAAAGTACGGAGTGGGGCTCGGACAAGGCCCGCCTCTTATCACAGATTCGGAGTGCTCCCAAGGTCGCATCGCACCGCGACTCAGCCGCACCCGGCCGTATCTCTCCCGGCCCGTGCGTGCCGCCTGCCGCATCCCGCCCGGTCGCCTCGCCTCATCGCCGCCGCCGCCGCGGGTCGACATGGGGTTCGTGTCCTTCGCCGGGAGGGTCCTCTTCGCCTCCGTCTTCCTCCTCTCCGCCTACCAGGAGTACGCGCCTCCTCTCAGTTTCTCCTCCTCCATTTACCCTCATGGTCGTCGTGCTTGTTTGCTGGGCTCGATTCGGGGTCAGTTTCGTTAGATCTGGTCCGGCGTTCGCGGAATCCGAGAGGTACTGGGGGTGGGAACGCCCCAAGTGTCTGGATCTCGCGGTGGTTAGCTTGTTCTGTGGGGTCCAGGGGTGTGAAGCGCCTGGATCCGGTGAAATGTTTTAGTTTGGTCCATGAAAATGACCAAAATTTGGTTTGTGGTCGTTTTGATCTGACCCTGGGCTGCTGATTTGCAGCATTGAGCTGTGGATTTAGAGAGAAATGAAGTAGAGATTTCCGTAGAGACTTTTTTTTGTCTCGCTTTGTCTGATCTGGTGAGCGGTGGACTTGTTAGCTCGTTGTAAGTGTGATTGCCCTAGTGGTAACTGTGCTTTTGTAGATATCGTGGACCAGTCAGCTTAGATATCTCATAATAGCCCAAATTCAAATGAGGTTTTGTTTCAACTTGTGTGGTCCTTCAGCCGAATGAGACAACGGGTGATTATATTTGCATAATTGATGCATGCTGGAGTTGTTAGATTAGTCAAAGTTGACATTGTTGCTGGGCTTTGGTTCGTTAGATGTCTGATGATTTGTACCGTTCCATTGTGAATTTTCAGCAGACATTGATTTAGCATGCAGATATGCCGTATTGAGTTTTGTTTTAGAGCGAATCGCAAGACCATCTGTATTCGATGCGATTGTTGCTGGAATTAGTGCCGGTAGTCACGTAGTGTTTCCACCTAATTTACTGCTATAAACAAGTTTTAGGTAAAGATTTTAAAATTAACAGCTAATATGGAAGTTTTTTAAACCAGCAAGGTTGCCATTTGATAAAGTAGCTAGTTCTGGGCTATCGTTTGATGTGACATTATCTTTTTTGCAAAATCATTGAAACCTTATTTGAGGCTTCCATACCAAGCTTTAATATTATTGAGGTGTCCCTGACAAGCTTGTTCACTTGGAAGTGAACCTGTTAAGTGACCGGAGATCCACTAAAAAGAAGAGCCTGGATTCGGTGGGCACACGTTCAGTATTTAGAAAATTTAACCTGAATAGATGGTTGATCCTGATCCCCTTGAGAATTTGCCGCCAATTCACAAAACGATGTTCGGTGAGGTCTACTACACATGCATACAATCTCTCAATTGACCGGGTGCTCTGATCATGTTTGATATGAAGGAGCCAATAGATTGAAGTGCTAGGGATGAGATTGTTTATGTAACATGTATCTAAAAGCTAGTAGGTCAACATAAATGTTTGATCCTTTTATCAGATGTTCACAATTTACCTGACTGGATGGATGATAAGTACGCTAGTATTATTCTGCCCTTTTTTTCAAGCTGTTTTAAGTTTTGAAGAAAGAATCAACATACTATGTATGCTCATTTTGTAGTTATACTTGGTTCTGAATGCAGGTTTAGTGAATTCGGAGCTGATGGTGGGCCAGCTGCAAAGGCCCTTCAGCCTAAGTTTAAAATTTTTACCAAAAATATTTCTGCACATCTGGGAGTAGTTGTGCCTCATGTTGAGGTAAGAATTTTCTTTACTCATGATATGCTTTATGTAGTCCTAATTTTCTCTAGTCATTAATTAGTTTTGCTTTGTTTTTTGAATCTATCCAGTTGAAACATGTGATTGCTGCTACCATTGGTCTGAAGGGTCTGGGAGGTCTCCTTTTTATCTTCAGCAGTTCGTTCGGTGCTTATCTCCTGGTATATACTCACCAGTCATCATGCTATATCAGAATTTATTTTCTTTAATCTTCACATTCTCATTCGCGCCGATGTAATTTTAGCACTTCATTGAAATAAAGGGGCTATATATCTGGGATCATTAAACAATTTTCTTGTTCTGGGTTATATAGTAATATAGTATCCCACATGTACAAATGCCTTATTTCATGGTGACCTTGATGGGAATATTGACATTTATCTAGTGAATATGTGTTTCAGAAAATTTATATACTGAGTATTGTCCTGCTGAAAGTACTGTCATTTGGCCATGCCGTGTTCTTTGATTTTCATTTGAATTTAAATGCTAGTAAATTACTTGGGACTGGACTATTCACATATTTAGGTATTGTATATTTCTTTAGGTTACATTGAAATTTATCAAACTTGGTGACCAAAATGTTTGTTTTACATTTTCTTTTTTGTTGTGGTGCTATGCATCTAAGAGCTGTTATATACTGATGCAGTCAAACTTGGTATGGCACACTCCCAGTTCATGTGTTTATTTGATGAGTAATTTTAGCGCATAAAGCTGTTTGACAGTATTTTTTTAGTTGCAATCTCACCACAAGTGATAGGTCGTTTGTTCCTTCAGTATGAAGTAATTTTGTTCAATGACTGGTGACCTACATGTATTCCCGTTACCAATTACTGTATCTGGTGGCTTCTTCTGTTTTATGGTTCTGTCCACATTTTCCTGAGTGCTGTCTAAGTTAGAACATCATTAGTTAGTAATTTCCTGGTTTTTATTCCGGTGGATACTGTGCTATGATATGCTAGATTAATAGATAAGTTGATTCAACTTTTGGGCCTCTGGTGTTATGAACTGCTGTTTCCATCTTCCTTAAGCACTATGATGTGCGCTAATCTTATTCTGTTCGCTGTGAATTTGGACCAATCTGCTGTGTTGGTTTGTTTCTGCTACCTCCTTGCACACTATCTAATCAAGTTGTTTGTCTCTGCAGTTGATTTACCTCGCTTTTATCACACCTGTTGTCTACGACTTCTACAACTACGACATGGAGAAGGCTGAATTCGTGCAGCTCTTTATCAAGTTCACGCAGGTAATGATACAAGTTTTCACCTGTTTGCAGATCTGTCAGACAAAGCTTATTCTGTGTTAGCCGAATAACCCATGACCCGTTGTGATCGTAGAACCTGGCACTCTTTGGGGCTCTTCTCTTCTTCCTGGGCATGAAGAACTCCATTCCCAAGCGGCAGGCCAAGAAGAAGGCCCCCAAGTCCAAGACAAACTAGGGTGTTTTAGATAGTCACGGCCGTGGTGGCGTCCTCAGGCGGTGTGGGGAGACGATCTATTTCTAAACACAGTCTACAGTATCAGTGCCGTGTGCTGCCTTTATATGTATCGGATCCTTTTTTGAAGGGCAGGGCCCTAATGAGGTGTGAGTGGAGGGGTTACGTGACTAGATTGTATCATCATGTACTTGCGATTTGTTCGTTGAACTAGGCTGCCAAGGGTTAAGATTATCCATTTGTTTATTTTGCATCCAATCTTATTAGTGATGCAAAATATTACTTGGGTTTCTCTGCTTGGGCATTATTTATTATGGTGTTGGCTCAGCTCCTTTGGGCATTACTATTAACTGTATTTCGAGTTGAGCGGACATGCAGAATCCGAGAAGGCCATGTTGGGCTCCGTACGTTCTAGAATTCGTGGAATTCAGGTCATCAGTGGCTCCAGTTCCTTGTAGGCTTCATCATGCGAGCCCTTCGATTCGTGGTTGTTGAGCCTAAAGCCCTGAAAGGCAAGGCCGCAAGGCATTGGGTATGTGATCTGCTCTGAGTCTCAGGCTCGTCTTCTGACTACAAGGCTACAACGATGTTGCGGATTATAAGGCACTAGCGGTCTAAAGCTTAGATTTGACGAGGAGGGAGAAGTCCCGTGAACGTTGGGTGAAACTTGGCCGTTCTTGGCACAAGTCCAGAAGTAACCTCGCCTTAAAAAGAAAAGAAAAGAAAATAAGATAAATAAGCTCGCCTAAAAAAGTGTTGATATTTAAATATCATAACTTATCATATCTTTTGGTACTATTCAAATAGATTGTTAGTTCTAGTCTTCAATTACTCGGACTTTTCGGCTATATAAGCTAACCTCTTGTACATGTAATCCTTGAACCATATAGTGCATTGTCTCCTATGGTTTTTACCGCAAGGGTTTTCCATATTAAATCTGTGTCTCCATTATCTTGCAGTGCTCTAACCCTAACAAGTGGTAGTTGTTTTATTAGTGAAAGTTTTGCTCCAATATCAGTTTGTGATGAAGATTTAAAGTGCAAGAAGGAATTTTGTTTTTAAGTGGATACTGCAACGTTGTCTTGTTGTCTTATCTCAATATGAGGGGTTTACTGCAATTTACTCTATTGACAGCACGCCAGTTCTTTTCATCTTGACAGTTTTGCAGGAGCAGTTTCAACCATATCATAGAATTTCAGTAGGCAGTTTGTCGTATGTGGTGACTACACGTACAATTTGCCCTTTCAATGAGCGTAGTTTGCCGAATTTATTGTTCCAGGTGGAGCATGTCAGTTCCATGAGATGAGTTCTTCGCTATTTATCAAGCACCACAGGTGATGTCTTGCTTATATCATTTGATGATTGGATATTTATTTAGGAGGTCAGTTGCATAGTCTCAGACTTTACTGGGGTTATTAGTTGAATACCCAGATTATTCGTCAGCTTTGTTATAGCTGTGTTGGTTTGACTGTTCCAGTCGTTCTCTCGACCTATTAGTAGTTTGCTCAATTTTGCTTCGTAAGAGATGTTTAGATTAACTGTTCCAGTCTTTCATATTCGCACTATACTTTTAGACTTTAAGTGCTTTATTACTTTTTGGGGTTTTTCGGACACAATTTTATTATGGATTTTGAGTTAAGCCAACCCCTTGTACATGTAATCATTGAACCATACAGTGCATTGTCTCCCGTGGTTTTTCCCGCAAGGGTTTTCCACGTTAAATCTATGTTTCTATCATCTTACCGAGCTTAACCCTAACAAAAAGAAAATGAATAAGCAGCGCATTCTGGGGCCCAGAGGATGCCTTCAGCCAGTCAGCAATAGGGGTGTAAACGGGTCGGGTTCGGGCGGGTAGTAGGTCATCCCGTACCCTACCCTATTATTTTTTCTTCTGCACTGCACGGCACGGGTAGTAAAAATCGGGTAGGGTACGGGTAACGGGTAGCATTTTCTACGAACGGGTAAAAATCGGGTTCCGGGTAGTGTGCGGACGGGTATAATACAAACAACGGGTACTTCATCGGGTAGTGAACGAAATACCTGTGATCAAAACATGCGATGAAAACAGTCCAATCATCACACTAGTACATCACATAATACCAATATGGATGGTGCTTTATGCAGGAAATGAGTTGTGTGCGACCTGATTACATGTCCATCAAGAAGACATAAATGAAAAGATGAGAGGGATTCGGTTGATTGGCTCATTGAGGTCCATTACAAGTTTAAGACGCTCTTTTTCTTGTGAACATAAAAGATTCTTGGAAAAACAAGTGGTTCACCTTCACGAGCGACATAATCACCAGTACCGCCATGAAAACAGAATGTATAAATAAGCTTGATCCCACACCACACTTAATGAATACAAAATCAGCACCATTCTATAAATGCGCAATGGTATACTGAACAGGCATAGAGGGCCAAACACCAAATCAATGTATACTAAAGCATGAGCAGTTAAACATATAACGAGTTGCCATTAGAAATAGCTTACAAAGGTTACGGTTTTCTGTCGACGCACTATATTGAAAAAAATGCAATGGCCATAAACAACAAGGTGACAACGACCGCAGAAATTCAAAAAACACAACTAGCAGTATTTATCTCAAATGATGGAAACTAGTACATATGGGACATAGCTAAACACAGGTAGTGCAGTATCATAGCCATGCATTGCATGTGCCATAACTCATGTTCACCAACTTATACAATCAGTAAAGCAAGACATGGAACATGCTAAATGAATAGGAATTTGACAGATTAAGCAGTCGAACAAAATTAGCAGAGCAAGTAAATTTGCAAACGGGAGAAACAAAGTCGTCAAAGCATATACGTCAGAGCGGAAGCATCCAAAGATGCCGGTGGTCCACGGCTCGTCGGCGGGCGCCTGGTAGCTCTCCGGTAGCACCTGCCCGCACTACTCGGAGGTGTAAGCCACCAGAGCTGCAGGAGTGTACCGCGTGGGCTGGGGCGGCCGGCACGGCATGGGTCGGGGCACACAGGACGCCCCTGGAGGCTGGGGCAAGGCGCAGCATGCGGTGGGGACGACCTCGCCGGGCAAAGCGGCGGCTGGGGTGACCGCGTGAGCAAAGCGGCGGGTAGACGGTGGCGCCGCGAGGCGCCGGGAGGGAGGAGGAGGATGCGGATGAGGTATGAGGGAACGAGGGGATGACCTAGCGTCCTTAGCCGCAAATCACAATGCAGCTGCCAGCATGGGCCTTAATGCCTTGTGGTTGTGGGCTGTCCGGCTCGGCTGTGGGCTGTGGGCTGTGGCAATTCGGGTACCCGGATAGTGAGAATTATCCGGGTACCCGTACCCTACCCGTACCCGCCGGGTATTGCCGATCCCGTACCCTACCCGTACCCGATTCTAATCTACCCGGGTACTACCCGTACCCGTACCCGTACCCGGCGGGTAGTGTAAAATAGTTTTCCATTAGGGTAATTTTGCATCCGGGTACGGGTACGGGTCGGGTATTACCCGACCCATTTACACCCCTAGTCAGCAACAAGTGTAATACTACCAGGGAAGCCTCAAGTTCCACAGAGGCTGTTCATGCTTGTCCCCGGGATAGCGAAGCCCACCGTAAAGGAAACGCCACATGCTGCTGCGCTTTTGAACGCGGTTTCGCCGTGTTGCTGCATTTGCTGTCCAGTAGCCAGCCCCACCGCTATGAGATGAAAACCGAGAGCGTCGAGTGTGGCACAGCAAACGCTTCCTCCTCTGAAAGCGAAGAAAGCAAATGTGTCAACAGCGCTAGGCGAGTAGCATCCAGTTCTTGGTCCTCTAATACGGCCAAATATTCCATAGCGCCAACCTACCTCAAGTCTCTAGTTTTAAAACGCTCTTTTTGTTTGCCACGGCTGCCTAATGACACCAAACTGGAGTCCTTATCACGAACTCTTGCTTGCAATTGACGTGGGACTCGGCAAGAAGTGACTCCATCACTTGTTCTGTTGCGCCTACTCTATAGATTGATCAATTAACTAACATCAATTACCCCATGTACTATCAAGTCACACAGGATCCAGCATCGCCTATACGTACTATCATCATTTTGTTGACCACAGTTTGTTTCGATCGGGTAGTTTTTGAGGGGGTTGGAAGATCTGTCTCGACATCAAACCACACCGTCTCACTACAACACGGGAGGGATTTACAGGCGTTTCTTAGAGGCGATCTGTAAAAACGCCTCGAACTCACTTCTTTTGAAGGGGATTGTAAGAAAGCGCCTAAAAAGATTAGCATCTTAAGCCAGGGACTATATTTTAATTTGTTGGGAGTTTTGAACCGTCTTCTGCTTGCCTAGCTGTTGATGCTTATTCTAAACCAGCTCAGTATTTCAGCATAAACTTTGTGTTTTTTTTTTGAAAAAAGGCAGGAGCGCTGTCATTCATTGAAAGTAAGAAGGGAAAGCAGTCCAGTACAACGACAAAAGACTAGGAGACAACAGAAAAAACATTAACACACTGGGGGTGGAATTAACAGACTAAAGGAGCGGGTAAAGACTCGAAACCAACAAAACCAGACAAAGGCTCTTGTAACTATCTAGGGTAACTCTGTGAATACAACCAACATATCATAAAAATAAAGAATGTGAGTGCTCAATCTGCCTCGAGGCGTGTGTGAATAATGACAGATGTTAGGTAGGACAGTATTTCTTCCACACATGATTGGAATATACTTAATTGGAAACACATAGTTCTGTGCAATAGTGGTAGTTAGCGTTTTTCTTGGCATGTCTCTATTGAAATTTCCTTTATTTTCTCGGTTGTGGTGTTGAACTTGACTATATATTGTGTACCAGGGAGTAAAGTGTTAGTATTTTTTATGGAAAATTCAAATCTTCTTTGTGCAGGTCTGGCATTTCTCTAGCAATTTTCTTTCCCGTCAGCCTGACAACTTACAAGGCATGGCACTGAAGGTCAAGAGGTTCAGTAAGGCTAAATTGTTGAGAGTTGAAATGCTTCATGATGCATATTGTCAAACATGCCACGGAGATTATTTGTGATACGTTTGTTGTGTTTCTGTAAAAACCGAAGTTGAACACGCATTGGTAAATACTATTTGCAATCGTTCGCTTTGATAAATATTAAATGTGGTTTTCTCAACTGTGGTTGATTGTATAATTTACCATCTGTGGTGTGAATAGCAGTAGGCTAAATTGCAAAAACATGCATACAGCTCCTAAGACTATTGAGGCGTTTTCCAAAAATGCCTCCATACGATTTTGATCTTTGAAGCCTAAAATAACCTTCGAAGGCAATCTCCAAATCGCCGAAAATAATATCAGTAGGTACTCTCAAACGCCTAGTATTTATAGTCCTTTCGAGGCGATTTCAAAAAACAAGGCGTTTAACCTTTTCCCTTCGCTACTATTTCTGACACTTTCAAAAATGAGGCGTTTTTTTTTTTTTGACCTTGGCCTGCTTCACGCCTAATTAGTAATTAGTCACACACTACACGCTCCGCATAAAAACAAAACGAAAACAAAATAGACAAATCGATAATTTTTTAATGGGATTACTCTTCCTGAGCCTCTTCGTGCAGAAAGCGACGCGATTGCGTCGTGTCCCGCGACCGTGTGGCCTGCCCTGTCCCCCAATCTCTGCTCTCCAGGCGCTACCTCGCCGTGCGCACGTACGACCGACCGATCAACAGATTTAGGTTCGGTTTGCGAGAGCTCCAGCTCAAATAGATTCATGTGATTATCTTGTTTATATTTTTGAATAAAAATATAATTTTATTTTATTTTATTTTAATCTATAAATTTCAGATTTAAGATGAAGCTGAGATCAAAAGCTCTACCGATCAGAGCCTTACTTCAAGGAGACGCGTCATTAATTTTGCAGCAGAAGCGTTATCCTGCGAAGCATGTTGCCACATAAGAAGGATATGTGATGTATATCGCCTTGTTTCGTGTTAGTTTGGACAGTGACAAGGGACCTAAATAGCTTGCTAGGGAAAGTGATCCTACACTAACTAATTGACCGGCAAGACAGAGGCTCCTTAGGCGGTGGTATTAATTTATCCGGTCGAAGCTGAGCTCTACTTGTTCGAATGGCTTCCTGTACTATATTAGGAGTGAAATTAAAAAACTGAAAGTGAAACAAAAAAAAAGCTATGTCATGAACAATACTCCAGTCCGCTTCTTTGCCTTCTTGATGATTACAAGCTTCATCTCTTATATATTGTTCGGAATTGCATCATTGTAATTAAGCTTAATTCTTCCACGTTGGAGGTTGACTGGTCTTGAGGCTGTCTACAAATCGAATACTACTATAGTTTTTTTTTTGTGCGACGAAAACACTACTGTAGTTAACAAGCTGGATCCACGTAGATCGATGTTGTGCTTTTATCAGCTATACAATCACACCGACAAATCTATAATTCAAGCCAGACGATATGATCTAATTTGGGCGATCTGACGAATGCCATTTTAGGTAGTGCGTTGTCCTGCACTGACACAGCTGCAGAGACTAAGAACCAGAGTTTTTCAAGACTTAACTGTCGCTGAACCGTATATGCCGGGTTTGAGTCGTTCGATACTCCTGGACGACACTGCATCTTCTGTAGCTGTCGAAGCTCTTGCACATATGAGGCCTGCATGTTTCCAAGTCCTTTTCTCATCTCTTGCGGCGAAAGTTACACGCACACACCATGCAGCGACGTAGATCCTTGAAGACCAACATTTTGGCTCCATTGTCCTACGTATGCCGTATGGAATAAACAACAGCAATTGCCAATGACCTTAATTACCAGATCATGCCACACAAGAGATCAGTATATATACATTCACGAAATGACGAGCAACTAGTTCTATATAAACGTTAATTGTTACATACAGCAACAAAAAAAAAAACCCGTCCTATCTTTGACTATACCAATGTGGACCTGGAACCATGTGGATATCCATATATCTAACAGATCGTGCAATGAGTTAGTTGTAATGCAATGCAATGGTTAAGAATTCCACAAGCAAGACAAGAGAGAACTGCACCCTAAATACGGAGGACCGAAGCCGGCAATCATGTGTGCCGCGGCCCCACACGTGCGAACCCACGTTAGTTTGCAAGCGTGGCGCAACGGACGGGTTACGGTTACTTTGGACCACCGACCGTTCCACGGACACGGCCAAATTTGACCAGCCGCCCAGCCGTTTGGCGCCTTCTTGGCTCGTGCCTATGCTATGCGCGCCATGTGAGCCCGTGACGCACGCACGCACGCTTAACCTCTCTTCATTGGTTAGCCCCTTCCTTTGGATTTGCGGCCGCTAATCCTCGATTTGTTTGACCGGCACCGGAGAACATGCTCTCCACTCATGCACGACGAACGATCGATCGCCTCCTAATTCCTCTTTCGGTTACCGATGAATTGCAGCGGTTGCAAAGAGATCGAGCAACGCTAGCTACCTACCCGTGTCGTCGATGGTGGTGCAGAGTGAGCTCCAGAACCGTACAAATTCGATTGAACGGTGCAGATCAGTGGTTGCCACAAGCATGATTGTGTGAACTGAAGAGGGTTACCAGGAGCACACCTTTTTTTTTTTTTTTTAATGTGTGGCGTATATATGTATCGGTGTCAAGTCAGTCCAGCCTATACCGGATACATATGCTGATATATATGCAAGCGTTTGGTCAGAAGAAGCTAACCCCCTCTGTCTCTGTCAACCTCCAAGTCCTACTATGCAAAAACATTGCAGAATTATCACCGCCACTATATATGCATCACACGATGTTGAACAGCGATTTGCATCAGCTACACGGTAATGGAGAGAAAACCGAAGGGCCGGTGCATATGTCAGTGTACTACTGGACCTTGACGAGTCGCTATCAGCTAGCATTAATTTCTTCTGACCAACATATGTATGCATGATCTGTTCGCTGCTCGTGTGGGGAATATTGTAGGCTGTGTTCTAGCGCATTTCCTGGCAAACGAGTTGAAGTAAGGAACGCTACTTTGGAGGACAAATCGTATGCTGGACAAATCGTATGCTGCTGCCGATCTCACCATAAAAAGGAAAGAATTTTGCCATCTTAATCGGTGGTAGCTTGTCCAGTCAGGGGTCCTTGCGTGAATGTTCTCAGAAATGGGAGCCTTCAAGTGGATGAGTCTTTTTGACTTCTCCAATGATTGGAGAACACCTAATACTCTGATTAGCAATGGATGAAAAGAGGTGTTAGCAGCACTTCCTTCTGTTTATCGTTTTGGATATTTATATGATCTCTAAAACACAGTTTTGACCACTAATTTTATTATAGCATATTTATAAAACCTAATACAATTATAATATTATGAAAATACTTTTTGAGACAAATCTGCACTTAATTTTCATGTATCCAATTTAAAATTTTAAAAGGATATTGAAAATCAAATTTTTGAAAGTTTGATTGTATCTATATCGAAAACAATAACTCTTTTATATATTTAGAATTGAAGTGAGAGGTTAAGGAGGACGCGGAGACTTCATTCTGTAAAGGCTTCGTAAGAAGCTCGATCTTCCCACTGATCTGTGGTCATCAGTTAGCACACTTGCTAGAGAGAGAATGTAAGATAGGGAGAATAGCCACACCCGATGGCCTTCCATTGATATGGTATACTAGAAACGCAAGCGTGGCGCACACCGCGCGTGTGAATAACACGTTTTTTTTTTCCCGGGGAATAAACAGGCCACTAAAATATTTTTCTCATTCTCCGGAGAGTAAACGGATCACGAAAATAATTTTTTCGGGAAAAACGGAGAAAGTGCGCCGCGCGCGCGAACAGAAAATATTTTTTGTTTTTTTTTCGGAGGAAAAACAGGCTACGGAAACATTTTTCGCATGCTCCGGAGAGCAAACGGATCACGAAAATATTTTTTGCGGGAAAAACGGAGAAAGCGCGCCGCGCGCGCGAACGGAAAATATATTTTTTTTTCGAAGAAAAAACAGGCTACGGAAACATTTTTCGCATGCTCTGGAGAGCAAACGGATCACGAAAATATTTTTTGTGGGAAAAACGGAGAAAGCGCGTCGCGTCGCGCGAACGAAAAATATATTTTTTTTCGGAGGAAAAACAGACGACGGAAACATTTTTCCCATACTCCGGAGAGTAAACGGACTGCGAAAATATTTTTTTCGGGAAAAACGGAGAAAGGACCTGAACGAAAAGTCCAAGGACCTATTTGTTATAATTCTGGACCTGTTCGCTATTTCGAATAAGTAAGAAAGGGCTCGTTCGCAATTCGTATTTAACGGGAGGCTCTTTGTGTAAAATAGCGAACGGAGGACCTAAACGCGAACCGCGAAAAAATATTTTACGCTCACAGAAAATTAAAAAGGATCTTTTCGTAAACATAAAGGATCTATCCGTAATTCCTAAGAACTGAAGGGTTTTTTTTGCAAGAAATGGAGAGAGAGAGTGAGGGGTGACGTGGGGGCTTCTCCGGCCAGGAAAGCTTCCGCTAATGTTTGGCTGAAGATATAGTATAGAGTACAAAGAGTACACATGAGTTTCCATCTATACATGGATACACAGAAGGAAACACTACCAATCAAAGAATATACCAGTTATACATTATCATGCAAGGCAAGTATACCATATACTAACACTCCCCGAAGTCGCACCTGCAGTGGTGCGCAAACGTTGAGATTGGCCCAAAAGCCGAGGAAGAGTGATGATGGCAGACTTTAGTGAACACGTCGGTGAATTGTGATGACGAACCCAGACTTCTCCTATGGCGATCCGGCCACACATAAAGTGAAAATCGATCTCAATATGCTTCGTACAATAACATTGAATAGGATTGTGGACATGTATACGATACTAACATTGTCGCAAAAGACAACGATAGCTATATATGTCAAGAGGCTGCCAAAGCTCATGTAGAAGTTGTCGCACCCAGTCGGCTTCGACCACGGTGTTGACCACGACGTCTGCACTAGAACGGAAGATGATATGTATGTTGGCGTTTAGAGGAACAAGATATTAAATTCTCGCCTAGAAAGAGACAGTAGCCAAAGATAGATTGCCGTGTGTTGGGGTAGCTAGCCCACTCAGCATCGATGTAGGCAACGAGAGTGGTGACCTGCATCGGTTGAGCTGGAGACCGTAGTGGACGGTGCCTTTGATGTACTGAAGCACACGTTTGACCAGGTTGAGGTGGTGCTCACGTGGGTCATGCATATGAAGACAAATATGCTACACAACATACGCGATATCAGAACGTGTGAAGGTGATGTACTATAGGCCCCCACCATGCTCCAATACACAATAGGATCGGCATGGCAGCTCCGGCTTGAGAGGAGAGTTTAGGAGAAGTATCAATGGGGGTATTTGTGCTGTCTATATAGTCGTCTCTTCATGAAGAGATAACTACATTCTTTTATTTTTCTCTTTTCTCCGTGACAGCAAAAATCTTACGTAAAAAAGCTTGTAGATGGTTGACATCACACCATATATTGTACATGCCCTAAGAAGAATGACTATCATTGATATATAGTACAAGGGGTAAACATGAGTTTCCATCCATACATGAATACACAAAAGGAAATTCTACGGATCAAAGAATATCTCAATTATACATTACCAAGCAAGGCCAAGTATACCATATATGCTAACAGAGAACAGGTACATATACAATCCACTTGTAATCAGTTCTCTAAAAAACAGCTAGTTAGCTAATTACCATTTGGAGCAAGCGATGCTAGAGTGGACGATTGTACTTGAAAGGCAAATTAACCTATTGCAATAGCTAGCTGCTGTTGTGCTTTCCATCTGAATCTGATATACACACCAAGCCTACTAATTGGTATTTGGTACGAGCTGCTCTTTTCGTACTGTGCACATGTCGGGTCCATGGACGAGCTAGAGGGCTAGGGCACTACTATTCGTTTCATGGAACTTGTGGGGCAGAAGGCGAGCAACGAGACCCACCACTGAGCTCCCTGTCAGTGCTAAAGCGCTGAGACTACTAAGCCCCATTTGCTCATGCATCCCCAGGAATACTTGGAACATGTCCTTCGCTTTGCTCCGACATTTGCATATGCATAGTGCATGCAATGCCAAATCGCCAACCTCTTGAGAGAGCTTTTGCTATAGTTTTTAGCCACTTCTCTTGGTTACCCGGCCGCTAAACTGGAAGCTCTCTGGCAAGGGCCCCAGCTCTGGCACATCTAGCTAGCTACATGTCAGTATGCCACACATCAGCACAAGTTACTAAACATGTCCTAAATTATGATGACTAATGGAAGGTAACTTGGGCGGCTATCTTGATCCTGCACGTACAGGCCCCATTTCTTTCTTTCAGCCCTGTGCCTATCTAGTGGCCACTTCTGTGTAATGTACTTGATCCTGGCATCGTTGATTTCGCCATTGTTTGGAGCTCGTCCATGACTCATGATGAACACAGCTTTTCATATGCAGCTTTGCGACGTGTGTAAAGGAAGTCAGAGCCTGGAGATGCATGATGGTAGGTAGGCAGAGGTGAAAAGAAAAGCAAGAGTAGAATCTAAAAGGTAGCATTATTAGGGGGAGGTAAGAGCAAACAAGGAGAATGCATGGCTTCCCCAGTAAAAGGTTTGTGATTGGTGAAGCCACCAATCTCATTCAGAAGAGAAGTGCTCACATGACATTCACTTGCAGGCTGGATGATGAAGATTGATTGGATTGGATGAGGAGAGAAATGACAGGTGAGAGCAAGGCGTTGAGCACGCGCAGCTTTCCAAAGAGGCAACAATCACTTGCGGCCTTCAAAGGTTTCAGGGCCTCCTTGTCCCCTTCTGCTTCTGGAGTCTGGACCCGTACGTCCGGCTGGGACTCACCACTACTAGCTGACACTAGTTGCAGCACTGTTGCTTCTTTCTCCTAGAAGCTCCAGTTCTAGTTCTATTTCACTTGCTTTTCATGAATGCATGGTCGAGTAAGTTTGCTCAACAATGTGGCCACAAAGCAAGCCTCCAATTTAAGTTCTAAGTCACTCACTCGAGTGATTTAACATTACAGATGGTCTCTTTTATACTGAATATGTCGACTTCATTGTCATGCATGTAGCAGCTTTGATTTGTCAGAAACAAAACTTCCAACAGGATTAAAAGTAGACAAAAGAAACACTCGAGGAGGAATTTTCTTTTGCATCCTGTTTCCAAAAGTTGACAGATTAAACACTAATCCACAGGAGGAGGAACCAATTTATATAAAGGCGCAATGGGAAAGGGTTGCACTAGTGGTCATTGTGGGGCCAATAAACCTGCATTAAAAAATTAAGCGCCAGGGTAGCAGTACGAGACATATCTTTTAGCCTTTCTATTGCACTATTAATTGCCACCTCCTAATCCTATGAGATTGATGTGACACCGATGGAAACAAACATGGAAAAACTTGAAAAGAGATTGAACTAGGTGGCAGGTGAAGCACTGTTGTAACTTGTAAGACAAACCCAGTGGATATAGAGAACTCAGAAAAATCCTAATCCCTCTTTGGAACGGAAGAATTTCGTAAGAAACAATATAATTCCTACACGAATTACACGACATTCCAGTGTTAGGATAATGAGCAAATAAATGTTCGGTTGGGATGTACCGACTAAAAAGTGCAAGTTAGCTGTTAATTCTATTGCCATCGTTGTTACTGGCTTAAGAAAGTGCTGTCTTAAGTCTTAGCCTGATAATAATCACGTCACTCATAATTCGTCTGTCGCTAATCAGAAATAGGTTGGCAACTGAGCCACTACTTGTCCAGGGGCTGTAAAAAAAACTCGAGCCACACGGCTGCGTGATTCTGAGTTCGTGAACTTCAATAAACTAAGCTTGAATAGCTCACGAGTTTAGATAAATTTATGAATAACTTATTAAATATTACTCTATGTTAATTTTTATCGAGCTTACTCAAGTTGAGCTTGACTTTGAATTTTTTTTTTTTTGAATATTAGTGCATATTAAATTATTGATTGTTATCGAGAGTTGCTGCTTGTCCCCTCCATTTTTAGTGGTTGGATACTGAATTGATAGCCGCATGCGGCATGCCGGCCGATCTGGTGTAACTCAAATGTTAGAGAACAAATTTGCAGCTCTTAATGGTCAGAGAAGCCAAGCTAATCTCTGCTAGGCTCCAAATTCGAGGCGAAATGGGGAACATGCACACGAGAGAGGCCCGTGGGAATGTTTCAGGCAGGGAGGCCTGGCCTGACACACTGAGATACTGTGTTGTAAGTTGTAACTCTGCAGAATATTTGGTTGTTCCATTGCATCTCAAGTTTCATCGCACGGCAGAAATGGGAGCTACACACACTCTTCTGTCTTCTGAATGATGCTCTGGTTGTGTTTCATTGGTTCTTTCCATTTGTTTGTGACATGAGGTCCACCATATTGGGACATATAGAGAGGAAAAAATAATTCAAGCATTCTTTTCCCTTTGTCTTTGTTACTACTTAGTACTTACATAAGCCTATGAATCTAGGACGAACTATAGTGATGTTTACAATCTGGTCAGGATATGCTAGTTATGGAATCACAATAATAATGTAATGATAAGCATAGGCCAGGACCATCTAATGAAATGTTAATGTAGGTCAGCCTAATTTGGGTAAGCAAACCTTCAGGCGTCAGTGGAAGGCAAACTAAGCCTGCTTAGGATAAAAATACAGGCATCACACTTTCGAACATTATATGCCGCACAGAGGCAACAGAGTTACAGAAGTTCTGTTGCCCTGTTTCAATCTTTCCTGGTGCCACAGTTTAGAACTGGAACAACTTAAGGTACAATTCTCGTTTTAAAAAAAAAGCTTGAGGTACAAATTGGGGTTTCTTTAAAATATATTTAAAAATTGGTAGAGCCCATTGCTAGATTGTTTTTGTCAGGGGATTGGACATACATGCCTACAAAAGAAAATTTAGAACTCCTACTAGAGTGCATAAATATTTTCCTGATAATTTAACAAAGCTGTCTCTCACCAAAAACTAGTTCTTTCCCATCACTCATTGTTTGCTTTTCCTTATGTCTCGTGAAAAAAAAAGGGGATGAGAGAGCAACGACAACTCCACGTCTGGAGCCACCATGTTCAGGTGATGTATGAATGTATGTACTACACCATACACTCCAATTTAAAACCAGTTTATACCCAAATTATCAACTGAACTGTGCTCGCTTGTCGCGCAGCAAGCGAGCCCAACTAATCACAAAAGGAATCATTGCAGAAGCAGGCAAAGGAACTAAACTAAACTAAACCTCACCAAAAACTGAAGCACACACAAAAAAAAAATGTATACAATTGCACCCAGATGACCCAGCCCCATCGTCCTTTGTTCTACCAGCTAACTCTCCTGGATTGGCAGAGTGGTAGCTCCTCCTTGTAGTCGTACACACAGCTGGGCATAAAATTAGCGGCAAGAGGCGAGCGCGATTGGGAGCTCAAAATAATGGAGCCGGTTGCCCATTGGGGAGACACGGCTGTATTTTTTTAATCGCCAGGCCCTAATCCACAGCTTTCCTCTCCTTATAAGCGATGCAGTTGGTGTTGCACCACCACTCCACACCTCAACCTCGCCGCGCCACGAGATCGGAGAAACGCACGGAAATCACACTGGGCGATCGGAGTGCCAGCTTGTCAAGTATGACGGGGTTTGGGTCGCCGTGCGGGGCGTGCAAGTTTCTGCGGCGCAAGTGCGTGCGCGGGTGCGTGTTCGCGCCCTGCTTCTGCCACGAGCAGGGCGCGGCGCACTTCGCCGCCATCCACAAGGTGTTCGGCGCCAGCAACGTGTCCAAGCTCCTCGCGCACCTGCCGCTCGCCGACCGCCCCGAGGCCGCCGTCACCATCTCCTACGAGGCGCAGGCCCGCCTCCGCGACCCCATCTACGGCTGCGTCGCGCACATCTTCGCGCTCCAGCAGCAGGTGCGTGATCCATCAACACAACGCTGCTTCTCCTGTTGATCGATCACTTGTATTATGCGTGGTTTGCTCATCTTGCTGGGGCTCTGTATCGATCAGGTGATGACCCTGCAGGCGCAGCTGGCGTCGCTCAAGGCGCAGGCGGCGCAAGGGCAAGGGATGCAAGAGGACGCCAAGGACGGCTACATGAGCAGCACGGAGCAATTAGGGTACGGCTACCCGTGGTGCAGAAGCAATGGGGGAGGCCTCGTGGGCGCGCCGGCCGCGCAGCCGTGCGCGTACAGCAATGGCGGCCACGAGTCCATGAGCGCGCTGCTGGCCGGGTCGGACTCGGACTACATGCAGCAGTCGTTGTACCATGCGTTTGAACAAGCGGCCGTCGGCGACGGGCAGGCGGCAGCCTTCGACGCGGCCGAGTCGTCGTCGTTCGGTGCGGAGGAGAGCGGCTGGAGGTCATCGTCTGGGTACCAAGATTACGAGGACCTGCAGAGCGTTGCTTATGCGTATCTTAATCGCTCGTAAGAACTAAGAACTACTAGTAGTGCAGACTATATCACAAGATATATATATATCCTCAATTCCTGATCATGTTTTGGACTTGAGTTTGGGTAATATATGTGCTAGTTTTAAAGCGTCGGTCCATCAATCTCCTCTAGTAATAATTCAGAAGGGATGTGAGAGTTCATTGGTAGATCTATATATGATCACTGTAGAAACCTAATTAATTAGACAGTAAAAATTCATCCTGATATGATCATGGTGCCATTTCTGTTTGGAAATGTGTTTTCTTCTCGAGTTCTATTTGAAACTGCACTAGTCTGCATATAAGATTCGATTTATCATGCCAGGAAATGTATCGCAAGGAGAATAGAACCAACACAGTGACAGACAACTGCACCATGGCCACACATGTTGAAAATCTTATTAGAGTACTATTTTCATTGACTCCTGCATCTCTTGTATAGAACATATCTTACAGTGCCTTTATAAAGATTCCTATATAGCTCTAATATTGTAGTGTTAATTGTTGATACAATATCTCTACTTGATTCAACTACCTAGCTCTTGTGACATGCGGTGATGTTATAATAGAATTCTAAATCATGATCAGCTCCATCCTTAAAAAAATGCTTAGCTTATAATCCTCCAAAATAGTGTCAAATATATGCCATATTCCCAGTATGATTGATAGAAACTTCTTCTGAAGTTTTCTCGTGGAAGGTATATATTGATAGAAGTTTCCAATACAGAGGTAGATTAATTTAGATAGGTACGACATTCTCTTTCTTTCTTTTCATATATTTGTTTGTCCCTTTAAAGTGGGTAGGGTGATTAAGAACATAATTGTGAGGCCAGGATATTTTTTCTAAACTAATAATGTCACAAGATGTTGCGGCAGAATGGATCAACAAGCAAGGAAAGAGAGCTGGGGCTCAATTAATGTGCAAGAATACATTGTGATAAATACGACTAAGCTTAATTAACCTAGATAAAGTGCAATTACTTGCAAGAAAGCTGACCAATATAATTATTTTAGAGGCTTGGTATTGATGTTCTCATTCGGACTATTTTCCTGGATCATCTCATCTTACGCCATTGAAACACTGAAATGTACCTCAAAATCATGCCATCCATGTCCTATGTAAATCATATGTGATCATCCTAAATCAGTAAGAGAAACCGTCCTGGTGCCAGCATACTGAGGAATAATGCCTACTAGATGTTGCTTGAGTTAATTGTTTTGATGGAAGAAAAGGAGTACATTATAATCAACCTGTTTAACTTGAGCTAAGCTTAAAAAAAAGACTATTCGGATACAAAGTTTTGATACTAGTTCTCCCACAAGCCAAATCACCGTTAGGCTCTGAGGAATAGAAAGTCAATGTATCTAACCAATTATTTCACAGGAGTACTCGTTGTTGAAGGCGATTTCAGAATCAAAAAAAGTGAAGTCAAACCACCTTCTTCCTGTATTCATAGCTTACTGTCAGCTTCTTCCTGTATTCATAGCTTAGTGTCAGCTTCCAGCCTGATCGATGCGGAAGCCCAATCAATGGCCACTACCGACAAGGGGACAATAGAGCAGCATTGAACACGCATCCAAGGCCTTCCCTTCTAGTATTGTAGAAAGAGTTCTCAGCCATCTAATTGCAGTGCCAGTTGCCAGCTATCCAATACAAACTACAACTAGATCAAAGCGGAAGGGCCACTCACTATAGAAGATCTAACTAGCCTAGCCCTAGCCAATAGTATAGTTTAGTAGTCGGCCAAACCCCCATGCTCAAGTATTTTAATTGTAGTTTGTGTAAACATCATGATTACTTGTGAAATTACTCCTGTACAGATTTTATAGCTACTTTTCGTAGATTATGCAGGTTAATTTTGTGAGGAATAGAACATAGTTTACTTTGCGAGGCATAAATGTACTATCAAGTTAAGATCACTACCGTTGAAGTGAGAATAACCATAAAGTCCAATTTCCTTTTGACGCTTTAATATGTTAAACAGGTCAACTAAAGTGATAAAAAGTTGTTTCCAGAAAAACTAAAATTGTATACTCCACTAGTGTTTATTCTGTTAATACATGGACAGAGGAGCTACATATTGAATTAATGCAGCAATATGGAAAGTAAACCAATAAAAAAGAGATGGCACTTTGCATCCTTACAACACAGACATCACAATAAGCTTAATCTTAACATATCCTACCCAGAATTGAAAGCCTCAATCATTGTTGTCTTTACAGTGAAGAACAATGCATAACTTTCCCATATGCTTCCCTCTTATCACTATATTTTATATAAATCGATCTAACATAGTAAGCCATAACTATTAAGAAGCGCTTCTTCAAAAGAAAAATATTAAGAAGCATTTAATGTTCTTATAGTTATAGTGGTACAATCTAAGAAGCAACACCCCTCACACTGTCAACATTTTGGAGATAGTACGTTATATCTAACCTATGCAATCACCATGGCTAGAAATGCTTGGACACTTTAAACTAAATTTAACATTTTAAACGTGTCCGATTAAAGCCTGCGAGGCCAAATGCAGTCCAAGCGACCCGACACAACGAATACATAAAGCCAGGCTAGATCGTTTCATGGCCAATGCAGTGCAGTCAGGCTTGCTCTTTTAGCGCGGGCACTAGCCAAAACCTAAAGCAAAACCTGCTCAACTCGGCTTGAATCAGTGTTCAGTGGCAATCGATCCAGTCCTTGCACTGCTTTAGCTAGCCTATCAGGGAAGCCTCGCTCTTGTGCCAGGCTCGTCAATTGGCAGCCCTCTTTCTGCATTTTTCTTTCCCTGTTTGCCCCCATCAAAATTTATATAATTCAGGAACGGTTATTAACCGATCCATTTCAACAATACGAAATTGCGAGTTTCTCTCGATCGCAAACACACGATCAGTTGCGCCCTTTACAGCCGAATACGGCAAGAAATGCATCGCTCCCTCCAAATTAAGCTCCGGAGAGCTGAACTAATTAAAGCAAACCCACGCTGCAAATCAAGAAGAAACTTTTAGGTGTCGTGTCTCTCGCGAAGGGGGAGTGAATCATCTTGAGTAGCCGCCTTCCTCCTGCTCGCCGAAGCAGTACATTCCTTGCAGCAATGATCCGTCGGAGCGAGGCGCGCTGCAGCATCCGGAGCTCTGCGTCGACATCGACTCGTGCTCTATCTGCCACGCCAGCTGCAGGAGAGGGTTGCGCATAAGCTGAAGCGCCGGCGGCCGCCAACGTCTGCGCCACCTGCGTCTGCAGGGTCGCGACCTGCATGCACGCGTTTCAATTCGTTGCACCGTCATGCAAGCGTTACATGCACGTGCGCGCGGCTACGTAGCTGCTATTGCAGCGCGAAGATGTCGGCGGCGCAGCCTGGCCTGCGCCTCGTAGGTGACGGTGGGTGCCGCCCCGTCCTCCGCGCAGAAGTAGGACGCGAACACGCACTCCGTCGAGCACTTGAGCTGCAGGAATTTGCACGCGCCGCAACCACCAGAGGACACCATGGTCGTGTCGTGTCGACCCATCGCTGTACCTACAAGGCTACAAGCTTATGGCGCTTTTACGTCGCATTAATACTAATAATATTAATATATGATAATAGTAGAAATTAGATCTAGCAATTGATTTACTTATGTTATTCCTACTACTACACTGCCAAAAGAAGTATAAATATAGAAAAATTTTAGTAGTACACAGTGGGTAGTATATATCATATCTACCCAATGATTTGTTAAGATTGTTTCTACTATTCTATTACAAGAGAAAATATAAATAAATATTAGCTAATCTGATCCATTGGATCGAAAATAATAATCGATCCATATTGAATCTAGTGTATATCATTTCTAAATATATACTAGTCAATCTAATTTATTGAATAAAAATAATAAATAATTTATATTAAATTTAGTGTATAAGTAAAACAGATCTCTACAAATGGGATGCTAGGGCTGCCGCCTGCAGCGCAGGGGACTGGGGCAGAGAAGAATGCACATCATGTACAGGATAGCGAGGGACTCGTGTGTAGTTTGAGGACACCACCAAATACTTGAATATAAATTTCGTAAAAAATAAAAAAAGAAGAGCATCTCTTGCGTACGAACCTCTCCAATATTATTTTTTTTTTTAAAAGAAAATAGCTACATACACACGTACACACACCACATGTATGTACACATATCCACGCATGCATTCGTCTCTACGAGAAAGTTGAGTTTAAGAATCGAGCCCAGACCGACGGGGCAAACATCGTCACTATCTATCGCTAGGGATGACAATTGGGCGTGTACCTCCGGGTATGACTGCTGCCCACCCGAATCCGAAACCCGAAATGATGGTACCCACCCGAACTCGAAACCCAAAACGGGCACGGATGTGTACCCACACCCGAACCCGATAGGTACCAAAAACCCGATGGTACCCAAAACCCAAACCCAAACCCTGATATCTAGAAATCGGTGCATCATGTGTCTCCCGATGGGTACCCGAACCCAATGGATACCCGAACCCGAACCCAAGTAGGGAGATTGGAGAAGTAATATTTTGTTTTTTAATGTATATTTTAAGTATGGCCCACATGTCATAGGATACCCACGGGTACCCATGGGTACAAATTGGTATCCATGCTCATCCTATAACCTTATCGGGTACTCAAACTCGAAAACCCGTGGGTCTAAAATGCTATTCGTGCACACTCTTATTAGGTTGGGTACCCGCGGGTACCCAAACCCATGGTAAAACTGCCATCCCTAACCATCGCTGAGCCATTGCTCAGTCCTCCAATATTGTTATTTCGCATAGTTTATAGACCACACATTTCATAAGGGGGGTATCTACGCCCACCTTTTATGCAAATTGGTTATGAAGTACAACTGAGTTTCACATCTACACTATTAACTAGCGTCAGTGTCCATATTTAAGACCTGGGGTTTTAGATCGAGTTTATGAATATAATTCGAGTTGTCTTTTGTCCATAAAATAAAGATTAAAAGGAGTAGAAAATGTAATTGCTTCTTTATTGAGTCACAAATGATTTACATAATACAGACTTAAGTAAAAATTAAGAACACTAATGCCTAATCTTAATTAGCTTATCTAATCTCCACCCTCTTCCTTGAATCCTTGCGAAAACCTTATATTTATAGCGTCGAAGGGATGGCAATTTGTCGTCTTCTAAAATGTGTCTTCCCATGAAAAGTTGTCTTCTTATCAACAGATGTCTTCTCGTTAAAAGGTGTTTTTTAATAAAGATACTATCTTTGTAGAGAATAACTTTCAAATATCCGTCTGTACCTATCAGAGAGATCGTCTTTCATACCCAAGCCTTATGCGGAGATAACCTCTTTCTTGACCTCAACTAGGTCAGGGTGTAAATTTACCCACATTCGACCTGTATGCTGGTCGAGGTTATTCTACCAGTGTGTATCTATCAGGTCGGGATTGTTAGGGCATATATGATCAATATTATTTGTATTGGTCGGAGATATTTTCACGTGACTAAAATTAACTCTGGCTGAAGTCGTAACAAGGCAATAGGCCTTGGGCCTTATTTTTATTCATGTACTCTTTTTCTTTATAACACTTTAGGTTCAAATAATAGAATATGGTACATTAATTGTTGTCAGCTAGTACATGAGCTTGTTGGTACATGTAGCATCACACTTTGAGAACTTACATGATTTATAAGTTTCGTGAGGTTGCGAGGAGAACAAAAATTTGAACAATTACATGATTTATAAGTTTTGTGAGGTCGTGAGGAGAACAAAATTTCGAACAAGATGTGCACAAGAAGGGGAGAAAATATTAGGTCATTTTAAAACGGAGAAGGTGGCTAGTGAAGTTGTGATGAGTTCGACCAAAGTGGTTCAGGCTGTGCTGGGACCCAGACAAGAGGGAAAGAAGCAGCAACCATGACGCCTTTTGTCCGCCGATTGCCGTATACTTTTGGAGAGTTTGGACCGCCTCATACGTCGATTCTGCTGCCTTTTCTTTGCTGGTAGTGTTTCGGGAAATTTTAGTATTTGATATAAGATTTGACCCGTATACGCAAAATGATACAACACTTTAGTATATTTACAAAAAACATACTCATGCCCGGTTATGGCGTATGCATAAACAAAATTTCAAATTTAATAGGATTTTTGGGTTATTTTTTTTTATTTTAGCACGGTTTTGATTAACAAAAAAAAATCTTTTCCACACCCGGTTTTTGGTCAGGCGCGCGCGCGCGCGCGCGCGCACACACACACAGAGAGAGAGAGAGAGAGAGAGAGAGAGAGAGAGAGAGAGAGAGAGAGAGAGAGAGAGAGAGAGCTTATTTTAGCACTTTTTTGACTAACAAAAAAATATACCATATACCTGGTTTTTTAAAAACCAGGTTGGGGCAAATATGCAATACCCGAGATCTGGGAAACAGAATACATCATATCCGGAATTTGAAATTCCGGGTATGCATAACCGGAATTTCAAATTCCGGGTACGAGTGAGTTTTTTGTAAATACACAAAAATGTTGTATCGTTTTGTGAATATAGGTCAAATTTTGTATCAAATACAAAAAATTCCTAGTGTTTTGTGTCTGTTTGCTAAGGTATCAGCCTATTCGTTAAATCAACATAAAGAGTTACGAGAATTTAAGAAGTGAAGATATAAAAAAAATTTAAGAGAGTGTTTAGACAGAATCTAAGTGTTTTTTTTTTGCTAAATAGCACTTAAATTTGAGCCTTTAAATCTATATCTAATGGATGAAATCAATTTACCTCATCTCCTCTCATTTGAGTATTATTTTATCAAGGAGTATTTAACTTTTTAGGTATTGGATGGGGAAACCTTTTTACATCTATTTTATCAAGGAGTGTTTAACTTTTCAGGTATTGGCTGGGGAAACTTTTTATATCAATTATATATTAGTTTTACATAAATTAAATTATGTAAAAATGATTCTTTTCTGCATGACTTTTTTACATCAATTACGTACTAGTTTTTACACAAATTAAATTATGTAAAAAATAATGTGACAATTTGTAAAAAGAAAGATGAACAAAATAAACTATAAGGAACACAATAAATAAAAAAACATAGATCACAAAGTCAAAATGATAAAGTATAACGTGGATCAGAAAGCAATATCTAATAAACAAAAAAATTATTGAGTGCTCATAAAAAAACACTAATATTAATAGACAAAAAAACTGGGTGCTCAAAACCAAAAAAAAAACACTCAAGTACGATTTAACAATTTCCAAAAAATAATGATAATTTGAGAGAAATTTCTGATACCTTCTATTACCTTCTACAAATGGTAAAAACTCTTCTTCTTTTTTATTGCTTCACCTTCCGTTCGGCACACCAAAGCTTGTTTGTTGCACAAAATTTCGGGTCTTACCTGTAGGTCACATCACACGGTCGATCTGTCCCGAGTCCCGACACGAACTTAGGCTACTTAGCTACATCGCTATCAATTATGCCTTTGTTAAAGCCAACAAAATGGTACAGAGTTTGGTTATACTGGTACTCTTGCACTTAATTTGCAGTGACGAAAATAACATCGGGACGAATGGTTCTCCTTCTCTGCAGACTTCAGTTGCATGCAGCTTTGTTACTACTTGATTCATGGTCGAGGGCATGATACACATGATTAAGGACACTAGATTGTCCTTAATTTTAAACAATTTGGGTTGTTGCAAAGCTCACCTCAGGTGCGTCAGCCTTGAAAAAAAATCAAATCAACGGCTGCTATACTGGCTCGCGATAAACAAGACCATGGAGCGGAATAGAAATAGTTTGCACGTAACCTGACTAGTTTATTCAATGATGCGAGCCTCTCCGTACTAGGGATGGGAATTGGGTAGGTATCTTCGCCTCAAACCCGAACCCAAATAACGTGTCACCCGTCCAAATTTACTAAATTTCACGGACACAGATCTATACCTACGTTTGAACTCGATGGGTACCCGATACCTAATGGGTACCCATAGGTACGTTGGCGTCGGGGACAGAGATGGGCGGCACGGGGAGAGTGGAGACTCCTGGCACGAGGATGGGAGGAGGGGTGGAAGGCGGCGCTGAGGAACGGGAAGGTAGGCAGTAGGAGGAGGTGACGACGTGAAGGAGGGGTGACGCCGACACGTTCGGGCGGCGCATGGAGGAGCAACACTGAGGGGGGCCATGTGCGACTGTGACCTCGTAGGTGGCGACCTTGACCCAAGTCGGGGAGTGATGGGGGAAGGAGGCACGGCAGGGAGGGAGTTTGGCGAGAGGGGAACGAAGGGGAGGAATTGAGGAGATCGGGTGGGCTAAGTGGGCATGCTGCCGGAGGGGGAAGGGGAAGGCGGAGGGGGCATGCGTATCTAGCCGAAGGGTGAAAGGGAAGGCGCCGCACCGCGCCCTGCACATCGTAGCCATCACCACGCCTTGCACGCCGTAGCCGTTGCCACGCCCACCGACGCCATGGCCGCCACGCCCCATTGCCCACCCCGCGGCCACGCCGCTCGCCTGAGGGGGAGGGGAAGGGTAGAGGAGGGGATAGGGGTAGGTGGACGGAGGGAGAACAGGAGGGGGAGCCGGAGGTAGGGAGTTGGCAGGGCCAAGGCGGGGTGAAGGGGGCACCGTGTGGGGAAGGGAAGGCTGAGGCCGGCGGGAGGCGACAGGGGCCGAGCGGGGCGTTGTCGTCGGGGGCTGAGGGCCTGAGGTGGGGTTAGGGGAGGGGCAATGGAATGCAGGAGGAGCCGAGGGCGAGGGCACTGGGCGCGGCAGAGGCGCAGGAGTCAAGGCAGGTGGAGCTGCGTGGGGGGAGGGAATGGGGTATTGATCGAGGATTAGGGAATTGCGGAGGAGCAGAGGCATAAGGCATTAAGCTTTTTAATATATATGTATATATATATATGTATATATGTATATAGGCAACATATCCAGTGAAAACCCTCCTTACCGTGAAAACTTCGTGAAACCCACGTATAAAAGTTTTGAAAAATTCTCAAAAAAATTTCATACGTAGAGGAGGTGAGGTTCTACAACCCTATGAAATTTGAAGATCAAACTCAATTGCATTTGAAAGATATGAAAAAGACAAATTGCAAAATGAATAGTGCTAAATAGTGAAAAATCACTATTCATATTGAATTTGTCTTTTTTATATCTTTCAAATGCTATTGTGTTTGGTCTTCAAATTTTACAAGGTTGTAGAACATCATCTCCCCTACATATGATAATTTTTTGAGTATTTTTCAAAACTTTTACACGTGGGTTTCACGGAGTTTTCACGGTAAAGGGGGTTTGCACTAGATATCTCCCCTATGTACATACATACATATATATATATATATATATATATGTACATACATATATATATGTATGTATATATACATACATATATATATGTATGTACATATCTTAACTATTATAAGAATGAGTTGGTGGTGATGGTGAGTCCGCTGTGCCATTCTTGGGCGATCTGATGAGGGCCCAAGGCCCAGTAGGTGAGTCACTATTGCTTTGCTAACCTATAGTTGTAAATCTGCAGGATAACTCAATATAGATGATTTGATTTATTTACTAGCTTACAAAGATATGTTTTGCTTGATATGTGTGTTACAGAAAATTGATTTATTGTATGGTTTAGGATCCTGCATTATAATTATGTATTATTCTCTTTTGAAATTCCGTTGCAACGCGCGGGCATCTTACTAGTATATATATATATATATGGATCTCATATGTCATAAGATACTCATTGGATATCAATGGGTATAAAATAGAGATCTACGTTCATCTTATGACCTTATCAAGTACCCCAAACCTGAAAACCCGTAAATCTAAAAGGGTATCCTTATTAGATCGGGTACCTATAGGTACCCAAATCCATAGTTAAATTTGCCATCTCTACTCCGTACGTGCAAACGATTACTCCTTTCCTTTTCCACCAATGGTCTGATGAGATAATGTACGCGCCAATGCACTTCTGACTACCCCGTTTGTCTGTTTCCTCTGATTTCTTTTCTGTGTGCATGCAAATTTGCGCCTGTATGTGCATTATTATGCAAAGCATGCGTACGTGTACATGTCCTCCCCGACAAGAACACGGGCGACGGCCGGTAAGTGTCCATGAGATTAAACAAGTGGGCTAGGTGCGAACTAAGCTAAGGTGTGGGCGAAGAGAGGAGAAAAAAAATGCGGAGCATGCCGACACCTGATAAAAATACTAGAATTTAGAATTCAGAATGCCATTTTGTTTTTAAAAATCAACGGAGGGCTGCCCTAGCTAGGAGCCCTCCAGAACTGTTCATACCTTCACCCACCCCTTAAGGTCTTGTGGTTGCGTCGTATCCAGACTAGGGGTGAAAATGGTACGGGTTAATCCCGACCGATCCGGTACCGAATCCGTTAAAAACCGTATCCGGGAAAAAAATTCCGTATCCGGCCGGATTCGGATACGGTAACGGATACGGTAGACGGGATATCCGACCGAATAGCTACGGTATATGGTAACCGGATATTATCCGACCGGATATCCGAATCAACAAAACAAGGGTACTCCGTACTCAAGTCAAGACTCAAGGGTCAAGGGCTTCCCATTCGATTCCCGCAAGCCTCAGTCTTTGCCTCCCCATTCGATTCCCCAACCCGAAAACTAACCCTAGTGCTTGAGCCTCCGCCGCCGCCACCGCATGAATTCAGTGTGTTGGCCTGTGGGCGAGCGGGACTTAGTTGTTCAAGTTATGTATGAATTTGATACCTTGTTATACTTGTGTTGTGTGAGTTGTCAAATTTATGTAATATATATGAATTTGTCAAATGTTTCAACAAGTATGTATCCGTTTGTATTATCCGTTTCCGAACCGAATCCGGTATGTATCCGCTCCGACATTACCATATCCGAAACTCCGAAATATCCATATTCGTATCCGTATTCGGTCTTACCATATCCGATTCCGAATCCGGAAAAAAAATATGGGTTAGGATACGGGAACAGCAATATCCGACCGTATCCGATCCGTTTTCACCCCTAATCCAGACAATCCAAAGCAGCAGGAACAGGATGGAGTTCTTCCATGAGGGTGTTGGCGGGGGAGGCAAGCAGTAATCGCTTAATTCGCATCTTTGTTGATTCAATGAGTGCCGAGTGCCGAGTGGATGGTCAGGCTACAAAGAGATGCACAATGGCTTCCTCGGTGCCCGGACAGAAGGGGCAGGGGCAGTCTGAGTTGGCCACCCATCCAAGCCTCATGATCCAGAATAATATATTTCTGGTCTTTCTTTGGGGGGCAAAGCTGCTCCGGTTGAACTCCTGTAGCTGCAATCCTCATGATCACATCCGGCGCTTTGGAGTGCTCGGTAGGTGAATTCTTCCGTTTTCCCCGGCCGGGCTTACCATTCTCTATCCGCGATAGGTGAGAGTAGCTGCGGGGTGATACGCGCCTGAAGGAAAATTTGCTTATTTGCCCTGAAGTTCATCAGTCTTTGGTTATTTATCCAAAATTGATGAGCATTTGATCATTTGCCCTGTAACGTCCCACTGACATGCGGGTCCTAGGGCCACATGTCAGTGAAACGTTATAGGGCAAATGAGCAAAGACGTATCAACTTTGGGCAATTGAGCAAAGGAGCATCAACTTCAGGGCAAATGATCAAATCCCCCGCGCCTGAAGGAGCTCCAGCTCCTCATTTGTTGTTGAGGACAAGCGGGAGCGGAGAGGAAGAGTTAGCGTGCCAGGCACTAGTGCCTCCGCCACCGTCACCGCTGTTTGCGTGTAGCGTGAGTAGATCATCGGAAGGGTTGTGTCGAGCAGGCCAAGGGACATCCAGTTATCATGCCAGAAGGTGGTTGTAACTTGTCGTGCCGCTGCTGTCTTGGAGGTTAGAACCCTGGAATTTTTATTATAAATATTTATTTTTTATTCGTGTATTACAAAAATATACACGCATTTTATTTTTTTTGCAGAAATAATCTTCACTCGCGCCACGCTGACACGAAAAGAGACGGTCGCGCCACGTCAATGCGACAGTGAGCCACTCGCGCCACGTCAACGCGACCGTGAGGCACTCGCGCCATGCTGGCGCGACAAACACACGTCAGCGCACACGCAGCAATGGGGCGCGGCACACGTCCGCGCACACGCAGCAGCACGTAGCAAGCCGGGGCACCACGTCAGCGACCACGCGCAGCAATCGCGCCATCGTGGCGCGACAGGGGGAGCAGTCACTCCACGCTGGCGCGACAGAGGAGCGGGCAGGTGCGCGGTGAATTTCTCCACGTGACCACGACTAAGTCCATTTTTTTTTACTTTTTCCTCAATCGCTACATGGTGTAGCGACCATGCAACTTTTGCAATTTTTTTATTTTTTCCTCACCTCAATCGGTACACTATGCAGCGATTCCTCACCTGATTTTTTTTCTAATTTTTTTCCATTCAATTCGGTTTTTTAATTCAATAATTTATATCTTTTGCTAGAAAGCTTCAAATCGAACGAAATAAATTTCTAAATTTATATTAAACTATAAGGATTCAGATTATACAATAAAAACTACTATATTCTATGTAGATTTAAATTGTTTAAATCGAGGTTACTTCAAGGGCATTTTATGTATTATGAAGAAATTATACAAGCTATGGCTCCACAAATTATGAAATAAATATAACTTATTCTTGGGGTCTTAGATGTCTCAATTTTGCAAAAATATTTAGGAATGAACTCAGTTTAATAAACCAAATAACTATAAGAATCATCTCTTGCATGCAACATGAAGTAGTTAAAATATAGATAAACCAAATAACACAAGGGTAGACTTCCACATGATCTTTCATCTTCAAAAACCATAAAGGCTCTCACCATTCAATGTAGATCGTGTGGCTGAGATCAATCAGAGTTATTGGAAACCTTAGCAAATCCCGATCATTGATTTCCGTGAGTGGCCCAGATTGGATCAAGCCTTCGTGCATCTCGCCCGCTAACCGCGACATGTGGATGGCTACGATGCGTCACTCCGGCACTACCACCTTATCTGTCGCGGTTTCCATGATTTTTCATAGAGGCCAGAGGGGTATTTAATGCATTTGATCATCGCATTCCTAAATATTTTTGCAAAAAATGGGACATCTAAAACCCCAGGAACAAGTGATATTTATTTCATGATTTTTGGAGCCATGGTTCGTATAGTTCCTTCATTATACATAAAATGGTATTTATGTAAACTTGATTCAAACAATTTAATTCTGCATGGAACATAATAGTTTTTATTATATAATCTGAATCATTATAATTTAATACAAATTTAGAAATTTATTTCGTTAGATTTGGAGCTTTTTACCAAAAGGATATAAAACATTAGGTTAAATTCAAAAAAGAAAATAAAATAAAACATAAAAAATGATTTTTGTAATACACAGATAAAAATGATTATTTTAAAAACTTTCACAAAAAATGATTAGGTTACTTTCGGAAAAGGAAATAACAAAAATGATTATGCCTGTAAATACCAAAAATTTTATTGTATAATCTAAATCTTCAACTTAACTCAAACTTAAAATTTTACTTTACTTTATTTAAATCTTCCAAACAAAAGATATAAATACAAAATTTAAATAATACAAAATAAAATAAAAAACCTCTCATTACCCCTCCCTGTCACCCCCTCCATGTCACTCCTATCTCCTCCTGCTCACTCCCCGTCACCCCTGCCTCTTCACCCCTCCACGTCACCCCTCCCCGCTCCGCCCTCCCTACCAGTCAGCCCCCTCCCGCTCCCCCTCCCTCCCCGACAGCCCCCTCCCGCGGGCAGAGCCCCAATCGCGCCATGGTGGCGTGATTCACGACCAGTCGCGATTACGTGGCGCGATTCACGGCCAGTCGCGTCGACGTGGCGCGATTGGAGGTCATTTCTGCAAAAAAAAAATGCGGGTATATTGTTGTAATACACGAATAAAAAATGAATATTTATAAAAAAAATTCTAGAACCTTGTGGCCTGTTCGTAAGTTCAACTGTTGGTTTTTTTGTAGCCGAAAGCTGAAATCTAGCTGTTTATCTGCTCCGTATCTTTATTTGATAGGATATCTGGAAAATATCTGATAAATCAACAAAATGACTATCCGATAAAATATCAATATCCTTTATTATCTTTTATGGTTTTCTAGTCATTGACTAATTCATAATATGAATTTATATTTAATTATGTTTATGTTGTTACGTAGGATAAATAATTCTCTACTAGTTACTATAATTTGACACTTTCGTTATTAAAGTTACATCTTTTCTTTATGTGCGTATCCATTAAATTATCTGCGACTGATTTTCGAATCCGATCTGCATCTACCTTGTGTCTATATCCCAAAAAATCCGTATCTAATTCCGAATTTAGGGTAAAAATATATGTTATAATACGGAAAAAAAATATTTATCTATATCCAACCCGTTTTCATCCTAGTTACAACTAGGCAGGGTTGATCTCTTAACAGGGGGTGTGAGAGAACAGAATCCTGCAAGATGAGTCGTTGTAGGACATCTGTGACAATTAATTAGGAACAGTTAGGGGGACGGTGGGTGTCCCTGCCTTAATCCTTCTTTGCACTGTATCCAACGGCCGGGGACTCCATTAACGAGAATAGCCGTGCGACCAGTGGTGAGAATTGATTGCATCTAGTGTAGCCAAGTACTCCAGTGCCAAAGCCCCCAGTCTATAGTACATGATGCAGGTTATCCCAGCTAATCGAGTCAAAGGCTTTCTTGAGGTCCATCTTAAGTGCAATTACTGATACTTTCCTCTTGTAACAACATTGCACCAGCTTCACAGCATAAAGAAAGCTGTTGGACATATTGCGGCCCCGGATGAAACCAGACTGACTGACTGAGACTAGGTCGATGATGAACTTCTGTAATCTCGTTGTCAGTATTTTGGTGATGAGCTTCATGACACAATTCTGAAGGGAGAGTGTGGTGACCCACAAAATTAGTCCAGAGTAACGATAGTCCTATCGCTATTACTCTACTAACCGATCAAAACATCGAGTGCACCCGATGTTTTGTCAATACACCATGTTCAGAGAGTTGCAACAGAAACAATAATTAGATACTGAAATGAAAACTTTAATACATTAAACATAGAATCCAAGTAAAACATAGATGTAATACCAAAAGTATTGATTATTCCACATACTGACAAAGTTGATACACCGTCTATCCAACCCTCTACCCTTTCTGGTAGTCCTCAGCCGCCTCGTCACCCCAACCAATTGCTTGAACACCGGAGCCAATCTCTAAGCAAAGGGGGATTTAGCAAGAGTGAGTACAAAAGTACTCAGCAAGCATTATTAACAAAATACATTAAATGGAAATTTACCATTTTCAAAACCATTTCAAGAACTTTCCATAACCATCTGGTGAACCTTTCCTCAAAACCATTTTCAGGAAATAGAGTTTTTATTAGGAAAGTAGTGTTGTGAATTTTAATTATCTAAAAATGCTACTAGCACTCGTATATGAATAGCTTCCGTAGCCTCCAATCCAGGGAGACAAACATGAATTCATGATTTGACACTGCGCAGGTTTGTACCACTTTACCCATAATGAACCCAATCGCAGCTGGGAACCTAAAATGTTTATCACTAATAAGGTATTAGATCTCCAACCCTGATAGCCAATGAGGCAATGAGTAGTGGCGTTCTCCATTGATTTTCACCTACTCTCAACATACTAGTTGTACTCTGACTAGTTACGCAGTTGTTGACACCAAGATTTGGCGCTCAACTAATCGGGTAAACATGATCGATTTAGGTAGTTGTGGCTGATTTGGAAGGGTAAGGTTGAACAAGGATGCGAAATAAAATCTGACCATCGGTTTTTTGCAAAAAAAGTTTATTTTGGGGGATTAAAGTTGACACGTACTTTTACGAGAGTTGGAGAAGGATATGATTGGCCTCGGCGATATAAAAGAGGACGACGGGCAACATAGAAATGGACAATCAATTAAATAACTCGCATTACTCTTTACTTTTCTGTTGACTAGTAGTAGTACTTTAGATTTGTAAGCTTTCTTCTGTAATTCACCTAAATCAATAAAGTTTCACATCACCGATTATTGGTTTCGTCGACTTATGCTACCTAACCCAGGTGTGCCTTTTCTCCAATCCTGTTGTGCGTCACCTTTTTCGAGAAAAATATACCTTTATCATTATCAAATCAGCTAAATTAGGTTGATTAGATTTATTGGATACTTTTATATAATCAGCTTGAACAACTGGTTAGATCAATTGAAGTTTATATTTTGGGAAATTTAAATATTCTTGTAATCTTTATTTTTTTGATGTAATTTAGTAATCATGTACACGATAATCGATATAATTGTTGTAGGCCACTTGTAAAGATTTATGTACTTCTTTTTTGTTTTAACTGCTATTGGTGTAAATTGTGTTGTATAAATTTTTGTATAATGTTATTGCTAGTGAATGGATATAACGATTATCGTTTGTTGTAATTGATGTTTGTATAAATTGTGATGTGTGAATATACTTGTTGTGTTATAATTCAACTTCGTGTAATTAAAGCTTCTATCAAGAAAGAGATTGGTTTGTTTGATCTGCGACTTTCCATTTGTTTATTAATATTAAAATTTTAATTCTCCGATTACTATATTGAACATAGAAAGATTCAATGTATGTATGCATGTTTGTTTCAAATTGTTTGATAAATTGATGAGGTTTATCTTTGGATAATTTTAATTGGTGATTTTTCTTTTGTAATCTAAAGTATCTTATCCTAATTCCCTTTTTTCAAGGTGTTAATTAGGCGGGTCCTTTCAGCCATTGGCCGTAACTCATCAGCAGTGACAGCATCATCCTTCTTTGGCTTTAGTGCGATGTAGGGCTGTTTGATGCATTCGAGTTGTACAGTGCCCGCGTGAAAGTCTTTCAGGAGCTGTTGGAGATCGTGGCTGGTAGTGGCCCAAAATGCTCTGAAGAAGGCAGGGCCTAGGCCATCCAACACAGGGCTGCTGTTAGGTCTCATACCCAAGGGCTTGGTTAATGTCATCCAAGGTGAAAGGCTCTTCAAGTATCTGTAGATTGATTGGGTGAGGGTAGCGGGTGCTGAGATCGAATTGTGAAGCAGTTGGGGTTGCCAATCCTAGCAGAGTGGCGTAGTAGTTGTTCTTTTTCTTGATGAGTATATACGAGTGTTCCTTGGTCATGCAACACTTTGATTCTACTCTATTGGAACCTGGCAGATGCGCTAGCATGGAAGAAGGCTGCTGTCATTGCCATGTTTGCAAAGCTTGAACCGATTCCTTTGTTTCCAATATAGCGATGACGCCTCAAGCAAACCCTGCAAGAGAGCCTCTCCAGGTGCGAGGCGGCAAAGCTCCTCTATTAGATCAAGTAGTTTTATGACCTGCGCCAGCAGTTAGCGGTGATAGCTCTTGTTCTCTTCTGCTGTCATGCTCATTTCTTGGATTCCGCCCGGACCCATTTGAGTTTTCTTACGATCCCCTGGGCGGTTCTAGGAATTTGGTTATGCTGTTGGTTCCAGACTTGTATCATGAGATCCTTTTAGGAGCCGAAGAGGGTCCAGTATATTCAATGCGGAAAATTGGGGAAGCAGGAGCGGAGGAGGCAGATACCACTAGTGTCACATGATCAAAGGTGGCCTTGACGAGAGAGTGAAGCTTAGGCCCCGTTTGGTACGGTTCCAGATTCTAGTAGAAACGGAAACGGTTCCAGATTCTTGGTAGAAACGTTTCACGTAGAATCAGAACCACTTTTTACAAACCGTTTGGTACGGTTCCAGATTCTAGTAGAAACTAGTGAAACAGGGTTGAGGATGATTCAACCACGGTATGGAAAAAGGAGAAACGTTTCGAGGAGAATCGTTCCGAGTTTTAGCCCGTTTGGCTAGGTTTCTCCCAGATTCTAGTAGAAACAACTCGGTTCCAAGTTGCCAAACGGGGTCTTAGTATCGAAGAGCTTTGGGTAGGATAGTTCAAACTAAAATATCTAAGGACTTCTATCTAGGCTGACAAAACTCACTAGATCGGATGTGCAGCCGATAATTGACAAGGTCCGAGCCAGATTGGCAGGATGGAAAGGGAGACTTCTATCTAGGGCAGTTAGATTTGTCCTGGACTCCTGGTGAATTCGGTCCTCACTTCAATGGCGGTATACCACATGACGGCTTTTGCACTGAACAAATGGACGATCAAAAGGCTAAACAGGATTAGAAGAAGCTTTATCTAGAGAGGGGAGCAGGGTTGCACAGGAGGCCTCTGTGTAGTCAACTGGAACAAGATGTGCAGACCAAAGGCTTTGGGAGGTTTGGGGGTAAAAGACCTCACTAAATTTGGATGAGAGCTCTGTCTTCGCTGGCTCTGGTATGAATGGAAAGACAAGGATGGACACGTCATGTGATGACACTGACTGCGGCCTCTTCAATGCCAGTACTCAAATTGTACAGGGAAGTGGGGCTACAACAAAAATCCGGACTTCTAGATGGTTACACGGGGCCTCTCCAAGGGAGCTGGCAGCAAAGTGTTTTCGCCTCATGTCACGATGACACTGCACAACACAGTCTAGCAAGAACTATCTACGAGGAGTTTGCTCTGTCCTTTGCGATTAATAACAACACATGTCTAGCTAGATGAGTGTGTTAGCCTATGGCAAGCCATATAGCACACTACCTAGCTTGGCCCGACGTATAGGACGACATCATTTGGAAGTGGTCTATTGACGGAAGGTACTTGGTCAAAACAACATACAATGCGTAATTTCAGGGTTTAGTCCCGGATCGTAATTACACTCTTATTTGGTGATCGAACACAAAAAACAGATGCAAGTTCTTCACATGGATTCTTCTCCACAACAGAATTTTAACTGTTGAAAGACTAGCAATAAAAGGATGGACACATAGTATTTCTTGCTTGTTATGTGGATTCGAACCGGAAACGGCCAACCATTTACTAATCCTTTGCCCATTTACAAAACAGGTTTGGAGGAAGGTTTTCCATTACTGTCGCATACACATGCCCAGCTCACAGTTCAGAACAGGAGATGACACAATAGTCAGGTGGTGACAGGCAGTTAGGGAGTGCCACAGCACCGGAGAAAAGACGTCAACGGTGCGCTCATATATGGTATGGGTTATGAAACTTGTGGAAAGAATGAAACAACAAGATCTTCAATACGTCCTATCAAATGGTGGAAAATGTAGTTAGCACCATCACACAAGATCTTCAGAATCGTAGATCGACGCCGGCGCTTGCACAAACATGAGAAGCACAACCTACACATTGAAGTTTGTCGACCTCCCAGGAGGCATTTCCAACCATCCTAATTTGTAGTCCCATTGCATAGATTATGTTCTTTCTTCAGCCTTTATCTTTTGTTTTACCTGGGTCACAGCTGCTTATTGCCAGAACTTCTTCTTGCCACATTTCCTATCTATAATGTAGGCAGAGCTCCTGCCATTTCCTTTCAAAAATATCTGAGGACTTTCTCTTAATATATCACATGTTATCTTCTCCATTTACTTTTATCTTTCTAATTCCCTCAACTCCTTCCTTACTCCCTAAAACAAAATTTTCAAATAAAAAAATTTAACTTCAAAAATTTTAAACATAAAGTTTCATCTCGGAAAAATTTTAATCAGGAGATTTCAACATGAAAAAATTTAACTAGGCAAAATTTCAACATGGAAAAATCAAATCGCTCGAAAAATTTTCAATCAGCAAATTTTCAACCGAGGAAATTTCAATTCGAGAACTTTCAAGTAGAAAAATTTCAACTTGAATTTTTTTAAATCAGATTAATTTCAAATGGGAAATTTTAGAATGAGAAATTTCAAAAAAAAAAGTTCAAAATTTTTTATTAGAATTTTTTGGTTCAAAAAATATCAGTTCAAAAAATTTTGGTTTGAAACTTTTGATTTGAAAAAGTTTTGATTCAAAAAACTTTCATTAAAAACTTTTGAAAATGCCTAATTCAAAAAACTTTTGTTTCAATTTTTTTTTGAAAATGGTTAACTCAAAAAACTTTCGGTTCAAAAAGTTTTGATCCTAAACTTTTAAAAATTGTTAAAAATACTTTTTATTAAAAAACTTTGGAAAAATTTTGAAGACATAATCTTTTTTTAGTTTGAGGGAAAAGGAAAGGGGAGGAAAGTGGGGTGAAAGGGATGCCGCTAAGTGTCGCAACGAGAAAGTCTTTGAAAGGGAAGAGAAGTGGGGTAAGAAAAGAGGTGCTAGCACATGTCACAACGAGATGATATCCTCCCTCAAATTAGCAAGGATACGACTAGTTTGAGATTACCATCAAACTAAAAAAAATTAAGAACACCCTCTTAGAATACTATGTGTCATCTTCTCCAACCACCTCCATCTTTTCCCCTTCCCTCATCCCTACTCACTTCCCCTACCTCCCTTTCTTCATCTCTAAAACAAAAATTAAAGTTCAAAAATTTTAAATAGGGAAGTTTCAAATCAATTTTTTTTAAAAATTAGATAGTTTCAACTCAAAAACTTTTAAATAAAAAATCCTCACATTAGAAAGTTTCAAGTCAAAAAGTTTCAGCTTTGAAAACTTTCAATTCAAAAACTTTTTGTTTGAAACTTTCGATTCAAAATTTTTTGGTTCGAAAAGTTTTGATTCAAAAACTTTTGAAAGTGATTAAAAATACTTTTTATTCAAAAACTTGGGAGAAAATTTTGAAAAAAACAATATTGAGTTTGAGGGGAAGGGAATGGGGGTGGAAAGGTGGATGAAGAGGATGGCACCAAGTATCACGAAGAGGAAGCCTTTGAAGGGGAAAAGAGATAGGGGAAGCAAGAAAGTGATACCACTTATCACAACAAGAGGCGTTCCCTCATATTAGCAACTAGGTGCGGATGCGCAGTGTCACGCTACGCCACACGAGGGTGATTTTTAAGAACTTCAGGTTTTTTGGGTTGTCTTTGTGGGAAAAATCAATTTTAGAAGTTTTTGGAGGCCTTTAGTGAAACAACGGACCTAGATGTAATCTTAGGATTTTTTGCGAACCTTTGCGCCAAATAAAAAAAAAACCAATATAGCAGGCCCGAATGTAATTTCAGATTATTTGGTGTCCTTTGCGAAAAATTTAAGGAGGCCTTTCACGCCTTTCGCAAAAAGCCGGACCTAGATGTAATCACGGGATTTGGGGTGTGTGGGGGGGGGGGGGCTTTGCGCCAAATAAAAAACCAATGTAACAGACCCTAATATAATTTTGGATTATTTGAGGGCCTTTGTACAAAAACAAACCAATTTCAGAAGATCCGAATGTAATTTTGGATTATTTGGGGGTGTTTGTGCAAAAACAAACCAATTTCAGAAGTTTCGAGGGATTTCCCGTAAGAAAATGGACTAATATGTAATTTCAAAAAATTATGAGCATTTTTCGGCAAAAAATCGCGTGCCACGAGCGCTGGCGTGCGTCGATGCACTGCTGAAGCTCTTTTAAATTTAATATACGGAGCATTCCGAATTGGCAATTCCGAAGAATTTTTGGTCTCAGTGATTGTTGACGAGTGCCCGGTCCAGCCGGACAAGGTAGGGTTCTGCCGGTGGTTTTACCAGGTGAATTGCCAGTCAAGAAGGGGAGGTCCCAAAGCAAAAGATCATCAATGACTTCATTAAACGCTTCTGCTGGGGCGGTGTGGCACCTGTCATTGTTCTTCTCCCCGGATGATCTTCTTGGCATGTTGAAATCTCCTATGAGCATCCAAGGTAGGCTGCAATTCGTGGCTAGCAGACGCAGTTCCAAATGCTTTTTTTATGTTTTTCTTTTCGAGTGGATTCAGAATACTGAACAGCTTGAAGTTTGAGGTGCAGAAACAGAAGCAAAGCAGAACACACATCCTCTCCCTCTCAAGAAAAGAAGCACGACACGCAGACCCAGGGAGGGAGCTAAATGAAAGTCTCGTGGTTGTCTTATTATGGGCATGTAGCAGCATGAGTCAGTGTGATCCAATTTCAGGGTGGCATGGGCCGTCATCTCTGATTTTGTCCGGGATCCAATTTCAGCATGGTTTGGGCCGGATTCCGTCGGGATACAATTTCAACATGATGTGGGCTGTGATCGGGAATCTTATCCACGATCCAATCACGGGGTGGTGAAGCCCATTTGGTCGGTGATGGAGGGCCCAGCGTGATCTATCAACGCCTCGAGCCACGCCGTGTCGTGCCGGCCCAATGGAGTCGTCCGCGTCCAAACAAGCAAGGCTCAAAGCGAAATCGATGGAACGGATTTGCTTACGGTTTCGCTGCGCAGAGGAGAGAGAGAGAGAGAGAGAAGATAAGAAGGGAGATATGAGGTGACGACGTAATTTGAAAGACCGCTTCCACCGAAGGCGTAATTTGAAAGATGAAGCCGCCCCGCCGCCGAGACGGTCGAATTGGTGCAATTAACGGCGTGATGGAAATGCAGGCTGGCACGTGCAGATCAGGCCGAAAGCCCAAAACTTGAGAGGCATTGGCGGAGGCTAAGCCGATCATGGTCAGCACCTTGAAATGGTCTTGGCTATAATGAACTGGGACTGATCTGCATTCTGCAAGCTTGTAGCTCTTTGCCTGAGCAAATGGGCGGGGCATTATGTTCGTTTCGTTGGCATCGAATGGCAACCGGAAGCAGGAGCGGATTTCCCAGGCAACGTATGGCTCCCACTATATCTAGTCTATACCGAGTATCCCGATATATATATATATATACACACACAGTATATACTGATGCGTAGTGCGTTTCTGTTTCCGTTCCGCAGCTTTCGCTTGCGTCTACGCGTTTCAGCGTCCAATCTCCAATGGCCAGCAGCAGCAGGCAGGATAACTTTCATTTCGTGTACCGCTATTACTATATATGCTATAAAATTTATCATATCAAAATTTTAGTTCGTGCTCCGCCTCCGCCCCTAACTGGAAGTTGGATGAATCATAGAGGCCAAAACGAGCTGCGAGCTTCCTTTTGTTGTGTTTTTGTCCAACTGTCCGTTGAACTCTTCGATCCAGCTAAGAAACATATCGTATTTCGCTAGCTCATGCAAAGTTCGTACGGATCGAGAAGAAGCACATGAGCTAGCTGCTGACGGCCCGGCCCGCGAGCAAGCGGCAGGCAGCACTGCAAGATGCCAAGAACGTACGCTCCGTGCAATTAACCGCACGGCGGTGTGGTACGTACGCAGCCTCGCGCCGCGGCAGGCAGCACTGCAAGATGCCAAGAACGCACGCTCCGTGCAACCACAGAGAAGGGCGGTGCACGGGCTCGCGTGGCGGCCAGGCGCACACAACCAGCCGGTGGCGGACGACGACGACGACTGGCGAGCCGGCCGGCGACGGGAGAGTGGTGAAAACGTGCAAGGTACGTAGGATTGTAAAGCAAAAACCGGCACGCACAGCATACGATCGACTGGTTCGAACCGAATACCCAGCCACACACCGTCCGGTCTTGCGTATCGCATCTGTTTCTACTTTCTACGATGTAAGTTATTACCGAGTGTCTGGCTCAGCGAAGGCTATGCATCTCGAGAGTTCTGCAGTCGTGCGTCCTCCAATGTAATCTATCATCAATTCAATCTCAATCTGCACTGACTGCGACCAAGGGCAAAAAAAACTCCTGGGTCACATGTGCGTGCATGCATCGACATAGAACCCAAGATCAAGTTTGATCCATAAAAAAAAGTCGCATCCGCAAGCGTTGCAATCAGAGTCCAAATGCAGGGCGACAAAAATAAGCAAGTAGATTATTCGATGCGAGGGGAAAATTGATTCGAAGAAGAAACGTCACAGGTAGTCTAACTAGCAGCTGGACTTTCAGATCCGAGCTGTCTGAACTCTGTATCACATCTGCCCATACATCCATAATAATCTAAGGTTATTTAATTAAGACAGCAAGAGTTTATACATATCATAATTTAGCTGCATATATCCTATGTGGGGCCGCTTCAATGACATGGCAGACAGCAACACTGAAGTAGCAGCTGCACCCAGTTAGCTGAGTGTGAAAACAGCAAACGTATATCTGAAGAAAACTGGAAAGAATAAGCATCAGCAATGAGCTTCCCCTACTAGAAAAACACGTCAACAGGAATTTTACTAGTGCACTTGCTCCGTTGACGCAGTGTAAAAGAATCTGCGAATTGAAGTGCTTTACTGAAAAGAAATTTTACGTATTCTACTGATAGTAAATGATGATAGTAAAAATTAAATCTGATTTTTAGGATAATATAGATTTTTTTTCCTAAACCAAAATTAAGGTCATGTCAACCAAACAACTTTTGGAATTTTGTATGCAGCCACCTCGATCCGCCGCTCGCATCATGCATCTCCGATCATACGGCCACCAGCACAACTCCTCCTATACTGGTAAGACCACGATTTGTTTTTTTTTTTTGACGTTTTCTCTCTTGCTGAACTGCCAACAATTTATGTCGCGCATCCCAACAAATGCGGCAACTGCACAATATACAAGTTATATTTCTTGGCAACAAGCCATTGATCAGGTTAATCAGAGATTTTGTCAATTTATCCCCTTTCTTGATGTTTGAAATGATCTTGTTTTGTGAATCGTTCAAATATTAATTAGTGCCCCTAATCTATTGATCTCTTTGAAGCTAGCGACTATTGTTGTAGCAGTCAAAAGATGCAGATCCCTTGCCGCCGCACTAGTCCATCTCATCATTAGCTGTGCTCCGTCGAAATCCTAAGTAATCCGATTCATTGGATTAAAAAATAATAGACGGTCCACAATATATAGTTGTTATATTATGGAGGGGTCGGGTTGTAGTCAGCCTCCTGGGGTGGCATAACCTTGCATTTTGCTACATGGACATTGCTGCCCTTTTATGTTTGGATGATGCTACTGGCCTTTTCTAAATTAACAACTAAATTAATTTGTTGTGAGTTCAGAAAGAGAAGAAAAAACTAGAATTTCTGTACGTAGCTGCTTACTTTAATACGTGAATGGTTAATTATAGATAGAGTATAACCGTTCTGCTTTAATGTTCATCACAACTACAACATATGCATTGCAAATACTCTATTCAATATGTGTCATAACTACTTTTATAGCAATCAACTGCAGGTTCTGCGCTCTCCTTTTTCCCTTCGTAACGGGTTATTGCCTAACATCACTGTAAACGTTTCATAGAGATATTGTTGATCAAATTACCAACCCTTCAGCTCATGTTATGCAGCAAACCAACCAGCTGCAAGTTACTAATGAGTGAGGAATTAAGCCTGCACTAATATATTTTGCAGAAGAGGATACTTCAATATGAAGCAGCTCCATCCATTGCACTGCATGCAAGATACACACAACATACAATACAGCTAGGCCACAGTAATGGATAGCGAGGCATGCTGCTAGGCACCATTGCACCAATGCCGGCCGGCCGAGCAGATGCCCTCCAAATCCAAATCGAACTACCTTTTTCAATACTGTGTACCATCTTTTATTCAGAACTGTTGAAAATAGCAATTTGCTCCCTCCCTTTGTAAATATAACCCCATGTACACACACTTTGCCATCTCTTCGTCAAACCTTCAGCGTTTACCAGTAAATCCCCAAACACTTCGAAATCATCGCAAGCTCGTGGGTCATCGTAGATTCGTAGCTAGCATATGGAGAGTGGCAACAGCAAGGCGGCGTCAGGCGACGAGGCCGTGAACTCGCCTGGGCTGGCGGTGGAAGCTGGGGGGTCTGCTCGGGACGACGACGAGGCTGCCGTGTCGCCCCCGGCACCGGCCGCCGCCAGCACCCGTTCGTACTACGAGTGCGTCTTCTGCAAGCGCGGGTTCACCGCGGCGCAGGCGCTGGGCGGGCACATGAACATCCACCGCCGCGACCGCGCGAAGCCCGGCTGCGACACGGCCACCGGCAAATCGTCCGTGTCCCAGAATGTGGAGTGCTATAACCAGTACCGCCACCTGGCGTATCCCCCGGCGCCGCTGAGCAGCGGCGGCAGCAGCAGCGCCATGTACTACAACGGCGCGGCAGCTGCGCCTGGAGCGGATGGTGAGGCCGTCAGTCCTGGTAGACCTAGCCCGAGGGAGCTGAGCCTGTTCGGTGCGGACACTCATCATCATGACTTGCACCTGGGCCTCGGTTGCTATGGGAGCGGCGGCGACGGGTCGCGCGCGCCGGAAGGGCCGGAGTGGCAGGCCGGCGAGCCGGAGAGGACGCTGGACTTGGAGCTCAGGCTCGGGCGTCGCCCCGGGCAATATTGATCGCGTGCTAGTGCACCTGGTACACACGCTTTATATATGCACTATACTGCATGCGTTATATGCATGGTTTATAGATGTATACATGGTGCTTAATCGTGCTTTCATTTTTTGTTCTTTTCGTTGTTTATTTTGCTTATATATGTGTGACTTGTTAAAATGTCATGGTGGTACAGAACTACAGATAGTGTGGCTGCTTGATGTTGTTCATCATTTTGGGGATTTCACTGCGGTCTGCCAGTTCTATGGACATTTAATTAATTTGTTGTGCATACTACTTTGGTTTCTTTGCTGTTAAATTTCATCACCGCTATACTCTGTGCTGCTTGTTCGTCACTAAATGTGCACTTCTTCCATACTAAACAACGAGAGCTGCTTGATGTATTAAACAATATTTAAGTTGATCTAATTTTCTGACAAGCTTAATAAGGTAGTATGTAGGAAGTTATACTCGAGGGAGTTTGAGTTGCGAACCTGTGACAGCTAGCTAGCTCCTTTTGCACTCTCTGCTTGTCGAGCCCGAGTTCATATCATTTTAATTTACTCTCAGAAGGTAGAATATCTTTGGATTCCTTATTATCTACAACTATATAGATTCCATTTAGCTATATAAAATCATCTCATGTACTTGTAATCCTTGAACCGATATAATGGATTATTTCCTGTGATTTTTTCTAGCAAAGATTTTCCACGTTAAATATTGTCTTCAATTTTCGTATGCCGTGCTAACCCTAACAAGTGGTATCAGAGCCGCGGTTTCATATCCAAGTAGTTGCCACTGGGAGGAGGCAACTCCCGGGGTGGCACCTACAAGGCAATCTCACGATGGCCATCGCATGGCCACATCCTCCTTTGCATCGACATCGACTTCAACAATCATACCATCTGCTTTTCAAGCTGTGGCCGTCCTCCGCGCCGTCGCCATCCATGGCGCCGACATTCACCTTACGATGTCGCCATCGTCGCGGCGCCTCTGGCCGGCCGAGTTGCCACCGCATCGGCCCGCAACCCAGCGCCGCCTTCCTCCGCGCGTCGATTGGCCTCTGTGTCGGCCTCAGTGGTCATCTTACTCGCGTTGGCATCCGGGCCAGCTCCTCAAGCCGGCCACCTGCGTCGGTCCGCCGGCTCACCAAGCCCGATGGGCCTTCGCCTTCGTCTTTGGCCGACCTAGCCGCTTGCCGCGCCGGCCCAGTCTCTAGCTCCCGTTGCCCGCCTTGACGCTGGCCTTAGTGCCCATGTTGGCAGCTTGGAAGCCCACATCGCCGACTTCTGGGTGCTCCCACCACCAGCCACCTCGGTCAGCCCCACCATCGAGCCGACCGCCGAGGCTCCTACGGCCTCTGTCCTGCCAGTCTCGGGCGCCGATCCGTGCAGGTCTCCTCAGACTGGCTCACGCCGGCCAAGCCGACCACCGGCTATCCCTTTGACTTCCCTGCCACCCGCCTAGCCGGCCACTACCACCAGTGAAGCATCAAGACATCCAGAGAAGTATTAAAGCCTAAGGATTCCAATTCCAATCCAATTAAAACTCCATTGGAATCCAATTTTGAATCCATTGGCTCCACCTTCTCAAGAGCTTCAGTTTTTCGTTCAGCTTTGTCGGCTCCAGCTTCAGCTTCTCGGCTCCAGCTTCTTATTTTCAACTTCAGCTTCTGTTTTTCAGCAGATTTTGCTACATGCACTCGAAGCGTATAAGAAATTGCTATGTGCATCAAAGCTTACCAGTAAGTTCAAATGAGAGCCATTTTCCCACATGTGGGCGTGAGAAAAGCATTGCTATTCACCTCGGTGATTGTTTTAGTGCCAAAACAGTAGGATTTTTTTGCAATGCAATTATTGGCGCATTGTTATGCTTATTATTAGCGGTGTTTCATGCACAATTCACGCTTTATGAATATTATTTTGTGTATATTATTGGCAAATTTTCATCATAAATTCAGACTTTCATGCCTATTATTGACGGATTTCATCGTAATTCAAACTATTATGCCTATTACTTTTGTGCTTACTATTGGCGATATTTCATGCACAATTCAGGCACTTATTCCTTTCATTGGTGGATTCCTTATGATTAATCATTGGCTATTTTCTTCGATGTTTCATCATCTATTAATCATTGGCCATTTATTCGACATTTTATTGTCGGTTTTGATGTTTTATCGTCTTTTTAAAAAAATATCAGTTGAGGAGATAATTGATTTGGTGTTTCATCACCAGTACTTTGGTGTTTCATCACCTTTGATTTGGTGTTTATTCACCATTTGGATACGTTGACCATTATGGAGTTTTTAGCAACGTCAATTTGGAATTTTATAACATCATGATGGTAGCATTATTCTCTTCAGAGTTATACTAGTGAAGGTTTTGCTCCAATTTCAATTTGAGCTGAAAGATTGAAGTGCAAGGAGTTTTGCTTCTGAGTGGATACTACAATGTTGTTTTGTTGTCTTAGCTCAATATGAGGGGTCTACTGCAATTTACTCCATTGACATCATGACTGTTCTTTTCATCTTAACAGTTTTGCAGTAGTAGTTTCAACCATGTTATGAAATTTTAGTCCGTAGTTTTTCGTACATGGTAACTTCATGTGTAATTTGCTGTTTCAATGAGTGTTTTTTTTTTGCCAAATTTATTATTCCAGATGGAGCATGTCAATTCAATGAGATGACTTCTTCACCATTTTTCAAGCGCCACAGGTGATATTTTGGCTTATACCGTTTTGAGCATTTGTTTCAAGAGGTCAGTTGCACAGACTCAGACTTTACTAGGGATATGAGTTGAAGACCCAGGTTATTCGCCTGCTTTATTATAGCTGTGTGTTTGGACTGATTGACTGTTCCAATCTTTCTCGACCTACTGGTGGTTTGCTCATTTTTGCTTCATAAGAAGTGTTTGAATTGACTGTTCCAGTCTTTCATATTCGCACTGTCCTTGGAACTTTCAGTGCTCAATTACCCTTCGGGGTTTTTCGGAGATGATTTTATTATGGATTTTGAGTTAAGGGGAGTTTTGTTGGAGATATCTCAATATGCTAACTTACCATATCTTTGGAGTCCTTACCATATACAACTTATATTCTATTTAGCTATATAAAACCACTCCATGTACTTGTAATCCTTGAACCAGTATAGTGGATTGTTTCCTGTGGTTTTTTTCTGCAAGAGTTTTTCATGTTAAATATTGTCTCCAATTTTCGTGTGCCATGCTAACCCTAACAAATACAGCGTTTAACATATTGTGTATCTGGGCCAAAAAAGACCTTATGTTATGAAAATTTAAACCACAAAAAAATGATTTCCCTTGTAGTGGGAGGAAATCGTAGCATTCCAAATTTCATAAGAAATTTCATTGCTCACTCGTTTGGAATGTAGGAAAGAAACACATGCTCAATTCCCTATTCCTTTATTCTCATAGGAACTAGTCAACTTGCCTATGCAACTGCACAGCTGCATTACTACAATGCATTTCTTTTATTTGCTAAGTCCAATCCCTCACTAAGTGATAGAACCAATAGAGCAAATTAATCAGCAGTTACAGGTTTACAACTATGAACTATCAAGTTAATGAACTATCCATTCCAACATTCCAATTCAATTTCCAACTATGAACTAACAAGTTAATGAACTATCCATTCCAACAGGGTAGTTCAATTTCCAACTGTGAACTATCCTTCTCAACTGAACTAACAAGTTAAGTGATAGAAACAATCAATTCCATAGTGTCACAATGGCATGGCACCGCTAGACTTCCACGGCTCATCGTTGGCAAGCATGGGTAGCTGCCCGCGTTCACTGGGAGGTGGCTCTGCCCTTTGAAACCAACCTGCCTTTGTTAAGTAATGGTGATTTCATTTTTTAAATCAAATTGGACTTGCCAGCAAGCTGGTGTGGCTAATTCTTTTCCTTTCCCTATGCTTTGTATTATACGAATATTTTTGAGGATAGCAACAAGGAGCTCTCATCAGTGAGCCCAGACAACTCCCCTCGCTCGCCGGGAGGTGGCTTCGCCCTGCCCACCCCTCAAGAAAGGGTAACTCGATCTTAGGTGACCCTAGAAATTTTGTACTCAGTATTGTCCATGTATTAGAGTAAAAATAGGGAACCTCAATAATACCCCTACTTTAGGCCAAAATGAGAGGGCAAGAAGGGAATGCATGCACCTCTCTTCTTCCACTATATACGGTACGGGTCATTGAAGAGGGTACTTCCATTCTGTCCTCTCTCCCTCAACATCAACTCTCTTGCAATGAAGGCTCCAAATTTCATTTTTGGTTCATATCTCATGACCCTCCAAAATCCAAAATTTTAATTAAATATCATTATTTCGGATGAAATGCGAATGAAATTCAAATCCATAATTTTTTAGACCAAGATTTCTGACATTTCGGCCAAAAATCCAAAATTTTGTCCAAAATCACTGAAATCTCAGTAAATTTCAACTTAACGAAAAATGGTTCAAACACTGTTAAAATATTTTGAAATTGTTTATGGATGGTCCTGACACATCACTAATATTCTCATAAAAATTTCAAATGATGATCAAGCCTAATGAATTTTTAAAAGTTCTGACAGTGATACTGTCGTGATAAAAGGCTGACCAAAAATTTTTAACCGAATGAAAAATGATTCAAACCATGTTAGAAAATTTTGTGAATGGTCCTTACACATCAATAATATTCCTATAAAATTTGAAGATGATGATCAACCTTGAGGAGTTTTCAAAAATTTTGACGATGCTACTGTCCTCATAAAAGCTTTATAGTGCTACATGTATTGCTTCCATAGATTTGATTGAGAAACTAAAACAAGTTTAAAATTTTTGAAACTTTTATGTAAGGGTTCTAAGGAAGTGATTAAGCTCTCATAAAAATTTTAGATCATGATCATACTCGAGCATATATCATCTCAAATTATGATCACGGGCCCTAATTATGATCAAGGGCTATGCATTTTGCGTGGCCAAATAGTTATGTCTTCACCAAAGCCATGGGAAAGATGTTGCTTAGGCAGTTAAGAGGAGACATTCCTATTGTAATAGTTCGGCCAACCATGGTGACTAGCATAATTCATGATCCATTACCAGGATGGATAGAGGGAACCAGGTAGCTAACATAAATTCGTACATGACCGTACATGATTAGTTTGACCGTACACGATTAGTTCTTAAGTCAACTACTGTCAGCGTTGTCCTACCACTACTTCTCTACTAATCTTCGATTAGGAAATAATGGAAAGGCCATTCAACACAAAAGGTTGTTCTTGTTCAACAAACTCGTATACTTTTCTGTGTACATGTTCCTGATGTATAAGCTCCCCTTGGAGGTTAGAGTCCCTGACTAATTCTTGACAAGCTCATTAGTTATTACAACATTGTAATGTATTATCTTTATTGTAACCAACATATATTTGATAAATTCGTGCGTTGCCAAGCAGATGTTGAATATGGTGAGTCTTTTGTTTGGAGGGTTGCTTTCAGAAGTTTGTAGTAGGCACAAACGAAGCTATTGGTGAGGTGGAGGTGGACATCACGGAGTAGTATAGCCGTGTGCTGCAGGAGGTCATCACGTTTGTGTTGTTCGGGTGCCAAAACTTTGACGACGGCAAGGTCATGTTCCAGCTCCAAGATGATCTCGCCGGCTACGACACCGAGGCGCATAGCAAGGTGTTCATCCCGGCTACAGGTTTGCACATACTAAAAGCCATTTCCAACGCCAACCCACTCCAAATAAATTCAAATCTGGTCAAAATAAATTCAAATCTAGTCAAGAAACCAAAATTTCAACTAAATTACCAAAAATTCAAGTACTGTAGCACTTAAATTTTTTTTCAAAAATTTTTAATCCGGTCGGGATTTAGGATCTTGTCCCCAGCCGAAATCTAAAATATCGGCCAAGTTTTCTAAAATTTTTCCAGAATTTTGAACCTTGCTTGCAACAACTTTAGAACCCTCTATTTGAGGAATAGAAAATCCCTCAAGTCACTCGCTCAGACACCCCATATGCTACTCTCTGAGATTCTCACATCCAAGCAAGGGTACCAAAAGTTTTCGATCTAGTCCTGTATACATCTATGCAGTGCCATATCTAATATTTTGGAGACCCTATGCTAAATTTAAAATTAGACTATAGACAATAAAAATTAATTATCAAAATAATTATTTGATATTACAACTGTAGTATAATTTTTTTTTCACTTTGTATGATTATGTGATACACCACGCTAATTTTTTTTTTCATATATGACATTTACTTGGAAAGCACCATTCTTCTAGTATTATTTGAAACAAAATCTTTAATTATCTTTATAATTAGTCTTTTTCAAATTAAATCAATTCCAACTGCTATCGTTAAGTCTTTCCTAGTTTATTATAAAACGTAAGTAGAACTTCAACTTCAATATATATGAGCTCTTTTTTTGCATGTGTTATAGTCGCCGGAATTGTCAACAAGATTCTATACGTAACAATTGCATTATAGAAATAATTTAGCTGTTTCAAAAACTTTAAAATATCAAAAGGGCATATGGTTTTGCTTATGAATGAATTTTTATAGTGAAAATTTAAAAAAAATAAGGAGAACAAAAGTAACGAATCATCTATTGATTCTTACTCTTACTTAATACAAACATTAGCAACTGGTAATATAGGAATAATTAAAAAAATAGGGCCCTTAATTTTGGGGGCCATGTGCAGAAGCCCATGCTGCACAGGGCTCTTGTCTGGCCTGCATCTATGGCAACTGTCGTGGATAAGGATGAGGCCATTGCTATCCCGTTTGCTAAGTATCAGAAATAGTTGATGCTTCATCTCCTCCACCTCCCCCACAGGCAACTACATCACCATATTGGCATACCGTCGACTTGCCTTGCTGCTTCACCTTCATATCCACACCTGACTAGTTTTGCTCAGTGGTGTATCCACCATGGGTGCGGGATGGGGTTGGAGCACCAGCTCTGTCCACCACACCAATGAAAAACTCATGGGGCTGTTTGGATCGAAGCCTTCGCTAGCAATACCAAATTTTAGTATTACGCTAACATTTTAGTAGCTATTTAGATTCTTACCAAACTTTGGTGTTGCTCTCGTTATTTTGGTAATGCCCATAGAATCAACACCCAAACTTTGGTTGTTTTGTGGGCAAGCAAAATGGTGGCCAAAATTTTGGCAAGGCTACTACCCCTCCTTTGTTGACGTGATCAAAAGTGACTGGTTGCATTGATTTTAGCAATCTTTTTGGCTATTAGCATGGTTATAATCCAAACATCTATACTTTACCAATGTTCTGGTCATGCCTTGATTTTGGTAATACCAAATTTTGGTTTGGCTAACTAGTTTACTGATCTCTTAGAGCAGGACATCAATGACACTTCGTAACTCAACTAGTTGGTTTGCTAGGCAAAATAGTATTTTTCTTCCTTATAAAAATCATATCTTTATTCTCGGTCAAAATACGGTGAAACAAACCTCGTTATGGGTGCGCATTCGGTTAATTTGGTTTAGTTTGTTTGGTTTAAAGATTTTGGTTTTTGGAAACTGGAAACTGAAATTCTCATTTCAAATTCAAGAACCGAACCGAATTAACTAAAATTTTTTTGTTCGGTTTCTCGGTTAATTGCAAAAAAGGTACCAGGATTCAGATCAATAAACATCATACAAACAAAAGCACGATAAAGTTGTACTATTTTAGGCACTACTACAGACTTGTAGAGTCTAAATTTAACCCTCATTCTATGAACAAAGAACTTGGGTGATAGCTGAATGACATTAAGAGGATAAGAAACATGTTTTGGTTTACTTGTGAAACTTTGAAAAGATCGCCCAAACCATCGAGGTTGAGATGTGAATTATGCGGAAGGTCACACCTGTCATATACCATGTTGTTAGAAAAAGATGACAGATTAGCACAAAGATGAAGATGGTATGCAGGAATGAAGAAATGGAAGCTTCTATCACTTGAGAAAATAGTTAAGTAGAGGAGGTTTTGAATAGGGAAAATACATAGAGAAAAGCATGCACACATGCAGATGTACACATGCATCTATAGAACAGAAAAGGCAAAACAGTGTTGGGGTGAATTCTATTCTCTCTTTGCAATACCTCCATTTGAAATTTGAAGAGATCCACCAGCACAACATATATATAGCAGCAATCAAGGATAAGAAGAGTTGTAGGTAAGTCTACGTCATCTTTGAGATTTCGACAGTCAGAGCTTTCTTTATATCACTTAGAAACTTATTTTCCTATGACCTTATTGGTAAGGAGTGCACTAAAAGGTCTTTGTTCCAAAGGACTTTTATAGCAGGCCAGTAACTCATTTATTCCTGTTTCAATAGGTCAATTACTGATTATGAAAATACAGACAACATAACAAAAGATCACTTAAGTTGTCAGACACTAAAAACAATAGGCTATGGTTTTTCTTGACACTTCCATCTAATCATTATTAAGAATTGGGCTGTATGCATGCTTATATGTATACGGCTAACTGTATAAATAACATAATCTAACATCAGATACCATAATATGATAATAGCATAATCAGATTAGTTTTACAACAATAGCATAATCTGACACACATATGAAAATGGTTCATTGGATCACAAGCTGAACACTGAGCTAAACAATCATACATCCATACATCAGAACAATTATACTGATGGCGCCGTGATGGCACTATGGGTGTCCCGATCTTTCGATGAGAAACACACGATCGATTTGTTAGAGTCGACTTTGATGATCCGACTACACCGTACGACGACGATGCGCCTTAGCAATCGCTAAACCAACTCCGGTAGTTATTGATCTTGCCGTGGCACGATCAACCTGAACACGAGGTTCAATTCACGCAAGCAACCGAAGAACAAGCAAGAACAATAGGATAAGCAATCTGAAATTGCGGATAAAGCTGAAGCGAAACAAAAGTGGAGTCTTATTGACGATCTTGACAAGGTGGTCGGCCCAAAGACAACTCGCGAGGATCAAGTTTGCACTTGGCTAAACTAATCAAATAAAACCCAAAACCCTAAGGAGCCGATGTCTGGCTATTTATAAGAGGTAGGGGCGTGGGAAACACGTCCAAAGCAAGAGGATACCAACTACAACTCTATTACAAGGCCCAAAGCCCAAGTCTTCTCGATTTGGAAAAGTGACGCCAATTGTTTTGCAGATTCCGTTGACTCGGACGGAATTTGGGGATGGGGTCGGATCCGTTGGAAAGAGGGCGTCGAAACCTTTCCAACCAGTACTCATAGACCTCAAACACCCTTGTGGATCAAAAGTTATGGTCGTTTGAAGTTGGTGCTGTCCGGAGGCCGAATCCGAGTTGAACTTGTGCACCGGAAGAATTGGCTTCATGCTTGACGTTTGGGAGTCCTTCTCCTTGGTTCCTAAGGACAATAAAATCATCACAAGGATTAAATAGCATTCCATTCATTAAATTATTTGTATGCAGCCCGAGGAACGCATTCACCTGGTAATTGAATTGTCGTGCCCGAGCTCGAGTAATTGGCCCTTGTATGATATTGTTGGTTTCCATTGGGTTTGTAAGTATGGCCGTATCCATGGTAGTGATGTCCTCATCATCCTCCCCTTCTTGCATTTGAGTCGTCCTCGACTCAAGTTCATCATCCTCTCCCAAGTATGGTTTCAAATCGGTAATGTTGAATGTGGGACTAACCCCAAAATCTGCAGGCAAGTCAAGCTTGTATGCATTATCATTAATCTTTGCCAATACTTTGAAAGGACCATCATTTCGCGGCATCAACTTAGATTTTCTTAATGCAGGAATCGATCTTTTCGCAAATGCAACCAAACTAAATCGCTTTGGTTCAAAAGTTACATGTTTCCTTCCCTTACTACCAAAGAAGTTTATATTTAGCATTCATGCGTTCTATGTTTTCTTTAGTTGTCTCATGCAGTTTCATAATCAAATCAGTACGTTGTTTAGCATCAAGATTCAATTTCTCCGAAGATGGTAGAGGTAACAAATCAATTGGAGCATGAGGTACAAATCCATATACAATCTCAAAAGGGCACATCTTAGTAGTAGAATGCATAGACCGATTATAAGCAAACTCAATATGAGGCAAACATTCTTCCCACAATTTAATGTTCTTTTTCAAAACAGCCCTAAGCATAGTAGATAAAGTTCGATTAACGACCTCGGTTTGTCCATCAGTTTGGGGATGACAAGTAGTAGAAAATAAAAGTTTAGTCCCCAATTTAGCCCACAAAGTTCTCCAAAAGTGGCTTAAGAATTTAGTGTCACGATCTGAAACTATTGTGTTAGGCACACCATGTAAGCGAACAATTTCACGAAAGAATAAGTCGGCAATGTTGGTAGCGTCATCGCTTTTGTGACAAGGTATGAAGTGTGCCATTTTAGAAAATCTATCCACAACGACAAAGATACTATCCCTCCCCTTCTTTGTTCTACTGAGTCCTAAAACAAAGTCCATAGAAATATCCTCCCAAGGCACGTTAGGAATAGGCAATGGTATGTATAAACCATGGGGATTAAGTCGTGACTTAGCTTTTGACATGTAGAACAAATGAGCGATGAAACGTTCCACGTCTCGTCTCATCCTGGGCCAAAAGAAATGGCTAGCGAGTATGTCCTCCGTCCTTTTCACACCAAAGTGTCCCATCAATCCTCCTCCATGCGCTTCTGTAGCAATAACAAGCGAAGCGAGAACTAGCTGGAATACATAGTTTGTTTGCTCGAAACACAAACCCATTATTGAGGACAAATTTGTTCCAAGTTTTTCCCTCTTTACAATTGAGCAACACATTTTTAAAATCATCATCATGCACATATTGCTCTTTAATCGTTTCCAAACCAAAAATTTTGAAGTCAAGTTGTGAGAGCATGGTATATCTCCTAGACAAGGCATCAAGAATGACATTATCCTTTCCCTGTTTGTGTTTGATGACATAAGGAAATGACTCAATGAATTCAACCCACTTTGCATGTCTACGGTTCAGTTTAGCTTGACTTCTAATATGTTTTAACGATTCATGATCCGAATGTATAACAAATTCTTTGGGCCATAAATAATGTTGCCATGTTTCTAAAGTTCGAACTAGCGCATATAATTCCTTATCATAAGTAGAATAATTCAAACTTGGCCCACTCAATTTCTCACTAAAATAAGCAACGAGTTTTCCTTCTTGTGCAGAACACCACCCAAACCAATTCCACTAGCATCACATTCTAGTTCAAAAGTCTTAGAAAAGTCTGGAAGCCGGAGTAAGGGTGCATGGGTTAACTTAGCTTCCGAGAATGTTGAAGGCATCTTCTTGCGGCTTGCCCCAAGCAAAAGGTACACCCTTCTTGGTGAGCTCATTCATGGGTGCAATGATGGTCTTTGAAGTCCTTCACAAAACGACGATAGAATCCGGCAAGTCCTAGAAAACTTCGCACTGTGTGGACCGTGTTAGGAGTCGGCCAACTCTGTATTGCTTCAACCTTGGCTTGGTCAACTTCAATTCCTGTGGAGTAACAACATAGCCAAGAAAAGATACTCGATCCGTGCAAAAGATGCACTTCTCAAGGTTACCAAATAAGCGTGCATCGCGTAAAGCATTAAAAACAAAGACGTAGATGTTCAAGATGATCCTCTAAAGATTTGCTATAAATCAAGATATCATCGAAGTAAACTACCACAAATTTTCCAATGAAAACACGTAAAACCTCGTTCATCGAGTCTCATGAATGTGCTAGGAGCATTAGTCAACCCGAAAGGCATTACTAACCACTCATATAACCCGAACTTAGTTTTAAATGCTGTTTTCCATTCATCTCCTAACTTCATGCGAATCTGGTGATAGCCACTACGCAAATCCACTTTAGAGAACATAGTAGAGCCACTTAGTTCATCAAGCATATCGTCTAACCGAGGAATAGGATGGCGATATCTAATGGTGATATTATTAATTGCTCTACAATCCACACACATGCGCCATGTTCCATCTTTCTTAGGTACTAAAATGACTGGTACAAAGACAAGGACTAAGAGATTCACGTCGTACCCTTTATCAAGCAATTCGTGAACTTGGCGTTGTATTTCTTGTGTCTCATCGAGGGTTGGTTCTGTAAGGTGCTCGGTTGGGCAAGGATGCCCCTGGAATGAGATCAATTTGATGCTCAATCCCTCTAATTGGCGGCAGCCACTGAGGGATGTCCTTTGGAAAGATGTCGGTGTATTCCTGCAAAGGTTAGTGACAACAGGAGGCAAAGAGAGGGACATCTCCTCTAGAGAAAACAAAGTTTCTTTGCAGACCAAAGCATAGCATGTAGACCTACAAACAGCCAACTCATTCAAATCAGATTTTGTTGCAAGAAAACAAGCACCTTTCAATTTAATCTCATTCGGCTTAGCACAATCAAGGTTAGATTCTCTCTGTTTATGTTGTTCAAGTCCTTTGGTGACAATCTGGTTTTCACTCTTAGAATTCTCTCGATTTTTCTCTTTGCTAGATCTAGCGATTTCATCCTTTACAATGGCATCAGGTGACATTGGGTGTAGCACAATTTTCTTTTCTTTATGCACAAAAGAGTATTGATTTGTTCTACCATGATGTAAACAATCCTTATCATATTGCCACGGTCTACCTAATAACATAGAACATGCTTGCATAGGTACGACATCGCAATCAACATAATCATGATAGGAACCTAAAGCGAAATGTACTCTTACCATGCGAGTTACCTTGAGTTTGCCGTTGTTGAACCATTGAATGTGGTAGGGCTGAGAGTGTGGTCTAGTGGAGAGTGCTAGCTTCTCCACCATGTCCATCTTTGGCGAGATTATTGCAACTCCCACCATCAATGATTATTCGAATGGATCGCTCCTTGATGACGCCTTTTGTGTAAAACAAGTTGTGGCGTTGATTTGGATCGGCGCGAGCAATCTGAGCACTAAGCACACGTTGTGCAATAATACTCAAATATGGAGTCGGCATCACCGGCGCTCACGTGCACCTCGTCGTGCTCGGCATTTGGATCGCCCGTTTTCATGTTCGTGAGCAAAGCATATGTTTCTTCATCAAGATCACTTGCCGAGTCATACTCGCCCGTCTTCACGGATTATTAGCACACGCTTGTTCGGACACTCCCTCATCATGTGACCGAAACCCTTGCAGCGATGGCGCGAACATCTTTAGTGCGTCCCGTTGATGCGACGGACGACGAACTATTTGTAGTAGCTTGTGTGGCACTTTTCGTCGGCGTTGGTTGTGGTGCCGAATTTGCGGTGGTGGACGCCGTTCTGTTGATGGAAGAGGTCGGCGTGGTAGTACGGCCGGCAGGGGCAGCAGGGGTGCGCGGTGTCCACGAAGTAGTTCGACCTGCAGAAAAGTTAGTCTTGGCCCTCGATTGACGACCCTGCACTTCACGTTCAGCTTTGCAAGCAAGATGGAACAACCGAGTCATCGAATTATAATCCTTATAGTCTAGAATATCCTGGATTTCTCGAGTTAAACCACCTAAGAAACGAGCCATAGAAGCTTCGAGTTAAATTCTTTTAGGCGGTTTTTGGTACCCAATCTTTGTTGGGTCCAACAATATTAGTCACCATAGTTTTAGGAACCCAAATGGTCCTAATATTAGCATTATTTACATGACTAACTTTACTAGGAATAGATTTGCTTTTATAGTTCCTCCTAAGCAATATATTTGGAATAAAGTGAGATGGTTTTGGAGGACAAGCATAATTAGCAAACCTATTTCTAGTTTGATCCATTCTAAACATATGATAATTGAAATTATGCATTTGCTTAGTGGATCTAGAAAATCTAGCAAATTGTTTGCTATTGTTATTTCTCCTAAGCAATTTGTTGAAATTGCTTTGAGTGGGCTTAGGAGTCCTAACAATTTTAGCAAATCCATTTCTAGATTTACTCTTCCTATGCAAATGATCATTATCATTTTGAGCGGGCATAGGGGACTTGACAAGCTTGGCAACTACATTGCCATTCTTGTCCTTCCTAAGCAAATGATTATTAGAGTGATGAGTAGGCTTAGGGATTATACCTTTGGGACAATCCTTACCGATGTGTCCCTTTTCTCGACAATTGAAGCAAGTAGGCTTTGAACGCCTCTTCCTCTTGTTTTGCTTCTTGTCGGCTTGCCTCAAAGTTGGAGTTGTGGCCTTGTTATCCACTTTATTGGGGCACACGGAGGCAAAGTGGCCCTTCTTGTTGCATCAAAGCACACAATCGTCTTCATTCTTGCATTGTGCTTCTTCTTGCTCTTCTCCCTCTTGGAGATGTAGCCAAGTCCTCTTCTATCTTGAGGTGCCCGAGGCTCGCTCAAGATCTTGTCGAGGATGGCTTTGCTCTTGTAGCACTTCTCCAAGTCATTTTCTAGACTAATGACTTGCGCCTTGAGCCTTTTGTTTTCCTCTACAAGATTGTTAGTATAACAAGCACTAGAGGAACTAGAAGCAATTTTATTAGCATTGCAAGGCTTAAAACTCGCTAGAGGTGGATGCACATTTATTAGATGAATCTCTAGAATTTGAAATAGAGCAAGTCAATTCATCTACTAAATTACATTGAGTAGCAACATCTACTCTAGCGTTTGGGCTGCAAGGTATATAAAGCAATTCATTGCAAGGAGAAGAATTTATAAATCTAGATGACATGCAAGAATTTAACTCTAAGCATGGCACATCATCAAGAATATTGCAAGTTAATCCAACATCCACCTTGCAACTAGAGGTGTCTTTGAGAAGCAAATTTTCATGATCTAATTTTAGAGCATCATATGATTTTTGAAGTAAAGCAAGTTTTTCAATCAAATCATATGATTTTCTAAATTGCTTCTCAAGGCAATCACGAAGAACCTTTATTGTAGAGATCAATTTAGCTTTGGAAGGTTCATCATTTACCTCATCATTACCTAGAGCCGTGAGGCAACGTGGCGAGGAGGAGGGTGACGAGGACTCATCATCACTTGAGATTGATGTGGAGCGATCATCATTTGAAGTCTGTATTTGTAAATCATCACTTTGATCAATCTTGGACTTGTCATGATTCTTTTGGATGAGTGTCCACATGTCATGAGCCTTCTTGAGGTGGCACACCTTCTTCCGCTCGTCTTCGCTCAATACGCCAAGAATGGCCTCTAGAGCTTGAGCGTTCTTTTCTTCACTTTGAGCATCCATTGTGCTATAGCCTTTATCTACAATGTTCCAAATGGAAGCATCAATAGATCTCAAAAACATTTTCATCTTATGCTTCCATGGGCCATAATTAGAACCATTAAAGTACGGTGCCCAACCGGAAGCAATATGCACATAAGAGGATGAAGATGGAGCATTCAAATTATTATTAATAGACATGCTAGCTCCAAGCTCACCCATCCCGTCTAGCGACATCCAAACTCTTAAAGCGGTTAAGCTTAAATATCAGACTTGGCTCTGATACCAATTGAAAGGACCGGGATGTCGGCCTAGAGGGGGGGTGAATAGGCGATTACAAAATTACACCCAATTAAAATTAAACAAACAGAGATAATGCGGAAGCGAAGGGTATAATTAAGTTTTGCAACTTAAACAATTTAGCCCGAGACAATTAACTCGGAGACTCCGGATATTTAGTCCGGATACTCAAGTTATCCGGATACTCGGATCAATGTACCGGATACTCCGGATGATCCGGATAGTTCGGATAAAATACCGGATACTCCGGGTTGAGTGTCTCGGCCAAGAATTCAAGATCTGAGCAATCTAGAAGCAATCCACTTGAACAAGAAGTAAGTAAATACTACCAAGAACCTATATCAAGTGGAGAACAGGAGCCAAGCACAAAAACAAGATAGATCGGGGCTCCTAAATAAATCAACCCTATACAATCAACTCAATCACACATATAGGAATGAATTCAAGCAAGTAATGAAAGAGATAAAACCGAAATGAAGATGTAGACACGAAGGTTTTATCCCGAAGTTCGGATCCTTGAGGGGATCCTACGTCTCCGTTGAGGCGGCTCGGTCACACTTGAGCCGGGGTCTCTTTCAACCCTCTTCCTCCCGGTGTTGCACAATGCACTCGCCGGTCTTCACTTCTTTGATTCCTTTCCTTGCGGAGGCGGAATCGGCCTTCACAAACTTCCGTGGCCTTCCACACAAAGCTTGGAAGCTCACGCAAGCAACTCCTAGCCGTCTAGGAGACCTCAACCTCCAAGAGCAACAAATACTCCCGAAGAACTCACTTAGAGTCTACCTCAAGTGCTCAACAACTCAAATCGATCCTCAATCCAAACACCTCTCTCCTCTACCCAACCCTTCACTCAAAAGGGGATCACTAAGATCTAAGGAGTAGGGAGGAGTATTGGGGGCTCAAGAACTCACTTAGAACACCTCTAAACCCAGCAAAAACATCCCCCCAACGGCTACCTTGAAGTGGGCAAGAAAGGGGCCTTAAATAGAGGAACCCAAAAAACTAGCCGTTTGGGACCGAACTGGGCAACCCGGAGACTCCGGAAAAAACCCCGGAGACTCTGGATCATCCGGATACTCCGGAATCATCCGGATACTCCGGATAACCCGGAGACTCCGGGTTACAACCCGGATACTCCGGATCTCCCAGGCAGCACACGGCAGTCCGACGAAAACGGACATAACTTTTGATCCCGAACTCCGATTTCGGCAAATTCGGACTTTTCGGAAAGCTATGAACGATGGCTATCCAACTAACAAGGTCTCACTACCCAAATCCCAAAGGATAAAAACAGGTTGCACAAAGAATCCACAAGGTGACCTCAAATTCTCACTTTCCGAAACTAACAACACTTCTAACCCTCACACCAACCCACCTACACCTAGGTGAACAAAGTGTGACTTGGGTTTCTCAACCTTAGACAAGGATAGACCACTTTGAGCACTTGAGACTTGTCTAAGTGATTTCAACGATTGCATCCCTCTTAATAGTACGGCAATCCTTAGACTCAAATTTAAACACAAAATCTAAGTCTTACACTAAGCTTTGCCGACTTCTTAGGATGCACGGTGCATGATGACGCCTTCCACAAAGATTGATGATGCCCTTCGTCTTGTCAACCTCAACGCGCTTCACCTCATGAGACTCTCGTCCTCTCGACCTTGACCTCAATCATCACCAAGACGATCCTCCATCAAGTCGAATCGACTTAGTCCTCATTGTTGGTGACACATTTGTCTTGTTGACTTTGACTCGTTTATCATCCTTCAAACCACTTGGTCATCATACACACAGACTTTGGGACCTAATTCTTATCAAAGCACTCGGCAAACACATTAGTCCCACAAGCTCAAAAGATATGAATTAGAATTAAATGAATGAGATGAAATACAACAAGTGTTTCATATAAATAGGCATGATATCAACGGAAACACTTGACATAAGAAATGTTCTCTACTAAGTGCGGCATGATGAATATGTGATTGATCTATATGCACTTAGAGAGATAATTGCCAATAAGATGAATCATTTAAATCAAGGCAAGGATCACATACTTTGCTTAAATGAAACACATGATAGAATATACATGAATTGTACATGTGCAAATAATATTTGGAATGAGAGTAAATGATGTGATCCAATTCTAGATTAAACTTCACTAGGAGAGGTGCATTAGAAGATATACAACTAAGACATGTATGCACCAAGTCAATATGAAGCAATGAAGTTTAACTCTAGTTAACACAAGCATATTAAAAACAAAACACATAATGAACTCAAATGAATATATATATGCACAAGCAATTATGACATGAATCAATGTGCACATATGAAATCAACAAGTTACTTAGAGTTCAATATGCATTTGCTAAAGAGGAATGCAATGACAAATATGGAAGGAATACTGAGATTGCATACCTCATTTTTTGCTTAACCATCCCAATTGATTTTCCTCTAAAATAGATGAGACTAATGTTCAACTAGGCAATAAACATGTTAGTCTCATAACAATATAAACATATTAGAGGTTTGTCATTTGTTAAGCACTAAGTTAAGCCTTTGTACAATTACATTGATTGACATTACATGCGTTTGTCATTAATCGTTTATCATTAATCACCAAAACAACATAAGTGCCTAGATGCACTTTCACACGGACCGAACGGGAGTACCTTCGCCTTCAGGTAGCGACGGGGCAGCAGCAACCAACCCCTAGGGGATGGGATGGATGGGCTAGAATATCCCAAGTTTTGCTTTTCTTGAATTTATTGTGCCTTCTAGTTTTTTGAGAATTTTTGAGAATTTATTTGAATTATTTTGGTATTATTTGAGTCATGCCTTTTATTGAAATTATTTAAATATATGAAAAGTTCAAATAAATTTTTATTGGAAATAATTTAGTTGAGTTCCAAATATCTCAAAGTATTTTTAGAAATTGTTCTTGAATTTTCTTGATATTTTTACTGCCTTAATATATTTATTTAAATATTTAAAATTATTTTAAATAAAAAATCCTTGGAAAATCATTTGAATAGTGTTGGGCCTAAACCCAGGTCAGCTCGGCCCACTCCTTGCGCTAGCCCAATTGTTCCAAATATCGCAAATCCTAGGGAATTCTAACCGTCCGATTACACGTGCGGTTCGGATTGATCCATGTGCTCGCGCATCACGCCCGTTCATCGCAAACACGTGTCAACCCTATGTTCATCGTCCCAAACCTAGACTCCTCGCCACCCTCCGTGTCTGAGCGGGACACCAATGCCGTGGCGGCCACGATGAGGACTCCTTGGCCTATTTAAGGTGTACGTGAGCTTCGCGTGATCAAGCTGACCCCGAATCAATTCACCGCCAGCCCTGTTGATCGCCCTAATTTTGTTGTGTTTTTCATGTGCTGCGCGAGCTTCAAGTCAATGATTTGTCGCCGTTGGGGGAGCTTGAAAGCCGAAAGGAGTCGCTTTGGCTTAGCCTCGTCGAGTTGATTCTTGTGCACACCTTGGATTTAGTAAGGGATAACCGGAACATCGTGCCACTGTGAGCCCAAAGCTGCCACTGTTCTTGACATCGTCGCCGTCATTTTAGTTCACCAGAGGAGAAGGTAAGCCGAGCACCAGAACCGTAACATTGAGATGAAGCCGTAGATGCCCTCCTTGTTGTTGGCGGTGACCCTAGATCTTTGTGTTCGGCGAGCCGACATGGCTAGATTCGGTGCGTGACGCGTGTTGGAGATGAAATCATCACGGGCCCACTTGTCAATAGTTAGGGCAGTTTCTAGATTTATTTTCATTTTCAGTTATTGTGTTTATGATGTCAGCCAACATCATAATTAGAAATTTTCTTTGGAAAATTAATTCAGTTGAAATTTAATTAGGTGATGATGTAAGCAGTGACGTTATAAATTGAAATTTTTGGTAGAAATTTAATTCCACAAAAAATTAGAAATATAGGTGACATGTGTCGCGATGCGATTAGTCCACGTGTCATAGTGATGTCAGCATGACATCATAAATATATATTTTTTTATAGAAAAATATTTCGGTCGAAACCTAAATTAGGTGTTGATGATATCATGATGTCATAAATAGTATTTTTCAGTACAAAAATAACTCAATCAATTCAGTTTATTCGTTTTAATATATTTTCAAACTTTAAATAGCTCGGTCTTACTCATACGAACTCCGATTGAGATGATTATAAAGCCTAAAAATTTGTAAAATCATTCTATATTTAATGGTGAATTTTATTTAATTTTTGGAGTTAATTTTGTTCTCTTTTTTTTGGTATTTATTATTTATTCATTCATTACGTGTAGATGTTGAAGTGCCCGAGAGTTTTGAAGCAGAGTTAGTGCTTCAAGAGCAAGGTCCAGATCAGGAGCAAGAGCTTTTTCAAGACAAGTTATGCTTTGACCATATTGACCATAGCTTTCAAAAGTTACATTGTGTTAAAATATTGCATGCTAATTTAAGTATAATTGTTTTAATTAAATTTGGGAATAGTTATTCGACCCAATAGTATTTATGCCTACCTTTGTCACTTGTATGCCATGATTCATTGTCACCCTAGAATGGTTCATTACTAGTAGGCAACTATTAATTGCCAACATGAGTTGGTTATACCGTGTGTAGTTGCTTAGCCATGCTACAATAATTCATGTCTTTTGGAATATCAAAATTAATCTTGATTAATGAAATATGGAACATGCTTATGAAAGGTGTGCTATTTGTTGCCACACGAAGATGTTGATATGTAAAGGTATGTGTTGTTCTACATGGATGTTGATTTGTTGATAGCATGTGTTGAACAATAATCAACTGGGATGGTAAAATGATTTCGACTGAGGTAAGTGGCAAGAGTTGTGAACTATGGTGGGCCAATGTGACAATTGGGCGGTCGCATTATTATTTTGGTGAATGGAAATTGCTGGTTATTGTGGATTTTTCTGGAAATCTTGCCTTAGTCAATTAAGGACTTAATCTTCTAAGCATTTCAAGTGGGCCAAACATACAACCATATGTTTGGTATGGGACATACCTGGCTGACTAATTTGTGATATCTAGATTTTGGTACTGTCATGGTGGTGTGGGTTATTGGAGGTACGAGTAGACTCACATGACGCAAGAAGGGGGGCCTGATGGTGGTAACCAATCCTCTTAGTGTTGAAACCTCAGCGGTTTGTTATGGTCATTCGTCTTGGTGGTGAGTTGATTATATCTTGTGGTCAAAGTGTATAACCTCTACAAAGTGTCGAATTTATTCGAATAGCCGTGTCCGCGGTATTGGATAATGCTCGGGGATTACAGTCAAGGGTTAGATTTTGAGAAAATGAACTTGGGAATAGAGGCGGTGTGCTTATGAAAATGTGGAAATAGGTTTAAGATTGTGAGAAATTTACTATTGTTAGTATTTGTTTTACTTCTTTTAAATCTATTTATGATTATTTGTAAATTTTGCTTTGTGCAAAATAACCACTTTGGCCATTCAATTGGAATAAGCTATGCATGTAGTTAATAGACTTGCATTCTGTGCATGACTTGCTAAGTGTTTTATGTACTCAACCTCTTGCAACACCCAACTCATCAGTTAAGGAGGAGTCTATGCCAGCTCACGAGGAGGAGTTCCAGGAAGAGATGGTTAACTAAGATGTGAGCTTTGTCAGTTGCCTGGTATATTGATGGGTTACTACGAATTTTCTTTTTCGTTGCAGATCTCTTAATTTTAGAGTCTTTGTCCTGCATAGCATATTATTATAAGTTGACCATAAGATCATTAGACATGTTATATTTAATAGATGAAGTATTTATTTATTATTTTTATTGCGTATGATTGTGATATTTTATCTATATTGAGACGGTGTGCACTAGTGTGATCCTGGACTAGTCCTGAATACACATAGGGTCCAGATTTACACATTCGGATCCCAACAAGGGTGAACAGTGATGGGGCGGTAGCGTTAGGTGGCGAGGGGCCAGTGGCAGGATAGCTCACTCCACGACAGGGCGGCGGCACCAAATCTAGGGGTGGGAGTCGTGGCCGGGGGATCGGGGGCGATTCATCTGTGTGAGTGGGTGGCCAAATGTGGGGGATTAGGAAATTTTTATCGTGTATTTCGATTTTACGGTTAGTTCAGTTTATGAAAAGGGAAAACCAAACCATAAACAAAAAAACCAATTTATTTGGTTTATTTGGTTTGGTTCAGTTTTCTAGTTTCGATTAAATAATGCTCACCCCTAAATCTCGTATAGGTATTTTTCGAGCAATTTACTTCTAGCAAGACCATTCGGTGTTGAGATGGCAACAGGGACCTGAAACCCAAAACCCGATGGGTATTTACTCCATTAGGGGCTGGGTATGAACAATTTTTCATACCCGCGGGTTTATTAATGGGCAAAAGTTACTACCCAGCGGGTACGGGTCCATTCTGCTATTACCTATACCCGTTTACCTGTGGGTCCTTGCTGCACAACCTTAGGGTCCTAACTGAAGCTCTTGTAGCATCGGCCCCACCTTGACACACTGCCACGTGTGGAGCAAAGACGTACGGGATCCCGGTGGCCCTGTCCTCCAGTGTAACTACCGCTACGATCTTCTTTGCTAGCTCTGGATCCCTGAGCGAATTAAGCAGTGAAGCTTACCATTTTGATCGTATATATGTCGGCTATGGCCAAGGTGCTGCACCCTACTCTACATGCAGAGACCATGCATGCCTTCTCAACTAATCAAGACCGTTGTTTTGTTAGCTCATCGATGACTAATCAAATTTCAAAATCTCAACTACACTCAAACTATAATCCAAATGCATCAATACCACGTCCTGACTCGTACATCCTAGATCTCGTAGGGCATCTTTCCATGCGGGTGTGGGTTACCTGTCGGGTCCCCATTACCCGCATGGGTACGGGTAAATTTTGTACCTGCGTACGGTTATGAGTATTGTAGCGGGTGAATTTTGCTAACACGGGTACGAGTATTAAATGATGATACTCGTCGGGTATATATCCGTTGCCATCTCTAATTCGGTGTGTGTTTTGTTCGCTAAGTTGTCGGTTCCATTCTGCCCATGCGTACGCCATCGATTGCGCTCTTCCAGCACCTTTCTGAGATAAGAATAAAACAAAAAGGTAGCATTTCTCTACAAAAAAAATATGCGTAGTTGTGTTGTGTGTCCATCGATATTAGTTTCTTATGCTTCTATGATTTTTCTCCTAATACAAATTATACAAATCTTGAAGCAAGCGAATAAGTAAATAATCATCACATACCTTTCATTCAAACTTTAATATTTGTGCAACTTTTTTTTTTTTAAAAAAAAAGCACAGAAGCACCTCTCATTTTGTTTTTCCTTTATAATTGTAGAGCTTTTCCTCCACCTATCAAAACATTTGTTCCCAAGATTTTCTTATTATAACTCAAAAACATCCAACTCAATTTGTCAAAAAAACAAAACAAACCCAACTCAAACACCGAACTAAAAGTGATGGCAAGGCGGGTTAAGTGAAAACCCACCCCATCATATAGGGTCTAGCAAAGGGGCAGATTCGTGTGCAGTTGTTATTGCAATTGTAACTTAAGCAACTGTAATAGCACTATAAGATCTCATATAAGATCTCATATGAATAGTTTAGATCGTGTGCAACACTGTATCGTGAATATGAATAGTTGGATCTGAAAATGGAGGATTCAAATAAAATTGCTTATTTATTGTGCAGTCGCAACTGCACCGTCGTCCCTATCCCTAGCATTCTAGCAGAGACACCACTTCACTGTCGCTGAGCTTAGCGGAAGGTGCTGGAGAGAGCGCCCGGCCAACCAGAAACCAGAAAGGCACAGGTCGCGGCAACCCTAACCGAAGTGGGAGCCCAAACCAAACACAACACGAGGAACCGGACGCGAAAGCCAGACCACACCACCAGAAAATTCTCCCCAAGGAGCCCCCCAAATTCCCCAACCCTCCGCGTCCGTCCCCACCACCACCACCGTCTCGCCTGACCCCCCGGCCACCGCCATGCGCATCCGCCGCTACGCCGCCCGTCTCCTCGCCTCCTCCACCCCCACGGCCCCCTCCCCGCCCCCGCCGCAGCCCGCTGCCTCCTGGTTCCACGCCGCCGCCGACGATTGCGCCTTCTGCGAACTCAGCCGCTCCGCCCCGCAGGTACCCCCATCCCCTCCCATCCCATACCATCCCCCCTCTCTCCCTTCCTTCTCTCTGCATTTTTGCGCCGCGACGCTCTGCAGGAAGTAATTTTGCCTCGACCGGTGGGGGTTCTAATGGCTGGGTGTTCGTCGGAATCGCAGGTGGCTCCGGACGCAATCAAGCAGAAAGGGCACATTGCCGGTCGGGTACCGGAAGCCGAGGTCAAAAGCGACGATCGCATCGCCCTAGCTCAGCGACTGCCTGTTCCGGAAGGTGCGAACTATACCGCCATTCTAGGGATCACTTGAATGTATGGGGGATAGCTTGCTAATATACCAAATTTGTGTTCTTTTGGTTTTCCGCTAGAGATTTCAGCTCAAGGATGCAAGATAGATGACGAACCTCCTGTGAGTAAAGCTGCTGCCGGGCTGGAAGCTGCAAGGGGAGCTTCTGGTGTTAGTGGAGTTGCTGCGAGACAGGAAGGTACAAGGGTAGCTTCTCTTGTTAGTGAAGCCGCTACTGTGCCAGCAGCTACAGGAGAAATTTTTATTGTTAATGAAGCTGTTGGCGAGCAGGAAGTTAGAGGGGCAACTTCTCTTGTGGATGAAATTGTCGCTAAGCCAGAAGTTACCAGGGGACCTTCTCCTGTGAATGGATCGATTACCGAGCCAGAGTTGTTAAGGGAGACTTCTCCTGCTGATGAAGCTGTTACTGGGCCAGCAGTTTCCGATTTATTTTCTCTTGTGAGTGAAGCTGTAACTGAGCTAGCAGTTGTAGTCACTGTGCCGGAACTTGCCGGGGGTGATGAAGGTGCTGCAGAGCCAGAAGTTACAAGGGGAGCTTCTCTTGTGAATGGATCTGCCATCGAAATGGAAATTATAAGGGGACCTTCCCTTGTTAATGAAGCTGCAACTGAAGCAGGACTTACAGAGAGAATTTCTCTTGTGAGTGAAGCTGTCACTGAGCCAGGAGTTACAGGGGCTGCTTCCCTCGATAATGAAAGTGCTGTGGAAGCAGAAGTTACAGGAAGAGCTTCTCTTGTAAACGAAGTTGCTGAACTGGACATTACAGGGGGAGCTTATATTGCTAACGAAGCTGCCGCAGAACCGGAAGTTAATGGCGGAGCTTCTGCTTGTTGTGGAGATGGTGATGCTGCTTTAGATGAGCCACTTCTTCCTGATTGCAATGTGGAGATTGTTGATATGCAGGTTGAAAATGTAGGAGAGGCTGTTGCCAACACGGTGCAGCCTTCTAGAGACAATGCAGCAGATGTTGTTGGTTCCGTAAATTCCACAAGCAATGGTCCTGTAAGAGCCAAGAGTCCAACTGCTGAGGAAGTAGCACCACATGATGGATGTATTGATACACCCAGTGTTTCATGTGTATCAGACATAGTGGCTAGAAGCATTGGTAAATCAGGGAGAACGAATATCATATGCTATGCTAGGCGCAAAGGTAAAAGGAAGCTGGAGATGGTGGAGATAAAGACAGAACAATTTGAATTGGATGATGGTGCTATCTATGATCAATGTGAGGAAAAGGTGACATTGGAGAGAACTGGTCCTTGCGAGAGTGCATTGTCAACAGCTGGATCTACAGAAATTAAAATTGCCGACTTAAAGAGAGAACCTGTGGATAATTCAACTGCAAGCAAGGGTAAAAAGATGAAGATACACCGATTTGAATGTGACATTGATTATTGCCGCATGACATTCAATACAAGAGCTGAGCTTTCTGTCCACAAGAAGAACATGTGCACGGTCAAGTCATGCAGCAGACGTTTCAGATCCCACAAGTATCTTAGGCGCCACCAGAGCATTCACAATGATGAGATGCCTTACAAGTGCCCATGGGAGGGTTGCAGTATGGCTTTCAAGTCGACATGGACTCTGGCTGAGCATTTCCAAGTCCATACCGGGGAAAAGCCCTATAAATGCACGACTCCTGGGTGTGGCAAGATATACAAGTATGTTTCGGACTTCACCCGGCATAGGAGGAGGTGCAAATCTCAGAGGTAGAAGCTCGCTTGATCTTACAGAGTTAGGATAGGATTAAAGCTTGTGCTTGCTATTGTAGATGTTTTTTTTTATTTGTTGGAAGATCCTTTGCTCAATTGTTCTGACGACTTATAGCTGGATTGCTCGTTTCTTTGTTGAAAAAGAAATGTTACATTCTTTAGTTTAGAAACTTTGACTACGTGTTTCCCAAACATCGATGTACATTTTCAAAAGCTGGTTGATAATATCCACGGTGTTTGTTTGTTACAGTGAGTGATATATCAAATTTGAAACTTACAACTGTAAATAGGAAGCTATTTTTTATTCAATTATATTTTTTATTCGGTTTCAGGATATTACTTCCATGCTTATTCATCTACCTGCTTGATGTCTGCATCATAATACAACGTGTAACTTTTTTTATGGGAAATATACAACATAAAACTTGTTTTGTTTTACTTATTCTGAGCCATCAAGCTTCTATTTCTGGATGTCAAATAAGCTTTAAAGTTGTTTAATCATTAACTATTGTTATATTGTAATGCGTACACTTTCACAGTGAACTTTGCGTGGCTCTCTTATCTTGAAGTGCTTCACTGCTGCTTCTATGAATTACCAAAAGAAAGCTACATAAGTCATAATTTATAAATCAATGAATGGTATCAACCAAACCATTAATGACCACAACTGCTTTAGAATCTGTGCCCTTTCATCGGAAAAGACAGCTGCACAGGAGATACTTGCTTAGAGCAAGTACAATAAGACCACGTCAGCTGGCTTTTAGCCTGTACATGTCAGCATTAGTCTATGTGGAAGAGTGAGAAACGATGAGAGAGAAGATAATTGGCTCTTATTTAGTAGCCAGCTTTGCACAGATGCATAGGTAAATCATTTATGTACAAGAGAGAAGAGGTAGTTATTGCACAACATCTAGAGACAATTATTGTATAAGCTGGCTTTTAGCTTACTATTAGCCTGCAGTGGGCTTTACTATTGTATTTGCTCTTAGTGTATGTGCTTTTTGAAAACTAGAATTAAGGAATATGGTTGAAGTTTTGAGGTTTAATACTCTAAATTCTGTTTAAGAGCAAGTACAATAAGGCCACGTCAGCTGGCTCTTAGCCTGTACATGTCAGCATTAGTCTATGTGGAAGAGTGAGAAACGATGAGAGAGAAGATAGCTGGCTCTTATTTAGTAGCCAGCTTTGCACGAATGCATAGGTAAATCATTTATGTACAAGAGAGAAGAGATAGTTATTGCACAACATCTAAAAACAACTTTTAGAGACAGTTATTGTATAAGCTGGCTTTTAGCTTACTATTAGCCTGCAGTGGGCTTTACTATTGTACTTTCTTTGTGGGTTGATTGGGTTCTGTATGCTGTTTAGGCTTTTGATAGTTGCAGTATTTTGGATCCACCCAATGCATTCGTTGTTTGGGAAGCATGCACCAAATTTACTCTCAAATAGAAGTTCATTCTTTTGTATTGTTAGCAATGCAGTAGAATGAGCATGTTATTTGATTTTTCTGCTTTACAATGATTTTAGTGATCAGTCTGGTTTGAGGCTTCGACAGAAAGGTACCTAAAGGCAAATTTTAGTGCTTTTCGTAGATTTCAACTAGATCGGAAAAGCAAAACCCATGGCTGAACCTCAGCAGAACATAAGCACATTCTATGAAAAATTTGGTTCCCAACCTATCTTCTGCGGGAAGATAGTCAAAGGCAAACTTCTGAAATAACACCGAAGGTACATGTTGAATTGATTGCAAACGAAACACCCAACCACGTGAGCTTCTGGACTCTGGAATACTTACCTGCAGTCACTGAAGATCATAACTACTTTTCCTGCACAGTTTGCCATTTGGTTTCTCATGGAGGAAATCAGGCTGCTACCACATCAAAATTCAGCAAAAAAATACCTATAGGAAAACGGTATGGTTATGATTGTGATGATCATGATAATTTGCAAGGGTGAATATGTTATTTTGACACAAATTTTGATCTCCAATAGAAGTTGTGACGGACCGTCTTTTTAGGGGCAACCTGGAAACTCACAACAGTTACCCAGGAAGATTAACTGTTGGAAAAGACAAGAATATATTGCCAGGCAAAAGCAAAATCAGACCTTTATTCACATATTTGGCCTAACGGCCGAGTTTTTACAAGAGGAAAGCATCCAAGCTTCCAATAATACATTACCAAAAGAATGCCACAGGCAGAGCCTGGGCGAAAGACAAGAGACCTAAAACCAGACTAAGTCGCCATCTACGACTTCTTGGTACGCTCCAGCTTCTTTAAAGTCTGAAATGGTTAAGGTTGCAAGGGTGAGTACGGAGTACTCAACAAGTCGTACGGAAACGGCTGAATACTATATGTATGGGATAACAAGGGATGGTAATACGGTTGTAATTATTTGGATGCAGTTTTATTTTCTAACTCATTTTACATTTGAAGCACAAACCATAATTAAGTAATAAGGAGGGGGTTTTCCAAGTAAGCAACATTAGTAATCCATTTATTCAAGAATTTCAACACACTACTTGAGCTAGGTTTCAGGTATCACCCCAGTTCAAACTTAACTTCATTAACCGGAAGTACGGCGTATTCGAATACCATTTTATTAACTCTACAGAGGTGCTCAGCTTTACCCACAAGATATCGTCAACCCTTAATGCCAATCGCGAATTTTCATGTAACTTAAATGCATGTGGCCCGGTTGAGATTATCACAGCATTTCGTTAAATCATTCCCGTGTTTAGTTGTTAACCGATAGGCCTGACGCTACCTTGGACACATAGTTCCAATTTGCACCTACCGTTTGTGAGAATCAGTGAATGACACTCCGGTCCATTCCTGTTCCACCCCTTCGGTATACTCCCCTGCCAGGGAGGCCGATCCCTATTCTCCTCAGAGAATAGTACCACTAAATTTAATCAAATTTTTAATTCAGGAATGACTAATTTACTGAGCTATGTCGGAGGCAGGCCCACTGACCAGTTCGACCTGTGGTTGAGCGTAAACTTAAGTTGTTTACTTTGCTCAAAGGGGTTATTAACCTTACATTGCCAAAGACCAAGCCTTCCAATCCACAAACCCATTCCGATACTCACAGTACCGGCCACCAGACAAACCAAGGCATTAACATCAGTTGGGAATCAGAATCTCATCCACTCGGGATTAATCCAATACTATCCCCCTGACTGTAGCACTTTTACCAAAATACCTGAACCAGAGGTTCAACAACATTTTATTTCTATTTTAAAAACATTTAAACTAACTAACTGGATAATAGCAATTAACCTAACATGGCATAAGTTATTACCTAGGGTTACAAGGAATTTAATATGGTTCAATATTTTCAAGGAAGTTCCATGAGCAATTCGGCATTATCTAGGTATCATGTCATTCTAAAATAACGGAGTTCAATAATTCAACATACAGTAAAGTAATGCGATATAAAATAATTACTAAGTATAACATGACATGAATAGGTTCAATATGATCAACGGTGTACGGCTTGCCTTGCTCGGCGATCGGGTCGGAAGAATCGCCAGGGAAGTAGTCGTTCCCGGCGTCCGTCTGGTCCTGATCCGGCTCCGAGTACTGCTCCTGCTCCAACGGCGGTTCGACGGTCGAATCTAGCGCGGAAGAGGCGAATAACATAAATAAACGGGAAATAATAACCGGGAAAGAAAAAAGAAAAAGAAACGGAAACCGAAAATTGGGCCGGGAAGGAATGGAGGGTAATTTGGGCATTTCAGGAATTTTCAGAGTCTCGGATTGCAGAGCGAAGGTCATTTTTGGACCCAGTGGGTCGAAACGGTTTGGAATATGTACTTGGGGCATTTCTGGGGCTTCCGAAATTTTTCAAGAATTTCTGGGTGTTTTTGGGTATTTAAAACGTTTTTTCCGGATTAATTAAAGAATTAAAAAAATCCGGAAAAAGGAAATTTGGCCAGCACAGTGCTGAGCCGAAAGGCTTGGCCCACGCGGGGAGGGGGAGGCTAGCGGGGCGGGTGAGTTGGGGCGGCGGCCTGCTCGACCCGTCCGAGCGACGCAGGCAGGGGGGAAAAGGGCGTTAGGGTTAGGGTTAGAGGGCTGGCGGCGGCACTGGGCGGTGCGGCGGCCGGAGATGGAGGGGGCGGAGGCGGAGCTCATCGGGCGAGGCGAAGGGTACGCGGTGCGGGTTGAGGCGAGCCCAGGGGTGGCTTTTATAGGCGGGCGAGGCCGGCCATGCGCGGGCGGCAAAGATGGGCGCGGCATGCGCAGTCAATACGGGCGGCGTCGCGGGGCGTGGCGACGTGGGCGGCGGCACGGCATCATGCAAGGCGGCGACGGCGGTGGCGGAGCCGAGGCACGCGTGATGGGTCGGGTCGGGCGAGGTAGGCCGGGCCGCACGAGGCCGGCTGGGCCGGGGAAGATGGGCCGCGGGGAGACGGGCTGGCTGGGCTGGAGAAACAGGTCGAAGGCCCAAGAACAAAAGAGGAATTGGCCCAAACCCAAACAAATAAAACTCAAAAAAAGCAACTAAAACTCCTTTTGAATTTTTAGGGCTATTTCAACCTACCCCACTTAAAATAAATCTCGTCCCCGAGATTCATTTCTGCTGGGAGAAAAGGTTGGGAAAGTTCTGTTACAGTTCCGATTCCTTCTCCCAAGTGGTTTCCTCGAGTGTGTGATTCTTCTACAGCACTCGGCAGATTCTGATATTCTTAAACTTGAGTTCTCTTTCCATAACTTTCACGATCCTGACTGGTTCCTCATGATAGGTCAGATCACTCTGCAGATCTATATTTTCCAGTTGTACTTGTTCTGATGGCTGACGGAGACATTTTCTTAACTGGGATACATGAAAAATATTATGTACTCTGGATAGCTCTGAACTCAACTGTAATTTATATGCCACTTCTCCAATCCTGTCAGTAACTCGGTACGGTCCAATGTACCTAGGGGCCAGGTTCCCTTTTATCTGAAAACGACGAACCGGCTTAAAAGGTGTCACTTTCAGATAAACGAAATCTCCGATTTGATAACTGATATCTTTTCTCCTTGTGTCGGCATAACTTTTCTGTCGAACTTGAGCTGTCCTCAGGTTTCCTCTAATGATTTTTACATGGGCTTCTGCATCATGAACGAACTGAGGTCCAAAAAGCTGTTTCTTTCCTATTTCTGTCCAATTTAACGGGGTTCTGCACTTCCTTCCATAAAGGGTCTGAAAATATAACATGTCTAGGCTGGCTTGATAACTATTATTGTATATAAGAATTCTGCAAATGGCAAGCACTTGCCCAGGAGACTCCATATGTTAGAGCGCAGGTTCTCAACATATCTTAACGAAGAAATCAATCTCCAAATTCGTATCTGCCATCCGCGTCCACACTCATCTAATCAAGCCCCAAGAAATTAAAGACAGGAAGAAAGAACAATATGATTCCTAATCGGAGTTGATCCACCCAATCAAATCTTCTCGTTGCTCGGCGGGCCATCAGTCCGATCCAATCCTCTTCGTCGTGCTCTTGCCGCCCGCTGTGAAGATCGTCGCTGCAATGCACCGCCGTTCTCGACCAGAAGCCAATCGTTAGGCCGGCCAGCCACCGCTCGCCGTGAAACACAGCCGTGAATGTCCGCCGCAGTCACAACCGCCGATTGTCGTGATGTCCCGCCGCCGCCCACCGTGACTCCCGCTGCCAGTGCCAAAGCTGCCCGCGACGAAACTCCCTTGCTGCGCGAGACGGTGTGGTTTAAGGGATTGATGAACCATTTGTTGCTGCCGGGAGCTCAGGCGATCGATCGATCGGCTAACGAAAGTGCCGGGAGGACTCAGGCCAGGCAAGGGGTCCTCGACGCAAACCAAACACTCCTCCGGCCAGGGGCGGAGGACCACGTATGGCGGGGTATGGCACCTGTCATACCTATCCTACCACGTGTGTACTCCTTAGTACTCTTAGCATATGTTCTGCCACGTGCATCCTTGGTACATAGAAATAATGATTTCGCCATACCAGAATTTTTTTCCGTCCTTCGCTACTGCCTCCGGCGGCCTACAGGCGCCCTATGTTCTTTAGCCTCAGTTCATGACTTCATGCTGTTATTGACTGTTCCTTTCGGTTGACTCTAGATTTGCGTGTGATGTAATAATAATCTGCATTAAATAGGACATGACATCAGTTCATCTCTGCTGTAATCCAGTGTACGTAAACAATGCTGGCCAGCAAACATTCCATCATCGGAGGGCCCTGCTTGTAGTAATAAAATCTGCGTGAACGAGCGTAACACATGTCGTAGGCTGATCGGACGGTGGTAGGCTATTCTGTTGGATGGCCCCATTTTGGCTTAAAAGTATTGGTTCCCCTTTTTACTCTGTTTCTCATTTGCACGTGAATATGACGAAGAACAAGAAGGTACTGTAGTCAACAGGGGCGAAGCTGGGTCTGGAATCACTGGAACTTAGGTTGAGTCCTAGCCCAAATAATAGTATATATTATTTTTTATATCTGATTTAGGTCTGAGGCCTGCTACTGAGTTGGCTTGACCGACCCAGCGTCCCGACCTAGTCCTCCCGACCATTAGAAGAGGAGCTCATCAGCTCAAGAGCTTCAAGCACATGCAGTCACACTCTAGCCATCCACCGATCCACGCGCAGTCATGCCGCCGCCGCTCCCGCCTAAGCTGAGGTTCGCCGTCGGTCGCCGTTCCCGCCCCTACTACTGCTCAACTCCCGCCCATCGGCCGCTCCGCTCCCGCCCACTCGCCGTCCCCACCTATCGAGGTCCACTCCGCCCCTGCCCGCCGAGGTCTCGCCCCGCTTGCCAGCCGCAAGTCGCAAGCCCGCCCCTTGCCTATGTGACCTTCAAGCCATGGAGCAGACACAACCTTGCGCCCTTGCTCCGTTCATCAGTTGCTCCTCTCTGTAATCACCTCTCCCCATCCTGGCAATTGGTATATTTGCAAATGTCTAACCTTCTATTTCTTCTCATATATCAATAATTTCAATCTTGAAATGTTGTGATGGATGCATTGTTTTAGGGAGCAAGCATACCTGATGTGATGATTTTTGTTCCTTGAAATGCCCAGTGCTGAACTGCTGACAGTGGACCTCGTTCCGAATGCAAGGTGATGATTTTTGTTCCTTTCATCCTTTGTGAATTGCGAATTATGAATGGTTGTGTGACTTGTGAATTATGAATGGTGAATGGTAGCTTTGGTTATGCACTAAATTGTGAATGGTAGCTTAATAGCTTTGGTGATGCACTGAGTCACAAATCACATCAAGTCATCATCAATTTCGTTTTTTGAATTGTGAATGGTAGTTTTGGTTATGCATTGAATCACTGGATTGTGAATTGTGATTGTTTGATTGGACTCAATTTGAGGAGGTTTGGATATGACCATTAGTTGATTGATTACACCACCAGTTAATCTCGGTATTAGGGCAGTGGTTTTTGTGAATGGTGATAATTTCGCCACTCAAGCAAGAAAAATTTAAGATCCACATGCTGTGTATGCAAGCAAACATTCAATTATACAACGACATGACTTCATAGAAGATTAACTATTTGATAAAGCCATTAGTACTTCATGGCATTGCTCTATGATCAGTGTTTTTCTTGGTTTAATTGGATTATAAAAGGTCCAACAGTCATAGGTAAAAATTCGAATACTAGATTGCTCTACTTGGTTTAGCTGTGTACACCTCATTTTTTTAACAAACAGTTTATTAAAAGGTCCAACAGCTTGTGGCAAACTGGCAATCTTACTTCACGAAACGCGACAGCATCTCGTGGCTGTGCGCATGATTTGTTTCGGCCGGTGGTCTTTGGACGCCAATATTTTTCTGGACTTAATTTTCCCCCATTGTTCAGTTTGATCGTTCTGCACTCCAGCATTATTCAGGAATTCGATGGATTATCCTAAACTGTTTCAGAGCAGCCCGGTGTGTGGCTTGCAATTCATCAAGACTTCCATTTTGTTCAGTGGCTCTCTCTCTCTCTCTCTCTCTCTCTCTCTCTCTCTCTTTTCTTTGGTTGGATCTCTTCTTGAGCTTATATGCCACTATACCATTATATCCTGTTTGGGAGGGTTGGCTTCTGGAGCTGGCCACTCTGAAGACGAGTCGCTGTCAGTGTGCAGAGGATCTCAAAATCCTGTGTTCACTCGTCATGTGGCAGTGTGGTGTCTGGTGCATCGAATCGAGTCGATGTGCGTGCAGCCGTGCACAGGTTGAGCTCTGAAGGGCAGCCGGCTGAAGAGTACGTGGTGCGGGTGTTTTCCTATTGGTTTCGTATACGAATATGCAATGGTGTGTATATCCGTCTCTAGTGTGATTTATCTTGCGAGGGATGTCTGTAACTCTCAGTCAGCACTCAGCAGCGAGTTCTGCAATTCTGTTCGTCGCGACGAGGCACAGAAACACCAGAAGTGAGAAAATCCACCCGTTGAATTTTGTTCATCATGTACAGAATGCATTTACTTCATGGGAAATACTCTCCTAAGAGACCCGCTTTGTTCATGTATTCAGCGGTGTAAGAAAACCTACAAGATATACACACCATTGTATATCCCTCTTCGAATATGTCTCTTCACGGTAACGATGTACGCAACTGTACAGAAGAAGTTCGATAGAATTCTTCCTAGCTGCTAGCCTGTAAACACAATTTCTAGGAAGGCCATCAATCGCGGTCAGAAATACGTAGACCGTAACTGAAGGAATAAATTCAGCGTCCAGCAATCAGGTGATTCATATATCTCCATGCTTTGAAGAGAGGCAAACTGGAATGCCGTCTTTCTTTTCTTGATTGCTCCAGATGAACTGCCTCAGTTCATGGAGGATGTTGGTAGAGCCAACTCCCTGTAATCTTTACGTATACTCCATAGGATCTCTGCACATCGCCTCATGCTTGGTCGGTTCCTCTTTGTTGGAGCTAAGCACTGCAGAGCCAGCTCGTACATCTTCTCAACAGCCAGATTGATGGCATCCGTCGCTTCCAGAATTGAATCCAGTGTTTGTATCGCATTGCCCTCCACAAACTTTTCCACTGCCTGTGCCAACAGTACATGGAGCACGCATAGCAAAACCAAAAATATAGCATTGTTAAGATATAACTGCATTATTATCTGTCATTAGATACTGGAAACAATTGAAGATACAGACATAATGGTAAGAATGACAAAACCTAACCCATTTTGCGGTAACACGTTCAATGATCACTCTCTTTGGCTCTATCGGACGCCTCCCAGTAATTAACTCCACCAGCAGGACCCCAAAGGAGTAGACATCACTCTTCTCATTGAGCTGGTATGTTCTAAGATATTCTGGATCGAGATAACCTGCTGTTCCTTTGACTTGAGTAGAGACATGGGTAGCATCAGTCGGAGCCAGTTTGGCAAATCCAAAGTCAGCGACCTTAGCTCGGCAATTGTTTGTGAGAAGAATGTTTGAAGATTTGATGTCCCTGTGGATGACTGGGTAATCTGCATGGGTGAAATATATGGGTCAGGATTTAGTTGCAAATGATCTAAGCGGTTAGACGTTCAAAAGATGATTGCTCTGAAGGTTACATTTATTTATCAAAATACAGCTATGCCACAAAAATGCATGTAAACAGTGCCCTAGATCGTAGTTTTCCCGTTTTGCATCAAGATATTTAACATCATAATAATTATTTAGTGGATATTTGACATGAATACAACCCCATAGTGTATGAGACAAATGTATGCATGGTAACTTAATTCAGAAGAAAAGCACCAGCTGATCTCTCATATAATTTTCTTTTTCATTCGAATAATATCAATGATGGTTGAGAACTTGAGATTGCACTGTTTGTGTGCAGCATGCTCGTTCGAAGGAATAAAAGAACATACGCATTCATCCGGTGTCACTTCACAAAAAATTCTTCCTTTCTGCCATTTTGGGGCATGAAGAAGCAGGTAAAGACGTCATGTTTGGAATATAGATATCATTTGTTCCTGCTAGGATGACTCTTACATCACCAATGATAGTTCTAGTCCAGATCTGTTTTGGATGGAAACCAAAATGCAGCTGAAAGCAAATATAAGAACTTGATATTACCTGAGTAGGTGTGAAGATATGTAATAGCGTGAGCCACATCAATTGCAATATCCAATCTCAGAGAGAATTCCAGAGTTTTTCCATTCAAACCTGTATATTGCTAACCTCATGTAAGATGCAATTAACACAAACTCTGAATATGGCAGGATTATAGGATTCTTACAGTCAAGGTGCTCTCGAAGATTCCCATTGGAAACAAACTCCACAATGATCAACTGCTCACCACCAAACTCCAGGTACCCATGAAACCTTACCAAATTCAGGTGCTCTATGCATTGCAACGTCTTGATCTCGTTCTGGAACTCACGACCCATATGCTTGTCATACACATTCTGGAAAGAAAGAAATACCAATATAGCCTTGTAGTAATCACCAGATTATGCAAACCGAACATAAGGAATAACTACAAACCTTCTTGGCCCTTTTGACGGCAATGAGGGTGCCATCACCGAGCTGACCTTTGTATACCGTCCCAGAACCACCCTGCCCAATCTTCAGGTTCGGCGAGAAGTTTTTGGTTGCTTTCTGGATCTCTGGCAAGGAGAACTTTGTGCTGCCAGGTATCTCCCTATCTGAAGAATTCCTGCGCATGGGGCTATACAGTACTTTAATTGATCTCTTGATCTCAAAAGTGCTTCCACTGCTGGAACCTTGTGAACTCACCGACTTTGAGACTGCAAATTTGGAAGAAATAAGTATCGTGTCTGAACTTGCCAGAAAACATAATGATGATTGCGGCAAAGTGTTATTTGTATTGTATTTTTCTTTGAAGCTTTTGTATTATTCGATGAATTTAACAGTATCCATTCGATGATCATAACTTAAAACAAATTCCTTGAAACTCTCCCTCAATCAGAGAGGGAATTAACAAATGATAACTTATGAAGGGGTTTGCTTATAGTATGGTAACTCGGATTAAAATTTTTGACCAAGATGGGTCCAGGCCATGATCAAATGGCGACAAATCGAAAAGAAACAAACAAAAAAAAAATCAGAAAGTACGAACAGATGGAGGGTGTCACACTGTCACACACGTCTGATTAAAACTAAAGCTCAGCGGAGAAGAAGGCATATTATTGCTGCACACATGCTACAAAGCTAATCTAAGATCAAAAACCAAACCTTGTTACAAACGAAGTAGAAATGATCAGCTGAAGAAAATATGTTGAGAAGCTTTCATCGCACAAGGTCTTATTTTTCAGCAATAGTACACTAATTAGTACTGCAAAGATCCGAATTTAAGATTATCCTCCCAAAACAGATGCCGTGCCATAGTACGCGTTGACCAGAAAGAGTTGATGAAAAAGATATCTCCAGCACACACACACACACAAAAGGACTAGTTTGGCCGACAAGAACACCACCTTGGATTGAAAAAGCACCACAAAATCCGTGGAGAGATGGAGAAAAAGAGAGGACGTATGTGGATCAGTGTATGTACGTTGGTGGGACTTGTGGAAGTCTTCTGACAAGGAGGTATCCGGCGAGCGCGCCTCCTGGGAGACGAAGCAGGACCGGAAGGCGTCGAGGAAGGAGACCCCTCGGCCTCCTCCGTCGCCGTTCACGGACCTCTCGTAGGTGGACGACGCCGTGGTGGCGACGGAGGAGCGGGACAGGTCGCCGGGGTCGCTCCGCCTCCCCGCCGAGCCGCTGTTGTTCCTCATCATGGATCAGGGTAAGTACGCGTGCGTGGCGAGGCGGCTGCCGCGTGCGGAGAGGAAGGGGTCGGGGGCTCGGGGCGTTGCGGGTTTGGAAAGCGGCGGTTTGATGAGACTCTGAGAGCAAGTGGCAAAGGAACCCCAGTAGAAGGGTCAAGGCCTCACAAGGGCTCGTTTCCTTTCTTCGGCGCGCCAGGGTGGACTAGTTCGGGAGGGAGGGAAGGAAGACCTTCGGACTGTCTTCCACTACTAGCCCAACAAGATATGTTTAGAGAAATTTTAAGGTATATTAAACCGATAATATATACTAATACGTAGTAGAGATTGAATCTAGTTATTGATTTATTAAAGGTATTTATACTACCGTACTACCGGAGAAAGTATAAATAAGTATCAGCTAATCCGATCTATAGGATCGAAAAGAATGAACGATCTATATTAAGGCCCCGTTTGGTACGGTTCCATATTCTAGTAGAAACGAAAACGGTTCTAGATTTTTAGTAGAAACGTTTCAGATAGAATAAGAATCACTTTCTGCAAACCATTTAGTACATGTCGGCCCCCTCGCGTTTTACTAGCCCAACAAGATATGTTTAGAGAAATTTTAAGGTGTATTAAACCGTTTAAGATAGGCATATTATTTCTGCACACATGACTAGTTCGGGTTCGGGAGGGAGAGAAGGAAGACCTTTGGACTGTCTTCCACTACATAAGCACATGTCGGCCCCCTCGCGTTTACTAGCCCAACAAGATATGTTTAGAGAAATTTTAAGGTGTATTAAACCGGTAATATATACTAATATGTAGTAGAGATTGAATCTAGTTATTGATTTATTAAAGGTATTTATACTACTGTACCTACCGGAGAAGGTACAAATAAGTACTAGCTAATCCGATCTATTGGCTCGAAAAGAATGAACGATCTATATTAAATTTAGTGTATCGTAGAAGAGCTCTATCTTTATTTGTAAACTTTTGCATTCTTCACCCATGCATTTTTCCCTTTATTTTTTAGAATTTACATTTTTTTTTTGTATTTATACTTTGTAAATTATAAGCCGGCTGAGGGCGTAGGGATTTCGTAGTAAACAATTTAGTTCTCAAAAAAGACATATAAGTTCTCCGTGTTCCAAACGGATTCTAAGATCCCCTCTATCGTGTTCGTCAAGCTGTAATGCTAGTTTCCCGAGCCTTCAGCCAACTAGCAAGCTGACGGAGCTGGTGGGGCCTGGGGCATTTGTTGGCAGCAGCGGTGACGGTGACGGTGATAGTGGCGAACATGGAGTAGAGGTTCAAGTGACGGTGGTGGCACCAGCCATGAGAGGTAGTCAAAAGCGAGGGTGATAACATGGCAATCATAGCACTAATAGAAATAGCGGCAAAAGAAGGTTCAGACTTCAGAGTAGCACACACCTCGATTCATGAGGATTATTCGACGGCATAGTGATTCTCCTGTTCCAAGAGAAATATGTACTGCATCTGCATGACGTTACACTTGAGCAAAGTGGGGTTTCGATCCATGAACTTGATTTGCGTGTGTGTACTAATTAAACATAGGAGTCGGTGGTGGTCTATGCATTCTCTCCGCGCCCTCCCACTCTTCTTATGTAAGTTTAGACATCACTGAATTGGTTTTAGTGGTTAATGATAAATCTAAATGTGAGACTAACTCTATTATTGAGTATGATATTGATTAGTATCATTTGGATGAAAAATGGAAATCTCAAATGTAAGTATGCGATGTTATATTATTATATCTTGTTGTATCCTTGTTCAAAATACAAGATAGACTCCACAAAAATTTCAACTTAGATATATGTAAATTGCTTCTAATACACACACACACACACATTTAGAGGAGTTCATTCTATATGTTGAGATTTCACTAGCATTGATCTCTTTCTTTTCTCACATATATCGAAGATTTTTATTTTGAAACGCATCCTTTGAGTATATGAAGTTTTTATAGTTTTAATATACTCATATCGATTTAAATTCAATTATTTACAATTGGGTTGCGTCAATCACCAAAGAGAAAGATTAAAGGATCTAGACCCTCTATTATGTGTTAATGATTCTGTCGACGATTGGGAAACGGGTCCCCGCCTAGCTTACTTGTTGAATGAGGGATCAACACAGGCCCCTTTTTCGGTAAAGGGTTTGCGTTGAATGGTGCTCGAAGGACACAGGATACTCAGAATGTGGAGAAAGTTTTATACTGGTTCGGGCCTCTCACTGTAGAGATAATAACCCTATTCCAGTTGTTTTGCTATTGTTGTGGAACTCGTACAGGGCGTATGTGTATCTCGCTTACTAGTTGTCGCAACTCGCAAATGTGCTCACACGCGACCTGGTGTGTCCACGCGTGACCGTTTTTCTCTTTCTCCCCCCTATCAATCTATCCTGGGGGGTATTTATAGCTTACAAAAAATCTATCATAACTGCAACCGAATAATGCATATTTGACTGCATTAACCGTAACTGGAACTAAAGCCTTGATTCTCGCCACATTTCCGTCGTGGGTGTAATGGCTCCAGCTCGTGGCGTAATTATAGCTATTTCAACGTTATGGGTCGAGCACGACCTTCCGACCATGCTCGAGGAGTTTCCCAGCTCTGCCCAGTGTTTCTGAGTTCTCATGTTCGCGGGCGAGCCTGGGCCGAGCATAGTTGTTCATGGCCGAGCATGGGTGCTCGTGGACGAGTACTGAGCCTAGTCCGATCGGGCGGACTAGCCAGCTAGATCATTCAAGGGTCTTCCTTGGGAATATCATCAAAGGGTATACATGGTCGGCCGAAACAGACTGCCGGGGTATAACAGTACTTATGGAGATTATCCAATCCCCGACAGATACGCTTTGGTGATTAGTGACAACCGTATGTGTTGGACTAATATTTTTCATGGGTTGGTGAAGTGGGTGAAGTCCAACAATGATGAAAACTTTGGATGACATCATGTGTTGATGGTCATTAAGTCAAGGTTCGAGGTGAATAATGTCATCATGTTTTGATGAGTATCAAGATAAGATCTCGAAGTAAATGTAGTTCATCATGTGTTGATGAGCAATACAAGGATCAAGACTTAAAGAGAAGATGATCATCATCAAGAGAAATCTCTAAGTGGATACGCAATGCAAAGATATAACTAGCATAGCTTAAGAATGTGTTCCTAATATTTTACTAGTCTCGATGTTTGGTTAGGATACCAGATTACTAGTGCATATTGCCTTACTATCAAGAGGGGTCTTATCTAGTAGTTTGAGTCTCATCATGTGTTGGTACCTCAATCCCGCTTGGCCTAGTTCTCCATTGCATGATGCTATTATTTTGCGAATGTGTTTGTAAATAGTCGGAACTAATGCACTTACTCTTCTTAGCCTTATAGTCACATTCTTGATCAAGTCTATGTTAGATATTTCAAGATATTAGATTTTGGACTTGTGTGGCTACATTAGAGTTTTAATATTCTATGAAACTATCTATGGTTTCTTATATCTTGAAAATGTATGGAAGTTGTGGCCATATAGATAAGCTTTTCATAGAGTCCAAGAACATCTAATCGGACTTTAGAGTAAAAGGCTATGATCATTATTAGATAGTGCTATGGGTTTGTCCGAATTTGGTGTTAGGAATATCTAAATTTGATTTTATGATATTTTAGCAGAACATGTGTTTCATAGCTAATTTGAATTATAGGATTCGGAATGTCCGAATTTTGAAAATTCAGAATGTTTTGTATTGGTGAATTCAAAATGTCTGATTAGTGAATTCATAGTATCCTAATTTTTCTTTTACAATGGTTGGATGCCACATGGATTTTTAACCGTTAAGAATGTCCAAATTTATCAATTAGGAATATTCGAATTGGTAATTAGGAATGTTCGAATTTGCCTTTTTTTATGATTTTGTTCCAAACAGCATTCTGAACACCTCATGCAGAATGCTAGCCGGGAAAGCATTCCGACAAAGGTTCTACTGGCCTACCACTCTGCAAAATGCTATGCACCTTGTAAAGACTTGTGAGCAATGTCAATTTATGCTCGACAAGTACATCAATTGCAAACAATACTATTTCATGACCATTTTCGACATATGGCATTGATATAGTAGGTCCATTACCTAAAGCAACTAATGCATATAAATTCTTATCTGTTGATATTGATACTTTCACAAAATAGATAGAAATTGAACCCGTAGTTTCACTTACGTCACAAGCAGCAAAGGAATTCTTTATGAAGAATATAGTCACTAGGTTTGGAGTTACTAGTAGACTAATTACTGATAATATATCATAATTTATTAGTGGTCTGTTTCAAGATTATTGTGATGAAATAGGCACAAAGATTTGTTACGCTTCTGTTGCTCATCCACAGAGCAACGGAGCAATAGAACATGCAAATGGCCAAATCATGCAAGACATGAAGAAACGAGTGTTCGATCGTTTGACAACACGCACTGGGGTATGGGTGGACAACCTCTACTCAGTGCTCTGGGCCATACGCACGACAACCAGTTGAGCTACAGGAGAAACACCTTTCTCACTGGTCTACAGAGCAAAAGCTATTCCGCCTAGTGAAATTCATTTAGATTTTACACAAATTGCTTTTTTTGAACAGGATGATCAAAATGACCAACGTGTCGGTGTTTCGAGCACCGGCCAATGAATTTGTATAGGTAAGAGGGGGGTGCACGCTCCCTCTCCTCGACGGCTTACTCGGGTGAGCACAAGATGTATACTGGTTCGGGCTGAACGTCCCTACTCCAGTTCGTGTGGGTTTGATTGTATTGATTCCCCGGTTGTCCGTTGTCTTACATGCTCGCTCCCTCCCCCTTTATACAGGCGAGGAGGGAGGTTACATTGTTGCTTAAAAAAGAGAAAAAAGACTGTGCTCTTAGTCGCCCGCAAGTGGCGGGCTGATGGGACTGGCCGCCGGCTCCCCTTGCCCTGCTGCTGGTCGGCGTAGTTGCTGCGCCGCTCGTAGTAAATGCGAGAGTTGGGGACTTGTGCCGCTGCGTCATCATTACGGCCAGCATTTAATGCGCTCGATACGCAATACATCGCCGCTTCTTCGAGGATTTCGCTGACTTGGTCATGGCTACGGCTTTCCCCCGCCAGCCGTGGCTTTGGGCCCCGACCGGCCTGGTTCGGCCCACGCGCCCTTTCGGGCCGCTGGGGGTACCCATGGCCTGGGTACTCGTCAGTAGCCCCCGAGCCCCCGTGCAGGTCGGAGAGGTGCCCGGGGGGTCTTGTTTCCGTGCCGTGATGCCGTGGTTCGCTTGGCTCGATCGAGTCTCCGACGGGTGGGTGTAGCCCCGAGCCGGTCGGAGAGCGTGCCTGGGGGTTTTCGCCGGTTTGGTCGGGAAGAGTCTTCGACCGGTGCGCTGTGGCCCGCTGGTGTAGTTCTCGAGCCCCGAAATGGGTCGGAGAGCGGTCGGGGTTTCGGCCTTGCTTGGTCGTTGCTTTGCGGTATCGGGGAGGTCCGATCGCAGATATATCTGTGCCGGCGCGCCGTTCTTTGTGTCAAGGGTGGTCGCCGGAGCAGATGGTAAGCGGCCGTGGCATCGGGCGCCGGGCGGTGGTCGCCGACCGCACCACGGGCGCGCAGAATGGCCGGGTCGTCGGCGCCATGGTCGCGGCCGCCGGGCGCGCTGGTGAATGCCCTGGCGAACACATGGCGCCGTCGTGCCGCCAGCGCGCAGCGGGCTGACGCTCGGCGAGCACGTGGCGCCGGTCGAGCCGCCGGGCGCGCAGCTGGCTGGTCGCCGGCGCCATGGTCGTGCCGCCGGGCGCCGGTGGCTGGTCGCCGGGCGCCATGGTCGTGCGCCGGGCGCTGGTGGCCGGTCGCTCGGCGAACACATGGCGCTGGTCGTGCCTTGGTAGCGCAATGGCTGGTCGCTGGCGGACACGTGGCGCCCGTGTTGGCGTATGTGGTCGCTCGTGGACACGTGGCGCCGGTCGAGCCGCCGGGCGCGTGATGGGCTGATCGCTGGCGAGCACGTGGCGCCCGTGTTGAGTCCCATTTTTACGCCCGTCCGTGGTGGGGACCAGGAGGGTGAGAAGCGCGCTTGCCTTCGTTGGCTCGAGCGCCGCCTCGTGGGGCTACAAGCGAGTGATCCGGGTGGAACTCGAGGCCCCTCGCGAGGGTCCCCTAGCGGACAATCCCGGCGGGCGTCCGACCCACTCGGGGCGATCCATAAAGAATCTTTCCTTACTCGATCCGTATCGGACCTTGGATCGCTCACGATCCAAGGTGCGGTGGCCGCCACCGTCGGCCGACGGTTAGCGGAGAGCGTGAGGTGTGATCCCGGACGTGAGTTAAGGCGATTGGGTCGTCCGCCGACCCAACTAGGGGCCCTGGGGCTCGCCTTGTCCTCACCTCTTGCCCATTTTCTTTGTGGTGGATATCATCGCCGTCTCTTGCCTTAGGGACCACAGGGTCGGGCATAGGTCGGTGTGTGTATCACAAAAGTTAGAGAGTTGGGAAATCGAGAGAACGCTCAACCGTGGGAGGTTGTTCTCGACCGATCGTGGGTCGACCGCTTAGGCACTTCCTTTCTTCGTCAAGCACTACTGCAGAATCGTAGCCGTGGGCGAGGCCGTAGTACTTTTGGTCGAAAGTTTGGCCGTCTTGGGAGGACCCGACGATTGGTTGTGTCAACCCGACCAGCGGGACTCTTGTAGCCCCGAGTGGGGCGGGGCGGTTTGTTTGTTACCGCCGCGGCGCCACTTGAAGGAGTAATAACGAGTGTGTAAGAAGAAGGTATTCACTTATCTTTCTTTATGATCAAGCGAGGTTTTTATTCAACGCGAGGAATTGGTGGTGCCGGTTCGCGTCGCTTGCTTTGGCGCCGGCTTCTACGCCATCGGACTTCAAAAGGTGCGGTCGTCATGAATCTGGCGGGTATCCGGCGTCGCCGTTTGGCCGGATCGCCTATAAATAGGCGGAGGGTGGGCTGGGACTTCATTCAAAGAACGCGTTGAGGCAATTTGTCGACTTGCTTTTATGGCTGCCTCGCTCTCTCATTCCGTTCAAGGATGAGAACCCACCGATCGATGAGATCGATCGGGACTCCTTCAACGAGAGGCGAGGATGAGGAGGAGTTGGGGCGACGAGCTGGCCGCCTTATAGTGGCGGCCCGTCGGACGACAGGGTTGGTAGGAGCCGCTGGAGCGGGAGGCGGAGGAGGAGCGAGCGAGCGGCGCGACAAGCCGCGTTCGGCCGAGGGAACCGCCGCCATGCGAGCGCTCGAGCAATTGGGGAGCGGGCGCCGTCCTCCCCGCGCTCCTTCTCCTTCCGGAGCCTGGAGTCGGCCGCGACATCTAGGCTCAAACGGCCGTCTTGCCGATCGCCCGATCGTCTTTGCCGTACTCTTCTCCGACGGCGGTCCCCTGTGTCGGACTTCAAGCTCCCGGGGACCATAGAGGTCACACAGTGGGGGCGCAGGGCCGCCGCTTGAAGGTGCGCCCGGCGGATCGGGGCTCTCTGCTGCGAGTTTCGGCGACCGGCTATTTTTTGTCGGCGTCGCGGCAAAAATTGAGCGAAGCCGGTTGTGCTTTGAGAGGGACGACAAGTCAGGAGATCAAGCTGTCGGGCGGGAAGACCCTTAAACGAGAAAAAGCTTTCTTGGTTTTAGACTTTCTTGTTTCTAAAGAATGTAAATGCCGTTGAATTGGAAGAAAACAAAGGTGTTCGGGTTTTACATGTATTTTTCGCTATTTTTCGGTTTGTTGCCGGTAAGACATGCCGGGGTCATGGTTCTTGGGTCTGCGGGGACCAACCGACCAGTGATCGACATGTTCCAGCGTTTTAGAAAAAGTAGGAAAAACAGTTTTAGCGCTGAAGCGTTAGTTCCCCGGCAAATCAGTATACCATCCTGTTACATCTCTTTTTCCTTAGCGAGATACCACTGCCGTAGCCGTGGCGCGAGGCCGTGGTACTCGGGTCGGAAAAAAAGTAGACCGAACGATCGGGTGAATGACAGCGGTTGAACGGGATGTCGACCCGAGTGGAAAAAATGCTACGCTGTGAGGCCGGTAAAAGGTGAACATGGTAATGAACGAGGTAGAAAAAGGGCTAAGGGTAGAATCGCCTTAGCTTTTCGATGTTCCAGGCGTTTGACAAGATATTGCCGTCGGGATCCTTGAGCCGGTAAGTGCGGTCGAAGGACCTCTACTACAATGAAGGGGCCCTCCCAAGGAGGAGAGCTTGTGCTTGCTTTTGTTGGATCGACTGGGCGCAGAACTGTGTCGCTGTGTTGAACGCCGCCCTCTAACCTTGCGGTCGTGGTAGCGTCGCAGTTGTCTGCCGGTATTTGGGTGAGCGAACGACGGCGACATCTCGCGCTTCATCGAGCCTGGCCGGCGTCTTCTTTGGGACTCGAGCCCCGGTCTCGCCAAGGCTCGAACCTTTGGGGCGCCGTAGTCCAAGTCGGTCGGTAAGATGGCTTCGCTCCGAATGCCAGGAAAAGCGGCGTGAACCCGGTCGGCCGGTCGGGTGGTCCGTAAGCTCCAAAGTACGGAGGTACCTCGGCGCCCAACGCCCCGTACCTCTTGATCGATCGAAGATTCGCGGCTTGAGCCCTTGGAGGATCATGCCGTTCGCGCGTTCGACTTGGCCGTTGCTCGTGGGTGGCGACGGCCGCCCAATCCACGCGGATCTTGAAGCCGCCGCAGAGCTCGAGAAACTCCTTTCCCGTGAAGCTGCCCGCTGTTTCGGTGATGATGGAGTTCGGGACTCCAAACTCAGACGATATTGCGGATGAAGTCCGCTGCTCGCTACCAAGTGATTGTTGTGATCGGCTTGGCTTCTATCCACTTGGTGAACTTGTCTATCGCAACCAACAGGTGGGTGAAGCCCCCGGGCGCTTTCTTGAAGGGCCCGACCAGATCGAGTCCCCAAACGGCGAAGGGCCAGGTGATAGGGATCGTTTGGAGGGCTTGCGCCGGAGGTGAGTTTGCCGAGCGAAGAATTGGCACCCTTCGCGACGTCCGGATGATTTGCTCGAGTCGGCCACGGCGGTCGGCCAGTAGAAACCCTGTCGGAAGGCTTTCCCGACCAGGCTCCGTGACCCAGCGTGGTGTCCGCAAACCCCGCCGTGGATGTCGCGGAGTAGCTCTCTTCCTTGGTCGGCTGGGACACATTTCTGGAGGATCCCGGAGGGGCTCCTTCTGTAGAGGTCGTTGCCGATCAGTATGAAGGATTTTGCCCGACGAGCGAGGCGGCGGGCCTCGGTTGGGTCGTCGGGGAGGGAACCGTCAGTCAGCCGATCGATGAAGGGATTCCTCCAATCGGTGCTGGTCATCAGGACGTTGCAACCCGGCTTGACCAGCTCAGCCTTTGTCGGGTCGCTTGGCCGATCGTCCGGGCGATCGGTCCGGATGGATGCTTGGTGTAGGTCGAGGACGAAAATTCCCGGCGGGACCGGCCCTCTGCCGGAGGCGAGACTAGCCAGGTGATCGGCCTCTCCGTTGTTCCGTCTGTAGCTATGATGGAGCTCAAATCCTTTGAACTTCTGCTCCAGTTTGCGTACCTCTCGGCGATGAGGGTCGCCATCCGATCGTCGCGAGGTTCGCAGCCTTCATGACTTGATCGACGACCAGTTTTGAGTCGCCATGCACGCATAACCGCAGAGCTCCGAGGTCGGCGGCGATGCGGAGACCAGTAACGAGGGCCTCATACTCGGCGACGTTGTTGGTTGCGTCGAAAAGTAGCCGGATGACGTACCGAAGCTTGTTCCCGAGTGGTGAAAGAATGACGACCCGCCCGGCTCCGTTTTTGGTGAAGGACCCGTCGAAGTACATCGCCCGATGCTCGGGGTCTTCGAGCGGAGGTGGGGCCTGGCTTCGGTCCACTCGGCGGCGAAGTCGGCTAGAACTTGAGATTTTATGGCGGTCAGGGACATAGGATACGTCATGCCCATTGAGCTCGAGTGCCCACTTGGCAATTCTTCCGGAGGCGTCGCGGTTATGGATGACCTCGCCGAGTGGTAGGGAGGTTACCACGGAAACGTGGTGCTGGTTGAAGTAATGTACCAGCTTTCTTTTCGTGATCAGAACTGCGTAGAGCATCTTCTGAATCTGCGGGTACCGTGCCTTGGACTCGGAGAGTACTTCGCTAATGAAGTAGACCGTGGCTGGATCTTAAGGACCCGCCCTTCTTACGCTCGCTCGCGACAAGTGCCGTCTTGTGACGACCTGGTCGTGGCGGCAATGTAGAGTAGCAGAGGCTCTTCTGGCGCCGGGCGACCAAAGATCGGAGGGGTGGTCAGGAAAACCTTTAGCGCGTCGAAGGCGTCCTGAGCCTCCTTCGTCCAGCTGAAGTGGTCGGATTTCCTCAGGAGTTTGTATAGAGGCAAGCCGCGTTCGCCGAGGCGGGACGTGAAGCGACTTAGGGCCGCTAGGCATCCCGTCAGCCTTTGGGCCCCTTTGAGGTTGCCGATCGGCCCCATCCTTAAGATCGCGGAGATCTTGTCTCGGCTGGCTTCGATGCCGCGCTCGGAGATGATGAAGCCGAGTAGCTTCCTGGGTACCCCAAAACGCATTTCGGGGTTGAGCTTGATGCGGAACCGTCGAAGGTTCGCGAAAGTCTCCTCGGATCGGCGATGATGTCGCTGGTCTTCCTGGTCTTGACAACGATGTCGCCGACGACGCCTCGACATTGCGGCCGATCTGGTCGGAAGGCGGTCCGCATACATCTCTGGTATGTAGCCCACGCGTTTTTCAGGCCAAACGGCATTGTCACGTAGCAGAACGAACCGTATGGAGTGATGAAGGAAGTCGCGAGCTGGTCGTCTTCTTTCATCGCGATCTGGTGGTACCCTGAGTAGGCATCCGGAAAGGACAGGGATTCGCACCCTGCGGTGGAGTCTACCATTTGGTCGATGCGGGGCAGAGGGAATGGATCTTTCGGACATGCCTTGTTTAGGCTTGTGTAGTCGACACACATTCTCCATTTCCCAGTCTTCTTTTTTACAAGCACAGGGTTTGCTAACCACTCGGGGTGGCGAACTTCTTTGATGAACCCTGCGGCCAAGAGCTTGGCTATTTCCTCTCCTATGGCCACGCGCTTTCCTTCGTCGAAGCGGCGCAGACGCTGGGCGACTGGTCTAGACCCATGCCGGATGTTCAGGAGTGCTCGGCGACTTCCTCGGGATCCGGCATGTCGGAGGGCTTCCATGCGAAGGCGTCCCGCTGGCGCGGAGGAAGTCGACGAGCCGCTTTCCTATTTGGCAGAAGCGTGGTCCCGATCCGAGCGGTTTTGGTCGGGTCCTCCGGTCGACCTCGATCGTCTTTGTGTCCTCGGCGGACTTGAAGGAGCCCGGTCCGGACTTGCTAGAGTCGGAGCGGACTCGAGGTGTCGCTCTGAGGCCGGGCGAGCTTTGGTGGATGCGACGATCGCCGAGGCCAACTTCATAGCTTGTCTTTCTCGCAGCCGTGGCGAGCTGGAAAGACGCGATTCTGATGATCACCCCATGCGGCCGGGCATCTTGACCAGGTAGGTGTAGTTGGGGATCGCCATGAACTTCGCGTAGCATGGTCTCCCCAGGATGGCGTGGTAGGAGCCGGGAAAATCCACGACCTCGAAGGTGAGGGTCTCGGTGCGGAAGTTAACCGGGCTCCCGAACGTGACGGGCAGGTCGACCTGCCCGAGCGGGTGGGCCTGCTGGCCAGGAACGACGCCGTGAAAGGGTGCTCTGCTTGGTCGAAGGCTCGGCGGGGATCCCCATGGCGTCGAGGGTCTCAACGTAAAGGATGTTGAGGCTGCCGCCGCCGATCCATGAGCACCTTAGTCAGCGCTTTGTTCCCACGATGGGGTCAATGACGGCGGGTACCTCCTGGTTGCGGGGCGTGGTCGGGGTGGTCGGCCGGTCAAAGGTGATCGGGGACTCACCACCGAAGGTATTTAGGTACTACTGGGCTTGCCGCGAACACCTCTCGGCAGCGAGCTTGAGCTGCCTCCGGTCGGCGTAGCTTGCCGGTCCGCCGAAGATCATGAGGCAACCGTCGGTCTCGGGGAAGCCGACGTCTGCCTCTCTGATCTCGGTGGTCGGCGCCGAGTCTTGCCTCTTTCCTTTGCCCCGTGGCGTCGTGGGGGTTCCGGAAAGAAAACGCTTCAGGACTTCGCATCCGATACTTGTGCTCGACGGGGTATCCGTGGTTCGGACACGTGCTCTCCATCGCCTTCTCGAAGTGGTCGGGGTTGCCGGCCTTGCGGCTTTCCCGATCGTCGGTAGTGCGCAACCAGCGGTCCTCGCGACTGTTTGCCGTGGCGCTTTCGCTTGTCGGGGCGGTCGGAGGAGGGGGCTCGGTGCGATCCTCGCTTCGACTTCCCTTTGTCGAAGATGACATCTACGGCCTCCTCGCCCGAGGCGTGGTTGGTGGCAATGTCCAGGAGTTCTTTGGTGGTCTGGGCTTCGCGACACCCCAATTTATGGACCAGGGTCTTGGAAGTGGTGCCGTAGATGAATGCCCCACGACATCGGCGTCGCGGATGTCGAGGAGCTCGTTACCGGTTGGGAAAAACGTCGGATGTAGTCCGGAGGCTCTCCTGGCTGCCGCTTGCAGCCTTTCAGTCCCGTGAATTCCCTGGTCGCTTGTAGGTGCCTGGAAGTTGCCAACGAAGTGGTGCTTGAGGTCGGCCCAGTCCCGGATGATGTTGGCGGGCAGATATTCGAGCCATGCCCGGGCTGAGTCCGCCAAGTAGATGGGGAGGTATTGGATGACAAAAAGGTCGTCCGTCGCTCCCCCCGCCCGGCATGCGAGCCGGTAATCTTCCAGCCACACACTGGGGTTTGTAGCCCCTGCAAGATTTGGCTATGTTGGCCGGCGCCGGAATCTGGCAGGAACTTCGCCGCGAATCCCCTGGCAGAATGCCCGTGGCCCGGGGCCATCGGGGCTCGGGCTGCGGTCACGCCGCGGAGCGCTGTCGGCGACGTACGACCGGGTCGGGTCGTTCCTCGTTCTTCGCGTTTGGAGGGTGGTGCGAGCGTCGCGTTCGTCCCCCAAACGTTGGTGCACCGGGGTGCGCGATGCCTGGGGTTGCCCGGAAGGTGACGCTGCCCTTGTTTCGCTCCGACGGCCTCGGATGGCGTCGCGGCGGGCCATCCGAAGAGGCGTCCGAACGCTGCGATCCGTGGCCATACGCGTGCTGCGCGGCCGCTCGCTCCACCAGGCCCCGGAGGTTCTGGTGGGTAGCCTTGGCTGCAGGATCGTCTGGCTCGGGAATGCCGCGGAGCAGCATTGCTGCTGCGGCGATGTTTTGGCCAGCGTGGGGAAAAAACGATGAATCGTCCGTCCCCCTAGCCCGCTGGTGGTGGACTGGCGTCTTGTGGCCTTGGCCGCCAGCGCAGTGGAGCGGCGAGCGACGCCCAGGTCGGCTTGGAGCTTGTCGAGCTCGGCCTTTTGAGCCTCCAGCTCGTCGCCGGGCCGAAGGTCGGCGCGGGCGAGCACGGTGATCCTCCTCGGTGTGTTGGCGGAGAGTCTTTGGCGTGGCGGGGTAGCAGCGCTGCCCGCGGTGTCGGGTCGCGTAGCGTGGTGCATTCTTATCTCTTCCTCCGCTAGAGCCGTGGTCGGAGGAGTTGTCCGAGTGGTGGTCGTCGGGTACATGGCCGACCATCGCCATGGCCTTAGTCGCGGCGGGTGCGACCGCCATCGCCGATGCCTTCGCGCATCGCTTGGGGTGATGGGGCCTCTGGCGTGCTTGGCGTCGGGGTCCGTCTGGGGACCTCGAGCCGGAGGTCTCTGGCCCAGTGAGGGCGTCAGTGGTCCTCGGTGGACACTTGGCGCCGAGTACTGGCGGGGACGATCACTATCTGTCCCGCCGTGGTGGTGACGGAGTCGAGGAGCCGAACGGATCGACGCCTTCTCGGCATGGCGATGTCGGAGAAAGAAAGGGAACCGTCGAGGAAGCTAAGCGGGAAAAATGGCGGCAACGCGTCGTGCACGAGCCCTACCTGGCGCGCCAATCGCCGGTGTTTGAGCACCGCCAATGAATTTGTATAGGTAAGAGGGGGTGCACGCTCCCTCTCCTCGACGGCTTACTCGGGTGAGCACAAGATGTATCTTGGTTCGGTGAACGTCCCTACTCCATTCGTGTGGGTTTGATTGTATTGATTCCCGGTTGTCCGTTGTCTTACATGCTCGCTCCCTCCCCTTTATACAAAGCGAGGAGGAGGTTACATTGTTGCTTAAAAAAGAGAAAAAGGCGTGCTCTTAGTCGCCCGCAAGTGGCGGTGATGGGATCGGCCGCCGCTCCCCTTGCCTGCTGGCGGTCGGCGTAGTTGCTGCGCCGCTCGTAGTAAATGCGAGAGTTGGGGACTTGTGCCGCTGCGTCATCATTACGGCCAGCATTTAATGCGCTCGATACGCAATAAATGCTGTCGCTTCTTCAGGGATTTCGCCGACTTGGTCATGGCTACGGCTTTTCCTCGGCAGCCGTGGCTTTGGGCCCCGACCGGCCTGGTTCGGCCCACGCGCCCTTTCGGGCCGCTGGGGGTACCCATGGCCTGGGTACTCGTCACAACGTGAAGATGATATTAATGTCCTTGAACAAACGCTAGGTCAGGCACTTATCAGGTCAGCAGCATACCTTCAAGGCTTAAGAAGACACTATAATAAAAGAGTTCAACAACGAACTTTTAATGTTGGAGACTTGGTTTTAAGGCGCATTCAAAATCAGTCTAACTTAAACAAGTTATCTTTCAAATAGGAAGGTCCCTTTACAGTAGTATCAGTTACTCGACCTGGTTCTGTTCGGTTTGCTATGGAAGATGGCCGAATCCTTTTAAATACTTAGAACATACAACATCTTCGCAGGTTCTATGTGTAAATTTTTAACATTTAAGTATTAATTTCTAATTCAATACACTACATCTCTTTTGTATTATAATATCAATTATTTTTTTGTCTTACTTACATTCTAAGTTATCATGAAAAAATATATCTGACCATAATCCCTAAGCAAAATACAAGATTGCTGGTCAGGTTGTAAGATAACTTCTAATAGAGACCTTTTCATGTAAACTAGTACTTACTGTGTTGAAACTCATTAGACTGACCTCATCTCCGACCTACTGCCAGTTAATAATAAGTATAAAGTAGAGAGAAACTTGGTTGGTTCTCCACAAAAAACTATTTGTCTTCTGATCACGATGCTGATCAGTTAACAAATAGTTGGAGGCTACTAGTGATACTGAAGGATCAGAATAGCGATCAGAGGGGGGTGAATAGGGCCGGAAATTAAGCTCGAGGCTCGAGGCTCGGCTCAGCTCGAAGCGGCTCGGCTCGGCTCGAAGCGGCAGTGAGTCGAGCCCGAGCCTACTATTCGGCTCGCTTAGCTATCGAGCCGAGCCCGAGCCGGCTCGCGAGCGGCTCGTTGGCTCGTTAGGCTCGTTAGTGCCGGTAGGTTAAGTTTCTAGGGATGAGTCGACACAGCAAATGCAGCATTATCAATTGGACACAATAGGAGCAAATATTAAACAAAATGGCAATGCACACAAAGTCACAAAACTAAAGACTGAGAAATGCATACTGTTAAATATTAGTCCATTCAAATGTGATATAATTAATATCTTGTCGTAGAACACATGCATAAGAAGATAACACAATGAAAACAAGCAGAAGAAGTACAAAAAAATGATTTCCATCAATTTTAGTGACATGATGCAACAGATCGACCAAATCACAAACTTTTGTATAGATTGAATAAAAACTATTCCTTTACCAGTGCTTTAACATTATTTCATATCTCACTAAAGGCTCTTTATGTAAATAAAAGTAAAATTGAATAGAGTAAACCTGCATTTCAAAAATTACTCACTTATATCCAAGATCATGATGCAACAGGACAAATCCAAGTAAATGCATACAACGATTGGAATAATATTAACATGGAAAAAAAGAATATTAACATGAAGGAACCGTTTTGGATAGGGAAAAAAAGGATAGCGAGACTGCAAATATTGCACATTAAACAACAGTTCATAGGTCCAAATTACAAAAGTCCAGAGGTCCAAATTACAACTGACTCGGAACATTAAACAAAAGTTCATAGGTTCAAATTACAACTGACTCAGCAATTGATGATTTGCATTACAAACACCTGGCCTTCTTCCAACTGCTTTTATGGCTGCAAACAAGAGAACAGTAAGTATCGCATGCAATAAACACATATGACATATAAATCTTTTTAGGACAAAATACCTTCACAATTAGTTGCTTTCTACCACGCTTTTAGGAAATGGAATGTTCTGAACGTCATCCTCATCGTCTTCTTCCTGAAAAGAGTTATAATAACCAAATTAGCCATGAGGTAAAATAAAGAGAATTGGAAAAGCTAGATTATATTATAAATGAACATACCACAAACATAGGTGCTTTTGAATCATTATGGGCACCTCTAATCCAGCTTGAAGCACACACCAATGCCTCCACCATAGCTGGCCGTAGAGAGCTCCGATAATCATCTAGAACTCTACCCCGGTCTTTGAAAGTTGATTAGAAGATACAATTTGGCTGGTATAGTTAAGAAATGCTTCGCCATCTTTGACACTACCGAAAATCTATGCGTATTCAACTTCCACCACTCAAGCAAATTGAACTCCTTGTTTGACAAGCTCTCATTCGTCTCATCTAGATAGATAAGCAACTCGCTCTTCGATGGATTTGAAGAAGATAAAGATAAAAAAGACTGAAACTCACTTGAGCTTGAGGGTAAGTACATGCTTGTATCCATAGACGAAGAGGAGGATGCATTAGATTTAAGAGTAGCCTTCTTATGCCTATGTGCCATCTCAAAATTTTCATATAGCTTCTCTAACTCTTGAAGAACATCAGCATATTCACTTTCAGCTTTTGGGGATTCATAAATTTTCCGAAAGCACCACTCAATATATCTCATCTTGTACCTTGGGTCTAGAATAGTAGCAAGCATCATGACATTGTTCTTTTCTTCCCAATACTTGTTGAACTTTTGCATCATTGCAATGGCCATACCATTCAAATTTATATCTTCAGCACCAATAGCAGCTCTCAATGCAATCTTGACATTCATAATGTGAGGATAAAAAATATTTGCAGTGGGATATGTCGAAGCTGAAAATGCAGTAGTAACTTGAGCCAAACTCTTAAGTATTGGCTCAATGGATACAAACAATTGCCATTCTACACTTGTAGGCTCCCATCTATAGTTTGCATCCAAATCAGCATATGCCAATAATGCTTCCTTATAGGCAATTGCAGTACTTAATATCTTGTATGTGGAACTCCACCTTGTTGTGACATCAAGTTTCAGTCCATCCCCAATTGTTAGTGCTAGTGATCTACAAATTTCTACAAACTTGTGCATACGAGAAGGAGACTTCTTTATGTACTTAATTGATTCTCTGATATTGCTTATCAGAGGTGCTAATACTGCTATCCCATCATTCACAACCAAATTAATGATGTGAGCACAACAACGGACATGAAAATACTTTGCAATGAAAGCAGTTGACTGTCTAGCAGCAAACTTAGCCTTTAAACTCCGAACAACAACATCATTGTTGGAAGCATTATCTAGAGTGATTGAGATGATCTTGTCCTCTATCTTCCATTCAGCAACACAGTCAAACAACGCTTGAGCAATCACATTTCTAGTATGTGGAGGGTCTAACTCAATGAAACTTAGCACACGACATTGCATATTCCAATTTCTATCAATATAATGTGCAACTACACACATATAAGAAAGTGTTTGGTTGGAAGTCCACAAATCAGTAGTTAGACATATGTTCTCCACACCTTTAAGTCTCTTCTTAAGGATTTCTTTCTCAGACTCAAAAACCTTCAAGCATTCACTTCTTATAGTCTTTCTACCAATAAACTCATAAGAAGGATTTAAGTACTTCATCAATATGTTAAACCATGTGTGCTCTACCATCCTAAATGGATACTCATGAGCTATTATCATCTTAGCAATTAATTTCCGAGTTTGCTCAGGACTATACTCACTAGGAGAGACCACAATAGGAGAACTAGAATCACCTGAATAATTGAGAAGAGATTGCCTTTTCTTCTTAGCCAACTTGTTTAAATATGGCGCGCACATTTTTATGTGCCTCCCAAGATGTGAGGTAGCTGAACCTTGCTTGTAAGAATATAACTTGTGGCAGAACAAACACTTTGCCTTGGTGATAGTTGCACCTTTCTCTGTCGCAGATGGCACATTAACCTTCTCAAAATTCTTCCAAACTCCTGAACATCGCTTGCCTGTTTGTGTGGGGACATCAGGGGCCGAGTTCGAGGTATGTGCTCCTAGTACCTCATCCGGAATCTCATCCTTAGACATATCATCGTTCATGTCGAATGAATTATCTTCCTCATCCCGGTTCAATTCCTTTCATCAAATCAATGTATAAATTAATTAAACTTATAGAAGGCAAAAACCACTTAGCAATCAAGTTAGAAAATGCAACAATGTCAAACACTAAACAACACTAAACAATGTCAGCACCATCAAGTTGGAAAATGCAACAATGACAGCACATTAATGAACATTTGCTATAGGGAGAATGCTGCCATGCTAAATTGTTTTTAACCCTTGCAGCCTACAATCAGAGGAGAAATTCAAACGCCTGTAGTTGTTTCTAGTGTTGAGTTTATTGATCCAAGGGAGCCTGTTATTGTAAGTCATTTAACATTGATTTAACATCTCAGAGGACTAGGAGAGCCAGTCATTTAACATCAACAATAAAATCTCATTCTTGTGAAGGAAACAAACATCTTCATGTCCATTACATGTGACGGGAAACAAGGCTGAGACTCAATCACTCAATGCTTCAAGGAGACTGCAAACCTCTACATCCCCATCATAAGTTAGGAATGCAGAAGGGACAGCAAACCAAATTGAAAGCCATGGTACACAATGTCTCATACAGTCATACCAAAATAACCATGGCATAAATAAATCAAGGTCAACCAAACTTTAATCCTACATTCCTAGTACTGAACTACTGCTCTTACATTCAACAACACTAAACAACATTTTACATTCAACAATTTGGTACAACACTAAACAACTACTCAGTGCTCAGTACTGAACAACACTAAACAACAATGTGGCTTAGTACTGAACTATTGATCTTACATTCAACAACAACTACTGATTTTACATTCAACAAGTACAACACTAAACAACTAAACATTCAAGTTGAATGATTCAACAATAAGTACTCAGTGCTCAGTGCTCACCGAGTCAGTTCGTGGTATTGCTGGAGCTGGACCTGTTGGTGTGGATCCGGTGGAGGCGGCGCCGAGATTAGCACTTGCATCTGGAGCATCAACCGGCGTCGGTGATGGGTCTGCTGCGACGGGTGCACCTCTTCTCTTCTTCTGCTGCACTCGCTCCATTGGCTGGCCGACCGGGGGAGGCGTCGGAGGAGCTGAGGGACTCGGCCAGGGAGGGGAGGCGTCGCCGCGTCGGAGTCGCCGAGGGATCACGCGGGGCTGGGGGAGGCGCCGAGGGACGGCCGGACGGCGCGCCGCGTGGCGCCAGTGGGCGATCGGGCGAGCGCAGAGGAGCCCGAGTGAGGCCGAGGCGGAACGGGGTTGAGGGCGGCGCCGGCCGGTCAAGTCCCGAGCCGACGATCCCTTTGAGGCGGCGCGGCGAAACGAAGTTTAGGAGTTTGGCGGCGCCACGGTTAGAAGCGAGCAGCGCCGCGAAGCGGAGGAATTGGGGGGGTTTGTTTCGGTTTCGCTCGTTGCAGGCGCTGCGTGACTGCGTCACTAAAACCGCCGGCTAACGAGCTACCACGAGCCAGCTCGTGGCTCGTTCGAGCCCGAACCGAGCTGACCTTTTGGCTCGATGCAGTCTGCGAGCCGAGCCCGGCTCGGCTCGAATATTGGTGAGCTAGACCGAGCCCGGCTCGGCTCGGCTCGGCTCAATTCCACCCCTAGGGGTGAATGATCCCAAATAAATTTTTACCCCTCAAATGGAATCCAACCAAAACCTCTCTTTGAATGATTCAGCGCAAGAGAGTAAAACATAACAAAAACGAAACTTAAAATGCACCTTCTTATGGATGTCAAGAACCTTTTCTAACCTTTCTAACCTTCAATCACAAGGATTGAAGTCAAAGTCCCGACCTTTAACCGATCAAAAGAATACACCAAAAATCCAAAATCTTGATCTTGAACTTGCTTGTGGGGTTTTTGATGATTAAAATGACCTTGAGCGACCTTCCACACATCAAAGCAAGCAAGAACTCAAGAGAAGAACTCCAAGAACACAATTGACAATGATTTTGTAAGATTTAGCAAAAGATCGGTTCTAGAGAGAAACAAGAGAGGCAGTGCCTAGGTGATTCGGATATGATCTAAGGAAGATTCATCCTTAAATCACTCATCCTTAGCACAAAATCCACAAACATTTAGAAGGAGGGGAAGCAAATCCAAATGTGTGGAATTTAAATTGCAGGAAAGTAAAAACTGAATTTAAATTATGGAATATAAAGACAATGTAAATGCAGAATTTAAAGTCATAAGTAAAGTAAAGTAAATTTTTTGTTTTTCTGGTTGAAGGTTTACAAAGTCTCACAACAAGGTGGGCACAGCTCAAAGGAGCACAAAACCCTTCAAGGGAGAGCCACGCCTCCCCCCTCTATTTATAGCAACCTTGGAGCAATCTCCACCCTTGACACTTTCTTGGCCCTCAAGAAAACTCATCAAGGGTTAAGATTCGCTTCCTCACATATGGGCTAACCCGCAACCCAATAGCATAACAGGTTTTGCACACTTCACAAAGCATGCTAACTTGGCTGCTACTCCATCCTCTAAACCATAATTCAACGGCTCTTCTTGATCTGAGCAGCTCCAAATAGCATCCCAGTCGTTCCCTTGTCTCCATGGCTTGTAGCGACTCCATCTCTAGTCATCCTCCAGCAATCCCGGACCGTCTGGACCTCCGCCACAGCTCGCCTAGTTTCTGTCATCCTCCGACTCACCATGACCTATCACCGTCGTCCTACAACCATCAAAAATAAGGAAATACATTACATAGCAATGTCCAAAATGATATGCAATAATAATCCAATTGCTCAAATTTCAAATCTAATTCAAATCTAATTCAAACCCAAGCACACCTAGCTCAAATAAGATCAATTACTCATCACAAAATATGGATAGACCTCCACATGGTGTTTCAATCTCCTCCTTGATGATTATATTGATAAATCACCAAAAAAAGGCATAAATTTGAGTTTGAAAAGGATGGAATATATTAATTTGATTGCAAATCCATACTTGGTCCATCTAAAAGAGAAAGCAAGCTCATGACCAAGTAGGCAAGAAGAAATTTAGAGTTTATCAAAGAAAATAACGAGTTTTTCACAAATGCTCTAAAAAACGAGAAAAAAACAATAAAAGCTCAATTTTGCAATTTTGCTCATGATACAAAGAAAAGAACAATTTTTTACCATGATCATAAGAAAGCAAAAGAATTGTTTCCCCCTATTTCTAATGATGCCTTTTCATTTTCTCTCCGTTTTGGCAATATAGGCATCAAAGAAAAGCATATATGCATGAAATGCATCCTAAATGAGCTTTGAAGATTATCCAAGTGAGCACATAGTCAAAGTATGACACCAAGCTATTCAAATTAAGATGTTGCTAGACAAAGACATATCCAAGTGCATATTTCAAAATACTTGCTAGCAAGCTTGAAAGAAGTTATGCGGGAGACGATCTTTTTAACAGGTACAGATGATCATTTAGAAGTTACTCTCTAAAAAAAGATGCCTCTTTATTAAAAGACACATTTTGACAAGAAGACATCTTTTAAAGAGAAGACACCTTTTCGCGGAAAAACACCTCTTAGAAGACGACAAACTGTCATCCCTTTAACGCTATAAATAGGAGGCTTCCACAAGGATTCAAGAAGAGAGGGTGGAGATTATAGAAGGTAATTAAGATTAGGCATTAGTATTCTTATTTTTTTTCACTTGAGTCTATATTTTGTAAATAATTAGTGACTTAATAAAGAAGCAATCCCATTTTCTACTAATTTCAATCTTTGTTTTATAGACAAAGGCAACTAGAATTACATATGTAAGCTCAGTCTAAGGACCCCCGGGTCTTGAACATCGACAATATATATATATATATGTATGTATGTATGTATGTATATATACATATGTATAGGTATATATATGTATGTATGTATGTATATGTATAAGGTATATATATGTATGTATGTATGTATAGGTATATCATACATATATATATCTATATATATATGTGTGTGTGTGTGTGTGTGTGTGTGTGAAGGTTGTTTTGTACTCCCAAGAGTATGCACTCCCATGACTCCTTCCATTGATTCTGTGATGCGTACGGTTAAGTGGAGATACATTCATTGGTGAGTGAAAGAAACTCAGAGGAGCAGAAGAAGATGGGTAAGCGTCTCTACCCCCGTAAGGGCCGCATCTTCATGTTTATATCAGCGAGGAATAGCCCCACGCATGGCCAGATTACATGGGCGCCTATATGGAAAGATTTGGCTGAGATCAAACTAATACAATATATCTACAACAATCACGTAGCCTACTATTTTTACAGAAACTACCAAAACAACCTCCAGCCAAATCTTTCTTACTAGGCAACCAACCTTGATTGACAATCTGTTTGTCCAACACGCCCCCTCAATCACAACCGTGCTAGGTTGAGATTGTGTTTGAAGTTTTCTAATTGCTTCACAGGAAGTGGCTTGGTAAATCCATCTGCAATTTGATCTCCTGAAGGAATGTAATCAATCTCAAGCAATTTCCTGGACACTCTTTCTCTTACAAAATGATAGTCCACTTCTATGTGCTTAGTTCGAGCATGAAACACAGGATTAGCAAAGAGATACTTTGCACCAATATTATCACACCATAATTTAGCAGCAGATGGACATTGTATACCAAGTTCTAACAACAGAGTTTGAATCCACATTACCTCAGCCGTGGCATTGGCAACAGCTTTATATTCTGCTTCTGTACTAGACCTTGAAACAGTCGCTTGCTTACGTGCACTCCATGACACTAAGTTTGATCCTAGGAAAATGGCAAAACCTCCGGTAGATCTTTTATCATCTAGGGATCCTGCCCAGTCTGCATCTGAAAAGGCACTGACAAGCAAAGATTTTGATCTGCAGATTCTTAACCCAATCTTTGTACATTGTTTCAAATATCTCAGTATCCTTTTCACAGCAGCCCAGTGTGTTGTTGTTGGAGCATGCAAGAACTGACACACCTTATTTACCGAGAAGGCAATGTCAGGTCTAGTGAGAGTTAGGTACTGCAAAGCACCCACAATACTTCTATACTGAGTAGCATCATTAGCACCAAGTGGCGTCCCATCAAAGATAGACAACTTTTCACTTGTTGATAAAGGAGTCTTGTGAGTTTGCAATCAAACATACCAACTCTTTTAAGTAAATCTGAGGCATACTTATCACGAGTTAGAACAATTTCATCTACGACCTTGTTCACTTCTATACCCAAGAAATAATGTAGGTCCAGAGATCCTTTAATGCAAAATCTTGCTTTAGGCTATGCAATAAGCCTGTCGTTGCTTCATGTGTGGAACTTGCCACTATTATTTCATCAACATAGATTAACACAAAAAACCATGACATTACTTTTGTTGAAATAAAATAGAGATGTGTCTGCCTTTGAAGCATTAAAACCAAGATCATGTAGTTTGGCACTCAACCGAGAATACCAGGCACGTGGTGCTTGTTTTAAGCCATAAAGAGCCTTATCTAACTTACAAACATAGTTAGGCAAGGTTCTAACTTCATATCCTGGTGGCTGCCTCATATACACTTCTTCTTCTAGATAACCATGCAAGAAAGCATTTTGAACGTCTAGTTGCCTTAAACTCCACCCCTTTGAAATAGCAATAGACAGGACAATTCTGATGGTAGCAGCTTTAACAACAGGACTAAAGGTGTCTTCATAATCTACACCATATCTTTGCTTAAAACCCTTCGCAACTAGACGAGCTTTGTATCTATCCAAGCTTCCATCAGCCTTACGCTTAATTTTGTACACCCACTTACAATCTATGACATTTCTCCCTTTTTGTGGTGGAACTAGATGCCAAGTTTTATTTTTCATGAGAACATCATATTCAATGTCCATTGCATTCTTCCAATTCTTATCACATAAAGCTTCACTAACACCACGTGGTTCGCTACCAAACAAGGCAAGACATCCATAGCCATAACGAACGTTGCCATCTTTGTATACCTTTGGTGTGCGAATGCCACGCTGGAGTCGTGTCTGGGGACGAGTTGAACCAGGTGCTGGTGCAGCTATAGGCGCAAGCACAGATGTTGGTTCCACAGGAGATCCAGCGGCGCAGGGCGGGGAGGCTAGCAGGGTCGATGTCGATTCCTGCATTTCCTGCATCATGTCAACCCCCTCTGTCCCCGCATGCGCCAGGCCGTCGTTGTCGCACGCCCGAGCCGTGGGCGAGGTGGTCTCCGCGGGACAAGGTGTCGCCTGCATATCTGCATGCTCCGACCCACTGCCGGGATTGCTTGCACCTGTTGTGTCTTCTTCCATTCTTTGATGTGTATCCTGTACATCTCCAGTAAAGGCATCAATATTCAAATCATTAGATAATTGACCAGCTATAAATTCATCCCCAGCCATAGGATTATGCAAAGTGGAAGGAAGGAGTAAGACTTCGGATCTCAATTGAGCCCCGGCAGTAGGATGAAGTTTGGAGAATGGAAAGATGTTTTCATCAAAGACAACATCCCGGGATATATAAATACGCCCGGTGGAAACATCGAGGCACTTGAATCCTTTATGCATATTGCTATAACCAAGGAAAACGCATTCTTTGGAACGAAATTGAAGCTTGCGGGTATTATATGGACGCAAGTTTGGCCAACAAGCACACCCAAAAATGCGCAAGGCGGAAAATCAGGCTTAGTGTGAAACAAACGCTCTAACGGTGTGGAGTAGTCAATGACTTTACTGGGTGTACGATTGATTAGATAAGTGGCAGCAAGGAAAGCTTCATCCCAGAATTTGAGGGGCATGTGAGCATGTGCCAGTAGAGACAAACCTACTTCGACAACATGTCGATGCTTGCGCTCAGCGGCGCCATTTTGCTGATGTGCATGGGGGCAGGAAACAAGATGCGATATGCCAAGGTTAGAGAAAAAAGGATTAAGTTTCTTGTATTCACCACCCCAATCAGTTTGCATGGCAATAATTTTGCGATCAAATAGTCTTTCAACAAGAGCTTGGAATTCTTGGAATTTTTGAAAAACTTCGGACTTGAACTTTAGCAGATAAATCCAGGTGAATTTACTAAAATCATCAATGAAGCTAACATAATATTTGTATCTTCCAACAGAATCAGGTGCAGGCCCCAAACATCGTAAAACACAAGTTGTAAAGGATAACTTGATACACTTTGTTGGACTTATGATATGGCAATTGATGACTCTTTGCTTCTTTGGCAAGCATCACACACAGAGTTTTTATTAGACTCATGCAAACAAGGAAGATTAAAATCTCTAATGACTCGCTGGATGATGGGAGTGGCAGGATGGCCTAAACGACAGTGCCATCTGTCAAGAGATGGTTTATTGACTCCAAAAGCTTGTCTGATGGGAGGCGCAGAAGGAAGAGGATAAAGCCCTCTCTGACACATTCCTCTAACCAGAGTTCTCTTCGTGTCCTGATCCTTGATCAAAAAGAAATTGGGGTGAAATTCTAAAAAGACATTATTATCAGAAGCAAGGCGATGAACAGAAATAAGATTTTTCTTTGCCTTCGGAACATGCAGAATATTTTTGAGATTGAGATTACGACTAGGGGTATGAATAATAGACTGGCCAATATGACTAATGTTCATACCTGCACCGCTTGCAGTGTGGATTTGATCTGTGCCATTGTATCTGTCGCGAACTGCTAATTTCTCCAATTCCCCAGTGATATGATCAGTTGCACCGGTGTCGGTGTACCAATTTGTATCGAGAGTATAGGAGCTTGTTGCAGCAGCCGCATTTTTCTGATCTGGAACATACGATTCATCGTACCTATGCCAACATTTGTCGGCGGTGTGGCCAGTCTTAAGGCAGACCTGACAGATGGTGCTGCTTCGGTTGTTGCCGTGCCCCTGACCAGTGCCACGATGTTGATTGGCGCTAGCGTGGGCGTTGTTCTGAGCGATGTTGTCTCCATTGCTGCGACTGTGTCCTGATCCGCGCCCGCGACCAGACCACCGTCCATGGCCACCATGTCCTCCCCGGTTTGCCATATTGGCAGATGACCCGGAGGACTGGTGATCGCCCAGGAGATCCATCCTGGTCTCAAAGGCGAGAAGCTGCGAATAAACTTAAACTGCAGAGACAGGATCCGTTCTCGCAAGAAGAGCGGACACAATCGGATTGAGGTCGTAGTCAAGCCCAGTGAGAATGTATTCCACCAGTTCTTCATCTTCCAAGGGTCTCCCGGCAGCAGCCATCTCATCGCCGAGAGCCCTCATCTTGCCGACATATTCAGCAATCTTCTGGCTTCCCTTCTTAGCGGTTGACAGAGCGAGTCGCGTGTTCACCGCCCGCGCCCGCGTTTGCGACGAGAACATGACCTCGATCGCCCTCCATGCCTTTGCTGCGGTGTCTTGCGCCGCAACCTGGGACAGAATGTCCTTCGACAGGGATCCGAGGAGGAAGCTCAGAACTTGTTGATCTGAGGCAAACCATTCCTCGTATACTGGATTGGGAACCTTCACTGCCTTGTCACCGTCTGTGCTGTCAATCTCAGCATCCGGTGCAGGCTTGGTGCCAGTGATGTGACCATAGAGGCGCGCACCACGGACAGCAGCAAGGACTTGTGCCTTCCACGTTGCGTGGTTGTTCTTGGAGCGACTTCTCCGTGATGGTCGGACCAAGCAGGAGCTCATCTTTGAAGCTAGAGGAGGAGGAGGACGCCATGGATTGAATTTTGGATGTATGTGGCTCTGATACCATGAAAGAAACTCAGAGGAGCAGAAGAAGATGGGTAAGCGTCTCTACCCCCGTAAGGGCCGCATCTTCATGTTTATATCAGCGAGGAATAGCCCCACGCATGGCCAGATTACATGGGCGCCTATATGGAAAGATTTGGCTGAGATCAAACTAATACAATCATATCTACAACAATCACGTAGCCTACTATTTTTACAAAAACTACCAAAACAACCTCCAGCCAAATCTTTCTTACTAGGCAACCAACCTTGATTGACAATCTGTTTGTCCAACAGTGAGGACCATACTACTACTAATTAGGTGGAACTAATTCGTATTTGTTAAAGTTACATGCATTCATAACAGCTCCTATGAAGCAAGCCGATGCAGACTATTCTGATACATCATGTTGTGAGAGTTCATACTCCTAGTAGTACACTTTTAATCTCCTATATATATACATATTGAAAGGATGGACTTGTTCTGTACAGCGGCCCTCATGAAGCCTACACGTGGAAGTGCTGCACTGCCTCATTAGTAAATTTGGGCAATAGGCCGTGCTTTTTTGGGCTAGCCTACAGTATGGCTAGCCCAATACGATCCAAAGCAAGGTATGATATGGATGTCTGCAGACTGGACCAGCACGACATGACTGATAGGCTATGTCAAGCCTGAAAACTTAGCATGATGGGTTGTCCGACACGAAAGCGGTTTTTTCATAAAAGAATCCTATCTACAACTAATCTCATTATCAACTACCTTACCCCAGCGGCCCAATCCATTATCAAATACTACATCTCCTCTTCACTTCCTCCTATGACACATCCGACGCAGTCGCCGTCTCTCCATGCCTCCATCATCTCCTCTCTCTCTCTCTCTCTCTCTCTCTCTCTCCCTCCCTCCCTCCCTCCCTCTCCCCTCTAGCCCCCCTCCACCCCTGTTTCCTCCCCCACACTGCCACCCACCACCGTCCTAGGCCATCCCCTCCTCACTGCCCCCACTGTCTCGATGCCAAATCCATCGGTCTTCGGTCACGCCACCACTGGATATGGTCTCGTGGCACCGTGCCACCAGCTTTACCGACCATCCTGAGGAAGAAAACAGTAGTGACCAAAGAGGAAGAAAACAGCACGGACCTCAATGATCTTCACCGCCTCGGCACCGGATCCAGCGGTCTTTAGCCATGCGCCGCCCAATCCGGCCTTCCCACATTGCATTGCCACCATATCTGACCACCATGCGTTTTTTCTCTCTGATGCTAAAGTTTTCCTTGCCTCCGACCGAGCTGCACTCTGTCTTTGCAACTACGCCGGTAGATATCCCACCGTTCCTACCCCCCTTTCTTCTCTCTGTAATAGTTAAAATAGACAGAGCCTAGACCGATACGAAACGAAGTCAGATACACCGGAGACGAATTAGACTAGTACAGCATAGTTTAGGTCCACGACCCATCAGGGTTCACTAAACCGATCCAGCGATTTTCGGATGAACAGTAATTTTCGATAATCGCAAAAATCGCGTCGAAAATCGGCCGAAAATCGTCAAAAATCGGATAAATTCAAAAACCAAATTTTTTCAAAAAAAATTCAAAAATCGACGATTTTCGTGGAAAATCGACCGGTTTGCGTGGAAAATCGACGATTTCTCGTGGAAAATCGATGACCTTGTTGAACTTTTTTGTGCGATCGATTTTTGTAGCGATTTTCGACGATTTTTGACGAAAATCGACCGATTTCCACCGATTATCGACCGGTTTTTGACACGTAAATTTTTTCAAATTTTCAAATTTTTTTGAATTATTTTTTGAATTGGATCGGTTTATCGACCGGTTTTTTATATCGAGCCGCGGCGATACGGCCGAAAATCGCAAAAATCGCACGATTTTCATCGATTTTGCGAACCCTGCGACCCATTAGCCTCGCCCAGGTCTTGTCACCAGTTGGACAAAGCGTGGCAAAGTGGAATTGGAAATGTCGGAGTAGATTCAAAGTCAATCCTTTTGGTTCATTCGAGCAATGGCTCAGCTTCACCTAACCTACCTCCTCCAGCATCACGGCCCGTACTCTAGTTCTAAAAAGCGTATGCTAGATTAGCGAAGGTACGTGATATTACGCTTGCCGCTCGAACTTGAATGGCAGCGACCGGCGAGTGAGTGGTCAACAGCAAGTCGGCAGGCAGTGTTTTCCACTCTCCAGCACGAAGGATCTCACGACTTTAGCAAAATCCAAATTCCTCGGTCGCGACAGTGCAAACCCAAATTGCTCTGTCGCGGCAGCTCAAATCTACCTTCCGTGACCGAGTCCGAGCGGCAGTGCGCTCCAGCAACAACGAACCGTGCGTGTCTGTCTTGTTCGGCTCGCCCTGGCCGGTCGCCACCAAGTTTGCGCATAGTCCTCCAGAAGTTTCAAAATTATGCTCGGGTCCTTATATCGTCTTCTTGGCAAAAAAAAAACCTTAGCGAATTATGAAATTACATTTAGGCCCTTCCAAAAATTCCAAAAGTTTGCGGAGAGGCCCTTTGAAAGTTTCAAAATTACGTTCGGTTCCTCAGCCATCTTCTTTGCAAAAAAAAAAAACTTCAGTGGTTATAAAATTGTGTTTAAGTCCCTCCAGAAATTCCAAAATATGTGTTCAAGTCCCCTACCGGCTCTTTCGCAAAAATTCTCTTCAAAAATTCCAAAAATACGATTAAGTCCATTTTGGAGAAAAAAAAACTTATGTTTCACAAGTTCGAATCGGACTCTCTCTTGAGCCTTTTGGAAAAAAAAAAAAAAACTCGTGTTTAGGATCGCGGCGCTGCGCGTGCACATCTTGTTTGTTAGATTTACGGAAGAGACTGTTGTTCCTTGCAACATCACATGATTGTACTTATCGTGTGTCGGCTGGACAATCTGGGACTAAAGCAATACCATTAGTTTGTGTCCGTAGGAATGCAGTGTTGAGGAACAAACAAAAAGTGACAGATAGGCTCCGGCCGGTCTTAATGTACTCCTTAGAAATATCGCAATAACACTAGACAAATATCGTCTTTGTTGTGCCGGGATTGAGAAAAAAAAAAGGCACTTACGCTGACTCAAATCGTTGAAGGTGACTTGCTAAACTCTAGTTTGAAATTTTGTTTACGGTACATATCTCAAGGATGATCGAAATCCAAAATTTTGGTGAGATCTTAAAATTTCAAACAAAATCCAGACGGAATCTAAAAACCAGATTTTAAATCCGTTTTTTCAACCGAGAAATCCAAGATTCTGGCCGAAATCACTAAGATTTTAACCGAAATTACCGAGGTCTCGATCATCTTTTGAATTTTTGAAGAATGATTAAAAATGCATCAAAAAATTTTGGATTTTTTTGTGGATAACCTTGACCACAAATCCAATCAACTCTGATCCATAAAAATTAAAATCCGATCAAAGTATCCGAGAATTCTATCAAAATTGCTGATATCTCGCTGAGATTTTGAAAGTACCGTAACATTTTGAGTTTATTTTAAATATTTTTATCCGATCGAGATTTTGAACGTCGACGAGCCTGATCGGATCGGCTGGATCGCTACTCTATCTTTCGGCTGGGCCAAACTACAGTGAATCCTTGTAACCTGGTTTTATCTGGCTCCCTCCACCTTCTAGAGCTGAGCGTCCGGCTCCGGCCTGCTAGTAAAAGGAGCAATATTTCTAGGAGTAAAAGGCTACTCTCGATAGTACAAGAACTGTTGAGCCGTTTGCTCCAGCGACCAGGCGAAAGTTATGCAAGCCATTAATGTGCAGAAGCGTACAGCGGTACAGGAAGGACGCCGGGACGAAATGGTGAATCAACAGTGGTACATCAACATGGGCCGTGCGGAAACAGGAGGACGGCGTCCCTGGATCGGCTCCGTAAGCTGGTGACCTTTTTCCGTTCTGAAACTTTAGTGCGCACGAGGCTTCTCGGGGATCGATGCGAGGATCTGGTATTGTCCAGAGTAATAGTAGCACTCTGGTATCTGGTGGCGTGTTGCTTGGTTCGTCACCTAGACCGTGTGCATGGACCAAAGCAAGATACCGGGATCTATTTTGAGCTACTTGTCCAAAACGACAAGTATTATGGAACTGGAGGGAGTATTTTACAGCGTTCTGAATTTAACATGAACTGTTTATTCTTTTCAATACAATAGATAATATTAGCTGGTATTTATTTATATTTTATTCGGTAGTATCGTGGTATAAATATCTTTAACGAATCAATGGCTAAATTTTATTTTTACTATATACTACCAGTATAATGCACCGTAATAATTTATCTCTATTTTACCCTCGGTCGCTGGATTCTAGGCTCCGGACTACACCCTTGGAATGGTCAGGTACAGACAGGCTTATTTCAATACGCTTTGATACGACTCAATGAAACGCCCCAAAAATTTAAAAGAAGAATTAAAGGTTGAATTTGATTCGAATTTGGAATCGGATTTAGGTTGATTGAACTTACCTTCTTGCTTTCCCCTCCGGTCCGCCGACCGCTCCTTTGTTTTCCCCTCCGGTCCGCCGCCTCTTGCCCGATCGCCCACCGCACGTCGCCACGCCATCCCGCCTGCTCCGCCACGCCACCATCCCGTCGCGCACAACGCCACGGCCATCCCCTGGCCTGGCCACTCCCCGCACCATGCCCTCGCCCATACCCCACCCACCCCTTGGTGACCACTGGCTATAAAGCCCCCCCCCCGAGCTCTTTCTCCCTCGTCTCGCTCTCCCTCTACCCTGGTGAGCACCTCATCCCGCCCTCTCCTTCTCCCTCGGCTCCACCCCCCGTGAGCTTGAAGCCGCCGCCGCCCCGAGCTAGAAAAACCTAACCTAACCCTCCCCCGCGCCCAAACCCTAACCCTAGCCTCTTCCTTCCCCGCCGAACTCCTCCCTTTTCCCCTCTTCGCCCCCAGCGCCGATCGTCGCGAGCCCTCGAGCCCCTCGCTCATCCCCCTTCGCTTGAGCCCTAGGGTCCCCCCTGTGCGCCCCTTTTCTTCGGCCAAGCCGGCCCGTCTCACCCGCGTCGGCGTGGCCCACACGTTGCGCCCCCCACCCCCGACGGGCCTTTTTTTGGAATTTTTTTTAAATAATAACATTTTAATCAATATTTACAGAAATAATATGCCGAAAATAAAAATAGCAAAACTACCCTCCTGTCGCCATTTGAATTGGCGACAGGGTCCTGTCGCCATTTGAATTGGCGACAGGGCTCCTATGTCCATTTCAAATGGCGGCGAGGCATTGTAGGACTCCTATTCGATTTTACCCTCGCCGCCATTTGAAATGGACATAGGAGCCCTGTCGCCAATTCAAATGGCGACAGGACCCTGTCGCCAATTCAAATGGCGACAGGAGGGTAGTTTTGCTATTTTTATTTTCGGCATATTATTTCTGTAAATATTGATTAAAATATTATTATTTAAAAAAAATTCCCTTTTTTTGGGCCGAGGCCAGCTGGCCTAGTGCGGCCTGACCTTTTCTTTCTTTCTTTTTTGTTTTGTTTCATTTTCTTTTCTTTTCTTTTAAGATTTTAATTAATCCAAAAATTCCGAAAACAATCCAGAAAATTCCCGAAAATTTCAAAAGGGTCAAAAATACCCTATCTTGACCGTCTCGAGCCACCGAATCCATAAACAGCCTCCGGTCCACCATTTGAAGCTCCCAAAATTTCAAAAACATTCAAATTGCACTCGAACCTCCTTCGGACCGGTTTCCGTTTTCGTTCAGGTTTTGTTTTCGTTTTTCGTTTTCGTTTGCCATCCGTCGTTTTCATTTCATTTATCGTTTATTTACCATTTTTTGTTCGTTTAACGCTAGATCCGACACTCACGCAGTACCCGGAGCCCGAGCAGTTCCAAGAGCTAGAGCAGGACCCGACTGAAGCCGAGCACGACTATAGCCACTACGCCCTAGACAACCCCTCAACCCAGCAAGGCAAGCCACACGTCCTTGATCATATTGAACCCACTTGTCCATAGTATTGTAGTATTTAATTTCTACTGCATTATTTTAATTGTATATTGAAATACTGAAAATCGATAGTTTAGAATGACATGCAACTTAGCTTACCCAGTTTCACGATTAGCCTCCTTGACATTGATGAGCCTTATTAAACCTTGAATAACCCTAGTTAAAGATCATACACACCCTAGTTAATTAAATTAGTCTCATTAGCTTCACTCAAAATCTTTAAATGAGAAATGAAATTATGGTGAGCAGTTGGCTCGGTGATTTTAAATTGTGCTACGGTCAGGGGCAGTATTGGACTAACCACGAGGTGGATGTGAGTATGAGCCCCGGCTGATGATTGAAGCCATGGTTGGTATGGTGGCTGGTGTGAGCAGGTACCAGTTTGGCTTGTGGTTGGTGGAATGGCTCAATCTGTGGCAATTAAGAACAACCCCCTTGAGCAAAGTAAATAACTTAAGTTTCCGCTCAACCACAAGTTGGGACCGATCAGTTTAGTTGAACCGTTTTTCAATATAGCTCAGTACATTGTTCGTCCCCTGGAATACTTACATGGTGGTACCATTCTTGGAAGAAGAATGGGGAGCAACATTCTTGGCAGGGGAATGACTAATGGGGTGGAACGGGAAGGGACGTTGGAGCGTCATTCGCCGGTTTTCACAACGGTAGGTACCCATTCAATACTGGAGCACGTCTCCTCCCTTGGCCAGTGAGGTCCCAAGAATAGTAGGTCCAAGGACCTATCGGGTAGGAGCTACCATGGGGATGTTCAACAAAAGGCTGTGATTATCTTGGCCTGGCCGCATGCATTTAAGTTGCATGCGATTCGTACGTGGCATTAACGGCCGTAGATATCTTGTGGGTAAAACTGAGCAGCTCGACAGAGTCAATTAAATAGTATTCGAATATGTCATGCTTCTGGTTAATGAAGCTAAGTTTGAATTGGGGTGACTCCCGTAACCGAGCTCAAGTAGTTTTTGGAGAATTTTGAGAATCTGGCTTAATTGTGATGACTTTGTGAAACCCCCCCAGTTACTATTACTTATGGTTTGTGTTTCAAATGTAAAATGATCTTACAAATAAAATTGCATCCACAATACTTGAACTTTATGCCCAACCTTTGATGATCCCTTGCATGTAATATTCAGTATTTTTCCATGCGACTTGTTGAGTACGGTTGTGTACTCATTCTCGCTTCACCCAACCCTTTCAGAGATCCAAGAAGCTGGAGTTTACCAGGAGTTCGTAGATGGCGATTTGGTTTGGTTTTAAGGTCTTAGTCTTTTGCTCAGGACTGCTTGTGTGGTGTTTTGAATGTAATCTATTTGAGCCCTGCTGCGCCTTTTTTTATAAAAACTTGGGCGCCAAGTCTTATATTCAATAAAAAGAGTTGATGTTCATGGATTTTCTGGCAATGAGTGCTTGGTTTCCGACAGCTAATCTTCCTGAGTAGCTGTTGAGGTATTTAAACGTACCACATGAAAAGACGGTCCGTTACACTAAAATCCTTTTGGATGGACAAGAAATTTTAACTAAAATCCATTCCAACATAAAGGGACTGGGTCAAGGTGAAGGAACATCAAAATGGGTGTAATTTATGTTGGAATTAACTCGGTAGTGGTAGTATAGTCTAAGCTCTCAAGGATAAATTTAGGGGTGGGTTTTTTTTTAATCAAAATTGAAAAACCGAACCGAACCAAATCAATTTAATTGAAAATTTGGTTTTTTGGTTTACAATTCGGTTTTAATTTTGACGTAATTTGTTTTTTGGTTTTTGATTCGGTTTTTGTGTTCTGGAACCCAAACAAACCGTAAAGGGAGCATATCCTGTGCACATGGGTGGGTTGTGCACATGTGCAATAATTAAATCTGAGACATCCAAATCCTATCCAACGGTAGTTTCATCGGGGTGGTAATTGCAAAATGTACACAGATTTGCAATTATCACCCCGATAAAGCTACCATTGGATGAGATTTGGATGACTCAGATTTAATTATTGCACATGTGCACAGCCTATCCATATGCACATGATATGTTTCCAACCATAAAACCGAAACTACTGCACTTCCACCAAAAAACCCCCTTTCTTCAATCGGCATCGCCATCCACATGCCCCAATTCCAATTCCCCATTCCCCGTCTCCCCCAAATCGAAGGGAAATAAATTTTATGCAGCAGTGCTGCACAATGAAAGGAGTGCATCACCATTCTGATTCGTGCCACCTGTCCCCACGCGGCAATCTCAACACATTAACTGCCCAGTGTATTACAATCATTAACTGCATCAAAAGATCCCTTCGTTTGATTGCTGTACGAGGATAGGTAGTACGAATCAGAATGGTACTGCACTTCCTTCGTTGTGCAGCAGTGCTGCATAAAATTTACTAGTTACATGCCCGTGCGTTGCTACGAAAAACAAAATTGATAACGAAAAATAAAGATTAAAAAATAAAAAAATATTTCACAAGATCAAGCATCTATCTTTAACGCTTTGTTTCTTGTGAAAGCTGGCTAATTAAAGCAACGCTTCGTTTTTTGCGTAGGGCAATTAAGTAGGGTAATTAAGCAGAGCAATTAATGACATGGGTAAAACTCACCACTGCCACCAACTGCTGCTTTATAATAGTAGAGATTTCCAAATCTAAGGTGCCGACTCCTGATCCAGCGCCACCGATATCGCTCTTCCTCGGCTTCTGCTTCTCCCACTCCTCTTCTTCCTGCTCTTCACCACCACGCTCTACTCCTCCTCCTCCTCAACTGCAGTCCTCCGCGCCACTATCAACATCTTCACCATGTTCTTCTGAGCCGCCTCGAACCCTCCCCCTCCTCTCCGGCAAACCACTCCGCCCTGGACTTTGCCGCCGCGATGACGACGGGGATTTTTGGTCACACGCAGAGCGGTGGTGGGGTAGCACGGGATATGGATCCAGCTGTAACCACACCTATATTCGGTGGAGGTGATGCGGGTGCACCGAATCATGGAGCTCAACGGTCGTCTCGGGAAGAAGGTGCAGATGAAGTGCAATGAGGATGACACCATGGGTGACCTCAAGAAGCTGGTCACGGCGTAGACGGGGATGAGACCCAAGTAGATCCGCATCCAGAAGCGATACACCATCTACAAAGGACCACATCACCCTCAAGGACTACGAGATCCATGACGGCATGGCCTCGAGCTCTACTCCCCCCTAATTTCCTCACTTTTTATAGTTCTCGCGTGATAATTGTGGCTCGTCAATGAAGAGGGTTTAATTTGGGGCCGCAACACTGTACCAATTCGTCTATCTGAAAGATACACAGTGGTCTCTATTGTCAACAGGATAGTAGGATATGCCGAATTCCTGTGATTGATTACTCATGAGGAAACAGGAGGGTTTGTTTTGGGGGGCTTTTAGTTCCTAATCTTTCATTTACTGTGCACCTGATAATGGACGTCGATGCTTAGATAGGGAGGGGATACTTACCATGTCAAATTTTATGATGGATTCTCCAGCCGTTTGGAAAAAAAATATCACGCTATCCAATTTGAGTTTCTGTGCACACTTGAATTCTTTAGCTATGAGCCTGCGTGGAGTTGAAGTTCAGTCAACTAGAGATCGAGGACTGTGCTTTTAATGCTGGGTTTCTATTGAATTCTTGCTTCCTGATACAGTATAAAAGGAACGGTAAGAAACCTTTCAGACGAAATTCGGTCTAACCAAAAACCGAATTAATCGAATCAATTTTTTTCGGTTAGTTTGGTCCGGTTTTCAGATTTGAATAAAAAATTTTGGTAATCAGTTTCCAAAAGTTAAAATATTTTAAAATCAAATAAACTGAACAGAGAAAAAAAAAACGAATGCAGATTTGATTGCGAAATGATCAAGTGAGGGCATCACACAAGCAGTCGGCTTGGGGTTATTGGACATTTTACCTGAGCACGGCCACCACCGTTTGGTCTCGCCGCAGGACGAAGGCGGTCGTACGTACTGCCGGAGCCGCGTCGCGCATCCAGCTGCCGGTGAGACAATAAATGCGGCGCCGTGAGTCCTGTGAGCGAGCGGAGCCCCACCCTGCGCTCCCTCCGAGTGGTACTACTACCGCACTGCACCACCGCTCGGCACCACATGTGTTATTAACGTGCTCCGCGCCCACCGCCTCCCCGGTTGCGGTGCGTGCGCTCTTCTTGGCTGCTTCGGGTCGCTCCTTCTCGCCCCGATTCGTCGTCTTGATCCCATCGGCCTCCGCAAAGGCCCCCCGCCTTTGCTCCCGTTTCCCCACACGCTCCTGCCCAAAAGTCGCTTTTCGGGTGGCTCGTTAGGGTTTTTCTGGGTCTGCCTGCCCATGTCGCACCCGCTTGTCCCAGACCCAGCCTGACTCGATTCGGCCGCCTGCCCGCCCGCTACATAACCCAGCTTCCAGTTCCGAACCAATGGAGCCGCAGCCGGAGCAGGACCGGAAGCAGGAGTCGGAGGCGCCGAGCGGCGGCCTCGAGCGGTGCGGGAGGCACCCGTCCCAGCTCCTCACCGGCATCTGCTCCTCCTGCCTCATGGAGCGCCTCTCCTCCGTCCGCAACCCCGCCGAGGAGGAGATCGTCGAGGTCGGCACCGCCGAGGGCGCCAGCGCCGGTGCCGGCGCCGATCCGAGCAAGCTGCGGAAGACGCTCATGCTGCTCTTCCAGCTGGACGACTCCGGCGGTGCCGGTACCGCGCATCCGCCCGAAGCGAAGGGTGCCCAAGTGGCCGACTTTGAGGTGGACCCTGGAGGAGGAGGTGGGAATCGGGGGGCCAAGTGGAAGGGCGGCTCCTGGCTCAGGTCGATCTTGCCGAAGAGGGGGATGCGATGGAGGAGGAAGGAGCCCTCGCGGCCGCCACGGGAGGGTTCGGTGGATCCGGGCGGCGCCGATGCGCAGATTGAGCGGAAGACGAGCTTCCGGCGCTCGTGTGAGTGGATGGTGTGCCGGGAACCTAGCAGAGGCTCCCTGGAGCAGCCCCGTCACTCGTGGGACGGGTCGATGGTGGGCAGGGCCTTTGCTTGCTCGTTCGCCTGCTTGGAGGAGCCGCTTGATGGGGCGAGGAGGGCCACGCGGAGCAATGCAGAGGAAGCGGTTGGGGAGGGCCTTGCCGGGGTCGCAGAGAGCAGGAATGGGGGGCACTCCGTCGATATGGGCGGGGAGGGGCGGCGTTTCAGGGGAAGGAGCTGCGGTGACGCCACGGCAGAGATGACCGTCTCAGGTGTTGGAAGGCGGAGGTTGAACAGGTGGAGCAGGGTGTGGGATCGGAGCATCACTAGTCCACTCAAGGAGTTTGTGAGGAAGGGGGAGCATGTCCTTGAGCGGTCCCTCTCGGAGTCGAGGAAGGAAACCCGGAGGGGCAAAAACGGGGACACAGCAGACATCGACTGTGAAATTCAGCCTGGCCGCAATGGCCATGGTTCAGGCAGAGCAAGCCATGGCGCAATCAGAAGCTCGCAAGCTTTAACTAATGGGGATGCGCAGAATTTCCGCACAGATTGGCTTAGGAACAAGGAATGCAAGATTGGCAGGAGCAGGAGTGTGCATTATACATCTCCTGGGAACTTGGATAATGGGATGCTGCGGTTTTATCTGACACCAATGAGAAGTTCCAGAGCCACAAACAGGGGGAGGAGTAGAAATTCGCATTTGTTTGCGAGAGGACTTTTCCGTTTCATCTGAGTGGCTGAAGTAGAGTTCTAGCCCATGCCATGTGTTTTAGAAGATGGCAGCAGCAGAAGCAACTTTCTTTGGAATCTACTTGGTTTCTATGGATCGGCAACATCGTAAGTTATTCCACTACATTCCTTCTTTTAGGACATCGTCAAGTCCCAACTTGGAGTCAAGAAGCTTCAGACTTAGTTGCAGATTTGCTGCTCTATTCTTTTAAGATATTGCTTATAGTTGGAATCTGGACAAAGCTGTGCAGATTAGTATCACAATGTAATTATTTACATGAATAATAACTTTCGTGTTATTTCTTCTGAGAGGTCTGAATTTCTGTCTCATCAGTAAGGGCGCATGCTGTTCTAATATGTTGCCTCCTCCTAACTTCCTAAGCATATGTTTGTATCTATCGGACAAGTTTACCAGCCAAAGAATTTTGGACTGCTGTTTTGTATGATTAGGAAATAACCAGACATACAGCCCACATGCTACAATCTACACGAATAAGGCTATAGTTGCATATGAACGTTCCTGTTGAGCAACTCTTCCTCTCTTGTATTTTTTCCCTGTATTTGCTCGTCTTGAAAACGTTCATGTTTGGGCTGTTAATACGTTATAACCATTCATTGCTCTATAAATGACATTGCAAGGCTGCACTGATGTGGTGCCTTTTATCTCTACCGTCCTTCACAAGAGAATTCTCACTCGTGGGGTCCTTGTGCATAATGCTCCCACATGGAGTCCAAATCCAGTGTATTTTCATGCATAACTAGTCTAAGCACGCGATCAAGTATAAACCGCATTTGCATTCCTGTAGGTAGTTCTTCTTGTTTAGTCAAGGAAACAGGCATTTCAAGGTCGGATTGTTTGTTCACTCTTGCTGGACTAGCTATGTCAGGATGAGTATATTATATCACAGATTTGTTGCCCCATTTAGTTGTTTATGATGATAGTATATCCCTTCCTATCATATATGTTAAATCTGGTAAATTTCTATCAACTAGTAACTAGTTTCGACCAGTAGAAACATAGAAGTGTGTGAATTCAATGGACCTGAATTACTCATCAACTTTAGGCCTGGTGGAAGTAGGGTGTGTGATTTCACTCTGGTAATGTTAAGCTGTTTCTGTTCTGCGTTGTTCGGTTTATACATAGATTATCGTTCAACCAATAGTTTTCAGTTATCGATTGACTTGAAAGCTGAATTAAAGTTTGGTACTATTACGTTACTGACACGTGAGCAAATACGGACCATCCCTCTTTTGGAGGTAACTGTCAGTAAATGTGTCCAGCTATTCTGTACATGCAGGTTTTGCAGGCTGCAGAGAATTCTGATCCCGCGCGCGTTCCATTGTGTTTGGAGACTAGAGAAGCATTCTCTGATTTGATTTGCAGTGTCATACTTTACAGTCTCCGGTTCCAGTTTCCTTCTGTTTTGCTTGTTTCCTGGTTTGCCCCTTACTTGTAGATTCATGCTGCAATTCATGACAGCAATATGATCATTCTATTTCCCGCGGGGCCCGAATTCTACCCTGCTAGAGACAGTAATTTTGGTTTTTCCGGAAGGCCACCACACGAATCCGATGATGTGGCTGGCCTGAGGGCTCGGCAATCCTAGACGCTGTAAGTATAAATATATAGTAGGCCAATAAGCGCGGCGCACGCCGCACGCGTGAACTTTGCGTTTTTTCCGAAGAAAAAATAGATCTAGATGCATTTTCTAATTTTTTGGAGGTTCGAAAAATATTAGAGGCCGAGTTGAAAAAAAGTACAAATATTTCTGTTGACGGGAATATTTTTTCCGAGGAAAACGGAGAAAGGACCTGGATGTAAGAACCGATGACCTGTTTGTTACATTTTTGGACCTCACCACTACTCCGAAAAAGTAGAAAAGGGCTCGCTCACGATATTTGTATTTAGCGAGAGGCTTTTACCGTAAAGTAACGAGCGAGGGACCCAAACACGATTTAGAAAAGTTTTTCTTGCTCTCACAAAAAATCGCGAAGGACCTTTTTGTAATTTGCAGGAACCTATCCGTGATTTAAAGGAAGTGGAGGGGCTTTTTCGGAAATTGGTAAGGACGACACGTGGGTAAGCTGGCCGGTCCTCAAAGCTCCCGGATGTAATTGAGGTATGATTTGACATACATAAGACATGGCAAACATCTTGTTCAATATCCCATCTTCACCTATTCCATTTGTTAAAAGAGTCGTATAGAAGATAACTCTGCTTACATATGGTTGTTACTGTTGCAGATACGGCAACGGTTTGCCGATTGTTTGTTTTCTAATTATGTTGTTTCTCTCTGTTCGTGTTGCTTATACCCTATTAGGTTCTTGCACCAAATACCAAAGTTTACATGCTATCAGAGCCATTGGCTCATCCATGACTTGTTCCTCTTAAAACTTTGTTTTTAGTGCAGCCATGACTTCTGCTGCTTCCAACTCTGCTTTCTGCCGCTTCCAACTCTGCTTTCTGCCGGTCTCCTTCCTACACCCTCCTTGAATTACTTTGTCACGGTGAAGCTAACCCATAGCAGTCATCTATTATGGAAGGCGTAATTGATTCCTTATCTTCGGAGTCAACAACCTCTTGGCTTCATAGATGGAATCGAGAAGTGTCCAGATGCCATGATCACCCAATCCGGTGAAGGAGGTGCTATAGCATCAGAAGGATCAGCTCGTGTTAAGCACGATCCTCTCCTCCCTGAGCAAGGAGATTCTAGGGAAATTCTTTTCCTCTCCACTGCTGCAAAGGTGTAGAAATCCCCACAAGAGATGTTTGCATCTCACTCTAAGGCAAGGATCATGCAAGTTTGGCTGCAGCTTGCCAATACAAAGAAGAAAGATAGCTCGATCACATTTTATTTTCAGAAGATGAAGCCTCTTGTAGATACGACGACATGCATCAACTATCCACTATGTGATGAAGAAGTGGTGACATACATCCTTGCAGGTCTAGGCAATGACTATGACTCCTTGGTCACCTCGGTCACGAGTCACGACGCGGCCTGAGCCCATCTCCCTTAATGATCTCTATTCACATATGGTCAGCTATGAGCTGCACTAGGAGATCAACAACTCAGAAATGCAGGCAACATTCTCTACAAACAACGTGACTCGAAGCAACGTCAACAACAACGCTCCAACAACTACAACCAACCGCTCCAACCCTACGCTAATCAAGGCGATTGTCCCACATGGAGAGGATGACAAGAAAATTCAGGATGTGGCTACAAGAGCAACTCCAACTCCAACCGGCCAACGTGCTAAGTTTGTGGAAAGGTTAGACATGATGCTCTTCGTTGTTACCACAGGCTCAATCATGCATATCAGGGCTGTAAGGTCAAGGAGGCCAACTAGAGGGGGTTGAATAGGCGGTTTAAAATCTCTTTGACTAAAACTGTGTTTTACATGCGAAAGTGTAAATCAAAAGGGTTTTACCCAATTAAGACCTAAATCAACTAGTCTTACTAAGTGCACCAACAACCTAAGTCTAGATCAAGGTTTGCAATACTAGAATGACAAGAAAGCAATTCAATTCTAGAAATGTAAATTGCAAGAATGTAAATGATCCAAAGAAAGCAAACCAAAAGATAATACACGACCGTTTTACTGTGGTGTTCGGAGAATTGCTGGTCTCCCCTAATCCACATTGAGTTAAGCCCAATGGAATTGAACCGGCACCACAAATTAAGCAAAACACCTCGAACCACTAATGATAGATCTTTCCCCTTTTGGTAGATGAGCTCCGACTTCCCAACACACCGTACCTTCTTACAAGCTTCTTGAGAAGATACCAGAACACAACACCTCCTTGTAGTCTAGGTATCGACAAAAACCTAGAGAAATAAGTCAAGCCTCTTGCTTGACCCTCACCAAGTGCAACAAAAATGCATACTCAATCCACCACTAGAAGCAACATATGCAACTAGAGACATTTCTCCTTGCTCACAAGATGCAACACATGCGCAGTTGAGAGGAGAAGCTCGCACAAGAAACTCTGGCTCAAATGCCTCTCAAATCTCTCAAGTATAGCTTTATAAGCTCTCAATGCTTTGCTCTCAAATGTATACCTTAAAGTATTGTGGGAGTAGCTCCAAAAACCTACATACTTGGCCTCTTTTATAGCCCTTCAAAGAAACTAACAGTTTGGAACAAAATAATCTAAAAATGCAAATCTGGACATTCCTAATGTCAAAATTTAGGCATTCCTAATTGGAAAATCAAACATTCTCAACAGTCATAAATTCACGTGGCATCCAACCATTGTAGAAGGAAAATGAAGACATTCCCAATTCAGACATTCCGAATCATATAATCCAATCGGCTCCAAAACACATGTTCTACAAAATATCCTAAATTAAATTTGGACAAACTCACAGCGCAGTCTAACAAGGATCATAACTTTTTACTCTGAAATCCGATTTAGGTGATCTTAGACTCCATGAAAAGCTTATCTACAGGGCTACAACTTTCATCCATTTTCAAGTTCTAAAAACCCATAGATATTTTCATGAAACACTAAAACTCTAATGTGGCCACACAAGTCTAAAATCTAATTTATCGAAATCTCTAACATAGACTTGAGCAAGAGCATGACTACAAGCTAGCAAGAGTGTAGAAATAATCAATGCATGAACTTCAACAATTTGCAAATTTGTAAATTTTAGTCACATGCTAAGAAGAGTAAGTGCATGTGTTTCGACTATTTGCAAAACATATTCGCAAATAATAGCATCATGCAATGGAGAGCTAGGGAAAGTGGGATTGCGGTATCAACACATGATAAGACTCAAACTACATGACAAGATCCCTCTTAATAATACGACAACCTACACTAGTAATCCAGTCTCCCATCCAAACACCGGGGTGGTAAAAGACTAGGAAGACATCCTTAGTCTATCTTTGCCTTGCGCTTCTACTTAAAGCTTTCACTTGATGATCATCATCTTCTCTCTAAGTTCGGGTCTTTGTCTAATTCATCAACACATGATGAACTAGCCCCACTTCAAGATCTTATCTTGATGCTGATCAACACGTGATGATATCCTTCATCTTGAACCTTGACTTGATGGCATCAACACATGATATCATCCAAAGTCTTCATCGTCACTAGACTCAACTTATTTCACTTACTCATGAAACATATAAGTCCAACACATACGGTTATCACTAATCATCAAAGCACACCATTAACACAATGGAGGGTATATATCCTTTAATCTACCTCTTTGGTGATTGATGACAAAAACCAGTTGCAAATAATTGAATTTAAATCAATATGAGTATATTACAACTACAAAAGCTTCATACACTCAAAGGATGTGTTTCAAAGTAAATATCCTCGATATGTGTGGTAAAAAGAAAGAGATCAACAGTAGTGAAAATTCAAGATATAGAATGAACTCGCTATATATATATAGTGCGAATGGAATTTTGTAAAAGCAGTTTAACAGATATATAAAATAACAAGTATGTAAGCATATATATAGCAACTCACAGTCCTCCATGATGTAAGCAACAATTCGTCCATTCCCTGCCAACACATGGCATAAAATCAGTCTTTGCCAACACATGGCACAATAGCTGAAAATAATCTTTGCCAACACATGGCATATCATTGAATCGTCTGAAGGGTAAACTTTTCAATACCAATTTTCCAACCCATTTTATGAAAATATCAAAATCATCTAACTATTGCCAGTTCATGAAGTCCCATATGACTGCGGGCATGGCTTTTCAAAAAGATTTTCACTCTGCAGAGGTGCACAACTCTACCCACAAGGAATGATCATCTCTTGGTGCAATCGATATTAGCACACTTTCTTTGGTGTGCCGCAGAGAGATCATATATAACCATTACATTACCTAGCTCTAACTTTGCACCAGCCCGATGATGACGAACCCTGGTTATGGCGGCGAAAATTCAGACCCGTACACACAGTACTAATGATGGTTTACACCCCCATCGCGTTCTTCCCCCCATAACAAGGCGTACACCATTGCATTGGTATGTGTTTCACTTACACCTCTGTGTGGACACTCCTACAAGCAAACCTACACCGGATTGCCCGTGTTGCTACAGCCTTCCAATGTGCAAAGCTAGTTCTAAGTAAGTTAATAAATTAAGGCCATCTCATACCAGTTCTTGTGGTTGTACAGATATCCCTTGGATCATACAACACTATGTTCGGTCCTTAATTTGACCCGATCGAGAAATCTCCCCCTACACTACGTGCAAGTCTATGCACATCTGCTATTGCCAATACTCGTCCGCGTCAAAACCATAGTTTTATTTTTATTTTTATTAAAATACCATTGATCAGATTATCCATCATGTCGAACATTTATTTCCATCACAAATAGTATAACAGTCATTCGTGTTTCCAATTCTAAAGCATACTAAGCAGATGCATGTATAAATGAGTATACCCATTTTGATATCATCGTGTGTCTATCCATAATCTGGGGTTACCACATATCACTATTGATTAAGGAAAACCCATCAATGAAGGTTATATCTACAGTAACCACAACATAGTAATGTTTATTAAACATAGCGCATGCATAAAAGTTTTGACAAAACAATTTTGAAATGCTGGGATCTACATGATCAAAGGAGATGCTTGCCTTGTTGATTGTTGTTTGTAACGAGATCGAGATCGTAGCTAGAGTCGTCAACGATGGAGTCTGGAATGTCGGAGTCTACATGTCGTTCATCAAGAAATAAATCAAATAGTAAATAAATTTTTTTAATAAGCGAAAAATAAATTAGATATAAAATCAAAGTAAAATCTATTACAGAAAACTGGGGTGGTTTAGGGTTTGGGTTTCATGATTTTTACATGTACTTGATTCACTCTTGCCTTTTATTCTTAATTGATTCTTGTGGCATTTAAGCATGAATTAAGCTCATGCTTCATCTTATGACATGAATCCTTGGTTTCTATAGATTGGTTATTCTTATCTTTCAAATTCAAGAAGCTAAAATTATATATATGTATGATTTTGAATTCAAGAGACAAATTATTTGGATTAATAAAATTAAGACATAAGTCATCACATAGTATGTTATATATAAAAATAGTGCTTAACCCTACGTGTTCTTGTATATATTTGCATAGGGGTGAGGTTTGGAGATTCTAATAGATTTCAATGTACAACTTGTAAAGCTTTCTTATGAAGGCTATGTATGTTTTAATCTTTTAAATATGCTACAAGGCAATTAACATACTAATGTATATAAGGTCTAGGTTTAGGCTTCCTATTATAGGGCATCAGTTCATGGTTTAAGATTATGTTCTTTATTATAGCCATGGTCATTTATCCTTTTAATTATGTGAAGGTTGTTTCTACGATACACTCGTGATTGATCAAAGTTTAAACTTAAATAGCTTTGCATAAACTGAAATATTATTTTTACTCAAGTTATATATATATATTATTAGTCTTTATAGGTTTGGTTCTAGATGGGTTAAGCTTTAACCTATTCACAGTATTAAGGTCACATTTATAATTCCAATCTTTTAGAGGTCAGTCCCTACATGTTAGTCCTACAAAGATTGGTCCCTTTTGTGTACATGAATTCCATCTACAGCATACATAACTAACACTAGACTTTGATGCTAATGGCAACTTCCTTAATTTTAATTTTTGATCTATGCATACAGTAAAATCATCAAACTCGGAGATCGTATGGTCAATCAAATTTTAAGTTATGCTAGGGTTCACTTTATGTTACATTTACGAGCAAACAAGGTATAAGTTTATCTTTGCATTAACCTAGAGTTTCTTACGTTTATAGTGCACAAGAACTGATTTTATGTGACATACATGTTTAAGGACACATTAAAGATAAATACTAAACTTATTAGGGTTTTCCTCCTTTTAGGTTCTACCATCTTGATTTAATAATTGATCAAATCATGTTTATTAAGCTAACTTTTGGTTAGAGTTTTTACAGGATATGTATGTATTTTATTACAAAGTTCATTTAATTGAATTCTACTTAGGGTTTGCAAGAATAAGATATTTACAATGACTCTTAAAATAGTAGCACCTCCAGAAAGTTGTTACCGTGGCAAACTTAATATAATGATGCATGCTGCAGCAGGCATGCTAAATAGACTATTCTATTCTATAATTTTATTTTGTAATAAGGAAACAAAACCTTGGACCTAATGGTTGTATAAACTATGGACAATCTCTTTAAGTTGGCATTATAAGATTTTATGTTCTTAACGTGAATTAAATGCAAAGCATATTTAAATATAAGTATTCTTATAACATTGTGACCTAAGAGCATCTAAAAACTAACTTCATATATATTACCATTTATTTGTGTGTTTTTTTTATATTCCATTCATTTTTGCATGGAGATTAAAGTTATTTACAAACTTGATTCAAACTTAACCAAGTATGGAATTTTTTTTCATAAACATGGTTGTCATGGTCTAATCTAGGCTTAGGTATTGTTCCCATTAGATTTTGAATTTGTATATACTATTTATTACTATATGAGTTTTCAATGCATTGAAAAATAATCTATTACAAAGTTAATTCAACTAGACTCAAATCTAAATATTTTTACAAAAATAGTCTGCTTATGATCTATAGAACCTAACAAAGCTTGTTTCATTCAATTTGGAGCTCACTAGCAAAAATTCTATGTTTAGCATGTTTTTGGCCCTTTTCCTTAAATTTGAAATTCAAATCTGTACAATAGTCAAATTCAATTTTTTTTTACATATTTAGAATCTACATGATTTAGCACGAATTTAAAAATTTGTTTCACTTGATTTGGAGCTATGATGCAAAAGATATGCATGTTTTAGTGCTCTAGGTTTTAAAGGCTTCCCAATAAGGAAAATGCGCTTTTAAACTCAGAAAACGTATTTTCATTTTCGGCTATTATTCAAATGGAACCGCGTTGTCACGTGGGACCATGCGACAGTATGAGTGTGAGGGCAAGTGCGGCTGACGTACAGGACCCACGCGTCAGTTGGTGTGTGAGGGTGAGAGGCGCTAGTGGCTGACACCCTAGACCCACTCGCCATGGACACAAGACAGGGGAGGTGGAAGGCATGCTCCCCGACGGCGGAGGAACGACGGCAAGGTCCTGTTGGTGGCATGGTGAGCATGAGAAGCTCGCTGCGCACCTAGGGATGGCTCGGTAGAGCTCGATGATCACCGGAGCATGGCTAGCGGCGGAGCTCGGCAGTGGAAATGGCGGTTAGTCCTATCGATTTTAGGGGTCAGCTCGGGCTTAGGTAAGAGTTCTAGAGATTTCTTATATTTTAATATATTTTTTGTATATTTTGTTGTTATATGTTTGTTTTAACTTTCTTATATTTACCTTTTTACTAATTCAATATAAAAGACTTTTCTTTTAGGGTAAAATCCAAAAAAACAAGAAAATACCATAAATAGCATAATTAAACTCATTCAAAATTTAGTATTTTCATTTCTCATATTTCTTTGAATTTTTTTGGATGTTACAGTATGTTAAGCTAATTCTTTCTATGTAAAGGACAAGATCATGAAGATGGTTCTTCTTCAAGGGACCAGTAAAGGTGGTATTTATCATATATCTTCAGCTTGCCGACTTCTTTGAGTGTCAGTCTTTTACGACAGTCAAACCTTCGTCGAAGCTATGACACCAAAGACTCGGTCACCATGCCTTTCTAGTTGTCCAACAGATTCTCCACAATAGTCAAATTTCTTGTGTGTCTAATAAAAATATTGGTGTATGTGATGCCTGTCAAAGAGAAAAAAATACATCAATTGCCATACAATAGCTCTCTCTGTGTCTACCTTTCCATTAGAACTTATTCATTCTTATGTTTGGGGTCCAACCCTTACTTTTGTAGGAGGCTATAAGTACTACGTGAGTTTTTTGGATGATTATAGTAAATTCACTTGGTTTGTAAATTTGATGTGGAGAAAGTTTTTTGTTCAATTCCAACGTTTTGTTGAACGACCAATTAATTGTAAAATTCTTTCTATTCAATCTAACTGGGGTGGTGAGTACTGAAGTTTACATAACATTTTCAATGACCTGAGATCTCGCATCGTGTTTCTTGTCCAGACACACATCAACAAAATGGTGTGATAGAACACAAGCATATGCACATTTTAGATATAGGGCTTGCTCTTTTAGCTCAGTCTTCTATGCCAGTGCGATTTTGGGATGAAGCATTTTGGATGGCCACACATCTAATTAATCGAATGCCAGGTCGTGTCATAAAAAATCGTACTCCCATCACTTGCCTTTTTAGAGGATCTCCTTACTATACTTCTCTTCGGTTTTTTGGGTGTACTTGTTGGCCCAATCTCCATCCATACAATGCCCGCAAACTTGAGTTAACGTTTTCAATGGTGTGTTTTTTAGGTTATAGTAATCTCCACAAGGGATATAAGTGCTTAAATCGATCCACTAGTCTTGTTTACATTTCTCGTAGTGTTGTGTTTGATGAGTCGGTTTTTCCTTTTTCTAATCATCATTTTCATACATGATCTTCTTCTATTCTGGGTTCTACTCCTGCTGCTGGCCTACTTTCACTCCTTGTTAAATGAGCCGTATAGAGGGTAAACTCTGCTTGCACATGGTTGTTACTATTGCTGATATGGCAACGGTTTGCTGATTGTTTGTTTTCTGTTTCTGTTGCTTATCTCTAATGCACGCGCAACCGTAATCTTGATCCTTGGTATAATCAGTAATTGGGTATAAATATACAACAACATGCTCTATTGGGTTCTTGCCCCCAAATACTAAAGTTTACACCGTTGATGTTAGATTGCAAAATTTTAATTAATAGTCATTGATTCCACCTAATGACAATCTTGTTCCTGTATGATGACGAGGCTGAATTCAATATAAATTAGAAAAGTCTTGAAAATCATGTGGGGCATCTCTAGGAACATGAGATCTTGGCCGTGATTTGTTGAGACTCTTCTCCAATGACCTTGGCTACTAACGGCGTGTCGACATCTTATCGCGTGCACAACAGCTCTACGAACAAAACGTGGGTGTTACTCGATTCTCCCCCCCCCCCAAAGATAGAAGAAATTCTTTCGTGCGCAAGAGAATTCGATGGAGAGAGATTTCCCAAGAGAAATCCGGTAACAATATTATTCACAGTAAAAAGGAAGAAAAGCACAAAATCTTTAGAGTAGATTAACTCCCCATATCAAAGTGATTAACACTAACCATTACCCTCCACTTCTTGCATGTGCTGTTTCTTTTCTTCCTCTCTATTCTTTCTTCTTACCCTTTTCTTCGTGCCTTTCCCCTGTGCTTTTCTCACCTCTTGTCTTGGCCATCGCGATAACAACCTAAACATTAATACATACAGGAGAGGGGGTAGCAACACAGACAGCTAAATATTTTCTTTTCTTCCTCTTATTATCTCCAAGAACACATCTCAAGAGGAGGAAGAGAGCAGCGACATATTCTTGATTTTTTTTTCCCGATGTCTTCACCAAGCAAGCGCTGCGAGATGGATCTGATGAAGCTGTGAGCATCTTGGAGTATTTTAGATTGTTTTTTTTGGGGCGGGGGGAGGGGCGGGGGGGGGTGTTCAATGGGGGATTCCTTAATCTGGATTTTATTGTCTGTTGATGCTTGCAGGATGATGAGCGACTACAAGGTCGAGATGGTGAATGATGGGATGCAGGAATTCTTTGTTGAATTCCGTGGGCCTAATGAAAGTATGGTTGTTGAAGCACATTGCCGATTTGATTCAGTTTCTTCGGCAGATGATTCCGTAGCTTCATATTCTGATCTAGATGGACTAATGAAGTTTCGAGAAAGTTGATTTTTTTCTTGATCATTGTGTCCTGTTGCTTATACTGGTTTAGCTTAATAAGAACGATGACTAGATCTCAAAATTTACTGTCACTAGCTGCTTTTGCTTTTGTACGTTGCCTTTAGTTAGTAGTATCTTGTTGCTGTTGTTAAGTGTCAGTCTTGTTTTCATATCAGTAAAACAAGATGAGCAGCTGCACTGTCTCACTGGTGTTTTGCTAAATTTAATAGGTCTTTATCAAGGAGGTGTATGGAAAGTTAGAGTAGAATTGCCCGACGCATATCCTTACAAATCCCCATCAATTGGCTTCATCAATAAGATGTATCACCCAAATGTCGATGAAATGTGAGTAATTTCATTTTCAGTATTTTTGCTCAATTGGTTTGAACCACAATAACTTTCTAGTTTCTAACCACCTTTGGATGAGTGCAAAATGTAGGTCTGGTTCTGTCTGTTTGGATGTCATGAACCAGACATGGAGCCCAATGTTTGGTAAAATTGATCTTCTTATTTCATTATTTGTATAGTTGGCCCTGCTAGTCATCTCTATTACATTGTCTGTATAAATAGAGCTCCATTAGTTGTAGTTGCAGCAATCTCAGCTTTGAACCTGTGTGCTGTATTTTACAGATCTTGTCAATGTGTTTGAAGTCTTCCTTCCGCAACTTTTATTATATTCAAATCCTTCCGATCCATTGAATGGTGAAGCTGCTTCACTGATGATGCGTGATTGCCCCGCTTATGAACAGAAAGTGAAAGGTGATCAGATTTACGTCTTGTCTGTTTATTCCTATCTATCTTGCATCGTGCTGGACTTACTTAACATGTATAACAAGCTCATTACTAATCAAAATGCTATCCATTGGATGCTCTTTGCACTCCTTTGTGAACGTGTAGAAAGAGAGGTAATTTATCTCCTTCATTGTACTTGGCAGTCTTGCAACACTGACTTATCTTTTTGTTTACGTCGCTACATTCATTTAGACGATAACCATTTATAAGTAATAGACACTTGTTGAAGACCACTTTGAGACAGGTTTTAGGCAAGAAGCCTCCAAAGAGTGCTGGTTTGTTATAATTGTTATATTGTGTTTTCAAATTAGTAGTTTTACATAGATAACTAAATTTACCGCAACTTTGATTGGGTTTCTTTCCTAGCCTACCCCGACTTGTTTGGGACAAAAAGGCTTGGTTGTTGTTGTTGTACATAGATAACTGAATTTACCTGTTAGGCTCTAACACTAGAGGCTTTAAGTTATGTGTGTGGTCTGAATATGCTTCGGATCTGTAAGTCCATAACATAAGTTTTAAAGCTAGTTAGCATGATTTGTGCTTAGTATGCATTCACTATAGTAGGCAGAATTTACATGGTATACGGAGTTGTTTATGTAATTTGTGTATGGTCTTGTTCACTATCGAAATCTAACTTTGTTCATGGGCATTGCTAAATAAATATGACCTGGCTGCTTACTTTGCCGATATCCAAGTCTAATATCACAAGTCCTAACTTTTCTGCATGCTTGTTAAGCATGTGGGGTAATACATATGACTTGCACAAATCAAATAATTAAACTTTAAACATCGTGGGTTCACTTAGGTCTTAGGGGCTATTTGATTTTGCCTACATGAACCCATCCCTCCATCAGCATGGTATGGAGCAGAACGGACAGTGTTTCTTGAAGGGATTATATGGGTTTATCCTGGATGGGAGATCACGGGGTGATGTGAATAACAGGTTGTAACCATGGAAGGCATCCAGATCTATAAGAAATCCTAAAGAATCTATCTTGTAAAGTATCAGTATATCTCAAGAGGAACACAACGGATGTTGTGGTTTGGAAACGTCAGGACCTGACACAGTGTACAGTGTCTTAAGTTCTCGATTGTTTCCGCGTCTTCGTGTGCATTTGTTGAATCAGTAACTTCTGTTGCTAGTAGTGCTTGTGCTTTGAGGAGGAGCTGGAGGTGCTTCTACTAGAATATAGTGCCTCTTAATAATCGAGCTCTTTTACACTACACTAAATTGAATATGAACCGTTCATTCTTTTCGATCCAATGGATCAGATTTACTAGAGTTTACTTATACTACACCTGGTAGTAGAGTAGTAGAAACACCCTTAACAAATCAACGGTTAGATGTGATTTCTACTACACATTTTATACTACAAGTATAATCCACCGTAAAATTTCTCTAATCATTTCATCGAATCAAATTTACGCAGACTTGTTCTGATATATACTACTAAATGAAGCATTGGTCAAAAGATATTATTTTCTTAATCATACACATATTTATTGGATTGTGTTTATTCCTCTGTACTTGAAAGCTGACTTTCCTTGCTCATGGTTTGCAGAATACTGCGAAAAATATGCCAAACCGGAGGATGCTGGTATAATCCCAGAAAAAAGTGGAGCGACTAAGAGCTGAGTGAAGATGAAGATGAAGATGACCCGGTGATGAGGCTATACTGGGCCAACCAGACCCCTAGTCAAGTTGGAACCTGTTTCTCCAACAAATTCGTATACAATGTTTATTGCAGCAACTGCAATTAAATAGTCTATAAAGTTCCGCTGAAGCCTGAATGCCATGTAAATTAGTGCACTCTCGTGTTCTCTAATGTTACCTCCAACCTCAGTTGACCAATTGAATTTGCAGCAGCACTTCAATTTCCCTATGCATCAAAGTCTGTAGATTCTGCGTTAGAAGTCACCGACTGCAATGCTTCCGGATCTCTGCAATTCTCAACAGAAGCAAGTTCCCTAATAACTAGATGAACAGTGTACATACGCACTGCTTGGCTGATGCTGAAATCTACATGCTTGAACTGATCAAATCAGAAATCCTGGTACGTCAGCGAATGCCGATAAACGTATGAACACCGTATGTTTTAGTAACGTAACTCATATACAGTCAGAATTTGAAAATACGTGCTATAAGGAGTTTCAGACGAGGTTAGGATTCCTAGAATTTTTACTCCTCTTTGGAGAACTAAAGAGGCTATATAAACTTATTGGGGCAAGCATACAGAACCCAAGTCATAAATCAACTCATCCAAAGCAACAGGCACACAAGAGATTAGAGGCTAGGTGATGACATCCTTAGCACTACGGCACGAGTTATACAACAACAGTTAGATCTCTTTTGTCAATTTCCATTACTACATGATAATTGTATACTACATAATAGCAGGTGTTTGGTTGTTGTTAGGTACAAACTACAAACGTATCAAAGAAGTTTCATGGAGTCATCACATATTATTGTGCCATGGTGAAACCCGGGGGAGGTGTGGGAGGCCGGCGACCACTTGGAGCACAAGGAAGACAAAGGAACACCTATAGCAGTAAATGACAAGTTCGCCAAATAAACTATGTAAGGACTTATAAGAACTGTATATGGCAAAGTTGCTGACAAACTGGTGGATGATGAAGTGACAAATGTACAGATTGTGCATGCAGGAAGGTACATAGTTTATTGACCATCTCAATGTCTTAAACAAGCTCATCACGTAGCTGATTAAGTGCGGGTGATAAAATTGAGGAAAACAATAAGATCATCATACTGGCATTATCTCTACCACCATCATGGGAGCAATCGGTGATGAATATTTTTATCAGGAAAACCACTCTCAACTCCGACGAGATAGCTGCATATCTATTGGAGGCAGGTCTTTGAAAAAATTATCGAATCTTTATTCTCGGGTAATCAAGCATTGGTTACAATAGGTGTTGCAAGCAAAACAAGAGTTTTAGGAAGAAGAAGGGTAAAAGCAAGAGCACATATGTATGCTATCTATGTGACTATCTGAGTTGGAAGCAAATGAATGGTGCATACTCAATGGAGGTAGCAAAAGATGATTCGAATGTACTTGTTGTTAGTCAATCAATTACTTTTCATGTATATTTATTAGATTTAGGTTGTTGCTTCTACATATGTTTGGTGAGGGAAATTTGACAAACAATATCTACGCCTATTGTATGGAGCTGTTCACTTGGCGGATTGTAGGGAGTATGCAATTATCGAGATGGGAACAATTATATTGGAGATGTATGATGGAGCACATCGCATATTGAGAGGAGTTCGATACGTTTCTGGCTTAAAGAAGAATCTAATATTTGTGATGCCGCTTGAACTCAAAGGTTGTGATGTATCACTTCAAGGTGAAGTCATGGAAGTTACTTGCAAAGGGCAAGTGATCAATAAAAGTATCTGAAGCAACGGATGATATCGATTGATGAGTAAACCTAAAGGAAGGGCAGCCAATAGGAGGTTAGATAAAAATCTTGATCAAGAGTGTAACATCCTAAATATTGCACAGAATTGAAATACAAAGCGTACAAGTTGGTTTTTGACTATGATATTAATTTTCAACACTTTTTTTGGATTTTATGAATTTTTGGCATTTAAAGAAAGTGATTTTTAATGACCTAGTTATTAATTCTAATTTTAAACATCAAATTCAAATCTCCTAAAGTATATAAATATTTTATCTAAGTTCCAAATAATCCAAAGAGCCTCTCCAAAAAGTTCTATGAATTTTGGATTTCAATTTATGCTTATGAAAAATCAAATACTAGATATTGTATTAAAATTGAAACACTAAAAGAATTTTTAAGAAATTTTTGGGACTGTTTAAGTTCTAAAACTTTTACAAAACTGTCAATACTATCTCAAGGTCATCCACAAAAGTTTTGATAAACTTTGAAGCTAGTTTGATAATTTTACAAATTCCAGAAGCCCTAGCTATAAAGTAAAAAAACTTAATTAAAATCTAGTAAAAATCCAAAAATGAAAGGCGCCTTTATCAAAAAATAGTCTCCTCAGTAAGGAAATGTATTTCAGCAAAATATGATTTCTCTTTTCTTTCAACCTTTTATCTCCCATTCTCTTCTCTCTCACACCCCGGCCCCACCGGTCAGCCTTCCCCTGGCCAGGCTTACGTGTTAGCCAACCCCACGGCCAAGTGCACACCCAAGCATTGTGACAAGCTGCACCATGCATGCTCTGGCGTGCTAGCATGCGTGCCAGGCCACGTTCGTGCACAGGATTCCAATGACACATCGCTAATTTGCCCCGCTGTGACGACCCCAGCCTTGCCACGCTGCCCTGTGCCATCCAAATAGAGCTAAAGCCCCGGTACTTGTGCGCACTCTACCTCGCCACACTAACCCAGTCGCTACCGTGAGCCTACCGAAATTTCCTACGCTCGCTCCGCTGCTGTCTTCTTCCCCTTGGCCGAGATGCCATGCCCACGATCCGAGCACCAAGCCATCTCCCCAGCGCCTATAAAGGTCGTACCATGGTTTCTCTAGCTCTCCACACCCCCATCGCTCCTCTCTATCCCAGAATCAGTGAAATTGCTCACCAGAGGGACTCCATTGCCGCCGCGAGCTCCCAGACCAAATCAAGCCCGAAAAGCTTCCACGGTGAGCCATTCCCTAATTCCTTTGGTTTGAAGCTTCCTCAAGGTCCCCTGATCATGACCCCCACGTCCTTTGTAGCTCAGAACAATGAGAACACCGCCACCATGACCTTCTTCCCCAATCACGGTCAATGTCGCTAAGCTTCTCCGGTGAGATCCCTTCGCTGCCAAAACCAAAACAAGATCTCATTTGCCCCTAGATGCTTTTCCCTCGTTCAATCAAACACCATCACCTCCATAGCTCTTTCCCTATCGTTTTCCATTACCGTCGCTGCTGAGCTCCATCGACGACACGCTCCGATCATCCCCAGCCACCGTCAATGGTTCCCCTGAGCTCCCCTCTAGCCAACCCGACCACCCACTCCGCTTAAGCCATAACTGTTCACCGCTGGCAAGCCTCACAGAGCTTCTGCTCTGCTATGAGTCTATAATAGGCGGCCCCCTTGTCAGGCACACACACACAACCCTTTTTCTCTCTGAGTGACTCACAGACCTACCCCACCTATCAAATTTTCTTTTTAAAATTGGAAAAAAAACTGAGTCTATGACATGTGGGCCTAAGTGAGTATAAAAGCATATTTTGGAAATCAAATCGGTATTTAAGTATTGAGCCATTGACATGTGCACTCCACATATCAGTCATTTGTTAAAAATAATAAAACCTAACATATGGTGGCCTACGTGTTAGTCTCTAGAAATTGAGCTAAAAACCCCAAAAATAAGGAATGTGTTTTCAATTTATTAAAGAATGCACTTTCTCTGTTGGAAGGCATATTTTTTCAAGTTTACGCATTCGACGTCACCCCCTTTTCCAATTTTAGGGTAGTTTCATCATATTTAAATTCAAATGCTCATAACCTTTGCAAATGAATCCAAATTAGGTGAAGCATTTCTATTTTTTTTTCTAAAATCATGATGTTTATATTTCTACAAAAATATTTGAATTTAGTCTCTATTTGAATTCATTTGGCTCTTATTATTGCCTTACGATATGATGCGTGTATATACCGAGGCTCCATAAACCTTCCTCGTTGACCCCGAGCCCACTCAAGAATTCAACGAACAAAGCAAGCACATTCTTTGACTATGTTGATCCTATTATTTCACTTAAACACAAATTTATGTATGTATGCGTGTACTTTCAATAAAAATCGCTATATTATGGGTATCGGTAAATATTCGTACTTGCTACATGAGACTTCCTTAATAAATATGTAAATATCAACATGAAATCCTTAAGGTAGGCATTAGGCATTAAATAATGTCAAACTTGTGTATACTCGAATATGTAAATATTTGCTTAGCCATGCTTTAAGTTTGGGAGAATAAATGGTCAGTTACACTATTTGTTCAGGAATGAAAATTTTGACATGATGAGAAAGTTGACTTTGTTATTTTAATATAAAATCAAAAAATGAAAACTAGATTTTTACGCGGGCAAGTTATTCATATAATATGTTAAGTGCCTGGATCGTAGTATAGGGGAGTTCTCACCCAGGTCGATTAAGGACCGAACATAGTGTTGTATAATCCAAGACATTATGTGCAACCATAAGTGCTATTATGGTAGCCTTAACCTATTAAGTTGATTATGACTAGCTTTGCACATTGGAAGGCCGGAGTAGTATGAGCATTCCAGGTAGATTTGCTCGCATGGGTGCTCACACTGAAGTGTTGAGAACAATGCTTATCGATACAACGATGTATGTCTTGCTATGGGGAAAATGGTTATGATAGGGTGTACACTATCATTGTGATTATGAATTATATGTAATTAATTTTTTTCGCCATAGGAAGGGTCAAGTATCACCGGGCTAGTACGAAGTTGGGTTTAGGTGATGTTGTGGTTCTTGTCATGATATCCCTGCCATACACCAAATGAAGTGTGAAATAACAACAACGAGAGTTGGTCATATCTTGTGGGTAAAGTTATACTCCTCTGCATTGTGTAAATCTTTTCAAAAATCGGTGCTCACGGTCATGAGAGACTTGGTGCACTGATACTATTTAGATTTTGTATTTTCAATAAAAGAGTTGAATTAGAAAAATTGATGGGCAGCTATGTTTCAAATGTTATGCCGAGATATGGCAAGGAATGGATCGTTATTTACAATCATGGAGGATTGTAAGATGCTTATATTTTATGCTATCTATGTTATTATTTACATACCTATAAAGATGCCATTTACAAATTATGTTTACAATACTACTTGTTATTCATATATAAATATCACTTTATGCAAAAGAACATGGTAGGATAGCCATCTCCTTTGTCATAGCCAAGCATTTATTTATAATTGTGATGTATTACAAGTCTTGCTTAGTACAAATGTACTCAACCATGCTTGTTGATATTCAGTGAGCGAAGAAATCGAAGTCCCCAACAATTCCTACTTTATCGTAGGTCACGGAGATTACAGCGACAAGTTTTCTTAAGCTTATCATTGTTAGTTGTCGGTAGAATATTTTGGGCAAAGGCATACTGTTGGACTTTTGTTATTTTTCACTGCACTCTAGTTGACTTTTAAGGCCTTATTGTATGAACGATGTATCATTAATCTATGTATTTGTGGTATTGTGCATGGATGTAATAACCATATTGTAAATGTGCATATTAGCTACTGATCATGAAACTAGTACGGTAGGTACATGAGACTCTATGGCATTCCACGCCAGAAGGGAATGCCTCGACAAAGAGAAGGCGGTCGTGTTGTCAATGGTAAGTACTCAGATCTCAACTTATGTGCGGAGCTAAAAAGTCGGTTGCAAAACTTAGTAGGTGCAAATGCAAATGTGCGAGCTATTGAAAGAAGAAGACGTGACGGGATCAACCACATGGTACCAACGAGCAGGTGGAGCTCGGATGCAGTACAAATCTATGACATAGAAGACTGCAGGAACAGGAGGTGTAATTAGCTAAACTACACAAAGAAATGGCTGTTAGGTGGAGGATTCGGGAGGTCAAACTCGAACACCAACACGCATATTGCAGTGATGTGCCTGAGCTCTTGTGATGGGGACACTCCTAAAGGTGGGAGGGAAAATAGAAAAAGTGAGAAAAAAAATACAAAGCCGACTTTGAGCAAGTTATTGGAGAAGCACGACGACTTCAATGCATAAATTGTCAACGTTAAGATTGTTGAGTGTGGTGACTCATATATGTTCTTTTAGAATTTGAAAATGTGTGCAACAAAGAGTCCTGGATGAATTCTAATAAGATTGGAATTCTTACTTTCTTTTAGAGTAGAATTTCTACTTTTCTTTGAAGGTGACTAAGGAAGCTATATAAACTCATAGAGTACTCATGGAGCCACAAATCAACTCATCCAAGAAACGCGTAAGAGGATTAAATGCTAAGTTATTCTTTAACATTATATTCATTTATGGGAGATTTAATTATTTGTCACAAAGTTGATGTGCACTTGATGATTTGTCACGTTATGTCTCATTGATATGTAGCAAATAATCAATTATTTCTTTTTTTTTATAGGGCAATGGTTCTAAAAGATTCAAAAGGATTACGAGAGAGTGACAATACTTCGTTAATTTTTAACCTTGTGCTTAAAGAATTTTTCTTTATCCGCTGTGGTTACTTATCTCCGTTTCTCTGTATTCTGGTTGGTTAGCCACGCTAGTTTGGAGACAGAAACCGTCGGTCCCTTCGCATGGTGAAAATGGCGTGGCAAGGCACACTCGTTCTCGTCGCCGGCGTCCTCCTGTGCTCGGCCGTCGAGACAGCGCTGGGGGCGAAGCGAGTGTCCATCACGGACGACCTGCGTGACGTGGTGGACGACGAGGAGGACGACGATTGGCGCCATTGGGGCGCGGGCGTGGCCCCCACGCGTGACCCGCCCCTGGACTTGTCGCGGATGGATCCGGCCGCCGTTCAGGCCGAGCTCCTTCGCCGCCACGCCGGCCCATCGTTCGGCTTCGTCAAGCTCCGCCTCGGCGTCCCCCGCTCCCGGGTGCGGATCCTTCGATCGCCTTACACCGCGCGCTCCTCGTAGGTTCTTTCTTGTTTGCTCTTTGCCCAATAAAATTCTCCAGCTTATTTCAGGAGGATGTGGTGGGAATCGCGACGCAGTGGAGCAATGTGCTGCGGACTGGATCGGTGGCGACCAAATTCGTGGCTGTTGATTTCGGCACGCTCATGTTCACCATGGAGAGAGGGCAAGGCGTAATAGAGGTAAGGAGGCTTGTTTGCGCTGTGCATTTTGCTTGGATGCATTTGGCTTCCGTGCGAGTGCGATTACAGATCATGATCATGTTCAGGTTCAAGGTCTTGTATGCTAATTTTACTGGGCATGGCATAAAGATTAATTGCAGAAACGAAACGACAAATCTAGTGCTATAAATTACATGCCTGCTGAATACTGATCTTTTTTGTCCAGTTACACTCAGACCACTGATAATTGTGTAATACTCCTAGCTCAGTGGCATCTTCCATTCATAGTTACTGGATTCACTATAAGCCTGTGAATCGCGAACCGGATTCATCGAACCCAAACTAATTTAAGATACAGGGTTTGTGTTTGCAATGAAAATTGAAAGACAAAGTAGTGAACTACGAATCCGTATCCTGAATCGCGACTTGGTAATTATGCTTCCATTGGCATGCATGTGAAGGCAACTTTATGTTCAGCAGGAAAAAAACACTTCACTCCCCAGTCGGCTAGGCTACTCCTACATCCTACTGTGTCATACCAGCATAACAATTCAAGTCATCTAGATTTGATATTCTCATTACCTTTCTTATGGTTTCTTTTTCAGTGCATAGCATTGACATTCAGAGCTCCAATTACAGTATAACATGCTTGATGCCCTTTTTTTCTTCTCCCCATATGATGTCTTTTACTGTGTGTTTTTCCAGTTGAAAGAGTTCATTTTGAGCCAGCCAGAGGCTTACGAGTTTAAGATTGGGAATCAAGCTTTCCGAAGACCTGGAGACCCACCCCTTGATCAAGTTTTCGAGAAGCTAAAGAAACAGAAAAGCGCAACGCACAGCCATGATTCTGCCGTGCAACAGGATAAACACAAAGTTGAGCTATAGATTTTCTTGATCAAGTTCAGCAGTTCCTTTCTTTTGTGGATGTTCTCTTCCATAAATAACAGTAGCAAGTGTAGGTAGCTAGCTACTTGTTTTCTGCAATTTCACACGAGAGGAAGTTCTCTTTGGCAGAATGATGTGCTTCTCCTCCGGAAATGCTGTGATGTTGAACCACCACGCTATTTTAGTATTTTCGATGGTAGAATGCAACTATGCGGCAATAAATTTTTTCACCCTTTAGTAGACGGTACTTTATTTACAGAGCTTCCTGTCTAGCTACAAAAGATAAAAAAAATGGGAGACAGTTTGCTTTCAGTAAAAGGAGTTCGCTGCAAATTCACGCTAAAAAATATTTGGAAATTGCTAAGTGACACTCGAGTGTTTTTTTAGTTGATATTCACTTAATTTTGTTTTTTTGTCTATAGAATACTTAAAATGTAAGAAAAGATGGCAAATTGATTCTATTAATCAAATCTAGATCTAAAGGCTCAAAATTTAAGTGATATTTAAATAGAAAACAATCAGGTGCTCCTGAGACACACCCGAAACTATTTAGTCATACAGATAGCATCGCAAGTGAACATACCGAAGAAATGTAGTGCATTAGTACGGCGAATATTTGCAGCTAATCCAATGATTGGTGCATACAGGAACCGGATGGAATCATAAAGATTTCTCACGGCACGAATTAGGGGAAAGCGAAACCAATCGAGGATTACCAAGAGATGTTAGTACGGATGGATCTCCACTCTCCAATAATGGGGGACGACCACGCTAAGCGTTGGAGGAGCCCCCGTCCATTGAATTTGGAAGATATAGAGGCTGCCAAGCAACGGTAGGGGTGCTTCCGTGGAGCTCGCCGGAGCTGAACGGCGGGGGCTGGTTGCGGCGGCGCCAGCGGAGGTGCCTGGATTGGGGCTTGCTTCTGCGCTCGTTTGGTCGGAATGGAGAGTGCGCGACATGGTCCAAGACGAAGAGAGAACGGGGAAGCAGCGGGTATCGTCAGCCGTCCGATCGCGAAATCAACGGTGCAAATTAAATCAAAACAAGGGTACGAGTCCGGGTCCGAGCTAACCTCTACTGTCGATTAGGCCATTCCGACCCGCACCCGCACCCAAACCCAGCGCCTCGAGAGAGGGCCCCTGCAAGTGCCACCGTCGGCGGCGGCGACCACCCCACGAACGGCGGGCGACAATTCGGCTGCCTTCGCCGCGCTCGTGCAGCACCGCTGCCTTCTCAGGCTCACCCACCGCAACCAAACCCTCCCCTCCCGTTCCGGTAAGCTTCGCTCCCTCTCCTCGTTACGTTTCCACGCTCGAAGCTTTCGACGGAGCCAGGCTTCGCGCGGAGAGCCTAGCCTAGGGTTTTGCTGTTGGGTCGGAACGTTTGGTTCCTTTCTATTCTGTGGTGGTGGTTCATGTGTGGTGCTATTATAGCTTTTGATTTTTGCCAGGGATCTTAGAATTGGTAAGCGGTGAAGCCTCAGATGCGTTTTGGTTTCGTTGCTCCGTTGTGAGGCTAGGGTTTTGTATTCCCCATGGATGACTGGAAGTATGCCGTTCTAGAGGGTTTAGGTGCAATCTTATGATTCCTTGGCAGAGTCTGCGTGGTAGATTAGATAGCGCCATAGCTCCTAAAATTTCTCATGCCCACGTGATTCATTTGTCTGAGTTAATTAGTGGTTTCAACTGGTTGTAGGCCCATGCTTCATTTGATCCTCTTATTATCTGATAAGGATATGATCGAAGGGGCTCTGTAGATACTTTGTGCTATGTTCTCTTCGTTCTGTGTTTTTTGTGCCAGCAAATTTATTAGATTGAGGCACTGGAAAAATTGTAAGATTTTTGAAAACTTCTTAACTAATGTAGTTAATAATTACATGATATGGGGTAAATATAGCCTTCTGCCGTTGGTTCATTTCTAGGTTTTGAACTTCTCCCTTGGTGGTATGTCATGCAATTTGTCGATCACTTAATTTTACCAGTTTTGGTGCCGGTGAATAATCAGGCGTGCTAGTTGATCAATTATTCATACAAGGCGCTGATTTTTCCCAACTTCAGTTTTAGATTTTGCTAGAGTGTTACACTTTTATTTCATCTGTTTAATCCTGCAGCTTACTCAACTCATTATAATGTAAGGAGCATAGCACATGTGTACTATATCACAACAACATTTTTTGGGGAGTTTTGAAGTACCTTTAGTTTTAGAATGCTTATTCTTATTGAGTTATTGCTGCCTTCTATTGTAGAAAACACAGTAATGTTAGGTTTGATATCTTTTCCTTTGCATTGAAGACCTTGTTTCGTTAAGTTTCTTAATCACAAGTTCACTTGTCCGAGTGATGTTCTGTAATGCTAAATATGTTTGACATTTCTCTAGGCAGTGGAATCTGAAGTTTTCAGCCAAGGTTTCTCAACCCGGTTGTATTATTGGGAAGAGAGGTAACAGCAGCTGTACCTGACTGATTGTATGCTATATAATTTGCAATGGATGGGTCTGAATCTAATAGAGGTCGCAACAAGAGGGGGGTTGAGGAGAATGTTGATGCCAGGAGCAGTTGGAAGGAAGAATACGAAGAGCGGGAAAATATGGATTGCAGAAAGTACGCTGGCAGATTGAGAAAACATGACTATGAAGATGAAGCTGAGCATCAGGATGATGATAAAACGATTATATCCTCGAGCAATAGGAATGAGTCAATAAGGAACTCAGCTGTCAGCTCGGGCTGGGTCTGCAGCGCTGACAAAGACGTCTATCATGTGAGAAGAGACTCACAGTCACCCAAAATTCCAAGGAGAAGTCCCGATGATTCCAAGGCTAGGGACTGTGATAGGAGGAGGGGAAGAGAGGACAAGAATGATTGGGACTCTTCTAGAAGATATGCTTCTGAGACTTCTGCTTATGGCATATCCCAAAGTAGAAGTAGAAGCAAAGTAGATGGTACATATGATGGTGAATGTGAAAGACTGAAGGAGAAGGATGCAAGGAGTTTAGAAAGAAGAGAGGGTAGCAAGGAGAAGCAAGGGGAATGGGACATGGAGGAACAAGTTTCACTTAGGAGGGTGGATGAGATTTATACTAATGAAAGTGGTGGTTCTTCTTGGGCTGATACAAGAGATGGCAGGTATTCATCTGAGCATAATAAGCATAGGATTGCAAGAGAGACGATTCATGACTACAGAAATGAGCCAGGTGAAAGAAGAAGTAAAGATGTGGATTCTAGTAGTTCAAGGGGCGGTAGATCTGGTAGCAAGGAGGATAGCAGTGAGAGGAGGGGTTCTGCCATGGTGGAGAACATTGGTAAAGATAGCAAATCGGTGGATCAAAGTCATGAAACTGGATTACATGTGTTAAGAGATGATAAGCATGGTAAGGATCTAAAGAGAATAGCTAGTTTGCATGGTGAGGTTGGACAAAGTGACTTGAGGATGTATAGTACCAAGTCTGACGAAAAAGAAGAGATTCTTGGGCATAAAATGGAATGCAAACATGAAAGCAATGTTGGCATGGAAAATAAAGATGTATCATCCAATTTGGATAAGAATGGATGGGAGCTATCAGGGGCTAGAAGCAATAGAGAAGCCAGACAGGCTCAACAATCACAAATACCAGAGAAGCTTTGCAGGTACCAAAGTGAGAACAATGAGTATGATCAAGGTCATCCAGACTTGGACAATGAAAGAAGTATAAGTACGAAAGATAAAACAGGAGTGGATGCCCATAGAGATGATAAATCAGACCGAGGGCGGGACAGAAATTGGAATGAGAAAACCCAAGAGCTTGAAGGATCTAAGGACTACTCGAGGAACCGTCAGTGGCGAAATTCTAAGGAGCCAAATAACTCTGAATGGAGGAATGTGCAGGAAAGGCTAGATGGTGGGAGTTTCCATGGCCGAGCTGGGTACTGGCGAGATTCGAGGGGTAGATCTGAAAATGGTAGGGGTTCTTCAACCTATGGAAATCGGTATGACAGTTCTGATTCAATAGAGATCCGACCAAATAGCAATCTTGATTTTGGACGAGAGGGTTCTATTTCTGGAAGAAGATTTGATGTGGGAGCTCATCGGGATGTAATACCTGTATCAAATGATGATAAATACGCCAATCACCCTGAAGCAGATCAAAGTGGTGGCACCAGCATGCTTTCTCCATTTTCTCAACAAGGGCCTCAAGGTGATAGACCCTCTAGAGGAGGAAGGGGGAGGCCAAACGGAAGAGATTCTCAAAGAATTGGAGTCCCAGTGCCACTTATGCCGCCACCTCCATTTGGTCCTCTCATTGTGCCATCAGGACCAATGCAACATATGGGGCCAAACATTTGCCATTCTCCAGGTCCTCCTCTTCTACCTGGTGTTTTCATGCCGCCATTTCCCGGACCTCTTGTGTGGCCTGGAGCACGAGGTGTTGATGTGAATATGCTTTCTGTTCCACCCAACCTTCCCATCCCTCCTCCAGTTGCTGCTGAGCATAGGTTCACTCCAAGTATGGGAGCTGGACCTGGTCCTAATATTCACTTAAATCAAATTGGCACTGGAATAGGTGCTCCAACAAATGTATCAGGTTTGGGTTTCAATCAAATGGGCACACAAAGTCGTGAAATACCACATGATAAGCCGCCTGCAGGTTGGGCACCACATAGGAGCAGTGGACCGACCAGAAAAGCTCCTTCAAGGGGTGAACAAAATGATTACTCACAAAATTTTGTGGACACTGGCATGCGACCTCAAAATTTCATTAGAGAGCTGGATCTTACAAGTGTAGCGGAGGACTATCCAAAGCTGAGAGAACTCATACAGAGGAAAGATGATATTGTTGCTAAGTCTGCTTCACCGCCAATGTATTATAAGTGTGACCTACGGGAACATGCTCTCTCTCCAGAATTTTTTGGCACAAAGTTTGATGTTATTCTTGTGGATCCTCCATGGGAGGATTATGTTCATCGTGCACCAGGAATAACAGATCACATAGAATATTGGAATGGCGAGGAGATTATGAATTTGAAGATTGAGGTTTGTTCTCATTGTTTAGTTGTTTCACCATTTCTCTTATGGATGTTGGCTCTTTTTGGGAGTTCATTTTATGCTACAGAATTATTCATACGCTTCAGTGCATTATTTGAATCAACAGGCTATAGCTGATACTCCCTCTTTTATCTTCCTCTGGGTTGGTGATGGTGTAGGTCTCGAACAGGGCCGTCAATGTTTAAAGAAGGTGAGACAGCTTTCTCTTTCAGTAATTTATTACTACCTATGCAATTTTTCTTTCTGCAGTGATGTCCATTTTTTTGGCAGTAGCATGAAGGCGTCTGCTTACAGAAAGGCTATCCTGGCCTCTGCAAAACATTATAGCCACGATATCTTATATTTGTGTTTTATTATTGCCCTTCCATGTGTTTGCAGCTTAACTTTAGTTTTTCATAATTCTCATATCCATTTATTTCAAGAGATATAATCAGTGTTTCATTTTATCTGGATCCTTCTGAAAATTTTCAGCTAATTGATGAAACATTATAATAAGATGAACCTAACTGACAACTGTTAGACAATATCCTATTATCCTAGTTACGTAATATAAGAGATTGCTAACGCCTTGTATAGATATTGTTAGCCTTGCATAGATATTGTCTTATATAAGCTTTCCTTCTATACCCTCATATACATGTATATATACTGGCCCATTGACCTCATGTTGAATACAAGTGCTATTCATAACATGGTATCAGAGCAAGGGTTAGGGTTTTACTGACGTTGCGCTTGCATCACCCAACACATCGTTGCTTGGCCGGCTCTTCCCGTCGGTTGTCTCTTCGATTGTTAACTGGCTCTTTCGTTGGTCGCCTCTGTCCACCGGCGGCTTCTCCCGTGCGCCACTCACCACTTTGTTGAGGCCGCCGATCTGCAGGCCGCTCTCCGTCAAGTCGACCGAACAGCCGGCTGCATCTGCTCTTTGCCGAAGTTGTCGCCGGTCGCCTTGGCCATCTTCTCAGGCGACAAGCTATCTTCTCGGAATCCTGTAGCCGACACCGCTGCCTTCCACCGGCACCGCTTGAGATTCCAGTGGCGCCCGCCCTGTGGCGCCCGTCGCTTCACTCGGCTTTGCTATCGCCTCGCCGTTTTGGCCGGTCACCATCTCCACCTCCGTCGGCCTCCGTCGCCTGCCCGAGATCCTTGCTCGGTCCCGTGAAGAAGTTCGTCGGACTTGAACCAAACCTGGAACTCTATTTGAGTCTGGTCGGTTCGGTCGGATCGATTCGGTCTGGTTCAGTCGGCTCCAAAAAAAAAAATGCCGTCGTCTTTTGACTCTTCTTCGGGGACTATTTCTTTTCCTCACTGCCATGTTATCTTCAATGGTCTCAATTATCGAGACTGGATTCTTCATATGCGCCTTCACATACGTGGTCAGCGTCTTTGGAAGTTTCTTACCGGCGAGCTATCTTGTCCGCCTCGTCCTACTCCTGCCACGCCTGTTCTTTCCAAGGAGGTCAATGATGCTGCTCAACAAAGGCGTCTGATGATTATGCTGACGCTGTGGAATCTTTTTAGACTCGGTTTACTGCATGCAAGCTATGGATTGATGAAGATGCTCGTGCCTCTGCTATTTTGGTTGCTAGCATGGAGGTGCATCTCACTGGTGATATTATCGCTTTGTCTTCAGCACAGTTGATGTGGGCACATTTTTGCGACCGCTATGAGCTTGCTGGCGACTCTTTGTACCTTGCTGTTGTGCGACAGGAGCAATCGCTACAGCAGGGTGATTCTACTGTGGATGAGTTCTATGCGCAGCTGTCATCTGTGTGGCGTCAGTTTGATTCTCTGGGACCGGAGGTTTGCCGCATGTGCTAGTATTGTCAGCGTTAGCACTCTCATTTAGAGCTTCACCGCATCTACAACTTTCTGACACGTCTTCGGGCTGAATTTGAGCAAATTCGTGCCCAGCTGCTTGCTCGTTATCCTCGTGACCCTATTGGAGGCCCTTGCAGCTATTCGTATTGAGGAGACTCGCCTTCGTGGTGCGGGTCTGCTGGTGTCTCCTTCAGTCTTGGCGGGGTCTCGTTCTTCTCTTCCGTTAGTGGCGCCTACTCCAGTTTCGGCTACTGAGAGTGGTCTTCACTGCACCTACTGTGACAAGAACGGAGATGTGGAGCAGTTCTGCTACCGGAAGAAGGATCTTGCTCGTCGAGGTGGACGCCCTTCTAAGGGCACTAGACTCTTGGGCGCCTCCTCTTGGCGGACCTCTGTTGGTTCTGACTCCACTCAGGATATTCTTATGTTACTACATCGCATGGTTGCCTCTACACGGACAGGTTCTGCTGGTTCTGCTACTCAGTCTTCTAGTGAGAGACCACCTTCCTCATCAGGTATCACACCATGGATTCTTGACTCTGGAGCTTCTTTTCATATGAAATCTGATCCAATGAGTCTCCATTCTATTAGTCCTCTTGCTGCTCCTATCACTGTGCAAACTGTAGTTGGTACTTCTCTTTCTGTTGCAGGATGATGCACTCTTTTGTCTTCCTCTTTTCATGTTCCTGCGGTTTCTCATGTTCCCAAACTAACCATGCAGCTCATATCCGCTGTTCAACTCACTGATCATGGCTGTTGCGTTATCCTTGATTCTGACTCTTGTTGTGTTCAGGATCGTCGCACGAGGTCTCTGGTTGGGACTGGCCCTCGCCGCAGTGACTCTCAGCGTCTTTGGGAGCTTGACTGGCTTCGTTTTCCTTCCGCTGCCTCTGCCAGTTTCTCAGTCTCCTCCACCGCTTCCGCCTCCATTGCATCTTCTACCGGGGCGTTTGCTCAGTGGCATCACCGTCTAGGACATCTTTGTGGTTCACGGTTGTCTTCTCTAGTTCGTCGTGGTCTTTTAGGATATGTGTCTGATGATACCTCTTTAGATTGTACGGGTTGTAAGCTTAGTAAACAGCTACAACTTCCCTATCCTTCTAGTGAGTCTGTATCCCAGCGTTCCTTTGATCTTGTTCATTTTGATGTTTTGGATCCGGCTCCTTTTGTTTCAAAAGGGGTTCATATATATTATATTCTTTTTATAGATAATTTATCTCGCCACACCTAGATATATTTTGTCTTCTCGTAGTGAGGTTTTTTCTATCTATAAGAATTTTGCCACTATGATCCGTACTCAGTTTGATTTTTCCATTCGTGTTCTTCGTGCTGACTCAGCGGGAGAGTATCTTTCAGGAGCACTTCGTGCTTTTCTTGCTACGCAAGGCACTCTTTCTCAATTTTCCTATCCTGGCGCTCATGCTCAGAATAGTGTGGCTGAGCATAAGCATCGTCATCTTCTTAAGGCAGCTCGTGTTCTTTTACTTGCTTCCGCTGTTCCACCTCACTTCTGGGCTGAAGTTGTTTCCACTGCCACCCACTTGATTAACATTCAGCCTTCTTCTGCTCTTCAGGGTGGGATTCCAGTTGAGCATCTGTGTGGCATGCCTCCTGATTATTCTAGTCTTCGCCTATTTGGGTGTGTGTGCTATGTTATTGTTGCACCTCGTGAACGCACCAAGCTGACTGCTCAGTCTGAGTGTGTTTTCTGAGATATAGTGCTGAGCATGAGGGATATCGTTGTTAGGATCCTGTTGGTGATGCAGATCTCTCGGGATGTTACTTTTGATGAGTCTCGTCCCTTCTACCCTCGTTCTTCATCTACTCCAGCCTCTTGTCGAGCCGTTTTCTTTCCTGGCCTTTCCAAATACTCCTGTTGCCACTTTTCCTTTTGCACAGTTGGCGTCTCCTTCATCGCCGGTCTCTCCTTTGGTATCTTCTTCACAGGGGAGGAACTAGAGAAGAAATCACCGGGGTTCACCACTTCATATATATGATAATAACTTATTATTCTTACTATTTGCTTGTTATTTGCCTCCCGGTGTTACAAGATTTAGATCAAGGGGTTCACATATACCATATATATAGACTAACATACACTAAATTTTTTTTTTACCCGGCGTCTTGTGACACCGGGTAAACACATGTACTTCCGCCCCTGCTTCTTCACCACCAGTGCCTCCTCACGAGGTTTTTCATGATATAGTTCCCTCTTATCCTCTATACTACATTCGTCGCCCTCGAGTTGAGGATTCTCCTACTGAGCCATCTTCCTCCGCAGTGTTCAAAAAATTGGTCGATTAGCCGATTAACTTGTGATCGGAGCCCTAACGATTCGATTTTTTTGTTTTCGGTGAAAAAACTGGGCAGACCGATTAATCGGGATTAGTCATATGCAGTTATGTTTTGATTATTTGGACTTCTCACCAAAACAGTTTGATACTTTGTTTATTTCTTACAATATTTCTAATTGAAGGCTTGAAGCACACTCATGGATTTGTTTTAATTTACTGGTTATGTGGTTGTGAATATTTCTTTCAATCAAGCAAGCTACAACCTACATCAATATTACAGGGCAAGACATCAAGGCACCACTTTTTAGTATTTTAGTAATTACACCAATATATTGCCCTTGCTGACCAACCGATTAATGGTTGACCGATTAGTTCAGTTAATCCTCCGACTAGACGATTAATCTCTAATCCTAGGCCGACCGATCAGCTACCGATTAACGATTTCTTGAACATTGTTCCTCCGTGCCTCCTCGCTATGCTCTTCGCGATCGCCAGTCTATTCGCCCTCTTGAGCGCCTTGGCTTTGCTGGTGTAGTTCTTGCCAAGCAGACTTTTTACCATGATGCTGTTATTCATTAGGAATGGCAGCATGTGATGGCTGAAGAGCTTGCTGCCCTTGAGCGCACTGGCACGTAGGATCTTCTACCTCTTCCTCCATGTGTCCATCCCATTACATGCAAGTAGGGATGGAACTGGTACAGATATTTTTCGATCGACCGAATTGATTTGGATAGTTTCATAGATATCCAGTTGGTTTCTCGGATAAGGATATGGATACAGATAATTTATATGGACACGGATACGGATATGGAACACTGATTATCCGACGGATACGGAATATCTGAGTTTTTGTTCGGATAATATCCGAATATGATATACGGATATTATCCGAATACAACATGTAACTGCTGCAAGGTTACATACATGTGGAATTGTGGTTTGTGGAATATGGATGACCAGACGTGGATATCATATACTCATATGTACGTATGCTATGTAGTTATGTCTATGTGGCTAATTGGCTATGTTTTCTTCTAAAGAATGATTATGTTTGATGTTTGCCAATTGTTGAGTTCAAACGATTATCATTCATCATTCATCAATGAAGAATATGACACTGAAGGTCTATTAGACTATCACTATCCACTAGATTGCTAGTGCTAGAGACCACTACTTATAAATTTGAGTAGTTTTCATAGCAGATTAAATAAATTTGATGGTGCATTAAAAACAAAATTTAATTGTAATTTATTTTTAAATACGAGTTGGAATTTAAATGAAATTCTCAAATTTCTTATTGATCTTTCTCCTAATTTTCAATTTAAATTTAGATATTTTGAATTTGTACTAATTTAATAATATTCGTGCACAAATTTTATAATTTTCGACATTTTCTTATTTTTAAAAATTCGTAATTTTGAATTTAAATTTGGACCGATTTTGGAAAAAAACTGAAATTGGATTTTTAAATATCCGACTAATATTATTCGTATCCATGTTGATTCCGATCCGTATTTGATCCTCAGATTCAGAATCGATATTATCCTGTATAATTCGTATTCGATTCTGTATTCAGCACTATTCGTATTCGATTCTGTATTCGATAAAAAATACGGATACGAATAGGACGATATTCGACCGTATCCGATCCGATCACATCCCTACATGCAAGTGGATTTATAATATTAAGACTCGTTTTGATGGTTCTCTTGAGCGCTACAAGGTCGTGATTATGATGAGATTTTTGCACCTGTTGCTCACATGATCACTGTTCGCACTCTACTTGCCGTGGCTTCCGTCCGTGAGTGGTCCATCTCTCAGCTTGATGTCAAGAATGCCTTTTTTAATGGTGAGCTGCATGAGGAGGTCTATATGCAGCCACCACCGGGGTATTTTGTTCCTGAGGGCATGGTTTGTCGGCTTCGTCGCTCTCTTTATGGGCTTAAGCAAGCCCCTCGTGCTTGGTTTGAGCGTTTTTCTTCTGTGATCACTGCAGTTGGTTTTTCTACTAGTGCTCATGATTCTGCGCTCTTTGTTCACACTTCGTCTCGTGGTCGGACTCTTCTCCTATATGTTGATGATATGATCATTACTGGAGATGATTCTCAGGATATTAACTTGGACTCCCCTCGTGCTTGGTTTGAGCGTTTTTCTTCTGTGATCACTGCAGTTGGTTTTTCTACTAGTGCTCATGATTCTGCGCTCTTTGTTCACACTTCGTCTCGTGGTCGGACTCTTCTCCTATATGTTGATGATATGATCATTACTGGAGATGATTCTCAGGATATTGACTTTGTAAAGGCTCGTCTCAGTGAGCAGTTTCTCATGTCCGATCTAGGTCTTCGCTACTTTTTTGGGATTGAGGTTTCTTCTACATCTGAGGGCTTCTTCCTCTCCCAAGAGAAGTATATCCAGGATCTTCTTGATCATGCTTCTCTCACTAATCAGCGTACAGCTGAGACTCTCATGGAGCTCAATATTCATCTTCGATCTACTAATGGTGAACCTCTTGAGGATCCTACTCGCTATCGCCATCTTGTTGGGAGTCTTGTTTACCTTGGTTTCACTCATCCTGACATTTCGTATCCAGTCCATATCTTGAGTCAGTTTGTTTCGGCTCCCACTCGGCTCTACTATAGTCATCTTCTTCGTATTCTACGATATCTTTATGGAACTATCTCTCGCTGTCTTTTCTTTCCACGCTCCAGCTCTTTACAGCTCCAGGCATACTCTGATACTACCTGGGCTAGTGATCACTCTGATCGTCGGTCTCTTTCTGCTTACTGCGTTCTTAGTGGTTCTCTCATTGCTTGGAAGACTAAGAAGCAGACAGTAGTTTCTCGTTCAAGTGCTGAGGCTGAGTTGTGGACTATGGCTCTTTTGACAGCAGAGGTTACTTGGCTACGGTGGTTACTTGAGGATTTTGGTGTTTTTGTTTTGACACCGACTCCTCTTTTGTCTGACAGTACAGGTGCTATTAGCATTTTGCTCGAGATCCAGTGAAGCATGAGCTCACTAAGCATATTGGTATTGATGCTTCCTATGCGGTCACAGGTATAGGATCATATTGTGGCTCTTCATTATGTGCCTTCAGAGCTTCAGTTGACAGATTTCTTCACGAAGACACAAGCTAGAGCTTATCATAACTTTTATCTCTCCAAACTTAGTGTTGTAGATCCACCATGAGTTTTTTTTTTTTTTTTTTTTTTTTTTTGTTGGGGGGGGGGGGGGGCCCATAGACAATATCCTAGTTACCTAATATAAGAGATTGCTAATGCCTTGTACAGATATTGCCTTATATAGGCTTTCCTTCTATACCCTTATGTACATGTATATATACTGGCCCATTGGCCACATGTTGAATACAAGTGCTATTCGTAACAACAACAATAACAACCAAGCCTTTTTGTCTCAAACAGGTTGGGGTAGGCTAGGAATGAAATACACTCAAAGTCAATAAGACCCCTAAACCTTCGATGAGAGCTCATGATTCCGGTACATGGATCACTAACTTCTATGCACTCCTAACCAACACCAACCCTTTGGAGGTACATGGATCACTAACTTCTATGCACCTCTAACCAACACCAACTCTTTGGATACATTCCAATCCCTCTAGTCATTTTTAACTGCTTCCCACATCAGTCTCGGTTGACCTCTGCCTCATGTTTTCGAGATAACTTAAACTTCCACCATGCACAGGTGCCTCCGGAGGCTTCTGTTCGAGATGTTCAAATCATCTCAAACGATGTTGGACAAGCTTTTATTTAATTGGTGCTACCCAACCCTATCATGTTTAAGATGAACCTGACCGAAACTTCTCTTTTTCCAGTGGGGTTTTCGTAGGTGTGAGGACGTTTGCTGGGTAAAAACCAACAAGAAAAATGCAACACCAGGTCTGCGGCATGATTCTCACACATTATTGCAGCATACAAAGGTAGTGCTACAGTTATGTTTCACAGCATTTATCTGCTGTCTTTCCTTGCCATTTCCCCTTCTTTCTTTGGCTTTCCTATGAAGTATCCACTCTTTCCTTGTGCAGGAGCATTGCTTGATGGGTATAAAAGGAACGGTACGGCGTAGCACTGATGGCCATGTCATCCACGCGAATATTGACACAGATATAATAATAGCTGAAGAACCAACTGATGGTATTTGTTTCTTACTAAATTGCCTTCATATAATAATGCTGATTGTTGTCCTTCACAAATGCTCTTTATCTACTAAATTGCTTCGTAGCAAAGGGCTTTACTTTAGTCCATGCCACCATTTGGCACCTTTATGATTCATTTACTCTATATTATTGTTACCTGATATGTAATTTTCAGGTGTCAACGATTCATTGTTACGTTATCTTTTTTGAAGTTTCTTTTCTGTTTGGTGCCTAAATGAAATGAAGTTTTCTGTTTCTGTTTTTGTTGTTGTTGTTGTCATGAAATGAATGTTCTGGTTTGACCCACCAAACCTTTTAAAATTTGGCTTAGTTGACAAAGGCACATTTTATCTGGCTTTGGTTAAATTTGCTTGTTTACAAACAATCTGAAGCAAATTGTACATCTTGTTGCTGCCATTTGGCATTTTCTTGTTGGCCTGTCATGCTGTCCATATGACGCTTGAATTATGAATAATATGATGTTGATTTCCCTGAAGCAGCTGTACCAAGCACACAATTAGGCCTCCATTTTCGGAGTAATAATGTTATGACAACCATCAAAGTATATGCATGATTATAAAATTGTTTTTTCATGTAAAATGGGATTCTGATTTCTTAATGTGCACGATTGTGCACATTTAAATGGAAGTGTGTTAGAGACTTCATGTGCTGTAGTGTTGATGAATATTACTTCTTGAGATAATGGAATGTGGAAGATGAGCAGATGTTTTTAACACTTCTCTGAAATGACGACTGCGTATCTGCTCATAATTGTATTATTATTCCTGTACATTGGGGTTGCCTTCCATGATATCCCTTAGCAACTGTACCTTAGTCTTTGTTGGTTTTGTTCATCGTTTATGTTATAGTATGCTCAAATAAAGCCACACATTTTGGGAAGTTATTAGAGAAGGTTTACCCGTTCCTCCTCCAATTTTGTGTTATATATATATTGCTGCCTGTTGATTGTCTAGAATGCAACTTGGGAGAGTATTCCAGAAATTTCCTGCATTTGCAATCGTTTTAAGCATAGCCTTTCTGAAGAGTGCATCTTTTTAAGCATAATATTCATTTTGTTGATGCCTTGAGGTGTTGTCTTCTTGTACAGGTTCAACAAAAAAGCCTGAAGACATGTACAGGATCATTGAGCATTTTGCTCTTGGAAGGAGGCGGCTTGAACTCTTTGGCGAGGATCATAATATTCGTCCCGGCTGGCTTACCCTTGGGAAAGGTTTATCTTACTCCAACTTCAACAAAGAGGTAGAAAGCTGGAAGTCCCAACTTCATGCACATGCACACAAGCATGCGCTTTCATGAGCTCCACGAAGAGATCTATTTACGTTACCTCTGCTAAGAAAATCCACTCTTGCAGGCATATATTAAGAACTTTGCGGACACGGATGGGAAAGTATGGCAGGGAGGTGGTGGGCGAAACCCTCCTCCTGAGGCTCCCCACCTAGTTGTGACTACTCCGGAGATTGAGGGCCTCAGGCCGAAGTCGCCCCAGCAAAAGAACTAACTGCAGCAGCCAATGCCTCCTTCCTACAAGGGATTGGAACTGCATCTGCACTAACAAGCGTCCTACGGGAAAATCCCCAAGGAGCTCAGGACCGTGATTGGTTCGGAAGCTGCAATGCTGGCTACATTTTTGACGACCATAGCTTTCACGCCTCTCGTGGAAGGCTGAGCGAAGATAGTACGGATTTTCAATATCACAGAATGAACGATTTATTGTAGTAGTGCCCAAACAGGATGGTTCGACCTGCCGCAAGTAGCAACTAGCAGATCAGCAACTCTGTTAAGATATAACCATTCAGATATCCAGTCCTGCCTTCTTGAATCGTATCATAAAATAAACCCATTAAAGAAAGGGGAAAAAAATGATGATTTACCACCGCTAAGACCCATGTTTTAGTATTTGCCACGTTTAAGCCTAGTCTTGGTTATTTGCTAGTACTCATAAGACGAAAATAGGTGGGATTTGCCACTGTGACCGTACCCTGATGATATTCCTTTTCGTTGGGCCAAAATCGCATGTGAAATGTCTATTATGCCCCTCCTTCTACCTCCTCCCTCTCCGCAGCTGCTGCAGGTATCACCGGCGGAGCAGCGGCTCCCGTCGGTCGCAGGCGGTGGGGGGAAGAAGGATGAGTCGGTACTGGGTACCGGGTACGGAGAAGGATGCCGGCTCCGGTAGGCGGCAGCTACGACGTACGGAGCAGGAAGGCTGCCGTAAGGGACTGTTTGGGAGAGCTTTACTCCAAAAAAAAAAAAAAAATCAGCTCCACTCCACCAACTTCACCATAGAGTAGCTCCATCATAAAGTTGAAGTAGGGAAGGGAGGTGTTTGGCTTGCAAATTAGATCCAGCTTCAAGAATAGATGGGTTTGATGTGGATACCCATTTGTGCCCTTGGATGTTGAATGGAGGTGGGTAATTACCTCATATGTGTAACTAGTGGCAAAGATGGGTAATTACCTATGAACTTCACGAGTGGGTTGAAAAAGTGTTTCTTGGAGTACCCCTTGAGGAGCTCCACAAAAACCATGAAGCAGCTCCCTAGATTCGCATTTTTTCTAAAGCCGGAGTTCTGTGTAACTGAGGTGTTTGGCTACACGAATTTGGAGTGGAGCTGAAAATTGAGGAGCAGAGCTCTCCCAAACACCACACATCGTGATCTTGGTAGGCCACACGCGGGCGCTCACAAGCAATGCGTCTAGGACAGGGTCGTGTGCAAGAGTAGCGCCAAAACCGTCCGCGTCGTGTTCTTGGATGGCATGGTTAGAGCATATCCAGCAGAGCCCCTAAACCAATCTCTAAACCGTAAAATAGGAAGTGTATTAAAAAAAACAGATCCAGCAGGGCCCCAACTCAAGCCCCTAAAATTAGGAGGCCCCTAAATTTGCCTCCTCAGTACCAAAATTAGGAGGCCCCAACTCAAGCCCCTAAAATTAGGAAGCCCCAAAATACACTACGAGATTGAAGACAGGAAAATACATGAGAGGCTTCGAGATGATCTTATTGAGCATTTGTGGGCAATTCACAACGCGTTTCGTAGTTTGATTTATTGTTCGGAGTTTCTATTTATCTATTTATCATGTTTTGAAAATTTAAAATTTAAATTTGAAATATCAGATTTTAAAATTGTAAATGTTAATATACTTATGTTTTATGTATTACAAATATTTTTGATTGAATTTTAGTGGTGTCAAATGAAGATTATACATAGCGGATATGTCAAAATAGAAGAAAAAGTAAAATAAGGGCTGAGATTTAGGGGTTGTTGCTGGACTTATACTCTGAAAACAGGATCCAAAAAATAAGGGAGTCCCAATTCAAAATAGGAGTCCTATTTTAGGGGTCCTTGCTGGAGATGCTCTTAGACCGAGTCCAGTGGAAGGGGCAAAGGCGACTTCTTCACAACAGATTTCAGGCCTAAAAATATTCACAAATTTTAGAACACACGATTAGTGGCAGAACTCAGCCATTCGTGGTTTAATAGTGGAAATTTATCAAAGCAAAGCTTAAAAGTGGCTAATACTAAATCGGATTGTCTTAGCATTGGCAAATCCTCAATTTTTTCCTTTAAAGAAACTGTGCCCATTGCCGTCTTATTCTTGTTTGCCAATACTTTCGTAGTCGTCTTTGTTGCTGCCCGAAGGATGCACGCTGCATCTGTTCTTGCTGCCAGCCAAGCATTCGAGAGCAGTACGATTGATGCTGAATAAGTTGTTGCTACTGCATTGTATTGTTATGTCCAACTGTACAGCAAATCCGAAATTTTCTTTTACCGGGAAGCCTCATCCGTATCCGTCCGTCCCTGTACTCATCCAACGGCTACGATCGGCTGTAGTCGCTGTCTAGGCCGCAGGCAATCTACGTCCTCCGTACCTAGACCAGTGATAAGATCAAGCGATGATTCACGATCCATGCTATCAGAAAATACAAGCAACCAGCTTGACAGACCGGGAAACTGACGAATGCTAATGGATTAAACAACTTCGTGAGGCTCAAATATGTGCAACGACGACACTGCCTTGTCCTTTAGAGCGTCTGCAAGCGCTCTCGAGGCTTTCCGGGTAGGCAAGCAACGAAGCAAATCCCAGCCGTGACGGAAGAGTCGTACGATCTCCTTCGATTTTCTCGATCATACAAGCGGAAGCGAAATTGGATCAGCTCGTCGCTGAATGATTGCAACGGCCAGGTGTTGATTGGTCTTCGTTTTAACAGACATCAAACGTTCCATTTGACCATGAACCGAAACCTTTCAGCAAGTCTGCGTCGTTGTCTTTGCCGATGGAATCTTGCAGAGGAGGAAGATTTTGCCGAGTGATTCGGGAGCCACGACGCACTCTCCCATTGTTGGTTGCAAACACAAGATCACCGTCTTTCTTTCTTTCTTTCTTTTCTTTTCTCTTTTTGCTTCCTTGCTTGGCTCCAAGCACAATGATTCGCGAATCTTGAGAATGATGTTTCGATTATAATACTCCTTTGGTGAGTTCAAATCGAATAGCCGGAGCTGCACCTGTACTACCGAGGATTATCAACAGAGGTTTAAGATCCCTTGTTGCTATACATTCGATTCGCACGATCCTATCAGCTAGAGTGGATTGTCTAGCTCAAAAATTCTTGCGGAAACATATATTTTCTCATGTCAAATTAATAAATGTTTTTTTTACCAAGTGTTTGTAGCACGCTGTTCTTTTGCTTAGGATCTTAGCAACACTACAACTTGACTGCAATATCCCCTGAAAAAACGTCCATTAATGGCAATAGCGATGGATAACGTGTAGAAATCTGGCCATTCGTTTCGTTCGCACGATATAATCCGTATCCACCCATCGCCACCTCTTACTTCGCAATCCTTGCCACGCACAACACTTTGCATTCAAGTAATACTCCATAAAACAAAACCGGAAGAGTTCCGGCTCCCTCACCGTGGCCACGTCGCCTCGTGTTCCCGGCCGTCCGATCACGCGAAGGAACGGCTGGTATCGCTCCACGTCTCCCCGCATCGAACCACAACATAAAACGGGCTCGCGCGCCATTTACTCACCCGAGCGGGCCTCGTGGCGTAGCGGTAACGCCGTTCGCTCCGTCGCTGTTGGCGCGGGTTCCGATCCCCACAGCCGCTCGCGCGCCGCGCATTTTCCCCTCGCGACACGTGGCGGGTCCGCAGTGCCGCCCGTGCCCGCCGCGTGGCACCGCGTTTTTTTGCGGAAAAGCCCTGCAGGTTCCGAAAATTGCATGTAGGTCCTTTTTTTTACGAAAAGGCCTTTCCTTGGCCCGAAAACCCTCCGAAAAATCGCGAAAAAAAACTCAAAAAATCCGAAAAATATACGCCTTGATATTTTTCATAAAAAAAACTTTTTTATTTAAAAAGCGTAAAGAAAGCCCTCCAAAAAAGGTTTCGCAGTTAAGACCCTCCGAAAAATTGCAAAAAAAGTCCTCTGAGGATCCGAAAAACGCGCCCATTGGTCCATTTTTCCATCTCAATAAAAAATAGCGCTCCAAAAGACCCTTTGAAGATTCATAGAGTACGTTTTCAGCCCGTTTTTTCTTAAACAAAACTAAAAAAAATCTTTAAAAAATTTCGAAGTTATAATCAGTCGCATGCGCGCCGTGCTAACCTTTCTAGTAATTCCCATTCTCAATTTGATTGCTACACAAGCAGGGGTCTCTACCGTGTCATCTGCACTGCATCATCACTTCATCAGGCAGCAAAAGCCTTGCTCTGAAAAGAAGAAGAGAAGCTAATTAAAGAAACATAGCTTTTTTGTTTTTTTAGATAAAGAAACATAGCTTGACAACGAATTAATACGGCTCGACATTACTTGGAGCATTGACTTTAAACCCGCAGGGAAAACGATGGGTTCGTGCAGGATCTGATGAGCGTGTTCAAGCAAGCACGCAATGCGTTCCCCATTCGTACATTGAGCGAGACTTTTACCTGGGAGAGACCAACGATCTTAGCTGAGAATTAACAAGACAGGCAGCGTACGTACGCGCGATCGAGTAGACGATCGGTAGATCATCGCAATAGATCAGACATGGGCTGGGTTGGTGGCCACAAGATGTAGCTGGGGATCATCGATGCATGCAATCATTTATGGTTTTGAGGTGATGTTACAACCTCTGGCGATTGACATTTTTTGTTCGAGTGGTATCCGGCAGTAATTAAGCACGGTACATGCACGCACGGCTCAAAAGCTGGACGGACGTTTTTGTTCGTTTATTGCTCTTCTCGGCCCCGCGACGTACGATCGAGTTTGCTCGGCTCGGTGCAAGGCACGCACTGTACTGTACTGGTGGCTAGGAGGAGGAGGCCCGCAGCTACGGTTGGTTGCCTTCCGAACTTGTTAGGGGAATCGTACCGGCTACTCCACATCACTTCAGCGACTCAGCAAACAAGTGATGTGCAGTGAACTGGGCTCCAACCTCTCAAGAACCATGCGCCTGACTAAAACGACGCGTAGCCGTAGGGAGCCCTCCTGCGTGTTCTTGAGAAAAGAATTCCCGGCCGAAAGGTAGCCTGTATGTAGATTGAAAACAAAGTACTCCCTGCTTCCTTCATTCTTGTAAGACCTGTTTTTTTTTAATAATCTTATATTCGTAAACAGTATAAGACTTGTATGTAATTTAACGAGGTATTTCCTTCTGTACCTCTATTTATTCTTTCTCAACTATATACATTTATTTATTACCAACCACACAAAGTAAGTATATTTCTCCTCTTCCAAGACAATTAAGTGGGGGCGTTTAAGTCATTTTCTCTTATACATTTCTCGATTTCAACGCAACCTTAATTATTGTACAAAATCAAAATACACCGTATAAAAAATGAACGAAGGGAGTAGTATTTGCGGCTTACCGTGCATAGATTGATTGACAAATACATATATAAATACCATCTTCGTTTTAGATGTCGAGAAAATCCTACAATAATCCTTAAATCATAAAAAAATCCTATAAATTTTCTCATTAATTGACATAAAGAATAAGATCTACACAGCTTATTTACGGTACACTACACATTTAATATGGACCATTCATTCTTTTTTATCCAATGGATTATATCAGTTAGTATTTATTTATACTTCCTCTGGTAGTATAGTAGTAGAAAAATCCTTAGCAAATCAATTGTTATATTTGATTTTTACTACTTATTATATACTACCAGTATAAAGCACCAAAATCTCTCTACAATTATATATTCCCTTCGGTCACAAATTGTAACGGACCGCCTTTTTAGGGGCAGTGCGAAAACTCACAACAGTTACCCAGGAAGACTAACTGTTGCAAAACAAGAGTACAATTGCCAGGCAAAAGCAAATCCAATTCTTTTTATTCAATATAGGGCCTAACAGCCAGGGTTTTTACAAAAGAGGGCGCAGCAGGGCCCGAATAACTTACAAGCAAAACACCGCATAGGCAGGCCTGAGCAAAAGACTAAGACCTCAAAACCAGACAAAATCGCCAACTACGAACTCCTGAAACACTCCAGCTTCTTCAAACTCTGAAAGGGGCGGGGTTGCAAGGGTGAGTACGGGAGTACTCAACAAGTCGTACGGAGAACACTGAATACTATATGCAGGGAAATCCAATGGAAGGGACTAGGGTTTAAGTATCTGGATGCAATTTTATTTTACAATTCATTTTACATTTGAAGCACAAACCATAAATAATAGCTAGGGGTTTTCACAATTCCACAACACTTAACCAACTTCTTCCAAATTCACCAAACAGTAACTTGAGCTTGGTTACGGGTATCACCCCAGTTCAAACTTAACTTCATTAACCTAAGTACTACAGATTCGAATACCATCATGATTAACTCTGCAGAGGTGCTCAGCTTTACCCACAAGATATCAACGACCGTTACTCACAGGCAACTAGAATACATGTGGTCGGTCGAGATGATCACAGCTTTTCGTTAACCATTCCTGTTGTTTTAGTTGTTAACCGATAGTTGTATAGCTACCTTGGGCTCACAGTCCCCCATTAGCATCTACTGTTGTGAGAACCAAGAATGTATATACGGACCATTCCCGTTCCACCCCTCCGGTACACTTCCCTGCCAGGAAGGCCCGGTCCCTATTCCCTCCTGAGAATAGTAGCCACCAAAAGAATCCGATTTTAGGTTCAGGAATGATTAATTTACCGAGCCATGTCGGATACTAGCCTGCCGACCAGTCCGACCTGTGGTTGAGCGGGTACTTAAGTTGTTTACTTTGCTCAAGGGGGTTGTTAACATTATACTGCCAGAGATCAAGCCTTCATCCACACACCCGATCCGGTATCCCATAATACCGGCCACCAAACAAACCAAGGCATTAATCATCAGCCGGGGATCGGAGTTACATCCACTCCGGGATTTATCCGATTCTGTCCCCCAAACTGTAGCACTTTCACAAACATCCGAATCAGAGATTCGGCAGCATTTTCTTTCCATTTTGAAAACATTTGAACTAACTACAGGAATAACAGTAATGTATTCAATAGTACCAATATCTAGGGTTACAAGGGATATAATATGGTTCAATAATTCAAGGAATGTTTTAAGAGCAAATTCGGCATTACCTAGGTATCATGTCATTCTAAAATACTGTTTTCAATAGTTCAACATACAGTAAAATAATGCGATAGAAATTAGTAATAACTATAACATGGCATGATAGGATCAACATGATCAAGGGTATACGGCTTGCCTTGCTCGGCGATCGGATCGGCTGAACTGTAGAGGAAATAGTCGTTCGGGGCTTCCGTCGGGTCCAACGTCTGCTCCGGGAACTTCTCCGGAATCTGCGTCTGCTCCTGGAACTGCTCTGGCTCCAGGGACTGCTTCTGGAATTGTCCAACGTCTGGATCTAGCGCAACAAGAACGAACGACAAATAAAGAAACGAAAAACGGAAAAGAACCGGAAACGAAAACGAAATCGGAAACCGGAACCGGGCCGAGAGAGAGAAAAGGGGTGAATTGGGCAATTCGAAATTTTGGGAACTCCGGATTGAGGAACGGAGGGCATTTTTGGACTCAGTGGATCGAAACGGTTCGAATAGTGTATTTGGTGGGTTTCTGGGGCTCACGGAATTTTCGGGGATTTTCTGGGCTATTTTCTGGTTTAAAAACTGATTTTCGAAATTTAATAAAAAGATTTATTAAATTCAAAAATCAGAAACACTGTTCCCACAGCGTGGGCTGGCTTCGGCGGGGAGATGGACCGTGGCCCACGCGGGCGAGGCGCATGCGTCTTGTGAGTCGGGCAGCATGGCCCAAGCGCGGCGCGAGGCCAAGCTAGGCACAGCGGCGGGCGAGGCCTGGCGCTGTGGAGGCTGAGGTGGGGCCACTTTGTCGGCGAGGCGGCGCGGACCTGGCTAGGTTAGGTTTTCCTGCGAGGACTCATTGGCCAGCGGGCTGGCTGTGGCCGGAGCGGAGGGAGGAGGAGAGGGCGGGGGAGCGGGGTGAGGAACAAGGCGGGGGCTCGCGGCTTTTTATAGCGGGGCGGAGGAGAGAGAGCGGGGCTCGGAGGCGAGCTTGGCGGGCGGAGGCGCGGCGGGCGCGGCGGCGGGCGCAAGGCGAGGCGGCGTGGGGTCAGCGCGGCGCTGGCGACGGCTGAGCCATGGTCGGCGATCGGGAGGCAGACGGCACAAGTAGGCAGCAATGGAGGCGAGGGGCGCGCAGCGCATACAGCGGGCTGCCACATGGCCGGAGGCGGAGCAGGGTCGGGGAGCTGGGCCACGTGGGCCAAAGGGAGGAGAGGCCGGTTGGGCCGGCCTGGCTGGAGCAACGGAACCGGGCCAAAGGCCCAAGAGCAATTTGGCCCAAAACCAAAGAACGAAAATCCCAAAAGTAAAAACCAATTCAAACTCAAATAAAACGCAAAGTTCAAATTTTCAATTCAAAACTTAAACTCGAAATTCGAACAAACTCCAAATAAATTCATTTTGAATTTTTGGGGTGTTTCACAAATAGCTATCATTTTGGACATAGATGCCATCAAACTTTCAAAACTTTGACTGTCAATATCTTTTTGAATATTTAAATTCATACACAAAAATCAAATGCGTAGATTTGTTTCGAAAAGTACTTTTATAATATTATAATTTTATTGGGCTTTATAAATATATTATAATAGAAATTAGTGTGTTTTAAAGACTGTATCAATATCTAAGATGATAACTATTTATAACTGAATGAAGTAATAAATACAATATACTGCAATATCTAGCCGCGCAATTCTACTATAGTTCCGTTAAAATGAGAGGTTGCAAATTAACTCACCGTGCAATTCGTCTAGTCGATCGCATGCATGACGAACTTTGTTAGTTTCATCTACAAGACTATAACTATAGGTTTCCTTTACGAAACGAACGATAATATTTCCCGTGTTGATCGGAGAACCCGTCTGCAAACTCCATTTTAAGGGGTGTTGCGTGTTCTTCAATAATTAGATTGAAAGAGAGCAGTATTTCTATATTTTACATCCTAATATAAATTGCACGAATCTTAAAACCAAACCGGCCTAAAGGTGTGTTTTTACCCCGCCGCTTAATTGGTTCCTGTAGCATCAAACTAGGACTACACGATTTTCCAAGAGACAAGGTAGTTGTACATAACAATCACATGAGCAAATAACAGAGCCGAAATCATGAAATGTAGGGAGCACATATGGCCATGCTTGTCAAGAACTCTAATCATGAAATGTGGAGTCGTCGTCCAGTCATCGAATTCACCTGCTCGGTGCCAAAAGGGGAGCACGCACGAGTTGAAAAAAAAAAGGCGCATTCACTCCAATTTTTGTCGATGCATGCTGTTACATTTTGAGTCCATCTGAGGGTACTGCTTAATGATAACAAGTGAGACCATTTATCACGAAGCGTTTGCTACATACACTCTCGTAAACTAATCAAGTTCTATCAAGACTAGCAAGCACAAACCGTACTTAATTACTCCGTACATGCTAGCTAGCTAGCAATGCTTGCAAGCACTACTCCGGCCCTTCGTTCCTCAGTAAATGTTATTCCGGTATACCGTACTTCCACTAAGACATATATGTAAAAGTACATATTACCTCCCTTTGTTAAATCACTTATTGTTATTTAGATATTGTGTCTAGCTTACTCTGTTTCATAGTAGTAAATGGTATTAGAAATAGCTAAAGTGGAGAGTTATACAAGAAGAAAATAGTGAGAAATTAACTTAGAATTGTAAAAACAAAATTTAAAAGCTGGAGTGGTACCTAGCAGCACCAACAATTGCATCGCGAAAAATGGAAAAGATTTGGCAGGGGTCCAGCGGCCAAGCCGGCCGTAGCCTTCAGCTCAAGGTGCAATGACTCGGACGGATCCAGCGACTTGTACGTGAAGCCTACACTTAATAACTCGGCAAGTGCAGTGATGGTCTGATGGATTGGGAGAGCGAGAGTAGTACGTAGCAGCAGTATTTGCTCATGTGATTGTAAGTGTGAATGGATGGAAGATTTTGCAGCCTGCCGTCCAAATCACGACCTCGAATTCTCGATGCGCAATTACTCGCGCGCGCCACTTGTGAACACATTGAATGCCCTATCTATCTATCTAGCTAGCTAGCTAGATTGCTCCATCAACGTGCGTAGAGCTGACTACTACTCTAGCCCTGTTTGCAAATGTCTCAAATCTTAACATTAAATTAACAGCTAGTCAATGGGCAGTACTCCCTCTATTCCAAAAAAAAAGCATGTCTTGTAAATAGTCGGGGATCAAATGTACTTACAACTTAAACCGTTCTCACAGATGTGGGTCGTCCGATTGAGTAAGCGAACGGTTCAGATCGTCTAAATCTATTTTACTACAGTGTTCTGCTAAGGTGCTTTTAGACCGATTGAATCATCTCTTTTCAATCCAACGACTCGCACGCAGCCGCTTAAAGGGACTGCATGGGACCCTTTCCATTTAAATTTGGACGAAGGAAGTAGTATAGTACAGTTTGTAGCACGCACTGTGCAAGAAGTGCACGGGCAAACAGGACAAACGTCAGTTTGTACGGTTACTTGGAGCACTGCTACGCACGAACGAAATCTTGTGCGATCAGTTCATGATAGATGATGGACCCCTTTTCGGGTGGAGATCAGAAGCAAGCACCGCTTGTATGTCAGTTTTAGGTACGCTCTATGTATAATACTCCCAGTAAAAAAATAATTAAATTTTTCTTTTTTGTTTTTTTTTTCAAAGTCAACAAGATACTACCTTGACAACTATTTTTTAGAGGACAAATAGTTGTAATTTTCATATATTCGCAAAAAGTTTTAAAAAATCTGAGATTGTGAAGGTATATATATATATATATATATATATATATATATATATATATATATATATATATATATATATATATATATATATATATATAGGAAGCCTCTTTTCTACTCTCGGGAGTAATTACTCCCTATGCCGTATCTCACAACTTAGGGAGTATTTCGCACAATTACCTAGGATACCATGGTGCCTGGGCACCATGATCCAAAATGGGTATTTTCCATACGTATTTGTATGCGAAATTTTTTGAAATTTTTAGGATGTTGAGTTCAACTAGTTTACTAACTAGTTGAAACAAGTTTGAACAGAAATTCAAATTAAAGTTTCCTTTTTTGATGATAGTTTGATTATAGGTATGTGTTGATCATACATATAAATCAGCAAAGTATGTAATCTAAATTCATTCAAATCTTCAAATTCGAGTATATTTTTTCAAAGGTATGTGTTTCATTTGAATTCTTATAGGTGGGTATATACCCTAAAACTAAAAGTTTTGAAAAATATATCCGAATTTGACTTGAATTAACGCATTTAAAATCATGGTGCCCAGGCACCAAGGTGTCTGTTATCCTGGGACACCTTGGTGCCTGGGCACCATGATTTTAAATGCGTTAATTCAAGTCAAATTCGGATATATTTTTCAAAATTTTCAGTTTTAGGGTATATACCCATATATGAGAATTCAAATGAAACACATACCTTTGAAAAAATATACTCGAATTTTAAGATTTGAATGAATTTAGATTACATACTTTGCTGATTTATATGTATGATCAACACATACCTACAATCAAACTATCATCAAAAAAGGAAACTTTAATTTGAATTTCAGTTCAAACTTGTTTGAACTAGTTAGTAAACTAGTGGAACTCAACATCCTAAAAATTTCAAAAAAATTCGCATACAAATACATATAGAAAATACCCATTTTGGATCATGGTGCCTAGGCACCTTGGTGTCCCAGGTAATTGTACTATATATATATATATATGTTTTATGACTAATTTACGTTCGAATAACAAGCTACATGTACCGAATTAATACATTAGATCAAAATTAATATGATCTAATTAACTGCATGCATCGTAGAACGTCGCTATTTTAGCTGGCTGTGAATCACGTGGGCTAAGCAGATCATGATCAGCTCTGTGGATTGAGCCCAAGGTCGAGCACCACTCGCATGCATGATGTCATTTTTGCGATCGAGCACCTCGATCGTACGTACATACATACATACATACATACATATCTGTTCATATACACAGTCAATCTGTAATTGACAGCTAGGGGGAGGAATCAAGTTTATCCCGTGGACAAAATCGTGCGCGACAAAAGATGGATGTGTAGAAAGCAAGCATGCATTTAGACTGCTACTGATCGATCTAGAAATGGATGGCTGCCATGGACTGCAAGCTGAAGCACACACAAGTGGAGTAGGGCTAAGCTTCTACCCCTAACACGTGACAGGTCCCTGCAAATAAAAAGGTAAACTAGGAAAGGAGAAAAACCCAGTACACGACGACGGTGGTACGTAGACGCCGACCGTCCCCTTCCTGCGCCAAATTACTCTCCATCTCGTCTCGGTATGGAGAGGGAGAAGAAGGCCAGTATAATAACTATATACATACGTCGTTGCAAAGCCAGCACTCGTGGACAAATCGCGAATTGAAACTCGTGGGGATGCGGGTAAATGCCTTCCCACCTGGACAAGTACGAGCACGTCCGTCCGGTAGGTGTTGGTTCCTAGTCGTTTGTGAGTTTACAAGTCACATATTGGACATGCATGTATAGGTCGGGGGGGTCCCACACCTGTCATCTGGCAAATCAATATTTTTGCCTGGAGCAGTGTGAGTGAAATGGCAAAATCACATGAACTCACTCGAGCCATCGATGCTGGCGAAATCACATGTGCCGGCCGAGCCGAGTAGCACCCATGCTCAAGTAGTACGTGTACACTGGATGCTGGAGATAAGCATTGAGAGGTGTGGATGGATGAACTCACTCGAGCTAGCTTAATTGGCTTAGAGCCTTAGAGTAGGCATGGAGGAAGGGCTGTGCAAGTGGAAAAGGGAGTGATGACGTTTTGATGATGTCAGGTGGCAATCTGTGAGGACAGAGATGGGCTCTCCTGTCCTGGGGAAGGCAAAACATGCTGACGTTGTAGCAACTTGACTTTCCTCCATCGAGTTTTTTTTTTTTCTCACTGTAGTGTTTACTTGTGTTTTTTTTTAAAAAAAACACCAAGTTGCCGTGAACAGAGAACCCTAAAGCTTCTTGCCACGTTTTCGTGCCACTTTTCCCTGTCACAGCAGGGTTTTCTGCAACTTTTCTCTGTGGCGATAGACCTCCTTCTCATCTCTACCGCGGTGCCATAGCGCAGCAGGAAAGGTGTCCTCCACTTGCTCATCCGCATTCAATGAGAGGGCTATTTTTGTTGTATGGAAACCAGATTTACAAAAAGAAAAAAAATGGTTCGTATGACCATATCGGTGAACAGCTCTCCTCCATCTCGTCAGATGTACGAGTACGAATGTCGTGCTAAAGTTTAAGAGCATTTTTAGAACAACAATGGTATCTTCTTAGGTAGTACTACAGTTACAAGAGCAACATTTAGTACAAGGAGTCGATTATTTATGGAGGAATAGTCGTGATGTTTCAACTACATTTCAGAGCAGTTGGCTCATTTGACTAGATTCTTCCTGCCTGGGGGTACACTGACTACTGACAAGACCAAAGGAAGAAAACCTCGTGTACTCCGAAGGGCTACGACTGAAGCTTCCCGTGGGATTTTTACACAACGCAGATCGAGTGAGTATTACTCCTCACGTTTCGTATGCTGATTAATCAGCAACAGATGAGACCGGGAGCGGTATAGGTGGGATGGTATATCGCCATCCCAGTGGCGCTCTTCGTCTCCGCCGTCATTCGCACGTCAATCGAGCCTCGATCGAACTCAGCAACAATATCATCCGTTCATGATCAGTTACCAACATTTATAGAGACATTTTACTGTACCGGTCCTCTCCCAGCCCGTCAAATATCCAATCCATGGTCCATCTCCTACAACAATCTGCCGACTGATCTGTAGCGAAGTGGTGGTACATCAGTACATCTGAGAAGGTACGGTATTCATGTACCTTAATCTACTAAGCTACAAAAGATTCGATCTCACGTCTGTACACTTTAGACCCTATATGAAGCAAAGGGATTTTTTTCCTGAGCAGTGTTTCTATGGATTTTTTTCTCGAGCAGTGCTTCTATGCTTTTTCTACTGATAAGGATAATGATAAGTAATCACCATCTATCCTCCTTTCGTACTGTAATATTTATGCAATTTTAAAAAAGAAAAAGCATAGAAACACCTCTCTGTTTTTTTTTTTCCCATCCGTTGGAAGCTGAATCGTTCCCTACAAAATCTATATAAAATTTCTTCGTTAGCGGAACTTATAGCACAGGGATGCGATAAAATATGCAATCAATCCATTCATCAACAGTCGTCATCTAAGTAGCAACAAAGAGTTCCAGGAAATCTCAGTTTCCACCAAATTAGCATGCAAGCAAAGCAGATAAAAGCCTGTATACGGTTCTAATTTTGTGTACCGTGAAAGAGCTCCGTAATTACAGCTAGGTAAACAGTGCCCTGTTTGGACTCAACGAACCGGGTGGACTTTTTTTACTACGCAGAGCGCGCGCAAGACCGACGGATGGACGCCGACGGACGACCGAACAAGCTTCCAAGGCGATAGGGATCGGATTCATACCAGGCCACCACCTTCAATTCTGCTGCTCCGTGAGGCTGCGCCGTCGCTGTCGCCTTAACAGGGCGATGGGCAGGTTGTGTCCGTGCACGTTTAATTTCAAAGCTACAATAGCAGCTTAATCGCGTTAGAAAAGTGAGCTGCAAGCTAGCCTCTGGGGGACGGCCTCACACACGTCGCCCGCCTATTTAAGCCTCCCCGGCGTCTGCTTCACTTCTCCGTATATCCACACACATCCGACCGTCTCTCCATTGCCGCTGCAGGTTGCAGGCCGTATTGTTGTTAGAAACCTGTCGAAGCAGTACGTGTGTGCCTATGTAGTGCTCGATCGATCTACTCCAAGAGATAAGGAAGCACATCGATCTACAAACGCATTATTCCATCGATCCCGGCCGGCCGGCCATCGATCCTTGGGTTAATTGGATCAGAAGGGACGATACCGAAGGGCTGAGCGAGCTGCCATCGCGCGCGTGATCGACCAGGGCATTGCGTAAGTTTAATCTCTTACGATATTATCTTCTGTTTCTCGTTGCTTTTGCTTTAATTCATGCATGCGTGTATATGGTATACATGGTGCAAGTGCGGCATGGCCATGCTCCGAGATGCATGCGACATTACCAGGGGATGCTATACGCTGCTAGCTTCTCCAATGCTTCACATGCATCTTCTCCTCCTCTCTTCTTCTTCTTTTTTTTGAAGTAATATGCTTCACATCCGTCTTGAGATGTTGAGAGGTGATTCTATGAATCTCTTTTGAAAAGTTACACAAATATTAAAACGTGAATAAGCTTGTTTCAAAATTTACATAACTTACATTTAAGGGTGATGCATAGAAGCACCTCTCTCTCTCTCATATGCTTGTTAATTTCATGACCAGATAGTACTGTTAAGTTGTTTAGACATACTATATATATACACAAAAAGGGGCCGGCTTAAAATCCGTTAATTCCTGGGATTGATTTAGCATGCGCATTGCACAAGGTTTTTGCTTGCAGCGCTGGGCCTGGGTGTACATATCTGGTTATATTGGTGAAGCAGAGAGAGAGAGAGAGAGAGAGAGAGAGAGAGAGAGAGAGAGAGAGAGAGAGAGAGAGAGAGCAACTTTCCCCTGTCTTGCACCCACCATAGTAGTCCGGACTCCAGAGTCCATACTTCCACGTACGGTAGCACAATACTAGCTTAAGCAGATTCGAACTTTGCTAGTAGTACTAGTAATTGGGATATATAAGATGGACCGATCGATGTTGGAGCTGCATGCATGTGAGCGTGCAGTAGCAATATAGGGTGTGTTTGGTTGTCTGCATGGTGTCTGAATCGCATGAGTGGATGCAACTGTATCTGTTAGACACATGTTTGGTTTCCTGTTCATCCTGGCCAGGTGGATGCAATTGCACCCACTCATACAGGATGGAGAAAACACAGAAATTGGACTTCTCTCTAATGCAGGCCCATGAGATGCACAAACAAGCAACCAAACAACTTAACTTGCATCCACTCAGTCAGGCCAAGACTAGCCTGGGTGACTCATATGAAACAAGCTAGGATGGTGCAGGTAACCAAACACACCCATACTGTACCAGTTTACCAAAGCCAGATCGCGCTATCCATACAGCGACCAGCTAGCTTGTACAAGTGTACAACTAAACCTTCAAAAAAGAAGTGTAGTACTAGCTAGTATACAATATATATATAATACTTACATCAGTACTATATATGCTGGGGGTGTACGTCGCACGAGCGTTTGGTTCGAGGTCACGTGAGGCAACACTCGGTTTAGGAAAGAAAAAGAAGGTACAAAAGAGGTTAGATTACCAGGGTCGGAGGACATGTGTGCGGTGGCGCCGGAGTCGAGAACCCCTCGGCACAAGGAGCCGAAGATCCGGTGATCGAGCTGAGTGCAGCAATTAGCCCGGCCTGATCCCAAATTCGTGGAGCAGGATAAGTGTGCGGGGCGCTGCAGAGCTTAATTAATTGGTGGCATCGGGAGGAAGGAGAACTACGGTGTGCGCCGAGGGAGGAGCGAAGTAATCCGGTGAAAGCCTGCTGTGCCTGCTAGCACGGCCGCCGTGGCCGCCACGACCACCATCACGGCCGGAGGAGCCGGTGCCGCGATTGTTGTCGTGGGAGAAGTGGGACGCGTCGTGGCGTGGCGCGGTGGCGGGAAGAGCGGAGGCAGCCTTCTGCTTGGTGCGATGAGCGCGCTCGGTTTCTTCAAGAAGAAGGGAGCGGGCGGTGATGAAGCTCGGGAACGAAGCCTTGGAGGTGACGTTGCCATAGTCCTCGTTGGGTTTTTACAGAGGCAGCATTGATCGCTTGAGAAGCAGGCAACATGGCGGAGACGGAGGAGGAGATGGTGGAGGGAGAAGTGGAGTTGTTGTGGAGAACACCAGAGGTAGGGGTGGCGTTGAGCGGCAGAAGAGAGCTAGGAGCGTCGTCGCTCATGGCGACCAATTAAGAGAGGAAGAAAACTAGGGTTTGAGGAGAAGAAATACCTGCTTTGACACCACGCAGGTTTGAGATAATTTGGCCGTACCTCTGTCCATTTATAGATCACAATGTATAGTGCAAAGAGACTTGTGTTACAAGTCCATCAATTAGGAAACAAACAGCACAATTGACCCTATGCTATCTACAACGTACCATGCCGGCCAGTAGGATTAGGTGTAATCTCTAGGAAAGGAATGTTATCGCTAACAACAACATTACTGAACCAGCCATTCAGCTGCTGTTTCGTTTATGACCAAAGTTGCAGTGCAACCTTATTCCTTAGGCAAATACCAGTTCATGTACGTACGTACAATTTATACGCCGCACGTACGGTGGATCTCTGGCTACTTCACCAATAGTACTATTCCGACAATAGAGTGGCTGCTGGTGGTTGACGAGTGCGTCCCCAGGAGCAGGCAACAATATATGCGACGGATCATTTAACTGCCTGGCTAGCCATTGGACGGGAGCATGGGCTTGGAAAGTGCTTATATTTTTCACACGTAAGGCCCGGCCGCATGGGGGATACGTAGGCCCAGTACATTTCTGCTTATACATTCTGAATTATGGGAGAAGTTGTTTTTATTATAGAAGAATTGGGCTAAATTGACTGCGCCTTTTAGGTTTCATACTGGGCTGGCAAGAATCAGCAAGATTCTATATAGAGGGCAGCTTCTGATTATCAGAGAAGCTGTCCAAAATCCCTCCGCTCGACAAATAATCCGCTTTTTTTTAAGCAGAAGCTGAAACAAACGGGGTCGTAGTACGTGTAGGCTGTAGGATTCGTCGGTGTCCCTCGAATACCAAGCTCACTACATCTGCAGTCTTGGTACATAAACAAAGTGATATTGAGAATACGTGATTAGACTACCGCTAATAAGTAATAATGATCTCTAACCACTATATTTAATGCATGTATATAGAGAATATTAAGTAAATATAGATATTTATTAAGGATATAAAGACAAAATCAATTAGTATTAGAATATAAAATACGTCGTGCATTTATGGATAAAACAATTAAAAAAACACATATCGCAAGTGTAGACGGAGGGAGTACATGTCGATCACTTGTACCGATTGATCGCCGCAACCAATATGTGACCCATATGATCAATACAGCTAGCGAGAAAGAGATGTATAGTTGGCTACCAAACGCTAAGGACCAAAAGCAATATCAGTGGTTTGTCCATCAAACAGGATACGGCTAAAACGCGCGGTGTCAAATCCATTGGCGGGCCAAGAAAAACGGATACCGACCAAACAGGTGGCAGACTTCGTTGGCCGTCGCGAAGATGGACGTGGTATCTGCTATCTGGGCCATCTGGCTGCCACCAACATACATACGTATAACAGGGCCAAAATATTTTGAGTTTGTCAACACACCACATTTTGTAATTGTCAACATCTTGTTTTGAGTAAATTAAAAGAGAGAGCGTCGATCTGTCCTGCTCGACAGGCAGATGCTTATCCCTGAAAGAAGTTGACAAAACACCCCCTTTTTTCTCACCTTTTTTTTTTGGACATTGCCGTGTTCCTTGAAACCGCATCGGCTTTATGAGTAGCCGCTTTGCAAGGCGACGGTGAAAGAGAGATCGATCTATCATGCGTGAATCATGGTCGATCTTATCTTCCTACACGGATATTTTGTCAATACTGGCCAAAAAAGCCGGTGGTGGGTAGGTGCAGCGAAAGGCCGCCTCCGCGGTTCTGCCCTCATAATTGCACGGACCGTCTCGTGCATGCAATCGGTCCAGGGGAAAACTCTGTCTCTCTGCTTGCCAGGCGGCTGGATCCGAGGAGATCGAACGGTGGCTGGGATCACAAGGGTTGCAGGTGAATTGTCCCACTCTCACCTCGTAATGTGGCCCACGGAAACATCACATGACTTGTCCTGCGTCTGCTCTGCTGGGATCGCGTGATGCAGCCGATTTAATTTGAGCGTTTTTACGGTGGATTAAAATAAATATGGACTACCCATTTTTTTAAATTTATCGGATGAAATTAGCCCGGATCTCATTATACTACAGGGTGTAGTATAAGTAGTATAACCCATGGAGGGGTAAAATGGTAAATTAGTTCAGGGGTAAAACGGTAAATGATCCTCTTCACCCCCTATAACCCACACTACAGGTAGCTAATTATCTCCATCGCCTCACCAGGTTACGTACTTAGTAGCTAGCATTTGCACTAGCACAAAATGAAGCTTCAAGTGCCCACAGTCGCTTCCCTCATGGCCCTAGCCGCGTGCGACGGCTGGCGCCGTCACGTTCGACGCGTCGAACACGTCGTCTGACACGCCCGGCGGCCAGAGGTTCGACCAGGTCGTCGGCCTCGACTACGCGAAGCATGTCCTCTCCGATGCCTCCACGTTCATCTGGAACATCTTCAACCAGCCCCACCGACGCCGACCGCAAGCCCGTTGACACTGTCACCCTCGCCGTCGAGGACATCGACGGCGTCGCTTTCACAAGCAACAACGGCATCCACCTCAGCGCCTGGTACGTCGGCGGCTACTCCGGCGACGTCAAGGCCGAGGTAAACAACACATAGCGAGCTGGCTCTCCTACCCACGCACGTGCGCGATGGCGTCGTCGAGAGGAGAAGGAACCGGGACTGAAGCGACGGCGGCGCGATGGCGTCGTCGAGAGGAACCGAAGCGGCGGCGGCGGCCAATGCAAGAACGCTACGGCTTTGCAAGATAAGCTGCATCGCCCCACGAAAATTACCTTAATACCCTTTTAAAATATAATATTATTATTTCTAAAAGTCCATAATACCCCACCAAATCAATGGTTAGATCTCATTTATACTACCCTAATATACTACAAGTATAATTCACTATAAAAGAGCTCTTTAATTTTGGCAACGGACATCACCTCCTGCTTACGAGAGCTCCAGTTAAGACTTAAGAGGTTGCTCGAGTTCTAGGTTCACTCGAGGGAAAGAAACCGTGGGGCAAGAATCAGTAGTAGTCGGTTTATTTCTTACTGATTTTGAGTACCAGTAGTAGTCTGTTTGATCGACAAAATCACAGCACAAGATTCTTTAATTTTGTAAGCAAGCAAGAATCGAGGGGCAGCATTTCTTTTGCTAGTGACTCCGAGGGTTGATTCCGCGTGCGCTTCAAAGAATTACCTTCGTAAGGGGGTAGCATTTTTTTTTATTCTTTTAGAAAATTAGACTCTTGGCTCATGTTACCGGCACTTTCATCGCCCAAAGTCCAAACCAAAAGTGTTCCACTAGCTAGGCTTTGTTCTCTTATCTATCCATTAACCATATATTTCCAAAAGGGTTATCCATTAACCATATACTACTCAATTAATTATTATCATGGTTAGTAGTAGGGTTGTCAACAAAAACTCAAGGCTCATGAGCTGTTCGAGCTCGGCTCACTTTAGGATCGATTTAAGTCGCCAGCTTCAACGAGCCGAGCTCGAATAACTCGTGAACCTCGGTAATTTTATGGATAACTTGTTAGATATTACTGTATGTTAACTTTTATAGAGCTTTCCTTATTGTTGAAAAATAGTATATTTGAATTGTTGATTGTTACCGAGCTTACTCAAGCCAAGTTTAAACCTACTCGAGCTTGGGTTGAGTCGAATTCGAGTTCAAATATATATTCGGACTCGGGCTCACTCAAGCTAGACTCGAGTTTTTATCAAGCTAAATCTTATAAGGTTAGGGTCGCTTAAGCTCGACTTGTTTCCAGCCTGGTTAGTAGGGAAGGGCAATAGAGAACATTTTGTGCTCCTCTAATCTGTAGTTGTTTATGGATAAGTGGATCAGATCAATGACCTATAGGCTCTAGGCTCTAGCCATTATTGAGATTACAAAGGACAAATACTCAGGGGTGAACACCGGAGCAGGCCACATCCGAGGGAGTACTGTAGTGAGTATACGTATAGTAGCACTACTCCTAATTTTTAAAATCGCAATCATATCTAATGCCATCAACAGCAATAATAATAATAATGGAATTTTGAAAAAAGAAAGAGACTTAGTAACCGGAGAATCATCACATCGCTACTTTTCTTTCCACGGAGATTATTCCGAACAGCAATTTGCAGTGATGGGATTGATCACTAAAACATTGTCTCGCATATACAATCAGTGCTATGGATTGTAGGAGGAGAACCCCCAAATCCTAATTATTCCCTAGAAACACGGCAAATCAATCGAGAATGAAAGCACCCCTCGAATTTCGTCGCTTCATCGACCGGGACGCGTTTTGCTGTCGAAGCTCAAGTTTCTTGGATCCGAAGACACGGCACCATCGCTCAGCTGACCGCCACACACATCCCACGCGTTAATCCAAATCGGCAGCATCCATCGAGATCACGGCTTCGTCCCTAATCGTGTCTCCTTCACGAATCACAATAAAAACAGATTTGCCATAAGCAATTGCTAGCTGCACCCCGTGGACACCAACCAATAACTGTATAGAGTACTTCCTCCGTTCAGAAATATAATTTCTATAGTTTAAATTATCTTGTTTATAAATACAAGTTTTGCATGTAGGTTTAATATGTTTTTTTTTTCCAATATACGCATTATTTATTCTATCTCAACCATATGCATTTATTTATTACCACCAACACAAAGTATTATCACTTATCTTTTAAAATAATTAATTAGGGTATTTAAGTCATTTTCTCTTATATCTTTCTCGATTTCACCGTAACATTAATTCTTATGCAAAGTCACAGTACAACTTATATTTCTAAACGGAGAGAGTACATAGTAATATCTTGTCTGGACACAGTTTTATTTGCTCGAGAAGTGTGAGTTTCTTCATAGACGCATATAGAAATTCAAGTTAGTTAAAGCGGTGACAGGTTACCGAGAACATAATAACATTGCAAACAATTAGCGTATAGTCCGATGTAATTCAATTTGTCTTAGATAACAACATAACTTAATAGTCACCAGCCCAAATAAGTGGTGCATTCGAATGAAAATAAATTACACTAGATCTAACCAGACCATACGGTCCAGAAGATGGGAGCTGCACCGTGTGTACCTAATAAAATGCCGTCCTAGGACCCTCGCCTCGTCTGACAGTGGGACCGGAGTCACCTCATCGATGGAAGCTGAGAGGGGCACTGCCGCTCGTGGTGGCCATGGCCCTTTATTTAGCTGCACCCAGTCCTCCACTTTATTCTCGCCTTCACTCGGCTGCTGCTTGCTCTTTGCTTCCACCAATCCACCACCTCTCCTCGCTCTTCCTGCCACAGCACTGTGGGCTATCCAGTCTCCACGCCCCTACTCGGAGGTGAGCAATCCCCAACCAAAGTTAATTTCTCCTTTTGTCACCATCCATTCGTAGCGCATGAATCTCTTGTTCTGAATTGGCACCACTTCATGCATGGAGTTGTGCTGGATCTTACGTGACCGGTAAGCCCAGCTCTAGTCCATTGCAAGAACCCTCCGATCTGATCAACTGCAGAGCTAAATCTAGTTTGGACATGTAGGGTTTATCGATTTGTTCTAGTAGCACCTGCCGAGCTACCCAAAATCTTGGGAGCTCTTTGGCTTTATTTTGTTTGGTGAACTGTGCGAAGGCTTTTTGTATTGATGAGGGGTTTTTTTTTTCTCGCTTCAATTGTTGCAGGATACACCGTGAGTAGGCGTGGTGCTGCTTGATATCAATATGTGTCCCCCATTTTCATGCAGTCTAACGCAGTCTCTTGCTAATTCGTTTTTGTTTCCCGGCTCAAAGAAACTTTATTTACAAAGGATATTTGCCCATCTCTTGCTTTACTCTTTCTTTTCTTTTTTTGCTAACCCCACCTTTCAGCGTTGGGATTAACGTGCGACCTCTGTTTGTTTGCTCCAATTTTGCAGGACCTTAAGTTGGGCATGGCGGCTGTTGTTGATTGCAGCAGGAGAGCCTTCTTGTGAGCGTAGTCTGACCGATCGACCTTGGTATTTAGGGCTTGTTCTGTACTGTCTCTTTTCTCTGTGAGTTGTGACAGGTTCTTGAAGTGCAATTGTTAAGAGTTTTAGTGTGTTGTAGAGGAAGAGAGATTTTGCTTGCTAACATGGCGTTGGCAGGGACCTCCAAAGTAGTGCTGGGATGTGTCGCCTTTGGGATTTTCTGGGTGCTGGCTGTCTTCCCCAGCGTCCCGTTCATGCCCGTTGGACGGACGGCTGGGTCCCTCCTTGGTGCTATGCTAATGGTCCTGTTCCGTGTCATGTCACCGGAGGATGCCTATGCTGCCATCGACCTCCCCATTATCGGCCTTCTCTTCGGGACAATGGTCGTCAGCATCTTCCTCGAGAGGGCCGACATGTTTAAGTACCTTGGCAACCTGCTCTCATGGAAGAGCAGGGGGAGCAAGGACCTGCTCTTCCGGGTTTGCATCGTGTCAGCCATCGCGAGCGCGCTTTTCACCAACGATACCTGCTGTGTTGTGCTCACTGAGTTCATCCTCAAGGTTGCGAGGCAGAACAACCTGCCACCGCAGCCTTTCCTCCTGGCACTCGCCACCAGCTCAAACATCGGCTCTGCTGCGACGCCGATCGGTAACCCGCAGAACCTTGTCATAGCTGTCGAGAGTGGGATTTCATTTGGTCAGTTCTTGCTTGGCGTGTTCCCTGCAATGATCGTCGGGGTTCTCACAAATGCTGCTATCCTCCTGTGCTACTTCTGGAAGTACTTGTCGGTGGAGAAGGATCAGGAAGGCGGCGAGCCCACAGGACCGGAGGTGGTCGCCGACGACGAGGTCACTTCGCATCGGTTCACACCAGCTAGAATGTCGCATGTTTCCTCTCTGAATCCAGATGATGTGGATTGCATAAGCGAACCAATCATCAGGAGCAACAGTGTCAGTGAGAATCTGAGAAGCAGAAGCGTGAACTCTGAAGCCGACATACAGCTTGCAATCAAGTCCCTGCGGGCATCGAGCATGTCGCATGAGATGGTAGAAGTCTCTACAGTCTCTGACAGGAGGGATGAAGGTGCATCCTCGAGGAAGTTCACAAGAACTGCTAGTCAGCAAAGGAGCGTGATAATCGAGAACCTGCCACCCTCCCCGGAAACCAATGGCGAAAAAGACAAGGAAGCTGAAGTTGAAGAGAAGAGATGGAGGGTGCTTGTGTGGAAGACGGCCGTTTATCTTATAACTCTTGGTATGCTCATCGCGCTTCTGATGGGGCTTAATATGTCCTGGACTGCAATCACAGCAGCTCTTGTTCTTCTGGCACTTGATTTTACCGATGCCCAGGCTTGTCTTGAGAAGGTATGCTCATTTTCAATCGACTAATTAACGCTTGAACGGTACATCTTTAATCGATCATGGTGATTATATTCTTATAGATGATCGAGTGTACTCATTAGGAACTACTTCTTTCATGACTGGCAGGTGTCATACTCATTGCTGATCTTTTTCTGCGGGATGTTTATTACGGTTGATGGCTTCAACAAAACTGGCATACCCAACACACTCTGGGAGTTAGTGGAACCGTATTCACGAATTGACAGTGCCAAAGGTGTGGCACTTCTTGCGGTGGTGATTCTTATCCTTTCAAATGTGGCCTCAAATGTTCCCACAGGTAGTTCTTCGAAATTAATCTTCTTTTGGATGCTCTTGTAAATGCGAATGACCAATTGTGATCGTTGAATCCTTTATATATGTACCTTTTTTTCCCCTTAACAATATCCCTGATATGTTGTGCAGTCAGAGTTATGCGCTAACTATGGCCGTTTATTATGTACAGCTTGATGCATTTTTAGGTGCCAAACACGCATCTGTGACATATATAAATGCTGCTTTGTTCCCTTGCCTCATCTGCAGCCATGCCTCTGACATTTCGGAACTTTTGTTTCAGTTCTACTGCTGGGCACAAGAGTGGCTGCGTCAGCTGCTGCAATTTCTCATGATTCAGAGAGGAAGGCCTGGCTTATACTTGCATGGGTCAGCACCGTTGCTGGGAACCTCACTCTCCTGGGCTCCGCTGCAAACCTGATAGTCTGTGAGCAGGCTAGACGAGCTCAATTCTTCGGCTACAACCTCTCCTTCTGGAGCCACCTCCGATTCGGGGTGCCGTCGACCATCGTCGTCACGGCGATCGGGCTGCTCATCGTCACTAGTTACTGAAGCAGCTGACGGCAGATGATAGCGTGCGAGAAGCAGAACGAATCCTTTCAATAAGAGAGTACATGTAAAATTGGCTTGTCTCGTAACTCTTTGTGGCGCGCGAGCGCTCGCGTGTGTATCTGTGTCTTGCTTCTGTGCTCTTGCTCATTTGTTGTCGCTAAAGCAGACGGTGAGCAGACTGCAGGTGGCAGACGAAGTAGCCTGCATTTTCAGTTCTAAATGGAAGTTGCAAATAGGTTTATCGAAGGATGCTATGGTAATCTGATTGCAGTTTTGATATTCCAGATGCTTGTTCCATAGTCTGTTCACTGCTGGTTTCGGGAGATGCAATGCACATGCTGGCATGTTGCTGGACGATGGCTCCGCGAGATCTTGCAGCTCTTTGCTGCTTGAAAGCCAATCCGAAACTGCCATGAGTGGAAAGAAATTCTTGTGGCAAGTTCATATAAAAGAACTCCATATAAAAAAGTACATTAAAGGAAGGTAGGAAAAAGTAATCCTTGCTTGCCTGTGTCCATTGATGTAGAAGAAAATACGCCGAGAGGTTCAATTCAATGTCATGCTGCGATGAGTTCTGCTGGAAATGGAATCAGAGTCAGTTAACACGAGGCAAAGCCAATAATGGACAAGATCCAGTAGGGTTTCCACCTCACCTTCACCGCTCACCCACTGCTGCAACACGGCGGCTGGAGGCGATATGCGATGTTTCCGGAGATGAGTACGGTTCCAGATAGATCTGCAGCCGCGGTGCTCCTCCGGCGACGTGGCATGTGGTGGGATGGCAATTGGAGGTGAGAGGAGGCAGGGGATTTGGTCGGAGAAGACGATGGCACTTGATCGGATCCGCCCTGCCGCTGCAGTATCTGTACCGAGAAACTCTTCGGGGACGCGGAGAAGGCTAATTAGAGCAACTCCAAAAGACTGAAAGAGTCCTTATACCTATTGCTCATCTGAAAAAAAAAATATGAGGAATCAGGTGTAATTTCAGAATTTGACACTCAATCCGCAGACCTTTCGGCTTATTTGGATGACATATGGGACCGTCTGTGTGTATGACAGTGGACCAGAGTGTCAAATTCCGAAATGCGAATTTTAAAGTGTGAAAAATTCTGAAAACTCTCGAGGAATCAGTGTGCTACAGTGTCATCAAGTAATCTCCAGCAGCTTTCTCGTCTGGTTATCTATTTTTAGCGATGGAAGAGAGAATCCCGAAATATCAAGATTCTCTCTCCCTTCCCCCATTCCATTCCCTATCGCCTCGCCAGCACCGGACTATCCGTCCCGCACCCGTGAGGAACGTTCAGGGGTTAGAGGAGGGGTCGAGCCGCCGCTCCACCGTTGAGGAGGCGAGGTGTTGCTCCATCCCGCGCCGTCGAGGATGCGAGCAGGAGCTTCGCCTCTCGATCCCGCACCATCCAGGAGTCCATCCGCTGCTCTGTCCCACGCGTGAAGAGACCCAGGCGATTCCCTCCCCCGGATCTGGTCCCCGGCTTCGTCCTCGACTTGGTTAGCCTCGCCGTTGTCCTCTTCGACCTTGGCCGCTGCAAGGTGTGAACCCTAACTGCTTCTCATCGTGTGAGGTGGGGGTGATTTGAGGTGGGGAAGAGGGATTCTATCGACCGCACTCCGTGATCTGTGATTCTGTGGATGCTGTGAGCTGTGATAATCAAGTTTCTGGGATGTGATATTTGCTGTCTATGCTTAAGATATATGCAAGAGATAATGGCCAAACGAACCTAAAGTTTAATGAAACAAGCATCATTTCATAATTTCACAATCCTGGTATTCTTGAAATTCATCATTTCAGTAGTTTTCTCTAATGTACTATGAGGTGACGAAGAAACATGCAGAATTCACAAGTTCAGAGGACGGCTGTTGAGTTGGGTTTTGGTAGTCTAAGTATTATTCTGTCAAATAAAATTTGTATATGTTAATCTGGGTTTTGGTAGTCTAAGTATTAATCTATCATCTGATTGAAGTAGCCCTACTTCAAAGTTCAAACAGCTCCATAGAAAAATCACGCTACCTCTGCAATCTTGTAAGCTGTATGTTGCATGGTTGTTTTTCGAGTAACCCAATCTAGGAATTTAATGAGTGATCAACGAGTATTAATTTGGCTTTAACATAAAACTGCATCAGTGTGTGCTTTCTAGGTAAGCAGTATCCTTAGCCTTTTCTTCTCAAACTTGTCTATGTGTGAACAAGGAACATCATGTTCAAATCTGCATGCATGGCATAATTTATTTTGACTTGGCATTGCTTAATCTCCCCTTTCATAAATGATTTCTTGAGAATTGACTTAAGTACTTAATATGTCCTTACCAACTATTTAGACTCAATACTTTGTTCCTTATGTGCTCCACATTGTTCTGTAAGGCTGTCATAGGACTCGACTTAAGTATATTTCCCATTTTCAGATCAGTAACTAAACAGTTAGGATCAAATAGTTTTCAGTGGGCATTAACTGATTAAGAATGTTGCATGAACCAAGTTATTTTGAACTTTTGTTGTATGAACGTATGAACAGTTAGGATCAAATAGTTTTAAGTGGACATTAACTGATTAAGAATGTTGCATGAACTAAGTTATTCTGAACTTTTGTTGTATGAACTTATGTTATACGGACTTATGAACTTATTTTCTATATCTATCATAAACTTCTTTATTTAAATACTCCCATTACAATATATACAACATATAAATTAGTACATAGATATTACGATGGTCATTAGAATAAGTTTCTAATTTAAAATTCCTATATTTGAAAATAGCCATTCGAATTTTTTGGTAAAATATAACCGTTGCTCATATGGTGATTATAAAATATTATTATAATGTAGGAGAGAGAAAATAGAGAGTGGGATTTAAGGAATGCTGTTAGAGAAAAAAGAGATATAGGAAAAGAATCTTTTTAGAGAAATTTGTATATGAGAATATAGGGTGTATTTGGTTGCCTGGATGGTCCTAGCTTGCAAGTAGGGGCGTTTCTACTGCGTCTGCATCACGCAGGCCTGCATCCTTGAGAAGGCCAAACTTGGTGTTTCTACTGCGCCTGGACGAGGGATGCAATTTGCATCCACTGGCCGAGCCTGATTTGGTGTACAGATAACCAAACATGTGAATGGAATACATATGTTACATCCACTCATACCATACAAGCCATATGCAGTCCACCAAACACATCCATAGAGATTCAAATTTAGAGAGCACTTGAATATGGTCCAAGGACATGGCGAACGCGCTCGGGGTCGTCCACGCAGCCGTACGTTCGGCTCGTGCTTCGTCTACCGGCCACCGAACGCTTCGTCTTGTTGGAACCGGGAGTTGGTGAGACAAGCACCACGCCGCGTACGGAGGGCGCCCGCGACGACAGATCCAGCGGCGCGGCGGCTGTACCAGCCATCGGCATCGCTAGATCCCGCTGGAAAGGTCGAATCACCGGAGATGTAGAGAGAGAGATGAGCAGTGGAGGTGCAACTCCCGTTGGCGATAGGGGAGGAGGGTAGGAAGAAGCAATCAGGAGATGAGGGCGGCTGAGGTCGAGGCGGTAGGGGAAATAAATTTTATGTAACAATGCTCCACAACGAAGGGAGTGTAGCACCATCCTAATTCGTGCCACCTGTCCCCGTGCAGCAATCTCAATACAATCTTTGCCCCAGCGTATTACCACCATTAACTGCATCACTTCGCTTGATTGTTGTGGGAAAGGCACGGAGAGGGCTTTGAACGAGGCGATGGAATTCCGTTAAGATCCGGACCGTCCTGAGCGAATCGGACGGTTCAGAGCGGGAGGTTCTCGCCCCTCCTATTCTTCAACAGTCGTCAAATTCTGTCCAAATCTGGGTCGCGCGGAGTGAATCGGACGGTCCAGAGTTTTGAGTTCCTATTTTCCTACCCTCGCAATCCCATAATTACCTGACAGAAGCTCATTGACCACTTCCAAGCTTGGATCCCTCGAGTACCCCCGTATTCCCTCTCCAAACAACGATACAAATATTTATTAAAAATCCTGAAAAGGTTTGATAGCATTAACACAAAACCAATCTATCGCACCATAGAATTTCAAATGTAAATTTGATCTAAACATTAAGAAACATGCAGAAAAAACATTCCACAGAGAATGAAACCAGAAAAAGATAAAAACCACAATTCACTAAAATTTGCCCTTTTTGTTTCTTAAAATGTAGGTCAAGTTTGTAGTTGAATTTTTATTGAGTTCTTGACTATCATAATCTATCAACCAGTTTTTTTTTTCCGGATTTTCTCATGACTATTTGCATCTTGTTTTAAAAGAGTACAGGAGTACCAGAGTGGTGAAGAGTACATGATATGTCTTCTTCAATTAACTTACCAGCAAAAATGAAATAAGGAGGCTTAAATAGTGTTAGTCTCAACTACTAATACCCAATTTGAAATGCAAGGATTTCACAGAAATCTCAATAATTAAGTACATTTTGTCCAAAATTCTTATGAATTTCATCTATTCCAAACAGGCATAATCCTCTTACGGAATAAGCATAAGCCAGCATAGTAACAATGGAAATCCTTACCGCACTAAATTTTGATGCAGTTACTTACCGGGGAGGAACATTTCGATCCATCCACAAACAACATTGAATGTGCATCTTATATTCTTATGTAGGTTACATGCTTACAGCAAAGCAAATTCAATAAATAATCAACAATTGTGACCGGTTGCTGTACAGTCGCACTGAAGACCTTTGGACATGGCTACACAAATGCTCTATGTTTTCTATAATCGAGGGAAGCACGAAATGTACAGGCATGCATAGGTCAAATGCTGTACATATACAACAGATTTACACGAGTTAGATCCAACGGGATGGGTTTTGATCACCCTTATTACTCTCCTTGCGCATCATTTGGCTTTCCTACCGTCTCTTCTTGAAGCTCAGTTGATGTTTTAGTATGAGAATCTCCGTATTGAGAATTCTGTGATGAATCAGCTCGATCAAATCGTGAACTCAATGACTTGAGCATGTTTGACCTCTTTATCAGAAGGCCCAGTGCAGAAGATGCTGCTGCTCGAACAACTGCCTCTGGTGATTGGCTCATTCTACCCACCAACATAGCAAACACCTTGACACAAGAGTGTTAACAGCTCACCATGACATGTTTAAAACAAGTAAACTGCCAAATTCCAGTATGGATACCTGGGAGAAGTAAGGAGCAAGGAAGCGTTGATCATCCAAAAAGGATAGCATGCAACTCACCAAGCAAACTGCATTTGCTTTGATGACTGGCCAAGGTGCATCAAATGCCTAAAACAAGCCAAAAAAAAAACACTGTTGGGATGCTTTACTAATCACATTCTATGACTATAGAAAAGGGTACCTGGATAGCAGATTCCAGGTAACTGTCGACTCTTGCAGGAGATAGTCGACAAAGTTGTCTTGTTAGGTCTCTAATGAAGTCCTCGTAATCAGATCTGAGGGCAAAGCATAGTAGAAATGCCACTTTTAACTAGAATGAAAAATCTCAATAGAAATAGCTAGGAAGGTTCAACACAAACCGGCGATCAGAAGTGAAATATTGCTTGTTGAGGAGAAAAGACAAACCATCTACTTCCATCAAAGGCTCTAGGAGCTGGAATGTGTTCTGTTTCGAAAAATAATGAATATCAAGATATGCAAGTTAAAGCAAATGTGTAGGTAAGGGAAAACAATTTAATAACCGTATACCCGACAGGCAAGGCGAACACTTAGGTCATCATCGTGAAGATGGAGGATCAATCGGGGAAGTGTGGCATGTATCTGCAAGAGGAGGCAAAGAACTTCATAGCCTGAGCAACATACTGAGCAACATAAGAAAACAATCCTTACATCTACCTTAACAATCCTTAAAACTACCTTAAACACTTCCTGTCACCACTACAACAGAATCCTATAAGAAGGCTTACAAGATAACAATTCCCTGCTAATGATGCACTGTGAAAGCAACTGCAGTGGAATCTGTGAGCTACCTGCTCAAGAAAAGCTTGATGTTGTGAACCAACACCATAGGCACTTAGAGCACCATAAGCTGCAAACGCATTGGACCTCATTTTTGTATTCATGGATACCTGTAGCACAAAAAATTACAGAATAGGTTACAGCCATGGGTTGTTATAGTCATCAATTTCTTACATATAAAAAATAAAGAATCAGACCAGCTGACCGAAAAGGAAGATGAAATCAAAACAAACTCGAAAGTGAAAAGTGATATAATCCCCCAGTGTTGGATGTAAAATGTAAAGTTTCTATTGACCATAGAGAGGCAATCACAACAGTCATTCTAGAATTACCAAAACAATATTAAGAAATAGCTGCAAATTCATTTTTTTTAAAAAAAAATGGAGTTCCCTTTGAACAGTGGAAACCGACTCAAGATTTCAACCTCAGTTGTTACATTCACAAAGCACTTATGCTGCTTGTACCCATCCTCAACCAGTCCAGGACAACAGGGAAAAAAAGACAACTGCAACATAGCTTCTAAACACAATCATGTGATCAGAATGCACTGGCGCAAAGTTCGGAAGTATTGAAATATATTTGTATCATTAGTTTATGAATGCCATAGTTTCTTTCTCCCAATATGCAAGAGGGTTGAACATCCACATCTCAGGCAGTGCACCAATCTTCAACAATTTTAGTAGGATGTATCCGAGCCATAGTTGCCATGGCGTCGGCTTGGTGTTGCCAAGGTGTCCAGTCGCGCGGAGGGAGACGACTTGGCACATCGCCCAGGCCAGAGGTCTTTAGGCGAGCGACTGGGGCTGCTGGGCATTGCCTTGGTCGCCTAGGCGTCGTCTCCACGACGCTGGTGAGAGCCTGGAGGGAGAACACGGTTCAAGACTCGGGTTGGCACGAGGGTTGAAGAGAGAGCAGATCTGGGGCTTTGCTACGGACAGAGCGTGGTGCCGTGACTTCTGCCTCGCCGCCGCCCCTCTTCGGCTAACTTCCACCGCCGTTCTTCCACTCCAGGTCAGTGCCGCCGTGACTTCTCCCACTGCTTCTTGCTGCCGTTCCCTGCTCCCTCTGCTTCTTGCTGCCTCCCCTCTGCTTCTTGCGGCTGCTCCCTCCCTCCTGCTGCCCCCCCCCCCCCTCTGCTTCTTGCTGCTGCCCTGTCGCTGCTCTACTTCTGTTGCTGCTGCCACTTGCTGCTGATGCTGATGATGCCTTTGTAGAATGTGTGTCAGTTTCTGAATAATTGTGTGTGGCTTTGTACAGATACATGGCGGGTCAAGCACCAAGTGCCGCCATTTGCCAAGGGCGGCAAATGCTGCTGGTGCTGCCGATGTATATGATCCAAGAAATTATCCGAAGAGGAAGGCCAAGTCCAAGACACCGGAAGAAGTCATGAAGGAAAGACACCAAACGGGGCTTCTCAAGCATTGACCAGAGCATGAAGACAAAGGAAGATAGGGAGAAGACATGCATGTTCGTAGCCAAGTTCTTCTACAAGAATGGCATTCCATTCAACATTACACTCAAGGAGCTACAAGGAGATGGTTGAGGCCATTGGACAGTACAAACCTAGCATAATTGAGGCCATTGGACTTCGGTCAAGCACCTTAAATTCCTTGGACTTGGATGATGAGTGAAATTGTTATTGTTGAGGAGAGGCATAATTTGGATTTGGATGATGAATGAAATTGTTACTATTTCACTCTTTGTGATGTGACCTTTCACCTTTGTTATGAACTGTGATACTTTGTGCTGCTATTTGGAACTAGTTGTATCTTTTGTTGTCTTATTTGGAACTACTTCTGCCTTTCTAACTGGAACTATTTAGTTGCTTGCTTGTCATCTCTAATTTTCTTTCATATGAGGTATATTTAGTTAATTTCATGTCATGTAAACTATTATTTATTATTTTAATCGTCTAATCACTGCCTAGGCGTCCAGGCACTCCGAGTTCGCCTCGCCTAGCCGGACCGCCATGACAAATTTGATCCCAGCAAGTGTGGCTTGCTACTTGCTAGTATGTGCAGACATCATACTTGTTCTAAATTCCATGTGCACAATAAATACCATATTATGTTTTTGTCATCCACCAACCATCTTCTAACTCATAACTCATGAACCTACCAACAGGTCTCATAATAAGCATTGTAAATTCATGCAAATTGTCTTGCATCAAGCCATTAAAAATGGTAATGCATGAAAGTATGTTTGTTGTGAATGGTTACCTGCAGATTTCGTAGCCTCACTAAGAGATTTATTAAAATGGGATCAACAGCATCTTGTCCTGACACATTAAGAACCTGAAACCAGAGCATGATGTTCGTTTATTCTGTCAAATTGAACAAAAAATGGAATTGAAGGCCATTTACATTGTAATTAAAGAACTCACAGTTAACAAGCATTGGACAGCAGTTAGTTTTACAGATTCGTTGGGGTCTTCAAGTAATGCTAATATTACTCCTAATACTTGCTGGATGTATTTAAGCATATGGCTCTCAGGTATCTGAAAGAGATAATAAGAAAGATTAAGCATAAGGTTTAGCGCAAAAACTACAAAATATCACAAAAGCCATCAACTAAATTATTATTCACTCAGCACATAAAGTTTGTGTACAGATTATGCATTTCAGAAAGCAAAGGAAAGGCGGGATCTGTTGAATATATAAAACAATATAGATAGATCTGTTGAATATATAAAACAATATAGATAAACACCATTGTGAAAGAAGCATATTACACACATCTTAAAACCTATGCTAGTCGAACAACACCATCCAACCAATGTTAAGTATCAAACACTATGTAATGGAGAGAACATGTATCATTTGATGTTGCTATGTTTAGATTGATGACCTGCACAAGTCCACGCAGACAGAGACTCCTGACAGTTGGTGAGTCATCAGAGACATGTTGACACAATTCCTCCACCATTTGTTCAAGCAATGTAGGTTCTCTCTCACTGCTCAGAAAGAAAACTGCAACAGGTTATCGGCAAGTTTAATCGTGTATGGGATAAAAGTGACATATACTTGTGTTCACAATACAGATCATGAACATATTTGCTAAAATTAATTGAAACTATACAAATTGACAAAAGATAAAGAATACATAATGCATACAATAAAGTAATATTTGAACATATTTGCTAATGACGGGGCATGATTAACTATGGACCCTTTTGGTCCTTGTGTTTTAAAATTTTAGCCCAAGATGCCAAAAATGGTCATCACTTGTCTAAAACATGCCCCGGCAAATGCCAACATTTTATAGTGTCATGTAGCCAATTTTGCCTAGAAACATGTAGGGACCTGAATGAGTTCCAGGTGGTGGAGTGCGGGGGTGCACGAGCATGAGGTTCTGGTTCGATCGCCACCCACGGAGGGGTTAAAATACCCTTTCTCAAGAAAAGAAGTGTTAGAAACATTTCTAATCTCATTTATAAAAGCTCTTGCATAATCTATCTGAGACACCAGAGCACATATAACAAATGTTTCTTCTCAATGTACAAACAATGATTATATATTCACATATACCCAGGATACTCATTTTTCTTCCATTTTTCTTCCATTTTTATGGCAGTTCCCAGATGACTTGTTTTCTTCCATTTTTCTTTGTGCTTACTCATTTGCACTTCCTTAGCTATTAGCCTGTTACTGTTTACTCTTTAAAACAGAATTGTGTACCAGCTGGTGCCGTCCTTACCAGCGAAGACCAGTGGGTGATAAGTGGTAACCGCTGGTAACCGCTGGTAACTGGTCAGTGTCCTATGGGAAAATGATCCCTGATTCTAACTATGCATGCAGAAACTAAACATTCTAGTGTTTCCTTTCTTTTCCAGAGGTACAATGAGCATATCCAGACTTATATTAAAAGGAGAGGTGCTTCTATCCTCTTCCTTTTAAAAGTTGCACAACTATTAAAGCATGAATGAAAAGTAGATGGTGATTACTTACCCCTCGTTTGCTTTAAGATTTGTGCAACTTGTATTATGAGGGAAAGCATAGACGCACTGCTCAGAAAGAAGTGTTATTAATTACCTGTGGCGAATAAATTCTGATAGTGCAGCAGCAGCCGCCTCCCTTTCAGCCCTCTGATTTCTGTTGAGAGCTTTGCTTAAGATAATGCAAGTTGGCAAAACCTGTAGTAATATTATCTAATTATTTTAGTATAACGATTTCACAAAATATATGCATCAAAACTATAGAACAGTGACTGTCAAACCATGCCTTTTATTTGAATGTAAGCAACAAATTATAACCCAATTACATCTTGGGAGGTTTGAGAGCCTCCGGTGGTGTCCAGGTGTCATCCCGGCGTTTTTGCGAAAAAGCCCCTACATTTCTTTAAATCGCGGATAGATCCTTCCAAATTACGAAAAGTTCCTTCGCGATTTTTTGTGAGGGTAAGAAAATCGATTACGAAATGCGTTTAGGTCCCTCGTTCGCTACTTTACGGGAGAAACCTCCCGTTAAATACAAATCACAAACGAGCCCTTTCTAATTTTTCCAATGTTCAAGAAGGCGCTAGGCGTTAGGCGGGCGGCGATCCATAGCCTAGCGCCTAGGCGGATTAGGCGGGGATTAATCGGAATTAGGCGGCAAGTCCTAGGCGGAACGCTATAACATATAAAGATATAATAGTTGATCAAATGAAGTGATGTTACTGATCAAATGAATATAAGTACCTAAATTCCTAATATCAACACTTCAACAGAGGGGAGGGGGAGCAGAGTGGAGGAGTCGTTGGGTGCCGACGGGGAGGGGGAGCAGTGAGGAGGGAGCGCGTGGCCGTGAGAGGAGCAGAGGGAGAGCGGCGGCGCAGGAGGAGAGAGCAGAGGAAAGGAAAGGAGCGCGGTCATGGAGGAGAGAGAGGAGAGGAGGAGCGGCGTGGGAGGAGCGGAGGAGGAGAGCGCGGTGTGAGGAGGAGCAGAGGGAAGGAGGCAGAGGGAACGCAGGAGAGCAAAGGGAGCAGAGCGGCGCGGTGTACTGAGCAATGGATTAGGGCAAAGTCCAGTCTTGGCCGTGGATTGGCGGCAGTTAGCTGGATTCGGCGCGGTGAGTCAACCGCGCCCGATCGCAAGGGCTCAACCCTAATTGCCGAGAGCCCGAGACGCCCACGCACCATGCTCTTTTCTTGGAAATCTTTGCCCGCACTTTTCTTCGGAAATCGGCGCCTAGTTGCCGCCTTTCCTCCGCCGAGCCGAATCCCGCCACGCCTAGTCGCCGAAGCGCTTTGACCGCTTAAGCGGGTCGCCGCCTAACCACCGATTAGGGCGGTCCGGCGGTGGCGGCGCCCAGCGCCTAGGCGGCGATTAGTCGGCGCCTAATGCCGATTTTTAGAACAGTGAATTTTTCAGGATAGCGGTCAGGTCCAAAAAAATTACAAACGGGTCCCTGTTCTTTACGTCTAGGTCCTTTCTCCGTTTTTCCCGGAAAAAATATTTTCGTCGGCAAAAATATATGTACATGTCCATTTTTTCCCCAAAAAAAAACGCAAATTCGTTTTTCACTCACGCGCGCGGCGTGCGCCGCGTTTATTGACCTAGTTTGGTATTAAAGACAATGGATACCTCCAACTTTTATTGAAAGCTTATACGAGTTCAGTACAGCTGAGATGAACAAAAGTCATATTCAAAGAAGTATCTTCTTTATTTTAGTTCTAATAATATCATTCCTATTATTGTGAACCAAACAATTCCCAAAAGTTTAGGCTCTCTAAGACTAGCAATCTGCTGGATGGTGTAAAATACAGTCTTGACTGTTTAACTAATCAACTTCTGTATATTTTTATGCTTTATGCTTGGCAGTTACAAGCAACCTCAATATGAATTTCATCGGCCTAGACAAAAGAAAATATTTAGTCCTTGAGATGTATTTACCTTACCTCTTTCAGCAGCACCAAAACAAGAAATATATTAAAATATTGTGAGGTTCTGTAATTTAATATGCTCTTGAATACGAAAATTTCAAATTGCATTACAAGCTCAACCACTGTGTTGTCAAACATTGCAATAAGGTATATGTACAAACATAATGGGCCTCATGGGCTAACCCTAGATGTCATGAACCTGAGTTCATAACGGGGTAAACATATGTCGAAAGGAGGTCGGACGGCGACGACTTGAGGTAGAACGGCACTAGATGACGGAGGGCACCGGCTGGGGGAGAGGAACGGATCTAGAGTAGCTGGCCTAGGGAAGAGACCAAAGCTAGGAATTGGAGACTTGGAGATAGTTCTTTCTTATTCATTGCTTAGTAAATGACAATACAATGACTCCTTTATATAAAGCCAACTCCAACCAATTCAATCTGCATATCTGATCTTTAACTAATGCAATCTCTAATTTAAAGGAACTAATCTTACCTCATCCTAACAAATCTAATCCTACCCTTGCACGGCACTACAGTACCATGGGTACTGTTCACACACATGAACGTACGTGTGACCGGTAATTCCAGCACATGACATTAGACTAGATGACTCGCATCGGCCAAAACCTATACTACCCTTAACACAAATTACACTCTAACGGTGTAAAAGAGAACTGGAAACATATCTAGTTTTCTTGTGAAATTAGTTCAGACTTCAGAGTGCTAAAGATCAACCTATTTAACCTGGGACTTATCTTTCGAAGGCTGCAAAAACAATCAACATAGTAGATACTTCTAAGATTTTCTGCAAGGAATTATTCACACTGGGATGCAATAATATCTGGCTGCAGATGTCATGTTATTGATGGAATTCACCAAATAAACATAGATGGAAGAGAATGCTTTTTTTTATAGTTATTGAAAGGCAGGATTCAGCCTACTATGAAAGAGATGTTCTCGTAAAAAAAAATTAATGTGCTTTCTATTGGCTCAGAAAGACTCAAACATATAAGAATACTCGAGAAGTTACCTCTTTGGGCCTCTTTACAGAGGAACTGCATGCAACCTCCTGAACAAGATCAATCCACTTCTCCTTCTCAGTCTGTTCCCCATCTCGAGCTAATATCTATGTAGTGGCAAGGATTTTATACAATCAAAAATTGTTTCACATATTTGGCAAGAAATAGTCATTAAGCAAAGCACCTTTCCCATCTCAACATCGCCAACACAGTCACAAAATGACTGAAATGCAACTAACAGTGATCTGCAGAACATCTGTCAGTTCACATACAACATTCACATATTAAGTTAAGAAAGCTACAAAAGAGTCTGATTTTTCACCGTAGAAGTTCATTCCGGCCGAATTCAGCAAGACCATGAAGACTTCCCAGCTTCAGTATAAGGGCACAAAGAACAGAAGGGCAACTACGCTCAACTGCTTGTTTCCCGATCTTCCCACCACCTCTGTACAGTTTCAATATTTTCAAGTACGTAAAATCAACAGATGAAAAGGTATCTAGTTGTCCACCGTTAATAAAGTCAGCCATCAAATGGAGGACAATACCTCAGAAATGCATTAAGAGCAAACATAGTTGCTTGAAGTATACAGTCATCAGCTGATGACTCCGCGGTAATCTCCCCTTTTTCTGAATCATTTCTTGCAACACGTTCTTTGTGAAGTATAGATAAAATGTACTCCAAAAAAAGTATAGCTAGCACCTTATGCTGGGAGAATGCCTGAAATCGAGGACAAACAATCAAACACATAATACGAGGTGTATCTCTAGAATTCACCTAGCTGATTTCTGCTTAGTTTGCAGGTGATAATAAATCTGAAAATATTTAGCATGCAAATGAGCGTAAGTAAACCACCACACTACATAAATTTCTCATGCCATTATTATATGTACAGGGCAAGTACATGATGGTCTTATTCAGGCCCACCTAAACCACACTTATCTAATTATATTTTATTTTAAATTAAACACAAAATATACAGCTAGACTCTCAATATGTCATTTCTAGAGTTTTGGGATAATATTTTATTAATTTTCACTATCCTATCACATGTTTGAAAAATCCCAAATAAGGAGGGGTATAGCGTGCATTCTGAGCAATGAATCAAGTGCAGTGAATACCTACCAAGTTTTCTAGAAACTCGTCAATCTGGAGAGAAAAAAATCTACTAATCACCTGGTGAGTCCTGATTATAGCAGTCTACGTTACCAGATTAGAAGTCTTTAGCAGATAGAATTATACACTGTTAAATAAGATCTTAATAGAAAAATTCCAATGCTAGTTGTGAGTTTAACATTACAAGATTATGCTGGATAGTTGAGCAGTATTATCAGCCAGTTACATGAATGCCTATTCTGTTTGTACAAAGTAATACATACACGCATCTATTAATATAACTGAATGCGATTAAGGTACCAATCGTAAATGCATGTGACCAGTAACTTGCATAGTACCAATGCCCAGGCTTGGCCCATATACTCACATAACAAACATCCTGTAAAGCCCAACCGCCATGAATTCTTGTTATATCCTTTGCACAAATATCTTGCCCAGCCACATATAGAACTTCATCAAAGACCACACTGTGATTGGTGTTTTCTGCTAAGCATGATATCTATCGTAAGTCAAAGGTACACAACTAATTGAGGGCATAATACTAGTATCTTAGACACAATTGAAAAAAATGAAAAAAAATATTGGTATTGAAAAAAATGAACCATAGATTAGACACAATTGATTAAATCAATGATGGATACTGCATTGAGAACTTCTTGGCGCGAGTGCTTGTCGGTAAGAGAAACAGCAGATGAAAGCAAAGATTGTGTTGTCCTATAACATCAGCAAAAGAATCTTAGAAATATTTGAATCTCGAAATAATAAAAAATAAGGTGCAGCACACTATTTCCTTATGAGAAAATTAGGTCAGTAACACTCCAAAAGGGTGTAAATAAGAAAATTACATCACAAAAGATGGTCATTGGTGTATGACAATGGAACCCTTTTTATGATAGGAAACGACACTACTCCATGTTACTTTTTCAAAAATGACCAAAACATCCCCCTATTTGATGTCTTTTTTTAAAGTTGGTTTCTCTTCAACTATGGTGACTAGCGAGGCCTCTCCAGAGATTGTGTTGCCTGCAGCCCCACTCGGGCCATCGTAATGCCATCGCATCCTGAAGTAATCATGCGGTCTGTGCCCTCTATGTCCTCAACTGAGATGGAGAAATTTTGGTATTTTCCAGCTAGCAATGTTATTTTCCAACATAAATGTGTTTTGCAGTGTCATCTAGCAGTGGCCATCTAATAACCTAACCTTTTGGGGTGTTACTGAGCTAATTTCCTCTTTCATAAACTAACCTCAATATCTCGGCTTCACGTAGCTCCTTGCCTCTTCTGATAATAAACATGATAATAGCTTGAATGGAACCATCTACTGATTGCTTTACTTTATCACATGTTGCTAATGTGCAAGAGTGTAGCAAGACGACCAGCTGTATAAGTACAGATAAAATATGCTGTCAACTATGATGGCATTCTTCAATTTCAATTTCAATTCTAAATTGGTTACCTCATCCTTTGATAATAGAATACTCAGAGAGGAGACAACCCTATCAAATAATTCGGTCTGGTCAACAGATGCCTCCTGAGAACAATACAAAGATAGATTTTTTAAAAGTTGCTCGCAGATGAGGATTTAACGGACTGTAAAGTGAGACAGCAAGCTCACCCTTCTGATAGTAGAGACTATGTCCTCTAGGGAGGACAAAGCACTATATGAAGATTCTAGATCAATGTCATTAGCAGATGCCTTCTGCTTTGGAAGTGACAATGAAATGTTGAAGAAAAGTGCAATGATCTACAACAAGAAAAACATATGATGGAAATAATTGATGAGCTCAAAATCAACGAATGAAGATAACTTCTAACAATGCAGTTATATGGTATATGTGCTTGTGCTACCTTCTGCAATATGGCTATTTTTCAACAGAACCACATAACATATGTTATGCTGCACGATCAAAACTATTAGGAAACTAGTCTCATACTTTTTCATATTGCAACCAGAAAGAGTGGGAAAAGGTGCATTGTACAGAAAATAGAGTTATAACAGATAAAGAGAAGTAAATCAGCTACTTCCACACAAACCTGAATCGCAACTTTCCTAACTTCAGCGTCTGTATCAGCGCAACGAGGAAGATATGCCATAATCCTCTCTCCCAAGCTTAAGGAATCGCGGTTAGGCAACACAAATGCAGCTGGTGATAAAATAAAAGGCAGTCTTACCCTAATGGGATCACAAATCATACATTTACACTAGCAATCTAAGAAAAACATTCAACATACATGGCCTCCTAGTCCCCCCATGATCAATTTGCTTGTTCAGTGTGAAAGTTGGATAGGAACCCAACACACCAAATCCACCAGAACAAAGATTGCGAAACTTTATTAACACCTCATGTACAGCAACGCATCCCCTTCTCCTCTGGTGTTCTGCAGATGATGAAACATATGGATCGAGTTGTCTAAGAATATGCAACAGCTGGTCTGCTCGACTTCGACCATCTTCACCACTGACAAAGAACATATCAGGTAAATGATCAAGGGTGTAACCATGAAAAGAAAAATATAACAGAAAAATTCCATAAATCAGGAACTAACCAAACATAGAAACAGTTAATGAGTGAAATCATTATTTCGAAATCCCCTAAAAAATCATTATTTTGGACACTGATTAACAGAAAACTAATCTTATGTGCTAATCTAGGAGCATCCACGAAGTTAAAGTGTAATGCAGACGGATAACTCCAAACTTGACTAAGCTATCCTTTTTCCTGTAGAAGCTCAAGTAAAGGCTATCTCAATTATCACAATAATCCAATCTGAGACCAAAAAAAAAGAAATTGATAGCTCAACTGTAATGTGGTATGAACATGTTGAGATCCAAAAACAAATCAGAATAAGTTGTGGGGTACTTATTCCTGGGAGTATCCAATATATTCTAATCTTAACAGTTAGCGATATACAGAAGTACAAGAATGTATTATAGTTAAGCAAATTCCAGGAAATAATACGATGCGTATTCTGAGTAAATGTCCTAAAATTGCAATCAATCTTTCTTGTCAAAAGCATGGCAACCAGTTTCTAGCATTTAGCTACTTCGCCTCATGTTATCCCCACATCACATCCAATCTTCTATGCCTAATTTATCAACTTCAGCTGACCCATACTGCACAAGATCTAACACAACATCACGGACAGTTACTGAAAACAAAGCTCTTAACTGCGACAATAAATTCAACATTTTCAAACAATTCCAATCATGATATGATATAGCAAATAGCAGAAGGAAAATAACACACGGAAGAAATTGTCAGCATAATAAGTAAAGATTATCCAAAAATGAAATCAATACAATTAAAAAAAAACGAGCTTAAAGAATTACCTGGTTAGCAGAATGGCACCTAACAAAATAATGAGGTTTGTTATGAGGCTCTCAGCAATGTTTGAGGGCTCAGTTGGCAAAGCGAAAAAACCTAATGTTGCCTGAAAATGGAGCATAAAACAAGTCAAAATCATATAAATTAAGTTATTTAAGTAACTGAAACCGCAATAAATAAACTATTATCATAGTTCTGTGATGTTGTGCCACTGCAATGCAGACCTTCATGACACGGTTTCTTGTTTCCATAGGTAATCGTGGCTCTATTGAAACCAGAGTAGTACAGGCACTTAAAGCAAGACTCTGCATATGAAAGAAAAATTTACTAGAGTAAAATCCACTGAATTGAATAGGTTACTGTGTATACTAGTACAAGTTCAATCTATAGGAAGACTAGATGTAACACTAACATAAGACAAATAAAAATTAAACTGGAATGAAGAATTTAATCTACAACTTTCAAAAAAGAATTTAATCTACAAATGGTACAAAAACAAGGGTGGGTTTAAAACTTGAGCGCATACTTGTGTGTGCAGAAGCTCAGTGCTGAAATCAATGAGATCATTATTTTGATCCCTTCCCATTAGAGTTAGTACATATTCCAACAACTGATCTCTTCGTTTCAGTGGGAATGAAATTCCCATTTCAGCAGCGCTAATAACAGCTCGGCCTAAACAATAATACTAATCACATATGATAATAAGACAAAAAAACAACAACTGTAAAGTGTAATCTGTAAAGTCAGAAACTTAACTGCTGGTACACAAAATACTTACTTTATGATTCAACTAATGATTAAATTAAATTAAATAGTTACATTCAGGCACCATCTACACCTAATTAATAATACACCATCTACATGGGGGCATATCTAGGGCAAACTCGTATCTAGGTGCGATTAAGCAAACTATCCATGTGACCATTAGATGCGAGATGGATGGACAAGATTTAGGAGACTTGAAGGTCACACATATGGATAACTTTGTGAATAACATCCTCATATGTTATAAATTGTTTAGGGCTACTACCTCCACTACACCTACTAGATCGCATCCATACATACATCACCCAATGGTCCACATGCGAGTTTGCATTATTGCACCTAGACAATAGATTGAAATTGATATGTCCCAAGAATATATACAAACCACAAAAATATATATTCATTTGACTCAATGTAATACAATGCCTAACATGCATGAAGGCCCTTAACTTACATATTTGGAAGTGTTCAAGGTAAAACAACGATGTCTATGTCCATGTTTTGGAATTTGGACGTATGTAATCTTCTAGGGGAAAGGGGCAATAACGTAATACACCAAAGATTTCATATTTACTACTGAAATTACACAAGTAGATGATATCCATGGTGCAAATTTATCAAGCTCAAAATGCCAATTCAATCGAACAAGGGAATGATAGATAACAACTTAGATTTTTGCTTGTTATGAATAGCACTTGTTGTATCAATATGAGACCAATGGCCAGAATATATAGAGTTACAAAAGAAAAGCCTATATAAGGTAATGTATCTTTAATCAGTATACAATAGCATTGCATTTGAAAGGGTTGACACTAAAATAGGAAAAAATCCAAAGTCCTAATCTTGAAGTAGTCATCATAGCATCCAATTCTTGAAAAAAAGAGCCAATGAAGAAGACGAGTCGACGAAGAAAAGCCGACAAAAGATTTCTTTTGTCGTGGAAGAAGGCAAGCCAGCAAAAGAAAAGCCAACGAAATGAGTCGGAATGAGCCGAGCCGATAAAAGAGCCATGTCGACGAAAGAATCAACATGCTAAAGACTTGGATGGACGCAACGGAAGACTCAAGAAAATACTAGAAATACTAGTAGATACTCGCAGTAGCAACAGCCGAGCACGAAGTAGAACTCGAGATCAAAACTTAGCGGTGACGCCCGACGCAAAGAAAGTCATGTCAACATCAAACCAAAGCTCATCGACGGCAGCTAAGGCAAGCAAAAGCCTGATGGAAGCAACTAAGGTAGTGAGATGAACTCCAAACTGCTAGTGACGGCCATCGGCAAAAGCTCGGAAATATCAGCAACCAAAAAACTAAGAAAGCCAAAACTGTAGAAAACGGAGAAGCCGAAGTAGTAGAAGCTTAAGCCGTAGAAAGATAGTTCGTCCGTGAAGCCAAAGCCAGGACGAGTAGCAACTAAGAAGCCGAGCCGAGCCAGCAAAGGAAAGCCCACCAAGGAGCCAAGAGATGAATAGCGGGAGCAGAGCCGAAGAGCCGAGAGCCGAAGAGCCAATAAAAGAGCCAAGCCGATCCAAAGAGCCGGAAGCCAGAGAAGCCGAAGCCGAAAAACCAGAGAAGCCGAAGCCGAAAAACCAGAGCTGGAGCCAAAAGACGAGATGAGAAGCCGGGGCTGGAAGCCAAAAGCTAAGACGAGAAGCTGGATCCAAAAACCAGAAGTCAGAACCAGGATCCAAAAGCTGGAGCCGGACGGAGCCAAAACCGGAGTTAAATCCAGCTTTGAGATTGGTTTGGAGTCCGGCGGGTGGAATCATCGTAGAAGGCTCGGGTCTCATGGGCGAGGGCAGCGGGCCGATGAGGCGGCCAGCCAGAGCGAACCAGTGGGCGGTGGCGACGGAGGCAGCTGAGCAGCGGTCGAGCCGGGCTAGGCCAGAGGTAGTCGGCATGGCGTCGCACGAAGCGACGGAGCGAAGGCAGGCGTGCCACGTCGGAGGTCTCCGACCATGACGAGCACGAGGTGGACGACGTCAGCGTCCTCATCATTGGTGGCGGCAACGGAGACCTCTTGTGCGCGGGTGCTCACGGGGGTCTTGTCCTTGGCAATTGCGGCAGAGGCTGAGAAGGTAGAGGAGCAGCGGCCAGGAGGAGCGGTGGATGTGCAGCCAGCTGGAAGAAGCGACAGCCAAAATCGAGCTGAGATGAGCTCAAATAGAATGGGTGACCATCCCTGGGAGTGGATATTTCTTCTCCCAAGGGCCAGCAACGGAAGAACAGGTGGCGGCTAGGGACGGCTCAAGTTCAATGCTGGTGAAAACCCTAACCATGCTCTAATACCATGTTATGAATAGCACTTGTTGTATTCAATATGAGGCCAATGGCCAGAATATATAGAGTTACATGAGGGTACAAAAGGAAAGCCTATATAAGGCAGTATCTATATAATGGGAAAGCCTATATAAGGTAATATATCCTTAACAGAAACAACCTTAATGGAATCAACCAGTGTACCTAAATCCATTTCCAAAGGGAAACAACTACTGAGGACCCTGAAAATCAACTAAGCAAATAAAACCATTAGGCATTTAATCAAGAGTATAATGGACCATTAAGCTTGATAGTTAGCAGCATGCATAAGATAGCTAGAATGACCAACATTGTGCACAAGGAATTAAAGTGACCTTCATGCCCTCATATGGCCAGTTTAAGGTAAGGGGTAGAAAGGTAAAAAGAGGAGCACATGCAGTAGAAAGAGATAAGACCAAGCCACAACCACTCATTCTCTTTACCCATTCCAACCAGGAGCCAGCCAAGCACAGCCACATTCATTCCCCCTTGCTTTGCTCCAAACCAAAGGCAGCAACACACTCCTATTCCTTTGCTTCAACCAAAGCCAAGAGAAGGCAGCTAGTCCATTCTCCAACCTCCACCGAGAGCAAGCCAAGCAGCTGGTTCTTCCCCCCTTTTGCTGCACAAACCGAGAGCTAGGAGGTGCACGACAAAAAGGCAAGCACCAGCCGAACCAAGCCGAGGCAAGGTCAGGAGGAGGTCCATAGCAAGAAGGGACCAAGAGGAGCAGATCGAGCCGAAGCTCAAGAAACCGGTCACCTCCAATAGACCAACAGCACCATCAACCCCTCAACCAAGCCCATTAGGAGCACAAGTAAGATAGTAGAGTAGCAGTATTAGAAGGTAGCATGCAAAATGAGTAGATCGGGTAGAATAGCAAATAGATCGGAGGAAATCCACCGTGGTCTCAGTAGGAGGGTAACCCTAGGGGGCCGCGAGAAGCGTCCCGGCCATCACCATGCACTCCCTGCCGTGCATGCATAACCGGTATCGTCATCTTGCCCCCCCCCCCCAAAAAAAAAAAAAAAAAAAAAAAACCTAGGACACCACCCCTAGATTCATCACATACCCAAACTCACCTTGAAATCACAGCATGCATAACTCATTTCTTATATTCAACCGAAGCAACAAAATCATCGGTAAAGCAAGAACCAAATCAAGTAGCAAGAACCCTAGAAACCGAACTGGGTAGAGGCAGCAGGAAGGGGGGGTTAGCTGTGCTAGGTCAGGGTAGGAACGGAGCTCGATTGCCGGAGCCGAGGTTGAGGCCAAAGCTAGTGTTGCCGGGCTAAGGGCCGACAAGGGGGAGAGAGGAGGTGGCCGTGGGTGAGGCCAGAGGCCGGCGCTGAGCCTAGGTCAACCGAGGGAGCGCCGGGGAGGAGCTCAGCCCCAGAGAAGGAAAAAGGGGAGGAGAAACCGAGAGAGAGTCAGAGAGAGCTCGAGCCAGAGGGGCTAGACTCCAGGAAAGAAAGAAAAGAGAGGAAAGGCAGAAAAGAAAAAGAGAAAGGAGAGAAAAGGAAAAGAAATAGAAGAGACGAGACGAGAGAAAAGGAAAGAAAAGAGGGGGAAATTAGAAATTGGGTTGATCATCGCGAACCGTGTTTAGTTTAGCTAAACCTCTAGCTGACTGTTAAGAAAATCAAAATGATAGCAATTAGCCCTATTTAGTTAAATCAGCAGTTATATAAAAGTTGCCATTATATGAACAGCCCAAAATAAGAATAACCACCCTTCTTCAAATAATAATGTTATGGTTGGAAATGGTTGGACGCCATAAATCACCTTCAAATTAATTACCATAGATTAGTATTTAATGATTTTAGGAACTGAACTGAATCCAACAAAAGGACCCTTTCCAAATTCGGGCGAGGACGATTATATTTACCAGAATTTAGGCAAGCTTTTCCTGATCATGTTTTATTAAAGGTTTTCCAATGCTTTCATTAATTACATTACTGCATGGGAAAAATTATATTGCAAATAAAACCTTAAATGGGATGCGGATGGATAGTGCGGATTGAGAAATGGATTGATAATTGGATTGGTTCATCCAGTGAACGGAATAATTGGCGTATGTTTATTATGGTTGGCAGAGGGCGCCGATGAGAAGGGAATAGCCGACGATGTCCTCTACATATGTTATGATATAAGGATGAACAACTAACACTCAGGTAATGAGCCATATTACAATACCAACCATAGTGTGTGAAACTATGAAATCAGTGAGAAAAGGTTGTGCTAGGAAGGTATTATGATCTCCACATTGTTGGTTATATAGTTAATTAGAAGTGAAGCTGAGTATGCCGGAAGTCCCAGTGAAGGACACAAAAATCAGCTGCGGTTGATCAGGCGCTATATTTATAACCTAGGAGGGTATCAGTGCTTTTGTGGTAGTATAGTACAACTGGTACGCTACGGGTATGTGGGGAACAGTCAAGTACACCACTATCCGTTGGCTACCGGGGTTGGAGATCAAATATTGTACTACTGATAAACATTCTGGGACCTCATGGGATGGGGTCACTATAGGTAAAGTGGTACGAACCTGCGCAAGGTTAAAATCATGGATTCATGCATGTCTCCTGCTACGGAGGCTAAGTCTGCCTCATATACGAGTGCTAGTAGCTGTTTTGGTCATTAAAATACACAAACTTTTCAGAAAACCCAAAACTTAATTCCTGTAAAACAGTATTTTGAGGGAAGATAATCATCAGATGGACTTTGGTTGGATTTAGAGAAATTCATCTATTGCATTTTGCTAATAATGCTTGCTGAGTACTTTTGTACTCGCTCTTGCTAAACCTCCCTTTTCTAGAGCTTGACTAGTGCTCAAGCGTCTGGTTGGTTTGACGAGGCGGCTGAGTTCCATCAAGAAGGGTAGGAGGGATGAGTAGCCGTGCATCGGCTTCGTAAGTCTTTTGGTGTAATTACTATCTATGTAATATTCTTTTCTTGTACTTGGATTTGATGTATAATTATAGTACTAGACATGTAGCCCTGCGTGGCTTGATTTGTAATCAATTACATCTAGTCTCTAATTATTATCCTATTGCAACACTCTAAACATGGTGTACTAATTGATAAGACATCGGGTGCGCTCAATGTTTTGATTAGTTAGTATACCGAGATTCATGTAATTATCTCAGTGTAATGGCAGTGGTTATTGTCGTTACCCTGGGCTGATTGCACAGGTCGCCACACAGCTGTACTACCAATACTTTCTGTTTGGGTAAGCTTCAACCATTTACACAAAGAGGGTGGTTTCTACATGATATTTACCCTTAAGCTAAGTCTCAACTCAGTCGTATGCTTTTAAGCTAATTCTTGACTCAGTTATAACCAGTGAAACCAAGGGGAATCAATGGTTTACCAGTTGCTTAGGCTTCATTTCAACAATATTGTGCAATGAAATGTTCATGTAAAAGAATTACATGAAATCTGGCATTTGTATCAATTATTTTAGCTCATTGAGATTTCAGATGATTTCACCACGCCCTGTTGCTAACTAAGATCTCTAAGAATTTGTGAGATGGGCAGGAACCACCAGTTTTCCCATAATAGATATGAACAAGCAACATGGATACATGATATACATAAAACAGAATCTGAACATAATACACAAAAATAATACTTAAAGGCTACTGAGTCAATCTCTGTAAGCAAATAGCAAAAGACCAGTTTTGACAAAGCAGAGCAACAAAGGCATGGGTTATGCTATCTAAAATCTGTACATATCAAAAATAAATTCAAGGCAAATATGTCGACCAACTGAAAAACTAACTCCAAAAACAAGGAACAAGATGCAACCTTGTTATAAAGGAAATTACCTAAAAGGTCAATTGCAGTAATGACAGCTTGCTTTGCAGTAGGATGTTGAACATGAAGCAATCTTCCAAGCATATTAGTTCCCTGAGTACAAGGTAAGTACAGTAACATTCCTCAAGCTAGAAAACCAAAATAAAACATATCTTAAGATTAGTAGTGGCCTATGTGGCCCATGTGAAGTAATAGGAGGTGCAATATTCCCACATTGGAAGCATAAAGTAAGTTGTACTAGCATATAATGCTTGTTGACCTCAAACATAGCACCTCCAGATTAACCATTTTATATGAAGTAAGGATGAAAATGTAAGCGGAGTGCTATGCATATGTGCGCATACCCAACATGGGGACTAGGCATAGAGCAAGCCCTTTGGCGTTACATGAAGCTCCCCCCAAATACTTGATTATGGGTTTTGCCATGATGATGCTAATGGAACGGATTGCGCTACTGTTTTGTTGTTGAACCCCTATATTAATTCATGTTCAGGTATGTTGTTCCCATTCTACTCTCTGGGTGATTTATACGCCAGGTTTCCCCGAGAAGCCCAAGAAGTTGCACCCTATTTGGGGGAGCTTAAGCTTCCAGTGGCGTTAAGCTGAAGCTACCCCAGACAGGACTTGATTATGGGTATCATTGTGATGATCAAAGATGTGCTATGTCTCATTTTAAAAACATTTGCATCAGATGCTTTTAGCACCACTCATAAGAGATGCAATCATACATAACAAGATGCAAATAGACCATCAGAATGAAGCAAAAGAAAGCTGTGCAAATTAATGGTTTCGAAAACAGCATACTTTGCAAGCAATGAACCCTTCTTTTAGAAAGAATCTACATGCACTGTCCTTCTATAGGGAGTACTTTCCAGTATTTTAGCTTTAACAAAAAGTGACAAAAGCACTCTTGTACAGACAGCCCCACCAAGAGCCAACCAACAAGTGCTAAAAGCATGCCTGCAACTGCAATTAAGTGGGATAGTTTTTCTCGCAGAGAGGCCTTGTTTCTCATTCAAAGGAAAAGGCTGTATAAGGCTTGGCTCAACCTAGTAGTTCACGGTAACTCATCAAGACTAGTTGGTCACAAATGCATATGTAATCATCATTCGTCAGCGGGGTCACATCCATACAACAGAAACAAAAACAAGTTTGTTTATGGATTGTATAGCATACCACAAGTGCATTAATTCTGGCTTCAATAACTGTTGATGGAGCATATCTTGCAGCATAACCATACATCAAAGCCAGAGCTGCATATGTATCATCGACATCCTCCGATTTTGCTCTGAATGAGAAAAATGAGAGGAACCTGCAAAATTCAATCGCACATTTATTAATAAAATGAACCAACTGGATACATGGCCTGGCAAAATGAACTAACAAACTAAAATAATAATGTCATTGGATCAGTTTACATGCAGTCTCAATTCCTCTTTCTTCAAATACAGTATGGGACTAGTATTACAAAACAAGGAAACTGAAGAAAATAATTGTTTAAGCAGACCAATTGAAGTTTCAACCACAAATATAAAGGGCAGACCAATTAGAGGTTGTTGATCAAAAAGAGGGAAATGAATTGGTACTTTGGAGATGAGAAATAAAGTTCAATATCCCACTTGGGCACAATATTGACCATAAATTATGGGCGTACATGTGACATACGTAACACATAATCATAGTTCAAATTTAGCTTATGAGTTGCTGTTACAACATGATCAGCACTGCGATTAGCATAATAAGATAGAGTTCTCCTCCCAAAAAGGTCATATAAGTACCTTGAGAGAGCACTTTGCCCTGCATTGTTTAATATGTTCTTCAGCTTCTCTAACACTGTATCCAAATGAGATGCTGCAACCTGCAAGTGTAACTTCAGTACCAAAAGCTCCAAAAAAAAAGTACAAAGGGAAAGGACTTCATTAATGCCAGCTTACCAACCCAATGCCTTGGGCAAGTCCAAGGCGATTAATAGGAATAGACATGCTTGAATGTCCACACATCCAATCTATCTTTTCGCGGACATAAATCCTATCATCAACCTTCTGAAGAAGCATTCCCAGACATCTGCAAATTAAAAAAAAAAAGAGATCACTTCCAGCACATAGATTACATGAGCATGTTCAGAATATCTTTGCACATAGAAGCCAAAAACATCACGTTCAGCACATAGATTACATGGGCATCCACCAAGTAATAAGTAATAACAGTAGTTACCACATTCTGAAATGTGCCAAGAATTACCAGCTTAATGGAAAAGGTACAGTAGAATAAAATAAATTTACCTGTGCAACAAAGCAGAATGTCCATCAGATGTAGCATAAAGATCATATTGTCTGGCAAATGCATCGCCCAAGGATATGATCCACTCATTGTCATTCACAACATCCAAAGATTCTGCTAAAAACTGAAAGATATGGCAAGATTAGCTTTCCAGAGAAGCAAGAATAGCATTTGAATTCTTGCAAAAATTAAAAAGGCCTACAATGTACAAAGAAACAATCCATCTTTTTCTGGCATCTGTGTTAGCAAAATTTTGACTGAAGCAACCAGCATCACCATAATTCTAGTTGCTAAGCACCCATTGTTGGCAACTCTTTATGATATGATTATAACACCCAAACAACAATAATAAGATACTTACATTTATTATCATGTCATCCCATATTTCCTGGTATGTGCTATCTTGCTTAAGGTCTTCAGGGTCACTGATGTAAGATTTCATCTTAGGGACCTAATACTTGCCAAAAGATGCATTTTGTAAGCCACTTCAACAACATGATGAGGGGAATTCGCAATATTACCATTCGATAAAAAAAAAAAAAAACTCTTACTTCTTTGCTGTTAAGTAAATCACCATAAGAGTTACATATTTTGTACATTATACAAATAAACTATGCACGGCAGGCATCATATTAAGTCCAGGAGACCGCCAGGATGGGCAGTAGCACATGGTTTTTCTTTTGGGGATTAAGACGAAAAAATTCAAAACTTTAATATGTGAATACTGCAAAAAGATGTGTACAGAATATAACTTACTCCTAGTTATACATAATTTCTTTTCCATTTAGAACTAAAAATATTAACAGAATGGCACTGAAAAAAACAGGAATGAGAATGCACCCTTTAACCGCTAATAACACTAGATACATGAAGGGCTATACCTCATCTTGCAAAAATAGAGAGAGGTTTCTTGGGAAAAGTGGATCCAAGTAGCATAGCACCTATAAGATCCACAGGTAAAGTGAATGTTGATGACTGGAATAAACAACATTTGAAGTTTTTTATATTAAATAGGTCAAAAAGTCCTAAAAAACAAGGAGCCCGTGTAGCCATCTTAAGTTCTTAACCAGCAACAGCTGGAGTTAATACTTAATTTGAGGGCAAACAAAGTTGCAAAGCATAATCAGTTATTGCAACAGTTCAGTTGTAAATCATGTATGCAACGATGTAAAACCACTGTATAATCCAGATATCAAAGTAAAACAAATAGAGGCAGCCCTGTTGACCAGTGATGATAGTGTTAGAAGTATATGTATATATTCGTATTAGTCCTTTGTATAAGGTGTTTTATGCTAATTGCTTGTCTTGTATATGACTACATATGGCCATTTTGGCCCATGGAATGTAAATGAGTTCATTCCAAAACAAGGTATCAGAGCTAGGGTTAGGGAGAGGCTGACCTCATGCCACCACCTCATCTGCTCTTCTCTTGCGTCGCCGTCAGCCCTCCCACCACCTCTGTTGAGCTCCTCAGCCACTGCCTTAGCCATCACCACTACTGCCATTGCCTCAACCGTCAAGGTGCAAGTGGGTCTATAAGATCAACGCTCACTCCGATGGTACCATTGAGTGCTACAAGGTGCATCTTGTTGCACCTGGTTTTCAACAGGGGTATAGGTGTGACTATGATGAGACCTTTGGTCCTTTTGCTCTTATGACTACTGTTCGCACTCTTGTTGTCGTTGCCTCTATTCGGTAGTGGACTATCCCATATATTAATGTCAAGAATGATTTTCTCAATGGTGAGCTGCGAGAAGAGGTCTACATGCACCTACCTCCTGGGAATTCTATTTCGGACGGTCAAGTTTGTCACATCCGTCATTCTCTCTATGGGCTCAAACAAACTCCTCGTGCTTGGTTTGAGCGTTTCACTTTTGTTGTCACTGCTGCTGGCTTCTCCGCCAGTGATCACAGCCCTGCTCTCTTGGTTCACACCTCTCATGATCGGACTCTTCTACTTTGTGGATGGCATGCTCATTCACTAGAGATGACCCTCAGTATATTGACTTTGTGCAAACATGTCTCAATGAGCAGCTCCATATGTTTAATTTGGGTCATCTTAGCTACTTCCTTGGGATTGAGGTTACCTCAAAGCCTGATGGCTACTACCTCTCCCAGAAAAAGTAGATCCAGAATCTTCTTGATCGTGCTTGTTGCTTGGTGAGTGCACGGTGGACATTCCTATGGAGCATCACCTCTTAAGGATCCCAGTCGCTATCGCCACCTTGTTGGGAGCTTGGTTTACCTTGGTGTCACTCATCCTGACATTTCTCATGATGTTCATATTTTATGTCAGTTCATTTCTACTCCTGCCCAGCTCCACGATAGTCACCTCCTTCGAGTTATGCGACGTCTTTGTGGGACCATCACTCGGCGCCTTTTCTTCCCTCGCTCCAATTCCTTACAGCTTCAGGCATACTCTAAGGCGATCTGGGTTAGTGATTCTTCCGATCATCAGCTTCTCTTTGCTTTTTCTTGGTTCTTCCTTGATTAATTGGAAGACTAAGAAGCATACTACAGTTTCCCGTTCAAGTGCTAAGGTTGAGTTGCGGGTTTTGGCGCCTGTGACAGCTGAGATCACCTGGCTACGGTGGCTCCTTGAGGACGTTGGTATTCCATTTTCTGCACCATTTTGGTGCGATCAGCATTGCTCGGGATCCAGCATGAGTTCACCAATCAGCAATCACATTAGGATCGATGCTTCCTACATGCAGTCAAAGGTGCAACAGCAGGTTGTCGATCTACAGTATGCTTTCAGAGGTTCAGCTAGCTGACTACTCCATGAAGGTGTGGACTAGGGGCCAACATAGCTTCCATCTCTCTAAACTCAGTGTTGTTGTCCACCATGAGTTTAAGGGGGTGTTAGAAGTATATGAATATATTCGTATTAGTCCTTTGTGTTATGAATAGCACTTGTATTCAATATGAGGCCAATAGACCAGAATATATAAAATACATGAGGGTACAAAAGGAAAGCTCATATAAGGCAATACCTATATAAGGAAAAATTATATAAGGAAAACATATATATGGAGAGTCTATATAAGACAACATCTATACCCTTAACACCCCCACCCCCACCCCACCCCTCCCACAAATGCAAGGTATGCAATAGCATTGTATTTGGAAGGATTGACGCTAAAATAGGAAAAATCCAAAGTCTTGGTCTTGAAGTGGCCACAGAACGGCCTGGATGGCGGGGCCTCTGGCCAGTGGTTGAAGGCCAGGAGGCGGAGCCGAGGCCATCGGCTTGGTTGAGGCGGAACCCGACCGGAGCTGTGTCGAGGTGGGTGCCGGAGATGGCCGGCCAAGGAGGCGCGAGCGGCCAGAGGCGGCTAAGGCACCCAAAGCACGGGCGGCCGAGGAAAAGCGGTGGTGTCGCGGTTGGCCGGTGACAAGTCCGACGGAGAACGAGGACGAGCGGCGACAGAGTGGAGATTTCTTCTTCCGGGGGCAGCGACTGCGAAAGAACGGAGTGGCGGCTAGGGATGGCGCAAATGCAACACCGGTAAACCCTAACCCTAACCTTGCTCTATTACCATGTTATGAATAGCACTTGTATTCAATGTGAGGCCAATAGACCAGAATATATACAATACATAAGGGTACAAAAGCAAAGCCCATATAAAGCAATACCTATACAAGGAAAACTTATATAAGGAAAACCTATATATGGAGAGTCTATATAAGATAATATCTATACCCTTAACACTTTGTATAGGATATTTTTTGCTAATTGCTCTTGCCTTGTACATGACTACATATGGCACTTTTGGCACATGGAATGTAGATGAGTTCATTCCAAAACAGATAGAAGATATTTCAGTTGACCAGAATTACAAAGATATATAACCATTTTTGTATGAAAACAAGTCGATATCTAATTTTTCCGTACATAAGAAATCCATTGTACAACATAAAGTTTCATGATAATTCCCCATCAAAAGATAGAACTTCACAACGATAAAGATTTTTAAAGAGGCAAAGTATTCACTTTCTTTTATTTTGGAAGAAAACTATTCGTATGTCTGGAAAGCTAAACCTCAGATGAAACAGATGGGTGGACATCAAGTCAAATACAGCAAATAAAAAGGAATGGTTAAAAACAGGCAGTCAAGATTTTCATTTAAATCTTCTTTGAATGATTTAGGTTTAATTAGTATGAAGACAAACCGTTAGGATCTGGGTAGCAAGTTGACCCCTAGCAAGTGGATTATGCAGAAGCACAAGTAAGCGAGCAAACAAATCCTGCATGAACCATATCGTGATGAGAAATAACTAGCCTATGGATGAGAAATTAAAAAAGATATCTGATATCATGAAAACTACCTCAGGATTGGGCATTTCATTCGAGGCATTAAATTCAGTATATAGAGGATTTGTCTGCGACAACTTATGCCTGCATAATTCAGTTATGCATTTGCAGACCTGCAGATATCTCCACGGTAATCAATATACAGTAAAATAATATTATGCACCTGATAAAAGGTGCAGTATTTATTTACTAGAAACATATGAGAGAAATGATAAGAAAAACCCAACTAAAGTTCATTGCTTTAACAAATATTACAGGTGTAAAAAATAACTTAGAAGTACTCACCGTAGCTACTGCACCTGTATACTTCTTCGGGATTATCAACTTCAAGATAAATGGCCATAGAACGAGCTGGAAAATAGGAAAACCTAAAGTGCATTACTCATATGATGAAAAATTATACGATGCTAGCTCCATAAATTTATTTCCCGACTAGATGAGCATAACGTAAAGATTAAAGAACATCAAGTTTTCACTTTACCTCCATTTCAGGGATGGTAATTGCTAATAAAAGTAGACCCTTTTCACATACAGCTCTTAGTTCTGATAGACCAGCAAGACTTATTTTCATCTGATAAATTAAAAAATAAGATAAATCATCCTCAAGCAATTGACAGTTAACAAGAAATCTGTACAGAATCTAAAATTAAGTGAAACCTCAAATCTTTTGTCCTGGAAGTACTCATTTTTCAGTGTGTTGAGATCATTTAGATCATCATCAGTTATAGCACTATGCCGCACCAAAAACTCAACTGTAAGCTCAGCAGGACACCCACTTAAATAGCAATGTGAAGCCATAACAAGGATTAGCTGTACATGATTGAACTAGCATCAAGACAGTAAATAATTGGATGTATAAAAAAATGCAGAAATCGGTATTATCTATAATATTGCATTTATGAAGCACTAAACAAATGAAATTTCCTGTGGTACAAATTTAATGAACTAACTCTGCCAAAAGTTAACATGGAATTCATTACCTCGGCTAAGGCCATTCGAATACCAAAGCTCTGCTCTTCTAAAAGTGATTTCACTATTTCAACCAATAATGTTTGCTTAGTATGCCATGATTCCAAAAACCTAGACAGAAAGGATATAAGAGTTGTCACAAACAATTCCAAAGCATGGAGAGAGAGAGAGAGAGAGAGAGAGCACCTGGGCAATAGATGTTTTATCGTGCCAAGTGCCCCAACAATGGATGCTTCGTCTTTTGACTTGCATTTCTGTAGGCCAATAGAAAGTAAAAGCAATAATCTATATAAGCCTATTTTGAGAATACTCAGAGTTAACAGGGAATCTGTCACGATAAGGTTTTGACTTTTTTGGGATGTATAGAAAGTGGAATAATTCTGTACTTACACTCAAAAGGAACATGCACAGATCCTCAGGATATGCTAAACCAATCACCAAGAAGCAATGCTGGAGTTCATTGTATGTCTACAGGCGTGTAAATACTAGCACATGAGTAGTAAATCTTTCTATAAACAGCAGCATACATCTTTTATACAGCAATGAAAACAAAAAAGTCAGACAACTTAGCTCAAAAGTAAGAAACAGCGTGAGGATCTCTATTGGATAAAAGAAATCCCAATATTTAACCATGTAAAAGCTTTGTGAATTGCCCCATGAGAGAAAAACACTATGCAGATAGCACCAACCACAAACCACAACTGATGCTCAAACCAGGGCAATACAGCACTCATGTAAATTGACCCTAATTTGCAATGGTACCACTACCACATACTGGCCTAATAAAGAAGGATCTCATTGGTACAAAACAACAACAATACTGTATAACTCAAGTTAGTAGCATTGACTTCTAACACCGGATCCACTGGCCCAAACTCTAGTTTGGTTCTTCCAATCACGAAAAGATAAAAACTTAAGCTGAATTTTCAGTGGTCTATATGAGGAGCCTATAAAACATTTCATATCAGTCCTCAGAGCGTGTACTAGTACAGCTCCAGATATAAACAGAATCTTCTCCTAGGAGACCTGCCAGGCTCCAATCTAAAGGTTTGACAACACAATTGTGTCATATAATGCCCCATCATAACATTTTATATCACTCTCCAGGCCAACTGCCCAGCAACTGTCGTGCTTCGACCAACTACCAAAAAATCTCGATTTTATGAGCACCTCAGTCATCACTTCTGTTTACCAAGCCGCAATGTGGCACTATGGATTACAACTGATCCAATAGAAAATGTGGAATTAATGGATATCCAAAATGATAGTAAAAGATAAGACAGGAGGTACCTTCAATCCCTTTGAAACATATGAATGCTCATCTTTACTGTTCTTGACAGATGCTAGTGGAAGAAGTGTAACTAAGACAACAGTAAGCTCCTGCAACACAAGAAACAACAGATTCCGAGTGATCATGCTTTGACATATATATAAGATGTCAAAAATAACTATACTGTCTAGCAACATTCCGTCACTTCGATTATCTCCAATTCACATATTGTTGCAAGAGAAATAGCAGGAAGCACAATGAACATCCACATGGGAGTACATATTGCATGTGTTTTTTTATATACTCCCCCATTTGTTTTTATAAGGTGCATTTTGGTCCAGCACAGAGATGAAGAAGGTCATGAAACCAAAAGAATAGTAGATGGATGACCATGGTATCCATGTTGTTAATGTCTTGGGAACAAGAGAAAGAACAGTTAGGGTGAGTGTTTACTCATAAAGGTTGAAGAGAGAGGGAAGATGTATGAGGGCAAAAGAGAGGAAAGGTCATTAAATCTGCGTGTGCGCCTTATATTTAGAAACAAGATTGCAAAAACTATACGCCTTATATTTTGAAATGAAGGGAGTATATGATGATCCGGATTCATATCATATGATGTACTAAAACAAGTTATTGACCAATCATCATGCTGGGTATTTCCTCATGGAATATGATTCATGCAATTAAAAAACATGACTATCACAGGACAAAGTGCGAGCATGTAATATATATATATATATATATATATATATATATATATATATATATATATATATATATATATATATATATATATATATATAGGAAAATACTCCTAGGAGTATGTACTCCCTACTCATTGCATGTTAACTAATGTACGCAAGTGGAAGCACATTCTATAAGTGGAAGTTGTTAACTGGTTCCTCCTTGTTAGGAAGTTGTTTTTAACCAAATAAAGATAGGGGTACATACACCTGAGAGTACAAAACGGGCTTCCTATACACACACACACACCTTCTACTCCCTGGTGTAGTTACTCCCACCTCTGAAATACCACATAAACGAATTTGAAATACTCCTTTATCATTTTGAATACACTCGTATACTAATTATAAGGTATTCCAATGAGAAGCACATGAAAAAATTGCAAGGGAGTATATAGTTTTTAGCATCTTTTACAAATACCTTTATATATGGACATAAAAAGGAGTATGTCTAAAAATATATATATATACCATCACAAAAAAAATATAAATACCATCTAGGTAGTCTTACATACTCGTATAATACACGTACATACCCTCTGTTGTGTGAAATACTCTCTACATTGTGAGATATGACATAGGGAGTAACTACTCCTAGGAGTAGAAAAGAGACTGTGTGTGTGCGTGTTTGCATGCGTGTGTGTGTGTGAAGAAGGGGAAGCATCTAGACTAACACGGATAGCACATGTCACTAGGAGGTGGGAGCCGGGAGGACAGGAGAGTGAATGTGAACTAATTCAAGGGATCTTTTGAATGATGATTAGAGACTTTTATAGGGTGTTGATTTGGGGGACCACCTAACCTAGGATGTGCTGGACCATCATGGGATCATCCCATGATTTTTGTGGGATGACCCCATTCCCCATTTTTCTACTAGACATGTGCTAATGAGGGATGAACTGGTGATGGGCCAATGCATTCCATTCCTCCAGCCAAACAAAAAGATGAGGAATGAGTTAGTGTAGGAGCCTAGAACCAACCCCATTCCTCAAACCAAACACCCCATAAGTGGATGATCTGAGCCACCCAGAACTAATCTAATGGTCAACATTGCTAGTTCTCATTCTCCCATTTTGAGGGCAGTTGCGATAGCAATGAACACAGAATATGAAAAACTGACACCAAAATGTGCATCCACTATTTTGTAGCCATGGAAATGTACCACCTCAGACCATTGCATCATGCATTCATGCCACTAATTATATGTCTAAATCATACATTTAGAAAAGTTATTCATAAAGCTTCAATCGTGTGGTTGGCCAACTACACGATACAAGCACAGTGCAGCGATGACTTCACTGGTTAGACAAGTTTAAACTTTGAACATAAAGAAAAACTTCCATGATTTTATATTTTATTCATGGAACATTTGTTAAGAGATGGCAACCAAACATCCCAAAACTCCTCTGCAAGAATATACCATGTTTTTTCTGTCATTCAAAATAATTACAATCCTACTATATTTAGTCATCTAGAACTACTTGTTAGACACTAAAATAATGTTTTCTGCAACGGCAACAGATGTCATTTTTAAGTGATCATACAAAAAATTGCAGTTATACATGAAAACTATCCACCCTTGTGTTCCCTGTTATGTTCTTGACATCTTTTATTAATGGTATAAATGTTCTATGTCCGCCATGCCTACCATCATATAACAATTTTATCATGGCGACCTTGCATACTTACAAGATACAATAATGTACTGAATAAAAGCAAAATGACTTCACACGCTGCAATACAAGTGCCGAATAAAATTGCAAAACACATATTAGTTATGATAATTGTAATACAATGAATTTATAAAGAAAAACAAACATACAAAATATCTATGTATCTATGGAGTAAAAATAGTATGTCTTGAGAATGTTCTTGATTTACCTCAAAATCAAGTAAAGGAGGACCACTTTCTGACAATAATGACACATTAAGAAGGTTATGAAGACTGTGAGATGCAATAAAAGCAACTTCTTGATCTTTCCTACATCTACATGAGCAAAACAAATAAATGTCTGGGAGAATTTGGCAAACATCTTCAGTAAATATATGAGAATAGAAGCCATACAGGTCCAGCATTGTTGGTACAATCCTTGGCAGTGCTGATTTCAACTGTGACCTAGTGATAAGGCCAACCATTTCTCCCAAAGCCTCCACAGAAGACAAACGCACCTGATGAAAATATTAACCAGATAATAAGCAGAATTTAGCAGTTAATTTGATCAGGCAACATTATGCCGGAATTAACAAAAACGATTATATACTACATTACTACAAAAGCAGTGCACTAAGTCATTAAGATCCCAACATAATGTAGCAAATCTGCAAGGGTCTTAAGTGAAGAAGAAGGGAAAAAGTCCATTGTACAAGAGACCCCAAACATTGATTATCCAATCGGGTGCCAGGGGATGTATCTGATAGGAACTCCAATTAAAATAGTAGAATGTGAACTCGCAATCCTAGCCATCTGATTGACAGGGAATAAACAGCAATCACTGATCTGCACCTCTGGGCACAATCGCTTGTCTCCCTAGGATCGAACAGACAAAAATCTCACTTCAAGGAAGTTCTGACTTAATATATTACCAGGTGTTAACAAACAGTCACACCAAGAATTGAAACATTTTTTTGTCAGACAGTTGGATCTGAGTGCACCATAAGATTCCTAGCGCTTATTAAACACACCACTAACCACCAATAGCCTTAATAATGGTGGATCACAACATATTGAACTATTGCAAGATGCTCAGCATGAGATTATTTCGGCACAGTTCTCCATCAAAAAAAGACATGATTTCAAAATTAAAACAACAACCAAGTCTTTTGTCCCGAACAAGTTGGGGCAGGCTAGGAAAAAAACCAATCAAAGTCCATAAAGCCCCTAAACCTTCGATATTAGGTCATGGTTTCGGTACGTGGGCATTCCTATCCAACGCCAACCCTTTGGATACATTCCAATTCCTCAAGTCTCTTTTAACTGCTTCTTCCCATGTCAGTCTCGCTCGAACTCTGCCTCCTCTTATTTTTCGATACGACTTAAAATTCTATTACGCAGCGGTGCCTCAGGAGGCCTCCATCGGAGATATCCAAACCATCCCAAATGATGTTGGATAAGTTTTTCTTCAATTGGTGCTACCCCAACCCTATCACATATATCATCATTGTGGATTCGATCTTGCCTTGTATGACCATAGATCCACCGCAGCATCCATATCTTTGCTACACTCATCTTTTGTACATTTTATCTTTTTGTCGCCAAACATTCCAATTCCGCACCATATTAATGTGGATTATTAATGTGTATCAGTTTGATTGGCAGGTATGTGTTTCTGACAACTATATCATGATGGTCAAGTCTTTGTCCTTGTGGGCAGCTTTGTGCTTTGTCCTTGTGGTCTTTGTGGACAGCTTTTAGACTAGCTTTAGGACTAGCATCTTAGACTACTTTAGGACTAGCATCTTAGACTACTTTAGGACGGCATCTTAGACTAGCATCTTAGCATATGCTTGGCTGCCCTGGCAGCTATAAATATGTAACCCCAACCCCTCAGGTTGGCATGGCATTGTGTGAGAAATAAACCAGAAAATTGCCTCAACTCCTATTGTCATCCTATCTCAATGATAGTAAGAATTGTGCTACTAACAAGTGGTATCAGAGCCGTTCTTTCTTGCAGCCTAAACATCTCTTGCTCATCTCCCTCCCACGCTCCTCCTCACTCTCAGCTAGCAAATACAACAATACCAAGCTTTACGCTCACCCTTCATCTTCCGAGCGATGAGCAAGAAATGCCTCGAGGCTTATTCCCTAGCAAAGAAATTTCACTAGCGCCATGTCGAAGCGATCGCCTCGGCGCTTGCCGAAAGGCCCGGCAGAGAGGCCGGTTGTTGCCGCAGAGGATCATGAGCGGCAAAGAAGAGAGATCGCAGCTGACGGCAAGAAGGGCGGCAAAGTCGGCGGGCGGCGGAACCGGCAATGCAAGAAGGGCGTATGAAAAGAAGCAGCAGAGCTCGAGGCTCTGCGCAAGAGCTCAGCAGCTACGCCGCGACCGACGGGCTCAAGCGAGAGAGGAGGCAAGGCAAGGAAGGCGGCGATGGGCGATTGCCCACCCTCATGAGCGCTGGGAGCCCAGTGACGAGCGCAGACGCGCGGCAGAGCTCCGGCGAGGACGCTACAGGGCGCATCAAGGCGGCAGAGCGGCGGGTACTGGCCGACGGAGATCGTGGCCCTACAGCGGCGCGACTCTCCTCCAGGCCGTACCATGGTCACCGCGGGACCAGTGCCATTATCGTGGACATTGGCCCCAGATCGGGTGGCCTACCCTCACCAAGACCAACTATGTCGAGTGGGCGCGGTGATGAGGATAAGGCTCCAGTGCGGCACATGTGGGAGGCGATCCAGTCTGGCGACGTCGACCACGACGAGGATCGACGGCGTTGGATGCCCTCATCGCCGCGATCCGTCAGAGATGCGATTCACGCTTTCCAAGAAGCGGATCGCCAAGGAGGCTTGGGATGCCGCCGCCGGCTGCACGATCGCAAGCGATCGCGCCGCAAGACCACACCGCAGCACTTCGCAAAGAGTGGGAGAACCTGGCCTTCAGGCGGTGAGGATGTTGACGACTTTGCTCTCCGTCTTAACACTCTACCGCAGAAGATGGTGCGGTTTGGTGACGACACCTACGATGAGGAGAGAGCCGTCGAGAAGCTCTTAGTTGCATCCCAGAAGTACAAGCGGATCGCTCGCTCAATCGAGTCTCTATTGGACCTCTCCACGATGTCGATCGAAGAGGCGATAGGTCATCTCAAGGTCGTCGGCAATGACGAACCACAGCCTCTCTCGGGGCCTATCACCATCGGCGGGAAGTTACATCTCACTCGAGAACAGTGGGAGGCTTGCCAGGGTGACGGGAAGAAGGGGGAGTCCTCTGCCGCGACAGGCGGCCGCAAGCGCGCCAAGCCGCGCAAGGCGCGAGGACGTGCCAAGGTTGACACCCGCGGAGGCGCCCAGGGCGGCGCTGCCGGCAACCAGAGGCCGGCACGAGACGACTCTTGCCACAACTGTGGCAAGCTTGGCCATTGGGCCAAGGAGTGCCGCCAGCCACGACGTGGCCAGGCCCACGTCGCACAGGTGGAGGAAGAAGAGCCGGCTCTGCTCCTAGCACACGCAAGCATCAAGCTGTCTCCAGCGGCATCGGCCGCAGCGAATCTCCTCCACCTTGATGAGCCGAGAGCACACGCCTTCCTTGGCGACAGCTCCAGCAGTGACAAGATTGACGGGTGGTACCTCGACACTGGCGCTACCCATCACATGACCGGTCGACGGGAGTTCTTCACCGAGCTTGACTCCAACGTCCGAGGCTCCGTCAAGTTTGGGGGCGCCTCGGCGTGGAGATCCAGGGTGTCGGCTCCGTCATCCTCACCGCCAAGTCTCGGTGAGCACAGTCGCCACCTGAGTCTACTACATCCGCGTTGAGGAACTCTATCATCAGCTTGGGACAGCTGGATGAGAACGGTTCGGGTGTGCTAGTCAAGAACGGAGTCATGAAGATTTGGGATCGCCATCGTCGCCTTCTTGCCAAGGTAACCAGAGGCACCAATCGACTCTACATCCTCAACGTGCAGGTGGCACAACCCCTCTGCCTCGCCGCTCGTCGAGACGACGAGGCGTGGCAGTGGCACGAGCGCTTCGGACACCTCCACTTCGAGGCTCTGAAGCGACTCAGTGCCAAGGAGATGGTACGAGGCCTGCCGTGTCTCGACCACGTGGAGCAGTTCTGCGACATCTGCGTAACGGCAAGCGGCGGCTCCCTTTCCCAGTAGTCGAACTTCCGAGCCAAGGAGCGGCTCGAGCTCGTGCACGGGGACCTGTGTGGCCCGGTGACACCGGCCACACCGGGAGGACGACGCTACTTCCTGCTGCTCGTCGACGACCTCACCCGCTACATGTGGGTAACGGTCCTCGGCAGCAAGGGAGAGGCTGCGGAAGCCATCAGGCGCACGCAGGCTGCTGCGGAGGTAGAGTGCGACCGCAAGCTGCGCGTGCTGCGCACTGACAACGGCGGCGAATTCACGGCGGCTGAGTTCGCATCGTATTGCGCGGATGAGGGCATTCAGCGCCACTATTCCGCTACCGCATGACCGCAAGAGAATGGCGTCGTCGAGCGACGTAATCAGACGGTTGTGGGGATGGCTCGGGCCCTCCTCAAGCAAAGGGGGACGCCAGCTATCCTCTGGGGAGAGGCAGTGGTAGCGGCAGTCTACAACCTCAACCGCTCGCCCACCAAGGCACTCAACGGCGCCAGTCACGAGGCCTGGCACGGACGCAAGCCGGCCGGCCTCTCACCTCACGGTTTTACGCCTCGCGTTCGCCAAGGAGCTTGGACATGTTGGCAAGCTCGATGACAGAGCACTCGGGAGTGTTTATCGATTCTACGGAGGGTTCGAATGCCTACCGCATTCTCGACCCAAAGACACAGCGTGTGCAAGACGGCGCGACGTTGTGTTCAACGGCGAGGATGGGCGTGGGACAAAGCGATTGACAATGGCTCGACTCGACAAACGACGACTTCACCATTGAGTACGCCCACTTCGAGGAGCCGGGGAGTAAGCGGCTCTTCTTCGCCGAACGCGCCTACCTCCCCCGAACCCCCATCGACTCGGACCCGCCACTCTAGCACCAACGGTCACCCCTCCAGGCACGCCCTTCCGACACCGGCTCGTGTCGAGCACGGCCGGTGGAGTTCGTTACTCCACTCTCCCACGACGGCGAGGCGCATCGACGCGTACCACGACGGCGAACCGTTGCGGTATCGTGCGATGGAGGACCTTCTCGGCGACCAACCCGCGTCGGATCGGGTGTCTCACGATCACGGAAACGCGATTGCATCCGGCGTCACGGCGATGGTGAGCCCCGGTCTTCGCAGAGGCGAAAGACACGCAGCATGGCGTCCGCGATGAAGACGGAGATGGACGCGGTTAAGAAGAACCGCACTGGGAGCTTGCCGATCTTCCTCGTGGTCACCGCGCGATCACCCTTAAGTGGGTGTTCAAGGCGAAGAGGATGAAGCCGGCGCCATTGTCAAACACAAGGCTCGCTTGGTGGCACGTGGTTTTGTGCGGCGAGAGGATCGACTTCGACGATGCCTTCGCCAGAGTAACGGTTGGAATCCGTCGACTCCTCGTGACCGGCCGCCAGAAGGCCGGGCCGGTTCATCACATGGACGTCAAGTCGGCATTTCTAAGCAGCGATCTGAAGGAAGAGGTCTACGTGCGCCACCGGGATTTGCGATCCGGCAAGGAGGGCAAGGTCTTTGCGTTTGCACAAGGCTCTCTATGGCTTGGCGGGCACCAAGGGCATGGAATGCCAAGTTAGATTCCACGCTCAAGGGGATGGGCCTCGAGCAAAGCCCGCATGAAGCGACCATCTACCGGGGCAATAGAGGAAATGCCTGGCGGTGGGTGTCTACGTCGGCGACTTGGTGATCATCGGCACCAAGGATGCGGAGGTGGCGGTATTCAAAGAAGAAATGAAGGCCACCTTCCAAATGAGCGACACAGGGCTTCTCTCCTTCTACACGGGGATCGAGGTGCACCAGGGCGACTCGGGATGTCACTTCAACAGATCGCTACGCCAGCGCGTCGTTGAACTCATTGGGCTCATTGGCGCAACGGCTATCACTCAGATGGAGGAGAGGTCGGCCGAGCCGCGACAAAGACAAAGCAGAGGAGGTGGACGCTACACAAGACGGCGCCTTGTGGGGAGCCTTCGCTACCTCACCCACTGGCCGGACTTGGCATTCTCCGTCGACCACGTTAGCCGGTTCATGCAAATGACCGACAACGGAGCACCAAAGATGCCGTGAAGAGGATCATCCGCTACGTTGCGGGGACTCTCGATCACGGTCTCCACTACCCGAGGTGCCCTGGGGCGGCACACTTCGTCGGGCGACAGCGACCACGCCGGCGACGTTGACACCAGCAAGAGCACGAGCGGGATGCTCTTCTTTCTAGGCAAGTGTCTCGTCGGTTGGCAGTCGGTGAAGCAGCAGGTGGTGGCCCTGTCCAGCTGTGAGGCCGAGTACATAGCGGCCTCCACCTCTGCACCTTTCAGGCTCTGGCTCGCCAGAAGCGCTTGGTGATCTCTCGACGAAACGCCAAAGACGGTGGAGCTCAGGGTGGGCGACAAGTCCGCTTAGCCCTGGCAAAAACCCGTTTTTCATGAACGGAGCAAGCACATCCGGGTGAGATATCATTTCATCAGAAGGCTTTGGAGGAAGGAAGCATCAAGGCAAGCTACATCAACACCAAGGACCCGACTTGCGGACACCTTTCACCAAGCCCCTTGGGAGGATCAAGTTTGTTGAGCTACGCTCCAGACCGGATGGTCCAACTTTCCCACAAGGCAGCGGACAAGACTTAGGGGGAGATTGATGGTCAAGTCTTTGTCCTTGTGGGCAGCTTTGTGCTTTGTCCTTGTGGTCTTTGTGGACAGCTTTTAGACTAGCTTTAGGACTAGCATCTTAGACTACTTTAGGACTAGCATCTTAGACTACTTTAGGACGGCATCTTAGACTAGCATCTTAGCATATGCTTGGCTGCCCTGGCAGCTATAAATATGTAACCCCAACCCCTCAGGTTGGCATGGCATTGTGTGAGAAATAAACCAGAAAATTGCCCCAACTCCTATTGTCATCCTATCTCAATGATAGTAAGAATTGAATTGTGCTACTAACATATCAAAGCTATTTATATAGGTCTAAGCATTATTCACACATCCAAACACATACAGCACGCTCCTATCAGTTGAGACGCTATATTATTGTAAGGGGTGTAAATAGCAACAAGTCAACAACTAAATACACCGAATTGAAGCCATGGCATGTACCTTTAGATCACGCGAGCCTGTCCATACTTTTAGAAGTAATTCAAATACTGAATTCATGAAAGACCTGTCATTGAAATATTAGACAGATGGCATAACAGCTTCCATTACCTCAAATAAAAAAAAGTCATTCTCGTATTTAAAACTTACATAACATCAGTATCGAAAGGAAGCTCGGAGGGGGAATCTCCTATGTACTGCCATGCAGCCTGGCACCAACACTTAAACGCTGCAAATGGAAGGAAAACATTGTATCGATGGATAAAAAAGAAAGCTTTGTCTCTTCAAATTTCCGGAAACATATGACGCAGAAACAAGAACATATGCTGCTGATTGGAGGAAATTTCATATGCAGTACCATTCGCAAAAACAGGTCGTTGGCCATCTCGTACACTTCCTAGGATAGGTAAAACGCGCAAAAGCACATCCTTTAATCGTGGGGTGAACTGCAAGGCTTCAAATAGGAAAGAACAAGTTGCGAATTCAGGAGTCCAGCACAATCAGATGGAAATTAAACTAAAAAAATGTGCTTAACCTTCAGCTAATGCAAAATCTGCAAGTATCTGTAACATGGCTGGCAAAGCAGAAGTTGGTCCAGAAAAGTAAAGAAATATTTCCTCCATCATCTACAACAAGTTTGGTCAATAGATTGGTATTAATGTGCTGGACTAGAGTATTAGAGTCACCAGCACCCAAAACCAACAGAAATGTGAAGAAAGAGATCAAGCCGATAATAATGAAAAAGGAAAATTATACTCAAAACCAGCTACAAAGTTTACTGTAAGTACGCTGGTTCAGTGATTAATGACTTATGAGAATACATTTCGACTTTCAAGATGACACTATACAGAACTATAGCTGACTGGCACAAAGCGAACAATCCACCACACACTCCGCCATTAAGAGTACAAGTTTTTTCCCTTGGCGGTCACCCAAGACAGAAATATACTCTCCTTAGAAGGAAGACTTTGAGAAGAGCAGAAGACTTCTGATGTATACATTTACCGAAGCTAATGTTAACCAGAGCATTATTAGAAAACTAGCCCTGGAGCAACATGAAACATGTCTACCAGAAAAACTTCCAAAATTATAGATTAGCGAACCATTGTTAACTAGAACGTTTGGTATTGAAACTCATAATGGACTTGATGCTACACTAGAAAATGTTTGGTATTAGAATGCAAACTATGAAACCAAAATGAAGTCATGCTTGCGATCTTTTACAGGATCCTTCAATGAATTGTTCTCCAAAAGAAAAGGTGAACTTCTTACTTGGGAAAATTAGCTCAGCAAGACAATAACACCTGAAGAGAGTCCAAGTAACGAAAAATGCAAATGATGGCTGTGGCCAGACGACACTACAAACCTTGTTTGTGTTGGATCATGGCACTATCCACTATTATTTTCTTTAAGTAACCAAAACACCCTTCTTCAATTTCCCTTTTTCACCGGTTCCACTCCAGCCCAGGCGATGTCTTTACAAGATTTGTGCCTCCTATAGCCCCCCTCTGGTCAATGTGATGATATTTTATAGTATTGTTTCCATAAGTAAACCTTTTTTGGGTGTTATTGAGCTAATTGCCCCCATGACCAATATGCTTCCTAAGTAAGCATGTAAAACACAGCCTTGATCATAGTTTCAACATATATATAATGGTTTTATACATGAACAGAAGGTATAATGGTTGGGAAAAAGCATACCAAATCTGGATCGTGTGACCCTATGGCAACAAGAAGACTAGCTGCTGCTCTTTGCCAATCAGCATTGAAGTCCTGTTCGCCAAAGAACAAAAATTAGATCAGCCAAACGAAAAAAGATAGCCAGACAAAACAGGGAAACCACAAAAAATCAAAAGAAGTAAAGGCAAACATAATGCATCCTTATCGTTGAAGTGCATTAGGATAGCCCACATTTTAAATGGGTAACATTATTAATGTTTAAAGCCATGAAAAGAAGAATTAAACAGCTTCTGAGGAAGCATGAGAAATCTTTTAACTTTACTGTATAATAAGCAAAGTGTGTAATAATCAAATTGTTCGTTCCATAGCATTTTATTCTGGCAGGGATTATCAGTTTCATTTTATCAAATAGTGTAACAATCATAGCAGGTTATCATACCTATGGTAGCAACTCTCATATCCCTATGGATGCTAATTTGTTTGACGTTATCTGTTTAGCAACCCACGTAAAATTATCTGTAATTATGTAACTGGAAACAAAGGTGTGGAGCGGCAAAACAGTGGCTTAGTTTCCAGCTCACCATCTAGTATCTCTACTATTCTAAAGCAGCACTTGGTGGCAGTGGTCCGTTCTTCCCACGTCATTAATTACCACTTAATTGCTCTGCTTAATTGCCCTACTTAATTGCCCTGCTTAATTGCCCTACGCAAGAAACGAAGCGTTGGTTTAATTAGCCAGCTTTCGCAAGAAACGAAGCGTTAAAGATAGATGTTTGATCTTGTGAAATATTTTTTTTATTTTTTAATCTTTATTTTTCGTTATCAATTTTGTTTTTCGTAGCAACGCACGGGTATGTAACTAGTTGAGCTAAAAAAACACAAGGAGACAACTTGATAGCATACGATACCTTCGAGCTAACAATCTCTGCAGTTGCAATCTTCGCAATTTTCCGGAGGAACTCACGTTCAGCGTCCCAGCGGTCGAGAGCCCTCACGGCAGAAGCCATCACGAGAAAAATCCCAGCCATGTTGCCAAACCGCTACAATCCACATAAACCAGAACGAATTCATACCCTCAAATTCAATCCAAACAAACCCCAAATCAGTGCCCTAATGAGCAAATTTTTATCCCAAAGGCACAGGAGCGTACCCGACGGCCGCCTCGGGAGACGGTGGCACAGCAGTCGAGGACGAGCAGCGGATTCCTGCATCCAGCAAGCAACAAATTTACCGAATTGCTTCCCGCGGAAGGGAGCGTGGTACACGGGAGCGATCCTTACAGCGGCGCGATCTCACGGAAGGCTGCGAGGGCGGCGTCGCGGGCGACGGGGGAGTCGTCGGCGAGGGAGGCGACGAGGACCTGCACGGCCTCTGGAATGAAGAGAGGAAGCGAGTGAGAGGGGCTGGGGACCGAACGGGGGAGGGGAGGGAGCGGAGGCGTCACCGAGGGCGGCGGCTGACGCCACGGAGGAGGAGGCCGCCATGGAGGAGATCCGCGGCGAGAAGAGGGAAGCGACAGCTCAGAAAGGCTCGAGCCCGAGAGGCAGTGACACGATGGGAGGGAGGTGAGGTCATTTGGGTGGGTGGCGCCGTAGCGGTGGGGACGCGGAAACTGACAACCAGAGGGAACCCGTGGAAACAGTCGCGCCTTCTCTGGGCTTCTGAGCTCTGCTTCTTTCTAAAGTTTTGCAATTTTCAGCTAAATCCCATTTCTTCGATCAGACGGCCAGCGTGTATGGAAACTCGTGAGGTGAAATTTGTGACGGACCGCTCTTTTTAAGGATTGTTTACATCCGTAACGGTTATCAAGAAAGATTAGTCGTTGAAAATCAAGGCATACATTGATAGCATAAGAGCGAAATCAACTAATTTATACAAATAAGGTCTAACGGCTAGAGTTTACAAAGGAAGCGACGGGCTTCAATATAATACATCACAAAAGACCACACAGGTAAGGCCTGAGCAAAGAAAAAGAACCCTAATACCATACTATTTCGCTATTTACGATCTTCTAGCATTCACCGGCGTCTTCAAAACCTAAAATAGGTTGAGAAGCAAGACTGAGTACACAACGGTACTCAGCAAACCGCACAGAAAATTCTGAATATTAGATGCGGGGATATTCACAAAGAAAATGGCAATAAGGTTATTATTATCGTGGATGCAGTTTTGTTTTCCAAGTTATTTTACATTTGAAACACAAACCATACATAATAGAAATAAGTAAAATTTTAAGTTTTCACCAGTTCATCATTACGTCAAGTCGGAAACGACAAGTCTACTTGGGTTAGGTTACGGGATTCACCCCAATTCAAACTTAGCTTCGTTTACCGGAAACACGGCTTATTCGAATACCATTTAAACATGGCTCTGTAGAGCTGCTCAGCTCTGCCCACATGATATCTACGACCATCGTGCCATGCGCAAATGACATGCAACTTATATGCATGCGGCCAAGCCGAGATTATCAAAGCTTTTCGTTGAACTACCCCTCTTTAGCACTTACCCGGTAGTTTCAAAACTATACAGTACTCGGGACCCACTAGCCACGGCGGGAGACGCGATCCGATACTGTGGGTATCTACCGTTGTGAGAATCGGCAGGTGACTCCACCGGTCAACCTCCATTCCACCCCGTTCGCTTAGCGAACCATACTGTCCAACACACAGTATGGTAGCTTCATCCTATAAGTATTCCAAAGGGGAGTTCAAGTACCAAGCTAGGTTGGATCGAGTCAAGGAGCTGACCGACCCAACTTGTGATTGAGCGAGATCTAGGTTATTTACTTCGCCCAAGGTTGTGATTACTTAAATTATGCCTAAGACTTAGCCAATTCCAAACCAACAATCCACACCACTCACATTGGCCTCGTCATCGGTCGAGGTTCGGGCACGTAGCCATCTAGTGGGTTGCCCGCCAAAGTCCTCTCACCGTAGCACATTTTTTAATATAGTCTACATCAAGCCTGCCACTTGATGGTTTTATTTTAATACACAAAGTTTTTAATGTTCAACTAATTAATTAGCTACTAGTAAACGAGGTTCAATAGCTAAGTCTAAGGTTTGCAAAAGGAAATATGTCACAACAAAACACAGTGGGTCTTTAATCAAGCTAGGTGCTAGCTAGGTCATCATGGCATTCTAAAATAAACATTTCTAGCATTTTAACATACCAACATAATGCAATATTAAAATAATTATAACTACAATATTGTTATGGGTTCAACATATTCAAGGAGTGCAGCTTGCCTTGCGAGGCGAGGGGGAGTCCTAGGTCGTCGTCGACGTAGTCGAACTCGATGTCGGTCGCGTCCGGCTCCTGCTACTCGTACTGCTCTGGGATAGGTTCCAACAGCCACTCGGATGCCGGTTCTAGCGCAAACAAAAGCAAGCAATAAATAACGAATAAAACAATAAAAGAAAAGAGAAAAATAAGAAAAGGAGAAATGAAAAGGGATCGAGAGAGAAAGGGCCGAAGGAGGGCTTGAGGGCTTTTGGGGCACTTTGGAATTTTGTGGACTTCAAAAGGCGAAACGGAGATCGTATTTGGACTCAGTGGATCGAAACGGTTGGGATAGTGTATTTTTGGATTTTCGGGCCTTTTTCTGGAATTTTTGGACTTTATTGGATTTTCCGGATTATATAAAAAGGAAATCCGAAAATTGAATTAATAAAGGAAAAAGGGAATCGGCCAGGCCGATAATGGGTCGTCTCGACCATTGTGGCGACGCAGCGAGGCAAGATGGGTCAGCCCACGCCAAAGGCGAGCCTTCGGTCGGTCGAGCAGAAAAGAAAGAGGGGGGCGAGCGACGCAGGGCTTAGGGTAAGGGTTCGCAGGGGGGCGAGGGAGGTGGCGGCGGCGGCGTGCAAGGCGAGCGGGGGCGACAGCACGGGGTTGGCTGGGCGTCGCCAAAGCCGGGGAAGAAGAGGGATCGGGGAGGGTATCGGCGGAGAGATGAAGGGGCGAGGGGTGCTCGGGGTAGCTAGGGTTAGGGTTAGGGATTTCGGCGGGGTGGTGGAGGCGAAGAGGCGAGGCGGTGGCAAGCAGCTTTGGCCGGAGATGGAGAGGATGATGGGGAGGGAGGCGAGGGGGTTTTCACCGGGGGAGAGGAAGAATGGGGGCGAGGGAGATGCACGGGCGTGCGCGAGGGCTTTTATAGCCACTCGGCGGCACGGGAGACTAAGGGGGGTGAGCTGCCCCCATGGGCGAGCGAGGCGACGGGGGTGACAGGTGAGGCGACGGCACGGGGTAGGGTGATGGCGCAAGGCGGAGCGCGACAGGGGCAGGCGGGGCTCGGAGTCCGAGGCGGCGACCCATGAGAGAGGGAGCAGGTCGGCTAACGCGGGAGCGTGACTCGCGCGCAACGCGGGCGCGGCCAGCGAGGACGGGACGACGATGACCCACACGGGCGAGGATGACGCCAGGGCGACGAGGCCGCGCGACGGGACGCCGGCGACGCGACGTTGGAGCAGGCGGTGGACCGACAAACCGAGCAGGAGACCAGGTAAATCTCCAACTACTCCCATCCAATCTCCTCAAATCCAAGAACAGGATTAAGAACTAAGAACGCGATTAAAAACCAATTAAACTTCGATTAGGGTTGCAATTAGGGTTTTGATTTTGGTTTTGAAATTTTGGGGCATTTCAAAATTCGGTTGTTTTGAGAATCAGGACTGAGGATACTGTAATACAGGTAGGTAGGTAATTGAAAGGGAGATTTGATTATTTGTCACAAAGTTGATTTACACTTGATTATTGATCATGCTATATTTTATTGACATGTGGTCTTTGAACTCAAATGTCGGTGAGACATAGCGTAGCACATCATCAAATGCACATCAGTTTTGTGGTAAATAATCAATTACTCCTAGTTGACAAGGCTTACGGTTTGTTCACTGACAAATGAGTTCTTTCTTTGGCTTGAGCAAGTAATTTATCTTGTCTGTAGAGTACAATTAGAGTGTTTGAAAGCTAAAATAATAAATTGATCTCTCATCAGCCCTTCAAAATCTCCACCAATGATCATCAAAGGCGTCTTGGTTCTTGACTTACCAAAAGTATATACAACCCACAGAGGGACATCTAGCTTCGCTTCTTCCGAAAGCTCTCCTACTACTCCAAATGTGGAAGAAGGATTGTGTTTTTTCACATAAAATTCCCAAACCATCCCTTTTCAATAAGATGGTACCAAACATCTACCCAGCCTGGAAAAGACGAGGCAAGAACTCCAAAAAATTGAACATCAGAATCAAATGCCCCTTGAACATCTCCGCACGAAAATCTTGACACTGGTATAGTGGTATGCACAATTGCACATATTGCTCCCAATATCAGATTATCATACTGAATTCCAAAGTTGCAAACACCACCCTTACATACATGGGATCATATTGTTTGCTACTGATGGAAGTAGGGGTGAAAATGGTACGAAAATTGTCGGTAAATGGCTGTTTCGTTTCCATTTCCACATTTTTTACCGGTAACGGAAACGAAATCGGAAACTGATAGGGAAATGGATAATGATGGAAACGAATGCGGAACGAAACGAAAGCGAATATGTAAACGAAAGCGAAAAATTCCACAAGAACATAGTACAGAATCACAATATACACGACCACAAAAACAATGGACACATTCCACCTCCAAGGTGGATACAAGAATAGTGTTATGTTCGTCGGTATCACTAAATTTTTTTCTCAAGTTTATCAGCTGAAGGCTCGTTATTTGTCCGCCATATCAAACCATCATGTCATCCTCTGTATCATTATCATCGATATTCTCTTGCTTCACCAACTACAAAGGTGTAATGCCCTAAAATTTGCATATTATTGTTCGGTGTTTATTTTTGATTTTATGAGATTTATCCTAAATTTTTGGAGTTTATAAATACTATTTTATTAATTTTATGTTTATAAAATTAATTTATTAATGAAAAAAATTGTGCTAAAAATAATTTTTCTAGGTTCAAAATGTTCCAAAGTATTTTTAAGATTTTTTTCAGAATTTTTGAACTCTATTTTATATTTTACATAAATCCATTTGTATTTATAAAATTATTTTAATTTAAAAATAAATGTAAACTCTTCCTTCTCCTTTTTGGGCCAAGCCCATTTCCCTTTTCGGTCTATTTCTATTTTTAATTTTCAGTTTCACTTATACGGAATTTCCGTTTTTGTATCTGTTTTCGTCGGAATTGGCTCTCCCGTTTTTGTTTCCGTATCGGTATTTTTCGTTTCCAAAAAATGGCTTATATTTTCGTTTTTTTAGAACGGTCAAAAAATTTACGTTCTGTTTTCAACCCTAGATGGAAGTGCCCCCACATAAAAGTTCTACCATTAATTTGACATCAATATTGGTCATAAAACAAACCTTGAATCAGTATGAACCTTCAATTCTGTATTACTATGCCTCCCCAGCATGATGCTCAAGAAAAGTTTTTTTGCATTCTTGTAAGAAAATACTGCTTGTAAAGAAAAGCATAAGCCTCAATTTTTGTATCACTGGAGCTCATACGTTCGGGGAAGGAGGTGGCGCCATCAAGGTCCCACGGAAATAGCGTGTCCCAGCATCGAGTGATGGTGGCTCCCAGCATGACGCTTAAGAAAAGTGATCGCTTGCATGTAAAGAAAATGCTGCTTGTAAGAGAAGTGTAATAGTAAAGCCCACTATAAGCTAATAGTTGTTGGCGTACTTTTCGCCAGGGTACCCTCTCCGCCGCGAACAAGTCAGATGGCCCGGCGAGCAGGCGGGCGACCAGGCCCCTCTCGCCAGGCACCGGCCCACGTGGCGGCCTGGCGAGCAAAGCGGCGACTGTGCCCTCTCTCGAGCGCCGCCACGTGGGCGCTTTAGCAGGTGGGTGGCCAGGACAAGTGGGCAACCAAAAGGATGGAAAAGAGGGTTCGCCCTAAAGCCTCTTCCCTTTGACACGCTTTGTCAGGGACATTAATTGTAAAGACGGACCGTCCCTCTGACGCCTCACACCTAACCCGGGGTGGACCGGGCGAAGACGTACTACAACATGAAGAATGAGGCGACGAGATGAGACTGAAGTCACGGGTGTAATAATGAATCGTAGTTCAGTATGATGTCACCCTCTCACCTGCCCGGGCCAGCCCCGTATATATAAGGGAGCTCGGGTGCATGATGGGGGGTGGTTGGTTGGTTGTTTTCTTGGGTTGAAGGTTGAAGGGTTGGAGAGGAGGATGGCAGAAAACCAGAGACTAAGTTCTTCTTCTTCCCAAGGGAGAGAAGCCATGTAACCATTTTCCACATAATCAACAATGACATAGCAGGACGTAGGGCTGTTACCCACATCGGAGACCCGAACATGGGTACATCGCCGCGCTGCTCGCTCTTCTTCTCGCCCTCAGGTGCCGTGTGCGCGCTCCTTGGTCTGTCGACCACCGGGATCCCTCATGAGAGCACCGCCGGGTGTACCGCTGCGAAAGCACCCCCTATCGAACCAAACTTCTCAGCCCAGGAGATATCCTGCCGGCCGAAAACGCCGACAATAGTAAACTAAAAGCCATCTTGTACAATAATTGTCTCTAAATGCTGTGCAATAACTATCTCTTCTCTCTTATACATAAATGATCTACATATGCTCCCGTACAAAGCTGGCTACTAAATAAGAGTCAACTCTCTTCTCTCTTCTCTTTTCTCACTCTTTCACATAGACCAAAGTTATGTGTATAAGCTAAAAGCCGGCTGAAGTGGCCTTATTGTACATGCCCTAAAGAAAAGTATGAACCTCAACTTTTGTATCAATGGATCTCATAAATTCGGGGAAGGCAGCGGTGCCATCGAGGTCCCACGGAAATAGCGCCTCCTAACATCGAGGTGATGGTCATAGGGGGAAGATAACCAAATCCCCTCCGCTGACAACAGCATTGGTGCACAGTGTGTGCAGGGAAAGGAAGACGTAGGACAGATCAACGACGATGGCTCCATTTAGGCCCTAGGCGATCTAGGGCTTAGGGGCGTGGTCGGTAAGGGATGACAGTGGCATGATAGGTCAAAGCCATAGGGAAGGGAGATCTCATAATAGCCAGGAGAAGGGAGGATGGGTGGTTGTCCATAGGAGGCGAGGCGGGGAGAACGACAAGAAGGGAAGGGAAGTGCGGATGGTGATGGGGCAAAGCGATGCGAGGGGAAGGGCGAGTGCACAGAGGGGAGTGACAAATGGTGAGATGGCAGGGGACGGGAGGGGAAGGGCAAGCACGCGCAGAGGAGCGGTGGGGGCGGCGGTGATGCGTCCAGGTGAAGGCGAGCGGGAAGGAGGGAGAAGGAGAGTGCCTTCTCAAGGTCTCTGCGAGCCCTGCTTTTTGTGGTGATGCAAGGGCCTGGGTTCGGGGACACATGGACGGTCGAATCGGCACCCACCCGCAAGATCAACATATCTCGTGACTGGGGTTGTACTCAATTATGGTAAATATGAGGGTTTTTTCACAAAATATGCTGACGTGTATCCCCATCATCATGCAGAGCTCTTCCGCTGTAAGGATGTTAATCCTAGGTCGATTCGCGCGCGATGATGTGCCGTGTGGGAAAATTTGGTCTAAGATTTTTTTTTTTGCAAAAAATGTAGTTTCAATTTTTTCGGTGGTGTTTTTTTTAAAATGGCTGGCTAGGAGCCGTCGTCGAATTTATGTAACCATAGGGTTCTTTGTTTAAAAAAGGAATCGTGAGTCTTTTTTTGCAGACAAAACGGTGGAAGGACTTCATAAAATTGGTTTACCAGTGGAGGACCCCTTCGCGAATATGTAGAAACATTGGGCCTTTTTGGAAAAAACCTATGGAAGGACCTAAACATAATTTTAGGATTTACGGACCTTTTCGCAAAAAAAAATTTGCCACATGGGCTCCCGGTTAGCCTCCAATTCTAGGCGCCAAATGTTATAGAATATATATATATATATATATATAGAGAGAGAGAGAGAGAGAGAGAGATTCAAGTGAAACATTTTATCATAAAATATGTGGTTAAATGCCATAGATATGATTCTTTTGCAACTAGTGCATAATTTTAGCAGCTGGGAGCCTTGAAAGAGAGAAGCCAAGTATCAAGTGGTACATGTACGAGATGGTTCAAGAAAAAAGATATCTATGTGTTTGGTTGCTTGAATGGAACCATCACATCCTGAACCAAGTGATATAAATTTGAAAAATATTCCCTATAGATGCTGAACCATTCCATTCATCCAGAATATTGGAACCAAATTGTGACACTACGGTATGGTGTGACATTATAAAATGTGAAATTAGAGAATAAAAACCTTACGGTTTGAGGTTTACTCGCGTTTTTGGGCTTTCGGGGGAGTTTGGGCCTAGCGGGAGGTATTTGGGCCTTAGGGGGATGAAGTGGGGCGAAGGTGAGGGAAGTTTTGGGCCGTTTGGTGGAACTTTTGGGCAGCAAGGGCTGCTGCCCACAACCCATGCGCCAGCCCCTCCCCACTTGGGCGCCCCACACCCTCCTCTTCAAACCCTAGCCGCCATCCCCACACCCCATGAGCCTCCTCCCCCATCTCCTCTCCCCATTGCGCCACCACCCCCTCCACCACCTCTCCACCACCCTTGCTGCCCCTAGGGGAGTTCTCCACCTCACCACCCCGAAGATCCGTCCATTGGAGCGCTCCACGACGAGGAGATTCGGTGGATTTGGAGCGAGGAAGGAGATTGCGCGAACCGGGAGGAGATCCATTGGGTTTTCGTTCGTCGGACGAAGGTATGGCCACGGGGATCCTTGGGGTTGGTCTAGGATCTGTTCTAAGGGTTAATATCATATTTTTATATCAATTGGTGGTGCTGTAATTGGGTAGATTAGATAAAATATAGAGTTTGACACGTTCTCTGTTTCGGGCAGCATGAGCAGTCGACCTAGGGTTTGGGTTTTCGCCAATTTAGAGTCGGAATTTGGTCGTCCGCCTGTTGACGAAGTTGTAGTTAACTTCAATACCTTTCAGTGGGTATAAAGAACGTCCAATTCCGCCCAGCCCTTTGAAAGTTATGCTCATTTTACCGAACGTATTAAAAACTGTGACGTGATTGGAACAAATCACGGTATTCTGTAGATTAAACCACCTTAGAGTCCGAATCAATCTTTCCATATACTTAGAAAAAGTTAGCAAATTTCCTAAGATACGCGAGGATGTACTCGTTTAATCGATTCGGAGTCTTAGATCCCGAGTTATGCTCGTTGCAAGTCTGCTGTCCCGGCGGGACAGAACCTCTGTTTTTGGATTGTGCGAGTAGTTTGCGAAATCGGGGTAGAAGAGTGTTTGCGTTTTGTTTTGTGGGCATGATTTTGAGTGTGTGGTGCCTATGTGCAGGTGGTGTGACCCCGGGGGTGCCCTCTACTTCTCACCAATCCGTCACCCGTGGTTGAGGCAAGTGTATTGGAATGGGTAGCGGGTTGAAGTTTGCTAGATTGGTTGAGAATGAAATTGAATATATGATATGTTCACAAGCCATGCTTTAATGATTGCCATTGATATGATGAATATGCTTATTGTGTTATGATGCCATGTGTTAATGTACAAGTTATTTATGATGTTGACATGTTTGCATACATGGCATGATACATGGCCCGGGCGGTAAGAAAGTCATAACTAGTCCGGGGAAGGTCGGTGAGAAAGTTATGACTATTCCGGAGAGCCAATGAGTAAGTCCTACATCGTGATTTCATCCACCGCGGTGTATGGAAGCGAGGAGTAGGAACCCTCCATCTTCGGGATGGAAGGGGGGAGAGGGTTGTCGGGACCCCGAATTTGCAAATCCGGACCCTCTGTGTATTCAGCACTAGTCCAGGAACGCGCTAGTGCACACAGTCTTAACATCGGTAAATATCACAATCATACCACTCGATAATAGTAAAGTACTTTAATTAAATAGTCAAACTGGTTACTCAACCTTATGGTCGAGTTACAAATGTACGCCTCGCAGGGCGAAACTTATTAAGAGAGAAATAGTAGCAGCGGAAAAATAAGATAACTTCGTGGCGCCATCCAGTATACCACAGGCAACTGACTGGGCTCGCTCCCTAAGTAGACGGTTCCTTGTGGAGCTCCTCCTCCAAAGCTGGTGTAGTCTCCTCTTCAACTGGTGTTGTATTGTGGCAAGGGTGAGTACTTGGTACTCAAAGAAGTCATGCACGTAATGCAAAGGCTAATATTCTATATGCATGGCTTGGTACAAAGGAATAGCTCAAGGTATATTTGCAGAAACAAGACATTTAACAAGTATCATAAATAGATTCAAAGGAGAAATAAGTAAAGCATAGATAACTTTTCAAGGAGTTTAATAAACATCTTTCCCACCTAATCCACATTTCCATCAACATCATTATTAATCCAACCCAACCTTTCAAATCCAAGTTATTTTTGAGAAAATCTAACCCTTGACCTGTAATTCCCGAGCGATGTCCAATACCGCGGACACGGCTATTCGAATAGATTCTACACTCGCAGAGGTTATGCACTTTACCCACAAGATACAGTCAAACACCACAAAGGCGAGTTCCTCAGTAACAAAGTCTTTCAAAACTTCTAACAATACAAGTGGTCCTCCCGGTTATTGCACACTAACCCTTCCCTTAGCTAAGGCGAAGTTTAGGCCAATCAACTGTTAGATGGGTACTCCGGCCTCACCCAGACGCTCCCCGCACAACTTACACAAAGGGTGTAGTTGACCTCCGAGGTCCCACAGCACGTTATTAGCAACTTAATCAACTAGGTCCGTCCCATTACTGAGACATGTGGTTGCACGTTAGACCCAGTTCAAAGGCTTGCAAGGTGAAGTCCTTAGGGTGACCAGGGCAAGACTACAGAAGAACCAAATCAACATCCCCAATGCCACAACTGGCCCACCTGATTATTCTTACCACATGCCCTGGCCGAAAAACTATTTATCAAACCCCGCTTGATTACCATGCACCACGTGCCATCAACATCACATGATACCTTTCCAAAACAGGTTCAATATATCATTAAGTCAATATTAACATTTGATTGTCCAAAATCATGTCATGAGCACGTAGTGTGTCTAAGCAAAGATACTACAACGATCTAATTTCCCATGTTGGCAATTTAATAATGTCCAACTAGTAAACCACAACTAGGGTGACAAGGGGTCATAGCACATATTTAAGTAATCAAGGTGTCATACAGCAAATTGGTATTTATCTAATTCCCATATTTAAATAACGTATTTTCTAATTGAACTAGCATGCAATAGGTTAAATCAAAATAGATTTCAAAATAGGATCAACATGGTCAAAGCACAACTTGCCTTCAAAAAGTACTTGCTCTTGGTCTTGAGTTGGATCCTGAGTCAATACTTCTCCTTCGAATCCTTCCCAAGACTTCAACATCTTCTCGTAAAGCGTTCAAATAGCAAATACACCAATAAACAATAGGCAAAAAGTATCCAAACATCCAAATAAAATCCATAAACAGAGAGAACAAAATTTTATGAATCTTTAGAAACTGAAATCACAAATTTGGAGTTAAAACACAAAAGTTATGATTAGTTAAAGTTTAAATAATCAATTAAATAATTTTACAGAGAAAAACTTTAGTCCAAAAATTAAATAAAATTCAGATTTAGGTAGTTCTCAATTTTATACAAATTTAGAAATTTGAATCACTCTTATCGGAGTTGATAAGGTTAAGTTATAAGCGATTGAAGATTGAAACAAAATCTTAAATAATTATTTCGAATTTATAAATCATTTTCTTTTTCTGAAATTAATTATTGCGTCAGCCTGGACACGTGTCAGCCTCTGATTGGGCGGCTGACGTCATCCGGTCCATGGACTTGGTCCACACTCGGCTCGGGTCTACCGTGGACTCGGCCACGCGGCTCATTATCATCGACATCACGCGGACCCACGGGTCGCTGGCGTGCACGCCGCGACGGTGTGACAAGCCCCGCCACGTGTCACGCCCGATTGGTTCTGGCTGCGATAGATCTAAACCCTAAATTCGAAATTGACGGCTCAGATCGCATCCATCCGTCGCGGTTTAACAATGACGCGTGGATAGACCCGGCGTGAGACACGTGGGTGCGTCTCAACCCTTGATTCTAGATCTAACGCCCCACATCTAACCCGGCATGCCGCTAAGCGCCACGTGGCTCCATCTCGCCCTTTGGATCTAAATCGAACGGTGACTAATAGCCCTAAATCGGTACTACTCGATCTAATCTACACCGCAAGATCTAGATCCGACTACCGCAATGCATCTAAGTCTCTACGCAAAAGGAATACGTGGCCTCACCTCGAGCGCCGGATGGGGATCGGACGGCGGACAAGCTTTGCGGCTCCGGCAATGGCACTGGCGGTGAGTTCCGCCGGTAGCGAAGAAGATGACTACTACCGCGGCGTGTCGGTCGCGACCGATGGAACGAAGGTGCCCCAAGCTGCGTCTCGACGTGCTCCTCCGGATCTGACTCCACGCGGCGGAAGAAGCCTCGACGACGGCCACACGCTGAAAACCGTGGCGGTGGTGCTCCAACTTCGGCGAGAAATTGGCACGGTTCGGCGTCGGCTCGAGCACCGGCGTCTAGGGCAAACAACGCCGCAGGACAAGGAGAAGGTGGCGGCGGGTCGGCCCTTTAAATGGAGCCTTGGCGCGCGGGTTTTCCATGAAACCCTAACGGACACGCGGCCCCGCTGGCGACGCAATCCGAAAGCGTGACTCGGGTAGACGATGCAATCGTGGCTATCCACGTGGCCCCGACGGGCGGTTTTCACGCAGCGACGCTGGCCAGGTGGCCGCTGGATCTAGATCCAACGGCCGGGCGAGTTATGACCGACGCGGCCGAGTCGAGTCACGTGGCTCGGTCGGGTTCGGTTAGACTCGAGTCCGACTCGGACCGAGGAACAAGAATCGACCCGGTTTCTATTTTCCAGCGATTTAATATTTAAAATAATTCCCGATAATTCATTTAATTCATTAAAAATATCAAAAGACTTTAAAAAATTCCAAAAATTCTGGAAAATACTTTGGATCATTTTGGACTCAATTAAAATATTTCCAACAAAATTTTATTTGCAAAGTTTAATTCTTTAATTATTTCAAAATGGAATAAATTCAAATAAATCCAAATAAATTCCAAAAATTCACCAAAGTGCCAAATCACACATGAATTTAAGACAAGCAAAATTTTGGGGTGTTACAAGGGTGCACACCGACGGGTGTGTACTCAACCATACCGGTATGAGTTTCCAAGGAGACATGTGCATCGCATCGCATTGCATACATGATGATGATGATAATGATATGTGATCATGAATAAGATGATAGCCATGATGTGAGTTGTTGTAGCCATGTAATTGTTCTTTTGTACCATTGCAATATACTTGCTGAGTGTTGAACTCACGCTTGTGCTTTCTTGTTGTTTTAGGTACCATGAAACCGGCATACGGGGAAGGGCATTAGCTACACATCTACACGTAGCTCCACACTTATAGACAATTTATTCATCTTGGTCATGATAATAAGAGTAGTGACATGCAACTTGGTGCAATGGTTAATTGGTGTGCTTGGTTTTCCTCATTTACTTCGTTTGGCTTATGAGATGGTTGGAATCTTTATTCTAGGCTTATACTGCTGCTAGAACCCTTGTTATTGATGATTTAGATGTCATTCTTTATACTATATCCTGTGATCATATTGTTGTTGCTTCAATTCATGGAAAAACAAAGGAGATGCTACCGAAATTTTCGGTTTTAGCATTTACTCCTTTCCTGTAATTTATCTTAATTTATGATATTTAGATGTTGTTTAGCCTATGTTTGGTAGCATTCAGGCATGCTAGATGCCGGGGTGTTACACAAATGGTACATGACCATCTCATCCCATTCAACCTCATCCCATCAACCAAACACACCCTTAAAATTTCACCATTTCAAGTTTTTTTACTGAATTAAATTGCTTGACAAAAAGCTCAAATCAATCAACTTTCTTCCTACCATGTATATCCAACTAGCTTCCTACTTGTATCATCTCATCCGGGCGGATCTCATCAACTTGTACCATCTATAATTATATATCCCATACCATACAATTTTATTCCCCAACCAAACACACAATTAAGGCTTCTTTTCACCTTGTAGTACAAAGTAAAGTCTCAACTGTTGAAGAAAAAAAAAGAACATTTACAACAAAGTGCGCCAACACGTATTTTACATGTTACAACAATTTGGAAGTAAGCTTACATTCACTGAAAATATTATCAATCCTACGGACAAGATGAGAAGAATTACATGTCCATTTCAAATCGCCGTCCCCGAAGCCGTGCCGCTGCTGTTCGATCGCGCCAGCGCCGCAGCCAAGCACCTCCTCGGACTGGGCTGACGCCAGCAAGCCGACACGCCACGACCTCCCCGTGAACGTCGTTGCTCCGACCATTCCTTCCCCTGTGCAGCGCCGCAAGAAGCTCTGCCGGTTTCCCACCAGCCTCGAGCTCGGCTATACCCTCCTCCGCCTATAAAAAGACACCCCGGGGTTGCTACGGCACCACATCACGATCCTCCGTCCCTTCCCCTCCTTCCTCTGCCGCCAGGGTGCCCTAATCTCGCCCCCACAGCCGCCATAGCCATTGGACACGAAGCTCGGTTGGAGTCCAAATTGAGGCGGTACTCGGCTTCATCCCCAAAATTTCCTCACACTCTAGCATCTACCAACTCTAAGAATCAATAACCATGAATCAATTTCGAGCTTGCATCAATGAATTACCTTCGCCGTTATTTGGCTCTGGCAGTCACCTCCTGCCACGGTGACGTGGGGACTCTGGCCGGCGCCGGCGGCAACCACGCCCACCAGCTGGTGTGCCTCGGCGAGCTGGAACCCGTAGGACCCCCGGCCGGCCGCCATGATTGCCCTAGCACCGACGCCGGCAAGCCCTAAGGCCGTCCCCTGCTTCGGTGACACTGGCGAGTAGGGTCACCGCGTCAGTCGGCCAGGGCAGAGGGGTGCCAAATGGGGAAATACTCTTTCTCTTAAGAGGACACACATTTTCCTTTTTTTGGAAAGTTGCATTCCTGCTGAGTTTTCCAACCGAACCCAAATCATTTGCTCATAACTTCTTCATTTTAACTCCAAATCCAACCAAACAAGTTTCTAAATTATTGTTAAATCACCTAGTTCTAGAATATGCAAAAATATTTGAGTTTGAACCACTGGTTGAAATTTAAATTCAAAACTAAAGTATAAGTTCGAAGTGTGCTCAATATAAATTTTTTGTGCCATTTAGGAGAGACGGATTTCATGGCGATCCTTGTGTTTTGAGCTCTCTATTTAAGCTTAGAATTTAAGTTTCAAGCTAGTTCGTATCTTTTTCCAAATTAAATTAGTTCCAATATATGGATTAAATAACGACCAAATTAAGTCCAAATGACACAAAACCAATTTCCTTGTGCTAGTAGGATGGTAAGCAACCTCATTTCATAAAAGCATTTAGGGTGTACCATGCGACCATTACCTGCCACTAACTCTGTTGTTCCATGTACTAATTTATATTAGTACAAGCAACTAATATCTTAATTTCGAAACATAATGTACATACATTCACAATCTTAGCTTCTTGAATTCATAAACATAAAATAGAAAAATCATAAGAACAAGTCCAGTGTGTAACGCAATCTCAAATATGAAAGACCATAACAAAGAACTACCACATAAAATCATGAAACCTAGCTCGCAACCCTACATGTTTTAAGTAAGATCTTTCATTTAATTTTGCATCTAACTTCTTTTTGCCCTTTCTGAGATCTGGATGTTTGCTATTTGCCGGGTAATCGATGGGGTGTCAAATAGACATTGACGCTACCGAGTTTGTTGACGACGATCTCACCGCCAACACTGATCTCATTCTAGACAACGACCAACAAGGCAAGCACCCCCTTCGATCATTTTGATCATATTATTTTACGATGTTTAGTTTGTTTTCTAAATGGCTATTCTGCATGCATTATGTTTCATAACCCCTATTATATTGTAGGTATTGGTAGATACAACCTGACTCGTGGAATTTCCTTAATAATGGGCAGGTGAACCTTGATAACCGTAGGATATGGTTAAGACAATATATATTGTCAACATGGGTATATTGGATTATTTAACCTTCATGTTTAGCCATGCACTAGAAGAGGGTGGTTGAATAAAAGATACATGTGCTTTTATGTAATTTAAAAATATTGGACATGACAGTAAAGGATACTGATATCTTGATAAAAGTGGAAATAAAACTATGATTTTAACGCAGGTGAATAATGGCAATAGCCGGTTGTGCATGTGACTTGCACGTAAATAGGGGGGATCATCGCCCAGATCGAATTAAGGACCGAATGTAGTGTTGTATAATCTCAGGGTATCTGTACAACCACAAGTGCTGGTATGGAACGGCCTTAACTTATTAAATTACTTAGAACTATCTTTGCACAGTGGAAGGCTGGAGTAGTACGGGCTTTCTATGATGGATCGCTTGGAGGGACACTTACACCGAGGTGTTGGGAATAACATTTGCTGATACAACGGTGTACGCCTTACTATGGGGAGAGGTGAGACGTCGGGGTGTATAACCGTTCGTCGTACAGTGGTTGTACATATATCTTTTGCCACCATTAATAAGGGTTTAACGTCACCGGGCTAATGCAAAGTTAGGGCTAGGTAATGTAACGTTTATGTATGATCTCTCTGCGGCACACCAAAGGAAGTATGTTTAATATGCATTGCAAAAGGAGTTGATCATTCCTTGTGGATAAAGTTGTATAGCTCTGCAAAGATTAAACTTTTCGAAAAGCCGTACCCACGATCATGGGAATCTTGGTGCATTGACACTAGTTAGATGATTTTCGCAAACAAAATTGGGAATCGGAAACGTCATTAAAAATTTACCCCTTTTTAGATGATTCAGTACTTACCATGTGTTGGCAAGAATTGACTTCAGCTGTTGTGCTATGCGTTGGCAAATCTGGTTATTATGTCAAATGTTGACAGGGAATGATCAAGTTGTCACTCACGTCATGGAGGACCATGAGTTGCTATATTATCATTTAATTGTTATTTCTTATACTTATCAAATGCACCATTACAAGTTATCGCTTTCAATCTATTATTCAATATTTATTACTCAAACTCGTTCGACGCAAAATGAGCTTAGCCGCCTTTTATTTGATATAAGTCTGCATCTATTAAATATTTCACATACACTACAAGCCTTGTTGAGTACACAATGTACTCAACCTTGCCATCACGGTTTTTTATTTAGGTGATGAAACAAATCACAACGACGAGCAGTATGATAATGCAAATCACAACAACCTCAACGATGAGTTTTTCTAAGGTTTACCTAATCAATTGCCTCTTAGGTTAAAGGCTAAGGCAGGCTAAAAGCTATTGGAATTTCCGGCTCCATGTTTTCTTTACTTAATCCTGAGAATAATTTGTATAAATACCTCATTAAGTAATGTAATCAACACTGTATGTGTGTGATGTCAGCTTTGTAAAAGTGCATACTAGCCACTGATCATAGGAATAGTATTGTTTGCACTTGGTACCCATTTTTGTATTCTATACTAAAAAAAAATGGGGCCTTACAGATTCTCACAAAAAGACCTTATGTTTGTTTAATCAATCTCAGCATGCACGTAATCTACAAATGCAAAATTCTTCTGGAGCTCGTGAAATGTGTACGCCAGAGCGGCACTAAGCAAAGCAGCAGCACCAAGCAATATTCTGAGCTGAACATCTGCAGGAATCCCAGCAGTTGTACAGAACGCCACCGTCGCTCCCATGAAGACCTTCAGCAGAGTCTGGAAGGCGGTGTATGCTCCTTTGCAAGATGAGCATTTCAGTGTGTGCTGCTCATATCTGTCTAGCATCTGCATAAGAAGTTCGCAACTTGGTCAACACAAAGTCAAATATAAGAATGGAAGAAGGGATAGAAGAATTACAGAATGCAGAAATAGATAATATGATGGAAGTTTCCTTATGCCTACTACAGGTAGATAATACTGTTTTCAGGTTCAGTGGGGTATAGTGAAAACTAAAAGGTAAACCTTGCTATTCCGGTAAAAGGAACTGGTACGGTTAAACATGACTAAGCTACCATCCTCAAATGTCTGATTGTTTGGTACTAAGGGTAGTTCAATGCTATCAGGTCTCCATAAAGATGTAGTGTGTGTCACTGAACTAGACGCTTTGTGAGACTAAAGCTGGTTGCCCTCAAGGCACTGGTAAATATGACAATTCGTAATTCAAAACATAAATTGCATATTATGACAAGGGACAATACCAACAATGAAGAGACATACAGTAATACAAGCATACTGAACCTCATCTGTCTAGATAAATCCAAGTATGTGCAAGGAGGATAAAGTAAAATGCTACATGGAAATAAATTATCAATGCATAGATAATTCACATGATATAAGGATGTAAACAAAACAAAAACCTTTAATCATCAAAAAGATAAGCATATATTAATATAGAGTAAATTTCACAAAACCACACTAACCTTGGTAAAAATATCATAAAACTACACTTTTAAGTAATAATTTCAGATAACCACACTTCCCTTGGCACAACATTTCACAAAACCACACTTTAGAGTATTCAACGGATTGGTCCCACTTGTCGGCCTCACAAACCTATGTCGTTTCTGTTGGCTAATATGGATAGGCTTTTGAGACCGACAAGTGGGATTGGCCCATTAGATATGATGGTAATGCTTGAAAGTGTGGTTTTGTGAAATGTTAAACAAAGAAAAGTGTGGTTCTCTAAAATTGTAGCTTCAAAGTGTGATTTTGTGATAGTTTAACCAAAGATAGTGTGGTTTTGTGAAATTTACTCATTAATATATGAAGTTTGAAGGAAAAAAAAAAGAACTGCAGAGAGGCTCTCTGGCAACCTAGAAAATTTTTACCTCACGCTTTGAAAGGACAGTGGAAGGTAATGCTTCTTGGCTAGGACTTCCAAACCAGTCAGGTTGGCTATTGCCAAATTTCCTTAACCATGTCCGGAATGCTAAAACAAAACGATCAGCTTGTGTGGGTGTGAAGGTGATCTTTGTGTACTGCTGATTAACATCTGCAGAAGATTCCTTGGATGCAGACAGGAAAATCTTCTCCTGGCCTTGAAGAACGATCATATCACCATCATAAACCAAATTTGAAGTCCAATGTTCATACCATCGAGGGACAAGCTGCATTACAAATACAAAGAGAAAGAGAAAAGAGCAGGGTTCAGGATATCACATTATATTTTCAAATGTGATGACAACATGAACTATTAAACTCCATGCTTATTCTTTATAGAGTATGGACGGTCCCTGCCATTTTGCCTCAAAAATATGATGAGAACATGTTCATTCGAAAAAGAAAATATTGATAACACAACTGAGGAAAAGAAGGTAAACAAAGAAAGGAAACACAAGACAAGCATATACCTGCCACCATGCTTTTCCTGGCATGGTAAACCGAAAAAAGTTTCGAGCGCTACAGACAATAGAACGAGTCTTCCCTGGGGCCATTGGAATGTTGAAAGAGCAAATCCATATGACCCATTTCTGATCTCCAAAAATAGGTAACTTTGTGTCTATCTCTATTCTGCACAAACCAATTATCAAAAGGTCAGTCTCATAAATTGGGGAACCGACAATATGAGCTACTCCACCACACCAAAAAGCAAATATTGCAAGAAAAGGAAAAGAAAATGGTCAGGGTGTTTTGCTGAAACGTACTTGTTCATTGCATAGCAAGGGGCCACAAAGGTTGCACTGATGCGAGGATTACCAGAGTTTGCCCCCGAATATCCCCATGCGCCACTTGATTCCATCTTGAAAGGTAAAGGCTTGGCTCTATCTCTTCGTCCAGTGACCTGCGAGAGGATTTAAACTCTGAAGCATGGGTGATGCTGTTGGCCTCATTATCTAAAGTAGAAAATCAAGATAAACTGAATTCTGTTCTCCACCTTCACTTTGTCATGAGATCCTAATATATAAGTTCTTATGCTGACTTCCATAGATTATGAGGATAAGACAGCTGGTTATGTTTTAGATTTGTTGAAACTATGTTATATCCAAACATTATAACAAAGCATGTTATTTGTCAGTATGCCAAGAGTCCAAGATAGATTCATAGATAGCAAATATGGTCGTGCCAATAAAATAAGTATTGTCCAATTTTAGCATAAGCCAGTAGCGTAGGTGAAGAGAACGAACTATTCTGTAGTAAAATATTCATAGTTCAAGGTGCAATAAGTAGCCCAAAACTGCACACCGGCAATCACAAAAAATTTGACGTGCAGACAGCTGTGCACTTTTGTCCACTAGAAGCCATTGTGAAGAAATTCAACAAATATACCAAAACCAAATTGAGGTGGCAAACTTGAAGGTTATATTCCATGAATAACAAACCATAGTTACTAGATTCGCTGTAAACCCTCGCGAATCGCGAAATCGAATTCGTTGAACCCAAACTGGTTTAGGGTACGGGTTCGTGTTTGCAGTGGAAATTGGAAGAAAAAGTGACAAACCATGAACCCAAATCCCGTACCCCAACTCGGACTAACCGTGTTTCTAGTAACTATGTAACAAACAATATACACAACCTGATTACAACAGAAGTTCATTTGTAATATTTGACAGTTTTAACTGCAAGATAACCACGACTAGCCTGAAGTGCCAGTGTAGCAAACCACTAAGCATTCTCAAACCTAAACGCAGCATTACCTTGTGGTGAGCAAATTCTATATGTGACGGATCAGAGACGTTTTCCATCAACGTATCATACCCATAGAACAGATCCCTCTGGATCGTCACAGCCGAGAAAGCCGGGTCATCAAACTCTTTTGGCAGCCTGAAACCAGACAAGGCCAAATTTTATCACCCGAATCCTCAGTCAACTCAAATTCAATGAATAATCTCCAAACTTGACGCACATGGGAGGTTTGGTAGCCGCGGCCTTCTCCCACCCATTCTCGTCGGGCCACACGAAGAGCAGCCCCTGAGAGACGAGGGTGGGGAACTTGGTCGCGCACGCCCTCGGCGATCGCACCGCCCGGGCCTCGATCCCCTCGGGAGCGGCCTGCGGGATCCTCGTGCAGGCGCCGGAGCCATCGAATGACCAGCCGTGGTAGGAGCACTGCAAGCACCCCGTATCGTCAATCCTCCCCTCCTGCGTACACAGACAGGCAGAATATCGTTGTGAATACAGTTGGATCAAATCTAATCCAAAAGAGGAAGAGATCGGAGGCTACGAGGCGAAGAGTGTGAGGTTGTTATACCGAGAGGGGGGCGAGGCGGTGGGGGCAGCGGTCGTCGAGGGCGACCCACTCGCCGGATTTGGGATACTTCCAGATGACTAGGTCGCGGTTGAGGAGCTGGAACGGCGTGGGGAGGCGGGGGTCGAGGTCCTCGACGAGGGACACGGGGTACCAGTGGTCCCTCCACACGAACTTCTCGCCGGGCTCCGGCGACGACGTGCTCGGCTCCGCCTCCTCCGGCGCCCGCTCCGCCTCCCCGGGGACGGATGGCGGCGCGGCCACGCGGAGGCGGGTGCGAGGGCGGCGGAGGTGGCGGGAAGCCGGGAGCGCGGGGACGGAGGGGAGACGCGGCCGGTGGGGCGGCGGCAGCGGCCTCGGCGAGAGGAGGAGGGAGGGCGTCGGAATCGTTACGGGCATCTTCTTCGGCTCGTTCGAAGCGGGGGAGCGGATTGGCGGAGGTTCCGGCTGTCGGCCGAGTTTTTTGTCGAGTCGGTTTTATACCTCGCCAGCGGATGGTTGGAACTTGGAAGCAGAGCTTCTATAGACCCTGACTCCAGAAGAATGGAGTTCTAGCACGTTAGGGAGGAAGAAGAGCTTCGAATTTTCTCAAGCTGAGAAGCGCGAACTGGAGTAACAATGGCAATTGGCAAGGTACCACGAAGTTGCGTGACGGCAGAGGAGGGCAGAAGGCGGGGACAAGTGTGTAGGAGCACGCGTTGGCGTTTTGCGGTGGAGCTTGGGCCGGCCAGCCAACCGCCGCCATGGCAACCCGGACGTTCAACGACCTGACTCGTGAGAATGACACGAGCCGAACGCCGCGAGAGTCCACCCATTCGTTTCAGAGATCACATCGCGGCCACGGGGAGACTCTAGAATCTGGAACGTCGAGGCAGTTGAATGAGCAGTTCGAATTGAACTACTACCCATGACTAGAATCTGAAATTTCAGAATGCAAGAGCAGTTCGGTTCGAATTGAACTACTTTTGAGAGGTGCTTCTATACTCTTCCTTTTAAAAGTTGCACAACTATTAAAGCATGAATGAAGAGTAGATGGTGATTACTTACCCCTTCGATTGCTTTAAGATTCAAGAACTCAGATTGTAAGGAAGAAAGATAAGACCTCTCACTACTTTTTTATGTCTAAATTTATAAAACGTATTTCTTCATAGCATATATATAAAAAAGATATTAAAAATAAATAGATTATTCCTCACTATTATCACTAATACTATATTCTATGCAAACACGCAGAGAATATAAAGTGATGGTAAATATTTATTAGAGTATCGATGAAACATCATACTAATTTTGCATTGAGATGTGAATTACGTTATATATTTATGAACAAGACTATAAAAAAATACGAGAGGTGCTTCTATACTTTTCTTTTTAAAAATTGCACAAATACTGGTTAGACTTTGGCCAAGAGCATCGTATGATCCACGTGACAGATTCGAACACTGTTTTCTCTGTTCGTTATCGGCCATCAGATTGAACGGTGTAGGCGGAGCAACATCAAATGAAGTGTTAGCAGGCGGCATGACAGGAACATCAACCAGAAATCTAAAGGTAATTACTGCAACCTCACTATGGACCTCAGTCCCATGAGTGGTATCAGCCAGGACCTCCACAATAGCCATAGTAGGATAAGTCAATACCTCAACAATAGCAACTTCAGAAATCATCTTCACATCTCTTCCTCACCCAAAGAAACATGTGCAGTCAGAAGGGCTGCTCTTCCTGCTCACGGATAGAATGTCTCGAGCTTCAAATCCCGTCTTTATCGCCAATATATAGCTGTAACAGTGTTCAGCCTCACTCAAGCAAAAAAGATGAGATTCAGGCACTGTTAAGTGGTTTCTGTATGTGCTCTTAAAAGCCCCGATATTATACCTCGGCTAATGTAGTCCACCAGATTGAACGGTGTATCATCTTTCGAGCTTACATCTTCTGATTTACTACAAACTATACGTTCCATCACACGATTCATCCTGATCCGACGTCCTCTTGCCGGGCTATCTGTTCGTCACAAAATCCACAACCTGCATGAGAGCTGCTGCAGTGCTGCTCTCATAGTCACGTACTCATGTAGCATTGACAAGGGATGCAGGCTTTGACATCAAAACTACTTTCTTAAAAAAGAAATAAAGAAAGACATCAACAATGCTCTCATAAGTCATAAATCCACGTCGACATCACAATTCACTAGGCGCCTCCACACTTAAGAAATCTTACTCGGCCAGGCACAAAAGCTTCTTGTCATCAAAGACACAGTACAAAATCGACTTGCTACGCAATATGCACTAAAGCAAAAGGTATATATAATCACTCGTCAGCGTTCAGCAGGGGCGGACTAGAGGGTGCAAGGTATGTTCCGGCACCTTCAAAAATTTAAGAAATACTAAAAATTTACTTCTTTAATAGACTAAATTTATTTATTGAATTGATTTTGATTTTGATGGTTTGGGATTTTTAAGACCTTAGAATTATTTTGTATCGTATTTTTAGCAAATTTCAAATGTGTGTGTGTATGTGTCGGGTTTATAATGGTACAAAATCATTGTAAAAGACTATAGAATTCTGTGTATAAAATATACACCTCCATTAAAAAATTTCTAGTTTCACCACTGGCGTTCAAGATCGTGCCACCGCTAACTGATCGGCTGAAGAGTCACTATTGGCTTTAGCTTATGTATGGCATATGCAGAGCAAATTCTTGTCGCGAAACCTCGGCACCATCAATCGAATAGCATTTCTCCCAGTGGAAAGTGGAAACAAAATTGCTTAGAATATCTTGCAATGATTGCGGAAATGCAACGGCATGGTGCGTGCCGAACGACACATCAAATGGCCAACGTTTGCGCCTCTGCATTACACATCTGGTTTATATCCAGCTACAACCCCATCGCCTGTTCAGTTTTTTGTGTCAGCTTACTCTTGCGCTCACAGAATGTGGATTCCAATTCTACATGGTTACTCACGCATGATGCCTGTTCATATGCCCATGTATGATGTATCCAAAGTTCCTCAGTGTTTCTTCCAACTGCAAGTATGGAACGCACATTTCACAAGACAAAATGTATCATCCAGAATTCTTCAATTCCGAACATGCCTTGAGCCCTTGAGTGTGCACTTCAATTCCAAACATGCCTTGAGTGTGCATTTCTACATCGGCAAGAGCATATCTAGAGAAGTGCTTCTATGCTCTTCCTTTTAAAAGTTGCACAATTATTAAAACATCAATGAAGGGTAGATGGTGATTACTTACCCCTTCGCTTGCTTCAAGATTTGTGCAACTTGCACTAAAAGAAAAAGCATAGAAGCACTGCTCGCATATCTAACATATGAACACTTTGCTGCTGCTACTAAACAAGGAGGTAAGAATCAAACATGCAAGCGTAAACACAACCAGATCATCACAAACAGAATAACAACAGTGCCAGCACCACATTACAGCTTAGCAATCAAGAGTACCCATGATAACGGACTAGAACACTGCCAGTTCCTTCCAGGCATCTCCACGAACAAAAGGCGGACAGCGCCAACATCACTAGATTGCAACCAACAAGCCAGAGTAAATAAGCGGTATCGCGACCTCCCCTTTTAGAGATGAAAAGGGGCCTAGGGTTTCGCACATTACAACCCCCGGTGGCCGCCGCCCTCGCCGGGACGATCACTTGGGCAGCATCTGCGCTGCGGCAGCGGCCGCCGCCTCCTGCTGCTGCTGGTAGTTGAGCGGGCGGCGGAACAGCATGATGTGAGGCTCCGGCCGGTGGATCGCGTAGTGCACCCACCCGCGGCTCTGCTGCACGCCGATCGCACGCCACTCGTTCTGGGGAAAAAAAACCACGTGAAAACCCCAGTTCCCAGCTAGACAACCAATGCAACCAAGAACGCGATTTCACAAGAATGCAATTGGAAATCTCGATGGTTACCTCCGAGAGGAGGCGGTTCTTGGGGAGGAGCTTGGCGACCTCGGGCGGGAGGACAACGTGCCTGCACAGGGCAAAGGGGATCATGCTAGGGTTTTGCAAACCACGGCACACCGAAGAGACAGAGAGAGAGGGGGCAAAGACCATGGGCTAGGGTTTCGCATCTACCTGTACTCGTAGGTGTCGTCGAGGTACTTCTCGGAGTACTGGATCTGGCCCATGTTCACCACCACTTCTTGATCAGCTTCTCTACAAGAAAAATCCCCGAAATCTTTCAAAAGAAAATCCGAACAAACCCCCCAATCACGCAATAATCGGAGATCAAGACGATTCATGCAGAAACATTCCGAGGAAAACACGAGGAATAGGAGGATTTGAGAGGAAGGCGAACCACGAAACCTTCGAGCGGAGGGGGCGCGGTTGGGTGCGAAGCAGCCGAAACGAGCAGCGGAGGGAGGAGGAGGAGACGGGGGTGGGGTGGGGAGCGTATATACCTATTTAAAAAGGTGCCGGGCGGGCGTGGCCGTCGGTGCGGAGATGGACGGGCGAGATGGGTCAAGTGGTCGCTCCTCGTTACCGATCGCCAGCGGATTCGTCGGCGGCGTGGGCTGGAATTTTTTTGTGGCTTGAATGAGGAAGCGAGAGAGCGTGGATGGGAGGGAGTTTTGAATTTTGAAATCCACCGAACCAGAATAGAGGAGATACGAATCTTGCAAATTCTACCGTGCCAGGGAAGGGATTTTGGAAGCGCCCCAGATCGTTTGATCAGAATAGAGGAGATACGAATCTTGCAGCTGGGCCGAAACTTGGCAGCTTGCTGGTGCCGTCTGCCTCCCCGACGCTGACGAGGCCTCCAGTGGCCCAGCCCGGCTTGCCTCTGGTCGAAACCTGAAAGCCCATAACGATTGGGAAACCCAGGCCGATTTGTGGTAAAGGTGGGCACGGAGCCCTGAAGCCCAGCAAGCTTTCCGCCTCTCTTGACACGGAAACGACCCGAGCACAGTACATTGGCCGTGGAGAGAAATGCATCCACTCCTCATCAGGGCTCTGCATGGCCCGTGACAACGGACGATTTTTTTTTTTAAATAATACCTTTTTTAAAAGGAATTGCGGTTTTAATACTCGAAAAATTAAAATTGCAAAATTAATATGTAATCGCCAGACCGTACGTCGAATACCCTATTTTCGCCATATGGTATGGCGAATACACTATTTTCGCCATATGGTATGGCGAAAATACCCTAATTACCTGATTAAAAGTCGATTAACCGTCGGCTGTTTGGTTAAGGCTATTTTCGCCAAATCATATGGCGAAAATAGTATTTTCGCCGTACCATATGGCGAAAATACCCTATTTTCGCCATATGGTATGGCGAATACACTATTTTCGCCATATGGTATGGCGAAAATACCCTAATTACCTGATTAAAAGTCGATTAACCGTCGGCTGTTTGGTTAAGGCTATTTTCGCCAAACTATATGGCGAAAATAGTATTTTCGCTATACCATATGGCGAAAATACCCTATTTTCGCCAAACCGTATGGCGAAAATAGGGTCTTCGCCATACCGTTCGGCGAAAATAGCCTTGATTCCCGTGTAGCATATTAACTGCGGATTTAGTGTATCGTCGCCACACGGTTCGGCGAAAATAGGGTATTCGCCGTAGGGTATGGCGAAAATAGGGTATTCGCCGTACGGTCCGGCGATTACATATTAATTTTGCAATTTTGATTTTTCGAGTATTAAAACCGCAATTCCTTTTAAAAAAAAGTATTATTTAAAAAAAAAATTCGACAACGGACTCCTGTAAAGTCCAAGCGGCAACATAACCATCCGTTGTAAGCTTCCTTTGGAATTTCGGATTTGCAGAAGCTGGTAGTTAGCAACTTAGCATATTGCAAAGAGTTGATCGCTGTAGTAGTGTAGTAGTCCTCTTCGTGCTTTTGTTCTTCAAAAATACCCATCTATAGTAAAATTTACAAAAATAGTCCCTTCTCTACGGCGGAAGATATCAAACCTGAAGGTGTGTAGTACAGGTGGGCGTGCGCGTGGAGAGCACGGACGGAATCACGCATTCGGCCATGGCAAGATTGCAAATCTCACCGAGTTTTCTTGGCCGCTAATTTAACTTCTTCTTTTTTCAAATTTTGGTGTTTGTGTTCGCGCCAAAAACGTGAAGGGGGTTTTAGGCCTCGAACACACAAGACAAACACCGGGTTTGCAGAGCGTGCCAGTCGATTTGACCTGGGTGAAATCGGTCAAAATCAACAATCGGCGATGCGCAGCTATGTTGATTCCGTCGACTTGCAGAGAAATCTATGAAGCTAAAGCAATGTAAAAGAAAAGGTCAGAAAAAGTAGTTGTTGGAATTGATTGATTCTCTTTGCTTGGCGCCCACCCTTTTATAACACGCTGGCCGATCCGAGTCGCACATGGATACGGTGTTTACCGTGTCGGCCTCTTATCCGATTTCCTTTCCTTTTATAGAAACGGATTCCTTTTCCGAAGTCGTTACCGATTCTTTCTCAGACGGATACTTTTCTATTTTCAGACCGATTTCAATACATGCCGAATTTTGGTGCAAACATATGCCCCCATTTTTGAAAGGTAACTTGTTATCTTTCAAAAATCCTTCGCTCTTTCGTGATCGGCTTGTCGCTTAGGATTCACCTTGGTAACTTCCCCATTAATAGCGCCGCAATCTTCTCGGTGCGTTTTCAATGCAAAGAATCGTTCCCGCCTTTTCACCTTCTCACCGAGGTATAAATATGAGGCTCCCTGCAGTCATTTTCACCCTGGCGTGCTCTCGTTAATCTGAAATCGGCTTTCCTCCGCTTCAACCCTTCTTCTCATAGCATCGGCTGAAATGGACGCATCTCGGTACTTGTTCGATCCCAGATAGCGATCATCAAGATTTCCTAGGTCCTATAGGAACCATAGAACCCGACATGTCATTGGAGATGAAATCCTAGACTCCCTTTATCGGCTCCTGGTTACAACATCAATGAGTGGTCCAAAAGTTTTAGGGCTTGGCCGATGACTCTCAAGGGTGGAGGTCTGGTACATTAGAGTATCGGCCCAAAAGAAAGCAGAGTGGGAAGGTATGGGCATCGGGCCGAGTGTATCCCCTCGTCCTTAGCTGCCGAGCCCAACGAATCTTTAGTAGCCGCTGCTGCTATTTTTGGTCGGACTCTTTTAACGCCTTCTTTTTCCCAACCGGTCCCATCGGCCCAACCCTTTTAGATATGGCTGAATTATCTTGTCTTAGACACGATGGAGAACAAATATCGGCTTTTAGTGGGAAACCTCGCATACAAATTGACCAGAAAAGGGAGAAGGTTGGTCCAGATACATCCAAAATAACAACAAAGTAATCGCCCTCAGATCGGATGAAGAACACGTAGCCTTTATCAACTTATGGTTAGACCGATTCCTCTTCGTGGCGCTTCCTAGGACCAACCTGGTCTATCAATTTATGTCGAGCAACTAGTTATGGGTCGTCGGCTATCTTTAGGGAAATCCTTCTTTGGGCGCAGTATACCATATGATGCATATCATCGAGTCGGCTTTTATCGCAATGGTTCCTATGTAAATCGGTAATGTTGGCGGCCCTCTTTGGTTTATCCAGATTTGGCTTTACTGCGTTTTTGGCCGCCTCATTATCCGGACCCTTGGAAGAATCGGCTTTCCCAACGAAAGACTTTCCCGAGGGTGCCGCCCTCGTATTCCAACCTAGCCGATCCTCAGTGCGAAAAATTTACCATGTGTTCATCCGATGAACAAAAAATCTCTCTACGGCTTCCATAAATACTTGTCCTTTTTCTTGCATCTTAACCAAGCCTCTTTCAACCGTAGAGATTTCTTTTCATACACCAATTAGCCAATCTCCGTGGCCTTCTTTTCTTCGTTTAAACTCGACAGACTCCTAATGCCCCAATCCACTCTCGATCTGCTTCCCTGCTGATTTCTCCTTGCATCCTTCACGTCGGCTTAAGTACTCAAATGTAACATTTCAAATGACCTATGAATTCTATCATCCTTCGCTTTATGCACGCCACTGGTTTTGGACAAACCATTCCTTGCTTTCCTTTGCTTAGGATGATTAAACCACGAAACAAAGTAACCAACTCTACTGCGGCGGATCTTATTATTGAGCTAGCCGATGAACTCCATGTGGTAGACTTGCCCTTCCTTGTGTTAAACACGCGTCGATCGGGCCAATTTACCACATGGTGGGCTTCTATAGCTGAGGCACTCTTGCGGAGGCGCACTATTCCCGAGGTCATGTCCTCTTTTCTTCCTGGTTTTCGAGAGCCGACAGAGACCGTTGCTGGGTCTAGCTCGAGTTCGAGCGATGCTAACTCGTCTCTAGAGGTACTTTTATTTTGATATTTTATTAGAATAAGATTTTCATCGGCTTAACCATATTTTTTACCCTTTTCAGACCAGCAAGAGATCAACCCCAGCGCAAGCCGCATCGGCCGACGATCGCTTAAAACGGCAAAGGTCATCGACCCCTCTTGCCGGTTTATCTTCTGGCACGTTGGGGGTCAATAGCCCATCACCACCTGATCTTGCCGCCCAGCGCACCAAAAGTACGTCAATTCTGCTCGGACTTCTTTTGTAGGCGAAGTCTTCATGCTTCTTTGTCGGCTAACCCCATGTTTATAATTTTCAGAGAAGAAGAGCCGTAGAGTCGTCATCAAGCGATCCTCAAAACTGCGGGTCGTGATGCAAAGAAGCATCCCGATCGGATCGGCTACTGCGGTTAGCTCCGATCCTTATCTTGACCCTTGTTTTTGTTCCTTATCTTATCGTAACGCATCTTAACGCATTCCTCAGGAAACCCCTTCCGTTCAGTTGTTAGAAGCCGATGCAGAGAAGACCCAGACGGATGTGCTGGTCTTGCCGACTCTGGCTCCTGCCTCGTCACCTCCGAAACCTGCTTCTAACCCAGCTCCGTCGATGGACTTAGCCGATCTTTTAGGCTTCTCTTTAGATGAGCTCGACGACCCAGAAGTGTTGGCCACTGACGACTATCCGGCCGACATTCAACGTATCATTGCTGCCTCTGCGCCCGATCTGCTGCGATCCTTCTTTGAACCGGGTATGCAAGAACGTCTCAATCGTCTTCTTGATGAAGTGTTGCACCGAGGCGCTCTTCCGCCAATACGCAACCTCTGAGGAATGCTATGGCGGCCGTGCAAGCCGATCTTCCTCCTGCGGCTATGAACGCACTGCTAGAGGTATGCCACTTGGACACTCGTCGGCAGGACGTAGCATCAGCCAAGCTGAGGGTTGAACAGAGGAAGGCTCAACAAGCCGATCAAGAGATTTTGGACAAGCTCATAGCGGACGCCAAGTCTCGAAAGAGTGCATTTGACTGTGGCATCGCTGCTAAAATCGACCAAGAGCAGGGCTCAAGAGCTGAGTCGACCAAGATCAAACTTGAAGAACGATTGGCCTTGGTCACAAAAGAACTTGCGAGAATGCGCCGATTGGCATTACAGAATCTACATCTTCACCGGCCGCCCGGAGGAAGAAGATTGGCGAGGTCTTTGCACAAGTCAAAACCCAATCGGCCAAAATAGTCCTGGGCCTCCGGGCGATGCAGGGCTGATCAACAATTAATAGACAGCATTCAAGCTACCATCGGTAGGGCGGCAGCGGCACTATCGGCTTTGGGAGCCCATTTGCCCGGGTCGGGACTACACTAGTCTTTGATTTACTGATCAGTTGTGGCCAAATATTGCTTTAAACTTGAGATGACGTCTTTTGAACTCTTGCTTGATCGGCTGTGCATCCGATTTTGTAAACTTTTAATCATGCGGATGTTTTAAATCGACTTTGGCTTTATCAGATGACCGATTTTATATGCATGTGCTTGTCATTGATCCTGATACCTTCATCTCTGTAGTTAGGACCCGATCCATATGCTTGGGTGATATGCCTTCAGATACTTTCCATTGATCGCTTTAGGTAGGACGAACCCTTCTAAGGATTCCAAGATATATGAATTCCCGCCAACCTACCGATTGATCTTATAAGGCCCTTCCCATGTTGGAGACCATTTGCCGAATCGGTTATCCTTAGACCCAATCGGCAACACGGTTTTCCATACTAAATCACTTGATTGAATGATTTAAAAATCACTTTTTATTGTACGACCTGGCAACCATCTCTTTGTTCCTTTTAAGCCGATCTAGCGTGATCGGCCTTAGTTCACCAAATCATCTAGATTGTCCAAAGATCGCTGTTTGTATTCATCGGCTGATACCTTATCTTGCTCGTGTAGCCTTATTGAGCCGATGTTGATTTCAACGGGCAAAACGGCTTCTTGTCCGTATACCAACTGAAAGGGTGACAATTTAGTTGACCCGTGATGAGATAACCGATAAGCCCATAAAGCCTCCGATAGCGTTGAATGCCATCTCCTTGGCTCTTCCTCAATTTTTCTTTTTATCAGCTTTATCAATGTCTTGTTTGACGACTCGGCCTGTCCGTTGGCCTGAGCGTAGTAAGGGGAAGAGTTGAGTAATTTTATCCCAAGACTTTCCGCAAACCCTTTGAAATCGTTAGACATGAACACAAAGACTCGATCGGTAGTGATTGTTTGTGGAATCCCAAACCGATGGACGATGTGTTCATTTACAAAGTCGATCGACTCTTTACTAGTAACCTTCTTGAGTGGTACACCTCAACCCATTTTGAGAAATAATCCGTGGTCGCAAGGATGAATTTATGTCCTTTCTTTGGATGCCGGAAATATCTGGCCGATTATGTCTATACCCCATCCTCTAAATGGCCATGGCTTGATGATCGGATGTAAAGCCGATGCTGGTGCTGACTGTATGTTACCAAATTTTTGACACGTTTGGCATCCTTTATAATATTTGAAACAATCTTCTAACATCGCTTACCAAAAATATCCTGTTCGTCTCAGTATCCATTTCATCTTATGAGCCGATTGATGTGATCCACAAATGCCTTCATGGACTTCACCCATCGCCACTTTGGTTTCTTCGGTTCCCAGACATCTTAACAACAAACCTTCCATAGTCCGAAAGTATAATACATCTTCTAGTAGAACATATTTGAGTGCTTTGCGCCTGACCTTCTGCTCGGTCGGCTTGGCTGGATCTGACAAATAATCCCTTATCTCTGTTCTCCAGTCGACAGGGTGAACACATAAAATTGGCCAAACGTTTAGCTCGATTGGTCCCTGTCGGCTTCCAATCTTGTACCCTGATGCACATTGTGCCAATCGGTTTGCTTTATCATTAGCTTCTCTGGGGATATGTTCTATGGAAAATGTAGTGAACATCTCGATGATCTGGAGGCATTGATGCAAGTACTGGGTTAGTGCATCGTCATTGCATCGGTATTCTCTTCTGACTTGCTGTACAATTAACATCGAATCTCCAAAAGCTTCGACGTCTCTCACTCCGATGCTATCTAACAGTTGTAGACCCCATAGTAATGCTTCGTATTCTGCTTGATTATTTGAACATCGGCTATTTAGCCGATACATGAAGCCATACTCTTGTTTCCTAGGTGAAACTAATATCACACCGATGCCTTCGCCTTCTTGGCACACAGATCCATCAAAATACAGCTGCCAAGGAGTTACACTAGTTGTTCCCACTAATGTTTCACTTCCTGTGATAAAATCGGCCACAGCTTGTCCTTTAACAGATTTAGCCGACTCATAGGATAACTCGAACTCTGTTAAGGCATATGCCCACTTACCAAGCCGAATTCGCAGGATTGGCGCTGATAATATGTATTTAACTACATCGGTTTTGCATATTATGACGCATTTGGAAGCTAGCATATAATGTCTTAACTTGGTGCAAGCAAAATATAATGATAAGCATAATTTTTCTACTAGGGGATACCTGGTTTCTGCATCCAGAAGACGTCGGCTTAGGTAAAATATTGCTCGTTCCTTCCTATCGGCTTCTTGTGTTAAAACTGCTCCAATCGAATCACCTTCAGCCGATATATATAGTCTAAAAGGTATACCGTGTTTTGGCGCGGTCAATACCGTGGACTCATCGATAACCTTTTATGTCGTCGAAGGCTCTTTCGATCGGCTCCCATTTGAACTCTAGGTTGTCTTTAATTTTCAGCAGCGGTGTGAAAGCACGAATACGCCCTGACAAGTTTGAGATGAAACGTCGCAAGTAGTTGATTTTTCCAATCAATACCTGCAACTCCTTTTTGCTTGTTGGCGGTTTAGTATCGGCTATGGCTTCGTTTACCTCAATTCCTCCTTCATGCACCGTAAACCCAAGAAATTGCCCAGCCGATACCCCGAAAGCACATTTGAGAGGGTTCATTTTTAATCCATGCACCCTTGTGCTTTTGAACATCTTTTCCAAATCGGCTAAATGTTGCCAGTCTTCTTTGGACTTTACTACTACATCGTCAATGTATATTTCCACAGTATTGCCGATCAAATCATGGAAAATATGGTTCATAGCACGTTGATAAGTAGCACCGGCATTTTTTAAACCGAAGGTCATAACTTTCCATTCATATAACCCTAAAGCTCCTGGACATCTGAAAGCCGTCTTGGATATATCGGCTTCGGCCATAAATATCTGATTGTATCCGGCGTTCCTGGCCCAAAAAAGCTTATGATTTTATTCCCAGATGCGACATCGATAAGCATATCGGCTATAGGCATCGGTACTCGTCTTTGGTGTAGCTTTGTTTAAATCTCTAAAATCGACACATACCCTAAGTTTGCCATTTTTCTTCTTTACAGGACGATGTTTGAGACCCACTCAACAGACGGCAAGGCCGAATAAACTTTGCCTCTAGCAATCGTCCTACTTCTTCCTTTATAGCGTCATACAATGTAGGATTGAACCGCCTAGGTACTTGTTTGAACGGCCGATATCCAGGCTTTATAGGCAAATGATGTTCGACTAGTCATTTGGCTTAAACCCTAGATTTCATAATACTCCCATGCAAAGCAATCCTTATACTTCTTGAGTATTTCGACCAACTTTGCTTTATAACTGGGTTCTACTTTAGCACTTACAAACGCGTTGGTCTTTGCTATCACTTTCCCCAATATCAATCTCTTCGAGCAAATCGTGAAGTAAATCCTAACCCTTTTCTTTCTTCTTCAAAATCCTCAACGACTTCTTCAGATTACGCTTGCCGATAGCTCTCGCCCTTTTCCTGTAGCTTTGCTAGTGTCTTGTACTCCTTCTTACTACTTCGCCTGTCCGATCAAACGTGTTGGGTTTGACGATCGGCTTGAATCGACTTCTACGCAGATAAAATCGCAATTGTCCAAGGCTTTTCCTCGATATACACTCGGCTTCTTCGTGGCCAATTGGTATCGGGGCTAGCCATGGCGATGTGAGCCGATGTGTCGGCGGCACGACTTCTACGGTATCATCGTTCCACTTGCACCAATTTTTGGTGCATAGTTGATGGTATACAACAATTGGCATGGATCGATCCCGCCAAGGAGCACGCTGTAATTGCCTTTGGCTTCAATCACAAAAAATGCAATCGGCAAAGTTTTATTACCGATCGCCGCTTCGACACCATCACGCCTTTAGCTTGGTTGGATCTCCGTGAAGTCATTTAGCACCATATTGGTCTTGATCAAGTCTTCATCGGCTTTACCCAACTTTACGAAAGTACTTAACGGCATCGATTGATCGTCGCTCGCCATCGACCAACATACGAGATATCGGTCGGCCATTAATATACCCTTTTAGATATAATGGTTTCAGATGCCGATGCATGTCTTGTGGCTTTTCGAACACAAATACCTGGTGCTCCGAGACATAATCGGGCGAACACTTCCTCGGTAGATTCCTCGGTTTTGAACTCGGCAGTAGAGCGAATACCATGTTTATGTCCATCGGCGGTGTATCATCCCGGATCATCGGAGAACCGGATTCAATCGATTGGTCTGAATCACTATCGATTTGCTCCTTTTTTCTCCACTCCTTTTTCAAAATTGGTACTGGTCTTAATTTGTTGAACATCCGATCCCTCTCGCTCTCCTTTTCGGCCTCCCTTTCTTCTTGTGTTTTCAATCATTTGAAGCCTTCTGCGTTGTGATTTGCTAAGACCGGAGGGCACCACCTAGGTTTAGGTTCTATCGGCCGTATCTTTCGGCTAAATTGCTCATCTCATTGCCGGATTCCATTCTACCCGTGTTAGCCGATAGCTCTTGATTTTGGGAGGACTCGCCTTGCTCGATGTTGACAACCTTCTATGGATCGGCCTCTCGCTCATATCTGGATGATCAGTATATCGGTCTAGACAACCTATCTTTTCTGAGACCGGTTTGGCCGATATGCGGTTGAGTGTTGCATAGGACAAGACACTCTTGTTGGTAAGGTCATCCCTTTCTCCCAAAGAAAGCGCCAAAAGGGACATTGTCGATGTTTCTCTTCCTCGAGTTGGCCGATATGACCTATCCGCCGCCAACGCCGTCCCTCTTTTGCCTTAGTTGATGCAAGTTACGGTGGCGTTGAGGGTCACACCTTCGACTTACCCTTTCATACTTCCCCAGGAGTTGTGAGAAGGTCGGCTTTGGTTTGAAATCGGTTTTTCTTGGAGCCCTCTCAGCCCGATACCATTTACCGACCTCCAAGTCCCCTCTTGGTTTTACCGTTCTCGAGTTCTTTCCATTCCTATCGGCTTCTATTTGTATAGAACCGATAGTGATCTGCACTGCCTCGTCTCGCGATACAACTCCCCTAACCGGCTTATCTTCTTCCGCAGGCCTCTCTTTTCGTGAACATTGAACCATGTTGACTTGAAAAGGGCTCATGTCTATCTGCATAGCCGATTCTTCCGCAAATTTTAGCCTACCATCGGCGATGGCCGATTGAATCTGTTGTCGAAAAATATTGCAATCGTTAGTGTTATGGGAGAATGAATGATGCCATTTGCAATACCTTCGCTTTTTAATCTCCTCTACGATGGTATGATGTGCCCTTCTGGTAACCTTATGAGTTTTTCTTGTAGTAATAAATCAAATATCTTGTCACACTTTGACACATCATACGAGTACTTGACTTCCGCCTTATTCTTTGTCGGCTTAAGTAGGGAGCATACGAGTGGCTTTTTAGAACCTTTGGCCCACTCGGCTATGTTCACCTCTGCTTCGTCCTCAGAGGTATCGCTCGAATTGTATTCTATCATGTTTATTTTGGCCTTTTCGTTCTTTGTTTGGTTTAAATCTATCTTTAAACCCTTTGATTTCTGCATACCGGCTCTCATGTGCCGATCTGCGATGGAGTAGGTGGCCTAGGCTCGGGGAACTCTTGGCACGATAACTTTTCTTTTAATGGAGGGATTAACCCTTGGAACGCTAGGTCGGCCAATTGATCGTCGGGTAATGTTACATCAGAGCATCTATTCCAGACGCCCAAATCTCTTGATATAATCAGAGACCGATTCGCCAGATTGGTCCGGATGAACTAAGATCGAAATCCTAAGCTCCATAGTTCAGAAAAGAAGTACTCATGGAATCGGCTTTCTAAATCGCTCCATATATGAACTGAATTAGGTGGTAGATTTGTGAACCAAGTGAATGCAAGTGCGGATAATGATAAAGGAAACAATCTAATTTTTAACCCATCTGATTGTGCGCCTCCCCACATTGAGCCATGAACCGTCCGATATGCTCAATTGTGGTAAATAATCATCACCGAGAATTTAGCAAAGTCCGGTATCCTAAAGTTGTGGGGTATGGCATTCGGTCTATGTAATCGGGATACGGCTTCCTATAGCCGATTACCCTTCCTTCGGGTTGTAAGCCAAATCGTTTCTCTCAAAACATTGGCGATTTGTTACGCCCAATTAACATTGTCGGCTTGTGGTGCACCGACATTGCCAATTCTCATTCGTGCTCGCCCCGAGTGCAAACTCGGGTCTTTGTCCGACCGCACCTCAGGAGGCCTTGGCACTGCGTGTCATAATCACGATTAAATCCTAATGCATCGGGTATGGGTGCGTATGGCACTACTCTATATGGCGCTTGTTTCATGGTTGTGGCTCTCGTGACAAATGAACTCGCCTCTGCTTCGATCGGCTGATAGGCCGATATCCCGATGCTATTGGAGGGTCCATCTGATTGATTTGATGCGCTTATTTTGGCCCCATCCGTGTGCCCATGGTAGTGTGTGAATCCATCTCTCTGTATGCTTGGTTTCAAAACAGTAGGTTGAGTCGGCATCATAATAGGTGCATGAGCCGACACGTTTACTGTGTTGGTGTTGGGCGTTATGGAATATACTGGGTACGTAGGGATGGTTTGTGGTGGATCTAGCAGGCTTCCAGACGCAGCTAATTCCTGGGCAATCGTCTTCACACTATTTTCTATCATCGGCTTTAATGTGGATACTAGAGCCGATGACTGGTTAATCAATGCGTGATGGACAGATTGCTCGATCATACTTGATAAATCAGCTTGAGCGGGTGCGTATCGGCTTACCGATTCAGATGTTGAATCTCCGATGGGATTGATGCTTGGGAGTGCAATCTTTTGAGTAACGCCACGGCGTGTTTTCTGGAAGCATCGTAGCATCATTTCCTCCAGAGCCGCCTTTCGATCTTCGATTTCTTTCCGTTGCTCAGGGGTTAAATCGGCCATCTGAGGCGCGATTATGGCATCGGTGTTGATATCGGCGGTGACTGCGGGCTTGTCGGTTGACGACATTCTTTTTGTGTCCCACCAGGCGTGCCAAAATATGTTCGCGCCAAAAACGTGAAGGGGGTTTTAGGCCTCGAACACACAAGACAAACACCGGGTTTGCAGAGCGTGCCAGTCGATTTGACCTGGGTGAAATCGGTCAAAATCAACAATCGGCGATGCGCAGCTATGTTGATTCCGTCGACTTGCAGAGAAATCTATGAAGCTAAAGCAATGTAAAAGAAAAGGCTGTAAAAAGTAGTTGTTGGAATTGATTGATTCTCTTTGCTTGGCGTCCACCCCTTTTATAACACGCCTGGCCGATCCGAGTCGCACATGGATACGGTGTTTACCCGTATCGGCCTCTTATCCGATTTCCTTTCCTTTTATAGAAACGGATTCCTTTTCCGAGTCGTTTACCGATTCTTTTCTGTACGGATACTTTTCTATTTTCAGACCGATTTCAATACATGCCGAATTTTGGTGCAAACAGTTTGTTTCAGTCGAATTCGGATCGTAGAGGTTCCTCCAGGGCAGAGAATACATATCTATAGTCCTATTTTCCTTTATCAATTGATATCTTTTGTTGTTTGCTTGAGATCCAATGAGTTGAGCGGAACTGAGCTGCTAAAGCCTACGCAGGCCAATTCCTAGATGTCAGTATGTTCTCCACCCAATTTTCAGCAAGAAGCTTTTTTGAACCGAAGTTTTCTACAATAAGCTTTACTGTTCTGTTGCTGATAATCTTTGCGATTGCCGTTGCATCATGCATCTTTTTCGTGAGACCTATTTATCGTCTAGTGCCTTGTTTTGCAGGACCTTGGAAGAAATAGGTTATACTTTGTTCCTTGTTTAAATTGCAATATTGCCTTTTTCAAAATTTTTCTTTTTTTTTTTCTTAAAAAACTATTTGGGCCGGCCGAAGCCCATAGGGCGGCATCCTCCGTGTGCAGTGGTGGAAAGCACTTGTCAGGAACAGGGGTGGCCGGCGTGCGGAACCGCGGAGGCAAGGGGAGCCACGGCGGGATCGAGCAGGGGTCCGTGTCCCTTCCCCTCTCCCATGTCCTATGCGAAGGGATTTCTATTCTCTTCAGCGCTTCAACGGATTCTCTTCAGCATCCTCTTCGTGAAGAGATTCTCTCTTCCATTCCCTCTAGCAAGGAATTCTCTATCCTTTCCCTGTACAATTCTCTTTAAAGGGAATCTGTTGGAGATGAGGAGAAATAAAAGGAATGGCAATGAGGAAAGAGAACAGGGAAGGGAATGAAATGAAGGGAATATGGTTGGAGATGGTCTCAGCACGCGCAATCGCGAGGTGATCGGTGGACTTCGAGGCACGGCGGTCGGCCATCACGGGGGCCCTTCAGGCCAGGTGGCTGGCGCGCAGGGTGCGTGCCCTCCAAGTGAGGTGGTAGGCTAACGTGACCGGGGATGTATTTACATAAATTTTTCATATTTATTGGTGAATACTACATCGGATAGTCATAATTTACCGATTTAATGCAGAATGATTAAAATACGTAATTAAGAAAAATAATCTGCAAAATTAAGGGACTGTTCAGGTGTGATTAATTTACATAGCTCGAACTTATATATGGCTTGTAGTAGATATAATCGTGTTGTCGCTTGAATTCGATGATGTGTAGATTGACGCAAGCAGACGATCTTGATCGGCCTCAGCGGAGCATCGTACTGATAATGTGCTGTAAAACAATGACACTCGTCTTTAGATTAACCATGATACACAAATAGAATAGCAAGCATAAAGTAGGAGCACACATGATATAAAGAGTTAAAAGTGTTCTATCTCTTTATTAAATTGATTCTCTTGTAAAGGGGTGCCATATTTATAGTAGCAACCAATCAGAGATAAATTCGAATTCCATCACACGAGTTAGAGTTCAACCATATTTGAACAGCTGACTCAGAGTTAAAGTATATCTCAACAAATCTCCCTATATCATGTGTTTATTTAGAGTTCATCCATATTTGGACAACTATGACTCAGAGTTTAATTATATCTCAACAAATATCTCTATATCATATATTTATTTATTATGATTGTTCTTCGTCTATTTTTATTGGTTGTGATTGATCTACTGCAATGTCATCTATTTGCAACAGTAACATCAGCCGTGATGCGCCGAACAAAGAGATGTTTTGAGTGGACGACACCCTCCATCGTACGAAGTACGAACCACGTAGGCAGATAAAAATATGGACTGGATGCAAAGTTTCAAATTTCGTTTTCTGTATATATCTCGGAGGTGGCCGAAATCCAAAATATCAGGTAGATCTCGGAATTCAAATAAAATTCAGATAAAATCCAAAAACCAAGTTTGAAATCCGATCATTTTTCAACCGAGAAATCCAAGATTTCGGCTGAAATTACCGAGATTTCATTCAAATTGAATGACCAAAAAATGGTCAAAAATTTTTGCAATTTTTTGTGGATGATTTTGACCCCAATTCCAATCAAATCTAGCCAACCAAAATCAAAATCCGGTAAAAAAAAAACTAAGATTTAGACCGAAATCACCTAGATCTCGCCGAGATTTGAATAGTTACCATAGCATTTTGATTTTTTTTTTTAAAAAAAATTACTCGGCCGAGATTTAGGACTTTTTATTCAAAAATTTTTAGTTAATAAAAGGCATTACGTTAGTGGATGCTATTAATAAAAATTCTCACAATCCTTACCTAAATTATCATATAGTATTTTGTGCAACATCATGCGTGAGGATGGTCGACGACGGGCAGATCTAGATGGAGACGTCGGTGATTGCGAGAGCTTAATGTGAGCAATGTCAGAAGTGCAATGAAAGTGTCCAAAGCTTCACATAACAGGGTGTATAGCGTGTGAAGTTTAAGTGGATCGAACTGGGCCTAATGTGTCTAGTACCGTTTTTTATTTTTTATTTACCCTTTTTAATTATATAAATTTGGTTTTACGTCAAAAACATCTCAAAATTTTGGTTTTCCATATAATTTTGATATCAGATGTTATAAATCTATTAATACTCATTTTAGGAAAATTTACGACAAAATTTTTAATTTTTTAATTTTTTTAAAAAATTTTGAATTGAATAGGTTTGTCGAACGGTTTATATTGTCGAATCGGCTCGATTTGGTCGGTTTTCATGAAATTTGTTCGAATTTTGTGGGTTTCGTCAACCCTGGTGGAGCGTGTGCTAATCCTGGACTCCGCCTTGACGGTCACAGCGACAACCTAATTAGGGTATCTTCAATAGTGTCACTTCAGCTATCTATTAGCAATATAAAATTAACAAAATTCTATATAGAGAAGAGAGGATACGAGGAAAGAGAATATGCTATCTCTTATGGAAGAGACAACATAATCACATAAACCAACGTAAAAAGTGATAGAATGCGAGAGAAACAATATGATAAAATATAATGTAAAATAGTTAGATGAATGATTTTAAAGAAAAACTAATAGATATATTATCTTTAGTGTTATTTTAGATGAGTTAAAATTGTTAGAAACAACCTTTTAAAAAATACTATTAGCAGCCAATCCCGGTGCTCCAATCCGTGCTGAGAGAGTGAGAGCCTGAGAGGTCACGTCGCGGCGGCCTCCTAATCCACACGAACCACAAGCCCTGCCGACCCGCACACGTGGCTCGCTGACAGCTCCCTGGGCGGCGCGCCCGTTGCGCTGGCCGCGTGCACGGCGCGCCGAACGAACGCTCCCCTGGTTGCCGCTCTCCGCATGAATTGCAATCCGAGCTTAATTACGAGAGCAGTTACATTAACAAAAACTCCCTATTTACTTTATACTAGCTACATGTCCGTGCGTTGCTACGAAAAACAAAATTGATAACAAAAAATAAAGATTAAAAAATTTAAAAAATATTTCACAAGATCAAACATCTATCTTTAACGCTTTTGCAAAAAGTTGGCTAATTAAAGTTAACGCTGCTTTCGCGTAGGGCAATTAAGCAGGGCAATTAAGTAGGGCAATTAAACAGGATAATTAATGTGACGTGGGAAGAAACTCTCACTTTATATAGTAGAGACTAGCTACATGTCCGTGCGTTGCTACGAAAAACAAAATTGATAACAAAAAATAAAGATTAAAAAATTTAAAAAATATTTCACAAGATCAAACATCTATCTTTAACGCTTCGTTTCTTGCGAAAGCTAGCTAATTAAAACAACGCTTCGTTTTTTGCGTAGGGCAATTAATGACGTGGGTAGAACTCACCACTGCCACCAACTGCTGCTTTATAATAGTAGATATATTTTATCCATATCATCTAGAGAAATACTTTTAATTATAATATTAAAATTTTAATTATCAATATCTTTTAAAATATTTAAATTGAATGTATGAAACTCATACGTGTAGATTTGTCTTAAAAATACTTTTATAAGATTATAATTTTATTGTGTTTTATAAATATATTAAATAAAGATTAGTGATCAAATATATACTTTGAAGACTATTTTAATACCCAGAACGAAAATTATTCACGACAGGAGATATCGTATCAAAAGTAGCTGGCGAATAGTACCCTGCACATACTTAATTATTGCAAGAAACATAACACAAAAGATATGGTGAGTGATTGTCAAAATCTTCATCTAGAATTGTTCTCGAGTATTTATTTTCGATTTTGATGACTTGCCGAAACAAGCATTTGGTACTGGTACCATGTGAGCTGTAGCACAGGACGGACCGAGTTTTTCTTTATTGCAATTTCCCTTTCTTTCTTTTTTCTTTTCCAGATTCTCTATTTCATTGTTGTCATCCTTATCTCTACCATTCATTAATTCCCAAAACTTGCCGGTACCACTTGCACGGATATGATAATATCCATAGTTCCATACCATACGCTTTTGCTATGCACGTATATCCACCTACATCCCCGAAATCACAAGCATGCCCAACTGACCTCTAGAACCTTCACACAGGACAGGCACGTGATAATAATACGACGAGTCCGGGGGGTGTCAGTGTCACACTGTCACATTCGCAGTCCATTTCTGAAAAAAAAAAAAACAACCTCGCGTTGCAACCGGCCACACCCGCGCCAACCCGACCTATCCCTGCACGGCAGTGCGGGTGCATATATACCACCTCCATGGCTCTGTGGCTCTATCCCACTTCATCTCCTCACCATCTCATCTCATCTCATCCCTGAGCTTAGCGAGAGGGGCAGGTGAAAATGCCGATCAACCGGATCGCCGTGGGGAGCCACCAGGAGGTGTACCACCCGGGCGCCCTCAAGGCGGCGCTCGCGGAGTTCATCTCCACCCTCATCTTCGTCTTCGCCGGCCAGGGCTCCGGCATGGCCTTCAGTGAGTTCTCAAACCACCTTATTCCTGGCATAGTGGCATGATGGACCATGGCATGGCATGGCTTGGCACATCGTCTCCTTCGGTGAGCTCCGTTTTAAGGCTAGGAGGTGAACTTAATTTGGCACGTAACGGTACAAGTTTAGTCATCCGAAAAAAACAGTACAAGTTTAGTCATCCACACACACACATGGGAAAATGGAAGATCTGATGGGTTTTTTCAGACTGATTTATTCCCTCTCCTTTCATCTCTCTGCGGCCTTTGCCGAGAGAAATGAAAGGTAGCCATCAGTAAAACTTTGTAAGGTGTCGCCAGAAGCGCAGAGAAATTTCTTTTAAAGAAAGCCAGAAAGGGCGAAATGTGATGTGAAGCCTTTCAGGTGGAATGATTAATGCAAAATGACTGGTTCGCCCTTCAGATTTCGTCGGGGGATACTTGACTGAATCCGTAGCTTCTGTTCCCAGTCCAAGATGCAGTCACGCTGCACCATGTGCTTCTACCAAGAACTAGCAAATTGATTTCCCGACACATTTGCACCTGAAACATAGAAGTAACAAATCGGCAGAGAGTGTAAGTGATTAAAAAAATTTAACTCGGTGCGCATTTCAAAACATATGGAGAAAAAATCGATGACACCATAGTTTAGCACGGTTAAACAGCTTGCTCTTATCTAAACAGAACACTACTAGTAGTAGTAAAACAGAAGAAAAGGCAGCAGCAGAAGCCATCTACTCACCAGGAAATTTCACACAGTAATGCCACTGACGAATCGATACTTGTTTCGATAATCCTCTGCCTGACTGTTATGTGGCCCCACGAATGACGCAGGCAAGCTGACCGGCGGCGGCGCGTCGACCCCTGCCGGCCTGATCTCCGCGGCGGTGGCCCACGCCTTCGCCCTGTTCGTGGCGGTGTCCGTCGGCGCCAACATCTCCGGCGGCCACGTGAACCCCGCCGTCACCTTCGGCGCCTTCGTGGGCGGCAACATCACCCTGTTCCGCGGCATCCTGTACTGGATCGCCCAGCTGCTGGGCTCCACCGTCGCCTGCTTCCTCCTCCGCTTCTCCACCGGCGGGCTCCCCACCGGCACCTTCGGCCTGACCGGCGTCTCCGTGTGGGAGGCCCTGGTGCTGGAGATCGTGATGACCTTCGGGCTGGTGTACACCGTGTACGCCACCGCCTTGGACCCCAAGAAGGGCAGCCTGGGCACCATCGCCCCCATCGCCATCGGCTTCATCGTGGGCGCCAACATCCTGGTCGGCGGCGCGTTCGACGGCGCGTCCATGAACCCCGCCGTGTCCTTCGGCCCCGCCCTTGTCAGCTGGTCCTGGGACTACCAGTGGGTGTACTGGGTCGGCCCTCTCATCGGCGGTGGCCTCGCCGGCGTCATCTACGAGGTGATCTTCATCTCCCACACCCACGAGCAGCTCCCCACCACCGACTACTAAGCTGCAAGCTTAGCAAGATTGGCTGTCGCCGCTGTTCGTTTGATGATCGGTTCTCCCCTCCCCCCCATCAATCGCGCGTTTAGTTTCTTCTTGCCGCATGCATGCATGCATGGACCATCGTGTATGAATTGAACCCTCTCGCCCCATTTGCTTCGTTCAGTCAGTCGTAACTCGTTCCTCGAACTGTGGATTTTGGACCCGTTTGCTTGCTGTAAAAGTAAAACCGTGCAATTTGCCCGAGTTTTTAGTCCAAGTTCGATCGCAACCACTCTTACGTATTATGTAACGTACACCTCTGGCTGTAGCTGGTAGCCTGGTACTGAGGCGTGCAGGTCTCCTCCGCCCCAATGCAATAATGGAGTGGGGTGGCATGTGACGACGAAATGGAGTGGTACGCCACGTCGGAGTGGTGATAAGGCTGACCTGTTCTTGTCGGGCGGAGCGGCTCCATCCTGCTGTGTCAATCGCGCGATCCATTCTATTCTTTGGGTTCGTACTCGTACGGTAGTACCCCTGCGGACGCTGCTCGATCGGTCCCAGGCTCCCAGCTCACTCTCACACTGCCTGCCCCTTTTTTCTCATCGATTGCGTATGCTAGCGATTACACGACAATACTAGCGGCCGTATGCGTATATAAATGCGTGCATCATGGTCCTCCTCCCCATCTAATGCGGGTAGTTGGCATGCATGCTGTTCTGCCCGATCAATCCAACTGCTGCTCTTCACGGCCAAGCTAGAGTTAGTTTCGTTCGGAAACGCTAATTTGTAAGCGTCCGTTTCGTCGCTCCGTGCGGATGCGCGGTACGCGCGTCACTCGGCTCACGAGCGTTCGTTTTCATAGTAAGCATCAGGGTTAAGATATGCTTTTTCGATTTTTTTTTTACCGATTTTTTTTATTAAAAACCGATCAAAAAATTGGTGAAAATTGAATGAGTTTGAAGTCAATTTTTTTAAAAAATCGGCAGTCAAACTCCGTCAAAATAATAATAATAAAAACCGACTGCTTTTACCGATTTTTGAGCAATTTTTTTTACTGATTTTTAGCACACTCAAGGAAATTTGCAAAAAATTGTTAAAAACTTAATAAATCCTAATTAATCTATAAAACACCTTAGAGAAATTTTAATAATTTTTCAATTCATTTAGAGTTTCTGAAAAATAAAAAACAATAATTAATGAAAAGGAATACAGACACGGCCAGATTTTTATAAAAATTTATAAGCTTGATCATACTATAAAATTTTAATGACATCATAACTAGTGCCCAAGAATCATGTAGCAAAATTTTCAAAAATATTAGACTTTATTTATTACCCTAAAAAATAAAAACATAAAAGTATATACAAAAATAGTGCTACTGTTAGTATTTTAAAACAATACACATATATGATCATCATTTAAAATTTTACATAATCATTATAATTCCTTAGGACCTCACAAAAATATTTTCAAAAATATTATACTTCATTTAGTGCCTCTAGAAAATAAAAAATAAAAGAGCGTATACAAAGACAGTAGCACAATCAGAATTCTTTAAAATACACAGATCTGATAATGACCTAAAAATTTTACGGAATCATTAGCATCACCTCAGGACCACAAACAATTGAAAACTAAATGAATTTGGCACGCACGGGAGATGAGAGGATGAATTTGGATAGGTGTAAAATGGAAAACTTTCAAAGTTTTAACTCGAATTCGAAACTTTCATTTAGTGAAATTTCAACTTGATATTTAAAACCTTCATTTGGGGAAATTTCCACCTAATTTCTCAAAAAACTTCAACTGGAAACGGGCGAAATTTCAACTCGAAAATAAAAAAACTTCTGATCGCCACGTGATCTGGAATTCGAATCGGAATTTTCAAATTGAATTCGGAATACTTTCTAATCGAAAAAAAAAAAAACATACGAGCAAGGGCTCCACTGCCGATGGTGCTTAAGGACGTTCGTGTCTGTGTATGTATATAAAGAGAAAGTAAAGCAAAGTTTCATATTTGGAAGTACTATAATCTTATGGTCAGTTTTGGTGGCACTCGGTGCCTCGGTGGTAACTACGAGCCAACTAGTAAGCTACTTCCTTGGTTAAGTTTATTAAGTTTATTGGGCGTATTTTATATTGATATATATTGATAAAAAGATATTAAAAATAATTAGATTATTCTAAATTATTACCACTAAGTAATATATTCATGTATGCATGTAGAGAATATAAAATAAGGGAGTGTATAGACATCATCCGGATGTATAAACATTCAAACTTTGCACCGTACGATCAAAACACACATCCGTAGGATCAACCTACCTTGAATTTAGGGGGGTGTGCATCAATCTGAAAGCAAATCCAACGGTCAGGAATTTGAATGATGGTTACTAAAGAAAACATCCGGATGACCATAAAATAAATGTAGATATTTATTAAAGGTATAGAGGAAACATCATATTAATTTTGTATTGGAATGCTAATTAAGTACGTATCATATTTGTGAACAAAAATATGTATTATAAACTTATACCGACGGAGTAGATTAGAGCAACAGCTTCGAGAGGATTATGGAAGAATTGAACGCAGCAGCTTTCAGCTCCTTTTCCGTGGAATATGCCTCTCGAGTTCCTACAAAAGCAAGGTACTGGAACTGTTGGTGTCGCTGGCAATGCGTCCAGAGGCCTCGTGCTTCTTCTGCCATCCTGACCACACAGGTCCACCACTAACTCTGAGACTGACAAGAGAAGCTATTTCGTCAGCTAAAATAGCTATACCTACAACATTGCACATCCTTCTCTTATATTCTTTCTATCCTCCCCTATTTCTTTTTTCTCGACCCCAACTTCCTAACAACCGATGGAGGTGTCTTTAATAGAGACCAGAAGGGGGCAGCATTAGCAATCATTAGCTTAAACTAAGCGAGAAGTTGTGATGTACTAACATATGGCTAGCTAAATATGCTAGTCAGTCGGTCGTCCTTTGCGTTTTGCGGCCTCACTTCTCTCAATCCTCTATTGAACTAGCTAAATGCAACTTGGCGCGCATTGTGTGCGCCAGCATACTCATACGTAGGGGTGAAAATGGTACGGATAATTTCCGACTGACCGACCGACCGAAGTGTCTCGGATAGCAATTCGGATAATTTTTCGGATATCCGAATATTTTTTACGGATACGGATCGGATATGGATAAAATGTCCCGGATACGGATACGGATACGGATATCACGGATAATTATCCGTCGGATATTATCCGACAATTTTTACGGATATAATCCGCGGATAATATCCGAATTCTCACATTATAGATTAGCTCGGCTGGCCGGCTTGACCCAATGGCCCGTATGGCCGTATATCACCATTCAAGTCACCAAATAGGGGCAAATGGGCTTCACCACTTCAGCCTTAGGCCCTTAACCCTTGACATGAGTTCGGCCAACCCAAAGATTCATCAAACCCTAGCTGTAGCCTCCTCACTTCCTGTCCCTCAGAGTTTGCCGCCCCACCGCCCCAGGCTCCCAGCCTCCCAACCGCCTCGCCCCTAACTCCAGCGCCACCGACCCGCCGCCTCCCTACTCCTAACGCCGCCGCACCGCCGCCTTGGCGCGTGGCTCGCCACCACCTCGAGCTCACTGTCGCGGGCGTTGCCCGTCGCCGCCACGGAGATCGGCTCTCTCTCGCTCCTGCGCCGCTAATGCTCCTCTCGTGAGTCGTGACTCTCGACGCTTCGGCCCGACGCCCCGCGCCTTCGGCCGCTCCGACGTCCTTAAACCCCTTGCTTCTCGTCTGACATCCTTCAGCCCCTTGCTTCTCGTCCGTTGCCGCCGCCATCTACTGCTCCGCCATTCTCTCCCAACGCCGCCGCCATTCGCCGCGCCGAAGGACACTGGGAGCACCGTAGTTGTTCAGTTAAATCTGGAACTTCTTTGTGCTATCTCATCTTTCAATGATAAGCATATTAATGTGTTGGTTCTCATCCTATTTGCAATCCAGATTCTCAATAATAAATCTCTGTATTATGGATGCTTAGTCTTTTCATGTACTTTGTTACTTTTGTTTACCTCTATGAATGGTGTGCAACTTCTATGGATGATGTATGTGCAATTCTGAGATGTGACTCAGTGTATTGCAATAAACTGTATGGTTTTAACGGTCTTGATGTCTTAATGTCCTATACAATTTATGTTGGTTTCTTATCGATAATATTCATTGCAGCCCATCACTCCGTTTGTATTTAGTGTTTACGCGTATTATTCGAAAAATATCCATTCCGATGATTATCCGAACTTATTTTATCCGTATTCGTTCGAATATTATCTATATCCGTATCCGGTACTATCCGTGTCCGAATCCATATCCGGTACTATCCGTGTCCGAATCCGATCCGATAAAATTATATGGATCAAATACAATATAAGTGGTTTCCGATCCATATCCGATCCGTTTCACCCCTACTCATACGCACTGAACTAGCTAAATGCAAATTGGCTTGCATTCGATGGTTTGCAGCGGTCCTTCACATCTACTACATGCTTGCATGCATGCTGCAATTCATGTTTCAGTCATACGAACGCTTGCCGATCTCAAGTCGTAACGTTTAATCCATTTGGAGTCTTCGGCAGAAGGATCCTCTTGTCAGCGAATTGTTCTCCTCGTGACCAATCGAATACGGCTCTCGTGTCTCGCATCTTTGGATATTTTAAGTGCTTGGACCACATCAATCATCGCATCGATCTGTATCCTAGCATTATCCTCTCCCAGGCCGTCCTCCCTTGGCTAGCTTGTCACTTGATTACGACACCACAAATGTGTCTGGTGTGAGCTAATTACCTAGCTGCAAGCAGAACAGGGGTGGATTAAAATCAATATAAATTGTTCATGCTTTTAAGTCCAATGGTTGAAATCAATTTATATCTAGTTATACTACCACATGTAGTATTGGTAGAAAAATTCAGAAAGAGGTAAAATGGTAAAAAATTATATCTTATTGTTTGTCATCTACGGTAAAACACATCCTGTAATACTGATGAATGGCGGATGAATGGATAAGAAGCCTCTGAAGATCATCAGGTATTCGGTGTAGCCAATACTATGAACAAATTAGAAAAAAAAACTAAAATACCTCTGATAAATTGATAGAAAAAACCTAAAATGCATTTAAAAAATAGATAATTAGATTTGACTTCTACTACCACTATTTACTACATACGTTATCCATTATAAATTTTCTCAATTTAAAAGCTACTACTTCCTGCCGGGGGCTGTGCGTAGCCAACGAGAAATTACCCGTACATGCTGTTCCTTCGCTTCTGTACCTGACGGATGGACGCATCGTAACTCGTAAATGAGCTAGTACTACTAATTAGCGTTATGGGATCACTGGCCGGCGAGGAGAGGGTAGAGTACTCCGGTACTCCACAAACCACAACCAACTCACGTGCATAAAAAGAGGCGACCAAGACCTATACCATCGGTTTCAATCGTCGTGCCTCTAATATCTCTTAATTTTATAGTTTTTTTTTAGTCTTGGAGACGTCGCAATCGCATCGGTGTGGGATGAGCCGTACGAGCGAGTGGCTTCAGGCTCCGGTAGAGTCGCCCTAGTCTCTTGAGACGCTCCTTTTGTCAAGCCACTCGCACCGGCCAGATCAGCTCGGCGTCACGAGCGATCGCGTGATGGGCAACCGAGATTATCCCAGCCGCCTTCTGTAATTAATTCGTCCTTGTTGATGATCTGAAGATAGAGATTAGAACAGAATCGAAGACGGTTTTCTCGATCGAGCTTTAATGCATGGCTGATGCTTCACGATGGACAGAGGCCACGCGATTCACAGGGATGCACGTGCTGTTCGTGACCCATAACCGTAGCGGTAGTAGTTTCTCACACGTTCGCTTACAATTCTGAAAAAGAACGACGGCCTTTTGATATATTTTTTTTGTGATCAAAATCAGGGTGCCGCGGGCTAATGATCAGGAAATATTAATTACCTGCAACGAACAATTCTGTCAAGAAAATTCACAGAGAAATTTACAAGAGGAATAGACAGCTCGCAAACAGTACTCTGTTAGGCTCCTGAATTTCTCGTAAGCAAACGGAGCAGCCAGTTTCTCGTATACCTAACATCCCCTCTACATCGGTAAGATAGGCAGGGAAACCTTTTACTTGTCCTGGGCTGGGGAAGGCTGCGATGGAAGCTTTAACCAATACGGGTGCAAGTTGCTGGGCTTACTGCTACGCGATCTACGATCTACATCCAAGGTGTCAATGGATACCGTACGTCTTCGTCACTGAAGGGGTGCTGCTTGCACCGCTGGATGAGTGGAGCCCGCGCCACGCCATGCATCTGCGGAAACCAAGGACAGATGTACCATATCATGCATGCAGAAACCAAAGTGTTGTCATAATTTTGCTGCCTACCCCGGAGACCCGTTGGTTGGGTTGGGTTGGGTTGGAATTGGATTGGACCAGCTCCCAGTGAAATTCTGAATCATTCTGTCCTACTCCTAATAGAACGGAAAAGCCAAAGATGATGTAACTCATGTCACCCTTCTTTTTGCCATTGCGCATGGAGCCTAACCTTGCACCTTCAGTTTTGGCTAAATGCATCTTTTTTTCATCCTTGAGACCCTGACTGATTAGCCCACCATTTGCAAAAGGGCACTCGTAGAATTGTGGTTGCCCCCTATTTTGGTAGTACTTTTTTGTCTCTATTTCTAAAAATGGTCTCGGTCTAATTCCAGGAACACTCTTTTTCTCAGCGCTACCACAATAGTGGTGAGGATGAACATGTTAGTGCCACAAAAGCTGGCGCTGAGGTTTGGACCACGTTGGTCACTGGGATGATAATTTATCTTCCATATCTGCCCTTTTTCTCGGTGCCATTCGGTTAAAAATTGGTTTTTTCGGTTCGGTTTTATAATTTCAAAGACCAACTAACCGAATAACCGAATCAACCAATTCCCCATCCATTCCTCGAACCCGTTCGGCGGCCATTCCTCTCCCTCCCTTACCCTCTCCTTCTCAGGCTCTCCCCACATGTGGCTCTCTCCCGCCTCCTCTCCCCGCATGGCTCCCTCCCTTGCTCCGCCGCTTCCCTCCTTCTCCCTCGCGCACAGCTCCTCCCCTCACCCCTGCGGCCCCGTAGCCTCCCTCCCACTCCCCGCGCGCTGCTCCATCCCTCTGCCCCCTCGCCTCCCTCCACCACCCTCGTCGCCCCCCGCCTTCCCTTCCTCATCCGGCACGGCCGCCCCGCCGCCACCCCATCCCCCTCTGGCAGGGCGTCGAAGCGAAGCGAGCGCATGCTGGTGCGGCGCATGGGCGCTGGCAGGAGGCCACGACCGAGGCAGGGTCCGCTTGGGGGAGCGGGAAGAAGGCCGCCAAGCTGGTGAACCGAAAACCCAAAACAAATTAATTTAGTTAATTCGGTTCAGTTTTAAAATTTGTTCAGTTCGGTTGATAGTTATCAAAAACTGAAATATTTCTAAACCGAAAAAATTGAATTAACTGAATGCCCACCCCTACTGGTGCTAAGGAAAAGGGGTCATTCCTATAATTAGTTTATAGCAAGGGTTATTTTTACAGCTCTTTTATAATACACTAAATTCAATATGAACCGTTCATTCTTTTTTATCCAATGAATCAGATTAACTAGAATTTTTTTATACTTCATCTGGTAGTAGAGTATTAGAAATACCTTTAACAAATCAAATGTTATATCTGATTTCTACCACCCATTATATACTACTAGTGTAATGCACTGTAAAATTTCACTATTTTAAAAATAGGCACTACACACAGTATTGCTATTTTACGCGTGCATGCAGAGCTAGCTATTCTACGTGCTAGCTGTAACACCGGAGAAGCACGTCCAAACCATCCACATACACCCGCTTCGTGTGTTGACTAATCCAATCATGACCGTGTGTTGACTAAGCCAATCAGTAATATAACCAACCAAATAATAAATATGTTTTCTTGTTTGTACATAAATCTTATTTTCTTTGATTTAGCCATAACTTTTTTATTGGCAACTCTAATTCATGAACGAATTTCACCAGTAGCTTACTAACAACGAGAGCAACAAAATGATATAAGTCTCACCACTAAACGCCATATGAATGAGATTTTACTACCAACTGAATACCAAATTACTGATATGTATAAGATTTTACTACTGCACAGACTCCACAGGCTGTTGGACCCCCTGCCATGATAGTATATATTTTACAATTCGTATATATAGATTTTACTATCCGTATACATATATTTTACTATCATGTCAGAGAGTTTAGTAGCATGTAGAGTGTGCAGTAGTAAAATATTATAATTTATAGATTTTACTATCCAAAAAATAACATTTTACTAACTGTTACAAAAAATCTTATTATACTAAAATGAAGTGAATTTCGGAATATTACATTTTCATTTGATTTTACCATCTATTACGGTAACATTTACTATTGTCGACATAACATTTTACTACAATCCGACAAACGAAACTAAATTCTTGTTATGATATTATAATACATAAACTACTTTTTACTATCCACAAAATAATATTTTACTAGCTATTACACAAGATTTTACTGTATTGAAAAGAAGTGAATTTCGGAATATTACCTTTTCATTTGATTTTGTCATCTATTATATTAACATTTACTATTGTTCACGTAACATTTTACTACAGGTCAACAAAGCAAAACTAAATTCCTTTTTCTGATATTATAATACATAAAACTACTTTTTACTATCCATAAAATAATATTTTACTAGCTATTACACACGATTTTAATATACCGAAACGAAGTGAATTTCAAAATATTACATTTTTATTTGATTTTACAATCTATTATAGTAACATTTACTATCATCCACATAGCATTTTACCACAGGCTAACAAACGGATCTAAATCCCCCCAATTAGTTTCTAGCAGGTTATCTTTAAAAAAGGATAAAAAAGGACTAAAATAGGCACAATATAACCCCCCCCAATATATATGTGTATATATGTATATACACAGTTCTATACTCTGGGAGTATGTACTACCACCTTCAGTATACCACTTAAATAATGTTGTTATACATCTTTACCATTTTAAGTATACTTTAATATTGATTATAACATACTTCAAAGTGATTTCCTTGAAAAATATCATCAAAGTCCAATTTTTTATAGCATAATTTGTGTACATTCTCCTTTTTTATATGGAAAAGACTTTATAACAAAAAAATAAAGAGTTTTGATAAAATTTTCACAACCATATCATATTGGACTATCTTAGAATTAGTATTGAAGTATTCTGAAATTGATAAAGGAGCATAACATATTTGTTAAAGTAGTATATTAGAAGTCGGAGTACATACTCCCAAGAGTACATAAAAAGCTTCACACACACACACAAAAGCTTCACACACACACACATATATTCGTTTAAGTAGTATATTATTGATTCTATGTTCTATTTGCGAAATATATATGTGATGGTTAATTTGACAACAATATTTGTGAGTATGTAATGATTAATGATCAACAATATTTGTTATGAAATAATTTATGTTGTGGAAGAAGGTATTGGATATTGTGTGTCGTTAGTTTTTTTTATTTGTGACAGGAGTTGCACACGAGGGTTGCACATGCAGGTGCATCACGCGGGGTCGTAGGTGCAGGCAGGTGAGTCACACGAGAGCGGCAAGGGGGCCGTACACGTGCATGTGCATGTATTGGGCCATATTTAATTGAACCAGGTGGATATTTATACATGTATTTAATTAGAGATAAGTGGTTAGGGTTAGCTTACAAAAAATAGGAGGGGCCCTTCTTTATTCTTGTGGAGTCGTACAAAAGCATGTGTAGAAGCCAGAACGGCGGCAGCTGAAGCGTGCAACAGAGGTGAAGGAAAAATCTCGGCGCTACAGTTATTTCGCGGTGCTGCAGTGTTCATGATGCTACAGTGCTAGTTCTATATTCACTATGGTTCCACGTGTGAGGATTGCAATAAGCAGTGACAAGCACAACAGAGAGTAGAGAAAAGAAAAGAAGAGGGGAAGAGAAATGAGAAGAAAATTTGAGAAAAAATTTCGGAGAATATTTGAGGATTGTGCTTTCATGTAAATGGATCTATACGTGTATTCTTTGATGATGTGAGTATAAATTACGATCTACTGATTATTGCTTGTGTATAATTGCTTTCTAGTATGCATATTTAATCTAGTTTTCTTCCATGATCTTAGATTAATTATTATAGACTAATTCTTGTGGTTTAATCATTATTTTAGTAATTTTCAAAATTATTAAAAAAAAAAAGTTTTAGGTGTTGGTTTGCACCAATTCACCCCCCTCTTGATACGCCTCGATCCTTCAATTGATATACCTCTGTCTTTTTTAGTATACTCTAACACTAATTATAAAATACTTTAAAGTGAGTTCCATAAAAAAATTTATGAAAGACCACTCTTTTGTAGCATAATTTATTTATATACTCCTTTTACATGTGAAAAAGGGCATATAACAAAAAATAATGGGCTCCCATGAATTTTTTTCAATCATGCCGCATTGAAATATCTTATAATTATTATTGGAGTATACTAAATGTAATAAATGAGTATAACACGTTCATTTAAGTGTATATTAGAGGTGAAAGTTTGTACTCCTAAGAGTACGAAAAATGCTTCATATATTTGGTTAATAACATTTTACTAATCAGGAGGAATCAGTTAACAACTTCACTTATGAAATATGCTTTCACTTGCGTAACATCAATTAATATACAGAGAGTAGGGAGCACGTACTCCTGGTAGTATGCTTATACACATACACACACACACACACAAACACACACATACATACAACATATCAAGTGAAATCCCCTCTTATCGTGAAAACTCCGTGAAACCCACATGTAAAAGTTTTGAAAAATTCTCAAAAATCATCATACGTAGGGGAGGTGAGGTTCTACAACCCTGTGAAATTTGAAGACCAAACTCAATCGCATTTAGAAAATATGAAAAAGACAAATTGTAAAATAAATAGTGCTAAACAGTGAAAAATCACTATTTATACTGAATTTGTCTTTTTTATATCTTTCAAATAGGGGGGGGGGGGGTTGAGGAACAACTGAGGAAGGAAGTTATCACTTATCAACACTGTTTTTTGTGTTATGCATGGATCATGGTTAGGGTCCGGAATTACATCTTCGTATTCTGCCTTTCTACTAGAGATGAAAATGGAGCGGATAATATCCTGACCGTATCCATATCTGGTATCTATTTTTAGGGAAATGGCAAAAGAATTTGATATTCGTCGGATACGGATACGAATACGGATAATTATTCGGATCGGGCAGCCGGATACCGAAGCAGATATGGGGGAGGTGATATCCGACGGATACGGAGCGGATACAAATATCCAGTATCCGGATATCCGTATACTCAAAGCAGGGCAGCAGGCTGCACAGCAGGCCTACCCTTGCACCCCAAGGCCCAAGCGTCCAAGACTGAAGACTCCAAGTCTCTAAGCAGCGGGCAACGGCAGCCCACGTGCCGACTAGGCAAATCCCACGTTTTATATGCAAATTATCTATGAACATTGAACAATGTGCACCTATGTTAAGATTTCATTACGTTACATTTGTTTTGAACACTATTCTATAAGTTTTGTTATGTTTGTGGATTATGTACTCTAAATCCTAATATTGTGTGTTGAAACTTGTGTTTTGGCGTTTACATATCATCCGACTAAATATTCGGTTTTGTTTCCGTTTTTGATCCGACTCCGATTACTATCCGTTTTATTATTATCCGATATCGATTCAATATTCGATCTGTTTTTAAATTATCCGTATCCGTATTCACATCCGGGTAAAAAAAATATGAGCAGATATGAAAATATCACTATCCGACCGAATTAGTTCTGTTTTTCTCCCTACTTTCTACTCGACGGGCAAGAAAGGTGGTAGAAAAGTTCGATATTTCTTGTGTAAGGAATGCGCACCCTAGTTTATCGCGTGTAATAGTGGTCTAAACAATCTAGATTTTGATCCGACGGTGTGGAAGGTACACCAGTGCATTATTTTGTCCTAACAAAAGGGTAGGGTTGATCAATTTGATCCACCATGGGGATACGGGATCGTCCTTTCCAAGGCCCTTCCGTGCAAAAGATATGCTAGTGGTGGCTACATGCATCCCTCTGGGATCCCATCCTCATCATATATGTCCCCTCGATGTTCACAAGAAACACCAACGTAGACCGAAAGCACAGATTTCACAGGCAAGCAAGCGCATGAAGGATGAAGCCATGAACGGGTTCAATTATCACATCATGTGTGAGTGCTGGTACAGTTTGAGATGTTCTGAAAACAAAATCTGGCTACTAGTCAGTTCCAGTCGTGGATCACTATCCTCCGTGAAGATGGAGGATATATAATATAATTGCATCTACATCGAAGGGGAAAAGCTGCATGTGATGTGGCCTACTGTGCAGTACAATGACTATATTCCATTCCTAACAAACAGAGCTACAATATAAGGATTGTGGGGGTCGGATTTTCGAACCTGAACCCTTTTTTTTGTATAATCGAACTATTTTCGGATCAAACTAGTGTGCACATAAAAACTATGATGACAATACATGCATATCACGAATTAAATAATATTAAAACTCAAATAAAAGGTACCGACCTTGTGATCAACGATTACAAATAAATAACCACATGGCTTAAGTTCAATAAAGTAGCAGCGGAAACCAAATACATAGTAGCGAGATAAACTCATCCATGTGTCCAACAGGCAATCGACTGGGGTGCGCATCCTAGAACTCCGGATCTCCTTCATCGAAACCACAAGCATAATACTAGTAGTCACCTTCTGCTTTTGCATGCTCCTCTGTGAAAAGTGGAGAATATTAAAATGGTGAGTACATAACCGTACTCGCAAGCTTTAAAACTTAATGCATGATTACTATATGCAAGGTTTAACTAATAAATGCATAATATGGCTCATTTAGCATAAAGAAATGTTTAACTTTAAATACCACTAGTAATTTCACAAAACATCATTTGACAAATGAAGTTGCAAATATTTAATTTAATATGACAACTAAACAGGTTCCAATCACCCGACTGGCACCAACCACCAAACCACAACCTGTGAGTTTTATCCGCTCACGGATTCCTAAAACATCATTTTCATTTAAAAACAAAACCATAAAATCTACAATGTGAAAACATACCTCGCCTGCCCTTTACCGTGGGCCCTGCTACTTAAATAGTTTTAACTCTGCAGAGTGTGTACAGCTTTACCTACAAGACATGAGCGTCTCTTGTTGCTATGCACACTTTCTTTGGTATGTAGCAGAGAGATCATGACAAGGATTTTACAATTTACGACCTTAATATTAACTTCGCTCACTAAGATTCCACCGCTAATAGGGTCAGAAAGCCCAATTCAAAAGCCCACTTTTGCGCCTTGCAAGTGTCTCCATCCGGCACGACATTCCACTAAATGGCGAAGCCAATAACGATACCCACAGATTACTTAGCCAGGTCGTACCTATATAGACTTGTGGTTACACAGTAGTGCTTGGTCCAAAGTAACACACGCTTTGGTCCTTAATTGCCTAAGATGGAACATTATCATCCAGCATCCAGCATACATCCATCCGACCCGGTCTAACCATTTTTTTACTTTATTTCATTTAAATAACAACAGTAATACCAATTATTGTAACTTCACAAAAGAGTTTAAATAATGTTTGAAATGATTCCCATTATAGTATAATACTGAAACGTTTAAACTAGACCAAGCAATTCTACTGTCCAATGCTACACTACTAGGTATCACCAAATAAAATAGCTAGTATCATCTAGGGTGACAAAGATTCACAATTATCAATGTCACATGAGTCATAACACTTCTCATAATCGTGTTTAAAATACGTTGCATAAAAGTAAGCATGTATAATTCAAAACAACATATGCATTTTGTAAACTTGAGATCGACATGGTCAAGGAATACTTGCCTTCGTTACCTCCTGCTGATTCTACCTCCAACTGTTGAAGGAATACTTGCCTTCGTTGCCTCCTGCTGATTCTACCTCCAACTGTTGAATTGGTTGAACTCCGGCAACATCGTCTACACGCAAAATGAAAACAAATAAATAACATAAATACAAATAAAATTCAAAAATTGAAAAGAATGGTACTGGAAGGTAGAGCTTGAATTTAGATGAATTTAGAAATTTGAATCACTGGAATCGGAGCTCGAACGAAGGAGAACGTGCTCTTGGAAGTGGCTCGGATCAAAAAATTCACAAAAAAGGAGGGAGTGTGACACGTGGTACTCTCTGATTGGTCGAGATTTTTGGAATTTCTAGAAAATAGGAAAAACAGATAAAATCCACTGACACGTGGGACCCATGTGTCAATGTTTCAGTTCACAGTGAACTGAGTTCACCGAGAGGGTTGGGGGGTGATGTGGTAGATCTTGTTGACATGGGATGCCACACATCGGCTTAGGGCTAAGGTGGCGTGACACGAGGTGACACGTGGGGGGTGACGTGGCATGGCTACTGCGTGGGCTCGGGGTTGCGGTGGCACAGACGTGGCGATGACATGCGGCGACGCGTTAGCGGAGGCGAAGCGGCTCTGCGGCGGCGCAAACACACCGGAGTCCAAGAAGACGACCCGGCTGCACGCGAAATTGCGACGGATCCGGCTCGAGGCGCGGGGCAAAAGGAAGAGGGCAATGCGGGAACTCGGCGGAACCATCGGCAACGGCGGAGACCCACCAAAGCGGTAGATCGGCAGTGGGGAAGACCAGGACGGCAGCGGCGCAACTTCGGCGAGCTGGCAAGGACGAACGGCGAGGTCTCGGGCAGCGCAAAGCGGCGCGTTAGAGGCGACATGAGGTGCTGAACACGACACAACGCTTTAAATAGCCTAGGGAGGCATGTGGAGCTCAGAAAATGCAGTGGCGACAGCATACAGCACGTGGACTCTCGGCTGCTAAGGTTAGGGTTCGCGGCGGTTGCAGACTTGGCCAGACGGGTTGGCCTGGCTAGGCCGCGGGTGGGCGAAGTGGGCCAAAGCGATGCGGGGCATGTGGGCTGAGTATTTCGGCCCACAAGGCCTTTTGAATTAAAATCATTTTTCCAAATTAGAAAATTCCAAAATTTTAGTTAAAAGCAAATAAATTCGAATAAACAGCAAATAAATTTAGAAAAATATCAAAAAATACAGAAAAATCCCTTAAAGCACAATGAACGTAACTACGACTGGAAATCTTTTATTTGATGCTTAGATTAATTAAAATAAATCTTTTGATCAATGAAAAATTTAAATTAAGCTTTCATTAATTAAAAAAACCAAATGGTTCTTTTGAATTTGAAAACTTTTCAAAAGCTTCAAAAATTTGGAATGTTACAAGGATGCTCCAGTTTGATCACTAGTGACGATGCTATACAAATCAAGGCTTACCATAAGTCAAAAGTGTTAAAACTCAGTCAAACTGGGAGGAGCTGGCTGTAGCCGGCAGCTTAATTCATGACTACAGAGCTTCCATAGCTGCTCAACGATACCTGATACCAGAAATAAGAAAACAGAGCCAACTCCTCAATTATGTACCAGCCATATGCACTTGCACGCATGCTAATATGAAAGCGATACAAGCAGCAAACCAAATTGCCACATCATGAAAAGAAGAAAAATATCAGTATTTTTTTTTTGTACAGATCAGTTTTCACCATTCACACCAAAACCTCGAGTGGTATTTCCCCCCTTTACTTGCACAGGTTGAACCAAGAGAGGTGCTTAGATACAACTCATATACATCAGATTTCAAGAGCAACTAGGTCTAGGCATCATGAGCTGGTTGCCTACAGTAACTGGATCTACTGACAACACCCTCCGCCCTGTTTTGCATTGTCCTCTTGTTTCTGTTTCAGACTGTTCCTCTTGACAACTGAAGAACCTTCCTCCAAGAGACTCGGAACCTCGAGAATCTGCAATAGGTCAACACAACATGGCATTTACATTTTGTCTAAACCAGAGGAGTACAATGTTGCATTAATATGAATTAAGGTGAGATATTTTCTACGACGAAGTAAACAATGTTCTGCCAAACACGATTTGATCAAAGTACAAACCCTGTGACTGTGTGGCATAAAAGGTGCTAAGAAGGCCTACAACTAGCTTGTATCTTGTTTTAAACAGCCTAACATGTAGGAAATAAGTTCTCAATGAAAAATGGTATCTTCAGAAGGTGCTGGAAGACTTTTTTTTTTCACTTGAAGGAGACTCTCTTCACCTCATACATTTGGTATAGAGGACTTTCTGCAAGAGGTTAAAAAATCCAGCATAACAAATACCATGTTATTCATGACCAAGGCAAACTGTGGCTTAGTACAAACAACTCTGTGTGAAGAAAGCAGTACTAGTCGTATGATTCAAGGGTATGGTTCATAACTCCATGCATTCACATGCCCAAGCAACATAACACACAAAAATTTAAAAGGTCATACTATCAATAACAAACAACATAAGCAACGCACATGCACTCATGTGCAATGGCTGTGTGCATGCTACGATGCAGAGACCGGGAGATATAATCTTCCTGTTAGAGAGTATCATGTTATGCCTTGTATAGACATGGGGCTCTGATACCATGTTATGAATAGCACTTGTATTCACTATGAGGCCAATGCGCATTATATATACATGTACATGAGGGAGAGGATAACAGGACTCTATCTCTAGTAGAATACCTATACAGATGTACTAGGACTCTATCTCTAACACTTATATGAGGTCACAGGTACATGATCAAGTTGTGGCTCTTCAGTATGTGCCTTCAGAGCTTTAGTTGGCAGATTTCTTCACGAAAACACAAATTAGAGCTTATCATAACTTTTTTCTTTCCAAACTCAGTGTTGTAGATCCACCATGAGTTTGAGGGGGGGGGGGGGGTGTTACACAGTATCCTGTTATGCCTTGTATATATATTGTCTATTATAGACTTTCCCTTTATACCCTCTTGTACATGTATATATACTGGCCCATTGGTCCCATGTTGAATAGAAGTGCTATTCATAACACTTCCATTATCTACAAAAAAAATGCACTCACATGCAAATGTAACTTACGAGTATAGTGCATCAAATCAATCATCTGACAGAAAGACCAACAAATTGGCTCAAGCATGCTCCTTGTTGGTACCACAGGTGACACATTACCCATATGAGTCACGAGCAATATTCCATTCAATCAGGTTACAAGTCATGACTCAATAAATGAAGAACACGGAAGAAATCATAATCAATGAACAATTCATCAATAAACGAACATGTCCTGAAAATTGAGAAATAAAGAGAAAAAAATATGGCAATGCAGCCTAATAATGGAACATTTAAACACAAAAGACTATTGTGGATGTGATCCATATACAATTAGAATGAGTGCACCCCCAAGTCCCAATAGTAAAACATCGAAGGAGTGGCAACAGGATTAGGGATAGAAAGGGGTTGAACATATATACTACAACTTCCGTTGAAAAACATATAAACTAGAACTGGGGCAAACACTAACTTTATTAGGGATCTGAGGGAGAAAGTGGAGCAAAGAAAATTGCAAGTGTGTATATACTAAGGAAAGAACCAAGTTCACTGATACGGATGTTCCTTTTCGAACAATCGCGTACCTGGCCTCAAGCCTGAACGAGAAATCGTGGAGGAAGATGTCGGGAATCGACGTCGACCTATGATAAAAGAGACGGCTGTGCGGAGCCACCGGCCAGTTGTCGTTGGCAGCGCCTACTATTGGATTTCTTGGCAGACAAAACGTGCCCCTTCTGTAGTTCTCCCTTCTATTTATTTATGGTGTCTCTCAGGCTTACACGGATTCTAAGCAAAGGATAGAAAGACTCTTAAAGATAGAAGGACTCCTCTAAAAATAGAAAAAGACTCTAAGGATAGAAGGAGAAGATTATGGCTCCTCTAATTGCTGGACTCTTGCCTCCTGTGTACGGCGTCGGATGTAAATCCGATCATTGCCAGAATACTCCCTCGACACCAAGCTTGTCCTCAAGCTTGAAATCGTGGTAAGCCCGACGCAGACAATAGCATCCACCCAAGTCGCCTCCTCTTAGTTCCCTTCCAATGAACCAAAAATTGTCGATGACCCTGAAGGAAACGCTGCTGCAACAATCGATATGGCTCCGGTTGATTGCTTGGACCCGACGGAGCTACTTCCTCTGGCAATGGTGGTGGTACTTCTGGCGGAGTCCCTTGAAAAAGCTTCAGGAGGGACACATGGAAGACATTATGAATGCGAGCCGCTGCCGGAAGGTCTAAGCGATAAGCCACCGCACCCACCCGAGCCACCACTTTATATGGCCCAAAGAAGCGAGGAGAAAGTTTGTTGGGATTCGAGGGGCGAAGAGAGAATCGCACTGCGGCCAGAATCGAGCCAAACCCAAGATCCCACTTCAAACTCCACCTCTCGGTGGTGTCTATCATAAACATGTTTCATGCGGTTTTGTTCATTAAGCAAGTGCTGCCTCGCTTGAGCTAGCAAGGCATCCCGATCAACCAATTGGCAATCAACGACATGAATTGGTGTTGATCCTTCAGTATATGGAAGTAAACTGGGTGGCAAGCGACCATATACCAACTCGAAGGGCGTGAGACGAAGAGCTGAGTGATAAGATGAGTTATAGCAAAATTCCGCCCAAGGGAGCCACCGAGCCCATGTTGAGGGATTATCAGCAGCTAAACACCGAAGGTACATTTCCACGGTCCTGTTCACGACCTCGCCGTCATCGGCCGCTTATGCGGGTGGTAGGCTGACGAGGAGAGGAGCTTTGTGCCGCAACGCTTGAAAAGACTTTGCCACAAGGCGCTTGTGAACACCGGATCGCGATCTGAAACAATGGATTCTGGCATGCCATGTAGACGGACTACCTGATCAAAGAAAATATCCGCAACTACTTGGGCGTATGGACGTTTAAGGCTGATGAAATGACTGTATTTAGAGAGCCTATCCACCACCACCAAAATTGCTGTTTTGCCCTCGGACTTAGGCAGGGCAACGATGAAATCCATTGATACATCCGCCCACACCTGTTGGGGAATTGGTAGAGGCTGTAAAAGTCCCGCAGGGGACAAAGTGCTGGCCTTATGGGCCTGGCAAATCTGACATTGCCGAATGTATTCTTCCACTGATTGACGAAGGCCTTCCCAAGAAAAGTGCTGCTTGACACGGTGGACCGTTTTGTGCACCCCTTCGTGTGTCAGATCATGAAAGGCCGCAACAATCGATCGTCGAAGAGGAGAATGAGCGGGCACCACCACTCGGCCGGAACGGTAGAGTAACCCCTCCTGACTAGCCCATGGTGAGGTGACCGGCAGCGACTGAGCATCGACGGACGCCGCTCGGAATGATGCAGCCGGCAACTCGGCACACCTCTTTTGTATCTCAGGATCAGCGCGGAGCTCAGCAAACCATGATTCCCAAACTGAGCCAACTGGCTTGGAGAGAGCATTGCACCCGACTGGTTCATCAAAGGCACGGGATAAGGCATCCGCCGCTTGATTAGTCCGTCCCGGTTTATATTCGACACTGAAGTCAAATCCCATGAGCTTGCTGACCCAATGCTGTTGAGGAGGAGTCACCAAAGCTTGTTCCAGAAGATATTTGAGACTTGCATGGTCCGTCCGGACCACAAACGGCCGTCCCCACAAGTAAGGTCTCCAGTGGCGAATGGCCTTCGAAAGTCCAATGAGCTCACGCTCATAAGCTGCAAGCTTGACATGACGATCGGCTAGTCGGCGACTGTAAAATGCCACCGGGTGTCCCTCCTGCTGCAGCACAGCGCCTATGCCTTGACTCGAAGCATCACACTCGATGGTGAACGGAAGGTCGAAGTCAGGTAACCTCAGAACGGGCGCCGCCTGAAGAGCCCCCTTAAGATGCTGAAAGGCGGATTCTGCCTCCTCTGTCCATGCAAAGGCCTGTCGCCGAAGGAGTCTGGTCAATGGCTCGGCGATGTCTGCATAGTTCCTGATAAAACGGCGATAGTAACCGGCAAGGCCCAAGAAACTGCGAACAGCGGAGACTGATGTGGGCGCTTGCCAGTTGGCGACATCCTGCACTTTACTAGAATCGGCTGCGACCCCCTTGCCGGAGATGATGTGGCTGAGATACTTCACTTCTGGGCACGCGAAGGCGCACTTCTTCTCCTTCAGAAAGAGTTTGTGGCGATGTAGGCGTTCCAGGACCAATCGAAGATGAAGAAGATGCCCCTCCCTTGTGGAGCTATACACCAGAATGTCGTCGAAGAAGACCAAAACAAATTTACGGAGGAATTCCGCGAGTACCTCATTCATGAGGGCTTGAAAAGTCGACGGTGCATTGCATAATCCAAAGGCCATGACCAGCCACTCATAGTGGCCATGGTGTGTGCGGAAGGCCGTCTTTGCTATGTCCTCCTCGCGCATCCGTATCTGGTGATAGCCTGAACGAAGGTCGAGCTTTGAGAAAAATTGGGCGCCGCTCAATTCATCGAGGAGCTCCTCTACCACTGGAATGGGGAACTTGTCTTTTATGGTCTTCGCGTTCAATTCACGATAGTCTACACAAAACCGCCACGTCCCATCCTCCTTCCTTACCAACAAGACCGGAGACGAAAATGGCGATTTACTAGGCCGAATGATTCCCTGGGCTATCATCTCAGCACATTGTTTCTCAATCTCGTCCTTCTGACGGTAAGGATAACGGTAGGGTCGCACCACTACCGGGTCCGTGCCCTCGGCTAGCACAATACGATGGTCGCATTCTCGCGATGGTGGTAGGCCCTGTGGTTCCTGAAAAAGGTTGTTGAACTCGGCCAGGAGTGCCTCAACCTCTTGATCAACTGTCCCCTCCACCTGGTGCACAAATGCCTTTGATTCCGCAATACGTCCTTGAAGGGAGATCGCCGCCTCGCCTGGCCCAAATGTCATCCTGAGGGAATCAAAGTTCCATTGAATGTCCCCTAGGGTCTGTAGCCATTGTACACCCAAAATCACGTCGAACCCTTGAAGGGGTATGACGAGAAATGGCGCAGAGAATTTGTGGGGCCCCACTGAAAACTCGCCGCAAGTCACGCGCCCCAAGCAAGGAAGCTCCTCTCCATTCGCCACACGCACCCTCTGAGAACCACCCGGCTCCTGGCGCGCCCCAATCAATTCTGCTGCATAGCTGCTTACAAAGTTGTGCGTACTGTCGCTGTCCACCAGTCCCAAGAGTTGACGGTCGTTCATCATTAATGGAACCTGCATCGTGCTTCCTCCCTTCGGACCTTTCACCGCCATGGCGAGAGGATGTCGCTTTCTTCGCCAAAGCATGATTTCTTCCTCCTCCTCTTCACCCGCATTCACCACCTCGCACAGAAATAGCCGTTTACACTGGTGTCCGCGGGAGAAGGCCTCATCACAGTTGAAGCAGAGCCCTTTTGCCCTCCGTTCGGCCATCTCATCCGGGGTGAGACGCCGGCGGTAAGGGGACGACACCGCGGACGACGCGTGCGATGCTGCCGGGGCGGTGCGCCCTCCTGGCGCTTGCGGCGCTAGGGCCGTTGACGATGCTGCACGCGGAGGGCCGGCGACAAAGGAGGCCGTAGGCGCAGCGGTTGGCGGAGAGGGCGGGGGTCGTCCTGTTCCCCCCACCGGACTGCCGCTTGAATAGGGCGCCGGTCCCCCCGCCGAGCTCCGGCCAATTGTCACTCGGGCACGGTGAGGGCAAACTTGAGCCGCCTTCGCCAGCCAAACATCCTCCCGACGTTCCGCTTCAGGTTAACCCTAACCCTGGCCCGCGAGGTCGGTCTCGACAAGACGCCCGTCACGACAAGGCTGCCGTCGATGCATCGGCCAGAAAAGCTCCACCTGATCGCCCTTCTTCAACCCCGAGGTCCGAGCGAGGCGCCGCTGAAACTCCCGCGCATAGGCTTCCACCCTTTCTTCACCCTGTTTAAGATTTGAAAGATCGCCAAGGGGTCCCGAGGATGAATACCGTGAAAACCTCTGGAGAAAGGTCTCGAAGAACTCCTCCCATCGTATAGCTTTATTCTCCAGCTCCCAGTTGTCTAAAACCTCTTGCGCCTCCCCCCTTAGGTGAGCGCCAGCCATGCTTACGTATTCCGTCTCTGGGATCTGATAGATCCTCCCGAATCGTTCGCATTGCTTGAGCCATAGCAGGGGATCTTCTGATCCATCATAAGTTGGGAGCTCATACCGCGGTGCTCGCGGGGTCCAACGGCGATCCAGATGACCACCCGGAACCTGCGCGCGTTCTTCAGTGTCGGCTTCCGCCTCGCTGTCCTCCGCCTCAACGCGCTTAGCGCGGTTTCCTGGAGCTAGCGCTCCGCTTCCCGCCGTTCGGCCGCTGGTGTCGTCAACAGGTTGCTTTCCCAGGAGACGGAAGAGATCATCCAACCTCTTGTCCAGCTTGTTTTCCAATGTTGCGATCCTCGTTTCCATGGTATTCTCCTTCTGCTCCATGAGGATCCGTAGCTCAGTCAGCCCCTTCTCTACCCCAACGACACGATCTTCCAGTTGAACCATGGGTGGATCGCTCGGCTCTGATACCAATTGATACGGATGTTCCTTTTCGAACAATCGCGTACCTGGCCTCAAGCCTGAACGAGAATTCGTGGAGGAAGATGTCGGGAATCGACGTCTACCTATGATAAAAGAGACGGCTGTGCGGAGCCACCGGCCAGTTGTCGTTGGCAGCGCCTACTATTGGATTTCTTGGCAGACCAAAACGTGCCCCTTCTGTAGTTCTCCCTTCTATTTATTTATGGTGTCTCTCAGGCTTACACGGATTCTAAGCAAAGGATAGAAAGACTCTTAAAGATAGAAGGACTCCTCTAAAAATAGAAAAAGACTCTAAGGATAGAAGGAGAAGATTATGGCTCCTCTAATTGCTGGACTCTTGCCTCCTGTGTACGGCGTCGGATGTAAATCCGATCGGCTGCCGTAACATTCACCTACATGCCAGGACCAGGATAAGCACACTGCCCAAATTTGGCTGGTAGTTCATCCACCGTAGCATAAATGGAAGAAATACATACACTGCCTTACACCAGTTTGCAAACAAGACACAACACAATTGCTCGACAACACTTATGTATGAAGAAGATGGTAGCTGTCATGAAAAACAAAAGATATGTTTTGGCATAGCTCTGAAAACACTTGTTAAGACAGGAATAAGCCCAGGACTAACCCGCACCTCAAACAACAAAGATTAGAAAAGTTTATATGCCAGAAGACTTCAACTCTGAAGCACACTGTTATAATCTAGATTTGTTACAAACTACAAATTTGTTCAGCTTTAACTTCAATAATGCTACTATGTGGAATTAATTTCATAACTTTATGAGTTAACCTTTATGTGTCTACTAGCTCTTAGAAGGCAAATTTTGGACGGTACAAGGGTAAAAGTGGTCAAGGCTATGGTGCGTAGTATCCTTCTGAAGGTGTACCTTTAGCGCAAGCTCTTCAAAACATTTCTCCACATTTTCTCTTGTTTTGGCACTGCTCTCAAGAAAAAGACATCCATATTCTTGTGCAAAAGCAAGACCTTCTTCCCTTGTCACCATTCTGTCCTCATCCTGCAAAGTAGAACCATCAAATCAGAACTATGCACTGTCACTTCATCTTGGGTGGTAATTCCTGTAAATTGCCAAGTATTAACCATAATGAACTTGCTTCTTTCCTTGGATGGAGAAAATATCTCCCAGTAATGTATTGACGAATTACTTTTCTTCTCCCATTTACATAACTATATTTTAGCATTGTTAACCTCCATTATTTTATTACACCAAATGTCATCTATCTCATCAGGGGCTCAAGTGATATCATGTTCTTGTACAATGTGTTACAAAAAGTGATCCAACATGTTATACATAGACAAATTAATAATTCTACTTTAAAATGGTAAACATTAACATCAGCTGAAATGTATCAATGTTGACACCAAATAACAATTTGGTTTAAATAGGAACAAAAAAGATACCTTGTCCACTTTGTTTCCAACAAGCATTTTGACGCACTCTTTATTTGTTGAGTGCAATTCTATTTCCTTGGCCCATACATCAGCCAAATTTGTGAAACTCTCTCTCTTCGTGACATCATAAACTAACAGATGGAGATAGCACAAAGTTAAACTTTTATGAGTTAACCTGCAACACTTTTTGCAGAATAAAAGGAAGAATGTAAGGGTTGGATACACAGAATTATTCCTAGACATTTGTTGGTAGCAAGTTGCTACAAGTGTCACAACAAGCATTTCAGTATCGATGCATCATTAATTTCAGTACAGGTTTTCTGTTCCCCATATGCAACCACAAAAATTGTTTAACACAGTGGCAAATTCAACCAAGTGCAGTTCCCAAATTCAACCAAGTACATATTCATAGTGAGGCGCCACCTCGGTGGCATATACAACCAAGTATGATCCGAACATGGGAAAGTTTACAGCACTCTCATAAAAGATATCAATGAATCAGCACACCAATGGATTGATTAAAACTATGACAGCATAAAGTTTGTGGAAAGGAAACATCCATATACCAACTAACTTGAAGAAGTCCATCATAACCCAGGTAAACTGAGGTGTCCAAGGCAAATAGAACTCATAACGCTAAATGCAACCTTTACTACAAACTTAGATGTGGCATTGCAAGAACCAAGATATCGAATATATTGTTCAGGAATCATGATTGAGTAAGCTAACTTGCTCAATTTACATGTATATTCAAAAGATCCAGTATCAGAACCATAACAGTCATTGACACTTAGTGGTGCATGCAGAGGATTTCGATTTCCAAGGTAAAGGTAACCTAAAATGTGATGGCATGAGGGGAGCGCGCAAGAAATGTACACAGTTGTTATATCATAGTAGCGAGATGGGCATAAAAATATACTCTCAAGTCAGACATGATAAATGGCTAATTGCTTGGTGTATCTTGGAAGTAATCAAGTTACCTAGAATGATTCCATGAGCGCCTCTGTAGTAAGAGCTAGTGATTGTCCTGAACCTTTCCTGGCCAGCTGCAAACAATGGAAAACAAGGTGCTCAAACATTTGAAATCTTAGGGACACCATTACAAGATATCGGCTGTACAAGGATATGATACAAGACAAGTATTTTGTAGAAAGAATCATTGATCACTATAGGAGGAAACATAATGTTTTTTAAACTATACTGATTTCTTTGTCGAACAAGGTGGTTGTGACCAGGGCAGGCAGCATCCAGCAACAAGACAAGCCGCCTTTTTGGGGGCAAAAATAGCCCACATAATGATCATTATGGCATTATGCCTAGGGCAAGAAAAATGCCTTCGCAAAGGACAAGTGGGCTTGTAATTTTGGAGGTACAGATATGTTGTATTGAAACTCTGAAGGCACACAAAAATAATTGCCCACAAAAGTGCAAAGGCAACAGCATTACAACATAAAAAAAAGTATTGTCAAAACCAAATATGTGAACATCATTTTCAGAAACAAAAAAAAAAGGCTAGAACCTTACCAGTGTCCCATATTGTCAGCTTCAGTTTCTTGCCGTGGACAGTGAGAAATTTGATTTTAAAATCAACACCTGGCAATCGATGTGAAACAAAAGTAAGTTGAGACAAGTAACAATACAAACAATGCAACAAAAAGGCACGCTTATACAATGAATGGAACATGACTACACAAGGCTAAGCGAACCTGGCAACACCTAGATTATCAACATTAGTCTATACATGAATCCAATATATTTTATTCAAAAAGCAAATATCTTATATCACAGTCATCCGTGGATAAGTTTGGAGCTTTCCTCATGAATAAATTATTTGACACCACATTTCAACCCAAAAAATCCCATTTAGAAAACATATGTGGCATCCATGACGCCATGCTGCAGTGAGTTTATGTTTTATAAGCATAATAAGTTCTTAACACTCAATTTTATTGTTGCTGACATCAGGCTAGCTACTTCTACAGTCCAAAATTTCCATCCTTTAGATTGGTTTCCTGTAGTTTGATTAAATCAACATAAAAGCATGACAAAAGTGATCAATTTTACTGTGATGTTTTGATGTGAAACTTGGCAATCCACTCAATTTGTGCTTATTTAGTAACACATAGAACAACTCAACAGGAGACTATCATTGTCACCAAATCTATGAGGAAATGTAATATCTGTGACTTGTATTGATAGGACACCAGCTGTATGAAAACAACGTAGAACACATCAAACCCATCCTATCACGTTAAGTTTGCAAAGCATAAGGGAAGATTTTCGTCTGCCCAGCTACTGAACTAATAAACCATACAATCTACTCTGTTACAGGGTGAACACATAGAAGGTCTGCTCTCATTAACAATTTTGATCCACAAAAATATCGAGCGTGATTTTGAACTAATCACCATCGATAATTCATGCTTAGGATGACCACAAGACAGAATCCATCTTGAGGAGCATTAAGGATCAGGCTGTTCAATTCCTGTTTAGTTTTCTAGTACTCTCGGTGGTGCTATTTGTTGATAGGGGCACCTCTTGTGTCTTTGGTTGCTGCTCACCTGTAGTAGCGCCATGAACAAGATGGTGGAACCTCTCGCGTCCCAAAAGTGTTGCTACTTCCTTTCACTATTTCTAGCCTCTGACAAAGGAGCAGATAAACATGCTTGGTTCACGGTTTCCACCTACACCATATCTATCCACACTTGATTCTTTAAAATTAAGGTTGTGGCACGGAGGTGCTAACGCTAAGAGAAGAACTACACGCAGTTGGATCACTAAAACGCATACACAAAAGCAATCACTATCTTAGCCGTGGTTTCCGTTTGTACATACTACATAGTGCCCGAAACAGCAGCACACAAAGCTGCTGCCACAAATGGATGCTGCCGTGTTTGGTGATCCCTCCCGCCTCCAGGGGCGGAATCAAAGGGGGTGCCGAGTATGCCCCTTTGAAAATCGCTACAATATTATCTCTTTAATACATTAAATTTATCGATTGAATTGGTTTCGATTTTTATTGTTTGAGATTTTTAAGACCTTAGAACTAGAACTATTTGTATTGTAATTTTAGCAAATTCTAAATATATATATTGGATTTATGATATACAAAATTATTGCATAATACTATAGATTTGTACGTATGAAATGTACACCTCTATAAAAATTATGTTTTTTTAGTTCCGCCACTGCACGGCTCCCTCCAAGAATTGTGCTGTCATGTCACAGGGAAGGCACGTACGTTACAACACTATGAACAGCAGCAGTAATCTCCACTAGAGACAAAAAATTATTGCTGCTGTGTTCACTAATCGGGACAAGCCAAGGAAGCGGCCATAGTTAGCACACGAGGAGGCACGAATCAACGAGATCCAGCGAGGTGGGAGGAGGCCGTACGCACCTATCGTGGGCGCGATGTCATCGTCGATGTGGGAGGCGGAGACGAAGCTGACGAGGAGGCTGCTCTTGCCGACGGCCGAGTCCCCGATGAGCAGGATCTTGAAGGAGCAGTCGTGGCTGCTCCCGGGCGACGAACCCATGGTCCCCCACCCCGCCGGAGAGGGCAAGCGCTCGCCCAATCAGGCTTGGATCGAAACGCGGGCAAAGCAAAGCATCCGGGAATGCGGGCGGGTGGGTTGGAGAAGAGAGGGAGGGAGGTGGGCGATGTGGGAATGAAGCAAGGGGAGGGAAGGAATGTAGGGTGGCAAGCGCAACGGAACGACGAGGCGGCAGGCCGAGTTGCTTTCAGAGAGGGGGTTGACGACTTGACGGGCCACGTGGCCGAAAGCGGCCGCACGGCGGGAGCTTGAGCGCTGCACTGCGCGGTCGCGAGGGTGCGTGTGTGCCGAGACGGGTGCGCATGTGTACCGCTATCGACGACCGTTGTACGGATCAAAGATAGCTCGTTGATAGATATAAGGTCATTTTATTTGAAAATGCAAGACTTATATACAGATTTAATGAAAAAATTTTTACTATGTTTTTATTTATTACTCCATTTAATCTTTAAAAAGCTGGTGCTTTGCACATCGATACGATTTTTAAAATATAACTTTGACCATTAATTTTTATTATAATATATTTTAAAACTTAATAAAATTATAATATTATAAAAGTACTTTCAAACAAGTCTACATATATAACATGTATCTAATTTAAATAGTATATATTATATAAAAGCATCTATATTTTTCTCTCCTCTCTAAATTACCTAAAGTCTTGCATAACACGTATAGGCTCGTAGACAGCTGATAGATAGCACCCTACGTGGTAAGCGGCCGCGGACAGATGCGTAGTCTCTCACTCCCCCGTGCGCGGGGCGCTCGTGTGTCTTGTTGGTCGTGGTGATGGCATGGACTTGGCCGGGCTGGGCTGGGGTGGGCCGCGCTGGCCGTTTGTTGTCACGTCTCGCATGGACTTGGGCCTTGGAGGCTCGATGGGGTGTTAAGATGGGTTCCTTGAGCTAAAAGCGAGTAAAGCTGAAATCGACGTGGTCGTTACCAAAAGTACATAACCTACCTCGTACTACTGACATGTACTCTTCAACTGCAGGTGTGTCAAACTCATCGCCAAACCAAATCAGGCCATTATTTTCGCCCTCCATCTTTTGCATCTCCATAACAACTTCGAAGGCACTGAAGAAGTAGGAGTTCTTAAGCGTATGCAGCAAACATAACTGTCTTCCCTTGTTTATTTGCCAAGAACGCCCCCAACATCTTCAACTTTTTGGGTCATAGGATGATGACGATGATCAGTATTACAGGAAGGATGATATTGATTCGTAAAGGGACACGAAACCCGGTGGTCAATCCACTTGTTCTACCAACTTCTCATGAACACGACTGGTGTTTAGCAGTTAATCGAGCTATCCCATATGCAAAAACAGGACGATCACGGTGCCACTGAAGAACACCACCAGGTTTTAGCTATTGCGTAATTGCAGTTCGGGGGCAAACTCTAGCTGCGGAGGGGAGGTCCACTCAAAGGACATTTAGCCGGTGAGACATACCATCACCGCGAATGGATCATAGATTCCTTTACGTGCGGACCAAGGCCGAAGATAAAAAGGTGATGTTACTCTTAGGGCCAGGAAATTTCACTATTTGACATTTAATTCATCGGTCTCTCTTCGCTTAACACCCCTTTCGCTCGTCTTTTGGTATTTGACTCCGAAACCATCAATTTCTTCGTTTCATGACACGATGGGTGTCATGAAACGAAGAAATTGATGGTTTCGGTGTCAAATACCAAAAGGCAAGCGAATGTGGTGTCAAGCGAAAAGAGACCAATGAATTGAGTGTCAAACAGTGAAATCTCTCCTTAGGGTCTGTATGTTTTTATTTTTTATTCTAAATTTTAGTCTTAAAAGCTAAATAAAAAATAAACAGTTCGATTTTAGTAGTCGATTCTCACAATTCAACCCATCCATATACACTAGAATCCACAATCTACTTTATACGTGCTTTTGAATTCCAGCTTTGGTGAACCAGTTTCTCTACAACTATAATCTAGAATAACCCGAATAAAAAACAAATAAGTACTTAGTTTCTTACTCGTAAGCTGTCGTGTTCACGGGCCAGTTGCCCAGCACAAGTTGAATCATACTTCATGAGGTCTAATCCGTGTTGGTTTTAGATCGAAGTGACCGATTATTATTTTTTTTATGGTGCTCTGCGGTGTCGAAATCTGTAGGCCCATTTGGGACAAGGCCCGGCCCAGGCTCTATCACATACTGGACCTATTCCGGACAAAGTCTGCTCATAAAATCGAGATCGCAGTAGTCAAATTTCAGAAAGAACGTTTACGCGTTTTTGATGGGCTTTGTCTTCGCGTCAAAAGGCCGGCGGAATGGCTTGCGTTGCGTTTTTGCCGTTGAGGTTTGATCTTGTGAAACAAATCAAAGAAGTGGAGTACTTAGCTTGTTTTGTTTGCCCAAAAAATTTAATGAAGTACTTGAGCTATGCTGCATTGCTGCTGTACTATAACGTCTGGAACACTTCGCTTTTTTTTTTTTGTGTTTCGAATCAACGCTTTGTCTGACATGAAAGGTTCTTTCAGTCAAATGTGATAGTTTACTAGTAATGTCACCGTGTGTTGCAATAAAAACACATATTTTTTAGAGAATGACTAGGGAACGGTATACCGTTGCAACGGTATAGCTATGAAACTTATGAAACTTATCAGTTTCAGTGCTGGTTTCATGAGTTTCAGTGTTTAGTTTCATCAGTTTCATGTTTTATCAGTTTTTAGTGCTAAGTTTCATGAGTTTCAGTGTAAAAAATCATAAGTTTCATGAGTTTCAGAGGTATACCGTTGCAACGGTATACCGTTTTTTAGTTTTTCTGTATTTTTTAACTAAATAATTAAATTGTGTCACGTATTTAAAAAAATAAAACTATACTCTTGAGTTGCCATGGAGAGAGAAAAGCGAGTGATGACCCTACTATGGGAGGGCAAAAAACAAAAAATGCACTTGGTTTTCTGTTTATAGAAAAATGCACTTGGTTTTCTGTTTATAGAGGTGTTTTTATGCTTTTCGTTTTGAAAGTTGTATAAATATTAAAGTATAAATGAAAGATAGATGATGCTATGTGCACACGCTGTTTTTCTTAGAGAGAGAAGAGAGAGGCGGACAACGACTACCAATTTGTATTTATATATTAATAAAGATTTCATGGGTGACATATATAACTACAATTATTACGTGTTCTTGAAAAAAAAAACCTGGGTAACCAGCACTAATTGGCAGGACATATATTAATTGGGACTATACAATCTACTTTGGGTAAAGAAAAAACTGCAGACTCTACACCAGCGATGAATCTGATTCAGCTGTACAGATCATCTTCACCGTCGGCTGCAGAGGGTCGAAGCCGTTGGCCGTGACAGCAGCGTGTGCTGCTTGAGGCTGCGCGGGGAAGCGGAGCTCACTGCCAAATCCCTAGACTGCTGCATTGTCGGCGCGAACGCCTGCTACTATACTTGCTGATGTCCGCGGCGACTCTTCGAAATGTGCCGCCTTTATCTGTGCCGCTTCCTCGGCACTGTCCACCTACATACCAGTTGATCGAGGTGGCCAGGACGGAGCAGCACGGGGTCGATCATGTCAGGCCAGTTGGTGGCGCCGATATGAACACCGTCTTCTTGGCGTTCATACAGTCCCTCTTGGTCAGCAGCTGGTTCAGGACCCTGTCCGCTGCTCCAATTACGTCTCCCACCAAATAAGACGCAACGGATTTTTTCAGTCAATGCAACAAAAAAAGGGTACAACACCCTTGTTCTTCGTGCACTTTGACTGCAACAAATTTCGCATAATATGGCAACAAGAGGTTGCTAATGGTGCAAAAAATCGATAACTCATTGCAATGAAAATATATCTTATTAGAAGACTTGACAAAGACATGCATTGCAACAATAAAAACAATTTCTGCAACAGTTCGAGCAAATGCTCACAACATACTTGTAGGAGGAACATATGGACAGTGGGGGAGTAATAGAGCTCATCGGCTGAGGAGGATGAAACGATGCTTCTTCACCGGCGCTTGGAGAGAGAGCACGCCAGCTGCATCGCTTGCCAACATCATCCGCCCTTGCCGTTGGGTCAAGATATCTGCCTCGGGCTTCATCGCTCCTCCGCTCTCGTTTAGCAGACGATCAACGAGAAGGATAGCAATAACAAGAGATGAGACCTTCGCATGTTCATGTAGTTTTGATTTGATTGTAAAAGCTTCTATGGCCGTTTCATGGGATAGAGTGAGAGATGGAATAAGTCAACAAAATAAAATAGGAGTAGCTAGAAAATGAGCAGTAGATAAGATAGATATATAGTGAAAGAATGTGGGGCGACTAAAAGTAAGCGTCCCATTTTTGCCGGTTATACTCACAGTATCGATACTGAAAAAAATAGGGAGAAACTTCCACTCGGACGTCTGATTTTTTTGTTTTTTTCGGACGCCGCGCAATATTTTTTTTAACGTATGGAATATTTTTTTTGAACGTATGAAACATTTTTTACTATTTATCGAAGAAAAATATTTCACTACGTAGAAAAAAATGTTTCACGAGTGAAAAAAATGTTGCGAAAAAATTTGCCGTCCGATCCCTAGCAATATCGAAAAAAATAATGAATGTGGTGGTTCATCTCTCCCACCCCTTTCAATTATTGTGTGCCGACAGTGGGCCACTAGGCCCGGGTTTGCAAAATCATCGATTTTTGAATGATTATCGTGAAAACCGGATGTATCGAGCCCGCTCGACTTAATAAACCTGCTGGCAAACTGGCTCAATTAAAATTCAAAAATTTGCAAAAAAAAAATTATAGTAAAATTTTCTAAAATTAGTATTAATATCTTTGTGATATATAGGATGAAAATATTGTAAAAAAAAATTAGGAGACGTATATTGAGTCAAAACCGAAAATACAAAATTGAAAAGGCAATAAAAAAAGCAAAAATAGTAATGGGCCAGAGTCCACAGTGCTGGCCCAACTAGCCCAACCTCCTTTCCAATCGGATTTAATGCTGCAGCTCGCCGTTCCGACCGCATTATTGAGCTAAACATGTGATTCCCCAGCCTCTCTTTGGAAGAATAGAGCTCCGGCTAGGTCCGACCACCGTGTGATCGATAATCGAGCGGCTTAGGTCGATTATCGAGTGAGCCAAAGGGGAAGCCGACGCTGCCGAGGCTGAAGGGAAAATCGAAGGAAATCGTTGATTTTCGTCCAAAATCGAGGGATTTTCGGTAACTTTCTTCGATTTTCGACTATTTGTGATGAATGACAATTGAATATGTCTCATTAGCATATGCTTAGGGTTGTTTGTGAATTAATGACAGTAGATGTTGAGTATTGCAAATGGCGACAACACATTACCATGTGGTTAGGGTTAGGGTTAGGGACATGGTTAGTGTTATGGTTAGTAGACAGTGTTAGTCAGGGTTAGGGTTAGGATTAGCAGTACATGACGTGGTTAGGGACAGGGTTAGGGTTAGCAGTTGTTAGCAAGCGCAAACATTAACTTGATGTTTTGTATTAGCATTCAATGATGATAACATGTACGTATAGTTGTTAGCATGAATTGATGTCCTGCCTTTATTGGTAACATGTACATATAATTCATAACATTCACTAATGTAATGCCTTTCATTGCTATCACATACATATAGTAGATGGCCAGGGCGATATTGTGTGGGAGCACAGCAGCAAGATGGGGATCGGTTTTCGATGCAAGCATTATCACCAAGAGAAGAAAGCATTATCACCAAGAGAAGAAAGGAGGTGGTGCAACCCGATTGAAACTCCACTTGGCAGGGCGCGGTATAAATATCGTCCATTGCAGTCCAGGGTGAGTACTTTCAGCGTGACCTAGATAGGACAAGGACTAGAAGAAGGGAATGAGGGAGGAGAGGCTCAGGAAGGAAGCAACAGTTGGCAATTTCTCGTTGAGAAGAAGTGTATATTCTGAATACATGGGGTGGTGCTGATAAGGAGGACCAACTGCAGCATGTAATGGTGCCTCCAGGGCGAAGGCATAATTTATCAGCTGGGCGGTGACAGGTATGAGCACAGTGGTGACAGTGGCACCTTTAGCGGAGGGAGTGACGATGTGTTGTCAAGGATGTTCCAGAGTTCATCGCAACGGGACAGACCGGCCGTAAGGGATTATAACCTTGGTATAGTTTGTGGCTCTGTGCAAACAAGGATTGACACTGGGAGATGGACATAGAATGAGAGGAATGCGAAGCAGGCGATTGGCTCAGCTTGGGCCAAAATTTTCCACACGGCTGGTATCGCGGGGAGGAAAGTAGACAATCCCTATTTCGTTAGCGCCGTCAGAGAAATCCAAAAAAAAGGGTAAGTTAGCTTTCAAATTATCGTTCATTTCTACGTCCAATAATAGTTCACATGTTCATCCTATATTTCATTTGCAGGCGAGGGTGTCCCATCTCCCACTGGGAGAGACATAGATGGCAAATATTTAGATGTTAACGAAGCAGACATACGAGAAAAGATGAATAAGTTCAAGATGGAATGGCCTACGTATGATATAATAATCATGTGCGATTCTTGGACTGGGCCGACACGCATGAGCACTATCAACTTCATGATATACTGCAACAACACCATGTTCTTCCATGGTCGTCGAGATGCAGGAGAGTTATGACTCATATGGACCATACGATTATACCATCTCAGATTCTCGTACGCAAACCCCCACTCAATGGGTATATGAGTGGCAAGACACATAATTTTATACCATGTTGTACCAATAGTGGCAAACGGCTAGCCCGTGGACGAGGCAAAGCTGGCACGAATGTAAGGCAGAGTTGCTAGCTACACAAGGTTTGCTAATGATGTCCACAGAAGTGTACAACATGGCCAACCAAGTGTACAACCAACAATATTACCTTTAGCCCCAAAGGTAATGTTTTATTTGTATATGTCATTTTATTCCAACTCAATTTTTTACTAACATAGCGTTTAGATAGGTTCAACATGTCATATGTGTCACAACGAAAGACCGACAAAGCTATGCCAAGTGCGAACATTCATTTTACATGAGAAATGTTCAATTCAAATATCATTTGATGTGCTACTGAAATGAATGTTACTAAAATGTGGACTTGTTGGATTGATTTGCGTATGTATTGAAATGAAATGTTATTTGTTGAGATATTATTGCTAAATGTCTATTTCACAACTTGAGATTGTCTAAAATATAGTAAAGGTCATGCCAAAATGTTTTCTAAACTTTTTGAGGCTTTTTTTTAGCTTTTTACTAATTTTCACCATTTTTTTGGAATTTTCCTCCCTTTTCCTTTTTTCCGTGCATTTTCCATCCACTGTCGATTTCCCATGCAAATCGATCGATTTTTGACGATTCTGGCATCGTAGTTTTCCAACTAATTTAAATTTACAAACCGTTCAATTTTTCTTAATTTACGACCGATTTTCTCCGGCCCCTTAATTTTCCATATCAAAACGATTTTGCAAACGCTGCACCAGGCGTTGCCTCATCCCTCGATACTCTCGCTCAATTGTTCAATTTAGCGCTAAAGGTAGTAGCCATTGTTCCAAATCTACAAATTGTGTACGAAAGGAAAGTACTTATAGTAACTCATCCCTTAGAATAATGTAGCATACTGGCCAAACAGATTCAGGAATAAGACAGTTCACAAGTTACAACCGACGGTAACTAATGAATTCAAACATACGACGAATACGACAGGCACCAATCGGATCATACAGATCACTGACCAACACGAACATCAGGGATTCGGTAAAATCGTAGCCTTGCACGACGACGAGGGGCCTTGGTAGAGATGAGATGCTACGAACAGCAACCGCATTAACACGCCATCTCCATCTCCTCAGCACCAGTGAAGATGCTTTTCCTCCTCGCAAATGTAGCTTCACACCTCGCAAGCTACAACTTATTGGACATTGCAGAGTGCAGACTGCAGGCAGCATCGCTTTCCTCTCCTTTGTTCTCAAGACAGTCAGGCTCGAGAGCATGCGGCTTGGGCGCCTCTCGTCTGCCGGGTGTTGTAAGAGCTGCATCCCGGGCACTTGTGTGCCAAAATGTGGAACTGCACGTTCGATGTCGTCCCGCAATCGTTGCAAAGGATCCATATCTGAAGGCAAAAAAAAAAAAAAAAAACGAAACATCTCTTGAACATGCTACTGGTTTGACAGAAGAACCCCAAGGGAGATGGATGATGAACTTGGTTTTCAAATAAAATTTTCGTACCATCTTTCGATAGATCGCTGGCATTGGCGATGCTGCAACCTGAGTGAAGAGTTACTTGGTTGGTGGCTATCTATACAGGATCAATGTCTAATGAATGAGTTCTGTCATGGGAGAAGGAAACTGTACCTCCTGATCGAGCTTTCGCCATGCATCAGACATGTCACAAGCTGACCTCAGGCAAACTGGACATGAGAATCTGAGAAAATGGCACAGGTCGACACCATATTCATGAGGATAGGCCAAGATCTAGAAATTAATCAGACAAGTTTCTATGTGAAATTGTGAATACTCACTGTTGATGTGCTATCATCTCGTATAGGCATTCCAAATGAATCGTGTGTCCACAGTGCAGCACACTGATATCTTTTGTGGAGTCGAATAGATACTGTGGCAGAAGCAGATAAGGGAACATTTTTTTTTTTTGTAAAATCATACGCTCAAAAGTTTCAAGAGTCGTAAAAATGTTCTCTCTGGACAACAAATATTCACCTCAAAGCATACAGGGCAGTCGTGATGCATAGCTCTTTCCACACAATGATGAGAATCCTTTAACAAATAGCTATAGCAGCATCCTGTTATAGAACATGCTCACCATATATGTTACCGAAATCTTTACTAGCAACAAGAAATAAGAACTGACGAAGTCAGTTGACACCAAACATACCACACTTGTCACAGTGATAGAAATTCTCTGCGCCACCAGTTCTGTAAAAGGTAATGACAAAATTCAGATTTATGGGAGAAGAAAGATCTAATATTTCAGTAAGTTCACGTAACACTATTGCAGATGTAGTACTACTTGCCTACATATGCCACACCCATCGCAGTGAAATTGGTTATTTGATACCTGAGATAAGGGGGCACGCCACACAAATCAGAGAAAAGAAGAGAAATAATTCTAAAACGATACTCAAAATAGCATTTAAAGAAATACTCCTGAAATGGTATTCATAATAGTATTTAATTTCATTAAGCGCACATAAGTCAAACTCTGATGTGCTCACATCGTCATCAAAGAAGTTGCATTTTGCACAGAAGTATTTACCCAGGCGTGCCCCACAATTTGAACAATCCTGTTGTACCTGTAAATAAAAAAAAACAAAAGATTTTCATCAGATGGGCACAGGAAAAACTGACAATACCTGAGAAACGCTATTCTTAGTTTCTTACTCGTTAATAGACAACTTACATCCTGTTCTTTGTTGCAGAGAGAGCAGATAACCTGTGAGGTTCAAAAAAGCAGTGTAGCTCGAGTGAGATCAGTAAATGGTGAGGGAGGCTCATAATGATTTTAACGATTAAAAGTGGAAAATATGAACAATGACTGATATCTTTATCTGCAAAACAACAGGCGATGTCCATATCTACTCATGAAAAGAGATCTTTCCATGCTAGATATGTTATTTGTTTTTCCCCCAAATTTTCTCGAGTAATCAAGATGATATCATCCAGTAGAGCGGATTTTATATGCTATATCATTCTTTTAACCGTTATATGAGTGCGACTATAAGCTTCATTTTTCTTGCATTCTATTGTACCTCATATTTCCAAAATGATCAGCATAGGGTGTAAATGCAGGTATATTTTAAAGATTGAGGGGGCAATTGTGGTTTCACCCAAGCTGCCTTTGTCCTGAGTTTACTAATTCTAATAAGCCAAGCTCCAGTTGTGACGTAAAGATAAAACATTCATTGCTTGAATTTGTAAACATCAATAGTAAACATATGGGTTCCAAACTAACATCGGAAGCACCTGTCAGTCCACATCAATAGCACCATACTTAACACCAGCATTCCCTCAACTATGCAGTGCTCAATCAACTGTAGTTTGTAGTGCTATTTATCTCGACTGATGGTGAAACATGTCTATGTTCTTGCTCCTATAATCCGATTTGACATTTTCCTAGCTACCTATCATTCTCAACTTTGTTACATGCTGATGCCCAGATGCAGCTACGGTGGCTACATGAGCACACAACAATTGCACGGACCGCAGGTAGGCCAAATATTAACATAACTTGCCTACCTACACAGTGGAGGAGCGTACCATATCACTGTATAAATATGAAACAGAAGCATCAATAATCAACCATTACAGGAATACTACACTCGGAAACCACTATCATGTCCAACAACACAGGCACAAAATGCAGCAAAATAGCGCGTGCGAGAGAATAAATTACGACAGGACACAACCAAATGAACAAGCAAAGAACACTGGCCAGCTTGATTTCATGGCGAGGGATCTCGTGGCGGTTGTGGATGCCGACCTCCAATGAATCCTGCAACAAAGTAAGCCTGCCCAATCAAAGACCTCAAGACATGTAAAATTTAAAATTCCAGGAAAAATTGTGCGAAGTTACGACTGGAGACCTTGGCTTCATTGTGGCAATGCCTGCAATCGAAGACCTCACCGCAGCACGGCGCCCTTATCTTGCATTTCCGCTTGTAATGCACGCAGCTGGCATCCGGGAAAAATTTGGAAAAAAAAGGACTGATTCACAGAGAACAACCGTAAAAAAGATCATATGCAAGCATGAGAAATGGTGCTTACCCGTACTGCTCGGATCCTGAGTTCATCTCCATCTTCTTCTTTTTTTGCAACTTTTCTCTACCTGATATATCAATTCTCAGGTATTTTAGTTCCTACCTAGCACCTGAACAGAAATCAAAAGGATGAACCAACTACAAAGATCAAAAGAATTCTCGCTCTGCTTCTCTTCTCAGAGCCTCTTCACCTTCTCTGCATCGTCTTGGCCATCTCGTCGCCGGCCACCGGCGAGACCAGATGACGAGACACCCAAAGAAGACGAAGAAAGGAAGAGAAAATCAAGAGGCAAACAGAGTAGAGCAGCCGACCTCCGCGTCTCACCGTATTTAATGCCAAGACGAAGCCAAAAAATAAGAGAAAACCCGTGTGCACCAGTCACAAGGCACCGTCCCAGGTGCACACATACCTGCGTGCGTGCACCGGCCAAGGCGGGCGGCGGGAGCAGCAGCCAGCAGCACGCGGCCGGCACCGACTCGCCCGCGCGCGCGCGGCTTGTTAAACGCCTTACCCGCTGGAGCCCGAGTGCACGGCTCGACGCGGCCCGGACATATAGGCGCGGCGTGCAAACTTTTGGGCACTTTGTGTTTGTGATAAGAAAAGAAACGGAGATGAGTTGCGCACAGCATTTGGCGGCGCGCGATCTGCTTTATGTGACGCAGTAAATTAAGTAGGAAGGCCGCGCACGGTTAAGAGTAGACTCAAGGAAAGTGATCGGTTATCTAACTTTTTTTTTCAAATGTATTCCTTCTAAAAGATGATTTTACAGATCTAACTTTTTTCACTGTACTCTTACGCTCCCCTATCACAGAAGCCGGCACTCTATGGGAGTGAACGTGACGATGGAGGGCAGCCCGGCACGGGAGGCGGGCGTGGTCAAGGAAGCCAACCTGCCGTGGCCTAGCAAACGTGAGAGGTCGCCGCCTACTGCAGTGGGAAAGAGCGGAGGTACACTCAGGGTTTAAAATTTCGTTTTAGGTTAAATCCCGTCGTCGATCGAAATCCGATTTTTCGGCGAGATCTTGTTATTTCGGATGAAATCCGGACGGTATTCAAAAACCAAAATTTAAATCCGTTTTTTTTAACCGAAATTTCTGGGATTTCATTCCAAATACCGAAATTTCGTCCCAAATACTCGAGATCTCGGTAAAATTCAACCGAAGGGAAAATGGTTCAAACGATGTCAAATTTTTTTGAAATTTTGGTCAGACCTGAAAAATGACTTGAGAAATCCAATCCAGTCAAATTTTGGACAAATTTCGAACCGAAATCTCGCCGAAATTATAGGGTACTGTAGTACTTTTAAATTTTTTTAAGGTTTTTTTAATTTCGTCGGGATTATGGAACTCGTGGGTCCAAATACCGAAATTTCGTCCAAATTTTACGGAATTTCGGCGAGATTTTGAACCCTGGGTACACTAAAAAAAGAGACTGGATTTTAAAAAGAGAGAGTAAAAGATGCTGGATAAATCATCATTTTGAAATGCCCCAAAAATTTCAAAAAAAATCCCAAAACCCTAATTGCAACCCTAATTCGTGGTTAATCGAATCTTAATCGTGCTCTTCGTTTCTTAATCCCGTTCTTGATTCCATTCTTGGATCCCTGAGGAAGATGGGATGGGGGTGGTTGTACTTACCCGGAATCCCCGCTCGGACCGTTGGTCCTCCGCTTTATCTTGGCGCCGGTCGGCGCGTCGTCATCCGCGTCGCCTCCGCTTTGCTCCGTCTGTCGCCTCCACGCGCGTCACGCGCCGCGCCGACCAGCGTCATCCTCGCCCGCTGCGTTCGCCTCGCGGTCCTCGCCCGCCACCGGGACCGTCTTGCTGCTCCGTCGCCATCGCCGCGTCCACGCTCCGTCGCCGCCTTGGAACCCGGCGACGCCTGCCCCGTCGCCCCGCTCACCTGCTCCGCCTCGCGCCCATGCCGCGCGTGGGTATAAAACCCACGCCGCGCCCGCCTTTGCTCCCTTGCTCGCCTCCTCCTTCCCCGTGGTAAGTCCCCCCATCTCCCCATCTCCGGCCGAACCCCTCGCCACCCCTTGTGTCTCCCTCCGCTCCGGTCGGAGCTCGCCGAGCCGCCCCTTCATCTTCCCCGAGCCTCAGACCCCTCCCCTAACCCTAGCCGGGGACAACCGCCTCTTCGTCTTCGCCACCAAGCCCCGCCGCCACCCTCGTCTCCCTCGGCTCCGACCACCTTCGCCTCGCCTCGCCACCCGCTCAAGCTGCCGCCGCCCTCGCCCCCAACCCTAACCCTCTCTCTGTCTCTCTCGCTCTCTGGATCGATCAAGCGATCGATCTCTCTCTGCCAAGGGGGCCCGCCGGTCAGTCCCCCTTTTGGCCTCACCCACGCGCACTTCGTGGCCCCACCCGTCGGCGGCGCCAAGCCCGCCCGCTTTGTCGGCGTCTTGGTGGGCCAGCGTGTTGGCCGCCCAGCCTTTCGCCCATGCGTTTGGCCTCGGGCCGTCCGGCTGGATTGGGCCGTGACTGGCGCGGCCCATTTCTGCTTTTGGATTTTGTTTTTCTTTTTGGATTTTAATAATCCAGAAATCCTTTTTCAAGTAATCCAAAAATCCAAAAATCCCCGGAAAGTCCAAAAATAGCCAAAATACACTATCTCAACCGTTTCGCGCCACTGAGTCCAAAAACGCTCTCCGTTTTGCCGTTTGAAGTCCACAAAATTCCAAAATACCCAAAAAGCCCTTTTAACCCCTCTCCGGCCCTTTTCTCTCTCGATCCTTTTTCGTTTTTCCTTTTTCTTGTTTTTCTCTTTTCTTTTCTCGTGGATTTATTCGTTTATTTATTGCTCGCTTTGTTGTACGCTAGATCCGACCTTGGAGCCCGTCCTGGAGCGGTACGAGGAGCCGAAGGAGCCGGACGTGATCGGCACCGTGATCGACTACATCGACGACAACCTAGGATTTCCCCTCGCCTCGCAAGGCAAGCCGCACTCCTTAAACATGTTGAACCCATGTTAATATTGTAGTATTAATTATTTTGATATTGCATTATGTTAGTATGTTAAATGCTAGAAAATGTTATTTTAGAATGCCATGATGACCTAGGTAGTACCTAGCTTGATTAAAGACCCACTTTGTATTGTTGTGCCATATTTCCGTTGACAACCCTAGACTTAGCTATTGAATCTCGTATACTAGTAGTTATTAAATTAGTTCAACATCAAAAATGATTTGTGTAATAAAATAAAACCATCAAGCGGGAGGCTTGGTGTAGACTATATTTCAAAAATGTGCTACGGTGAGTGGACTTGGCGGGCAAACCACTAGATGGCCATGTGCCCGATCCTCCGCCGATGACGAGGCCAATGGTTGTGATATGGATTGTTGGTTTGGATTTGGGCTAAGTCTTAGGCATAATTTTAAGTAATCACAATCTTGGGCAAAGTAAATAACTTAGATCCCGCTCAACCACAAGTTGGGTCAGTTGACCTCGTTAACTCGATCCAACCTAGCTCGGTAATTGAACTTCCCCTTGGAATACTTATAGACGAGAGGTTCCATACTGTGGGCATTGATCAGTATGCCCGCGGCGAACGGGGTGGAATAAAGGTTGACCGGTAGTGTCGCCTATCCACAACGGTAGATACCCTCAGGAATCGGATTGTGCATCCCGCCGTGGCCCACGGGGTTCCGAGTACTGTGTGGTTTTGAACTAACCGGGTAAGTGCTAAAGAGGGGTGGTTCAACGAAAAGCTTTGATGGTCTCGGCCTGGCCGCATGCATTTAAGTTGCATGTAATTCGTACGTGGCATGATGGTCGTAGATATCTTGTGGGTAAAGTTGAGCAACTCTGCAGAGTCATGTTAAATGGTATTCGGATACGCCGTGCTTCCGGTAAATGAAGCTAAGTTTGAATTGGGGTGAATCCCGTAACCTAACCCAAGTAGACTTGTTATTTTCAACTTGACGTAATGGTGAACTTGTGAAAACTCAAAATTTGCTTATTTCTATTATGTATGGTTTGTACTTCAAATGTAAAATGTCTTCGAAAATGAAAATGCATCCACAATGATAATAACCCTATTACCATTTCCTTGAGAATATCCCTGCATGTAATATTCAGAAATTTCCATGCGGTTTGTTGAGTACTGTTGTGTACTCAGTCTTGCTTTTCAACCTATTTTAGAATCTGAAGACGCAGGAGTACTCCAGAAGATCGTAGATGGCGAAGTAGTTTGGTTGTAGGGTCCTTTTTCTGTGCTCAGGCCTTGCCTGTGCGGTCTTTTGGTAATGTAATTTATTGAAGCCCGCCGCTTCCTTTTGTAAAGCTCTGGCCGTTAGGCCTTATTTGTATTAAAACAGTTATTTCGTTCTTGTGCTGGCAATGTATAACTTGGTTCCTGACGGCTAATCATCCTGGGTAGCCGTTGTGGATTTAAACGCACCCCTTAAAAAAGGCGGTCCGTCACACATTTCGACTCAATAATGAGACCCATCCTCGACCTGTTTGGGCGGCGGCAGTGGCGCCTATCGAGCCTGGGGCAGTTGGGTGGTGCGGGCCGTGAAAGACGACGTGCGAGACGGGAAGAAATGCTGGTCTGCGGCCAGTCACGCCACCACTCGCGCGAAGCCACTTGGCGCATCGCTTGATTTGGCTTTTGTCCGATGCATCTTTTTTTTTTCCCATCTCCTTGCCTTTTGAGTTGGATACATTGCATTCGGCGCTTGAGATTCGATATCTTGCCGAGAGATTTTCGATTTCACCAAAACGTTGACGTTTTGTACTGGTTTGTTTACGGTAGCAGCCAATCCGGGAAATTGAAGTGTGTCATTTTCTCAAGCATGGGTAGAGCAAGAAATGTTTGTAACAGGCTGTTGGCAGATCCAGGCAGGGTTAATTTATCGTTCATTTTGGTGATAATCGCCTTTATCAAATCGATACGATATTATATACCGGTTGGTAAAACGGTTAAATTTGAAAAGATTTCAAAAATTCAGAAAAATTTATGCGACATAAATATCACGATTATCGAGACATATGAAGCGATTATCGAGTTATATCGAGTGAAAATCGCTTAAAAATCGACCAACGAGGAAGTTCGTTTGATTGGCTGATTTTCGAGGCAAATATTGCGACTTTCGATGAAAATCATTGGGGTTTTTTTTTCAAAATTTTTGGTTTTTGAAACTATACAATTTTTTTACTATTCTTAGTATGATTTTGCTGATGTTTGTAAATCGATTTTCGCGCGATTTTCCATTAAACGGTAATCGTTGTAAAGCAGCTCGTTGATCCCTTTCACGGGAAAGAAAAGCTGATCATTAATCGCTGAAGGGTTAGAGCAAGTACAATAAGACCACATTAGTTTACTATTAACCTATACATGTTAGCTTTGTCCTACATAGAGGAGTGAGAAAAGAAGTGAGAGAAGAGATATGGCTCTTAGTATTTAGTAACCAGCTTTGCACGGGAACATAGATAGATTATTTATGTACAAGAGATAAGAGATAGTTATTGCACAACATCTAAAGACAACCTTTAAAAATAATTATTATACAAACTAATTTTTACCTTACTGTTAACATGTAGGGAGCTTCGCTATTATACTTACTCTTACCAGTCAAGTTTCTGTGCATACTTCAATGAATCCGATATTGATGCATACATATATATGTGCAAGCGCCTCCCATCCGATGATTGCAGGCAAGCCAAGTTGCCTGCCGCAAGCGTTACCGGAACGATCTGTACCAAAGATAATCTCCAAGTGCTGGTTTTCCTCTCTTTCCGTGAGCATTATACCTTTTTGACTCTCGTGCTCTTGGCGAGTAGTATAAAAATCTGCCAGCTTCCTTGAAACGGTTTTGGTAGCATTCTATTCTATTCTACTCTCTTGCTTCTTGTTTCCTTGTCGAGAGATGCAACTCTTGCTTCCCCCAACCGGAAGGGACAGGCTTACGGAAGGGACAGGCTTACGGAAGTGCAGGCATCAGGTATGCCTTTCGTAAAGGCAGCTTCAAACTCAACATGACCGAAGCCTAAATTTTGACCTTCAGCCAGCCAATGTGCCTCAGGGTTGCCTGAGATGCAATCTGACCAACTCGATCGAGAGACCATGTCATTTGTTAATGCAGTTTCTAGGCAGATTGGACAGCGTGAAAGTAGTGCTTTGCCTCCCCTTGGTGTTAATCAACACGAGGTGCTGTTTGATCGTCTGTCTGACGCGCCCTGATTCGAGCCCGATTTGGTGCCGATTCACGGTAAACATGTACACAGAGTTGCAGGGGTGCCTTGTAGGTAACCATCAGCTCCACAGTGCCATCGTGTTGTTCAGCATTTTCTGATGGAACTTAAGCTCGCTGCCAGCGATTGGGAGCTCACCTTGTGCAGTGATCTTTTTCTTATAAGATCGACTTGCTAGGTCATTAATAAGTACGGATCTATCCTGTTCCATAGCACAGTATATAGGAATGCCACTCTACGTTATGGAACACTGTTGTCACTTTCTAAAATAATAATATTGTCGCTGTCAGTACTATTTAAGTACCTTGACCAAGCAGTCAAGCAATCGTGTTTTCATGATTTAGAATAAGAATATGGATTAAATGGCGGCCTTTGGATTGGGCCAGAAGTGTGGTACTACTATCTGGCCCATTGTAAGTATGCACACTTTGGCATCGTGGCACTAATTGATTGAGGACAAACTTAACGGATAAACGCGAATGAAATTTTTTTTATTTCCATTAAACACAGAACTCTTAGTAGGGTCAAGGTTCAAAATCTCGCCGAAATTCGGCAAAATATCGGATCCCGGAACTCCCGAGTTTCATAATTCCGGCGAAGTTAAGAAAACCCTAAAAAAATTCAAAGTGCTACAGTAACCTATAATCTCACCGAGATCTCGGTGAATTTGACCGAAATCTCAACTAATTTGATCGAGATTTGACTAAAACTTGACCAGATTAGATTCTTCGCGTCGTTTCCCATGTGGGATAGTTGGTATATCATAATTTTGGCGAAATTGAAAAAACCCTAAAAAATTCAAAATGTGACAGTGCGTAAAATCTCGCTGAGATCTTGGTGAACCTCGCCGAAATCTCGGCAAATTTGAACGAGATTTGACTAAAACTTGAACGGATTTAATTGGATTCAAATTTTGGTTTTTGTATTTCGTTCGGATTTCTTCCGAAATAACAAGATCTCGGCGAAATTTTGTATTTCGATAGGTGATGAGATTTAATCCGAAAACGAAATTTGAAACCTTGAGTAGGGTTATAGCGCGGGTGGGAGTAAAACAGCTTAGCTTAAATAAGCTTACTGCTAGGACATCTCACTTTAGTTTCATGGAATTGAAAACCTACCAATGAGGTCTTGGAATTTGAATAAGCCGTGATAGCTTAGAACATTAATTACGCGGTACATACATTCTATAGTTAGAGGTGCATTATACGTAAATGATATATATTTAGTCCAAAATGTTATGCAAATGCCTCTACATAGCCTGGCGACATAATCACAATGTGATGAGGACGACTATAAAACTACGTAGATCAAACCTGTGTTCATCATTGGAACCTTTCCAAAACCTGCCTATAGTTCATAGGCACATATTTTTTATCGTGTGATCTGTGCAATAAAAAGATGAATACCTACTGGAACTAAAATCTAAGTAACCATGTAGAACAAGAAATCACCAAGATTTACTTTTGTTCCACATACGATCTCGAGCGTCTATTTTCGATCCAACGCTGTGAGATAATGCACAGCACAGTCTTCGCCCGACGCGCTCTCAAGTCTCCGACGCCGCCGTCAAAGCGTTTTGCCTCCTCCGCTCTCCTTCGGACGCTCGCGAGCCCAAACCCCGAACTCCCGGAGACCAAAAAAATCCAGCAAGGCCTCACCGCAGATGGCAGTCCCCGGCGGCCGCAACGGCTTCGTGGACGACGACGACGTCGCCGACCACGCCGAGGCCTTCGGCAGCCCCTCGGACGACGACGAGGCGCCACTGCCTCCCCACCTCCGCGCCCTCGCCGACGCCGCCCAGTCCGGCAACGTCGACGCCCTCCGCGCCGCGCTCGGTACTGGCTTAATTCCGACCCCTCTGCCCCGATACTCGTGCAATTTTAGGGTTCTAAAGATCATTTGATTGGAGTATAGTGCGTATATTGTATAGATTGGTGTCGGTTCTTATTTGTGCAGTGCACTTCTATATTTGCCCTTTCGTGAAGATGTATAGGGCTTCACTAGCCAGATTGCTACTTTGCATGGTGTGGTCGCAAAATTGAAGTTGTTTCGAGATCTAGCTTAGTGCTCTCCGACGTATGGCCTTGTACAAGGATCAGCTTTCGTTCTACCTGAAATTTTCTTTTGCAAATCTTGTATTGGATGGATGCGTAGGTTTCAGTCGTATCTGCACAAGCCCTCTATGTGCTTCTCAGTGATCACTTGAATACTTGGTTGATGCTCTGTCAGTTCTTATTTTTAGGGAATCCGGGATCAAAATCCTCCATTAGTTCAGTCGCACTTGGTTGCAATTATGCATGTAGAACTTCTAGATGGATGCATTTTGCATTATAAGAGAAAACTAAATAATACCTTTTGTCGTGTGAAATCTATATCATCCTTTGTATGGAAAGCATGACGACTTATAATTGGCACCTCAGTTATGTGCTTTGTGATATCTTTAGTGTAATTTGTTTATGTGTAGGTCTTTGCAATTTGTTTAGATCCAGCTTGAAATCGCTGTCTTGTGCTGAGGAAGTAACAACTAACAAGATAAAGCTAGTCACAGAAAATCTTATCTTACCACAGTGAAATATCTGTGCTACGTCTCTAATAAGGAGGTTGCCAATTGGTTACTTTATTTGGAAATACAAGCATTTTTAAAAAGCCACCGCAATGCCAAACAAACCCTTAATATATTTGCCCAGCCCAGTAAATTTAAAGGGATAGCTCTAGTTTGTGAATCTCTTTACCTTTTTTTTTTCATATGCATTTTATATGCTTGGTTGGTTGGCATGTTATGTGCTTCTCCATGAATTTGATTAACCTTCATTGGATGTCTTTGCATCTTCTTTGTTTGAACATCTTTTTGTGGTTATCTTGAATTTCCATAATGATGTAATCTCCATTCTTCAAGAACATCTCTGCATACATAGTTTAACCTGGTTTGGTCATTTTGGATTTGTCTTTCGGTTTCTATTTTCGTATTTGAAACTTACAAGGTCAACAATTGGTTTTTTGTGAGCCTTGCGGAAGCTCAAACTAAAGCAAAGCACAGGCCATTTCTGGGGTAGAACTGGGTTCAGAGGTTTGATGCTTGACATCTCATAGTTACTATCCATGCTGTATCTTTATACTATTTGCCATGCTTTTCCAGTGATGTGCTTTAAGAAGCTCTGTCCTTGTAGCATTCTTAACATAATGCTATAATGATTACATATGTTTCATCGTGTAATATTTAGATGTACCCATTCGAGGTCCTGATGACTAACCATCTCAGTCTGTCAGGACATAATGACTGCATATGTTTAAAAATTTGTTGCTAAATTATTTTGTTCTTAAGAATTTTTCTTTCTTTCTTTGCGGGTATCATTTTTTTTTCTCCTAATGCTTTTGGCAAGTACTTTCAATAGGAAAACAGGCAACGGGAAAAACATTTGTGGATATGTGATTGTCATCTGTGGAGCTCTTTACTTAGGGTCTATTGTTATGTGTACGCAGATAATTATGGTGGCAGCATTGATGATCCAGTTGAAGATGGTGATACTGTGCTTCACTTGGCATGCTTATATGGCCATCTACCTTGTGTGCAGGTTCACATTGTTATCTTGCATGTTTTTGCTCTGCTTATTGGTTGTATCTAACTATGTTCATATTGTCAGCTACTGTTGGAACGTGGAGCCAGATTGGAATGCAAAGATGAAGAAGGAGCAATTCCTCTTCATGATGCTTGTGCTGGAGGTATGCTCTTTAAAAAAAAAAAATGTTTGGCCATCCTTGTATTTATATTTCGTTGTCCAATCCTTCCTAATTCACTCTTTTGTTGAAAAAATTTCTTTTGTAATTCCTTACATAAGGACCCCGAAAATACCAGGTCCCCACCTACACAACCAAATTGTTGATAAAACTCCAAAATAGCCTTTTCTTTTGACTCAATCCTCTTCTTTTTCTTAGCATTCGAGACAGACAAGAAAATTTCAGGATAGGGAACATTATCTAGAATTTCTCTTAGATTCGAACCCATAGCTGACAATAGAACTAGAATATATATCTTTTGTTTTCTACCCACGTGAGCCCATATCCTTTCTTTTGCCTTATCTTTTGTTTTAAAGTTTATATGTTTGGTTCATTTATCGAAACTTTTTTCTTTGTACAGGTTTCACTGAGATAGTCCAATATATGCTCAATTTTGCTGCAAATATTGATGGTTGCGTAACGCTAATGCTCAATACCGTTGATGCTGAAGGCGATACTGTAAGCTACCATATTTTCAGCTATGTGTTATCAGAATGGTATATAAATTTCTGCATGTACTCCATGCAGCCACTCCATCATGCTGCCAGAGGGGAACATCTGGATGTTGTCAAACTTTTGCTGGAGGCAGGGGCATGTCCCAAGGTGGAGAATGCTTATGGGCAGGTACCTGCCGAGATGGCTGATCAAGATACTGAAGTCCGGACCCTGTTAACTGCCAAGCATGTTGAGGCCAGTACACGTATGAGCGACTAATTGACCTGCGGCAATCCTTAGTTAAAAATTGGTAAAATGAGTGGTATTCTCTTAATACGCAGCTACCTACAATCAAAACTGAATTTCTATTGTCATTAGAATTATGTAGTGATGTGCAGGGAACAAGGACATGATTGTTGCTCCCTTTACCTTTTTTATTTGTATTTTTGAATTATAAGAAAGGTAAAATTGAACTCCTACCATTTGATTATCCTTTTCTTGCATGATTGTGCCTACTTGATGCCTTCCAAGATTTTGAGGAAATATTTCTTCCATGACGACTTGGGATTCTATTGCTTTGTGACTGAGATTAAATGGATGTACTGTTTACTGCTTGGATTTTTGCTTGTTAGGTTACAGCTTGCTATCAGGGTAGGATGGAATCATACCATGCCGGTTCTGCTTACGCCATATGATCCTTTAGAATTTATAGTTTTTTTATATTCAAATAATTTTTAGATTGTAATAATAGGTTATAACTGGCGAAAATCTTCGTAGTCAGTTCATTATCAATTTGGAGTTGATATAAGGACACACTACAAGAACTCGCGATAGGTGCCAAACTCTAAATAACAAATGTTTAGAACTTCTTCCTCGATTAATCTTCATAAATAAGAAAAGTCTCAATTTGCTGGAATTCCTTGCTTCTAATCAAATACTACCTGTACGAGTCAGAGTCGGACTCGGACAACCATACAAAGCACTCTCCTATACGAGTCCGAGTCGGACAACCAGTTCCATCGATAAAAGTGAACTACCCATCTCTCACCATCCCATACATACTACCCGATCTCCCGTTTCGCCATCCGCCCAACCACGACCGCGGCGGCCGTGCAGCGCCGTCCCTTCCGCTCGCCCCTCCTCAGCTGCGCCGCGGAAACCCCGGTTTATATGTGAGCTTCAGCATCGCGCAGCTTAGAGTTACTACTACAGAAAAGATTTATATGTGAGCTTTTATCACTGACAGTTTTACAAAACTTGTAATTGATCATCACATATGATTTTTTTTTTTTTAAAAAAAAAACTATCATAGATGTGAGCCATCAACATCACTAACAGATTTTGGATAAAACCATCAGTGATGTGAACCCCTATAGTAATGTGTAGGATAATCATCACCGATGGACGATGGTTTTTTGCTAAAACCATTAGTGATATCTATATCTTGAAAATAAGTACAGAGTCCTAATCCACTTAGTGTCTTTGGAGTTTCCCGCGTTATTTTTAAGGTGGTTGCGATTGTGAGGCGATCTGGTGAAAGAAGACCGTACATTTGAAAGGGTGATTGTAGATCTTTTTGTTCTTGGTGATATAAGGTTAGTAATTGCTTCTAATTGTATTATATTCAATATCTAGCTTAGTAAAGAGAGAATTGAAGATGGTTTACATCTAGCTTGGTATAGATCCATTTGTTCTTTTGTGATCTAAAGTAGTAATTGGTTCTAATTGCATTACGCTCAAGATGTAGTTAGCTAGCTAGGTAAAGAGAGAATCGAAGATACTAAGTTTAGATGTAGCTTATAAATCCATTTGTTCTTTGTAATCTAAGGTAGTAATTGGTTATAATGCATTATATTCAAGATGTAGCTAACTTGGTAAAGAGAGAATTGAAAATATATACTTAGTTTAGATGCAGCTAGCTTGGTATAGAGAGAAGATTATTTAAATCTAGCATGGTTTATGATTTAGGGTAGGGTTTATCTAGTTAATTTGTGTCCAATTTAAGAATGTGTGCATGTGCACTTGTAGTGTACTTAGTATTTAACACTTGTTATATGTGTAGCATAGATGGAAAAAGCCAATAAGCTGTTGTCAAAACGGATATCGAGTATATAAGTTAAGTTCAAGTAGGAGCATTTTTTACACCAGTCATCAAGGGCTTCTTCAGGGTCGACTTCAACGACTTGTTCGATCTCTACAATCTTGACGCCCTCGACGCCTCACTCATGTGATGTTGGACATTTTAAGTGTGTGCAGCCACAATTTACATTCGTGTAATGCCGATCAATGTCATATATATAACTCATTGCTTTTGTATATATAGATACATGATACTTCAAGCAAAAAACAATAAAAAAAATCAGTGGGTTTTCTCGACCCACACATGGTGTCTAAGCAAAGCATGGGCGGAAATTTACAAGTCGTTCAAGAGTACGTAGAAAACGCATTGCTGGCTTAATGCGAAACAAAATGCATACTTTGTCCACAGAACCCGGGGTGAGTGCTTCACTAGTTGCTATACTTGTTGATTTTTACCTTACACGTAGCTTGAAGTTAGGTTGAATGATTATCGTGATATACCTGTGTAGGTTTCACTGGATTCTAATTATAAATGCACCAAGAAAGAATCGGGTAGTATACCTTAATTCCTCAAAGGGTTGTAGCCACGACTTGAAGCCTGTCGAAAAATTACTCAACACATTGTTCGATGTCTACAATGTTCATGGAGAGCCACACAAGGACTCGTCGCTATTGAAGCATGTTTTTAAGTTTTCGATATCGGCTAGTACACAATAATCCTATATTATACTCCATAATAATGCCTCTAGAACTAACCAACTCTATTTTGGTAGTGCCACTAGCAGCCAAAGGGCACTAACCAACATGGATTTTACGTTTGCCACAACATGAAACTCCTTGTCGATACAAATAAGACTAATGACATAGAGGTATGTCAATCTTGCAATAATTTTTTTGTACTTGTCAATTTATATACAAGTAAGAAGAGTCTTCCGAGATCAGCAAGCTTGAAAAACTATTGAATCTGCATTGGAACAAGTCGATCTGTTACGAATTTGAGGATAACTCTGTTCCTTCTTGTTGTGTGAGCAGGGGTGGAACTGCATATAGTTACCCGGTGTCACAGGACACCGGGTCAAAAAAAAGTGTGACACCGGGAGGTAAATAACAAACGAATGGTAAGAATAATAAGTTGTTATCACATATATGATGAAGTGGTGAACCCCGATGATTTTTTATCTAGTTTCGCCCCTGTGTGTGAGGTCATAAACCCAGAAGGCGAGTGCCACTCTACGTGACCTGATGATCGAGTTGTAATTTATTAATTATCGCTTGGATTAATTTGTGAGCCTTGTGCTTTGAATATGTGAATTGTATTATGCATTCAATTGGTTAATATATCTGAATTGATTTCTAAAAATGGATGTGTTGTACATGTTGTAATATGTAATCTGATTCGTTTATGAAATGGATGTGATAATATGCTTGTGATATATCTGCAGTATGCTTGTTTTAGAGGGCATGGTAAGCATTTCCTGAGGCTAGCCAATAAATTATCTGTGATATACATGTCATCAGAGATTATTCTAAATAAGAACAATCTGTGATGTATGAATCATCACAGATGGTTCTTATTTAGAACCATCTGTGATATATATATGCCATCAAACACGGTTTTAAACAAGAACCGCCTGTGATGATAAATGTCATCAAAGACGTTTTAAACAAGAACTGTCTATGATGACATATATATCACAGATGGTTCAGATTTAGAATCGTCACTGATGCCCGTGAAGGCGCTTCACATAGGGAGCGGCAAGGAGCTGCAGGGGCCCATGTCTTAGGTCACCGCTCTGCTGGTCAAGGACAATAAGAACCTCTTCACCGACATGAAGGACGGTGCCATCTGCATGTGGAGAACCAAGACCGAGACCCAATAGTCATTGACACTATCCTTGCTGAAGCGAAGGGTGCATCGGCTAAAGTAATGTCTGCGTCAGGTGCCAAGGAGAAACATAAACATCTCCTCCAATTGTTCCTTTCCCCATCGGTTTCTCTTCCTGAGAATTCTCAGCCGATTCGAGATGCTATGGACGCAGTCAAGGTCAACTTACTAGATCAAGATGCTAAAGAGATGAAGGAAAACAGAGAATCTGTCATAGAGCTCAAATCTCAATGCATAAAAAAAAGTCTCTGCAAGAAGAATTAGTCAAAGTGAATGCCCAATTATTTTGCAAAGTTGGGAACCCTGTAGCTATTGGGGTACGGGATTCGATCAAGTAATTAGGGTATGGCTTTCGGTAACTGATTGCCCATCCCTTTGGCTGAATACCAAATTAATCCCATAACACCGCACTAATCATTTCTGCCCAATTGGTTTCTTTAGCCGATGACACTGTTAGTTGCTGTGTTTGCCAATTATGAACGTGATCAGCATGGTGCCCCCCGAGTGTAAACTCGGGTTGGTGTGGTGCCTGAGGTGGCGATTGTAAACATGGTTATTTATAGCCGATGTTTTGCCTCCTCATCGTCAACTCTGGCAATGGAACGAATGGTTCAGAGTACGTCACAACTCTGTACGGGGTTGGATCCCTTCGTGGAGCCGTCTCAGCATATTGCAGATGTATCTAAGTTCCAATAGGCTGAGAAACTGATTTGGGGTAGACGTAGAACAGAATCGAAGGAGGCAAATTGGGTTGAGTGTCTAATTTGGAACCATCGATGTACACCTGGTAATGAGTAACCCCACTCGCACCGAGATCTTGTGGCAAGATCATAGTTGGCTGTGTTTGGTGCCGTAGTGAGAATAACATCCAATAGTTTAGGATTGGCTGCTAGCTTTACGGTTTGAGTGGTCTGAGTGATGGAGTAGACCGAATACGTCGGTAATGATTGCACAGGGTCAAGCAAAGTTCCGGTCGACACCATCTCTTGAGCTATTTCCTTGATGCTGTTGGCTATCATCAGCTTGAGTGTGGTTACCAAAGCCGATGATTGGTTGAATAGAGCAAGATGTATAGATTGATTAACCATACCTGATAACTCCGCCTGTACAGGTACATATGGGGTTACTGGTCTGTTGTCTGAAGTACCCAAAGCCTCCTTATCGCCAAAGTGGATCGTCGACAATGGAGTTTTCTGTGTAACACCACGCCGGATCTTTTGGTAGCAGTTCAGCATCATCCGCTCGAACGTGGCTTTTTGATCTTCAATTTCTTTTCGCTGTTTAAGCGTTAAATCATCCAGTGTGAGGACGATTATCACGTCGGGATTGACATTGGCCGGCGAAATAGATTTTCCTAAAGAAGACATTGTTTGTCCCACCGGGCGTGCCAAGATTGTGTTGACACAAAAAACATGATGAAGGGTTAACCGGCAATCAAAACACGCAAATACTAGGTTTAAGTTTGAGTGTGAGTGTGCCAGCCGATTTGATCATGCAATTAGCAAGAAAAATATATAATCTAACCAGTCATTAAACCGATTAGGTTTTCTATGATAATTTGATCTAAATAGCTCTTCAGACCGATTAAATTGAATGTGACTGATAAATTTAAACAGCTTGATTGAGCTGATTAGATAGAAGATAAAGGTAAATTTTTCCCAAAAAAGGCGGTGCACAACAAGATCGGAGAAAAACAAACAAACATGGATAACGTAAGTCGATAATTGATCAAAATCGGCGATGTGCAAATTTATTGATCAAGAACGAATTATAGAGGAAAGATTAGAAATCTAAAAACTACTCCTAGTGGATGAAAAAGTAGATAAAAGTAAAGCGAGTTGGTTAATTGTTGTTGGATGTCCTTCTGTCTTGCCCGTCAACCCTTTTTATAGCGTTTAGATCGACCGTATCCTTTTCCAAACTCTTCAAGATTTGAATCGGTCATAATTCTCCAAAGATAATCTCTTTCTTGAACCGATATCGATTCCAGTCTGACTTATTCTTATTTTCCAAATACTATTACTAAATCAATTGTTCCTGCCAAATCGGTTTATGAGCACCAAATCTTGGTGTCAACAACGGTACTACCCCTGGTCGATGGTATCACCCTCATGGAGCTGTAGTTAATTTCCAGAGAAGCGACTCTCTGTGTTGATTTTTCTTGCAGTATCGGTGCCTAGGGTCTGGTACTACCGTCGGTCGGTAGTACCGCCCCTATGGGACATTATTTATTTTCCAGAAGGGTCCTTCTCTGTGTTTTTTAGAGGTCGACACTACTGTTGTTCTTAGCTGGTACTACTGCATCTTAGTTGTTGGTACATATTTTCCAAAGAGTTTGATTTTGGGGTTTTCTTGAACTTGGAATTTCGGCTAGTACCTATGCATTAAATGCCTAAAATCGTCCATTGCCATAGAGGCCTGTACTACCGGGCTCTACAAGCCGGTAGTACCGGGGATTTTGCTAAAATTTGTGCATTTCGACCATAACGGCTATTTGAGTGGTTATGGGCTATAAATACCCTCCCTGCTGCAGCAAGGGCACTTCTTAAAACCCTATTGAATATTTCTAGAGCCCTTGCAAGCTTCTCTTCAACATTTGAGCATTAAATTCTCATTTTGAGATTGTTGAGAGCACTCAAGTGTGAGTTTTTTTTTGAGCCATTTGTGACACTTGATCATCTTCAAGTGTCATTGATCCATTCTCTTGTTGTTTGCTGACTCTAGACGGCTTGGAGGAGAAATCTGGTGATCACTTCAAGAAGATTTGTGAAGTGGCCCGGTATCGCGTGAAGGTTGGAGCTCACATACCCGGAGAGGGAAAGAGCTACCTCTAGTGGATTAAGGAAGGTTCAATTGCGCAAGGAGCTGACCTGATTCGTTCAAGCTATCTCAACATAGATTAGGGGAGACCGACAAGTCTCTGAGACCATGGGAACAATTGTTTGAGCTCATCTTGTGGTTTGCATTTTTTTACTCTATTTGTGAAATTTACATTCCTAGTTATCATATTGATTGATTTTTCCCTAGGATCGCAATACTTGATTAGACTTAAATTGTTGGACCCCTTAGTGAAACCTAGATTATTTATGCCTTAATTGATGAAAATTGTAATTCATGTCATACTTGCTAAATCATTGTATTGTAGCCAAAAGAATTTCAAAGACCTCCTATTTACTCCCTCTAGTCGGTTATCCTTGGTCTTACATTGGCGGCATCATCAGCGCGGAGATGGTGACAGCAGGGGGTGACGCGACGGCTGTGGTAGCTGAGGTGGGAGGTGGCCAGGGTTTGGAGGAGGGGAAGGGGTAGGGTGGATTTCTTATGGTTTTGAAGGAGAGATGATGAGGTCCTTTAGATTTAAGATTCCACGGTTGAAATTGTAAGTGCTAAGAAAAAGTACTCACTTGCCCCCTACACACCTCCATTTATTTGTACACCATGTGTATTAGAAATATTCTTGCTTGCAACGGAGATGCCTCATGCCCTTACGCTTTCCTCTGAGTGTCCAAACAAGAAGAAACACTGTGTGTTTCTGTTGCATGCCTGGATCTCCTTCAAAAGAAAAATGCGAAGTACTGAACTGTTATGGCATGGGATTTGCTGTAAATGCGAACTACTGTGATGTGGTCATATTGCGTAAGATGAATTGTTTAACGTATAGTTGTTTTAACTGACCAATTAATGTTTCCTTATAAAACTGACCGTAAAACTTATGGTTTCATCCTGAGTAGTTCCTATCAACATATGGCTTATCTGACCAGATAGTTTTATATATCGGAGATAGTGGTGGTGAGTTTTTGCTTCTAAAGCATGCGACTGCTGATGTTACGCTTTGTTACCGCCCATTTCGTTTGCGACATACGAATAGACATCAGATGCCGTCAAAAATGACAAACAAAAGCGAGGCATTTTATGTGGACAGCCGAAAGTGAGACGTAACTGAACATTCAGCAGAGACCCACCGGAAAACGACCCAAACAGATGCCCGAAGTGAGCCGTACCCGTACCAGTTGCAGCAATTAGCATGCAGTTCGCCATGGTCCATTTGCCGACGGCGAAGATACCCCAGGATAAACAGGGTATCTTCGTGCACGGCATGCCGCCGTTCCCTTGCTGCGGCGCTGCCGTTCTCTGCCAGTACCCTTGATTGAGCGCATCAGTCGAGGTCCAGTACCATGCCTGAGCGGCGGTCCTGCTATCGCTCGCGTCTCCCGCATCACCTTTGCAGCTTTAACAGTACGGCATGCTCCCGCGAGTCCGAGCCTGGCGGTCAAGCGGCGGCCGGCCCAACGTGGCTGGCCCTCGAGATCTCCACTTCTTCCTGACGTTTGCCAAGCGTCCAGAAGGGACAACCCTGAGCATGCACGAGCTCCGGTCCAGGTCCAGCTCCAGCTTGTGGGCACGAAGAAGAGCAGATACTCCCAGTTCCTGCCTGCCTCGAACCTTCCTTCCATTTCTCACCCGTGACGGCCGCAAAACCAACACCGAGCGCGGCGACTCCGAACACGCGGAAAAGGTTCGCTCCTTTGGCTTGGTGTAAACGCAGCCTCACGTGATGTGGCCGTATTACACGAGCACCCCCAGGGTGTGCCAATAATACTATAGCGCTCCTCGCCCACCTACCATTGCCGTTGCAAGGAAAGCTTACACACCTGTCCTCCACCGTGCGCAGACGGAGAAATGCCATTTCACTGCATGTTCCACCTCCACCCGCTCCCCCAGTGCATCTCCTCCAAGCTGTGTGGCCATAGCGTCAACACAAGTTAAGTAAACCACTGCGTGGTTTTGGCTTATCAACTAATTTTGCCGTAAAGCAGTCCACTCTTCCATATTCACTGTGCAATTAAACCAAACGGACCTCTTTACAATTCTTTTTTTTTTAAAAAAAAACAAAGACGCGATACTGTCTCCACACAAGCTTTTGTTAACAATATCATCCGCCCTGAGTGTCTCAATCTCGATGCCTGACATCATCTTATTTCTACTGCCTGTCAATTATTTTTCTTGTAATAAAAAAAGGGGGTCGTTATGGCCGTGGCTGTAATGTCCTTCATGCTCCGAACAACCAACCACAGAATATGCCTTAAAAAAAAGACAAATACAGGAAAAAAAAATCAGAGCTGAAATGCACCTAAACGCCAGGGGGGTATATGTAATGTAGGCATTTTATGAAAGAGCCCGATGAAAGCGAGATGTTTCGCTTTGACCAGCAACTACGCACACATGACACGTCCCATACGGAAAAGAGGCCGAGCGAATGCGTACGCACACACGAAAGCAACTTAATCCTACCGAAATGTGGGCCCGGTCCCACGTATCAGTGGGATATAGGACAAGGGCATAACTTGCTATGTGGCCCCCCAGGCGCCTGCCCCTCCGACCACGTGCCGCCCTTTCCCCGTCCGCTTTCCGTCGGACTCCATTTTTTTTTATAAAAATTTTCCATCCACTTTTTGTTTCTCTAATTTATGCTCTGTTTTTAACATTTATTATTCTGTCTACGATCTCGACCTCCTTGTCTTCCCCTTCCGTTGGTTTGATCCTTGGCATTCAATTGCGAACGTAGCCGAGCCCCCGAATTCCAATTCCCAGTTGCTTCGATCTCGTGCGCACGTCAGCACATGGGCCTCTCCGGTGACCCCGCCTCGCCGGCGCCGGAGCAGCACGGGCAGGCGGAGGAGGTGCGGTCGCCGCGAGAGGCGGAGTTGTTCGGGGATGCAGTGGAAGGGTCGTTTACCGCCTCGGCGTCGCCGGTGGCATGGCGCGAGGGCGAGGCCGCCGTGGAGGCTTCGCCGTCTTTATCGCCATCAGTGTCGAGACCGCAGGGCGACGAACCGGCGGCCGCGAATGAAGTGGAAACCTACGAGTCACCCTCGGGGTTAGCGTCGGGGCACCCGGCGATCGACGGGGAGGAGTCTCTGGCGGTTTCTGAATTACGAGAGGAGCTGGGCAGGGTAGATAGGGGAAGCGCCGCGTCGCCGTCGGCTTCGGCATCGGAACAGCGCGCGAGGAGAGCGGAGGAGCAGGAGAATCCGATGGCCGCGACGGGAGCAGGATCGCCAGCGAGGGAGGAGTTGAAGTCGAGAATCCCGTCGGCACCGTCTTCGCCGGCGCTGTCGGGCACGTCGACGTCGTCATCGCCACTGCCACAGATCAAGCAGCGGGTGCGGCACGTGCGGACCGGCAGCTTCCAGCGGTTCCGGCAGCAGATGCAGCGCGTGTGGAAGTGGGGGCCAATTGGAGGCGGAGGAGGTGCGGAGAGGAGCCCCAGGGAGCAGTTGCTGCGGACGACACTGAACATTGAGGCTATGGCGAATCAGAAGCGGCTGTGGTATCAAATCCACTCCAAGGCACGGGTATAGAACTCTTTTGTTCTGTTCAATCCTGATCATGATACGTGTGCATTTGTATGCAAGTTTTGCCTATTTGAATGGATAACTGAGAACTTTAGCAGGTAAATCAATGCAAATAGCTTGAGAGTTTTAGTGTTACCTAGAAATGGAAAATAGCAGCAGGCAGAGTGAGTTCTAACACTTCCCTCTCCTATTTCACATTTTCACTGTTTGCTGTGTGCCATTCGACAACAGTCTCACTAGTCAGATTGGTAAAGCAAACGAGCAAATTACTATACCACACACTGCCTTGTTTGGAGGTGTATTGGAGATGTTTTCTGTACTCTTAGGAAAGCAGTTGATGGAATCTGATGTTTTTCATGAGACATAACCTAACAAGCTTGGTAGATATTTGAGTGTGTGATCGCAGAGCTGCCGAATTCAAATGCTGTAGTTGTCTCTAACAGCTTGGATACAATTATCAAATATGTCCAAGTACAAAAGTACTTTCCTAGAAGCACAGAGAGCTTCTTCCATACTTTTAATTGGGGCCTTAAAGATCTACAACTTTTACATTACAATGCTGTTGTTTAGTTTCTCTTGCAATATTTGATTTGTATTTAATGTGAAGTTTCCCTTGTTATTAAGCTATTTTTTACGACTCTTGCAGGATCATAAGCAATTTAAGGAACAAACGTCGCTCTTTGAACATTTTTTCGTAGTTGGACTTCATTCTTATGCAAATGTTGGAGTCATTGAGGAAGCTTTTGCAAGAAAGAAAGCTTGGGAATCTAATGTAGCACATTCAGAGATTGTAGATCTTAGAAAAATTCAGTATCATGGACCAATACCAACCATGGAACCACAGGTATGCTGCTTTGAAGAGCAAGAGGAATTCTTCTGATTTAGAAGAAATTGTCTGTTTCAGCTTTGGATGCAACAATATGCTGTTCATGTCATTTTTAAGACCAAATGTTAGTTGATAGTGCACTCTTCTCCTCTAGATGGGGCTGACAATTGTAGTTAGTTATCCTTCTCTCTCTCTCTCTCTCTCTCTCTCTCTCTCTCAGTTTGGTGTAGATTTCATGTTATGAGAAAATGTATTAGGTTATGCTTAATATTAAGTGAGCTGCTTTGATTCTGTAAATTAGGTAGATGGACCATGTCAGGTTTACAGATTGTTTTTTTAAAGACTAAAGGAATTTCTCCTATCATAACAAGTTCATTTTGTATAATCATTTTAGGTTTACATTGTTCATTCTCTTTCTCTAGTATGACAGATACTGTCTGCGGGATGGTAAAACCTTAAAAGCATGTAGGAGCACCTCTTCGAAGAAAATGAATGCAATACGCCAATACCTTCTTTTAATAGATGTAGCTTGTGTTCTGTTTCTTCATGTTGTTTATAGATGCACATTGTTGCTATGGTGCAAAATCATAAAGTAACCCTTTTTTTATGAGGAGGGAGGTGTCAACAAATGGGTATTGCTCAATTGAGCCCTAAAAGCTTTACTGTTGTTGTGCTTATTTCACTTTTCATACTTAAATCTCCTTATATAAGTAAAGCACCTGATTTGATCACAATTGCAGAGTGACATCTGAATTTCTCCTTTATCAGAAATTTAATTTGAAGTTCGTAGGAAGGTCAGCATGTGTACTTTTAATCTCTGTCTGTTATAATCTTACATGCCTGTTCCTGGTACTATTATTAGTTTGGTAAAACCTTGTTAGACATACTTGATTGTGGATAGACTCTGGAAACTTTAATCTCCTACTTTATACTGGGATGTGCGTGAAATTCTATCCTGATTTGGACTAGGCCTTGACCTCTAGACTGTAGACTCGCTTGCTGAGTTTGATAAACCATCTATTTTTCTTACCCTTTTTGCTCTGATAAAAACTGATAGAGTGCAATTTACTTGCAGATTCTTTTTAAGTATCCACCTGGAAAGAGAGTGGAAATCAGGGAGAGTGATCTGCCCTCATTCTGTTTCCCGGAAGGTGTACAGGTTAGCTAAATAAGGTTTTTTTGTTGAATTTGTACTCCTCTTGTTTGGTTCTTTAAGAAAGTTGCCGTTTGATTTTCTCAATTCAGGAAAAGTCACTCTAATAATGACATAAATTTAAAACTGCAGGCATGCATTTTTTAAAGATTTTGAAATTTAATTGATGACACATCATGATTGTGGGAGTATGAATATGATTCACCCCGGTTTTTCTGTCAGGATATAAATTCACTGAACTACATGAAGATGCTTGTTGTTTAATTTTTTGTTTTGATTTTATCAGCCACTTGGATAGATATCTTGCAACTGTGAATGTTCTACTTAGATGACTAAAGATGAAGTTACAAAAGTCTTTTTTTCCCTTTTTATTTTATTTTATTTCCTTAATAAGTTTTCATAAAGTGTCAGAACTTTTTAAGATGAGTAACTGGGATCGTTGCAGTAAAACACAGTGTAACAGAAAGAATCAGTTAAGGGTGATGTGAACCTGCTTCTTGTTATTCTTTTCTCAGAATCTGAGAAATGTATTATGATAATTGTTAGTGTTAACTGATGATTGCACATTTGGATAATTGGATTGTAGGTGCCCTATTAAAAAACATTGAGCACCTTCATTTTTCAGAAGTAGCTTCCACTTCATTATAAAATTTATAATATGATGCCAGTTAGTCTTCTGCTACCCTAGTTATGATTATCTGGACTTGTTTACTAGCTTATGCTTTTTAGAGCCCTAGGCTAAATTATTTTCGAGTGGTGCAGGCTAAAATTGTATCTAGCATGTCTTTTTGATACTTTTCCATGAATGCTTTTGAGCTGTAAGTAGATTTAGAAATGGAGAATGCTACCAACTAACCCACTGATTGAGTTTTTTCCCTGTTCCATTTGCTACTCAATTTTTGTTTCATAATTGTTCTCTCCTTTTACTTTTCCTGTCTGTTCTTTTTAGGATATGATACGCTACAAATTTCTTTATTCTTGTTTAATTCAAAATTTCAGGCTCACTTGATAGAGAGAACTCCATCCATGAGCGATCTGAACGAAGTGATATTTGGGCAGGTGAGAACTTAGTTGTAGCAGGATTTGGGAAGCCCCCTTGTATTGTCAATTGTCTGTTTTACTGGCCACCTGTGTGCTGAGCTAGTAAGCAATGAGATATTTAATGATTCTAGCTAACTTATGCATTATTCCTGCAAGCAATAATGTACTTTCACAATATTCTTTTGAGAGAGAAAAATCGAAATTACTGGTCAGTGAAGACCAGTATTTCCTTATTTACCTTTCAACGACTATATTTCTGCTGCCCTCTTACATGAGGTTCCAACTTGATTGTGTCAGTTTTCATACTTAACGGCAGCAGCAATGTGCTTTCTTTTAAAGTATTGAACTTGCTAACTTGTATAACTATTTTTATGTAGGAACATCTGTGCCGAGATGATCTGTCCTTTATCTTCTCCCTAAAGGTTTGTTTACTTATTCCTTTTTAATGTTCCTGGGTGTTAGTATTAATGTAATTCTCAATTACATCCTTTTCTTATTGATTGTGTTAATGAAACCAGGTATCAAACAATGCGCCACTATATGGTGTTTGCCTGCATGTCCAGGAAATAGTTCAAAGAGCACCAGGTATATTAGGTGCAGTCTCACCACTAAATCCCACTTCCTACAAGCCAAGTCGTTTCTTGGTTTCTGCACCGCGTTGTTACTGTTTACTCACAAGAGTTCCCTTTTTTGAGCTACATTATGAGATGTTAAACAGGTTTGTTCTCATTTCCAACATATACAATTTGATTTATCTGAGCTAATAACCATGGGATTTGTAAATTTCCTATTTTTGTACCTCCCCACTTCAGTACTAAGCATATTATTATTATATAAACAGCATAATTGCACAGGAGAGACTTGACAGGATAACACAGTTTGCCAGTGAAATTGCTCTGGCAGAGCCAGTCCCCTATTCCATGAAAGAACAAGATCAAGTAAATGAGGATTTTGAATCCTCAAATGGGCTTTCGTACAATGATTGGACAGAATATGTTGTACCTGTAAACAGTGTATCGGGTCTTGTTTCTTCATCAGGACTTTTATCAGAAAGAGATGTTCCTTCATATTTGTTCAGGAGTTGGGAACCTAATTCTCCTGAAAGTATATCTGCCAGTGAAACATCAGATTCTAGTTATGCAAAAGAACTTGAAAAGGAAGGAAGGCATAGTTTCCAACAATATGATGACTGTGTATCAGAGAACATGGAATCTCGTTGTGATAGCTTTGGAGGAGCAAATTGTACTTATGAGAATGGACACACTTCCCCAGATCTTCTGTCCGCACATTCTCCTATCTCTAGAAGATTAGAGCGCGCACAGAGCATGGAGTCTTTACACAGGTAACCCTGGAGATTTGAGAAAATATTTCCTGCAATTGTGGAGTGCAATAGTGCAATTTATAGCATTGTCCACATCTGCTAGGAGTTATCTGAAATAATGTGAAATATGTTCCCTGAAATTATTAATGATTATGTTTGCATACAATCTTTGTGAACTGTGAGATGTCTCATATTATTATGCCATTTACCTTACTAATTAAGTATCATCATGGTTTGTGACAGTTCAGTCAAAGGTGCTGGGTCAGATGAAGATGATGATGAAGTAAATGTGAAGCATGAAATCACTGTTGATGATGATAAAGTTATGGGATGGGCTAAGGTTTGTATAGCGTGGTCAAGTTTCACATTCTGACAGCCCTTGTCCTTACTGACCATAGACATATTTCCTATTTTAGGCACACAACAATGAACCTCTACAAATCGTTTGTGGTTACCATGCTCTTCCTCTGCCACCTCGTGGTGGTGAAATTGTTTTCCACCCCCTTGAACATCTCCAGCCTGTTAAATACTCCCGGCCTGGATTATCATTATTGGGTTTAGGAGACACAATTTTAAACAATGGTTTGACTTTGGCAGAAACCAATGAGGTAGATACTTGACCTTTTACAGGCATATTTGCATCATGCCCTTGCTTCACTAATCATGAAAAATTATTGTAGGTCAATGCCCGTCTGGCGGCGGCAGAAGAAGCTCTTGCATTATCGATATGGACTATGGCTACAGTTTGTCGTGCTTTGTCTCTGGAAAGTGTATGTTGTATTACTCCCAATTCCAGGTTCCACGTATGCAGTTCTGTTTGTTTGTGTTATTATTTCCCATTTTAAGACTAGTCATTTTGTAAAAGGGGAAATATGTAGTAGAACTGTAGAAGGGGTCATAATAAAGTTGCAGCCATATGGCCTTTTCCTTTTTTTTTTAGTCCCACAATTACTCCTGTACGTTACATAAGTGATATAGCTATCATGGTTGACTGTGTTTGCATAAATTCATTATTTTTTCCTGCAGGTGCTAGCATTATTTGCTGGAGTTCTGTTGGAGAAGCAAATTGTGGTAATATGCCCAAATCTGGTATGCTTTTTCAAGCACTTGAGCTTTGTAACAACGTGTTCTGGTTTCATGCTCTCCGTGTTCCTGCTGATTTTAGTGCCTCTCAAATGCTTGACTGCAGGGTGTACTATCAGCAATTGTTTTGTCAGTTATACCGATGATAAGGCCATTCCAGTGGCAAAGTTTATTGCTTCCCGTAAGTATGATTGTTTCCTGTAAGTTTTAAGTTTCTCACCTATTTTGATTTTTAAGAATACCTTGTTAGTAACTTCAGTTTTATTGGGGTGGGACCGTGGGTGCTTGGGCCTTGATCTGTTTGGTTTTGCGTTGTGCTCAATTTTGCTTATTTTTCTGCTCATGTTTATTGTATCTTATCATTTGTCATAAGCATGAATTATCCATTTTCTATGTAACTAAATAACTGATGTTTACCAGTGTAACTACTAAATTTCCCTTGATGCTAAATTTCAAAAATTGGTCATTGCCTTCTCATTGTAGGTTTCCATTGATTTGTTGCTGAACTCTTTTTTTTAGAATAGAAATTGTTAACTGAAATAGAAAATTGCCATGAACAAGGCATGGGCTTCGTTGAGTTGGTCAGTAGGTGTGTTCTTTCCTTTGATATGTTTTACCATAAAGCAAAGTGCCACTAATATTTTGTCAAAACAATGAAATTGTGAGTGAATGAAGCTTTTGATTTAGTGTATGCAAATAAAGAAAAAGTCTGGCGGATTGTTTTTCTCTATTTGCACATGTTGCCCAACCATAGGCATGTGTTTTCCTGGAACAGATATATTCATGTTGAGACATACTTTAAACTTCAACTAAAAAAGTGTGATCTGTAGCCTAATACATATGCAGATATGCTTCCCATTACTATTCTGTTTTAAGCTACAAGCAATTGCCTTTTCAGGTTCTACCAAGAAAATTGGTTGATTTTCTTGATGCCCCTGTCCCTTTCATTGTAAGTTTTGACTGTTCTTCGAAGCTCATTTATTTGGTGGTTGTTCTTTCAAAGAATCGTCAATGACCACAGTTGCCAATTTGAAGCTCATTTATATGATAGATCTTTGTATTAGCTGAACTTTGAGAGATTATCTGTTTTCTTCTACAGGCTGGTGTCCAACATAAACCCCCTGATATCAAGATGAAAGCCTCTACTCTTGTCAGAATCAATGTACAGAAAGATCAGGCAAGTGTGACATGTTCTTTCCTAATAGTGAAAACTATCTTGGGTAAGGAATGTCTAAATCATTTGTTCTTTTTTGTAAAAAGTGGGTTCTTTGGTTTTTGCTGTATTGTCTTGTTGATTCTATTCTATAGGTAATACAGTACTGTTAACATGTGAACGTGTGAACCCAAGAAAAACTATTCAAGAGAACATGATCAATAGTAGTAAGTAGGAATTCATTTTACCTACTAGTTCCATTTCATCTTTTTATATTCTTATACATGATGTTTATCAAGAACAAAATTTATGTTTTGGGACTACAAGAGCAAGGTCCACCTCCAGGGAACAAACAATGCGTGATGATTATTCTACATCTGTGTATGCCACCATGGAGATTCTGGTCTGTTCATGTCTGTTTTGTGATATTTTAATTTTGAGGTAGCATCCACAAGGAAATATTATTATGCACTAGTGCGCAGGCATATGTGGTGCCGTAATTGCCAGAAAAGATTCATTAGTACTAACTGTTAGTTTTTTTATTAAAAATATGTAGGTTAAGGCATGTTCATTGCCTCAACTTCCACGTAACAAGGAGCTCGTTTCTGATCTCAGTCCAATTCATGCTAGACTTTCATGTGAGAGTGCTTTGGCTAAGAGACATCCTATCTATAAATGCAATGAAGTTCAGGTACTAATTTATATTCTACCATGTGAAATGTGGATCCATCCTCTTTGGAGCCATTCATTATCCCTCTAGAAGAAAGTTATCTCTTTGCTGATCTGATCATGTAAAATTTTGTTGACCCTCCATGTTAGTTTTTTTGAAGATAAAGAAGGCAAATGTGTTCCGTTTATTACTACTACTTTGGATATTATTGCAGGCTGAAGCAACTTGGCAGTTCTTAAATGTTTTGAGATCCTACCTGGAATCACTTTGTTCTGATTTGCGCTCTCATACTATCACAAATGTACAGCCAAATAATGACAGGGTTAGCAATATAAACACTTGTTTTCATTTTACACCTTGATGTCACGTTGATATTTTACTTCTTGGATACACTATAGAATCCACTGAATATTGTTGCTCTTCTGTCTGATCAGGTTTCTTTGCTTCTGAAAGACAGTTTTATTGATTCCTTCCCCTCAAAGGATCGACCATTTATAAAGGTACTTATCAATTGAGATTTTACATGGTGGATTCCTTTTTTCTAGGGAAAAAACATATATCAGTTAATGAAACGAGCATAGACTAAGGTGTTCATGGACCTTCTGATGGTAAATCTGTGATAGAGTATGGTACATTATAGACTTGCCATTCTTTCTTTATAACTTTATGTATGTGCTATAAGTCCTGGTAATTGAGAATTTTCTTAATGGATCTCGTATGGATGCTATTATTGTATAACTTTATGTATGTGTTTCATCGAATTGACTTCCTAATTTCTTTTCTTGTTAGCGTTATATGCACCGTCGTGCATGCATATTCTCATAATTTCTTTTCTTGTTAGCGTTATATGCACCGTCGTGCCTGCATATTCTCATAATTCTTAATGTTTCGCAGCTCTTTGTGGAGACGCAGATGTTCACTGTCCTATCAGATTCTCGACTTTCCACATTTGAAAACGAACAGACTTAAACAGCCTTGTTTCATCTGGAGACCGAAATATTCCCTATTTTAGGTAACAATGTGTTCTTCCTGGTGCGATCTTTAGATGTCATTTTGAATGATGGGGCAACGGGAAGGAAAAAAAAGGGCACTCAAGACTGAGAATGTGGAGGATGGGACTGTGCTGGAGTCCCAGCGGTTAAGGTGTTCCGTCCAATGGTAGGGCTTGTCCGTTGTAAGAAGACACATCGGATAACCCGGTTATGAAAAATATGATGCAGCCCAATCTTTTAAATGGGATGCACCTGTACGGGACACAAATGAAATGTTACAATGTTATATACTTGTATTAGAGTTGGGTTTCTGTTCCAAGTCTTCTCTGTATTATAGCGAAAAGAACCATGTAAATAAGATGAGCTTATTCATTATAGTGCCCATATCCCGTATTAATTCTGTAGACTATGGTTTGGGTTCCCGGTGCACCAGAATGGCGAAGTTTTGATACCGTAGGGAGCATGTTTTACGGTTTTCTGTGAGTTATTACAAGGCCATTGATCGTAAGAACTTAGATATTGTGGTTTGACTGGACCTGTTATAATGTCCATCATTTTGGCAACAAGGTTTCCTGTTCACATCTTCACAGGCTGCTCGGAAAGGTTTCGTGTCAAAATTTCAAATGATCGACGGCCCTAGGTGCTCATTTCCTTCTTTTAAGGGCAAGCAAGGCCAAAATCCAAAATTTCAAATGATCGTAAGTCTATAACCATTATCAATTTACCATGTAACAAAGCTCCGTGAATTACATTGGCAACAGGTGCTCTATGACAGAATATTCGTCATGGAGCAAAACCTAGCACCTGTGGCACTCAAATTACTAACATGAAGTCGCACGAATAACAAGTTCGTCGGACTCAAGTGTCCCTTGCCTCTCCCACGACAAGGGCCAATCACAGCAGCGGCGTGAGGGAATTTGCGCACGTCATTGGAATAGAAGCAACCATAGATGATCATTGCAGCATGAAAATGGAAGGAAAATAAGCAGAGGTCGCCCTAACTCAACAAAATAAGGTACCCGTTTCGGATCAGAAAACTGTTCTTTATGGAAAAAGAGACAATGCAGCAACCTTTCGCCGATCACAACAGCGGCGTGACCGAGTATGATACGACAACCTGGTGATCATTAGAGCATGACAACGGAAGCAAAATAATTAATCGTTGCACTCTAACTTTAAGGTTCGCTGTTCAGGTTCAAACTTCAAAGTATTGCTATTTTTGGAAGAGAGGCTGAGAGAAGACTATGGCAAGTAGTGCAAGCAAGGACAAGCAAAATACGAGGGGCCTAACAGCAAGCAATCCCGTATGTGTTGAGAAAAATAGTCCTATAGGATCTATGCCTTATGCATGTGAGATTAGACCCTGTGTGTGAGGTTAGTGGAGAAGCTAACGGAATTAGAGCTGATACCACGTGTCATACTATAGAATCAATGTACAGGCGTCATCCGGATGTTTTTGTCCTAAAAACACACATCCGTAGGATCAACCTATCTCGAATTCAGGGGGCCGTGCATTGATCTGAAAGCAAATCCAATAACCAGGAATTTGGATGATGGTTGCTAAAGAAAATATCCGAATGAAATTTATCAAAACCCTAGGATAAAACCTCACCACCCCAATAGCTAGCTATGTTTCATGCATGTGGCGCTGTTCAACCATCCGCCTCTGTTGCCTTAAACAGCAGCCTTCTCTCGTAACAAGAAAAAAAGGAGGAGGAATTAATCTCCATCTCTGAATCCCAAGCAGAGTCTTCCATGCACACAAGAAATCATCAGTGCACAGGCATGCATGCATGCCATCCCCATGCGCGTTTGCGTAAATGCATGTTGCAAAATAATCCTCCACTTCTTGCATGGTTGCATTGCACTGCACGGGTATATATAGTCAGGCGCACGGTAACCAGTGCAGGGCACACAGCGCAATCACCTGTCAAACACCCATACTAACGCGTACACAACGAAAAGGATTCCGATGGATCGTCGCGACAGCCTCGCTGCCCGGAGCGTCCGCATCCAAATCCCCGACCAGCTGCCGACGCTGTTCGAGCCGCAGAAGGCCGTAATGACTCCGCACATCCGCGCGAGCACTGACGACGACGACGGCGTGGCCCCGCCGGAGCGCCAGCTCACCGTGCTGGCGCTCCAGCTCGCAGTCCTCGAGAAGGCGGCGAGCCGGCTCGGCACGCTGTGCTTCATCTGGGCGACGGTCGTCCTGCTCGGCGGCTTCGCCATCACGCTCGACAGCACCGACTTCTGGTGCATCACCACCGTGCTGCTCATCGAGGGCGCCCGCATCCTGGGCCGCAGCCACGAGCTGGAGTGGCAGCACGAGGCGGCGTGGCGCCCGCCCGTGGCGTGGGCCGTCGGCCGCGTCTTCTGCTGGCTGCAGCTGCTGTCTGCGTCGTCGTGCGTCGCGCTCTCGCTCGTACGCCTCGTCCACCAGCACTACGGCGGCAGCGCCGACGCCCGGACCAACCGGCGCTCGGCTCTCGACATATTCTACGGGCTTGCGCTGGCGGAGGCGCTGCTGTTCCTCGTCGAGAAGGCGCTGTGGCAGTGGAGGGTGGGTCACCGCCGCCTGCTCGTGCGAGTCGCCCAGGAGTGCCACCTAGCCAGCGCGTGCGGCGCGGTGGCCGTCCGCCGCTTCTTCTACGACTCCTACTCTCGGTGCTTGAACGGCAGCATCTTCAACGGCCTCCGCATGGACCTCGTGTCCTACGCTGACGACCTGCTCACCGCGGGTTCCCACGACGAGCAGCGCCTCGGCGCCAGCATCCTCGTCTCGCTCGCCGAGTCCGATCGCTTTGCCGACTCCACGCTCCGCAAGATCGTCACGTCCGCATCGACCATCGAGCGGCTCGTCGAGATGCTCAGCTGGAAGAACTCGTCTGAGAAGGACGCCCGCCGGTCAGCCGCGGTGGTCGTGTCCATGCTTACCGGGAGGACGCTCAACGCGCTCCGCGTCACCGGCATCCCCGGCGCGATCGAGTCTGTCGCTTCCTTGATATACGCCGACCTCGACGAGCTCATCCTCCTTGGCCTTTCCATCCTCAACAAGCTGGTGCACGACCACGACAACTGTGACAAGATCGGCAAGACTCGGGGTCTTCTCGACAAGATCATCTCGTACTCAAGCATTGCCAATGGACCAGCGACGGCGCCGACTGACATGCGGCTCAAGGCGGTGAAGCAATCCCTTTGCGTGGTGAAGAGGCTGGCGAGCACGACCGGGACCACCGGGAAGCTGCTCCGGAGAGAGCTCTCCGCCATCGTGTTCACGGTGAGCAATCTCAGGGAGGTGCTGCAGCAGCGCGACGGGAAGGGCCTGTTCGAGCTGCACCAGATTGCTATCGAGATACTGACGAGCCTCGCCATGGACGAGGAAGCGAGGGAGATGATTGGCGGGACGGGGGGCGTGGTGAGCGAGCTGGTGGCCATGTTTTTGCGGGCAACGGAGGCAGGGGGCGACCGGCAGGCGGACGCGGTCCGGGTGGAGGCCGGCGAGGCGCTGGCGATGATGTCGATTGAGAGCAGGAGGAACTGCAGCTTGATCATAATGGCGTGCGGGGGAGGGGTAGAGCGGCTTGTCGAGGCGCTGAGTGACCCCGTCGTCATCGTCGGCGCCGCGAGAATCCTACGCAACCTGTGCACCTACGCCGGCGACGAGTGGCAGCTTCCGCTAAGAAAAGTCACCGCCGGCGCCTCTAAGGTAGTTTCTTTCCACTGTTGGCATTATACACAATCAAACAACCACACAACGTCCATATACGTGTGGAATTAAAAGGCGTGTACTCGTGTGTTTTTGATGTCCACGTGCCGTTCTTGCTCAGGTGCTGAGCACCATCATGGTCGAGAGGGCGAAGGTCCTCAACATCTTCCTCGGCCTCGCCGCGCAGATGCTCCGATTCATGGAGCTAGGGGAGCTCCGTGCGAGCCTCGCCACGGTGAGAGTCACGGACGCGGCGCTGGCGCGGAGGCTGGTGGAGGTCCTACGGGAGTACAGCCGCCCGTCCATGGTCGTTCCGCGGATCCGCCGGTACACCATCGAGCTCGCCATCGCAGTGATGCGGTTGGACGCGCGGTTCGTGGCGCTTTTCGTGGAGCTGGGGATGGAGGACGAGCAGAGGGGCGTCGCGTGCACCACCTCGGAGCTCGAGTGCTTCAACGTGTTCTCCGGCAGCGTCGGGCTCAGCCGCCGCGCCGTTAGCGTCTGCTCGCTCGTCGAGTCGGCATTGGAGTTGATGAGGCAGGGCTGAATGCCTGAAACTACGTGCGTGCCTGCCTCGTTTGGATCTCATGCATTTGTTTGCAATGTGATAGTGTGGTTCATTCATTCTGTCTGTGATTTATGTTTGTTCAGATTGGTATGATCGTTCGTACAATTGTGTATCATTGTGTTATTCATTGCAGCCTGACGTAAGTTGAGTATAATTAAGGTTAAATCTATCTATCTATCTATCTATCTATCTATCTATCTATCTATCTATCTATCTCAAGGCTAAAAATTCTCATGTTAATTAGAGAAAAAAATAGAAAGATATACAACGTTAATTGTGGTATGTTCAGATTACAATAGTCTCGATTAAAAGAAAGAGTACTTGTCATGCATAATACAGAAATTACGAATAAAAATAAAATAAAATTAGAAATTTGATTTCCATGAAACTCACAAAAAATATAATTCAAAATAAAAATTAAACAAAAATGAATTCCCAACAAAAAATAACTGAATAGAGAATAAAATTTAAATTCGCAATTTGATTTCCATACAAATTCCTAAGTAAAATTTTAAATAAATATAATTTGGAATGAAAATAAACAAAATAATAATAATTTGATTTCCATAAGAATTCCAACCTAAGATAACTAAATTTAGAATAGAAAGTAAAATAAAATCAGTAATTTAATTTCCATACAGATTCCTAAGAAAAATTCCTAAATAAATATAAGGCAACATAAACATTAAAGAAAAAATATCAATTGGATTTCTACACGAATTACAACAAAAAAAATAGCTAACATTCTAAATAAAAAAAATAAAATTGGAAATTTGATTTTGATATAGATTCCAAAATAAAATTCCTAAATAACTAATTAGAATAAAAATTAAATAAAAATCAACAAGTGGATGTGTATACAAATTCTAAAAAATAATTAAAAATTATGAATAAAAATGAAAGAAAATTTGCAGTTTGATTTTCATACTGATTCTAAAGTAAAATACCTAAATAACTATAATTCGGAAGGCAATTGATTTATTTATGAACTCCAAAGGAAAAACAACTAAATTATTTAATAAAATTAAAATTTATAGTACGTATATTATGAGTTCTGTCGAAGAAGACCAAATATGAGTGTAATGGTGTTGATGTGCCCTGCAAAATTAATTGAATTCTGCCGGACCAGCCGTTTAGGACATCACGGTGCGTTCGTTAGTTCTTTCATTAGTGCTGTATTCAATGGATTTGATGTTTGACTTTTTCTTGTTGCTGGTGCAGAATCGGTGAATCCTTTGGCCAAGGAGTAACTTACTAGTTAGTACTCCCTCCGTTTCTTTTTATAAGGCGTATTTGGTTTCGTTAGGACAAGACTTTGACCAACGATTACTTTATTAATATATCATATATGCAATACAAAATCATAATTATATATAAGTACTTTTGAATACAAATCTGCTAATATCAATTTTGTGTCATAAAAATTATATGCTAATAGAGTAATTGATGGTCAAAGCCTTGTCCTAACAAAACCAAATACGCCTTATAAAAAGAAACGGAGGGAGTACCTTTGTTTGACAAGGATGCAGCAGTTATGGGATGAATTGTCTGAACCGGCGCCGTCATGCGTTCAAATTCACTGATCAACTATGTATGCGTTTGGTTGATGGAATAAGGTTGAATGAGATAAGATGATTATATACCATTTGGTTCCATTATTTTGGATGAATGGAATGGTTCAGCATCTAAAGGGAATATTCCTCAAATTTGTATCACTTATTGTGTGTTTGGTTGGAGAGTGAGGTGGAATGGAATGGTTCCATTCCAGATTTCAGGGATGGAATGGTTCTATCCCAGATTCTCAGACAGGGCCCACTGTCACTCTCACATTCCAAGTGGGTGGCTACGTTCCAGAAAATTTGTAGAACCTGGTCGTCCCGAATCTAGAGAGAATATTCTCTTTTCTGGAACCAAGTCATCCTCAGCTCTCCAACCAAATACTAGACTTGGTGGGATGAGATGGTTCCATTCCACTCCATCCCACTAACCAAACACACAATTAGTTCAGGATGAGATGATTCTATTCAAGCAACCAAACACACCCTATAACTGTATGCGAGGACGTAGCTCAGTTGGCAGAGGCGCTCTAGAGCGCCTCGTCCATCCGTATTCGACTCAGGTCACACATGCGCACTCATTGTATTCTTTTACTCCGAAAGTTACAGAACCTCTGATTATTTTTTTAGTGTGTGTAAGGGGTATACATGTGTATAAGTATGTGTGGTGTGTGAGTGTGTGAGTGTGGTGTACGTGGATTATATGTGTTCGTCTTGTATAAAAAACCTGACTGCATTGCTATTTGCTGCGCAACTACAAACTTCCGCTTGAAAAAACAAATTACTATAGTTTAAACCATAACAACAAAATTAGAAAAATTGAGAATATACAATTTTTTCGTTTTTGCAGCACTGGAAGAAGTTGCTGAAGGAGGAAGACTGGTGGAATAGGTGGCAGAAGGTTTGCAGATCAAAAAGCACACAGCCTGAAGCAGTCGTGAGAGTGAACTACAGGCAGCCGAACATTCAAAAACTGACGTTTCCTTTTTGCGTGTTGCTCTTTCAAGGTTAAAGGTCGTTGTTTGGACCTGTCAAGATCTACCTCCGTACCGTGAAATATAGCATTGCTGATAAAATATTTAACGAAAATAGTCTTGGAAAGCCGACTTGCAGCAGACGGAAGGCGCTGCAAGTGGCTTGCAGTGCCTCCACTCCACTGCAAGCCATTTTTCCTTTTTTTTTTTTGGTTTTTGGTTGTTTTTTTTTTTTTAAAAGCTTGCAGTGGATGCACTCCACTGCAGGCCAATTTTTTTTTTTGCTTTTGGTTGTTTTTTTTTTTAAAAAAAGTAGGGAAAATTAGAGCGAATATTATTTTATATTTTTTTTAAAAAAAAGTAAGAGAAAAATAGATTGAAACCACAACGGCATCAGTTGGTAGGTGCTAGGGGTTTTATTAACATGGTGTCTCTTTGAGGATGGGGGTGCTTTCGGTAGTGGACCATTATTCAATACCGAGTGTGGAATATGTCCCATGGCTACGTAAGGTGCAATACTTCTTTCAAGATACGCCACTCAGTGGCTAGTTTCCACAAGTTCATTTGCCGCTAAGTGGCAATGTCTGTCAGATGCATTCATAAAATCTACGAGATGGCGGAGCTTTCCATTACGGATGTTGGTAGGGTTGGAGTAGATACTTCCTCCGAATGGTGGACGAGATGGGTACTGATGATATGGTGTCCCAAGTTCTGGAAGAGCATGTCGGAGACGAATGATAGTCACATATGCAGCTTCATTCATCGTGGCAATCATGGTGGAGCCATATCCTTCGAAAGAAAGCTTGCCTTCATCACGGAGGGCTCAAGCAGGGATGTACAGTCATGCGGTGTATTCCACGATCGTCGGCTAAGAGTGATATGTTATACAATGTAATGAGGGTTTTCCTCATAACTAGCGTGATCCATCAGTCGAGCCAATACTCCCATTATTCCTTCATCTTCTCGGTGATTGGAGTCATAATAGGATATAATCGAGTCCATCTACATATTTAATAAGGAATTAATATTCCAGATCAAATGTAGGACATATAGAATAATTGTTAATGAGGTATGGTTAATAATAGATAACATAATAAGGAGGGAATGATAACAAAGATATTTATAAGATAATAAGGAAAGAGTAGTAACAGATATAATGTGACGAGGAAAGAATTAGTAACGATAATATAAGATAAGAAAAGATTAATAACAGATATAGCAAATTCATATTTCTAAATATAGAATTGTCTATTTCAAATTTTAAATTTCAACTAGCTGCCATTCTAACTAAGATTTTTCATACATTCAGCATAGCTCTGATACCAAATTGTGAGACCCTCACTTTTATGCTACAGTGTAACATAAAAAAGATTCTAAAGTGCATACTGTGCTAGTCCCATGATCAGTAGCTAGCACACACAAACACAATTTGAAATCACACCCATACACGATGTTTTATTTCATATAATGGCGGAAGTATTGATACAATATGACCAGTGAGGTCGATTAGAATACAGCAAAAGAATAAAATCTTGTAGTGTGCCACATAATCCTTAGGCAACTGACAAGGTAAAACCTTAGAAAGAATCGTCATTAATAAATCCGTATCCTGCGTCAAAGTAAACGTTTGCAAGAATATCTGACTCTTCACCTAAAAACAACAATGATAGCAAGGGTGAGTACATTTAGTACTCAACAAGACTTTGAGTTGATTGTTTGAAATGCAGGCTGATCCTTGTGTAAGGCTTCTATGGTTAATTTTTGCCTGATGTCAAATTGAATTATGATACTGAATAGTTGATTGAAAGCGAAAATGAAATAGAAACAATTTAACGAGTATATAAATAACAAGTATGTAAACATAAAAGTAACAAGTAAGAATAACATAAATGTAATAAAAGACTCACAGTCTTTCGTGAGTATCAAAATATCCATTCCCAACATATGAAATAATATCTGAAAACAATCTTTTGCCAACACATGGCACAACAGTTGAAAACAACCTTGCCAATACAAGGCAAGCATTGCTTCATCTGTGGGGGTAAACTCTCTAATAAAAATATCAAAACATCTAACTTAGTGTTAGTTCACCAAGTTACCCATAACTGTCGGTATGGCTTTTTGAAAAGTTTTAAACTCTGCAGAGGTGTACAGTTACCCATAAGGAATGATCATCTCTTTTTGCATGGCCATTGTGCACACTTCCTTTGATATGCCGCAGAGAGATCATACATAACTGTTATATTATTCAAACCTAGCTTTGTACCAATCTAGTGACGTTAAGTCCTTGCTATGGTAGAAACAAACAATCACACAAATCATAAATATTTTGAGCTCAATAAACAACAATCATTTCTCTCCATAGCCAAGCGTACACCGTTACATCGGCAGACGTTATTCCCAACACATCGGTGAGGGCACCCCTTCAAGCAGTCTATCACAGAACATCACATACTACTTCAGCCTTTTAATGTGCAAAGATAGTTTTAAATAACTTAATAGGTTAAGGCCGTCCCATACCAGCCCTCATGGATGTACGGTTATTATTTGGATCATGCAACACTATATTTGGTCCTTGATCAATCTGAGCGATAAATATCCCCCAATCTGCGTGAATATTATTTGCACTTCCAGCTATTGCCAATAATCGCCCACATCAAAATCATAGTTTTATTTTCAGAAAAAATATCCATTATCTCAATATTCCAACATGTTCAAGATTAAAGTTCATCATGTCCAAAATTTTAGTTTATCACGAACAATATAACCATCTGTTCGTGTTCCTAGTCTAAAGCAGGGCTAAACGTATGCATATAATGATCGAATATACCTATTTTGTGTATCTCCATAATCTAGGGTTTTCATCTATAACTACTGATTAAGGAAAGCCATCAATGAAGATTATAACTACCATTTTCCTATAATACAGCAGTGTATACAAAATATAACGCATGCATGCAATTTTTAATTTAATTTTTATTTTTAAAGGAAAGATGTGATCTACATGAAGTGCTTGTCTTGCTATTTGTTGTTGTTCAAAGAAGTCGAAGTTGTAGTTGACGATGAAATCTGGAACGTCGGGTTCTACACATCGTTCAATAAGAAAAACGGCACATAGCAAATAACAACTTTCAATAGTGGCAAAAATAAGTCAAATGCAAAATCAAATAAAATCAATATACAAAATAAGCATAGGTGTGTTCGTGATTTCATGTGCGCGTGTGCAATATCTTACGTTGCAGTCTTAACTGTTATTAACGGTATGGGTTGAATAGCACGCAACACTTGTTCTTTATGATTCATTGTATTTTATTTTATGAATTCAAGAAGCTAAGATTGTTAATTTTAATATGTTTAATTTTGAATTCAAGAGACCAAGATTGTTTACATTATTATAGATTGGTACTTAGCAACAGGGGTGAAGGCAATTATAAGTTGCATGGTTATACTTAAGTGAATAGCAGACACTAACAATCAATCAATAATCCATGTAAGGCTTAATTAAGTTACTAGTTATAAGCTTATGATCTTATGGAGATGATGGTGAAACAACATTTTAATAACAAATTTCTTATTACTTAAGTGCATGCATTTGTATTATGGACTTTAGGGTTTATAATACATAGAGTTACGCTTTTGATAGGATTCAGATGCAAAACGTATTATAATAGAAATGCTTATATAGAATAAGATAGTCGTGCCTTTGGGAGTATTCTAAGGATGATCCTATAGGTATTAGTGCTTATTTATTAATATTCTATTTATCAAATGAAAGCATATGTTAATTAAGGGCTAAGTGTACACTATGTCTAAAGTTTAATTTACACATTAGAACCAACATAGACTAGTGTCAAGTCTAATAATCCTTGTAGTATTAAATGGTCACATTCTATAGATTATTCATAACAAGTTTTATATGCATTATTATGTTTATGATTATCTTAACCATATACTAGCATTAGTGTTTTCATAGCATGGTCATCTACTAACTCATTTCAATCTTAATAAATTATGAATTTTTTTTTTTTTGCATATTTAGAATATTCATGACTTCAGGAACATTTTAAAATTTATTCCATGAATTAAGGAATTATGGTTTACTGTAATTGTATCAGGGTTTCTACTTGGACCAAACATACGTAATTTAATCTTTTCTGGAGATAAAAATTACTTGAATTAACTAAAGTTTGCTTTAACTTAGGGTTTGTCATTTTATGTCAGAATTTTGTATACTACAAATAGATCATATCATTTTATTGAGTACTATTTTAAGTTTACTGATTGGGGTTAAAAGAAATGAACTTTCCCCTTTTATTTATCGAGCTATGGGCATACTAAACTATTTTAAGCCTAATCTGAGTCAACCGATGTTATTTTCTTGTAATCAACACATCATATTGCATGAGGGTTTTCACATAACAAAGATGTATACAAGCAAAGAGACGTAATAAAGATTGCTGTGAAAGTCTTATTTAATTTGTGTTCTTGACAAAATAATAATAATTAAACTAATCAAGTCAATATTGATCTTTTGCTTAGTGAACTGGAGATTAATTTAACATAATTAGGTTCATTTATATTCTTGTCCTTAGTTCTTGAATCAGATAACTTAATTAAGTCGTAATCAAGTCGACTCAAGCATTATTTTCTTATGATCAAAGTACTATTTAATTTGCAAACTGCATACGAGGATGTTTAGGTACTGATTCTAAAATTTTAAACTCTTTGCTTGCACTATAAGTTCTTAAAGTCATATCATTTGAATGAGAGATTAAACCATATTAATCAAGTTTCTTTCCTTTGATCTCGTATTAATTGAGTATTGATCTAGTTAGGCTTAGTTATCAAAAAAACTAATTAAATGTGCTACTGCTACTTATTATACCTTGGGTCACTAGTCAGTGGAGAGGACAGGGAGCCCCATATCATAGAACCTGGATCGAACAGAACATGGATTCGTAGCTACATTGCATTCGCAATAGTAACCACCATGGGAGCCTTTCTGCAAGCTTTGGCCGGAGGCAACAACAGGCATAGGGGTTGTAGGCTACCATTGGAATGAATTGGTGGGGCTATGTGGAGGTTGCAAGAGGTGTCGACTGGGCTTGTGACAGCCTGAGGCTATGGCGCAACAGGTCTTGGTGGCAGCTCAAGATGGCACACGGTGAGAGCTCAACTCGGCAAGAGAATGACTCAATTGAGTTGGGGAATTAACTCTGTAGTGTATGGAGTTGCTCCCAACTAGTTTAATTAGAAAATGGAGATGTAAATGCAAAGTTAGCTCGAGTTGGCTACAATTGGGAAATTTGTGGCCATTGGTAGTTTTGAAGTTTCTCTAGAGGATTTGGCGCAAGAATGGACTAGCGAAGGCATTAGGGATGATGAAGGAACGATTTGGGCATTCAGATCTTCTTAAATAGATGGAATTAACAGTGGCAATAGAGGTGTGGACAGCAGGAGCAATTGTGGCTTGCTTTGGTCAGTTTCGAGAAAGAGAGACAGAGCCAAAGAAGGAGAAAGGAGAAGAGGCTTGAGAAGAAGGGTATGCCGACCTGACATGTGGGTCATGGGTGCAAAGGGGCCCAGTAGAAGTCGGTGGGTAACGAGCTTGATCGGTGGATTGCAATTAATGGAGGATGGCCCACTGTCAGTGAAGAGAAGAGATCAACTCAAGATCTTATCCTCCGGCAGCAAAAAAACCCAATTAAATGAGGGGCCTAAACACCTCAGAATTTTTTTTTAGATTTTTAACAAGGTTCCCAGAAAGTTCATATAACAGATGTAAAAATTTGAGATCAAAATTCACAACATATTAAATACTATAATTCTGACAATGTGATTTGTTCAAATATTTCAATTCGGGAAAAGATTAAATTGAAGGGCTAAATCAATTTATTACTTTTTGAGATTTTTACACAAGGTTTAGAATGGTGTCAAGAATCTCCCATAAAAATTTCAAGTCTAAAACTTTAATATTTATTTTCTAATAATTATTTTTACTCTATTTTGCTTATTTTCAGTTTAAAGATAAATAAATTGGGATAAATAGTAAATATGGTTCTTAATTTTTAAACATTTTACCAGATAAGGTTAAGGGTATGGATATCACAAGGTAAAAGTTCCAGATTTTGGAAAGATGTACAAAATTCTACAAATATATTTTTTTGTACTATTTGCAGTCAAACCAATTTTATAAATTTAATCATTCGTTGATTAAATGTGTTCATATTGATTTTTAATATTTATTTTCTAATAATTATTTTTACTCTATTTTGCTTATTTTCAGTTTAAAGATAAATAAATTGGGATAAATAGTAAATATGGTTCTTAATTTTTACAAATTTTACCAGATAAGGTTAAGGGTATGGATATCACATGGTAAAAGTTCCAGATTTTGGAAAGATGTACAAAATTCTACAAATATATTTCTTTGTACTATTTGCAGTTAAACCAATTTTATAAATTTAATCATTCGTTGATTAAATGTGTTCATATTGATTTTTGACTTCTAATACATGTTTCCAGTGGGCTCCAAAGTTCTTACAACATTTTAGATAGTTTTGACACATTTTTACTTTTTTATCTTTTTACTTTTTTACTTTACCTTTTTTACTAAATGACTTTTCAGTGAGAGGAAAATCTATAAAAGATTTAGAAATTCAGAAAAAATGTATATTAAAAATTAATATCATCTTTGAAATCAATTTTAATAGTTTATTCATTTTGGAAAAGAATTTTTTATATTGGAGTTATTCTTTATCATAGTTAAAAAAAATAAGGTGAAGATCATAAATTTTAAATTAAGTTCTTGATTCTGATTAAAATTTCTATTTGATTCTATTTTTAAACTTTAGATTTTTATTTCTTTTATTTTTGAAAAGTTCGGGATGTTACACGCGCCCGTGGACACGTGCTCCAGGATGCCCACTTGTGGCGCCCACTGCCGCACCACCATGCCCCTTATCGTGGTCGTATTGCGCTTCTTGAAGCCAGCCAGCAGCCACTTGGTGCGAAACTCCTCCTCTGTGTTGAACTCCGTTGGCACCCACATGACCTAGATGAATGGGCGCCCGCTAACCTTAAGCTTCGTGCTAACTCCATCATCTACGATGCTGGGATCGTGTTCTGCAACCCAAACGAAACGTAAAGGACGGATGCCGGCGGCTTGGAGTCTAGGAACATGATGCATATGTCTTGGATTGGAGTGGCGTTGGGAGGCATTCAACTGCTAATGAGGGGACCGACGGTGAAAGTTGGAATACCGGAGAGCTTCTGGATAAGGTGAAGACCATTCGCTTCGATCTCTTTCGAGGTGTTGATGATGAAACTGCTGGAGTGATGGAAGTGGAGCTTAAGCATCCGGCACAGAACGTCATCATAGGGTTAACGGTGGCATCCTCCATTATCACCTAGTTTAGTAACTACACGTACTGGATGCACACGTCGTGGAAGTCAGGGAGGGCCTTCTCATCATCAGTGTCTGCGGAGTGCGAAAAAGTTGGTGGGTGGAGCCAGAACGAGAAGGTGATGGCCGAGGTGTAGGCGTCGGCGGTGAGGAAAATGTGGTGATGGACGCCGAGCGCCCGCGCGCTCTCCCCTGTCCATCCCAGGAAGATGTCTACCACGATGCATAGGTTCTTGCACCCTTCTCTCCTGGCAAACTCAACATGAGCTTCTCGAACGGTAGCCGGAGCGACTCGGTGGAGGGGTAGAAGGCACGCCAACCATCCAAGGGGATGATGTCAGTGCTCTCAGCGTCAGGTGGCAGGCTGTGGTCTGATGGTGAGAAAGCAGCTCAGCAAAGCCGATGGAGGAGCCGACCGGCACCGCGCGATGAAGGTTGGCGACGGTGCGATGCGTGCTGACGATGGTTGCCTCCTGCACTGGCACGCCATATGCTCTCGATGTGTTCAGCCAAGTTAAGGAAAGGGATGAGGTGGCCTTGCACTAGGAAGGGGAAGATTAGGAGGTGGCTGCGCTCGCCGTGCTCTTGTTCATGAGCCATGGCGATAGAGTTTGTCCGAGCGAAATGGGCAAGGCAGGTTATGTGGGTGGCACACTTATTGTGTAAAAACACCGCGCGCCAGCTCAGTTTGACCCTGGCTCACTTTGTGTTGTTCCATTTGGTGTTTGTCCAATGGAGCGTGGCAAAATGGTGAGTGGAAGTCAATAGGCACGGGCACACGCGCACTGTTGTGATGGAGTGTTGGCGAAGCGTGTGCGTCTGCTGAAAAGCACCATGTATTATCATGAGAGGATGGCAGTGATATGCGCTCGTGACTCAGTGGGCTTGTTTGGTTTTTTGGGAGCACCCGTGGATACCATTCCAATGCGATTTACATTTTTGATAAATTCGTCTGAGAAATTGGTGATAAATTTGGTTGTCTCTGAGCTAGCTAAAATTTAGCATGAGAATAAAGTACCTGTGTACATACTTTGGTGGCCACCGATTGAAACATGATCATTGTGGTTTAATGGAAGGCTAAGGCACTGCTTGGAACACATGATTTTCGTAAGATTTTATAGAAAATTATTCAATTCATGCATAATTTAGAAAAAAAAATTATTGTGTTTTAAATAAGGCCTAAGTTTGCATTCAATGAAGCTGCAACAATCTTTCATAAAAAAATTATATCATTGTACCTGTCAGGACTCTTGAGTGAGGTGAATACCACTTTGTACTAAACACATTAAAACTCCTACGTACAACCATTAGGGCTGTGGACTGTGTTAATGAACTCGTTAGAGCTCCATTGTGAGCTCGTTAATACTTCTATGTCTACCCGTTATCAGTGGATGGTGCGGATCTAATAAATCTAGGGAGCAACTAGAGTTCGATCCAAGCATTGGCTATGTATGTTGCTTCTGCCATTAGATATATCTGTCGAGCATGATAAAAGTCATTTGATCTCATCCCCTGTAAAGAAACAATAACTATACACATTAATCCTCTGGCAAAAGTCCCATTAATCCTTGTGAAGGTCCTCTCTCTCTCTCTCTCTCTCTCTCTCTCTCTCTCTCTCTCCAAAATTTCCACACAACATCCATTTAATTAGCTCATCTAATTTAAGAAACTAATTATTTACCATCAAATCATCACCTCAAAAAGATACGCACTTCTGATTGTTGTATCAAATTCATCTAATCGAGAGCCCACCCTAAAATCATCCCTACTTGTTTGTTGTCTACATACATTAAGGTATTGGTTTCTCAAAGTAGTCGATGCCACAGCAATAAACCCAAAACAACTCATTGCAATCCAAGACAACAAATCTATCTCTAAAATAAGATGTTGCAGCCCTATAACATTCTAAAAATTCATATGCAACGTTCTGCAACATCTCAAATAATCGGTTGCAACAACCCATTAGCTATTGCAACAAAATAATAATTTTATTTCAACAAAAAAGGAACTTTTGTGCAACAAATCAACCCTCAAACTACAAAAATAATATTTTACTACTGGATCTAAGAAAGATATGTTGCAACAAGAAAAAACACGTGGTGCAGTAATGGAGAAAGCGAGCTGCAACAATTCGAAAAACACCAGCAACAAGCCTACCAGAGAGGAGGCGCATGGATGATAGCGAATGGCAAAACTCGCCAAAGGAGGTGCGATGACACTAACAAAGATCACGTGGTGGCGGAGCTCTACCCACCATGGCAGTGCTCGCGTGTGAAAGGCTGCTACCGACGATGGAGCTCGAGATGCCATGGAAGCTTGCAACAGGTGATAGTAGAGCTTGGATGAAGATCTCCTCATAGCCTAGAATGTGACAATGTCAGCAACAAGCAATCCATAAGGGAGAGGAGTGAGAATAGAAGGGAAGAGAAGAAATGGCATGGATGCTTTTGTGAGAGAGATGGGAATGAGTGGTTGATACTTGGGGTGAGGTGGATAAGGTTATGTGGGAGAAGTTGTAGCAAGTGAGACATCTGACTAGAACACTTCGTGTCGGGTGCCCGAACACTAGCGATTCCCTTAAATCTAACTATATTCAATGATGATATTGAATTGGTCAAACATTTTGATAATGCCGTACCACGTGACAATTAGGAATACTAGTAGGCAACCCGTGCATTGGCACAATCTAGCTTCTCAGATAAAGTTATTTAGGTCTATTAATTTGGATTGTACATGATAACCACTATAAGATGGGCACTAAATCTTTTCCTTTTCTCTATTAATGTGAAAATTTTCTCCCATTTATAATTAGTATAGGTTATAGATCTTATTACAAATTTTTAATATTTTTAGAATTTAGTATCTAAATCTGTATACAAATCAAATCTAATTATCTATTTTTTATTTTATTATAAATATTTTTAGGGTTTATTTTTGAATTCGTATGAAAATCAAGTTGCTTTTTTTATTTTGTATTTAGTTAATTTGGCTTGTACTTGGCAAAGGCTCACTCTATCAAAAAATATAGTGCATATTATTTTAATGGACTTGTCCATAGATATAGGTTGTATTTCATATTCTAATAAAAAATTAGTGTGATCTTCCTTTTATATCCCTAGTAAATATCTAAGTTTACATTATATCATCTACATGCATGCATTGAATATAGTACTTATGGACAATAATTAGGGATAATCTAGTCATTTTTAATAGCATCATGATCAGTGTGCCAAGAGAAAATACGTCATATAAACTTGGACGAAGTAAGTAACTATTATTCTAATTTTTTGTTATATGTGGCTGGTACTTTGCAAGTCGTACAAATCAAATATCTAATCACCCTTTAATTTTTAATCAAAATTTGCATGTTTTTTTTTATCGTAACTAGGGTGGATTTTTTGTTTTTAGGATGAAATTCATATGAAAATTTATATTTTCGTTTAATACTATTCTAAATTTTATTTGTAAGGTTTACGTTGGAATTCATATGAAATCAAATTGATAATTTTATTTTAATTTTTATTCCAAATTTCAGTTAATTTAGCTTGTACTTGACAAAGATTATTTATTTTAATTTACTAATTTTTATTTAAATATTATTTCAAAATTTAGGTATTTATTGATTTCTTGGGAAATCGTATGAAAGTCAAATTGCTAATTTCCTTTTTTTTTATTCTGAATTTTAGTTAATTTATGTTTTAATTGACATGTACTCTTTCTTTTAATATAAGATAATTTTTTTTATTCTGAATTTCAGTTAATTTAGGTTTTACTAGACATAGACTTTTTCTTTTAATGTAAGCTAAATTTCTTTATTATTTTGAATTTCAATTAATTTAGGTTGTACTTAACATTGACTCTTTCTTTTAATCTAAACCGTTATAACTTAGTCCCACAGATAGATAGTCAGATCTTTCTTTTTAACGTGGGAGCTTTCTCAAAGTGCCTAATTAATGTAGGTATTTATTCTGATTTTTTTGTTATTTATGGATGTTACTTTTGAAGTCGTACAAATCAAATTTATAATCACCCTTTAATTCTAATTCCGAATTTGCATATTTTTTATCGTGTCTGGGGTGGATTTTTTCGGTTTTAGGCTGGCATTCATATGAAAATTTATATTTTCATTTATGACTATTCTAAAATTTATTTGTAAGGTTTACTTTGGAATCTTTATAAAATCAAATTGATAATTTTATTTTATTTTTTTATTTTGAATTTCTGTTAATTTTGCTTGTACTTGACATAAACTATTTGTTTTAATTTGCTAATTGTTATTTAAATATTATTCCAAATTTTAGTTATTTATTGATTTTCCTTGGAAATTGTATGGAAGTCAAATTGCTAATTTCCTTTTTTTTATTTCGAATTTCGGTTAATTTAAGTTGTACTTGGAATGGACACTATGTTTTAATCTAAGCTAATTTCCTTTTTTATTCCGAATTTCAATAATTGTACATACTATTTATTTTAATCTAAGCCGTTATAACTCGGATCCGACAGATAAACGGTCAGATCTTTCTAGTTGACGTGGAAGCTTTCTCAGAGTGCCTAATTAGTATAGGTATAGCTAGACGTAGGACGTCCTGGTGCTTTTGTTAGCGATATTTTCAAGTTTTTTTTTAAGGTTACCGCTTTTCAAGTTCGGTTTCAATTGCTTATTTTATGTAAAGGATCAGTTCTTTTTAGGTCAGGTGAGGTGGAATTCTCCCCGTGCTCTAATAGATTTCAAGGGTACTAATATGCTCCATTGACGTGTTTTAAATATGCAAACGTTATAATTGTTGAGGTTATCGCCGATGTTGGTTATGTGAGATCAATTTTGTTTGCTTACAATGGTTATCAATGCTTGTTTTACCAAATTTTAGTAGCATTGACTAACTTTCATAAGTATTGAGTTTGATATCAAATTTTAACAAGATTCACTTCTCCCTTAACTCTCTAGTTTATTTTCTTGCCAAACTTTGACTAAAATATTAGTAACTAATTTGGTGACCAAACTTTGACAATTCAAATTTTGGTAAGGTTTGGCGAGGCATATTTGTCATCAAACAAAACAGCCATGTAATTCCTATAGGATATCAATGACAAACGTGCATTATCTCTACAAAGAAGCATGGAATTTTAGTGCTATATGCACCACAAGCACGGGCAAACATAGGTAATTGAACTCGTGGTTTCCGTGATACAATCACAATTCATCAATCCCATATACATTGCTGAGAATAAAAGCTCCGGTAGGACAGCCTTTGTGCAAGAAACTTAGCAAGTTTGATAGCTGCAGGCCCAGGTCTAAGAACATCCGGGTTGCCTGAAACAGAACATGGATTATCATCTCCAACACCTATGCACCATCCTCCTGGAACTGGCTGTCCAGACAGGCGGTGTAAAATTTGCTCATCAATGTGGTCAAGCACAGGATCATCCTTGGGAAATCTGGTCCCGAAGCCTGCACCGCTTTTAGTCATATTTTCTACATCAGCCAGGGTCAGTAGACGGGGCTCGTTTTTGGAAGATACATCCCATGTTGAATAGTGCAGGTCATGGTTAACAACAGTCCTGTTGAATTCAAGGGAGTTGCAAAGAACTGTCTGGAAATACTTCCTGTGTGGCAAGGGCATGTTAGTATAGTACATCAGCAGAGTTCTTGGTAGATTATCTGTACCGATGATACAATATTCGATAAATTTCCGAGAAAGGATAACAGATGAAGAGCCTGCAACAAAACAATAGATCAAATTAAATACCAGTTTATTTTCACTATTATAACCATGAAAAAATAAGTCAAAAAAGACGGTAACATAAGATGCATACAAGGTATATAGTGAACTCAATAGCATTTATTGAAGAAATGAACTTCTAATGTTCTTTTAAAAAATACAGAACTCTTCCAGCCCGTATCTTGACCAAAACAGTACAATCGTGCAAAGCTCTTTTAGAGATTTTAGATAGAGGCAAAATCACATGAGAACGGGGTTATGTTTAGGCCCACAATATCCTTCTAAGACAATATGTGTTGTTCTCATGTGATATATTTATAATATCCATCCTCATTTCAGTTCCCATAATTTTTTGTACACAAGGATAAAGTTGCTTATGAATGAACCCAAAAAACTAACAGAAACAGAATCAATCGACTGTTCCAAGGTTCGACTTAGTTTGAAGGCAATTGTGCTTTCTCTTTTCTTTTCTTTTTTATTTCAAATGTTTCCTTGTCATTCTTTTTTGTTCCCTTTATTTTTGCCCATGAAGTATGCACTTCCATTCAATCTCATGTTTGTAGTGCATTTTTGAATTGCCACCACCAAAAGCAAACCTTTATTCAAGTAATACTTGAAAGACCATGGGATAGCAATCAGTCAAGAGAATAAAATGGACCTTTATTCAAATATCTGTACATCTACATATACTACTTTGTTGAATCTACGTGAATATTCCACGGAATAAGCAATCAGTCAAGAGAATAAAATGGACCTTTATTCAAATATATGTACATCTACATATACTACTTCGTTGAATCTACGTGAATATTCCACAGAATAAAAAGTACCGTGTGCGTCTATGTGGGACCAAAAGACCAGCTTCCTAAAAAGTCCCTATTGTTCTACTTAGGCTAATCTTTCATTTAAATAGTCTGATTGGACAACTTTGAAATCATATCATTAGTTAACAAGTGTTCATTTATTATCAATAACAGTTTAATCTGTTAAAGGGAGCTTATCATAGAGTGATGATGTGCATCATGGCAAATGAATTAGTGTATTCCCAATCAGACTTAAATGTCTTCGAAACGAAACGATTTTATGAACCTAAGTAACAATCGCATCTTCACGTCATCGTAGTATCGACAAAAGTGTGGATACCTAATAAGTAATGAAGCATTAGTTAACAACTAGAATGCAGGCTAAACTATATAGAACTCTAATAGGCGGAATGCTAACCAAAGTAAGCAAGTTATATGGTATAATTTATACACGTTTAAGAAAAGTATGTGTCCTAGTTTGGTAATCTAATGGAGTACCATGCATCCATAACCAAATATCAGGTCAACTAAATCCATTAAACCAATATATGATAAAGGAGTTTCACCTATACCCTTTGATCAACTGTATATTGCATCACTATTAGCATCATATGGTATAACTGCTGGCAAATACTGAACATATTAACCCCTCACCTGTAAATAATTTATAAGCATTTGGCAGGTCACGCATTTGAGTGGCATAAAAAATGTCAGTCCTGGATGAGAGATATAGACCAGGATCAACAACAATTGGTTTTATCTGTCTTGACCTGCACAGACATACAATGTCAAGAACTTGCATCCCAAATTCAAATGAACAAATCTTAAATTCAGAATGATGAAATGCCCTTACTCCTTCCAACCGATATAGCTGGTATGCTGAATGAAGTTGAGATCCCTTGGTAGATATGACAAAACATGCAGGAGATCTGCAAACAGCTTGAAGGCAAGTAAGCTAAGATGTGTTACATTTTACAGATTAAGCTTCTTCCACCAGCTTTTATTAGTTTCCAATACAACGGAATAATGAAAGAACAATATAGGAACATTTGCTACCATTCTGTTCTACTATTTTCTAACCAAGCAATTCTACAAGCTATTCGAAGACTCTTTTTAGGAATAATCAAATGTAATACATGTGACGTACATCAAAAACTCTACAAGCATAAACATGACACAGGGATTCAAAAATGTTTTACTTTGCTTCTTAAGCCTCACCAAAACCCGTTCTCTATGCTGGTCTAATACAAAGCATTAGTTGAATTAGTTCACAATTCTCTTTCAAAACCGGAGTAGATCACCACTTCCATGCCACCCTTGTGCTATTCCACCAAAAATCTTATTATTTGTAGGGCGGGAAAGCAAAAAAAGGTAGCAAGCTGGAAAGATAGTAATGTTGACGGATTAATACCTTTCCATTTTTCAAACTCCAAGGTGCTACTTCTTTCAATGCAATAAAAGTGTGAATTCCTAAGACCAAGTTGCACATGCTCTATGCATAAACAGATGTGGTTGCAATTTGTTTTCTAAAACCAAGTTGCACATGCTCTATGCATAAACAGATGTGGTCGCAATTTGTTTTGGATGAATTAACGTGAGAAAGGATTCGTTCCTTGGGAAGCTACACAAGTAGAAAAATTACTTTTCCTCAACAGCAATAGGATTCTAGTCCCTTTATTGTGACATTTTTTTAATCCATCCTAATGCATTGAAGATGATATTCAGAAAGGGAAGTAATGTCTACTGGTAGCCTGATTCATCTGCCCTCTAGCATTGAATCCATACAGATCTATCTACATTAAACAGATCATTTCATACAAACATTAACAATCTATCAGAACAAAATAGCCAGACTAACACTTTCATGATTTCATGAAATGCCTAGATCTATCGAGAACACTTGGGCGACACTAGTGTCTCCCGCATGCACAAAGCTATCCAAATAGGTGCAGGGAGTAATCACCATCCGGGGTGACGAGCGGGTAGTCACCGGCGTCGAGGTGCACGAACCAGTCCCAGCCCTGGCCGACCCGCAGCAGCAGGGCGGCACCGTGCAGCGCCGCGGCGAGCGCGGACGCTCCACGGGGGTTGGCGTACCCGGGGTCGCCCACGACGTGAACGTTGGAGCGCACAGGGCCTGTCCGCGCCTCACGGGAGAGACGCGCGCGGTCGGCTGCGGAGGCGGCGCGGTCGAGGAGGAGGAGGTAGAGGTTGCGGGGGTGGTAGGTGGCGAGGAGCAAGCGGAGGAGGCGGTCGGCGTCGCCAGCTGAGCCGGTGAGGAGGAATGCGAGGGTGGGCGGGGTCGGCCCGGCGGAGGAGGTGTCAACGCGGTGCGGCGTGTGGTGAGGTGCGGCCGGAGGTGGGGGGGAAGGGGAGGAGGAGAGGAGGTGGAGGAGGAGCAGGAGCAGGAGGGAGGTGAGGAGGAGGCAGGGGAGCGGCCGCGAGTCCTTGGGGAACGCGGCGGGCGCTGGGGGTTGCATGGGGGATGGAATTTGGGGGTTGTGCTGTCGGGGGTGGAGTGGAGGGAGGGAGGGATCGGGAGGGGGAGCCGTGGAAAGAGGAAAGTTTCCCAGTTGGTGGTGCACTAACACCAGCCAGTGCGTGATCTGATTAGACCCGGGGTTTTCTTTGTTTGCTGTAATCTCACTCCATTTGTTTTCATGCTTTCTGAGCTGTACTTCTGCACGACTATTTTATTTGATAGTCGATAGAAATAGATTTAATGTCATTATTTTAATCTATTGTTGATATCATTCGATCCTATCATATCCTAATTTAAGTCTTCTATTTACCTTAGAGCATGTATAATGATATAGATGCTGGTTATCTATAATATATCTCCGTGTCATCTACAAATAGCGTTAAAAATAACTTATACAATGGATCATCTATATATTTGTATGTAATAATCTCTTATTCAATTAACAGACAGTCTATATAATGGTACACAAAATATAAAGCTATATAGAAGATTGTCTATTAAATAGTAGACAACAGTTTTCTCTAAACCTCCTTCTTCTCTCTTTTCCACATCACTTAAAATTATACGTAACATCTGTTATAGATAGCTAACTGTGAACATCGCAAGTCTACTTAGCACTCCTATCCTCATGAAAAGTTGGGAATCTTTATTGAGAGAGACACCAGGCAGCATATGCAACACATTATTATTAATCTAAAAATGGAGCAACACATATCGCCAGCCGCTTGATCATTTTGAGTTCTGATCAAAGGGCCCTCATACAAGGACGGCCGCGCGCATCTAAGTTTTTTTTTCCCCGTTTGTTTATGCACACTATAATGCACGTAGAACAACACGCTCCAGTGTCTTCATGACTAAAAAAAAACTGCAAAATTTTGTGAATCGCAAGTAATCACAAACCCTACCTCCTGAGAACCGAGGCATCCCAAAAATAAAAGAAGATGGATGTATGATCATGTTCTGGTGGTACACAGCAGCCCAGGCAAAATTTTGGCCGGCCGGAGCGAGTGTTGCACCACGGCATGCCCCCGCAGCCGTGCCTCTTCTGCCGCCCGCCGTAAAGATCCCATTTGATCCAGCGCCCTACTCGCAAAGTATGGTGTCAGAGAACCAGTCTTGCAGGAGGAATGCATCTAGCCATGAATGTATGGGGTGGGACCAGACCATCTCATCGAACTGCTGCTCGCAATGCAACGCCATGTGAGGATGCAATGAGTCTTTAGCCTAGTTTTAGCCTACTTGCTCTTGGGCTCGGCGTCATTTTCAAGACTGCAAGTGTAGCCGTTTGCAGAAGAGACGCCATGAAAGATGCAGGAGCAGGATCACCGAACTTATCCGCGCGCGGCACGTTTCGTTCCTCTTGATTGCTTTGCCTTGCTTACCAGGAGGAAAACGGAACTAGAGCCGTCAAAATCGTATGCAACCCTGCAACGCAGCAGCATGCCCGGCCGGTGGTGCATACACACGTCGCATTCTATGTATGCTCCGCTCTTGATTGCTTTGCCTTGCTACTAGGAGGAGGAATAGGTAGAACCTTATCCCATTTGAACAGCCATAGCTTACCTTATCAGCAGGACGTCCACGAGTCTTGTTACAGACAAGCAGCAAGGTTGCAGAAAATTATGATGGCGATGACGCTCTTCTTCGACTACCAGCAGCTATTCCTAAACCGCTGATCCTACAGTCTCCGGACAAAATGGAATTTCAAAAGAAAAGGAAACTGGCAGGGAGCAAACGCTAATCATAAATCCCTAATTATCTCCATGACTCCGTCCTCCATCGCCAAGAAAGCAACGGTGTTTGTTTGATTGCTCCATCACTTGTCCTTGGCGGCGGCGCGCGCCGCCGCGCGCTCGGCGCGGCGGGCCTTGGAGCTGGCGCGGTCGGCGGATGAGGTCTCCTCCTCGCTCTGGCGGCGCATCTCCAGGACGCGGCGGTGGGAGCTGGAGTGCAGCAGCGGGGAGAAGGTGGGGCTGTTCGCTGGGCGGTACTCCGGGAACAGCCGCCCGGACTTGAACCGCACGCCGCACGCGTTGCATAGCGTGCGGGGGCCGTCCGGCCCCAGGCGCCACTGCGGCGTATCCTCCACCGCGCAGTGAGTGCACCGGCGCCGCGGCGCCCCGGCCGCCGCCTGGGGCGTACTCGGCAGCACGGGTGGGAGGCTCCATGGCGCCGTCACCCGCCGGCGGCGCCGCAGTCCCTTGGTCCTCGGCCCCACCGCCGCGCGCACCGGCGGCGCCTCCACCTCCGCCGCCATGGTATCCACCGACGGGAACGCGTCCATGTTCGAAAGCCACTCCAGCTCCTCCTCCTCCTCCTCTCCCTCCCCCTGTCCCCCTCCTCCCGCCGCCACCTCCAACCCCTGCAAGAACCACGAAAAAAAAAAACAAATTTTTATCGCCTATATCGCAACCCAACCTCAGCCAGTCGTGGGAGAAACAGCTACCGTGTGGTCAAAGAAGCCATTCAAGCTGGCGCCCACGCCGCCGGGTAGCTCTTCAGCCAGTGCCGCCGCGTCCTTGTCAGCCGCCCCGCCCCCCACCATGGTCGCCGCCGCCGCCGTCAGGGCACAGGGATAAAGAAATGAAAATTTTATTCGATTTCTTGACACGTCTATTTTGATTGATCCTGCGGCCTTTTTATCAACTGCTTTACACCCTTTTTTTTGGAGGGTTTTGTTCCTATCTTAGCGGTTTCACAAGTTAAAGCGAGAGATTTTTGTCTGGGTTCTTGTGATGATGCGAGAAATCCATAGGTTTTAACGATGGTAATAACCCCATTGCGTTCACGTGGGTTGCGGTGGTTCTTAAATCTTAAGGATTTGGCCTGTCGATGTGACTCTGGTCTCTGGACGATTTGGATTTATTAGCTGCTTAAAACGGTCGGGTTAACCAGGATCTTCCATTAGGGCTTGTTGAAGGTATAAGCAGCGGAGAGGGAGAAAACAAAAACAAAAACGGGAAGAAGATACGCACGCCGGTTCCGTGGTTTCTTTTCTTTTCTGCACTCAGGGGGTGCATGATGCATTTCGTGAATCGCGGTATTGAGGTTCAGGGGGTTCGTACTGCTAAAACTGTATCCTATTTTTGATACGCTTTTCTATGGGCTCGTTGATGGGATAGATGAAGGCTGTTTTGGAGGTTTATGTTTGTGTTCGCAATTTTTAAAACTGAATTTCTCGCTGTTAAGCTATATATAGGAATTTCTCGCTTTGAAAAACCGCATATTCCATGTGCCGCTTTGTCCTCTTTTTTTCACCTTCGAAGGTGATAAAATGTGCGTGCTGGTTTGTTGCCCTAGTCGTTTACACATGGAAGGGGTAACGTAACTTGTCGTATTCGTACGTGTCGGAAAGAATGTGTCACTTCATTTTCTATCCATTTGTTAACAAGAGAACACATTAGAGTTTGTCACTTTTTCGAAGAGACCATGTTGTTTGCCATTCCTATAGCTAACGAGGGAAGCAAATTTTCATAGTAGAGGATGTGATTTAAGTAGGGATGCAAATGGGCCGACCCTAGGGTCTTCTTTGGCCCACTTTAGTTCATTTGTTTGCACTAAAAACTTAATTTTTACTCCACCTTTTAAGTTTTAGTGCAAATAAATGAACTAGAGTAGGTCAAAGATGACCCTAGGGTCGGCCCATTTGCATCCCTAGATTTAAGGATACGAGAATGCCCTTTTAATCCTAAAGAAATGGAAATGAGGCGCATGACTAGGTGTTACATGGCTAGGAACTGGGTTAACTGCGTGAAGATAGGTAAATAGAGCTGAGGCGGTCAATTTTCGCTCAGTTTTTTATCCTTTGCAAGATGCCAAAATCATTTGTATTTTCACTCAATGGCTTAGGCGTTTGCAGCGACCAGCCGCAGCACAATCTCTGGTTTGGTGAAAAAGGGGAAACAGCGGTTCATGACCTGTATTGCATTAGGGCATATAAAGTAGTATAAGCCGATGACTATCTATAATATACCTCTATGTTATTTATAGGCAGTACTAAAGATAACCTATACAATAGATTATCTATATAGTTGTCTGTAATGATCGTATATAATTAATAATTATCGTTACAATGGCATACACAGTATAAAGCTGTCTATCAGGCCATCTCTTAAATAGTAGACAACATCATTCTCTCTACACCATATCATACAAAATCCTATGTGATATACACTTATAGACAACCTACATCTACCATTGTCTACGCCCTCACAGGAATAATTACGACAAAAATCCGACATGTCAGTAGAATCAGTAGAATTGACCTGGAGTACACACTGCACCAACCCGACCTATTGAGAGTAGAGGTGCAATCGGTTCGAATATTTTTCGACCAACCGAATGTATTCGGATTGAATTCGGATAGTTGTTGGATCGGATTCGGTTTCGGATATTTTGTTTTGGATTCAAATCTGGGATATTATTTTTCGTCAGCTCGGGATATCCCGAAATGATTTCTGGATATTTCCGAAAAAAATTATTCGGATATCCGTTGCACTAGCCTAGTACTTTGGCAGTTTGGTCGGCCCAATAGCAACATACGGCAGACTCGTCAGCCGAGGATGGCCATGACCATGGTTAGGAAAAGAGCAAGACACAAACAAGGAAGACAGATAACAAGAATGAAGAAATCAAGAATAGGAGAGCACTTGAGATTTGGGGGAGACCACTTTGTTCTTCGAATCTCGAACCAATGAGACTGATCCGGAGAAATTGAGAAATTTACAAGAAACATAGAACCAAGGGAACATCTGAGATTTGAGGAGACATCGCATGAGAATTTAAAAATAAAATCAAAAAATTCATTCGGTCTCCCTAAATCTTTCAATAAAACAAAATCTCTCACCATCTAATAGTTCAGCTCGAATAACAAAACTCGAATCACTACTGTCATGTCGCTAGGGGAGAACGTGCCACCCTCAGCGAGTGGCGCCAATGCGGGTGAAGGCGTTGCTTGGAGCATGCATGCTACTGCGAGGGACTGCGTTGTTTAACCTCAGAAAAATATTTTTCGAAATCTTATGTGTGTCATGTACTAGTTCAGGAAAAGCTAGTACACAGTAGTAATGATACCACAATATATCAAGCAAAATTTTATTTATTTAATTATCAGAGTTTACAGCATAAATGGCGTGCAAGCCATCATAAAATAACACAACGAAAAAAACCGTAGTAGAGCCCAGCAAATCTGCCACATGCAATCGACTGGGGTAGCGGTTTAGTCATCGAGATCCTCACCGGCGTAGAACTCCTCTGAATCAACAGAGTAAGCAAAGGTGAGTACAAAAGTACCCCGCAAGTCATACCAAAAAATGCATTGTTGGTATTTTTCTAACATTGTTGGTATTTTTCAAAGGCATATTTTTAGGAAAGATATTTTTCTTATACAAATTTCAGCACAGGAACCCCCCTGGAGCTAACCAAATTTTCCCATGATGGACTCACTCCATCCCAACATCATTATATTTTTCTAAACTCAATTTTTGTAATACCAAAATCTAATATGTGAATAGCTTGCTTGGCATGTCCATAACCGCATGCACGGCTAATCGATTAATTTTACACTATGCAGAGGCTGCACAACTTTACTCACAAGACATGATCATCTCTTTGCGCCAAATACACACTTCCTTTGGTGTGCGGTAGAGAAAATCACAACAAGACCTCTATAAAAATCTATCCATGTAGTCATATGCGGTAAGATTTCACCGCTGGTAGGGTTAAAACCGCCCAGTCCAAAAGCCCCCTCTTGAGCCGAGTGGCAGCCTCACGCTTTCACCACACCACTTCCAACTAATGGCATAATTATTCATGGTATGTTTAATACGGCTAGCCAGGTCTGTCCCATTCCAGACTTGTGGAAACATTGTTGTGCTTTACATTCAGCAGCTCATAGGCCGGTCCTTAACTGACTAGGCGAGACTTTCCACAAACCCAGAACCACATGGCGCCACCCCCTAACAACCAGTTCTCGCCCAGTCTAAATCTCATATTTACTTTCTTTTGAACAATATCACTTTTTTTCATGATTCCATGGCACACCAATAAAGAAAATCTTATTCAGGACTAAGCAACCAATTCTCGCCCACACCAATACCAGAGAATAATTTTGTTCCAATAGAAAATCTTTATTTAACTCAAATTCCAATAAAGATCCTAAATTCAGGTCTAAGCAAGTTTAAGCCATCTATTATATAGCACTAGTCAATACAATATTAATGTACCAACTAGTGAGTTTTTTTGTCTAAGGTTACAATGGTATATGGAATATCAAAGTCAACTGAGGTCATAACAAATAGGAGTAACTATTTATTTAAAATTAGGAATTTAAATTACACTGATAAAATTATGCATGCAACAAATTGAATCAAAATAAACTTTGAAATCTGAAATTAACATGGTCAAGGGTGTAGCTTTCCTTGCTCGATGGGTAGCTACAGAAAAACGTCATCCGCGAACTCTTTCGACTCTCCGAAATCTATATGAGAAAAGCACCCAAATTTAAATAAAATCCAAATAAATTTAAATAAAATATCAAACTGGCATAAAATAGAAATTTAGAATTTAGATGAATTTAGAAAGAAAAAACAAAGCCAAACGGAGTTTGAACAGGCGAAAACGGGCTCATGGAAGTTTGAAAACACACAAAATAAAGAAAAAGGAATTTTTCCTAATTTGTGAATTATTTTTCTAAAGAAAATCTGGATTATTGCGTAATGCTGATGTCAAAGGCAATTTCAGATTTTTGAAATTAATTTTAAATTGAACACCGAATTATGATGTCAGCGTTTGCGTCATAAATGAATTTTCGTGAAAATTCATTTTAAACAAAAAAAATTCCGTTTGACTGACGGGTGGGGCCCGATGTGGACCGGGTCCATGGCACCACCCGAGTGCACCGTGCACCCAGTGCGCGGCCACGCGAACGCGTGGGCGTGCTCCCAGCGCGGTGCTCGACGGGCAGGGAGCAGTAGCGGAGGGGCGCACCAGCGGTGTGGCGAGGCGACGAACCGAAGGCGGCAACAGCAGGGCCAGAGGGCAGCAAGAGCGGCGGGAATAAGTCAGCGACGGAGTGGTTGGAGCCGAGAGAGAGAGAGAGAGAGAGAGAGAGAGGCGGGCGGCCGGAGAGCGCAGGGAGAATGGGAGGTGGGGGAGAGTGAGGGAGGAAGGGGTGGAGGGGGGTTTACAGGAGAGGGGGAGGCGCGGGCAGCGGGGTTGCCGACCAAAAGAGGAGGGCGCGGTTGCGCAATGGCTGATGGCCGGGGAGGGGATAAGGGCTCGAGGAAGGAGGAGATAATGAGGCGTGGAGGCGGCGAGAGCGGGGGAGCTCATTCACGCGGAGGAAGGGGCAACGAGCGAGAAAAATGGGAGAGTGGGCGAGCTCAGGCGTCGACAATGGAGGGAGGAGAGAGAGATAGGCGAGAGGAGGAGGGGGGGCGAGAGGGATGAGCTGGGGAAAAAAAGAAAAACAGGCCGGTTTGACCGACCCAAATAGGGGAGGGATTTAGAAAACATAGGGTGTTACATGCATCACTTGGGGCATGCACGCCACTAGGAAGCCTCACCGCAAGAGGCAGCCACTTCGTCCTTAGCCATTATAGTGAAATTCGGTGTCTTGACTTTGATTTGGGGATCTTGGGTTCGATCTGGGGATTTAGGATTTGAGGGGTCGAGTCTTCGCGGTGATTTGGGATAGAGAGGGGAGGGGAATGGGCTGGGGGCGTCGCCGCATCGGTTTTAGCCAGGGATAGGATAACAGGATGTATGCGGGTTGTGTCTGCCATGTGGGCCACGGTTAGTAGTGTCTAGGGCTGTAAACAGGCCGAATTCGAGCGGGCCTGGGGCTGTCAGGCTCGAGCTCGGTAAGGCTCGAGCCGAGCTCGAGTTGGGGTCCGAGCCTAGATCCAGGCTCGAGCTCGGCTCGGTCCAAGCTCGAGTAGGTTCGAGCTCGGCTTGAGTAAGCTCGGTAACCTGATAAGCTCGAATAAGCTCGGTAAGCTCGAGTAAATTCGGTTAATCTGGTAGGCTCAGTAACAAGCTCGAGTAAGTTCGGTTCGAGTAAGCTCAATAACAAGCTCGAGAAAGTTCGTTTCACGGAAGCTCGATCCAAACTCGAGTAGGCTCGTGAGCTATTCGAGCTCGGCTCGGTGAAGCTCGCGAGCTTGAAGGCAGGCTCGAGCTCGGTTCGTTCCAGGCTCGAGCCGAGCTCGAATCGAGCCTGGAACGAATCAAGCTCAAACAGTTTGCGAGCCTCGAGCTTTTTTTACAGCCCTAGTAGTGTCCTATGAGCACACAGGTGTTTTGGGCATTTCCGAAAATTTTGACATACTTAACGAAGGGAATGTGACTGCTAGATAATAGTGATGTCATATTGCTAAAGAATTTTAGAAACCGATGACATAGAATGGATAAGCACTTATTGGGTGACGAATCATAGAAGTGGGAGCTAATTGTAATTTGACGTAAGATCATTTTATTGGACTAACTGATAAAATGACTTGTTAAGTTGTGATAATCATGTTGCATGTTGAATTCATATGATTGATTAATTATTGCTATATGTGCTATATTGGGTATCTATTTTCGCGCGATATCCGATAAAATACTCGGTACCGTATCGATTCCGCTTTGTATTCGCTTCGAATTCATGAACAATATTATCCGCGTCGTATTTGTATATGATACTATCCGTATCCACTTCTGAATCCGATAAAAAAATATATGATTTAGGATACGAAAAAAATCATGTTTCGTGCCTAAATATTTCCGCTTGGGTTTACACTCCAAAGCCCGGAGCTTCCATTTTTTGCTTCGCGATCGATGCGGCTGTGGGCCGTTTGGGCGCGTTCTTGCAGGCTTCATAGTCGATACTAGTCGTGGGCGCAAGGCGAGGAATTTATTTTCAGTTAATATTTATTTTAAATCATTTTTTCAAATCTAATCGATGAAAACAAAAAATTGCAAAAATAGGCATCCGTCGCCCTAACGTGGGGCGATAGGTACCTAAATGCAAAATATATTGGTAAATCCACTCCTTCATGTGTCCATTTTCACAAGTGCATTTTTTACATCCAGGTACCTATCGCCCCAATATGGGGCGATCGCCCCATATTAGGGCGATGGGTGTCTATTTTTGCAATTTTTTATTTCCATCGATTAGATTTGAAAAAAAGATTTAAAATAAATATTAAATGAAAATAAATTCGCAAGGCGAGCGCGTACGCGGTGCATTGACCGCTGGTTCGCCACGCGGCAGGCATGCCCCACGACGCTGATAAGTCCTCACTCCTCAGTCATCTCCTAGCATCTTATTAATCTTATGTACAAGATCATATTTTATGAGAAAATGAGGAAGCGAGAGAGATACGTGTTAATTTAAGAAAATAAAATTGCGAAAGTTTGTATGTTAATTTCCTTTGCGAAATAATATCTCTGTATATTGAATTTGATTACTTGAGAATGAATTTCTGAATGGGGCGACTATCTGACTAATAAACTGACAATGAGTTCAATGAATTAAGTAACTTTCTTTGTTTATTTAACTTCACGATTGATTCTAGTTTAAAATTTACCGTGATTGTGAATTTTGGATGTATGATGGATAAATCAACTTGTTTGCGCTCAATTAGCTATATTTAGACTTGTCCGGATAAAATTTTGTCATACGTCCACTACTGCTCGCAGATATAGGCCATGAGCTTGTGCGTAAGGCTGACGATGCCAGCGCAGACCATGATGGCGTCAACCAAGCGTGTGTGTCGACCAACTTTATTGATACGGGAAGCTGAAAAAGATTAGACTTATAAACCTCTCTTCTATTTTTATCCTGATCACTTATGAAAATGTCCGAACTCTCGATCTAGCCCCACTTTCTATAACAATTTATCCACGTGTTGTTTCGAATGTCCTTGAAGAGGCCTACACACATGCCCTGCCACTCGACGTGCAGTGGATTTGTTCGGTAGATCGCACAAGTATTGGAAGGAAAGGTTCACCCTACTTGAAAGAGAAAAAGGCTTCGCACTGTGATCAAGCACCGTGGTATGATCGGATGGTTACGAGACGCATCCATATATGGAGATCGTCGTCTGCATTACTATGTTTAAGCATGTTTAAAGGGGGAGAGAAAAGACATAGAATGGGCGCAACACATCGCAACCATCGATTCTTAGGGGGCAAGAAGTTCCCCGAACCGAACCCAGAGTCGCCGTCAAATCGAGGTCACCGTCACCGCTGCTCAAGGCCGAGGACATCACGCCGCTGTCGGATCGAGGGCAACAAGGCCACGCAAACCACCAAGGAGGAGGAGAGGGGAGCGAGCACGCTGGCAACAACGGTGGCGGAGGAGGCCAGGGGTTCAGTGAGAGAGAGAGAGAGAGAGAGAGAGATCGGAAATGGAGATGGAATCAGAGGCATGGACGGACAGAGGATGCGGCTGCTGCGTCGTCCGAGCGTTGGGATGCGTTGGGCCGGCATGAGGCCCAGTATGGGGAGGCGGGCGAGCGTCCGCTCGGGCATGTGATGATTTTGTTAGGAAACCGGATTCGTATCCGATATGGACTCTTCCTTATCTCTAAGCAGAACCGCTATATATAGGAGGCAGGGGGTCACCCCATTGTACACAAGCATACAGAATAATAAAAGCAGATTGCTCCTCCTCATATTGTGTCTCTCTCCCTCTCTCTCTGTTTTCCAGTTTATATCTATTAGGCAACCCCGGACTATTCGATAGCGAGGTTGTCTAACACGTTATCAGCACGAAGCTCTACCGGAGAAAGATTGAAAGATGAGAAAAGACAAGAAGCGAAGGATCATCGACGACGACGAACGTCTACTACCGGCGATTGATCGCCCGATCCGATCTGCAATCAACTCGCCATCAAGCCGGCATCCAATCGGATCGCCGAAAAAGTCCTACGCGACTCTATCCTACGCGATAGCCAACGCTTCCGGCATCAAGAACGTGAGTAATCTCGCATGAACAGTGAATGAAATCTTTTAGATCGTTTTCGCTGGATGCAGCGTTCTCGCATATCGTAGCACGAAGCTATGTTACGCAGTTCTTGAAGCAACAGTATAAACAACGATCAGATGATGAAGCCACCGTCGCCGGCCACGAAGTGCCAAGGCAAAGACAACAGCTTGTCGGCCGGCCCCCAGACACACAGTCAACCTTACGGCACGAAGTCGTGATCGCCGCGGCACGAAGCCGCCATAAGGCATGAAGCCGAATCATGCGCCTGAAGCAAAGCGCCACCGCCCGGACTGCCGCTTGAAGTCGGCCGCTGGAGCGCCGCAGTGCCCGGTCACCGGCCCCGGTGCCGCGCCGCATGTACCGCGCCCATCGGCCCACCGCCGCAGCGCCGCAAGCAGGCCACCGCGCCTCGCAGACCGTCGCCAAACCGCTCTGGCCACGAAACGCCAAGACACGACGCTGTTGCACGTCTGCCGCTGCCGCGTCACCGCGCGCCTGCTGCTGCCGGGTCTATCAGCGCTGAAACGACGGCCGTCTTTGCCGTCCGCAATGACTGCGCGCCGAGCACCGTCGGCCTGCCGTGACGACCCTGCCAATCCGCCGCGCGACGCGCCTGCACCCTACCGCTGCTACCGTCAACGGCTGCTGCGAGCCACGCACGCACGCAATGAAGGCTAGTTGCCTGGCTTTGGACATGAAGTCCCAAAGCACATGGACAAGTCAGTTTACAGGACATGAAGTCCAGCTTTCCCAAAGTCCAAGGTGGACTTCAATTCCTACTTTCCAATTTGGCTGTGACCAAAGTCACGCACGGGGGCAATGGGATTTTCCCCTTTTGCCCCCTCCACCCTATTATTCATTTTTTTCTGGATAATTGAAAAAAAAATTCAGAAAAAATGGTTTAAGAACTCAGAAAATTGATTAACAAATTTCAGAAATTACTGAAAATTGCTAGAAAATTATGAGGACACCTTTTTCATGTCTTGTTTCTGGTTTTATTTTCCTTAGCATTATGTCATGTTGATATTTGCTGAAATTCAATTTCCTGTTGTAAAGTAATTCTAAAAATTGCTTGGAAATTAGCAGAAATTATGAAAAGTGTTAGGAAAATTCCAGAATTTCTCATACAACAGTTTATGAGAACATGAGTGGTTGGAATTTGATTTTGGTAATGAATAAACAGATATGAGACAATTGGTGTCTAGAAAAACACACATGAGGCTTGGTTCTTTAATTGGCACCCGGAAACGGTAAGTGCTCCCTCCCTCATGTGAGCCCTAGGGGCAGGTTGACCTGGCCAAGAGTCAAATTGACAGAGATATTCATTACTGTTGTTCGTACCAACAAGAATTATATAAGTTGTAATTAGACTTATGCCATGTTTAATTCATGTTGCAATTTATTTTCTGTTATCAAGTGATCTTTGGAAAATTCTATAATTAACGTAAAATTGCCAAATACTAAGAAAAATTCGGAAATTTACGAGAATTTATTTCGCATTTATGAATTTATGAATTGTGCAATTATTGTTTATTACGAATATTTATGAATCTGAATTTTGCATTTATCTTGTATCTATGAATCCGTACTTATGAATCATGTATTTATGAATCTTGCAATTATTATTTTCTTTTAGTTTCTTTGGAAACTCATGAGAATTCAATTATGCATTTCATTGAATCTAGCACCATTTCCTATTAGATTACACGCAGTAATCTAATGGAAGAACCTTATGAATGTGCAAAGGTGTGGCATTATCTAACGTGAGTTTTGAAGAAGCGACATGAATTGTCGTAATTATCTCACATAGACATCAGTTGCATAATGAATAGTAAGCTCTCGAAGAGCATACTTTTCTCATGAATAGAATTGCAATTTACTCTTTATTCCAGTATTCTTTATTTACAAGCAATTTTTGAATTACTTAGCCAACTGTATGATTATAATTATTTTTCTTTTCATCTAGAAATCGTAGCGCCCAATGGAGAAAATATGCATTGTTGATAGTGGCACAACAAATACCATCTTAAGAGAGTCGAAATACTTCCGGACAATCACGAAGAACTTTGGAAGGATTACGACTATCGCAGAAGCGACACGCATATAATAGGCTCGGGAAGAGCCACAATTATATTGCCAATGGGTACAACTTTGGTAATTGAAGAAGCCCTCTTGTACCACTGAATCAACCCGCACTCTCTTAAGTTTCAAAGATATCCGCGCCAATGGGTTTCACGTAGAAACCAATGAAGAAAATGGCAAAGAACACTTGTGCATTGTGAAGCACGCGGAATATGGAAAGATGGTACTAGAAAAATGTCCCTCATATGAATCTGGGTTGTACTACACGAAAATCAATGCACACGCGGTGTATACTTCTTTGAAGACTGTCTTTAGAAGCTCGAATTATTTGCTTTATGGCATTGTAGATTAGGTCATCCTGGTCTTAGATTGATGAGAAATATAGTTAACAACTCACAAGGTCATGGCATTAATGTTAAGAATTTCCGAATCACGAAGATTTTGTGTGCCATGCATGTGCCCGGAAATTAATAACTAGACCCTCTGTTATGAAAGTGCAACATGAAATCTGCATTCTGGAACGCATTCAGGGGGATATTTATGTCCGATTCAGCCCTTTGTCGGGGCCGTTCGATACTTTATGGTGCTCATTGATGCTTCCTCGAAATGGTCGCATACATGTTTCTTGTCAACAAGGAATCATGCATTCGCAAAACCGATCTCGCATATCATCGAATTAAGAATGCTTTTCACGATCATCGCGTGAAGTCCATTCGAATGGACAATGCCGGTGAATTCACTTCAAAGGCATTTGATGATTATTGCACAAAGAACGGGAATAAGCGTTGAGCACTCTGCATCGCACGCGTCCATACGCACAATGGGCGAGCTGCAGCACTCAGACAAACGATTAAGTTCATTGCCAGACCGCTCTTGCAGAGTTGTAACTTGCCCAACACTTGTTGGGGACACGCAATCCTGCACGCAGCAGCACTCATCAATTATAGACCATCGGCCTACAACATCCATTCACCTATGCAACTAGTGCAAGGGGTCATCCCGAAGATTTCCCATCTTAGAAATTTTGGTTGTATGGTATATGTACCTATACCACCCCACAAATGGACTGCAATGGGCCCTCTCCGCAAGTCACGGGATATCGTTGGTTATGAGAGTGCATCCATAATCAGTGTATTTGGAACCCATGATCGAGACTTGCATACTGACCGAGGTCATTGTTGTATCTTTGACGAGGACCGTTTCCCGTCATTAGGGGGAGAGAATCAACCATTGGATGAAAAATGCCGGGAAATAATATGGCATTCCACTGGGATCCCCGCGCATGACCCTCGCACTAATGAAGCAAATCAAGAAGTCCAGAAGATAATTGATTTGCAGAATTTAGCAAATGAACCGCTCGATCATTTTTGTGATCTCAAGAGCGTGGTTAAGTCGCATGTACCAGCAAGAAATGCACCGAGAGAGGGTGGAAATACCAAAGAAAGCGAAGGTATCCCTCATCCTGTTCAGAGGCCTCAAAGAAAAGAACAGAAATCGGCTTCTCAAACCCAAAGTACCGGAGGCGTCTGGGAAAAGCGGGCAAGAGGACTTACCACGACCAATCACAAAAGTGCCCCAAAGCAAGAAGGGGAGCAGTTGAGACTGGCCTTTGGAAAGAAGCACGTGGAAAAGGCAATTCCAGATCTGAACCTTCCATTGGAAGAAGCCAGCGGAAATAATGTGTGCGCACACATTGGCGGAGAAAAACTAAAGGAACTTGCTCTGGAATGGGAAATAGCAATGAAGAGCAAGTAGAAGTGCACGAAGCACCCCATGATGAAATGGCCATAAACTTTGTAATAACGGGAGAATCGATGAATAGAGCAACAGCCAATGTCGATGCATACTTTGCAAAGAAGATTGACACGATCATTAATCATGATCCCGAGCCCGCATCTCTCGCAGAGTGCAAGAAAAGGCTCGATTGGGAAGATTGGAAGAAGGCAATCACTGCAGAGTTAGTTTCTCTGAACACAAGAGAGGTGTTTGGGCTGTGTGCGACGCCTCCCCATATAAACCCGTGGGGCACAAATGGGTTTTTGTTCGGAAGAGGAATGAAAAATGAAGTTATAAGGTACAAGGCAAGGCTTGTCGCTCAAGGTTTCACTCAACGTCCTGGGGTTGATTATGAAGAAACCTATTCTCCGGTCATGGGTGGAATTACCTTTAGATACTTGATCTCAATGGCGATCAACTTGAAGTTGAAAATGAAGCTAATGGATGTTGTCACGGCATATTTGTATGGAAACTTGGATTCGGAGATTTATATGAAAGTACCTGGAAGGTATCCCTATCGAACCAAGACAGAGCAAACATAAACCTATACGATGTGAAATTGGAGAAATCCTTTGTATGGGCTAAAACGATCGAGGAAGAATGTGGTACAATCGTTTGAGTGACTTTCTCTGCAAGAAAGGCTACGAACAGCGAAGATTGTCCATGTGTATTTATACAACGATCCACGAATGGATTTTGTATAATCTCCGTCTATGTAGATGACTTGAACATCATTGGGACGGATGAGGAAATTGAAGAAGCATGCACATACTTGAAATCTGAGTTTGAAATGAAAGACTTGGGTAAAACCAAGTTCTGTTTAGGCTTGCAGCTTGAACATGTCCAAGGCGGAATCTTGGTACACCAAGCATCCTACACGCAGAAAGTGTTGGAGAGATTTGGCTTTGAAAAGGCATACCCGCAAAGACCCCAATGGTCGGAAGGTCACTCCAAGCAGACCTAGACCGTCTGAGGCCTAAAGAAGAGGAGGAAGTCCTGGGAGCGGAATTCCCATACTTGAGTGCAATTGGAGCGCTCATGTACCTTGCGAATAGCACTAGGCCGGACATTGCGTTCGCCGTGAATTTGCTAGCGTGGTACAGTGCAGAACCCACCAAAAGGCATTGGAAAGGGGTGAAGGACATCTTCCGTTACCTTCAAGGAAGCAAAGACCTCGGCTTGTTTTACAGAAGAAACAATGAATTGAATTTAGTTGGCTACGCCGATCTTTGGGTACCTATCGGACCGCATCTTGGCAAGTCACAAACTGGGTATGTTTTCCTTTGCGGTGGAGACGACAATTTCTTGGAAGTCGTCTAAGCGGACTCTTGTCTCGGCGTCGACTAACCACTCGAGAAATCATTGCATTGTATGAAGCCTCTCGGGAATGTGCATGGCTTGAAGAATGGTTCACCACATCCGAAGTCATGTGGTGCGAACATGGAACAAACCCCACTATTATCTATGAAGATAATGCGGCTTGTGTTGCACAAGTACAAATGGGATATGTGAAGAGTAACCTTACAAAGCATATCAACCCCAAGTTCTTTTATGCTCATGAAATGCATAAGATGAGCGAGATAAAGATCTTGCATACTAAGTCGTGTGAAAATCTACAGATTTATTCACTAAGTCACTCCGGCATCTTCCTTTGAAAGATGTATTAGAGGAATCGGGATGATGAGGCTTAGAGAAGTGCAGATTTCAGGGGGAGATTTTTCACATACTCCTACATAAATCTCAAACATGAAGTTTGAGTACCCAACGTAAATCTTGAAGATTAACATTGAAGTTTGGGTGGATTGTACTCTTTTCCTTAAGTAAGTTTTTCATTGAAGTTTTCTTACATAAGGTTTTTGATGAGGCAATCCGTGCAACACAAAGACAGCGTGTGCTATGTACTCTTTCTCTAATTATTTTTCCCACTGGGTTTTATGGAGTTTTAATGAGGCATATGCATCTCGCAGTTGAAGAGTCAAGGGAGTGTTAGGAAACCGGATTCGTATCCGATATGGACTCTTCCTTATCTCTAAGCAGAACCGCTATATATAGGAGGCAGGGGGTCACCCCATTGTACACAAGCATACAGAATAATAAAGCAGACCCGTTCCTCCTCATATTGTGTCTCTCTCCCTCTCTCTCTGTTCTCCAGTTTAGATCTATTAGGCAACCCCGGACTATTCGATAGCGAGGTTGTCTAACAGATTTTAACACCAGCGGCCGTGTGACAGACCAAGATGCGTCCTCTGCAAAACCGGCTAGTGTTTGGTCCAAGAGGTACGTACGTAGCAGGAATTTTTTTAAAAAATAATAATATTTTAATCAAAATTTACAGAAATAATATGCCGAAAAAGAAAATAGCAAAACTACCCCCTGTGTCCATTTGAATTGGCGACAGGGTCCTGTGTCCATTTGAATTGGCGACAGGAGCTCCTGTCGCCATTTCGACAGGGGGTAAAATCGGAATAGGAGCACCACACATGCAGCAATGGGATGCCCCCCTGTCGCCATTTGAAATGGACATAGGAGCCCTGTCGCCAATTCAAATGGACACATGGGGGTAGTTTTGCTATTTTCTTTTTCGGCATATTATTTCTGTAAATTTTGATTAAAATATTATTATTTTAAAAAAAATTCTACGTAGCAGCTTACATGAACAACGAAAGTATACGGTACGGGGGGATTAACGAGTCCACTAACTCTGTGCATCGTCGGTATACGTCCCCATATATATATGCCCATTTGCCCAGCAGAGAGGGACGTACGCGCTCGGGAACCCCTTGTATCAATTCACGTGTAAACAAATCAACGGAAATTATATATATGGATTGCAATGTGTAACTATGGGACTCCAAAGCGCCTAACTATGCGCAGGCAGTAGAGCTAATCCAATTCAATCCGTCGTATATACCAGCAAGTGGGCACTATATATGATACTGCCCAAGTGTAAGCCTCTCACTAGTCACTAGTCCCTACCAAACATTTATTATCCTCCTGATACATCAACACACCGCATCTCAATTTATTTATACTCCAAAGCGCCTAACTAAACAAGAATGTTCACCAAACTACGTGTGTGTTTGTACGTACGCTGTCACACGATTTTAAGGATCGGAACAGAGGGGTTAGCTTCTCCTTCCATTACTACCCCATTCATTAATTAGCAATGAACAAAAGCAGCGCATAATCGCATATATATGCATGTGAGTACGTGACGTGGTACTTAACCGATAAGAAACCAGCCAACCTAGCAAGTCGCAACATTATTTGGCTATTGAGCGTTCGATGCTCTCTATTCTTCTTGGTATTCTGAACATTTAACGATGTAATTAATGAATATAAAGGACAATTTGTTTTTGTTTTTGGTTCATCTTACTTAATTTCGTTATTGACATGGTGCTTTCATTAACATCTGAATTTCCAGACAGGAGGAATTGGAACAAAAATGGTGATTCCCTTTGGAAGCTTCCCTGGTTCAATAACAGATATTAGAGAATACCATAAGCAAACATTACCTCCGGTGCCATTTGAGTTCATTTTAAAGCAAAACCATATGGACGAAATGCCACGATAATTGGCTCAATAATCCGCCGTTGCAAAGAGAATATCAGAGGCTGCAAAGCGAGAGGCACTTCACATGGCCCCCATCTTAGCCGGCCTCACGCTAGCTGGCCCTGACAATTAACAAAAGGAAGAAGCAAGTACAAAGATGAAGGCCATGTGTGCATGCATGTGGCCTGGCTAGCGAAGGTCGAGGCGGGCAACCGAGTTGGAAGGGAGGCAGCTAGCTAACTGCATGCATTTGCAGTAGGTGGGTGGCCGCATCTCGCATGATTGCGGCTTGTATGGGTACTAGGTTGATATGCGCGCTACGCCGCGCCGTTGATAATATCGTTGGGTTTGCAGGTATTTCTTGGAAAAAAGACGCTAGGTAAGAACCATTGACGAACCAGCGAAACAACGGCGTTTTCTTGGGGGGAAAAGAATAATACATGTTCCGAGAAATATTACATCTCAAACCACAAAAAAAACTATAGACGCCGAGTTTAACACTCTATACGGTCAATGGGCAATAACACATGTTTTAAAAAATATTAGAGATCGAGCCGCAAACATTTTCCCCATGCTCCCGGGGAAAAACGGCTAACGAAAATATTTTTTCCGGGCAAAATGAAGAAAGGAAACGGTTTCCCAATTTTTTTTGGATAAACGGCCAACGAAAACATTTTTCCCATGCTCTGGAGGAAAAACGGATCATGGGGAAAAAATTTTCGGGTAAAACGGAGAAAAGAAACGGTCTTTCATTTTTTTGGGGGGGGATAGCCACCGCAAACATTTTTCCCATGCTCCGGAGGAAAAACGGATCACGAAAATATTTTTTTTGGGTAAAACTGAGAAAGTAAACGGTCTCTCATTTTTTTGGTGGGGAAATAGCCACCGAAAGCACTTTTCCCACGCTCCGGAGGAAAAACGGACAACGAAAACATTTTTTCTGGGCAAAACAAAGGAAAGAAACGCTTTTCCATTTTTTTTTTTTGGAAAAACGGCGACCGAAAATATTTGGAGGCCAACTGCACCCCCCACGATCCGTTTCTGGGTGCAGTTGGCCTCCAAATATTTTACACTATGCTTGTTGACAAAAGGATTAACCGCACATGATGGAGAAGACAAAACATCACCATTTACACTATGCTTGTTGGCGTCAAATTAGCTTAGGAATCATATGGGCTGCCATGCTTAAACCTGCAGTTAATCTGTGACAGCAGGTGAAAAGCAATAACGACATGAGTTAGTCTACCATTAACTTGTCATTAGACATTCATAGTAAAAGAAACACACAATAATAAGTAGGTCAGATTTAAATATCTATTTTAGATTTCTACCATAACATCTCATTCGCAAGCATGTCAAAGTTCGATGATCTTGACAAACTTTTGCAAAGACTGGCCAGAGCTTGCTCTTTTCCATTCTTTGCTCCACGCTCAGCAAAACAAAACAATGGTATGAGCTGAAGGTAGATCATCAGAAGTAACTAATACGGAAACCTTTCCCTCAATATATAATTAGCTTTGGTAATCACATGACATCTATGTAAAAGCTTTCTATTGGAATCTAGAGTGGTTATGAGAGCAGCAACAATGGAATAGTATATTTGCTTTTTAACAATCAAAGACAGAAATTAATATACGGTGAAGGGCCATGTCATATTGTAGATACATAAACCGAGAAGGCACTATATAACAAAACATAGAATCGGTTATAATATTATTACATAACTTTGTATATTTTAGGATCTGATCATTTAAGATGTTTTCAATACCAATCAGTTATAATGATAGAATGGTGAAGTCATGAACAATAACATTTTTTTTGGATGAGGCACATACTATTAAGGGATAATATAAGTAGTGATATATTGAGCCATGGTTTGTTACACAAAGATACATATGGCGTTCATTAGGCAGACAATAAAAGATCAGATAATTATAGTAGATAGTTACCCGGCCGTGATGATAGTATAAGGAATAATACTATTAGTTTGTTACGGCAGCATGTTAGCACATCCGGTATATGTAAGGCGGCCCTTAAAATAGCCATAAGAAAAGCATGTAGCCGGAGCTCCTATTAGCCTACATGTTTTGTACGTAGGCACCAGTGTCTGTTGTTTTAGATAGATCAACCTGATATATCATCTACAACCTGCAAGCACAACAACGAAATAGTAAAAAATGTGTAGATGTATGTTTGAGGTAAGAAGAAACTTTTCTAGGATAGATATAAATCACAATGAAACAGTGGTCTAACTACATGAGTGTACCTTCAAGGACAGCACCTCCTTCTTGAGCTTACCATTTTTCTGAACCACATTCTCGTATATGTCCTGGAATTAAAACAAGGCATGATCATTTTTCATATGCAGCTAACAAAGCATGATCAATGCTTGACCATTATGAAGTGCAGGTGGATACTTAAAAATGATCATGCACTATTTGTTTAGTTTGTGATGGTGTCAGGATTTCTAACCTTCAAAGATGAAACATGCTTCTCGAGCTTTTCACTGGACCTCACCACCTTGTGGTACTTTTCCTGAGAAATAGACACAAATGAAACGAGTGCAGCAAAACAAACAAGCGAAGTTTGAGTAGCTACAATGAAAAGCAGATCAAAACAAAAGCAGTGGAACCAATTTCCCATTTTCACCATGTTCTTAGCACCTTGGTGATTGTACAATGTAGGAGGGGAAACCAGAATAATAACTTTCATAAGTGCAGTTCTAAAAAGGGTTATGTCAAAATATGCTTTTGTCAATGTGAGCAATATGAGAAGTGAAGCTAATAGCATGTGCAAGGTTGCCAAAAAGTATAGGCTAAGAAAAGCCAACGCCTCTAAACCCGGTTTCAAACCATTGCAGGTATAGGGCCTAAGATGTGAAAACGGAGTGAATCAAACATACTCAAACATACTCAAGATGTCAATATACATCCTCTTTGCAAACTTGATAGGTTAAATCCAGAAGATTTGCTGCATGTATAACAAATAACAATAATGCTATGATTAACTGCATGTATCATGCATGTAACAAACTAAATCTAGAAGGTTAACTGCATGTATCACGCATGGCTTACAAACATAACAAGCACATAGCAACTTTTCATTTAATCGCATCAGATATGAGGTCACAATTTACTAACCTTGGTTTTATCACGTATAGCAAGACGAACGCAAATGCCAAGAAAAAGTAGAGCCCACCAACTATTACGTATGCAAAGCCAAGAAAATCATTCTTCCTTCCAAGCCAGGTTGCAGTGGAAAGGACTAACTTTTTCTTGCCACCGAAGCTATATGTATTGTAGTTGTTACTCAGCCTCACTGTTATGGTATCATTCTCCTTGAGATCAATGTATATCCTCCCATACAACTTTATGAATGTAGGCAGTGCTGCAGTCCGCATCCAAACAATAAGGTCCTCTTACTCACTCAACTGTCACAAAAAAATGCCAACCGACATGAATAACTCCTACAAATATTCCATACCCAGAGAACTTTTCTTTGTCTATGTGAATTAAGAACTCAAAAGAAACATAGTTCATCTTGGCAGAAAATTAAGATGTTGAGGGTATATACTAAATGAACTGTTGTCTCCCACTTTCCCTACACATATATGCAACAAAGCAATAGTACAGATCAAGAATTCACATACCGGGATCATTGGGTCAAGCTTTCCTCCTCCTCTGACTGCACCATTTTGGAAGTTGCTCGGATAGACATCTTTGCCAAATTTGTGCTCCCTATCACTCTTCCAGGAGATATCCTTATTGTCTACTGTCATGTTTCCATCACCACGAGTAAAGTTATATGTATCATTGAACAAGCTCCAAGCAATCAGACCACACGGAACAACTGGTTTTCCATCTGCTGTGGTCTTCTCAGGTTCATAAGCGGATGTCTGATTTGCCTTCTTAGTATCTCTCAACTGTCCATCATTTTGGCTCTTCACATACCTGAATTTGGAAAGTGTTGTACATGATAAGTCTCACATACATACTATTCTTAGCATATTGTAGCTAACTCATTGGCTAATTTGTTAGTATTATACTTTTCCAATTTTAATTGCATCATATACACTTGTAATCTGCAAAGAATCGAAAGCGAATAGTTGCCAAATTGTGTGAGAAGGCTAAAACAACTAAGTGATTGCCTGAAAAACTCAAATAGGATTATACCTCCTATGATTCCGGCAGAAACTATCAAGTTGGTAATAAACAAATATTATACTTTTCCAATTTTAATTGCATCATATACACTTGTAATTTGCAAAGAATCAGGAAACTGAATAGTTGCCAAATTGTGTGAGAAGGCTAAAACAACTAAGTGATTGCCTGAAAAACTCAAATAGGATTATACCTCCTATGATTCCGGCAGAAACTATCAAGTTGGTAATAAACAAATATTATACTTTTCCAATTTTAATTGCATCATATACACTTGTAATCTGCAAAGAATCAGGAAACTGAATAGTTGCCAAATTGTGTGAGAAGGCTAAAACAACTAAGTGATTGCCTGAAAAACTCAAATAGGATTATACCTCCTATGATTCTGGCAGAAACTATCAAGTTGGTAATAAACAAAAATTGGTTGAATCATATCCTTTGTAACATGGAGAGAAACATTCATTTCATCTTTTTAGCCAGAAAACACTGATAGAAGATGTTGGCTTATAGCCACATGGTCATTTCAAATTTATAAACATGTTGTGCACTACAAATGATCTGCCACAAATCTATTTATTCCCTTTATTGCTCCTTATATACCCTAATACTTTAAACCAAGAGTCAATCCCCTGGAAGCTAAGCTTATTACCGTGAGAGTCCTTGTGCACTCTTTGGATATGCTCGAGTTCTGAATGTAGCCAAGCTTGTTATCAGTCATGTTAACTGGCACACACGCCTCATCGCACTGATCAATAATCTCAACAACCTGCAATCATTCAGCATAAGTAAACACCGAAACTGAGCGGTGGCCACAGGCAACTGGGGACAGAGACGGCCTCTCCGGTGAGGCCGTGGTTGGCGAGGGCTCCCACCGCAGGGCGCATGTTGTTGTTGAGGTCGACCATGAGGGCGCGGGGGATGCGGCTGAAGCAGAGGCGGATGGCGTCGTCGGTGCTGGACATCTTGCCGAGCCCGCGGTTGGCACCGTGAGCGTGAGGCGGGGCGTCAGCTGTAGAAGCGGCCGGAGGCGACGGCGCACACCTTGGCGTAGATGGAGGCGCAGATCAATCACACCGCGTCTCGATGCCCCCCCTCCATCATCCGATCGGCGTGGGGTTCAGAGGCGCCGGCGCGGGGTCGGACTGGGTTTAGGGTTTGGAGGGCCGGGTTGGGTTCATAGTTTGGAGCGGAGGGGGTGGGGCCGGGAGCAGACGGGCTGGAGGTGGAGAGCGAGATGGACGGAGGGGGCGAGAAGCGGAGGGTGAGGCTCTCGACGTCATCGTCGGTGGTGGCGAGGCCGGTGGTATGGAAGCGGTGGGGGCGAGGCCGGAAGAAGTGGCGGAGATGGACGGAGGCGGAAGAAGCGGGCGGCAGCGAGGACCTACGGTGCAGCGGGCGTGCAAGAAGAGCAGACGGAGGAGCCCCGCGGCAGCAGCGGTGGCAAGAGCTGGCCTCGAGGGCTCCGCGGCGGCGATTCCATAGCGGTAGCGGGCGTGATCGAGGACACGCGAACGGCGAACTTCGCCACGCGCCGCGAATGATCGAGGACACGGACGGTAGCAATGAGGCGAGCAGCGGCCTGACACGGGAGATGGAGCTGAACGCATGCGGGAAAAATCAGGAGGACTTTTTCGCTCAGAGTGATGACGTGGATAGCGCGAGGGCTCACGAAATCGTTCCCTTATAGGGAATGTTAATATACGTGCCTTCTTGCCTCCATCCTTTTCTGCCCCTTCTTTGTACCCATTGAGCCTAAAAAAAAAAAAAAAATCGCCACCCTACTTGAGCTCATCTCTACCACTAGATCGAAAGGAAAAGGGATCATTTGCAGTTTCTGTGGGGACTGTAACTTAAATAGTCTTCACATGTGTGAGCCGTCCGATCGAGCAACTGAACGATCTGATCGTCCAAACCTGTTTGCTACAGTATTTTGCTGCAGTACTCCGGATTGATCTAGAACGGCGCTTTTCGATCTAACTGTTCGCACACAACTGCTTAAGTTGTAGTTATAATAACAACTGCATGTGATCCCTGTCCGATCGAAAGTGGAATAGAATAGGCATCTTTTCTAACTATATTTTATAACAAAAGGAAATAAGGAGCGAAGTGTATGCATATAACCGAAACTAGCTCTTCCTAGGCAATCTTGAACTGAGCTCGCCTGGCGGAGGCGTCAACTGATGGGCGCGCAGTTGCCTCCCGTCTCTAAAAAAAAGGTCTTGGACTGAGGTTGTCTCACAGGGACTTCAACTTATGACATTACATGCAAGAATGGTAGTCTTAACCATTGCCCTATTATATATATTGTTTTATCGTTACAGGCATATATACACAAAATTTACAATAGGTGAACAGTGTAAATGTAACGTGTGGATAATTCATTGGTGTGCCTTGTATGCCAACCAGGTGGGTCGAGTAATTGTTGCCCATCTCTAACATGGGATCAGGGTTCTGATCGAGAGGGAACCAGAGTGGGCTAGTAATTGGAGTTAGGGATCATGTTATTTGTTGTGTAATTCTCCTACAAAGCGAGGATTAGTTTTGTACGATAGTACACTTCGTAAAGGTGGAAACGGTCGAGTCAGTTGGGTCCTGCCGCTGCTTGTACTACTTTTCAGCGCTTGTTTATAACTTGGATGTCCCCCAGAGAAAAATATATGATTGCTACTACATGACAACTGAACATATTTAGCTGACAGGGTGAAAGGTGAACTGTATGCTGCCGCATTGTTCTTTCAGTTTCTTACCTGTTTGGCTTGCTCAATGTTGTGAAGTTGCCACAACCGTTGTTCCAATGCTACTTGATGCAGTGATGACAGAAATATTACAGACAGTGAAATGGGCGAGTTTGGTGCTCTAGGACGACCCTTCTCATCCAATTGCTCTTTCCTACGCTCCGAAGGAAAGCAACAAGTTTATTTAATACAATTGAGATGAAGTAACGCGGTGACGGAGCACCTATCGGGTTTTTTTTTCGTTACAAAGAAGACGTGCACATATACATACCATCACGCATAAACACACATGTTCTTATTTAAAGCGTACTCGTATATACATAAAGATGGATACCAAAATTTAAACCATGCATAATAATTAGAGTCGTATACCCACAGCTTCACCACTACACCGAAGGATAGTTCCCAGTAAAGCTAATCATGAAAGCTTACTATTTTAATTCATACGACGGAAACGTAACATCAAATGGAAGTCATCAAAAGCTCAAAACTATACTTTCCAAGCGTATAAAAGAAAGATGTCACGGGACGATTTTGATTGAAGTTCTTGGACCTGCTTGGGAGTTTTGCCTCGAGGGTGTAATATGTAGAGAACGCGCGAACAGCACCTTGGGGGTACTGTAGCAACACGTCAGGTTATTGCTAGGGATTGAATCTTATCTATTAGAGAAGGTTATTTTTGTAGCTGGAAAGATTAGATTACATTGTTAGGTGGCTCGTACTATAAAGCACAACATTATTATCCTTTCTGGTTAAGCAAAGAAATAAACAAATTTATGTAGTCTCCCTGCTCTTCCGAAATCGGGCCTCATAGCCTCTATCATTTCAGGGAAGAACCCTTCCGGCGATTAGATAAAGGCGAGCGCTCTGCCCTCGGGTTCTCTGACCTCCACCCAACCAGCAGCCACAGCAAGATTGCACTTCTTTCTTGGTCCATTATTATTGAGTTGCATGCACCGGCCAGTTCACCCAAAAGGAAAACGGGCAGTTCACTTATACTTCATCACCCCCCTTACGTATAGACCCCCTTAGGTCTAAGACGTGGAATAGAAGTGGGCTGCAATTATTATTATTTAATTGTGCTAATCCAATCTTGAACTCAAAACCTCTTGATTCTGGTACATTTTCACTTCCCATAGCCCAAGTATATAGAAAACTTCCAGATAAATTGAGGTCAATCAATTCAATATTTTATGAGGTTAACAAAAACAACTGTTTAAAAGTGCTTCCGTGAAGGACAGTGCCATAAAAATAGAGATTCCCTAAAATTTAAAAATCTAGCACCATCAATGTGCTACAGGAAGCTGAAGCATGTGGACGCCCTAAAGAATCTAATCAAGAAAGATAATAGGGTTTCCATGTGTTGGAAATAATTAATGTAGCCTTGGCAAGTTGTGTATACCTCTGTAAAAACAAGTTTTAAGACTAACAACAATTTGTTCGTATGCATGTTCCTTCATACTAGCTACAGTCTTACTCTTTTTATAAAAGGTATATCAACACTACATTCTTGAAATTTTAGAGATATAATATTATCACATTACAATAGCATAATTGCTTTTTGTTAGACCATGCAGAAACATTTCTCAGATATTTCTCTGTAAATGTGGTTGCCAATGTTGTTGTAATGGTGCATTTACTAGGAATTATCAATATACAGGAATCTTTGTCACAAAGTACTACTTATAATGGGCTTTTTGTTCACAGGAATTGTTCTGAAGGAGACCATTACACGTTTATAAACCTTAGACTGGTAGATATGTTGCAGTATTGTCAATGGTTCAAGAGCTAAGCATACGATTCTAAGTCAAGCCTAACGAAATCAGAAGAATAGAATGTTGTCGTATCACTTTTTACTCCTGGTATTAGACACTTAAAATATGAGCTGTTTAACACACCTGGAACAGAATCTTACAGTGCCTACAGATTTCCCCCCTCCTGCAGATTACTCCACTGCCAGGATCACTGACAAAAAAAGTTCCAATGTGTACCTGCAACATAAGATTAACGTAATAGTTTTAGAATTAATCATTTGTTTAACACCCACAACACGCTTGCTACTGTTGCTCTACCTCTTTTAGCACATTAAAATCTAACCGGCCCATAGGCAGCTAAAGTAATCTTGGAGTTAACCTTGCACGCCCACTTGACTAAACTTCAATTGTAGGCACTCAGGATGACAATACCAAACTGTACTGAAGCATAAGTTGTGTGTGTGTTTTTTCCCTAAATGATTATTGGATTTCATTCAGTTTCTTAAAAGCTAAATTTCTTTAGAAAATAAATTGCTGATGACAAAATTTGTTTGTTATTGTTAACATTAATCATATCTCCTGAAAATTTATTATGTTCCATTGCAGGACAGGGTGAACATTATTATAAGTAGTTTTTTTTCTCCTTAATCTCCCTTTAAAGAAATGAACCAAAAAATTCATATGTTAACCAATTTCTCAAAAAAAAAAAAAAAAAAGAGTTGAGATTTCTAGAGAATGTTATTGTATACCTTCAGATCTTCAAGAGTACAACTACACCATCAAGCTTAATACTTAAAAGGAATAACCTTTCATGCTGCAAAACAACTGTGTCTACAAGAATCAAGTCCAATGGAAACCACCACGTTCTGTGTTACAATTAATGATTGCAATTCGTTGTGTTTAAACCAACAAGACAAAATTCTCTCTCCAATGACGATCGATCTCCTTTCGCACATTCTCTTAACCACATGGAGGGCATGTCTCCCCAAGCTCTCAATAATTCCAAAAGCATTTCCAGCCTGTGTCCATGCCCCCTCCTAACCTTTACACTCTCATAACGAGCTGTTATTGTGCTATCCAAGGCCCCACAAATTTCTAGAGAGTATTTTGGTAGTAACACACACTACTCTCATAACGAGTAGTAGTACCTAACACTACAACACACACTAGTATACCAATGCATTAGCATGCCACCAAGTAGTATTTTGTCACCCAATCACTCTCCAAACTCTTAAATTAATGCTTTAATCTAATCCTAATCATAGACATGCATCCTCATATACTTTCCTACGAGTTTCCCTCCATTTCTCTATTGCTTAAAACAAGGCAATGAAAACACAAAACTAGTGAGAGACCAGAGGAGCACCAAGGAGTGAAGGAGAAGGGAAGAACAGAATAACCAAGTATGACAAGTGCTACTCCAAGGCCAAGTAGCACTTCACACTTGTTCTTCTCCTTGTCCTTCTCCTTGTCGCTCTTGTGCTGCATTGCCGGGTCCAATACCGCCGGTGACGAGGCCGCGGCGTTGCTGGCCATCAAGGCGTCGCTTGTTGACTCATTGGGCGTGCTCCGGGGATGGAATTCTGCGCTGGGCTCATCGCATTGTACCTGGAAGGGCGTGCTTTGCGATGCCCGGGGCGTGGTCGCCGGCATCAACTTCGCCGGCATGAACCTAAGCGGCACCATCCCGGACGACGTCCTCGGTCTCACTGGACTTACCTCGATCAGCCTGCGGAGCAATGCATTCGCCAACGAGCTGCCGCTGGCGCTCTTGTCCATCCCGACGCTCCACGAGTTCGATGTCAGCGACAACAGCTTCACCGGCCGCTTCCCGGCCGGCCTCGGTGCGTGCGCCTCATTGACATACTTCAACGCGTCGGGCAACAACTTCGTCGGCCCGCTCCCGGCCGACATCGGCAATGCCACTGCACTCGAGTCAATCGACTTTAGGGGCGGCTTCTTCTCCGGCACGATCCCGAAGTCCTACGGCAAGCTCCAGAAGCTCAAGTTCTTGGGACTCTCAGGTAACAACCTCGCCGGCGCTCTCCCGCCTGAGCTATTCGAGCTGTCGGCATTGGAGCAGCTCATCATTGGCTACAACGAGTTCGACGGTCCGATCCCGGCGGCCGTTGGCAACCTTACGAATCTCCAGTACCTCGACATGGCGATCGGCAACTTAGAAGGTCCCATCCCGCCGGAGCTCGGCGGGCTGCCATACCTCAACACCGTTTACCTTTACAAGAACAACATCGGCGGCCAGATACCGAAGGAGCTCGGCAATCTGTCCTCCCTGCTCATGCTCGACCTCTCCGACAACGCGATCACCGGCACGATCCCGCCGGAGCTGGCGCAGCTCACTAACCTGCAGTTGCTGAACCTCATGTGCAACAGGCTGAAGGGTGGCATCCCGGCCGGCATCGGCGAGCTTTCTAAGCTAGAGGTGTTGGAACTGTGGAACAACTCCCTCACCGGCCCGTTGCCTCCGTCGCTCGGCACCGCGCAGCCGCTGCAGTGGCTCGACGTGTCGACGAACGCATTGTCAGGGGCGGTGCCCGCCGGCCTCTGCGACAGCGGCAACCTGACGAAGCTGATATTGTTCAACAATGTCTTCACTGGCCCGATCCCGGCGGGCCTGACCACCTGTTCCACGCTCGTCCGCGTCCGCGCGCACAACAACCGACTGAACGGCACGGTGCCCGCGGGGCTCGGGCGGCTGCCGCGGCTACAGCGTCTCGAGCTGGCGGGCAATGAGCTGTCCGGTGAGATCCCGGACGACTTGGCGCTCTCGACGTCGCTCTCCTTCATCGACCTCTCGCACAACCAGCTGCGGTCGGCGCTGCCGTCGAACATCTTGTCCATCCCGACGCTGCAAACGTTCGCGGCGGCTGACAACGAGCTGATCGGCGGTGTGCCGGATGAGCTTGGCGTTTGCCCGTCGCTGTCCGCTCTGGACCTGTCTAGCAATCAGCTGTCCGGCGCAATCCCGGCCAGCCTCGCGTCGTGCCAGAGGCTCGTCTCGCTAAGCTTCCGGAGCAACCACTTCACCGGGCAGATCCCTGGGGCGGTCGCCATGATGCCAACATTGTCCGTCCTCGATCTCTCCAACAACTTCCTCTCCGGCGAGATACCGAGAAACTTCGGCAGCTCACCGGCGCTCGAGATGCTCAACTTGGCTTACAACAACCTGACCGGTCCAGTGCCAGCGACGGGGCTGTTGAGGACAATTAACCCCGACGACCTTGCCGGGAACCCGGGTTTGTGTGGCGGCGTCCTACCGCCATGCGGAGCTAATGCTCTGCGGGCTTCGTCGTTCGAAGCAACAGACCTCCGGCACTCACACATGAAGCACATTGCCGCTGGTTGGGCGATCGGCATATCGATCGTGCTTGTGGCCTGCGGAGCTGTCGTTCTCGGTAAGCGGCTGTACCAACGCTGGTATGTCAATGGCGGATGTTGCGACGATGCCGCCGTCGAGGAAGACGCGAGCGGTTCGTGGCCCTGGCGCCTCACGGCATTCCAGCGGCTAAGTTTCACCAGCGCCGAGGTGCTCGCCTGCATCAAGGAGGCCAACATTGTCGGCATGGGCGGCACCGGGGTGGTCTACCGCGCCGATATGCCACGCCACCACGCCGCTGTCGCAGTCAAGAAGCTGTGGCGTGCGGCCGGCTGCCCCGAGGAGGCCACGGTCGACGAGCGCCAGGACGACGAAGCGGGAGGCGAGTTCGCCGCCGAAGTGAAGCTTCTCGGGCGGCTCCGGCACCGCAACGTCGTTCGCATGCTGGGCTACGTGAGCAACAACCTGGACACGATGGTGCTCTACGAGTACATGGTCAACGGCAGCCTGTGGGAGGCGCTGCACGGCCGGAGGAAGGGCCAGATGCTGGTGGACTGGGTGTCCCGGTACAACGCCGCGGCGGGCGTCGCCGCCGGGCTCGCGTACCTGCACCACGACTGCCGCCCGCCGGTCATCCATCGCGACGTTAAGTCGAGCAACGTTCTCCTGGACGCCAACATGGAGGCCAAGATCGCCGACTTCGGCCTCGCCCGCGTCATGGCGCGCGCCCACGAGACCGTCTCCGTGGTCGCCGGCTCCTACGGCTACATCGCCCCAGGTCAGTATCAACGTCCGCAAGAACAACCAGTAGTTATGTACCGGCCGCGCGCGGTGCATGCGTTCGTGCTAATGTTACTTTTGCTGCGTGCAACAGAGTACGGGTACACGCTGAAGGTGGATCAGAAGAGCGACATCTACAGCTTCGGAGTGGTTCTCATGGAGCTGCTCACGGGGCGGCGGCCCATCGAGCCGGAGTACGGCGAGAGCCAGGACATCGTCGGTTGGATCCGGGAGCGCCTGCGCAGCAACAGCGGGGTGGAGGAGCTGCTCGACGCCAGCGTCGGCGGCCGCGTGGACCACGTCCGGGAGGAGATGCTGCTGGTGCTGCGCATCGCGGTGCTGTGCACGGCCAAGTCCCCAAAGGACCGCCCGACGATGCGGGACGTGGTGATCATGCTCGGGGAGGCGAAGCCGCGGCGGAAGAGCAGCAGCACCACCGCCACCGTGGTGGACAAGGACAAGCCAGTGTTCACCACGTCGCCGGACTCCGGCTACCTATAGTACGTGCTTTTACCGGAGGGCTCTGACGTGACCGAACGTGAAACTGGCCTTATAGTACACGTGTATGTCTTATACGTAGTTCATGTATAATCTACTACTTTTACGTAGTTTTCATTTATACTTGGTTTTTTTTTCTGGGGACGAGGAGCCAATATAAACAATGTTTATACATTACAATTTTAGGATGTAAAGGAATTGGTCCCTTCAAAATTCAAACAACAGGTACCTTTTTATGGCAAGCTCTCTTCTCTTCTTGTGTAAAGCAAAAGAATTTCCTTGAGGAACATGGGCCTCCTATCTGCAAACCTGCTAGGCCTGCATGAACCTTCGCCTCATTGCGTCCAATTTGGACTTAAAAGGTTGAAGCCTACTCTTGGGCCATACCCTTGCAACCACTTCTTTTGTTTCAGACTAAAAACTGCTGCATCATACATCACTTTTTTCTTTAGAGAGAGCACAAAAGGGATTTTTTTTTAAGAAAAATACAGAACAAGGGTTTACCTTACCGAACCACCTTGGAAATAAAGACCAGCTCGACACCAATTTTCATCAAAAATCGGTAGAAACCGAGAGAATTGCCAAGTCAAACCTTTTGAATTATGCGGTGAAAAAGGTGAAAAAACAAAAACCAACAGGTTTAACCAATTTTGTTCAAATTTTGACTTAGATCGACACACTAAAGGACTGGTTTTCGATTTTCTATTGGTTTTGTTCCATTTTTTACCGATTTTGTTCATTTTCTATTTGTTTACATCGAAAATTGGCACACTCTAGGAAAATTAAAAAAATCACAAAAAATATAAATAAATACCATTAATTTATAAAACACCCCAGAGAAATTTTAACAATTTTTTAATTCATTCAGTGCTTCTAAAAAATCAAATATAGCAAATAATGAAAAGGAACAGAGACATTGTCAGATTTTAATAAAAAAATTTAAAGGCTTGATCATTCTATGAAATTTTAATGGTATTATAAAAATTTCCTAATTATCATGTAGTAAAATATCCAAAAATATTAGACTTTATTTAGAGCCCTTAGAAAATCAAAAATAGAAGAGCATATACAAAGATGGTAGCATTGTCAGAAATTTTTTAAAAATCATATGTTTAATCATCATCTAAAAATTTTATGGCGTCATTAGAATTGCCTCAGAACCTTACACAAAAAATTTCAGAAAAATTAGACTTCATTTAGTACCCTAGAAAATAAAAAACAGAAGAGCATATACAAAGACAGTGGCACTATCAAAATTTATAAAGAATACACATGTCTCATCATCATCTAAAATTTTTACAGCATCATTAGCGTTACCTCAGGACCTCACACAAAATTTTCAAAAAAAAAATGTAACACTTTTGGATAAATTTTTTCAAAATTTCTGAATTTTTTGAATTTGAATTGAACCGGTTTATTGACTGGTTCCAAAGCTGGAGCCAGCTCGATACGGTTCAAAATCACGATTTTCAATCAATTTTCGTCGATTTTGTGGACCCTGCACTGAACACACATTGTCAATGGCAGCATTGTAACATTGTGCTTTTCCTACTAATTTTATCATGGGAGTGTATAGGCATTATCTGGATGTTTTTGTTGCAAAAAACATCCAAACTTTGAACCGTACGATCAAAACACACATCCATAGGATCAACCCATCTCGAATTCAGGGGGGCGTGCATTGATCTGAAAGCAAATCCAATAGCCGGGAATTTAGATGATGGTTGCTAAAGAAAACATCCGGATGAAACTTATCAAAATCCTTTTATCATTGCTGGGAACAGATATCACCAGTCTCAGCTTTTGAACAAGTACCTTCAAGTTAACAAGAAGAAACAAGAGTTGGAGCAATGAACAAATGATTAAAACAAAGATGACACCAAAAGCATCGCCGTCCAATATAATAATAGTCCTACGCTTGATGCCACCGATTGGATCCCATGCTTTGAGGTGACACCATCTCTTGCTTGCATGGGCCCAAATTGGAGTCCCAAAGGTCGGAACAATGCCTCGCTTTCTCATGCCAAGTTCATCGGCAACATGGGAACGTGGAGGGCATAATTAGGCTTTTGCTTACTGGTGCTGAATGTGACCTGTCCTTTTTCACCTGATAGCAATTGGACGTTCAGCAAGAGACCCTAATTTCCTCTCCAAAGCCAAAGAGAGAGACACCCAAATTAATTTCCTGATGGTAGATGTGTATCCTCAAGGAGTTGATCCGTTCTGGATAGAGATTAGAAATAGGAAGGAACACTATACATAGAAGTCTAGACTCTTAGATTCTAGAATGTGCCATTCTACTTGAAAAGTATGAAGCGCTAATGGTTCAGCAGCTAAAGATCAAAGAAGAAATTATGGCAATTATGAATGGACGTACTGTGAATATAGATTCCCCTACACACCCACAAGCAAATATCATTCCCATCCGTGCAAATTAATTAGTACTATACTGACTTCATAATAAATTAATTCCCCTTTACATCAGCAAGGACCACAAAGCAAAAAAAGATGCAATGATCGGATGAACCGGCGAGCAATGTATCAGAGTGAGCAAATGAAGAGCAAATACTGCATTATGCACCAAAAGATAATCAAAACATCATCTCAATATCTCGTACCAAAAGTCGATGCCAGAAAGAGAATTTTGGTCGCACCACTACGTGCCATACTAATATATACTAGGCAGCCGACAGGTTACTGAATTTCAATTGTAACCTCTAGCGGCAAAGGCTTCAGAGAGCATATACATGAGATTTAGGACCACATTTTCTTCCAATTCATCCTTCAGAGAGCCCGTGATGTGATCATCGGCCTATTGCACGGGCATAGAAACGAGCTAAACACATCTTGTTTCAGGAAGACACTGCCATGGACCAAGTAGGAACTATTACCATGGTGAAATCAATTCACTACCCTTACAATAGGCACACAGCACTGATTCAAAACCTGATGAAATCTCAATGTCAAGAAACAGGGTACTGAATCAGAGCTCTGGTTCCCAAAACTGATCAAAAGTAGTCCCACATGGCCACATCAAACTTTTCACATGATTCAAGCAGACAGGTTACATCACTATGAGCAGGAAGTCATTGACAAAGAATGGGAGAATGCTCAATCTTATCAGTCCCAGCTAAAACAAGATTAAGCAATAAGCAGACCATTGAGAAAATATCACCATTTGACAGAATAGCTTCTATCTTAGCTCATTACTGGCAAGCAAGGTAACCGCAATCTTCTTGATCAGATCAACTCAGCCCTACACAATTAAACAAAAGAAGCAAATGTCCTACTGCCATTTGCCCATTTACTTAGCAATCAGAAAAGCAATATCTTGCATGAAGAAATGTCATCTCTACAGGTCCCTCTTTGATTGAGCATATCAAAAGATAGTGTACATAAATTTTGAACCATACAGCTCTAAGAGTGAAGCAAACAAAATAGCACAACGACGAAATTGATATACCTCTAAATCCTGTAAGGACCGACAACTTGTTATTGAGCAAACAAAAAAAATAAAAATTATAGTATGAAAATGATATTTATAGGGTAAAGCAAATCCTGTGTGCCAATTGTTTCACCAAAGCATTTTTGGTGGCACAAATTCTTACACCTATAGGGGCTAGATCATCAAGGACATACATGATCACCAGAACTACTGCATCGAAGGAACTTTTGACCATGTATATGCATCAGAGCACCTTCAGGGACGATAGCTATTTCTGGTCCCTTGATCTCATCTGTAAGAAAAACTAATTGTGGTTTAATTATGACCTCTCTGTTCCCTTTTCCAAGAATTCTTGGCAGCTTCAGCAGATGAACCACTAGAATCTCCACCTTTGTCCTTGGGCTTAGAGAAGAATGGATCCCATTCGTGAGGTCCAATTGTCTGTTGTGCTTCTTCTAACAGATCGTACTTCCAGCTCTGCTCTTCGATGAAATCTTTATCTTCGCGATCCGCGATGATATCTCTTCTCAACTTTGTCACTTTGTTAATAATTGCATCTACAGAAACATCAAACGCATCCTTTACTGTTTCCAGTTTCGACCTTGGATCAGCATATATCACCCTTGATATGAGATTGATGACCTCTTCCCTCATCTTCTTGACCACATCTGGATGAATACTTTTTAGCCTCTCCTCAATGCTGGAACTTCCCTTACGGATGCCATCTTCGGGAATGAAGACAGAGTATCTTGTATAGTTCTTTGGAAGATGCCATGTATATTGGACATACGCCGAACCAGGATGGAAGAAAACAGGTATGCAGCCAGCCAACATCGAGTCGAAGGCAGATCTTCTTGTGTAGGAATCACCCTGGGGTTGCAAGCAGAACAAAGAGCTCTGGAACATCTTCATGATTGCGCTTGGGGACTGGCACTTGCTCTCCCCAAGGTCACACTCCAACAATTTACAAACACTTGATACCCTGCATTGATCGATGAGCTGCCCTCTAATGGACTTTGGATCATCAGGACGAGGAGCCCCTGCAAACGAGAACAACCAGGGCCGCTCCAGGCTCCTCATTCTATCCTGCCAAAGGAAAACATCAGCATCCTTGGCAGGGTGAAAATAAGTAGGATATGGTATCGCAAAATCATTGGCATTCCACGGGCTTGACTCCACCACCAGCATGGACATATTCTTCGCGGCCGGCAAGAATAGCAGCTTGTTGCCCCAATCCGATTCGTCGTCCGTCAACCGCCTGAAATCCCATGCGATCCTCCCCCCAACCAAGAAATGGTCACGCCCGCCCATCACATTCCACTCGGGCCTCTTCCTTAGCCAATCCACCAAATCAAGCGACGCGGCGTCCCTCATCGAGATGTTATACCCCCAAAGATACCTCGCGATATCAAACCCTGCGTAGAACGGCACGAACACCGCCGCAGCAATGGACGAGTCCTTGGTCAGGCACTCGTACTGCTTCATCCGGTTGCTGAAGATCACATCGACGGCGAACTGGTTGGTCGCATGCCACCCGGTGTTCGAGAACACCCCCTCCTCGTTGCCCAACGGCGGTCCAAGCCCGTCGTTGCTCATGAACTTGCACATGTTGGTCCAGAGGCTCAGCCTCTTGCACTCCCGGAGCATGTCGTCGTTGAACCGCGGCGGCAGCTCGTGCACGTAGATGTACCGGCCGCCGCACGGGTCGCTCTTGTTCTCCGCCGTCTTGAGCGCCCGCTGGAACGGGTACTCCTTGGGCGCCTCCTCCTGGCGGACGGCGGCCGAGACGGCCGCGGGCTCCTCTTTCGGGAGGGTGGCAGGAGGTGGCTCCGAGACGCGGGCGGGCGGAGCGAGGGGGAGATCGTCGGGGTGGGAGCCGAGGTCGGGTACGGCAAATGGAAGGTCGGCGTGGGCAATGCTGGCTCCGCCGGCGGCGGGCTGCGCCGTGGAGGCACCGGGCTCGTTGGAGATGACGGAGAAGTGGAAATAGAAGATGAGGACCCAGAACATGGCGGAAAGCGTCGCGAGGAAGCAGAGGCGCGACTGCGGCGGCTTCCCTGCTCCCTTCTCCATGTCGTCCTGGTGTGCCGGCAGGACCGGCCGCCGCCTCATAATAGATGGCCGCCGCGCTCGCGCCGACGCCCGATTCACCGGCCAGGGTCCGAATCGCGCATCAACACCAAAAGTGCCCCAAAACGCCAACGCCGAGCAGGCGGCAGGGAAGAAAGAACAGAGCTTGATCGCGGAAACAATGGCGAAATTGATATGCGATTCGGGGCACGGTGCGGAAATATCGGATCGGCGGCCCGCGTGCGGGGTGGAGGGGAAAAGGGAGGTTTGGTTTTGGTTTCGGGGGAGAACGGAGGCTTATTACTAGCGAAATGTTTTTGCTCGCCGCTGGTGTGGGATATTGTTTTCTTCTTCGATTTGGAAGGTGTTTGAATGCCGTTTATTTTTGCCGGAAGCGGAGACGGAGAGGAAGAAATGAAACGCGATGTGGGGGCGAAGGAGGGAGACGTGGCGCCCAGCGCGGCGGTATTTGGCAGCACAGGACATGGGGAGCGTACGCGCCGGCGTAGCTGGCTCCATGGGCGTGGCCGCGTGGCGGTGGGAAGGAGAGGAGGAAGCAAGGAATAACCAGTTGTTCTTCGTCAAAATTTGTGTAAATTGTGGGAAGGGTTTTGATAAGTTTCATCCGAATGTTTTCTTTAGTAATTATCATCTAAATTCCTGGTCATTGGATTTGCTTTCAGATCAATGCACGGCCCCCCTGAATTCGAGGTGGATTGATCCTACGGATGTGTGTTTTGAACTTACGATCTAAAGTTTGGATGTTTTTTAGGACAAAAACATCTGAATGATGCCTATACATTCTTGTGGGAATAGCATGGGAAATAACCAGGAGGTTGTTTTTTTTTTTGCATGTGAATGTCTTTGTTTGTGAGATTTAGGATTAGGTACCGACTTTTTTTTTCCCAAAAATGTTAGTGGAAAGAATAGAATGGGTGAGGGTTCAGGAGAATTGGATTTTACTGGGTCGAGCCCTATTACTTACTATTAACCTCACCATGCTATATCGAACAAGAGTAGAGGTGGAGTTGTGCCATGGCACAGGCCTAACGGGCTTCGGGCAGCACGTGTCCTGTTGTCTTCATGTCGATCCAAGTCTTGTCCTGTTGGACGTGTGGAGTTATAAACGTCGCCGCTGTCGGTCCGCTACAATGGACGGCACTAAGGATGAGGTGCGAGCATATACCACCGGCGAGGGTCCGAAACGTATAATTATTTGGGGAAAAACTAAATTTTATTCATTCATTGGGCACAAATACATGTTATTGCCTTGTTAAAATCCTTACATCCAGAGCGGGGTTCCACTGGTAAAAAAAAAGACTACAGTAACAACATGCACACATAACCAGCTCATTCATGTCGTCGGTGAGGACATCGTCGGAGACTAGAAAGATGTCGCCTGATCGCCTCCATGGCCAATGAGATCAAGACCGACCTCAAGGGTAGCCACGTTGCCGCCAAGGTCGACACCATGAAGCACATCATCATGCTCCTCCTCAACGGCGAGACGCTTCCTTACCTCTTCACTACCGTCGTACGATATGCGATCCTCACAAATCTCGAGCACTAGCACGACTTCATCCCCCCACCGTGAGTGGTGGGGTTTTGACAAATAAGTACAAATAGATCTAAGGGAGATTTAATGATTTGCCTCATTTAGTTGGTGGGATTTGATGATTCACCCTATAATGTCTTACTAACATGTGCCACGATGAGGTACACACTCTCCCCTTCTGGCTACTCCCTCCCACCATCCCTCAAAGTTGCCCAACCTAGCTGCATCGTTGTGCTGCTGCCATGCGCCCATGCCACTGCTGTGACACCATGTTGTCGTCGTGCCGTGTCAGCCTGAGCGCAGTCCAACCACGCGTGCCATGCTGTATTGCCCATCGTGCCTTTGTTTCGAGGCCCAACACAACTCGTCGTTTTGGCTGTGCTGGCCCGGTTGTGTTTGTGCCATGCATGGCCATGCCGTGCCCATAAGGTCTCAGCATGGCCCTGAAAAGCCCGTCCCAACTCCAAGTCTAGATAAGAGTCAAGTGCCGGGTGGGTTGTGGGGCACAAATGTCTTTTTCCCAAGGTAGAAAATGCGAACTCATTTGAAATTCACAAGAAAATAGGAATGACATTTCCTCCTTTTCTGCAAAAGTAAAACAATCTATCTGCTCAAAGAAAATTTGTTTATGCATTGCACATTTGTTTTGACTTGCTTAGGTCAACAAAAATTAGGTGGCGTTTGATTGTCTAGATGGCTTGGTGAGGCTGGATGGTATATGATCATCCATGTATATGAAGTTATCCAATTGTTTGGATGAGTGGATGGGTTAAACAGGGTCAATCAGTTTTTATGAATATTCTCCAAGATGCTGGATAGAGCCACTCAGTCAAATTCAACAAATTTCGGTCAAATTTTGTCCAAAAATTTAAATTTCAATCAAATTTTATCAAAACAAATTTCAAACCGAAATTCAAAATCTTGAAAAATAACTAGCCCATCTATCCAACCAAACAAAAAATTGGCTCATCCTATCCAATCTCATCTATCTAACCAAACAAAAAATTGGCTTATTCCTATCCACCAACCAAACAGGCACCTAGATGGCTCCATCCATACCAAGTTGAATGGCTATATCCCATCCAACCTCATCTCGACAACCAAACGTCACTTAATTTTTTTTACGTTCTGCCAACAGTAATACAACAATAGTAGCCAAATACTATGCTCAATTTTTCTCTCTTTTTTGCCGTGCGTAAAAACTGTGTTCAGTTGGATATCAACAGTAATACAGCAACAATAGTCAAATATTATGTGTTAGAAAATTAGGATAGCATAGCATTAATTTAATTCCAAAGTTACGCAATAAAACATGAAGTCAAACATTGCATCTACAACATGATTACTAGCAGCCAGTAGATATTAAAACAAACCAAAAATTGTTAGTAATGAAGGCATACTTACACGTATTTGATTACAATAAAAGATTATTTGGATCAATAACCAATTGGTCCGAGACACTTACTAAGGACTTGATGAAGAACAGGAAGCTGCGAAGGAGCGACGCGAGTCGATCAAGATGAACTCGAGCAATTGCGCGGTCTCCCATACAGGGTGTCAAGTGGCCAGCGTCGGATCGGAGACACTGCTCTCTCTAAAGCTCGTTGCATGACATGACTTGTGGAACGAATCGGGTGGCAGCAGGCGCCGGAGGAAGCAGAGATCGTTGGAGGAGATTGAGATTGGTTTTTTATCGCTTGTCTTCTCTCCTACGAGGACGTCTCCCCTTAAGAAAGGGCGTTTTTATCAAAACTGTCTCTTGGAATCTCGCATCGCGGACGAACAAACTAACCGTACGCAAACGTGCGTCTCCCCGACCACGGTGCCACATTGGCAGTTGAGGTGTAAGATGATGTGGCATAGTTGGTACGCGTGGCACTTTACAAGTCGGCAGTTGAGGTGTAAGTTAATGTGGCATAGTTGGTACACAGGGCACTTCACAAGTCACAAGTCACGCGAAATACACGATATACGCGTGCGTGTACATAGTCTTACATAGCCAAATATGTGTACGTTTAGTCTTGCCATCAACTTATAACAGAGTTAATATATGAACTCCCCTTATAAGTTAGTTTTACTTCACCTAGCTAAGCAATATGATACTAAATTCATATACTTTTAATTCAACACTCATTTAATTTTTTTCATGTGTTAATTCTGAATTAATTCTAATAATATACTCAATCCTTCACTCTCTTTTTTTTTGCAGTGTGTAAAAACTGTGCTCAGTTGGATGCAAATCACGTGAAGGAATCAAGGAGCTGGACCAACCGGTGTGTAAAATTCGAGGTCTGGTTACGCTACAAGAGACAACTATACAGGGACGGCAGCCGCAGCCGTGCAGCGAAAACGTGCTCGCGCCGGCAAAATCGTCGGTAGCCGGTCAGAGCTGGGAGACAGCCACTGTGCGGGTGGTGACGTGCCGGTCGCCGAACCGGTTGCGCCGGCTGTCCTGCACAAATAGCCCCCGTCGCGCTCACGCGGACGCGGTGCTGGATCCGAGAAGAAATGAAAAAACTAGTGGTGCAGAACAGCGGCCGTTCTGCCGACGTTTAAATGTTTTATATGCTTCCTTTTTCTCTTCTTCTTGTTTTCATCGGATCTTTTGGCCTCGGTGAAAAGTCTGTAGCAGCAGTAGCGCTTGACGAGTGGCGGGTTGGAACTCGGCCCATTTATTAGGAGCGATAGATTTTAGGGAGCGTGCAAGGGCACGTACAACAGTAAGTTATAATTGTTTTTTTAAGTCTCGGAATATAGGACGCGGCGTCGGACTAGGGAGGCGTCACCCGAGGCCGATTCCAGTGGATCACTATAGAATCTTCTAGAAGCAAGCTAGGCTACCTTCTGGCTAGCTCTGCCATCTTAGAAAAATTTCTTCGCGCTTAGCTTGGTAAGGTAAGCAAGCTTGGTTCTCCGGGCACTATGGTAGGACGTGGATCGATCATGACGAGAATGGACTTCTCCGTCATGTAATGGTTTAGAAGAGTCACGGTCCAGTTCCCCGCCGGGCTTTTTCCCTTCTCGACTAGACGAAGGAGATATTCATTCCATTCAGGCAGGTGAGGAACTGGTGGTACTGGACAAGCTCTCAGGGAATAATCTCAAGTTTATACCCTTTTGCAAAAGAGGTACCCCTCCTTCACAACAAAAAAAAAAACCGGCAAGGAATCGCTATCACTACTCCCTCTATCCAAACCATACCTGTTGTTAATTGCTGTGTATCAAGCCGAGCCAGTACCTTACATGGAGGCTGCTTTAGAAAAAGTCTCCAGGGGGTCCCGGCCCATACCTACCAAGTTTCACTGATCGCCCTAGCGAACTAAGTCCTTCCGGATCAACTTTACGAAGATCCCATTGTATTCCAGAAGCTCGTAACATTGGTCCCGATAAGCCTCCTGCCCCTCCCGCAGAACTAGTACCACCAATAGATAGGCCCGTTCCTTCTTGGGCAACCCTGAAAGTCTCTTCTTGTACGGACTGAAACAAAAACTACTCGCGGGACCCAACAAGCAACGGATTGGACCGGACTTACTTAAGCTTGTCCTACTTGAACTAAAACAAAGAACCATTTCACTACTAATTAGTAGGACAGACGGTCCGGTCTACTAAAGGGGTCTACTTTCTAAGAGCATCTCCAACAGCACTCTCCAAATCTCACTCTCCAAAAGCCTCATTTGGAGAGTTCTCCAAAAATTTGACTCTCTATATCTCCTTCCTCTCCAACAGCACTCTCCATATCACACTCTCTATTTTCTCTCCCCTATATTTTTATCATATTCCATAACCGCCATAACAGCTATTGTAACCACCACGCTGCAACGGTTTATTTTCAACGGGTAAATTCGAACGGCTATATTTCAAAGCGGGGATTTAAAATTCAGAATTTATTGTAACGACAACGCTGCAACGGCTATTTTTTAACGGGTAAATTCGAACGGCTATATTTCAATGCGGGGATTTAAAATTCAGAATTTATTGTAACGACAACGCTGCAGGAATTTTTAACGGGTAAATTCGAGCGGCTATCTTTCAATGCGGGAATTTAAAATTGAATTTATTGTAACCATCACGCTATAGCGGCTATTTTTCAACGGGTAAATTGGAACGGCTATATTTCAATGCGGGAATTTAAAATTCGGAATATATTGTAACGACAACGCTGCAACGGCTATTTTTTAACGGGTAAATTCGAACGGCTATCTTTCGATGCGGGAATTTAAAATTCGAAATTCCAACGGCTATATTTCAACGGCTATATTTTTCAACAGGTAAATTCCAACGGCTATATTATTCTTGTCTATATATACATACCCATTTGGTCTTCGAAGTATTGCACGTTTCTTGTTGTTCACTACTAACAATACCGAGATGAGTCGTCGAAATTTAGTATCGGAATGTCTCTCGGAAGATGAGGAGTCCGAGAGAAATGATGAGTACGTATTTCTTTTGACAACAGGATACGTAGCACACATGGAAGATTGGGATGTTAATGTTCGACACCATGGCGGTTCTACTCCTGGCCATCAAGTCGTTCATCGCAATAGACAAGAAGGACATGCTAGACTGTTCGAAGACTATTTTGCTGATCTTCCTATCTATGGCCCAACCTTCTTTGGTAGCGGTATGGAAGTATTCGTTGTTTATGTGTTCGCATTTTATGCTTGATCGTCTGTCCATGGTGAACCTTCTTTTGGCGTAGGTTTGAATGAATCGTTCTTTATTTCTTCGCATATTGCATCTTTGTAGAAGGGCATGATAACTATTTCATTCAGAAGAGGAATTATGCTTTGGAATTCTTGGGTTATCTTCTTTGCAAAGGTTACCGCTGCCTTCGGATGCTAGCGTATGGAGTAGCGGCGGATGCTATTGATGATTATGTGAGGATTGGAGAAAGTCTTGCTATAGAGAGCCTGAGAAGGTTTGTGAAAGCTATTATTGAACTCTTCGGAGATGAGTACTTGAGATCTCCAAATGATAATGACAACTGCTAGATTACTTGCAATTGGCGAGGAAAGAGGTTTTCAGGAATGCTAGGGAGCATAGATTGCATGCACTTTGGAAGTGGAAAAATTGCCTGCTGACATGGCAAGGCATGTATCTTGGTCATGTGCATGAGCCAACAATCATTCTAGAAGCCGTTGCTTATAAGATCTTTGGATATGGCATGTTTTTTGGTTTACCAGGGTCTCACAATGATATTAATGTTCTTCACCGATCCCTCTCTTCGCAAAGCTAGCCGAAGGGCGGCACAGTGAATTATACGTGAGCGGTCACAATTATACAATGGGATACTATCTTGCAGACGGAATATATCCTTCATGGGCAACATTTGTGAAGACAATACCAGCTCCCCAAGGGAATAAGAAAAAACATTTCAGAAGCTCAAGAAGCGGCTAGGAAGGATGTGGAACGAGCATTTGGAGTTTTACAAGCTCGGTTTGCAATTGTTCGTGGACCAGCTCGTTTTTGGTATCAGGAAGCACTAAGAGATATCATGACAGCTTGTATCATCATGCATAACATGATATTTGAAGATGAGCGGGATGAAGGTGCAGTGGACTACAATTACGAAGCAATGGGAGAGAATGTTGCAGTCTCCCATGAAAGAACACCTGAGCTTTCTGAGTTTATTCAAACTCATCAATCCATCAGAAATAGATTACAGCACTCTCAGCTCCAAGAAGATCTAGTTGAGCACTTATGGCGCCGTTATGGAGGGATGTAAGCAAACACATCATGTACTAGTTTTTTTCGCTTGATCTATGACGTACCAGTTTATGCATTTGAACTATGATGTACCAGTTTATGCATTTCAACTATGATGTACTCAACTCAACTTCAAAAATTCTAGAGGATAATTCTCAAGCATTGAAAAACAAAGGGAGAATGATCATAATTGTCCATTTCCACAACTCAACATCAAGTCCATCACTAACTGAAGGATAAGCAAAATAATTAGTGAATACATCAACCGGACCTATTACATCTGCGAGCAATGATCTCATTCTGCAAGGACAGGTAGTATTACTGTTGTGGCCCACTCAAGCGAGTAGTGTCAACGCTCATAATTCTCTCTTCTTCAACCATTTTCTTCAATTCAAACTCATTTTTCCTTATCTCAATCTTTTCCTTCTCATGAGCAATCCTCTCCTGTTCTTGCGCAAATGCTCGTTCGTACCGCTCTTCTTTCTTCTGCTCTTTAATGAGCTCCATTTCTTTCATTTCTTTCCTAAAGTTTTCTAATGCTTCCATGTAAAGTGAACCTGTTGCACCACTCTCAACTGCAGCTTTACCGCGGCGTACCCGCTCTTTCTCGGCCTTCCTACCAGTTGGCCTTCTGAGCACATCAGCTTCTATAGTAGCAGCATCTTCATGAAAATGACTTGCATTAGAGCTAACAGAATTTGGAACTACCCGGAGACGCATTGGATGATGTTTTCTGCTTTTTCTGAGATAAATGACTAGTCCACTTCGGATGGTGTTGTAGTATATTCCAGCAATGCAAGTATGCAAATAATCGCCCTTCTTCTTCTTGATACAATGATTTGGCATGGACAATCTACAGAAGGACAATGAACTTATAAACATGGCCAAAATATAGAAAGCTATAATGAAAAAAGGGATATGGACCAACCTTATCCTGCTCCGTAATCCCACTTTGCCGTCTACGCTCAATGCGGTCATAACACCATAAAACTTGTTAACGTGCTCTTGAATAGATGACCATCGGTGCATAAGCGAGTTCTGACTACGCTCCGAATCGAAAGTTTTGTTCTCGTGGAAGTAATCATGTATTCTACTCCAATATGTGCTACGAGTTTGTTGAGTCCCTTGCACTGGATCCAAACTAACATTAAGCCATGCCGACACCAACATATTATCTTCATTCTCCGAAAAATTCTTGGATCTTTTATTTTGAGCTCTTGACTGGGGACTGCAATGGTCAACTGCAGAAGGTTGCTCCCCAATTGGACTTTCGGACCAACGAATTTCACTTCCCCCCTCACTCAACAGACGAGTATAGAAGTCATCCATTTTCAACAAACTGTAGGCATCAATACTTCATTAAAAAAGGATGAATAACAACACGTGGAAAAGTACGACACGTCTTAATACGCTAAACATAAATAATACTACAGCATGGTCTCAAAAGTAGGTATCAAAAGTACAACACGAATAACACTAGCCACTGGACTCGATACTTTCATCCTCTCTAAATTGATGATCCGGAATTTTATCGGAATCATCAGTCTCATAGTCGTATGGGCGGAACTCCTCGTCTACTTCTTCTTCTCCCAGTGGATCAACACCGGTTGTTCCCATGAAGTCTTGCGAATGTATGACAACCTCATCAAGACGACGAGCAGTGTGTTCGATCGCAAGTAAGAGCCGATTGAGTTCATTTCCACTCTCGCATGAGCAAGGGGAAAAATTATCGTTCACTATGTTCTTAATATCAGTTGCGATGTCCTCTATGCACTTAATTGTCCAAGCATGCACTTCACCGACTTTCTTTGAATCTTTATCCATCTATATGCAAATAAATTGTACACTAACATGAATACATGGCAAGCTTGCAAAATAAATTTATTGTAAGCATGTAGTAGGATATGAAATTTTGCATGCATTAGTTATGGACATATCCTCGAACAGTCAAATCGGCTTTTCAAGAGTAGCAAGCATAAGAGGTAGAGCAGAGGCCTCACCGGAGAAAGACCTTTGGCTGCTTGAAGAAACCTTTCTCAGTCTGCACAAGGGAAAGAATGCCATACATCAGAAACCACTAATGGATTTTTATACAGTATAGAAGAATGGATGCTGATGCTTTGTACAAGTGAAGTCACAATTAACCCTAGGGGATCACAACAATTCCATACAAAATTGTCCATTTGCGCAACGTTTCTGCTTTGAGTTCACTCCAGAAAATCAGAAAAAGGAAACATGCTGAAATGGCCAAACGGAGTACGTTGTGAAACTAGAAACCCCATCCTATAAAGCTATAAATGGCAATACTAAAATAATGTGGTTTCTATGTGGGGCAAGAAGTTACAAAATCCTTTCATTTGTTAGAACTCATTGACTGATCATAATAAACACTATTCTGATATTCTCTAATAAGATTACTCCATACCTACAGAATGTTTTCTAGCTCAAATGTTACTGTTCTACAATAGATCCGATTCTAATTAACACGTCATCTTCCATCAATATAAGGAACAAGTAATAGAGCGACAGCAATCTGTAAAGTTGATCCATCCCACTGACAATTAAGGCATGATCACAAAATCCATATACACTTTAACACAGAGAACTGAATAACCAACAGAGTAAAGGATCACATGGGCATAACAATTCGAATATGGAGTACTAATACTCTACGAATCTAGCAATGTCTGGTCCCAAGTTGTTTTCGGCGAACTCTTGATTAGGATCCATTATCATAGTTCCTTATTAAACAACCAACGTAGAACATCAATCACAATCACAATTACAATGAAGACGCCTTCATTATAACACTAATTTCACACGAACAAATTCCATAATTCACATCAATCCAAATAATACTGCAACAGGGGAATAACCATTACATTTAGGAGACCAGTACAAAGATGCCTCCTACTTACAAAGTTCTCAGGTTTGAAGCGGTCTTTGGATGAGAAAAATCTGAGGCCAAGTCTCCGAGTTCCAAAAGAATCGAATTGTTTCACCAGCTTATTCGGTGATTTTTTTGTTTGCAGCGAGAGAAAAGGTCGGAAGGGACACGAAAATTGGCATTTCTTGAGAGTAAGAACACAGCCAAAACAAATTACGGACCCTAATTGTTGCTCTGCAAATTCTGACTATTATCCATCATCACAGCACCGTCCAAAACAACCAACGCGGAACACTATCTCATCGATTGCAATGGCAATCAAATTAAGAATCCCCAAAACACCAATCTTTCAAAGAAAAACATCAGGTCTCTTTTGTGAGATTTGGAGCCAGGGAAAAAAAATCAAAATATGAGCACTTTAATCCATGAAAGAAGATGGAAGACACGCGGGCAACTACCCCAAGGTGAATGAAATAGCATGTATAAGTGAATCCCCTGAACCACATCTTAAGAATGCACATACCAGTGTGGCAAAAATCGTGTTTTTATATATATTTTTTCTAAGATTAGAAACACCACTTATTTCAGATGCAAGAATCGCATTATTTAACAGACACCCAAACAATTCTAATCAACAAGTCATAGAAAACCAGAACAAAGATATCTCATATTTGCTAAGTTATCCGATGCGGAGCAATGGTGGATGAGGAATTTCGCAAGCAAAGCGTCTGTAGCTCCCAAGAAATTGAATTACGCCTGCCAGCTAATTTAGTTCATCTTTATCTGAAGCAGAGGAAAAGGCTAGGTTGCATCACCAAGAAGAGACCCGAATCCAACAGGAATCAAAGCCAAGAACGAAGAGGCACAAGGCAACATCAGAACGAAATCAAGGGGTGCTACCAGTACCAAATCCGGACCCTTGGCAAATGGACGGCAATAGCGATGCAGGACCAACGCGTCTCAGCGACAACGACGACGGTGCCTCGTGGGGGGGGAGTTGGGGATCTGCAGGAGAGGAAACCCAAATATGGGGGTAGTACCAGTCTATACCAAACGAGAAGAGGAAGCCAGATCTCCACTCCACCGTTGCACCAGTACCTGATTCGCCGGCGGAGGGTTCCTGGGGAGTTGGGGAACCGCCGGAAGTGGGGGGATCCGGCGAGGGCGTCGGTTGCTCCTGGGGGGCTGGGGATCCGCCAAGGGCTTCTCACGAGACGACGACCTCTCACGGATCGGGGGAGGGGCGAGCGAGGCGAGGTCTACGCCGCCGTAGCACTCGGTGGCTGAGGAGACGATGAGGACTGGAACATCCTTGCGGTCGCGCCAACGAACGACGAAATGCCGATCGGCCGGATAGCGAGCGGAGAGAGACTCGCCAAATCTAGCGATTCTCTCTCCGCTCGCTAGATTTGGAGAGTGGAGTAGCGAGGCTGTTGGAGGCGTGTTTTCGTAGTCGCTCGGTAAGATTTAGAGATAGAGAGTGGGATAGGGAGGCTTTTGGAGATGCTCTAACAAGCATAAAGAAAGGGCATAGCACCAGCGGTCCCGGTGGAATTCTTTGATCGCCTCGTCTAAGTTCACCATTCATTGCGTATATAGACATAAGTTTGTCAAAAAGTAGCACCTCCTCCACTTTCTTATGTGAAACCAAGTTTCCTACTTAACACTTGAATGGGAAAATGAGATTGACGGACGGCGTTCAATATTTTCGATGACTTTTGTCATAGCTTTGTTGATCCAACCATTCTCTAAGAAAAGTAAGTAGCATTAGCTAAACCTCACGGCCTTTTAAGGATTTGGAAACTCAGGAGCAAGAGTCATCCATAAAAAGATTAAAACAAACCATAGATGCACAATGATAACTCCTACCATTACTTGCCTGAATAACCTCTTCATTTTCTTTTGAAAATTCCGCATGAAACAAAGGCTCTTGTATCTTGGACCCACTTGTCTTTATCACCTCCAGAGAAGTGTTCCTAAGGCTCTCCAAGCCACGTCCCAGAGATGCTATACTTGGTACAGCTGGCATTCCCTTCCATATAGATCGTCGTGGCATGAACTAAATTTTGCGTTTCCCCACCCCCACTACTGCCCGAAATCCTGCTTTGGTGGGCTTCCCCCAAGGTGACACCGAAGGTCTACCTCCTTTCGTGCGCCCCTTACCTCCTCCATGAGGATGATCCACTGGATTCATTGCAACACCACGAACAATGGGGCGTCTGCCTAACCACCGGCTTTGTCCTGCTTTTCTAAGCTTACGTGCACCATGGTTGGGATTGGAAACTATACCAACAGTAGCTCGGCAGTAGGTAGGTAAGTAAGTCCCCTTCCCCTATAAGCTGAATTAAGGTAAGCGAGGTACTAGGCTTCTGCTGAAACACCCGATGAGAGCAAAAGAAATAAACCACCCGGGTCGGTCGCCATGGTAGGTAGTCGAAAAAGAACCTGAAAGGACCCTCGAAAAGAATAATAAGTTGAACTACCACCGGAGTTTTCTAATAAGCACACCCGTCGTGAGCAGAGTCCACCTCAAGGTAGCAGAACAAGACTCCACTATGGGGGCGGTAATTTCCTAATTTCTCCCCCGTGCCGCTTCTCCAAAATATCTACGAGGGATTCCGCTTGAAACTCCCCGGGGCACCTTGTGTGGAGTGAACGGCTAATCTCCTGGATCATGTCGGCAGTTTCCTCAGCATCCTGTTCACACGCGCGATATTAACTCTCATGGTGGTACGGCTCCTTTCTGGTTTCTCTCCCATCTCTCATGCGCATGCATGCATGCATTAACCCCATCGAGCCCCACGGGACGCAACTGCTTCCTTGGTCTGCATTGGTAAGAGTTACACCTTATATAATGAGATGGATGGAGTATTACGTATAATTTTAAATAATGTAGATGTAAAAGAAAAAAATGATATCTACTATTAAACATACGGTTTTATAAAACAATTTTATATGTATATACTACTATACAGACAGTGTATTATCTGTATAGGAGATCATTACAAACAGCTATATAGACAGTCTATTGTATAAGTTACATATCTAGTGCTAATGGCCATTGAGTGCTAAGATGCTAACATTAAATCTGATCCATCAGATTTATGATAAATAGCTCAGATATAGAGAGGTGGAAACCCTATTAATTACCTCATTACTCACTCAAATACTTTTCACACAAGCCCCTCGATTACCTCATTAATTACATGTCCAAATCTGAGCCACTCATCATAGATCTGATAGCGCAGATCTTATGTTAGCATATTAGCACCCAATGACCGTTAGCACTAGATATGTTCCCTATAAATAATATGAAGCACTAGATATGTTCCCTATAAATAATATGAAGATGTAGTGCAGATAGTATATACTAGGAAGATTCGCGCGCTACGCCGCGCCGTGCGAAATTTGATAAAAAATGATGAAAAGCGGGAAAAAACGGAAAAATGACGGGCGAAAAACGAATTTACGTTTTTTTTGGGGGGAAACGGCCAACGAAAGTATTTTTTCCATGTTCCGGAGAAACACGGTTCACAGAAATAATTTTTTCAGGCAAAACGAAGAAAGAAAACGGCTTTCCATATTTTTTGTGGGGAAATAGCCACCGAAAACATCTTCCCCATGCTCCGGAGGAAAAATGGATCACGAAAACATTTTTTCGGGGCAAAACGGAGAAAGGGAACGGTTTTCCATATTTTTTGTTTTGGAAAAACGGGCAAGGAAAATATTTTCCCCATGCTCTGGAGAAAAATCGGATGACGATTTTTTTTCTGAGCAAAACGGATAAAGGAAACGGTCTCCCAATTTTTTTGGGGGCGAAATAGCCACGAAAACATTTTTTTCGGAAAAAACGGAGGAAAACCGATCACGAAAACATTTTTTTCGAGTAAAACGGAGAAAGGAAACGGTTTTACATTTTTTTGTGTGGGAAAAACAGCCACCGAAAATATTTTTCGCATGCTCTGGAGAAAAAACGGACCCCGAAAACATTTTTTTGGGACAAAACGGAGAAAGGACCCGAACGTAAAGCGCGAGGACCTATTTGTTATAATTTTAGACCTGTTCGCTATTTTGAAAAATTAGTAAAAGGCTCGCTCGCGATTCGTACTTTACGGGAGGTCCTAAATGCAAAAGGGCAAACCAGGGACCTAAACGCGAACCGGAAAAAATATCTTCCTCTCACAAAAAATCGCGCGAGGACCTGAACGTAATTTTGGAAAACCGAAGGGGCTTCTGCACAAAAGAGCCGACCGACATGTGGGGGGCGCGGTTGGCTCCCAATCGTAGGCCTCATAAGATGGGGTACCATGCCCTAATGTACGATCGAGCTCATCGTGAGTCGCGTACGGCTGCACTTGCACGGTTGCACCGACCTCTATCTGCTTCTACCACGTGGTGTCTGCCCCCATTCATCTCACGGACGTCGGGAGTCTCTCTCCACCATCCACGCTGCAAAAGGTTTCCATTCCTAGCAGAAAAAAACAAAAAAATGATACCAAAAAGTTTAACACTGTCAGGATAAACTCAACTCAAAGATTTCAAATTTGAAAAATTTTCAATTAGAAAAATTTCAAATGAAGAAATTCCAATACAGGAAAAAAAATTAAATAGGAAGTTTCAACTCTACAAAAATTCAACTCGAAAAAATTTAAATCAGAGAGTTTCAACTAAAAAAATTCAAATTAGAAAGTTTCGAATCGCAAAATTTCAAATAAAGAAGTTTCAATTCGAAAGTTTTAAACAAAAAATTTTAAATTAGAAAGTTTTAATGCAAAAAAATTTTAAGTCAAAAAGTTTTAACTCATACAACTTTCAACCCGAAAAGTTTCAACTCATAAAGCTTTTGATTCAAAAGCTTTCAGATTGAAAAGTTCGATTTAAAATTCAAGTCAAACAAATATCAAATTGAAAAGTTTCAACTCAAAAAAAATAAATCAAAAAAATTTAAAATAAAAAAGTTTCATCTAAAAAAATCTAATAAAAAAATTTTGACTTCGAAAATTTAAATCAAACACTTTCATATCTAATTAAAAAAGCAAAAACTTCATTCACTTATTTGATAATTTTGTCAAAAAAAAAGCAAAAAGTAAAACAGTTAGCTTCAAGAGCCTCCTTTGCACACGCTCCCAGCTGGCTCACGCCATGCACTTCGACGTAGGGTTTCACTTGTTGTTTTTAACAAAAATTGCGTGAAAATTGACTTTCCAAAGTTGGCAAAATCGAGCCAAAAATCGTAAAAAAATCGCATAGTTTTAACAATCAAAATTTTTGATTTTTTTTTCAAAAATCAACAATTTTATGAAAAATCGACAAACTAATCAAACTTTTTTGGCGATCGATTTTTGAAGCGATTTTATTCAATTTTTAACGAAAATCAAATGATTTCCATCGTTTTTCGACCAGTTTACATCACCTAATTTTTTTGAATTTTTTTAAAATTGGATCGGTTTATGAAGCGGTTTTAGAAGCCGAACCGCGTTGATACGGGTGAAAATCGCGAACAATTTTTTTTGATTTTTTTATAGGATGTGCTTCTATACTTTTCTTTTTTAAAGTTGTAGAAATATTAAAGAATAAATGAAAGGTAGATGGTGGTTATTTATCTCTTCACTTGGTTCAAGATTAAAAAGAAAATGTTTTTTTTAAATCTACTTCCACGTGTCACACAACCATTGCGAAGCGCAGGGTCGTTGGCCGTAAACTATCAATTCCGTAGATTTTATTACTGTTAATAGGACGTGGAAGGAGATTCGTCCAAGAAAAGTTAGCACAGGAGTTTTTTTGGCTTGCAGATGTACAGCCACGGTTTAACTAACCATAGGAGCGCTGTACAATCACTGTTGTTTGGAATCAGTTGTTCAGTATACAACCGAGAGGCCAGGTACGGGGGTGTCGGCTGGCACCATATACCGACAGGGCGAAACCGTGAGAAGTGAATAAAGGAGGTCTCGAACCATGAGGCATGAGGACAGAACGAGATGGTCTCCTTGGTGAATCCAAAGACCGAGTAGGAAATAACAAACGCGAGATGCAATTTACCAGATGACTAGGACACCGTATGATTGCTACACTGTGTACTTGTCCCCCGATACCACGGAGTAATTATCATACCAACAAACTGTGGCCGGATCGGTAGTGCGCCTCACGAACGTCTCGGAGCTTAAGCTCTACGCCCCTTCGGCACGTGCAGCCCTCCGGGGTTACCAAAGCAGCACAGAGAGCCGCCATTTGTCAACCCTTAAGCTCCGTCAAAAACGGGGAGATCTCGCCGCAACAAAAAAAAATGTGCCATCAGATCCAGACCCTACCGGAACCCTCTCTGGGCGACGTTTCTTGGGTCCACCCACGATCACCGGCGTGGCCATGGCGACGACCTTGAAGAACGGCAGCGCATCTGCCATGTTGAGCCTCGAGACAGCGACGTCGGTGTTAACGAGACACCAGATAGTGAGATGCTGTTTACTTGTGTGACCTTTTGCGGTTCAACCATGTAAGCAGTGTCTTTTTAGGGGCAAATCTAAAAACCTCAACAGCTACCCAGGATGACTAGCTGTCGGGAACCACGCATTTTATTGTCAGACAAAAGATGGCGCAGCAGGGCCCTAGGTTACATTACCAAAACACCGCACAGGCAGGCCCGAGCAAAAGACTAAGACCTCAAAACCAAACAAAATCGTCATCTACGTATTCCTGATACGCTCCAGCTTCTTCGTACTCTGAAAGGGTCGGGGGTTTGCAAGAGTGAGTACGGAAGTACTCAACAAGTCATACAGGGAAGTGCTGAATACTATATGTAAGGGGTTAACAATTGGAGGGGACTAGTTTAAGTATTGTGGATGCAGATTTTATTTTATTTTTTAACTCATTTTACATTTGAAGCACAAATCATAAAATAATAGTAAGGAGGGAGGGGTCTCACAAGTTTAACATTATTAACCAAATTCCTCAAATTCCAAAATCATTACTTGAGCTTAGTTATGGGTATCACCCCAAATCAAACTTAACTTCATTTACCAGAAGTACGGCGTAATCGATTACCATTCAATTAAAGACTCTGCAGAGTATGTTGCTCAGCTTTACCCATAAGATATCTACGACCGTTAATGCCAAGCGCTAAATTACATGCAACTTAAATGCATGCGGTCGGATCGAGATTATCACAACCTTTGGTTGAATCATTCCTAGATTCATTTATTAACCGATCGCCCTGAACGCTTCATCTAGAACCCTTTATTCTAATGAGCGCCTACCGTTGTGAGAATCGAAAATGACACTCCGGTCCAATTCCATTCCACCCCTTCGGTATACTTCCCTGCCGGGAAGGCCGATCCCTATTCTCCAAAAGAATAGTACCACCAAATTTAATTTAAATAATTCCAGGAATGACCAAAGTACTGAGTTATGTCGGGAACAGATCCATTGACCAATCCGACTTATGGTTGAGCGGGGACTTAAGTTATTTACTTTGCTCAATAGGGTTATTAACCTTACATTGCCAAAGATAAAGCCTTATTCCAACACAAGCCCATATGGTATCACATGTACCAGCCACCATTCCAACCATAGCGTTGATCATCAGCCGGGGATCGGACTCAACTCCACTTAATACTGTCCCCCTGATTGTAGCACTTTTACAAACATCCGAATCAACGATTCGGCAGAATTTTACTTCCACTTTAAAAGCATTTGAACTAGCTAACAGGATAATAGTAACTAGTTTATCATAGCATAAGTTATTAGTGTCACAAAGGATTTCATATGGTTCAATATTTTTCAAGGAAGTTCCAAGAGCAATTCGGTATAATTAAATGCCATGTCATTCTAAAATAACGGATTTTAATATTTCAACATACAGTAAAATAAAGCGATATAAAATAATTACTAAGTATAATATGGCATGAATAGGTTCAACATGATCAATGGTGTACGGCTTGCCTTGCTCGGCGATCGGGTTAAGCGATCAGTAGTTGGCGTAGTCGTGCCAGCTTCTGTCGGGTCCGGCTCTGCTCAGAATGCTTCTTTGGTACTTCTCGAACTGTCCAACGACCAGATCTAGCGCGAAAAGGACAAACAACAATAAACAAACGGAAAATAAAATGAAAACGGAAACAAAAACGAAAACGGAAAACGGAACCGGGCCGAGAGAGAGAACGAAGGGCGATTTGGTCATTTTGGGAATTTTGGAGACTCCGGATTGCAGAGCAGAGGTTATTTTTGGACTCAGTGGGTTGAAATGGTCAAGAATATATATTTGGGGAGTTTCTGGGGTTCCTGGAATTTTTCGGGAATTTCTGGGTGTTTTATTGGATTTTTAAATAATTTTTTCGGAATTAATAAGAATTAATTAATCCGAAAAATCGCGAAAGGCTTTGAATAGGGAACGGGCCGAAACTGGCTCGGCCCACTTGTCCACTCGGTTGAGGCGGCCTTGGCGATCAGGTGGACCGCCCAGTCTGGCGGCGAGGCGGCGAGCCTGGTCGTTCGGCTTTACCGGCTCGACTGGCGGCGAGCGACCGTGGCTAGGGTTTTCGGGCGACGACGACGACGGTGGCCTTGGCGGCGGCAGCGCAGCATGGCGGCGGTGCCGGGAGGGAGCTCACCACGACGGGGACAGCGGGCGAGGAGCAAAGCGGCGGAGTGGCCTTTATAGCCGCCTGGCGAGAGAGAGGCGAGGCGGCAGCCAGACAGTGGCGGCCGACGGCAACGACGTGCAGGGCGGGGCGAAGCGGCGTCGCATGGGCGCAGCGACGCGGCGCGTGGCGCGAAGCGGCGTCTTGCCATTGCGTGGGCAATGGCGGCGCCGGAGGCGGCGGGGACGGGGCCAGCTGGGCCACTGGGCCAGAGAAAAAGGGAAATGGGCTAAAAGGCCCACAAGGATTTGGCCCAAAAGAAAAAAAAAAACGAAACCAAATCCAAATCCAAAAACCAAAAATTCGAATAAAAACCAAATGAAAGCAAACTAAATTCATTTTGAAATTTTTAGGGTCATTTCAAGCAGTGTCTCGAGATGCGGCCGGAAAGAATCCTCTTAATGGCCCGTACGGAGAACACTTAGCCGTGAAGAAATGGTAACATGCCAGTACTTCGTGTGAGCTAGGGTGATTATTTGATACGGGGGTAATTAGATCGATCCCATATGAGAATCAGTAACAACACAATAAATTAAGCTTGGCAAATACAATGGTCGAATCCAGATTTTATTTTAAAGGATTAGCACTGATCCGGAAACTTGACAATATAGGACCATCATATATACTGAAAATCTTCTTTTCGTGTATACCTGACGCTGATTGATGCCACGCGAAAAATCCTGCAACCCAACGCCACGATATTAAGTCTGAATTAGGGATGGCAACGGGTCTGGGTACCTCCGGGTCCAACTTCCATGGACCCGGACCCAATACTAGAAATTTGGACTCTGACCCGGGCCCAAAATCAATCACGGGTCCAAACTCGGACCCAGACCCGAATTCTTCCATGGAGAGAGTACTAGTGTTCTGCAGAGAAGGAAGCGCTCAGCTCTGCATCCGCACGACGACTCTACCTTCCAATCCATTCACCTTCTCATTAGTCGTGCTTAAGATAAGATTAGAAAAAGAAGAGATGAGGATTTGAGACATAACAGTATGTATACAATGGTATATTCATGAACATATGAGCGTATATATCTCATCGGGTCTGGATCTGGGTATCCATGGATCCAAAATGAGACCCAACCCGAAGTAACATACCTGTGGGTCCAAATTTAGATCCGGACCCGTCGGGTCGGGTACCCGGACCCATGGGTTTTTTTGGTCATCCCTAGTCTTAATTAAGCAACCAAAATTGCATCGAAATAAGCGTTATATATTTATTTTCACCTCAATTAAGTCATGATGTTGGATAGTAGAATTGTCCACGTGACATCAATCAGCGTCAGGTATGCACGGAAAAAAATTTACATACCAGCTCCACAGAATTTATTTCCATATATACTACAAGAAAAAGGATCATCACCTCTTTTTCGGTGGACAAAGATCCATCACTTGTGCAGCCGGTGAATAAAAGGACACATATTTATCAGCGCAGTGCAATTGTTACGCTAAAGTTTAGAATAACCACGCCCGTTACACTAACTATTTCGCTACAGCAACTGTTGCGGTGCGTGGACTGCTACAGTTGAGTACGACATAGTGCTTCTCAATCGTGACATATTTGTGTTGATCTCTACCCGTTTTATTTTATCTTTTAGAGAAGAAGATCAGGTACTCTGTTAATTGCTATACTTGATATTGTTCAAAGACAAATTCATAAACTTCCAGCACGCAACGCGTGCTGACATCCAGCAACACCGCAATATAGGCGCATCAATTCGATTCTCTAGTATTTGTATAGATGGATGGAGATTAGATTTGATCCATTCGGATTTTGAGAGGGGGGGGGGGGGGGGCAAAACAAAAAAGGTAAAAACACCTTCGTACATCTAACGGCCCTAGGCCACCTTTCGTACACTTCGAACCGGAGAATGCGGTGCACAGCACGTTGCTTTGGGCCTTTGGTAGACCGGATTGATTTAGGCTTACTAGACCAGCTTTTCCAAATAAATTGCACCGGACCAGTTTGGTACCGTGACAAATATCGCGATTTGGTTTGCTCAGATTTCGCCCATAAAGGCCCCTACCTCAATCCTTGGGCCAGGCCAGCAATGAACCATGACACATTGACACCATAGTTCTTCTTCGTCGTCTTCCTCTCCTTTAGATGAAAGCCCTGATGTTCTATGATTGGAAGTATGAAATGGAAGGTACTAATTGATTATTAGCAAAGCGCATTGGTGTTTGAGGCCTGTGCAATGATAAATAAACTAAATCGATTTCATTTTCAATTGGAGATGCCACCACATATTAACAGATAACTACGGTGTTTTGACTATTCTTGTTCCTCAAAACCATTCTCATTTTTGGCAACAGTGTCCAAAAGGGTAAAAGCTTCAAGCCATGATGGACACCTCACAACTATGCGAGAAATTACAGGCATTGCTAAATTTAAGCAACTAAGGGACTGTTTGGCAACAAAGTATTTTCATAGTTTCTAGGCAAAACCATGGTTTTTGAGAATACCGTGGTATTTTTGGCAACATGGTGTTTGGAAGCAACCCAAAAAAACTCTGTTTTGAAAACCATGGTATTGCCAATACCATGGTATTTTTGGAGTATTGAAAACTCTACTCAGAGTGGAGTTTTGGGCTTTTGGTGTTGGTGTAGAGAGTGAGGTGTCAATACTTTGAAAATACCATGCAAAAGACTTTGTAGCCAAACAGTTTGTAGTTCCAAGAAAAACCATGATTTCAATAGTGGTAGGTGAAACCATGGTATTTATGCCAAAACAATTTCTAAGCCATGGCTTTGTAATACCATGGTATTAAAAAACTTTGCTTCCAAACAGGGCCTAAATCTATAGAGTAATTTTGGTTCAAATTGGCCAACACATGTTTCTGCGTTTTGTTATCCATGCCATGTTGGGGACTAGTGACATCTGATTTATTTCTTCTCCTCCTCCTCTATTATTGCCTAGTGCCCATGCCCGGATGCACTCATGCACCCCTATGGCTAAATCCAAGCACCGGCCTTGCGCTCAACCCATAATTTCTAGAGTACCAAACAAATAAGCTCAACATAGGGGTAAAGTTTCCGATCGTTCCGAAGGACAACGAAAACGGAAGCTCTTTTTCGGAAACGAAAATGGAAATAATTTTTTTTTTTTGTCGGAAACGAAAACAGAAACGAGAAATCTAATTCCACGAAAACGAAAATTTCGTATAAGTAAAACCGGAAACTAAAAATGAAAATAGGCTGAAAGGGGAAACGGGCTTGGCCCAAAAATGAGAAGGGGGAATTTATATTTATTTATGAATTAAAATAATCTTATAAATACAAATAGTTTTGTATTAAATATTAAATAGAGTTCAAAAATTTCAAAAAAAAATATCAAAAACACTTTGGAACATTTTGATCCTAGAAAAATTATTTTTAGCATAATTTTATCTTTATTTTTTATAAATAAATTCATTTTATGAATATAAAAATAGCAAAATGGTATTTATCAACTCAAAAAAATCTAAGATAAATCTAAGAAAATCTTAAATGAACATCTAACAATAATATACACATTTTAGGGTGTTAAACCTTTGTAGTTGATGGAGCAAGAGGATATAACTATATGGATGAGGACATGATGGTCTGATATGAGAGACAAATAATGTGCCAGCTGACAAACATGAGAAAATTTTTCTAGTATACCATTGAATATACTATTCTTATGTCCACATTGGAGGTGGAATATTTTATACTGTTCTTGTAGTCATGTATATTGTGATTTTCAACTATGTTGTTGTGGAATTTTTCACTTTCGTTTCCATCTCTGCTCCATTCCATTCCGTATTCATTTCTGTCACTATCCGTTTTCGTATCCGTTTCCGGGGTTTTCGAATTCATTTTCGTTCCCGGTAAAAAATGTGCAAACGGAAACGGGACAGTCATTTACCGAACGTTTTCGTACCATTTTCATCCCGAGCTCAACATGCTTTTCTGCAGATGGTAAGTTGGTACTCCCTTCGTCAAATTTATAAAGATTATTTATTCTTAGTATATAAACGAAGAAGACATTAAAAATGACTATATTACCTATGATTATTACCACTAAGTATTATATTCAACACATGCATGCAAAAAATATAAAATATAAAATATATTTATTATGGTTATAAAGGAAACGCCACATTAATTTTACATTGAAATATAAAATACGTTCTATATTTATGATAAAAACATTAAAAGAAATACGTCTTAAAAAAATTTGGACGGAGAATAAAAGATACTCCCTCTGTCCCACAAAGAGTGCATTTCTAATGTTCAAAATTTGTCCTACAAAGAGTGCATCTTAGTCCGTAGGGCCCAGCTGTAAGTGTATGCATGCTCATTTAAGTGCATATGGAAACCGAAGCACCAACATGCTCATGCATGGAGTAATGAGGGTCACATTAGTCATTTACTTTGCACACTTATCTGTCTTAAAAAACCTAGAAATAAATTATTTGTGAGATAGAGGGAGTACGCTCAAAACATCAATGCATTTGCATGCATCGTTGCACCATTAAATTCAGTTTTGCTAATACTCTGACCCAACTTGAAAGTTGGGAGTGTATAGGTATCATCTGGATGTTTTTTTTCTCAGAAAACATCCAAACTTTGGACCGTACGATCAAAACATACATCCGTAGGATCAACCCATCTCGAATTCAGGGGGGCGTGCATCAATCTGAAAGCAAATCCAATGGCCAGGAATTTGGATGATGGTTAATAAAGAAAACATCCGGATAAAACTTATCAAAACCCAACTTGGAATCCTCCCTAATTATCTGATCTAACTTGGCTGGATATCTCCATTGTTGTTTGCATCAAACGCCTCCGCGACGCGCCGTCCATCTCCTTCCTCAGCTTCTTTACCCTCTCGATGACCGCCTCCACCGTCAAATCCACGGCGTCCTTGAGCGTCTCCAGCTTGGACCTAGGGTCCGCGTACACCAGCCCAGGAATCAGGCTAATCACCGTCTCCGTCATCCGCTCCGCGACGTCCGGCGGGATCCTCCGGAGCGTCTCCTCAATGCTGGCGTTGCCGCTCCGAATGTCATCCTCGGCGATGAACACCGAGTACGTGTCGTGATCGTCGGGTAAGTGCCACTTGTACTGCGTGTACGCGGACGACGGGTGGAAGAACACCGGCACACAACCAGCCAGGATGGCATCGAACGCCGACCGCCGCGTGTACGTGTCGCCCGGCGGCTGCAGGCAGAAGCGCGTAACCTCGAACACGCGCATGAAGGTGCTAGGGACGAGGCACTTGTTCTCGCCCTTCCGGCACTGGACCAGGTTGCAGAAGCTGGACGAGTCGCACTGCCTGATGAGGTGGTTTCGGATCGAGTTAGGGTCCCCGGGGCGCGTGCCGCCGGCGAAGGAGAAGAGCCACTCGCGCTTCATCCCGCGCATCCGCTGCTGCCACTCGAAGATGTCGGCGTCCTTCGCCGGGTGGAAGTAGGTTGGGTACGGCACGGCGAAGTCGAAGTCCGTCCAGGGCAACTTCTCGACGAAGAGCACCGTCATGTTCTGCACGGCCGGCAGCCGGAGGAGCCTGTTGCCCCACTCCGAGTCGCTGTCCGTCTGCCTATGGTGGTCCCACGCCGTCCTGCCGGACAGCACGAAGTGGTCGCGGCCGCCCATGGCGCGCCACTCGGGGCGGCGTGTGAGCCAGTCGACGAGCTCGAGCGACGCGGCGTCCTTGGACGAGGCATTGTTGCCCCACAGGTGCCGCACCACGTCGAACCCAGCGTAGAACGGCACGAAGACGGCGACGGCGTGGGAGGAGTCGTCGGTGAGGCAATCGTACTGCCTGATGCGGCTGTGGAAGATGACGTCGAGGCCGAAGTGGTCCGTGGCGTACCATCCCTCGTCAGTAAACACGCCGTCCGCGTTGTCCATCTGCTCACCGAGGCCGGCGTTGTTGAGGTACACGCACATGTTCATCCACGGGTACCACTCGCGGCAGTGGCCGAGGATGTCGGCGTTGAACCGCGGCGGCAGGTCGTGGATGTACACGTACCGCCCTTGGCAGGCGTCGTCGACGTCGACGTGCCGGTGCCTCTCATCCTCCGCCGTCGTGAGCGCACGGGAGGATGGGAGGTTCCGAAATTGCTCTTCTTGCTCGAGGAGGAAACCTTGGGAGTCTTCGCCATCGGACGTGGCGGCGACGAGTGACGGGTGCGGTGAGCTGACCGGGGCGCTGTCGAAGACCGAGTGATTGCAGTAGACGATGAGAAGCCACGGTGTGGCCGCCAGAGTAGCGAGGAAGAGCAAGCGAGGCAGCCAACGTATATCCATGCTCTCTTCTTGTCACTGAGAGTTCCTTTCCGACTTCTGAGAGTAGTGTAATTAAGCGTGCCGAAGCTATAAATAACCATGCGTGTGCAGAACTCTGATTGATTAGATATACGTGGTGACCTAAAGCTCAAATGGAGCAAAATCGTAGGCAGTTTATGTGTAGTAGTACTACTGAGCTAACTGTGACTTTTGAGTTGTACGATGTAGCAAAAAAAAAAAAAAACCCGAAGCACAGACTCTCTACATTGTACATCAATCAACCACGGCACCTTTATATTCCTATTGCATTCCCATCTCTCCTATCCCATTATCAAGCATCCCCAAATATAAGTGTGCGTGGTAGCGTACGTGATGGTGTGTATGGATTGTGTACGTATCCTTAGAGTATATTCAATAGTGCGGTTTTAGCTGTCTCTTAGTTATACCATGTAAGCAAAATCTTATGTAGAGGAGAGAAAACTTAAGAAAAGAGAATATGATGTCTATTATGCAAGAGATAAACTAATCACGCAAACCAACACAAAAAGTAACGATTTTAAAGATATAATGAAGATGAATGGTTTTAAAAATGTCTATTGAAGATATTGTCTCTAGTGTTGTTTTTAGGTGATTTGAAATCTTTAGAGACAATATCCAAACAAAGACTATTATACATGGTTATACCTCTTAAAAAAATATAAGTGCTTGTGTGGAATGCGTAAGAGTGAAAGTGGGAAAACGCGCCTTCTTTATCCTACCGACTGATATAAATTCTAAAATAGTGATATTAATTAGATGGCACGATTTTTACGGTTTCTCTTGTGAGCACCACAAATGAACAGCAGTTTTTCGAAGTCCAAAAATACTAAAACCCTAAAATCCTAAACCTAGACTCTAAAATTCTAAACCCTAAATAGTGATGTTAACTTGATGGAACAAGAGGTGTGTAAAATTTGACCGGGGACGTGCGTTCATCGAAGCTGCACTGGACTGATCGGTCAATGGCTGGGCTTCACGCACAATGCAGCCTTGCTGTGAATTGTGATGCTCCACATATAGTATATAACTAGGTAGGGTTACGCGCTGCGCCGTGTAAAATTTGGTCTGATGATTATCTCTAAAAAAGGTATCAGAACTAAAATATATTTTCAATTTTTTTCTCCGGTTTTTTAAAAAATATGCTAGCTAGGAGTTATTGAAAAATTTGCAGCACCATGTGTCCTCTTTATGCGAGCCCAAATTTGGTCAGATGGTTACCTTTTTTTAAAAGAAAATGAGTTGCTAGGAGTCAACGTCGAATCTGAACTTCAGCGTGCATCTTTTTGCAAAAAAGCGTTTATAGAACTAAATGTAATTTTCAAAAAAATGGGTTGCTATAAGCCATCGCCGAATTTGCAAAATTGTAAGGACCTTTCTATAAAAAAAACTTCTCTAAAAAAGGTATAAGAACTAAAATATATTTTCAATTTTTTCTCCGATTTTTTAAAAAATATGCTAGCTAGGAGTTATTGAAAAATTTGCAGCACCATGTGTCCTCTTTATGCGAGCCCAAATTTGGTCAGATGGTTACCTTTTTTTAAAAGAAAATGAGTTGCTAGGAGTCAACGTCGAATCTGCGAACTCGCGTGCACCTTTTTTGCAAAAAAAACGTGTATAGAACTAAATGTAATTTTCAAAAAAATGGGTTGCTATAAGCCATCGCCGAATTTGCAAAATTGTAAGGACCTTTCTATAAAAAAAACTTGGGGGATCTGAACTTAATTTCAATTTTTTAGGGTCTTTTTTGCAAAATAACTTGAGGAAGGACTTACACATAATTTAATTTTTTCAGACGTTTTTTTTTTGGAAAAGAGTGACGTGGAAGCCTGGGAGCTCGGCATTCCTTCCAGGCTTAATAGAGTTAGTATTGGCCATAATTCTAGATTCATCTATCACGCTTCTGTGATTAAAGAGGGATTATTTTTTATAATTCCTCTATGTTCCTAGGAAGGACCGAAAAAGATGGTCTTCGTTTTGCGTCGATGCGAGCATGCGACTCCTAGAGACCGCGCGTGGGTTTGCAGACTTGCAGGCAGCCTCGGCCTCGGGTTGTCAGAGGAGTTGACATGGGCATAATTTTATCTTAGATCAAGAGTAATTATGGCAGAGCGTTAATCAATTTGCTCGATCTTCGGGGCTGGATCGCCGCGCGAGACGACTTCACGCGTGGCCGAATCGATCGAGAACCAGAGGGGCGTTGGGGTTTCACCACCGGCTGCGTAATGCATAAGCAACGGAGGACGGTGTTACACATGCAACGCCCGGACGACAACCGTCGCAGAGACGTGCAGCGTTCCCTTGCGGCAGCAGCTACTGCTAGCTTGCACAAAATATGCACTCGATCCTAACTGATAACCAAATGGAATGTCAAATATGATGTACTACTACTACATGGGTGATTCCCGGGAGGAGTATGGTTTAGCGTGCATCAATGATGAAATGCCCCCAAAAATTCAAACAAGAAATCAAACCCTAATTTGAAGCTTAATTGGTGTTTATTTCGGTTTTGATATGAGATTTGGATTTTGGGTTGGAGTGGTTGAGAACTTACCTGTTTTCCTCGCTTGGACCGCCAGTCTGTCGGCCTCCTCCCTCGCGACAGGTCGCCACCCGCTTGCTCGGTCCTTCGAGCTCCGCCCGGTCTCCGCGTCTTGTCGCGCGCCTGCTCCCATCGTCCTCACGCGCGTCATCCTCAGCCTCGCCGACCGCACCCAACCGCCCCCGCCCGTGCCATGCCCTGCTCGCCTCGCGTCATCCCCGCTTACTCCTCTCTCTGCTCGGTTGTCGCCAATCCCATCGCCGCGCGTCACCTTCGCCTCACCGCTCACGCTCGCCTAGCCCCGTCACCTCCCCGCCTCGCTCCGCGCAACCCGCCGGCCAACTGCCCCTCGCCATCCCCTGCGCCATCAGCCCCGCCTCGCGCCCATGCTACGCCCGGCTATAAAAGCCGCGCGCACCGCCTCATCTACCTCGCCCCGCTCTTCGTCTTCCTCGGTGAGCCCCCCCCTCGTTCTCCTCCCCGGGCGAGGGCCATGCCATCGCCCTTCTTCTTCGACACCAAGCCCCCGCCGCCACTCACTCCCCGCCCCCGAGCTAGCCCTAACCCTAACATAACCCTTCGCCTCCGTCACCTCCGCCGCCGCCCACTCTTCTTCCCCAGCGTCGATGCCAAATTTCCCCCGCGCCGCCGCCCCGCTCACCCACTCGAGCCGAACCCTAACCCCCCGATCTCTCTGTGCCTCCTTCTGTCTCTCTACGCAGGGGGACCCACCGGTCAGCCCCCTTTTTGCGCCTCGCCACTCCGCCTTGCCGGGCCCGCACGTCAGTGGCACTGAGCCACGGACCCACGCTCCAGCCTTCGCTTCGTCGGCCCACTTGTCGGCCTCGCCATCTCACTACCAGGCGGGCCCCGCTGGCCAGGAAACGAGGAAACCGAGGTCGTTGGTGATGAAGTGAAGACTCCCAAAGCAAAAAACCTGCCCCGGAGCGAAGGTGATGCCGCTGTTGAAAGCCATCAAAGTTGCCTGTGTTGATCTTCGCGCACCCCTACCTGGCGCGCAAATTGTCGATGTTTGGTATTGGCAATGAATGTGGGGGTGTGTGTTTGCGGGGTTAGGCGCTAGATCAGGAACTCGATGGTAACACAATACGAAGGATTTAGACAGGTTCAGGCCCTCTGCGGTGGAGGTAAAATCCTAGTCCTGTGTTCTGGGATTGCTTGACGTTGATGTTGTTTTTTGTTGTTCCCCTCCTCTACGCCTCCCTATCTCTCTTATATAAAGGAAGAGATAGTAGTGAAAGTGCATCTAGGCACTTATGTTGTTTTGGTGATTAATGACAAATGATTAATGACAAACGCATGTAATGTCAATCAATGTAATTGTACAAATTCTTAACTTAGTGCTTAACAAATGACAAACCTCTAATATGTTTATATTGTTATGAGACTAACATGTTTATTGCCTAGTTGAATATTAGTCTCATCTATTTTAGAGGAAAATCAATTGGGATGGTTAAGCAAAAATGAGGTATGCAATCTCGGTATTCCTTCCATATTTGTCATTGCATTCCTCTTTAACAAATGCATATTGAATTCTAAGTAACTTGTTGATTTCATATATGCACATTGATTCTTGTCATAATTGCTTGTGCATATATATATTCATTTGAGTTCATTATGTGCTTTGTTTCTAATATGTTTGTGTTAACTAGAGTTAAACTTCATTGCTTCATATTGACTTAGTGCATACATGCCTTAGTTGTGTATCTTCTAATGCACCTCTCTTAGTGATGTTTAATTTAGAATTGGATCACATTATTTACTCTCATTCCAAATATTGTTTGCACATGTGTAATTCGTGTATATTCTATCATGTGCTTCATTTAAGCAAAGTCTGTGGTTCTTGCCATGATTTAAGTGATTCTTCGTATTGGCTATTATCTCTCTAGTGCAGTTAGATCAATCATATATTCATCATAATGCACTTAGCAGAGAATATTTCTATTGTCAAGTGTTTCCATTCATAATGTGCTTCTTGATATGAAACACCTGTTATTATCAATTTATTCAATATATCTTTAAAGCTTGTGGGACTAATATGTTTGCTGAGTGCTTTGATAAGAGTTAGGTCCCAAAGCTGTGTGTATGATGACCAAGATGGTTTAAAGGATGACAAGCGAGTCAAAGTCAAATAAGACGACGGTGTCACCAAGAGCTGAGGACTAAGTCAAGAACGACTTGGCGTGAGGATCGTCTTGGTGATGATCGAGGTCAAGGTCGGAGAGGACGAGAGTCTCATGAGGTGAATCGCGTCGAGGTTGACAAGACGAAGGGCGTCATCAATCTTTGTGGAAGAGTTATCATGCACCGTGCATCCGCAAGAAGTCGGCATGTAAGCTTAGTGTAAGACTTAGATTTTGTGTTAAATTTGAGTCTAAGGATTGCCGTACTATTAAGAGGGATGCAATCGTTGAAATTACTTAGACATGTCTCAAGTGCTCAAAAGTGGTCTATCCTTGTCTAAGATTGAGAAACCCAAGTCACACTTTGTTCACCTAGGTGTAGGTGGGTTGGTGTGAGGGTTAGAAGTGTTGTTTGTATCGGAAAGTGAGAATTTGAGGTCTCCTTGTGGATTTTTTTGTGCAATATGATTTTATCCTTTGGGATTTGGGTGGTGAGACCTTGTTAGTTGTGTAGCCCTCGTTCTTAGCTTTCCGAAAAGTCCGAATTCGTCGAAATCGGAGTCCGGGATCAAAAGTTATGCCCGTTTTCGTCCGGCTACTGTGTGCTGCCTGGGAGATCCGGAGTATCCGGACATTTTGTCCGGAGACTCCGGATGATCCGGAGTATCCGAACATTCCGGAGTATCCGGATGATCCGGAGTGTCCGGGTTAAATGTTCGGAGTCTCCGGGTTGCCCAGTTCGGTCCAAACGGCTAGTTTTTTTGGGTTCCTCTATTTAAAGCCCCCTTCTTGCCCACTTCAAAGGAGCCGTTGGGGGATATTTTGCTGGGTATTAGAGGTGTTCTTTGTGAGTGTTTGAGCCCCCAATACTCCTCCCTACTCCTTAGATCTTAGTGATCCCCTTTTGTGAAGGGTTGGGTAGTGGAGAGAGGTGTTTGGATTGAGGATTGATTTGAGAAGTGGAGCTGGTTCCTTGGTGCTTTGAGGTGTTATTCTTAGGTTGTGTTTGTTTAGGCTGGTGCTGGAGTAGAAGCTGCTGGAGCTGGAAGAAGCTAGCTGGCCTGCTGAAGCTGGAGGCTGGAGCTGGAAGAGACTTGATGAAGGGGATGTTAATTTTTTGTAAATAAGATCAAGTTGCAACGGTACCAGGTAAGTGGGATTTTTAGAAGCTCCAGTCAGCCCGAGAAGCATCGTTTTCCTTGCTTCTCTCGTGTAGTGCAAATTGGGCTGGAGCTTCTCCTCTCCAGCTAGCTGAAAAATTACTGTTTGTTTTGGCTTGTGACTTATGAAGGCCTAGAAGCCAAATAAACCTAAGCAGAAGCCTAAACAAACACAGCCTTAGTGATCTTGAGCTCCCAAAAGCCCCTCTAACCCTAGATCTTAGTGATCCCCTTTGAGTGAAGGTTTGGGTGTGAGAGTGGGTAGTGATCGGATTGAGTGTGATTAGTGTGTTGAGCACTTGAGGTGGACTCTAAGTGAGTTCTCCGGGAGCATTTGTTGCTCTTGGAGGTTGAGGTCTCCTAGACGGCTATGAGTTGCCGGTGAGCTTCCAAGCTTTGTGTGGAAGGCCACCGAAGGTTTGTGAAGGTCCGATTCCGCCACCGCAAGGAAAGGAATCAAAGAAGTGAAGACCGGCGAGTGCATTGTGCAACACCGGGAGGAAGAGGGTTGAAAGAGACCCCGGCTCAAGTGTGACCGAGCCGCTTCAACGGAGACGTAGGATCCCCTCAAGGATCCGAACTTCGGGATAAAATCTTCGTGTCTCCTTCCTTACTTCGGTTTCCTCTTTTGCTCATCCGCTTAATTTGCTTTCGATTCTTGTGATTAGATCAATTAGATTGTGTCTACTGCATCTATTCTTGCTTGTATCCTTACTTTGTTGCAGTAGAGTAATTTGTATCTCTTGAATCGAAGGAGTAATTAATTTTATTGCACTCTCTCTATTCTGACCGAAACAGGCAACCCGGAGTATCCGGTATATTAATCCAGAGTATCCGGACTAAATATCCGGAGTCTCCGAGTTACTGTCTCGGGCTGAATTGTCTAAGTTGCAAAACTTAATTATCCCAATTGTTTCCGCATTATCTCTGATAGATTAATTTAAATTGGGTATAATTTTGTAATCGCCTATTCACCCCCCCTCTAGGCCGACATCCTGGTCCTTTCAAGTAGAGTCCAACTCGGTTATAATAGGGAGGAGTCCGAGTTGGTTACAAGCCCGCAGATCCCGTCCTTCCTTATCAAGGACGATATCCTTTTCGGTTACAATATTATCTATAAGGGGATGATTTCCTTCTATTATTCCTTCGCGGACTCCAGCGGGATGGCTCGCATGGTGCTGGATCCACTCGCCTGGCCCGGATAAATAAACTAAATCAATTTTATTTCCAATTGGAGATGCCACCACATATTAACAGATGGCTACGATGCTTTGACTATTCTTGTTCTCCAAAACCATTGTCTCATTTTTGGCAACAGTGTTCAAAAGGGTAAAGGCTTCAAGCCATGATGGACACCTCACAACTATGCGAGACGTTACAGGCATTGCTAAATTTAAGCAACTAAGGGCCTGTTTGGCACCAAAGTATTTTCATAGTTTTTAGGCAAAACTATGGTTTTGGAGAATACCGTGATATTTTTGGCCATAAGGTGTTTGGAAGAAACAAAAAAAAACTATATTTTGAAAACTATGGTATTACCAATACCATGGTATTTTTGGAGTATTGAAAACTCCACTCAGAGTGGAGTTTTGAGCTTTTGGCATCACTTCATCATGCAAAAGACTTTGTAGCCAAACAGCTTGTAGTTCTAAAAAAAAAAATCATGGTTTCAATGGTGATAGGTGAAACCATGATATTTATGCCAAAACAATTTTTAAATTATGGTTTTGTAATACCCTGATATTAAAAAACTTTGCTTCCAAACAAGGCCTAAATGTGTAGAGTAATTTTGGTTGAAATTGGCCAACACATGTTTCTGCGTTTTACTATCCATGCTATGTTGGGGACTAGTGAAATGTGGTTTATTTCTTCTTCTTCTCCTCTATTATTGCCTACTCCCTCTGTCCCACAAAGAGTGCATTTCTAGAATTTTTAAGACAGATTAGTGTGCAAGGTAAATGACTAATGTGACCCTCATTACTCCATACACAAGCATGCTGGTGCTTCGGTTTCCACAACCACTTAAATGAGCATGCATACACTTACAGCTGGGCCCTACAGACTATAAATGCACTCTTTGTGGGACAAAATTTGAACACTAGAAATGCACTCTTTGTGGGACAGAGGGAGTACGTGCCCATGCCCGGATGCTCCCCTATGCCTAAATCCAAGCACCGGCCTTGCGCTCAACCCATAATTTCTAGTACCAAACAAATAAGCTCAACATGCTTTTCTGCATATGGTAAGTTAGTACTCCCTTCGTTAAATTTAAAAGGCTTATTTATTCTTAATTAGATATAAACAAAGAAGACATTAAAAATAACTATATTACCTCTAATTATTACCACTAACTATTAAATTAATTTTACATTGAAATATGAAATGCGTTCTACATTTATGATAAAAATATTAAAAAAAAGGGAGCGTATAGGCATCCGGATGTTTTTGTCCCAAAAAACATCCAACTTTGGACCGTACGATCAAAACACACATATGTAAGATCAACCCACCTCGAATTCAGGGGGGTGTGCATCGATCTGAAAGCAAATCCAATGACCAAGAATTTGGATGATGGTTACTAAAGAAAACATCCGGATGAAACTTATTAAAATACACATATTTATTTGGATAATTTTTAGAACAAAAACATTCGGATGATGCCTATACACTCCCAAAAAAATCATTTGCATGCATCGTTGCACCATTAAATTCTGTTTTGCTAATACTCTGACCAAACTTGGTATCCTCCCTAATTATCTGATCTAACTTGGCTGGATATCTCCATTGCTGTTTGCATCAGATGCCCCCGCGACGCGCCGTCCACCTCCTTCCTCAGCTTCTTTACCCTCTCGATGACCGCCTCCACCGTCAAATCCACGGCGTCCTTGAGCGTCTCCAGCTTGGACCTAGGGTCCGCGTACACCAGCCCAGGAATCAGGCTAATCACCGTCTCCGTCATCCGCTCCGCGACGTCCGGCGGGATCCTCCGGAGCGTCTCCTCTATGCTGGCGTTGCCGCTCCGAATGTCATCCTCGGCGATGAACACAGAGTACGTGTCGTGATCGTCGGGTAAGTGCCACTTGTACTGCGTGTACGCGGACGCCGGGTGGAAGAACACCGGCACACAGCCGGCCAGGATGGCGTCGAACGCCGACCGCCGCGTGTACGTGTCGCCGGGCGGCTGCAGGCAGAAGCGCGTAACTTGGAACACGCGCATGAAGGTGCTAGGGATGAGGCACTTCTTCTCGCCCTTCCGGCACTGGACCAGGTTGCAGAAGCTGGACAAGCCGCACTGCCTGATGAGGTGGTGCCGGATCGAGTTAGGGTCCCCGGGGCGCGTGCCGCCGGCGAAGGAGAAGAGCCGCTCGCGCTTCATGCCGCGCATCCGCTGCTGCCACTCGAAGATGTCGGCGTCCTTCGCCGGGTGGAAGTTGGTCGGGTACGGCACGGCGAAGTCGAAGTCCGTCCAGGGCGACTTCTCGACGAAGAGCACCGTCATGTTCTGCACGGCCGGCAGCCGGAGGAGCCTGTTGCCCCACTCCGAGTCGCTGTCCGTCTGCCTATGGTGGTCCCACGCCGTCCTGCCGGACAGCACGAAGTGGTCGCGGCCGCCCATGGCGCGCCACTCGGGGCGGCGTGTGAGCCAGTCGACGAGCTCGAGCGACGCGGCGTCCTTGGACGAGGCATTGTTGCCCCACAGGTGCTGCACCACGTCGAACCCAGCGTAGAACGGCACGAAGACGGCGACGGCGCGGGAGGAGTCGTCGGTGAGGCAATCGTACTGCCTGATGCGTCTGTGGAAGATGACGTCGAGGCCGAAGTGGTCCGTGGCGTACCATCCCTCGTCAGCAAACACGCCGTCCGCGTTGTCCATCTGCTCACCGAGGCCGGCGTTGTTGAGGTACACGCACATGTTGATCCACTGGTACCACTCGCGGCAGTGGCCGAGGATGTCGGCGTTGAACCGCGGCGGCAGGTCGTGGATGTACACGTACCGCCCTTGGCAGGCGTCGTCGACGTCGACGTGCCGGTGCCTCTCATCCTCCGCCGTCGTGAGCGCACGGGAGGATGGGAGGTTCCGAAATTGCTCTTCTTGCTCGAGGAGGAAACGTTGGGAGTCTTCGCCATCGGCCGTGGCGGCGACGAGTGACGGGTGCGGTGAGCTGACCGGGGCGCTGTCGAAGACCGAGTGATGGCAGTAGACGATGAGAAGCCACGGCGTGGCCGACAGAGTAGCGAGGAAGAGGAAGCGAGGCAGCCAGCGTTTGCCGCCGTTGGCGGCTGTCCTCTCCATGCTCTCTTTTTTTTGTCGCGGAGAGTTCCTTTCCGACTTCAGAGAGTAGTGTAATTATTAAGGGTGCCGAAGCTAGAGATAACCATGCGTGTGCAGAACACCGATTGATATACGTGGTGACCTAAAGCTCAAATGGAGCAAAATCGTAGGCAGTTTATGGGAAAAAAAGCCTAAATATACAACATATATTACAAAATTTCAAAACTATACAATATTTTTAAAAAATTGCAAAAGTGACAGTGGGGCCGCCATGTGGGCGGCGTCACATCGGCACGGCGTCGACCCTGCTGCCGCCGCATAGGACGGCGGGCAACAGTGGCAGCTGGCACAGACCCTCCCCCTGTCCCTCGGTCCCACGGCCCTGGCTGCCGCCAGACTGGCAGCGACCAGTGGCACCGCCTTGACCTCCTCGCCGCACCTGCCTCCACGGCCGTCAGGCTGCTGTGGACGGCGGGCAGCTGTGGCCTCCCGCCTGAGCCCCCTCCGGACCCCCTCTCGCACGGCTCCTCCACAGTGTGTCTCCTCCCACCCGTTGCTTGGTCGTGAAGGGCAAGACTTTCATTTTTTAATGCGCCAATTTATTTTCTTTGGATACTTTGGGCGCCCGAAAGGTGCATGCATGTGGTTTAAACAGCGACCGGTGGTTGAAATAGCACGATGTGTCACGTCAATTTCTACCGTGTTGGAATCCAATGCCGCATAAAATGAAGATTACGGCTAATAATAGAGCTAAGTAACGCCGCTTAATCCGTAATAATTGTCATTTATGTAAGCGTCCGCAGTGATGAGCTTTGTGCCTATAAAAACCGGGGTGCGCCGCTTCTCCTTACAGAGCAGAGTGTGAAAGAAGAGTTTGAGAGCATAGCGACTCTTTTGCGGTGCTTGCTTTGAGAGCTTGAAGGCAAGGCCAACAAACCGAGCGCCAAAACAGTAGATTAATTAGTCGGTGGTTATAGTTTGTTGGAATCCATTCGTGATATTTATTTTCCCTTACTACTTCTTTGACTTCATATTGTTGTTTTGCTCATGTAGATACCGACATTGTAGAGAGTGCACACGGCACTTCGACGCTATTCGGGAAGGAAGGCAAGCACCTCCTTTAGTCATGTTCATACCACATTTCATATAAACTAGCAATTTATGTATGCTCAGTGATATTTTGAATCTGGTAGATATATACCCACATTCCATATAAACTAGTAATTGTGTCGTAGCAACTAGAAATATCTATGTTCGTAGAAATATTCAAGCGGAGTAAAAGTTGAATTAAATATTCTTGCATAAAGATGGGTGTATGAGTATCCCGGAGGTCGGGACCTCGCAGCGACTTCCACTCCAACGATTATTAAGCTGAGCGAAGGATCGTATTATTTTTGGACGTAAGCACTACTTTGGACCCGGAAAGGAGTTGAGCTCCTTTCGAACTTTACAACTTCGAACGAAAGTAGCCGCATAATCCGACTTAAATATGGGTGGCGCGGGCTTACGGACATTGGTAAGTTATTTTGCCTTATTACATATTCGCTTCTTATTGTGGTTTTGCTTCGTGTAGATACCCGACCTTGCGAGATAGCGCACACGACCTCTACGCGGACGAAAAACTCATAACAAGGCAAGCACCTCCTTCAATCATGTTCATACCACTATCTTAGCAGATTAAGTTGTTATGAAGAAATGTATGTCGCATGTGTTACATTCAATTAACACCCTATATATGGTGGTGACCTACTTTAATACTCTGTGGTTTGTTTATTTTTTTCACAAAGTTTTAAATTTTTTTTATTTCATACATGATTTGTATCTTGCGGTATTTTTGACTTAACATTTATTGGGTCAAAGCTTCGAAGTTTTTGATCTTACGTACTACTTGGAGAAGGTTAGTTACAAGTCTTCATAAATAGTAGTATGTTTTGGTCGAGTCTTGATTTGAGTGACCAACTTGTTAGGTTAGATTGTCGTATTCGTTTGTGCAATTTATTGTTGACCTTACGGTGTAGTGTTATGCTATAGTGAAATGTTACGACGGTATTAGGAAACATTAGTACAATGCTATTATGATATTATGTGTGTGATAATCTATGTGATATTATGTGCGAAGAATGTGAATTAACCGTGACACCTAATAACTTTCGAACCAAAGTTGTCGCTTAATCTGACTTAAATAATCGCTGGTTACGAAGTTCGAATTTGTGTTAATTCATTTTGCCTTATTACTTATTCGACCGTATTGTTGTACTTATTTTTGGACGTAATCATTACTTGGACCGAAAGGAGTTGACCTCCTTTCGAACATAACTCCGAACCAAAGTTGCTACTTAATCTGACTTTAACACTGGTTGCAGAAGCAATTTGGACTGTTAATACATTTTGCCTTATTACTTATTCGACTTATTGTTGTACTTATTTTTGGGCGTAATCATTACTTGGACCCCAAAGGAGTTGACATCCTTTATGAACCTAATAACTTTCGAACCAAAGTTGCCGCTTAACTGACTTAAATCTTGGTTACGAAGTTCGGATTTGTGTTAATTCATTTTGCCTTTTTACTTATTCGAGTTCGTATTGTTGTACTTACTTTTGGGACGTAATCACAACTTGGACCGAAAGAGTTGACCTCCTTTCTGAACCTAATAACTCGAACCAAAGCTGCTTAACTGTCGACTTAAATATTGGTTGCACGGGTTGTAGACTAAGTTAATTCATTGTGCCTTATCACTTATTCGACTTTGTATTGCTTTGTACTTATTTTTTGGGCGTAATCATTACTTGGACCGAAAAGGAGTTGACCTCCTTCGAACCTAACAACTTTCGAACCAAAGTAGTAGCTTAATCTGAGTTAATTTTTTGACCTCGAAGGAGTCTCTGCAGAGGTCAGGACCCTTCCTGTCGAGCTTATGCTCGAACGCGTTACCTTGTATTTATTCCTTGATGATGATTCGCCGCAGCGAAGGACTGTTTTTTTCTGGACATTTAATATCTACTTGGACCGAAAGGAGTTGACCTCCTTTACGAACTTTACAACTCGAACCAAAGTATCCACTTAATCCGACTTAAATATTGGAGGGCCAAGTTCCGCACCATTGTAAGCTATTTTTCCTTATTACTTATTGGACTTCGTATTGTTGTTTTTTGCCGTGTAGGTACCGACACTGCAGAGACCGCGCACACGTTGACCTCGGCTGTCTAAAAACTCAACTTCGAGCAAGGCAAGCATCTCCCTTATATCATGTGCTAGCACACTTTAACCAAACTTATGTTGTTACGATGAAATGTATGTATGCATGCGTTTCTCCGAGTGAACACCATATATTGCGAACTGTAGATAAATCCTCATAATCCATAAAAATTGTGAATTAATCGTATCACCTAGAAATACATGCTGCACAAAAGATCGAAAAAACAACCAATTAATTTGTTAGCTACGTATGTTTGTTTGACTTAGTTAAATGACGAACTCTAAAATGTAAAAGTATACAATGTCTTTCTCAGTAGTATTTTACATGATATTACGAGTGTGGAATGTGGTTTTAGGATTTAAGTAAACTGCATATGTCTTGTGATAGTATGTTATGTAACATATATATAACTATATGTTGCCATACATTTTAAGCTATGCGTAATCAGTAATATTAATTCTTCGTAATTAAAATTTGAGTAATGCCAATATGTTTAAAGATGTTAGCGGTGCGTGTGTGCATTTATTGATGACTACAATTATGTAATTCTACAGTCCTCGATGGCGATCCCGCTTCATATATGGCATGGGGAGCCTAAAAAGTGGAGGCCCATTTGTCAAAGACATGCATAATTGTGCACACATAGAGACAATCAGAAATCCACCAGATATAGAGTTGCGTGCAGTAGCAAGAGCGGTTGCACGCGCTCTTAGTGTTGACCGTGACGCTTGTACAAGCTTTCGTGGTAGATGGGGTTAGGCCCCATGTAGTGCCAAATAGCTTGCTTTACGTGTCTGACCTATTCGAGCTTCAGAGAACGAGTGCCTGGCGATTCTACATGGAGAAGGCCGCACAGGAAGGGTTCGTGACTAGGTGTTCACGTGAAGCTGGTCCCTCGCACTACTGGGAGGCAGGACGAGCCGAGCCCAGAGAGGAGGACGTGGGGGTCAATGCGGACGAACAACCCGGAGCCAGAAGAGGAAATTGCGATGAGCTGCAGCAAGTCCCGCTCAAGGGGCTTGGCAGAGGACTGGCGAGATGGATGCGCCCGTCTCTGAGGTTGATGCGGATGCCCTAGCGGATGACCTCACCCTACTTATGGTGACGGTCCCGACGAAGATGAGGACTCGGGGCGTGAACGCATTTTTGCACTTACCGAACCCTGGCCGACCGTGTTCGGCCCGCTTGGATTTTTTCACGTAGCTCAAATGAAAACTTGTCGACATGAAAAAGTTGCGTCTTGGAATTCTCTACAACTTTCATGTAGACCAAAAATGATTGCAGCACATGAAGACCTCCAAAAATGCGATTCTATCAGACCATTCAATTTGGTCCGTGACATACGTGACAAAGTTGATATTTGGTCCGCGGGTAAACATGAAATGTATAGGTTTTAATTTACAAACGTATGTGCGTAACGGACTAAAGAGCAAATCAGCTGCATTCTTCGTAAAAAATAGACTCGACGTGATATTTCACGGCGACCGTGTTTAACTTGTCATATTTTTGCGTCCGTTATAATTAGCCCTTTTCAACTATACGAAAAATACATACAACGGAATATGTAATTACAATGTTTTTCCATAACATCGTAGTCAGTATAGAGAAGAGCAAATCAGCTGCATTCTTCCGAAAAAATAGACTCAGACGTGATATTTCACGGCCGGCCGAATATGCTTAAGTTGTCATATTTTTTTGCGCCGTCGTTATAATTAGCCATTTTCAACTATACGAAAATACATACAACGGAATATGTAATTACAATATTTTTCCATAATATCGTAGTCAGTATAGAAGACCAAATCAACTGCATTCTTCCTAGAAAAAATGGACTCATACGTGATATTTCACGGCCGGCCGAATGTGCTTAAGTTGTCATATTTTGCTTGTGACCGTGCTATAATTAGCCATTTTCAACTATCACGAAAATACATACAACGGAATGTGTAATTACAATGTTTTTCCATAACATCGTAGTCGGTATAGAGAAGAGCAAATCAGCTGCATTCTTCCAAAAAATGGACTCATACGTGATATTTCACGCCGGCCGAATATGCTTGTTGTCATATTTTTGCGCGAATCGTTATAATTAGCCATTTTCAACTATACGAAAATACATACTACTTGAATATGTAATTACAATGTTTTCCATAACATCGTAGTCAGTATAGAGAAGAGCAAATCAGCTGCATTCTTCCAAAAAATAGACTCAGACGTGATATTTCCACGGCCGGCGAATATGCTTAAGTTGTCATATTTTTTGGCGACTGCTATAATTAGCCATTTTCAACTATACCTAAAAATACATACAACGGAATATGTAATTACAATATTTTTCCATAATATCGTGAGTCGATAGAGAAGACCAAAATCAACTGCATTCTTCGAAAAATGGACTCATACGTGATATTTCACGGCCGGCCGAATGTGCTTAAGTTGTCATATTTTTGGCGCGACCGTTATAATTAGCCATTTTCAACTATACTTAAAAATACATACAACGGAATGTGTAATTACAATGTTTTTCCATAACATCGTAGTCAGTATAGAGAAGAGCAAATCAGCTGCATTCTTCGAAAAATGGACTCATACGTGATATTTCACGGCCGGCCGAATATGCTTAAGTTGTCATATTTTTCTTGCGACCGTTGCTATAATTAGCCATTTTCAACTATACGAAAATACATACAACGGAATATGTAATTACAATATTTTTCCATAACATCGTAAGTCAGATAGAGAAGAGCAAATCAGCTGCATTCTTCTGAAAAAATGGACTCATACGTGATATTTCACGGCCGGCCGAATATGCTTAAGTTGTCATATTTTGGCGACGTCGTTATAATTAGCCATTTTCAACTATACTAAAATACATACAACGGAATATGTAATTACAATATTTTTCCATAATATCGTAGTCAGTATAGAGAAGACCAAATCAAGCGCATTCTTCGAAAAAATGGACTCATACGTGATATTTCACTACGGCCGAATGTGCTTAAGTTGTCATATTTTTGCGCCGACCGTTATAATTAGCCATTTTCAACTATACGAAAATACATACAACGGAATGTGTAATTACAATTTTTTCCATAACATCGTAGTCGATAGAGAAGAGCAAATCAGCTGCATTCTTGAAAAAATGGACTCATACGTGATATTTCACGGCCGCCGAATATGCTTAAGTTGTCATATTTTTGCGCGATCGTTATAATTAGCCATTTTCAACTATAATGAAAATACATACAACGGAATATGTAATTACAATATTTTTCCATAATATCGTAGTCGATAGAGAAGAGCAAATCAGCTGCATTCTTCCGAAAAATAGACTCAGTGACGTGATATTTCACGGCCCAGAATGTGTGCTTAAGTTGTCATATTTTTGCGGCCGCTATAATTAGCCCTTTTCAACTATACGAAAATACATACAACGGAATGTGTAATTACAATGTTTTTCCATAACATCGTAGTCAGGTATAGAGAAGAGCAAATCAGCTGCATTCTTCCGAAAAAATGGACTCATACGTGATATTTCACGGCCGAATATGCTTAAGTTGTCATATTTTCTTGCGCGGGTTATAATTAGCCATTTTCAACTATCTGAAAATACATACTACGGAATATGTAATTACAATGTTTTTCCATAACATCGTAGTCAGTATAGAGAAGAGCAAATCAGCTGCATTCTTCGAAAAAATAGACTCGTGACGTGATATTTCACTACCACTAATATGCTTAAGTTGTCATATTTTTGCGCGATCGCTTATAATTAGCCATTTTCAACTATACGAAAAATACATACAACGGAATATGTAATTACAATATTTTTCCATAATATCGTAAGTCAGTATAGAAGACCAAATCAACTGCATTCTTAGAAAAATGGACTCATACGTGATATTTCACGGTACCGAATATGCTTAAGTTGTCATATTTTTGGCGCCGACCAGTTATAATTAGCCATTTTCAACTATACGAAAATACATACAACGGAATGTGTAATTACAATGTTTTTCCATAACATCGTAGTCGATATAGAGAAGACCAAATCAGCTGCATTCTTCCAGAAAAAATGGACTCATACGTGATATTTCACGGTACCGGCCGAATATGCTTAAGTTGTCATATTTTTGCGGACCGATTATAATTAGCCATTTTCAACTATCTGAAACTCTGACCAGGCCCTCAATCGCATTGCAAACGCTCCCACGTAAATACATGCACGTCTTGGACCTCGCTCCACACAGGCCGTGCCGGCCATTTGCCTTGTTTGTCCTTGTGCCCTCCTATAAATTACAACGCCGCATGCATTTCTATCGGGCAATCGTGAGTGAGTTCGATGAGATTGGGCGATCGAGTTCAACCCACAACGCGAGTGTTTCAAAGGTATTATTTATGAAATTTATTTTAATGATCGATCCACATTGTTGTGTTGTTGGGTCAAGCACGATGGATATTGATGGCTTCTTGGGGCTTTCGTGCCATCTGTTCCTTTTATGTTTTTGATCAAGTACATTTGGCTTATGCTTGAATCCTACTCTTCTAGGCTGAAATATAATTGCTTCCCAATGTGTAGATGGACAAGGATCCTAGCGGCTCCAAGAAAGGCTGGGCCTGGACAATCAAAGAAATAGATGGCATCGCGGTGACTGAATAAAATTGCTAAAGACAACTTGATCCACGCGCAAATGGTTCAAGCGCCAGCGAATTCAACAGCTTTATTCTCGACATCGGTTATTGCTAGTAGCCTCGAACATGTCGCCATACAATCTAATCTAATTGCATAGATCAAACCCCACATGCCACCACAAGAGGACACTAAGCTCAAGTTGAAGAGGAGGATACACGAAGGTGTAGACCAATTGTCTTCCATGTGACTACGAGATCGATGACGAGGGCAAACCGCGATCACGCAGTTTTAGAAGAGGAGGGTATTGATGCAGATAGTGATGATTCGGAAAGTTCTAATCGAGAATTGCGTGAGTTGTTCAAATAATATGTAGTAGTCATGTACCCGTCATGCACGCGTTCTAGATGTACGGTATTCCAACGTTGTTTCTCCCGTGTTGTGATGTTATGTCGTGAACTTATATATTTCAACGTTGTATTTTCCGCCTTTAATATCTTTTGTCGTTACAAACCATCTTAAACGCACAACACGGATACACCAACACAACATACGAAGAGTTAATTTAACAACTTCATTCCATTTTAATACTCGTAAAGACGTAGTACATGCAATTTTCGACGTTATATTTAGCCCTTTTGAACTATACGAAAGTACATACAACGGCAGTGTAATTACAATATTTTTCCATAATATCGTAGTCGATACGTAAGAGCAAATCAGATTATTCTAAATAGACTCACACGTGATATTTCCACAATGGGTATTTTGAATATGCTTAAGTCGTCATATTTTTCCGCGACTATTATATTTAGCCCTTTTGAACTATACGAAAAAGTACATACAAAGGAAGTCACGTAATTATAATATTTTTCCATAATATCGTAGTCAGTTATACACAAGACCAAATGGGCTGCATTCTTCCGAAAAATGGACTCACACGTGATATTTCACGCCCACGAATATGCTTAAGTTGTCATATTTTTCCGCGACTATTATAATTATCCATTAAGTTGTCATCATCCAAACTTTCGTTGCATTGGCCTCGAGACGTCTGTCAAAGCACCGCCGCAAAGCCTGGCAGGATATATCATGTCATCAAATGCATGCGTGGCAGAATGCCTTAGTCGTCATGTCAAAGCATAGCTGCCAAAGCCCGACCGGGCACCTCCTAGCAACTACAAAGCGCATGCATTTGTCGCTTCCAAGCACGTGCAGAGCGCAAAGGAATCCGATTCTCATGGATTCGTTTCTTGCTTCAAGTCCGCCGTTTTATCAATTCAGGCTATTTAACCCCTTCCTGGCTTCCCAAACATTGCATCAACCGAACGAGCAATTGCTCCAATACAACAAAGAGAACCATCCCCGCAAACCAAACGAGCAAAGACCAATGGAGTTTCCCTCGCCTCCCCAAAGGCACAAGTCCAAAACCATCCCCGACGCACGGAGGTCCCCATGTGCCTATCACGGGATCCTTGCCGCCTTCCGGCAGGTCCATAGACAACTCATACACGTCACGGTATGAGGTCTGGAGATGCCGCATAACCACGACTGAGCCAAAGCTGAGGATGCGGCTGCGGCGGAGAAGCCCAGCGATGTTCATACTGCAGATTTTGTGTTGCATCGAACCTGCATGTGTCTAACACCATGTGATGTGACCAATTGCAGGCCTCCAACTGTATGCGAGTTCATCCGATTCTCTGACGACGAACAAACTCGAGATGGAAAGGATGGAATCGGAGTACTCGCATCGGAGGGCTATGGTGGAGCGAGTGGTGGTGAGCAGATCGAGGAGGCGCAAGCGTTTGGAACAGATGCTTGCATGCAGGGAGGCCGAGCAGCTCATGCCGCGGAGAGGGAGGCTGAGTCACGAGAAAGCGTGAGAGGGCAGCTAGGGCCAGGGCGGCGGCGAAGGATTGCGTAAGGGAAAATATCCTCGCTTTGCTCCGGTAAAAATGTACGACAAGGGGCCGCTTCTTGTTGTTCCCTTTCCCCTAAGGCATGTTAGGTTTAGTCCGGTGTATGCCTTTGTTGTTTACCATATTCGTAAGTCAGTGACGTAATTTATCCGCCCATCTTTGACCAAAACTACAGAAGTCTCAAAAATTATTACACAACTATCGACAGTTATTACAAATAAAATATTACACAATTATCGGTGATTTGCATTTCAATCGGATCGGTCGAATAACCAGTAGAAAACTAAAAAAATTCGCGAAATAATGAGACAAAAATAAATAAAGGTCGTAAGGAACCGCTGCTATTTTTTATATTTTTATTTCTTGTTGTAGATTTCTACAGCTTTTTTATTTACATGTTGTATATAAAACCGTTTTCCCACCGACTATGAGCCAACCGCTTTCCGAATATGGACGCCATGAATGACTGGTAATGTCCTATACATGATGGTCAAGTCTAACATTCCACTAAATTTTAAGTGATACGGAATAAAACCAAAGAAGGAAAAAAGAAGAATGAGACGGTATTATAGATAATCTATTGTATGAGTTATTTTACATAATATAATAATATACTAAAAATAAGCGCCATATGAGAACAGTATTATAGATAATCTATTCAGCGGTGTTGTATTAGCATTAAAATACAACAAAGATACTACTATTCCACAAAGGTAAAATAGACTCAAACAAGAATACTAAATTAAAAGGTATTACAAAATTATCGACAAAGTGTACACAAATAATATTTAAAAATACAATTCAAAGCATATTCTTAATCCGTATGATTTGGCGAAAACTTATAAACTTTTCTTATCAAATTTGGAGTTGTCTAGCGAAAGTTATTTGCATTTCAATGTCCTGGTCCGAATAACTCTAATGAAAACTAAAAAATTCAACGCAAATAATCAAATAAAAATCAAAAAAATTGGGGACACGTGGCGGCGAGGCGGAGCCACCTGGCCGGCTTGGTGAGGTGGCGGCAGCCAGGGCTGCCGCCATGGGTGTGGCGACACGCCGTGCGTTAGCATGGCCGCCACGTGCGGGCAGGCGTGTAGGTATTTTTGAAATTTTTTTTTTTTGTTGTATATTTCTGAAATTTTGATTTATATATTGTATATTTAAGCTTTTTTTCCGCAGTTTATGTGCAGTAGTACTACTGAGCTAACTGTGACTTTTGAGTTGTACGATGTACCAAAAAAAAAAAAAAAAAAAAACGAAGCACAGACTCTCTACATTGTACATTAATCAACCACGGCACGTTTAAATGAGGGGTGAGAATGAGATTGACATTCAGCCGTTGGATCAAAAGTTATCTCACCTTATATTCTTATTGCATTCCCATCTCTCCTATCCCAAGCATCCCCAAATATAAGTGTGCGCGGTAGCGTGATGGTCTTCGTTTTACGTGGATGCGAACATGCGATTCCTAGAGCCCGCGAGTGGGTTTGCAGACTTGCAGGCAGCCTCGGCCTCGGGTTGTCAGAGGAGTTGACATGGGCATAATTTTATCTTAGATCAAGAGTAATTATGGCAGAGCGTTAATCAATTTGCTCGATCTTCGGGGCTGGATCGCCGCGCGAGACGACTTCACGCGTGGCCGAATCGATCGAGAACCAGAGGGGCGTTGGGGTTTCACCACCGGCTGCGTAATGCATAAGCAACGGAGGACGGTGTTACACATGCAACGCCCGTACGACAACCGTCGCAGAGACGTGAAGCGTTCCCTTGCGACAGCAGCTACTGCTAGCTTGCACAAAATATGCACTCGATCCTAACTGATAACCAAATGGAATGTCAAATATTACTATGTACTACCACATCGGTGATTCCCGGGAGGAGTATGGTTTAGCGTGCATCAATGTCGCTTGAGTACACCAAATTAGCAGTGTCTATGGTCGAGGTACAGAGGATTGATTAAAACTTCGTGCTCCTCAATGTGCTAAGCTGAAAGTCACTCCATTACAAATAGTTTTCTTTTTCATACGTAAGTGGGGTCAAACTTTTAAAATTTTAACTCTCAATATGTATTTTAATATTTAAATTAGATGAATAAAATTATATGTACGTATTTGTTTCGAAATGTATTTTTATAATATTATAATTTTATTAGGCTTTATAAATAAATTATAATAAAACATGCAATTAAATAGAATGTACAAATGCTGTAAAGCACAACTCATTCTAGAGTATCAAGCGAAAGGTCGTACCGCTCAATGCAGGTACTCAACTTCTGAAAATTAATCAGTGGAGAGAAGCTTCTATCTTTTTTCTTTTTAAAATTATATAAATATTAAAATATAAATAAAGGATAGATAGTTATTACTTATCTCTTCATTTACTTTAAGATTCGTCAATCTATATTCAGAGAAAAAAAACATAGAAACACTGCTCTCATCAATTTCAAATGCTTTAAGTGATTCAGTTCATCAAGCGTGCGGTTCAGATATCAATCTAGTCTAAATGAGTTATGGAACCAATCCTTGTTAACAAAAAAGTTTTGGAACAAATCAAACTATAGAAACGTATACACTACTTGTGCGAGTACGATCGTTTGATTCTACATTTTATGAATTGGGGGGATATTCTGCAGTCCACTTGTGCATCCCGGGATAGCCAAGGCCTACTGGAGCGACGAGTCCTCGCCGGCCGGCGTTTTGTCGTCATAGAGTGCCGCACCGCTCCGGAGCCTGGCCACTCTGTCGATGATCCCCTCTACGGCGACGTCAAAGGCGTCCCTCACTGTCTCCAGCTTCGAACTGGGATCGGCGTATATCACCGTCGGGATGAGCTTGATCACCTCCTCCCGCATCCGCTCCACCGTGGTTGCAGGGATCGCCCGGAGCTTCGCCTCGATGCTCACGTTGCGCGCCCGCACGTCCTCCTCCGGGATGAACACTGAGTACTTGGCATGGTCCTTGGGGAGGTGCCACGTGTACTGCAGGTACGCCGACGCCCGGTGGAAGAACACCGGGATGCACCCGGCCACCATCGAGTCGAACACCGACCGCCGCGTGTACGAGTCGCCGGGCGGCTGCAGGCAGAACGTTGCGTTCTGGAACAGCCGCATGATGTTGCCGGGGGAGTGGCACTGGCTGCTGCCGAAGGCGCAGCCCAGCTGGCTGCACGCGCCCGACGCCTTGCACTGCGGTATGATCTGCTCTCGGATGTTTCTTGGGTCCTCCGGCCGAGGCGCGCCGACGAACGCCATGAGCCACTTACGCTCAAGATTGCGCAGCCTGTGCTGCCACAGGAACACCTCGGCGTCCGTCCTGGGGTGGAAGTAGGTCGGGTAAGGCACGGCTTTGTCGCTCGCGTTCAGCAGCGACGACTCCAAGACGAGCACCGACATTTCCCGGCCACCCGGCATGACGAGGAGGTTCGTGCCCCAGTTCGGGTTGATGTTGGTGTTCCTCTGGAAGTCCCACCCCGTCCTTCCGGCGACTAGGAAGTGGTCGCGGCCGCCCATGCGCCTCCACTCGGGCTGCCCCTTGAGCCATTCCGTCAGGTCGATCGACGCGGCGTCCCTCGTCGCGTTGTCGTAGCCCCAGTGGTAGCGGACGAAGTCAAAGCCGGCGTAGAACGGGACGAAGACGGCGGAGGCCACGGAGGAGTGGCTGGTCAGGCAGTCGTACTGCTTCATCCTGTTGTGGAAAATGGCGTCGAGCGCGAACTGGTGCGTGCCGTACCACCCTGCCGCGCCCGTGAGGACACCGTCGGCCGGGTCCGCGAGCGGCCGGCCGAGCCCGGCGTTGCTCACGAACCCGCACATGTCAGGCCAGTGGTCTTTAGTCTTGCGACAGTCGCGGAGGATGTCGGCGTTGAAGCGGGGCGGCAAGTCGTGCATGTAGATGTACCGTCCCCGGCACGGGTCGGCGCTGTCATCATTCCCGCGGCCCAGCAGCAGCGCCCCGCCGATGAGCATGGAGAAATGGTAGTACAGGAAGGAGGTCCATGCTATGACTGCAATGACGACGATGAACCGGAGCGGCGGCAATGCGCTGGCCGCCGCCTTCTCCGTCCCCTTCATTCCGACGGTCCGCCGTGGGCGAGTACCCCCTTTCGGTACAGATTTGATCAGCTGGTGAATCAGAAACCACGGAACAGTAAAAGGCTATATAAGTAGATCCATGGAAAAGAAGAAGCGCTTGTAGATGGAGTAGAGTGCAAGCAAGATATCAATTCAAAAGGAAAAAAAGTTGATGCAAGATTGGATGATACAAGACATGTATGATCGACTTTGCCACGCTAACTTGCATGTTGGAGCATATATGTATAGTAGCAATGGACCAATGGGTGGAGTCCCGGTCTAATTTGAGAGGAGGGGGACGTAGACTAGCTACAGAGGCTGGTGAGAGTGACGAACTACTACGATACACTTAGAACTGGCTAGCTACACAAAACTGTGGAGTTTAGTGAATTAATGGGGACTCTAGTGGTAATTGTTAATCTCCTAGTTGGTGCATACATATTTGCGTATTATAGTACTACAACGCCCGCGCTTCGCGGCAGGGTGGACAGTACTATATAGTATATACTATCCGGGCACAAAAGAGATACGTTTTAGGTCCTGTTTGGTAAGGTTTCAGATTTTTGTAGAAAATAGAAATGGTTTTAGATTCTGTATAGAAACGTTTCAAGTAGAATTCTGTGAATCGGGTGGAACGAGGTTGAGACCGATTCGGCCACAAAGTGAGGAAAAAAAAACAATCTAAGGAGAATCGTTCCGAGCTTTAGCCCATTTAGTTGGGTTTCTTTCAAAATCTAGTAGAAACGGTCCGGTTTCAAGTTGCCAAACAGGGCCTTAGATATCGACATAGTTTTTAAAATTTAATTTTGACTACTAATTTTTATTCTAATATATTAAATCTAAAAAAATATAATATTATAACATACTTCTTAAGATAAACCTATGCATACCATTTTCATAGATCAAATCTAAATATATATAGAAATATCGATAAAATTTACAAACACTAATACAGAAAGGCTTATATTAGACGTCTCATCACAATCGGTTTTGAAAAACCGTCTATGATAAGAAACATCATTGATGGTTCTATAGTTAAATTATCAGTGACATTATCACATACGGTACTTTTCATAAACTATCAGTGATATACAACAATATCACATACGGCAGTAATAACGGTTTTAGTTTTAGTTTAAAACTGTCTGTGATATATACCCATCACAGACGGTTCAAAATACGAACCGTCTGTGATATAAACTAGACCACTATATAAACATATCAATAGAGGTTCGTCGCGCAGATCTTGCCTCCTAGCTCGTTTCACCTACCCCAAACCCTAGCCCCCCGGCATCCTCCTCCTGGACGACCTCCTCCCCGGTAACCTCCTCCTCAGCTACCTTCCATCTCCTTCCTCCCTTCGGCTCGTGAATTGTAGGATCTGCAGCGGAAGCAGTCTGCCATGGTGCACCGTGTGGATAGCAACGAGTACGACTACCTCTTCAACATCGTGTTCATCGGCGACTCCGGCGCTGGCACGCAAGTCCAATATCCTCTTCGGCTTCAACTGCAAGGAGTTCTGCCTCAAATCCAAATCCACCATCAGCGTCGAGTTCGCCACCCGCACCCTCCAAGTCCCTACTCTAGCTCGCACGATCTATATAAGCACTACTGATGTGGAACATAAAAACAATGCAGTTGAGGATTTGAATCTGCATGGAATAGAGGATTAATCCTTATAGTATTTTGTTTCATAAGATGATCTATACGCCATAGGCTGCAAACAAGACATGTTATAGTGTTGTCAATATTCGTACTATGTGCAATATAATGAAGCCTAAACTATTTCCCTGCTTTCTCATTTATTTTAACAGTAATGTACAAGCTAGGTTATGACTCTTAAGATTTGTTTTGTATATTTAGTGGTCTATGCTATTATATATAGTATATGGTGTCATTTTCTTGTTTATCTGCTCGTTCACTATTTTGTTTATATGTCCTGATTCCTAAATATAAAAATGATTCTGACTAGTTGGATTTAGATGATGGTAGTTGTTACATTATGGCAATTGGAACTAAATAAGTATCTCTGATATTATCTCACTAATTTGAATACCTTATTCATTTGCCTCAATAAAAATCTAAAAATCTATTATTCATTATCGTCAATTACTTGGATTCAGCTAAAGAGATTATCTCTTGGAGTGCTTCTGTACTTCACACACCGAAATGTACACAAATTCTAAAGCATGCGTTGTTAGCCTGTTACTAATAGATTGCAAAAAAATTAGTTCCTATACTTATTTGCTAATGAATCTATTTTTCGGTTTCTTCTGTGTTCTGCAAATAAGTGGTTCGCAAGAAAACATGTGTGCTTGCACTTGATTCGAGTACAATGAGATCTAGGGTTTGGTTGACGTGAGTTCCATTGAGCTGAGCTCATGTTCATTTGTGAGTATATTTCATATTACTTTTACTAAATTGCTGCCTTTTATTGCTCTATGATGCTAATTGGGTCATTGATGAACTAAATAATTGAAGGTGTAAATCAGGCCTTGAATCATTAGTCCTACTTCCTATTATTGCTAAATATTATTGTTTATTGTCATTGAGCTAGTTTGCTACTTACAATATGTCTTTAATCTTCTCTTGATCATCGTTGAACTTGCTGTCCTGTTACTTTGATAGCTCTTGTTGTAACACTGTGGTTCGGTTGCTTGTCTACCTGCTAGCCGAATTGAATATATTTTGAAAACTTGTTTTCTTGGACAATAAAAATTGATTATAACTACTCTGTTGTGTATAATTAGGAAGGTGAGGGTTCAAGGCCTTATTTGCTTAGTAAATTGTTTAACTCAATTGTGATAACTTGACCCAATTGTAGATGAGATAAGAGACTAGTCTCTACCAGTCCCACACTCAGTAGCAAGGAGGCTAAAGATTAATCTTTAAGCACTCCGACACCTGAGAGCACTATCAATCAATTGTACTCTAATTTGCTTAAGTAGACTATATCTTTCTTACCTAAATTCTTCTCTCATCCTATTCCAATACTCCAGCACGCTACTATTGTATGTTGCCATTGAATGTCAATCCTCATTTGATTTCCAAACTAATAACAACTGGCAATTTCAAATCAACCAACTGTTTTCCCTACACCCCTCAGTAGAACTTCCATCATTAGTATATGTTGTTCGAAATTTTCATCTGCCAAGGAACAATCAATTATAGATTTTGTAATTAAATATCTAAATATAATATCCTAAATACATTGAGGTAACAAGCTTTTATGATCAGGATCGTCTTAAAAGATGAACATTTTTGCGCTTTCATCTTCCTTCTTATTATAATATTGATGAATTCTAAGGTAAAATATATTTCATTACATAGTTCGTCCTGAAAGGTGTCATGCACCAATTTAGCGTTATCACTTTATCCTCATCCCGAATGAGAATACCATAGGCAACTTTACTTCTTGAATTATAAAGTTTATTAACTCAACGTATAGAGTTGATTAAGTTATCATATAGAGTTGATTAATTCATCATATATAGTTGATTAATTCATGAAATAGACTTTATACGATGACTTAATTAACTCTATATGATGAGTTAATCAACTTTATAATTTAAGAAGTTGGGCTGCCTATGGTATTCTCGTTCGGGGATGAGGATAAAGTGGAAGCGATAAATTATAGCATGACAACGTTCAGGACAAACTATGAAATATAATAGATTTTGCCTTAGAAACCATCAACATTATAAAAAGGAGCTGAAAGTGCTACAAATGTTCATATTTTAAGACGATCCTAATCAGATAAGCTGTTGCCTCGATGCATCTATGATGTTTAGATATTCAATTACGAAATCTATAATTGGCTGTGTTTGGTAAATGTTGTTGCAGAAACGGCTAAGCAGATAAAAATTTTGAACAACATATACTAATCATAAAAGTTCTGCCAAGAGGTGTAGGAAAAAGGGATCACAGACGATTCTAGTTAGAAATCGTTTGTGATATTGTAGTATCACAGACAATGATCAAACCGTCTACGATATGTTGTTATATCACTGACACATGGTTACAGACGGTTATGACGATTCCGAATTATCTATGATGTTATTATCTGGAGTAGTGAAAATTTGATTGCGCGCACCATAGAACGCCACTTTTTTGTGAGTGAAGGGAGTAGTTACGACCTATATATATATTACATGATTATTTAATAATTGTTTGTACATACTCCTACTTGTTTACTAGTATGTTATTGGGTTAACACATTTGTTCATATTGGAGCTTAAGGAAAGAGTAATATACTTGGTCAATAGAGACTTTTATGTTTTATACAGTACTTGTCATAGGTTGACAAATACGACACGTGAGAAAGGGTGGGTGTCAGCTGTTTTATTTGTTGCCGTTCACGAGAGGGTGAGTTAACACGAAGAGTTATACAGATTCGAACATTAAGATATACTTTTATCGGTGTGCCCCTTAGGTGGGGGAGTGGAGGGGGTACATCCTTGTACGAGTTCCCTCAGGGTACACACCACTTTATGTGTATCTTATATTCAATTCGAGTTCGAGCTACAAGTGAGGGTTACAACGAGCTTTTATAGGCGTTAGGCCTGGTACACAAAGAGTATGTTGCTCCTAGTGGGGCTACTTAACTGCGAGCATCTTTGTCATTCCTGGAAGGTGACAATGAATCTCACATCGTCACTCTCTAAGGGCATGCCTCTGATTTTGGGTCCCACGGAGAACCCCGAGCTTGGGTTCTCCTTCGGATGCATGGAAACTCTAGGGGCCTTGTGGCCGCACTCACCGGCTGATTCTAAGGGGGCGAGAGCATCCCTCTATCTCTGCGAGAGCTCATCTAACATGATGGGTGTTGAGCCATGCCCATTTACGAGTACAAAGCAAAGCACACCAAAGGTACCGGGTGACACCTCATGTACCCGATAGGATAGGGCGTTACACGATATGCTCTACCCAAGGGCCAAAGGCCCAAATGCTGGGGCAAAGGGGTAGCCCCTAATGAATGGAGAGCCTTAACCTCAGAGGTGGTTGTATTCCTCCAATAATACTAGTGAATACCTCATCCGTTCAAGTTTATAAAGCTTTTTTTTTAATGATCTTATCTATAATATTAAAGGTATTTCATATTCTATGCAAAATTAGTGTGATGTTTCTTTTATACCTCTAATAAATATCTATATTTAATTTATATTTTTTATATGTATATATTGAGTATAGTGCTTTAAGGGTAATATAGCCTTTTACTATATTTTCTTGATCAATGTGCTAAAAAAATACACTATATAAATTTGAATGGCTCTTTTGATAGTACTAGTGAAATTTACACAGGCAGACCATCTCACTTACGTCAATCAATCAGCATCTCACTTACGTTAATCAATCGACGGTTCCGGACATGTGGTCCATTTAATTTGGTATATGAATGACTAGGGAAAATGTGCGTCTAACGCCGCACCGTTTAGTCTTTTTTTTTCGAGAAAAAACGGACCACGAAAATATTTTTTTCGGTCACCGGAGAAAAAACGGACCATGAAAAAAAAATCCGACAAAAACGGAGAAAAATGGACCACGAAAACATTTTTTTTGAGTTCGGGAAAAAAAACGAACCACGGAAACATTTTTTTCGGTAAAAATGGAGAAGGGAAGTTTTTTTTCCGAGAAAAGAGATCACGAAAACATTTTTTCCGGGCACCGGAGAAAAAACGGAACACGAAAATATTTTTCCCGGGGTCCAAAGAAAAAACGAACCACGAAAACATTTTTCCGGACAAAAACGGAGAAAGGACCTAAACGTAAGAAACAGGGACCCGATTGCTATTTTTTTGGACCTGTTCGCTATCCCGAAAAATTAGAAAAGGGCTAACTCGTGATATGTATTTAAAAGGGGGTCTTTGCTGCAAAGTAACGAATCAGGGACCTAAACGCAATACAAAAAAATATTTTTGTACTCACAAAAAATTACAAAAGACCTTTTTGTAATTTACAAGGACCAATCCGTAATTTAGAGAAAGCAGGAGGACTATTATGCAAATCGGCCAGGGGGGCGACGTGGCCGGCCTCTCAGGTCGGCAATTCTTCCGCACGTAATAGGAGTGATATTTGATTATCCTTCTTCCATCGATCTTTTTGTCCGTCAATTATCTGTTTTTTTTTTTATTGTGCGTCCATTGTTGTCTTGGTTTTCTTACGTATGTTGCCTAAAAGCATCGCAAGGGCCCTAAAACAGGGTAATTATTTTGGATTTAGGGACCCCCCTATTTTTGGGGGCCCTGTTTTCAAAGCACAAGTTCAACAACAGCCCCGAAATCTCAGCTCCTATTTTACTTTTTCTCCTATTTTGACATATCCGCTATGTATAATCTTCATTTGACACCACTAAAATTCAATAAAAAATATTTGTAATACATAAAACATAAACATATTAACATTTACAATTTAAAAACAAGATATTTCAAATTTAAATTTAAAATTTTCAAAACGTGATAAATAGATAAATAGAAACTCCGAACAATGAATCAAATTACGAAGCGCTGTGAATTGCCCACAAATGCTCAATAAAATCATCTCGAAGCCTCTCATGTATTTCTCTGTCTTCAATAATAGAGGATGTACTCGTGTTCCTGGGAATTTGGGCTGAGGAGGCAAATTTAGGGGGCTCCTAATTTTAGGGGCTTGAGTTGGGGCTCCTTGGGAATTGGGGCTGAGGAGGTAAATTTAGGGGGCCCCTAATTTTAGGGGCTTGAGTTGGGGCCCTGCTGGATCTGTTTTTTTTTTACTACACTCCCTATTTTAAGGTATAGGGGCTGATTTAGAGGCTCTGCTGAAGATGCTCTAATATGTTTTTAACCCAAATTCAATTATCCTAATCTTTAAGAGATGGTCGTACATGATTGCACACATGGCATTAACTCATCGATCTTATGTATGTTGTCTAATGGGGTATGTTTTTAACCCATCGACCTTTTTGTTTGAAGAGTCTTGCATTTTGGACCCCACTTAGAACATGATAATAATTACTAGTTCCTGCTAGAGCTGAGTTTTTCGTGTGAAATTCCTGAATTCCAAATAGACACATATTTGGCGCTTGACATTTGTAGTAGATCGATGCAAAATGCAATATACGCTTGCTTAGCACAATGCTCCTCCTCCTTTTGCACTGTAAGTGTGTAATATTATATATACTGACAAACTACTAAAGGCTACAGTATCGGTACAAGAGCTAAGATCATCAGCCTCCATAAGTTCACATTATTTTTATTAACAAGGGTTTCCATCAGGGTTAAAAAATTCGTTTTAAGGCAAATCTCGTCAACGTCCGAAATCCGATTTTTCGCCGATATCTTGTTATTTCGGACGAAATCTGAACGAAATTCAAAAAGCAAAATTTGAATCCGCTTTTTTTTTAACCGAAATTACCGAGATTTCGGTTAAAAAACCAAAATTTTGGACCATTTAACCGAGATTTCGGTCCATTTAACAGAGATTTCGGCCAAATTAAAATGATCTAAAAAGTGTGAAAAATTCGTTATTTTTTTTTTAAAAATTTGGTCAGACATAGAAAACGACTTGAAGAAACCAATTCGGTCATTTTTTGGTCAAATTTCAGTCAAAAAATCAAAATTTCGCCAAAAAATAGGGTACCGTAGCACTTTTAAATTTTTTTAGGGTTTTTTAAATTTCACCGGGATTATGGAACTCGGGGGGGGGTCCGAAATCCGAAATTTCAGCGAAATTTCGCGGGATTTCGGCGGGAATTTGAACCCTGGTTTCCATAAGTAAAGACCCTCGATGAAGCATTAGTATACCACGCAGCATCGAGCACGAGTTCGTCGGAGAGGGAGCCTCAGCTCCATCCGCGAATATTCAGAGGTATTGTAAATTGCCAAAACCTAATCAAAGCAAGATATAATTAACCATGCGAATACAACTATAGACTACGTACGTACAATGTATACAATATTTTAGCCATCCATAGTCCCATACTTTTCAATACTACTCGCTTCGTCCAAGTTTATAAATCGTATATTTTGAATGATTTTATACACAAATATAGGATATATTTCATATTCTAATGTGAAAGACCACGTGAAGGTCTTAATATGTTTGTGATGAATAATTAAATGTGCTCTAAGCCTTACGTTTCAGGTTTGAGTTTGCTTTGGATTGTGCAATTTGAGTTGCTACGAGTCGTTCAAGACCAGAGGTTGGGAGTCTTGAGAGGTCGGGCCTTTGCATGTCGGAGCACGAGAGATCGGGTCTTGACAGATCGGAACCTTAAGGTATCATAGTCTTAAGTGGTCGAAGCACCTTTAAGTATTTGTGAGCTAAGGTGGGATCTCTAGTTGGGTTATTGTTTCGCTGAGTACTGTTTATAATTTTTGAGCAATGCTATGTGATGTGTTTTCGTTGTCTATGATGGTTGCAAGACTTCGGAGCTAGATCATGGTGATGCGGACAACATCGGAACTAGCCTGGGAGAGCTGAGGTCCAGACAGTCTAGATGTTGTCAGAAGAAGACTGAGGCCAGGGAGTTGCCGCGAACCAAGATGACAAATGGATTGATGAGATGCTAACTTGAGCCCTACTCAAACGAAGAAGGATCGTTTGGCTAAGTTAGTAGGTGTGTGGATAAAACCCGTTATATTGTTGGGTTGCAAGCTAGTCCAGTATGTGTGAGGGAATAAATCTGAACCCTTGATGAGCTTTTTTTAGGGTCAAGAAGGTCATCTATAAGAGTGGAGATTGCTCTCATTGTGCTATAAATAGAGGGGGTGGGAGAATACCCCCACACCAAGCTTGTAAGGGGGGATTGTTTGGTTATTTAATAAAAGCTTTGCCCACCTGGTTGTGTGGTTTTAAAAATCCTCCTCCAAGTGTTGCAAGTTTTATTTTTCATGTTCTGAAATTTATTTCAGTTCTTACATTTTTACTTATTGCACTTTGGATTTGCCACCCCTCCTTCTAAGTGTTTTTGGATCTTATGTCAAGGATGAAAGATTGTTGGATGAATCTTATATAGATCTTATCCCAGTCATCTAGTTAATCTACAACATCTTCTTTTCAGTATTTATAAGAAATCGATCTTTTATGCTTGGAAGAAGAAAAATCTTTGTAGATCGTATTCTTGTTTGTTTGAAGGGTTGTTTTCTAGTGTTCTTCATTGTTGTGACTTATGGGGGGTCATTCAAGACTATCTTGATCATCAGAACCCCATGAGCAAGATCAAAGTGAAGTTTATGTATTTGATCCAGTTTTGGTGCAACATTCACTAAACTAGAAAAAGATCGAAACTTTGACATCAATCCATAGAAAGGTGCACATAAAGTTTTATGGGCTAATATTGATTCTTGTTTTTGAGATCTTGCTGATTTTTTGTTATTTACTTGAGTACTGTTCATTCGGACATTGTTCACCGGACCTTCACTGGTCGAATACTGTCCATCTGACCTCCTGATCAGTTGTACTATTCATCCAGCCACATGTTTGGATTATACAATTCATTTGATCTATTCTCTTAGGGATTTGAATTTTAGGGAAAAAATTTATTTGGCTCCTATTCATCCCCCTCTAGTAGCCTTTTCGGTTCAATACAATGTAAAATTAATGTGATGTTATCTCTAAACCACTTATAAATATCTAATTTACTTTATATCACTATATATATGCATTAAATATTGTACTTAGAGATAATAATTAGATATAGTCTAACTATTATTAATACCTTTTTAATTTATACAATACATATTATAAATTTAAACAAGGAAACATAAAGTTCTGCATGCAGCAGCCTAGTGTCCTAGTATTGCTACTTAGGGCCTGTTTGGATCCATGCAACTAATAGTTAGCTGCTAAAAATTAGTTGGAGTGGATCCAAACACCTCTAGCTAATAGATCAACTAACTATTAGCTGGGCACTAAACTAATGGTTATCTCATTAGTTAGCTAAACCCAACTAATAGCAGCTAATAGATGGCATTTAACCAAAATACCCTTCACGTCTACCACCAATAGCATTTAATAGCATGGGAATTCTGGACAATAGCATCTATTAGTCACATATTAGCTGGTAGATCCAAACACCCTCCAACTAATAGTTAGGTAACTAATATTAGCTAGGAACTATTAGCTGCTAATGGATCCAAACAGGGGTCATCTTGTTTATATTTTAGAATAAAATTATAAATTTAAGTCACTTTATTTTGATCTATAAGTTTCAGTTCTGAGATAAAGCTGAGAATAGAGCTCAGCCAAACAGAATCCTAAGAGAGTCAGAAGTCGATGCAACCGCTCCGTACTTATATTTGGGGGAATTCAAACAAGTTTGAATATGACTAACTGACACGTCCGGACAGATTCAATGGACTTAGCTCGATCTATGTGCGAATAGTGGTACCTTAATTTTACGAAAAAAATCTAACGAACGGTAGGCCGTTCTCCTTCGCTTCAACGGTATAGATCACGGTCATTCGATCTGAGTCAAAGACGCACGAACCTTCAGCGGTAGGAAATATCTCCAGCAATTTCCATTCATTCCATTCTTTTCTATATTCTCTTCTCCATATTTATTACCTTTATTTCCTATTATCTCCAACAACTTTTACTTAAGAGAATTTGTGAAGGGATTGGAGAGATTCTCTCTCCAAATCCCGTCCGTAGGGATTCGCGAAGGGAATCTACTGAAACACCTGGGATCTATTCGTGAAGCGATTTAGGGTGCGTTTGGTTTGCTGTACCAGGATGAACCGAACCGTTCCGTACAGGATTTAACCTTCGATACGGCGTTTGGTTGACTGAACGGAACCATTTGATACGGAACGGGATGGTACAGATTCTTAGAATATTCTTTTAAGATGCTGTACCATTTGGTACTGAGAAATCGGCCGAACCAATTGGTACATGACCGCATCGTTCACCCTATACAGGGGAGCCGGACTCAGTCGCCTCGCTCGCATCCGGTGGGAAGACGTCTCACCCCCATCGCCGCCTCGCCCCCATCACCGCCTTGCTCACATTCCGAGCTCGACGGCGGCGATCGGAGATTGTGCGGAAGGCCAAGGTCGAGTTCGACGATCGCCCGCCTGATGACTTCGACCCCAAGAACCCGTACGGGGATCCGGTGGCGATGCTCGAGTACAGGGAGCATCTCGTGCGGAGTGGATCCAGATCGAGACCGCCAAGATCATCCGCGACCGCCTCCGCTGGTGCTACCGCATCGAGGGCGTCAACCACCACCACAAGTGCTGCCACCTTGTTGACCAGTACCTCGAGGCCACCCACGGCGTCGGATGGGGCAAGGAAGCGCGCCCGCCGGAGCTGCACGGTCCAATCCTGACCGATACCCGCACCTACTTTGCTTCCCTTGTACTTATGTGCTTCGTTTCGTTTGTCTTACCGATTGATTTGGTTGCCTGTTCGCTATCTCGCAGGACCCAAGAAGTCGATCGCAGTCGAGGAGTAGCCCTGCTACTTCTACTGCTGTTCCTGGATTGCAGAGGTCAGGCCGCTAATAATCCAGAGTTATTCTGTTTGCACTAGGCAACTTCAAATCAAACGCCCATCTTGTAATTTTGTAATCTTGTCAGTGAGCTCATCTTGTAATTTTGTCGTGAGCTCATCTTGTAGGTTTGGAACCATTTCCAGATAGACTGGTCTAGAAGCAATAAGATAAAGTGAGCATAGGATTTTTCTTCTTCTTCAAGTTCTTCATGTGAAGGAATCATCTACCGCCGAGATGGCAAGGCAAATGTTATGTGCATCTTCATGTGTTTCTCCTGCCACAAAATCTTGTTGCTGTGGTGGCCTTTTTGAGTGGACAAATTGATCTGGGTAGCTATCATGACTCGTGAGCTTCAGTTGATGTAGCTTTTTGTTTGATCGCCACTAGAAGTCATTGAGCTTTGTAAAATCTCTTTAGCATGTTAGCTTGTGATTTTTTTTTTGTTGCACCTGAAAAAAGGTTTATGCAATGCTATTGGTTTCTTGTGCTTCAATCGACAAGCTTCAGGTGATGTAGCTTTTTGTCTGACCGCCACTAGAAGTCATTGAGCTTTGTAAAATCTCTTTAGCATGTTAGCTTGTGATTTTTTTTTTTTTTGCACCTGAAAAAAAGTTTATGCAATGCTATTGGTTTCTTGTGCTTCAATGGACATCACAGAGCATATGCCTTGACGTTAGAGAAGCTCCAATGGGATTTCAAATTTAGTTTTGCCGGTGCAGATGCTAAATTGATTCATTTGCATTTTTCCTGTTCAATCGCATAGTTATTGTGGCTAACGGTCAATCCAGCGGTACTTCAGTAGGTATTTACGGTGTTGTGCGGAAGCGCACCTGTCCAAAAGCTCCGTGTGGTCAAAAACAACTTTATCCTTCAAACCAAACAGCATCCCGAACCATCCAGGATCATCTCATCCAAGCAACCAAACAAAATCTTGTACCATCCCATTCAGGCAACCAAACACCCTTCCTGTACCATTCCATCCAGGACCATCCCATCCATCCTGTACCATCCCATCCCGTTCACCCTGATACAGCCAACCAAACGCACCCTTAAAGGCTGAAGGGAAGCTGCTAGAGATAGTTTTGTCGTGTTTGGATGCCCACCTCGCTAGCGCCTGGCCCGCGGGAAAAGGAGTATAAATAGGCTATTTGGTTCGTCGTTTCCGCGCGGCCAGGCGCGACGCTGCGATTTGGCCAAAGCTGCATGCGCGGGGCCAAGCCCGAGCGAGCGCGTGTAGCGAACCAAACGCGCGCACGAGCATGATCAAGAAAACGGCGAACCAAATAGCCTATTTATACTCCCGATGTACGGTACTTTTCCCTGCTCCACTCCCTTTCCATTTACCATCTCTATTTTTCTAAATCTCCGATAGGGTTCCGATGTTGACTAGAGCACGAGGTGCGACGTGAGCCCTTCCTTGCCGTCGGACGCGGAAACGTTGGGAGTCGACGACTGACGAGTGCGGTGAGCTGACTGGGGCGCTGTCCAAGACGGAGAGATGGCAGCAGACGATGAGAAGCCACGGCGTGGCCGACAGAGTGGCGACGAAGAGGAGGCGAGGCAGCCAGTTTTCCACGGCGGCTGTCCTCTCCATGCTCTCTTTTTTTGTCGCGGAGAGTTCCTTTCCGACTTCAGAGAGTAGTGTAATTGAGCGTGCCGAAGCGTGTGCAGAGATAACCATGCGTGTGCAGAGCACACCGATTGATGTACGTGGTGACCTAAGCTCAAATGGAGCAAAATCGGAGGCAGTTTATGCGTAGTAGTACTATTATTACTACTGAGCTAACTGTGACTTCTGACTTCTGAGTTGTACTAGCAAACGAAAGTACAAAACGAAGCACGGACTCTCTACATGTACATTAATCAACCACGGGACCGTTAAATGAGGGGTGAGAATGCGATTGAGATTCAGCCGTTGGATCAAAAGTTGTCTCACCTTTGTATTCTTATTTCATTCCTGTCTCTCGTATCCCATTATCAAGCAGCCCTAAATATAAGGACACATTAGTGAGAGAGCACGTTCTCATATTTTAGAGCTCAAGATTAAAATTTTAGTGTGTAAAGGATACGCACGTATGTACGTGTGGGTATATATGGTGCGAGAGTTGGTGCGTGGGTGCGATTTGTGTAGACTGTATGTCTTTGTATCTATAAAACATATGTAAGTGCGTGTGAGGAACACTCGTGAGCATAAGACGCTCTTCAATAGTGCCACTCTTTTATGCTATGCTATGTAAGCAAAATTCTACGTGGAGGAGAGAAGGCATGATGAAAGAGAATATATTGTTTTTTATGCAAGAGACAATCTGATCACGCAAACTAATGTAAAAAAATAATGAAGTGAATGGGAAAAAATATAATAAAAATGAATGATCTTATAGACAACTGTTAAAGATGTTATCTTTAGTATTGTCTCTAGATGAATTAAAATCTTTAAAGATAAAAAAATAATGGAGTATTATACATGCTTTAAGAGTCAAAAGGGGGGAAATAGTGGTGTAAATTCTTATCCCACCGACTGATGGAAATTCTAAAATAGCGATGTTAATTTGATGGAACAAGATACTACGCGCACGCGATTCGCAGTTTCTCTTGGGAGCTCCACAACTGGACGGTAGTTTTCCGAAGCGAAGTGTGTAGAATTTGACCGGCGATGTGCGCTCATCGAGGTTGCATTGGACTAATCGGTCATTGGCTGTGCTGGCCAGTTTTGCGTGAAGCATTAGCTTTTGTTTCCTTAAAATTTAGCTTCATGTGAACACAATTATAAAATAATTCTCTTTCTAATCGTGAAAAACAACCACGACAGAAACTTGGATACCACGATAGATTTTACTGTTATGCTACCATCTGCCGTAGCATCTGTGTTGCATCTATTGCCGAGCCGCTATCGTCTTGCCGACGCCGTCACGCCCGTCATGTTCGGTGCCTATTTGGTCATAGGTTTAGACCCATTTCGTGGAATACAGAAGCGGTAGGTTCATTTAATGTTTTTAAGGTTTCAAAAATAATTATTTTTTAATTGCGTTGCCAGAGGAGTTGACATGGGCTTAATTTTATGTGAGTATCTTAGATCTAGAGTAATTATTGCAGAGCACTAATCAATTTGCTCCATCTTTGGGCCACCAACGTTGGATCGCCGCGCGACACGCCTTCGCATCTCGCGTACGCGTGGCCGAATCGATGAGAAGGAGAAGGGAGTCGAGAATCCAAGCCAGTTTGAATATGACTATCTGACACGCCCGAAAAATTTAATGGACTTAGCATAGTACTGGTACCATAAGGTTATGTTGAGTAATTAGACAATTTTCAAATTTCAAATATAAATTATAAACAACATCATAGAAATTAGTATGTATTTTTCTATCATACTAGACAGCACGAATAATATGACCATCTTGTTAAACATAATTAACCACGAAATTAGGATAGATCGAACGTACTGAGCAGAAGAAGATGCAGATGCCACGGCTAGTGCAGTCGCGACGTTGATGTGGACGACGTTATTGACTGACGCGTCGCGAAGCCGCTTCGGTCGGCGACGCTAGCGCCAGAAACAGGAAGGCGACCTGTGGTGAAGATCTTGAGCAGTCGCGCGAAGCGTTTCCCAAAAACCTTATTCGCCCTCTCCCGGTGCAGGATCTCGAAGGCGAAGTGTTCCGGAGACCTACTCTCCCGATCGCAGGTGCACGCCGGCGCTCAGAATGGAGAAGGCTACAATGATAGCGCAACAGCGAGAGGTGGCAAAACTCTAACCCCTCTCAAGCCTCAAGCACACTCCTGGTGGCGGCCGATAGGTAGTTTATATAGAGAGCCACATGTGTTCCTCCCCTTTCATTAGCAAGGTGAGACTAAAAGATTTCACCATCCTCTTGCTACCACATGGGCCTTTGAGATTTTCTCTAGGAATTAGTTGATCTGGGCCAAGTCCACTTTATTCCAACAATCCCCCACCAGATCTCAAATGCCCATTTAGAGATTTGCCAATACTCATTGCTGTTTGATATACCAGCGTTTCAGCAGAGACTGTTAAGTTGAACTTCTGCCTAGAGCTCCAAGCTACATCCATCCGCAAACTTGAACAATGGACTACGCCTTGAATTGCATGTTTATGTGAACATGTTTTACTCAAAGTCATAACTGATACCTGATAGCCAGTAGCCCCCTCCGCGGGTGGAGCATATGCGTCGTACTCCATGGTCTCTTCATGAGCTTACCAGAGATCACCCAGGTCTCATAGACTGCGACGTTAAACAGTCGGACTCATATAGGTGTGTTCTTTCAAGAATGCTCTGTAGGACAGCATCTTCGCTAGTTAAAGCTAACAGAAACACATTAAGGCATATCGCCATCCTGCCTTACAGCCTTTTGAGAGTATTGCATCTTCACTTGGAGAGGGCAACAAATTACTCTCTTCAGTTTGCCAATTGCTTGTTTTACCCAAGACCTAATTCACAGGATCTCCGATCACAAAGGCTGGGTTACCACAATGGCAACTTATATGGGTATTGTGGGATGTCCGAGACCGGGGTCCCTCAGGGAAGCTCATGCCCAACTGGGCTAGGATGGTGCTCCGGGCCTAAGGTTCGAGAGCGCCACACGGAGCCCATGGCCACGGCCCAACTTCTTCTCCAAGGCAGTCGGCCGCCTCCTCGGCGAAGCTTCGCGCCGCGTCAGGACAACCCCGCCCAAAATAAAGCCTGTGACCTGACGCCTGCAGCCTGCAGCCACCAGACCCTGACGGATCGGCAGGCGCGGGTCGGGAAAGAGACGACCAAATCCCCCGGACACAGTTGGGCTCGGCGGACAGGGACAAACAACGTACTCATGAGTACCTCTGGGCCAAGGCCAGGTGGCACCCCTTTGTAACGTGCCCTTCCCCCAGTATATAAGGGGGAGGGAACAACCCTGTAAAGGGAGAAAAAGAAGGAAAAAGAGAGGAACACGCTCATATATCCAAGAACACAGGACTAGGGTATTATCTCCTCCGCGAGAGCTCGAACCTGTCTAAAAAAGATTGTTCCTGCATCCTGTGTTACCATCTAGCTTCGATCGCGCACGAGCCCCCCTCGAATCACAAATCTCATTGCCGGCGGAACCACTCGTCGACAGGTATTATACCCATCTCCCTAGATGCACGTTCTATCACATTCCATGATAGTCCCTTTGTAAAGGGATCTGCTAGGTTTTTGTCTATTTGAATATAAGTCACACTTATTACTTCGGAGTTTCTCATTTTCCTAACAGACTTCAATCGTCTTTTAACGTGTCTTGATGACTTCGCATTATCCTTAGCACTGTTCATTTTAGCAATCACAGATTGATTATCACAGTTCAGAAGGATAGCCGGTATTGGTTTTTCAACCACTGGCAAGTCCATCAAGAGCTCACGCAACCAATCTGCCTCTACAGTGGCTGTATCTAAAGCAGTGAGCTCTGCTTCCATGGTTGACCTTGTCAAAATGGTCTGTTTCCAAGACCTCCATGACACTGCACCACCACCAATGGTAAATACATATCCACTGGTAGCATAGAGCTCATCAACATCAGAAATCCAGTTCGAGTCACTATATCCCTTAAGCACTGCAGGGTGCCCTGAATAGTGAATCCCATAACTCATAATACCTTTCAAATAGCGTATTACCCTTTCAAGTGCATGCCAATGATCAGAACCTGGGTTTGACATGAACCTACTCAATTTACTCACAACAAATGATATATCAGGTCTTGTTGCACCAGCAAGATACATGAGCGAACCGATAATCTGAGAATATCTTAATTGGTTTAAGCCAATTTTCTTATTCTTTCTTTAGTACCACGCTGGGATCATAAGGAGTGGGAGAGGGCTTGCTGTCCATAAAGCCAAACCGGCTCAAGACCTTCTCCACATAGTGGGATTGCGAAAGAGTAATCCCACTTTCATCCTTAATAAGCTTGATGTTCAGAATTACATCAGCTTCTCCCAGATCTTTCATATCAAATTTATCTGATAGGAAAGACTTAACCTCATTGATCACATCAATATTTGTACCAAAGATCAGTATATCACCCACATAAAGGCACAATATAACTCCTTCACCCCCACCATAGCGATAGTATACACATCTATCAGCCTCATTAATGGAAAAGCAGGCAAGACGTTAGAGTGGTGTCAAACTTCTCATGCCATTGCTTAGATGCTTGTTTCAAGCCATACAAAGATTTCAATAATTTACACACATTGCTCTCTTAACCCTTTACTACAAACCCATCAGGCTGTTCCATGTAAATTTCCTTATCTAACTCTCCATTAAGGAAAGCTGTCTTCACATCCATCTGATGAACGAGAAGACCATACGAGGTAGCCAGGGAAAGTAATACTCGAATGGTGGTCATTCCAGCAACAGGTGAATAAGTATAAAAAAATCTTCGCCTTCCTTTTGGGTGTAACCCTTAGCCACAAGCCGAGCCTTGTACTTCTCAATAGTACCATCAGGTCTAAGTTTCTTCTTGAACACCCACTTACAACCCACAGGTTTACAACCATACGGCCGTTAAGTTATCTCCCAAGTCCCATTAGTGAGAATCGAGTCCATCTCATTCTGGACAGCTTCTTTCCAATTGTCTGCATCTGGAGATGCATATGCCTCTTATAGGATCGACATACACGGATATAACAATAAGAGGGAGGGTGAATGATTGTGCGAAAGCTAAAACCAAATTTTCAATCTACTAAAACATGCATGATTTGATCATGAAATTTTATACGTAGATGGGGTAAGTTGAGATGTACATCCATGATTTTTTTTCAGAATTTTTTTTAGTAGGATTGCACGGTGATTGCACCAAAACTTTGATTGCACTGGATATGCCCCCTTGAATTAAACCCATGTCATTATTTTCACGTGGACCCACTTATTAGTGACTGAGTTTACGAAATCAGTTTTTAAAAGAAAATCGACATGTGGGGTCAGCTTGTTAGTGACTCAAAATAGGGCAATGGCTTGAGTGAGGCTGCTAGCGGTGAACGATGGCGATTCTCACGGCGACGAGGCTCGGAATTGCTAGAGGAGGTGAAGGGGATACTTAGGGAGTAAAGCATCTAGGCCTCTAATTTCCTTCCAGGTTTTGGTAATTAATGACAATCATGTTTTGTGGACTAACGATCTTTCTTGAGTTGGTAAAAATAGGTTGGTCCACGGAGTTGCATGTACAAGGGTGAAATCTTTATGCAAAGTAAATCAACGGTTCAAACTCAAGGAAAAGGTATAAAAGGAATTAAGGACTCCTTTTCATAGCTTTTACTGATCTCGGAGTTTTGAAGAAAATGATTGGGTTATTAGTGTAGGAGCCGTACTATCAAGGGGGATCATTGACTAGTATTTTTAGAATACTCTAAAGTGTTGGCTCAAAGTCTTTCGAAAGTTTGTTTTTGCTTGCATTGAAAATTCTTTAAAAATCTAAATGGTCATAAAAAAACTGGCACTACTGCTTTGTACTCTCCAGTACTACCGCTATATCGGCAATACTGCCTTTTGGAACGGTAGTCTTTTTCCAAATTTAAGCCACTTGTGTATTCTATGTGATTTAAGCAAATCGTCGCTACCATTTTTATTATTCGGTACTACCGGTTGTCGGCAATACCGCAGTAGCCTACCAATATTTATTTTCTAGAAAGCTTGTTTTTGAGAAATGCAAAGGATTGACACTACTGCACTTGTTTTTCGGTACTGCCAATTGTCGGTAGTACCGCGTTTGTAGCGCCGGTACTCTTTTTTCGGTGAAGAGTTGCTTTGGGTGCTCTGGGTGAAAAAGGAAATCAGCACTACCGATTGTTTTCATCGGTAGTGCCAAGATAGTTGCAACGGCTACTTATTGGTGCATTTAATGCAAATATAGCCGCTGAATTAAAATTGGGACTATCGCCCTCCCAGGTCGGTACTGTTAATTTCTCTGAACTTTGCTGGATTTTATGCAAAACATTTAGTTTTTATTGGGGGTATAAATACAATCCCACCAGGTGCAAGGACAGTTTCTTGGACATTTATTAAGCATTTGTGAGGCTTAGCTACTCTCTTCCTCTCTTGAGCATTGATTTCTCATTTGGTGAGGGTTGAAGTGCATTCAATTATGAATTTGATTTTGAGCGATTAGACTTTTTATCATCCTCAAGCAAGAGTCAAAGTTCTATTCTCTTAGAGGTTACCGCCTCCTAGACGGCATGAAGGAGTTTGGAACCAGTGATATTCTCAAGGAAGCTTGTGAGGACGCCCGGTGGTTTGTGAAGGCAGGGAGCTTGCCTACCCGAGCGGAGAAGAGTTTCCACTAGTGATCGAGGGAAAGCTCATTTGCACAAGGAGCTGGTTTGATTGGATCAAGCTTGCTCAACGTGGATTAGGGGAGACCACCAATTCTCTGAGACCACGGTATAAATTTTTGTCTTCCTCTCTTTGTGGTTTGATCACTTGAACTTCTTTGAGCAAATTTACTTTTATAGATAATTTATTCTTGTTCTTGAAATTAGAATTGTGTAGTTGCTCAAACTTAGAATTATTGGTGCACTTTAGTGAAACCTAGTAGATTTAGGTCTTGATTGTCAAAATTCTCATTTCTAGTATTACTTATCTTATTATAGCCAATAGAACTGAGAATTTTTAAAAACCTCCTATTCACCCCTCTAGTCGATTATCTTTGATCCTACAGAGTGGTTGACAGTGGGCGGGAATGGTCGAACAGGGCTTGTAGTAAGAGCTTGCGGTAGTGACCATGGCAGATGGTGGAGGAAGTGGTATGGTGGTGCGGGGCAAAATTGTTTTAGGGAAAAGCCTAAGGGAGGTGAGGGAGTTCCATTGTAGGGGTTGACAATAACAGGGGCTAACTAGAGGGGCTTGGCGACGATGACCTGAGGCAGCGAGGGAAGTGACAGTGGTAGCTGAGTCCTGCTAGAGTAGAGCTGTCAAAGAGAAGGGGATTGGATCATGGCTTGCTAAGTAAGTTTCAATTCAAAGGAATTTGGGAATAGCTCATAGCGGGGATTGAGCTTCGTTTGGTCTTGCCGCCCCTTGCGAGAATGGAGCTTCATAGAAGTGCAATAGCGTCGGACGCTTAGAGACAGAATGGCAGGGAGATACGTGGAGTGGCGGGTAGCTTGCGATGCTCCTTTTATAGGTACGGAGGTGAGGTCTTAGTTCGGGCTTATGAGCATGAGCATGGTACCGCGACCAAGAGGAAAGGTCAACGATGCGGTGCGATCGTTAGCTTTTCAACAGCTTTGCTGCATGCGTATATAGGGGAATTGATGGTGGTGACAATAGGTGGGAGATGTCCGCTTGGTGATGAGCCCTGTGCAGGCGGTTGGGCACGGGCCTGGCAGATAGGACGGGTGAAGCACAACTCTGGCCATTATTGCAGCATGCGTGGCATGAGGTGGCGTAGCTAGGGCTGGCAGCGAGGGTCGGTGAAGCACAGCGATGTGCGGTCGAGTTCTGAGCACGCGCAACGCTATGGGCAAGGGTGCACGTTGGTCATCACAGGGTGGCATGACCTGATGCGTGAGTTGGCGCAAGCGACACAAGGGCAGGGCAAGCCTAGCGTATGATCAAGGATAACTGATTAGAGGGGGTGAATAGGAGGTTTTTAAAATTCTTTGGCTCTAATTGTAATAATTAAACAAAGAATACTATGGTTGCAAGTTTAAACAATTAAAACCTAAATCGTCTAGGTTTCACTAAGTACACCAACAAACTAGGTATAAGCAAATATGATAACCTAGAGAAATGATCAACTATAATAAGCACTAGGAATGTAAATGACACAAGTCAATCACAAGAAAACAAACCATAAAGAGTTGACACGAGGAATTTTCCCCGTGGTTTTAGAGATTTGCCAGTCTCCCCTAATCTACGACGAGGAAGCTTGAACGAATCAAGTGAGCTCTTTGCGCAAATGAGCCTTCTTTGATCACTGGTGGTAGCTCTTCCCCGCTCCGAGTAGGTGAGCTCCGACCTTCTCACATCACCGAGCCTCTTCACAAGCTTCTTTGAAGAGATCATGGGTTCCACACCTCCAAGCCGTCTATGAGCAGGAACGAAGTCAAATAATACAATATCTCCACTCTTCGCTGTCCAACAATTATCCGCAAATGTGTCCAAATGTAAAAGGCATAGATACAGAGTAAATGGCTCCCAGGTAGGAAAAACAGATTAAATAGCTAGAAATATGATAAAGGTTTTTTTTTTTTTTTTTTGCATTCTTACTAAAGGTTGTTACGATCATCTTTGTAGGACCCCTATCTGGTAAACTGGTTGGAGCTGCGGAACTACATTAGCTGCTGCTGCATACATCCCAACATGTTTAGCATAAAACATCCAGTTATTGCAAGGAAAACTTCTTTTCAACAGATAAGTGAAGAATCTACTTGCAATAGCATTGCATTATCTTCCATTACAAATAAATCACATATTCTCCATTTACAGACGATGTCACCAACAAAAATAAATCCTTTGAAATATGAACTCAACAAGAATGTTGTGCATCAATTGAAGTGCCTCATCAGCACACCTATACGATACTAATACCAGATGAAGCATAATGATGTGATCCAGTACTCTTCTTTGATGAACCAGTAGCTACCTTCAGAAGTACACACACCATTGTGAGGGCTTACATGCATGTCTCGGTTTCTTTCATTCCCATCTGCAAACACAACAAATCCATACCCTCTGGATCCCGCAGTGACTGAATACACGACGATTCTTGCCGTTCTAACATATGGATATCTCACTTGAAAATATGTTGAAGAATGGTATCCGTGACATCATCTGTCAAAGGTTTTACATGAAGCGAATGGTGAGGTTCTGCAACATGCCATCAAGCGAATGGTATCCGTGACATCATCTGTAATAAGTCCGGTTTAATCTGCATGGACGCCAAGGGGCCAGGGCATCCTGGCGTCTCCCTGTCCTTAAAAACCTGCAAAGCACCGTAGCATCTTCATCGGTTGGGAATTCCAGGAAGCCATATCCAAGTCAACCGGTAAGCTTGTTGGGAATTACTGTCCCCATTCCCATGCAGGCATTAGCACTCGCACATTCCTAATTATTTGCATTAGTGCATGCACTTGCACATATAAATAATCATTTTTTATTCGTAAAATTCAAAAATATACCGTGAATATTTTTTTTATATAAATAACCATTTTTTATTCGTGATTTTTTTTATATAAATAATCATTTTTTATTCGTGAAATTCAAAAATATACCGCAAATATTTTTTTTTTTTTGCAATACTAGCAAAATATACCGTGAAGAGGTTTGGGAATATTTTTTTTTGAAATATTTTTGAAATCGTGTCAATAAAAACAATCAAATACTATACCAAATATACTATACTAAAAATGTGATCATGCGATTGCGGTCATTTAATCGTGGAATGGTCATGCGATTGATTTTTAATCGCGAAATGGTCAATAAAAAATTGTAGAATGGTCATGCGATTGATGATTAAAGAATTAAAATATTGATATAATCGCCGAATGGTCATGCTATTGATATACAATCACGGAATGGTCATGCGATTGCGACATTAGGAATGCACTAATGCAAGTGCCGCTAATATATGCATGCACTAATATGCATTAGGAATGCACTAATTAGCCCAAACAAAGCTTCTACTGCGCATATTCCCGCACGCATCGAATGGAAAAGAAACAACGAAATCACGTCGATTTGGGATTGCAGCCAGCGGCTCGTTGGTTTGCCTAGGGCACTGTAAGGAGGGAAGCAAGACGCTCACGTAACGGCCCAGTTGCGTGGCCCGGCCACGGCCGTGCAGCCTAGCAGACAGCTCCCTAACTTTACTGAATATGGTAACCATTTATACTCTAAGACGTATTTTGATTTTATATAAGAATTAAGATTGCGTTAAAATTTAAAAATATAAAAGAGAACATGATTTAGATGCCCTTACTTAATTGTCTTGAAAGATGAAAGATATATTTTTGTGTGGGTGGTAATGAATAAATGCATAAAGTTGAGAGAGAATAAATAGATGTATAAAAAGAAATATTTTATTAAATTTATATGCAAACTTTATATTTGTGAACAAGATTATTTAAATTTTTTTTTTGATTTCCCCCACTTCCTCCACTTCATTTATATCATGTATAGTAAATGGTAGAAAAATACAAACGAATGTACCATAGATATTTTCTTTGCATTAGAGGAAGTAGTTATTTATTAGTATAACAAACCCCATAAGGGCATGTACAATGATACATGTCAGCTGTCTATAAAGGTATGTCACATCAGATTTTGGATGATATGGAGGAGAGAGAGGGAAGAGAGAGAAATATGCTGTCTACTATTTAACAGACAGCTTTATAGACAGCTTTATAGTGTGTATACTATTGTACAGACAGTCTATTAATCATATGAGAGATCATTACAGACAGCTATATAGACAGTCTATTGTATAAGTTGTCTTTAGTACTGTCTGTAGATGATATGAATGTATATTATAGACAGCCACCGTCTATACTACTGTACATGCCCTAAGCATCCTCGAGTGGCCATCGATAAGAAGATTATTGAAGGGGAATGTAGATTGAAGAAACCACGACCAGAATTTCTTGTAGGGGGTATTCACAAAATATATTTAGTAGATACGATACTAGATGCAAGACACAGTCTTTCTCAATTTCAACACAATTTTTTTACATCTAGATCTCTATCGCCTTATATTGGAGCGACATGTCCCCTGACGGTCATGGACGTCTAGAGATGGCGTTTTTTGCATCCATATCCCTATCGCCCTATATCCGGATGACGGGAGCCTATTTACACAAAAAAAATTCCGTTGTTTATTTTCAAAAAAAAAAGATTTAAAATAAATATTAAATAAAAAAATTCCTCGAAGTGAAGGGGCACGGTGTTACGAGTTTACCAAATGATTCCGGCGGGTGAGTGGGCCGTTTTTTTAGCCTAGTCCGTGTGGGAGCCCAGGTGAGGCCTTGTTTGTATGGAAGCCTCAGCAAAATTTGGGGCCAATTTCAAATAGCTTGCGTTCTCTTTCTCTAGACCGAACAGCTTACTTCGTGCCACAGTTTGTATCACAGTAATCCCTGGCTCCTTGCAATTATCTTTCGAACTTGCAACTCCCAGATAAGTATAATATCAACGAAGGCCCCATCTTTTATCTATAATATTGAAAGCGCCAGTTAAACGGGACATGAGTTAAAAAAAAAAAAAAATCTGGTTAAAGGTCCAGTTTGGGATATGTAGTAGTTACAGGCTTACAGCTAACGAGCCATTTTATAACTTCAGAATGTGACGCGTTATCGTTGAAGTTGATGAGTCTTTATATTATTTCATGTAGGCATGTAAATAAATTGACGTCGAACGAGTCTAATTTCTCAAGCTTGAGCTGGGTATAGATTCAAGTCGAATTCCTAAGCTCAATCTCGGTTCGATCTATGGTCGGGTAGACTCAAACTCGGTAACAATTAATAACTTAATATGCAATGATTTTCAATACAAAAAATACTCAAATTCAAACTTGACTCGAGTAAGCTTGGTAATAGTTAATATGTAGTAATATTTAATAAGTAATTTGTAAATTTACTGGCTCGTGAGCTATTCGAGTTGGGTTTGATGAAGCTTGCGAGCTTGGGATCAAGCTTAAGCTCGACTGTTTGGAGTTCAAATCAAATCAAATCAAATCTGAAGTGGACCAAGCTCGAGCAACTCCCAGGGCTTGAGTTTTTTTAACAGCCCTAATTTCATGCATGGTCCTCAAAGATGACTGATCCTTTTTATATATTGTGGTATCATGTAGTTTCGTTGCAGGCAGCGAGTCCTTTCTTAACTTCAGACAACTCAGGTTATTATCACGCACGCTTATCCGGTAACCCTACCCAACGCTCTTCTGAGCCGACTAATACCTGATACTCATTCCGATCACAAATAATAATCGATTTGAGATACGTGCAGTTAAATTTTAAAAGTTTAGCTATCGACATCTTTTTAAATACTTAGATTGGACTCACATGTGTGGATTTGTCTCGAAACGTACTTTCATAATATTATATTCTATTGTATCTTTTAAATATATTACAATAGAAATTAGTGATCAAAGTCGAGTTTTGGTGATCGTGCCGATGTCCAAAACGACTACTATTTATGACCGGAGAGACTAATACTTATATCAGTTCCACATCAGCTTTTACTTCTGAGGTAAACAACACCAAGAAGACGTTGAAGATCACTTTACTGAACCGAGATCACATGCAGTCCCGTGGGGACATCAACTTAAGCAGTCCACACGGGACCGTTAGATTCAAAATCGACGGTTTGGATTCACTGAAAATACTGTGCATTTTTTACTATTCGCAAACAATGTCGGTGGTACTGTAGCATACCACTGTTCACGATTTTTTTTCCCCGATCCGAACTATCTTTAAACTCGATCGGATGATCTAGAACTATTGAAGCTGTTTTAAGTTGTAGTCGCCGTAGCAGCTGCATCCCTGACCCACTTTACTTACTCTCTTTTTCCGGCATGAAAAGAGCCGTTAAGTCTGGCCACATTGCCTCACTCCCCTTTCGCTGCATCCTTGTCTTGTAGCCTGTTGCTGTGCAGTGATGCCGGGCCAATCCGATCGGTGGGGCAGCGGCAGCAGCTGCAAGCATGTGACTGTTGATGCTTCACTGCCATGCCATGCCATGCATCCCCAGGCGACAGGCTAGCTGCGCAATGCAACGACCTGCACCTGCATGCAGATTCAAGCTTCGGGCCATGACTTGTCGATCGATAACGCTAGCTATAGACTGTGCTATGTAGCTCAGCTGCACGGGCAGGGCATTTAAAAGGTGCCCGATGCGAACTCTACAGTCCCTGGATCTGGATGGTTTATTAGTACTACTAGTACGTATGCACTAGCATAATAACATTTCGCAGAGAGAAGCCAAGTTCAAATCTTTGATGGAATGCAGATGCAGTCGTGTACATTACCGTTGGGACATTGAATCAAGCAAATCTTACGACAGCTGCAGCCCGTGAGAGCAAAAGCTGAGATAGACATCAGAAAAATGAAAATTTTCTCCAGTGTGGTTGCTAGACCAGTTCGACTCTACGCTCATTTACCTGTCCTCGTTCTTTCTTTCTTTCTTTTTTCTCCTGTCCAAGAAGCTGCCGATCGATGCTGATCAGTTGAGCGTTTGGGAGCTAACTATCGCTTCACTCGGTTTAATTTACAGATCAGATCAGCGCTGCATTTCGATGGATGGGGAGACACAGACGACTAGACGAGAGAGCCAGAGCCAGCCACCAACCCTTACGAGGCCATTAGCTATTACAACGACTGTGCAGTGCTGCAGAGAGCGCGTCCTGACAAAACCGCTGCGGATCGACAGCGCATGACGTGGAATCTTCAACGGCAAGCAAAATTGCAATTAGAGGACGAGACGGAGCGGAAGGAGACGTTATCGAAAATACAATCCCAAAGAACAACCTGAAAGATGGTGTTATTATCGAAAAAAACGGGCAGCTCAGATCACTCTCCAGATCGAAGAGCATAAAAGTAAGTAATTCCTCAGTTCTGGCTAACGAAAGACACCGGTAAGTTCAGAGAAGCTAATTTACTCCAGAATAACCCGTGAAGTTTTCTCTCCAGAAACATGAAAATGCCGTCCTTCAATCGAAGTTAACATGAGACGGCAAATAACTGAACCTCGATTGGTTGACTCAGTACTCAGTAATTCCTCCGAGGTAGTAAAGCAGTAGAACTACAATGTACAGCACCAACCGTTTCGTATCATTTCCTACTGCTGGACGCTTCCACGAGACATGCGTTAAGTCATTCATAAATTGCTTCACGCAAGCAGCATGATCGAACGGAAACACAACCAACATCTACAATACTGTACTCACAACTACATCAAAGCTTATACACATTAGCTCTTAATTTGTTGTCTTATCAGTAGTGAAATTAAAACAAACAGCGAATGGATAACTTGAAGAAAACTAATACTTAATGCAGTATAATTGAAAACTAAGTCGATGATCAGCTGGACATGGATGCTAGGCTATTTACTTCTTTAATTGTGCTGCAACCAAAAAAACTGCATGTTGGGCTCACAGAATGGAATGTATTTATCGAAAACAAACACGTCAGGTAAGCCTCCAAAGAGAGCACGTCAGAATTTCCTCGCCTGCAGCGAAGTGGAAGCCAATAATCCAGGTGCCTTCCGATCAAGGCAAGTGATAGTGGTCAAATCAAACAACTGAGCAAGGTAACCTTCCATCTTTTCTTCAACTATTTTGTTAGCAAGGGACAAATCCTATCCAGCACAGAGACTCGGAGAGAGTTAGCCGCTACTCATGCATGCTTGGGCATGGTTGGTTGCTGGCTTGCTGCACCTAAAAGATTCAGAAAGTTGACCATTAATGGGGACAGGAAGCTCTGTTTCATGGACCGCGAGGCCCAGCGACCAGCGTTCGACAGATCGGTACAGTTCACCTCAAGGGACCACTGCAAGCAATAACACCGAGCTAGCACACAAGTCACAATACTTGAAGAAAGGAAACACTAGCCTAAACAATAGTGCTACTGATAAGCAAGGGGCAAAGCATTTTAAAAGCACATCTAGCCATTGGATCCATAAAAGAATGCGATGATACTCATTCGCACCGAACAAAAAGCTGTTATTCCCCAGGAATGTCAATGGACTTTGCTGCTTGCCTGGCCGTTTTTAATTCACCTCCTCAAGGCAGGTGGCCTGGCTGCAAATTGAGCAAATGATAAGGCAGAGGAGGACAAAAGAATGAGTAAACAAAGTGGAATGGAAGGGGATGCACTTGACTGTTGTAGGCTTTCTAGGAAGGAAGCACATGGCCTCTAGGACTTAACAATATTTGCTTGGAAGTGATAAATCTCCTCTAGCAAACTGTAATTACCACTAAGGCTGCACAGTTCTTATAGATAGCTTGCAGCTTTAGCATCTCTATTTTTGTCACCTCATACAGAAAATAACATGTGGGGCAAAGATTTCTGAAAGGCAGCTGTATTCATAAACATTATTAGTGTAGAATGTATCAACTGTAATAACATGTAATGGGACAGAGAGAGAGAGAGAGAGACAGAGAGGGAGAGTGGTAGCACTTGACTTGAGCATACAGAACAGCTATGGGGGCAAAGTATTCACACAGCAACAACTATGGAGAGTGCAGGTAAGCCTCAGCAACGGTCTCTCCACCAGATGGAAGTAAAAGCAACAGGTGGACGCCACAGGCAAGGAAAGTAAAAGCAACATCAATGGCACCCAGCAAATTCTGAAAATGCCTCCCCAACCAACTCGGCCAGGACCTCTCCGCATATCTCCCTGCTGATTTCATCCACCTCCAACCGCAGCGTCTCGGGCCACCCTCTGCCTTGAATCTCCCTACCGACAACCCAATCCGCCACCAGGCCCGCGTTGTCCACCCCATTGACCATATGCTTCTCGTCGTCGAAGAGCCAGCCTCTCACTAACCTCCACACGTCGTCGGTTACCAGCACGCCACCTGTGGCAACTCTCTGTGCATTAGCGTGTGGTTCGGTACAAGGGTATGCGCCCCAAAGCTTGCTTTGGCCGATGTCTTGTAGGGCAGCATTGACAGAATCAATGAGGAGCCTCTGGTTCGACCGCCTCTCTCTGCACTTGGCGTCCTCCACTTTGCGTTCCAAGAACTGGTCAGGAACAGTTGGACCCAGAGGGCAATCAAGTGAATGCCACCCAACGAAGATATCGTGGGTCTTCTCGTAACCGAAACCGGCAGAAGATAGAATCTTCTTAATGAATTCATACTGCTCTCGCTCATGGCTATCTCCTTTGGTAGAACACAAGGCAGCCTCTTGGGAGGAATCATCCCACGATAGAGTCCGCGCAATTGATCCAATCGGAAGAGATCTTGATAGAGGTTCTGCAAGCAAGATAAATGCTAAGAGCTAGAGAAGGAACCAGTACTATGGCCTAGCCAGCAATTATTAAGCACACATTATTGGTGCTACAGCCTAATTTTGTGTCCGCAATAACAGCTCATAGTCATACCAACAAGGGTTAATCACGAAGTGCAACAGTTTAACATGCTTCAACCAAATTGGCAAAAAAAAATTGTCAGAGAAGACCTGTCATAATGCTATACCTTGTTTAGCAGTAATTGCACTATCTGATGAACGGGGGGACTTTTCATTAGCATCCTCAAATGATGCATCAAGAACTGATGTAGGGCTGGGCTGATCAAAATGTGAGTTTCGAATCTCAAATGAGAGTGCTTTCTCAATAGAAATTGGAACCTGCAAAACCATCCATCCGAGTTAATACATATTTACCATATTCCAATTTAAAGAAAGCTAATTTTACATGCAGGTAAACATATAAAGAAACAAAAGTACCTTAGAAGAAGAAGGTGATTCTGGTTCATTGACTGGAGCTGCCATTGGTGCATTGCCAAACTTCTCTTCTAAATTTTCTGAAGCAACACCGTCTTGTATGCTAGTACAAACAGGCTGTGATACATCCGAGTTACCAACTGATACATTACCGGCCGATGGAACCCTGCCATTCAAGGCCGCCAAGGGAGATGGGGTAAGCTTCTCTTTCCCTGCTTTCTTCCGTTTTGAGAAGAAACTCGAAATCTTTCCCTTGAGAGATGACTTCCCACCCTTAGGTTTGATCTCCTCCTTTGGCGCTGTGTGTTCTTTATGTTGAGGATCTGAACATCCAGCATCTAAACGCATGCTGTCAAAGGCTGATGAAGAGACTGGAACAGATCTTGATCTTGAAATTTTCCTTAGGGAGCTTTCTCCTTCTTCGTCATCAACAGAACAGTTAGATGGTACTGCGAGTATTGGTTCATTGCTGCACAACTGGCTGCTGGCATCAGTGGCCACTCGATCAGCAACCTCTTCTTTCTTCATATCAGCCATGGCAAGCATTTCACCAAGCGTGCTCAAGCTCCTTCGCACTAGCACATTTTCTCGCCTAATCTCATTAGAAGATGCAATCGGCCACCTATCAGAGGTATGTTTCTTAGCCTCCCTGGTTACAAGTGACTCAGGAGAACAAGAAGCATGGCTTAAAGATGAGCCAAAGTAAGGATTGCTAAACCGGTAGATGTAATCCCAAGAATTACGTGATGTTGGAGTTCCAATCTCCGAGTCACTGAAGTTACTGCCCTCTTCTTCAGCATACTCATAGTACGATCTATCTCCTCTGCCGAACCTATTTGACTGTATGCAACCCTGCAAAGATTCATCATGCTGGTGGCACATGTCGTGTACCGACCAATTTATCTCGTCACTCAAATGCCTTGATATAACAGGAGCTTCAGAATCATCCAGGTTATCATGACCATTTTGCTGAAACTGCTCCGTTGAAGTAATTGCCAAGCTAGGTTTCAAGACCACTATCCGGGTGAGATGCGGAGGACTTTCTACTTTGGCACGACCAGGATCAGACTTCCTATGAACATTGCTCTTCTCTGATCTACTTCCATTAACTGTCTGGTTTTTCTGCCTTTTAATTGCTTTTCCGCTCTTCATCTCCACTGATTTGGCGGGCTTCAACACAGTTATGCGCTTCCTCTGGGGTGATGCTGGTGCAGAATGAAATTCGCTAGATTGATTCGCAAAGAGCGAGTTAGGTTCTTCGAGAAATTTGAGAAACAGGTCTTTATTTGAATTCAAAACCTCAAGGGCATCGTGGAATTCCTTCGATTGGAGAAGATTCTCATGCGATGCTAGCTGCTTTGCTTGAGCAAACTTCTGGCGGACAAGATCCATTCTTTTCTTGCCGTGATCTTCATGCGGTCTCCCTCTTCGTGGAGATTCGTTGCTCATATGTTCACCTCTTGGTGGCTGGTATCCAACTTCGTAGACATCCTTGTACTCTACATTTTCAAGGAAGCTTGTGTGCTTGTCAAATGACATTTGGTTGTTCACTCTTGCCAATGTGGCAGACAAATGGCCATCCGGAAATCTCCTCCTGTTGGAAGGTTGAACAGGCTTAGGAAGAGCCACATCATCGTCAAGACCCATCAGCCTTGCAACGACACTGGTGGTCTTCTGATTTGTGTCCCCCTCCTTCGCCATCTCCTGCGCTATCAGCATTTTCATGGGCGTACCACCGGATCTATCTGACGAGCTCCTCATGCCGCCAGTCACCTGCCGACATGGATCATGCAGTGATCAGCAAATTGTAAACAGTTGACAAGAACATGGTTGTCAAAATCAATAGCTGTAAAAATATGTGCTTACTGTCTTGAGATCAGCAAACTCCTTCCGGTCCGATTGAGTTCCTCTCACCGGGGAACCTGACAGGAGAGGAGAAGATCCAAAATTAGGATACCCCATACCTTCCTAACTGAAGAATCATCACCAAAAAAAAAAAATTCTGACGAAAATCATCAGAGTTAATCATGTAAGCAAGTGATCGAAGCAAGAAAATCATTGTCAGTTTGTTAGTTGCATAATGGTACCATCTCTTGTGGCAACCCTGGCGCTGGCTCCAGCGCTCAAATCAAACAGATTGATCATTCTTTATTCCCTCAATCCACCACCACGGAAACAAACAGCTGCAACGAAAATTGCCTCCACTAAATCATGGCTGGTGCCTGAAAAAAATAAACAGCACCAGTGAAAACGTTAGGAAAGATAAGAAAACTGCAACAGTTAGAGCAAAAGCAAGCAACCAAAGAAATGTCGGAGAAAGGGAGATTACGGTCGGATTAAAAGCCAACGCCCATCGAAATGCGGATGGCGGTATTCAAAACAACCCAAGCTAAACAGAGGGAGCAGAGAAGTTAAAAGACGAAGACGCCATCCCAGTGTGTGTCCTGCTCCTATCGCCGTGAAGAGGTCCAAACAAAAGCGGAAAAAAGGCGGCATTTTTACCGCAAAGGAGCAAGAAAGGGGGGCCAAGATGGCAAGATCCCATTCTCCTTTGCGCCAATTCGCTCCAATTCCGCGTCGAGGAGCCACAAACCACAATCCCGCAACGCGAATAACTCAGCTCGGCGAAGAGCCCGCAACGAAACCGGATCAAGCGTGCAAGGAAGGAGGAGCCAAGGAAGAAAAAAAAGATAACAAAAGATATGTGCAAGCCACGGACCGGTCCGAGAATGGCGAGGCGGCGAGGACGACAACGGCAGCGGCGTCGGCAGTGGTTTCCGGGCGCCGGCAACCGTGGGGCCCCCACCGGCGCTGTAGGGAGGGGGGAGAGCGGGCGAGCGAGACGTGGGGTGGGTGGGTGCGCGCGTGCGTGGGTTCTTGAGCTTTTGTATTGTAGTGGAGGAGAGAAAGCGAGGGGAGGTTGGTTGTTGGATTAACGGCGAGGAGGGGGTTTAGAATAAAAAAGATGGGGATAATATCAAAAATACCCTTCATATCATGTGCCGTGATCTGTGAATGCAGGTTGATGTTCGATTATTTTTTTTAATAACACATTTTAAAAATAATTTTACAAAAATAATTTCCCAAAAATTATAAAAATACACCTTTGTAGGTAATTCATTTGGCGACAGGGCATTTATCATAAAATGAAGTGACGATAGATCTTCTGTCAACAAATGAAATAGTGATATAAGCTCTGTCGCCATTTTAATTGACGATGGATGTCTGTTTTGTCGCTGTTTGAATTGGCCGATAGATTGTTTTATTATTGATTGAATTGACCGATAGACTGTTTTGTCGCCAATCCATTTGGTTGACAGAGAATAAGCTTGTGTCACCAAATAAATTGGCGACAGAGAATAAGGTATGTCGCTAATTTATTTCATGACAGAGCATCTGTCGCTAAATTGTATTTTTGTAATCGTTTTTTGCAAATTATTTAAAAATTATATTATTTTAAACAATCGCTGTTCAATGGTAATGTAATTTTCAAGTACTACTACGTGACTAAGATGAAGCCGTTGTAACTTAGCTAAACAGCTCGAGCAATTGTGTCCATTTCTAACACATTTGACATTGACCGTTGAGGGAGGCTATTGATCCACGTTAAGGCATGTTGGGAACATAGCAACGAAATTGTACTTGAAAGTTGAAACTACAGTTGAAATCGTCCGGAATTCCATCGGAGGTATGATTCTGAGTAGCGTTGAACATGAGTGGTAAACTGAACATCTACGTAATTTCGATTTGACGTAGCAACACTTTGCTTGCACCCAGGGTTAACCAAACCGAAACCGAAAAAACCGATGAAAAATCGAAATTGGAAATTCGAAAATATCGAGCCAAAAATCGATGAAAAATAGTTAGAAACCGAAGAGTTTCAAAACCGAGCATTTGAACAAAAAACATTCAAAACAAATTTTAAAAAAAACGAAAACCATTCGGTTTTCTCGAAAAACCGATCGGTGAGTTGAATGTTTTGGGTGATCGGTTTTTTGAGCGGTTTTCGTCGGTTTTTTCGAAAAATCGCTCGGTTTCACCGGTTTTCGATCGGTTTACATTGCATAAATTTTTTCAATTTTTTCAAATTTTTTGAATTGAACCGGTTTACCGACCGGTTTAGGATTTCGAACCAGCTCGATACGGTCGAAAACCGCGGTTTTCGAGCGGTTTTCGCCGGTTTTGTGAACCGTGTTTGCACCTCTCTTCCTCCGAGAATTCCTATGTTCGACAGATCCTTCCTTAGTTGCTTAACATAGACGACAACATAAAGTGTTGTGACAGGGGGATTATGTGAATACCGTTGTTATAATAATTATATAATAGATCATAAATTTCAAATTGTCTCGTGCATGTTTTATGTTAGTATATATGCAAGGCTTTGCGTCTGTTGGTTAATCTCTCGTCACTCGTGGTCACACCAGTGTTTTTTTTAACAAGGGCTTTTCCCCGGAAATTTTTTAATCCAGTACAATTTATACTTTGTATTTTCAATTTGATTCAATAGTTTTGCATATTTACAAAAAAATCAACCGTATTCGCAACACGAAATAGCGAGTACATGTAATATCAGTACCAAATTGCGAATACAGGTTAAATCCAGCATGAAATAGCGAATACGCTGTATTTGCAAAACGAAATAGCGAATACAGGTGTATTCGCTATTTCAAATAGCGACACCTCTCCACCATGCATGCAAGGTCACTATTTGTAGTAGGGTGTATTCGCTATTTGAAATTACAAATACACCTGTATTCGCTACCCTATTATGCAAATACAGCGTATTCGCAATTTTATACTGGATTTAACATGTATTCGCAATTTGGTACTGCTATTACATGTACTCGCAATTTCGTGCTGTGAATACGGTTGTTGTTTTTGTAAATATTCGAAACTGTTGAATCGAATTGAAAATATGATGTGTAAATTGTATTGGATTCAAAAATTTCCTTTCCCCCCTCCCCGTGCCAATCATAGAGATGGAACTTGGGTTGGCGGTACAGGAGCAGAATTACCCGCTCAACCCTTTTCGTCTGTGTCGACTGCCACTGGGTCTGGGATTTTACTGTCTTTCTGCCGTGCGGCCATGGCAGCAGAGCAGAGCCATCTTTTTATTTTTTACAGAGAGTGGCCCACTGGGAGCCATCTTTTTTACACAGTGCGCCCCGAGATGGCAGAAACAGATGCATGAGCTTTGGAAGCCATTATTGCCTGCACTTGGGCTGTTGGACAGCATGGCTGTGTACACTACACGGTATACGAATAGGACTATACACACACATGTAGGCTGTAGACTGTAATAGTGCATGGTCGATGCTAGGCTAACTGGTCCTGCACCTTGCTTGCCTGAGTTGCCTCTGCCTTTAGCCCGGTCCAAAACTGGTTGGTGACTCGATGTTTTGAGGGCCTGGTTTGTACGTCCGTACTTGACCTCGCCCAGTGCATGCTCAATTGCTCAGGAATCAGGTCTAATTGCTTTTTTTTTTATTCCTCTTCAGATAGCCCATGCCAAATTGTCAAAGTCGACAGACATATTATTATGCAATGGGAGCTTCATTTTTTAATCGGTGGGTTATTAACGTACAATTGAATGCCGGAGCTTTAGAAAAGTTGAGGGGAGGCGAGGGGAACTCCTTGAGAGAAAAAAAAGCACTAGTCCCTGAAACGACAGGCGAAAATGCATGGAAGCCTGCATCTTCGCGCACTGGGCAAAGCGGCAAAGGTCCGGAACCGCAGTGGACTAGGGTTCACTGTTTCGCTAGCAGCAATAAAGAGATCTAATTGTAGATGACATGATTGGAAATGAAATCCACAAGAGAAGGGTAGATCGAGTGTGCTCTTACAATCCAGCCTACCTAGCAGTAGCGAAAGGGCAATGGAGATCGATTACACAAACCGCCTGCTTTGCATAATGGCATGGACCTAGCGCTTACTACATGTCGACGGCACAGGCACTCCTCAGTAACATGTACATGATCACTGAAACTACAACAGCTACTCCCCAAAGAACCGAGGCCAATAATGTTTGTTACTCACGTCGTCGGCACGGCAGCATGAAGCGATCATCAACAACAACCAAGCACATGCATCCTAGCACGAGGATCGAATTCATTTGCCTTTTCGCTTCTTCTGGAATCCGATGCAATTCGGGCAAAACCACTTCCCCTTCGGCTGCTCTTTCAAGCCCACGCATCCAAAGTGAAACCACTCGATCTTGCACTGCAAAACAAGCACCAGCATGCTCAAAAGCCAAGCACCGATATAGGCGCGGAAGTAGAACAGGTGAAGAAGATGTTACATACGTCGGGGTTGTCGCACGCCACCATCTCACCGTAGCTGACTTGGTCGCAGAGGCAATACGTCGGTTCATTAGGATCGACAGGCAATTCTAAATCTATAGCTGGTTGCTCGGTGGGTACCTTAGCCCTGCAAATGAGAGTTGGTCCGTTACAGTGCGGAAATATCGCTGGCTTATTACTTAATCTTATTCTGATGCAAAACATACTTCTTTCTGCCTCTGCCCTTTTCACCAGATCTACCACTTTTTGGAGTAGCTTCAGCAGTTGAGGCACCGGCACTAGCAGTTGCAGGAGCAGCAACAGCTGTACCAGCAGCAGCAGCAGCAGCTGCGGCCGCCTCCTTTTCTGTTGACCAAAACATGTTGGTATACAAGTTAGTAGTAAGAAAAACATATAGCTCAAGGTGAAAATGAAATGACACAGAATTCAAAAGCAATTGCAGTGTTAAGTCATGGGCACCTCCATACCTTGTCGAAGTTCTTCAAGCTTCCTCATAAAATGATCGAGCTGTTGGATATGAGCATCAACCTATATCACATATCTTTAATCAGCACAATCAAAATCCTGCATATTCACAATTCAGGAACATTGTGACGATGTCATGAGACATGCTTATGCAGCACAACCTAGCAAGACAGAAACTACTAATGCAAATTTCTTGACAAATCTAATTAAAATGGTGCGTTCAGTTACTTTCAAGCCTAAAGCATTATTGCAGCTAAGATGGCAGATATGTTATACCTGGATGAAGAGAAAGGTAATAGCCTAGATAGATAAGATAAGAAACAAAAAATGGCATGCCTTTCTTTCCAGTTGGGCGGATAAAAACTTTAATACCGTATATCGATATATTCCTTTTCAGAAATAAAGAAAAGGAGAAAAAAAGACAAAAACCATTCATAACGATTTTATTCTAGTTACCCTTTCTTTCAAACAGAATTGAAAGAGGAATAAACCATTCACGCCTTCTCCCTTTGAACCTTAAAAATAGAGAATAAGCATGATGTGCTCATGGTACGACATAGTTTTCTGCGCGTAATTATGTAGCCGGGAGACTTTTACCAGGTCATAAGTTTGGGTGGCTAGAGCCACCTTCTCATCAGCAATTCTAACACAATGTTTCTGCTCCTCGATTGCTTCATCAGAAAATTTAAGTTTCGCTGGGTCATACGTAATGCTTCCAGATTCAAGTCCATGCTTAATGTCCTCTATTTCTTGCTGACAGCGCTGCTCATTTTCCAGTTGCACACCTAATCAGAAGGACAGAACGGAGCTAGATTTGATGATTTCAGGGCGGAAAGCAGAATAACTTTAATTTAACAAAGATTGCAGGTCTTGTACAGAGAAATAAAGTTGGTTCACATTACGCTCATTGCCACAGCATACATAGCTAGCTTAGTACTAGCACCTTAGTCTGGACAATATTTTGTGTTCCGACTTATCAATGTATCAAATAGAAAAGTTTATTTGCCAATTATTGTAAATTGACATGCGCTGCCACAGCCCAGATAACAATTGATATTCATCAAGTTTTAGGAAGTGAATCTTGAACAATAATCAGATAAGATGAAGTATTAAATGTTGTTGATTGCAGAATTATCTGCAATCCTGCAAGTAAAATACTACCTAATATTTGCTGCAGAGCTCTATTTGTTTAAAAGGAAATATTGCTCAACGATAATCCAAAAGAAAGCAGCACACTGGGCTTTCTTCAAACGCACCAAAATGGAATTAACATTTGAATGCTTAGACATAAGATGCATCTGGGAATTGCACTAAACCTTTATTGTGCTTAGACATAGTTTGCTATGCACATTTTAAGAGAACATGAAGGGTGTGAGTCAGTTGGAAGTGGCACAAAATAACAAGGTATTCAAACTATGCATACCTTGCAAGCTTTTATCTAGCTCTCGCATTAATGAATAGTTCCTGTGCAGCAGAGCTGGCAATGCTTCAACACCTGAGAGTAATCAAATAGGGTAAACTATGACATGCATGTACTGATGTATGAAAAAGCACCTAAGTTATAAAGTTACCATCTGAAGAGATAAATTGAATCTGAATGAAAACAAAACATTGATTTGAAGAATTAATGCAATAAGGCTACCATCTTCTAATGTTTTCACTTGCAAATTAAAAACACATCTCCAACACTCCAACCATGACTTCTAAATTTCTAAGTGCTATGGTAGTATCAAAAGAATAATACAATCGAGAACTAGTATAAAGGTCGCATGGTACAAAAAAAAAGTAGGCTACTTACTATTACTTGATCAAAACTAGCAAACTTATATTCATCATTTGCCTTGCTATCATGGCATTACATACCACCATCAACCAGGACGTAATGGATATAGGTGTTTTGAGCTAATTAAACATAGTACTACAAAATAAAATAATTGTTCATAAAGGTTAATGATGACTGTACTAGATATTCAATTACAATTAGACATCATTGATACTTCTAACAAGAAAAAGGCAGTCCAATTGAAATTGCATAATAATTATCCTGCAGATAGCTTAGTCTTATGCTGGCTCATTTAGCACGTCACAAGTACTGCCATTGCAACATCTAAGATTTATCATGTAGCCCCCTAAAGAACCCAAGAAACGAACTTTTTCTAGGAAAAAATCGTTGAGGAGCCAGGGATGCCTAATCAACAACATATCCTGAAATCTTGGACTAATTCACGAGTGAAGATATTACAGGAAAGTAAGAACATCGGTGGCCATGGTGGGCTCGCAAGGCCTAGAGACGAGGGTTAGTGGCGGAGGAGGAACACTCACTGGCTTGGAAGTCCTCGAGGAACCCCATGGCGTCGGAGACGGGCTGTTGCTGCCCTGACAACTACACCGGAGAAATCAAGATGCGATGGGGAGGGAGGGGAGGGGAGCGCGTGGGCGACCGGAGAAGGAGCCTCGCCGGCCGGCACGGCAGGCAGAGTTGCGGTTCGGACTTCGGAGATCCCCTTCTGCAGATAAGCCCTCCACGAGGAAGGCAGTTGCAGCTTTCGCATGGAAGACCACGTGGCCTGGTTCGACGCCCACGTGGCCCAGTAGCCCATGGTTCGACGCCCAGGTGGGCCGTGATATCCAGCCCATCAGACTGCTCACGAACGCGACCAACTAAACCCTAAACCCCCTGCTCAGCTAGTCCCCTCGCTTCCCCGCTCTTCCAAGCCCCACCCGCCCACCTCCCTCCTGGCCTCCCGTTTCTTTCCTCCTCCCCAAGTTGCGCTCTCTGCCCTCCGGCTCGCCGCCTCCTCGCTCCCCAAATCCATCTGGGAGTCCGAAGCCTTCCTCTTTCGCCATGTACCGCGCGGCCGCCAGCCTTGCCTCCAAGGCCCGGTGAGTTAGCGGATTCACGCCTCGCGCGCCACGCTTTCCCAGGTGCGTTGTGGGTTTTGTGCAACCGAGTCGCTGAAATTTGTGTTTTGCTTGGTGCAGGCAAGCTGGGAGCAGCGCTCGGCAGGTGAGCAGATTTCCGTGGGGGTGATATGTGTGCTACCGCGGTAGTTGTTTGGTTCCGACTTTGTGATTTGGCGTGTCCTTGTTCTGCGCCGATCGCTGATCGGAAGTTCAAATCTGATGGATTGGGCGTTCTTAGTTCGGAGCAATACGGTGTGATTTGGATTTGGTTTTTTTGTTTTTAACCGTATGTGCTGATGCGCTCGGGTGCTTTGCGTGTGATGCTGCGCAGGTTGGGAGCAGGCTCGCCTGGAACAGGAACTATGCTGCCAAGGACATCAGGTTTGGTGTCGAGGCCCGGGCCTTGATGCTGCGGGGTGTTGAGGAGTTGGCTGATGCGGTCAAAGTGACCATGGGTCCTAAGGTATAACCTTCTCCGTGGATATGCACGTGAAGAGTTCATCGTTGGAGAGTCTGATTGTTGTGCAGATTTTAGGACTTGCAGATTCGGTTTGGGGTGAAATGTGTTGTTCTCTGTTATAACTGCTGGCACATGCACACCGCATTGCTGTCACATGTATAAGACTATTAGCCAAGACTAATGATGTGGCTAATATGGTAGCAGTATGCACACATTATATACCTATTGCGTGCAATATGTCATGTGGTAAATATAGTAAGTAGTAGGCACTATTGAGCATCTAAGTGATGCTGATGACATAACTTGCAAGTATTGAGCTTGAAGAATTGACACAGGCTAACATCCCTTTAAAAAATCGATACTAGTATTAACTCCTACATGTTTACTTCTGTACGAAGGTTCCCAAGCCTATACATATCTTGTACGTATGACTCGGCAGAAACTGATTAGTGCCATTAATGGCTAAACCGGAAGCCTTCACACTGTATAGTAGTTCCCTAAAGAGGAAATTCTTGTATGGTGTCATGGCCCGCCAAATTGTAACACTTGGTGTTGCACCAATCAGATTATGGCTTAACGGATAGGACCTCTTGTATATTGCAGTACCTGAAGCAAAACCGTAAAAGAGAGCAAAACTGTAGGGCACAGCCATTAGTTGTGTGTACTTCTAGCAGGTAGAAACCTAGTCATAAAATCGTGTTCCTTGGTACCAAATGATCAGGCTTAGAGTTCAACCCCACCAAAATCAGACGTGTGTATAATAAACTCCTTCCTCGGAGGATTGGTTTCCTTTTTGTTGTGTAACATGTATATGAACAGGTCAAGATCAATAAACTTCCCTATGGAATTCATAACTAGAAATTATGGAGCTATCTGCACCTACTGCAATTGTTCTAATTAAAGGCCGTTAAGGCCTTGTAAAAGGCCCTTTACAAGGTATAGATAGTCTATCCGTTACGTTAAACTAAATTTAATGATTAGGCCAATATAAATGTTCGTTTATACAGTTTAACGGGCGTTAAACGCTTACTACGGCCGTTTTATAGTATAAATCTCTGTTTCTTGTCATAATATGGAACATCTAGTATGAAGCATGTAGGCATGTAGCAGACATAATTTAGTCAAATCTTTCCCTTTCTGCTGCTGTCATGAACAATTGCTGGGAGTTTTGTTCTACATATAGGAAAAATGTATTAGATGCTTATTTTGTTACTGTATAAATAGGTATATAATCATCTGACTTTAAGTACTAAAACCGTGTAAAAGGTCGATTACCGTATAAACACTAAAATGTGGGGTGACCGTTCGTTAACCGTTTACCGTTATTTTGAACATTGCCTACTACCTAAGGATATTCTGGGTTTTGATGTTATCGCAAGGATCAAGCATTGATAGATTATACACAAAAGAGCCTACTCACATTATTTCATGCAAAAAAATTTAAATAGGCTAGGATTTTATTATGTTAGTAGTATGTTATGAGATATATTATTATGTCAACAGTGTTGACCTTAATGTATTTATGTTACAGGGGCGCACTGTTGTAATTGAGCAAAGCTTTGGTGCTCCTAAAGTGACAAAGGATGGAGTGACAGTTGCGAAGAGCATTGAATTCAGTGACAGAGTTAAGAATGTAGGTGCAAGCCTTGTGAAGCAGGTTGCAAATGCAACTAATGATACTGCTGGGGATGGTATGGCTTAGTTCTGCACAGAATTTTGTGTTGGACTAGTCTTATTAAAAATATTGGGTGCAGCAATGTTAGAACCACCGATAATAAGGCCTAATATGTCAAAGTTCTTTCAGTTCAGTCGGTGTTTCCTGTCAACCTAATTGGAAATTTATGTCAGGCTTATGTTTTGACTTTTAATAGATGTCTAGTGTTGCTCATATTTTTTATTTATTGGAAGTCATTATTTTACACTTGTTACAAGCATGGTTGTCATGGCGTACCTAGCGACCATGACACCTGAGAGGCGGTGCCATGACATCCTAAAAGTGAGGTACGGGAGCAAGAGGGGTTGACAGTTGGCAGTGACACTAAGACAACATATTAGAGAAGAAGTCCAGAACATAATTAACAAGCCTGGGTAGATTGTGACCACAGAGCGCACTTGATGCACCCATAGCCTTATCAATAACAACCCAGTCCAGATTTTCCGGCTTCGTCTCATGGACATCTTCAGCACTTGCATCAATCCAATAAGTGTTCCACTCATACTTATCAAAGTGAGTTAAAGTTGTTTCCCTCTACCAGCTGGCCAAGGTGCCCGCCCAGCAGCTCGTCGTGGACGCCGTAAATTCCTAGTGCCCGCCTAGATGGCTAAGGTGATGTGAGCATCCATGGCATCCCATCCGGAGCGCCACGATGCCAAGGCAATGCTGTGACAACCATTGTTACAAGGTTATTGTTTTGACTTTTCTGTACTGGGCATTGATGGACTTTAAGGGTGTGTTCGGTTGCCTGCACCAAGTGGTACATGTATGAGATGGTTTAAGATAAAAGCCATCTATGTGTTTGGTTGCTTGAATGGAATCATCCCATCCTGGAAGTGATACAAATTTGAGAAATATTCCCTTTAGATGCAGAACCATTCCATTCACCAAAATAATGGAACCAAATGGTATAGGACCATGCCATGCCATTCAACCTCACCCCATAACCAAACACACCCGAATTGATTACTGCATTATTAAACCAACTTCTTGCTGTCTTGATTAGTCACATTATATAGTTCTCTCTCAATTAAAGTACTTTCTAGTTTCTGCCAACATCCTTGAGACCATTGACTGCGTCACGAATTGTGTTATTATCTTATTGGTTTCTTTTATTTGAGTGCCAGTGCTGATGTTCAAACACTTTCAGGTACAACTTGTGCTACTGTTCTGACAAAGGCTATATTCACTGAGGGTTGCAAGTCTGTAGCAGCTGGGATGAATGCAATGGATCTGAGACGTGGTATCTCAATGGCTGTTGATGCTGTGGTGACAAATCTGAAGGGTATGGCCAGAATGATCAGCACATCAGAGGAAATAGCACAGGTAACTGTTGATCTGAAATAAGTCGGAAAGCTCTTATGTGTTTGCTCTCTTCTCCAAAACATTCGTGCTAATTTGTTGCTAATTTGTTCGTTACTTTCTTTTAAAGGTGGGTACTATATCAGCTAATGGGGAAAGGGAAATTGGTGAGCTTATTGCAAAGGCTATGGAGAAGGTTGGTAAAGAGGGAGTTATCACTATTGTGGTAAGTCAACACCCTAAAAACCCTGGCAATTTGGATGCACTGCTATTTCATAAGTGGATTTGTTCTTCTATATTTAGATTTGTTTTACAACTTGTGGAGCTCGTTTGTAGGCCCATATAGCTCACAGCTCCATTTAGGCCGTTTAAGTGTTTGATTGTGCACATACTTGCAGTGTCTGTACACCATAAGGAGTGGCTGCTTTTTTGCATGACTACCTGTGCTGGGAGAACTGTTATATTTCATCTTCTTTGTGCATTTGGTCTTTTAATGTACACTTTATCAGTTACTATACCGTGTTCAGAGTGTTGCAGCAGAACAATAATTAGAGATTGAAGGGAAATATTACATTCCAAAGCCACGCAGGGTTTCATGTCAAGTATAATAATTTTACATTGCATCCAAGTATAACAAAATTATATTACAACTTCTAATTTACCCCAATGACTGTCTAACACCGAATGACGGTCTCCCAAAACCCCTACTCCTGGTGGTAGTAGTAGTAGTCGTCCTCCGATTAGTCCTGATTCTGCGTATCACCTTCACCCAATACCTCGTAGGTGGATCCATAGGACTCACCTTCTTAGCAAAGGGAGCTTTAAGCAATAGTGAGTATAGATGTACTCAGCAAGCATTAATAATAAATGTATGATATGAATTTTCCTCTCTTTTTCCACCGAAATTTACTTTCCCTCAAATTCTGGTTTTTATTAAAAATAGGTTTTTTTGGTTTTCTTTAAGGGTTGGATATTTTAGTTTAGAAAGTGACTAGTAACACCCGTATACGAGACAAATTTAGCTTCCGTAGCCTCCAATCCAGGAGACAGGCATGAATTCTCATGATTTTAGACTTGCACAGATTTGTACCACTTTACCAACAGTGACCCCCACATGAGAGGCTTCAGAACGTTTATACCTAATTCAGTATTGAGATCTCTAACCCTGTTACTCGAGTAGGGGGTCCTTTCAAGGCCATCCCACCGACTCGCAGCTAACAGTTGTACTCCATCATATGGCGGCAGTACTTCCTGTGGCTTCACATACAGCGCCATTATGGGCAACTTCAATCACATGGCTGAGTTCCGATTTCACACGGTCTCTCTGGGCCTACCTGCATACCTAGATTTTGCGCACTAGTAACTACCTAACCACCATGTGGAGATCACAATACTTTCATAGGATAACTTTTTCTGACCGATTTCACACACTATGGTTGATATTGGGAAATACGGCTCATTGGTCGAGTATTAGTTGTTTATCTTATAATCTAGACTACGTACAGGACCCCGTCGGCCCACAACCTTCTCATCGACGCCCTCTACCCACCATAATAATTATACATCACATCCAACTACCAATTCCTCAATTCCAACAATTTCTCAATTTCTCAATTCAATTCAATTATCAAATCTTCAATTTAATACATCTATCAATTTCTCAATTTCAATAATCAATACTCAAACCATAATCCATCCGCGTCCAATTTAATATTTTCAATTTAAATATAGAGCTTTCATGCATGAATGATACACATAAATATACTGAAATCAATTTAAAGACATTTAATGAAAATTGATCGAAGGAAAACTTGCCTGGAATAAAACTGGAAGGTACGGCCTCGCTCGAATACTGGGGTGGGTGGTCTAAAAAGGTTCGGTTCGGGCCCTGACAAATATAAAGTATCAATCTACGGCAATTAATTTAACACAACACCTTACGGTGTCCAACCTTCTACGGGTGACTAAGGGCAATAAAAGGGGTGCTGTCCCCTTAGCTAAAATAGCTAATTTGGCCCAAAAAATCCACTATGTTAACAGCACTAAAATCAGCAAATTTAATTAATACCAGTTTTGCAATTTTATGCACTTATTACCTATTTAATCGCAGCTTTTAGAATTTATTTCAAAATTTTCATATGACCAATAGATGGTAATTTAACCTACACGGTGCGTGACGATAGATCTAATTTCCTAACTTTTCCCTTCTTTTTCTCTTCTTTTCTTTTCTTCTCCTTTTCTTCTCCTCTTCTTTTCTTCTCCTGGCCGAAGCCTCTCTGGGTCCCTTCGATTTTTCATCCCTTCTCTCAGTTCTTCTCCTCTCCCTTGGCCGACTCCACCAGCTGGCTTCTTCCTCTACTGCCGGCTTCCTCACCTGCCAGCCACTACTCCGGCGGATCTCTCTCTCCCTCTCTTCTCCCTTCTCTCCCTCTTCTCTCCTCTTGGCCCTACTCTCCCTCCTTGGCTTGGCCAATGCCGACCTCCAGCTGCTACCTCCTCTATTCTACTCTCTCCCTTCTTCTCGTCCTCCCTCTGCTCTCCACTCTCTTCTCCCTCCACTGCTGACCAGGCCCTAACCCGGCCGAACTCCCCATGGTTGGCTTCCTCTTCCTCCTACTCTTATCTACCCTACTGCCTCTAACCCGCTGGCCTTCTCTTCTACTGCCGACTGGTCCTAGTGCCGCCCTCCTCTCTACCCCTCTATTGCCAGCCCTTTTTCATCTGATTTCCCCCTTAGTGACACTCTCTTTTGATTTCCTCTACAAGATTTTATTTCTTTGGGATGCTTAATGGTCTATGATGATTTTAGGGAGTGAGGTACTATGTTTGAAGGTGAGGTGATGACACTGGTGACTCTAGCACACCCTTGCAGCCCTTTGGGCTCCTCCCCACTGAGACTACCGCTGGTTTTTTTCCCCGATCTACCCATTCCAAGCAACCTACAAGGTAATACTGCTGTTGCTAGTAGGGCTACCACTATGGTTGTGCACCTGAGGTCGGTGTGGCTACTAGGGAAGAAGATGAGGTTGGGGAAGAAGAAGTCGAGGTGGCCGAGGTCCAATTTCGGCTCCTCCGGCCTCCTAGCTTCTTGCTCGCCCTGCCTCCCCTTATGGTTTCTTGTGTGCTCTAGCTTGCGCTCCTTCAGTTTTGCCATCGGTTTTGGGTGGCTGGCTCTTTGTGGTTTTGCTTTCCTTACACTCGGTTCTTGCTCCGGGAATGGGGAGTGTGTGTTGCTTGGTTGCCTCGGCTGGACTGGGTAAAAGAAGCCCTTGCTGCCTCGGTTGGAGCAAATGCATGGCCTCCCCTGCCCTGCCTCAATCGTCGAGTGCCCAAGTGGGATGCACTAATGTATTGGCTTTAAGGTCGTCAAAGTTACCATGTTACTCTTTGGCCCCGTGCTATTTTACTGAGTGGCGGCATGGCTATTGGGCTCTAAACACTAAGGATACCCACAATCCTAAAAGGTTTTGTATCGATTACCGCGTGATGAATCCAAATTAGCGAGAGGTAACGACCTGGCCCCAACGGGTCTGGTATCTCGGTGATTAGTACCCTCGCTTGCGGGTCTGACGGCAATCCTCAACTCTACTCCATTCGTTCTATTCGCAAGTTAAAATTTTATAAAAGCAAAATACATCGAATATTATTCTAATTACTATCTATTACCCTTATTTATCTAATTAATATAGCTCTTTCAAACTCTCTACAAATGTTGTAATATTGTTGTCTAAGACTCGAAGTTGATCCTGAAACATTTGATAGGATGGTAACACTCTATACAACGAGCTTGAAGTTGTGGAAGGCATGAAGCTTGACAGAGGTTACATCTCTCCGTATTTTATTACCAACCAAAAGAACCAGAAATGTGTAAGTATTTCCTTGCTTTCTTGTAAAAGTTCATTTTCTGTATAAATTTAAATTATCTTGGTTATATATTTATATTATTTGTTATAGGAACTAGATGATCCTTTGATCTTGATACATGATAAGAAGGTATCCAACCTTCATGCGGTCGTCAAAGTGTTGGAGTTGGCCCTAAAGGTATCTGTTTATTTGCATGGCTGATGTTAGTTTTTATGGCCTCAGTTGCAATCTAATGAACTATATTTCTGCTTAAACAGAAGCAAAAGCCTCTGCTTATTGTTGCAGAAGATGTAGAAAGTGAAGCATTGGGTACCCTGATTATTAACAAGCTTCGTGCAGGCATTAAGGTTGGTGCTAGCTCTTTATGCTTTGTGGCTAGTAGTTTATAGAACTTTCGGCCTTATTGGACATGAAATGTAGGTCTGTGCGGTCAAAGCTCCTGGTTTTGGGGAGAACAGGAAAGCCAACTTACAGGACCTTGCTATCCTTACAGGGGGGCAAGTAAGTTAATAGCTCTTCCTTTGCCCATTTCACTGTTATCAGATCATCAAATTCACTTTATTGAATTTTGCACCTTCCTCAAACCAGGTCATAACTGAAGAACTTGGAATGAACCTTGAGAACTTTGAGCCTCAGGTGCTGGGTACTTGCAAGAAGGTAAGATCATTTGGCTGGTGAAGAATTGTACATTTTGTTTTATAGCCTATCAAACCGAATAATTCGACGGTATGCAAAAGATCACCTTCCTGGACAGTATAAAAATTGTGAACTTTAAAATTGTGATCCCTGTTTCTCTTGAAAAAGGTCAGTTTCTATTGGTATCTGATATTACACTTTTGTAGGGGTAGTGTATTATTGCTGTTCAATTTACATGATGAATGTTCTTAGGCATCTAAAGCACTTCTAATTTGATTGTTTTTAGGAGTTTGTGCACTTCTAATTTGATTGAGCCCATGCTTATAAACTGATACATTTTAGAGCTAGCCGCTAAATTATAAATACCTGCTCAAATATGTTATTTGTTGGGCTGCACATGCTGTTCCTGCTTCAGATAAGTGTTTCTGTGATTGAACGGAAGTGTATGAAATGCAGGTTACAGTATCTAAGGATGACACAGTTATCCTTGATGGAGCTGGAGATAAGAAAGCCATTGAAGAGAGAGCTGAGCAGGTTCATTCTATATTAATTTAGTTTGCCCTTCTCCGTGAATCACTTTGAACATTGTGTTATGTGCTTATTACTGTAAGATACTTTTTTAACAGCTGAGGTCTGCAATTGAGCAAAGCACATCTGACTATGACAAGGAAAAGCTACAGGAGAGGTTGGCAAAGCTTTCTGGTGGTGTTGCTGTCCTAAAGGTGAAACTTATTACTCCCTTCTGTCACAAATAGTTGTTATTTTGGACATCGACACTGTCTCCAAAACACTGTTTTGACCATTAATTTTTATTACAATATATTTATAAAGCCCAATAAAATTATATTCATGTATCCAATTTAAAACTTTTTGAGACAAATCTACACATACGATATTCATCTATCCAATTTAAAACTTTTTAATACAAATCTACACATATGATATTCATCTATCCAGTTTAAAACTTTTTGAGACAAATCTACACATATGATATTCATCTATCCGATTTAAATATTTAAAAAGATATTAACAATCAAAGTTTCAAAAGTTTGACTGTACCTATGTCCAAAACGACAACTATTTGTGATTGGACAGAGTCGTTATTATCTATACTGGAATATTTAACTCCAGAATGTTGATGTCATGTCAATATAAGTGTGATCAGTTTAAATTACCAGGCTATTTCTTAATTGTCACGTTTAAGTAATGTGTTAATTGGGAGATAGAGTATTTGATAATTGGTACATATTTAGTTGGTATTTTGGCACTGCTAAGAAATTTGACAAAACATTTACTGTGTTAATTCTGGTGACTGCCGTGAGTTGCTTGTATAAGTTTTTTGATTGTGATATTTCCTTTAGATTGGTGGAGCGAGTGAAGCTGAAGTTAGTGAAAAGAAGGACAGAGTGACTGATGCACTAAATGCTACCAAAGCTGCAGTAGAGGAGGGTATTGTACCAGGTACCGTACTGGAGCTCTGCTGTTGAGTTTTCTGGTGTTAACAAATATCACTATATCGCCATGGTGGAGAATCTTATCTGTTTCTGATGTACATAGGTGGTGGTGTTGCCCTTCTGTATGCGTCAAAAGACCTGGATAAATTGCAGACTGCAAACTTTGACCAAAAGATTGGTGTCCAGATCATTCAAAATGCTTTGAAGGTTTGAAAAAAATCACTGTCTTTACAATTGTTTCTCTTGCTTACACCATCCGATGACTGAACAATTCTGCAGACCCCAGTACACACAATTGCTTCAAATGCGGGTGTAGAAGGGGCTGTCATTGTTGGCAAGCTTTTGGAACAGGATAATACTGATTTAGGCTATGATGCTGCTAAAGGTAGGGTGCAAAGTTCATTCGCTCTTGCTCTGTTGGAAATTAGGAACTTAGTTTAAATCATCTTTCTGACATTGGATATGTAAACTGATCTCCCAACCTAGGTGAATATGTGGATATGGTGAAGGCTGGTATCATTGACCCACTAAAAGTGATCAGAACAGCCCTGGTTGACGCTGCAAGGTACTCTCTTATCTTCAATCGTATACTTTAAAATGCTTTTGTTTGACATTATGCCATTGGCTGAAGGGTGACATAACACATACTAGCTGAATTGAAATAGCTGAACCAAAATTATTTCTCTATTGAAGCTCTCTTGGCTTTGATCTGATTTGTCAAAATATTAGCAGCGATTTTTGGGTTGCGTGCACATTCAAGTTGCAGCTTCTGAAGCTTAAACTTGAAAATTCTGCTATGATCTTTATGGATTTTATTACACCGATTAGTCTGATATGCAATTATCTCCTGCTTTTCTTCCATGAGACAATGACACCAATTTTACATTTTGTTGTCTTTGCAGTGTGTCATCTCTGATGACTACCACAGAATCTATCATTGTTGAGATTCCCAAGGAAGAGAAGGTGGCACCCGCAATGGGCGGCATGGGCGGGATGGATTTCTAACTTACTCTCCGGCTCATGTCAAAGCCATGTGATCATGTGAAACGTTTAGATCAGATTCTTTTTGTAGTGCCGATTCAACGTTATGTATTGTCTCTTGTACTGTATCTGACGAGGAGGCTGTCATAATTTTCTTTCTGCTGCAAGAGGATTTATATCTTGAATTGAAAAGGAGCTGATGTTGGAATGATCGAAATCGTCTTATACAAGCATAGAAAGTTGAATTTATGGATCAAATTGCTGTTGATAGCTTCTGTTGGACACTCTGCAAACTGAAAGCTCCCCTCGCTATCGGAAATGCAAAGCTAGCTCTTTCACCACCAAAATTACGAATGTGGCCCCTTCCGTTGTACTCCCACGCTTTCCTACCGTGAAGCAGGTATGCAGCGCCTCGGGAGCGCGAGAGTAGGCGAGCGCAGGAGCGTGCGCTTCGGCGGCTAGCGCGCGTGGGAGCATGCACTCCTGTGGTAGGGGACCGTGGAATCATGTTTGAGGTGGCTAAATTTGCAATTTCGATGAAAAGCAAGTTAGAATTGAGAAAAAGGATACAATGCCAGAAAGGGCTGGCGCCTGGGGGGGACAAAATTTCACCGGACGCTTGATCATAATGTAGATACTAGTTACATGCCCGTGCGTTGCTACGAAAAACAAAATTGATAACGAAAAATAAAGATTGAAAAATAAAAAAAATTATTTCACAAGATCAAACATCTATCTTTAACGCTTCGTTTCTTGCGTAGGGAAATTAAGCAGGGCAATTAAGCGGCAATTAATGACGTGAGAAGAACGAACCACTGCCACCAAGTGCTGCTTTAGAATAGTAGAGACACTGAATTGCTACGAATATGGTTGTTTGGCATTGCTACGTCTACTACGCAATCTAAGCTTCCTAAGCACCAGATATCCAATACGTTCTGTAAACATACCAAAATACAGGTTGCTCGTTGCAATATTCGCAAAAAATTCACCCACACCTACAAATTAAAGACGGGGAGCTCACCGCAAAATTCCCTTTACGTCTCACTTTCAAGGTTTCAAATTTTGGTTTTGAATCGTATCTCGGAGGTGATCGAAATCCGAAATTCCGGTGAGATCTTGAAATTTTGGATGAAATTCGAATGAAATCTAAAAAGCAAATTTTAAATTCGCCTTTTTTAGATCCGATTTTCCGAGATATCGATCAAAATTGCCGATATTTCGGCCCAAAAAACATAAAATCCAATCAAAATACCTCATGTTTACATCAGAGACAGGCTTTAGCTAAAACCGTCTTTGATGTATATTTATACTAAAACCATCTCTAATCTCTACTATATAAAGTGAGAGTTTCTTCCCACGTCACATTAATTGCCCTATTTAATTGCCCTGCTTAATTGCTCTACGCAAGAAACGAAGCGTTGCTTTAATTAGCCAGCTTTTGCAAGAAATGAAGCGTTAAAAATAGATGTTTGATCTTATGAAATAGTATTTTTTTTATTTTTTAATCTTTATTTTTCGTTATCAATTTTGTTTTTCGTGGCAACGCACGGGCATATAACTAGTGTATATTTACATCAGAGACGATTTTAAAAAAAAATTAATCTTTTTATTTTATCGCGATTTGAAATCTCGTCTCACGGATTGAAATCCGAAATCTGAGTTTCCGAAATTTTGCGGTGATTTTGAACATTGCTCACTTCTCACTCTCAGTGCTCTCCCTGGTCCCTGCTTCTTCTGCCCAGCCGCCGCTGGTTCCAGGGTTAGCGCGTGCACCCCTCTCCCCTCCACCCCCACGATGGCGGAGAGCACGACGGCGCCGCCGCCGCCGTCGCAGCCGCAGCTGCAGCTGGAACTCTTCAACTCGATGACGAAAAAGAAGGAGACTTTTGAGCCGCGCGTGGAGGGCAAGGTCAGCATGTACGTCTGCGGCGTCACGCCCTACGACTTCAGCCACATCGGCCACGCCCGCGCCTACGTCGCCTTCGACGTCCTCTACAGGTAGCCCTCTCCTCTCTGGTGCTCCTTTGGCTGCTTAGATGCGCAATTGTCGGGATCGGTTGCTGCAAACCTGTAGCTCGATGCGTTTAGTCGGTGGAATTCTGCTAAAACATGCTGAATTAGGTGCTTTAAGTGTGTGACGAATAGGGGGTTTAGCTTAGTACTTAGCGCAATTTGGTCGCTTAGATGTTGGACTGTTGGATCTGTGTTCGTAACTGGAAAGTGGTCTGGTAACTCTGGTGTAGTGTTGTGGGTTTGTGGTTTGTTCGTCTAGCTTGGTTTGGGTGTGTTCATTACCCGTTACATGGAGCTGAATGATGTTCGACTGCATTAGGTTCCAGTGGCTTCTGGAATCTGGATGTATGTTTGATGGGTTGTGCAATAGATTAAACCCTTGATATCGGGACACTCTTGTTTTTGCACCTTTTTGTCATCGACGTAAATTGCATCCATATATTCAACACGCAATCCTGCTTAACTTGGAACACCTTAAGTTTAGCTAATGGAACCTACAATATTTTCTTACAATAAAAAAACTTTTAAAAGGAAGAGCATAGAAGCACTTCTCATGTTTCAATACTTTTTCTAAAAGACTGTTAATTTTGACCTAAAACTAAAAACATAACATTAAGCTGTTTTGTAGCGACCCGGGTAATTAACCTAGAGTAATTAACCTCCACCTGGGCATTACCCTATGTTAATCACTCGAATCTCGATATAGTAGCTAGCAAAGTACCGGGTAGTCCAAAGACTGTCGGTACCATACCGTGATCGTAATATTGCAGCAGAACAATAATTAGAGATCGAATCGAAATATATTACATTCCAGCCACGCATGGCTTACATGTCCATTACATAATTAGACATTGGTTCCAAGTACAACAAAATTTATATTACAACGGTCTCATCCCATGACGACCGTCCCAAAAGTAATCCTTTCTACCCAATCATCTAGTTCTCTTGATTGTAGTAGTAATAAGCATCTTCCTGAAGCTCCTGATCCTGCTCATCGCCTTGATCCACGCCTCAACGGTGGATCCATCAAGCTCGCCTTCTAAGCAAAGGGGGGGATTATACAAGAGTGAGTACAACGTACTCAGCAAGCACTAATAGCAACATAATGACATGAATTTTCCTCTCTTTTTCCACAGATCTTTCCTTCCTTCAAACTTAGGTTTTTATTTAAATTAGGTTTTCTTTAAAAGTTGGCCAATTTTATTTTAAACTTGACTACTAGCACTTGTATATGAGACAGACTGATCTTCCGTAGCCTCCAATCCAGGAGACAGGCATGAATTCATGATTTTTAACATCACAAGCAGTTTGTACCACTTTACCCATAGTGACCCTCCTCGAGAGGCCCGTAAGCGTTTATCACTAATCCGTAAATAGATCTCCAACCTCGTTACCCGAGTCGTGAACTCCTTCCCTAAGCGGTCTCAACGACTCGCGGCTACTGATTGTACTCCGACGATCGATCGTCGGCGATAACTCTACCGTGGCTTCAAATATACCGCCATTTCCGTGGACCTGCACCCACGGGCCTCCCAAGCATATCCCAGTGGTACGCCATATAACACTTACCCAATGTGGAGATCTAAATCCTTCATAGGACAACCTTTTCCGACCGCTTTCCACACACTATGGTTGATATCGCAATTACGGCTCAATGCCCAAGTGTAGTTTGTAATTCCTTATATTCTATCCTCTGTAGAGGGCCCCACCGCATGACAATCCTTCTACTCCGCGCCCTCTACCCACCATAATAATAATACGACCACGGATCATTCCGTGAATGCACCAAATCCATTTCTCTCCGTGTCACATGACACCAAACCCATTCCATTTTCTCAAATACAGTTTCAACCGCATCCGATTTAAGGTTTTTAATTTGAATATAACGTTTTCCATGCAAGAGTGATACACATAGTATACAGAAATCAATTGAAAAGATTTTAAACAAACATGAATCAAAAAGCTCTTGCCTGGAGTAGAACTGAAGTGTTCGACCTCGCTCGGACTGCTGGGGGGATGGTTTGACGGGTTCGATTCGAGACCTGACAATTATAAAGTATTACTACGGCATCAACTAAACTTGCTACGGAAATCTATTCTTCTACGGACAGCGTCGAACTAACTAGAACCCATTAACTACCCACATTCAATTTATTTACAGCAATCCAACTAGCAATTACAACAAGAACAATTATTACAATTTAATCAATTTTTTCTATCTGATTAACCATGCTTTTAGAAATTAAAATGAAGCTTTTCCTACGATTCAAATACCGTGATTTAATCTACGAGGATCGCATACGAAGACAACCAAATTTTCCTAATTTTTTTCCTTTTCTTCCCCTTCTTTCTTTTTCTTTTCTTCTCTCTTCTTTCCTTTTCTTTTTCTTCTCTTCTTTCTTTCTTTTCCCCTTTTCTTATTTTCCTCTCACCCTTCCCTTTTTCCTTTCGTGGCTAACGCCTCCCTGCTTCCTCTTCGGTCTCCTGGGACCGAACGCCTCTCTCTCTCCCGTCCGCTTCCTCCGCCGAGCGATCTCCCTGGCGGCTCGGCGCTCCTCGACCTCACCTCCATGCGGTCGCCTCCTCCCAATGAGCCAGCCTCTGCCCGGCCAGTGGCAGTGGCGTGCTGCCGATTCTCCTGCGCAGAGTGCTCCTCCGTGAATTCTTGTGTTGTGGCCTTGCCAGCGCTCCACCCGCTGGTTTCCCCCTCTCCTTTCCCCCTCTAATCTCTCATCTACTTCTCCTCTACTCCCCTTTCTACTCTAAGGAATACAGGAACAGATATTACACGATCTATTGGATTTTCGCATTTTGGTTAAATGGTAAGAACAGATACTACTAGGTCTATCTGTTTTACCTCATTTCAAGTTTGCTTTACTCTTGATTTCGCTTTTTCTGGGTTGAAGAAAGAACAGAGGCTACTTGATCTACTTGGTTTCGGTTTGCTTGCAAGTTCTGGGGGGTCAATGATGCAGGGGTTCTAGCGGGGACGGCAAGATTTCATTCTTTGCAACCCTAGAATCTTTACTGAGACTACAAGCTATTCGATCTACTCGTTGGTGCACTTGAGGAGTAGCTTTGCTACTGTGAACGGTTGTGCACCTGAGAGATTTGGTTCGGGTTGAGGGGAAGAAGGTGTTGGTGCTGTTCTTGGGGAATCTCCTTGCTCGGTTCTTGCTCCTCTTCGAGTCTGCTGGCCCCTTGTTTGTCCTCCTGGTTGCGGTTCAGTGTGGCTTGGGGATTTCTGGCTTCGGGCTCCTTGCTTCGTGATCTCTGGAACTCTCTCTCTGAACTGGGAGTGGAAAGTGTTGGTGCGCTCTGGTTCGGCTGGGGACTGAGGGAAGGAACGAATGCTTTGCTTGCTTGTTTATGAAGGAGGAAAGGGGCGTGGCGCGTGGTTCTCCCTTGCCGCCACGAGTGCCGCCGGTGTTGATTGGCCGAGAAGGGCTGCCGCCGCTTGTGAGTCGGCCGCTAGCGGGGATGCATTTGGGCGCCGTTGTGAGTCGGCCGTGGATCGGGTTGGCTTGGGTAATGATTACTATTCTCTTGGTTCACTGGGTTGTCTCTTGGTTAAAGAGTCGCAACGGATACCCGCAATCCGAGCAGTAAGCACGGATTGCCGAGTGATGAACCGGTCTAGCGAGAGGTGCCAACTCGCCCCAACAGTCCGGTATCTCGGTGATCAATACCTCGCCATGGATCGACGGCAATCTCTTTTCTAACTCTATTCGCTCTATTCGCATTTTTAAATCTTTTCGCAAACAATTACGCTAACTACTGCTCTAATTACTCATTACTACTGTTGTTTGCTTAGTTAATTTTCTAGGTTATTACATGTTTCTACTGCTACCCTTGCTTCTAACATTTTGGTAAAATAATTCATTCTATAATTGGCCTTCCATTCCATGTGTAGGTATCTTAAATTCTTGGGGTATGAAGTTGAATATGTGCGCAACTTCACTGACATTGATGACAAGGTAATATAATTCATCCAGACCATTCTAGATGTACACTTTAGTACTTGAGAAAATGGAAGGAAAACTATCTTATGTATGTGGAATGTGTCATACTAGCTATATATTGCTTTCCCTTTAACCAAAGGAAGGTTCTCTTTTTGTTCTTAAAAAAATACTAGCATTATTGTTGCCAGTGCCATAGTTGCCCACAGCCCTGGCATCACTTTTTCTTGCTGGCACGGGTGCATGATTTATGGAGCATATCCTAGGGTTGGGAAGTGGTGCTTTTTTTAGTTGAAAATATGCTTTAACACTTAGATGGTGTGGTTATTTTTCGTTATCTATTTAGATCAATACTTCACTATGTTCACCTTTTTGTTGTGATGCAAATTTTTAACATAATTGTGATATAGTTCTTTCTTTGTCCAAATGAACTTTTGTTCTGAATTTTTTATCCAGATCAACTTATTTCCCTCTCTTTTAGTGTTGTAGTGATTCCAGAACTTGCTCTGGTTTTGCAGATCATTAAACGAGCAAATGAAGCTGGTGCAACCGTAACTAGTTTGAGTGATCGATTTATCAATGAATTCCTTCTTGATATGGCTGAGCTCCAGTGCTTACCTCCTAATTGCGAGCCACGTGTGACAGAGCACATCGAACACATTATAGAGTTAATAACCAAGGTAATTTCAACTTGTGCAGCAAATAATACCAACTCAGTTGCGTAACTGATCAAAATTTGTATTTACTTCGTGTTGTCATGATATTCTTCAGCTGTTGTAAACAAAAGCAACACTAATGAGTACTTTTTTTAGTCACCATACAAATTAAAGTTGAACCAAACCTAACCACGGATTCTTTCAGCACAAACTCATCTATATGTACTCTTGCACATTATCTCTATTGTCAGCATGATCAATCATGTATAATTTACTATGTATAATAATTGTCCCACAAAATTATTCTAATATCCATTATAATATCTTACATCGCAAGAAATTCTTTACCCAGTAAATGAAGCTCTTCCCACTTTGTGTATTTTTGTGGACAGATAATGGAGAATGGCAAAGCCTATGCTATGGAAGGCGATGTTTACTTTTCAGTTGATAGTTTCCCCGAATATCTCAGTTTATCTGGAAGGAAGTTGGATCATAACCTTGCAGGTTCACGGGTTGCTGTTGATACAAGAAAGCAGAACCCTGCAGCCTTTGTGTTATGGTAAGTAATTTTGATCATTGATATTAGCAGTTTACTCTTGCAGGTTCGCGGGTTGCTGTTGATACAAGAAAGCGGAACCCTGCAGACTTTGCGTTATGGAAGGTAATTTTGATCATTGATATTAGCAGTTTACTCTTGCACGTGGTGCCACTTTCTGCTTATACTTTGTGCATTACTGTGTTCAGGCTGCTAAGGATGAGCCTTTTTGGGAAAGCCCTTGGGGCCATGGAAGACCAGGATGGCACATTGAATGCAGCGCAATGAGTGCTCACTATTTAGGACATGTGTTTGATATCCATGGTGGAGGGAAAGATTTGATATTTCCTCATCATGAGAATGAGCTTGCACAAAGCCGAGCGGCTTATCCAAAGAGTGAGGTCAAATGCTGGATGCATAACGGCTTTGTTAACAAGGATGATCAGAAAATGTCAAAATCAGATAACAACTTCTTCACAATCAGAGATGTAAGGGAGTGAATCCCTGCTTCTTCTTAATTAATTCTCGGCGAGTGTAAACTTTAAGGTTTCTCTTGGGATATCTGACAGCTGTTTTTTTCCCTTCAGATTATTGCTCTATACCATCCCATGGCTTTAAGTTTTGTCCTGATGCGCACACATTATAGATCTGATGTGAATCACTCTGATAAAGCACTCGAGATTGCATCTGATCGTGTGTACTACATTTATCAGGTGATTGACTTGCTTAAACTTGAAATATTAGTTATCAAGTTGACATCGAAGCAAGATTTGGGCATTTAATCATACTTTTGTCTCATTCATTCTATATAAATTTTGTGCAGACTTTATACGACTGTGACGAAGTGTTGTCTCTGTACCGTGAAGAGAATATATCTGTCCCGATCCCAGCTGAGGAGCAAAATCTAGTCAATAAGCACTGTTCAGAATTTTTGAAATCTATGTCTGATGATCTTCGAACTACAGATGTTCTGGATGGCTTCATGGACCTGCTGAAGGCAATAAACAGCAATTTGAATGATTTGAAGGTATGTTGATGCTATTTATTGTGCTTTCAAGGTTTGAATGTTTTGAATCATACCTGGATTACTACTCTTTTCATTTGATTGTAGTTCTTGTAACACATTTTTTACTTTCAGAAGTTGCAGCAAAAATTAGAACAGCAAAAGAAGAAACAGCAACAGCAGAAGAAGCAGCAACAGCCACGGAAACAGAAACAGCCAGAAGATCGTATCCAAGCTCTGATTGCACTGGAGACAGAAATTAAAGATAAACTATCTATCCTTGGTCTGATGCCACCAGCATCTTTGGCAGAGGTATTAAAGCCATTGTCTAGACATTTTTTTTCCCGCTTATGATGATACCATGTATCATGAACAAAATATCAGTTCAATAGGTACTGAAGCAATTGAAGGACAAAGCGTTAAAGCGAGCAGGGTTGACTGAAGAACAATTGCAGGGGCAGATTGGGCAGCGAACTGCTGCAAGGAAGGACAAGCAGTTTGAGGTATCTGACCGAATCAGGAAGGAGCTTGCTACTCTAGGCATTTCCCTGATGGATGAACCTTCTGGTACAGTATGGAGACCATGCGAACCAGAGCGGTCTGAAGAGTCATGATTGATCTGTGCCTTGGTTAACAAGTGAAGTGAAATGAAATATTTGCCCGAGCATATCTGTTGCATTGGTGTAGATTAACATTTTTGGATAAGGTATCTCATTTCTGCACGGACTAGTTGAAACTTGCGTTTCAGGTTGTATAAGAGGCAAGGCCCCCATATACTGATGTAGTCTAGAACTCCTTGGAAAAAGTTGTGTTTCGGATTTGAATCTTAGAGTTTGTAATTGCATTTGAATGGACAAAAGGATATGTTGACACTATATATGTTATCATTTCGATGTGGCTATTTTGTTGGGTGTGTTGTCATTTCTATTTGGCTCTTGAGTGTGGTACCTGCTTGATCATTGGATGATATGTTGGTGTTCTGTGCTTAGCAAGGCTGAGTGGACTCGAACTGTCTATCCAGAGTTCCAGATCCAGTGGATAAATAGCAGAAGCTTGCAGTAAACTCTGATGACAATGATATTATGTGCTCCGGTACTTGTCAAGCAGACGATCACCAACTGAAAAGCGACAACAAATGGCATCAACTGGTGCAACATTCTTTAGTGCTCCTCAAGTCATCTAGCACTAGTCAGCAAGCTGGCAACCTGCCATTTATAAGTGTTTTTTTTGGCACATAGTCCAAAAAGGTATTAAAACTGATCAGATTACAGTAATGCTTCTATGTTTTTTCTTCGAATACAAATTGTACAAATCTTGAAACAAGCGAAAGGGTAAGTAATCCTCATCTACCCTTCATTAATGCTTTAATATTTGTGCAACTTTAAAAATATTTCGTATTTTAGTGTGTGTGTGTATAGATAAAACCATTTAAAAATATATTGATAAATTTAGACGGAAGGTACAAGATTCATACGTTGATGACAAGGAAAGGGGGATCTGATGATTTGCGCTGTTTTTCATAGTGCAATTGATCATTTGCCCCGTATATCTCACTGGCATGTGGCCTTAAGACCTGCATATCAGTGAGATATCATAAGACAAATGATCAATTGCGCATGAAAAACAAGACAAATCATCAATTAATCCAGGAAAGACAGGACAACGAGCGGCTTTTCCAAGGCTGATACTTTATTCCCAGCCTGCACCAACTCTTACCTTACGGGTGTGTTTGGTTGCCTACATGGTGTCTGAATCGCATGAGTGGATGCAACTGTATCTAGTAGACACATGTTTGGTTTCCTGTTCATCCTGGCCAGGTGGATGCAATTGCACCCACTCATACAGGATGGAAGAAACACAGAAATTAGACTTCTCTCTAATGCAGGACCGTGAGATGCACAAACAAGCAACCAAACAACTTAACTTGCATCCATTCAGTCAGGCCAAAGCTAGCCTGGATGGCTCATACGAAACAAGCTAGGATGGTGCAGGTAACCAAACACACCCTACGTCAACCATGTCAGCATGTCAAGGAGGGGTGCTCGACACACGGAGGCTAGCGGCCCATGAGCCGGCCCGGGCACGCCAGGCCAACCGGCACGCACGCCGCACGCGAATCCGACAACCAACCCTACCGCGACGTGCCAGGTGGCCCAGGTTGTTGCTGCGACAGCGTCCATCCATCCCAGATTCGCAGTGCGGCGCAGGGCGGGCGGATCACCGGGCCGATCGCGCGGGCCAACGCGGCAGGCAACCCATCCCGTCCGCCTCCATGCGCACCGCAGACTGCCTGACACACGATGCCTCAAGGAAAGCCGAGAAGAAGCTACACTGCACGTCGCACCGGCCGCCGGGAGGCCGGGACCCCAGGTTAGCTACCGCTAGCCCTACTGCTCCAGCTTTTACCCAAGTCGGTGTCCGCCATCGTTGGCACGTACGTAAACTTCGTTGCATTGGTCGGCGTCGTGCTCTGAGGCTCATAGATCGTAATCTACCTAGTTGCTCCTTCGTTTTCGTCGTCCTATTTCCTAGATCTAGCCAGTGCCTACCAGCAATTCAACTTCTCTTTAATTGTCGCTCGCATCACCTGATCTAGGGGTGCAATGGATTCAGATTCGGTCATATATCGTATTTTCTGTATCTTAAACCATATTTTTATCGGATTCAGAGTCGGATACAAATAATACCGAATACAAATACGGTGCGGTCGTGCGGATAATATTGGTCACGGATTCGAAACGAATACGGCGCGAAATCGATACGGTATTAAATATTTTTTATCGGATATCGCACGATAATAGATAATGCATGTAGCACACATATAGAATGATCAGTTTGTATTACGATATTTCACCATTTAGCTTATATATACTCTCTACTCCCATGTACAATAGACGCATTCATATGGCTCATGAACCAATGCACTCTCTCACTTGGGCCTTTATATAAATTTAATTGCTTGCCGTAGGAATATAGGATACTAGGATTACTCTAATTTCAGTATTTTAGATGTAAAATTGAGAGTATAAGCTTTGTGCCTTGAAGATTATTCTTCCAAAGGTTTACATAACCTGATTTAATCCCTAAATATTGTGGTTCTCAGCTTAAGGACCCTCAACATGATACTGGTTAGCTTTAATTTGTCTATATTTGGCACATCACCATGTAACATATCCATAAAATTGAGCTTGTATAGATATATAGAACTAACAATAGATGAAACATACAACTGAATTCGGCATTCTTGCATACTCTAGAGATCAAACAAACCAGACCAAAAACTATTGCAGTGTACTTGTTCAAAGCATTTATGCATGCCGTCTTTTTTTATATTATCCTCTATAATTTTCGGTCCATATTTTCCTTTAAGACCGAACAATTTGTTAGCAAAGAAGCAGAATTATGAATCATTTTAATGGAATGCATAAGCAGGCAAGAGGGAGGAGCACTAATTGACCCCATTGGGTGCCTTGGCCTTGTCATTGGAGATGACCCCGATGCACCTTCCCTCGTCGTCGAGCACCGACAGGCCGGACTGGCTAGCGAAGAAGGCGTCGATCTCATCTAGCTTCTAGTCCGCCATAGCCCATGACCACCCGCACCGAGTGTGACATGACATCCCCGAGCTTCGTCGTTGGGCTCATTTGCAATTCGAATCGCCACCCATGTAGGCACCAAAAATCATCAGATCCAAGAACCCAAGAGGTAGCACACCCAAGAATGAAGCTAGCTATGGGGCATCGTCGGATCAGGAATCCTTGTCTATGGTGCATATCTCCGACTTGGGTTCTCAGGCCACTCGCCAGAGATGCCCTCCGCGTACTCATCGATGGCCGGGTGCAGGTCCCCTAGAGCTGCCACCACCAACTCCACGCACCGGTGCCTTCGATCACCCATGCTCAAGAAAGGCGCCGCGCGCTGTGGAATGACGGGGAGGAGCGCTAGGGCGCCCTGGAGGTCAGCGGCAACGGAAGGCGGTGAGACTAGGGGAAACGTTGCTCGGCTGCCGCGTTAGAAATTTTGGATATCCAGTAGATTATTTTCGGAAATACCATTCTCGAGTTTGCTACTCCCGACACATCATCCCGTCCAGATTTTTGCGCTGAGGCTAACAAAGACCCTACCCTAGCAGCACCGAAAGGAACTCAGTGTCTTCTTCGTTACCCATTTACACCGATGTTCAGCCACCACTGACCAAAATCTAATGGCATCTTCATCACTAGGTCAGTAGCTAATGATTTAATTTCTACATTATTCTGTAATCTTGCTTTAGGCTAGTCAACGTTGATTTAGGTATCAGTTTAGCCCTAAGTCTAACAAGAGGCACTATTCAAGGATTATTGAAGTAACAATCCACTTTTCAGAGCACAAATGCTGGATTTAACGTAAAAGGGTAATCAGAAATTCATAGCAGCACACGATATGTGTGTTCTCCAGGTGCGCAAAATCACTTGTGCATGCGTCTCTCTCACACATCACCTTTTGCTCCTCTCTTCACAACCCCCACACATATTCACTTCCTCACAGGATCGCTCGTAGTTATATACCAATCATATACAGATCGATTATTTGCTCATCATATTGGAAACAATCAACAAACACAAAGTCACGAACTGACAGAGAACTGAAACACGAAATAGGGAGAGAAAGAGATAGACAGGGGGGGGGGGGGAATGATAGCCTGTTTCAACAACACGGCATGAGAAATCTGATTATAACCAAACAGCCAAGCATTAGACTTGCCTAAACACAGCTCCAACAAATCCATCAACTCTTGCTCTTCTTGTACCTGAGACCGCACCTTCTGCCGCTCCATCCACGTCAGTTTCGATGCCAAGGATGATCTTTGCACCTATCCAACGGCGTCGACGACGACGTTGCCAGTCCCATTGACCAACAAACTACAAACGGTTCGGTCACCCACGGCGGGATTCTTCAGAGATGCAGTGGGAGATGGAGAAGATAGGTGGTTTCTTGATTCCGTCAGGTCTCTCCCTCCCTCACAAGTGATATGGCCGCATCCACTTCTCAATTGTACAGCAGAAAGGGAGAGGGAGAGGTGAGGAGCACGTGAGGGTTACACCTCGCCGCTGGAATTTAAAGGTCACACATCATCCACTGTTACTGAATCAAGTATTCACCAATGACATTTTTGTCAACATGGAGTCATATTGTTGAAGAGAGTATTAATGGATAGAAAGCACGTACCAAGCTTCTGCACCAGCTCAACCTTTCGGAATAAATTCATACGCCAAAACTACTGTTCTGGAGTTAAAGGAACACAATGGCACTTCTTCTTTTTTATTCCTTTTTAACCCAAAATCCAAATCATTACAAAACATTTGAGAAGTACTTTAAAATCTCGACTATTACATGGAGTACATGTACATCAGGCTGAATTGTTTTGCCAAATAACCATCCACTCAAAAGAAAAGAAAAGAAAAACTCGTACTTGAAATGAAGTATTTAAACAACAGTCTCTGCTGACCTAAAATGTTGTGCTCCGTAGTGATAATAGGAAAGTGGGTGCGGCATACCAGGAAAATTTGGACTTTTTTTTCCTAAAAGAATCGGGTTGTAGAAAAAAGTTATTGGACGTATTGACAGGAAAAACTGGACTGGGATGTAATTTCGTAAAATTCTAGGGGTTATAGACTAATTATTTCACTTATGAAGTTATAGACTAATAACGTACAATCAACAAACACAAGTTATTTTATTTATGAAGTTATAGACTAATTACGTACAAAATTGGTGGTTCGATTTATATATTACCAAGCGTTGGCAGACTTCCTTGTCGCGGGGTTTTTAAAGGAGACGGTTGCGGAAGACGTGGCATCTGACCTCTCTCTCTTAGTCAGGCGCACTGGTCTACGATCGATGCAAATGGCGAGGAGACCTTTTCGACAAAATTCGGACCAAGATGTATTTTCTTGAATTTTTGGAGGGCCTCTATGCAAAAAAGGAAAGAAACGGGGTCTATTTGTGAAAATTTGGACCGTAATGTAATTTTTACGCAAAAAATATACAAAAACAAATTTTCATAGGGCCTTACGTTAAAAAAGATCTCATTCCAGGAAAAAAGGATATATATGCAATTTTGTAAAATCCTAGGGGCTTTTTTTTTTGCAAAAAAACAAACCCCACGCGACGGCCCGCACAGCCGTACCACGCGGGGAAAATACATGCATGCAAGTGGAGCCCAGGCTCGAACCCGCATTGCGGGCGCGCGAGCGAACGCTCTCACCGCTGCGCCACGCTGCCCTCGTGGTGAAGAGAGGAGAGGAGGAATTTCTCTTAAGCCGATCTTGAGGAGAGTTGATTTGAACCATTCAAAGCCACGATCGAACGGACCGTGTGGGGCGACGTGGCTCGCCGAGAGCTGCCGAAATCTTCGGACTTTGTTATATGGAGTATTAGAAAACGCATGTCTTGTCATGTCCTTGTTAGGAACTGCCAATATTAGTACTGTAGCAGATAGTATCTGAATTTGGTCGCCAATGAGTCGGAATCTTGAGTAAAAAACCTGTACTTTCTACATCATCAGATGTTGGTGCTACACTGGTAGATTTGGTTGCCGTTATCCATTCCCAACAGTGAAGGAATGTGTTTCACAAGGAGAGCAGCAGCTTCCTCATCATGTTGGTGCTACACTGGTAGATTTGGTCGCCGACTCGCCGTTATCCATTCCCAACAGTGAAGGAATGTGTTTCACAAGGAGAGCAGCAGCTTCCTCTACAGAAATTGCAGAACAGGAACTGCCAACTATCTAGCAATAGTGACAGAAGATGATGTCTGGCATGTAGAACAGCGGCTGCCAAATCATTTGGTAAGAGAGATAGAAGGTGTATGACGTGTGCAAGAAGAACTGCCTGGCAATTCGACCGCCGTAACATCCGAGAAATATAAAAGTATAATAAAATAATTTTGGCATAACTTTCATTACTTTTTGGATGTTTCGTTGAAATTCTTTGTACAGAAATTTAATTGCTTTATTAAAATCTCTTTTAATCAAATTTGGACCAAGCTTGTGAAATCATTAGACAATCTAGTATAGACAATAATTTTATAAAATATTAGAATTCAAGAGATGAATAAATGTGAATTTTATTCAATTTTTGCGCAGCATGCAAGAGCTCCAAAAATTCGGCCAAACCATAAAAACAGCTGACTTCCAAGAATTTTCATTTGAAATTTCGTAGCAATCATGAACTATTTCAAACCACCTTCACAATACCACATTATCTGCAGTTGAGCATATGAATCATTTATTGGCGTAAACAGTGAGGTAGACGTGTGCTTCAGTACACATTTTGGGCATGAAATTTTGAGTTAAACAAACACAGTTTATATTAGCATCGGCTCCGTTCTCAACTTTTAGATGAATATATTAGGGTGTGTTTGATTGCTTGTACCAAGTGGTATATGTATAAGATGATTTTAAAAAAATCATCCATATGTTTGGTTGCTTGAATAGAACTATCCCATCCTAGATTGTGGGATGCAAATTTGAGGAATATTCTCTATAGATACTGAAATATTCCATTCACCCAAAATAATAGAACCAAATAATACATGACCACCTCATTCCATTTAATCTCATACCACCAACCAAACACACTCTTAAGGAAGCAGAACATCACCACGCATGAAGAAGCACATTTGCAAATGAACTGGTCTGGACAAAAATGTTCCAAAGTAAAGGGGAAAGGAAATACCAAAACAGCAGACTACTAAGAACAACAAGAAGCAGATCGACACACAAGTCTAAGAAGATTCGAGACAAAGGATGGCCCTCGTGCTTTGTTATTGCAAGCAGTGCAGAATCTAAAGCAGGGCTAGCCTGTCGAGTTTTCTGCTACATGTAGATTTAAAAGAAATGCGATTCTAAAGCAGCTTGTTTTATTAGTGTAAAGGAGCTTGTTATTTGTAGCATGGAAATGTGATTCTAAAGCAGGGCTAGCCTGTTGAGTTTTCTGCTACATGTAGATTTAAAAGCCAAACCAGGATTTACTAAAGGAGGATTCTATAATCTTTGGGAAGAGCTACACGTTCATCCGATAATCAATGCAACCATTAAGGCTAAATAAAGCAGAAATGCGGAGCAAGTTCCCCTACTCCCGGGAATTACGTAGGGCATGGCTCCTGCTCCCAGCTTCGTGGCTGCAGCGGGCGGAGCCATGCCAGCCAGCCAAACGCGCTAGCTCCGAAAAATTTGTGGAGCGGAGCTATGAAAGAAGAAGGGAACTGATAAGTATCTCGTGTCACTTGAATTTTTAATGTATCTAGAATCTTAATTTCTGATGTTTTGGGTGTGTGTGTGCATGAATGAATGGTGAGCGATGTTCTCTCCATGCATGTATGCCTGTCAAATGTTCAGAACAACTGCATATTCCTCTTGTACATACATAATGATTAAAATTCATGAAGTTCTCCATGCATAGTAAAGGCTTTCCTTAAGTCTTGCAGGAAGACACGGATCTAGCTGACACGCGAGATCCAGCACAGCAATTAGGGAAATATTAGGTAGCAGCGATTCTTTCCAAAAGGAAGGGATACCAGTTACTTACTGTTGTGTGATTTGGATCAGGATCTTCTCTTTCGCTGATCGGGCAACCAGTGCAAAGATAACATGTGCATATCGATTAATTCACACCCACCATAGCCATAAACAAGATTCACAGCCAACAGGGAAGATGAAAAACATACAGTCCAGCTCAAATTACTTAGCTTGTAATGCATCGCGGAACAGGGTTAGCACACTAATTCGAAAACAGCACAGAAGTACCCTCAGCTTCTTGCTAAACTCTAACGAAGAAATCTGTAGGATATCGACGAAGCGAAAGAACAGAAGATGCCTTTTTTTTTTCTTCCTTGTGATACATCTCCTGATCTTATTGCTTTTGCGGGAGGAACTAAGCAGCCCACGGACGGGAGACCCAGTAACACTTCCCACTACGGATCTTTCCACTTCAGGCCAGTTTCCCTTTTATTTCGGCCTAGTTACCCTTCCCATTTTGGATCAGTTCATCACCATTATGGGCTGCTCCCATCCCACGCACACCACAGCAAAGTGGGCTGTGATCTTCTCTGTTTTCTGGGCGTTGTATCCCGAATGTATTTTTATTTAATATTTATTTTAAATCTTTTTTCGAAAATAATCAACGGTTTTGTTTTTTACGAAAATAGACTCTGTCGCCAGTATATGGGGCGATTGCCTCATATTGAAGCGATAGGGACCTGCATGCAAAAAACACAAATGTGAAAATAGACATATAAAGAAGTGGATTTGTCAATATTTTTTTGCATCCAGGTACCCATTGGACGACGGGAGCGTATTTTTGCAAAAAAAAAAAAAAAATTTGTGTTGATTATTTTTTTAAAAAAAGATTTAAAATAAATATTAAATAAAAAATTCTTGTATCCCTTTATTTTTCAGGGAGATCGGTTCTTTGGGGAGTAACAGGCCCGAAGCAACGGGGTAAGAAGGCTTTTAACATGAGAAAAAAAAAGGTAAAAAGACCTTTAACAAGAGAGGGGAAAAGAAAATTGGAGATATATATTTTTTTTGTCGAGACCCTTCTTCTGCGCATGGAATACCAAAGGATCTCATACGCACACACATTGTTAGTACCATAATTAGTGACTAGCACACACATTCATAATATTATCATCATAACTATATAACATAACATAGATTATAATTACATAAGGGTATATTTGTTCTTACAATAAAAGGGGCCTTTGGCCAAACAAAATGCAACAAAAAGGTAGTGGAATAAAATAGTAGGTCCAGCGGTATGTTTCAACCCAAAATTTCTATAGGCAATCGACAAGGATTAAACCTAGAAAAACTCGTTATTGTATTTTCCGTAACTTGTGGCAAAATATGAATCTTCAGAGACCGTGGTTTCTTCGCCCACTGAATATCAACACGCAAGGGTGAGTATATTTGTACTCAGCGAGACTTGTAGTGTATCACAATTATAATTATATGCTTGGCTAGGTCAAAGGAAATAGCTACCTTACCTTGTTCTTTTGCATAAAGCGTAGAAAGCGAGATTTAGTCAACAAAAGCAAATAGTAGATTGCAAATGGAATTTGTAAAAAGTAGTTGAAAAGTATGTAAATAACAAGTATATAATATAAAAATGAGTAACGCAATCATTCATGATTGTAATTAACGATCCATTCCCTGCCATTCATGACACAACATTTGAAATATGGCTACCCACCATTTTTCGATTCAAACCATTTTATTAAAAATCCAAGAACTAACTGGTGTTAGTGTAACAAGTCTCTCAGGACCGAAAGCACGGCTTTTCAAAAAAGTTATACTCTACAGAGGAGTACAACTTTATCCATAAGACATGATCAACTCTTGTTGCCGTTATTTTCATACTTCCTTTGGTGTGTGGTAGAGCGATCATGACAAGAACTGTTACATCACCTAGATCTCACCTTGCACTAGGGCGGTGATGTTTGACCATTACTATAGTGGCGGAAAATATTTGTAAACACAGTACCTACGATAGTATATGCCCTATCGTGACTATTCCCCCATAGCAAGACATGTACCGTTGTATCGGTAAACGTTATGCCCAACACTTTGGTGAGGATACCCCTTCGAGTAAACCTGCCTGGAATGCCCGTACTACTTCGGCCTTCTAATGTGCAAAGCTAGACCTAAGCAACTTAATAAGTTAAGGCTACCCCATAATAACACTTGTGGTTGCACAAAATGTCTTGGATTATATATAACACTATGTTCGGTACATAATTGACCTGGAGAGAACTCACCCTACACTACGTGCAGGTTCATGAACTTCACAGATTATATAAATAACTCACCCATGTCAAAACCTAGTTTTTATTTTTCATTTTATATTAAAACAATAGAGACAATTTTCTCAATATATCAAAATTCCCATTCTCGAACAAATAATATAATCGACCATTTTGTTCTCCCAACTCTAAGGCATGGCTAAGCATAAATGTAAATATTGGAGTATACCTAAGTTTGACATCATTTATTTCCTAATCCATACCTTATGGATATCAATGTTGATATTTACGTACTTATCAAGGAAGTTCCATGCAACAAGTAGGAATATCTATCGATACCCACAATATAGCACAATTTATTGAAAGTACACGCATACATACATAAATTTGTAAACACAACATAAATTAAGTAAAATATTAGAATTAATATGGTCAAAGGATGTGCTTATCTTGCTCGTTCAGTTCTTGAGCCTGTTGTGGATAGACAAGGAAGGCTTCCAGGACATCTATACATAGTATATCGTAAAGCAATAATAAGAACCAAATAAATCCAAATGGAGATAAAATTCAAATATTTTGTAGAAAAATAATGATCATGATTTTAGAAGAAGAAAAAAAACTATTTTCACTTCATTTAGAGTTTATTCTGTTGAAAAATTATGGACATTTGAATTTAAATCAGTTGAAAAATCATTTAAATGAAAAAAAGGAGTGACATTGATAGCGTATTCTTATAGATAACTCCTCTCAACAGAGAAGACTTATTCCCTATTGAACTGAAATTGTATTTCCCATTTTTTAGGTTTTAACTCAAAGTCAAGGCCGGGATTAGTTGGAGGGGCTCACAAGGAAGCTCTGGGAGGCAACGGTACCTGGAGACATGGCCAGAGGCGGCGGCATGGTGGTGAGTGGTCTCGGGCTAAATATGGAGTATGCAAATGGGAGTGATCGGGGTGACTAGGTCAGTGGCGAATGCACTACAAAATAATAATTGGATTCGTGATATCGGCACAAATTGAACGCTCCTCATGGAATATGCAAAATTGTGGATGAAATTATGGACGGTGACTTTGCAGCCGTAAATAGACGACACAATTATATGGGTGCAAACCTCAGATGGTGCCACACAGTTGCTTCAGCTTAGCGCATGCATGCAGTTCACAGGAAGCACCTTTAAATCTTTCAAGGCCACAACCTGATCAGGATAGGCATCGCCGCGTTGCAAAATCTTCTTTTGGATAGCATAGCAGAATCTTCTGTGGACGGCGCAATGTTTTCAGATTAGGGGATGGACAAACCAATGTTTCTGTCAAATGTCGGAGCCTAGAAACGGTATAGCACCTATTCGCAGATTGCCCCCAGTTTCGATGGTTGTGGTCAGCCATCGCCCAATGGGTACGACTGCCTTCGCTCCAACCGGATCATTGGCATCACACCCAACACCTAGAACATTGGAGCCTTCAGCAGGTCAGCTGCTAGATTGGACTTAGGAAATGAGTTAAATCTCGGATCATTTTAGTGTGCTGGCAGTAGTGGAAAGAGCACAATAACAGTAACAGAGCTTTCTAAAATATTTGCAAATCAAATGATCAAATACTACAAGCCATCAAGGACGAGGTTTCAAACTAAGCTTTAGTTGGTGCTTAAAATTCTACTGGCTTGGCTTTCTATGTACAGTCCTTTAGTTTCTCTTCCTTTCTCTTCTCTCCTTTTCTGTTAGGCTCTGTTTGGTACGGTTCCAGATTCTAGTAGAAACGGAAACGGTTCCAGATTCTTGGTAGAAATATTTCAGGTAGAATCAGAATCATTGTTCGGAAACTGTTTGGCTAGCTGTCTGGATTCTGTTAATCGGGGTGGAACAAGGTTGAGGACGATCCGGCTCCGGTGTGGAAAAAGAAGAAACGTTCCGAGCTTTAGTCCGTTTGGTTGGGTTTCTCCCAGATTTTAATAGAAACGGCTCGGTTTCAAATTGCCAAACAGGACCTTACTTTCTTCTTCTCTGCTCCCTCTTTGATGCAGTCTCGTGCATTTTGTACGCCTAAGTGTTTCTCCTAATTTATTCACAGCTTCGGCTGCATTTAAAAAGAAGAAGAAGAAGAAGCAAGGAAATGGCCGGAGCGAAGGGACTGGAAGAATTACTAGCTCGGGCGAGAAGCCAACTATATATAGTTAGCTGCAAGACTCTATCCATGAGAGCCTCCCGTAGTGTTCCTTTTTTTCTATTGCTTGACTCTGCATAAGCTCTTGTGCTCTTGTAAATATTCTCTACTAATATATGCATTCAAAGATATGGATCAAGAGCATTCGTAGTGGAAGGAACCGCAACGGGATGAAAGGACAGAACAGATTCATCTACGGAGTAAAATGGAATCTTGTGTCTACGCTTGAGGCAATTTCAGCTACTGCATTTGTCTGCAAGTCACAAATTTTGATGCTGCAAAACACTACAGGGACAAGATCTCCCTTCTTTACGCTTCAATGGAATGGAACTAACCCTCGGCTACTCCACTGCCCAAGTCACAGCTATGGGGCTACTCACCTTGCGCCTCCCTTGCTCCCTGCTCTGCCTCCAAACCAAGTACCCCTCTGCGCTGTCCTTCACCGCCGGCGACGGCGCGTCGACCGACACCAGGAAGCTCTTCTTCTCGCCGAACTCCGTGAATGCCAGCGTCGTGGGCACGACCCTGACCTTGACTCCGGGCGGTGCAGAGACCTGCGCGGTGTACATCGAGTTCGGCGTGCCGACGTTGGTGACTGTCCGCTGGAGCACCGCCGAAGTGATGCCATTCTTGAACGCCACTGATATCGAGGGGTAGTTGAGGCTGAAGCCTTTGTTCTGCTGCAGCACCGCGCTGCAGTTGACGCCGCTGTGCGTGATCTTGAAGATCTCCATCTGGGTGTACCCGAGCGTGCACAGGTGCGTGACGTAGTCGGCCGGGTCGATGTCGTACACGAGCCCCGGGTCGACGGCTCTCGCCGGGTTGACGTGCCCGGCGCCCATGGCGAACACGTCGGCCTTGCCGTCGCCGTCCATGATCGGCTTCCCCTGCCGGTCGGTCACGTCGGCCGTCGTCATGATCGCGGACCGTATCATTGCCGGGCTCCATGACGGGTGCGCCGACCTAATAAGCGCAGCGATGCCGCTGACGTGCGGGCACGCCATTGATGTCCCCGAGAGCACCGTGAAGTTGGACCGCCGGGCGTCGTCGTCGAGCCCCGACGGACCCAGGTTCCCCGGCCACGCGGCGATGATGTTCACCCCCGGGGCGATCACGTCGGGCTTGAGCACTGACGGGTTCGTCAGGCTCGGCCCGCGCGCGGAGAACAGCGCCACGGCCGGCGCGCGCCCTCGCCCAATCCGCGTGCCGCCGAACACTATCCTCGCCACCGGCCGCGGCGTCGAGCTGATGTAGTTCTTGAGATCGATGGCCCCCCGGTAGCCGATGAGTGTTGCGGGCATGACGTGCACATCGACGGAGTCCTCCTGCCGGTTTATCTCGGAATTCGCAAGAACCATGGCCGCGCCGCCTGCTTCTTTTACTGCTTCGCCTTTGTCAGCCCTACCGGTGATGCCACGGTCGCATACGACCATCTTTCCGGCGACGGTGGGCAGGGACCCCTTGATGCAGTACTCCGCTTCCCGGGTCCCACCGACGGCGTACACCAGCTCGAGCTCCTTCCCGCCATTTTTCAAATCGACTTTTCCTGGGTACATGGACTCGCCGTACAGCAGCCGGCCGTTGCCCAGCCGAACATAGGCCGGGAAGCGGCGGTCCAGAGTGGCGGCGCCGACGGTCAGCACCCAGGGCGCTTCATTGGCCACGGAGCTCGGCGCTGGCCCGTTGTTCCCCGCGGCGCACACGACGGCGACGCCACGCACCGTGGCACGGAAGCTGCCGATTGCGATGCTGTCCTCGAAGAGCGGGATGGGGAAACCGCCGAGGGAGAGGGACAGCACGTCGACGCCGTCGCGCACGGCGTCGTCCATCCCGGCGAGGATGTCGGAGCTAAAGCAGCCGTTGAACCAGCACACCTTGTAGGCAGCAACGTGCGCACCTGGAGCCACGCCGCGCGCCTCACCAGCCCCGACGCCGAGGACGCTGGCCCCGGCCACGGCCGCGCCCGCCGCAGTTGACGCCGTGTGCGTCCCGTGCCCGTGCGCGTCCCGCGGCGACACGTACTCCAGCAACGACACCGCGTCCGACGGGTTCGTCGGATAGTTGGCGCGGTGGCCCTTGGAGTAGAACCGCGCGCCGATGAGCTTCCGGTTGCAATTGGTGGCGTTGAAATGCTCCCCTCCCTGGCACACGCCCTGCCACCGCACCGGCACCGGCGGCATCCCGCGGTCATCGAAGCTCGGGTTCTCCGGCCACACGCCGGTATCGAGCACGCCGATGATCGTGCCGCGGCCGAACCCCGACCGCGCCCACGCCCCGCTCGGGCAGAAGTTGAGCCCCAAGAACTTGTAAGAATACGTCGTGTGCAGCTCAACCCGGCGGTCGGCCCGCACCGACGCGACGCCCGGCAGCGCCCGCATAGCCGCCACCTCGTCGTCCGTGAGCTGCGCCGCGAAGCCGTCGAACACAGTGTGGTAAGAGTACAGGAGGCGCGACGAGCGCTGCTTCTCTCGCTCCCAAGGTACGGACTTGTCAAGGAAGGAGAGATGCCAGTCGAGCTTGGAGGCGAGCATGGCCTCCTCATCGGTAGCCTCACGCGGCTGCAGCTGCACAATGTAGCTTTGCAGAGTCTCTGCAACGCCAATAATTGGAAGCAAGAGTAACAAGAAGTTGCAGAGGAACAACCTGGCACCCATTGCTTCTTGGATCTTGATGGCTAGCTAAGCTAGCAATTGATTGGTGTATTTTGGTTTTGCACTGGTTGGGACTTGGGAGATCAGGAAGTGGAGTCGGAATGGTATTTGAAGCGGCGGGGGAGCAGCGCAGGAGAACGCGGGAGGCACGGTGACAATTTGAGACGGGGAGGGAGGTCTCGTGAGGAGGAGACTACTGAGCTCTCAGCGTCACACGAGAGGTACAGGAGGGAGTAAATTGCCTCGGTCACTCGCTGGCTCCTCTCCTGAGTTCTGAGTTCCTTTACTTTGGCACGGGTAGAGAGAGGAGGCAGGGAGGCGGAGCGTATCCGTAGTTATTGTTTCAGCGTGCAAAACGGATAGATACTGACCCTAGTCTGAAGACTCTCAAGTAGCAGCAGAATCCTCCTCCCCTCTCCTCTCCTCTCCTCGTCAAGTCCAAGTCTCAGGAAATTGTTCTCCGTCTCCTCTCATATGGATCGGGATCTCTCCTCTCACCACACACTCTCTGCCTCATGCCATTTATGGCGCATGCCTTCATTAATTTTCCTTCTGTTGCGCGTACAGGTGCCGCCCAAATCTTCTTCGTTTCTAATGCGTATATGGTGTGCACGCCGCTCTTGAAAAAGCTTTGCACGAGCGCATTATCCACAAGGAAAGCTGGTCCTTGTGGTTAGTCCTTAGTGGTGTGCTAATGTAAGCGCTCTGTCGACAGACACAAGTGCGGCTTCCATCGATTGTTTCCTGATGCAATTTGGATGGGAATTTCTTGGTCACTTGGTAGAAGCAAAAAAGCATTTCTTCCCACCGAAGCAAAACCAAACAGTAGCATGTAGATAATGCTTACTCTTGTGACTATTAACCAAATAATGTAAAAAGTGGGCTCCGAACATACCACTTCAGAGAGGTATATGCGGGTACCTGGGGACTACCATGGGGATCGATCGCCCCCTCGGTTCGTTTTCGAGGCTTTCCTCATGCTTCCCAAAGAGGTCCGAGTGCAACTTTGGGGCCGAGGCGTCGCATCGTGTGCAGCGGTTGTGTTAGGGGTTGGCGCGGCGTATCATACAGAGGCAGAGCCCACGAGGCCTCCTTCGAGTGTACCGAGAAGAGTAGTAGGTTGAGCCGGCCCGGCTGGTGGGCTACGGGTGTCATGCATGCGCTAGCTTGCCGTGCCGAGGGCCTGGAATGCCGTCCACGCGCGCGCCCACCTTGTTCGTCCGCTAGTTGTGTTGGGAATGTCTATCACTCTGTACTCGCTGTACTTTTTCTATTCCATGTTGGGACGGCATGCTGTACTATGTGTACAGCCTTCCATTTAGTTTGTCATCCCTGTTTTCTTTTTATTCTTTTTTTTTTAATTTGAAATAGGTCTATTTTACACCTCTAAACTTTACAAAAAAAAACTTGCTTTAACACCCTTAATTATAAAATTGGGTATTTAATACCCTAAACTTATAAAATTAGATCCAATTACACTTTAAGGTGGTTTTGATTTTGATGACGTAGATGCCACGCAAGGTGGTTTATGCAATATTGGTGGACATATCATTGGATTTTACTTATGAGAATCCAACTCAAAGGATGTTGACATCCACGTCACCGATTTTTTTTTCTTACTTCTCTCTATCTATAGTATCTTTGTCTATTCTCCCTTCTCTTAATTGGAATGTTGTTGGCAAAAATGATAATATGGCTACCAACATGTTAAAATCACTCTAAGTTGGATCCCCATCAACAAAACCATCCTCTAAAACCACCTTAGGGTGTAATTTGATCTGGTTTTAAAGTATACGACGTTAAATACCCAATTTTAAAGTTGATGGTGTTAAAGGGCCTTTTGTAAATTTTGGGATGTAAAATGGACTTATTCCTTTTAACTTTAGTTTGCCATCGTCGTGATTAGGGTTGGCAAAAAAGCTCGTTAGAGATTGAATCAAAATTACTTTGATTAGAGTAGCTGATGGGTTCAAAATTAAAATGAGTTCATTTCGAGTAAAGAAAGTATTTTTTAACACAAATTTACTTATAGTATATGTTTTAAATAATATATTGGATCAAAACTAGTAGAGTTAGATCGTACGTATTCTAAGGTGTTATTCTTTTGTGACCGAAGGAAGTTGTAAAACTCTGTTTAGGCTGTTTTACCATGTTATGCTACAGTCATATGAGGCGCGAAACACAGACCCATGGCCGGAGGGGGAGACGTCAGTGGACGGAGTAGGCGCAAGGCGACACACAGGAAACAGTTGTGAGGGGCGCGGCAGGTGTTGACCCGAAGGCAGGGGCCTCCAGTCATTGCCGAGGACGCTGCTGATGAACCACCTGGCCAGACCTTCAAGTGGGCCCCCCGCTCGTTTGCTCTCTCTGCTTGGATTTTCGGTTCGTTCGGCCCGGCCCGGCCCCGCCCCCACAGAAGTGAGATCAGAACGGAGAAACCCTCGCCACGACCTCGAATCCACGCGGCAACGGCGGCATGCCTCCGGCCTCTCGCCGCAGCAGCACAGCAGCGTGCAGATCTCCTCCTCCCCTGCTACTTGCGGAAGGCTCGTAACTCCTTTCTGGAAAGTTTCACCACGAACTCAAGAGTCTCAAACTACGCATTATTTTGGGGCGCTGTATCGATGTTTTTATAGCTTGGTTTCCGATGCAGAGAAGTACGAGAGGGATGCGAGCAGGTACTGGGACATCTTGTACAAGCGCCACGAGGACAAGGTTGAAATGTTAGACCCCCCCCCCCCCCCCTATCCCACTTTTCTTGATGTAGCTTCTTTAGCCTGCGAAGGAAAATAGTTCAATTTGGAAGCTCGAATTTTGCGAGTTTGTGTTGCAACTGCAATGTTTAGTTATGTATTGTTAGGTATGATCAATGAATTCCGTTGCCTTGGGAAGGATGTGCACGAGGGAAGCCCCTCAATTACATGTTTGTTACCATTGGTATGTGCTAGCAGATAGTGCACACAGTTCATACTTCGTACTACCCAAAAATGTAAAACCCTTGTTTTTGGTTTGCAGAGTTCCACTGATTTTAATTCCTTGTATTTATGCTGTACATATCAATAGTGGGTTCAGTATTTCAGTTTGCTTTCCCAGTAGATGAAATGTCATCCTTGATTAAATTGCTCTCTAGTCCTGCTTTTCAGTGGATTATGATGATGATAGAAACTTCTTTGTTAATAATTGTCGTATATATCTGAACTCTCCATGCTAAAAAGAAAGCCTTATTGATGGAACGTTATATCAGACAATACGGTGATTTTTTGGACTTCTTGATCAAATATGCAGCAGCAATGTATTAGAAATTTCTATTACCAATACGTTTGACCCCTTAAATATTTCCTTGTTTCAATTTTTTTTCCATCCATTTGATTTGCGCCCTTCCATTTTTTATAGTTCTTCAAGGATCGACACTACTTGGAGGTAAAGATAAAACCTACACTTTTGTCGCCCAAATTTTGCCATAATTGCATGAAGCTGATGTAACTCTGATGAACATAGGCCCAAGATGGGGAAAAGATGATGGTTTTGGAGGTATGGACAGTGTTTCTTTTTAGTAATGTCAATGATCTTGTAAGCTTGTTTCTGTACTTACCACTGTGTGGTTGTATCTAACAATCTAGCTCGGCAGAAATTTGACTAAGTATACCTAGGTATGAAAAATATGGAGTCTGAGAAAATTTAAATCTATATGGCAATTCAGATTCAGATCTGCACAGAACTTACAACATTCTACTTGTCCAACCAATTGTAAACTATATGATGATCACTGCATGCCTGCATCTAGCAAATTTTGTTGCTATTTCTCGCTTACACAAAAAATATGAATATGACTGGTGTAAAGTTCAATGCAGGTTGTTGTAGAGCTGGCAATACAATATTTCCATTACTTTCTACGTATTCAGATATATTTGTTCATGCCTGTGATTTTTCTCCACGAGCTGTTGACTCGGTCAAGGTAGTTGTTTCTCTGTGATAGCTGAATCATTAGTCCATGTGCTCACCTTTCCCATTGATGTCACCATTGGTTGAATTGTACATGCAGAAACACAAGGACTTCAGACCTGACCGGGTAAATGCATTTGTATGTGACATTACATCAGAACAACTAAGCGAGAGCGTGGAACCTTTCTCTGTTGATATTGTGACAATGGTAACATGTTATACTCTGATTACATGTCTATTTGTACTAATCATTTTCATGTCTCTGTTCACATTTATTTCCATCCTGGTGAATGCACAAATAACTAACATATTAAGTAGATCTTTATGCTCTCTGCAGTTGCACCAGATAAAATGCCTTTAGTTCTGCAGAATGTTAGAAATGCCCTCAAATTAAGTACTCCTGTTACTCCCAGGTAGGAAGTGCTTCATTTCTGAGAAGTTGTCCTACTGACCTAGGGAAGGGAACTGAACTCATGTATTTTGTATTAGCATGGTGGCCATGTGCTCTTTAGGGAATATGCCTTTGGTGACCTTGCACAGGTTTGAATTTCTTCTTATGTGCTTTTTGAGATATTTTCTAAAATTAGGATTGTTGAGATTTTATGGCTTCTATAAATCATTTCCTTCTCCTGTTCATGGTCGTGTAAGTATTAGTTTTAATATATGGGAATCATGCATCGAAGAAAAGTGTTTTGATATATTAGATAGAAGTCCTGGTCAGCTTGTCACGATGTTGTTTCAAGCTGTTGCTTTTTGTTGGCAACATGCTTTAAACACAGAAACTGCCCCCCTATGTCTGCTTTTTTATGGCTGTTATGTATGAATTCCCACTAGATCTTTTCATTTCCTATTGAGCTGTCCAAATATGCAACTTCCCTTTTTTACCTATGACTTCCCTTAGGTGATCACATGCTATAGGATAACAAATCCAATAATATACTGTCTTTTCAAGACTTGTACCTTGAAAAGCCATTTTTGCATAACTTATGTTGAGTCTATACTCATTATGCACGTAAGGTATCTTATTGTCTTTGTAAATATTTTATAGGAAAGCCTTATGTCTAAAGTCCAGCAAATAACTTCTATGTCAGAGGTGATGGCACGGTGAGGAGATTATAGATAAACATTAATTGATGTTCACAAACAATCATCTGAACATATTTCATGCAGCATTCATATTACGTTTCAAAATGAATACTTGGTGGATTTATTCTTGAAATGTGGGTTCCATGCAGCGTGCATATTACTTTTCAAATGAATATCTGGTGAATTTATTCTTGAAATGTGGTTGTACTGTCAAGGAAATTTGTGTGCACAACAAACAAGTTGAGGACTGTTCACTAGACTTGGTGATGAACAGGTGACGATCTTTTGCTATTTATTGCAAATATTGCTTAGTATGTTCGGCTGTTCATATCACTTGATACTGAACTCGCGCACAAATCAGTTGGTTTTATGATTCACTTTAAACAATGATATTTGTAACATGTTTGGAACAAGAAAGTTCAACAAGGAACCTTAAGTAGTTGATCATTACGTGCGTTTCAATACGATGAATCTGAATTTGTTGACCATTGTGCCCTTTGAATTTGAATCTATTTTTTCATACACTTAGCTCTCTGCTTTCTTCTATTATCATGTGTCGGCGATAGTAAGTTGTCCTACGAAGCATGCAACAAGGGAATCAAGTTGGTTAGTATTTAGCATAACAGATTGCGCTGGACTCTAGTTTACTTACATTTAAATTAGGCAGAGTGCCTTTTGATCAATAACAGATAGTGTGTACTTTGGTAGGTTTTTTCTTCTGTTTTCCTTTTGTGCCTAGTCTTTTTCTGTACTGCTGATTGCTTATATTTATCTTCCCTGATGATTTCAAATATATTTTCCTTACAAATGCATGAATTGTTTAATTATTTGTTTACCTTAATTAGGAATTGGATCCAAGCTACCTTTACTCTCAACTGAGCTGATCTTCAAGATCCAAATGGTCAACATGACCAAGGAAAAGAGGATAAACTAACTGCTGACATTTCTCAGAAGAATGACAGTAGTGAAGAAATTGACCTTTCTGAGAATTTTTTAAATATGTTTGGAGCATCACACAATCTTGATGAGGTAACATTATTCGTAGATCTCTGTTGTGCTATCCTTCATTTTGTCAACCTCAGGATTGTATTGGAGTAAATAATTGGATTCCATGCCAGGCCTAATTGATGACCTGTTACTTTGCATTATGTTGGTCTTATCTAAACTAAATATTTAAAGTAACCCAGGATATAAAAAGCTAACTAGGAAAATGTTGTCCAGGGAAGAAAGAGAGTCCAGTATGTTTGGTAGTTGTCTTTAAAGAAGTAGCATGTGGAACAGATTTGTTTCAACCTCCTTCCCTGTTCATCTGAAACAAGGGCACCAACAATACCTTTACTGTTAATTTGGGTTAGTTGGGTGCCGGACGAGGATCTGCCACATAAAAAAAAAACTGCACGCAATACTTGTCTATCTGTGGAATTGATTTGCAATACAAAATGTCTAGTGATGCACGCAGTTACTTCAACTGCAGGTCTGCAGCCTATTTGCGTCCTTCATTTGTGTTTAGTCAATGTACTTACAGTGGGGTTTCAGTTATTTCTAATCAAGTGCAACAGCATAAAACTTCTAAATTGATTCTCTTTTTCAGCTACAAATTTTGACCTATTTTTCTCTTTATGTTTCCCCTTCCAGTAAGCTTCTAACTAAAACTGCCATTGCCTTGTGAAGTAATTGCACATAAGAGTTTTTGGTTTGTAGGCACAAATCATTAGGATCAAAGCAAAGGTCACGACTTGAAAATAAAAATGCCCACGAAAGAATACCAGCACACCTGCAAGTTAACTGGCCTAATGCTTTGGCAGTAAGCTCAATTCATGTGCAGTCTTCTAGCAGAGAATCCTCCCATTGCTGCTGGCAAAAGGATGCTGGAGCTGGGCTGTGGCTCAGCTGGCATCTGCTCGATGGTTGCTGCCAGTTTGGCTCAGTTTATTGTAGCTACTGACGGAGATACAGAATCACTGATCTCCACAGAATATTTCCTCTAATTTGGAGCCTAATTCGCTTAACAGAATCCTGATTAGACAGATATTTTAGGGCAATAAAGATGATATGAAGGCAGTCAAGACAGCTTTCTGGGAATGATTCAGGTTTTGATTGCATAATTGGCACTGATGTGACTTACAATCCTGATGCTATGCTTCCTCTCTTCAGGACTGACTGCAAGGGAACTGATTTCTGACAAGGGTAATGAGGATTCAAAGGCTAGCCACAACCGCCGGAGCAAAGCTCGGGCTGGACGTGCAGACCAAATCGGTGCCCAACCCCCGGGTCGAAGCGGAGGAGCACCACTACAACGCCAAGCACACCGCTCATCGAGCTGCTCTCAGATTCTCTCCTCGACTCGCTGCTCAACTTCACCGTCCAGTACAACGACACTGTACAGATCATGCCCAACGTGTCATGGAAAAAGATGGGTGCGAAGCCAAAGACGGTCTTCGTTTAGAGGGGGAGGGAGAGCTTCCCTGGTACTAGTGATTATAATATCAACCACTACATTGACATTATATTTTGGGTGTGCAATAATGTAATAATGATTGTGTTCGTGAGTGCAATGGACGCTGTAGTGAGGTGTGCCTACTAGTTACGACGTTAGTTTTCACCCGTCACCCACCACCCACGACTGGAAAACGACAATCGAAGAGCTTTCATGTATTGTCCTTGCTAATTGAACCTTGGTGGTGGAGATTGATTCATTGCAACAGCTGTTAGTTGTAAAAGAGGCTGTTCAGAATTTCAGATATGAAGTGTGAAGTTCTGGGGGGCATTCAGAGCCTCCAGCATCTCTGTGTTATATTGTACTCAGTAGCCGTCGATCCCAATCGTCTACCTGGGAATGCTGATGCTTCTCCCAGCTGAAAACTAATCATCCTACATGATATGAAAAAAAAAAAAAAAAATCATCGCACACAAGATGAAATGCCAAATGGTACAACCGTATGACCTTTAGTGTATATTCATGTGACCTACAGCCTTTTATGTTAAAATATTTGGTATGCTACATTCAAATAGATAGGATCATATAGAAAACTTTTCAAATGACTTGAACTTCACTTGTTACGTTTGAAAAATCAAAAAACAGAACGAACATAAGGCTTCTATCAGGATAATAGCACTGTTAGAATTTTTAAAAATTTCTCAAGATTGATCATCATCTAAAAATTTTATGAGGACATTACTGAAGCATCAAGACCATACACAAAAATTTTCAAAATTTTCTAACATAGCTTGAACCATTTTTCATTCAGTTGAAATTTATCGATCAGCCTTCAGTAGCACTGCCCGAGTTTTTGAAGATTTCTCAAGTTTGATTATTATATGAAAATATTGTGAATGTGTTAGGACCATCCAAATTTTTTTTTTCAAAATCTTCTAACGTGGTTTGCACCATTTTTCATTCGGTTAAAATTTGTTGGTCAACCTTTTATCAGAATAGTATCATTGTTAGAATTTTTAAGAATTTCTTAGGCTTGATCATCATCTAAAATGTTTATGGGAACATTAGTGATGAGTCAGGAACATCCAAAAAAATTTCAAAATTTTTGTACTTTGTTTGAACTATTTTTTGTTCAATTGAAATTTACCAAGATTTCAGTAATTTCGGACAAATTTTTGGATTTTTGGACGAAATTTTAGAAATCTCGTGAAATGACCCAAAAATTCAAAATGAATTTAATTTGGAGTTGGTTCAAATTTCGAGTTCAAACTTGAATTTGGAATTTGAATTTTGCTTTGATTTGGTCTTTTGTTTTTCTGGTTTGGTCGATTTCCTCTGGCCTTGGCCCATTTCGATCGCTGTTGGTCTTCTCTCCTCCTCCGCCTACGGCCTGGCCGACCGACCCGCCTCCTCGCCTCCGGCTACGGGCCTGCCGCCACGTGCTGCCAAGCGTCTCTTGACGCCGCCGCCATGTCCTCGCCGCGACGCCTTGGCCAGCCGGCCATAGCCTCGCGTCTCGCTTGCCCGGCGTGCTGGCGCTGGTGACGCACGCTGACAAGCGCCACGCTGCCGCCATGAAGCTTCGCCCGCCGCCGCTTTCTCTTCCAGGCTTATAAAGCTACCACGCCATTTCTCGCCGCTCCGCTCGCTTCTCCGCCGGTGAGCTCCTCCTCCCTCCTCGCCGGCCGCCTGCCACATGTTGCGCTGCCTTGCTGCCAAGGCCGCTTCGGGGAACCTAGGGTTCCTGCCGCTCTCTCTCGCAAGTGCGTGAGCTGCCCAGCTCGGCCTCGCCCCTTCAGGTCAAGTACGCTCTGTTTTCGGCCAAAGCACTTTTAACAGTTGTTTTCGATTACGATTTAATAATTCATTTATTAAATCCGAAAATCGATTTTAATCCCGTAAAATGCCAGAAAAATCCTCGAAAATTCGCGAGCCCTTTAAATCCACCAAATACACCGTCCCGGCAGTTTGATCCGCGAGTCCAAATGCCCTCCGTTTCCTCAATCCGAATTCCTAAAATTCCGACTGCCCACGCCGTTCTCTCTCTCGGCGATTGCCCGTTTTGGCCTGCTGCTTTCTTTTTGTTTTTTCGTTTCTTTATTTGTCGTTCGTTCTGTCACGCTAGATCGTGACGTTGAGTTCCCAGGAGCGCATTTGATCCCGAGCGTACATTTGGACCCGACAGAGCTCGAACGACTACGCTAACCGCAGTCACCGATCCGATCGCCGAGCAAGGCAAGCCAGACACCCGTTGATCATGTTGATCCTATCATGCCATGCTATAGTAGTATTTATTTGATATCGCATTATTTTACTGTATGTTGAATTATTGAAAACAGTATTTTAGAATGACATGATACCTAGGTAATGCCGAAATTGCTTGTCAGAAACCTCCTTGAATATATTGAACCTTATTATATCCTTTGTAACCCTAGATGTTGGTATTATTAAATAAATTACGGTTATTCTCAGTAGTTAGTTCAAATGCTTTGAAAATGGAAATAAAATGTCACTTGTCGAATCTCTGGATTCGGTATTTGTGAAAGTGCTACGCTTGGGGGACAGAATCGGATAAATCCGGAGTGGATGTAACTCCGATCCTACCGATGATTGATGCCTTGATTTGACTGATGACCCGGTTGAGTGGGATGCGGAATAAGTGAGTGAATGGAGGCTTGATCTTTTGGCAAGTGTAAGGATAATGAAACCCTTGAGCAAAGTAAAGAACTTAGTTCCCGTTCAACCACAGTGGACTGGTCGATGGACCCGTATCCGACATAGCTCAAGAGGTTAGTCATTCTGATATAATAATTGGACTGTTCTAGTGTAACTATTCTCGTGGGAGAATAGGGACAGCCTTCAGTGGAAGTATCTGAGGAAGAGGTGGAACAAGAATATTGTGTGGTGTCATTCTTGGTTCTCTAGCGGTAGGCGCCACGAGACAAGAAGTCCAAAATAGCCCTAGGACCTATCGGTTTAACAACTAAAGGACAGAATGATTAAACGAAATCTTTGTGATGATCTCGACCCTACCGCATGCATTTAAGTTGCATGTTTGTTAGCGCTTGGCATTAATCTGGCGTGGATATCTTGTGGGTAAAGTTGAACACCTCTCAGAGTTAATGATGGTATTCGAATACGCATGTACTTAGGTTAACGAAGTTAAGTTTGAACTGGGTGATACCCGTAATCAAGCTCAAGTAATTATTTCAAAATTTGGTGAATGTGAGTAAGTGTTGTGTGAACTTGTGGAAACCCCCTTTAGCTATTATTTGTGGTCTCAGTGCTTCAAATGTAAAATGAATTGAAAATAAAGCATCTCGGATACTTAACCCTACTTCCATCCTTTGGAATACCCCTACATATAGTATTCGGTGGTTCAAGACGACTTGTTGAGTACTCAGTACTTTCACCCCTTGCAACCCCGCCCCTTTCGAGTTTGAAGAAGGTGGAGCGTTCTCAGAGGTCGTAGATGGCGATCTTGTTTGGTTTTAGGTCTTGGTCTTTGCTCAGCTTTGCTGTCGGTGTTTTGGTAATGTACTTAGGGCCTCTGCGCCCTCTTTTGTAAAACCCTGGCCGTTAGGCCCTATATTGAATAAAAGAGTTGATTTGCTTTTGCCTGGCAATTGTACTCTTGTTTTCCAACAGCTTAGTCTTCTGGTAATCATGTGGCAGTCTCAGATCTGCCCCTAAAAAGGCGGTCCGTCACAAGTGGTATCGAGCCTTGGCTTGACCATAGATTAAGACCTTAGGTTAGTATAGGAAACTTTACAAAATTATTTTCAGCTTACAAACAAAATGAATTTCTAAAATATAAGTATTATTGCTGTCTCCTTCTTCCCTGCTACCTTGTCTTCTTTAGAGTTTCGATCTTCTCGCTTTTGTTTTAAAAGTTTTGTCTGCCTGCCTAAATTTCAAAATCCTAAATCGATCTTCGCAGCCTTGGAGGTGATGAGTCATTGCAGTAGTTGGATCGTTAGTCGTAGAAGTTGTGCCCTTCCTTGTAGTAGGCTTTTGTAATGTAAAATGGGTTATGCTTAGAACATTAAAATGGTTTTATGATAGTCCATATTATAAAAATGCTAAGTTCTCTATTTCTCGTGATTTTGGTTGCCCTAATTATCTATATATCCCCGTCTAATTCAAAGAGTCCCTCAATTAAATGCAGAGCCCCGTCTATTCTTGCTATTCTCACCCCATGCCCTCGATTCTTACTGCGTCTCTCGCTTTCTCCAAAACCTGCTCAGATAGAAAAGGAAAGTCAGGATTAAGACCATGGGAGACATCGAGGAGAACAACGAATAGCAACCCGGCGATGATGCTGAGTCAACCTAAGAATCCTGTCAGCCTCGCACAAGTCTGGCAAGAATGGAGAAGAACCCAGATCTCGGCAGCACAATGACAAGAGAAGATGATGGAGAAGATGTTGGAACACTTGATTGCAGGACCTCGGGGTTTCAATCAGTGGAAACATAAATGGACCCAGATCGAAATATAGGTGGATCTAGGTGGTCGACTTCCAAAAGACCAGGCCCTCATATTTTAAACAGATTGACCCTTTGGCGGCAGAGATGGCTGGATCCGAGATATTCAGAGAAAGTTGGACACGATCCAAAGGTGCCCGACCGACTAAAGAGTCTGTATCGGCCCCATACAAGGACGAGCGATTAGCGGCTGGGATGAACTTTCACGAAATGAAGCATGGACAAGCAATCACGTGGATCGATTCAAGACGCTTTGGGAAAGCCCACATACCACCGGATTAATGGCGCCGAAGAGAAGAGAATTTTTACAGCTCTCCATCAAGGAGGACTAACAGCTGATCGAGTACCTCCACCTATTCAACTACTCTAGCCCGCTATGCTCCAGAGAAGTTGACAGAAGCCAAGAAGATGGAGCGATTTTTGAGAAGGATTGCGAGAAAGAATTTGAAGTTCCATATATCAGCTATAGAATTCAAGGACACAATCATCTATGGTGGATGTGATAGTCTCAGAGGAGACCAGAATGATTTGGAGGACACCAGGAAAGAGGAAAGCTTACGAGCAGAGGATGCACTCTTCCGCCCAATACGGAGGAATGACCTCACCTTTTCCTCGGTTTCCAAACAAGAGGCCAGCGATGAGTGGACAGCAGTCAAGCTCCATCTCCACCCAATCAGGGACACTAAGTTGCTATAACTGCAATGGGAATCACCTTGTCAGAGATTGTCCCCAGAAGACTTCAGGATGTTTCCACTGTGGACAACCCGGACACATCAAAGATCGTCCACATAGGGATCTACCAATGCTGCTGGCTAGATCACGCTGGCCAGATCACGTCGTCGACCTGAAGCCCCGACATGCGGTACCTCCACACAGTCCCTGCACTGAGGATACCTAAAAGTACCCATGAAGTCGAAGGAACCAAAGCAGTCAAGGTCGAACGCCGACAAGTCCAAGGAAGGATCAATCATGTCACTTTCAAAGGAACAACAAGGCCAACAGATGAGTTACCGTAAGTTTCCACTCGAGAAGTTGTTATGGTCTACCGAAAGGCCGTGGAAGAATCACACCTCGGAAAAGGAATCGGGTTTTGCAAGAGAGTTTTTCCCAACCGCTCAGGAGGAATAAATCTCGGGGGACGAGATTTGTTTTAAGTGGGTAGGTTGAAAATGATTAAAAATTCAAAATGAATTTAATTTGGAGTTAGTTCAAATTTCGAGTTCAAACTTGAATTTGGAATTTGAATTTTGCTTGAATTTGGTTTTCGCTTTTGGTTGTTTTCTCTCTTTGGGCGATTTCCGTCTTGGCCTTGGTCTCTCTTCCTTCCGGTACTGCTCACTGCCGACCGGATTCTCTCTCGCCTCTACGGCCGCTGGCCGAGCCAGGCTGGCCGACGCCTCCACGCCTCAAGTCGCTTGCCGCCAGCGCCAGCTTGTCGCTGCAGCTCGTCCGCCGCCGCGCAGGCGCTGACTCGCGCTTGCTGGGTGCCGCTTCTACGGCCAGCTTCATGCTGCCGCCGCCGCTTTCTCTCTCTTAGGCTATAAAAGCGCCCGCGCCTCATTTCTCCTGTGCTCCCGCTTCGCTCGCCATGCTCACGGTGAGCCCTCCTCCCTCCTCGCTTTGGCCGTACCTGCCATTGGCCGCTTGCACATGGCTGCCGCCGCCGGGGAACCCTAGGGTTCCCGCTCTCCCTCTCAAGCGCCGCGTGGGCGGCCGCCGGCCGCTGGCTACCTGTGGGCCGTTACGCTACGGCCAGTTATTCGGCCCAAGCACTGTTTTACGATGTTTTTCGATTTTTGATTTAATAATTCATTTATTAAATCCGAAAATCGATTTTAATCGAAAATGCCGGAAAAATCCAAAATTCGCGAGCCCGAAAATCCACCAAATACACTGGTCAAAACAGCTGATCCACGAGTCCAAAAATGCCCTCCGTTCCTCAATCGGAATTCCCTAAAATTCGAATTGCCCAATTCGCCTTAGTTTCTCTCTCGGTTAGGTTTTACGGTTTCCGGCTGCTTGGTTTCTTTTGTTTTTCGTTTCTTTATTTGTCGCTCGATTCTTGTCACGCTAGATCCAGACGCTGGGCAGTTCCAGAGCGCAGATCCCGAGCGACATTGACCCGACAGAGCTCAGAAACGACTACGATCAACCGCAGTTCACCGATCCGATCGCCGAGCAAGGCAAGCCGACACCGTTGATCATGTTGATCCTATCATGCCATGCTATAGTAGTATTTATTTGATATCGCATTATTTTACTTGTATGTTGAATTATTGAAACAGTGATTTTAGAATGACATGATACCTAGGTAATGCCGAAATTGCTTGTGAAACCTCCTTGAATATATTGAACCTTATTATATCCTTTGTAACCCTAGATGTTGGTATTATTAAATAAATTACGGTTATTCCTGTAGTTAGTTCAAATGCTTTGAAAATGGAAATAAAATGCTGTCGAATCTCGGATTCTGCATTTGTGAAAGTGCTCGTTTGGGGACAGAATCGGATAAATCCCTGAGTGGATGTAACTGATCCTACGGTGATGATTGATGCCTTGATTTGGCCCGATGACCAGGTTGAGTGGGATCTTAATAAGTGGTGAATGGAGGCTTGATCTTTGGGCAGTGTAAGGATAATGAAACCCCTTCGAGCAAAGTAAAGAACTTAGTTCCCGCTTCAACCCGCACAGTCGGACCGGTCGATGGACCCGTATCCGGAGCATAGCTTTCGATAGGGTTAGTCATTCACGATATAATAATTGGAATTTGTTTCTAGTGTAACTATTCTCGTGGGAGAATAGGGCAGGCCTTCCCTGCAGTGGGAAGTATACCTGGAAGAGGTGGAACAAGAATATTGTGTGGTGTCATTCTTGGTTCTCACAGCGGTATGCGCTACAGAGGACGAAGAAGTCCAAAATAGCCCTAGGACCTATCGGTTAACAACTAAAGGACAGAATGATTAAACGAAATGTCGTGATGATCTCGACCCTACCGCATGCATTTAAGTTGCATGTTTGTTAGCGCTGGCATTAGCAGTCGTGGATATCTTGTGGGTAAAGTTGAACACCTCTGTGAGTTAATGATGGTATTCGAATACGCCGTACTTCGGTTAACGAAGTTAAGTTTGAGCTGATACGTAACCAAGCTCAAGTAATTATTTCAAAATTTGGTGAATGTGAGTAAGTGTTGTGTGAACTTGTGAAACCCCCTTTAGCTATTATTTGTGATCGTGGTTTCCAAATGTAAAATGAATTGAAAATAAAGCGCATCCAGATACTTAACCCTACTTCCATCCTTTGGAATACCCTACATATAGTATTCGGTGGTTCGTCACGACTTGTTGAGTACTCCCAGATCACCCTTGCAACCCGCCCCTTTCAGAGTTTGAAGAAGTTTGGAGGCGTTCGGAGGTCGTAGATGGCGATCTTGTTTGGTTTAGGTCTTGGTCTTTTGCTCAGCCTGCTGCAAGGTGTTTTGGTAATGTACTTAGGGCCCCGCCGCGCCTCTTTTGTAAAAACCCTGGCCGTTAGGCCCTATATTGAATAAAAAGAGTTGGATTTGCTTTTGCCTGGCAATTGTACTCTTGTTTTCCAACAGTTAGTCTTCCTGGGTAACTGTTGCGAGTCTCGGATCTGCCCCTAAAAAGGCGGTCCGTCACATCTCGGTCTAGAAAATTTTGGATTTGAATTTTGTCTGAAATAATGAGATTTTGCTGAAATTTCATATTTCGGAGGGTGACGAAATGTGAACCAAAAACGAAATTTGAAACTTGGTTCACACTTGCATACTTTATCAACTCCTCGAAATGTGCTGGCTTGATTTGCGTGGCTTCCTCCACGCTGTCCACCTCCATACCTTCCGGAGGTTCTCCTTGTCTCTGCCTTTCGACATCCTTCTCGATATCTTCCCGGATGGCGTGGCGCGCCCTATGGCAATTCTCCGTGATGTTGGCGCCACTGAAGCCCGCCGTGAACTTAGCGAGCGCACCGAGGTTGATGTTCTTGGCCACCGGAGACTTCCTAAGGCAGTCCTTGAAGATTTGGTGCCACAAGGGGATGAATATGAGCTGGTTCAGGCGGCCATGGCGGAGCAGCGCAGGGTCGATGATGTCAGGCCTGTTAGTCGTGCCGATGATGAAGACCGTCTTCTTGGCATTCATGTCGTCCATCTCGGTCAGCAGCTGGTTTAGGACCCTAAACGTCGCACTCCAGGCTTCTCCCACGCTGCTGCCCCTCTGCTTCGCAATGGAACCGAGCTCGTTGAAGAACAGGACGCACGGCGCGAACTGCCTCCCCTTGCGAAGATCTCCCGGACTTCAGCCTTGCTCACCGAACCACATGTGAGAAGCTCGGGTCCCTTGATACTAATGAAATTGGCCTGGCATTTGTTCGCGGTCGCCTTGTCCATCATGGTCTTCCGCAGCTTGGTGGCCCGTAGAATAGCACGCCCTAGGAAGGCGACATGTCGAACTTCTCGGGGGGGGGGGCGCTCGACCAGGTACTGAGCATTCTCTTGCCGCCAATGTCGGCACCTCGACAACGGTCTCACAAAATGCATAAGGATTCATGCCAACAAGAGCCATCTTAGAGTGCACAATGGTGACGACCATGCAGTTCAGGATCCCCCTGTCGATGGTGTCATCCTCCAAGTCGATCACGTCCATCTTCTTCCTGATGCACTGCAACGCAGCCTCGGTGCAGAGCGCAGCCAAGTCAGCACAAACGTAACCGTGTGTGTCCTTGGCAACCAGTTTTAAGTTGACATTCTTAGACAACTTCATGTTCTTTGTATGGATGCGAAGCACTTCGAGGTGCCCGACCTCATTCGGAATGCCAATGCGATATTGGGTCAAACATCCCAAACTGTCAGAGGGTAGGGTCGTTCTGTTCGAGTGGTTATGACGATGACATGCATGCGAGCCTTCATCCCGTCCATTATAGTTAGCAGCTACCAGATGATATGCCTCTTGACTTCACCGTGGGTCTTCTCCTCTTCGGAGCAAAGGAGTCGATCTCATCTACGAAGATGATGTTAAATTATTTTAACATAATATGATCATGTAAATTACATAAAGATTCTTATAATTAAAAGATCTAAGTGTGATAGTTGCTAGACTAAAAGTACTAAGAACTTATGGGTGTAATTCCCCCTCCTCTCACTTAATGTAGCAATTAATTTGTGTGGTAGTAATAGACACTAGCTATAGCGCTTTACATAGTACTTCATTTTCATATGTGCTGAAAATTAAATCCTTTAGTTTCAAGTGTAGGTGCTGAATGGATATTCAATTGCCTTCCTTCAGTTTCGCATGCAAGTGCATAGAGAATTAAAGTGCCAGTGACTACTGGAGGAATGACAAAACTGAGCATAGAAAGGATAGTACACACACAAGAGAAAAAGTAAAGAAAAGTTCTCTGATCATTGAGAGAACTCTAAAGGTTAAAAAGAAAGAGGCGAGAGAAAAATAAAACTCAATATGCAAGTCATTGCTAATATGTCTCAATGTGGGTTTGTGCATTTGCACATATAAAGGATGATTTGTGTATTTGCACATATAAAAGTTGTTTTTTGGTTGAATCAAAATTGTGCTGAATGATCTTATAGCTTTTGTGTTTTATCTATCATTTGGTATCAGAGCAAGTTGTTAGCACTTTTGATTCGCCATTATAGCTGTTCTTTTATGGTTGATTAAGTTTCATCTCATGATATTTTATTGCATATTGTATTATGATAAATATATTGCTCTATTTTTTATCAACGCGTGCAAGTGAAATTGCATTTGCAATTGCATGATTCATCATAGTAATGTTATTTAGAGCAGTAAAATGTTATTTACTTTTTTAGTATTGTTATTTGAATAATATGCAAGAAATATATTTGCGTCTGTTTAAAATGATGAAATTTCTTCTTTCATAAGATCACAGCTTATTCTTATAAGTATAATTAAAAGTGACATGCCAATTAAATATTTATATTATCGAAAGCATGTTAGTCACCAAAGTGGCCTTGCTTAAAAAGAACCATAGATATTTAGTTGAACATTTCAATTGTTGATATTCTATTTGATACTATTAATTGGAAAAATATAATAGACAATTGAGTTCGTGAATTGTAACGCTAGGAGGTTGTCCAAAGGTGGACCATTGTTTACAATCGGTGACATGAAAGAGGTTAATTAACATGCTTGATCAATTTGTTAGTTTATCCGAATATAGTGTGCATTGGTTTGAGTATAGTTGATTATCTATAAAAGTTGTTTGTTTTAACATCATTATTGATTCCAACCGTGTATCTAAATTTCATTCAAAGATGTTTTTAGATGCACACTCAAAGTTTGTTCTTGCATGAATCTATTTTACTCAAAGTATTAATCTATGAACATATTTAAAATTTGCAGCTTTCATTAACTTAATGAGTCAGGGTTTTGGGCTTATCAAGTATAACAAGTTGAACTATGTTGACTGGTCTGAATAGATCCGGTTTTAGCTGGGTGTCATGAACTTAGATCTAGCATTAGTTCTTGATAAAAAGCATGTGGCCATTATAGAATAAAGTAGTGATGAGGATCGTTCCCTTTATGAATCTTGGGAATGGTCAAACAGGCTAAGTTTGAATTTGATGTGCTTAATGAATGCTGAAAATGTCAAGCCATCATTGCCTAAAACTGTTAATGCAAAAGAATTCATGACGAAGCTAAAAAAATATTTCCAATCAGACAATACAGACAAGTCTGTGGTTGGGAGTCTTATGAGTGAACTAACAACCAAGAAATTTGATTGGTCTATTTCCTTGTATGATCATGTGATTAGCCTGGCAAATATTGCCGCAAAGTTAACATCCATGGGAATGGACGTAAGTGAATCATTTCTGGTCCAATTCATCATGAACTCCCTACCTCCTAAATTTGGCTCGTTCTAGGTGCATTATAACACCATAAAAGAAAATTAGAACTTTCAAGAATGCAAAGCCCAATTAGTTCAAGAAGGGATATTAAAGAAAGTGAGGAATCACTCTGTCCATCTCACAATGTACAATGGTGAAAGTAGCAGCAAGAAAAAGCCAAGGAAAAAGGGTAAAATGAAGGACAATGCTCCACATCAAGTTAGTGAGGGCCAAATCCATAAGAAGTTGAAATGCCACTTCTGTAAAAAAGGCCGGACATTTCAAGAATGATTGTCCTAAGAGAAAGAAATGGTTCAAACAAAAAGATATACATTATGTTTCTGTATGCTTTGAATCAAATTTTATTGAAGTTCTTAGCCATACCTAGTGGTTAGATTCTGGTTCTACTACTCATGTTTCACATGTTACACGGGGATACCTTTCAATCTAATGCATGAGCGGATCAGAAAAGTTTTTGTACATGGAGAATGGAATTGTCGGCGTTTTCCGCCGGCAGGGTTTCTCCCGGGATGAAGAAACAAAAGTTCGGTAGAGGGTGCTTTCGCGGTCGGACACCCGAGTGCGCTTCCGCAGGGGATTCCGAGGATCAACAGATCAATGGACACGCCGATGTACCCAGGTTCGGGCCCCCAAGGCGGGTAATAGCCCGACGTCCTACTGGATCATTGTTGATGCGTATTGATTTGATTACAATGCATTCCATTTTCCTCTTGTTCTTCGTCTTTTTTCCCTCTTCTTTTCTCCCATGCACCAGAGCTCCCTTATATAGACGGGGTTGGCTCGGGCAGGTATGAAGGTGACGTTATACTGATCTATGACTCAATTGTTACACCCATCACTGTAGTCCCATCCCCTAAGCCTCATTCTCTATGTCGTTGTATGGCTTCGCATGGTCCACCCGGGATGTGTCATTCGTACGACGGGTTAGATGTGAGGCGTCAGGGGGATGGGTCGTCATCGCATCGACAGCAGATCCTTTCGCAATCAATGCTCTGACATAGCGTGTTAGGGGGAAGAGGCTTCAAGGCGAAGCCTCCTTCTCATCCTTTTGGTCGCCCGAGTGCCCTGGTGATTGGGGGCCTGATCGTCCGCCTGTTCGCCAGGCCGCCGCGGGAGCCAGCTGCTTGGCGAGTGGGGCCCGAACGCCCGCCTGCTCGCCAGTGTGCCGCGTGGCCCAGGCCTAGGCCAGTGGGGCCTGAACGCCCGCCTGCTCACCAGGCCGTCTTACTTGTCTGCGACGGAGAGAGTAACCCGGCGTAAAGTATGCCGACAAGAATGAAGGCACGAATTGAACGGATCAAAACTTATAAAATAATCCTTGATACCAGTCTACACTTAGATCTGAAAGAGTGCATTTATGTTCCCGAATGTACTAGAAATTTAGTATCTATAGGAAAATTGGATGTAATAAATATTAAGTTTTTTTATTAGAGATAGTATATTTTTGTTATATAAGAATAAATACTATTATGGTTCTGGTACTTTAATTGATGGTATATACTGCTTCAATCTTAATGTTGATTTTTTTGAATGCATGTTTCATGTTGAACATATTATTGGTAACAAACGTAGTGCACACAATGAATGTTCTATTTTCTTGTGGCATAAAAGGTTGGGTCACATATCCAAAGAAAGAGTTTTGAGGTTAGCGAAAAGTGAAAAATTACCTCGATTGGAATTTGTTGACTGGAATGTGTGTGTAGATTGCATCAAGGGCAAGCAAACCTCACACATATCAAAGCACCCAGCTACAAGAAGTAGTGAATTATTACAGTTAATACACACTGATATTTGTAGTCCATTTGATGTTCCTAAGGCGGTGAAAAATATTTTATCAGTTTTATTGATGACTTCTCACGTTATTGTTATTAATACTTGCTGCATGAAAAGTCTCAAGCTGAGAACATCCTAAAGGTGTTCGTTAATGAGGTGGAAAGACAGCTCGACAGGAAAGTCAAGGTAGTGAGATCAGATAGAGGTGGTGAATATTTTAGAAAGTTTGATGAAAGTGGACAATGTCTAGGTCCATTTGCAAAGTTTCTTGAAAGCTAAGGCATTTGTGCACAATATATAATGCCTGAAACACCTCAACAAAATAGGGTGGTTGAAAGGTGGAATCGTACTCTCATGGAAATGGTTAGGAGCATATTAAGTTACAGGATGTGCTATTATATTTGTGGATGCACGCATTAAGGACTGCTGTGTACTTGCTTAGTAGGGTTCCTAGTAAGTCAATTCTTAAGATTCCTTATGAATTGTGGAATAGAAGAAAACCTAGCTTGAGGCACGTGCACGTTTGTGGCTGCCCAGCAGAAGTAAGCATATACAATCCAGAAAAAAAAAGCTCGATGAAAAAAACATTAGTGGTTGTTTCATTGGCTATCCTAAAAAATAAAAAAGTACATATTTTATTGTCCTAACCATAGTACAATAATAGTTGAGACTGGAAATGCTCAATTCATTGATAATGGTGAAATCAGTGGGAGTGGTGATCCACAAAATGTGGATATCAAAGAGGTTCAGTTCAACCATTCTCCTAGCATTGTTGTATCATTATTACACAACACTACAAAGAATACAACTACTGAACCAGCTACTAATGTGCAAGTCACAACTGGAAAAAGAAATTTCACATAAAAGGATAGTGCAAAGGTTGGGATAGGAGATCCTTAGTGTCGGTTGTTTGTCAAACTTCGAAAATGGAGGGCACAGGCCGCTCTAAGGTTGGTCGCGATGGTGGCAGCAGACCGTTTGTTCACTCTGGTGGTGGTAATTCTGCTAGGTAGAGTGGTACCAGTGGTGGTCTTGGTCCAGGTGCTGGCTCCGGTGGTGTTGCACATGGTCAGGGAGGCAATGGTGGAGTTCTTGGTCAAGATGGCACAGGTGGTGGACACGGTCATTTCACATAGGCTGATCTCGATGGCAACTACGCTCCTCTTGTCGTGGCCGGGAATGTTTCGGTGTAAGATTTATCTCTGGAGGCAATGGACGTGGTCGCAGGGTTCTTGACAATGCCATGGAGTCACCAAGGTCATCAACTATCCTTGATGTGGGCAAGAATACTGAGCCTATTTCAGTGATACAACCATCCTCATCAACCTCAATGATGAAGTCTTCAAACGCTATAGAAAGCACCAAGTTGTTCTGCACCCACTGTTAGAAAAAGGGACACTCTCTTGCAGATTGTCATGCATTTGTGTTTTGTGACATCTGTGAGAGCGATCAACACATTGCTAGCAAGTGTCCAATTTTAAAATTAACAAAGCCTGCAACAAACTTGTGTGGCTATGCAGCAGATGGTCTTGGTTTCTACCAAATCCCTTTTTCAAGTAGTAAGAAAATATGAATCGAGACTAATAAGGCTTTGGTGCGGATTATAGGGAGTCAATGGAATTTTGACAGATTGTGAGGACCTTCAAAGGGTGATTCCAATTAAGTGGCCATGGGAGGTCAAAGAGCATGGTCAGAACTCTTTTTTGGTACATTTTTCGTCCAAGATAGAACTATTGTAGTTGACGAGCATTGGAGAAGTAAAAGTCGAAAGCCATGATGGAGTGGTTATGGTCTTCGAGGGATGGACTCTGAAGTTGGATGCCAAATTACAACTTCAAAAAGTTTGGGTGCAGGTTTATGGTGTTCCTTACGAGATTCGAGATTACTTATCCTTGTGTGCAGTCGGCTCGATCATCGGTGCAACTCAGTTTTTTGACGTGGTGAATATGAGAAAAGGGGATTGTGTGCCTACATGTCGCTGTGATAGACAAAGGGCTAGTCCCTGACAGCACATATATTTGCGTTAGTGATACCCTCTATGAATTTTTTTTCTTGGTGGAAAACAAGGATAAATGAGCCAAGACAATTTGGAACAGATTGATGGAGAGGATCAAGGAAATGACAAGCATCAGATGAGTGATGATGTGAAAATGCAGGATAGGGAAAGTAAAAAGACAAAAACCAATCAAGAGGGATCATCTAGTGAGCAGACTTCACGGAAAGTACCAATGCAAGCTGTGAAAGATGATCTCCCTTCTATTGCTTGTCATAAGCTTAGATTGCATAATTTTACTGTTATTCACCAAAATGCCAAAAAGGAGCTGACTGCTTCAAAGTTGGTGGGCAATGACTTTTATTCTGCAGCAATTCAAGATGGTGACAATATCATGCTAAGGAATGTTCCACCCGAAGAGATTCTGCCTAAAGCTGCTCATATTTTGACTGACAATTGTGTCAGTGAAAATTTGTATGCTTCTTCTTTTGATCATGTTGGTAGAATTGATATTGTCGGCATTGATCTAAACTTGGATAATGCTTCGGTTGATTATCCAATTGCTGACCAGGAGGTGGTGGATAATATTGTTAGTGCTACAAAGCCGGCTTTTGCATCCGAACAAGATGGTGAGATTGATGTTGTTCAAACTATCAATATTGTCTTTGCAGATTGTCAAAAAATTAGTAACAAGGTTAGTGAGATTGTGGTTAGTAATGATTCATTTGATGCTAGTGCTGCACCAACAGTCTTGGGCTCGATCCATTATGTTGCTTTAGATGAACCTGCTATTGTCCCTGCTATTATTGCCAATCAAGATGATGATACTGTTTAGTTCAGAAATGGTCAAACAGAGGAAAACTTGTTTGATACAATCCATGTCCCAGTTACTATTAGTCTCAATGACGTTTTGGATGCTTCTTCAGTCGATCATGTTGGTGGTAATAGTGATTCTGTGCTTATTTTTGCTGCCGAACAAACTGATGTCAGTGTTTTGATTGGTCATGATACAGCCGAATATAATCACCTATGTGGTGCACTCCTTGAAACAGGCAAGAATGAGTTTTTTACCTCTACCCTCATTCACCTATGTGGTGCACAAGAATTTTTATGGCACTGTGTGCCACCCTGTGGACGATCAAGAGGAATCCTTTTGGGAGTCAAATTGACTTCTTTCAATATTAGCTCCATTGATGAAGGGTATTTTTATGTAAAGTTCAACTTGAGAAATAAGGATGATGGCTTCCAAAGGGTTTTAGTGTCTGTTTATGGTGCAGCACGACCCCAATTAAAAGGAAAATTTTTTGACTAAATTTGTTAATATTTATAATGAACAATCATTACCTACATTAATGGGAGGTGATTTCAATATGATCAGGTGACAAGATGAGAAGAATAAGGCCAATTTTAATCCCCGTTGACCTTTCTTATTCAATGTTGTTTTTGACAGCTTAGATCTGAGATAAATTGAATTATCTGATCGTCTGTTTACATGGGCAAATTCTATGGAAAATCCAGCTTTTGAAAAGCTTGACTGGGTATTAGTGAGAACAGAATGGGAACAGAAATTCCCTCTGGTCATTGTTCATAGCCTTAACAGATACCTTTCTGATCTTACTCCACTTTTTCTCAATACCAGAGCAACTTTCCACATAGGGAACCAACCGATATTTAAATTTGAACTTGGATGGCTCTCTAGGGATGACTTATTTGAAATGGTGGCAGAGTGTTGGCACAACGAACAAAGAGGGTGCACATCTATTGATAGATGGCAATTTAAGATCAAAAGTCTAAGATAAAAACTAAGGGGTTGGGCTAAGACCATCAGTGGACATAACAGGAAAGAAAAGAAAGAATTAATTCATATTATTGATGTTATTGATAAATTAGAATTTTCTAGGCTTTCTAGTGAGGACATTAATCCCAAACAGCATTCTGCTTAGAATCTCGCGCAATTGTTACACGAGGAGGAGATTAAATGGTACCAAAGAGCAAAAGTAAAACACATCATTGAGGGGGACAATAATACTAAGTACTTCTATTTGATAGCAAATGGTAAGCACAGGAAACAGAGAATTTCCCAAGTCGAGCAAGATGAGGGAATAATACTTGGGGATGTACAACTTAAGAAGTACATAACTAAATATTATAAAGATCTTTTTGGATCCCTGGAAAACAATCATTTTCCAATGATTGAATCTCACTGGGATGATATTCCTCAAGTTTCTGATGTAGAGAATGATCTCCTCACACATGCGTTCACTGGGAGAGGTGAGGGAGGCAATTTTACAAATGGAACATGACAAGGCACCTGGTCCGAACGGATTCCAATTCGAATTTTACCAGGTATTTTGGGAAGTCATTAAGAATGATTTACTAGCCATGTTCCATTAAAAATAACAACCAACATATCTACAACAATGTTAAATAATATGGGGAGTTGTACCTCATCTGGTGGATGATGGGTTATCTATTTTACAGTATGCAGATGACACCATTTTATTTATGGAACATGATTTAGAAAAGGCTAAAAAAATTGAAGCTACTGCTTTGTGCATTTCAACAACGTTCTGGTCTTAAAATCAATTTCCACAAAAGTGAACTATTTTGGTTTGGAGCTCCTAAGTATTTCGAGACACAATATACACAGCTATTTGGTTGTGGATTGGGCATTTTTCCATTTCGATATCTTGGTATACCAATTCATTATAGAAAACTAAAAATAAGTGAGTGGAAGGGGTTGGAAGAAAGATTTGAAAAGTGATTCAGCAGTTGGAAGGGCAAATATTTATCTATTGGAGGACGGTTAGTCCTTCTCAATTCTGTGCTTACCAACTTACCCATGTTTATGTTATCCTTTTTTGAGATACCATGTGGGATACTTAAACGGTTGAACTATTACAGATCAAGATTTTTTTGGCAAAGTGACAACCACATAGAAAAAATATAGGCTAGCTAAATAGGATATGTTATGTTGACCCAAGGACCAAAGGGGTATGAGCATTTAAGATCTTCGTATTAAACATATCTGCTTACTTAGCAAATGGCTTTTCAAATTGTTAAATGATGACGGTGTCTGGCAAACTCCCATCAGGAGAAAGTACCTGCGGAATAAGACTCTTTCTCATGCAGAAAGAAAGCCAGGTGAGGTGACTCTCATTTTTTGACTGACCTAATGAAAGTCAAACATTATTTTTTTCGATCTGGGTCTTTTCATCATCATGATGGAACGCAAATACGATTTTGGCATGATGTTTGGCTTGGGCACAATCCCCTCAATGTATAATATCCTCGACTTTATAACATTGTTAAAAAAAAATATGCCACGGTAGCTGAAGTATTGTCCACTGTTTCACTCAATGTGTCCTTTTGTAGAGCAATTACGGGACATAATTTTTTAGCCTGGCAAGAGGTTGTTGCAAAGGTTGCGATTTTACACTTATCACCAGAACGGGATACTTTTAGATGACATCTTCATCAGAATGGATAGTTTTCTGTTCAGTCAATATATACTTAATGCATCAAAATTACCCAGTCATAAATAGACAATTATGGAAGCTTAAGGCGTCTTTAAAAATAAAAAAATTTCTATGGTACTTACAAATATAACATGTCTAAAAGAAATTAGAATGGTAGTAAAAAATATTGTTTTTGTAACAATGAAGAATGTATTCAATATCTTTTTTTTACTGCCATTTCACACATTTTGCATGGCGCGTTATACAATTGGCTTTTAATATTTCACATCCTTGTAGCACAACCAATTTGTTTGGAAATTGGCTATTCTAGTTGGGAAAAGATTTGAGTGCTCATATTTTGGTTGGGGCTGCTGCTTTATGTTGGTCGATTTGGCTATATTGCAATGATTTGATTTTTAAGAACACAAAAAAATTTATACCATTGCAGGTCATCTACATGTGCACTAACTGGTTACGTTCATGCTCTGTATTGCAACCTCAAGAATTAAAGGAAGTGGTGTTACTAGCTTACAATTCACTGAAGATTCTGCTTCGAGATCTTTTCGTCAATCATGAATGGCGATTCAGTAATAGATTATGTGTGGCTTAAACTATATGTTTTTATTGTCTTGGTCCGTCGAAACTTTTTTGATAGGAAGCTCTTTTGGCAACTTTCTGTTAAAATTTTGTAATAATTGTTTGACTGTGTGTATTTTATGATGCAGAGATGGAAAGATTTAACCTTCCAGTAAAAAAAACTATCGCCACCTGTGCAAATTAAGCAATCAGGAACAAAATACAGTCCGCAGCATGCGAGTGGTGGTTGCTGTTAGACAATCTCGCTATCGAATAGTCCGGGGTTGCCTAATAGATCTAAACTGGAGAATAGAGAAAGGGGGAGAGAGACACAATATGAGGAGGAACTGCTCTGCTTTATTCTTCTCATTGCTTGTGTACAATGGGGTGACCCCCTGCCTCCTATATATAGCGGTTCTGCTTAGAGATAAGGAAGAGTCCATATAGGATACGTCAATCGGTTTCCTAACACTCCCCCTTGGACTCTTCACTGCGAGATGCATATGCCTCATTAAAACTCCATAAAAACCCAGTGGGAAAAATAATTGGAGAAAGAGTACATAGCACACGCTGTCGTGTTGCACGGATTGCCTCATCAAAAACCTTAGGTAAGAAAACTTCAATGAAAAACTTACTTAAGGAAAAGAGTACAATCCACCCAAACTTCAATGTTAATCTTCAAGATTCACGTTGGGTACTCAAACTTCATGTTCAAGATTTATGTAGGAGTATGTGAAAATTCTCCCCCTGAAATCTGCACTTCTCTAAGCCTCATCATCCCGATTCCTCTAATACATCTTTCAAAGGAAGATGCCGGGAGTGACTTAGTGAATAAATCTGCGAGATTTTCACACGACTTAGTATGCAGTATCTTTATCTCGTTCATGTTATGCATTTCATGGGCATAAAAGAACTTGGGGTTGATATGCTTTGTAAGGTTACTCTTCACATATCCCATTTGCACTTGTGCAACACAAGCTGCATTATCTTCATAGATAATAGTGGGGGTTTTGTTCCATGTTCAGGCCACATGACTTCTGGATGTGGTGAACCATTCTTCGAAGCCATGCACATTCCCGAGAGGCTTCATATAATGCAATGATTTCTGAGTGGTTAGTCGACGTTGAGACAAGAGTCTGCTTAGACGACTTTCAAGAAATTGTTGTTCCACCGCAAAGAAAAACATACCCAGTTTGTGACTTGCCAGTATGCGGGTCCGATAGGTACCCAGCATCGGCATAGCCAACTAAATTCAATTCATTGTTTCTTCAGAAACAAAGCCGAGGTCTTTGCTTCCTTGAAGGTAACGGAAGATGTCCTTCACCCCTTTCCAATGCCTTTTGGTGGGTTCTGCACTGTACCGTGCTAGCAAATTCACAGCGAACGCAATGTCCGGCCTAGTGCTATTTGCAAGGTACATGAGTGCTCCAATTGCACTCAAATATGGGAATTCCGCTCCCAGGACTTCCTCCCCCTCTTCTCTAGGCCTGTATGGATCTAGGTCTGCTTGGAGTGACCTTCCGACCATTGGGGTCTTTGCGGGGTATGCCTTCTCAAAACCAAATCTCTCCAATACTTTCTGCGTGTAGGATGATTGGTGTACCAAGATTCCGCCTTGGACATGTTCAAGCTGCAAGCCTAAACAGAACTTGGTTTTACCCAAGTCTTTCATTTCAAACTCAGATTTCAAGTATGTGCATGCTTCTTCAATTTCTTCATCCGTCCCAATGATGTTCAAGTCATCTACATAGACGGAGATTATACAAAATCCATGCAGGATCGTTGTATAAACACACATGGACAATCTTCATTGCTCGAGTAGCCTTTCTTGCAAAGAAAGTCACTCAAGCGATTGTACCACATTCTTCCCGACTGCTTCAGTCCATACAATGATTTCTCCAATTTCACACTGTATAGGTTTCTGTTTGCTCTGTCTTGGTTCGGGATAGGGATACCTTCCGGTACTTTCATGTATATCTCCGAATCCAAGTTTCCATACAAATATGCTGTGACAACATCCATTAGCTTCATTTTCAACTTCAAGTTGACTGCCATTGAGATCAAGTATCTAAAGGTAATTCCACCCATGACCGGAGAATAGGTTTCTTCATAATCAACCCTAGGACGTTGAGTGAAACCTTGAATAACAAGCCTTGCAATGGTTGTTGCTCTTTTCATAGATTCTCCTATTATTACAAAATTTATGGCCATTTCGTCATGGTGTGCTTCATGCACTTCTACTTGCTCTTCATTGCTATTTTCCATTCCAGGAGCAAGTTCTTTTAGTTTTTCTCCGCCAATGTGCGCACACATTATTTCTGGCGGTTTCATCCAATTGAAGATTCAAATCTGGAATTGCCTTTTCCACAGGCTTCTTTCCAGTGCTAGGTCTCAACTGGCTCCCCTTCTTGCTTTGGGACATTTTTGTGATTGGCTATGGTAAGTCCTCTTGCCCATTTTCCCCAGACGTCTCTGGGTACTTTGGGTTTGAGAAGCCAGATTTCCTGTTCTTTTTCTTTGAGGCCTCTGAACAGGATGAGGGATACCTTCTGCTTTCTTTGGTATTTCCACCCTCTCTGGTGCATTTCTTGATGGTATATGCGACTTAGCCATGCTCTTCAGATCACAAAAATGATCAGGCAGTTCATTTGCTAAATTCTGCAAATCGATTGTCTTCTTGACTTCATGATTTGCTTCATTAGTGCGAGGGTCATGCACGGGGATCCCAATGGAATGCCATATGATTTCCCGGCATTTTCATCCAATGGTTCATTTCCTCCCCCCTAATGACGGGAAATCGATCCTCGTCAAAAAAATGCAATCAGCGAATTTGGGCTGTATGCAAATCTCCAGTCGTGGGTTCTAAATACCTGATTATGGATGCATTCTCATAACCAACGTATATCCCAGACTTGCGGAGAGGGCCCATTGCAGTTCGCTGTGGGGGTGGTATAGGTACATATACCATTCATTCAAATCTTCAGGATGACCCATTGCACTAGTTGCATAGTTGAATGGATGTTCTAGGCGCACGGTCTATAATTGATGAGTGCTGCTGCGTGCATGACTGCGTGTCCCCAACAGGTGTTGGGCAAGTTACAACTCTGCAAGAGTGGTCGGGCTATGAGCTTAATTCTCTTTGTTAGTGCTTCAGCTAGTCCATTTTGCGTATGGACGTGCGGTACAGAGTGCTCAACAGTTATTCGATTCTTTGTGCAATAATCATCAAATGTCTTGGAAGTAAATTACCGGCATTGTCCATTCGAATGGACTTCACGCGATGATCGTGAAAAGCATTCTTAATTACGATGATCTACGAGATCAACTTTGTGAATGTATGATTCCTTGTTGACAAAGAAACATGTATGCGACCATTTCGAGGAAGCATCAATGAGCACCATAAAGTATGAAAGCGGCCCGATAATGGCTGAATCGGGGCGCAAATATCCCCCTGAATGCGTTCCAGGAATGCAGGGATTTCATGTTGCACTTTCATAATAGAGGACTTAGTTATTAATTTCCCGGTGGCACATGCATGGCACACAAAATCTTCGTGATTTGGAAAATTTTTTAACATTAATGCCATGACCTTGTGAGTTGTTAACTATATTTCTCATAATTCTAAGACCAAGATGACCTAAATATACAATGCCATAAAGAAAATAATCCAGAGCTTCTTAAAGAAGTATACCTTTGCGTGTGCATTGATTCTCGTGTAGTCTGACCCGATTCATACGAGGATATTTTTCTAATACAATTTTTCATACTCCGCGTGCTTCATAATGCACAAATGCTCTTTGCCATTTTCTTCATTGGTTTCTACGTGAAAACCCATTGGCGCGGATATCTTTGAAACTTAAGAGAGTGCGAGTTGATTCAGGGTACAAGGAGGCTTCATCAATTACCAAAGTTGTACCCATTGGCAATATAATTGTGGCTCTTCCTGAGCCTATTATATGCGTATCGCTTCCTGCGATTTTCATAATCCTTCCAGCGTTCTTCGTGATCGTCTGGAAGTATTTCGACACTCTTAAGATGGTATTTGTTGTGCCACTATTAACAATACATATCACCTTCATTGGGCGCTACACAATTTCTAAATGACAAGAAATATAATTCTATTCATACAGTGGCAAAGTAATTCAAATATTGCTTGAAAATATAGAATACTGGAATAAAGAATAAATTGAAATTCTATTCATGAGAAAAGAAAATGTATGCTCTTCGAGAGCTTACAATTCTTTATTCAAAATTCATTAACAACCATTGCTCTGTAGCCTACAAACTTCAGGCGAACCCAATCTTGCTGTGCTTGGAGCAAGATGGTGGATTTGAGTTTCTCGAATCGCAGGGTGCGATCCATAATTCAAGTGCACTCACCTCAGCCATGTATTCATTTTTCCGAGTGACTGAAAAGGTGATGCTTGAGAAAAAGGGCAAAGTTTGATCCTTTTGCTCGGCAATAGTTTGCGTGTCCTTCGAGGACCCTAAGCCGGTGGCAGCTTGGAGCTTCTTGCTCGCAAGTATGATCTTCAAACCTGATGCCAATGTGAGATAGTTCTGACCTTTGGTCGATTCTTCAAACTCACATTTAATAATGCCAGGTATTTGCATATTCAAAAGATTCTTTTCATTAGATTACTTCGTGTAATCTAATAAAGAGTGGTTGCAAGATTCATAATTGCATAATTAAATTCTCATGAATTTCCAGTAAACTAAAAGAAAGCAATAATTTCAAGATTCATAAATACAAGATTCATAATAACGGGATTCATAAATATTCATAAAAATTCATAAATACAGCTTCGTGCATGTATGTGATCGGCTTCGTGCATGCGATCAGATTTATGCGCGCGATCGACTTCATGTATGCCATCGGATTCATGTGCATGATCGACTTCGTGCATGCGATCGGATTCATATGCATGATCGACTTCATGCGATCCGTTTCATGTGCGTGATCGGCCGTCGCGGGGATCGGATTCATACGTCGCGATCGGCTTTGTGTGCCGCGATCGGCCGTCGCGATCGGCATAAGCGCGGCCGATGCGTCTTGTATTTATCGATTCCATGCACGCGTCGGCCTTCTTGGCGCGACGGTGGCGTTCGTCGCGGCATGCTTGAATTTCCAATGAATTATATTAAGGTAATTTTTCATCATTACTTGATAACAGAAAATAAATTCCAACATAAATTAAATGCGGTGTAATGCTAATTACAACTTATGTAACTCGTTGGTTGGGAGCGAAAGCAGTAACGAATATCTCAGTCAATTCGACTCTTGGCCAGGTCAACTTTGCCCCTAGGCTCACATGAGGAGGGAGCACTTCCCGCTTCCGGTGCCAATTAAAGAACCAAGCCTCATGTGTGTTTTCCTAGACACCAATTGTCTCATGTCTGTTTATTCATTACCAAAATCAAATCCCAACCACTCGGGTTACATTTGCCAATTAAGCGTGCATGTAGTGATGGCTTCGTGCCCACGCATCTTTGTTAGCCGTGATAGGGCTTCGTGCGATGTACTATAGCGATCTGTAGCTTCATGCTACGATCTGCGAAAGTTGTTGTGAACTTGTAACCGTGCCACGTTGAAGAACACGGTACTTAGATGCGTAGATTAGATGCATACTCGTAGCTTCATGCCACGATTAGATGCATTCATACTATGTACTAGAGAAACAACTGCGAACTCGTAACCGTGCCACGATTAGATGCATTCATACTATGTACTAGAAAAACAACTGCGAACTCGTAGCCGTGCCACATAGATGCGGCGTAAAGAATTGAGCGAGCTATTAGATTCAATCTTCTGTTTCTCACCTTTCCAATCTATTCTTCGGTAGGCTATCGCGTAGGATAGAGTCGCGTAGGACTTTTTCTTTCGGCAATCTGAGTGGATGCCGGCTTGATGGCGAGTTGATTGCAGATCGGATCGGGCGATCAATCGCCGGTAGTAGTCGTTCGTCGTTGTCGACGATCCTTCACTTCTTGTCTTTTTCTCACCTTTCAATCTTTCTCCGGTAGAGCTTCGTGCTGATAACGTGTTAGACAATCTCGCTATCGAATAGTCCGGGGTTGCCTAATAGATCTAAACTGGAGAATAGAGAGAGGGGGAGAGAGACACAATATGAGGAGGAACTGCTCTGCTTTATTCTTCTCATTGCTTGTGTACAATGGGGTGACCCCCTGCCTCCTATATATAGCGGTTCTGCTTAGAGATAAGGAAAAGTCCATATAGGATACGTCAATCGGTTTCCTAACAGTTGCATCGAAAAACCAGACGGAGACAAGAAAATAATTAGATGCCTTCATCGTCCTTACGATTTATGCCCATGACTCTAGCGAGCGCAAGGATAGAATCTAGATCGTACTTATATATATTTTCTATTTAAAAGCTATATAAATATTAAAATATACAAGGAGAATAAAGCACCACGCGAAACTTGCATCTGCCGCTACGAAAAAGCAGATTTGCGCCACACCCACACGACGACGGCACGGACATATTCCCAGCGCCGGAAGAGACGACCTTTTCCCAGAGCCTCACGCCCCGGCCCGAGCCCGAACCCAAGCGGCCCCTCCTCGGTGTCCCCATCCGCCCGGCGGAAGCGGTGGCCGTCCCAACCAATGGACGGGCACTCCCGTTAGACCGGACTGTGGGCGTGGGGACTGGGGAGCCAGCCGCCGTTTTGACCTTTAATAACAGGAGGAGCTCGGGGTGGACTGGAGAGGGGAAGGTAGGAGTTGGTGATGGCCGGGTGGAGCTGCTTCTGCTGCGGCGGTACATCGGGCGCCGGAGGCGGCGGGGTCCGGCTGCCGGAGCCGTTCCAGCTGCCGGCGCCCTTGCCGGCGTGGCCGCAAGGTTTGGGGCCTTTTTCTTCCTTCCTTCTCTCTGCTTTGTTTCTTTGTAGTACTGGCTAATTGGTTCTTGGATTAGCTCGTGATTCGTGAATCGTCGATATATATTGGCCTGGATGGTGTTTTTTTGATTAAGTTGTAGTTGCTCCGTGTGAGTTCTTGATAAATTTGTTGATAACCAAAAGGGAATTTTGTTTCTGGATTAGTGTAGGATTGATCCTAGTTAGTTAAATTTCTTTCGTTGTTGTGATTGCCGTACAAAATTCACTTCTTGTGACATGCTACGGTCACAGTAGTTAAACATAGAAAAGATAGATTCCCGCGAAAGATGAGATTATTTTTTGCGATGTAGGATGTTTCAGAACATGGTTGTTGGCTGTTTTGGTTGTCGATTTCTTTGGGCTATGGGCGTAGTATAGGAGTTTGCTTGCACTTAGCTTGCCGTAGTGGCTTTTGCCAACTTCTTGGTGCTTGCCTTGGAAGTGGTTTAGCTAGGATCAGCCCGCTTCACTCTGAAGGCTTCTTAATTTAAAAGGTAGCAACCGTAGACTCGAAGGTGTTGTCTTGAGGGGTCGAGAGTAATTTTGTGATCATATAGTATGACAGATGTCAAGCCGTTCATTTATTCACAAGGCGCAAAATCTACCATTTACTTGGTTTTGTACGGGCTACTCAAAATCAGTATTTTCGTTGTGATGGGGTTGCAACTTCCTGTCGTGTTCTTAGTTGAGTAAGAACTAACAGGCGCATGTAATAAAATGTTCCATTTCTCAATTTGCTCGTGATTGTTTCGCCAAATAGATTTCAACCTTGTAATAACTTTGTCTAGCAACTCCTTCACAGGAGGGGACTTCGCTAAGGGCACAATATGCATTGGAGAGCTTGATGTTGTAAGCATTACCAAATTCCAGAGTATATGGAGCTGCTCAGGAGCTACATACTATGAGCCAAATGAAGTTCCTGATGGTTTCCACTGCCTTGGGCACTATGCCCAGCAGAATGACCGGCCATTACAGGGATTTCTTCTTGTGGCAAGGGAAGCAGCTAGCCACCAATTGATCAATAGCAAGCCTGCTCTTGAGGAACCATTAGATTACAACCTTGTTTGGACTAGTGCTGACTCTAATGAAGATGACAATAGTGAATGTGGGTGCTTCTGGTTGCCATCACCACCGGATGGGTATAAAGCCCTTGGCTATGTGGTTACTAAAGGATTAAAAAAGCCCTCACTAGAAGCAGTTCGATGTGTGCGTCACGACCTCACAGATGCATGTGAAAAAGTTATTTCAATTGTAAATATGGAAAGTACATGCCAAGTTTGGGAGACAAGACCTTGCCACCGAGGGATGGCAGGGCGAGGTATACCAGTTGGTACGTTCTTCTGTGAAACAGATTCGTTTGACAGTGAGGAATCGGGTATTCCCTGCTTAAAGAACTTTGACTCAAATTTGAGAGCGATGCCTAATTTAGAGCAGATCGAAGCACTGATCAAGTACTATGGCCCGACTGTATTCTTCCACCCGCAAGAGACCTACTTACCGTCATCAGTTTCTTGGTTCTTTGAGAATGGAGCTACACTGCACAAGAAAGATATAAAAATGGGAGATGCAATACTTGCTGGTGGCTCGAACCTGCCTGCTGGTGGGACGAACGATGGTGAGTACTGGATTGATCTTCCCAGTGATGATAGGAATGAGTATGTCAAAGCTGGCAATTTGAAGAGCGCTGAGCTCTATGTTCATGTTAAGCCGGCTCATGGACGAACCTTCACGGACATTGCGATGTGGGTGTTCTGCCCGTTCAATGGGCCAGCAACAATAAAGGTTGGGTTTGCAAGCTTTGCTCTACAGAAGGTCGGTAGGCATGTTGGCGACTGGGAGCATTTCACCCTCCGTATAAGCAACTTCTCAGGAGAGCTCTCGTCCATCTACTTCTCTCAGCACAGCGGGGGTGGATGGGTGGATGCTTGCGATTTGGAGTTCATCTCAGGAAACAAAGCGATCGTTTACTCGTCGAAGAATGGACACGCAAGCTATGCTCATCCTGGCTGCTATCTGCAGGGCTCCGAGAATCTTGGTGTAGGAGTAAGAAACGATGTGGCGCGAAGCGATCTTTCGGTTGATTCGAGCACCAAGTACAAGATCATCTCTGCAGAATATCTTGGAGATGCTGTGGCTGAACCATGCTGGCTGCAGTACATGAGGGAATGGGGCCCGACCATCACATACAACTCACGGTCAGAGATAGACACGGTGCTTAGCTTCTTACCGTTCTTCCTTCGGTTCACAGCGGAAGCAATATTCAACAGTCTTCCGGTTGAGCTGTACGAGGAGGAAGGCCCGACAGGACCAAAGGAGAAAAACAACTGGGAAGGCGATGAGAGATGGTAGGCTTTGTCGCCTTCGCTCCGTCGTGAATTCATACCAGTTACCTCTACGTATATTGGGATTGAAACTGATGTGCCGTGTCAGAATGCTTTGGTGTGGGAATTTTTAGATCAATGCCGACCAAGCTCAAGGATTCAGTGCGCTTGCCGGGCAAATAGTGCCCTGTTTATTCAGCTGGATGGCATTATGCTGTGGATGGATGCCCAGTTGAGGGCTTGCCTGTTTGTATCTTGTACCAACTATGCCTCTGTTTAATGAACCACACAATTTAGTAAAAAAAAAACGTTACCGATCATCATGCGTGCGTGCGAGTTTCTCTTTTGTAAAACTTTGCGAGGCATCTCATAGATATCTTTTGTGTAGTAGAACAACTAGACATATATAGTGTGGGTCAATTTATCTCTGAGGTAAATAATGCAGGGAAAAAGTTAAAATGACAATAGCTACTTTTTGTGCTCGAGACATATCAAGAGAAATTTTACCGTACATTGTACTAGTAGTATATAATAGGTAGTAAAAATCATATTTAGCCATTGATTTGTTAAAAAAAATTCTACTTACTCTATTACCAGAAGAAGTATAAATAAATAGTAGTTAATCTGGTATATTGAATTGAAAAGAATAAATAGTTTATATTATACTTAAGTGTACTCTTAGATCAAGCCTTACTCGTACAGTTTGTATTGTGCGCTTACAAAGATTTGAAAAAAAAAACAACCAAATCTCAGCTCCCTAGACGACATGACATGATAATGACTGATGAGAAGTGCTCGGTAGCAAGTAGCAACTTCGTGGGCCAAAGACGGGGGTACGAGTGTGTGAATACAGGGGAGCGTGAAAGGCATCAGACGATCAGCAGTTTGACTCCATCTCACCGATCCACCGCACGCCTGGACAGCTCCATTACCGGACTTTGAAGAGCAGCACGACGATGAGATACATCGTATGGCAGCGCTGCAACTCCAGCAGTCGTTATGGCGTTGTGAGAAAAAACTATCGCAGGAGTTTATGTCGCCATTAAAGGAACAGTAATGTACATGTATGCGAGATTGATCTGTTAAGAAATTAAAGTGGGTGATTATCCATCAACTTTTAGAATGGGTATTTTTTGGATAATAGGTATCTTTTGGACACTATCAACTTTCACCTATTAGTTTGTATAACTGTGTAAACACATATGCAATAAGAAAATAATCATTCTCTATTTTATTCTCGAATTCAATTTCTACTCTACTTTCAACACGTTATCGGCACTACTCTAATCCACGAGCACGGCAGCGCTGAGCATGGGAAAACAGAGGCCGGCGGCAGACAAGGGATCATCGGCCACATTCCGAACACGGTAAGTCCAATGACGCAGAACAACGACGATGTCTTAAACGTACTTACCTCCATCATGAATTTGGAAACGGTGATTCTTCGTATCTTGTCTCTACAACACCGCTAATTTTTTTTTTTTAGATCAATAGGACATCAACCTGATGTCCCGGTTCCATTAGTGAAACCAACAACACCGCTAATCGGGACGTTGTCATTGGCGTGCACGATATAATCGACGCTGGCAAGGTCATGCTCGGACTTATCGTGGCATGGTCAGCAGATCACCATTGATCGCAACGACCAAAGAGGTCGTGGTGCTCTTCGGTACAGCGCAGGCCGTAGGGGCTGAGGTGCCCCATAGAATGGTAGGTGCGACCAAGATCGCGGTGGCGGCCACCTTAGTTTGCACATAGGATAAAGCCAGGGAGGGCCTCCACCCAACGGTGTTGGCCACCTAACAGCAGTGCCCCCATGACCCCGTCTAGCGCAGTGTGGATGCCTGGTAAGGTGGCGGCATTACCGGACGCGCCCAAGCCGGCGTGCGATGGTGTGTCGGCAGCACTTACAGTAGCCCCGCTGCTCAGTTTTCACTTTATTTTGCGAGCTCTTTTATAGTGGATTAAAATCAATATAAGATGTCCATTCCTTTGAATCTAGCGGTTAAAATTAATTTAGATATAGTTATACTACCACCTGTAGTATTGATAGTAAAATTCAGAAAGGGATAAAAGGGTAAAAATTCTATCAATATTATTTGTCATCTACGGTAAAACACGTTCTGTGATCCTGATGAATGGCGGATGAATGAATAAGAAGCCTCTAAAGATCATCAGGTATTCGGTGAATCCAAAACTGTGAATGAATTAGGAAAAGTCTAAAATACCTCTCATGAATAAATAGAAAAAGCCTAAAAATGCTTTTGAGGAATGCATAGTTAGATTTGATTTCTACTATCACTATTTACTACCTATGTTATCCACGGTAAAATCTCTCTATTTTGCTACTGGCCGATAAAAACTGTAATTGCACCACAATTGCTCTATGCGTCAGTAACCTAAGCAGTCAGCATCTCTCCACTCAAGCCAACAGCGGTACACGCTGAATCCCAGCTACAGACCGTGAAACATAGGAACCGGCACAGAGATCAAGCACTGCAATCTGATGCCAGAAAGAAACCTTTTCCCCTATATTACTCATGTTATTCCCTTCCTTTCCCGTTATGCAAGGGAGAAGCAATATACATTGTTATACATACAGAAGCACCAGCTTCGGGTAACGCCACCGACTCCTACCGTGGTATTGCCTACAGAACTCCCTCACTGATTCCATGGTTATTCCGGTCAGGGAACGCCCGGTGTGTTCTTTCCGCTCATATACCTCTCCTTCTCTGTCGCACCCTATGGTGTTGGTACTTACTTCTATGGTGTAAGCAGACTGGCAGATATGGATGTCTTACCTCCCAGCCTATACCTCTTGTTGGGGGGTTTAAGCTAAACCTCTCTGTATACAGCTCGAACGAGTGGAGTACTCGGATACTAGCTGCATGAACATGGAGGATTTGTTCTCCAAGAGCCTCTGGGGTGTGTCGAACTCTGCAATTTTACCTGAAACCAAAACGACGACATAAATTCATTGTAAAGACTGTTGTAAAGACAGTTTCTAGGGTAAACAAGACTCCCGTTTCCAAGTTTTTGTGCATGAGAAAAGTTGTTAGGTACTAATTGTTCAGGTAGGGTATTATTCAGAAAACTCACAGAATGCAATAAGTGAAAGTGCACGTACCATCACTAAGGATCAGGACTAGGTCACTGTCAATAACCGTTGGGATACGATGTGCAATGGTGCAGACTGTGCAATCCTTGAATTCACTGCGAATAATCTTTTGAATAAGATTATCTGTAGCTGTGTCAACTGATGCCGTTGCCTCGTCAAGCACCAAGATCTTTGCTTGTTTGAGCAGCGCCCTACCAAGGGCAATAAGTTGGCGCTGTCCCACACTCCAGTTATCCCCATTCTCCAGTACTGAAATGACACCACAATCACCCAGGAAAAATAAATTTTTGCATTAAAAAAACATCATGCTTACTCTTTGAAGAAGTGTCCATCTATTCAGAATTAAAACAAACCTGGACTGTCCAGCTTCTCATCCTTAGAACGAATGACCTCTCCTAGCTGACACTTCTCTAGTGCCTGAAAGAAAAGAGATTTCTTCCATAAGAATCATGAGATATTCCACATGAGGATAGCATGAAACTAACCAGGACGTACCTCCCAAATTTCTTGATCAGCGAGCTCTTCAAGAGGGTCAAGATTCATTCTGATAGTACCCTCAAACAACGTAGGGTCCTGAGGGATGATGCTCAACCTTGACCTCAGATCATGGAGGCCAATTGCAGAAATGTCGATGTCATCGATGATAATTTTCCCTCCTGTAGGTTCAATTAGGCGGAAAAGGGCCTGAATAAGAGTTGATTTACCACTTCCAGTTCGCCCAACAATCCCGATCTTTTTCCCACCAGGAAACATACAACTGATTCCATGTAGAACTAAGGGTAGGTCATCCTTGTAGCGGACCTGTGATATTTAGGAAAAACACAATAACATGCCAAAACTAAAATTATGAGTAGGTTCAGTTTAGGAGAAGAGAGAATAGTTTACATGCAAATTGTGATTATGTATAATTAAGAGCAAATTAACTATATACAGATAATACTAAAATTATTAGAAAGTCTTGTCATTAAAAGCTACCAACTAATAAAGTGTACCTTGAGATCAATCAGTTGAATGTTTCCATTCTCAGGCCACGAGGATGGGGGACGGCAATTCTCTATAATCAGTGGTGCTTCACTAGGGATCTTGCAATACTGATAAATACGCTCAACAGATATTATTCTATTCTCCAATTTACAGAAGCTCAATATCCACCTTGACATTCGAGCATTTAAGTTAAGTCCATATGTGACAGCAAGCCCAGCCATACCTATCAATTTGAAAGCCTGTTTAGATGCAGAAGCAAATTTAACTAACAAAAAGATGCAAGTTTTCCACTGCACCTAACAAGTAAACGATTAGGCAAAGCAAGATGCAAAATGCAACAGAACGGTACGTGAGACACAAGATAAGACATACTTGGTTCAATTGTGCCAGGAGGGAAGCTCACGAGTATTGCCATGCAGAAAGCAAAGACAAAAGTCGAGAGCAATTCCATTCGCAGGCAGAGCCATTCAATAGCCGCAAGGCTGGAAAACAAAGGCCGAGCAAAACAATCGAGAAGGTAAAGATTTCTTTTCATGAATCGTTTCTCTTGACCAAACCCTCTGATGGTAGCGGCACCAGCAATTGACTCACTAAACAAATGGATCACCGGAGACTTCTGAATGCTCAAGATCCTAGTCAGTTCCCTTGACGAAGCAATATAATATCGCTGCAAAGTTGACAGTATTATTAGTAAACCCCTACTCTGATTTACAGAAACCAGATGCTTCCTGATAAGCGATAACTGTGATGGTCTTTATGAAAGTTTCAGAGAGGGCTTAAAGTTTCTCATTTCATAAACACTAGCAAGCAAACCAATTCCCAAGACCTCAACAATGAAGTAAGAACATACTAAACAGACAGTGATCGCATATTGTGCCAATATACAGTGACCAATAACCTATTACAGGATCAGTTTTATGCAAAAGTAAACTCCAGGTATATTATCCATTTTGTGTGAAAGGTGATTAGAGCTCTCAAATTTTAATAGGCCGTTTGCGCTATCCAAGATTAACATTTTCGATATAATTAAAAAAAAATAGCTGATGAGCGATGACACTAAACCTCACACTTCGATTAGAATGCAATATCCAGTGTTCGCAGAAGTTAGGTACTGCTGAACTGCCAGGCGCATGTTATAAGCAGATGAAAACATATTGTTGGAATAGTCCCACCTGGGATCCGGACGCGCTAGCTGTAGCGGTCCGGCTAACACATATTTGCAATACAAAGTCCAATAAGCCTTATACAATGTATTTCTAACAAGCACAGGTCAACATTGCGATAATGCCATATATGGTAAGCATCACATTATTCAAAAATGCAGGAAAACAAACAACCAGGGCATGGTAAAGTGGTAATAGAAAATGTTATAAATGAAAATATTAAATCAGTTACAGCTAATAAACATCTTCCACGAAGACAAGAAGCTGCTATGTGCAAAACTAGAGAAATACTCACAAAAAGAGTTTGTAGACCACATATTCAATTGACAAGTGGAAAGGTGGGGCCAAATGCAGCTAATACTACATAATTTATGATTCAAGCATTTCCTGTGCACTTATCATAACCTCTTTAATGGGATAAAAAAAGACGAAGCTCATAAGAATAGTATGGTAGCAAGGACATTCATTACCTCTTGTATGATGGAAGAGTTGAAGACAAATGGGAAGAGTTTCGCTTCCAACCTATTATACTAAGTGTATTGCTAATGGCTTTATGGATATCTTTAGACCTCTTTTGGCACTCAAAGATCATAATGATATCTCGAACATAGGCCTTCATGCTTTAACAATGGAGCTTACTTCGCAAGCTTCAATACTTTTATGCTGAACATATTCACTGATTTTCCAGCTAATTGGCTAGTTAACTGACAGCTGCGTTGCACCAATACTTTGAAAAACCGGCGTATCCGTATCCGATACGTATCGGATACTACCCGATATATATCATGCATGTATCCTCCAAATTCCGATTTTTCAAAAAAAAAAAAAAAAAAACCCGATACTTCTCAGATACTTTCCTGATACAGTTAACCCTAAACAAAATCCCCGTTCCCAACACACGCAGCAGTCAGTCCATTTCTCAACACACGCAGCCGCCAGCGCCCAGCAGCTCCCAATCCCTCACGGTGCTGCCGCCCACGCCGCCGCTGGCCCACTGCTCCCCTCCCCCTATCCGCCCATGCTGCCGCTGGCCGCCGCTCCAGTCGACGCCCTCACCCTCTCATCCTCCTCGCAGGCGCAACTCTCCCTGAAGATCGACGCCGGGGTTCTCACGGACAACAGCGATAACAAAAAGGTGGCATCGACTACCGCGGCGGTGGGTACGTCATTGTCGCCTACTCCGGCTTGTAGCTCACTACCCACGCTCTACCTTGAGCCGAGGAACGTGATGCCACTCCCCGATCCCCCAGGCTATTCCCGTCGCCGACCCGCCACTCTCCTCCCCCGATCCGCCAGCACCGCTGATCCTCCCCCGATTCTATACATCACCAACTGCAAGTGCGCAACTTCACCAGGTCTTGCAGCATATATTGTGCTTTGGCAAACTATTTGTTAACTTTTCATCTAGCCGCTCCCCTTTCCTCCCCACATTTTCTTGTTCAAACTTGTTGGAGCAGATAGCATCTGGTGGTGGTGGACCTGAAAGCTCGAGTGGGTCATCTAGCACTGGTACTAGTGTTGCCTGTCTTGCACCATCTAGTGGAGCCGCCATGGCAAGGAACATCCTGACCGCTGTTCGTGGGGTGCCTTCAAATGACAATGAAAAGAAGCCACTTTGGAGGTATGTTTAGTTGCTAGAGAAGACTAGAAGACATTTTATGTTTTTTATTACTACTACTATTATTATTATATATATACACGTATCTCTGTATCGGTGTTTTTAAGAAAATGTCGTATCGCGGTGTCGATGTATCGCGTATCCGATACGTTTCGGGGTATCCGAGCAGCATAGACTGACAGAGGTAGACAACATGTGCCCAAAATTCTTTTGTTGATTTATAAGGTACGTACCTTTGCTATTTGTTAGCCGGACCGCCACAGCTAGCGCGTCCGGATCCCAGGTCAGGCCCAACCCGAGCAACGGGCTAAGGTCTCTTGGGCCATCTCCCCCCGAAAAGCTAGCTTAATGAGAGAGTGCTCCCTCACCCTTATAAACCATGCTCAAGCCCTCCCCACAACCAATGTGGGACTATTCCAACAATCTCCCCCTCACACATTGGGACGAGATTATCTAGGAGCCACAGGCTACAGGGCCACACACAGGCTCCCCTGGGCCACACACAGGCCCCACAGGCCACACAGGCCCCGCTAGGCTCCCCACTGGCCACACAGGCCCGCTGGGCTCCCCATGGGCCCCCTGGGCCACACCTGGGCTCTGATACCACTTGTTAGCCGGTCCGCCACAGCTAGCGCGTCCGGATCCCAGGTCAGGCCCAACCCGAGCAACGGGCTAAGGTCTCTTGGGCCATCTCCCCCCGAAAAGCTAGCTTAATGAGAGAGTGCTCCCTCACCCTTATAAACCATGCTCAAGCCCTCCCCACAACCAATGTGGGACTATTCCAACAATCTCCCCCTCACACATTGGGACGAGATTATCTAGGAACCACCTGGGCTACCTGGGCTACACCGGCTACACCTGGGCTCCCCCTGGGCCACACCTGGGCCCCACCTAGGCTCCCCCTGGGCCACACCTGGGCCCCACCTGGGCTCCCCATGGCCCCCCTGGGCCACACCTGGGCTCTGATACCACTTGTTAACCGGACCGCCACAGCTAGCGCGTCCGGATCCCAGGTCAGGCCCAACCCGAGCAACGGGCTAAGGTCTCTTGGGCCATCTCCCCCCGAAAAGCTAGCTTAATGAGAGAGTGCTCCCTCACCCTTATAAACCATGCTCAAGCCCTCCCCACAACCAATGTGGGACTATTCCAACACTATTTACTTTGTTAGCAGTACGATCTCCACAGAAGAAAATTAAGGATCTGAGGTAAACATAAACATTAAAGAAAATATGAAAGTTCAGCAATTACCTGCATCCACATGCATGCAATAGCCATGGGAACTATAAGAATCAGAACTTGCCATGTGACTTTGCTCATGACAGCAACAATTCCAAGGAGTTGAATTGTTGTTGATGCAAAACCACCAAGTCTGAATGCTATATCGAGGTCCACGACACTTTGATCTACAGACACCTGATATGAAGTATGATTCAGAAAACTTAGGAAGTGCACATTAGAAAAGGCACACAGAAGAGCATAAATACAAATTAATATTAGCAAGAGCAAGAGCAAGATCATAACTTACTCGATTCAAAATCCGTCCAGATGGTGTTGTATCAAAGAATGACATTGGCGCTCGAAAGACACACCTTAGCATTTTTACAAACAGCTTCTCAGCAGCTGCTAAACCAAATGTAGCCACAAGAAGGCTTCTCACAAACACAAACAATGAACTTCCAAAAGCAAGGCACATGTAAACAACCAGAAGGACCACGCTATCTGTCTTAGGTGCATCTCCTTCTGTTTGTGGGTTCGCCCATGCCATCCACCAGTTGCTCGCAATCTGAAGCACTTGGAATAGGGTTTGAGCCAAGATGATGAGTGGTATCAGTGTGCCTTTGTAGGCTTCACCCATGTATGACAAATAAACCTTTAAGCTAATTCTTCCTCGCTCCCTCTCCTCCTCTTGAACAGTGCGCCTCTTCTTACGCTCTTCTGTCTTTTTTGTTTCCTTTATTCCACGTGTACTAGATGATTTCTCATTTTCAGACACCTTGTTTTTCAGGTTATCGATATTGCTGACACTTGGTGTCAGTCTTTTGTTAGGAACAGAATAAACAATATCCCCATCAGGATCTTCAAAATTTTCCATGGTCTCAATAGCTTCCTTATGGGCAGAAACCAGAGCATTGAAATCAGTTCCAGCTTGGAGAAGATCATTATATTTTCCAGCTTGGGTGATATGACCATCCTTAAGAACCTGTATTATGACAAAACCATAAAAGAGAGATCAATCCAGGCCCCACTAGCCCATGTATAGTCTCATGAAAACTATTATTAAAGATAGCTTACTTTTATATAGCACCTGCTTGTGACTCAACAGGAAAACATGGATAAATAACATACTGCATTGAACAACTCAATAAGCTAACGGAAATTGAAAGAGCATATCCACATGCATGTCACTAAAATATATTCAGATTCTGAGAAAAATATGGTTACCAGTATCAAGTCAGCAGCTGGTAGAAACTCAACTTGATGGGTTACATAAATTACTGTTTTCAAAGCTAGTGCACTCAATATATATTCCTGCAACACAAAGCTGAGATGTCATGCAACAGAAACAGGTTTAGAGATAACTAGAATACGGCAACAGTCATACCAACCTTAAATAATTCACTCCCAGTATGAGCATCAACCGCACTGAAGGGATCATCAAGCAAATAAATATCAGCATCTTGGTACAGTGCTCTCGCAAGCTGGACTCTCTGTTTCTGACCTCCACTTAAATTAATGCCTCTATCACCAATGATGGTCTGATCTCCGTATTGGAGCAATTGAAGATCTTTCTTCAGGGAGCAAACCTCGATAACTCTCTTGTAACGCTGTCTGTCCATTGGACTGCCGAAAAGAATGTTCTCCTCAATGTTTCCAGACTGTAACCAGGCACTCTGAGGAACATATGCTGTTGTACCACTGATCCTGACCTGAAAAAAAGGAGCAAAAGGAAAATGTAATAAAACTGTCATCCAAGTTAACATCAATTTTTTATTCATATACTTACTTGACCACAGAATTCAGGTATCTCCCCAAGTATACAAGACAATAAGCTTGACTTGCCAGAACCAATGACACCACAGACTGCTACTCGCATGCCTCTCACCACACTAAGGTGTATATCAGAAAGTGTAGGAATTGGAGAAGATGGGTTCCAAGTGAATACACCATCCTTAATATCGATTGCCTTGTCTGTACTACTCTGTGGAACACTTATTGTTGCGTCATCTGGCAATTCTTCTTGCTGCAAAAACTGGGACAACCTGTCCAAAGACACCCTCGTCTGAGCAATCATGGAGATGAGATCCGGAAAATTCCTAAGAGGTTCTTGAAGGATCCTAAACGTTGCTAGAGCAGAAAGAACACCTCCAGCAGTGAGCTGGCCACCAAGCAATATACAAGTCCCGAAAGTTATGACTGCGACAAAGATTGGCGAACTCCAGAAAACAAACGTAACTGCAGCCTGTGAGTACAAAGCCCACCGAAGCCACTTGCATTCCACATTCCTCATCTCTTCAAGCTTCAGCCTGTACCGATCCTCCCACGCCTGCAGCTTCAGAATCCTCATATTCTTCAAGCATTCTGTTGTCGTGCGCATGCGCTCATCCTTTGCTGCCATCAGCTTATCTTGGTAGTGCTCCTGCAGCTTCGCCACAGGAACTGAAGCTGCAATTGACAGCGCAGTAGCTATCAATGTTGAAACCATGGCAATCCCAACGTTCTTGTACAGGATGGCGAGGGCAAGAATGATCTGCAGTGGAAGCATCCAGATGTCATGAAAGTACCATGCATAGTCCCCCACCCGCTGCACATCAATCGCCATGTAGTTCACAATCTCACCACTCGTGTGGCTCTGCCGTGAGGCATTCGACAGCCTGAGACCCTTCCTATACACCATGGCCGTCAGCCCAGACTTGACATGGATCCCCATGATGTCCACACCCAAGTACCATTGGCGAGCAGTGAGCGTCTCGAGCAACTTTGCTACAAAAAATACGGTGGCGAGGATGTAACCTTCATAGGGGAAGGCATTGTTGCCACTGAGGTAGTCCACAAAGTAGCTGATCAGGAATGGGCCAACATATGACACAACGGTGTTCACAGCAGCAAAAGCGCCATTGATCGCCGCCTCACGCCAGAACGACTTCAATAGTGCCCATGCCAGTGATGGCTCCCTGCCAGGGCGCTCCATCCGCTGGCGTTCAAAGTGAGCGCTCATCACCTTGTAGCAGGCTTTCGCGCGGTCCTTGTGAGCCAGCAAGGGTATGTCAGTCAACTCCAGCGGCCGCTGTGCCCCAACTGAGAGCAACGGACTAAGCCATGACAATGTTGCAAGGCTGACAATCCCTGCATCGCCATACGGAGTCACCCGCAGGCATCCGGGCTCCTCCTCTGCTTCTCTGCGCTGCTCGCCGAGCAAGAGCGGCTCATGAACACCGCTGGCATCACTGAGCTCCAACTCTACACCGGTGGAACCCATCACACCAACCAAGCACAGGAAGCCGAGGGCTGGCACCGACGCGAAGTTGGCAACCATGTGCGCGTAATCCACCGTGGACGCATCATCACCACCTGTGAGCCGCCTGGAATCGTCGTACGCAATGGCAAGACAGAGCGCGAAGGAGACCACCCACCAGACCCGCACCAGCGCCGGGAACCTGCCCCAGCCGCCGGTGCGGGCCTGCAGCGTGAGCGCCAACAGCACCGCCCAGGCCAGCGCCTGCACCGCCGGCAGCAGCAGCGTCTCGGCAGCGACACGCGACCCGTCCGCCGCGACCTCGTAGCTCAGCGAGGCGGCCTGCGCGAGCAGTGCGTACCCGCAGCACGCCAGTGCGGCCCTATACCACGCGCCGGTGCCGGTGGACGCGGCCGCGGCGAGCCTCCCGTCGCCGGCGGACACGGCGCCGCGGCGGCGCGGGGCCTTGAGGCATGATGCGCAGCGCGAGGCGAGGGCGCGGGCGGCATGTAGGAGGAGCAGGAGCAGGGCGAGCGCGAGCAGCGCGGCGTGGGCGGCGGCGGCGGCGGCCTCCGGGAGCGGGAGGGACTGGAAGGGCGGCATTGGGAGGCGGTGGGGATCGGAGGCGTCAGGAGGGGAGCGGGCAGGGGAATAAAAGGCATTGGGCCTTGCCACGGTGGGCAGGGCAGCGCAGGAGGGGCGGTGCGGCCTCGAGCGAGCTGTGGGCGGCGGATTACGGCATCGGCAGATGGCAACAAACGAGGGTCTTGGTCGCTAGCTCCCTCCCTCCACTCTAACTCGGCTCCTCGGAGGAGGAGGAGAAAGAGGAAGAGATTTAGATTTCGGCTAATGCAGCACAGCTCCTAGTGAATGCTCTCGTCAGGTGGTGTTCTTCTGTCAGGACCTGACATCTTCTTCTCTGATCTCTCACGGTCTCACCAACTCTCTCTCTCTCTCTCTCTCTCTCTCTCTCTCTCCTTTGCGTCCGTCGCGATGGAGATGCGGTGGCGCGTGAAGAATTGGGGGATGGATGGGTGGAGCGAGTCTGTGAGCGAGTGAATTGGCCGGCGCGGCGGTGGGAGACGAAGAGAAGGAGGCAGGCGGGGGTTGGAGTCTTGGAGACCATCAACATTAAGAATTCAAGGGGATTTATAAGGAGAAGAGTTCGACTGGCTTCCTGTCCCCTTAGCAAATTTTGAGGGGTGTTTTTATGTATTTTTTTTAGAGTTGTATAAATATTAAATTATGAATGAAAGGTAGATAGGGCACCTATAGTGAATAATAAAGATCTATCTGTTTGTCTCAAAAATACCCACATTACCTTTACATTAACCCACATGTTATTTTTTTAATGTCGGCACCACCTTCACCCTAACCCACATGTTATTTTTTTAATGTCGGCACCACCTTCACCCTCCTCATCTCTCGTGTCAGCTCCGATATCATCTCCGCAAGATGAAAAGGTAAGTAATTATAATTCACCTGCTATCTATACTTTAATATTTATGAAACTTTTAAATAGTTATAGATAGAAATAACTTCTAAACATTAAAGGAATTTGTTTCATAAAGAGGAGAATTCCGAGTGGGCTTTCCTTTCCTTTCTTGTTTGTGTTGCATTATATAGCCTCGAGGTGCCTCTTGTAACCTTGTTACGCCTATTTGCGTGCTTGCAGACTTGCCGTGGAAGGAAAACGTTATACTAGCAAGGTAGTCTTATGAATCGAAGGTTATATTTGTAGTACTAGCTCCTTGGCAATTCGCATGATAAGAATAACGTGTGGTGAGGGAAGAAAGGGGTTGTTTTTAAAACATTATAGACATTGAAAACAACAATAGAAGTTTGAAGGAAAATACAATTTAAAAAATATAATTGAAGTTTGAGTTTTGATGGAAGAAAACCAATCAACATACTATTGTTGAGGTTCTTATAAACGTAAGCACCATCTATTATGCATGTATCGAGTAGTTGCATGCCTCTGTTCTTCATCCATGAATTGTTCACTGAAATGACCCTTGTAGATCTATCTTTTTTCCAAATCTGGCCCCCATGCGTGTGAAAAATTTCAAAAAATAGGCCCCTACTTCAGGGAGGAAGACCCGGCAGATGATGCATGTCACCTGCTATGGTCTAGTAGCGCTGAAAGTCTTACTGTGCCTGGGGAGCGCGGAAGGATACTTTCCGCTCGTAGCACACACGCGCCCTCGTGTGTGCCCACGCGGCTGCCCGCTCGGCCGCCCGCACTTGGTGCTACGTTTGCCGTGCAAGAAAGCATGGGCCCAGCTAGTTTTCGCACTCGGCTATGTAGACGCACTCGCCGAGAACCTTTGTGCTACCAAACTATGGCAAGTTACAAAGTCACATACCAGGTCTTCAGCGCTCAGGCAAGGGCCATTTTTGGAATTTTGATTGCATGGGGGCTAGTTAAAAAATTCTTCATCCATTAGTTACTCTTTCCAAAATGTATGTCATGCACATGCAACTCTAGTTATTTTTCAAACAATTCTTTAATAATATATGCAACAAATTATCATAATGGTTTACATCGTATTAGAGTACCTTACTCACAAATACACCAATACACCATACGCGACCTATGTACAATTTATATCCCCTCACACACCAACTGCTCCATCGAGTCGTATATCTTCTACCTCTTATCGCCTCTACAACTTTTCTACTTCAACCTCCAACAACACACCCAATTCTTGATCAACTCGTCTTAGTTGTACCCCTTCCAATACAATACTCTACCACATAGTTATCTTCTGCTTCTCTCTAATTATTGCTTAATACTGACTGCTGCAACATCAAACCTACATACATGTGTAACTGTTGCCAATCCCTATCGGGGGCACCTGTAATGCTCTCTCCGGTGGCGCTAAGCCTATTCCCTATGGTTATGTCATCTCTACTCTGAACTCTTTGTTCCTCTGCTTCTATATGCACGTGCTTCCGTTCGTACAGATGCATGATGTTTTATGTACTCGATGTCTCTTCTCCCATATCGGTCACTCCTCTTCAACGTTGGCCATCTCAACATTGTGGCTTCTTCACTAATCACGGTGACCTCTCATCTTCACTTATGCCGGTATGTATGCCGTAGTCATTATCAAACGATGTGGAGGATTTTCTCGCAATTGTCTGTGACGCCATGCTCCTAGCTAACTCTATAGTTCATTTTTAATGCAAAGCTTTAGATCCTCTCTGCTAAAGCTACCCTGTCATCGAGCTTATTTAGCCACTAACTTCTTCAACACTATCGACACTCACACTCGTCATCATGGCCCTTGGCTACTTTGACTCTGGCCTTTCTCTTTAGCGACCTCGGCGACACTGTCCTCATTGAATGACTAAGGTAAGCAGCACGAAATAGTCCTCATCTCCCTCATCACCACCTTGGCTTTTCGCTTCCCAATGATTGTCTTCTTGTCGGATGCTCGGATAGATAGACACCACTACAGTGCTTTCATGGTCTCCTCTGGCACCATTCGTGATATGCTCATTATAACTTTTTTATTTAAATCTTACATATTTTTCACGGAGATCATATACAAATAAAATTAATAAATCTATTTAATTTATTCTGAATTTCAATTATTTAGAGGTTTTACTTTGGAATTGTGTGGAAATCATGTCGCAAATTTCCTTTATTTTTATGACAAAATTCGATTACTTTGTGTTGAAATTTCTATACAAATCCAATTGCTAATTTTTGGAAAAAACTTTTTCATGAATTATAGTTAAGTAGGTATTTTACTTTGGAATTCGTATCAAAATCAAATTGCTAATTTTTAGTGTATTTAATCGAATTTCAAATCTAGGTTGGAATTCGGGTTCAAATCCAACCATTAATTTTTATTCCGAATTTCAATTTTACTTTAATGTTTTATATGAACATCAAATTGCTTATTTTATTTTGTTTTTTATTATAATTTTTACTTATGTTTTATCATAATTGACATGAACTATTTCTTTTAATCTATATAAAATTGCTAATTTCATTTTATTTTTATTTGGAATTTCTATTTTAGGTAAAGAATTTGTATATATTTGAAATACTAATGTCCATTTAAGTTTTATACCGAAATTCTATTTTACTCTGAAGTTTGTATGAAAATCAAATTGCTAATTTTTTATTTTTATTATATTTAACTTGGACCGGTTCTTTTTATCTAAGTTGTTATAACATGGGTCCGTAGTTATATATTGGAATTCATGTATAAACCCAACCATTAATTTTATTTCAAAATTCAATCTTACTTTAAAGTTTGTATGGAGATCAAATTGCTTATTTTATTGTATTTTTTATTCCAAAATTTTGTTATGTTTTATCGTAATTGATGTGGACTCTTTGTTTTAATCTATATAAAATTGCTAACTTTATTTTATTTTTATTTCATACTTTAGCTGTAGGTTAGAATTCGTATACAAATCCAACTACAAATTTCTATTTAATTTTTATTTTAAATATTTGTTTTGCTTTGAAGTTTGTATGAAAATCAAATTGCAAAAAAAAAATACTCTAAATTTAATTATTTTTTATTGTATTTGACATAAACTCTTTTTTATCAAAGCCGTTATAACGGGTTCACCAGATGGACGGCTAGATCTTTTCTATTTTTCTTTTTGTCGGGGATTGGCTATCTGGCAAAAGACCACGGTACCCCCGTGAAAGGCTAAACCCGCCGACCAAGCAACACTAAAAGAAGATGCTCGGGAGAACGAAACGAGCATCCCTCCTTCTCCTCCGAGCATGCGCATTCGCACCTTCGCTCATGAAGCACCAAACACACCCCCACGAGCAAGCATGCTCGTAGAGGCCGCGACCTGCTCGGGTGTTTTGGTCGGAGTGCGATCCAATGCCACGAGGAAGGAAGGTGGCAACCAATCAGCCGGAGATCAAGGGAAATCATACAGAAATTCAAATAACGCCGGATCAAGGGCAAGATCGTAAATCACGATTGCGTGGCGCAATCCCAGGAGGTAGTTACCTTCTATGTACCTCTAGTCGTAGTATTTAAACCCCACGAAGATCTCAGAATAGGAGGGACACCAAGATAGAACACAATACTGGAGTAGGGCTATTATCTCGGCGGTGAGAGGCCCGAACCAGGATAAAACACCGTGTCCCCTTCTTCTCCTTCTCCCGAGCCTCGCATCGCTCGAACGCCCTCTTCGATCCGTGCGGCGGGGCTCTGTTGATCCCCATTCAACAAGTAAGCTCGGCGGAGCCCGTTCTCCAATCGTCGATACGGTGGCGCCGTCCGTGGGGACCGATACTTGATTCCCGTGCAGATCAAGATCCTCGAGGATGCCGAACTCGAGAGACACTCGGGACCTTTGTGTTTCGACCACGTTGAAGATGACGGCGTATACTACGCCGCCGACGAGCGGCCAGGGTGACCGATCCTATCGGTCACTGCCGAGTCTGGGAGCCCTTCCGGACACGGGAATGCGAGGACAGGGCCTCCATCCCCAGACATTACCCTCGGGGACCAGAGGATGGCTGCGATGAGCTCTACGACGGCTGGACATCTGGGACGACCTAGAGCTCGGCCAGAGGCGCATCTCAAGGGGATACAATGATGTCCCCATCGCTCTCATCCCGCTCTCGTCGGGTCAGCGTGGCCGGGAGCCGTGCGAGCCTGGAGAAGGATCCTCGGGCGCTGCCAAGCACGACCCTACGAGGCGGCGGACTCCACTGGAGGCGTCCTTGGGAAAGACCCTCGCGAGCATTCGCCGCCAGGCAAAGAAGCGCTCCACGGAAAGGAACTCGTGGGTACCGAACTCCCGATCGCGCTCGGAGGCGTCGCTAAAGCTTCGCCACCGCTTGATTCACGGAAGCGGGAGCGAGTTCTGAGCCTTAGCGGCGGTCGTGCGTGACTGCGTGAGTTTCCAGAAACAAGCAGACTTGGAGGCCGTGGGCGGTCGTGGCAGAAGATTTGGAAAGGCTTACCGCCGAGCTAAAAGTCTCGGATCCTCCTCGTGGCCAGGATGCGGAGTGTTTCGGGACCATTGCAACGCTCCCCATGCGCTCGCCGCAGGCGAATCTCGGAGCCATGCTCGGAGATCGCCCAGTCGCTAACCCGATCCGGAAAGGTCGGAGCGATCCGCAGAGCGACCTCGGGCGATATCTGAATAATCGCCCAGATTACGAGCACTCTGAGCGCTCCACGACCAAGCGGTCATCGGCACGACCATCACAGGAGGTTTTCTCCCGACTCGGCCCACGCGCGGGGCGTTGGGTGGAAGATCCGCGTGGAGGCCGCTGCGACCGAGGGTTTCACCGCGAAACCCCGAGCTTCGGTTGCCGGGCCTTCACGAGATCCCTTCGGGACGTCGCATGGCCGAACAGATTCAAACCGGCCACGTCGAGAGATTCAAGCGGGACCCGAGAACCGGACGAATTTCTCTCAATATATACCACCGCCATCCTCGCGCGGAGGCGATGAAGTGATGGCAAATTACCCGGCCAGTTACGGGCGGAGCCGCTAAATGCGTGGCTTTTAATCGGAAGGAAGGCTCCATACGGTCCTGGGGCAGCTCGGCGCGCTCGAAACAAATTTCGGAGCTATTACATCCGCCGGGAAAGGAGCGCGACACAGGAGCGCTTGATCTGACGGACAAGGAAACCTGCGACAATTTGTCGAGAGGTTTATCCAGGTCGGAACTCGATCGAACATTTCGGACGCAGGCGGTCGTCCGGGCTTTCAAGTTCGAGTGCGAGGCGTGCGCTTCACGCGGACACGGAGATCCACCGGATCTAACGGCGAAACGAGCTCTTAGAATGGCCGATCGATACGCCAACGCAGATGAAGCCGTCCAATGGAAGAAGATGCTGGACGAAGGGAAGCTGCCGCCTCAACCTGGCCTAGAGACCTCAGCTAGCAAAAAGGGCTCGAATTCTGTAGACAAGAAGATCAAGAAAAAGAAGAAAAAGCAGCCCTCGCCAGCCATGGTAGCCGCGGTGGAACAACAACAACCCCGAGCAACCCGCCGCGGCAGGGGGCTTAACGCTTCGAGGAAGAGGACAACCACACAGGCCTCGAGGGCGAAGCGACCAAGCGGACCGACGAGGCGACCAAGCGGACCGGCAGGCGACCTCTCGGTCCGCTTCACCAGCGCCGCAGGCACGACCTCTGGAATTGCCAGGACGTGGACCTACCGCTGGAAGCGATTTCTGGCCAGGGGTCCCATGCCAACGCTTCGAGCAGGGTGAAAATGACAAAGGAAAACAGCCCGCCGAGGAAAGTGAGGATGACATGGAATACCAAGAACCAAGGAATCACATAGCGGTCATCTTCGGGGGCTCCTCCGCCTACAAGTCCCGCCGGGACTTAAAGGAGGCCACAAGGGAAGTGCACCATGTTACCCAGGGTAAGCCTCGGCAAAGAAATGAAATGGTCGGAGGTATCCCTGACCTTCTCCAAGGACGACTGTCCCCTTGGAATGACCAAACCCCAGAGGCTTCCGATGGTCGTGAACCCCACCATCAGCAATACCGTCGTCGGTCGGGTCCTCATAGACTCAGGAGCTCTTTGGACCTTATTTCAGCCAAGGTTTTGGGCGAGATGCGAGATTCCTCGTTCCAAAATCAAGAGTGTGGTCGTGCCCTTCTTCGGGATAGTCCGGGCACCTCGATCAAACCTGCAGGGCAGGTCGTCCCGCGTAAGTTTAGCGGCCCAAGTAACTTGAGCGGAGCTAATCACCTTCGAGGTAGTGGACTTTGAGTCGGCCTACAACGCCATCCTCGGCAGGCCGGCCTTGGCCAAGTTCATGGCCGCCTCTCACCACGCGTATCAGTGCCTGAAGATTCCCGGACCGAACGGAGTTATAACCATCAAAGGGAACCACAAGTCCGCACTCAATTGTGACGAAAGAGCCTTAGATATGGTCGGTCGATTACCCACTCGCGGTCCCGAGCCAAGAGCCGAAGCATTCGGCCTAAACTTGCCCTCGGCTGGAGGAGAGACCAAGGCTGTTCCGCTCAACGAGTCGGAACCGGCCAAGGTCATTCATTTGGGATCTTCCTTAGATCCCAAATAGGAACTCGAGCTCGTCACCTTTCTCCGGGCAAGGTCGGATGTGTTCGCCTGGGAACCATCCGACATGCCCGGGTCCCAAGGGAGGTGGTCGAGCACAAAGCTAAGCGGTTCACCGACAAAAACCGGTGAGACGAAGCTTAGGCGCTTTTCCCGGAAAAACAGGCAATCATCAGGGAGGAACTTGATAAACTCCTAAAAGCGGCTTCATCGGAGAGATCGAGCACTCCGAGTGGTGGCCAATCGATTCGTCGAGGAAGAAAGGAGGCAAGTGGCGCGTAATGCGTCGACCACACGGTTCGAACGCAGCGTGCCCAAAAGACAACTACCCGTTGCCTCGCATAGACCAATTGGTGGGCCAGCGGCAGGAGTCCTGAACCATGAGCTTCCTAGAGCGCCTATTCAGGCTATCATCGAGATCGACTGTCGCGCGAAGACGAGGAGAAGACTTCCTTCATCACCCGTTCGGTACCTTACGCTATACGACCATGTCCTTGATGCGAGAAATGCGGGAGCAACCTTTCAACGCCTCATGCGAAGACTTTCCTGCAGACCAAATAGGTCGAAATTTGGAGGTCTATGTCGGCGACATAGTTGTCAAAAGCAAAAGTACTTGGTCACGTTGTCGACTTGGAAGAAACTTTCTGTAACCTCAATAAGCATCGAATAAAGCTAAATCCAGAGAAATGCGTATTCGGCGTAAAGGCGGCAAGGTGCTCGGCTACATGAGTCGGGCCAAATGGCGTTAGGGCTAACCCGGAGAAGATCGAAGCCATTGAGAACATGAGGTCGCCCACATGCGTAAAGGAAGTACAAGCTCGGCCGGAAGAATGGCCGCCTTAAGCCGGTTCGTCTCATTTGAGGAAGCGAGGACTACCTTTCTTTAAAGCCCTCCGCAAGCATGATGGCTTCACGTGGACGGAGGAAGGCGATCGCTGCGTTCAAAGAGCTAAAACAGTACCTCTCCCAACCGCCCGTCCTCGTCACACCCACGGCAGGAAGAATTGCTATTATACCTGGCGGCAACCTCGCAAGCGGTAAGCTCGGTGTTGGCGATGAGAGAGATGGTACCTAGCGACCTATCTATTACGTCGGCCGAAGTACTTCATGGACCAAAGGAGCGTTACCCCGAGGTCCGTAAAACTCTGTACTCATCGATGGCCTCCAGGAAGTTGCGTCACTACTTTCAAGCACACAAGATCGTGGTGCCGGCCCGGCTTCCCACTTTCGGGGAGATCTGAAAAATCAAGACGCCCGGTGGTCGCATAGCCAAGTGGGCAATGGAGCTCGCCGAGTTCGAGCTGGTGTTCTCGGCCCGCACGGCGATAAAATCACAAGTCTTGGCTGATTTCGTGGCGAGAATGGTCGACTCGGCTCCACGGCCAGCGGAACCAATGATTCAAGGGAAAACTCACGGACTCTGTATTCGATGGATCCCGAGCATCTGGCGCTCGGGGTGGCGTCATCTTGGTCTCCGGATGGAGAAACGACAAGACGCCATCCAACTACATTTATTGCGACTAACAACGCGGGCGAGTACGAAGGCCTTTGGCGGGACTGGGCATGTAAATCGCTAGGAGTCCAACGGCTCATTGTGAAGGGCGATTCACAGTTGGTCGTAAACCAGGTTAACAAGGAGTATCAGTGTTCGATACCTCAATGGCGCTGTACCTGGCTGAAGTAAGGAAGATGGAGAAATACTTCAAGAATTTCGAAGTAATCTACATCCCCAGGAAGGATAATTCCCTGGCCGACCAAATGTCTAAGGTCGGTTCCTCTCAAACCACCGCTCCGGTGGGGGTGCTTGTCGAGCACCTACATAAGCCCTCCATTCCCTCTGAAGAGGAGGCACCAGAGACCGGCGGTAGGGTCTCCTTCCTCGAGCAAAGTGCAAATTGGATGACGCCATTCATCCAATATCTTGCGCATGGGACATTGCCCGAGGAAGAAGCCGAGCTGCTCCTGCTAATAAGGCGATCTTCTCGGTGCAGATCGATCGAAGGCGACCTATACCGGAAAAGCGCGATTAGGGATCCTTTCGGATCGTCTCTCGGGAGGAAGGCCAGTACCTTCTTCGTGATATCCATGAAGGAATGTGCGGAGCTCACTCGTCTTTCAGGACGCTTGTGAGCAAGGCCTTCCGACTAGGGTACTACTGGCCCACGGCCTTGACGGACGCACGGTCAATCGTAACGACTGCCAGGGCATGCCGCTTTATGCTCGAAAAGTCCGTCAACCGGCATATGCCACGCAAACCATACCACTCTCGTGACCGTTCTCAACACTGGGGCTCGATGTCCTTGGACCCTTCCCGAGGTCGAAAAGGCTGCAAGTATTTGCTCGTGGCCATCGACACTTTCACTAAGTGGATAGAGGCCGAGCCGTCTCGACCATCTCGGCCCAGCGACCAAGAGATTCCTCCGCATGATAATGTGGTAACTCGGTTCGGGATACCCAACCGTCTTATCCTGACAACGGGACCCGATTCACCAAATGAACTGTTCCAAAGTTCTGCGAGGAGGTCGGGACCAAGGTCTGCTTTCGCTCGTGGCGCATCCACAGAGTAACGAGCGGCGAAGCGAGCAAATGGGCAGCTAGTCCAGGGCATAAAAGAGGGTCTTTAAGACCCTCAACCAAAGACAAGCGGCCGATGGGTGGATGAGCTTCCCGCCGTTCTTTGGTCTGTCCGCACCACGACCCGGTCGAGCCACGCAGTAAACGCCTTTCCGACTTCGTCTACGGTGCAGGAGGCCATTACTGCCCGAAATCGTCTTTGGGTTCCCCAAGGGTGCAAGCGATCGATTCCGTCGATCAAGAAGTTGAGCGCCTCGTCGACCTGGACCTCGTCGAGCGACACGCGAGCGGGCGTTGCTCGGTCTGCGGTTTACCTCTGAGGCTCTTCGTGAGGCACGCGGCCAAGACGATCCGACCTAGGGTCCTGCAAGTCGGCGACATGGTCTTACGAAGAGTTCAAGACTGTCGAAGGCCAACAAGCTAACCCCAAGGTGGGAAGGACCCTACACGGTCGTGTCTACAAGACGCCCGGGGCTGTTCGCCTCGCGATGCGGATGGTCGGAGCTCACTAGCTTTGGAACATCGATCAATTGCGGAAATTCCACGTTTAGACGAGTACTCCTATCTCGCGCCCCTTGCGTTGTTTCCAATAAAAGGTTTCCCTCTTTCTCGTGTTTCGTCCTCGCTTTGTCGAACGAGCATCGTCGTCTAGCAAAGCATTGCGCATTTAACTTATCCGACAAGTATGTGCGCACCATTTCCCTTGGCCCCGTGGGATGCTCGCCCAATCGTTCACTTTCCACAAGAGCTTTTCCGTATGCGTGGTCGGGCGCGAGCATCCACTCTAAGCCCGGTTCAGTGACCATTCGGGTATGGTGGCTCTACGTAATGTTGGTTTAAAGTTCGTCTACTCTATGCTCACATTTCTTCTCGACGCAACCGACCTACTTATATCATTCATAAAATCGTCACGACCAAAGCGACCCTTAAATTTTCCCATGAACAAACTCGTGCTCGCAACAGTAAGGGCACGACCTTTGTCCATGGCAGGGGCTCCGTATGATAGGAGCGTTAGTTCCTACTTACCAAGGATCCTTTGCTCGTATCCATGATATATGATCTTTGCAGGAACTTGTTTTCTTTGCTCGTATTGATCTTTGCAGGAACTTGTTTTCTTTTCTCGTATCTATGATATATGCTCTATGCAGGAACTTGTTTCCTTTTCTCAGCAGGGATCATATGGGCATATGTTGAAGGCAAACTCAAGAAAAACAGGCAAGGACCAAACACCTGCGAGTTTGCTCATTTAACCCGAAGCGTTGTTTTTTTTTACAGGGTTACACGAGCTAAAAAAAAAAAAAAGGAGCTAAGTCCTACGCTCGACCTGAAGGGCAGCAAGTTCCTCCTTAAGGGAGTCGACCTCCGCCTCCAAGTCCAAAACTTTCCGCCGAGCGGCACGACCTTCAGCCGCGCTGTCCCGGCGCTTGCACCTCCTTGAGCTGGGCCTCTTCGGCTCCCGAGCTCGTTGGAGTTCGGCGGCAGGTCGAGACCTCGGCCAAACTTCCCAGCTCCTCGTCAAGCTCGGCGCATACGCTCTGAAGTGCTCTTCGGCCGTCTCGCTCTGGAAGAGCTGGTCCCGAGCTGGCGATGAGGCTCTCGCCGATTCCGGTGCCAGTCGGCCTCGCGCACCTCGGAGACCCGACGCTCAAGATCGGCGATCTTGGCGTCTTGCTCATGATGGTACGACCCGATTACTCTTCTGCGGAGACCGAGGTAGCGTCGATATCCTCCATAGCCTTCGCGGCAAACTTCGGGCGAGAAGAGAAAAGAGAAGGGAAAAAGTGAGCAGACTCCGGAAGATCGATCACAGGAAAAAAGAAGGAACATGAAACTTACGAGAAGAGCCGGCTAACGACCTTGTCCTGAAGCTGGCGATCGGTCGCGCCACCGAAAGAAGGGATTGACCAAGTCATCCCGGACCGTGTGGCCGGGTCTTGCTCCTCTGAGCACCGGTGCTCTCGGGAGAGCAACGGCGTCACCACCACCTTCGACCAACCGGGTCGCCCGAGGCTGGTCCTCTTCCACGACAAGCGGCTCGTGGCGCCTTCCACAGTCGGGCATCGCTCGGGGTCAGACGCCAACCACGAAGCGCTGCCACTCCTTGCTCGCGGCCGGAGGCGGTTGGTCGCCAACGCGACCACCTCCGCCTCCTGTCCCTCTGCAGCCGGAGGCGACCAATGCTCTGCGACCGGAGGCATTGGATCGAGGGCGATCACCTCCGCCTCTTGTCCCTCCATAGTCGGAGGCGACCGATGCTCCGTGGCCGGAGGCGTTTGATCAAGGACGATCACCTCCGCCCCTTGCACCTCCGTGGCCGGGGACGCCTGGTGCCCCAAGGCCGAAGGAGTTAGGTCGGGGCGACCTCCTCCTCTCCTTGGCTCACGGCCAAGGGTCATTGGTCGGCGGCGACCAAGCTCCCTTCCTCGGGGCTCGGCGCTGAGCCTCGCCATGACGTCTCTTCACAAGGAACCAAGGCCAAGGCGTCTTGGTCCTCGATCCCCGCGGCTCCTGCTCCTCCTTGGCTGGAATAGGTTCCGGGTCCCGCCGAGGAAGCTCGGGCTCCAGGGTCCGTGGCCGGCGCCGGCTCCTCCCCATCTCGGCCATCACTTGGTCGACGACGCGGTCGAGCTCGGCTGGCCCACCTGCAGAGTCGATAATCTCCTCGACCATCCGGGCGGAAGTCCAAACGACATCCGAGCTATCACGCCCACGCCAAACGGGGTGGGGTTAGCGAAGAAAATCGCAAGACAAGAAACGAGAATAAGAGAATGAAGTAAGAACTTACCTTACGCCGGCGAGCGGCGCCATCCTCCTCGGCCTCCTCGCCGAGCCACGGGCGACTGCCGCGGCGGCCTCGTGAGCCTCGGCCATGACCACGACGCTCCTCCGCGGCGTCATCGCACGTGCCATCGCCGGTCGACGTCGTCCCATGTCGACCTCTCTTCCGGCCGAGGCTGTTTGAGAGGTCGACCTCCTGCTCCTTCCGACTGCAGCATAGGTGGCCTCCTCTTCTTCCTCCTCCTCGGGGTCGCCGACCACCCGAGTAAGCCGGTCCTGGAGGGCCTTGATCCGCCTCTCCACCGCTCCTTGGTCGGGAGGGACCTGGCCTCCTCCTCGGCCTTCCTCGCTTTGCTCGGCGAGCTGTTCGATCGGCTCATCAGCTCCGGCCTCCTCCGTTTGAAGTCATCGAACCAGATTCGGTTCGCCACCTCCTGGCGGTCGGCGTCCTCCAGGTGCGGCGTGGGGGTCCTGGTCGTAGCTGGGCGCCTCGACCGCTGGGCGCGGGGAGGCGAGGCGGATACTTGGCGGCCTCGACCCGCCGCCCTCTTGCGGGAACCCCTGGTCGGTCTTTGGCTTGCGGCGTGACTGCGGCCTTCGACACCGCAAGCTCAAGGGCGACCTTCTCCGCAAGCAAATCGGGAGGAATGAGCTCGGAAAACATGCCCCCGAGCGGAAGCAGAAAGATGTACTTACCGCGTCGCCACGGTCAAAAATGTTCTTGGGGACCTGACGATTGGGCGTCAGCTCCTTCTCCTTCGGGGCGCCGAACATCTCGGCAACCCTCTCGTCAACCCAGTCCGTCCTCGAAGCTGCGTCGCAACCAAAGACTAAGACAAGAAATATATATATATATGCATAGCACCGATCACCAGAAAGCAGCGATGCTCGGGAAAGAGGTCCAGAACATACCTGCGTTGTCCTCGCGGTGAAGTCATGCCACCGGTCACCTCGAAGAAGGGATGCTCGCGGCGCCAGGGGGACACCGGTTGAAGGTGAAGTCGGGCGATATCTCGACCAGTGAGCCCCATCTCGGGCAAGCTCACCGATCGTCCTGAGCACCCGCTCTTCCTCGGGTTACCGCAGGGCGCGCTGCCGTCTCGATGGGCGGAGCGTCCTCCCGATAGAACCAATCGGGACCCCTCCGCCTTCTTACGGTAGAACCAGAGGTCGGCCCAACCCGACACCGAGTCCTTGAGCAACGAAGGGTACTCGTATGGTCGGTTGGGCCGGAGGCGAAGATAAACGCAACCGGCGGAGCCATCCCGGCCGGTGCGGAAGGGGGAATAGAAGTGAAAGAAGAGGCTAGCCGTGGGCATTACACCCACGTAAGCCTCGCAAAGATGGGAGAAGATTGCGAGAGAAAGGATAGAGTTGGGGTGGAGATGAGAGATCTCGCACCCGCAGAAGGCGAGCACGGAGGCGAGGAAGTCGCTCTCGGGCAGACGAAGCCCGTTGATGGCGTACAACTCGCAGGAGACGATCTCCGCCTCCCGCGGTGCCGGCGCCGCATCATCCCCGGGCACTCGACCCGAGCTTGGGTCGACGTACCCCTCGTCCGTGAGCACCTGGAGCCTCCTTCGGGTCATCTGGCTAACCTTGAAACGCGCCATGGCCGAAGAAGGAAGGGGAACGAAAAGGGTTCTTGGGCGCTAGGGCTCTTGGAAGATTTTTGGCCGAAGACGAGCAAAGAGACAATGTAACTCCGACCTCTCCCGGTAGAAAGGGTTAAAAAGACAGCGAAGGGGCAGGTTAAAATCGCCGCCTATCACGTAGCGACACCTGGCTGGAGAAAGCGCGCTTTCCGAGAAACTGCCGTACCGTTACAAGGAGGCTTCTCAGAGAAGGAACCGCAGAACAACCAAACGACGCGCCACGCGAGCAAGCCTGTGGCGGGTAAAGAAGTTCGTCTCCCGATTTAAAAATGGTCGTGAGCCACGACCAAAGGAAATTCAATCCCCTCAAGTCTTCTTAGGCTCAAGGGGAAGCCCGAGGGTTCCCACTTGAACCTCGGGGGCTAGCCAGTCGGGATTGGCTATCTGGCAAAAGACCACGGTACCCCCGTGAACAGCTCACCCCGCCGACCAAGCAACACTCTCTGAAGATGCTCGGGAGAACGAAACGAGCATCCCTCCTTCTCCTCCGAGCATGCGCATTCGCACCTTCGCTCGCAGAAGCACCAAACACACACCCCCACGAGCAAGCATGCTCGTAGAGGCCGCGACCTGCTCGGGTGTTTTGGTCGGAGTGCTGATCAATGCCACGAGGAAGGAAGGTGGCAACCAATCAGCCGGAGATCAAGGGAAATCATACAGAAATTCAAATAACGCCGGATCAAGGCGTTAGATCGTAAGTACGATTGCGTGGCGCAATCCCAGGAGGTAGTTACCTTCTATGTACCTCTAGTCGTAGTATTTAAACCCCCCTGAAGATCTGTAACAGGGGAGGGACACCAAGATAGAACACAATACACTGGAGTATGGCTATTATCTCGACGGTGAGAGGCCCGAACCAGGATAAAACACCGTGTCCCCCTTCTTCTCCTTCTCCCGACCTCGCATCGCTCGAACGCCCTCTTCGATCCGTACGACGGGGCTCTGTTGATCCCCCATTCAACAAGTAAGCTCGACGGGAGCCCGTTCTCCAATCGTCGACACTTTTATTTTACGTAAAAATTTCTAGTCTTAGGAGCGAACATGGTGACTTCTTTTCAGTTGTGGAACTAGAAAACTTTTGGTAGGGGTGCATACTTTACACGTACAACTCTATAATCTTTTACAATGATTTTGTAAGATCATAAATCCAACATATATATTTAAAATTTATTAAAAGTACAATATAAATAATTCTAAGGTCTTAAAAATCACAAACCATCAAAATCAGAACCAAATCAATCAATAAATTTAATATATTAAAGAAGTGATCATGTCACGTTTCTTAAATTTTTGGGTTCCCTAGATCCGGTTTATTTTGCCTCTCACTTTAATAATATAGCCATGTTTGGCATAGCTCCAGATCCCAACTCCATTTCAGATCTGAAACTTGTAGGCTAAAATAAAGTGAATTAAGTTTATATTTTTATTTTAAAATGTAAACAAGATGACACAACTAAACATTCTTAACATATCTATAGCTCCAGCTTCACGGATCTAGTGGAGCTAGGAATGCACAGCTCCACCAGATCTACGAATTTGATGGAGCTAAAGCTCTGCCAAACAGGATCTATTAAGCAGTGGAATTCAAGAACGATAGCACTATAGTTATCAATTTGATTGACTCCCCGTCAGGGATTCGAATTTTGGTCCAAAATCCTAAATCTCGGCCGAGATTTCGGACCCCTCCGAGATTCAAAATCCCATCCGGATAAAAAATTCAAAAAAAAAATTAAATTAAATTTCGGATTTCTCAGCGAGATCTTGGCAATTTTGGCCGAAATTTCATGATTTTTTGCCGGATTTTCAATTTTGTGCATTGGATTTGATTGGATTTAGGGTCAAGATCATCCACAAAAAAATTCAAAATTTTTTGACATGTTTTTGACCATTTTTTGGTCGGTTCAATTTGTCGGTTAGGACTGTCCAAATTTTTTAAAAATTTTCAATATTATTTATCATCTGAAAATTTTATGGGAATATTATGGATGTATCAGGACCATTCACAAAAAAATTCAAAATTTTATAAAGTGATTTGTACTATTTTTCATTCAGGTGAATTTTGTTGGTTCGTCTTTAGTAGCACTATTTGAATTTTTTAAAATTCCTAAAGCTTGATCATCATCTAAAATTTTTATGAGAATATTATGAATATGTTAAGGACATTCACAAAAATTTTCAAAAGTTTGTAATGTGGTTTGCACAATTTTCCATTTGGTTGAAATTTGGTGGTCAACCATTTTATTATGACAATGGCACTGTTAGATTTTTTAAAAATTCCTCATGCTTGATTATCATCTGAAAATTTTATGGAAACATTAGTGATGTGTCAGGACCACCTAAAAAAGTTTTCAAAAAAATTTTACGTGTTTTGGACCATTTTTGGGTCGGTTCAATGTGGACCGAGATCTCGGTGATTTCGGCTGAGAACTCGGATTTCCCGATTGAAAAAAAAACGAATTTGAAATTTGATTTTTGTATTTCGTCCGGATTTTGTCCGAAATTTCCGAATCTCGCTGAAATTTCGGATTTCGAGCAACTCCGAGATTTCACTCAAAACGAGATTTGGAACCTTGCTCCCCGTCAAAGAGCTTGAGCGCTAGCCACCTAATTTTGGCTAGGGTGGGCGTTCTTTTTTTTTTGTTTGGTTTATTTGGTTTAGAAATATTTTGGTTTTTAAAAATTGGCTAATGAAATTTTTGGTTTAAATTCGAAAATCGAACCAAATTAGCCGAAAAAAATTCAATTTGATTATTTTTATTTCTGTGGTAAACCGAAATTCATTGAAGTAATCTGAGCCCACCCAGCAAACAATATCGTGAAGGAGGCTTTAATACATTGCTGTATACACTGTAAACACGGAAAGGGTATACAAAGCAGTTTTTGCTTACGCATATGGCTTCCTCGTCGGATTCAAGCGTGCAGGTCCTCGCAGTATTGTCTGGTGTGCCTCTATGGTCAATGCAGGCTGCAGGGAAAAGGAAGAGACATCAATCTTCAGAATTTTTTTAAAATAATCATTTTTTATATATAAATTATAAAAATATATCTTGATTTTTTTTACAAGAATAGTCATCTGAGTTCAGTTGTGGCAGCGAGCCAATCATGCCACCGTAGCGACGCTATTGATCCTAGTTACGTCACACGACAGCGACAGAACTGGATAGTCGTGTGCCACGGCAGCGATTGCATTGCGTTTTTGCATGCCAATCGCGGTGGACGACGGCGATTGCATTACTTGCGATTGCATTAAGTCTGCATTAGTCTTTCGAGTGCATTAGTCTATCGAGCTTTCGAGCTGCATGCTTATTGCTTTTTGAAAAACTTAGTGCTTGCTTTTTGCTTTGCGATTGCTGCAATTGTATTAGTGCTCTGATTTTTTTTGTTCAATCGCGTCACCGTGGCGCGATCGGCGTTCAGTCGCTGCCACGCGGCGTGACAGATGAATATTTTAAATAGAAAAAATCAAAGGATATTTTTGTAATTTACGTATACAAAATATTTTTTTTTAAAAAAAATTCTCAATACTACGTGGCGCGACAAATGGCTATTTTAAAAAGGAAAAAATCGATGTGTATTTTTGTAATTTTTGTATAAAAAATAATTATGTAAAAAAATTCTCAAACTTCGGGCCAAGACACTAAGACAGTGACAAGGTTCAGCTAATGATTTTCGATTTCCAATCAGGAGCAACCATACCTAGATTGAACGTGCGCTTGTAGCCCTTGATGAATCCCAGGATCTTCTCGTCGAAATTGAAGCTGGGGTTCCAGACAGACAGGGTTTACAAAACCGATGAAAATTGCTTGAAAATTACGGTTTTCGACCGTATCAAGCCGGTTTGAAACTCTAAACCGGTCGGTAAACCAGTTTAATTAAAAAATAATTTGAAAAATTTGAAAAAATTTATGCGATGTAAACCGATCGAAAACTGGTGAAAACCGAGCGATTTTTCGAAAAAAATCGACAAAAACCGCTCAAAAAACCGATCGCCGTTTTGAATGCTTTTCGTTTTTATTTAATTTGTTTTGATTTTTTTTTTGTTTTAATGCTCGATTTTGAAACTCTTCGGTTTCTAACGATTTTCCAGCGATTTTTGGCTCAATATTTTTGGATTTCGAGTTTTGGTTTTCCATCGGTTTTTTCGGTTTCGGTTTGGTTAACCCTGGCTCCAGATCGGGAAATGGAAAGGGGGATAAGATTTCGAAGGAATTCTAGACTGCCAGACTGAAATGAGCTTCGGTTTATTCGGGTATTCGGTTTCCTAAGTTACAAAACCAAATCGAAAACCGTAACCAAATAGCTCCAAAAAATGAATTATAAATCAAAAACTGAAAAAACTGAATTTCTCGGTTAATTCGGCTCGATTTGGTTCAGTTTTTCGGTTTAGATAAAAAAAAAATGAGAGTGACTAGGGAACGGTATACCGTTGCAACGGTATAGCCGTGAAACTTATGAAACTTATCAGTTTCAGTGCTGGTTTCATGAGTTTCAGTGTTTAGTTTCATCAGTTTCATGTTTTATCAGTTTTTAGTGCTAAGTTTCATGAGTTTCAATGCAAAAAATCATAAGTTTCATGAGTTTCAGAGGTATACCGTTGCAACGGTATACCGTTTTTTAGTTTTTCTGAAAAAAAATTGCCCACACCTAATTTTGGGACCGCTTGGGCTTGTCAGTGACTGGCGTACTGGATGAAATCTATTGTGAGTTTGTGACATGGGTTGTTTCTTCTGTCGTGGACTACGGTAGTAACTAAAAGTGACACATATACTAGCACTGGAAATGTTGGATCATCACCTCCTACAAACAAATGCACGCTTATGGTAACGCACGAAAAGTTGCTCTTTTTGGTTCCTGCACGTGTCGTTGCAGGTTTATTCGAGGGAATCAGCGGGAGCCCATACCGCTGCATGCGTCGTGGCAGGTTTATTCGAAGAAATGTCTGGAGCTCGCGTTGATTCTCTTCGCAATACAGAAAGTTCCTACCGATCCTAGCTCCGTTCATGGATCTTGCTTCATCTGATTGGGTCACTTCGGTATTTCTGAATAAATTCTTGGTGCACTTTGATGGCAGCCAGTAACCAACCTTGACAGGCCGGAGCCCATGCCGTTGCATGTGTCATGGTAGGTTTATTCGAGAGAATGTCTTGAGCTCGCGTTGGTTCTCCTTGCACTACAGAAAGTTCCTACCGATCCGAGCTCCATCCATGGATCTTGCTTCGTCTGGTTATGTCACTTTGGTATTTTTGAATATATTCTTGGTGCACTTTGATGGCAGCTAGTGGCCAACGTTGAGTGGCCAAAACCCATGTCACTGCATGTCTCGTGGCAAGTTCATTTGAGGGAATGCCTTGGGCTCGCGTTGGTTCCCTTGCACTACAGAAAATTCCTACTGATCCTAGCTCTATTTATGGATTTTGCTCCATCTTATTGGGTCACTTCGGTATTTCTAAATAAATTCTTTGTGCACTTCGAAGGCAGCTAGTTGCCAACCTTCCCCTCTCGGTATGACTTTCTGACGCGGATCCGCTACAGTTGCTTATTATGATTGTGGCATGAACATCGATCGCACATATCCACGGCCCGATTGATCGTACGTTCAACCAGTGGCTGAGATCAAAGCGATGAAAGGCGACTGCTTTCTCCCCATCGTGTTGGACAACGTGAAACCAAATAGTATAAGGCTAGTGTGCATGCACGAGCCTAGCTTGGTGCTGGTACGTGTTGAGGTACATATGGCACGTAATTAAATGTCAACGGAATGGTGAGATTGGCAGATAGCTGGAGTATGATGGTGAAGTACAGCTTGGATCGCATTTAGTTAATTCTGTGATAGCTTGATGCATCTGATGTGATGAGATTACATAATGTTTGCCTCAAGTGTTTGGTTAACATAACTCGGTCGCTGCTGTGTACAGAGTGGCACTACCCAGTCGCTTCACATGACTTTAGCTTCCTTCTCGATCGCCAATAGTTCCAACTTGAGTTTGCAAGCTGACACAATCAAATTCCACTTGACTGCCATCAATTTGCGCAAAGAACTTTGTCCCAATTTTTTTTTTTTTTTAAAAAAAAACACGAGCATCTTTTCTTTTCTTTTCTTTTTTCGAGTTTTGGTTGAGATGTTGGGGGAGACATACATGATGAAACGATGCGGCACCAGAATTGGCTGACGCCGATGCGCGTGCGTCTCCCTTCGCTTGGAAACATAATATGGCGAACAGCCGTTCGGAAAGCGATACCGTTTGCACCTACGTACATACATACTTGACGTTCCGATACCGTACGTTTGCCATTCTTAAGCAACCTGACGACGAAGGCGTCATGTCATCGAAGAAGAATCACAGAAAGCGCAAGGGTACACAAGCCATGGCAGCGTCAAAAGGTGGTTTATTTTGCAAAGGAAGACAGCGCAGCGCAGTGTGCAGGGATCGATCGATCGATCGAAAAATTAAGATGGTTAATCACTGGACCAACCAACTGACGTCCATTATCATGGCTTCCAGCGGTGGTGCGTGCAACGGAGCAGACCAAGACAAAGCAAGCGACCAACATGATCAGCTAGCCTAGAGAACGGAAACGGGCATATATATATAATATTGGGCCATCTTTTTGGATGGAAATCAGCTAGCGCAAGCACACGAATAAAGGAGATCGGTCGATACGTACACTAATGTCGCGCTTTCCTAGCAAGCAAGCTAGCTAATGGCGAAAAAAAGGTACCGGTGCATGGTACCTGTACCTGTCAGGAATTCAGAATGGAGCAGAAAGCTTATAGCTTGCAGCTTGTGCACGCCAACGCACCAGGATGCGCAAAGCAGCACAGGTGGCTTTCAGTACTATCACCAAATCAGCTAGCTCGATGCGAAATGCGTGCAACAAGGAAGCAAGGAAATCTCTCGAGATGGACACAAATTGCATGCAGGGGTCCATTGGAATCGACAAGTGTTCTTGAAAGGTAAATTGACGCAATAGATTCTGGGACACGTACGTGTGTACACTTGTGTTCAGTGCTCACTAGAGGCGTCGCGTGTCGTCATAGACGTGTGTGTCTATATACACACACTGTTCTGTGTTCGTATATATTAGTCTATTCTACGCTCGGGCTATTTAATCCAGTCAGACCAAGTCTTCCGGCCACTAATTACCGCATCGGACTTGCTTCAGTTGATCGAGCCATGCATCGCATTAATTAACGCAATGGACGGCCCAGTTACGTGACCAAACCAACTAGTTAATGTGTTTTGTAGTGTGTAGGTGAATATATTTTTTCTCTGTTTAGCCATAGCTTTTTATTAGCTGCTCCGATTCGCAAAAGGTTTGCACCGGTAGCTTACTGATGATGAGAGGAACAAAATGATATAAGTCTTGCTATAAAACAATCATTTTTGTTGTCCAATGATAGATTTTACTAGCCTTAGAGATATATTTTCCTATTCTATATATAGCTTTTACTATCATGTAGAGGGGCAATAGACTGTGTTGACTGTTCAGTAATAAAAGATTATAGTACATGGATAGTAACATATATCTATATGGAATATGGATAGTAAAATATATATAGATGAATCATAAAATCGATCTCAGAATTGACAAATCTATCTCAGCCAAGTTTCCTTTTGTTCTCTCATATCTCACAAGACTAGCAAATATGTATGCAATGTGACACTCATGCATATTACTACGTATTGATTCTCGGCTGGGTGCATATGTTGTGCACGCAACGTAGATATTGCCTCTGGTGGCGGCAGCTTGAGATCCTAATACAAAGATGCCGTAGCTTAGAACCTACCACCGACTAGCAACGACCATCTCCACCCGTGCACATACATGCTGCTTCAATTGGAACAAAATATCAAATCACACTAAGCGCTCACCATGATCAATGTCATGCAACGTACACATCACTAGTTCAGTAAGTCGTAGTACATACATTTTGCATAACGCATGAGAATTTTTTGTGGTAAGTATTGATCATTTATAACTACAAAACTATTTACTCTAAACTTACAGTCAAATACACTCCAGAGTTACTACCAATTCACCGATGTATCGTAAGATTTTACTGTCGCACAGGATACTCAACCATCTAGTATGATAGTAAAATCAATGCATACTGATAGTAAAATCTATGTATACGGATTGTAAAATATGATTCATACGGCATTTATTGGAAAGATAGAGCTTATCGATTTTATATCTTTCAAATCCGATTGACTTTGGTCTTCAAATTTTGCAGAGATGTAGAATCTCACCTCATCTACATATGGCAATTTTTTAAGAATTTTTAATCATTTTACTAAAGGTCCGACAAATAGAACTAAATTCTTTTTTTGTGAAAATCGTACTTATATGTTTTAAAAAATTCTTAAAAATTACTATAAGTAGAAAAGATGAGATTCTACATCACTGTAAAATTTAAAGACTAAAATCAACTGATTTGAAAGATATAAAATTTACAAGCACTAATATGTGATGAATAGTAAATTTGTTATTTTCATATCTTTGAAAAACCACTGAATTTGGTATCCAAATTTTACAAGGTTATAGAAGCTCATATCCTCTATGTATGGTAATTTTTTAGAATTTGTACATATAGTTTTCAGACTTTTAATGCTAAATGACTGATCCATAAAAGATTTTCCAATTATGTTGGGCATGATAGTAATTTAATGTTTATACAGTAGGAAAGTGATATTCATTCAGTAGTCAAATTTTATTTATGCGATGTTTATTAGTGAGATTTATATCATATTGTTCATCTCGTCGGCAGTAATATACTAGTGAGATTCATTCGTCAATCGGAACCACAAATAAAAAGTTATGGCTAAAAGAAGAAGAAAAACATATTAGTGTACAAACTAGTAAACACAATACTAATTGTTGGCCACGGTTCTGATTTCAGTAGTAAATTGATGTTCAGACAGTAGCAAGTTGATGTTTATGTGGTAGTAAAATTTGATTTTTGTGAGTAGGCATTCTGTACCATCCTATTACTCTGTCTGCATATGGAAACCATTCAGACCAATGTCTTTAAAACATAAGTGAGTACGACTGGACTCAGGGTATAATATGACATTCTTCCGGTGCCAACTATAAGAGCATCGCTTCTGGCGATGGTCATAATATTTTTTTAATTTACTTAGTGTGGTACAACTGTCTTCTAGACAGATTTCTTCCTCCGTCATTGGATTATACTTTGTTCTATATTAGAAGTATGATTTAACAATCAAACAATTATTGCATCAGGAAAAATTGTAGAATTTAGAACAAACATAGCACAATCAACCAAATATCTGGAAAATTGGTATTTATTTAATTTTAAAATTATAATCGCTCAACAGGAGCGTAGACCAATTGTTCATTCAGGAACTAGAGTTAAACTGATGAGAAACCTTATAAGGAATACATGACATCGAGTAACAAAGTGAAGGAATACTTAGGAGACTAATCCAGATCTCCATATGAGTCGTATGTGTCTTTCTGAGACTTCTCGAACTCAATAATTTTAAGAGCCATATCGTCATACTTTTCAGTATCCGTGTCAACAACAGGTCGTATGGTGAAGTATGACATAACATTATTTACCCAGGTCTTAATGACTTTTTCAGTGGATTTTCTGTAAGGGTTTACTACATACTTTGGGATGCTATGGTTGCACGACCAATGGCCAATGCATTCATACCTAAAACAAGGTTATTCAGGGTTCGCAGCCTTATTTAATTACATCTTTCTTCTGAAAAAACCCCCTTGCCCTTTAACTTTACTTATCCACTATAAATTTTCTCTTCCCCTAGTTGCTCTGCCATACTTCCATATCCCCTTTATTCCTTTGGCATTTTCTGCGGCTATGGTTATTGCTAGCATACTGAGCATTTGCATATGCTTCAGGCATTGAATAACTCCCATTAGGAAGTTCATAATGATTCTCCATCAGGAGTTCACTACGCTTTTCTGTTTCTAGCAAAATGCATATAAGTTCGGAGTACTTCTGGTACTTGGTATGATGATACTATTACAACAGTATCCTCATATTGGGGTGGAAGGTGCAAAATATCTTGTTGATCATTTTAGCATTAGTAACTTTCTGGTACATAATGTTAGTTCAGTGACAAGTTTGGGCATGTCAAAGTTATATGCTGCCATAGCCTTTAAATTCCTGAGAGTGCGGGAGAGTTCGTTCGTGTTGTGCTTCTGGCAACATGATGGATCTTTGCTGGTTATATATTTTTCCTTCAGGGAATTCAAAAATACCAGTTGATCCTCTTTCATCAAAATATACGACCTTCAGGTCCGTATGAAAATGAAGTCTCAGGAAGTGCAAGGCCGTACTGGGTTATGATAGCTCTGAAAGACCTAGCTATCATTTTGATCTTATGATTCATTACTCGGGTAAGCTAATGTTGCCATTTAGGGCAAGCTAAATAATTTTCACTTTGCGACGTCTAACATATCATATTTCTATTTATGCAAAATAATTTTTACTATAGGTAAAAGCAATGTATTTCATTCTCACTATTCAATCAGTAAAGCTTAGTCCATATCTATTCTGTAGATAATTATCTGAAATTTTCCAGAATTTTCCTAGCATTTTTCATTATTTCCTGCTAATTATCTAAGCAATTTTTAGAATTACTAAATAGCAGAAAAATAAATTTCAATGTGAAATTATGCTAGGACAATAAATCCAGAGACACAAGGCTCCCAATATTCTATTTAGAATTTTCCTAACATTTTCATGAATTTCTGTTGATTAACAAGCAATTTTTGGAATTACTTAACAACAGGAAAAATTAAATTTCAACACATATCAACATGAAATAATGCTAAGAAAAATAAAACCAGAGCCAAAAATATTCTATATGTGTCATCCATAAATTTTCAGAATTTTCTAGCATTTAGCAATTTTCTGTTAATTTTTCAGCATTACTCAATGACAGAAAATAAATTTTAACATAAATTAAACGTGGCATAATGCTAATTACATTTTATGTATCTCTTGTTGGCTGAGCGTGAAAACAGGTAATGAATGTCTCCGTCAACTCGACTTATGGCCAGGTCAACCCGCCTCTATGGCTCACATGAGGGAGGGAGCACTTCTCATTTTCGGGTGCCAATTAAAGAACCAAGTCTCATGTATATTTTCCTAGACACCAATTATTTTGTATATGTTCCTTTATTACTGAAATCAAATCCCAACCACTCATGTCCTCAAGCCCAAAACCATTTTGATAGCTTGATTAAATCAATCATTGTTATGCGTAATGTATCCAACACATCTTTATCATATATTAAGATAACCATTGATATACTACTTTGGTAGTCATATTAATAACGATCTAAATTCTTGATAGGTGCAACAATTTGATGGACAAGTTTGATTTAAAATTTAACTATATGGATGAACAATATATATTATGAACATGACATCACATGCAATGAGCATAAAGAAAATAGCAAGGATTAAACACATATTCATAGAAAATCAAAATTAAGTTGAAACCCTAGCAGCAGTGAGCCGCATGAGTGGGATCGGCCAGCGAGTCGCGCGGTGATGCGGGAGTGGGAGCGGCCGGCACAGAAGCCGATGATGCGCATGAGGGCGGCCGGCGACAGGCCAAAGCATGCCCATTGATTTTATAGATGATGAATAGTAGCCGTTCTTCGACAGCTGATTAGATCAATATTATTAGCAAAAACAATCTACATGAATTGTTTATGCGCGATCACTTACGCATGGCTCGAGGCAGCGTAGATCACGTGATGTCGGATGTGCTCGGTGCCATGTAGACTGAACGTAGGCAGACAATCAGTGGTTGGTCACGATCAAATTGTCGATGTCGTGTAGACGATCCTGATTAGCTCCGCGTAGGGCGTTCGTGTTGATAACGTGTTGTGAAACGGATCGTTCACCCACGTCAATCAACGGCACGACAAAGCAGTCACACGAACAGAAGAAGGAGAAGCACACCATATAAGGGAAAAGCTCTCTCTTTATTAGATTGATCTCTCTGTATTGGAGAATCCCTGGAGATTAATTTGAATTCGTCCACCATTGAATAGAGTCCTACCTTACAGGATACGGATTCTTACCATATTATAGCAGAGAGAAGCGATGGAAACTTGGCACACGTGTGGGCAACATGGTGGCAGGAGTGTAGCGTGTAACGCTCTCCCGCCTTCCGAGAGCGCCTCCTGGGCTAGCCCAACGGTGGGGTCCTCCTCCGCGCGATGACGCGAACAGCGTCGCGATGGAGAATGCGTCCCCGCCAAAAAGAGAACAACGTACAATGGCAGCAAAGTTGTCGGGGGCCCACGGGCGGGGACAGTGGCGCGCAGCTGGCGCCGACTTCCGACGTGTATCACGAATCTTTTGGTACAGGACAGAAAACAGTGGAAATGGTTGGCTGGAGGGCTCCGGCACCAAATATTTATTAGTGAGCTCTCTTCTTGTGACAACAAGTAGTAGCAGCATATATATATTTTTCCTCTGTTTCTCTTCTCCTTTATGAGCTCTCTTCTTGTGATATTTGGTGTCATCCGCTTCATTCTCTTCTCTCCCCATTTCTTTTCCGTGAAACCCAAAATGGTTTTGAATTTTAAAAATTATTCTCAAAGTTTCTGAATGAGAAATATTTTTGAACCATTTTCGAAAGTTTGTTGAATCAAAAATTTTCAAACCGAAAGGTTTTTCATTAAAATTTTTTGGATTTGTAACTTCTCGATTTAAAATTTTTTGAGTTTACTTTTCGATTTGAAAATTTTTGCTTAAAATTTTTTCCAGTTAAAAATTTTGAGTTAAGTTTTTTTTCAACTTGAAATTTTCTGTTTAAATTTTTTTATTTTAAAATTTTGCATTGGAGAAAAAGGTGAAGATGAATAAAAAGGATGACACATACTATCATAAACGGATATTATTGAATCTTTTAGTTTGAGAGTAAACTCAGACTGGTCTGGACATAGTCGATGGATGAGATGATGTTAACGGTGGGAGCAATTAATAAGAGCAATGGATCATTCGTAATTTTGTACTGCTACTAGTTAATGTTGTTTCAGTGATTCGTCAGTGTTGCCAAATGTCAGCTATGTACATACTCTGCATATTTCTGCGCTGGCGTATGCAGCAGTCCATGCCTATATAGGAGTATACAATAGCTAAATACGAGCGAACCAACGATTAGGCTCCTCGCAAAACAAAACAAAGGCGAGCCAAAATTAGGCAAAGTACATGCAGGTTTGTGTTTACAAGAAGAAATCAGCAAGCAACCCTGTCGTTTCTTTGCTTGGTGCGATTTGGTTCAGGTCGTCGGGAGGAGGAGGTGAAGTGCAAGTTTGGCATAGGAGATGTATACCATATATTAGTATATATCATATATACTAGATTCTCTGCAGCCAAGAAGATGAGTTTTTATTTGTGAAATAAACTGTTGGGAAAAAAAATTCCAGGTAGAACACACACAGTCTTTTGGAATAACATATATACTAGCTAGTGTCCTTTTCTCTTGTTTTTTCTTGGCTTCGTTATCTGTTAAGTACAAGGTTTAAATAAGCAACGCAATGCATGCTCTTGACTTCGTTATCTCTTAAGTACAAGGTTTAAATAAGCAATTGAATGCATACGATTCCTGAGAAACAAACTCAACGCACTAACAAACTGATCCATTATCCAACCACTAAACATGCACACATGCACTACGTGCTCGTCCGACTACACGCATGGAAGTACATGCGTGCAAAACTAACGCAACAATTAACGTGTCAAGATTAATATCTAACATAAACGTATGTATGCATGTACGCAGTACAATGTTCACGTGCTACCTTTTTAATTACGTAAAAAAAATTTTCTGTTCATGTGCTACCGTTTTATGTCCAAAACAAATTTGTTCATGTGGAGTATTTCTTTAAAGGATATCAATGCATGTGGAATGCTGATCATGGTGCTTTCAAACAATTGCATGCAGCATCTAATGTTATTCGAAAACATGGGTTCTAGTATCACATAATGTTACGTACGGCCACAGAGAGATTCAATCGAGGTACATATTCTGCAGTTCCAAGCTGGGTTTGTTCCATGTTCATCTCGATCACAAAAAAGATTCCGGGAATACGTGGTCCATCACACACGTTCCGGCATATGCGCGACCGATGCCGGAAGCAGCAACAGGCCGTGGATCCCTCCCTCTTTTTTTTTTTTGCCTTTGAAGCGTCGTTTATGTTGGGAAACCATCTGGTCCATGAGGCCTAATATGGTTCATTACCGAAACATTAATCGTAGGCTATAAATAGGAGGCAGGGGGTCACCCTATTGTACACATTGGAGCAATAAAGAATAACAGATCAATTCCTCCTACATTCTGTGTCTCTCTTTCTCCCTCTCTGTTCTCCACTTTTAGATCTGTTTGACAATCCCGAACTATTCAATAGCGAGGTTATCTAACCGTTTATATTCTCTCTCCCCACCAGGATTAGGGGGAAAAAGAGCTACACGGCCATTCGCGTCCGAGCATATCCCCTAGCTAGTGGGAGAAATAATGGAGAGCGCACGTACGGTCAAGTTTGTTCCGGGAAAGCGTGACATTAATTCTGTGCATGTATGACGGCTACTATGTGGGTGCAAAAGTGCCAGGGGCCCTTGGCGTTTAGGGCAGTCTCGTCCGTCGTCCTACGAGGATGCCGGCCGGGATGCGGCTGCGCGCATCGCATGCACGTGCCATCTGTGTTTTCACAGCCTCTCTGCTCCCCCATCTGTTCGAGCGGGCTGTGACTGTGAGATGCTGCGAACCCAAGCGGCGCAATAGTTCAGCAATTATAAGGGGGAATACGTACGCACGCACGCGTTATACTCACGCTGTCACGCATGTGCGCAGAAGCGATCTGAGATTCTTGGTATGTCATGTGTCTCCGTTTCGACTTTGAGCGGTTCAAGCTTAGGGATGGCAAAATTACCCGTGGGTTCGGGTATCCGTGGGTACCCGACCCGATGGGTTCGGGTATGGGTTTGATTTCAGACCCACGGGTTTCAAATTTCGGGTTCGGGTTTGGGTTCGGGTTCGGGTTCGGGTTCGGTTCTGCGCCCGTGGGTACCCATGGGTACCCGAATTAATTAATATAAATTAAAAATAATGGAAAGTTAATTCAAGATTTTCAAGCATCGTTTGAGATGTAAGATGCAGTAACTTTCATGATTATATACACCATATATTTTTCCTTTAAACATAGAAATTACAAATGAATTGATTGACAATTGATGGTTGAAAATTTAATTGCAAGGTGATTAGGTGAATTTAATTTCGGGTTCGGGTACCCGTTCGGGTTCGGGTACCCATCGGGTTCGGGTATGGGCGTGGGTATGTACCCGTGAGAGATTTCGGGTTCGGGTATGAATTTCGGGTTTCGGGTTTGGGTCTGCGGGAGGTCTACCCGCCCGATTGCCATCCCTATTCAAGCTCCATACGTAACACACACAGGAGTACAGGACTAGACAAGTAGGCTTATGTACAGTAGAGCATGTGTTCGGGCCATAATCTCTACTCTTCTAAAGCACCAGTTGGTGGCAGTGGTGCATTCTACATTTTCCCTTCTACTGATGGTGTCTTTCTCCTTCCAGTTATTTTCAAAAACTTGGCAACTTGCACTGCTTAATTGCCTTGGTCAATCAACCATACTTGGTAGCATTTATTAGCTTTCATTAGGGAAGGAAATTAGCTTCCCGCTTCATTTTGAAACGTCATTTGCAGTCCCATTTTGAAACCAAGTCATTTGCAGATAGTCGGCCAGATTCCAAGATACAAGCATTATACACAATAAACGAAGCATTCATTTAGTTACGAAAATTCAAATTCCCGCTAAGCACACAGAGTATTGAAGTCGGCCAGATTATACAAGCACTATTGAAGTCTGCCAGATTATCATGCATACACAAGAAACGAAGCATTCATTTACATATGAAAATTCAAAACCACGCAATTTCCAGTTCCCGCTTCAATAGTGCCCTACAAATAGTGCCTGTAGCTTCCATTCGAAAATACCATCAACAGGATCTTGGCGTCTTCCATCTTTCGCCTGCATACAAATGGAAGCTTCCATAGTGCCCTACAAATAGTGCCCAGATTTGAAAGAAAATACCATCTCGCTCTGTAGCTTCCATTCGCAGCAGACATCGGCGTCTTCCATCTTCCATCCGCAGCCAACACCTTGGCGTCGCTGGCCGCAATCAAGTTCGTCCCTCGCAAGGTTGGTCCTCATGCTTCCTCCTCGCATACAAATGTATCAATTCAACAAAGATAATGCTATATCAACCATGCACACAGAGTTTGAGGATAAGTGCAAACCTATCTCGAGAAACAGGATTACAGTGTTGTAGAGAATAGAGATTATGAATTCAGATATCTTATCTATCTTCTTCCATTCGCAGACGCCTTTGGCGCAACTTGTTCCATCCTTCCATCCGCATGACCAAGACCCTGGCATCACCCTCGGCAAGACGCCCGCCGCAACCTTGTTCCATCCTTCCCTCCCTGCATTTCCAGTTGAACGCAAGGTTAACAGTGCTGTTTATTATGCTTCATGGTTTTTCTTGCTTGTTTTGGTTTTTCTTGCTTGTTTTGCTTTTTCTTGTCTTTGAGTATCATGCATTATTATCATCATAAAAGAGAAGTCCTTATGTCTACTATGTGCGTAATATGTGCTTATGCAGGAACATATATCACAATCTGGTGGAAATACATGTCTACAACAGTGAAATAGCGAAATAGTGAAAACAAAATTTGAATATGCCTCCAGTCCAAGGGTTTAGGGATCAAACCCTTGTTTACACATAAAACCCTTGTTTACACATAAAAAGTTCATATAATTCACAAAAAGAATGATTTTCTACTATTTTCAAACAAATATGCATAATACATGTATACAGTTTTTTTGTACTCGCGTCCTCAATTTCACTGGGAAAATTTCCATATTAACTGAATCAACACAAAAAGAAAAGCAAGTTACCTGATGCATAGATTTGAATATGCCTCCAGTCCAAGGGTCCAGTACCAGTATGCATAGAGCTGAATTTACAAACTAGCAGGCTTATTGGAGTAAATTGGAATAACTAAGAACTCATGGAAGTATTATAGATTAATGACTTTGATAAAACTAGCAGTACCAGTATGCATAGAGCTGAATTTACAAACTAGCAGTATTATAGAGCTGAATTTGGAGTAAATTGGAATAACTAAGAACTCATGGAAGTATTATAGATTAATGACTTTGATAAAACTAGCAGTACCAGTATGCATAGATTAATGACTTTGATAAAACTAGCAGTACCAAGGGTCCAGTACCAGTATGCATAGAGCTGAATTTACAAACTAGCAGGCTTATTGGAGTAAATTGGAATAACTAAGAACTCATGGGTGCTACAAGTGACTTTGATAAAACTGCATTATTTCACTACATGCTTACTTATGTGTTCATTTGCTATATCTGATGATTGATGAGACAATCCCATGGAAGTATTATAGATTAATGATATGCACCAAAAGAATAATTGTTCGCTTTTCTCTACTACTATAAAGCAGCACTTGGTGGCAGTGGTCCATTCTTCCCACGTCATTAATTGCTGCTTAATTGCCTTGCTTAATTGCCCTACGCAAGAAACAAAACGTTACTTTAATTAGTCACTTTACTTGAAAGCAGCGTTAAATATAGATGTTTGATCTTGTGAAATAATTTTTTATTTTTTAATCTTTATTTTTCGTTATCAATTTTATTTTTCGTAGCAACGCACGGGCATGTAACTAGTCTCTACTATTCTAAAGCATCACTTAGTGGCAGTGGTCCGTTCTTCCCACGTCATTAATTGCCGCTTAATTACCCTGCTTAATTGCCCTACACAAGAAACGAAGCGTTGCTTTAATTAGCCAGCTTTCGCAAGAAACGAAGCGTTAAAGATAGATGTTTGATCTTGTGAAATAATTTTTTTATTTTTTAATCTTTATTTTTCGTTACCAATTTTATTTTTCGTAGCAACGCACGGGCATGTAACTAGTAATAATAATAATACAGTATGCCAGAACGAATCGGGCCTGGCTCAGCGCGGTCTGCCGCACCCCGCGACCGATGGAAACCCATTTCACCACAGGAAGGAAGGGGCGTTTGGTCCGCACGGCCCGACCCAGCGTTTTCTCCCCAGCTAGCCCGCACAGGCCCAGCGATGCTGGGGGCGAGCCGAGCGAGGAAGTGCCGAAGGAAAGCGGTACGGTTTGGGGGCACCGGCCAAAGCTGAAGCCTGGCAGCATGTGCGTTTTGTTGATGGGATGATGTTGAATAGGATGGTATGATTTTGTACCATTTGATTTTATTATTTTAGGTGGATGAGATGGTTCAACATCTAGATAGAATATTCCTCAAATTTGTATCACCTGGTCCATGATGGGATGATTCCATTCAAGCAACCAAACACATGGATGATTTTTTTCTGGAACCATCTCATGCATATATCACTTGATACAGACAACCAAACACTTGTTACATTAAGCGGTTGAACCAGGCAATTCGTCATCGATCACTAGTTACCAATGATAAGGACCAAAATATGCGTACTTCGTGATGAGTTTGTGACCACAGTTCAATCGATCTGTGTGCTAGCTGCTTCTTTCGTGCTAGTAGTACGCAGCAAGCTGAAACCTAGCTAGCTACCTACAGTGTAGTCCTCCACGGTCTTGCGTACGTACGTGCATCATGAACCTGCACAAATCTCACCTCCTCATATCTATCTACGTAGACCCTGCACCGAACAAAGAACAGTAACAAAACTGAACGATAGCAATTATATACCGATCGAAACTTGGGAACCTCCAAAAAAGCAGTCTTAACTTTTCATCGTACCTAAACAAGCGAGCAGATTTTTCGTTTGCGCGCTGCAAGTAAAACCAACCACACACCATATTAGTTCGTCATCTTTCAGAGTTTCAGCACCTTCCAACTCGATCGATCCGGTGGGCAATATGATGTTCCTTCCACGAAGATCACTAGCTACCAGCAGCAGCAAAACATACGCATGTATGTGTGCACACCTGGCTGGCTACAAGTCCTCTTCTAGAAAACAGGAAGGCTCGCTTCCAAAACCCAGACTTTACGATCCTTCCATAGAATAATGCTCCATCACGTATTCAGACTTCCAGAGCACCCTCCTAGCTTAGCTATGCCTGAAGATTATTAGAAGATACATGTTTCCATCTCGGGCATTTCTTTATTCAGGCAATCGTACCCTACCAACCCAATTATGATGTGTGCTTAATTAACCTCTACGTAGACGATGGTGGATCTAGATTTTTCGCTGCATGCGTCGATCGATCGGGAAGGTTCTGGCGCTGCAACTGTCCAACGACGCAGTCCAAGAATTATAATATATTACATGTATGGTTCTAGGTTTGTGAGTTAGGGATCAATCGAGCTACCGGTTCTTGAGCTCCTCCAGTACAATTAAAGCGAGAGATCGATCACTTTTTTAGGGCGCATGATAGCTTAGCTTGTGGTGTTCAAAGGTTCCGATGCTAGTAGCTAGAGCTAGCGAAGAAGTATATAGTTTGGTAATATGCAACACGCGACTGGTTCGGTGTTCATCTGCAACTGCTGCCACTTACTTTGGTTAGGAGGAAAGTTGTTCGTTCATATGTTGCAAGTTGTAATTAAGGTCACCATAAAAAAGTTGTAATTAAGGCAATCAAAGGAATTATAAAATTTTTTTTCGCATATGGAGATGTGTTTTCATAACATATGAGGTGTTTTCCCAGTTAACTTAAATACTCATATATAGGTCATTGAAGAGATTAAAATTTTTTCCATGCGTGGAACTATGTAATATACGTTGATACAGTGAATACTTTTAAAACACTAACGTGGTATGAAGTATAATTTCTTCAAGCGGTCTTTTAAGAATCAACTTTTCCTACAAGCTCCATAAAACAAAAGGTGCCTAAGGGGTGGATAACGGGCTAACTCGGCTCGACTCGACTCGACTTGGTCAAACTCGGTAATATAACGAGTCAGCTTGACTCAACTCGTTATCTTAACGAGCTCAAACCTCAGCTCGGCTTGACTCGTTAAACTCACAAGTTGGCTCGTTAAACTCGTTTAACTCGATATTGCCATCTGAGAAGAGGATTGGTGTTGAGATTATACAATATGCCATGTGTTATCATCCCCGCCTCACACATATATAGCTATACTTGCCAACTTAGAGAACTCGTTAAACTCTCGAATTGGCTCGTTTAACTCACGAGTTGGCTCGTTTAACTCGTTATCTAAACGAGTTCAAATCACGGCTCAACTCGACTCGTTAAGGAACAAGTTTGAGCCGAGTTTGCGAGTACTCGTTTAACTCGTGAGTTTCAAGTTTTTTTTTTCCACCCCTACTACTAGCTAGAATGAATATAAAATTTGATAAATTTCGGAAGAGAATAAAGTTGACCTTTATGTAACTAGGTTAATAAGAAAGCTTACCATAGTTAAGGCTTCATTACCAAATGCAAATTGATCCGCTTCGTCAACCATTATGCTAATGCATGCATGCAAACACGCATAATTTGCCAAACCATGTGCAAATATTTTGGAGATTCTATAGTATTGGCCATGCTTTATGTGCAAATGATAGTACACATGATATAAGTCGTCAGATTCGAGATTGTTGATTAGATTCGGTTATTTTAATCAGGTTTAATCGATCTAACATTCTAGAACATTAGATTATATGAACTTCTAAAAATATCAAGATTTTCTTTGCAGAGTAAGTTGCATGATATTCCCGAAAGTTAAAAATTATACCTAAACTTTACATGTAGCCATTTAAGCTAGTATCCTTATAATTTGTACATATGTCAAGGCCTTAGATATTATTTTTACGTGAGAATGCATTTAACTATTATATTACAGAAAAAATGAATATACAGAAAAGTATATCAAGTGTTCAAATGCGTGTATATGTTTCATTTTTTATAACCAATTGGTACTACTTCTATTATATTTTTTGTAAAAAGTTAACCTTCTTTACTTCACAAATTATTTTATGTTACTATACTTATTAGGTGTGTATGTTAAAATTAATATTAACTTATTATCTCTAGTTATGCCAGATCATAATCAGTAAGAAAATATTGAATTGTACATACTATTGCTCATCATTTTATTATCAAATAGTTAATTAACTTCATGCTACCAAAAAAATACAAATCACTAATTATATTGATATTTTTTTGGAATATCTATATCTATATAGATTTACTATTGTTGGTGATGTACGGAAGGGCCGCCGAGGAGATGACACGTGGAGCTCGGGCGCCGTAGAAATCACAATGTCTGAGCTACAGTATTATTTTTTTTACTTATTTTCTTTAAAAAATTTAGTTTTTTAGTTTTTGCTTTTTCAAAAAAAAATTCTATAGAATTTTCTTTTTTGTTTTTTATTTAAAATAAAATCGGTTTCCTTTTTAATTTTTTTAAAAATAATTTTCTCTCTCAGATTGCCAACGGCAACGCGCAGGATTTTAACTAGTATGGCCAATTCCTCGCAGATGCATGGCCGCTTGCCATTTGTCAACATTGCCTTTGTTCGAACACTAGGGTTGCATACGTGTGCCACGGGCATCTTTTTGCGCATGAGTATTCCCAACATAAACTAATTCTTTTACATGCCAATCAAGTAGTATATCAATAAAATCAAGCACCAATGCTATTAACAGTGGCATCACTGTGCGTAGGTGTTTAAACTAATCAAGTGCCAAAGCACAGATAATTAAGGACAAGTACAGAGTTGTGTGTGGTGAGAGATCATAGGCCATGTGGCTCTTGTCAAGCCACACTAAGCAAGGATTTCGCAATCAACTTGGACAGATATCTCCTGGTGGTGCTTCAGTTACATATTTTAACTCTCAGATTGGTATTTGCCAAGCGACATCTGGAGCCTGATGACGAAACGGCGTGCGTGGTCCACTCGTGCTCCTCGTGATATTTTTGAACACTGATGTCGGATTTGATCCGATCTAGTTTGTCTTGTGCTTGTGTTCTCGTTCTCCATCTCTTCTACTTTGGGAATAAAGGCAGGTAGCATCAAAAGCTACACTTTACAGCAGATACAGATCAACTCAAACGGGAAGGGAAATCTGGAAATTAGTTTACTAACTTTGCCTCTAGCCCAGACGGAGTGAAATAGTGGCACGAGTAACACCTAAGACCATCTCCAACCATATTCTCTTTATTTTATTCCCTTCCCTGTTCCCTTTCCTCATTTCCATTCCCTTTATTTGCCCTCATCTCTAACAGATTCCCTTTAAAGAGAATTGTATAGGGAAAGGAGAGAGAATCCATTGCTAGAGGGAATGGGAGAGAGAATCCCTTCACGAAGGGAATGCTGAAGAGAATCCGTTGGAGCGCTGAAGGGAATGGGAATCCCTTCGCGAAGGGAAAGGGAGAGGGGAAGGGACACGGTTGGACCATCTCCAACCATATTCCCTTCATTTCATTCCCTTCCCTGTTCCCTTCCCCATTCCCATTCCCTTTATTTCCACTCATCTCCAACAGATTCCCTTTAAAGGGAATTGTATAGGGAAAGGAGAGAGAATCCCTTCCTGGAGGGAATGGGAGAGAGAATCCTGTGAAGGGAATCTTTGAAGGGAACCCGTTGGAGCGCTGAAGGGAATGGGAATCCCTTCGCGAAGGGAAAATGAGATGGGAAGGGATACCCTTGGAGATGGTCTAAACACCCTTCATTATACCCTTTAAATGATGTTGTTATATGTCTTTATCTTTTTAAGTATACTTTAATACTGATTATAAGATACTCCAAAGTGAGTTTCATAAAAAAATTCATTAAAGTACATTCTTTATAGCATAATTTGTTTAAATACTCCTTTTACATATGAAGAAATGTATATAACAAAAAATAAAGGGCTCTGATAATTTTTTTTCAACCATGTCACATTGGAGTATCTTAGAATTATTATCAGAATATACTAAAAGTGATAAAAGAGTATAACAGATTCGTTTAAGTAGTATATTGGATGTGGAAGTATGTACTCGCAAGAGTACGAAAAAGACTTTCTATATGCGTGTGTTGTACATTACATTAACAAATTAATCTAGCTATGTATATCTTGGACTAAAAGTGAATAATAGAAAATTAACTAAAGATACCTGGAAATCTTCCACTAAAGCACACCTTGTTTCAATTCACTTACCAAAGTAAGCATCTTTGTGTGGCATAAGCATGATCCTTTCTTCAAGATCATAGAAAGCTATACAGATTTATAATACTCCATCTAATCAATCATCCCACAAATATTTGTCTAGTATATCCAAAACATTAAAATGTATACTCGATATGTCATATATCATTGTTTTTTTGTTGCATCTTTTACTATGAGTAAACCTCCTATTTTTAATGGTGATGATTATCTATATTGGAAAGTGCGCATGGAATTTTTTTTTCTAAAATATCAAGGATATGATTTATAGGAAATAGTAGCTACTAATATGAAAAACCTGAAAGAATAGCTACTAAAGAAGAAAATGATCACTATATTTTGAATTAAAAAGGCATGAGTTTCTTTTATAGTGCTTTGTCTAAGGACGAGTTTAATAGAATATCTACTTTGACCACTCCTTATGAAATATGGAATTCTTTAGTGGTAATTCATGAAGGGACAAATGACGTTAAAAATGTTAAGATAGAGTTGTTCACATAAGAGTATGAATTATTTATGATGAACCATGGGAAACAATAAAGGAATTTGGTACTCGATTTAATGAATTGGTAAATAAGCTTTTTGCCTTAGAAAAAATGCTCTCACAAGAAGATCAATATAGAAAATTACTTAGGTCTTTATATCAGAAAATTTGGCATGTTAAAGTGACTGCAATAAATGAGTATAAGGAATTGAATTCTTTGAAATTAGATTCTTTAATTGGTTCCTTGATGACATATGAGATAAGAATTAGTCAATTTAACAATGATGCTTCTAATGGTACCCCCATTGCTTTAGCCACGGTTGACAAGAAAAAGGATATTGATAATATGGGTTTTGATAAACTTTCACTTTTGTCTAAAAGAGAAAACAAAGCATTAAGAACAAAATTTTTTAAAAAATAATGAAAAAGTTTTTTGAAAAGGAAGAAGTGATCGTAGTGATATACAATGCTTTGAGTATGATAAATTTGGTCATTTTAGAAGTAATTATCCTAAGCTTACTAACAAGAACCTCAACTCTTTTCGCAAAAGTAATTTTTAAGGTAAGAAGATGAAGAAGGTTCTTCATAAGGCCTTCTTCAACATGGCGGAGGAGCTTGATCTCTCAAGTAACAGTGATGAGGATGATCCATTGGTATCGCTTGGGAAGGATGATGATATTGCTAATATTGTCTTGTGGGAAAGGAGAAAGGCAATGACTACGATGTTGATGAGGACATTGATGACGATAATGAGGTAACAAAATCTGAAATTAATTCATGAAACTTTTCTTACACAAGAGGGAATTTCAAATGCTTTGACTAAGAAATTTGGAGCATTAAAATTGGAGTATGATAGGCTTCTTCCTACCACTAGTAAAAAAGTTGATAATTGTGATTCTTGTGTAGAAATGAAAAAGCAACTTGAAAAACCATACAAATCATGTGAAGCTATGAAAATTCAACTTGAAAACATTACATGTGGTGTATGTGAATTATATTAGACTGAGAATACTTTGCTAAAAATCTAAGCCTTCACCCTGTGATAATTGTACTACTTTGCAAAAAGAAATTGATTATTTAAAAATCACGTCGACTAAAAAATGTTCTAACTTGAAAACAAAATTAAAATATTAACTAAAGAATTTTTCATGCTAAAATCTCTCTGAAACTAAAAGCAAGATGATTTCACTTGAAAAACATCATTAAACTTTTTTTTTGTAATAGTTGTCCTAATCTTGCTTAACAAAACAATTACTTAAAAATGACAAATGATGAAAAAACTTGAATTTAATTCTAGATAGATCAAAATGTTATTTAAGAAGGAAGGCTTAGACTTTGATAAAAATTCTATCTCACAACCAAGTACATCAAAGGTTATTCCAAAACGCGTGATTTTCAAGGTGGTGTTGCTATGAATAAAATTAAAAAAAGCATTGTGAAAAATGTTCTATTTGTAAAAACTTTGGACATATTTCAATGAATTGCATGGTCTTTTAGGTAGAAATTTTTTGGAATAATTTTCAAGATGTAAATTGCTACAATTGTGGTAGGCACGATCATATTGTTAGAAATTATCTTTCATGTCTTAACTGTTGTTTTGTCCATAAAGAATGAATTTTCAAAAAAATATATATATTAAGTTTGACTTTTATAAGCCTCAAAAACATCACGCAATTTTGGGTATTACACCTATATATAATACATTTCGAACTAGAAGCCCAGTTGAATCAAATAGTACTAAAGCATTGTTGGTTCCAAGAATTCTTTTTAAAAGTAGGAAGGTATCAAGAGTGTGGATACCTAAATTTATTATCTCATTTTAGAATAAATATAAAGGTCTTGAAAACCGGTGGCTAATTGATTTGGGTTGCTCACAACACATGTCATGAGATAAAAAAAATATATTTTCCAAGACTAGAAAGTGTGAAGAATGGTGGTAATGTGTTTAATGTTGAGACTAATCAACTCGAGGAGTCATACTAGCCCCTATGCTAGAACTATTTTACAAAGTGAGGTTTGCATATGGCAGTAAATGATGATTACCTTACAACGACAACAAGTATTAAACATGTAAATGATACAAGTATAATTTGCCGTGTGTAAATGTGAAAGGTATCAAACTGTCCCAATAGAGTCTCACTTGCAAGCCGTCAAGCGGATACTATGATATCTTAAAGCTATATGTGCTTTTGGCCTATGGTACTCTCATGATTCTACTTTAGAGCTTGTTGGTTATTCTTATGCTGATTTTACTGGAGATAAAATTGTTATATGATATCATTTTATTCGAGATCATGTGGAAAAGATACCATTGCAATTATTTTTGTGAAAAATGGTAATCAATTGGCTGATATTGTCACTAAATCTTTGGCATATTCTGAATTTGAAATATTAAGAGGAGAATTAGGTATCATTCACTCAAATAGTGTAACGTAAATGCAATAATTGAGGATAAACATGTGCGTATATGTTGAAATAGATTTAAGTATTTAGAAATATAATGGGCAATTTTTATGAAAAATGTTTAGATATATTTAAATGTCTGTCAACTCCTGCTCTTGATAGTTGTTTATGGAAATATGCTTTAGACTATCTAGTCTCCATTTGATCATAACCGAGTTTCTTACTTATTTATTATTGAATATTCTTGTTCTCTATTGAGCAGCATTTAAGACTTATTAAAATTACATACCTAATAAAACCTTGAGCGTTCACTAGTATATGAGATTTAATGGGCTATGATAAATGAAAGATATTTCCATTTAAATCTAATTCCATTGTAGAAGTTGATGTATGCCTGAATTATATTAATTCTGAAAAAAAAGTCATATGAAATATTCTCAAACTACTCCCACAGGATGATTATCATTGCACATGTTGATATGAACTTCAGGAGAAATTTGTTTCATCTCGATGTGTATTTTGCCAAAGGGGGAGAAATTGTATGGTAAAATGTATTTGATTGAGATAATAATGTCATTGAGCTACAAATACAATTTGCATATGTCTAGGGGGGGTACTTGAATGATAAAAATTATGAGTTATTATGTGTTGTTAAATCACTCAGCAAGGGGGTATTGTTGATTCTATTTGTGACATATTTGTGTGATGATTGATTTGATAATAATATTTGCATATTTGTGTGGTGATTAATTTGAAAATAATATTTGTGACAACAATATTTATGATGGAAAATAATTTTTATTAGATTACAATATTTATTATGGAATAATTTATTTGTGGAAGAATAAGGTACCGTGTTGGATATTTTTTATTTGTAACAGGAGATGTAACGCAAACATGTCACACAGCGCAGGTCTAGTAGAATCTGCGTAGGAGACGCATAGCCCAGGCATAGCATGTGGGGGTCGTAAGTAAAGCGAGATAAAACACGAAAAAGCCTACGCGGATGGATGACGCAGTGTTACGATCAGCTAGCCGTGCAAACGAGCAAGCTACACTAGAGTAGCAAGTGGATCGAATGCTTGAATGTATAAGATTTGGGTTGTGTTTATGTATATTGGAACGGGGTAGAATAGATTAGAGTTAGCCATAATTACAAAAGAAATCAGAAGGCGGAGCACCTGGTGGCGGCGCAGAGAAAAGAAAAGCGTGCGGCTCGGTGGCGGAGGTCAGGCTCGAGAGACCTCGCGGCATGCGGCACGCGTACGAAGCGCCGCCGCAGGAGGTGGCTGCAGGAAAAGAAATGGGACGCACGAAGCAGAGAAGTGCCCGTGCAGCAGCAGTAGCGAAGTCCCTAAGGCGCAACGCAAAGAAAGCGAGAAAAAGACAGCAAGAAGAGACAGAGGAAAGGGCAGCAAAGAAAAAAAAATAAAAAAGATTTTTTTTTTAAAAAAAATTATTTTAAGGTTGTGCTTTTGTGTAGAGAGATCTTACATAGTGAGTATGAATTCCAATCTACTTATTTATGTTTTTTGAGTTTACATATAATTGCTTTTTAGTTTGATAAATCAATTATTCTAGATTGATTTTTTAAATTTGATAATTATTTTATTAATTTTAGAACTAATAAAAAAATAAAAAAATTATATTTAGATGTTAGTTTGCACCAATTCACTCTCTCCTGGTGCGTGCGATCCTATGCTCAAACTAAAGCATATATAGGTTTATCTCTACTATATAAAGTGAGAGTTTCTTCCCACGTCATTTTATCAAAATTACCAGTTTTGCCATTCTTTAATTACCCACATCTTTAATTAACCACTTCAAGTGTGGATGGAAGACATCACACAAGACCATTATTTAATTACCCACATCTTTAATTAATTAACCACTCGAGGCGCAATAAACGAAGCGTCAGAACGCTTCATTTACATAGAAATATAGAAATACTGCTTCAATAGTGTCATATTGTATAAGGTATTATTTGCACAATATATTTTCTTGTTTCATGTTATCGTAATAACAGAACAGCCGTTCAAAATGTAGACACCGTTGTAATGCACGGGCACCTTACTAGTAAAGCTTATATGATAGCTAGGGCGGTTGACGCGGAGTCTGACTCACTCGGTGACTCGAGCACATTGGAGTTCAGTTCAGAATTCAGATCGGGAGTTAGGCCAGCATTTGCCCTCTGCGCCGTAGCCAGGTGTGTAGTCAAACAACAGTAGAATCGAATGATTTTTTTTTCTCTCTCTTTGCGTTTGCATGCTTTTAGAAGATAGGGACATGCACATACAAGCATATGTACGAACATATTAAAGCGAGCAAAGCCGTGTTTTGCTGGACACCAGCGGCCTAACAATTAGTGACGCAAGTAACAACCGCTGCCTTTTCGTCAGTCTAATGCCCCGATCGTTTTAGTTTCTATGTAAGAAAATAGATTATTTATTGAATAGAGAATTTTAAATAGTTTCTCTAAAAATCAAAAGCTGCTCTCTATATAAAATCAGAATTTGATTGAAATTTACTTTTCACTGATTCTTATCGTCCTAATCTGAAACCTAGAAATCGTAGCTGATCCGATCCAATCCTTTTATAATCATAAGCAGCTTCTTTTATAATACAGAGTTCATAATTTAGAAGCTAAAATGAACTGAGCTAAAGCCTACGGGGGAAAACGTTTGTTTAATCCAGACTTTTTGAGGCCATATTCTCTTGTCTGGACCCCTTTTTCGCTGTATCTAAGTACGTGGTCCTGCGCATACAGCAGCAGTACACGAACATGGTAGATAAATTTGATTCGGAAGGATTAGTGGATGTGCTGATATCTTACGCAATGATATTTCAGAGAACCTAGATGTATATGGTACTAAAAAACATTCAAGGAAGAATTAAAGCAACTTACCATTTGATCAATAGCTTCTTTGTATTACTTGAAACAAATTAAGCTGGATGGATAGCTATGCCTAACAAGTTGCTATGGAGGGCTTAGCTTCTTTCGAAATAGATTAGCTGGCTTCTCAAAGAAAAACTGGTTCAGAGAGGGTTCGGGGTTCTAAAATCAAATCAGAGGCTTAAACTTCTCTAATAATTCTTAGAAAAGAAACTTCTCTAAGAAGCCTACACCAATTTTTTTTTTAAAAAAAAAATACGGCTTTAAGCTGAAACTCGAGACCTACTAATCATGCCACTATCAGCTAATCGACCTCTTAGGTCCTGTTTATTTAGGCCATGTTTGGATCCCTGGACTAGTTGTTAGCTGGCTAAAAATTAATTAGTTCTAGTCTATCCAAACAGGAAGACTAATAGGTGGGCTAATTTTTAGCCAACCCCTGAGCTAACAATTAGTCCATTAGCTGGTGGAGGGGAGCTAATTTGGGGTAATAGCAGGTAACACGGTGGGAAAAGTCTGAAATACCCTCGCGTTGGCCTTATCCTTACTTCCTCACCCGTGCGTCCGCTCCCCAGTCCGTTATAAGGGGCAAACATGACTTTTCTAAGAAATTAGCCCAACCATTAACCATGTATCCAAACAGCCCTAGGCTAATTTTAGATGGGCTAATTATTAGCTGGCTAACAATTAGCTCTAGCCATTAGCCAGCTAACAATTAGCTTTAGCCCATCCAAACATGGTCTTAGGCTTATGTTTCTTAGCTTATAGCTTAAAGCTAGTTTTTTAAGTAAAACAACTTAAAAACAATCACTTTATACGTGGTAGAGGTGGGTAATTTTGTTATAAATATTATGGTATTCGCACATTTATCATGACAATTATTCCAAACATATTAAATAACCATGAATAATCATTGTTAATAAAGCATGGGCATAAATACTTAAACATGATATTTGACAATATCAAAGAAGTTGGTTCATAATCAAGTAATATTTAAGAAATTTCATAACAATGAACAGTAAAGAAGACAAACAACTAGCAACGAGCTCAAGTTGAGTTTGGATTGTTCTCAGATGTCGGGTTGTCTTAAAAGGCCTTCATCACCATTAGGGATAAAGTATAGACTTGTTTGTGACAACATTACCTCAAATTAATAATTTCAATACCTGGTAGTTTTAAGGACCTTATCAAATGATCATCTAGACCAATGTAAACATATATATAAGGATAAACCAACTAGTAGTGTGCTTACTGGACAGAGAACCGACAAGAGCATATATGAATAGTATCAGCTGACAACAGGGAGTAAACAAAACAACAGTAAAGTTTTTTGAACAGTGTGCAAACTATCATATATATATATATACTAGTAAGGTGCCCGTGCGTTGTAACGGGTATCTACATTTTGAACGGCTGTCCTGCTATTATGATAACATAAAACAAGAAAATATGTTGTGCAAATAATACCTTATACTGAGGGATGATATTGAAGCGATATTTCTATATTTCTATGTAAATGAAGTGTTCTCGACGCCGCTTTCTTGCTGGAGTGGTTAATTAATTAAAGAGGTGAGTAATTAAAGAATGGTCTTGTGTGCTGTCTTCCATCCACACCTGGAGTGGTTAATTAAAGAGGTGGGTAATTAAAGAATGGCAGAACCGGTAATTTTGATGAAATGACGTGGGAAGAAACTCTCACTTTATATAGTAGAGATATATATATATATATATATATATATATATATATATATATAGGAAAAATACTTCGTACTCTCGGGAGTAATTACTCCCATCACTGAAATACCACCCAAATGCACTTTAAATACTCCTTTATCAGTTTGGATACACTCATATACTAATTATAAGATATTCCAATGAGATCCACATAAAAAAACTGCAAAGGAGTACATAGTTTTTAGCATATTTTGTAAATACCTTCATATACGCATATAAAAAGAAGTATGTCTAAAAAGTGTACATACCACCTCTGAAAAAATGTAAATACCACCTAGATGATCTTATATACTTATATACTACACGTACATACTCTCCGTTGCGCGGAATACTCCCTACGTTGTGAGATACAGCATAGGGAGTAATTACTCCCGGGAGTAGAAAAGAGGCTTCATAGGCTTCATATATATATATATATATATATATATATTTATATTTATATATATATATGTCACAAATCATAGTAGATAATCAAATGATCTAACTAAGTATTGCAGTGAATAACAAGCTAATTTTGTTGTCACAAACAGTCTACTTTAACCAAAATCTTCACAGAACAATATGTCTCCACATGCAAGGTCCCCAAGTCAATTAATTGACTGGCCCCTTTGCACAAAACAATAAACAAGTATTCACAGGAGTTCAAAAATACTCACAATGCACCAACTGAAAAGTTAGTGCAGCTGGCTAGGCATGTCGAAGACGCTGTCATAGGAAATGATATTACCACTGTAATATCGTAGAAATCACCGCGATCGATCCAGAGATACAAAGCCACAGACCAATAAATGAGGCAATTCAATCAATGGCCCTGAGATCCCACAGATACCACACAAAGCCACATAACCGTCTTCTGACCAAAGGAGATGAATTTGCCGAATAGGAGCAACAGCAAGTCGGGCACAAATGACCAGCTCCACACAAGTGTAGCACCATTGCCGAATCCAATAATCAGCACAAAGAGCTGATCTAACACCACAAGTCAGCAGGCTTGAGGACGAACCACAAGAACATGATGTGCTCCTCAAATTCACAGAGTCCCTCAAGTATTCGGCCAAGGCTCAATCCCTTCTCCCAATCAATTACGGTTACTCACCAAGGTGGCATCCACTAATTGATTGAGCTCGGATCAACGATGAGGAACACAAGAGGGTCTCAAGTGGATGTATATCTTGCCCAAGAACACAAAATAGAGTGGATTACCAACCGGCCAAAAATGGGGAAACATTTCGAGTTCTTTACCTGTGTGCAAGAACACAAACCTTTTGGAAAGATAAAGGGGCTGAGCCAAGGAGGAGATCGTGCGCCTATAGCCGAAGGTGGCACCTCCGTCGCCATGTGCGGGGCGGTCAAGCCGGGGGACTCAGTCGCCACCGCCCTCGCCTTAACTGGCTCCCCTGTCCCTCTTCTTTACTACGCTTGGGAGAAGGCACCGATTGGTGCTTTATCCCCACTGGCTTGGACCAGCTAGGCTGGTTCGGCCACATGGACCGGGCTGGCCCAATTGGCTCCCTTTTTTCTTTCCAAATTTGGGGCAAACCCCAAATACACCAACAAATTTTACCATAACTTCAGTGACATTAGTCTAAATTCAACCCTCAATAAACAAAAAAAAACACCTCTCATATGCCTTTTAGCCTTTAGTTATATGGAATCTTATGGTTTTTGAAAAAGCTTACTTAAAAACCACTCATTGGTAGGCTTTTTTTTTTTTTAAGTTAGAGACAAAGGCCAAACAAATATGGCCTTATTAGTCATGAACTGAATTGTCCATTATTTCACTGGCTGAGTTGTTCATTATTTATAACACGTATTTCTCATTATCTATAACACATATGTCTTATTATTTATTTCTAATACATACATCTCATTATTTATTCTAATGCATACATCTCATTATTTATAACACATGCATATCATTACTTATAACACACGACCATTTATTTATAACACATATATCTCATTATTTCTAACATATACGTCTCTTTATTTCTAACATATACGTCTCATTATTTACAACACATATGTCCCGTATTTATTTATGATACATACATCTCATTATTTATAACGCATATGTCTTATTATTTATAACGCATACGTCTATTTATTTATAACACATACATCTCTTTATTTATAATACATACCTTTCATTATTTATAACACATACATTTTATTATTTATATATAATTCATTATTTATTTGACATACATCTCATTATTTAAAACACATACGTCTCATTATTTATAACACATATCTCTCATATTTATTTATAATACAGACATGATAAATCTCTTTATTTATAACACATACACATCACCGACTCTTCTAGTTAAAAACCATCTGGGATGATCATTGTGATCATCACAGACAGTTTTTTGCTAGAAGGGTCACCGATAAGTAGTTATCACAGGCTGTTTTTTAAAACCGTCAGTGATGAGAGGTCTAATATAAGTCTTTTTGTAGTAGAGCTCACAATAATTAGATTACTCTCGGTCTTGAGTTCTGACAAAAAAAAATCAATTCTATGTTAGAGATAATCTTGTAATCAGTTTAGGAGTTTTGCTTAGAACCCGATTAGGACAAGGAAGTAGAATCATATTCCGTTTCTTAAGGCTGTAATTTGAGTATAAATTCAGAGGAAGTTCTGAATTTTGTAATCAAGAAAGCAAGAAACAAGCAAAGAGCTAATAAAGAGTAATAGTTGTGTTTGTGCTTCTTCAATGTTTTTTTGGTGTCCTGTTCCAACAATCAGTATCAGAACCTGAGTTGTCGATTCGCTGCCCAAGAAGATGACACAAACTCCGAGAAGTGGTGACACCGGTGGTGAGGCGGCGTCGAGTGCGATGGCGAAGGAGAGTTCCGCTATCTGGCTGCATTATTCGATACTCACGGAGAGCAATTATGCAGCATGGGCAATCGAGATGAAGGTGTATATGAGGGATCGAGGACTGTAGGAAGCGATCATGGACGGCAACGTCGATGTGCGCAAGGATCAGATGGCCTTGGCGGCCATCTACGGAGGAATCCCAGAAGAAACGCTCTTCCTACTGTCCGAAAAGGAGACGGCCAAAGCTGCATAGGAGATGTTGAAGACGATGCATCTTGGCGCCGATCATGTAAAGGAGGTAAAGGTACATACCCTGAAAGCTGAGTTCGAGGGGCTGCGCATGACAGAGACAGAGTCAGTCGACGATTTCACCATCTGGTTGACAACAATCATCAACAAAATTAAAGGGCTTGTCGACAAGATGGAGGAAAGCTATGTGGTAAGAAAATTCCTTCGTGCTGTCGCTGGTAGTTCCTACAAATCATCTTCACCATTGAGCAGTTTAGCGACCTCAAGGTAATGATGATCAAGGAGGTGATCGGTCGCTTGAAGGCACACGAGGAACGGAATAGAGGTTCCCATGGTGGTGAAGAAGAGCACCTACTCATGACGCGCGCTAGTGGGAGGCCCGATTGTCGAGGCGTGATGGTGAGGGCTCCTTCGATGGCTCGAAAGGCGATGCTCGACGATGCCGCAAGAATACAAAATTCAACAAGGCAAAAGTGAAATGTTATAATTGTAATGACTATGTGCATTTTGCTTCAGGGTACTGCAAGCTGAAGGAGGAGGAAAAGGCGCTTCTTGCCGAAACTCAAGGTGACGATAAACCGGTGTTGCTTTGATGCTATATCAAGAGAGTTGAGTCTGGGAAGTTGAAGATGTGTGTTCGCCATCCAAACTCATGTCCATCAAAGATAAGACCAAGACGTTGAGGAAATGTGTTCGCCATCTTGAGTTAAGTAAGTTGAGTACGGGGGTGTTGAGGAGATGCGTTCTCCATCCTGTGTTGAATAAAAGTTGGGAAAACGTAGTTGAGACCGATTGTCTCAATGAGTAAGAGTCGGTGTTACAAGATTAAGGGTGTGAATGTTAGAGATAATCTTGTAATTAGTTTAGGAGTTTTGGTTAGAGTTCGATTAGGATGAGGAGTCCGATTAGGACAAGGAAGTAGAATCATATTCCGTACCTAGGGCTATAGTTTGGATATAAAATCAAAGGTAGTTCTAAGTTTTGTAAGCAAGAAAGCAAGAAACAAGTAAAGAGCTAATAAAGAGTATAGTTGTGTTTACGTTTCTTCAACATTTTTGTGTGTGTCCTGTTTCAACATTCCATGTTTTCTGGAGCACACACTAGCTAGCTACTTGTGAAGAAATTCGCAGTGTCAAATACTAGTACTATACTACTCCTTAGTTGCTACTTAAGACCACCAGCGACGTCATTTCTGAGCACGGTCGACGTAGTTTATACCACGTACACGCGTAAAAGGTACCCCTGATCGATAGATAACCATCACGGGATGATTGATTAGGAGTTTAGAACACAATAAACTAAAGAAGTAAAGATGCTTACAAGTTACAAGACAAGCTTGCGTTGCATCCCCACAACATTCTAGTAGACGAGCTTTTCTCAGGGCCAAAACAATATAGTATTAATTGCGCGAGGCTTACCCAAAGTGGGAGTGGAATTGTTACTCGATCGCTACTAGCGAAAACGACGTGACGTCGATCTCCTCATCAGCTCTGCAGCTTGCGAGCTCGTATAAATGGCCGCAGATTCTAGTTGCCAACCAAGCTGGGAACCAGAGCTGCAAAGCCCATAACCACATGACCGCATAGCTAGCCGCAGTCATCAATTCCATAGCTAATTAATTAGCCAGAGATTAACTATAGTTAAGCAGTAAGCATATAGTAATACTTGCATGGACGCAATGAGCAGCCTGCTGTTTCAGGAAAGCTGGAGGAAGGGCCCGTGGACTGCAGTGGAGGACAGGCTGCTCACCGAGTATGTGCAGCAGCATGGCGAAGGTTGCTGGAACTCCGTGGCAAAGCTCACAGGTACGTACACACACACACGCACAAACATATTGACCATCGAAGCTGTAATTAACGTCCCTAATTTGCACCGTTTTATTTTGTGAACTTTGTGCCAAGATTCATCAGAACTGTTGATGGATTTCAATCCTATATGTCAGGGCTGCGGCGGAGCGGGAAGAGCTGCCGGCTGCGGTGGGTGAACTACCTCCGGCCGGACCTCAAGCGGGGGAAGATCACCCCCGACGAGGAGACCGTCATCCTCCAGCTGCACGCCATGCTTGGCAACAGGTAACCAACCATCTCGTATACACACATGCATCATCAATCAGACGTAAATGTAGATGGAAATTGTAGAGTAGCACTGTAGTGGATGCCCGTACTGTTTGTCTCTCTTCTGTTTGTGCGCGGCGGCGGCGGCGGCGCCTAACTAACCGTGGCGCGACACGTGCAGATGGTCGGCGATTGCGCGGTGCTTGCCGGGGAGGACGGACAACGAGATCAAGAACTACTGGAGGACGCACTTCAAGAAGGCCCGACCGTCGAGGCGGGCGCGGGCGCAGCTGCTCCACCAGCACCAGCTTCAGCAGCAGCAGCAGCAGCGCCAGTGTCTTCAGAGCCTGCAGCTGCTGCAGCAGCAGCAGCAGAACCAGCAGCTCTTGCTGCTGCAACAGCAGCAGAGCCCACAGGAGGCGCCTGATCACCAGGATATGACGGCGCAAGTGATGATGACCAACCTGCAGAACAAGGAGTGCTACTGGCCGGTGTCGATGCCCGACCACTGCGAGCTCCCGGCCGACGACGACGAGCTGTGGGATAGCCTCTGGAGGCTCGTCGACGGGGACGGTGGCTGCGGCGATGGCTCGAGCGGAGGCGAGTACTAATATGCATGTGTGTGGCGTCTCTACGTGTATGTGTACTGTCAGTGTACAGAGACAGTGGAGGACGAGGTACTGCAGGTTGGTATGTTGTTGCAAGGATATTAGTGGTGGTAGTGGTACTTAGTAGCGATAGAATCATACTTAGCCTACTTTTCCAATGCGAATAGTTCGTTATGTTTCATGTTTTTCCTTTTACCCATGAGCCATGAGCAAATGGCATTGTACGAACCCTCTGTTTATCCTGTCACAAAGTTTGCAACAGCAACATGTAATATTGGTTTTGACACATTTACCATCGAGCTAGTTTATCTGCTGGATTTTCTTCGCTTCATGCTTTGATTTTCAAGGGGAAAATGTCGAGTGAAGAGCCCTACCTGACAATATTTTATGCTTAACTGCACCTGCAGCAACATAGGGACGTTCGAAAAAGCATGAACGTACTCAGTGGTAAGTTCAGATTCTGTTCCACCTCTTTTACAGCAGTTCAAGTCTTATAGAGTGCACTCCAGGATTTCGACAAGTGTGGTTTGGTATTCTGAGAGTAGACTGGAAAGTTTGAGCTCTTCTAGCTTTAAGAAGAGTTACAACTTACAGCAGGTGAAGGACATACGACTGAAATGTGGCTATCATATTGGGACCGTATTTAAATGGAACACATATTGTGCACATGTCTAATTCAGAAACCAAAAGACATAACCAGCGTGCATGCCAAGAATGCAACTCAAAAGAATACTCCCAAAGAATTTCCATCAGCAAGAATTAAACGCTCATACCATCCCCAACAATTCAAGGGAGACATTTATGTACAACACAAAATGATGAATAAACACCAGGGAATAATACCTACACCCCCTTTCACCTCTATCAGTTATGCCATTTATCAACCCCTCACACATTTTGCTCATGTACACCACACTTGTTATATCCCAGTATTTCCAATATCTTGGCCACTACGGAGTCTAATAAAAGAAACAAGAGCTGTAGGAAACAAGCTAAAAAAAGGAAACTTTTCTTTCACCTCACAAGTTATTGCTAGAACTTCATTATGATCAAGCAACATCACGGTAGCCGCCCGGAGAAGGATTTTGTCGGTCTGACTGGCCGGTTTGAGCTACGCGGAGAGCTGTGTGAAGGAGCAGCAGTTGGGGAGCGGTTCAGCATTTCGACGGCGGAGGGCACAAGAGTCTGCGAGCGCTGCAGCATGTCAACCATGGATTGTGTCTGGTAGGTATGCATAAGGGTAGTGAGCTCCGTCGAGTCGCCACGCGCGGTGGCTCTCTGCCATGAGTGTGAGCTCAGGCCTGCCAGCATGAAAGCCCTGCCTGATTCCTCGTACCTCTGCCGGCTCTCCACCCTCTGCTGCATCTCCCTCAGCTCGGCGATCAGTGCCAAGCACTGAGTGTCCGAAGAGTGTGCTGCCTTCGACTCCAGTATCCTCCTCCGGCCTTCGAGGATCGACACCGCCTGAGAGAAAGCGCCTCCCTCGGCCGCAGCCCTCGCAGCAGACATGTCCTCCGTGGCCTGAACACGGTGCCACTCACGCTCAACCTCGGGAGACATTCTGCAGTCCACACAACATGCAGGACGCTTAATACTCACTTCTTCACCCTGTAGCTGGATGTTCTCCATAGCGATTGCGTTTTTGTATGTGCAGGTCGGTTTGATCAGCACAGTCTGCCCATGAGCAGCTGGGACATGTAGGGTGATCAGAAACCCCCTCTCCTCATCTGCATAGAGGTCACCGATATCAACTGACCCACTACGTTCATTTCCGGCTACTTGACTTGCATAGCTGCCTGACTTGATGGAGGTAAGTAGCACGCCTTCATCTACACACTCAATACCCAACCGCATCTCCTTAACTACAACACTGAGGAGGCCGCCGATACACTGAGCAAATCCGTCCTGGATTGAGCCTTCGGCGTCAATATATGAAAATGTGCCACTGCAGGTCTCGGCAATAGCATGCAAGGCGGCAGAATCGTGATCTGCACCGAAACCAAAGGTGTGGATCTGCACATGATGGCCTGCTCCAGGAAGGGTTGAAGGCGGAGCAAGTACACTGTAATTTATCTGAACCCCGTCAGAAGATGCGAGTGTGTGTGTGTCTTGACCATCAGAGAGAAGAATGATGCTGCAAACAGGATTCTTCAGCCGACGGTCCTCGACCACCTTAGCACCCTTTTTTAGCCCGTCAGCGATGTTTGTGCCACCACTTGCGACAAGGGAACTGACAGCCTGCAAGGCTTGCTGCCGACCGGTTAGGGTCATTCGGCGAAGGGGCAACAGCCTCCGTGCTGTGGATGAGAAGGCAATGACGGAGAGACGGTCGTAGGGTCCAAGTGTTTGGATAACGAAGCTCATGGCACGCTTGAGAAGTGCAAGCTTGGTCCCTGACATGCTCCCACTGACATCAAGCACGGTCACGAGGTCGAGAGGTGCACGGGAGCTCACCGAGTCCAAGCACTTTGGAGCCTTGAGATGGATCAGGATAGCGAAGACCTTCTGGATTGCTGATTGTTGTATGGCTTGAAACTCTGAATATGTCTTGATTTCAACTGAACCAGCAACTGCATTATGTTCATCCGCTGTTTCAGACTGAGAATCTATGCGCTCATCATCGTTGAAAACGCCTGCCTCGGGAGTACGGAAGACAGGAAGTTGCTCCTGCAGATTTCCGCTGTATCCATGAGAAAGCCTGCGGACAACAGCCATGTGTCCTTCATCGTGGGGCCAATTTACTGGGTTTACTCTAGCTCTTCCATGAGTGGCATCTACAGGTTGAGTGCCCTGGAAGGGAAGTTCTTTCCACTCAGCACGGCATATTGGACAGATAAAGTTGCCATGCTTAACATTTGAAGAGATACAATGAAAATGGAACTTGTGGGAGCATTCAGCAGTGAACAAGGCTTGGCCGTGCCCTGTCCTCATGCCACCAAGGCAAATGGCACAAACTTTCTGAAACCAAAAGGTTCAATAAAGAAAAGTTAGGATGCTAGCATCAGAGCTTGCAACTTACCAAAAACATAGCTTCCGTTAAAATTGGTTATAAAATGTGCTCTGAGTATAGAACTGCATCAAAACAGTAGAAACTTAAAAGCTCACGAGAGTCGCTAAGAAAAAAGAGAAATAGACTAGAAATTCTCACAAAAAAGCAAAACATACCCAGATTATAACGGCTTAGATTAAAAGAAAGAGTCCAAAGATCTCCACCATCGGATATTATTATTTAAAAGAAAATATCTAACCATCTATTTAGCGGACCCGCCCAGATTATAACAGCTTAGATTAAAAGAAAGAGTCCAAAGATCTCCATTATTAGATGTTATTATTTAAAAGAAAATATCTAACCGTCTATTTAGCGGACCCGCCCAGATTATAACAGCTTAGATTAAAAGAAAGAGTCCAAAGATCTCCACTATTAGATGTTATTATTTAAAAGAAAATATCTAACCGTCTATCTAGCGAATCCGGGTTTTAACGGCTTAGATTAAAAGAAAGAATCCAAGAATCTCCACCACTTATTTTGGTGGGACCAGATTATAACGGTGCATATTAATCTATATAGATATTAGAATTGTATAAAAAATACACAATTATAGAAAATATAGTTATATATCAAAGATAATCATACTATAATATTTAGCCGCGCAGTTGTGCGGGTAAATTTGCTGGTTCTAATAATGTGTAATGCAGGTACCATATGTAAGAAATAAAATTATGAGCGATTACTTACTGGAATTGCAGACAAGAAACCATAATGAATTAACAATATGACAAAAGGTTATTTCCCTATATCAAGTGTATCAGAATCAGAATATTCTTTACAAGTCAATGTAATCCATCGGGTTGCATTGTTTTCAAGTCGTCGCCTAGACGATGCCTAGGCGTCCAGGCGGTGGAGGCCGACCGCCATGCCTGGCCGGAGAAAAGCAGGTGCCTGGACGTTCCAGGCGTCGCCAGGGGAGCTCAAGCAGCGCAGTTAGGCGCTGGGAAGGTGAGCTCGGCCGCCGTTGTTCTCCTTTGTCCGTGCCACCGTCCTCCTCCTCTGGCCGAAGGCGCGCTCGAAGCCACTGCGCCCGGTCCACCACCTTTTTCGGGGGCGTCCTCCTCATCCCTGCCACCTCCACCGTCGTCTTCTGTGCCAGCCGCTGCGGGGAGAGGAGGCATGGAGGCGTGTCGGGAACCGACGGGGGAGGAGAGGCAGCGGGGAGAGGAGAGGCGGTGTGGGGGAGGAGAGGCGGTGGGGAGAGGAGGCGTGTCGGGGGGCAACGGGGGAGGAGGCGTGGCGGAGCCAAGATGAGGGAGCCGAGACGGGTCGAAGAAATAGGTGAAATAAAAGGACTCCTCAGTGGAAGAAATAGGGGGAATAAAAGGAAGGAAGAAAAAAAGAAAAAGGGAAGGAAAAGAAAGAAAAAGGAAAAAAGGGAAGAAAACAAAAGGAAAGGAAAGAGAAAAAGGGATGAAGCCATATATTTTTTTTGTGATATATTGATATTGGTTATATATGTATTAGAGATAATTTGATAAATGCTAGACTATTGCTGGTCACCTAATCCTCGTCTAGGCGCCTGCCTAGGCGCCTAAGCGTCCAGGCGCTCGGCTGGCTCCTCACCTCGCCTTATCGCCTTGACAACCATGTCAAATTGTATAAAGTACTCTTGCTATTTCCCTATATCAAGTGTGTCAGCATCAGCATATTCTTTACAAGTCAATGTAATCCATCGAGTTGTATAAAAGACTCTTGCTGCCCAACTGCCGAGACCAAGTCAAATTAGATGCACCCACCAACCACTCAAAACGCATGCAAAGACAAAGCGCAGATGGTTGTCCAATATTCAACTCTTCCCTTTCAGGATCACAGGTTAAGCATGCAGCCACGCAATATTGCAGACATTCTTCAGTGTTCTAACAGCATAACATAGTAAAATACTAAAATACCATGCACCAAACTCAATCCGGTAAGCCATGCAACGGAATTCATGTATTTAAAGGATTCGGTCAAACAATTTTACCTGTATAATACTCATTTGTTAATTTCATTTGGAGTCACAAGGTACAAGTTGGACGAACTTTTCAATTTGGTGATTTTCCCAGAAGAAGAATATCAACATCGTAATTTCCTAAAAGCAAAATCCTGAAACTTATCTCCTAGATGGCACCCAATTAGTCAAAATAAAACTAGGTGTAAAATTCCGACCCATTAGTATGAAGGTTCGTGTGGAGCAATGGTGGGGTTAGTCTTATATTGCGTGTCTAAAGTGAGTTGTAGTATTATATAATGCATGTTGGTTCCAAACATAAAACCTCTGGGTTAACCCTTTTATACGAAGTGAGGACGAAAATGTAAATAGTGTGCTATGCATGCGCGGATCCATCCCACAGTGAGCTAGGACAATGAACGAAATTTGGGCAAGTGTTATACTAGGGTTGGAAAGTGAGATGAACAATTGGTTTCATGAGGAAACAGTGACAAGAGAAGTTTTTATCTACTGGTAATTGTACATAATTGATAGGCAAGAAAGCAAGAGAATTAATGAAACTTCTATGTCTACACCAACTTGTTCCTTCAAGAAGGTTGAATTGGCAGAATTGCGTTGTTCCTCATCAGCGCCCTTGTACGCAACGCATTATGTTCATTCAGGAGAGATAACAAACAAAGCCAGAACAAATATGTAAAAAGAAAAACTCAAATGCATTAGTCCATTCAAATGTGATATAATACATATCTTGTCGTAGAACACATGCATAAGAAGATAACACAATGAAACAAGCAGAAGAAGTAAAAAAAATGATTTCCATCAATTTTAGAGACATGATGCAACAGATCGACCAAATATCAAACTTTTGTATAGATTGAATAAAAACTATTCCTTTACCAGTGCTTTAACATTATTTCATATCTCACTAAAGGCTCTTTATGTAAATAAAAGTAAAATTGAATAGAGTAAACCTGCATTTCAAATATTACTCACTTATGTCCAAGATCATGATGCAACAGGACAAATCCAAGTAAATGCATACAACGATTGGAATAATATTAACATGGAAAAAAAGAATATTAACATGAAGGAACTGTTTTGCACAGGGAAAAAAAAGGATAGCGAGACTGCAAATATTGCAAATTACAGATCTATCACAAATCTGTTCTTAAAAATAGGATGCAACGACCTATAAGTAATAAACTCCGCTGACAATTGATGAGCATATGCCATTTTCGGATTGATCAAACTTATACGCTAAAGCACTCCAAGGGGGAACAAAATCAAGACTGGAGAACAGCCATACTTTCATGCAAGAGATGGCACAAAAAAATCGAATAAGCTCCTGCTGTTTTGTGTTTTAGGATAACCTGTCTCGAGAGCACACAAAAAAAAATGATGAACTTTGTTACACTCCTACGGGGATGTTCTACTGTAGATAATCCAAAACAACAATCTTTTTTATTCGAGAACCGAAACCCGCGCTCCCACAATCCCACATCAAAGCAGCCATTTTCCCCCACATTTCCACACAATTTGGCACGCCAGGTCAAACAAAACAGGATTAAAAAAAAAACCAACATTAAACCGCACCTTCGAACTCCGGCAACCAGAGCTCGACAGCCGCCGCATGGATGCGGACGGCGACTTCACCTTCTCCACCGGCGGTGGAGGCGCCTCCCTTTCCGGCGGCGCGTCCTCGATGGCCCTCTGGCGCGCCGGCACGCGGACGCAGAGCTTGGTGGCGAGCGCGCGCTTGGCGCGACCCCACGCCGCGGCCATTGCTCACGATCCTCAAAGGCGGCTCCTTTCGCACCGCACGGAATCTTACTACTGCTCGATGGAGGAATTGGATCAGAAGGGCAGGATCCCGAGCTGGATCGGTTTTCTCATCGCAGAACAAACTCCACGGTGGCCGCAGGCGCGTGCGGTGTGGTGCGGGCTTTCTTTGCTAGTGTGTCGTGAGGAGAGGAGGAAACGGAGGGAGGACCGGAGGAGTGAATAAAAAGAGGGAAGCCGGGGAGGGGGAACGAGAGAGAGGGAAAGGAGGCGGGGAATTTTGGTGTTTGACTTCCCATTTTGCCCTCACGAAAAGTAGGAGTATCGCTTCGTGGTGTGTACTTGTGCTGGACTGCTTTTTTTTCGTCCTCTCTTCTTTTATTTTGTTCGGAAAATATTTTTTGTTTGGATCTGCTTTTAATGTTTATGGGTTTGATATTTGTGAGTGCGAGGTATTTATAGGCTCTGTAATTAAAATTCAGGATAGATTTCTGTGTTTAAATAGTTGAATCCGTCGGATTTGTCTCTCTTGTTGACGTGAGGAATGTTAGTTTGGTTTTTGTTTGCGTTTGATTCTTAAATTCAGAGTAGCTAACACAGTCTGAATTTTAACAAGGAGCTCTTGCCTTTTGTAACGGGTGAATGGAAACGATCTGTTTGCAGTTTGCTCAATGGGTGGTCGTCGGAAGTCGGCGGTGTCTCACAAAACAAAGTTTTGTTCTTTTCAATCCGAGGGTAAAAATGGCAAATTGGCAGGTGAATACCAAAGTGAATGCTTTTCTTTCTTTTTTTAGACGAACTGGATGGATGTTACGGACGAGACTTTTAAGCTTAGGAATTGCGATACGGAGGATGATGGTTGACCGATTAAATACGGCTTAGCTGGCGCCATGGCATTCATATAGGAATGGCCGTGATACATATCTCCAAGTAAGAGTGCAAGACGAGTAGTAATTGATTTTGTGGACCAAACGCTAGATTTGTTCACGGCTTCAAAGAAACTTCAACAGAACGTTATTTCTAGCCCGTGCACTTGCGAGGATGTCATTTTTTATTATTTCTCAATACTTGTCACTTGCGACAAAACTTTCTTCTAGATACTTGTATAGCAAAAATAGCAAGCATAACATGACATAATATTTTTCAATTAGCATCTCTTTCTTGATATTACAATGCTCGCTTATACTGCATGCCCACAATACACATTACATAGCATATACCGGTATAACCTTGTGAACATCTCTTCATTCCATAGAGGCCCAACAAATAAAGCGTTAGAGTTTTTTTTTTCTTGTAAGAATTACTAGCATATTATCCTTTTTCTTAGCGACTATAAACCACTATCATATTATATAATAGATTTTGATTCCTGATTATATATATACACATACGCACACAAATCAAATTACTTTTTTTTTTCTTAAATTAGCATATTTTTGGAATTTTAATTCGAAATAAAATGAAATTTTATTTTTCACTTAATTTGGAATTAGAAAATAATCGCTAATTTATTTTTTTTATTTTGAATTTACATATTTTTTATTGTGCTTGTCATAGACTTTTTTTTTAGTTTTTGATTGTAATTCGTTTATAAATTCAATTGTTATTTTTATTTCAAATTTACTTTATTTTTATTGTACTTGACCTTGATTCTTTCTTCTAATCTGAAATTTATTTTTATTCAACATCGAATTTAGTTTTATTTTAGAATTATATATAAATCCAAATGTTAATTTTTATTTAATTTTTACTTCGGATTTCTAGCATATTTTTTTTGTTTCTTTCTTAACCCCTCTAGAAGGTATGCCATAAGTTTTAAATATATAATACTAGTTACATGCTCGTGCATTGCTACGAAAAACAAAATTGATAACGAAAAATAAAGATTAAAAAGTAAAAAAAATATTTCACAAGATCAAACATCTATCTTTAACGCTTCGTTTCTTGCGAAAGCTGGCTAATTAAAGCAACGTTTCGTTTTTTGCGTAGCGCAATTAAGCAGGGCAATTAATGACATGGGTAGAACTCACCACTGCCACCAACTGTTGATCGTGCACCGCAGCGTCGCGGATGCGCGTTCCACTTGGCAACAAAAGTAGGCTACTTGTTCCACTTTCTCAATGATTCTAAGGTTTTATCCCGATGAAACTCACTCACCTCCCATGAAACTTTTCTATCTTTCTCTTCATAATTATCTTGCCATGTCACCAAACATGATGATGTGTCACATCATTAGTAATAAAAATGAAACTCCCACTGTGAATGGCCTAAAAGGTCCATAGAACTTGGAATGCAGTTTCAAATGATTATGTAATCCCAGAGCATTATGCCTATATGGTTTCATCTTCAAATATACCATATCTCCCACATTCATCTTCCTTTTAGTTATATTCTTATCTGCAAAAAAAAAAAAAAAAAAAAAAATCATTCTAGATTGTGCCTATTCCAATGAGCTTTTAATGGTTTCAAATGCTACCATTCGCTTCTGTGGGATATTCTGAGTTCCATTTGTAGCTGCATCAGGTATCATTGCTTCAGTAACTTGTGGTGGTTTCATTCCATACATAGCTTCGAATGGTGTCATCCCAATAGAAGTTTGAAATGAGGTATTATACCACCATTCAGCTTGAGATAACCAAAACTTCCATCTGTTGGGATTTGGAAATACCATACATCTGAGATAGTTTTCCAAACACTGATTTACTCTTTCAGATTGACCATCAGATTGACGGTGATAGCATTGCTAAAACGAAGTTTAACCCCTAAGGTCTTGAACAAATTTTGCCACAATGTGCTAGTGAAGATTTTGTCCCTATCTGAAATAATCACTAATGGCAGACCATGCAACATGTATATGTTCTCAATGTAAAGGTCTGCAACATTCTGGACAGTATAAGGACGTTTCATAGATATAAAGTGTGCATATTTTGTAAATATGTCAACTACTACCAATATCACATTGTGCTCTGCTGATTTCGGTAGTCTCTCGACAAAGTCCAGTGTCACTTGGGTCCAAGCCATTTCTAGGACAGGTAAAGGTTGAAGTAACCCAGGATAATGCACATGTTCTGACTTGGTTTTTTGACATACTGGACATACCTTCACATAGTTGCTCACTTCAAGTTTCATTTTTGGCCAATAAAACAACAATTTTAAACCCCCCTTGTCCATCTCTAGCCAACACCATGTTCATGAAGGCCTCAATTCTTTTTGTTGATTTTGTCTCTAATCCTCTATCCAACAATTCTCTTGCATCTGATTTTGGATCTGCTTGATATTTTCTCCCATTTGTTGATTTTGTTGATTCATCTCTGCTACCTTCCCTTTCATTTTTTCGACTTCTCCTATCAGCAGTTAATCAGTTCCTCAAGAGCTCCTTGTTTTACCACCTTGGGCATTTCTCAGGATTTCCTCACCGATCTAATTCTTCAAGAGATGGATCTGGAATTTTACAGAGGAAACATGTTCCCCCAACCCTTTCCCCTCACGAAAATCAAATTCCCACACCGATCTGAGCCATCCACGCAGATCTAGATCTTCAAGAACTGGATTCAGAATTTTACCGAGAAAACTTGTTCCTCCAACCCTATCCAATCAAGAACACCAAGTTTGAAGATTGTTACTGGGCTTTGACAGGAGATTTGGGGGAAGATTTTAAGGAAGATTTGATACAAAATCTATGGAATAAAGAAGAGCAAGAAATGGAGAATAAGTATAAGAGTAAAGCAAGAACAACTAGTGTCTTGTTCATTCGATAGCTCTCCCCATTACAGATGCGGTGCTTAAAGGAAATCAGAATTACGACGACAGCAACAGTAATTATGGTAAACAGTGAACTAAATGATCAAACAATAAATAGTAAGGACCAATATTGATCTCAGCCGCTAGATCATGTCTAAGAGGTATGGGGCAATCACAGCCTTTCAAATTTCATGATATCAGCCTTCAACTTGAACCGTTGGATGTAACTAAATGAAGATATATCCACAAATCAACACCCTGGAATTCTCAACCAGCTAATCTATTATCTATTAAAAGCTCGTGAAAGTCGATAAGAAAAAAGAGAAATAGACTAGAAATTCTCACAAAAAGCAAAACATCTGGCCCTTAATCTGGATGGACCCGGATTATAACAGCTTAGATTAAAAGAAAGAGTCCAAGGATCTGCACCATCGGATGCTATTATTTAAAAGAAAATATCTAACCATCTATCTAGCAGACCCGCCCGGACTATAATAGTTTAGATTAAAAGAATGAGTCCAAGGATCGGGTGTTATTATTTAAAAGAAAATATTTAACGGATCTGAATTATAACGGCTTAGATTAAAAGAAAGAGTTCAAGGATCTCCACCACTTATTTTGATGGGACCAGATTATAACGCTGCATATATATATTGTCGGGGATTGGGATATTCATAAGGACTATTCTGCCCCGACGGTCATGCACTCACCGACCATAAACATCCTCGGACGCGGTATCCAAGGATGGGTCCCGAGCACCCCCATGCTCGGACACGGGCATACCCGCTATGCCTTGGCAAAAAGTGCTCGGCTACGAGCTTTAAAGACGCGCACGAACAAACGTGCTCGACGAGGCTACGGGGCGGTCGAACCAGGACCAAAGGGACCCTCGGAGATCGCCGAAGGACGTGGTCAACCAATAAAACAGGAAAGTGGTGGTTATTTAGTCAAAGATCCAGGGAAGTTACACCAGAAATTCAAGTATGGCGAGAATCAAGGACACGTCCAAAATGGCAACTAGCATGATTTTAGGAGGCAGTTACCATGTATATACCACGATACCTTGTATTTTTTCAACCTCCAACAACTATGAGAGTTGCATCCCATTGCGAGATCCTTGTATTAGTATCATTCTTTACAATACAGAAACGCCTCTAGGCGATCGGGCGTAGGGCTATTATCTCAACCGTGAGAGACACGAACCAGGATAAAATCCTTGTGTTTATGTCTGTTCTAGTGGACCGTCTCCCACGTCTTCGACGTTACACCTTTGATGAGAAAGGGGCTTTGGTTGATCCTCATTCAACAAGTAAGCTCGACGGAGCCCGTTCTCCAATAAATCGGCAATTTGGCGCCGTCCGTGGGGATCGACGAATTCTTTGCCAAAAATATCCCGAAGGCGTCATCTTCCACATCTAACGACCAATACTACACAAATTACGATGAGGAAAGGTATGTAAGAGTTCTTTACCTCAATCAAACTGTGCTTAGAAGGGTTGTTCCTGTTCCGCGCCGAGCACGCACTTCGCTCGGGCGCGAGTCTCTTCCTCCGAGCACGCACTTCGCTCGGGGACTGTTCCCGTTCCTCGCCGAGCACGCACTTCGCTCGAGCGCGAGTTTCTTCCTCCGAGCACGTGCCGGCTCGGATCGTTTCCCGTTCCGCGCCGAGCACGCACTTCGCTCGGGCGCGAGTCTCTTCCTTCGAGCACGTTATTCGCTCGGGGACTGTTCCCGTTCCGCGCCGAGCACGCACTTCGCTCGGGGACTGTTCCCGTTCCGCGCCGAGCACGCACTTCGCTCGGGCGCGAGTCTCTTCCTCCGAGCACGCACTTCGCCGGATCGATCTGTTCGCGCCGAGCACGCACTTCGCCGGGCGCGAGTCTCTTCCTCGAGCACGCGCCGGCTCGGGGCTCGTTCCCGTTCCGCGCCGAGCACGCACTTCGCTCGGGACGCGCCTAAATTCCTCCAAACGAGCATCGCGTTTGGGGACTTTTCTTGTTCTGAGCCAAGAGTGCTCTGCGTTTGAGCACAGGTCTACCAGTTTCTTTCCCTGGACATCTGGTCCATGTCGGAGATCACGGCGGCTCGCTGGTCTCGTCTGTCGATTCCTCGAGCATCTGACCAATGCTTGGGATGCAGCAGTGTGAGTCCGCTCGCTATCTGCTGGTTGCCTAGACATCGATCCATGTCTAGTTCCCTGTGCACTGATCCGTGTATGGGATGCGGCGACATGTGTTTATTCTGATCGCTAGTTATCTTTCCCCTAGGCATTTGATCCATGCTTGGGATGCGGCAGTGTGAGTCCGCTCGCTATCTGCTGGTTGCCTAGACATCGATCCATGTCTAGTTCCCTGTGCACTGATCCGTGTATGGGATGCGGCGACATGTGTTTATTCTGATCTGCTAGTTATCTTTCCCTAGGCATTTGATCCATGCTTGGGATGCGGCAGTGTGAGTCCGCTCGCAATCGCTAGTTGCCTAGACATCGATCCATGTCTAGTTCCCTGTGCACTGATCCGTGCATAGGATGCGGCGACATGTGTTTGTTCACCGTACGCTAGTTACCTTTTGCTAGGCGTCTGATCCTTGCCTAGCGTCCCTGTGCCTCGATCCATGCTCGGGGCGAGTTTCGATCGCATTTTATTTTTCCTTCGGTGCGGCTCGTGCGAGCCCTTTTCCCGAGCATGGTTCGCTCGGGATGTGATAGTATGAGCCTGCCTCATCTATACATTCCTTTACAGTCGTTTCATGACCAGATCTTTGAGGTAAGTGCTTCACCATCAAGAATTCAATCCCTCCTTGAACTTCTCGGTCTCAAGGAGATGACCCATCTCACTTGAGCCTCGGGGACTAGGCTGTCGGGGATTGGGATATTCATAAGGACTATTCTGCCCCGACGATCATGCACTCACCGACCATAAACATCCTCGGACGCGGTACCCAAGGATGGGTCCCGAGCACCCCCATGCTCGGACACGGGCATACCCGCTATGCCTTGGCAAAAAGTGCTCGGCTACGAGCTTTAAAGACGCGCACGAACAAACGTGCTCGACGAGGCTACGGGGCGGTCGAACCAGGACCAAAGGGACCCTCGGAGATCGCCGAAGGACGTGGTCAACCAATAAAACAGGAAAGTGGTGGTTATTTAGTCAAAGATCCAGGGAAGTTACACCAGAAATTCAAGTATGGCGAGAATCAAGGACACGTCCAAAATGGCAACTAGCATGATTTTAGGAGGCAGTTACCATGTATATACCACGATACCTTGTATTTAAGCCCCCTCCAACAACAAGGAGAGGGGCATCCCATTGCGAGATCCATGTATTCGTATCCTTCAATCCAATACAGAGAAACGCCTCTAGGCGACTGGACGTAGGGCTATTATCTCAACCGTGAGAGGCCTGAACCAGGATAAAATCCTTGTGTTTATGTCTGTTCTAGTGGACCGTCTCCCACGTCTTCGACGTTACACCTTTGACAGAAAGGGGCTTTGGTTGATCCCTCATTCAACAAGTAAGCTCGACGGGAGCCCGTTCTCCAATCGTCGATATATATATATATATATATATTAGAGTTATATAAAAATACACAATTATAAAAAAAATAGTTATATATCAAAGGTATTTTTTTTTCGAAAAGGATAGCAGGAGCTCTGCCGTTTCATTTAAGAAGGACCAAGGAACAAGAAACAGTAGTCGCGGCGATTACAACGTTGCATCAAAAACGGTCTAGGAAGGAAAACAACTAAAGAACAACACCTAACGCTGGAAAAGGTTTTTGGGGGAAAAGTAGGAGGCCAACCGGGCTTTAAGAGAAAAACTTTTGGGCGATATCGTAGTTGGCTAGATCCTGCAACGCTTGCTAAACAACGGTAGGGTCTGAAGAGTACCTATTATTGAAAATGCGAGCGTTACGCTCCTTCCAAATATTCCAGAATCCGTAGATTAAGATCCTGTCAAGCTTCGTGTGGAGGTCCTTTGAACTAAGACTGCGCAAGTCCTGCCACCATGAAGAAACCGTGGAAACCGTATCGTCGTCCGTCCCGGATGGGGCTTGGATTTGTAACTTTAGGAACAAGGTGAACCAGAATTGCTTTGCATAAGGGCGCGACAACATTAGATGAGTGGTTGACTCAAGCCCGGAGTCACAAAGAAAACAGCCTGCATCATGGGGCTAACCTCTGAGGGCCAAGTTATCAGCGATTAAAATCCTATTTTGCACCAGAAGCCAAGCAAAGAATTTTCATTTGTTTTCGGTCTTTGCTTTCCAGATTGAGTTGAAATTGTGGTTCGACATGGACCCGTAGAATTGATCCCTGTAAGTCGACTTTGCTGAATATCGTTCGTCCACTGTCCAACGCCAAGAGATGGCATCTGGAACATTAGATTGCAGATGGACTCTTGCAGTCGGAGGTACCTTGTGGGGAAGTTCTTCATCTTTGCTGAAAAATCTTGCAGGACGTCCGGTAGGTTCACATCCTGATAGGAGGTACCGAAAATCTTAATCATCAAAGATAATTATATCATAATATTTAACCGCATAGTTGCACATATAAATTTGACAATTACTTCGAAAATTCGGAGTCATCGATTCTTCAAATCTGACACATCCAGGGATTAAAAAACCGACTAAAATCGTCGAAAATCGCCTGTATCGCTGGGGTTCGATATAAAAAACCGGTCGATAAACCGGCCCGATTAAAAAAAAAATTGGAAAAAAATCGAAAATTCGAAAAATTTTACGTGTAAAAACCGGTGGAAATTGGGCGATTTTCGTCGAAAATTGCTACAAAAAGTCGACCACACAAAAAACGCAACATGATTGTCGATTTTCCACCGATAATCGTCGATTTTTCACGATTTTTGAATTTTTTTCAAAAAAATTCTGGTTTGTGAATTTATGCGATTTTCGACTCGATTTTCGCAATTATCAAATTTTATTGTTCATCCGATAATCAAGGAAACGATATCACCTTCCCGCTCGCCCCCCGCTAGTTGTTGCCACGCGCGCGGACCGGTGCTCCAGATGCACCCGCTCCCGCTCCGAGCCCGTCATTCGCGGTCGGACAGGGCCGGCGTGGCGGCATCGGCAGCACCGCGCCGTGTTGGCAACTTGGCATGCCATGCCAGGCACGGACTTGAACTGCGTGGATTTTGGTCCAAATCGCGTCGATTCGTGCACAATTGCACATGTGCTGGTTCACCGCTTTGGCAGAAACGTTGAAACAAGGAATATATCTCCTCGCACAAACACGTGCACGCGACGGTGAAATTAGTAATAGACAATTGATGCGCAGCGCATCCATCCAACAACATGCTGCAAGCATGAATTGGCATGGACAACGAGTGCGTACATCCATGCCACTGTTTAGAAGTACTAGTTCGGTTAATAATACCCCAAGTTGCCGGTGCCTATCAGCTGATGCAACTTAATTAAACTAGTGGTAGATGCTAACCCAATGGCTGTCGCGAAAACGTGATCCATATTTGCTGATTAGATGTTGTCCTGTTCCGGTCAAGGTTTGGGTGCTACCAAACGAAAAAAAAAAAAGGATGTGTGGACGATTGAAAAGGCATTGATTTGGGCTTGCTAAGAGCACACCGCACCGCCCGGTTGAAAGTTTAGCTACATCAGTGGCAGATTCGAATCAACGTTCAACAGAGTCGAACAGCAAGAGAAACGTGTCAGATCAACATAATGTCCCTATTGTTACATTCTTTTTTTTTCTCCCCTTTTACAAGTGTGCCCTTTGATAATAAATAATTGTATATAGCTGAGAAAGAACAATTAGTAGTATAGCAGTAAAGATCCCATTAAATTTACATATAAATCTTGTATTTCTAAATAAAATCATTCAAACTATAAACTTTATATTTCTCCACTAGAGAGTATTTCAGAACAGTAGCAACTACCGTCTCCCCATCCAACTCTCAATTATTGCCCGTATTTATAGATGCCCAAACTCACAGTGCTTTTGGCAAGTTGGTTTGCAGGGTTTGATCGTTCAGCGTATAAAATGAATCACCACGGCGATAACTATCACGGAAGCTACAAAAAAATGTCAAAGGCCGACAGAGACATGTCATCAGAGATACGCCGTGCGTGGTTGCATGGGCACAAAACGCAGCATTGTTAATGGTTTCTGGCATGCCCTGTTTTCCATGATCCGGACGTGTAACCACGATATTATGCGATAACACATCAGGAAAATTAAAGAAACAGCACTCCATCTTTGGAATCCAACGGCTAAAACAGCTAGCACATCGCATATATGCAATCCAGCAGGTAACACAGCGTAGACCACCAGTGGGATGGACACGAGTAGCTCGTCAAGCGGTTGCATGTACCTATCGAAAAAATCACTGCAAATATCAAGTCCAGAACCAGAAGCGTCGACCGATGAGCTATCCTATTAACTCGCTTGCATGCACTGGTCAGCAACAGTCCAAACATCAGGTCCCGCAAATACTCCCTCTGGTTAAATGCCCTTTGAAAAATACTCGGTTTGTGTGCATGGAAAACTAGGGTTCTTGCTAAGACGCACGCGCCAGAGCCTTCGGTCCACATGTTTTCCGGCGTGGTTGTTGGTGGATGACTTGGTGTTTGGGGCTTTGGACTTGGCACGGAACACGGTCAAGTTTCGGGAGTCCATACTTCGCCTTCGCTCGATCGATCTCCGGACTCCATTTTTGGTTCGGGATAGGGCGGAGTAGTCCAGGTCTAAGCCTCGGGTCGGTTCAAAGACTATTAGGCTAATTTTTAAATTTATATGAAATTTTTTAAAAATTACATACGTTTTTTTTAGACCTGATCTGGGTGGCTCGAGGCCTGACTCCGTCCTTGGTTCGGGAGTCCAACCATGGGCTAGCAGCCTAGCAGTATGAGATCGAGTGATGTGCCGGTACGTACGTACGATACAGTTTGCGCCAGCTGGGTGCGTAGTTGGCTGGCGGGACGGTTTCATTCCGAGAATGTTCAATCGCCGTCGCCATGCTGCCACCCAATTGAACTCGACGTGGCATGGCGGTCGGCTTCTCGACGTCGGATCAGGAAGTCCACCACGGGTCGCGATCATGCATGTGTGTACTAGTCGTACGTGCGTTCCTGCTTGAGAGATGCACTTGTCAACGAACCGCATTCAGCGGTGTTAAGACAAGAAACCATGGTTGTGCTTGCCGTATTCCACCAACCAACCGGCGAGTATCTATGTGTGAATCTGATACATCATACACGTAGAGTGAAAACGGATCGGATACGGTCGGATAATGGTTTTATCATATTTGTTTTCATATTTTTTATCGGATGCAGATACGGATAGTCCGGATACGAATACGAATATGGATAATGTCGAATACAGATACGGATCGAATACGAATGAATCGAATACGGTTACGAATATTTATCGGAACATGATAACCCCTTACATTGTACATAAAAAATCAACAAAAAACATATAACTAGTTGATTTGGTCAAAATATTATTGAAAATTGAACAAATATAAACATTTTCATTCACTTAGACAATAGTTAGATACCATATCGCAAACAAAATTATGTAAGACTTAGTTCACCACGCACATATGATTAGTTAATCATACATGTAGATTAAAACACAAAATAAAGGTGATACTTGCTCAGAGATACAAATGAAAGTAAGCATATAACACATTAAAAGTTTGAAAATACTTAACTACCATGTCTTTAGAAAACATATATAACACTTATATGTAATGACCCAAGATTTGTATTCTTTATTAAATTATGTTTAAAATAATAAATTATTTATTTTATGAGTTTTTATGAATTTTTAGCTACTTATTTATAATATTTCCTATTAAAAACAATAATTTTTGAAATTTTTAGATAATTAAAAATCTTATAGAATATTAAAAATATTTTTTTAAAAAAAAATTATAGACTATGTCAAGCATTTTTTCAAAACAATTCGTAATTTTCGGAGCTACTCTCCCAATTTTAATAATTGAAACTTGATTTATAGATCAATTAAATTAGAAAACAATTTTAAAATTTACAAACCTTTTTGGGCCAAAACAGTAGCTTGGCCAAGCCCACATGTATATCCGGATATCCGACCCGTCACTATCCGGATTATCCGAATCAGTATCCTTATCCGACGGATAGTGAGATACCGAATCCGTATCTGTATCCGACAAAAAAATCCGTATCCGTATCCAATCCGATATACTATCTGGCAAATATCCGATCCGACAGAATCTGTATCCGGATCGGTCGGAGCCCACCACGGGTCGCGATCATGCATGTGTGTACTAGTCGTACGTGCGTTCCTGCATGAGAGATGCACTTGTCAACAAACCGCATTAAGCGCTGTTAAGACAAGAAACCATGGTTGTGCTTGCCGTATTCCACCAACCGGCGAATATCTAGGGGTGAATCCGATACATCATACACCACAAATTTCTGCCGTCGTCAAACGAGGAAGAAAAATAGTAATGCTCTCCACAATTTCTTTTAGAGTATACTTGTGGGGCATATAGAAGTAATCACTTATCTAGCATTCTGTACATCGTTTTTTTTTTAACAAATCTAGTCCCTTCTCCACGCATGCTTTTGCAAAAATGGCCTCTTCCTCATCGCAAATGGCGTGGCATGTGATATATGTCATCTGCCACGCTCGGGGAGTACGGAAGGCCACCAGCTCATCGAGAGCTCGAGTAATTTTAACTAAAAATAGGTTGATTTTAAATTTTTGTTAAATTTTTCAAATTTTTGTTAAATTAGACTGGTTTACCGGCCGATTTTAGATGTCGAACTAGCTCAATATGATCGAAAACTGTGGTTTTTGAATGAATTTTATGGTTTTATGAACCCTGATTTTTTACACTAAATATGTACATACTAGGAAGGTACGCGCGGCGCACGCCGCGCGCGTGACCGGGAAACGAATTTGTTTTTTTTTCGGAGAAAAAACGGACTATGAAACAATTTTTCCCGGAAAAAACGAGGAAAAACGACGCAAAACATTTTTTCCCATGCTCTGGAGACAAAACGGACAATAAAAACATTTTTTTTCCAACAAAAGGATAAATGATGGACGAAAAATGGATTATATATATATTTTTTTAGAGAAAACGGCAAACGAAAACATTTTTCCCATGCGCCGGAGAAAAAACGGATCACAGAAACATTTTTTCCGAGCAAAACGGAGAAAAATTTTTTTTAAGAGAAAATGGCTAACGAAAACATTTTTCCCGTGCTCCGGAGGAAAAACGGATCACGGAAACATTTTTTCCGAGCAAAATGGAGAAAGGAATTTTTTTTTAGAGAAAACGGCCAACGAAAACATTTTTCCCATGCTCCGGAGGAAAAACGAACTACGAAAATATTTTTTACGGGCAAAACGAAGAAAGGACCCGAACGTAAAGCACAGGGACCTATTTGTTATAATTTTGGACCTATCCGCTATTTTGAAAAATTAGAAAAAAGGCTCGTTCGCTATTCGCATTTAATGGGGGCTCTCTCTGTAAAATACCGAACGAGGGACCTAAACGCGAACCGGAAAAATTTATTCTCCTCTCACAGAAAATCGCACAGGGACCTACACGTAATTTTGAAGAAACGGATGATCTTTTCGCGAAATAGAGGAGAGAGAGGTTGAGGGTGACGTGGGGGGCTGTGGTGCCCGGAATCCTTCCGGGAATAATAGGCTTAAGATATATACTTCTAAATTTGATGAACACCAACGTAAAATCTGAAACTTCACCCTGATGGATCGGCGTACACCTGCATCACCCGTAGCCACGGCCAGCTTCCCCGCTCTCCCCAAATGGGCACAAAACTTCCGTTGGAAGTTACTGAATAAACAAGAAGCGGCCCAATAAACAAATTCTTTCTTAGAATAGGCCGAGTAAATAACTAGTGGACATCAGGCGGACAGTGATCCAAATGGACTATTAATGGGCTGTGCATAGAGGGCCACGTATACACACGTATGAAGATCTCTGCACTGCAGTTCCAGATACTCCTTTCGCAAATTTGAAGTTATAAAAGCAAATTAAACATACGAATTTGTTCTTCCACGACAACAATTCATTCATGCGTTCGTGCATCTAGAGAAACCAGTTAGCTACCGGTTTACCTCCTTCGGATCCAGAGCTTTCCGCTTCTTCTCTAGCCTTGGGCTGCTGCTGCTGCTCGGCTGACACCTCAAGCGCCCTCCGCGACCGCAACAGCATGGCGCGCATGCATGGCCCGACGACGTCGCCTCCGCCTCGTTCGACATCCCTTCTGGCGCTGCCGCGTTGGCCCACGCTGCCCTGACTGGCGGCCCGCTCAAGGATGCCACCGAGTTCATCGCCGCTCCACCGTCAAATCCAACCACCGAAGACAACCGCAGCAGTTGCGTCGAATTGGCGCGCTGCTGCGCGTGCGCGCTAATGCAGGCGAGCATGTACGCGTGTAGCTCTGCCGGTGAGCTCGGCCTCCAGTGCAGCGCTCATGGGGTCGCCGCCCCGTGCGGCTTCCGATTGCGCCACAGCTCGCTGCCGGTTCTCGAGTATGTCCACCGCCTCCTGGTGCGCGCCCCGCTCTGCCGCCGCCCTCGCCGCTGCAGTGTCCTCGGTCGCCTTCACCCGGACGTGCTCCCGCTCCACCTCCACTGACTTTTCGGCGTCCACCACGTGTTCTGGCCTCAACACCACCGTTTCCTTGGCCGTCACGTTGACGTCCAAGCCGGCAGCCGCGTCTCGGTAACTGCAGGTCACTTTGATCAGAGTTGTCTCGCGATGGCCAAGTACTCGCAGTGTGTCTTGACGACCACTGCTGCGTTGGATGCTGCACCTGCAGGTCGCCGGCTATCAAGTGGCCCAGAGGCCGGGTCCACCTACTCGTCGTCGTCGAAGACGTCCGGTTCCACGGGCTGGACGGGTGTCTGCACGACGGGCACGGGCTGTGGTGGGCTGCACAGCATGCATGGGCTGGTGCCGTGGTAGTGGCTGCGTGGGTTGCGTGGGCGGCATGGACGACGGTTGTGTCGGTCGCACGAATGGCAGCTCTCGCCACTGCGCATTGCAGAGTGGACAGACGAGGTGGCCGTGCTCGACGCTGGCGGAGATGCGGTGGAAGTGGAACGTGTGGGAGCACTCGGCCGTGAAGATGGCCTGCTCGCCGCCGGCGCCCATGCCACCGAGGCAGATGGCGCAGGGATTACTCTGCGTGCAAGAAAGAACAATATCAGAAATCTAGACGGTTCAGAATCCAGAAAGGATGTATTAGTATCTTAATGCTACGAGCAGATTCAGTTGATCATCGTGTATGTTCTAAGCCTGAAAGAAAATGATACCTTCTCTATGAACCAATCGATATGTTGAATGGATGGTACACAAGAAATTTTGATTAGAGAACAGCATAATCAAACGAATAATTTTACCACCTGGTCAGCACCTTCCATCCCTAGGAGCGCAACTGCTCTGAACAAGTTAGCACAATAGCCGTGACATAAAATGAGCCTGATGCTTCTGTTAAATTATTTTAACGTAATATAGTTTATATAAATTACAAAAAATTCTTATAATAAAATATCTATGTGTGATGATTGTTAGACTAGTTTGGCAGAGCTCCAGATCCCAGCTCTACCTCAGAGCTAAAACTTGTAGATTAAAATAAAGTGACTTAAGTTTATAATTTTATTCTAAAATGTAAATAAGATGATCCACCTAAACACTCTTAATATACACATAACTCCAGCTCTACGAATTTGGTGGAGCTGGAGCTCTGCCAAACAAAAATATTGAGAACCTATAGGTGTAAATCTCTCTCCTCTCTCTTCCAAATATTTAATTGTGTATGAACTTGCAATGCTTCTTGGCTGCCTACATGCATGTATTAAAGCACAAAACTGCAATAAGAATAAGTGATGAATTGTTGGTTACATGCATGTATTAAAGTAGAGTTTTAGTTATGGCAATGGAGTTTTGCAACATTCAGTTGCAATGCAAGCGGTGAATTGATATTCAATTGCCTTCCTTTCGTTTCAAATGCAAGTGCATAGAGAATTAAAAGAATTAAAGTGACTCTTTAGTGCAAGAAAAATGATGCATTTAGTGCGAGAAATTGATCTGGCTTCTCTTCCTCACACTAGCTTCTCTCCTTGCCTATATAAAAGGAGCCTTCTCCTGTACATAAGAGGCATGAGACAAGGAACTAGAGATGATAATGGGGACCCGAAACTCGAAACTCGATGGGTATTTACTCTATTAGAGGTCGGGTATGAACTATTTTTCATACCCGCGGGTCTATTAATGGGCAAAAGTTACTACCCAACGGGTAGAGTGGGTACGGGTCTGTTCTGGTATTATCCATACGTATTCATCCGTGGGTCTAATCCACTAGCAATCTGGCCCAACTGCCCAAAGCCCAACTCTGCAGCCCGACCGATCAGCCCATCAAAATCTCTAAACCTTAACTGTCTTATAAGATATGCTGCCCAAGGCCTAACTGTGCACGATAATATAATGTTTAATTTTTAATACAGATGTCCATTTCATTTTCGTTGAATTCCCTTATAAGATATGTGTGCAGCAGCTTGCAGGGGCATCTGTCCATAATGCGGGTGCGGGTCCCTGTCACCCGCACGGGTACAGGTACGGGTAAATTTTGTACCCGCGTACGGGTATGGGTATTGTAGCGGATGAATTTTACTAACACGGGTATGGGTACAGGGTGGTGATATCCGTCGAGTACAGACCCGTTGCCATCTCTACAAGGAACTGAACATTGAAGAGAAAGAATATTACACACATCAAAGAAAAGGAATATAAAAGTTCTCTAACTATTGAAGGAACTATAAAGGTAAAGAAGGTAGAGAGGAGAGAAAATTTGATATGCAAAGAGTCAGTATATCTCAAGATGGGTTTGTATCTTTGCACATATAAAAGATGATTTATGTTTTTACATTTATAAAAGCTGCTTTTTGGTTAGATGTAAATTGTTAAATGATCTTATAGCTTCCACAATTTATCTTCATCTCAAGGGAAAGAACGGCGCAGTTGGATATATCGTTATGGTTGCCACGGTATAATGACCCCGACTCGTCCATGCTTCCTTTAGGATCAAGTCATTGATTGTCCAAATTAATGAAAAAGAATAAATCCTCATTAATGAATTATTTTTCTACTTGAAAAATGAATAATGATGTCACTCCACTAATTTGTTTTCGGCCGAATTAATTTACCAAAGTCATAATCATAATTTATCAAGAATAAAATAAATTTAGAAAATCCTATAGAGACTGACAAATAGGCTGGAGTCTATGAACCTAGTCCACAGCCTCGCGCGATTCACCGTGAACTCGTTACACCGGAAGTTGATCGGCGGTGACACAATGGTGACGCAAGCACGCACAAGCGACAGGTCCGTGAGCGACACTTGGCGAAATCTCGGACGTTCGTATTGGATTTAACGGCGAGGAAGATGGCCTGCGAACTCAACGGTGGCGCACTCACCATACTTGGAAACAACGACCATGGCGACGCCGTCTCCTCGTCGGATTTGCGTGGATTTGGTAGAGAATGACTTGAGGATCTCCAATCTGGACTTGATTTCGACAGAGAGGCGGCAATGGAGGAGACCCACACCGATGTTGACGACAGTGAGCTCCAAGAACTTCAACGAGCTCATTATCGCTAACCAAGGCACTTCTGGTGACCAAGCTTGAGGCAAAACACACGGCTCGAGATGAGGAACCTCGGACGGGGGTTGGGTGGCATTAGATAGGCCTCGGTTTCAATGAAAGCACAGATTCTGCGGTGAAAAAAATAGCAGCGGTGAAGTAGAGTCCCGCTCAGAGACGATAAGCATGTGCATGCCATCTGTCCCGATGAACAATTGGATGAAGCGCTAGTGTTCGGATTTCTCTCCACCGTCTGATCTTTATCAAAGGTCTAATTTCTAGGGCTTTGTGATAGGGGTTGGGCTGCGGGCTGGCTAGGAAATGAGCTGCAGCTCACTTGGGTTTCAACCCAAGATTTATTAAACTGATTTCCCAATTTTTTTTTCTATTTAATATAATTATAAGAATTGAATAAAGCCGAGATAAATAGCAAAATACCGGCAACATTTCAAAAAAATTCTAAAAAATATTATAGGGCATTCGGGACTCAAATAAAATATTTTTAACAAAATTTTATCTAAACTTTTCAAATTTTTAAATAGACTTTAACAAAAGGCTTAATTCAGATAGATTCTAAATAATTCAAATAAATTCTCAAAAACAAAAAATGCACAATAATTTCGTAAAATGCAAATTTTGGGATGTTACAGTTATTCAAATATGTTTGGATTGTATCTTGTTGTGAGTGAATCCGAATCTATCTCTAATGGGTTTCTACTGTAAATGTAGCATCCTATTGTACAAGAGAATTGTCGGGGGGTCGGGTAATTTCCATAAATTACCTCGGATGCCACCAACGACCGAGCTCGCTCCCGCCCGAGCTACCAGGAGGTCGTTACCCTGGATTGTCTAATCAGAATTCGGAGGGCTACGCATTCCGGCTGATTCCGAGCTCGGGCTCGGGTGGGACCAAGAATGCATCGTATTCCAGTCGATTCCAAGCTCGGTGTCGGCCATCGGCCAACCTTATGTGGTCTCGGGGTCGGTGGGAATAACCACCCGAGCGTAACTTCCGTTGGCCCGTTACGTTTCCCGTGGGAGCGTGGCGGAAGGATAGGATCCACCAGTTGCCACGTTTGGACGAGGTCCAAACGTGCGGGTAGTGGGATCGTGGAGTTCGATCCTTTGTAAGCTATAAAAGCGTCCCCATCGTGAGGGGACACGGAGGCGACAACATACCACGCCGCATCGTAAGACTCGGACACATTGCAAGAGTAAGCGAGAGGCTGGAGTAGGGCTATTATCTCTTTCTGAGAGGCCCGAACCAGGGTAAGCTGCTTGTTTCCACGCTCGTTGAAATCGGTGAGTCGTTCTCGAGTAATCCCTCACGTAAGAAGGGGTCACGGTTGGTCCCTCCACCAACAAGTAAGCTCGGCGGGGCCTGTTCCCCAATCGTCGGCAGTGGCGCCCGTCAGTGGGGCTCGACTTTCCCTTTCGTGAGGAATCAGAAGAATGTCGAGAATCCAGAACCACCAGGGCTCGCCCCGAGATCGAGGAAGAGGACAAGCGATTCTTCGACAATGGGGCGGCGGCGTCGCCGTATTAAGAATCAAGACGGTTCGAGAGCTTTTCCTGGAAGCGGCCACATCGGGCGATTCTTTCGCTCGACTCGGCGCCCTCTCGGACGGCGAGTACGGCGAGCTCTACGATGGTACGGACATCCCGACCTCTACGAGCTCGACCAGGGGACCGCTTCACGGGAGACACCGTGATGTCCCCTCGCGATCCGTCCAATCCCGTAACGTCTTCGTTGCGGAAGAGGATAAATGCCGAGAGCAAATCCGGCTCAAGCGGCGTCTTCACCGCTCTGGCGGCCAAAGAGCACTGCGAGCATCCCTGAATCGGACCGACGGCTTACGCGGCAAGTCCGAGGTGGCCTGGCCCGATAAGACCAGGGCCGAAGTTCGCGAGAATTTCCGCAGCGTCACGGGACTCGGAGCCCGTCGCGGCGACGAACGAGCTCGTCACCCCGCGTTCCCCGGCGAGGAAACGCCTTCAAGCCAGCCCGCGGTGGTGCGCAACCTCGAGAGTTTCGGCGAGTCGACCTAGAAGCCATGGCGCGGCCGTGGCCAAGCGACCTCGAGGAAATCGCCACAGACATAAGGGCGCAGAGGCCTCCGGGAAAGGCGCCGAGCAATTCTGAGAACGCCGCCCGGCGTCCGGCGCCACCACCCAGATGACTCACCGCCGCACCCAGTGGATGGCGCGGCCTTGGCCGGGCTCGGGAGGGCACCGAGCAATTCCGGGGCTCCTCGGGACCGGCGGAATCACGAGCCACAGGCGAACCGGGCCGAACATTCCTCATCGGGCCACTCCCCATCCTACAGCGTAGGGAGACTTTCTCTCGCTGGGCCCACTAACCTCGGGCTCGGTGGTGGGGATCGCCCGGCCGCGCGCTTCGTGGTGATCGCCAAACGATCCGTGTTCGGTGCGGGCGTTCGCGACGTCCGCGACGAGTGACCTGGCCGACAAGGTTTAAGCCGGGCCACATCGAGAGATTCGACGGGACTCGAGAACCCGACGAGTTTCTCTCGATCTACACCACGGCCATTTTAGGCTGCCGGGGTGATGAAAGGGTGATGGCCAACTTTACGCCTGATCCTGGGCCGGGCGGCTCGGGCGTGGCTGTTCAACGAAGGAGAACTTCGATCCGGTCTGGGCCCGGTGGCGGCACTCTCCGAGCCAACTTCCGGAGTCGCTACGTCCGCCGGGGAAGGCGCGACCTTGGCGTCGTCTGACGGAGGCGAACCTGCGCCCGATTCGTCGGCGCTTCATGCAAGTGCGCAATTCCATCCCGAGCATCTCGGATGAGGCGGTCGTCCGGGCTTTCAAGTTCGGGGTCCGAGACGTACGCTTTACTCAGGACCTCGAAATCCACCCGGACATCACGACCAACGGTACATTCGCATGGTGGCCAGATTCGCCAGCGCGACGAGGCCGTCCAATGGAAGAAGCTGCTAGACGAGGGAAAGCTGCCCCCTCAGTCCGGGCTCGAAGGGGCATCAAGCCGAAAGAGCGTAAGCTCGATCGAGAAAAAAATCAAAAAGAAGAAAAAATCCTCCGTCTCCGGCGTGGTGGCAGCCATCGAAAGACAACGGCCGACCTCGCGATAAATGCAGGGGGCCCCGAAGGAAAGGTCGGCCGGTTCGGCGGAACAACGAGCGTAACCGGGGCGACCAAGAGCCTTGGCGACCAGCGGGCGGGCTAGTGCCTATACGCCCGCTCCACGGCGCATGGGCACGACCTTCGAATTGCGAGCGTGGGCCTCCCGCTGGAGCGATTCTACAATGGTAAGGGTCCCATGCCCACGCTCCCGAGATGGAAGGAGACGTCAAGGGCAAGAAGCCCGCCGAGGAGCAAGACACCGGCATGGAGTACCAAGAGCGAGAAACCACATCGCCGTGATATTCGGGGCTCCGCCGCCTATGGGTCGCGTCGGGAGTTAAAGGAGGCAGCGAGGTACTCCGTGTCACTCGAGGAAGCCTCTGTTCGGCGGCTCAAGTGGTCCGAGTGCCGATCACCTTCTCAAGGGCGACGCCCTCTGGGGATAGCGAAACCCCAAAGGCTTCCGATGGTCGTTAGCCCAACGATCTGCAACACCATGATGAGTCGGGTCCTTGTGGATTGCGGGAGCTCCCTGGACTGATATCCGCCAGGGTCTTGGGCGAGATCACGGATCCTCGCTCCAAGATCAAAGCCTGGTGGTCCGTTCTACGGGATAGTACCGAGCGTCGGTCAGGCCACTCGGCGGATCGTCCTGCCCGATAACGTTCGGCAATCCGAGCAACTTCCGAGCGGAGCTAATCACGTTCGAAGTGGTCGATTTCAGTCGGCTTACAACGCCATCCTGGGCGACCAGCGCTCGCCAAATTCATGGCCGCCACTCATCACGGGTACCAATGCTTGAAGGTCCCGGCCCGTGGCGTGATCACGATCAAGGAAGCCCGAAGCAGCTCTGAGCTGCGACGAGAGGGCGTTGGACATGGTCGGTCAAGCGCCCCAACGCGGGCGAACAAGAGCGAGGAGTTCCGGCCCAAGGCTAGCCTCAAGGCGGGGAGAAACCAAGGCCATCCGTTGTGCGACGCAAAGCCAGACAAGGTCGTACACGTGGGGCTTCCTAGATCCTAAATAGGAACTCGAGCTCGTGACCTTCCTCAGGAGAAGCGCGGACACGTTCGCACGGGAACCGTCCGAGCATGCCGGAGTCCCAAGGGAGGTCGTCGAGCACAAAGCTAGCGATTCGGCGACAAAAGCTTTGCGGCGAAGCTTCAGCGCTTCTCCCGGAGAAGCAAGCCATCATCGAAGAGGAAGCTGGACAAGCTCCTCAAAGCGGTTTCATTCGGGAGGTCGACCATTCCGATTGGTTGGCCAACCGATCATCGTGATGAAGAAAGGAGGCAAGTGGCGCATGTGTGTCGATCTGCGGCTGAATGCCGCATGCGAAGGACAACTTCCCGCTAACTTTCGGATAGACCCGGTTGGTCGACGCGACGGCCGACTCGAGGCGATGAGCTTTACGGGCGCCTACTCAGGCTATCACCAGATCGGCATATCGCCCGAAGCGATGAGGAGAAAACTTCCTTCATCACGCCCGTTTGGCACATTCTCGCTACGACCATGTCCTTCGGTCTAAGGAACGCGGAGGCGACCTTCGGCGCCTTATCACGAGAAAACCTTCTCGAACCAAATAGGTCGGAACACGGAAGTGTATGTAGGCGACATAGTCGTCAAGAGCAAGATGGCCTCGGACCATGTATCCGATCTAGAGGAGACTTTTCATAACCTCAATAAGCATCGAATAAAGTTAAACCCTGAAAAATGTGTGTTGAGTCAAAGGCGGCAAGGTGCTCGGATACATGATCGTCCCACAAGGAATCGGGGCCAACCCGGAGAAGATAGAAGCCATCGAGAACATCGACCACCGACTTGCACTCGGGAGGTCCAGTCCTGGCCAGGAGAATGGCGGCCTTAAGTCGTTTCATCTCGCGGCTCGGGAACGTGGCCTACCTTTCTTCAAGGCGCTCGGAAGCACGACGGTTTCACTTGGGCCAGATGAAGCGGAACCGCTCTTTCAAAGAGCTTAAACTATATTTGTCGAGACCCGGTCTTGACCACGCCAAGTAGGAGAGGTCCTCTTGCTTTACCTGGCCGCCACACCCCATGCGGTAGCGCCGTCATCACGATAGAGAACGGGGCGAAGTGCAGCGCCGATCTACTACATCGGCGAGTGCTGCACGGACCAAAGGAGCGTTACCCGAGGTCGAAGCTCCTTTATACGCTCCTCGTGGCCTCGAAGAAGTTAAGACACTACTTCCAGGCACACAAAATCCAAGTCGACCAACTTCCGTGAGAGAAATTCGGGAATCGGGGCATAGCGGGCGGATCGCAAAATGGGCCATGGAGCTCGCGGTCGAGATCGAATTCTCGGCGAGCAGCGATCAAATCTCAGGTCCTATCGGACTTCCTAGCCGAATGGACAAACCCGCCCGTCCGAACCCGAACCCAACCAGGCCGAGCACGGTCATTTGGGTCATGCGCCGGCGGATCCCGAGCTACGATTGCTCGGGGCTGGAGTGGTCCTCGAATCCCCTCGGGGAAGCGGATCCAAGACGCCCTCCAACGCGCCGGCGCAACAAACAACGCAGCGAGAATCTGAAGGTGCGCTGGCGGGCCGGGCATGCAAAGCGCTCGAGTCCAACGACTAATCGCGAAGGCGACTCGCGGTGGTCGTCAACCAGGTTAACAAGGAGTATCGGTGTTCCGATGACTCAATGGCGCTTTACCTGGCTGAAGTAAGGAAGATGGAAAAGTACTTCAGAAACTTCGAAGTACTATACATCCCCAGGAAGGACAATGCCCTGGCCGACCATCTATCAAAGGTCGGTTCCGCCCAGTTTCCGCTCGGTAGGTGCTCATCGAGCACCTCTATAAGCCCTCCATCCCCGGGAAGAGGCAAGCCGAGGCAGGTGGTACCGTCTCCTTCCTCAGCAGGGCCTTGGGTGGATGACGCCATTCACCCAATAGCCGTGCACGGGACCTTTGAGGAGGAAGCCGAGAAATCCCGGCTAGTGGGACGCTCCTCGACCTATAAAATGGTCGAGGGTCTCTTATACCGCAAAGGTGCACTTGGAGTCCTCTCCAAATGCATCACCCAAGAGGAAGGCAAATATCTCCTCAGGGATATCCATGACGGGATGTGTGGAGCTCACTCGTCCTTTAGGACCTTGGTGAGCAAAGCCTTCCGATTGGGTTACTATTGGCCGACGGCCCTGGCGGCATACGCTCAATAGTAACCTCCTGCCCGATCTTGCAGTTCCATGCTCGGAAGGTCCATCGGCGGCATACGCTCTGAGACCATGCCGCTAACATGGCCGTTCTCGGTTTGGGGCATCGACATACTCGGTCCATTTCCCAGGGGAAGGAGGGGTTGTAAATACCTGTTCGTCGCAATCGACACCTTCACTAAATGGATCGAGGCCGAGCCTGTATCAACCATCTCGGCACAGGCGGCTAAAAGGTTCTTCCGCAATAATGTAGTAACCCGCTTTGGCGTTAAAGTCGCCTCATTACCGACAGCGGCACTCAGTTCTGGCGAGGTGTTTGAGGCTTATTGCGAGGAGGTCGGGACCAAGATATGCTTCGCATCCGTGGCCCACCCACGAGCAATGGGGCGTAGGCGCTCGAGCAGGCGAATCGTCCAAGGAATCAAGAAGAGAGTTTTCAAGAGCCTCGATCGGCATGGTCAGGCCTGGGTGGACGAGCTACCCCCCGTCCTTTGGTCAGTCCGCACCACGACGAGCCGAGCCACGGGAGACCCCTTTCGGCTCGTATATGGCGCGGAAGGTATCCTACCCGCCGAGGTTGTCCTAGGATCCCGAGGGTGAACCTGGCCGATAACATCGACGCAGAAGCGAACGCCTTCGACCTCGACCTTGCGGAGGCGACTCGTGAACGGGCTCTGTTGCGATCCGCGGTTTACCTGCAAGCTCTTCGCAGGCACGCCGCTAAATCAGTACGACCAAGGACCTTACACGTCGGCGACCTCGTTACTGCGACGGGTCCAAGACTGTCAAAAGCCAACAAGCTAACGCCAAGATGGGAAGGTCCTTACACGGCCGTCTCAACAAAGACGCCCGGGCTGTCCGCCTTGCAATGGAAGATGGTCGAGAACTAGCTAGTACTTGGAACATCGACCAACTGCGTAAGTTCCATGTCTAACCTCACCCGCTTTTACCTTTTAATAAACTTTGTCACCTTACCCTCCCGTTCTCTCTCTCTCTCTTTCCCCATTCTACGATTAAGCTCGACCCAGACAAAGTGTCAGGGGCCGGTCGGTCGTTGAGGCGGCTGCCGTCACGACAAAAGCTCGACCTCGAGGGCTTCCTTCCTCGTAAGGCGACCATCTTTTTCGCGGTAGACCTCGCGCCAAGTAAAGATTCGCACAGACACCCTTACGAGCGGTTCCGAGGCTCGGGTCGGCGGTGGGCGGCGTCAACGCACCGTAACCCTAAGGGCCACACGGTCTCCGCAGAATTCTACTCCGCCAACGAGGTCGTACTCGCAGTCTACGCCCACGACCTCCGTTGGCGGCGGGGGGCTATAGAGGTACCGTGTGGCCACGACCTCGACCTCGTGCAACTTTCGCGCGAGATGGTCACCTCGACCTCGTGCAACTTTCGCGCGAGATAGTCATTTCCTCGTACGATTGACTGCTAAGTCGCGTAAGACCACGGCACGAAACAAATCGTTGTCATCTCGGAGAAAAACAAAAAACGTCCATTCAAAAATAACGCCCTTTCTATGTTCAACTGGGCGGTTTTTCTTTTCCCTTAAGTTTTTTACAGGTAAAGACAGGAAAAAGAAAATTACGAGGAGCGACGACGCTTCTGCGTCTGCAAAGCGGCGAGCTCGTCCTGCCGAGTCAAGCTCGGACTCAAGGTCGAGCACCCGCCGACGAAGCTTCCGACCTTCGCTTGCCGCTTGACGAAGTCGCTGGACTCCTCCGTTCTTTGGTCGATTGTCCTTTGGCGGCGAGCGGCGTCACGTAAGGTCGCCACCGTGGCTTCCAGGCCCGACCTTGCTTGCTCGCTCGGTCGGCGCTCCTGAAGCTTCGTGCACGGACTCCTCCACCTTCCGCCGGATCTCGGCCTCGGAAGATGTCGGCTCGGCAACGGCGCTCGAGCTCGCAATCTTGGCGTCTGCTCGGCTTGGTGCTTAGCGACAACCACGGCGGCACGATCGCGGCATGGAAGTCCTTCATGGTGGACTCCGGCACTGCTTGCGGCAGGCGTTTCAGGTCGTGTCGAAGCTCTTGGTAAAAGTACATAAGCCAGAAGCACTTACCCAAAAAAGTCGGGTCTCCAGCCCCTGATGGAACAACTCGGCGGGGTCCTCCACCTCGTTCTGGACAGGCAAGGGATCCCCCGCCTTAGTCCCTTCTCCTTGATCGGGCTCGGGGGCTTGAGCCCGAACTCCCCCGTCCCCCGAAGGCGATGGACTTTTGCCCTGGGGACAGCCTCCGCCTCTGGAGAGGGACGGCCTCAAGAGCAAGGATCACCTCAGCTCTTCTTCCTCCCGAGGCGAGTTGCGCCGGGGCTCGCCTCCTCGGCCCAGGGCTCCGCCCCTCGGGAGAGCTCGCCTCCTCGACCGGGGGCTCCACCCCTTCGGCGTCCACGGCCATGGAACAGCAGGGGACAGGGTCGATATCCGGCCCTTGAGGCTGGCCGACATCCCGGCCTTGGGATCAGCAGGGCACCAAGTCGGCGGCCGGGAGGTCGGTCTCGATCGAGCAGCGACCTCGGCGCCCGGCAGATTCCCTTCGTCTGAAAGCTGCCCGGCTCGCCCTACGGTGGTCGGGCTCGTCTCCCCAACCAGTAGGTAGCCAGCTCTTCCTCGTCGGACGAGCTCACTTGAGATTAGGGTCCCCGACGGCCGGCGGCCCAGGGCCAGCGTGGCGTCATAAGCCGAGGAGAGGCCTCGGCGATCTCTGAAGAGTCGCGGTGATGATGTCATTGGCCGGAAGTTTCGGCTTTGCTCACCACCATCGAGACCCCGGTGTCATCCTCCACAACTATGATGTGGGGATGCCCTCATGCGGCCGGGCATCGGCGGCGCGATCTTCCTCCGTGCCTCCTCTTCGGAGACACGACCTCCGTCCGGGGCTCTGCGACAACAGACTCCCCACCTCGGCGTCGTGCGCGGCGGCAGTGGGGAGGCCCGGGCCTCCGCGGCCTCGGCTCCGCCGGCCTCGTCGCCCACGACGGCCTCGGCCCGGCCGGGCAAGCTCCCTCTCTAGCACGAGGTCAAGAATATCGTCGACCATCGCTTCAAAATCCCATAACTCCGCACCAACCGCCACACCCACTATAGGCAGCGTGGGGTTAGTATGGTGCCGAGGGGAAAGAGACAAACAAGAGGGGCGGAGGCCGACCTTGCTCGGCGTCCGCTAGCTGAGCTCGAGCGGGCCAGGAGGCGGCCATGTCTCGCGCGCCTTGTCGGCCCTGGCGGCCGAAGGTCGACCTCCTCCAAGCCGACCTCGAGAGGCGATCGGCGTTGGCGCGGTTGGCGTGGCGGGCGACTGCGGGACCTCGGGACCAAGAGCGCGAGAGTCGGCTTCGTCTTTCTCCTCCTCGTGGTCCCGGGAGCCGAGCTCGAGCTCACCAGCGCGAGCTCACTTTAGTGCCATGTCGGCCCTCGGCTCGACCTTCCGCATTTGGGCCGTCGTGGTAGCCTCCTTCTTCGCGCGACAATTTGGCGCATAAGCGAGCCATCGGCTCGGGATTGTTTGGTGTACTCGTCCATCCACAATCTCAGTTCACTCACCTCTGCCGGTCCGCATACTCCAAGTCTTTGGCGGGGTGGCGGTCGTCGGCCGGGGCGCGCTGCGTGTCGCTGGCGAGGGCGGCGTGGCCGACGGAGATCGAGCGGCGCTTGCGACACTTTGTCCCTTGGTCTTTCGACCCGTCCTTAATTGCGATCCCAGCTGGGACACGGCGACTTCGAGGGCAACCTTCTCCTGTTAAAAAAAAAAAGAAAAACTCGAATGAGGTCGGAAGGCCCCGGCGAAACCTGTCCGGACAAAAGCTTCGAAAGAAGTCCGAGTCGGAGACTTACCGCCTCGGTCCGGTTAAGGACGTTGTTCGGGATCTGGCGGCCCTCGATGATTTCCTTGCCTTTAGGGGTGCCGAACATCTCGGACACCCTCACATCCACCCAGTCCTCTGGCGGAGCTGCATACCAGCCAAGGGAGAGGTCGTGAGAAGGGGCATCCTCTGCTCGGGAAAGAAGATTGAGGGCGATGACATACCTGAGCGTGACTCCCGGGTGATGTCCTGCCACCCCTCGACCTTGAAGAAGGGATGCTCCCTCCTCCTGAGGGGTGATATCCGGTTCCTGACGTAGTCGGGTAACGTCGGCCGGTCGGCCCAGTGCACGTGAGCTCGTTGATCGTCATGAGGATCTTCTCCTCCTCGGGCTCCACAGGCGGTCGGGGGTCTCGGCAGCGCGACCTCTGGCGCGGAGTAGGAAGCGTGCCTATACGCTTTCCTCGAGTAGAACCAAGAGTCGGCCCAACCCGACAGGAGTCCTTGGCGTGAAGCTTGGGTACTCATATGGTCGGGTAGGTCGAAGGCGGAAGTAGAAGCGTAGGCTGCGGCGTCTTGGTCTGCGAGAAAGGGTGTAGAAGTGGAAGAAGAGACTGGGAGTGGGCTCGACGCCCACGAACCCTTCGCAGAGATGAGTGAAGATGTCCATAATGAGAATGGAGTTGGGATGGAGGTGAGCGATCTCGCACTCGCAGGAGGCGAGTACGGCCTCAACAAACTCACTTTCGGGCGTCCGGAGCCCGTTCATGGCGTAGAGCTCGGTGGAGACGATCTCCCCCTCCTCCGGCTGCGGGCTCTCTTCGTCGCCAGGGGCTCGCCGTGTACCGGCGTCGAGGTACTTCGCCCGCTCGAGGGTCTCCAGCCTGCGCCTGTCGAGCTTGCTGACGCCGAACTTCGCCATGAGGATGAGGAAGATGATCAGGGAGAAGGATGAGCGCCGAAGCAGAGGAGTGTGAGACGCAGCGATCGCAATACGGCCAAGTGAGTCTAAGGGTTTTCTCTTCGAGTGTTTAAAAACTCCTCCAGGAGATGGGGAAGCGAAAGGACTTCCCGCCGTTATGGTCGAGGAAGCCCTAGAGGCACAGAGAGCAGTTGAGGCGTTCGCCATCCGGGAAACGACACGTGGGCACGCAAATCGAAACCGTCCTGCCAGAAAAGGCGGTTCCCCAGGAAGGACAGTTCAGGCTTCCAGGAGAAGGAACCGATGAGGGGGGCCCACTTCTGTTCGCTCGAAGCACGGCGTTTGGAACAACAAGCTCGTTCGAGGAAGGTTAATAGCTCGTTGGTCGCGGCGGTTGTCCGCCGCTTGAACCGACATGCTCGTAGAACAGTAGGCCCAAGGGAAGGCCTTCCTTAGACCTTTTCCCACTTGAACCTCGGGGCTAGCTGGGAAGTCGGGTAATTTCCATAAATTACCTCGGATGCCACCAACGGCCGAGCTCGCTCCGCTCGCCGAGCTACCAGGAGGTCGTTACCCTGGATTGTCTAATCGAGTCGGAGGGCTACACATTAGGTGATTAGAGCTCGGGCTCGGGTGGGACCAAGAATGCATCGTATTCCAGTCGATTCCAAGCTCGGTGTCGGCCATCGGCCGACCTTATGTGGTCTCGGGGTCGGTGGGAATAACCACCCGAGCGTAACTTCCGTTGGCCCGTTACGTTTCCCGTGGGAGCGTGGCGGAAGGATAGGATCCACCAGTTGCCACGTTTGGACGAGGTCCAAACGTGCGGGTAGTGGGATCGTGGAGTTCGATCCTTTGTAAGCTATAAAAGCGTCCCCATCGTGAGGGGGACACAGGACAGCAACATACCACGCACAGACTGTAAGACTCAGACACATTGCAAGAGTAAACGAGAGCTGGAGTAGGGCTATTATCTCTTTCCTGAGAGGCCCGAACCAGGAGTGGCTATTTGTTTCCACGCTCGTTGAAATCTGGTGAGTCGTTCCTCGAGTAATCCCTCACGTAAGAAGGGGTCACAGTTGGTCCCTCCACCAACAAGTAAGCTCGGCGGGGGCCTGTTCCCCAATCGTCGACAAGAATCAATCTAATAAAAAAAGTTTTATCTTTTTATATTGTGTCTTCTTTGTAATTATTTTGATGGTTCAATCAATGTATTATGTTTGATCTCCCGTGTTTGTCGTCGTCTCACAACAATTGTGACTAAAATTCCAGATTTCATTTTTGGCTCAAATACCGTGACCCCTGAAATCCAAAATTTCGTCGAGATCTCGGAATCTCAGATGAAATGCAAAAAAAAGAAAAAAAAATTCAAATCTAGTCTTTTTTTTTGCATCGGGAGTTTTGAGATCTCGGTCCAAAAACCGAAATCTCAGTGGGAAATGCCAAGATTTCGGTCAAATTGAAGCGAGCAAAAAGGTGTTGAAACCACGTTAAATTTTTTTGAATTTTTTGTATGCTTCTATCACATCTCTAATATTTTCATAAAATTTATAGATGGTGATCAAGTTTGAGAAATTTTCTAAAATTCATACAGTACAAAATACTGTAAAATGGCATCCCGCGACTAAAAAATAGATAAATTTTTAAAAAATCAGGAAAAAATTCATTAGATATTTTTATCTCTTGGAGTACAAATTATTAAGTTTTTGTATATAAAATACTCTATATTTAAAACTTTTAACAGTACTTCACCTGATATTTGCATTTAAAATCGTAGTTGTGACTAGAGGTGGGCACTTCGGGCGGTCTCTTTTGGGCCGGCCCGAAGCACGATAGGATGGCCCGGTGCAAAGCCCGGCACGTCACGGTTACATCTTGGGCGGCGACGCAATTGTAACCGCAGCGTCTTGGGCTTGAGAATCGGGCACGATGGGCGCGACCGGCACACGATCGTTTAGGGTTGGGCTGTGGCGCAGTCTGAGCGAACGGGCACGAAATCACGGATTAAGACCTAAAAGTTGGCAGATATTGTTGATTCAAAGCATCTTCAAGCATTGCATTTATGTTTGGCATTTTGTTGATGTGATTAGTCTCTTATGTAATTAAAATAGGTAGTTTAGTAGTAGTAATTGTTTTATTTCTTTGCTCGTCACAATAATGAAAATGGGTTGAGCCTGGGCCGGCACAGCACGAAGTACAAATGGGTCGGACCTGGGCTCGCCAAAGGCGAGTCAGGCCAGCCCAGCCCGACACGGTGGGCACAATGAGCTGTCGTGGCACGACACGATTCCGAACCAAAGCACGATGAACCGGAACCAGACCAACACGGCACGACACGACATACACCTCTACTTGTGACCCACACTCCTACCAAAGGACATCAGCGTAGCTTCAAGTCAAGTAAGTCGTTGGCCTGGCCCCATAAGTTGTTCACCCTGCACGCTACTGGAACTGTGAAGTAAATGCCATCTGTTCGGTTGGACAGAAATCGCCAGACTCAGCATTGCATGCGCCGAACCTGTATGGTAGTATTGTCCTTTGAGCTGACGGTACAGCAGTAACAGCACATTGTAGTCCACCATATTGTTTTGTGGGTGTAGTACTGTAGAGTCCTAAGAAGCGGAATAGTCTTGTCTTGACTCTTGAGTCGCGGCCTTGCGGGGCGGCTAGAACCTCCACCTTATCAAATGGACGTAAAAACTTGAAAGCCCTCAACCCGAACTCGTGATTTCAAAATCCCAGTGAAATTGTGGTAATTTCAATTGAAATTTTGAATTTCAGTCGGGCAATATTTCAAATCTTGGCCGAATAAGAAAAATAAAAAAATTTCAAGCTGCTAAAATGATTTTGAAAAAAATTCAATTTTTTAGACCGATTTGGTACATTGCACCTCTAAAAATTCTTTATCAAGAATAGCATTCGGACCCGTGCCCTATCGGAGATGTACTGAAACTGGCGCCTTAGACCAACTGGGCCATCTTGATGTGTTGATCTTTGATCCAAATAAGTTCCCATATTCATTAGCTTTTGAACCAGTTTCGTAAATTGCACCTCTAAACAATATTCATTGTAAGAACGGGATTGGAACCCATGCTCTCGGAGAAGTACCGAAACTGGCACCTTAGAGCATCTCCAAGAGGGGGTTTTAAATATGGTCCTAATTTGAATTGTAGGGTTTTTGGGAAAAAGATTAACTCCAACAAGAACCCTAAATTATTAAAATTTAGCAAATTGTTTTAGGGTCCCTAGGAGAGTAGCTATATTTAGCAACTTTGTGATTGAGCCTTATCTTTGTTGGGTTTTAGGGCCTAATTGCTGGAGTGAATATTTCGTGGGAGCCCTAAATCTAATTAGTTTGGGTCCTAAATTAAAGTTTAATGCTCATTTTTAGGGCTCTCTCTTGGAAATGCTCTTAGACCGCCATCTTGGTGTGTAGATCTTTGAGTTAATTTCTAAATATTCACTGGTTACAGATTGAAAAGGGGGCCGAACGTTGGTAAATTTCACCGAGATTTCGGCCTTTGGCACTGAAATTGTTATAAAATTGATCGGATTTGATGTTTTTACGATCGGAATACATATGAAAATATATACGTATACAAATTATATATAAAAGCTTAATAATTCACAACTGCGCTTGAGTCTAGCTAGTTATAACACTTGGCTCTCAGCCTCTCGCAGGTGAGATCCAGGTTCGAGTCCTGGCAACAGGAATTTTCAGGAAATTTTTTGCTTGTTAATCAGGCAATGCAATCCCGGTAGTCGGACAAAATATCTGAATTTTAGATTTAAAGCATCAAGATAGACAGTCCGATCATTAGTTAGTCAGTCAAAGCAATTTTAAGTAGAAAGCTGGCTTCCGAATCAAATCATTCAATTTAGCAGCCAGGAGCCGAATAGGCTTTGATTGTGGATGCATTTCATGCTAGCACGAGTACCAGTAGCTTACAGTATTTCCTAACACAAACACTTATTTCCATCGTAACATAGGGTCTACAATCCAATCCGAAACGGTATCAACATGCTATAACCGACATATCCCTCATCAAAACCGATCTCCACAAGATCAGCCTTGCTAAATTTTGGTGCAAACACTAACACAAGCACTTATTTCCATCGTAACATAGGGCGCACATTTAACAGCTTAACACACACATACCAGTTCATCTAAGAAACAGTGAGACACGTGCGTACGTACGTAGCGGTCGCGACGCCTTTCCAGAACTCGGTCAGACCTGGCTCAAACGATGGTCCCCACCATTTGGACCATCGGTGTTGCCAATGCCGCCAGCACCCGACCATGAGAACCTGTCGTCCATCCCTGCGTGGTAGAGCAGCGCCCAGAGGTGCGTGATGAACTCGCCCCCCTTGCCGAGCCCCTTCTCGTGGGCGCCTACGCTCCCGTACGGCGCGAGAGATATCAGCAGCTCCGACCAGAACTCCGCGAGCTCCTTCCACGGCGCATCCTTCGGCTTGCGGCCGTCGAGCAACAACGCCGCGAGCTCCTCTCCTTTCTCGATCATGCTGCTCGCTTCGTCGCCACCTCCGACGGCCCGAGTGGTGGCTTCCTCGACCAGCTTCTTGCGGATGTACCGCACCGACTTGTTGCCGATCGGGAGCAGCTTCGGCTTGTAGAACACCAGGTAGGCGCAGTACTTGGACAGTGCGGTGGCGACCTCGTGGTTTTCGTTTGGTTTTTGCGTCCGGCATGGCATACCGCCTCCAGCTTGCACGTCGCGACGTGCCACACCATGATGGTCTCGATGGCCGTCGCGAGGTTGCAATATCCTGAAAGTGCCGTATCCTTCCGCAGCTCGCTTCTTCTCAGTAGGCACTGACCCTGAGCTAACCGTTCCCTGTTCTTCAGGAGCGTGTCGCATATCGTCTCCTTCACTTTGTCAGGAACAGGCCGGAGAGTCTTGCCTTTGTTGATACGGTATTCCTCGTCATTGGTCAGCAGGACAAAGGATCTTACGTTGTGAAACAGCCTCGCGATGCGCACCGAGATGCAGCATTTCTGCGCTCCTTTGAGAAGGGCGAACTGCCCCAGGGAGCTGCCGATGGGCTCCGCGATCTTGCCGCAACACACGAACTGCATGATGCGGTTAAGGAAACAGCAATGCAGGTACGGTTTCCGGACATATGCAGAGATGACCATAACCTGCAACACGGAATTCCATTGGTGAAAACGCGCGACTCCAGCAGGGAAAGAACTTGTTGGAATCTTCACGACAAGGACAGCTCAGATGAACAATAGTTCTGCATGCTGTGGACTGTCGCCACGTGACATGTGAGACCAATCAACTGCTACGAGTCAACCATCAGTCGCAAAAACTGTGTATAATTTATAGGAAAGTGTTGATTGGTTTTTTACCGCCGGGAGATGGGGGACAGAAAATTTTTAGGAAAATGTTGATGAACGTGCACAGGTTTTCAGCAAACTTTGTAGTTGAGGGAATAGGGGGAACAAACTTTCATTGCGTAAAAATCAATTAGGCTTTCTTTACAAAAATAATCAACATGAAAATATATATCTATTATATATTAAAAACTCACGAGAGTCGCTAAGAAAAAAAAATACTAGAAATTCTCATAAAAAAACAAAACATCCAGCCCTTAATCTGAGAGAACCCAGATTATATAGCTTAGATTAAAAGAAAGAGTTTAAGAATCTCCAACATCGGATGTTATTATCGCTGACAAAAGGATCGCGTGATAGACCGACGGCCAAATTATTTAGCGCTTAAGATACTTCAAATTAACTGCAGAGAAAGGAATTACCTTTGTCCAGTCGGAGAAGAGGTGCATGAAGAACTGGCAGATCTCCATGGCCGTAACCATTCCCACAATAACAAAAGTGATGAGCAAATCCACATTCTTGCCGTGGACCAAGTTGGGCGTGCTCCCGTCGGGTACCTGGTAGTGCCGGATCGCCGAAACCAAGATCCAGACCGACACGCCGAGCGTCATGGCGAAAAGCACGCAGCTGCCGACCGGGAAGCCGCAGCTGAACAAGATAGGGTACTTGGTGTACATCAAGTCCCGCGCAAAACCAAGCTCCGCCCTCACCACCCGGAACGTCCGTTCCGAGCCGGAAGTGAGTAGGCCGTCAAAGATGAGCCTCCGAGCCTTGTCCCTCTCCCCTTCGCCCGCTGCAACGCCGGCGAACTTCCGCCTCAGCAGCTTGCACAGCGCGAAGGACAGGCAGACATCCTTCAGCCTGTTGCCGCCATTCGTCGATGTCAGGAGCCCCCCTTGGCACGTCCAGACCTTGGCGACGGTGATTGTGTCGCTCGCCGGCGTAAACTTCTCCTCGTAGGTATCCTTGATCCTTTCGGATTCCGCCTTGGAGTCGCCAACGATGAGGTAGTTGTAGTTTCCCATGGGGAAACCCTGTTCTTCGGTTGCAGTATTTGTGCACAACTCGTGCTCGTGCTTCATGTAGTCGGCGACGAAGTCGGTGTTAGCGTCGCTGTACCTGCCGTTGGCGATCTTGAACCGGACGATCCGCTCCAGGAACTTGGCGACCATGAGCGCCCAGAGAGCCCAGAGCGGGAGCCTGAACTGCGAGGCGTTCGAGTAGTAGCGGACATACAGCCCGAGCAGCACAATGTAGTAGCCACGCGCGAACTCGTGGATGGCGAGGTCGGAGCGGCGGGCGGAGACGCCGTAGCCGAAGATGTTGTAGACGCCCTCGTAGCCAGTGAGGAGGACGATGCCCCAGAGGAGGTAGAGGTCGTTGCGGAAGGGCATGGCGAGAAGCATGGTGAACATGCCGACTAGGAAGCGGGTGACGGGCTGCGTCACGGCGAAGAGGAAGCCCTTGATGAGGTGGCTGGAGCTCCACAGCCGGTGCTGCGACGCCGTCAGGAAGTAGGCCAGCGCCAGCGCTAGCGCCACGAAGCACGCCTCGGCCTCCACAATGATGCGCAGCGCCTCCACCGAGACCAGCCCGTTGGCCTTAGTGCATTGCTGGTACTTGAGCGGTGGCGGCGCCATGATGGCCGGAGTGGATGCCATTGTACGTACGGTGACCAGCTAAGTAAAATTTTGCAGTGTCTTAGCTCAGATGTGGGGTGGGTGTCTTCTTCCAAAGGCGAGAGCTAGTACCCGTTGCACTGAAGTGGCCGTCAGAGTGTGTGCGCCTATATATACACACAAGAACAGAACGTTCTTTTACTGCTACATCTTAACTTTTTGAGGGCCTTCACAGTTCACACTGATTAGCTCTTAACTATCTCAGCTGATTAAGCACAGAAGTCAGTCAACGGTGCACATTATGTGTGTTCCTGCAGTTTATATACTACAGTCGCTTGGGCAGGGTTCAAAATTTCGGTTTAGGGTAGTATCTCGTCACTCACCGAAATCCGATTTTTCACCGAGATCTCGTTATTTCGGACAAAATCCGAACGAAATTCAAAAGGCAAAATTTGAATCCGTTTTTTTTTCAATCGAAATTTCCGAGATTTCGGTTGATTTAGACGACATTTCGTCCAAAATTCCGAAATCTCGACGAATTTTCCCGGTACTATCAGACTTTAAATTTTTTACAGTTTTTTCAACTTCGCAGAAATTATAATCTACCGACTGTTCCACATAGGAAATGACGTGAAGAACCTAATCCGGTCAATTAAGATTAAATCCGGTCAACTTTTATTCAAATCTCGGTCAATTATACCGAGATTTTGGTCAAATTCACCGAAATCTCGGCGAGATATTAATAGACTGTAGCACTTTAAGTTTTTTTTAGGGTTTTTTAATTTGTCAGAATTACAAAACTTGGAGGGGCTCGAAATCCGAAATTTCGCTGAATTTTGACGAGATTTTGAACCCTGCGCTTGGGTCGTGTGAAACTGAATACGACAGGCTAGGTCTTGTTAATTCTACTTCTGGAGCAGACAAGTTTCTGCCAACTAATGAGTATTTTTAGAAGACTTGCTAGGTCTTCTCCTGAGTCTTCTCACCACACTGTTGGAAGGAAGTACTGTATACAAAGGTTATCTGATACTTGCCCAAGATCAGCATCATCCCTTCCGACCGGCCTCAGGACCGAGCCTGCGAAGCTCGTCTAAGATACTAGAACAGTAAGCGCGGCGGTACGTCTTGTGCGTGAATGAAAAATGAAAAAAATATTAGTGGTTGAGTTGGAGGGAAAAAGTTTAGAGATACATAAAAATATTTTTTCTAGAAAAAGCGAAGAAAGTACTTGGACGTAAGGAGCGGGGACTTATTTGATATATTTTTGGACCTGAACGTTATCTTAAAAAATTAGAAAAAGGCTCGTTTCGCGATTTGTATTTAACGGGTGTCTCTTTTCGTAAAGTAACGAACAGGAGACCTAAACGCAATCCAGAGAAATTTTTCTTGCCCTCACAAAAAATCGCAATGGATTTTTTTCGTAAATTCACAGAGACCTATCCGTAATTTGAAGAAAATGAATGTTTTTTTTTTAAAAAAAAAAACGGCACCTGAATCCCCCCGAAAGCCTTGGAACCTCCCAGGTGTAATAGAGGTAATAATAACTAGGAAGATTCGCGCGCTACGCCGCGCCGTGCGAAATTTGAAAAAAAAATGATGAAAAACGGGAAAAAACGGAAAAACGACGGGCGAAAAATGAATTTACGTTTTTTTTTTGGGAAACGGCCAACGAAAGCATTTTTTCCATGTTCCGGAGAAAACACGGTTCACAGAAATAATTTTTTCAGGCAAAACGAAGAAAGAAAACGGCTTTCCATATTTTTTGTGGGGAAATAACAACCGAAAACATCTTCCCCAAGCTTCGGAGGAAAAACGGATCACGAAAGCATTTTTTCGGGGCAAAACGGAGAAAGGAAACGGTTTTCCATATTTTTTGTTTTGGAAAAACGGGCAAGGAAAATATTTTTCCCATGCTCTGGAGAAAAATCGAATGACGAATTTTTTTTCCGGGCAAAACGGATAAAGGAAACGGTCTCCCAATTTTTTTTGGGGCGAAATAGCCACGAAAACATTTTTTTCGGGAAAAACGGAGGAAAACCGATCACAAAAACATTTTTTTCGAGCAAAACGGAGAAAGGAAACGGTTTTACATTTTTTTTTTGGAAAAACGGCCACCGAAAATACTTTTCGCATGCTATGGAGAAAAAACGGACCCCGAAAACATTTTTTTGGGACAAAACGGAGAAAGGACCCGAACGTAAAGCGCGAGGACCTATTTGTTATAATTTTGGACCTGTTCGCTATTTTGAAAAATTAGTAAAGGGCTCGCTCGCGATTGGATATTAACGGAAGGGCCTCCATGCAAAACGGCAAACCAGGGACCTAAACGCGAACCGGAAAAAATATCTTCCTCTCACACAAAATCACGCGAGGACCTGGACGTAATTTCGAAGAACCGGAGGGGCTTTTGCGCAAAAATGGAGGGGGACACGTGGGGGACCGGTTGGCCCCCAATCTTAGCCCCCATAAGAGCATCTCCAACAGCACTCTCCAAATCTCACTCTCCAAAAGCCATATTTGGAGAGTTCTCCAAAAATTTGACTCTCTATATCTCCTTTCTCTCCAACAGCACTCTCCATATCACACTCTCTATTTTCTCTCCCCTATATTTTAATCATATTCCATAACCACCACAACATCTATTGTAACCACCACGCTGCAACGGTTTTTTTTCAACGGGTAAATTCGAACGGCTATATTTCAATGCGGGGATTTAAAATTCAGAATTTATTGTAACGACAACGCTGCAACGGCTATTTTTTAACGGGTAAATTCGAACGGCTATATTTCAATGCGGGGATTTAAAATTCAGAATTTATTGTAACGACAACGCTGCAAGGGAATTTTTAAACGGGTAAATTCGAACGGCTATCTTTCAATGCGGGAATTTAAAATTCGGAATTTATTGTAACCATCACGCTGCAACGGCTATTTTTCAACGGCTATATTTCAATGCGGGAATTTAAAATTCGGAATATATTGTAACGACAACGCTGCAACGGCTATTTTTTAACGGGTAAATTCGAACGGCTATCTTTCGATGCGGGAATCTAAAATTCGAAATTCCAACGGCTATATTTCAACGACTATATTTTTCAACGGGTAAATTCCAACGGCTATATTATTCTTGTCTATATATACATACCCATTTGGTCTTCGAAGTATTGCACATTTCTTGTTGTTCACTACTAACAATACCGAGATGAGTCGTCGAAATTTAGTATCGGAATGTCTCTCGGAAGATGAGGAGTCTGAGAGAAATGATGAGTACGTATTTCTTTTGACAACAGGATACCTAGCACACATGGAAGATCGGGATGTTAATGTTCGACGCCATGGCGGTTCTACTCCTGGCCATCAAGTCGTTCATCGCAATAGACAAGAAGGACATGCTAGACTGTTCGAAGACTATTTTGCTGATCCTCCTATATATGGCCCAACCTTCTTTGGTAGCGGTATGGAAGTATTCGTTGTTTATGTGTTCGCATTTTATGCTTATCGTCTGTCATGGCTGAACCTTCTTTTGGCGTAGGTTTGAATGAATCGTTCTTTATTTCTTCGCATATTGCATCGTAGAAGGGCATGATAACTATTTCATTCGGAAGAGGAATTGTCTGGAATTCTTGGGTTGTCTTCTTTGCAAAGGTTACCGCCTTTCGGATGCTAGCGTATGGAGTAGCGGCAGATGCTATTGATGATTATGTGAGGATTGGAGAAAGTCTTGCTATAGAGAGCACGAGAAGGTTTGTGAAAGCTATTATTGAACTCTTCGGAGATGAGTACTTGAGATCTCCAAATGATAATGACACTTTGCTAGATTACTTGCAATTGGCGAGGAAAGAGGTTTTCCAGGAATGCTAGGGAGCATAGATTGCATGCAATCGAAGTGGAAAAATTGCCTGCTGACATGGCAAGGCATGTATCTTGGTCATGTGCATGAGCCAACAATCATTCTAGAAGCCGTTGCTTATAAGATCTTTGGATATGGCATGCTTTTTTGGTTTACCAGGGTCTCACAATGATATTAATGTTCTTCACCGATCCTCTCTTCGCAAAGCTAGCCGAAGGGCAAGCACGAAGTGAATTATCTTGTGAGCAGTCACAATTATACAATGGGATACTATCTTGCAGGCGGAATATATCCTTCATGGGCAACATTTGTGAAGACAATACCAGCTCCCCAAGGGAATAAGAAAAACATTTCAGAAGCTCAAGAAGCGGCTAGGAAGGATGTCGAACGAGCATTTGGAGTTTTACAAGCTCGGTTTGCAATTGTTCGTGGACCAGCTCGTTTTTGGTATCAGGAAGCACTAAGAGATATCATGACAGCTTGTATCATCATGCATAACATGATAATTGAAGATGAGCGGGATGAAGGTGCAGTGGACTACAATTACGAAGTAATGGGAGAGAATGTTGCAGTCTCCCATGAAAGAACACCTGAGCTTTTTGAGTTTATTCAAACTCATCAATCCATCAGAAATAGAAAAGCTCACTCTCAGCTCCAAGAAGATTTAGTCGAGCACTTATGGCGCCGTTATGGAGGGATGTAGGCGAGCGCATGATGTAACCATTTTCCCTTCAACTATGATGTCTAAGCAAAATAAGGAATTCATCTAGTACAGAACCAGACCTATTACATCAATAATTAGTTCATACATCAATCGGACCTATTACATCTGCGAGCGATGATATCATTCTGCAAGGACAGGTAGTATTGTTGTTGTGGCCCACTCAAGCGACTAGTGTCAACGCTCATAATTCTCTCTTCTTCAACCATTCTCTTCAATTCAAACTCATTCTTCCTTATCTCAATCTTTTCCTTCTCATGAGCAATTCTCTCCTGTTCTTGCGCAAATGCTCGTTCATACCACTCTTCTTTCTTTTGCTCTTTAATAAGCTCCATTTTCTTCATTTCTTTCCTAAAGTTTTCTAATGCCTCCATGTAGAGTGATCCTGTAGCACCACTCTCAACAATGAGACTTACATGGCGTATCCGCTCTTTCTCGGCCTTCCTACCAGTTGGCCTAATGAGCACATCAAACCATGGTAGCAAAGATCCTCATGAATATGACTTGCATTAGAGCTAACAGTTTGGAACTAGGAGATGCATTGGCCGATGTTTTTTGCTTTTTCTGAGATAAATGACTGGTCAATTTTGGATGGTGTTGAAGTATATTCCAGCAATGCAAGTATGCAAACAATCGCCCTTCTTCTTCTTGATACAATGATTTAGCATGGACAATCTACAGAAGGACATGTACCTTATTAACATGGACAACACATATGAAGCTATAAGGAAAAAAGGGATATGGACCAACCTTATCCTGCTCTGTTGTCCCGCTTTGCCGTCTACGCTCAATGCGGTCATAACATCCGCAAAACTTGTTAACATGCTCCTGAATAGATGACCATCGGTGCATAAGTGAGTTCTGACTACGCTCCGAGTCGAAAGTTTTGTTCTCGTGGAAGTAATCATGTATTCTACTCCAATACATTAGTACGAGTTTGTTGGGTCCCTTGAACTGGATCCAAACTAACATTAAGCCACGCCGATACCAACATATTATCTTCATTCTCCGAAAAGTTCTTTGATCTTTTAGGTTGAGCTCTCGATTGGGGACTGGAATGGGCAACTAGAGAAGGTTGCTCCCCAATTGGGCTTTCCTCCCAACGAATTTCGCTTCCCCCCTCACTCAACAGACGAGCATAGAAGTCATCCATATTGCACAAACTGTAATCATCAATATTTAATTAAACAAAGATGCTCAACAATACATGTGAAAGTACGAATAATACTTAACTTAACAAAGATGCATAACAATACATGTGAAGGTACGCATAATACTTAATTAAACAAAGATAACAATACATGTAAACGTCTTACTACATTGAACACGAATAATACCAGTTACTTGACTCAAATAGTAGCTCCTACAAGTAGAACACGAATAACACTAGCCACTGGACTCAATACTCTCATCCTCTCTAAATTGATGATCTAGAATTTTGTCCGAATCATCACTCTCATAGTCGTATGGGCGCAGCTGCTCGTCTCCTTCTTCTTCGTCGCATGGGTCAACAACGGCTGTTCCAACCAAGTCTTCCGATTGTATGACTAGGTCATCAAGACGTTGAGCAGCATGTTCAATCTCAAGTAAGAGTCGATTGAGTTCATTTCCAGTCTCGCATGAGCAAGGAGAAAAATTATCGTCCACTTTCTTCTTAATATCAGTTGCGATTTCCTCTATGCACTTAATTGTCCAAGCATGCACTGCACCGACTTTCTTTGAATCTTTATCCATCTATATGCAAGTAAATTGTACACTAAGATGAATACATCCCAACAATCGAAGTAAATTTATTGTAAGCATGTAATTGAGATGAAATTTTGATTGCCTTAGCTAAGGACATATCCTAGAACTGTCAAATTAAGTTATTCAAGCTATTACTAATAGTGTCAGTTTGTTATTGAATTAAGTGAATAACCATAAGCACTAACAGTTCAAAATCAAACCCCCTAATCGAGTCCATTTAGAGTTGCAGCAGGCATTTCATTTGTAACTACTAATGAACACATAGCTACAATGTTGGGTGGAAGGCTGTTGACTTCCATTAAGCATGCACATAACTATCAAGTACCACTGTGTTTGCACTGTTAGCTAAAAAAAATAGGACAGATAGCAATTTGTTACCTAGAACTTGTGGCACTGTGGGAAAAAGGATGAAGCCGAGGCCAATATTCTTGCAGAAGCAGTTACCTCCCTTGCTAGGCTTCTTGCCCTTACCAGATTTTTTTGGACTGAACTCAGTCTGCACAAGGGAAAGAATGCCATACATCACAACATGCAAGAAAATACGTTCCACAAGGGTCGCATGGAGAGTTCTGGAGGAAACAAAGTGATAAAGGTTAAATTTAAGTTGCATGTGATGATTCACAGATTAAGTGCAGACAGACATAACTACATATCAAAGACGCAAAACAGACACAAGGACATAATACAACCGAAATTTACTAGCCAGAGTACGTACGGAGTACAAGACAAAACGGGAGGCGTACGCACGATTACAAGGAGTCACGGTTTTAGCTGCCCCGGCCGGACACGCATGCTTAAATTCGATGGGTGAACTGAACTACTGAACCTGAGAGACGAACTAACAGAATGCAATATGATGAAGAGCAGTTGCATGCTAGTGCAACCTGGGGAAACCGGAAATTACCTTGCCCACCCAACAACTACAACACTTGGAATATGAACAGCTCGCACAACAAGTTGCACGCTATTAACAGATAACATATTGCCACAAGCTAATTACACATATATAGATTTTTTTTATGATTGTTGAAAGTTTGAAGATGGTCAGAAAAGCACAACGATCACAGAAATTGAAGCAGATCAACAATGCAACCAGCTTTTGGGGACAATACAAACCTAAATTTTCAGTCCCAGTCTGAGAAAACATATTCAGAATCTCTACGTTTTTGTGTTCTCAGATATCTCTACGTTCCAGGTGTAATATGTAAGCACCACATCACAACAGAAGCGAAATCGTACACAGGTGTAATATACATCCCAGCTACCACATGACTAGAGATATCTGAGAAACTGTAAAGCCAGCATCTGGGCAGCCGGCCGTTGGACTCTGCGAATGGTGATGCAGAAGATATATGGATACAAACCAAGAATTAGAACATTACATTCGGGTTCTCTGGATGACTGCATGCATGCTTTTGCTACTTACAACGGCCGGCTGAATACCTTCAGAACTAATCCCAACAGGTTAAGATCAAAACGAAAAGAGTGCATTTCTGTTAAGATCAGCCCGAGGCAATAATGCCGATACCTTCAGAACTAATCCCAACAGGTTACATTAGCTGAATTTAGCACCATGACCAAATTGATTAATCAATCCGCATCATATCGATTTCAGAGAAGACCATGGTACAATGATATAATGTCAGCTGATTGATTTCAAAATCACAGTTCATTGCTACTATAGAGAATCTGACACCACTAGAACAATCTAGGATATTGCAAGAAATACATATATAAAGCTTGTTTCACTAGAGCAATCCAATTGCTATCACAAAAATTTATACCTTGGGACAATGTACTCTCACGGGAATCTCTACAAACTAAAGGAAAAATGATGGATTGGTAAGACTAGCCCCAAGTTGAGCTGGGTATGGATCATAGAAGCCTGGGCTAAGAGGAGGCAGCATGCAAAATTTGGTCTTCGTTACGAGCAGAAAAAACAACAGATTTCTTAACCAACAATTTCTACCTTGGTTACATTATTCTTTGTCTTGATGCAGGCAAGGGAAGATGAGTCTTGGCCTAGCAGAGGGAGATTAATCACCTGATTCCATGGCTCCCCAATTGAGTTGAACCCCAACAATTTCTGCAAAACAACCTCAGATCTTGAAGAGCCGAATCGAACCGTGGAGATAAGCACCGGGCCGCAAAGAAATCCACCAACTGCATGGAGAGAATGAAGAAATCGGATTGGATTGCTCGCAGCAAAAAATTAACAAGAACAAAAAGTCTCGAAACCATCCAAGGAAGCTACGCTAGGGCTTAAACAATGCACAACTCATTCGGAATAAATTTCCATGGATCATAAATCTCATGAGCCAGTACCAAATCTGGAAGGCTGGCAAATCCACGCCAAACGCAGTGCCAGACCCACGTCTGAACCGCGACGACGACGATTGTGCTCGTGGGGGGTGGGGGGGTGGGGAGGGATTGGGGATCTGCAGGAGACGAAACAAAATCGGGGGGTAGTACCAGTACCAACCAAACTAGAAGAGGAAGCGGATCCACGGTTATGCGAGTACCTGATTCGCCGGCGGATGGCTCCTGGGAGTTGCGGAACCGGCGGAAGTGGGGAGATCCGGCAAGGGCTTCGGTTGCTCTTGTGGAGGCTATGCAGCGTACACCGCCGCAGCGGTCGGTGGGCGAGGAGAGGATGAGGGCGACGACGTCCTTGCGGTCGCGCCAACGGAAGAGCAGTTGCCGAGTCGCCGGAATAGCGAGCGGAGAGAGACTCGCCAAATGTAGCGAGTCTCTCTCCCCTCGCTAAATTTAGGGAGCCCTCTACCGAGTTTGTTGGAGACAGCGAGATGAGATGAATCGGTAAAATATGGAGATGGGGAGCTGAATAGGAAGTCTCTTGGAGATGCTCTAAGGTGGGCTACCATTTCGCAGCAGAAATTCTCATGTCAGCCACTGGGAGCTGGAGAAAATCACAAGCTGTATAAAGAAAGTGTACCGAGGTTTGTTGGACTCATCAAGTCTTCCTTGATTTCGTACTCGTACGTAGTCACTCTGTTTATGACTTGGGTGGGCTTGGCCTCGGTCACCGCCACCGGTGTTATTATGGCCGAAGCAACGAGCTGACAACGCCGTCAATTTGGTGGCCGTGGCGTCACTGGCGTGTCGTCATGCAGGTACTAACTGACGTGGCTGGTCATACGAATGAACTAGTTAAAATCCTGTTACCGCAGATGGCTTGTTAATTTTAACATAGGAAAAAAAAGACTGTTTTTCTTCTTTTTTTAAAAAAAATACTGTACAAAACATTTTTTAAGGAAAATAAGAGCTGATTTTTTTTTTGAAAACTAAAAATTCTGTCGTTTCTACTGTGTCCGAGCACTTCGTGTCGATGGCTGGCCAGCCGAGCTATACATCATCGAGAATCTGAAAGTTATATAGATACGACTTTCTTCAGGAAGTGATTCGCCTCCTGTCATGAGTTTTCTTTTACAGAAAATGGCCGTCTCATGGACTCTCTTTCATGTCATATGCGTTGATATAAACCTATCCATGGCCGGTACCAGGGTGTTAGTATGCCTCGGCAACACTAAAATTTTAAAAATTTATATAAGATCACTTCTTTAATATGCTAAATTTGTTCATTTAATTGGTTTCAAGTTTGCTTGTTTGGGATTTTAAGACCTTAGAACTATTTATATTATGATTTTAACAAATTTTAAATATATGTTAGATTTATAATGTTACGAAATAATTATAAAAATTCTGTATATATATAAAATGTACACTCCTCTGCTTCTATCCTTTTAGACCTAGTTTCTAAAGAGTACTACCATTTCTGCCATCATGCTTCATAGGTTCAGCAAGAAAGCTGTTCAGATGGAATTTCTGCCTTCATTCTTCGCGGACTCAAATTTACACTAGGGTTCTAGTATATCCCATTAGGCACGCAGTCAGGCTAAAAGTCAAAATGCAAATACTCAGCGACAGTGTTCAATAATAGACTGAAAAAAAAAGGAGCCCGTGGGACAGAATCTAGGCCCATTACAACTCCAAACGAACGACTAGTTTTGATAAATTTCTGATTTTCTTAAGCCCAGTCTATCTTTCATTAAAAAAAAAAGCCCAGTCCATCCTACACTAGTATGCTCAATAGCCCACCGCCATCGCATTTTAAGTCCAGTCTGAGTGGTACAAGAAAGCATATGATCTCACGAGTTCAAATCCGGTGTTTTTTCAACACTGACGAACCGATGATCCATTCCCCAATGTCCACACAAAGTCGAACGCGGAAGAGCCGTGCTGAGCATATAAATTTGCTCAAATTTGTCTTTTCATTGAACTTTACCAGAACAAATATTACATTTGAGTCTTGACCTTCGTAGATTTTTTTGGTTGTAGCATAGTACATCAATCCCCTGCAAGCTTTGAGCGATTCCAAAACCGGCATCAAAAGCTTGAAACGTGGCAACTACATACCCAGTCACCCACTCCCTATTTTCCCAGCTTAAGCTTGCAGTAGAACGGCACGATGAGGACTAGGTACAAACCTTGGCACATCATCCTCTCCATGCATGCGTACGCCCGGCCGGCCGGTAGCGGCTGACGATCAGTTGCTCAGCGCGACGGCGGCCTCTTGCACGAGCGGCTCGGTGGCGTGCGCGACGCCGAGCGCCTCCCGCTCCAACTGCTCCCGGCACACGTCCCGCACGCCGGACTCCGACATGCGCTTCACGAACGCGGCGAAGCGGCGCCAGTTGTCGGGCTGGAACAGGTCGGGCCCCATGCGGAGGTACGTGAACGCCACCATGCGCTCCTCCTCGGCCTTCCCCGCGGCCGTGGTCACGATCTGGTCGTGCGCCGTCTCGTCGTACCTCGGCAGCGCGTTCTCCCCCGCAAGCCCCACGCCGGCCTCCCGCGCCGCGGCCGCCACCTGCTGCACCAGGGCCTCGGGCCGGCACTGCGCGTCCAGCGGCTGCTCGTGGTCGCGCATCTCCACGCACGTGAAGTTGAGCACCGCGCCGTGGCGGCCCAGCATGCGGGCGATCGGCAGGTAACCGTCGTGGTGCCCCGTGTTGTAGTACCCCGCCGTCAGCTCGGCGGCGTGGGAGCCGGTGCCGTAGTGCCAGTGGATCCCGGCCACCTTGACGGATATCTTCACGCCGGGCGTGCCGATGAATACGGCTGACGCCGCGGACAGTATGCGCTCGCCGTGCTCCAGGAGCATCCGCGAGTACCAGCTCATGAAGAACTCGCCGTAGGGCGTGTTCCAGCCGCCCTCGCAGCGGAAGAAGGGGGTGTCCTCGGGCCAGTCGTTGTAACTGCCGGAGTCGCCCGGCCCCGCGTTGCCCCACTCCGGCTTGCCCGCCGCCTCCGCCGCGGCCCTCAGGCTGCGTAGCATGTACTGCACCACATCAAACAGCGCACGCCAATTAACTGTCTGTACCATGTGTGTTGTCAAGGAAGAAGATCGAAAAGCCAAAGACGAATGAAGACGATGAACGTGCATACCTCGTCATAACACTGGAACTCGCCGGTGCCGGGGAACGACCAGGTGCCGTTGCTCTCTGGGTACGACGGGTAGCGCAGCTCGCCTGCCGGACCCATGCCAACTTGAATCTCCTGAAACGTACGATCGATCAGATCACACGTCAAGGACGAAGAGGATCCTCGTCGTATGATGAAGAGGAAAGGGACGTACGACGATGGTGTTGCCGATGAAGGGCGCCATGTGGTCGCGGAAGGCGCGCATAAAGTCGGCGTAGCACTGGATGGGCGTGCGGCCCTTCAGCACGGGCAGGGCGTCGCAGCCGAGCGAGACGTACTCGTAGTTGCGGCGGCCGCTCTGGTCGGTGTAGGCCAGGTCCTGGTCCTTGTCCATCTCCTCCAATACCCATTTCGGAAGTGGTATGCTGCAATGCAGGTATGCAACAGCAGGTTCGTGAGCGTCGTAAAACTCCCTTCGAAACAGTCTTAAGTTTATAAGAGGTATTTCCTCGTGGCACGCAAACAAAAAAATATTGAAGCTCTTAAGATCCCCAGCTCACGAGAGGCCCGTGAATTGGCCTCGTAAGATCCCCAGCTCCCGCTGCGAAGTCAAAACGAAGACACCAACGGCACCGGGAGCACCGGGAGAAACAAGGTGGAAGATCCAAAAATTTTGTTTCTTTTTCATGGTTCTAGTTTTCCATTAGCGCAAGCCCGAAAGGTTCTGAAGTCTGAACCAACTACCGTATTTGCTGGTGCCGACAAAACACGGTAACATGACCGCAGATATGGATATACTTCAGAACACCGATCTTGTTATTAAATTATTGGGACTTCGGGAATATAGGTGTTTTCTAATTAAATAGTACTTAAATTTTGAGTCTTTATATTTAGATTATTTAATATTAATTTATCTTCTCTCCTGCTATTTAGTTACTATTTTATCAAAGAGTATTATATATACTAATTTTTATATAAATTAAATTATATAAAAATGATACGACAATTTATTAAAACATAATACTATTATTTATGCATGGCTTTTTTTACATAAATTATATACTAGTTTTACACTAATTAAATTTGTAGATAACACGAAGAACTCCAGAACATACATTTAAAGACTAAAATTGATTTTTCTTGCCACGATAGATAATGTGCTTATTTTAAAACATCAATGCTTAATTAAACGTCTATACTTAACATGTGCTTAAGTGTATACAAGCATCCATAAAAGAGATGTTTGAATATATTCAAGGTTTTGACTCTTGAATAGATGTTTTATCGTATGGTATTATTTCTCTCTTTAAACATCTATGTATAGAAGCATTTATAAAAGAAATATTTGTATTGAAGGTTTTAACTCTTGAATAGATGCTTTATCATACTGTATTATTTCTCTCTTTAAATATTTATCTAAGCGTTTTGTATTAGGCGGTGCGTTTTTGTGTTGGGCATGGCCTAAGAACGCAACGACAAAAACGTAGTACCTAGCGAACAAGCAAAAGGAGACGGACAGGCAGGCGAAAAGAACAAGGAGACGGGGTATTGAAGGGATGGATCGGTACGTACGTGACTGAGTCACCAACGTTGCCACCGCACTGGTGGAAGGACATGACGGCCTGCACCTTGAGCCCGACCTTCCTGGCCATCTCCATGAGCTCCAAGTAGCCGGTGAAGTTGTAGCGGCCGGGGCCCTCGCTCTCGGCGATGCCCCACCACACGTCCACCATGATCCCCTCGGCCCCGGCGCTCTTCAGCGCCGTCAGGGACGCCTGCACCGCCTTCCTCCGGTTCAGCGCGTTCCCGTCCTTGCGCACCGTGTCCAGCGGCATCATCACGAACACCGGCACCCCGACCTTCCGCCTCTCCTCGCCGGCCACGTCCGGGTGCTCCGCCTCCGGCAGGCTCTCCACCAGCGCCCGGCACGCCATGGCGAGGTCCGTCTTGCCGACCATCAGCGCGTCCAGCGTCTGCGGCGTCGCCGGGTCCACCACGCGCGTCTGCAGGTGCAGGCTCGGCGCCGGGGCAGGAGCTATCACCGGCGCGGCCGACGCCGCGGGGGTGGCAACCGCCGGGACCACCGCGGTGCGCTCCGCCGCCGGCGCGCCGGTCTGGTGGGCCAGGTTGAGCGCCATCGTACGTGAACGGTCGAGCACGGGCAAAGCTAGCCAAGTTTTTCAAGATTCACCGCCGGGATCAGATCACCAAGAGAAGAAAGCGATACGGTTTGGACTTGGATGGCTGCGCATGCAGCCGCGACGATCTCGTTCGAATGGGATTATGGGGAGAGGAGGGAGGCGGAGCGCGGGCAGTTAAATAAGGTTGGTTGGTAACGATCCGCGCCGGTGAGGGGAACGTGAGGTGGTGGCGGGAGGGGGGGCAATGGACGGCGTGATCCCTGCGACGCGTGAACCGTCCTCGAAGCGTCGCGTGGGACGGCGACGTACGTACGTACGTGTTGGGCGGCCGCGGCTCACTGGGCATCTCCAAGGCTCGATGCGCGACGCGTTTCTCGCCCCGTCCCTTCCGTACGTACGTAGCTGATATTTCTCTTGTTCACGGCGATATATGGTGCGTTTGGTTGCTTGGATGAGGTTGGATGGGATATGGCTATCCAACTTGGATGGGATGGAACCATCCAGTTAGTTGTTTGGTTTGGTGGATAAGGATGAGTCAATTTTTTGTTTGGTTGGATGGATGAGGATGGATGGGATGAGCTAATTTTTTTTGTTTGGTTAGATGGATGAGCTAGTTGTAATCAAGGTTTCGAATTTTGGTTTGAATTTTTTGGAAAAAATTTAATTAAAATTTGAATTTTGAACAAAATTTGATCACGATTTAATTTTTCTGACAAAATTTGAATTTTTGGAAAAAAATTTGACGAAAAATTGATTTTTTTTTTACACATTTTGAATTTTTGAATAAAATTTGCATTTTCAAACAAATTTTATTTTTGGACAATTTTTTTACTAAAATTTGAATTTTCAAACAAATTTTGACCATATTTTGAGCGAAGTTTAATTTTGGCCAAGAAAACTTTGTCGAAATTTGAATTTGACCGGTACACCTCTTCGTGCAGCAAACTGGATGATCACATCCAGCTTTTTTATTTGGATGGCTTTATCCAGCATCTTGAGAGAATATTCCCAAAAACTGGATGACCATATCCCATCCATCCATCCATCCAAACAATTGGATGACTCCAAATACATGGATGGCCATATCCCATCCACCCTCATCCACCCAACCAAACGCACCCTATATCATCAGGGATTGCCAGCTGTGGACATGCATGGTCGGCGAGTCAAGTTCGCTTTGTTTCTCGATCGGTTCTCATCGTGTCACATGCTTCGTGGCTTTGCGCACATACCCCGGCCCGTGAAGTGACCGACCGCTGTGATATATCTTGGTAACTGGTGCCTGTTGCTTTGCACCACATGATCACTTGTTCCGCAGAGATGGGCTCATGAAAGAGACTAGGGAACGGTATACTATTCTAACGGTACAGCCGTGAAACTTATGAAAGTTATCAGTTTCAGTGCTGTTTTTATGAGTTTCAATGTTTAGTTTCATCAGTTTTATGTTTTATCAGTTTTTAGTGCTAAATTTCATGAGTTTCCGTGTAAAAATTCACAAGTTTCATGAGTATCAGAGGTATACCATTCCTACGATATACTGTAGGTTGCATGCATGATCGCGATTAGAGGTGGGCATTGGGCCGGGCTTTTTTGGGCCGGCCCGAAGCACGATGGTATGGCACGGTGCAAAGCACGGCGCGATTCGACGGGCGGCCGGCTGCGTTAACGCGTCAGGGCGGGCGAGAACCAGAACCGACGGCGACGCGACGACGGCAGTTTGGGGGCCGTCTTGCCGACGAACCAACGAACGAAATCACGGATTAAGGCTTAAAAGTTGGTAGATATTGTTGATTCAGGGCATCTTCAAGCATTGCATTTATGTTTGACATTTTGTTGATGTTATTAGTCTCTTATGTAATTAAAATAGGTAGTTTAGTAGTAGTGATTTGTTTTATTTCTTTGTTCGTCACAATAGTAAAAATGGGTCGGGCTTGGCCACGCACGACGCGGCGCCAAATGGGCGGGCTTGGGCTCGCCAAAAGTGAGTCGGGACGCGGCACGATGCACGATGGGCCGTCGTGTACGGCACGCGGTTTGACCCGGCAAGCACGATGGGCCGGGCCGGCGGCCGCGACGACGACGCCCACCTCTAATCGCGATGGACTTTCACTTGCTATAAACAAACTCCTACATGACAAGGTTTGCTATCTAGAAAGAAAGATCCCCTGGAGTTGGGCACTGTCAGCAACGGTTGGGATTCGTTCCGCGGTCTACTCCCTCCGGTAGGCATGGAGCTCGATCGATCGAGCAGCATCTCTAGACACTTGGGATAATCTAATCTCAACTATTTCCCCTGATCATCTCCCAAGGGAGTAATTTGTGGCGGACGTTAGTCTTGCTTTTGCGGAAAGCTAAAACTAGAATATTTTTTTCCCGTTGCCGCTTTAGCTCATGCGAGGGACGGGTATGCCTATGCGCGCGCCATGTTCTTGGGAACCTAGAAAAAACGCATGATGCAAACATGGCGTGCACATCCCTCTCAAGATAGCAAACGCATGCAACCGGAGCCAAAAAAAAATATAGAAAACGAATGGAACGTACGGGGGTACCGCCGATAGGACGCAGGTGTTAATTAAATTTGCGTTAAGCACGCCTAAATTTGGCGCAAATATCTAAACTCAAAACACATGGGAGAAAATTTTGGATGGAAAATATCCACGCGTCCCTAGTTCCCCATCTAGTCCTCTCTTGGTGCCCTATCTCATCATCAAGAATTAATCGACCAAACTGGATAACCTACCCATTCTATTTAATTTGTGGCTGAGAGTTTGGGCATACACGTAAAAATGGCTAACCTTAGCCTTGGATGGTGAAAATCGCTGGTTCCAGGCGTGAATTTATCCAGTTATTCAGCCGTTTTTCATCATGTTTGCAGCTGTAGCTTCATTTGAAAGCGAAGCAAAGTTCGTCTTTCACATTTAGAAGCTGCTGGAAGTAGGATAGTAGCTGTATATTATATGTCGTCATTCAACTGGAAGTTGCTACAGGGGAATCCCCACTGACAGCGATCTCAAAAACGAAGCCGTCGACACATCGCAACAGACGACGCAGATCAACTTTGGCAGTAGTAGTTGATCTGCCCATCCAATAAAGAGTCAACGTCAAGATCAGCTGGTCTCCGCTCCGTCCTTTTTCTATGCTGTTTAGAACTTCAAGATCGAGACTGTCACTGTACTTGTTATGTTATTCTCCTTCCTTTGATAGACAATCAAAAACAAAATGAACCTTGTACAAAATTACAGTTTGTTACGAGAAAAATAGTTGAGGTTCAACTTCCCTGGAAACTAAATGTTTGGCATCCATTGCAGTACAACAAGGATATAATAAGTTCCTATATACTAGCCTAAATCTTTAGAAGGGACAGGAAATATGAGCTGTAACGAAGCATTAACTCACATCATTTTTTTGGTCAGAACTGCCATTTATCAAACCCTTAAAAGGAAGAGAAAATTTATTATATGCCATCCAATAAGTCACTTCTTGGTGATATGCTATCGTATAAATCCTTATTCACAATATATTATCGGATTCTAAATTTTCTTCCCAATATGTCATCGCCGCCGCTACTCCATCTATACCACTCCGTTAAGCATGTCAGATTTCTCAAAAATACCCAGACTGTCCATATACTTAGGGAGAGACAAAGTCTTCGCTTTTATGTGGCCCATTTACCTTTATTTTTGCAAATCTAGCTCCTCGTACATGCATTTGCAAAGTTAGCTCCTCCCCACCACGGAAGGCACGACAGACGACACCTGTCACTTACCCCACCTAGGAAGCGCGTCAAGTGATTGGAGCCACGGGAGCAGCGCATGGCTCGCCACATTAGGATTCTTTCTCGCACTCTAGTCGCGACAGTGAGGTGCGATGCGCTGGGCCGGTTCGCAAGTCCTGCTCTCACAAATACACTAGGCTGATGACTCTTATTTTATGGCAGGACTTGGGGAATACGGTGACGATCTTTTCTAGGTTTAATCTTTGCTGGTTGCTTGTGGATATTTTGAATTGAGACATACTGTTGGATTTTGACATTTATTCCACTATTTTTTGCTACATTTTATTTAGCCAAGGGCCTTCCTTTTGTAAGGACAATATACTCTTGTATAATTATGGTTTATGCCTCTTTATCGATGGTATGTTGTATAGTTATGATGGCAATGTTGTGACTGTGTATACTAGATACTGATCATGTGACTAGTACAACAAGCACATGAGACCCTTTGGTATTTCACGCCTAAAGGGATGGTCTCGACATTTTTATCTAAAAGGAATGATGATTATTGTCATCTTGAACATCATTGTAACTCTAAAAAAAAGAAAACACTAGCAAAATATAATATTAGTTGTTAGCAACGTATGCAGTTAAGAGCAGTGCTTATATGCTTTCCCTTCTAATATAAATTGAACATATCTTATAGTAAGTGAATGGGTAGATAATCACCATCTATTATTTATTCATGCTTTAATATTTGTGCAATTTTAAAAGATAAAAGCATAAAAGCACCTGTATGTAGTTAATTGTTATAGGCCTTTGAAAATTTACTTTGTATTATGATTACGAGGGGAAAGAAATGAGGATCAAACACGTTGGATGGATTGGAAGTAAGAGGAAAAGTGAAAAGGGAGGGAAATTAGTGCTACTGTCCAGTTTCTCTATTTTTTATATTAACTAGTAAGATGTTTCGGGCACTTGCACATGCATCATCTTTAAAATATGTTTAAATGATTTGGTAATACATATGTGATTTTGCTTTTTAAAAAATAGGTCATTGCAAAACTTCATTTGTGATATTTTGATAGTATATATATTATAAGAGAAAATATATTCACTTTGTTTTGCAATATTTATCATATGTGATCTAAACTTGCTTCCCCTAAATACTTGCACAACAAAATAGTAAACATAGTATAACATAACATTTTTTATTTATATCATCTCTTAATTGCATTATTGCAATTCTTATCTCTTTCTTTTATTACTTCTTAGTGCACATCACATTGCTTATACTATTGTAGCCGAGTGAACACATGTCGATGCACCAAATATAAAGCCAGAATGTTTTATCTTTTTTGAAAACTTTTAGCTTATTCTATATTTCTCAGCGATTGTAAAAAATTTGTATTGACTTTTATTACATAATAGTTAATAATTTATATATATATACAAATCAAATTTCTTTTTTTTTCCTGTCAAATTAGCATATTTCTAGAATTTTAATTCTAAATAAAACAAAAATAATATTTTTCACTTATTATGTAATTAAAAACAATCCTAGTTTCCTTTATTTTATTTATTTGTTATATTTTATTTAATTTCTAATTTGTATTCCAAATTATTGCTATTTATTTTGAATGTGTGTAAGTTTAGAGTTAAAATCAAATGGCTAATTTTCTTTCGTTCTTTATTTCGAATGTTTGTTAATCATTATTCTTTATTTAATTTTGTATATAAATTTTATATTATAATTTGTGTATGGATTCAAATGCTAATTTTTATTTCGAATTTTAGCTATGTACACGTTTTAATTTAGAGTACATATGAAGTTAAATGTTATGTTTGCTTTTATTTTTGCATTTCAAATTTTTGTTATTATTTATTGTACTTGTTATGACGTTAATTGTATTGTTAATTTTTGTTTAATTTCAAATATAAGTTTTAAATTAGATTTGATATACCAATCCAATTGCTAATTTTTATCTAATTTTATTCTGATTTTTTGTTATGTCTAGGTTTTAATTTGGAGTTCATAGTTATGTCTGGGTTTTAGGCAGTGAATCAATGCCCTATAGCAACTACAGTTGATCCGTGTCCTTGCAAGACAAACTTACTTGCATTCCTCAATCCATAAAGTAGGGATTTAGATGATTCTAGAGCGGAAAGCATGATTCATTCAAGTCAATAATACTAGCTGTAGTAGCCTAGAAATGTAAAACTGCACTACACCTTCCACCATGTCCAATTCGTCTATGAAACCAATTGCACACGCAAAAGACAGACAACAGGTCGAGACAATCAGGACAGAAGCAGGCTGAGGATGAAATCAACCATAGCAAATCTTTAATGTTAACCACAGAGAGGTCCAGACAGCAGATAGCAGAAATAAGTACTCCGTACAAAAACATTCCGATAAGCATAGATGCTAATTGGCTTAGGCTTCTTAAGAAACAAGCATTCTAGTAACCACCCTTGAGATCATTGACCACATCATACGGAATGGGAGTGACTGTCTCCAGTGTAGCACCTTCAACCATGAAACCAGGTTTGGGTCCCTCCGGCTGCCTCTTGGTGCTGATGACCTCACCACGGGCCTTGGCATCAGCCTTGAGCTGGTCATTCTTGGCTTTCCTCAGGCGCAACTCCTCGGTGCACCTGGATGGCTGCACATGCTCCACGCGGACATGGATCCTCTTCCTGATGATCCGGTTACCAACCTGATGACGAGGGTAGGCATTTTCCCATCATATTTAAGTGTCAAGTGACTCCTGTTAGATGCTTCATACTCACTACGAACGCATCAATGCAATCACTACAAACACATCAATGCAATCACTCATGTTTAGTCCAATAATCCTTGGGTGATGAAAACTTACTGATAGATAATCATTTTACATACAAACATGAAATCGAAGCATGTGTATGCCAATAGATGAAACTCTAATTACTAGATTCGCTGTAAACCCTGCAAATCGTAATCCGGATTCATCGAACCCGACTAGGTTTAAGATCGCAGTGGCCATTGGAAGAATGGACAATTGAGGTCTGACTTTGTTTTGCAATAAATATGGTGTCCAAGTTCCGATATGAAGGGTAATTATGTGCCTTAAGGAAGATCAGCACGTTTTGCCTGAAACCAAACAAATGATGATCACTTCAAAAGAGAAGTACATATTGAGGTCATTGATCAAATTAGTCAAAAGCTTGATAATCAGTTTGATGAGGTTAATATGGAGTTGCTTTCTTGTATGTCGGCCTTCAATCCTACCAACTCGTTTGATTCTTTTGATGCACAGAAGGTGCGTAGACTTGCTGAGTTCTAACCTAATGACATCATCTCAAGTACCGATTTGATAAAGCTTGAGTTGAAACTTGATAGCTATATTAATGACATAAGACTAGATGATAGATTCAAAGGTCTAGAGATCTTGATATCTCAGTTAAGCTTGTTGAAACAAAGAGGCATATACTTTATGATTTGCTTTACTTGCTTCTGAAATTGGTATTATTTCTTTCAGTGGCGACAACAAGTGTTGAGAGGGTATTTTCTACAATGAGTTTAGTTAAAAGTAAGTTAAGAAATAAGATAGGTGATAGTCTTTTGGGTGATTGTCTAGTCACGTTTATTGAGCGAGATATTTTCCTCCAAGAATATGAAAATGATATAATTAAGAGTTTCATGGCTATTAGAAGATGGAGGTGAAACAAAAAGGACAAGAAGTAATATTGTATTCTTTAAACTATTGTAGGTGCGTAAGCTTCTTTTATGCATATTTCATACTTAAAATGTCCGAACTATTTATATTGTAATTTATACTTGTATTATCATGTTTATAGTTATTTTATTCCACACTCGTATACCGAATTTCTCGACAACATTTGTAGTTGTTTACCGAATTGTTCATTGGATTTTACCAAATTGTATATTATAATATTAGCTCGATATACCCTAACTTAAAATCCTAGATCCGCCACTGAGTGAACCGAATCAAGTCTGGTTCTAGCCTAGCAATATATGCAAATACAATGAAATTACATATCCAACAACTCCTGGGGCCTCCCTAGTTACAGAGGGGTATCCTTTACTGTGTGACTTACAACCAAACAAGTTATAACAAGTAGGCAGAGAACGAAGTTGGAAACAAAATGCATGTCCAATTGAAGGTATACTAATCAAAACAAGATAACATGCAAGGACCAGAATGCAGACTGGCTAGTACTAGGCAAAAGGAACATCTGAAAAATGGTGGAATGGTGTAGACGTATATCATCCAGATAGGATCTCCCAACTGCTGCTTGTGCAGAAGTGCAGCCAGGATGACAAGTTTGATGTATGCCCATCAAACGTGTACCGTGTGCCACAAAACCTCACCGGTGGAATACCACGCCAACCCATGGCTCAAGAAGGAAGCGCTCGGCCTAGGGCAAGCAGAGCTAGTAGAATCAAACAGTTCTAATACACCAATAAATAGTTGCTAGGACAACAAATCAATTGTCAAGTTAACCATGCACACAACAAGAGGAATTACCGAATTAGGACTCTATAACAGACTATAAATACAATACAAAATGTTGCATGATTTCGTAGCTCCAAAACAAAATTGTAAACAAGAATGGCCAGTAACAATGGTATGTGATATGCTAAGCATCAGTTACAATAGGATTATCCATCAAGCAGAACTGTGCCGCAAAAGCGGCAGAACATGGTACTGAAGTGCTCATCGCACACACAGATGAGGCTACATGAGTATATCTAAGCGCAGTGCAATATTCCTCGTACAAAGGAGTATTTCATAAAGGAAGAACCACCTAAAACATTTGACGCTCCAGCGACTTTGCTATGAAAGAATACTCTGCAAGTTAAAACAGCATGAAGTACTAATAACAAAGACAAAAGAGTCGTCTCGGTTGCATCGAAATGGAGTCAGATGAACTACCACACCGAAAATTGCAATACAGGCACTAACAGCACAGATCTACCAAATCTGCCGACTATAGAGTAAAAAAGAGAAGAAAAGGGGTGGTACTGCGGTTGGCGCGGGGGATTTAATACCTGCTTGTTGATCTCGACGCCGATGGCGCGCTTGGTGACGTTCCAGACGCGTCCGGTGCGGCCGTGGTAGAACTTGTGCGGCATGCCCTTGTGCACGGCGCCGTTCACCTTGACGTCGACGTAGTCGCCGATCTTGTACGTCCGTAGGTACGTGGTGAGCGGGATGTACCCCTTCTTGCGGAAAGGCCGCGAGAACAGGTCACGCGTCCGCGCCCGCAGCCCGTGCCCCGCCGGCATCTTCCCTTTCCTTCCTTCCTACCTCCTTCCACCCGCGGCTGTGCTGCGGAGGTGGCGTTGGCGGCGGCGGCTGTGTGTGCGGCGCTAGGGTTGGAGAGGTAGGAGGTGACATTTATTTATAAGTTGGTCTCAGGCCGTGGACTGCTATTGATGCGTCCGTCATATTGTGCTAGGCTTTTGTGAGGATAGTAAGCTTGTATCCATCTGGGCCTTGATGGGCTGGCCGTGGGACTATTGGACCAATTTGTTGTTATTTGTAATTTGGGCTGTATATTGCTGGCCTGCTAATTGGACTCGTAATCGGACTATAGCGCCGGTGAACTCTGTGCATCACTATCTTAAAATTACATAAATATTAAAACATCAATGAAAGATTAATTTTAATTACTTATCGTTTTGCCTATTTTAAAATTTATGCAATTTATAATGGGACAGAATACATTGAAGCACTTTTCATGTCGGACAAGAACGTGAGTCCCTACAGCCTCAAATATGAGCATGGGACGGCCACTCGATCGGGCTATTAAAGCAAGTAGAATAGCAAAGCCCATTACATACTAACAGTAAGTTAAAAGTCAGCTTGTACAATAACTATCTCTAAAAATTATCAATAGATGTTGTGCAATAATTATCTCTTTTCTCTTGTACACAAATAATCTACTTATGCTTCCGTGCAAAGCTAACTACTAATGCCATGTTTGGATCCCTAGACTAATTGTTAGCTGGCTAAAAATTAGTCATAGTCTATCCAAGCAGGAAGACTAATAGGTGGGCTAATTTTTAGCCAACCCCTCAGCTAACAATTAGTCCATTAGCTGGTGGAGGGGGGCTAATTTGGGTTAATAGTAGGTAACATGCTGGAAAAAGTCTGAAATACCCTTGCGCTGGCCTTATCATCACTTCATCACCCGTGCGTCCGCTCTCCAGTACGTTATGAGGGACAAACATGACTTTTCTAAGAAATTAGCCCAACCATTAGCCATGTATCCAAACAGCCCTAGGCTAATTTTAGATGAGCTAATTATTAGCTGGCTAACAATTAGCTCTAACCATTAGCCAGCTAATAATTAGCTTTAGCCCATCCAAACACGACCTAAATAAGAGTCAGTTCTCTTCTCTCTTTTTTCTCATTCTTCTACATAGATCAAAGCTGATGTGTACGAACTAAAAACTAACTGAGGTAGCATTATTACACATGAATACATGCCCTTAAAAAAGGCTTGCCCCCACGTCTATAAGAGATGCCATGTAGGATTTTAAATGACGTGGAGGAGAGAGAAAGCTGTTGTCTACTGTTTAATAGACAGTCTTATAGACAACTTCACATGTTGTGTACCATTGTATAGATAGCTTGTTAATTGAATGAGAGATCATTACAGACAGCTATATAGACGATTCATTATATGAGTTATTTTTGGTGTTGTCTGTAGATGATGTGGAGATGTATTATAGATAGATATTATTTATACCACTGTACATGCCTTGCTCTCTTCACAACTTATATCGCAAACTACTTTTCTTTGATAAACTTGCGACCTAGCAGCGACAAGCAGATGGGACAGATCAGGGGGCTAGTCGAGCTGCCATTCAGGCATCGGTAGTTGTTCAAATCCATCGGCGTCAAGCCTGCGAAAGGTATTCTTGTGTACGGCCCTCCCGGCTCCGATAAGGTGCTCATTGCCGGTGCGGTGGCCAACGAGATCGGTGCATTCTTCTTCTGCATCAACAGCCCTGAAATGATGTCTAAGATGGCCAGAGAGAGCGAGAGTAGCCTCAGGAAGGCCTTTGAGGAGGCCGAGAAGAACGCGCCGGCCATCATCTTAATAGACGAGATCGGCTCTCCATCGCTCCGAACAGGGAGAAGACCCACGGTGAAGTCGAGGGGCGTATCGTCTCACAGCCGCTGACTTTGATGGACGGGATGAAGGTCATGGGCGCCACGAACAGCACGGCTCTGCTTTCCGGCGGGTTGGGAGGTTTGACCCGAGATCGACATTGGCGTACCGGACGAGGTCGGGTGCCTCAAGTGCTTCGCAACCATACGAAGAACATGAAGTTGCCTGAGGATTTCAAGTTGGAACTGGTTGCTAAGGAGTAAGGACACACGCAGCTACGTTGTTTGATTGTTTCTGACTTGGCTGCCCTTTCCACCGAGGCTGCATTGCAGTGCGTCAGGAAGAAGATGGATGTGATCAACTTGGTAAAAAAATTTTTTTAATGTAATGGCCTTCTTTTTTTTTTTTTGCAAAAGTAGTCCTCGTACGCATATTTTTACGAAAATAGTCCCACGCTGGAGCACGAAAGAACCAGGAGGTGACATATGGCACCTTCTGCAGAACTCGCGTGGGACCGTCCAGCACAATGCGCTTCTGCGCACCATGCGTGCGAAAGGTTGTTTTCGCGTCAGGGGAGCTAGAACCCTGCACGTGTATCGACTGGCATACGCATGTCCTTTCCTAGGCTGCCATACGTATAAGCGAAGAGATCATTGTACTAGTCCCCTTGTTTTTTTTACAAATTAGCCCTATACAAAATTGTTTACAAAAACAGTTCGTTGGTCCACGCCTATCGCGTTTGAAAAGCACGGAAGCAAGATCCCGCGGTATTTGAAAGTTGGTTTTTGTGGTACATTTCCTTTCTCCACCCTTTCAGGAGAACACTTGTTGCAAGCTGGGGGAGAACACTTGTTGCGAGCTCTGTTGGGTATTTGGCAGAACGAATCTCTGATCAGATCAAACTCGGTTGCAAGTTGCAACTGCCCTGCAAACGCAGCCGTACGTCGGCCAAGGTTGCCGTGAGCGGCGCTCTGAGGTCTGAATCGCATTGAAAGGGACCGATGGACTGTGGAACGGGGGGAAGGAAGTGATCAGAATATGGGTCTTGTCAAAGCACCAACTCACTCTCTCTTCTTCCTCTCCTACGGGGGCAACGCATGGCGCGCGGGAGGAGAGAGGCTTAAATGTGCAGAGTAATGCTCAACCTGCTCACATCTCCTCCGCCTTCACCTACTCGTAAAGATGTTTCAGTGATGCGCGAATCCTGCACTCTCCGAGGCGCACTTGCCGTGTGGGTCATGTCCTCACTCCTCAGCGATACCGAGCAAATCATTACTGCGAGCCCTGTATAGAGCGTCTCTAGTTTCACTCCGTCGTTGCCCACTCGTGAGGTATGATCCGTCCATCCGCTACTTCTCACACTATGACACTACTAGTTCCTACGTATCTTGCGCACACTTGTGCTGCAGTGGCAATAAAAACGCTACTCCTGTCACCCACGTAGGCAGCTCCAGTTCTTGCGAGCCTCAAACATCTTGATTTGCTTGTGCTACAGTTCCGGGGGCGCACTCTCGCTAGGGGAAATCATTAGTGCTAATAGCTGTAGCTCCGATTAATTTGCTCGTTTATGGTCCAGGACTCCAGGGATGCGTCTCCGGCAGCCATGGATACACACGCACTTGGCAGGGGGCCCTGGAATTATGTGGGACAGTGGGAGTGTTTTGTCCCACTAGGGCTGGCAAGATAGGCAACTGATAGTGGCGAGTGGAAAGGTACACATATAAATGCGCATCGCGAGGTACCACTTGGTAATGAAAGTTTCATTCGCCAAAAGCAAGCCCCACATTCCTTAACCACGCACGCCAACTGATCCCCCGCCCCCCGCGCGACAACTAGTTTCTTACTGAGAGGTGCTCCTGTACGCTTTCTTTTCAAAGTTACACAAATATTAAAACATTAATGAAGGATATATGAGGATTACTTACCCCTTCGCTTGCTTTAAGATTTGTGCAACTTGTATTTGATGGAAAAGCATAGAAACATTGCTATTACTATCAAATACTCTATCTAGTTATAAATAGTTGTTGTTTTGAATATTGATATAGTCTCTAAAATATAGCTCTGACTATTGATTTATATTTATAAAATCTAATAAATATAATATTATGAAATTACTAGACAACTATTTGTGATGGAGTACTATAATAATAGTATAAAAGGGCAATAAAGAGGAGAGATCAGCCAAAGAGGAAAGGATGGGTGACCTGTAACATTTCTTGGTAGATTCATGTTGGGTGTTGCACCTGGTGAGAAGTAATCATTAAAGAGGAAAGGGGATCATCAAAGCGAGAGGAAGTTTCGTGCTTTGATGTGTGTTTTCACTTTGCTCAAAGGATGCAAGTAGTAAAAGGAACGCAGGGATCGATTGGAAAACTGCTTTAGTGTAGTAGGAGTAAAGTATCAACGCTTATGGCCAATACAAAGTCCAACCCGGCAAGTTATTCCGTAGAGTGAGGTTTAATATGCAAGGTACTGAAGCAGCTTGCAAGTCCATGGAGATGGGGCTAATGCATAAGGACAGGGACTGTGTATACAGCAAGGCGCTTCCTCTGGTTTGCTAGAACTAAACTGTGCAAACTGTTTCAGGAATTTGGTTTCCCCCAAATTTCATGACAAGGAAAATTGGAGTATGGGCCAACTGGGCCATCATGGCCCATCGGGCCAAGACAGCCTAGTTGGCCCTACAGCTGAGGATAAGGCACCGATCAACGGTGCCCTACCCCAAACTACGTCCATGGGAAACAGGGAGGAGGAAGTGGTGAGTTGGTGACCGAGTCCCCTGGCTCAGCCTTCCCATGTGCGGCAGCTCCATGGGCCATGGTGGCGCCTTCGGTGACCATTTCGCTCTCTCCTTCTCCTCCCGTGCTCCTTTAAAAGCCGAGGTTTGTGTTCCTCTTTGGTTCACGATGAAGAACATCAAAGTGCCTTTCCCCTTTTGCTCAAATCCTTAATCCTTTTCGATCCATGTGCTCAAAGGGTAGGTTCTTGGCTTTTCAACGTCCTCATGCAGCCTTCGCCCTCGACCCGTGCTCATTCACCTTGTGAATGCCATGTTTGTGAGTAATCCGAGCTGATTTAACTCGATCTTGGAGGACGGTGATTTGAGGGCTTCAGGGGAGAGCTAAGATTGCTTGTGCTCTCTGTTAATGGAGTGATTGACCTAACCTTGCTTGGTCAGTTGGCTCGATTCAGTGGGGTTTGGAGCTCATTTTTGCATTGCTTTTTGTAGCAAGTCCTCCGTAACTTGTTCGATTAAGCCATCTCCCACGGCTAAGGAGTCGGTTTTGTAGCTCTAAGCAACATTAGTTGCATCTGGAGACCATTTGGTGAATCGCCTCATTCAGTGGTCTGTGGCTTTGTATCTCTGAAACACTCGCCAGTGAGTGTGTGGCATTATAGCGACGATATTGTTTTTTGGGACATCGTCTTTGACAAGCTTAGCTGGTTTACACTAACAATCTGTCAGTGCTATATGAGTAATTTCAATTCGGTCCTTACTATTTATATGCTAAAGTCTTGATTGTTTCTCAATTGTGGGACTTTGCATGTCGGGTGGCAATTGCTTTATGACTATTGGGCTGTAGTGAGATAATTTATGATAATATAGTCACTTTACTAATACTGATACTTGATAGTTCGATCATATGATGTTCGGTTCAGTTCAGCTATTTTACATAGTCCAATTACTGTTTTCAGTATATATATATACACTATTTTTGTTTAGATTTCTATATACTCATGATAAGTAATTTGTTGTTTATCCTGTCGATCTGTTAGAGCATCTTCTTAACATTGATTGGAGTAATTAGATATTATTGGAATCAAATTGGTAAAACTATAGAAGAAGATTGTCACAAATTAGTCTATTATCTTTTCTCTAGTGGTGAGGAGATCTTTTAATTAAGATAGCCCGACATCTGAGAGCAATCATAATCAACTTGAGCTTTTGTTGCTAGCTTATAGTCATTGTTTACTGTTTATTATCATATACATGCTTCAATACTTGAATATGAGTTGTTCTTATGCTGTGATATTAGAGAATATCATGATTTAGTATCTATGCTTTTATGACATTGTTATCCTCTAATTATTTATTATGCTTAAAATTAAAGTAGATAAAAATTTGCTAATGCCGTAATTATTCTAGCACATACTACATAGTGCAAAACTGATTTAATGTATCATGTGCTAACTGCTAACCCATCGGTTAGTCATTGACCATTTACAATTTTGTAGAAGGTTTCTTTGTACATGTAGAAATGCTCTGCTTTCACTAGTCTTAATGGCAGCCCAGACCATGGTAACTTTTTCCACCGTTACCACAATGTAAGAGCATCTCCAAGAGAGAGCCCTAAAAATGAGCCTTAAACTTTAATTTAGGACCCCAACTAATTAGATTTAGGGCTCCAACGAAATATTTACTCCAGCAATTAGGCCCTAAAACCCAACGAAGATAGGGTTCAATCACAGAGTTGCTAAATATAGCTACTCTCCTAGGGGCCCTAAAACAATTTGCTAAATTTTAACAATTTAGAGTCCTTACTGGAGTTAATCTTTTCCCCAAAAGCCCTATAATTCAAATTAGGGCCATATTTAAGGCCCCTCTTGGAGATGCTCTAACGAACCATCGTTTCAGGGGTTTATTTAAATATCTCAACAGCTACCCAGGAAGATTAACTGTCAGGAACCAAGTACACATTGCTAGACAAAAGACAAATATCAACAATTTTTAAGAGAAATTAAGGCATAACGGCCATAGTTTTTATAGAAAAGAGGCATAGTGGGCCCCAAATATATTACATCACAAAAGAAAAATGCACAAGCATGCCTGAGCAAAAGATTAAGACCTAAAACCAAATAAAATCGCCATCTACAGATTCCTAGAACTTTTCAACTTCTTAGAACTCTGAAAGGGGGTTGGGTTTAAGCAAGAATGAGTACACACATTACTTAATAAGTCGCAAGAGAAAACACTGAATACTACATGCAAGGACATTAACAAAAGATTGGCACAAGGTTTTAATTATTGTGGATGTAGTTTTATTTGCAAGTTTTTATTACATTTGAAACACAAACCATAAATAATAGATAGCTAGGGGGTGTTCACAAAGTTATCACAATTAAGCCACATTCTCAAATTACCAAAGACTACTTGAGCGAGGTTACGGGTGTCACCCCAATTCAAACTTAGCTTCATTAACCGGAAGCACGACGTACTCGAATACCATTTGTTAAGACTCTGCAGAGCTGCTCAGTGCTCATCTTTACCCACAAGATATCTATGACCGTTAATGCCGTGCACAAATTTCATGCAACTTAAATGCATGCGGCCGGCCCGAGATGATCACAACCTTTTGTTGAACTTCCCCTGGATAGCCCCTACGCGGTAGGCCTATGACCCATTCCCCTCAGGACCCACTGTCCTGAGTGAGTACCTACCGTTGTGAGAACCGACGAATGACAACACCCTGCTCGGCATTGCCCATTTTTGTTCCACCCCGTCAGTCATTCTCCCTCTGAGAATACTGCCACCCATTCTACCTTCGAGAATGGTAACTACCACCTGTAGGTATTACCAGGGAACGAACAATGTACTGAGCTATGTTGGAAAACGGTTCAACCTAACTGACCGGTCCCCAACTTGTGGTTAAGCGAAAACTTAAGTTATTTACTTTGCTCAAAGGATTATCCTTATATTGTCAAAGACCAGGCCATCACTTTCCAAACAAAAACCACACTTGGTACCTGTTCGCACCAGCCACCAAACCAACCGTGGCTTCCAATCATCAGTCGGGGGTCGGACTAGCATCCACCTCGTGGGTAGCCTAACACTATCCCCCTGGCCATAGCAACATTTTTTTAAAAGACACCGAGCCAATTGCTCGCCACAATTTTAAAAGACAACATGTAGAATTATTAAGATTATTAATCGACTACGAGGGTGCATAATTATTGACAAGGGCTAATCAAAGGTTATTAGGACTTATCAACATCAAGGAGGTTAAGTGAGAAATTTGGTTATAACTAAGCATCATGTCATTCTAAATTATCATTTTTCTGTATTTAAAATATGAGTAAACTAATGCATTAGAAAATAAATACTATTATATTACGAACAGTAGGAGTCAATATGTTCAGGGGCATGCGGCTTGCCTTGATGCGCTAAGGGTTCGTCTAGGTCGCATTGGTTGTAGTCGTACTCTACTTTGGTCGGGTTCTGCTCCTGCTCCTGGAACTGCTCGACGGTCGGATTTAGCGCGGAAAAACGAAAGCAATAAATAAACGGCTAAAGGAAAGGTAAAAACAAGAAAAATGAAATTAAAATCAAGAGAGAGGCCGAAGAGAGAGAGTTAGAGGGTATTCTGGCCATTTTTGAGATTTTGGAGACTTGATCTGGCGGAGCGGAGGTCATTTTTAGACTTAGTGGCTCGAAACGGTTAAGATAGTGTGTATTTTGGATTTTTAGGGATTTTTGGAATTTTTCTAGCATTTTTGACATTTTTTTGGATTATTTAAATTCGAAGAGAAAAATAAAAAAGAAATGAATAGTGTTGGGCTGCACAGTGCCGCAATTCGGTCCACGGGCACTATACGCAGTGCTAGGCAGGCTCACGCGGGCGGGAGTGCCAGCTGACAGGTGGGCCCGGGGCGCTGGCGGCTGACGGGTGGGACTGGGGCTCGGAGTGGCTGACTGGTGGAGCCCGATGAATCGGCATCGGGTGTTGGGTGGCGAGGGTTTCGACTGGGCAGGGAAAAGGGCAACGGCGTGGCTCAACGGGACAACAAGACGGTTTCCTGGCAATGAAAAAATGGAGATGTCATTTGAAGGAATCGAAAACATGGAGATGGACATGTAAATGCACATGAGAAGTACCTCTTTTTGGTCCCATTCAAAGGACACTTGGCACTTGTCTGCCTATGACCTAGGCCACCGCATCTCTTACACTTAACTTGCCATTTTCCCTTACCCTTGACCTTCCCTTTCTCCAGACACCCTATAAACCTATTTTTCCTTTGTCTGCCTGCTGATCTCCTTGCCATAGGTGGGAGCACCTTGAACCCAAGGTCAACAATGGGCCATTGGGACTTGTCTGTCAAGGGCTGAATCACACCTGCATATGCTAGCTTGAAAGTTTTCACTAAGAAACAAGGATCCACATAGTCTTCCATTTTGAAATTTCTGATGGTACTTATGAAAGCTAGTGCATGTGGACAGGGCTTTCCTGACACGTGCCATTCTCTGCATGTGCATTCATGGTTCTGAAGATGCACAACATGCCTCAGAACCTCAAGGTCCTCATTGATCTCACTGACTTCTGCTATGTACTTACCACCAGGGGTGACTTTCAATTTATCTAGGGAGCTTGTCATAGCATTTAGTTGATGAACTACAACAGGGAGCATTACCCCTACAAGTTTTTTTTTCCCTAACCTCCTCCTCTTATCATATAGCTGCATTGTCTTGGATCTAATAGTGTCAGCCAGCTCAGTAACTGGAAGGTCTTTTAATTCCTTCACCCAGTTGTTCCATGACTCAGCCAGGTTGTTTGTGATAAAATCACACTTGATTTCCTCTGAAAACTTGCTTCTCATCCATAACATATTATGATACCTAGATAACCATGGGGCTACATCAGGGCAGGCTTCATGTATCTTGCCCATGTAATGGTCCAACCTATCGGCTCTAAAAGACCTAGCTGCAGGATACATATTTTCATATACTGGGCCTTGGAATTTTTTCAGGAAGTTGTCCATCAGTTGTCTAAAACACTCTCTATGTTCTGCCCAAGGATAGACATGCTTAACTGCAACCTCCAAACCCTTGCAAGCATTTGAGCTTATTTCTAAGTTGGGTGGACTTCCTATGGCTTTCTTCAACTGCTCCATGAACCAAGTCCAGTTAGATGTGGTTTCTCAATCAAAAAAGCCAAATGCTAGTGGAAACATCCAGTTATGGCCATCTAGAGCTGTAGCTGAAAATAGATGGCCATTCCATCTGCCATTAAGAGCACTTGAGTCTATACTAACATAAGGCCTACAACCATTCAAAAACCCATCTATGCTGGCCTTAAAACAACAGAAGAATCTATGGAAGTACACATCATCTCCATTGCACTGTACATCTATTTCTACTACACCTCCAGGGCTTCTAAGCTCTACCTTTGCCTTAAACCTATAAAGCATCTCAAAGCTACGCTCCCATGAACCAAAAATCAAATCAAGGGCTTTTTGCCTACCAAGCCAAACTTTACTATAGCTAAGGGTTACATTGTACTTACTCTCTAGCTCAGATTTTAGTCCAGAGGCTCCCATATTTGGATGTTCCTTCAAAATTGGGACTGCTCTCTGCTATCCATTTATATGAAGCCATCCTAGTCTGCAATCTCCTAGTTGATGCACACAAGTGCTCAAATTTATTCACTGTGACCTGCATGAACAAAACACATAGATGAGTAACATTGAACTGACAGTGTTTGATTCAAAGTAAAAAAAACTCCCAAGACTAGAATTTATAGCCTCATAGACTTCCATCACGCATCAACCTTGCTACAATAGCCCAGGGACAACCCTCTGCCTGACAATAACCCCTAGACCTATATGACTCGGCCTTCTCAGTTTTCACCACAAATTGTTTCACAATTGCATGCTGCCTCAAAGCCATCCTAAACGCAAACATACTAACATATGTGCTCCCTTCTACCATGGGAGGATCCTCTTTGTCATATTCAACAGATGCTTCGCCATCTATGACATCCTCAATTGCATACTCATTAGTTTCATTGTCCACATCACCAGCTGCAGGATCAACATTAGTGGTGCAATACGCATCCCCATCATCCAAAGAAGCATCCATGGTAGCCTCAAATGGCGCAGATCTGTCCACCTCATCTCGGATCCCCATCAACTCATAAATGTCATCTTCCCCAATCACAGCCAATGAAGAATCTAATTAATCTTCTGGAATATCAACTGTGCAAAACCTAGCCCAATCAAATAGCAATGAAGAAAAAGCTTCTCTAGTAGGCACACTTCCTTGCTGGCTGCATGAACCTCCTTGATCATTGGATCTTCCTTCACCATTACCTTCCTCTGCCCCAACGTTCGTAACTACCTCGCTCGACCCTGAGTTAGTACCACAAACACTAATCGCCGCACCGGGATCAATCCTACCAACACACAAAACAGAAGCAAACCAAAAAAATATCTGTTAGCTTTCAGCCTAACAGAAAAGGGAAAATGGTTTGCATAATTTCATTCTTTTTTCTTTAGATATATCTAGCTAGAATCCCCAGTAACCAACGTCGATTCGGCATTGAGCCAGCGCAACCAAGCAACCATGACGACACCAAAGGGGAACACGAATCCTCAAATACCCAGTACCGAACTCTAGAATCGACAAGAGGCAAAGGACTGGGACCTTACCTAGGAGGAATGCCGTTGGGGATCATTGCGCCGCCGTCGCTGTGGACGAACTCTAGCCCAGATCTCCCTGGTGAAGCCGTTGCAGTCCGAGCGTCGGCGAGTGCATGATCCCATATGGCTCCTGCCCATCGTGTGTCGCTCGAGGCGAAGCCGTCACTTGTGGTCGGGCGGCCCGTCATTGTCGGCTTACTAACCATGAGCACCCTAAGGTGGGTGCTTGAGAGGTCGGACGAGGGCTTTGTGTAACCGCTCCAGGGAGGAAGAAACGGGGATCACAGGAGCAAGCAAGAAAACGATCCCGAGTTTACCCAGGTTCGGGCCCTCCAAAGGAAGTAATAACCCTAGTCTGCTTGGTGGTTTCCCTCTGAGTTCAAGGTTCTTACAAGTGGGAAGAAGAAGACCCTCTCGTGCCAACCCAATAATCAACTCCTCTCTCCCATGCATCCTAGCTCCCTTTTATACTCGGTGGTGGCGCATAGGGGCTTACTAACTGCGTAAAGCAAGCGTCGACAGTTACTATAGTGCATTTAATGCACCGTCATACTCTCTTACATCACATTTAATGTTTGTCCTGTTGACTTAGACTTCGCCTTGGGCCCACTTTGTCTGTCACCCTGCATGCTCACTTGAGAGAGGGGATGTCGATTAGCGCCACCATCGTGTCTGCGCCTGGGGAAGGCAGCAGCCATACCGCACGACCTTCACTGCAATTAATGTCGCCGTCTCGCATTAAATATCATATGACCCTTCGCCTGTGGCAGATTACAGTTGATTCTTAGGAACTCGCCCGAGGTGTGGCTGGCGCCACTGTCCTCTTAGCGAGCACCTTCTTTAGTCGCCCCGAGGAGTGGCTGGGCCTCCCTGGCGAGCACCTTGATGTCGCCAGGGGCGGCTGAGCATCCACATCCCCGGGCGAGCAACTTGGCTGGTCGCCTTGAGGTGGCTGGGCGCCACACATCCTTGGCGAGCACCTTGATCAGCGCCAGAGAGCGACTGACAGCCACTGTCCCCAGGCGAGCACCTTGTTGGTCGCCTCGGAGGTGGCTGGCGCCACTGTCCACAGGCGACACCTTGGTGAGTCGCCAGGAATGGCTGGGCCTTTGTCTGGCGTGCCTTGAGTCGCCAGGAGTGGCTGAGCCACTGCCCTCTGGGCGAGCACCTTGGTAGTGCTTATAGAATGGCACTGAGCGCACTGTCCTCTTGGCGACGATGCTTAATGCGTGCGCGTGGGTACCCAGCGCTTATCTGGCCACGGTAGGCCGGGCCCACCGAAGTGTCTTTATTCTTTCTTTTTCTTCGTCGAGCGGTTCAATCTCCGGGTGGGGCCCATAAATGCCCACGCCGCGCGGTCTTTAAAAACTTGCCTCTTTTTCGGTCGAGGTGAATCTGCGGCCAGTTTCGGTAACGTGGGGCGTGCCCACTTCCTTGAAAAAATGCTTTGGTTTTCCGCATCGAACCGCAGCGTCTCTTCGACTTTTTCATGAGCTCTCGAATTCTTATAAATAAGCGGCGGCAGAGGCATGTTCCCGTTCGCTTTCGCCTCTGCTCCTTCGCCTTAGCTTCTTTTGCTTTGGCGATTCGATGGCCTCTCAGGCTCTGTCCTCCCTCCTTCAAGCCCATGGAAGAGAAACGCCGCCGCTTAAATGCTCCAAGGTGATCGCATGGCGCTCTCCGCGTCATCGGGCGGGACCGCTCCTCAGATCCGGGAAGTCATCTTCTTTGTCTGGGCGATGATGGGCGGGCTTGGTCCCGCCATCTCGGACTTCTACATCGCCGTCCTCAACTTCTATGACATTCACAACATCCACCTTCCCCTAACTCCATTGTGCTCCTCTCGTCTTTGCCCATACGCGAGATGTTCATAGGGGTAATGCCCAATCTCCTCCTTTTAAAGCTACTTCTTCTCGCTCGCGTCGGCCAGGGCTCCAGCATCTCCGGGTGCTTTGCCATACCATGACTTAGGGGCCAGTTGCGTATATTCCAATGGAGAACCGATCCGGTGGAAAATGTGGCGCCACGAATGGTTGTACGTTGAACGATAAGCGGCATTGAAGCCACTGGGGCTTCCACCGGAAGCGGTGGGCAGCAAATCGGCCCGGGGATCTTCGGTCGCGTGCGCGAGCTACTGCAATGTTGGCTCGAGTTGATCGGCTGAACAGCGTGGTGGCCAGGAGGCATAGTTCTCCGGGACTTTGTGTCGGAGGATTAGTCCACTTTCTTTGCCGCGCCACCGTCCAGCTGGCACTATCTGGGCGTGGATGGCGGGACTCGGGCGATTCTGGAGGTGAGCTTTTATACCTTCCTTCTTCATCATCATCATTCTTTCATCATTCATTTTTTTTTTTCTTTGCCGGCCGAGTAGGAAAGCTGGGCGCGCCTGAATCGCTTCTGGATAGGGGCGGCCCAGGCTGATTGGCGGCGTTCCACCCTTCCCGAGGCTGCGCTTCCACTGCTGCGACATGCGGCCTCGGGATCGAGGCGGAGATCGTCAAGGCGTGCCCAAGATGGGCGCCATAGGGGCGCCCATCGCCGTCCATCAGGGCCCCTGATAATCCGCGGCACTCCTGACGGGCGACAGGAGGAACAAAGCGTCTATGAAGCGACACTTTGTCCCCTTTGGAGCGTCCGGTAGGCCACGGCTATCGGGGCCATCTTCGTCGGCCGGCTGAGATCTCCTGGCAGCCCCGCCCTCGAGGACTTCCTCCCGGTACAGAGGCTCTTCATCAGCAGTCGCGACTTCGCTCCGCCACCATACTTTGCGCCCGGATTGTTGGCGCCCGCCGGCGTGGTGACCGCCGCGCCTTCCTCCATCACCACCGCCCGCCTTCGGCGGTGACGCCGAGCTACGATGGCGACCGGTAAACGCTGCGACTAAGTGTCGCGCCTGCATGGCCATGGTGATCCTTGTTGCGCCGATGGCGGACTGCCAGCGCAGCATCCTCGCGCCACCAAGGCGCCGGTGCCTGGCGGCTCTCACTCGGGAGTGCCTCGGTTTCCGAGGCCTCGGCCAGTACGAAGTCCTTGAAACACAAAAGGGCGGTAAAATTTTTAACCTTGAATGGAGCCTTACCTTTGCTTGCTTTTGCTTGTTCGGGGCACGCGCGAGACCCGGCCCGCTCCTGCGGTAGCGGCCGAGGCTGAGGTAGCGACCAGGCTGGTGGTCGCGAGACGAAGAAGCGGCGATCGGCATCTGGCGGCCCGGTAATTTCTTGTGCGAACCAGAGGCCAGGGCCACGGCCCCTCGGATCCTCCGCGGACTCCGTTCCCTCGGCGGGCCCAGCGAATCTGCTCTGGCGCCCTTGGACAGCTCTACTCCACAGCACCGCGCTTTAGTCGGCGAGGCAGGTGGGCGCGAGATCGGCCGCCTCGTGAGTGGTTGATTTACATGTCGAGTGGAAAGGAAGAGGCGGGAGGCTGGTAGAAGCGGGGCGAGGGAGCCACTCGCGTCGGCCCAAGCTCATGGAAAAGCTCGGCGCGTGAGCGAAACGCGCCCAGGTCAAAGCGAACACTCTGCGGATCTTTGAGAATACGCCTTGGCCGACCGGATGGAGAGCAGCCTCGCTCACTTTGGGGTTAGTGCGATAGCGCCAGACTGGAAGCGGCGCGCTGCGCCTTACGCCTCAGGTCGGATCGCGGACTTCACCACCCGGCTTCCGCCGCCTGGCGGCCGGTCCGCCCCAGGAAGGGCGCGCGATGGCGAGTGCTCTGCGACGTTCGTTTTGGCGTCTTTGGCGTCCAAGAGCGCCAACTTTGATCCTCTGTTTGCCGTCCAGTTGAAGAAGCTGAGCGGGCGGGCGAGGAGTGCGGCGGCCATGGAAACCACGTCATTTGCTCGGTGGAGATAGTCAACCCTGAGCGGCGACGAGAAGACGTGTGGCCCGGGACGTCGGACCCCTTGCGGAAAACCTGATGCTTGGCGCGATGCGGATGAGGAGGAAGAAGGATAGGATAGCCTAGACCCTTCTTCCCTTTCTCCTTTCTTTCTTTCTCTTTTTAACTTCTTGTCACGCAGCAACTTTTGTAAAGCACTTTCATAGAATAGACATGACATTTTTAGACCTATTCAGCAATGTTTAACTTGTCTTCTTAGCCTTCCACCTTCTGATCGTCGGCGTGGCAGGTGCTCTTTGCTCGGCAAGGCTTAGAAGGAAAAAGAAGGAGTAAAAACACCCCTTGTGTCGAGGCGATTCTTTTCGTTGCTTTCTGATCCTGCAAAGCGACCCGTACCCTCGTGGCCTCCGGCGAAGCGGACAGTGTAAGGCGTGGCGAGGATGTAGGCTTTTGATACTTGATGTTTAAATCGCGGCCCGGGGACACGAGTGTCATGGCCGTCTGGGGTGAGGATTCAAACCGGCGCCCAATTGCCCAATCACGTGCGCGCGCCACGAGTGGTCGCCTTTGCCTGGCGCTCAGGTAGCGGACTAAGTAATCGCCGAACACTTTGCCATAAAACAGGCAGGAAAGGCATGAAGTAGCGCTAAAGCTCTTGAGCGTAATACTTAATTTGAACAACGGTGTTCCCGACTGTCGAGGCAGGCAGACAGACATGATTCGGCGCGCGAGAACAAAACACGAAACACAACCCGTTCAAGGGTAGAACTTGCCTTGAGTTCTCTATATTACTGCGAGTTGCAGTTCCTCCCGCCCTCGTTAGCCAACTTTGGCCAGCCGGGTCGAGAGCCCGAAACCACCTTAAAGGGCCCTCCCCTTTGGGAGAGCGATTTGTGCAACCCGACTGCGGCGGCCGAATCTTCGCAAGACCAGTCGCCCATTGCGATGTTCTCTCAGCGGCCGGGTGGCGTGGTACCTCTGAGCTTTTGTCTGAAAGCGCGCGGGGCGCCGACGATCCGGGCTTCTTCCGAGAAGATTGGCGTAAATCTTGGCGCATCTCTTCCCCGATCTTCTTCATGACAACGCAGCAACAGCGGCGACCAAATATCAGTGCGAAGGGAGGGCGGCCTGCTGCTCCGTAAACCGAGAAAGAATGGAGTCTCTCCGGTAGCCCGGTAGGAGTGGTCGGAGTGACCACAACAACTGCAGAGTTCTTCAACCCTTGTGAGCCACTGGTGAAAGTCGATCAAGCTTGAGTCTTGAGGCCCTTCGGCGCGGTGCATTGGCTCAAGCTCAACTTAGCATTGCTTCTTGGATGAGCAACGGAGGCCAAAAGCAGATACCGTGCCCATTTCTTCGCAAAGTCGAGCGGTAGGTGGCTAGGCGCCATTGTGGTGATGATACGGTTGGCGACCGGCGGGCGAAGATCCCTCGCATGAACGGCCGCGAGCTGCCAGCGGTAATGGTTCTCACGGCTTCAGCTTCCACCCACTTGGTGAACTTGTCAATGGCGGCGAGCAGGATGAGTGTAGCCTCCTGGCCCGCATGAACGGACCAGGATATCCGGCCCCAGACCCGCGAAGGAGCCATGAGGCGGGATAGTTTGCGAGCTTAGGTGGTTGGTGGATTGCCAGCGTGGAATTGGCATGCGCATCTCCTCACCGGCTCCAAGCATCTGGAGGCGGTTAGCCAATAGAACCGTGGCTGAAAGCTTTTCCCACCGAGTTAGGCAAATGGAAAAATGGCTCCCTGCGCCTCCATGGATATCGAAAGCAAAATGCTTCCCTCTTCCCGAGTGATGCACTTGAGAAGAACTCTGTTTCCACCCGTGATGCAGGTCCCCATCTACGGGGTGTAGCGCTTGGCCTTTCGCGCTATCTTCTCGGTGGCGCATCATCGTCGGGCATACTTGATCCCGCAGGTAGGCCGAGGATCGGGTCCATCCATGTGCCTTCCCGGTCAAGCCGCAGCGACCCAGTGATCGTCGGAGTACTCACGCTTGGCCAGCGTTTCCACCAGTGCCACCTTTCCTCCACCAGCATTAAGTGGCGGCGCCACCATCGTCCCCTTTGAGAAGCAGGGTTGCGCGATAAGCGTCACCTTCCCATCGAGTGAGGCTGAGCGGCATCACCATCCTCCCACGAGAGGCGAGTTTGAGATGGGCCAGATCGCGGAAGCCTTTCTTCAAAGACTCAGGCCAAGACGAGGCTCTTGTCGAGGCGGTTTGGCGACTCGTCAGCTAAATAATTGTCGGGCAGTATGTGTATACCCTAGCCCTTGAAGTGTCTCTCCATCTTTCTAACCTCGCGGAGTAAGTGCCATGGCGGGATCAGAGCGAGTGAAGTCCTTCCTTGCACAGTTGATGACCCGACCAAAGAATCGCCTTTAATCTGTGGCGCAGTATGCGATGGCTGCGGCTGAGCTCAACCCGACAATCAATCCGTATTCCCGCAACATTGTTGGTAGCTTTAAAGTCAGGGCGACTATATATTTGAGGGTCCCGGTCGGGAGAGGGGAGGAACCCGACCCAGCGTAGCCGAGCTGAAGGATCCATCGAAGAGGCGTCAAAGGCGTGGGCAGGGGACTTCCTTATCTTCCCCATGCGAGTCCATTCAACAATGAAATCCGCGGTCTTTGACTCTTGATAGCGGTCGCGAGCAAATTTGAAGCCAAATTCCCCAAATGAACTCATAGCGTCGACCTTCAGCTTCACGGTGTGAAGGATCTCCCCTTGAAGGATCTGAGGAGACCACGGTGATCTCCTTCCCGGAAATAATGTCGCGGCTTTCTTGATGCCACCGGCGACATACACCATTTTACAGGCACAGGGGATACCTAGTTTCGACATCATGCAGGCACCTTGCTCACATAATAGACCCGGCATGTCGCCCTCTCGCTCTGCTACTAGTGCTTTGCACTCACCGCCCGAGGGCTTGCCGCTACATAAAGGAAAGCGGCTCACGAGGCTCGGGGCGACCAAGCGGAGGCGAGAGATACTTCTTGAGATCTTCAAATACTCTTTGAGGCTTAAAGTCCACTCGAAGGAATTAGTCTTCTTCATCCGGCTTGAACAATGGGAGACTTTTCTCCCAGTAGGGCTATGAACCGTAGGGAGGCAGGCGACCAGCTAACCATTGGTAGCCAGAGTGGTGGCTTCATTCGTTCAATTGCTTCAATCTTATGCAGATTGGCTTGATCCGGTGGAGACGAGGAAGCCAAGCAACTTCCAGACGACACCCGAACACGCACTTCGGGATTCGACTTTAGCGGTAGTCTCTGGGAGATGGGGAGAAAGTTTCCTCAGATCTTCAACCAACCCATGTGACCTTAGCTTTTATCACCAAGTCATCAACATATACCTCCGAGGTTCTTCCCAATTTGTGACTTGAATACAATATGCATGGCTCGCTTGGTAGGTAGATCCGGCATTCTTCAACCCAAAAGGCATTGAACATAGATACACCAAAGAGGTCACAAAGGCCGTCTTTTCTTCGTCTTCTGCGCCATTCTGTCTGATGATATCACGAGTGGCGTCTAGGAAGCATAGAGCTTCACATCCTGTAGTAGAATCGACAATGAGTCAATCCTCGCGGAGGTAAGGGTCCTTAGGGCGAGGCTTTATTGAGGTCGGTAAAGTCTATACACATTCGCCACTTCCCATTGGACTTCTTCTGAGTGCGAGGTGCTTGACCACTCGGGGTGGCGGCTTCCGCACAACTCCGGCTTACCAATAGCTTCTCCACTTCTTCGAATGGCTTCTTGTCGCTCTGGCGCTGCCTCGGATCTTACGCCGGTGGAGTGCGCTCCAGGTAAGCGTTGCCAATCGGTGCTCGATCACCTCCTAGGGGCCGCGGTCATTCGAGATGGTTCCCAGCGAACACATCTAGATTAGACTGGAGGAAGGTGGCAGCGCGTCTTCCTGTTGGCCCGAGATCGGCGCCAATTCTCTGACCTTGCCGAGGCCTTCTCACCCAGGGGACCACCTTCACCTCACCCAAGGAATGGGTGAAGCGCGGCCTTGGCGAGAGAGCACTCGAGGTGTACATTGCCACGCTTGGCGTAACGAGCGGCTCAGTAAATCTTGCACTTGCTTGGGCGCAAGGCTTGAGCTTGTCCACCTTTACCACAATTGGGCCCTCGGCGGGATCTTCATCGGCAAATAAGCATGATGCGTAAGCCATGAATTTGACTATGTTGGCCCGGAAGCGGGAGGCGTTGTAAGGAGGTGAAGTCGACCTCGAAGTTGATGAGTTAAAATCCAGGAAGTTTTCGGGCTTCCGAGCGTGACGGTGGACTTGTCCCAGGGCATTAGGCCCATCCAGGGCAATTCCATAAAAGCGGTGAGCGCATGATTCTTCATAAGGTATTTGGAGTGCCAATCGCCCGACCGGCCAGCGAGTTGATGGCACTTCCTCCATCAACTAGTACTGCTTAACCGCGCATTCTGGCCGTAAGGCGACCCACGATCGGGAGATGGTTTGGGCTGAAGTGTTCGCCGGGTGGTCGGCCCGGTAAAGTGATCGATTGATCCGAGCCGCCCGACCGACTGGTCCGAGGCTCTGGCATGGTGGCACACACTGATCTCGGCTCTAAAGCATGCTGCGAGTTGGAAGAGTAGGTGGCGAACCCCCATGAATGTATGCCACCGTGTGCTCGGCTTGTTGGAAAGCGGTGGGGTGTCATCTTCGTAAATCATCATCTTAGCGATCCTTTCCGCGGCGCTTCTGAGCCGCTTTCACCAACTTGGACACAACTGCTGGCAATCTTCCAAGTCGTTGCCCATTTGTGCGGTGGATGGGGCGTATGGCTTGCCCTGTCGTCTTCACGGCGGGAGACGGCAGGTCCCTGCGATTATCTGGCGGTCCCGGCGATCTCTCCTTCGCTCTGATCGTCGCGCCGGGCTTGGCCTGGATCGGCCACCAAAACCTCTCAGGACGGCCCTCCTTGCGCTTCTTCTTTTCACGGTCGGAGGACCCGGCGCTCGGCTCCGTCGAGGTTTGAGGCCACGATGCACCCTTAGGCCTCCAGCTGCCGGGCACACTTGTGAGCCAGGGGAAAAGCTTCCGGAGAGTGGTAGCGGCACGATCACGGGTAGCCATCTTCTCGCATCTTCCGATCCCCTAACCCCCCTCCGGAGCATAATAATAACCGGCGCTCGGAGATCAGGGGATCGTGTTGCGGCAATGGCTAAACAGCCTTGAATAAACCCCTCGGGGACTCCCCCTCATACGCTCCAAAGCGTGGAAGTCGTCCTCACACCGGTTGAGCGTAAGGCCACTGAAAGTTAGGCGACAAAAATGTCGCGCGATTCCTCCACGAGTGTCACCGAACCCGAGGAAGGTTCGGCGGCCAGAGGCGGGCAGTAGACTGTCGGCGACATCGGGAAGTAGTTAGCCATAACTCTATCGGCCCCGGCCGCACCACCGTCGTATAAATCTGCGAGAATTCTTGAGGTTGGTTGGTGCGTCTTGTCATCTCGATAGGTAGCGGGGCGAAATCTTTACCCACGCCGATTGGCGTGAAGACGGAGGGAAAACGCGGCACCCAACATTATATGGGAGTAGTGTCGCCCCCACTGACCCTGAGATAATTCGAGGAGTGCGAGTCTACACTCTCCCAGTCGAAGGAAGCCCCGGTGGCCGTGGCCAGGGTTCGGTAGCGTTGTTGCGGATAGCGCCTCAGAAGAACTTAGCCGCGGATCGTCGCCCCGACCGCCCCTCATTGGCGTGCCCTTAGATCCCAGCGTTCTCCTCGGCATAGAATCTGCGGGAAGATGCGAAGCTTGTGCACGTCCACATTTGCGGAGAGGCTGCGTATCTCCTTCCCTTTATCCGGCTCCTGCGGCGGAGAAGTCATAGAAGCGTGGAAGCTTGTGCATCCACCATACGAACTCCTTGGCGGAGGGCCGGAAGCCCCGGCGAATTGCCCACGACAGCTGCTTCTTTGGGCAGTAAAGTCCACTAGGCAGGCAATGTCCACCAGAGCCAAGGTGGAGCTGAATGTCGCCGTCAGTTGGGCCGGAGGATGATCCGAAGCAACCGGGGCGCATGAAACTTTGCATTGGGGTATCTTCCCCCAACAGCAGCGCCAGATTGGGCCCGGTGAACTCAGGAGCTTAGATGCGGCTCGCGCCCCTCCGCGGAAGGGCACTGGTGACCGACTCCTTACAGGAGCGAGATCGGCAGTAGCGCCTCTGAGGGCGCTACAGCGATAATTCCGCCATCTGGATGATCTTGGATTCTTACAAACTCCTCCAAAGGAATGGAAGAAAGGAGCGATCTAACCACTAAGCCCCTGCAGCGCGCCCTTTGTCGACTTACTAACCAGCAGGCACCCTAAGGTAGGTGCTTGAGAGGTCGGATGGGGGCTTTTGTGGCAACCAGCGCTCCAAAGGCAGGGAAGAACGGGATCACAGGGAGCAAGCAAGAAGGCAGTCGAGTTTACCGAGTTCGGGCCCTCCAAAGGAGTAATAACCCTAGTCTGCTTGGTGGTTTCCTCACGAGTTCAAAGGTTCTTACAAGTTTTGGGAAGAAGACCTCTCAGGTTACGCCAACCCAATAATCAACTCCTCTCTCCCCATTGCATCCTAGCTCCCTTTTATACTCGTTTGGTGGCGCATAGCTTACTAACTGCGTAAAGCAAGCGTCGACACGATTACTATAGTGCATTTAATGCACCCGTCATACTCTCTTACATCACATTTAATGTTTGTCCTAGCGACTTAGACTTAGCCTTGGGCCCTTTATCTGTCACCTGCATGCTCACTTGAGAGAGAGGGATGTCGGTCGGCGCCACCATCGTGTCGCGCGCCTAGGGAAGGCGCGCCGCCATACCACGCCTTCACACCACGCAGTGTCGCCGTCTCGCATTAAATATCCTTGACCCTTAGCATCCGCAGTCACGGGGTTGATTCTTGGGAACTCGCCGGGTGTGGCTGAGCGCCACATCCTCTTGGCGACACCTTTCTTTAGTCGCCGAGTGGCACGGGCGCCCTGTCCCCCTGGCGACACCTTCGCTGAGTCGCCCCAGGGAGGCGCTGACGCCACTGTCTGAGGCGAGCAGCAGGTGGTCGCCTTGAGGAGTGGCACAGACGCACATCCCTTAGTGAGCACCTTATTTGGTGCGCCAGGGGCTGACTTTGAACGCCACTGTCCCGGCGAAACACCTTGTTTAGTCGCCTCGAGTGGCTGGCGCCACTGTCACTGGCGAGCACCTTGGTGGTCGCCAGGGCGTCTTTGGGCCACGCCCTGGCAGTACTGGTGAGTCGCCCCAGGGAGTGGCAAAACGCCACCGCCCTCTGGCGACACCTTGTGAGTCGCCTCGAGGAATGGCTGAGCCACTGTCCTCTTAGCGGCGATGCCAATGCTTAATGCGCGTGGGTACCCAGCTTAATCTGGCCCGCTGATCGCCCGTCGTGCTCGGCCCGGCCGTCGGCAATCGCGCTCCCAGGCGAACCCTAACGCGATTTGGCTTGGACTCGAGTCCAGTGTGTCTGGTCGGGCCGATCATCCCGTGGGGAAGATAAACCTGTCTCAGCCAGACACAACAGCACACAGGGGTATTTTTGTCACGCCACATGCGAAATGGGCAAGAAAATAAACATAATGGGGGAAAATGGCCAAAATATCATGTGTTGATGAAATTCGAGTGCGCATTGTTATTTCGTGATACAGGACCTAAACTAATGTCAATTTAGCTGAGGCACTCGAATTGAGTGTCATTGATGCAATTTCCCCCTAATTAGCAACGCCGCACCGCCACGACAGAATCCAAGAAAGGAGGGAGCCAGGGAGCTGGCCCAGAAGAGGAAGAGTAGTGGCGGGAAAGGGGAGTGAAGGCGACGAGACGAGAGAGAGATCCCAAGAACCCGAGATGGGCATTCCCAGAACTCTCCTCCTCCCGCACGCCGCCATCGTTGTCTCCCTCATCTCGCCGTTGCTCGTGTCGTGCGCTGACCTGTACGCGCTCATCTACAAGGGCTGCGCCAACCAGTCCTTCCCCGGCGGCGGCCTGCCCCCCACCGTTGCCGCCCTCTCCTCCACGCTCTCCTCCCAGTCCGCCTCCTCCAAGTTCTACAAGACCTCCTCCTCGTCGTCTTCCTCCTCTGCCTCCGTCTTCGGCCTCTTCCAGTGCCGCGGCGACCTCTCCGGCTCCGGATGCGCCGCCTGCGTCTCCCGCGCCATGTCCTCTTGGTCCGACGTCTGTGGCGCCTCCGTCGCCGCAAGGGTCCAGCTCGCCGGATGCCTCGTGCTGTACGAGATATCCGGCTTCCCCCAGGTCTCCGGCACCCAGATGCTCTTCAAGACCTGCGGCACCGGCGGGGGCGGCGGGGGCGACTTCGAGATGCGCCGGGACACCGCCTTCGCCCAGCTGGAGGGCAACGTCGGCGGGAGCAACGGCGGGTTCGTCGCCACCAGCTACCAGCAGGTGTACGCCATGGCGCAGTGCGAAGGCGACCTGTCCCCGGGGGACTGTGGCCAGTGCGTCACACAGGCCGTGCAGCACGTCGAGGTCGAGTGCGGCGGCGCATCCTCCGGCCAGGTGTACCTTGACAAGTGCTACATTAGCTACAGCTACTACCCCCATGGCGTGCCCCGCGGCGGCGTCGGAGGTCGGTTTCTTGGCTCGCCTAGTTACTTCAATCTAACAAATTTGTGCCTGCGCATTCAATTTTAATAATATTACTCATTCAATTGCTTGTTAGTCGATAGTGATCCAATCGAGCCGCGGATAGATTGTTTGTGTTTAGGAATCTGGGCAAACGTGGCATTGTGTTAGTGTAACAAGTTAACATTTTAAGATTTGTATGGGTGGCTAGTTTGTGCACGTGAAACTCTTGTCTGTGTATTTGTTTGTATATGTGTTTTGGTGAGATCTTGCATACATGCTAGGGTTCTTTGTTTAGTTGTGCTTAAGAATTGATTGATAGGGATTGTGAGGGTGCCTTTTGGTAGTTTCTTTGGCGGATTTTGGTTGTTTTGGCCAAATTTGTGTAGATTAGTGCCCTCTCAGGTGCTCATTGTTTAGATTGCAAACCTTACATGTTCCTGCATTAGGTAGGTTAGATTTATGAGGGTATCTTTCACATGTTAAAGTGGAACTCTGATGGAGATAGTGGTATGATCTTGTTTGGTTAGCTTATGAATTGATGGACAGGGACTGTACTTGTCTGCGATGCGAGGTTCTCCCACTTTCTTTCGTGGATTCTACTTGCTTTGTGTACTACTTAGGTCAGTTTAAGGGATGAACGTTACTGAAGCCTCCATTGGCTCCATTGTGTATATTCTTCATGTTTGTACGGGGACTATGGGGCAGCAGATTAGTGCAGCTTCTGTTCTGCCTAGTTTATGCATCTGTCTATTCAGGCTTTGAGAAAAGTTGGTGCTCACTACCTTTTGCCTTTCTTTCTGGATTTATTGGAGATATGCATCTATGATTGTTCCCATGATTAGACGTGGTATCCCTAGTTTGATATATCCGTTTGCCTCTTCTCGTTGTGCTTCTCAGGGCAGCAGACAGCAAAGACTGTAGCCATTGTGCTCGGTGGAGCTGTAGGTCTGGGTTTTGTGGTCATCTGTTTGCTCTTCGCGAGAAGTTTGGTCAAGAAGAAGGATGGTGAGTGGAAACCCAATCGCAAGCAGAGCTATCACTTTATTTGTTAGCATTCAATTTGCAGCAGCTGTTGCTCCTTGTTTTGGCATCTGCCCGCTGTTCTTCTTACCAAATCTGTGTGCATGTGGTTCTTTGGTTGCAGATTATTGATGGGGAAGTATGGAGCAACCGGACAGAAGCACTGGGGCATGGTATGGTATGCATTTTGATAGGGGTGTGGATGTTTGTTTCTTCAAGGTGGTGAGTGCAATACAGAGGGGACTGTTTTTTTGGCTCTTCTTCCTCTGGCCATGTGAGGGTGCCATGCCATCCGCATGATGAGAGGGAGGAAAAGGAGGTGGTGAGTGGTGACTAGTTCAGAAAAGAAACTGTTCTTGGGGCTATTTTGTCTCGCAAATTAATTGGAAGATGGGTCATCCCATCTTTGGGCTGCACCACCTTTGCCCCTCTTGCTTAGGGCTCTAGGAGTACATTGATTCTCTTGTATTCTTTTCCCCAAAGGAAATACATGTAGGTCTAGACAGAAAGTACTTAGTGTTTGTGTTTAAGGTTTGCAGCACCAGCAGCTGCAGATTCAGACTCTGACTCGGTTGGTTTTCCTATGGAAATTGTTTCATATGTTCCAGAAACAGGTTTTAACTCTAGTTTTTTGGAACTTTCAGCCACTAGTTTATTTGTCACTAGCTTTGCTGATCGACATTGATGACCTGAAAACCACAGCTGTGCAGCAGTTTTCTTCTGACTCATTGAAGTTATTCGTCAGACATGTCTGTAAGTCTTGTAGAAAATGTGCCTGCTCTGGCTTCCAATGATCGTGGCCAATGTGACGTCTCGACATCCTGCCCTGTTGTTTTGTAGAAAAATGTGCTGATACCAGATGAAACCAATGTACGGACAAGAGTTGATAGTGTCCGAGTTGCTCCCTCTCTTTTGTTAATATACCAGTCATTGCAGCTCGCACGCGACAGGGTAGCTTAGATTCTATATGAACAAATCTGGCATCCGACAGGGTAGTCCTGCAGTTTTAGATTTGTCGATGCTATTGGCATCATGTCAAATTGTCAAATAGTAGTAACTTTCTTTGTTTATTTGATGTGGAGGTAAAAAAGCACTATCCTACGCAGTATGCATTCTGCATTATCGTCAGGTTGTCCTGTATTCACTGTCGTTATCCAATACAGTACTGAATTTAGATAGGACTAGTCAAGTGTCCGTGTGTTGCAATGGAATATATTTTTTAAATAAATAATTAAATCATGCCATGTACTTACAAAACGTAAAATTGCATTCTTGAGTTGTCATGGGGAGGAAAAAGTGGGTGCTAGCCTGGTGACTGGTGAGGAGGAGCGGGTGTAGGCAGAAAGAGAGACGAGGTTGGTTTACTTTTTATCGTGTGATCCATGTGTTGATAGGCTGTTTTTCTTAGAGAGTGGGAGAGGGAGAATAGATGACCACCGACAACTTATATTTATATATTAATAAAGATAAAGATTTAGATACGATAGGCTGGTTGCTAATACGGGCCGACTATGGATGCGGCACAACGCATTCAAATTCATCACGGACCTCCTAATTGCACCTTTGTATAGTCTTGTTTATATTGGGCCCTTGTTGTCGGAGATGGGGTTATAGCTTGTGTTCTAAATTCCTAACAGATGCATGGCGAGAGCTGATGATGGGCATTGCGACAACTCAATGAATAAGCTCCCGTGGTACGTGCGAACGGACCATCATGCATGAATTGCTGCATGAACAAATGAAATGCCATTGAAACGTACGCTGTCCCGCATACCAAGTAATCGCAGCCAGTACCAAGTCCTCGTCATGACATGAAGCAAAGGCGTTATGCATCTGTGTGGGCGCATTGACCATTTGACCCTACAATCTTCACACAGTCCAAGTTTTCGAAAAGGGGATTTGATAAATATCATCCGGATGTTTTTATTGCTGAAATCACATAAATCTAGGACTATCGGATTAGAGAGTGTATAGGCATCACCCGGATGTTTTTGTCCCAAAAAACCTCCAAACTTTGGACCGTACGATCAAAACACACATCCGTAGGATCAATCCACCTCGAATTCAGAGGGAGGGGGCGTGCATTGATCTGAAAGCAAATCCAATGGCCAGGAATTTGGATGATGGTTGGTAAAGAAAACATCCGGATGAAACTTATCAAAACCCATCGGATTATTGTTGAGATTTAGAAGTATTGATTACATCGATCCTATGATTTGATCTAACGGTCCGGTGATATCCGGGTGAGGTATCCAACGGTCCAAAATTTAGATATTAGCTAAAACAAAAACATCCGGACGATAACTATACACTTCCTTCGAAAACATATGGACAAGCATATTTCACACAGTCCAAGTTTTCGAAAAGATATGGACAAGCAGATTTCACACAGTCCAAGTTACTAAGTGACTCGGGTACAATTCGACGCAACTAATGAATCATCCATGTACTCGCCATGCTCGATCTCTCGAACAAGCACCGGCCGGCACTTGGCTTTTACAAAAGCGGCCGTGGGTATGCACACACAACATACATGCACGCATCTTAGCGCGCCTCACTACTGATCAAGCGCTACGATGATGTGCGAACATAAATGAATGATCTGTATATCTACCGACACTTGGGACTTGGCAGTACTTGCTTCTTGCTCACTGGCTCGACCTTCTCTTAACCTTGACCAAGAGCCCATTCTTCATGTGAAGTAGGATGGACAGCTTCGGCTCCACGACGTGCCCCGGCACGACCTCCACGGCGAAGTTCCACGCCATGGCCGCTACGGTGACCTTCATCTGCACGAGAACCATCTCCTTGCCGAGGCAGGTCCTGGGCCCCGAGTTGAACGCCACGAACTTGTTGGACGGCACGTACCGCAGCTTGCCCTCCTCCGAGATCCACCTCTCCGGCCGAAACTCCCTGCAGTCCTTGCCCCACACCCGTTTCATCCTCCCCATGGAGTAGTTGAACACCAGTATCTTGTCTCCCGGCCTCACCTCGTGCCCGCTCGGCAGCACGTCGCGGGCGACCACCGCCTTGTGCTCCATGGGGAGCGACGGGTACAGCCTCAGGCACTCGCACACGGCCGCGTGCAGGTACAGTAGGTTCTTGACCTCGTTTGCCTCAAACGTCACCATGCCGTCGTTAGGGCCAACTGCTGTCCGCTTGCGGGAAGCAATGGGAGCCAGTTCCTCTAAGAGCTTATGCTCGACGCGCGGGTTCGTGGAGATGAGGTAGAAGAACCACGACAGCGCCGAGCTCGTCGCGTCGCGGCCGGCGACAAGGAGGTTCATCGTCATGTCCCTGATGTACACATCGGCGTCTGCGTTGCCCGCGATGTCCCCGTCACAAACGAAAGATGATAGCAAGTCGGCGGCCGACTGGTCGGCTCCTTGTCTGTAGTCGTCCCTGCGGTTTGAGATGGTCGCCGCGACGAAGCTCTCGACCGTCCGCCGCGCGGCGGCATTCTTCTTCTCGTGCCCGACTCCCAGCCTTCTCATAAGCTTCCAGCACGAGACCGGCATGATGTGACGCAGGAAAACCGTCCGCAGCACGTCGTCCATCGCTCGTGCGAAAGGGACCGCCGGCAAGCCGATCGCCAGGCACCCGGGGTCGACGCCGAAGACGAGGTTACAGGTCGTGTCGAACGACCACCTCGTGAACACGTCCTGGAGATCACAGGTTGCCCCGGAGTCGGCTACGTGGGCGAGGAAAGGCAAGACGCAATCCTTCGCCTTGTCAAGGCTGGACTGCGCCACGAAGGCGCGGAACCGCGGGGTGGTCATGAGCATCTGGGCCTTGTTCCTCTGGCGCCGCCACCGCTCGCCGTCGGAGTTGAAGATGCCGCCGCCAAGGATGTCGAACATCTGCGCGAATACGTCGCCTTTAGGGTAGTTGTCGAAGTTGGACGTGAAGATGTGGCGCACGTTGTCCGGGTCGCAGGTGATGAAGAACCGGAAGCCGGCGAACCAGAAACGGCATTGGAAATTAAGGTCCGAGGAGGCCAGCAGGCCGGTGACGCCGTCGAGGAGCCGGTGGATGTTGGCGACGATGGCGGGAAGTATGCCAACTATTGGCCACTGGGTTAGTCCTAAGGAGCGGCGCCGGCTTCTTTTCTTGGGTTTGACGTGCAGATAGCGGCAGGGGATCACGAGGAGGCAGATGGCTGGCAGGAGGAGGCGTAAGACGAAGAACCAATCCATGATTGCATGCACGCACGCACGCATGCGGCACGTACGTCCAGTTTTGCAATGCCTCGGATGGTTTGTACGTGGAGTACTTCAAGGGATCGATGCGCCGGTGTTCAATATATATACGCGAGTTGCAGGGGGCGTACGTACGTAGGTGACTAATTAACTCTCCCCCAACGGTTAACAGAACATGTACTGTGTATGATTCTGCTCATCGGGATTCGGGACCACAAGATAACCATGCGCATGCATGTGCACAGTGGCATTTGGATTGGTAGCATCTGCAAGCCATTCCATGAAGTTATGAACACAGTAGTAAAGGGCATGGGTTTAGCCTCGTAAGCTCCGTGATTTGTCTGTCTTGCGCGCAGCCAGCCTACATCGATGGATCAGGTGCGCTTGCTGCGTCTACTAGAGGATGCAGGTTCCTGTACATGACCTATTTATATATCGGCATGGGCTGCGGTACGATTATTCGACCGTACCGCGGGTAGTCGCGGGCGTTCTTTTCTTGGAGATCTGATTGCGTGATCATGGAGATCACATGCGTGCTTTGACGAGCAGATCCCTCGTCGCACTATTCGCCGACGTGTATTGAGCTGTTGATCACGCTGCTCTCTTCTTGTTTTTTTCCCCCTTTCCTCCGAGAGCATTCGTCGCAATTTGAAACTGTAAGTTTTCTTTACGTCGTTTCAGGCTTCGGTCAAGTTCCTCTCCAGGCCGGCCCGACGAAACCTGGCCTCTTTCTCATACCGCTTGGCTTCGTAACCATAACAATAATAGCACAAGATGAAGCAGCAAGGGCGGAGAAGAGCCCCACGAACCGGCCCGATCGATCAGCGCATCTATGGCTTGAAAAAGATGGAAGATATATTACTAGTCCAGTATGGGCTTATTTGTACACACTCTTGCATGGGTAATATGATATCTGTTCATAGGCAGGTGGGGTGTCTCCCATCAGTGCATCATTGGGATCATCAATAAGTCTTTATCTATTTTATTGACGTCTTTTCGCATCTCCGAGTTCGAACAAAAGCTGTAGTTTCGTAAGAACAGTGTTTTTATGCTTTTCTTTCCAATACAAATTGCATAAATATTGAAGCAAACGAAGGGAGGTAAGTAATCCTCATCTATACTTCATTCATGTTTTAATATTTGTACAACTTTTAAAAAACGAAGATGCTTCTCTCAGGAAGGAATTGTATGGCCGATATTGTGTTTAAGAGTAGGACAATTGTATACTACTAGTCATCTTAAAGTTCAGAGTAAGACAATTGTATACTGGTCATCTTAAAGTTCAGAACCTCTATATCACAAGCTAAATCCCAGAAAAATAATAATGAAGAAATCTACAAAAGTAACCAACGTTCCAACCAACCTGAGGTTGGCGGGAATCATATTACGGTTCTCAATAGGAATGGCAATCGAGCACGATGAAAATATATAGTGCTAGTCTATACTTACGCCCACCGAGCCACGAATGGTGGCGCGGGCGAAGAACCTCGTTCATACCCATCGCCGCGGGCATATCCGTGTGCCAACCACCACTTCATGCAACCAATATCTCATCATAAAGACAAATGAACATATTAAAAGATACTCAACGGTTCAATTTAGGTTGGCTACTACTTTTCATTTGTCTTTATGATGAGATGTTGGTTGCATGAAGTGGTGGTTGGCACACGGGTATGCCCGTGGCGATGGGTATGAACGAGGTTCTTCGCCCGCGCCACCATTCGTGGCTACTTTTCAAAGTCGACATCTGAGAAAACATGTAATACAACTCATAGATCTGAGAGCTCAACACAAATTATAAGCAGCACAACACAAATCACAAGCAACCGATTGGGATTTAGCATAGGGAATGGAAGAAAAATGAACTTGGTGGCTAAAAATCATAGACCGGGAGGGGTGGGAGTGTGGGACCATGTGATGCATCTAGGGTTTTTCAAACATGACCCACTTCTCAGTGCTTATTGTTAGTTAATTGGGTAGACGGGTACAGGTGAAGCTCTCCTATGCCCGTGGCCATTTGCCTGTTGGGCAAAGATTTGCTCACACGAACAGGCCCAATAGGCAATAAAGGTGAAACATACCTACCTCTATTAGAGTTTTTACCTACAGATCCACAAGTAATCGTGTAAGATTGCCATCCCTAGTTCTCAACCAGAGAAGTAATGTGGCAAACCACAAGGTTATGCAACTATTGTGATTGTATGAGGTCCATTTTAATTTGGGTATTTAATATATTTTCTCATTTTGATCAGCTAGCACTAGACCTAGACCTGGGCACTAGTCCGGGCTCTTTCGAGTCGGCATATGGCACAACCTGGCTCTCATACGAATAGGCTGAGTTGGTACGGCTCACCATAGTGGCAAGCATGTCGCGACACGGTCTGACCTGCTCATGGCATGTTGGCCCATGCACGGTACAACTCACAAGACACATGGCAAAGGCCCGTGGCAGTGGGAGGTGGAGGGCCTGGCGAGGGGGAGGCCGAGATAGAGAAGGCGGAGTGGCATACCTAGCCCATGCTAGAGGGGGAATGGAAGGGGAAGCGTTCTGCTGCGTTGCGCCTTTAATCACAAAGAGTGATGTCTTGGGTGCGTAGTCAAAATGAATTAATTTTGACCAAACTTATTGTCAAAAATGTATTGTTTGGATATATGAAAATGATGTGAGTGAATTTGTCATTCAAAATACTTTTATAATATTTCACTTTTATAACTTGTTTTGAATATACGACAACAAAAATTAATGGTCGAAGTGGCGTCTTGTTAACTTTGAAAAGTTAAAAACATCACTCTTTTATGATCGAACGGGGTACAAATATATATGTTGTTATTTGAGTGCGTTACAACATAGAGTAATTTTGTTTCGATACTCAATATGTGAAACTACCTAGATCCGTTTTCTTCATCAAATCCAATAATTAATTGGTAAATCCGATGTCCATTTTTACGCTGTGGTGGGCCTGAAATAGCAGCGCGTAAGACCTGGTCCACAGAACCTTTTTCGGATTGAAAATCAAGGTCTCAACGGCACCTTTTTTTTTGCGAAAGTCGTCAAAAATCGAAGAGTTTTGAAACCGAGCGTTTGAATAAAAAAATTCAAAACAAATTAAAAAAAACAAAAACCGATAGGTTTTCTCGAAAAACCGCTCAGCGAGTTGAACCTTTTGGACGATCGGTTTTTGAGCGGTTTTAGTCTATTTTTGTCAAAAACCACTTAGTTTTCACCGGTTTTTGACCACATCGCACAAATTTTTTCAAATTTTTTGAATGTTTTTTAATTAAACCGGTTTATCGACCAATTTCGGGTTTTGAACCAACTCGATACGGTAGAAAACCACAGTTTTCGAGCAGTTTTATGAACCCTGCGTAAAACTGTATGTTATTGAAGTCGATGCAAATAAATCATTTACAGGGTACGGGGAGAGGGGTGAGAAAAGAAGCGAATGGGAAGGGGGGAAATCAAGAGGCACGTGACCCCAATGTACCTGTCACCAGGGTTCACAAAACCGACGAAAACCGCTCGAAAATCACGGTTTTCGACCGTATCGAGCCGATTCGAAATCCTAAACCGGTTTAATTCAAAAATATTGAAAAAATTTATACGATGAAAACTGATCAAAAACCGATGAAAGCCGAGCGATTTTTCGAGAAGACCAACAAAAACCACTCAAAAAACCGACCGCCCAAAAGGTTCGAGTTGCCCACCGGTTTATTGAGAAAACTGACCGATTTTTGTTTTTTTAAATTTGTTTTTGAATTTTTTTGTTCAAACGCTCGGTTTCGAAACTCTTCGGTTTTTGACGATCTTTGCTCGATTTTCGTGATAAACCGGTACCACTGAGATCTCGATTTTCAGTTAAAAACGATTTGGTAAACCCTGCTCAATAACTGGAGGGATGGCGTAGTGTAAAAGGCCGAGATTCAAGCGAAGGAGCTCGTAGCTTTCACGTAAGCAATCATCTCTAAGCACATAGCTATAGGGAGGTATAGGTTTTTTTTTTATCAATTTCATCTAAAATTGTAAATGTATTAGATTTATTTTAGTTTTTAGATAAATAGCTATTTGAACTAGATCTACACCAAATTGGGTCAAACTTGGACCTTATATGTAATTTTAGACCAGTCAAGTAAACCAATTGATGTTGTCTTTAGCGCTAATGTTTTTATTTTTGTTTTACATATTTCAGCTGTATGCTTTAAGTTATAACTTTCAACCTATGTTTTCAATAAGTGAGATATGTAATTTTAGATCTAGTTTTATCACTTGAATATTGTAAGCTATCAACTCATCAAACAAACAGTTTGTCTAGATAACGGCCCAAATCAAGGTTAAAACTTTCATTTGGGTCCAGACCAAACTTAGGCCCTGTTTGGAAGACCTCCAGCTCCACCAAATCCACGGATCTAGTGGATCTGCATGGCCCCTTTTGTAGGCACGCCACAATTAAAAATAAATTTAACTCCATGCTTAGCATTTCAACAAAATAGATAAAATGCATCAAAACAATATAGCGTAATAGAGCGGTACAAAAGTTAATACCTAGTTAACAAAGATTTGGTGCATATGAGCCTATCATATCTTCATCAATAATAGAACAACAACCTGAACATACAAAAGATGAAATTGCACGTGCAAATTAGGCACACAAAACTACAAAGCTAATTATTGAGGCAAATTGCAAAACAAGAATGTAACATATGATTAGCACGAAGACTACGAGTATTTCTTTGGCTAGCTTGTAAGGCAGCTATGCACATCTAATTGATTCATTATTCCTGCCGATTAGTCTGGTTCAAGTGATTACACAAACAATGCAGCTGAATTAAAATCAACTACCAAATTAAAAGGGGGGCCATATGACAAATTAAAGGTGAAGCAACAATGAAATTGAACTAAATAATAAGCACTGATGACGGGAAAAATTTCTAGTCTATATAGGTTTTAAAATTCTAATGAGGTTAACCTGGTTCCACGTCATTAAATACAAACTTTTTTTTTTATAATGTAATAATATCAAAGATTGCGAGTAACAAACTTCCAGAATTCATATATTTTCATATAAATTCTGTTAATTACATCCCACAAGAAAAAACCCCTGATTAAGAGTTCCAACATATAAATTACATCAGCTTGCAACATATAGAGAATTACAAAAGAATAAAAAGAAAGATCTTCTGTCTTCATGGCGTCAATGGCGGATGCTTCTCGGGATTTCCTTGATTTGATTTCGTTTTACTGGCATGATATGGGTAGCAAGTGGATTTTACTTGATTTTATTCCACTTACTAGTCCAATATGAATGGCTAGTGTCTTTAAAATGCTTTCACGAGACACCTTAATTTGATTTAAATTATCTTAATTGGCGCGAGATAGCAGTCATTTTTGGGAAGCTATATGCACGATATGATTTGAGTTTGATTCGTTTCATCACCTTGGTTTAGATGAGAAAATACGATTAGTGCTTTGGTATCAAGGGCTAATCATTCTATTCATGATCGACCAATGCTATATTGTAAGCACTGATATTTATACAACACTAAAAGACCATATGGAGACTTAATCATGTTGTGATGGGTATTTGACTTCTTTTGAGCAAGCTCTGCTCAAGTTTACATTTGATTTTGAGGTTTGATTTTGCACCGAATCAATGTATCAATGTTTGTGACAGACCAAACACTTATGTTTGTAACGGACCAAATATTTGTGTTTATCACGGACCAAAATTCTTTAGTCCGTTATGCACATACATTTGGGGAAATCAAAACCTGTAAGTTTCATGTTTGTCACGGACCAAATATCAACTCTGTCACGTTCGTCACGGACCAAATTGAACAGCCTGTAGTAACTCGCATTTTTGAAGGTCTTCCTGTGCTTGAATAATTTTTTGATCTACATGAAAGTTGTAGAGAATTGCAAGACGCAACTTTTTAATGTTGACAACTTTTTCATTTGAGCAACAGAAAAAATCAAAGAAAATCAGAAAGGTAAGTGCTTTTGCACCGGACCAAAAACTGTTCGCGATGGACTGTTCTGTAATTCGCGATTTTGGAGGTCTTCCTGTGCTCGAATCATTTTTTGGTCTACATGAAAGTTTTAGAAAACTTCGAGACGCATATTTTTAGTGTTGACAAGTTTTTCATGTGAGCAACGGAAAAAATCAAAAGAAATTTGGGAAGTGTCTGCTGTACTGAGAATCAGTGAGTCATCCCACGCGCATGGATGGAATATATGCATGCCACGCACAGACCGAACCCTTTTTACTCACTTTTGTTTTAATTTTTGCTTAGCCCTTCCATGGCTCTTAATATGAACCAAAAGAGGCACATCAAACATAAGAGATTTTAATTTGCTTAAAGATTTGATCCTCCTATGGCCCTTGATATGAACCAAAAGAGGCACATCAAGCATAAGAGATTTGATCCTCCTATGGCCCTTGATATGAACCAAAAGAGGCACATCAAGCATAGGAGGTTGATTTGCTTAAGAGATGAAGCAAGAAAGGAGGACCAGGATCATAGATCCCACCTTCTTACCTTCCTTACGTGATCTAAGCGGATGAATGATTTCTCTTCAAGCTCAAACTTTCTAGCCAGCACTCCCTCTCCAAAGTTCTCTCCCTCCGAGTGTTTGCCCAAACTTTTTCCACCAGCGCTTCCTCTCCCAGTCCTCCTATTTACAGAGCAAGAATGGGAGGGAGGTTTGCTTCTTCGAAGGAAGTTACAGCAATTTCCTCTCACTGGCTTGCTAACTGCTCAAACTCCAACCACAATGAGCGGTGTATCTACTTGCACGTGTGCAGCGGCAACTGCCATTTCCCCCTCTACACACATGTGCCTGCAGTTTGGAAGAGGTTGCTGTGCATATGGTTGATGTGTGGGCCTTTGTCAACCAGTTCTTAATTAATTAGTGGGCAAAGTAATTATTATTTGCGAATGTTTTGACTTGATTTGTTGCAGCACGTACAGGCCATGAGTGAGGTGGGCGTACGTGCATGCATGGCAGTTTCTATGGAGCATTACCATTTTGAAAAGGTAATTAGTCCCTTCATACGTGCACTTGGGTCTGAGAGAGATGTTATGCATGCAGTTATGGGGAGGATCGCTCAGCCTTTGCATGCAAGACTTAATTATATTAGAGGCTAATCCATGCGTGCCAAGATGTATTCAGAATTTGCTTTTGCTGAGAACGATCGCTGCGTAAGTCGTCCGTGCCGAAGCCGTATAGTATACCGTATATATGAATAGTACGGCGGCGGCGACGTCCTTCGTCAAAATCATAACCATAGATACCTATAGAGGCGTTAGGACGCGAGGAATCCATTTTTGCGATCAGCTCGTGAAACGGAGGTTCCTACCGTCCGTGCCGAGGTTTCTACCATAACTTACGTGTGCATGGTAATCCCATGCATGCATGCATGTACGCCATTACATGGTTGAGCTCATTTTCCTTCTTGTGCATGATTTTCAATATTTGTCTCATTTTTTTTATTTGCTGATCAAGCAATATAGAATTGTATATATATATTCGACAGACTTTGTCTATCCATCTGTAAATACCGATTTGTATATATATTTTTTGAGATAAAATTGGTGTCAACAAGCACACACAACTAATTAAGTTAAGCGAAATATTAGCAAATAAGCAGCTTCCTCACACATACTCAACCAAAACAGTACACTAGCTAAGAGATAGTAGTGACACATTATCATCGAACATCACATAAAATTAACCATAATTTATGTGGTTGGTAGGCGGTAGCTAGCCACAATCCGATCCAGGCAACCCTCCTTGCGGCGGCGGGGCGCGTGGTGCAGCGACGGTGGGCGGGGGTAACCTGTTGGGGCGTGCGTGAGGAGGCGAGTGGCTAGGGCGTCACCCCCCGTATTGGCCTCCTAGTCCTGGATAAGGGTGGCAATGGGGACCCGTTCCCCGATCCCCGGCGGGGAATTCCTCTATTAGGGGACGGGTATGGGAAGAAATTGTTCCCCGTGGGGATGGAAACGGGGAAAATTATTCCCCCGTTGGGGATGGTGGGGACGGGGACAAAGAATTTTTTCCCCCGCGGGGACCCGGTTGGGGATCCGAATTTAGTTTAGTCTAATTTAGTTGTTTGATTGCAAACATATTATCTAGCCCATCATATTCACATTTTCATAAACGGGACAACGTAATCTTCAATGAATGCATGCATTCTTTTTTCCTTGCCTGTTGATATGATTTTAGATTTACAATGGCTATAAGAGCTCTTCTCTTGTGTGATATTTTCGTGGGGATGGGTCCCCGACGGGGCCCCGATACCCGAATGGGGACGGGGACGGGAGGATTTTCTCCCCCGAGACGGGGAACAGGGATGGAGACGAGAAAAATTTCGGGTCACGGGAACGAGGACGGGGACGCAATCCCCGGCTGAGAATGCCCCCGTTGCCACCCTAGTCCTGGATAAGGTTGCAGGCGCTGCGCTGCTGCTGGCCCGTGGGCCGTGAGGCACTAGGTCTCGGGGCCTGTTTCAATTGGGCTGCACAGCTGCATTAGTATTTCTGCCAGGCCTCGGGCCATGGCCCCACTAGCCCGAGGCCTAGCTCGGTAGCTCCTCCCGTCGCCACCCCTGCGCCGTCGCCCCGGGGCTGGAAGGCGTTGCTGCCCCCCTGCGCCGTCGCCTTTGTGGCCTTGTGGAAGGAGCGGGGAATCAAGCAACGACAGCTCCAGGGAAACCGGAGATGGCGTCGCCGCCGCGCGTGTGCGTGATTGGCGCCGGCGGGTTCATCGCCTCCTGGCTCGTGAAGCTCCTTCTCTCCCACCTTCCCACCTATTCCTCGCACACAGCTGCAAATCTCTTGCTGCTTGTTTATCGACTGCCAATGTTCTTTTTCTCTTCTTAATTTCTTTCTTTCAGGTGATCCAGTGAACAGACAAGTCACCGGAGAATCTGCATCTATTCAAGGCCGATGTGCTTGATTACGGGACGCTAGCGGCCGTGTTTGCGGGGTGCGAGGGGGTATTCCATCTGGCCACTCCGGTGCCTGAAGGGAAGATCGTTGATCCTGAGGCAAGTAAGTGCATACGTTCGCTTGGTGCTGATTCGTTTGATGTGTTGCTCCGTTTCTGTTGGTCATGCAGCTATGTGCATTTGAAAAAAGCAAGGTCCTTCATGCAAAGCAGTTTTAGCACACGCCCCTTGAACCTAAGCAAGCAGTTTCGGTACATGCATTTGCAAGCTCCCATCGTTGTTTGGCTCATGTTCTCATGGCGAAACTAGTACTAAGTAGTAACTGCGTCCACTAGGAAATTTGTACAGGCGCATCAATTTAGGCTTACATTTAGCATGCTTGTAAACATAGGATTTGCATGCGGTTATGCTTGCAAATTGCAGTAGTACTAGCTCCAAAGAGTAATGCGAGTACTGACGAAACTTAAGAACAATTTTCTAGGAGGGAACGACTGCAGAAGAAGAACAAAATGTTTTTTCGTCAGGTCATGTTTATATTACGATTGCTATAAATTATTGCTGTCTGTCAAGACGCATTTCTTATTGTTAATATACATTCTTATTTAAGATCCTGGTTCCCTGTGATTTAACTCACTTTATGGTAAACACAATGGGAGTGTATAGACATCATCCGAATGTTTTTGTCCCAAAAAACATGCAAATTTTGGACCATACGATCAAAACACACATCCGTAGGATCAACCCACCTCGAATTCAAGGGAGCCGTGCATTGATTTGAAAGCAAATCCAATGATTAGGAATTTGGATGATGGTTGCTAAAGAAAACATCCGAATGAAACTTATCAAAACCAAACACAATTGTGCAGACAGAGATGCTGGCTTCTGCTGTGAACGGCACCAGAAATGTACTCGAGGCTTGCTTGGCTACAAAAGTTCAGAAAGTCATCATGGTCACCTCAATAATTAGTTTTGTAGTTTTGTGTGTCTAATTTGTATGTAAAATTTCATCTTTTACAGGTTTAGATAGTTATACTATTGTTGATGAAGACTTTCTACCGCTCTATCTTTTGACGTATTTTATTTATTTTGTTGAAATATTAAGCATGGAGTTTAAATTTATTTTTAATTGTGTATTTGTGTTATACTTTTTTTTGTACAGATACTGTTTTTCCATACGTTAACCCACATTCTCCAATACAGATACAGATAATGTCAGATACAATTTGAAACTACAAATATTTTGTGCGGAATTTTTTCGGATAGACAGAAATTATCTGGCCAGTTTTCGCCCGCAAACTCGGGTGAAGGAAATGAACAAGCTCGCTTTCTCTGCCAGGTCTTCGCCTGCGCCTCATGAGTCCTGCAGACAGTCTTGACCTTATCGAAATACTTTTACCATAGGTTAAAAAATATATTACAGTATATAGTAACAAAATTCACTATAAATGTTGGACTTTCATCATACATATATTCATATACGCAGATACATACACATCTGAATGATCAAATATTGAATGAGAGATTGCAAACCAAGCCTTTTCTTTTTTCGGAATTACACATGGTTTGACCGACTACTCCCTCTGTCCCACAAAGAGTGCATTTCTAGGTTTTTTTAAAACAGATTAGTGTGCAAGGTAAATGACTAATGTGATCCTCATTACTCCATACATAAGCATGCTGGTGCTTCGGTTTTCATAAATACTTAAATGAGCATGCATACACTTACAGCTGGGCCCTACGGACTAAATATGCACTCTTTGTGGGACAGAGGGAGTATGTACTAGTGACTAGTGACAAGATGAGGTCGTTCCCTGCCTTATTAAGGATTAGAAATAGAATAGATACAATCTGTTATGATATGGCTAGAGTCCGTGTTCCTGTATGGAATGACTCTATCTATTGGTGGGCGAATCCGACTTAACCTCCAGGGGACCTCCACAAATATAGGGGTATTGCCTTGTACAGAGAGATCAATCTAATAAAGAGAGAGGTTTTCCCCTATATTGTGTGCGCTCTTTTTCTTCTGTTCGTGTGATTGCTTGGCGTGCCGCGGATTGGCGTGGGTGAACGATTTTGTTTCACAACACGTTATCAGCACGAGTCTCTACCACAAGAAACGGAGAATCATCGACTACAACGAACGACTACTACCGGCGATTGATCGCCCAATCCGATCTGCAATCAACTCGCCATCAAGCCGGCATCCACTCGGATCGCCGAAAAAGTCCTACGCGACTCTATCTTACGCGATAGTCAACACATCCGGCATCAAGAACGTAAGTAATCGCGCATGATCAAAATCATGTAGATTGTCTCATTGGATGTATTGATCTAATCTACTGTTAGAGATCGTTCTTGATCTGTTGCTGTCCATAAAAAAAATTGTTTAGCACACTATTGGAAGCTCCATACCTTGGGTTTATTTTCTAGCTTTTGCCATGTTTAATATGTGGTAAATTGACTTTTCTGTTACATAAGTAATTCTGAAAATTGCTCAAATATTAACGGAGAATTACAAAATTTGCTAGAAAATTTTGAGGACATGAGTAGTTGGGATTTGATTTCAGTAATGAAAGAACAGATGCAAAACAATTGATGTCTAGGAAAACACATGAGGCTTGGTTCTTTAATTGGCACCCGGCAACGGGAAGTGCTCCCTCCCTCATGTGAGCCCTAGGGGCGGGTTGACCTGGCCATGAGTCGAGCTGACGGAGACATTCATTACCTGTTTTCACTCCCAGCCAACAAGAGTTACATAAGATGTAATTAACATTATGCCACGTTTAATTGATGTTGAAATTTATTTTCTGTTATTAAGTAATGCTGAAAAAATTGATGTATAATTAACATAAAATTGCTAAATGCTAGAAAAATTATGGGAGAATTGTGATAATTGTCTACTAAATAGATATAGACCAAAACTTTATTAATTCAATGAGAATGCATGCAAAATAAAATTTTACCAGTAGTAAAATTTCGTATTACTTTCATATAGGATATGTCTGACATCGCAAAAAGGTAATTTGCTGTGCTTGCCCTGGATGGCATCAATTATCTCAATTAGGCAATGGATGCCAAAATCAACCTAACAGCTAGAGCACTTAGAGTCGCTTATTGCCCGATCTGGTGGTGCACTCCGCTGTACTGCAGACCCGCAAAATGCGCTGCTTTACATTTCCTGAGGCATCATCTTCATCCGGACCTGAAGGCCGAATACTTGATGGAGGAGGACCCGCTGGTATTATGGAATTCCCTGAAGGAACACTATAACCAGCAAAGATCTGTGTTGTTACCAGAAGCACAACGAGAATGAACCCTCCTACGCTTTCAGGATTTCAAATCTGTGGCAGCATATAATTCTGTAATGCACAAACTTATCGCTAAATTAACATTTTGTAACAAAAAAGTTACTGATGCTGAAATGATCGACAAAACCTTGTGCATCTTCTACCCCAACATGATGATACTACAACAACAGTACCGTCATGCAAAGTAAAAGAAGTACTCTGAGTTTATTAGTGTTCTGCTAGAAGCAGAAAAAACATGATAAACTCCTGTTGAAGAATCATCATGCAAATGCTAATGAAAATCAAGCATTGCCCGAAGCACATGCTACTGCTCAACAGGATAGTAATAGCCATGGCCACGAAAAAGGTCGAATGCATAAGGGGAATAAATGGAAGAATAGCATAAACTAAAAGGGAAAGGGTAAAACCCAATGGAAAGTTAAAGGGAAAGGTACTGGAATCTTCCAGAAGCAAGGTCCAGCCAATGAGACATCTAACCCCCTCAATCGTGCTTTAGGTGTGGGTGCGCTGGCTATTGGTCACGTACCTGTCACACCCCAAAGCACCTGGCGGAACTTTACATAAAATCCACTGGGAGATTCCAGAAGAATAAAACAAAAGGTTGAGACACACTTCATTGAACAAAAAGGTGGGAAGAAGGACGACAACGTCACCGACCTACGGTCGAGTTCAAAGAAAGCCTTCTCGGATATGGTGACTCGCTCATGGAGGAAGATGACCTTCTTGGTACTGAACTTATGGAAATCCAGAACAATACTGATGTTCCCCAGGAGGAGGAACATGATTTATATGGAGACTTGCGATAGTTTCCTTGTACCCCTTTTTGCTTTATGTCGAATTTCCATTAGTTGAGTCTCCTTAAGAGCTTCATATTATCAGTTTGAATATTTATGTTCCTACATGAACATTTGATTTATACTTCTATTGAGCAATTATCAATAATAGTCAAATAAAGTGTTTTTTCAGAATATTTACTCGTTGCTGGAGATAGTCTAACATGTGCTCTGCACCGATGGTTACATTGCCCGTGAGCAGAGAAGCCTGTCAAAGTGTCAATAGGCGAAGGCTAGGGCTTCGTGGATAGGGTTGCTGCGGTGTCGGTGCTAGGAGGGGCAGTTTGATAGGGTGTCCTTGCGGTCGCAGATGCTGCGTGAGCAGAACAAGGGCACGCCCCCGTAGCTGAAGAAGGTACATGGTACATGTGTGGTTTAGTTGATCTGTTAATTTGTTAAGCCAGGCAGCCACATCTAATCTGTTAAATACCCTGTATCTCTCGCAAAATTAATCTTGGAGGAATTATTAATACCATGTGTGGTTTAATTGATGATCCTAACACCGGTTTCAGCTGAAAAACCGCCACTGATATTCCTATTAGTGACGGTTCCAAATAAACCGCCACTGGTATTGCCATTATCAGTGGCGGTTTTAAAATCGTCACAGATAATATTATATGTGGCGTTTTGTGGGTAAAACCGCAACTGGTATTGCCATTATTAGCAGCGGTTCTAACTACAAACCGTCACTGATAGTCCATTATCTGTGGCGGTTTGAAATAAAAACCGTCACTGATGATCCTGGCACCGGTTTCAGCTAAAAAACCGCCACTGATATTCCTATTAGTGACGGTTCCAAACAAATCGTCACTGATATGGCGTCTTCTATGTGTAGTTTTGTAGTAGTGGAGGAGGCCGCGCAATGCGCAAGCATCAATAACTAACCCTAGACGATGAGAAAGCGATGCACGAAAATCAACGACTAGCCAAGCAAATCAGCAGCAAAACGAGCGGAACATGCACAAGCAAAGAAGAACAATTCTGGTGAGCACACAAAAACAACCAGCAGGGAATAGTGCGGCAAAAAGGATGGGCAAAACGCGCAGGAATCACCTTAGAAAGCAAGAAAGGACGAAGATCCGACGAGGGCGTAGCGAGGAAGACGAAAGGATGATGAAAGGCAACTCCGCCGACCGCGCCTTCACAGAACCTCACCAGACTTCAGCGGAGACGCGAGCGGCAGCAAGAGAATGCGAGTTAGTGCCTTAGTGGTTGCCCAAGGAGAGAGCGAGAGATGGGTCGGGGAGCGATGCTAAGCTTTCGGTAACAAGGAGGGAGACTAGAGACAGAAGCTTTACTTGCACAGATCATGGCGGCGGCGAGGGGAGAGCATTAGCTGTTTGCACGTCGAGGCGGTGGCAACGGTGGCGCCGACGAGGTGGAGGAGCGGACCGGTCCTAGGGTACAATTTGACTACTGGGGTATTTTCGCAGCTTTTTTTTGTGAGAGTAAATTTGCGCAAAACACCTGCATTAAATCAGTCGTGACAAACGCTTGGGCTTGGCGTGTTAGTCATGGGCGTCTGTTTTGGGTTCTTTTTGTTGGGTTGGACCAGAAGGTCCAATTATTGCCTGGCAGCCTGAAGAAAATCCAACAAGTTGGCCCGCTCGGGGAAATCAAGTGAAAGTACAACAGACGGGCTAATGAGCTACGAATGATTTGTATGTGTAGTACTTCTTAACCGCAATCCAAATTTAGGTGGGCCAAAGTTGGGCCGGCCGACGGCATGGTATAAGGTTTTACTACTTATCATCCTTTATCTGGACCGCACAATTATAATCGAACGGTTGAGAGGGACCCGACGGAACGGCTCGTTAATGGCTGGTCGCAACACAGCAAGACAGGTTGATTCCGCTCTCCTTGACCCGCCGCCGCCGGTCGCCGGAGCTCCGCCGTCTTCTGGCCATCGGAAGGCCCGACGTCTGTTTAGTGGATAGTCTGATGGTCATGCTCCTCCTACTGTTTCCGATCTTCCGCCACCGCCCTAGATTGAAGCCGATGTGGATGATGTAAAAGGAGTTGCGGAGGCTATTTGCCCCTTTGAATTGTTCCAGATCAAGTGTTGTTGACACTGATCCCAGCTGGATACGCTTCTTGGTTTTTGGTAGGTTTTTTTTTCTTTTTAAGGTTTGATGTTTGGTAAGTTTAAACCTGAGTTGCAAGTGGGAAGTGGAAACACAGGTGAATTCTGGTTCTTCTTTTTCCCCGGCAATGTTTCTACACTAGGCAATATTGCGCGCGTTGCCGCGCCGTGCGAAATTTGATCCAAGTTTTTTTTGTCTGAAAAAGGGTAGAAAGATCTAAGCGTTTTTTTGTTCGTTTGTTTTTTTTTTTTAAAAAAAAATACGCTAGGCAGGAACCGTCGACGAATTTGTGCAACAACGGGCCTTTGGCAAAAAAAAATGAATAATATATTTTTCAAAAATTATTAGATTTCGAGTTAACGAAAAAATTATAGATGCCGAGTTTAACACCCTATGCGTTCAACGGGTAATAATACATGTTTTGGAACATCTTAGACATCGTTCCAGAAAATATTAGATTTCGAGCTGTAAAAAAAAAAAAATAGATGCCGAGTTTAACACGCTATGCGTTCAACGGGTAATACATGTTCCGAAAAATATTAGAGCTGCCAACCTTCTTTCGTCGAGTTTAACGCTCTATACATTGACCGAGTAATAATACACGTTCCGAGAAATATTAGAGATCGGGTTGTGGAAAAAGTCTAGATATTAGAGGTCAGGTTGGGGAAAAAAAGACTAAAGATAGAGATGTACATATATTTCTGTTGACGAAAATATTTTTTTCGAGGAAAACGGAGAAAGGACATGGACGTAAGTTGCGGGGACCTATTTGTTATATTTTTGGACCTGATCGCTATTCTGAAAAATTAGAAAAGGGCTCGGTCAAGATTTGTATTTAGCGGAGGGTTTTTCCGTAAAGTAACTAACCGAGGAACCTAAACGCAAATTGAAAAAGATTTTCTTGCTCTCACAAATAATCGCAAATGATCTTTTTGTAATTTTTCGGGAACCAATACGTAATTTACAGAACATAAGAGGACTTTTTTGCAAAATCACCATGGCATAGCGTGGCCAGCCGAGCGGCCGGCATTTCCTTCCTCTATAATAGAGGTTATATTAATCAGTGATAAACCTAAATGGCGAGGTGTCAGCATCGTCTTCGAACACGGCACAGTTACTGTAGCATCCCTAAAAAATCCACTGTAGTCACTTCAAAAGCTACTATATACGGCTTAAGGTCAAGTGGTAATCATCCCGATTCTAGCTAACCTGCACATACCTACACTGTTCTGTCGACACATGAAGCGCGAAACACAGGCTAGCGGCTGAGAATGTTTGTGGTGCTTCAGACAGCTCGGTGCTACTCGTTGCTCGAAAAACAATCTAAGTAGTTTTTTTTTTTTTTTTAAAAAAAATACATAAGTAGGGTATGATATAATCTACCATCTTGTAAAATTTAAAATCCAAATTCGTTCTACACGTTGAGAAACAAAAAAAATGCTGAAAACAAAATCCGAAATAGAAAAAGGACAGAGATAAAGCTACTATCCACTAAAATTTGTCGCTTTTGTTTCTAAACGAGTAGATCAAATATGGATGTAAAATTTTGTATTAGGATATATAGATCATATCATATCTAGCTATGTAATTTGTCTTCAAAATCTTTCATAACTATTTGAAGTATTTTTTAAATAATAAAAGCACATATGTTGCAGCACCGTAAACGTCGCGGCTAGCGCCCTCGACTAGGTGTGAAAACGGGTTGGATATTTCCCGCTCGGATCCGAGATCGGATCCGGTCGGGACCGGATTTGACTATCTGGCCAGATCCGGGACAGGATTCGGATACTTGAATTCGAATCCGGGATCGGATACGGAGTATCCAATATCCAGTAAATACGGGATGGGATCCGGATTTTTCTTATTCGGATATTTGGATCGGATATCCGTATTTCCTAATCGGATATTAGCAAGGCCCAGCCCATTTCATCCATTTTTTCCATGGAGAGCCCATTTATAATGACAATTAGTTAGTTCTATTGAATCTAAAGTAGCACTCTTTCTATGAAGTGTACTGGGTTTGATTGATATGTAACTTGCTGCTATAGTCATGTATACGTACGGTTTAATTCAAAATATATTACTCCATATATTCGTGCATAATCTGTATATCTTTATCCATGTTCGACCCGAATCCGTTACATATCCGTATCCAACTACCCCGTATCCGATTTTAAATCCAAAAAATATGAGTTAAAGTACGAAAAAACAATATCTACCCGTATCCAAAGCATTTTCAAGCCTTCCTTCTTGGACCGCTCCACCAAGGGCGCAAGCGCCCGGCCGAGATGAATCTCCCGTCCCGTCGCGCTATCGAGAATATGTCTGCCGGATCGGCACCCGCCAAAGCGCCCAGATTTTGTGCCCGCCCATGCGGCTGGCTGGCTCCGCGCGCGGCCCGAGCACCGCACGCACGGCCCCGTACCCGCGGCCGCAGCACGCACGGAATGACGCGGAATCCCGCGCGCATCATCCGGGCAAAGAGGCGCGCACGGGGCCCCGTACGTACCCGGCGCGCGCGCGACGGAATCAATCTCAGGTCGCGCCGTGTACCACTAAAGCTGGGGCAACCGTAGCGCGGCGCGGATCGGTGCTTTTGCCGTGCGCCGCTGCTCGCAGCTCGATCGCAAGGCGGGGGCTCTTTCCCTTGCCTTTGCGTCGTCGGCCATTGCCTCGCGCTGTGCATGCCGCCGTGCTCGGACACCCTGACAGCGCATGGGATTTGGCCTAGCTTCGAGGCCTACGGGGTAGAGATTCCCGCTGCTGCAGCTAGCGTTGCAGCCAGCGCGGCGTGGTGTGCCCTAAACTCTTTGGGGCTTTATGGGACTGATGGGTATTAGTTCCATTTCGGTGGGTGCACTTGTGCATTAAGCTTCCTTCCGATCGCTTTTAATTTGTTCTTGCCTGACTCTAACCTCAGGACCTCTCTCTCTCATCTCATGGTCTGCATGCATGATTGATTTCTTCTTTCAGCGAACGGCAGCCGTTTCATTTGGTAATCGGGAACCACATTATTCGATCTGGAGGCTCTTGACCACGGAAAGTCTCTGTACTTGGTGTCTGGACCGTGACGTACACTTGGCTGTACCAAATCGAAGACAGTGGCTGTCTTAATTTTTAGAGAAGAAACAGTTATTCTTTTCTCTTTTTAGAGAGAGGGAGAGAGAGAGAACAGTGGCTAGCTCCGTCTTTGCTCAAAGTAGAATTCAGTGAAGCAAACGCCAAATGATCGTGCAGAATCCAAACTCTGCGCGCTACTAACACTTGTCGATTAACCGTATCATAGGAGTCTTGGGAGTCGGGAGGCAGACGCTGCGTAGTGCCAGTGGTCAGTGGAGATTGGTCATCGCCGCTATTGGTACAGCACAAAATCACAAATATTTATTAGAATAGTGTCACATTAGTTATGGAAGGACAAATGATCTAACTTATAAGTAGGGGAGTCTCTCACTTTTTAAGCTAGCTTTTGATGTTAAGAAGGCCCTTACGATCTTACAATGTTGAGTGCGTACACCTAAGTGTCGAGCCAGATCGAAACGAATCAGGCTTAGTTTGACGAACTCCACTGTTGAAATATCACGTCTCATCGCGAGATCGGAATCTGTCACTCCAGTTTTCGATGCTGATATCTTTGGACGATCCGCTGCGTAAACCTGCGGGGGCAGGCAAACTGCAAATTAAAGGGCTAGCAAGCTAAAGCTGGCCTCCAACCTCCAGGCATGTTACCACCGTACGATCTTTTGGTTTACGGTCGACTTTAAGTAGAAGCAGTAGTATTCGTGGCTCATCCTTAAATTTGAAGATATGTCGAGCTACTAGCTAGGCACTGCAATATTGCGTAGCTAGCTAACACAGGCTGACAAGAAGTGACTCAAAGCAGTCGACCACTCGACCAGATTCCATTCGACGAGAGCTACATTGTCGACTTCATTGCTAACTAAAGGCTGCCTTTCCCAATGCAATTCTGTCACACGTAATCACGGCACTAATCAGCTGGAACTTAGCAGTCATCGGTTATCTTACTTTGCCCGTCTCGTGGCGGTCATCATGCAAATTAAAACAGCAAAAGCCCCTACAGTCTGAATCAACAGGGTTTAACTTCCTGCTGAGCTGTTTGCTCTAACAAAGCTCTGTTTGTTAGTCTGTTCATCTCAGCGGACGGCACCAAAGATAGCAAACGGTGGCCATGCGGTTCCCGCGCTATGTTCGTTCTCCTACCTATAAATAGCGGGCTGCTGCCTTGGCCATGGTTCGGCGACTTCCTTTTGACCTTTCTTCTTCCTCCCTCGCTTTCCTAGCTTCAATTCTCCACCATCTTTCTTCGATCAGCTCCTAGATTTTAATCGATATATACTTGGTAGGTATCTCGCTTCCATACCGTGTAACCAACACCAGCACACATATATAGCTGAGGGTTTGGGTGGGTGGTGTATACGTAGAAATGATGATGATGTTCGAGGAGGATGCAACCGGGGCGGCGCCCTCAGATGAGCTCTGCATTGTAAATCTCTTCAACCCTGCTGTCTGCTTGATCTTTCCTTTTTTTATGCGAGCACTTACTGTTTGATCATTTCTGCTCCTTGATATGTGATCTCGTTTGCCTTGCTGTACTTCCTTCATTCTCCTCCATTAATTGCATTCTGTGCAAAAATTAAGAAATGCCGAAATAGAATACTATTGAGCATATCATGCAATGCTTGCTTGTTTGATTTTTTTTTTTTTTTTTTCTGAGTCTGTTCGCTCTGTTAATTAAGCAAATCTATTTATGGCTACTCGCCTCCCTTGAGAAACCATCAACTTACTTAATATTGAGCATTCACTTGGCAGCTGGTTGAGAAATATGAATACAGCCATGGGTGCTTCTTGGTTGGACCGATTTGACATTATATTGTCTTAACAGTTAAATTCTTTCCGAAATTTTCCACAGTTCAAGCGCGATGCACATACAAGCGATGATATATCACATTCCAAACTACGCTGAACCTTAGTCAGGACGTCCACGACATATATTGCACTCTATGATTTTCATGACACGCAACAAGCTGTTCAGCAAAATCCCACATTTGCTCATGCATGCCAGAACCATAGGGACATTTCATTCATGAGGATACTTTCGGATCGGTCCATATATCATAAGATCACACTTCTTTTGGCATAAAAATGCCAATACAATGCCATCATCAATGATAAAAAAAAACTCGTAGAAAACAAAAGAGAAACGAGGCCATGTATGTATAATGTATATTAGATATAGCCTTGTCCACATTTTGTGAGCACAGTTTTGCATGGCAAGGATAAGAGATTCGGTCAAAGAACTAAAAGCAGACATCGTCCATGCAGATTCATAAAGACTAGAAGGGAAAACGATCACATCTGATAAAACACCGTGTTTACAACGTCTTGGTCAGATCAGAAAGCAGCATGTCCCGGCATACAAATAAGGAGCGAGCAACAACTGGAGAGGGACGATGATTTTAGATAACTATAGACTATAGTATCGTGCGGTTTTTCCAGAAATAAGACACAGCCTAAGCGAAAATAGCATCCTTGCATTTACCACATGGCATTATGGCATGCGTCTCCTCTGACTTCTTAGATCTGCCCTTGTTTCTATCCCATTCCCTCTCCTGAGCGCAAGTGTAGCACAGAAATTTCCGGCTTCTAACTTCCTTGCTCGTCCATCTTATAAAAGGCCATTTGCATCTGCATGGCCGAAGAGGCTTCTGTTCGGTCACCCCTCTTTCAATTACCAACGCATGATTCAACCTTTTACCACACCAGGTAGAATCATTTCTCTTCTCAAGAGCAGGTAGAACATTTCGAAGAAAAATTGTCCAAAAAGTGCAGTGCAAACCAACCCGATCATCGCTGTTGAGGATGACCATGCCCAACGACCATTGCTTCGCTGTAATTAATTCTCCGACACAGATCTTGCTCTATTCTTTTTGATATTTAGCAATAATGCTCCAGGACAAACCAAGCATTTTCAGTTCTTCTGAAAATGTTTTATCACATCATCTTTCTTGCATCTTGTTCATGCATGTTTGTTGGATTGTAACTGAAATGGCAATGCGCTGCTTCCTAGGCCAATTGGTACTTGCCTGCATATATGATACAACAATTGTTAGGTGTGTATCATGCTAAAGCACGAGCAATGTAGAAATAATCGTTCAAAAGCACCAAAGCCAGATAAAAATCATTCAACTTTGGAACTGTGACAGTACCAGAGAATATATACCTGAATTTGATTGTTTTTGCTTCTTAATCTTCCATCTTCTTTTGAGAATACAATTGCTTCTTGATCTTGAAACTTAATTTATATATCCACACCGCCGCATTGCTTTTGCTTACAGTATTCTTTTGATAAATTCTCTTCCATAAAAACAGTAACAATATCCACAAGAAAGCAGATGGGCGTATATGACTACATTTCTTGATCCTCTCTTAAAATTGCAGAGAAGTGAAGTAACAGTAGTGTATTTGATTCTGGAACAACATTGCAAAGCACAACATAACGATGCATGCTTGTAGCATCCACTGCTTTCTCAATTAAGTATGTAAAGCAACATTTCCACTATAGAGCCCCATAAGCTGTAATGAGAGTTGTTATCATCCTTGGGAAGTACCACCAAATTACTCTTAAACTCTTGGTACATCTGATACATTCACTCTTTAAATTTTTGGTACCTTTTGGAGTTTTGGTGCCAGTTCAATGGATAGTTTGGTACCTCTCAAGGATGGTAAAAAGTTTCAAGTTGTAATACAGTCAAAGACATGGAGAAATTTATTGATATGGTCTGTTGCTTCCACGAATTTTCTTATTAGAAGAAAACTCGTGTGATAAAGTACTCACGTAGTCACATGTTCTTTCCCGTCTGAAATTTACAGGAGGGCATCTCAAGCCCCATAGCTGCTCACATACTTGACTTCTGTGATGACGGCCTAGGTGATGACCTCTTTGCCGCAGTGACCACTACCTCCGACCAATTTGCAGCCTCCTCTGAGGATGTTTCATCATCCTCCACTGCCACCCCTCCTCTCTGCGGTTACAGCGATGACATCACAGCTGCTGCAGTCACAGCCATGTCCCCGTTACCCTCCTTTGACTCCACTCTCTCGGCCTTCCTTGAGCAAGAGCAAAACCCTGACCTTGACACCGAGATCCTTTCCCCCATCGACGACACACTTCCAGCATCAACATACTATCCAGCTGTCACCGAGGAGGCCAGCATCGAGCAATTGACCCAAATAAAACTTCCAGAGACTATAGCTGAACCAGTGCCCCCAATGCAAATGAGCAGCACTGCACCTGTATTGATGCCTCTTGCTTCAGGGTACGATGAGTGTTTCACAGCGGCACTAGCTGGAGGGTACATGGGCCTCGATGGAGCCCTGTATCAGCAAACAGGAGTCATGATTCCACAAGGCGGATTCTTCAATGGCAGCAGTACTAGTAGCAACGGTATGGTGGTGATGGATATGAATAATATTGGTGAGTATCAGAGGATGGTAGAAGGTGGAGGACTGACCAGAACATACAGCGACACAAATTCCATGCAAGGGGCTTTTAATAACACTACAGAGATGAAGGTAATATTCAGAACCTATTTTCAAGAACAAAATAAATATATGTCAAGATTATGTAATATGCTGAATATTATACTGCTTACCAGTTACCACAGTGGTATCAAATATACTTCCATGCAGTGCTGATAAATAAAAGCTCTTAACTCTAGAAAATAGCTCCAAGACAGTATGTGAAATCTCTTCGGCATCTAACCCAATTACTTAACTAAACAGATGGGAGGAAACAACCAGCACCTGACAAATGGATGCAATGGAAGCCCACCAACATTACCTCCAGCAGAAATCTCAGGCTTGGAAGATTCCACCTTCAAAGTTGTGCGTCTATCAGCTGAACAGAGAAAGGAAAAGATCCACAGGTACATAAAGAAAAGGAACGAGAGGAACTTCAGCAAAAAAATAAAGGTAATATTAAGCATTTCGAGCAAAGCACTAGTTGCATCTGCATCTTACCAAGCCAATTGCGCTGACACGCAACAAAATGCAGTACGCTTGCAGAAAAACCTTAGCAGATAGCAGGCCCCGTGTCCGCGGAAGGTTTGCAAAGAGCGAGGAACTCTGCGAAGTAACAAGATCAAGCTCCCAAAATCATGAACAATATGAACAAATTGTAAGTTTTTTTTACTATATTACACTGTCTTGTCAGAAACTATAGCCCAGTTTAGCTTAAAACGTTGAAACCAACAAATGTCAAGGGAAATGTTATTTGATGATCCATAGAGACAAGTCAAGAAATATGGTCATATATTCATCTGGTCATCTTTTCTATTGTTCCAGTGCTGTCCAGGATTAAAATTTAGAATGTATTGTAATTTATTTCTACAAAAATCTTGTAGTTGTCTATACTTAGTTCTATGCTTTTGTTTTTCAGGCGGGTGTGAAAGGAGATGACATGCTTGACTCCTCCGACATTCTGGCATATTTAAGTGGGATAAACTCCTACAACTACAAATACAACTGCACCATTGAATCTTGGATATAATTCTCACAACCACACAAACTAAAGTCCATGATTTGTTTCCAGCTGTGCAACCATTAACCACAGTTTTCCCTTGATCCCAGTAAAATAAGATTACAGCTTTAGAAGCTCTCTCGCAGGAAAAGTGCTTTAGTTCAAGCTATTGTAGGCTTGGTATATTGTATCAATCTGTTCTCTCTTGTTGCCCTACATACAAGTGAATGTGATAGTTAGAGTCTCCAGTGCAGTGATTTGTAAATAGAACTGCGTCCTTGTCTTAATAGAAATAAAGAGTTTCAAGAGTTACTCAAAACTTTTCTCGGTTCTAAAGTCCAGACTTCTACAAAAAGTACATCAGCGTAATCTTAAAGCATGGCGGCATATTATAATCTATAAAAGCGAATTAGAATGCAGTAATCAAAATTCTGCAAATTGTGTGCGTGACCCGACAAGCATTTAGCCCTATGTGAAGAAGGCTGGCAAATTAGAATTCAAAAGGGGAACTTCTGCTATTTCTACTCGCAATGGTATTGTCAGTGTAATCATAAATGTAATTAAATACGGAACTGTGTAACGGGATGTTGGTGTGAGTTGGATTAGAGTCGAGTTGAAATAGAGTTCGAGTTGGAATAGAATCCGGTTGTAATTGATACTATAAATAAATGGTGTGGGATCCTATGGGACAACACTCAATTATTTTCAAATTCTACATGGTATCAGAGCCAATCCATCTCAAAGCCTAACCTGAGCAAAACCCTCACCTCGAGCAGATCTCGTCATTGTCAGTCCTCAGTTGATCTGATGGCCGCCGCCATCCCATCATGCGTGGTCCACCATGGCCGCGTCACACGGGAGTGGGCCGTGGCCAGCCGGGTTGCATCCGCGCTGCTGCCTCGGCTGAGAAAAAAAGAAGGAAAAAAAAACAGCTAAAAAAGGGAGGAAAAAAGGAGAATCCGTTGGATATAGACATAGAATGGAAGATTGTGGCTACCCTTGGAAAAAGGAGAGGAAGATAGGATGCCGTCCAGTGTGTGTGTTGTTGTTCTTGTTTTCTGCCGCAAGGAGGGAGGAAATATGTGAATGCATGATGTGTCACTGCATGTAGGACGAGAGACAAGAGAAAAAGGTGTGAGGGTGTTGTGTTGTTGTGGAGGTGATGGTTGGGGAGGCATTGGTCTTTGCGAATGCTTAGGTAGTGAAGGAAGTGGAGATTGCACTATGATGGTAATGGTGGAGGTTTCAGAGTAAGGTAGAGAGGCCCTGAAACAAGGTAGAGAGGCCCTGAAACAGGGAGAGAAGATTGATCAGGATGTGGTTTTGGTGGTCATGGTAATTGTGGAATTAGTGGCGGTATCAAAGGTGGTATTGACTTTAGAGTTGGTAGAGAAGGTGCTCATTGGAGTTGGTGCTGGTGCTGGTAGGGGATGTGATTGTTGTGGTAAGTGTTGGATGGTGGCGGTGAGTTCGGTGATGATGATGAGTGATGGGGCAGGAGCTACTAGTAGCTCCACTGGAGTTTATGGAGAGGTCCGGGGGTGTTCTGGTAGAAGATGGAGCTCAATGTGGTCAAAGACGTGTTGGGAGAGGTGTTGAAGACCAAGGTGGCCGAGGGAGCTAGAGGTGGAGACGTTGGAGGCCAAGACTTGAGGCACATGGGTAAAAGTGGAGGAGGCCAAGAATGAGGGAGTGACGAAGAAGGTGGAGGTTTTTTTGTTAGTTGAGGCTGGGTTGGAGGTGGTTGAGGTGATGATCATAGCAGGTATTGTGGTCAATGGCAGTGGTGTAGGTGATGGCACTCGGAGGTTGCATCTCTGTGGCAGTGTTCGATATAATGGGGGTGGTGTGAACGGCAAGGACAATGGTTTTGGAGGTGGTGTCAATCGTGGCACTGGAGGCAACTTGGTAAAGGTGGACGTCTGATTGTGGTATTTGCCATTGTATTGGCTATTGGTTCGTTAAAAGTAAATGTCCTAGTGAGGAATTACATTATGTAACAAGATGGTCATGATTGTATCTCATGGCCATCTTGAAGCGGAGTTTTGTGTGAGTCGGAGAAGAGTTGAGTTGGAATAGAGTTCGAGTTGGAACAGAGTCATATTTTAATTGATACTATAAATAAAGGATGTGGAGGTCATATAGGACAACACACAATTATTCCCAACTCTACGTTGGAGATGGAAGACATTTCAGAGTTTTGCATTGGTCAATTAGAACCAGCAGTACCTGGTAACAAGATCACGTTGCTGGTCATACCCAATCAGCTTATCACATACCATTTCAATAAGGTATGCCAAATTCAGGTGCCAAAGCTTGTGCACCTCACTATTGTAGAGCAGGAGTACAGGAATCAGACATGATTTTTGGAATAAATGATTCACCTGATTTATAAGCACTTCACACGAGTTTTCTTCTAATAAGAAAGTTTGTGGAAATAACAGAATGTATCAATCAATTTCTGCATTTCTTTTACTGTATTACAGCTTACAGGACGCTATAGCGGAAATGTTGTTTTACATACTTAATTTAGAAAGCTGTGGATGCTACAAGCATGCATCATTATGTTGTGCTTTGCAATGTTTTGTTCCAGAATCAAATGGTGACATGCAGTATTGTTGCTTCTTTGCAATTTTAAGAGGATCAAGAAATGTAGTCATATACACCCAATGACAACCAAAAGCAATCTACACTTCTACAGAAGTTGGAAACATCTCCACCTTTATCCCAGTTATACATGGCACATGATACAAGCACAAACTAAAACTAAAGGCAGTGCGATGCACATTTGTAATTCATCATGGATGCAGGCCGTAGCTGATAAACAAAAATCAGTGGCAATTGAGTTCCAAGACTCAAAGGTGCTGAAATAAAAACACACGGTAATGGGCATTATTTTTGCAGGAGCAACTCGAGAACGGTAGCAACAAGTTTCGTACAGTTTTAGCAAGTTTCAAGAGAATGTTTGAAAAGTTTCATGTTTCAAAGAGTTTCATGTATTTTTAAATGTCTGTAGAAAATTCCAAGCCAAAGTTTCAACGAGTGTAAGACTTTCGAACTCAAGTTTCACTAAGTTTCAATTGATGAGTTATCAACAAATTTCAGCGAGTTTCAACAAGTTTCGATAGGTTTCAAACAAGTTTCAAGAAATTTCAGCTAGTTTCGGTGAGCTCACCTGCCTACAATGGTACTACCACACCACCAAGGACTGCTCCGACACTGTCCACTGCCGACGCACCCTTTTCTCTAGATCTGGCCTCGACTATCGCCGCCGCCATAGAGCTGACTAACGATGCCCGCTGCCGAATCCGTCCTCAAGCTCCGCACCGAGCCTCCATCTCTCTCTCTCTCTTCCCCAACTCAGGCTTGAGCTCCACGCCACACCGCCACTTGATACGTGTGTCCTGAGCCGGACTGTCGCCTCACTTTGCCAGATCCAAAGAAGAAGGTGAAGCACCGCGTTATCGCCTACGCCAGATTTGGAGTCCAAGTTGAAGGAGTGGGAGGGTTGTGCCGTAGTTGAAGGAGTGGGAGGGTCGTGCCGGAGTTGAAGGAGTGGGAGGGTCGTGCCGGAGTTGAAGGAGGAGGTGGAGAGGCATCGTGCTCGTGCGAACCCGTGATCACCCACCACATGAGCCTATGGCTGCGCCACCATGCTGCTCTCATCGGAGTTGAAGGAGGAGGTGACGGGGCCCAACGCACTCAACAAGCGCGATGTAAGATGTGGCTGTTACGTGCACAACTTGCGCACGCAACAGGGATAGGATAGGGCCCTTAACGCGGACTAGACGAGTTGTTATCGAAGCTAGCGCCTAGGCTATTAATCGGAGCCACCGCCTATGAGATCAGATCTCAAATTTACTTCATTGCCTGGACGGCATAGAAAGGTACATGATGTTTCCTTTTATATGGAGTAGAGACTTAGACTCTAAGAAAGGATTGACTTGGACTCTAAGAAAGACAACTTGGATACTAAGAAAGGAAACTAATCCCTAAATAATAGGATCTACCTAATTCGCTGCTACAGAACCGTGGTTACTGTTCATGACCCATCTAGGCCATCTTGGGGCTGCTGCACATAACATTACCGCCCTCTCGAAATCAACCTTGTCCTCGAGGTTGAAGTATGGGAAATCTCGATGGTGTAGGCTGACGTGTAGACGCCCGAGAATTCGACGCCAACGTTGAAGATGAAGCGCATCAGCATGAGCGTGATGTAGCCGTGGGGGCCTAGCATGCCCACGGCCCATTTGCCGACGAGGATGAAGATGCCGATGTCACGGTCGCGGTCGTCTAGTGTGCGCTCGACATGGAGGAAGACGTGGCGCGACGCAGGACCGAACGCCCTGATCTCAACGCCGGCCGAGCGTTATCTCGCCGCGATCTCCCCCGAGGCGCGCCCGGCTCATCTCGCCGCTCTTCCTTAATTTCCTTCCGTCTTCGTCGTAGGTGGCTTCGAGATTTGTATCTGCCGATTCCTGAGCAGCCTCGGCTTCCGGCTCTGGAGCTGCCCCTTTTCCCTTCAAGATCCTCATCATGTTTGCCATCATTGCCTTCATCTCTTTTACCTCCGTTTCTAGGGCCGTAACACGGTCCTCCAACGGATTCGCCATTGACCCAGAGTCGAGCGGCTCTGATACCAAATTGTTACGTGCACAACTTGCGCACGCAACAGGGATAGGATAGGGCCCTTAACGCGGACTAGACGAGCTGTTATCGAAGCTAGCGCCTAGGCTATTAATCGGAGCCACCGCCTATGAGATCAGATCTCAAATTTACTTCATTGCCTGGACGCCATAGAAAGGTATATGATGTTCCCTTTTATATGGAGTAGAGACTTAGACTCTAAGAAAGGATTGACTTGGACTCTAAGAAAGACATCTTGGATACTAAGAAAGGAAACTAATCCCTAAATAATAGGATCTACCTAATTCGCTGCTACAGTACCGTGGTTACTGTTCATGACCCATCTAGGCCATCTTGGGGCTGCTGCACATAACAGTGGCGGCAGTGGATCTCGCGGACTTCCTCACCTCGACCTCGACCTCGACATCGTTCGGTTTGTCGGGGCCCCGACCGCCCGCGGTGGTATAGCGCAAAGGTGAGGCAAGTCGCAACACTCGAGGGGCAACAACACCTTGTTCTACTGGAAGTTGTCCGACAAGATGATGGCGGAGGAGGATAATGCCGCTCTTGCTCGTACAGCTCGCATGCGAAAAAGAAAACCGTTTCGAATTTCGCTCAAATTCAGATTTAAATTCAAAAAAAATAAAAAATTTGAAAAAATTTATCCAAAATTTCTCCATATTTAGTATTAATAGCCTTATGACCTCTGATGTAAATATTATTTAAAAAAACGAAGTTTGAAGACGTTTTTGAGCCATTCAATTTATTTACTAGCAATATTTGTTGAGGTATATTTAGTATAAATATTTGTTGAAGTATATTTAGTTGTCATATTTATTGAAGTATATTTAGTACTAATATTTTCTTGTAAAAACCAGCAGCATGAGGCAAGAAGGGCACTATTCATAAAATCATAACCTGTATTCAGAAAGTACATCTGAGTTTTCTTAAAATCACATGTAAACTGCTAAGAGATCATTAGACTAAATCAAAATCCTCGGTTTAACTTGTCAACAATCAATATAGAATTATATGAAACCTCTAGTGATAAACGGTCTATCATTTTTTTTTAAGAGAGAGTCGTATCATAACTAAATATTCAACACGAATACAAGTATTAAACAATCAACTGTAGTGCATAAAAAATAAGTGGAAATACATTGTTAAAGGATCTGCTACAACCTACAAAAATCATAGTTGATCAAGTAAGTGAAACATTTGAATCAGAATTTTAGACTACACCTCCACAACACACTGCATGTTTCAATATCTATTCAGTTATATTTAGTAGCAATATTTGTTGAAGTAATTCTTCAAATATTATTTTTGGCCTTTAATGGCTTTTTCCAAATTTTACAACAATTTTTTTACAATTTTTCTACATTTTCCCCATTTTTTCAACTACCATCAGTTTTTTGAGCTTTTCGAGCGAATTTTGAGTCTTTTCGAGCGGTTTTCGAACCCAGCGGTTTTCCGAGATTTTCAAGCGAATTTCGAGTCTTTTCGATCGAATTCGAGACTTTTTGATTAGATTTCAATTTCATTTGACTTTCAAACCGAGCGGTTTTGCTCGAATTTCGAGCGAAATTTCGCGAATTTCGATACCGCCGGGATGTCGAAATTTGAGTTCGAAATGAAAAGTGAAACCCTGCTTGGAAGATAGTTCGGTTGTGGATAAGATTTCTATGGTTGAAAAAGAGATGAAGTCAGTAGTATGGATAAAGATCATGCGTGAGGTGGTGAGGGAAGAAATCTAACGGTGATTTGTTGTCCCATTGGTTTGGCTACCAACAATATAGTGTCATAGTTTTTCTCTATTTTTGCACATACACAAAATATTTTCAGGTTGTGACCCCAATGTACCTAAACGGAGAATCTGAATTGAACCGGATAGATACCCAGAGCCAAAATGCAACTTTTTACATCATAACATTCAAGGTGTTGCTGATAAGTTATAGCCAATGCAAAAGTAGACATCTCATTTGGTTGGTGTCTACTTCCAATTGATTTATCCCAGAATAAATCTACAAAATTGTGAATCCACAGATTCCAGCCAAAGATCCAACCTGGAGATTAAATAATTTAGGTGTTCAAAGTTAAGTGAAACACCGCTCCAAAAGTGACTGTTGAAGCTAGGAGCATTGCCATATTGCAATTCTCCATTTCGGCAAATTTACTACCAGCGCCAAATTTCCAAATTTCGGCTTACTGAAAATGAAAACCCGCAAATTTGCACATCTGACTGATAGAGTCTAGAGACCAAGAGTAAGCATAACACACCAAACATTCTCATACCATTTTTTTACAGTTATAAGCCATGCACCGATGCATAGTTCCATTGATGAAGTATATGCAGTTGGATCGAGAATTTGTTGCGCAGTTTTCATCATCCAAACTTAACTGACATACAAGAAGTCGAGAACTAAGAAGCAAGCATTCGATTTCAATCAAAACCATCTATAATATATATCAGATATATCCAATCTGTACAGCAGTTGTGTGCAAAGTGGAACTCACTAATGTCGTCTCCTCGGGCACTGGCACCGCAAGGCAGAGCAACTCGGATGCCTCTCGCTCCTCCAATCGGCAGCCCTCACCATCCATCTCAACTGTTCCAGGATCCAAGAGCACCACTCGGGCTTCAGATTTGCTACACCCAACTAGGACTAAACTGCTCGGCCTGGTGAAGCCGAGAAACCGCACGCAACGCCCGCGTCGACCGCTCCAGCATCGCCCGCCGACCCAGACCGCGACCTCGGAGGCGATCACGGCGACCTTGACGACCACCCCGAGCGCGTCGACCCCGTTCCTGAAGCCCTTGTGGACCTGGAGCCCGAGAAAGCCCTCGATGACCTTGACCGAGTTCTTGGACAGCTTGTACCCGGACTTGAGTATCGCGAGGGCCGCGAAACCGGTGGGGGACGCGGCGAGGGGCAGCGCGGCGGCCGAGAGGCGGAGGAGCGACGCGGCGGCGAGCGCGGCCTTGAGGCGCTTGGACGAGGGGAGGGAAGGGAGGCGCGCGGCGGGGCGGAGCACGCGCGCGGCCTTGTATGACTTGGACGCTGCCTTGGACGCGGCGAGGACGGCGGCGAGCGGGGAGGAGGCGGCGGCGAGGACGCTCGGCGTCTTGAGCGCGGCGGCGGCGGCGGAGGTGGCGGCGGAGAGCGGCTTGAGCGCGCGGGAGCGGGAGAGGATGAGGAGCAGCCGCACGCCGAGAGCTACGCCGAGGGCGGAGGAGGCGGCGGCCGCGATGGGGAGCGGAGGAGGCATGGGGCGTTGGGGCGGAGGGCACAGGCCATAGGAGAGGAGAGGGTGGCGTGGAACACGATGGAACCGGCCGCCCGCGAGCTGGGGGTAGAGGTGGGCGTCGTGCCGTGCCGTGCCGGCCCGGCCCGGGCCCATCGTGCTTCGGGCCGAAACCGTGCCGTGCCACGACGCCCATCGTGCCACGTCTTGGGCCGCGCCGCCCGACCACTTTACAGCCCAAGCCCGCCCATTTACGCTGCAGGCGTCGCCAAGCCGACCCATTTTTACTATTGTGAACAAAGAAATAAAACAAATCACTACTACTAAACTACCTATTTTAATTACATAAGAGACTAATCACATCAAAAATGTCAAACATAAATGCACGCCAAGACGCTCGAATCAACAATATCTGCTAACTTTTAAGCCTTAATCCGTGATTCGTGCGTTCGTGCGTCTTAAGACGGCGCGCCAAATCGCCGTCTTGCGTCGCCGCCGTCGTGCTCGGTCCCCCAGGCGGCAGACGGCCGTCTACTGAGCGTCTTGCGGCGAGCCGCCGAATCGCCGTCGCCGTCTTTCAGACCGCCATACCATCGCGTCGCCGACCCAAAAAAGCCCGGCCCAATGCCCACCTCTAGCTGGGGGTAAAAAGGTAGGCAAGGCACCGGGGACGCGTGACGTGGAGGCGGCCGCGATCGCGCGTTGGGACGGGAGGGAGGCCGCGATCGCGCGTTGACCGGTGCCCGTCCAGCGTTATGCGGTTATTATGCCGATTCGGTGCGTGGAATCGTGGGATATGCCGGCTGACCGTACGTACATGCCACTTCCCCCATCTGATAGCCGCCGCACGGGCGCACACCCCGTTTGCGCCGCCGCACGGCGCGGTATATTTGCTGTGCCGACCGTCTCCGCCCTGCATCTTCCGCTCAGCGTTGCCACTATACTTCTAGAGTCTCTAGAGTCTAGCCTAGTGTGTAATCGGATGGGATTTCATTGGATATCTTTTATTCGGTATTATAATCTGTATTTTTTTTTCTCGGTTTTAGAGTTGAAATACACGGATATACATGTGGATAGAAGAATATAGATGTAGATAGAATCGGTTACAAATACAGATAAATTTTAATATAATAATAAAAATTTAGTCGAATATCATGTGAGAACATATGTTATATATAGCACACTACGCACATACAAAACTAAAAATTACTTGATGAAAGTTTCACCACATATCTAATATACAATAACAGATATTTTACTAGCAACAACAACTCCAATCACATATAGGAAGTCACCATCATCAAGATCTTGTCGAGCTGATTAAATGGATATATTATTTAATTAATCCTAAGTTCTGACGGAAGAGATAACACGTGTTAAAGATGTCAAAAACTGCCGATATCCATGTATCCGAGATGAATTCATCATAACTATCTTAGAGGAAAATTGGATATATCTGATTTTAACGGATACCTCTCTCCTGAATCTAAATCCGACAAAAAAAACAATTCGATACAAAATCCAAATTCAAAAATATTCTATCAACCTTTTCCGAGTTCAATCCGAATGTGATCGGCTGGACCATCGATCCGCAAGTATTTGATCCAATTGCATCCTACTTGGCACTAGCAGGCCACGATCGCTAGAAGCTAACTGCGGTGCTGGAGGATGACGTACCATCCCATTGGTGGTGACAGGATAGCTACCTGGGATGTTTGATTGAAAACCATCGAAAAATGACCCCTAGGCCCACATTTGGCAAGTTTTATGGGCTTCATGGACCTGATGTGTTGGTGGGCTCTTGGGCTGCTTCTACTCTGAATCTGGCAAATACCAAACGTTAAAAGACATGCTAATGTGCTGAGACAAGAAATCGAACAAAATGAGAGCACTATCTAATCTGTTATAAAATAAATAGACTTTTAGTCTAAATTAAATAGACTCTATCTGTCCGTTGGGTAAATCCGAATATATCTGTAGATAGTTTTGTTATATATTGGGACACCCCTTGTGCAGAAAAATAATCAATCTAATAAAGAGAGTACTTTGCCCCATACTTTTATATGTGCTTCTACTTTTGTTCATGCGTTTCTGTTGGCGTGTTGTTAATTGGTGCAGGTGAACGACTATATTTCACAACACGTTATCAGCACGACGCTCTACCGTGGTCGATCGTGATCGTCTACACTGCGTCGATCTACATTGCATCGATGTTCTACGCGTGGCTGTTGGTGATCGTCTAACTGCATCGATCAACATTGCATTGAGTTCAACCTGCGACACGTGATCATCCTGCTGCAAGCCCTATGTAAGTTCGAAGTGCGTTCGCCAATCGCTCATGAAAAACCAAACTAAATCCTGTAGATTGGTTTTGCTAATAGATTACTAGTTAATCTAATCTATCATTGCGTTCAATTGTTTGTGTTCATCACGAAATTATTGTTCAACACACACACACACACACACACAAAGATTGCATGCACACACGGAGGCGGCCGAGCGCGCAACAAGCGACAACGGCATGCCTGTCATGATTGCCCCGACATCGCCCCAACGGCGGTGCCCACCCCAAAGGCGACCTTCGCACTTTGCTTGATGGTGGCAGTTCCCCTCGTCTGCGCCCGAAGCATGCGGCAACGGCGGGAGAACCACCTCATCTACCGCGGCAATGGTGACAAGCCCGCATGTTGCCTAGGATTTCGCGCAGGCCCCCCTCCGCTCCCACGTGGCGAGGGCTGGCTCACCACCTTGGTTCTAGCGCCCGACGAGTGTGGCAGCGACCGGCGAATCTCTTTGTCTTCTCTGCCCACCGGCGTTCACCCATGCGTCCCAAGAATGCACAGCGGTGGCAGTGCGATACATCAGCTTTCGCGCTCACAGTGGCGGATGGTGGCTCGGCTCTCATGCCCACGTGGCGGCGCCTGTGACGCACAGGCTTCCATGCCCACAGCGATGAATGGCGGCTCGCATCCCATGCCCGCTCAGATCTCGCACGCCTAGCGAGGCGCTCTTGCTCAGATTCCCCCCGCGCCTCCATCGGAGCCCATTGCACGCGTCCACATCTGCACTTATAGCAAAGCTTATCATTGGACTTCACAAATCTTGAAGCTTTGTTGCTAATTTTCTTATCCTTTTGGGCACAAACCCAAGGCCTTCTTTATTGTAGGAGCAACATTTACAACTAAAGATTTTCCAAATGTTTCATTACCCTTAAAACACCGAACCAAGCTCTTACTTAGTTTGGTCACTTGCTTCTTGAGCTCATTGTTGTTAATGATTAAATCATTGCTATTATTAGTAGAAAATGAGCTAGTGTATGAACTAGAAAGCATGGCAAGCAAATTATCACATAAAGTAGATACACTAGACTTGGAAATATAACATGAAGCATTTTCTAGGCTAGTAGAATCATCAAGAATAATGCAAGAGACTCCTACATCATTTTGAGGTTTTGAATGGTCCTTGAGAAGAAGTCTCTCATGAGCTTCCTTTACCTCCTCATAAGGGTCTTTGAGAGAGTAAAATTTCTTTCTCAAAGCTTTATGCTTGGACTTCCCCTTCCCAAGATACTCATTTAAGTCTTCAAGCATGTCTAGGAGCTCGTCATATGAAGGATCATCATCGTCATTAGCTTTTACCTTATCTTCTTTTGCCATAAGGCAAAGTGGAGTGACGAAAGGCAATGAAGCCTCCATGATGGCGATCCGGCAATACCCTTCTTCTTGGAAGGAGTATCCTCATCAGATAAGTCGGAATCCGAGTACTCTTCGAAATCCCACTACCCAATATGAGCCTCACCATTCTCGTCCTTGTGAAGCTTTTTAAAAAGCTTCTTCTTGCTTTGGAATTCCTTCTTCTTGGGGCAATGAGAAGCAATATGCCTCTTCTCATCGCACTTGAAGTATCGTATGTTGGTGAAGCAATTGTTGCTTGAGTGTTACCCCTTCTTAAATTTATGAGGAGCACTAGAGCTTGAGCGCCTTTTCATAAACTTTTTCATTATCCTCACAAGGAGAGCCATCTCCTCCTCGATGTCATTATCAGAGTCATCAAGCGTCTCCTCGCTTGACTCTGCCTTGGCCTTGAATACAATGTTCTTCTTCTTAGAAGAACTTTGCTCCAAAAGCTCCCGCTTGTCATTCTTGTATAACTCATTTGTGATGAGGTTGCTCAAGAGCGCGGTTGGCATCATTTTCGCCAATTCGGGAGAGTTGAGAAAGAGCATCACCAACTTCTTGTATTTGTTTAGTAGAGCACTAAGCATTTTACGAATAACATCAAGATCGGTTAGTGAACCCCCAAGGCATTTGAGCTCATTCACTATGTTATTTAACCGTGAATATATATCGGTGATGTTTTTATGAGGCAACATAATGAAACTCTCATACTTAATCCGGAGCATATGTAATTTGGCTTGATCGCGGATGTGTCCTCGTGTATTTCAAAGAGGGTTGTCCATATCTCGTGAGCTGTCTCTAGATTGCTCATGCAATTGAACTCATCTGCGTTCAAGGCTCCAAACAAAGCGTTCATCGCTTGAGCATTGAGGTGGGAGTTTCGCTCATCTTGATCGATTATGGATGTGGGATCAAGTGAAGCATCTAGGCCCCCAATTTGTGATTAGTTTTGGTAATTAATGACAATCGGTTATTTGTGGACTAACAATTTTTTTTGAGATTGCAAGAGGGAGTTAGTCTTCACCATTTGAGCACAAGAGGAATCCACGCAAGAGTGGCTATGCACATAAGCTCAAGGCCAAACAGCGGAAAGAAAGGTTATTGAGTGTATTTTCTTTTTACCGATCTCGGGGTCTAGAGAAAAGATCGGATTTTTCTAGTTTTAGACACCGTACTATTAAGAGGGACTTGGTCTAGTAGCTTGAAGTCTAAGATGCATTCATATATGGCTCAATTAGTGGTTGGATCATTTGCTCATCTCGCTATTCAAAAGTTCCTTTTAATTCAGCATTTCAACCTGTGAGCGGCACTACCGAAGTTATGGGTGCGGTACTGTCGGCCCTAAGCGGCAATACTGCCCATATTACTTCGGCAGTAATTTAGCAGAGAGGATGCAGAAGGTGCCCTCATGATCGGCACTACCAGAGTGGTAGGGCGGTACTGCCGGCCTCAAGCGGCAGTACCGCACACTACACTACGGTAGTTATCCAACAGAGAAAATGTTTTTCTTCCTTCGATCTGGGCGGCACTATCGGGGTTATTTGAGCGGTACTGCCGGCCCCAAGCGGCAGCACCGCCCAAACACCTGCGGTACTTATCCAACAGAAAGGGGAGTTTTTCTGCCGATTGAAAGTCGGCACTACCGACCTTCTCTAGCGGTTGTGCCGGCATTATTTTTTATCAGCCAACGGCTACTGACATCGCATTAATTACCGAGGAAAATTGATGCTAAATTAAGAGTGGCACTACCAGCCCTATGAGGACGGTAGTGCCGGCCGTGGCTGAAAATTCACGAAAACCCCCTCACCTGCATCCTTGGGCTGGTTGGTGACCACATTAACTCATTCTAAGCCCTTGCAACTCTCTCCACTCTCTAGAGCATTCAATTCTCAAGTTTGAGAGAAAAAGAGAGAAGAGTTTGAGTGATTTGAATTCAAACATTCAATTGAGCCATTAGAATCATTCAAGATCATCAAGTGAAGTTCAAGTTCATTACTCTTGGAGGTTGCCGCCTCCTAGACGGCTTGGCAGCGGTTGATCGGTGATCTTCTCAAAGGTGATTGTGAGAAGGCCCGATCGGTTGTGAAGGCAAGGAGCTCGCCTACCCGAAGTGGGGAAGAGCTACCCCGATTATACGAGGAAGGCTCAATTGTGCAACGGAGCCTACTTGAAGTGAGTCAAGCTACCTCAACGTGGACTAGGGAAGACTGACAAGTCTCCGATCACCACGGGATAAATCGCGTGTCTCAAATTTGTGGTTTGATCTTCCTTGTGTTCTTTTATTTAAATTGAGTTGCTAGTTGTATTAGATTATTCTCTAGCTTAAATCAATTAGAGCTCTTAGTCCTAGTATTGTTGGTGCATCTTAGTGTGACATAGAAGTTTTAGGCCTTGATTGTAAAATTCGTACTTCCTAGCTTCAATTGTCTATTTATTGCAATTAGAGCCGAAAATTTCTTTTATCGCCTATTCACCCCCCTCTAGGCGCATCCTTGATCCTACATCAAGCGACATGGCGAAACCCTCACGGCCTCACCTATAATTCTCCAAATGCTCGGGCTCATAGCCTTGCGATAAATGTTCATGCGTATTTTTCAATATGCATAATTTGTACCATCAAAAAATGGTAACTTGTCTATGAAAACACCCTCACTAGCCATCCTTTTTTCTCTAGACAGTGAAGTCTAAAATGAGAGACTAAGCTCTGATACCACTTGTAGGTAGGGCATTCGTTTTTTCGGTATAATCGACTCGGTTTTTTTGGTGTATTTTTTTCAGTTTTTAGAATGTGAAAACCGAAATTGTCACTTCAAAGTCTAAAACCGAATCGAATTAACCGAAATAAAATCAATTCGATTTTTTGGTTAATCGAAAAAAGTACCAGCATCAGATTCAAGATTAGACATCCAGATGGAAGGGCAATAGAAGACTACACAAGGCAAAGGCTTAGTAAATCATATTACTAAAGTTGTGTCGATGAAGGAAGCCCCGAGTGGTATCTCCTTGCATCTTAATACATGGATGCTAAGCTAATTGATCCGATCCAGATGACAACATATAACTAAAGTGAATCAACAAAATACAAAAGTCTGAAAACCAATGCAGAAGTTTGCACAGGTGGTCAATAGTCTTGACTCTTGAATAGAAGGGTCAGCTACTAGTGCAATTTGACTAAACACCACATATTTAATACCTCACTCCCCAATTACCACTCTAAAGAGCACCGCACAATATATCTAATTAACCAGTAACAACATGTTGTATCTGCCGATATAAAAGTTCCAACCCTTTTCAGGAAAGGTGGTGATCAAGTCCAAGTCTCCCATCACAAGGTTTAGGCCCCAAAGGAACATTTAATGGATTTGAAATGTTCAGTCAATAAATATGATCCAATGTATAATAGCAAGGTAAAAAATTATAATGCTTTGAATGCATAAATAAGAGGAAATATAAGAAATACATGTCATATCTACTTCCAAGAAGGCTGGAGGTAAGAGGTAAGATAGAAGTACAAATGCCTAGTGTGATATATTTAGTAGTATTCTCCATCAAAACACTAATTATATAAGCCGTACCCTTTAAGAGCAGTAGAACAGCACATCAGACATTATAATGGATGGAACTACAATATAGGGGATAGTAGGGAGTACACACAGCATGATCCAACATTCTTCACATAGCATCAACAGAACCCTTTATATCATTATTGTGCCAACACCAGTAAACCACCTGCAAATATCAAATGGTGACTAGCATCACTCAATATATACAATATAATAACATCATGGCGGTAAATATTATAGATGATTCTAATCCCCTTTGTAACCTCTATTTTTGTTAGCTGAGACTTCACTACATGAATGAATTCTTGATGGTTTTCTATTAGTTCAGCTATAGCATCTTCATCACTAGCCAACACATTTTGTTCTCCAGAAATTGAAGAGTATGGCCTCTACAGAAAACACAGTAAAGATAGGGTGCAAGACGTGTTTGGTATTAATCAAAAGAACAAAGGCATCCCAAATGACATAATTTGGAAATTTGGAAGTGATGTATACCGAGCCATCTAATGTTGGTGCATACTGTCCTCCCCATAATTCGCAGATGAAGGTCCTATTCCCCCCAAAGTGGAGGATGCGTCGAGGGAGGAGGCCGTGGGAGGAGGCGCCGAGGGAGTCGGGAGGAGGCATCGGATGTCGGCCGTCGGGAGACCTCGAGGGAGTAAGGGAGGAGGGCAGGTGGCGCCACGGCTGCGAGGAAAGAAGCACCGAGGGAGGCGGTGCCGAGGGAGCTGGGAGGAGGCATTCGTCGTCGGGGGAGCTCAAGGGAGGAGGGGCTGGACTCTAGAGGGCACGCGGCACCGACGGGCGACGAAGACGGAGGAGCCTCAACCTAAGGGGACCCAAGGAATCACCAGTTCGAGGTGAGGAGAGGGAGTGTTGGCCGATGGCCAATGGAGCCGAAGCGTGCGAGAGAGAGGGGGAGGGCGGTGCAGGTAGGGAGAGGCCGAGAGGGAGCAACGGAGAGTGCGAGAGAGAGGGGAAGGGCGGCGCAAGTGGGAACCTGTCAAGGCCCCAAGTTTCGAATTTCCTGGGAGGTCCGGAGTATCCGGATTTAATATCCGGAATGTCCGGATATAACCCGGAGTATCCGGATAAAACATTCGGAGTGTCCGAGTTGAAGTGGCCGAAGGCCTCAACCCGGAGTGTCCGGGATAAAGATCCGGAGTATCCGGGTTGGTTCGCCGAACACCCCAACCCGGAGTGTCCGGACTTATTATCCGGAGTATTCGGACTGTGCGGGGGTTGGGTATAAAAGTCGCATTTCGTGGCCTTCCATCCTTTTTCCTTCTTCCTCCTTGCCTCCCACGCCCGTGTACTCCACCCTAGCTCCTCTCCGGCGACTCTCGGGCTCCTCCCCGGTGGTTTCCCCTCGCGTTGGCGTCCTCGAGCTCCTCCCCAAGTCGGTGTTCCTCGTCCCCACGCGGTTTCCCCTCCATCCTCTCCACCCTCCTTGAAGGTGAAGCTTCCTTTGGGGTTGATTCATGGGGTGGTTCTTGGGTTCTAGGGTCATCCATGGAGGATTTAAGGCCTAGGTTTAGATTTGGGGGTTTTGAGGTGGATTTGAGTTCTAGGGTTTTGGGGGTGTGGTGATTCTAGGGTTGAGCTTGGGATTGATTTGGCAAATGTGGGTGCTAGTAAGGTAGATCGGGTAGTAGTGATGCCGATCCAAGGGCTAGTTGGGATTAGTTAGGGGTTCTTGGGTTTAGCATCGTTTTCTCACGAGTTCGGCTAGCTAGAAACTTCTCCAGCCTAGCTAGGTGTAGAAAAGTCGTAGATCGGGGCAATGCGAAGCCGTAGAGAGTGGTGGGGCTCCCGTCCCCAAGTCGTGTTGGATCAAATGCTCCGAGTCCGGAGTGTCCGGACGTTTGGTTCGGAGTGTTCAGATTGGTTGAACCGAAGGCCCCAATCCGGAGTGTCCGGATATTAAACCCAGAGTATCCGGCTTATCCGGAGAGTTCGGATAATAAACCCGGACTGTCCGGGTTAGGCTGATCTATCCGGGTTGAGTCGAGTTGTCCGGTTGCGTCGTTTCGTCGGGGATTTTTTCAGTTGTGGTTGTTTCATTGCATTTGCATGCATCTTATTTATGCATTTTACGCGTGTAGAGAGCGATCCCACGGGACTTGACTCCGCGGCGAATGAGGGCACTGTCGGAGAGCCGATTGTTACCGACCCGCAAGCAAAAGAGCAAGGCAAGCACCTAAGCATGTTCAACCCTATGTACTTTTACTTTGGTGAATCAATTGCTTATTGGATTAAATGTTGCATTAGGAGTTGAAAATTGTGGGATAGGACTAGATCCTAATTGTTGCACATACACCCCTTGATTATTGTTGAATCTTCCTTGGAGCTAATATGGGTAATATATTGAGTTACGCTTAGATTGCTTAGAAGTCGGTTTGGGCCAAGCGGTGGATGGTTTCATCGCTTGCGATTCTATATTTATCTTACACATGTGGGTTGGAATTGAAGTTTTTATGAAAATGAAATTGTGAAATAAGACCGGGCGAGAGAGTTGGATCACTTGGGTAAAGAGACTCAAGTGTGGTAGTCTCGTCCGTGTCGATTAAGGACCGATCGGGTGTAACGTGGCTAAAGCACCTTTTTGGTTGATCGCATACCTGATTATGGTACGGTAAGCCGCTCTTTCATCGCATGCCGTTCGATGGCCATGCCCTCATGTGGTTGGACATGGTTGAGGGCGGGGCCTAGGCCGGCTCTTGGGCGCCAAGCCGGGCTTGGGGCTGCTCGAGGGGGTGCTAGGTTTCCGGACCGCATGAAGATGCCCCAACGAATTGGTATGGATGGGAGGGGGTTGACATGAGGTTCCTTCGTGGCGCATGTCGTGTGATCAATGCTTCCCTGCAGGGTTAATTAAGCGATTCGAATTGCCGCGCTCTCGGATATGAGCAAGCTTGGTCAGATGTTACTCAACGTAGTAATAACTTGAATAGAAGTTCGCCTTTGGGCTCGAGCTCGAAATAAATATGTTTAACTGTTGCAATTGTTAAATATTAACTTCACATTAGAAGTAGGTGCAGTAACAACCACATTAAAATTGTGAGTTGAGTAGTTTAAGTAACTGAACAACATATGTTAAGCGTTTTGCAACTGTTTTACCTTCAGCTTATTCCTTGCTACATCCAAATGCATATCCTTTCGGAGTCGGTCGTATATGGACCACGGGTAAGACTTGCGAGTACCTTTGGTGCTCAGGCTTCTGCTTCATGGTTTTGCAGGTGAGGATCCAGCGGGGTGCGAGTTTTGCCCCTACTGCCTGTCGGTGACCGGGCGGGGCACCGAGTAGAGGCCGCGGTCGACGCGCGTGCGCCCGGAAGTGTTCAGGGCATGACACTTCCGGGGTGTTATCTATTTTGTTGTATAGGATAGTCGATAATACTTTTGTTGTATAGTTATACTTTTATTTCTGCATGGAACCGTCTACTTTTCGCTTGGTCGTTTCGTTGGTTGTTTTCGTTGGGCTTCCGTGTGCCGTGTGTGTTTGTTGCTTCCGCGTTTTTGCGTCTCTGGTATTGAGTTTGGGGCTCGATGCCCCTTTGTGTGAATTGAATTTTGATATGGCATTGTGAACCGGTATGTGGGGATCCTGGGCGAGTTTTGGATCGCATACCGGGGGAATACCGGGGTTGTTGTCGAGTCGTTTGGTTGTTTGTAGAGTTGTCTCGATTGGGCTTGGGTATTAGCATCGGGATCACCTCCGGTGATTTGTTGCTAGGATCCAAATCCGACGGGAGCAACTGTTCATCCAACAACTCGAGGACAATCTGGGCGGCTCCTCTCAGAACCAAAGGAGGTGGCTGCTCTGCTAGCGCTGGGGATTGGGGAATGGGCTAAACCGGATAAGGATGCGGGATACCACTTGCAAATCGGTTCTTTGGTTTTTTTGGTTTCTGAGATCAAAAAAACCGAACTGATTAACAAAAACTGAATAGAACTAGAATAAAAATCAAATCAAAAACCGAAAAAATCAATTTTTTGGTTTATTCGATTTGATTTTTCAGTTTCGGTTAAATAATTCCTACCCCTACTTATAGGATCAAGGATAACCGACTAGAGGGGGTGAATAGGAGGTTTTGAAATTCTCGGCTCTAATTGTAATAATCTAAGCAAGTAAAACTAGAATTGAGAGTTTTAACAATTAAGGCCTAAAAGCACCTGGTTTATCTAAGTGAACATACAACCTAAGTCTGAGCAAAATATACAATCCTAGAGCAAGGATCAATCACTAATTATACTAGGAAAGCAAATTGCACAAATAAACAAAAAAGGCAAACCACAAGAGAGATTGACATCAAGAATTTATCCCGTGGTCTCGGAGACTTGCTGGTCCCCCATAATACACATTGAGTTAAGCTTGACCAACTCAAGCTGGCTCCTTGCGCAAGTTGAGCCTTCCTCGATCACTCGTGGTAGCTCTTCTCCACTCCTGGTAGGCGAGCTCATTGCCTTCACAACCAACCGGGTCTTCTCACAATTTCCTTTGAGAAGATCATTGGTCCTATGCTCCCAAACCGCTTAGGAGGCAACAACCTCTAAGAGAATGAAGTGATGACGCTTGCTTGAGGTTGAATAAAGTGTCTAATTGGCTCAAACAATGAGGATCACACTTGAATGCTCCTAACTCTCTCAAAGAGTGAATTTAATGCTCAAAGGAGAAAGGAGCTTGCTAGAGCTCAAATGTATTCAGCGTGTCCAAGAAGCTCTCAGAATGCAGGTGTGGCGGTATTTATAGCCCCCACCAAAAAATCCAACCGTTGGGGGCAGGTTTCTAAAAAATTTAGCATTTGTGGTACTACCGGCGTGCAAAGTGCGGTAGTAACACCCCATGCCCAACGGTTGAGTCAGAGCATTAAATATGGTAGTTAATAGCTGTTACAGGAAATCTGGTACTACCGACGTTCAAAGTGCGTAGTACCGACTTTTGAAGTGAGATGGACTCAAAAATAGGTCCTCTCTGTAAAATGAGTACTGGTACTATATTTACGATACTATTGAGCTATGGTAGTATTGACCTTCAAAATAGAGCAAAACTGCCCAAAAACACCCATTTCTTTAAATAACTACCGTTCAATTTTTGCGGTACTATCAACCTCCAGTAGGACCGCTCTTTGTATTGCGGTAGCTCCGGATTCATAAAGTTCACAAAATGAGTGCTTCTATTTAAAAACTATCGCCCATATGCTCGGTGCTACCGCCAAGCGGTAGTACCACATTTTGCATTGCAGTGCTTTCGGCCTAGACAGAAAGGGTTAAGCATTGAAAAATCCTTCTCTGAAAAATACCTACCACTGTATGTAACCTGGTACTACCGCCTCGCGATACTACCATGTTTTACACTGCGGTACTGCCAAAAATGCTGAGAATGCAAGAGGACTTTTAAAGCAAAGACTAGATGCATCTAGTATGATTTCTAAAAGGATTTTGAGCCAATTTAAACTTAATCAACATCAAACTACTAGCCATTATTCCCTCTTGATAGTACAGCATCTATCCTAGTAAACTGATATTTTCTTCTAACTTCGAGATCGGTAAAAACATAAAGGGTCCTAACTACTCTTGTACCTAACTCCAAGCTCTAAATCTTATTTTCTTGACATCTTTAGATCATAGTGCTTTTCCTTTTTCATATGTTGTGAAGTGGACCAACCAAGTCTCACAAACTCAAGAGAAATTATTAGTCCTCCAACATGATTCTCGTTAATTACCAAAACCAAATAAAATCAAGGGCCTGGATGCTTCACTCACTTCACTGCTCAACTAGTTGTTGGGCAAGAAGATGAGAAGAAGGACGATACTGTCCCTGATCTATCGGCCAAGTACAAAGAGAGCTTGCTTGGATATGGAAACTCACCTATGGATGAGGACAACCTTTTTGATGCCAATCTTGAGGAATTCCAAAAGAATACCAATGTTCCTCAGGAGGAGGAACATGATTTATATGGAGACATGCATTAGTCTCCCTGTTACTCCTTTTTAGTTTTATTAATCAATGTCACATTTTCCTTAGTGAAGTCTCCTCAAGAGTCTCACTTTATCAGTTTAGTATTTATGTTCCTGCATGAACATTTGGTCTACGCTCCTGTTGAGCAATTATCAGTCGTGACTCAATAAAGTGTTATTTCCCAGAATATTTGCTTATTTATTCTACGCATGTTCTATATTTCTATATTTCAATATGTTCGTGTTGCAACAATTGAATTAATTAAATTTATTTCTTTAATATAGAACAATTATACAAACGAATGGCGGAGGAGGAAATGTCCCGTAGACAGTTGCACCAAAAATTCTATTCTTAGGGAGAAGAAAACTGTAAATATTATGACCATCATCGGAAGTGATTAACTTATAGTTGGCACTGGAAGAGCCATTACAGTTCTCCCTATGGGCACTCGTATAATAATTGAGATTGCCCTATTATACCCTGAATCCAGTCGTACTCTGTTAAGTTTTAAATATATTCATTTTAATGGTTTCCACATGAAGACTGACAATGAGAATGGTACTGAATACCTTCGCATGACTAAGTTAAATGGGTGCAATAAACATGTGGTTGAAAAACTGCATTCCTTCTCCTTTAGGTTATATTATACATATATAAAACATGAAGTTTTTATTGCAATGAAAACCATCCTTAAAGACCTAGAAATATTTAAGATTTGGCATGATATACTGGGTCATCCTGGGTCAAATATGATGAGAAAAATAATTAATAATTCTGCTGGCTACAACATACAAACTTTAAACTTTCCTAAACCTGAAGATATTGTATGCTCTGCTTGTGCCAAAGGAAAGCTCATAGTTACACCTTCTTACTTAAAGGTTAGGAAAGAATAATTAATAGTTCTGCTAGCTATAGCATACAAACTTTAAAGTTTCCTAAACATGATATTGTATGCCCTGCTTGTGCCAAAAGAAAGCTCATAGTTAGACCTTCTTACCTAAAGGTTAGGAAAGAACCTCTAAATTTCCTGGAGAGAATTTCGGATTATATATGTGGATCTATTCAGCCCTTTTAGGTATTTCTTGGTACTAATAGATGCTTCTACTAGATGGTCCCATGTGTGCATCTTATCTACTAGGAACTATGCTTTTTCTAAATTAATTGTACAAATTATTAAGTTAAGAGCATCGTTTCTGGAAGAAATGATCGAGTTTATTCGAATGGATATGTTAGTGAGTTTACCTCAAAAACATTTAATGATTATTGTGTGGCTATGGGCATTAATGTAGAGCATTTTGTGCCACATGTCCACACTAAAAATGGCCTTACAGAGTCATTAATTAAAAAAATAAAACTTATTGCTATGCCACTTCTACAAAATAATAAACTACCCACCAGCTGTTGGGGCCATGCAGTGCTGCACGTTGCGGTATTAATTTAACTCATATCAACTACATATCATGAATTTTTTCCTTTGTAGATAGTGCGTGGGAAAGAACCAAGTATTTTCCATCTGCGAAAATTTGGTTGTGTTGTATATGTGACAATCTCCACCACAGCGTACCACCATGGGCCCTCACCTGAAGTTGGGAATCTATGTAGGTTATGAATCTCCATCGATAATTAAATACCTTGAGCTTACGACAGGGGATCTGTTCACAGGTCGGTACACTAATTGTATTTTTATGAAGATAATTTTTCGGCATTAGGGGGAGTCAAGTACCACATTAAAGAATACCGTAAAATTGACTGGAATGTCACTGGCATTCAGTCCTTAGATCTACACACTAAAGAAATCGAACTTGAAGTTTGGACGATAATAAATCTACAACAAATAGCTAATAGTTTGCCAAATGCTTTCACTGATCATAAGAGAGAGACAAAATCTCATATACATGCAGTATACGCACCTAAAAGAGTGGAAATACCTTTGAAGGATATTGAACACACTCTTGCCCCTCATGACAAGAAGAGAGGGAGGCCTCTAAGTGCATGGGACCAGCGTTCAAAATTTCGTTTTAGGTCAAATCCCGTCGTCGACCGAAATCCGATTTTTCGGCGAGATCTCGTTATTTCGGACAAAATCCGGATGGAATTCAAAAACCAAAATATAAATCCGGTTTTCTTTTAACCGAAATTTCTGGGATTTCGTTCCAAATACCGAAATTTCGTCCCAAATACCCGAGATCTCGGTAAAATTCAACTGAACGGAAAATGGTTCAAACGATGTCAATTTTTTTTGAAACTTTGGTTAGACTTGGAAAATGACTTGAGGAATCCAATCCGGTCAGATTTTGGACAAATTTCGGTCAAAAAACCGAGATTTCGTTCCATTTTTTTAGGGTATTGTAGCACTTTTAATTTTTTTTAGGGTTTTTTAAATTTCGCCGGGATTATGGAACTCGGGGGGTCCGAAAACCGAAATTTCGCCAAAATTTCGAGGGTTTTCGGCGAGAATTTGACCTTGCATGGGTCTCAATTTCGCGGAGATGTCTCTGGAAATAGAGGACCGATCAAATGAGATCACTACTCGTGAAAGTGGAAGAAGCTCAACCTGATATTGAGAAAATCCCTAAAGTGAGTCATCCTGGAGATAGTAATGTTCATGAAGTGACCCATCCTGAATATGATAATTCCAGCGTATATTTGCGTACACAATCTAACGCCGAGAAGTCGAAACACCCAGATTCTATCATTATGGGAAATCATGAGGAGTTGGAAGAAATAAAAGAAGAAATATCCACCAATTATGTGGATTCAGGAGAATTATAAAATTGCTAAAACTTTTGAACTGGATCTAGAACCAGATTCCATGGTAGAGTGCAGGAAGCACTCAGATTGGATCAAATGAAAAGAAGCAATTGAGGCATAATTGCGCTCGCTTAATGAGAAAAATGTTTTTGGTCCTGTTGACCAAACACCTCCTAAAGTGTTCCCTGTAGGATCAAAATAGGTTTTCATTCGGAAGAGAAATGAAAACAATCAGGTGGTGAGGTATAAAGTGAGACTTGTAGCACAAGGGTTCATGCAGAGACCCGGTATCAATTACAATGAAATATATTCTCCTGTAATGAGTGGAATAACATTATAATATTTAATATCAATGGCAGCAAGCTTAAATCTAACATTGAAGTTGATGGATGTAGTAACCGCATATTTATATGGGTCACTGCATCTATAGCGTCAAACTGTAGAGATTGCTATACGGATTAAAACAGTCAGGGAGAATGTGGTGCAACCAATTTACTGAATTCCTCCTAAAGAAGGGATATTCAAATAATGATGACTATCCCTGTGTGGTCATAAGAAATCCCAGAATGAATTTTGTATCATCTTGATATATGTCGATGATCTGAATATCATCGAAACCACAAAGGAGATAAAGGAAGCAAGTGTTTACCTCACGATAGAGTTTGAGATAAAAGATTTGGGTAAAATCAAATTTTACTTTGGCCTGCAGTTTAAGCATTTCCCAGAAGGAATATTTGTACACCAGTCTGCCTATACCAAGATGGTATTGAAAAGATTTAATATGGATAAATCATATCCTTTGAAAAAAACCCCATGGTTGTGAGATCACTTGAAGCGTATAGAGACCCATTTAGACCAAGGATGAAAAATGAGGAAGTTTTAGGACTTGAAGTCCCATATTTAAGTGCTATTGGTGCACTTATGTATCTTGCGAATTACACGACCTAATATTGCATTCGCAGTAAATTTGCTGGCAAGACACAATGCAGCCCTAACCAGAAGACATTAGGCTGGTGTTAATACTTTATTTAGATACCTCTAAGGTATCCGAGATCTTGGTTTATTTTACCAGAAGAATCAAGAATTAACCATGATGGGATATATGGATGATGGCTATCTGTGTGATCCATACAATGCCAAATCTCAGACTGATTTTGTGTTTATCTCCAGTGGTTTAGACATTTCTTGGCGGTTTTTTAAGTAGATCTTGGTAGCTACTTCTACCAACCACTAAGAGATTATAGCTTTATATGAAGCCTCACGTGAGTGTGTTTGGCTGAGACGTGTAATTAACCATATCCAGAAGTCATGTGGTCTTAATATCGTCGATACCCCCACCATTATCTATGGAGATAATGCTGCTTGTGCTGCATAAATGCAAATGGGTTATGCAAAGAGTAATATCACGAAGTATATTGCTCCTAAATTTTTGTACCCTCATGAACTCTACAAGAATGGTGAGGTAAAAATAATGCAAACAAAGTCATATGAAAATCTAGTAGATTTGTTCACAAATATTTGCCAAAATATACTTCCCAAAGGTGCATTAATGGCATTGGAATGAGGTAAATTAGAGATTTGCAAAGTTCAGGGGGAGTAAATCCCTGAACCATGATCCCTTTTTACATGATCCTGGAAATCATATTTTATCCTAAAGATTATAAGTTGTGCTTTTTTCCCCCATTTTAGTGGGTTTTTCTGAAGTTCCTCAAACGAAGGTTTTTAAATGAGATAACTAATGTAACGCAGGGTGCGAGTGTAATGTACTCTTTTCTCCATCCTTTTTTTTCCATTAGATTTTTTGGAGGAGTTTTTAGCGAGAAATGTGCATTACGCGATATTCGTCCAAGGAAGAGTGTTATACAACAGATAGACTCCTAGTCCAAGTTGAATAGACTCTATCTGTTAGTTGGGCGAATCCAAATCTATCTGTAGATAATTTTGTTATATATTGGGGCATCCCTTATACGGAAAACAATCAATTTAATAAAGAGAAGAAATTTTGTTATGTGTGCTTCTCCGTGCGTGCTTCGTTTCTATTAGTACAGATAAACCACTACGTTTCACGACACAATCGACGTGGAGAGAGACGTTGAGGAAAACTCTTCTAACTGCAGGCACACAGGGCGACCAGTCTACGTCTGCGAAGAGGACAGGGCACAGGTATCCAGCCACTAGATCAAAGCCATGAAGTTTCAAGCCGCGAGTTGGTGAAGGGTCGGCACTCACTAACACGACTACATATGTCTCCGCTCCATGCACTCTGTAATGAATTGAAGTTAAAAAGTTGCGTCCATCCAGAAGTCACGAGAATGTCTTCGAAGTAGGGCTGTAAACGGGCCGAATTCGAGCGGGTCTGGGGCTGTCAGGCTCGAGCTCGGTAAGGCTCGAGCCGAGCTCGAGTTGGAGTCCGAGCCTAGATCCAGGCTCGAGCTCGGCTCGGTCCAAGCTCGAGTAGGTTCGAGCTCGGCTCGAGTAAGCTCGGTAAGCTGATAAGCTCGAATAAGCTCGGTAAGCTCGAGTAAATTTGGTTAATCTGGTAGGCTCGGTAGGCTCGGTAACAAGCTCGAGTAAGTTCTGTTAGTCTTCTACGGATCTTAATGCCTTAGATCAACACCTAGATGAATGGGTCTTAGGGTTACCTTCGGGGTTTGAGCTCGAGGATGACGCCATTGCCGGAGACGGGGAAGGAGCAGTGGCGATGGACGTCGGTGAAGTCAGGTCTGCAGAGAGAGAGTCGGCGTGACCTTTCCCGTTGCTCCAAACGCGAGTAGATCGGTTTGTTAGGTTTTGTTAGGGACGTGTGCACAGAGAACGTGGGTTCTCTGGGCCGGTCTATCCCCTCTATTTTATATAGCGCGTGTGCAACAGGGGGTCACAACCATAAAAGGTCGGTTGCGCCCCCGATCAGGGCGCGAGATCAACCAACATTCTCCCCCTTGATCTCGAATTCAACTTTGAAACTTTATATCTTGATCTATTAACTTTTTACATCTCACACTTTTAACTTAACATTCCACTCCTCCATAGATTAGTGTACCAAGACCAAGGCGTCACAAATACCGATTACGCATTCTTGAACTCAATGACTATAGCACACCTCTCTACTTCAAAGCAGAATAACTTTGTCTTTGTGGGAGACGGTTGCTTTCAATGACCCCTATTATCCAGAATCATAGTCTTTCCTTTAAACCCATGCCGGCTACGTGCTTCTCAAACACGTTGGGAGGAAGACCTTTGGTGAGCGGATCCGCTAACATGTCTTTTGTGCTTATATGCTCAAGCTCTATTGTTTGATCCTGGATTTTCTCCTTCACAACATAAAACTTGATCTCTATGTGTTTTGCAGCACCACTTGACTTGTTGTTGTGGGAGTAAAATACTGCCGCTCATTGTCGCAAAGATAATTTGAGTGGTTTTTCTATGTCGTCCACCACTCTCAACCCGGTACAAACTTTTTAAACCACATTGCCTCGCCTTGCCTCATAGCATGCCACAAACTCAGCGTGCATTGTCGACGTTGCAACGATCGATTGTTTTATACTTTTCCACGATATAGCTCCTCCCAAGGGTGAACACATATCCTGATGTGGACTTTCCAGTGTCTTTACACCCTGCCCAATCTGCATCTGCATAGCCCATAATTTCTAGGGCACTTGACTTTCTATATGTTAGCATGAGGCTCTTTGTCCCTTGCAAATACCGCAAGGCTTTCTTTCTGACTTTCGGTGATCAACTCCTGGATTAATCGATATCTTCCAAGCATCCGGTTGTAAATGCTAAGTCAGGGCGAGTACATATTTGAGCATACATTATGCTTCCGACAGTTGAAGCATATGGTACTGATTTCATTTGATCGATCTCATACTTGTTCTTTGGACACTGAAAATTACCAAACTTATCGCCCTTGACTATTGGAGCAGGCGTGGCATTACACATATGCATACTATATCTTTTTAAAACACTTTCTATGTATGCCTTCTGTGATAGCCCTAGCACCCCTCTTTTTCTATCTCGGTGTATCTCAATTCCTAATACATAGGATGCTTCACCAAGATCTTTCATATCAAACTTTGAGGACAAGAACTTCTTTGTTTCTAGCAGTAGATCTTTATCACTGCTTGCTAATAGGATATCATCCACATATAAAACTAGGAAAATATATTTCCCTCTATTAAACTTTGCATAAATGCAGTTGTCCTCCTCATTCTCTTTGAACCCAAAATTTCTTATGGTTTCATCAAACTTAATGTACCACTGTCTAGACGCTTGTTTTAATCCGTAAATGGACTTCTTTAATCGACATCCCATATTTTCTTTTCCTTTCATGACAAAACCTTTGGGTTGAGCCATGTACACATTCTCATATAAATCCCCATTTAGGAATGCCGTTTTAACATCCATCTGATGTAATTCTAAATCATAATGTGCAACAAGTGCCATAATGATTCTAAAAGAATCCTTTGTCGAAACAGGCGAGAAGGTTTCGGTATAATCTATTCCTTCTCTCTGAGTGAAGCCTTTTGCGACAAGTCTAGCTTTAAATCTTTCAACATTCCCTTTGGAGTCACGTTTGGTTTTGTAGACCCATTTACAGCCTACTGTTTTGGCTCCTTTAGGAATTTCTTCTAAATCCCAGACTTTGTTTGTACTCATGGATCTCATTTCATCTTGCATGGCAGCAAGCCACTTTGATGAATTGGGACTTCTCATCGCTTCCTCATAAGAGGTGGGATCACCCTCTATCTCTATGTCTTCACTGACATAAACTTCATAATCACCGGAATAGCCGATCTCCTCGCTTCTCTGTGATCTTCTAAGTGGTTCTTGAGCAGGTTCACCGCTCTCTACAGAGGTCGCTCAGGCTCCTCACTAGCAACAAGAGGGGCCTCGGGCTCCACAACAGTGCCTCCGCACACCGATCGTTGATCTCGGAGAAACACCGGCAGTGTCAGTAACTCAGGTGATGCAAAGAACAACAGTATCGAGAAGTAAGGCTCTTGAATCATAGGAGTTGGGGCACAAACCCGCTTCTCATCAAGGCTAATTTCTCGGGTACCATGCTCCCACGATCATATCATCCTCTATAAACACAGCGTGTCTAGTTTCTACAAACTTGGTATGTCCGTCTCGACAAGAGAAACGATAACCCTTTGATCTTTCAGGATAGCCAATGAAATGGCAACTCACTGCATCTTTGGATCTAACTTTCCTATGTTTGGGTTGAATACTTTTGCCTCAGTGACAGCCCCACACATGTAGATAGTTTAGTGAAGGCTTCCTCGATCCATAACTCATACGGCGCTTTTAGGCACCGACTTCATCGGGTACCCGATTAAGAATATGGGCAGCGGTTTTTAAAGCCTCCATCCATAGACTAACCGGTAAAGTGGAGTAACTTATCATACTTCTCACCATATCCATTAAGGTATGGTTACGCCTTTCAGCTACTCCATTTTGCTGAGGTTCGCCCGGCATAGAATACTGAGCTACTATGCCATTTTCCTGCAGGTACCTTGCAAAAGGTCCTGGAACTTGGCCATAAGGGGTGTGTTTACCGTAGTATTCACCTCCACGGTCTGATCTTACTACTTTAATCTTTAGATCATGTTGATTCTCTATTTCAGCTTTAAATATTTTAAACTTTTCTAATGCTTCTGATCTTTCTTTGATAGGATAAATGTAGCCATAGCGAGAATAGTCATCAGTGAATGTAATGAATGAATCAAAACCATCCACTGTCTTTACAGGAAAAGGACCACAAATGTCTGTGTGGATTATTTCCAAGATTCCTGTGCTACGCTTGGCGCCTTTCTTTATTTGTTTAACATACTTGCCTTTAATACAATCTATGCAATGATCTCAGGTCTGAAAAGTCTAGGGGAGGAACAATTTCTTCTTTAATTAATCGTTCAATTCTCCCCCTCGAAATATGGCCTAAACGACAATGCCATAATTTCGATGACGATTCACTTTCTATTCTCTTTCGCTTTGTATTAACATTGCATACTTTCGCATTCGAGGAGGTACTTATGTCATTCACAATATCATAATGGGATAGCAAATAAAGCTTGTCTTGTCGGATGGCAAGACCAACATCTTTATTATTAAACTTTATTACACACTTTCCATTCCCAAAATGACACTGAATGTTCTCATCATCTAAGCAAGACACTGAAATCAAATTCCTTCTTAAAGAAGGCACTAATAAAACATCACGCAAATGGAGTATGAAGCCGCCATCCAACTCTAATGGAAGATCTCCAATGGCTTCCACATCAGCTTCAACTCCATTCGCCACTCTAATTCCTCTTTCTCCTCTTTGTAGGATCCTCCTCGTATGGAATCCCTGTAACACTTGAGGAAAAGAACACAATCTTTCATGCGGTGCCCTTTCTGATGACAACGCCTGCAGGTGTCTGGATCTATGTGCTCCGGCGGAGGCCTAGGAGGCTGTCCACTGGAACCATGTCTTCCATTTGAGTGTTCACCCTTCTCAAAATTGGTGAACTTTTTCTGCTGATAGTTGCCCTTTTGGTAGTTACCTTTCTTGAAATTTGGCTTATTCTGAATCTGGAAATAATTCTTTTTCTTCTGAGAATGTTTAACCAGATTCAGTTCATCAGCCTTTTGTGCCTTTAATCTTTCTTCTTCTTGGACACACATGGCAATGCACTTTTCAATAGACCATTTTTCTTCACTAATGTTGTAATTTACAACAAAAGTCTCAAATTCCTTTGGTAATGAAACCAGTACAAGATGGACTATGAAATCATTCTTTAAAGGCATATCAAAAGATGTGAGAGAGTGAGCCATATTAGTCATCTTAAGAATATGCTCTCTAATGCCTGGTCCATTACGCAGCCCAGATCCATCATACTTGTCATTGACAAGTTTCTTGATTAATGTGCCTGCATAGGCCTTTGTGGATCCAGTAAACTGCTCTTCTATTTTCTTCAGATACTCAGTAGCATCTGTACATTCTGGGATTGCTCCCCTTATGGACTCAATGATGGTTCCTTTTATCACCATGAGGCACTTTCTATTTGAGTTGTCCCACTTTGCCTTCTCAATACTATACGACAGTGCAGCCAGCATTATTTGTGGCTTCACGACTCCCGAAATGCCGTAACCGGTGCCACAGGCCTTGGATGAAGCAAAGCATAATCTATCTCAGCCATAGCCATGGCCAAGCTCAAATTCTCTCTCCATGAGGAGTAATTGTTGCCGTTCAACCTTTCAAGCCCTTGAAAGACACTCAAGGAATTGGCAATCTTGGTTGGAAAAGCTTCATAAATGAAACAAGAATTTGATCAGTAAACTAAAAGATTATAAACTTTGGCATGAATAAATTAACGTTGGTCAATTAAACATGCTCTCAACTTTAATAAAGACTGATCTATTTCTAAAACACCGTTGGGCAGTATTAGAATAGAGCAAACTTTATTCAAAAAAAAAACTTTCTATCATTCTTAACATGGTCATGGCAAAATCATTTTTAACGTTGGTCAGAAAAATAAAATTACCATAACTATGTGAAATACTATAAAACTATTTTTCATTTACTATTTTCTCTAATTAAATATCCACGTTGGTTTCAATTTAATCAGAGAAAAGAAAACTTAAACTTGCAGCGGAAATATAACTTTTGTCGACGATTGGAGAACGGGCTCCCGTCGAGCTTACTTGTTGAATGGGGGATCAACAGAGCCCCGTCGCACGGATCGAAGAGGGCGTTCGAGCGACGCGAGGTCGGGAGAAGGAGGCCGGAAAAAAAAAAGGGGGGACGCGGTGTTTTTTATCCTGGTTCGGGCCTCTCACCGCCGAGATAATGACCCTACTCCAGTGTATTGTGTTCTATCTTTCGTGTGCCCTCCTATTCTGAGATCTTCGGGGGGTTTAAATACTATGACTAGAGATGCGAAAAAGTAATCGCCTCGGGATCACGCTATGTATCCATATCCGTGATGCTGCCCTTGATTCAGCGTTATTTGAATTTGGGTATGATTTCCCTTGATCTCCGGCTGATTGGTTGCCTCCTTCCTTCCTCCTGGCGCTCATTTGAGCCCTCCCGAAACAAAACACCCGAGCAGGTCGTGGCCTCCACGAGCATGCTTGCTCGTGGGGGTGTGTTTGGTGCTTCGCGAACGGAGGCGCAAACGCTGTATGCTCGGAGGAGAAGGAGGGATGCTCGTTTCGTTCTCCCGAGCATCTTCCCTTAGTGCCGCTTGGTCGGCGGGTTTAGCTTTTCACGGGGGTACCGTGGTCTTTTGCCAGATAGCCAATCCCCGACAGCTAGCCCCCGAGGTTCAAGTGGGGAACCCTCGGGCTTCCCCTTGAGCCTAAGAAGACTTGAGGGGGGATTGAATTTCCTTTGGTCGTGGCTCACGACCATTTTACGTCGGGAGACGAGCTTCTTTACCCGCGTGCTTGCTCCGCGGCGGCTGCTTGGTTGTTCTGCGGTTCGTTCTCTGAGAAGCCTCCTGTAATGCACGGTAGTTTCTGAAGCGCGCGCTTTTTCCGGCCAGTGTTCTTTGCGCGATAGGCGGCGATTTTTATCCCGCCTCTTCACTATCCTTTAACCCTTTCTACCGGGAGAGGTCGGAGTCCCATTGCGTCTCTTTGCTCGTCTTCGCGAAAAATCTTCCAAGAGCCCTAGCGCCCAAGAACCCTTTTCGCTCTCCTTCCTTCTTCGGCCATGGCGCTGCTTCAAGGTTAGCCAGATGACCGAAGGAGGCTCCAGGTGCTCACGGACGAGGTACGTCGACCAGGCTCGGGTCGAGTGCCCGGGATGATGCGGCGCCGCACCGCTGGAGACGGAGATCGTCTCTCGCGAGTTGTACGCCATCAACGGGCCGTGCCCGAGAGCGACTTCCTCGCCTCCGTGCTTGCCTTCTGCGGGTGCGAGATCTCTCATCTCCACCCCAACTCCATCCTTTCCTCGCAATCTTCTCCCACCTTTGCGAGGCTTACGTGGGTGTAATGCCCACGGCTAGCCTCTTCTTTCACTTCTATTCCCCTTCCGCACCGGCCGGGATGGTTCCGCCGGTGCGTTTATCTTCGCCAGCCCAACCGACCATACGAGTACCCCTTCGTTGCTCACGAAGGACTCGGTGTCGGGTTGGGCCGACCTGGTTCTACCGTAAGAAGGCGGAGGGGTCCCAGCTTGGTCTACATCGGGAGGACGCTCCGCCATCGAGACGGCGCCCGCCTGCGGTAACCCGAGGAAGAGCGGGTGCTCGGGACGATCGGTGAGCTTGCCCAGATGGGGCTCACTGTCGAGGATATCGCCAGGACTTTACCTTCAACCGGTGTCCCCCGAGGCGCCGCGAGCATCCCTTCTTCGAGGTGACCGGGTGGCACGACTTCACCCGCGAGGACAACGCAGGTATGTTCCTGGACCTCTTTCCCGAGCATCGCCGCTACGTGAATCGCGCTATGCATCCGTATATGCCTTTTGTCTTAGTCTTGCCAGACGCAGCTCCGAGGACGGATTTGGGTTGACGATAGGGTCGCCGAGATGTTCGGTGCCCGAAGGAGCCGACGCCCAATCGCCAGGTCCCCAAGAATATTTTTGACCGCGCGACGCGTAAGTACATTTTCCCACTTCCGCTCGAGGGCATGTTTTCCGAGCTCATTCCTCCCGATTCTTGGCGAGGAGAAGGTCGCCCTTGAGCTTGCGGTGTCGGCGCCGCCGCCGCAAGCCAAAGACCCGCCAGTGGGTTCCCGTGAAGAGGGCGGCGGGTCGAGGTCGCCGAGCATCCGCCTCGCCTCCCGCGCCAAGCGGTCGAGGCGCCGAAGCCGACCAGACCCCTACCCGCACCTTGAGTACGCCGACCGCCAGGAGGTGGCGAACTCCGCATTTGGTTCGATGACTTCAAACGGAGGAAGCCGGAGTGATGAGCCGATCGGAACAGCTCGCCGAAAGCAAAGAGGAAGGCCGAGGAGGATGCAGGTCTCTCCCGACCAAGGAGCGGTGGAGAGGCAGATCAAGGCCCTCCAGACCAGCTCACTCGGGTGGTTGATGCCCCGAGGAGGAGGAAGAAGAGGAGGAGGCCGCCTATGCTCTGGTTAGAAGGAGCGGAGGTCGACCTCTCAAACCGCCTCGACGCTTGGAAGAGGTCGACATGGACGATGTCGACCGGCGATGGCACGCGCCCGACGCCGCAGAGGAGCGCAGGCCGTGGTCGTGGGCCGAGGCCTACGAGGCCGGGCAGGTGTCGCCCGTGGCCCAAGCGAGGAGGCCGAGGAGGATGGCGCCGCCACGGCGAAGGTACGTTCTTCATTCTCTTATTCCGCTCTTGTCTTGCGACTTTCTTGGGCTAACCCCACCCTGCTTGGCGTGGGCGTGATAGCTCGGATGTCGTTTTGGACTTCCGCCAGATGGTCGAGAGATTATCAACTCCGCGATGGACGCCGAAGCTCGACCGCGTCGTCGGCCGGTGATGGCCGAGACGGGGAGGAGCCGGTGCTAACCGGACTCGGTGGAGCCCGAGCTTCCTTCGGCGGGACCAGCGCCCCTTCAGCGGCCGTGGAGCCTATCCCACCGCGGAGGAGCAGGAGCCGCAGGGCCCGAGGACCAAGACGCCTTGGCCTTGGCCCCTTGCGAAGAGATGATCTGGCGCAGGCTCAAGCGCCGAGCCCCGGGAAGGGAGCTTGGTCGCCTCGACCAACGACCTTGGCCATGAGCCAAGGAGAGGAGGAGGAGGAGGTCGCCCCGGCCTAACTCCTTCTGGCCCCGGCACCAGCGCCTGCCACGGAGGTGCAAGGGGCGGAGGTGATCGTATTTGATCAATCGCCTCGGCCATGAGCATCGGCCGCCTCCGACTATGGAGGGACAAGAAGCGAGGTGATCGCCCTCGATCCAATGCCTTGGTCGGAGAGCATTGGTCGCCTCCGGTGAAGAGGAACAGGAGGCGGAGGTGGTTGCTAACGACCAATCGCCTCCAGCCATGAGCATGGAGTGGCGGCTTCGTGGTTGGCGTCTGACCGAGCGCGGTGGCCGACCATGGGGAAGGCGGCCACGAGCCGCTTGTGGACGAGGATCGCCGAGGCGACCGGGTTGATCGAAGGTGGTGACGCCGTTGCTCTCCTGGGAGCACCGGTGCTCAGAGGAGCAAGACCTTGACGGCCGCCCGGATGACTTGGTCAATCCCTTCTTTCTGGCGCTGACCGACCGCGCCAGCCGGACAAGTCGGTCACCGGGCTCTTCGGTAAGTTTCCATGTTTCTTCTTTTCGCCGCGAACGATCTTCCGGGAGTCCGCTCAGCTCTTTCCTTCTCCTTTCTCTTCGCCAGAAGTTTGCCGCGAAGGCTATGGAGGATATCGATGCCACCTCGGTCTCGCAGAAGAGTATCGAGTCGCATTCATCATGAGCAAGACGCCAAGATCGCCGATCTTGAGCGTCGGGTCTCCGAGGTGCGCGAGGCCGACTGAAGCGGTGGAATCGGCGAGAGCCTCATCGCCGGGCCGGGACCAGCTCTTCCAGAGCGAGGCGGCGAAGAGCACTTCAGAGCAGAAGTGCGCCGAGCTTGACGAAGAGCCGGTGAAGCTTCGGCAGGACCTTCGAGCTCGGGAGCGCGAGGAAGCCCAGCTCAAGGAGGCGCGGCGCCTCGGAAAGCGGCCGAAGGTCGCGCGGCCAGCGGAAGGTCCTGGACCTAGAGGCGGAGGTCGACTTTAAGGACGAGCTCGCTGCCCTCCAGGCCTGGTCGTAGGACTTAGCTCTTTCTTTTTATTTTTATCTTGTGTAAAACCCTGTAAAAAACAACGCTTTTGGATTAAATGAGCATATTCGCAGGAGTTTGGTCCTTGCCTGCTTTTTTTTTTTTTTGCTTGAACTCGCTTTCGGCATATGCCCGTATGATCCTGGTTCGCAGAAAAAGAAAGCAAGTTCTGCATGGAGCGTAGATACGAGCAAAGAAAACAAGTTCTGCGTAGATCAAATGTCATAGACACGAGCAAAGGATCCTTGGTAAGGAGGGACGGAACGTTCCTATCATACGTAGCCCCTGCCATGGACAAAGGTCGTGTCCTCACCGCTATGAGCACGAGTTTGTTCATGGGAGTTTTTAAGGGTCGCTTTGGTCGTAACGATTTTTGAATTACTCGAATAGATCGGTTGTGTTTGAGTGAATGTGAGCACAGAGCGACGAGCTTTAAACCAACAATACGTAGAGCCACCATACCCGAGTGGTCACCGAACCGGCTTAGAGTGGATGCTCGCTACCGACCATGCATACAAACAAGAGCTCTTGTGGAAAGTGGACGATTGGGCGAGCATCCGGCCGGGGGCCAAGGGAGATGGCGTGCACATACTTGTTGGATAAGTTCGTCTGTAGTGCTGGTAGACGACGATGCTCGTTCGACAAAGCGAGGACAAAGCAAGGAAAATGATTTATTGGAAAGAACGCAAGGGGCGCGAGATAGGAGTACTCGTCTAAACGTAGAATTTACGCAGTTGATCGATGTTCCAGGTGCTGGTGAGCTCCCGACCATCTGGCATCGCGAGGCTTAACAGCCCGGGCGCGCTGTAGACATGACCGTGTAGGGTCCTTCCCACCTTGGGGTCAGCTTGTTGGCCTTCGACAGGTCTTGAACTCTTCGTAAGACCATGTCGCCGACTTGTAAGGCCCTAGGTCGGACTGCCTTGGCTGCATGCCTACGAAGAGCTTGTAGGTAAATTGCAGGCCAGGAGCAACGCCTGCTCGCGTGTCGCCGGCGAGGTCCAGTCGACGAGGCGCTCAACCTCTTGATCGATGGAATCGATCGATTGCACCCTTGGGGAACCAGACGATTTCGGCAGCGAGAATGGCCTCCGCACCGTAGACGAGTTGGAAGGCGTCGCCTTTGTGGCTCGACTTGTCGTGGTGCGGATAGACCAAAGAACGGGCGGGAAGCTCCTCCACCCACCGCTGCTTGTGCTTGGTTGAGGTCTTAAAGACTCTCTTTTATGCCCTGGACTAGCCGCCCATTTGCTCGCTTCATTGCTCAGTTACTCTGTGGATGTGCCACGAAGCGAAACAGAACCTTGGTCCCGAGCCTCCTCACAAGTAACTTTGGAACAGTTCACCGGTGAATCGGGTCCCATTGTATGTGATAAGACGGTTGGGTATCCCGAACCGGTTACCACGTTGTCTGCGGAGGAACCTCTTGGCGCTGGGCCGAGATGGTCGAGACGGCTCGGCCTCTATCCACTTAGTGAAAGTGTCGATGGCCACGAGCAAATACTTGCAGCCTTCGACCTCGAGGAAAGGGTCCAAGGACGCCGAGCCCCAGTGTCGAGAATGGCCCGCAGCGGTATGGTTTGTAGGGCATATGCTTGGTTGGCGGTTTTGCGAGCATGGAACCGGCATGCTCGGCAGGTCGTTACGATTGACCGCGTCTGGCCAAGGCCGTCGGCCAAGAGTAACCCAATCCAAGGCTTTGCTCACAAGCGTTACGAAGACGAATGAGCTCGCACATTCCTTCGTGGATATCACGAAGAAGGTACTGCCTTCCTCTGGGAGACGCATTTGGAAAGGATTCCTAACGCGCCTTTTCCGTATAGGTCGCCTTCGATCGATCTGTCTTGAGAAGATCGCCTTGTTAGCCAGGAACGCTCGGCTTCTTCCTCGGGCAATGTCCCATGCGCAAGGTATTGGATGAATGGCGTCATCCAATTTGCGCTTTGCTCGAGGAATGAGACCCTACCGCCGGTCTCTGGTGCCTCCTCTTCGAGAGGGAATGGAGGGCTTATGTAGGTGCTCGACGAGCACCCACGTGAGCGGCGGTTTGGGAGGAACCGACCTTAGACATTTGGTCGGCCAGGGAATTATCCTTCAGGGGATGTAGATTACTGAAATTCTTGAAGTATTTCTCCATCTTCCTTACTTCGCCAGTGCACAGCGCCATTGAGGTATCGGAACACCGATACTCCTTGTTGACACTGTTCACGACCAGCGTGAATCGCCCTTCACAAAGTGAGCCGTTGGACTCCTAGCGATTTGCATGCTCAAGTCCGGCCAAAAGGTTTCGTACTCCGCCGCGTTGTTAGTCGCGGCGAAATGTAGTTGGATGGCGATCTTTGTAGCTGCTCTCCGTCCGGAGACCAAGATGACGCCACTTCGAGTGCTCGTATGCTCGGGATCCGTCAAAATACAAGGTCCAGGAGTTTCCTCGAATCATTGGTCCTACTGGCCGGTGGTGCCGAGCCGACCGATTCTCGCCACGAAATCAGCCAGGACTTGTGATTTTATCGCCGCGCGGGCCGAGAATACCCGGCTCGAACTCGGCGAGTTCCATTGCCCACTTGGCTGTCGACCACCGGGCGTCTGATTTTTCAGGATTTCCCTGAGTGGGAAGCCGGTCGGCACTACGATCTTGTGTGCTTGAAAGTAGTGACGCAACTTCCCGGAGGCCATCAAGAATGAGTACAGAGTTTCGGACCTCGGGTAACGCTCCTTTGGTCCATGAAGTACTTGCCGACGTAATAGATAGGTCATTGGGTACCATCTCTTTCTCGCCAACACCGAGCTCACCGCTGCGCGGGTTGCTGCCAGGTATAATAGCAATTCTTCCCTGCCAGTGGGTGTGGCGAGGGCGGGCGGCTTGGAGAGAATCTTGTTTAGCTCTTTGAACGCAGCGATCGGCTTCCTCGTCCATGTGAAGCCATCATGTTTGCGGAGGGCTTTAAAGAAAGGTAGTCATCGCTCCCCGGTCGGGAGACGAACCGGCTTAAGGCGGCCATCCTCCCGATCGAGCTTGTACTTCCTTTACGCATGTGGGCGACCTCATGTTCTCAATGGCTTCGATCTTCTCTGGTTAGCCCCAACGCCATGTGGCCCGACCATGTAGCCGAGCACCTTGCGGCCTTCACGCCCGACACGCATTTTTGGATTTAGCTTTATTCGATGCTTATTGAGGTTCTGAGAAAGTTTCTTCTAAGTCAAAGAACGTGACCTGAAGTACTCTTGCTCTTGACAACTATGTCGCCGACATATACCTCCAAATTTCGACCTATTTGGTGCGTGAAAGTCTTCTCGCATGAGGCGTTGAAAGGTTGCTCCCGCATTTCTCAGGCCGAAAGACATGGTCGTATAGCGAAGGTACCGAACGGGGTGATGAAAGAAGTCTTTCCCTCGTCTTCGCGCGACAGTCGATCGATGATAGCCTTGAATAGGCGTCTAGGAAGCTCATGGTTCTGTGACTCCCGCCGTCGCGTCCACCAATTGGTCTATGCGAGGCAACGGATAGTTGTCTTTTGGGCACGCCGCGTTCAAACCCGTGTGGTCGACGCATTACGCGCCACTTGCCTCCTTTCTTCCTGACCAGGATGGATTGGCTAGCCACTCGGAGTGCTCAATCTCTCCGATGAAGCCACTTTTAGGAGTTTATCAAGTTCCTCCCGGATGATTGCTTGTTTTTCCGGGAAAAGCGTCTAAGTTTACATCTCACTTTGGTTTTGTCGGTGAACCGCTAGCTTTGTGCTCGACCACCTCCCTTGGGACCCGGGCATGTCGGATGGTTCCCAGCGAACACATCCGACCTTGCTCGGAGGAAAGTGACGAGCTCGAGTTTCTATTTGGGATCTAGGAAGATCCCAAATGAGCGATTTGGCCGTTCCGACTCGTTGAGCGGAACAGCCTTGGTCTCTCCTCCAGGTTGGAGGGCAAGTTTAGGCCGGGAATGCTTCGGCTCTTGGTCGTGGCCGCGGCGGGCAATCGACCGACCATATCCAGCGCTCTTTCGCCGCAATTGAGTGCGGACTTGTGGTTCCTTTGACGGTTATGACTCCGTTTGGCCCGGGAATCTTTAGGCAATCGTCACAGCGTGATGCGAGGCGGCCATGAACTTGGCCAAGGCCGCCTGCCGAGGATGGCGTTGTAGGCCGACTCAAGTCTACCACCTCGAAGGTGATTAGCTCCGTTCTGAAGTTACTTGGGCCGAAACTTACGGGCAAGACGACCTGCCCTGCAGGTTTGATCGAGGTGCCCGGGACTATCCCAAGAAGGGCACGGCCACACTCTTGATTTTGGAACGAGGAATGCATCTCGTCCAATACCTTGGCTGCAATAAGGTCCAAAGAGCTCCGGAGTCTATGAGGACCCGACCGACGACAAGATTGGCCGATGGTGGGGTTCACGACCATCGGAAGCCTCGGGTTTGGTCATCCCCAAGGGACAATCGTCTCTCGAGAATGTGAGGATACCTCCGACCATTTCAATTTCCAGACGGAGGCTTACCTGGGTAACATGGTGCACTTCCCTTGCAGCCTCCTTTAAGTCCGGCGGGACTTGTAGGCGGAGGAGCCCGAAGATGACCGCTATGTGATTCCTTGGTTCTTGATATTCCATTTCATCCTCACTTTCCTCGTGGGCTGTTTTCCTTTGTCGCTTTCACCTGCTTCGAAGCGTCGGCATGGGACCCCTGCCAGAAATCGCTTCCAGCGGTAGGTCCACGTTCGGCAATTCCGTAGAGTCGTGCCGTGCGCTTTGGTGAAGTGGGCGATGAGGTCGCCTGCCGGTCCGCTTTGGTCGCCTCGTCGGTCCGCTTGGTCGCCTCGCCCTCGAGGCACTGGTGGTTGTCCTCTTCCCCGAGCATTAGGCCCACGGCCTTTGTGGCTGAGTTGCCCGGTGTTGTTGTTCCACTGCGGCTACCATGGCGGGCGAGGGTTGCTTTTTCTTCTTCTTCTTGATCTTCTTGTCTCTGAGTCGAACCCTTTTGCTAGCCGAGGTCTCTAGACCAGCCGAGGCGGCGACTTCCCTTCATCCACATTTTCTTCCATTGGGCGGCTTCATCTGCGTTGGCGTATCGATCGGCCATTCGGAAGAGCTCGTTGCCGTTAGATCCGGGTGGATCTCCAGGTCTGTGTGAAGCGCGACGCCTCGTACCCGAACTTGAAAGCTTCGGACGACAGCCTCGTCCGATATGTTCGGGATCGAAGTTCGGACCTGGATGAACCTCTCGGACGAATTGTCGCAGGTTTCCCGTCCGTCAGTATCAAGCGCTCGGTCGCGCTCTTTTCCCGGCGGATGTAGCAGCTCCGAAATTCGCTCGAGTGCGGCGCCGAGCTGCCTCAGACCGTATGGATCCTTCCTTTTGATTGAAAAGCCACGTCACGAGCGGCTCCGTCCAGGACCGTCGGCAGTAATTTGCCATTACCCCTCATCACCTCCGGCGGCGAGGATGGCGGTAGTGTATATCGAGAGGAATTCATCCGGTTACGGGTCCCGTTGAATCTCTCGACGTGGCGGGCTTGAACCTGCTCGGCCATGCGGCGTCCGGAGGGAGCTCGTGAAGGCCCGGCAGCGAAGCTCGGTTTCGCGACGAAAACCTCGGCCACGGCGGCCTCCACGCGGATCTTCCACCCAACGCCCGCGCTGCGCTGGCCGAAGTCGGGAGAAAACCTCATGCGTCGGTCGTCTTGATGACCGCATGGTTGCGGAGTGCTCGAGCGCTTCGTAATGTCTGGGCGACAGGCTGATATCGCCCGAGGTTGCTCTGTGGATCGCTCCGGGCCTTTCCGGATCGGTCGGGCGACTGGGCGATCTCCGAGCATGGCTCCGAGATTCATCTCTGGCGAACGCACGGGGAGCGTTGTGATGGTCCCGGAAACACTCCGGCATCCGGCCATGGGGAGGATCCGAGACTTTTAGCTCGGCGGCAAGCCTCTCCAAATCTTCGCCACGACCACGCCCATGGCCTCTAAGTCTACTTGCTCGGGAAATCGCAAGAGTCACGCGACGCCGCCAAGGCCTGTAGCCGCCTCGCTTTCGTGAATCAAGGCGGCGGCGAGCTTTGACGGCGCTCGAGTGCGATCGGGAGTTCGGTACCGCGAGAGTTCCTTTCCGTGGAGGCGCACTCTCCTTTGCCTGGCGGCGAATGCTCGCAAGCGTCTTTCCCAAAGACGCCTCCAAGTGGCGTCCTGGCCGCCTCATAGTGGTCGTGCTCGGCGGCGTCCGAGGATCCCCTTCCGGGCTCCGCGTGACTCCCGGCCATGTTGACTCGGCGAGAGCGAGACGAAAGCGATGGGGACATCATTGTATCCCCTTGGGACGCGGTCTCTGGCCGAGCTCTAGGTCGCCTGGGTATGTCCAGGCCATCGTAGAGCTCGTTGCGGTCATCCTCGGGTCTCCGAGGGTAATGTCTGGGAATGGAGGATCTGCCTCGCATTCCCGTGTCCGAGGAAAAGCTCCTGCACTCGGTGTGATCGATAGGATCGGTCACCACGGGCACGCTGTCGGCGGCGTAGTACACGTCGTCATCCTCAACGTGGTCAAAGACACAAAGGTCCCGAGTGTCTCCCGAGTTTGGCATCCTCGAGGATCTTGATCCGCACGGGAATCAAACTGCCGTCCCCACAGACGGCGCCCGGTATCGACGATTGGAGAACGGGCTCCGTCGAGCTTACTTGTTGAATGGGGATCAACAGAGCCCCGCCGCACGGATCGAAGAGGGCGTTCGAGCGACGCGAGTCGGGAGAAGGAGGCCGGAAAAAAAAAAAAGGGGGACGGTGTTTTTATCCTGGTTCGGGCCTCTCACCGCCGAGATAATGACCCTACTCCAGTGTATTGTGTTCTATCTTTCGTGTGCCCTCACATTACAGATCTTCGTGGGGGTTTAAATACTATGACTAGAGATGCACGAAAAAAATGCTTGCCTCGGGGATCACGCTATGTATCCATATCCGTGATGCTGCCCTTGATTCAGCGTTATTTGAATTTGGGTATGATTTCCCTTGATCTCCTGGCTGATTGGTTGCCTCCTTCCTTCCTCACAGCTCATTGAGCCCTCCGACCAAAACACCCGAGCAGGTCGTGGCCTCCACGAGCATGCTTGCTCGTGGGGTGTGTTTGGTGCTTCATGAACGGAGGCGCAAACGCGTATGCTCGGAGGAGAAGGAGGGATGCTCGTTTCGTTCTCCCGAGCATCTTCCCTTAGTGCCGCTTGGTCGGCGGGTTTAGCTTTTCACGGGGGTACCGTGGTCTTTTGCCAGATAGCCAATCCCCGACAGCTTTAATTCAGTACTTAGCCTAATCATGCATAGCAATAATAGACTTAAAACTTAAAATCAGCACTTCTGAATATTTGAGACATATAATGATTATGCACTGCTGGGTTAAAATGTTTGGGCTGAAACTTTCCAAACTAATGTCCCAGCGCACCCCTTTTACCAGGCCTCGGCCCACGTAGGAAGGCAAGGAGGTGCTGGTCAATCTGTGCTGCCCGAACAAAATGAACGCTCGAGATTCCTTCGCGATGGAATAAAAGAGCCAGTAAAATCGGCAGCTCCAAAACCCTAAACCAACATCCCGAAAAAAATGGATCTGGAGGCCTCAGCGGCGGCGCAGGGAGCACCCCGACCGGGCGCCGCTCCGCGCCGAGGCGGCGCGCAAAGATGTGGCAGCGGGAGGTCGCTGGCCGGCGGCGACGCGCAGGGACGCGGCGGCCCGATCTCCTCTTTCACACGCGTGCTGCGCGCAGGCGCGCAGACACGCGCAGGAGCGGCGGCGGTTCGCATGGAGCCGTGAAGCATGCACGGGGAGCGTCGCGCACACGCGTGGAGGCTTCGGTAAGAAATCTTCTCCGTGTGAGGCCAGAGTTGGTTAAAGAATTAAAAGATTCTGTTCCTGTACTTGATCTTTACTAGCTCAAGGTAGGGAACGAATACAACATGTATCTACTTCCTCTCCTTCTGAATTCTATGAACGTCTTCCCGAAGGATCTAGGGTTTAGATCTAGGCACTATCAACCTTGCTCTGATACCATTGTTAGATTCTGCGGATCTTAATGCCTTAGATCAACACCTAGATGAATGGGTCTTAGGGTTACCTTCGGGGTTTGAGCTCGAGGATGACGCCATTGCCGGAGACGGGGAAGGAGCAGTGGCGATGGACGTCGGTGAAGTCAGGTCTGCAGAGAGAGAGTCGGCGTGACCTTTCCCGTTGCTCCAAACGCGAGTAGATCGGTTTGTTAGGTTTTGTTAGGGACGTGTGCACAGAGAACGTGGGTTCTCTGGGCCGGTCTATCCCCTCTATTTTATATAGCGCGTGTGCAACAGGGGGTCACAACCATAAAAGGTCGGTTGCGCCCCCGATCAGGGCGCGAGATCAACCAACAAGTTCGGCTCGAGTAAGCTCGATAACAAGCTCGAGAAAGTTCGTTTCACGGAAGCTCGATCCAAACTCGAATAGGCTCGTGAGCTATTAGAGCTCGGCTCGGTGAAGCTCGCGAGCTTGAAGACAGGCTCGAGCTCGGTTCGTTCCAAGCTCGAGCTAAACAGTTTGCGAGCCTCGAGTTTTTTTTACGGCCCTACTTCGAAGACACGTACATCTTCGAATTTGATTCGGCACCACTGCTGGCTTCTTGTCTTGCTTCATGATTGGGAGACTCAAATGCATCACAGGTCATCGAGCCGCGGTTGCGTAGGACAACCGGGCAAGCTAGCCACCCAGAAAGGTCGGCAGATGCAACATTTCTTTCCGGATACCGAACACCATACGCTACGTACGCACTTCCATAACGCACATGCAACTACAGAATAAACAAACGGTTGACTACGACTTCACAGTGCTGCATACAGTATGGCGTACGCCGTCGTACATGCACTTCAGCTGCAGGCTGCAGCTGGCGATCAGGTAACCACCGACTTAATCAACAGTTGCATCGCCGGACATGCATGATCGGTCAGGTATGTGAATGACAAGTGATTAGTGTCCGCATGTACGTGCCAATGTGCTTGACCTCTAATAATGCATCCTGAAGACCTGAGCCATAGGACATGCTAGTACTGTTGGTTGCGGTGTTGTCTTTTTTATTGTTGGCACGCAGCGAGTCGACACGCATGTAACAAAGCACTTCCCCCGGCACACTTGTCTTCGACGAACTTGGAAGCAGCTCGCATTCCCCGCAGGGGCGGAAGCAGGTTTATTTACCCGGTGTTATAAAAAAATTTAGTATATATTAGTCTATATATAGTATATGTGAACCTCTTTGATCTAAATCTTGTGACACCGAAAGATAAATAATAAGCAAATGCTAAGAATAATTGAAGTGATGAACCCGGTAATTTTTTCTCTAGTTTCGCCTCTGATTCCCGAGTACCAACCATTGCCGTTTTTAATGAACTCCGCCACTTGAACATCGACTGCACTGGTGCTATATCTCACTGCGAGTTTCTGCCCACTTCCCAAGGAGTTTGCCAGGCCGGAAATGACGATAGATATGTTTCAAAGGGGAATTCAAAATTCAGAGCATAACAACGATCCTTCGATCTGTACTTCCTTCACAATTCTTTTTTTTTCCCCGGAAATTTTGGAATCATTAGCGTAGTAAGTGTTGACGGCTACGGTAGACCAAGCCTTAATTTTCCAGGTGTTTAGTTTCTTCTGTTTGACCAGAGACGAGCTGTGGCCGATTGGGCAAATTCTACAGGCAAGATTACAAGATGAAATGATATGTCGACGAAACTGTGACACACACCTCATGGTCACTTAATGGTTATGTTTATAACCATAATTTGAAGGAATCATTATCCCATTTAGTAGCAAATTAGTTGAAAACTAATGACGACTAATTTAAACCAAGGGATGACAAGTCCTAGATAATGATGATTAGTCATACAGTCTTGTAAGTCTCAACCAGGTAAACTGGTCTGAAGATATGTTAGTTTCCCGCGTGATTGACGTGAAGATTGTTATTCTTGCGACGGTTGACCACAGGGTGAGATAGTTTAAGATCCAATGAAGATTCATGCGTAAAGACTATAGGTGTCGTAATAACTGTTATCCTTTGTGTAACTATAAATAGGGTGGTTTACATGCCTCAGATGATAAATCTAGTTTTTCTCTGATTCTTGTAACATTCTTTCTATATCAATAAAATTTCTACCTGCTCTTATATTTTTCGGTAGGTTCGACAGGGGATCCATGTTAGATTATTATGGGTGGCCCATAATTAATTTAATAGAAATTCCTAAAGGCCCATTAAATACTAAGAGTCATGAAAATGGTTTAGTACCATATGGGTAATTGAGAGAAGATTTGACCAACTTAAATAGTTGGGTTGTGTGTCTCTCAATTAGCAAGGTGGAAAAGGGTAAAGGTCAGGCCACACGCTTGGCCGAAGTCGAGACGCAGACGTGACGCGGACGTGACGGCGCGGGCGCAGCCAGTCCAGGACGTGATGTGCGGAGCGGTTTGTTTTGCCGCTTCGTTGATCAATGTGACCAATAATGATCAAGAACGCTGATCAGTGTGACCCGAATCGCCGTCGATTACATGTAACGGACGTGATTGATGGTCGGCATAATGGTCGCCGATTACCGTAACGCTACTGTGTTGATGGCTGGCTCCTGCTCGCTGCATGTCGCGAGGCTATATAAGGAGAGTCACGGTGTGCTTTTCTACCCCGGCGAATTCTCATACCACAGACTCCATCCATCCTTTGTAGTGCTGCTCTTTTGCATTTCCGACTCCGTTTTCTTGCGCCGCACAAGTAGCGGAGAGAGCAGGCCTCCTAACCTCGTCTTTCTTGAGATCTTGCTCGAGATAGAAGGCCGATAAGGTTTTTGGGGAGCGACCACGCCGATCGCTCGAAAAGTCTCGCCTTGCAGACCGCACCAAGGCTTCACTGCGACAACCTGTGATCGTCTACATCGACCGTCATGGCAAACAACAATGATCAAGTTGTTGTTCACTTTGTCACGTGCCTATGGTGGCACGGCTCATGGGTATATCTTCTAATACCGTGTTTTAATCATCTTGATTTCTTGTTCATTAGCCTTTGCATATGAGATAGATAATCTGTTATCTAGTACCTTTGGCTGTGAACTAGAAATGTGCGATTGTTTAATCATAATTTACATATTTTTGCGGATTAAAATATTGAGAAAATTCCTAATTTTTCCAACAATCCAAAAACCTTATCCTAGGAATTTTACAACTACTGGTTTTGCTGCCGCACTTAAGCCAACTATATTTGACGGCGCAAATTACAAACGTTGGCGCGCCAAGATGATTTTGTGGTTGACTGCCATGAACGTGTATCACGTTGCGCAAGACAAGCCACAGCCTGAGGGTGGGCTCTCTCCTGAGCAGGAGAGTGCTTTCGTGGCTGCGGATAACCTGTTTAGAGGCGCCGTGATTAGCGTTTTGGGAGAAAATCTTGTTGATGTGTACATGATTTTGCCAAGTGGTAAAGAAATGTGGGATGCACTTGAGGCAAAATTCGGAGTATCTGACGCAGGCAGTGAACTCTATGTCATGGAGCAGTTCCATGACTACAAGATGGTCGATGATCACTCTGTAGTAGAACAGGCTCATGAGGTTCAAGCTTTTGCGAAAGAACTTGAGAATTTTACATGTGCATTACCCGACAAGTTTGTGGCGGGATGCATCATTGCGAAGCTGCCACCTTCTTGGAGGGATTTTGCCACTACTCTAAAACATAAGAGACAAGAGTTCAGCGTTGCTGGTCTCATTGGGTCTCTAAATGTTGAGGAGAAAGCGAGGGCAAAAGATATACGTGGGAAAGAAAGTTCTAGTGCCAATGTGGTACAAAAGAAAATCTTTCAATTCAACAAGAAGAATAGAAATAAGTCTGAAAAGCCTAAGAACAAGAACAAGGCCGCTCAAATTACTAGCTTCAAGAAGAAGAAGAATAAAGGAAAGGGAAACTGCTTTGTCTGTAATGGTACTGATCATTGGGCAAAGGATTGCCCTGATCGCAAAGACAATAAGCAGAAAAAGTCTGCCAACGTTGTTATTGGCAATACTGAGGAGGGAACATCCGGGTATGTTTCAATACCTACCGTTCTATCAGTATGTCGTTCACCTGATTGGTGGATTGACACGGGGCCAATATACATGTTTGTCTTTGTGATCCTTATTCTCTTCTTACCAGGTCGCGAGGGGATACCTCCGTGTTGATGGGGAATGGGTCGCAGGCATTTGTATGCGTGGAGTCGGCACGATTGACTTGAAGTTTACTTCAGGAAAAGTCGTGACGATCGGTGAACGTGCATCACGTGCCCGCGATAAATAAAAACCTTGTCGTGGTCTCTATTGTGTAGAGATGGTTTTAAGCTAGTTTTGAATCCAATAAATGTGTTATCTCTAAGTTTGGAACATTTGTTGGAAAAGGCTATGAGCGGAGGCTTGTTCCGCTTGTCTTTGACGGACATGAATAAAATTGTGAATCTTGTTTGTAATCATGAGACTGATGTTTGGCATTCACGGCTTTGTCATATTAATCTTGGTTGCATGATGCGGTTAGCGGTATGAATTTAATCCCAAAATTCATCCAAGTCAAAAGTTCTAAGTGTCAAACGTGTGTGCAATCTAAGCAAACTCGCAAGCCTCACAAGGCAGCAGAGGCGAGAAGCTTGGCACCGTTAGAACTAGTTCACTCGGATTTGTGCGAGATGAATGGTGTGTTGACAAAAGGCAGAAAGAAATATTTCATGACATTGATAGATGACTCTACTAGATTTTGCGACGTGTATTTATTGAAGTCAAAAGATGAGGCGTTTTACTATTTTAAAATCTATAAAGCTAAAGCAGAAAACCAACTTGAGAGAAAGATTAAGAGGGTTAGGTCCGATCATGGTGGAGAGTATTTTTCAAAAGAATTCAATTTATTCTGCGAGGAACATGGTATAATCCATGAGAGGACGCCTCCTTATTCACCGCAATCAAACGAGGTTGCAGAGAGGAAGAACCACACTCTAACTGAGATGGTTAACGCCATGTTAGATACAGCGGGACTTTCCAAGGAATGGTGGGGTGAGGCTATATTGACGGCATGTCATGTCCTAAACAGGGTTCCTACAAAGAATAAAGAAATCACACCATTCGAGGAATGGGAGAGGAAAAGATTAAATTTCTCTTATTTACGTACTTGGGGTTGTTTGGCTAAAGTAAATGTGCCTATTCCAAAGAAGCGTAAACTTGGACCAAAACCGTTGATTGTGTCTTTATTGGTTATGCTTTTCACAGCATTGGGTATAGATTCTTAATAGTGAAATCTGGAGTATCTGATATGAATGAAGGTACAATTTTTGAGTCCAATGATGCCACATTCTTTGAGGACTTATTTCCTATGAAAGAGACACTTAGCTCATCTGGCCAAGAATCTATCTTCTCTCCTAAACCTTCCACTCCTATACAAATTGAGCCCATTTTTGAGGAAAATCCAATAGATGAGGGCAATGAAGTAACTCGTAAGAGTAAGAGACTAAGGACTACAAAGTCTTTTGGTGATGACTTCATTGTATATCTAGTGGATGATACTCCAAGAACCATTGAGGAGGCTTATTCATCTCAGGACGCTGACTATTGGAAGGAAGCGGTCCAGAGTGAGATGAATTCCATCTTGAGCAATGGAACTTGGGAAGTTGTTGAACGTCCATATGGGTGTAAACCTGTAGGATGTAAGTGGGTGTTCAAGAAAAAGCTGAGGCCTGATGGTACGATTGAAAAGTACAAGGCAAGGCTTGTGGCCAAGGGTTATACCCAGAAAGAAGGCGAGGACTTCTTTGATACTTACTCACCTGTTGCCAGATTGACCACTATTAGAGTACTACTGTCTTTGGCTACCTCCTACGGTCTGATCATTCATCAGATGGATGTAAAGACGGCTTTCCTTAATGGAGAGTTGGAAGAGGAAATCTATATGGATCAGCCTGATGGATTTGTAGTAAAGGGTCATGAAGGAAAAGTGTGTAGGTTGTTGAAGTCTTTGTATGGTCTTAAGCAAGCACCTAGCGATGGCATGAGAAGTTCGACAGAACTTTAACATCTCACGGCTTTGTTGTGAATGAAGCCGACAAATGTGTGTATTACCGTTATGGTGGGGGTGAAGGAGTGATTATGTGTGTATGTTGATGACATGTGATCTTTGGGACAAACCTTAATGTGATTAAGGAAGTTAAGGATTTCTGTCCGAAAACTTTGAAATGAAAGATTTGGGAGTAGCGGATGTCATCTTAAACATTAAATTGTTAAGAGAAGGTAGCGGTGGGATTACTCTTGAGCAGTCCCATTATGTGGAAAAGGTGTTGAGTCGCTTTGGCTATAGCGATTGTAAACCTGCTCCAACGCCGTATGATCCATGTGTGCTATTATGAAAGAACCAACGAATAGCAAAGGATCAATTAACATACTCCCAGATCATTGGTTCATTGATGTACTTGGCAAGTGCAACAAGGCACGATATCTCGTTCTTTGTGAGCAAACTAAGCCGCTTTGTTTCAAACCCGGAGATAATCATTGGCATGCTCTTGAGAGTAATGCGCTATCTAAAAGGGACATCAAGTTATGGAATTCACTACACCGGGTACCTAGGGTACTTGAGGGTTATAGTGATTCAAGCTGGATATCGATGTCGATGAAATAAAAGCCACAAGTGGATATGTGTTCACATTGGGTGGTGGAGGCTGTTTCTGGAAGTCTTGCAAGCGAGACCATCTTAACGAGGTCTACAATGGAAGCAGAACTCACAGCATTAGATCTGACCTCTGTGGAAGCCGATCGCTGCGTGAACTTGTGAAGGACTTACCGGTGGTTGAGAAACCGTGCCTGCTATTCTTTTGAATTGTGACAATCGACGGTGATTGTTAAGGTGAACAGTTCTAAGGATAACATGAAGTCATCAAGGCACGTTAAGAGGCGGTTGAAGTCTGTCAGGAAAATGAGAAACTCCGGAGTTATAGCGTTGGACTATGTCCAGACGGCTAAGAACTTGGCAGATCCTTTTACAAAGGGACTATCACGGAATGTGATAGATGAAGCATCGAGGGAGATGGGCTTGAGACCCACATAAAGTCATGTCTTAGTGGTAACTCATCCTATTTGATCGGAGATCCCGTGAATTAGGATGTTGAGACAAGCTAGTGACTGGCTGAGAGGAGAGTACTTCTATACTTAGTCCACTCCGTTTGAGATGCAATAACTCTCCTATTTCTGTATGGCAGGTTGGTTATACCTTAATGTATTCCGAGTGGCTTTGATAAGCAGAGATGTTGTCCTACAGAACATCTTATGATGAATACACCTATATGAGTTCGACTGCTAGTCACAGTCTATGAGATTGGGTGATCTCTAGAGGCTCATGAAAGGCTAAGGAGTATGACTTATAAGCTCCAAACCGAGGGGATGCATTTAGCAGCCTAGTATCAGTAAAGGACTTTGGTAAAACTTATTCGCACAAAACTGTCAATTCAAGGCATAGTCCATTGATCAGTTGTGGATGAGTGTAACTTTTGTTCTAGATGGAAGTTCAACTTAACAGTCTCCATCGAAACACTGGTATATCAAACTACATTGGAACTGAGAGTATTTCAAATGTGCCTTTGAAATTTGGTGGGGATTGTTAGATTATTATGGGTGGCCCATAATTAATTTAATAGAAATTCCTAAAGGCCCATTAAATACTAAGAGTCATGAAAATGGTTTAGTACCATATGGGTAATTGAGAGAAGATTTGACCAACTTAAATAGTTGGGTTGTGTGTCTCTCAATTAGCAAGGTGGAAAAGGGTAAAGGCTGTGCCACACGCGCGCGCGCGCGCCGAGCCGAGCCGAGGCGTGGCGTGGCGTGTGCGTGTGCGAGTCGAGACGAGACGAGACGTGCACGTGCGCGGCGCAGGCCAGTCCGGACGTGATGTGCGGGAGCGGTTTGTTTTGCCGTTTCAGTGATCAATGTGACCAATAATGATCAAGAATCGCGATGATCGGTGTGACCAGAATCGCCGTCGATTACAGAATCTGACGTGATTGATGGCTGGCATAATGGTCGTCGATTCTTGTAACGGCTACTGTGTTGATGGTCGCTCTGCCCGTTGCATGTCGCGAGGCTATATAAGGAGAGTCACGGCTGTGCTTTTCTACTCCCGGCAGAATTCTCATACACAGACTCCATCCATCCTTTGTAGTGCTGCTCTTTTGCATTTCCGACTCCGTTTTCTTGCGCGCACAAGTAGCGGAGAGAGCAGGCCTCCGGAACCTCGTCTTTCTTGAGATCTTGCTCGAGATAGAAGGCCGATAAGGTTTTTGGGGAGCGACCACGCCGATCGCCGAAAAGTCTCGCGTCGCCTTGCACCAAGGCTTCAACATGCGACAACCTTTGTGATCGTCTACATCGATCGTCATGGCAAACAACAATGATCAAGTTGTTGTTCACTGCGTGCTGTGCCTATGGTGGCACCGGCTCATGGGTATATCTTCTAATACCGTGTTTTAATCATCTTGATTTCTTGTTCATTAGCCTTTGCATATGAGATAGATAATCTGTTATCTAGTACCTTTGGCTGTGAACTAGAAATGTGCGATTGTTTAATCATAATTTACATATTTTTGCGGATTAAAATATTGAGAAAATTCCTAATTTTTCCAACAATCCAGCATCCTGATCATCGGCAGTCACGTCTCATTTGGTTACTAACCAACGTTTGAAATCCACACACACCCCATTATTGCATAACGATTAACGAATTCCCCATCACTTGCATGCATCACTCCAACAACAACAGAAAAAAAAAGGGTGCAAAATACAACGAACTCGATAAGGAAAAATACTATTTAAGAGGGATACAAAGAAGTGACACATGAATTAGGTGCTTACGAGGACTGAGCGTAGCTCAGTGGCTAGAGCCTGCGGTGGGCAGGCTGGCCACCCGGGTTCGAGCCTTGGCTCGGGTGCTCACTGGTAATTTGCTTTCGCGTGGGTGTGTGTGTGGGTGCGTGTGTTCGCGTCTGTAGCTCAGCAGTTGTTTCTCTCCTTCTTAACTGTAATGCCAGAGCTCCTGGCCAAAAAATTCGAAAAATTAGGTGCTTACCAAACACAAACTGTTGTCTAGTATTCAGAGTAGGACAAACAAGGCATATTAGGCTATCGGTTGGAGTTGTTGTAAAATGTAGTCATTCACTTGTGATGAATTGATAGTATCCTGATAAATTCGTAAGAACAAGAATATGGAGCACACAAAAGTAGGGGTATAATTCTCTCTCTTTATTAGATTGATTCTCTTTGTATAAGGGAGTGTCCAATATATAGCAAAACCAATAGGAGATAGGTTCGGATTCGCCCACTAATAAATAGTCTTTCCATACTTTGACAGGGATTCTATCTATATAATAACACTCCTCTTTGGGCGAATACCACATAATGCACATGTCTCATTAAAAACTCCACCCAAAAATCCAATTAGAAAAAATGATGGAGAAAAGAGTACATTGCACTCGTGCTCCGTGTTACACTAGTTGCCTCATTAAAAATATTCATGTGACAAAACTTCAGGAAAACTCACTAAGGGAAAAAGTGCACAACTCATAATCTTCATAATATAAAGTAGGATCTTCAGGATCATGCAAAGGGTCATGGTTCAGGGTTTTACTCCTCCTGAACTTTGCATTTCTGTAAGTTATCTCATTCCAGTGCCATTAATACATATTGAAAAAAAATAGATTTTAGCAAGGACTTGGTGAACAAATCTACTAGATTTTCACATGACTTAGTTTGTAATATATTTACCTCACTATTCTTCCCAACTTTATGAGGATAGAAAAATTTGGGAGCAATATGCTTCATGATATTGCTCTTCGCATAACCCATTTACATTTGGGTAACAAGTAATATTATCCTCATAGATAATCGTAGGGGTATTGACGGTATTAAGACCACATGACTTCTAGATATGGTCAATCAGTAAAGTCCTGACACTAACCCAATATCTTCTGGTTGGGACTACACTGTGTCTTGCTAATAAATTTACTGTGAATGCAATATCAGGCTTTGTGCAATTCGCAATATACATAAGTATTGTACTTCAGGTTCAAAAGGGTATTTATCCACTTCAAGGGATCTTACAACCATGGGATTTTAAATGATGAGATTTATCCATATTAAATCTTTTCAATACCTTCTTGGTATAGATAGACTGGTGTACAAAAATTCTTTTTAGGAAATGCTTTAGCTGCAAGCTTAATTAATATTTAATTTTACCCAAATCTTTCACCTCAAAACTCCGTCATAAAGTAAGCATTTGCTTCATTTATTTCCTTTGTGGTTCCGATGACATTCAGATTATCTATATATATTCAGATGACACAAAATTCATTCTGGGATTTCTTTATAAACACATAGGGATAATATCCCTTCTTCAGGAGGAACTCATTAAGTCGGTTATATCATATTTTCCTTGACTATTTTAATTCGTATAACGATATATTTAGTTTGACGCTATACATGTTGCAATTATTAGGATTCAGAATTTTAATTCCTTCAAGGATTCTCGTATAAAGATCCGTATCCAGTGACCCATATAAATATGCAGTCACTACATCCATCAACTACATTAATAAGTTTAATATTTCTGCCATTAATATTAAATTTCGGAACGTTATTCCACTCATTACAGGAGAATATATTTCATTGTGATCAATGCCGGGTCTCTGCATGAACCCTTGTGCTAGAAGCTTCGATTTATATCTCACCACCTATATATTTTCATTTCTCTTCCAAATGAAAAATCTATTTGATCCTACAGGGAACACTTTTAAGAGATGCTCGGTCAATGAGACCAAAAACTTTTCTCTTATTAAGCGAGTATTGCCCCAATTGCTTCTTTTCATTTGACCATAACTGAATGATTCTGGCACGCTGCCATGGACTTTGGTTATGGATCCAGCTTTTAGCAATTTTAGAGACGAAATATATATCGACAATTATAGTCTTTCTTTTATACAATTCTCCTGCATCCCTTCAGGGATATCTCTTCGTTAATTTCTTCCAGCTCCTCGTGATTTCCCACAACAATGGAGTCTGGGTGTTTCGACTTCCCAGCGTTGGATTGTGCGCACAAATATTCGTTGGGGTTATCATCTTCAAGATGAATCACTTCTGGGATGTTAGCATATCATGGATGGCTCACTTCAGGGATTTTCTCAACATCAGGTTGATATTCTTACTCTGTCACGAATAGTATTCACAAGCGTGGGGGCAACGGCAACGAGCGTGGAGGCGCAGGCGAAGTCAACTTGCAAATCTTTGTGTGGTGAGCGCGTGGTGCACGCAGTGGCAAGGACAGCACGTGCAACGGCAAGGACGATTGGCGTGTGCGGCGGAGTCAATGGTGATGTCAACGTGCGTGCAACGTTGTCGGTGATGGTGACGAGGAGCGAGGACGGCCACCATGGTAGAGTGCAATAGGGTTGAATCTGGGCTAGCTTGGTATGAAGGTGGCTGGCTTACTAGTATGCCATGCCTAGGCTCGTCAGAGACGAGGTGGGCCCTGCTGGCACGACACGACAGGTTGACCGTGCTAGGCAGGCACAACAGTGTTTATTCCATAGCCCATTGTGCATGTGCCGTGCTGTCCTGACACGGCCTCAATGCTCACGTCTTCAGTGACCCATACTACTCTTCAATTGCCAAGTCCATCTGATACAAAGTTAAACTGGACTCGATAATTCACGTCAAAACCGCCGTCTTAGTGGGTAAATCCCTGGTCGGCACGTCGGTAATGCAGGTCACCTTCCTCACTTTGATCCACTTGAGGATGTGAGATTTCCCACTTGCGCCAACAACCACTGAAGGTGGTTGCCATGGCCAATGTCCAAATGCCATGGATACTGTGGTTAGAAAAAAACAGAGATCTTTGTAGTCAAATTGGAGATAGCCCAGTGCATGCTAGTCCCTATCAACCACACGAGAATGCACTATCGTTCGTCATGCCTTGTAGTGAACGTTGGGAGGCAATACTTCTTGATTCTTAATGGAGCCCGGAGCCTATTCATTTGAATCTTTTTAGGTCAAGACAGCATTAGCGTACCCTATTTGACAAGGAAATGCACGAGGAAGGAGAAGAAAGAAGAGAAGAGATAATGCACCATTTCGATTCCGCTGCGTTGTCTCACAGTTCAGTAGTTCACCTCACCCCACTTTGGATTAGTGGAGGCACCATTTGTTATTTTCCATTTTCCTCTTTCCAAAAAGGTATTTTTAGCGGATTAATTGATCATATCCACCTTGATAAGAAAAGAGAATAGTATCCCGATATTATCTTCCCTGCCAAAATCATTGTGTGCAGCGCTTTCCAATTCCATTCCAAAACGAGCTGCACCGGTAAGTGTGCGTTGGGTTGTCTGGATGAGGCTGGATGGGATATGGTCATTTAGCCTAGATGAGATGAAGCTATCTAGGTGGCTATTTGGTTGGGTGGATAAAGATGAACCAATTTTTTGTTTGGTTGGATGGATAGGGTGAGATAATTTTTTATTTGGTTCGATGGATGAGGATGGGTTTTTTAGATGCCCCAGTTCCATTTAATGAAACTGGATGAGGATGGATGAGCTAGTTGTAATCAAGGTTTCAAATTTCGGTTTGAAACTTTTGGATAAAATCTAACCAAATTTGAATTTTCGGACAAATTTTGGATTTTTCGATAAAATTTGACCGCAATATGAATTTTGGATAAAATCTGACCAAAATTTGAATTTAGGATAAAATATCATCGAAAATTGAATTTTCGGGCAAAATTTGATTTTCTTGGACAAATTTTGACCAAAATTTAAAATTTTGAACAAATTTTGACCGAAATTTGAATTTGACCGAGTACACTTCGGCGAAATTTGATTTTAAACAAGTTCACGTCTTCATGCAGCAAACTGGATGAGTCTATTTGGCCTTTTTTTGGATGATTCTATTCAGCATCTTAAGAGAATATTAAAAAAATAATGACCGTATTCCGTCTATCCACTCATCCAAACAATTGAATGCATATCATATCCACGCTCATCTAAATATTGCACCAGGTCATACCAGTACTGCACCACTTGCGGCAACAGTCTTGAAGTCTGAACAGCCAAAGTACCATTAAATTGGTCATCAGCCGGACTGGACCAATTCAAAGTTCAGCCTGCTGCTCAATCATACCTGCCCAATAGCTTCTCTTGGCTCCTCTGAAGGCTCAAACCTTCTTCAGATTTACCAGAAAAGTTTTGCTCTGAATTCATTGTTACCGTCTCAGCGATCACAAAGAGACAGCGGAGTTTGGAGACGAATCCACTGGGATAAATCCACGGCACGAGCTTTTGCTCTGGATTCTCCTCCCTGGGCGGTGTCATCTTCCCCGGAAGATACAGAGAAACGAGCTGGTCTGGTGCACGCAGAAAGGCAACAAAACCTGAACGCGCGGTGGGGTAAACAGCTCCGGGGAGGTGGCCGTTAGCATCGCCGTTGGTGGGCGTGCGCGGAGGAAGAGATTGGGAGTGAATGACTAGACGAACACGCTTACGTCTCTTCCCCATCTTCTCCAAGATTCTTTCCTGCATGGACCCTACAGTTCTCAAGAATAAAACAACTCTACACATGTACTCCTTATCTCGGCTGTCCAAGGCACACTCTTTCTAGGATGTCAATGCGATCAACAACATGCACACTCTTTCTAGGATGTCAATGCGATCATCTCGTTTCTCGTGGAACAAATAATACTACTGCTATACTCTTATTTCGCCACCTTTTGTACTACCAAAAAAAAAGAGTTTGTTTTAAGAAAGATTGCAATTTTGCAAAGGGTAAATAAGTGCAAACAAAAGTAATGCCACGAGATAAAAGGACCAATTTTAGTCAGTAAAAGTTTGAAAGGTCCAACATGCAAAGGAGCACCCTTTTTCCCATTACCCGGCGCTCGTGACCCCGTCTCCTTGTCCCTGTCTGTCCACCACTGCGCCGGATGGCCTAAGTCCAAGCCCGTAACGTTCGGCCAGGAGCACGATGGAGAACCAACCGCTCCGCTCCGACCAAAGTGGGGCACAAGGGCACGTATAAGGACTCATAATCAGTTGTTTATAAAAGATGTTGAATAAGATTTTAAATGATATAAAAGAGAGGAGAAAAAACTGTTGTCTACTATTATTTAATAAACAGTCTTATAAATAACTTTATATTTTATATATCATTGTATCAATGATCTGTTAATTAAATAAAAGACAATTTATCTGTCAATAATATAAAAATGTATTATAAATAGCTACCGTTTATATTATTGTACATAGTACTCTGAATTCCCGCGTAAAACCTTAACAACTATATGGAATTTAGGACCTATCCTAGAAGCAATACACACTCGAACACGCGTGTCAAGAACTGAACCCAGAAAAATCAAAGGCCAAAGCCAGGTTTTTTTAGTGTCGAAAACCATTCTTGGGTGCTGTGGTCTGCTACAGCCTACAAGCAAGCTGTGTAGTTTGGACAGCTTAGTCCTCTCTTTCACACGGTCCGCGTAGCAGCCGATATCTCCCGCTACGATCCCCGGCTAACCTTGCCATTCCACTTCTCCGTTCCCTTTTTCTGCTCCAAAAGCACCAGCTTGCCGGTCAATCTCCTCCTGAATTCCGCACTCGCTCCTCACGCTCTGCTTCCTCGGCAATAAATCCTGGCTGTTCTTGATGGGCCTTTAATGGAGAGGAGTTACACTGCTCACCTATTAAGGGTTGCTCCGATTTGGTAGGCGCTTCGACCCTTTCGCGGCCGGTTGTAATTCTTTTTCCTTAGCTTGCATGCGTAGGCGCAGGCAGGCAGCGATGGAAACAGAGGCCTCGGCCTCACGCGTTACCGAGAGCGGCAGCTCATCGAAAGCCATATATGCCGTCGTATGTGTTAATTGAAAAGGAGGAGAGTGTGAGAGGTAAAGGAGACAGCTTTCTCCTTAACGCCTCTTCTTGTGCCCCTCTCCGTTCTGGAAATCTATCATCAAGCTTCATTTCCCATTCTCTTCTTCTTTCTCTTGGAGGTCTTTTGGGTTCTGGACTGGAGGTCTCTGGTTGCTAGTTTTGGGGTGTTGTTAGTGCAGAAAAGCTGCCTCCGTTTGTCTCTTCCTCTCCATTCTAGCCAGCGGTTGTCTTGTGCCTATGGTTTTGATTCTTTCTTGGTCCGTTTGATAGCTCGGTTTAGGTCCCAAGTCCTCTTCACCTAATCTTGTTTTTAGTTTCGGTTGGTGAGTCACCGCTTATCTGTTTGTTGGTCCAGTTCGTATATAGCAGCCTCCAAGCTTTCTTGTTCTGTTCTTGTGCTCTTCACATTAGTCCATCTCCCTACTCTTTCCAAGCCTCTCTCTCCTCTTGTTACAAGTGTACTGTTTGCATACAGGAGAGGAGCACTCGCCTGTGTTGGGAGGTTGGGAGGCAGTGCTTGCTTCAGGCGTGCCTTGGATGCTGCGTGCTGATCTCCGAGGTGAGGAATCTGATGCCCCCTCCACTTCTCCTTCTTGGTGACCAAATGACGCCTCAGCTTGTTGTTTTTCCAGCTTTCGACTACGCAAACCGGCCTGCTTTTACTTGTTTTTTTTCGCAGTTTTTTTTTAAGTTTGGCCATGAGCTCTGACATTTCTGTAAAGAAAGAAAGAAGCAACAGTTGAGCTACATACGTGCACACACATACATCTTCACTCACGCACACATGCACATCTGCACAGTACTCACCTCACGCGTGCCCGCGTCGAGCAGCGCTGGTCGAGGCCTCGAACGCGGGCGGGCTGGTCGAGGCCTCGACCGCTTTTTTTGTGCTTGCTGTTGTAAAGGATGTTTGATTTGTGCTTGCTTCTTGCTTGAGAAAAGATAACATCAACTTTCTTTTTCCTTTTGTGTAATTGAGCCGTAGGCCTACTTTAATGTCGTGTTGAAAGGTGCAACAAAGTGGTGTTCTGGTGAATACGCTCTTTAAGCCGGTGATCAATGCATTTATGGTCTTCTTTTTTGGTTGCGTTGTAGTGCTTTTCTGCAGCGTGGGCGCGGCTGCAACTTTTGTTTTATTTCTAACCGCTTTTCTTTTCTGCGGTTGACTCTTTTGACACAACAAGAACTTCTCGATGAAAACCTTTCCCGTGTTTTTTTTTTTTTTTGCTCTCTTTTTCCTCGTTTGCCCCGATTCTTGAGAGTTGATAGGATCCGAGGCGCCCCCAGATGATTTTTGACAAAAATTGCTCAGAAATCGTAAAAAATAGAAGAGTTGTGAATTCAAACACTTTTTTAACAAAAAATCAGGAAAAAAACCCGATATTCACAGTATTTCCTCGATAATCGTGATATTTAACTTGAAAATCAGCTGATCAAATGAACTTCCTCGTCGATCGATTTTTTGAGCGTTTTCGCTCGATATGCTTTGATAATCGCAATATTTCTGTCACATAATTTTTTTTAATTTCTTTAGTCTAACCAGTTTACTGACACGTATATAATATCGTACCGAGTCTACTGACTCGATAAAGTTGATTACGATGATATTCGGCCGATTTTCGACGATAATTTGAACCTGCTGGTCAGTACGGCAGTTTGGTTTCTATCTTTTAGCTGTTCATCACCTCATGCTACAGGGCACAGAATGGGCATATGTTTGATCAGACTGTCCTTCCTTGTACAGCATGCGTTTCCAAGTACTGATATTTATTTTCCCTAGAGTCCATGTCCAGTGCTTCAGGTAGAGCGTAGTAACTTCCTTTCAGCCCTGCATTCTAAGCAGTGGATGGTACTAGCGTGTTCTCTTGTTTCTACGGAGAAGGAAGGCTTTCATAATTTAGATACTGTTTTGATGGGTAGAGTGTACGCGATGAACTTACGGAGAAAGTATTAATGTGTGGTGCTATTGCGGGTGAGATGGTACGTCTGGGGAATTTATAGCTGTTTCCATTAGGAAGAAGGAAGGCCTTGGTGTTTGGTTCCTACTGATGCCTAGTTTCTTGCGTACCACTGAAGCCTGAAGGGTACAGGTTTCTTCAGTAGCGTTATTTTCCGTAAGAAATGGTCATCACATGGGCATTTCTCTTGGCAACTGCTAGTTATTCGTATTGTTTTGCAATTTGATAGGTCAACCATGAAACCATATGCATGTTTCTTCCATGATCAATGTGCAAAATTTATATCCTCGATACAGATGCTGGCTTCTTTTGGCAATTTATTTGGCTGCTATACATTATGGAAAGTCATTGCTCCTCTTTTCAATACTTTCTGATCTCGCACTGATATTCTGTAACTGCTGGACCTGCCATGAGAGACAACCAAGCAGGATTTCTGTAGTTTTAAATCATCTCTGTTTGTCAACCGCACTTGGTTTATCTGTGAACTGAACATGCTTCTGATGTTACTTTTGTGCATGTGATCAGGTCTTGCTTCACCGCATTCCCTTGATTTTTAGTCCTTGCGCAAAAGATGGAACTTGTCTACTTGGAAAGGAGAAACGAATTCCATGACGAGAGTGCCACTCCAAAGTTCAGTGGAAGGTCAGAAGACCACCATCAGCACCTGCCCGTTGCTGCACCTGAGGTTCAGTCTGATTTGGGTCAGATAATCTACAATCAGCCATTGCCATCAGATGAGAAGAAAACCAGGAGCTGCCAGTCATGTCACAAGTCACCGTGTTCTTGCAGTGGCGACACAACTCACTCAGACTTGTACCCAGGGCTTCCTGCCAAGATGATGATCTTGGAGTTTCTCATCAGAAGCCTGAGGCACCCAACAAGAACCCACAATGTGAGTGATCTTGACGACTTGATTGGCGACGGCACTAGCTCTGGGAGTGTAACTCTTGGTCCTTCAGAGAAAATGATGATGGACTCTTTACATGCACTTGTGAATGCGAAGACAAGACCGAAAAGTCCGTCCTTCTTCCTTCCAGGAGCTAAGATGAGAAAAACCCGGTCAAGATCCCACATCATAACACAGTCAGAGATACTGAAGCTGATATCTCCTGAGACATGGGAAACCTGCTCTCCGGGGGCGTCGCCATTGAAAAAAAGCGTTGCTGTGTTCAGCACGGAGGAGGAGATGGTGCCTTCTTGCTCAGATACATCATCTATGAGCTCAAATCAGCCTCTTCTGTCCTCATGCCCATCATCTCTTAGTGCGGGTCTTGTACAATGCATGTGGAAGAATGGGCTCCCTCACTTTGAACTGTCGCTCGACGATCCTATGGCAGTATACACTGCAAACCCTATCAAGAAGGTACACGGCAATAACAAAGCCCTCGACTATGTCTACTTGTTCCATTCAGGGGAGCAAGGAAAAAAAGATTGTATACGCAACTCGAGCAATGTATCAGGACTTGCCGGCAAGATGAATGTGTCAAGTTCTTTAGTCCTGAACTCGGATGGGTCAAGTTTTATGGAGACTGAGTTTGTCCTGTATGGTTCTCCCGATGACCTGAGGCAAATACAAAGCTCCTACAGCGTAACAAAAGGGAGCAAGGGGCTAGTCAAGAGAGTGGCAGAAATCATCAAACCAGCCAACGTTTCCTCTAGTCCGAAACATGCCTGGAAGTTTGGCAAATCTTCCTCTCAACAGATGGACGACTTGTCTGAAATACTTGAAGGCGACCTGAACATTGCTAAAGAATCAGGCTTGGCAAACCTCATCGCCGACGATTTGCCGACCATTCAGGAGGTAGCAGCAATTGTAGTGAGAGAACAGCGGCCTGAACGCCGGGAAGAGCCCGTTGTTGGTGGTTGGGGTCTGAAGTTTCTTGAGAAGGCTGGAGTCACTCGTTCAGAAGGCAGTAAAGATACTGAGGTTCAGAATAGGAAGGGTACTGCAAAGTGTATTAGTGCTATTGTTCCCCGGGGCTACCACGGCGGTGCGGCTTCCATGAACGGCGGCCCGTCGGGGCTCATCGAGAGATGGAGATCCGGCGGGCGTTGTGATTGTGGCGGGTGGGATCTTGGTTGCCCCATTAGAATATTGAACAATGATGGCTGTGGCTCATCGCCTCGAGCAATCTCTCAGTCACAGGACAACAAATCAGTAGAGTTATCAATCAAGGTGATTCTGGGCTTCTTTTGCTGCAGAATTTTACTATTCTAATCAGATTTTATAAGTGATTTATATTTCGAGAATATTTTACAAATGACTTGAGCTGAAAATTTCTCATATTTCTTTCATCTACTTTCAGGGCGTGAAGAGGAATGAGCCAATGCTAAGACTCGTGAATGTCAGAGAGGACCTGTACATCCTCTACTTCGACTCGAGCCTTTCACCGTTGCAATGCTTCTCAACAGGAATAGCGATTATCCACAGCCAGGCGCCTAAGCTTTACCCAAAATTGTGAACGTACGTTGTTAATCGTGTTTAACGCTATATATATATATATATAGGTTGGAAGCATTTCTTCCTCTTGTAAAACCATTTTTCAGTTGTTTTTGAGAGAGAGAAGGCAGGGCAAGATGTTTTCTCGTGTTAATTTATCGGTTTATTTGGCCGAATGAGCTGACTCTCTGAAAAGGGGTGCAAACGTGTAAAGAATTTCCTCGATAAACGTTGAAGATTCGGCAATACCAATAAGAGAACTGAAACCAAGGGAGAAGATTTTACAAATATTAAACCGTCCACATCTATCAGCTTATGATGTGCTAATGGAGAATACTACGTGCACACCTTTTTGCCGAGACAAGAATCACATGGAGATCTATGCATCCCATTATTATCATGCATTTCTTTATGTTGCCACCGAGTAGTAGGGCTGTAAACGGGTCGAATTCGAGCGGGCCTGGGGCTGTCAGGCTCGAGCTCGGTAAGGCTCGAGCCGAGCTCGAGTTGGGGTCCGAGCCTAGATTCAGGCTCGAGCTCGGCTCGGTCCAAGCTCGAGTAGGTTCGAGCTCGGCTCGAGTAAGCTCGGTAAGCTGATAAGCTCGAATAAGCTCGGTAAGCTCGAGTAAATTCGGTTAATCTGGTAGGCTCGGTAGGCTCGGTAACAAGCTCGAGTAAGTTCGGCTCGAGTAAGCTCGATAACAAGCTCGAGAAAGTTCGTTTCACGGAAGCTCGATCCAAACTCGAGTAGACTCGTGAGCTATTCGAGCTCGGCTCGGTGAAGCTCGCGAGCTTGAAGGCAGGCTCGAGCTCGGTTCGTTCCAGGCTCGAGCCGAGCTCGAATCGAGCCTGGAACGAATCGAGTTCAAACAGTTTGCGAGCCTCGAGCTTTTTTTACAGCCCTACCGAGTAGGCTGTAGCATGAGCTGAGAATCTGCCAACTTCTCAGAGAATGAAGGATTTTGGCAGCACGGACATTCACACGAAAACATTTCCGGAGATTCAATTCGGAGCAAAATTTCGGACCCTCACCTCCCGAGTTCTATAATCCCGGTGAAATTTAAAACCCTAAAAAAATTTAACAATGTACGGTACCCTATAATTTCGGCGAAATCTTAGTGAAATAGACTGAAATCTCAGTTTTTTGACCAAGGATAGAAAAAAAAAATTGACCGGATTTTGAGTGGATTGAATTCTTCGCGTCGTTTCCCATGTGGGACAGTCGGTAAATCATAATTCCAGCGAAATTGAAAAAAACCCTAAAAAATTCAAAGTCCGAGATCTCGGTGAATCTCGCCAAAATCTCGGTGAATTTGACCGAGATTTGATTAAAACATAACCAGATTTGACTGGATTTAAATTTTGGTTTTTGTATTTCGTTCGGATTTCGTCCGAAATAACGAGATCTCGGTGAAATTTCGGATTTTAGTAGGTGTCGAGATTTAATCCAAAACGAAATTTGAAACCTTGATTCGGAGCAGCTCAGCGAACAAACCAAATTTATAAACTGAAGTGATACTAAGGCCCTGTTTGGTACGGTTCCAAATTATAGTAGAAACAAAAACGATTCTAAATTCTTAATAGAAACACTTCAGATAGAATTCTATAAATCGAGTGGAACGTAGTTAAAACCGATTTAGCCACAGAGTGAAAAAAAAAAAAGAAACAATCCAAGAAAAATCATTTCGAGTTTTAGTCTATTTAGTTAAGTTTCTTTCAGAATTTAGTAGAAATAACCCGGTTCTGAATTACCAAACAGGACCCAAGTTTCTTTCAGAATTTAGTAGAAATAACTCGGTTCTGAATTACCAAACAGGACCTAAAATACCGACCATGTTAAGATTGTGGAACAGCACGTGCAGTGTACTACAGCTGTACGACAAATAACCCATAAATGCTCCGAACCAGTAACATCTTTTTTTAATCTTTCACATATATAAATAAAAGAAAAAGTCCCATATCAGCCTCTTAAGACTTAAAAAACAAAACAAAACCATATGTACATGTGGAACATAAACTATTAAAGGCCATTTTAGCTTCTGTGCAGTTTCCATTTAAAAAATGTAAAATAATATTTACTAAACGGAAGAATTTTGAATAGCTTCTCGGAGACTCAAAACCTACCTAAACATAAAATCAAAATATGGCTAAAACATGATATTGATTCTTGCTAATTTTTACCGACGCGCCAAATTTAGAACCTAAAAATTAGGGCCAACCTAATTCTCCCATAATCACAAGCAGCTTCTCCCATAATCCAAAGGAAAAACCGAACTGGATCTTAGCCTTCCAAAATGCATCAAAATTCGTACATATACATGTGGATACATATACTAACGTAGCCCTCCGAAGTGCTTGATTCATGCAAAATAAAATAACGAATAGAAGAAGAGACGAAGGTTTGGAAAAACTATATCCTATTTGGCAAAGCTCCAGATCCCAACTCCTCAGATATGAAACATGTAGGCTAAAATAAGATGAATTAAGTTTATATTTTTATTTTAAAATATAAACAAGATTACCCATCTAAACACTATTAATATACCCACAGTTTTAGCCCACAAATTTAGTAGAACTAGAAATACTCACTCTACCAGATTCACAAATCTAATGGAGTTGGAGCTCTGTCAAATACCCCATATTATAGTACCTAATAGGCTAATTGACATGTACTGGAGAGCTAAATTCCAAACCAGATAAACTCAATACAACACATGCATGAACCATCCTCGACAACTCAAAAAAATTTCACGCAAATGGCACAGAAATTGACAAACTACTGTTCACTAAAAAACTGCGATGATAATGAGGAGCAATACAAAGTTACACAATTTTCCAGAAACACAGTTGCAACCGACACTGATATCATATAGCAGTTCTAGACCAACCATACTGTTCAGGAAAGTTCTCAGACAATGGCATTTGCTGCACTGGCGATCCTAGGCCAAAGGTCAGCGCACTCCTTACCAATGGGTCCAGTGATAGCAGAACCTGCAAAGATAAATCACATAATCCGGTAACACAAGTCCAATGTTGCCATATGTTCTTCTACAGCAATGAAAGTCATGGCAATGGATTGTTACCTTTCATCTCTCCCTTGGGATTGACAATCACTCCTGCATTATCTGCAAATGAAATTTACCACCACCGATCAGTTAAAGAACCACAAAGTTTCTTAATAACAAACATGTAAAAGAACTGAACTACAAACTGGTTGCCAAGCACCCAGAACCACCATACTATACACTACAACATAGGAATAACATTTTGTAAAAATGAAAGAAATGTATGTCTCATGGCAAGTCCCAAAGTTTCACTGCAGCGATGCCACTACCCAAGGCGATGGAATATGAGACCATTTTCAAATGGAGGAAGCCCCCTCCAAGACAAATATTCTTGAAGGTGTTAGCATCTACACCCAGAAAACTTCTTTTCTGACGTTTGCTTAGGACTATGCAAACATGTAATGTTTGCTCCGGAAAAAGCTTAAGGACCTTGGAGTCCTTCCGTCACTAAGGGGGCTGTCCCCTACAGTTTGCGCATTAACTTGCAACAAATAACTCCAATACAAACGAAAAACCAAATGATCTGAAGAGGTAAAAATACACATCAATACCAAGATGAGGGGATCAGGCATAACCATATGTTTAGAACAAGAAAATTCAAAAAAATTACAAGATAATATAACACTAAGGTACCAATGGAATGAAACGCTGCAAAATAAAAATGATTGTCTCATGGCATCCCCCAAAGTTTCATAGCAGCAACGCCGCTACCTAACGGGATGGAATATAAGACCATCTTCAGATGGAGGAATTCCCGGGGAAAACCTCAACATCCTAATACTTACTTTATGACGGTTGCTTAGGAATATACAAACATGCAAGGTTTGCTCCATTGAAAGCTGGGTTGCCCGACAAACAGTAACATGTTCAATGTTGTCTATCACCACATCAAATACGAAGTACTAAAATATATATCAACTTGTTCAGTTCAAACAGAACCATCCCTAGTGAATTGCCACTTCAACATTTCAGATGAAATACCTGGGAAAACAAAAGTTACTACAAAAAAATGTAAATCAAAAAAGCTCCTTTTGTGACATCAAAATCAGATTACATAAAAAAAGTTTGAACCCAAAATATTGATCCACAAAACAGCCTTCACAACAAATGAATAACTTGCTGGACGAGCAAGTGAGTGCAATCAAAACCAACTCTGGAATTAAAACACTAAACAGGGGTCATAGCATAATTTGTTTTTTAAACTAGTTTAAAGTATGGAATGTGCGCCTCATGGCCGATCCCAAATTTTCAATGCAGCAACGCCGCTATACAGGGCGATGGAATATGAGGAAGCCTTCCGACGGAGGAGCTCCACGAAAGAAGAATCTTTCGTAGGAAAACCTCAACATCAGAATGCAATCTATGACGTTTGTTTCGGAATATGCACACACTGTATCGTCTGCTCCAGCAAATGCTAGAGAGCCTCGCGGCCCTCCCGTCATCACAATTTTACTTTTACATCTAAACTAGGTAAATAGCATGTAATACTAGTACCTTCCAAGCAAATGGTACTCTAATCTAGATTGATATAGAAACATCACAGCAAGAATGATCATCGCAGGGATGAAAGAGAAATGATCTGAATTTTACCTTCGAAGTACATGTAGACCCCGTCCTTGCGGCGCCACGGCTTGCGCTGGCGGACGATGACGGCGGGCATGACCTTCTTACGGAGATCGGGCTTCCCCTTCTTGACGGTGGCCATGACCATGTCGCCGACGCAGGCGGACGGGAGGCGATTGAGGCGGCCCTTGATGCCCTTCACGGAGATGATGTAGAGGTTCTTGGCGCCCGTGTTGTCCGCGCAGTTCACCGTCGCCGCCACCGGCAGACCCAGCGACATCCGGAACTTGTTCCCTGCCGAGCCTCCCCTCCCTGTATTAGATCACACCATAAAAGAGAACAAATTAGAGCACGAGGTTGCAGCACGACCGCTAAATCGATCGGGAAAACATGGGCCAATCAAGCGGGAAAGAAGAAGAAGTGGCGAGAAGGTTTACCTCGCTTCGACATGGCGGCGGCTAGTGTGGGATCCGATCGCTAGGGTTTCACCTGGGTCGCTACTTATAGATATGTGGGCTAGGGTTTTGGCTGACAAGAAAGACTAAAACGCCCTTGATTTTTGACGACGGCGGCGGCCGTGGCCCGTGGGTATCTAATGGGCCAAGCTGGGGAGAAGAGAAGAGCTTTCTGGCCCATAGCTTACAGGCTGGCTCATTCACGAAGGTTTAGACGTGTGACGGAAGTGCCATCACTCAACGGCGTATCAGAACTTCTTAGGAATATCCTATCCTACCGAATATAAGACTATCTTCAACCATAATTCCTTCACTGTTCCCTTTCCTCATTTTCATTCTATTTATTCCCCCTCATCTCTAACAGATTCTCTTTAAAGAGAATTGTATGGTGAAAGGAGAGAGAATCCCTTACTAGAGGGAATGGGAGAGAGAATTCTTCATAAAGGGAATGCTGAAGGGAATTTGTTGGAGCGCTGAAGAGAATGAGAATCCCTTCGCGGAGGGGAAGGGACACGGTTGGAGATGGTCTAAGATCGAGATAAAGGAAGCTCAGGCGTCGCGTCCACGCGTCCCTTAGACGTTTTGCAAAAAAAAAAAGCTCATGTTCTTTCAAATAACGGATTGGTTCTTCCGAATTTACAAATAGGTCTTTTGCAATTTCCTGTAAGGGTAAAAAAATTCCCCGGTTTGCGTTTAGGTCCTCCATTCGCTGTTTTACGGAAAGAGGCTCCTGTTAAATACGAATCGCGACCGAGCTCTTTTCTAATTTTTCGGGATAACGATCGGGTCCAAAAATATAACAAATAGAGCCATGCTCTTTACGTTCACATTATTTCTCCGTTTTTCCATGAAAAAATATTTTCGTTATCCGTTTTTCCCTCGGATCATGGGAAAAATATTTTCGTTGACTGTTTTTTCTCAAAAAAAAAATCATTTTTCGTTCGTCGTTTCTCCGTTTTTGTTGGAAAAAAATGTTTTCGTTGTCCGGTTTTTCTCCGGACCCCGAGAAAAAAGTTTTCGTGGTCTGTTTTTCGTTCATCCTTTCTCCGTATTTGTCGGAAATTTCTCCGGGGCATGGAAAAAATGTTTTCGTTGACTGAGGAAATTCATTTTTCGTGCTTTGTTTCTCCATTTTTGTTGGAAAAAAATGTTTTCATTGTCCGTTTTTTCTCCAGACCACAGGAAAAAGTTTTCGTGATCCATTTTTTCTCCAAAAAAAAACAAAAATTCGTTTTTCGTTCATCTTTTCTTCGTTTTGGCCGGAAAAAATATTTTCGTAATCCTTTTTTCTTCGGATCCCGGGGAAAATGTTTTAATGGTCCATTTTCCCTAAAAAAACACAAATTCGTTTTGCGTTCGCACACGCGGCGTGTGCTGCTTTTGGGTTTTCGTGGCCCATTTTTTCATAAAAAAAACACAAGCCGGTTTTCCATTCGTCTTTCCTTCGTTTTTGCCGAAAAAATATTTTCGTTGTCCATTTTTTTCTCCAGAGCTCAGAAAAAAATGTTTTCGTAGCCCATTTTTTCCTAAAAAAAACGCAAATTCATTTTTCATTCACGCACGCGACTCGGTCTCTACGGATTCTCAAGCCTCCAAAATTTTTTGAATATACGTCTAAATCTATTTTTTCGCCCGAGAAAAACGCAAAATCATTTTTTGTTCACGCGCGCGACGTGTGCCGCGCTTACGGCCTAGTAAATATATATAATATCGGCGTTTTTTTGGTTATACTGATTACCCCTTGAGTAAATGGGAGAAATCATCTGACATAAAATTGTCATGTCCGAGTTGTCATAGTTCCAACGTCAGTTTGGATGCTGAGCAACAGCGAAGAGAAACAGAATTGTCATGTCCGAGCTGTCTAAGTCCGAAAAAAACGCAAAATCATTTTTCGTTCACGCGCGTGACGTGCGTCGCGCTTACGGCCTAGTAAATATATATAATTTCGGTGTTTTTTTGTTATACTGATTACCCCTTGAGTAAATGGGAGAAATCATCTGATATAAAAATTGTCATATCCAAGCTGTCATAGTTCCAACGTCAGTTTGGATGCTGAGCTACAGAGAAGAGAAACAGAATTAGCAAATCATCGATTCATAGGTAATCACTAATCAGGCACAACATGATCTCTAATGTCTAATCAACGGTATTTTGCTGAGAAGCAGTTCTACCAGGTAAGAACGTGGAAGCCTTAGCTTTTTTAGTTTGTCTAGCATATTTTTCTTTTTGCAAATCTGGTTGGTACGAAAAATTTACAAAAATAGCATCCTTCTCGACCACAGAAGCAACGGCAGGTGATATGTGTCACCTGATCCGCTCGTTTATCGCTGCAGGAGCTTGGTGCTGAGCTAGGTCAACATGGTAGAACGCGATACCACAGTACTCGGGCTCGTTAGGTACCTGTTGCGGTACATGAGCTCGATAGGAAGGGGGACCATGATGCCGATGACCTGCTGCGATAGGGGAACAAAATAAGTGACACGTATCGTCTGTCAATGCTTTCGTAATTGAGAAGGAGACTAGATCTACAATTTGATTCAAAAGAGGACCAAAAGTGAAGAAAAAATGTGCAAGAGGAACAAATAAGGCAAAGATATAAGAAATTGTGCTAGCAACCTAGTAATGTAAGATTTATACAATAACAAGTGCAAAATCCGTAGTGCAATCTAATAGAACTAGAAATGTATACGCGGCGGCACGCCGCGTAAGTTACCATTTGCGAATAATATAGCAACATATAAGATGAGGTAATGAGCTACAACATTTTTTTATTTGGTATTGTGATATGATATTGCTAGAATGTAGCGGTAACTTTATTTCTAAAAAATCTAGAAGCTATTTTTAAAGGCAGGCGTTGTGCATAGTAATTTTGATATGTTTTTATCAAAGAAGGGGTAAGAATGATTGAGAGTTAGGTAGGATTTGTTTGAAGGCTTCGTTTTTTATTAGTAATTTCTGGTGTAATATATGTGAAGTATAGGTTTATATCTATAGCATGGTGTTTTTAATAAAGAAATGATTGCATGATATTTTTTTATAAAGAAATGAGTGGTATGTGTTGGAACTCTCGAATTTGTTTAGTTTGGAAATAGTAGGGTAAGGTTGTACTGGAATATGTAGATATGTTGAAACATACTCTATTCATGGTCCTTCTGTTTTTAGTAAGAAATTGGCTTGTTTTTGTCTCGCGTCTGTTAGGATGAATGAAGCTAATGTTTGGTAAAATTCATGTTCTTATTAATGTCTATTGAAATAAATCTAGGTAAAATAAAAAATGTACAATGGTACCCAAATAAGGATAGGATAGATATGTCAACAAAGATAGATTCAGGATAGAAAAGAGATCACCGAATATGATTATAGAGAGAATATTGCAAACCTGGCATATTATCTTTCTGTAGTATAAGTAAAGTACTAAACTGGCAAAGGAAAACACAGAAACTAGGCTATATACACAAATTCTAAAGAGCATAAGTTTTTGGGCCATCACCCAACAAGTTTCTTTAAAAGAAAATTTTTACAAATGCATTATACCTCGAAGTGGGTGCTCGCCACAGAAGAACACGAGGATCGAGTATAGCAGTCCCTAACCGGACGTATATTCTCACAAATTGGATGCGACATCTAAAGTCGCACTGTAAATTCTTGTTTACGTACAATAATAGTAGGCATACAAAGACAAAGTAGCAGGCTTGATAATCAACAGTAATCATGGAGAGGCAGAATTTCAAATGAGTGAAAACTCCAAAGGGGACAACAATTTTGCAGAAATAAAGATTCTAAAGCAGCTCACATAGTCCCAACGGAAAACTGTTGCCGCACATCATAGACCCGTATGGAGTTCTCTGTTTAAAGAGGAAATAATATACAAAGAATAAACGAGAAAAATGACTGGGAGAATTGCTTTAATTTAGCAGCCTAAAGAAGAAAAATGATACATGGTAAAATAAAGTGGAAGCAACATAGCAATATATTTATTGATAGAGCACCTAAAAAAATTAAATCTGGGTGAACATTCTTTATATAATATCTGATTGTTACAAAAGAATTCGTTTTTCCCTAAAAGATACATGTATCTAAAAGTGTAGATAAAATAATCCCTTTACATTCGACTAAAGACATCTATCACAACTTGTCGGCGTATTCTACGCCAGGGTCCCCACTCCCCCGCAATAAAAGAGACCACCGGGCGGGCAGCTCCCCGGCGTGGCCGCCCCAGTGGACAGGTGGCGATTAGCCCACACCACTGGGCGCCCAAGAAGGTGGTCGCCCGGTGGACAGGTGGCAACCAGGCCACGCCATCGGGTGCCCAGGAAGGTGTTCGCCGGTGGGACAGTGGCGATCAGTCACGCCATTGGCGCCAAGAAGGTGGTCGCCGGTGATGTGTGGCGACGTGCCACGCCATTGGCGACCAGGAAGGTGGTCGCCCAAGGGCGCGCGTGGCGCATCACGCCCTCGGTGACCAAAGAAGGTGGGCGCCACCGGACAGTGGCATGCGAAAGCCACTACCGGGCGCCACTCCGAGGCGGCGCTTAAGTCAAGGGCATTTAATGCGAGTCGTGGCGCATTGAATGCAAAGCGTGAAGAAGGCAAAGATGGCGGCGCGTCTTCCCTAGGCGTGCATTAATGGTGTGTGACACCACGATAGCACCTTACCCCTGGCGGCAGGCGGCGTTGGCGGATGTAAGGCCCGAGACAGGTGTGTGACGGCGGCGGTGATGATGAGATGTAAGAACAAATGACAGGCACATTGAATGCGCCCGCAGTTGTAATGAGTATGGCTTGCGATGTAAGCCTCCCATGCGCCTCAATGAGCCCAAGTATAAAAGGGAGCCGGGGTGCATGGGAGAGGGGGTTGGCTTCTGAGAGGTTTCTATTCTCTCAACCAAGAACCCAAGCAATACCACAAAAAGAAGGACTAGGGTTGTTACTCTTCGGAGGGCCCGAACCTGGTAAAACCCTAGCGTCTCCATTCCTCTGAGCTCCGCCATCATCCCGTTCGTCTTTCTTCTTCCGGCGATCACATCTAAAGCCCCCCCGTTAGAACCTTATAAGCACCCGACCCGGAGGTGCCTGTTAGCTAGAACGCTGACAGTGGCGCGCCAGGTAGGGGCTATTGGTGGTTGGATTGCCCTCTTTTTTCAGTTTCCAGTTCGGAGCTCAGGGAAGCGGGCGGCGCGCCAGTCGCATGGCGGAGTCACGCTCAAAGCGCAGCAGCTTGCCCGAGGACCTGCTGGCGAACAGGGGGCTCCCCCCCTCCGGTTCTCAGGAGAGCACAGACTCGCACCCTTCGACCCCGTCCGAGGGTCGATGGGCTGGCGAGCGACGCTCCTCCAGATTCTACCCTTGATCGGTTGTAAGTCCCAGGCTCCGTTCCCCGACCGGCCGGAGTTTGTCCTCCTCTCCGTCGCGGGTCGGGGAAGGCCTTCTGTTGAAGTTGAATATTCTTTTCCCTTATCTGAAAAGTTGTTCTCGCTGCCCTCTTTTCGGTCTTTTCGCCTTCTGTCGGATAGTGCCAGGGCACTTGCCTCTAGTACCCCGTAACCCCGCAAAGCCCCAATAGCGAAAGCGGAATCACTAAGTGAGAGCGGCGCATGGGAGTAGGTGATTGGATGGCTGGTTCGGCACGATCCCCAACACGGTCATGACACTCCGGGTGTCCTCAGTGGGATCGGCGACCAACACCACTGCCAAGAACCTAAGGTCCGGCCCGGAATCACTAAGTGTTCGTTCCCTAGAGGCTACCTGGGAGTCAAAATTTTGCTAGGGATAAGAGGTTCGGGGAAAGTGATCCCCTGGCACAAGACCTTAAGTCTTAAAGCACCAAGCAATTGGCTCATGTGAACAGGAAAGATTAGGATAAAAGCGATCTTTAAGTAACATAGCCGGAGCTTGTGCCCCAGCTTCATATAAAAAGTCTTACATCTAAAGTCATTACAGGCAAGAGCTAAAGAAAATAAAGCTAAGCTTCGGGTGGCTCATCCTCGGCCTCTGCTGCGGCCTCGGCCAAGAAATGCCACATCCTCTTCGACCGGACCGACGTCCAGCGCCATCGCCACGTCCTCCGCGACCGTCTCGGTGAGGATTCCCATCTCGGTAGCGGCAACGCGCTGGCGGCGCCGGACTTCGCTCCTCCGCTGCGTCAGCCGCTTTCGATCCCCTGGGCGGTGGCCATGGGATCAAAATTGGCGCCGCGATCGGGCGCAAAGAAAGCCGACGAACGCCGCTAGCGGCCGCCACCGCGCGCCTCTGACGGACCGGGCGGTAAGGGCGGCGGCAGAGCGTGAGAAGTCCGCGGTCCGGCAAAGGCGAACGCATAGTGCCGCGCTTCTCCTCCCGCGGACCTAGCCGGGTCCAAATTTCAACGGAGCAAGGCCGCCACCGCCTGGCCGAGGGCGTGACGCAAAGATTCCTATCGTGTCCGCCTGACCGACCCGTTCGACCCTCTCCGTCTCCAGCTCCGCGGCGAGCTCTTCGGCGCGGTGGGCGCTTTGCTCCCGCTGCTCCCGCTCCCGCCGCTCAGGCTTCCACTTCGCTCGCCAGATCATCCACCTCCTTGCGGAGGCGGTTGATTTCAGTTCCCACCTCCGTAAGCCGCTCGGCTGCCGCCGACGCGTGCTCGTGGCCGAGTAGAGCTCGCTAAGGGCTGCCAAGGCGCCGCGTCCGCAGAAGGAACGGAGGCAGATGTAGGTTCCGGGGTGGGCGCGGGGCCATGCGGGCCTGGGGCCAGAACGGCGGCCACAAAGAAGACCGCTGGGGTCGCTTCTCCGCTTGCGCGCCTGGGGTCGGCGATCCCGATCAGGCGCTGCTGGCGCGACGACGGGATCAACTCCGGCCGCGGCGGCGGGAACGTCCGAAGCAGAAACCCTGAAGCGGTAAGTAATGGTGAGCAGTTACTCGAAAAAACTTATTCGCATGTGCGTTTTTGAAGGAATACCTGGGCGACGGCCTCGAGAATCGGGGCACGCTTGGGGTAAGGACCAGTCCCCCGCGTGGCGTTGCCGGTGCCGGTCCTAGCGGTCTAGGGACCGGTGCTGGCGGCGGCGGAGGAATCACCGCGGTCGGCGGCGGCGGCAGAGGAATCACCGCTGCTGGCGGTGGCGGCGGAAGCAGAACCATTGCCGGCGGCGGCGGCGGAGGAATCACCGCTGTCGGCGGTGGCGGCGGAAGAACCGCTGCCGGCGGCGGCGGAGGTAGCAAAGTCGGGGGCGGCGGCTGCTGTCCCGCCATTGAGGAGCTGGCTGCTGCAGCAGATGAAGTCCCCGCGGTTGTCGTTGAAGACCCTGCCCCGGCCGGACCCAGGAGGCGGGGCCTTTGAGAGGGGCCCCTGTTGGCGTCGCCATCGTCCGGACGACTGCGCCTCCCCTGACCGCCGGCGGGGGGAGGGTCCCGAATTGTCAGAGGCACCTGGCGCGTCGTGATGGACGTGCCCATGGCATCCATCGATGGCAGGGCACGTATTATCACCGCCCGCTCCCCCGGCGATAGCCGGCAAAGCGGGACCGCGCCTGCCGGGAACGGCGGAACGGGACCGGCGAAGCCCAGTTGTACCATCCACCTGTCGATCGTGTCCGGTGACAGGTTCCCGGCGGCTGTCGGCAAAAGAGAAGGAGATTGGGCAGTACCCCTACAAACATCTCGCAGAAGTGGGCAAAGGCGGAAAGAAGGATGACAGAGTTGGGGGGAAGATGGATGTGATGAATGGCGTAGAAGTTAAGAACGGAGAGGTAGAAGTCTGAAACCGGCGGCAGCAGGCCGGCCAGAAGCTGCCACCCGAAGAAGACCACTTCTCCGGGTCGGCAATGGGGCTCGACGGTCCCGGGGCGAACACGGAGGGTGCCCGCAGTTATGTTCCGGGAGAGCTTGGTGGCGACCTCTTCCTCGACGGATGACGATGGAAGAACGGGAGCCATCAGGCGCGGGAAGGTATCAGAGCGCGTCGACAAAGAAGAAGATGAAACAGGCTCTGAGGCGGAAAGGAAAGTAGGAAGAGGCTGAACCGCTCCCCCTCGATCGGCCTCTTATAAGGTTGCGAGGGAGCCTTGGCGGAAAACCGGCGGGCGCGGGTTCAAAAAAACGGAAGTTCAAAAGTCCCATTAAAATGGCGCACCTCAAGGATCGTGCGACAGTTTCCAGGCGGGAATAACTGCGCAAACCGCCTTGAGAAGCGGAAGAAGCCAGAAGGTCCTATGAAGACTGCGGGGCGTGCGGGTTTATTAAAGTGGCCCCACCCAGGAGACTAAGCGGTTTCGCAAGGGGCATCTAAGAGAAAGAAAAGAAGAAAATGGTAGGCCCAAAAAGCGCTCCTGGATGGGCCCGGGGGCTACTGTCGGCGTATTCTACGCCAGGGTCCCCACTCCCCCGCAATAAAAGAGACCACCGGGCGGGCAGCTCCCCGGCGTGGCCGCCCCAGTGGACAGGTGGCGATTAGCCCACACCACTGGGCGCCCAAGAAGGTGGTCGCCGGTGATGTGGCAACTGTGCCACGCCATCGGCGCCAGAAGGTGTTCGCGGTGGGCAGTGGCGATCAGTCACGCCATTGGCGCCAAGAAGGTGGTCGCCCGGTGGACAGGTGGCGACCAGGCCACGCCGCTGGGCGACCAGAAAGGTGGTCGCCTGCGCGGCGTGGCGTACCACGCCCTCAGGTGACCAAAGAAGGTGGGCGCCACCGGACAGTGGCATGCAGCCACTACCGGGCGCCCACTCCCGAGGCGGCAGCGCCTAAGTCAAGGGCATTTAATGCGAGTCGTGCGCATTGAATGCAAAGCGTGAAGAAGGCAGCATGGCGGCGCGTCTTCCCTAGGCGTGCATTAATGGTGTGTGACACCACGATAGCACCTTACCCCCTGGCAGAACGGGCAGCGTTGGCGGACGTAAGGCCCGAGACAGGGGTGTGACGGCTGCGGCGGGTGATGATGAGATGTAAGAACAGCGACAGGCACATTGAATGCGCCCGCGGCAGTGTAATGAGTATGGCTTGCAGTGTAAGCCTCCCATGCGCCCCCAGCAGCCCAAGTATAAAAGGGAGCCGGGGTGCATGGGAGAGGGGGGTTGGCTTCTGAGAGGTTTCCATTCTCTCAACCAAGAACCCAAGCAATACCACAAAAAGCAGGACTAGGGTTGTTACTCTTCGGAAGGCCCGAACCTGGTAAAACCCTAGCGTCTCCATTCCTCTGAGCTCCGCCATCATCCCGTTCGTCTTTCTTCTTCCGGCGATCACATCTAAAGCCCCCCCGTTAGAACCTTATAAGCACCCGACCCGGAGGTGCCTGTTAGCTAGAACGCTGACACAACTGAATTTTAAAATCGAAAGTATAGCATCGTTGTGACACAATTTTCAGAACTTGCAGTTAAAATATAAGCAGACACTTATACAACCTAAACAAATCAACCTCTAATAGTTTCAACAATGGAATGCCTCGTCGGTGCCTTATTCTCATGACAAAATAATGTAGCGCAAGACTGTAAAACAACACCAATGTCCAATCTTACGCCTAAATCTTAGCAAAAGAACAAATGTCGCATCTAAATCTTACACATAAAATGGTAAAAATCGTAAAAACCAATTGAATCAAGGAGGCAAAGTCACTGTTTGGACACTCTGCGTCATTGTAATCTTTACCACAATATTAACTGGAGCTCAACAAAGTAGTCCCTCGATTGATTGGCTGCCATAAATCTGAGTGTCTACAATCTATGCAACTGAGTGTTGAGCTCTAAGTATACATCATTTCTCGGAGGTGCATCAGGCAAAATAAGAAACTGGAAAAAATTTCACCAAATTAGCTAGCTGACCTTGTTTGTTATCTGCAGCTAGCAGGAGATCCGCTTTTATAATTGAACTGCATCATCCGCGAAGAAAGCGCGAGAGGAGAAAAATAGCAAAACAATAGTCTATTCTAACCATCCAAATTGCATGTACACACAAAGGAATGCGAAGAGGGGACCTCGACAATGGTGTCCGGGTTGGCTGCACGGGACTGGCGGTGATGTCTCGGGGAGGATGAGGCCGAGGTAGAGCAGCAGCACGATCACGAATGACGCGGAAGCCATCACCAGCAATAGCGCAAGGAAGAAGGTACTCTATTAGTGTTGAGTTGTAAGTACACATCAATTTTCAGAGCTGCATCAGGCAAATAAGAAAGCAGAAAAAATCTTCTGCTAAATTAAGAGCTGCATCAGGCAAAATAAGAAAACAGGAAAAACCATCACTGTGCAGGGACAACTTATGGTCAACTGTTAGCATAGAAACTCGATTGGAGATTTTCATGGTAATATACGATTCATTTTTAGGCAAAGAACATATTTCCAGCTTTTCCACACTGGACCAAATATGCAATTGGACCTTATATTACCTTACCATAGCACCACGAGATGGAAGAATATAAGGATAGATCTTTCGAGTCAAGCAACGATGTTTCCCAAAGCATTCTAATCATCCATCCCATCCCACCAAGGACCTGAAAGAACATCATTCAGGATTTTGGCACGTTAAAGAGAACCATAACGAAGTAATAAAGCTATTCATAGGTAATCAATACTAAATGCATATCATGTCAAGAATTATGTTTCCAAGTCGCCTCCTAATTACGTAGACGGAAGCAACAAAATATCAAGATCTGCATATGCAAAAATGGCACACAAGCGCATGACCACCAAACATGACATGGAAAATGGATCACTCACCACACGACATCGCGGCCTAGAGACGTGGCTAGGAGCTGGAAGGACGCTATGGTCAGAGCCCACGATCGCCGCAGTGAGAACAACACAAACAGCGATTTCCATCGACCATACTGACTACGGCTCCACTGAATCAATAAAAAACAGATCATTGCATTAGTCTCTAAACTCCTCCTGAATCGGGAAAAAGAGAGGAAATTTCTCGCCGGCATAAAACGAACTCATGATTGATCAGAGGATAAAAACACGAAGTAATGAGGAAAATTTGAGATGGCCACCAGCGAAGTCGTCGTCGTCCTCCGAGGGGAGGTCCGGTTCATGCTACCGCCGCGACGCCTTGGCCTTCACGGCTAAGGGACGCACCAAGAAAGGATTCGGTGCACCATAACTGCATCCCAAAGCGCACCATAAAAATCAGCAAAAAGCAGGAACAATCGGCGAAAGGGGTAAAGCCAGAAGCTCGGAGGATGAGATGAGGGCGATAGCGCGAGGTGGCGACCTCCGCGAGGTCTGTGGTTGCGAAGTAACTGTGGATACTTCATCCTCGGTCGCAGATCGCTGCCGCAGCCGACATTCGAGGCTACTGCCGATTTTGTGAAGGGAGGAGGGTAAGGACGAACGGAGGAGACAAGTCGACGGCGTCGATCTCCACCTGGCGAGGACGGACGGAGGACACGCATGCGGCGGCCGAATTTGACGGACGGGAAGGGAGCGCAGCTAGGGATGGGGCAAGAAGGTCGACAGCGGGTGATGGCAGGGGAAGGGCCAGTGCGGTGAGGGAAGCAGCGGAGGGGGACACGACAAGGCACGGGAGGGGAAGGCGGGGGCGTGGGGGCGAGCGTGCGGAGAGGAGCGGCGGAGACGATGGCGATGCGACTCGGTGAAGATGAGCAGGACGAAGGGAGGAGGCCAGGAGGGGAGCACCTCCTACAGGCATGGGTGAGGCCCGATTTCGTGGAGGAAGATTCTAGGTTCGGAGACGCGTGTATGGGCTGATCGGCAGGCAGACGCAAATCGGACGGTCGTCATCACTGGGAGCCGACGGTAATTACGGGAAGCTGAAGGTCTTTTCGTGAAAAATAGGAGACGTGGACATGCCCGGAGGGCTGGAAACCTCCGGATCTTAATAAAGGTATAATACGTTGGACACGGCAACAGATATAACCATCATGGTTTATTATAGATCAAAATGCATCATGTCATGTATATAACAAAGTTAAATGGGTATTATTTTTTAGAGAATGACTTGGTATATGTTGTTATATGGCCTCGCCATCCTCCCGAAACTGTTGTACAAAGACACAAAGCACAAAGCCGAACATCTGGTAACCCTCAGATCAAGATCCAACGATTCCAAAGGAGCCATATCGGAGATGCCCCATGGGCCCACATGGGCACTACATGTGGGCAAAGAGAGAAGGGAAAAAAGGCAACCATGCCCTTAATGCAGTGATACCATCCATAGGCATTTTGGGAATTATATTAGCCTAGCATAAGAAGGGGAGTCTATAAATAGCCTAGTACATATTAGTGGAAAGGGGTGATTGGCTGAACACTCTCCTCTTGTAGTCTTGTGTAACTAAATCTATTTGCTGCTAAGCTTGTAACAGCAATAGTTGGCGCAGTTGTAAGATTGAGGATGCGTTTAGAGGGGGGTGAATAGGCGTTTTCAAATATTTATATCACAATTAAGTTCTAAATAACCTTATGACAAAAACAAATAGATTTATGAAAGAGTAACCTGAGATTTTGACAAACAAAACATAAAATATCTAAACTCACTAGTGCACCAACAGAAACAAACAATTCTGAAACAGGTAATCAAATGAAACAGTGCGATAAAGTAGAGATTGAAAAGTAAAAGACAAGAGATACAAGAAATTTTTCACCGAGGTTCAGAGATAAACTCCTACATCCCCGTTAGAGCACTTAACACGAAGTATTGCTCCACCAAAAGCTAGTCGCAGTAGTTTGGTAATCACTATGGTGACTCTTTCACCACAACGGTGATGTGAGTACCTCTCACAACTGTGGTGGCCTTCCGCAAACCCTATTGGACAGGTCGCACTAAATCACCTCCGAGCCGTCTAGGAAGCCTGTTTGAACTCCGATAAACCCTATTTTCTTAATAAATTCATCTAAAATCATAAAATACTTATTTATACCAGTTTTATATTTTATTTGAATTTATTTAGATTTTAATTGAATTTGGATCCTTTCAATGTTTAAATTTTAGAGTACTGTAGAAAGTACTAGATCGACACAAGTTTAGATTTTGGAGTGCCGTAAAAAGTACCAAATCGAACCCAAAGTTCACTGGGAAGGCACTCAACCTCATCAGTGGAACTTCAAAGTTCACGCTAGCGAAGTTGCTATCAAGGTTCCAAATCTCGTTTTGAGTCAAATCTCGGAGGTTCCCGAAATCCGAAATTTCGGCGAGATTCGGAAATTTCGGACAAAATCCGGACGAATTGCAAAAACCAAATTTCAAATCCGGTTTTTTTCCTACCGGGAAATCCGAGATCTCGGACGAAATTGAACTGGCTCAAAAATGGTTCAAAATACATCAAAAAATTTTGAAATTTTTTTTGGATAGTCCTAACACATCACTAATGTTTCCATAAAAATTTGAGATGATGATCAATCATGAGGAATTTTTAAAAAATCTAACAGTGGTAAAGTCGTGATAAAAATCGTATATAAAATCAGTTTTTGATTTTTCAAATGTAACAAATGAACTTCAAGTTATTTGAAAAGTTTTATATATGTTCCTATGTATTAAGGGAGGTTCTTTCTTTGAAACCACCAGCAGTTCTGAGGGAGATTCTTTCTTTGAAACCACCTGTAGTTTTGAATTTTGACTAGTAAGAAAAGATCAATGCCATAAATATGAGCGCTGATCATGTATATGTGAATCTCCGCCCATATATACATAGGTGAGTTAGTACTGTACCCATTTATAAATACATGTTATCTTAAGTTTTAAATTTTGTTTTTCAATATATGTCATTCAATAATTTTGAAGTGGGTTTTGTACCACTGTTTCCACTCCACTATTCTCTCATAGTCATACATAGATTGATTCCAACTATCAATGTCAGTATCAGATATCATTTCTCTCTGCTGTTTCAATGCACTAGAAAAGTTCCTATGTATTAAAAAAGTTCAAACCACTTTAGAAAATTTTGAATTTTTTTGTGAATGGTCCTAACATATCCATAATATTCCCATAAAATTTTCAGAAGATAATCAATATTAAAAAAATTTAAAAAATTCAAAAAGTCCTAACCGACATATTGAACCGACCAAAAAATGGTCAAAAACATGTTAAAAAATTTTGAAATTTTTTGTGGATGATCTTGATCCTAAACCCAAGCAAATACAATGCACAAAAATCAAAATCCGGCAAAAAAACATCAAATCTCGCCCGAGATTGCCGAGATTTCGCCCGAAATTACCGAGATCTCGCCGATAAATCCGAGATTTGAATTTTTTAATTTTTTTTTAATTTTCCGGGATTTTGAATCTCGGAGGGGTCCGAAATCCGAGATTTCGCCGGGATTTCGCCGAATTTCGCCGAATTTTGGACCCTTGGTTGCTATACTCCCCATTAGATACCTTCTTTAGCTGGGGTCAAGCATCGCGTAGGAATGCAAACAGCAGAGCCGTACCACACGTGCACTCCGAGTGTATCACCCAGGAGAAGATTGCTAGATGAGTGATGGTGTTTGCAATCAATTGCAGAAGCTTGAGGCCGTACAAGCGCGACACCTTTGACACAAAGGGAATAGGATCCCAACGTTTAAGTAAGCCACGACCCACGAACACCACGGTCTCATCTTTGGAGGGTGCGGGCCCTCTTCCTCATCCCTAGGGCATCGAACCAAATCTATGTGCCCCACCTTCCGATCGCGAACCAAGCCCTCCAGTAACTCTTGGGTGACTAGGGACTTCCCCAAGCGATTGATGATAGGACACCCTTGTCAAGTCACCTACACCTTCTCTAGGTGCGAGGCCAAGAGCTACGGCGGTTGACCTTCCGGGTGTTGAGGTAGAGCTCGTTGCTGCCAGTTCCAAAGGACTGACACCAGAAGAAGCCAAAGGACTGACTCCTATAACTTTAACATCGTCGCCACATCAGTGCAAATAGGGCGAGGAGGAAGGCCTAAGGCATCGGTGCCATCTCGCTCACTGACTGCAACCCAGAAGTCTCAGGGTAGGGACGAAGAAAAAATCCATGCCACGTAGCCACCACAGTCTTAGACCAACGGGGGAGGAGAAGAACACAATGTTGCATGTTTCGCTCATCCCGTGCGTTGTGGGAATTGAAGAGACACGATACTACGAGTGGTCCCCACATCGGGTTGCTTCATCCTTGGGGAGCCGTGCCCATTCTGATTCCCATTAACTTGATCCATGCAAGGCTCGTGGCACACACCCCAGTTCACATTCGGCTCACAACAGAAACTAGGAGAAGGTAAGTGCCACTACCCAGACCAAAGGGCGGATGGGGCCAAGACTGCTGAAGAAAACACTGGCTCGACCTTCATCTGACCGAGAAGCCCTTGTCTGTAATAGGCTACTGTTGTTGTATGGGCCCTGCCGTCCTCCCGAAAACTGATGTACAAGACACAACTCACAAAACCGACCTCGGATCAAGATCCAACGGTGCCAAACGAGCCAGATTAGAGATGTTCCATGGACCAAGCCCCTGTACACGGTAGTGCCCACACAGGCGCGAGACGTGGGCAAAAAGAGAAGGGAAAAGGGCAACCAAGCTAAAGCCTCGTGACTCATTCTGGTGTGCAATACTGAGCACCTAAGCTAAAGCCATCAGAATGCTGCTCTACAATCAGTTTCCAGTGATGTCAAGTCTCTACTCTATACACCTAAGTTAAAAACTTTTATATGCCACACAGGTAAATGTTGGCAAGAAATGGAAGGGGGTCGCCAATTTCAACGATAAGATGGTCTACAGCTTCCATACGCGTCGACTATACATTATTTCCCATTTGTCTCGTGCAATATATTCTTCTTCATTATGTACTTACCCAATAAGAACAGTTAAAGCAGCAACCTCACACTACTACAAAAAGGACATTATAGATGGTTCGGAACCGTCATCACAAACATTTTTTTCGATCCGTCTGTAACTATGTGTCAATGATAATCGTTGTGAAATACACATCACAGACAGTTCTAGCCAAGAACCGTTTGTAATACTAATGTCATCAAAGACGGTTCCTATTTAGAACCGTCTGTGATATGCATAATTCAGCACTACATAAACGTTGTCTTGGATTCTAACGGGATTTAGCGTCAACCTCACGTAGCTCATCCTACTACTACTCTCGCCCAAAGCACGCTTAACTTCGAAATTCTAACGGGATTGAGCGGATTTAACTTCCTGAGATGTCACCCATCCTAGTAATACTCTCGTCCAAGCGCGCTTAACTTCAGAGTTCTTATAGGATCCAATATTTTAGTGATGGTATCATCGCATGTGATGTGCAATGTGTCCATCTCCCCTTAATGTTATCATACTCCGATTTTAATGTTATCATACTTCGAACATGATTTGAGCTATATTTTAATGTTGTCTCATACTCCGAAATAGGTACAAAGCTTCGGAGGCCGTTTTGAGGTCATAAACAACGTTTTTTTTAGTTCTGTCACCGCGCTCGCACTCACACAAACCATCATTGAAATACCTCTTGATTTTCAAACTTCTACATTTTCGGATGGAACTTCTCGTTAGCTTTCCAACGAGCCAAATAACGCCCCCGTCGGAGTTACGAGTCAAAAGTTAAGGCCATTTTACCAAATGTATTCGGATTTCCTATTTGCAAACCGAATCAAACTTGTTACCCAAAAGAAACATTGGAGAGCACATCGTGTTGTTCCAGAAAGTACAAGAATGCTCTGATCAGATTTACGAGTCAAAAGTTATGATGTTTTTACTAACCATGCGGAATATGTACAAGAGTCATCACAGACGGTTTTATACTAAAATCGTCTGTGATATCAGCAATATCACAGACAGTTTCTAAATAGAACTGCCCGTGATGGATACAGGAGTCATCACAAACGATTTTATTTTATAATAAAACCGTCTGTGATATTGTTGTACATCAGAGACATATCACAGACCGTTTCTATATAAAACCGTATGTGATGTTCTCACTAATGGTTGCACTATAGAACCATCTGTAATATTACTCATCATAGACGGTTTATCAAAACCGTTTGTGATAAAACGTCTAATATAAATCTTTTTGTAGTAGTGTCATTTGAGTTAGGCACAAGACAAGGATGTCGCATGCGGTATATGATCATAACTTTGTACCTAAGTTGGCATTGTTGTTTCGGAGGATGACGCTAGGAGAGAGAGATCAAACAGAGGAGGATCATACAGCATATAGGTGTGCAACAATTTGGAGTCCTGCACTCCTGCTGAGATAGGTGTCTGTTTACTCGACCGATAGCCTGCTTGCTCTCAGGCTGCTTCTGGGAGATTTTGTATTGCTGCTAATTTTTTCCGTGCTTAGTGTGTCTGGATTTCAATAGCGTTGCTCCCGGATGTGATATGGAGATGGACCTCATGCTCATATTACAGTCTTTGCTGCATTCCTCATGCTCGTATTGAAACGACCCAAAAATTCAAAATGAATTTATTTGGGGTTTAATTCAAATTTTCGAGTTCAAATTTGAATTTGGAGATTTGAATTTGCTTTTATTTGATTTGGTTTTCGTTTTTCGGTTTTGGGCCGATTTCCTCTTAGCCTTCGGCCCGTTGCTTTTCCCTACCCGTTTGGCCTCCTGGCCTTCGGCCTCCTCCGCCACCGGCCCAGCTCCCGGCAAGCTCCGTCTCCCCGCCTTGCGCCGCTGCCCGCCATGCTTTGCCAGCCAGCGCCGCCGCCGCCTTCTGCCGCCACTTTGCTCGGTCTCCCGACCATGGCCGTTTCGCGCGCCCGTCGCTCGCGCGCCAAACCAGCCGCCCGCCAGCGTCATGCGCCGCCTCGCCTCGCCGCCGTCGCGTCCTTGTCCCACCTCGCCTCGCCAAGCCCTATAAAAGCCGCGCCCGCCCGCTTCATTCCTCGCCCGCTCCCCGCCTCGCCGGTGAGCCCCTCCTCCCTCGCCTCCGTCTTCCTGGCCAGCGCCTGCCGCCGCCGCCGCCCCTGCCTTGCCCTAACCCTAGCCCTCCTCACTGCCTGCTCGCGTGGGCACCCGACCAATGCGCGCCAGGCCGCCCCTCGCCGCTTTGGGCCTTGGCCCATTTAGCCGGCCGAAACCAGCCCAACACTGTGCGAACAGTGTTTCCGATTTTCGGATTTAATAAATCCTTTATTAAATCCGAAAAATCAAATTAAAAATCCAAAAAAATGCCGGAAAAATCCCTGAAAATTCCGTGAGCCCTAGAAATCCACCAAATACACTACCCGAACCGTTTCGATCCACTGAGTCCAAAAATGCCCTCCGTTCCTAAATCCGGAGTTCCCAAAATTCCGAATTACCCGTTTCGCCCCTGTTCTCTCTCTCGGCCCGGTTCCGGTTTTTGGTTTCGTTTTCGTTTCCGTTTCTTTTCGTTTTCCGTTTGTTTATTTGCCGTTCGTTCTTGTCGCGCTAGATCCAGACGTTGGACAGTTCCAGGAGCAGACACAGATCCCGGAGCAGACGTTGGACCCGACAGGAGCCCCGGCGACTACGCCGACTTCTGATTCACCGATCCGATCGCCGAGCAAGGCAAGCCGTACCCCTTTGATCATGTTGAACCTATCATGCCATGTTATGCTTAATAATTACTTTCTATCGCATTATTTTACTGTATGTTGAATTATTGAAAATCGTATTTTAGAATGACATGATACCTAGGTAATGCCGAAATTGCTTATGAAACCTCCTTGAATATATTGAACCTTATTATATCCATTGTAACCCTAGATGTTGATATTATTAAATAAATTATTGTTATTCTTGTAATTAGTTCAAATGCTTTTGAAAATGGAAAATGGAAGTGTTGCTGAATCTTTGATTCGGAGGTTTTGGAAAAGTGTTGCAGTCAGGGGGACAGTATCGGATTAATCCCGGAGTGGATGAGATTCCGATCCCCGGCTGGTGTTTGAGTCGTGGTTTGTTTCCTGGCAAAGTAAGGTTAATAAAACCCCTTGAGCAAAGTAAATAACTTAAGTTTTCGCTCAACCGCAAGTCGGACTGATCAGCGGATCTGTTTCCGACATAACCAAGTAAATTGGATCATTCCTGGAAACTCGCAACTAAAGTTGGTAGGACGATAGGCGCTCATTGGAACGAGGTTTCCGGATGAGACGTTCAGGGCTATCGGCAAATAAACTAAAGCCGGGAATGATTCAACAAAAGGTTGTGATTATCTTGACCCGGCCGCATGCACTTAGGTTGCATGTTAATTCATGATTGGCATTAACGGTCATAGATGTCTTGTGGGTAAAGCTGAGCACCTCTGCAGAGTTAATGATGGTAATCGATTACGCCGTACTTCCGGTTAATGAAGTTTAAGTTGGAATTGGGGTGATACCCGTAACCAAGCTCAAGTAATTGGTTGTTTCGGAATTCGGAGAAAGTGGTTAAGTGTTGTGAACTTGTGGAAAACCCCCTTACTACTTATTTGTGGTCTGTGCTTCAAATGTAAAATGAATTGAAAAAGAAAACTGCATCCAGATACTTAAACCCTTGTCCCTTCCATTGGAAAATCCCCTGCATATAATATTCAGTGGTTCCGTACGACTTGTTGAGTACTCCCGTACTCACCCTTGCAACCCCCGCCCTTTCAGAGTTCGAAGATGCTGGAGCCTACCAGGAGGTCGTAGATGGCGATCTTGTTTGGTTTTAGGTCTTGGTCTTTTGCTCAGGCCTGCCTGTGCGGTGTTTTGATTGTAAGTTATTCGGGCCCTGCTGCGCCCTCTTTTGTAAAAACCCTGGCCGTTAGGCCCTATATTGAATAAAAAGTGTTGAATTGGCTTTTGCCAGGCAATTGTACTCTTGTTTTCCAACCGTTAATCGTCCTGGGTAACGGTTGCGAGTCTCGGATCTGCCCCTAAAAAGGCGGTCCGTCACACGTATTACAGTCACAATTCACAAGGCTGACGACAAGGAAGGCGTTGGGAGCGCCGCCGGCCGGGGGCTCATTATTCGGTGCAGCCACGGCGGCCGGCGGGGTGGGGGGGTGGGGCAACCGGGGCGACGACGGCAAGAAACGGGCAGCACTGGAGCGTTCGGCGAATTTTTTTATTTAATATTTATTTTAAATCTTTTTTTCAAAAATAATCAACCGAACATAAAAATAGCAAAAATGGGTGCCTGTCGCCCGAGTATGGGGCGACAGGGACCTAAATGCAAAAAAAAAATTCAGCATTTTCGGACTCTATCTTCAAATAAATAAAAAATAGTTCAAACAATGTCGAAAAATTTTGAAACTTTTTTTGAATGATCCTAACACATCACTTATGTTCCCATAAAAATTTCAGACAATTATCAAGCATGAGGAATTTTTTAAAAATCTATGATCTCTTCATATTCGCGACCGTCTCTGATTTTTAAAAAATTCTTCATGCTTGATAATTGTCTGAAATTTTTATGGGAAGATTAGTGATGTATCAGGATCATCCAAAAAAAATTTCAAAATTTTTTGACGTCGTTTGAACCATTTTTTATTCATTTGAAGATTGAGTGCAAAAAACGCTAAATTTTTTTTTGCATTTAGGTCCCTGTCGCCCCATACTCGGGCGACGGGCACCTATTTTTGCTATTTTTATGTTCGGTTGATTATTTTTGAAAAAAAGATTTAAAATAAATATTAAATAAAAAAATTCAGCGTTCGGCACGGGGAGCAGGCTGCCGTAGGGCACCGTTGGGCCACCAAGAAGTAGCCATGGGCCGGGAGCGTTAATAGCTTTGTGCGAAGGGAAGGCCGACCGGGCAGAGAAAAGAATTGCGTGCATGCCTAACTGCCCGTGCCCAACTTTACAGTTTACACTGTCTTTTGTTTGAGATTTTGAGGAAATTTGGGGCGGGCAGAGCATAATGTAGCAGCAATATGTCAGGCCCATTGGCTAGGACGCTTGCTGGGATTTAGCTGGTTCAAAATGTTTAAAAAGGGAGCATTTTTCACTCTACGGTGTGGCTGAAAACCGAATGAAAATTTCGGGAGGGTGCAGGAAGATCATTTGAGCTGAACAAAGTAAGCAGTCTGTGATTTCCAAACCAGCAAAATAGCCATTTGAAGTTTGAACTCTGTTTCGGAAATATGGTCATTCGATTCGAAACTTTCTAAGCAAAAAAAGAAAAGAATTTGCACCAGCCGGGAATCGAACCCGGGTCTGTACCGTGGCAGGGTACTATTCTACCACTAGACCACTGGTGCTGTGACGGTCCCTGTCTCCGTATAAGCTCATTCAAAACAAACGTGCCGTAACTGACCCTCGAGGCTGTAAGCCTGATGCAAGCCCGCAATCAGCGTCTAACCTGCAACTGTTGGCATCTTGCTGCTCTGACTCAGCCCTGCGCTGAAAACCCTCACCTGCCCTTTCCTCCTCTTCCTTAATGAAACCACGGACGAAACAGTACAGGCCATGGGAAATATGCTCGACAGTCGTGCGCACGCGCGGCGGTACCAGCTGCGCTTTCGGAATTAACGTACTTCCAGAAGTAGCAGAGCTCAAGAAACGAAACCCTCATGCCAAATCTTTTCCAGCCTCTTGTTTCCAACTTCGTCTTCTCCCCAGAGCAGCGATATGCCGCATACACGGCGAGAAAAAAAAAGAACGAGATAATCACACACCCTCTTCCTCTTCCCCGTGCTGTGCTCACGAAACGGATGTGCCTGCAGCGGTGGTCACCCTTTCCCGCGGTCGCTGTCCCCTTCCTCCCCAGGCTCACAGACGCAGCAGCGGCAGTGACGCAAGCTTGCTCTTGTCCTACGGCTCGCGTCGCCACCCAGCTCTGCACCAGCTGCAGCTCGTCAGAGAAACAGTAGGGATGGACGAGTAGTAGATCAGTACCACAGACAGCGAAACAAAGGGAATTAAAGAGGGAATTGGAGCCTAGCACACAGGTCCGGATCTGGTCCGGCTCCCCTGGACCGAGAGGGTGGATAGGGCTAGCGTAGGCCGGCCGGTCCATGTGAACACGGCCGATGCTGGAGTTTGGAGCGCGCAAGTCGCTGCCATGTAGGAACGTGTTCTGTGTTCTGTACTCCGTAGCGTCTGATAAGCCTGACAGCTACGTTTCGATGGATCTATCGAGCCGACGAGAACCGCAGCTAGCCCGTCTCGTCGAAGTGCCATTATTTGATGGTTGATTTTTTTAAGATAATAGAAGGATTTTATTAATCTTTCGGCCTCTCCGAGATACACACAACAACCAATTATTTGATGGTTGATGCTACAAGCGAAAAGGACCAAATATAGCGACCTCTTTGTTGTTCTTTTTTCCTTAATTAAAGAAAGGGAGTGTATAGACATCATCCGGATATTTTTGTCCCAAGCTTATGGGTTCTAATCTTGATGATAGAACTTGTGAGGATATGGTTTGCTTGCCGCAATTGGTAGATCCTAAATATGTATAGCTAGAAGCTGTCGTTAAGGGTGTGTTTAATTGCTTGCACCAAGTGATACATATATGAGATGGTTCAAAAAAACGTCATCCATGTGTTTGGTTGCTTCAATGAAACCATTCTATCCTGTACCAAGTGATATAAATTTTATGAATATTCCCTATAGATATTGAACCATTCTATTCACCAAAAAATTAGAATTAAATTGTACAAAACCATTCCATCTCATTCAACATCATCCCATCAAACAAACAAATCCAAAGATAACCTACCGTATGTGTTGACATGCAGCGTACGTGTGCGTACACGACCTGGTACGTGCACACGTCTCTTCCGGAAATACTGGCGTAGTAAGTACGTACGTACGTACGTGGAGTGAGTGAGTAACAGTGTGGCGTGTGCAGAGATCTCAACATTGGCCAGACGACAACCCCGTACCTATCTTCCTGCGTTGGCTCGCTGGTTTTCGTGGGCATATTTGCGACGCCGACGAGCTTTTGTGGTGAGATGCGCGCCGGCGCGGGGGGCACGAGCCGTGTACACGACGGTGCCGCGTTGGTTGCGACTGTGTTCTCCGGTGATTTTCGGGGGCGTTCGTTGCCGATGCCTGCGGGCGTGTTGCTTTCGATGGGGTGGTTGGCTAATCTCGTCTGCGCGCGGTGTACACAGTGCTCGTGCACCGGCGGTCCCCGGCGCGTACGGCCGAAAGCAAGCGAGCGAGCGCGCTCTTAATTAGCCGGCGCTTTCCCGGACGGGACACACGGAGCCTCCACGACGTTGTGTGCATCCGAAGCATGTATGGTCTCCACCCTCGGCAGCAAAAGAAGCCAGGGAGAAGGATCCGATTCCGAGGCACGTCACTCTCTTCGACCACTAGCAGCCTTGATCTTGAACACTAACTTCCATAAGCTGCAAGCTGATAATGCCGTGCGTGCCAGTGCACCGTAAGACTTGTCGATGGCATATATGTTTTAGTAAACGAGCCGGAGGCCGTGATGGGGAGTGGGGACTGGCAAGACGACGCACAAGAGTACTACTAGTACTGCACGAGGGTAAACAGATGCCTATAAATTAATGCAGGTCCCAGAAGTAGCTAGCCAGCCCGCTGAAGAGACTAGGCCAGAGCTGAGTGAGATCCTGCAGAGAGAGTTCAGTAATGGCGGTGACCGAGAACCTGGCCATGGAGAGCGGCGAGCAGGGAGCGGAGTACGCGCAGGACGGCTCGGTGGATCTCCGGGGCAACCCCGTCCTCCGGTCCAAGAGAGGCGGCTTGACTGCCTGCTCCTTCATCGTAGGTACGACGTCCTAAGTAATATAATGTGCGTTTTCCATGCGTCAATCCTTCGTCCGTCTCTGACCTGCTTGTATGGTATGGCGCCATGGGTGATGAAACTATGAACCACCGTGCGGTGTGTAGTTTACGAGCTGTTTGAGAGGATGGCGTACTACGGGATAGCGTCGAACCTGGTGATCTACATGACGGATAAGCTCCACCAGGGGACGGTGGAGGCATCAAACAACGTCACAAACTGGTCCGGCACCGTCTTCATCACGCCCTTGCTCGGCGCGTACGTCGCCGACGCATACCTCGGCCGCTACTGGACCTTCGTCGCCGGCTCCGCCATATACTTCGTGGTAATTCATTAATCATCCTAGCTCCTCACTAGTGCTTCCAAGTTTCATCTTTAATCTTCTTGATTTTGAAATTAAGGTACAAGTAATATACTGTACTAGTACTACGTCGCTAGCTAGCTAGCTAGCACGTTCTGTAGCGGCTGTGAACGACTTTTGTGCTCCGAGATTGGTGGGCTTTCTTCACCCCCTCTCTTTATCCCTAACTAGCAAAATAGCCCGTGCTAGGTATATTACTTCCTTTTATTTATTTCTTCAACTTTAAAGGTATCTCCTCATGCTTGAATATAGATGCCATGTAAATTTATTGCTAGTCTTTCGGTCTTTGGTCTTTGTATGCATAATCCGATTGAGACAATAGTCTTAACATGTATTCTTCTCTCTTCTTGTTCATTCCGGTACTATAGCTTCAATTCTACCTCTGCTTGGCCTCTCAAAAGCTAAACATACATTTGTTAATCAATGATTAATCATAGCTATAGTATGCTAAATTAAGGATTGGATTCCCCCCCCCCCCCTATAACGTGCTCGTCTTAACTTTATACTAAAATCTAGATCAATCTAAAAATGCTATTTTCTATGGCAATATTTTTTTTATTATCGCTATCATTAATTATATCAAAAAATTTAAAAAGCTAAAGGCACAACTAATAGCATTTGAGAGATTAGGAGCCAAGAAAACGTACCGTCAATCACAATTTATGTTTTCCTTTTTCTTGTCTCACTCTTTTTCTCTTTTGGCAGCATGTTTATAATCATGGATGTATGCTTTATTTTTCTTTCCTCTTACTGTTCTTCTTCTATCCTTCAATGACAACTTTCTTGTGTGTCTGAACAGGTCAAGTTTTACAAAACAGATGGTTTCTTTTTCTTTACCTTTTTAAACCACCGGAAGTGTTTTTAAAACCCAATCTCTAAGCAAGAAAACTTCGCTTTACTTGACCAGATATTGTACATCCCTAAGCAATAACATTTAATGGGCACTGCAATACATTTTTAATTATGGTCCATCTGAATAAGGGCCAGATGTTTTGCTTTTTTGTGAGAATTTTTACATTTTTTTCTTTTTAATAACATTCAATTGTTAATATAGTTCAATTTTAATTATGGTCCACCGAATTAGTTAATATAGTTCAATTTTAATTATGGTCCACCGAATTAAGCACCAGATGTTTCTCTTTTTTGTGAGAAATTCTAAAATATTTCTTTTTTTCTTATCAACTCTAAAAAAATTATTATGTGCTATTAATATATAATAGATTTCACTTCTCACAGATCACTACGTCAGATCTTTGAATATCCACAAATAATCCCACCAAACGTGTGGTTAGTGAATTCCAATCGTGACCATTAGATATAAGATGCGGGTGTCATACAAGTTGGACTAGTCACGCTTTGGTTGCCAACTAATTTGATTATTACGCTCGTCACAATTCACAATCTTCCATTTCGTGATGATTGATGTTGTCATTAGAGAGTTAATACAAAATTTGGACAACCCAAATTATTGGATACCGTACTTAAACAACAACGGGTGAGATTTTATTTGTAAAATAAAATGTACAGTAGCACTTTTGCGCTTTCTAAAACTACTTTGCACATATATTGAAGCAATATTGTTCACTGAAGTATCTAGCTCTATCTCAGGTTTACAATTAGTAAATTTAAGTACAAGTCACTTTTTATATGCAAGTAGTTCACTTGCCTACATATCAAAGTCGAGTGAACTTGGCAACTTGGTGGAGTTTGATGTCAACCATTCAATCATTCACTCGGGATCCATTACTAAAATGTAGCATTTTTATCCCATAAAAGTGAGTTTAGATCCTAAACATGAATTTAAAAATATATGGATTAGATATTTTGTGAGAGAGACTAATACTTGACCCAACCTAAGTATCAAACACTTAGTACATCACTACATACATGGTAGGACATGTATTGAGTTTCTAGATGGTGGAAACAACTTGCTAACCCCGTCATCTTAAGGTTCACAATCATGTGACACAGGTTCAAATCCCAGAAAATATTAGTGGAAAATCTACACAAATAACCCACCCAACCGACGGTTAGTAGAATTCGAACCCTGGCTATCAGCCAAAGGTTGGCTGGGACATATATGTTATGTGGACTGTTATTTTTCCCTAATTCAACCTTCCTTTTTGTTTACTTAATCACCAGTGCATAACTAGGGTAAACACATATAAATTGGTGGAGTGCAACTTAAGTTTTTTTTCCGATATAATCAGTACCGGTAGTTTTCATATATCATGTTCCAATAAAGATTTTGAGCATGTGGTAGGAAATAACTATCAAAGGCTGTTATGTCTTACTTTTCGTTAATTACTAGCGCATTGGACTTAAATAATGTTACAACGTTATTATCATGTAGTCCCATCATGCGTGTGAAATGTTTTGCAGTTGCTACTCTACAAGTCAATGCACGAGGCATTGTGGTCCCCAACTAGTGATGTCATATCTGTTTTCTTGTTTGTCAGCAACATCAGTCGCTACTATCACTGGAAACTTAGAACTGTTCACTTGGTTACTTCCTTTTTTTGTTAAAAAAAATAGTGCCTTCCAAATTTTGTTCACAAAAACAGCCTCATTCGTGCTACAGTACCATTAAAGCAATGTCCTGTGCTACAATACAAGAGGACATACTATTCCGCGCTTTCGTCTTCGCGGAATTCGCACGCCACGTCGATTCCCGCACTTGCCGAGCGCGGCAATTGGCATTCCGTGGCTTCAGAGCGCTGCAAGTCAGTTGATGCCGTGCTCAGAGCCGCTTCTCTTGTCGTTCAGTTGCCGCGGTCCTGGCACAGCTTCTTGGCCTTTCACGGTTTCCTGACGCGGAAGGTGTTAGGTGTCAATCCCTAAACCTTCCACCGTGGCGAAAGATGTTAGCTTTACAAGAAAAAATTGAAAAGGAGTTATTTGAAAAAAAAAATAAAGAAAAAAAGTTAGATGAGTGAATAGTTCAAAAACTTACACACCTAGCTCTGCCAATGTGAGCACAAAAGGACACCGTCATAGAGACAGGACACTTGTCTTGTACTGGCGACTGGCGAGGGAGGTTCCGAAATACTCCTGATTCCTGTCTACTATGTGCAAGATTTGTTTAAGCCGAATCATCGTAGGTTCTAGTCTTCCAGATAATAAAGACGGTCCCATGCCTATTTTTTCTGTCTAATAAAAACAAAGATTTTTTATGACACTAAATCTAATAAAGACCATTCATTATTTTTGATTTAATGAATCAGATTAACTAGTACTTATATATATTTTCTTTTATCGTATAGTAGTAGAAATATCTTTAATAAATCAATAATTAGATTTGATTTCTACTACATATTATATACTATCAGTATAATGCATCGTAAAACTTTAATAAAAATATATTTAAAATGTAGAAATTTAACATAAAATAGTTTCGTTCTTACATGAGACTGAAAAATGCCCTCGTTCTATTCTGAAGGGACCTGAAACTGGAAGGCATAGAAATCAGCGATTCCCATCATCCCATGCAGGGTTCGCAATTTCGATCGAAATTCTCGAATTTCGATCGAAATTCGAGATTTCGAGCCTGATCGAAATGCAATACCGAGCGAAAAACCGAGCAAATTCAAATTTAAATTCAAAAAATTTTAAAAATTTGAGAAAATTTAACTAAAAACTCTCTAAAATAAGTATTAATAGTTTTGTAACCTTTAGGATGAAAATTGGTTGAAAAATTGAAATTTTCGAATCTTCAAAAGTATGGATGCTTTATAAAAGTCAATTGAGTAATAAATGATCATTTAGGAGTGAAACCGTCAAAGTAATGCATATTTTTGCATTTGTATTGATATGTGCCAAGTTTTAATTATGTGAACTGAGTCATGTAATTTTTTATAAAAATCTAACAGTGTATCTATTCCTATTTATTAATTGCTGTTTTTGATTTTAGAAAAGCACTAAATGAATTCAAAAATTGTTGAAATTTCTCTCGAGTGTTTTATAGATGAAATGGGATTTTATAAGATTTTTTTACAATTTTTTAATATTTTACGAAAAAAATCAAGTTCGAAGACATTTTTCAACTGTAACCGTTTTTCGAAAATTTCGATCGAAATTCGATCTTTTCGAACGAATTTCGTTCAATTTTCGCGAAATTCGCCCGGCAATTTGACCAGCTTTTGAATTCGTTTGACTTTCGAACCATTTGATTTAGAGCGAATTTCGAGCGATTTTTACCGATTTTCGATTTTCGTCCCGATTTTCCAAAAAGGAAAAGTGGAACCCTGATCCCATGCACATCATATCACCTTGGATCATCTAAAGTTACTTCAGAAATGACGTGGATGCTTACGTTGAACATTAATGCAGGGAATGTTGTTGCTGACTCTGGCCGTCACCGTGCCGTCGCTAAAGCCGCCGCCGTGCGACGGCAGCGTCTGCCGGCCGGCCTCGGCCCTGCAGCTGGGCGTCTACTTCGGGGGGCTGTACATCATCGCCTTTGGCAACGGCGGCACCAAGCCGAACATCTCGACCATCGCCGCCGACCAGTTCGACGATTTCGACGCGCGGGAGAAGATGCACAAGCTCTCCCTCTTCAACTGGTGGATGTTCACCATCTTCACGGGCATCCTCTTCTCCTCCACCGTCCTCGTCTACCTCCAGGACAACGTCAGCTGGTCCGTCGGCTACGGCATCCCCACGCTCGGCCTCATGATCTCCATCTCCGTCTTCGTCGCCGGCACGCCGCTGTACCGGCACAAGGTGCCGCAGGGCAGCCCGTTCACGTGCATGGGCAAGGTGGTCGCCGCCGCCATCTGCAAGTGGCGCCTCCCCGTGCCGGCCGACGCCAAGGAGCTGCACGAGCTGGACCTCGAGGTGTACACGAGGAAACGCAAGTTCCGGATGGACTCCACCAACGCCATGAGGTTCCTGAACAAGGCCGCCGTGAAGGAGGACGACGGCGGCTCCTCGCCGGAGAAGTGGAGCCTGTGCACGGTGAGCCAAGTGGAGGAGACCAAGCAGATCGTCAAGCTGATCCCCCTAGTCGTGACGATGTTCGTGCCGTGCACGCTCATCGCCCAGACGAACACCCTTTTCGTGAAGCAGGGCACGACCATGAACCGGCACATCGGGCCGCACTTCCAGATCCCCCCGGCCAGCCTCGGCGTGTTCGTCACACTGACCATGCTCATCGCCATCGCTGTCTACGACCGGTTCTTCGTCAAGGCCATCCGGAAGTTTACCAAGAATCCCAGGGGGATCACCTTATTGAAGAGGATGGGCATTGGCATGTTGCTGCAGATCGTAACAATGGCGACGGCGTCGGTGATCGACAACCGGAGGCTGAGCTATGCGCGGAGCCACGGCCTGGACAAGACTGGCGGGCAGCTGCCGCTCACCATCTTCGTGCTGCTGCCCCAGTTCGTTCTAATGGGCTTGGCGGACGCGTTTCTGGTTGTGGGCAAGATCGAGTTCTTCTACGACCAGGCGCCGGAGAGCATGAAGAGCCTGGGCACGGCCATGTCCCTGACGGCGTACGGCATCGGTAACATCCTCAGCAGCTTCTTCCTCTCCGTCGTGTCACGTATCACGCGCGAGAGGGGGAACCCCTGGGTGACCAACAACCTCAACGCCTCGCACCTCGACTACTACTACGCGTTCCTCACCGTGCTCGGCGCCATCAACTTCCTGGCCTTCCTGGTGCTCAGCAGCAGGTATTCGTACAAGGCTGAATCGACCGAGACGATCGACATTGTCATGGGCGCGCAGGGGGAGACAGCCAAGGTTCACTCAGAGCCCAAGGCTTGAGCTAATTCAGCTCTGTAAAAGGGGTAGCCATGATGCGAATCGTCCTGTATCTCACTGCGAAATGCACTACATTGTAGGCACCTGCCTATTACCATCCTGTAAAGAACACAGAATTTCGAACAAGTACTGTTTTCACGAGGACATACATAATAATACTCTTTAAAACTCCTAGGGTGGTTGATTTTGTTTTGGGATTTGGTAAATATCATCCGGATGTTTTGTTTGCTGAAATCACTTAAATCTAGGAGTATTGGATCATTGTTGAGATTCGAGAGTATCGATTACTTTTGTTTTTTTGGTTAGGAATTTCGTCTAAACAAAAGAAATACTGGACTCCCAGCTCAGCCACGTCAGCTCCTTTGCGATGAGACCCTTAAAAACAATACAAAATACTACTCTTTAAAGCGCCTAGGATTGCCGGCCTTCCAGCTCAGCCACATCATGTCCTTCGCGGTGAAGCCCTTCAGAAAATACGAAACTACGGAAAGTCCTTCCACTGGTTTTTTTTTTTTTTTTTGAAAAATGGAGTCCGTGGTTCGGCATATTCACGAAGGGGTCCTCCACGGTAAACTAAAATTATGGATATGTCCTTTCACCATTTTTTTTGCAAAAAGAACATGTGGTTCCGTATATCTGCAAAATGGTCCTCCACCTGTTTTTTTGCAATCACGGATAGGTCCTTGCATTATTTTTCCAAAAAAGCCCCCTGTTTCCACAAATTCACGAACAGGTCATCCACCGGTTCTTTTGCACAAAGAACCCGTGGTTACACAAATTCACTTACGGTTCCTAGCAAGCTAATTTTTTTTTTAAAAAAAACACGATGTCTCCTAGTGAACCTTTTTTTAAAAAACACAAACAAGTCCTCCACTGGTTTTTTAAACAAAGAACTCTTTGATTACACAAATTCGTCGACAGTTCTTAGCCAGACAATTAAAAAAAAAACACTACCAAAAAACTGAAATTACATTTTTTTGCACAAAAAACTCAGGCCAATTTTTTCACACAGCGCGGCATCGTGCGCGGCTCGACCTAGTTATAAGTAGATTGATCTCAACTATGAAATCTTTGGTTGGCGTCATGCTCTGTGTGTGTATTATAATACTGTTTAAAATCCCATGAAAAAAATAAAAACTGCTTGTGCATATATCTGCATGTACTATTCAAGTTTATAAGGCGTATTTCTGCTTGGAATATAGACCAAGAAAGTGTTGAAAATAATTAGATTACCCCTGATTATTATCACTAAGAACTATGCTCAATGCATATATGTAAATAATATAAAATAAAGATAGATATTTATTAAGGGTATATAGAAAACATCACACTAATTTTATGTTAGAATATAAAATACGTCATATATTTATGAATAAGATAATTAAAAAATAAGCATTATAAACTTGAATAGAGGGAGTATTATGTTGAGAGATTAGTCCATTTGGTTCACTCTCCTCGCTCTCTCTTCCTCATGCCCACTCCAAAGGAGAGAGAGAAGAGAGCACGAATCTCGGAGCACCTTGGATGGTGGGAACAGTGCGTGCGGGTGGATGCACATGTGGGAAAAACACACTCCAGACAAGAGCTTTTTTGGTTCATGAATTCAACTGGAAATTGTTCAATTGAGATATATACCAGGTAAACTAGGTGTCCCAAACAGGACATAAATTCTATGCGATGGGCCTAAACCATAGAAGGCAAAAGCTAAAGCTGCTCCATGACTCCATGTACCAGTAATACCTTTCATTCCGGCGCAGTTCATTTCAAAGCTTTTTGCGCGCAGTACAGATTTGAGATTTGCTTCATGACTTTCTGAACAATTGGACGAGTTGATTCGTGACATTACTGCTTTGTGATCCATTGATAGCTTATAAATGTGGCGCACAAATCAGTGATCGGGACCTCCAGTTCAAAGTCTTCTGCAGTTGTTGTCTGGAGCGGAGTGACTTGTTTGACTGACATGCATTTTCTTCAGAAGTTGCAGTAGACAGCAGCTCTACGCATCAATAAGTGAACTGGCCATGTGAATGGTCAAATGGATAAAGACAAGTGCTACTTCTCTTGATGTAAGAACAGATAACTCGGCGAAGATAAATGCAAAGCCAGCCAAGTTAAGTTGTGGTTGGGGATTGGGTGAAAAATGTCGATAAGAATACGTCAACTGGTACTACAGGATGACTTCTGTACCTGCATGCCAAATCAGTGTGCATGATAGAGAGGTGAAGCGCATTAACTAAACGTGCGTATAATCATTAATACTAAAAAAATGGCATTGTTAACCATTAGGAAAATTGACTTAAGGCAACTTGCAAATAACAAAACAGAAAAGGAAATTATACTCTTTATTTCTTTATCAAACCTCGTAACAAAAGGCTTGTCACTGGCAGGGCGTTTAAAAGTTTGAACACACGTTCCAAAGTCTGTGGCATTCCTTTTCAGAAAATCTGAAAAATGCGCATACAAATGAACTTTTGCTTAAAAAAAGAACTCTGCAGTACTTGTTCAGAGAAAAATATTCTCCCACATGTCACATCATACATAGTACGGATGCAAACGGTGCAAAAATCATTTTCCAGCCACAATGGATGGAACGAAGCGACCTTTGAAAGCTCAAATGGAGAACAGTACGGGGCGATGAGCCCATTAAAAATGGTCAAAATAAGAATCCTGACTAGTATGATAAGTACAACAATTACACCGAGTCATCATCATAATCATCATCCATAAAACAAAGTCCGGAGACTTCCCAGCCAGACCATCCACCTCCCTCTTCTTTTGCGAAAAGGTCCCTCCATTCTTTTAAATTACGGATAGGTCCTTCCGAATTACGAAAAAAACCTTTGCGATTTTTGTGAGGGCAAAAAAATGGCTTCCGAATCGCGTTTAGATCCCTCGTTCGTTACTTTATGGAAAAAAATCTCACGTTAAATATAAATCGCAAACGAGCCAATTTCTACTTTTTCGGGATAGCGGTGAGGTCCAAAAATATAACAAACAGGTTCTCGGTTTTTACATACAGGTCATTTCTCCGTTTTTCTCGGAAAAAATATTTTCGTCAACAGAAATATGTTGACTTTTTTTCAGCTCGATCTCTAATATTTCTCGAACCTCCAAAAATTTTGAAAATACATCTAGGTTTATTTTTCTGTGAAAGAAAAACGTAAAATCATTTTTCGTTCACGCGCGATGTGCGTCACGTTTATTGTCCTAGTTACCATCACTGGACAGTGGAAAAAAAAGGCTCTCGTTGATTATGTTTCTGAAAACTTTCGTATTCATTCATCGAAAGATGACTGAAAAAAGAAGTTGTCATCGTCGCGTCGATAGTGCTAGCTTTGGACCGAGGACTGAGTTGATTGACCGGGAAACCTAGAAATCTATCCATTTTCAACCCGATTAATGCATTTGACCCATTTGTTAAGATCCGATTGAGTCATTCACGAACATTATTGGCTATACTAGTATACCACTGGCTGACCACTGAGGCATGCGTACATCTTTGACTAACTTTCGAGGCGTCACTTTCATCTTTCAGTCGAAAGGAACTACTTCCGATGTTAGTATTCGTCATGTGTCAAGAGCTCGAGATTTCTTTACCCTTTTCCAGGAACAGATTCGATTTAAACCTTATCTGGTTTAGCTGTTTAAGCTAGCACCTGGGCGTTTCAACAATTCAGTTGTTACAAGTTACAAGCAGGGAAAGAAAGAGGCGCTCTCTGAATCGGAGAGAGAGAGAGAGAGAGACGCTCTCTGAAAGAAACAAGGGGAAAAAAGAGAGACGTTGAGAGAGAGAGAGAGGAATGGTGAAGGTGCCTTGCGGGTAATAGGGCCTGGGCCTTACGACTTACGAGCCTTTCTGGCTGGGCTCCTATTTTTTTTTTCCCAATTGTGGCACGTTTCCGTTTTTTCGAAGCCTTTTTGTTTAGGATTCTACGGGATACTCCCTCTGTCCCACAAAGAGTGCATTTCTAGTGTTCAAATTTTGTCCCACAAAGAATGCATCTTTAGTCTGTAGGGCCCAGCTGTAAGTGTATGCATGCTCATTTAAGTGCTTGTGGAAACCGAAGCACCACCATGCTTGTGTATGGAGTAATAAGGGGCACATTAGTCATTTACCTTGCACACTAATCTGTCTTAAAAATCCTAGAAATGCACTCTTTGTGAGACAGAGGGAGTAGTCGACAACCCATGATACATGTTTGGGCAGGTTGTTCTTCTTGGGCTTTTGCTGGCGAAGCCCGTTCGAATTCCCACCAACTGTACTATCAAGTCTCTAGTCAAATTCCGTGATCCTCTCTCTCTCACACACACGAAGAAACAGGTCAAATTCCGCGACAGCTGAACTGTGTTCGCAAAGTGTCATGTGATCATGCCTTAAGATGGGCACTTGGGCCGTGCTTTAGTAGACCGAGTTGAGGCACAGCGGTACGATCTGATTCAAATTATGATTCAACACGCCACTATTTCTTAAATTGTGCCAAGCCGAGAAACCGAACACAGTAAACAACACGATCCAGCATGGCGGCGGCACACTGGGCACGGAGGCATGTCTGGCACAGTGTCACTGCCACGGCCTGCAATAGAGCACGCTGACCGCCCGCGATCCTCTCTCTCTCTCAAAGAAAAAGGTCAAATTCCGCGACAGCTGAACTGTGTTTCCAAAGTGTCATGTCCTCTAGTACCAAGCCGTCCCGGCTTGTCAATCATCTCAGCAATTCACTATTTTCACCCCCTATTCAGCTCCCAGGCACCGACGGTTTCGCCTCTCCAGGTGCTTCTAGCAATCATCGAATAAAAAAAGACGTCGTTTTGATCGGCAATTTGGCGTCGTAGAACGGCATTGCGGTAAACCACTGCAGCGGGGCATCGGTACGTGCCCTTCGTTTGCTGTGGTACCGCACTACCGCTCACGTGTGCTTTGTTGGGAATGAATCACTCAAACCCTTCTTCTCACGTTAGAAATCACTCACTGATTTCTGCTCTTTCTCTTGTAAAGGTCTCTCTCACATCAGTGCCTCACGCACACACACTTGATACAAGAAAGGAGCTAAATCACAGAAGCATAACACACACAAGCAAGCACTCTTGCCTTTCCTCTCTCTCAAGTAGTCACGCGCACACACAGCAATAAGAAAACACAAACTAATTGTTTTGGTGACGCAGCCCACACTCGGCTCACATCCTTTTTCCATTCATATATAAACTCAAAGTACATGTAAAGAGCCAGTCAAACCAATCGGCTAGCCATCATGCCATGATCCTAAATTCACGCCACCACTAATGACCACACACTAATGCATACGGAGAGCAAATACCTGGATCCGCATACCATGCAACAATACTTACCGATTCTCATGCTACTACATACTCACGACGTGCACACATGCGTGCAGGAACTAGTCACAAGCAGCTGCACCATGCACGCCACATTCTAGTACTGAAACTAATCATGCAGCTCAAGACTCAACCAAACTAATAAACATGCAAAAAACAAAATGTAGATACACTAATCTAAGATTGGTTCTAACATGCTTGGCCTACGTCTGTGCACTGTCAAAAACGCTCAAAACGAGCCGAAAATAGCCGGAGAATCCAAGACCCGCGCATGCGTCGCGTTCACCTGGAACGGCGGCGCGGGAATCGGTTTGCGGCCATATGGCAGCCAGCGCTGTTCTCCCAGCCCTCCCGCGCGCGCGCGGTCTCTCCTTCCTTTGTGGCGTCCGACCACCTCTCCCTCGGGCCGAAAGAGCACCCCGACCGCTCGATCGGCCCGGACGGAGAGATGGGGCGCCTCCAGCACCACCACCGCTCGCGCTCCTTCTGCTTCGCACGCTCCTCCGATACCACCGCCGCCACCGACCACAACGCCCGCAGTCTCCCCGCCGCGGACACCATCGACTGCCCATTCGGCCACGTCGATGGCCTCACCCGCGACGAACTCCGGGAGGCCGCGTACGAGGTCTTCTTCATGTCTTGCCGCGCCGCCGGGGGAAGGGGCGGCGCGCTCAACTACTACCCGTCGGGGGAGAGCGGAGGTGGGGACGGGTCGCCGACCATCGGCGCCGGGCCGAGGGGCGGGACCGGGATGAACGTCGTCAACAGCAGGGTCAAGCGGGCGCTGGGGCTCAAGGCTCGGAGATCGTCGCAGCCCACCACCGTGCGGAGCACCATGAACTCGTCGTCCGCGCCGGGCTCGCCCGGCCGCGCGATGCGGGGCATGAACCAGCTGTCGGCGCCGGGATCGCCTGGGAGGGCTCGGCGGCCGATGACCTCGGCGGAGATCATGCGGCAGCAGATGCGGGTCACGGAGCAGAGCGATGCCCGCCTGCGCAAGACGCTCATGCGCACCCTCGTCGGGCAGGTCCGTGCATGCACGCCATTGATGCGCACGTCACAATGTTGCATGCATGTGTTCGATTGGATGGTCTTTTTTAATGGACGAACTGTATTGCAGGTGGGACGAAAAGCGGAGACGATCATCCTGCCCCTGGAGCTGCTCCGGCAGCTGAAGCTGACCGACTTCGCCGACAGCTGTGAGAACCACCAGTGGCAGCGCCGGCAGCTCAAGCTCCTCGAGGCCGGCCTCATCCTCCACCCCTTCCTCCCGCTCGACCGCCTCAACGCTGCCGTGCTCCGGTTTCGCGAGGTCAGGAAGGTCGCCGAGGTCCGCGCCATTGACACCAGCAAGGCCTCGGACGCCATGAGTGCCCTATGCAACGCCGTACTCGCCCTCGCCTGGCGCTCCGCTCCCGGCGGCGGGCCCCCTGGCGAGGCCTGCCACTGGGCCGACGGCTACCCTCTCAATGTACTCCTCTACGTCTCGCTCCTCCAGGCCATCTTTGATCTCAAGGAGGAGACCGTCGTGCTTGACGAAGTTGACGAGCTCCTCGAGCTTATGAAGAGGACATGGACAACACTCGGCATCAACAAGATGCTGCACAACCTGTGCTTCGCTTGGGTCCTCTCCCAGCAGTACGTGGTCACCGGGCAGGCCGAGCCGGACCTCGCCGGCGCAGCCCTCGCGATGCTCACGGAGGTGGCAGCCGACGCCAAGCAGGAGAACCGTGACCCGGTGTACGTCCGGGTGCTCTCGAGCACTCTTGGGGCGATACATGACTGGTCCGAGAAGCGCCTGCTTGACTACCATGAGAGGTACGGGAAGGGCACTGGTAGCACCGGCACCGCCTCAATGGAGAGCACTTTGGCTCTGGCGCTCGACACCAGCAAGATCATCGCCGAAAGTGTGCCCGGCATGGGCATCAGTACGGCGGGCACCGATCATGAAGGCGGCAGCTTAGGGAGCTTCGCCGGCGACCGTACCGATTACTACGTTCGGTGTTCCATGCGAAGTGCCTTCACCAAGGTCAGCTAATTAAGTGGCCACATCTTGGGTACTACTCCCTCCAAAAACATTATGGATGTATAGGCATCATCCGGATGTTTTTGTCCTAAAAATTATCCAAACTTTGGACCGTACGATCAAAACACACATCCGTAGGATCAACCCACCTCTAATTCAGAGGGGTGTGCATTGATCTAAAAGCAAATCCAATGGCCCAGAATTTGGATGATAGTTGCTAAAGAAAACATCCGGGTGAAACTTATCAAAACCCAAACATTATTTTGACCATAGGGGGCTTGCAGTCAAGTCCTATTAGGTCATTTACAGTGGGAGTTTCATTTTCATTAAATGATGTGACACATCATCATGTTTGGTGACATGGCAAGATAATTATGAAGAGAGAGATAAAAAGAGTTTCATGGGAGATGAGTGAGTTTCATCTGGATGAAACCTGAGATACACGGTTACCTAGACAAAAGCTGACGTGACACTCTTGGAAACCATGTAATGAAACTCTCTATTGTGATTTGTGAATGGCCTTAATTCCGGTTAAAGATATCGTTTAAGATATATGCTTTGGAGATATAAAAAATAATAGGAGTGAAATTGTAAAAAAAAAGCTTTCGTAATATTGCACTTTTACAGCTATATGATACGAAAATTAATAATCAAAGGAGCATCTTGTTGACTCGAAAAAAGAAAAAAAAAAACTTTATTTTTTTGTGATCGGAGAGAGTATTTGACATTTGCCATATCAGTAAAGAACTGTTTTGATCCGAGGTAACGTGTACATGCAGATACTTGAGAATGGACTCGGGCAAGAGGACAGTACGATCATCGACCGGGACGACGACCCCAGCGAGATCCTGACACGGCTCGCCAAGGACACGGAGCAGCTCGCGTTGTCCGAGCGCGACAGCTTCAGCGCGGCGCTGAAGCGGTGGCACCCGTTCCCGGGTGCGGTCGCCGTGGTGACCCTCCACAGCTGCTTCGGCGTCGTGCTGAAGCAGTACCTTGCCAAGGCCGCCGGCCTGACCAACGAGTGCGTGCGCGTGCTGCATGCTGCGGGCAGGCTCGAGAAGGCCCTGGTGCAGATGCTAGTCGAGGACGTGGCGGACAGCGACGACGGCGGCAAGTCGGTGGTGAGGGAGGTGGTGCCCTATGACGTAGAGTCCATCGTGGTGGGCTTCCTCAAGACGTGGATCGACGAGAGGCTTAGGATTAGCAAGGAGTGCCTCCTAAGGGCCAAAGATACCGAGGTTTGCATATTTTGTCCATCAAACATGTCTGCGGCTACTACATTAAACGTCCAATGCAATGAGACCTCATGACGAACCTGCTGTGGCATGTTACGTGTTGTGCAGAGCTGGACACCAAGGTCCAGAAATGAGCCCTATGCGCAGTCTGCAGTGGAGCTGATGAAGCTGGCCAAGGCGACCATAGACGACTTCTTCGGTATCCCCGTGAGCGCGCTAGATGACATGGTTCGGGACCTCGCCGACGGTCTGGGGGCCATCTTTCAGGAGTACATATCTTTCGTCGCTTCTTGCGGTACGTATACGAAGAAGAAGACCTTCACTGAATCCTAATACGACGAATGTTGGGATTATGCAGATCTTGCCTTCACTGTCACTAACTTTTCCAGGGCAAACGATTTTGTGTGTTCATTCCTTGTGCTGATTTGGTTTGACGAGCAGGCAACAAGCAGAGCTACCTCCCCTCGCTGCCGGCCCTGACGAGGTGCAACCAAGACTCGAGGATCATCAAGCTCTGGAAGAGTGCGGCCACGCCGTGCAGGGTGCCCGTGTCGAGCCCGCGCGGCCGCGTGTGCCACGGCCAGAGCCTGGCGTCAGGCGGCGACAATCCGCGCCCGTCCACCAGCCGCGGCACGCAGCGCCTCTACGTCCGGCTCAACACCCTCCACTTCCTCCTCAGCCACATCCACGCGCTCGACAAGTCGCTCTCCTTCTTCTCCCGCGACAGGTGCACCTCGCTGTCCTCCGCCAACCGCCGCCTCGCGCCGTCTTCCCACTTCGATCATGCCCGCGCCGCGGCTCAGTCTGCCGTCGGCCACGTCGCCGAGGTCGCGGCGTACCGCCTCATCTTCCTGGACTCGCACCACTCGTTCTACGACGGTCTCTACGTCGGCGGCGTCACCGACGCCCGCATCCGCCCCGCTCTCCGCACACTGAAGCAGAACCTGTCGCTGCTCCTCTCCGTCGTCGTAGACCGTGCGCAGCCGGTGGCCGTGCGGGAGGTGATGAAGGCCTCGTTCCATGCGTTCTTGATGGTTCTGCTCGCCGGCGGCAGCGAGAGGAGCTTTACAAAGGAGGGCCACGTCATGGTCAAAGAGGACTTCCGGAGCCTGAAGCGCGCCTTCTGCACGCGCGGCGAGGGCCTGGTGGCCGAGGAGGTGGTCGAGAGCGAGGCTGAGGCGGCAGAAGGCGTCCTCGCGCTCATGGGGCAAACAACGGAGCAGCTCGTGGAGGAGCTCAGCATTACGTGCGAGTCCAGGGGGATGGGCTCCGCCGGCCAGAGGCTGCCGATGCCACCGACGACCAGGCGGTGGAGCCGTACGGACCCAAACACTATCCTCCGTGTGCTCTGCCACCGTGACGACGAGGTCGCCAGTCACTTCTTGAAGCGCACATTTCAGCTCCCCAAGCGGCGGTGACAATAGGCTTTGCAAGATCTTTCATTCTTGCAGCCAGGGTGTGTGTGTGTTGCAGACTTCATTTTGCAAACTAACATGAGGTGTGGATTATATGTTAAAAACAAAAAATCGCTTAAATCATTTGCAAAATTGTAGCTTTCATCGCAGGGGAAGAGAAATTGCCAGGTATTTGAAAATTCTAAGTGTGTCTTTTGCATTGCAGATGTTGGTGCATTATATTATACCAGAGTAGAAAATTAGGTCCCTAACATTGGAATCCAAACAGCAAATGTAACTCTCGTTTTCCTCCTCCCTTTTTACTGTCAGTTATATAAAGAAGACAGACCCAATTTAGAAAGGGAAACGGACTCAAATGCAGATGCAGTACATCATATTGACAATGGAATACGTTGATTGAGAAAAAAAAAACATCATATTGACAATGCCACAGAAGTTGTACCATACCATGGAGTGACGATGTTTACAACACATTAAAGAATAGACAAGTAACATCTTTGAAGAAACCTAACTGATTTTACAATCTCGCAAACTCTGCTGTCTCAACGCATGTTTCTCAAGCATTACCAACCTCGGCTCGTCCTAGCCTCCAGTTGGGAGGCATATTCAGCAGCAATTCACCATTTCATCCTGCAAAATTCTACAAACAATTATCATCAGAAACATAAACTTGGGCTCGGCAAGCACATCGGAACTCAAATCGCTGACACTAAGCTTACCTTCCCAAATCTGCTTCTAGTCCTCATAAATCCCCCCCTGTTCATCGGATCACCCCCCGTGGCGCTACAGTTCCAGTAAGCTCCCACAGTCCCGAGGATCGGCATGTCATCCGGGCTAGGGCTCGGGGACCTCGACCTTCTCGGCGACGAATTGGCCGACGATATCTTGATGTCCTCAACGGTCAAGGCCCCGAGGATCGGCCGGTCTTCTGGGCTGATCCGCGAGTACGGCCCTATCGAGTTGCTCTCCGGCGTCCCCGAGGAGTCCAGCCACGTCGAGAGGCTCGCGTCCACCGAGACTTGTTGCTTGCTTAGCGTGCTGGGGCTGTAGTCCGAGCCCATCACCGGCCTCTCTTTCTTCTTGGTCGGGATCGCCGGCTCGGGGAGCAAGTCCATCATCCTGTTCTCTTGCCCTAGCAGGATGATGTTCTCCTTGTCCGAAGCCTTCGGCGCGGTGGTGCGGGACTTGGCTTCCTTCCAATGGGCGACATTCTCCACCGAGTTGAGCACGGGGTTCGCGTACTGGCTCCTGTCGCGCGTCGGGCAAGGCGCGGCTGCATCCGGCGCGGTCGCGCCGGCCACTGCTTCTTGTTGGCCGCTGCTCTCCTTGGCCTTGGTCATCGGAAGCAGGAAGAGCGACTGGCATGCCTCATCCTCGCCACGTCCAATGCCAAGAAGGCCATCGTCTTCTTCGTCGTCGATTGCGCACTCATCGATCCCGTCTTCTTCGTCGTCGTCTTCATCCTCATCTTCCTCCTCGTCCCCCTCCTCGTCGTACTCGCTTTCGTTGTCACTGTCGGCGCAGTTGCTGTACCTGTGATTCAACGGGAAAGCCTCGGATTTCGCGCACTCCGTTCCCAGCATCCACCCCTCCCTCCTCGCCTCATCCTTGCCGTCGCCCGCCGCAGGATCGGCTTCCTCCTCGTCGCCCTCCGGGATCGCAGCCGCCTCATAAGTGGTGACGTTGGGATCGAACGTCACCTTCTTCTTGACGACGGTCAGGCACATGTCATCAGTGGAGTCTCTGATCAATCAAACACACACCACAGAAATTAAACCAAATTCCGGAAACGGAACAATTCGTCTCGCCGATCAGACTAAGAAGCCATCGACAAAGTACAAACCTCAACTCGAGGAGCGTCGCCAGGAGCGGCGCGGCGGCGGAAACAACCTCCCCATCCAAAGCGACCTTCTTGGGTGAGAGCCGCGGCGTGGCCTGCTTCAAAGTTCAAACCACACAGTGTGTTGAACAGAGGAACCAACTCCAATTGTCGTCCAAATGAACTACGGAAGAAAGAGGTAAGATCGAAATGAAGTCACTTACCCGAGCGCGGCCGGACGGGGACTGAGCCGGGGACCGCTTCCGCCTGCGGCGGCGTTCCTTGGCCCCCCCGAAGCAGCCAAGGAAGCAGCCCATGTGGGGATCTCGGCGTTCGTCGGCCAAGGCAAGAAGAAGCAGCAGCAGCGAAGGAGCGGGAGGGGAGTGGAGACTGGGAGCTAGCGAAGAGGAGGCATATGGGGAGATGGAGGGAGGAAACAGAGGAGGGAGAGGAAGCCGTTGGGAAAAAGGAAAGTGGTGAGTGGTAACGGTCGAATTGACCCAGCTGGCAAGTGGCCGTTGGATGAATGGAACGGATGGACAGGGAGCCGAGGAGGCTCTGTGGGGCCCTTCACGAAGAGGAATCCGAGGGCGCTTGGATTGGTTTGCAGGCGACAGCTGCTGCGCGTCGAGCAAAAGGTGGGCCGAGACAAAATGGGCGGGCCGAGACGTGAGGGCATGCGGGCTGGGTGTTGCGGTGAGTTATAATGTCTCTACGCTATTGGGCTCAGAACTTTAAACTATGCTGCACACACGGCTCAAACAAAAAAAGAAAAAAAGAAAGAAAGGGTGAATCTGCATGTGTAGATCTCTTTATTAAGAGTGAACTGTTTTTTTTAACGTATTTAAAACTTCATGGGAATATGATATACTGCACTTTAGAATTGGAACATCTAATTGGACATTAGTTATAATGTAATTGATGGTGACAAGAGTATTATAAAGGAACATCAGTGTGTTACCATAATCAAATACTATTGAAAAAATCGATAAGAAAATACCACTGTCTGATTCTAATAACGTCTTGCTTATCATATAGCATTACTCGTAAAAAAGAAGAAGAAGCTAGGATGCTGTGCGGTCCAAAATTTAAACCAAAGGAGGCTTTCTTTCTTGGTTTATGTTTTTTTTCCCGTTCTAACTACTGTACCTAGTGGTAATTTCTTCATACTATGATGTAGTTCCCTGTTATTGCACATCAACAGATCATGTGCTTATCATCAGTCCTTGGTTGCAGAAATAGATCGCATTTGCCCTTCCTTGCATTGCAGAAATAATTTGAGCCTGTTGGAGTGAACTTTTCTATACATGACTGTTAGGCCAATGCGGAAGAAAGCAACATTGAGATACAGCTCTTTCTACACATTCTTCGGACTCCACCTGTGCAAGATGCACCGGAGATTTAGCTTTGCAGTATTTACATGACTGAGCATATGCAAGTATCCAAATATTCATCATCCGAGTCACTTGAATCACTGCAAATTATTAGAAAGATTCGGCACAATTAGAGGAAAAAATTAATACAGTGAAGGAATGTGAGCAGGACTTTCTTGAACTACCAATATGATGGAAGTCCAACTTGACAACTTAACTACAAATGAATTTTTTAAGAGGCAGAGAGCTATTTCCTTATTCTATCTGGTTTATTTCAAAGAAATTATTTTGAAAGGCCTAAAATACCATCCACCCCCCTACTACACCCAGAAAACTCGATAAACTCATATCATCATGCCCTATGTGGATTCTAGCATAAACTGATGCCAGCAAAAAGAAAGACAGATCGAGGTAATTAAGAGTTCTTGCAAAAAGTGAGTATACTCTCCAGTTGCAAACTATAGGATGATGTACAAAAGTTAGTACAACTATCCCCTGTAAAAAATAAGGTCCACTGTAACTTACAAACTAATAAAACAAATAACTCATTAATATCTGCAATTTACAAAGCCAATAAAAGGTAATGCTCATTTAACACAAAGAAATAATTTGGAACTATAAACTGGTCTGTAGGAACTAAAAAGTGCAACAAATGGGAAGCATATAGAGACAAAAACGTCATATTCCAACAAGATTCACCGGGCTAATGTGTAAGGCTGCTCCCCTCTTCAGTGGCGGATCCAAGATTTTTAGAATGGGTATTCGGAGTTACAAAAATATTGTTTGATGTAAGGCATAAAGTTTCATAATAGCAAAAATACAAAGTACAAATTGTTCTTACTAGAGACAACACCTGAAATAATTTAAAGATTTGTGAATTGAGGATTTAAAATTTGCATGCTTCCTCTTCATTTTTAAATGCTCTACACGCTAACATTTAAAAAATCATGATTCACCATTACAAATCAACATAACGATGATAGATTTGGGAATTGGGGATTTCATATTAGGGAATTAAGAATGAAATTCACCTGTGTGGTTGCCAAGGCCAAATGCTCATCTACTGCATGTTGTTTTGGCACCGCTTACTGCCTTGCAGGGTGACGCTGCTTTGACTCGCTTGTCGCCGCTGACGTCACACCTTCCATCCCTGGCTCATGCTCGCCACACCCACAGGCTACCTTGCAAAGGCTACCTTGCAACATGCCGCATGCTAATCCCTACCCCGCCAGACACCGCCGCCCTGACTTGCCAGCTGTTGCTAGCGTCACACTCTCCATTCCCTAGTCTGTGCTCGCAAGGGCCAAAGCTTCCCTACCGCACACCACTCCTTGTGCCGGTGGCTGCTCGGCGCTCATTCGCTGCCTTGCTCCCTACCGGCTTGCACCTGTTCCGTGGCTACGCCGCCGCCAAAGAGAACGTGGCACATGCGGAATGGAGAGGGAGTTGGGTGTTGGGCTTGAGGAATGGAGAAAGACTAGACCTTGGGTGATTGGACGTACATAAAAGATTAGAAGAGGGAGTGGGTGGATGGGTTGAAATGAACTTAGAGGCTGAAATACGTATTTTTGAGCCAATTTACTAATATATACACATAACATCTTTATTATATACTAGATTTTCTATATTGGGTGCACATGTGTACGCCCTTGTCCATATGCTGGATCCACCACTGCCCCTCTTCATGACCCTAGCAAAATGTAACTGTGAAGAACACAACCTAGTGTTTGCTTAAAGTAACATCCCACAAAGATGTAGGACTCAATTACTACTGCAAAAAATAAAGTTGTTCGCTTAGTGACTGTCAGCAGAAGTATTTGTGTTCATACAGCCAAAGCTTTGGAATTGCACCAGCCAACATTGTTCTCTAATCCAAAGTGGCACCTCTTACTCAAATACTTTCTTACAAAAAATTCTAATTCAAATACTAACTTAATCTCAGATTAACAGAGTTTAGTTGAGCTTGTAAAGTGACATCAGATTACAACCCTGCAATTTCAGGGTTGTTAAAATAAGCGATGTGTTCTGATGCAGATTACATGGCTAACAGATCATGTACGGAATTTGCTAGGGTCACCAGAGAGATGCCCCATTCCCAAGGGGTGGGGGCATACCACCACAGTTATAAGTCAACCTCCCAAAATCTGGCCATCTATCAAAATTCTTATTCCACTACGCCACCAAACAGATAGAAGATTGGAAGGCCATGTGATCATAGTCTAGTTCCAATGGGCTGCGCTAAGCAGACTCGGATGGAATTCTGCTCACCAGTTCTTCAGCACAAACTAAAGCTTTAGAATCCCTCTCTCTAAAAAAACACTAAAGCTTCAGAATCCAAGAAGAGAATAATCTATTAGTTAACCCTGCAGCGTAACAGAAAGTGTACCGAAAAATCGATATGGAAAAGTTAATCATTTCCAATTCCAATGCAGAAGTGGCAAATGTCTTCCTCAGTCATAGCCCATAGGACAGGTTATATGACTACAGATGTTGTTCTAAAAGGCAATAAATTACTATGCTGGATTGTTGTTTAATCAATATTTCATTTTTGGCATATTGGGCATCCATGTGATCAATTTTAACTTAGTCTAACTGCCCAATTTACTGTATGCGTACCAAATCATGCCAATCAGCATTAGTTGTCTGAACTGTGAAGTACTTTTGAAAGTTGGAACGACATCTATTAGTTGAAATGGGGGGAATCAGATTCTCAATAATCTACTGCTAATTAGTGGTAACATGTGGAGCTCCACATGCATAATTAATAAATGTTTTGCAAGAATCACCAGGTTGCACATGCATCTAAATTGGTCTAATTAAATAGGGTATCATTAAATCCCATCAATCATGGCGTACAGATTGAGGTCATATTACAAAAAGTTGGAGTACAAATGGACAGACATTTCTAACCCTCTTAACATATAACAACAGCACATACCGTTTTTAGGCCTGTAATACTGTAGAAGAGCGTATCTAAAGCAAACAAAACACAGTTTTTCTTAGAGATTAAATGAGACTTAATACTGCTACTGAGGCATTAGAAAACGCAGTAGGTTCCAGTTTCAATTTATCGGCAATTATCTCTCCCTTGTGCCTCTTCAGGGATTGTTTCATTTGCAATGCTTGATACATCAAGAAAGATCATTCTTAACATCCAAATAAGGACGCCTAGATGCACATGTGGCCGATTATGTGTCTATTGCTTAAGACTGGATGCAATCAGCACTTCTTAGTTGAACTTTATGACACCACAAATCCACAATTAGAACATGTTTGTACGCTAATCACAAGTTTACAACAAATTTGAGCTGAATTTGCAGCTCCACAATACTTCAGGAAAGATCACCAGAAGCATTGACCCCACTCAATTGAATTTAGATGATTGAAAGCCCCCGAGCCCAATAGTTCAGTTCACCTTGCTGAGAATGGCAGATCACATGTTCTAATGTGAAATCGTGCCGGAATACATATCATTTGATAATTGAACCTCGTCTCGCAAAAGTTGTAGCTACAGAGAAACAACCCAGACCATCAATTTCCCCTTTCCTGCTTGACAAGAGTCCTAACAAACGCGCTTACGGGTATTCTACCTATCTGGACAACCCCTATGTATCTAATAATTTGTCTGACCTAAAAAGCAAACATTAAACAGAACTCATCGACGTTGCACACCAAAATATGAATCAACAGCCCAATACAATTGCACCAGCACAAATAATGAAAGGATGCATGGAACCTAAGCGGATGTTGCTCATTTACCTAGGCTGGAATTCCAAGACCTCGACGAGCTTCTTGCCGTGGCTATCCTTCCACTGCACGCGCCGCTTCGACCCCCTCTGGCCCTTCCGCGCCAAGCCGCCTGCCGGATGCCGAGGCAGCAGCGCCTTCCGCTCGCCGCCGCCGCCAGCGTCCTCCTTCGAGCCCGCCGCCATGGCCGCGGACGCCCGGGACCCCGCCGCCGGCGAGGGAGGGGCCGGATTCTTACCGCCCCCGTTGCAAGAACCACTCTTGAGGCTGCGGCGATCCATCGCCGGGTGGCATCAACTCCGCGTCGCGCGAGCTCGATCCCTTCGATTCGATTTGTGCGGCTCTGGCTCGAGGCTTTTATGATTGCAAGTTATTCGGATGGGAATTGGCACCTCGGACTCGAATGTTGCACAGCAAAATCTGAATCGGATCTTGGGATCGAATCTGCTCGAGGATTTCCAAATGCCCAACAGACAGAAAGAAAACAATAAGAAAGCGATAAAAAAATAAGGCGGAATCCAAACTTCGCAGCGCAAACAAAACATAGAATCGAGTCCACCGGCATGGCCGGCGAGAATCCGCGCAGAAAGGAAGAAAGCTGCGGGAGAAAACCAACCGAATTTGGCGCAAAATTGAGGAATTTCCGGATCGAAGCAGGTGGGTTTGCGGGCAAGGCAAATCGGCGAGATTTTGAGATGGGATTACGGGAAGAGTGGATTTGGCGCGGCGTTGGGTTGGGTCGAAGAATTGGTAACGGAGGATTGGAATTGGGAGGGGGCGACTCCGGCGAGCGGGTATGCCGTATGGGCAGGCCGACGGTGGTGACGGCAAACCCGCGCGCACAAACTTGCTTTCTTGTTCCTTTGCTCCCTAACCAATAACCACCCTCCCTGTTTTTGTTCCCTCTCTTGCTAGTTTTAACTAAGACTTTGTTTATCGTTATCGTTAGTTCGTTACTCATTTAAGTTAGGAGTTAGCGGTGGTAAAGGGTTATATTCTTTATTCTTTTACCTCGATCCATCTCTTCTCAAATCCCTTCGTAACAAATAAATAAATTATTAAAAAAAAATACAGTACTTATTCTAACGAATTCACGTCCCCCTCTCTTTATAGGATACGACGAAGATCCTACACAAACAGCGGTGATTAAACGAATGGTGCGGTGTAAACCAAACTCGATAGCAGAAATAATATAGATTGTGATGGAGCTCGATAGGCACTGCAACGGAGTCGAAAGCATGATGCAAATTAAGTTCAACGACAATAACTTAATGTGCTAGATATATTTTTGTTCGTAGCAAAGCATATGGCATTGAACTAGTTTTTAACAATGCTATTGGATAGAGTTTCGAATTGCCGTGATAAGTTATGCTATAACAAAAAATTTATTCGTGACATTAAGTTTACACCAAGCCATGAGCTTAAAAGCGAACAAAAGAAGAGTGCCATGTGAATTTCTTTTAGGAACAAAGCGCCATGTAAATAATTAGGGTGGCACCTCCCTCAAGGTAATTTTATTTCTGCTATTTTGTATAATCGGCAAATATTTATATTTATTATTACCATCCTTAATGCGCCGTGGAATCCCGCCGCTCTCGCGCGAGCCACGTCGGCGTGGCCGAGCTCCACGTCCGGAGACGCACTGCCCTGCATTTCGTCCATCCCATTTGCCCCTTTCGATTGCTGCTCTGGTGTCGTCTTTTCCTATGTCGTGGTTGCTGAATTCGTCTCACCGGCCTGCCTTGCGTCTATCCTATTTGCCCCTTCCGATTGTTCCCTCCTATGTCGTGGTTGTCGAATTCGTCTTGTGATTAATCCTGGGTCCGATCGGATCTTTGAGTATTGGTCCTTTCAAGTTCGGTTCTTTTATCGTTCTTGCCTTTCTTTCCGGTTTATACGTTTCCGATTATTCGGCCATAGTTTCTCTCATGTTTACTAACTCCTCTCATGTTTACTGACGTCCATATTTACCTTGTTTTGATGCAGGCCTCCAGCCGCCTCGCACTCGAGTGCGCGCGATCTGGCCGCCCTCACTTCAGCCAAACCCACGAGCGCTTGCCGCCATGGTCGCTGACGGCCGCTCACGCCTCCGCCGGCTATAAAAGCTCGCTCGAGCCCCTCCATCCTCTCGCCCGCTTCGCCCGCTCGCTTCCCTGTGGTGAGCTTCCCTCCCCCTCGCCTTCGTCTCCCGCCTCCGGTAGGATTCGCCTGGCCAGCGCCATGTAGCCTGGCCCGACCCTTCCCTGTTTCCTAACCTAGCGTCGCCGCGTCGCCTGCCAGCCCTCATTGCTTTGGGCCATGGCCCAAGCCAAGCTTGATAACAACTTGTTCAAACAGTGTTTTCTGATTTTTTGGATTTATAATTCATTTATAAATTCCGTTTTAAATCCAGAAAATCCTGGAAAAATCCCGAAAAAATCCAGAGGTCCCAGAAATCCACCAAATACGTATTCCGCACCGTTTCAATCCACGGAGTCCAAAAATGCCCTCCGTTCCTCAATCCGGAGTCCCCAAAATTCCAAAATGCCCAAATCGCCCTTCGTTCTCTCTCTCGGCCCGGTTCCGGTTTTCGGTTTTGTTTTCGTTTTCGTTTCCATTTTCTTTTCGTTTTTCGTTTGTTTATTAACGTTCGTTCTTTTCACGTTAGATCCGACCGTTGGACAATTCCAGGAGGCGCCGCAGTTCCCGGAGCAGGAGCCGGACATGACAAGAGCCAATTTCGACCAAGTCAACTGCAGTTCAGCCGATCCAATCGCCGAGCAAAACAAGCCGTACACCTTTGATCATGTTGATTCGAATCATACCATGATATAGTAATTAATTATTTTCTATCGCATTATCTTACTGTATGTTGAATTATTGAAAACAGTATTTTAGAATGACATGATACCTAGATAATGCCGAATTGCTCATGAAACTTCCTTGAAAAATATTGAACCTTATTAAATCCTTGTAACCCTAGATTATTTAACATTGTCATGTTTAGTTATAGTTATCTCCATAGTTAGTGCAAATGCTTTTAAAAAGTTGGAAATAAAATGTTGTCGAACCGTTGGTTCGATTGGTTTAAGAAAGTGCTACAATCTGGGGGACATAATTGGATTAATCCCAGAGTGGAAGAGATTCCAATTCCCGGCTGATGATTATGCCTTGGTTTGTATGGTGGCCGGTACTGTGAGTACCGGAATGGGTTTGTGGATGGAAAGGCTTGGTCTTTGACAATGTAAGGATAATAACCCCCCTTGAGCAAAGTAAATAACTTAAGTACCCGCTCAACCACAGGTCGGACTGGTCGGTAGGCCTGTCTCTGACATAGCTCGGTAAATTAATCATTTCTGAACCTAAAATTGGATTCATTTTGGTGGCTACTATTCTCTTGGAGAATAGGGATTGGACTTCCTGGCAGGGAAGTATACCGAGGGGGGGGTGGAACATGAATGATCCATAGTGTCATTCCTGCTTCTCACAACGGTAGGTGCTATGATTGGAATAACCAAGTCCAGGATAGCGCAGGCCTATCGGTTAACAACCAAACAACAGGAATGATTAACGAAATGCTGTGATGATCTCGACCCGGCCGCATGCATTTAAGTTGCATGTTTGTTAGCGCTTGGCATTAACGGTCGCTGATATCTTGTGGGTAAAACTGAGCACCTCTGCAGAGATAATCTTGATGGTAATCGATTACGCCATACTTTCGGTTAATGAAGTTAAGTTTGAATTTGGGGTGATACCCGTAACCAAGCTCAAGTAATTGTTTTGGAAAGATTGAAGAATTTGGTTAAGTGGTGTTAAACTTGTGAGAAACCCCCTTACTATTTATTTTATGGTCTGTGTTTCAAATGTAAAATGAGTTGTAAAGATGCATCCAGATACTTAAACCTTATTGCCTTCCTTTGTTATCCCTTGCACATAGTATTCAGTAAAATCCCTGTACGACTTGTTGAGTACTCCCGTACTCACCCTTGCAAAACCCCAACCCTTTCAGAGTATGAAGAAGCTGGAGCGTATCAGGAATACGTAGATGGCGATCTTGTTTGGTTTTGAGGTCTTAGTTTTTTGCTCAGGCCTGCCTGTGCGGTGTTTTGATTGTAAGTTATTCGGACCCTGATGCGCCCTCTTTTGTAAAAACCCTAGCCGCTAGGCCTTATATTAAATAAAGAGTTGATTTCCATCTTTTGCCTGGTGATGATTACTTGGTTTCCGACAGCTAGTCATCCTGGGTAGCTGTCGAGGCGTACGGTCCTGCCCCTAAAAAGGCGATCCGTCATAGCCTGCCTCACGTGATCGCGCGTGCATGGTTATGTTCTCTCATCCTTATGCCTATGGTTCGTTTATTTTCCCCTGTACATGAATGCTTCTGCTTATGTTATGTTTATTAACGTATATGTTTTCCTTATGTCCATACAGCCCGTTGTTCCTCCTCTGTACGCCATTGCTTTCTTGTGACCGCATAACACACCATACCATCAGAAATCTAGACATGTTCATGTTATGAATATGACTTGTATTGAATATGAGGGCCAAAGGCCACAATATATAGAGTACATGAGGGAAAGGAATAGGAATAGGACTCTATCTATAACAGGAACTTATCTATAACTATAAGAGATAATATATCCTTAACACCCCCCCACAAATGCAAGGCGTATGCAATAGCATTGCATTTGGAAGGAATGAACTAAAATAGGAAAAATCCAAAGTCAAAGTCCTGAAGAAGCCGTCGTAGCATGTAACTCTTGAAACATCGAGCTGACGAAGAACAGCCAACGAAGAACCGAGTCGGTGAAGAAAAGTCGACGAAGAAGCCAAATCGACGAAGAAAAGTCGAATGTATGGCAGAGTCGACGGAGAAAAGTCGACGATGAAGCCAAATCGACAAACAAAGTCGAAGGTACGGCTGAGTCGACGAAGAAGAGCCGACGGTACGAGTCGACGAAGAAGAACCGATGAAGCCGACAAAACGAGCCGAGCCAAGGTAATAAGAGTTGACAAAAATGAGTCGAGCCGATAGAAGAGCCGAGCGACGACGGAAGACAATCAAGATGCTAAAGACTTGGATGGACGCAACGGAAGACTAAAGAAAATAAAAGCCAACTAAATGAGCCGAAGAGCCAGAGCCGACTTAATGAGATAGAGCCGAACTTAATCCGATCTGCCTCTGCCCGGCCAAAGTGCAGGACAAGTCTTTCTTTACGTTGTCACTTCATGGTTGGATGTGAACTTCTGGAATTGAACCAAAATGAAGTCTGCGTGAGGCTTTTCTTCACGTGAACCTTCACGAGAACCTTATCCTCTGTCTGGACTTCTGGAGACGAAGGGGCAACTCGTGGTAGCAGCCGTCGAGGTTGCGACAGCGAGACGACCTGCAGCCGCCAGAGGACGGCGAGACGGCCTGCAGCCGCCGGAGGACGACGCGACGGCCCGCAGCAGCCGGATGCGGCGCGACGGGAAGCAGAGAGCCAACTCGGAGAAGTCGGCGTCGGTCAGTGACAGGGGCGGCGCGGCAGATCGATCGGTGATGACGAGGTGGCGCAGAAAACGAACGGAGGCAGGCCATGTTATCGATGGCAAGGTCGGCGGAGATGTCGCCGTATGAGGCGTCATCGGCCAAGAAGGCGTCGTGGCGACGGCCGGCGAGGCCGCGGTGGACAGCACGGACGATCTTCGAGGCGATGAGTCGGACGCGGACGCTGTCGGGGTGGAGCGGCGAGAGGATCTTGGGGGCGAGCTCCTTCTTAAGATTGGCGAACATGTACTCGCCGAGCTGGCGCTCAGGCGAGATCGGCCGGGCTCCCACGGACTTGGCTGGAGCGGAGAAGGCCGGGCTCCCGCCAACTCGGCTGGAGGCCAAGCGGGGAATACGCGACGGTGGCGGCAGCGGTAGAGGCAGGCGAGATCCCTCCGTGGATGCGGCAGCTCGTCGCCGAGGACTTCTCCGAGAGGTGCGAGGGAAAACGCGTCGTGGCTGACGAGCGACAGGCCGCGTCGTAGCCGAAGGGCGGCAGATCAGTACAACTTCTGTTGCCGTGCGGTGCCGCCCCGGGAGTCTCCTCCTCCTGGGGCAGCAGATTAGATCTAAAACAGCGGAAGGGAGAGGCTAGGAAAAAAAAACCTAGAGCTCTGATACCATGTTATGAATATGACTTGTATTGAATATGAGGGCCAAAGACCACAATATATAGAGTACATGAGGGAAAGGAATAGAAATAGGACTATCTATAACAGGAACTTATCTATAACTATAAGAGATAATATATCCTTAACAGTTCAAACATACTAATAATCTCGGAATAAAATCCTTGTGTTCAGAGATGGATCAAGAAAGTAATACGTTCTTGATAGTAAAACTCCGTTAAGAAGTCTAAATTGGTTTGGAATAACTAATTATAAGTCGCAACTAATTAATCGTTTACTTGGTCTCAGAATTCAGCTAAGCAGAAGTTTATACAAACACAATATTCTATCCCACATAGCCAACATCAGATTGCATCATGCTACATATACAGAAAAAGAAGTCGACCAGTTTAAGCAAAAGCATCATATGCTTCACCGAAGAGGAAACTAACCTGTTTTGGTTTCACCACGGAGTGGGGATTGGGGAAGAAGGTGTCAACGCAGACACGCAGCAACACTCGCTGTCGCCGCTAGGTGCTGGCTCAACCGCTCGGTGCCGGCCCAACCGCTCAAGCCCGACTTAGCCCTCGGGTCGGGGATGGTGATGGCGACTTGGGCGTCGGGGCTTAGGGGGATCGAGGATGCATCGGGTGGACCGTAGACGGCGATGTCGGGACGGCGGACACAGGACCATGACGGGGCAATAGGGTTTCGGGGAGGCGGGGAATGAATCGAGTGCGTTAGCCGTGTTAGGAAACCGAATTCGTATCCTATATGGACTCTTCCTTATCTCTAAGCAGAACCGCTATATATAGGAGGCAGGGGGTCACCCCATTGTACACACGAGCATACAGAATAATAAAGCAGACCTGTTCCTCCTCATATTGTGTCTCTCGCCCTCTCTCTCTGTTCTCCACTTGAGATCTATTAGGCAACCCCGAACTATTCGATAGCGAGGTTGTCTAACACGTTATCAGCACGACGTTCTACCGGAGAATTGATTGAAAGGTGAGAAAGGTGAGAATTGGGTGATTGAATCTAATCGCTCGTCTGTATTTGCATCTAATCTACGCATGTAGCAGCACGAAGCTACGATACGAAGCGACGTTACAGATCACAGTATGAAGTCTGTACAGGAAATCACGGTACAGATCGAATGCATCTACAATTCGTGGCACGAAGCCATGCAAGCAAGCGTCGCCGCCGGCTCGAAGCCGCTGCCGCGCCTCCCATCGGTTGAAGCCGTACCCATCCGTAAGCGGCGGCGCTATTGAAGCCGGACGGCCCGGCCGTGCCGCGTGCAGCGCTCCGGCCCGGCTGCGTGAAGAAGCCGCCGCCGTTTCTGGTGCCTTGCCATGCCCGGATGACCGCCGCTGCCTCCACCCGGTCTCGAAGACCGACGCCGTGATTGACCATGTGAAGCCACCGGCCCCGCTCCGATCGACGATACCATGCCCGAAACGCCGCTCGAAGTCGGCTCTGCGCCTGGAAGCCGCCGCTGGACCCGCGCATGTAGCGCGCCAGCGCCTCGCAGTACCCGGCCGTAGCGCCGCTGCGCTCTGCCGGCCGCCTTATCACCGGCTGTCGCACGCGCACGTACGATGGAAACACAGTAGCCTTGTTCCCCTTCATCGGTTTGGACATGAAGTCCAAACTCCAAAATCGCATGGACATGAAGTCCAAGATTGAAGATGCTGGCAATTTGGACATGAAGTCCAACGGCCCCCGCCGAACTCGCCGCCGCGCCGGACTGCTTCCGACACTGCCGCAGCCGGTCGCGCCGCCGGATGGCCCCGCTCACCGCTTGGCCTCGCGAGCCGCGCCCGACCATTCTGCGGTGCCGTCGAACGCACCCTCGCGGCCTCGCATGCACTGCGTCACACGTAGCGATCTTGAAGCCACCTACGGCTATGCGCCCCTACCACCTTGCGCGGCCGGCTCTCACTGCGCTGCAACGGCTTCGCTTCGCCGGCCCAGTCCCACCGAATGGCGGCTGGCCTGGTCCCCACATGCACTCGCAAGATGACAGGGCCAAGGACTAGATGTCCATGTAACTGGAAGTCCAATGCTTGAAGACAAAGTCCGATTGGACTTGAAGGCATGGAAGCCAAACTTCAATCCGGTTAAGGTAAGCATGGGGCACGGGGGCAAGGGGAAATTCCTCCTTTGCCCCCCCATTATTTATTTATTTTATTCCTTTTCTGAATATTGAATAGGAAATTCAGAAAATTGAATAAAAATAGTCAGAAAATCTGAAAATTGACAGAAAAATATGAAAATATCTAGAAAATTGCAGAAAATTCTATGGCTATGTTTTATCTTATACTTAGCCTTATTTTATGCATTTATGAATATTTGCATGAATTTTGCAATATTTGCTATGTTTAGAATATCGGAAATTTCTGAGAATTTATTTCCGCATTTATGAATTTATGAATTGTGCAATTATTGTCTATTCCGAATTTATGAATTGTGCAATTATTGTTCTGTTCCATGCATTGTATTTATTGCTTTAGTTCATTGAAAATTCAAGCATGCCGCACGAAGCGGCTACCGTCGCGCCAAGAAGGCCGACGTGCATGGAACTGAAAACACTGCGCGCATGAAGCCGGGCTAAATCAGATCGCACGAAGTCGATCATGCATATGAAGCCGATCGCATGAAGCCGATCGCACACATAAATCTGATCGCTTGCACGAAGCCGATTACCTACATGCACGAAGCTGTATTTATGAATATTTATAAATTTTGTATTTATGAATCTTGCAATTATGAATCATGTACTTATGAATTTTGCATTTACCTTGTATTTATGAATTCCGTACTTATGAATCTTGTATTTATGAATCTTACAGCCATTGCTTTCTTTTAGTTTACTGGAAATTCATGATAATTTAATTATGCAATTATGAATTTTGCAACCACTCTCTATTAGATTACACGAAGTAATCTAATGAAAGAATCTTTTGAATATGCAAATACCTAGCATTATCAAATGTGAGTTTGAAGAACTGACCCCGAATCGTCAGAACTATCTCATATGGGCATCAGGTTTGAAGATCATACTTGCGAGCAAGAAGCTCCAAGTTACCACCGGCTTAGGGTCCTCGAAGGACACGCAACCTATTGCCGAGCAAAACGATCAAACTTTACCCTTTCTCAAGCATCACCTTTCAGCCACTCTGAAGAAAGAATACATGGCTGAGGTGAGTGCGCTTGAGTTATGGACTGCACTTCAGAAGCGGTTCGAGAAGCTCAAGTCCACCATCTTGCTCCAAGCACAGCAAGATTGAATTCGCCTGAAGTTTGCAAACTACAAAACAGTGGTTGTTAATGAATTTTGAATAATGAATTGTAAGCTCTCGAAGAGCATACATTTTCTTTTCTCATGAATAGAATTGCAATTTATTCTTTATTCTAGTATTCTATATTTGCAAGCAATATTTGAATTACTTTGCCACTGTATGATTAGAATTATATTTCTTTTCATTGTGAAATTGTGTAGCGCCCAAATAGAGGAAATATGCATTGTTGATAGTGGCACAAAATACCATCTTAAGAGAATCGAAATACTTCCAGACGATCACGAAGAACGTTGGAAGGATTATGAGAATCGCAGAAAGCGATACGCATATAATAGGCTTAGGAAGAGCCACAATTATATTGCCAATGGGTACAACTTTGGTAATTGATGAAGCCTCCTTGTACCCTGAATCAACACGCACTCTCTTAAGTTTTAACAGATATCCGCGCCAATGGGTTTCACGTAGAAACCAATGAAGAAAATGGCAAAGAGCATTTGTGCATTATGAAGCACGCGGAGTATGAAAAATGGTATTAGAAAAATATCCCTCATATGAATCTGGGTTGTACTACACGATAATCAATGCACACGCAGTGTATACTTATTTGAAGACTGTATTTAGAAGCTCTGCATTATTTGCTTTATGGCATTGTATATTTAGGTCATTCTGGTCTTAGATTGATGAGAAACATGGTTAACAACTCACAAGGTCATGGCATTAATGTTAAAAATTTCCCGAATCACGAAGATTTTGTGTGCCATGCATGTGCCACCGGGAAATTAATAACAAAACCCTCTGTTATGAAAGTGCAACATGAAATCCCTGCATTCCTGGAACGCATTCAGGGGGATATTTGCGACCCGATTCAGCCCTTGTCAGGGCCGTTTTGGTACTTCATGGTGCTCATTGATGCTTCCTCGAAATGGTCGCATGTATGTTTGCTGTCAATAAGGAATCATGCATTCGCAAAGTTGATCTCGCAGATCATCAGAATTAAGAATGCTTTTCCTGATCATCGCGTGAAGTCCATTCGATTGGATAATGCCGGCAAATTTACTTCCAAGGCATTTGATGATTATTATACGGCAACTGGAATAACGGTTGAGCACTCTGTGCCGCACATCCATACGCAAAATGGAATAGCTGAAGCACTAATAAAGAGGATTAAGCTCATAGCCCGACCACTCTTGCAGAGTTGTAACTTGCCCAACACTTGTTGGGGACACGCAGTCCTGCACGCAGCAGCACTCATCAATTATAGACCGTCGGCCTACAACATCCTGAAGATTTGAATGAATGGTATATGTACCTATACCACCCCCACAGCGAACTGCAATGGACCCTCTCCGCAAGTCTGGGATATATGTTGGTTATGAGAATGCATCCATAATCAGGTATTTGGAACCCACGACTGGAGATTTGCATACAGCCCGATTCGCTAATTGCATCTTTTTGACGAGGATCGTTTTCCCGTCATTAGGGGGAGGAAATGAACCATTGGATGAAAATGCCGAGAAATCATATGGCATTCCATTGGGATCCCCGTGCATGACCCTCGCACTAATGAAGCAAATCATGAAGTCAAGAAGACAATCGATTTGCAGAATTTAGCAAATGAACTGCCTGATCATTTTTGTGATCTGAAGAGCATGGTTAAGTCGCATATACCAGCAAGAAATGCACCAGAGAGGGTGGAAATACCAAAGAAAACAGAAGGTATCCCTCATCCTGTTCAGAGGCCTCAAAGAAAAAGAACAGGAAATCTGGCTTCTCAAACCCAAAGTACCCGGAGACGTCTGGGAAAAGCGGGCAAGAGGACTTACCACAGCCAATCACAAAAGTGCCCCAAAGCAAGAAGGGGAGCCAGTTGAGACCTGGCACTAGAAAGAAGCCTGTGGAAAAGGCAATTCCAGATCTGAACCTTCCATTGGAAGAAGCCGCCGGAAATAATGTGTGCGCACACATTGGCGGAGAAAAACTAAAGGAACTTGCTCCTGGAATGAGAAATAGCAATGAAGAGCAAGTAGAAGTGCATGAAGCACACCATGACGAAATGGTCATAAATTTTGTAATATCAGGAGAATCAATGAATAGAGCAACAGCCAATGTCGATGCATACTTTGCAAAGAAGATTGCCACGATCATTAATTATGATCCCGAGCCCGCATCTCTCGCAGAGTGCAAGAAAAGGCTCGATTGGGAAGATTGGAAGAAGGCAATCACCGCAGAGTTAATCTCTCTGAACAAAAGAGAGGTGTTTGGGCCTGTGTGCATACGCCTCCCCATATAAACCCGTGAGGTCACAAATGGGTTTTTGTTCGCAAGAGAAACGAAAACAATGAAGTTGTAAGGTACAAGGCAAGGCTTGTCGCTCAAGGTTTCACTCAACGTCCTGGGGTTGATTATGAAGAAACCTATTCTCCGGTCATGGGCGAAATTACCTTTAGATACTTGATCTCAATGGCAGTCAACTTGAAGTTGAAAATGAAGCTAATGGATGTTGTCACAGCATATTTGTATGGAAACTTGGATTCGGAGATTTATATGAAAGTACCGGAAGGTATCCCTATCCCGAACCAAGACAGAGCAAACAGAAACCTATACAGCGTGAAATTGGAGAAATCACTGTATAAGCTGAAACAGTCGGGAAGAATGTGGTACAATCGCTTGAGTGACTTTCTTTGCAAGAAAGGCTACACGAACAGCGAAGATTGTCCATGTGTGTTTATACAACGATCCTCGAATGGATTTTGTATAATCTCCGTCTATGTAGATGACTTGAACATCATTGGGACGGATGAAGAAATTGAAGAAGCATGCACATACTTGAAGTCTGAATTTGAAATGAAAGACTTGGGTAAAACCAAGTTTTGTTTAGGCTTGCAGCTTGAACATGTCCAAGGCGGAATCTTGGTACACCAATCTTCCTACACGCAGAAAGTGTTGGAGAAATTTGGTTTTGAAAAGGCATACCCCGCAAAGACCCCAATGGTCGGAAGGTCACTCCAAGCGGACCTAGACCCGCAGGCCTAAAGAAGAGGGGAGGAAGTCTGGGAGCGGAATTCCCATACTTGAGTGCAATTGGAGCACTCATATACCTTCTGAATAGCACTAGGTAGGACATTGCGTTCGTAGTGAATTTGCTAGCACGCAGATGCAGTCACGAGAACCCACCAAAAGGCATTGGAAAGGGTAAAGGACATCTTCCGTTACCTTCAAGGAAGCAAGGACCTTGGCTTGTTTCTGAAGAAACAATGAATTGAATTTGGTTGGCTATGCCGATCTTTGGGTACCTATCAGACCGCATCTTGGCAAGTCACAAGCCGGGTATGTTTTTCTTTGCGGTGGAACAACAATTTCGTGAAAGTCATCTAAGCGGACTCTTGTCTCAACGTCGACAAACCACTCGTAAATAATTGCCTTGTATGAAGCCTCTCGAGAATGTGCATGGCTTGAAGAATGGTTCATCACATCCAGAAGTCATGTGGTTTGAACATGGAACAAACCCCCACCATTATCTATGAAGATAATGCAGCTTGTGTTGCTCAAGTGCAAATGGGATATGTGAAGAGTAACCTCACAAAGCATATCAACCCCAAGTTCTTTTATGCTCATGAATTGCATAAGATGAACGAGATAAAGATACTGCATACTAAGTCGTGTGAAAATCTCGCAGATTTATTCACTAAGTCACTCCCGGCATCTTCATTTGAAAGATGTGTTAGAGGAATCGGGATGATAAGGCTTAGAGAAGTGCAGATTTCAGGGGGAGAATTTTCACATACTCCTACATAAATCTCAAACATGAAGTTTGAGTACCCAACGTGAATCTTGAAGATTAACATTGAAGTTTGGGTGGATTGTACTCTTTTCCTTAAGTAAGTTTTTCATTGAAGTTTTCTTACATAAGGTTTTTGATGAGGCAATCCGTGCAACACGACAGCGTGTGCTATGTACTCTTTCTCCAATTATTTTTCCCACTGGGTTTTTATGGAGTTTTAATGAGGCATATGCATCTCGCAGTGAAGAGTCCAAGGGGGAGTGTTAGGAAACCGAATTCGTATCCTATATGGACTCTTCCTTATCTCTAAGCAGAACCGCTATATATAGGAGGCAGGGGGTCACCCCATTGTACACACGAGCATACAGAATAATAAAGCAGACCCGTTCCTCCTCATATTGTGTCTCTCGCCCTCTCTCTCTGTTCTCCACTTGAGATCTATTAGGCAACCTCGGACTATTCGATAGCGAGGTTGTCTAACAAGCCGAACGCTCAAACCGATGTCTAAGCCACGTGTGCGACTTAGTCTCCACCCTCCATTCATCGATTTTTGGGTATTTCGGTTTCCAAAAGTTCAAAACTGAACCGCAAACCGACAACTGAATAATACTAGAATAAAAACCGAAAACCAATTTGTTTTCAGTTATTTCGGTTCGGTTTTTTGATTTCAGTAAAGAAAAATGCCCACCGGGCCTAGCTACGGGTAGCTCATACATATTTTCGCACGTTTAAGAGCATCTCGAAGAGAGATTCCTAAAAAGGAGCCCTAAATTTAATATAGGACCCCAATTAATTAGATTTAAGGTTCCAAAGAAATGTTCACTCCAGCAATTATGCCCTAACCCAACTACCATCTAATTAGATAGGGCCAAATCACAGAGCTGCTAAATATAGCTACTCGTCCAGGGGTCCTAAAATAATTTGCTAAATTTTAACAATTTAGGGTCATTACTGGAGTTGATGTTTTCTCCTGAAAGCCCTGTAATTTAAGTTAAAACTATATTTAGAATCCTTCTTGAAGATGCTCTAAGACTAATACCCAGACTACCCTCAATAAGCTCAGCTCTCTCACTCTCTCTCCGTCTCTCATCTCACCACGAGTCGGAGCGGGCGAAGAGGGCGAGAGAGAGAGAGAGAGAGAGAGAGAGAGAGCGTCTCCAAAATATCAGTAGTCGCAGGCGCAGGCGCAGCCACCGAAACCAACCACTTCCGTCTTCCGCCGCCACCGCGTCGGAATTTTTAGCTACCTGCCTCAGCACCCGGATTCGCCTCTTCTCCAGGTTGTTTGTTGCTATCGGTTTGCCCCTGAAATATTCATCCCTTGTAATTTCTTTCCTCTTTGCCGTTCCTGCTTGAGGTTTGATGCGATGTTTGGGGATATGTTACGTATACGAGTGCAGCACAAGTTTGGTACTTCAGGACGAGGAGTTAAGAATCTCTTGTTCTTGGATTTGCCCCTACAGCATATTTGGGTTGTTTGTGTAGTACTGGCTAGAAACTAGAATATTTAGCACTAATAATACCTGTGTGCTGTTTCGTTTTGAGATGGGTAGGGAAGCCGCGGCTATATATGCTTAATTAGACCAAAACTTTGGATAGGATTGCAGCACCATCTGCAAAAAAAAAGAAAAAAAGAAAAAAGAAAAAAAGAAGAAGCCTGATCGTTATCATTTCTCAGTCTGATATTACCAGGGCTTAGGTGGGCAACATTGAGATTTGCTGTTCACCACAACTTCTTGGGTTCTCCATTGGTTGGTTCTGGAGACAAACAATTAGCCAGGTTTAGGTTCCTCATGCTTGATTGAAAGAAAATCTACATTACATTGTTTGGGGCTAGCTGTAGATGACTGTGATTTTTGGATTTTAGGCTTATTCAAAGGCGCACATGTTTTGTTTTCGTTATTGATTCCACGATGATGTTACACTTGGGTCAGCATTTTTGTTTCCTATTATTGTCAATTGGCATTAGTTCTGATGCCTCCATCGTGGTGAAAAATTTGTTGCAATAATTTGACATCTCTGCTGATGTAGTTTGCAGGAAGAAGAACCACATGGTGCAGAACGCTGTTCATGCCTTGATCCTGTGATTGTACTAAGTCAGATAGTTTAGGATCTCATTATTCTTGACAGAAGTTACTGGATCGAGGCAAAATGAGTAGAAGAACACAGAGTGAAAAGGATTCTGATAGAACCACAAGTTATGGGACAGCTGCCCGCACAAGGCCTTTGAGCATTCAGGACATCATATTGCAACGTGAAAAGAAGGCTGCCTCTGAAGCTAAAAAGACCAAGGAAGGGCTCCAAGACAATGATAATGGTAAATCTAATCACCTGGAACCAGGAAGAGGAAACAAGAGCAGAAAGGATCTCAAAGATATGCCTGTGGAGGGTTCCAAAAAGGAGAACATCAGAGATACACCAAGGGAGGACTCCAAGAAGGATGATCTGAGACATATACCAAGGGAAGGGCCCAAAACGGAGAACATGAGACATACATCAAGGGAGGTCTCCAAGAAGGACAACTTGAAAGATAGGCCAAAAGATGGTTCCAAGATGGATGGCTTGAAAGATACAACAAAGGTCCCAAGGAAGGATGACCAAAGAGATGCACCAAAGAAGGGCTCCAAGAAAGAGAGGCCCTCCATAAGAGATGATTGTCACTTAGTTGACAAAAACAAAGACACTCGTAGGTCACATAAACTTAGCAAAAGCATGAGTGTCCGGGCTGATGAAAGCAAAAATGGAAACCATGCTGAGACCAGAGAAAGAAATGGTGATGCAACAAGATCTGAATCTCTAAAGAGATGGAATGATGAAACTGTTGATAATGATAGAATAAAGGAGAGGGGCGAGAAGCTGCGAAATGAGACAAAGAGAAAAGGCCATGGCTTTGATGACGAAAAGATTTTAGAGGTTGATCGACCGGTGCTGAAGAAACATGATTCTGCGCGATTCCAAGATTCCAAACACTCTGATAGAAATGATGGGAGGAAAGAGTATGCAAAACCATACCATGAAGAGCCCAAGTCAAAAAGGAGAAGGTCTAGAAGCAGGGATCATGATCAAGAAAGACGTGGCAGATCTGGCTCATTATCACCAAGGGAACAAAGGAATAGATACTGTGGACATGATCATGATAATTATCCTCCATACTACTCAATGGACAAATCAAGAAGGAAGTATGCTGAAACTGACAGGCATAGAACATCTGGAAATGGTGAATACATTGGTGGGTCTTACCGGAAATATCGAAGTCGACTTGGTGGATACTCACCAAGGAAAAGGAAAACAGCGCCAAAGGAAGAACAGGCAACTACCAAGACTGCTTCTCCAGTTGTTCGATCCCCTGAAAAGAAATCAGCCACGTGGGATCAACCTCCTGCTAAAACAGACCAATCTAATTTCTTTACCACTTTGCAGCCAACTGTTAGTCAAATGGCTTCTTCTGTTCCAGTCAACTTTACTGCATCAAAGCAGAACCCTGCTTCTACACTTGACACTATATTGACAGGGAAAAATTTATCTGTTGGTTCTGTCCAGTTAACACAAGCAACTCACCCACTCAGGAGTCTGTACATTGAAAACTTACCCAGTTCAGCGACAGAGGATATGTTGATTGGCTGCTTGAATGACTTCTTGCTGTCATCTGGTGTTCACCATATCCAGAGGTCGAAACAACCATGCCTCAGTTGTACGGTGAGCGAACTATCACCTCACTTACATCCCCCGAAAAAACCCACCTCACATCTTGTTATTGCTTTGCCAAATTTTCTGAACAGCATTTATTGATACCCAACATCCCCTCAATGCAGATACACAAGGAAAAGTGCCACGCCTTTGTTGAATTTCTTACACCAGAGGATGCTACAGCAGCTCTTTCCTTTGATGGAGGATCTTTCGATGGGCCTGCTTTGAAAATTAGGCGCCCTGAAGAATATGTTGAAATGGCTGTAAGATTTCCACCCCTTTCACACCTTTTCTTGTCAATTACATGATTTACCTTTTCTACTATTTGCTTGCTTGCTGTTTTGATCTTAATGATTCTCAATCAAAGAAATTTCTATTGGTCATTGCTGCAACAAGCTCTTGGTTGTTCAATTTCCCCATTCTGTTTTTGTAATTTGACAGTAACTTAACATAATATCAACTTGACAAGGCATTTATAACATCTGTGGAGATTGGGATTTTATTGTTAGCTGTTGTTTTAAAAAATTTGGGGTGAAGGAACATCTTAGCATTACTATGATTTATCAGGATATAATCATTCTGCATACCACACTGGGTGGTGCTCTAATTGGGTGACTACAAATCTGGCGATGTACTGTATAGCATGCCCAATGCATTTTCTGGATACAAGGGTGGCCTTTTTGTTCCACCTATTTAGTTTCTGTATTTTGTTCTGTGTGCATTGTATGACCTAGTCAGCTTGGGATTGAGGATCTGGTTCTGCCTGTAACTACTTGACCTTCTTGATACCAACCCTCCCGCCCTCCTCCCTCTCTTGTATGACAGCCTACTAATTGTTTGTGTTGAAGTATAAGTGAATTGCCCGTCTTTCCTCATCAGCTTAAGCTTTTGGGTGAACTGGCTGGTGCATGCAACTCAATATGGTATCAGAGCCAAGAGGTCTCGAGTTCAAGACCCGGTTGGTGCAATTAAAAAATAATAATTGCAGTCCACTTCTATTCCACGTCTTAGGCCTGAGGGAGCCTACACGTGAGGGGGAGTGTTGAAGTATAAGTGAATTGCCCGTCTTTCCTCATCAGCTTAAGCTTTTGGGTGAACTGGCTGGTGCATGCAACTCAATAGTTTGACTTAGTTTATCATCTAACTTCCACATGTCTCAAATTATTGTTAATTGCTTTCTGGACATTTGATTGACCTCAATCTACAGTGCTTTGATATTTGTTTTTTTAATATGTAGTTGTGTGATTCTGAATGTTCCAATGGATGTAGTTGTAATGTTAGCTATGTTCCCCTAGTTTATGTTTGATACATGTTGTGTGCGCTACCTTCTCTCGTTTGTATATAGGATTTTTTAATATTTCAATTTTCAAAGGCTTGCTGGATATATGGAATTTATTTTGCAGCTAGTTATAGTTCCTCCTTTGAAGTGACTTTCCTCGGGAGAAATGATTAGCAATAGTATTGGTTGCATGGCCTTTCCTAAACTTGCACATGTTTTTTTTCTCCATTTTATGCTTGGATACTGTTTTTTTAATGGCTAAGTGCTTACATTTCAAGCACCACTCTTGTAATGAATGCTAGGATTTCATAGGGCAGAAGCTCTTTGCTTCACTCATAAATTCTGTGGCTTGAAGCTGTTTAGCCACCAAATGGCTCAGTAATGAAATCGTAGCAAAAATAACATCATGACTACACCTTGCTTTGACATTTGTGCATGTTCTTTTTTGGAGTACTGTGTCCGTAATCTGTGTTATTCTTTATCTAGATAGAATACTATGCCTAATGCTGTTATGGCCAACTTGATCAAATGCTTTAATGAATTATTGCAACTGAGAATTGCTGAATAAGTTGGTTATCAAATGTAATGTTCATTTCTATTTGCATGGTGAACCTTGAAATATACATGTTTTGTCGTATCTTTTGTAAGCAAAAGTATTTGAGATTAGTTATTTCAGATTTATTCATGGTGCAAAAATTATTCTAGTGTTGCTGTTTTGGATTTATTCATGGCATATATTTGTATCCTTCGAGAAGTTCTTGTCTGATGGTCATGTTGGAATATCTTAAATAGGGTATTTTAATTGGGTGTGTCATAATTCACGTTCAGGATCGTGAAGCAAAGGAATTGTAAAGCAGGCTTCCAGGTGTAGTGCCGGTATTATGTGACTGCTGCATCTTCCAGAAATCATTGGTTGCTGATTACAGTACTGGCAGAGTCCTTATGGTGGTCAGTTCATGGGAAAATTAGGAAGACAGCTTGTACAACATGGCTCAAGTAAATGTATTATTAGTGAAATTTTGAACATGATGATTGCTAAGCATAACCATCCAATCTTGGTTCCAAACATTTATAATCTTAATTCATGATAGTATGAGTGCAATGTGGTATCATGAGCTGATTCTGCATGTAGTTTAAAGCATCATTTAAACTTTGGCTTTACTGTTCTCTTGTCTTCATTGCATCCGTATAATTTCCCTTTTCAGCATATTTCATGGAGCAGTTAATGGCATATTTAGTCCCCCTACTTTGTTTCTGGGTTTATTTGGTTTGTTTACTTTCAAAAAGACCTGATAAGTTTGTCTATATATAAAATTAATATGGTTCTTCCCTTCATAACCATGATCTGAGAAGATATATGGCAAACTATTGCTACTGAGATGGAAGTAGAGGGATAACTTTGGGCTTCAACGCAGGTGCTGATTTGACTTTGGCAGTAAAAAAGACATTTGCCCTAGGTGTTGGGAAGTGGTCGTTGGTCTATTCATTTCTCCCAAATGCATCCTCTGCTCTTGACCTGTATATAAGCTCTGGTCCAACACTCACAGCGCAAGAAGGGTAGGGAAAAAAGGAATTCCAAATCCATCTCATATGAGATGTAAGCAAGAAGGAAAAGGAAACTAATAAATCCCAAAGCCAACTCAACATTAACTTATTTCAGCCTACTTTTGAGCGGTTGGAACTGCAGATTGAATCGCCAATCAATCCCTCTGCAGAACTCACTTAACCAGCCTAGTTTAGAGTTGCCGCACTCCTGCTTCCACTTTCCCCAATTGCAGTGATTGGTTGCTTGGGCACAGTTCTCTCCAAGTCTCATTTCAAGTGGTCACCAGGTCTAATGAGGGGATCATTCTGGTGCAACTCAGAGTCTGCGCAGCTAGGTGGCCTTGCTTGGGGATGTGTTTGGCCTTTTGGGGTAGAGTTGGTAAACTGTGAATGTGCCTATCACCATGCCAACATGACTCCAAGTGGACAGTACAACCATGTGATTGTGCCACTGCCACAACATATCTCCCCATTAGGACTAGAATTGAAGTCTAAAACTGGGACCAAACAAATCCAGTTTTGTAAGCAGGCGAGTATTTGCCCTTTTTTAGAAGTACAGGGATCAAGGCGAGCCCAGGGGCAAACTAGAGGGACCAAATATGCCATTAACCCCTTGTTTTATATTCCTTTTTTTGCTGTCTCATTGTTAGAAAACTTGCGAGTAGTAATATGTCAAACACATTACTTTGTTGAAAATTAACTTGGCATCCAGCGGGATTTGTGTGAGAGAGACAGATATTAAACTGCTTCACTGATGATTTTCTTATTGCCACTCATTTTTTGAGTTCAGAGGAATTGTTCTCTGTTATTATTCTCAATGCAGTTTGCTGGTTTGCTTACAAAGTTATGATTTTTATGGGTCCTCTCATTATTTCACCATTCTTGGTTAGTCTGGTTCTGAAGTTGAATATTATAATGAGTATATTGCTCACAACATATTCACATTTTCAAATTTTTTACATGGCCATTCTGTGGCATACATGTTCTTTGGATTTTCTACCCCTCTACAACAGAAATCCACAGAGATTTTGTTTATCCATTTGATAATTGAAAAGGGTAAAAAAACCCTTAGTATTACCTCAGTCACCCTTAACCGTCAATAGTGTCAAGGATTGTTGTATTACTATTTACACATTTACAATATGTTTGCTACTAGCCTACTTGACAGCAGAAGGAACCAAACTTGATTAATGATTATTGTGTTATAATATGAGTTTTCATCGTCCTTGTATTAAACCATGGTTGCATACTTTTCAGCAATTATGTATTAAAGACAAAGTAATGTTCAAACCTCATTCAGTACTGTTGAGAAAATTAGATATTATTTTGTCCCGCAAGTTAGGTATGGCTCATTGCACTGGACAGCAGAACTATATCACTAAAAGCAAAACATCTCAATCACAAAAAGGGAACAGTGCTCATTCTTCATTTGGCAGGCACTTTTGCAAGAATCAAATCAAATGAAGGGCGTCAAATAAATCTTAAAAATGGCAAACATATGAATTTCAGGAGTAAGCAATCTGACACTTCACAATAAAAGGATTTGCAATAAAAAGTGCAACTAATTTGTGAGAGACGGTTCAGTAGAAACAAATTCAGTTTATAGCATGCAAATATAACCCAAATGTAATGCCTTCTCTAATGCTATACAGTAGGATATAAACATTTACTTGGGCCATGCACTTGGGCAAAGATTGAAGCCCTGTTTGTTTCAGCTGGGGATTGTAGAAAGCAGCTTTTAAAATCTGGATTGTAAAAGCTGGATTGCTAAAAGCTGGAGGTTGAAAAGCTGATGGTTGTTTGGCAACCCAGATTATAGTGTGTTTGGATTGCTATTTCTGCTTGGCAAAAGTTTGTGGTACCCTCGATTATAGGTTGAAAAGTCTGTGCGAACAGTGGGGGACAATGGTGGGTAATTTTCACTGAAATTGGACGGTATTGTGGTCTTTTGCAAAAAAAAAGCTGAGGAAAGCTCCTCCAGAGTGGATTGTGGGATTGCTACAATCTAGCCTCCAAATTATTACAATTCAGATTGAAAGTTCAATCTCTTGTTTGTTGACCTTTCAGCTTTTAAAAGCCGCTTTCTACCATCCCCAGCTGAAACAAACAGGGCCTAAATAATGATGAAGTTACCATTAAGGTGCTGGACTGACATGATGTTATTTAGCTTTTCATGTAGTTTGCCTGTAAATCATACCTCTGAATTTCTTCTATGTACATAATTTTGTGCTGCACTTTGACTATCCATATGATTTTTACAACTTTGTAATGGATTATACTTTACAAAATCTTTGGTTATTGCGTTTTAATGTTAAGACACATGTTTTGTTCCATGCAGAATGTTGGTCCTAAGAAGCCTGCTCAAGAGATTAAATCAATATCTGATGTTGTTGCAGATTCACCATACAAGGTAACTTGCAGAGTTAGGGAGGTTTCTTTCTGTTTTCAACTCGAATTATATGTACAAAGAGAAGGTAGCTAAACATGTTTGCAATTTTTTTCCTGGTCGATCGTCATGCTTACTTTCCTCGCCAAATTTTTGATGCATGTATCTAGAACTTGTATCAGCCTATTTTGAAACTAGTAGAACACAACAAGATTTGACTGGTGATTATTTTTAACAACATTTTCATTTGCTGTCTCACCTTTTGAATTTTGCAGATTTTCATCGCTGGGATTTCTGGAGTTATTTCATCTGAGATGGTAATACAATTGTGGCCATCAGTATATTTGCATTATATGTTGCTAATCCAGTAATCATGCTCTGCATTGGGCCATTAAAGCTTATGTTCCCGACAGTTTTACTGTGTTTTCCACTCTTTCAGCTCATGGAAATCGTTAGTGCATTCGGCCAATTGGCTGCATACCGCTTTATTTTTAACGAGGACCTTGGTGGGCAATGTGCATTTCTGGAGGTATCGAACTCCTATTACACCTAAACTAGTGCATGTGAATGTAAGATCAACATACTCACTTGTGACCAATTTGACACGGACAGTACATTGATCACTCCATTACATCCAAGGCATGTGCTGGCCTCAATGGAATGAAGTTTGGTGGATGCATCCTAACCGCTGTTCAGGTGTTTCCTAATCCTCCCGTGGAGGTACAAGTACAACCATTTCCAGGTCCATTGTCTTGTATCCATTCCATTATTTGAATTGAGCCATATGCTGTTCCATTTGAATTTTCAGATTGCGAACAAAGTTTCCCCATTTTATGGTATTCCTGACAGCGCCAAATCGCTTCTTGAAGGACCAACAAAGGTCCTGGAGCTAAAAGATCTGGTATGCCTCAGTTTAAGCTGTGTTTGCCTTTTAATTTCCTCGTCAAATAAGCAACTCTCCTCGTATCAAAACCTTTAGGCCTTGGAGGCCTATTCTCGGCTTGGATCCATGTGGATGGGCTGGAATTTTAGGCTTTACGGACTTAATTTTCTCCATACTAGACTGGGTTGGTCATTGTTATAGCACATGGATTCCAACCGAAAAATTTCTTTTCCATTTTGTGGGTTATTTTGTGATCACATGCCATGGATTCAAATGATACAGCCGTACTTTGTCCTGTCATTAATGTGTGAAATTGTATTAGTTACCAAAACAAAATTATCAACTCATTACTTGATTTTCACATTTCTGAAATTTGTAAACTTGTAGCTTGACCAACAAGAGTATTTGCTACTTTCAAAATCTGAGCTGGAGGAAACATTGGAAGATGTGCGCGTGGAGTGTGCAAGGTACATAAGATTCTGTTACATTCATATTGTATTACTCATTATGGTGCCTAGCAGCTTACATTGTGGACAAGATTCGCAGGTTTGGAGCGGTCAGATCCATAAATGCTGTGGCGTATCCTGCTAGCAGTGACAACACTATAGAGGATACAATAGTTGAGCCCAAAGATGGATCAGTCAACATTGAGCTCACTGAACGTGGTGCCAATTATAACTGTACGCAGACTGGAACAGAATGCTCTGCACCAAATCAGAGTTTTGATGTTCCCGGTCATTCTGACCATACTGAAACTAAAGATGCAGATCTTATTTCTGAGGGCCAGGATCACAAAAAGCTTGACACACTTTGTGAGTATAATGCGCCTGCAGCAGCAGATCAGCACACCGACCTAGATGACATCCAGGCTAGAGCTGGTGTCCCCACATTGGATCAAAACGCAGAAGCTGATCATATGGATTTTGTGGAAGCTGATCATCATGCTACTGCAGTGGATGATGGTGCAGTAGAAAAAGGACATGCAGACCCAGAAACCTCAGAAATCTGTAGTTCTACTACATCTGGAGATGTGGCAGAGAAATCCGGAAGGGAGGAGGAGCAACAAGGTGCTAATGACGTGAATCCAAGCAGTGCACAAAAAGTACCCGCAGTTGACACCATTGACGAAGCTTTGGTTTCAGACACCAATGTGCTCGAACCTGGCTCTATACTTGTAGAGTTCATGCGGAAGGAGGCTGCATGCATGGCCGCGCATTCATTACATGGACGGCGTTTTGGCAAGAGAACTGTGTCTGCTGGATATGCTCCGCATGATCTCTACTTACAGATGTTTCCCAGGTGATTTCCGCTGCGCTGAGATTCTGGTGTTCTGATGACAGTTAAAGCTTGCGTATGTACCAACAGGAACAGGTCTTGTAGTTTTGAGCTTTTGGATCCATAGGTTAATTGTCAGTGAGCTAGTCTTCAATCAGGATGATGTATTGTTAGTTGAAGGAAATTTAGAAGATCGATAGTATCTTTGGGATGAAAACAACTAGTAGGGTTGCGCGCGATGCCGAGCCGTGCGAAATTTGATTTAGTTTTTTGTTTTCTCTAAAAAAAAAGTAGGAGGATTTAAGTATTTTTTTATTCTCTTGATTTTTTTTTTGAAAAAATACGTTAGGTAGGAACCGTCGACGAATTAGCATAAGAACAGGTCTTTTTGAATTTTTTTTTGAATAATACATGTTTCGAAAAATATTAGATTTCGAGTTGACAAAAAATTATAAAGATAAAGTTATGCATATTTTCTTTTGGCGAATCTATTTTTTCTAAAAAGAAAAACAGAGAAAGGATCTTTTGCTGAGTTTAACACTATGGTCATCGGGTAATAATACATGTTTCAAAAAATATTATAGATCGAGTTACAAAAAAAAAACCATAGAGATACAGTTGTACACATATTTCTTATTCCGGAATATATTAGAGATCGAGTTATAAAAGAAAATATAGATAGAGTTGTACACATATTTCTTTTGACGAATTTGTGTAACATTTTATTATTAATCGGTCAACTTTTTTTTGTCGAGTTTAACACTCTATATGTTAACCAGGTAATAATACATGTTCCGAAAAATATTAGAGATGTCAATCTTCTTTTGTTGAGTTTAACACTATGCGTTCGCCGAGTAATAATACATGTTTTGAACAATATTACAGATCGAGTTGCAAAAAAAAATAGAGATAGAGCTGTACACATATTTCTATTGATGAAAATATTTTTTTTCGGGAAAAACAAAGAAAGGACCTAAACGTAAGGGATGGGGACATGTTTGTTATTTTTTTTTTGGATTTGAGCGCTATTCTAAAAAATTAGAAAATAGCTCGTACGAGATTTGTATTTAACGGGAGTTTTTTTTCGTAAAGTAATGAACGAGGGACCTAAACGCTATTCGGAAGAACACATAGTTTATTTTGAAAAATGTGTTTTTTTTACCCTCACAGACTGGAGGAATTTTTTTTAAAAAAAACCACGAAAGAATTTTTTTTTGTAATTTTACAGGAATCTATTTGTAATTTAAAGAAAATAGAGGAATTTTTTTTTTACAAAATGGCGGGAAGTGACGTGGAGGCTTGGGTGAGCTGCAAATCTTTTAGGCATAATAGAGTTAATATATAGGATACCGGTGATCATTAACCATTTTTCTGAACTAGCTGCATGTATTTTTGCGATCAGGGGAAAGGATCTGAACACTGCCTTGTAATCGTTATTCAATTGTATCATATAGTTCTAAGCTCTTACTTTTCTTTTTCTTTTTAAATATAGGTGGCCTCTTTTCTACACCTAGGAGTAGTTACTTTTTATGTTGTATCTCACATGTAGCGAGTATCTCGCACAATGGAGAGTGGTATGTGTAGTATATGAATATATAAGATTACCTATATGGTATTTATATTTTTTTTTCAGAGACGGTATGCATATTTTTTTAGACATACTTCTTTCTATGTCTGTATATAAATGTTTTTGTAAAATACGCTAAAAATTATATAGTCTCTTGCAATTTTTTTAATGTGGTTCACGTTGCAATATCTTATAATTAGTATATGAATGTATCCAAATTAATAAATGAGTATTTCAAGTTCATTTAGGTGGTATGTCAGAGGTGGGTGTAAATACATCCTGGAGTATAAGGTATTTTTCATATATATACACATATACATATACATACATATATATATATACATACATACATACATACATACATATATATATATATATACATACATATATACATACATATATATATATATATATATATATATATATATATATATATATATATATACATATATGACGCCGAAATGGGGCATCATGATTTCAAATGCGCAAATTCACACCAAATTCGGGTATATTTTTTCAAAATATTCAGTTTTAGGGTATATACCCATTTATTACAATTCAAATGAAACACATACCTTTGAAAAAATATACTCGAATTCGAAGATTTGAACAAATTTAGATCACATGTTTTGCTGATGTATATATAAAATCAACACATACCTACAATCAAACTACTATAAAAAAAGGAAACTTTAGTTTGAATTTCTGTTCAAACTTGTTTGAACTAGTTAAACTCAACATCCTAAAAATTTTAAAAATTTATCGCATGAAAATACATAGTGGGGATACGGTGCACTAGGTAATAATACTCTCTCTCTCTCTCGCTCTCTCTCTCTGTATGATGCCGAAATGGAACACTATGGTGCTTGGGCATCATGATTTCAAAATCGCAAATTCAAGCCAAATTCGGGTATATTTTTCAAAAATTTATGTACACTCATCTATTACAATTCAAATGAAACATATACCATTGAAAAAATATACTCGAATTCAAAGATTTGAACAGATTTAGATCATATACTTTGCTGATATATATATAATTAGCATATACCTACAATCAAACTGCTATAAAAAAGAAAACTCTAGTATGAATTTCAGTTCAAACAAGCTAGTTAAACTTAACATCCTAAAAATTTCAAAAAATTTCGCACGCAAACACACAGTGGAAATACCATAGCTATTCTGCGCTCTGACCAGAGAAGCGCATGCAAACCACACTGTACTGAGAAATGCAATCTAGTAGTAAAGCATGAATACATTTTACTATAGAACAACGAATGAATTTACTACTGAATCAATTACGTGGTCAAAACAACTAGTTAATGCATTTTGTAGTTTGTACATGAATTTGTTTTTTCTTTATTTTAGCCATATTTTTTTTATTGGTAGCTTCGATTTGCAAATGGTTTTCACCAGTAGCTTACCGACGATGACAGGAACATAGTGATATAGGTCTCGATAATAAATAATATTTTTGCTGACCGGTAACAGAAATTACTGTATCTATAACTAGAAATTACTACATCTATATATAGATGTAGTAGCTAGTTATAGATGTAGTAATTTCTAGTTATAGATATAGTAATTTCTGTTACCAGTTAGCAAAATTATTTTTTATTAGCGAGACATCATTTTGTTCCTTTCGTCATCAGTAAGCTATTGGTGAAAACTATTGAAAATCGGAGCTACTAATAAAAAGTTACCGATGATGAGAGAAATAGAATGATATAAGTCTCGCTAATAAATAGTAATTTTGCTGACAGGTAATAGAAATTACTATAACTTGCAATTTCTACATTTATAACTAGAAACTACTATCATACAGTACAATGGTAAAAATCCAAATGAACATCAATTACTACTGGATGATAGTAGTTTCTAGTTATAAATACAGTAATTTTTGTTACCAGTCAGCAATTTACTGTTTATTAGCAAGACTTATATTATTTTGTTTCTTTCATCATTAGTAAGCTATTGGTGAAAACCATTTGCAAATCAGAGCTGCCAATCAAAAGTTATAGCTAAAACAAAGAAAAAAAAAGTTTCATATGCAAACTATTTCACTGATTAGTGCGTGTGCGTTGCATGGCTCAGTCAGTCTGTGTTAACTGGCCAGCGTGTAGGCTACACGTAGCTGAAGAATATAGCCTATTATATATATATATATATATATATATATATATATATAAAGCCTTGTTCGTACTGCTGGGCGTACCCCCACTTCCAATATACTACTTAGACGTACTTGTTATACTCTTTTATCACTTTCAATATACTTCAATACTAATTTTAAGATTCTCCAATGTGACATGGTTAAACAAATTTTATTGAAACCCTTTATTTTTTGTTATATAGCCTTTTTCATATAAAAAGGAGGATATACACAAATTATGCTATAAAGAGTAGAGTTTGATGAAATTTTTCATAGAAATCACTTTGAAGTATCTTATAATCAATATTAGAGTATACTCAAAATGATAAAGATGTATAAAACATTATTTAAGTGGTATGTTAAAAGTAGGAGTACATACTCCTATGAGTATGGAATCATTTTTCTATGCACACACATTTCTTATTTCTTAGTTTTCACTGTACTTGTTTTTGTTTGCACAAGTTAGTAACGTGAATTCATGGTTTTGTTGATACGAACGCCATTTAGGCATTGGACCCTTGTGCATCTGACCAGTAAATTCCTTTTTTGCGATGTTCGATATATCCTATATGCAAGCAAGATTAGATTTTACTGCTGGTATAATATTATATTGCATACTTATCATTGAATCAATAAAGTGTGGTCTATATCTATTTAGCAAATAATTATCTAAAATTTCTCAGAATTTTCTTAGCATTTTTCATAATTTTCTGCTAATTATCAAGTAATTTTTAAAATTAACGAATAATAGAAAAAATAAAAATTAGCATATATAAACATGAAATTGTATCAGAAAAAATAAACCCAGAGATATGAAACTTCCAATGCGTGCTAAGGATAAGGTTCAACAAATTTCTAGAAGCTCATATACCTAAAAAATTTACTACGCTAGAAAGGTTTATATTAGACCCCTCATTACTGATCTTTCTAGCCAAAAGCCATCAGTGATGACAATGGAACTCATCACTAATGGTTTTTGGATATAAGGGTCAGTGATGAGGAACTTATCACAGACGGTTGTAGCCATAAAATCGTAAGTGATGATAAGGGCACTCATCACTAACGATTTTTAGATAGAACCGTTTGTGAGATGTTATCACAAACGGTTTTTAGCTGAAACCGTCGGTGGTGAGCATTTCCTGGAAATAATTACAGAGAGCCGCGAGGCCCTTGACCCACTTAGGATTTTTCGAGCCATTTTTTATGTGGGTGCGATTGTGAGACGATCTGGTGCAAGAAGAATGTGGATTTGGAAGAGTGATTGTAGATCATTTTGTTCTTAGTGGTCTAAGGTTAGTGATTCGTTCTATTGCATTATATTAAAGATCTAGCTTGGTATAAAGAGATACAATATTTTAAGATATGATTTTGATCTAGGTTGGTGTAGATCTATTTGTTATTTCTGTTCTAAAGTAGTAATTGGTGAAGATATGGTTTAGATTTAGCTTGGTGAGGAAGATATGGTTTAGATCTAGCTTGATGTAGTTAGCTTGGTGATGAAGATATGGTTTAGATCTAGCTTGATGTAGAGCTAAGTAGGTAAAGAGAGAATTGAAGATTCATTTAGTTCTTTTTTATGCATGTAAGAAGCTAGCTAGCTTGACAAAGAGAGATCTGAGAATTTGAAGATATATATGCAATATAATTGAGTCTTAGAAAACTGAATTAAGCTAACTAGTGCATAAGTGGTTTTAGATGTAGCTTGTGGCTAGCTAGATCCATTTGTTGTTTGTGATCTAAGAGGTAGCTATTTTGGTAAAGAGAAAATTGAAGATATGTATTTAGTTTAGCTAGCTAGTTAATTTATGCTCCAATTTAATTAAGAATGTGTGCATGTGCATGTACACTAGTGTAATTCATTATTTAACACTTATATATATTATTATACTAGTAAAGTGCCCGTGCGTTGCAACGGATCCCAAATAGATGATGACACCACAAGTTCTAAACTCTTAAAAAACAAAAACAAAAAACGAGAATTCAAAACTTGAGCTATCACTTATTTGAGATCCGTTACTGAAGAATCGCTAAACAAGGGAATACAATGAAATGCAAATAAGGCTAAATAAACAGCAAATAGCTACTGAATTCCTCACCTACTGGGCCTTGGGCCCCTACTGTTCTGGCCTAAGAACGGCCTGGCAGACTCACCATCACCACCAACTCATTCTTATAATAGTTAAGATACGTAGTGTACATATATGGATCGAAGCTGGATGTACGCTACGAACCGTGTAAGTGCGAGTATATTAATGGCGTCTATGCTTTTAGAAGAGATGCAGATAAGGATATGCTTAATAGGGGGTTCAATTTATGTCTTGTTCATGCATTAACTGTGACAATATGAGAATGTATGGTAACTCAGCCCAGATCGAAGCACACTTGATTCTACGGGGTTTCAAAAGGGAGTATACATGTTGGACCAGTAACGGTGAAAATCAGATTATACAGGAAATAGGCAGTACTAACATCGCCGACGAAGTTGATGATATGTCGGATGATATTGATTGTGCTCCCCATAAGGATAGGTTGTAGGATGACAATCTGGATCAAATGATGCGTGATGCAGAAAGGAATCGTGATGACAAAGAGTATGGTAAATTTTGAGACTTGATGTTCAACTCGGAGAAACCTTTGTTCCCGGATTGCAAGTCAAAATACATAAGGTTGTCGTCCGTGCTTGAACTGTTGAAATTGAAGGCAAACAACGGTTGGTCCAAAAAGAGTTTTACGGTGCTGTTAGTTCTATTAGCGAACATGATTCTAGAGGAAAATGAGTTGCCGACAACCACATACCAAGCTAAGAAGGTTTTTGTCCCTTGGGAATGAAAGTAGAAAGAATACATGGATGTCCGACCTATGGTGGAGCCACCAACTACACCGAAGCGGCCCACACAATCGGCTATCGTGCCCACAACATTAGTGAAGGTCGATACAACACTTAGGGCCCACTCCTATTCCGTGAAGACAACCAAAAGTGGAATGGGAGACAAGGAAAAATCCAAAAAGATCTGGAAGGAGCTAGAATATGAATATGCCCCGTTGGCCCAAAAATTCAAACTAGCAGAGCCTTTACTAGCGGAAGAGGGCCTACAAGATCTTTCATCGGAATCCAAAAGATTGCATGATTGGTATATGGAAGAAGCCAAAAAGCTGAAGGCAACACGCGTAATGAGTGTCTTGATCAGCTTCAAGCACGAGCGTCTTTTCAACCCGTCGTCTGGAGGCTTCTTCCCAGTTGACTTCGGGGACTTATTCAATCTCTTCAACCTCAACGCCATCGACGCCGAACTCATCAGATGCTGGGTATTATAAGTGTGTGCAATCATGGTCTATACATTCATGTATTACCGATAAATGTCATATAACTCCTTGCTTTGTGTATATAGATACATGATCCTTGAAGCAAAAAGGAAGAGGGAACATGTGGGTTTCCTCAACCCACACAGTCTCCAGCCAAACATGGTATACTTTCAGTTGCGTGTTGCACTACGTACATGGTATACTTTGATTAATTTGTACTTTACACGCAACTCAAAGTTAGGTTGAGTAACCATTACTTTGTTCCTGTGTAGGTTTCACTGGGTTCTAATTGTATTTGAACCAAGAAAAGGCCGGATTAGCTATGTTGATTCCTTACTAAGGGCAGCTACGACTTGAGGACTGTCAGAAAACTACTCAACAGGTAATCACGTTTCCTTCATAGATAACTCTCCTGTAGCTCGTGGAATAGCTGAGGCTAACTTTTGTGGAATCACATAGGGCATTCAATGTGTATAGAGGTCGTGGAGGGCCACACAAGGACTCATCGAAGTTGAAACACGATTTTGACTTTTTGGTAGCTGCTAGTATACAATAACCCTATATCACTTCGTAATAATGCCCCTCGAACTAACCAATTCTATTTTCGTAGTGCATCTAGCAGGGATAGGTAAATAACCTATGTGCCTTCTACGTTTGCCATAACATGCGAACCATCGTCGGTACAAAGAAGATCAATGATGCAACTGCATTGAAAAAGGCCCATCTGGATGCAATTTGAGAAAGCTTGTCTGACTTCTTGATGTGTGAGATCATATGTTACGAACAGACTCGGCACGAGTTCGTTCGTAAGCACGGGTTCCCGGCCGTAGGCCGGGTCGTAAGCTACTCGACGAGGAACTCGTCGTGGCAGCGTACGCCTTAGGGTTGGCTGTTTTCGGAGCCACCGCCTGGATTAGAGTTTGTGGCAAAACTAAGCATGCCTTTTCCCTTGAGTCTATTCCCTTTATATAACCGTTTTATCCTTCCTATTTGGAAGGTACAGATAGGATCCTAACAACATGGATACTTATCTAATCATATCTCTTATCTAATTATATCTCTTATGATAAGGATAGGAACAATCAATCTAAATATGGAAATTGCTACTTGACCTTGATCCGCGCCTCTTTCCTTATTCACACTTTGTGATCCTGTATTTGCTCCTCCTGCTCTGGCCTCATGCGCCTAGTAAATACCCTATCCAACCCTTGGGCCATAACATTACTCCCCACGAAGATGAAGCTTGTCCTCAAGCTTGAAGTCCGGTAGGATCGGCGTAAGCGCGATTGCATCCATCCAAGTGGCCTCTTCCGCGAGACTCTAGGTCCAATGAACTAAGAACTGACGCTTGCCTTCCATAAAGCGTTGGCGCGAGGATGGAGTAAGGTTCAGTTGCCCGGCTCACTGTTGGAGTCACCTCGGATGGTAAAGGCATAATATCTGTCGGTGGAGTGCCCTTGAAAGGTTTAAGCAATGAAACATGGAAAACATTGTGAATCTGGGCGATTCAGGCATTTGCAAAGCAGTGAGCCACCGCTCCCACCCGACTGATGACCCGAAATGGTCCATAGAACCTAGGTGAGAATTTGGATGAAACAAGAGGTCCTTTAGCTGAAATCTGGCGGTGCTTTTGCAATTTAAGCCAAACCCATGAGTTCACTTCAAATATCACGTCCCTGTGATGACCATCATACTGCTGCTTCATGCGGTTTTGGGCTTGTACCGGTGATCCTTGGCTTTGTTGAAGTAGGCGTCCTGTCAACTAGTGCACGATCCACCGAGTCGATGCTAGTTGCTCCTTGGCCGGTACGGCATCAAGGGTGGGGGTAACCGACCAGTAAACCAACTCAAAAGGTGTCAAGCGGTGTCTTTGAATGGAAAGAAGTATTGTAGCAATACTCCGCCCATGGAACCCATTGTGCCTGTGTTAAGCGATTTGAAGAGATTAGACAACGGAGATACATCTCGATGGTCAGGTTCACCATACATGCAGGGGATGATATGCGGTGGACATCAATAGATTTGTGCCCGCTGCGTTTAAACAATCCTTGCCAAAAAGCACTAAGGAACACTTGGATCTCGATGCGACACAATGGATTCAGGGATCCCATGAAGACGGACCACATAATCAAAGAAGAGACGAGCCACGGTGGAGTGCGGTGGCGGACGCTTGAAAGGCACAAAATGAGCATATTTAGGCAGACGATCCACCACCACTAACAGAGCGGTCTTGCCTTGTGACTTGGGAAGATCGGTGATGAAATCCATCGAGACATCCGCCCACACTTGGTGCGGAATCGGCAGGGTTGAAAGCTTGATCTGCTGGAGCCATGGTCTTGGACTTGTGTTGTTGATGTGATTGTGCGACACATAATTCTCCTTTGAAGTCCTTTGATGCTCCCACCAATACTTTGCTTTGAGGCGATGTAGAGTCTTCGACTCCCTTCGTGCGTCAGGTCATGGATGGATGCAATGATCGGCTCCACCAATACCGACTTAGCCGGCACGAACAACTTTGTTGTTGCGGTATATGACCCTTCCGGACCTCCCACACGGTGGTATCCCCTTGTGCGTCTTGTCGCTTAAACCTGCTTTGTTGGATGCGGGCTGGATCGCCGGATCGCCACAAGAAGACGTCCAACCATCGAGCCCGAGTCACGCCAATCGGGTGTGGAGGCGGCCTTGATGGAGTTGATCGAGAATGGACGCGAGGCAGGCGTCGGCGGCCTGGTTATGTTTTCTGGTTTATACTCCACCGGAAGTCAAAGCCCATTAACTTGCTTAACCAAAGGTTGTTGAGGAGGTGTAATGAGGGCCTGTTCCAATAGGAATTTGAGACTGCCATGATCGGTGCGGACGACGAAAGGGTGACCCCATAAATATGGTCGCCAATGCCGGATCGCCTTGGACAACCCGATGAGTTCCCTCTCGTATGCAGCCAACTTGATGTGACGGTCGGCGAGGCGACGGCTGAAATAAGCGATGGGATGGCCACTCTGTTGAAGAACCGCACCAATCCCTGTGCCAGAGGCGTCGCATTCAACAACAAATGGGGCCGTAAAATCTGGCATCTGGAGAACAGTCTGAACACCAACACCTTCTTGAGGTGAATGAAAGCCTCTTGTGCCGCAGGTGTCCAAGTGAAACTGTTCTTCCGCAACAAGGCCGTAAGAGGTTCGGCGATGATAGCATAATCTTGGATGTACCTTCGGTAGTACCCGGTCAAACCTAAGAAACCCCTTAATGCTGAAACTGTAGTGGGGCAAGGCCAAGCAGTGACGGCTTGCAATTTCTCCGGATCTGCTGCGACCCCATTGTGAGATATGAGATGACCCAAATATCCCACTTGTTCTTGAGCAAAAGCACACTTGGACTCTTTGAGATATAACCGATGTACGCGCAGTTGCCTGAAAACAGCATGCAGATGCTCCTTGTGGACCTCAATCGTGGGGCCGTATATCAAGATGTCATCAAAAAATACAAGGACGAATTTCCGTAAGAACTCCTGGAGGACCTCATTCATGAGAGCTTGGAACGTGGATGGTGCATTGGATAAGCCAAACGGCATGACCAGGAATTCATAATGACCATGATGAGTGCGAAAAGCCATCTTGGCAATGTCCTGCTCCCTCATACGAACTTGATGATATCCCGAACGGAGATCCAATTTAGTGAAGAAACGAGCCCCGCGAAGCTCATCAAGCAGCTCTTCCACCACTGGAATAGGAAATTTGTCTTTGATTGTGCGCATGTTGAGTGCACGGTAATCCACACAAAACCGCCAAGTCCCATCCGCCTTTTTAACCAACAAGACAGGAGAAGAAAATGGGGAGCGACTTGGCCGAATGATGCCTTGTTTAAGCATGGCTTCACATTTAGCTTCAATTTCATCCTTCTGGCGATAAGGATATCTGTAAGGCCGGACTACCACGGGATCAGTGCCTTCCGGTAGTGTGATTCGATGATCACACCATCTAGTTGGTGGTAATCCTGTTGGTTCCGTAAAGACATCTTGATACTCTACTAACAGCCCTTGGATAGCTTTTGTTTCTTCCAACTGAGCATTCATCAGACGGGATTTGCGTGGCGACTGTAACCCTTGTGCAGGGTGGACCGAAACTCATAGAGAGTTCTTCAAAGTTCCATTGAATATCTCCTAGAGTTCTCAACCATTGTACCCCCAAAATGAGGTCAAACCCCTCAATGGGAAGCACAATGAAAGGAGCTTCAAACTCATGGTCCTGGATGGTAAAAGTCACACCTGGGACCGAGCCAAGACAAGGTAAATGGGATCCTCCCGCAACCCGGACCTGTTGGTGTGTACTTTGGACTTGTTTCCATCCTCCCTGTCGGGCAGTGTATGTACTCATAAAGTTGTGAGTACTTCCACTGTCGATGAGGCCTAGCCAGCGTCTTCCTTCCAAGTATAACAGTACTTGCATTGTGTTTCCATGCTTCGGTCCAAGCGCAGCAATCATGGACAATGATACCTCTGTTTCCTGTAATAGTGGATCATTTTCTTCAGCCTCCTCTTCTTCCTCATCGTCCACCTCCAAATGGAACAATCGTTTGCAACGATGTCCCCGAGTGTACACCTCATCACAGTTGTAACATAGGCCTTTCGCTCGCCGTTCCGCCAATTGATCCGCTGTTAGGCGCACTCTCTGTGGCGCCGAAGCCACGCTGCTCTGTGTACTAACGGCCAGGGCTGCCTTGCTGGCGTTGGACTGCACTCCACTGCCCTGAGAGAATTTTCCGGCCGTTCTTGTCCCTGGTGCTCCAAACGATTGCCCCACAGCTGCAGTTCCTCCTGTTGGTATGGGTGGCAGCGAGCTTGCCGGTGTATAGGACTGCGTGTACAAGCCAAATCCTGGACCACGGCTCGACCCGCGCCTAGCACCCGACCATCCTTCGATGGCCTCTGCAATCCATGCTGACTTCCTCGCCTCAGCTTGCCTTGCCAACCCAATTGCCTCTGCTAGATCTCGAGGACGATCACGGTGAACTTCCCCGCTTAATGCCCCCGATAACCCGGCCATGAAGGTCTCTACTTGATCCATCCTTCGTAATCTCGGTAGTGCAGGCGAGGAGTCTTTGGAACTCACGCGCGTATTCATCCACGCCTTGTGCCCCTTGCTTGAGATTTACCAGATCGCCCAATGGTCCAACACTCATCTGTCGAGTGAAACGCTGTGTGAAGGCTTCTGAAAAATCTGCCCAATCAATCCATGGCTCCTCCCTCTGCCAATTGTCTAATACTCCTTGAGCCTCGCCCGCTAGATGCAGGCCTGCGATCTCAACGTACTCCTCTTCCAGAATGCGGTGAACCCGGAAGAAACGTTTGCATCGCCTTAGCCATCCAAGCGGGTCGGACTGGCCATCATAGTCCGGCAGATCGAACCGTGGGGGTCTGGGCGTCCACCTATGGTCGCCATCTTCTTCCCCTCTTCCAGCGCCGCGTCTCCTTCCACGTTCGGGCTCCTCCCGCTCTCGCCATGGATCTGGCCGCCCGTTCCGCCGTGGAAGATGGCTGGTGTGGGTGCCGACTGCAGCATTGCCAGCTTCGTCCTCCCATTCCCGCCATGGATCCGTTCGCTGTTCGCGCGGAAGATGGGTGGCGTGGAGTGCCGACGACAATGCCGGCAAATGCGTCTCCAACGCTCCCCCATGGGCGAGGGTATCAGCAGCAGTTCCCTTCCCTTTCAAAATCTTCATTATCTCTCCCAAGGTTTCCTTCATCTCTCGCATCTCTGTTTCCAGTCCGGCAACGCGATCCTCCAATGAAGTCGCCATGGCACCAGGAACACACGGCTCTGATACCAAATTGTTACGAACAGACTCGGCACGAGTTCGTTCGTAAGCACGGGTTCCCGGCCGTAGGCCGGGTCGTAAGCTACTCGACGAGGAACTCGTCGTGGCAGCGTACGCCTTAGGGTTGGCTGTTTTCGGAGCCACCGCCTGGATTAGAGTTTGTGGCAAAACTAAGCATGCCTTTTCCCTTGAGTCTATTCCCTTTATATAACCGTTTTATCCTTCCTATTTGGAAGGTACAGATAGGATCCTAACAACATGGATACTTATCTAATCATATCTCTTATCTAATTATATCTCTTATGATAAGTGAAAGTGCATCTAGGCCCCTAAATTGGTTTTGGATGATTAATGACAAACGATTATACAGGACTAATGTCTTCAATGAGTTTGTGAACAGGTAAAAGAGTAAATGTGAGATTCTCTACATGCGAAGGAAACCCTCAAACGAATTCAAGCGAGTAAAACGGCTTCGTAATTTAATTTTTCTATGCTTTGTGTCGTAGGAATGCCGTACTATTAAGAGGGATGCATCGTAGATGATCTAGAGTAGTCTCTATGCTCAGATGAATGTTACTTCAAATCTTTTTGAGATTCTAAGTCATCGTGCATGCGGAATGTGTTTTTATCTAAGTTCAAGTCGGACATTCGATATTACATCGGAAGTTCGATGTGACCTGACATTCCGATGTGCATGTTTGCTTGATCCGATCGTAGAAGATGTATCGGAAGTTAGATATTTACGATCGGAAGTTCCGATCGCTGTAAAGCTTTCTAGGGTGCTCTGTAAAGATCGGAAGTTAGATATTTAACATCGGAAGTTCCGATGTGTTCTAACCTGAAAAAGGAGCTCTGGATTGATCGGACATTCCGATATATTGATCGGACTTTCCGATGATTAAGTCGGAAGTTCCGATGTTGATATCGGATAGTCCGATGTGGACTTAGAAGCATTTTGTCAAGGGCATTTCGGGAACATCGGAAGTTCGATGTTGATATCGGAAGTTTCGATGCATCTTGTGTAACGACTAAAGTGCGCTCGAGTTACGATTATTTGTACATATCGGATATTAGATGTTGATATCGGAAGTTCCGATATGCAAATGAGTGGGAGTATAACGGCTAGTTTTTGCAAGAAACTATAAATACCCCACCCCTCTCTCATTTGAGGGTTACACACTCTATTTGGCGTAACTCTAGTGCACATTGAGCCCTCTCTAGTCTACTTTTGAGCCTCCTCTTTGATCTTAGAGATCATCCAAGGAGTGAGGACTAGAAGTGAGATTTGGAGCTAGAGTGAAAAGGAAGTGTCTTCCATCTTGAGCATTAGAGTGTTCCTCCAAGATTGATCAACGTGCATTTGTTACTCTTGGAGGTTGAAGGACTCCTAGACGGCTTAGGCGTCGTTCACGAGCTCCCAAGGATTGTGGGTTGCCGTGAAAAGTTTGTGAAGGCCGGCTCCGCCTCGAAAGGAAAGGAACCAAATAGTGGAACCAAGCCTCAAGTGTGACCGAGGTTTGGGAGGAAAGGGTTGGAAAAGACCCGGCTCTTTGGAGCTTCCTCAACGGAGGCGTAGGATTCCCTCAAGAATCAGAACTCAGGATCAAATCCGGCGTCTTTGTCTTCTTTACTTAAGCTTGTCTCCTTATTCGAGTCGTTTTATTGTTCTTAGATTGTTCTCAAGTTTATTACTTTGGTTATTAATCGTCAGTGTAAAGTCGATCGGACATTCCGATCTGGAATCGGAAGTTCCGATTATATCGGAAGTTCCGATCCAATACCGGAAGTTCCGATACTCTTTCCGCTGCGACAAATTTAGTTTAAATTTTAAATTGCCTATTCACCCCCCCCTCTAGGCAACTTTCTCATCTTTTCAATAAGGATAGGAACAATCAATCTAAATATGGAAATTGCTAACAGCCTTGATCCGGCGCCTCTTTCCTTATTCCTCGCTCGTGATCTGCTATTTGCTCCTCCCTGCTCTGGCCTCATGCGCCTAGTAAATACCCTATCCAACCCTTGGGCCATAACATTACTCCCCCCCTGAAGATGAAGCTTGTCCTCAAGCTTGAAGTCCGGGTAGGATCGGCGTAGCGCGATTGCATCCATCCAAGTGGCCTCTTCCGCAGACTCCCCGGTCCAATGAACTAAGAACTGTCGTTTGCCTTCCATAAAGCGTTGGCGCAGGATGGAGTAAGGTTCCGGTTGCCCCGGCTCAGCTGTTGGAGTCACCTCAGATGGTAAAGGCATAATATCTGTCGGTGGAGTGCCCTTGAAAGGTTTAAGCAATGAAACATGGAAAACATTGTGAATCCTGGACGATTCAGGCAGCTGCAAACGGTAGGCCACTGCTCCCACCCGACTGATGACCCGAAATGGTCCATAGAACCTAGGTGAGAATTTGGATGAAACAAGAGGTCCTTTAGCTGAAATCTGGCGGTGCTTTTGCAACTTAAGCCACACCCATGAGTTCACTTCAAATATCACGTCCCTGTGATGACCATCATACTGCTGCTTCATGCGGTTTTGGGCTTGTACCAGCTGATCCTTGGCCTGTTGAAGTAGGGCGTCCCTGTCAACTAGTGCACAGTCCACCGAGTCGATGCTAGTTGCTCCTTGCTGGTACGGCATCAAGGGTGGGGGTAACCGACCGTAAACCAACTCAAAAGGTGTCAAACGGTGTGTCGTAGGAATGCCGTACTGTTAAGAGGGATGCATCGTAAATGATCTAGGATAGTCTCTATGCTCAGATGAATGTTACTTTAATTCTTGTTGAGACCCTAAGTCACCGCACATGCACCGGAATGTGTTTTTATCAAAGTTCAAGTCGGACATTCCGATATTACATCGGAAGTTCCGATGTGACCGGACATTCCGATGTGCATGCTTGCTTTAGTCCGATGCGTGGAACATGTATCGGAAGTTCCGATACGTTGTTGAAGCTTTCTAGGGTGCTCTCTGGAAATATCGGAAGTTCCGATATTTGACATCGGAAGTTCGGATGTGTTCAAACCTGAAAAAGGGAGCTCTCTGGAATTATCGGACATTTCGATATATTAGATCGGACATTCCGATGTTAAGTCGGAAGTTTCGATGTTTATATCGGACAGTCCGATATGGACTTAGAAGCATTTGTCAAAGTGTTTTTCTGGGAACATCGGAAGTTCCGATGCTGACATCGGAAGTTCCGATGCACCTTTTTCGACAGTTGAAGTGCGCTCGAGTTCTGATTGTTTGCACATATCGGACATTCCGATGTTGACATCGGAAGTTCCGATATGCAGCTGAGTGGGTGTATAACGGCTAGTTTTTGCAAGAATCTATAAATACCCCACTCCTCTCTCATTTGAGGGTTACACACTCATGTTGGCAAAACTCTAGAGCACCTTGAGCACCTTCTAGCTTTCTATTGAGTTCTCCTCTTTGATCTTAGGGATCATCTAGAGAGTGAGAAAAATAGTTGAGATCTAGAGGTTGAAGTGAAAAGCAAGTGTCATTCATCTCGAGCATTAGAGTGTTCCTCCAAGATCGATCAACGGTGCATTTGTTACTCTTGGAGGTTGAAGGACTCCTAGACGGTTAGGCGTCGCTCACGAGCTCCCAAGGATTGTGGGATGCCGTGAGAAGTTTGTGAAGGTCGGCTCCGCCTCCGAAAGGAAAGGAACCAATAGTGGAACCAAGCCTCAAGTGTGACCGAGGTTTGGGAGGAAAGGGTTGGAAAAGACCCGGCTCTTTGGAGCCTCCTCAACGGAGACGTAGGATTCCCTCAATAATCCAAACTCCGGGAACAAATCCGTGTCATTGCATTTACTTTACTTAAGCTGGTTTCCTTATTACTTTGATCTAACACTCTCAGATTGTTTCTCAAGTTCATTGTTTTCAGTCGTTAATTGTTTCGTGTCAAAAGTCGATCAGACATTCTGAACTGGTATCGGAAGTTCCGATTAAATCGGAAGTTTCGATCCAACACCGGAAGTTCCGATACTCTTTCCGCTGCGACAAATTTAGTTTAATTTTTAAATTACCTATTCACCCCTTCCCTCTAGGCAACTTTCTCATCTTTTCAAAATGGTTGTGTAATATGTGATATATTGGTTAATATAATATTTGAGTTGATTTCTGAAGTGGTTGTGTAATCTGTGAAGTGTAATTTGCTTGTGATATAACCTGCATGTGATGTGTGCAATCTGGTTGTTTCAGAGGACATGGCTAGTATTTCCTGAGGCAAGCCAATAAATAGAAAAATATTTAACAATAAAAACTAATATCACAAACAATTTCTTATATGTTCCATATAAGGAACCGTTTGTGATATATCACGTATCGCAGACGGTTCTAGTAAAGAACCGTCTGTATTGTGGGCCGCATCATAGACGATTTTTTAATAGAACAGTCTATGACGTGGGCCACATCATAGACGATTATTTAATAGAATCATATGTGATGTGCCCACATTATAGACGGTTCTTTACTAGAACCGTCTGTGATGTGAATTTCACTAACAGTTCAAGAACCGTCTGTGGTACATTGTTGTCATCACTGATACATGTTTACATATGATTCACAAAACCGTCTGTGATTACCTTTTAGAACCATCTGTGGTGACCTTCTCTATAGCAGTGTTAATTTATATGATTTAATATAATTTTTTAGAATTTATTAACTACTTTTTGGAATTGTAGAAAACTTCAGGCTCCTTAAAACAAAAATTCCATGATCAACAAAAAATTACCAGAATTTTAGGAGTTAAAACGAAAATTTGTCATTTGTCATTTTCTTTTTCTTTCCACATGAAAATCAAATGGGCCGTATGGCCTGTGGGTCGCGCATGCAGATTGGTCGTGGTCCACAGGCCACTTAGCCCAGGGTGGCCCACAACAGCACCATAGCCGTTCGCTTTTTCCTTTGACGGCGCGATGTGATGGTTGCGCGAGCGCAGAGCAGTGTCAGGCTGATAAGCATGGAGCGGTAGGCTGGTGGACGTAGGTGCCAACGTGGCTATGGGTAGGCTGTGTAAAAATCTCGAGGCCCGTGAACTGTTCGAGATCGGCTTGTTCTAAGCTCGATTCGAGCTCGGCTCGAGACTAGAACAAGCCAAGCTCGAGCCCGCCCTCAAGCTCGCGAGCCTAAAAGGGCCAAGCTCCTCTGGTTCGTGTAGATTCGAGTTGTATTGGCCACCCGGCCCACCCCACTCGAAGCCAAAGTCGGTGCTGACACAGTTATAGGTCGGTGGGCTTACTCGGATGGTTGTTCGGCACGAGGCTACATGGCGGCGGACATGTGCTATTATTAATGCATCGACCGCTATAGATCAAATATAATGCATTGATCAAATAGTAAGGATAATTACAAGGAGCATATATGATATAGGGAGACAAAACTCTCTTCTCTTTATTTGATTTATTCTATTATACAATGGGGTGACATATTTATAGTAAAAAATCATTAGATATAGATTTAGTTTTGTCCAAAATGAGATAGAGTCCAACAGTCTGAACTAAGAGTCCTACTATATCTCAACAAGTAATTTTTATCTGTTGTAATTTTTTAGTTATGTTTTTCTGTATGGCCTGGCCGTTTTGGCTCTCGGAGCCGGCTCCCAGGATCGGCCACGTGGCGTTGACCTTTTCTTTTATGACTGCGTGGCCTCTGCGGGGCCGCAAAGCCACTCTATGGGCCTCACGAGCCCTATTTTACGTAGGCCGCACGGTGAAGTTGCACAAGATGGGCTGCAAGTCTTGCTCAGTTCGGTGCTTTTTTTTTTCCTTTTCCAATAAAATCTTCTGGCTCTGCCTGGAGAATGGCTTTACCAAGCGAACCATGTCCCGTAGACCCCTAGTATTACTGTATTACTGTATGCTTCACGGTCCGCTGTTGGTACGAGGGAAAGAAAATACCAAATAGAGATTTTAACAGAGAGATTTTTTTTTTAGAAATACCTCCAAAAAAGAAATAAAAAGTGTTAATTTTCTTTTAATTTCTTTTAAATAATTCTTTGAAAAAACTTTTAAAATATTCCTTTAAAAAGTTTTAAAAATTAAAAACTTAATTTTTTTAAAATAAATAAAAGTAAGAAAACAGGAACAAAAAGTATATTGATTTTATTTTTAAAAAAAATTTATTTTTTTTAAAAAAATGCAAAATACTGTAGCTAAACACAGTATAAACTGCCTTGCTTAGCCCACATGGCGGGAGGGGCGCAAGGCCGGCGTACAACTCCAAGAATATATATAGGTAAATTACTGCACTGTAATCCAAGAATTATTATACCTCCATTACTTCCGGGAGGATTGCCGCACGCAGAGGCCCCCCACGCGTCCTCCCCCTTCTCTCTCCTAATTTCGCGAAAAGGTCCTCAATTTCTTCGAAATTACGTAGAGGTCCCTGGGTGATTTTCTGTGAGAGAAAAATAAATTTTACCGGTTCGCGTTTAGGTCCCTCGTCCGGTATTTTGCAGAGAGACCCTCCAATAAATGCGAATAACGAACGAGCCCTTTTCTTATTTTTCAAAATAGGAAATGGGTCCAAAATTATAACAAATAGGTCCCTGCACTTTACGTTTGGGTCCTTGCTCCGTTTTGCCCGAAAAAAATGTTTTCGTGATCCGTTTTTCCTCCGGAGCATGGAAAAAATGTTTTCGTTGCCCGTTTTCGCAAAAAAAAAAAAAACTTTCTCCGTCTTTCTTCGTTTTGCTCGGAAAAATCCTCCGTTTTGCCCGCGAAAAATGTTTTCGTGATCCGTTTTTCCTCCGGAGCATACGAAAAATGTTTTCGTCCCCCGTTCGTGATCCGTTTTTCCTCCTGAGCATGGAAAAAATGTTTTCGTTGCCCGTTTTCGCAAAAAAAAAAAACTTTCTCCGTTTTGCTCGGAAAAATCCTCCGTTTTGCCCGCGAAAAATGTTTTCGTGATCCGTTTTTCCTCCGGAGCATACGAAAAATGTTTTCGTCCCGATTCGTGATCCGTTTTTCCTCAGGAGCATGGAAAAAATGTTTTCGTTGCCGTTTTATAAAAAAAAAAAAAAAACTTTCTCCGTTTTGCTCGGAGAAATCCTCCGTTTTGCCCGCGAAAAATGTTTTCGTGATCCGTTTTTCCTCCGGAGCATACGAAAAATGTTTTCGTCCCCCGTTTTTCAAAAAACGAATTGGGAATTTGTATTTCGTCCGTCATTTTTCCGTGAAAAATGTTTTCGAGGCCCGTTTTTACTCGTTTTCTACGGGAAAAAAATGTTTTCGTTCTTCGTTTTCCCTCCAAAAAAAAAACTTTTCCGTTTCGCCCCCAAAAAAATGCTTTCGTGGTTCATTTTTCCCGGAAAAAAAGTTTTCGTGTTCCGTTTTTCTCCGAAATAACAGCAAAAAAAATTTCGCCCGTTCGCGTGCGCGGCGTGCCGCCGCGCTCACTTTCCTAGTATATATAACACCACGCTAGGGTGTTATTATCTCCTCTGAGCTGCAGCAGCTAATCATGACTATTGATATATTCTTTCAGTCGCACGGCTAAAATAGAGGCAATATTACTAGTTTACTCCCTTTCGGTAACACAATAGTTACTGAACTCGTTAAAAAACGTCGCTCTTTTTTTTACTATAAATATGTCACCCCATTGTAATGGCGGGGGATACCACCCGATTGATCCCATCGCACAGCTGTAGAAATGTCACACCACTCTTCTGCCCGCTAGGATAAAAAAAGGGAGGGAAGTTTGAAACCCCTGCAGGCTGCAGCCCCTCTGAAAAAGGATTTTCAATGTACCCGTGAATGATGATTGATCGGCACACGAGGAGCGCAGCCTTGAGGACAATCCGACAGTGCAGCAAATGCAACATACGGCTGCCTTTGGCGTCTTTGTCTAAACTTTGATGAGGCGTGCACAACTTGTGTAAATACAGTATTTTCTTTGTTAGAACATGGATGCGCCCCTCTTTTTTCTTGTTGTAAACCTTTGCTTCGAGGATTATTTGGAAGGAAGGGCAAATGTAGGGGTGCTAATGGGTTTGGACCGGTTCAGATTTTTGGACTAGGTCGGTCTAAAACTACAAATAGATTAAACTTATTTTATATTCATAGCTATTTGGTTCGGGTCTAGACCAGATTGGGTCAGGCCTAGACCTATATATTTTGTACTAAATTGATGTAGGGTTGGAGTTAACACTTTTATTTGGGTATAAATTGGATATGGACCTATTAATTTTGGGTTTGGATTGGATTAGATCAAAGCACCAAAATTTTGGACCTAGACTAGGTATGTGCTGAGCTTTGATCCATTAGCACCCCTAGGTAAATGCTGAATAATTCTCCTTGATCGTGTTAAGGCACTGTCCCAATGGGGTATACATACACTTGGTACATAAACATTTTCTGCAAAGAAGGAAACGCCAATGAAGAGGAAGTGCTCTCCCTCCACTGCTTATCTGAAGGTTGTGTTTAATACTTCAGTACCTATTCCTGTCAGGATATGATATCTCAGGTCTTCAATGCAGAAGAGCCCAGTAGGATCTTTCAAGTCGTACTGTGTCATGGCCTCATGGGTAAAATTTTTGTGCTGAAGCATCCGTTTTTCACTTGTAGTAAAATGTAAAGATCCCTAAAATATTTTGACAAAAATAAAAAAAACAAATTGCATCCTGTTGCCATGATCTCCTCGAGTTCTACATGTTTCCCTTTTCTGTTTAATAAGATGAGCATGGACATCTGAAAAGAAGATTGAACAAGTGTTTGATACATCTGTATCTTGTTCTACTGTGATAACCATTTATTCAATGCAGAACATCTGAAGACCATGAGAGGAGTGCTAAAGCTCGTAACAGGTTCACCATAAGTATGTATCTCTCCGTTCATGTTTACTTCTCAATTTTGACTGTGCGTCATCAAGCTTTGGCCAACTGTAATTTTTAAAATATCTAGTCATGTTACATAAAAGTGGTATTGTTAGATTTGTAATCAAAAGTATTTTACTAATATTCGACATTTATAGCTATTCGTCATTTATAGCTCAATCTATCAAAATCACAACTGACAAAAAAATGTGAACGGAGGGAGTATATTTCTTTCTTACTGGAGATCATGCCAAATGACTCTATGTTGGATCGATACTGTTTGATCATATTGAATTATTGATGATGCTCCGCTGGGTCATACTCATATTAATGACTTCAGGTTTTACTTTCTACGACACAAACCAGTGTCATGTGTTTCTTCAAAATTTTGTAATGCTAGTAGCTAGTTAGTAACATATGAACACAAGAGTCAAATCTATATATGTTAACTAGTATATTACAGGGGATGGGATAACTACTATCCTTGGTGATGTACGGAAGAGCAGCAGGAGGAACGACACATGGCGCTCAGCACAGTATTTTATTTTTTATTTTTTAAAAGATAAAAATACATTTTTTCTTATTTTTTATGATTTCACAAAGGAAAGTCTTTTTTTTTCACAAAACACAGATTTTTTAAATGATGATCAAACCTATACATTTTTATAAAAAAAACTAAGAGTGTTATTTCTATTTTTAAATTGCTTTATTTTTCTATTTTATAAATACATTAAATGCTTTCAAATTTCTTTGAGAATTTTTGAAAACATTATGGAGGTGGATTAGGATTTCATTAAATTTTCTCCAAAGTTTATTGTTGCATGATTTTGAACTTCAGAGATTACAAATCAAAGATTCAACAATAAAAGCTTTGATTTGTAATCTCTGAAGTTAAAAGTCATGCAATAATAAAATTTAATGAAATGCTAATCCACCTCCAAAATGTTTCCAAAAAGTCTCAGGGAAATTGGAAAGCATTTAATACATTTATAAAATAAAAAATAGCAGCAATTTAAAAACAACAACAACCGTTTTAGATTTTTATAAAAATGTACAGGTTTGATCATCATCTGAAAATTTTATGGTATCAAATTTAAACCCCTAGGACCAGATAAAAAAATTTCTAAATGAATTGAACATAATTTCACATCTCAGAAAAATCAAAATTAGAAAAACTTTAATTGAGACAGTGATATTATCAAAATTTTATAAAATGTTACAAGTGTGATCATGGTCTAAAATTTTTATGGGAGTATAAGTATTGCCTTAGAATCATACAAAAAAAAAGTTTCAAAAATTCTGAATCAATTTTTGTCTTAATTATATATAGGAGATGCAAAAAAAAAAAAAATGATTTGTTTCTCCTTTTCTTTTACAGATTTTCTCTCTTTGGACAACCGTCCGCGGCAAACCACATGGGATTTTTACTAGTGAATCAAACTTTAGGCCCTTGGCGCAAATGTGATGGGGACCTTTGCATGAGTGTCCTAAATGATGATCAGTCTGCTCTACCAGGAGGCCACAGTCTGAAATCGTAACTTTGCTTACAGTATCACTTTCAAACGTAGCAAAGTACACCTTTTTTGAGAAAATAAATCTAGCAAGTACAAAGGCATCCGCAACCTTTGCGCCAGCACGACAGCTGTTGCAAACAGGTTCGAATCTTTGAGACCATCGCATGAACAGTGTTGAGTCGAACACAGGAAAAGAAATCCAACGACGAGGTGGCTTCGAATCCCAGAAAATAACTTATGTGTGAGTTGGGAATACTTGTTTAGATGAGAAAGAGAGGGAAAAATTCGTATTTGATACAAGTTGCAACCCATAATTTCAAAATGATACAACATTTCGGCGTATTTGCCAAAAAAACCAGTCAAGACCGGTTTCTGGGAAACCATACATGCATGGCCGGTTTCTGGAGTTCCATAGAAGGCCATGGCCGGTTCCCCGTGTCCCATACAAGCCATGGCCGGTTCCCCGTGTCCCATACAAGCCTTGGCCGGTTCCCCGTGTACCATACATGCCTATGGCCGGTTCCCCATTTCCCATACATGCCATGGCCGGTTCCCCATTTCCCATACATGCAATAAAAAAAGGAAAAATAATGTTTTATCGTTTTTACGAAATTTGAAACCGAGGGAATTGGGAAAAATCGTATTTCATACAAGTTTGAACCCCTAATTTCAAAACGATACAACTTTGGCGCCAGATTTACCAAAAGGAAAATTTTTGTTATTTTTTGTGAAATTTGAAACCGAGGTGATTGAAATGGCAAAAATGTATTTGATACAAGTTTGAACTCGTAATTAAAAGATGATGCAAAAGTTTTATGACCGCAATCGTATTTTTTGTTTTTGCTTCCCATTATTTCTTTGTTTAATTTTTAAACTCGATCGGATTATAAGTTTCGATGTACAACTTGAAATTAAAGGAAAAAATCGTATTTGAGGGCACCGAGTTTGCCAGGTTTTGCATATTTATAATATGATATAACAGTTCGGTTACTTTTTTATGTTTTCGGTTTGAGAAAAATGATATAATAGTTTCACGTTGTAAAAAAGCGATGATGAATTATCTGGAAAATCGCTTCTCAAGAAACCAAACTTTGGAAATTTTGGTATTGAAACCTGGATTTTCGGGTTACCCTATACTGTATGGCATACCCAAAACCCCAAAACATCGGTTAAGGATTTTTTCATTTTTGATGTTTTTTCCTGATTTTTCAACGGAGTGATTCAAATGGAAATGACCGATTTAGTTATATTTCTCTCTGTAAAATTTCAAATCGCTTCTTGATTCAAATGCAAATAACCGCTCGATATCGCATGATTGAAATGCATATAACCGAGTGATTGAAATGCAAATAACCGTTACATATCGCTCCATATGATAGTTGAGAGATTACGGAAAACAAACATCGGGATTCTGAGATGGCGACAATAATGGCTAAAAGTTGAACATGCCTTAGGTAAACAAAACAACAAGGGCCCTTCTGGTACACTACTGAGTGCACCGGGGATATTTCCCCTTGCGCAATCCATCGGTGCCTGCCGACCTGGCCCTAGCCGCCCTCTCGCGCTTCCTCTCACGCTCGGCCTCCCGCTCTACCGCAAGGCGCTGCCGTTCAGCCTCCCTCTTTGCACGCATTTCTTCGTGATGTTTGATGCGCTTCTCCTCCTCGTCCTGCTCACGCCACTGCTGCTCTACCATAGCTCTACGATGCGAGTATTCCCAATTCCGCATCCTCTCCATCTCAGGAGTCTGCTCCGCGTCGTAGAATTTGATGAACTCGCACAATGAAGGCTGCGATTGGTGATAGTAGATGGTATTACTTTATTAAGGTTTGCACGGTTTGATGTAACATAAAATGCGAGTACGAACTTACCGGGCTTTTCCGTTGCATCCGCGTCTCCAGCGTTGGCTCGGAGTCGTAGTTGCGGCAGCTCCAGTACCTCATACCGTAGGTGTACGAGTTGTCTAAAGACTTTTGGAACCGGCAAGGATCTCCGCATAGGCACATGGGGACCTGCGTGCCTTCGGGGATGTATTCGAGAAGGCTGTGCCTTGGGGGCGAGGGGTACTCCATTGGCACTGGTTGGCTGGCTGGCGGACTTGTGCTCCGTCTTCCCTCCGATTGGCTAGAAGCTTGCTTGCCTGGTTGTTGTGATTATTAGTAGGCGACCACTGGGGCTTAAATAGCCAGCCATACGAGAGAGTGGCGGACTTAAGAGAAGTTGAAATCCGCGAGCATCGGATTCCTCTGAAACTTTGCATGTCCATAGCTTCACTCGATCTTATACGGTCGCGCTTTATTAAATTGATTGACCCACTGCGATGAATATTTTAGCCCATTTTAATTATCCTGACCGATTCTACAAGTCGCGCACAACCTTAGATTCTCACTTCCCAATACTCTTTCAAATGGAATGTTTTTCTTGTTTTTCTCTGCTTTTCTTGTTTTTCTCTTTTCTTCTCTTCTTTTCTTCTTTTTCTCTTCTCTTCTTCTTTTTATCTTCTCTTTTCTTTTCTTTTCTCTTATGAAGCGAAGGTGTAAATAAAATATTTTCCCAGAATATGGTACTCCATATATCAAAGAGCAAATCTGCAGTATTCGTGTAAAAAATTACATTTAAACGTCACATTTTACAGCCTGCCGAAAAGGCTTTAAAGTTAACGTTGACAATAAAACTTAAGGTTAATGCGCCAAAGATATTTTACGTAGCAAAGAAAGGTGTAAATAAAATATTTTCCTAGAATATGGTACTCCATATATCAAAGAGCAAATATGCAGTATTCGTGCAAAGAATTACATTTAAACGTGATATTTTACGGGCTGCCGAAAAGGCTTAAAAGTTAACGTTGACAATAAAACTTAGGGTTATTGCGCCAGCATATTTTTGTACCAAAGAAAGGTGTAAATAAATTTTTTTTCCAGAATATGGTACTCCATATATCAAAGAGCAAATCTGCAGTATTCGTGCAAAAAATTACATTTAAACGTGATATTTTACGAAATTTGCCGAAAAGGCTTAAAAGTTAACGTTGACAATAAAACTTAGGGTTATTGCGCCAGCATATTTTTGTACCAAAGAAAGGTGTAAATAAATTTTTTTTGCAGAATATGGTACTCCATATATCAAAGAGCAAATCTGTAGTATTCGTGCAAAAAATTACATTTAAACGTCATATTTTACGGCCTGCCGAAAAGGCTTAAAAGTTAACGTTGATAATAAAACTTAGGGTTATTGCGCCAGCATATTTTCATAGCAAAGAAAGGTGTAAATAAAATATTTCTTCATAATATGGTACTCCATATATCAAAGAGCAAATCTGTAGTATTCGTGCAAAGAATTACATTTAAACGTGATATTTTACGGGCTGCCGAAAAGGCTTAAAAGTTAATGTTGACAATAAAACTTAGGGTTATTGCGCCAGCATATTTTTGTACCAAAGAAAGGTGCAAATAAATTTTTTTCCAGAATATGGTACTCCATATATCAAAGAGCAAATCTGCAGTATTCATGCCAAAAATTATATTTAAACGTGATATTTTACGGGCTGCCGAAAAGGCTTAAAAGTTAACGTTGACAATAAAACTTAGGGTTATTGCGCCAGCATATTTTTGTACCAAAGAAAGGTGTAAATAAATTTTTTTTGCAGAATATGGTACTCCATATATCAAAGAGCAAATTTGTTGTATTCTTGCAAAAAATTACATTTAAATGTGATATTTTATGAGTTGCCGAAAAGGCTTAAAAGTTAACGTTGACAATAAAACTTAGGGTTATTGCGCCAGCATATTTTTGTTCCAAATAAAGGTGTAAATAAAATATTTTTTCATAATATGGTACTCCATATATCAAAGAGCAAATCTGCTGTATTCTTGCAAAAAATTATATTTAAACGTGATATTTTATGGCCTGCCGAAAAGGCTTAAAAGTTAACGTTGACAATAAAACTTACGGTTATTGCGCTAGCATATTTTTGTAGCAAAGAAAGGTGTAAATAAAATATTTTCCCATAATATAGTACTCCATATATCAAATAGCAAATCTGCACTATTCTTGGAACAAATTACATTTAAACGTGATATTTTACGGGCTGCCGAAAATGCTTAAAAGTTAACGTTGACAATAAAACTTAGGGTTATTGCGCCAGCATATTTTTGTACTAAAGAAAGGTGTAAATAAAATATTTTCCCAGAATATGGTACTCCATATATCAAAGAGCAAATCTGCAGTATGCGTGCCAAAAATTACATTTAAACGTGATATTTTACGGGCTGCCGAAAAGGCTTAAAAGTTAACGTTAACAATAAAACTTAGGGTTATTGCGCCAGCATATTTTTGTACCAAAGAAAGGTGTAAATAAAATATTTCTTCATAATATGGTACTCCATATATCAAAGAGCAAATCTGTTGTATTCTTGCAAAAAATTACATTTAAATGTGATATTTTACGGGCTGCCGAAAAGGCTTAAAAGTTAACGTTGACAATAAAACTTAGGGTTATTGCGCCAGCATATTTTTGTTCCAAATAAAGGTGTAAATAAAATATTTTTTCATAATATGCTACTCCATATATAAAAGAGCAAATCTGTTGTATTCTTGCAAAAAATTACATTTAAACGTGATATTTTATGGCCTGCCGAAAATGCTTAAAAGTTAACGTTGACAATAAAAATTACGGTTATTGCGCTAGCATATTTTTGTAGCAAAGAAAGGTGTAAATAAAATATTTTCCCATAATATGGTACTCCATATATCAAATAGCAAATCTGCACTATTCTTGGAACAAATTACATTTAAACGTGATATTTTACGAGTCACTAAAAGGCTTAAAAGTTAACGTTGACAATAAAACTTAGGGTTATTGCGCCAAGATATTTTTGTACTAACGAAGGCGTAAATAAAATATTTTCCCAGAATATGGTACTCCATATATCAAAGAGCAAATCTGCTGATTCGTGCAAAGAATTACATTTAAACGTGATATTTTACAGGCTGCCGAAAAGGCTTAAAAGTTAACGTTGACAATAAAACTTAGGGTTATTGCGCCAGCATGTTTTTTTAGCAAAGAAAGGTGTAAATAAAAATTTTTTAGCAAAGAAAGGTGTAAAAAAATCCTTAACCGATGTTTTGGGGTTTTGGGTATGCCATACAGGTATAGGGTAACCCGAAAATCCAGGTTTCGAATACCAAAAATTTCCAAAGTTTGGTTTCTTGAGAAGCGATTTTCCAGATAATTCATCAACGCTTTTTTACAACGTGAAACTACTATATCATTTTTCTCAAACCGAAAACATAAAAAATAGTAACCGAGAATCGTTATATCATATTGTAAATATGCAAAACCTGCAAACTCAGTGCCCTCAAATACGATTTTTTCCTTTAATTTCAAGTTGTATATCGAAACTTATAATCCGATCGAGTTTAAAAAATTAAACAGCAAATAATGGGAAGCAAAAACAAAAAAATACGATTGCAGTGCGCAAAACTTTTGCATCATCTTTTAATTACGAGTTCAAACTTGTATCAAATACATTTTTTTGCCATTTCGAATCACCTCGGTTTCAAATTTCACAAAAAAAAACAATAAAAAATTTTCCTTTTGGTAAATACGCGCAAAAGTTGTATCGTTTTGAAATTAGGGGTTCAAACTTGTATGAAATACGATTTTTTCCCAATTCCCTCGGTTTCAAATTTCAGAAAAAAACGATAAAACATTATTTTTCCTTTTTTTATTGCATGTATGGGAAATGGGGAACCGGCCATGGCATGTATGGGAAATGGGGAACCGGCCATGGGCATGTATGGTACACGGGGAACCGGCCAAGGCTTGTATGGGACACGGGGAACCGGCCATGGCTTGTATGGGACACGGGGAACCGGCCATGGCCTTCTATGGAACTCCAGAAACCGGCCATGCATGTATGGTTTCCCAGAAACCGGTCATGACTGGTTTTTTGGCAAATACGCCGAAATGTTGTATCATTTTAAAATTATGGGTTGCAACTTGTATCAAATACGAATTTTTCCGAAAGAGAGAACAGAGTTTTTATGTATACCTTGAGAAGGGAAAGTAGAATAAAAACGAAATACTTATTGTAGCACCATGCGGCCAACAATTCGCTAATAGCTTGGCCCTCGCATGGGGTAGGCATATATACATAGCATCTCTCCTGTCTCCTGGCGTAGCGATCTCACTTCGTCTGGAAAGGTTAATCCGAAAGCGCTACGATTTAGATCAATATGTATTATATACTAGTGTAATTTAATATAAATTATCAATGTGCTAGTAATAAAGAGCAGTGCGTTACACTTATATACGTTTCACACAGCGCACAAAGATAGACAGTTTGGTTGATATTGCAATCATGCAGGACGAAAGCGCATGCAGCAAACATGAGCTTGATAGGCGAGTCATAACTCTAGCTACACTTTTACCACCCCTCGTCTTCTGCTGTGTTGGAGCAGCAGAGAAAAGGAAAGATTTCACGCTTGTCATGCCAACAATAACTCACCAATGTTCTGCCCAATCTGTTACAACTTACAACTAGCCCATTAACATTTGCAGCAGCATACTCATGTAAGTTTACGATTATCTAAGCTGCAATGATCGGTAACAATGCCTTCAGTAGTTCAGCCATCTTCTTTTAACAATGCCTGTTACACTCTAGGGGAGCTGTGCAAAGATCAACAGACTGCCTGAAACTCCACAGCTGCTGTTGCTTGTCATCACATTATCAACGATTAGCTCCACAGTATTTGGTTGGCACCTAAAAGGGAAGCAGCTCCAGCTGTGAACTGTCTCATCATCTGATTACATAAACAACTTGCAGTAGGATTCCCCAATGGGCTGGCACAGCATCTCAAACAAAGGACTGTTTCTGATAACAACACAACAGGATCGATGCCTGATGCATCCAAAATCCAAATGTCTTGGCTCAATTGTTTGCGCTGGCAGTACATGCATGACGGACCAACTTGAGAGAAATGGATTGGCGTAATCTTTCCAGTAAGGAACTGTTTCGGATAACAGTTGAACAGGGTTGCATTGCATCTTTCAGAGTCAGATGTCTCCAAGTGCTGCAGTCCACATGTTCTGTTGGTACGTACACAGACACACATGGCAAGCCACCAACAATTGCATGGAAAGTCGTGTAATCAGATGAAACATGCTTGTATTTCCAGATGAGGTACAGAAATGGCTAACTTTCTCACTGAAGAGAAAAATTGTATTTGGATTCAGATTTGGGAAGCTCGTTACAAATCACAGCAGAATGGCTAACTTTCTCACTGAAAAGCAATACAGTTATGCAGATAAGCAATGACCTGTATATTGCTAGCTTGAAGTGTATATAGCAGAATAAACAACAGGGAGCACATCTGCTTCCACCTTGGATACTTTTATCATTATCGATGTTCTTGGAAACAGGGGCGGAACACCCCCAAAAAATTTGAAAAACGTCATAACATCATCTATTCAGTGAATCGATTTTGTTGATTGAATTGATTTCGATGTTGATGGTTTGCAGTTGTAAGTCCTCATAACTATTTGTATTGCATTTTTAGCAATTTTTGAATATATGCGTTGGATTTATGATGTTACGAAACTATTTAACAAGAGTTATATATGAAGTGTACACCGCCATTGAAAATTTTCTAGATCATCTTTTGGCGCCACACACACCAAATTGCAAGTTGAAATTGCAAGTCCACTGCAGAAAGGACTGCAAAGCCAATATAAGCAAGCAGGACATAATTAAGCATCTATAGGTAGCAGTATTACTTTAAAAGCCTTTCAGACAGAGCAAATTACCCGCAACCTGCAGCAATTCCAGGCAGCAATGCAGCGTGCCAACTTTGATTAAACAAGAAGAAAAAAAAAAGCAGAAAAGGAGAAGTGAAAAGGACAATGGCCGTGAGGTAAGGACCCCAAAAAACTGGTAAAAGGAGCAGGTTGGAAAACCTCCCACTGGCCTGGTTGACTAAAAAGAGGAACTTTACCAGTTTACCTGGGTGGTTAAAAAACACACCAGCTACCTGCAGTATATGCCAAAAATGATTCATCACACAGTCGAATCATTGGCTGCTCACAGTGAGACCATGATGAGCATCATCCAGTCACCACAATGGAAAAGAACATGCAACGCACAATAGGAACCATGACTCTGAAAGTCCCATCACACGATGGAGCTCCTAGTGGAATCCAAACTCGCATCAACTTGCGGATGAAAAGGAGAGCATAAAAACAGAACACAGCAAATGCAAATCATGGAAGAAGCATAAGCAGTCAAGATTATAAATTTCGTTTTCGATTAATATCTCATCACCTTTCGAAATATGATATTTTAGCAAAATCTCGTTATTTCGGATGAAATCTAAAAGGCAAAATTCATATCTAGAATTTTTTGAACCGAGAAAACCGAGATCTCGCTGAGATTAACCGAAATCTTGGTAAAATTCAACCGAGTGAAAAATAGTTGAAAAAATGTTACAAAAAATTTTAAATAGCACATCGCTAATATTTCCATAAAAATTTCAAATGATGATCAAACTTGAGAAATTTTTAAAAATTCTGGCAGCGCTACTTTCCTGATAAAAGGTTGACTCGCAAATTTCAACTGGGTGAAAAATGGCGCAAACCACGTAGAAAATTTTGAAATTTTTTGGATGGTTCTGAGACAACAATAATGTTCCCATAAATTTTTCAAATGATGATCGAGCATGAGGAATATTCAAAAATTCGGACAGTGTTACTAAAGGCTAACCAGCAAATTTCAATCAAATTAAAAATGATTCAAACCATGTTAAAATTTTTTGATAATTTTTGTGGATGGTCTTGATGCATCACTAACGTTCTCATAAAATTTTCAAATGATGATCAAACTTGAGAAATTTTCAAAAATTATGACGGTGTTACTGTCCTGATAAAAGCTTTACGGTGCTACATGTATTGCTTCCATCGATTTGATTGAACAATTAAAATAAGTTTAAATTTTTTAAAACTTTTAAACAAGAGTGCTGAGGCAATGCTTAAGCTCTCCTAAAATTTTTGGATCATGATCACACTTAAGCAAATTTATAAAATTCTCACATGGTTACTGCCTTAGTTATGTTCATTCTGTTTTTGAATTTTTAAATATAACAACTGATGTTCAATTATTTTGGAAATTCATTCTGTTTTTGAATTTTTAAATATAACAACTGATGTTCAATTATTTTGGAAAATTTTCTGTATGATCCCAGATTGCTAAGGATAGTACCATAAATTTTCAAAATATATCAAGCCTGTACAATTTTATAAAATCCTGATAGTGTTTCTGCTATTTTTATATAACTTCTCAAAAATATGGTTTTTCAACAAATTTTCGTGAAAGATGCCATTCTTAAGGGTTATTGACTCAAATCAGGTCCTCAAAATTCAAAATTTGGTCAAAACTCGTGAGATTTTAGCAAAATTTGCTAAAATATCTTTAAAAATATTATAGCAATTTGACTTTTTGTCAATTTCTTTATTTCACTTGGATTATGAATCTGTGGAGCTAAAACCCAAGATTTCACCGGGATTTTTGAACCCTGGACGCGGCAGCCTTCAAGATAACATGATAACAACCACTACAGGAGATGGTTCGTTACAGAATGAGATGTTAACGGTTACAGTGAGGTTGGGGGTTCAGGGTGTAACTTCTGTTCGTTACACGATCATTGACCTACAGGCTAACTCTAAATTTTTACAACAGAGAAGAAACATAATGCAATTGCATTGCGCCTCTGCCACGATGCCAGTCATTGGTGTAGGGAGATCAATGGAGTTCTTGTGAGGAAAACCTAGCAGTCTAGCCTCGCCCATTCGTACCGTCCAGGAAGCGGGCAGTCGTTCACAGGACAAAAATTATACCTGATTAGGACAGAACAATTAAGTGTTAGCTAACACATCGCCATGTTTTAAGATTACGGTATTTTATATCATAATAAGCACAAATCTCCCTACAATATCTAGAACAAAAAACAAATTAGCAGCATGGTTCAGTGATAAAAGAGAAAGAAGCGAGTTCGTACTTCTCCCTGAAAATCTGCTGTTGCTGTTGTTCATCAGCTGCGAAGAATTCTTCCATCTCAAGAGAACTCGGAATATAATGACAGATTGGGGTTTCCATTCTGCGATGGGTATTCATCGAGTAGCTGGTTCTAGTTGTGGAGCCAGGGGTGCTTATCGTTTCTGAGCTCTTAATCAAACTGCAAGGCGTTGTCTCCCTGGTAGTCCTGCAAGCAACAACAGAATATGAAAAGCAATGCACAAAAGAAAGTTCAGAGCTAGAAATGCATAAGAAATATTGCACAGTTCATTTTCCCTTCTGATAATTTAGCTCACATGGCACCAAAGTTCCAGCAGAAACCAAAACAGTCCCAACAAAAATAACAAAATCGTGAAGGCTGGAGAGCGCAAACTTGGTCACATGAGTAAAACAGGCTGCTAAGTGCTAACCATGAACCAGCTAAAAAGAAGCTCTACATTTTGAAATCGTATGAAGCTGTCCGCAAGCAGTGGGAGTGGATCAATGAAGCCCGGCCTCTGCACTTCAAGGAGGGCCAACGATCATAAGACTATAGAACAACAGTCCACCATGAACTACTATTCAACCTTTTTTATGTTCAAACTTGGACAACACTACATGCGAATTGTACCAACAGGCAAACAGATTTGCCATCATCCCATACAACAAGAGCTTGAAAGCTCATAACGTGGCACTTGGAAGATGCAAGCTGGATTGGTGAACTGAGAAGACAACAAATAACAAAGTAATTGAGCATAATAGTTCATCTCGTATAGCATGGCCCTTGCTCATTTCTAGCAAAAGTGCCCCCACAATGAGGTACTTGATTGTTGGTGCAACACACTAAATACCGACAAACAACAACTGGGCCTAACAGAGACAGGTGAGCTAAGTAGGGTGTTCAACATGCATATGCCGGAGAAAAGGGTCACGTCTACAAGATGATACGACTAAAATAGTAAGGCTCCAAACAGTTAATATAGTTCTATAGTACTGATTTTTTTTCCCGAAAGAACTAGAGAGGCTAGAACACAACATTAAACTGCAAATACAAGTGAAATCGTGTTCTTTGCCCCTCCATGTAAAGCTTGAACTAAGATAAATTCTAGTGTTTGATGCACCAAACATAGGAAGGGAGGGAACACCCTTTCACTTCAACATTTCAAGAAAGGTGGCCCATTCGAGGTCCGATGATCCCAGGCAGCTATAATCCGGAAGCATTCAATGGTGGTGACACTCTGGTACACGGCTACTGATGAGCAGCTTGCTAATGCCATGCGCCATTTACTTGGCCGGTGGCGTGTGAGCAGCAAGCACGCAAGAAATGGGATCTTGAGTGCGACAGGAATAATGCTTTTGGGGATGCGGGATTGAAATTTCTTGCAAAAGTGTAGAAGGGGCTTTTGATTGCTAAAGGATTGGGAGGTCCCTGCCAACCCCAGCACCAACCAAGCCCCAACTAGATAGCACAGGGCCAATGCAAAAAAAACAAAGGGCGGCGGCGAGAGCAAGGGGAAAGGAGGCAACTTTTCCCTACCACTAAGGAAAAGGACGAAGCCACGGCCACTACGGGAGACTCCACTAAGCGAGCCATCAACTGCAGCAGTACTTTAATTGGGCCTTGAATGCAAATATGGACGTATTTGAGGTGCAGCTTATTGCAGATTACCTGTTCCTTGAACAAAAAAAATATGGCCTGTCACCAGGTACATATGTGTTGTATACTTGTATGTAAACAAGTGATCCTTGGAATCATTTTTTTCCAAGGGAAGAAGGTGAAGAAGCATGGCTGCAATGATTAACCCTTGGGAATATTTAAGCGAAGTAGGTCGCCGCAAGTGATTATTGAAGTATCAATGGACTGCAACGAACCCAGGAAACGAGCAAAAGGCGTGGTTTTTTTTTTTTTTTTTTGCCGCGCTTCGATCGTTAGAAGGCGAAGCACCCAAGAAGAATCCACCAAACGAGTGTCTGCATCACTCAATTAGCCAGCCAAGCAAAGGGTGGATTCTTGAGCCTCCAAGATTTTTCACGAAAGCAACAAAATGTTCCAAGCGCTCATTCAACACCAAGAGGCGGCGCTAATGGAGTATAATCAAGAGAGTAGCGTGGACGAACAATAAACACGTTGCAAGATAAACCCCAAACCCGGCGGCTCAAGAAATTCTTACCTCTCCATGGCGTCCAAGTCGAGAACGTTGTCCGCAAAGGACACCTCGAGCTCGGACTCCAACTCCTCGGCCGACGCCGTCTTCCTCGCAGCGGCGGCCCTCCTGGCGGCCAACGCCTCCTTCTCCTTGGGCGGCGGCGCGTGCGGCTTCTCGAGCCTCCGGCTCCTGAGCTCGAGGTAGTCCGCCGCCCCAGGCTCCGGCTCCGACTCCTCCCCCTTCACCGGCGGCCTCAGCATCCGCTGCAGCGCGAGCGTGCGGGAGCGCGTGCGGACGCCGAGCAGCGCGCCGGCAACCTCCATGACGGCCACCTCGCCCGAGACCTTGCCCTTGCGCATGTACTTGCCCATGGCCCCCCTTCTTCTTGCCTTCCCGGGTCGGCGCGGCTGCGGCTGCGCTTGGTTGGTGGGTGGGGCGCTCGCAGCGGCAGCGGCAGCGGCACGCGGCACGCGGCGCAGGGGAATCCCGGGAATAATGGGAGGGAAGACGAGAGGGGAGTCGGGAAAGGCGCTTGCGAGCGACGGGTAGCCTTGCCTTGGGTTGGGCGGGGGCGATGCTACACTATTTAGAGAGAGAGAGAGAGAGAGAGAGAGAGAGAGAGAGAGGAGCGGAGGCGGCAGGCAGCTTAGGTCGGAGAGAGAGAGAGAGCGAGGGGGGAAAAAAAGGAAGATAGGTGGCGATTCTCGGGGGAGGGGGCGGGTGTTGCTGTTGCCGCGTGGGGTTTCGGTCTGGGTTTTTGATGCAGGGGAAGGGTTGGGGTGCGGGAGATGATTATACGCTAATCTCGAATAAATAGTGAGTAATTAAGGGTCAAAGGCTACTTGTATGTTGGTTTTGTTTTAAGATTTATGCATGTCTATGGGAGTGAAAAGCATGAGAGCATTACTGGTGCTGCTTGAACCATGGCCCATGGGTAAGAGGGAAGGGAAGGAAAGGAAAGGTGTAAACTTTTTTCCTTTATTCGGTGTTTGGATGGGGCGCAATCTTTGTATATTCATATTATTTAGGGAATCACTAAATTCTAGTCATTCTAGAAAAAAAAATATTTTATATAATTATTTTTTTCCTTTTTCACATTTGCGATAGATTCCAGAGGACTGGCCAATGGAGATAGGTGTGAAACATGCATTTGTATCTTTAAGAAAAATTCTATAATTAATGTAGGTATGAGTGATAAGGATCGAATTTAATGCGAAAATCTCGTAAGGTCATTGATGCGACAAAATCCTAAGGAACTTTCAGAGCATATAACAAATGTTTTCTTGCCTACTTTAGGAAGGTTTATATATGTTTCTCTAGAAAGTCGAGAGGTATATCTTTTGTGATTTTTAGTAGAAAGCTTACCTTTTCAGAAGAACATGATAAGATTGAAATAGCTCAAGTATATTTTGGTACTTAAAAAGATTTCATATTATTCCCTTTCCATCCATGTCTTAATCCAACTCAATCTAATCCGAGTCCAGCAATCTATTCTCAACCCAACCAGTGTGATATATTTATGCAAGCGTGTCGGATGAGGAGGCAGAGCGTTGTGCGGTGGTTAGGTTCACAATATCGAATTTCGGTTTTTGATCGGTTGAAAATTGGTAGAAATCGAATGAGTTTGTAATTAATTTTTTGAAATCGATGATCAAACTTCTTCGAAAAAAACAAAAAATAACCGATTTTTTCAATTTTTGACTGACTTATTCGATTTTTGGCACACTCAAGGAAAATGGGAAAAACTAGGGGGAAAGCTAAATAAATCCAAATTAATCTATAAAAGACCTCATAGAAATTTCAGCAATTTTTAATTCATTTAGTGCTTCTGAAAAATAAAAAACAACAATTAATGAAAAGAAACAAAAACATTATCATATTTTTATAAAAAAAATTATAAGCTTGATCATGCTCAAAAATTTTAGTTGTACCATAAAGATTGCCCAAGTATCATGTATTAATTTTTTTAGAAATAATAGACTTCATTTAATGCCCCTAGAACATCAAAAACATAAAAACATATACAAAAATGGTAGCGTCGTCAGAATTTTTTAAAAAGTACACAGATTTGATCATTATCTAAAAATTTTGCAACATCTCACACAAAAATTTACAGAAATATTAGACTTCATTTAGTGCCCTTAGAAAATCAAAAACAAAAGAGTATATAAAGAAGTAGTAGCATTGTTAGAATTTTTTAAGAATACATAAGTTTGGTAATCATCTGAGAATTTTATGTCATCGTAGCATTGTCTCTGTACAATTTTTTAAAAATACACAGCTTTGGTAATCATCACAGGTTTGGTACCTCACACAAAAATTTCAAAAAAAACTGAGCACTTTTTTTGATAAATTTTTATAAATTTTTGAATTTGAATTGGACTGGTTTACTGATCAGTTTTAAATCTCGAACCGTCTCAATATAGTAAAAAAAAAACCACGATTTTCGTGGAATTATGGAACTCTGGTGGTGGTAACGAGAATGGTAACGATAACTATGAAGTTGGCAAGCAACGACAATGGTAAGTAACAATTGTGACATTTTCAATAAGCAAACACCGCAGACTTCAACGAAGTGCTGACGATGACGGTCTCGAATTTCGATAGGCAACCACAACAACCTCAGCAAATTATGTGTAAGAGACCCGATGAGTAGGTGCACAGAGATGTGGATCGAGAAGATACAGAAGTTAGTGTGAACTTGGGGCCACAACTGCTAATTCCCGCCGTTCCCATCGGCAACACAATGATCCTAGTGGCTGTCTTCCTGCAAAAAAAATCAAGGTATATTTTTGTAATTTGTGTATAAAAAATAATTATTTTAAAAAAAAATCCAGAGCAAACCAACTTGATAAGCCACAATTAATGATAAAACTTGAAATAGAACATTGAGGAATTAAATGGAAGGAAATATATGTGATTCTTCTCCACAACACTTTTCAGGAATTGATAAAAATCAAAGCCAAGTCATGGAATGGAAGGTCAAGATGATACTGTAAAAAAACAACATAAACAAAATTTTGTGGTTAATAATAAGACAAATGAAGTAGATACTAACATAATTAGATAGCAAATCTAATCTATACGATAATTGGTTAACTTTTCCAAAACATTGACATAAAGTGCTTTCCAATATCAATCTAGTAATTCTATAGGCAGCAATATTCTAAATAATGTTAAACGGTAATGAACGTTCACCTTACCTTTTAGTGTTTATACGGTAAGCAGCCTTATAAACGGTTTTACTATTTAAAATTTAGATAAATATATACATGTGTTTGCAGTAACAAAATAAGTATATAATTAATCTTCTTTCATTCATATAAAATAGAACTATTAGGCTATCAACAATTTTACACAACAGTGACATGAAAAAAAAGGCATGATGTAAATGTAATTAAAGAATTATAATTGAATGAATGAACAACCCAGGTGGCAATAAAAAACAAAGCTACCAATCATCTCATGTATAACACAATGTTCCATATCATATGATAATCTTGCAACTTTACCCAAAGAAATGGCCCGATAAAATAGACCTGTTAAACGTCAATTGCCATTAAACTAAATAAACAGCCCGATAAAACAGATAAATCTCAAAATATCCATAAATGTAACGAACAGTGGATCTTTACTATTTTAACGGTCTTTATTTAGACTATCTCCAGTGGCTTCCCGTCCCCTCCAAATCCCTTCGCGAACAGATCCCAAGTGCTCCAGCGGATTCCCTTCACAATTCCCTTCAGAAGGGATTTGTACAGTGAATCCCTATAGAAAGGGATTCTCTCTCCAATCCCAGAGAGAAATCCCTTCGAGGGGATGCTGTTGGAGATGATAGGAAATAAAGGGAATGAAAGTGGGGAAGGGAATAGTGAAGGGAATGGAATGAAGGGAAATTGCTGGAGATAGTCTTAGACCACGATAGTCGATAGGCAGCACAAAGCGTACTTCCTAAGAAGCAATACAACAAACAGGTACGGCGCGGGAGCCAGGGAGAAGAACTTAATGCTGAGAACCTGTTTAGCGCATCATCAGCCATGAAGCATCACTTACTAGCCTGCACATGCGCAAGGTCATGGATGCATCAAGGTGAAGAGTCGGCTAAGTGGTGGAGCCGAGAGGCAAGCTATAGTTTGTAGGCGCGTATGTCAATCCATTGGGTTGATGTGGCTAGCTACCGCCCTGACGCTGGACAGCGTAGGTCCGAAACCCACGGAGGAGGGGTGTTTGGAGCAGAGGAGATGGGCGCACAGCTGCACACTGCACTGACATGCGCTGGGTCGTCGGCCGGCAAGCGGTAGTGCAGTTGCATGGAGGTCAGGGATCAACACACACAAAATCCCAATCTGGATATGGCAAGGGAAAAAGACGGGGAGCAATCAGAGATTAACGAGGAGTAATCCGCCGCCGCCGTCCTCTGAAGTCTAGATTTTCTGTTTTGGAGATTGCGTTTTGAATGAGCAAGCGGTGGATTGCTTTTTAAACGTGTTAATTTCTCCGTATAACTTTCTGTAAAAAATTTTCAAATGAGGTGCTTGTATGCATCATTATTTAAAATCCACATAGATATTAAAGTATTGATAAAAGGTGGATGGTAATTATTTACTTATTCGCTTACTATAAGAATCGTACAACTAATATTGAGAATGTGACGTATAAAAGCACGAATAACATAGAAACAAAACCATTCGTAGAGGGAAAGAGATAAAAACTTCCGTGGGGCACCGTAAACTTGGCTAGCGGGAGTTTTTCCCTCCGCGGGAGCGCATAGGGATGGTTTTCATGAACTTGTTACGGGTGTTTCTAAAGAGGTGCTTCTATATATCACTATTTTAAAATTATATAAATATTAAAGTATGAATGAATGTTTGATTCAAAATACTTATGCTGTTATGCAAGTTGTATCCGAAGGAAACGCATAGAAGTACAAGAGCATGGACTACGCAGTAGGGTTTAGTGATAACGTAGACAGGTTTCAAGGGCCGTCTTACCGATGCTATCTTTGCGGAGCTCTTTTGCGGTGGCGAACAGTGTTCTGAATGGTCCATAATTGAATGAACCTTTCCTTCCGCCCCAGTACCCCGATTTCAATTCCATGATACGATGCCTGGCAGCAAGCTGCTGGCTACCCTGCCACCTCTCTTCCTATCTGGCATGCATTTCCCCTCTCATAACTCCTGCGGCTTAGTAGACCTAGAAAGAGCACTGTGCTGCTGCAGCAGCAGCAGCTGCTGCTGCCGCCTGCGCGCGCATGCATGCATGGCGTTGCATGGGTACCACCACGTACGCTCGATTCAATTCAGTTAGCCTCGTCCTCTTGCGCGAGCGCAGAGATTGCGAGCAGTGCAGGCCAGGGGAGAAGGGTTCGATCGATCGGGTTGCCCTTGATTGAATTTGCGGTTTTTTTGCACGGTGCAACGTGCTCGCGCGGCCGTGGGGGCAAAAAAAAAAAAATCGCTTTCTCCCGCGCACGCAGACGGGTGGACACCGACATGAAAAGGGAATATTGTTGCTCGTGCGTGCACGATCGTTGCCTACACTACATTTCGGGCCGTGGCCCGGGGACCCGGTTTCTGTTAGAATTAAAGGCACATCTAGGTTTAATTTAATCCAAAAATAAATCATGAACAACATGCGATTGACGATCGGTAACGAATAACAGGAGCATATCATAGATGCATATGCTAGAAGACTACACATATATCCATCTAATGTACTCACAATCAGCAGGTTGAAAATAAACAGTAGAAACATCGTAACGCATCTTGTTCATGTGCGAATGGAGCGATGGTCGTTGTAAGCGTCTGGCGCCGAGGCGGAAGCGCAGCGATCAGCGCGATGCCGAGCGATCGCTCCTGAGCAGCGAGGAAGACGAGCCGTGACGGTGGCGTGGAAGCGATCGCGCGGCGCTTCCCAAAAGCACGATTCGTCATCTCCGGTGCAAGAACGCGAGGACGGACGGTTTCGAGACACGCTTTCCGTTCGGTGCACGCGACGGACGGGCAGACTTGATGGCGGCGCAATGAGGGAAAGCGGCAAACAGCTAGGGCGCGAAAACTCTATTTTTCCCGGATGACGGCGACAAGATATATAAAGGAGCCACTGGTAATACCGTAATCGAACACGACTCGAGGACGTGCCACGATCGGAGTCCATTACGGGATCTGCATACGGTGTCCTTATCTCATACTACAACCGCGATTCCGAGTAGCAAAAGAGTAATCTGCAAAAGGAGGCTGCGCCACGCAAAGCCCTGGACCGAATTCGGCGGACCATTCACGCAGTGAAGACGCCCGCGCCAGCGCCGAGCCCGGCCGAGGCGAGGCGAGGCGAGCAGCGCAGGTGTATTCTTTCTCCCTTTCTCCACATGGTTCTACCATGGTGTAGCACACTCCACTATTTAAACTAGTGCTCACCACTTTAGGCTAGCAATGTGGTACTATTGCTAGTGCACATGCTCCTCATGAGGTGGGCCTTTGAGATTTTCTAGGATTTATTGTCTCAATCAAATGGGCTTGGCCCAAATAATCCAACAATCCCCACCGAGATCTCAAAGTCCCACCGACAATCTTGCCTGTTCCCAAAGTCGTTAATATACCAAAGATTTCAGTGACAATGGACTATGCCTTGAATTGCACCTAGGACTCCAAATTACACTCAGCCACAACTTGAACAATGGACTAAGCCTTGAATTGCAAGTTTTGTGCGACTGAGTTTCATTTAAAGCCTTAGCTGATACTAGGCTGCCAATAGGCTTCCCCTCGGGTGGAGCATATAAGTCGTACTCCATGGTCTCTTCATGAGTTTACTAGAGATTACCCAAGTCTCATAGACTGCGACTTTCAACAGTCAATCTCATATAGGTGTGTTCTTTCAAGATGCTCTGTAGGATGACATCTTCGCTAAATAAAGCCAACAGAACACATTAAGGCAAAAGCTAACCTGCCATACATATTTTGAGAGTATTGCATCTTCACTTAGAACTAGTTAGAAAATTACTCTCCTCCAGTTAACCAGTAGCTTGTTTTTCCCAGGTCCTAATTCACGGGATCTCCGATCACATAGGTTGGGTTACCGCTATGGTATAACTCACATGGATCTCATGCCTAGTTCCTTTGATGCGTTATCTATCACATTCCGTGATAGCCCTTTAGTGAAAGGATCTGCCAGGTTTTTAGCCGTCTGGATATAATCCAATGCTATCACTCCGGAGTTTTTCAATTTCCTGACAGACTTCAAACGTCTTTTCACATGTCTTGAGGATTTCAAGTTATCTTTAGAATCGTTTCACTTTAACAATAACTGTTTGATTGTCACAGTTCATAAGAATGGCCGGTATTGGTTTTTCAACCACCGGAAGATCCATCAAGAGTTCACGTAGCCATTCTGCCTCAACAGTGGCTGTATCCAATGCAGTCAATTCTGCCACCATGGTTGATCGTGTCAAAATAGTCTGTTTGCAAGACCTCCACGACACAGCGCCCCCACCAAGTGTAAACACATATCCACTGGTGGCCTTGATCTCATCAGCATCAGAGATCCAATTTGAATCACTATAACCCTCTAGTACTGAAGGGTACCCGGTATAGTGTATTCCATAATTGATTGTACCCACCAAGTAACGCATAACTCTTTCGAGTGCACGCCAGTGATCATCTCCCGGGTTAGAAGTAAACCGGCTCAATTTGCTTACAGCAAATGAGATATCAGGCCTTGTTGCGCTAGCCAAGTACATGAGAGATCCAATGATCTGAGAGTATTTCATTTGATCTCTAGCAATTCTCTTGTTCTTCCGAAGAATCACACTGGGATCATAAGGTGTTGGAGAAGGCTTGCTATCCGAATAGCCAAACCGACTCAAAACCTTTTCCACATAATGGGATTGAGAAAGACTAATCCCATCCTCACCTTTGACTAACTTGATGTTCAAGATCACGTCAACCTCTCTGAGATCTTTCATATCAAAATTTCCAGACAGGAAAGACTTGACCTCATTGATCACATCAAGGTTTGTTCCAAAGATCAAAATGTCATCCACATATAGGCACAGAATAACTCCCTCACCCCCACCATGGCGATAATACACACACTTGTCGCCGTTCACATAAATGGCCGACTTGTGTCAATGTTCTATCGAACTTCTCATGCCATTGTTTAGGTGCTTGTTTAAGGCCATAAAGAGATTTCAGTAACTTACACACCTTGCTCTCATGGCCGGGTAGCACAAATCCATCTGGCTGATCCATGTAGATCTCCTCATCTAGCTCTCCATTAAGAAAAGCTGTCTTCACGTCCATTTGATGGACAATGAGACCATGAGAGGCAGCCAAGGATAAAAGTACCCGGATGGTTGTGATCCTAGCAACAGGTGAATAAGTATCAAAATAATCCTCTCCTTCCTTTTGCGTATAACCCTTAGCCACAAGTCTAGCCTTGTACTTTTCAATAGTACCATCAGGCCTTAGTTTCTTTTTGAATACCCACTTACAACCCACAGGTTTGCAACCATAAGACAGTTCTGTGAGCTCCCAAGTTCCGTTAGACAGAATAGAATCCATCTCACTACGGACTGCCTCCTTCCAGTAGTCTGCATCAGAAGATGCATAAGCTTCTGAAATAGAGGTGGGAGTATCATCCACAAGGTACACAGTGAAATCATCACCAAAGGATTTAACCATCCTTTGTCTCTTGCTCCTCCTAGGAGCCTCACTGTCATCCTCCTCAGGATTTTGCTCGGGTATCTGTTCAGAATCCTCAGTTTGTGCAATAGGTTCGGGAATTATCTCAGGGTTTTGACTAGAAACGCTATGCAAATCTTTCATGGGAAATATGCCCTCAAAGAAGGTGACATCTCTGGATTCCATGATTGTACCGACGATCATGTCAGATACCTCAGACTTCACTACTAAAAATCTATAGGCAATGCTCCGATGAGCGTATCCCAGAAAGACACAATCCACTGTCTTAGGTCCAAGTTTGCGCTTTTTAGTTATGGGCACATTGACTTTCGCCAAGCAACCCCACGTGCGCAAGTATGAAAGTGATGGTTTTCTCCCTTCCCATTCTTCATATGGGGTTTTCTCCTTATTCTTAGAAGGAACTTTATTCAAAACGTGACAAGAAGTCAACAGGGCCTCCCCCCACCATTCCTTAGATAGACCCGCAGTGTCCAACATGGCATTTACCAAATCAGTTAGAGTGCGGTTCTTTCTTTCGGCAACCCCATTAGACTGGGGCGAATAGGGAGGTGTCCTCTCATGAATAATTCCATGTTCCTTACAGAATAAGTCGAACTCAGTAGAGAAGTACTCACCGCCACGATCTGACCTGAGCCTTTTGATTTTCCTTTCTAATTGATTTTCAACTTCAGCCTTATAGACTTTGAAGTAGTCTAAAGCCTCATCTTTAGTTTTCAACAGATAAACATAGCAGTATCTAGATGCATCATCAATCAGAGTCATGAAATATCTTTTTCCTCCTTTAGTCAACACACCATTCATCTCACAAAGATCTGAATGTATGAGTTCTAATGGTGCCAAGTTTCTCTCCTCCGCTGCCTTGTGAGGTTTGCGAGGTTGCTTTGATTGCACACAACTTTGGCACTTAGAACCTTTGACAAGAGGGAATTTTTGGAATTAAATTCATACTAGCGAGCCGAGTCATACAACCAAAATTTAAATGACATAACCGTGAGTGCCAAACATCGGCTTCACCTCCATTGGAAATATCACAAATATGGTTCACAACTTTATTGCAGAAATCAGAAAGGGAAAAACGGAACAAGCCTCCGCATTCATAGCCTTTACCAATAAAAAGTCTATGCTTAGACACGACTACTTTATTAGACTCAAACACCACTTTGAACCCTTCTCTACATAGAAGGGAGCCGACTGTGTTTTTATTTATTGAGGGGACATCTTGCACGTTCTTTAGCTGCACGATCTTTCCCGAAGTAAACTTCAGATCTACCATGCCAACACCAAGAACGAAGCATTCGAGTGTTTCCCATCAACACGAGCAATCCCGCACGACCTGGTAAGAAGAGAACAAAGAGAGATCGGCACACACATGAACATTAGCTCCAGATCAATCCACCAATCGGTGGTCCGATTTCTTGAAAGAACAATAGATGCGTTACCATACCCGAAGTTCCTCCTCCAAAGATTGCCAATGGTCACGTTGACGGACTTTGAGTTCTGTCCTTGCTCACCCTTCACGCCCTTGCGATTTGGACCTTGCTTGGCCCGAGTGTCCAATCTCACCGCAAACAAAGCAGGCTTCTCATCTTTGTTCATTGACTTCTTCTTCTTGAAATTAGTGGTTTGTTTGGCTTTATTTTTCCCTTGTTCTTGCCATGTGAGAACTGTTGCACCACATTGGCGCTAGGCGCCCCTCAGTTCCTTTCACAGGTGCATCCTTAGCTCGAGCTTTCTCCTCAACATCTAGAGACGCAATGAGATTCTCAACAAATCTCTTGTCTCTTATGTTTCAGAGATGTGGCAAAATTCCTCCATGAAGAAGGTAATTTGGCAATAATGCCTGACCACAAACACAATCAGGCAAGCTGGATTTTAAGAAGTTCGAGTTCCTGGCAAGAACTCGTATCTCATGAGCCTCGCTCAACTACGTAACGGTTATCCACCATCTTGTAGTCATGATATTGCTCCATGATATACGATTCACCGCCGACATCTAAGCACCGAACTTAGCATTTAAAGCATCCCATAGTTCCTTCGCCTCTTTAATGTGCATATACACATCGCACAGACGATCGGCAAGAACACTAAGAACGGCTCCTACAAAGAGTGTGTTGGCATCCCGATATGCCTGGTCCTTTTCGTGAGTTGGTTCCATATCCTCTGGTTTGCCGCTCGACACCCGTAACACGTTCATATTTGTAAGCCACAAGGTGATCCTTGTCCGCCATCTTTTGAAGTGCACACCGTGAATTTTTAGGCCTCGATTGCCTCGGCAAAAGCCCGACCATTGATAAACCTAAGCGACTATAATCAGGTTTTTGGATTGTTAGAATTAAAGGCACATCTAGGTTTAATTTAATCCAAAAGTAAATCATGAACAACATGCGATTGACGATCGGTAACGAATAACAGGAGCATATCATAGATGCATATGCTAGAAGACTACACATATATCCATCTAATGTACTCACAATCAGAGGTTGAAAATAAACAAGAGAAACATCGTAACGCATCGTTCGTGGTGCGATGGAGCAAGAGTCGTTGTAGCGTCTGCGCGAGGGCGGAAGCACGACGCAGCGAGCGCGATGCCGAGCGATTGCTCTGAACGACGAGGAAGACGAGCCGTAGCGGTGGCGTGAAGCGGTCGCGCCGAGCGCGCTTCCAAAAACCTGATTCGTCCTCTCGGTGCAAGAACGCGAGGACGGACGGTTTCGGAGACTGCTTTCCGTTATTTGGTGCACGCCAGACGGACGGAAGCGAACTTGATGGCGGCGCAATGAGGAAGCGGCAAAAGCGCTAGGGCGCAGAAAACTCTATTTTTCCCAGATGACGACGACGCAGTATATAAAGGAGCCCTGGTAACAGTCCGTAACCGAACACGACTCGAGGACGTGCCACGATCGGAGTCCATTACGGGATCTGTTACGGTCCTTATCTCATACTACAACCGCGATTCCGAGTAGCAAAAGAGTAATCTGCAAAAGGAGGCTGCGCCTACGCAAAGCCCTGGACCGGAATTCGGCGGACCATTCACGCAGGTGCCGCATGCCCGCGCTTCGCCCCGCCTTCGCCCGGTTCTGCGTTCGAGCCCGAGCCCGAGCCCGAGCCCGGCCCGGCCCGGCGAGCGCGCGCGTGTGTATTCTTTCTCCCTTTCTCCACATGGTTCTACCATGGTGTAGCACACTCCACTATTTAAACTAGTGCTCACCACTTTAGGCTAGCAATGTGGTACTATTGCTAGTGCACATGCTCCTCATGAGGTGGGCCTTTGAGATTTTCTAGGATTTATTGTCTCAATCAAATGGGCTTGGCCCAAATAATCCAACAGTTTCTTCCGGGGGAATTACTACGTAGCATAAGTTCTACATCGTCAAAGCTCTGCTCACTACGGTTGATCCTAACATCATAGATGGTTCGAAATTGCAATTCAGACTATTTTTTGAACAATCTGCGATATATAACATCATAGATGGTTCCATTTACAAATCGTATATGATGCCATATATCACAGGCGGTTTCTAACTAAAACCGTGTGTGATGTTATCATATCACAAACGGTTTCAAAATAGAACCATATGTGATATATTTTTCTACATATGGACATTTTTTCTCTTTATTGGCTAGCCTTAGGAAATGCTAGCGATGCCCTCTGAAACAAGCAGATTATAGATCATCACAAGCAGTGGCGGATCCAGGAACTTTCTAGAGCCTGGGCACACTTAAAGAAGGACAACAAGTTCACAAACTATTTACTGAGCTAATAACAAGAGACCAAATCACTGAAGGAAGTTTCTATCAAGTAGTAACTGCGTTTTTATTAAAACCAAATGTTATTAGCTTGGTCCGTTGTTGAATTCACGGAAGGACACTGTATTTTTCATGATCCAGACTTTTGTTACATGGGCCTGAGCCCGGGCCCGTGCCCAGGCTGGCCGGGCCCTGGGTCCGCCTATGATCACAAGCATATATTACATCTATTTCAGCAATCAACTCGGATTACATCATAGCACGACACATCTATTTCAGAAATGATCTCAGATATATTACCCAATTGAACTCAATTTTATTAACCAATTAATTAAATACGCAACTACAATTTACAAATCCACACAACAAGTTTCACAAATTAACCCAAGTGATAATTCAGAAATAACACAACTCTTGAAGTTAGGTAGAGTTGAACTCACCTTTTATATTTATGACCTGACTAACCAAGAAGGAACAAAGTTGTTCTCGAATTCGGATCAGATCAATCTCTTCCAACGCAGTTATAACCTTATTGGTCTTTTTTTACTAACGAGGAGTTGCATATTATGACAAACATAAAATCCACATCAGCTATTTCCCTTTATCTGTTAGCGGCACTACAAATATATAATTAATTCATTCTAGAGTCATTATTACAAAGTTTGATATATGATTATTGTGTATAGCAGATACCAAAAACTTAAAATTGTAATTCAGCTTCGCTCCGTCCTTTCCAAAAGGCCCTCTATGAGCTCTGTACACTTTGAACGACCTACGTGATTGCAAAAGATTAGCCTAAACCATTCCAAGAGCAATGTACACATTGAACAACCTACAGGACCATGTTATCTATGGACGAAACGTGATTACCTATTGAGTAATTTCACGATAGGATTCAAGTCGTGGTTGCCACTCAATAAGGAATCAAGGTAAATAACCCAGGTCATGGTTGGATGAATCACAATTAGAACCAAATAAAACCTACACAGTTATGTTGCCATGGTTATTTAATCTAACTGAGTTCCGTACGCAGTACAAATAAGTCTAGCAAGTAGTGCATCATTTACCTTGAGTTGTGGGGTAAAAGTCGAAACTCTTTATGTTTTTTAGCTCACCTATTTCACATATTCCTCGGCGATGTTTATATTTTCGTCCATTGTTTGTTTCGAGACTATGTGTGCGTCGAGGAAATTGACCGATTGTTTGTTCTGTTTCGCTTCATGGATCATGTATATATATAGACAAACACAAAAACAAGGAGTTATATATATAATATTCATCAGTATTACATGAATGTAGACTGTGATTGCACACACTTACAACGTCCAGCATCTCAAGAGCACGCCGTCAAGGATGTCGAGGTTGAAGAGATCAAATAGATTATGAAAGTCGACCATGAAGAAGCCCCCCAATGACTGGTTGAACAGATGCTCATGCTTGAACCTGACCGTGATACTTGTTATACGTTCTCGCACTGACTTGTTGGCATGTTCCATGTATCAATCATGCAATCTAATGCAAGCCAATGTAAGGTTTTTTAGGCTCTCTCCCGTTATTAAAGGCTCTCCTAATTGTATAACCTGACCAACAAAGCAATCAAATAGCCGAGAGCCTTCGTGACCTGTTTCGATTTGCCCTTGTTTTGCTTTCTACTATATGGAATCTTCACAAGAGACGAGTGGGTAGGAACCCAATTAAAGGCCAATGATGCACAGGGCACGATAGTCTATTTAGTGGCCTGTTGAGGTGCAGCAGACGACTCAGCTGGTTCGGGTACTTCTAGTGATGGAGGATAGGTGTTTAGGAAGATGTCGCTGCCGGGCCACTGGTTGTATGTGCCAATGGCATCCCGTAGTGTCATGATCTCATCGTTTTGGGGCATCTATAACGTGATGGTCCTGAAACTGTTATGTACACCGTCCACACTGACCTTCGTGAAACCCGATGCTACTAGTGTACCGTGCACTAGTACCCATTCAGTGGATGGATACGCGAGCCCCCAAGTAGCCTAAAGAGGAAGGGAGCCATGGGCAAGTCTCAGTTGGAGGTTACACCGTGTGGCCTCCTACATAATGATACACAATTAGCTAATGCATTCAACAGCTATTTCTATGGAGCATTGAAGAGATATATATTAGTGCCTTGATGTCACAGACAAGAAATTAGCGGTCGTGTTCATCTGTGTGAGCGGTGGACGCACAATTGCTCTTACGGGTAATGAGGTTGAATTGCATATATACGTCTAGGGCTTGCGCAAGCCGTCTATCCTAGTTATCGAGCTTTTCCACGATGCTTCTTATCTTATTATTTAATTCTTCTCTCAACCTTTCCTCAATCTTTTGTACAAGTCGTTCCTCGCGCTTTACTTTGGTTATCTTTCTACTCCGATATTTGTCGGAGTCATCTAGGAATCCTGGTTTCCATGAAACGAAAACCACTTTGCCTCATGTGTGATCAGGGTGTTTCTTGCTTCTCAAGGACGTGAAGAGTACATCTTTCTCCCTGTCTGGCAAAAAAGAGCCATTGAAATATTGTGTACTCAACACTACCTGCAAGATCCTAACAAGTTATTTCACTTATGAAGTTATACACTAATTACAAACTTGGTATTTCAATATCTTACCAGTCATTTATGACTTCCTCATCCATGGGGTTTGTAAAGGTGACGGTGCTGGAAGACATGGCACATTGTCTCACTCTTAGCCAATCTCTGGCGCATTGGTCAACAATCGATGCAAATGGCAGGGAGGCATCCTCGTCTACCCTCTCCCATTGTGCATTCTTTCTCGCGTACCCAATAGTGCCGAGTTTGTGGGGGTAGGTGTTGCTTGCCTGTAGGGCCTTGTGCACTTCTCTTTGATGCAAGAATTCATCTATCGTCTTCACCTCAATAAAATTTTGCCTTATGTCCTCAGCAATGAACCCATACTTAGAGAAGGGGGTCCTATCCTTGTTGATGTATTTCTTGACAACTGTGCTCTTGAAGTTCTTTCACGCCTTTCCCACCACTAGCAATGCATACCATCGCACTAGGTGCATGAAGTCTTCTAAAATCTAAAATGATGGAAGAATTTATGTCACCAGATCATTGCGGTTCTCATGAGTCAGTGACTTATAGGATGGACAGGTAATGGGGACCCGTTCTCGTCCAACTATCCCGCACAATGTTAGAAATGATGTTGCTGCCTTTCTTGGTTCAGTAGGGGCCCCATCCTTCAGATTGACAAACATGATGGTATATCGGTCCATATGCCCTTTATTTGCTCCTCTTGGACCACAAGTTAGTTTTCCTTTCGTCAGCTCATCACATCATTTTGATGACGAAGAATGAGGGGACATAATCTTCTTTTTAACTAAACTTGTTGTGCCATATTGTGTGTAGAAAATTATTATCTCCAAATGATACAAAACTTGATTAAATAAGCCCCGAAGCATTCTAAGATAGATCATGTAGCTAAAAGGAGAGCTGAGAAGCTGGTGAGATAAGCTCCAATAAATCTGATATAATTTGGCACTAAGGACCAACTATAAAGTATCAAATCTCACAAAGATGATTTCCTAAAAAAATATGATCTGATTTGTACATATAAAAAATTACAAATCAGTTAAAAACCATGCAGAAATATGAATTTTCAGCATTTGATCAAAGTGAGAAAAGGCCATAACATTTTAAATATAGCTAAAATTATTTGAATTTTTGTAAAAAAAAACATACTTTGGATTCATAAGAAACTTTTACAAAAATAATTTCAAAGGAGTCTCAGTTGAAAAGATATCTCAAATTTTGCGTTCAAATGAAAGCTCAAATTTCTACTCTTCAAATAAAGTTTAAATGGTTTGAAAATTTTCAAAAATGAACATTGTACTAGTTAGAAGATTTCACAAAAATAAATTTTTGAAAAGGAATTTTATTTCAAAAGATATGGCAAAATAGGCGTGTAGGCATGAAAAGAAAGTGAACTTCAGTCAAAATCTCCAAATGCAATTCAATTTGGATTTCATGGAGATTTGAACTCTCATGGAATTGTATGAGTTAGAAATACTATTTCAAACCAAGATGCACAAAGAAATCCAACTCAAATTGCAAAACCCATAATATACAAGAATAGGTCATTTTGGGTCAAATGAAGGATTTTGATCAAATTCAAATGTCAACAACTTTTGAACGGTTGGTCGTTTGGAAAAACTTTAAACTAAAGAAATGTTTGAAATGACCAACCCTACAGGTTTTGTATTGACCACTTTTTCAAAAACTCGATAGATTTTGATTTATGAAATTATTTTATTTAATCCAAAATCAAGATCATACCAGATCTAGTACAACATGCATGTAGGTGGGTCCTACCACTACAGTCTTCATCCCTTCACCATGAAAACTCTCCTCCCACTCTCCCTTACTCTCACATCCGTCGTATCTCTCTTTTTCTCTCGCATGCGTTCGCATGGACGATGGGTTGGAGTGGGCAGACAATGGAACTACTACAGAATGGCTTATATTGCACGCCTCATCACAGACGGTTTTAAAAAATCATCTGCGATAGGCAACATCATGGATAGTTCTATAGTTAAACCAACACTGACATCATCACAAACAGTACTCTTCATAAACCGTCAGTGATATAAGGTAATATCACTGACGGTTTTAGTATAACACCATCAGTGATGACTCATGTAGATATCACATACGGTTTTAGCTAAAATCGTCTGTGATATCTGCCCATCACGACGGTTCTAACTACAAACCGTCTGTGATATGAACTGAGACCACTATATAAACATATCGATAGGTGGTTCATCGCACAAACCACACCTACAAGCGCATTTTGTCTCTCCCAAACCATAGCCCCCCAACATCCTCCTCTTGGACGAACTCCTCCTTGGCGACCTCCTCCCTGAAGAACTCCTCCCCAACTGGTGTCCTCCCCTCGACGATCTCCACCCCAACCGATGACCTCCTCCTTAGCGACCTCCTTCCGATGAACTCCTCGTCCGGTGTCCTCTCCCTCAACGACCTCCTCCCTAGCGATCTCCTCCCATATGAACTCCTCCCCAGCGATGTCCCCCTTGGTGAGCTTTATCTCTTAGCTAAGTTGACATGTGCAAGCTGTGTAGACATGGTCGGCATAAAACTGGCATTTCATCAGAGATACATACATGACACTCCTACTTGTGTATGGTTCTGATAGTTGCCTCAATGCGTGAATGAGTCAGTTTATCTGATTCGACCCCCTTTGGATGTGTGACTCTTGGCCGATCTCGGTTGCATGTATGGTTAGGATACATCTACTCATGTTGTCGGGCGGGGAAAGAATATGCGCTATGATAAAATAAAAGATCTGGATGTGTGGCTTTTGTTGCTTGTGGACCGGAGATTCTAGGGAATTTGATTTTATTGGGATGCTATCGATCGAGTACTTACGCTTAATGTTCAAACATGCAGGTGCCCCGGCCATCAGATCTTTAAATAAAGTAGGTGCTTTATGCTCCGATGTGTCAGGTGCGGTGCATTTCTTTCCACGCCGCTAGCTTGTGGGTGGTAATTAAACATATTACTTTGATATTATGCATATATTGGAATTGTCTCCTCATAGTCCAGTCAAGAATCAAGTACAATTACTAATATATATTGTGATCAGTTATATTAATACAAAACTTTGATTCCAAAGCTTTAATACAAAATCTAGCTCACCATTGGTTTATCTACAATTACTGGATATTTCCTTCTTGATCTTCTTCTTTACAAGAAAATCCTCTTCTTTTGTCATTAATTAATGACGATTGGACTCAATTATTTTGCGCACGTTCATGACAAGAAGCAAGCACCATTGCACTTCAATATATGGCACCATTGCTGCAGTGGTGTGTTCAACCAATATAGTTGATTCGGTACTCCGAATTGCGTTCTTGTGTATGAATGCTCCATTTCTTAATTACCTTATGATAAGCATCACATCAATATGGTTTCTGATATGAATTAATTGAAATCTGGTTTGGTAAAAATAGATGATATGGAAAAGATGTTAGAAGCTATATAAAAACTTGGGTTGAAGATTGAACAACTGAAGGGCAAGTCTGAGATAACAGAAAAGATTTATGAGATGAGACAACAACTGAAAAACATAGATGATCGCTTGCAAGATATCAAATCCCTTAACATGGCACTTATCACTAAGAACTGTAGGGCGAATGCAGAGCTGGAAGAAGCCAAAATTGAGTTTATAGAGGTAATAGAAAAGTTTCTAGTATTTAATTCAATATGGTTACTAATAATATATCAAGACACCATTTTCACAATAACATAATTGCTTTTGTAGGAATTAAGAGATATAATTAGAGATCAATCCGTTTTTAGTGTTAAACAAATGGGCACTGAACCAAATTATGGAACTTCGGAGAGAACTGAAAAGCCTCTGTTGTGGAAGCTATGGCACATACAATGACAGACATGAAAAGCCCTAAGATTTTCTTGTCTTGAACTATGAAATAATGTAGTTTTTCAATGTACGCTTATTGATATTTATCATATCATATTTTATGAATGTATTATCACCTGGTGTTATCCTTAATATTTGCTCATCTTGAATGCAATAACTTAATAGTGTCTTGCTTGCTGGAACCGAATGTTTTTCCTACACCCCTCAGCAGAAGTTCCATCATTAGTATCTGTTGCTCGAAATTTTGTTCTGCTTAGATATTTCTGCAACGATATTTACAAGACACAATAAGTTATATATTTTGTAATTGAATATATAAACATCCTAGATGCATCGAGGCAACAGCTTGTCTAATAAGGATCATCTTAAAATATGAAGTTTTGTAGCACTTTTGTTTCCTTTCTTATTATCATATTGATGGATTGTAAGGTAAAATTCATTTTATTTCACAGTTCGTCCTAAGCGCTGTTATGCTCTGATTTATCACTTCCACTTCGTCGTCATCCCCGAATGAGAATATCATAAGTAACCTATTTTCACTCTGATTTTTTTTTAAAGAAATAGGATTATATTGATGATTCTCTATTTTATGAAATTCGAAGTTGATTAAGTCATTGTATACCCAATGGCTTAATAAACTATATTTGACGGAATAGAAAACCATAGAAATAATCATATTCTTGCACAAAACCAGAGTGAAAATAGGCTGACTATGGTATTCTCGTTCGGGGATGAGGATGAAGTAGAAGCGATAAATCAGTGCATGACAGCGTTCAGGACGAACTATGAAATAAAATGGATTTTGACTTGAAAATCATCAACATTATAATAATAAAAAGAGATGAAAGCGCTACAAATATTCATATTTTAAGATGATCCTAATCATACAAGCTGTTGCCTCGATGTATATATGATGTTTAGATTTTTAATTACAAAATCTATAATTGGTTATGCCTCATAAATGTCGTTGCAGAAATATCTAAGCAGAAATTTTTTTTGAACAACAGATACTAATGATGGAAGTTCTGTTAAAAGCGTAAGGAAAAAAGGAGATCACAGACGGTTCTATGATATACAATATCATAAATGATTTTAGTTAGAAACCGTCTGTGATACTAACCGTTATATCATAGATGGTATCCAAATGTTTATGATATACTGTTATATCGTAGACCACCCTCTCCACCGGATGCAACCTTCTCGTGCTAGTTCCAAGCAATCTGGTTCATCCCGAGCTCATCTCTGACAAGATGCTGCATCCACGAGCTTCTTCACCACCAGATCGACGTCCTCAGGCTTCTCCACCACCGGATTCGGATATGGTTCATACGGCTGCTATGCGCTCACATGCATGGTGGAGTTGCCAAGTGCTACGCTCATGAAATCGCCCGCCACTACTTGATGAAGCCGTGACGCGCCCATCCGTTTGCACCTCGGCTGCCCTCCATGGCCAATTGGCCATGGTCACATGGCTTCCGGCCATGCTCGTTTTTTTTTTCACACAATGTTTTGCGTTTTTTTGCAACAAAGTTATTTCTTATTGTAGTACGAATGTCTATTTGTTGCACCAAGAATCCACACTTGTTTCATCGAGTTAGGAATTTGTTGCACCAACAATAGTTTTTGTTTCACGCGGAGAGAGAACGTTGTACTATTGTAACATTCAGTGTATGGAGCTAGCTATTCCAAACGGCTAGCTTCGGCTTCGGCTTTTGTCCTCTGGAGACCAGAAGCTATTCCAAATGGTTAGCTTTTTCGCAGTCAGAATCCAGCAGTCCATTTGTGCTAGAAGAAACTGAAAGCCGAAAGCTTGTCTGAAGTAGTTTTCTACAGCTTCAGTGGATTGAGGTTATGACTTTACCACTATAGTTCGAAGAAAATTGTTAGGAAACCGGATTCGTATCCGATATGGACTCTTCCTTATCTCTAAGCAGAACCGCTATATATAGGAGGCAAGGGGTCACCCCATTGTACACAAGCATCTGAGAATAATAAAAGCCAGGCCCGTTCATCCTCATATTGTGTCTCTCGCCCTCTCTTTACTGTTCTCGATTTAGATCTATTAAATAACCAGGACTATTCGATGGCGAGGTTGTCTAACCACGTTATCGACCAGCTCTCAGGAGAAAGATTGAAAGGTGAAAAGACAAGAAGCGAGAAGGATCGTCGGCGACAACCAGCGTCTACTACCGATTGATCGCCCGATCCGATCTGCAATCAACTTCGCCATCAAGCCAGGCATCCACTTTCGGATTGCGAAAGAAAAGTCCTACCGCGACTCTATCCTCTGCGATAGCCTACCGAGAGAATATATTGAAAAAGTAAGAATTGGGTGATTGATCTAATCATTTGTTTTGAATCTATTTGTATACGGTGACATGAAGTCACGTAGCATGAAGCTTCGGTACAAGAATAACGATGTACAGCGAAGCAATATCGGTCTGAAGCCGTAACATGAAGCTTGATTCAAATTTTCGGCCCGTCGGCATGAAGCCATGGCAGTACATCGACATGATCCAGCGCCGCCGCATTGCGCCTCCGACCTTCGGCGACCGCCAGCTTGTCGTCGAACCTGCATCCGGCCCTTGCTCTTACGCCGTATGTGCGCTTCGGCGCTCGAAGTTTTGTTGCGGTTGCGCGTGCACTGCTGCGGCAACTGGCGGCCTCTTTGGTCTATGCGTTCACGACAGGGTGGCGACAAGCGGCTCTTGTCGTAAAGCACTCCATGGCCGGGGCTATTTTTACCGCCGATCTGCCGGCCGGTTTGCGCTCGCGACTCGCCAAATCGCCCGCCACGGACGGTGAAATTGCCCCGACCTCTGCATGGAGCAACAGTTGCACGTCCTCAAATATTCAAACCGATCTGGACAAAGTCCATGGCTTCATGGACAAAATTCTTGGGACATGAAGTTCAGCGTGTCTGGACATGAAATCCACATGTGCAGCGTGGTTATGAATCGGTTTGGGCGACAGGGGAGGCAGAAGTACCCTTTGCCTCCCCAATTCTTTATTTTCTTTTCTAATTTATTTTCCGAAATTGATTAATAACTTTCGGAAAATTTGATAGAAAATTCAAGAAAATTATGAAAAATTTCTAGAAAATTATATGGCTCTTTTAATTTTCCTTAGCCTTATTTTCGCATTTATGAATTATGGAATTTATTTTCCTGTATTTTATGAATTGTGGAAATTATTGTTTATTTTGAATTTATGAATTATGTCATGTTGATATTTGCTGAAATTAATTTTTGTTTATTGTCTGATGGTCGAAAATTGGCAGTGCACTTGAAAATTATGAAAAGTGCTAGAAAAATTCGAGAATATTTCATATGGCATAAAATGAGAACATGAGTGGTTGGGATTTGATTTTGGTAATGAATAAACAAATATGAGACAATTGGTGTCTAGGAAAACACACATGAGGCTTGGTTCTTTAATTGGCACACAGGAAGCGGGAAGAGCTCCCTCCTCATGTGAGCCCTAGGGGCAAGTTGACTGGCCAAGAGTCAAATTGACGAAGATATTCATTACTGTTTTCGTTCGACCAACAAGAATTATATAAGTTGTAATTAGACTTATGCCATGTTTAATTCATGTTGAAATTTATTTTCTGTTATCAAGTGATCTTTGGAAAATTCTTTGTATAATTAACGAGAAAATTGCCAAATACTAAGAAAAGTGCAAAATTCATGAGAACTTACTTTCGCATTTCACAATGGTATGCAATCACACTTTATTAGATTACCTGATAATCTAATGTAGGAATCTTGTAAAATGCGGATATGCGGCATTGTGAACCGTGAGTTTGAAGAATTGGCCCGGCCACGGTCAAAACTACCTCACTTGGGCATCGATGTGAAGATCGGTACTTTCGGCAAGAAGCTCAGAAGCTGCTATTGGCTTAGGGTCCTCGAAGGGCGCTACCACCTAATCTGCGCGAGCGATCAAGCATTACTTCCTCGAGCACCATCTCTCGGCCACCCTGAAAAATGAATATATGGCTGAAGAAAGTGCAATTGAGCTATGGGTTTGCACTCGAAGCGATTCGAGAAGCTCAAATACACAATCTTGCCCCAAGCACTGACAAGATTGGGTGCGTCTGAGTTTGCGGACTACAAAAGCAGTGGCAGTACAGATTACGCGCTTGCACGAGAATTTGTACTAATCTCTCCTATGTGGCAAGAAGATCAGCGAAGAGAAGATTGAAAACTCTTTCCACTTTTCACCCCAATGCTATCGAGAATGCATGACTATCGTCGGGGCATACAAGAGTATAGCGGCGATTGATGTTATGCAAGTTCTTGGAGTCACAAGATGAAGTTCTCGAAAGAACTTCATCTCACGGCTCACCCTGGAAGGGCATTGTGCAGAAATCAATGCCACTTGGCTATAAGGTGAAAAAGCCGCCCACATGAAGTGGGTCAAGAAGGGTGGAAAAGAGAAACATCGAGGCCAAAGGAAAGTCCATAGCCCAAAAGAAGAAGAATGACAAGGGAAAAGCGCGAGGGCAAAGCCAGTATGGGCGACAAAACCAAGCGATGCTTCAAATCACGGCGACACTTGGGAGACATTGGTCAAAAATATGCCGGGAATCAAAAGTGATCAATGCATATCCAGGCCAAGAAGAAGGCCAAGGAAATGCCTTGGCGGAGGCACATTTGCAAAGTAGGCAATGATGATGTCATGGAAGTTGACACCCGCATGCTTCATCCTCGCTTGGCCGGTCTAGACATCAATGATGCGGCCAAGCCCTTGGCAAATGAAGAAAACATACGTGGATGACATAGAAGCGAGAAATGAATGCATACTTTCTGATTGTTTAGTGCATGAATAACATTGTTAGCACTTTCTTTTAGATTGTGGTTGATTAGTTAATATTGAATAATTGTAAGCTCTCGAAAATATACTTTTACTTTCTCATGAATAAGAATTGTTATTTATTCTTTATTCGAGTATTCTTTACTTGCAAGCAATGTTTGAATTACTTTGCCCTTTAATCGGATTAAATTATATTTCTTTTCATCTAGAAATCGTGCACCCAATGGAGAAAAATATGCATTGTTGATAGTGGCACAACAAATACCATCTTAAGAGTCGAAATACTTCAGGACGATCACGAAGAAGCATTGGAAGGATTCGACAATGTCGCGAAGCGATCATATAATAGGCTCAGGAAGAGCCACAATTATATTGCCAATGGGTACAACTTTGGTAATTGAAGAAGCCTCTTGTACCCTGAGATCAACTTCGCACTCTCTTAAGTTTCAAGGATATCGCGCCAATGGGTTTCACGTAGAAACCAATGAAGAAAATGGCAAAAGAACACTTGTGCATTGTGAAGCCTTGTGAATATGGAAAGATGGTACTAGAAAAATGTCCCTCATATGAATCAGGGTTGTACTACCACGATAATCAATGCACCTTGATTATATACTTATTTGAAAATTGTATTTAGAAGCTACTGAATTATTTTACGTTATGGCATTGTATATTTAGGTCATCGGTCTTAGATTGATGAAAAATATAGTTAACAACTCACAAGGTCATGGCATTAATGTTAAAAATTTCCCGAATCACGAAGATTTTGTGTACCATGCATGTGCCAGCACAGGAAATTAATAACAAAACCCTCTGTTATGAAAGTGCAACATGAAATCCCTGCATTCTGGAGCATTCGAGGGGATATTTGTGGCCCGATTCAGCCCATGTCGGGGCTGTTTGGCTTTTATGGTGCTCATTGATGCTTCCTCGAAATGGTTGCATACATGTTTCTTGTCAACAAGGAATCATGCATTAAAGCGATCTCGCGAGATCATCGAATTAAGAATGCTTTTCACGATCATCGCTGAAGTCCATTCGAATGGACAATGCCAATTTACTTCAAGGCATTTGATGATTATTGCCTGACAAGCTGGAATAAGCTGATGAGCACTCGTACCACACATCCACGAGTTCCATACGCCAAAATGGAATAATTGAAGCACTAATAAAAGGGATTAAGTTTATTGCGGACCACTCTTGCGAGTTGTAACTTGCCCAACAATTGTTGGGGACACTTGATCTGTCACGGCGGCACTCATCAATTATAGACAATCGGCCTACAATATCCATTCAACCATGCAAACTAGTGCATTAGGGTCAACACGAAGAATTGAATGTATGGTATATGTACCTATACCACCCCACAATAAGCGAAAGGGTCCTCTCCATGAAGTCAGGGATATACATTGGTTATGAAAGTGCATCCATAACCGGTATTTGGAACCCATGGGGGATTTGAATCTGACGGAGTCGATTGCATCTTTGGCGAGGATCGTTTTCCGTCATTAGGGAGGAAATGAACCATTGGATGAAAAATGCCGGGAAATCATATGGCATTCCATTGGAATCCCGTGCATGACCCTCGCACTAATGAAGCAAATCATGAAGTCAAGAAGACAATCGATTTGCAATTTAGCAAATAATTTGCTGATCATTTTGTGATCAAAAGCGTGGATTAAGTCGCATATACCAGCAAAAATGCACGAGAGAGGTGGAAATACTAAAAAGCGAAGGTATCCGCATCTGTTGAAGGCCTCAAAAGAAAAGAGCAGGAAATCGGCTTCTCAAACCCAAAGTACCGGAGGCGTCACGGGAAAAATGGAGCAAGAGGACTTACCATAGCCAATCACAAAAATGCCCCAAAGCAAGAAGAGGCAGTTGAGACACGGCCTTTGGAAAAGCACAATGGAAAAGGCAATTCGGATCTGAACCTTCCATTGGAGCCGTAGGAAATAATGTGTGCACACATTGGCGGAGAAAAAACTAAAGGAACTTGCTCTGGAATGGGAAATAGCAATGAAGAGCAAGTAGAAGTGCATGAAGCACACCATGTGAAATGGCCATAAATTTTGTAATAATAGGAGAATCTATGAAAGAGCAACAACCATTGCAAGGCATTTGTTCAAGGTTTCCTCAACGTCCTAGGGTTGATTATGAAGAAACCTATTCTCAGGTCATGGAGTGGAATTACCTTTAGATACTTGATCTCAATAGCGAGTCAACTTGAAGTTGAGAATGAAACTAATGGATGTTGTCACGGCATATTTGTATGGAAACTTGGATTCGGAGATATACATGAAAATGCTAGGAAGGTATCCTATCCCGAACCAAGGCAGGCCAGCGAGAAACCTATCTGATGTGAAATTGGAGAAATCCGTATGGGTGAAAGCGATCGAGGAAGAATGTGGTACAATCGTTTGAGTGACTTTCTCTGCAAGAAAGGCTACGAGCGAAGATTGTCCATGTGTATTTATACAGCGATCCACGAATGGATTTTGTATAATCTCCGTCTATGTAGAATGACTTGAACATCATTAGGGACGGATGAGGAAATTGAAGAAGCATGCACATACTTGAAATCTGAGTTTGAAATGAAAGACTTGGGTAAAACCAAGTTACTGTTTGAGCTTGCGGCTTGACATGTCAGGCGGAATCTTGGTACACCAAAGCATCCTAGTGAGAAAGTGTTGGAGAGATTTGGCTTTGAAAGAGCATACCCTTAAAGACCCCGATGGTCGGAAGGTCACTCCAAGCAGACCTAGACCGTCTGAGGCCTAAAGAAGAGGGAGGAAGTCACGGGGCGGAATTCCCATACTTGAGTGCAATTGGAGGCGCTCATGTACCTTGCTTGAATAGCACTAGGCCGGACATTGCGTTCGCAGTGAATTTGCTAAGCGATGCGGTCTGAGAACCCACCAAAGGCATTGGAAAGGGGTGAAGGACATCTTCCGTTACCTTCAAGGAAGCAAAGACCTTGGCTTGTTTCTGAAGAAACAATGAATTGAATTTAGTTGGCTATGCCGATCTTTGGTACCTATCGAGACCCGCTATCTTGGCAAGTCACAAGCTAGGTATGTTTTCGCTTTGCGGTGGAGCAGCAATTTCGTGGAAGTCATCTAAGCGGACTCTTGTCTCAGCGTCGACAAACCACTCAAAATAATTGCCTTGTATGAAGCCTTTGAGAATGTGCATGGCTTGAAGAATGGTTCACCACATCCGAGAAGTCATGTAGTGCGAACATGGAACAAACCCCACTATTATCTATGAAGATGCGGCTTGTGTTGCACAAGTACAAATGGGATATGTGAAGAGTAACCTTACAAAGCATATCAACCCCAAGTTCTTTTATGCTCATGAAATGCATAAGATGAGCAGATAAAATCTTGCATACTAAATTAGTGTGAAAATCTCATGATTTATTCACTAAGTCACTCTGCATCTTCCTTTGAAAGATGTATTAGAGGAATCGGGATGATGAGGCTTAGAGAAGTCTGAGATTCGAGGGAGATTTTCACATACTCCTACATAAATCTCAAACATGAAGTTTGAGTACCAGCGTAAATCTTGAAGATTAACATTGAAGTTTGGGTGGAATGTACTCTTTTCATAAGTAAGTTTTTCATTGAAGTTTTCTTACATAAGGTTTTTGATGAAGCAATCAGTGCAACAATGCGTGTGCTATGTACTCTTTCTCCAATTATTTTTTCTCCTTTGGGTTTTATGGAGTTTTAATGAGGCATATGCATCTCAGGTGAAGGAATCAAGAAGTGTTAGGAAGCCGGATTCGTATCCGATATGGACTCTTCCTTATCTCATGAAACCTTATATATAGGAGGCAAGGGTCACCCCATTGTACACAAGCATCTGAGAATAATAAAAGCGAGCCCGTTCATCCTCATATTGTGTCTCTCGCCCTCTCTTTCTGTTCTCCAGTTTAGATCTATTAGGCAACCCCGGACTATTCGATAGCGAGGTTGTCTAACAAAAATTACCTCATCCCATCAAGTATAAAGTCATAAACCGCACACCCTCTCATCCTCATTCCCAACCCGTATCCCTCACACCTAAAAACTATACTAAAAGGCCAAATTGTCAAACATCAAACCTCTTCAACCCAGCCGTTCAACCATGCGGCCTTTCAGCCATGTGGCCCAGCTAAAAACTACTTTACAAAAAAGCTTCAGCCATACCAAACTAGGCCTTTGGCTTTTTCGCAGCCAGAAACCAAAAGCTATCAGCCCATTTGTACTGGGAGAAGCTGAAAGCCAAAAGCTGGTCTAAGGTAGCTTCTTACGGTTTCGTTGGATTGGAGTTCTAACTTCCCACTAGAGTTGAAAAAATTTATTCATTTCTACCAAATATAAAATCCTAAACTGCACCATTCTCACTCTTATTCCCAACCTGTATCCTTCACATCTAAAAATTATATTAAAAATCAGACTGCCAAAAACTAAACCTATTCAGTCTAACCATTCAACCATGTAGTCAGGGGCGGATTTGGGCCCATGGCAGGGTGGGCTTTAGCCCGGGCTGTGAAATTTTAGTTTATATATAGCCCAGGGAAGCCCAGGTCATGATAAATATATTAGCCCATATAGAATGACCTCAATTCAGCCTATTATTCTTCACCAGCCCATTTCTACAGCCCATAAAGCAAGCAGCCCACAAAATAGAAAACCTAATCACTGATCCACTCCACATACCTCTTCTGCAAACTCTCCTACACTGCCCAGCCGCTACCACGGCCACGACCAGCCACACGCCAGCGCGCCGCTCCTGCGCTGCTACCAGCCGGACCCTCGCGGCCTCGCCCGGCCGCCGCTGCGGCGCCCGCGCTCGTCGGCCCCTACGCTGCGCGCCGCCCTCGCCGGTTCGCGTGTCTCCGCCTTCGCCGGCCAGCGACCGCGACTGCCCGCCGACCTCTGTCGCCGGACTCCGGCGGCGGAGTTTCACTGCAGCTGCGCCGACTTGCCGAGCCGGCGGTGGTCGCCGGGGCGAAACCTCAGATCTGCCCGCGCGCGCCGCGCCGAGCCACCGTACGCGCCGCCAGCGCACCTTCTCGCGCCGGTCCAGCGCCAACCGACGCCGCGCCGGCCCACGCCCCCGGATCCGCGCCTCCGCTGTTTTTCTTCGGTTGATTGATTCGGTATACATTCATCTGTGCTCTTACTACCTTTTGTGACTGTGAATGCGAATGTTAAATTTGTATAGGACAGTATGAGTAGAACATTTAAAAGTATAAGAATTAGTAAATCTGTGAATGCGAATGCAAAATGCTTATTGTATGCTGATTGAATGATTGTCAATTTGTGTATCCATGTAGGAGTTGAACACATTTTTGTAAGAGATGAAGAGGACCAAAACATTAACATTGAATGATTTTGGAGCGTTTTCAAGGGATGAGGTCACGTAAAAAACAACTATCTCGTGCTAGTGGTGAGTTAGCTTCTTACGAATGTAAACTACATATTCTTTGTATTTATTCATACATATGCAACAAGTTTGATTTACTCTCATATGTTGTATTAATGTATTTGTAGGTTCTGGTTCTTGTCCTACTATTGATGAAGAAATAGTGGGATAGGATAGAGAGCAAACCTTTGTCATTTTGGTACTCAAATCATATCTCTACTATGCTACATTGTCTATGTATCACACTATCACTTATTCACTTATGATGTTTTATGTTGAAGAATTGAGCAAATTTTTTATATTAATGTTGTATTTGTGATGTACTTTTGTTATGTTGTCGTGTGGACATAAATTAATGTTCTTAATAGAATTTTAGTTTCTTAAAGTTCAGCCCGGGGCAAGTTCAGATTCTGGATCCGCCACTGCATGTAGTCCTTCAGCTATACAGTTCAGCTAAAAACTATTTTCAAAAAACTCATGCCATACTAAAAACGGCCTTACTTCAATGACACGTACGTGTCCGGCCGGCAATACTGAAACCGCTCGAACTTTATGCGCACCGGTACTCCATCTCTTTCCCGTACCAAAACGATGGCACGCTCATTACTAATTTCCACAGGACATGTTTCACCCCCAAAGAACTGTGATTAATTTGCTGGAAGGGAGCAAGCCATACGTACGGCCTCGATCGTTTTCGGAGTAATAGTACTCGAAGATAGAGGGCAACTTGAATGGAGAAAATACGGCACTCAAATGATAACCTTTTTTTTTCAGAAATACCTTTATGTTCGAGTTTATAGAAGATATTTTTTCTTAACACGATGAAGGAGATACCGGCAATAACTCTAGTACATCTAATTATTATTTCTAAATATAATATTCAATACATTCATACAGAGAATATATCAAATAAGTATAAAAATTTATTAAAGATATAAATGGAGCATCATACTGATTTTTGTATTAGAATGTAAATAGGAATATGTAAAAGTAAAAATATTAAAAAAATACGCTATATAAATTTGAACAAATTTAGACGGGGAGGAGGTAATACTAAAATCAAGTGTTTATACAGCAGCACTCTCTACCTGTAGAATCAAGAGAGAGGGAGAGCACGGACGGCAGTACTAGTGTCCCGGCAGAACCGAGAATAGTTAATGCGCAGGTCTTAATTGCAAGGTTCATATTACCACACTCGTCTTGAAAATCATCCTCAGCCCGTAACGATTTTCATCAAAAATCGTTTAAAAATCATCAAAAATCGAACAATTCTGAATTCAAACGTTTTGAACAAAAAAATCGAAAATCGCTTAATATACCTCGATAATCGTGATATTTGCCTCGATAATTAGCCGGATCTTCGGCGATCGATTTTTTAAGCGATTTTCACTTAATCACTCAATATGCCTCGACAATCCCGAAATTTGTGTTGCATAAATTTTTTTTGCTTTTTTTTTCGAATTTAACTGGTTTACCGAGTACTGACTGATATCTAATATCGTACCGACTCGGTAAAATCGATTATCACGGTATTCAAGTGATAATCGATGATAAATTAAACCTGGCTTAATTGCACTGCGCGCAGCGATTTCGCTGACTCGTTATTCGCACAGTGAACCGCCTTGAGCTCAGCCTACGGCCTACGAGAACGAGCGCGCATCAAACTAGGCGGATTCTGTTCGGTGTGTGTACTCAATTCCATGGAGTATATACATACACAATTACACATGCATGCGGCAATGTTAGAGCTTGGAGAACAGCACAGCTACTCACGTCCAGGCAAGTTTCAATTTTTGGTTTCTGATGGTATCTCGAAGGTCACCAAATTCTGAAATCCCGGTGAGATTTCAAAATTTTGGATAAAACTCAAATAAACAAATTTCAAATCTGGCTTTTTTAGATCGGAATTTTCAAGATCTAAGACAAAATTGCCGAAATCCCGGCCTAAAAAACTTAAAATACGGATAAAATACCTCATGTTCACATTACAGACGGTTTTAGCCAAAACCGTCTATAATGAGTTATTACAGACGATTTTTTGCTAAAAACATCTATGATGTGTATTTTTGAAATCTTTTAATTTTTAATTTCATCCCGATTCGAAATATCGTTCCCGACCGAAATCCGAAATCTTGGTCAAATTCCGAAATTTCTGCGAAATTTTTAACATTGCGTCTAGATAACACGTCTAGATAACCATGGCTAAACTAAACCAATGATGTGCAACTTGACGGGTCAAACAACACAATTTACAAACACTACTTGACAGGTAGGAGAAGTATGTAAGCTTACGCGCATGTGCTTTTTCCAGGATTCATGGATGTACGATGCCCTAGCTAGACATGGACTGGGATCGTGTGTTGTTGCTGTTGTAACTACTGCTTTAGAGCATCTCCAAGAGGGGCCCTAAATATGGTTTTAACTTGAATTATAGGGCTTTTGGGGGAAAAGATTAACTCCAGCAAGGGCCCTAAATTGATAAAATTTAGCAAATTGTTTTAGGGCCTCTAGGAGAGTAGCTATATTTAGCAACTCTGTGATTGAGCCCTATCTTTGTTGGGTTTTAGGGCCTAATTGCTGGAGTGAATATTTCGTTGGAGCCCTAAATCTAATTAGTTGAGGTCCTAAATTAAAATTTAAGGCTCATTTTTAGGGCTCTCTCTTGGAGATGCTCTTAGCAGTAGCAATATCTAAAGCACTTGAAAAGCAATCCAACGTTTGAGAATAAGGTTCTATTGGGTATGGCTGAAGTTTTTCTGAAAAGTAGTTTTTAACTAGGCAAAACGGCTGGTCTGAAGAGATTTGGTGTTTGACAGTTTGGATTTTTAGTATAGTTTTTAGGCGTGAGGGATGCGGGTTGAGAATAAGAGAGAATGGAGTGCGGTTCGGGATTTTATACTTAATAGGAAAGGGTAATTTTCTTCAAACTCTAGTGGTAAAGTTATAATCCTAACCCATGGAAACTGTAGGAAGCTACTTCAGACCAGATTTCAGCCTTCAGCTTCTTCTAGTACAAATAAAATGCTGACTTCTACCTTCTAGCTACGGAAAAATTAGCAGATTAAAACAGCTTTTGACTCCAGAGAACAGAAATCAAAGCCGTTTCAAACAAAACCTAAGGCAAGCGCACCTTCTCCTAATCATCTTTTTCCTTAATCCCGACCAAGCTAGTGATCCTGTATATGGCAAAGACCAAGGAGAGACAATCCTTGCAACTAACAGAAAATGATTGTATTTGAAAAATGTATTATCAAATCATTTGAGTTGGATATTTGTGCCTCCAGTCGGAGCCGAGGTTTGGCTGGGCTGCTCGTCGGAAGTTAGCAGCGCATCAACCACCTTTCTCCTCCTTGCCATTGACGAGATTGGGGAGACTTGTATTTCTCTCTCTCTCTCTATCTTAGTCTTTTATTCTATTTTTAAAAATAACTTCTCGTTGAAACTAATTATAAAAGGCACGTCCATTGATAAGTTGTCTTGTTTTTTTTCAACCTTAGTCACTTTTTCAAAATATAGGATTTGCAACAATGGCTACTATATTTTATCAACCCTCACCTCTACAAAATACAAAAACACAAATAATTTTTTTAACCTAGATAAAAATAAAGTAAATCTAGGTGAACCTCTACAAAATACAAAAATAAAAAATTCTAATCTAGACAAAAATAAGTGAACCTACAAATACAAAACCAAATATAACTAAAAATTACTTTAAATTGTTACTAAAATTGCACATTACTTAACGCTACAATTTTTAGCTTAGCCTTGTGCAATTTTAGATGCTTAGAGATAAAATAATTTTAGACAACTAAGAATTAATAAACCCGATTATAAAAGTGGCCTTTTTGTTAGCGCAGCACGAACGGTGCAGAGGTTTAACGTCTCAGTGACATACATCATGACACTGACATGTCGTGCCACTTCAGGCCACATGTGAAGTGAGAGCCCAGCAACACCATGTCAAAAGCAGGTCAACGGCAGGCGCTGACGTGCACAAGTACTAGAGGTGGGCGTCGTGCCATGCCGTGCCGGCCCGGCCCGTACCATCGTGCTTCGGACCGGAATGTGTTGTGCCACGACGGCCCATTGTGTCCACCGTGTCGGGCCATGCCGACCTGACTCGCCTTTGGCGAGCCTAGGCCCGGTCCATTTGCGCTTCGTGCCTGCTTAGTGCCGGGCCGGTCTAGGCCCGACCCATTTTCACTATTGTGACGAGCAAAGAAATAAAACATATCACTACTACTAAACTACCTATTTTAATTACATAAGAGACTAATCACATCAACAAAATGTCAAATATAAATGCAATGCTTGAAGATGCTCTGAATCAACAATATCTACCAACTTTTAGGTTTTAATCCGTGATTTCGCGTTCGCTCGTGCGTACGCACGACCCAAATTTCAAACGATCGCATCGGGTCGTGCCACCCATCGTGTCTGCTCGTGCCCAGATAGCCCGAAAGCTACAAGCATCGCTGCGTCGGCTTTACACAGGGTCATCCCGTCGTGCTTCGGATCGGCCCAAAAGAGCCCAGTCCAAGTGCCCACCGGCCAGGCGGCCACCTCTATGCACAAGCACCACGCCAACACTGTTGGCGCTACGTGCACAAGTCGATTTTTCGACTTGCTTTTGTTAGGAAACGGATTCGTATCCTGTTAGGAAACGGATTCGTATCCGATATGGACTCTTCCTTATCTCTAAGCAGAACCGCTATATATAGGAGGCAGGGGGTCACCCCATTGTACAGAGAAGCATACAGAATAATAAAGCGCACTGCTCCTCCTCATATTGTGTCTCTCGCCCTCTCTTTCTGTTCTCCAGTTTAGATCTATTAGGCAACCCCGGACTATTCGATAGCGAGGTTGTCTAACACGTTATCAGCACGACGTTCTACCGGAGAATTGATTGAAAGGTGAGAAAGGTGAGCAACGGGTGATTGAATTTAATCGCTCGTTTGTATTTGCATCCAATCTATGCATCTAGTAGCATGAAGCTACGATATGAAGCTACAGTAAAATCTCTTGGCACGGCCATTAATGTAAACACGATCCACCAAGACGCAGCCGCACCGGCCGACCGCGAATCGCCACGAAGGCCACCTCGCGTTCCCGCCGACCAGTCGCTGGCAGCCAGGTTCGTGACGTCGCTTGCCGGCCAGACGGAAGATGAAACGCCTGCCGCTTTGCCGGTCGATCGCCGCTCCGTCGCTCGGCCGAACGCCGAGCCGCCACCACGCGCCCGCCACGGCGCAGGTCGTTCTGCGCTCCTCGAACTTCGCGGCCATGGCGAGCTTGTTCTCCATCGCGCCTCTGCTGAGCGGTACCTCCTCGTCGTATGCCGCCCAGCCCATCGACTCCACCGGTTCGGCCACGCCACTAGCTTGGCCTCGCAGGCCGCCTCGACCCGCAGGCAGTCAGCCCCTGCTACTGTCGCGTCTTGAAGCCGCGCAAACTGAACTGCCATCTTGAAGCCGCGTGAGCGTCGGCCGGCCGCGCGTCCTTGAGCACTGCCGGCTTGCCTGACCCACTTTGCCGCACGGTCGCCTGGCCATCCCTTGATCCGGTTAGCAAGAATCCAGGGAAAGCAAATGGACATGAAGTCTAATGGAAGTCCTAGCTCCATAGGACGTAGCGTCCAAAGCATGAAGGACAATAACTTGATCGGATGTGGAGGCTTGGAAGCCTGATTCCGATCTAGTTTTTGCAAGAATGGCGCACGGGAGGGCATGGGAAATTACCCATTTGCCCTCCCCAGTTTCTTTTCATTACTTTACTATTTTCTTTCCCAGAAAATGATTAGAAACCCAAAAAAATCAATTAGAAAATCCCGGTAATTCTGAAAATTGCCAGAAAAATATGAAAAATATCTAGAAAAATCCAGAAAAAAATTTTTTTGGCTCTGTTTTAATTTTCCTTAGCCTTATTTTCTGTATTTATGAATATTTGCATAAATTTTGCAATAATTGCCCTGTTTAGATTGTCGGAAATTCCTGAGAATTTATTTTCCGAATTTATGAATTTATAAATTATGTCATGTTGATATTTGCTGAAATTCAATTTCCTGTTGTAAAGTAATTCTGAAAATTGCTTGGAAATTAGCAGAAATTATGAAAAGTGTTAGGAAAATTCCAGAATTTCTCATACAACAGTTTATGAGAACATGAGTGGTTGGGATTTGATTTTGGTAATGAATAAACAGATATGAGACAATTGGTGTCTAGGAAAACACACATGAGGCTTGGTTCTTTAATTGGCACCCGGAAACGGGAAGTGCTCCCTCCCTCATGTGAGCCCTAGGGGCAGGTTGACCTGGCCAAGAGTCGAATTGACGGAGATATTCGCACTGCTTTCGCTCCCAACCAACGAGTTACATAAGTTGTAATTAGCATTACACCGCATTTAATTTATGTGGTTTTTTTTCAGTATTTATGAATATTTATGAATCTTTGTATATATGAATTTTGCAGTTATGAATACTGTATTGATGAATCCTGCATTTATGAATCTCGCACTTATGAATTTTGCATTTATGAATTCCGTACTTATGAATCTTGTACTTATGAATTTTGCATTTATCTTTGTATATATGAATCTTGATATTATTGCTTTCTTTTAGTTTGCTGGAAACTCATGAGAATTCAATTATGCATTTTATTGAATCTAGCAGCCATTTCCTATTAGATTGCACGTAGTAATCTAATGGAATAACCTTATGAATGTGCAAAGGTGTGGCATTATCTAACGTGAGTTTTTGAAGAACTGATATGAATTGTCGTAATTATCTCACATAGACATCAGATTGCATAATGAATAGTAAGCTCTCGAAGAGCATACTTTTCTCATGAATAGAATTGCAATTTACTCTTTATTCCAGTATTCTTTATTTACAAGCAATTTTTGAATTACTTAGCCACTGTATGATTAGAATTATTTTTCTTTTCATCTAGAAATCGTAGCGCCCAATGGAGGAAATATGCATTGTTGATAGTGGCACAACAAATACCATCTTAAGAGAGTGAAATACTTCCGGACAATCACGAAGAACGCCGAAGGATTACGACTATCGCAGAAGCGATACGCATATAATAGGCTCGGGAAGAGCCACAATTATATTGCCAATGGGTACAACTTTGGTAATTGAAGAAGCCCTCTTGTACCCTCGAATCAACCCGCACTCTCTTAAGTTTCAAAGATATCCGCGCCAATGGGTTTCACGTAGAAACCAATGAAGAAAATGGCAAAGAACACTTGTGCATTGTGAAGCACGGAATATGGAAAGATGGTACTAGAAAAATGTCCCTCATATGAATCTGGGTTGTACTACACGAAAATCAATGCACACGCAAAGGTATACTTCTTTGAAGACTGTCTTTAGAAGCTCTGAATTATTTGCTTTATGGCATTGTAGATTAGGTCATCCTGGTCTTAGATTGATGAGAAATATAGTTAACAACTCACAAGGTCATGGCATTAATGTTAAGAATTTCCCGAATCACGAAGATTTTGTGTGCCATGCATGTGCCCCCGGGAAATTAATAACTAGACCCTCTGTTATGAAAGTGCAACATGAAATCCCTGCATTCTCGAACGCATTCAGGGGGATATTTATGTCCGATTCAGCCCTTGTCGTGGCCGCTTCGATACTTTATGGTGCTCATTGATGCTTCCTCGAAATGGTCGCATACATGTTTCTTGTCAACAAGGAATCATGCATTCGCAAAACCGATCTCGCAGATCATCGAATTAAGAATGCTTTTCCTGATCATCGCGTGAAGTCCATTCGAATGGACAATGACGTTGAATTCACTTCAAAGGCATATGATGATTATTGCACCGCAACGGGAATAACTGTTGAGCACTGTACCGCACGCCCATACGCAAAATGGGTTAGTGAAGCACTAATAAAAGGATTAAGTTCATTGCCGCACCGCTCTTGCAGAGTTGTAACTTGCCCAACACTTGTTGGGGACACGCAGCCTCGCACGCAAAGAAGACTCATCAATTATAGACCATCGGCCTACAACATCCATTCACCTATGCAACTAGTGCAAGGGGTCATCCCGAAGATTTCCCATCTTAGAAATTTTGGTTGTATGGTATATGTACCTATACCACCCCACAAATGGATCGCAATGGGCCCTCTCCGCAAGTCTGGGATATACGTTGGTTATGAGAGTGCATCCATAATCAGGTATTTGGAACCCATGACTGGAGACTTGCACACAGCCCGATTCGCTGATTGCATCTTTGACGAGGACCATTTCCCGTCATTAGGGGGAGAGAATCAACCATTGGATGAAAAATGCCGGGAAATAGTATGGCATTCCACTGGGATCCCCGCGCATGACCCTCGCACTAATGAAGCAAATCAAGAAGTCCAGAAGATAATTGATTTGCAGAATTTAGCAAATGAACTGCCTGATCATTTTTGTGATCTGAAGAGCGTGGTTAAGTCGCATGTACCAGCAAGAAATGCACCAGAGAGGGTGGAAATACCAAAGAAAGCAGAAGGTATCCCTCATCCTGTTCAGAGGCCTCAAAGAAAAAGAACAGGAGATCTGGCTTCTCAAACCCAAAGTAGCCGGAGACGCCTGGGAAAATTGGGCGAGGATTTACCACACCAATCACAAAAGTGCCCCAAAGCAAGAAGGGGAGCAGTTGAGACACAGCCTTTGGAAAGAAGCCTGTGGAAAAGGCAATTCCAGATCTGAACCTTCCATTGGAAGAAACCGCCAGAAATAATGTGTGCGCACACATTGGCGGAGAAAAACTAAAGGAACTTGCTCCTGGAATGGGAAATAGCAATGAAGAGCAAGTAGAAGTGCACGAAGCACCCCATGATGAAATGGCCATAAACTTTGTAATAACGGGAGAATCAATGAATAGAGCAATGACCAATGTCGATGCATACTTTGCAAAGAAGATTGCCACGATCATTAATCATGATCCCGAGCCCGCATCTCTCGCAGAGTGCAAGAAAAGGCTCGATTGGGAAGATTGGAAGAAGGCAATCACCGCAGAGTTAGTCTCTCTGAACAAAAGAGAGGTGTTTGGGCCTGTGTGCCGCACGCCTCCCCATATAAACCCCGTAGGTCACAAATGGGTTTTTGTTCGCAAGAGAAACGAAAACAATAAAGTTGTAAGGTACAAGGCAAGGCTTGTCGCTCAAGGTTTCACTCAACGTCCTAGGGTTGATTATGAAGAAACCTATTCTCCGGTCATGGGTGGAATTACCTTTAGATACTTGATCTCAATGGCAGTCAACTTGAAGTTGAAAATGAAGCTAATGGATGTTGTCACAGCATATTTGTATGGAAACTTGGATTCGGAGATATACATGAAAGTACCGGAAGGTATCCCTATCCCGAACCAAGACAGAGCAAACAGAAACCTATACAAGGTGAAATTGGAGAAATCAACTGTATGAAATGGGTCAAGCAGTCAGGAAGAATGTGGTACAATCGCTTAAGTGACTTTCTTTGCAAGAAAGGCTACACGAACAGCGAAGATTGTCCATGTGTGTTTATACAACGATCCCCGAATGGATTTTGTATAATCTCCGTCTATGTAGATGACTTGAACATCATTGGGACGGATGAAGAAATTGAAGAAGCATGCACATACTTGAAATCTGAGTTTGAAATGAAAGACTTGGGTAAAACCAAGTTACATTTAGGCTTGCGGCTTGAACATGTCCAAGGCGGAATCTTGGTACACCAAGCATCCTACACGCAGAAAAGTGTTGGAGAGATTTTGCTTTGAAAAGGCATACCCATAAAGACCCCAATGGCTCGGAAGGTCACTCCAAGCAGACCTAGACCCGTACAGACCTAAAGAAGAGGGGGAGGAAGTCCTGGGAGCGGAATTCCCATACTTGAGTGCAATTGGAGCACTCATGTACCTTGCGAATAGCACTAGGCCGGACATTGCGTTCGCTGTGAATTTGCTAGCGTGATGCAAAGGCGTAACCCACCAAAAGGCATTGGAAAGGGGTGAAGGACATCTTCCGTTACCTTCAAGGAAGCAAAGACCTCGGCTTGTTTTACGTAAGAAACAATGAATTGAATTTAGTTGGCTACGCCGATGTCGGGTACCTATCGGACCCGCATACCGGCAAGTCACAACCGGGTATGTTTTCCTTTGCGGTGGAACGGCAATTTCTTGGAAGTCGTCTAAGCGGACTCTTGTCTCGACGTCGACTAACCACTCGTAAATCATTGCATTGTATGAAGCCTCTCGGAATGTGCATGGCTTGAAGAATGGTTCACCACATCCAAGTCATGTGGTGCGAACATGGAACAAACCCCACTATTATCTATGAAGATAATGCAGCTTGTGTTGCACAAGTACAAATGGGATATGTGAAGAGTAACCTTACAAAGCATATCAACCCCAAGTTCTTTTATGCTCATGAAATGCATAAGATGAACGAGATAAAGATACTGCATACTAAGTCGTGTGAAAATCTCGCAGATTTATTCACTAAGTCACTCCCGGCATCTTCCTTTGAAAGATGTATTAGAGGAATCGGGATGATGAGGCTTAGAGAAGTGCAGATTTCAGGGGGAGATTTTTCACATACTCCTACATAAATCTCAAACATGAAGTTTGAGTACCCAACGTAAATCTTGAAGATTAACATTGAAGTTTGGGTGGATTGTACTCTTTTCCTTAAGTAAGTTTTTCATTGAAGTTTTCTTACATAAGGTTTTTGATGAGGCAATCCGTGCAACACAGCAAGCGTGTGCTATGTACTCTTTCTCCAATTATTTTTCCCACTGGGTTTTTATGGAGTTTTAATGAGGCATATGCATCTCGCAGTGAAGAGTCCAAGGGGGAGTGTTAGGAAACGGATTCGTATCCTGTTAGGAAACGGATTCGTATCCGATATGGACTCTTCCTTATCTCTAAGCAGAACCGCTATATATAGGAGGCAGGGGGTCACCCCATTGTACAGAGAAGCATACAGAATAATAAAGCAGACCCGTTCCTCCTCATATTGTGTCTCTCGCCCTCTCTTTCTGTTCTCCAGTTTAGATCTATTAGGCAACCCCGGACTATTCGATAGCGAGGTTGTCTAACAGCTTTATCTTCTTGCTTGCAGTGTGGACTAGAAGTTTGGCACGTCTTTGGTTTATTGGTTTGTTTGTACCTCAATATTCGGGGCGTTTCCGACATGCTCTGTGCCCATTGTTTGCAATGTTATTTGGTGCAACGTGTAGAAACACTCACATGTCACTTGTGTGAACGAAACAATCGAGTGCCTGGTAGCTAACTTTATTTAATTCTTACTAGTAGGGTTGCGCTTGATACCATACCATACAAAATTTAGTCTAGTATTTTTTTTACCAAAAAAAAATAGGAGAACCTGAACGGAATATCAGTTTTCGCAAGTGGTTTTGTAAAAAAATGTGATGGGTAGGGGTTATTGGCAAATTTGCGTAACCATGGGCCCTTTTTGCACACAAAAAAGGGTGGAGGATCCGATCACAAATATGCGGAGCCATGGGTCCTTTTTACAAACAAAAAAAACCGAAACGTCAACGTAATTTTGATTTTTTTCAATTTTTTTAAAATAGGTTGGTTAAGAGCCGCCTGTGAATTTACATAACTACGTTTTTTTTTTTTTGCAAAAAACCAGTGGAGTACCTGCTCGTGAATCTGTAGATTGAAGGGTCCTTTTTGCAAAAAAAAAAAAAAAGGTGAAAAGATGTATTCGTGATTTTGGAATTTTTTATAGGTGTTTTTTAAAAAAATTGGTCACGTGGCTATCTTGATTGGGTTTGAATCCTATTAGAAATGAAATAGAGCGAGAGAGAATAAACTCATGAACAAATGCTTTATTGCATATGGCCAAATATTTATACATGTTGAATGGACACCATAAAGGGGTGTCAATTAGGGAGAAGGTGGATCTTCGTAAGAAGGCACCTCTTTGATCAGAAACTGTTTCGCAATACTCCCCCTTGATCAATTCGGTCATCTGTATAAATATTGATTACTCCTCCAAAAACCCTGTGAAAAATATGAGATAAATGATATCTACATGCCATTGAAAACTCCTTTGAAAACCCAGTGGAAAAAATATAAGGAGAAATTTATCGACATATATGTATATTTGCATTGATATTGCCTCGTTAAAAACCTTTAGATGAGAAATCTTGATAGAAAAACTCATTAAAGAAAAAAGTGCAATATAATGATCTGATGCATAAATAGGTCATAATCAGGAGTTTACTCCCCCTGAATTTTGCAAGTCTCGAAACCATCTCATACTAATTCCATGAACATATTTCTGGAATAATGTTGTTGGTAGAGATTTTGTGAATAAATTGGCAAGATTCTCACAAGATTTTGTTTGCAAAATATTTATGTCCCCATTTTCCCTCAATTCATGAGTATAAATAACTTAGGAGCAATGTGTTTAGTGATATTACTCTTTATATAACATGTTTGCATATGTGCAATACAAGTTGTATTATCTTCGTAGATAATGGTGTGTGACTCAAATGAATCTACACTACATGACTTTTGAATGTATTAAATCATTCTGCGAAGCCACACGCATTTGCGAGATGCTTTACAAAGCGATAATCTCAAAATGATTGGTGGAGGTGGCCACTAGGGTATGTTTTAATGACTTCCATGAGAAAGTTGTACCACCGTTTAAGAAAACAAATCCAGTCTTAGATCTGGCATTATGGGGATCAGATAAATGGCCAGCATCCATATATCCATTCATGGTTGTATCTTGATTTTTCTGATAGAATAAAACGAGATCTTTTTGTACCTTGAAGATACCTGAAGATGTGTTTTACGCCAGTCCAATGTCTTTTTGTTGGACATGTGCTGTATCTTGCCAGTAAGGTTTCTGCAAATGCAATATCAGGCCTGGTGTAATTTGCAAGATATATTATTGCTCCAATAGAACTAAGATATGGGACATCTGGTCCTGACATCTCCTCATCTTTGCTTTTAGGTTTGAATGGGTCTTTATCCCTATCAAGGGATCTGACGACCATGAGTGTTTTTGATGGATATGATTTATCCATATTAAATTTCTCCAGAATTTTTTGGGTATATGCAGGTTGGTCCACAAAAATTCCTGAGGAAATGTGCTCAAGTCGTAGACCTAAGCAAAATTTAGTTTTGCCAAGGTCTTTCATCTCAAATTCCGTCTTAAGATGATTGCTTGCTTCTTTTATATCTTGTGTGGTTCCGATGATATTGAGATCATCGACATATACTGAGATGATGCAAAATCCACTTGAGAATTTCTTTATGAATACATACGGACAATCATCATTGTTTGAGTAACCCTTTTGCAAAAGCAACTCACTCAGTCGGTTGTACCACATTCTTCTTGACTGTTTCAAGACATATAATAACTTTTGTAGTTTTACACAATACATGTTGCGATTTTCTTCTGGATTCAGAATTTGAAGCCCCTCAGGGACTTTCATGTATATGTCCGAATCAAGTGACCTATATAAATATGTGGTCATTACGTCCATTAAGGGTCTGTTTGGTTGCCTGCATGTCTCTAGCCTGGTTCGTATGAGTCATGCAGGCTGACAGGAGACAGGCTGAGTGGATGCAAGATAGTTTGTTTGGTTAGCTGTATGTGTTGATCCTGGTTGAGCTGAGAAGTTGTTTGGTTGGCTGTATGTGAGGAGATACCTCTCACATGAAGCTGAATATAGTTCAGTATTATTCTACATACATTTTAGTTTAGTTTGCGCAAAACTTGAGCACTTGAATAGCACCATTCAGCAAGAACAAGATATTTCAGCTCATTTCCTCGCTCGCCCAAAGATGACATGTATGCATCCAAATATATAAATATTTCAAAATAAAGAACACATTTTCGGAATAAAGAAAACATTTTCTTGAGTTGAATATACTAGCTTGTAGATCATATGTATATGGGCACATTTCATTCTTCATCAGAAATAAGAAAAAGGTCAACCACAATAACTGTCATGTAGTCACACTAAGGTAAAGCTCATCAATCAATCCACACAACAATTTTGGGTTATTGGGGGCGTCTCTTCACATCTCTTTTATGTGTTCCAAGGACTTCTCAAGGTCATAACTGGTATAGATATGCATGTCATATATATGGGGTGAAGATGTTTGACCTGAAGGTTCAGAAAAGAGTTTCAGCTCAAATCATGCTAATTATGCTTATTCATAAATCAAGACCAAAATAATTGCACAAAATGCCATACTTAAATCATGCTCAAATTATGCTAATTATATACAGTAAACATCAATTGATAAACACGATATTAACATCAGAACTTGCATTCAATTCCCATGATGTGCAACAGAAATGTCGCATAGACAAAGGACATAAACGGGGAATCAGATGAAGTACTCCTCACTACCACCTCCAAAATACCAGATTGGAAAAGTACCATTCATGATACAAGCATAAAAGCCATTCATGATACAATCAAAATACCAGATTGGAAAAGTACCAGATCCAAAATCTAAGACATTCAGTCCATTCCAACAGATGTTCAGCCATTCATAATACATGGTCAAAATGGTGTCCCACTACCACCTCCTGAGGGGTTTCTATATACCACCTCAATGCATTAATAGTTAGATGTTTAGAGTGTTCTATAGGTGAGCATCTAACACCTTAGTACAAAAAACATCCCAAAAAATTAGCAATTAGTTAGCGGGGTTGGACCGTAAGAAAGATGTAACCCACAAAACACGCCTAGGCTCAGACATCTGTAGAAATACCAAGCTCATGGCCTTGTGCGCAGCAAGATAGGTTAGGACAGCCATTAGAGACTCCTCACTGAACCCAGGCAGGTCCATGACTGCACCGTATAACCAAGGTTTCAAATCTCGTTTTGAGTCAAATCTCGGAGGTTCCCGAAATCCGAAATTTCGGCGAGATTCGGAAATTTCGGACAAAATCCGGACGAATTGCAAAAACCAAATTTTAAATCCGTTTTTTTTTCAACCGGGAAATCCGAGATCTCGGCCGAGATCACCGAGATCTCGCCCAAATTTTGATAAATTTTTCTAATTTTTCACACTTCTGATAAATTTTTCTAATTTTTTTGAATTTAAATTTGAACTTGACCGGTTTTGCCGAGCGGTTTTAATTGCCAAGCCACCTCCATACACGCAAAAATCATGATTTTCACTCGAAAATCGTCGATTTTGTGAACCCTGCCTAAGAGCATGAACATCGCAGATGCTAAAGCCAATGGCAAGCATGTACTGCAATATTATCAATGTTTAATTCAAAATACTATGATGCTTAATTTTAGAATGTTTTGTTGGAGTATCTGAAGATCGACTAGGTAAATATCCAAAGGACTCAGTAAGCAAGACTAAGTTACAAAATTCAATAAACAAAGACTTACCTGGTAAGTATCCGAAGGACTCGGTAGACATGACTTGGTTACATAGTTTAACAAGCAAATACAGACTATTTCAGCACACGCTTCACCACCTAATGTTGCCATTAGCTCAAATTCATGCATAAAGTCACGTCATTTTAGCTTTGAATTATTAAACAAGTCATTTGTATTCAAAGATGTCATCATGCCATCATAAACTTTTTTAATCCCACCTGCAAAAAAATAAAAATATGTTTATTCATGTAAAAAGATTAAGAAAAGGTTTATTCAAGAAAAAATCAAGAGTGATTCACTATTCTTCTTTTATATTGTACATATATATATACGAGTTGACATGCATGGTGTTTGGATAAATTTCCGTATGCAACTCCTATCACAAACTCTCTCTTTTTCATATTTAAAAATGTAAGGCTTATATATAGATTTAGTATGCATTATTTATTACCACCCATACAAAGCATTACTATCTCTTATCTTTTAAGACAATTCAGTGAGGGTAACTAAGTCATTTTCTCTCATATATTTCATAATTTCACCGTAACATTAATCTTTAATCCTTATGCAAAATCAAAATACATATTATATTTCTAGACGTAGGGAGTAGATCCTATAAATATTACAAGTGCTTTTTCCTTTTTTTCCTCAAAAATATGTTTCCATGTGCTCTTTGTACACGTTGGAATTTAAGTAGGAAAGTATACTACTTGTCATAATTGGACTATTAACTGATGGGAGATCCTAGCTATTGTAAGTATACCTCCATTTTATTTGACAAACTATAAGTCTATAACAGATCATTTGAAACAAAGAATACCAGAGACAAATGGAACTAAAACATAAAGTAATGACCTTTGCCCAGCTCAATCCCATGAATTTGTGTAGAAACAAAACGTGACTTGGCTGCTGCATGCAGTCAGCGCCAGCCAACAGGGTTGACGTGGTGCTTGTGCAGTTGTGCATATCAGCGCAGGCACTTTGGTACCGCGATAAAGTTGTGTTTGATTTAGGATGCGTTTGGTTGGAGGTATGAGGGTGAACGGAACGGGATGGTACAGGATGGATGGGATGATCCTGGATGAGATGGTTCAGGGAAGGTGTTTGGTTGTCTGAATGGGATGGTACAAGTTTTTGTTTGGTTCCTTGAATGGGATGGTACGAGATAGTGTTTGGTTGGAGACATCATCAAATACGTTATTTGCTGGCCCTGTAGTCGTAATTAGCCAGCGGGATTTTTGTTCCTAAATTCCTACACCAAAGGGACTGACGTTTGCATCTAAAGCTTCTGTTCATCGTTCTGTGTGACTGGCGTCTTCCCTGGCCGCTTCTTGGCTCCAATTGCCTCGATGGTTATAGACTGATAGCAATTCAAAGATCGACATGCGTTCACTCATCATTAGACCCAGTTTATAACACAGAAAATTTTTCAATTACTGTATATAATGAACAAGTCCATGTGAAATTTATGTGTTCCAAATTTAAGAGTTCATTGCAAATATTCTCAATCATAATAGTTCAAGTCCAACATAATAATCACTACTAGTTCCACAATAAGCATATTTCCACAAGCATCATTCCTAGCACAAGATAAAACATAGTATTTGGATAGAAAGTTTTCAAGCAACATCTGGCCATAATGCATATCAATTGAAACCAACATGATGACAAATCATGAGTTTGGCCACACCATCATCTCACATTGGAAACCTTGGAGATCAACAAGCAGAGAATGCAAGACCTAAAAACCTACAAAACAAAGCGACAAACAGAGGATTAACACAAATAAGCATTAAAGAGTTGAGCAAGAAATATACTTTCATATTTCAAATCCAAACAATGCAATGTAAAAAAATGTTGGATTACCTTAGAGGTTTTCCCTCGTGATGTATCTAGTTACCCACACCAATTTGTTTGATAAACTAAGCTTGTTGAATGCTCGGGCAAGTGCAACATTCTCACACAAATAAGCATAGTAGTGGGCTAACTGTGATTCATCAAATCCAGTGAGATCCATCATATTATCCCAAAGATCATATGGAACATCAGTATCTAAACTAGAGGCCTTCTCAATAGCTTGAGCGAGTCTATCAATACCAGTGGTCATAAAAGCTAGCAAGTCATCATCAGTGGATGTTTTGGCCCTCTTCTTTGATGGTTTACTTGCTGATGAGTCACCTCCACCATACCCTGACGCCGTCACCTCTTCCGCACTCACATGTTCATTGACTGGAGCATCTTCTTCTAATTCTATCACATTTGTAGCCAGAGGATCATTTGCTCCCTTAGCATACTGTCCTGTAGCCATACTATTCCCAAATATAGTGGCCATCTCGTGATAATGCTCAAGTGGAGTGTTTAAGAAAGTAGCATCTTTAGGGTGGTCCTGTAATCATTGAAGATGTAGTCAGTCTCAAGCATCATCAAATTTTCTACAAACATGTTTGTTGAAATTTGGAAAGCAAAATACCTTCACATGACCAGTGTAATGCTCATGCTCAAGTCTAATAGTGCAAGTACCCTCATCCCAAAGAGCACCACTTAAGTTCTTCAGTTTGTTTATCTTTGCCCAAATCTTTCTCCACTTCCTGAGATGATTACTAACCTGAATACCACTCACATGAACCTTCATATGCTCATTCAAGTCCTTAGCACAACTGTTGAGATGAGCTTGCTTAAAGCCTGTAGATGTTCTTGTACCACTAGCTACCAGATTAGTCAAGTAGGTTAGCACAAATGTAGACATTGCATTTGTCCAAACAACCCCAACAACCCCCATACTATCCCCATGCTGATCCAAATCCATTGCCTACAGTAGATAGAAAACAGAAATATTGGTTCAAATGAAAGTCATGAACAATGAAATACACGGTTCACACATTTCATCGTAATGGCGAAAATGATAATACAAGGTTCACACATTGCATCGGAATGACGAAAATGAAAATACATGGTTCACACAAAACGAAAATTATTAATGGCCTAGGTAGTTTTGACGGTTCTCCCACATTTGGCCCCATATCCAGCATCAACTAGGTAAAATTTCCCTAAAATAGATGAACACGTTAATGATATTGGTCTTTAACAATTTGGTATGAAGATGTACTACCACATTAATTCTATTTACCTTCTGGGACACGTAAGCCATTTTCACGCTCTATCGCATCTGCTAAAACTGTAGCGTCATGAGCTGTCCCCTCCCAACCAGCCAAGACATATGTAAATCGAAGATCAAAGTCTACAGCTGCCAGCACATTTTGAGTAGGAAATGATTTCCTACCACGAAAGGCTGCTTCCATAGACTTATTAACATAAGCTCTTATATGTGTACCATCAATGGCTCCAATACAATCCTATTTGCTCAAATAAATTGACAAAAAAAGTTTACTAACCACAAAGTTTAGCCACAAATCTACAAGGCATACTTGTTAGCTATCATACCTTAAAGTATGGATCCCATCTTGGGTTTCCTGCAATTTTGGTTGGTGTCTCCAATGAAGGTGGCCTAATAAGATCATTTTGTAGCTCGCCTATAGCATGGAGGACATGTCCAAAATAGCGGCTAACTGTTTCACCTGATCTACTAAAGTTGGTACCAACTATCCTATTCCTTAGGTTGTGTCCAATTGTGTTCAAGAACATAGCAACTTGCTCCTCAACGCATACATGTATAGTATCGCGGAGCAATTAGCGTTCTCTCAATAATTGGCATAACCTAAAGAAAGGAGCTCTCTGAAGTCTTATCGTCGTAATACAAGTTGTATCATTCTTCCAAATTTTATTATTCAGATAATCTATTCTATTCTTGTCACATTGCTCTATTGGGCCATACGTGATACGTTGTCTCCTATTACGTATTCTACAACGCACATACAACATCATCATGCAAGCAGCCATATATGCAGCAGCACCACTAATCAAAATCTTCCTTCGTCTAAGCTTCCTCTTGTCCATCTACAATTAAATTTATAATCACTATTGGTTCATATGTATGCATGATATTTAACAACATGCTAAAAAATTAATTTGAGATATTCTGCTATGCTTAAACAAAGGTAAACACACATGTGCCAACAACCAGAAAAGAAAAAGGGATTGCAGAACAGATAAAAAACAGGAAATAAATAAAGCACATACGATTTTCCATTCATTTAAACTAAACTAGGTAAAGCACATACACAGCCCAATCAGATTTTGTCATCTACTTCCCATCTACTTCTCCATCTTGCTGGGTAAAGCACATACACAGCCCAATCAGATTTTGACATCAAGGGTCTAGGTTGAAATTATACAAGACAAACCTCTAAATGTGCAAAGTGGTTCTAGGGGCCTTTATCAATCGATGTCCCAAAATATTACAGCATCAAACAATTACCATCTAGAGAAAATCCCTTTTCTAGGTGTGTGATATCACACCACCCAGCAAAATCAGGATAGGACCAACAAAATAAGCGAATGTCAGGGAGGTTTAGAAAGTATGTAAGACTAAATATTACATACGTCATTATGTAGGAATAATGTATTAGAGTATAGATTCGTGCGATTTAAAAATATCCAGTAATGGAAGCCACGATATACCTGACTGGAGAACAGAGAGTTGGGTACTGTGACAGGAAGCTTTTCTGGATTGATCAATGAAGTGGAAGTGAGTCCTATTTCAACCACTTTGCCTTCAATTGACCCAGCCTACAATGGAAAATATTTTAGTTACCAAGAGTCTGCAACTATCCATCTATAGTTTATATAGCAAACCTACAATTACAAAGCAATAAGAGTTAAATACTTGGCTAGCCAAAGTTGTAAATTCCTATGATTGCCTGCAAACACAAGCTTCTTTTAGAGAAACAAGGTAACATCTGACTCACACTTACAACAGGATAAGAGATGTCCTTCCTCCTCAATTTTCGCACCTTAACTACTGAAAATGGATGATATACTTGCTCTTAGAGCACATATTAGTACTACCCGGTACCAAATGCTGAACGCATCAATACCGTGAGAAACATTGCCATATTAATTAAACATAGCAATTGAGAATAAGTATATTGTATTCCCTAAACTGATATGATACTCATAACTGTTATTGAATCCCCATGTCTATGTCTACTTTTTTCTCCCTTCCTAAAGCCTCTTAACAATGATCACTTGGTATCCCTTTGCTGGAGACGTTGTTTCTAATAAGATTTTATTGCTGGGTAAAGCACATACACAGCCCAATCAGATTTTGTCATCTACTTCCCATCTACTTGTCCTCCATCTACTTCTCCTCCCAGAAAGAGAAGTCATCAACATGACTACATGAGTACATGGGAAGGAAGCAAACTAAAGAAAAGATGATAATTTCCAAAATTATTTGTTCTCTAAGTGGATATGCATACCTTCTTCCATAATTATTTGAATCTGGGTCAGTAGAACAATTCAGGCACATGTGCATAATTACTGACCAACACAAACTAGCATGTCTCAGATTGATGACCAACACAAACTACCATTAGGACAATTCTGGAAAAACAAAAGGTTCTACTGGCACAGATTTAAACCATAACAGTGGAGACACTGGAAAAACAAAAAGTTCATGAAACCAATTCAGTGCTAACATGATAGAAAATATAAAAAAATTATGACAAAATTACGACAATGAGGAGTGCCTCAGATTGATGAATACTCATAGTTCAATACACAACCCAATCAATATTCAGCCTAATCTTCAGAATACACAAGCATGGAAACAGCACTCATCGCACACAATCAGATTTCTACTGACCAACACAAAAATTAGCACTCATCCAACACAAACTAGCAGAAGCTATGGATCCATTACCTCGAGCAGCACGGGGGAGGCAGAGCAGCAGAGGAAGTAGATCCAGCCGTCCCGGCGAGCAGCGCTAAAGGTCGCGGTTGAGGGTGGTGCCGACGTGCAGATCCACCGGTCCCTGCGACACGATCCTCTTCTCACATCTGGCTATGAGAGAACGAGAGGGAAGGGAAAAGGTGAGGCAGCACCTTGGGAGAGCATAGATGTCTCGCCGGGGCCAGGGGCGGCGGTGTGAGGTCGCGGGACCGGCGGCGTGAGGTCGCGGGAGCGCCTCCCCGAGACGAAGACCGGGAGGGAGCGGCGGCGTGACACGAAGACGGCGCGGGAGCGGCGGAGTTAGGGCATGGGAGCGGCGACGTGACACGAAGACGGCGCAGGAGCGGCGGAGTGATGGCGCGAAGTGAGGCCGCCCCGAGATGAAGACCGCGGGAGTGGCCGCAAGAGGAAGACCGCGCGGAGGAACCAACGCGTCCGGGACGAGATGGTTCAGCCGAATTGGGGGAACGGGATGGTACGGGATATGGGAGGTATATTCCTAGAATCTGTACCACTTCATCCTGGATGAGATGGTTCCGTACACCCAACCAAACGCATGTACCAAAACTTATCTTGTACCATCCCGTTCCGTTCACCCTCGCACCTCCAACCAAACACACCCGGACGACGTTGAATGGAACAAGATAATTTTATACAACTTGGTTTTATTATTTTGGGTGGATAGAATGATTCAGTATATATAAGAAATATTTTTTAAATTTGTATTCCACCATCTAGGATGGGACAGTTTTATTCAAACAACTAAACAATGAAACACATAGATAACTAAACACATAAACAACTAAGAGCAACTCCAGCAGAGCCCCTAAACCTTAAAATAGGAAGTGTAGCAAAAAAACAGATCCAGCAGAGCCCTGACTCAAACCCCTAAAATTAGGAAGCCCCTAAATTTGCCTTCTCAGCCCCAATTCCCATAGACATTTTAGGGGCCCCCTAAATTTGCCTCCTCAGCCCTAATTACCACGGACGCGAGCACAACCCCTATTCGGACGATTTCCTCACGCGCGCACCTTGGGATCGCCCGCCGAGTTCCAATTCACAGCGCTTCGTAGATTGACTTATTGTTCGGAGTTTCTATTTATCTATTTATTATGTTTTGAAAAATTTAAATTTAAATTTGAAATATCATGTTTTTAAATTGTAAATGTTAATATGCTTATGTTTTATGTATTACAAATATTTTTGATTGAATTTTAGTGGTGTCAAATGAAGATTATACATAGTGGATATGTCAAAATAGGAGAAAAAGTAAAATATGAGCTGAGATTTAGGGGCTGTTGTTGGACTTGTACTTTGAAAATAGGGTCCCAAAAAATAGGGGGAGTCCCTAAATCCAAAATAGGAGCCTTGTTTTAGAGGCCCTTGCTGGAGATGCTCTAACCAATGAGAGAACAACTCAACCAAATAGGCTTTGACTAGAATTTAATCCTAATAAAATTATGATCGATCCAGCACATTGTATGCGACGAATTGGACATGCCTTTTCAAAGACATTGGATGAAAAAAAAATGATGATCCTTTCATGAACAATAATTTAATAAGTTTGATTGGTTGGAATATAGTGTGGAAAAAGATGCCACACTTTGTTTCTACCATTTTCTTTTCAAGAAATTGTCACAAACCCACACATTTGGGAATGATGTACTTATAAAAGTTGGGTTCTCTCATTCGAAGACGACTTTATATGCTTTCAATAATACGTTTGTGGTCCAAATAGTTTCTACAGTATTGCAAGATGTGAGTGTGAAGACCAAAAAAAAAAACAATAGTCAAGTGTGTCAAGTAAATTGTATACTTACACTAAGGAGGTAGAGATTACATACAAAATTCATTTGATTGCATTTTTCGATTGTGTAAGATATCTCATAACGCAAGGTGAAAATTTTCGTAGACATGATGAATCATTTACTTACATTAACAAGGGTAATTTAAAATAGTTTTTGGATTTGGATGAAGATAAGGAGGATGTGAAGGAGACATTTGATACAGCCCAAGGCATGCAGTTATGTTTATTTTATTTTGAATATTCATAATCATTTATAATTTACAATTGTATCACTAATTTTGCAAATTTTGATATACATATCGCTTTGGATGCATATTCATGTGTTTTTGGATCCTTTTTTATTAGCCAAGTACCTTTCTTGTCATATTTCTCTTTTATTCATATGAATTTCGATTGAACAAGATTATATTTAGTATGTTTGGCTCAATTTAGCTTAGTTCTTTGAGGCCACCCTATATTTTAATCCTGACTTCACCACCGATTCGGATGTTTCTCACCATCTTCTAACCATTCCCTCTAATCACAAATTGATGTTGTTTTGGGATGCATGCTGTTGAATTTTTGAAATTTTGGCTTTCTATATCTTTTTAAATATCTATATTGGATATATAAAAATCACATATATATTTGTCTCGAAAATTATTTTAATAATATTATAATTTTATTATGTGTTATAATTATATTTTGATAACCCTGGCAAAGTGGGATGGATTGTTGAAAGAATTTCCCAAGCAACTTCTTCAAAATTTCCCCCCTTTTGATGGCCTTGGAACTGAGGTAGCATTCGACTGTTCCATGGCGTGACCTGCCAATCTCGCAGGCGCAGTTCCCATGCAGAAGCTCGGATACGCCTCTTTCTTGGACCAGCCGAAAGGAATGAACTGGCATAGACTAGTACGTTGATCTGTCGTCTTGACTGATCGTGTTGAAATTATTTATGTTGGACCTATTAATTTATAAATAATTTTAAAAAAAATTTAAAGATCTATTATGTGAAAGAGAGTATGATAAGAAGAGGACACATGCGTGCAGGCGCAGCCGTGCGCTCGCTCACCACGCCAGGCAATGCGCGTACGCGACATACGCGTGAATGGTGCAGTGAAATTAAGTCTGACGGCTTGCGCAGGCACGGTTTTTGCGGTGTGAGACTGTGGTCAACACAGTTACGTGAACGTGGGATTTGAGGAATTAAATACGTGTACGAATCCGTAATCGACTCGTATTGTGATCCATATTTTTCTCCATTGCCTTCCACCTTTCCCATCCCTTTGCTAGCGATCACCGACTGTTGGGAAAGCAAGTCTCCAAAACGTTTGTCCTTGAGATCCTACACCGCGAGAGAGCGAATCACGTTGTTGGGAATCGTCTTCACGTGACTGCTCACTGCTTTCTCCATCGGCAACTGGCTCCGACTACATCCCCTGCTGATTCTTGTCGACATCTGCCACCGATTCGGTCACGCATTCGCGTCAACTCGGTAACACACATAAACCGCAACTATTTTCTATGAATAGATTAAAAATGCTCGTTAGTTCATGTAATAATATATATGAGATAGACATTATAATTAGCATATTGCTATTGTCTAATTTATTTATTTTTAATATTTTATCTTCAATTATCGTTATAGTTTATTTTCGAAATAAATTTATTATTAGTATGTCTAATATTCCAACAGTTAGGACCTGCAGGAATGAACTAGCACATACTTTGATATTTCTTTCCCAGTTTCCGCAGCCATTAATTTGCAGCAACCAACCAGCTCTTCGATCTCAATATCGATAGTCGATACTACTAGTACTTCTTTGAGCAATGATCACTTAATTGATACAGAAGGCTCAAACCGAAGCTTGTGTTATTGATCTTGAAGCCGGCGAAACGGCTGAGCGTCCTACAGTGCATGCACGATCAGGTATGGCCTCAAGCAGTCAAGCTGGTGCGCTCGAATATTGGGATAATGGATTTTATCGAGCCGGTACGATACTATATACCGGTCGGTAAACTGATTGAATGTAAAAAAAAAATTTGAAAAATTTGAAAATTCAAAAAAAAATTATGCAACACAAAAATCGCGATTATCGAAACATATCGAGCGAAAATCGACCGCCGAGAAAGTTCACTTGGTCGGCTGATTATCGAGGCAAATATTGTGATTATCAAGGTATATCAGACGATTTTTGATTTTTTTTTTTCTGGTTTCTTTTGTTCAAAAAGTTTGAGTTTGGAACTCTTCGATTTTTAACGATTTTCGACGAAATTTCGGTAATATGAAGTATGAACCTGGGTGCGCCTGCTAATGTTAACTGTTGACCTTGCCCAGCGGTCGGCCCTACTCTCTTTGAAAACCTTTGGTAGTTCGTGTTTGTTCCATGTTCAAAAGTTGTGATCTTTCGCGTTCGAGTCTGTGACCCCCCGTGCGCACAAAAGCTGCCTTTTCGCGCTTCGCCTGCTGGTTGTTACTGCGTTTCCTGCGTGCTTTCGACTTGTGTTTTTACTAACCTGGTTTATGTCCACTGGTAAATGTGTCAGCTTCTGCAGACGGCACAGGCTTTGTATATGGAATCCAATGCAAGCAGCAACCACAAGTACTGGACTACCGGAGTAGTAGTAGTAGTAGTATCCACCAAGCATTGTATTTTTTTTACAGTATGACACACATTAACTAGTAAACGGTCAGCTGAACAGGGAATAAAAAAAACCACGAAAAGGTTGATCGCTTTTATACGTTTGTTTTTGTGTTACTGTGGTACTGTACGTAAGTAGATGCCTCATAACTTATACCTCAAAATGTACAGGCATGTGGATACGATATCTCTCAATCATACGTACGTACCCGCGTCATGGCTGCACTGCGCAACATCATGCTGCTTGCAGCTAGTACATGTAGAAGGCAGCATGATAGGATACATAGGACTAGGAGGAGTACCCGTTTGCAGGTAATAAAACTATGCAATGATGAAATTTACAGAGCTTTTCTACCGCACACTAGATTGAATATGAACTATTTATTCTTTTCAATCTAATAAATCAGATTAACTAGAATTTACTTATACTTTATCTGATAGTAGAGTAGTAAAAATTCCTTTAACAAATCAACAGTTAAATACAATTTTTACTATATATTATATACTACTAATATAATACACCGTAAAATTTCTCAATTTACCGGAGAGGCGGCGTAAAAAGGGCGAGAAATAGAGAGAGAGGCCTTAGCGTGAGCGCGCGAGAGAGAATCTTTCTACAGTAGCGGTATATTCGGGCCCCGGGCTCAAACCGCCAAAACCGAAACTCCCGCCAAAATTTCGCGCCAAGGCGCCGCCCCCGCCACCCCCCCACCCCCCCCCCCGCCGGGCACGTGCGGCGCCGGAAGGGCGAGCCGAAACGGTCAAACGCCCCACTCATTGCTCCCTCACAGCACAATCACTAGCTCCACACCTAGACTATCACTGACGCGTGGGCCAGCGAATCAGCTCGCGGTCATGGCGGGGTAGATTTTCCTGTGTGTCGGTAGCAGCGCCCCCTGCCTCGCTCGCCTGGAGCCGTCAGCGCGTCGGTCGGGCCCACGCGGCAGGCGGAGGAGGGAGGCCACGGGCACGGCGCAGCGCAACAAAACAAGCCGAGGAGCTCGAGAAGCCAATACAAAAAAGAAAGCCACTGTGTTATGGTGGAGTGCTGCACCCTGTAGCTCCTCGTGTAACAGCCAGGAGTAGTATTCTTTTCAGCATCCAAGGAGGAACAGCCTAGTGCCATACTGTATTCCACGTGTACGTACACCCCCCTGCACCTCCTCCGAAAAATACTCGTACGCTTGGCCTAGGCTACTAGCAATTCTCAGACTTCTCTCGTCGAGAAACAGTGCTCCGTGTTTCTTGCTCTAGTGAGTCGCAAATTCGCAATGCAGCTTGCTTCTCGCGCAATTCAACCGTGCGCATATGTAACACACGTATTAAATATATATATATAAAAAGAAATTTCGTGGACCAACTAAAATCGATCAATTCTTTTTTTCCTCAGCCCACCCAGCCTTTTCTTCCTCCTCCCTCCCTCTCTTTCTCTTTTGGCTGACCACCCCGCCGCCCACGCCTTCCCCCCTATAACACCCCATTTGTGCTCACTTTACCCCCATGCACTCCTTCTCTCTCCTCCCTCTCCGGCTGCCCCGCCGGCCCTCTCTCTCGCCTGTCGCCAAGCCGCTCGCCTTCCCCCGTCTCCCTCTGGCCCCGCCAACCTTGTCGCCGAACTTACCCCGCTCCGCCGCCCTGGGTGCATGCGCATGCCGCAACCTTCCTCCCCTCTATTGCCCCCGCGACCGCCACCCGCCCACCGTGAGCGCACAGGAGCGTGCCCTGCGCCGTGCCACCGTGCCCCGGTACACGGTGAACCCAGGCGCATCGGTCAAAGGGGATTTTTTTCCATTTTTTTATTTCGTGAAAAATGCATTTATGACGTAAGCATGATGTCATACACCGGTTTTCAATTTAAAAATATTTCAAAATTCAAAATTACCGTTAACATCAGCATTGCACAATAATTTGGATTTAATTTTGAAAAATAATTTCAAAAATCAAGAAAATTCTATTTTCTCATTTTTAATTGTTTTAAACTTACATGAGCCTGTTTTCGCCCGTTCAAACTCTGATTGGCTCAATTTTTCTTTCTAAATGCATCTAAAATTCTATTTTATGCTAGTTTGAAAATTTATTTGAATTTATTTATATTTTGTTTGAATTTAGCCGTTTTTTGCGCATAGATTTCGGAGAGTTAGAGGAGTTCCCGGACGACGATTTCGAACAGCAATCCGTCGAGCAAGGCAAGTCACACCCCCTTGATCATATTGATCCTAGTTTTAAACATGTGTTTTGAATTTAAATTATTACATGCATAATTGTTATGAATGTAATTTTTATCCTGGTTTTAAATTCGTAGTTATAACTAGAATTGTTAAGCCACCTTTGAAAATTGAATTATTATACCATTGTAATCTTAAGAAAATACTAATTATTATATGTGGTACTTAGAAATTACTTAGGCATGTTTAGAACCGAACTTAGGACATTTTGGGTAAACTGAGTCACGATTTTAGTATTATTTGAAAATGGTATGGTTAGAATAAAAATATAATTTAGAACGGGGAAGAAATGGTTAGGTGGTGGTGTGATTATGGTTCTGGGTTTGTGGAAAGTCTTGCCTAATCAATTAAGGACCGATCTGAGCTTCGTTGAATGTAAAGCTTAACTGTACTACCACAAGTCTGGAATGTGATAGATCTGGCTAACCGTATTAAAACATACCATGGATAGTCATGCCATTAGGTGGTAGTGGTGTAGTGAAAACATAGGCTGCCACTTGGGAGCAAGAGGGGGCTTCTGAGTAGCATGATTCTTTCAGCGGTGAAACATTGGCGGTTATGATGACATATATGAGTTTTTTATAAGAGTCTTATCGTAATTTTCTCTGCAACAGACCAAAAGAAGTGTGTTATCGTAATTTTTTATAAGTTTATGAGGACAAGACCTCCAACTTTCTTCAAAAGCATTGAGTCATTGGACACTGGCGATTGGCTTAGGACAATGGAGAAGAAGCTAGATATCTCACAGTGCAGTGATCGTGAGAGGATCTTATTTGCCTCTCACCAACTTAATGGATCTGCTTCAGAGCGGTGAGACAACTTTGTATTTCGCATCTTGATGCTCAAGCCATCTCATGGAAGGAGTTCGTGCAAGCTTTCCGCAGAGCTCACTTCTCATCTGGTTTGATCACGTTGAAGAAGAAAGAGTTTCGTGGTCTACCCCAAAAGAGGTCATACAGTGATGGAGTACCTCCACAAGTTCAACCACCTGACACACTATGCACCTAAAGATGTGGCCACGATGAAGCCAAGCAAGAGAGATTCCTAGATGGACTCAATGGCAGTTTTCTATTTAGCTAATCTCCCACGACTACTCCGATTTCTAGTAGCTGGTCGACAAGGCACATCGCTAGAAGGCAAGCACCTGGAGATGGAGAACCATAAGCGAAAAATGAATGCCTAAAGGTTCAATCCCGGTAATTTCCCCAAAACTCAAATAAATCCATCATCGTCTGCCAAAGTTGAACCGTCAGTGGCAATCATGTAGTGATGATGAACCATCCCGATAGCCTAGTAATCTCCAATGTAGCTCAGGAAGGACCAACCTAGTAGAATTCAAATCCTACCGTCGAAGTCACATGTTACAACTGCCATGTAATTGTACACTTCGTCAATAATTGCCCTAAGAAGCAGCAGAATGCAAATCCAAGCTTGAACAACCTTGGAGCCTCCCACGATGCAGCAAGGAAGCCATAGAACATTAGCAGAGGATGCCTAAACAATGTCACAGTTCAAACAACACAATACTTGTAGCAGGGTACGTTTGAGAATTAAGTTGAAGGATTTGTAAACCTATCATCTTGCTAGCCTTTCCGAATCTCGGGATCGAAATCTCTCGGTCGGGTAACTTTTTTTTTTTTAAATTCAAAGTATTACAGTATCTATCTAAATCTCGACGAAATCTTGGTGATTTCAGCTGAAATCTCAATGTTTTTTTACCGGAATATCGGATTTTCCGGTTAAAAAAACGGATTTAAAATTTAGTTTTAAAATTTTGTCCGAATTTTATTTAAAATTTCAAAATCTCGCTATGATTTAGATTAGCGTGCACGATTTTTGGCCTCGGAGTGCGTGGAATTTAGGGGCGCCGCGGGCGTAAAGTAGTGGCCGAATGGCCCCCCCATCGATTGTGCGCCGTGGCTTGGGCTAAAGGACGAGACGAGACGGCCGGCCTTTCGTTAGGACGCCATTCGGGCGGCCAATCGTGTTACCTTCGTCTGTAATGCCGATCAAATGAAGTGCCTCGAATTATGGAGAAAGCGGCAGAGGCGGTGCTATTCCTCTACCACTAATGCTTTTGATCGGTCTGCTGTGTAAAGGGGTAGGAAGCAATCAAGGGAGCAACTACATGTTATGATCCGTTCCAAACTGGACCAAACAGGACACTGCCGCCCCGCCACTGTTTGTCCTTTCATCCCCAGGTTACCACAGAAGATTTTGTCAAATCCAATGGGTATTGAACTGTTTTCAGTAAAATTCTTACGTCCCAAACGGAACCTAAACATCGATTCAACTCTCCAGAGTGTTGTTGGTCACCCTTTAACTCCGCTCGCTCATCGTCGTGGCTCCCTCAGCCACTCGATCGCTGCACGGCCATTACAAGTATGGTCGTGGAGTTGGACGATTGCGAAGCTCGTGGAACTGCCCGGCAGCCAAGCTGTATACGTCCTCCTACCAATAAAATGGTTTGTGTCGCCCTGCACTGCGACGACTGTGTCGACTGAAGAAGCTCGTTCAGATGACGACCACCGAAAGCATCATAGCATTTTGTTGGCATTCTAATGCAGCTGGTTCTGAAGTCTGAAGTTTCAGCACCCTTGTCGTCTGAAGGGGAATTGATTCAACCTGCAGGCTAAATGACTGAAACGACTCAAGGTATCCAGGGTTCTTTTGTTTTTGTCACTTCAATAAATTGTCAGCAAGGAGTTAGTACAGCCTCGTTGTCCAAGATATAGACAAGAGAGGTGCTTCTATGCTTTTCTTTCTAGTACAAGTTACACAAATCTTGAAGCAAGCGAAGGGGTAAGTAATCACCATCTACCTTTCATTCATGCTTTAATAGTTGTGCAACTTTTAAAAGGAAGAGCATAGAAGCACCTCTCTATAGACAACTGGAGCGCACTAAATCAGAAAACTCTGAAACATGTGGTAGTAGTAGTGTAGTACTGATGAAAGTTTGGCACTGCAAAATGTGATCCGTGTGCTACTCATAGTGCTTGGTTTTTGAATACCGAAGCGTGTCACGGTGTCAGTGACATCACAGCATGATACACCCTGCGAAGTACTGTATATGCCACCTAGGCCTTCGAAAATGGGCCGTGGGCCGGTGAACGGTGTGGGCTTCATAGCACAAGTTTACCGTGTAGTTTCAGGATTAAACCCAAGCGGAGGCCTCGGCGGCTTCGCCGGCCGCGCCACCCGCCCGACGCCACGTCCGCGCGCGACCAAACCTCTCGCTGTCGGTTCTCTCCCCGACTACGCCGACGGCGACTCCTCCCAGCTCCCACCACTGTCCACATCCCCTACGGCTGCCTCTACGCCCTCTCTCCGCTATGGTTACGTTCGCCGCGCTGCCGCCGGCGTTGCAATGGGGAGGCCATCGGGCGGCGGCGGCAAGAAGTCCTCCTCCTTCCCCTCGTCCTTTTCTTCATAGTCCTCCAAGCGCTCTCGCTCCGTCCACCGCCTCCCCTCCCTCTCCAGACCTCCCCTCGCGCCGCCGGCACCCGTAACCGGGGAGAACAGGAAGAGGGTGTCGTCCACCCGGCTGTGGATGCGGCAGGACCGGCGGGGTGGCTGCGACATACTCATGTGCGACAAGGCCTTCGTCGCCCGCCGCTCCGGCGTGCCCCATATTGGTTACAATTGGTACATCTAATCTTCAAGAACTTCAATCAGGATTGTACAGTTCATTACACTCTTGTTCATTGACTGATCAATAGGAGAGGTTGCACTTGCACAGTGAATCGCATACATATTGTTCTTCATCGGATAAAGGTACAGATATTTCCATTTGTATTGTAGTCGTGTCCATTCTAGTTTTCAAATTGTCTCCAAGTAACTGGGCCTAGCTTGTAATAATTTCAGCCGTATGAGAGTGTGATCTGTATTCCTCATTTTTGTTCAACTTAACGGGCTTAACACATTTCTCCCTGGGTGATCACATCCAAATTCATCCCTTCAATCAAACAAAAAAATAGTTCATCCCATCCAACTAAACAAAAATTTGCTCATCCTATCCATCTCACATCCCCCAACCCAATATGAACTTGGATATCTGCATCCGTACTAGAATGGATGGTCTCATCCTATCCACCCATTGTCTTTGAACCAAACACAACCTAAATTACAGCTCCTATAGTGACTGCACCCGATCCCTAACACAACCTAACTGTATGACTGCACCCGATCCCTAACACAACCTAAATTACAGTTCCTATAGTATCTGCACCCGATCCTTGTCCTCAGGCATGTGCAGTTGCCTCAGCTAGAAGCCCAGATCGAGCAGGCCGTCCGGCGTGCGCTAAGATGCCGCTTTGCCTCAACATGTGTCTATGTTCTACTGTTGTTCTTGAGCTACCCGGGAAGCTTATATTGTTGTGTCCAATTCTTTGTTTAACATCTCAATTGCTAACCGTGTAGCTAGGGTAAGTTTCACAGAAATATAACGCATGGGATCGTATATTGCTGTCCGTAAGTTTGACAGGCGTTAAAAGCTTCACAACCATAAAGCAGAGGAACAAAATTTGTGAGAGCATAGTGAGATTAGGAAACATCACGTTGGTGCCTAATAAGTAATAATGGTTCAATTAGTCTTACTACATGACCTAGTCCACTTGATGTAAAACCTCTCTCACTTTGCGAGCTAAAAATTCACATAACGATGTGTGAAAAAAAAAACCCAACAAATTATATTATTAATCAAGGAAAAAAAAAGAGAAAAGGAGTACACATTTATTTTTGTGGGGAACGGTATAGAATAATCTATATCTATATAATAAGGCCATGTTTGTTTCGGCTTTTTCATCGGCTTAAAAGGCAAAAAGCCTAAACCGAAACAAATGACTGGCTTTTAAACCGGACTTTAAAAAAGCTTAAAGCCCCTTGTATAACTATAAACCAAAAGCTAGACAAAAGGAGCTTTTTTGAGCTTTTTTTGAATGAAATAACCATTCACCACTAAAAGTCTCCAAAATTACCCACCAAGTACCATCATATATAAATCGAGAATCCCCCCATCTCATTTAGGATATTTTAGACTTTCCATATATAAACTATACCATCTAACACATTAATAAGCCAGGATACTAAACAGCATGTCTTGATTTAAAAGCAGATGACTTAAAAGCTCATTAAGCCAAAAAAACTAGCTTTAAGCCAAAAATCAAAAAGCCTAAGCCGAAACAAACAGGGCCAAAATACAAACAACGGGTGAATTCAAAACACCTCTTTTGTTTCAAGGACAAAAAACCATACAACAATCTAAAAAATAAAAATATATATAAATTCTCTCATTAATTGATAGAAAATGAGAAAGATATATACCGCTCATTTTGGTGGGGCCAGATTATTACTGTGCAGATTAATAAATATATAAATATTATAGCTGTATAACAAAGACAATTGTATTGTTATTATTTAAAAAAACTGCAAATAATATCTAGCCACGCAATTGCATGGGTAATTTTGCTAATTACATCATAACAGAAGTGTTTTCTTGCCTTCAGGATTACACATGTCTGTCTGTTATGCTAGTTTTACCTTATAGTAGTCATACAGCACTGTGCTGTTTTTTTAGTCCTATTCCTTTTCTGTTTTGTTTAGGTGACACTGCGACAGATATGATGCCTCTAGCCGTCTACAATAATATGCAAGCGCAAGAGCAATTTCATAAGGTACAATTGACTACAGTTGCTAACCGAGACAAGGAGAAAGGGAAATGAATCTGCTCTCTTTCATTATTTTGATTTATAACGGGATGTCTCCTTTGATAATACTAAGAGAGAGTGTTTTCTTTGAGAAGTAATCACGCAGAAACAAACCCCAAATGTTCTAGCCAAGAGCTAAAAACTTAGGCCAAGCTGCAGCCCGAATGCTGCATGGATTAGAAACAGTGTCATGATGCCGCTGCCAAGTAGGCCATGTATAGTCCTAAGCCCACGATTTCCCTGACAAAGAAAGTGAAACATAACAAGTTACATATATTCTTATTCACGTGAACTACTGCTATACACGAGTCTTGCGTGTTTTCGATGTCTTAAGTTACCTCAAACAATGTTGGCAGAATAGACTGAATGGTCAGGAGTGCAAGACCAATGATTCCAGTCACTGCATGAGGACTGCAAAGCCATTCCCAACAGACCAGAGGTTGAAGTCAGCTAAGCCTTTAGCCGCCTAAATTCTGATTGAGCTAACTTTGCCATGGGACAAAACGGCCTTCTGAATTCTGTGGATTCTGAGAGTAGTACCTTTCAAAGATTGGTTTGTCCGACGTCAGAAGAGCAGTGATTCCGCCAGTGGCACCGAGGGCGAAGAAGAAGAACATGCCGGCGAGGAGCTTTGGGTGCAGATCTTTGGCTTTGGCCTTCTCTTCCTGTATGCATGTGTCAGGTTCGAATTACAAGTGTTCCGAGTGGAATGCGAAGTTCATCAGCAGTAAAAAGGTTCGTTTCTAAACATGCTCATGCCATTTGGGTAACAGGGTAAGGCAATACTACTTACAGGATCATCTGATAGTTTGATCCTAAAGCCCAGGTACGTTCCATACCCACCCATTGCAAACAGCACCACAGCCTGAAAGAAAGAAAAACAGGGGGTTAAGAAAGATGGCATTAACAATCAACCAAGCTCATCTATGAAGAAGACGATGCAGTGCAGTGGTAAGAGTACCATGTTGCCGGGGTGCCCCCAGTGCACGAGCCAGCCAGGGAGGTCCCACGTCTTCACCAGCTCCACGAACGGCTCGAACACGGCCCGCACCGGATCAGCTCCGGGCAGCAGCGCCGAGAGCAGGAGAGGGCACGGCGCCAGCGAGTAGAGCCGCGTCGTCGCGGCTGCCGGCTGCTGCCTCCGCTCCACCTCGCCCATTGCCGAAATAATCCCCCGCGGTGTGGGCAATGCCATCGCCCGGCGCGCAGCCGCCGCGCGAGGACGAGGACGGGACGGATGAAGCCTGTGCGACGGCGCGTGCGGCCGGAGAATAACGGAGCTCGCCATTGTCAGGGCCCCCATCCCTCTCACTGAATCTTTGACTTGTCAGTGTGGGCGGGGTTGGCTTGTGTGATGAAAGCGGCTGCAGCACGGGAGGGAAGATGGAGCTGGGGACGTCGAGAAAGTGGCAGGAGACGGGGGAGCGTGGAGAGAGCCGGGCCAAGTGAGGAAGACCACGCGTCCGCACGCACTCTTAGCAGTGGAAATGGTAGTAGGTGGTGACTGCCTGACTGGTGAGTGGTGACCGACCGGCCGTTCGAGCGTGAGAGTGATTAGACCATCTCCAACCATATTCCCTTCATTTCATTTTCTTCCCTGTTCCCATTCCCTTTATTTCATTTCATCTCCAACAGATTCCCTTTAAAGGGAATTGTATAGGTTCCCATTCTCTTTATTTCCCCTCATCTCCAACAGATTCCCTTTAAAGGGAATTGTATAGGGAAAAAAGAGAGAATCCCTTGCTGGAGGGAATGGGAGAGAGAATCCCAGGCTGAAGGGAATGCTGAAGGGAACCCGTTGAAGCGCTAAAGGGAATGAGAATCCCTTCACGAAGGGAAAATGAGAAGGGAAGGGACATGATTGGAGATGGTCTTAGAGCCTGCTCGGTAGCGGTAGATTTTTTGAAAAGCTATTTTTTTTTTATCTTTTAGACTGAAAAAAATAACGGTAGTTTTGATAAGAGATCATTTAATAAACAATCAGTGTATATATATATATATATATATATATATATATATATATATATATACATATATATGACTTCTGACTTGTACCAAAAATAACTTAAAACCCGACATATTTAGAGGAGCTTACTGACCTTTTAAAAACTAAGGGCCTGTTTGGCAACAAAGTATTTTCATAGTTTCTAGGCAAAACTATGGTTTTGAAGAATACCATGGTATTTTTGGCAACATGGTGTTTGAAAGCAACCCCAAAAACTCTGTTTTGAAAACCATGGTATTGCCAATACCATGGTATTTTTGGAGTATTGAAAACTCCACTCAAAGTGGAGTTTTGGGCTTTGGGTGGTGGTGTAGAGAGTGAAAGGTGTCAATACTTTGAAAATACCATGCAAAATACTTTGTAGCCAAACAGTTTGTAGTTCCAAGAAAAACCATGGTTTCAATGGTGGTAGGTGAAACCATGGTATTTATGCCAACACAATTTATAAGCCATGGTTTTGTAATACCATGGTATTGAAAAACTTTGCTTCCAAACAGGGCCTAAAACTGATTTTAAGCCCCCAAAACGACCTTAGAAACCCGATAAACCAGGGTACACCTACACGACTACACCCACAAATTATTGAGGTCCCATTTGGAACGCAGGGATCTACGATAGGTTATCATCTGCGATTTCGGGTAAGGTTCAAAATCCCGATAAAATTTTAGAAATCTCAACCGAGATCTCGGATTTTGAACCCACTCAAGATCTAAATCTCAACTGAATAAAAAAATTCAAAATAATACAGTAATCTCAAAAATCTCGAGGTCTCGGCAATTTCGACCAAGATTCCGAATATTTTGACCGAATTTCAATTTTTATGGGCCGAATTTGATTAGATTTGGGGTCAAGAGTCAAGACCACCGACAAAAAATTTCAAAAACTTTTGACATGTTTTTATCTATTTTTTGTTCGGTTCAAGTTGACAGATATCTCGGTGATTTTGGCTGAAAAGTCGGAAATCCCGGTTGAAAAAAAAAACAAATTTGAAAATTAGATTTTGGATTTCATCCGAATCCAAAATTCCGAGATCTTGACGGAATTTTGAATTTTGGTCACCTCTGACATATATACCTAAAATAAAATTTGAAACCTTAATTTCGGGTATACTTCGCTTAGTAGCACAGCATATCCAAAGTAGATAGAGCACCATAAACTTAAACTAACAATAATAAATTCTAAAGCGTTTTTGGGTGGCAATTCTTATGTGGAGTCTCTGATTCAAATTGGACACGAAAAAATTGTCAATTCTTTGAAAGATAACAAAGGGAGACGGCATTGAACATGACATAATGCATCATAGAAAAATGCAGGTCTTAAAAACATATTCTTCCAACTCTCAGTTGCTCAGCAACAAACTAACAATGGTCTCTTTCCATGATAAGAATCTAATAGTCCGCGTGAGTAGTTTGAAGGTGTAAAGTGAACACTGAATCACTTCGTGGAGCAGCGAGAGAGTAAAGCTATTGTGCTAATACAAACCTTTGTATATTTTCAATTCTCAGTGTGAAGTTGGCTAATGGAAGCATTCCACAAAACTAAGTCCCAACTCCAAGACAATGTTTCTTTGGCCAAGATTGTTACCAAAAGGGCAAAAAATGACCGGAGCTTTGGCAAGTATGGCTCCAATGCATATGGGAATGAAAGGAGTATGTAAAACTTGTACTGTTGTACAGGAACCCATCAAGGCTTCAGAGATATGGCCACGCCAAATCTTGAAGGCGAACTTACCACTTTGGGGTCATACTCAGCAGAAAGAGAAACAAAGGAATCGGGCCTCCACTCATGCTGACAGAGAAGCCCAACTTTCCCACTATTGCTAAATCTTGTCTTCAGCAATGTGGAAGAATCAAGAGTATGAGAGCTCCCAATGGTGAAATAATTCTCCTTTGTTTTCAACTTGTGTGTTACCTCAGCCGCCACTGCAGCTCCATTGGTTGGGTTGAACAAGTGAATATAAGAAGCTTTTAAAGTCTCCCCTTTATCAGCCCTATGTAGCAAAAATGTTGCAAGATTTGTTAAAGCAGGGGTAAGAGAGGTTACTTAAGGAAAATGCTTTCATTCATCAAACTTGCAAAAGATTTCACATATGGGAAAGACATAAAGAACAACATATTACACATAAATCGTCCAAAGACCAACAAGCATAACATCACAAATGTTCATAGTACTGGAGACTTACATCTCAATATACTATATCATGTTGTTGCCTTAGTACCAGTACAGTGTCCTATAGTTATACTATATTGTTCTAACTAGCTACCACTAGCTCAGCTTAACTTGGAGCTTCTGCTTTGGAACTTTGGAATCTATTAAGCACAGAACTTAAGTTCTTCAATGTTATATTTCAAGTATTACAGAACAAACATATGGATTAACTTTTGCAAGCAGAGATCAAAGATGTAATGGACTACGATATTGGAACAACATGTACATGCAGGTTGCCGTATGTCTAAACAAAGCAGAAAATTGCAAAACTTACAATAATAAGGCAGCAGAGAAATCATGTTTGTTATAGCCGACCCCCGAGTTGTACTTAGTAACAGAGGCTGAAGTACTGTCAAATCCAACCTCAGCACCAACACTAAGTTCCTTTGTGCCGACAGTTGCTGCCAGCTCGATCGAAGGTGTCGATGTCAAACCAATGATAGAATTCAGTGCAAAGCGACCATGAAGGTATTGCAAATCAAGCTGTCAACGAACAGTAGTAAGTCCTAGCAAAACATTCAAAAGTTTAAAATACTACAGAAACTTAGTGGACGACAATGTTGGCTCTAAGCCATTGAGGTAATCAGCAAACATAACATGAGAAGACATCAAATATAGTTCACCTAGACATGCTGAACTTATTATACCACTAACCTCCATGTTTCAGTAAAAAATTAAATCATACCAACCTTTCCTGACTTTTGATCAGGAACCCTGAAGCTGAATGAAGTCTTCATACCAGTGAGTACTTCATCAACAGTGACTGTGGTTGACACCTGCAAAAGAAGTGACTCCAGTAAGGTACACAAAACGATGTTGAACTCCGACATGACATAAATTTGGAAGATCAAGGACTAAATCAAAAGCAGAAATGCAGTACTGAGCTACTATAGATGCACAAGTGCAGCTGCATAGACATGGTGTAGCAACCAGCATGTGTCTAAATCTCACATTCAGAAATCCACTGGTTGGTTAAGTCGGCAAATCCTTTATAGCCTAAAAATGAAAGGCCAACCATTTTAATATATATTCATCAATTTCAGATGTATAAATACCAGCTAAATTAAAACATACTTGTGGAATGTTTTAGCACTGTATTTGCTGCTTACTATCTTCTCCTATAAATGTGTCCCTAGTTCCTTACTATATGGTAAGTAAACTCCAGATGCCAAGATATGTAATGATAACAAAGCTCAAACTAACAGTCCCTGTTCCAGACAACAATCATTCATGCTATAATGTAGGCTTTGCACATAAGTAAAGCCAGGCTCACAAAGAAAAGGTACAGAACACATATTTACAAGGATCTTACTTTAGAATCACTGTCAATTTTAACATCAACGGTGGTTCTACCGCTTTTATGTTGTGTCTGTATGTCACCAATGAAGAGTTCATCGATCTTCACACCAGTGGCTGTGAGACCCTATGATAAAAATACGAGTTGTGAGCACATATCTTCATAAAATTTCTGCAAGGAGTTACGTGATACATAAAAGCATAAATGTCTTACCAAACCAGAATTGTTAGGCGTCGACAAAGAAAACTTTTGGTCAAAATTGTAGTCCTTGTACAAAAGATCTGCAAGGAGTAATAAACAAATATGAGCTATCAGGAAGTGTAATTAGATTAAGGTGACACAAAAAAATAGAACCAAAGGAAAGGTTGGTAACACAGCAAACTGAGCTTAACATTTAGCCACAATTACGCACTTGTAAAACCACATCAGATAAAAGCGCAAAATAGCAATTATTCCAAATAAATATGAAACAATGAAGATACTTCAATAGATGTGTCTAAAAGTACTAATATATAAAGTAAATCAATAAGCATCTACTAATATAAAAGGGGAGTCTGTATGTCGCCTCCCCTCCATCGATCCTTCCACAACCCCCCAAAAAACATGGCTTCGAAAAAACTCCACCACGTTTGCCTGCGCATAGGCATTCTATCCTCCCCAACCGTCCTACCTCATCCCCATCACCACGACGGCACCACCCCAACACACCTTAGGCCTTCCCTCAACAACTTCCCCCTCAAAAGTTGTCCCAGCGCCATTCTCCTCGCTCTCATCTCTTCCTCTCTCCTCGTCCAACGCGCCGCCACCGCCTTGGAGGTGAGGAAGACAGTTGGATCCGTCCTCCCCAACCAGCCACCTTGGAGGTGAGGAAGGCAGTCAGATCCGTCCTCCCCAACCAGCCACCTTAGCTTGCTAGCTATGCCACCTCCTCCCAACCGTCGTGCCATCTCGGATCCATTCGGAGCCCGTCGTAGAAGGAGTTGGAGCCGCTTTGGGGAGGGAGACCCCGAATCAGGTGACACTATTGCCGGAGTCAAGGAAGACAACCAGATCCAGCCCTCCCCTCTAACCGTCGTGGCTTGCCCGCGCACCAACCTGGATCCGTTCAGAGCCCATCGTAGAAGAAGTAGAGCAAGCGTGGCTTCCTTGCTTGTCGATGGTGGAGAAAAAAGAGGGAAGATCCAGTGGTGCCGACCTCGGTAGCAATGGATTTGGCACTGACGGGCTCAAGGATGACTGATCCGGCGCCGATAGGCTTGGGTACGATGTATACGGCACCAGCGCGCTCGAACAAGACGGATCTAACCTTGAAGGGCTATGGAAGGCAATTCTGATTGTGGCGAGCTTGGGCACTGCGAAGTCGGCGGTGGGATTGGTAATGAGGGAGGAGGTGGCGCTCTCTTCTCCATCTCCTATTCCCCTCTCCATGCGCTCTATCTCTCTCTCTCCTCTCGCAGGAGCTCTGAACAAAGAGGGAAGCGACCAACCAACAAGACCACGCTCCGCAGAACTCGCTGCCATGCTCTCCGTGTGCACCGCCGCCGAGTCCCCCGCCTCCTCCCTAGTACGCCCACACCTCGAATGCTTATGCGCCTAGCCCCCTCGCTTTCTCATTAATCCAGTGCTCACTCCTGCCTCCTACGCCTCTAGTGTCTCACTCATCGCTCGTTTCAAGTCATGTAATTTGCAGTTTGGTCCTTAGCAACCTTTGTTGGGGGCATATTAGTAGCGAGCTTGCTTGTTTGTGTTTTTGTCAAGCTCTGCAATGGAAGCGTGGAGGAGGAACCAAAGGGGGGGGAGCAGCAACAGCTGCATGAGCTGTAGGGAGGTGCGGAGGAGGGCCACGTGGTGATGGTGCTCGTGGTACCACCCAGGAGGGTGGGGAAGGCAGTTCCGGCCGCGGTGGGCTTGGGGATGTGCAGGCTTGCACGCTACCGCAGGCCAAGTCCAAGTACTCTACGCCTACCATGGCATCATTGTCGCCAGCCAATTCCAAGTCCTCGATGCCGACCGCAGTGCCAGGCCAGGAGTCGTCCTCCCACCACCACCACCACTCTTAGTCTCCTTTTGTTTCTTTTGCTCATTGAATTCAATTCTTATGCTATAACTTTTTTTGCTGTTCTTGCAGTGTAGCACATGATGTATGGATTTGGGGGCAATCCAAATCTCTTTGGTTATTTTTGTTTGTTTGTTAGGAATTATGTGAAATAGAATGGTATTAGTGTAGTTTGTGTAAGAATTTAGGATGCAATTGATGATAATTGGCAGTTTGCAAGAATGATGATAATCTGTAAGAAAGCATGAATTTTCAATGCAAATATATGCTGTTGAAATATCTTTTATGAAAGGAAAGAACAACATGTTGTTCCCCTTTTAATGTTGACATATTCTTGACTCCATGATGCCAACGATATGTGTTATGTTGGTTTTGCAGCCACTTCCTAATGTTATGAATAGCACTTGTATTCAATATGAGGCCAATGACCTGAATATATAGGAGTACACGAGGGTACAAAAGGATAAATAAGGAAAACCTATATAAGGGAAACATCTATGTAAGGCAATATATCCTTAACCCCCCCCCCCCACACACACACATACAAATGCAAGGCGTATGCAATAACATTGCATTTGCAAGGGCTGAACTAAAAAGGGAAATCCAAAGTCATAGTCTTGAAGTAGCCGTCGTAGCATTTAACTCTTGAAAAATCGAGCTGACGAAGAACCGAGTCGATGAAGAAAAGACGACGAAGAAGCCAAATCGACGAACGGAAGTCGAAGGTAGGGCTGAGTCGACGAAGAAGAGCCGACGATAAAGCTGAGTTGACAAAGAAGAACCGACGAGGCCGACAAAAACAAGCCGAGTCGACGAAGAAAAACCGATGACCCGACAAAACGAGTCGAGTCGACGAAGAAAAACCAACAAACCCGACAAAACGAGCAGAACTGAAATCGGCTATCACAATGAGATGAAACCTGACAAAAGAAAGCCGACGAAGTTGTGCCGAGGTAATCGGAGTCGAGGGAATGAGCCAAGCCGATAAAAAGAGCCGAGCGATGACAGAATCAATATGCTAAAGACTTGGATGGACACAACGGAATACTCAAGAAAATACTAAAAATATTAGTAGTAGATAATAGCAGCAGCAACAGCTAGATCAAAACTCAGCGGCGACACCTGACACAAAGAAAATCATGTCGACGTCGAACCAAAGCTCATCGTCGATGGCCGGAAAGCGCAGGCGAAGGAAGGCGCACGCGATGCAGAGGCCGGAAGGCGGCGGCGGCGGCCCGGATCTGGGCGGACCACACGAGGCGAGCCAGAGACTGCACGGCGAGCGACGCAACGATCCGGCAGGCACACGGTCGGCCGGCCGGGATGGGATTGCGGGACGGCCAACGTGGACAAACGTCGACCGAAGAAGAGAGTGGCTCGACTCCGGTGGCCAAGAAGGAGGCCAGACGGCGTGACGATGGCGCCAGAGACGATGACGCCGGCAGCGATCCGAGACGATGGAACGAAGGCCGGTGAGTGGTGACGCACCTTGAGCAGATCGATCGGACGACAAGCACGACGCAAAGGAGCGGTCAGATAGCGATAGAAGCAGAGCAGAGCCGGGTGACGCCGACGACTGAAGGAGGAGAGAGGTTCGGGAGGACGCAAGTGCAACGCTCGTAGAAACCCTAACCCTAGAAACCTCGCTCTGATACCATGTTGTGAATATCACTTGTATTCAATATGAGGCCAATGGCCAGAATATATAGGAGTACACGAGGGTACAAAAGGAAAGCCTAAATAAGGAAAACATGTATATGGAAAACCTGTATAAGGGAAACATCTATATAAGGCAATATATCCTTAACACCTAAAACTGTTGCCGTTGTGCAGGATATTATAGTAGAATATGTCACTGGTTTGGTAAGCTTGTTTCGCATTTCTTTCTTTTGTGTTTTTGGTGTTAAGAGGGTACACTGCATTCATAGATAACAAAATTATGCAGATGGAAAGAAGGTTTTGATTTAAGCTTTGTTGAGTCTGTGCCCATGGTTTGAATATGTGAGTGGTACATGATGTGGTGCTGGTTGTTTTCACTTGCATGAGAACTTTTGTCAACCATTTTAGCCTGATTATTTACATTATCAGTATTTATATTCCGGTTGTCTTTTTATTAGTATAAATTAATTTATTAATTATTGAGTAAATTGCACCGTATGTACATGAACTTGTGAGGTACTGAGATGGGTGCACCTAGATCAATGAACTATGAAACCATACATCTAAGTCAATTAACTTCTTAAACTAAGCAATCGCCTGGTTGACATGACTGCCACATGGGACTAGATGCTCATGTGTCCATGAGGTGGCAATTACTCTTCTTCTTTTTCTAACCCTCTCAGCCCCCATATCTCTACTCTTCCTCTCCATCTTGTCACCGGCTAGGAACACAATGAGGCAACTGGCCCCCGGCGGTGGCAGCACTATGCCCGTGGGCGACAAGAGCTCGACTTGCCCATGCAAGGTGGCGTGGGAGGACAGTGGCATCACAAGAGGAGGTAGTTGGCACCGGCAGTGGCAAGCCAAGCTGTTGGTGCTGCCGGAATTGAGAGGAGAGAGAAGGAATACAGAGAGGAGAGAGACATAGGGGACGAGTGGCCATGTCAACACCACGTAAGCATGTACTACCCATTTGCGTGCCTTGTCAGCCATTCAAAACCACCTTTCGATCTCTCTTGCTTGGTTTAACAAGTTAATTGAGCTATATGCATGGTTTCATAAATCATAATACTCTTAAGTCTTGCTAACCTGACAAGTTTCTCCTTTTGTTTCCACAATAAATTGATGATATTATTATACTATTTCTGAATTCTGACAACATTACTTGTTTGTTCTGATCTAAGTGGGATCTCTTCATTTAATGAGTTCATTCACAAACTTTCTGTCCATTCTGATTCTGAATCAATTGCTGACTCTATCCCTCTCCATGGTCCCAAAGTTCATGATTATCACATACAAGCAGATTTGGTAGATGTGATCGTCATTTGAGAAGACCCATCGGATGTGCAGTTTCCTGGATTCTTTGGCAAATGAGATTTTTCCTTTCTTTGCTGCTAATTTTGTTTAATGCTGTCAAATTTCGGATGGTAAGGACATCTGCTAAAAGCCAAAAAAGCCCTCATCCTTCAAGGAATGTTCCTGCCAAGAAAACAATTCACATAAAGGATCAAGTCCTCCAACGCATGACTGATAGGAGGTGTGGAGTTTTTGAGGTAGTATTAAAACAAAATGGAATTATTTTACTTAGTCGATTTATTTACTTTTTACCGTATTATGATAAGTTACATTTTTTTTCCAAACCTGTCTTGAAGAAATTGCTTAAAAGTTTATATATCCTTTTCAATTATTCACTCCCTATTTTCTCCCTTTTAGGATCTCCATCTGGCAATTGAGATTTTAATTGAATCAGTTTCTGACGCTGTTCATAAAGGAGCACATTGTGTTCTTTCTCCTTCTGAGGTGTAGCAGAAGATATTCTGCTGGATTCGTGGACATGGCAGTCATAGTAGTAGTTCTATTATTGATGTGCCAACATCTAACATTGGCAGTGATAATCCGATTCCAACTGAAAAGAAGACCATATATCGTCATCCATTTACACAGATTCTCGGACATATGAAGGTGTTATAACTTAAATTAGGCATGCACCTCTGCCCCTTTTATATTTGTGATGTTTAGTGCCTGGTTTAGTGCATAGTATGATAAACATGTATGCTGAGATTTCTGGTACCCATATGCAGTTCAAATTTCTAAAAATTGCTTGTAGGTAAGTCCAAACTGGATAAATGCTTGATCCCGAATGATCATTTTAGCATTTTTAAGGTGCACAAGTGTCCAGTTACTGCATTACATACTAGATGTTTGCTGGCTTCTCCTTCTCAGGTTACTATAAAATGCCTTTTGAGGGTGAAATAATGTTTTCTTGTGGGGTCAAGTATATTCTGCCTGTAGTTCCATTTTGCTATATTTATCAAATTGAACTCATGGATGTTTCTCGTTTGGTGTAGGAGATAATCACTCATGAGTGACCTCTTTACTTGATCGCAACTAATTGGAAATAACTCAACAATTTTCATGGTAACCAAGTAACTTTTCTTTTGCCACTTATGAGACTAATTTGGAATTTAAAGTTGTTATTTATAACATTTGTTCATGCAGATGTTCTAACTACATATATACGAGCTAAAGTTTCAATTTGATATCCTTCTCATATTTTCAATTTCACTTACTGTTGAAGAAGAAGAAATTTTTTTTTGTTCTTAGCATAAACATTCTTCAAAAAAAAAAATTAATACCCAGTATCTTGAATCCTGCTCTGGATAGTGGATCAGGAAAAAATATCAGTCACAAGGCCTTACTTCAATGGGATTTACTACCCATGTCTATGTGAACTAACAAGCAGCACTATAAGCTACTCTAAAATGAGATTTAGTTAATCCATTTGCCTATCGAGGCTTCCTTCATATGTTTTTGTAATGCCTCTCTCTTTTTAATGTTCGTTATATGATTTGGGATCCCATTGCAATGCGCAGGCATCTTACTAGTAGTGTTCAGTTATTGATAGGCTCTCTCAGAATTGAACTGCTGTTTCTCTGTTTATAATCAATCCATGCGGATCACAGCAATGACAATACAATTTATAGTTCGCGGTTCTCTATGGGACTACACACGAAATACATGTAACAACTGAAGAAAACTGCAAGCATCAGACATCCGATGCTGGCCATATAAATCCACTGGCACCCAGCAAAGCCATTTAAGTGCACTGGATTCTAAACCCACCCTATGTACCTCATAGGACATACACTAGAGTCTAAGAAGATATCGATAACTCCGTACCAAGAAATACACTGCATTCTCATGACCAATCACAACAAAATTGATACCAAGGCACGCAGCAGATCAGAAAATGATAGGCGAAACGCATAACATGGCATGCAGTATGACAACAAAGAACTACGGACTGCAAATACTTTTGAGAGGAAGGTGATTGCCAACCTTTTGCTCTCTTCCCGATGTTAAGGAATGGAACTGGGCCTTTGCTCATCCTTCCTGAATGCAGCAATTCGACGTCCAACCTGCGAAGAAAAACATTAGTACCATGATCAGTCAACGGGAGGAGTGATGGCATGGTGAACTGGCTACCACGTCTAACTATCAAGAAACCGAGAAACTAGATTAGGATTCGATTGCTAACGGAAAAGACTAGAAGAAACTAGATCAAAGTGGGATCAACCCAAGCAGGTTAGGGCTTACCAACAAAAGGAATCAGTCCGGATGGATCTCCACTAGACGTCGAACCAGTAGAGGGGAGGGGGAGGGGGGAGGTGGAGAAGGAGAAGGAAGAGAGAGGAGTTCGCGAAGGCGTGGTTGGGCTTCGGCGGCGGCGCGGAAGATTCTCAAGGGTTCGGCGGCGGCGCGGGATTCGGCCGGGGAGGGGATTCGATGGAGGGAGCCGGAGATCTAGGGGAGGGCCAAAATGATAACTCGATCATGGAACGGGGGAGCCGAATTTCCTGTGAAATTGTCGGGATCGAGCCAAGTTTTTGGCCCTTGGCCCGAAACCAAAATATATAGTACTATATAAACTAGTTGAAAATATAACATTTTTATTATAAAAATAATTTAAAATGATATTTTATTCGTAAAACAATAAAAGTTACCGTAAATGCATATTTTGCCTTGTTGATCCGAGCAGAGAGACCGACCCCGGGCCTTGAACAAGACAAACTGTCATGGGACTAATTTAAGGTCATCCCTACTGATTTTTTGATGAGAACATATACATGTGTTGTTATATGGGGTCTCACCCTTCACTCTTTCTTTCTTTTTTTCACCCCTTCTTTCTTCTCTATTACAAAAAATTTTGATTCAAAACTTTCAAATATATTCAATCGAAAACTTTCGATCTATAACACCTTCAATTCGATTTGAAACTTTCGGTTCAAAAACTATCAACTCAAAAAACTTTCGGTTCGAGAACTTTTGATTCAAAAAATCTTAAAGAATGGTTAATAAATGCCTCCTATTAAAAATATGAGAAAAATTGAATTTTTTTTATGAGTTCGGGGGAAGGGAATCAGGGAGAAAAGAGGGAGGAAGGGGAAACTTCCCAAGAGAAAATCCCGAATTGGATCCAAAATTGGTTTGGAGGGGAAGTCTACCCTTTTTGATGGATTCGGCATGTGTAATTTTCTTTTCCTAAGTGACGACCTACAATTTTTACTTTTATTCCCATTATATCTACTTTTTTTAGTTAATTCAATGCCTTTTTTCATTGCCTTTTGGAATGAAACTATGTTTTAATTGGAAAGCTATATATTCTGCAAGAATGTTAGGTTGTCAGTAAGGTTTTTAAACTTTTTCAATAACAATATTAAGTCTCTGGTTTACATAATTAACTTCCTATTGTAGATCTCTCTAATCCTTCGATTGCTCATTTTTTTTCTCTTTAATAAATTGGGGAATCCAATATGGAGGATGCCACTGAGTGTTGTGACGAGAGTAACATTGAGGTGGGTGTCATGACTCATGACGAGAGTGGCATTGAAGGGGAGTGAAAGTGAGAGAAAGAAGGAGGTACCGACACATTTCACAACGAGAGGAAATCTTCACTAAAGATTTAGTAAAAGCAACCTCAAATTAGCAAATTCGGGGAACAAATAGCAAAGCACGAGGGGTTACATTGGTACTGTTCCTGATTCAGGCAACTCTGTTAGAACTGGAGTTGGCTTATGATTGGAAGTTTATCGTTTAGTTGCCACATGGACTGTTAGCCGGAAATAGTTTCCTGTGCAAACTTTAAAATCTTATTTGGATATGTATTTTGCGAAATTAACACTGCACTGTCTGAAGATGGTGTAAAAGACATTCACCAAAACCTTTTTTCCACGCATTCACGGAAACCTTGGAAATACAAATTGAATGTGTTAGACAACCTCGCTATCGAATAGTCCGGGGTTGCCTAATAGATCTAAACTGGAGAACAGAGAGAGAGGGCGAGAGACACAATATGAGGAGGAACGGATCTGCTTTATTATTCTCAGAGCAAGCTGTACGATACAATGGGGTGACCTGCCTCCTATATATAGCGGTTAAGCAGAGATAAGAGAAGAGTCCATATGAGATCGATAAACTTGATTTCCTAACACTCCCTTGGACTCTTCATGCGAGATGCATATGCCTCATTAAAACTCCATTAAAACCGTGGGAAAAAAAATTGGAGAAAGAGTACATAGCACACGCTTGCTGTGTTGCACGGATTGCCTCATCAAAAACCTTATGTAAGAAAACTTCAATGAAAAACTTACTTAAGGAAAAGAGTACAATCCACCCAAACTTCAATGTTAATCTTCAAGATTCACGTTGGGTCCTCAAAATTCATATTTGAGATTTATGTAGGAGTATGTGAAAATTCTCCGAAATCTGCACTTCTCTAAGCCTCATCATCCCGATTTTCTCACAATACATCTTTCAAAGGAAGATCTTGGGGTGACTTAGTGAATAAATCTGTAGATTTTCACACGACTTAGTATGGTATCTTTATCTCATTCATTTTATGTATTTCATGAGCATAAAAGAACTTGGGTTGATATGCTTTGTGAGGTTACTCTTCACATATCCCATTTGCACTTGTGCAACACAAAAGCATTATCTTCATAGATAATAGTAGGGTTTGTTCCATGTTCGAGACCACATGACTTCTGGATGTGGTGAACCATTCTTCGAAGCCATGCACATTCCCGAGAGGCTTCATACAATGCAATGATTTCTGAGTGGTTAGTCGATGTCGAGACAAGAGTCTGCTTAGACGACTTCCAAGAAATTGCTGTTCCACCACAAAGAAAAACATACCCAGTTTGTGACTTGCCAGTATGCGGGTTCGATAGGTACCCAGCATCGGCATAGCCAACTAAATTCAACTCATTGTTTCTTCTGTAAAACAAACCGAGATCTTTGCTTCCTTGGAGGTAACGGAAGACGTCCTTAACCCCTTTCCAATGCCTTTTGGTGGGTTCTGCACTGTACCGTGCTAGCAAATTCACGGCGAACGCAATGTCCGGCCTAGTGCTATTCGCAAGGTACATGAGTGCTCCAATTGCACTCAAATATGGGAATTCCGCTCCCAGGACTTCCTCCCCCTCTTCTCTAGGCCTGTACGGGTCTAGGTCTGCTTGGAGTGACCTTAAGACCATTGGGGTCTTTGCGGGGTATGCCTTTCCAAAGCCAAATATCTTCAACACTTTCTGCGTGTAGGAAGATTGATGTACCAAGATTCCGCCTTGGATATGTTCAAGCTGCAAGCCTAAACAGAACTTGGTTTTACCCAAGTCTTTCATTTCAAATTCAGACTTCAAGTATGTGCATGCTTCTTCAATTTCTTCATCCGTCCCAATGATGTTCAAGTCATCTACATAGACGGAGATTATACAAAATCCATTCGGGGATCGTTGTATAAACACACATGGACAATCTTCGCTGTTTGTGTAGCCTTTCTTGCAAATAAAGTTACTCAAGCGATTGTACCACATTCTTCTGTTTCAAATGCAGGTGATTTCTCCAATTTCACACTGTATAGGTTTCTGTTTGCTCTGTCTTGGTTCGGGATGGGGATACCTTCCGGTACTTTCATGTATATCTCCGAATCCAAGTTTCCATACAAATATGCTGTGACAACATCCATTAGCTTCATTCTCAACTTCAAGTTGACTGCCATTGAGATCAAGTACCTAAAGGTAATTCCACCCATGACCGGAGAATAGGTTTCTTCATAATCAACCCCAGGACGTTGAGTGAAACCTTGAGCAAAAACCTTGCAATGGTTGTTGCTCTATTCATATATTCTCCTATTATTACAAATTTATGGTTATTTCGTCATGGTGTGCTTCATGCACTTCTACTTGCTCTTCATTGCTATTTCTCATTTCAGGAGCAAGTTCCTTTAATTTTTCTCCGCCAATGTGTGCGCACACATTATTTCCGGCGGTTTCTTCCAATGGAAGATTCAAATCTGGAATTGCCTTTTCCACAGGCTTCTTTCAAAGGCTGTGTCTCAACTGCGGCTCCCCTTCTTGCTTTGGGGCATTTTCGTGATTGGCCGTGGTAAGTCCTCTTGATTTTCCCTGCACGTCTCCCGGGTACTTTGGGTTTGAGGCTGATTTCCCTGTTCTTTTCTTTGAGGCCTCTGAACAGGATGAGGGATACCTTCTGCTTTCTTTGGTATTTCCACCCTCTCTGGTGCATTTCTTGCTGGTATATGCGACTTAACCACGCTCTTCAGATCACAAAAATGATCAGGCAGTTCATTTGCTAAATTCTGCAAATCGATTGTCTTCTTGACTTCTTGATTTGCTTCATTAGTGCGAGGGTCATGCGCAGGGATCCCAATGGAATGCCATATGATTTCCCGGCATTTTTCATTCAATGGTTGATTCTCTCCCCCTAATGACGGGAAAATGATCCTCATCAAAAATACAGTCAGCGAATCGGGTTGTATGCAATTCTCCAGTCATGGGTTTCAAATACCTGATTATGGATGCAATTTCATAACCAACGTATATCTCAGACTTATGGAGAGGGCCCGTGCAGTCATTGCGGGGTTGGTATAGGTACATATACCAAACAACCAAATTTTTTAAGATAGGAAATCTTCGGGATGACCCTTTGCACTTGTTGCATAGATGAATGGATGTTGTAGGTCGATAGTCGAAAATTGATGAGTCTTTGCGTGCGGGGCTACTGTCCCCAATAAGTGTTGGGCAAGTTACAACTCTGCAAGAGCGGTCGGGCTATGAACTTAATCCTCTTTATTAGTGCTTGACTAGTCCATTTTGTATGGACATGCGATCTGAGTGCTTACCAGCTTATTCGATTCTTTGTGCAATAATCATCAAATGCCTTGGAAGTAAATTCGGCATTGTCCATTCGAATGGACTTCACGCGATGATCAGAAAAGCATTCTTAATTACGATGATGCGAGATCGACTTTGCGAATGCATGATTCCTTGTTGATATCAAACATGTATCGACCATTTAGGAAGCATCAATGAGCACCATAAAGTATCAGCTTGTACGATAAGGGCTGAATCGGGCCGCAAATATCCCCCTGAATGCGTTCCAGGAATGCAGGGATTTCAAATTGTACTTTCATAACAGAGGGTTTTGTTATTAATTTTCCGGTGGCACATACATGGCACACAAAATCTTCGTGATTCGGGAAATTTTTAACATTAATGCCATGACCTTGTGAGTTGTTAACTATATTTTTCATCAATCTAAGACCAGGATGACCTAAATATATAATGCCATAACGAAAATAATTCAGAGCTTCTAAATACAGTCTTCAAAGAAGTATACACTGCGTGTGTATTGATTCTCGTGTAGCGCAACCCAGATTCATATGAGGGACATTTTTCTAATACCATTTTTCCATATTCCGCGTGCTTCACAATGCACAAGTGTTCTTTACCATTTTCTTCATTGGTTTCTACGTGAAACACATTGGCGCGGATATCTTTGAAACTTAAGAGAGTGCGTGTTGATTCAGGGTACAAGGAGGCTTCATCAATTACCAAAGTTGTACTCATTTGCAATATAATTGTGGCTCTTCCTGAGCCTATTATATGTGACGCTCTCGCGATTTTCATTATCCTTCCAGCGTTCTTCGTGATCGTCTGAAAGTATTTCGACTCTCTTAAGATGGTATTTGTTGTGCCAATATCAACAATACATATCACCTCCATTGGGCGCTACACAATATCTAAATGACAAGAAATATAATTCTAATCATATAGTGGCAAAGTAATTCAAACATTGCTTAAAAATGTAGAATACTGGAAAAAAGAATAAATTGAAATTCTATTCATGAGAAAAGAAAATGTATGCTCTTCGAGAGCTTACAATTCATTATTCAAAATTCATTAACAACCATCGCTTACCTTCTTTGCAAATTTCGAGCGAACCCAATCTTGGCCGTGCTTGGAGCAAGATGGTGAGTTGAGCTTCTCGAATCAGTCAAGTGCGTCAGTAACTCAAGTGTACTCACCTCGACCATGTATTCATTCTTCACGATTAATGGTGAAAAGTGATACATGGGGAGTACAAAACTTGATCGTTTTGCTCGGCAGTAGGTTACTTGTCCTTCGAGGACCCTAAACCGATGGCAATTCAGAGCTTCTTGCTCATAAACACGATCTTTACATTTGATGCCCATGTGAGATAGTTCTGATCATTCGGGCCAGTTCTTCAAAACTCACATATGACAATGCCAGGTATTTACATATTCATAGGATTCTTTCATTAGATTACTTCGTGTAATCTAATAGAGAGTGGTTGCAAAAATTCATAAATGCATAAATCAAATTCTCATGAATATCCAGTAAACTAAAAGAAAGCAATAATTTCAAGATTTATAAATACAAGATTCATAGATACAGAATTCATAAATACATGATTCATAACTGCAAGATTCATATATACACAGATTCATAAATATTCAGAAATACAACTACGTGCATGTAGGTGATCGGCTTCGTGCAAGCGCATCGTGATTCATATCGCTGATCGGCTTATGACGGCTTAACGCGGCTTCATCGCGGTGCAGCATTCATTCCATGCGTCGGCCTTCTTGGCGGCGACGGTACGCTTCGTCTTGGCGTGCTTGAATTTCCAATGAAATATATTAAAGCAATAAATATAATGCATGGAACAGAACAATAATTACACAATTCATGAATTCAGAATAAACAATAATTGCATAATTCATAAATCCATAAATGCGGAAAAATAAATTCTCATGAATTTCCAGAATTTTTCTTAGTATTTGGCAATTTTACATTAATTATACAAAGAATTTTCGAAAGATCACTTGATAAGCAAGAAATAAATTTCAACATGAATTAAACATGGCATAAGTCTAATTACAACTTATATAATTCTTGTTATCGGGAACGAAAAGCAATGTAATGAATATCTCTGTCAATTTGACTCTTGGCCAGGTCAACTCGCCCCTAGGGCTCACATGAGGAGGAGCACTTTCCGTTCCAAAGTGCCAATTAAAGAACCAAGCCTCATGTGTGTTTTCCTAGACACCAATTGTCTCATATCTGTTTATTCATTACCAAAATCAAATCCCAACCACTCATGTTCTCATTTTATGCCATATGAAATATTTTTGGAATTTTCCTAGCACTTTTCATAATTTCTGCTAATTTCGAAGCAATTTTCAGAATTACTTTACAACAGAAAAATTTTATTTCAGCAAATATCAACATGACATAATGCTAAGGAAAAATAAAACCAGGTCCAAGACATGAACAAAATGTCCTCATAATTTCTAGCAATTTTTGTAATTTAGTGTTAATATTTAAACAATTTTCAGAATTAATTATGTAACAGAAAAATTAATTTGTTACATATTAAACATGGCCAAACAGTGCTGCGTTAACCTCCAACTTATCATGATCATTCTTTGACTTCAATTAGAAAAATGCTGGCAATGGATGCGGCCATAGGAATGGAGTGTCTGCATGCAAAGAAAGTTGCCCTTTTTGATCTCTTAGCCAGCTTGTTACAGCCATGTGGATTTAGAAAAACTAACTAGGCAGAACAAGATCGATGTAGCCTTCAGAGTATAGCTTCATCTGAAGCTTACGCATGGTCTTATAGCATGAATCCATATATGCGTATAAACTTTCTGGCTGCATGAATCTAGTTGGATTAGAAGTCCATCGTATTGGACATGACAAATGCACTTTCTAGTGCATTGAATCAGATGGAGTAGAAGTCCATCGTAATGGACTTCATGTCTGCATAGTTTTGGTCTCCATTAAATCTGATGACGGATGGCGAGCGACGGCGTCGGGCCGGCTCCGGCGGCACGCACGTAGTGTAACAGCGCGACGGCCGCTCAGTCTGGGCGCGATCGCGCTGCTGGTGGCCGAAATCGGCGTACCTGGCAGCGGCAGTTCGGTCAGCCAGACATGGGCCTGGCGACGTCTGCGACGCGTTCTTGTCGATGCAAGATGCACGACGGCGGGTGTTCGGCCAGGCGCGGCGAAGTAGTTTGGTGGTTTTGCCCCGTCTTCAAATCGGTACCAGCGACTTCGGTCGAGCGGCGCCAGAGACTCGCCGGCTTGTCGATCAAAGGCGCAGCTATGCGTCGGCCAGGGAGGCGCGATGGGCGATGGCGTTGGCGCAAAGCGTGTGTAATTCAATCTACTAGATGCAATCCGGAAAAACAGATTCAATCTAAAATTGCTAATAGATTGTTCACAGATTGATTTTCGAGAATCGCCGCATTATTAAAAAAATTCATAGTAGATGACTACGACTCATGTATTCGGTTCAATACCTTTGCTTGATTTTTGATCGCACTCGCGACGATCGTGTAGGGACTGTTGGCTATCAGCGTGAGGATAGAGTCGCGTAGGACTTTTTCTAACTCCGGTAGGTCTTGGCGTGGTACGCGAGTTGATTATGTGATCGGATCGAGCGATCAATCACCGGTAGTAGTCGCTCGTCGTTGTCGATGATCCTTCACTTCTTGTCTTTTCTCACGCTTTCAATCTTTCTCGTAAGAGCTTACGTCCGATAACGTGTTAGACAACCTCATTGCCATCGAATAGTTGCCTTAATAGATCTAAACCGGAGAAACGAGAGAGAGGGCGAGACACAATATGAGGAGAACGGATCTCGCTTTATTATTCGTATGCTACGTACAATGGGGTGACTCGCCTTCCTATATATAGGCGGTTGCAGAATAGGAAGAAAGTATAGGATACGATAACCAGTTTCCTAACAGAATGGAGCGAGAGAGGAGAGAGGTCCAGAGGACCACCGACGACAAAGTGAGGCGGCCAAAGCTGAAAGCCCTAGCAGACGAGCGGGGAAATGGGAATGAGAATGGAATAGCTATTGGAGAGAGGAATGGGAATCGGAATCCCGCACGTCGAGTGGCTGCAGATCTCTGGCAGTGCCGCTGGCCCACAACGGCCCACATGGGCCACGCTTCCAGATCCGTATCTCCCGCTGATTCCTGATTCCTCCGGGTCATGCTCGCATCACCAACATATCGCAACCTCGTTTTTTTTTTTGCTACAGAAACAAGAGGTGTAAAAAATCTTAGACGTTGAAATGTTAAATCTCTTGACCTGATCAAGCCACTGAAACCACTGCCTCGACTGCTTCTCTCTTGCGAAGAAGAGCTTAGCGTTGCAAGCTGCATATAGCTGCAAGCACAGACCGCACTATAACCGGTGCCAACACAGAACAAGTGAAAAGATAAAGCACAAGAATGGCATTCATAATAAGTTCACTGCAGCGCCCTTAAAAAAAACTTTACAACCGCGAGCAGCTTACTGATAGCTGCTAAATACAGCAAACACTACATAAAGATTAGGAATGAAACGCATCTGCAATGTATTATTCCAACTCCAATGAAAACATACTGGATGGACTTAACATACATACAGTATAACATACATACAGTATACAAATCAGGTGCAGGATGCCCAAAGGTTGGTCAAGCTGCATAGTATCAGATTCAGCATTGTGTCATCTTCTCATACCTCTCATAAGCAAAAAAGGCAAATAAGACACATATATCAATTTGCGATACATCCATCCCGGCGAAAGCATCAATATACAATAGAACGCAGGAAAAAGGTGCGGACTGTGGTCTGTAGATCCAGAGCATATTTCCAGGTTAAGGATTGTTGATAGGTGTTTGGCAGTAGCCGCAGTACTGGAACATTGATTCAACAAGAGGTTCCCGTGCAGCAAATCTAGAAAATTACCCAGAAGGTGATCTCGATCATCACAATACAATAATTTGAACTGTACTGGACTAAGCTAAAACACTATTTAGGTTTATTTCATTTTCACTAATAAATAAAAGTATCCGACCAAAGGTAAATGACCAAACACACAAATGGGAAAAGATAAAGAAAAAGGTGGAAAAGCCTAGAATTGGGATATATAAAAAAAATATTATGATATATCAGTACCCTTTACTGGTTCTACATGGTACTAATGATTTGGGAAACTAATAAATCAAAACTTCAAAGGTTATGCAATAGTTTGCCTGTCACAACTCACGACACACAGGGTAGTTTTCAGTAGCAAAAATTCTATTAAATCTCAAACATACAAATAGGTCTCTTCTAGACGCCTTTATTTAGGGATACATTGATATATCTGCTGGTATATCAATAGAAGATGAGAATAATAAATCCGGGATACATTGATATATCTGCTGGTATTAGGGGCATTTGCATTAGATAGAGGTGATCACAAAAAGCCTCAACAAGATGAATAGATCGTGTAGGACAAATGTTTAGTATTTTCTTCTCATGGAATTTTAGATAGAAACCTTCATGATCTAAAAAGTAAGTGCTTGTCATTTACAACAAAAGAAATCCAGCTAGAAGAAGAAGAAAAAAGAGTTAACCTACAAAACTGTACAAAAAGGATGAGAGTGGTACATTGCGAAACTCAGGTGATACTAAATGACTTTGTAATGAAACAAGTGTGTATTGACCTTGAGTTTTTCTTCAGGATTGATACAGATTCCAATCCAGGTCAGGTTGTGAAAAAACTTCATAATCCATTGGACCATCTACAAAGCTATTAACTGTCTGCATCCCTTCCAACAAGGATGGCTGGAAGCGATCACTTCTAGAGGGCAGCAACTTATAGAACACTAACAGCCCAAGGGTACATATAGCCTGTAGCTTCATGGAATCACCCTGGACAGCGAAGAATAGCAACATTGCAGCAAGGAAAAAGATAACACAGAATTGCATGATGCACAGCACCCTGTCCATCAGCTTCCCATCATTGCCTGCAGGAAATCCTCTAACTCTGTACACGAACAGGAAATTGTACTTATCCACAAGGTAACGGTAGCCAAAGTATACTGCACCAACAGGAACCACAAGCGGAGCAAACAGTGAGTAGATCATTGTGAGTGCAAATATCGTAATGTCAAACGCATAGTATTGTGCAAGGTCAAACTTCTGCTTTGGCATGTGGAAGTTCCGGTTTATTGGGTACAAGAAAAGATCGTGCCCCTCAATATCATTCAGAATGCCACTGTCTCCTCTATCAGACATTAGCGGTGCTGTCAAATTATCTGTTTCTTCACCATTATGCATCATTTGGTAGTCCTCATTTTCTTCAGGGACCAATTGGACCATATCATTCTTTCTAAATTTCTTCAGAATATGCTTTATCCAAGGAATTGGAGCCAACAGATCAAAAGATATTCCCAGAAATGTGCACGTGATCAAGAATGCCAGGGAAGAAAGTGATGATCTTGACAAAAATGATGGGCTTAAGTATTGTTCAATCTGCTTGCAATCAGCACCATCTAAGTAGCACCGCCCCATGCTAAGTATCCAACTTTCAAGCGATGATTCCACCAGCGCGCGCAACAGAATGAGATTAACAAGGAAGAAACAAACCATCTTCAGCAATGCAGCTCTCTGCTCCCCTGACACTGTCAGATGGCACTCAAACTTGGAGAAGTACGACAATACTGATGGGATGATAATATACATGCTCACGAAAATGAGGACATTAGGAAGAAACTGAAAGATTATGGTCCAGAACCAGCTTGAGCCTTGAAGCCAGACAAGCCATGATTTGGCATGATCCATAGCCTCCACATTGATGATTCGCGCTGCGCTTTGCATCCCACTGATGATTGCCAAGGGTGAACTAAAGAATAAGAGCATTAAAATGAGGCAGGTGTTGACAGCGATCCGCCGCAACCCTAGTGAGGTCTTGTTCAGCCCTAGATGATTCCAGTAGATATCTGACGCTGGGGGCGCCCTCTCAACAGTCCATCGGCTTCTCTCAAGCTGGAGCTCCATCACTGGGAAGAACCTGCCAATCGGTGTCTTCTTCCTTTCCATCCGGAAATCCCTCACAGCCTTGTTTGCCGTGTACACATCCTTAAACACCACAAAAGCTATGCCAGCACCAGGTGCACGCCCTTCCTTATAATCCGACAATCTGCTCCCAAGAACAAGCTTCTTAGTTTGCAACTTCCTTAGTGTTTCCTCATCAGTAAACCCAAACCTCTCCGCCGCCATTGCCCACAGCTCTTTGCATCTCCTCACAAACCAATGCACTTCTGATTGCGTTGTTTCATCATGCACAAATTCATCAAACAGGTTGCGGGCGTCCATCTTTGCCTCCAGCCAAGAAATCTTGTTCCGGACCTTTCCCCACTCCTCCGCAAGATACTCCAACGTGCAGAGGTCGAAGGGCACGATGACACGGTACACCTTGCCAGGGTACTTGTGCTCGAAGTAATCCTTGAGCGGGGTCTTGTTGGCCGCCAGCGTCTTGGGGATGCCCTGGATCATGATGGTGAAGACGGCGACAGAGCTGGAGTTGGGGTCGCTGGGGTTGCCGTTGCCGTCGCGGAAGCGGGTGATGCGAAGGGCATCCTCCATGCGAGAGATGCCAAGATGGGCGATAGCAACGACGGCAGCGGTGAGGAGGAGGTGGAGCCAGAGGAGCGGTGAGGACTTGGGCATGTGAGAGATGGTCGTCGCCGCGAACTGGTCGGCGATGGTGGTGTCCCCGGCGAGGAGGTTGAGTGGAAGGGCCGCCGCGACGGCCGCGGCGGCGACTGCGGTTAGGACGAGGAAGGAGGCCCGCTCGAAGAGGAGGAACTGGGCGGCGTCGGCGCCGCAGTGGAGTGCGATCTGAGGCGCCGTGGCGTGGTAGACAGCGAGGAGCTTGGCAGCAAGGGCGGAGGGCCCCGGGATGCGGCGGTGGTCGAAGCGGAGCTTGACGAGGAGGAAAAGGAGCACGCAAGAGGCGGCGCCGATGGCGGAGATGTTGACGAGGTACTGGATGCTGCCGTACCACGCCTCCGGCTCCCCGCCGGCGGCGTCCGGCGACGGCGAGGACGGGCCCATCGGTGAGCGGGCACGACACGGAACCAAACCCTAGCTTTTTGGCCGCGAATTATGCCGATGAGATGCCGTGCCGCGGACCCGCGGTCGTGGTTTGTCGCGGTGGACGGCAAGCCTGCGTGGACGGACGGGTGGGACGCTAAAAGCTCGTTAGTCGTTAGGTCTCGAAAAAAAAATTGCTTCTACCGTGCGTTTAAACTTGGAATGAAACTACTTTAAACGAAAAAATATTGACAAGCCTAAGCTTAATAGTGATTGGTTAGTTTGAGTTTGAAATGACCACTTAAATAATAAATAAAATAATTTAATAGATAGCTCTACATGAGACTAGCTGGCTAGATCACGAGAGAAGGTGGGAGAGCCGTGTTGTGCGTGTCGCTCTGAGGTGAGGACGATGAAGGGTTGGTTTTCTTTCTGTTTTTCGAGAAGTCTGAAGAAGCAATAATAATGTGGAGGCTAAGTACTTGCAAAACTTTCTAGAAGGTGATTATGGCTCATTAGCTGCGGTTCATTGAGTTTAGATTTATTTAGTGATGACGATGATTTCCTAGGAATTAAGATTAGAAGTAAATCCTTTTCAGTACGATAATATCTCAAAAGCAGCTCTCAACTTACTCTCCTTCCTGGAAAAAAAAATATTTTAGGATTTTGCACTACAACCATAGTATATATACAAAAACCACCTTTTTTCCTTTTTTATTTAATTACTTATTGCTCTTGGATATTATGTGTGATTTACTACATAGAAATAAATGAATTTAGAAATAGGTGTAAAAGGGGTATATAAAATAAAAACAGTAAAAAATACCTCAAAAGTGTAAATGATATCTATTGAGAAATACAATTTTAAAACTGGAATAGTGTGTTTGGAAGTACGATGCGTAGCCTGCTGTTAGATTTACTGTATGCATCACTATTTATCTGTAGTATTTGCTTCAATATAAAATCTGGAATAAAAATATTGCGCATATTTCCAACATATATATTCTAGCCAATTTTCTCAAGCAAAAAAGTGAACATCTGATTATCTGTATTAGTTTCGAGGAGAGAGACATATGTCCTAGGCACTTTCTCCTGAAAAAAGACGAGAACATCCAATTAGTTTTTATTGAGAGAGAGAGCTAAATATATCTCTTTTTCATTACATCTCATGTTCAGATGTTATTTTGGTAGGCTTAACTTCCGATAAACTAGTCTATATAATTATATATAAAGTGGTTTCAACTTAAATGTAAATATAACTAGTTATATGCCCGTGCGTTGCTACGAGAAACAAAATTGATAACAAAAAATAAAGATTAAAAAATAAAAAAAAATTATTTCATAAGATCAAACATCTATCTTTAACGCTTCGTTTCTTGCAAAAGCTGGCTAATTAAAGCAACGCTTCGTTTCTTGCGTAGGGCAATTAAGCAGGGCAATTAAGTAGGGCAATTAAGCATGACAATTAATGTGACGTGGGAAGAAACTCTCACTTTATATAGTAGAGATTTAGGTCATGTTTCTTTAACTTTAAGCTTTGTGACATATAGCTTAAAGCAAGTTTTTTTTTGGCTTAAGCGTGTCTACTTTAAGCAAGCTAGACTATTTGGCATTTTGGCTATTTTTATTTTTAAGCTATGGTTTATTATTGAAATATTGTAAATACCCTAGATTCTAATGTCAAACATGAGTTACATTACGATCCAACGGTTCCGAAGTTCATCGTGACCTGATGAGATTTGACCAACAACCACATGAAGAATCATTTAAAGAAAAATTAGTTAAGCCACAACAACAATCGATAGAACGCACAAAAATCAATGGTAGTTCAATTCATGACCGTGGACTTGATAATCACAGTTCAGTTAAGAAATGGAAAGGAAAATGGAAAAAAAAAATCCGAGTATTTGTCGGTCATCACCGTTGGAATTTTTTTTTCTAATAATACATTTTTTATTCAAAATTGTAAAAATATACCACCGAAATTATTTATTTCATAAATATCCATCTGTAGCTCGTTGGTAGGGCGACAGAGCTTCAATAGCTCGTTGAAATGGCGACAGAGCTTCAATAGCTCGTTGAAATGGTGACAGAGCTTCTATAGCTCAACCATCAGGCGACAGAGCTTCTATAGCTCAACCATCAGGCTACAGAGCTAAATGTAGCTTTTTGGTTGAGCTACAGATAATTGGATTAGGGTTTTGTGATTTTTGAAGGTCGAAATCGAACGAAATAAATGTCTAAATTTTTGTTAAGCTATAAGGGTTCGCAATATATATAAAAAAGTATGATGTCACATGAAAAATTAAATTGTATACATTTAGTTTACATGGCTCCTAAATATCACTTATTCGTAGGGTCTTAGATGTCCAATTTTCGAAAAAAATATTTAATGAATGAATCAATAAGATTCATCTATTTCATGAAACGCGGAATGCTTTTTGGTAGCGCGTGAAATATCGTATTTGAATATATTTTTCCGGAAGAATGGGGCAGATTGGGTCTTTGATATATGGACCACCATATTGTGGAAAAATATTCTATGTACACCTTGCTTTGCATGTAAATTGTAATTGCGCAATAACCATAAGTAATATAGTCCATAACATACTATAACGTGTATGCCTTTTTCTGCGGTATTAGGATATCGTGTTTGAAAGGTAATTTTTGTAAGAATGAATGAGATTTGCTATTTGATATATGGACTAGCATATTACGAATAATATTATATTTACACCTTCGTTGCATAAAAATGAAATAGCACAATAACCGTAAGTATTATAGTCACGTAACAGTTAACGTGTAAGCCTTTTCTGCATCTTTGTAAGATGTTGTGTGTGAAGATATTTTTGTAAAAGGATGAGATTTGCTATGTGATATCCTCGGACTAGCATATTACAAAAAAATATTATATTTTCACCTTCCGTTGCATCTAAAATGCACTGGTATAAAAACACAGGCCAAAGACATCGTCCGAGGTCATGGTTCGCGTAGTCGGGTCATCAGCCGTCCTCGTGAGTCGCCAGGTGCAGTGCAGACAGGAACAACCGTGCCTGTGAGCCTATATAAAATGGAGAATTGTTGGATGAGTTAAAAAGTGATTGAAAAACAAAGTAAGTGCGATAGAGTACTCACCTCCAGCGTGACCTGAGTGGCCAGCCCCTAGCCCTCGCATGCGTGGATTTGGCACAGTGAGGGATGTAACACGCGCAGATGTACGGCAAGAAGACCCGTGCCTCCTCCAAGCGGTACCTTCCCGGCTACCACATCGGTTACGCGGCACCTACCATCTCTTGACGCCTGGCATTGGAGTCAGAACCTCACAAAGAAGGTGTTCACCTCCTTCGGGTAACCTCAGGCTCCGGTCGACGGGAAATGTAGCTCCTCGCCTCGCCGTGGTGATCGCTAAAAGCGTTAGTCGAACAAACATTACGAATTAGTTAGCACAGCGATTACCAACTAAGCGTGCACGAGATCGTAGATGGGGCAACGCATGCCACGGCGAGAGCCGAGTCGGTGTGGAAGTTGTATACTACATAGGCTAAATACATTTAGCTGGCACTTCTCCTCTTCCATCCTAAAAGTGTAATGCAACCACTTCAACATAGATGAAAATGTCCGCTCTTCGACCTTGGTCAAACTTCTGTCCACGTACTGGAAGTTGCTTAGCTCCGCACACTTCGAACCATACATTACAACCCCTTCTCCGTAATAGATTCTAAACGGAACTTCGTTCTCCCATATCTGCCGGAATCCATTCATTCACGCATTTAATTAATTACTTTCCGTAAAAATCTTTGTGACACCTAACATAACTATGTATACGTTCTAGAAATATACATATCTATATATAGAAAAACTAGCTACATTCCTACAAATATATATGTCACGTACATCAAATACATAATTTCTACTCCAACTACATTCCCATGAATATATATGTACTACTTGTATCGTTGAATTTATTTAGATCTAAAATTATTTGCACTAGAACATTATTTACTTCTAACAAAATAACCCGATTACATAATCTCTAACTTATTTGTACTCTACCATTATTTCCAACCAAAGATTAATCTTTGCTAAAACATTTACATTCCTTACATCTATCCGTAACCTAAAAACTACTTACATCTAAAATTATATCTCGCATTGTTAAAAGAATAAATAACTACATAATCACAGAATCTACATAATCATCGGTGATTCAATTTTAGTTTCCCAATGAATGAGCTCTGAAGTATATTTGTGAAATTTTATTTTACGTGGTATATGTTTGCAATTTTGAATAAAAATGTAATATCTGTAAAACATCTATATTCGCTACATCTATCCATAACCTCTGAATTTATTTAGATCTAAAATTATTCGCACTATAACATCATTTATCGCTAAGAAAATAAACAAGTAGATAATCTCTAAATGTACCGCTAAAACTACTACGTAATCTCTAACTTATTTCTACTCTACCAAAGATTTCCTACTAAAACATCTACATTTGCCACATATATCCGCTAGATCTAAAATTATTTCTACTATACCGATTTACTGCTAAAGAAATAAACCACTACATAATCTCTAAACTTACTGCCAAAACAACTACATAACATCTAAATTATTTCTACTCTATATTTGCTAAATCTATTCGTAAACTCTAAATTTATTTGCATCTAACATTATTTCTACTCTATAATTTACTGCTACCAAAATTAAATAACGAAAAATTACCGATCTGAAATCGCGCAACCCCTCCTCCTTTTTTTTTCCTTCTTCTTCCTTCTTCTGCTTCTTTCTCTCGCCCTCCTTCTCTTTTTTCTCTGCTGGCTGGCTGGCTCGAGTGGGAACAGCAGCAGCGATTTTCACTTTTGTAGTGGAGCTGTCACCTGTCGCTCGCTTGAATAGCGACTGCATAAATGTCGCCCAATCAACGGGTTTTTTATTTCCTGTCGTCGGATGATTAAGCTATAGATCTTCTGTCGCCCGTTCATTACACTATAGATCTTCTGTCGCCCAACCATCGAGCTACAGAAGTACATTTTTGAAATTTTCTTTTTCCGTGGTATATTCTTGCAATTTTGAATAAAAAGTATATTATTAGAAAAAAAAATTCTCACAGTTGTGCCTCCACTGGAACCGAGCCATCGTCAGCCTCACTGGCGGGCTGTCCCTGCAGTTGGGACGCTATTAATCTCGACGTCTAGATCTAGGGATGAATTGCTGCTACCTAGCCTTCCCTTTGCCAAATCTGAACAGAGGAAGCATATCAGCCACCGCCAACGGCGGCAGACGAGACTAGCGGAGGGAGGTCGGATGAGGTGAAGCTCTATTCATCTAGTGTGTGTTTGGTTGTCTGTACCAAGTGGTACATGTATGAGATGGTTCAAGAAAAAAGTCATCCATGCGTTTGGTTGCTTGAATGGAACCGTTTCATCTTGGATCAAGTGATACAAATTCGAGGAATATTCCCTCTAGATGCTGAACCATCTCATTCACCAAAAATAATAGAACCAAATGGCACAGGATCATCATATCCCATTCAATATCGTCCCATCAACCAAACACACCCTTAGTTTCTATGATTAATGATAAATTTAAATGTGAAACTAACTCCTTTTATTGAGTATGATATTGATCAGTCTTATTTGGATAAATTGGTTTTGGTGATTAATGATAAATATAAACATGAGACTATATATGCACCTAGGGGGAGTTTGCTCTATTTTTGATGATTTCATTAGTATTGATCCCCTTTCTTCATACATATTGAGGAATTTTACTTTGAAACACATCTTTTGAGATATGAAGCTTTTGTACTTGTAATATAATTTAAAATCAATTATTTGCAATTGAGTTATCGTCAATCACCAAAAAGGTAGATTAAAGGATCTAATCCCTTCATTATGTGTTAATGACGTGCTTTGATAACATCATGTGTTTATGGTCATTAATTCAAGGTTGAGATGAAAGATGCCATTATGTGTTGATGAGTATCAAGATAAAATTCCGAAGTGAATGTAGTTCATCATGTGTTAATGAACAAGATGATGACCAATTGAGTTATCGTCAATCACCAAAAAGGTAGATTAAAGGATCTAATCCCTTCATTATGTGTTAATGACGTGCTTTGATAACATCATGTGTTTATGGTCATTAATTCAAGGTTGAGATGAAAGATGCCATTATGTGTTGATGAGTATCAAGATAAAATTCCGAAGTGAATGTAGTTCATCATGTGTTAATGAACAAGATGATGACCCGAACTTAGAGAGAAGATGATTATCATCAAGTGAAAGCTCCAAGTAGATGCCTAAGGTAAAGGTATAACTAATTTAGGCTAAGGATGTGTTCCTAGTTTTTTACCAGTTTCGGTGTTTGGTCAGAAGACCGGTTTACTAGTATAGGTTGTTGTACTATTAAGAAGTGTCTTATATATTAGTTTGAGTCTCATCATGTGCTGATATCTCAATCACGTTTGCCCTAGCTCTCCATTGCAAAGAAAATGTGAAAATACGGTAAAAAAGTTGGTAATGTCTTGTAGGTAAAGATGTAAGTATCTAAAGAGTGTAATTTTTTTTAAAAAATTGTCCCCGCGGTTATAAGAGACTTGGTGCGCTAACACTAGTTAGAGTTTTGATATTTTCATAAAAATAGTTGAATAAATTTTTTTTGTGAAAAACTTTGTTAAGATTTTATACTAAGAGTTGGCAGAGAATGGATCGATGCTCATAATCATAAAGGATTGTGAGTTATTACATTTTATATTACTAATACTTTTGATTTACATATATATCAAACTTGCTTTTACAAATTCCGTTTACAATATACTACTTGATATTCATACTTCAAATTCGCTTTATACAAATAGCCATGGTAGTCTTTTCTTTGACATAGCATGTATATATTATAAATTTATGATATACTACTACGAATCTTGGTGAGTACGAAGGTACTCAACCTTACTATTTATTGAAATTTAGTGGGCGAAGAAGTTGAAGCCTTCGACGACACATACTCTACCGCAAGATACGGGAATTACGTTGATGTATTCTTCTAGGTTATCCTTATCAGTTGTCTGAAGGATTGTTTAGGCACACTACTGAATTTTGTATCTTTTGCTGTACTTTAGTCGGCTTTCAAAGCCTTATTGTATGAACAAAATTTTCTTAATTTAATTGCATTATTACGTACGGATATGATAACAATGTTGTAAATATTCGCACTAGTCATTGATCATGGATCTAATATGTTATGCATATAAGATATTTTTGATATTTCACGTTAGAAAGAAGGATCTCGATAAATAAATGCAAGGGGAAAATTTCTTTTATCTCACCCGCCCATGGTCAAATAAAACCATTCCAAAAGCTTATCCATTAGAACCTCCTCCAAAAGTAAAGAGGGGCCCAAAATTGTGTCCGAAAACCTCCGAGGCAAACCCGAAGGCCAAATCACCCTGAAAAATCTTGACGCCACCATCTGCGAACGCCAGAAGCCGACGCGCACAGCAACCGCGCGAAGACACAGGCTCCAAGCGAGCGCAGCCAAAGAAAATGGCCACGGCCACGGCCCTCTCCCTGAGCGGCGGCGGCGATGGGTCCCTCCTCCGCAAGTCCCCCGCATCCGCCGCCTACTCCCGGGCGCGGTGCTGCGCCGCCGTCCCCCGCTCGCGGCGTCGGCCGCCTCGGCGCCTGGCGGCGTCGCGCGCGGACGACTCGTCGCCGGCGCCGTTCGAGATGACGATGGAGAGCGCGATGAAGCTGCTCGGCGTCGTGGAGGGCGCATCCTTCGACGACATCCTGCGCGCCAAGAAGGCCGTCCTCGCCTCCTGCAAGGACGACCAAGACGCCGTCACCCAGGTACCGGAAACATCTGCTCCACTCCTTGTTGTTCCTTTCGCGCTCGCCTTTCCGTGGAATCAGGGAATGGGCGATTCTTTAAAGGTCCTTGGTAATTCCCATGAGTTGCTAATTTACTAAAAAAAGGTGCCTTAGAGTGTGTTTTGTTGGTTGTATGCCTCTAGCCTGGTCTGTATGAGTCATGCGGGCTGGTGGGAGATAGGCTGGGTGAATGTAAGATGATTTGTTTGATTGACTGTATGTGTTGATTCTGGCTGAACTGAGAAGTTATTTGATTAGATGTCTGAAGGGAAGGAGAGACAACTGGATGCAAATGATTACTTAATTAAAATAATGTGTTGTCCCTAGAGTTTGAACTATGTTCGATGACATCAAATTTGAGACATGCTCTTCCAAATGCTTTAGCTGTTAGTTCTCATCCAGAACCACCGTTCCAAAATTCCACTGTAATACTACTGCTTCCATCCATCATTGTCCTTTCATGCCTACTAAAACTAGAAACAATCCGCCCTGTTATACTTTCCATTCCACATTCGCGAGAGCTCCACCACACAAGTACACCCACCCTCTCCTCTCCCCCTCATGCCCTCTCCTGTGCACCACAGTGAGAACTCACCATTAATCTCTTCACTATAGTTGATAGTTAGCTCGATCCCTCGATCCATCGACCGTCCATGGACAATAAGCAGTTCGGTTCCAAGTGCAATGCTCACCGGTGCGGGACTCCCAGATCGTGCAAGCACAAGGGGAAGGGCGGCGGCGGCGGCAAGAAGACGATAAAGGTGGTGTACACATCTCCAACCCCATGCGGGTGACGAGCAGCGAGGCGGGCTTCCACGCTCTCCTGCAGGAGCTCACCGGCCGCAACGCTGACCCGTCCAAGTACAACGGCGGCGCCGTCGACGTCGACGAGAGGAGCGGGGGCAGCCCGGCCGAGCCGCAGGGCACCCTGCCCAACCCCGTCAGCACCGTGGAGTCATCGGACGCCGCCGGGTTGCATCGCATGGGGCTGAATTGGAGAGAAGGCCGGAGTTCGCGTTTCCCTACGCTTGGACGAGTGATGCAGTTTGCATCCACTGGGCCGAGATGGATGAGGTATACAGGCAACCAAACACATGTATAGAAGACATGTTGCGTCCACTCATGCTATGCAAGCAACATGGAGGTAACCAAAGACACCCTTAATCAATCAGTAATGCAAGAAACAATGCGAATTGTGGTGATGTATCTTACTTTGCAAGTCCAGAAGCAAAATATGTTTATAACCTAGTTCTTTATATTGTTTTTTTAAGATGAGTTCCTTATATCTAGATGGACCTCAAATTACCCACAGATGGTTAGCCTTTACTTCATACTACTTCTGAGTTGGTTATTATTTTTCTTTGTATTATGTAGTGATTTATTAATTATTGGCTTCTGGGCATTCGAGCCGCTCATGTCGAGCTGCCGAGCCACTCAAGTTGAATCGCAATCCAAAGTATTAAGTACTAAGAATTACGTGGCTTACCATAGGAGACCAATTTTTTTTATACAAGCGCTTAACTCTTTATTTCATTGCTAAATACTATACAACTTACACTATTGGTGGCTACCCTAGTACTCTATCCAAAGTTTCAAATTTCATTTTCGGTTCACATCTCATTTGGCTAAATCTTGTTATTTCGGCCGAAATCCGAACGAAATACAAAAACCAAAATTTGAATCCAGTTTTTTCCACTGAAATTTCCGAGGTCTCAGTTAGAAATACCGAAATTTCGATAGAAATAGCCGAGATGTCGGTCCATTTGAAGCGAACAAAAAAGTGTTCAAATTGCATTAGAAAATTTTGGATTTTTTTGTATGCTTATGACACATCACTAATGTTCCTATAAAATTTGGAGATAATGATCAAGCTTGAGGAATTTTCTAAAATTCCTAAAGTGCAAAATATTGGAAAATGTTATCCCGCGGCTAGAAAAAATGGATTTTTTTTAAAAAAAAACATGAAAGAATTTATGTGACATTCCCTGTCTGTTTAAATGCAAATTACTAAGTTTTTGCACATAAAATAAGCTACACTTAGAAATCTCGGTAGCATTTCGCCTGATTTTTGGATTCAAACACTTCAACTAGGCAACATAATAAACGCAGTACATAATATGATCACAAATGATAAACATGTAAATTACATTCACCAACACCATGCATTCCATCCAACACAATTTGTTTCAAACATAATACACGAGACAAATACCTGTCGAAGCATGGATGACGCCGCAAACCACCGGACACTTGCAAGAGGCATAATTAAATAAGGAGTATGAACATTTATTGCAGGAATAAGTGTTAAAAGAGTGAAATGATCTTGTGGATAACTATGCATTGACGTACCGACGAGTAGCAGTAGGTGTATGGTGCAACGTCCACCTCTGCATCATCAACAATGATCTCGTCGTACTTCCTCTCGTGGCCTTGCTTGTAATCTTCCCAGGTCACGTCCCGCGATAGCCATGTGGACTTTCAGTGCTCGTAATGAGATATCTAGGTTAGCGAGATGTTCCTTCAGACGAGTCGCGCCTCCACCCTTCATAATATGGGTACAGTAGTTGCATTTAGACCCCTGCCCAACGCGCTCTCCATACTCCCAGACGGTACCCACACGATCTGCCTTAGAATCTACAACATAAGAAGACAGTGCTCATCAATTGGTGGAATTAATACAATACAGTGCAACTGATGAATACAATACAATGAACAAGCTCTTTTCAGTCTAAAAATGGCGCTTAGAATATTTTCCTCATCCATATGTTGAATTACACAACATAATAAGATCAGTACATAATATGATAAAAAATGATAAACATATAATAATATTGCTAGTTGTTCGTTGCTAGCCTACAATCGACATAAAGATTAGCAAGCTAATTATTCATAAGCATTTCACCGAACACCCTGTGTGCATGAAATAAAGTAGCAACCTTTGCTTCAAACCTACACATTCCAAGCTATCCAAGCTTCACAACAATAATATACTTGCAACAATCAACTCACTGGAGCATCAATACCCTAATATCATCATCCACGTAGTGACATAGCAAATAACTACATGTTTCGTCGTCATTAAACTATATCTCGGCTAAATCCGGCTACTACAAGCACAAATACACCACATAAAGACTATATGTTGGCAAGAACTACTTAAAATTCCCACAAAAAAAAGAAGAAATTTGTTACCTTGTTAAACTTGCTTGGGAGAAAATCTTGGAGCTTGGGGGCGAAATCTTAATAAATATGGATGAGATCTCGGTTGCTTCGAGCGAGAGCCACGCCAAAGGTGGCCGGAGCACCTGAGGAACGATCGAATCTGCGGCGGAGCAGGCCGATCGACGGCGAGTTCTAGATGGAGATGTTGTAGCACGGGATAAAAGGTTTGGGTGTCTTGAGTGCTCGGCCAAGGAAACTTCAGTGGAGTCCATTTTATACTCTAAGTGTTGACCGAGGCTACAAATGCCACTTACCCTACTGCCATGACAAGAAACATCGCATGGCTAAGTTGGTTTGCATAGCATGGTTAAGTTTCAGCCACTGAAGAATGTGGGTTTGAATCCTACCTTCAACACAATTTTTTTATTCTTTTTTGAATATTATGCAGCAGGGCAGTGCCTAAAATGCTATTGGTACAAAATCCGGTCATATCCGGTCAAGAAACATTTAAATCTGGTCTAAAAATATGAAATTACAACGAGAAATGACGAAATCTCGCCCAGATTTTCTAGTACTGTAGCAATTTGACCCCCCCCCCCAAAAAAAAAATAAATTCCCCATTCCGCCGGAATTATGAATCTTTGGGTGGTCTGAGATCCGAGATTTCGCAAAATTTCAGTGAGATTTCAAACCTTGACTCTATCTATGTGACCACAACTTGATGTGGCCTTGTAGTAGCTCATATGGCTCATTCATGACACATATGGCACACAGGGAGGAGGGCACCCCAATTATATATATAACCATTGGATGGATGACACTCGTCATCATCCTAACCCTCAACATCTAAATATCTGCTATCATAAAAATTCTAGGAAAGAGCACCTCCTCTTCATCCTCTTCCTTCAAAGTGATTTTGCCCTTCTGCTCCACCTCCTTCGAGGTAACTCTGCCTATCTGCTTGGCTAATGCTTCTTGATTAGCCAACAAATTCTCCAACTCCACCAATGATGGCTGTGTCGGCCATTCTCCTTCGGTGGAGTTGTCTCAACTGATGCCTAGCGCTAACTTCACTTGGCCAACGATCTTCACAAGAAGTCTATGATCTCTGGCAGAATCTATCCTTAGCACCTCTCGGTAACACATTGAGCAATGTAAGCACCCTTCACTTACTGAAGACTACTGCACCGATGATTTTAAGTGTCCAGCGCTTACTTCAAGACTCCTCCAACTATCCTGAACCGTGTGCTTTGATACCAATCAATGTTATTAAGTCGTAAAGTCGAGTCGCCAGAGGGGTGACTTGTCGACTTGGGCAACTAGTCGACCGACTAGTCACGACTAGCGCCCAGACTAGGAAGTATGTTAGTAGGACATGTCACATACTAAGTTGTAACAACAATTAAGCACATATACATATTGTAAAGCATGAAATGAAGAGAAGAACAACATAAGTATGATGGTGGGTTAATAACTTACTTTCTTGATGAACTTGACTCAGGATTTTTTCTATGTGAACTTGACTCAGGACATAGAGACGGGTGACAGCTTTTGCTATGTGAACTTGACTCAGGGCAGAGCATTACCCTTGAAATAAAAAGCATTACTAGAAGTCTAGAATAGAGCATTACCTGTGAAGATGGCTCGGACGAAGGATGCTAGGGCTGAGACGGCTCAGGCTGAGGAGGCTCCAGCGGAGGCTGCTCGGGTCAAGTGGAGGTGGAGGCGGCTCGAGCCGGGCGGAGGCGGAAGCAAAGCGGGCGGACACGGAAGCAGAGCGGGCGGACACTCCTCAGGCGAAGGCGAACGGACAAAGGCAAAAGTCCGAAAGTGGAGGCATAGGCGAAGGCGGGCGGAGGAGGAGGCAGAGGCTTCTCGGGCGTAGGCGGACGTTGCTCGGGCAAAGGCTGCTCCGAGGAAGGTGGCTTGGGCGGAGGCTGCTCAGGCGTAGGGGCATATCCCGGTAGCGCACGGGCGTATATCGATCTGGACTGGAGGCGTCTAGGGTTCGGCCCCCCATTCCGGGTATAAATGTCCCGATTGGTCATCCCTCTGAACATGGGCCGTTAGTCGACCAGCTAGAGAAGAGAGATTAGTCATGGCTAATCACCGATTAGTCGTCCAACCGCCTGACTAGTCGCTCCAGTCGAGTCGAGCGCCCTAGTCATGCTCCATGCACCGACTGAACGACTAATTGTGGATTAGTCGGCGACTAGTCGACGACTTAATAACATTGATACCAATTGTTGGGAATACCGGGAGTGGACCCTCAATACACACCAAGGAGACCCAGACACTCTACACCAACTATCCTAAGTTGGTTAGCCTTTCCTTCGTACTACTTAGTGTTTTATTAATTATTGGCTTCTGAGTGACTGAACAACTCACGTTGAAGATTCCGGACGATCGAGTCACTCACGTTGAATCACAACCCAAATCACTAAGTACTAATAAGTATGCGGCTTACGTGAGAGATCAACTCTTATACACGAGCTCAACTCTTTATTTCACTACTATAAACTTTGGTACAACACAACTCGACACTCTTGGCCTAGTACTCTATCTATCTAGCACTCTATCTATGTGCCACCTCTCATGGCTCTCCTCATATGGATCATGTATGACTTACATATGGCACACACCAAGGGGGAGGAGGGCACCCCTATTAATAGTGGTATATAGCCGTTGGATGGATGACACTTGTGAGGCGACCCGGGTAATTAGCCTAGGGTAATTAACCTCCACTTGGGCATTACCCTAAGTTAATTACGCGAATCTCGATATAGTAGCTAACAAAGTACCAGGCGTTCTAGTACTTTATCAGGTACCATACCGTGATCAGAATATTACAGCAGAACAATAATTAGAGACTGAACTGAAATATATTACATTCTAGCCACGCATGGCTTACATGTCCAGTGCGATAAGTTTACAACGGATCTAAATACAGCAAAAGTATTCCACAACGGTCACACTCCCTGATGACCGCCCAAAAGGAGAAACCTATCTGCTACAATCTTCTAGCGTTCTTGATTGTAGTAGTAGTAATAATAAGCATCATCCTGAAGTCCTGGTTCCTGCGTATCACCCTCAATCCACGCCTCAACAATGGATCCATCAAGTTCGCCTTCTAAGCAAAAGGGGGAATTATACAAGAGTGAGTACAACGTACTCAGCAAGCAGTAATAGCAACATAATGACATGAATTTCTCTATCCTTTTTCCACAGAAGCTCACTTTCCCTCAAACTTAGGTTTTTATTGAAATTAGGTTTTCTTTAAAGGTTGGCCACTTTTATTTTAAGATTGACTACTAGCACTTGTATATGAGACAAACTGATCTTCCGTAGCCTCCAATCCAGGAGACAGGCATGAATTCATGATTTTTAACCCTGCGCAAGTTTGTATCACTTTACCCATAGTGACCCTCCTCAGAGAGGCCCCAGAATGTTTATCTCTAATCCAGAAATAGATCTCCAGCCCTGTTACGGAGTCATGAACTCCTTCTCTAGGCAGTCCCATCGACTCGCGGCTAACAATTGTACTCCGACAGTTAGTCGTCGGCAGTAACTCTACCCATGGCTTCAAATATACCGCCATTTCCTTGGGACCTGTACCCCCACGGGCCTCCCGGCATATCCCAGGGGTACGCCCTATAAAACTTACCCAATGTGGAGATCTAAGTCCTTCATAGGACAACCTTTTCTAACCGTGTCCACACTATGGTTGATACTGTAATTACGGCTCAATGCCCAAGTGTAGTTTGTAAAATCCTTATATTCTAACCTATGTATAGGGCCCCACCGGCATGACAATCCTTCTCATCGGCGCCCTCTACCCATTATAATAATTATACGACCACAGATCCTTCCGTGAACAAGCCAAAATCAATTCTTTTCGTGTCACATGACACCAAACCAATTCATTTTCTCAACCACAGTTTCAACCGCATCCGATTTAAGATTTTTTGATCTGACATAGATTTTTTCATGCATGGATGATACACATAATTATACAGAAATCAATTTAAAAGACTTTCAACAAATATGGATCAAAGGGCTCTTGCCTGGAGTAGAACTGAAAGGTTCGACCTCGCTCGAACTGCTGGGGGAAGGTCTGGCGGGTTCGACTCGAGACCTGACAATAATAAGGGATTACTACGACAAATCAACCCAACATGCTACGGAAACCAATTCTCTACAGACAGCGTCAATCTAGCTAAAACCCATTAACTAACCCACATTTTCAATATTTTACAGCAATCCAAATTAGCAATTACAATTAGCACAATTATTATAACTTAATCAATTTTCTACCTATTCAACCGCGGCTTTTAGAAATTAAAATAGAAGTTTTCCTACTGTTCATAATATCGTGACTTAATCTACGAGAATCGCACGAACATAGCCTGTTTTCTAATTTTTCCCTTTTCTTCCCTCTTCTCTTCTTTTTCTCCTCTTTTCTTTTCTCTTTTTTTTTTCCTTTCCTCTCTTTTCTCTTTTCTCTTTTTCCTCTCCCCTTTTTCTTTTCTCTGCCCGACACGGTCGAAGCCTTGGCTTCTCCTCCCTCGGGCGCCCCTCCTCCAGGCCGACCGCTCGGCTCCTCCCCGACGACTCCCGGCGCTCGGCTGCTTGACGCCTCGGCCGCCGCCACACGCCGCCTGGACACCCCGGTTCCCTCTACTCCCCTCTCCCCTCTGCTCTCCCCTCGGCCTCCCTCGGCCGATCTAGCGCCGCCGCCTCTCTCTCTCCCTTGGCCGGCTCCCCAGCCTGGCCGCTCTCCCCCTCTCTGCCTACTCTCCCCTCTACTCTCCTCTCACTCCCTTCTCCCCCCTGGCCGAACCCTAGCCGGCTACCCCTCCTGGCTCTGATGGCCGAATAAGAATAGATGCTACCCGATCTCTTTTTCCTGAGAGTTTCTATTTGGTTCTTGCATATTTTACTTGTTGCCATACTTTTGATTTGCTATTTGGTCGGTGATGCATGCTCTAGAGGGACGGCCAGACAAAAATCTATGCAACCCTAGAGTTTCTGCTGAGACCACTACGAAGTAGTACTACTATTGCTACTAGGAACGGCTGTGCATCTGAGAAATCGGGGGTTCGGTTGGAGAGGAAAGGAGGTGAGGTTGCCGACTCTGATCTTGGGGGCTTCTTCTTGTTCTGGTTAGGCTTGTTCTTGAGCTCCTCCTTCGGTGGTTAGTTCTGGAGGTTCTTGGTTGGAAGGAAAGAAAGGAATGGAGAGGCTTGCCAGCTCTCTCTCTTGGTTAAAAGAATGGAGGTTGGTTGCTTGCTCCTTGTGACTGATGAGTAAAAAGGGGGTATGGCCCTGGCTTACTTGCTCGACGTGCGGGTCTGGGGGATGGACCTCCTGTCGGCTGGGCTTGTGACCGGTCAAGTGACTGTTTTTACTAGGCTCTCCCCTCCTTCCCATTTACTGAGTTTCTAAATGCACTCTCTCCTAATGACCGCAAATGCTACGGACACCCGCAATCCGACAGGTAAGTAGGATTGCCGAAGGATGAACCTGGTCTAGTGAGAGATGCCGACTACTTCACCCAACGGTCCTGGTATCTCTGATCAATACCTCGCTGGTCCGACAAAGACAATCCCCTTTCTCATCTATTCGTTCTATTCGCAATTTAAAATTTTCGCAAACAATTTACGTTAATTACTGCTTTAATTACTCACTACTACTATTATCTGCTTAGCTTATTTTCTAGGGTATTACAACTTGTCATCATTCTAACCCTCGACATCTAAATATCTACTCTCATGAAACTTCTAGGAAAATATTTAGATATTTCATCTAAAATATCTTACCTCTAGATGATTCCTAACTTTGCCATGAAGCATGGTGAAAAGGTTAGAAGATTGCCTAGAGGGGGGGGGTGAATAGGCTAATTTTAAATTAAAACAATTTAATGCAGCGGAAACAGGTCGGATATTCCGAATTAATATCGGAACTTCCGAAATCTTCGGAACTTCCGTAATTACTTCGGACTATCCGATTTGCTCTTGACACAAGGAGTCAAGTACAAAGAGCTATACGAAGACTAGCTCTAGACTACTAAAAAAGCACTTAAGAAAATCAATAATATGAATCAAGCAATTAGAGACAAGAGAGAGCACAGTAGTTTGATTCCCGGAGTTCGGATCATTGAGGGGATCGTACGTCTCCGTTGAGGAGGCTCCAAAGAGCCCGGGTCTTTTCCAACCCTTTCCTCCCAAACCTCGGTCACACTTGAGGCTTGGTTCCACTATTGGATCCTTTCCTTTCGGAGGCGGAGCCGGCCTTCACAAACTTCTCACGGCTTCCCACAATCGTTGGGGGCTCGTGAGCGACGCCTAGCCGTCTAGGAGTCCTTCAACCTCCAAGAGAAATAAATGCACTCGAATCTCGATCTTGGAGAGGTTCTCTACTTTCTCAAGATGAATAACCACTTAGCCCTTGACTTTCAATCACACTTGACAAACTCTCACTCACTAAATGATCCCTAAGATCAAGGAGGAGAGAAAGCTCAAAGTATGCTCTAGAGAGTGCTCAAGAAGCTCAAGAGTTCAGCCTAAGCAAAAGTGTAACAAGCAAAAGGAGTGGGAGAGGGGTATTTATAGTTTTGAATCAAAACTAGCCGTTACCCTCGCACTCAGCCTCACATCGGAATGTCCGACAAGAACTTCGGAACATCCGATGCGTGCAAACTCCCAGACTTGGAAAGCTTCCAACGGTCGAAAACAACAAGCATCGGAATGTCCGATAACAACTTCGGAACATCCGATGACACCCTGAAGGGAACCAAGCTAAACACTCTAAGTTCTCATCGGAATATCCGAAAATAGGCATCGGAACATCCGAACCAAACAGAAGGTTCCCAAACAGGACAACAAACGCCGGAACTTAGAAGAAACAACTTCAGACGGTCCGAATGAGCGTAGAGCACCCTTTTTCTCGACAAGACATCGGACATTCCGATACCAAGGATCGGAATATCCGAAGCAAACAGAGGGTTCTCAAACAGAACGATAGGCATCGGAACATCCGGCAAACAAATCGGAATGTCCGACCCTAACAAAACACAACGGACTAAAGCACAACTACACTTCGGAACTTCTGAAACATCGGAATGTCCGATACAACTTCGGAACATCCGACTAGAATTTTACCACAAACTCATTCCGAAGCTAGAGAGAACACTTCTAACCCTTGAGAGACTCAACTAAATTCATCTTGAGTGAGGAGATCATCTCTAAGTCAATTTCAATGCATCCCTCTTAATAGTACGGCATTTCTATGACTCAAAAGATTAAAATTACAAGCTTAAATGCCGTTTTTCTTACTCAACGCTGCTCGGGAACACTTCGCGTACAAAGACGATCTCTTCTTGAAGCGTTTGCCTGTTCATAAACTAGTTGAACACATTAGTTTCTTTAATCGTTTGTCATTAATCACCCAAAACAAATTTAGGGGGCCTAGATGCACTCTCACATGGTTCTAGCATCATCCATGGAAAATATATATCCACTATGTATACTCCCAAATATTCTAGAATATTCCAAGTATGCATTGTTAATTCTCAACACTTCTATTGTGAAAAAAGTTATGCCTTTAGGTAGATTATTGATTTAGACCATTTGGTGATGGATTGGTGGATTGATAGTTGTTTCCATGCCAATCAGGGCTGTTAAAATAATTTAGGTTGATATGCCGTGCGTTAGCCTAAAGTGATGACGTTGTTTTTATATCCATTGACCATGGAAGAGGTGATCGTATCATAATATGTGTTACCATTTTTAGACTAATAACTGGGTTCGTAGGAAGGAAAGGAGTGTAAACTTCGGTATCTTTCTTTCTACAAGGTTCTACTGCTCAATTTTTTTACATAACTTAAATGTGAATTTGTGGCCTTTCTTGTTCCAGAGAACCAGTTGCAATTCATTCTTGTTTTCTCGTGCAAGTCGTCCTCTTGATAAGTACTCTTGCTTGTGGCTGTTACTCATGCCCTTGCCCAGTTTCTGAACTGTCTTTTTCAAAGCAGATTCACTGGCTGCTAAGTTGTTGGTGTTAAGGATATATTGTGTCTTATAGATAAGATATTGTCTGTTATAGATAAGTCCCTCATGTACTCTATATATTGTGGCCATTAGCCTCATATTGAATACAAGTCCTATTCATAACATGGTATCAGAGCATAGGTTGAAACCCTAGCCTCCCATCTTCTTCCGCTGCTGCTACCCCCGGGAGGAGCAATCTCCACTCCTGGGGGTGGCCACGCACTTGTGTCTGTTTCGGCGGCTATCCTTGTCGCCTTTGATCCTTCTCCCGCCGGCCGACTGCCCTGTGAAAGATTGAGATAGATCTTGAAGCAACCTCTGTTCCTACTCGAGTTCGGTCGACACCCGTCGAGGATGCCATCTGGATCTTCACGCGCTTTGCCCTGCTCGCGTCGGTGCTCCTCCATCGTCGCCTTTGGCTGTTCCCAGATCGGATCGGCTCCCCCCCCCCCTCTGCTCGACAACGTCGCCGCCTCGGATCTTCTCCGCGCTCGACTGCCGCACGCACTCCTCGGCGTCTTCCAAGCCATCGCCGCCTTCGCGGCCTCTGCGACGCATCACAGCCCCCGGTGCTTCGGCCCCACCGGTTGTCTGCGCCACTTGCACCAGCTACTTTCGGCTTCCGTGCCGCTACCCTCGATCTTCTACGTCGGGGCCGCCTCCTTCGGATCCACGTCGACCGGACTTGCCGCTGGTCCACGTGAGCTCATCCTGTGCGCTCGTGAAGATCGGACTTGTGTTTTCTTTTCCTTCAAGAGTTCAGACTTGTGTCCACAAGGAGCCACGAGATTTGCGGCTGAAAGAAAAGACGAGAGGACAGTTCACATCCGTGAGGGGCTTCCAAGTCTTTGACCAGTGAAGCTTTGGCTTTTGATTTAGGCTCCTTGGCTTGAATCCAGCTCTTCTGATTGGCTCTATGGTTTCTGGCTACTGGTTCGACTCTCTGGTTCAGCTAGGCTCGGCTCATTTCAGCATAGCTCTATCATCTTGGATCTTTCGTTGGTTTGATGGCTTTCAGGCTACTGCTTTTTAGTGGTGCGGCTAGTAATTCCTAATATTTTCTTTAGTCTTCCGTTGCGTCCATCCAAGTCTTTAGCATCTTGATTCTATCGTCGCTCGGCTTTTTTATCGGCTCGGCTCATTCTGTCAACTTCGATTACCTCGGCTCGACTCGTTTTGTCGGCTTCGTCGGTTCTTCTTCGTCGACTCAGCTCTACTGCTGGCTCTTCTCCATCGACTCGGTTCTTCGTTGGCTGTTCCTCGCCAGCTCGATTTTTCAAGAGTTACATGCTACGACGTCTACTTCAAGACTATGATTTTGGATTTTCCCTATTTTAGTTCATCCCTTCCAAATACAATGCTATTGCATACACCTTGCATTTGTGGGGGGGGGGGGTGTTAAGGATATATTGTGTCTTATAGATAAGACATTGTCTGTTATAGATAAGTCCCTCATGTACTCTATATATTATGGCCATTAGCCTCATATTGAATACAAGTCCTATTCATAACAGTTGGCACCATCTGTTATAGATGTTCCAACACATGTTCTAACATCCAATCTCAAATGCATCCCTGATGCCATGTTTGACCCCGTTTCTTGTTTCATTCCAGGTTGAAGCTGCCTATGACATGCTGCTTATGCAGAGCTTATCGCAGCGGAGGGCTGGCAAGGTTGTTGATAGTAGCATCCGCTTCGCTGATGTTAAACCTGTTAAAAGTGCAGGAACAGGCACTGTCGTGCAGTGGATGCAGGCAACCATGAAGAATGTGCCGGTGACATTTGAGACTCCATCTTCGAGCAGCTTGGGCATCCAGTCATGTGTTTATGGTGCACTCATGGTTTTCACTTATGCTAGTGGAAGCTCAACATCTTTACCATCACTGTACACTAGCCCTGATGTGCCTGGATTTATCTTAGCAACAGGATTCGGTGCTTCATTGTATTTCCTGACAAAGAAAAATATGAACTTAGGTAAATTGCTCCTTCAATTTTATTTTGTATGATGTTTTGCATTAGTACATTTTGGACATGCTGTTCTTAGTTTCTGTAAAGTGCTGCTTTAAATCCTGTTTGATTTCTATATGAAAGACACAGAAACACTGTTCTAAACTAATTTTGAATTCGCAACGTGTCCTATATTACCAGTGATATTATCAATTACATTATTAACCTTTTTGGTAAATCTAGTTTTTCTCACCTTGGTGCAATAGTCATTTAACATGAACCAGTCTGTTGTCGTTTTATCCAGAGCTCTAGAGATGAGCATGCTTAGAGATCCAAAATCCTTTACGATGGTAGTTCACTGTACTACCTTTGGTCTTCAATTGCTTGCCTACAAAGTTGCTAGTGAGTGAGCTTGTGGGGATCTGACTGACATAAGTCCACAAACCTCCTACCTGCTTTTGTGCTTGTTATGACACTGTTTACTTGTGGGAGGAAACCTTGTCCAATACCTTTGATTACGGCTGCTCTTATGCCAACCTTCCTGCTTCGATTTAGAATGGCATGAACATTTGTGGTCCATTGTGCAGGTAAGGCTGCCTTGATTACCGTCGGAGGACTTGCAGTCGGTGCGACAGTCGGATCTGCTGTGGAGAATTGGCTGCAGGTTGATATCATGCCCTTTCTAGGCATCCACTCCCCCGCTGTTGTTGTCAGTGAATTTATTCTGTTCTCCCAATTGTTGGTATCGCTGTTTGTTAGGTAGGATCTAAGAACAATCTGTCCGGATGACCTGTAAAAGGAGTCAGGGAAATGCATCTTTTTCACAAAAGATGGGAAGCAGCTGTGTATAGCAAACAATATATCAACATCTCCATCCTTTGTACTTTAAACATCACTTGTATCTACTCTTCTTGATCTCAATTTCACTCTTCCTTTTTATTAACTTGCATGGATTGTGGAGTGTGGATTGTGAATTTCACTTTCTGACATAAAACTACACCATTAATCCTTTGCAATGTAGTAAAGGGCCTAAAGGCATCAAACTACAACAAACAAGTGCTGGTTTCCTAGCTGAAGATCTTTGTCATCCGACCAACCCCTTACAACGAACTTTGTGTGCCGCTGCAGTTCTGTCGGTAAGTTGAATATGAAAATTTTACTCTTTAGTTTATTATGATTTCAATGGCTTATAAATAAAAATGATGATGTTGGATGGTATTTGTAGTATCTACTTCTGTTTGGATTGCTTTGTATCTATGTGATAATGATAAGTTGTGAATGCGGATGCTTAGCATGATTGATGGGGGTATTTATTGGAGATAGCTTTCAACTTCAACTTTAGTTTCCCTTACCCCAAAACCTAACCTAACTCTATGTATTGTTTGTCAGCTCTTTAGAAATCCTGTGTATTCTAATCTAGTGTACTGTAAAAGAGCTCTTCTTTTACACTATACTCCAGTAGAAAAGGTCCTATCGGATAGTTGAGTTCTTTGGAAAACAAGCTTAAACACTTTGCCAATCATCCTTGTCTTCAGGTTGAAATTTGGTTGCGAGCTAAGCTATACCGACTTTTGTGGATCACTGCCCCCCCAACTGGGCAATTCCTGATCCAGCTCACCGCGTCAGGCAGGCGAGCTGCAGTCGTGTGCCGACCTCCCGCGAAGGAGCCTTTAGGGTCGCAAAATCTGTGTATTGTCTGTTTCATGTCAGTGAAATGACGCTGATTGATGTTTCAGAGAAACCATGGACCTGATCAACCTCGAGAGGCCAAGTCATGCGCCCAAATTCTTAAACCGAAGTTGCTGCTCCGTACCTACCTTGAGAGCAACCTGCTACAAATCACTAAAAGTTTAGATCTTTACAGGTCAAAGTCGTGCACCCAACATTATCTCGAAGCCTTCATATCAACACGAAAAATGGGGGACATGATGGACAATTACGAAAAGATGTTCTGGACAATTTACAACCACCTGTCCTCTCATGGGTGAAGAGAGAGGATAAGAATAAAAGGAGGGGGAGAGAGAGAGAAGGATGGCGTTGCTAAGGAATAATCTAATCTTATACCTCGCTATCAGTACACTAATTACCAGGTGAAGTCTAAAACAGTTTTACAATAGTAACACAGCCGGAGTACACTACACTTGATCACGGCAGCTGCTTTCACCTCCATCTGCATTGCGCTCTGCAGATGTCCATGTTCTTTTCAGTATAGCTTATTCAATAGGTACTGCTTAACACTGTGGGAGCCGAGAAAGGTGCAAGGGAATTTGCAGGGAGGCTGACACCACCCCCTCGGAGTGAAACTGAAGGGCTTTTGCTCCAGCTAGCTTTGCTTGTGGCATTCAGATCAAGAAATACCACAATCACAGTTATATCGTCATGGAAATGACGCCTCACCCCACGATCAATCTTTTTGAGGTCTGAATATCTCATCTCCCTTTTCTTGGCTGCTTCTTGCATCGCGACTTTAACTAGTCTTCGAGCAATCCCCTGGTGAAGAGAAATTACATATTTTTCAGGAAAGGATGGAAATAATCTCACTCCAAAAGTTGGCAGAGTTTTGAGAAAAGTAGTAGTCTAGAGATGATATGCAGCTTAAGTTTTGTCTAACGATACCAGGTTGCACTACCGTTTCTTGAAATACCACTTGGAGTTCAAAATAACATGACAATTCTGAGTTAAGTTAATACTCTATGCCAAGTGAACACACAGGCATCCACATAAAACTGCAACCCTCTGAAACGTATGACATATCAATACTACAGTGAATAGCTTATGACATTTTTTTAAACAAGAATATCTTAGGACAGGAATATATGTAAACAAAATATCAGAGAAAAGATGTGATCTGTAAGAGTGGCGGAACAGCCGAGCATACAGCTATTGTCAAAATTATTAAGACTTTCTATCCAACCATTTTTGTGCTCAACACTTGGGGAATAAAACAATCGCAAGTTTAGATTGTTCATGCAATTGTAAACTTTGAACAATCTAATATGTTTTCTCTCTAACATATATTTTGCATTCTTGCACAAAATCCATCACATTGTGAATAGCATAACCTGGAACTTCAAGTTTCAAAGATGATCAAAGTTATTACCCTTTTTACCCTCAAGTGAAAAATGCACATCCATTCACTCCCGTGCAAACAAACGAAGGCCTAACGTAATTCAACATTAGATATGCATATACTTCCAACATGTTGATCATATATCCAATGAAATGGAAGATTATTTAGCCTTGAAAGAAATTTGGATTCCAATCCATGGAAAATTGGAAACTGGAGTGTAGGAGAAGAATGCATACATTACGAGGATTCCTTTGGACAAGGTCAACTGCTTCCTGATTGCTGAGGTGCTCCCATAGCCCATCAGAAGCAAATATAACAAATTGATCATTCGGTTGTATTTGGTGTACAGCAATCGCAGGTTCAGAACTAAGAATAGGCTTATTGAAAGTTTCCCGAAGCCGAAACTTGCTATGAAGAGGTTCTCTGTTATACTCCGGTCTTTTTAGATATACATCTCCGATAGATCTCGAGATCTGCAGTCATAGGTTGTATTTTTTTAAGAAAAACACTAGGAGAGTATCCTACTGTACATATTTGATGCAATATAAAAGAGGGAATTATTACAAGAACCTCACAGGTTGTATTGTACATACAAAGTATTACGATATGACAAAAATCCCCGATAGGCAGTAATTGATGGTGTTAATTAGCACGGCATTTAAGTGAAAAATATACATTAATGAAGTGGAACGTGCGTGCCTGCAGAATGCATCGATTTCTCGTGTATTATGGTTGGCATGCTTTCCTTTCACAGAAAAGCATAAACATTAAGCTAATATGGCCATATGGGAGGAGGACAAGAGGTATCAGTCATCGCGATAACATTTATACTGCCCTCCAGGTTATATATTACCGTTCACCTTTGTTTAGATATAGAAAAGGCATGTTACACTATGATGACGTAACTATAATGAGTGCAGATAGCTTTAGCTCCGAGAATGAAGACTTACCTAATACCCAACTTTTAAGAAATAATGCAAACACAAAAAGTAATTATCCATACCCCCACAATGAGAGAAGTGGAATTACGATGACAGCAATAGATGATGTCAAAAGTGTGATGACTTTCAAAAACAAATTAAATGTCTAGGCAAGTCTAAACTCTGTAGCAAACTAGCAACTTGATGTTCTTTGTATCACAGACTTAACAGTACAGAATTTTGACTACCTGGATGAGACCCTTCACTCGCCAAACGTTGTGTTTTAGAACCACAATACGTGGATCATCAGGATGTGATGACTGCAGCTCTTGCCTAACTTCCTCATAGCACGCATTGTGCTCTGATGATAACTGCATGGCCAGAACCTCACCAGTTGCCTTGACAAGCCTTCCAAGAACCGCACGCGAGTCACCAAGGTTCGCAACATAGAGAGTCCCAGAGCAAATTACACCGACCAAGCAACAAGAGCCTACTGCTGCAATCTGAGGCTTCAAAGGCCATTCCTTGCTGACTAGAGAAAGGAAGCCTTCCTCGGTGGCTTGGAAAGCTTTCCGGATCACATCTGCTGACATGCACTTGTGCTCAGTTGCAAATCCTGAGAAGGAAACAGTTTATCATACACTGACACAGATAAACAAAGCTAATAATAAGTAACACAACAGTCATGAAGACATCATCAGTTTCAATCACTGCGCAATTTACGATGCAAATTTACAAATAAGATCTACTGAACCAATAATGATTCTCAATTTTCTGCGAGCAATGAATACTGATGCACTTCTTCTTCTTCTTTTTTGTGAGGTAGCAATTAGCGTCGTCATCATCGCAATCATACTCAATAGCCATACTCATGCAAATGCCACACATGATCAAAGTAACACAGCAAAAGGTTGGCATTTGATCATCATCACTGCCTCCAAAGCTTGAATTAAAGCGAATAATCAGTAATAGCTTTCACATATAGAGCCCTTACTCCTGAGATGGTGGAACATGTGGTTATTGATGAACCGAGACGTCTCCGGGCCGCCATGCCCATCATAGACGCCGACGAAGGTACCTTGCGGGCCGGGCTCTGACATGGAGAGCGGGCCGGACTCCACCTGGCTCTGGTCCTCCAGCAGGTTATTGGCCTGCACCACCGCCATGGAGAACTCCCCGGTGGTTAGCTGGCCGGCGTCCTTGTACCACAGCAGCCCGTCCTGCCGGCCGGGAACGTCCGAGCCCTTGCCCCGGTGCCCGGCCCGAGACCGCGGGCCCCAGCAGGACTTGAAGTAGTCCATCACCGCGGCCATCATCCCTCATCTCACCCTCTCCTCCACGCAGTTTCTTGACGGCATCCCGAGACCCAGCTCTCTCTAATCTCCACCGTCTTGCTCAACTTATTTCTCCACTCTGCATTTGAAGCCAAACAGAATCAACATGAGTTAGATCAATTCATACACAGGAACTGGATAGCAGGTAAGGATCAAGAAGTTGCATCCACCCCCATTATCTCAGATGTATCAGGAATCATCCAGTGTAGAGTACTAAATCAGATCAAGAAAGAGCAGTTGAAGCTACTCATCAGCTGAGGCCAAGAAGACATGTACGGGTTTGCTTTGTTCGCGGTTTGGCAATGGTGGATGAGGAAGAAGAAGATAATGGCTTCACCTTTTCTCTAAGAACTCCCTGTCCAGTGCGTGCTCGGATTCTTGGAATCTGCCGGGCAAGTGCCTCAGATCTGGATTGCTATGAACTCAGGCACACGAACAGCAAGGGTTGGTTGGGCTCGTGGCTGCTCTCCGTGATCAAAGAGAATCAAGCAAGGAACTTGACCAAAAAAATTTCTCCTTTCTATTGCTCTCTTTTACTTTCTCTCAGTAGCTCTGCCCAATCTTGAATACTTGAAGAAAGAGCTCAGAGGTCTCTTCTCTTCTCTCTCTCTCCCCCCCTCATGCAGAGAACTACATACACACCCAGGTGAGCACAAGCACAAATCCAAGGAGACAAAAAATAACCATTAAAAGAAGCAACAAGAGAGAGCTCAGGGCCAGCAAAGCAGGGGTCAGAGATGGGCTCTACCAAATACCAATCGTCCAATCCTAATTGCTGCGTGACTGGTGGTGGTGTAAGGCTTTTGTTCCCTTGAATCAGTTTCCCCCTTCACTCATGAGTCATGACTCATGACTCACCTCACCTTGCAAGAAAAGCACCTTTTATAATGGTCTTCTTGGCTTACAAAAAAAATGGCCTTCTTTTTTATATTAATTTTCATTGACATAGTACTATTGCCGTATTGCGTGTGCCCTTTTTATTGTTGTTAGTCTTCCCTTGAATTCGTCGGCTTTTGTTTCCCCTAGTCACATTTTTCGCTCTACTAAAGTACACATGAGAGGATCCTTTATCAGTTTTAAAGGCGATACATGTTGCTACGAACAAAAGGTCAAAGGAGGGCTTATGTGTTTGTCAAATCTAGCCTGGAAAAGCCCCCCACATGCATCAATTGAAAGGTCAAAGGAATTGCTTTTTTTTTTTTGTTTATCGAACAAAATTTTTTGTCGACTTCGAAACAATTATCACATACTCACAATTGATATAGGTAAGTATCTGGTAAAATAGAGTTAATTGTGTAACCAGTACAATACGTAAGCTTATCCGTTCGATCTGTCTTCGATAGCTATGATGTAGAGCGATCCCACATTGCAAAAAATGGCTCCGCCTCCATGCCTCTCCCTCACCCTTCTGTTGCTATCTTCCCAAACTGAAGAAATCTCCAAATCGCTAGGGCATTTGGACGCAGCCACCCCTCATCGCCGCTCTCCTTCCCGACTCCATCATCTGCCACCTGTGTCCGCGTCCATCGTAGACCCACAACTCCTCTGCGATGCGTACAACGTGGGCCATGACCTGGACACAATGAGCCACATCAACCGCGCTGCCTCCCTGATGAGCTCCTGTGCCTCCCCCGTTGGCCGCGATGCGACGCCCATCGACATGCTGCGACCCTCGACGGCCCTCTCCCCCCTCGCTGCCCACTCCGGAGCCCACCCAAGAAGTTGACGTTGATGTGCAAGCAAGAACACCAAGAATCCGTGTGCTTAGTTGGTGAATTGATGGATGTAGCTGTTCCTATGTACTTAGTGGAAGAAATTGTACAGACGTATCTCTACTCTTCAATTTTGTTTGTGAATGGAAGCCTCTGTGAATTTCAGCTGTGGAATTCTGAGAATTCTGAGACATGCTGCAACCATTTGAGAGGGAGAGAGAATCATCAATTTTGAACTCGCTTGCTGTAACAAAATTGCATGCTTTCGTCGGATTGCGTAGCCATGCGAATGAGATGGTCAAACTTGTTAAGAAGGAGATGGTAAAAAAAATCTATGCTCTCGTTCAATCACGCGCCAGGGAGCAGCACGGGCGTCGCATCGTGGCCAATGGGGGAGGCGCAGGACGGCAGGAGCTGGGGGGGGGGGGGGGGGGGGGGGGCGGCGTAGTCGATGCGGGGTAGCAGCCAAACCAATGTATCCTGGCCATCGAGGGAAGATCGGACGTATCAGCTTGCGTGCTGCACTGGTTACACAATAGACTTATTTCACTAGATGTGTTGCCATCTGACATTACGAGACCCGAAAGAGAATAAAACCGAGCTCTGGTTAACCGCCCGCAATACTCCATTTTTAAACTGCAAATTAAGGAATGGGAATAAAAAGAGGCCAAACAACTTGAAGTTACTACGGAATGATGATGTTTGGAGAGAATTCCGGAAGATGAGCGTTACTGTTTCTGAAAGCAACAAGCGCGTCGCAAAAACAATAGATGCGCGCTGGTGCATGGCCATGGAAACTACTGTGTATATGCTCAAAAGTGCCAAATACAGTAAGGTAGCATGCACGATTCTTTGGACATTCTACCACTTCTTTCATATACAGATATACTAGTTCATGCCGGTGCGTAAAAATTGATAACGAAAAATAAAGATTAAAAAATAAAAAAAATTATTTCACAAGATCAAACATCTATCTTTAACGCTTCGTTTCTTGCGAAAGCTGGCTAATTAAAGCAACGCTTCGTTTCTTGCGTAGGGCAATTAAGCAGGGCAATTAAGTAGGACAATTAAGCGGCAATTAATGACGTGGAAAGAACAGACCACTGCCACCAAGTGCTGCTTTAGAATAGTAGAGAAGAGACTACTGCTATAGCATTGTACCGGACAAATCAGCGTAACATCCTACCGCACGCGGAAATCTGGTCAAGGACCGGAGCGCTAACCAAATCCAGTACGCCCGCACGGGTTAACTGCGACCAAGGCCATGTTTGGATCCATTAGCACTAATAGTTAGCTAGCTAATTATTAGTTGGGGGCTAACTATTAGCTAGCTAATAGTTAGCTGGGGCTGTTTGGATGTAGTAACTAATAGGTGGTTGAAAAATTAGTTGTAGGTGGAAATATCCATTATACCCTTGCACTAATTACCTGTTTGCATCCCTCCCCGTCCGATCCCGCCATGTCTTTGGTGCGACGCTGAGACTGCATGAGTTAACGAAATACGCCTAAGACTCCATGAGCTTGGACTCCATGTTGAAGCACAACAAGCATACAACAGATGACCCTTTAAACCTTTTAGCATTCCGTTGCGTGCAATACTACCGAAATAGGTAATCTTGTACTAGCACTTGCAAAATACAATAGTAGACTCAAACAACATTATGGTATATGAATAAAAATTGAGCTGCTTATCGTGCAAACAAATTTAAATATTTGTCCGTTCAAATAGCCTCTCTCGATCACTCTCTTATTGCAAACAAAGCATTGGCAAGATTATCACGAAATACATTCATGTCTTAATCTTCGTCACCAAAATGACTATTAGCACCACTTCGTTGAGAAGAAGATGCCGTCGGGATGGGTATGTAGTTTTCGTCACGATCACACATGTCAAAGTCTGCATCCGTCATTGCACTTTCTCGAACGAAGTTATGGAGGGCCATGCATGCAAGTATTATTTTGGTCTTTGTTTTCTTTCTCGGACTAGTAACACATGCACTACTGGTACTTGCTCTTTTCATACTAGTAGTACTCATAGGACTCCCATGATTACCTTCATCACATTCGTCACCTTTGCCACCAATGTCCTCACCAGGAATAGCTGACGATGATCCATCCACAAAGGTATGCTCAAACATCATTTCAAGTTGATCAAGACACTCAGGGGGGCCAGACCTGAGCTTCTTCCATTCAGATTTGCCCTGAACATATAACATTGGCTTGAATCAACTAGTACAGAAACAAAAACATAGTGAACAAGTATTATTCGAAAAAAGAGTGCACAAGTACCTTTGTGTGGTCTCTCCAAAACTTTTAAATCACCACCACCGTTCCATTCGCCTGGCCAAGTCCGGTTTGTTTGTTCACCACAACCAAAAGCTATATAGCGACTTAAGCTGATCCCATCTATTTTTCAACTGAGTTTTAGTGCCGCAACCTGTGCTTATATGGTACTTCTCACTATGTTCTTATAGGCTGTATTGGTCATTAATCCATTATTTCTATTACCAGCCCTTATTTCTTCAATACAAATGTCACAGAACACAACATTATTGGCCGAATTCCAATTAGCCTTGTCATATTGGTCCTCCCTCTATTGCCCATTTGCCAAAAAAATATAAGCACTTGTCAGCCTTGTCATATTAATCTGGTACTGTATTTGCTACCCAACAATTTTTACTTGTCAGCATTAGTGTATAATTTTGTCATATTAATGAATGTATGCAACAATAGATACTGCATGGAGGTATGCAACAATATATAATTTTGTCATTCAATTTGGGACAGTACAAGCATACAAGCACAACAAGCATATTCGTACAAGCATAACAAGCATATTCGTACAAGCATATTCTGTACGCTAGTTTCACTTCAGAATTTTTTTTGTAAGTTCTGTGCTATGTGCTTGGCTATTGGATCTGATAAAATATCCACTCAAGCTAGAAGAGAAGCTATCATCAATGGTCTTTGCTAGAAGAGAAGCTATCATCAATGGTCTTTCTAGTCTTTCAAGTGTGCTTTATTGGGTTAACAATGTATCATGTAGTCAAGCAAATTGTTGTTTGTCATTGTCGTTTTCAAAGGACGTGTATATCATTTTACTATGCAAGCAATGTCAGTGAGGTTCTCAAACTAGATTCTGAAGTGAAACTAGCATACAGAATTGTGAAATCAGTGATTCCATAGGAAAGCACTGGAATCAGAACTTTTGATGAATGAATACTTATGCTTTTTGTGAAACTAAAAGATGAAAAGATAATTTTGTAGTCGAATTTTGGACAGTACAAACATACAAGCATTCACATAATCAAAGATCTGGCTTACATAATAGGATACAAGCACAACAAGCATACAAGCACCATATTCGTACAGAATATAAAAGGCATGCAGACGGAAAAAGCATCATACAAGCATACAAATGATCAAAGATTAAATGCGAAGGAGAAAAATGCTTCTTGACGATCCATGACCGAAACCTTCATACTCTTCCTCCAATCAGAATGCATAGTCCTGGCCAAGGATTGCCACCACTCCCGCGTGATCGCCATAAAGCTCCCCTTGGCCGAGGCGTTCCACCACTTCCACTTGCGGCAGCTGACGACCAGTACCCCGACCAGCTAGGGCGTCGGCGACCGGAGAGCTCTCTGCACCTCTGGTAGCCAATCCGGCCGTGAGGAGCTCGAATCGCCTCTCGCCGCCGTGCAGCGAGGTCTCCACCGGATCCGGTCCACGGCACCTGAAGTATCTCCTGGTAGGACATGAAGTCGGGGATGTCGCCGGCCTGGGAGTTGAGATCGAGCACCTCCACTCCACCGCCACGGCTTCGAGAAGGACCGCCACGGCCGCCGAGAGAGTGGGCCGGCTCTGAGAAGGAAGCCCGGGCGGCGGGATTCATGGGCGGCGAAGTGAGATCGACGACCGCATCGTTGTCCTGGTTCTCCCCAAAAAAATCCATCGGATGTGGCGGCAGTTGCTACGATTGGGCGGAGAGATGGGCGGCGGAAGAGAGACGGGTGGCGGCGGCGAAAGGTCTGCGGCGGAGAGACGGGTGGCGGCGGAGAAATTGACAGCGGCGGCGAAGAAATCGGGGGCGACGGCGGAGAAAAAGAACCTAGCAGGAGCGGCGCTAGAGGATGCAATTGGAGGCTCGAGAAGATGGTTTCCCCAGGCAGCGGAGAAAGGGCAAAGGAGATGTGCCGAGGGCTATTTGGTCATTTCACCACCTATTAGCAGGAATTAGCAGGGGGGAGGCAGCTAATGAGATAACAATTAGCTGGGTTAGTGGCTAATTGTTAGTTGGGTTATTAGCTGGGATGTTTGGATCCACTTTAGCTACAAGAGTGAGTGAGCACGACTGTTCGCTCTGCAGGCCGTCGCGCGGGGTTAGCCAGATCGGTTACACCGCCTGGTCCCAGCAGCGTCTCGTGGGGGCCAAATGGGCAATGCGGTTCGATGGCGACGGCGATCAGATTAGGTCGTGACAATGCGACGTGGTCCACCGCACCCACTCATGGATGGAAATCATGGAACACCAACGCGCGCCGGGCGAGGACCTGGACTCGCTGCGTGCGATGCGATGCGACGACGACGAGTAGGAGTAGAGTAGGGGGGCGTTCGCTTTGCGTCGAGCTGTGGGTGGGTGTGCTGGTGGGGTGGTGTCTGTCACGCCCGGACCCATCAAATGGGCGGACGGTTGGGCTACCTAATCGCCCAACTATGCGCTGCGCCCGCGCGTGCCCTGCCGCGGCTGGTGGTTTTCCCTTTCTCTCCCCCGTCCCCGCGCTCTCCCTGCGCGCGTTGGAGGAGTGGATTTGGAGGCAGCGCGCGGGCCACTCGCCATGCACCGCGCCGCATCATTGCGCGGCCATGGCCTATCGGTGTCGCTACTCGCTGGGCTAGAGTACTGGAGTGCGCCGACGACTGGTCATCTCGAAAGGGGCTCCGTCGATCGGCCACGTGATTGACAGAAAATCAACTATTGGCCACCTTGACTGGCAATAAGATGTGATTGGTGTATGCATATTTCACCTTGCCGTGTTGGCCAGTTTGGAAGACAGGAAGGGCAAGCAGCGATCCATCATCTATCGAAGCCAGGTAGGGATGACAGTTTTACTCACGAGTTTAGGTACCCATGAGTACCTGATCTAATAAGAGCGGGTACGGATAGCACTTTATATTTATAGATTTTCGGATTTAGGTACCCGATAAGACCATAGAATAGACATGGGTGTCAATTTGTACCGATGAGTGTCCTATAACATGTGGGCCTAGTTTTATAATATATATATTAAAAAAACAAAACCCTAACACTCAGTCACTCACTAGTTTTTAGAAATAAAATATAAACATCATTTTAATACTTGAACTTCTGTTTTTATAGTGGCATTTAATTATATGTTTATCGTTAAATTGAGATAATATAGGAATTATTTGAGCCCTTTATTGAATAAGCTATGAGCACAACCGTGATGAGTATGGGTACCTATTAGGTTTGGGCGTGGGCAAAGATCTGTGCCCGATAAATTTAGTGGGTTCGAGTGGGTGGCACGAGTTTAGATTTTAAATTTGGATCTGAAATAGTTATACCTGAAAGTAACCACCCGATTGCCATGGATCCAAGGCTGGACGTTGCATAGAAAAGGGCACTTGGCCCAATAATTGGACTAGAAGCCCTGTAGAAAACTACCCGCTTCTTCGTTCATGGCTCTGTGCTACTGGCCCCTGGACTCCCTACTGTAGTCTCGGCCATCCGATCCGTCCAAGACCTGTCCCGCTTGTGATCTGAGCCGTCTAGCAATCGCTAGCTGCTACTGGTGCTACAAGCCATCTTTTGTGGTCTCCAATTCAATCCGGTTTTTGCTCATGTGCTCCCAAAAACACGATGTCGCTTCTACGTTGTTGTCGTAATGTATTGGAGTAATTCGCTATTTTGAAAAACTATAAAAGGACTCGTTTACGATTCATATTTAACGGGAGGTTCTTTATGTAAAACGGTGAAGGAGGGACCTAAACGCGAACCGGGGAAAAAATCTCCCTCTCACAAAAAATTACAAAAGAACCTATCCGTAATTTCAAAAACTGGGGGGGCTTTTTCGTAAAAAGAGGAGAGAGGGGGGTGGGACGCGTGGGGGTCTCCCCGGGCGCCCTTTCTCCCGATTATAAGGTAGGTATATAATTCGTAACAGTAAACTACTGTACGTCATCTTATTCATGTGGTAGACGGAGAAGTAACGGAGTTCTTGAGTCATCCACGGAATTGGTATGGGCTACGTGACATTCTTCCAAGTTAATTCATAGGTTCGTTCAATTCTTCTTTTCCTCGGGTTATTTACTGCTACTTCGCATGCCTCGAAGAAAATTTCTTGGTCACCCTCGCAAGTCGCAACCGGTCTTCTACGGTGTTTTTTCTAAAAAAAACAACGGGAACAATTATAAAAAGTATATGAAAAATCTCAGGCCTGGTTGACTTCTTACAACGAGGAAGAGCACATGGATCTAGTTAGGGAGCTATATGCCTACTTCCATTTAGTTTGTGGATTATAAATTAAGGGAGATACTGTTTTTAATCGTAGGAGAATTGGATTGAATCGACTGCGATTTCTATATTTGAGACTAGACCAACAAGAATCAAGTTTCAATCGGATTGTAATTTTATGCAGATGATAGTGTCTGATCGTGGAGGAAGCTGTTCAAAATTCTCGAGTTTGACAAACAATCTGTTTTTTTAAGAAAACAGAAGCTGTGGCATAGTTTCTTAACCGGTTAGTTGGCGAGTTGGCTCCGATCAAACATCAAATAAGAAAGTCGCGAGTAATGAGCAGCTGAACATTAGCTAGGAGTTGATTCCGGTGTATTCTCATCTACACACCGTCGAGAGCGGTGAGCCACTGCTCCGAGCATTTTCTACGCATTCACCGGGCACGGCGGGAACGGATGGGCGGATGAATAAACTGGGACAATGCACAAAATTGACCTACTATACAAGCGCTATGGACAAGCAAGGCCATGACTTTCCTATGGTGAATTTACACATGTTTTCCATAAGGCCAGCGCAAATGTGGAGTCCCACCACCAATGACAATGGCACAAATAAATGCAGGACGGACGGGAAAGTTTAAAACCCATATTCTGGGGGGCCGGGGCCATGTGATTTATCCTTGGTCTTCGCTAAGACAGTTGGTTAGTAAGTCCACAACAATCAAATTCTGTCGAACAACTAAAACGTACTCATCTGAAGGAAAGTGAATTTTAAGACAAGATCTACTAGTCATATCATTTGTAGACATGCAACAAAATTATATTCACCAATACTAGAACTGGTTAATTATCCGGTTCACCACGAGATAGTACTATGTTAAGAATTTTTTACTATCTTTAAAAAAATACCAGGAGGCACCGATACCTTCCCACCAAATTACCTTTAAATTTACTTTGTACTTCTTATTCCCTCATCATTTAATTTTTTGGTATTTTTTTTATCTTAATGCTAACTCAACAGATAAACCGGTACCTACTTGTTTCACGAAATTTGTTGCTCCCACTGAGGGCAGTGACCTGTAGCTACAGCAACCAGATGGTACGACTTGTTCCGGTGTCGAGCATATCCACTGGCTTCCAGCGCGCACCGATCCGACCTGTCACACTGTCGCATGCGTAGTACCTGTTCATTTTTCACTGCGAAGCTCGTGAGTGTACGTATGGATGCACACAGGGTTCCAAATTTCGGTCTGAAATCCGAAATCTCGGCCGATATTTCGGATTTCGGACCCCTCCGAGATTCAAAATCTGGTCCGGTAAAAAAATTTGAAAAAAAATCGAAATGCTACAGTGTAAATGAAATCTCGGTGATTTTGGCCGAAATTTCAGTTTTTTTTGCCGGATTTTTATTTGTTTTGGGCGGATATGATTGGATTTAGGTTGAAGATCATCCACAAAAAATTTCAGATTTTTTTGACATGTTTTGACCATTTTTTGGTCAATTGAAATTTTACCGAAATCTCGGGAATTTCAGCCGAAATCTCGGATTTCCCGGTAGAATTTGAACCGGATTTGAAATTTGAATTTTATATTTCGAACGGATTTTATTTGAATTTCCGAAATCTCGCCGAGATTTCGGATTTCGGGCATGTCCGAGATTTAGCTCAAAACAAAATTTGTATCCTTGGATGCACACCAGAGGTTCGTAATATATAGCACTAGCTTATGTACGAACTTTACAAACTACAATGCGTACAACGTTAATTACTATAAGAGAATAATCTGGGATGGGGAAAGGGTGTGATCAACTGATGATATGATAACGCCAAAACAAAAATCTGGCCGCTATACTACTGTTGTTGATTAGGCACTAGGGGTGAAAACGGGTCGGATACAGGCGGGTAATAGGTTATCCCATATCCTACCCTAATATTTTTTTCTCGGATACGGGACGGGTACGGGTAATGAAAATACGGGGCCAGATGCGAATGCGGATACGGGTATTTACAGAACGGGTAAACAACGGATACCGGGTATTAACGAGCGGGTAAAAAACGAGTATCGGATATTTTGTCGGATAGTACACAAAATAGGTAGAATGAGAACAAGTGATGAAACATATAGTTCAATAATCATGTAGTTTAACATATAGCAGTCCAAGTAAAATATAATGCAACATAGAGTTCAACAAGACGCATAGAGTCCAATTAATACATAACCCAACAAGACGCATAGAGTCCAACAAAAACGCATAGTGTCCAACATAGTCCAACACATAGATTAAAAATTACACATATAGTTCAACACATAGTGACAAATAGAGTTTACTTAACATAAATGAACACACAAAACAAGGATCATCATGCATGCATCAAGATATCAAGTCTCATGAATGTCCTCCATTTCCAAAGAAAAAAAGATAATCGGTGCAGAAAATGCAAAAGATCGGTGCCGTGCACCAATTCGCTTTATCTCGGATAGTATCGGGTATTGCTCATCAGTATCCTACCCGCACTATGCATCTCGATCGGCACGGTGCGGATACTACCCGTTTATTTTCGGTACGGGTATTACCCGTCTGTTTCGGATAGTTTTTCCTTGAAATACGGATACGGCTCGGGAATTACCCGACCCGTTTTCACCCCTATTAGGCACCCCCCCTCTCTCTCTCTCTCTCTCTCTCTCTCTATATATATATATATATATATATATATGACGGAATGGGACACCATGGTGCCTGGGCACCATGATTTTAAATGCGTTAATTCAAGTCAAATTCGGATATATTTTTCAAAATTTTCAGTTTTAGGATATATACCCATCTATGAAAATTCAAATGAAACACATACCTTTGAAAAAATATACTCGAATTTGAAGATTTGAATGAATTTAGATTACATACTTTGCTGATTTATATGTATGATCAACACATACCTATAATCAAACTATCATCAAAAAAGGAAACTTTAATTTGAATTTCAGTTCAAACTTGTTTGAACTAGTTAGTAAACTAGTTGAACTCAACATCCTATAAATTTCAAAAAAATTCGCATACAAATACGTATGGAAAATACCCGTTTTTGGATCATGGTGCCCAGGCACCATGATGTCCCAGGTAATTGTACTATATATATATATATATATATAAATATATATATATATAGGAAAATGGTTGCATACTCTTGGGAGTATGTACTCCCACTCTCAATATACTGCATAAATGATGTTATTATACTTCTTTATCCTTTTTGAGTATACTCTAATATTGATTATAAGATACTTCAAAGTGAGTTCTACGAAAAATTTCATCAAAGTCCACCCTTTGTAGCATAATTTTTGTATATACTCTTTTTACATACGAAAAAGGGTATATAGCAAAAAATAAATGGTTCTAATGAATTTTTTCAACAATATCGCATTGTAGCATCTTAGAATTATTATTAGAGTATACTGAAAGTGATAAAGGAGTATAACATATTCGTTTAAGTGGTATACTGGAGGTGGGAGTACGTACTCCCATGAGTACGGAAAAGGCTTCCTATATATATATATATATATATATATATATATATATATATATATATATATATATATATATATATATATATATACTTCGTACTCCCGGGAGTAATTACTCCCATATCTGAAATACCACCTAAACGTACTTGAAATACTCTTTTATCAGTTTGGATACACTCATATACTAATTATAAGATATTCCAATGAGATCCACATGAAAAAAATACAAGGAGTACATAATTTTTAGCATATTTTGCAAATACCTTTATATATGCATATAAAAAGGAGTATGTCTAAAAAGTGTACATACCACCTCTGAAAAAATGTAAATACCACCTAGATGATCTTATATACTTATATACTACATGTACATACTCTCCATTGTGCGAAATACTCCCTACGTTGTGAGATACGGCATAGGGAGTAATTACTCCCGGGAGTACCTCTTTTCTACTCTCGGGAGTAATTACTCCCTATGTCGTATATCACAATATAGGGAGTATCTCGCGCAACGGAGGGTATGTACGTGTAATATACAAGTATATAAGATCATTTAGGTGGTATTTACTTTTTTTAGAGGTGGTATGTACACTTTTTAGACATACTCCTTTTTATGTGCGTATATAAAGGTATTTGCAAAATATGTTAAAAACTATGTACTCCTTTGCAATTTTTTCATGTGGATCTCATTGGAATATCTTATAATTAGTATATGAGTGTATCCAAACTGATAAAGGAGTATTTCAAGTACGTTTGGGTGGTATTTCAGAGATGAGAGTAATTACTCCCGAGAGTACGAAGTATTTATATGTATATATATATATGTATGTATATGTATATGTCGGGGATTGGTTATTTGGCAAAAGACCATGGTACCCTCGGGTTGTCCTAAAGACCGCCGACCATGCAACGCCAACAAGAGATGCTCGGAACGCACAGCGGGCATAACACCACCCGAGCATACGTGCTCGGCCTTTCCCGCACGACCATTTCCACCGACCTCACACAAGCATGCTCGAGGAATCCACACCGCACCCAGGGATATGCTCGGTGGACTTGATCACGCGACAAGGATGGAAGGTCGCAACCAATCAGCCGAAGATCAGGGGAAATCCTACTCGATTTTCAAATTAGCGCGCGGTATAAGCACCGCAGATCTCGGAAATAACTGTATAGCGTAAATTCAGGAGGTAGTTACCTTCTTTGTACCTCTAAGCCTGATATTTAAATTCCCCCCCCCCGTCTGTGGGGGGGAAGGAGACAACGAAGAGATAGAACACAATACACTGGAGTAGGGCTGTTATCCCGGCGGAGGGAGGCCCGAACCAGGATAAACACCGTGTCCCCCTTTCTCCCGACCTTGCATCGCTCGAACGACCTCCTCGGTCCGCACGACGGGGCTCTGTTGATCCCCCATTCAACAAGTAAGCTCAACGGGAGCCCGTTCTCCAATCGTCGACAGCTAGCGCCGTCCGTGGGGAGACAGCTTGATTCCCGTGCGGATCAAGATCCTCGAGGATGCCAAACTCGGGGGACACTCGGAACCTTTGCGTTTTTTACCACGTTGAAGACGACGACATGTACTATGCCGGCGACGGCGTGGCCAATGTGACCAATCCTATCGGTCACACTGAGTCTGGGAGCCCTTCCCCGGACACGGGAATGCGAGGACAGGACCTCCATTCCCCAGACATTACCCTCGGGGACCCCGAGGATGACTATGATGGGCTCTACGATGGCCTGAACATACCAGGCGACCTGGAGATCGATCGAGAAACAACGTCCCAAGGGGATACCATGATGTCTCCGTCGCATTCATCTCGCTCTCGTCACATCAACATGACTGGGGGCCGTGCCGAACCCGAGGTACGATCCTAGGACGCTGTAAAGTACGATCACTATGAAGCGGCCAGGCTCCACCTAGAGGAGTCTCTGGGGAAGACCCTTGCGAGCATACGCCGCCAGGCAAAGGAGAAGCGCGTGCCCGGGGAGAGAAACTCTCATGAGTATCGAACCCCCGATCGCGCCCAAGCACGTCGTCGGAGCTCGCCGCCGCCCGTTCGCCAGAACCGGGAACGGCTACAAGCTTTGGCAGCTGTCGTGCGCGACCTTCGTAGCTTCCCCGAGCAAGTGGACTTAGAAGTCGTAGGCAAGGTCGTGGCTGAAGATCTGGAGAGACTTGCCGCCGAGCTGAAGGTCCCGGACGCCCCTCACGACCAAGACGCTCGGAGCGTTTCCCGAGACCCTCGCAGACGCTCTCCCTGGCGCTCCGCAGGATGAATCTCGAGCTATACTCGGAGGTCGCGGCCCGGCCCGACTGCCGGGAGAAACCCCGGAACGGCTCCCGAGTGACCTCGGAGCGTCACGTCAACGACCGAACAGGCTACGAGCGCTCCGAACGCTCCACGACCGAACGAACGACGGCACGACCTTCACGAGAGGTCTTCTCGCGTCTCGGCCCGCGAGCAGGACGCTGGGCGGAGGACACGCGTGGGGACCATTATGGTAGAGGGTTTCACCGCGAAACTCCGAGCTTCGGTTGCCGGGCTTTCACAAGCTCTCTCCGAAGCGTCACGTGGCCGAACAGGTTCAAACCCGGCCACATTGAGAGGTTCAATGGGACCCAAAACCCGGACGAGTTCCTTTCGATATACACCACCGCCATCCTGGCCGCCGGAGGTGATGAAGGGGTGATGGCGAATTATCTGCCAACGGTCTTGGACGGAGCCGCTCGTACGTGGCTCTTCAATCAGAAGGAAGGATCCATACGATCCTGGGGGCAGCTCAGCGCCGCGCTCCGAGCAAATTTCCAGAGCTGTTACATTCGCCCGGGAAAGGAACGCGACCTCGAGCGCTTGATTCAAACGGACGGGGAAACTCTACGACAGTTTGTCCAGAGATTCATCCAAGTCCGCAATTCGATCCCGAACATATCGGACGAGGCCGTCGTCCGAGCTTTCAAGTTCGGGGTACGAGACGTGCGCTTCACACAGGATCTGGAGATCCATCCGGACCTAACGGCGAACGAGCTTTTCCGAATGGCCGATCGATACGCCAACGCAGATGAAGCCGTCCAATGGAAGAAAATCTTTGGGATGAGGGAAGCTGCCACCTCAGCCCGGCCTAGAGATCTCGGCTAGCAAAAAGGGCTCGAATTCTGTGGACAAGAAGATCAAGAAGAAGAAGAAAAAGCAACCCTCGCCAGCCATGGTTGCCGCGGTGGAACAACAACAGCCCCGAGCAACCCAGCCGCAGCGCTGGGGGTTCAACGTTCGAGGAAGAGGACAACCACACAGGCCTCGAGAACGAGGCGACCAAGCAGATCAACGCGCCGGTCTCTACTGCCCGCTTCACCAAGCTTACGGTCACGACCTACGAAATTGCCGAACATGGACCTACCGCTTGGAGCAGTTTTACAGCGGTAGGGGTCCCATGCCGACGCTTCCAGAGCAGGGTGAAAATGGCAAAGGTAAACAGCCCGTCGAGGAAAGTGAGGATGACATGAAATACCAAGAACCACAGAATCACATAGCGGTCATCTTCGGGGGCTCCTCCGCCTACAAGTCCCGCCGGGACTTAAAGGACGCCGCAAGGGAAGTGCACCATGTTACCCAGGGTAAGCCTCCGGTGCAGCAGCTGAAATGGTCTGAGATGTCCCTCACGTTCTCCAAGGACGATTGTCCCCTTGGAATGACCAAGCCGCAGAAGCTCCCAATGGTCGTGAGCCCCACCATCAGTAACACTGTCGTTGCTCGGGTCCTCATAGATTCCGGAAGCTCCTTGGGCCTGATCTCAGCCAAGGTCTTGGACGAGATGCAGATTCCCCGCTCCAAGATCAAGAGCATAGCCGTCCCCTTTTTCGGGATAGTCCCGGGCACCTCAATCAAGCCTCTGGGCGGTCGTTACGCGTAACTTTCGGTGGCCCGAGCAATTTCAGAGGCGAGCTAATCACCTTTGAGGTGGTAGACTTTGAGTCGGCCTACAACGCCATCCTCGGCACCAGCCTTGGCCAAGTTCATGGCCGCTTCACATCACGCATATCGGTGCTTAAAGGTTCTGGGCCAAACGGGTAATAACCGTAAAGGGAATCACAAATCCGCTACCGAATTGCATTTAAAAGGCCTTGGACATGGTCGGCCAATTGCCCGTTCGCGGCCCCGAACAAGAGCCGAAGCATTCCCGGCCTAAGCTTGCCCTCCAGCCTGGAGGAGAGACCAAGGCTGTTCCGCTCAACGAGTCGGAATCGGCCAAGGTCGTTCATTTGGGATCTTCCTTAGATCCCAAATAGGAACTCGAGCTCATCACCTTCCTCCGGGCAAGCTCGGATGTGTTCGCCTGGGAACCATCCGACATGCCCGGGGTCCCAAGGGAGGTGATCGAGCACAAAGCTAGCGATTGACGACAAAAAACGGTGAGACAGAAACTTAGACGCTTTTCCCCGGAAAAACAGGCAATCATTCGGGAGGAACTCGACAAACTTCTAAAAGCTGGCTTCATCAGAGAAGTCGAACACTCCGAGTGGCTAGCCAATCCAGTTCTGGTCAGGAAGAAAGGAGGCAAGTGGCGCGTAATGCGCCGATCACACAGTGCGAGCGGCATGCCCAAAAGACAACTATCCATTGCCTCGCATAGATCAATTGGTGGACACGACGGCAGGATCACAGACCATGAGCTTCCTAGACGCCTATTCGGGCTATCATCAGATCAACCTGTTGCGCGAAGACGAGGAAAAGACTTCCTTCATCACCCCATTCGGTACCTTCTGTTATACGACCATGTCTTTCGGTCTAAGAAATGCGGGAGCAACCTTTCAGCGTCTCATGCAGAAGACTTTCGCAGACTAAGTAGGTCGAAATTTGGAGGTCTATGTCGATGACATAGTTGTCAAAAGCAAGAGTGCTCCGAGTCACGTTGCTGACTTGGAAGAAACCTTCTGTAACCTCAATAAACATCGAATAAGGCTAAATCCAGAAAAATGCGTGTTCGGCGTGAAAGCTGGCAAGGTGATCGGCTACATGGTCGGGCCACAAGGCGTCGGGGCAAACCCGGAGAAAATCGAAGCCATTGAGAACATGAGGTCGCCCACGTGCGTGAAGGAAGTACAAGCTCTGACCGGAAGAATGGCCGCTTTAAGCCGGTTCATTTCCCGGGTGGGGGAGTGAGGACTACCTTTCTTTAAAGTCCTCCGCAAGCACGATGGCTTCACGTGGACGGAGGAAGCTGATCGCTCGTTCAAAGAGCTAAAACAGTACATCTCCAAGCCGCCCATCCTCGTCACACCCGCAGCGGGGGAAGAATTGCTACTATACCTGGCGGCAATCCCGCAAACGGTAAACGCGGTGTTAGCAGTAGAGAGAGATGGTTCCCAACGACCTATCTATTATGTCAGCGAAGTGCTTCATGGACCAAAGGAGCATTACCCCGAGGTCCAGAAACTACTATATTCATTGCTGATGGCCTCCAGGAAGTTGCGCTACTACTTTCAAGCACACAAGATCGCAGAGCGACCAGCTTCCCTCTCGTGGAAATCACGAAAACCAGGACGCCTGTGGTCGCATAGCCAAGTGGGCAATGGAGCTCGCCGAATTCGAGATAATGTTTTCAGCCCGCACGGCGATCAAATCGCAAGTCCTCGCTGACTTCGTGGCGGAATGGTCGGCTCCAGCGCCACCGGCCTGCGAAACCACGGATCAAGGAGACCGTTGGACCTTGTATTTCGACGGATCCCGAGCGTCTGAACGCTCGGGGTGGCGTCGTTTTGCTCTCCCGGATGGAGAACAAATCGATCGCCATCCAACTACATTTCGCCGCGACCAACAACGGCGGAATCTGAACCTCTTGGCGGGACTCGAGCGTGTAAATCGCTAGGAGTCCAACGGTACCGATCGTGAAAGGCGATTCACAGTTGGTCGTGAACCAGGTCAACAAGGAGTATCAGTGTTCCGATACCTCAATGGCGCTGTACCTGGCCGAAGTAAGGAAGATGGAGAAATACTTCAAGAGATTTCGAAGTAATCTACATCCCCAGGAAGGATAATTCCCTGGCCGACCAATTGTCTAAGGTCGGTTCCTCTCAAACCACCGCTCAGGCGGGGGTGCTTGTCGAGCACCTATATAAGCCCTCCATTCCCTCTGAAGAGGAGGCACCAGAGACCGGCGGTAGGGTCTCCTTCCTCGAGCAAAGTGCAAATTGGATGACGCCATTCATCCAATACCTTGCGCATGGGACATTGCCCGAGGAAGAGGCCGAGCGTTCCCGGCTAACGAGGCGATTTTCTCAGTACAAACTGATCGAAGGCGACCTATACCGAAAAGGCGCATTAGGAATCCTTTCCAGATGCGTCTCTCAAGAGGAAGGCCAGTACCTTCTTCGTGATATCCATGAAGGAATGTGCGGAGCTCACTCGTCTTTCAGAACGCTTGTGAGCAAGGCCTTCCGACTAGGATACTACTGGCCCACGGCCTTGGCAGACGCACGGTCAATCGTAATGACCTGTCGAGCATGCCAGTTTCATGCTCGAAAAGCCCGTCAACCAGCATATGCCCTGCAAACCATACCACTCTCGTGGCCGTTCTCGACCTGGGGACTCGATGTCCTTGGACCCTTCCCCCGAGGTCAGAAAGGCTGCAAATACTTGCTCGTGGCCATCGACACTTTCACCAAGTGGATAGAGGCCGAGCCCGTGTCAACCATTTCGGCCCAGGCGGCCAAGAGGTTCCTCCGCAGCAACGTGATAACGCGGTTCGGGATACCCAACCGTCTCATCACCGATAATGGGACCCAGTTCACCAGCGAACTGTTCCAAAGTTACTGCGAGGAGATCGGGACCAAGGTCTGCTTCGCCTCTGTGGCACATCCACAGAGCAATGGGGCAGCCGAACGAGCAAATGGGCAATTGGTCCAGGGCATAAAAAGGAGGGTTTTCGAGAGCCTCAACCAACACAAACAGCTGTGGGTGGACGAGCTCCCTGTCGTCCTTTGGTCCGTCCGCACCACGACCAGTCGGGCCACAGGCGAAACGCCTTTCCAACTCGTCTATGGTGCGGAAGCCGTTTTGCCCGCCAAAATTGTGTTGGGTTCCCCAAGGGTGCAACTGATCGATTCCATCGATCAAGAGGTTGAGCGCCTCGTCAACCTGGACCTCATCGAAGCAACACGCGAACGGGCGTTGCTCCGGTCTGCGGTTTACCTACAGGCTCTTCGTAGGCACGCAGCCAAGACAGTCCGACCTAGGGTCCTACAAGTCGGTGACATGGTCTTACGAAGAGTTCAAGACCTGTCGAAAGCCAATAAGCTGACCCCAAGGTGGGAGGGACCCTACACGGTCGTGTCTACGGCACGCCCGGGGGCTGTTCGCCTCGCGATGCCAGATGGTCGGAGCTCACCAAAGACTGGAACATCGATCAACTACGTAAGTTCTACGCTTAGGCGCGTGCACTGTCTCGCACCTCTTGCGTTTTTTCCTATAAAACATTTCCCTTCCTTCTCGTGTTTTGTCCTCGCTTTTTTCGAACGAGCATCGTCGTCAACCAACACTACAGGCGAGCTTATCCGACAAGTATGTGCGCACCATTTCCCTTGCCCCCCGGCCGGATGCTCGCCCAATCGTCCACTTTCCACAGTAGCTCTTCACTGTATGCATGGTCGGGCGCGGGCATCCACTCTAAGCCCGGTTCAGTGACCACTCGGGTATGGCGGCTTTACGTATTGTTGGTTTAAAGCTCGTCTACTCTGTGCTCATACTTCTCTCGACACAACCGACCTGCTTAAAACGTTCAAAAATCGTTACGACCAAAGCATCCCTTAACTTCCCCATGAACAAGCTCGTGCTCGCAACAGTGAAGGCACGACCTTTGTCCATGGCGGGGGCTCCGTACGATAGGAACGTTTCGTCCTTCCTTCCAAGGATTCTTTGCTCGTATATGTGTTATATGCTCTTATGCAGGGACTTGTTTTTCAGAACTAGGATCATGTAAGCATATATTGGAGGCGAACTCGAGAAAAAACAGGCAAGGATCCAAACATCTGCGACTTTGCTCATTTAACCCAAAAGATTGTTTTCTTTTCTACAGGATTTACACGAGCTAAAAAGGGATCTAAGTCCTACGCTCGGCCTGGAGAGCGGCGAGCTCGTCCTTAAGGGAGTCGACCTCCGCCTCCAGGTCCAGGACCTTCCGCCGGGCCGCGCGACCTTCGGCCGCGCTTTCCCGGAGGCGCTGCGCCTCCTTGAGCTGGGCTTCCTCACGCTCCCGAAGCTCGGCTGAAGGTCGGGCGCTACTGGTCGAGAACCTCCTGCCGTAGCTTCACCAGCTCCTCCTCGAGCTCGGCACACTTTTGCTCTGAAGTGCTCTTCGTCGCCTCGATCCGGAAGAGCTGATCCCGAAGCTCGGAGATGAGGCTCTTCGCCGACTCCAGCTGCTTCAGGTCGGCCTCGCGCACCTCAGAGACCCGACGCTCGAGATCAGCGATCTTGGCGTCTTGCTCGCGATGGTACACCCAGAACTCTTCTGCTGGAACTGCGGAGGCGTCGATGTCCTCCATAGCCTTCGCAGCAAACTTCGAGCAAAAGAGGAAATGAAGTCAAGAAAAACCCCCAGAAGATTGCGAGAGAAAGGATAGAGTTGGGGTGGAGATGAGAGATCTCGCACCCGCAGAAGGCAAGCACGGAGGCGAGGAAGTCGCTCTCGGGCAGACGAAGCCCGTTGATGGCGTACAACTCGCAGGAGACGATCTCCGTCTCCCGCGGTGCCGGCGCCGCATCATCCCCGGGCGCCCGACCCGTGCTTGGGTCGAGGTAGCCCTCGTCCGTGAGCACTTGGATCCTCCTACGGGTCATGTGGCTGACTCCGAAGCGCGCCATGGCCAGGTGTGGGAGAAGGTCGAAGGACGTGCTTGGGCTCCAGAAGCTTTTTGGAAGTTTTTGGCCAAGGACGAGCAAAGAAAACGCGATGAAAGCTTCGTCCTCTCAAACGGGCGGAGTTAAAAAGACAGCGAAGAGGCAGGTTAAAAGCCGCACCTATCACAGAGGGACATCTGTCCGCGGCAGAAATCGCCAAGAAATGCGCGTTTTTGAGAAACCGCTTTCACTGCTGTGGAGGCTTCGAGGAAGGAATTGAAAAACGATCGAACATGGCTCCAAAGACGGAATCTAACGCGACGATGTAAGGTCGCGTCCCGACGTAAGATGGTCGTGAGCACGACCAAAGAGGTATTTAACCCCTCCTTCAGGTCTTCTTAGGCTCAAGGGGGAGCCCGTTAGTTCCCCGCTTGAACCTCGGGGGCTAGCTGTCGGGGATTGGTTATTTGGCAAAAGACCATGGTACCCTCGGGTTGTCCTAAAGACCGCCGACCATGCAACGCCAACAAGAGATGCTCGGAACGCACAGCGGGCATAACACCACCCGAGCATACGTGCTCGGCTTTTCCCGCACGACCATTTCCACCGACCTCACACAAGCATGCTCGGGGAATCCACACCGCACCCAGGGATATGCTCGGTGGACTTGATCACGCGACAAGGATGGAAGGTCGCAACCAATCAGCCGAAGATCAGGGGAAATCCTACCCGATTTTCAAATTAGCGCGCGGTATAAGCACCGCAGATCTCGAAAATAACTGTATAGCGTAAATTCAGGAGGTAGTTACCTTCTTTGTACCTCTAAGCCTGATATTTAAATCCCCCCCGTCTGTGGGGGGAAGGAGACAACGAAGAGATAGAACACAATACACTGGAGTAGGGCTGTTATCCCGGCGGAGGGAGGCCCGAACCAGGATAAACACCGTGTCCCCCTTTCTCCCGACCTTGCATCGCTCGAACGACCTCCTCGGTCCGCACGACGGGGCTCTGTTGATCCCCCATTCAACAAGTAAGCTCGACGGGAGCCCGTTCTCCAATCGTCGACAATACATATATATATATATACGTATATCTATATATATATATACATATGTATATATATACGTATATCTAGATATATATATACATATGTATATATATATGTATGGGGTTACATACTCCTAGGAGTACGTATTCGCACTTTTATTGTACCGTTTAAATGATGTTGTTATATCTTTTTTAGTATACTCCAATACTGATTATAAGATACTCCAAAGTGAGTTCCACAAAAAAAAAATCATTACAGTCCACTATGTAGAGCATAATTTATGTATATACTATTTTTACATATGGAAAAGGGCATATAGGAAAAAATGGGCTCCCATGAATTTTTTTGAATCATACAGCATCGGAGTATCTTAAAATTACTATTGAATTATGCTGAAAGTGATAAAAGAGTATAACACATTCATTTAAGTGGTATATATATACGAAGCCTTTTCCGTACTCTCGGGAGTACATACTCCCACATCTAATATACCACTTAAATGAACGTGTTATACTCCTTTATCACTTTCGGTATAATTCAATAGTAATTTTGAGTATACTATTTTTATATATATATGAAAATGGTTCCATACTCCTGAAGTATGTACACCCACAATTAATATACCACTTAAATGATATTGTTATATCTATTTATCATTTTGAGTATACTGTAATATCGATTATAAGATACTCCAAAGGGTTTCTATGAAAATTTTCAACTAAATCGCATTGGAGTATCTTAAAATTACTATTGAATTATACTGAAAGTGACAAATGAGTCTAACACGCTCGTTTATGTACTCTCGGGAGTATGAAAAAGGTTTCCTATACACACACACATACTCCCACCTTTTATACCCTTTAAATGATGTTGTTATACTTCTTTATCCTTTCAAGTATACTCTAATACTGATTATAAGGTACTTTAAAGTGAGTGTCACAAAAAATTTCATCAAAGTCCACTCTTTATAGCATAATTTGTTTATATACTTTTTTACACATGGAAAAAGATATATAGCAAGAAATAAAGGACTTCGATCAATTTTTTTTCAACCATATCACATTGGAGCGTCCTAGAAATATTATTGGAGTATACAGAAAGCGATAAAGGAGTATAACACGTACGTTTTAGTGGTATATTGGAGGTGGGAATACGTACTCCCAAGAGTACAGAAAAGGCTTCATATATGTATTATATATGTATGTATTATATGTGTATATATATATATAGCCACGCTATAGCTTTTTTTACTCCGAATGTGAAGCTACGATCCAATGTTTTGTTATATTAGCTACAAGCACTATAGCTAGTAATAGTTTCGTTATATGCCGTAGTTTCGCTATACTACATATATACCTACATGACAAATTTTTGGCCCATGTTGAAAATCCAACATTACTAAAGGCTCAAATGCATCTCTTATAAGCCTGAACTGTGAGCAAACTTAGTAAAAGACATCATCTAGCTCTTTTTTAATAATCCAGCATTCATGTTTTTTAGTGATTAAGTATTTATTGTTAAGAACATTATGATATAGTTACCAAGTTATGGCCTTCAACACTTATTAGCATGTTTATTGATTTCGAACTTAACTTATATTTTTATTATAAAAATATTAGTACCTTTTAAAGTATCATAGTTTTATGATTTGTTTGAAATTAACTTATATTATATACCTATATTATTTTTTTAATACTAAAAACATGATGAAGCATAGATTCCGTGATAACTGATGTAGTTTTTATAGGATGTTACCACAAAGCCGTGAAAAATCGTGATTTAAAAATCAAGAATCTTCGCTTCTCCCTTGGCCTCTCCTGGCAGCAGTATGTGAGTGTCCGGGTTTACATTATCGAGCCGGCTCAATACGGTAAAATCACGATTTTAGTCCATATTTGAAAGCCCAGTGAATGTAGTCAGTCACTATCGATGTAGCTTGCAGGCTTCCAGACCGGAGACGATGTCGAGGAAGCCTCTTCCCAGTGTGTGAGAAATCAAACGTATCTAATTAGCCTGCCTGATATATTGACAAATTACTACTTTGCCGATCGAGCGATCGATCACGAGCTAGCGTTGATTTCTCGTCAGTTTACGACTGCGATCAGCAGTCGGAATCCCATGCGCCGTCCTACTCCCAGCGGCTGGAACAACGACGGTGTGCTCCGGCTATGGTCCCGATCGATCGAGCGGTCGATGCTAATTAATCTGCTGTCGACGGGCAGGCAGAGAACAGCAAAGCGTCATACAACAACTGTACAATGGCATACACAAGAAGAGAATAGTGCACCGGTTTCCATCATTGTATCTTTAGCATCTCTACTCCTACAGTTTTTTTTTTTTTTTTTTTTTTAAAAAAAAAAAGCCTTTCAGATGCCGTACCGACAATCCGTTATAAGTAGAAGGAAACGTAACTACACTGAGTATCATCACTCTGTTTGTCCTGCTTACGGACGAACGGCCGTTGCGACCGTCTTGTACTACCTTTCACATGCCAAAGTACTAATCGCTCGCAGTACATACAGACAGTAGCACACAACTTTTGACTCAACAAACTAAGGTTTTAAACCTAATTTATATCCTCATATTTACACCGGCGATATATGGGCTACGAACTGGCTACATTTCTCACACGCGCGCGTTCGTACATTCGGTCATTGTATGGCGCAAGTGGGCGGTAATATAATAATTAACGACGTTCGTGCGTGCTTATCTGTTCATCTGTTGGTGAGTGGTGAGTGGTGACTCGATCGGTGATAAGGAATCCTGCCTAGCTAGCTACAGGGTTGATGATGTACACAATAAATAAAATCGATAACGCACCATATTAAACGTACCTTTATTTTTTAACTGATATAATCTTTTACAATAGTATTAGCTCGTAGGTTAAATAATAGTAAAGAAGCAAAAATAAGATGAACTGACATGAAACCCAATATATTTGCTACTAGCAATCGACTAGAATAGCGATCTTAGTTATCCTAATCTTCTCCATCGTAGAACTCCTCCTCTGAATCAACAGAGTAAGCAAATGTGTGTACAAAAGTACTCCGCAAGTCACACAGAAGATGCAATATGTCAGGGAGCCGCCCAGATCGTCCTCGGATTATCGAATGTCCTGTCATTCTTATCGGATTTGAAGGCTAGCAACGGACCGCCGGTGGCGCTCACAGTGCTAGCACCCAAACCCAACTGAGACGACAGCAACCCACTCGATTAACCCGACAAACAATCCCGGTATTCCCCCGGTATGCGACCCGAAACACGCCCAGGATCCTCACATACCGGTTAACAATGCCGTTATCAATTCAATTTGCACAAAGGGGGCAACGAACCCGAAACCTTCCAAACCACACGCAAGCGGAAACACACGGCACAAAGACGAACCCGACAAACCACCAACAAACGGAAAACAACCCACAAAGCCCTACGACTAGCCAAAACCCGAAAATCAACCAAGCCATCAAAAACTAGAAAATTTCGGCATGACCTTCCTAGAATACACGGACATCAACTCAGCAGACAAGGAAACACAGCAGTTGACATATATATATATATATATCCAAAAGTAATGCAACTACCACCGCAGCAGTACGACCACAATTAGAAACCATCCACGAGACATCGACAGAGACTTAAACAACGACGAAACACAATTTAAAAAGGCTATCTATACAACAAAAGAGATGCATTTAGCAAAAGTAAGACAAATCCCGGAAGTGTTCTGCCCCTGAACACTCCCGGGCGTAAACGGCGTCGGCAAGCCTCTACTCGGTGCCCCGCCCAGTCACCGAGAGGCAGTACGGGCAGAACTCGCATCCACCCACCTGATCCTCACCTGAAAACCACAAAGCATAAGCATGAGTACAAAAGGTACTCGCAAGACTTACCCAGGGGTCCATATATGACCGACTCCAAAGGATTATGCATTTAGTTGTAGCAAGGAGTAAGCTTAGGGTAAAAGTGCGGAAAAGCATTAACATTTGTAATATAAGTGCGACCATTAGACCAATTACACATTTAAAGCAGTTATAGACCGCACTTACTTCTAGTGTGAGGTTAAAAGTAACGACAATTAAAGTAAGGCAATACATAACCATTTAAAGCTCAAGCCCAACGGCGAACCACAAGTTCCAGTTATTTACTACGCAGAAGAAGTTCGGATCAAGCTTGCTCATATCCGAGAGCGCGGCAATTCGAATCGCTTAATTAACCCTGCAGGGAAGCATTGATCGCACGACACTTACCACAAGGGCCTAGTGTCAACCCCCTCCCAATCATACCCAATCATTTGAAGCGTCCTCCTGTGGCCCGAAAACCTAGCACCCCCTCGAGCAGCCCCAAGCCCGGCTTGGCGCTCGAGAGTCGGCCTAAGCCTCGCCCTCAACCATGTCCAACCACAGGAAGTTGCGGTCCATCGATTCCGTATGAGAGAAAGAGTGGCCACTACTACAGAATAGGACATCACAATCGGTTCTTTTTCGTCATCACTATCGGTTTTGATAGCGATACAAAGTCCAACGACAGTGATAAACAGGCTCTATCACAGTCGGTTCTCACCCGACAGTAATAATCTATTATCACAGTCGGTTCCTATCTAGAACCGACACAAATGAGGGGTCATCTCAGTCGGTTCCCAACTAGAACCGACACAGATGAGGGGTCATCACAGTCGGTTCCCAACTAGAACCGACACAAATTACCCCCTCATCTGTGTCGGTTCTAGGTGGGAACCGACACAGATGTGTCATATGATGGTTTTAACACAGCACGTGGACTTCCCAGGTCCTCTCTATCGCCGATTTTAACACAATACAGGCAATTCCCGAGAGGTCACCCATCCCAGCACTACTCTCGCCCAAGCACGCTTAACTTCAAAGTTCGTATATGGTCTGGTACTATAGTGTTAGTATGATCACATCTGAAATATAACGCGTCCCATTCCCTTTAACCTCACAGAGCACCCGAACATCGATTTTAGTATTCTCATACTTCAAATACGGGTTGAGCATATATATATATATTATCTATGATCACGAAGAATACGGTTTGGAGCATACGAAAAGAGACCGAAACGGCTACAAAACTTCGGAGGCCGTTTTGAGGCCCTAAACGATGTTTTTTTGGAATTCTGATTTTCTCGCACACATGCACTCGCCTAAAAGTTCAAGATCTAACCATCTAATTTTCTCGCACTTATCATTTTCGGATACTATTTTTCATTATCTTTCTAACGAGCCAAAGAACACCTCGATCGGAGTTACGAGTCAAAAGTTATGGCCATTTTACCAAACATACACATCTCCTTATCTGTGTTGGTTCTAACTTAAACATTTTTACAGCTTTGAGTTACTTATAACCTCATAATTCCATCAAAATCTGTTTCATTAAGTTTGGAGTTCATTTGTTCAAATTCTACAAAATAGCATGCATGTTTTAACCTAATCTTTAAATTCAAATCTGAATTTTAAACAGAGGTCAAACATAGAGTATTTTTGCATATTTCGAATATACGGGATGAAACATGAATTTAGAAATTTATTTCATAATTTTTGGATTTAAAACGTGAAAGTTATGTGAATTTGAATTTAGACACTGATTTTAGTCATTAGTGTCGGTTCTAGCCCGTAACCGACAATCGTTGACACGCTGATCATCAATGTCGGTTCTTGTCGAATCGATCGTGATGAGGGTGCACCTCATCGATGTCGGTTCTTGCCCAAAACCGACACTATTAACATACCATCATCGCTGTCGGTTCTAGATTAGAACCGACTAATCGGCGAGGGTGCTCCTCATCGATGTCGGTTCTAGCCCGAACCGATACTATTAACATACCATCATCGCAGTCGGTTCTAGGCCGAGCGATCGTGATGAGGGTGCCTCATCACGCGATCGGTTCTGGCCTAGAACCGACACTGATGAGTGCCCCTCATCACTATCAGTTCTAAGCTAGAACCGACACTGTTGACCACGTTTCTAAAAATGATTGGTTACGCATACATATCACAATCGGTTTTTCCATCACAAGTTAGGAACCGATACAGATGAAGCGATAGTGATGTACCATTCTGTAGTAGTGGGCTTACCGTACCATAATCGGGCATGCGACCAACCGAGGTGTGCTCAATCTTATTTCACTTACGGATCGGTCCTTAACTGACACAGACGGGGCTACACATTTGAGTCTCCATACCCAAATGAACCCAACTCCCCGCCCGGTCCACAATTCATTTCTTTTCCAAAGCCTTTCCCAATTCCAAGTCCAACATAATGTAGTATGTGTGTAATAATGACAACCGCAAGTGACAGAACCCTCCGTCACTTGGCCCGAACCCCGACCTCTAAGCAAGACTAAGCATGGACTCATAGTATTGCCCCTAAGCTAGTTCCAACGGAAGTATGCACAATTTCAACGGATGGATGTGCAGCAAGTGGGATCTAGTCCTATCCCAATTCAACTCCTAATGCAAACTTAATTCACCAATTAAGCAAGTTATTTACAAAACTACAATTTAATACAGGTTCAAGATGCATAGGTGCTTGCCTTGATCTTCTGCTTGCGGGTCGGTAGTAACTGGCTCTCCGGTCGCACCCTCGGTCACCGCGGCGTCAGTCCCCGCGGGATCGCTCTCTACACGAGTACAATGCATAATGAGATGTATGCCATGCAAATGAAATGAACACCAAAGGAAAAACCCCGACGAAACAACGCGACCGAACAGGTTAACGAAACCGGACAGAATAGCCTAACCCGGACAGTCCGGATAACCCGGATACTCCGGACCTTGTGTCCGGATACTCCGGACTGGGTGTCCGGACACTCCGAACCTGGCGCATCTCACCCTACTACTCAACGGACCGAGGTGCCACCAAGTCCCACGGCACCGCGGGGACCCGATCTATGACATTCCTACACGCGGCGAGGCCGAAGAAACTTATAGCTAACCCAACTCCACGAGGAATGACACTAATCTATGAACTCACTAGCCAACTCCAAACGACCATCGGATCGGCATTTCCACTACCCGATCTACCTCACTAGTACCCACATTCATTTAATCTAAGCCCCAACCAACCCTAGAATCACTACACCCAAAACCCTAGAGCTCAAGATCCAAATCCAAACTCCCAATCCAAACCTAAACCCTAACCCACCATGGATAGTCTTAGAATCCATGAATCCCACGAATCAACCCCCAAGAGAAAGACCTACCTCCAAGGATGATGGAGGAGAACAATGCCGGGTGGAGGAAGGAGAAGTCGGCGTGAGGAGGAGTTCCCGGGGATGGAGGAGTCGCCGGGGAGGAGCCACAGAGGGTCACCGGCCGGTGGGAAGCTCACCGGAGTGAAGCTAGGGTGGAGGGGAGTAGCACCAAGGAGTGGGGAAACAACATGGAGGAGAAAGAATGGAGGGGAGCCATGAAATGGGACTTTTATACTAAACCCCCGCAAATACCGGACTCTCCAGACGCTAACCCGGAGACTCCGGGTTGGGGTGTTCGGTCAGCCCAATCCGGATACTCCGGACATTTATCCGGACATTCCGGGTTGGATCCGGACACTCCGGATGCTGATCCGGATACTCCGGATGTCCCAGAACCTTTGGAATTTGGGGCCTTGACACAATATTAATGTACAGGATATCGAATGAAGGTTATATGGTTGTTTTAACATAAAGCAACAAGTTCACAATTACTCTAAGTAATTTTCCAAATGCATAATTTTGTTTAAGTAGAAATTTTTAATTTTCAATATTTCTGTATTCATGAATCACTCCTAAAACCAACTCAGGAATCCCTCCTGGAATCAATTCAAATTTACCATGATGGACTCACTCCACCCCCTACTGAATACTTTCTCGAAACCATTTTTGAAAACGTTAAGATCTAATCTGTAAAAGGCCAGCTCGGCATACTCATGACCGTAGGTGTGGCTAATCGATTAGTTTTACATTCTGCAGATGTTGTACACAACTTTACCCACAAGACATAGTTTTTCTGTTGTGCCAAAATACTCACTTTCTTTGGAGCGCGACAGAGAAATTCACGACAAGGCCCCATACAAAGCATCATCCATGTAGTCATGCCCACTAAGGTTTCACCACTGAAAGGATCACCCCAATTCAGAAACCCCATTTTGCGCCAAGTGGCAGCCTCACGCTTTCACCACACCACTCCCCCTAATGGCATGACTGCCCATGGTATGTTGCAGTACGGATAACCAGGTCTATCCCATACTAGACATGTGGTAGTACGATAATGCTTTACATTCAACAACTCACAGATAGGTGAGGTACTCAAATATGTTATCCAGCTTGATTTTCCAGCTTCTAATAATGTTGCAGAATACGAAGGACTTGTCAACGGTCTCTGGATAGCTGCATCGCTTGGCATAAAACGATTGCTCATGAAATGGGACTCGCAGCTAGTTGTAAACCAAGTACAAAAGGAATATCAATGCTCGGATGACAATATGGTGGCATACTTGAATGAGGTTCACAAGATAGAGCACAAGTTCGAAGGGCTCGAGGTAAGGTACATCCGGTGAAGCAACAACTCTGTCGCTGATGAACTTGCCAAGCTCGCTTCGTCTTGTTCATCGGCCCCAACAGGAGTATTCGTCGAGAAACTCCTAAAACCATCTGCTTCCCCTTGAACGGGAACAGATGTTGCCCAGCTCGATCGACAGTCTGGTCGAGTCAGCGAGGCAGAACCTGCAGACACGAAAGTTGCGCTACTCGAACGCGAGCCGACTTGGATGATACCATTCCAAGCCTATCTCGAAGGTCGAGAGGTCCCTGACGATTACACCTTAACCGAGAAAATTGCGCGTAAGTCCAAGCTCTACGTCTTAGTAGACGGCAAGCTCTACCGAAAGGGGAGTAACAGAGTCTTGATGAAGTGCGTCACTCAGAAAGAGGGCAAAAAAATATTGATCGATGTCCACGGAGGCTGTTGTGGTATCCACGCATCTTATCGCGCTCTCGTCAAAAAAGTTTTCTGGCAAGGGTTCTATTTGCCGGCTGCCCTCTAGGAAGCTTGCGAGCTGGTGAAAAAGTGTGAAAGTTGTCAATTTTTCGACAAGTAAACCACCCGACTAGTCCAAGCACTGCAAATTATTCCTTTGTCTTGGCCCTTCTCCATCTGGGGCTTGAATATCCTGGGACCTTTCCCAAGAGCCCAAAAGGTTACAAATTCTTATTAGTGGCAATCGACACATTCACCAAGTGGATCGAGACCGAGCCCGTCAAGAGCATCACCTCGGAAGTAGCCAAGAAATTCATGAGGAGCACCAATACTCGGTTCGGCATTCCTAATTGGGTAATCATAGATAACGGGACCCAATTCAAAAGCAATGCCTTCATGCCCTTTTGTGAAGAATTGGGCATCAAACTCTGCTTCGCCTTCGTAGATCGCAACGGTCAAGTTGAATGCGCTAATGGCATCGTCCTATAGAGAATTAAGACCCGCGTATTTGATAGGATCAAGGCTTACTCGACTCAATGGGCGAAAGAATTGCCTTCGGTGTTATGGGCCATTCGAACATCGACTAGTTGTGCCACCGACGAAACACCATTTTTTTTGGTCTACGGAGCTGAAGCAGTGCTCCCAAACGAGTTAACATTCAGATCGCCCCGAGTGGATAACTACTCTAAAGAGGATCAAGAGCAGATGCGAACAAATGATGTAAACCTACTCGGAGAACATCGGGATCGAGCTTCCATCTGAGCAGCCAAGTACCAGCAAGCCTTGCGTAGATATCACAGGATTCGCGAAAAGAGTACTCACAACAGAAGACCTAGTACTACAAAAGGTGCAGAAACAAGACAATCGCAACAAGCTTTCGCCTAAGTGGGAAGGACCCTTCATGGTGGTCGAAGTAACTCGACCAGGGTCAGTACGCCTATCTACGCAGGATGGCACGATACTTGGCAACTCATGGAACATCGACCAGTTAAGAAGGTTCTATACGTGAATGTCAGAAATTACACGCAACAGATAAAAGCCAGGTAAGCATAATTTCATTAATATTACCAAAATAATTTACATATGAAGGCAGGTCCTCTACAACTATTTGCCGCCGACGTCGTCGCGGCGCCTTCCCTTCATCCATGGGACTCGAACAAAAAAAGGAGCGCCCTTGGAATCTTCCTCCGCCCCTGGTACGGGCCAAAGGAGCAAGCAAAAGCTCGATTGCCGGACGATGAGGGCGGCGGTCCCTCTGAAGTCGGAGGCCGTGAAGCACCGGTAGTGTCTAAACTACCGGCTGGCGAGGGAGCTCTGAAGCCATCTCGGGCTTCACCTCCTCCTCCTCGCGCCGCGGCAACAGCAGCATCTCTTCCTCCCACGACGGGCCACGGCACAAGATGCTCTATAGCACGTGGTGCCATAACATTTTTTCCCCCGTATATTCACTCCAAAAAAAGGGTTAAATTTATACATGCCACTGCGAAAGTGGTGATTTAGAGAAATGCCACTACTTTATTGCCTCCCCCGTAAATACCACTGCTTAATTAAGCAAATCAGATATATGCCATTATGGACCAAAATACGCTCATCTTCTTCCTTGCCGGTGTGAAAGATGAGGAGGAAGAAGGAGGGCATTATGGTATTTAAAAAAATTAGTTGCATATTTTTAATCCAAAATGGTATATATTTGATTTATTTAACTGACCAGTGGCATTTACGGAAGAGAAAGTAGTGGCATGTACCAATTTAACCCTAAAAATAATCGTGAACCGCATTGGCAACTGGGTAAGGGCAAGAGGAAAACAATGTGTTGGTGATACCTTGAAGCTAAACTCCTGTGAAAACCAGCTCTCGTTTTCATTGCATATGGTTTCATTATTGAACCTAGGTTAGTCGCTACGTTCTCCTACTCTCCCACAGCTGGGAATTAATCCATCCCACAACTAAAAATCCGAAATTGAAATCAAAATAAACTTTTCTGCATTCTATTTCGATGTTTTAAAAAAACACCTATTTATGATCAAATCTACATAAAGTCCGATTCTGATGCATACATGTATAATGCGTTGAGCATATGCAGAGGTTGTTTGGTTTGTTACCCTACCAAACCATTGCCAAATCAAATATTGGTAACACTAACGAAAATGGGCTATTGTTTGATTTGCTATTAAAAATTGGTAATGTACACGAAAATTTAGTAACACTGATGAAATCCAATGTCACACGCGGGCAATCCGAGGGGCGAGGAAATCACTCACCAAAATTTGTCTAGATCATAATCCATGCAAAAAAATTTTTTTTGCCAAGGTTTCAGCTATGCTAAAATTTTGATTTAGCTCACATTAGCCATCAACCAAACAAGCCCACAATGTACTACCATTAGCGCTCGCTTGGTCAGAAAGAGAAGAAACATAGAGGTGATATTCATATCATCTATTTATATTTTACAAGAATAAATATTGAACCAGATATGCTATATATATATATATATATATATATATATATATATATATATATATATATATATATATATATATATATATATATATAGAAAAAATACTTTGTACTCCCGGAAGTAATTACTCCATCTCTGAAATGCCATCCAAACGTACTTGAAATACTCCTTTATCAGTTTGGATACACTCATATACTAATTATAAGATATTCCAATGAGATCCATATGAAAAAATTGCAAGGGAGTACATAATTTTTAGCATATTTTGCAAATACCTTCATATACGCATATAAAAAGAAGTATGTCTAAAAAGTGTACATACCACCTCTGAAAAAATGTAAATACCACCTAGATGATCTTATATACTCATATACTACACGTACATACTCTCCGTTGCTCGAAATACTCCCTACGTTGTGAGATACGACATAGAGAGTAATTACTCTCGGGAGTAGAAAAGAGGCTAATTGGCGCTGTCTTGCCTGCCGTCGCTACGGCACCTGTCGGTGGTGTACATAAGAGAATATGGAGAGATGTAAACCACCGACAGGGGCCACGTCTGCTGCAGCCTGCAAGTGCCAACTTCCTCGAGCAAGCCATCCCCAGTGCCTTCCAAAATCTCAGTCATACTCTCTCTCTCTTTCCTTTCATATGATCACATCTACTCCTACTACTAAGCTTCCTTCATTTGCTCTTATTTGTTTTTATCTTAGATGAGTACTTACACAAACAAGAGATAATCCTACGGTATTAAAGATCGGAGAAAGCGCGTTCGAAGAGGAGCTCCACGCATCTCTCCAGTCATTTTGCGAAAAAACCTTCCTATTCTTTCGAATTACGGATAAGTCCTTGCGAATTTACGAATAGGTCCTTTACAATTTCCTGTGAGGGGAAATTTTTTTCCCGGTTCGCGTTTAAGTCCCCCGTTCGCCGTTTTACGGAAAGAGGCTCCCGTTAAATACGAATCGCGAACGAACCCTTTTCTAATTTTTCGGGATAGCGATCAGGTCCAAAAATATAACAAATAGGTATCCGCTCTTTACGTTCAGGTCTTTTCTCCGTTTTCCCTGAAAAAAAATATTTTCGTCAACATAAAGATGTGTACTTTTTCCCCGCCTCGGTCTTTAAGAGTTCTCGAGCCTCCAAAAAAAATAATAATACGTCTATGTCTATTTTTCCTCTGGAAACCAGATCCTTTCTCCATTTTTCCCGATAAATTTTTTTTCGTCAATAGTAAGATGTGTACTTTTTCCCCGGCTCGGTCTCTAAGAGATCTCGCGCCTCAAGAAATTTTGAAAATACGTCTAAGTCTATTTTTCCTCCAGAAAAAACGCGAAGTTATTTTTTGTTCACGCGCGCTGCGTGCGCGCGTTTACGGGTTAGGTAGTTCTATAGACGGCAGCATGCCACATTTGACTACTACTTGTAGAGTACTCATCTGCGGCAGGTGCATCCATCGTTGCATGTATATATCAATCAATCATCGAAGTATCGTTCGACGTGGACCGGCGAGCCAGCCTAATTCACTGCTCCGGCAGGCCATCGCTGGCTACTGCGAATCTAGCCAAGTGAGCCGATGAGAGGCCGTGCCCCACCGGTACCGTTGCCCTTTCCGGGCAGTGTTATTTGGGGACAAGTCCCAATTAACATTTCCATGATCGACGACCACGTACGTCCCCTTCTCTGCTTGAATACTCCGGTAGCCTCCCTCACGTTAAACAACTGGCTGGAGCTTCCATTGGGAATGTTTGAGGGCGGAGGCAACCACTAGGGCATGTCAGGGCGAGCAGTGGAAGTTCAGCGCAGTTCGTTCGTTGTCAGTTGTTATGAAAACCGTGTTTTTTCGGATAAGCTCTTGACTGTAGTTAAACTTACATAACCTTCTAAAATTTCGTGACTCCGCCACTAATTTGATTACTCTTGCCGGTCCGTGGCATACATAGAGCAATGAACTGGTCGAATCAATCAGTGGCTAATACTAGTACATGTAGTAGTTTACAGTACATAAGCAAGCTCGATCTGTGTGGGGGAGTTGCTTTTGTGTTGTTGTTGTTGACTTGTTGTATGTGTGTGTGATGTTGATAAGTCGATGATAGGCAGGCTCGTGGGCAGGATAAGTTTGATGGTTTTTCGGGGGAAGGGAAGGAAACGGAACCACATGATTGCTTCACTGCATGTACAAGCACCAGACGATAAAATAGCCTGGAGCCCTGGAGTCAATTATCTGTAGGCTGTAGCTGAACAGTGAAGCTCCCACGTCAGTTGAGAGGATTCGTCTTCCATTCCACTAATTTTTGTTGCAAAACGTTCTCGTTTAATCACGATCAATTAACAACATGTTAAGGAAATCACAAAAATAAAAAAGTATACACAAAAGTATAGGGCAATATTCTGTCTTTATTAGATTGTTTCTCTTTATACGATGGATGTCCAATATATAACAAAATCAACAGGAGATAGGTTCGGATTGACCCACCAATAGATAGGTCCTTCCAAACTTGGACTGAGATTATATCTATATCATAACACTTTTCATTGGGCGAATACCGCGTAATGCACATGTCTCGTTAAAAACTCATCACAAAAATCCAATGGAAAAAAAAAGATGTAGAAAAGGGTACATTGCACTCGCACTCCGTGTTACACTAGTTGCCTCATTAAAAACCTTCCTGTGAGAAAACTTCAGAAAAACTTACCAAGGGAAAAAAAGCGCAACTTATAATCTTTAAGATATAAATTAGAATCTTTAGGATCATATAAAAGGTTCATGGTTTAGGGTTTTGCTCCCCTTGAACTCTGCATATTTCTAAGTCTTCTCATTCCAGTGTCACTAACATATCTTTAAAAAAAATAGGTTTTGGCAAGAACTTAGTGAATAAATCTGCTAGAGTTTCACATGACTAAGTTTGTAATATATTTACCTCATCATTCTTCCGGAGTTCTTGAGGACAAAAAAAATTTAGAGGCAATATGCTTCGTGTTATTGCTCTTTAAATAACCCATTTACATTTGTGTAATACAAGTAATATTACCTGCATAGATGATTGCAGGGGTCTCGACGGTATTAAGACCACATGACTTCTGGATATGGTTAATAACATATCTAAGACAAACACACTCACATAAGGCTTCATATAAAGTTATGAAATTTTAACTCACTAATCCATTATGAAATTTCTTTATGAAGACATAGGGGCAAATTACTTCTTCAAAAGGAACTCACTAAGTCGGGTGTAACACATTCTCCCTAACTATTTTAATCCGTGTAACGATCTCTTTAGTTTGGCGCTATACATGTTGTGATTATTAGGATCCGAAATTTTAACTCCTTTAGGGATTCTCATATAAATATATGTTCTAGTGACCCGTATAAATATACGGTCACTACATCCATCAACTTCATTGATAAGTTTAAGTTTGTTGCCATTAATATTAAATTTTAGAATGTTATTCTATTCATTATAGGAGAATAGGTTTCATCGTAGTTGATGGCGAGTCTTTACGTGAACCCTTGTGTTATAAGCCTCGTTTTATATCTCACCACCTGTATATTTTCATAACTCTTTCGGATGAAAATCCATTTTGATCCTACAAGGAACACTTTAGGAGGTGTTTGTTCAGCAGGACCAAAAACTTTCCACTTATTAAGCGAGTACTGTCTCAATTGCTTCTTTTATTTGACTCTATCTGAGCGCTCCTGACACCCTGCGATGAACTTTGGTTCTGAATCTAGCTTTTAGCAATTTTTATAGGCGAAATATGTCAACAATTGTAGTATTTCTTTTGTACAATTCTCCTGCATCACTTCAGGAATATCTCTTCATTAATTTCTTACAGCTCCTCGTGATTTCCCACAGCGATGGAGTTTGGGTGTTCCGACTTCCTAGCATTGGACTGTGCGTGTAAATATACGCTGCGGTTATCATCTTTATAATGGATCACTTCAAGGATATTAGCATCTTTTGAATGGCTCACTTCAGGGATTTTCTCAATATCAGGTTGAGTTTCTTCCACTGTTATGGGTTGTCGGTGTTTCGTGCACCGGCAATACGAATTTATGGTCGGATGGGGTCGCGCGCTCCCTCTCCCCGAATGGTCGACTCAAGGAGTCAGAAGATGTATACTGGTTCGGGCTGAATATCCCTACTCCAGTTCGTGCGGTGTGGATGTATTGATCTTTGGGAGATGGACAAGGGGTGTACAAGCGAGGCGGACGGTCATTGTCCGATCCCCTTGATGTTTTCGCTAGGAGTCGAGGCTACCTAGAAGATCGCTTTTTTTCTCCTCCCCCTCTCGGGCCTGCCCCTCCTTATATAGACGGAGGGGCGGAGTTACACGGAGTTGGGAAAACTACGAAAAGGGCACACGCGTCTTGAAATCTGGTTCTGTCTTGTCCGTCAGGCCCTGCCGTCAGGCGGGGTTGGTGGTTCTGTGATAGCTGATCTTGCGTAGTCTTTATGCAGGTGGCGTGTTGCGTGGTGCTCCTGTCAGCCTCGGTGGCTTTAATGGCGCTTGACATTGCCTTGACCTCGGGAGCAGGCGTAATCTTCTGCGGCGTGCCAGGCGACGGGACGGGGGGCTTGACTTCTTCGGTGGCCCTTCTGACAGTCTTGGGAAGGAGCCACCTACCCGATGCGGATGCGGCGCTGCGCACAAAGCGACCACGACAACTGGCGTGGGCCCTGCTCGCCGGTGTGCTGGGGTTGCTTGAGCTTCAATATTCGGCGGTCGGCGCTTGCCCACCGCCCGGAACCGGAGTCCGCCGACCGTCTGGTCGGCCCGCCTGGTCGGGCTCGTTCCTCGCGACCCAAGTACCTTCGGTGGTCTTGGGCCTTCGCCGTGATAGGTCACCGTTCGTGCTTAGGGTGATGGGGGTACCCATGGCATGGGTACTCGTCGATAACCAGAGCCGGAGGCGGGTCGGAGAGCCGCTCGGGGTTTAACTCGGCGGTGGTAGCCGTCGGCGAGGTCGGTGATGCTAGGTCGTCCGTGGCTGCCTGGGAGCCGTGCGCCTTGAAAGAGCTCCGCAAGGCGAGCGCACCTGGTGTAGTCTTCTCGAGCCCCCGGGTCGGAGAGCGGTCGGGGTTTACCCGATCGAAAAGTGGCGCGGACCTGAGGTCGGCGACGCTTTGGTCGGGCCGCTGTCGGTCATGCCCGCTGAAGAGCCCGGTGCAAGACGAGCGCACCGGTGGTGTAACCGAGCCCCGAGCGGTCGTGAGCCGGTCGGGGTTTATCGGCCGAAAAGTGGCCGCGGACCCTGAGGTCGGCGACGCTTTGGTCGGGCCGCGCTTGTCGGTCATGCCCGCCAAAGAGCCCGGGCGCAAGACGAGCGCACCCGGTGGTGTAGTTCGAGCCCCGAGCGGTCGTGGAGCCGGTCGGGGTTTACGATCGAAAAGTGGCGCGGACCCTGGTCGGCGGCGCGCTTTGGTCGGGCCGCCGCTTGTCGGTCATGCCCGCCCAAGAGCCGGGTCTTGTGGCGCACCGGTGGAGTGTAACCGAGCCCCGAGCGGTCGGAGAGCGGTCGGGGTTTATCCGGACTCTGGCCAGGCCACGGTGTGCGTGGGTCCTCGAGTCGGTGTGAGCGAACGCGTTTACCTTCGTCGGTTTGAACGCCCGTGCTCGTGCGAAGCTGCTATCGGGTAATCCGAGTGGAACCTTGGCGATCCCCCTTGAGGGGGTTCGTTTCCAAGCGGACGTAGCTCCCGGCGTGGGCGTCCGACCCGCTGGGGGGCGTTCCATAAAAAACCTTTCCTTACTCGATCCCGTGTCGGACTGCCGGTCGTCCGTAGGCCGGGCGGTGGCCGCTACTCATCGATGAGTTCCGCGGGAGAGTGTGAGGTATGGTCTCGGACGCGAGTCACAGTGATTGGGTCGTCCGCCGACCCATCTGGAGGCCCTCTGGGGGCTCACTGCGACTTCGCCCTCGCTCTTTTTACGGGTGACTTCGTTCGGTGTTTGGTCGGCCTTCGTAACCCACAAGACGGTGCGGGCCTCGGTGCGAGCCTATAGGTGGCTTGCCCTCCGAGGCAGGGCGGCCCATTGGGCCGCGTTGCATACCTTTCTCGGCATGGCGCCCGGCCATCATGCCGGCGAGGCCGCGATCTTTGTCTTGGCGCTTGGCGCGGCGGCTATCTGTCGGCGATTAATGCATGATGGGATTTAAATGGACTGCGGCACGTTACCGGGGTGACGGGCGAGGCGGCAGGCGGACGGTCTGCGACCGCGTTGATTTGCGTGAGGAGGCGTCGATTTCGGCGCGGAGGCGCGTTCGTTCCCGCTTGGCGCTTATAAAGGAAGGAGTGGGTGGCGTGGTAGGCGCCAAGCCCTCTGTTCGCGCACTTCTGCAAAAAGGAAATGGGAAGAAAGAACACGAGGGAAGAAGAGGAGCTTCTGCGCCGCGCGTCGTTTCTGCTTTCCTTCGCGCATTTGGAGATGTCGCCGACCGCACTCGCCGCGCGGGTCGCTATCTCGGCCTGAGAGGAAGGAGTTCCTTCCTCCATGGCCCGAGTCCGGCCGGGCGAAGTTCCGGGCTGCCTGGGACCGAGGTCCTCGAACTTGAGGACGGCGAGATAGTCTCATTGGCGTCCTTCTCTGAACGGGCTTGGACTTCCACTCCACCCGTTCGTCAGGGGTTCTTTGCACTATTACGGGGGGGGGAAGTTCATCACCTGAACCCGAATGGAGTCCTCCATATTGCGGTCTTCATGACGCTGTGTGAGGCCTTTCTGGGGATTGAACCCCATTTTGGGCTCTGGCGCCACTTCTTCTTCGCGAGGTCGTCACCGGACACCACCGGCCTCCTCGGAGCTCTGATGATCCAACTGCGCAACCATCGCAAGCCGTTCTACGTCGATTTGAGGCTGCCGACGTCTAACCGGGGTGGCATAGCGAGTGGTTCTACGTCGGAACCTCGACAACAAAGGTGCCTCCTTCGCCAGGTGGGAATTTACCAACGCCGCATCCTTGTTGGGTGGGAGTCTGGCGAAGGGCCAGGAAGAAGGTGGACGCGATCCTTGAAAAGCTCGCGGACCTGAAGCGGCGAGGCCTGGACAGGCAAGGTGGTCCTCGGACGTTCATGGAGAGCGCGATCCAACCCCTCAAGGATCGGTTGCGTCCCATGTTTGAGTACGTTGGGCGGCCAGGCCACTGTAAGGTCGTCGGGCGGGAGCTCCCTCCGTCGGAGATCCTCGCAGCGTGTCGCTTGATCTCCATCGCGGGAGATACCGAGCCGGGCCGGGCGAGGCGCTGCGCCGTCTCTCGGCGCAGAATCCTCCGGACTTAGTACGTCCGGTGGTTCTGTTGCTTTTGTTTCGTTTCTGCTCCTCGTCCCTCATCCGAGCGCGTTCGCGAGGGCTCGGTGGGTGACCTCCCGCCCCTTGCTGCGGGGAAAAGGAGTTGAGGCGGCGCCGCGCCTCGAAAGGAGAAGCGGGGTGACGCCGCCGCTAGCGAAAAGGTGGCCTCCAAGACGAGAAGAGGAAAGAGCGCGGACCACTTGGCGCGAGGAGGTCTCGGAGGAGACCTCGAGTGAGGGTGACGAGGAGTCGTCGCCGAGCGAGGAGAAGAAGTTGCCGGAGGCGGTCGCGGCACGCGACGCTGGTCCCGATCGCGGGGCGGCGGCCGCGGCTCCTCAGAAGAAACCGCGGCGCGAGGTTTGATCTGCGAGCGCAAATCCTGTCGCCTCCTCGCGAAGTCCGGCAAAGAGGGCACGTCAGGTGCCGGTTGTTCGCTCCTCCCGGTAAGTGACTCACGCAATTCCTCCGGTGCTGTCTTCTTACGTAATTCTGGCCAGGCGTGCGCGAGGGCCTCACCAGCCCAGGAGGGCACCGAGTCCTACCGGCGGTGAGGAATCGCCCCGCCGATCTGTCGCGGGCGTGCGGTGGTCGTCGGGAGCGGGGATCGTCCGGATGCGCTCCCCGCGGTAGGGCCCGTCGGTGAGAAGATGCTGCCGGAGGGGGACGCATCTGGGCCGCTGCCGGATCACGGCCGTCGCGGCGAAGCTTCCGTCGGGCATGCTTCCGTCTGTCGACCGATGAGACCGGCGAAATCCTCGCCTGCCTTCCCGTGTTGCCATGTGGAGGTCGTAGCCGTCGCCGGGGAAGCATTAGGAGTTTGCGGCGTTCGCAACGCCGCGGGACGAGATCTGCCGCCGCCGCCACGCCGCCTTGATTAGCGGTCCGAGTGTCGCCGAAGAAGCGCAGCCGGCCTTCTGAGCGTTCGGCCGACGGGAAATCAAGTCGAAGCGATCGCCGATCGCGTGACAAGCCCGCCTCGACGGCCGGGGTCCCGCGTTCGTTACGGGCGACGAGGCGTAACGCGCGATTGGGGCGTTACGGAGGAGGAGATGGGAAGGATCCACGCCGACCTTACCCTCGTTGTTGACGCGCGTCAAAGCGAGGAAGTCCATTGCTCAGAGTCCCGCTCGGCGGATCGGTAAGTCGGCGGGGATTTGTCTTTTGTGCATCTCGGCCAGGAAAAGGAGGCGGCCAGGCAGGTATTTCTGGCGCTTGACATCCCGGCGGTGGGCAAGTCGATGTTCCTCCGGCACTTGCACTGGCCAGGAGTGCCGTAGGGAAGAGCTGCTCGATGCTCGGAGGGCGCTTGTTACCGAAAGCAAGGAAAGGCCGCCACGCAGTCGGCGGGAAGTCACCGAAGCCTTGCGGGAGGCTCGGCGACTCGTGGAGTCGTTGGCCGCGGAGGAGAGAGGGCCAGGTCTTCCCTGGCGGATGCGAAGCGGCCAAGACTTCTGCAGACAGTCGCGGCGATCCGCCGGCGGAGGCCGCCTCTTCGAGAAGAATGCGAGTCGGCCCGCCGGGAGGCCGACCAGCTTCGCGCCGAGCGGGATCTCGCTCGGGGGGAGCTCGTGACGGTGAAGGAGCTTGCCGACCGTGCTACGGCCGACCGGGAAGCGCGTGCCAAGGTCGAGGAGGAACTTCGCGCCAAGGAGTCTTCCGTGGCCGGTGAGTAGTTTGTTCCTCCGGGAGTCACCACGGCGTGCCCCACGACGTCGTTGTCCCTGCAGATCTGCGAAAAAGCCTTAGCGACGTGCTGGAGTCGCGAAGGGTGGCGGTGGAGAAACGAGACGCGGCGGTCGAGTCACGCGACTCGGCCCTTTTGGACAAGCGGCTGGCGGAGAGGGATGCGGCCGTCTGACGCCCACCGACGGTCCTCCATGTGGGCGTCCAGCCGCTGCGGCCATTGTTCGGGCTTACTCCGGGCCCCAGCGCCATCCCCGCCATGCTTGGATGGATCTCTGAGCGCGTCGAGGCGTCGGTGCGGGAAGCGGCGGTGCTTGGCGCTTCCTCGGCCCTGGTCAACACCGTCTCTTATTACGACGGCGTCAACCTTGAGGCGGTCGGGGCGGCGTCGACCGGCGAAGCGACGAAGAGGTCGACGCGTTCATGGCCCGGGTCGATCCGTGCGCCCAAGAGATTGCCGGCCGAATCTCGCCGCGCGAAATCCTCCGTCGGAAGGGGGAGGAAGATTAGTTTTCCTTCTCTTCTTTTTTTTTTGTACAGAACATGTAATGAACATGACTGCCCTAGTCGAGCTCAACGCCGGGCTGTTTTAAGTTACTCTGCCCGTCTACCCCGTGTTTCTTTTATGAATTTGGGCAATTTTTCAACCGTAGCTACGGGGGCCCACAGGGGTGCCCTGAGAGCGTAGGCGTTGCACCAGGTTCATGCGAAGAGGACACGGGCGATGAGCTGCCTCGAGCGATTGCTTAGTGAAGGAAGTGTCGGTCGGACCACCTCCTTCGCAAAGCTTGGCGGGGTGAAAAGCTAACCTAAGTGGGGGTGCTTCGACCGCTCATAGTGTTTCTTGCTCGGAGGGCTTGTTTCCCTCCGCAGAGTGCCACTTCGAAGCCGTAGCCGCGGGGCGAGGCGTAGCACTTTGAGCCGAGAAGTAGCCACGAGGTAGATAGCTTGGTCGGTCGAGATCTGGCTCAGGTTAGCGACTCGAGGAACCGCCAGGATAGAGATTGTTTGATCGGTCGGCTCGCCGATCTATATCGAAGGCTCCGTCCGACCGCCGCTTCGGCCCTTCGCTCAGGTAGCCTCCTTTTTGCACAAAGTGCTACTAAACCGTAGCAGCGGGCGTGGGCGTAGCATTTTGGTTTTGAGGAGGTTACTTAAGAGGGGAGCTCGGTCGGAGTGGTACCCGGTTATCGATTTAGGTCGCCGACCGAGAGTCCTGAGGCAGCCCAGTGGCGCGTGGGTGGGGACCCGAGGGTGCTCGCCACGCGCCGCTTGAGCTCGTGGCGGGTGTGCGATTTTTTTAAAAGGAACTTTATGCTTTCGAGGATAAGGGTGGATTAACTCGCCTTGAGGACCGCGCCGCCTTCGGAACTGGTGCTGGGCGCTTCGTCTTCTGCGCCGTTGCGTGACCCCAAGGCGCTTCGTCTTCCGCTTCCTGGCAACTTGGGGCGCTTCGTCTTCCGCGCCGCAGGTTATAAAAGGAGAGGCGCCAGGGTGCTTGTTACTTCGCCAAGACTGCCGCCAAACGAACTTGCTTCGTGTGCTATGGCGGACCGCTACACACAACTTCGAGAGGAGGTGGGCGACGAACAAGCCTGGCTGCGGGTGGTGGCGGAGGTCGAGGCCGAAGCCGTGCGTGGGGATGCGCGGCGAGTCGGCATCCTTGTCGCGGGCATTCCCCGGCTGTGGGAGGTGAGGGCGCCGCTGATCCGGGCGGTGGATCGAGCGACGCCACGCTGCCGGTCGGTCGGGTGGCGCACACCAGGAGGAGTATCGCGCCTTTGCCGAGTAAAGGGACCTTGGCGAGTGGTTCCTTTTGGGTTTGGGCTGATGTTCCTCCATAGATAAATAAAGTGCTGCATCACTTCCCGTTTCTTCTTTCTTCTCTGAGGACTTTTTTGCGCTTATGATTCGCCCATATCCGTAATCTTTTGGGATCGCAACGGATCCAGCGTAGGTTGGAGGCGGAATTTCTTGCGTGTTTGCCGCCGAAATGACCCGTTCAACCGTAGGTCGGTTGTTCTTGTGTCAGCGGTCTTTGCAATGCGCAGAGTACTGCTTCGGGACCTTCGCTTTCGGGGCGTAGGTCGCAGTACTTGCGGCAGGCAAAAAGATGGAAAATAAAGAGGGAAAGCACTTGGTCGGTAGTCCGAGAGTTACGGCTTCCCTTTGCTCAAGTGTTTTTCGAGTGGTAACAAAGAGGGGGGAGAGACTGACTAAGAGTAGAACTTTCTCAGCTTCTCTATGTTCCATGCGTTTGTCACGAGATTTCCTTCGGTGTCCTTGAGGCAGAAAGTGCCAGGTCGGAGGACTTCCGCGATGGTGAAAGGGCCCTCCTGTATGGGAGAGCTTGTGCCTGTCCTTCGCGGATTGGACTTGGCGCAGCACTAAGTCGCCGGAACGAGCAATGGCCGCGGACGTCGGTGTGGTAGCGGCCGGCGCTGGCGATATTTGGCCGACCGCAAGACCGCGACATCCCGAGCCTCGTCGAGTTGGTCGAGGTCATCCTGCCGCTTCCTCGGTCCCCGTGCGCTGTTGTAGTTCTGCACCCTTGGCGCACCGTACTCAAGGTCGGTCGGGAGGACAGCCTCCGCTCCGAACACCAAGAAAAAAGGTGTGAACCCGGTCGACCGGGTTGGTGTGGTTCGTAGACTCCAAAGAACGGGCGGTAGCTCGGCGGCCCATCGTCCCGCGAATTTCTTCAGTCGGCTGAAGATTCGCGGCTTGAGTCCTTGGAGGATCATGCCGTTGGCTCGCTCGGCCTGTCCGTTGGCTCGGGGGTGTGCCACTGCCGCCCAGTCGACTCGGATATTGAAGTTGTCGCAGAACTCGAGGAACTCCTTTCCCGTGAACTGCGTCCCGTTGTCGGTGATGATGGAGTTGGGCACCCCGAACCGGTAGACAATATCGCGGAAGAAACTCGCTGCCTGCGCCGATGTGATCTTTGCCAATGGCTTTGCTTCGATCCACTTTGTGAACTTGTCTACGGCGACAAGCAAGTGAGTGAAGCCCCCGGGCGCCTTTCTGAAGGGTCCGACCAGGTCGAGCCCCCAAACCGCGAAGGGCCATGTGATGGGGATCGTCTGCAGGGCTTGCTTGAGGAAGATGCGTCTGCTGGCGAAGAATTGGCATCCTTCGCAGTGCGACGATTTGGGTCGCATCTGCTACGGCCGATCGGCCAAGAGAAACCTTGTCGGAAGGCTTTTCCTACCAGGGACCGCGGCGTCATGGTGCCCGCACACCCGTCGTGGATGTCCAGCGAAGGTGCTTCCCTTGGTCGGTCGGAACGCGCCGAAGGATTCGGACGGGCTCCTCTTGTATAGGGCGCCCTCGATCGGGACGAAAGACTTAGCCCGCCGAAGCGGCGCCGAGCCTCGGTGGTATCGGCGAGGAAGCGACCCGTTCGTCAACCGATCGACAATCGGTTGCCTCGATCGGTTTCGGCCTTCAGGGCCTTAAGTCCGACCCGGTAGGTGGGCATCTGGCCGAAGATCGATGGGGCCGCCCGCCTTTGGGTCGGCGGCGCCCTCGGCGCTTCGGGTCCAACCGGATTGAAGGGCTGGCGAGGTCGAGCGAAGATTCCAGGGGAACCGCCTTCCGGAGGCGAGGTTGGCGAGGAGTCGGCTTCACCGTTGTAGCGTCGGTAGCTATGATGGAGCTCGAAACCCTTGAACTTCTCCTCGAGCTTGCGGACCTCCAGCGATGGCGACCATCCGAAGCGCCACGGGGCTCGGTGGCTTTCATTACTTGGTCGACGACCAGCTTGGAGTCGCCGTGAGCGTTGAGTCGTCGTGCGCCCAGTGTCGGCGGCGATCCGAAGGCCATTGGCGACGAGGGCTTCGGCGACATTGTTGGTGGCGTCGAAGAGTAGTCGTATGGCATACCGGAGATTGTTGCCGAGTGGGGAGATGATGACGACCCCCGCGCCGGCCCCGTTCTTGGTGTAAGATCCATCGAAGTACATCGTCCAGTACTCCGGGTCCTCGACCGCCGTGGGGACTTGCGCCTCGGTCCATTCGGCGACAAAGTCCGCCAAGACCTGGGACTTGATCGCCGTCCTGGGGACGTACGATATGTCGAGGCCGTTGAGCTCGAGAGCCCATTTGGCGATCCTTCCGGTGGCGTCGCGGTTGTGGACGACTTCTCCGAGCGGTGAGGAGGTTACCACGGAGATGGGGTGTCGATCGAAGTAATGGGCAAGCTTCCTCTTGGTGATGAGCACCGAGTACAGTAACTTCTGTATCTGAGGATATCGGACCTTTGTTTCGGAGAGCACCTCGCTGACGAAGTAGACCGGCCTTTGCACCTTGAGAACGCGGCCTTCCTCCGCTCGCTCCACAACAAGTGCCGTGCTGACGACCTGAGTCGTGGCGGCGATGTAGAGGAGCAAAGGCTCCTGTGGCTCCGGGGCGACCAGGACCGGAGGTGAGGTCAGAAAGGCCTTTAGTCGACTAAAGGCTTCCTGAGCTTCGTTGGTCCAGGAAAAATGGTCGGACTTCTTCATCAGCTTGTAGAGTGGCATCCGCGTTCGCCGAGGCGGAGATCTGAAGCGACTTAGTGCCGCGAGGCATCCCATCGACCTTTGAACTCCCTTCAGATCGTTGATTGGCCCCATCCTTGCGATGGCGGAGATCTTATCTCGGTTGGCCGATGCCGCGCTCGGAGACGATGAATCCCAGCAACTTGCCCTTGGGGACCCCGAAGACGCATTTTCGGGGTTGAGCTTTATGCGAAACCGTCGGAGGTTCGCAAAAGTCTCTTCTAGGTCGGCGATGAGGTCATCGGCCTTCCTGGTTTTGACAACGATGTCGTCGGCGTAGGCCTCGATATTCACGGCCAATTTGGTGCGAAAAACATGCTGCATACACCGTGATGCGTGGCGCTGCGTTTTTCAGACCAAAAGGCATCGTGACGTAACAGTACGAGCCGTACGGGGTGATGAAGGAGGTCGCGAGCTGATCGGACTCCTTCATTGCAATCTGGTGATAGCCCGAGTAGGCATCCAAAAAAGAAAGGGACTCGCACCCGGCGGTGGAGTCCACGACCTGGTCGATGCGAGGTAATGGGAATGGATCTTTCGGACAGGCCTTGTTGAGGCTCGTGTAGTCAACACACATTCTCCATTGCCCCGACTTTTTCTTTACAAGGACGGGATTGGCGAGCCACTCGGGGTGACGCACCTCCCTTACAAAACCGGCGGCCAAAAGTTTGGCGATCTCTTCCCCAATGGCCCGTCGCTTCTCTTCGTCGAAACGGCGCAGGCGCTGGGCGATTGGTCTGGATCCCGGTCGAATGTTCAGGGAGTGCTCGGCGACCTCCTTCGGGACTCCTGGCATGTCCGAGGGTCTCCAAGCGAAGACGTCTCGGTTTGCTTGGAGGAAGTCGGCAGCGCCTTCCTATTTGGTGGTGAGGGCGGCCCCGATCCGCACGGTCTTGGCGGGATCTTCGGGATCAACCGCGACCTCCTTCGTGTCCTCCGCGGACTTGAAAGAGCTAGGCCCCGACTTGCTGGAGTCGGGGGCGGATCCGGAGGCCTTCTCCTGGAGCTGGGCGAGCTCGGCGAAGCGGCAGCTAGCGAGGCCAGCTCGCCGCTTCCTTGATTGTAGGCGAGCTGGAAAGATGTGGCCAGTGATGACACCTTGCGGCCTGGCATCTTCAGCTTGAGGTAGGTGTAATTGGGGACCGCCATGAACTTCGCGTAGCATGGTCGTCCCGAATGGCGTGGTAGGGCCGGGAAGTCCACAACCTCGAAAGTGAGACTCTTGGTGCGGAAGTTATCCGGGCTCCCAAAGGTGACGGGCAGGCTGACCTGCCCGAGGGGGTGGGCCTGTTGGCCTGGTACGACGCCGTGGAAGGGCGCCTTGCTCGGCCGGAGGGCGGAGCGAGGGACCCCCAGGGCATCCAGGGTCTCAACATACATGATGTTGAGACTGCTGCCGCCGTCCATGAGCACCTTGGTCAGGCGCTTCGTCCCCACGATGGGGTCGACGACGAGCGGGTAGCGTCCCGGGTGCGGGATGTGGTCGGGGTGGTCGGTTCGGTCGAAGGCGATTGGGCATTCCGACCACCTCAGGTAGGTGGGCACGGCGGGGGTAGCCGTGTGGACCTCTCGGTGGGCGAGCTTCAACCGTCGCTTGTCGGCGTAGCACTCTGCCCCTCCGAAGATCATGAGGCAACCGTCGAGCTGCGGGAACTCGTCGGCCGGCTCATCGTCCTTCGCCCGTCGGGTCTTTGGTCGCGCTTCTTCCCTTTCCGTGACGTCGTGGGGTTCCGGAGAGAAGCGCTCAGGACCTCGCGATCCGATACTTGTGTTTGACGGGATAGTCGTGGTTCGGCACGGACTATCCATCAATTTCTCGAATCGGTCGGCGCTGCCGAGCTCTTTGTTTAGCGGTCGGTCGGCAGCGACTCATTCGCCTTCGTGCCTCGCTTCCCCTTCCGCTTCCTTTTGTCGGGGCGGTCGGAGGCGTCGGCTCCGAGGCTGGCTGTCTTGTGGGCCGCCTTCCTTTCGAAGATGGCCCCCACGGCCTCCTCGCCGGAGGCGTGGTTGGTGGCGATGTCGAGGAGCTCCTTGGTGGTCCGGGGCTTCGCGCAGCCCAACTTGTGGACCAGAGCCTCGCACGTGGTGCCGTAGATGAACGCCCCGACGACGTCGGCGTCGCGGATGTCGGGGAGCTCATTGCACTGCTGGGAGAAGCGGCGGATGTAATCCCGGAGGGTCTCCCTGCCGCTTGCGGCTCTTCAGTCCCAGGAGTTGCGGGCGTTTATGCGTGCCTGGAAATTCCCGACGAAGAGGTTCGTCAGTCGGCCCACCGCCGATGGTGTCCATGAGCGGTACTCGAGCCAAGCTCGGGCTGAGTCCGCAAGGTAGATGGGGAGGTACTGGATGATGAAGGAGTCATCCGTCGCTCCCCCTGCTCGGCAGGCGAGCCGGTATTCTTCTAACCAGACACTGGGGTTGGTAGCCCCCGTGTACTTGGCTATGTTGGTCGGAGCCCGGAATCTGACCGGGAAGTCGGCGCTGCGGATGCGGCGGGTGAACGCGCGCGGCCCAGGACCGTCGAATCCTGGGTCGGGATGGTTGCGTCGCCCGCTATCGGCGACTTGCGAGTCTTTGCCGCGTCGGTAGCTCTCCTTCGCGCCTCGAGGTGGTGCGGAGATCATACTTGTCCCCAGGCGATGGCGCACCGGGGTGTATGATGCCTGGGGGAGTTAAATGGGCGGGGGCCGTCTTGGCTGGGCTCGTCGACCTGTGAGAGTAGCGAGTGGCGAAGTGGCGCCCGTTCGCCGGAGCGAGAACCTTGGGCGTCTTGAACGACAAGACGCTCTACGATCCGGAGGTTACGATAGGTGGCCTTGGCCAGGCTCCGTTGGCTCGAGCGACCCTCGGAGGCGGCATTGCCGCGCGGCAATGTTACGGTTGGCGTGAGGGAAGAACGGAAGGTCGTTCGCTTCCTCGGCCAATTCTTGATGCACTGACGCCTTGGCGCGCCGGAGACGGTGGTGGGTTAGGCCGACGGTGCTCGATTCGCCTGGAGCTTGTCGAGCTCGGCCTTCGAGCTTCTAACTCCTCGTATTTGTCGGAGGAGGTCGAAGCGTTGTAAGTCTTGTGCGTCGTCTTCCGCCGGATTCCTCCCGCCGCGCCTCGTCGCGCGGGAGGAGGGTCGAGGTAGCGAAGTGGCGGATGGTTCCGCCGCACGTCATGTTGCACTCACGGGGTACGCCTGAGGGGGTACTCCTTATCGGAGCTGGAGCCGTGGTGGAGGAATCCGCCACAGGTCGTGGAGGAAGCCGTGCCATGAAGCCATGGCCACGAGTTGAGAGATCGTGGAGGGTGGAGTCGCCGCCGCCGCGATCCGTAGGCAATGTTGCCGGGTAGTGCCGGCGACAGGCCCGCCGCGGCTCGTCGGCGGGGCCTCGAGTGAGGTTGCCGAGGGCGTCGGCAACCGCATCCAGGCTTGCGTAGGGCGTCCGGTCCCGGACGGCAGCGGGGACGAGGACAAGCTCCCCCGCCGTAGTGACGATGAAATCGAGGGCGCCGAAGCGGATCCAGCCCCTCGACATCGGCGAATCGTAGTGGGAGGAAGCCATCAGGGAGGAGAATGGGAACCCGAAGATGAGGATGTCAGTGAAGACGCGCGAGAGCCCCTACCTGGCGCGCCAACTATCGGTGTTTCGTGCACCGGCAATACGAATTTATGGTCGGATGGGGTCGCGCGCTCCCTCTCCCCGAATGGTCGACTCAAGGAGTCAGAAGATGTATACTGGTTCGGGCTGAATATCCCTACTCCAGTTCGTGCGGTGTGGATGTATTGATCTTTGGGAGATGGACAAGGGGTGTACAAGCGAGGCGGACGGTCGGCTGTCCGATCCCCTTGATGTTTTCGCTAGGGAGTCGAGGCTACCTAGAAGACTGTTTTTTTTCTCCTCCCCCCCTCTCGGGCCCTGCCCCTCCTTATATAGACGGAGGGGGCAGGTTACACGGGAGTTGGGAAAACTACGAGAAAAGGGGCCTGCACGTCTTGAAATCTGGTTCCTGTCTTGTCCGTCCGACCCCTGCCGTCCGGCGAGGGTTGGTGGTTCTGTGATAGCTTGATCTTGCGTAGTCTTTATGCAGGTGGCGTGTTGCGTGGTGCTCTGTCGGCCTCGGTGGCTTTAATGGCGCTTGACATTGCCTTGGCCTCGGGAAGCGGCGTAATCTTGCGGCGTGCGAGCGGACGGGGCGGGCTTGACTTCTTGGTGGCCCTTCGGCGGTCTTGGGAAGGAGCCACCTACCCCAGACGGATGTTGGGGCGCCAAGCAAGACAAGGCGACCACGACATCGGGCGTGGCCCCGCTAGCCCGTGTGCAGTGGAGCTTGAGCTTCAATATTAGGCGGTCGGCGCATGCCGCCGAATCGGAGTCCGCCGACCGTCAAGTCGGCCCCGCGACTGGTCGGGGCTCGTTCCCCGCGGCCCAAGTACCTTTCGGTGGTGCTGGGCCTTCGCCGTGATAGGTCAGCCCGTTCGTGCTTCCGGGCTGATGGGGGTACCCATGGCATGGGTACTCGTCATGGGTAATGTTATCATTTGTTTAGTTCTCTACTTCTGCGGACGTCTCCGCGGAATTAAGTCCCATGCACCTAGAGGCATCCCCCTCTTTTATCTTGAGGGTCAAGAGTGGTTCAATATCCTTCTGGGAATTTTCACTCTTTCAGGTGCATATACTGCAAGTATATGAGATCTTTTCACTCCCTTATGATCAGTGAAGGCATTTGGCAGATTATTATCTTATGTGTTGCAGATTTATTATCCTTCGAATATCAAGTTCGGTCTCTTTAGTACGTGAATCTAAGGATTCGGTATTCTTTAATATGTTCGGTCTCTTTAGTACGTGAATCTAAGGACTCGGTATTATTTAATATGGTACTTATCTCCCTTAATGCCAAAAAACGCCTTTGGTACAATCAGCGTACCGAGCTATGTACAGATCCCCTACATAGGCTCTAGGTATTAAAAATTTGATTGAGTATCATAATCTACATAGATCCCCAACTTCCGATGAGGTCCCATGATAGTACGCTGTGATGGAGAGATTGGCATGTATACAACACATCCAAAAATTTTACAGATAAGAAATACTTAATTTTTTTCCATGCACTATCTGCAACAGAAAAATTTCATGATGTGTAGTTGGTTTGAGTTGAATTAATACCGCAGCATGCAACTCTACGTGGCCCCAATAACTGGTGGATAGCCTTCTATTCTGCAAGAGTGGCCAATCAATAAGTTTTATCCCTTTAATTAATGACTCTGCAAGGTCATTTTGAGTGTGAACATGAGGTACGAGATACTCTACATTAAATCTCAGGCCATATAATAATCATTAAATGCCTTTGAGGTAAACTCACCAGTATTGTCCATTCGAATAGACTTAATCATTTATTCTGGAAAGGAGGCTCTTAATAACTTGGGTAATTAATTTAGCAAAAAAAAAATGGTTCCCAGTAGATAAGAGGCATACATAGGATCATCTAGTAGAAGTATTTATTAGTACCATAAAATATCTGAAATGGCCCGACAAGGGCTGGATATCTCCAAAGATATCATATTGAATTTTCTCTAGGAGATTCAACGATTTTTCTCTAACTTTTAGGTAAGAATATATAACTATAAACTTTCCTATAGCACAAACATGATATAAGAAATCTTCAAGTCTAGGAAAGCATTTTATGTTATGGCCAACATAATTATTAATTATTCTTCTCATAATATTCAACTTAGGATAACCCAGTCAATTTGCCAAATCTTAAATATTTATGGGTTTTCATTGCAACATAAACTTCAGGTTTTATATATGCAAAGTATAACTCGGAGGGAGTTTTCCAACCACACGTTTTTTACACCCATTAAACTTAGTCACGAGTAGGTATTCTATACCATCCTTTTTCTCAATCTACATATGAAAACCATTAAGACCAATGTCTTTAAAACTTAAGAGAGTACGACTAGACGCAAGTGAAGCATCTAGGCCCCCGATATGGGCTTAGTTTTGGTAATTAATGACAAACGGCTATTTGTGGACTAACAATTTCTGTTGAGTTTGCAAGAAAGAGTTAGTCTTCATCGAATTGAGCTCAAGAGAAATCCACATGAGTCACGAGGTACATAAGCTCCAGTTCAAGCAGCGGAAAGAAAGGTTGTCTTATGCTTTTTATGTTTACCGATCTCGGAGTTTGAGAAAAGATCGGATTTTTTTATATTTAGATGCCGTACTATTAAGAGGGACTTGGTTTAGTAGCTTGAAGTCTAAAATGACTCTTATATGGCTCAAACATTGTTTTAAAACATATGCTCAAAGTTGCATTCATGAAATTCTTTTTGGTTCAAAGTCTCAGCCTTCAAGCGGCACTACCGGCTATATACGTGCGGTACTGCCGGCTCTTGCGGCAGTACCGCGCATATACCGTCGGCAGCTTTTTAACAGAGAAGACGTTTTTCTTGTGCTCGTTTGACTGGCACTACCGGAGCGTTTATGGCGATGCATCGCCATCAGAGCGCAGCGATCCGCACCATATTCGCGGTAGTCATTTACCGAGAGCCGTGCTTTTACGCAAATTTCAGAGCGGCACTACCGTAGGTTGTGAGCAGATCGCCGACTTCAAGCGGCAGTACCTCTAATAATCATGATACTTCTTCAACAGAAGGGAGAACTTTTCTGAAAAGTGAAAGTCGGCACTACCGACCTTCTGGAGCGGTAGTGCCGGTATTTTTTTTATCAGGCCAACGGCTACTGACATTGCATTTAATGCAATGTAAAATGCCGTTGAATTGTGGGGCGGCACTACCGGCCTCCCGATCATGCAGAGTGCCGACTTCGGCTGATTTTTCTGGAAAACCTCCCCAACGGCTCTATTTCGTGGGGGAGGTTATAAATACCCCCCCACCTGCATTCTTGTGAGGGTTGGTGACCACATTTACTCATTCTAAGCCCTTTGCAACTCCCTTTTCTCTCTAGAGCATTAAATTCTCAAGTTTGGGAGGAAAAGAGAAAAGAGTTTGAGTGATTTGTTTTCAAGCATTTATTTGAGCCATAAGTTTCATTCAAGTCTTCAATTGAATTCCAAGTTTATTACTCTTGGAGGTTGCCGCCTCCTAGACGGCTTGGCGGAGTTTGATCTTGATCTTCTCAAGGGAGTTTGTGAGAAGACTCGATCAGTTGTGAAGGCAAGGAGCTCGCCTACCCGGAGTGGGGAAGAGCTACCCCGAGAAATACGAGGAAAGGCTCAATTGAGACAAGGAGCCGGCTTGAAGTGAGTCAAGCTACCTCAACGTGGAGTAGGGGGGACCGGCAAGTCTCCGATCACCATGGGATAAATTGCGTGCCTCAAATTGTGGTTTGCTCTCTTTTGCGTTCCTAAATTGTTTCTCATTAGCTTGTAGTCTTAATTTTGTTGGTGGACATTAGAGTGACTTAGAACATTCTAGGCCTTAATTGAAAATCAATTTCTTTCTAGTTTTAATTGTCAAATTGTCATAATTTTAGCCTAAAATTTTTATAACCTCCTATTCACCCCCCTCTAGTCGGTTATCCTTGATCCTACAAGTGGTATCAGAGCTTGGTCTCTCGCACTTAGACTTCACCGTCTCGAGAGAAAAGGATGGCTAGTGAGGGTGTTTCCATAGGAAAGGCACCGTTCTTTGATGGCACAAATTATGCTTATTGGAAGATTCGAATGACTGTTTACTTAAAGGCCATGAGTCCTAGCATATGGAGAATTGTTGGTGAAGGTTTCGCTATGTCACTTGATCCAACCACCTCCCTTGATCAAGATGAACGAAACTCACACCTCAACGCTCAAGCCATGAATGCTTTGTTTGGAGCTTTAAACGCGGATGAGTTCAATCGCGTGAGCAATTTAGAAACTGCTCATGAGATTTGGACAACCCTCTCTGAAATTCATGAGGGCACATCTGCGGTTAAAGAAGCCAAGCTACATATGCTTAGAATCAAATATGAGAGTTTTATTATGTTGCCCCATGAAAACATCACCGAGATGTATTCAAGGTTGAACAACATAGTAAATGAACTCAAGGGCATCGGAGGTTCACTAACCGATCTTGATGTTGTTCGTAAGATGCTTAGGGCTCTTCCGGAAAAATACGAGACATTGGTGACTCTCTTTCTCAACTCACCCGAGTTGGTCAAGATGACACCTACCGCTCTCTTGGGAAATTTAATTACAAATGAATTGTACAAGAAAGACAAGGAGGAGCTCCTAGAGCAAAACACATCCAAAAAGAAGAATCTAGCCTTCAAAGCCAACAACGAGTCAAGTGAGGAAGCTCTTGATGAGTCCGAGAGTGATACCGAAGAAGAGATGGCTCTACTAGTGAGAAGAATGAAGAGATTCATGAAGAGACGATCAAACTCAAGCTTCTCTCAAAAATACAAGAACAAAGAACACTCAAGCAATAAACGATTTGCCAATGTTCGTTGCTTTGAGTGTAATGAAAAGGGTCACTTCGCTTCTCATTGTCCAAAGAAGAAGGAGAAGGATGACAAAGGGAAATCATTTAAAAAGAAGAAGTTTGAAGGGAAGAAGAAACTATTCAAAAAGCTTCACAAAGATGGCAAGGGCGAAGCACACATAGGAGAATGGAATTCCGAGGAAGAATACTCGGATTCGGATTCTTCCGAAGAGGATACTCCATCAAAGAAGAAGAGCATTGCTAGCATTGCAATTGGGGAAGCATCATCACCATTCGTCACTCCTCTATGTCTTATGGCAAAAGGAGAAAAGGTAAACTCTAGTGATGATGATGATCCATCATATGAAGAGCTTCTTGATATGCTTGTTGATTTAAATGACTATCTTGGTAAGGAGAAGACAAAGCATAAGGCCTTGAAAAAGGAGTTCACCTCTCTCAAGGATTCTTATGATGAGCTCAAAGAAACCCATGAGTCTCTCCTTCTCAAGAATAATTCAAAATCAACAAACAATGCTGGAGTCTCATGTGACTTAGTTGAAGCTTTGCCTAGAATAAATGATTTATCATGTTCTATATCAAAATCTAGCATTGCTACTTCATGTGATGACTTAATATCCATGCCTTCTAGCTCTTGTTCTAATTCTTGTTTGATAGAAAATGATATTAAATTGGTTGTTGAGAATGATGAGCTCAAAAAGGAAGTTGCTAAGTTAAATAAAAGCTTAAACAAGTGTTTCAAAGGTAAGGAGACACTTGATAAAATTTTGGGGAGTCAACGTTGCTCGTATAACAAGGAAGGACTTGGTTATGTGCCAAAGAATGGTAAGAAATTGAGCAACAAGGCCCCAAGATTTATCAAATCCAACGGGAACCTTTGCTACAAATGTCATGAAATTGGACATTTGGCAAGTGATTGCCCGTTGGGTAAAGTCTCAAAGAACAATGTTTATGATTCTTGCTATGTGCTCAAAAAGGATAAAAATGGTAGATTAGTAGCTAAGTTTGTGGGCACACCTATACTTGGTTCCAAAAAGAATGCCATTTGGGTGCCAAAAGCTTTAGTTACTAACCTCCAAGGACCCAAACAAATTTGGGTACCTAAAAGAGTTTGACTTTCTTTTGTAGGTGAACTATAAGACCGGCGGTCGTCATTGGGTGTTAGATAGCGGATGTACTCAACACATGACCGGAGACCGAAAAATGTTCACCACATTCGAAAATGGAAATGGAGATCATGACAAAATCACCTTTGGCGATAATAGCAAAGGAAAGGTATTAGGTTTGGGTAAGATTGCAATCTCCAATGATCTTTCCATTTCAAATGTTTCCTTAGTTGAAACTTTGAATTTTAATTTGCTATCTGTTGCTCAAATTTGTGATCTTGGTCTTACTTGCTCGTTTTCTAGCAATGGAGTTGAAATTCTTAAAGATAATGATAAATCTCTTGTTTTTAAGGGTTTTCGTTTTGGCAATCTTTATTTGGTTGATTTTTCCTCACGAGCGTCTTGTCTTCAAACTTGCTTAATTGCAAAGACATCCTTGGGATGGTTATGGCATAGAAGACTAGCTCATGTAGGAATGATTCAACTTAAGAAGTTGTTCAAAAATGATCTAGTTGTGGGTTTGAAGGATGTGAAGTTTGAGAAGAACAAGCTTTGTAGTGCTTGTCAAGCCGGCAAACAAGTTGCTAGCTCTCATCCCTCCAAAAGTATCATGTCCACATCTAGACCATTAGAGCTCCTACATATGGATTTGTTTGGCCCAACTATCTATAGGAGTATTGGTGGAAACTCTTATTGTTTGGTTATTGTTGATGACTATTCGCGTTTTACTTGGGTCTTCTTTTTGCATGAAAAATCCGAGGTTCCAAATATATTCAAAAGCTTTGCAAAAAGGGCCCAAAACGAATTTGATTTCAAAATTAAGAGAATTCGTAGTGACAATGGTTCCGAGTTCAAGAATACAAAAATTGAAGATTTTTGTGATGAACTTGGAATAAAGCACGAGTTTTCCGCGACCTACACTCCGGAACAAAATGGGGTAGTTGAACAGAAAAATCGAACATTAATTGAAATGGCAAGAACCATGCTTGATGAATATCTTACTTAGATAATTTTGGGCGGAAGCTATTAATACCGCTTGCCATGCTACAAATCGACTCTATTTACATCGGCTTTTGAAAAAGACCTCGTATGAGCTTCTTATTGGTAGGAGACCGAACATTTCGTACTTTTGAGTATTTGGTTGCAAGTGCTTTATCTTGAAGAAAGGTGTTCGGCTCTCTAAATTTCAAAGCCGGTGTGATGAGGGTTTTCTTCTTGGATATTCTTCTTCTAGCAAGGCTTATCGTGTTTTTAATAAAAATTCGGGTCTTGTTGAAGAAACTTGTGATGTTGAATTCGATGAGACTAATGGCTCTCAAGAAGAGCAAGAAAACTTGGATGATGTAGGCAATGAAGCTTTGCAACAAGCTATGAAGAATATGACGATTGGAGACATCAAGCCAAAAGAAAATGGTCACGTAGCCGGACCATCCTCAATCCAAGTGGAACCATCTACATCAACTATGCCAAGCGAAAGCAACCCAATTCAAGTTGAACATGAGCAACATGATGAAGCCCAAGCTTTACCGCCAAGAATTCACACTCAACTTTCAAAGGATCACCCAATAGATCAAATCTTGGGTGACGTTAGTAAGGGAGTTCAAACTCGTTCCCGTGTTGCTTCATTTTGTGAGCATTACTCTTTTGTATCTTCTATTGAACCCTCTCATGTAGATGAAGCGCTAAGTGATCCCGATTGGGTAAATTCAATGCACGAGGAACTCAACAACTTCGCTCGTAATGATGTATGGACGCTTGTAGAAAGACCCAAAGACCACAACGTCATCGGCACAAAATGGGTTTTTAGGAACAAACAAGATGAGAATGGTATAGTGGTAAGAAATAAGGCAAGGTTAGTAGTACAAGGTTTTACCCAAATCGAAGGTTTGGATTTTGGTGAAACCTTTGCTCCCGTAGCAAGGTTAGAAGTTATTCGAATTTTGCTCGCCTTTGCATCTTGCTTTGATATCAAATTATTTCAAATGGATGTAAAGAGTGCATTCTTAAATGGTCAAATATCTGAATTGGTATTTGTAGAACAACCACCCGGTTTTGAAGACTCTAGAAACCCAAAATGCATATAAACTTAGAGTACTTTTGATACTTGGAATGACAATACTGTTACAACAGTATCCTCATATTAGAGGTGAAAGGTGCATAATATCTTGTCAATTATTTTAGCATTAGTAACTTTTTGGTTACTAAAAGTTAGTTAAGTGACAATTTTGTGCATGGTAAAGTTATATGCTGCCACAACCTTTAAAATATTGAAACCACAGGAGGATCCATTTGTGTTGTAATTCTGGTAACAGGACTGATCTTTGTTGGTTATATTTTTTCCTTCGGGGAATATCAAAGTAGCTGAAGGTCCTCTTCCATGCAATATTCGACCTTTAGGTTCGTATGAAAATGGTGTCTCAAGAAGTGCAAAGCTGCACATGTGGTGGCTTCGGGAAGAACAGGGGTACTAGCTTCAAACTAAAAAAAACAGTGTCTCTAAAAGGACGAGCTTTCACCTTAATCATAGTATTCATTCCCCGGATAAGATAATTGCTATCATTCAAGGCAAGCTCGATAAATTTCATTTATGCGATGTCCAATATGTCTTATTTCTATTTATGCAAAATAACTTTTTACTACTGATAAAATTATTTATTGCATGCTCACTCTTCAATCAGTAAAGTTTGGTCTATATCTATTTATTAGATAATTATCTAAAATTTTCCTAGCAATTTTCCTAGTTTTTTTGCTAATTATTCAATAATTTTTAGAATTACAAAGTAATAGAAAAATAGATTTTAACATATATAAATATGGAATTATGCTAGGATAATAAATCTAGAGATAAGGAGCTTTCAATGTGCTATATGAAAATTTTTTAGCATTTCTTATATTTTTTTTGTTAATTACCAAACAATTTTGAAAATTGCTTAACAAGAGAAAACAAATTCCAGAAAGAATTAATATATAATAAATCCAAGAAAATATATTCACATATATGAAGCTTCAATATTCTATCTAGAATTTTTCTAGCATTTTTTTGATAATTTTTTGTTAATGATTTAATATTTTTCAGAATTATCAAATAAAAGAAAAATAAATTCCAATGTGTGTTAAATATCAATTTTACCAAATTTACGGAAGTTCATATTTAGAAAATCTAATTTCTAGAATTTAACATAAATTTTTAAAATTTATTATCTAATTTCTGAAATTATATGAAAATCTAAGGGGCATAATCATATTTTCCATTTCCTTTCCCCTTTTTTTTCCTTTTTATGGAAATCTATTGGGCCGGATAAGCTCAATGGATCCAATGACCCATTTTCCCATTACAAAAGGCCACCATCGATAGCGTCGTCGCCGCACTGAAGTCGAAGGGCATGACCGCCACGTCTGGAAGCCAGAGGCGACCGCCGCTGCATGCGGGGAACCGAGGGACTGCATCGCGGGGAGCTTGTCGCCTTACGAGCAAGCGAGTGAAAGTGGTCACCGTTGGCCGCCGCGAGCGTTGCGGGCGTCGTCAGGCGCCGCTGTCATGCCGGAATCAAGGGGCTGTTCAGCCACCTCCGGGCGCAATTGCACGAAGCGCCACGGCGGCCGCCTCGGATTTGCACGCTTTGCTTGACACTTTGTGGGAAGGCGAGCCACCACCACTTCAGGCGTGGTTTGGGCGCGCTGCCATAGGGCCCCACGACCATCGTCACCTCGACCATCGGTGGGCGCACGAGGGGAAGGCAAGTCATCGTCGCCTTGTGGTTTGCGCACGCGTGTGTAAGATCAAGGATGAGCCTAGAAGGGGGGGGGTAAAAAGGCTTTTTCAAATTTTCAGCACTCAAAGGCTCTAATTAACCTTAAGACAACTCAAAAACTTGCGAAAGAGTAAACTATGATTTTGACAAGAAGGCCTAAAGAGTCTAGGCTTTACTAATGCAACAAAAAAATCGAATAAATAGAGACAGGCAAGCAAATAAACATAACAGTGAACTGAAACTGAATGTAAAGGACAAGAGACACGATGATTTTTACCGAGATTCAGAGTAATACTCCTACGTCCCCGTTAGAGCACTTCTCACGAAGTGTAGCTCCACCAAAAGGTAAAAACTAATAGCTTTGGTAAACACTGGGGGTGACTCTTTCACCACTCCGGGGAGGTGAGTCCCAAACCTCTCACAATCAGTGGTGGCTTCCACAAACACCTTTGGATAGGTCAGACCAAAACTCTCCCAAGCCGTCTAGGAACTCAAAGTTCCAAGAGTAATAAACTATCCACAAGCTTAAACTCTTAGTTCACTAGCACAACACTGTCTAGACTTAGCTTGGAGCAATACCACTTTGAAATTTTTGATCAATAGTAAAATTTAGTCTCTTTGAAGGTTTTTGAGCTCAAGTATGCTAAAATGTCAAAGAGATGCAAAAATTTTTCTAAAAGGTCCTAGCACAGCTTATATAGCCCACAAAAGGAATGTAACCGTCAGTAGCATTTACTAGCCGTTGGGTATTGTCAGAATGACAAAATTATGTAAACTAATGTGCCACGGACTTAGATCAATATGATCAAAGCATGACGAACCAATTGTAGTGAAAATCACATTTACGCTGGACCAAAATGATTAAGAATCCTATTTACGCCGGACTAAGACAGATTGGTCCGTCGTACACATGCATTGAGCCAAAGTCGGTCCGTCGTGATTCATAGCAAAACAACGTTTGCGCTGGACAAAGAAAATCGGTCCGGTGTAGAAGACAATCTTTCTGATTTTGGTCCGTCGGACAACACAATATTCCAGAGAGAATCACGTTTGTGCCGGACCAAAAAATTTGGTCCATCAAATACTTGAAAAACTTGGTACGTCGTGAACACCACACGCTCGGTTTGATTTTCACAAAAATGATTCTCAGCACCGGACCAAAAAGGTTGGTCTGGTGTACAAGGCAATGAGTGCCAGACTAAAAATTTGACTTAACCCAAATTGGTCTGGCGTGAACGGTGTACGCTCGGTATGAAATTTAAGTGTAGGTTTCAGCGCCGGATTAAGGAAGTTGGTCCGGCGTGAGTGGGTTTTTGACCGAATGAGTGAAGGACTTAGTCTTGAGGAAAAAAGAGATGAAGTGACATTTACTCCAAGTAATATCAAAGATTTTGCCTATGAACCAATGTACTTACTTGTGCATAATCTCTCTTTATAGTACGGCTAATCTATACCTATCTTAGCTATTTGGCTTGAATCCACTCCCAAGCCAAAACTAGAAACAAGAGTTCTTAGCCTTAATCTTTTAACCAGAATAAGTCTTCATTTCACAAGGATACTTGACAATCATTAACACCAAAAACTATATAAAGCATTATTTAGTAATTAGGGGGCCTAGATGCTTTCAGCGTGACCCATCGGGCACCGTCGCTGTTGGAGCCGACATGGGTGTCACCGCGTGTTCGCCGCCGCCATGCCAGAGTCAAGGGGCCGTTCGGCCGCCTCTGGGCCCGATTGCGCAAAGCGCCACATCGACCACTTCAGATCTACATGCTTTGGGTGCAACGCTTTGTTGGAAGGCGAGCTGCCACCGCTTTATGCGTGTTTCGGGTGTGGGGAAGCCGAGGCGCTGTCACCTCGCGCGGAAGGAGTTGAGGCGGCACGCTGGCCACCACGCTTCTGGAGTGGTCGTGGAACACCGGCAGGAATTGAGGCGGCACGCTGGCCGCCGCTCTTCGGGTGAGGTGGGCAGTCGCCGACGATGGTGACACCGGTCGGTGGCATTCAGCCTCCTCGGTCATATTTTTGTTATATATTGATGAACTATAATATTTAATCGCAAAAGTTAGATTAGATTAACATGTAGTGTAATTTGCAAAAATCAATCCACAAGATTTAATTGACTGTTCATGTGCGATCAACTTACGTAGGGCTTGTAGCAGTGTGATCCTGTGTGGCAGGATGTTTTCGATGCAGTGTAGATCGATGCAGGTAGACGATCACGATCGGCCACGGTAGAACGTCATATGATCATTCATGCATGCAAGATAGATCTCTCGTATAATAGCATGCAAATCAACCATAGATCAATCTGTGAGTAGGATCAAGAAAATAAGATTGATCTACCTGAAAAGAATATATAACGATATACGTGGCATGTAGATGATCTAGGGTTTCAGCCTTGTAAAGCTTCGTGCTGATAACGTCATTTAAAACGTAGTCGTTTACCCGCGATCAATCAACAGCATGCCAACGAAACCACAAGAACAAGAACATTGAGTACACACAAAAGTATGGAACAATGTTCTTCCTCTTTATTAGATTGATTTTCTCTGTACAAGGGATGCCTAATATATAGCAAAACGAATAAGAGATAGGTTCGGATTGCCCACCAACAGATAACATCTTTTCAAACTTAGACTAAGATTCTATCTATATCATAACAATTCTATCCAGAAATTTGGATAGGATGGCCATCGTCTAGAGAAAATGGCATGTGGTCTTCTTCTACTGTTTGAGCAATGGAGGGAGAAGCATAGCACCAAGGGAGTAACAAGGAGATACGAGAGCTGGTCATTAATCATAACTAGTTATATGCCCGTGCGTTGCTACGAAAAACAAAATTGATAACGAAAAATAAAGATTAAAAAATAAAAAAAAAATACTATTTCATAAGATCAAACACCTATCTTTAACGCTTCGTTTTTTGCAAAAGCTGGCTAATTAAAACAACGCTTCGTTTTTTGCGTAGGGCAATTAAGCAGGGCAATTAATGTGACGTGGGAAGAAACTCTCACTTTATATAGTAGAGATATACGTGGCATGTAGATGATCTAGGGTTTCAGCCTTATAAAGCTTCGTGCTGATAACGTCATTTAAAACGTAGTCGTTTACCCGCGATCAATCAACAACATGCCAACGAAACCACAAGAACAAGAACATTGAGTACACACAAAAGTATGGAACAATGTTCTTCCTCTTTATTAGATTGATTTTCTCTGTACAAGGGATGCCTAATATATAGCAAAACGAATAAGAGATAGGTTCGGATTGCCCACCAACAGATAACATCTTTTCAAACTTAGACTAAGATTCTATCTATATCATAACAATTCTATCCAGAAATTTGGATAGGATGGCCATCGTCTAGAGAAAATGGCATGTGGTCTTCTTCTACTGTTTGAGCAATGGAGGGAGAAGCATAGCGCCAAGGGAGTAACAAGGAGATACGAGAGCTGGTCATTAATCATAATTGGAGGAGAGGACATGCCTGAGGCCTGGAAAAATGGCCCATGGATGCTCACTTTTTGTTGACAGGCCGAAACGTGATACTGGAAGGGCAGGTTGCAGGCCCTGCCCAATTGCTCAAAGCTGCTTCTTGTGTGGCCGAATTGACAAAGTTGGCACAGGCCCAGTATAAATTCACACCGTATGAGCCGATCGCAGAAAAATCATAGGGTTTGAAAGGCAGGCGGGCCCTTCCAAACCAGAATGTCAGCGAAGCGAAAGGGCAACGCGTGAGTCCAAGGGGTCGCCATTGAAAATTGCAACTTGGAAGAAGCGAAACAAGCTTTTGCTCTCCCCTGTTCCTCCTATGCAATCCGAGGGGAAGCACCATTTGTCTTCCAAGAACAAATAATGCAGGAATCTTTTCGTATGAAATATTATATTTGCAAACTATATGTCCACACAAATTTGTTTAAGCTGAATGAGAACAATCTATCATGGAGCAAACATCAATGATGGGTTGTCTGGGCAACAAATGTTCAGAGCGGTGCTTCTATATAAATTGTATAAATATTAAAGCCAATGAAAAGATAAGCAATTACCATCTACCTTTCGTTCATACTTTAATATTTATGTAACTTAAAAAAAAACATAAAAACATCTCTCAATGTTTAGTTGTACTCAAAACACATGTTCATTTTTTGAGTGGCGATGGAGTTGTTAAGATCGGACATAAGTACACTTACGCTTGATCAAGTTTTGTGCTTGAGCAACAAGGAAGGCATTCGTGTTTTACTGCAAGACATCCGAGCAAATCAAAGAAGATAATATATGCACGTGAAGATAATATATGCACGTGGACCGCAACACCATTTTGCCTACGTGCACCCTTTTATTGCACCAAGATGGTAGAATTCTATAGACTATAGCATTGATTCTTGTTTTTGTTCGTCTTGAATCTTATAGTTTACTCGTTTAACTCACGGATCAAATTCTTAAGCACATGGATAAATATTAATCATAGTCAACTACACAATAATAACAATAAATCTCATGTTTAAAATAATCATGACACACATAATTATACCGGTACAATTAACAAAATGGTGCAAGCCTGCAATCATACCATCCAATAGTTCTATGATAAATAAAATAAACAAATAATATATAAATGCAATAGATACCATGATATAACCAATGTAAATACTTCACATCTTGAAACGGGAGCCGGAGCGAATGGTGCGCGAAGATGCAAGAAGAGAACCATCAAAATTCACTTCACTGTTCGCAAACCCTGGTACGCGCGCCGTCGGTGGCGCTGGCAATATATCATGTCAACATCCGCGAGGGTATTCCTGCCATACTCCGGCAGTCGCGCTGGCTGAGTTGATTGGCCCCGGCTCCAAGAAACATCGGAGAGGAGTTGCATTTTCACTGTCCATCGCGGCGGCGGCGAGATGACCCGTCCAACCCGCAAAGCCAACCCCGTCTCGGCAACCCTGCCGGCCGCTCGCGCCGCGCCTGCCCACCACGCGTCTCCCTCCCCCTCCCAAAATTCGCGGCCGTCTATATAAACCCACCCTCCCCCTTCCCCGACCACTTGCTCTCCCCCAACATCTCTCCCTTTCCCCCTTCCTCCGCTGCTTCGAAGCCATGCCTCCCCTCACGAGCTTCCTCCTCTCCCGCTCCACCACCGGCTCCGGCTCCTCCTCCACCGCCCGCATCTCCGCCGCTGCCGCCGCCGCGGCGATCTCCAAGCCCGCCGCGGACTCCGCCCCGTCCGCCTCACCTCCTACCGCCCGCCCGACCCCGCGCCCCAAGCCGGCATCTCCCTTCGCGTCCGGCCTCTCTGGCCGCCTCTTCGGCGGGCACCGCGCCGCCGCCCGCTCCTCATCGTCCGCCGCCGCCGTCTTCGAGCGCCGCTTCGCCTCCGCGGGTAAGGATTCCAACCGGCTCTAATTATCGCGACGCGTTTCGGTCGTTCTCTCTGATGGGGTTACCTGTTTCGGCTGTTTTTTTGGCAGCGACCAGGAACTCGTACGATGAAATCCTGACGAGCCTCGCGAAGCCGGGGGGCGGAGCGGAGTTTGGGAAGTACTACAGCCTGCCGGCGCTCTCCGATCCGCGGATTGGTGAGTTGTTTTATGGTTTTCCAACTTTTTTGGATGCCTTGATCCGCTATTTCGGTGTGGGATGTGTCTGATGTGGTTTGATTCTTAGTTTGTGGTGGGTGGATTGAGAATTCAACGAGGGTTTGGACGCTTTGATCTCTTTCGGTCGGTCAATTGTGCGTTAGGCTATCAAGTGGATGAATCGTTTGGTTCTGTCCAGAGGTTTAGAGACTCTGATCTGCTTTTTGTGTTGGATACTGTGTAATGTAGGTTGTCAAATTTGGAGGCTTCGACGTGTTTAATGTGTGACTTTCTGGATGCATTGGAAAGTTTTCCTATGTAATTTTTTTCGCAGGTTTTTATCTGCTTCTATTGCTAAATTATGTGAAATAATGAAGATTTGATCCATGTTTTTGGTGCTTTTTGTCAGATCGGCTACCCTACTCTATAAGGATTCTTCTCGAGTCTGCAATCAGAAACTGTGATGAGTTCCAAGTCACCGGGAAGGACGTTGAGAAGATCATAGATTGGGAGAACAGCGCACCAAAGCAAGTCGAAATCCCTTTCAAGCCAGCGCGTGTCCTCCTCCAGGTACGGATCCTGCTATCATCTCTATTTTTTTGTTCCATTTTTTTCCAATTGCTGTGGATAGAATAAGTGTGAGCTAGAAAGATTAAAGTCAACAGCTTTTGATGGAGGAATATTGGAGCTGGAGTGCCACTTTCCTATCCTTTCAAGAAAAGTGGAGTTCCCTATGTCTTATATTTTGCACATTTTATGATGTATGATTGCTACTGTCTGTTGAGTTGTTTAATGATAGATATGGACATCAGAACGTGTAGGTGTCTGTATAAAATTACCTGCTTCCCGCCTTGTATTCTTGCTCCTACGAGATAAAAGTCATCACTTTCTATTTTAGTATGTCAAGTGCTAGTGGAAGCTAGATATATTACTCAATTTATATCCGATGTTACTTTTCCAATGAGGTGTTGTTGATGGGAATATTTGTTCTGTTTGCCAAAATATATGTGTGTTGTTGAGGCTAGTTTGCTGATAACTCAGTCCATTCGCTTTTGCCTGTTGTCTAAATTATAGGATTTCACTGGTGTCCCGGCAGTTGTTGATCTCGCGTGCATGAGGGATGCTATGAGCAAACTTGGCAGTGACCCAAACAAAATTAATCCTCTGGTGAGTCCATAGTCCAATGCCGGCATTCACTACCCTCTTGTCTTGATGATTGCCCGAATATATATTTTATTGGCATGTGCGTTTGATGTACTGCACAACTTATCCATTGTTATGTCATCCTTTGGTATGCGATGTTACAATTTTCTGTAATTAAATGATGAATCCTATGGTTTCATATAGTTGATACCCAAATTTGGACCTTACATGTGATATAAATTGCTATGCGCTAAATGAGAAATTCTCTCTTCTAGTATGCCTTTTTTTTGCCATTGATACTATTCAGAAAAAAATGCCTTCATTATTATTACAATTAACAACATTTGGTGGCATCTTGTGTAACGAATACTGAAGTAGAAAATAGTATGGTTGTGTAAGTTAGCCTCTGAGCCTATTATACCATTTTGGTTAGCCCGAGTCTGGTATCATCTGTTCTAGTGAGAGTTTCTTTTGAACTGGATGAATCCAGTATGTGTGTGACTTACTAGTCTTTAAATCTTGACCTTAGCCTCTGAGGCGATTATATCTGTAGGATCGATATACACTATTATAGCAATCAGAGGGGGTGAATGATTGCTCGGAAGCTAAAACCAATTTTTAGTGATTTTCGAAACACCCCAAATGAATTATGAAAAATTGCTTCGGTTTCCACGAAAATAGATTGATATACGTTCACCAAAACAGTAATTCCTGAAGATCCCACTGTTGGATTGACGCAAAATTTGAAATCTAGAAACTAGATTCAATTTCGAAACTAACCCAACAAGAATCAGCTCAATCGGATCTACAGATCTAAAGTTATGACCTTCGCAAATTGATTATACCAAATAATGACGAAAATTGATCAAACCCTAATTACTAGATTAATCAGGATCTACGAAGAATTAACTAATAAAACTTTACAGATCAATCACGTGATGCCCTAGAAAGGTTTTGAATGGATCAAATCAAAATTATTATGGTGAAACAATGAATCAATCTATAAACCAAAACAGGCATGCAAACGAAGAACGAAAGTAGGAATCATTGTAGCAATTCTGCGATTACTGTAGCTACTATCCAAAAAAATTTGAGAATAGCAACTAGCAGCAACAACATATATTCAGATTCAGCAGTTGATTGTGCAACAGAAGATTGTTTTCTAGATGACCATGCAATAAGAGAATTACCAAAGAAGTGGCATGAACCAGATGTACTTTTTCTATTAATTCTATATCCTTCAAATTCAGTATCAGCAAATGCTCTTAAACTAATGCATGAGGAAGCAGAAAGCTAAATGCTAAAATCTTGAGTACCATGAAGATACATGAATATTTGCTTGACAGTTTGTCGATGTGAAGCACGCGGGGAAGCTTGAAAACGAGCACACAAGCACATAGCAAATTGTATATCTGGCCTTTATGCAGTGAGGTACAAAAGTGAACCTATCATGCTTCTATATCCATTTTGATCAACCGTCTCACCATCTTCATCCGGATCAAGTGTGCAAGTGCCTCTCATGTGTGACATGACCGGCTTGCAGTTTTTTTATCCCAAAGCGATGAAGCAAATCTTTTGTGTACTTACTTTGATGAATAGAATTATCTTTCGTCGTTTATTTGATTTGAGATCCCACAAAGTATGTTAACTCATCTATCATACTCATCTCAAATTCCTTCCTCATGTTTTCTGAAAATAAAGACACTAAAACATGAGAGGAACCACTAAAGATAATATCATTAACATAAATATGAACAAATAGTTGATCATTGCCTTGCTTGAGTAAAAAGCGAGTTTTGTCAACATTTTCCATTTGCAAACCCCTTTTTAAGTAAAAAGATTTTTAGCCTATCATGCGATGCTCTAGGGGTTTGTTCTAAACCATGCAAAGCTTTTGACAATTTGTACACATAATCTGTATTCTTAGGATTTTCAAAACCAGATGGTTGTTTAACATATACCTCCTCATCAATAAAGCCATTAATAAAAACACTTTTTACATCCATTTGGTACAATCTAAAACCTTTAGATGCACCAAACGTTAAAAGAATTCTAATAGCTTTAATTCTAGCAACAGGAGCAAATGTTTCATCAAAATCTAAACCTTCAACTTATGTAAAACCTTGAGCAACCAATCTAGCCTTGTTTCTAACAATATCTTTCTCACTTTGTTTATTTTTGAAAACCCATTTAGTTCCATTTATATTAAAATTAGGAGGTGGAACAGCTAGTTTTTAGACTTTATTACGTTCAAAATTATCTAATTCCTCATGCATGGTATTGATCCAATATTCGTTAGTTAATGTATGAGATATATCTTTCACTTCAAAAGAAGCAACTAAAGCAGAATGGGCATGTGTATCAGAATGGGTAAACCTGGACCGGGTAACTCCCATTTAAATCTCCAATCTTCTGCTCATGTGGATGCCTTCTCTGAATGTGCATAGGACCTGTAGCATGTATAGATAATGTTGTAGCTTGAGAATGCTCAGTTGTAGGTAATGTAGTAGTAAGTGTCAAAGGTGCTACAGCTGGTTGTGCAGTAGGAATCAACACCTCGTCCTCAACATCATTATCATCGTCCTCATTAACAAAGATGCTCTCCCCCTGAACATATGCACATGTACCTGCATCATTTGCAGGCTACATGTTTGGTTCACTAATTATACATAGGATCCAAGTACAACGAAAATATAATACCAAAAGTAAGAACTCCAATGATCGATGATGTCAAAGCATTGTCTATCCAACATTCTAACTCTCTTGGTAATCCTCGGCTTCCTCGTCACACCAACCAGATGCTTGAACATCGGAGCTAATCCCTAAGCAAAGGGGGAGTTAAGCAAGAGTGAATACAAAAGTACTCAGGAAGCATTAGTAACAAAATGCAACATATGAGTTTCTCCAAAAATCATTTCAATAATCCTTCCTCAAATCCTCTTTCAGAAAATAGGGTTTTATTACTAAAATCTATGTTTCTAGATTTTAATTATCAACATGCTGCTAAGAAACCTCATTTATACTATACCAATTGTATGGTACCTCGACTTCAATACACATCGGCGGTACTCCTAAAACCAACAGCATCCCGACTTCAATGCACATCGGCGATACTTCGAACTCTAATTGTACCCCAACTTTAATGCACATCAGCGGTACTCCTAATACAAAATGTATCCCGACTTCAATGCACATCGGCGATACAACCAATCTAACGGTGCCTCGACTTCAATGCACATCAGTAGAACCCTTAACTCGTACCCTGACTTCAATGCACATTTGCGGTACTTCGCATCTAAATATTCCCCGACTTCAATGCACATCGGCCGAACTCCTAATTGTAACAGTATCCTGACTTCAATGCACATCGGCGACACTTCGAATCTAACGGTGCCCTGACTTCAATGCACATCGGTGGAATCCTTAACTTGTACCCCAACTTCAATGCACATCGGTGGTACTCTCGATTCTAACTGTGCCCTGACTTCAATGCACATCAGTGGCACTTCTAAATTATAATTGTATCCCGACTTGAATGCACATCGGAGATACCTCTAATTGCCACTCATATATAACCGCACAGACGTCATCTTTTCATAATCATTGTAACCTTCCCGACCACATTCGAATTAGAGCTTTCTTAAAAGAGTTTTCCAATGCATTGGTGATAGCATATATAAACAAATACATTTGATTAAAGAATAGTTGATCAAGGAAACTTGCCTGAATTTTATTGAAAGTAAACATCCTCACACGATGGCTGAAGAAGATCACTGATCATATTCGATTTAACTCCTGAAATTATAAAATATTATATTTCAGATTATCAAATTAATTTGTTTTATGATGTCCAACCTTTTCTGAATTGCTATAACTTAAAGAAGATTGGCTCTCCACTTGAATTAAAATTATTAATTTGGCACAAATTTTATTTTGGTGAGGCATTACATTTAACAGGTTTAATCACTACAAGATTTGCAATTTTATAGATTCATTATTTAATTAATTGCAGCTATTCGTATTCTTTTCCAAAAGCTTTCCTACGACTACGAGACAACTAATTTAATTTAACGCGGTCTGCAACGGGAGACACCTTTTTATCTTTCCCCTTCTTTTCCCTCTATTTTTTTTTCTCCTCTCTCATTTTCTTCTCTCTTTTCTCTTTTCCATTCTTCTTTTCTTTTCTTCCTTTTTGTTTTTTCTTCCCCTCTTCTCTTCTTTTCTCCTTGGGCCGAACATCACTGCTCCTCTCGGTTTCTCTTCTCTTCTTCTTTTCCTCTCCCTTTACCCTACCCAATCTGGTTCTTCCTTGCTCCTAGTTCCAGTACAAGTCCCCTCCCTTTTTACTTGGGTTCTTTCAAAAGGTGTCGATTAAAGTGCTTAATCTAGCTGGTTTAAGCTACTATATTCGCATTACTAGGGTCAATGATGATTTGGGAAAATGCTGCCTAAGAGGGTTGGCGATGCTATGATGAAACCCATGGCTCCTAGGCCACAGTTAGTGCTTGATTCGCCTTAATAGGGAAGTTTTCTCACTTGCTGCTTACTTATGTTACTTCATCTATGTGCTATACAATTCTAGTATTGTTACATCTATGGTTGGTTCGGTTGGGGATGAGCTAGATCACTTGCTATTCACCCAATCTACACCATCTATGCACTCTACATTCTAGTAATACTACTGCTACGAAGGTGCACCTGATGGTTGGGTTTGTTGGTGCTAGAGAGCGTTGATGGTGTTGGGGTGGAGGTACTGAGGGAGGTGGCAGATCTCTTGACCTCCTGCTCGGTTGGTTCCTCCCGGTCCTCCTCCTTGGCTCCCTCTTCTTGCTTGGGTTGGAGCACCTCCTTCTGGTTCTTGGTTCTTCCTTCTCTTCTTGCTTCAATTGTTGTAGACCCTCCTGGTTCCCCTCTTGCTTCGGCTACCGAAGATCCTCCTTGCTCTCAGTGTTGGAGTGGTAGTGCGGAAAAGGGGAATGGCTGGCTGCCGCTCCTTTGCTTCGGTTGGAAGCAGGAAAAAGGAGAAATGGATGGCTGCTTGCTCCTCCTGGCTTCGGTTTAGTAGAGGAAGAGGAAAAGGACTGGCTGCCCCTTTCTTGGCTTCAATCGGGGGAAGAAAAATGGGATAGGTTGATGGGCTGCCTCGGTTGGAGCAAAACAAGGGGGATGCACTTTGGGGCTGGCTGTGGCTGGTTTTGCTGTCCTTTAGGGTCAAAGCTACCATTTACCTCTTTGGTCTTTTACTGCTTTACTGAGAGGGAGAAATTATCGCTTGTTATTGCTAAAGACACCTACAAGTCTACCCGGTTGCACCTTTAATAACAAGCAACAATACCAATTACCCTCATAATTAGCTACTTAAGACTTTGCTTAATTAATTTACCTACTTGGGTTGTTTCACTATGTCCAAACCGAAGTTCATATGGAGTTTTACCCAATTTTGATCTCAAATAAATACGGTTTGAAACATAACATGCAATAAATATAGCTTCAGCCCAAAATTTTCTAGGAGTTTGATATTCATCTAACATGGTCCTAGCCATTTCAACCAAAGTTCTTTTTTTGCTTTCAACTACACCATTTCTTGAGGTACTTTAGGTGATGAACATTGATGATCAATTCCTTTTTTAGCACAAAAGTGATCAAAAGGAAAAAAAAAATTAAACTCAGTTTCATTATCACTTCTAATAGCTCTAAGGGCTCCTAGGTGACCAACAGATAATCTAAGAACAAGACTTCTAAAATGACTAAAAGCCTCATCTTTAGATGTCCTTGTCTTTCTTCTCCTTTGATGCTTTACCTACAAGTTTAGGATAATTTAGAAGAATATGGTTGAGATCACCATACTCATATCATCTTGGAGGACCACCATCAACTCTCTTCCTCATTCTCACATTCTGCAAAGCTTTGTTAAAACGAGAAGAGAGTAACGCCAAATCTTCTTCCGGAAAATTGCTCAAGCTGTTCATCGGTTAGTGAAGACAAGAAAGACAAAGCAGAGCTTGACGAAGAAGAGTTATTGTGAGACATGTTAGGTTGAGAGATCAAAGCAATTGACTTATAATCATTCTTCCTAGCAAAAATATCTAATACATGAGTTTTCAGCTTAAAATAAAGAGCATCTAATGTATACGAGATTAATCAGGATCTATGAAGAATCAACTAATCAAAATTTTCAGATCAATCATGTGATGCCCTAGAAAGGTTTTGAATGGATCAAATCAAAATTATCACGGCGAAACAATGAATCAATCTATAAATCAAAATAGGCATGCAAACGAAGAATTAAAGCAGGAATCACTGTAGCAATTTCGCGATTACTGTAGCCTCGGAACAATGTAACATGGTGCTGTAGCTCCGCGAAAAAAATAGTGTAGCATCGCGAATTCCTTAGCTCGCTTCGGCCGCCGGTGTTCTTGTTCCTTTGTTTTGTGCGGCTAATTAAACAGGAGATTCCCCCTCCTATTTATATACAGTAAACCCTAACTTCTTATCTCTAAATAAATACATGCATGTATATATCTACCTGGCCTAATTACATATGGCCCAATACATGCATATACAACCCAAAACTCACATATGCATGTATACGGTCCACCTGCCACTTTCACGTGACTCACTCACTTGCATGTGCACCGTTCTCTAGTCCGAACGTTCCGCATGACATCCTTGATCGTCTGAAGCTTGATTCATCCTAGGACCTAGTTTCGATCCACGTCATCGACCACGTTCGCCCTCAAGCAACACCCGCACATGAACAAACCACGAAACAATTTTTCGAGAACAAGTTTTTTCCAACTTGACTCAACATCAGTCCATGCAACCACTCACATGAGCACATTGCATCAAGTAAAACTATTACCATGTTATCATAAGCATATCAAGTAATTATCTGAAACAGCACATGCACAAGTATAACACATGCCATAAGCACAATTACTTGGCAATGTCAAATTCACCAATATGCCAATTTTTCAGCACATGATTTCACAATATCATTCTGGTTAGTCCAAGTCTGGTATCATATGTTCTATTGAGAGTTTCTTTTGAACTGGATAAATCCAACTTATTGTTGTTGAGTTGATTCAAGAGTTTTCAAAAGCTAATCCTATGAAACCTTTTCCTCAAAATGATTTGCTAGTGTGCTCTACCACTACTCTCTTTGTCAACTCATCCCCATAGGGTAGCTTCTGTGCCTTTATGCTTTTGCTGATATTGCTGGATGTATTATATTTCATATATTTCGTCTGCAGGTACCTGTAGACCTTGTTATCGATCATTCAGTACAAGTTGATGTGGCAAGATCGCAAAATGCTGTTCAGGCCAATATGGAGCTTGAGTTCCATCGTAACAAAGAGCGGTTTGGGTTTTTGAAATGGGGTTCCTCCGCATTCCGTAACATGCTTGTTGTTCCACCTGGATCTGGAATTGTCCACCAGGTATATCAATTAAATGCCATTTTGATACCTTCTCAAATATTCCAGCTTAGTTATTTCATACATATGAAAATACTAACCACTCCACTTTTTAGGTGAATCTTGAATATCTGGCCAGGGTTGTGTTTAACAATGGTGGGATTCTTTACCCTGACAGTGTTGTCGGAACCGACTCTCATACAACTATGATTGATGGTCTTGGTGTTGCTGGATGGGGAGTTGGTGGTATAGAAGCAGAAGCTGCAATGCTTGGCCAGGTGAAGTTAATTTCTGTAGCTAACAAGTTTTCACCTCTGAGGGTTGGTTGGTTGGCTGGGCCCATGCCTCTTGAACATTTATTTATTTATTTATTTTTTGGGCATGCCTATCGAAATTCTGATTCTCTTGGTCCTAAATTCAACGAATGCCTGCATCAACATATCATGCACTGAGACCTTTTTAAAGCTAAACAGTGGGATAATATTAGCTTTGGTTTATGTTGATTTATCATCCACTTATGCCAATTATCCGTTATAATTGTGGTTTGACTGGTTTCTTTCTTCAGCCAATGAGCATGGTCTTGCCAGGAGTTGTCGGTTTCAAATTAACAGGGAAGCTTAGGAATGGTGTTACAGCCACAGATTTGGTTCTAACAGTAACTCAAATGCTTCGGAAACATGGTGTTGTTGGGAAGTTTGTTGAATTTTATGGTACTCTTCATGCCTTTGTTTCTTAATCAGTGCTCTTTCTTTTAAAAGCTTCTCTAATGCTACTTACTACTCAATTCCAGGGGGAGGTATGAGTGAATTATCACTGGCTGATAGGGCTACTATTGCAAACATGTCACCAGAATATGGCGCAACTATGGGTTTCTTCCCGGTTGACAGAAAGACATTGGACTACTTGAAGCTAACTGGCAGAAGTGATGATACTGTATGTTCTAGGCAGTTATTGTATTGGACTTGCATCATAAGTGCTAATTGTTTCTAGATTTAACCCTTTCATAATATAGGTGGCCATGATAGAGTCTTACCTGCGTGCCAATAAGATGTTTGTCGACTACAACCAGGTGATGTCATCTTTTACTTGAAGATGGGTTATGCATTTTTTACTGATGCTTTTCCTTTGTCTGTAGGTTGAAGCTGAAAGAACGTATTCATCTTATCTGGAACTTAACTTGGAAGAGGTAGAACCATGTCTGTCTGGACCAAAACGGTAATGTACTTGGATAATTCATATACTTGGCATATGTTTATAGCCTCATTCAGCACTAAACTAAAATGATGTACTCAACAGGCCTCATGATCGAGTGACATTGAAGAACATGAAGTCAGATTGGCTTTCTTGCTTAGACAGCGATGTAGGGTTCAAGGTAAGGGTTTACTCTGTAGATCACAACATCACTCTCAAACTGTGCTTTGTTGTGTTATGTGCCACCATTTTGTTGTTTATTTATTGATATCAGATGACATTGGCGGAACTCTCATTTAAGTTACTCATTCTTGGACGCATTAGGGAAATACCATGTTAAAGAAATGACTGGAGTTCTATATTTCTAGCATTGCACAGAAAACATATCCGATCAGTTTATACCTAAATATTTTCCTGTACTCTATTTCCTCTTTTCTTTTTTATATGCTCACTAGAATAATCTTTGCAGGGTTTTGCTGTCCCCAAAGAATCACAGGGTAAAGTTGCTGAGTTTTCATTCCATGGGACGCCGGCTAAGATAAAGCATGGTGATGTTGTAATTGCGGCTATCACCAGTTGCACTAACACATCAAATCCTAATGTAATGCTGGGAGCTGCTTTGGTTGCCAAAAAGGCTTGTGAATTAGGCCTTGAGGTTCAGCCCTTGACTTTGTCTCCAGCTTGATATCTGCTTAGACTTAATTAAATGCCCTTGCTCATTTTGTGTCAATAATGATATGCTATTTCAAAACAAAAGAAGAGCTCCATCTCTGTTGGTAAATTTTTGCCTTATGTGCAATGTATTCCTATTAAGATGGATTGGCTATTTTCAGAGTCAAAATTATTTCAGTTTTTCTGTTATTCTCAGTGAAATCTAATATTGAATGTGGTCTTTTCTCTGCCTATGTTCTGAAACTTTAGATCATCAATGGTTGCTTTAGTTTAGCATTTGTTCTGAAACTTTAGATAATCAATGGTTGCTTTAGTTTAGCATTTGTTGGTGCTAATCAGGTAAAACCATGGATTAAGACAAGCCTTGCGCCAGGTTCTGGAGTTGTGAAGAAGTACATGGACAAGAGGTAGCTCTTGCTTCCTCAAAATATTTCATTGTTTTTGGCAGCCTTAGTGATTTTCTTCTTCTTTTTCCGTTGCAGTGGTTTGCAGAAATATCTAGACCAGCTTGGCTTCAATATTGTTGGATATGGTTGTACAACCTGCATAGGAAATTCTGGAGAACTTGATGAATCCGTATCTACTGCAATTTCTGAAAATGGTGAATTTAACATTGGATAAGAAAGGTGTATAAAGTTGTGGAATAGAGCACATTTACTTATTTTTCCTGTTTCTTACAGATATTGTCGCTGCTGCTGTGTTGTCTGGAAACAGGAATTTTGAAGGACGTGTACATCCATTAACCAGAGCAAATTACCTTGCTTCTCCTCCATTGGTTGTGGCTTATGCCCTCGCTGGCACGGTAAGACAACACACACTTTGTTTAAGCTAGCAACCTGTGCATGTAACGTCAAACTAAACAGTGGAACTACTGGATCTATATTAGCCATACACTCCTGAAGCAAATCAAGAATGTGATTGGTTTATAACTTTATATATTGCTGCTACTATGATGCATCAATGCGATTCATTATCATGAGGAGGGCCCTGAATTACGAAGTCAACTAGTTCAAACTCCTGCGCAATTATTCTTGTGTTTTTCTTTGTTGAACTGTTTAATATTCTGCAGGTTAATATTGATTTTGAGAAAGAACCAATAGGCATCTCGAAAGATGGGAAAGAGGTTTACTTCAGGGATATCTGGCCTTCCACTGAAGAGATCGCTGAGGTCAGCACTGCAACTTTGATTGTATTTCCTTTGTCATATTGATCTTCACTCGCACTTTTGAAACATATTAGATTCAGGATGTGCTTCATGCTGGTGCTATTATAACTTTTAGGTTGTTAAGTCAAGCGTGCTTCCTGACATGTTTAAGAGCACATACGAGGCAATTACCAAAGGAAATCCTATGTGGAATCAGCTGTCAGTATCATCAAGCACAATCTACCCATGGGATCGATCATCTACCTACATACATGAGCCTCCTTATTTCAAGGATATGACAATGTCCCCTCCTGGCCCACGGCCTGTGAAGGATGCGTATTGTCTTCTGAACTTTGGTGACAGTATCACAACTGATCACATCTCCCCTGCTGGAAGCATCCACCCAGACAGCCCAGCTGCCAAGTATCTGATGGAGCGTGGTGTTGAAAGGAAGGACTTCAATTCATACGGCAGTCGGCGAGGAAATGATGAGATCATGGCTAGGGGAACTTTTGCCAACATTCGTCTTGTGAACAAGTTCTTGAAGGGAGAGGTTGGGCCAAAAACCATCCATATTCCATCAGGGGAGAAGCTTTCTGTTTTCGATGCTGCTATGGTAATGTGCTCCAACTTACTAAAATCCAAAATTTTCATTCCAGTGATACCAGGCTATATAATAACAGCGTTCAAATCTGATTTAGCGACGTTCATTGATTTATTTATCGGTGCTTTTCACAGAAATACAATAATGAAGGGCATAACACTATTATCCTGGCTGGTGCCGAGTATGGCAGTGGAAGCTCTCGGGATTGGGCTGCGAAGGGTCCAATGCTACAGGTAACAATGCGTCCACCATAATTTCTTCAGCTAGACCATTACCTACCTTCTCGCTAATGGGTGCACTTTCACTTGGTGACTGCAGGGAGTCAAGGCTGTGATAGCAAAAAGTTTTGAAAGGATTCACCGTAGCAATCTTGCTGGCATGGGTATCGTCCCTCTATGCTTCAAGGCAGGGGAGGATGCCGACACCCTTGGCTTGACTGGCCATGAGCGATACACGGTCCACCTTCCGGTGGATGTGAATGACATCAAACCTGGCCAAGATGTTACTGTGACAACTGATAACGGAAAGTCATTCACTTGCACACTTCGGTTTGACACTGAGGTATGAGCATTCTTTCCTGCGCATTCCAGGCTAATTTAGATTGTCTATATTGGCTGCTGATGAGGCATTTGTTGGTTACTGTTCAGGTGGAGCTTGCGTATTATGACAATGGTGGCATTTTACCATATGTCATCAGAAAGATCGCCGAACAGTAGGTTGTATGCTCGAGATGATTGCGATGAGGCGAATCGTAATTGTTGTAACTGCACATCCCATTTTTGAAGAATACCTCTTCAAATAACATCTGAGATACTTGCACAGAACTCAGAAATTTTGATCTACTAAAATTGCATTATTCTGAAATTGCCAATGTCGATACACTTCAAAATTGCTAGATTAACGCTTTTCCGAATGGTATGGTCAATACCTATGGAACAGTAATGAAATATTTTTTTGTCTGATCTGTATCCGATACATTTATTACTAGTGCAACTTCTTTTCAATGTTCGTTTCTACTCTATGTTAGAACATTTCTGTGAATGCTATTGCGATCTAAGTGGTCCTATTCTCTGTCCCGTGCTAGGAAGCATTACTCCTCTTTTCATTCCAAATTCTTCAATAAGACCGATACGATTGATTGGTCTGTGCGTTTCTCTTATTACTTTTTCGTATCCCCCTGTTCCTCGGATGAAACAAGTAGGGTTGCTGTTGTAATGAAATGGCAGTCGCCAAACTGTGTTGTTACAGTGAAGATCGTGTTGTTGGATTTAAAATCTGGCTCGGGAGCGGTCCGGTTCAGCGCCAAACCTTACCCTTGTTCGATTTGTATGCTGAAATTTTTTATTTCGAACTTTGGCCAAAAGAAAACTAACCAGAAACCTTATCGTAGCTATTGGTTATAGCAACTTTCTTTTGAATTGGAACTCTGGCCATCATCGGAGCCAATTGCTGTGGACTAATAATTTTTTTTCTAAAAAAATGCAAAACCATACGTACATACGGATACATATACTAACTTAACCCTTAAAAAGTGCCTCAAGATTTGTGCAAGGGGTATTCAATTATTAGAAGATGGAACGGTGGTTTAAATTTTGAAAGTTTGCATCAATCTCGATATATATTTGACACAGACAGTCTATGTATATGTGAAAAGCCACCACCTTTGTTTTTCAACACTTTCTATCCGTATAAAGTTTGTGTTTGCACCCTTCAACAAATCCCGCTGAGTTGCTCTTTCCCTATTCATATGCATTTGCCCCTCCACTTAACCATAAAAGCCACAAACTCACAAATCTTTATCCACATAGGGATTGCAAATTTGTCGTTGGATTACGGGTATCTACAATGTTGGTGGTGCTAAGTTTGCACGCTTGTTCTTCCCCACCAAGGTAGGGATCGCCCAGAGCTACACTTGACTGAGATAGAGTCGCGAATTTTGGCCTCTATTCGAATTGGTTTCTCGCTGAGATTTCAGCAATTTTGGCCAAAATCTTAGAAATCTCAATCTAAAAAAGTAGCTGAATTTAAAATTTGTTTTTTAGATTTCATTGGAATTTTGGATTTTGGTTACCTCCGAGATACGATCCGAAATTAAAATTTGAAACTTTGAGTCGTGTGTCCAACCCGCCTGTATGCACCCGCATGTTCACTAAGAGCATCTCCAGCAGAGCCCCTAAACCAGTCCCTAAACCTTAAAATAGGGAGTGTAGTAAAAAAACAGATCTAGCAGGACCCCAACTCAAGCCCCTAAAATTAGGAGGCCCCTAAATTTGCCTCCTCAGCCCCAATTCCCAGGGGGGCCCAACTCAAGCCCCTAAAATTAGGAAGCCCCTAAATTTGCCTCCTTAGCCCCAATTCCCAGGGACACAAGTACAACCCCTATTATTGAAGATAGGGAAATACATGAGAGGCTTCGAAAATTTTATCATGTTTTGAAAATTTTAATTTTAAATTTGAAATATCATGTTTTTAAATTGTAAATGTTAATATGCTTATGTTTTATGTATTACAAATATTTTTGATTGAATTTTAGTGGTGTTAAATGAAGATTATACATAGCGGATATGTCAAAATAGGAGAAAAAGTAAAATAGGGGCTGAGATTTAGGGGCGGTTGCTGAACTTGTGTTCTGAAAACAGGACCCCAAAAAATAGAGGGAGCCCCTAAATCTAAAATAGGGACCCTGTTTTAGGGGCCCTTGCTGGAGATGCTCTAATATATGTATTCGTAGACCAACAGTGTGTAGATTAGATTTGTATAACAATAAAAGATTATTAGACAAATAATTAATAATACATATAAATTGTCGACGATTGGGGAGCAGGCCCCCGCCGAGCTTACTTGTTGGTGGAGGGACCAACTGCGACCCCTTCTTACGTGATGGGATACTCAGAGGAGTGACTCACTGGGCTTCAACAGGTAAGGACACTGTAGTTTACCCTGGTTCGGGCCTCTCAAGAAGGAGATAATAGCCCTACTCCAGCTCGTGTATATCTTTGTGCAGAAAAAGTTATGTCCCTGTCCCCTTCATGGTGGGGATGCTTTTATAGCTTACAAAGGGGCGTGCTCGTTCAAACCCACTAACTCCACGTCCGACCAGGTCCAACGTGGTAACTAACGGATCCTACACTCCTGTCACGTCCCCGCGAGGATCGCAACGAACTAGCGGAGGTTACGCAGCGGGTGGTTACCGACCTCGGGATCACGTCAGGTCGGCTAACGTCTAACTCCGAACTCGGCCACTTCGGCCTGAGCACGAGCTATCGGCCCACCAGGTCATGCGACCTCCTAAAAAGGTCCCGGCTAGACCGTCCCTTGGAACAACTCCTCGCGACCAGGACGGGAACGACCTCGTCTTTGCTCGTGGCGCCGGCTAGGTCGCCCAGAGGAACGGCCTTCCGTGGTTCGGGCGGCGGTGAGCCGCGCCCCTCGTGGCACCCGAGGTAGTGCAGTGGGGTCTGCAGGCTCCCGATAGCTAGCCCCGAGGTTCGAGTGGAAGAAGGCTTTAGGAAAAGACCTTCCTCTCGGGCCTACCGTCTCCGAGCCGACCAGGTTGGTCGCGACGAGCAGTGCCCGACCTCCGAGCTATTAGTCCGCCCGAGAGGCGAGCTCGGTCCCCGTGCCTTGGGCGTCGCGAACTAGTTCCCATCCTACCGACGGTTCCTTCCCTTGGAAGCTTCATTCGTTAGGGCGAACCGCTCCTCTCGGGAACCGTCGCCTGGCAAGACAGCCTTGGTTTGCGTGTCCACGCGTCGCTCCCCGTGTGGTGGACGTCTCAACTGCCCCCTGCGCCTTTAGGGCTTCCTCGACCATAACGGCGGGAACCTCTTCGTTCTCTCGTTTGGTTTTTAAACCCCAGAAGAGAAGCCCTAGATCCACTTGTCCTTTCAATCAATTAGTGCGCCCCTTACTTCTTCATTTCGGCGCTTCATCCTCCTTTCCGATCATCTCCTCCATCCTCATGGCAAAGTTCGGCGCCAGCAAGCTTGATAGGCGCAAGCTGGAGATTCTCGAGCGGGCGAAGTACCTTGACGCCGGCTCATGGAGAGCCGCTGGTGCCGAGGAGAGCCCCGAGCCGGAGGAAGGAGAGATCGTCTCCACCGAGCTCTACGCCATAAACGGGCTTCGCACGCCCGAAAGCGAGTTCGTTGAAGCCGTACTCGCCTTCTGCGAGTGCGAGATCGTCCACCTCCACCCAAATTCCATCCTCATCATGGCCATCTTCGCCCATCTCTGTGAGGGGTTTGTGGGCGTCGAGCCTACTCCCAGTCTCTTTCTTCACTTCTACACCCTTTCGCGCACCGGCACCCCCTCGCAGGCCGGCTGCCTTTACTTCCGCCTCCGACCTACCCGCCCGTACGAGTACCCGAGCTTCACGCTCAAGGACTCCGTGTCGGGGTGGGCCGACTCTTGGTTCTATCTGAGGAAGGCCGAGGGCGGCTCGCTTTCCTACTCCGGAGCCAGGGGTCGTGCCGTCGAGACCCCCCGGCCGACGGTGCAGCCGGAGGAGGAGAAGGTGTTCTTCTTGATCAACGAGCTCACTTGCTCAGGGCTGGCCGGACGGGATGTTGCCGGGACTACATCGAGCCGGTGTCGCCCCTCAGGAGGAGGGTGCATCCCTTCTTCAAGGTTGAGGGGTGGCAGGACATCACACGGGAGTCACGCTCAGGTATACCATCGACCTCGGCCTTCTCTCCTATGCAGAGGACATTCGTTCTTACCACTTCCTCTTGCTCGATGCAGCGGCTCCACCGAGGAGGCTGGGTGGGCGAGGGTGTCCGAAATGTTCGGCACCCCCAAGGGCAAGGAAATCCTAGAGGGTCGCGGATCCCGAATAACGTCCTCAACCGGACCGAGGCGGTAAGTTTCGATTTGGCCCTCCTTTCTTGATGTCCTACTTGGTCCGAGTCTCTCCAGGGTGCCCGACCTCATAAAACTCTCTCTGGCGGGGAGAAGGTCGCCCTCGAGGTCGCCGTGGATCAAGCGGCATCGCGGTGGGAGACGAGGTCGTAAGACCAAAAATTGGCGGCCGCAAGCGCCGCGACCGATCACTCTTCGGCCACGCTGCCTCTCGCCTTCGGCGTTCAGCAAGAAGCGTCCTGAGCCTGACGACCGCTCACCCCGCCAAAGATTTGGAGTATCTCGATCGGCAGGAGGTGAGCGAACTAAAACTTTGGATGGACGAACATACGAGAAAAAACCCGGTGATGGCTCGTTTACGTCGCCACAAGGCGGCGAAGAAGGAGGCGCTGGCCGTCCAGCGAAAGGAGGCACTGGAGAGCGGATCGCGGTTCTTGAGGCAGAGCTCGCGGGTGAGCTCGAGCTCGGCCCCTCTGGATGACGAGGAGGAGAAGGACGAGTGGACCCGTCCCCTGGTCCCGAGGTCCCGCGGTCGTCCATTGCGTCCCAACCACGCCTAACGCCGACCATCACCGAGGCCGACTTGGGAGAGGTCGACCCTTCCGTCGCCAGGGGCCGACAAGGCACGTGAGGACATGGCTGCCCTCCTCGATCGCTCGAGGCCGGTGAAAGATGCCGAACGAGGTCGACCTCTTAGCCCCATCTCGTTTGTCTCACTCCTCCTCGGCACCACTCTAACCCCACATCGTGTAGTGGGTGTGGCGGTGGTGTGGAGTTATGGGATTTTGGAGCAATGGTGGACGATGTTCTTGACCTCGTGCTAGAGAGGAGCTTGCCGAGCTGCCGAGGCCGTCGTGGGCGATGAGGTCAAGGTGGGAATCGAGGCCATGAGGCCCAGTCCCCACGAGCCGCCGACGGTGACGGCGTCGGGCGGAGGAGCCACCGGCCGCGGAGATCCGGCCCTCGAGAGGTCGTGTCTCTGAAGAGGAGACAAGGAGGAAGATTGCGCCGCCGATGCCCGAAGTCGCGAGGAGGGCATCCCCATATCATAATTGACGAGGGCGGCGATATGGGGAGCCGGTGGTGATGACGATGCGGGGAGCCGGTGGTGGCGAGCATGTCGCTGAAGTTTCCGCGAGGACTCCGCGAAGCGGCCGACATTATTGCCGAGGCGCCAGGAGATCGCGGAGGCTTCTCCTCGAGCTTACGACGCCGGCGAACATCAACGCCCGGCCCGGCGTCGGGGACCTCAACCCGACGGGGCCCGCCCGACGAGGAAGAGCCGTTGTCGCCGAGGCCGCCTCGGCCGACGCCGTTCCTTCCGGTTGCCGACCGGTGCCCGAGTCGACGACCTCGCGCCCGTGGATGCCTTGCCTCACAGGGAGGAAGTTCCTCCGGCCGCAGACGCCGCGCCCCGGGCGGAGTACCCCGCGGACCCGGATGCCGAAGGGGAGAAGCCCCCGAGCGCAACTCCTGCCCGGGAGGAAGAAGAGCGGGAGGAGCCCCCGAGCGTAACTCCTGCTCGGGAGGAAGAAGAGCGGGAGGTGATCCTCGCTCTTGAGGCCGTCTCCGTTCAAGAGATGGAAGTCGATGCCCAGGGCCAAGACCCTCCGCTCCCAGGGGACGAGGGAGCTCGGACTCAAGCCCCTGTGCCCGACGAAGGAGAAGGGATTGGGGCGAAGGATCCTCGCCGCCAGGGAGAACAAATCGGGCGGAGGACCCCGCCAAGTCGTTCCAGAGGAGAATTTGGAGGCTCGGCTCTTTTGGGTAAGTTTTCCTCGCTCGTGCTTTTGTCCTAAAAAATCGATCGTAACCCGAGATACCCTGTCGCGCAGTGCTGGAGACCACTATGAAGGACTTCCACGCCGCGACCGTGTTACCGTAAGTCGCCGCGAAGCACCAGGCCGAGCAAGACGCTAGGATCGCGAGCTCGAGCGCTGGTCGCCGAGCTAAAGTCTTCGAGGCCGAGATCGGCAGAAGATGGAGGAGTCCGCGCACTTTCTTAAGGAGCGCCTCGAGCAGTGAGCGGCGAGTCGGGCTCGAGGCGACGGTGGCGTCCCTGCGTGACTCCGCATGAAGAGCCGAACGGACGATCGAACAGCAACAGGAGGAGTCCAAACGGCTTCGTCAAGCGGCAAGCGAGGTTCGTGAAGCTCGTCGGCGGGTTCTTGACCTCGAGTCCGAGCTTGAGTCCGTGCGGGACGAGCTCGCCGCTCTGCAGACGAGAAGCGTGCCGGCCTCGTAACTCGTTCATACGTAACTCATTCCTCGCAAAAACTTTAGCGAAAAAGCTGCCAAGTTGGGCACAATATGATCGTGTTTAATAGATGTCTTTTATTTTCTCTGTTTTGTATCCTCGGAGCGACAACGATATGCCCTATCCGTTGCTCCCTATTCGACGAGCTCGGCGATCCGCAGCGATCTAGCGATAGTCACGCGATCTAGCGAACGATCCTACTAGGGAGTGACTACCTCGTGCGAAAGATCCTCTAGGTCGTAGCCACGCGGTATCCCTATAGCCCCCGCCGCCAACGGAGGTCGTGGGGTAGGTACAAACACGACCTTGTTGACGGAATAGAGCCTGCGGACCGTGTGACTTTATACGGTGCGTTTACGCCGCTCACGGCCGACTGAGCCGGGAACCGTCAGGGTGCTCATGCGACCCTTTATGCGGCGCAGAGGCCTGCCGTGAAAAGAAGGTCGTCTTACGGAGAAGGAAACCCTCGGGGTCGAGCTCTGGTGGTCCGATGTCAGGCGGTAGGATGCTTGTCCGTTTGCGCCCTGAGGTCCGAGCCCGCTCTTTGATACCGGATCGAGTTTGATCACGGCACTTCGCGGGAGGTTTAAAGAGAGAAAAGAGAAAGCGAGAGAGAACGAGGGAGACCGAGAGGCCAAGTGTCGAATTTTTATTTAAAGGAGTAAGGTTGGTTTGGTTAGATATGGAACTTACGCAGTTGGTCGATGTTCCAAGTACTAGCTAGTTCTCGACCATCTTCCATTGCGAGGCGGACAGCCCCCGGGCGTGCTGTTGAGACGACCGTGTAAGGACCTTCCCATCTTGGCGTTAGCTTGTTGGCTTTTGACAGGTCTTGGACCCGTCGCAGAACGAGATCGCCGACGTGCAAGGTCCTTGGTCGTACCGATTTAGCGGCATGCTGCGGAGAGCTTGCGGTAAACCGCGGATCGCAATGAACCCGTTCACGAAGTTGCTTCCGCGAGGTCGAGGTCGAGAAGGCGCCGCTTACGTGTCGATGCTATCGGCTAGGTTCACCCTTGGGGATCCTAGGACAACCTCGGCGGGTAGGGCGGCTTCGCGCCATATCTGAGCTGAAAGGGGGTCTCACCCGTAGCTCGGCTCGTCGTGGTGCGGACCGACCAGAGGACGGGGGGTAGCTCGTCCACCCAGGCCTGACCATGCCGATCGAGGCTCTTGAAGACTCTCTTCTTGATTCCCTGGACGATCTGCCCGTTCGCGCGCTCGGCCGCCCCATTGCTCTGCGGGTGGGCCACGGATGCGAAGCATATTTTGGTCCCGACCTCCTCGCAATAAGCCTGAAACACCTCGCTTGTGAATTGAGTGCCGTTGTCCGTGATGAGGCGACTCGGAACGCCAAAGCGGGTTACTACATTATTGCGGAAGAACCTTTTAGCCGCCTGTGCCGAGATGGTTGATATAGGCTCGGCCTCGATCCATTTAGTGAAGGTGTCGATTGCGACGAACAGGTATTTACAACCCCTCCTTCCCCTGGGAAATGGACCGAGTATGTCGATGCCCCAAACCGAGAACGGCCAGGTTAGCGGCATGGTCTGCAGTGCGTATGCCGGTTGATGGACTTTCCGGGCATGGAACTGGCAAGGTCGGCAAGCGGTCACTATTGAGCGCGCGTCGGCCAGGGCCGTCGGCCAGGGCCGTCGGCCAATAGTAACCCAACCGGAAGGCTTTGCTCACCAAGGTCCTAAAGGACGAGTGAGCTCCACACATCCCGTCATGGATATCTTTGAGGAGATATTTGCCTTCCTCTTGGGTGATGCACTTGGAGAGGACGCCAAGCGCGCCTTTGCGGTATAAGAGGCCCTCGACCATTTTATAGGTCGAGGAGCGTCTCACTAGCCGGGATTTCTCGGCTTCCTCCTCGGCAAAGGTCCGTGCACAAGGTATTGGATGAATGGCGTCATCCAACTCGCACCTCGCTCGAGGAAGGAGACGGTACCACCCGTCTCGGTTGCCTCCTCTCGAGGGTATGGAGGGCTTATAGAGGTGCTCGATGAGCACCCCGCCGGAGCGAAAGCTGGCGGAACCGACCTTCGATAGATGGTCGGCCAGGGCATTGTCCTTCACGGGATGTATAGTACTTGAAGTTTCAAGTACTTTTCCATCTTCCTTACTTCAACCAGGTAAAGCGCCATTGAGTCATCGAACCGATACTCCTTGTTAACCTGGTTGACAACCGGTGCGAGTCGCCCTTCGCGATTAGTCGTTGGACTCGGCGCCCCGCACGCCCGAAGTCCGCTAGCGAACCCTCATATTACGCGCGTTGTTCGTTGCACGAAATGTAGTTGGAGGCGTCTTGGATCCGCTCCCCTGGGGATTCGAGGACCACTCCGGCCCCGAGCAATTGTAAGCTCGGGATCCGTCGAAGTGCATGACCCGGCGGCCGTGCTCGATGCAGTCGGGTTCGGACTCGAGATGGGGTAGGATTTGTCCATTCGGCTAGGAAGTCCGCTAGAACACGGGACTTAATCGCCGTCCTAGCCGAGAATTCGATCTCGGTCGGCGAGCTCCATGGCCCACTTCGCGATCCGTCCGCTTGCGTCCTGATTCCCTAGAATCTCTCTAAGCGGGAAGTTGGTTGGGACTCGAATTTTGTAGGCCTGGAAGTAGTGTCTTAATTTCTTCGAGGCCACGAGGAAGCGCATAAAGGAGCTTACGGACCTCGGGTAACGCTCCTTTGGTCCGTGTAAGACTTTCGTTGATGTAGTAGATCGGCGCCGCACCCGTCCCGTTCTACCGTTATGGCCAGCGCTTACCGCTGGGGTGTGGCGGCCAGGTAGAGCAAGAGAACCTCTCCCATTCTCGGCGTGGTCAAGACCGGGGTCTTGACAAATATAGCTTTAATTCTTTGAAAGAGCGATGCTTCCCTCTGTCCCAAGCGAAACCGTGTGCTTCCGAGCGCCTTGAAGAAAGGCAGCCGCGTTCTCGAGCCGCGAGATGAAGCGACTTAGGGCCGCCATCCTTCCGGTCGAGGATTGAACCTCCAGCGTACAAGCGGGTGGCCGCATGTTCTCGATGGCCTCTATTTTCTCAGGGTTGGCCCCGATTCCTTGTGGACCGATCATGTAGCCGAGTACTTTGCCAGCCTTGACCCCGAACACACATTTTTCAGGGTTCAACTTTATTCGATGCTTATTGAGGTTATGAAAAGTCTCCTCTAGATCGGGTACATGACCCGAGGCCATCTTGCTCTTGACGACTATGTCGTCTACATATACTTCCAGGTTCCGACCTATTTGGTCCGAGAAGGTTTTCTGCATGAGGTCTTTGGAAGGTCGCTCCAGCGTTCCTTAGACCGAAGGACATGGTCGTGTAGCAGAATGTGCCAAACGGCGTGATGAAGGAAGTTTTCTCCTCGTCGTCGGGCGATATGCCGATCTGGTGATAGCCTGAGTAGGCGTCCAGAAAGCTCATCGCCTCGGAGCCGGCCGTTGCGTCGACCAACTGGTCTATCCGAGGTAGCGGGAAATTGTCTTTTGGGCATGCGGCATTCGATCTGTGTGATCGACACACATGCGCCACTTGCCCCCTTTTTCTTCACGATAAGCTGGGTTGGCCAACCAATCGTAATGGTCGACCTCCGTATGAAACCGGCTTTGAGGAGCTTGTCCAGTTCCTCTCGATGATGGCTTGCTTCTCGGGAGAAGCGCTGAGCTTCTGCCGCCTGAGGCTTTTGTCGAGCCGAGCGCTAGCTTTGTGCTCGGCGACCTCCTTGGGACTCGGGCATGTCGGACGGTTCCCAAGCTTAACGTGTCCGCGCTTCTCGGAGGAAGGTCACGAGCTCGAGTTCCTATTTAGGGTCCAGGAAGCCCCACATGTACGACCTTGCACGGCTCTGCGTCGTCTGAGGATGGCCTTAGTTTCTCCCCGGCCTGGAGGGTAGCCCTGGGCAGGAACTCCTCGGCTCTTGGTCGGGTCCGCTGGGCGTTTGCCCGACCATGTCTAAAGCCTTCGTCGCAGCTTTAGGGCCGCCGGACTTCCCTTCATCGAGATCACGCCGCCAGGTAGGAACCTTCAGGCATTGGTACCCGTGATGCGTGGCGGCCATGAATTTGGCGGCTGGTCGGCCCAGGATGGCGTTGTAGGCCGACTCGAAATCGACCACCTCGAAGGTGACTAATTCCGTTCGGAAGTTGCTCGGGCTTCCGATGGTTACCGGCAGACGATCTGCCGGCGGCTTGGCCGAGGTGCCGGGACTATCCGTAGAAAGGGACTACGACGCTCTTAATCTTGGACCGAGGAATTTGCATCTCGTCGGGACCCTGGCCGATATCGAGGTCCAGGAACTCCCGCAATCCACAAGCACTCGTCCTACCGCGGTATTGCAGATCGTCGGGCTAACGACCATCGGAGCCTCTGGGTTTCGTCATCCCGAGGCGTCGTCTTTGGAGAAGGTAATGGGCAGCTCGGACCACTTGAGCCGTTGAGCAGGAGGCTTCCCTGGGTGACACGGAGTACCTCGTGTGCGGCCTCCTTCAGCTCCGTCGAGACCCATAGGCGGCGAGCCCGAATATCACGGCGATGTGGTTTCGGCTCTGGTACTCCATGTCCGTATCTTCCTCCTCGGCGGGCTTCTTGCTCTTGACGTCTCCTTCTTGCTCTGGGAGCGTGGGCATGGGACCCTTGCCATCAGAATTGCTCGGGCGGGAGGCCCATGTTACGCAATTCGCGAGTCGTGCCGTCGCGCTGGTGGAAGCGGGCAAAAATAGCCGCTAGCCCGTCGCGTTGGTCGCCGCGGTCTTGGTAAATCCGGTTTTGCTCATTTATTCCGCTGAACGGTCGGCCTTTCCCTTCGCGGCTCCTCCTTTATACGATTGCGAGGTCGGCCGTTGTCGTTGTCATTCGATGGCCGCCACCATGCTCGGAGACGGAGGTTTTTCTTTTTTGATTTTTCTCGATCGAGCGCACGCGCTTTCGGCTTGACGCCCCTTCGAGTCCGGCCGAGGGCAGCTTTCCTCGTCCCAAGGCTTCTTCCATTGGGCGGCCTCGTCGCGTTGGCATAACGGTCGACCATGCGGAGCGGCTCGTTGGCTGTGATGTCGGGTGAATTTCGAGGTCTGAGTAAAGCGTCGTCTCGGACCCGAACTTGAAAGCTTGGACGACCGCCTCATCCGAGATGCTTGGGATGGAATTGCGACTTGCATGAAGCGGCCGACGAATCGGCGCAAGGTCTCGGCGTCTCGCCCTCCGTCTGTATCAGACGCTCAAGGTCGCGCTCCTTCCCCGGGCGAACGTAGCAGCTCTGGAAGTTAGCTCGGAGAGTCTTTGCTTCGGTGGGCCAGGACCGGATCGAGTTTTCCTTACGGTTGAATAGCCACGTCCGAGCCGCCGGCCCAAAGATCAGGCGAAAAGTTAGCCATGACCCTTTCATCACCCCCGACGGCTAGAATGGCCGTGGTGTAGATCGAGAGAAACTCGTCGGGGTTCTGAGTCCCGTCGAATCTCTCGATGTGACCCGGCTTGAACCTTATTAGCCAGGTCACACGTCGTAGCGACGTCGCGAACGCATCTGCACCAAGCGGATCGGGACGGTCATTCTGGCGGCGGTCGGGCGATCCCCACCACCGAGCCCGAGGTTAGTGGGCCCAGGCGAGAGAATATCTCCCTACGCTGTAGGATGGAGAGTGGCAGAAGAGGAATGTTCGGCCAGTTACGCTCGTGGCTCATTCGGGTCCCGAGGAGCCCCGGAATTGCTCCGGTGCCCTCCCGAGCCCGGCCGCTCGGCCGGTCACTCTGGGCTACTGCGTGAGTCGTCGGGGTGGAGGCGCGACGCCCGGCGGCGTTCGAGGAATTGCTCTGGCGTCCCTTTCGGGAGGCTTCCGCCGCTTTTATGTCTGTGGCAATTTCCTCGAGGTCGTCGGCCACACCGCACTCCATGGCTTCTAGGTCGACACCAGGAAACTCTCTGAGGTTGCGTACCACCGTGGCCAAGGCTTGAAGGCGTTCCCCGCTCGGGGGAACGCGGGGTGACGAGCTCGTTCGTCGTCGCACGGGCTCCGGAGTCCCGTAAGCGTGGAAATTCTCACGAACTTCGGCCCTGGTCTTATCGGCCGGGCCACCTCGTACTTGCTTGCGTAAGGCGGCGGTGTCCGATTCGAAGATGCTGCGCAGTGCTCCTTGGCCGCCTCGTAGCGGTGAAGACACGTTGGCGGGATTTGCTCCCGACATTTCCATCCTCCTCCGCAACGAAGACGTTACGGAATTGGACGGATCGCGAGGGGGACATCACGGTGTCTCCCCATGACGCGGTCCCCTGGTCGAGCTCGAGAAGGTCGGGGATGTCCAGACCATCGTAGAGCCCGTCATACTCGTCGTCCGAGAGGGCGTCGAGCCGAGCGAAAGAATCGCTCCGTGCGGCGGTTTCACGGAGAAGCTCGAGGCCGTCGTGATTCCCAAGGCGGCCGACGTTGGCGGCCCCATTGTCGAAGCGCTTGTCTTCTTCCTCAATTCGGGCGCCGAGGCCCTGGCGATCTTGGGAATTTGTCATCCTCCGGGATTCCTCACGAAAGGGAAAGTCGGTCCCCACGGACGGCGCCAGCTGTCGACGATTGGGGAGCAGGCCCCCGCCGAGCTTACTTGTTGGTGGAGGGACCAACTGCGACCCCTTCTTACGTGATGGGATACTCAGAGGAGTGACTCACTGGGCTTCAACAGGCAAGGACACTGTAGTTTACCCTGGTTCGGGCCTCTCAAGAAGGAGATAATAGCCCTACTCCAGCTCGTGTATATCTTTGTGCAGAAAAAGTTATGTCCCTGTCCCCTTCATGGTGGGGATGCTTTTATAGCTTACAAAGGGGCGTGCTCGTTCAAACCCACTAACTCCACGTCCGACCAGGTCCAACGTGGTAACTAACGGATCCTACACTCCTGTCACGTCCCCGCGAGGATCGCAACGAACTAGCGGAGGTTACGCAGTGGGTGGTTACCGACATCGGGATCACGTCAGGTCGGCTAACGTCTAACTCCGAACTCGGCCACTTCGGCCTGAGCACGAGCTATCGGCCCACCAGGTCATGCGACCTCCTAAAAAGGTCCCGGCTAGACCGTCCCTTGGAACAACTCCTCGCGACCAGGACGGGAACGACCTCGTGCTGCTCGTGGCGCCCGGCTAGGTCGTCCAGGGGAACGGCCTTCCGGTAGTTCGGGCAGCAGTGAGCCCGCGCCCCTCGTGACACCCGAGGTAATTCTGTGGGGTCTACCCGACTCCCCGACATAAATAAAGATAAATCATCCATTATTGGGAAAAAACACGTACCTGCATCTGACGGGTAAGAGGTATAGATAGGGATGGCAATCGGGCGGGTTCGGGTGGGTAGACCTCCCGCAGACCCGAACCCGAAACCCGAAATTCATACCCGAACCCGAACCCGAAATCTCTCACGGGTACATACCCACGCCCATACCCAAACCCGATGGGTACTGAACGACGGTACTGCAGAACCCGAATTGCAGAAGAAATTAAATTCACCTAATCACCTTGCAATTAAATTTTCAACCATCAATTGTCAATCAATTCATTTGTAATTTCTATGTTTAAAGAAAAAATATATGGTGTATATAATCATGAAAGTTACTGCATCTTACATCTCAAACGATGCTTGAAAATCTTGAATTAACTGTCCATAAAATTTAATTTATATTAAATATTTCTGGTCCCCATGGGTACCTGGTCTGAATCGAACCCGAACCCGAACCCAAACCCGAACCCGAAATTTGAAACCCGCGTCCAAATCAAACTCCATACCAACCATCGGTGGCCTGAGCCACGGATACCCGAACCCACGGGTAATTTTGCCATCCCTAGGTATAGAGCAGCTAGTGGGGCGTTGCTAAGCACCCATGGCGGCGATGGGGCAGGAGGAGGAGGATGTCGACCACTACGAGGTGCTCTGCCTCCCGTCCGGCGAGGAAGGCGCGGCGCTGTCTATCGAGCAGATCGAGAAGGCTTACCGAACCCAATCACGGCTTCGTCATCCCGACAAACGCCCCGACGACCCCAACGCCACCGCCGACTTTCAGCTCCTCGCAAGCTCCTACAAACTCCTCCGAGACGAATCACTCCGCCGGCAGTTCGACGCACGCCTCCGCGCCCGCCGCGAGGCCGTCGCCCGCGCCGCCGCCTCAGGCGTCAAGCGACGGAAGGCCGTCTCCGACCTAGAGGAGCGCGAGCGCGCCGCCACCGCGGGTCCGGCCGTCGACCCCGCCGAGGCTACCAGGCGCGAGGACAAGCGGAAGGCCGCCGACGTCAAGCGTGAGCTTGATGAGTTCTTCGCCGCCAAGCAGTCCGCCGTCTCAGGCGCCGCTTCCACTTCGGTAAGGGTTTGGGCCTCTCTCTCGATCTGATATCTAACTATTCTGTGTAATCTATTCAATTACGTTGTTTCTTCGGGTAGGATTTTTTAATGGTTCTTCCGGTGGGATTAGTAGCGTTGTGTCAATGCTATTCTGGCTGCAATTACAATTGCTGTCTTTGGGGGTCATGAATGTTGGGGAATTTTGTAAAGTACTAAATTATATGATATTCTTTAGCTTTTAGAGGTAGAATACAGATGCCTTAAAACTAGATACTTTTAGGTTATTGCTGAAGAGTGATCATTGATCAGAGGGGATAGTGTCTGTAATTGTATCCTACAAATGAAGGTGGAACAGTATTGAATTGATTGCATGTAGCATCCAGTATATGTATTTCTGCATTTGTAGGTTAGCATACAAAACAAGACCAGCAAAAGTATTCCATCATCTAAACTAGACATGATGTCTAAGATTATTCAACACCAAACATTGTTCTTTCACACACCTACCTTCGTCTAATACTGAAGAAAAATAGACATGATGTCTAAGATTATTCAGCACCAAACATTGTTCTTCTTTCACACACCTACCTTTGTCTAATACTGAAGAAAAAGGGGCATTGTGTATATTTCTCATTTCTTCTCCTTTATGATCAAAGTAAATTTAAGATTATGCAAGAGATTGGTCGATCCATGTGCTCTTAGAAATTAGTAGTTACCTTTTCTGTTGGTAGTGACCACAGCTTGGTTATTTTTCTTTCTAGGCACCTGGAGATAAGAAGAGTGGAACTCCACAAGAAGGAGCAAAAACAGACAAGGGTAAAATCTTGAAGGTTTCATGGGAAGGTGGTGCAGATTACTATACTGCGGCAAAGCTGGAGAAGATCTTCGAGCAATTTGGCAAAGTTGAAGACATTGTGATCAAGACAAGGAAATCAAGGAGTCGGGGTTCAGCGATTGTTGTTATGGCCTCCAAAGAGGCAGCAGTAAGTCCTGTTTCCATACTCTCTTGTAGTTTTGAAGAGTTTTTGAAAATTGACCTTGAATAGTTTTTGGCATGCATCTGCTAATCATGAAATCTCAATTTTCATCTTAGTGTCTCGTCCGATTTTTTATGTCAAGAAGTAGGGGCAAATAATAGATACTGAACTATCACAGGAAAATGAATTGTCCTTTTAATTTACAGCAAGATATGAGTTCATAAGCAATTTTTACAAGGTGCACATGCCTGTCTTTTATCATGCATGGCTTGTTAGTTGCTTGCTTTCTTTATGGTTCAAAATTGATGTCAGTTGATTGATTCATTTTCACAACATCTTTAGGATGTTTGCCAAGCTGTGTTTCCTGTCTTGAAATTGTATATGATGTTCCATTTCATGATGCCTCTAACCAATACTTGTTGCTCTTTTGACAGCAATCGGCATTAGAAAACCATTCTGTGTACAATGTTTCTTCGGTCCCATTGACTGTTGCTCCTGTTCAAGAATCGGGCGGTTTACCAGCAAGGTCAACTCAAACACCTGAAGCAAGGACAAGCAATACTGATGGAACTGGATTCAGTGATTTGGAAGCGTCGGTATTCCGGAAACTTCAAGAGGTAATTAACAGCTATATATGACATCAGGTTTCAACACTAACGTTTTTGTTGAGATGGATTCAGTTTGCTGTAGGTTTACATTTTGCACTCTCTTAGTTACATACATATTTATGTGTGTCGCTTGTGATTAACAATTAAGAATTCAATTTAGATTGCTATCTATCTTCTTTTACATGGTAGTTTTGCATTAATGTGTAACATAGAATGTGTCAATCGATGAAACTAACGGATGGCCTGTTTATTTTGCAGGCCCAGAAAAGGAAGCAATGTGGATGATTGGTGCTTCTCGAAACCTGAGCTATTAACTTTACAGAGGACATTTCCCGTCACAACATCGGAGGATAACTGGGACAATTCAGATGCAAAATCTGAACATGTTTGTAGTTTCTGTTGCTGATAAGTTTGCGTGGGTCATGCCCATGGTGGACCTAATTGTAATCCAATTGTTACCATGTATGTTTGTACTTTTGAATAGCTTGCATTCTTAATGGTATACTTGAAGGATTTGGTATCTAAGATGCTGAAGACATTTTTGGTTAGGAAGTGGAAAGAGAGCAGTATGCCAAAATCCCTCCCCTAATCGCACTTGCATTTTGCATGGCGCGCTTCTCAAAGTTACACTGTCGAAGATGTAGTATACTTCTCAGTCTGGTTGAAGAAGATGTAGTGTACTCCGTTTGCAAACTAGAGCTAAGATATTTGATTTCAAATGATGCAGCAGCAAGCACGGTCGCGCCATTTGAACAGTACAAATCCTAGCGACACGTTTCTTCCCTATTCTCCCTTGAGTCCCTTCCCTCGTTGGATACATGGTGCCCTGACGCGTTCCTCCACAACGCCATTTGAACAGGAGCCCTGACGCGTTCCTCCACAACGCCATGATCCGCGGCTTCGCCGAGGCAGGCCTCCCAGGCGACGCGCTCGCGGCCTACCGCGCGATGCTAGCGGCCGGCCTTCACCTTCCCTGTCGTCGTCAAGTGTTGCGCGCGCCTCGTCTACCTCGGAGAGGGCGGCGCGGCGCACGCGGTGGTGATCAAGCTCGGCCTCGAGCCCGACGTGTACACCGGCACTCGCTCGTCGCGTTCTACGCGAAGCTCGGCCTGGTCGGGGACGCCGAGAGGCTGTTCGACGGAATGCCGGTGAGGGACATCGTCACGTGGAACTCGATGGTGAACGGGTATGTGTCCAACGGGCTGGGGGCACCGGCACTGGCGTGCTTCAGGGAGATGCACGAGGCGCTGGAAGTGCAGCATGAAAGTGTTGGGATCATAGCCGCTCTCGCTGCTTGCTGCTTGGAATCAGCATTGATGGAAGGGCGGGAAATCCATGGATATGTGATCAGGCACGGGCTGGAGCAAGATGTCAAGGTGGGAACTTCTCTTCTTGACATGTAATGCCAATGCGGCGACATTGCTTCTGCCGAGTGCGTATTTGCAACAATGCCAATGAGGACCGTGGTGACATGGAATTGTATGATAGGTGGGTATGCGCTGAATGAACACGAGGAGGCATTTGATTGCCATGCAAATGATGGCAGAGGGCTTCCAGGTGGAAGTGGTCACTGCTATCGATTTGCTGGCTGCCTGTGCTCAAACTGAAAGTTCACTGTATGGAAGGAGTGTTCATGTTTTTGTAATTCGAAGACAGTTTCTCCCTCAGGTGGTCCTTGAGACTGCTCTTCTGGAGATGTACGGCAAAGTTGGCAAAGTGGAATCGTCTGAAAAGATATTTGGTCAGATGGCGGACAAAACTCTGGTATCATGAAATTATATGATTGCTGCCCACATGTGCAAGGAGATGTATTGGGAAGCCACTGCATTGTTTCTGGAGTTACTGATTCAGCATCTTTATCCTGATTATTTCACCATGTCGACAGTAGTACCGGCGTTCATCTTGCTGGGGTCACTGAGACAATGCAGGCAAATGCACATCTACATTCCCAGGTTAGGTTATGGAGACAACACTACAATTAATAATTATGAACGCAGTTATGCATATGTATGTGAGGTGTGGTGATGTTGTGGCCTCAAGGGAGATCTTTGACAACATGGCAGAAAAGGATGTCATCTCTTGGAACACAATGATTATGGGATATGCCATTCATGGCCAGGGAAAGACTGCATTGGAAATGTTCTCTGGGATGAAATGTAATGGCCTGCAACCAAATGAGAGTACATTTGTCTCTGTGTTGACTGCTTGCAGTGTCTCAGGCTTGGCGGATGAAGGCTGGATGCAGTTCAATTCGATGCAACGTGAGTATGGTATAATCTCACAGATTGAGCACTACGGATGTATGACCGATCTTCTTGGTCGGGCAGGTGATCGTAGAGAGGTGCTGCGATTTATTGAAGACATGACAATGGCTCCAACATTTAGGATTTGGGGCTCCCGACTGACTGCAAGCAGAAACAGGAATGTATAGATGTCGCAGAAAATGCAGCAGAAAGGATATTCCAACTGGAACATGACAACACAGGCTGCTACGTTGTTCTTTCTTCCATGTATGCTGATGCTGGGAAATGGGAGGATGTGGAGTAGGGTTCAAAATCTCGCCGAGATTTCGGATTTTGGTCGAGGACGAGATTCCAAATCTCGGCGGGATAAATTTTCAAATTGCTAAAGTGATTTCGGTGAATTTCGCCGAGATTTCGGCCTTTTGGACCGAAATCGCTACAAATTCAACCGGTTTTCATGTTTTTAGGACCGGATTTAGCGCCAAATTTTTTGTGGAGAATTGTAATGTCTTTTCTGAGGAATACATTGAAAATTTTGCCAAAAAAAACATATACAAATATATTCCCGAGTACAGGTCCATTTGCTAGTTTTCTTTTTTCCTTTTAACTTCCCCCTAAACCCTTGCTAATATCACTTGAGTATTGTTGGGTATATTTTACTTTTGCTGGAGATATAGGAAGGGCTCACGAGGACATAGGTATAATTTTACTACTTGAGGGTGTTTGATGCATTGGATAATAAAAAATTGGGAGGCTGTTGAGGGCTTGATGCATATTGATGCCAATTGAGCTATTTTATTTTACAAACGAAGTTGCAATATGTTCATTGGTAAAATACTCTAGGACCAAACAAAGCATCTTTCTTGATCAATTACTGTTTATGTAAGTTTTCTTTTTCTTGCTTTTTAGGATTATGAAATGTGGTCTTCAAAATCGAGCTGTGTTACTGGCCTCAGATCGCATACATCTGACGAAGTAATGTCATTGAGAAGAGAACATCATGGGGAGCAGCCTTGCTTCTCTCCATCAAGCTATTCTTGGCGAAATCCCACTTACGGATTTAGAATCACTGCCAAGTAGTCCACATGCTTCTGCTCGAGAAGCAGGAAAAATGAGAAGTAAGGACAACAGTAGCAAAGCAAGGCAAGACTATCTTGCTTCGAAACCTGATGCTCCTTTGAACATTGAAAGCCTATATCCAGACAGGATGCGTACCTTATTGGTCGAAATTGTTGGTTTATTGACTGGATGGCTTAATTTCAATTCTAGGTTTGCTCTCTCAAATGTCAATGAACCCCTCGTGACCCTTTCATCTATATGTTATGCCTTACCACGATCATTTCTCATTGTTGGACAGATAATAATTGACTCTATCCGTGGATCCCACTGTGGGCATGAGATAGCGTCACGTCAGAGAAACTAGTTCTTCAATGATGAAGCCATTCACTCTCTAAAGAGAAGTATTTTATGTGCAAATACTTAATATATAGGGTATTTTCTGTGCAAATATTTAGCATTTTACATTCAAATAGATGGGAAATGTAGATCCCGGGATACCATTTCAGGAGTTGAAAATGGCCAAAATTTCAGTCCTTTTGGTCGAAATTTCGGTTTCACCGGCCTCAAAAATACCAGATTTGAAATTTGGCTAGCCGGATTTCATCCAAAATTCTAAAATCTTGTTGAAATTTCGGATTTCGGCCACCGCCAGGATATGGTTCGAAAACAAAATTTGAAACCTTGGAAGACACACATTGTCAAACATTTACTCTCTTTATGCCTTATAAGAGGAAGTATATGGTAAAAGTATGAAAGTAAGCAAAAAAAAGGCATTGAATCGAACTTGAATGGTTCGGATCTAGGTGTATTTAAATCTTAATTTTGGTTTTCGATTGAATTTTTACTGCTTTATGAATTCCTCAAGATTTTTCTATTTAAAGAAAGGGTTTGTATTGGTCAAGATGAGGTATCTTAAATTTAAATTTCAAAATCAAATAAACATAAAATCTAGAGAAAATATAATTAAATCCTAAATAACCGTTAGATCATCTGAATTTCAGGGAAATTTGAAATAATTTGATGGTAGCTTAGGAATGCTCTCAGGACACTTTTGAAAATGTTTAAAAAAATCCCCAACATGATTTAATAGCTCAATTAAATTAGTGAAGTTGCTTTAAATGCATTAGTAGTGTTGTCAAAATTTTTAAAAATTGCACAAGTTTGATCATTATCTGAATTTTTTATGGTAGTTTAGGCATGCTCTCAGGACCCTTCTCAAAAAGTTTAAAAAATCAAATTCATTTGATGCCTCTGGAAAACCAAAAATAGTGAAATTTAAATGCATTAGTAGCATTGTCAGAATTTTTAAAAAATCACACAAGTTTGATCATGACATTTTATGGTAGCTTAGGAATGCTCTCAGGATCATTCTCAAAAAGTTTAAAAAAATTTCAACATGATTAATAGCTCAATTAAATCAGTGAGGTTGCTTTAAATGCATTAGTAGTATTGTCAGAATTTCTAAAATTTGCACCGATTTGATCCTGAACTGGAATTTTTATAGTAAATTAGGCATGCACTCAAGACTCTTCTCAAAAAATTTCAAAATTTTCAACATGATTTGCAATCAAACAAAAAATGATTGTTACATGACTCGAACACGCGACCGGCCGAGCTGGTCTGCCCGCGCATGACTGAGCGAGCAAAGAGCATGCATCGAACGGCCGGGGTCGTGACATAGATGCGACGAGAAACCGACAATTCAATGGAATATAAGAGCATCTCCAGCAGAGCCCCTAAACCTTAAAATAGGGAGTGTAGTAAAAAAAACAGATCCAGCAGGGCCCCAACTCAAGCCCCTAAAATTAGGGGGTCCCTAAATTTGCCTCCTCAGCCCCAATTCCCAGGGGCCCCAACTCAAGCCCCTAAAATTAGGAGGCCTCTAAATTTGCCTCCTCAGCCCCAATTCCCAGGGACACGAGTACAACCCATATTGTTGAAGATAGGGAAATACATGAGAGGCTTCGAAAATTTTATAATGTTTTGAAAATTTTAAATTTAAATTTGAAATTTCATATTTTTAAATTGTAAATGTTAATATGCTTATGTTTTATGTATTAAAAATATATTTGATTGAATTTTAGTGGTGTCAAATGAAGATTATACATAGCGGATATGTCAAAATAGGAGAAAAAGTAAAATAGAATTTGAGATTTAGAAATTTTGTTGATGGACTTGTGCTCTGAAAACAGGACCTCAAAAAATAGGGAGAGTCCCTAAATCCAAAATAGGGACCCTGTTTTAGGGGCCCTTGCTGGAGATGCTCTAATATAGGATGATTCGACATGACAACTTGACACATGTTCTGCCGGTGCCTGCAACCAAACTACGCAAGTACATATATAGTGCTAAACAGAACACGAATCTTCTGCATCTCTACAGTTGCATTGTTGAAATATCAGTTACCATTGCCGTTGTTCAGCATCACCGTATTTTCAGGGCGAAATATACTAGTATACAGTGTGCCAATGTCATACTAATACCACAGAAAGAAGATATGGCTTACAGATGCACTGCCCGGCCTTCGCTTTGGGATTTGGCCTCCAATCGACGAATCGAAACACCTAGCGCAGAACGAACCAGGCAACACAGCAATACACTAACGTAACGAGATTGCGATGGAGATGCATGGGTCACACAAGCTGACCAGCAGGGACCATCTGGAACCGGACCACCATAACGAAACGAGCAGAGCAGAGCTGAGCGTTGCCACCCACACAGCCGTCGTACGCAACAGCCGCTACAAGAAGCCATAGCGCTTGTCACCAACAGCGCGAAAACTGTACAGCAATCAACAAAGCGAAGAAACGAGAGCGAGGGCTCGGTGCTCGATCTGGGGCTGGGCTACGAACGATCTTGTTGTGCTACGTCCAAATCAATGGCGATCCGGGAGATTGCATGCTGTGTGTGTTTGGTTGCTCGTGCTAAAGTGGTACATATATGAGATGGTTTAAGAAAAAAGGTTATTTATGTGTTTGGTTCCTTGAATAGTACCATTTCATCATGAACCAAGTGATACAAATTTAAAGAATATTATCTATAGGTACTAAACCATTTCATTCATCCAAAATAATGAAACCAAATAGTACAAAACCATCCCATTCCATTCAATTTCATCCTATCAACCACTAAACCATATGCGCACGGAGAAGAAACGCGCGAGGATCTCCTCCTAGGTTCATTCCCAACACGCATAGCAGCTCGTACTGTAGCATACTCCTTCTGTCCCACGAAGAATGCATTTCTAGCGTTCAAAATTTGTCCCACAAAGAGTGCATCTTTAGTCCGTAGGGCCCACCCAATGCCCATTAATTCCCATAACTCCACTCCAATATTTAAAATTTTTTGACTCCTTTGCATGCTTAGTGACTTGGCGTGAAGTAATATCCCACTAATCTTCTGCATGCAGAGCTATAAATATATGCATGCGCATTTAAGTATTGCCGATAAAAACCAAAGCACCAGCATGCTTATGCATGGAGTAATGAGGGTCACATTAGTCATTTACCTTGCACACTAATTTGTCCTAAAAAAACTAGAAATGCATTTTTTGTGGGACGGTGGGAGTAGAGACAAAGAGCACATACATACATACATACATACATAGTCAGGTCCTCAGCTAGGCAGACAGCATCTGATGAGAGAAAACGGCATCTGATCATGATCAGATCAAAGCTGCCATAAAAGATAGCGGAGTGACAGCTAGTTGAAATCCACAAATCGCGATACTTAATTCAGGGCCAGGAAAGGCAGCAAGGAAGGGAGGCATTAAACAAAAGAGGGGTGCAGCCAGGCAAGATCCAGCCAGAGCAGCAGCCTGCTCAGCTTGGACCATTTCGCTCGCAGCAGGAGCAACACATCTCATGGAGCTATTTAGTGCGCAAATCCTGCAAATCGCGGAGATCATTAAATAGGTGATATTCCTCCATTGTGAAGACCGCTACTTACCCTCCATCATGTACAATAAGACTATCCCAATTGGTTTTTAACATGTACACATCAGTTTTAATCCATATAGAAAAATGAGAAAAGAGGAGAGAGGAGAGCTAACTCTTAAATAAAAGCCAGATTTGCATGTGAGTATATGTAGATTATTTTATGTATAAAAGAGAAGAAATAGTTACTCCCTCATTATTGTCCAAGTTGACTTTTAGTTTACTCTAGATGATACTCCTCAATTCTAGTTTATAATGTGTAGTTTGACTTTACACAAGGATTAAGGTTGCATTGAAATTGAGAAAAGTATAAGAGAAAATAACATAGATGCCCTCACTTAATTGTCTTGGAAGATAAAAGATATATACTTTGTGTAAGTGGTAATGAATAAATGCATGTGGTTGAGAGAGAATAAATAAGAGTATAGAAGGAAAGACATCGTTAAATCTACGTATTATCCCTCAATTACATATGGGAGGTTTCAAGGCTCCTCAAGCATCCACCTCACTTTCACCTTCTCTCTCCTCTATTTTCCGAAAAAGTCCTCCGTTTTTTTAAAATTACGTATAGGTCCTTGTGCGATTTTCTGTGAGAGGAAAATAGATTTCCCCGTTTCGCGTTTAGGTCCCTCGTTCGGTATTTTACAGGGAGACCCCCCATTAAATGCGAATAGCGAACGAGCCCTTTTCTAATTTTTCAAAATAGCGAATAGATCCAAAATTATAACAAATAGGTCCCTGTGCTTTACGTTCGGGTCCTTTTTCCGTTTGCGGAAAAATGTTTTCGTAGGTCCGTTTTCCTCCGGAGCATGGAAAAAATATTTTCGTTGCCCGTTTTCGCTCAAAAAAAATTTTCCTTTCTCCGTTTTGCTCGGAAAAAATGTTTTCGTGATCCGTTTTTTCTCCGGAGCATGGGGAAAATGTTTTCGTTTGCCGTTTCTCTAAAAAAAAAATGTAAATCCGTTTTTCATCCGTCGTTTATCCGTTTTTGTTGGAAAAAAAATAGTTTCGTTGTTCGTTTTTCCTCCAGGGCATGGGATAAATGTTTTACGTCGTTTTTCCTCGTTTTTTGCCCAAAAAAAAAAACACAAATTCGTTTCCCGTTCAGGCGGCGTCATACGTGGGAAAAATATTTTCGTTGCCGTTTTCTCTAAAAAGATTCCTTTCTCCGTTTTGCGGAAAAAATGTTTTAAGTGATCCGTTTTCCTCGAGGAGCATGGCAAAAATGATTCCGTTTACGTTTTCTCTAAAAAGCGAATTCGTTTTAAATCGTCATTTATCCGTTTTTGTTGGAAAAAATGGTTTTGTTGTTCGTTTTTCTCAGGCATGAGAAAAAATATTTTACGTCGTTTTTCCTCGTTTTTCTACGAAAAAATTGTTCCGTGGTCCGTTTTTTATCCGAAAAAAACACAAATTCATTTCCCGTTAACGCGCGCGGCGTGCGCCGCGCGTACCATCCTAGTACATCTTATATTTGGAAGTTGGAACAAGGGACCTTATAATTAAAGATGGAGGAGTACTATAGATAAGAGTTAAAATAAATAACAGGCCAACCAGTCGAGCAGGCAAACGGCCATGTGATTCGCCACAGGGCAGATCAGGATGCAGTAAATAGTAGTAGTACTCTCCTGTGTTTTTAATAATTTAGCTGCCAGCTATGGCTTTTAAGGAGGAGAAAGGCACCTGGGTCCTAGGATAACTAGGGTGGGCGTCAGTTCCTTCTGAAATTTTAGGAAATGTCCTCTCTCTCTTTTTCAAAGTCATCAAATGGAATGGGAGAGAAAGCACATGCCACAAAAAAATTACTCCTCTGATGATAAATATAGGAGGCATTTTAACTTTACATAAGAATTAATGTTGCGATAAAATTAAGAAAAATACGAGAGAAGATGACTTATATATCCCTCTTAATTGTCTTGAAAGATGAGATATTCGCCCTCCATTTATAAATATAAAAACTATAATTTAAATGGTTTTGTTTAGAAATATAAACCTAACATGTGGATTTAATGTGTTTTTTTTCTATTATACCCCTATTTATTCTTTCTCAGCCATATACACTTTATTCAGTACCACCACACAAATTATTACTCATCTTCAAAGACAATTAAGAGGGGTATATAAGTTATTTTCTCCCATATCTTTCTAAATTTCACCATAACCTTAACCCTTATGCAGAGTTAAAATACGTCTTATATTTATCAATGAAGGGAGTAATACTTTTTGTGAGTGCTAATAAATAAATGCATGTGGTTGAGAGAGAATACATATAGGTATAATAGAAAATACTCATTAAATCTACATGCTAGCCTTATATTTCTAAGTAAAATCATTCAAACTATAAACCTTATATTTATCAAGGAATAGAGTACAAGATTAATTTCTTACATGCCATGTCTTACTTTTTTTTTCTTACAAGCCATACCTTAGAGCATCTCCAGCAAGGGCTCCTAAAACAGGGCCCCTATTTTGGATTTAGGGACTCCCCCTATTTTTTGGGATCCTGTTTTCAGAGCACAAGTCCAGCAACAGCCCCTAAATTTTAGCCCCTAATTTACTTTTTCTCCTATTTTGACATATCCGCTATGTATAATCTTCATTTGACATCACTAAAATTCAATCAAAAATATTTGTAATACATAAAACATAAGCATATTAACATTTACAATTTAAAAATATGATATTTCAAATTTAAATTTAAAATTTTCAAAATATGATAAATAGATAAATAGAAACTCCGAACAATGAGTCAAACTACGGTATTTGTGGATTGGAACTCGTGGCGATTCCAAGGTCTTGTGTGAGAAACCTTCGAATAGGGGTTGTGCTCGCGTTTGTGGGAATTGGGGCTGAGGAGGCAAATTTAGAGATCCCTAAAATGTCTATGGGAATTGAGGCTGAGGAGGCAAATTTAGGGGCCTCTTAATTTTAGGGGCTTGAGTTGGTGCCCTGCTGGATCTGTTTTTTTACTACACTCCCTATTTTAAGATTTAGGGGCTGATTTAGGGGCTTTGCTGGAGATGCTTTTATGGTGTGTTTGGTTTCCTGTACCAAGTAGTACATGTATGAGATAATTTAAGAAAAAAGTTTCATAGGTTTGGTTGCTTGAATGGAACCATCCCATCGTGAACCAAGTGATACAAATTTGAGGAATATTCCCTCTAGATGTTGAACCATTTCATTCACCCAAAATAATGGAATCAAATGGTACAAAATTATCTCATCCTATTCAACTCGTCTCATCAACCAAACACACCGTTATTAGTCTCACTAGCAAAGTGATCCAGATTCATATGCTAGTGAGACAAAGAGTGACACAGCGGAGATGAGGCGAACTTTCGTGACATGTAATAAATTTCCTCAAAATATAAGTGGTCAAAAACATGCACAAAGTTAGTCTGGTGAGCACCGTCCAATCTATGACTTGCAAACCTTCTCAAGTTGAAGACCCTGAATTTTTCACAGATTGCAGTTCATATCCACAGGAAAAGGAAAATTCCTGCCTTCCTAAGCTCTAGGAGTTCGATTTAGCAGACCTAATGGTAATACACAATATTCTTTAGCTATTTATACTACTCTTGCTAGTACATTTTCCCCCACAAGTAAGGAAACTTGGTACGGATGGCAAACAAGGGCTGGACTAAAGATCCAGACCACCTCTTTGTGTTAGAAGGTATTTTAACCCATAATTTTATCTACTTAGTGAACTGCACTGAGACCCTGAGAAAATAAAATTCCAAATCCTGATTTCTGAAGTTATCGAGTACCGAGAAATCAAAAAAATTGAAAACGGCTCATCTTGCCCGGTTGCTCCTACGAGGGGCAACATAACATGCCACCGCACCGACCGCACGGCACAAGTGGTCCCAGCTCTGGCAGCGACCGATCCTGCCCGCCACTGACAGGCGGGGGCCCTCCTGCCATTGGCATGCTCCAACGGATATTTCCGCTCGTCTCTGCCCAGCCAGACTAGCGGGGCGCGCACCAGGGGACACGCCCACGCAGAAAAGCAAATGCCAGGCAAGTGTCAGCTTTACGGCTCCTATAATGGCGGAAAAAGAAAAGAGAAGGCGATGCGAACATGGTGCGCATCGGCCTCCGTGACGCGCTCACGTGCCCGCCCAGCTTGTCCCCATCGCCAGACACCCGAACCACCGCTTCAATTTACTTCCCTCGCTCGGTTAGAAAAAAAAAAAAAAAAATCCCAGATCCGATCCCGGAGCCCACCTGCCATGGGGCCAGGGACTCTACTTTGTACTAGCTTGGAGGACGGGCCCTGCTGCTCTACTGGTCCGTGGTAAAGACTGGACTGGAGGCTAGGAAAGTTAGTAACACTGACCTCGCTATATTCATCCAACTTTTAACTTCGGGGTAAAATAAGGTGAACCAGAGCAGCGAGAATGTTTGTCGTTTCTAACCTTTTTCACCGCGGCAGGCCGGCGTGCCCGCCACAGGCCGAGCACTGGACAACGGCGATCCAGTGAACAGGGCGTGCCCTCTGCAAATCTCGCCAGACGAAGCGGACGGCAGAAATTACGGAATACAATAATGATTCCTTAACAACTTCCAGTTTGCAACAAGAGATTCCAATCCCTTTTTTTTTCCAGACAAAACATGGCTGATAGATAGATCGATCCACAACAAGTTTAAATCCAACCTCCTCTAAGATCCAAAATCCGTAACCCCAAAATTTGAAATTAAAAGCTACGAACAAGAAAGAGTAGCATAACAATAAGCATCGTCGTCCGTATTCTTCTCATCTAAGAGATCAAATTTAACTTAATTTAAGCACTTTCTTCTGCTCTCCTTACCTCTGCTCTGCGAAATTATTTCTTCTTCCCCTCCCTGTGGATGAGTAGACGATGGTGTATCGTCGTCTTACTCTATTTGCTCTCCGCTGCTTGGTCGGCGGCGGCGGGCTTGCGGAGGAGCACCATGTGCATGGGCGTGAAGATACCGGTCTCGCCGCCGCAGGTGAGGTGCTGCGCGGTCTCGTAGAGCATCTCGTGGACCTCGGAGACGCCCTTGGGTGCTATCCGGAGCAAGGTGAGCACGCGGACGACGAGGGAGTTGCGCCAGTAGGCGATGCGCCCCATCTTGAGCCGCGTCCACCACGGCAGCGCGGGCGGCAGGGCGAGGTCGAGCTCCTTGAGGACCTTGAAGCCGACCTCCCTGGCGATGGACGCAATCTCGTCCTGGCGACGCAGCCCCGGGAGCGCGTCGCCGCGCTCGATGCCTTGGATGGTCTCGACGTGCTCCGTGTCGTCGGCGCGGTAGAGGGAGGTGGTGACCCACTCGTAGGAGACGTAGAGTCCGCCCGGCTTGAGCACACGGAAGACCTCGCCGTAGACGTCCTGCAGCCTGGGCGCGTGGCAGGTGGCCTCGATGGAGTACGCGCCGTCGAAGGAGGCGTCGGGGAAGGGCATGGCGAGGAAGTTGCCGCAGACGACCTCGCAGCGGGAGTCGAGACCGGCCTTGCGGTTGTGCACGCGGGCGCGGTTAACCTGGTACTCGTTGATGGTGATGCCGACGACGTTCGAACCCGAGTGGGCGGCGATGGCGCGCATGGGCCCACCGACGCCGCACCCGACGTCGAGGAGGCGGTGGCCAGGCTTAGCGGCGAGGAGGTCGGCCACGCGCTCCTCATGGACGCGCGTGGCGTCGCGGTGGGAGCGGCCAGGGAGGGAGGGGGAGAAGTGGAAGGACTGGCCCCAGCCCCACTCGTAGATGTCGGTGACGAGGTTGTAGAAGGTGTCGACGAAGGCGGGCACCTTCTCGGCGGAGGCCTCGGTGGTGGCCGTCTCCTTGGGGCGGCGGAAGAAGGACCAGTACTGCGTATACTTGTCCTTGACCTTGTCGTTCGTGATGGATCCCATCTTGAGATCCACCGCCCGCTTGCCCTTCACCTCCGCCGCGCCCATCACCCACACGAACCAGTACACCAGCCCCATCCCCACCACCGCCGCCGTCCACGCCACCGTCGCGACCTCCATCGACACGAGGGCCGGTCTCTCCGACTCGACGAGTGGAGCGGAGGAAATGAACATGGGAAGGTGGGGATAAGGGTGTGCTTTGGGATATAAGGAGAGGGGAGAGCCGCCTAGCGGGGGATTTTTGGGCGCTGCGTGCGATGCTGCTCGCACCGTCCCGCCCGGTGCGGTGCTGCTGCAGAGCTGGCCTGAGATCTGATCGGACGGCCCGGACGCCGTTAGGCTTTGGTTGCAGCGTTGCGGCCGCTGGGTTTTACTGGAAGGAAGGGAGCAGCCACTTTTCTAGGAGCGCGTCACTGCGTGCGCGCGTGGTGGTGGGCTCCACCCGTCCAGCGGAGACCAACCAGCCAGATCGTTTCTGGCACGACGTGGGCCGCGCTGGCACGGACGGGTGATGACCTTTTAGGGCCAACATGTGGCGTAGCAGGCAGGGGTTGATAAATGGGCCATGCTGAATTTGAAAAATAGGCACTATGGGCGGGATGATCTGGCCCGGCACGGCTTGGCACAGTCGCACGCCGCACGGCACAGCATGCGGCAAGGCACATTATAGGAGAGGGCTCGAGGGAGTGAAACGTATCTGGCAATGGTCATCACGCCATGGTTGATGCTCAAGGTGCAGGACGCCACGTCCGCCGCAAGCTCCTGCGCCGTGGGGAGGAGGCGGAGAGGCGTGTGGGGAGGTGGGCGAGGAGGCGCCATAGGGAGGAGGCATCGTGGGAAGGAGGCCGAGAAGGCGCCGTGGGGCAGTGAGAGGCGGAGGGAGGCAAGGGGACCATCCTCTGGCGCTGAGGAAGGGGCCATGGCTGAGGAGGGCGAACAGAGTTGAAGGTGGCAGGGGAGGCGAAAGGTGACGGAGCGAAGAGGGGCCGAGACAGGTGGAGGGGGGGAAGGAGGCATAGGGAGGCCGAGGGGTGTGGAGGGGGATAGAGGCAGGAAGAGGGCGGGGGGCGGGGGTGGGGAGTGGGGGTGGCGCCGGAGAAATGAGAGATGGATATGGAAAAAAAATTCATTTAATGCATTTTGTAATTAATGTTTGCTGAGTACTTTTGTACCCACTCTTGCTAAATCCTCATTTGCTTAGATAATAACTTCGGAGGTCAAGCAGTTGGCTAGAACAAGAATCCCAATGATTTTGTATATGGGGCATGGGGTGAGGAACACCCACAGGGTTAGGGTTACTACAAAGAGGATTACTAGGAGGGTCAGGATAATCAGTAGACTGTGCTACGACATTGTCAGTCCTTGGAAGCAATTAGAACTTTTGGTATTTTATGTTGGTTGTAATTGGATTCTATGTTTAATTATTGTACTTGTCGGGGATTAACTATCTGATAAAAGACCGTTGTATCCCCAGAAGATCCTAAAGCTACCGACCATACAGCACCAGCAGAACATGCTCGGGAAACCATCCGGGCAACATAACTCCCGAGCATGCGTTTCTAGCCATTCGCCTACGACCATACCGGACGATCACGAGCAACCATGCTCGTGAAGGCCACGCCGTTACCCGGGTGGATGGTCGGGGGATCCGGTCATGCCACTAGAAAGGAAGATGGCAATCAATCCGCCGGAAATCAAGGGCGGGTGCACCGGAAATTCAAATTAATTATGCAGATCAAGGGCCTCGGATCGTGGGCGCTACGGTTATGGAAGCGTGGCGTAAATCTATGGGGTAGTTACCTTATGTACAGCGTGAGGCTCTGTATTTAATCCCCCCGAAAACACCTGTAAAAGGGACTCCTCTTTTTACCAATCATCAAGACAATACAATGGAGTAGGGCTGTTATCTCGGCAGTGAGAGGCCCAAACCAAGATAAACACTACGTGTTTCTTCCGTCTTGGCATTGCTCGGACATTCCCCCCTGCTCGTACAAGGGGGGCCCTATTGATCCCTCATTCAACAAGTAAGCTCGGCGGGAGCCCGTTCTCCGATCGTCGACAGTACTGAACATGTAGCCTGCGTGGCAATAGAGTGTAATATATTTTCATTTCAGTCTCTAATTTATTGTTCTATTGCAACACTCTGAACATGGTGTATTAACTAATAAAATATCTAGTGCGCTCGATGTTTTGATCGGTTAGTATATCGAGATTCATGTAATTATCTCATAGTAATAGTGGTGGTTATTATCATTATCCTGAGCTAATTATGCGGATTGCCACAACGGACATCTTTCGGGTGAAGATCACTCTGTAAAAGGCTCCCTTTGCCTTTTTATTCATTAGTCTTTTCCTCTAAAGTTTGAACAAACTTTTACCGAAATGGTCCACCCTGCAAAAGTGCTTTAGTAGCGATAGGTGTCGCAATGGTAGGGCTCGTGCTAGGAAAACAGTTTCGTATTGAACAATGCATGCTAGACAAAGATAACATCGAGACGACGAGATGCCTACTTATGTAAGTGAAGGTAAAAAAATCCAAAAATACGATCCACAGGCTGCCTATCGAATTCAAGCAATGCTACATCAAGGAGCCAACCATATCATGTTCATGTTGCACATTTCCAACCACAAATGCCTACACCACCGGCACTAAGGCTACTATAAATCCTTGCTTCTTCTTCCCTACACGGCGGCACGTCCCGCTTGGCGCACGTGGCACGCACACCGAAAAGAAGCGGCACGTCCTTCTCGCGCGTGATCCCAGAAAAGAAGTGGCGGCTGCTTCATGTTGCCTTCGTGACCGCACGGGCAAAGCCAGCGGTGCTGCTGTAGGCCGACACCGATGCACCCGAGTTCAACTTTTCAATGAAATTCATTCGAATTTCATGAAGTTCAAGCTATCGCTCCTGTTCGAAAAAAAAACAGTTTGATTTACCGCTCAAATTCAAAAAATTTAAAAATTTTGGCAAAAAAATTTCCCTAAAATTAGTATTAATAGTTTTATGACCTATGACATGAATATTTCTTGAAAAAACAAAATCTAAAGACATTTTGAGCCATTCAAAATGTAGAAATTAGAAAATAAAAAAATAAGTATTTTTAGTAGCAATATTTGTTTAAGTATGTCAAGTATCAATAGTTAGTAGCAATATAAACTTCAGTATATTTTAGTAACAATATTTGCTCAATTATATTTAGTAGCAATATTTGTTCAAGTATGTCAAGTAGCAATATTTGTTGAAATATATTTAGAAGCAATATTTGTTCAAATATATTTAGTTGAAATATTTGTTGAAATATTCTGCACCAATATTTGTTCAATTATATATAGTAGTAATATTTGTTGAAATATATTTAGTAGTAATGGACGACACCCAAAAATAGAAATATTTGTTCAAGTAGCGATATTTATATGCACAAAAATTATCTTGCTATGGTATATCTTAATATGTTAATGTTATCCAACATTGAAAAGCTTAATTCTCATTGTATGCATGCATGAACTACCAAAACTTTAGTATGAAAGTTGTATTCTGTACCACTAGTTATGTTCTATACTTATTTTGTTGTACACTGTGTAATTTGACACAAGCAATTTCCTGTAAATTGTTTACACAAGCAATTTCTGTAAGGTATTGAAATGTAAATGGCGTTGATATGTGAATGGTATTGATATGTAAATGATATTGGTATGTCATTATGTGAATACCTATTTTTGCACTTGTTGGATTGATATGTGAGTAGTACTAAAATAAAAGATTATTTGTTAACATGTTATGACTAAATGCCTAATTAACAACTTGCAATTATTTAAAACATAGCAAATGTCATGCCTAAAATATAGAACCTTGAAATTTTTTCATTTTTCTACATACTTTTTCTACATATATTTCTTAAATTTTTCTATTTCCTTTTTGCCTTTAATGACTTTTTACAAAATTCTAATATATTTTTTTTGTAATTTTTCTCTTTTTTACCTTTTTTTATTTTGCAACTGTCGAGCGGGTTTTGTCAAAATCGCTCAAAATTCGAGCCATTTCAAGCAGTTTTCGTCCAAAAACTGCAAAAATTGCTCGATAGTTTGACCAAATTTCAAATTTATTTGATTTTCGACCATTTCGGTTTTGAGCGATTTTTGTTCGAATTTCTAGCAATTTTTACCAATTTTTGAAATTTGATTTTTGTTCGGTTTTCTTGGTTTCAATTTTATGAACCTTGGATGCACTAACCCCGGTGGCATGTTCCCCACTAAGCACGCACACCTCTGCTATGCGCCTCTCGAGTTTATGGTTCCATCACGTGCTAGCAATGCGCCCATCGCCACGAAATGCCGAGCTTTGCTCTAGAGCTTCACGCGAGGCAACTCATTATTAGCAGGCGAGCAGCTCGAACAGGGTTGAAACTACAGAATTGGTCTGTTGGAATCAAAGTTCTAAATTTCATTTTCGGTTATCTTCTCGTCACTGTTTGAAATCTGAAATTTCATCGAGATCTCATTATTTTGGATGAAATCCTAAAGGCAAAATTCAAATTCACTATTTTTCCACTGAGTTTTTTGAGATCTTTTAAGTATTTACCGAGTTCTCTGCGAAATTTGCTGAAATCTTGGTGATTTTGAACCGAAAAAAATTGTTTCAAAATATGTCAAATAATTTTGAAATTTCTTGTGGATAGTCATAACACATCAAATAATGTTCCTATAAAAAATTTAGATGATTAGAAATCATGAGGAATTTTTAAAAATTCTAAAAGGGCTACTATCGTGATAAAAGGCTGGCCGAAAAATTTCAACCGAATGGGAAATGGTGCAAACCACGTTAGAAACTTTTGAAAAAATATTTTTGGTTGATATTGACACATCCATAGTACTCCCATAAAATTTTCATATGATGATCAAGCTTGAGGAATTTTCAAAAATTCAGACAGTGTTACTGGAGGCTGACCAACAAATTTCAACCGAATGAAACATGGTTCAAATTATGTTAGAAAATTTTTAAAAAAATTTGTGAATGGTCCTGATGCATCACTAATGTTCTCATAAAAGTTTCAGATGATGAACAATCTTGAGGAATTTTTAAAAATTCTGACAGTGTTACTGTCGTGATAAAAGATTGATCAATAAATTTCAACCGAATGGAAAATGGTGTAAATCACGTTCGAAACTTTTGAAATTTTTGTGGATGATCCTAAAACATCCATAGTGTTCTCATAAAATTTTCATACGATGATCAAGCTTGAGAATTTTTTAAAAATTTGGACAGTGCTATTGAAGGTTGACGGCAAAAGATAAAAAACTTGTGACCATTGCTATCTTGCACATCCGGTCAAAATTCAGTCAAATTTTGGTAAATAAATTATCAAAATTTTAAGTTAATGTAACAGTTTGATTTTTTTTTAAAAAAAAACTATTCGGCTAGGATTTAGTATCTTGTCCCTCGCTTAAATCCAAAATCTAGACCGAGATTTTCGAAATTTCATCGAGATTTTGAACCTTGGTTGGAATTTGGAAGGATTTGAGCACAGCGCCGCAAACAATTCAACAAAGAAGCCAACCACATTGCCCTATCCGCGCGTGTACTGTTTTCTCTTTCTGTAGTTGTGTCCTATGGATGCAACACACCCATGGTTAACCAAACTAAAATTGAAATATGCTGGAAAACTGAAATTTGAAAATAAAAAAATATAGAGTGGAAATCACTCCAAAATCATTAGAAAACGTAGGCTTAAGAATTCAAAATTTTTGGAAATAAATTCAAAAAAATTAAAAACTGATCAGTTTTTACTTAAAACTGATCGGTTTTGACCACATGCTAAAGCCTGACGCACTACTACACGATTTTGATACAAAATCGATCAATTTTGATCAAAAACCGATCGGTCTTGTGTCGCATATTTTTTCTTCAAATTTTTTATTTTTTTTGTTTAACCGTTTACTGACTAATTTTATATGTCGAACTGGTTCAATATGGTCAAAAACCGTGAAAATCGACCAGTTTTCTACGATTTTGTGAACCCTGAGCACAACCAACTTGCGTACACGATTGATTATAAAAGCGCCAGCCAAGACTGTAGACATAGTCTGGGATTACGATCCAGGGCGGGGTATGCCCCATCACCTTAAAATTTTGAAAAGTGTTATAACATATCTTTTCGATAGGTAAAATTTGTTGATTGAATTGGTTTCGATTTTGATGGTTTGGGATTTTTAAGACTTTAGAATTATTTTTAGTGTGCTTTCAGCGAATTTCAAGTATATATGTTGGATTTATAATGTTATGAAATAATTGTAAAAGACTATAGAGTTATATATGTGAAGTTTACTTTGTCAAAAAAAATTATGCCCTGTTTGGTACGGTTCCAGATTCTAGTAGAAACGGAAACGGTCCAGATTCTTGGTAGAACATTTCAGGTTAGATTCTGTGAATCGGGTGGAACTGGGTTGAGATCGATTCAGCCACAGTGTGGAAAAAGAAAAAATTATCCAAGAAGAATCGTTCCGAGCTTTAGCCCCTTTGGTTGGATTTCTTTCAGAATATACTAGAAACCGTCCGGTTCCAAGTCGCCAAACGGGGCCTTAGTTCTTCCACCGATTATGATAGGCAGTGTCACATCCTATGTGTAAGTAATCGCAGACTCCCATGATGCCCTGGGGAAAGGTTGAAGAGTGCACCACTGGATTTGAACTGTTCATATGGTTGTGATGTCAACCACCAAAAGGCATGTCAAACAAAAATAAAAAGGATATTAGCGTTAACACTGAAGTCATTAAAGAATGTGAATAACGTCGCCAAAATGTGCAAGATAGCATTGATGCATTCTTCCGGTATGATGCTAGAAAAATAATTTGGATTCAAACTTTATAGACAAAACTCTCTCAAAGAACCAGGAGGCACAGTTGATCTGAAAGCTCGCAAGCTATTAAAACCAATCTTTCGATTTCATATCTTCCAGGAAAACAACATAAATTATTCACCGTATGTGTACAAATTTGCATTTTTCGTGCGAGGTGAACGCTGGATCAGTCGGCTGGATAGTCCCTGGCACCCTCAGGTTTCTTCATTCTCATCATAAAGTAATTCTACAATGCTTACTGATGATTCCTCATGTTCTGCATTTGCTTGGCAAAGGCGAATGAAGTGCCAGATGGTGGTTCTTATCTTGCGAGTGAAAATGAAAGATACATCAACAATGTTCACCAGGTCACCACCATGAAAATAAAATGTTTTGCTGCAGGAAGATGTTTCAAGTCAAAGTTTAGATATCAAATATTAAACGAAAAACGGAACCATATCATTTAGTCACACGATGTTATATCAATTCACCGACAAATGCAGAAGTGAATTAATATCAATGCAACGATTGTGCAGCCGGCAGTCCACTGATGACACTGATGTATAAAAAGGGTCTAATTTATAACCTTGAACTGTAGACTTTGTTCGATTTTCAACCTTTGACCGTTTAAATCAAGACCTCGAACTAACAAAACCGTTCACTTCGCCCTCGTGAACTGAAACCATGGTGATTTTAGTTGATGTAGTATTGGTTTTGGTTGACGTGACATCCACGTATGCATATTTTTATAATATGACATCCATGTGTGCATCCACATGACAGTCCCTTTCTACCTTCTTCTTCCTCCTCCTCTGTCAAGGCCCCGAATTCGAGTTCGACTCTTGCGGCTAGCACTAACGCCAACCAATCCTTAGCCGTATTCGAGATCGATTACTAACTTCCGAGCATATTCAAATTGCCACTCAAGAATATCCAAACTTAACCAAATTTTTGAGCTAGAAACTTCACCCTGAAAAATATGGTTTTAATCAAAGTTTAGAGCCTCGTAACTAGAGATCGATAAGGATCTAGGAAGTGCATGTTAGCTAGTTACAAACTAGAAAATTTTCTTTCTTAGCATGGTTGAGTTTTCTTGCCAATCCAACATCAATCACTAAATTAACTTAGGGCATGAAAACTGAATCCATGTGCTGAAATACAGGACTTAGCCAAATGTAGTCCCTTGTTTCCTTTGTGTGTTGGGTTTGTTGGGGCAAAACACAAGGCACCTATCCCTTTTTCTCCCCACGCCGACAAGCTCCCACTCCTTCTCCCCATTTAAATGCGTGCAGCCTCAGCCCCAAGCTCCTGCCCAAGCTCCTCTTGGGGAAAACCTCCTCCATGGCAGCACATTGAAGGCTCCTCCCGGCTTCTTGGAGCCTGGGCTCCTCCGAAGACCTCTCCAAGCGTGACAGCTATCCCTCCTCTCCTTCTCTTGTTTCCCCATGTGGATTTTGAGGTGAGGCTCTCCCTTGGTTTAGGGTTGGTTGGTTCCTGGTTTTGGGGGCTATGGTGAGTAGAGATTTGATTTTTTGTAGGGAAACAACCACTATAGGGGTTTGGAGCACAATCACGATTTTGAGCATAGTTGAGCTGCGGTAATTCATGTTTTTGAGCAAGTTAGAGGCTTCATATCCTTGGCCGCTGAAGGATTAGTTGTAGATAATCAAGTTATCTTTCATTTCCAACTGGAATCGATCGATTTAGTTAAGCCATCTGAAAGTTATGATGATTTTAGTGTTGACTGTCGAGGAAGATCTGACATTTCGCAGAGCTGCTGATTTCTCCAGTTTTGGGTGGGTTAAACAAATGGATGTCCAAATGGGGTAGATGGATGTGTAGGTAGGGTTCTAATGCTCATTTAGAAACTGGGATATCTCAATTTGGTTGAGTGATTAAAAGTTATGCTAATCTGAATTTTGCCTTGTTGCGAAACTCTAAAAATGTGGAATCTGGCGAGCTCACGTTCGTCAGAGAACTGGGAGTTGTAGCTGATGGTTCTGTATGATTGGACAAATGTACGTCGAGGGCTATGTCCTGCGATCGTTTAGAGTCGAGTTTGCTCAATTTGGCTAAGTGATCAAAAAGTTATGGGCATTTGTATACATGCTGTCCTGATTTGTTTTGCTGAAAATTCAGACTTAAATTTGAAGTTCAGAGTTAATTTGCAAGCTTTAACTTTGTAATCTGAATGTTGTGAAGCAAGGTAAAGTTAGATCAACCTCTTGTGGTCTGTTAGAGTCCAAGAAATCAATTTTTAGGTTAAGCATTCAAGAGTTATGCTTGTTTAGAGGAATATGCTTGTTATTTTAAGATTTTGCTATAGAATAGAAAGTAGAGAGTAGCATGGTAATTTTTGTTCTTAAGTTGAAATGAATGGTTGCACTTTTGGAGCTAGCTTTTATGATACATTTGTTATTTTCTTTTCATATTCATTTATCATTTCATTTCATATGCATTTCATGCTACTCATTTATGCATTGTCATCGTGTAGAGAACGAACCCGCGTAGTGTGACGCTGGTGTGGTCGAGGTGATCACGGTGAGCAAGTGGCTAGTGAGACTCCGTGAAGCATCGAGGCAAGCACCTATGCATATTCATCCGTTTATGTAATTGTATTTTTGAGAATAAATTGCTATTTGATGATTAAGTCAAGCATTAGGAATTGAAATGGGAATAGGGCTAGATCCTACTTGTTGCACATACGCTCCTTGTTAATTGCTAAACACCTCCTTTGGAGCTAGACTCTGGGTATTATATTGCGTCCCTGCTAGTTTGCATAAAGCGTCGGGTTGGGCCAAGTGGTGGATGGTCCACCGCTTGAGATTAATTACTTTACTTGTGATGAAATGAAATGGAGTACGGTTATGTAAGGAAATGTTAAATTGGAGACCGGCGGGAAGGTTGGGACATTGGGTAAGGAGACCCGATGTGGTAGTTCCGTCTGAGTCGATAGAGGACCGGTCGATGGTTGCCCTTTGATTGAGCACACCAGGTTGGTCGCATGCCCGATTATGAATGCGGTAAGCCACTCTTTCTCTCATACAGGAATCGATGGGCCAGTAACTTCCTGTGGTTGGGCGTGGTTGAGGCGAGAGCTTAAGCCGACTCGGCCATGGCGGAACTTAGGCTGCTCGAGGGTGCTAGGTTTTCGGGCCACGTGAGGGACGGCCGATTGGGCATGATTGGGAGGGTTGACACTAGGCCGCTTGTGGTAAGTGTCGTCGCGATCAATGCTTCCTGCCAGGTTAATTAAGCGATTGAATTGCCGCGCTCTCGGATATGAGCAAGCTCTTTCATCGCCTGATCCGTAGTAAGGCTGGAACCGAGGTTCGGCCGTCGAGCTTGAGCCCAAATAAATTGGTGATGAGTTTAATCGTTGTGAATTAATGATTGCAATTTCATTTTAGAAGTAGGCTATTACGTATTACAATGCTGTAACTTGTGAATTGAGTAGTTAGGTAATTAATATAACAAATGTTAAGCTTTACTGCACTTTTACCTTCACTGGTTCCTTGCTGCATCCAAATGCATAAACCTTGGAGTCGGTCATATATGGACCCACGGGTAAGTCTTGCGAGTACCTTCGGTACTCATGTACGCTTTGTGGTTTTAATTGCGAGAACAACAGGTGGGGCGGATCACGAGTTCTGCCCCTTCACGCCTCTCTTGGCCAAGGGGCACCGAGTAGAAACTTAGCGACATCGCACACGCTTGGAAGTGTTCAGGAAGCGAGAACACTTCAGGAGTAGTTTTATTTTTTGCTATGTGTTGCGATCTGATTCACTTTTGTTGTATAGTTAGTCTTCTAATTTGTGTTTAAATCGTTGTTCAAGTCTCTATAAATGCGTCAGTGAGTTGTTTTCCCTACTTGTGGTTGTATGGCTGTTGTGGTTGATGCATTACTTTTGGATATTTATATATCAACTGTGTTTTCTTGTCTGCTGAGTGGATGTACATAGGTTCTAGGTGGGTCATGCCGAAATTTTCCGTTTTTCGGAGTCTTGGTCTTTTTCCCCGTTCTTGCCTAGTTTAGAGTTTTGGAGTTGTTTTAATCTTGGTTCGGTGGTTGTCGGGTTCGTCCTTGTGCCGTGTGTTTCTGCTCGCGTGTGGTTTGGAAGGTTTCGGGTTCGTTGCCCCCTTTATGCAAATTGAATTGATATCGTATTGGTTTCCGGTATGCACGGGGATCTGGGCGTTCGAGTGCATCACAGGGGAATACCGGGGTTGTTGTCGAGTCGTTTGGATGTCCGTAGGGTTGTCTCTGTTGGGCTTGGGTATTAGCATCAGGATCACCTCCGGTGATTGGTTGCTAGGATCCAAATCCGATGGGAACAACTGTTCATCCAACAACTCGAGGACGATCTGGGCGGCTCCTCACATCCTCCTTATCTTCCTCCCTCCGCCCAGTTTGCGCCGCGGTGACGGTGAGGCCCGACCAGCAACATCATACCCTTTGGCATCGCCTAGGCGTCCTTTCCTCTGTTCACACCTCCCTTTCCTATCTCTGTGGCCAGAGCACCGGGAACACCCTCGTCTTCTTCCTCACCGGCCCTCGGTCGCTTGATAATGCCGCAACCAACCTCGTCGTTTCGGCCAAGTCGGTGAGCCCCTTCCAAATTCTTTTGTGCAACATCATGTTCCACCAAATCATGAGCAGAACCCCTTAGTCGATATCTTAATCCCTCCATATGAGCTTGCGTATCCATCATGTTCCACTGTTCCGGCCAAAAACCACTGCCATCACCTCCCTTCTTCATCCAGTGAGCTTCCTTTCAATTCCTCCCTCCCTAGGGCATCCCTCCACCCTTCTCTTCATGCCCCAACCTGTGATTTGGGCTCCCATTGGCCAAGCCACCGCTACCATGTTGAGCACCCGCTCCGGCTCGAGTCTCATCTAGTCTTCCTCGGGTCATCCACGCCCTCATAGATTGCTCCGGTGAGTTCCCCACCACCTGTATATGCTTGTGACATGCTAAATTTCTAAAGATAGTCATGGTTTAGTTGTCGCTATAGTCTCAATGCTGTAGTCTACCTCACGCCACACCATCCCCACCCTAGGGTTATCACCGACCTCTACAACACGTTTTTGTACTCACCTATAGCCTCCTCACTTGTCGTCGCCAGAACTGAGTTCACCATGGCAGCCATGGCCTCCCCCCTCTATTTCTAACGAAGAAAGAGAGTGTGCCATGCCACGTCATCAACTACATGCACCTGTGGACACTACATCACCAATAATCGGACCACGTCAACACTATATCTGGCAAAACCACCCTGATTTGGGTTGAGGGGGTGTAAATTAGATGTTTTTGAGTGTTTAAGGTTGTAAAGTGGACGATTTTATGGTTCAGAGTTGAAAATCAAACTAAAAGCAGAATTCATAGTTCTAAATTGTTCTTTTTTTGTTATATAAATGATTCACAAAATGAAATAAAAGCCAACTTTCTTTGCATCCCGCTAGTCACTCTATGAGATTACTGTTAGCATTATTTATCATGAAACTATCAAGCTAGTATTGCATTTAGAATATGAAGTGATATATTGACTAAAAATCCAACAAGACACAATCGACCTGAAAATATTACTGGCTCGATATTGACCACCGATGCTGGTGGCTCTGTGGAAGTAAAAGTCCAAATATTCACATCATTAACTATGCTTCTACCAGCAATCACAGGATCATATTGATGGGGCTCAATACAATTAACAACACACTTGTCACCATCCATTGCTTGAAGTAACTTTCCAACTCCCTTTTCCCAAAATAATAAAACAACCAGAAATCGTACCAACTAGTGCTACCAAAGGAAGTGGCATATTGGGGCACGAACAAGACCACAAGAAGCGACTCAGAGTTCTCCGCCTCTTCTCTTCCTTTCCGCCGCTAGATTTGGCCCCTCACTTTGGGTCACAGGTGTTCAGAACTTTTTTTTTTTGCAAAATACCTGATATATAGTAGGTTTATATCATGTGCATATTGTCGGTGTTTCGTGCACCGGCAATGCGAATTTTATGGTCGGAGGGGGTCGTGCGCTCCCTCTCCCCGAATGGTCGACTCAAGAGGCCTGGTGTTTATACTGGTTAATTTGAATGTCCCTACTCGATTCGTCTTTGTTGGGGTGTATGGAATTCAAGAAAATGATCCGAAGGTTACAGACGAGACAAGGGGATCGTTCGATCTCCTTTGCTCGGTGAGTTTTTTTTACTTTCTTGATCGGGGCTCCCCTCCCCCCGGGGCCCTGCCTCTCCTTATATATCCGGAGGCGGCGGGTTACAAGTGGGAGTTGGAGAGAAAAAAGGAAGGGGTACAGTACACCTAGGAGTCTGGTTTTCTGTCTCGTCGTCCGACCTCTGCCCGCCCCACGCCAGGTTGGTAGCCCCGCGGTGAGCGGTCTTTGGTGAAATTTGTCAGGATGACATACTGCTCTGTACGCCTGTCAGCATCGGTTGTTTTAATGGTGCTTGACCTTGGCTAGGCCTCGGGAGAGGGCGCCTCCCTCTGCGGCGTGTCAGGCGACGGGACAGGGGCTTGACTTCTCGGCGGACCCACTGACACCCTCGGGAAGGAGCTGCCTACCCTGGTACGGATGTCAGAGGACGTCGCGTACACAGAGCGGTTGGCCCTTCGAGTGTTAGCGGAGCCGTCCGACCACGTGCTTTGACCTGGGCGGTCGGGGTCGGCCGGCCGCCTGGGTCTGGTTCTGATCGGTGGCAGGCCAGACCTTTGCGGCCCACGAACTTTTGCCAGAACTGGGCTTTTGTAGGACATCAGCCCGCTCGTGCTCCCGGGCTGATGGAGGTACCCATGGTATGGGTATTCGTCACATATATTGTTGGAAGCCGGGAGCTTTGATATTTGATACAATATATGACTCGTATTCACAAAGCGATATAATACTTTTTTGTTTTTTACAGAAAACACAGTGACATATGAGTTTTGATATCTCTTTTTTGAATGCCCAAAATTTCAGAATCCGATTTCACCATATACGGAATTTGAAAACTCAGTTTTCGCGTATTTGAATTTGAAAATCCGGGTATGCCATATCCAATTTGTCAAAAAAAAATTGATTGCAATAAAAAAGAACATGATGCAACAAATTAATGGCTCCACTGCATCAAATAACTCTTGCTATAAGATTTGAGAAAGAATTATTACAACAAACAAAATCACTTTCTGCAATAATGAGCAAAGCGTATTGCAATATATTTAAGAAATTCCTGCAACAAAAGCATACTTGGAGGATGGAGGAGGTGTGCGTCGATAGCAACCTGCAACAAAAGCATACTCGGAGGAAGGAGGAGTTGTGCGACTATAACAAGTGCTGAGCTCGTCAGATGATGAGACTGCCTGGCTGCTCTGCCACGAGAAATGCCTAGATTGGATAGGTTTAAAATCAGCATGATGCCTCATCTCTGGCCCACTCCACGGGATCTCAATGCCGGTCGTGCCACTTGCAATCTCGAGCTTCATGCTGCTTCGCTCACCGTTGTCACAGGGGCTCCGGACTTGGATTTGCGAACCGGGTCATCACTTTTGCATCGAACTGGTAATTAGTGCAACCCGTAATAACTTCCGACCGCTAAACTAAATCCGTACTCGGATTGAGGCCAATTGATCAGCAACACTCGAGGCAAGTGCATATGCCAACCGATTGAGCACGACCCAAGCTTCCCACAACCGTGTGTCTAGTACTGGTTCCCTGGATCAGTAGCCCAGTACCCACACGTTGTCTATTGAGACGGATCACATCCATGCAAGATTAAATTAATTACATCTGAAAGGTAAAGTTACTACAACTATTTAATCTTACAACTTATAGCCTCATGGCTTACACGAGTCCAAAAGACAAAATAAAACTCATCGAAAGTTCAAAAGTAAGACGCACAGTGTGCCATCCACCCTCAGGAAACTGACTCGAGGGAAGTCCAGTTAACCCTCAGCAAACTCGTCGGACTTTGACGTGAACTGAGACTCGACGGGATTGTCTTCATTACCTTCTCCTTCTTCTAGCCAAAATTCATTAGAGCAAACGGTGAGTACACGTATGTACTGGCAAGACTTTAGTGTATGGAAAAGATAATATATAAATGCATGTTTCAACAAAGGATGCAGGTTTCTACACTAAGTCTATTTGAGCACAAAGCTAGATTTATTTGCAATACAATAATAGATCCAAATCATCGCAGTTACAAAGCGGTTAAAAGAGAACATTTTAAAGTAATAGTAAGTAATAACATTTGATTCGTAAACCAATTTCCATCCGATTCACCTTAACCCATTCCATTTTTACGAAACAAGACCAAACCAAAACCAAAACCAAAACCAAACCCACCCAAACCTTTTTCCTTTGCAACCATTTTCCAAAATGAAAATCCAGACCAAAGTCTATACTTGACAGTACTTCCCAAGCTGCTCTTGACCGTGAGCATGGCTAATCGATTAGTTTATTTATCTCTGCAGAGACTATACACTATACCCACATGACACGTTCTATCAATCATGTCAGCCATGTCACGCGATACTAGAAGTATCCGTTTTGCTAGATAGTGACGAAACCTTTCGAGAGATTAGGGTTCGAATCTTGCATCGGCCCGATAATGTGCATCCCTTTCTACGGCCACAGCGGTCACCAGTGGTCCCCACGGGCTCTCACCGGTCCACAACCACCCTGTAGGAGGCATTACCGTTGTATTGGGCAAACTCTCCCTCGACGCCTCGACGAGAGAGTCCCTAGAATACACCGTTACCACAGGTGTATCCGTACCCCTTTGCCCTCCTTGAATGTAAGACCGGATCCTTTTCACTGTACTAGGCTAAAGCCATCCCATACTGGCACATGTGGTTGCACGTTTTTGACTTAGTGATAACATCAAGCTCAGTCCTTAGGTTGACTCAGGCGAGATCTTCCAAACCCACTTGCTACGGCCACAGAGGATCGGCACTAGCGGCCCCACTGAGCTCCCACTAGTTCGCAACCTCCCCATAGCAAGGGACCAACCGAAACCACAACCATTCCAAACAAGCCCCCTAGCTTATGATCCATTCCAATACCATACCATCCGTACAACAGAAACGACCAACCAAACCATTTCTGAACCACCAAACTCCGTACATCCCGCCCGGTCTAAACTCTCCATACTTTCCATTTTACTCACGCAACCAATTCCCATTTTCCAACCAAAACCAAAATACCGTTCGAGTTTCCCAACCCGAATCCAGATCCCGACCATAATCCAAACCAACCATCATTTTAGTTCCAGGAGAATAGTAATTGAGTGTGATGCGATCTCCTGTAGCACTTACTACTGCGGGGCTAAGCGTGTGCAACTACTAATCTTTATTACCCTCTTGACATTTATTGCTATGTCTAATACTGGCCTACAGTTTGACAAGGTTCTCAATTCAATTCAGATTAAGGAAATCCACTGAATCTAGGACCATCTACCAATTCCCACAAACTAGCATTGTAATTGAACATACACGCATGCATAATAGATTTGACAAAGAGAAATTATGATTTGCAAATATGGGATCAACATGGTCAAAGGAATTGCTTGCCTGTTTGCTCTTCAACGAAATCAGACATCGAAACGTAGTCGGGGTCATCTACGGCGTTCGACACGTCAACGTCTATGAAAAAGGCAAATAAGACCAATAACATCGATCAAAACAGGCAAAGAAGGATTCAAACACCAATAAGAACCAAAACGGAGAACAAGAATCAAATTGGAAAAAGGAATTCAGACTTTTCACCCTGAGCCCGGTAGTACCGGTGACCATCGGGCGGTAGTGTCGCTCTGAGGCCGGCGATGCGATCGGTGGCTTGATAGTGCCAGCGGCGGGACCCAAAAGGGTGCTCTTTGGAAAAAAGCTGCCGATGCTAAGCGAGCGGTACTGCCGAGGAGGGCAGCAGTACCAGCCTCACACGTCAGTAGTGCCGGCCACTGGGAAAAGGTTTTTCCAAAAAGTTGAATTTCGCGCAATTGAGTCCGAAACTTTGCGGCAAAGGCATGGATAGGTTCCTAGCGATGCTAGGGACTTATTCACGTCGACCATGATAAGTTTCGAGCTCGATTGCCCGAATTTGCCCTTTTTGAACCTAACGAAGGGCGAAAACGACAGAAAATCGGATTTTTGTCGCGGCAATGAGACATCTATGGTACTAGGGACCCATACGCGTCGGATTAGAGGATTTTGGGACTTCGGAACACGAAATTGCTCCGAATGCCCAAAACGCATCCTTTTGCAAATCTGCCGAAACAGCGGTTTTGCAATACGCGTATTGATTCCGATAGCACACTAAGGTCCTACACGACTGAGAGATTGACTACAACCCTCGGGGCACGACGATCAAACTCCCGAGACTCAAAAACCCTAATTAATCCCAAATTCGATTCTGGACTCGAATCGAGTTTAAACTCGATTCTTCCGTGAGAATCGACCTTCGTGGCGTGGGATACATTCGTGAATCGTTTTCTTGACTTCCTGGAGCTAGGGTTTCAAAAGGGAAGTCTCCGAAAATTTGAGAAACGATTTTCTGAGGCGAATGAGCCCAACGAGAAGTAGATCGAGGTTTCTGGAACGAGTTGATCACACAAGATAATTCTTCTAACCCTAACTTAGGTCTAGCAACACGACGAAATAACAATCTACTACCCAATCTAAGTTTTCTAGGGTTCCACAAGAGGGAAAAGAAAAGAGAAAAGGAGAGGAGGGGCTAAGGTTTGAGATTTACCCTAGGGTTTGAGCTCAATCCTTGGATCCACCAAGCAAGAAGCTTCTTGGGGGCTTGAGGATGCTTCGTTGCACCTTGAACTTGGGTCTTCTTGCTCCAATCTTGCTCAAGCCGACCAGAAATGGAGGAGAAGAGGTGGATCTCGAGTTGAAGGAAGAAATGGAGAGGGAGAGAGCAAGGGAGAGGAAGAGAAGAGGTGGAAATTAGGGGGGAGAGGGAGAGGGGCTCCTCCCCTGGCTTTGGCGACATGGGGGCACGGGAAAGGAGGCAAGGATGGAGTGGCCGACGATGTGCGGGAACAGGGGCCTGTCCCCCGTTCTCGGCAACCGGCCGGCGATCTGCCCGGGAAGGCGTCTTGCCGCGTGGTGAAAGTTACGGATTCTGTGACTTTTGCAACGGTACTCAACCAATTGCTTCGGGGACTTCTGGAATGGGTCCGGGGAATCCTAATGAAGGTTTAGAGACTTAAGGTTAGGTTCTAACCTAGGCAAATCGAGACTTCGCCCGAATTCGAAGCGAAGGCTCCGATCGGGGAAAACGACCGAACGAAACGACAAAAGGGAAAATCGAAAGCGAATAACTCCAGATTAAGATTTGAAAACAAACCAGAGCACTAATCAACACTTAATTAGCTTCATTAATCTTAATTACACTTAATTACAAAACCGGGGTGTTACAACCATTCTTCAACTCAGATTCTCTGGTCGTCATTGAACGTCTCACAAGCAACCCTCGTTGAGCCAGTGAGAGGAGGGACAGGGGGAGGAAGAGAGGTCTGGAGAGAAAAGGATGGGTAATCATTAATATAGATAAAAAATTGCAAACTTCAAGGTTAAAATGAGCCACTAATACATATCAGTCACAGAGGAGCAGAGTATAGCCGGAAAAGGGTCCTTCACAAGTCCAATTTCATGTTTCAAACCTCAGAGATGGATAGTCCAATTTCATCCACTATTGGTGACTGAATGGGTGCAGAATACCCAGCCTGCAAATTAACATCCCTAAGTAAATAGACCATATCTGACACTACCAAAAAAAAGTTTGCATATGCAGCCAATACATTCCGGTGGATCATAGATAGCACTACGTACATGTTAGAATGACATAATTGGAATTGGAAATCTTGTACATTAGCATAGGTACTTTTCTTAGATATATGCCAATCTGATGAAGTGTCCATATCACAATTCTTTATGTTTTGCAAATCCATCATGGCAGTTTTCTTACTCTGTGTACGCGATAACTAATGCGGACGAAGGAGAGTAAAAAATACAAAGAAAACTCGCGCCCTTCATAATAGGCGCATTTACGTCCTTTTTACCTCTCCATTAGTGAGTTATGATGCTAACAAATACTAAGGCAAACTATATCAACCGTATAGCATAAAGGAAACTACAAAGACGGCTTTAGCAAAATTTTTGCCAAGATTGCATCTGGGTACTTCACAGCCCAACCAAATTTTGGCTAGCGAACATACCATCAATGCATGCCTTGTCAGGCGATGCAAGCAAGATGAAGGGGACAAGCTAAAGGGGGGGGGCTTAAACAGGCGCCGAACTTGAAGGAGCCGCACACGGCCACCGCGGTGGACAGCAGGACCATCTGCAGGGACCCTCCATCTCCCTGATCACCTTTGCATGATGCCGTCTCCTAGATATTGGACTCCGCCGCCGCCTCCTCATCTTCCACCTTGTGATGCCGGAGGAGCGGCGTCATCACCTCATCGCCGCCGCAGGAGAGAGGGGAAAACAGAAGCAGCGACTCGTAGAGGAAAAAGGACTACATGACAATAGGAAGGCAGGAATTAATCAATAAAGGTTGTCCTATAACACAAGATTTAATCTCTAGCACAAATCAATGGAGGGGAGTACGAGGAAGGGGAAAACGGGAGTGGCACCTCGAGGAGGAAAAAGGAGAGATAGAGAGGAGGCAGATCGGGGAGCATGGGAAAACCTACCAGCGGCGATGACGACGACAGAAGCATCATGACCAGGGGGTGGCAGCATCGGCGGCGAGGCGATGGGGAGTGAGAGGACGGTAAAATAGGGTGGCTCGTCGAGGGAGTATTGCGTCGGAGGCGAGGACGCCACCAGGTCTCGCCAACACGAAGGGGGGCGGCGCCGCGGGATCAACATGGGAATCGGGGGGGCGCCGCGCGAGGCAAAGGGGTCGGCGTGGAGGTCTTTGGAAGGAGCGCGACGCGAAGATCTCCAGAAGCACGAAAGCCACGAGGCGCAAGGATTCATCGCACGGGCTAGCACGGGATTGACCCGACGGAGGCGACGCACGGAGGATGCGTTTGGTCGCGGAGGGCATCCGGATTAAGCGGATGGCCTAAGCTCGCGGAGATTTCTTCCGCTGTCGACAGAGGCGAAGAGGGCGAGGGCTGGGCTGGGTTGGATCGGGAAGGCGAGGGCAGAGGGAGGACTGCACGTGGCGTGCAGGGCTCCGGAAGGGCAGCGGCGGCATGCGGTGGGTCGAGAGTAGGAGGAGAGTGAGCGCGGGGCGGAGGGTGAGCTCGCGGGAGGGGGGCACCGAAAGGGAGCCGAAGGGTCCAGAAGGCAGCGAGGTGGCAGAAACGGAGCGAAGGAGCGGACGCGTGCACGAAGGCGACGGTGTGGAGGCGAACTACTCGAGGGGAGAAGTGGCGAGCGGAGGACGCGAGGAGGAGGAGGCCGAGGTGGGTAGCATCGAGCGGCCTCGAAGGTTCTAGGCTCGAAGATGTGTGGACAGGTTGATATGCGTGGACAAATGGCCCGCGACGCGAGACGGTGGGGAGCCGAATGCAAAACGGAGACTTGCCGAGGGCTTGACCGCAGAGACGATGATGTGGATGCCTCAGGACGCGAGAAACCTCCAGAGTATATAGTATAGATATATCTGTGTCCTTAAATGAAATTAGCCCACGCTCCCACACCTCGTGCAGCGGTCCATGTAACGCGTTAGGCCCATTTTTCCTCCCTCCTCGTGCCCTCCTGAAACATCAGGCCCAAAGAGGTAAGCACCCAAAGGAAACCCTAACCTCTCTCTCCTCTGTCTCAGTCTCACCGAACTAAGACACGAGTCAGAGCGACGGTTGGCGCCGGTGGCGCGATCGAGCAGGGAGGCAGCGCGGGCGAGCGGGGAAGCAGCATTCTTAATTATTTTTTAATCTCTATGATGTTTGTGTTTGGCATGAACGATTTCTACTTTGATTTTTACTATTGTAGGCATTTACTTCTTCCATTGAGCGATATATTTTGTTAACTCCGATTTCACCCATCCCGGAAAATCCTGGGTCCGCCAATGCCCCTCCCCCCTTCTCCGGCGGCCGGCGCGGTGAGCTCCAGCCGGAGATCCCCCGTCAACATCCTCGTGGGGGATTTTTCTTTGCTGTGAGCAATCTCATCCAAATATTTCTTTCTGGGATTGATACTCCAATACATGCAGTTTGTTGCGTGGTGGAGTAACCATGGCGGTTTATTTTCCTTTTTTTTTTTTTTTTTTGGGGGGGGGGGGGGGGGGGGGTCAACTGAACCACCATGCCCCACGTCAGGTCCACCCCTGCATGAGAATTAAGCACTTTAGCTGGGTATCTAAAAGAAGAAGAATTTGTTAAGGGAGGTGCATTGTGGGCTACTTTTTTGTTCTTCTAATTAGAAGGTCAATCTGATTTGTTTGAAATTAAATATGCCCAGGTTTATGTGATGCAATTATGCAATCCTATTCCCCAACCATAATATCATAACACAATGTATAAGGTTTGTGTGGCGTTTTCTTTCCACGCAAAGTACCACGCTGCTGTTACAGGCACAAGAAAATAGTTTATAATCAGTATTTGATGAGCATGCACATGCTAGTTCTAGGACTGAGTTTGTTGGGAATAGTCCCACATTGGTTGTGGAGAGGGCATGAGCATGGTTTATAAGGGTGAGGGAGCACTCCCTCATTGAGCTAGCTTTTTGGGGGGAGATGGCCCAACAGACTTTGGCCCGCTGCTCGGGTTGGGCCTGCAAGTGTATGCTGCAGCCCAACGACCTGGGATCCGGACGCGCTAGGGTGGCGGTCCGGCTAACAGAGTTGAATCATAGATTTAGTCAATGAGACTTTGAACTGATCAATTTTGGTACATGCAGTACTCAAGCAAACATTCTTCTTTATGATCTATTAGCATGGAATAACATGCAACTATGCAAGTTGGAGTTTGGATCTGCCGAGGTAGGTGTGGTAGTTGTATGCACTTGTTTGGAGTAGGGCCTCATGCCATTGGCAACTTGTCATGCTCCTCTCTTTTTCTCTCCTTTTCATCATGAGTTGCAATTTGTCGGATTACGAATTCATGCCCCCCCATGCATCCTTATAATCACCCCTTGCCATGCTCCTCTCTTTTCTTCTTCCTTTCGTCAATCATGATGAGTTGCAATTTGTCGTATTACATGAATTCGTGCCCCCAACATTATATTCACCTATTGTCATGCTGCTCTCATTTCTTGTTCCTTTCATAATGAGTTGCAATATGTTGTATTCCACGAAAGCATTATTATCACTTGATGTCTCATAGATATGGCTCTCTGTTTCCTCTTGATAACATATCTACATGCATTGTGTTCCTTTCCTGCATATCTTGCTTAATGTTTGTGCATGCATGCAAAAGGAAAATGAGCTTTAGAGAGGGGGGGGGGATCCCTAATTTACACCATAAATTTTGGTCAATGCACCGCTCTTCTTTTCGTCAACACGAGGGAGGTGGCTTGAAAACCACTCATTTCTGCAAGGTTTGCCCTTTCCCCTGTATCATCACATTTTGAGTTATTCCATATCGTGAAGAGCTAACCTCGTCCAACATCTTCTTTCTTTGCATTTGTCACAATGGATATAGTTGAAGATTCAAATAGTCAGTTTTGGAGGGTCGCTATGTAACTGTTGAAAAGGCGACACTCTAATTACTTGTTTGTGACTTTGTGGTTCAGTGAAGTTGTTTACATGTTTTATCCTCTTTTATGCCTTCTTTTGGGGTATATTCAGAGGACATTGTATCAGCTATGTTGGCAGCAATGAAAGATGAGGAGATCACAAATCTCAACTTTCTTTTTTCATCCAGCTTGATGAATAGCCAACAATTTTTGCTTGCATGATATCAACTTAATTGGTGTCGGGTAGCCAGCCCAACTAAAAATCCTCAGCACTCACATTCAACTCTATTAACAACCAATCAGCGGGCGTTACCAACTCTGAAACAGGAAAAACGGTATTCTGCTTTAGAATTTGTCTACAGATCTTAGAGATGTATTCTTTTGATGACCATCTACTGGTGTCTTTCACTTCAGTTCTTATTATCTCGACTGTGGATTTTTTACATTGTTCCCATTCTGATAATAAAATCATTTTTACCTTCTTTCATATACAGTCAAATAGCATATATGTTGTTGCAGAAAATAACAGTGTTTTTAATTGATACTCAAAGAGTCAGGACACTAGTGAGCTTCTATCATCCAAGGTCACGCACTATCTTGGTTTGAAAAACAGTCAAAGAGTCAGTCCAACGAACACCGACACATAGGAGCTATCTTGGTTTGAAAAACAATCGGACACCAGTGAGCTTCTATCATCATATTTACTATAGCGAAGAACAGCATTTGTCCTAGTATATCTTTTGAGTCTTTTTATATCCTAGGCACTTGAATGCTTTGCTTTTCGATTATTTCCTTCTTAATCTGAGCATCTTTCCTCCATCGTATTTCTGTAGGGGATGGTTATGACCGTGGTGGCAGGTACCATGGTGGTCATGGTCATGAGGACTATGAGGGAGGTTTTCACCGATCTCTACACACACCTTACAAGGCTGAACTGATTAGTTGAGAATATTCTCCTCGCAGATCGCCGTATGGTGGTAGCCTGGTAGGGCAAGAACGGACCATCCAAGGTCTCTCTATTCACCATACCGAAGCCCTGGCAGGGGCTATAGTCGTCGTGATGTGTACGCCAGATAGGTTCAGGAATATGCCCTGAGCTTCATACTGGAGCGTGGAGCATTTTCACCCAAACAGCTTTGTGGATTGTGCTATTCATTTGGAGTCACTTGAGAAAGTGGACTGTTACTGCATGTTGCCTCTCTGCAATGTTCAATCTCCAGGTGTCCTAAAGCTTTGGATAGCACCCATCTTCGCAGCTTGGTTTTAACTTAACTGTTATAAGTTGTATTTTCAACATCAGTAATAGAGTTTTTTCAGGACGATCCTTGATGCTTATTCCTTTCGTGTGAAGTGAGGTAGAGAGGTGAAGGGCAGCAAGAGGAACGGGAGGGCGCGGCGGTGCCAAAGGGCCGGCGACAGAAAATTGCCAGAATGCCACTCAACAAGTGGATTTGCTAAAATGCCACTTCTCTCTCACTGACATGTGGGACCATCTGTGTCTATGACAATGGGCTAGAGTGGCATTTTAGCGAGGCCATTTGTTGAGAGTGGCAGAATGACAATTCTCCCGCCGAGGCGAAGAGCGGAAGGAGGACGGGGAAATGGACTGGTCCTCGAGGGCTTCGCGGCCGGTGAGGGATTCTTTCCGGCATAAGGTGTGCAAGTAATAATATGGGACATCTTGTAGCATTGAAGCTAGAGGGTGTATCCTCTCAATGTATGTCGAGTTTTCGCGTGTTTCACTCTCATCTCTGTGTGCATGATGATGCGCATCATTGTAGCATATGTAATGGCTCTTCTACCTGATGATTACGGTGTTGAACTGTGCGACAATCTATGACTACATGCTCGACTGCATCTGCGCCTCGTTGACGTGGCAATTCAGAATGTTTCTGGACACTGAAATTTTGCATGTCCTTGCTATAATGCATGTGGACATCATGGTGATAGCTTTAGCCTGCAATGTTCTGTTGTTCATCGAGCATATTTGTCTCTCTCTATAAAATTGTCGATTGCTGCAGACATCACGAGAAAACTGGCACTAAGCCCCTACGAAATATGGCACTGACGTAACCTGAGTCATCGACCCCCAAATCCCTGTTTGTGCTTACCTAGCTGTGCTGTTTTCTTGAAACACAGAACAGCAATCCTCCTCAAAATTTGGGGCTCGTTAGTCGTTACTACTCCCCATCCTCATCACGAGACCGCACGTTAGCTGAGTTGCGGAGGAGCAAGGTGGCGAGGACGGGAGTCAGGGGGGCTGACCGGAGGAGCAGCTGGCCTGTTTGGCGGTGGCGCATCTGCCCTCAGCCCGGCCACACCACGTCACCATCACCAGTGGGCTGCCGGCCGGCTATGTGCCTAGGCGGCGGCCACCAGGTCCACCACCACATATTGATTTATTCAGTTAGCTAGTGCCCTCGCCTCTTATGCCCTTCTCCTGTTTGTCAAATTGATGTATGGTAGGAAGTGAGGGAACTCTGAATTTTTAGTTGTGCACTGATTCTACTAGGTTTGTTACATAGATGTAGTGTTCTCACATAAATTCAAGCATGACATGCACATGCAATAAGTCCTCAAGTTTGATTTGCGCCTTTTACTTGTCTTAATGCATAAACCTGCTGTCTGCATTGTTACCAAGGATCTGGTGTAGTGCCATGTAGAGCTTCCAAAGAAATTGGACTTATTCCTCGCCAAAAAAAGAGAGGAAATTTGACTTACAGGAAGTAAACAGATTACCATTTGATTTACATCTCAGAAGTTATGATGAGATGAGCCTGGATTATTTGGTCTTAATCCAAAAGTACTGTAGTAAAATACGTACCATAGCTACAAGGGTCTTGAATCATGATGCATGGTAAGTACGTTGGTTTTGCCGTTATTTTGGCAATGTAATGCTGGTGGATGGTGCCATCGAGTGCCCACTACACAATGTGCTTTGTTTTTGTTGACGTATATATGAGATTACGCTTTTCTGTTGGGAGTCTGTGGGGAAACTACTGTATGATCACTGAGCAAAAGACACTGTAGCCATTCATACTTCTACTTCATGAGAAATTGGGCTCCTTTACAGCATGGAAATGTTTCTGCAAACTATGAAAGGGAAGAGGAACCTGCCCAAGGAGATTCTTGTAGGACAGTCTTGAGGTTGAATATCTCCCAAGGCAATGAGTCGTGCGCTGAAGGCTTCACAGAATCCACATCCGTCTTTCAGACTGGAAGCGTTTCGAGCTTTTCGAGTGGTTCTGATGTCGGCATATAGCTATATGCCTATATAGAGGTAGGCTTCCTGGCTACCCCGGAGGCATGCAGAGCAGCTTTCAGCTCCCTGTATGACTATCGAGTCGTGGAATCCATCCGTCCGCGCTGTACGGCCGGGACTGGTGAAAAGTGACGTGGATCACGGAGCAGCTCCGATGGACCAAGGTTCAAATTTTCATTTCAGTAGAAATCTCGGTAAGATCTCAATATTTTAAATAAAATTTGGATAAAATCCACAAATCAAATTTTAAATACTGTATTTTTCAACCGGGACATCCAAGATTTCAGCCGAAATCATAGATTATTTTGACCAGAAAAAGTGGATACTGCAATATATTGAAACTTTTTTAAAAAATATACCCGATCGAGATTTATAATCTAGAAGAGGAATCCGAAATCCGAAATCTTGTTAGGATTTGGCTTCATGCGATGGACTGATGGATTGGCAAATGGCAACATGTCATGCCCTGTGCTGATTTCGATCGAATGCAAGTTCGTGTGCTAATGTGCAACGCGAAGCTTGGCTCTTGAATTGAGGTGTTGTATTCGATCTCGACCCTGGAATTTTGAAAGCTCGGCTAAACAATGTCAAACTGTTTGCACCAAAATTCGGCATGTATTGAAATCGGTCTAAAAATAGAGAAGAAGTATTCGTACAGAAAGGAATCGGTAAACGACTCGGAAAAGGAATCCGTTTCTAAAAAAGGAAAGGAAATTGGATAAGAGGCCGATACGGGTAAATACACCGTATCCATATGCGACTCGGATCGGCCAGGCGTGTTATAAAAGGGGGTGGACGCCAAGCAAAGAATCAATCAATTCCAACAACACCTACTTTTACAAGCTTTTTCTTTACATTAGCCTCATAGATCTCTCTGCAAGTCGACGGAATCAACATAGTTGCGCATCGCCGATTGTTGATTTTAGCCGATTTCACCCAGGTTTGATTTGCTTCGTTTTGTTGCGCATCGCCTTCCGGCCGATTTTACCTTATATCCGGATCAACTGTAACCGGTTGATCTAGTTATCTCCTAATCGGTTCTTGCCGACTAGCGAAAAGCCGATAGATCTTTGTTTATCGGCTTTGATCGGATTACAAATTCTACCTTGTCGATTTCAGGTCAAATCGACTGGCACGCTCTTCAAACCCGGCGTTTGTCTTGTGTGTTCGAAGCCGAAAACCCTCCTTCACGTTTTTCGCGCGAACATATTTTGGCACGCCCGGTGGGACCAATAAAAAGAATGTCGTCAACCGACAAACCCGCGGTCACCGCCGATATCAACACTGATGCCATAATCGCGCCTCAGATGGCCGATTTAACCCCTGAGCAACGGAAAGAAATCGAAGACCGAAAGGCGGCTCTGGAGGAAATGATGCTACGGTGCTTCCAGAAAACACGCCGTGGCGTTACTCAAAAGATTGCACTCCCAAGCATCAATCCTATCGGAGATTCGTCATCTGAATCGGTAAGCCGATACGCACCTGCTCAAGCCGATTTATCAAGTATGATCGAGCAATCTGTCCATCACGCATTGATTAACCAGTCATCGGCTCTAGTATCCACATTAAAGCCGATGATAGAAAATAGTGTCAAAACAATTGCTCAAGAATTGGCTGTGTGCGGAAGCCTCTTTGGATCCACCACAAACCATCCCTACGCACCCAAAGATATTCCATAACGCCTAACACCAACACAAGAACGTGTCGGCTCATACACCTATTATGATGCCAACTCACCCTCGCTTTTGAAACCAAGCATACAGAGAGATGGATTCACACACTACCATGGGCATACGGATGGGGCCAAAATAAACGCATCAAATCAGTCAGATGGGCCCTCCAATAGCATCGGGATATCGGCTTGTCAGCCGATCGAAACAGTCGAGGTTCATTTGTCACGGGGAGCCATAATCATGAAACAAGCGCCATATAGAGCAGTGCCATGCGCACCCATACCCGATGCGTTAGGTTTTAATCGTGATTATGACACGGTGCCAAGACCTCCTGAGGTGCGATTTAGACAAAGACCGAGTTTGCACTCGGGGCAGGCACGAATGAAAATTGGCAATGTCATTTGCGCCTCAAGCCGACAATGTTAATTGGGCGAGAACAAATCGCCAATGTTTTGAGAGAAACAGTTTGGCTTACTGACCAGAGGAAGAGTGATCGGCTATAGGAAGCCGTATCCCGATTACATAGACCGAATGCCATACCCCACAACTTTAGGATACGGACTTTGCTAAATTCTCGGTGATGATTCTGTTACCACAATTGAGCATATCGGACGGTTCATGGCTCAATGTGGGAGGCCGCGATCCGATGGGTTAAAAATTAGATTGTTTCCTTTATCGTTATACGGCACTTTGCATTTACTTGGTTCACAAATCTACCACCTAATTCAGTTCATATATGGAGCGATTTAGAAAGCCGATTCCATGAGTACTTCTTTTCGGAACTATGGAGCTTAGGATTTACGATCTTAGTTGATCCGACAAAAGTACGGCGAATCGGTCTCTGATTATATCAAGAGATTTGGGCGTCTGGAATAGGTGCTTTCTGATGTGACACTACCCGATGATCAATTGGCCGATCTAGCGTTCCAAGGGTTAATCCATCCATAAAAAGAGAAATTATCGGGCCAAGAGTTCCCAGACTTAGGCCACTTACTCCATAGCGTATCGGCATTTGAAAGCCGATTTTCAGATAGTAAATTATTTACAGATATAATTAATCCAAACGGTAATGAAAATTCCATAGTAAACTTGGTAGATTTCATTTCAAGCGACACCTCCGAGGACGAAGCAGAAATAAACATAGCCGAGTGGACCAAGGGTTCTAAAGCCACTCGTATGCTCTGCTCAAGCCGACAAAAAATAGGGCGGAAATCAAGTATTCATATGACGTGTCAAAATGTGACAAGATATTTGATTTACTACTGCAAGAAAAACTCATAAAGTTCTTGGGAGGGACACGTCATACCATCACCAAGAAATTAAGAAGCGAAGGTATTGCAAATGGCACCATTCATTTTCATATAATACTAACGACTGCAATATTTTTCGACAACAGATCCAATCGGCCATCACTGATGGAAGGCTAAAGTTTGCGGAAGAATCAGCTATGCAGATAGATATGAGCCCTTTTCAAGTCAACATGGTTCAATGTTCACGAAAAGAAAAGAGGCCTGCGGAAGAAGATAAGCCGACTAAGGGAATTGTATCACGAGACGAGACAGTGCAGATTACTATCGGTTCTATACAAATAGAAGCCGATAGGAATGGACAAAACTCAAGAACGGTAAAACCAAGAGGGGACTTGGAGGTCGGTAAATGGTATCGGGCTGAGAGGACTCCAAGAAAAGCCGATTTCAAACCAAAGCCGACCTTCTCACAACTCCTGGGGAAATATGAAAGGATAAGTCGGAGGTGTAACACTCAACACCACCAGAATCCTCATCGACTAAGGCAAAAGAGGGACGAGCATTGGCAGCCAGATATGTCATGTCGGCCAACTACTGAAGAAGAGAAACATCGACAATGTCCCTTTTGGCAGTTTTGCTGGGAGAAAGGGATGACCTTACCAACAGTTGTGTCTTGTCCTATGCAACACTCATCTGTATATCGGCCAAACCGGTTTGTAAAAGATAGGTTGTCTAGACCGATATACAATCATCCAGATATGAGCAGCAGTAGGCCGATCCATGAAAGGTCAACATCAGAGCAAGGCAAGTCCTCCCAAAATCAGGAACTATCGGCTAACACAGGTAGAATGGAATCTGACAGCGAGATGAGCAATTTAGCGGGAAAAATACGAAAGCCGATAGAACCTAGACCTAGGTGGTGCCCTCCAGGTCTCAAAGAAATCACAACGTTGAAGGCTTCAAATGATTGAAAACACAAGAAGAAAGGGAGGCCGAAAAGGAGAGCGAGAGGGATCGGATGTTCAATAAGTTAAGACCGGTACCAATTTTGAAAAAGGAGTGGAGAAAGAAGGAACAGATCGATAGTGATTCAGACCAATCGATCGAATCCAGTTCCCCAATGATACGGGATGATACACCACCGATGGATATAAACATGGTATTCGCTCTACCTGCCGAGTTCAAAACCGAAGAATCGGCTGAAGAAGTATTCGCCCAGTTATGCCTTGGAGCACCAGACGCTGTGTTCGAAAAGCCACAAGACATGCATCGGCATCTGAAACCATTATATCTGAAAGGGTATATTAATGGCCGACCGATATCTCGTATGTTGGTCGATGGCGGGGCGACAGTCAATCTCATGCCATTAAGTACTTTCAGAAAATTGGGTAAAGCCGATGAAGATTTAATCAAAACCAATATGGTGCTAAATGACTTCACGGGAGACCCAACCGAGGCTAAAGGCGTGATGGTGTCGGAGCTGACAGTCGGTAATAAAACTTTGCCGACTGCATTTTTTGTTATTGAAGCCAAAGGCAATTACAGCGTGCTCCTTGGGCGGATCGATCCATGCCAATTCTTGTATTCCATCAACTATGCACCAAAAATTGGTGCGGTGGAACGATGATGCAAGAGAAGTCGTAATGCCGACACATCGGCTCATATCGCCATGGCTAGCCACGACACCAATTGGCCACGAAGAAGCCAAATGTATATCGGGGAAAGCCTTGGACAACGCGATTTTATCTGCGTTGAGAAGTCAGGATTCAAGCCGATCAGCGTTAAACCCAACACGTTTGATCGGACAGACGAAGTAGTAAGAAGATGGAGCACAAGACACTAGCAAAGCTGCAGGAAAAGGCCAGGAGCTATCGGCAAGAAGAATACGAAGAAGCTGTTGAGGATTTTGAAGAAGAAAGAAAAGGGTTAGGATTTACCTCTGCCGATTTGCTCGAAGAAGTCAACATTGGGGAAGGTGATGAAAGTGATAATAAAAGACCAACGTTTGTAAGTGCTAAGTTAGAACCCAGTTATAAAGCAAAGTTGGTCGAAATACTCAAAGAATACAAGGATTGCTTTGCATGGGAGTATTATGAAATGCCAGGTTTAAGCCGACAGCTAGTCGAACATCGGCTACCTATAAAACCTGGGTATCGGCCATTCAAACAGTACCCTAGGCGGTTTAATCCTACGTTGTATGAACGCTATAAAGGAAGAAGTAGGACGATTGCTGGAGGCAAAGTTTATCCGACCTTGCCGATACGTCTGAGTGGATCTCAAACATCGCCCTGTGAAGAAGAAAAATGGCAAACTTAGGGTATGTGTCGATTTTAGAGATTTGAATAAAGCTACACCAAAGACGAGTACCGATGCACAGAGCCGATATGCTTATCGATCTTTGCATCCGGGAATAAAATCATAAGTTTTTGGGCCAGGAACGCCGGATACAATCAGATATTCATGGCCAAGCCGATATACCCAAAACGGCTTTCGGATGTCCGGGCTTTAGGGCTATATGAATGGAAAGTTATGACCTTCGGTTTAAAAAATGCGGTGCTACTTATCAACGTGCTATGAACCATATTTTCCATGATTTGATCGGCAATCTTGTGGAAATATACATTGACGACATAGTGGTAAAATCCAAAGAAGGCGGCAACATTTAGCCGTCTGGAAAAAATGTTAAAGCACAAGGTTACATGGGTTAAAAATGAACCCTCTCAAATGTGCTTTCGAGTATCTACCGACAATTTCTTGGGTTTACGGTGCATGAAGGAGGGATTGAAGTAAACCCAACCAAAGTGAAAGCCATAGCCGATACTAAACCGCCGAGCAAGTAAAAGGAGTTGCGGTGTTGATTGGGAAAATCAATTACTTGCGACGTTTTATCTCAAACTTGTCGGGGCGTATTCGGGCCTTCACACCGCTGCTGAAAATTAAAGATAACCAAGAGTTCAAGTGGGAAGCCGATCGGCAAAAGGCCTTCGACGACATAAAAGGTTATCGATGAGTCCACCAAGATTGACCGCATCAAACACGGTATACCTTTTAGACTATATATATCGGTGAAGGTGATTCGATTGGAGCAGCTTTTAACACAAGAAGCCGATAGGAAGGAACGAGCAATATATTACTTAAGCCGACGTCTTCTAGATGCGTAAACCAGGTATCCCTTAGTAGAAAAATTATGCTTATCATTGTACTTTGCTTGCACCAAGTTAAGACATTATATCTTTGGCTTCCAAATGCGTTATAATATGCAAAACCGATGTAGTTAAATACATATTATCGGCGCCCATCCTGGGTCGGCTTGGTAAATGGGCATACGCCCTAACGAGTTTGAGTTATCCTATGAGTCGGCTAAATCTGTGGAAAGGACAAGTCGTGGCCGATTTTATCACAGGAGTGAAACATTAGTAGGAACAACTAGTGTAACTCCTTGGCAAATCAGTATTTTGATGGGTCTGCTTTGCCAAGAAGGCGAAGGCATCGGTGTGATATTAGTTTCACCTAGAAAGCAGGAGTATGACTTCATGTATCGGCTAAATAGCCGATGTTCAAATAATCAAGCGAGAATCTGAAGCATTACTAAGGGTCTACAAGCTGTTAGATAGCATCGAGTGAGAGACGTCGAAGCTTTTGGAGATTCGATGTTAATTGTACAACAAGTCGAGAGGAGAATACCGATGCAATGATGATGCACTAACCCGATTTGCATCAATGCCTCCAGATCATCGAGATGTTCACTACATTTTCCATAGAACATATCCCCAGAGAAGCTAATGATAAAGCAAACCGATTGGCACAATGTGCATCAAGGTACAAGATTGAAAGCCGACAGGGACCAATCGAGCTAAACGTTTGGCCGGTTTTATGTGTTCACCCTGTCGACTGGAGAACAGAGATAAGGGATTATTTGTCAGATCCAACCAAGCCGACCGAGCAAAAGGTCAGGCGCAAAGCACTCAAATATGTTCTACTAGAAGATGTATTGTACTTTCGGACTATGGAAGGTCTGTTGTTAAGATGTCTGGGGCAGAAGAAGCCAAAGTGGCGATGGGTGAAGTCCATGAAGGCATTTGTGGATCACATCAATCGGCCCATAAGATGAAATGGATACTGAGGCGAACAGGGTATTTTTGGCCGACGATGTTAGAAGACTGCTTCAAATATTATAAAGGATGCCAAACGTGCCAAAAGTTTGGTAACATACAGTCAGCACCAGCATCGGCTTTGCATCCGATCGTCAAACCATGGCCATTTAGAGGATGGGGTATAGACATAATCGGACAAATATTTCCGTCATCTAGCAAAGGACATAAATTCATCCTTGCGACCACGGATTATTTCTCAAAATGGGTTGAGGCTGTACCACTCAAGAAGATTACTAGTAAAGAGCTAATCGACTTTGTAAATGAACACATCGTCCATCGGTTTGGGATTCCACAAACAATCACTCTTGATCGTAATCGTGTTCATGTCCAACGATTTCAAAGGGTTTGCGGAAAGTCTTGGGATAAAATTACTCAACTCTTCCCTTACTACGCTCAGGCCAGCGGACAGCCGAATCATCAAACAAGACATTGATAAAGGCGATAAAAAGAAAAATTGAGGAAGAGCCAAGGAGATGGCATTCAACGCTATCGGAGGCTTTATGGGCTTATCGGCTATCTCATCACGGATCAACTAAATTGTCACCTTTTCAGTTGGTATACGGGCAAGAAGCCGTTTTGCCCGTTGAAATCAACATCGGCTCAATAAGGCTACACGAGCAAGATAAGATATCAGCCGATGAATACAAACAGCGATCTTTGGACAATCTAGATGATTTGGGTGAACTAAGGTGATCACGCTAGATCGGCTTAAAAAGAATAAAGAGATGGTTGCCAGGTCGTACAATAAAAAAGTGATTTTTAAATCATTCAATCAAGCCGATTTAGTATGGAAAACAGTGTTGCCGATTGGGTCTAAGGATAACCGATTCGGCAAATGGTCTCCAACATGGGAAGGGCCTTATAAGATCAATCGGCCGGCTGACGGGAATTCGTATGTACTGGAATCCTTAGAAGGGTTCGTCCTACCTAAAGCGATCAATGGAAAATATCTGAAGGCATATCACCCAAGCATATGGGTCGGGTCCTAACTACGGGAGAGACATCAGGGTCAATGACAAGCACATATGCATAAAATCGGTCATACAGCCGACCAAGCCAGTTTAAACCCATCCACATCAAAGTTTACAAAATCGGACGTACAGCCGATTAAGCAAGAGTTCAAAAGACCTCAGGTTTAAAGCAATATTATAAGGATCGGCCAATAAATCAAAAGTCTAGTGTAGTCCCGACCCGGGCAAATGGGCTCCCAAAGCCGATAGTGCCGCTGCCGCCTTACCAATGGTAGCTTGAATGCTGTCTATCAATTGTTGGTCAATTTCTTTGCATCACCCGGATCGAAACTATCTTGGCCGATCGGTTCTTGACTTGGGCAAAAACTCGCCGATTTGCCGCCTGGATGGCTAGTGAAGACGTGGAGTTGGTGATGCTGTGACATTCCGCAAGTTCTTTTGTAACAAGAGCCACCGTATTCTTCAAGTTTGGCCTTGGGCGACTCTACTCTTGAGCCTTGCTCTTAGTCATTTTAAGTGTAGCTGTGCCTTGGTCAAATGTGCTCTTCGAGATTTGGCATCGGCTATGAGTTTGTCCAAGATCTCTTGGTCGGCTTGTTGGGCCTTCCTCTGTTCAACTCTTAGCTTGGCTGACTCCACGTCTAGCCGACGAGCGTCCAAGTGGCAGACCTCAAGCAGTGCATTCATGGCGGCAGAAGGGAGATCGGCTTGCATGGCCGCCATAGCATCCCTCAGTGGTTGCGTGTTAGCCAGTAGAGCCGCCTCTGGTTGCATCACCTCGTCCAAGAGACGATTAAGTCGCTCCTGCATACCCGGCGCAGCGGTAACAGCAGCCGATGCTGGAGCAGAGGCCGCTATTATGCGTTGGATGTCGGCCGGGTAGTCATCAGTGGCCACAATCTCCGGGTCGTCAAGCTCGTCCAAGGAAAAGCCTAAAAGGTCGGCTAAGTCCATCGACGGAGCCAGGCCAGGAGCAGGTTTTGGAGGTGACGAAGCGGATGGCGGAGCAGGAGCCACAGCCGGCAAGACAAGCACGTCGGTTTGAGTCTTCTCTGCATCGGCTTCTAGCAATTGAACGGAGGGGGTTTCCTGAAAAATATTTTCACAATAAGATCAAGGAAGACAAATTTAAGTCAAGAACAAGGGTCGAAGCTAACCGCAGTAGCCGATCCGGTTGGAGATGCTGCTGCATCACGGCCTGCAGGCTTTGGGGATCGCTTAATGACAACTCTACGGCTTTTCTTCTCGGAAACGAACATGGGTTTAGCCGAAGCGGCAAGCATGAAACTTCATTTGGTGGAAAATGGATGGGCGTATACAGTGCGGCTGGGCGGCAAGATCAGGCGATGATGGGCTATTGACCCCCAACGTGCGGAGGATAAACCGGCAAGAGGGGTCGATGACCTTGGCCGTTTTGAGCGATCGTCGGCCGATGCGGCTTGCGCTGGGGTTGATCTTTTGCTAGTCTGAAAAGGGTAGAAGATATGGTTAAGCCGATGAAAATCTTATTCCAATAAAACATCAAAATGAAAATACCTCTAGAGATGAGTTAGCGTCGCTCGAACTCGAGCTAGACCCAAAGAACGGTCTCGTCGGCTCTCGAAAACCAGGAAGAAAAGAGGACAGGACCTCGGGACTAGTGCGCCTCCGCAAGAGTGCCTCAGCTATAGAAGCCCACCATGTGGTAAATTGGCCCGATCGACGCGTGTTTAACACAAGGAAGGGCAAGTCTACCACATGGAGTTCATCGGCTAGCTCAATAATAAGATCCGCCGCAGTAGAGTTAGTTACTTTGTTTCGTGGTTTAATCATCCTAAGCAAAGGAAAGCAAGGAATGGTTTGTCCGAAACCAGTGGCGTGCATAAACTGAAGGATGATAGAATTCATAGGTCGGCTGAAATGTTCTGTTTCGAGTACTTAAGCCGATGTGAAGGATGCAAGGAGAAATCAGCAGGGGAAGCAGATCGAGAGTGGATTGGGGCATTAGGGAGCTATCAGAGTTTAAACGAAGAAAAGAAGGCCACGGGAGATCGGCTAATTGGCTATACGAAAAGAAATCTCTACGGTTGAAAGAGGCTTGGTTAAGATGCAGAAAAAGGACAAGTATTTATGGAAGCCGGCAGGAGAGATTTTTGTTCATCGGATGAACACATGGTGAATTTTTCGCTGAGGATCGGCTAGGTTGGAATACAGGGGCGGCACCCTCGGGAAAGTCTTCCGTTGGAAAAGCCGATTCTTCCGAAGGGTCCGGATAATGAGGCGGCCAAAAACGCAAGAAAGCCAAATCTGGATAAACCAAAGAGGGCCGCCAACATTACCGGCGACATAAGAACCATTGCGGTGAAAAGCCGACTCGATGATATGCATCATATGGTATACTGGCGCCACAAGGACTTCCTAAAGCTAGCCGATGACCCATAACTAGTTGCTCGACATAAATTGATAGACCTGGTTGGTCCTAGGGAAGCGCCACGTAAGAGGAATCGGTCTAACCATAAGTTGATAAAGGCTACGTGTTCTTCATCCGATACAGGGCCGGTTACTTTGTTGTTATTTTGGATGTATCTGGACCAACCTTTTCCCTTTTTTCTGGTCAATTTGTATTGAGGTTTCCCACTAAAAGCCGATATTTGTTCTCCATCAGGCCTAAGACAGCATAATTCAGCCATATCTAAAAGGGTTGGGCCGATGGGACCGGTTGGGAAAAAGAAGGCGTTAAAAGAGTCCGACCAAAAATAGCAGGCAACAGCTACTAAAGATTCGTTGGGCTCCGGGGCAGCTAAGGACAGGGGGATACACTCAGCAATGCCCATACCTTCCCACTCTGCTTTCTTTTGGGCCGATACTCTAATGTACCAGGACCTCCAGCCCTTGAGAGCTGTCGGCCAAGCCCTAAAACTTTTGGACCACTCGTTGATGTTGTAACCAGGAGCCGATAAAGGGAGTCTAGGGATTTCGTCTCCGATGACAGTATCAGGTTCTATGGTTCCTATAGGACCTAGGAAGTACTGATGATCGCTATCTGGGATCGGAACAAGTACCTGAGATGCGTCCATTTCAGCCGATGCTATGAGAAGAAGGGTTGAAGCGGAGGAAAGCCGATTTCAGGATTAACGAGAGCACGCCAGGGTGAAAATGACTGCAGGGGGGTCTCATATTTATACCTCGGTGAAAAAGGTGAAAAGGCGGGAACAGCGATTCTGCATTGAAAATGCACCGAGAGCCTTGCGGCGCCATTAATGGGGAAGTTACCGAGGTGAATCCTAAACGACAAAGCCGATCACGGAAAAGACGAAGGGATTTTTGAAAGATAACAAGTTACCTTTCAAAAATGGGGGGCATATGTTTGCACCAAAATTCGGCATGAATTGAAATCGGTCTAAAAATAGAGAAGAAGTATTCGTACAGAAAGGAATCGGTAAACGACTTTAAAAGGAATCTGCTTTCTAAAAAAGGAAAGGAAATTGGATAAGAGGCCGACACTGTAAATACACCGTATCCATATGCGACTCGGATCGGCCAGGCGTGTTATAAAAGGGGGTGGACGCCAAGCAAAGAATCAATCAATTCCAACAACACCTACTTTTACAAGCTTTTTCTTTACATTAGCCTCATAGATCTCTCTGCAAGTCGACGGAATCAACATAGTTGCGCATCGCCGATTGTTGATTTTAGCCGATTTCACCCAGGTTTGATTTGCTTCGTTTTGTTGCGCATCGCCTTCCCGAAGCCGATTTTACCTTATATCCGGATCAACTGTAACCGGTTGATCTAGTTATCTCCTAATCGGTTCTTGCCGACTAGCGAAAAGCCGATAGATCTTTGTTTATCGGCTTTGATCGGATTACAAATTCTACCTTGTCGATTTCAGGTCAAATCGACAGGCACGCTCTTCAAACCCGGCGTTTGTCTTGTGTGTTCGAAGCCGAAAACCCTCCTTCACGTTTTTCGCGCGAACACAAACACAAATCGTATTGTCAGATCCTCTTCTAGGAAAAAAGAAGTGAGGTTTTTTTTTTTTTTTTTTTTGAGGGAATGCCATTCGGCTTTAGTTTATTGATTTGCAAAAATCATTACATCGTTTGCCAGAGCATTCAAAATAAAGTCAGGAGGTTCATCGACCCAAGTACAATAGGTTTGAGAAACAAAAGCCCTCCTAGCAAGCTCATGCGCTACTTTGTTTGCCTCCCTCTCACAATGTTCGATACTGACAACCTAAAAATCCTTCCACAAAGCATTACACTGATCATAAATCGATGCTGCTGCCGTAGCCGAAAACCCTCCATCTTTCATCGTTTCCACCACTAACATACAATCCGATTGGATAATAATACGCTGACAACCAATGAGTTTCGCTAGAGACATGCCATTTCTGAGGGCATAAGCTTCCGACATTGATGCATCCGCTACAAATGGCACATAGTTCATGGCCGCAGCTATACATCTACCACAAGAATCTCTAATAACAGCCCCAGTACTCCCATTCCCAAGGTTAGCATCAAAAGCCGCATCAACATTAATCATCACCAAATCTTCAGGAGGTTTTTTCCAACCTTGTCGAATCTTTGTCAAATTCACTCCCGCCTTCATGAAATTTATTGTCAACGCCGCTACTGCCACAGCCGAATTGAACGGATTTTGGATGGTTTCTCCATTCACTACTTGCCTTCTTTCCCACCAATTATACCAAGCTCCTGTTAAGACCAGCTCCGGTAATCCCACATTATTTAGGGAGTTAACTGTCCCTCCTAAACGAATAATCTCATCAAGTAGCACTGACCCAGACTGATCAAAATGCATTAAGTTTTCTATTCTCTTCCAAACTCCCAATATTTTCCACTTCTCTTTTGCTCGTTCACAAAAGAACATTAAATGTTTAATATCCTCACACCCCATCTGACAAACTGGGCAGCTGCTTTGGTTACCAATGTGCCTGTTTGCCAAGACCCCCCGACAGGGAATCATACCATTTAGAGCACGCCATCCAAAGATCTTTATTTTTCCTGGTAAGTCAAGCTTCCAAAGTTTCTCCCAAACTTTGTTTTCATCTTTCCCACTAGCATGCTCATTAAGATTGACCTGTCGGCCAAATTTATGGCTCCATTGAAGATGATAGGCCGATCTAACTGAGAACAACCCATTCTTAGTATGGTGCCATGCCACACAATCCTCTCTTCCGGAGGCAATTGGAATTTGAAGTATGGATGATACATCAACCGGCCAAAAAACCTCTTTTAACAAGTCTTCATCCCAATCACCATTTACTGGATTTATTAAATCATTGACAGTCCTTACCAAAGCATTACCTTTCGGCGTCTGAATTCTCAGATTATGGCTTGTTGGGATCCAATTGTCCTCCCAGATACTAATTTGAGATCCATCCCCGACACGCCATATGCAGACACGCTTGAAGCACTGTACACCTTCAAAAATACTTTGCCAAGTGAAGGAACTCCCACTCTTCAGTTTAGTGTTCAAAAGCTTGCCATCAAGATAGTATTTTGCTCTCAAAGTCTTCGCACATAGTGACTCCAGATTGCTCAGAAGTCTCCAAACTTGTTTTGCCAACAGAGCACTGTTGAAACTTTGCAAATCTCGAAAACCCATACCCCCTCTAGTCTTCGGGATACAGAGTTTCCACCAAGAACTCCATTGTATTCTTCTATTTCCATTATCATCACCCCACCAGAATTTGGATATGGCATCAGTAATCCCTTTACAAATTTTAACCGGGATTTTAAATACCATCATAGCAAAGACTGGCAAAGACTGGGCAATGGACTTAACTAGGGTTTCTTCCCCTCCCAGACTGAGCAATTTTTCCTTCCACCCTCCAGTTCTGGCTCTCACTCGATCAACCAGATGGCGAAAACAATCACTTCTATCTGCTCCCACCAGGGCCGGCAATCCCAAGTACTTATCATTGAGGGATTCTACCAAAATATTCAAAGATTCACACACCTCCTCCCTTACCGCTGCGTCTGTATTTGGACTGAAGAAAATACTCGATTTCTCCTCACTGATCTTCTGTCCAGAGCTTGCACAATATTTACTCAGAATCACTTTCAAGTTTTCAGCATTTCGATTATCCGCATGCATCAATATCAGAGAGTCATCCGCAAAAAGTAAATGCGAGATTACAGGTGCTCCCCGACAGACTTTGATACCCTCCAAATCACCTCTTCCTTCTGCTCCCTTTAGCAAGCTCGATAAACCCTCAGCCACTAACAGGAATAAATAGGGAGATAATGGATCCCCTTGCCTCAGGCCCCTTGTCGGTAAAAAAGATTTAGTTTCCAACGAGTTGAATCTAACCTTGTATTGGACAGACGTAACACAAAGCCATAATGAGATTTACCCACCTGTTGTCAAAGCCTAATTTCAACATAATTGCCTTCAGAAAACCCCATTCCACTCTATCATAAGCCTTAAGCATATCAAGTTTGATTGCACACAGTCCTCTTTTCCCTTTTTTCCTCTTTATTGAATGGATACTCTCATAAGCCAAAAGGATGTTATCTGTAATCAGTCTTCCCGGCACGAAAGCGCTTTGACAATCACTTATGATATCCGGCAAAAAAACTTTTAAACGATTTGACAACATTTTTGATATCACCTTGTAAATTACATTGCACAGACTTATAGGTCTAAACTAAGAAACCTTAACAGGATTCTCCACCTTTGGGATCATAACTATAGTCGTGTTATTCCATCCTTCTGGTATGGTTGCCGAGTTTACTGCTTGCAACACCTCTCTCACTAGATCATCACCCAAAATATGCCAAAATCTTTTATAAAACATTGCATGGAGGCCATCCGGTCCAGGAGCTTTCAAATCTCCAATGCTGAATAGAGCTCTTCTCACTTCTTCTGCTGTAAAATTAGCATTGAGACCCAAATTCATCTCTTCTGTGACCTTTCTCTGAACTTCTCCTAACACTGCCTCATCTGGCACAGTTACTTCCGACAAAAATAGCTTAACAAAATAATCTTTCACCAAAATACCCATTTTATCTCCGTCCTCTTGCATCACCCCTTGATCATCCATAAGCCCCTTAATAGTGTTTTTTCTTCTCCGATTTGTGGCATAGTTATGGAAGAACTTTGTATTACGGTCTCCAAATTTCAACCAATCTGCCCTAGCTCTCTGGACCCAGTGTATTTCTTCCTGTTCCAAAAGACGTTCCAAAAAGAAGTGAGGTTTTTATTACTCGTTGCACTTGCCAACAGAGAACCAATGAGCTTTAGATCCCCTTCCCTTCCACGCTGTATAGCACAACTACACATGGGGGATATGGCGCTGTGCCCTTCTAACTTGTCGATCCTGCTGAAAATTTTATATACGTCAAATGGCAATACATTCCCTGTGCTGATTTCGATCAAACTTGTTTGTATTAAGTGCTATATGTATAAAATAGTTTAAGAAAAAAAAACCATCAATGTGTTTGGTTGCTTGAATAAAATTATCCCATTTAAGATGATAGTATACAAATGTAAAGAATATTTTCTATAGATGTGAAACTATTTTATTCACCTAAAATAATAAAGCTGAATGGTACAAAATTACTATATCACATTCAACCTTATCTCACCAATCAAATACATACTTTGACAACGTCGTGGTGTGTTGCCTTGTCATCACGCCGCGTGCTGACAGTTGTAGAAATCTGATGATCCTTCGTGGCGATCATATATATCTCTACTATTCTAAAGCACCACTTGGTGGCAGTGGTCCATTCTACACGTCATTAATTGCCCTGTTTAATTGCTCTACTTAATTGCCCTGCTTAATTGCCCTACTCAAGAAACAAAACGTTGCTTTAATTAGCCAGCTTTCACAAGAAACGAAGCGTTAAAGATAGATGTTTGATCTTGTAAAATAATTTTTTTTATTTTTTAATCTTTATTTTTCGTTATCAATTTTGTTTTTCGTAGCAACGCACGGGCATGTAGCTAGTATATATATATATACTAGTAAGGTACCCGTGCATTACAACGGTATCTACATTTTGAACGGCTGTCCTGCTATTACGATAACATGAAACAGTAGGACACTATTGAAGCAGTATTTCTATATTTCTATGTAAATGAAGTGTTCTGACGCTTCGTTTCTTGCGCCTGGAGTGGTTAATTAATTAAAGAGGTGAGTAATTAAAGAATGGTCTTGTGTCTTGCCTTCCATCCACACAGGAGTGGTTAATTAAAGAGATGGGTAATTAAAGAATGGCAGAATCGTAATTTTGATGAAATGATGTGGGAAGAAACTCTCACTTTATATAGTAGATATATATATATATATATATATATATATATATATATATATATATATATATATATATATATATATATATATATATATATATAGGAAGCCTCTTTTCTACTCCCAGGAGTAATTACTCCCTATGCCGTATCTCACAACTTATGGAGTATTTCGCACAACGGAGAGTATGTACGTGTAGTATGTAAGTATATAAGATCATCTAGGTGGTATTTACATTTTTTCAGAGGTGGTATGTACACTTTTTAGACATACTCCTTTTTATATACGTATATGAAGGTATTTGCAAAATACGCTAAAAACTATGTACTCCCTTGCAATTTTTTCATGTCGAATATCTTATAATTAGTATATGAGTGTATCCAAAGTGATAAATGAGTATTTCAAGTTCGTTTGGGTGGTATTTCAGAGATGGGAGTAATTACTCCCAGGAGTACAAAGTATTTTTCATATATATATATATATATATATATATATATATATATATATATATATGCCACAAGAAGGGGTCACGTATATTTCGGTACGCACGCGCAAATAATTTTGCTCGTAATAAGAGGTTACGCTTTTTAGCATGCGTGGCTGCCTGTACATGAGTTAATATATTCCATGTACAGTCTTGCATTTGTCGCTTGCGTTTGTCGCAACCATGTAGCGATTCTGTTTTTGGTTGGCAGTCAATTCCCGATACAGCACCGCGCTCCATCGGACGGTTCAGATGCGTGCGTGCATGCATGACACGGGGGCCCGGACACCCTACATGCACGGCCAAGCACGCCCACGGGCGCGTGACACCGCAGGCAAAAATGATCCCAACGACGAACCGACGCATCCAATATATACGCATGGACTGATGCATGCACGCATAGCTAGCTAGGCACGGTGCACAGGTTACCACCGCGAAAAGCTTACAGCGCGCATGTGAAGCGGAACGGCTCGTCGATCGATCGGTCCGTAGCCTCGGACACGGCATCACAGCCACAGTCAGAAGGGAGGAAACGCGCGCATACGTCGAAAGGAAATTAAAGACCCCGCGCAAGTTGCCAACGCACGCCGACCCACCCCCTCCTCTAGCTACTCGCCCCCAGCAACGGTCCGGCGCGTGCGTCCAGCCGCGGACACCGCCGCTGTTTGCGGGGCGCACGGGCACTCGGCACGAGCCGTCGGTCCATGCCAACACGTACGCCGCGCGGACGTGCATGCAGCTGATCCGCCGAGCGGGCGCGGTCGTAGCTAGGGATCCGCGCGCGGACGCGACGGACGGACGTGCCGGCCTCGCGCGCGTAGGCCGCGGCACAGCCCTGTCACCTCCAACTGTCGCAAGCTGCCGGCCGCGCCCGTGAGCCGACCGCGCTGTACGCCCTCCCGCTTGCGCCGTGCGGTCCCTAGCTGCTGGCTGCTGCTGCTGCGTACGTAGAGATCGATCCATCCGGCGCGGGGGTGTTGGTGAATGGCACGACGCAGGCAGGGCCTTGCAACTGGCGTGCTTAATTATACACCAACGGCTTCTGGAATTTGGATCCTGCGCGCGCGCGTACGTAAGCAAAAGCTTTGTTCGGTGCTGCGGCACGTACCGCAGGTCAGTGCCATGGCATGTGGTGGACCGCATCACGCTGCACTTGACCGGTTTGTGCGGGGACCAGACTGGACGCGCAGTACTGCCACGGTATCGATCGATCGATCAGTCCACGACGGTATCGATTGTCAAGTAGATATCCGTGTGTACATTTTGTAAAGGCCTGACCTGAATTATGGTGAATATATATATATATTGCGTGTATGACAAGAAAAATCCCATGCCCATGCGTTTCTATCAAGTTGTCAAATTTGTAACGACACTATATAACCAGTTTTTTAGTACCATTATGCTCCAGCTGGTTATATGATCATTGCAAACAAAAAAAAAAAAAAAAAAAAAAAACTAACTATTTGTACCCCAACCAAAGAAACAATGTAGTACTGCAAGTCTAATTAGTAATCTCTGCAATCTACTGCGCTTTTGCTCCATGCGCATTGCTTTAATATCGAGAAAATTTATGGTGCATCATGGTGATAGTTTATAGTGGACAGTAGAGAGAAGATTTAAACATTGATTTATTAAAGGTATTACTACTGTTTTAATATCGAAGGAAGTATAAATAAATACTATCTAATCAGATCCATTATATCGATAAGAAAGACCCATGTTGAATTTAGTTTACATAAAAGAGTGCGCGCTCCCCATCAGATCTGATAGCTCACCCGAACCTAAGATTAATCCCCTCTCAAATCTCCCAGGTAATGGGACCCACGAGGCAGCTAGCCCAGACACATGCCAGCATACTCGGTCTCGGGCGCAATCGCATGTCGACCACTACTCACAAACACACGCAACTAAGCGACATGATTAATCGCATTCGTATTCGTATTCGTAGGTACCCATTGCTTGCTGCCTCGCCAGCACACCACCACGGCGACAGCGACGCGGCTGCTCCTACGCTCCGACGACTCGGAAACGAAGCAAATTAAGCCGGGGAAAACACCGGCCGCGCACGCGACGTCTCCACATCACCAGCAAAGCAATTGGCGCACGTAATCCCAAGGCATCTTAGCTTCACCGTGGGCCGGTGCGGCCGAGCGCCACCGCGCCGAGTCGCCAAACTGCAAAGGAATCTCCCATTAAACAACAGCCAATTAGCCCATTCTTTTTGACGATGGGGTGGCTCATCTGATCATCTCCCCTCCTGTAGGTGGCCGTGACAAGTCTCCCTATGAAGGTACACCGATTAGGGGTATAAAGTATGCTCACCCAAATTCTTTTTGCTCCGGGATTGGTCGTCGTCAAACCTCTCAATCGCCGCCAGCGACAGGAGGTTTTTAAAAGGCTCGCGGCTACGATGTTGCAGATTTAAGGGGGAGACGACCTACTCTTTCTGGCCATAAATAGCTATCGTTTTGAATATTGATATGGTCTTTAAAATACAATTTTGACTACTAATTTTTATTATAAAACCTAATAAAATTATAATATTATAAAAAAACTTTTCAAGATAATTCTACACATATGATTTTCATATATCCAATTTGAATGAATATTTTAAAAAATATCAACAGCCAAAATTTTAAAAAATTTCATGGCACCTATATCCAAAAGGACAGCATCTGGGACATGATACGACGGAGAGTCGATAATTGAAACCGCATGTAGCCAAGGGATTAAAAAAAGAGAGAGATTCCATTCAAGTTTTTGGTTGCTTCCCATTTTATTTGCGAGTGACCGACCGGTCCAGCGGGTGAGCGAGCGCGTCGTGGGCATGCCCACACAGACCGATATATCTTGAGAAATTTCATGGTGCATTATATTGGTAATATATAATATATAGGAGAAATCAGATCTAACCGTTAATTTATTAAGGATATTTCTACAACTCTACTATTATATAAAGTATAAATAAACTTAGTTAATCTAATCTATTAGATAGAAAATGAACAGTTTATATTTAATTTAATGTACCGTAAAATAGTTGTGTACCTTAACATACGCACATCAAACTACCACCCCTAGCAGATGCTGCACTTATTGCGAAGGAATAATTGTCGCCTGCGTTGGGCACCTCGTGCGGCCCACCGCGTTTAATTCCCAGGTTGCTTCCGTGCTCGCACCCTCGATCACTGCTCACGGCGCCGTTCACCGCACTGCCACTGGCCGCTGCAAGTTGGACGTGTAGTGCTAGCTACTGACCGCGTTGATATAAGCGTGATGGTTTGAGCAAGCCAGGAGAGCAAGGAAACGAAGTATCTGTCTGACAAAGCTAGGAGAGGAGTTTCAGTTGAGGGATGGAGCTTGACGAGGAGTCGTTCTTGGACGAGCTCATGTCTTTGCGGCGGGAGGCGTCTGCGGCGCCATGGCAGGCGTACCCAGGCGGCGGCATGATGATGAGCGACCTCCTCTTCTACGGCGGCGAGGGCGCCGAGGCGAGGACCGGCATGGACGTGTCGCCGTTCCAAGAGCTGGTGCCTATGCCGCCGTCCGCGCCCACGCACCCGCACGAGGATTTCAACTTCGACTGCTTAAGCGAAGTGTGCAACCCTTACAGGAGCTGCGTCGTCTTCCCAGGGGAGGCGGCTGGCCAGATGCTCACTCCTCTCCATGATGCCATGGTGGAGGAGGAGACAAGCGGTGATAAGCTGCACCATGGTGATGGGTCCCCGACGTTCATGTTCGGACGAGGGGACGGCGAGAGCTCGGAGATGGCCAGCATGAGGGGCGTCGGAGACGCCCACCCGAGGAGCAAGCTCCACGGCACGCCGTCAAAGAACCTCATGGCCGAGAGGCGGCGGCGGAAGCGGCTCAACGACCGGCTCTCCATGCTCCGGTCCATCGTGCCCAAGATTAGCAAGGTAACGCATTGTCTTGTCACCTAATTAACCTAGCTTCTTTGATCCATCGACATGTATATGTAAATATAGGACCAACTTAACATGAGTAGAATTAATTAATCGTACTGCAGATGGATAGGACTTCCATCCTTGGGGACACCATCGACTACGTTAAGGAGCTGACGGAGAGGATCAAAATCCTCGAGGAGGAGATCGGCGCCACGCCGGAGGAGCTGAACCTGCTGAACACGATGAATAAGGATCCGTCCAGTGGTAACAACGAGATGCTGGTGAGGAATTCCACCAAGGTACGCGCGCGCGCAGGCAGGCACATATCACATACGCCACGCATCGAAAGTGATAAATTGCTTGTATTTCTTGTGCGCTCAGTTCGACGTCGAGAGGCGGGGCAACGGTAGCACGAGGATAGAGATCTGCTGCCCGGCAAACCCCGGGGTGCTGCTGTCGACGGTGAGCGCGCTGGAGGTGCTGGGGCTGGAGATCGAGCAGTGCGTGGTGAGCTGCTTCAGTGACTTCGGCATGCAGGCCTCCTGCTTACAAGTAAGTGATCGAGGGGTTTCTGAACACCTCTCTTAATTAATTTGCCCTTAATTTCTTACTTGAACCTATGTTTTGCTAAATTGAATTCTGCTATGATCGAATTGTAGGAGGAAGGGAAGAGGCAAGTAAAAAGCACCGACGAGATCAAGCAGGCATTGTTTAGGAGTGCAGGCTACGGAGGGAGGTGCATCTAGCTACTTTCTAGCAAGCTAGAGAACCCAGTAAGCAGTATAAGTTGTTTGATATCATCGTCATGTCATCGTCGACGCTAGATTTCCATGGTTTTGCTCCAGGAATTAATATATAGGGTGTTTATTTCTGAGTTCAGTACGTCATCTGAAACCCGTAAAATTGAAGATTTGTTCTGTATTATAAGTTTAGCTGTTGTGAGTTTGTGACCTGATTGTATCATTGGGATACGGGGTGTGTGTTGTGCATGGAAACACTGGACTTGGATTAAATGCCAAGGTACCAATTGTTGTATGCGGTTGCATATGTACGTACTGCTATAGCTTCTTGTTTCATCTGTAAGTTTAGCTGTGGTTTTTGTTCTTGTTCATCCGGGTTTGTCCTGAGCTATCATATATATTCATATGGGCATATGAACAAACAGTGTTAAAGAATTGTTTTATTCCTTTCCCTTGGTTTTTAGTTGTGAAGAACTGTAGTATCAGACTAAAGACCTGTAAAGTAGCATGTATATTTTGGACACTTGATTCGAAGGACTAGGTGATTGATCCCCGTTCCACGTTAATTGAATTGTCCCTGAAGGAAGTATATACAGTACGTGCTATACGCATTTTACATCATGACATGCATGCATATGGAATGATCCGTTATTTTATGGTCTATCTTAAATCCTAGAAGCCAAATTAACATGCACGAGTGATATGCCAAATTTACAATCAGTGCGAGCTCAATACAAATGATCAAATTTGCCCTGTTTGGCTTCACAGAATTCGATTTGATTCATTCAATTGGATTCCAAATCCTATTCCTGTAGCATCTGAATTTGATTCGGGCCAGTTCAAACTCAAATATTCCTGTTTTCGTGCCCATTGGAATTCAGCCCAACTCTAACGGCCAGCCAGCCCTCTTCTTATCTCACCGAACCAAACCCAAACCCAACCACACGGCAGCTAGAAACCTCACGCCGGCTACTGCTTCCAGCGATGCCCACTGACCCTTCACGTACACTTGCCGCCGCCGCCGCCGCCGCCGCCGCGGGGGAGGCCATGGACGAGGCCTCGCGCCTACTGGCCCTGGCCAAGTTAGAGCTCTCGGCTGGTAACATTCGCATCGCCCACCTAGACACCGCCTCCCCCGTGCGCCTCCCTACCACTTCCATACTCCTCGCTAATGTCTCCTCTCACCATGTTCCCCTCCTCCACACCACCTTTGTCGCCAGCCTGAACCCATGGCCGGCGAGCCCACTAACTCCCTCTCTCACACAGATCCGCCTAATTCCACTAACTCCTCGCTAATGTCTCCTCTCACCGTAGATGTGAGGGACCGTCTTTTCAAGAACACGTACAACTAGTCAGAAGATTAGCTAACAACAACTAAAAAAGATTAGCTATCGAAAAACCAAGTATACATTAACAGACAAAGATGAATCGATAACTTTTATTGAAATTAGGGCCTATCAGCCGAAGATTTTTATAAAAAGAGGCGTTGCGAGCCTTGAATACAATACAATACTAAAACAACCGCACAGGCAGGCATGAGCAAAAGACAAAGATCTAGAACCAAGGTTAACAAAACCGAATGGTTTTCGTGAATTTCGACCGGTTTTCGAGATTTCAAACCCTATCGAAATAGAAAACTGACCGGTAAACCGAGCAAATTCAAAAAAATTCAAAAAATTGATAAAAATTAACAAAAAAATCCCTAAAATAAGTATTAATAGTTTTGTAACCTTTAGGATGAAAATTGGTTGAACAATTGAAATTTTTAGAGATTTTTGCGTCATAACCGATTTTACAACATTGAAAAATAAAAAAAAACAGTACTAGGATCCGGAATTTTATACCATGTTGTACCAACAGTGGGAAATGATTAGTCCATAGATATGACAAAGCTAACATGAATACAAGACGGAGTTGCTAGCTACTCGAGGATTAGCGCTCATGTCCAAAGAGTGCAGCAATGGAAGAATGACGAAGCTATGCCAAGTGTGAACATTCATTTTTGGTGAGAAATATTGATTTGAAATGTAATATGACATGTTATTGAAATGTGGATTTGTTTAATTGAGTTGTGAACGGTGTTGAAATGAAATGTTATTATTGTTGTAACTTGAGATTGTCTAAAATATAGCTAAGGTCATGCCAAATTTTTTTATATTCTTCCATATTATACTATAATAATCTTCCACAAATTTTATAATTTTTCACAATTTTTTTTTGCGTTTTTCTTCATTTTTCATTCGGTCCGCAATTTTCCTTCCAACCAGCCGAATTTCGAGAATATCGACCGATTTTCGAGGATATCGAGCGAATTTTGAGAATTTTCAAATTTTTTGAGATGATTTTGACCGTCCGTTTGACTTTTAAACTATTCGGTTTTCGACGAATTTCGACCGGTTTTCACAAAATTTTGCTACCGGCGAGAGAGCGAAATTGAGATGCAAAACGATTTTGTTAACCCTGCCTAGAAGCATACCAAATCACTATCTACGATTTCTTGATAATCTCCAGCTTCTTGAAACTCTGAAAGGGTTGGGTTTAAGCAAGGATGAGTACGACAGTACTCAACAAGTCGCACGGGAACACTGAATATTACATGCATGGGATTAACAAAGGATAGGCATAAAGTTTTAAGTATTGAAATGCAAGTTTATTTATAAGTTCATTTTACATTCGAAACACAAACCATGATTAATAGTAATGAGGAGGGGTTTCCAAAAAGTTAACACAATTAACCAAATTCTAGAATTCCAAAGTATACTTGAGCTAGATTACGGGTGTCACCCTAGTTCAAACTTAGCTTCATTAAACGGAAGCACGGCGTAATCGATTACCATTTAATTTAAACTCTGCAGAGGTGCTTAGCTTTACCCACAAGATATCTGTGACCGTTAATGTCAAGCGCTAACTTACATCCAACTTAAATGCATGCGGCCGGACCGAGATCATCACAGCCTTTTGTTGAACATTCCTAGATTACGTTCTTAACCGATAGGTCTCAAACGCTCCACCTAGAACCCACTATTCTAAGCGAGCACCTACCGTTGTGAGAATCGGCGAACGGCGCGATTGGGCCCATTCCCGTTCACCCCTTCAGTTACTTCCCTGCCAGGAAGGCTGATCTCTATCCTCCTCTGAGAATGGTACAACCAATTAATCAAAATTTTCAGGAAATGATCAATGTACTGAGCTATGTCAGAATAGGCTCCACTGACCCATCCGACTTGTGGTTGAGTGAAAACTTAAATTATTTACTTTACTCAAGGAGGTTTTAACCTTATATTGCCAAAGATCAAGCCTTATAACCATTCACAAATCCATCTGGTACCAGCACGTACCAGTCACCAAACAACCATAGCTTACGTCATCGATCGGGGATCGGACTCACATCCACCTCGTGGTTAGCCCAATATTGTCCCTCTGATCGTAGCATTTTCATAAAACTCCGATCCAGCGGCTCGCCATAATTTCTTTCTCTTTTAAAAGACTTGAGTGAAACTAACATGATTAATATTTAGGATTTCTGGGATTTTTTTGGAATTTTTCAGAATTTAAACGGAATTTCTTAGATTAATAAAATCCAAAAAGAAAATAAATTGAAAAAAGAAAAGAAAAAGGGACAGGCCGCATATAGGGGTGAAAACGGAGCGGATAATATTCGGACCGTATCCGTATCCACTATTCGTTTTTAGGGAAATGGCAAAAGAATATAATATCCATCGTATACGGATACAGATAATTATCCGGATCGGGCAGGCGGATACGGAGCGGATATGGGGGAGGAGATATCCGACGGATACGGAGCGGATACGGATATCCGAAAACCGGATATCCGTATTTGGTGTGGGAACTGGGGTAGTGGGATGCCAGCCACACAGCCCACATGCCGAATGCCCACCTCGCCGCCTCCCCGCCACCTCTCCGCCTCCCCGACGGGCGGACGGCGCCGTGACTCCTCCGGTCCTCCCCACTTCGCCAGCCGACGGCGACTCCTCCAGTCGTCCACCCGTCCCCACTCCCTGCAAGTCTGCGACGGTCGACAGGTACATGCGTACAGCACAAAACGTGTAGTGAGCACAAAATGTCCCCAGTCCACTCCCTGCGAGTCCGTGAATGCTTTGCTTTGCTTCTGGTTGATCTTGAAAGGGAGCCATGATGAACAATTATGGTGAATGCTTTGCTTCTGCAAGTTATGTTACCATGTAGAAATGTAGAATTGTAGTACTTGCACTTGTATATTGCAGATTTGCAGGATTGAGTTTTAGCCATTGTATATTATTAAGTTCCCTGTATGTTTTGTCACCCATTGGTTCCCTGTATGGCTGTATGAGATTGTGTGGTTGTGCCACACATTGGCTCCCTGAGAAGTCACTTTTGCATTGTTGTCGGGGCACTGAGAGGCACTTTTTGGGTCATATAAATCAATCGTATTATCCGACTAAATATTCGGTTTCGTTTTCATTTTCGATCCGACTCTGATTACTATCCTTTTTATTATTATCCGATATCGATTCAATATCCGATCCATTTTTAAATTATCTGTATCCGTATCCGTATCCGGGTGAAAAAAAATATGAGCGGATATGGAAATGTCACTATCCGACCGAATCCGCTACATTTTCACCCCTAGCCGCATAGTAGTGGGCCGAAACGGCCCGCCCCGCATGCGCGAGGGAGCGCTGGGCCAGCCCACGCCAAGACGACCACCGACACACGGGCCCGCGTGGGTCGTTGGCGTGGGGGTCGGGTGGGCGAGCGGGCGCCGGGGAGGCTAGGGTTAGGGTTTGTTCGGGCGGCATCGGAGCTGGGTGGCGCAGCGGCCGGAGCCGAGAGAGAGAGAGGGCAGGGGGAGCTCACCGAGCGGAAGCGGCGAGTGGGGCGAGGGGAAGAGGCGGGGGCGGGGGCGGGGGATTTTTATAGCGCGAGAGGAGAGAGGCGGGTGGTGGGCAACGGGTTTGGCGGTGGATCGACGCGTGGCGCTGAGGCATGTCATGATCGGGCGGCGCCGGAGCCGAAGGTAGAGGGCGTGGGTCGGCGGTTGGGCCAGGCCGGCTGGGCCAAGCAAGCTAGACGGGAAAAATGGACCGAAAGCTCACAAGCACGAAGGGAAAAATGGGTCGCATAATTATTTTTGGATTTTTTTTTAAAATTTAATCGTTTTACCGATCGATTTTATATATCAAACCAGCTAGATACGATCAAAAAATGTAAAAATCAACCGATTTTTTTACAGTTTTATGAACCTTGTTGCCACCACCCATGCCTGCACCGATTCTCGTAAATGGGTAGCGGTTTCTTGCACTCGATCCTTAAGGGAAGCTGAAGCCTAACTAGGCTACTAGGCCCCTTCGTTTCAGCTTCTGGACAGCTTCTACTTTAGAAAAAAGCAGATTATTTGCCAAACGGGAGGATTCTGGACAGCTTCTCTAAGAGTCGGGTGATTTACGTATAGAATCGAATCTGGTGAAACACAGTTCTCACGCAGTTCTCGTGGCTCAGTCCGAAACCTAGAAGTTATAGTTAGCTCGGCCTAATTCTCCCATAATCAGAAGCAGCTTCTCCTAAAATCCAGAATCCATAATCCAGAAGCTGAAACGAACTTGGCCAATTGGAAGGCCTTGACTTTTTATGCCCTAACCTTTTTTATCGCTGAATTAGTCTCCTGGTGCATATATTTGCACTTTTGATCGTCTTTTCGATCGCGAGAGGAGCGCTAAATGTCAAGTGACTTCTGCTACGGCATCGTCGATATGGTACCATAATAACTAGAAACGCAAGCGCGGCGCACGCCGCGCGCGTGAACGAAAAAAAAATTGTGTTTTTTTTCTGAAGAAAAAACAGATCACGGAAACATTTTTCCCATGCTCCGAAGAGTAAACGGACCACGAAAATATTTTTTTTGGGAAAAACGAAGAAAGGACCTGAACGAAAAGTGCAGGGACCTATTTGTTATAATTTTGGACCTGTTCGCTATTTCGAATAAGTAAGAAAGGGCTCGTTCGCAATTCGTATTTAACGGGGGGCTCTTTGTGTAAAACGGCGAATGGAGGACCTAAACCCGAACCGGGAAAAAATATTTTCCACTCACAGAAAATTAAAAAGAACTTATTCGTAAATGAAAAGGACTTATCCGTAATTTCAAAGAATCGAAGATTTTTTTTGCAAGAAAAGGAGAGAGAGTGGGTGGGGGTGACGTGGGGGGCTGAGGGCTCAGGAAAGCTTCAAGGAATATAGCTGAGAGTATAGGTTGGTGTCATCACAGTAGCAAGTAGAGGGTAGGATGGTGTGGCCTGCTGCAGTCCAGCAGAGTGGTAGGACGATCTGAGAATTTTTTTTAAATAATACTTTTTTTAAACCAAATTGCGTTTTTAATATACGGAATAAAAAATTTGTAAAAATAATATGTGGTCGCCAAACCGTACGGCGAATACCCTATTTTCGCCGAACCGTACGGCGAATACCCTATTTTCGCCACACGGTTCGGCGAAAATAGGTTAATTGCGCTATTAACCAGCCGCACGGGAATCAAGGGTATTTTCGCCACACGGTACGGCGACTACCCAGTTTTCACCAAACCGTACGGCGAACACAGAGTTTTCGCCAAACCGTACGGCGAAAATAGGTTGTCGCCGCACGGTGTGGCGAAAATAGCTCGGTAAAAATCGGCCGGGCCGATCGATCTGTGTTGTGCACAAGGCAGAGAAGAAAAAAGAGAGGCGCCGCACGGAAGAGAGGGAGAGAGAGAAAGGGAAGGAGAGGGAGAGAGAGGAAGAGGAGAAGAAGAAGAGGAGGAGGAGGAGGAGGAGAAGAAGAAGAAGAGGAGAAGAAGAGGAGGAGGAGGAGGAGAAGAAGAGGAGGAGGAGAAGAAGAAGAGGAGGAGAAGAAGAAGAAGGAGGAGGTAACATCGCATCGCCATTTCGTTTAATTTTCTGTTTTTTAATTTTGAGTAGCGATATAGAGTAGTGCAATCTAGAGTAGCGATTTAGATCAATGCAATCTAGAGTAGCGATATAGATCAGTGCAATTCTGATGGCGATATATATCGGTGCAATTTAGAGTAGCAATTCTAGTTCTTTAGTTTAGAGTAGCGATTTTAGTTATTTAATTTACAGTGGTGATATTAGTTTGCATATTTAAATGTTTTGAAATGTACAGTAATGAAATTTAGTTATTAGCATTGTTGAAGAAATCATTAATCGGTAGCTAATTGGTCGACCTAGGATTAACTGAACAAATCGGTCAATTATTGAAAAAGTGATTAATCCCGTTTTATCGATCGGTCGGCCACGCTCTATCACCGTAAACTTAAAAATGGAATCTTTAGGTCTTCGATCACGAGCCAATCGGCGCTTAATCGGGTAATGCCGATTTTTTCGAACATTTAGCAAATAGACATATTAGACATGCGCTATAATATTATACGAATATAGTATCGATAGCGCGGTAGTTAATTAGCGCGGTAGGGAAGGAAAAATTAATTATGTCTATGTCTATGTTGTCGCAGTGATGTCGGAACAGTGAAATTCAGGGTATATTATGGCGATGGTGAAGTAAAAAATGGGCGAGAATGGAGTGGATTTAAGCCGCTGCGGTCACCATGGCCGAGCACTTGTCCCCGACATCGTTAGCATTCGTGATATAAAACTTTGGTTGACCCAATTTTTTCCCTGGATCCAAGTGTTTATTCTGTTAGCATCCAAATCGTATACACGCAGCGTAGCAAGGGTGACCGGTGTGTGGGAGTTGAAGACGAGATCGAACACAGTTGTGGCGAGAAATGGTTAAGATGGTGCAAGGGATCTAGCCTCGATTGTGTGATCTTGGTGCAAGCTTGCCCTAGGGAAGAGGTGAGTACTCTTGGTGTGAGCGAGAAGCGACACATCGGCTCTGGTGAACAAGTTCAGCCCGGTGTCGGTTGAGGCGGCGGCAGGGATGATCACATGGATGCAGCAAGCGCAGAAGGTCGGGCTGATGAAGGGGAGGATATCGATCAACTTGTGGATCAATTGGATTGGGTGGACCGCATGGCGACAGAAGAGGAAGCCGAAATGTTGGACCCAGTCGATACCATCGGCGAAGATGATGACCGGGAGGAAGATGATGAAATGCATGGTAGGACTCGCTCAGCGGAGGTACCCATCCCCGATGAATGGAACAGGCAGAACAAAGCGGGTATGGAAGCTTTGTGGGGCCATGACTCGCATTGTGAGTATGGTACTGGTGCCATTCGGTTGAATCAAATGTTCCCGAACAATTCTGAATTGAAGTTAGCAGTGAGCTTGTGGGCACTATCGCTGCAAAGAGAGTTTCGGGTTGTCCTGTCTAGCCCAGATAAGTACACAGTGAAGTGCGTAATCGATGGTTGTGAATTTAAAATACATGCATACAAGCCAAAGTGTGAGACATATTGGATTGCATCAAGAGTGGAGGAGCACACATGCAGACTAGAAAATGTTCTTGTCAAACACCGTAACTTGAATGCGGCTGTAATAGCTAGCGTGATGTTTAATGAAATCATTGAGAAGCGGGATATCGAGTGTTCGTATATTCGTAAAGCAATGTTACGAACATTTAAGTATCGATAAGCTACTCCATGGCCTGGCGTCTGGCGAAAGCATTAGAGAAGAGGTTTGGCACATACGAGGCATCGTATTGCAACCTACCTCGTGTTCTTGAAATCTTGAAGCAAACCAATCCTGGCACCTACACCGCTTTCAAAGAAAGCGGTATGCAAATGGGATCTGTACATTTAAATCGTGCTTTCTTTTCATTGGGGCCTTGCATTGCGTCATTCAGTCTTGTCGTCCATTGCTTTGTGTTGATGGCACATTTTTGACTGGAAAATACAAGGGGCAGATTCTATGACCATTGCAATTGATGCGAACAACCACATACTTCCATTGGCCTTTGCTTTTGTTGAGGGTGAGAATCGGGATAGTGTTTGTGGTTTTTCGGACATCCGAAGGTGGGGGTAGTTGGTGATCGGCCCGACATGTGCATAATTAATGATAGTCACAAAGGTATCCTCTTGGCAATAAATACTCTACAGGAGGACAGAGATGAACCATTTTCGTGGCTCGACACTGCGAGCAGGTGGTGCATGAGACATTTGGGTGCCAATTTCTTGAGCGGTTCAAAAGCAAGAAAGCGATGAATCTGTTTAAGAGGTTATGCAAGCGAGAATCGAGCACGTAAGTTCAACACACTATTTGCCGAGTTGGATAAGCACACCAGTGCGCATATCGAAGAGATGAAGAAGCAACCACCTACGCCGAACGAATGTCCACCCAAAAGGCTAACACCCCTTGGGGAGCTCGATCCTCCTAATATGAGGAGACGAACGTCAAGGAACATTAAGTGTTTCTCGCACTGGATAGAGGCTGAGCCTCTAGAGAAGTGGGCATTGCTCCATGACACCGGAGGCGCCAGGTTAGTATGGTACATTAAAATATCAAAACAGCGCTAAACAATTTGGCCTGTTGTTCTAAACTGTTTTGCGTTGAACAGGTTTGGCGTGATGACAACGAACATAGCCGAGGTTTACAATTGGGTCATCCGAGGCCTCCATCCGCTTCCGCTTGTGGCCATCCTTGAAGGCATGTTGCACGGCATCGTTAGCTACTACCAAAAAAGGCATGCGGAAGCGGTACTTCATGCCTCCACATTGCAAACGCCGTATTGTTCGCGGATGATGACCTACATGGAGGAACGAACCATGAAAGCTCAAAGAAAGATATGGTGCGTAGCTACTGGTCACCGAATACCGCCGAGGTGACTCTTCGGTGCAAAAGGGGATTGGGAACGGACACAGCGGTTATTACGCACGAGGTTAATCTAGGCCAAGGGGCATCTGGATGGTGTGAATGCAGCTGCAATAAGCCAAGACTTCTCCATATTCCTTGCTCACACGTGATGGCTGCTTGTGGGCAAATTGGGATGAACACGTCGTAGTACATGTCCCCTTTCTACTTGAAGGATCATGTTGTCCATATCTGGTCGGGTGAGTTTCGTGGTTTTCATGCACACGGTGATTTCACTGCGATTAACAGAGATGAGGGCATCTGTTTGCCGGATCCAACCTTGCGGAGGTGTGCGCAAGGGCGATCTGTAGATCCACGGACTAGGCGCATTCGCATAGCGACATGGATGAATCTGAAGTGGGTGGCCCTCTTATGAGGTGTTACGAGTGCGGTGAGTATGGCCACAAGGCAAACCAAAGGCACGTAGGGTGTAGGTTCTGAAAGTGGTGGTGGTTATGTATCGAAATATGTTATTATATGCATGTTGGATGTCTTTTATTGTAATATTGACGCGATTGGGTGTCTTTTATTGATATATGTTGTGTCTCTCACATGTTGTGTACTTTTATTTATGTTCACCCCTTATGTCTTTTATACATATATGTATTGTAATATTGACGTGATTGGTTGTCTTTTATTCATATATGTTGTGTCTTTTATTCAGATATGTTGTGTTTGTCACATGTTGTGTACCTTTATTTATGTTCAACCACGATGTCTTTTATTATTATACGTTGTGTACTTTTATTCACATATGTCGTGCTTGCCGTAAGTTGTGTAGTATGATTTATGTTGAAACATTTCTATGTGCAGGGATGGAGCAGTCGACTCACTCCTGGACCACTGTCTTGGATGCGCGGCACCGTGCGCACGCGTCCACACGGCAGAGGAATGACAAGTTGCCCTTATGCAAGGATTCGTGTGCCTAACAAGGCATGGTGCGTTGACGCCGCTTCCACACCAGGTTAGTTGCGGTACATGTACATGTTCCATTGTTCGTACAATTAGTGTTCATCACATTCAATTCATTCAACTCTATGGTTCCTCGTTAGGCTTGCACGCGTCGGGCCGCTTCCGCTAGTCCGCATGGTGGAGGGTTCACCGCCGACCAGGCACGTGGTGACGACCGCAGTACGTGGTGACGACCAGGGTGGTGACGACCGCACGGCCGTCGCGGCGTTTCCGTCACGACCACTCGCTGTTAGCGTGTTTGGTCGGCCATTGAGGCCGGAGACGCACACTTTTCACCGCTGTCGGGGAGATGACGGTGACGCTGCAGGGCGCCGCCATGCTCAACTGGATTGCCGATCGCCGGGCAGCGATCGGCCCTCGGTGGCTCTGCTGGGTGGGACGCGGACTTGCTGCGGCTCGCCGGGTCGCGGAGGTCGACCCACGATCTGCGTAGGCGTGAAGCACGGGCCATCGAGGAGGTGGTTGGCACGATTCGAGGTTAGTGATTGTACATATTACTATGTTACTCCAGCTTTGCATAGCATTGCTTTGATATCACACTATTTCAATTGTTGCAGTGCGGCCGGATGGCGGCGAGCCCACGGACTACCAGGTTGCTAGGCACCTCGAGGCCTATCTGCTTTGGTTGTTCTACCGGGTGATGTTCACGCCGAGTCACGGCGACACCGTGGACGCGCGTTGGATAGCCTACGACGGGCTATGCGGACTCGAGCCTGACGATGTACCGGCGGTATCCTGGGGTTCGGCGGTTCTTGCTTCCACGCATCTGCGCGCCTTTGCGACGCGTGCGTGAAGAAAGCGGGAACTCCAATCGGCCGGGATGCCGCTTCTTCTTCACTTTGGTCATTCGGCGCTTCTCGTGGGTCGACCCTGGTCGACCCTCGGCACTACACCGCCGACATGTACGGCAGTGATGCGCTGGACCGACCGACGATGGGCTCGCTACGACCAGGCGACGGGTACATGTTCTTACTCATTAATGGAATTGTAATTTCAATGCCATCCGCTACGATTATTTCTACTCTATTGCAGCCACAGTGGGCAGGTGTCCAGGTACGTGCGGCGTACCTCGCCTTCACGGAGGCCTTTGACCACCTGAGGGACGGGAATGTCGTCTGAGACCCCTACAAATGACAGCGTGTAGGAGAGAGAGCTGCGGGGCCTGTCCATGCTCTGCGCGAGGACCAGCCTTACTGGAAGACGAGGAGGAAGCTTCGTCTTCGACGCCTTCAGAGGACTACGCCGCACCGAGTCCTCGTGCAGTTTGGACTACGCCAGGTGGTCCCTGCCTTTGGGAACGCGTGCGGCGAAAGTGCACTCGTGAGTTACTCGCCACTACAGAATGCTAAGTGCTTATGATATATTTGTAATAATGAGGTTTTTTATGCAGTACTCCACCCAGGGACCCAAGAAGGCCATGGTGACCTTGCTGCAGAGGATGGCGCCGTGGCTTGCGCAGTGGGAGGGGCGCTGGAGGACGTTGTCGAGGAGGTCGCGCCCTACGACCCCTCCTCCTACCAGGAGTACTTGTCCTGGTACGTGCCGGACCCGCACTGCCTCTCACGCGAGGAGCACCGGCCCAGTGTTTCTGCCGGCATCGCAGACTTGTACTCGAGCCACGCAGATCGGCACCGCACTGATGGTAAGTCTCGTTGTATTTTTACTCATTAATGCAATTGTAATTTCAATGCTATGTCGTTATGTTTAATGTTTGTTTGTACGTGATAGGTGGGCGAGGTGAGGGCTTGCGGCGAAGATGCGGCCGACTTTCTGTCGAGGCTGCAGCGAGGACCACATTCACGGCCAGCGGCTTATCGAGGCCATGGGCCATGTCGAGCTGCACTCGACGGATCGTGGAGCTTGGTGCTTTTGGCGTGCCCCACTTCGATCGCTTTACCGGCACCTCGCTCAGGCCGCCACCCTGGTCTCGCTCCGGACACCACCTTCTCGACCACCGCTTCTGACCAGGGTCCGGCTTCCACACCCAGTGCCTCGGCTCCAGTGCACTACCGAGGATCCAGCTGGCGACGCCACCACGCGGGCCTACCATGGTCCCCACACCCGTAGCCGATAAACATTCGATTGATCCCGTTTGAATCTAATCTTCTCACTATAATTAAATGTTAATGTCATCTGTAGGCCTCGTAGGACATGCCTCTACGCCGGACACCCGGTCAAGGCACGGCGTCACGACCATCGGCCCGATCGATTCTTCGCAGGGCTTCGTTCACGCAGCCTCGACCACGCAAAGACACGCCGCCTCCTCCACCACGCAGATCACGCAGCCTCCTGCAGACCGTTGCCTCCCGCTGCGTGTCCCGGGTTCGCAGACCCTTCGGACTACGGCCAGGCGGGACCATCGCGGGTGCTTCGCCCACGACCTCTCGACGATGCACCCTCTTCGGCGCGTCTGCGAAGGAGAGCTAGGGGTCGGGCTGTGGTCGGGCTGTGGTCGTGGTCCACCACCGGGGGGTGATCAAGCTTAGGATGTGCGTTATTTTTGGGTACTTTGTCCTATTATGCTTTACTATCTATTTTGTGTACTTCCTCATATACGTAGTCTATTATATAATACTGTCATCTTTAGTCATATCAACCGCGTGTCATTATTGCTTTTTCAGCTTTTGTCATATCAACTTTTCCAGCCTTTGTCATTTCAGCTGCATAATGCTGCCAAAAGCCGGCTATGGCAGAGATTCCCTGTTTAAAGCTGTGGGCATAGCCACGCTCATGTCATCATGAGCTGCAGAAGCATCCGATGCTCGCGGATTTGAAATACTCTGAAGTCCGCGAGACTCTCCTTTGGTTGCCCCTTCGCCAGCTCTTTATAAACCCACCGAGGAGGGATATGTGCATCACACACCAGAACTTCCATAAACTTTAGTCTGTTTTCCCACACACACAGAGGCCACGATGTCGTTCTACCGTCGCTTCTTCAAAGAAGCGAAGGCTAACCCCCAATACCCGGATGAGAGTAGCGTTGACGCTTGATTCTGCCAGAGTTGCCACGCCGAAATGTGATCGCAACCTAGTGGCGAAGGTTACGCAGATCTTCACGACGGAGATACGGCCTCCCGCGCTCACTCTTGTTGTGCTCGCGGCCGGGTAAACCAAATGTTGTCCATACCCTAATTATGGTAACAGTACCATTTCATGCATCGTTATTTGTTTTTTTAGGACGAGGACCGTTGTTGCTTTTTCCAATGGATCGACGGGTAGAACGACGTGATTACTTAATTTCTCTACAATCGCCACGACGCCTACCCCACTTCGCCAGAGAACTTCACACGGTGGGAGAGGCCGCCGGGATATGTCCCCTACCTAGATCGACCGGAGTTAAGGGCCGGTGGGCAAGGGACGAACCAATCGGTCAGTTTCACGTGCCTCATATTTCAGCTACAATGTACCCATTCTAAATCAATTCATCGCATACAGGACTTCAAAAAGAAGTTTGCAAAATGGCTCAAGTCAAGGCAAGAAAATCCTCCTCAGGGGCCAATGCAAAGCCAGGTACTGTGCGACCACGGCCTCCAGGCAGTGGTTGATACCGGCGACGAGGATCTAGCGGATAGAAGATTCTACCGGTGCCCTTTGTCCGAGGATGCATGGTGCTGGTACTTCAACTAGGTGGACTCGGAGACGTACCACCCACATCTCAAACTTCCCGTATTTGATAACTGGGGAGAGCAACCCTCGCCGTGGTGCTACTACCACCCAGAAAAGCCGGACCCCGAGTACGCAAACGGTATTCTCCAACCACCACAACGGGCATACTGCATTGACTGCAGGGCACGTTTTCGGTTGTACAACAAGAAGCCCAACACACACCTCCTGGACCATATCGTGGAGTGCGAGCCAAAACAGAGGAGGCGTCTCGGCAATTCTCCGGAAGGGCAAGAGGGTTCGCCCTCTCGAATGGTCCGATAAGGGGAACCACCGGCCGAGGTCCGCAAAGACGCAACAAATCCTTGACGCATTACAAAGGCCATCCGGCAACCCGGTGGTATTAACATAGGGGCAGGAAATCGGGAAGGCATGCCCATATGGGAGGGCAGGACTCCAGAATGCACACAAACAAGTTACTTCTTACACCCGGAGACGTATGGCATAGGCTACCCATTCGGCGACAATTTGGGAGCATCACGCGACGGCCATGGAGCTCTTTCATAAGAGAGATTGAGCGGTGTCCGAGAACAAATCGCACAAGATTGACAGGTGATGTAATATGTAGAAAATGTATGGCATCATTCCCACTCTACGAACATAGGCGGAACGATCACTTGTTCCACCATTACAATCAGTGTTATTGGCACTTCTCCTAGCAATGACGTCACTGTTTAATATCCGTTGTATCTGCCATACTAAGGTTGAGTTTGCGTACTAAGATTCTTTGTCGCATCTACATGCTTTTGTTATTGTCCTTTCTCATATTATGTCTTACCATTTAATTCTATCAGCGTAAACAACGGCGTAGATGAAAATTTTTCCCATAATATGGTACTCCATATATCAAAGAGCAAATCAGCAGATTCGTCTTAGGAAAATACATTCGAACGAGACATTTTACAGGCTGCCGAAAAGGCTTAAAAGTTATTGTTGACAATAGTACTTAGGGTTATTGTGGCGGTATATTTTTGTAGTGAACAAAGGCGTAGATGAAAAATTTTCCCATAATATGGTACTCCATATATCAAAGAGCAAATCTGCGGTATTCGTGCCGAAAAATACATTCGAACGAGACATTTTACAGGCTGCCGAAAAGGCTTAAAAGTTATTGTTGACAATAGTACTTAGGGTTATTGTGGCGGTATATTTTTGTAGTGGACAAAGGCGTAGATGAAATATTTTCCCATAATATGGTAGTCCATATATCAAAGAGCAAATCTGCGGTATTCGTGCCGAAAAATACATTCGAACGAGACATTTTACAGGCTGCCGAAAAGGCTTAAAAGTTATTGTTGACAATAGTACTTAGGGTTATTGTGGCGGTATATTTTTGTAGTGGACAAAGGCGTAGATGAAATATTTTCCCATAATATGGTAGTCCATATATCAAAGAGCAAATCTGCGATATTCGTGCCGAAAAATACATTCGAACGAGACATTTTACAGTCACTAAAAGGCCTAAAAGTTATTGTTTACAATAGTACTTAGGGTTATTGTGGCGGTATATTTTTGTAGTGAACAAAGGCGTAGATGAAATATTTTCCCATAATATGGTACTCCATATATCAAAGAGCAAATCTGCGGTATTCGTGCCAAAAAATACATTCGAACGTGACATTTTACAGGCTGCAGTATATTTTTGCAGTGAACAAAGGCGTAGATGAAATATTTTTCCATAATATGGTACGATACCTACATATTTTTGCATAAATGGAACATCCAACACTATATGCATGTGGTATAATTATTTTATTCCATATTTTATACATTTTCGCCGTACGGCTTGGCGACTACCTATTTTCGCCATACGGCTTGGCGAACTATATATTTTCGCCGTATAGCATGGCGACTACCTATTTTCGCCGAACGGTGTGGCGAATAACCTATTTTCGCCACAACGTACGGCGAAAATACCCTAACCCATGTTTCTCAACAATTAATAGCGCAATTAGCCTATTTTCGCCGAACCGTGTGGCGAAAATAGGGTATTCGCCAGACGGTACGGCGAAAATAGGGTGTTCGCCATACTGTTTGGCGACGGCATATTATTTTTGCAAAATTTTTATTCCGTATATTAAAAACGCAATTTGATTTAAAAAAAGTATTATTTAAAAAAAAAAATCGACGATCTGATATGGTTGGGTAGCTTAGTAGGTGAATTGTTCAGCAGGAGGTCCTATTGCGGTTTGGTAGGTCCATCCGAGCTGTCACGCTACTACGAACATCCTGTGGTTCTAGATCACGATAGCTAATGTAACTGCGGTCGAGAGAGGGTGAAATCTATAAAAATAAACGGAAGGGGATCAAATATAGAAAAAAATGACAACAAGTGGGCCAAATAGACACCAAGACACCTTAATTCATACGAAGTTGAAGGCCGTTAATTTCTAGCAGACTCTTAGGCACGGGTGCGTATCGGAATGGTTGATTTATGCATTTAATTACCATGTACAAATATGTAATAGGACTTCCTAAATAATACTCCCTTCGTGTAGGATCGATATATATTCCAATAATTGCTTCGTATTCAACAAAAACAGATTGACAGCCGTTCGTTAAATCGCAAATACCCAGAGATCCAGTTGTTGGATTGATCTAAAATTTGAACACAAGAAACTATATTCCAATACGAATCTAAAACAAAAAAGAATCAGCTCGATCGGACTTACGAATCAAAAGTTATGAACTCCGCAATCTTGTTGTGATAGATATGTCGAGAATAGATCTAACCTTAATTCCTGAAAATCCAACTGTCGGATTGATGTAAAATTTAAACTGTAGAAACTATATTCAATTTTGAAACTAACCCAACAAGAATCAGCTCAATCGAATCTACGGATCGAAAGTTATAAACTTTGCAAGTTGACTGTATCAATAATGACGAGAATTGATTAAACTATAATTTCGTGATTAAATAAAATCTACAAGGAATTAACAAATCAAACTTTTTAGATCACTAACTTGATGCCCTAGAAAAGTTTGGAATAGATCAAATTAAAATTATCATGATGAAAAAATGAATCAATCTAAAATCAAAACATGCAAATAGCAAATCACTTGCCTTTTTTTACCAACAGATTTATATGTTACATTACCTTTCTTGTCGCTATAAAGAAACTACATCAGATCAGAGCACAAATAAGAGATCCAAAGATTGTATCACACGATCACTGCAAAATCACTGTATCGCGGAAAGTCTCTTTGACCAGCCGCTGCTAGCTTTGTTTCTGGTACGGTAATCCAGGAACTTCTTTTCTTCTTGCACATGCACAACAATACTTCTGCCTAGCTGGGACAATCACGCTCGACGAGAGGCGCCAGCACCACGCTGCTTCGGTCTCGTGCGCTCGCGAGGAGCCACGCGCAGAAGGCTCGGGCACCGCCTCACGCGCTTTCTCCTCTGCAGCCGCCACCAGAGCCTACTCCCCTGTTTCTCGTTTGGTGCGGCTTCGAAGAAATTAATTTTTATTTTTATTTATTTAGTATGATTACAATACTCTAAAATAAAAGAGTACGAACTCTATTGCCTAGCTCATATAAACAAAGGACACTTCCCCCTATTTATAATGAGCAAACCTAAATAATTTGTATACAGATACATGCATGCATATCCACCTGGCCCAATTACATATGGTCCAATATATACACACAGTCCAAAATTCACGCATGCACGCGTACGGCTCGCCTGCCGTTACCGCGTGACTCACTCGTCTTCACGTGCACCGTTCTCTAGTCCGAACGTCCCGTATGACATCCTCGACCACTGGGACCTCGGTTCCTCCCTGAATCTAGTCCTGAACCTCGGTTCCTCCCTGAACCTAGTTCCGATCACGTCACCGATCACGTTCGACCTCAAGCAACACCTGCACATGAACAAACTACGAAACAATATTTCGAGCATAAGTCTACGACTTGACTCAAGATCAGTCCATGCAACCACTCACACGAGTGCATTGCATTAAGCAAAACAATTACCATGCTATCACAAGCATACCAAATAATTATCTGAAACAACACATGCACATGCACCATACATGCCATCAGTATAAGCACTTTGCAATACCAAATTCATCACCAAGCCAATTTTTCAGCACATGATTTCACACTCCGTTTATTTTTATAAAACGTATTGACTTTGCACAAAGCTTATGGTTACGTTGCAATTGAAAAGTATACGAGAGAAAATAACTTAGATGCTCTCACTTATTTATTTTAGAAAATGAAAGAAACAATACTTATGTGGGTGGTAATGAATAAATGAATATGATTGAGAGAGAATAAACATAGGTATAGAAAGAAAAACCTTATTAAATATACATACAAATCTTATACTACTTGCGAATAAGATCATTAAACAAATAAATCTTATAAAAATAAGATGTTTTTTTAAGGAAAAATTTGTATTTAATACAACTTTTGACTCGCATTTACAAAATGATACAACAGTTTCGTATATTTACAAAAAAATCATTGATGTCCGGTTTCTGAATATCGAAAATGCATGTCCGATTCTCCAAAAATCTGAGATGACTTGTTCGGTTATCCAAAAACCGGTGATGGGACTTGTCCTGTTCCTGGTAAACCAATCATGCATGTCCGATTTACCAGAAACTGACCATGGCTTTCTTCTTTCTTTCTTTCTTTTTTTTTGATTTTTTCTGTTTTTCAATTCGAGGTAATTCAAATGCAAATAACTTTCGCTATACAACTCCAAATTCAATGAGACAACTTTCTAAATTTGTGTAAAATCATTTAGATTATGAATATGCAAAAATATTTTAGTTTTGATTATTGTGCATAAAACGATGTCAAAGTCACGGTAAATTTGGATTTTCAAAACCAGTTATTGTGTATTCGGATTTTCAAAAAACCGGTTATTGCGTATTTCCGAAATTAAAATTTCATACCCCATTTGGTTATTTTGGTTATATTCTCTCACTAAAATAGTATATGATGTTTGTCTGCAAGGATACCGCTCCATATAGAATCATAATATGGTTTGAATCAGAACTACCCTCTATATAGAGTCAAAACTACCCTCTATATAGAATCATAATATGGTTTGAATATGATTCTATCGACCTGATCTAGAACCTAGAAGCCACAACTGGTCTAATCTGATTCTCCTGCAGTCAAAAACAATTTCTTATATAATCTAGAATTCATAAACTGAAATGAATTGGACCTAACCCCGAAAAATAAACTTTCAACCACCGATCATCGATGCGCGGACCTCACCTCCATCCTCTGAACCAACACCGTACGTTTCGAATGCAGGAGTTTTGGATGAGTTTTTATAGCGAACAGATCAATTCCTACGAGATTGACCTGAAATCCGCCTTTCAAATCAAGCCTTAGCACACTTGCACTTATCTTTTAAATTAGAGAAATTTTAGGTACATTATAATCTCTACTATAAAGTGAGAGTTTCTTCCCACGTCATTTCATCAAAATTACCAGTTCTGCCATTCTTTAATTACCCACCTCTTTAATTAACCACTTTAGGCGTGAATGGAAGACAGCACACACAGTTCTGCCATTCTTTAATTAACCTCTTTAATTGTAGAATGTAGACCATTAAGGTATTATTTGCACAACATATTTTTTTTCTTGTTTCATGTTATCGTAATAGCAGGACAGCCGTTCAAAATGTAGATACCGTTGCAACGCACGGGCACCTTACTAGTACTCATAGTATATAAGTAGGTAGTTGAAATTAGATCTAGTTGTTGTTTTGTTAAAGGTATTTTCACTACTTTACTACTAAAGGAAGTATAAATAAATTCTAAGTAGTCTGATCTATTGGATCGAAAAGAATGAATGATACCAATTTAATGGATCGAAAAGAATGAATGGTTCATATTAAATCAGTGTACCGTAAAAAGCTCTTAAATTAAGTCCGGAAAATAAATTTGGGAACACCGACCATCGTGCATGGGCCTTGCCTCCATCCACTGCGACTATATTCAAGCTTCCATTATAACCTACACCAACCATATAATTTTCTAAAATGCTATAGCCTGCAATGCAGCTTAGGAAAAAGAAATATTTGGGTCTATGTTAATGGTTTGCTTGTGTCTTCAGAGATACTTTTCATCTTAGCAAAAGCTAGCGCGCATATCATCCATGCAGTATTTTAGTAGTCCCAGCCTACAGGTGGATTTATATTGATATTCAAGGATTCTGTCAGCATATATGTGTGATGCTTTACGTTTTTTAATGTGAGAGTATGAGCTTTCATTTTACTTTCTTTGTGGGAAGGGCAAAAGTGAAATTCTCTTAAAAGAATAATGAGCGGTACCCCTTGCAGACAAACATCATATGCTATTTTAACGAGAGAATATAACCAAAATAACCAAATGGGGTATGAAATTTTAATTTCGGAAATACGTAATAACCGGTTTTTGAAAATCCGAATACGTAATAACTGGTTTTGAAAATCCGAATTTACTGTGACTTGGACATCGTTTTCTGCACAATAATCAAAACTAAAATATTTTTGTATATTCATAATCTAAATGATTTTACACAAATTTAGAAAGTTATCTCATTGAATTTGGAGTTGTATAGCGAAAGTTATTTGCATTTGAATTACCTCGAGTTGAAAAAAACAGAAAAAAGCAAAATAAATAAATAAAAAAGAGCCATGGTCGGTTTCTACTAGGAACCGGACAAGTCCCATCACCGGTTTTTGGAGAACCGGACAAGCCATCTCCGGTTTTTGGAGAATCGGACATGCATTTTCGGTTTTCCAAAAATTAGACATCACTGATTTTTTTTGTAAATACGCAAAACTGTTGTATCGTTTTGTAAATATTAGTCACACAAAAAAAATCATGACAAAGTTGGGGGAACTACGAGTCACAGGCTCACAGCCTCAAAAGCGACGCCCCCGCTCAAACCGGGTACAAAATTACGAGCATCTACTCGTGGCGAAAGGAGCATCCTTGGAATCTCCTTGCCTTGACATTGATCTCCTGGAGGACTGCAACATCGGAGTCCGAGCATCGCGCACGGGATGCCCCTCGAGCGGCGGCCGCCACCCGCTGTGGCCGCTCCTGATGAATACCGCGACGGGAGCCTGGGACACGCCGCGCGCGACTACGTGGAGCCGCTTGGCATGCCCCGCGCACCGGAGAAGGTGGAGAGGCTCCGCGGCCCCCCGAGGCTGGGAATGGGTGTGGGCAGCCTTGAGGACATTGCGGGGTTGTTTAGCAGCAGGGAGTGCGCGCCAGGCGAGAGGTGAGTTCTGTAACTTTTGTTTTGATATTCCAAATCATCATTCAGACTTCATTACGCAAGCCGTAGTAGTTGTTGTTGTTAAGGAGGGTAGGTTGTTGACCTGGTTTCTTCCTCCGAACATGCGAGCTAGTAAGGTTGAATTGTAGCTGAAATATAAAAGCTTTTGCATGATATTGTAACAAACTAACAATTGCACTATTCCAGTGCTAAAAACAGAGCTGAATAATGTAAAAGTAAACGCAGTCACGCTATTTGCCATTTGCTCGTTGTACTCCAATGCCGCAGTAATAAATCGAACTAGATGATACCCCGCGCGTTGCTGCGGGAATTCAAGTATGAAAATGTATAATGACCACATTGAACTCATTTTTTCCCTCTATAGACAAGAAAGAAGTAACTGAGGATAAAATGGTAACCAAGATACCAAGATCCGGCAAAAGATAGAATTTCATATTTGCATGGTGATAATATTGTCAGTGTACATATTCGAGATACTTAATAATATGGTTATAAATTTGACAGTACACATAAATATTGTAGTAATCTCGGCATTGTGCCACCGCAAGCCTTGATTCAGTCTCTAGTCATAAATGAAGACATCATCCTGCAGTTCTTTTTTTAGGGCTTATTGTCCTATAGTCTTTCATTCAGTCAGTTTATTACAAAAAAGACAATAGCAGTATAGCACAGAGTATATGTGACAAAAAGCAATACCTACTATCTTATATGGGAAATAAGTATCATTAAGTATTCTGAAACAAAGAAAAATAGGCATTAATAATTCATGCATAATTGACAGATATTGACAATTATTATAACAAAATTGTTAAAATCAACAGGCACAAAAACAAGAAGTAGATCAAATCAAAAAGAACAAGAGACACAGATTTAACGTGGAAAACCCTTACAGGAAAAAAAACCACAGGTGTCGGTCAACAAAAGATTTCACTATTTTCTAGAGTGTTATAAACACAGGGGATTACAATATGTCTTTCCCGTGTGGCTTACAAGAAGGTATTTATAGATGGTGATGACCTAAGGTCTAAGTCGGAAATAAATCCGTAACAATTTGTACCGCGAGGGGTGGGGGAGGGGCTCTGCCCTCCGCACTCCGCGGGTGTCCCCGGCCGGGTAACTTGATGGGTCAGTCTAGACTCCGCTGATAGTCCGCTCCACTCCGGCCAAAACCTCCCGGCGACGGACCTCCACTGCGCCCCGTCTAGCTTGCCTTCTGAATTTGGCTCATATATCAACACAAAATTGCTTACGGAAAATGCAAACCTCGTCAATAGAAATTGAAGTAGCTTATTGGGAAGGGCGTCACAGTAGCATTCTAGATGCATATGTCCAGATGGCGTACCTGAAATGAGATCCCAGTTTTGAACATTCTGAGCGCTTGATAAATTGAGTGTCGTCAATGTAAGAAAAATGAAGTGAAATTGAGAAACACTGTAACTGAAGGTGAACATCCTCTGGAGGGTCTCATTCATATGGCTCTTCTATACCAAGGTTCAAGGCCACATAAGATCGTATAAGCAATACGTTTGCTGCAAAAGTGTTGTCATAAAAAAAGAACAATGCAAGAGAAAAACAGAGTATACCTTGCTTCGAGATGGAGGGACACACCACCAAAATACCAGATCGGGAGCGCAACATGCATCGAGGAAGATGAATACAATTAGCTCAATAGGAGTAATATGACCAGCCTGCGATGGTATAGAAGAAGGCCAGGTTAGACTGCCCGAAGGGGTGGTGCACTACGACGTTGCTGGGGGACCTGCAGTGGTGGATGTGGATGCCGTCAAGGTAGTTAGATGATAGTCATACCTTATGCCAACTGGTATGAGAATCAATATCACTTCCGTACATGTTTGGTCTATCAGACGAAACACTAGTTTGATGTGTTCATGACTAGGTACCGGCGCAGCCTGTGTATGCTGTATGTTTCTTTTATTGCCGCCCTTCAATCCTCTGTTCTATATTTGGGTGGCAAGAAGCTGTTCACAGATGCGGGAAAGGTTCTTCTGAACATGAGAGTACCTGATCTGTAAGCTGCTACTTCTGTAAGTGATCTCTCTTCAGAGCGATTCAATCGTTATCAAGTCATTTGTACAAATCTGTACATCTTCTGCCCGTGTCGATGATGTTTGTTGTGAGATCACGTGATGAAAAATTGGCTGAGCGATGAATTTGGTATTGCAAAGTGGTTGTGCTCATGGCATGTGTGGTGCATGTGCATGTGTTATTTCAGATAATTAATTGATATGCTTGTGATAGCATGGTAATTGATTTGCTTGATGCAATGCGCTCGTGTGAGTGGTTGCATGGACTGATCATGAGTCAAGTCGTGGACTTGTGCTCGGAATATTGTTTCGTTGTTTGTTCATGTGCAGGTGTTGCTTGAGGTTGAACGTGGTCGGTGATGGGACCGGAACTAGGTTCATGGAGGAACTGAGGTTCGGGACTAGGTTCAGGGAGGAACTGAGGTCCTAGTGGTCGATGATGTCATGCGGAACGTTCGCAGTAGAGAACGGTGCACGTGAAGACGAGTGAGTCACGCGGTAGCGGCAAGCGGGCCATACGCGTGCATGCGAGATTTTAGAGCAGTGTGCATATATTTGGGCCATATGAAATTAGGCCAAGGATATGTATGCATGTATCCAGTTAGAGATAAGATAGGGAGGTACTTGTTTAGGACTCTTAAGGTGGATATCACGTTGGTCACGGACTCTTTTTGAGTACCGAGTCGAAGTCTCGTTCGGTCAGGAAGTGCGTACATGACAGCCATATAAGGGCAGGGCATTGCCCGTGTAATTGGTGGAGTAGTTCCTTTGGATTAGCCGCACGCACAAAACACGAAAAAGAAGAAGCGACCGGAACAAGAAGCCGAGGCGGAGCACCTCCTGATAGCAGCCGAACAAAAAGAAAAGGTGACCAGGACGTCAAGCGAAGCTCCAGAAGCGGTGCAATTCGGTGGACCTTGGCCGTCGCGTGAGATCAGGCTCGGTGGTTTGAGTCAACCAAAGACGCGTCGTGCGTGACGTGCATATATTTTGCTATGACTTGGAAGTCTATGTGGTAACCATGCAATACAAATCCTCTTAATTATTTTATGCACTTTGGATTGAATGCAAGCTCTTCCGTGTTGCATTGTTCTGAAATAGTGCTAGGTAGTGCTAATGCTTCACGCATTGTTTAATTGGTATGGTCTTGAACTGCTATATTAGTGCGTAAGGTGTTTACAGAACTTGTTATATTTTAACATGCGAAGTTGGTTAAGGTTCATTTAATTTACAAGTTTAATCTATTTTACTTCCATAATCCTAGATTAAGTATTTTAGATTGTTTCTTGCAGTTGGTTAATATTTATTAATTTCCAGAATTAATAAAAACAAAAATTAGGGTTAGATTGATTTACGTCATAATCGATCTGATCAACTTACGAAAATCATATCTTTCGATCCGTAGATCCGATTGAGCCTATTCTTATTTGGTTAGTTTTTAAATCTAGTTTCTACAGTAAAAAGTCTACGTCAATCCGACGGTTGAATCTCCGGGAATTCGCGATTTAATGAACATCTATTAAACTGTTTTTGCGTTAAACCGAAGCAATATTTTATATTTTGTTTAGGGGGTTTAAAGAATCATTAAAAAATTGTTTTAGCACCTGCTCAATCATTCACCCCCCTCTGATTGACGCCATCCGATCCTACAAGTGGTATCAGAGCCAGGTTAAGGTATGGCGTCAGATAAGTATGTTAATCGTCCTCCTATGCTTAATGATTCAAATTTTTCTTATTGGAAGAGTCGCATGCAATCCTATATTGAAGCTCAAGGTAATGATGTTTGGCGCAAAGTTTCTACTGTTTTTGATGTTCCTGATATAGTCACCAATGATAACAAAGTATATGTTGATTTGAATGCTAAAGCTAGAAACTTGATTTTTCAAGGAATTTCTGAAAAAGAATTTGATCGAGTTTCTCATCTACGATCTGCTTATTCTGTTTGGAAGACATTATGTGACTATCATGAAGGTTCTACTAAGATTAAGAAAGTGCGCAAAAATATTTACCAAAAGGATTTTTCTGATTTTGCTATGAGACCAGGTGAATCAATTGATGATCTTTTCTCTCGATTTGAGAAAATCTTGTGTAATTTGCGTGGTGTTGGAGTTACTAATTCAGTTGAGGATAACGCTAGTAAAATTTTGAGATCTCTTAGTCCTGAATGGCGCATGGTTGTTACTGCAATTAATCAAACTGTTGACTTGGATACTTTGACCATGGATGATCTTTATTCTAGGCGAAAACTTATGAGATGGATTCTTTGTCACCTAGTGATAATAAATCCTCTACACATGCACTTGTTGCTAACTTGACACTTCGCCTGGATTACCATCTTTTGGTTCCTTGTCTGCATTGGCTTCTTTTTCAGATGAACAGTTTGAGATGCTTCCTGAAGAAGATCTTGTGCTCATCTCCTCACGTGCTTTTAAAGCACTCAACAATTTGAGGATGAGGAGGCGTGGAGGCACAACTTCGAGGTCCTTCAACTGTTTTGAGTGTGGCCTTCCCGGGCATATTAAAGCAAACTGTCACAAGTTGAAGAAGAAGGAAGAAAGGGAACCGGCACAACGCAGCTCAAGACACACTACCCCTAGGCATCCCAATTTTTGAAAAGTTGCTAAGAAAGTCTTAGCCGCCATAGAGGAGTGTGATCTTAGCGATGTGGACTTTGAGAGTGATGATGAGCCACATGACAAGAAGAAGGACAAAAAGGGAGATCCTGATGATGACTTCACCGGGATGTGTTTCATGGCTAGAAGGGATAGCGACAACGACTCCGACCTTGAAGAGGTGAGACCTTCTTATGATGACCTTGAGTATGCCATGGTTAAATTAGCTTCAGAACTTAAAAAATCTAAGAAGGCTCTTAAAGAAAAAGATCTAGAAATTGATAGTTCCAATTCTGAAATTACAAGGCTTAGATCTTTAATTCCTGATGATGATTCTTGCAAATCTTGTGATATGCTACAATCTGAAGTTATTACTTTAAGGAATGTTCATGCTTCCCTGTTACATCAAAATGAGAAACATATTAAACATGCTAGCTGTTCCACTGATGATTTGCATGGTTTAATCTCTTGTCCTAAATGCTCAATTCTTGAATTGAAATTGAAAGATGCAAATGCTAGAGTTTCTCAGATGACTAATGACATGCTCACTCATGAGGTTCTTTCATGCTCTACTTGTCGCAAACAGAAAGAGAAAGTTGATATTCCTTGCAATAATTGTCTTGTGCTCTCTCGAAAAGTTGATTACTTGGAAAAGTCTTTAGAGCGTTTTACTACAGGAAAGAAAAACCTAAATATGATTTTGGATCAATCAAAAGTCAGCACTCATCATAAAGGTTTAGGTTTTGATCCTTATGCTCATCACAAATCACATGCTCCTACTGTTGTTAAAGTTCTTGAAAGTGGAAAGTTTGAAATTGTCAAAGAGCCTGAGAAAACTGTTTTTAAATCTGCTGGAATTTTATCTTCTACTATGATGAGTGCAAATGTTGCTTCTAATTCCAAAGCTAAACATCATATTAAATACACTTGCACTCACTGTGGTAAAGATGGCCATTTAGTTCAGTTCTGTTTTAGACTAGCTAAACAGCAAAGGAGAGAAAGGTTCAATGCTAAGTCTAATGTCAGAAAGGCACACTCTGCTTCTCATTATGATAAAAATCCTCGTGTTATGTCTACTGGTTTCATTGGTCGTATGTCTCAATCTTTGGATTCCTAAAACTCTTTTATCTAACTTGAGTATTGAGACATCGACATTCCCTTTGTGTAGGTTGTGCGAGAGAGGAAGGAGAACATATGGTTCATAGATTTTGGATGTTCACGTCATATGACTGGAGATTCAAAATGGTTCTCCTCCCTCACACAAAGTTCAGGTGATGATGTTATCACTTTTGGCGACGATTCAAAGGGACGGATTCTTGGAAAAGGAATTGTGCGAGTCAATGAAAACTTCGTTCTCAAGGATGTAGCTTTGGTAAGTAAGCTCAAGTATAATTTGCTCTCAGTCTCTCAGTTGCTTGATGAAGATCTTGAGGTGAGATTTAAGAAAAATTCTTGTCGTATATTAGATGTTTCCGAAAATCTAGTATGCAACATCACTCGCATTGGCCGCTTGTTTAAAGGTGATTTTTCATATCCAACATCTGAAACTACATGTCTTGTCTCCCAAGTTTCTAAAGATTTAACTTTTTGGCATCGTAGACTTGGTCATATTGGTTTCGATCATCTTTCACGCATAAGTAAATCAAACTTGCTTAGAGGTTTGCCTGAATTAAAGATTGATAAAACAAGTAATTTGGTTTGCTCCTCCTGTCAACATGGAAAAATGACTGCATCTCCACACTTTCCTATTTCTCTTTGTTATAACTAATGCTCCAGGTCAGCTTCTACATATGGACACTGTTGGACCTGCTAGAGTGAAATCTGCAGGAGGTAAGTGGTATGTTCTTGTTATTGTGGATGATTATTCTAGGTACTCTTGGGTATATTTCTTGTCTACCAAAGATGAAGTTTTTGAATGTTTTCAAGAGCTTGCATTAAGGTTGTTTAGGGAATTGCCTGAAGCACTTAAAGTAATTAGGAGTGATAATGGAGGAGAATTCAAGAACACTCTTTTTGCTTCATTTTGTTCCAAACATGGTATTGAGCATCAATTTTCTTCTGCTCGTGTTCCTCAACAAAATGGTGTAGTTGAAAGGAAAAATCGTACATTGGTTGAGATGGCTAGGACTATGCTTGATGAATTTTCAACTCCTAGGAAGTATTGGGCTGAAGCTATATCTACTGCTTGCTATGTTTCAAATAGAGTATTTTTGAGAGCAAAGCTACATAGAACTTCTTATGAACTTCGTTTTGGTCGTACCCCTAGCATCTCTCATATGCGTGTTTTTGGTTGCAAATGCTTTATTCTCAAACATGGAAATCTTGATAAATTTGAATCTAGATGCTAAGATGGACTTTTTCTTGGTTATGCTGTTCATACTCGTGGTTATCGTGTGCTGAATTTAGAGACTAACAAAATCATTGAGACTTGTGAAGTCACTTTTGATGAGGCTAGTCCCAGTACTAGACCCGACTCTTCAGGGACACAGGTGACTTGCGGTTCTGAAAATATCTTTTTGGAAGAAAGTGATGATGAAGATGAAGATGACAGTGGCAATCAAGTTGACAACCCAGCCCAGTCAGACCAGCCACAGGAAGAAACTCAAGCAACTATAGAATCCTCACATGATGCTCGTACATGAGACAACTCGAAGTTTACGCACCAATGCACATACAACGTAGACATCCTCACAGACGAGATGATTGGTGAGTTAAACGTCGTGTACTTGAAACAGTACAATACTAATGCCTCATATGCTCATACTGCTTTTGTTGCATCGTTTGAACCCCAAGATGTAAGTCACGCTTTATCTGATGAGTCTTGGATTAATGCCATGCATGAGGAACTTGAGAATTTTGAGCGCAATCAGGTTTGGGTCTTAGTTCCACCTCCTGTAGGTCATAATATTATTGGAACTAAATGGGTATTTAAGAATAAACAAAATGAAGATGGGGTTGTTGTAAGAAATAAAGCTAGGTTGGTTGCTCAAGGTTTTACTCAAATTGAAGGACTTGATTTTGATGAAACTTTTGCACCTGTTGCAAGACTTGAAGCCATTAGAATTTTGTTGGCCTTTGCTGCCTCTAAAGGTTTTAGATTGTATCAAATGGATGTTAAAAGTGCTTTTCTTAATGGCTTCATCAATGAGGAGGTTTATGTTAAGCAACCACCTGGTTTTGAGAATCCCAAGTTACCAGATCATGTTTTCAAACTATCAAAAGCTTTATATGGTTTAAAACAAGCACCTCGGGCTTGGTATGAGCGTCTTAAATCATATTTGCTAAAAAATAATTTTGTAATGGGCAAAGTGGATAAAACTTTATTTTCACTCAAGCATGGCAATGATCTCTTACTTGTTCAGATTTATGTGGATGATATCATCTTTGGAGGTACTTCTCATGCTCTTGTTGCTAAGTTTTCAGACACTATGAGCAGGGAATTTGAGATGAGTATGATGGGTGAGCTCACATACTTTTTGGGCTTACAAGTCAAGCAAACAAAGCAAGGTATCTTTATTCATCAAACAAAGTACACAAAAGATCTTCTTCGACGTTTTGAGATGGATACATGCAAACCAATTTCCACACCAATTGGTACAACAACTGTTTTGGATCCGGATGAAGAAGGAGAAACGGTTGATCAAAAGGAGTATCGAAGGATGATTGGGTCGCTTCTTTATCTCACCGCTTCAAGGCCAGATATACACTTTGCTGTGTGCTTATGTGCTCGTTTTCAAGCTTCTCCACGTGCCTCTCATCGACAAGCGGTAAAACGAATTCTTCGCTATTTACAATCCACTTTAGAGTTTGGCTTATGGTACTCTTCATCATCTTGTTTATCACTTAGAGCCTACTCTGATGCTGATTTTGCGGGTTGTAGAATTAATAGGAAAAGTACATCTGGAACATGTCACTTTATTGGTACATCTTTAGTTGCTTGGTCATCTAGAAAACAAGTTTACATTGCTCTCTCAATCGCTTGAATCGACTTTGTTCTTTCTGCTTGCATGTTGTGCACAAGTGCTTTGGATGATTTCAACTTTAAAGGATTTTGGATTATATTTAGATAGTGTTCCACTTTTCTGTGATAACACTAGTGCTATCAATATTGCTAAAAATCCAGTGCAACATTCTCGAACAAAGTATATTGATATTCGCTATCATTTTCTTCGAGATCATGTGGAAAAGGGAGATGTTGTTTTGCATTTTGTTGATTCTGAGTTGCAACTTGCTGATATTTTCACAAAACCACTTGATGCTTCTCGATTTGCTTTTCTAAGAGGAGAATTGGGAGTTGTGCATCCCATGAGCCTGTTTTGAGGGGGAGTTTCCTTGCCAAGTCTTTTAGTTGATGAGCTTACTTTATCATATTTCTTTATATATTATGTAATTGAGCTGAAATACGACAATCTAAATTGCTTTACTTGAACTAAAAGTGACATTGCGGAATTCCTTGGTTAGATTGTCTATAGCTAAATACTCTGTGATATCTTACTCTTCTAGGCTTGATATTGAATCTTCTTGACAAATTTGGGCTATGGAGCAAGTGTGTTTTCAGCTTTACTCTTTCAAAAGGCCTTTTTAATCTCTTTGCATGTTTACAATCAAACAAAAAGAAAAAGCAAAGGGAATCAATAAAAAGGGGTTGTTAAAAGCAAAGGTCTCAAGTTGTGCGCTTCAGACTTGCTTTCCTCTAAAAAGATAAGATGTATGCTTCAAGCATGCCATTCCCTAAAAAGACAAGATGTATGCTTCAAGCATGCCACTCCGATAAAATAAAAGAAGTATGCTTCAAGCATGCCACATGCAGTTTATCGTTTTTAAAAGATTAAATTGGCCTACTAGATTGGAGTTGAAACTACTTGCTCGCCATGAGTTGTTAGTTGCTTCAGTTTTGAGCCTTGCTTTTCTGCTGAGATCTTGCTTAGTACTTGGTTATAGTTGACTGAATTGAGGTTGAGATGCATGTCATTCCCTAACTTGTTAAAATCACATTAAGTTCATGTATTTTGCATATTATGTGATATATAAGGATATATGATCGAATGAACTCATCTTTTCCTATCTTGGCACTCCTTTGTTTCTCTTTTGTGAAATCATTGCTAAAGGAAAATTTTTGAACATGTTGTTCTATCATTTGTATTCTTGATGAATCCATTGTCAAAGGGGGAGAAGTTTGGGGGAGAATTTTGGGAGAAGTTTGGACACATTGCACATTCATTCACATTTTTCTTCTTAGGGGGAGATTTGTTTATTTCATCTAGGGGGAATTTTTCATTTTGTCAAAGTGGGAGATTTTGTGTTTTTCACTTTGGCTTTTGATTTAATTTTTTTTTTCTAATGAGGAGAATCCCATTGTTCAGTTCTAAGTGGTGTTGCCAATGTTTTCATCAAGGGGGAGATTGTGAGATCACGTGATGAAAAATTGGCTGAGCGATGAATTTGGTATTGCAAAGTGGTTGTGCTCATGGCATGTGTGGTGCATGTGCATGTGTTATTTCAGATAATTAATTGATATGCTTGTGATAGCATGGTAATTGATTTGCTTGATGCAATGCGCTCGTGTGAGTGGTTGCATGGACTGATCATGAGTCAAGTCGTGGACTTGTGCTCGGAATATTGTTTCGTTGTTTGTTCATGTGCAGGTGTTGCTTGAGGTTGAACGTGGTCGGTGATGGGACCGGAACTAGGTTCATGGAGGAACTGAGGTTCGGGACTAGGTTCAGGGAGGAACTGAGGTCCTAGTGGTCGATGATGTCATGCGGAACGTTCGCAGTAGAGAACGGTGCACGTGAAGACGAGTGAGTCACGCGGTAGCGGCAAGCGGGCCATACGCGTGCATGCGAGATTTTAGAGCAGTGTGCATATATTTGGGCCATATGAAATTAGGCCAAGGATATGTATGCATGTATCCAGTTAGAGATAAGATAGGGAGGTACTTGTTTAGGACTCTTAAGGTGGATATCACGTTGGTCACGGACTCTTTTTGAGTACCGAGTCGAAGTCTCGTTCGGTCAGGAAGTGCGTACATGACAGCCATATAAGGGCAGGGCATTGCCCGTGTAATTGGTGGAGTAGTTCCTTTGGATTAGCCGCACGCACAAAACACGAAAAAGAAGAAGCGACCGGAACAAGAAGCCGAGGCGGAGCACCTCCTGATAGCAGCCGAACAAAAAGAAAAGGTGACCAGGACGTCAAGCCGAAGCTCCAGGAAACGGTGCAATTCCCGGTGGACCTTGGCCGTGCGTGAGATCAGGCTCCCGGTGGTTTGAGTCAACCAGCACGTCGTGCGTGACGTGCATATATTTTGCTATGACTTGGAAGTCTATGTGGTAACCATGCAATACAAATCCTCTTAATTATTTTATGCACTTTGGATTGAATGCAAGCTCTTCCGTGTTGCATTGTTCTGAAATAGTGCTAGGTAGTGCTAATGCTTCACGCATTGTTTAATTGGTATGGTCTTGAACTGCTATATTAGTGCGTAAGGTGTTTACAGAACTTGTTATATTTTAACATGCGAAGTTGGTTAAGGTTCATTTAATTTACAAGTTTAATCTATTTTACTTCCATAATCCTAGATTAAGTATTTTAGATTGTTTCTTGCAGTTGGTTAATATTTATTAATTTCCAGAATTAATAAAAACAAAAATTAGGGTTAGATTGATTTCTGTCATAATCTGATACAGTCAACTTACGAAAATCATATCTTTCGATCCGTAGATCCGATTGAGCCTATTCTTATTTGGTTAGTTTTTAAATCTAGTTTCTACAGTAAAAAGTCTACGTCAATCCGACGGTTGAATCTCCGGGAATTCGCGATTTAATGAACATCTATTAAACTGTTTTTGCGTTAAACCGAAGCAATATTTTATATTTTGTTTAGGGGGTTTAAAGAATCATTAAAAAATTGTTTTAGCACCTGCTCAATCATTCACCCCCCCTCTGATTGACGCCATCCGATCCTACATTTGTTACTTCTATTTTAGCTTCCTGTGCAATATCTGTTCACTGACAGTTCATATCCTATGTCTTTTCCTTGTAGAGCGAGTGGCTGCCACTTCATGCCGTTGCTGCATCAGGGGACTTCTATCTATTGGACAATCTTCTAAAGCACAATGTGGACATAAATGCTCTTGATAAGGTAATTGCTACTGTAAACGTTGAGCTATCTCATCTTAACAGGTATATGCCTAGAAAGCTTGGTTTGTTTGTGATACCATCATCTTTCATTGGGCCTTTTCCTGGTTTCCTCCGGATGGTTTACCAGCAATTCATAAAGCAATTCTTTCAAAGAAGCATGCTATTATCAACTATGTTTTAAGGAATTCAGCAAATCCATTCATCCATGATAAAGTGAGTATGCCCTATATTTAGAAAGCTTGGAAACAGGCTTTAAGAAGACTAGAATAATACTTGGAAGTTACTTGGCTTCAATCTTGTTCTTTGAGTATTTGCGTCTATTTAATTTATTTTTTCCAATAAGCATGCTATTATGAACTATCTCTTAAGGAATTCAGCAAATCCATTCATCCATGATAAAGTGAGTATGCCTGCCCTATGTTTAGAAAGTTTTTTTTCTTTTTTTGAAAAGCAGCCGAAGCCGAAATTAAATTAGGAGTATAAAGGTTTACAAGAGGGTTTTTAGTCCTTGAGCACCATAATTCGAGCAAGCAGAGTTTTTAGTCCTTGAGCACCAGCTAGACCTCAATTGAAAGCCTCGTCCTTGATGGTTTGCAGGATTTCATCATTTGAAATGTAGATATTTTTGGATACTCTGTTATTACGTTCTTTCCACCATTGCCAGCAAATTAGAATTATGAGAGATTTGACGCCTTTCCTGAGTTCAGTCTGGTAACCAACTTGCTAAAGACTCCAAAGTTCTAGTTGTTGGCTGTGGATCCAATGTTCAGGATGGAGCAAAGTTACCCGTATCCACTGAGCAATGGCTGACCACAAGGAACATGTTTAGAAAGCTTGGAAACAGCCTTTACGAGCCTTGAATAATACTTTGAAGTTACTTGCCTTCAATCTTGTTCTTTGAGTATTTGCGGCTATTTAATTTGTGCTAATATATATCGCCACTGATAGGCATTTTTGCGGTAGATTGCACTTCTGGATTCATTCTTGTTCCATGCAGTTTTCTATTTTTTACCGTTTGCATAGATGTTTTTTTTGGTTAATTGTGTTGATTTAATTCAAACAACTAACAGTGCAATTTTGGTGATATAGGATGGTGCAACCCTAATGCATTATGCTGTCCAAACAGCAATAAAGACTTGCTGTACAATGTTTACATCAATCGCCCAGAAGATGATGTATGTTAAGCTTTGGAATTGTTTTGCTTTATTTTCTTTTCTGATGGATTGACTGCTTAACTCGTCCAATTTGCAGTGTGGCTAGACACCACTGCATCTTGCTGTGCAAACACAGAGAACCGATATTGTGAAGCTACTCTTAATAAAGGGCGCTGATAGAACTTTGAAAACTCAAGTAAGTAATGCTTGTTTTATAGTAGTTCTCAAATGATTCAGTAACGACATATTTTTGGATTGGCTGGGTTCTTGTAAGGTTGTTTCACATAAATTACCTATTCCTGTAAAGATATCATGTTCTCATGCTCAGTATTGTCATTGACTCATTGTTTGTCATCCATTTGTAGTGTCCTGATTTTAGATGGTAGCTTAGGACACAAGTATGAGCACTATTATATTCGTACATTTTTTCTTGGACAATATTTTGTACTAAATGAGAAGGTAATTTTGTTTCGTACGTACTACAGGATGGATTGACCCCTTTGGAGTTGTCTCCGGTTGGGTCATTATGCGAGGACCTATGAGCTTATCAAATTACTCAAGAGCTTTCGACTACCAAAGCAACATGACTCACTTTAGCACTTATCAAATCCGTCAAAGTTGCTGAAGTTTATTTGTAGAGCTTGACTTGCTGGGAGAACTTTTTCAGTGCATGAGGGAATTGGTTCAAGTTCCAGATAGGTACAGTTCTGTTACACTGTTTTTAAGCATTTATGCTATTTCGTTGACCTGACTGGAAACAACTGGTGACAGAAAGCGGTTGCTTCTGGAGGGAAATGAACAAACCGGGTTATGGTCTGGCCATGAGAACGGGAAGGCAAACTTGTGGCGACCCGCATAATTAGTTCGGGGTACCAACAGTAATACTGTCATTACACCAAGTTAATTACACAAATTTTAGCATAGGAGTTAACAAAGTATCGGGCAACCCGACACTTTATCATTTACTATACTGTATTTAGAGTGTTGCAGCAGAACAATAATTAGAGACTGAAATAGAACCTTTATTATAGTCTATTGAGCCACGCAGGGCAACATGTCCTTTACAATAAATATACATTAAATCCAAGTACAACAAAAATATAACACAACCATTTATTAACCTGATGACCCCCCAAAACTGGGACATGGTCTACTAAACCCCTGGTCCTCTTGATAGTACTAGTAGTAGTCCTCCTGTAAGAACTGGTCTTGCGTACAATCCTCACCCCACGCCTCGTAGGTGGAACCATGGGACTCACCTTCTAAGCAGAGGGGGATGTAAGCAAGAGTGAGTATGGGAGTACTCAACAAGCATTATTAGCAAAAATGCAACAGATAAAATTTTATCTCAATCTAATTCAAATCCACCTAATGATCATCTTCGCTCAAATCTATTTTTACAGAAAAGTAGGTTTTCTTTGAGGGCTGTTTATTTTAAATTTTCTAAAAATAGCTACTCACATTGTATATGAGGAAGACTTGTCTTCCGTAATCTCCAATCCAAAAGACTGGCATGAATTCATGATTTTACCATGCGTAGGTTTGTATCACTTTACCCATAGTGACCTCATCCTGTGAGAACCCATAATATTTATCACTAATCCAGTATTAGATCTCCAACCATAAACTCAAGTCAGGGACATCTATCCCAAGTTGCCCCACAACCTTGCAGATATAGTTATACTCCGACCATGCGCCATCGGTAATAACTCTACACATGGCTTCAAATATAGTGCCACAAATTGGCCTGCACCTCCCGGCCTACCTAATATCTCAAAGGTACACCCCTAGATTTCTTACCCAATGTGGAGATTCTAATACTTTCCTAGGACAACCTTTTCTGACCGATTTCACACACTATATTTGATACTGAATTTACGGCTCATTGCCCAAGTGTTAGTTATTTGACCTTATATTATAGCCTATGTAGAGGACCCACCGGTACGACAATCCTTCTCATTGGCGCATATTAAACATACGCCAAATAATCCATTCACTAGATGAACCAATCCAATATCAAATCCAATTATCAACCCATCGAGCCATCCATTCACAATCCATATGTCCAACGCATTCAATTTAAGGTTTTTATTTGCCATATAAGTTTTCCAATGCAGTGATGATTTATGTAATTATAGAAAAGCATTTGAAAAACATTTAATAAGACATGATCAAGGGAAGCTTGCCTCGTATAAAATCTGAATGTTCAGCCTTGCTCAAATGTTGGAGATGGTGGTCTGGTTGGTGCAATTCTTCTCCTAAAAATTATAGTATATTAATTTTATGGCAATAAATTTTGAACATGATTCATGGCGTCCAACCATTTCCAACAATTGCAATATTATTTTGAAAAAAGGTGTTAATTCTTATTTTTAGCTGTACATGTATTTACAAGTTTTATACAACTGATTATTTAATGAAATGAGGCTATTTACTATCATTTTGATTTTCTTAACATTCAGCCAGAAGTTTGGCTAAACTAATCGCGGTTCGCAACGATCAACCCATTTTCTAATTTTTGCCCCTTCTTTTCTTTTCTCTCCTCTCTCTTTTCTTTCTTTACTGGAGCCGAGCTCCTCTAGCCCAAGCTCTCTCTAACTCTCGGTTTCTCCTCCTCTTTTCCCAGTTCGGCCGAACTCCCTAGCCGAGCACTCCCTCTCCCTACTTCTTCTACTTCCCTTGCTCCCTATGGCTTTCGGTGCTGCGTCTCCTACTCAGCTTGGCGTTGGCCTCCACAAGCTAACGTCTGCCTGGCCGCTGCCTGGCTTTGGCCCCTCCCGTAGCCGAGCTCGATCTCTACCCCGACCTAGCGCAACTAGGCCTCTCTCTTCCTGCTGCCTTTACACGGTTTGTTCCTAGGGTTCTTGCTTCCTTACTACTGGATTTTGGGGCTTTGCTTTACAGTTTGTTGGTGGCTTGAGTTGAGCATGGTTACATGTGTTCAAAGGTGAGATTTGTGCTGTGGTTTCAAGGTGAGCAAGGTCGATGATGATTCTAGGGGTGGTGTCCTAGGTTTGAGGGGGCGGGGTGATGACAGTGGCTATGCACGCACACCGAGGAGTGCATGGTGATGGCCAGGACGCTTCTCACGACCCCTAGGGTTACCCTCCTACTGAGACCACGATGGATTTTCCTGATCTACTTACTACTCTACCCGGTCTACTTATTTAACATACTACACTGCTATACTACTACTACTACTATCTTATTTGTGCTTTTGATGGCTTGGTTCGGTTCTGTGAAGAAGTTGGGGTCGACAGTGAAGGGTGGTTGAGGTCCTCTGCTCCTTCTTGCTCGGTTTGGCTATGCTCCTTCTGGCTCCTCCCCTCTGGTGGCTCTTCTTTCAGCCTTATCCTCCTTGCTCTCGGCTTCGGCTAGAGCTCCTAGTTCTTGCTCCCCCTCCCCCCCTCTCGATATAGGAAGTGGCGATGGGGGAAAGGAGTGGCTGTGTGCCTTGGCTTTCTCTCGGTTGGAAATGGAGAAAGGGAGAAGTATGAGCTATTGCCTGGCTATGCTTCGATTCTGGTGAAGGCAAAAGGGAAGTGAACCTATTGTGCTTGTCCTTATCCTATCTATTGTGTTCTACTTACTACTTTACCCCTGGGTCTTTTACATTATTATTGTGGAGCAGCTTGGTCCTTCGCGGTTCACTAATGCAAACCTTGGTTATAAAGTTACACAAATATTAAAGCATGAATGAAAGGTAGATGGTGATTACTTATCCCTTCGTTTGCTTCAAGATTTATGCAACTTGTATTAGGAGAAAAAGCATAGAGTCACTCCTCAAAGTTTAATTGCACACTACACTTTAAACTAGATGCTTAATTGATGCATTTACTTAATTGAATTTCTAGGGTCCTTACAAAACCTTCCAAAGATCAATGCTGTACATTTTTTTGAGGTTAGTCACCGAGCCATCTCTGGTTATAGATAAAATCAAATCACTGATGTCACACAATTGTGATGGGATTTGCATATCTATATGTTTAGAATGGCATTATCTTCTCTTTCAGGTCAATTGACGTAGTGTTAGGTGATATTCCTAGCATCTTATGACACGAATATTCATCAAGAAATTGTGTTGTTTTCATGGTTTTGTCCTTTGTGTCCAGATTATTAGTACATCTTTTCATTGCTCAGGCAGAAAAAAAAAACCTTCAACTTTCCTCGCGGTATGTCAAGGGGCCGAAGGTGTACTTATACCAGGGGCGGATACAGGCCCCGGGCTACCCGTGCTGCAGCCCGGGGCATAGTTCCGAAAGCCCATTAAATTTTTTTAAAAAACTATTGAAAAATAATTAAAAACAGAGATTTAATTTAAGATCAGTTAGTCCAGCCCGGGGCTTGGGCCTGGGCTGGCTCCGCCCCTGCTTATACCTATATATTCTTCATATCAAATTTTCTTGTAATGCAAGGGATTTTATACATGTTAATTTGTGATACATTAGGGGAATTCTCTTATGAAACAGTGGTTCCGTCGTTGTCTTGGTGCAATGCATTTTACCATGTTTGGTTTCTTGGCGCTCATATATATTACCTCCATTGTAGCCCAGAGGATTCCCACAAGCAGGCCGCCCCACGTCACCCATTGGCAATTTTACTAAAATATCCTTCTATTTCTCCGAATTACAGATAGATCTCTACGAATTTACGAATAGATTCTTTACAATTTTTTGTGAGGGGATGAAAAAATTCCCATGCTTGATGTTTCATATACTCTGAGGCTCTGAGCTGGTTTGACACACGTCATCTGGAAACAGAGCTGTTACAATTGCATTCTTCCAGTGGAGCTGTACTCGAACTCATCGTCCCTGGGCTTGTAGAGATGTGGGAAGATAAGCACTTTATTACATCTAATTACTTGATCAGTAACTGGTTATTTGCCTTAAAATACCTTCAGAAATTTATTCATGATGCATTCTGATTTTTAGCCAAGTCAGAGATAGTCCCTAGTTCGCTGATTTCAGATACGGCATAAACAAAGTCGTGCCAGTTCTTCTTGCGTACGTGCGTGGTGCAGGGCGCCTTTATACTTGTAGCACGTTTAAACGACCAAAACATGCTAGTACTAGTAATCTACCAGGTAGGTAGCATGCGCGGCACGCCGCACGAGCGAAAAAAATCAGAAAGATTGGGCGTGGGAAGCGGTTTTTTAGAGGGAGACTAGGGAACGGTATACCGTTGCAATGGTATAGCTGTGAAACTTATGAAACTTTCAGTTTCAGTGTTTAGTTTCATCGGTTTCATGTTTCATCAGTTTTTAGTGCTAAGTTTCATGAGTTTCAGTGTAAAAATTCATAAGTTTCATGAGTTTCAGAGGTATACCGTTCCTACGGTATACCGTTTCTTAGTTTTTTATTTTTTATTTTATTTTTTGGATGATAAGATGGGCTTAAAAAGGATAAAAGTGGACTTTTTTGGGAAAAAAAACAGACCGGAATGTATTTTTAATTTTTTTGGAGGACTTTTCATTAAAAAACGGAAGAATGGACTTTTTTTTGCGAAAAACGGTCTTCTCGTGAAAATTAGGAACGATCTGGATCGTTGGAAGGCACGATCAGATGGTCGGGGCGCAACCCGCGCCACGTGCCAGGCGGGAAGTGGGCGACGGTGCGTGAAGCGCAGAGAGCGCTCGAAACCTCCAAACTTTGTTTATAGGAGTATTACATATCATGAAGCGACTGGAATCCAGGTTGTCTCCGCGCTTCCATACGTTTCAGGCATATTGTCCTCCAATCAGGTCGCTTCATCCTTCCCAGCTGTCGGATTGTGTCCCAATCAGTGCGATGGATCTCTACGCGTCCTGCCCTCGATGCTTCGAGAGGCCTCCAAGCGATGCGACGTCTGCCCCAGAGACCTCGAGTACGCATAGCATAAGAAAGTTAAACATCTATAAGAAAATTGCATGCTTAAAGCTAAAAACAAAATCCAAAAGGCAAACGGCTAGTTGAGGGGCTGTGCACCTCCAAAAGCCACATTAGGCAGGGAGGTGCTTCCGGCTATGGCTTCGCTTGGTGGTCTCCCTCCCTGCATCAATTGCCCGCCTTGGCTCCTCCATTCGGTGCCTCCTCCATCGCCCGCCTCCTCCGCTCCTCCTGATCCCCGCCTCACCGACTCCCCTATTGCGCGCCCTCGTCGACTCCATCAAACCCGGTCGCCCTCCTCGCCGCCTCCACCCCTCCCGATCGCCTCCTACCCAACTCTGCCCCTCCCGGCCGAATCCGTCCCCACCCCCCTATCGGCCTCCTTGCTATGCCCCTCACAGCTGCCTCGGTCGCCGCCTCCCCGGTCGGCCTCCCTCTCGGCCATCTCCACCCCTCCCAGATGACTCCGCCCCCGCCTCCCTGCTCCGCCCCTCACGGCCACCTTGGTCCCCACCTCACCGACGGCCTCCCTGCTTGGCCGTCTCCTCCCGGCTCGGTTGTCGCCTTCGCGTCTCCTATGAATAAAAGCCACAGCCAACAAGCTAGTTTACCAAATGGCCTATAAAAAAAAGCACAGCCGTTAGCTAAAGCTGCTTTACAGCCCAGCAAATCAAAAGTAGTTTTCCAGTACAGCCACAGCCTCGCATACAGGGCTGAACTAGTCTATGCGCCTTTGTGTTCCTATGTGAAGTTGACAACCAGAGTAGTATTCAACGGTGGTGGTGGTAGCATGGAAAGACTCGAACTGGTTTTTTCTCACAGTACAGTACAGCACAGCACAGCACAGATAGAGCTCACCTCGCCGGCAAATCAACAACTCACAGCATGGCGACCAGACTGGCAAAGCAACACTTCGCAGCAAAGCTCCACGCATGCAAGTGGCGGCGCGGCATTATCGATCAAACACCGAAGTAGAGGAGGAGGAGACGATAGTTAGCGAAGGGGCCTGGGCCTGGGCCTGGGGGAATCTTTGCCTGACGATAGAGGGCGGGCAGGGCCGGTCCGGGCACCGTGCCTCTGATCTACCCATGCTATGCGTGTAAATGCGATGCAGGCCCTGACCAAAGTGACCATGCCCCCTATTCTCTACTCCCTCTTTTTGATGCCCTTTCCCTGCCATCTCATTTATGCTCATATCATTACTTCCATAGTTACTCCTTCTGTCCCACAAAGAGTACATTTTTAGGATTTTTAAGACAGATTAGTGTGCAAGGTAAATGACCAATATGACCCTCATTACTCCATACACAAGCATGCTGATGCTTCGATTTCCACAAGCACTTAAATGAGCATGCATACACTTACAGCTGGGCCCTACGGACTAGAAATGCACTCTTTGTGGGACAAAATTTGAACACTAGAAATGCACTCTTTGTGGGACAGAGGGAGTACTCCTTTGCAAGTCCCAACTACCCACGGCAACTTTACCCTTTTGATTTATGGTGCGCTGTGGAGTACCGGCTACTAGTAATCGGAATTTCTCCTTTACTCTGCCACGGAAGTGGTACCTAGTAATATTATTAGGGCATCTCCAATAGTGCCACTTCAGTTAGCTATAAAAGTGCCAACTCAGCATTTTGCTTAGACTATGTCCAGCGGTTTCCCTTCCCATATTCCCTTCCCATCTCCTGAAGAGAATCCCTTCCCATATTCTCTTCCCTTCCCAGACTGCATCTCCAACAGCATCCCTTCCCTATTCCCTTCCCATCCCTTCATACATATTATAAGAATATACTATAACCGCCAAGGTGTGTACCCTATTTTGTATGGTATATGTATTCCATGTTTTTTTGTTTTATGGCGTACCTTGTAGGATGGAAGTATTAAATTTATATGTGTTGCTTACGCGAGAAGGAAGCAGTAGTTTTATATGTGTAGCTTCCTGGAGAAGCAAGTAGTAATATTTTTTGTGTAGCTTATTGAAGAAGGTAGCAGTAATATCTTATTTGTAGCTTGCCTGAGAAGGAAGTAAAAATCCGTGCTATATATAGAAGGGTGGGTGTGGTGGCAAACATCATGAAAATTGTATCGTTCAACCGATTTGGCAAGGTCGTGCTATATACAAAAGGGTGGGTAGCGATAATATTGATGAGAACCATGAGTTCGTCGATGGTTGGCCGAGCTTTTCTCGGCGAGCTCATCAACTAATTATCTTTGGAGAATGAAGAGGAAGATCTCACTGCGCATTGCCATTGAGGAGGAGGAACGAGCGGCGCAAGAGAGCGTCCCACGGTGGGGGCTCGATTCCCAATCGGCGGTGGTCCACCGAGGACACCTTGAGGGTGCAGCCAGGCTATACAATGACTACTTCTCCGACACACCCGTGTATGGCCATGAATTCTTCAGGCGGAGGTATGTCAGAGGTGGTTATTTTCGACTATGACACCCGCTATTGCATTCATATGTGCTATGCCCGTCTGTGTTCGGATGAGCAGAACCTCTTTGTTAGGATTGCAAGTCTTTGTCGAGGCCCACAATCCTTGGTTCGCCAGAGAAGAGATCTTTGGAAGGATGGGCTAGTCTTCTCTACAGAATATGACGCCCGCTATGCGTCAACTAGCATACGGTATCTCTGGCGATGCTAATGACGAGTATGTTCGTATTGGCGCCAGCACTGCCATTGAAGCCTAAGGAGGTTTGTTCGTGCCGTAGTGGAGGTATTCAAGGATGAGTACCTCCGAGCACCAACTGAAGCTGACACGGAGCGTCTGCTTGCCGTTGGGGCGGCGCGAGGATTCCCTGGGATGCTTGGAAGCATTGACTGCATGCATTGGCAATGGAAGAATTGCCCCAAGGCATGGCAGGGTCAATTTACTGGGCATGCTCGGAAGCCCACAATAGTTTTGGAGGCTGTGGCCTCGTACGATCTTTGGATTTGGCACGCCTTCTTCGGCATGCCAGGTAGCCTGAATGATATAAATGTGCTGCACAGATCTAACGTTCTTTCCAGGTTAACGGATGGTACTAGCCCCCCAGTGAACTACACCATCAACAACAATGCGTACGGAATGGGGTATTATCTGGCGGACGGTATTTACCCCGAGTGGGCAACATTCGTGAAACCAATTCAGCGGCTCGAGGAATAAGCATGTCCATTCCGGGCTGTGCAAGGCTGCGATCTTGCAGGGCGTGGAAGCGAGCTTTGGGGTGTCTTGCAATCCCGCTTTGCTATTGTTGCAGGGCCGGCCAGGATTTGGGACCAATCCACCTTACACGACATCATGACTGCATGTATCATCATGCATAACATGATTATTGAGGATGAGAGGGAAGGTCCCACACAGGATCTCATGTATGACTTCATGGATGATCACGTCCCTATCTCACGGCCGCCGCGCAGGTCGGTCCTCCATTACATCGAGGCGACACAAGAGATCCGTGATAGGAACAAACATCGCATGCTTATGGACGACCTTGTCGAGCACCTTTGGTCCATTCATGGAGGGTGCTAGAGTTAGAGTATGTTTTCATGTCGGTGGTTCTGTGTTGGAGGGTCAAGAATCTATCTATCTTAATGTGTGTTCTCATGTAATGTGTCATAATGTGGGTTTCTCCATATAATGTGTCGTAACGTGGTGTTGTGAGCAATTTATTTTACACCTGCTAATGCTGTTGAAGACTAGCATGAAGATAGCATACATGCTCCGACTTCTCCAGAATGAGAAGGCTATATCAATATAAACACTGCTACCACTTCTCCAGAATGAGAATGCTAACACAGAGAGGCTGAAGTCATTAAGCTAATGAAATGTTGGCATCAGTCTAGAAGCTACACATACAATTAAGTTACGCTCCGATACTCCTAGCACCCTTTTTTATCCTATGACATACAGCCGGCACAATTTGAACATAACGAAACAATATTAAACATCTGGCTTGGTCCACAATAGCAATACTAAGAAAGATACAAAGATGCATTTATCCAGTCCACAAGAGCTACATATCACAAGAGCAGCACTTCAGAAGCTAGATTCGGTAGATAAACACATCACACTGAAGTGCTGCTCTTCTTAAGTAAACATATCAGACTGAAGTGCTGCTCTTCGAAAGCTAGATTCGGTAGATAACCCAATGCACAAGACTACACATATCACACTGAAGTGCTGCTCTTCTGAAGCTAAACAAATCACAGAAACAAATACTTCATTCGGTATTGCTGCTGTTCTGAAGCCCGAATGTGCACATAACCCAGTCCACAAGAGGTACAGATACAGCTACATCCCATTAGAGCACGAACCAGAGGACTCACCCAGTACTGGGAGTTCTCGTGCCAGCCTTGGGCGTTTCCTGATGTTGTGGCTGCAAAAAACGAGACTCATCAAATTACAAAACCACTAGGATCAATTGTAGACAATACTGCAGCCACCTCAAGGAGTAATCAACGACAATACCAGAACCATAAGGAGCATTTTCGACAATAACAAAAGCCCATACATTCGGTGACAGTATATCAGTTCAGCGGTAATGTGTGAGAACTTTAAATGTCTGGCTCCGGCAAGCACAACTAAAGCACACATAATAGTAGAGAAGTACACAGACTAAACAAACATCACAGTAGAGCAATACACAGACTAAACATCACAGTACAGCAGTACGGAGAGTAAACAAACATCAGAGTAGTAGCAGCACACACACTGACTGACGTCATAGTAGTAGCAGTACATAGACTCAATGACATTACCCGAACCTCCTGGAAATAATCTCCGCCTTGCGACGCGAGAAGTAGTCACGAGAAGCCTCATCCATGTTACTGATATCCATTGACATTATCTTGTCTTCCTCGGTGCGCTTCATGATGGAGACCTCCTCACGCCAAAGCTCAACCAGTTGAGCCTTGTGCTTGTTCAATTCAGTGAAGTCATCTTTGTATGCGCTGCCGCCTACCGAGGACGTGCTGCCACTTGGACCCCGTGCCCGAGCCTTCCTTGCCCCATCACGGCCAATTGGCCTAGGTAACTCATGATCTCCCGCGGCCATCAAATCGTCGGGTAAACGAGAACTTGAATCTTGGCCAACGGCACTACACCGAGCAGGCGAGACATAGTCGGTCTTTTGTCGCCTTGCATCTATGTGAGCGCACCACTTTGGATGTTGACTTAGAGTGGACCACAGGTGCAGAAAACCAAATGACCTTCCCTCGATTTCCTTGAACATCTTCATCGCCATCGCAATCTTGCCATCGCCAAATTAGCAAGTATGTAAGTGCATATTACTTAACTGAATTGAACAAATACTTCATAATTACAGTAATTGAACAAATACTTCATAAATACTTAACCTCCTTACCCTATTTTCTTGAGTAGTGCCGCTAGGGTGGATATCGTCGACCTTCGCCATGTAAGATGAAAATTTGCTAGAATCTGCACTAATAGTAGACCAGTGATTGATTAAACCCTTCTCAGATCTTGGAGTCCAGTTCGTTGTGGCATGCTCATCACAATACTTCATAATGTTTCCCCAGTAGGTCTCAGCTGACTGATCCGTGCCAACCACAGAGTCCTGGCTCACATTCAACCAAGCCGACATTAGCAGCTCCTCCTCACCTGCCTTCCATGTTTTCCTGGAAGTCTTCGGCATGACCTTTTTCTTCTTGCCCTTACGACCTTTTGTCTCCCACATTGGAGTATGACCAACCCGGGAGAAGTTAGGTACATCCGGTAATGGGGCGCTTCTTTGAGTGCGCTTTATGTTGTCATTGGCATACTCTGCGAGAAATGGATCCATGCTACCCCTGTTTCCAAATTCCATGACAGAACAATTAAGTACACAAGATAACACGAGACATGGCAAGCACATAACATTCCACCATACGTAACAGTCCACCATAGATAACCTTACACAAGGCTAGAAGTTCAGCCGATATAACAGACATAAGACACCACCATACATTCCATGACCCATGGGCGGTACATAACACACCTCCATACATAACATTCCACCTTGTGACTACTACAACGCACCTTACTTCTACGATAATACAAGTACTACGATAGGCCCTACTTGTTCGAGATGGAACGAGCGGTCCGAGCTCCCATCCATCGGACCCCAAACCGTCTGAGTCAGAGCTAGCCCCATCATCGAAGCTCTTACGAGGAGGCAGGTGGTTCCTCATTGGAATGATCATCCTCCCCACGATGCCCCGTATTCTCTCGCTACGCCACAACTCTGCAGTTCTCAAGCTAAGTTCGTCCCAAGCGAGTAGCGATGTCATCCATGACAAGGAGGGCATAGTTCAGTCGATAGAATGGCAACAACGTGCCGGGCTAAAATTCTCATTAACTATCTTCCTAAGAGCTTCGACCTGCAACTCAACATTTTCTTTAATGATTCGCAGATAAGCTACCAGCTTTTCTTCATTCATCTACAGAAACAAGACCCATATTTGCATCAGGATGCGCGTGTTTCGATAAAATTTAACAACTTCACAAAGTATAAATCATGCGTCTTTGATTCGAAACACGCGCATCTATTTTGCACCTCCATCCAACTGCCACCCCAGCCATTGAAGCTAATTGACACACAACACTTCCAAACTTCCATGCAATCCAAATGATCTCCGTTGGAGTTTCACATTTCTTCACTCACATTTAGGAAATTCGAAGGTTATTCTAAACTAACTTACACAATTGCAACTATAGGACAACTGACAATTCAATATGCAAAAAGGGACTTGCCACCAAGTCCCTTTTTCTTATTCACATACCTACATTTCAGACCTAATATTTCAGTACATGGGCTTTCAGTACATGGGTTCTGATTTCAGTTACACAACACTAATGGACAAAGAGACAACACAAGCTGCAGATGTCAGTATGCACACGGTGATGTAGGAATTTGAGAAATATACAGACATGGCCTGCATGCTATACTTCCATCAATCACCCAAATGCAGGGAGTTAACTTGATTTTAAGTAATTTCTAATAAAAAGAGACAAGTAATGAACCCTTCCTATCAATCTGGACAGATCGAGTTCTTGCTCCTTGTGGTTCGGACATTGTATGAATGTGGTTTGTATCTACAGATGTATGAGCTTCTTTCGTGTTCGACAATACAAAGAGACAATAACAGAACCACAAGGAGCAATGATTCGTCCCTCACGCTCAACACAGATTACATATCATAGCAAAACAAGATTACTTCGATCAGCACAGCACAGCTAGCAAAACAAGATTACATAACAAGAAGAAGACAATGTAAATGTACCAACAACCTAGATATACTCTGCATCAGGATTCAAGAAAACAACAGTCTGACCTAGGTATATACTGCCTCTTTCTATTTCGTACTGACTTCATAGAGTGCAGCATGTCTTTCTCGTGGAGCAGATCTGACCTAGGCCGCACCAAATCGAAGCACACTCAAGCTACCGTGTACAGATCGAAGCTAACATTTACAGATCGACCCTACCGTGTACACATCGAAGCTACCGTGTTCAAATCCAGGATGCCCAAAACCCTAGAGAAGGAAATCGAATCAAGAAATCCATCCACCGTCGCACAATCACTGCAAAACACAGGATTTCATTTGGGGGAAATTTGCATCAAACGTACCTCGCTTCGAGGAGCCAGTCGCCTCCGTCCACGCCGGTGAAGAGACCCACCACCTCCCTCTTCAGCCAGCACCGCCGCCGCCGGCTTCGACTTCCCCCGACCCTTGCCGTCGCCAACGGGTGCTCGCCCCCGGTGGAGCGCCGCTCGTTCAGTGTTCCGCCCTAAGCGCGCATCGTCCCCAACCCGTCCTCGCCTGGAAGGGAAAGGAGAGAGACTCTCCCTCGACCGGGAATCTCTCTCTTATCCCTTCCCAGCCGCGCCCCGGAGGAGAAGCCGCTGGAGGGTGAGCAGGGTTCCCTTCGAGGTTTCTTTCCCATCACGAAGGGAAAGAGGGGGCGACGGGAACCCGTTGGAGACAGTCTTAGGTAGATGAGAGAAAAGGAAGAGAGAGATATAGACTGACTACTAACTTATAGCCAGGCTATAGCTGATTCCAAGGCATTTATCACCTCTTACATATAGATCCATATTTAATTTTGTAGACAATGCTATAGCTAGTCCATTGGAGAGGTTGTCTATTAGCTATCTGTGGGATGTCAGAAACAGGGGGCCCCACAAGAGGGGCCTACACCCGACTGGGCCTGACAGGCTGAACAGAAGGCCCAAAGCCCAGAAGCGCAACGGCGGGCCCAGAGGAGACCTTCGACTTGCTCCCCAAGACAACCCCTGATCCTTCACGGAAGCTTCGTGCCCCGCCCTAACAACCCGCCAGGGACGAGGCATGCGATGCGACATTACGAGCTGCGAAGCCGGAACGACAAGGCGGCGGCGTGGGTCGGAGAAAGCATAACCACCTCTCCGGGGCGTAGGCGTGGAGGCGGATAAGGACAAGGGACATGTCGTTCGAGCCACCATGTTCGAGGCAGTGGCGCCCAACTATCATGTATTCTCCCCAGGTATATAAGGAGGAGAGAGAAACAAGAAGAGAGAGAATACATCCAAGAACACAGGACTAGGGTATTATCTCCTCCGAGAGAGCCCGAACTGTCTAAAAGCAGATTGCCCTCGCATCTGTGTTACCATCAAGCTCGAGATCCCGCACAAATCCCTAGAATCACAAATCTCATTGCCGGCCAAAGCAGATCGTCGGCGGTTAGTTGGCGCGCCAGGTAGGGGACTGTGTCAACATCTTCGTCAAGCTTGATGGGCTGCGACGAGCGAAGTCTCCATGATCTTCGCCCGGGCCAGGTCTTAGCTTTGGGCGACCTTCATCTCCAACGACCTCGGAAGCCTCTCTCTCTCAAGGGAACCGCTACAGCGGTGAGGTTTCCGGCGATCCATCGTCACGACTTCCGTGCCCGATCGGAAGGTCCCCTGCCTCGTACTCTAAAGTACCGAGCGGGGATCTGAAGACCCGTTCGGCCATGAGTCGAGGCTCGAGGACGCCGAGGCACGAAGGGTGGGAGTTCTCACCGCCAAGCCACTCGGCACCCTCGAGCGCCTAGGTTTGTCTTCTCGGACTCACCCACCTCGTGGCCGAGTCGAGAAGAAAGCCTAGGCAATTTCTGGAATTTCCGTGAGTCTGCGTGATCGAAGGCTCGCGCAGATTCGCAGCTAGCCGCTCGACACCTCGATTGCCGCCGATTTGGAAGGAGGCCGAGTGACAGAGCCTGACGCTGGCGTACTCTCGACCGCGCCCGGCTGTCAATGAAGACATTCGCAAGCCAAGATGGGGGACGGTGTTTCGTACCCGCCAGAGAATATCGTCGCCTCCAAGACACTCCTGGATACCACGACCCCTATCTTTGAGGCAGATGATCGATTGCCCGATCATGGCCCAAGTAAAGGCCATGGTGGCGGCGGCGACTATCCAACATACTCAAACCGACCGGCCGGCGAAGGAGGCATCACGTGGTCGGCGAGGACCAGGCGACCTGATCGGTCGGTCGGAAGCCCGTCAGGTACATCATGTTCTACCTCGCGAGACGACTTGCGACATAGCATCACCGCGACCTCCGTTCGGACCTCGGCGCCAGGCGCGCGATCGAGAAAGGGAGGAACAACGCGCCGTCAAGCCGGCGAATATGGCGCGCCGGCATCCTTCCGCGAGGCCGCGAAATACGCCAAGCGCGATCCCTCCGCATCGATCACCTCCGGGGTATCACGGAGTCATCGAAGAAGTCCGTGCGTTTACTCCTCACCTACGCCGAGTGGTTTGGCACGATGGATTTAATCCTAAAGGCATCACTAGGTTTGACGGTGAGAGAGACCCGAAGGCTTGGCTACAAGTATACGCTCACAGCGATCGAGGGCAGCCGGGGATCGAAAGTAATGGCAAACTACTTGCGGTTACCCTCTCGCCCCTAGCCCAAGCATGGCTCATAGGACTTCAGCGAACTCTATAGATTCTGGGGAGATCTGTGTGGCTTGATTCATCTCAAATTTCCAAGGCACTTACGAGCGCCAGGCACCCCTTGGGACCTATACCAGCTACACCAAAGGAGGAGCGAATCCCTCAGGGAGTTTGTCAGCGCTTCATGAACAAGAAAAGCACCGTTCGGGGCGTCACGAGATGCGGTTGTGATAGCTGCCTTCGAGAAAGAGTCGGCGACCCGACCTCATCAAGAAGATGTCGGAAGCCACCCACGTCGGTCAGGAGCTGTTCGCCCTAGCGGACCGTTACGCTTGACCTCCGAGGCTCTAGCGAACGACATGATGAAGGGAAGAATCGATCTGAACCCCTCGGCGGAAAGAAAAGAAGCGCAAGGGCGAAGAGCTAGTGGCAGTCGCTGCGCCAACTCATCCTCGCGCTCTCAAAGAGGATGGATATGATAAGGACATGAAATCACTCTGCCCTTTCCATCCAAAGGGGAGGCACGCCGCCAAGGATTGTTTCACCCTAAAGAGGTTCGCCCGCGAGAGCAAGAGGCAGGCTGGACAAGGTCCGAGCGGTCATGCCGCCGGCAAACCTCCTCCCTGAAGGCGAGGAAGATTATCAGGAATTCGAACTCGAGCTTAACTACATATTCGGGTTCGGCCGCATATGAGTCCAAGCGGAAGCAAAAGCTCACCGCCGGGACATCTATGCGAGAGAGCCGGAGACCCCGATATGTCCGGTGGTCCGAGGTCGCAATAACTTACGACCGCCGCGGATCACCCAGATCGCGTCCCATTCTGCAGATACCCGTTGGTCTTGGCGCCGGTTGTCCGCGACATCAAGCTCAAAGGGTGTTGATTGGCGGTGGGGCGGGCTCAACGTCCTCTTCGTGAAGACGCCGATGATATGGGGATCAGCGGTCGACCTCAGCGCGGTGCGTCACCTTTTCATGGAGTGATACCGGAACGTCGGCGATACCACTCGGACAAATCACTCTACGATCCACGTTCGGCGCAAGGGACAACTACGGACGGAGAGCCTTAGCTTTGAGGTGGCGATTTCGCGACAGTATCATGCCATCTTGGGAGGCCGGCCAGCCAAGTTCATGGCGGTGCCCCACTACTGGCGTATCTAATGCTGAAAATGCCGGGTCAGTGGTATTATCACTCTGGCGGCGGCGTTAAGCGCGATCTTTCTCTTGCGACGAGGGAGAGGCTGCGAAATGGCCGGAGTCTCTGGAGGCGTGGTCGGGAAAGAATTACGTCAAGAGGCGGATTTCGACAAGCCGGAAGGCGATATCTCTACCATAAGCCGCGAACTTGGATCGGCCCGAAGAAGGCACCAAAAGGATCCTCCTCGACCCGTCCGATCCGGCTCGAGCCGTTCGATCGGGACAAGGCTCGAGGATGAATAGGAAGGCGCTCGTCACCTTCTGCGGGCAAATCAAGGCGTCTTTGCCTGGAAGCCGTCCGACATGCCGGGGTTCCCGAGGAGGTGATCGAGCACGCACTAAATGTGAACCAATCCGCCAGGCCCGTCAAGCAAAGGCTACGACGGTTTGCTCAAGATCGTCGAGAAGCCATCGAGAGGAGATCACAAAGCGCTAGCCGCAGGTTTCATCAAAGAAGTGTATCATCCGTGGTTGGCGAACCCTGTGCTCGTCGAGAAGAAGAATAAAGTCGGGCGCATGTGTGTTGATTACACCGACCTCAACAAGGCTTGTCCGAAAGACCCCTTTGGTCTCCTCGTATCGATCGGTGGTAGACTCCACTGCTTTGGATCTCGGTTACTCAGCTTTACGGGCGCCTATTCAGGCTATCATCGATTCGGCCGAGAGGAAGGCTGCGAAGACCGTTTATCACTCCATTCGGAGCATATTGCTATATCACTATGCCGTTCGGGCTCAAGAATGCCGGCGCAGCGTACCCGGTAGGCCGTGCGGTGGTGCTTTCACCATCATTTCGGGCGCAATGTGGAAGCTTATGTGGATGATGTGGTAGTTAAAGCGCAGGCAGAGGACAGCCTCACCTCCGATCTGGCCGAGGCGTTTGCAAGTCTGAAGGCGTTCGGATGAGGCTAAACCCAGAGAAGTGCGTTTCGAGTGTCTTAGGAAACTACTCGGGTTCATCGTCTCCGTCGTGGGATCGAGCCGAACCGGAGAAAATCGGAGCCATTATGAAAATGGCCCCGCCTACCGACCAAAGGAGGTCCAAAAGCTCACCGGATGCATGGTAGCGCTTGGCGAGGTTTATCTCACGGGGGTCCGGGAATGCCTTTCTTCAAGCTCCTTAAGAAGCAAGATCGCTTTAATTGGGCGGCAGAGGCACGAGGCCTTGAAGAACTCAAGGTGTTTCTCTCCACTCCCCCAGTCTTAGTCTCACCGGCGCCAGGTGAACCTCTTCTGCTCTACATAGCGGCAACATCTCATGTAGTAAGTGCCGTGATAATTGTGGAAGCGGGAGGAATCTGGACACCGCTACGGCGCAACGCCTTGATTTATTTCATCGGTAATCTTGGCGAATCCAAGACAAGATATCCTCCAATCGAGAAAGCGCTATACGCCATTTTGATCTCGTCACGGAAGTGAAGCATTATTTCCAAGGACATTCGATTTGATAGTCACTTCTTTCCCGTGGGAGAGGTCCTCATAATCGGGAAGCTCTTGGAAGAATTTGAAGTGGGCGGTGAGCTTGGAGCTTCGACATCTCGTTCAAGCCGCGCCGCAGTCAAGTCAGGCTTTGGTGACTTTACGGCCGAGTGGACCGAATCCCGGACTCCTGCACCGAAGAAGAGCCGAGAATATTGGGTCATGCACTTCGACGGATCTCTCATGCTTGGAGGAGCGGGGCGGGAATCCTCCTTATCTCGCCTAAGGGTGACAGTGAAGTATGTCCTTCGGATTCACTTCGGCCTCAAACAATGCCGCGAGTACGAGGCCCTCATCCATGGGCTTCATATCGCCATATCACTTTCGAATCCGGCGGTGGCGATTCGAGGCGACTCGAGTTGGTGGTGAATCAAGTCTGAAGAATTGGTTGTGCGTGGATCGAGAATATGGCGGCATCTTGCCCGGCAAGTCCGAGAATTGGAAGGCAAGTTTGTGATGCGGAGCTGGTTCATGTCCTCCGCCGCAATAATGAGGCAGCAGACGAGTTGGCTAAGATGGGAGCCACTCAGGCGAGATGTCCCAAGTGATATCTTAAATGCAGGATCTTCACGAGCCAACCGTTACAAAGCGGCAAAAGCCAAGCGAGGGTCCTGGAACCGGGTCCTGCTCATCGATCCAGATCGGACTACCCGTACCTTGATTATCTCCTGAAGGACAAACTCCGGAAGCAACCACTTTGGCGAGCATCTCCCGACAAGCCAAATCCTACGTGGTGGTGGGCGGCGAGCTCTTCCGAAAAAGTGCCTCGGGTGTCCTCGGCGGTGCATTTCGGGACAAGCGGGAAGAGAGCTGCTCCAAGAAATCCATTCGGGATGTGCGGCCATCACGCGGCATCAAGCGCCTTGGTTGGGAAAGCCTACCGGCGGGGTTTCTTACGGCCAGCGGCGATAACGGATGCCAAGGAGATAGTTCGAACCTGCGAGGGCTGCCAATTCTATGCAAGGCAGACACACTTGCGGCACATGAGCTACTGAGACTATACCCATTTCTTGGCCTTTTGCGATGCAGGGGCTCGACATAGTGGGCCCGCTCAAGAAGGCTCAAGGCGGTTTCGCTTACCTCTTCGTGGCCATTGACAAGTTCACCAAGTGGATCGAAGCCAAGCCGATTGTAACTATCAACTGCGGTTAAGGCCAAGGAGTTCTTCCAGGATATTGTAGTCGATTCGGAGTGCCCAACCGGATAATCACGGACAACGGCACCCAGTTCAGAGTGAAGAATTCCAAGAATGGTGCGAAGGCGTCGGGATCAAGATCTGCCGCCTCGGTGGCTCACCCACGAAGCAATGGGCGGTCGGCGAGCTAGCAGTGCAGGTCCTTCAAGGCCTCAAGGCCAGGATCTTCGACCGCCTCAAACCATACGCCGCAGATGGGTGAAGGAGCTACCGTCAGTACTCTGGGGACTCAGAACCACTCCCGGTAGAGCGTGGCCAAACCCCTTTTTCCTGGTCTATGGCGCAGAGGCGGTTCTGCCGACCGAGCTGGATTCGAATCCCGAGGGTTCGAACTACAACGGCCGAGTCCGAGGGAAGCCGAATGGTGGAGCTTGATCAACTCGAGGAGGCTCGGGCGTTGCCGCCCTCGATCGGCTAAGTACCTCCAGGGACTTGGCGTTACCACTCTCATAGCGTCGGAAATAGAACCTTTTGAAGGAGATCTGGTCTGAGGAGGAACGAAAGCGAGCACAAGCTCTCTCCAATTTGGGAAGGTCCATACATCGTGAAGACAACGGCCGGGTGCTTATCGACTCAGGCGAGAAGAAGGCGAGGTTACGGCAAATACTTGAACGCTGAACAGCTCAGTCGCTTCTACGCATGAGTTATGTATCCCACTCTTACACATTAAATAAAATAGTGGTTCGTCTTATTTTACGAAGTTACGTGTAATGCTAGCCTCGAGTGGTTATTACCCGCTAGCTGTGGCGCCTAACCCTGGTCGTGCCGATATAGAATGCACGGAAATAACAAACCGCGATGAGCACAAAGCCACGGCGGTTTATACCACAAGACAAGCGGAGCGGGTAGAAAGCACTAACCACTCGGGACTGCAATTCGCGGCGCGAATTTAACCAAGATTTGCACAGTCGCGAATTTCTAACCGTCAAAAACTCGAGCCCCGACCCCTCGTTCTTTGGCACTAGAGCAACCGACTAGAATGAGTTGATCAGCGGAACCACTAAGTTCGGGTTAAATATGATAGGCCTGTTGGATAAAATTTAGCATTTTATTCCATAATGTTAATAATTTACATCGCTAATTTTCTTTTCTCTTTTTCTCGCGCTAAAAAAAAAAAAAAAAAAAAAAAAAACTATTCTTTGTCTTGAGTCTTCTTTGGTGCTGCTCTTGGTCTTCTTTAGTCTTGGCGTCATTGGGAGACCGGAGGCGAGATCGCTGAAGTTAGTCGCGACCCACGCGACCCAAAGCGCTTGAGAATCTCCTCGTCAACCACCCACAAGGGGGGTACAAGACGGACGAGGGCCCTGACGGCAAGGTCGTCGCGACGATCGCGACCAACCATCTCAAGGATGATCTCCGCCACCTCGTGGAGCCCTGGGGCGATCTCCAACAAGGTGGCCACAGCAGCGGCGTCCCTCGCCGCTCCGTCCTCCGCCTCCGCCTCCAGGATGGCAAAATCATGCTCCTCCCATGCTTCGGCCTCCTCCCAGCTATACAAAAACCTAAAGAACCGCTGGCGAAAGAATGCCGCGTACGGGCCAACAAACTTCCTCATGTTAGACATGGAAGGAAACTGGAAGAGGAAGACGAAGGACAAGGCAAGAAGAAGCGAGCGATCGCTCATTAGCGGTGACGCCCCATTTATAAGCCACCCCAGCCCCGGAAATCGAAGCGTCTCCAAAGGCAATCAAATGCGCCACCCCGCAATCAATGAAGCGCGAAAAACAAAGCGGCAGTGCGAATACCGAAGAAGATCAGCACGATTGAACAAAATCAAGGAGAATTTCACCAGACACGTGTCGTAAGCAGTTCAAGCTCATTCGGCTTCCTCGCTTAATTATACCAAATTAGCGCCAAAAAGCCCGGTGGAGAGCTAGCAAGTGATGCAAGCCTGGGGGCTAAACCACTCAGCCAGTGGCCACAACGTAAGTCCCGACGCTCGAGAGCTGCACGCCAGCCTCTCGGAAAAGCGTGTCTGGGGCAAGAAAGCCACGGGCCAAGGCCCTGGCGTTTGGAAGCCATACCAGTCGGCTGAAGCCCATCCGGAAAGGCATAACAGGATCCAAAAGGCTGCGGGCATATATTCTAACAACTCAGCCAGAGAAGAAAGTGGAAGAGGTCTGAAGACCACTCAGCGGAAGACAATACAAGCGAATTATACTGAAGTAAGAATACAATATTTCAGACAACGAGGGCGAGCACTCGGCATCAAGGCCCACGTCAAAGTCAGAATTCTAGATTTTCCAACAGGGCCTGCGATGCACCGGACACCTCTTCGAGGAGCGCGTTGGCCTTGTCTTCATCACAGGCAAAGCCTTCTTTCACAGCTTCGAGGTCAACTCTCGGATAATGAGACTTGACCACCGCCAATGCCTGGTTCGCGCTCATCGCTGCGGACTCTTTGGCGTAAGCTCTGATCCTGTCGGCTCCTCCCGAGAGAAGTGGAACAGCATCGTCCCCCTGGCCCGGCGTGGCTCCTTCAATGCGCAGAAGGTGCGGGATCGCTCGCGAGCGACAGCTGATTCGATCCGCCCTGTTCGGCGGCCGCCATCTTCTCCTTGCACTCTGCCACAAAGTCAAACAGCCATCAAGAGCACACCCGACGCCAAGTATGTTCAACCCAAGTCAAATAAATTTACCCTTCGGCTCATTGCATCTTTTCAGTGACTCGGGCTTGAGGCCGAGAATTCTCTGAAGCCTCAGTAGGGCCTCGGCTGACAGCGGTCGAGTCGCGCTCTGAAACACGAGTGTGTCATCATCCTCTCCAACCACCATCCAAAAAGCATCCGAACCGTATTTAGGGGAGAATTTCACCTTCGAGCATATGCTCAAGCTTCGTTTTCTCCTCCCGGATCGCCATACACTCGCCCTGAAGCTCGTGGACTTCTTTCCATCTGTCCGCGCTGATCTCGTTGAGCTTGTCCTGGTACTGCTTCTGCTCTTTGAGCTTTGGGAGCACCTTCCGGAAAAACCGCGACCTTTGCTCAGCGCTCCCCATGTCCTAAGTAGCAGGCGAGAATCTCGAGGAGAAGTCGGCGGCGACAGTTGAAGACAAGAAGCTCACTGCAGCGAGCATGCTACACTTGACGGTGAGCTCATAAAGCTCCGTCCGAGCCGCTCTCTCCATCTCGTCGTCCTCTTCCATCCCCTTCCGGTGAACCCCCTTCCCACCATACGGTCCGATTCGGGGCTTGGCAGAGGACCAGCGGCGGTGGCTTCCGAGGCACTTCCTCCACTCGGGAAGCGGCCGGGTCGATCTCGTCGGCGGACGGACCACCGGATGGATTCGATTGTCGGACCGCTGCGCCCGTGGCGACGCCGGCAGTTGGCGGCGAAGGCGACCTAGCCGGCAGCGGCGGGCTCCCCTTGGGAAGCCCCTGCACGGGACTCCTTTCAGGAGACCCCTCCTTTGGGGCGTCCCACGCAGGAGTCTGAATCGGCAAAAAGGGAAGACACCTCGGCCTGAGCGGTAACAAAAGACAAGGATCGCCCAAAGAATACCTCTTGGATTTCTTGAATTTCATCGAGGTTTCATCCGAGGCCCAGCACCACTCGGAGGAAGTTGGCGCCTTGTTGGGGCTGCCAGCTGAGACGGAAGGCCGTGGCCCCGCAGCGATCGGGTGCACGGAGGTCGAAGGTCCGGTGACGAAAGACCGGCGACCTCCTCCGCCGACTCCGGTGCGGCTCGTCAACCGAGGTGTCGGCCGCTCGCCGCTGGCGTGTCTCGGTAGAGAGGCCGACAACCGGAGCGTCGAGAAAAGGAAGGGCGCGCTCTGAAAAAGGAACGATCGCACCCTGTTTGAATCACACATCGATCAAAGAAATCATGGAACGACCTTTCGAGAGAATAGTGCACTCCACGAGGAGGAGGCCTTGCCATCGAAAATTTACGAGGCAGCCCTGTTGGTGATTATTGTGCCAGGCACGAAGAAATCAACTACCCGTGCGACGGCGCCTCCATCGGCAGTCCACGTCCGACTCCGCGTGGGGTCGAGGCCCGTTGTATTGGAACCCCAAATGGACCCTCTCCTTCAAGGGCTGCACTCGGCGCTTCACAAAAGCGACCGCGATCCGGGGCCGTCGACCCTCGATTCTTGGATCGTCAATCAACGCCCGAAGCTCGGGGACTTGCGCCAAACCTCCTCCGTCAGGAGTGTCGCTCCGGCATCGGGAAGCTTTAGGAGCACAGTAGGCAAAGGGGCGAGGAAAGGATCAACGTTGGCACAATAGAACCACTCCCGCCTCCAACCTTTGAGGGAGGTCTTGAGAGGAGCGACAAAATCTTGTTTCTTGAGCCCTCCCTTGGTGGGCCGGCGCCCCAACGACATTGGGAGCGGCCCGGTTCGGATGAGGCTTCGGCGGAAGAAGGAGGCCGGAACAAATCCAAATGAGGGCGTATCCCAAGATACGCCTCGTGAGCTGACGAAGATGGCGATGTGAAGAATCGAGTTGGGGTTCAAATTGATCGGCTCAATTTCGTAGAAGTGGAGGAGCCCCGGAAGAAGGCGCTCCCGGGAATGCTAAGTCCTCGCCGAGAAGAAGGACTCAAACACCACAATCTCATTCTCTAGAGGTGTGGGGTAAGGGTCACTGCGGCGAGGGCGGCGGAAATCAACTCGGCGGAGGGAGGACGCCTTGGCGGCAACCATCCCCTCAAGCGGGACATCGTCGTGATGGAAGTCTCCCACCCTACCGTCGCGAGTCGGTGCTACCCTCCGATGACGAGGAAGGCGACATGGCGAAGAAGAAGACTGGAGGAAAGAACCGCCGCCAAGCCAAGGGCGCGAAATCGAAACCCTAAATCGCCAAGGAAGATTTGAAGGTTTCGCCAGTAGTGGAGAAGGTGCGAGGAAGCCGTTGCTCCAACGAGGGTCCTCCCAACTCATAAGAAATGGGCCCCAATTTCCACCTACGGTGGGAAGAAGCGAGGAGCCCTCTGTTCAGTCTGGGCGGATCGAGGCACGCCCCATGACGGGCCAATAGGCTGCGTCGCGCAAAGCGCGGCGGTGTCAAATCTGGTCCGAAGTTTGGGAAAAAGTCGCCCCATGGCGGGCCTGAGCGCCCGGCCGCCACGGAAGCTTGGGGCTGGGCACTTTCGAACATCCTCGACGGCACACCCCATAATTTGGGGTCAATTGCTGGTCATTTGTCTCACAGCAGCGATTGGGTGTCGCGGGAGGATCTACAACCAACACGGTCTTGAGAATCGCCCCATGAGGGTCTAAAGCGATCTTGTATAGCGAGCACGAGCATTACTCTGTATGACCAAGGTATGCCCCATGAGGGTCGGTAGGCGACAAGCCGGTTGCAGCGCCGTAAGCGGTAGCGGGTACCACTCGACCACGAGCCAAAAGACCAAGGTACGCCCCATGAGGGTCGGTAGGGCGACAAGCGGTTGCAGCGCCACCGTAAGCGAGCGCGGTACCACTCGACCACGAGCCAAAAGACCAAGGTACGCCCCATGAGGGTCGGTAGGCGACAAGCGGTTGCAGCGCCGCCGTAAGCGGTAGCGGGTACCACTCGACCACGAGCCAAAAAGACCAAGGTCGCCCCATGAGGGTCACCGGGCGACAAGCGGTTGCGCGCCGTAAGCGGTAGCGCGGTACCACTCGACCCACGAGCCAAAAGAATAAGGTCGCCCCATGAGGGTCAGCCGAAGCGACAAGCGGTTGCAGCGCCAAATAAGCGGCGCGGGTACCACTCGACCCGAGCCAAAAGAACAAGGTATGCTCCATGAGGTCGGTAGGCGACAAGCGGTTGCAGCGCCTGCGTGAGCAGGCGCGGGTACCACTCGACCACGAGCTAACTAACCACGGTGGCTTCATACTACAAGTTCTTTAAGATCTCTCTCGTATAATCCTCATGACAGGGCAAGGGACGGAAAGTCGATCCTAAAGCACTTGGGGCTCTTTGTGGGATGTCGAAGCAGGGCCCCACAAGAGGGGCCTACACCCCGTGGGCACGACAGTGAGCAGAAGGCCCAAAGCCCGGAAAGCGCAACGGGCGGGCCCAGAGGAGACCTTCGACTTGCTCCCCAAGACAACCCACGATCCTTCACGGAAGCCGTGCCTCGCCCTAACAACCCGCCGAGGGCGAGGCATGCGATGCGACATTACGAGCCTGCGGAAGCCGGAACGACAAGGCGGCGGCGTGGGTCGGAGAAAGCATAACCACCTCTCCGGGGCGTAGGCGTGGAGGCGGATAAGGACAAGGGACATGTCGTTCGAGCCACCATGTTCAGGGCCCGGTGGCGCCCAACTATCATGTATTCTCCCCCCAGTATATAAGGGGAGGAGAGAGAAACAAGAAGAGAGAGAATACATCCAAGAACACAGGACTAGGGTATTATCTCCTCCGAGAGAGCCCGAACCTGTCTAAAAACAGATTGCCCTCGCATCCTGTGTTACCATCAAGCTCAGATCCCGCACAAATCCCCTAGAATCACAAATCTCATTGCCGGCGAAACAGATCGTCGACACTATCTATAGATGACATGTACACTTCTTATAGCTAGTAGTTGACTACACCATTGGAGATGCCCTTATCTAGTCTGTTCCAAGTCCCAATTCCTATCAGAGTAATAATGCTATCGATCACGATGTGGCCACTCTGTTCCATAGGTTGGTAACACAGGAGGGAGAAAGATGCACTTTTTTCGTCTAAGTTTATAGAACGTACTCCCTCCGTTTCTTTTTATAAGGCGTATTTAGCTTCGTTAGGACAAGACTTTGACCAACGATTACTTCATTAATATATCATTTATGCAATACAAAATTATAATTATACATAAGTACTTTTGAATACAAATCTGCTAATATCAATTTTGTGTCATAAAAATTATATACTAATAGAGTAATTGTTGGTCAAAGTCTTGTCCTAACGAAACCAAATACGCCTTATAAAAAGAAACAGAGGGAGTATTTTTTATTGGCATATAGATTAAAAAGGTATTAAAAATAGAAATGCTACTTTAGCTATCTCTTAGCAATATAATATTAACAAAATCCTATGTAGAGGAGATATGTGAGGAAAGAGAATGTGCTATCTCTTATGAAAGAGACAACCTGATTACGTAAACCAACGCAAAAAGTGAGGGTGTGGGGGAATAATGTGATAAAAAATAATATAAAATAGTTAGAGTAATGCTATCTTTTGATGAGTTGGAATTCTTAGAGACAACCTGTTCGCGCCAAAAACGTGAAGGGGGTTTTAGGCCTCGAACACACAAGACAAACACCGGGTTTGCAGAGCGTGCCAGTCGATTTGACCTGAAATCGACAAGGTAGAATTTGTAATTTGATCGAAGCCGATAAACAAAGATCTATCGGCTTTTCGCTAGTCGGCAAGAACCGATTAGGAGATAACTAGATCAACTGGTTACAGTTGATCCGGATACAAGGTAAAAATCGGCTTCGGGAAGGCGATGCGCAACAAAGCGAAGCAAATCAAACCTGGGTGAAATCGGCTAGAATCAACAATCGGCGATGCACTATGTTGATTCCGTCGACTTGCAAAGAAATCTATGAAGCTAAAGCAATGTAAAAGAAAAGCTGGTAAAAAGTAGATGTGTGTGTTGTTGGAATTGATTGATTGCTTGCCGCTTGACACCCACCTCCTTTTATAACACGCCTGGCCGATCCGAGTTGTACATGGATACTGCGGCGTTTATCCGTGTCGGCCTATTATCCGATTTCCTTTCCTTTTAGAAAGCGGATTCCTTTTCCGATTCGTTTTATGATTTCTTTCCATGCGAACGCTTTCCTTTCGCCTCGGTGATTTCAATACACGCCGAGTTCTGATGCAAACACATACAATTGCTTTTATCCGATTCAAACCCATTTTGCCATGTACCGAATTTTGGCGCAAACATATGCCCCCCAATTTTTGGAAAGATAACTTGATACTTTTCAAAAATTGCAATCGGCTTGTCATCGGAAATTCTTGGTAACCTCCCATTAAATGGCGCCAGTAATAATCTCGGTATGCTTTTAATGCGGCAATCGCTATTCGCCCGCTCGCCTTCTTTCATCGCGGTATAAATATGGGGTCCCCCCCACGGTCATTTTCACGCTTCCAAGCTCCCGAACCACGCATCATCGGCCTTCATCTTCTTCCTTCTGTTCTTTCGAAATCGGCTGAAATGGACCCTTCGCAGGTATTCATTCCGATTCCTCAAAGCTCGGACCAATTTTACCTAGGGCCCATAGGTACCATATCGGCCGACACGGTTATTAATGACGAGATCCCTAGACTCCCGTTGTATTTGCGAGGATATAATATTTCTGAGTGGGGAAAAAGTTTTAGAGCCTGGCCCACAAATTTGAAGGGATGGAGATCTTGGTTCATTAGGATATCGGCTCAGAAGAGGGTAGAATGGGAGAGAATGGGCATAGCTGAATCTTTGCCTTTGAGTCTAGCCGACCCGGAAGCCAATGAACCCTTAGTAGCTGCGGCTTGTTATTTCTGGTCGGATTCTTTTAATGCTTTTCTATTCCCATCTGGCCCGATAGGCCCTACTTTACTTGACGTGGCTCAATTATCCTGCCTTAGGCCACTGGGTCTCATTGTCGGCTTTTAGTGGGAAACCCACTTTTAAATTAATCCGCAAGAAAGGCGAAGGTTGGCATAAGTATGTCCAAAATAACAATAGGGTCAATGGTCTGTATCAGATTTGAAGAGCATGTTGCTTTTCTTAATCTTTGGTTAGACCGATATTTATTCTGCGGCGCCTCTCTTGGCCCCACCCAAACCTTTCAACTAATAGCGGAACGCTTAGTGGAAGGTCATCGGCTGGCTCTTGGTAAGATCTTTTTGGGAGCAATATATCAGATGATGTATGTGATTCGTAGTCGGCTTTTTTCTGGTTTCGCTAAGTTTGTTGTCGGCAATATAGGAGGTCCCCTGTGGTTTATCCAAACATGGCTCTACTGCATATTTAGCCGATCCATTTTACCGGAACCCATGGGGAGTTTGACTTTTCCCAGGGAAGATTATCCAGAACACGTGGTCCCCCAGTATAGAGCTAGCCGATCTTTTGGTGAGAGATTCATCATGTCGTCTACTGATGAGCTAAAAATGGACTCAGCTGGTTTTCACAAGTATCTCCGTTTTTTCCTCACTTTAGACAGGTCTTCTTTCGGCCAACAAGATTTTTTCTGTTACACCGACCTAGCCGATTGTCCATACCCATCATTTCTTCACTTAGATGCCGATAGTTCCTTGATGCCCCAGTCCACTTTGGACTTATATAAAATTATCCTCTCCCCCTGCCTTATTCACGTCGGCTTGAATACACGCAACAGGACATTTCAGCCTTCCTACGAATTCTATCATCCATCTGTTTATGCCCGTCAATTGGGTTTTGGGCAAACCATCCCTTCCTTTCCTTTCTTGTCTGCATCGAACCTCGCTCCTCGGGTGACCAGATGTCATGAGATCGTCCCCGAAGTAGCCGACTGATTTCAACTTCTTTCTTTGCCACATTTCATTCTTAACTCCGTCGGTCGGCCATATTTTCACAATGGTGGTCTCGGATATCGAGGCCTTGTTGATGGACGTAACTCCGTCGGCTATACTTCTAAACTTTTGCACGACTTCCATGAGCCGATGGTGGCCTCTGGCCCTAGCGAGAGTTCCGGTTATACCGACTCCTCAGTAGCTGTAGAGGTACCGGTGTCCTTTTATTTGTTTCCATGTTGGCCATTGGGTTTTTTTTTTCATTAAGTATGGTTTTGAACTTTTCAGGGCGGCACAGATGCTGGTGATCAAATAGCCGACCCTCATATTTACGCCAAGAGTGGCGCATGAGACGCCCGGGTCAATCCGTCGGAACTACAGGATATACTTCTGGAAATTTGGGCGTTCAGAGTCCATCCCTGTCGGACCTGGCTCGCCAACGTGCTCCAAGTAAGTCTTTTGCATATCGGCTAACATGCCCCTTGCTTTGATAATTGCTAACTCGAAGGTACTGCAGAGAGGAGGAAGAAGTCGGCCAAGCGCTCGCCCAGACCCGCGAGGCGGCAACCCGATGGCTCTCCGGAGCACTCAGCTACTGATGTAAGTTTTATTCTTTATTCTTTATTCTTTGCTTAATATCATTTTTTTTTCTTTTTTTTTTCGCCTATCTTGCATTGCTGATTTTATTCTTTTAAATCCCTAGCAATCTCCGTCAGTGCAAGTAGCGGGAGTTATAGCCGATCTCCAAGGTGCTACATCGGCTATCCCTTCATCCTTTCCATTACCGCCGGCCGTACCGCAACAGACTACCGAGATCTCCGATCCTGACCCCAAAGCGCCATCAACTGATCTCGCCGATTTCTTTGGGCTTCACTGGGCGAGCTCGACGATCAGGAAGTGCTAGCCACCGGCGACTACCCGGCCGACATCCAGCGCATAATAGCAGCCTGCGCCCGACATCGATTTCTTTATTACGAGCCGGGTATGCGAGGCGACTCAATCGTCTCTTGGGGAAGTGATGGCCGGGAGGCGCTCTTACGGCCAACACTCAGCCCTTGAGGAACGCTTATGGCGGCCATGCAAGCCGATCTTCCCTCTGCTGACCATGAATGCTTTGCTAGAAGTGTGCCATCTGGATGATCGTCGGCTAGGCGTGAGAGTCGGCCAAAGCAAGAATTGAGCAGAGGAAGGCCCAGCAAGCCGACCAAGAGATCTTGGACAAACTTATAGCAGATGCTAAATCTCGAAGAGTGCTTTTGACCAAGGTGCTTTGCTATGTCGAGATCGGCCAAAGCTAAGGCCCAGGAGCTGAGTCATCCAAGAAAAAACTTGAAGAACAAATGGCCTTGGTTACAAGAGAACTTGCAGATTGCCAAATCGGCATTGCGGTCGACATCTTCACTAGCGGCTCGGAGGCAAAGAATCGGCGAAGTTTTTGCCAAAGTTAAAAGTCAATCGGCTAAGATGATCGGTTCGAGCGATCTGAAAGCCGATGATCGATTAACGAGATAGCGTTCAAGCTACTATTGGTAGAGCAGCCAGCATTGTCGGCTTTGGGAGCCCATCTTCCTGGCTCGGGCTTCATTGAAAGCAGCGTTGTCTCGGTGTAATATTGGTACATCTTGGAATATTTTGTAAAGCTGCTTAATCGGTGGATAAGGACTATTTGTTCTGACTCGGTCAGTATGACCGATTTTATATGCATGTGCTTGTCATTGATCTTGATGCCTTCACCTCTCAGAGTTAGGACCCGACCCATATGCTTGGGTGATACGCCTTCAAATACTTTCCATTGATCGCTTTAGGTAGGACGAACCCTTCTAAAGATTCGGTATATATGAATTCCGTCAACCGGCCGATTGATCTTATAAGGCCCTTCCCATGTTGGAGACCATTTGCCGAATCGATTATCCCTAGACCCAATCGGCAACACGGTTTTCCATACTAAATCGGCTTGATTGAATGCTTTAAAAATCACTTTTTTATTGTACGACCTGGCAACCATCTCTTTGTTCCTTTTAAGCCGATCTAGCGTGCTCAGCCTTAGTTCAGCCAAATCATCTAGATTGTCCAGCATCGCCTGTTTGTATTCATCGGCTGATACCTTATCTTGCTCGTGTAGCCTTATTGAGCCGATGTTGATTTCAACGGGCAAAACGGCTTCTTGTCCGTATACCAACTGAAAGGGTGACAATTTAGTTGATCCGTGATGAGATAGCCGATAAGCCCATAAAGCCTCCGATAGCATTGAATGCCATCTCCTTGGCTCTTCCCCAATTTTTCTTTTTATCAGCTTTATCAATGTCTTGTTCGATGATTCGGCCTGTCCATTGGCCTGAGCGTAGTAAGGGGAGGAGTTGAGTAATTTTATCCCCAGACTTTCCGCAAACCCTTTGAAATCGTTGGACATGAACACAGTACCCTGATCAGTAGTGATTGTTTGTGGAATCCCAAACCGATGGACGATGTGTTCATTTACAAAGCCGATCAGTTCTTTACTAGTAACCTTCTTGAGTGGCACAGCCTCAACCCATTTTGAGAAATAATCCGTGGCTGCAAGGACGAATTTATGTCCTTTGCTGGATGACGGAAATATCTGGCCGATTATGTCTATACCCCATCCCCTAAATGGCCATGGCTTGATGATCGGATGTAAAGCCGATCTCGGTCGATCGTATGTTACCAAACTTTTGACACGTTTGGCATCCTCTATAATATTTGAAGCAGTCTTCTAACATCGTCGGCCAAAAATATCCTGTTCGTCTCAGTATCCATTTCATCTTGTGAGCCGATTGATGTGACCCACAAATGCCTTCATGAACTTCACCCATCGCCACTTTGGCTTCCTCGGTCCCCAGACATCTTAATAACAAACCTTCCATAGTCCGAAAGTACAATACGTCTTCTAGTATAACATATCTGAGTGCTTTGCGCCTGACCTTTTGCTCGGTCGGCTTGGTTGGATCTGACAAATAATCCCTTATCTCTGTTCTCCAGTCGACAGGGTGAACACATAAAACCGGCCAAACGTTTAGCTCGATTGGTCCCTGTCGGCTTTCAATCCTGTAGACTCGATGCGCATTGTGCCAATCGGTTTGCTTTATCATTAGCTTCTCCGGGAATATGTTCTATGGAAAATGTAGTGAACATCTCGATGATCTGGAGGCATTGATGCAATCTTGGGTTAGTGCATCATCGTTGCATCGGTATTCTCCTCTGACTTGCTGTACAATTAACATCGAATCTCCAAAAGCTTCGACGTCTCTCACTCCGATGCTATCTAACAGTTGTAGACCCCTTAGTAATGCTTCGTATTCTGCTTGATTATTTGAACATCGGCTATTTAGCCGATACATGAAGTCATACTCCTGCTTTCTAGGTGAAACTAATATCACACCGATGCCTTCGCCTTCTTGGCAAACAGACCCATCAAAATCTGATTGCCAAGGAGTTACACTAGTTGTTCCTACTAATGTTTCACTCCCTGTGATAAAATCGGCCACAGCTTGTCCTTTCACAGATTTAGCCGATTCATAGGATAACTCAAACTCTGTTAGGGCGTATGCCCATTTACCAAGCCGACCACGCAGGATGGGCGCCGATAATATGTATTTAACTACATCGGTTTTGCATATTATAACGCATTTGGAAGCCAGCATATAATGTCTTAACTTGGTGCAAGCAAAGTACAATGACAAGCATAATTTTTCTACTAAGGGATACCTGGTTTCCGCATCTAGAAGACGTCGGCTTAAGTAATATATTGCTTGTTCCTTCCTATCGGCTTCTTGTGTTAAAACTGCTCCAATCGAATCTCCTTCAGCCGATATATATAGTCTAAAAGGTATACCGTGTTTTGGTGCGGTCAATACTGGTGGACTCATCAGATAACCTTTTATGTCGTCGAAGGCCTTTTGCTGATCGGCTTCCCACTTAAACTCTTGGTTATCTTTAATTTTCAGCAGCAGTGTGAAGGCCCGAATACGCCCCGACAAGTTTGAGATAAAGCGTCGCAAGTAATTGATTTTCCCAATCAACACCGCAACTCCTTTTTACTTGTCGGTGGTTTAGTATCGGCTATGGCTTTCACTTTGGTTGGGTTTACTTCAATCCCTCCTTCATGCACCGTAAACCCAAGAAATTGTCAGTGATACTCAGAAAGCACATTTGAGAGGGTTCATTTTTAACCCATGTAACCTTGTGCTTTCGAACATTTTTCTCAGATCGGCTATATGTTGATCTTCTTTGGATTTTACCACTACGTCGTCAATGTATATTTCCACAGTATTGCCGATCAAATCATGGAAAATATGGTTCATAGCACGCGTTGATAAGTAGCACCGCATTTTTTAAACCGAAGGTCATAACTTTCCATTCATATAGCCCTAAAGCCCCGGACATCGAAAGCCGTTTTGGGTATATCGGCCCGCCATGAATATCGATTGTATCCGCGTTCCCGTCCCAAAAAGCTTATGATTTTATTCCCGGATGCAGCATCGATAAGCATATCGGCTATGGGCATCGGGTACTCGTCTTTGGCGTAGCTTTGTTCAAATCTCTAAAATCGACACATACCCTAAGTTTGCCGTTTTCTTCTTCACAGGACGATGTTTGAGACCCACTCGGCAGATCGGCAAGGCGGATAAATTTCGCCTCTAGCAATCGCCCTACTTCTTCCTTTATAGCGTCATACAACGTAGGGTTAAACCGCCTAAGTCTTGTTTGAGCGGCCGATATCCAGGTTTTATAGGTAGCCGATGTTCAACTAGGCTTAAACCTGGCATTTCATAATACTCCCATGCAAAGCAATCCTTATATTCCTTGAGTATTTCGACCAACTTTGCTTTATAACTGGGTTCTAATTTAGCACTTACAAGCGTTGGTCTTTTGCTATCCCCTTCCCCAATATCGATCTCTTCAAGCAAATCGAAGTAAATCCTAACCCCTTTCTTTCTTCTTCAAAATCTTCAACAGACTTCTTCAGATTCTTCTGCCGATAGCTCCTTGCTTTTCTGCAGGTTTTGCTATTGTCTCGCGCTCCATCTTCTTATCACTGCCTGGTCCGATCAAGCGTATTGGGTTTAACGCTGATCGGCTTGAATCACGATTTCTCAACACGGATAAAATCGCAATCGCCCAAGGCTTTTCCTGATATGCATTCAGCCTCTTCGTGTGGCCAATTGGTGTCGAGGGCTAGCCATGGCGATATGAGCCGATGTCTACCGGTGACGACTTCTCTTGTATCATCGTTCCCTTTGTACGATTTACGGTGCATAGTTGATGGTATACAACGATTAGCATGGATCGATCCGCCCAAGGAGTACGCTGTAATTGCCTTTAGCTTCAATCACAAAAACGCGATCGGCAAAGTTTTATTACCGATCGTCGATTCGACACCATTACGCCTTTAGCCTCGGTTGGGTCTCCGGTGAAGTCATTTAGCACCATGTTGGTCTTGATTAAGTCTTCGTCGGCTTTTCCCAACTTTACGAAAGTACTTAACGGCATCGATTGACCGTTGCCCGCCATCGACCAACATACGGGATATCGGTCGGCCATTAATGTATCCTTTTAGATACAATGGTTTCAAATGCCGATGCATGTCTTGTGGTTTTTCAAACCACGTCTGGTGCTCGAGGCACAAGCTGGCGAACACTTCTTCACCGATTCTTGATTCACGAACTCGGCGAGTAAAGTGAATACCATGTTTATATCCATTGGTGGCGTATCATCTCGGATCATCGGAGAACTGGATTGAACCGATTGATCTGAATCACTATCGATCTGTTTCTTCTTTCTCCACTCCTTTTCCAAAATCGCACCGGTCTTAACTTATTAAACGTCCGATCCTCTCACTCTCCTTTTCGGCTTCCCTTTCTTCTTGTGTTTTTAATCGCTGAAGCCTTACGCGTTGCGACTTCTTTGAGACCGAAGGGCACCATCTAGGTTTGGGTTCTATCGGCTTTCTTATCTTTCGGCTAAATTGCCCATTTATTTGTTAGATTCCATCCTTCTTGCGTTAGCCGATAATTCTGATTTTGGGAGGATTCGCCTTTGTTACGATGTTGACAACCTTTCATAGATCGGCCTTCGCTTCCTTATACGGACGATCGTGTATCGGTCTGGACAACTTTGTCTTTCTGATTGGCTTGGCCGACATGTAGACGAGTGTTGCATAGGACAAGATACAAGCATGGTAAGGTCATCCCTCTCTCAAAGAAATCGCCAAAAAGGACATTGCCGATGTTTCTCTTCCTCTGTAATCGGCCGATGTGGCACATCCGCCGCCGACGCTCGTCCCTCCTTTGCCTCGATCGATGAAAACCCTGGTGGTGTTGAGGGTTATACCTTCGACTTATCCTTTTATATTTCCCCAGGAGTTGTGAGAAGGTCGGCTTTGGTTTGAAATCAGCTCTTCTTGGAGCCTTCTCGGCTCGATACCATTTACCGACCTCTAAGTCCCCTCTTGGTTTCACCGTTCTTGAGTTTTGTCCATTTTATCGGCTTCTATTTGTATAGAACCGGCGTGATCTCAGACTTGTCTCGTCCTCGTGATACAATTCCCTTAGTCGGCTTATCCTCGTCATGAGCCTCTTTCCTTTTCGTGAACATTGAACCATGTTGACCTGAAAAGGGCCCATGTCTATCTGCATAGCCGATTCTTCTGCAAATTTTAACCTGCCATCGGCGATGGCCGATTGGATCTGTTGTCGAAAAATATTGCAATCGTTAGTGTTATGAGAGAGCGAATGATGCCATTTGCAATACCTTCGCTTTTTAATTTCTTCTAGATGGTATGATATGCCCTTACGGTAACCTTATGAGTTTTTCTTGTAGTAATAAATCAAATATCTTGTCACACTTTGACACATCATACGAGTACTTGACTTCCGCTTTATTCTTTGTCGGCCTAAGCAGAGCATACGAGTGGTTTGGAACCTTTGGCCCACTCGGCTATGTTCACTTCTCGCCGTCGTCGAGGTGTCGCCCAATCGTAATCTACCATGTTTACTTTGGCCTTTTCATTGCCGTTTGTCCTAAACCTATCTTTAAACCCTTTGCTCTCGTGCATATCGGCTTTCATGTGCCGACACGCGATGGAGTAGGTGGCCTAAGTCGGGGAACTCCTGGCCTGACAACTTTTCTTTTAATGGAGGGATTAACCCTTGGAACGCTAGGTCGGCCAATTGATCGTCGGGTAATGCTACACTGTAGCACCTATTCCGTACGCCCAAATCTTTAATATAATCGAGACCGATTCGCCGCATTTCGGTGAACTAAGATCGAAATCCTAAGCTCCATAGTTCCCGAAAAGAAGTACTCATGGAATCGGCTTTCTAAATCGTTCCATATATGAACCGAATTAGGTGGTAGATTTGTGAACAAAGTGAATGCAGTGACAGATAATGATAAAGGAAACAACCTAATTATTAACCCATCGGACTGAGCCGCCTCCCCACATTGAGCCATGAACAGTCCGATATGCTCAATTGTGGTAATAGAATCATCCTCGAGAATTTATCAAAGTCTTGTACCATACAGTTGTGGGGGTACGTCATTCGGTCGATGTAATCGGGGTACGGATTCATGTAGCCGATCACTCTCCCTCTGTGTTGTAAACAGAACTGTTCTCTCAAAATATTGGCTATTTGTTCTGCCCAATTAATATTGTTTGGCCAGGTGCAGCCGACACGGCCAATTCTCATTGTTTGCGCCTGCCCCGAGTGCAAACTCGGGTCTTTGTCCAACTCGCACCTCAGGGAGGTCTTGGTGCTGCGTCGTAATTGTGATTAAAACCTAATGCATCAGTGCACGCGCCGAAAGGTTCGACGTATGGCACCACCCTATATGGTGCTTGTTTCATGGTTGTGGCCCTCGTGATCGTGGAACTGTCCCATTTCGATCGGTGATAAGCCGATAACCCGATGTTATTGGAGGGCGACTTGATTGATTTGATGCGCCTATCTTGGCTCCATCCGTGTGCCCATGGTAGTGTGTGAACCCATCTCGTATGCTTGGTTTCGTAACAGTAGGTTGAGCCGGCATCATGATAGGTGTCTGAGCCGACACGTTTACTGTGTTGGTGTTGGGTGCTATGGAATATACTGGGTACGTAGGGATGGTTTGTGGTGGATCTAGCAGTCTTCCAGACGCAGCTAATTCTTGAGCAATTATTTTCACACTATTTTCTATCATCGGCTTTAAAGTAGACACTAGAGCCGATGATTGGTTAATCAATGCGTGATGGACGATTGCTCGATCATACTTGATAAATCGGCTTGAGCGGTGCGTATCGGCTTACCGATTCAGATGTTGAATCTCGATAGGATTGATGATCGAGTGCAATCTTTTGAGTAACGCCACGGCGTGTTTTCTGGAAGCATCGTAGCATCATTTCCTCCAGAGCTGCCTTTCGATCTTCGAGTTCTTTCCGTTGCTCAGGGGTTAAATCGGCCATCTGGGGCGCGATTATGGCATCGGTGTTGATATCGGCGGTGACTGCGGGTTTGTCGGTTGACGACATTCTTTTTGGGTCCCACCGGGCGTGCCAAAATATGTTCGCGCCAAAAACGTGAAGGGGGTTTTAGGCCTCGAACACACAAGACAAACACCGGGTTTGCAGAGCGTGCCAGTCGATTTGACCTGAAATCGACAAGGTAGAATTTGTAATTTGATCGAAGCCGATAAACAAAGATCTATCGGCTTTTCGCTAGTCGGCAAGAACCGATTAGGAGATAACTAGATCAACTGGTTACAGTTGATCCGGATACAAGGTAAAAATCGGCTTCGGGAAGGCGATGCGCAACAAAGCGAAGCAAATCAAACCTGGGTGAAATCGGCTAGAATCAACAATCGGCGATGCGCAGCTATGTTGATTCCGTCGACTTGCAAAGAAATCTATGAAGCTAAAGCAATGTAAAAGAAAAGCTGGTAAAAAGTAGATGTGTGTGTTGTTGGAATTGATTGATTGCTTGCCGCTTGACACCCACCTCCTTTTATAACACGCCTGGCCGATCCGAGTTGTACATGGATACGGTGCGTTTATCCGTATCGGCCTATTATCTGATTTCCTTTCCTTTTTAGAAACGGATTCCTTTTCCGATTCGTTTGATGATTTCTTTCCATGCGAACGCTTCCTTTTCGTCTCAGACTGATTTCAATACACGCCGAGTTCTGATGCAAACACATACAATTGCTTTTATCCGATTCAAACCCATTTTGCCATGTACCGAATTTTGGCGCAAACACAACCTTTAAAGACATACTATTATATATGCTCTAATTATTATGTCTAACCACTATAATTAATGTATGCATGTAGATGAGTATCAAGTAAATATAGATATTTATTACAGGTATAAAGTGAACATCGTACTAATTTGCATTGGAACATAAAATACACCTTATATTTGTAGACAAAATTATTAAAAAAATATGTCATACAAACTTAGACAGAGGAAATACTAAAGTTTGTACTAGTTTGGAGAGAGAGATGGCCCCATTAAATTCTTAATTTCATCGAATAGCTTTATACTTGTATGAGTATAAAGTTTAGGGCCAGTTCGTTTCAGTTTCTGAATTATAGAAGAAGATGCTTCTAATTATAGGAGAATCAAGTCGAGTCAGATGCGGCTTCTAGGTTCCAGACTGGGTCGGCAAGAATCAGGTTTCAACCGGATTCTAATTATATGTAGAGGACAGTTTTTGATTATCAGAGAAGCTGTCTATAATCTTTCCGTTCGGTAAATAATTCGTTTATTTTTAAACAGAAACTATCCAGAACCTAAAACGAACGTCCTTATTGTCTCTCTACCAACCTCAACAAAGATAGCATGTCGTATGTTAAAGTATCGATCCTACTTGTGTTGGGAGTGTCCTAACTATCCTTCTCAAACCCACCCTACTGCCGAAAATTGTCGTTTGAAACCCTCCAGTTCGATGTACTGTACTACACTTCTTGAAAGATTGTCGGAAGAAAAGATGGGGCATGTAGCAATATGATCGATCATCTATCGAATTTCATTTCATGCTGACTTCTTATCGAGATCTTGTTACTAGTTCCTGTGAATCTGATCGACAGCCAAACCACCGTGGCAAGCAGCATGGAGCAGAAAGAGCGGCCAGTCACAGGCTCTCAGCTGCTTGCCTATGTCAGTCACCATTGGTGGACTCAGTCTCAGTAGCAAGCTAGTGCGGCGAAGGGAGCAGCATGTACTACCAGTACGTGATGCTTGCTCTCTCTACCTGTATCAGCAGCCGTGTTTGGTTAATTCTGAGGTTCGTATGTAGCTCAGTCGGCACCGTGATGGCACGAAATTTTTCCGACAAATTATGGTCGGTACTCCAGCATTTGATCTCTCTTCATTTTTTTTTAAAAATTTGATTTCGAATTGAATGAAATGCTACAAGTATACAGCACAGAGACATCATTGAATAAGAGGCAGAGGGAGAGGAGCTGGAGCATTTACATTTTGCAGTAGAAGTTGGATGCTGCACTGCAGTACTCCCTCTGTCTCACGAATGTTTAAAATTTATTCCACAAAGAGTGCATCTTATTTAAGAATGAGTCTGTATGGCCTAGCTGTAAGTGTATGTATGCTCATTTAAGTGCCTGTGGAAACCGAAGCACCAGCATACTTATGTATGGAGTAATGAGGGTCACATTAGTCATTTACCTTGCTCACTAATCTGTCTTAAAAAATCTAGAAATGCACTCTTTGTGGGACAGAGAGAGTATTGCATAATTAATACACAAAGAGATCGATTAGAGCATAAAGTCATCTCTAATGGTGCCACTTTAGCTATCTCTTAACTATACCATATAGTAAAAATCCTACATTGAGAAGAAAGGGGGTGGGGAAAGAGAATGTGCTATTTTTTTAGGGCATATACATTAAGATCACCTCAGCTGGCTCTCAGCTTGTACACATCAGTTTTGGTCTATGTAGAAAAGTAAGAAAAGGAAAGAAATAAGAGAGTTGGCTCTTATTTAGTAGTCAACTTTGCACGAGAGCATAGATAGATTATTTATGTATAAGTGAAGATATAGTTATTGCACAACATCTAGAGACAATTTTTAGAGACAGTTATGGTACAAGATGGCTTTTAGTTTATTATTAGCATGTAGTGGCGTTTGCTATTGTACTTGTGTTTAGCTTACTCTAAATGACATGGATGAGATATGGAGTAAGTAGTGGGTTTTGCTATTGTACTCGCTCTTATGTAAGAGATAATCTGATTGCGCAAATCAACACAAAAAGTGATGGAGTGTGAGGGGGAACAATGTGATGAAAATAATATAAAATAGTTAGATGAATGATTTTAGAGACGAACTATTGGAGATGCTGTCTCTAGTGTTATCTTTAGGTGAGTTAAAATTCTTCGAGATAATTTTTAAAGATAAATTATTTTATATGCTGCAAGTCTCGTGATCTGTATCCAGTGCTGTCTTTATGACCACTTGAATTAATTCGGCCGTTTTCTGTATGCCGAAGATCTTTTGAAAATAGAAGGAAAAACTGGAGAACCTAAGGAGACTAAATCGCATGGAAATACATTCACTTTACGCGTACCTGAAGTTGAGTTATATTACTAGAATGGAGGGAGTAGTATTCTAGTACTTTAGATTTTGTATGTACATGCATGCTACACCTGACCTGACAAAGGATTGGATCATGGTCGACATTGACCAGTTTGCACCATTGCATGAACGCGTATGTATACATATGCATATAAACGCAATTTATCTAGCTTAGCTTCTATGGAAGACAAGGGGTGTGTAGAATCATTGGCGCACGCACGCGCACACGCATGTTTTCAGAATTAATACTTCAGTGTTAGCTTTCATTCAGACTGCATTCATCTGCAAGGCCTCAAAACTGAATTTTCTGACGGAGCATCTTCAGGATGCTTAACAGTACGTAGCTACCACCTGATCTGGCAGGAAATACTACAGTTTTATGATTCCAGTGGACAGAGCAGAAGCAGTGAAGTTTTGGCACACCATTTCTCCGAGTACACTCCTTTCTTCTGAGAGCGTATACCCCCGAGCTCAGATGATCAAATCTGTTAATTAACATTATGTAGCAGTACTAATTGTTGCAGGAGGAGTATCTGCCTGTTGCAAAGCATCACTCCACTTTAAGTTAGGTAAGCAATTGGCGGGTATACATTCCCCTTATATGACAATTGACAAGAGATATCAGACATATTGATGCAGTTACATACTTTACAGTAACAACTAATACGTTCCTACGTTCATCCTCCAGGAGCACTCCTTTTCACCCGGCATATACATGCACGTACTTTCCTGTTTCTTGCATTACAACATGCTACATCTCGTGGTGTTTTTTGGAGCAGCAAGGTAGGGAATGCTTTACTTTCAGAGGGGGAAAATGTAAGCGCGGCGTGATTCAAATGCATAAAAACCCATATGCATGATCTAATATATGTATATAGATGATCTGTGGAGAATTGCCACTCATGTCCTGAAATCGATCATTGTCCAATGACAGTACCAATTAACCTGCATGAGCGAGCGTACACAACTTACGCACACCAGGCAACGACGGATGCATGGTAACCCTTGCATGGATGTTGTAGATGCATGCACCAGCTAAGCAGTACACCGGGATGAAAGTTTCATCATGAAACCACATACAACATGCATGATACATTCATTCATGCATGCATATATATATGTTGGTAGTCCATATATGCATGCACGGCTTATTTCCTGCAAGAATGCAAGTAGTGAAGACGCGCGTACCGGCGCCATGGCAGTGGAGACGGTACATGCAACAGCCGCGTAAACATGAGAGGGCACTAAGATATTGGCACGGCTCAATCAGAAACACCGGTGAGCTAGCTAGCTAGCTAGCACCATGCACGCGTCGCTCCAATGTCGTCTGAGTGAGCCGAGCCAACATCATAGTCACCATTTCATTCTCTTCAATTTCCTCTCTGGCACAATTAGGAGCTTGGTAGAGGAAGATCCAACATCATGTAGATGATCACTAGACGGATGGCGGCCATGCATGCATGGATATCCATCTCTCTAGCCTCAATCAACGGAATGCATGTAGCGAGAGATGGAGAAGAAAGCAACTGTGCTAGCTAGAGCTAGAGCTTGTGTGCAGGGATGGGCTTGGAGAATGGAGTGAGGCCTCCCAACTTATGCACCTCTTTGTGTGGGTGGGCATTCAAGTACCCCGGCTACCAAATGAGTAAGACAGGCAGCTGCAGCTTTAATGGAAACCCGGCCCCCTCTCTGTCTCTCTCTACCTCCAACTTAACTATGGAGGGGTACATTGCATATGTAGGTGCAATGACATAAATGAGATCCCCCCAGCTTTACTAGAGAGAGTGATGAGAGAGAGAGAGGGGGGCAGTAGCTAGGATGATATGCATGGTGGAATGGCTTTTCTTACCACCTGAGGCGGCCATAACTGCTGATGGGGAGAAGAAGATACAGGAGGGGGAGGCATGAGGGAGGGAGCATGCTAGTAGTACCATGTTGTAGGGGAATTAATGTACTACGAGTATGCTACGGACGCGATGCGATCGGGACCGACGCGCTCGCATTTAATTTCTTCAGTTTCCATCGGTTTCTGAGCCGTTGGCCGGAGACGGAGAGGGACGAATGAGGATGATTTCGGGCTCTGATTGACGTACGTGCTCGGTGAGATACGCATGCGTGCATGGTTACAGCTAGCGTGCATTTTACCAAGGTAACCCAAACTTACATGTGCTATCACGAGTCACTATAAAAAGGGAGGAACAGTTCTTGACAGCTAGCTAGGCAGATGATCAAACGGCCAGCTTGCAGAAAACATTCTGCTACTTCAGAGAGCCATTTTCGCACCGAGGGTTCTGAGAATTGGGGTATTAATTAGTAGTGTCGTGAAAGAAGCACCCATTTTAGTTTTTTATGGGCTGTTTGGTTGCCTTCTTAACTCAGCCAAGCTGCATGAGCTCATCCAGGCTGGTGGGAGTCAGACTGAGTGGATGCAAGAAGATATTGTTTGGTTGATTGTATGAGGTTGGACAGGCTGCACAGAGGTGTTGTTTGGTTGGCTGCACTGGAATGGAAGTGTGATAGGCAAATTCAAGAGAGGGATGAAGCAAATTTTAAAAATACTAGAAAATCAATAATTTCACAATCAAAAATAAATTTTTTTAAATATATTCTAGAAAATCAATAAATTGAAATTTTTAATATTTTGAAATTTATATAGCAAGTATGGTCTAGTTTTGTTCGAAAAAATATCATGAACATGTAGGTGAAATCGGTTCGTTGATCGGAGATGCTAATCAAAAGATATAGCAAAGAAAAGAAGAAAACTAGATAGTAAATGCTGATGTTAGCATGCATGCATGGCTCAGCAGAGCTTGGCTTTGGGGAAACGGTGGATTTTCTCGTTTCCCTGGAGGCTGGAGCCAGGCTGAAAGGGGTGTTTTGCATCTTTAGAACCAGGCTGAGTTGAATGAGAAGACAACCAAACAACCATCTTTTATATCTGCATATGTAAATCTCTTTAGATGCAGCCAACCAAACAGCCCATTAGGTGATTGGTGGTGGTTTTAGTTCTCTTCTTTGGAGAGTGATTAGGTGACCATTTTGGGACAGAGATATGAAAGTTGGACCAGAACAGTTACTAATGTAACCAAGATGCCGAGGTGCCTGGGGAGACATGCGTTAGCTGGGATGCTGGATAGCTCATTAGAGAAAAAATTGATAAAATGCTACTCCTAACAAATGGTTTCGCTAAAAATGCCACTCCGCTGTCGTTGACATGTGGGACCATCTGTGTCTATGACAGTGGGCCAGAGTGGCATTTTAGCGATGCCACTTATTGAAAGTGGCATATACGCCAATCTATTGTGTGTACTTGTAGTAGTGGAGTACTATTATTCATCAGCGTCGTCTTACTTACCTAAGGAGTAAGTAGTAGGAGTATTGTACGATTCGTAGTTTACTGGTCGTAGTAACTCCTTTGGAACCGCAAAATAAGTCCTTATATCACCATACGCAAAGACTAGAGAGACGTTAATCTAAGAAAAAATTAATGTTATTAAACCGTATATGTCTCTATTAAATAGCATATTACACTTACTCATACACTTTTTTTTTATTAAAGGTGGGTTATACGATAAAAATATTATAATAACTACAACTTTAATTTACACGTTGAACTTATATTATAAGATAATGCTTCTCAAGAATAAATACTATTCTGTGGGACAAAGAGAGTACTACAACCGTTCATGAATAGATGATATTTTAGGATTTTTCACTTCAACCAAGGTAGTATGTGTAGAAACCACCAAATCGTCTCCTTCATTAGCTCACTTATTATTCTTGGATGGTGAGCTTTCTCCTATGTGAAAGAGTGAGAAAAGAGCAGAGAGAAGAGAGTTGGCTCTTAGTATTTAGTAACCAGCATCGCACGGGAAACAAGATAATTATTTATGTACAAGAGAGAAGATATAGAGTTATTGCATAGTTTCTAGAGACAAACTTTTATATAGCTAATTGTACAAACTAACTTTATTGCCTACTCTAGATGATATAGATGAGAGATGGAGTAAGTAGTGAGCTTTGTTATTATACTAGTAAAGTGCATGTGCGTTGCATCGGATCCTAAATAGATGATGACACCACAAGTTCTAAACTCTTAAAAACAAAAAAACGAGAATTTAAAACTTGAGCTATCACTTATTTGAGATCCGTTACTGAAGAATCATTGAACAAGGGAATACAATGAAATGCAAATAAGGCTAGACAAACAGCAAATAGTTACGGAATTCCTCACTTACTGGTCCTTGGGCCCCCTACTGTTCTGGCCCAAAAACGGCTTGGCAGACTCACCATCACCACCAACTCATTCTTATAATAGTTAAGACTTACTCTAAAAGGGGTATGTAAGTCATTTTACTCTTATGTTTTTCTCAATTTTATCGTAACTTAATCTTTGTGTAAAGTCCGAATACAACTTATATTTATCAATGAATGGAGTATCTTAAAATTATAGAATGATATGTAGTACTCCCTCCGTTTCTTTTTATAAGGCGTATTTGGTTTCGTTAGGACAAGACTTTGACCAACGATTACTTCATTAATATATCATTTATACAATACAAAATCATAATTATATATAAGTACTTTTGAATACAAATCTGCTAATATCAATTTTGTGTCATAAAAATTATATGCTAATAGAGTAATTGTTGGTCAAAGCCTTGTCCTAACGAAACCAAATACGCCTTATAAAAAGAAACGGAGGGAGTATTTAGGAACAAAATTTGAAAACTATAGTGATATGTATTGAGAAAGGGAGTACTACGGTTTGCTTTTAAAACTCACCATTATCTTTTTGTTTGCTGGAGCATTAATTAGCATCCCAAAATAAACACTACTGCTAGTGCTACCGACCCATTCCACTGCTTCCTGCAGCATTGATGCAAAATCTTCTTCCGCGCGTGTATCACAGGCCATTTATTCTCATGGAGCCTGGAGTTTTATATAGTGTGTCAATATCTTATCAGTCATTTATTTCTTCATATAGATTTTCCTATTCCATCGATCGCTGCAACGATGAGGCCGACTTTAAGGTTGGATCCCGTACAAATGAATGTTGTGGAGTGTGCTGCTTCCGGACATGAAAACAAGCAGAAGTAACTACATCCTACTTGGAACAGTTTTAGTTTCGGCAAACTAGGAGGTATTTTAAACGGTTCAGTTTCGATTTCTGTCCTTTAAAAATTAGAAGCTATCTTAAAGATTAGTTTTTTCACAGTCAGCAATTAGTAGTTTATTTGTGCTAGAAGAAGCTAAAAGCCGAAAGCTAATCGAGACAGCCTCCTGTGATGCGCGAGTCGGTAACTTTCGGTACCTTTGTCCTACGTATGGGATGGTTGTTGAGGAGCAGTAGCGGCTGCGGCTGGGGGCAGGTCGCGGTTTCGCTTCACGGGCGTGAAGAGACGAGATTGGAGCGAGAGAGAGAGCGCGAGTGACGGCGGACTGCAGGAGGAGGGGGTTGCATGGAATTGGCGGGGGAGCCGCGCGCGGTTGAACGAGGCGAGACAAAAGGGACAAGGCGGGGTCTTGGTTGGAGAATGGTTCGTGCCTCCAATCTTGACGGTCACTTGCACTACAGCCACACACACACAGGGAGAAGGTTGATGAGAGAGAGAGAGAGAGAGAGAGAGTCCGTGCGTTGCGGCTGCGGTCGCAGGCGAGGGGTTAATGCGAGCCCGGGGAATCTTGTCTGGCACACCGGCTCCAATGGGCCCGTCCGCTGCGTACATCATGCGTCAGTCGCCGGACGGATGGCATGTCTAGAGGGTGAACAATGAGCGATAAAAGTCGTCAAGAGAACCAGTTTAAATCTTAGCTTGACTCGAATCATTAAACTCGCGAGTTAGTTCGATTTGGCTTGTTAAGCTCAATAAGCTTCTTACATATTTTTCTTGTAAATTTCAATTCGATTCACACCATGCACATAATAAAGATGTTGCCATCTGAGAGGATGAATGCTATTGAGATCTATCAAGATGCCACAAAAGACAACTATTAACAACAAACTCTTCTTGCCCAAACACCACAAATCACTTAGAATTCTCAAATTAATCAGACCAAAACTGCAAATATTACAAAGCACTTAAAACAGCCAAATAAAGTAACAAATGTATAAGGCTAACAATCAGGGGCAACTTGAAAGTCCAAATAGACATGTACAACCATACAATGAACAAAAGGGCACGCTCAAGTACACCATGAATCTATATTAGTAGAAGTTTCTACAAACACTCTCTAGAGCAATCTTTCATCAACACTCCATTAACACACAAAACAAAGCTAAGGCATGTTGAAATCACTCTAGAAACTGGCAGAACAAAGCCATGGCATTGCGTCAAGAACACTTCATGGAGATTGTGAAATGATCTTGCTCTTGTCGTACGAGTCAACACAACTATGTATGAAGAAAGTGAACAATACAATTTTAGATACATAGTTGAGTAATGGTAGCAATCTCAAACTCAACAGATACTCAATTGAATCAAAACCATAGTTGGGCAGTGGTAGAACACAAGCACATTGTTATGGTAGAACAGGTTGAGATGCTAGCTCCAGCATGTGCCAACATCAATAAGGCAAACCAACAAGCGAAGTACAAGAGGAATTACTACTATTGCATAGTCTACATGGGACACATTAGACAGCTTAAACCTACTATCAAGACATGTTGTTTGACGACATTATGTTCAAAAAACATTCTCTCCTCTTTTATAAATTGTAATTTACTATCAAGTCCTAAGTTACCAGTCTTTTCCTATGGAACAACCAACAGTCCACTTGAATTATTGGTTAAATCTATGTTGTAAAACTAACTTAACTCGCAGACAGTGTAGCTTCTAAAGTGCAATGTATTAGATAGAAACTAAATTTCATCAATGGTACAAAAAATACAATATAGCTTCTAAAGTACACATGAAGCAGAGGCAATTTTGCAATTTCATTTAACAAAATCATGCTACAAAAATAGCTCACCAAGCACGGACTAGTTCTTTTCCACCATGCTGTCAGGAAATGATACCAATTCAATGTCATCTTGGTCATCTTCCTGCAAATAAAAATGATATTTAAGATAAACATAATATTTATCAAAACTATATGAAATACTGAAAGAGGACACCCATACCACTATCATTGGAGATTTAATGTCATTTTTCGATCATCGTATGAAGGTAGAAGCACACAATAATGCCTCAAGGCCCTCAACAATTGATGGATGCAGAGCACTACGGTAATCATCAAGAACTCTACCTCTAGTACTAAAAGTAGACTCTAACGAGATACTGGTAGCAGGTATAGTCAAGAATTTTCTTGCCATCTTTGTCACAACAGGGAACCTATGAGCATTCAACTTCCACCAATCAAGTAACACAAACTTTGAGTCCTTTGGAGGATGGTGATGGTTCTGTCTCTATCTCTCGCAGGAAGGATTGAAACCCACTTGGTATTGTGGCTACTATGGTTCTTGTTTGCAAAACTAAAGATGATTCAGCCCTGCTACTAGCAGCCTTGTTGTGGCGATGTTTAGCCTCATAAATACCATATAGTTTATACAACTCACATCTAACATCATTTTCCTCACTAAGGGCCTTGTTTTCACTAAACATCATTTTAAAACAGTAATAAACAAATCTCATCTTAAACCTAAGATCAAGAATAGTAGCAATAACCATAACATTGTTCTTTTCTTCCCAATATTTATCAAACTTGTCTAGCATTGCTTATCCCATCTGTTCATATGCTCATCCCTAGAATTACATGCAGTTGCCAATGAAATCTTAACATTCACTATGTGAGCACAATAGCAGACATGGAAATAATTAGGAATGAAGCCTATTGTTTTCCTAGCAATGAACTTGGCTATCAAAGTCCTAGCAGCAACATCATTTGAGGTAGCATTATCAAGGGTGATTGTTAATATTTTTCATTTGGGCCAAGTCTGTCAAAAATACTTCTCCTTCATGGGTTGCTCCTCTGTTGGTGGTCGGTGCTCTGTTGACGCTGATCAGACGAGGAATGATCTACACGGGAATCAGTTAAAGATCTCATGGAAAGAAATTCGCTCTGTACTTCTGCAGTAGCTTCTTGCAGATTAGCAGCTAAAGATCTTATGAGTTGTATATTGTCTCCATCCATGTGTTGGTTTAAAACTGCACCAATTATAATGCGAATTTTATCTACAGGAGTTTCCTCTTGTGAACTATTAGGAACCATCTTTATGTCCCTTATCGCAAACCTTGGAACCTGCGACGTGATTGGAAGGATATGTCGGGGATTGCTCCCCGAGGGATCCGGCCTCCGCGAAGTTCATGGTTGGCTATTGTGGTAAAGACGCCTCATCTATTCCACAGCCTTTTGTTTGACAACCGCGAGGCTCTCGCATTGCTCCTGGACGATCTTTTCTTGAGTTTCACGCTATTCACATTCCACTCGTTGTGCCTCTGTCTCCTCCGTGACTGCACAAACGTGGAATTTGAAATTGACGGAGGGGTGAGTACTCACTCATCAAATAACGATGATGGGGTATAATCGAGTTCAAGACTTCAGAGAAAATCTTCTGAAGATGAACCCTCATGAAAGTTATTGTTATTCTAGTGAGTACAAACATTGTCGACTTACATAGGGCATGTGCCTGGGTCCTCTGCCTCTGAGATAGGGGCAGGTAGAGAGTCGCTCTATTTTCCTGATTTTCCCTCAGGAAATTGCGCTCCTAGCGCGGCCTCATCCAATTTCAATGAAGTTATCGATTTTGACAATTCTGCCTTAGTAACATATTCAGAGTAGAAGTCACACTTACCTTCTTCTTCCTCCACGAAGTTATAGGTGATGAGGTGAGCGTAGTCAGCTAGATCGAATGAATTCTCTTCATCCATTGATTCCGGCGATAACACATTACCTTTCTCAATATTAATTTCTAACGAAGGCCCTTCTTCTAGCGCTATCTGTCGATGTTCAAGATCCGGGGGGTCCCTAGATCGAGCTTATGAATATAATTTGGGTTGCCTTTATCTAGAAATTAAGATTGAAAGGAGTAGAAAAATGGTGATTATATTTTATTGTATCACGATTGTTTACAGATTACAAACCTTGAGTGGAAATCTAAACTTAATATTGCTTCTGATTCTTCTTAATCACCATCCTCTTAAACCCTTGCAGAAGCCTCCCATTTATACCAGGCAAAGGTGTAGAGTCGAGGATGCGCCTAGATGGGGGGTGAATAGGCGATTTAAAAATCTTCAACTACTAATCGAGGATTACGCCCTAATCAACCCTATGTCAAAACCTATACAAATATTATGCGCAAACGAAAGACTAAGATTTTGACAATTAAAGCCTAAATCAACTAGGCTCACTAATGCACTAACTAATTATGTCTCTAACTAGAATTGCTATGTTGATCAAGCAAATTACACTAAGCAATTCTATTCACAATCAAGCAATACATGAAAATGCAATAAAGTAAATACTTGAAAGTAAAAGAGGCAAGAGACACAATACTTTTTACCGTGGTTCGGAGACATCTCCCCTACTCCACGTTGAGGAAGTCTAACTCACTTTGGACCGGCTCACTCACTTGAGCCTTCCACCTCAAATCCACTAATGGTAGCTTTTTACCCCGTCAGGTAGGCTTAGCTCCAACCTTCACAAACTTTTGCCGGGGCTTCTCACAATCCTTGAGAGCTCCCGCGCACGACGTTCCTACGCCGTCTAGGAGGCTCCAACCTCCAAGAGTAATAAGTTGAGCAATCCGTTCAAGCTTCACCGATCGCACCTTCGTGTCTCCGGTGATCACCTAGTGCAACTCATGCATCTAGGGTCCTCTCAATCCTCAGTAGATGCAACTCATGCAATCTAGGATAACTCTTGACCTCAAAACTGAATTAGGACAAAGCAAAACATGCAAAACCCTCCCATAAACCAACCAAGAACTCAAAAGCACTTAAAACACCAGCAACAACATGCCCATGCCCCCAAGGGGGCCTTATATAGACTCCCAAGCCAAAACTAGCCGTTGGGGACAAAAAACCTGAAAAATCGACAAAATCGGCACTACCGTCCTCATAGGGCCGGTAGTGCCGACCTCAGCCCCAACGGTCGGCTAACGGTTATAAACCCGGTACTACCATAGGCAAAATCAATGTAGTGCCGCTCGGGCGGCAGTATCGGCCCCACTGGGCGGTAGTGCCGCTCTTGAATAGGGCACAAAAACATCCCTTTGGAAAATGACTACCGGCGTATTATGCCCGGTATTGCCACACCTTCGGCAGTACCGGCCCCACCTTAGCGGTAGTGCCGTTCTCAGAAAATCCAGAAAAACTCCAGTCTGGAAAATAGCTACCGCTATTAAAACTTCAATACTACCGCACCTACGGTAGTACCGCCAATAAACCCGTGGTAGTGCCGGCCTCAGAAAAACTTCAGTTCTAGAAAAACAACTACCGCCTCTAAAATAGCGATAGTACCGTCTAGCGGTAGTACCGACGCCCATACGGTGGTACTGCCGACCTTGCGGTACTACCGGCATTAACACTACGGTAGTGCTGGCAAAAACAGAGAAAACAGGATTTCAAATCAACCATTTTCTCCGAAACTTCAACAACTATTCTTTGAGCCATTTGGTGATCAAACCACAATCACACTGAGTTGCAAAACACCTTTGCAACACCACTAAACCATGCTCATAGAATTTCAACCAAACTCCAAATACTTTGCGAAAAACACACTTCGCAAACGTCTCAAAGATTATATTTGCAAGAACGCATTAGCAAATAAATCCCAGAGTCTGTAAGGTTTATCCTCTTAGCCATGTGATGGTCAAACCATGACCCAAACTGACTCGCAGAAACCACGGTGCAAATATCACATGCTTTCAAGACCGGAGCCTATAGACTTTCCGTTTGTTCGCAAAACAAACTTGCAAATAAACAATCAAACCATTGTATGTTTGAGCATTCTCTTTTTGCAACATATGTAAAAGCCTGGCTCCAAGCAAACTCTAACCAAAACCAAATTAGAGTGCATGAGCTCTCTAATTGCAACTCCTGCAATTCTCTAGCTCCATGCAACTATTAAACCAAACATTTGCTTGAGCTCTCTCTTTTTGCAACCCATGCAAACATAGCTCCAAGCAATACCAAATAAACTCATAAAGATTTTGATTTTAAAAACAAAAACAAAGCATGAAGCTTCATCTATTTCAACACATGCAAAACATGAACTTTATGCAAAAGCCAACGCATTAGCTTATCCTATTTGAAACTCATGCAAATCAAAGCTCAATGCGACAATCCGAAGCATAAGCTTGCCCTATTTGCAACACATGTCAAATAGAGCTTTATGCAAAAACCAAGCACGAGCTTCACCCATTCGCAACACATGCCAAATGGTTAGCTCCATACAAAAACCAAATCAAGAAGATTTGAGCTCGAGTGACCACGAGATTGAGATCACCAACACATGATGAAGCTCAAAGCAAATAACTCAACCCCTCTTAATAGTACAACGCTAAAAAACTAGACACAAAGACTAGAAAACTCCTTAGCCTATCTAGTTATACCTTTAGCCGCCGCAAGCAATCCCCTTTGGGGTCTTTATGATCTTCAATCACTTGCTCCCCCGGGATTGACACCCTAGCTCTATTTCTCCTTTTCTGGGATCTCCTCTTGACGTCCATCACCTCATGATGTCGTCCTTGTCCCATTGTCATTATCTTAATCATCTTTGGATCTAACCTGGCTCAATTATTACTTATGAAAATGGTTAGTCCAAGATGCATGGTTGTCTCAATCATTCGTGCACTCCATTAACATATAATGGATGCCATTTATATCGATTGAGCACAACCTAAATCAATTTAATGAATTTAAATGTGTCTTGATCACATGATGCAACTAATGCTTCGTAATGCTCAAAAACTTTCCACTTGTCCTTAATCAATCACAAGAACACCATCAACACATGATGAAATGTTCTTTGATGATTAAAAGACAAAGGAACTCAATTTAAACATTCATTTAAGTTGATAAGTTTCAATGTATTGATCCTTTATATATGGAGTGAAGAATAGATCAATACATTGATACATCAAGCTCAAGTGTGAACTCCCCCTAGATATGTGCATCCATGTAATATATGGATTGGGAAACATAATGCACATTTTGTGGTTAAAACAATGGAGAATTTATACTTTTAACTTGAATCCAAAGTATGCAATTAATACTAGAATGAATATGCATACATACCTTGGGTTTTCCATTTTTCATCCAAATATGAGACTATTGAATATAACTCAATAAAACATGTTAGCATCAATAAGATTAGATTTATCATTAAATACAGATTAAGCATTAATCTAAACTAATCACCAAAACCAATGGAGCTTGAACATACAAAATGGATGGCAGTTTGTGTCTTCCTGCCAAAAGGTGTCTTCTCGTCAAGAGGCGTCTTCCCATCAAAAAGGTGTCTTTTAATAAAGAGACGTCTCTTCATAGGGAGTAATTTCCAAATAGCTGTATGTACATGTCATAGAAAGCGTCTCCCGCACGCTAGTCTTATGCGGTGGCAACTTCTTTCCCGACCTTAATCAAGTTGGGGCAAAGATTATACATTAATTGATCTAAACGCTGATCGGGGTCATCCCGACCAGTGTGTATATCTGGTCGGGATAATTAGGGCATACCATATCTTCGACCAATGTTATGTACACTGGTCAGGAATATTTTCACGTGGTGATATTTAACTTTGGTTGAAATCGTAGCCAGGTAATGGGTCTTGGGCCTTGTCTTTATTTATGGGCTCTTTTTTCTTATGAGACTGTAGGCCCAAAAATAGAATAGGGTATGATAATCGTCATCAGAACTTATCTGGACCGGATTTGGGGTAAGAATGTCTTCCCATGTCACAACAAGCATGTACACCTCACAGAACATATATAACTACTTCAAAAACTTCGCAGTATTATTTCTTAGCTCGGTTGGTAACTTGGTATGCGCTCAGTTGACCTCCTCACCTCCAGTAATTCCCAGGTTCGAATGCTAGTTCTGCAATAAATTTTTTAGTTGGCTGCAGTGCACTCATGCGTTATATTTAAAAAAATAGTGAAAAAATTTCGGTGCTGAATGTGGGATTCGATCCCACATCCTTTGGGGGTGCTGAAGCTTAACATGGCGCCTTGGACCAACTCAACTCAATTTCATGCCATAAATCGTGTTCTTAGCTTTTTCTTCCCTTGGAAGTCCATTCCACAAGTGTTGAAAAAGATCGAGATTTCGGCAAATCTTGCTGAAATTTTTGTCATTTTTGATCGAAATCTCGATTTTCTTGGTTAAAAAATTCCGGATTCAAATTTTGCTTTTAGGATTGTTGCTTGGCTATTTAAAATAGCTCATCATGGCTTCAGCAATTGCTCTCCATCAATCTGTCTATCAATGTACTCCTATATGTCCATCTAGATGTTTTGGTACCTATCTATGATGAGATTTCAAATTTCAGCCATGGACGAAATTAAATCTCCCAGAGTAATGATTTCATATATGTATTGTTTTCACCGTGATTTCACTTATTGGTTTTCCCCTCACACGGTCACAATTCACAACTCTCTCACTCAATCATGCACTTTCCTCTCCCAGGCAACATAGTACACTTTGATGCTCTCCCTCTCGACCTCAGTGATCTTCGGCCAAATCTGATGAAAGTCTGACCAGATCCGGCCCCATCCGATGAAGATTAAAGTAAATCTCGGCTACTTATATCGAGATCTAGGCTACTTAATTAGCCATTTAATTATTTAAAGATATTTAATTAGTGATGCATCAGGACCATTCACAAATATTTTCAAAATTTTCTAATGTGGTTTGAACCATTTTTCATTCGATTGAAATTTGCTTTCAAAAACCAAATTTGCCTTCAAACAGGGTTTCAAATTTCGTTTTTGGACCATATCTCAGGGGCGATCGAAATCCCTTCAAAAACCAAATTTCAAATATGGTATTTTTGAGGCCAGCAAAACTGAAATTTCAGCTAAAATCACTGAAATTTCGGCTCTTTTTAACCCCGTGAAATAGTCTCCCGAGGTTAGACAAATTTGGAAATTTTTTTAAAAAATTATGCAAACATTTGTCTACATTTTTTTATCTATTTGAATGCAAAATACTAAGTGTTTGCACTTAAAATACCTAAATTTAGAAGACTGCAATGACGTTTCATTTTATAATATTGGCCTTGTGATAACCATGCTCAAATCAGTCATGAGTTAGGGCAGAGCAGAAATTTCACATGAGATAGTTCAATCATCTTGGGATTCTAGAGAAATTCTTGTGTTCCAAACAGGACATAATTAGCTCTTGGATTTCACCAATCCAGTGCGAGGGCAGCATATTGGTCAGAAAAAAAATGTAATATTGATATTAACTATATGTTTCTAGACAATTTAGCCTGCAAGGGTGACACCAACAAACCTCAAGCACATACGTATGCTCATGTAAAACCACATATGTAAATAGAGAGGTGCTTCTATGCTCTTCCTTTTAAAATTTGCACAACTATTAAAGCATGAATGAAGGGAAGATGGTGATTACTTACCCCTTCGCTTGCTTTAAGATTTGTACAACTTATACTAGAAGGAAGAGCATAGAAGCACCTCTCATGTAAATATCATTTCATCTAACAAAACCCAATGCGCCTCTTTCCGTTGCATACAAAAACTCAGCACAGCGAAAAAAGGCAAGCATCACACAAAAAGAAGAGAAAGAACACCTACTTAAATATGTATAATACCATCTCTACAACATAAGCAATCCAAAACCACAACGATGCGTAATCGATCACCAATCATCTGTACTCATACACATCTGACTGTATAATCCCAATAAGCTCTCGCACAACATGTAAATGGCATAGGATGATAGGATGCCTTTAGTCGAGTCGTCGTCTTCGCATTCCAGGAAAAAGGGATATTCTCTTTGTTTTGTGTACTCCAAGTGCTGTCGACACTGGGTGGGTGGGATGTTCTGAAGGCAAACAATCACTCAGATAAGATCGTGATCCTCCAAAGCGCAAAGGATATCGGACGGGAACATCGAGATATGAGGCTATGAGCAAGACCTCCTACAAGAAATTAACAAGATAAACAAGTGGTGATTCTAACTCTTGTCATTGCACCAAGTATCAAATCTAGTAGGTGCATACAGGCTGCTAAATTTCAAATGGTCGTATTGCTTATTATTTGCAAAATTTTCTTATGTAATTCTCAGAAAAGATATTACAATTCTTTACAAAAAAAAAAAAATCGATGCTAAATTCGGTCATAAAAATATGAAAACCAGTCGAATCTTTAGCAATTCCGGTCCAAAAACCGAAACCTCAACGAAATTCACCGAAATCACTGCAGCAATTTAAAAATTTTCAATTCTTTTTATCCTACCGAGATTTAAAATCTCGGCCAGGCTGATATTAGTCAAAAATCTATGCAAGATTTTGAACCCTGGTTCCCAACGCCATGAGCAAATCATCCGACCTCGCTAAATACAACCCTGTTTTGTGGCCCAAATTAACTGGGCCTGACCTGATAATTACTGGGCTACACCACTATACGTTTAGGCCCCCGGAATGAATCGACCAACTCTGGTGGGCTGGAAGTAAGATCAGGGGGGCTGGGCCCGAAGCCGAGCTCGTTGACGCAGCCTAACTTGTAACTTGCGACTTACACCAAGCCTTGCACGGGTCTGTCTTTCTTTCGTTTTCTTTTTTTTTTTCCCTCTCCCTTTCCCTCGAAAAGCAGCTTTCCTTTTCTTACGTAGAATTCTACGTTGCGTCCGTAATAACTCTTTAGCATGTGTCTTGTTTATGGATGCAGGGTAAATAGAATTAATGGCTTTATCTATTTTTTTTATCCACAATAGACCTATTGTTTGTTTGGATGAATGGGTGGATGAGGCCATGCGATTCTTATCCCGTTCAATTTTCATCTCATCCACTATTCAACTTTCATCGCACTAGCTAAATTTGAATTCTCACCCCCATCCACCATCCAACCCTCACTATCCAATTTTATCGCTCCAATCAAACAAAAAATTGGCTCATCCCATCCATTTCTCATCCCTCCAACCAAATATGAGCTTGGATGACTTTATTTCTTTCAGACTGGATGGTCCCATTTCATCCACTCTTTGCTCTTAAACTAAACGACCATTAAATACAGCAAGTATATACAAGGTTTTCTTTCGGATAATAACGTGTACGACTTGAACAAGTGTTGGTTCCAACTTCCAACAGAGAAGGAGACATGAGCGTATGTTTGTTGCGTTGCTACAGAAATTACCATAAATTTTATAATACGTTCTCGACGACCGACGTGTATAAACATTTCTGTCAGCATAGAAGCGTCGCCAAGCAGACGTATCGTACAGAGACGTCCAAGCTTCTATTGACGTGCTTACTCACGTATTTGTACCGTCCGAATGCAGACGAGGATACTTCTTCAGAGTGGATTGCGGGATTGCTACAATCTAACTTTCAGATTATTACAATCCAGATTGAAAGTTTTCTGTTTGTTGACCTTCTAGCTTTTAAAAGTTGCTTTCCATAAACTGAAATAAACAGGACCTTACTCACGTATTTGTACCGTCCGAATGCAGGTACACGTGAACAAACAAAAAACAATCCCACATGACAAACAAAGAAAACCGCGGTAAAACTAGGTTGGTAATTTCACCGAATTTACCGGACGAGGAGAAAAAGCCCAGAACAAAAATTACAGCGCTACGGCACGGTCAACCTGGGCCTCGGCCCGTCCGGGCCGGGACACCCGCCGTACCGCACCATGCTGGCGGGCGTGGGCCCCGTGATCCGAAACGAAGCTTCCGCGAAGCAGCAACGGTCCTGTCTTCACTCCTCAAAAACAGCCATCTCTCTCTCTCAACCCACCACCCATCTCCCCACCAACAACACCAACACCTCCACCATGTCTCCGACTCCCCCGCCAGATCCGATCGAGCCCCCCTCCCCTCCGGCGATGGACTCCGCGCTCCCCGCTGCCGTCGTCGCCACCATCCTCTCCCGCCTCGACGTCCGCTCCCTCCTCGCCGCCTCCGCCACCTGTCACTGCCTCCGCTCCTGCGCCTCCCACGCCGTCTCCTTCCTCCCCTCCTTCCACCTCCTCGTCCGTACCCGCTCACGCATCCCAATATCGCATCACCACCGCGGCTCAGGATTATTGACGTGCTTTCGATTCGTTTCTGCCTGTGATTGAAGGAGGTGGCGCTTACGTACGACCTGCTCCGGCCGCTGCTGCCGCCGAACCCGAGCCTGCGGAGCCTCCGCCTCGACTGCGCGAGGCTCGAGGACTCCGCCATCAGCTGCCTCGCCCGCCCCGCCCTGCACGAGCTGCTGCTCCTCAACTGCGAGAACATCAGCGGCCGCCTGCTCCGAGAGCTCGGCGCCACCTGCCGGGATCTCAGGTACTGTCATGCTGCACACCTCCACTGCTCTGTTACCTCTGCATGGTGACGTTGCTGCGGTTGCATCTGCACGCGTAACGGAAGTCACTTGGCATGGTAAATTGCGGTACCCCCACTGCTCTGTTACCTCTGTGTGCTGCGTGAGGCTTGCTTATGAATTCTACCAGTGTAGTATTACTGTTTGCTTGCATTGCATCCCTTCTGCTTGGTTCTGTTGCGCAGTACGAAAGTGATAAGTATATCTTTTCTTTCACTTGGATGTAGGGTACTTTCTCTGAACTCCCTTGCTGAGCATAGGGGCCTGCCCATAAGCTTCTCTGATCTGGAGGGATTGCTAAATGGCTGTTCTCAGTTGGAGGTAGGTCAGGATCGGTTTGATATCAGTCACTAGTGTAACATGCTTTCCATTAATTGAAGACACCGTACAGGCCCAATCTGAGCATTTAATTATTTTAATAACGAATTAGTTAACTTAAACCAAGGGATGTTATCTAGTGCTGAATTACTTTCCATTATGTGATCCTTCTTCATATACTAGCTTAAGTCAAAGCTGATTAGGGCAATTACTAATGAGCAGTTGTGTGATTTAACCTGTAGTTGTGTGATTTAACTTGTACATTGAAATCTGAATACCTTCACTTGTGTGGAATCTATTATATACTAAAAGTTCATGGAGAGTTGCTAAGAAAAAAGAGAGATGGGCTAGAAATTCTCACAAAAAAGCAAAACATCTAGCTTTAATCTGGTGGACCTCAACTAAATTGAACTATAGTACCGTTTGGATGCTATTATTATTTTTTTAAAAAAAATCTCACCGTCTATCTAGTGGATCCAAGTTATAACGGCTTAGATTAAAAGAAAAGAGTTAATGCCAAGTACAATAAAAATAACATAAATTCGGAATAAAAAGAAATTAGCCATTTGATTTTCATACGAACTCCAAATTAAAACCCGTACATAGCTAAATTTCGAAGTAAAACACTATTATATAATAAAAGCTCATAGAGAGTTGCTAAGAAAAAATAGAAATAGGCTAGAAATTCTCACAAAAAAGCAAAACATCTAGCCCTTAATCTGGCAGACCCTAACTAAGTTGAACTATACTAGCCATTGGATGTTATTATCTAAAAAAACATCTAACTGTTTATCTAGTGGACCCAAGTTATACCGGTTTAAATTAAAAGAAAGCGTTCATACCGAGTACAATAAAAATAACAGAAATTCAGAATAAAAATAAAATAAATTCGTAAATAGCTAACATTTGAAATAAAAAATTAGGTGAAAACTAGCAGTTGAATTTGTATATAAATTCTAACCTAAAACTAATATTCGAAATTAAATAAAAAATAACAATGTAATTAAAGGCTTTGATTAGAAGAAAGATTCCACACCATGTACAATAAAAAATAATAGAAATTCGTAATAAAAAATAAAAGGAAATCATCCATTTAACTTTCGTACAAACTCCAAATTAAAAACTGTATATAGCTGAAATTTGGAATAAAAATTAGCAGTTGGATTTGTATACTAATTCTAAACTAAAACTAATATGTGAAATTAAATTTAAAAATAATAATGAAGATTAACATAAATCTGGAATAAAAAACAAAAGGAAATTAGCCATTTGTTTTTCATGCAAACTCTAAATTAAATATGAAATTAGAAATTAAACAAAAAACAACATAAGAATAAAAATGAAAGGAAATCAGGATTGTTTTTTAAATTCCATACTAATTGAAAAATATAAATTTTGGTTTTATTCAGAATTAAAATTCTAGAAATATGCTAATTTGAGAAAAAGAAAAATAAGGTAAGGAATTTGATTTGTATATATATAAATTATTAACGTTTATGTAATAAAAGTCGATGACATGTTTTTACAGTAGCTAGGAATTGCATAGATTATGCTAAAAATTCTCAAAAAAGAAAGCATTGTAACTCTTTATTTGATGGACCTCCACTGAATGAAAAGATTAAGAGGGTGATACATCAACAAGTGTTCACTCGGCTATACTAATATAAACAATGTGTTGTGCACTAAAAAAGCACTAAAATAAGAGACAATCATTGCAATAATAAAATTAAGAGATGATGATATAAATGGAAAATATTATGCTATGCTACGTTTACTGTTTTGCTATGCAAGTATCGTTTACTGTTTTGCTATGCAAGTATTTGGGAAGAAAGTTTCAGTCACACGTGACAAGTATTGAGAAACGTGGTGAGTGTATTCCCTTCTATAATATATAATATCAAAATATCGCAGATGGAGTTTTGCAATGATCTGTTTTTAAAAAAGCAAAATTACATATGTATTGTCAAGACATTTAAACATGCTTTAAAGATGATGCACGCGCAAGTGCTCGGGCCACCTTACTAGTTAATGTGACAACTTTTGTGCTTTCTTTTCAGTCCCTCAGCTTGGCACTTGATTTCTCAATGTTTGATGACCCCAATTTTAGCCATGTGTGGGCATCTGCTTCAGAAGGCCTCTCCTCTCTTGAAATTGGTTATATTCCAATAACAATGTTGCTTGAACTTCTGACTGCGGCTATGGAGTCGCGACAATGCATGAATCATGTCAAGGCACCAGCTTTCTTTCCTAGCCTCCAGAAGTTATGCCTCTCCGTTGACTTCATCACCGACCATTTGATTGCCTCCATATCAACTGCACTTCCATCATTGACACATCTAGACCTGCAGGATGCACCCATTATAGAACCTACATCGTCATCAGATCTCACCAATGCTGGTCTTCAGAACATCAATCCGAACGGTAAGCTGGAGCATATTTCTCTCATGAGAAGTCAGGAGTTCTTATTCACCTCTTTTCGGCGAGTTAATGATCTGGGAATCTTGCTAATGGCTGAAAAGTGCTCAAATCTTGAGAGTGTCTGTCTTGGTGGTTTCTCCCGAGTGACAGACACGGGTTTCAGGGCTATTATTCACTCTTGCTCTGGTCTTCATAAGCTTAGGGTGTCCCATGGAAGCCAGCTCACTGATCTTGTTTTCCATGACATTATTGCCACTTCCCTTTGCCTAACACATGTGAGTCTGAGGTGGTGTAATCTCCTAACTGATGTTGGGATTGAAAGGTTGTCATTCAACAAGGATCTCAATGTACTGGATCTTAGGGACTGCAGGAGTCTGGGTGATGAAGCTGTACGAGCTCTGAGCTACCTTCCCAAGTTGCAAACATTATTGTTGGACGGAACCGATATCAGTGACCAAGCATTGAAGTATCTGGGCCTTGGAACATGCCCTCTAGCTTCCTTATCTCTCAGGGGTTGCCGAAAGCTAACAAATGATTGCATACCCTCGTTGTTTGCTGGTTCTGTTAAACAGAGCTTACAGGTGTTGGACCTCTCAAGAATCCCAGGTATCACTAATGATGGTATCATGCTGATAGCAAGGAGCCGAACTCCTCTTATTGAGCTCCGAATGAGGGAGAATCCGAAAATAGGGGATGCTGCTGTGATGGCGCTTGCATCCATGCAAGTCGATGGTGGAACTCATGGCAGCAGCTTGCAGCTACTGGATCTTTACGACTGTGGTGGTATTACACCACTTGCAATCCGGTGGTTTAAGAAACCTTATTTCCCGAGATTGCGATGGCTAGGAGTAACTGGCAGCTTGAACAGGATTATGGTGGATGCCCTGGCTCGAAGCCGCCCTTTCTTACACATGGCATGCCGTGGTGAAGAATTGGGGACTATATACTGGGACACATCCTCCGATTGGTATCGGCATGACGACGATGATCTTGACGAGCTTGAGCAGTGGCTTTTAGATGCTGAGCCATTATCTGATGCTGAAACCATCGCGGAAGAATAATGCGGCGACTAATTAAGTTGTTGCCATGTGCCATGTTTTCTTGCTCCAAAATGATCACCAAGCTGTAATCAGCCATCTGTTGATCTCTTGTTGTAACACCAGTCAAGATATTTTCTTGCTGTCACCTTTCCACATGTGACCGTTCCGTACGCGTATGGCAACGTGTTTGTTGTTACATCACGCTATGTATGTTGTATTCTGATTCTGGAGGTTGTTGTATACGGACATATTTCCTTTCTCACCTGATGATGTGATTACTGCATATTTCTATTGCCAGGTCTCAAACTATTTCTTGACCTTGCCTCGTATGAGCAAGGATCAAAAAACCGGCCGAAACTCGGAAATCTCGGCCGAGATTTCGGATTTCGGACCCCCCGAGATCCTAAATTTTGGCCGGGTAAAAAAAATTGAAAAAAATCGAATTGCTACAGTGACCACGCGAATCTCGGGTATCTTGGGTTTTTTTGCCGGATTTTGATTTTTGTGCACTGTATTTGATTGGATTTAGGGTCAAGATTATCCACAAAAAATTTCAAAAATTTTTGACGTGTTTTTGACTATTTTTTTGCCGGTTCAATTTATCAGTTTGCACTGTCCGAATTTTTTAAAATTTCTCAAGATTGATCATCATCTGAAAATTTTATGACAATATTGTGGATGTGTTAGGATCATTCACAAAAAAAATCAAAATTTTCTAAAGTGGTCTGAACTATTTTTCAAGTGTTGGGACTTAGGAGACAGACGAGAGAGAAAGGAAGCATGCATTTGTTCTCTTTCTTCTGTTCAGAACTTCAAATCACTCCAAGTCCAACCTAATCAGTGATCACTAGAAACCATCTCAATTCAGTGAGAGAATGACTCACCTCACCTCAATTCTGTTCAATTTATTTTGCCCGAATGATTTCTTATAATGTTAGCCAAATTTGATTTGATTCTAGTACTAAATTTGGTATGCTTCATCCTAAATATCATGGTGAATGTAGAATATAGCTAGGTAAGTTGTAATTTGAAGAATGTATGTGATTTGTAATATTGGCATAACCTTGTCATAATCCGAAAATTAGTCAAAATGCTGCCGAAATTTCCAACTTTTCTGTTATAATACATAGGAACATATATAAAACTTTTCAAATGACTTGAAGTTCATTTGTTAAATTTGAAAAATCAAAAATTAATTTTACATACGGTTTTTATCACGACTTTACCACTGTTAGATTTTTTAAAAATTCCTCATGCTTGATCATCATCTCAAATTTTTATGGGAACATTAGTGATGTGTGAGGACCATCTAAAAAAAATTCAAAATTTTTTGACATGTTTTGGACCACTTTTCGGCCAGTTCAATTTGGGCGAGATCTCGGTGATTTCGACCGAGATCTCGGATTTCCTGGTTGAAAAAAAAACCGGATTTGAAATTTGGTTTTTGCAATTCGTCCGGATTTTGTCCGAAATTTCCGAATCTCGCCGAGATTTCGGATTTCGGGAACCTCCGAGATTTGACTCAAAACGAGATTTGAAACCTTGCGTATGAGACGTTTTTTGTCATTGAAATAGTAAAATCTAGGGCCTCTGCTTTTTATCAAGTGAATATATCTACTCGTATTTATAAGTTTGTATTTGTTAAGGATATATTGCCTTATATAGATGATTCCCATATATATGTTTTCCATATACATGTTTTCGTTATTTAGACTTTCCTATTGTACTCTCATGTACTCTATATATTGTGGCCATTGGTCTCATATTGAATACATCAAGTCCTATTCATAACATGGTATCAGAGCCTAGGTCCAAACTCTAGCCTCAATCCTTTTCCTCTGCCGCCGTGCCCGGGAGAAGCAATCTGCTCTCCCGGGTGGGCACCTGCCCGCGGGTTCTTCCCAGCTAACCACGCCGCTCTCCGGTTCGCCTCGATGCCGTCACGGCCGACCTCGTCACCTTCAGATCCGGCTGACGTCGGCTCGCCTTGACGCTGTCGCGTTCGACCTCGTCATCTTCGGATCTGGCCGACGCCAATCCACGTTCCTCCATCTGCCATCCGGCCACCCTCCATCTGACCGCCACTCCATCCGCCTTCATCGCCGCGTCTGGTCCCCTTCGTTCGGCCGTCGCTCTCCTTCGTCCGACCTTCTTCATCGCGCACCCGTCCGCCCGAGCTCTGCCTTCATCGTCCTTCCGGCCGATGTCCCGCCCAGTCGTTGCCATCGATCGGCTCGCAGCTGGATTCGCTTCTCAGCGTTGCTTCGCTCGGCGCCCGGAATCCGTGGTCTGCCTCCACTCAGCCACCGCCATCTTCGTCGCCCGGGCCGCTATCTTCCTCACGCCGGCTCGCCGCCCTCCTGCTCCGTGAGGTCTGCGCGCCCGTGAAGTCTGTTCGAAGACTTGTCTTGGGCGGCTTCAAGTCGCGTGGAGAGGAAGCCTCGGATCTTTCATCGGCTACCGTTGCATCCTCCAAGCCGCGCCGCCGCCTCTGGCCTCTGCTGCTGCTTGCCCAAGATGCTGCTTCTTTGGACGATTTTGGTTTCAAGTCCAGATTGAACTCGTGAGGAGCTCGTTTTGTTCATGTTCGTGAAGAAAGTCTCGTTTCAAGTCCGCGTCCAGAGTTGTTTCAAGTCCGTGAAGCAATTTTGTGTCCGGTCCAAGGTCTCAAGTCTCGATCAAAGCCGGCGAATTGTGGTCGTCTTACAGGATCTTCTTCGGGGACCTTTTTCATTCCTCGCTGCTCAGTTCGGTCAGCTCAGTTTCGGTTCTTTTCAGCTAGTCTCGGCTCATTTCAGCATGGCTCTGCTGTCTTGGCTCTTTCGGCTTGATGGTTTTCAGGCTACTACTTTTTAGTGCTGCGGCTAGTAATTCCTAAATGTTTTTAGTATTCCGTTGCGTCCATCCAAGTCTTTAGCATCTTGATTCTGTCTTCAGTCGTCGCTAGGCTCTTTTATCGGTTCGGCTCATTCTGTCAACACTTTTTACCTTGGCTCGGCTCATTTTGTCGGCCTCGTCAGTCCTTCTTCGTCGACTCGGCCCTACCTTCGACTTCTGTTCGTCGATTTAGCTTCTTCGTCGACTTTTCATCATCGCCTGGGTTCTTCGTTGGCTGTTCTTCGTCAGCTCGATGTTTCAAGAGTTACATGCTACGACGGCTTCTTCAGGACTATGACTTTGGATTTTTCCTATTTTAGTTCATCCCTTCCAAATGCCTTATATTGCCTTATATACGCCTTGCATTTGTGGAGGGGGTGTTAAGGATATATTGCCTTATATAGATGATTCCCATATATATGTTTTCCATATACATGTTTTTCTTATTTAGACTTTCCTATTGTACTCTCATGTACTCTATATATTATAGCCATTGGCCTCATATTGAATACATCAAGTCCTATTCATAACAGTATTCCCCTCGTTATCCTCCAAATGAGCACTTTTTATGCTATGCTTAGAGCATCTCCAGCAAGGGCCCCTAAAACAGGGTCCCTAGCATCTCCAGCAAGGGCCCCTAAAACAGGGTCCCTATTTTGCATTTAGGGACTCCCTCTATTTTGGATTTAGGGACTCCCTCTATTTTTTAGGGCCCTGTTTTCAGAGGACAAGTTCAGCAACAGCCCCTAAATATCAGCCCCTATTTTACTTGTTCTCCTATTTTGACATATCCGCTATGTATAATCTTCATTTGACACCACTAAAATTCAAGCAAAAATATTTGTAATACATAAAACATAAGCATATTAACATTTGCAATTTAAAAACATGATATTTCAAATTTAAATTTAAAATTTTCGAAGCCTCTCATGTATTTCCCTATCTTCAATAATAGAGGTTGTACTCGTGTCACTGGAAATTGGGGCTGATGAGGCAAATTTAGGAGCCTCCTAATTTTAGGGGCTTGAGTTGGGGGCCCCTGGGAATTGGGGCTGATGAGGCAAATTTAGGGGCCTCCTAATTTTAGGGGCTTGAGTTGGGGCTTTGCTGGATCTGTTTTTTTACTACACTATCTATTTTAAGGTTTAGGGGCTGGTTTAGGGGCTCTGCTGGAGATGCTCTAAGATTTAGGGACTCCCTTTATTTTTTGGGGCCCTGTTTTCAGAGCACAAGTCCAGCAAAAGCCTCTAAATCTCAACCCCTATTTTACTTTTTCTCCTATTTTGATATATCTGCTATGTATAATCTTCATTTGACACCACTAAAATTCAATCAAAAATATTTGTAATACATAAAACATAAGCATATTAACATTTACAATTTTAAAACATGATATTTCAAATTTAAATTTAAAATTTTCAAAACATGATAAAATTTTCGAAGCCTCTCATGTATTTCCCTATCTTCATTAATAGGGGTTGTACTCGTGTTCCTGGGAATTGGGGCTGAGGAGGCAAATTTAGGGGGCTCCTAATTTTAGGGGCTTGAGTTGGGGCCCCCTGGGAATTGGGGCTGAGGAGGCAAATTTAGGGGCCTCCTAATTTTAGGGGCTTGAGTTGGGGCCTGCTGGATCTGTTTTTTTTTTACTACACTCCCTATTTTAAAATTTAAAGGCTGGTTTAGGGGCTCTGCTGGAGATGCTCTTATGGTGATACCGGTGAAAGAAAATCCACGGTACGTGAAGTGTAAGCTACTTGCACTTCGTTGTGTAATGGACGATTGGTCGTACAATCACATGGTTTCAAGGATGACTGCCACTTTGTAAAACGACGAGTTCCTCCCTTCTCACGTAGCCTCTGCTCTTTTTGTGGCAAAAGATGATTGAACGTGCCTCCATCATAATCAAGGAAGAAAAACCTTTAGTTGGATATGTTGTTGCCTCCTTTAAGCGCCCCTCTCGCATGATAATGGAGATCATCGGAAGATACGCATTGTTCATTCTTCGCGAATAGGCCACCATTTGCGGGAATGTTAGTATGGCCGGACCTTGTTGACACAGCAAAAAAATTGCGTTGGGCATCTGCAGTGATGCCACCAGAAGAATCAAACTGCTGCTTTGTGTTGAGGGATTGCCCACCTGGCCCCCGAGCTCTCTTCATTGCACGTTGATGCCGGGATTCACGAAGGTACGGCTGAACAGATTCATAAAATTTTGCGGTACCCGGCACCCCTAATTTCGCCACTGCAGACATATATAATTCACGCATACTATACTCATGCACCATGCGTACAGTGGCGGATCTAACTGGGGGTTAAGGGGAGCTGGGGCACATCCTATCTCCGATGAGACTATGGGTACCTCCTCTAGCACCCTCTATCTATCATGGGGTGCTTTTCGAAATGGTTGTACTTTGTTTGATTTATTTGTCTTCTTTTAGCATTATATCACTACCAGTTTAGCACTCCCTAAATTTATATTATGTATCCGTCACTGCGTGCGTACACACACATGTATGTTTAAAAAATTAATCGGGGACTTCACAGCATTCGGAGAGCGATAAAGAGCTGTTCTACCTAACACACGTATATACCCGTTTATAACTGACTAAAATGTACGGCGAACTTATGATTTGAACGCTAAATGGGCAAGGAATTCATCACTCCCGTTGCGAACCGAGCCTAGGCTAGCTCAGTCATCATTTGTTTGCAGACTTTTGATGGTAAAAAGACCAAATTTGTGTTTTTCCCAACTTGCAGTTGCAGTAGAGAAGGTCGACCGTGCCCATCCGTCAGAACAGTGTGTGCAAACAAAAGGATGTCCTAGATGGGCAGTGGGCTGTCACTGTGCGGCAGCATCTACTATCCTCCGAGGCTCCGACCAGCGAGTGGCTACTGTTCTCCCTTCTCCCTATCCATCTGCTTTCCCGTTTGGTCTCCGCAGGAGACGCGATGGCGGCGGCTGTGACGGTGTACGGGCCAGTGATCTCGCCGGCGGTGGCGCGCGTGGCGGCCTGCCTCCTGGAGAAGGACGTGCCGTTCCATCTCGAGCCGGTGGACATGTCCAAGGGCGAGCACAAGTCGCCGTCCTTCCTCAAGCTCCAGCCCTTCGGCCAGGTCCCCGCCTTCAAAGACCACCTCACCACCGTCTTCGGTACCCCCCAACCTCCCAGTTCTTCTACTACTTTTGTAGCTTCTCCAGTTTTTCCTTGTTGATACATGTATTGATTCATCGCATTAGTATTTCAACAGCTAAGAACATGTCCCCGCAGCTATTTACTTCACATTTTTTCGCCATTGTAAAGTGCATGCATTTGAGCAATTGGTTATCCAGTATGTGAAATCATGATAGATTCCAGTGTTGACCTGTGCGTACGTGTGGATAGCTGAGTGGACATTGGATGTGAAAGAAAAGAGAGAGATCTATAAAAGGACATTGTCATGGTAAGTTTTATATTTCATCTCTGCAGAGTCGAGGGCTATTTGCCGTTACATCTGTGACCAGTACGCAGACCGTGGTAACCAGACTCTCCTAGGCAGGCAGAAAGATGGTGCGGTAGGCCGTGCTGCTATTGAGCAATGGATAGAGGCTGAAGGCCAGAGCTTTAACCCACCGAGTTTGGCAATTGCGTTCCAGCTCGTATTTGCACCAATCATGGGTATTGCCACCGACATGGCCGCAGTTGAGCAGAATGAAGCAAAACTCGCTAAGGTGCTCGACGTGTATGATCAACGGCTTGGGGAGAGACAGTATTTTGCGGGTGACGAGTTCTCCCTGGCGGACCTTGTGCACATGCCCAACACTCATCTACTTGTGAGCAAGACCAGCAAGGCGGGTTTGTTCACCGAGAGAAAAAATCTGGCGAGGTGGTGGGATGAGGTCTCGGTTCGTCCTGCATGGAAGAAGGTTGTTGAGTTGCAGAGCGCACCGCGGCCCTCTTGAGGCTCCCTTCTTTTTTCTTTGAGCAGCTGCTGATGGCGATTAATCGCATTCTGCTTTGTTATGCCATCACTGCTAGTTGTGTGAAAGACTCGGCCCTGTTTGTACTACTGGTTGTTATTTTGCTATCCATCTATGTGGTATTACTGAGTTTATGCATGCTTGAATCTGTTCCTCTGGTCCTCAAGTTTATCCATCTGGTCCTCAAGTTTTTCAATGTGATAACAATTTTCCTTTTATCTTTAGATAACAAAGTAACCTGATGTCAATTGCAAATGCAGTGCTGTGGGAACTGGATTCTATCCTCCCTCATCTCCCTAACATGCAGCTACTAAATTAGCACCATTCTGTTACTTTCAGTGGGTCATCCTAGCTACCTGTTGAAATGGAAGTTAATATAGTTTCAGGCTTTAAGCTCATACTGGAGTTGAGTGCTACATGTGAAGATGATGCAAGAGTGGAAATGTCTTGATTCATTTGTTGATCCACAGATTCTCTCACTGGCAGTGTTGGGATTGAAGTAGATAACATTTATGAACTGTTGTTTGGCCGTCATATATACTCAGAGAAACAACACTATGAAATGTACCGATTTGGAAGTTATAACAATGATGAGTATGAACAAAGAAATATAGTCCTGCCATATTTATGGCAGTACAAATGTCCAAAGCATTCTCTGATATGTTAGGCTGTTAGCATTACAGGCTGAAGTGCAAGACATTTGACGGCGATTTCAGTTGCTCACAATGAGGTACCAATTATCACTTGGTTCAATGCAAACCAGTAATCTGATGTAGAAAACTTCAGCAAAGGAGATCATCTTATCATTTTACATGCAAATCAATCATAGCTACCGGATTCGTTGTAAACCTCTGCGAATCGCGAACCGGATTCGTCGAACCCGAACCGGTTTAAAGTATAAGATTTGTATTCGCAGTGGAAATTGAAAGAAAAAGTGGCGAACTGCAAACCCGAATCTCGTACTGTGACTCGGACGAACCACATTTCTGGTAACTATGAAAGCACTTATGTTCTTCTAACAAGTAACAACTGAAATGCCTGGATTGAAACCTTAGCACATGCAGGCATGTCCTTTGTTCTATCTTAATGAATAAGCACATGCTGAGATGTTCTTTGCTTTATCTTCCATCGGATCAGCAGTTGGATTATATCTGACTCCACACTAGGTACAACGCTTTTTGTGAAAAATCTTATTCTTATACCCTGACAGAAATCACAAGATCTCTTTACTGCTGGTACTTGATGCGAATCTTCTTACTTATCCTAGCCAAATTTCTCATGATCAATGCTCCCAAACCTTCTATGCAATTTCACAAGCTCCCTCTCTATGGTTTTTTTTTCCCAATCAAGTGATGAAACAATGAATTGAAAAATAAACAGTACTATTTTGCAGGGCTTGTTTGCTACTAGAGACACTATAATTGCTGCAAGCAATAATCCAGATCTTCCGCTTTCTCTTTACACTTTCTCTTTTCCATTTCTGTTGTGCTAATTGTGGCGAGCGGCGAGTTCATCTTGAATGGCTCCATGTTGATCGATCTGGCTTCTACTGTCCTGTGTTCTTTCGTCATCGTTGCTAATTTCGTTGTTGTCAAAATCCCCCGCCTACATTGTTTTTTTTTAGATAATGGCCTACATTGTTGTGTGACCAAAATAATATGAAGCCTTCTTGTGATGCCTGCTGTACCTCGTTACTTTAAAAATGCTCTTGTCTTCATTTATTATTTACTGAATAGAATTGTTTATCTAGCTGCCAGTTTTATTTGTCTGTATTTCCCATCTACCAATTGGTCATCAGAAAGAAAACTTGAACTTTTAATCAGTCGTATATTCACTGAAATTTTTTTCAGTTAGTTTTAGTTTGCAAAGGCTGGCGTGTTTATATGTTGTATGAAAGGTAGAGTTCCTGCCAATCTTTTTCTAAAAAAAAGGCTGGCATGTTTATATGGAAGCAGGGCCTAGGAGCTGCAGACCATGGATAACCAGGCCAGAGCCCGATCACACAACCACAGAAAGCTCGAACTTTAACTCTTGTTCGCTCCTCTTCTTGGGACATACCGCAACTCCAACTTTGGCACCAATCACCTGGCCTGTTAAGCACGCAATGGCACCGAGGTAGTTCGAAATAAATTTGCTTGGACAGATCAAATCAATTCCTCTATATTTTGTTCAATATCCTAATCAAAACGCACACAGGTTTGATCAAAAGCTTTGTTCAGTTTGTCTTATACCCGACATAAGTCACGAGGGACATCTTTACTGCCAAGTCCCCTGACGCCAATTGCCAACCTTAAACGCCCCTTGCTCCTCCTTGGCAGACACGAGGATCACAACCTCTTCTTTGCGATTTCTATTCACTCTCCCTGCAGTGCCTTTCGTATTGGTTACCCCATTGTTGAAGGATAACACAGGAGACACATGGGGGATGTATTTGCGCCTCTTTCCCGTAGGACCGACTAGAAGTGAGGTTGAATAGGCACCATATAATCAAACGGTCTTGTAAATGTTGAAGTATAAGTGAATTGCCCGTCTTTCCTCATCAGTTTAAGTTTTTGGGTGAACTGGCTGGTGCATGCAACTCAATATGGTATCAGAGCCAAGAGGTCTTGAGTTCAAGACCCTGGTTGGTGTAATTAAAAAATAATAATTGCAGCTCACTTTTATTCCACATCTTAGGCCTGAGGGAGCCTACACGTGAGGGAGAGTGTTTGAAGTATAAGTGAGTTGCTCGTCTTTCCTCATTAGCTTAAGCTTTTGGATGAATTGGTTGGTGCATGCAACCCAATAGAATGGACCCAATGTAACTACGAAATTACACTCTCTCTAGACAAATGATCTGCCCCACCTGGATAATCCAACTCGCATTGATTTCACCTTGAACACCCACTGATCCAACCCATGATCCGAGCTAGCCGACCCAGATCATTTTCACATACCCATGATCTGACCTATTCGGGTAACCGGCCACCTAAAAAGATAACTTCAAATCCATTTTTAACTCTTTTCAGAAGCAAATTAACTTCAAATCCATTTTTAACTCTTTTCAGAAGCAAATTAACTTCAAATCCAATCAAACTAAAGTACAATTACTCATCTAGATGGAAGGACCTCAGATGGTCTCATATTTCCCTTGCCGGACAACACATAATAGTTGCTCCAAGCTAGGATCCGGGCGCCTCTCTTTATCTTTGAGCTTTCTCTTTTCCCTGCTGCCGTCCTGTAATCCTCCTCATCAGCAAGGCAAGCATATAGTTCCCCACTATAAATACCGGTCGACGAATCCTCCGTCTTCATCAGCCACTCACACACCTGCAGATCGCACACGTTGCTCACCGAGGAAGAAATTACCAAGCACAATTTTGAGCAATGGCGGCAGGATTGCAGGTGTTCGGGCAGCCGGCGTCCACCGACGTCGCGAGGGTCCTGACCTGCCTCTTCGAGAAGAACCTTGAGTTCGAGCTCGTCCGCATCGACACGTTCAAGAAGGAGCACAAGCTCCCGGAGTTCATCAGGCTACGGGTATGCCATTTCGATCCATTCCCTTTATTGGGGTTCTTCGAGATGAACTAGATAGAAAATTCGTTGGTTTCATTCCTGTCGCGTGTCTCCGCAGGATCCGACTGGGCAGGTGACTTTCAAGCACGGTGACAAAACTATTGTTGGTAAGATCACAGTTCTGAACCAGCACAGTTAATGTCTTGATTCGAATTTAAGAGCCTTAATTCATTCGAAGACTGAAATGGACGGCATTGTAAACGAACTGTCAACATAAACACATGATGATGGTTACTTGTTTCAGTACACTCCTAAATGGATCGCCCAATTAATAGGCAATTAATGCGGTTCTTCTATTGTTGTGCCAGATTCAAGGGCTATTTGCCGGTACCTGTGCACTCAATTCCCAGACGACGGCAACCGGAAGATCTACGGCACGGGTTCGCTCGAGCGGGCATCGATCGAACAGTGGCTCCAAGCTGAAGCCCAGAGCTTCGATCCTCCTAGCTCTGAACTAGTCTTTCACCTCGCATTTGCGCCCCAGCTGAAGCTGAAACCTGACGAGGCCCGCGTCGCGGAGAACGCGAATAAGCTCCAGCAGATGCTCGGCGTCTACGATGAGTTACTGTCCAAGAACGAGTTCCTGGCTGGAGACGAATTCACCCTGGCCGACCTGTCTCACCTCCCCAACTCCCATTACATCGTCAGTTCACCGGCGGGCAAGAAGCTGTTCACTTCCAAGAAGCACGTGGCGAGGTGGTACGAGGCCATCTCGAGCCGTCAGTCGTGGAAGCAGGTGGTGAAGATGCAGAGCGAGCATCCTGGCGCGTTCGAGTGATCGGTAGTTGTGCGGCGAGCTCTTCGTCGACGGCTTCGTCAGGCTTCATACCGTGGTGTTGTTGCCCAAGGTCCCTCCTCGTCTACGTACGCTGTCGTGTCGGCTAAAATGATATGAAGCCTTCCCTGCGGTGCCCCATGTCTTCCTTTTTGCAACGCCGTGTCTTCCCGGGAGTTGTATGGATCAGTTACTTTCAACTCAGTAAATAAATGTGCCTGAGCCGTTTTGCTCGTTTGCAGTACATCTGGCTTGCGAAAGATCAATTTGGAAATAGCACAAAATGTCTCGAATGGTCTAACTGTAATCTTGGTTGGTCTAATGTCCACATGCTTAATTTCTTACGCAGTAGATCGTAAAAAAATGGTAGTGGCAATGATGACAAGAACCAGTGGTACTCTGGCAGCGACATGTCACACCAACTGAAACTCTACCTTCTCATTCACGTTTGACTCGAAGGGAGTAAACACTAAACAGGTTGTGTACAGGATGCCAGAGCGAAATTCTTATGAGCAGTGCTTTCATGCTTTTTCTGGTAATACAAATTGCACAAATCTTGAATCAAACGAACGGGTAAGTAATCACCATCTACCTTTCATTCATGTTTTAATAGTTGTGCAACTTTTAAAAAAGAGAGCATAGAAGCACCTCTCAATTCTTATTGCTGTCTTCATTTCGTGTGCAACGCCGAAATACCGAAAAATGCAGATGTTAACAGAAACTAGGTAGGATCTCGCGCTACGTACGCTGCTCCGTGTAAAATTTTATCCGGATTCTTTTTGCAAAAAAAATGGTAGAAGGACCTCAACGTAATTTCGGTTTTCTAAAGGGGTTTTGTAAAAAAGAGGCTGGCTAGGAGCTATCGACGAATTATGTAACCACAGGTCCTTTTTTCAAAAAAAACTGGCGGATGACCCGTTCGCGAATCGACGTAACCACGGGGTCTTTTTTGTAAAAAAACGTGAAAGGACATGTCTGCAATTTCAGAATTCTTGGAGGGCCTCCTCACGAAGGTGATGACGTGGAATGGCTGGGAGGGCTCCAATTCCTTAGGCTTTAAAGTGAGTACTAGGTAGGATCTCGCACTACGCAGCTCGGTGAGAAATTTGGTTAGGTGGTTTTTTTTTTTGCAAAAAAAGCGTAATTTCTATTTTCTCGGAGGGTTTTGTTAAAAAAAAATGGGCGGGCTTGGAGCCGATGATGAATTTGCGTTATCACCGGGGCTATTTTGCAAAAAAAACGACCGATGGAGGACCCGTTCGCGATTATACGGAACTATGGGTCTTTTTTGTGTGCAAAATTAATGGGGGAAGGGCCTGGATGTAATTTCAAATTTTACAAAAACAATATGTGGAAGACCTGTTAGCGAATGTGTGGAACTACGAGGTTCTTTTTGCAAAATTGCAGGTGGAAGGATCTGGACGTATTTTCAGAATTTACAGAGGACCTTTTACAAAATACACTGCGACACGTGGCACACCTGGCTGGACTCCAATCTCTCCAGCATTTGAGTTACATGATGTTGCATCTTAAAGCTCCAGCTAACTTAGTGACGTATACCTTTGCATGTCCTTGTTATAGATTAAATGAAAATGTTGTGGGAAAAAAGCCTCTTCATATTATCCCTTTATTACATCTGGAAGGTTTAAGAGCTCCTCAAGGCATCCACATGTCACCCCGCCATTTTTGCAAAAAAAAAAAACTCCCTCCGTCCTTTAAATTACGGATAGGTCTGTTCAAAATTACGAAAAGGTTCGTCTCGATTTTTTGTGAGGGCAAGAAAAACTTTTTTGAATCGCTTTTGAGTCCCTCACTCGTTACTTTACGAAAAAAACCTCGTGTTAAATATAAATCGTGAATGAGCCATTTTCTACTTTTTCATGATAGCGGTTAGGTCCAAAAAAATAACAAACAGACCCCCGTTTTTTACATCCAGGTCCTTTCCCCATTTTCCCCGAAAAAGATATTTTCGTCAACAGAAATATGTGTACTTTTTTTTTCAACGCGATCTCTAATATTTCTCGAGCCTCCAAAAATTTTGAAAATACATCTAGATCTATTTTTCCTCTGGAAAAAATACAAAATCATTTTTCGTTCACGCGTGCGGCGTGTGCCGCGCTTATTGGCCTAGTGTTACTGATGTATCTAGCCATGTGAGGCATTTGAACCTACAAATTCGTTACTTGATAGTTCTACATGAATTCCGAAAAACTAGGTAAAAGGATCTCCCTATTTAGCACTTCATAAAAAAGATTTATGATAAGATAATCTAGATTACAAAATTAAAAAAATAAACAATTAAAGTTATTCAAAAATAAACCAATCAATTTATCAAATTAATCGCAACGAACGTACACGCATACATTGAATCTTTTCATGTTCGTAAATCAATCTAGTAATCAAAGAATTTAAATTTTCGATAATAATAAACAAATGGGAAGTCACAAATAAAATAAAACAATCTCTTTTCTAGATTGAAAGCCTTAATTACATGAAGTTGAATTACAACTGATATATTCATACATCATAATTTACACAAATAGCTTTTACGACAAAAAGGAAGTACATAAATTTTTACCAGTAACCTACAACAATCATTGAATTACAGTGTCCATGATTATTCAATTACATCAAAAACAAAGTGTCGATGATTGGGGAACAGGCCCCCGCCGAGCTTACTTGTTGGTGGAGGGACCAACTGTGACCCCTTCTCGCGTGAGGGATTACTCAAGGAACGGATCACCAGATCTCAACGAGCGTGGACACAGCAGTTTACCCTGGTTCGGGCCTCTCAGGGAAGAGATAATAGCCCTACTCCAGCTCTTGTATATTCTTGCAAAGTGTCTCGAGTGTATGACTCTTGTCTTACAATCGATCTGCAATGGTGTCGTATCTTTGTGTGTCCCCTTACGATGGGGACCCTTTTATAGCTTACAAAGGATCGAACTCCACGACCCCACTACCCGCACGTTTGGACCTCGTCCAAGCGTGGCAACCGTGGATCCTATCTTTCCGCCACGCTCCCACGGAAACGAATTCGGGCCCAGCGGAAGTTACGCTCGGGTGGTTATTCCCACCGACCGAGATCGCGTAAGGTCGCCAGATGGCCGGCACCGAGCTTGGACATCTCACCGAGCTCGAGCTCGAATCGATCGGAATACGTGGCATTCTCGGTCCCACCGAGCCCGAGCTCGAATCGGCCGGAATGCGTGGCCTTCCAAGTTCTCGATTAGACAACCCAGGGTAACGACCTCCTGGTGGCTCGGGCGGGAGCGAGCTTGGTCGTTGGTGGCATCCGAGGTACTTTATGGAAATTACCCGACCCTCGACAGCCTAGCCCCGAGGTTCAAGTGGGAAAAGGTCTAAGGAAGGCCTTCCCCTTGGGCCTACCGTTCTACGAGCATGTCGGTTACGCGGCGGACAAGCTGCGCGACCAACGAGCTATTAACTTCCTCCGGGAACGAGCTTGTTCCCCGGCTCGTCGCGTTCGAGCTAGCAGTGGGCCCCTCTCGGCGGTTCCTTCTCTGGAAGCCTATCCTTTCCCGGGAACCAGTCTTTTCTGGCGGAGACGGTTTCGATTTGCGTGCCACGTGTCGTTTCGGAATGGCGAACGCCTCAACGGCCCTCTGTGCCCCTAGGGCGTCCTCGACCATAACGGCGGGAAGTCCCTTTGCTTTCCCATTTCCTGGAGGAGCTTTTAAACACTCGAAGAGAAAACCCTTAGACTCACTTGGCCGTTTTGCGATCGTTGCGTCTCATACTCCTCTGCTTCGGCGCTCATCCTTCTTCTCGATCATCTTTTCCACCCTCATGGCGAGGTTCGGCGTCAGCAAGCTCGACAGCGAGGCGGAGATCCTCCGGCAGGCGAGTGCGTTGATGCTGGCACATGGAGAGTCCCTGGCGCCGAGGAGAGCCCACACGAGGAGGAGGAGATCGTCTCCACCGAGCTCTACGCCATGAGCAGGCTCGGACGCCCGAAAGTGAGTTCGTCGAGGCCGTGCTCGCCTCCTGCGAGTGCGAGATCGCTCACCTCCACCCCAACTCCATTCTCATCATGGCCATCTTCACCCATCTCTGCGAAGGGTTCGTGGGCGTCGAGCCCACTCGATCTCTTCTTCCACTTCTACACCCTTTCTCGCACCAAGACGCCGCCTTGGCCGGCTGCCTCTACTTTCCGCTGCGACCTACCCGACCATACGAGTACCCGAGCTTCACGCTCAAGGACTCGGTGTCGGGTTGGGCCGACTCTTGGTTCTACTTGAGGAAAGCAGAGGCGGCACGCTTTCCTACTCGGCGCCAGAGGTCGCGTCCGAGACGCCCGACCGCCCGTGGAGCCCGAGGAGGAGAAGATCCTCATGACGATCAACGAGCTCACGTGCCTGGGTCGACCGGTCGACGTTACCGGGACTACGTCGAGGAACCGGATATCGCCCCTTAGGAGGAGGGAGCATCCCTTCTTCAAGGTCGAGGGTGGCAGGACATCACCCGGAGTCACGCCAGGTATGTCGCCGCCCTCAATCTTCTTTTCCGAGCAGAGGATGCCCCTTCTCACGACCTCTCCCTTGGCCGGTATGCAGCTCCGCCAGAGGACTGGTGGATGTGAGGGTGTCCGAGATGTTCGGCACCCCTAAAGGCAAGGAAATCATCGAGGCCGCCAGATCCGAACAACGTCCTTAACTTAGGACCGAGGCGGTAAGTCTCGATTCGGACTTCTTCGAAGCTTTCGTCGAGACGAGGCTTACTGGGGCGCCAGGCCTCATTTGAGTTTTTCTTTTTCAACAGGAGAAGGTTGCCCTCGAAGTCGCCGTGTCGGTAGGGATCGATTAGCGGACGGGGTCGAAGACCAAGGGACAAGCGGTCGCATAGCGCCGCTCGATCTCCGTCGGCCACGCCGTCCCCCGCCAGCGACACGCAGCGTTCCGGCCGGACGATCGCTCACCCCGCCAAAGACTGGAGTATGCGGACCGGGCAGAGGTGAGTGAACTAAGATTGTGGATGGATGAGTACACCCGAGACAATCCCAGCCGATGGCTCGCTTTGCGCCAAATTGTCTACGGCGTGGCGAAGAAGGAGGCCGCATGGCCTGGCCCAGCATGGAAGGTCGAGCCGAGGGCTGATCGCGGCCCTTCAGCGTGAGCTTCGCGCGGTGAGCTTCGAGCTCGGCTCCGGGGACCACGAGGAGGAGAAGGACGAGCTGGACCCCGCCCCCTTGGTCCCGAGGTCCCGCAGGTCGTCTGCCACGCCTCAACCGCGCCCAACGCCGACTGTCTCCGAGGTCGGCTTGGGGGAGGCCGACCCTTCGGTCGCCAGGGCCGACAAGGCGCGCGAGGACATGGCCGCCCTCCTGGCCCGCGCCCGAGCTCGGCTAAGGACGGGCCGAGCAAGGTCGATCTCTGCTCCCCTCTTGTTTGTCTCTTTCTCCTCCGGCACCATACTAACCCCACATCGTCTATAGTGGGTGTGGCGGTTGGTGCGGAGTTATGGGATTTCGAAGCGATGGCTGACGGTATTCTTGACCTTGTGCTAGAGAGGGAGCTTGCCCGGGCTGCCGAGGCCATCGTGGGCGACAAGGCCGAAGTGGGAGCTGAGGCCGCGGAGGCCCAGTCCCCACGGGCCGCTGGTGGCGACGATGTCGAGGTGGGGGAGCCCACTGCCGCGGAGCTCCGGGACCCAGAGGTCGTGTCTCCCGAAGAGGAGACACGGAGGAAGATCACGGCCGATGCCCGAGCCGCGAAGGAGGGCATCCCCACATCATAGTCGTGGAGTCTCGATGGTGATGAGCAGGCGCTGAAACTCCGCGAGGATTCTTTCGGCGCCCGGCGACATCATCACCGCGACTCTCCAGAGATCGCCGAGGTCTCCCCGTGCTCGTGACGTCACGCTGGGTCCCAGCGCCGGCCCGGCGTGGGGACCCCATTCTGGCGGGAGCTTCGTCCAACGAGGAAGAGCGGCTACCCGGCGGTCGAGATGAGCCCGGCCACCGTAGGTGAGCCGGGGCAGCTTCAAGATGAAGGGGATCTGCCGGGCACCGAGGCTGTTCCAGTCGGGACCGACCTCCCGGCCGCCGACTCGGTGCCCCTGATTGATCCTTGATCGGGACGCATTTGCTGCAGCCAAGGGCCGGATGCCGACCGGTGTCCCGGTTGCTCCCATGGCCGTAGACGCCAGAAGGGTGGAGCCCAGGCGCAACTTCGCCGGGAGGAAGAAGAGCGGGAGGTGATCCTTGCTCTTGAGGCCGTCCCTCTCCCGGAGGCGGAGGTCGTCCCCCAGGGCAAAGCTCCTTCGCCCTCAGGGGATGAGGGAGCTCGGGCTCAAGCCCCCGCCTCCGATCAAGGAGAAGGGATCGGCGGGAGATCCCTTGCCCGCTTGGGGAACAAGACGAGACAGAGGACCCGCCAAGATGTTCCCAGGGTGGAGGCTCGGCTTTATTGGGTAAGTACTCGACTCATGCGTTTTTATCAAAAAAAAATTCGATCATGACCTGAAATACCTTGCCGCTACAGGCCGGAGTCCACCATGAAGGACTTTCATGCCGCCACCGTGCCGCCGAGAAGTTGTCGCGAAGCACCAAGCCGAGCAGACGCCAAGATCGCGAGCTCGAGCGCCGGGTTGCCGAGTGACATCTTCTCGAGGCCGAGATCCGGCGGAAGGTGGAGGAGTCCGTGCACGAGCTCCAAGAGCGCCTCGGCCGGAGCGGCAGGTGCAAGGTCGAGCCTTGAAGCCACGCAGTGGTGACCTTGCGCGACGCCGTCCGAGCGCCGAAAGGACAATCGACCAAAGAACGGGAGGAGTCCAGCGACCGATAAGCGGCAAGCGAAGGTCGAAGCTTCGCCGGCGGGTGCTCGACCTTGAGTCCGAGCTTGACTCGGTGCGGGGACGAGCTCGCTGCGGGGCGAAGCGTCGGAGCTCCTGTAATTTTCTTTTCTGTCTTTTCTCGTAAAAAACTTGAGGGAAAAGCGTCGATTGAACATAGAAAGAGCGTTTATCTATCTCTAAACGTTTTTGGTTGTTTAAATGCGAGATGACAACGATTTGTTTCGTGCCGTGGTTTCTTACTCGGTGGAGTTCGGCCTTACGTGACTTAGCGATCAATCGTAAATGCGAGGGAGTAGCTATCTCGCGATGAGTCGTGCGAGGTCGTGGCCACATGGTACCCCTATAGCCCCGCCGCCAACGGAGGTCGTGGGCGTGAAGCTGAGCACGACCTGCGTTGGCGGAGTAGAGTTCTGCGGAGACCGTGTGGCTCTTAGGAGTGCAGTGCGTTGATGCATGCCACCGGCCGACTTGAGCTCGGAACCGTTCAGAAGGGTGTCCTGTACGAATCTTTACTTTTGGCGGAGGTCTACCGCGAAAAAAGATGGTCGTCTTATGAGGAAGGAAGCCCTCGAGGTCGAGTTCTTGTCGTACGGTGTTTTGCCCCAACGACCGACCTGCCTCGACGCTTTTATGCAGGTCGAGCCTAATCGTAGAATTTCGCGGAGGTAAAGGGGAAAGAGAGAGAGAAAGAATGGGAGGGTAAGGTGACAAAGTTTATTAAAAAAGGTAAAGCGGGTGTGGTTAGAAATGGAACTTACGCAGTTGGTCGATGTTCCAAGTACTAGCTAGTTCTCGACCATCTTCCATTGCGAGGCGGACAGCCCCGGGCGTCTTTGTTGAGACGGCCGTGTAAGGACCTTCCCATCTTGGCGTTAGCTTGTTGGCTTTTGACAGGTCTTGGACCCGTCGCGAGAACGAGATCGCCCGGCGTGCAAGGTCCTTGGTCGTACCGATTTAGCGGCGTGCTGCGAAGAGCTTGCAGGTAGACCGCGGATCGCATAGCGAGAACCCGTTCACGGAGTCGCCTCCGAGGTCGAGGTCGAAGGCGCTCGCCTTCTGCGTCGATGCTATCGGCGGAGTTCACCCTTGGGGATCCTAGGACAACCTCGACGGGTAGGACGGCTTCGGCGCCATAAACGAGTGAAAGGGGTCTCCGTAGCTCGGCTCGTCGTGGTCTTGGTGACGGAAGGGCGGGGGTAGTTCGTCCACCAGGGCTGACCATGCCGATCGAGGCTCTTGAAGACTCTCTTCTTGATTCCTTGGGCGATCTGCCGGATTCGCGCGCTCGGCAGCCCCATTGCTCTGTGGGTGGGCCACGGATCACGAAGCATATCTTGGTCCCGACCTCCTCGCATAATAAGCACGAAACACCTCGCTTGTGAACCGAGTGCCGTTGCCGGTAATGAGGCGACTCTAACGCCAAAGCGGGTTACTACATTATTGCGGAAGAACCTTTTAGCCGCTTTGCCGAGATGGTTGATATAGGCTCGGCCTCGATCCATTTAGTGAAGGTGTCGATTCGCGCACAGGTATTTACAACCCCTCCTTCCCCTGGGAAATGGACCGAGTATGTCGATGCCCCAAACCGAGAATGGCCAGGTTAGCGGCATGGTCTGTAGCGCGTATGCCGGCTGATGGACCTTCCGAGCATGGAACTGGCAAGATCGGCAGGAGGTTACTATTGAGCGTGCGTCGGCCAAGGCCGTCGGCCAATAGTAACCCAACCGGAAGGCTTTGCTCACCAAGGTCCTAAAGGACGAGTGAGCTCCACACATCCCGTCATGGATATCCTTGAGGAGATATTTGCCTTCCTCTTGGGTGATGCACTTGGAGAGGACGCCAAGCGCGCCTTTGCGGTATAAGAGGCCCTCGACCATTTTATAGGTCGAGGAGCGCCTCACTAGCCGGGATTTCTCGGCTTCCTCCTCGGGCAGTGTCCCGTGCACGAAGTATTGGATGAATGGCGTCATCCAACTCGTATCCTGCTCGAGGAAGGAGACGGTACCACCCGTCTCGGTTGCCTCCTCCCCGGGGGGTATGGAGGGCTTATAGAGGTGCTCGATGAGCACCCCCGCCGGAGCGGGAAACTGGGCGGAACCGACCTTCGATAGATGGTCGGCCAGGGCATTGTCCTTCCTGGGGATGTATAGTACTTCGAAGTTTCTGAAGTACTTTTCCATCTTCCTTACTTCAGCCAGGTAAAGCGCCATTGAGTCATCGGAGCACTGATACTCCTTGTTAACCTGGTTGACGACCACCGCGAGTCGCCCTTCGCGATTAGTCGTTGGACTCCGAGCGCTTTGCATGCCCGGCCCGCCAGCGGACCTTCGTATTCTGCTGCGTTGTTTGTTGCGCCGAAATGCAGTTGGAGGGCGTACTGGATCCGCTCCCCCTGAGGGGATTCGAGGACCACTCCAGCCCCCGAGCAATCGTAAGCTCGGGATCCGTCGAAGTGCATGACCCAGCGACCGTGCTCGGCCTGGTTGGGTTCGGGTTCGGGCGGGGCGGGGTTTGTCCATTCGGCTAGGAAGTCCGCTAGGACCTGAGATTTGATCGCGGTTCTGGCCGAGAATTCGATCTCGAATTCGGCGAGCTCCATGGCCCATTTCGCGATCCGCCCGCTTGCGTCCTGATTCCCGAGAATTTCTCTCAGCGGGAAGTTGGTCGGAACTTGGATTTTGTGTGCCTGGAAGTAGTGTCTTAATTTCTTCGAGGCCACGAGGAGCGCATAGAGGAGTTTCTGGACCTCGGGGTAACGCTCCTTTGGTCCAGCAAGACTTTCACTGACGTAGTAGATCGGTGCACCTCGGGCCCCGTTTCTACCGATTATGACGGCGCTTACACTTTGGGGTGTGGCGGCCAGGTAGAGCAAGAGAACCTCTCCCATTCTTGGCGTGGTCAAGATCGGGGTCTTGACAAATATAGCTTAAGCTCTTTGAAAGAGCGAGTGCCGCTTCATCCGGCCCAAGTGAAACCATCGTGGCTTCCGAGCGCCTTGAAGAAAGGTAGGCCACGTTCCCCGAGCCGCGAGATGAAACGACTTAAGGCCGCCATTCTCCCGGTCAGGGACTGGACCTCCCGAGTGCAAGTCGGTGGTCGCATGTTCTCGATGGCTTCTATCTTCTCTGGGTTGGCCCCGATCCCCTGCGGGCCGATCATGTATCCGAGCACCTTGCCAGCTTTGACCCCGAACACACATTTTTCAGGGTTCAACTTTATTCGATGCTTATTGAGGTTATGAAAAGTCTCTCTAGATCGGATACATGGTCCGAGGCCATCTTGCTCTTGACGACTATGTCGTCTACATATACTTCCAGGTTCACCTATTTGGTTCGAGAAGGTTTTCTCGTGATGAGGCGCTGGAAGGTCGCTCCAGCGTTCCTTAGACCGAAGGACATGGTCGTGTAGCGAGAATGTGCCAAACGGCGTGATGAAGGAAGTTTTCTCTCGCCGTCGTCGGGCGATATGCCGATCCGGTGATAGCCTGAGTAGGCATCCGTAAAGCTCATCGCCTCGAGCCGGCCGTTGCGTCGACCAACCGGTCTATCCGGTAGCGGAAATTGTCTTTCGGGCATGCGGCATTCAGCCAGTGTGATCGACACATGCGCCACTTGCCCCTTTTTCATCACGATAATCGGGTTGGCCAACCAATCGGAATGGTCGACCTCGAATGAAACCGGCTTTGAGGAGCTTGTCCAGCCTTCTCTCGATGATGGCTTGCTTCTCCGGGAGAAGCGCTGAGCTTCTGCCGCACGTGCTTTTTGTCGAGCCGAATCGCTAGCCTGCGGCTCGACGACCTTCCTTGGGACTCGGGCATGTCTGACGGTTCCCAGTGCGAACGTGTCCGTGCTTCTCCAGGAGGAAGGTCACGAGCTCGAGTTCCTATTTAGGATCTAGGAGGCCCCACGTGTACGACCTTTGTCTGCCCTCAGCCGCACAACGGATGGCCTTGGTTTCTCCTCGGCTTGGAGGCTAGCCTTGGGCCGGAACTCCTCGGCTCTCGCTCGGGCCCAGCTGGGCGATTGGATCGACCATGTCTAACGCCCTCTCGCCGCAGCTTTAGGGCTGCTTTCGGGCTTCCCTTGACCGTGATCACGCCGGGCCGGGACCTTCAAGCATTGATACGTGGTGAGTGGCGACCATGAATTTGGCGAGTCTTTGGTCGGCCCAGGATCGCTGTAAGCCGACTCAAAATCAACCACTTCGAACGTGATCAGCTCCGTTCGGAAGTTGCTCGGATTGCCGAACGTTACTGGCAGGACGATCTGGCCGAGGGGCCTGACCGACGTTCCGGGCACTATCCCGTAGAACGGGACCACCAGGCTTTTGATCTTGGAGCGAGGGATCTGCATCTCGTCCAAGACCCTGGCAGATATCAGGTCCAGGGAGCTCCCGCAATCCACAAGGACCCGACCCATCGCGGTGTTGCATCGTTGGGCTAACGACCATCTAAGCCTTTGGGGTTTCACATCCCCAGGGCGCTGCCCTTGGAGAAGGTGATCGGCACTTCGGACCACTTGAGCCGCCAACAGGAGGCTTCTCGAGTGACACGGAGTACTCGCGCGCGGCCTCCTTTAACTCCCGACGCGACCCATAGGCGGCGGAGCCCCGAATATCACGGCGATGTGGTTTCTCGCTCTTGGTATTCCATGCTCTGTCTTGCTCCTCGGCGGGCTTCTTGCCCTTGACGCCTCCTTCCATCTCGGGAGCGTGGGCATGGGACCCTTACCATTGTAGAACTGCTCCAGGTGGGAGGCCCACGCTCGCACCCGAAGGTCATGCCCATGCGCCTGTGGAGCGGGCGTAAATAGGCACTAGCCCGCCCGCTGGTCGCCGCGTTCTTGGTCATCCCGGTTCTCGCTCGTTGTTACCGAACCTGGCCGACCTTTCCTTCTGGGCTCCTCTATACGATCGCGAGGTCGGCCGTTGTCTTTCGATGGTCGCCACCATGCCGAGACGGAGGATTTTTCTTCTTTTGATTTTTTCTCGATCGAGCTTACGCTTCTTCGCTTGACGCCCCTTCGAGCCCGGCCGAGGGGGCAGCTTTCCTCGTCTAGCAGCTTCTTCCATTGACGGCCTCGTCCGCGTTGGCGTAACGGTCACCATGCGAAATTTCGTTGGCTGTGATGTCCGGTGATTTCGAGGTCCCGAGTAAAGCGTGACGCCTCGACCCCGAACTTGAAAGCCCGACGACCGCCTCATCCGAGATGCTCGGGATGGAATTGCGCACTTGCATGAAGCGCTGACGAATCGGGCGCAGGTCTTGCCCTCCGCCTGTATCGACGCTCAAGGTCGCGCTCCTTCCCGGCGGACGTAGCAGCTCCGAAGTTGGCTCGAGAGGCCGCCACCGGGCCCAGGACCGGATCGAGTTCTCCTTCTCGGTTGAATAGCCACGCCCGAGCCGCCCGGCCCAGGATCAGGCGTAAAGTTGGCCATCACCCTTTCATCACCCCGGCAGCCTAAAATGGCCGTGGTGTAGATCGAGAGAAACTCGTCGGGTTACGAGTCCCATCGAATCTCTCGATGTGACCCGGCTTAAACCTTGTCGGCCAGGTCACACGTCGCAGCCGACGCCGCGAACGCATCTGCACCCGAACAGGGATCGTTGGCGATTACCACGAAGCGGCGCTGGGCGATCCCCACCACCGAGCCCGAGGTTAGTGGGCCCAGCGAGAGAATATCTCCTTACGCTCAGAGGGATGGGAGGGCCCGATGAGGAATGTTCGGCCCTGCTCGCCTGTGGCTCGCATTCCGGGTCCCGAGGAGCCCCCGAATTGCTCCGGTGCCCTCCCGAGCCTGCCGTGCTCGCGCACCACTCAGGTGCGGTTGCGTGAGTCGTCTGGTGGCGGCGCTCGGACGCCGGCGGCGGCGTTTCAGGAATTGCTCTGGCGCCCTTTTCCGGGAGGCCTCCGCCGCTTTATGTCTGTGGCGATTTCCTCGAGGTCGCCGGCCACGGCCGCGCCATGGCTTCTAGGTCGACACGCCAGAAACTCTCTCGAGGTTGCGCACCACCGCGGGCTGGCTTGAAGGCGTTCCCTCGGGGAATGCGGGGTGACGAGCTCGTTCGTCATCGCGACGGGCTCCGAGTCCCGTGACGCTGCGGAAATTCTCACGAGCTTCGCCCTGGTCTTATCGGGCCAGGCCACCTCGGACTTGCCGCGTAAGCTGGTCGGGCCGATTCAGGGATGCCTCGCAGTGCTCTTTGCCGCTTCAGAGCGGTGAAGACGCTGTCACCGGGATTTGCTCCGACATTTATCCTCCTCCGCAACGAAGACGTTACGATTGACGGATCGCGAGGGGACATCACGGTGTCCCCGTGAAGCGGTCCCTGGTCGAGCTCGTAAAGGTCGGGATGTCCGGACCATCGTAGAGCCCATCATACTCGTCGTCCCGAGAGGGCGCCGAGCCGAGCGAAAGAATCGCTTCCGGCAGTGCAGCCGCTTCAGTGAAAAGCTCCGGAACTGCCTTGATTCTTAATACGCGGCGACGCCGCCGCCCCATTGTCGAAGAATCGCTTGTCCTCTTCCCGATCTCGGGCGAGGCCCCGGTGGTTCTGGGATTCTGACATTCTTCGGGATTCCTCACGAAAGGGAAAGTCGGTCCCCACGGACGGCGCCAGCTGTCGACGATTGGGGAACAGGCCCCCGCCGAGCTTACTTGTTGGTGGAGGGACCAACTGTGACCCCTTCTCGCGTGAGGGATTACTCAAGGAACGGATCACCAGATCTCAACGAGCGTGGACACAGCAGTTTACCCTGGTTCGGGCCTCTCAGGGAAGAGATAATAGCCCTACTCCAGCTCTTGTATATTCTTGCAAAGTGTCTGAGTGTATGACTCTTGTCTTACAATCAGTCTGTCTGTGTGTCGTATGCTGTGTGTCCCCCTTACGATGGGGACCCTTTTATAGCTTACAAAGGATCGAACTCCACGACCCCACTACCCGCACGTTTGGACCTCGTCCAAACGTGGCAACTGGTGGATCCTATCTTTCCGCCACGCTCCCACGGGAAACGTAACGGGCCAACGGAAGTTACGCTCGGGTGGTTATTCCCACCGACCCCGAGACCGCGTAAGGTCGGCCGATGGCCGGCACCGAGCTTGGACATCTCACCCGAGCTCGAGCTCGGAATCGACTGGAATACGTGGCATTCTCGGTCCCACCCGAGCCCGAGCTCGGAACTGGCCGGAATGCGTAGCCTTCCAAGTTCTGATTAGACAACCCAGGGTAACGACCTCCTGGTGGCTCGGGCGGGAGCGAGCTTGGTCGTTGGTGGCATCCGAGGTAATTTATGGAAATTACCCGACCCCCCGACACAAAGGTTACAAGAATGCTTAAATTTCCTAAAATCTAAGATTCAATTGATCATCAGCTTTAATCCCAAAAATTGTTAGTCATGCATACATATAGAATTATGCGGCAATAAATTAAAATGGCAAGAAGATTTGAAAAGTAGAGTTGCCGTCAGACCCGTATGAGTTAGTATCGCTCACTGAGATACCAGATTCGTCCAGAGCCAAATCAGCACCTTTCATGAATTAGGGTTCATCATTCAACAATTAAACAAACATGAAAATTTTATTCCGTAGACACGCAAGTAGTAAAAATATCGTGTGGTAGAAAAATAAGTCCCCCAGTAAAAGGGTAACCCCCCTCCCCCCAATAAATATGGATAAACATGAGCACTGTAGTTTAGAATAGCTTTCAATTGAAGCCATCCCCAGTCCCAAGCCTTAGCCCATAAGGTAACCGCGCCAACATATATATAAGCAAACCACCAGCCAAGACTCCTGAGCACACCATCCACATTAGCCAACCCAATGCAAGAACCATCAAGCAAGATCATCAAAAGCATCAAGCCACCAAGGAGGGCTCAAGCGCAAGCTACATCACCACCTCTTCTCCATCCCAAACCCGTTTTCATTCCCTCCATCACATGTAAGCTTTCATCCACAGGAGTAGCAGTAGCATCAACATAGGAATAGAACCAGCAAGAATCAACTAGAAGCTAAAGACAATAAAATTAGTACTCAGTTAGTGGTTGTAAAGGCAGTATTGTACTTGCCTGTAGGAATGTCACACTCCCCGGAGTGCGATAGAAACCACAGGTATCGCCACAACACCGCTACTTGCCATCCAACTAGTTCTAAATCATCATAGACCATTTGGACAACTTTGTAGCACAAGCAAATCAACTAGGTATCTAAACAATCTTCCTAACCCTCGGAGCAAAAATCATCCGAGAGAGAGAGAGAGAGAGAGAGAGAGAGAGTTCGCGGTAGAACTAAAATCATGATAGGGGAAACCGGCTGTAAGGAAAATCAGGGGAGGGTGACCGAGCCAACTATAGACCAAAAGCACGGTAGCACCAGGTCGAGCGGAGGATCGCAGGGTGGCATGGGCTCACGTGTGTGGTGGAGGAGAGTCGGTCGGCCTAGTGGCACACAAGACCGGGCGAAGACAGCATGGCCCAGAGGTGGCGCCGAGCGCGGTGAGGCTAGGGGGCTCGGACGAGCCCATTTGCTCGCAAGGGGGAGATGGCCGAAGCCAGGCCGACGGTGAGGCGCCGCATTGGGGGGAGAGCCAGGAGAGGTGAGGAAGAGAAGAAAGAAATGGAAAATGGGAGGAGAGAGTAAGAAAGGGTTGTTAGCTGGACCGCCACCTTAGCGCGTCCGGATCCCAGGTTGTTGGGCTGCAGCACACTCGTAGGCCCAACCCGAGCAGCGGGCCAAGGTCTTTTGGGCTATCTCCCCCTAAAAAGCTAGCTCAATGAGGGGGTGCTCCCTCACCCTTATAAACCATGTTTAAGCCCTCTTCATAACCGATGTGGGACTATTCCCAACAATCTCCCCCTCATACATCGGGCTGAGATTATCTAGGAACCACCTAGGGCACCTAGACTCTGATACCACTTGTCAGCCGGACCACCACACCTAGCGCGTCCTGATCCTAGGGCGTTGGGCTACAGTACACTCGCAGGTCCAAGTAGAGCAGCGGGCCAAGGTCTCTTGGAGCATCTCCCCCAAAAAAGCTAGCTCAATGAGGGGGTGCTCCCTCACCCTTATAAACCATGCTCAAGCCCTCTCCACAACCAATGTGGGACTATTCCCAACAAGGATAAGAATACCCGGGAAGAAGAGTAAAGAAAGAGGAGGAAAGAAGGAAATATGGGGAAAAAGAAAAAGAGAGAGAACAAAAGGGGGTGATTTTCTTAACCATGTAAAAAATAGGTATTAATCAAAATAATAACAACTACATAATACTGGCTCTACTAATCACCTAAAATAGTTATATTTGAATGTATTAAAAGAAAAAAAGGAAAGAAGTGAAAACAAAACAGAAAAACAAGAAATGCATTAGATATTTAAAAGATGTGCTAAAATTCACCTAAATCGGTACACCAATCACATTATTTGTACTTAATTAAAATATGATAGATTAATTGATTTACGCCACCAGTTATTTACATAAAAGAAGTTGAATTAAAAAGACCCAAAAATATTTAACAGAGACATTATACGTACATCAAATAATAAATTTCTAATAATTAGGGTTGGACACTGTAAAATATGTAAAAATGTATTAGCCACTAAAATATGGCATTCTGGTAATTTCAGGAATAAAATCCAATCTGACCGTTGATCCTTAGCAGCAACTGTGTGAGTATGACTATTTTGATCAAAATTCAGCCAATCTTTGTTTGATCATATGTGTGAAATTATTTTAAATATTTTCAAAATTATCACTGCATGGAAAAAGTATCTTCTAAAATAAAATCTCAAATTGGACATTGTTGGAAAGATGGATAATTGTGATATGCTATGGCAGAATTTGATTATTGATAAATTGATTATTGATGCACTGTTGCAGCAGTGGTTGAATATTGTTGTATTGAAATGGCTCATCCAACGAATGGAGCCGGTATGGGGTGTGTGTGTGTGCGCGCGCGTGCGTGCGTGCGCATGTGTTTATGAGGTGGGTATAGGCTACTATGTTTGAGCATTGTCGGAGGACCCTCTACAAAGGCTATGATATAAGGATAAACCACTACACTTGGGTGATAGTATAATTCGTATTAACCATAGTGTGTGGAAATGAGCAGAAAAGGGTTGTCCTATATGGTGTTATGATCTTCATATTTGGTAAGAGTAGATAACTAAGAGAGGTGTGAAGCTGGGATACGCTAGAGGCTCAGTGAGGGACACAAAATCTGCTGTGATTGACTGACGCTATATTAAACTCCATGAGATAAGTACTACCGTAAATAATCGGAGTACAATACTGCATTATTAGTTGGAATACAGTACTATGTTGGTGTTTGGAGTATTGTACTATGTTGTTAGTCAGAGTATTGTACTACGTAATTAGTTGGGAGTACAACTTTTAGTTGCGAGTTGGTAGGACTACCTAGGAAAGGTGTCCTCGGCTTGAGTTAGCAGGGATGGAGATCTAATATCTGATTAATGATAAACGTTCTGGATTCTCAATTCTGATTGAGTTCACTGTGGGTAAAGTGGTACAAACTTGCGTAGGGTAAAATCGTGAATTCATTCATGTCTCTTGGATTGGAGGCAACGTAAGCTAAGTCTACCTCATACACGAGTGCTAATATCTTTTTTGGATAATTAAAATCAACAATATAACTTTCCTAATAAAAACTCTATTTTCTTAAAATGGTTTTCGAGGAAAGGTTGCACTAGTGGGTTATGGAAGGTACTTGAGATGGATGTGAAGGAAAAATTCATATAATGCATTTTGCTATTAATGCTCGCTGAGTACTTTTGTACTCACTCTTGCTAAATCTCCCTTTGCTTAGAGAACTACGTCAGCGGTCAAGCATCTGGTTGGGGCACAGATCCCAGTGGACTAGCGTACGAGGCTTGGGGTGATGAGCACCCGCAAGTTTAGGGTTACTATGATGAGGACTACCAGGAGGGTTCGGATGTTGTGTAGACTGTACTTCGATGTCGCCAGTCCTTGAAGTAATTAGAAGTTTTGGTGTTATATTTTTGTTGTATATGGATCCTATGTATAATTATACACTAAACAAACAACCCTGCGTGGTAATAGAATGTAATAAGTTTCCATTTCAGTATCTAATTATTGTTTCTGTTGCAACACGGTGTTTTAACTGATAAAACGTCAGGTGTAGTGGCTCAGTTACAGAGTCTAGCCCATCATATCCCGAGCCATCGGGTGAATGAAGCACGGCCCATGTTTTATCCGAAGCAGAGCTGAGCAAACGAAGCATTGCTTCGCCCGAACCTACGACGCGGAGCGAGATAGAATAGCGGCAAAGGCAGCGGAGGAACGCACCCTCGTAGTCCACGAAGACACGCCCGACAACACCATCAAATAAATCTGACACCCTGAAAAAATAAAAAGGAAAACGACAAGATCCCGCCGTAACCTGGCCGGAAGAGTAAAATGGACGCGCACGAAGCGACAGTTCCTTCATGTTCCCCTCCTATAAAAAGAGAAGAAAGAGCCCACGAAAAACACACACCCTCGTGGGTCATAACCACAACATCGGGCGCCGTCTGTGGGGAGCGGAAGAAGGTGAAGCTCACCAATCTAGACGATTTAACACATTTTCCAAAAACCATGCCACCAAAGAAGGGAGCAGAGGCAGCGTTTAAGGAGACGTCGCCGACGGAGCAACGGCGACGGCCGAGCGAGCGGATCTAGACGATCCACCAGGAGCCGATCACGCGGACAACTTCAGCTCTCGAACGAGGAGGATCGCTTTGGCTCCAAAGAACAGCAAGGGAAGCTCAGGGCGCCACCTCCACAAACTCCGGTGACGGCGCCGCAAGTGCCCCTCAAACGGGCGCCCCCAATCGCAGTGTACACGCTCGACGATGGGAGGAGACATAGCAGAAGCCTCAACCCCCAAATGCCGCCAAGTCGGGCAGAGGGCTAAAAGGGGCTTCAAGGGGACCGGAGTCGAGGCGATCGACCCCAACATACAAGCGCTGATGGAGGCCAACGAAAGGCTTATGGCCGAAGTAAAACGTTTGCAGGAACAACAAGAATGGAGGTGTGAGGAATCTCAAGATTACAGCCCAAGCCGGGAGGTATCTTCTCCAACATACATGAGAACGGAAAGGGAGGAAAGCAATTCGAACCCTCTCGGCGTCAGGCTTCGAACAAAAAGGTGGCCCTCACCGGGAAGCTTCAAACTCCCCGCAGTAAAACCATATGATGGCAAAACCAACCCAAGGGAATTTCTTCGTGTCTACGACACGGCCATGGAAGCCGCTGGAGGCGATATTAAAGCCAAAGGATTGCTATTGGCGTTGGAGGGGATAGCCTTATCCTGGTACTCCTCCTTGGAGCCAAATTCTATCACCAACTGGCCGCAACTCCGGGCGAAACTCGAAGGCAATTTTCAAGGCAATGTTGACGGGATTAAAGAGGAAAGCGACCTATTTGCAATTAAACAGCGTGAAGGCGAAACCCTAAAGAGCTACTTCCAGCGATTTTCTCGAATCAAATGCCAAGTTCGGGGGGTTAGCGACACGACCATAATCAACGCCGCGCGTTTTGGATTGCGAAGGGGGCCGTTGGCGGAGAGACTTGCACGCAAGGAAGTACGCTTCGTGGAAGAGCTATTCGCAAAGATGAGGGAATACGCCAGGGCAGAGGAAGATCATCTCCGGAGAGAGGATGGGCCGCTGCGAGAAACAGAAGAGATGGACCCACGCAAGAGGGACCGGAGGAGAGATCCCCCCCCGAGGGTCGCGGCGAAGGAACGGCGCGCAGAACCAGCTTGTAAGAGACAAGGGAAGGAGGATCCATTATGTGGAAAATCTGGCGAATCAAGGAGGGTTTGGAGGACAAAGAAAAATGGAGTTCGCCAATGGAGCAGGGGAGGCCAAAGGGAGGAATCCATTCGGACAGCAAGGAGGAGCAAAGCCGAAAATGGTATACCTGTGAATACCATGGCGACAACAACACGCACGACACCGCACATTGCAAGGTAATTGAAGGCTATCGTCGCTTCGAAAGAAAGCGAAGGGACGCGGGGGTTCACCCCCCAGCGCCGGCGTCACCCCCAGCCGAGCACCGTCCTCCTCCTCCCCCCTCCTGGCGGAGTAAATCAGCTCCGACGCGTAATCAACGTTATTGCCGGGGGGTCCTCCTCACACCTCTCGTCGAAAAGGCAAAGGAAGGCTTACGCAAGGCAAATTAACCACGTAGGACTTAGCCCGGTCGGTCCTACCAAGGAACTTGAACCAATCACTTTTACACAGAAGATGCGGTGGGAGTGCATTTCCCACATCAAGACTCTTTGGTCGTAACGGCGATCATCGCCGAAAAGCGAAGTTCGCTGGTGTTGATCGACGGGGAAGTGTCATGCGGACATTCTTCTCGGGCGGAGGCTTTTCGACAAATGATGATGCCCCGCGATCGATCAAGAAATCGGAGGTACCACCGGTGGGCTTTGGGGCCACGCAGCTTAACACCCTCGGACAAGTGGAGCCGGAGGTCACCTTCGCGACGCCACAGGGTCGATATCCAACCTAGCCACATTCGACGAGTGGATATACTCCTTCCAAAGATAACGCCATCCTTGGTCGGGATCGACGGCCATGGCAGCAGCTTATCCACCACGGATTCCTATGTATGAAGATCCCGTCGGGGAGTGGCGTTATCACTGGCCAAAGGAGACCAAGCCTCGCCAGAAAATAGACATGGAGAATCCTCTCGAAAGTTAGGTATGTTCGTACTCACCGAGCAGACCTCGACAACAATGCCTCGTGGAAAATGGCTCCTCAAACCGCAGCCTCTGTGGTGAAACAAGGCGGGTGCCCCTCCACCCAGGAGGAGAGAGGATTATAACTCTCGCCACCCTCACCCCCAAATGAAGAAAAATACTTAATGCAATTTTCTCCAGAATACGAGACAATATTCGCGTGGGGACCGGAGGACCTTCCGGGGGTCAAAAGGGAAACAGTCGAGCACGCCTTGGCAACCAGCGAAAGTGCCAAACCGAAGAAGCAGAAGCTCCGGAAGCTCTCCATTGAGAGGCAAGCTGCGGCCAAGGCGGAGGTGGTGAAGCTCCTCCAGCAGGAATCAGACGGAGGCGGTCCATACGGAGTGGTTGGCCAATGTGGTCCTAGTCAAAAAGATGGGGCTTGGAGGATGTGTATCGATTTCACCGACCTCAAAAGGCGTGCCTAAAGATGACGTCCCTCTCCCCCGCATCGATCAACTCGTTGACTCAACCTCCGGGTCAGAAAGGATGAGTTTCCTTGATGCTTATTCCGGGTATCACCAAATTTATATGCGGAAGGAAGACGAGGACAAGACGGCGTTCATCACCCCTTTCGGCACTTCATCGCTTTATTCGGATGCCGCTCGGTCTCAAAAATGCAGGTGCTACCTTCGCGACGCCTTATCGCCAAGGTTTTCGCAAACCAGCTTAGGAAAGAACGTGGAAGCATATGTCGATGACATCATCGCCAAAAGCTTAAAAGAAGGAAGACCATTTAACCGATCTCGTGGAGACTTTCAACAGCCTAAGAGCCGAGAGGATGAAGCTCAACCCGAACAAGTGCGTCTTCGGGCGTAGATGCGGAAAAATTGTCGATTCCTGGTGTCACAACGGGTATCGGGTTTAACCCCGAGAAGATAAGAGCTATCCAAGATATGGCCCCGCCAAGAATGTGAAAGAGGTACAACGCTTAGCAGGAGGCTTGCCGCCTCAACCGCTTCCTCCCTAAGTCCGCAGAGCGTAGTCTACCCATCTTCAAAGCACCGCGACACAAATGGCACTTTCGCTGGACAGAGGAATGCCACCGCCTTCCGATAAGTTGAAGCAAAACCTTATGGAGGTGCCAACCCCACGGCCCAAGCAAGGCGAAGAGCTTTTATTGTATTTGGCGGCAAGCCCTTCGGGCTGTCAAGGCAAGATCGTACAACCGCAAGGCACAAAGCAACAACCAGTCTACTTGCCTCCGAGGCACCGCAGGGGCGAGGTCGCGATACACGGAAATGGAGAAGCTAATGTATGCGTTGCTAATGGCATCCAGGAAGCTTCGCCATTATTTCCAAGCTAACCGTATCAAAGTACTAACGGCATACCCCCTCGGCTCGATGTTGACCAATAGGGAGAGCACGGACGATCAAGAAATGGGCGGTCGAACTAGCATCTTTTGAGTTGGGGATAATACCACGTACTGCCATTAAGAGTCAAGTGTTGGCCGACTTCGTGATGGAATGGACGTCTCCAACCCTCGAAGATGAGAGGATCCCGACGGTATGCACCATCAATTCGGATGGATCATGGGGGGTAAAGGGAGCCGGGATTGCAGCGATAGTGAGAGCCCCGGGGGGGGAGTTGGCCGAGTTCGCGGCAAGACTTCAATTTCCCTCGACCAACAACATGGCGGAGTATGAAGCACTGTTGCTGGGGCTACGAAAGGCAAAAACCATGGGGGCAAGAAGAGCCATCTTGCAGACTGATTCAAAATTGGTCCAAGGACAAATTTCCAAAGAATATCAAGTAAAGGACGAGCAACTCCAAAAGTATGTGGAAGCAGTTCGCGCACTAGAAAAAGGCTTCGAGGGGTTCACTGTCCTCGCTATTCCAAGAGCCCAGAATACAAGAGCAGATGAATTGGCAAAGATCGCGGCGAACGGAGGGACCCTGCCACCCACGGTTTTCTTCGAGGAGCTCCAAGCCGCCTCAATTTCTTTGCATGTGAACGTAGTCACCAGAGCGAGGATCGAGGACTAGATAAGTGAAGTATACGATTACCTTCTTACAGGGACGCTACCCCAGGACGAGGCATCTTCAAGGCGTGTGGAAAGGCGGGCAAAGAAATATGCCATAATCGAAGGGTTGCTTTTTCGTAATGGACTTTGCGCTCCATGGCTTCGTTGCATTTCACGCGAAGAGGGGATACAAGCCCTACAAGAGGCGCACCAAGGGACCTATGGGGCGCACCAAGCCCCGTAAGCCTCGCTGAAAGGTCTTCCGATGGGATTCTATTGGCCTTCGGCGCCGAAGGACGCGAAGAGGTGGTCCGGCATTGCCACGCATGCCAGTGGATGACGAGGCAGAAGAAGGCCCCACCCGGCGAACTGCATCCGATACCGCCAATTTGGCCCTTCGCCAAGTGGGGAATGGATATAGTAGGAGCATTGCCCAAAGCCCGAGCGAGCCTTCGCCTCGTGATCGTCGCGATTGACTATTTCTCTAGGTGGATTGAAGCGGAGCGGTGTCAAGGATCACGGCAGGTTTACGGTAAAATTTCGTGGGAAAGCGATCATATGCGTGCACGGGTCCCTTTCCAAATCGCCACCGACAACGGTCTCAATTCGACTCAAGGTTTAAAGTGTATTGCGTAGGAAATCGGGATAGAGATCTGCTTTGCTTCAATGACACCCACAATGAACGGGCTGTTGAAAGAGCAAATGGATTGATCCTCGACGGCGTTAAAAAGACTCCACGATTCTCGCCAAGGGCTCATGGCCTGACGAGCTCCCCAATGTTTTATGGGCTCCTTCGGATATCGACCTCATGGCGACGCAAATTCTCTCCGCTTTCGACTCATATTTGGAGAAGAAGCCGCTTTCCGCCGAGATACAAGCCAAATCGCCGCGTGATTAAAGCTCGGCACAAGAAGATATAGAGGATACTTGTGACTTGAGGGAGGAACAGAAACTTCAAGCCCTGAACACCATACAAGCATACGCGAAGGCCTCAACCCGAAGTTTCAACAAAAAGGTCCAGAAGCGAAGCCTAACCCCCGGAGACATGGTGCTAAAGAAAGCGGCCCCAGCCTTTGCCAAGCTGGAAACGACGTGGGAAGGACCATATATCATCCAAGAATCTACGACAAAAGGGGCGCATAAGCTCGTTACGCTGCAAGGCAAGGAGCTTACGAACGCTTGGTCGGGCCAAAGCCCACCCGTTCCTCCGCTCCGGAGACCCGCAGCCTTGCGCCGGGTAGGAGCTTACGAACGCTTGGTCGGGCCAACGCCCACCCGTTCCTCCGCTCCGAAGACCCGCACCTCGCCACGGTAGGAGCTACTTAACGCTTGGTCGGGCCAAAGCGCCACCCGTTCCTCCGCTCCGGAGACCCGCAGCCTCGCGCCGGATAGGAGTCTATGGATGTAGAATAAGGTTAGCTGCCTACCCGTCCAACCGTCCTCAATGCCCGGGGCTACGATCCAAGACGGATGTGGAAAAGTTAGGCGCAAGCTTAACCTTCCCCAGATGAGCTCCCACGGCCCGGGGCTCAGCCCCGAGAGGAACTTGACAAGCGATGAGTTAAGCTTGTACTTTGCTTCGACCTTCCAAGGAACCCAAGGTTCTGCCCCCAAGCCCACGGCTAAGAGCCCCTGGAAAAACCCCGAAAACAAAGCCTGGCGACCATGACCCCGCCCTATTCCATGTGTAATCGGAACCCTCGATCCCTAGACAATAACAACCACTGAACAATGCGACACTATTAAAAGCTTCAAAAATATATATGTATATGTATATACATATATATATAAATCAACATGGATGATCACGTTGCTGATCCCAGTCTCAAGAACGAAGCAGGAACGGCAAAAAGAGATAAAAGAAGCAGTACAGAAGATGATATTCTTTTTATATACCGGCACCGCCGGAAGTAGGGTCCATTACATATACGACCACTATTACTCGTTGTACGCACGGTGTACTGCTGCAACAAGAGCATCCGTCACCTCGTAGAGCTGCGGGAACGCCGCCACCAGAAGGTGAACGCCTGAAATATCGCGAGTGATGGCCTCCTCCCGCGCCAACTCTTCCAGGACCAAATCGTAGGCCAACCAGAGTTCATCTTCCTCGTTGACCAACGCTGGTGGGGGTGGCGGAGCCTCGTCGCCGAAGTTGAAAACCAAGGGGGGCGCGTCGTCGACGGCAGGGAGCGGAGCTTGGTCATCCATCTTGGAGTGTTGGGCGCTAAGAGAAGCTGCCAGGAAGAACAAAGTATGCAGGGAGGAAAAGAATGCTCGAGGGGACCCCAAATGACACTGTTGTTATGCGTATATACACTACGGAAGCAACGAAGTTCGAGGAACCGAAGTAAATATCAACTCAGGGAGCCGAAGAGACGAGAAGGCGGAAAGTCTGAAATAAATGCAACACGATAATTCGAAACGTTTACATTCCCAAAGTCGGTGAAGTATATAGCGATAATGCGAGAAGCGGGCAAACTAAGTGGATGGCGGTTTTTCCGCCTCTTCGCTAACTCGACCATCGAAGCCCGAGCACGACGATCGATTCCTTTTGCAACATTATCGCCATGTCGCTTCCAAAAATCGACATAAAGCTCGAGGACAACCGGAATGCAAAGAATGAGGGCTTCACGGATGGAAGAAGGTCACCAAACCCGGGCGAAGATGCAGAAGCGGAGGAAGAACCAAAATGTTCGCGAACATGTATGCACCCCTTCGCCTCCAACAGCTTGAGCGCCTTCACAGAGCCTAGCCTCAGCGCAGAGTCGCCGAAGGTTAACGCCGAGTCCCGAAAATCTTAGTAGACTTCGTGGAGAAAGGAAATAGCTTCCAGTGTGTGAAGGGGGAATGCGGCTCGGAGGCGCTGGCCGATGCCAAATCGAGGAAGCCGTTGCAAAAAGGCCTCGGCCGCTTCCATGAATCATGGAAGCGATGGAGTCCATCTCCTTCCGGATCGCTTCGTAACTCTCCTCTGCACGTTGAGCGTTGCGAAGGTGCATCTGAGCCTCGCCCCGCGCCGTCGCGAGCTGGGAAGGAAGCTGTCGACGATTGGGGAACAGGCCCCCGCCGAGCTTACTTGTTGGTGGAGGGACCAACTGTGACCCCTTCTTACGTGAGGGATTACTCGAAGAATGGCTCACCAGATTCCAACGAATGTGGACACAGCTACTCCCTGGTTCGGGCCTCTCGAGAAAGAGATAATAGCCCTACTCCAGCCTCGCTTACTCTTGCAATGTGTCCGAGTTTTACAAATTGCGGTGTGCTATCATTGTTGTTATGTGTCCCCTCACGATGGGGACCCTTTTATAGCTTACAAAGGATCGAACTCCATGACCCCACTACCCGCACGCTTGGACCTCGCCCAAACGTGGCAACCGGTGGATCCTATCTTTCCGCCACGCCCCACGGGAAACGAACGGGCCAACGGAAGTTACGCCGGGTGGTTATTCCCACCGACCCCGAGACCTCGTAAAGGTCGGCCGATGACCGCACCGAGCTTGGACATCTTACCCGAGCTCGAGCTCTAATCGATCGAGTACGTGGCATTCTCGGTCCCTCCCGAGCCCGAGCTCGAATCGCCTAATGCGAGCCTTCCAAGCTCGATTTAGACAACCCAGGGTAACGACCTCCTGGTGGCTCGGGCGGAGCGAGCTTGGTCGTTGGTGGCATCCGAGGTAATTTATGGAAATTACCCGACCTCGACAGCCTAGCCCCGAGGTTCAAGTGGGAAAAGGTCTAAGGAAGGCCTTCCTTGGGCCTACTGCTCTACGAGCATGTCGGTTTTGCCGCGGACATCTGCCGCGACTAACGAGCTATTAACCTCCTTCGAACGAGCTTGTTCCCCAGCTGTCGGCGCTTCGAGCTAATGAAGTGGGCCCTTCTTCGGTTCCTTCTCCTAGAAGCCTGAATCGTTCTTCCTGGGAACCGCCTTTTCTCGGGCAGACGGTTTCGATTTGGCGTGCCCACGTGTCGCTTTCTCCGATGGCGAACGCCTCAATCGCCTCCGTGCCTCTAGGGCTTCCTCATCTCCTCGGAGGAGTTTTTTAAACACTCAAGAGAAAACCCTTAGACTCACTTGGCCGTATTACGATTGCCGTGTCTCATACTCCTCTCGCTCGGCGCCATCATTCTCCTTGATCATCTTCCTCATCCTCATGGCGAAGTTCGGCCAAGAAGCTCGACAGCGCAGCCGAGACCCTCGAGCGCGAAGTACCTGACGCCAGACATGGAGAGCCTCGCGACGAAGAGAGCCCGCAAATGAGTCGACCGATCATGTCTAACGCCTCTCGCCGCAGCTTTAGAGCTGCTCTCGGCTTCCTTGATCGTGATCACGCCGCCGGGGCCGGGGACCTTCAAGCACTGGTAGCCGTGATGAGTGGCGGCCATGAATTTGGCGAGCGCTGGTCGGCCCAGGATGGCGTTATAAGCCGACTCGAAATCGACCACTTCGAACGTGATGAGCTCCGTTCGGAAGTTGCTCGGATTGCCGAACGTAACTGGCAGGACGATCTGGCCAAGTGGCCTGACCGACGTTCCAGGCACTATCCCGTAGAACGGGACCACCATGTTTTTGATCTTGGAGCGAGGGATCTGCATATCGTCCAAGACCTTGGCAGATATCAGGTCTAGGGAGCTTCCGCAATCCACAAGGACCCGACCTACTGTGGTGTTGCAGATTGTTGGGCTAACGACCAACGGAAGCCTTTGGGGTTTCGCTATCCCCGAGGGCGCTGCCCTGGAGAAGGTGATCGGCGGCTCGGACCACTTGAGCCAGCCGGATGAGGCTTCCTCGAAAGTGACACGGAGTACTTCGCGCGCGGCCTCCTTCAACTCCCGACGCGACCCATAGGCGGCGGAGCCCCCGAATATCACGGCGATGTGATTTCTCGGCTCTTGGTACTCCATGTCGGTGTCTTGCTCTGGCGGCTTCTTGCCCTTGACGTCCCCTTCCACCTCGGGAGCGTGGGCATGGGACCCTTACCATTGTAGAACTGCTTCCAGCGGGAGGCCCATGTCCTGCAATTCAAGGTCATGCCCATGAGCCTGGTGGAGCGGGCGTAAATAGGCACTAGCCCGCCCGCGCTGGTCGCCGTTCTTGGTCGTCCGGCTCGCTTTCGTTGTTCCACGAACCTGGCCGACTTTCCTTTCGGGCCTCTCATACGATCGCGAGGTCGGTCGTTGTCTTTTCGATAGCTGCCACCATGCCGAGACAGAGGATTTTTTCTTCTTTTTGATTTTTTCTCGATAGAGCTTACGCTTCCTACCGGATGCCCTTCGAGCCCGGCCGAGGGGCAGCTTTCCTCGCCCACAGCCTTCTTCCACTCGACGGCCTCGTCCGCATTGGCATAGCGGTCAGCCATGCGAATGTACTCGTTGGCCGTGATGTCCGGTGGATTTCGAGGTCCCGAGTAAAGCGCACGCCTCGACCCCGAACTTGAAAGCCTGACGACCGCCTCATCCGAGATGCTCGATGGAATTGCGCACTTGCATGAAGCGCTGGACGAATCAAGCGCAGGTCTCGCCTCCGCCTCAGACGACGCTGAGGTCGCGCTCCTTCCCCGGCGACGTAGCAGCTCCGAAGTTGGCTCGAGAGTGCCGCCACCGGGCCCAGGACCGGATCGAAGTTCTCCTTCTCGTTGAATAGCCACGCCCGAGCCGCCCGGCCCAGGATCAGGCGTAAAGTTGGCCATCACCCTTTCATCACCCCGGCACTAAAATGGCCGTGGTGTAGATCGAGAGAAACTTCGTCGGGTTCTCGAGTCCCGCCGAATCTCGATGTGGCCCGGCTTAAACCTTTGTCGGCCAGGTCACTCGTCGCAGCCGACGCCGCGAACGCCCGCACTCAACACGGATCGTCGGGCGATCACCACGAGCGCGGTCGGGCGATCACCACGAGCGCGGCGGTCGGGGCGATCCCCGCCAGCCGAGCCCGAGGTTAGTGGGCCCGGGCGAGTGAAAGTCTCCCTACGCCTGTAGGATGGGGAGTGGCCCGATGAGGAATGTTCGGCCGGCTCGTCTGTGGGCTCACATTCCGCTGGTCCCGAGGAGCCCCGAATTGCTCGGGTGCCTCTCGAGCCTCGGCCGCCGCCAGTCACTCTGGGTGCGGCTGCGTGAGTCATCGGGGTGGCGGCGCTCGGACGCCCGGCGGCGGCGTTCCCAGGAATTGCTCTGGGCGTCCCTTTCCCGGGAGGCCTCCGCCGCCCTTATGTCTGTGGCGATTTCCTCGAGGTCGTCGGCCACGGCCGCGCCCATGGCTTCTAGGTCGACTTGCTCAGGAAACTCTCTGAGGTTGCGCACCACCGTGGCGAAGCTTGAAGGCGTTCCCGCTTTCGGGGAACGCGAAGCGAGCCTGGCTTCGTCGTACGGGCTCCGGAGTTCCGTACGCGTGGAAATTCTCACGAACTTCGGCCCTGGTCTTATCAGTCAGGCCACCTCGGACTTGCCGGCGCAAGCTGGTCAGCGTCCGATTCAGGGATGCCTGCAGGTGCTCTTTGGCCGCTTCGTAGCGGTGAAGACGCGCTTCAGCCGGGGATTTGCTCCCGGCGTTTCCATCCTCTTCCGCAACGAAGACGTTACGGGATTGGACGGATCGCGAGGGGGACATCACGGTGTCTCCCGTGAAGCGGTCCCTGGTCGAGCTCAGAGGTCGGGGATGTCCGCACCATCGTAGAGCTCGGCTGCATTTCGCCGTCCGAGAGGGCGCCGAGTTGGGAGCGAAAGAATCGCCCGGCAGTAAGAGCCGCTTCCGTGGAAAAGCTCTCGGAACTGCTCTTGATTCTTAATGCACGGCGACGCCGGCCCCTATCGCTGAAGAATCGCTTGTCCTCTTCCCCGATCTCGGGGGCGTAGAGCCTCTGGTGGTTCTGGGATTCTGACATTCTCCGGGATTCCTCACGAAAGGGAAAGTCGTCCCCACGGACGGCGCCAGCTGTCGACGATTGGGGAACAGGCCCCCGCCGAGCTTACTTGTTGGTGGAGGGACCAACTGTGACCCCTTCTTACGTGAGGGATTACTCGAAGAATGGCTCACCCGAGTCCAACGAAAGTGGACACAGTGATTTACCCTGGTTCGGGCCTCTCGAGAAAGAGATAATAGCCCTACTCCAGCCTCTCGCTTACTCTTGCAATGTGTCCGAGTTTTACAAATACGGTGTGCTGCTACTGTTGTTGTTATGTGTCCCCCTCACGATGGGGACCCTTTTATAGCTTACAAAGGATCGAACTCCATGACCCCACTACCCGCACGTTTGGACCTCGTCCAAACGTGGCAACTGGTGGATCCTATCTTTCCGCCACGCTCCCACGGGAAACGTAACGGGCCAACGGAAGTTACGCTCGGGTGGTTATTCCCACCGACCCCGAGACCTCGTAAGGTCGGCCGATGACCGGCACCGAGCTTGGACATCTTACCCGAGCTCGAGCTCGGAATCGACTGGAGTACGTGGCATTCTCGGTCCCTCCCGAGCCCGAGCTCGGAACTGGCCGGAATGCGTAGCCTTCCAAGCTCTGATTTAGACAACCCAGGGTAACGACCTCCTGGTGGCTCGGGCGGGAGCGAGCTTGGTCGTTGGTGGCATCCGAGGTAATTTATGGAAATTACCCGACCCCCCGACAGAAACTCTTCTGCTTGCTTCTTCAGCATATTCTTAGCCTCATCCGCCACAGCCAAGAGGCCCTTTAACTCTTCTATGCGATCTTCCTTCTTTTTCTCATTCCGCTCGGCTGCTAAGCGAGCCCGTTCTTCTTCGGCCAAGCGGCTCCGCATCATGGAAATAGCCCCTTCAAGTTCGGCATTCTTCGCCGCCAAATCTTGGCTTTGTGCTGCTTCGACTTGGGCCCTAGCCAAGGACTCACTAGAGCTGCGGAGCGCCTCTGACAAATGGGCCTTCTCCGCCTCCAGCTCCTCTACTCGTTTCTTAGCCGCTCGCACATCGAACCCCTTCGTTGAATTGATCAAAATACGCCCGAAAGCTTATTTAACCATTTCAAGCCACGACACTGTAAAAGAGATATCGCGGGGTGAAGAAGTCACAAAGAAGGATACAGAGATAAACGAAAACAACGGAAATGAATAAACACCTTCAGATGATGGTCCATCGACATTTCGCAAAGTGCAAGATCGTTAACCTCCCTAAATAAATTTATGGATTTGCTATAAGGAGAAAAGGCGGCACGCATTTTCTTCAGAGTGGGGTCCGCAGCTGTCCATCCTCCGAAATCTGAAGCCACAAAGTTTGACAGGTCGAACCTGACGAAGGAGGAACCAGAGCTGCCCCCAGGGGTCGCCTGACGCGAGGATAAAGCCAATCCGCCTGAGGAAGGAGCCTCCTGGGGGATAGCATCCGCGGGGATCATACCCCCTTCCTTCGTGTGAGCCAGAGAAATCGGAGGCGTCTTGCCCCGGTCCTATTTTGATGGCTCTAAAGTTTTCCCCGCCTCCGCGTTATCACCCCCTGCACCAGCTTCGTCAAGCCCTAGAGAGACATCATACCCTAATGAGCTGGCGGGAAAAGTATCAGGAGTAAGACCTTCTGCCCCTACGGGGGTATCGGGAGTAGAAATGTTTAGCTGAAGGTCGCGAGCTTCAGCAGCCGGCGGCTTCAGCAACCCGCTCGAAGGAGCGCAAATTCCCTCCGCCGCCACGCCAGCCACTTTCCCGGGCGATCCCAGCGCATCTTCCATAACCGAAGTATCACCTTCATCGTCGCCAGCCAAATCAACAAGATCGACGCCAGGGATGGCCAAGAAAGAATATCCAGGAGATTGCTCCCCGTCAGCTTGCTTACTCGCCAACGGAGTTGGAACAGGGACCGGAAGTGTCATATCTGATGAAACCGGAACGGGGGCGGTCTCAGGCAATCCCGCTTTGGAGGCAGAGACCGGGGTCCGGGAAGGGGCGAGAGGCTCAGCCCCAACCAAAGAATGTAACCCAGTTATAGCCTCACGGCCGGGCGGAGAATCCGAAGCAAGAGGTGTCCCTGGGGATTTATTCTCCTCGATCGCCGGCAATGTTCCAGAAAGTCCCGCGATGCAAACCAGATCAGATGGAGCCAGCGGGGACAGAGATGTGGTGGCAACAGATTCAGAGGAATCACCTTCATCACTGGACTCCTCGTTCCAGTCCGCCTCCTCATCTCCATCGTCTTCTGAGCCCCCACTTCCCCCGGAGGTATTGGTGGCCTGAGGTGGAGCAAGACGAATCGGGCCTCGCTGGCCAAGTGGGACGAGGGGAACCCGCTGATCCTCCGGGGATGAGGAGCGGCTCAAGCCCCCATTCGGGCGGCGAGGGCATCGCCTCGCCCCAATGGCGCCATAGTAGCCTCATATTCGGCTGCCTTGCACGGACCAAGGAGTCTCATGAGCCAATTTTTCCGCGGCTCCGCGCCCTAAGTCCTGCATCCCCTCGGGCCGGACCACGGAGATATCTCCTCCGGGGGACCAGTCCAAAGTAACTGCGGGGTTCCTCGCCAGAGGATCGATGCGACATAAACAATACTCCTCCACCAAGTCGCGCATAGAGCTTTGGTGTCGAAGGGCCCTCTGGAAATTGAGCAATCGGGCCTCCTCTCGCGATCAGCGTCCCAATTCGGGCGAGCTGATAGTCCTCACAAACCCCATGGAAGTGCGAAGGGGGGAGTCCGAGCCGTCTAGCTCTTGGTAGTACCACCGGTGCATCCAACCCGACTCCCATTTACCTTTAGCGGCGGCCACGGGGATCTCTTTGGCCAAAGATCTCTTCGTCTGGAAGTTTAAGGAGCCGAAGCAAGATCGGTGGTCCTCCTCTCCAACCCGGTGAAATTTAGGCTGCCAAAATGCATCCTCTATAAGAGAAAACAAACGGCCAGTCAATCTGAATCCACCGGCTCGAAATGCCCAATCTAACACCGCCATCCGGACGATAGCATTCGGAGTGAGTTGCGAAAGCTCCGCTTGAAAGGCCCGCAATATAGATCCCACTAGAGGGGAAGCAGGGAATCGAAGTCCCGCTTCTAAGAAGGCGGCAAACACGATCGCCTCCGTGGCTCGTGGACGGGGGACTTCATCCGCGCTGGGAGAACGCATAGACATGCGGGCAATGCCAAAGTTCCGGGCCATAAGATCTAGCTCGCCGGAAGTCAAAACAGAGCGACCCAGGGAAGGGGACAAAGCTCCAGCGTCCCTCTCGCTTAAAACCAATTTTGCTCGAGGGGCGCGTCGAGGACCCATTGGATGGAAAAGGTTAACGAAGAGGAAGAAGAGGATGGAGCTAGGAGGAGCCAAATATGCCAGAAAGCTTAGTGGAATAAGCCCAATGAAACCCCCCCACTATTATCCTTATCCTCTGCCAAAAGGAAACCGCTTGTCTTCTATAAACCGAAAAAGAAGGCCCTCCTTCGTACACCCGAACAGCCAATGGATAATATTTGGGCTTCGAATGTCATTGCTGAGGAAAAGATGAAATCAATCCGCAGCCATGCGGGGCTACTGTAGTGGCTCAGTTACAGAGTCCAGCCCATCATATCCCGAGCCATCGGGTGAATGAAGCACGGCCCATGTTTTATCCGAAGCAGAGCTGAGCAAACGAAGCATTGCTTCGCCCGAACCTACGACGCGGAGCGAAGCAGAATAGCGGCAAAGGCAGCGGAGGAACGCACCCTCGTAGTCCACGAAGACACGCCCGACAACACCATCAAATAAATCTGACACCCTGCAAAAAGAAAAAGGAAAACGACAAGATCCTGTCAGAACCGGTCGGGAAGAGTAAAATGGGACGCGCACGAAGGGACAGTTCCTTCATGTTCCCCTCCTATAAAAAGAGAAGAAAGAGCCCACGAAAAACACACACCCCTGTGGTCATAACCACAACATCAGGTGCGCTAGATATTTTGATTGGTTAGTATGCCGAGATTCGTGTAATTAAATCAGAGTAATGGTGGTAATTACTGTTATTATCCTAGGCTAATTATGCGAGTCGCCACACTATTAGAATATAATTGCAGGGCATGTGTCATTATCTTTGAACTGTCATTGAGTTGAGTCCGTTACTTTGCTAGCTTGTGATTAACGAGAAAAAATGACGGGAAGATTGCATCATGATTCATGGATCTCTTGCGATTCTTTTTTTTTTTAATTAAAAAACAAAGAAAAGAAAAAGGCAATATACCTTTATTAAAGATTTAATGATACGTCGGTATGCTCAGTGTATGTGATTAGACTCGTTGGAATGTTCTATGCCTTGTTGAACTCATTTTCTTTTGCCTTCTGCCTACTTAACTGAGATTGTTTTGTGTGTCATGTGATGATTTTGATCTGATCTGCGCATCGTGATGTTCTTCATCTTCTCTGATACTCTCAATCTCTCATATTAAGGCTTGTTGACAATCTCTCATATTAAGGCTTGTTGACAAGTTAGTGAAAAAAGGATTGAAAGGAATTCAAAGAATGAAAGAATCCCGCACACTTCAACGGTGGCGAGTCATCTATTATATATTAAAAGATCATGAGAGTCACTAAGAAAAAAGAGAAATAGACTAGAAATTCTCACAAAAAAAGTAAAACATCTGGCCCTTAATCTGGACGAACCCGGATTGTAACGGCTTAGATTAAAAGAAAGAGTTCAATGATCTCCACCATCGGATGTTATTATTTAAAAGAAAATATCTAACCGTATATCTAGCGGATCTGGGATGTAACGGCTTAGATTAAAAAAAAAGAGTTCAAGGATCGCCAACACTTATTTTAGTGAGATCAGATTATAACAGTGCATATTAATCTATACTAGTTACATGCCCGTGCATTGCTACGAAAAACAAAATTGATAACGAAAAATAAAGATTAAAAAATAAAAAAATTATTTCACAAGATCAAACATCTATCTTTAACGCTGCTTTCTAAGTAAAGCTGGCTAATTAAAGCAACGCCGCTTTTTGCGTAGGGCAATTAAGCAGGGCAATTAAGTAGGACAATTAAGCAGGGCAATTAATGACGTGGGTAGAACTCACCACTGCCACCAACTGTTGCTTTATAATAGTAGAGATAGATATTAGAGTTATATAACAAATACATAATTATAGAAAATATAGTTATATATCAAAGATAATCGTATCATAATACTTAGCCGTGCAGTTACGCAGCTAAATTTGCTAGTTCCATATAAATACAATTAGTAGGAGGTTACAACCATACCGGCTACAATCATGATAGCAATTTACAATTGATACTACAATCACGGGATAGGAAACAGAGTAATAGGCTTAGACTAAGGCCCTGTTTGGAACGGTTTCAGATTCTAGTAGAAACAGAAACGGTTTCAGATTCATGGTAGAAAGGTTTCAGGTAGAATTCTGTGAATCAGGTGTAATGGGATTAAAACCGATTCGGCCACAGGGTGGAAAAAGAAGAAATGGTCTTAGGAGAATCGTTGTGAGCTTTAGTCCATTTGGTTGGGTTTCTTCCGGATCAAAGTTGCCAAACAGGACCTAAAGTCTTTTGGCAGTTAGCACTTATAGTAAGATTACTGGCGGCACTTTGTACTGGATATATCGAATATATTTGATTTGATACTTCCCTTAGTAAGCAACCAGGGGACAAATTAAGGCTGAAACCAGCATCTCTTTTCCCTACTTTTTTTTTCTGTTCTGTATTTCTTTTCCTCTCTTAAATATTCAGATCGTGCCCAATGGTCACTCACTCCTGATAAAGTAGACAAATTGCGCTGTTCTCTGACGAACATTCCCACATTATTGCTCGTGGGTGTTATCATGCCATGGTACACAAGGCGATCTTGGAGCAGAGATAAACCTTCTCTTTCCCTTTGGTGTCCAGCACTTTGCATTTTAGGTCTTTACCCTTTGATTTTTAGCTTTAGATTTACCTCTTGGCAAGCAAAGCCTTTTTGTGCTCCCCACTCCGGCATGCATATAACAAGCACATCCGAGCTATCCAAGCGGCAAACACACATCTGCAACCTTCCAATTTAGTTCCGAGCTCGGGAACTAAAATGGCGCAGGCGAGCGTGAAGGTTTTCGGGTCACCGACCTCGGCCGAGGTTGCCCGTGTGCTCGTGTGCCTCGTCGAGAAGGGCGTCGAGTTCCAGCTCGTCCGTGTCGACGCGTACCACAGTACCTCAAGCTTCAGGTATGCTGCATTGATGGTTTGACACTTCCGCTCACTGAAATGTGTTGCAAATCAATGTCAACTTCTCTGATACGTCTGGAAAATGGCGTAGCCGCGCGGGGAGGCGCTCACCTTCGAAGACGATAACCTCACCCTCTCCGGTAAGCATGAAGATCTGAAAAAATATATATATAAAAAAGAAATCAGCACTGCGCTGTGAGATCGAGCTAGATCTTGAATGATACCATGCATGCAGAGTCCAGGGTAGGGGTGGAATTGAGCCGACGGTCGAGCTCGCTGATAATCGAGCTATAAACTGGGCTCGGTTTGGGCTCAGTCGAGCCTCGAGCCAGCTCGTTGAGGCTCACGAGCCGGCGTTGCACCAGTCCACCGAATCGCGACCGAGTGATTCCTCAAGGCTCGTCTCCACTCTCCCATCTCCTCTGCCAAGCAAAACTCCCCCAAATCCCCAATCCATCGAAGTCGAACTCCCCCAAATCCCCAAATCCCCAAGCCTCCCCGGCTCCGAGACTCCGCCAGCCGGCCGGCAGCCGTCGCGGCCAGTTGAGGCATCGATCCTACTCCACCGTGACTCCTCTCCACCCCTCCCTTCACGGATCCACTCCATCGCCGCCTTAGGCCCTCGGCGCCTCCCCCGGCCCCGGCTCCTCCGCGGCTCCGCCTCGGCGCCTCGTCCGGCCATCCCCAGAGGCCCGAGCGGTCGAGCCCCGACGCCCCGAGCCCCCGACCTCCACGGCGCCGCCCCATTCTCCGATCCCCCTCAGGCCCTCGACGCCTCCCTCGGGCCCTCGGAACCTGGATGATTGAGATGTGTCTGATAAGTCAAGAAACATTTTCAGCGTCATCACGTGTTCCAGATGCCAGGTTTCTTGTTTACATGGATTAAAATGCAGAACGAACAAGAAATTGTGCTTTGCTATCGACCTCTTGTTCCTATGGAGCAACCAGTAGGATTAGACCATGCCGTGCATGCAGAATGATTGTTTGTGCCGAAATAATGAGCATGCATTAGTTGAAATATGTTTTGAACCATCACCATGTATTTAAGTTGTTACTTGTAGTTTTATTTGTTATTGAATCACGATTTTCTCCATGGTTAATTTGATATGTCTCTAGAGTTTGATTTCAGAAACGTGAAATACTTTAGTATTTAGTTGACATGCTGATTATGATTTGAAGCAATTGTAAATCATCCTAGATAGATAGCTGCGACTTAACTACGTAACTTAAGTTTCCACTTTCAACTGCACAGAAGGTCTATTTCATTGCTGTGTGTTGCTGAACTATCAGTGCAGATAACGCTAATGCGTGTATGTACTATAATGACCCATTGCACTCAGTCTAGGTGTATCTCCCTGCTTTCCTGGTATTCTGCTATCTTTGTACCAGGTGTGGTATTCCTAGTAACGAGCCAACGAGCCGCTTGCGAGCCAGCTCGGGCTCGGCTCATTGGCTGAGCGAGCCAATCAGTAGGCTCGGGCTCGGCTCACTGCCGCTCCGAGCCGAGCCGAGCCGAGCTGCGAGCCTGGAGCTCAATTTCCAGGGGGATCCTTCGCCATATCTCGCACAAGTACGTGGAGCAGGGCAACCCGGATCTGATCGGCACGGGCGCGCTGGAGCGTGCGTCCATCGAGCAGTGGCTGCAGACGGAGGCACAGAGCTTCGACGTGCCCAGCGCCGAGTTGGTCTACAGCCTGGCCTTCCTGCCGCCCTCCATGCCGCAGCAGAACGGCGACGGCAACGGCATTGGCAATGGCAGGGACGTCTCCGTGGTCAACGCGTCAACCAAGCGCGCGGCGGCCGGGCCGGAGGTGAAACCGGCGGAGAGCCCGCAGAAGGAGGAGGAGATGCGCAAGCTGTTCGAGAAGAGCAAGGAGGAGCTGGAGAAGCTGCTCGACATCTACGAGCAGCGGCTGGAGGAGGCGGCGTACCTGGCCGGGGACAAGTTCACCATCGCCGACCTGTCGCACCTGCCCAACGCCGACCGCCTCGCCTCCGACCCGCGGTCCCGCCGCATGTTCGAGACGCGCAAGAACGTGAACCGGTGGTGGAAGGATAGCTCCACGCGCGAGACGTGGGCGTACGTCAAGAGCCTGCAGCGTCCGCCGTCCGCCGACGCGAACGCCCAGAACCGGCAGCACCCGTAGTCCGCCGAGGAGCACGGCAAGAACTACCAGCGACAGCCGTAATCCGAGGAGCGACCCAAGAACTACCAACGCCAGTCAACCGGCGAGGCGCCGTACTGATGACGAGTGGGATCGAACTTGCAAAAGGGCTTGAACGTTTCTTTCTTTCTTTTTCTGTGTTACCTGCGTCTTCGCCATATGCGTCCTCGCTCGCTGGCGTGTCAAGCTCGTTGCAGGTTGTTCTGTGGCTGCAGGGGTCTACATGCCCATTTGCCTTCTGCTGAATATTAACTCTCCCTATAGGGGAAGAAATCCGTGAGCTCCCGCGACGTCCACGTCATCGACCTTCGCGCGCCGGTCCTCGGTTTTTTCCTTTTTTGCGCGCGGCTCCGCCAGGCCCATGGCCTCGTTCTTCCCGGTTCGGTGACCGCCTGCTCGACGCGCGTCCCTGCCGACGGCGGATAAAGCATCGTGGGATTGGGCACCCTTGGTTCAGCGCATCCTCGATCCAGCCTCTACGGCCCCCCTCGATCCAGCCTTCTCCGCCTCTCGCCGCCAGCGCCTTACTCTCAACCACTCGTTTGCTCGCTTTCGCGCACCTCCTGCCTCTAACTCTCGCCCCGATCCCGTCGAAACCCTAGCCCCCCTCCCCCGGTCGGATCCAGCTCGACGGTCGTGTTGCGCCATCTCCGATGCTCCCTTGCCCCCTCGCGTGCTCCGCCGTTGCCTCGGTTTGGATCAGATGGAGGCATCGGCATCGTCCCTTGCACTGTGGATCCGCTGGCCCCGCCGCCGACTTTCAACCGTTGCCACGGCAAGGGAGATCGAGGACACTGCCGACGCGGCCTACTCCGAGGAGCACCAGAAGATCTACACCGGCTATTTCTCCCTCGCCAACTCAGGTGGGTCTTCGTCTCACTCCCGCGTCCACATTGCCCCCGACATCCAACGACCCGCGCCTACACTTCCTATTCCGACCGCCGCCGTCCGAGTCCTCGGGCCCCTCGCAGGCCTCAAGCACGTGAGCCGACCAACCGACCACCGCCATACGAGGCCTCGAGTCCCTATGTCGTATCCCCGCCGGTGGTCCCTTCGGAAGCTCCGCCGGCCCCCCGTTCCTATTCACCACCACCTGCGTCTCTGCCTCCTCCTCGCTTCCCCTGCTCGTCCTCCCAGATCCAGTGGCAACGGGCGTCTTCGACAGCGAGATCGTCCTGGTGTGCGGGCTTCTCCCCCGTTTCGGGCGAAGAACTCCAAGCCGACATGGTAGTCCAGGCCTCCGAGCCCTTCCCCGTGCTACCGCTTCTGCCCCAGGACCTTGCTCCGCCATGGCCGACGACCTGGTACGCGGGCTATAGGAGAAATTACTTGTTCGCTAAAAAATGCGCATGCTCTATGCGTAAGCCATTTCAGGATTCAGATGGATTTACTGGGGCAACTTTCTGTTGTTCCCTACTTATATTTTCTTAGTGAGGAGTTTCAATGCATGCTTCAATGATCTTGATGTTTAACTAGAATCTGTGCTTATTTTTGCCATGGGCGAAGAATTATCTATACAGTAATATCACTATTGTTTGGAGTCACCCATATCACCTTGCCCACCTCCGTTGTTGCTCATTGTGATCAATGAGTTGTTTTTACAGCTTATATACTTATATGTTTTCCCTCTATTGTTTGGTACGTGTACATTGAGCATTGTGCCTATTCCAGTGTTCATCTAACATTTTTTACTTAGGCTGCTACATTAATCAGTAGTGCTCAATTATGGTTCACTAAATTTTCTTCCTTCGTCAGTCCAGAGATGAAAGGTGCAGTTGCCTCTCTAAATGCTAAAAGGATAGTCAGTATGGTCTCTAACCTCGCCCTATCACTAGCATGCATTCCTATCTCAGCCCTCGCATGCTTGTTGAATGTTGTTAAGTATTATTTACTTTGTGCCTTTCAGATGTAGGTGTCCGAGCAACCTCTTGGGTCCAGAATTGGGCTGTATATGATATTTTATTGTTACCTCTTTCTATTACCAATCAACAGGTTAGATTTTATTTCACCAAATCATCTTTATCAGCAAATTTTTCTTCAGTTCATTGGTTTTGTTTATAAATTCGGTATGCTAATCCTATTGCTTATAGCGAAAGTCCTCTAAGGTGGTAAGCTATGTACTACGGTTGACCTTCTCATAACATGATATGTAGAATGGCATGCACTAAATTTGCTCAGTAATTGATTCCTTATTTTCGGCTGTCGGCAGGCCAGCCTCACATTATTGGGCTCAAACTTACATTGCACTTGCACAGGTTCCTTACAGGATACTAATTTTTTCCCCATGATTCAGTAAGCCCACTGCTTTGGATCCTAATAACAAAGCTGGCTATGCTAGGCTTCGTCTGATTATGAGGTTTACGACCGGTTCTTCCCTTTACTTACCATTGAGAGTTGAGTTTAGTGAAAGGTTAACGGACTTTTTATGTTACTTTGTTGGCAGGAAATTTGTTGCAGAGCTGGCAAGCCAACCTATAAGTGCTCCCATGGTAATAGTCATCTTAAAATGGTTAATGTTGAAATTAACCAAAGGGGCTAAACCACAGCTAAGTAAAGGTCAGAGACATAATACGTGTGTTTGTAGAAAGCAAGCTTTGTAGGTTTTTGGGAAGTTTTTAGTTTTCATATTGCTATTTTTGCTATCACATACTGTTGTTATATGTATTGATATATCTTTCTGGTAATTAAAGTAGCTGTGCTGTTCAATCCCGATCCTATATTCATTTAACTTTGCAAACGATTGTTCTAAAATAAGTTTTGCAAACGCAATTGGACCAAACGTTGTATAGTGTGAATCTAACTAGGATATGAAACAATACATTATGGTAAATCTTACTACAGCCATATATCAAAACGAATGCATATATCTATTCTTGAGATTGTGCATATACTGCATATAATTAATCCTGTTTATTACGAGGTTTATGACCTACTTCCTTTTACTTATCATTCGGAGTTGAGTTTAGTGAAAGGTTAACGGACTTTTTATGTTACTTTCTTTGGCAGAAATTGGTTGTACTGACAAGCCAACGCATACAAGTGCTCCCATGGTAATAGTCATGTACGCGTTTGGAATGCCGTTTGATGATGCGTCTGATCGTGAGGCTTGAAGGCAATGTTTCTCATGACAAGGTAGAAGAAGCTCAAGACCTGAATTAAGGGAGTGGGATGCCCTCGCCACAAAAGGAGGTACTGTCCTTTCCTATCACCTTTTTTTGGTTTATTATGTCTATATAATCATATGACCTTTGTTCCATAGAATTACGTGGTGCCTGCGTATTAGATAGCTCATTGATACCTATATGAGTATGAGTATTTGCAGGAGGTAGCAATCAACAAGAAATATGGACGAATGTTGTCCAAGAAGACAACACTTAATCTAAGGTCAGGACCATTATCTTATAATATCATTGTTTTTTCCCTATCAAATTAAACTGTATAATCTTTATATGAAATTAAAGCTGGTGTGCTTCGATTGCATTTATAACTCGATAGGTATAATCTTAAACGGAAATATCTTAGCAGGACCATGAAAGGGCTTACTTTGATTCTGCTGGTTGGGCTTTATGAAAGGTAATACTTGGATCTCTTTAGATATTCAGGAACTATCAAAGAAGAAATATAATTCTAACTATCTTTTCTGTTTTTTTACTTGCTGCATCATAGTGGAGACCCCAGCAAGCCCCTTTTCTTGGTGTTCGTAGAGGCCACATCTGAAATTTTAGATCAATTATATACAAAAAAAACTTTGGCTCGGATATTTGCACATTGTTGTTTAAAGGGGTAAGAATAACGACTAAACAGAATACTAAAGCTTGATAGTATGGTTCTGTGAGACATTCTTTTGTCGTATGCTTCACAAAGTATCTTGTTTGTTAGCCACCGTTCTCATAAGGTATTGCTGCTCGCCTACTTCTCCTCCATATTCTAGATTTTTTCTTAATTTATTAGATCTGCACGGCCTTCGTGTTCTCATCGATACTCTTACTGTTAATACTTCCTTAATTTACTTCTAATTTTTTCCATATACATTTGAATATATCAGCCAGCTTTAGCAATCCTCTTGCTGTAGCATCTACGTGACCTTGGCAATATGTTGCGCTTCCCTTTTTATGATTTTGTTTGTTTATTTCTCTTCTTGATTATAGAGATTCCAGCACAAGCACTGCACAAGGATGGAATGAATCGATAAAGTGAAAAACTAACTCCACTAATACGGTAAGTTCAAAACATTTGTTTAGACTATACAGCTTTTTTAATACATAACTAAATATTGCACATAGTGGAGAGAAAGATGTTGGGAGAGATATTTTGTTTCTGGATTTATATTCATCATTAAGGTTCTTGCCGAGATATACATGAGTTGGATTCAATGTCAGTAATATTCATCTAAATATGGTCAGGATCCTTGCTTAATAAAGTTGGTGATTGTAAGCAATAATAGGTTTTGAACAATTTTTTATGGTGTGTTTTTGGCCTCCTAGGCTGCATTTGGTTTGAATTTAGCCAAGGACCATGCACCATCCATTATATTTATGGATGGAATGGACTCCACTTGATCTGCTACAATGGAGTCAGGACTAGGAACGGTGATGGTGAGGTTCAGTGCGCTATACTTGGGCTTTTAAACCAACTAAATGGTTTTAAAACATCATATAAAATTAAGGATGATTTGCTTCTATTAGTTTATGCATGAAACTGATTAGTAGATTGTTTGAATTTTATACTGAGATGCTCTCAAAATTTGTCAGGTATGAACGACAATAAATATCTTGGATTAAACTCTCCCCACGCTTGGCTGAATCGACAGGATGATTGGCTTTCAAAATCCTAATGACTATGTAAGTTGTCCAATGCGCCCTATTAATGTTACTTCAGTACGAGTACGACACACCAAGTTCACCCTGCTTGATGATATCAGTGCTAAATTTGAGCTACCTATCATTGCTGCTTGATCATATTTGTTTGTTTTTTCTGCCCTACGCAGCCCCGCATTGACATGTCAAAGATTCATTCAAGACAAAATGAAATTCATGCATGTGATTGATCTAAAAAATATTGCATAGAAGATGACTAGAGCATCGGAAGCAAAGATAAGTGTGTGTGTAGGCGCCACTAATAAGACAACATTTCAATTTCTACACTCCCTGTGCACTTCATTTTTCCTGTTAAAAATGTATCCTGCACCGAGTATTACACGAATTTGTTCATATCTCTAGATCACTACTTTTAATCAAGGCACAGTTACCATTTTATTCTATATAATTAAAATGATATTGAGGGTTGGCGTTGATAGCAGGTGTAAATGTCGAGCTAGCATGATCAGTGCATGCCCCACATTGAAGATTCCATCCCAAGGACAGACGCCTAAGCATCTCTTCATACATAACAGCATAATGCTACCTATGTTGTAAGCCCTTCAGGTGATTTTCATATTTCATATGCGCAATTCTTCCATTCTAACTAAAACAAGCATATTTCTTTCTTAACCGATTTCCCTATTATTTATGCAGGCCATAAATTATGGATCACCTCGCTCTCATTACGCGCCCCCTGTTTCGTTTACCTGCAACCTCGCCGCCACAACGCCATCGGATCATCCTCTGTAATCAAATCATCACCGCTGTATAATTAAACTATGTTGTCTTCTTCCTGACTATCCGATTGCCCCCAAATCTATTTGTACTTCACATGCCACCACCCAACGTAAATTAGCCTATGGCATTTCTTAATCGTATATCTATGATCTACAAGATTTGTTAGTGTAAACTAAAAGCTATATTCTCTACCCACTATTCCTAAAAAAAATAGTAGGCACATAAAACCATCCATTATATATATATGTGTGTGTGTGTATGTGTATATGTATATATATACGTATGTATGTATGTATCTATGTATATGTGTGTGTGTATAAATCGATAAAGTATCCTATGAAACTTTCCTATGGAATATATTCTTGATTGCCATTGATCATGTACTGTTACTTCGTATCGTTTCCCATTTCCCCTGGCTACCCAACAAAAATATATATATATCATTTTTCCCAACGCCTACGATGTTGTTTTCCTTGTTTCTAACACACATACTATCTAAATTTTTTTTCTGCTCACCTATCATAGTTTGATGATATTACTGTCGGCGCAGCGTAGCGCGCTTATGTTGCTAGTAATACAAGTCCAGTATGTGTTTTGTTCGGTGCTGTGTTTTCCTACCTATCGCCGTGTAATAAAAATGTTTCATCACAATCTAGCAAAATGGGTACGGTGAGTATCGTGTGGCACGGTTGATATGATTACTAGAATGCGTCATATGAGTAAAGTGTACATCCTCTACATATATTTAAATCTAATTAATTAGCCATGTTCAAGGTCAAAAGTAGCTTGGGACATAATATCAAGTATAGTTATGATTTTACAAATTTTTTCAAAAAATGTGTTACTACGGGTTAGATTGCTCTTTAAGCATGGTGGGTCATGAGTTACTTGTTGTTCGTGACCATGGAGGGTCACGAGATGATGATGATAAACTTTATTTACCGTTATTACTTTCATATCCAGTGCTCTTTACAATTTCGTTACTATTTCGATAAACTGCTCACTTGTAAATAAAAATTGCTTTATACCGAAAATGAACTTAGAATGGAAGGTTATTCCTTTTGACCTAACCATGCATGTAAATTTACTTCCATACACAAAAATCTTGCGAGTACATACGCTTACTTCACAACGACGCTTAAAATGTACGCTTACTTGCACAACCTAGAATGTACTCACCGTTTGCTCTATTTAAAATATATAGATGAAGGTACCAAAGAGATCCTCAACGACGTTTACTTCACACCGGGGTCCGACAAATATTTGAATGGATAAACTGGGCTTTTCCTCACTCGGTTGCCTTTGGGTTTGGATGGACATACCATTGTCCCATTTTGATTTTTGCTACATTTCCGTTGCAAGTTTACTCTTATGCATTATATTTGGCCGGTCGGCCATGGACATGTAACATTAAGTAGTTGTAATAACTTCTATACTACTTTTATGTCAAATACTTGTGTGTATGTGTGATGAATCATCTCAAATGTGGGATATGTGGGTGCTAGGCTTTGATCTTGAGAACTAGCACTAGACACATATCCGCGTACTTGGAATTGTTCTCAACCGTTCGACGCGTGGACACGAGTGACCGTAGTTTCTTGCCTACTGCGACGTACACTCCTTGGTCGGAGTGGGTGGTACCAAGGTTCTAGGATGGTCGGCATGTGATATGCCCAGAAGGGTTGATCTCAATCCCGATATGGTTCTTCAAAAAGGATTCGAAACTCTCTTGTGTGTAAGTGTGCACAATGCTATTCAGGTGGTTCATATTTGTTTGAGTGAGGGCCATCTAGATAACATCTGTGCATGGGACTAATTGAGGACAATGTGCATACACTTGAGTGGAGTATGGGTGTCACTTCTAGTCCAACGAACGAGTTAGATCCGATTCACGCTTCTAGGTGCCCACAATATTATTGACATATTATGATTATGCTCTAATGTTCAATTTAACATTGGCAGTGTATATGTGCTTTAGTTTCTATAGACCAATGGTCATTCGTTCTGTCGACGATTGGAGAACGGGCTCTCGCCGAGCTTACTTATTGAACGAGGGATCAACAGGGCCCCGTCGTACGAACCGGGGCGATCGTCCGAGCAATGCGAGATCGGGAGAAAGACACGCTGTGTTTATCCTGGTTCGGGCCTCTCACTGCCGAGATAATAGCCCTACTCCAGTATATTGTGTATGTGTGATTTTTCCTTCCCCCTTCCGCAGATGCTCTTGAGGGGTTTAAATACAGGGGTTGAGGATACACAGAAGGTAACTACCCCCTAGATTTACGCTATGCACCCATATTTGCGGTGCCCACGATCTGGCGTCCTTGATCCGCGCGCTTTTTGAATTTCCGGTGCGCCCTCCCTCCTTGATTTCCGGCGGGTTGATCGCCACCTTCCTTCTTAGTGGTATGACCGAGTCCCTTGACCACCTACCCGGGTATGGCGAGCATGTTCGCTCGTGGTCGCTCGATATGGTCGTTAGAGAACGGGCGGACGCGCACGCTCGGGAGATACGCTTGCTCGGATGGTCTCCCGAGCTCCTTCCGCTGGTACTACAAGGTCGGTGGCCACGAGCATTCTCCAGGGGTACCACGGTCTTTTTATCAGATAGTCAATCCCCGACAGCTAGCCCCCGAGGTTCAAGTGGGGAGCCATCTGAGCTTGGGCTTCCCCTTGGGCCTAAAAAGACTTGAAGGAGGGATCAGATTCCTGTAGCGATGTTTGCCCGCGACTCACGACCATCTCGTGCCGAGGAGCATGCTTGCCGTTTATTGGGGCGAGCGTCGACTTGCTCGTCGCCCGAACAACCATGCTATGGTTAAGTCATTCATGGTTCCTTCTCCAATAAGCCTTGTCGTAACGGTCTGGCAGTTCCTTAGGAGTCGTGCTTTTTTACCACAACGGACAGGCACCGTTTCGCGAACAGTCGTAGCGCCATTAAATGCGCCCTTTTACGGCCCCCTTTTTAACCCCGTCCGCCGCAAGAGAACGGGGCTACATTGCGCATTTGCTCGTTTCTTGCCCAGAATTTTTCCAAGAGCCACAGAAACCCTAGAACCTTCCTCGTTCTCCACCTCCCCTCAGCAATGTCGCGCTTCGGAGTTAGCCAGATGAACCGGAGGAGGCTCCAGGCGCTCGTGGACGAAGGTCACGTCGACCCGAGCACTGGCCGAGCGCCTGGGGGCGATGAGGCGCCGGCGCCGCAAGAGGGGGAGATCGTCTCCTGCAAGCTATACGCCATCAACAGGCTTCGCTTGCCCGAAAGCGAGTTCCTTATCTCCGTGCTCACTTTTTGCGGGTGCGAGATTTCCCATCTCCACCCTTATTCCATCCTTGCCCTCGCGATCTTCTCTCACCTCTGCGAGGCATTTGTGGGCGTGATGCCCACCGCCAGCCTTTTCTTCCACTTCTACTCCCCCTTCCGCACCGACCGGGACGGTCCCGCCGGCTGCGTCTACCTTCGTCTCCGGCCCAACGGACCATACGAGTACCCCCTCATTTCCCTGAAGGACTCGGTGTCGGGCTGGGCCGACCTTTGGTTTTATCAGAAGAAGGTGGAAGCGAGCCACCGGTCTACATCGGGGCTGCCCGCCGCCGAGATGGCGCCGCCGCTCGCGGCGTACCGAGGAAGAGCGGGTCCTCAGGACGATCAGTGAGCTCACCCAAATGGGGCTCACTGATCGGGATATCGCCCGGGATTTCACCTTCAACCGGGTGTCCCCCCTGCGGCGTCGCGAGCACCCGTTCTTTGAGGTGTTCGGGTGGCAAGACATCACCCGTGAGGACAACGCAGGTATGCTCTTTGATCTCTTCTTCGAGCATTGCTGCTTTCGGGCAACCGGCCCTATTCTTTCTTTTAACCCTTGGTCGTGTTGCAGCCCCGGGGATGGACTGGGTCAACGAGAGGGTCACCGAGATGTTCGGCGCCCTGAAGGAGAAGGAGCTGACCCCCAATCGTCAGATCCCCAAGAACGTTTTCGACCGTAGTGACGCGGTAAGCACTTTTACTTGCTTTCTGCCCGAGGAGCGCTTCCCGAGCTTATATTACCCTGTTTTTGTTCGTAGGAGAAGGTCGCCCTTGAGCTCGCCGTGTCGAGCACAGAGCCGCTGCCGCAGGGTGACACTCCAGCCAGGGGTGCACGCAAGAGAGCGGCGAGTCGAAGCCACCGACCATCCGCCTCGCCTCCTCGTGCTAAGCACTCGAAGCGCCAAGCTTCGGTCAGGGCCCCCACCACGCGACATTTGGAGTATGCCGACCGGAGAGAGGTAAGAGATCTTCGAATCTGGTTCGCTGATTTCAAGCGGAAGAAACTGGAGCTGATGGGGCGACTGCAACAGCTGACCGAGCAGGCGAAAAAGGCCGAGGCAGCAGCCAGGTCCACCACGAGCAAGGAGCAGCTGGAGAGGCAAATCAAGGCCCTCCAAGATCGACTTGCTCAGGTGGCTGGGGATTCTGAGGAGGAAGAAGATGATGAGAGCGCCTTTGCACCGAAAATACGTAGAGTCACCGAACCCGAGTAGGCACTGCTCCGGGCTTAGAGGATGTTCGCGACCGATTGTTCATGCAGTGAAGAGCTACTGCGAAAGGTGATCGGACGGGCGAATGGCCAGCCGGTGCCCAAGGGGGATGGTGCGTACGTATTGTTGGCTAAGCTCGCTTGCCATAACGGTGATCCACGAAGCTCTCGGAAAAAACGAGGAAAATGATAGAATGGAAAAGAAACTGTTTTGGTAAAAGAAGCGCAGCGGGTGCGAAATAGAGATACACGCCTAAACATAGAATTTACGCAGTTGATCAATGTTCCAGGTGCTGGTGAGCTCCCGACCGTCTTCCATCGCTAGGCGAACAGCCCCCGGACGTGTTGCGGATACGACCGTGTAGGGGCCTTCCCATCTTGGGGTCAGCTTGTTAACTTTTGACAGGTCTTAAACTCTTCGTAAGACCATGTCACCAAGTTGCAGGGCCCTTGGTCGAACCGATTTGGCCGCGTGCCTACGAAGAGCCTGTAGGTAAACCGCGGACCGGAGCAACGCCCGTTCTCGTGTTGCCTCCACGAGGTCTAGGTCGAGGAGCCGCTCGACCTTCTAATCGATGGAATCGACCAGTTGCACCCTTGGGAAACCTAGCACAATTTCTGCGGGCAGAATGGCTTCTGCACCATAAACAAATTGGAAAGGGGTTTCGCCCGTGGCCCGACTTGTCGTGGTGCGAACTGACCAAAGAACGGTGGGTAGCTCGTCCACCCACTGCTACTTGTGCTGGTTGAGGTTCTTGAAGACCCTCTTTTTTTATGCCTTGAACTAATTGCCCATTTGCTCGTTCGGCCGCTCCGTTGCTCTGTGGATGTGCCACAGAGGCGAAACAGACCTTGATCCCGATCTCCTCGCAGTAACTTTGGAACAATTCACTAATTCAGTTGTCCGTGATGAGTCAGTTGGGTATCCCAAACCGGGTTACCACATTGCTTCGGAGGAACCTCTTGGCCGCTTGAGCCGAGATGGTTGAGACGGGTTCGGCCTCTATCCACTTGGTGAACGTATCGATGGCCACGAGCAAGTATTTGCAGCCTTTCTGACCCCGGGGGAAAGGTCCGAGGACGTCGATTCCCCAGGTCGAGAACGGCCACGAGAGTGGTATGGTTTGCAGGGCAAACGCCGGTTGACGGACTTTGCGAGCATGAAACTGGCATGCTCGACAGGTCGTTACGATCGACCGTGCATCCGCCAAGGCCGTAGGCCAATAGTAACCCAATCGGAAGGCTTGCTCACAAGTGTTCTGAACGACGAGTGAGCTCCGCAAATTCCTTCATGGATGTCACGAAGAAGGTACTGGCCTTCCTCTTGAGAGATGCATTTGGAGAGGATTCCTAATGCACCTTTTCGGTATAGGTCGCCTTCGATCAGTTTGTACTGAGAAGATCGCCTTGTTAGCCGGGATCGCTCGGCTTCTTCCTCGGGCAATGTCCCGTGCGCAAGATATTGGACGAATGGCGTCATCCAACTTGCACTTTGCTCGAGGAAGGAGACTCTACCGTCGGCCTCTGATGCCTCCTCTTCAGAGGGAATGGAGGGCTTGTATAGGTGCTCGATAAGCACCCTCGCCGAGGCGGTAATTTGAGAGGAACCGACCTTGGACAACTGGTCGGCCAGGGAATTGTCCTTCCTGGGGATGTAGAGTACTTCGAAATTTCTGAAGTATTTCCCCATCTTCCTTACTTCGACCAGGTAAAGCGCCATTGAGGTATCGGAACACTGATACTCCTTGTTGACCTGGTTCACGACCAATTGTGAATCGCCCATCACAGTGAGCCGTTGGACTCCTAACGATTTACACGCTCGAAGTCCGGCCAAGAGGCCTTCATATTCTGCCGCATTGTTGGTCGCGGCGAAATGCAGTTGGATGGCGTACTGAAGTTGTTCTCCATCCGGGGAGACCAAAACGACGCCAGCCCCCGAGCGCTCGTATGCTCGGGATCCGTCGAAAAACATGGTCCAGTAGTTTTCCCTTGATCCGGTGGTCTCGCTGGCTGGTGGAGCTGGAGCCGACCATTCCGCCACGAAGTCGGCCAGAATTTGGGACTTAATCGCCATTCGGCTGGAGAATGCTATCTCGAATTCGGCCAGCTCCATGGCCCACTTAGCTATACGACCACTGGCGTCCTGGTTTTTCAAGATCTCTCTGAGCGGGAAACTGGTTGGTATCACAATTCTGTGTGCTTGAAAGTAATGGCGCAGCTTCCTGGAAGCCATTAGTAATGAATACAAGAGCTTTTGGACTTCAGGGTAACGCTCCTTCGGTCCGTGTAGTACTTCGCTAACATAATAGATGGGACGTTGGACACCATCCCTCTCCACCGTTAGTACTGCACTTACAGCCTGTGGGGTTGCCGCTAGGTATAGTAGCAATTCTTCCCCCGTTTGAGGCGTGACCAGGACAGGCGGCTTGGAGATGTATTGCTTCAGCTCTTTGACAGAGCGGTTAGCTTCTTCCGTCCATGCAAAGCCATCGTGCTTGCGAAGGGCTTTAAAGAAAGGCAAGCCTCACTCACCTAACCGGGAAATGAAGCGGCTTAAGGCAGCCATTCGTCCAGTCAGAGCTTGCACTTCCTTCACACAAGTGGGCGGTCTCATATTCTCAATGGCTTCAATTTTCTCTGGGTTTGCCCCGACGCCTTGTGGACCGACCATGTAGCCGAGCACATTGCCGGCTTTTACACCGAACACGCATTTCTTTGGATTTAGTTTTATTCGGTGCTTATTGAGATTACAAAATATTTCCTCCAAATCAGCGACATGACTCGAGGCGAACTTGCTTTTGACCACTATGTCGTCAACGTAGACTTCCAAGTTTCGACCTATTTGGTCCATAAAGGTTTTCTGCATGAGGTGCTGAAAGGTTGCTCCTGCGTTTCTTAGACCGAAAGACATGGTCGTATAGAAGAAAGTATCGAATGGGGTGATAAAGGAGGTCTTCTCTTCGTCTCCGCACGATAAGCTGATATGATGATATCCTGAATAAGCATCCAGGAAGCTCATGGTCTGCGATCCCGCCGTTGCATCGACCAATTGGTCTATGCGAGACGGCGGGTAGTTGTCCTTCGGGCATGCCGCGTTTAAGCCCGTGTGATCGACGCACATGCGCCACTTGCCTCCCTTCTTCTTGACTATGACCGGGTTAGCTAGCCATTCAGAGTGTTCGACCTCTCTAATGAAGCCATCCTTGAGGAGCTTGTCGAGTTCCTCCCGGATGATAGCTTGTTTTTTCGGGGAAAACCGTCTAAGTTTTTGCCGCACTAGTTTTTTGTCAGGCTGAACCACTAGCCTGTGCTCGATCACCTCCCTAGAGACCCCAGGATGTCGGATGGTTCCCAGGCGAACGCATCCGAGTTTGCTTGGAGGAAGGTGATGAGCTCGAGTTCCTATTTGGGATCTAAGGAAGATCCCAAATGCACGACCTTGGCGGGTTCCGACTCGTTGAGCGGAACGGCCTTAGTCTCTCCTTCGAGTTGGAGGGCAACTTTAGGCCGGGAGTGCTTCATCTCTTGGTCGGGGCCGCGAGTGGGTAACTGGCCGACCATATCCAACGCCCTTTCGTCGCAATTCAACGCGGACTTGTAGTTCCCCTTTACGGTTATGACCCCGTTTGGCCCGGGAACCTTCAGGCATTGATACACGTGATGCGAGGCGGCCATGAACTTGGCCAGAGCTGGACTGCCGAGAATGGCATTGTAGGCCGATTCGAAGTCCACCACCTCGAAGGTGATTAGCTCCGTTCGGAAGTTACTCCGGCTGCCGAAGGTCACGAGCAGGACGACCTGGCCCAAAGGCTTGATCGAGGAGCCCGGGACTATTCCGAAGAAGGGTACCGCTATACTTTTAATCTTGGAGCGAGGGATCTGCATCTCGTCCAAGACCTTGACCGAGATCAGGTCCAAGGAGCTTCCGGAGTCGATAAGGACCCGGCCAACAACAGTGTTGCTGATGGTGGGGCTCACGACCATCGGAAGCTTCTGTGGTTTGGTCATTCCAAGGGGACAGTCATCCTTGGAGAAAGTGAGGGATAGCTCGGACCACTTGAGCTGCTGCACAGGAGGCTTACCTTGGGCAACATGGTGTACCTCCCTCGCAGCGTCCTTTAAATCCCGGCGGGATTTGTAGGCGGAGGAGCCCCCGAAGATAACCGCAATGTGCTTCTGCGGTTCTTGATACTCCATGTCATCCTCGTTTTCTTCAATGGGCTGTTTGCCTTTGCCATTCTCGTCCTGTTCTGGGAGTGATGGCATGGGACCCCTGCCGTTGTAAAACTGCTCCAGGCGGTAGGTCCATATTCGGCAATTACGTGCGCCTGATGAAGCGGACAGTAGAGGCCGCCCCGTTGATCTGCTTGGTTGCCTCGATCGCGGGGCCGGTGTAGCTGTCCTCTTCCCCGAGCGTTAAACCCCCGACGCTGCGGCTGGGATGCTCGGGGCTGTTGCTGTTCTACCGCGGCAACCATGCCCGGCGAAGGCTGCTTTTCTTCTTCTTCTTGATCTTTTTGTCCACGGAGTTCGAGCCCTTTTTTCTGGCGGAGGTTTCCAGTCCGGGCTGAGGTGGCAGCTTCCCTTCATCTAGCATTTTTTTCTACTGGACGACCTCATCTGCGTTGGCATACCGGTCGGCCATCCGGAAGAGCTCGTTTGCCGTCAGGTCTGGATGGATCTCCAGATCCTGCATGAAGCGTACGTCTCGTACCCCAAACTTAAAGGCTCGGACGACGGCCTCGTCCGATATGTTTGGGATCGAGTTTCGGACTTGGATAAACCTCTGGACGAACCGTCGTAGGGTTTCTCCTTCCGTCTGAATCAAGCGCTCGAGGTCGCGCTCCTTTCTCGGGCGAATGTAACAGCTCTGGAAATTTGCTCGGAGCGCGGTGCTGAGCTGCCACCAAGATCGTATGGATCCTTCCTTTTGGTTGAAGATCCATGTACGAGCAGCCCCGTCCAAGACCGTTAGCAGATAGTTCGCCATTACCCCTTCATCGCCCCTGGCAGCCAGGATGGCGGTGGTATATATCGAGAGGAATTCGTCCGGGTTCTGGGCCCCGTTGAACCTCTCGATGTGCCCGGGCTTGAATTTGCTCGGCCATGTGACACTCCGAAGAGAGCTCGTGAAAGCTTGGCAGCCGAAGCTCGGGGTTTCACGATGAAACCCTCGACCGTAATGGTCTCTATGTGCGTCTCCCGTCCAACGCCCCGCGCGCGGGCCAAGTCGAGAGAAGACTTCGCGCGGAGGGCGTGCCGACGACCGTTCGGTTGTGGAGCGTTCGGAACGCTCGTAATCCGGGTGGTTGTAGACACGTTGTTCCGAAGTCGCTCGGGAGCTATTCCGAGACCTCTCGCGGACCGGGTTAGCAGCCTGGGGCGACCTCCGAGCATGGCTCCGAGATTCATCCCTGTGCGAGTGGACAGGTGTATGTCCCCGATGGTCCCGGGAAACACTCCGGGCACCCCGGTCGCGAGGATGATTTGGGACTTTTAGCTCGGCGGCAAGCCTTTCTAGATCCTCGGCCACAACCATCCCTACGGCCTCTAGGTCCACTTGATCGGGGAAGCTGCAAAGGTCGCGCACGACCGCCGCCAAGGCCTGAAGACGCTCTCGGTTCTGGCGGACAGGTGGCGGCGAGCTTCGACGGCGTTCTGGGACGCGATCGGGGGTCCGACACTCGCGAGAATTTCTTTCCCTGGACACCCGCCTCTCTCTTGCTTGGCGGCGTATGCTCGCAAGGGTCTTTCCCAAAGATGCTTCTAGGTGGAGTCTGGTCGCTTCATAATGGTCGCGCTTAGCAGCCTCCGAGGATCGCACCTCAGGCTCGTCATGACCCCCAGCCATGTTGACATGGCGAGAGCGGGACGAGTGTGATGGGGACATCATCGTATCCCCTTGGGATGCTATCTCTCGGTCGAACTCGAGATCGTCTGGTATATCCAGACCATCGTAGAGTCTGTCGTAATCATCCTCGTTGTCACCGAGGGTAATGCCTGGGGAACGGAGGACCTGTCCCCGCATTCCAGGGTCCGGGGAAAAGCTCCCGTACTCGGTGTGACCGGCAGGATCGATCACATTGACCACGCCATCGCCAGCGTAGTACACGTCATCTCCATCAACGTCGTTGAAAGCGTAGAGGCTCCTAGTATCTCCCGAATTCGGCATACTCGAGGATCCCAATTCGCACGGGAATCACGCTGTCGTCCCCATGGACGGCACCAGCTGTCGACGATTGGAGAACGGGCTCTCGCCGAGCTTACTTGTTGAACGAGGGATCAACAGGGCCCCGTCGTACGAACCGGGGCGATCGTCCGAGCAATGCGAGATCGGGAGAAAGACACGCTGTGTTTATACTGGTTCGGGCCTCTCACTGCCGAGATAATAGCCCTACTCCAGTATATTGTGTATGTGTGATTTTTCCTTCCCCCTTCCGCAGATGCTCTTGAGGGGTTTAAATACAGGGGTTGAGGATACACAGAAGGTAACTACCCCCTAGATTTACGCTATGCACCCATATTTGTGGTGCCCACGATCTGGCGTCCTTGATCCGCGCGCTTTTTGAATTTCCGGTGCGCCCTCCCTCCTTGATTTCCGGCGGGTTGATCGCCACCTTCCTTCTTAGTGGTATGACCGAGTCCCTCGACCACCTACCCGGGTATGGCGAGCATGTTCGCTCGTGGTCGCCCGATATGGTCGTTAGAGAACGGGCGGACGCGCACGCTCGGGAGATACGCTTGCTCGGATGGTCTCCCGAGCTCCTTCCGCTGGTACTACAAGGTCGGTGGCCACAAGCATTCTCCAGGGGTACCACGGTCTTTTTATCAGATAGTCAATCCCCGACACGTTCCAACTGTCTAAGTGTGATTTATCGCCTTGCATTGTAACACCAGACAGGTCGTAAAAATGTTGAATAACGCTGACTCCTCTATCTGTTTCAATACTCTAATTTATAGCAAGGATGTAGTACATGATCTGTTAGTCACCCTGAACCAACTTTCAGGACAACATACAGCAATATTACTGACGGGAGAACTCCGGAATGGTACATCATTTAACTCGTGCCAATGGTATATTACATTCTTCTTATGTAATTTGCCTCAATAGTTACCTTCGTAGTTTTGTGTGTCTAATTTGTAGGTTCAGGTTCTTGTACTATTGTTGACGAAGATATGATAGACTCAAATGCACCAAATATTTGTTAATTAGGTATTAACTTTTCTACCGCTTCGCTACACTATATTGTTCTGACATATTTTATATATCTTGTTGATATGTTAAGCATGTAGTTTAAATTTATTTATTTTTTTGTATGTCTAATATACTTTTTTTATACCTCAATGTCCATACTCTTTAATATTAGTAATAGCCATTTAGTTTCTCTCCCGAGGCTTAATAAAATCTTGCTTCGCCATTGGTGATGGTCGTCTAGCCGGCGAGGTGGTGTAAATGGGAGCGGAGGTGGAGGGAACGAAGTGATGTGCGCACCTGTAAACGTAGTGTCGGTCATGTGGTTTTGTTCGGGGTTAGCGCGTGATATCGGAGACAACTTGTGAGGTTTTGTGTAGTTTGTTTATGCTTTTGCAGTTTTGCTTAAGCAACGATCAGAACGTGGTAGGATGGAAGGGATGAGCCATGCATAGGTGGCATAATAAAAAGTATGTGATGACATGAAAATCATCCCCTCGGCTCAGCGTCCTCCTTTCCCCGGCTTGAAGGTTAGGTTCCCATGGAGATTTGCCTCTGCCCCTTTCTTTTTTTAGCAGATCTGGATGAGATCAAAAACCATTCTCAAACTAGCAGATCTGGAAATTTATGTGATCATTTTGTACTAGAAAATTAGCAATGCTTACTGCATGTTCTCCTTGTTGAAGTTGATCCAATAATAGAATTTTGCCCATAAAAAAGGTGAACTTCATACAAAAGGCCAATAATCAGAGTAAGTTTGTTGAACTGGGAAAAATATAGGAGAAAGAGATGTACGAAACACAACTAGTGCTTGTTGCTAGTTGCATTCTGTTGAAATGGGCAGTGCTTGCTGCTATCAGGAACAAATACTTGATGTTAAGAGTATGGAATTCTTGATTTACACTTTTAACATAATTTGTTTGTGTTCACTGTTAGTTCATTAAAATGTTGTTAGTGTTTATAAAAAAATTGAGTTTTCTAAGTTTACTGCAATGTGTGCTTGCATATGGTTCCACTGTTATTTACTGGTTCACCGTTATTTAGTTATGAGTTGTAGTGTTTTTTACCTTGAAAGATGTGCATGTAGATTTTGATTCCTTTTGTTTAGCCATAGACTGCAGTGTAAATTGAACCGGATGTATGGAGTTTGCTCGTGTTAAGGAAAAATAACGGTGTTTGTGACATTTTGCTCTTACACAATGCGTAATAGTGATAGGATGTATGGAATATAATACCATGAGATGGAGCAGAACGCTCTCCTAAGGTATATGCCTTTCTGGGGCGCCGGCATCTCTTGTAGCTCAGTATTGTTCAACCTAAAGGACAAGGCGGAGCCTAGAACCTCAATTCTCAGCGGGATGGGTTGGTTGAGGGAGACAGCGGGGCTGAATGATTGATGCCATACCTGATATCTAAAGAGGTTATCCAAATAAAGTTGTTGCCGCTACCGGTATGCCATAGTCTTATCCATCGTCTTATCGTGCATCCACCCTAAGCCTGTAAATGAGCCAAGTTCGAACTAGTTTGGCCTTCTAAACTTAAGCTTGGTAAAAATTTAAGTTGACCTCGAATTAGAATTCAAATTTGAATCTAAGCTCGAGCTTAGCTCGTTCCAAGCTCGAGTCGAATCCAAACTCAATAACAATAAACAATTCAATATACACTATTTTTCAATGATAAAAAATACTTAAACTCGAGCTTAACTCGATTAAGTTTGGTATGAGTTAACCTATAGTAATATTTAACAAGTGATTCGTAAATTTATCATGCCCACGAGCTATTCGAGTTTGACTAGGTAAAACTCACGAGTTCAAGATCAAATTCGAGTTCGACTCGTTTAAAACTCGAATCAAACCTAAAACAAACCAAACTCAAACAGTTCATAGGCCTTACTTTTTTTTTCTTTTTCTTTTTTTGTAGCCCTCCACCCCTCGCGCTAGATAACCTTGCTCTGTTTGCTTCGGCCTACCTCGTTCGGCCTCCTTCCTGAGCCGCTCGGCATTTATGGCCCAAGTGTTCACCTAGCTTTGTCCCCACACCCCTCAATCTTCCTAGCCGCTAGGAATTTACAGCATCTTTGTGATGTGGCCATGTGGGCGCATCAGCTGCGGGCCCACAATAGCATACGACGTGAATGCACGGGAGTGTATAGAAATGCTAAGCGCACACCACAAAATTACCATCAGTTTTGTGAGTTTTTGGGAAAGGTTCGAACAAAAGTTACACGCTAAGTTACCATCTTCGGCCCTACCAAATTATATACATAAATGTAAAATTACCATCGATTATGTGAACTTGAAATGGTTAAACGGACAATTATTTGCTCCTAAGTTACCATATGCAATTTTAGCAAATTGGCAGACTAAGATTAAAAAAATACATCAATTTTGTGAATTTGAAAAAGGTTAAAAAAAAGTCACCATCAGTTCACCCTAAATAACCGTATGCAGTTCTAGCAAATTGCCACCGGTTTTGTAGATTTAAACAAGTTTGAAATAAACTATCAGTTCATCCTAAATTACCATCTTTGGCCCAAGCAAATTATATACATGAATTTAAAATTACCATCAATTTTGTGAACTTGAAATGGTTAAATAGGCAATTATTTGCTCCTAAGTTACCATCTGCAATTTCAGCAAATTGCAAGCCTAAGATAAAAAAAAATTACATCATTTTTGTGAATTTGAAAAAGGTTTAAAAAGTTACCATCAGTTCACCCTAAACTATTGTATGCAGTTCTAGCAAACTGACACCAGTTTTATAAATTTAAAGAAGTTTTAAATAAACTATCATAAGTTATTACCATATGAATTTCAAGCAAATTACTAGCACAAGATAAAAAAAAATACCATCACTTTTATGAATGTGAAAAAGTTCAAAACAAATACCATTAGTTGCACCGTAAGTTACCATATGTAGTTTTAACACATTACCAGCATAATATCAATCAAATTTGAGATTTTAAAAAAATGTTCAAGAAAATCAACATCAGTTGCAGCCGAAATCACCATATGTAGCTCTAGCAAGGCATCATCCTAATTTTAGAAATTGCTATCAATTTTATAAATTTTAAAAATATTTAAAAACTACCATCAGTTACACCATGAATTACCATATGCATTTCCAATAAATTAGCAACCGAATATTAGAAGAAAATGCGCTGTGAGAGGTTGGATGAGAGAATACCAAACTCAAGTGCAACTGATTAGCAGGCGTGACCAAGACATGACTGGAGCACTGGCACGGTAAAAATATCGAATCGAGCTGTCACTCCTAAGTCGCGCTTCTCCCAATGAGGACTGTACCTTTTCTTTTCATTTGATTCCATGGTCATTCTTGAATCCATGCATATACAGATATTATATACTACTCATGTCTCTGTAAAGTGTGTCTAATGAAAACCCAATTTACTGGTCATCGAGATCCCGCGTCATAACCCATGCCATGTTCCATTTGCTTTCCGACACACATAAGTAGGGTCCTAAAAAAACCCGATGTTCAGATCTTAATCTGGTGAGCTTCATCGAGCGTCAAATAGCTTACGAACTTCATAAATTTATAAATTATTTATTAAATATTATTATATGTTAATTATTACCGATCCTACTTGTGTTGAGACAGAGTTTGAACATTTTTTATTATTAAAAAATAGTGCATATCGAATTGTTTATTGTTATGAGCTTGCTCGAGTTGAGCTCGAGCTTGTACCCGAAATCAAGCTTAGTTCATGTTTAGTTCGGGTTTTTACCAAGCTCGAGTCTAAAAGGGTAGGTTTGTTTGAGCTCGGCTAGTTTACATGTCTACACGTAAGACTCACGAGTACTCCTCTCCTCGTGACAACATGGGGCGACTGCGAACCAACGCGTGCTAAGGTAATCACATGTCTAGACGTATGATAGATTTGGCGTAGATATATAGTTATGTTAATCTTTCGACTCAGCAAATGTTTTAAAAATACCTACTCTTATGTGCATCATAGAAAACCGGTGACGTTAATGTTAGCAATTAAAAAAGAAGATATATTAGAGAAAATTCTGATACAAAAGAGAATGAGACCTACGTCAACATTTCCTTTAATAAATACTAGGAAAATTTACGCGGCGGCACGCCGCGTAACGAATATGGCTGGGGAATTTTTTAAGAAAGAAGTTAGCAGATATATAAGTTGAGCTAAGTGTTTTGGGCATTTTTGAGATGCGTTAAACAGCGTTTTTTACAGTTGTGCTAGTGCGTCCGTTACGAACCATATGTATATTGTTTTTTCATTGATGTTTTCATCGAGCAGTGTGTTGGATCGATGGTAAGCTACGCAGGCTATAATTGTATTGCCCCTGTTTTTTTGTTGTTGGTGGAACGTATTTGGGTTGTCGATGGGCTGCGGATGCTGGAACATAATTTGAGCGTCAAAAGCGCTGATAGTGTATATGGATAGCACTGTTGGTTATGGCTGTTTGTTTTGTCAAGCTGAGAGCATATGATTGGGACAGAGCTGGATGCGGGCGCCTGTGTTAATCCGTCGTTTTTTTCCCTTTGCGGTAAAGGTTATATCGTTTGGCAAAAACCGTTGTTGGTATTGGTTTTCACAGCAAGATTAATATCAGAGAATAGCAGATAGAGATATGTGTCTAACCGTATCTGGAAAGGGATGAAACGAAGTGCGAAAGCGAGTGGTACACGGTAAATTCCGCTTATACAGCGTAAATCATATCCAAAAGGATTGTTTAGCAGGACTGTTAGAGCTCCGGTTAGCAGGGAGTGAAAAACGCGTAAGCAGTTTTTTATTACTGCTGCTTGGGACGCGTGCGGAAATCTTCTTCTGTTCTCGGCTCTGCTGGTAGCAATCACTGCGTTGGAAATATTTGTAAGCTGAATTAGCATGTATGTTTTTTCAGATATGGGTGCGCGAGAAGAATGATGGTGGGCGGTTTACATATATGTAGCTGCGTACCTCGATGGCGATTATAAATGCGTAATCGGTGAAGAGCTGTTTTGCTGTTTTTAATTTTCTTGCGATGCTTGATGTGCTGCGAGAACAGAGCATGATTAGGTAGATAATGAATCAGGGCGGGTCTATAGGCATGCTATTCTGCCAGTCCGAGTCAGTGTTGTAAGGTATTTAAAAGTGCGGTATATATTTTTACCTTTCGTCGGGGTGTTCGATGGTGCAAAGCAGTTGAGGATCAGTAGGCGCCACAGTTTCACTACACGCTGTTTCCTGAGGATATTTAGCTTTGCTGTGAATAAAGAACAGGAAAGCAGTAATCGAAAGAGTTTCTTTTTTGGACCTTTAGAAGATGAACGGGTGAAGCTGTGGGAGGGGTCGACGCTGATGCATGAATCAATGCCGCCGGTGTTTCAGGCTGTATATTTTGTGTAAGGAGTGAGCTCGTTTGAGTGGATCCTTCTAATAGCAGCGTAGTATTTTTGTCCTTTGCGATGAGTTGTAGAGCTGGTTGAGTTGTTGTGAGCATCGATCGTACACGAAATGTGGGGACGTCAGTTTGGAGTGATCCTTCTGACATCATAACAATGATGTCATATCGTGATCCAATAAGCCTCTTGATTTCTGGGGGGACGTATTCTGGTTGTTGTTCGGCGGCAGCAACTAAGACCATTGGAGCTCTTCCAATTAGAGCCTGCGCCGTATCACCCAGAAACATGAATTCGGTTGTGGGAGGATCAGCGTCTTCTTCAGTTGGTGGATCACTTGCAATCGTATTGATTCTATATCTGTTTTACCGTTCTTGAAATATGTTAGATATAAAAAGCAGCATGAAGTTGTGTAATGGTGATATAAAAATTAAGTTTGCTAGATATTGATAGATATTGATAGATATAATGTTTCTGGTAAACCTGCATATGTGTTAACCAATAACCCGACGAAAAGGGCAACAATTGGCGTATTTTGAGAAATATTCTGCAGTGTGTCGGCATCAAAGAGCTGAGCGGCCCCCATAGGGTGATAATCGCTGTCTCACTGATGAGGGGTGTAATGAGGTCAGAAGCATCATAAAAAACGATGAAGCGGTAGTCATAAAAAAGATTGTCGATTCTGTAAAATATAACAAGATGGAAAATAGGAAAAGGGAAGGAACCTGCTGTCCATGATGCTGATTGTAGGCTTAACGGTCGATCCGAGCCTGGTAGTGATGTCAGTGATCGGGAGATAGCGGTGATGGTAACAACAGTATCTGGAACAGGACAGGGATAAAAAAGAGCAGTGACATTAGAGGAAAAGCTAGCAATCGTAATAACTGTAAGTAAGGCTAAGTGTTAAAATGTAAGACGTTGGTGAACCTGACAATAAGCTTGTTTTACCAATGCGCGCTCTTAAAGCTGATAATGCCATAGAGTTGTAAGCGTAGACGGGAAAATTTGTGGGTTCTGGCAGGATGTTAGCGATTTTGGTGTATTTTGAAAATCTGGCGAGGATGCGTTTATCGACAGCCTGATAGTTGTTTTTCGCTTCGATAACTTCAAAGTATTCAATTTCGTATATTGCTCCTTCTTGTAACACAGGAGTAAATTTATCTAGGCATCTTTGCGGTACCAAGCCTTGCATAACGTTACCCTATATGATGAGAGGAAATATGTAGAGCATTGCCATATGTGTGATGAAAACATGAGTAGTGCAGATGTATGCAGCAGCATGATAGTAAGGCTGATCAGAATGGGATGGAGAATAAACCCGTTCATCTAGCATAATGAAGTCCAAATGGTATATCTCTGCTGAGTTGTGTGGGTTCGAAAACTCCCAAATACGGGGCAGCCGCACAAGAATTTTCCATTTGTGGGAACTTTGATTTAGATCTTTTAGCAGCGAATACGACATTAGCGAGCTGCACAGGAAGCAAAATGGTAGCTAATTAGCTGTTGTATATGCGAAAGTAAATAAGGAGGCCAAAAATAAGTGTAGAGGTTAATCTGATGCATCTTGGTAAAGCGAAAAGGCTAGAGAGTATAAACAAATAAGTGAATCGGTGTCTCTTACGGGTAAGCTAGGGGAGTTAAGTAGAACGAGATGGTAAAATAATTGAAGTAAGGCATTAGGAGCGTCTTTGTAATGAGAGATAATGCTTGGGTTGAAACGTAGAATCGGTACAACAATATGTGCAGAGTGGGACGTTTATGTAGATAAAAGGTAGGTTTATCAGAAAGCGATGTTTATACGCCGATTAATGATGAGACCACGCACGGCGCAGAGAATACGACGGACTGAGATAGCGTGGAGGCGAAGACAGTTAGAAACGATTCCGCAGCAAATGGGATTCTTTCGGAAGGCAAATGGAATAGAAGATGATGTCAGCGGGCGTTAAATGGGAACGAAGGTCTTGGTGCGGGGAAGGGCAGATGAGGAAGGGGTTTGCGCGGAGAAAGTAAGGAAATATAAACGAAGCAAGCAAAGCCATACCGCGGTGTGCCGACGCTGCAGAAGCAGAGCAGCAAGAGCGGGCGAAGCCCCACGCTGGAGCGGAGAACGCTGGAGCGCACCGCAGCCGCCAAATAGTAGATCCAGGCAGAGGCAATGGCCGACGCTAGAGCGGAGCGCACCGGCGGCTGCAGGCAACAGATCCGGAATGGCGCGGCAATAAAGCATCTCCGCACGACGGATCGATAGGCGGTCGATCTGGAAAGGAGGCGGCGCCGCACGAGATCCACAGGAAGCCAAGGCCGGCCGGACGGAGCGAGGAGACGAACGGACGGACGCCACGAAGCCGAGGCCGGCCGGGCGGAGCGAGAAGACGAAACGCAAAAAGGCAGCGAACCGGGAAGCTACGCGTGGACGCACTCAGAGAGCAGGAAACCTCCGGATTGTAATATAGGTATATAATATAATATAATGTGCAAATCGACACATTGACATCTCGATAGCAAAGACGTACACAACGTATTATTATACTGATCGACTGACTCATCCATTTGTGTAGCTTACGGAGTATTATCGAGGTATTCAACGAACTTGCGCATCAGACTTACTAGTTTCTATTATTTTAACACAGATTTCCCATTATTTAAGGACCCCTGCCATCAGGGCGGAGCCAGGCCTCGGACGCCAGGCCTCGGTCCGAGGCCTGGCCCAAAAAACGCATGTAATTTTTTGAAAATTTCATATAAATTTAAAAATTAGTCCAATAATCTTTGGGCCGGCTCGAGGCTTGGGCCTGAACTGGCTCCGCCCCTGCCTGCCGTCCGTGGATTCAATCAAGCCCCTGGCTCAAAGAACCGGGTCGGCCAAAACCCTTCTTACTCTATCCGTCAAATACAACAACCTGAGAGGTGAGAAGAGAGGCTATAAGAGAGGGAGGCAGACAAGATCCCCCTTCAAATCCAAGCCCTCTGTCTTCCAATCCAGGTTGCTCCCAGAGACAAGCGAAAGCAATAGCAAGTTGCTAACCCACACCACCTCGACGCCATTCGCGTCCTCCTCGCTCGCTTGCTCGCATGCACGCACGTACGCCTCCACGCCTCGCGCCTTCCTCTTCTTCTCCCCGTCTCTGATGGCTTTCTCCTCCGTCGAGCGGCTGAGAAATTTTTGAATTTAGATTTGAACTGGCGTGGTAAACCTCTCGGTTTATATTACCGAGCCAGCTTGGTACGCTCGGTTTTCGCGGTAATCGAGCGGTTTACCGCGAACCCTGGTGGCAATGGTCCAATCTAGGTACCATCATGATCCAAATTGTGACGGCTAGAATGTCGGATGGATAAATCTAAAGCCGGACTGAGCGATAGCTCAGTGGTGGTTGACCACGTTGCTCGCTCCGCGGTCTGGGTTCGATTCTCAAACTCAGTGTTTCTCTGTAATGAATGCTAGAGCTCCTCGTTATTTTTTTTTAAAAAAAAAAATCTGAAGCTATATGCTCAATTCAGGGAACATGTGTGCTTCATCAATTTTAGACCATTTAAGTCTATATGCATTTCGGCTCAATTCAGGGAACATTTTGGGCCCATTTTTACTACTATGCGCCCTAATTACGGCCTATTCAGACTTAATGGCTTGCCCAGACCAACTTAAAGACCATTTAGAATTACGCCATAGTTTTGGACCCATATACGGCTCATTTGTTATAGTTCTAGTTTTGGGGCTATCTGTGGCTCATTTGTTAAGTTTTGGGTGCATGTACGTCCCGTGGAAAATTTTTTTATTTAATATTTATTTTAAAACTTTTTTTCAAAATTAATCAACCAAAAATAAAAATATCAAAAATAGGTGTCTGTCGCCCGAGTATGGGGCGATCTACTCGGGCGACAGGGACCAAAATGCAAAAAAGTTTTATCACTATTTTTGGACTCTATCTTCCAATGAATAAAAAAGGGTTCAAACGATGTCGAAAAATTTTGAAATTTTTTTTGAATGATCCTGACACATCACTAATGTTCCCATAAAAATTTCATAAAATTATCAAGCCTGAGGAATTTTTTAAAAATCTAACAGTCTCTTCGTATTCGCGACCGTCTCTGATTTTTTAAAAATTCCTCGGGCTTGATAATTATCTAAATTTTTTATGGGAACATTAGTGATATATCAGGATCATCAAAAAAAAAATTTCAAAATTTTTTGACGTCGTTTGAACTATTTTTTATTCATTTGAAGATAGAGTCCAAAAACACCCCAAAAAAATTTTACATCCAGGTCCCTGTCGCCCAGGTATGGGGCGATCGCCCCATACTCGGGCGACGGGCACCCATTTTTGCTATTTTTATTTTTGGTTGATTATTTTTGAAAAAAAAAATTAAAATAAATATTAAATGAAAAATAATTCTCCCGTTATGACCAATTTGTTTCTGCTCATTCAGGCCCGCTAAAACCATTTTACGGATTACGACACAGGATTGGGCCCATATACGTCCCATTTAAGAGTTACGTTTGGACGTCCCAATTCTTAAACTAGTATTCCTTTTTTGCAGGACAGTGATCGCGTGTGGGACGAATATTGCCGCTGAGTAAAGGGTAGTTTGCCGTAAACACAACGGCACAGGATAAGCTTCCAATTTTACTCCGCAACGTAGAATTTTTACCAAGGAAAAGAGGATGTAACTGTCTATCCGTGAAGAGATGACTAAGTCTATAAATTTTAACGGATAAATTATTGTAAAAAATCATCTTTAGTTTTATCTCCTCGTGCCATATATTAAAGTATATAGAGACAGAGTCATATTTATTACTCCCTCCAGTTTAATAATAGATGTCGTTTTGGACATAGTGATGATCAAACTTTTAAAATTTTGACTATCGATATATTTTTAAATATTTAAATTAGATATATGAAAATTATATGTGTAGACTTGTCTCGAGAAGTACTGAGTACTCCATTTTACATGCCCTAGTAAGCTGGAGTGACGAGCTTGCACTAGGGGGCTCGGCGAGAGAAACGAGAAACGGTCGCGCGTGGGACTAATTAAACTTGTGCGTATCAGCGACTTACAACTTACGAGCCACGCCCGAAATCTACTAGCCTCTAGTAGTCTACTACCAATGCTCGTGTCCCCCATTGATCGACACGGCCGGATCACCGGCTATTGCAGGCTTGCAGCCAATAGGCTCTTTACATTGGATTCATCTTGAACTGAATTCGTCGACTGTTGACTAACTGAAACATTGGAGTATCTTCTATAGATACTGAACCATCACATTCAGCTAAAACAATGGAACCAAATGGTGAAGAATCATCCCATCCCATTAAACCTTATCCTATCAACACATTCAACCGAGCATGCTGTAAATGGTGTTGGAAATTTACCAGGCTTTCTATGTTCATTTACTAGTTAATTGTTTCTCGTTGTCACTCAACGTTACAAAAGCGATACTCAAGGAGGAAAAAGTTACATGCATAATGGGTGGAGTGGAGCTGAGAAATGGGTTACACCCCTGGCTTTGGCGGCTCGTCCTGGGCTAGTCCCTCCATACCTTTGAACCTTTTCTAATTTCTCAAGGGGAGAGTCACAATGGTTTTGGGCTGAAGCCCCGAAGGCCCACAGGGCCTGTCTCCACCCCTGCTTCATAGCTAAGTGTAATTAATGAATGCTTAGGTACCAAGTGAAATTTGATCTTGTGCTTAGGTACCAAGTGAAATTTGATCTAGTGTTTTGCTTCATCACAACATTCAACTCTCACGTATGTGCGCTAGGGACTGTATATGTGGAAAATGTGCTAGAAAAAAAAGGCTCATAGACCGGTCTATCTAATTGTGGTTAAGATTAGGCTCAATGGGTCACATTGGTTTATTTTATATGGTTTAACTTGGCTAATTGGACATGGAAATAGGAGGTTAGAAATAATCCACCTAGAAGAAACGAACGAGGAAAACATAAAAGGTCCCCTCCCCTAACCTCAAATGGCATTGTGAGAGGCACCATGGAAAAGGCCAAGGGAACCTCAACCGCCTCTAGAGCACCTCTAATCTCTACTATATAAAGTGAGAGTTTCTTCCCACGTCACATTAATTGCCCTGCTTAATTGCCCTACTTAATTGCCCTACGTAAGAAACGAAGCGATGCATTAATTGCCCTGCTTAATTGCCCTACTTAATTGCCCTGCTTAATTGCCCTATGCAAGAAACGAAGCGTTGCTTTAATTAGCCAGCTTTTGCAAGAAACGAAGCGTTAAAGATAGATGTTTGATCTTATGAAATAGTATTTTTTATTTTTTAATATTTATTTTTCGTTATCAATTTTGTTTTTCGTAGCAACGTACGGGCATATAACTAGTATATGTCTATATACAACATTGTACCATCGTGACAAGTCAATTTAATAAATAGTTGCATACCGATGGGAGCCATCAACTCACCTTGAGCAGTAGAATCTACAACGCATCAATGGCTAAATGAGCTTTCGGAAAGGAGTTAAAACCCTGATCATCCTAACATGCTGGGAATGGTGGAAAGAGCGAAACAACAGAATTTTTCAAAGAGGCTAGGCTACCAACGAGCAGATTCTTCAGGCAATCAAAGACGAGGCAGTAAACTGGACTCTAGCGGGGGCGTCTGACCTTAGAAAACTCCTACATCGCCTCTAATGAAGACCATACCCTTTTTCTAAGTTTTTGTTTCTTTTTTTCTTCTTCTCCCTCTCCCCTTGCTTGTTGGGTGCATTCGCTTGCACCCTGTATATCTGGTTTCTGTAAAAATCTTGTAAACCCTGTTTTCTTCTTCTATTTATTCTCAGCTTTAGCTGCTTTCAAAAAAATAAATAAATAGTTGCATATATTTGTCTCTCTCTCTCTCTCTCTCTCTCTCTCTCTCTATATATATATATATATATATATATATCGATTGATGTTCATCTATTGTTTGGTGATTGTTGTGGTCATCTGGTATTCCCTGGCACTCTTGTTGCTATGTATTGAATTTGCTACGTCGCTAGCACAATTTATCCTATTATTACCATATATTCGCAAATGCTGTTAGTAACATGGTTCTTCCCTGTAGACAAAATTAATTCCACTATTTCATTACCATGTCCTTGTTTTAGATTCCCCCCCCCCCTTATCAATGTCTCAAACTGTCACATCTCTGAATAACAAGAGTGTTGTGAGAGCTCGTGTGTCTGTTATTGCATTGCAGCCTTGCAGGTCCGGGTTGTGTCCTGAACCAAGTTGAGTATGTCAGAAGGTGCACAGATATGTTATTCTGTTCGAGGCATTTCTTTAGCCTGATATATGCCATCAATGAATTTCCATAATTTTCTCAAGTTTGACCATGTTCACTTTGAAAACGAAAGAATTGTAGGTGCTATTGAAACCGGAGGTAAGTTTTAAACATGGCATAGGTCACTTTCTTTTTCTGAAATCGTCGGGTGTCCCTACGCAATCAGCAAAGAAGGACAGTGAAGATGCTGCCGCATCAACACTTCATGTTTTCAAAGGAACTGACCATGTTACACTAGGGGAGTTGGATTTGCCGACTGCTTTTGTTGCTGTTCAAGATGGTTAGTTTTTCAACTCGACAAGTTTGAATAATAGGGATGTTGTAGTTGGAACAGTTGATGTTTTACCCAAAGATGTTCATTTAATCCCGAGCGTCAATTTACCCAGAGGTGTTCAGAGTGTCACTGCTTCCTCTCCTAATGTCCTGAATGTAAATGAGATGGCTGATTTTTAGTGACAAAATTTCAAGAAGTGGCAGTCGATTTGAATAGCTCTGTCGGGGAGGTTGACCACTCTGATATCTTGGCTAACTTGGCCAACTTTGCAACTTTCATTCCAACTGCAACTATCAAGTCTGCATTGCGGATGGACGAAAGTAAAGAAGCAGCTGGGTTGGTCACTCATGACAGGAAAAATTGGGACAACAGCTTGGAGAGGAATGTAATAGTGGATGAAGTGGCTAATGTGCATGTCAGGGCTGTCAACTATCCAATGAAATGTGAGGAGCAGGACTTGTTGGTGTTTATATTCTCCAAGAAGATCTTACGGTGTAACCACGCAAGAGTGAGAGATTGAACAATCTCATTGTTTTATGAGAGTTACCGTGAACTGAAGTTGATATTATGGAAAAGGCAAGGCATCGGGCTTCTAGTCGTAACTTGGAAACTCAAGAAGGTAACTCTAGTAATTCCTTTCTTTCTTTTTCAGATGCATATTTTTTTTTTCTAAATTGCATAATGTTGGAATTCTATGGGTAAAAATCCTGATGAGGTTGCCATGTCGATTAAGATGATTAAGAATATAGAAAAAGTACGTTTGAAGGTCTCAACGATAAAAGTTTAACCAAGTTTTTGCGGACCCTTTTAAAACAGTAGCTTGGAAGGTGGTGGTATAAATTTGAAGAAATTATGATGTATTTTGAGTTTCATCAAAACTCTCCAAAGAGCTTGGCTTAAATTTCTTAGGCCAAACAACATTTCTGAGCTTCGGCGAAAAGGCTTTGCATCATGTATACAGTCCCAAAAGTGAATGCACATTAAGAACTTGGTCTGTATAACTAGGAGATCGAGGTCGTCGCCGACCACGATTATTGTTTTCACCTGGGCCAAGCCTGTCGAAAGCGCTTCTCCGTTGTGGAATACTCCTTTGTTGGCGGTTAGTACTCTGCTGACATCGATCGGAAGAGGATTGTTCCACATGGGAATCTGTCAAAATCCTCACAGAATGAGACTTACTCTGCACATTTGCAATAACTTCTTATTGATCAGCAGCCAAAGACCTTATAAGAGATACATTATCTCTATCCACGGGTTGACTTAGGATTGCATTAGTGATAATGCGAATTCTGTCAACAGGAGTTTCCTGTGGGCAATTTGGAACAACGTTGATGTCCCTTACTACCATCTTTGGAACCTGAGGCATGATTGGAAAGGCCGATCGGGGACGACTTCCCGATGGTTCCAGCCTGCGCGAGGTTCCTGGTTGGCTATCATGGTAGAGGCATCTTGCCTTTTTCACAGTCTTTTGCTTGCCAATCGCGAGATTCTCGCATTGCTCTTGGGCAGATTTTTCTTGAATTTCGCACTGCTCGCACTCCACCCATTTCTCCTCTGCCCCCTCCGTAACCACGCAAATGCGAAATTTGGATTTGAGTGCATGGGCGAACACTTCCTCATCGAAGGACGATGATGGGGTGTAATGAAGTTCGAGACTTCGGAGAAAATCCTCTGAAGATGAACTCTCATGGAAGTTATTGTTGCTTTGATGAATTTGTTCATTCTCGACTTCCATAGGACATGCGTCCTAGTTCTCTGCCTCTAAGACAGGGGCAGGCACGGAGTCACTTTGGTTTCCTGATTGTCCTCTGGAATCGATGCTCCTGACGTGGCCTCATCCTGATTGGATGATGCTGCCAACTTGGATGCCTATGCTTCTAAAATGTACTCGGAATAGAAGTTATATGTACCTTCTTCTTCTTCTTCCAAGTAGTTGTCAGCGGTGAGGTGCACGTAGTCAGCGAAATCAAATGAGTTCTCCTCATCCATAGCCTACAATGACCGCACATTACCTTTTTTAAAGTCAAACTACAACGAAGGCCCTTCCTCTAGCGCTAGCTGTCGATGTTCAGGATCTAGGGTCCCTAGATCAAACTTGTTATTATAATTTGGGTTGCCTTTCCGTAGGTAGAAAGACAATGAAAGGAATAGAAGAATGATTATTGATTGTTAAGACTTTATTTATGAATCTCTTGTTGACAACATTTTGGTTGTAACTCTGTAATAAATGATTGGTTGCGTGCATCTCAAGGTGCAGAGGCCAGAAGATTAATATATTCTTACATTATCTGAAAAAAGATTTGTCGATGTTCAGGACATGGGGCCCTAGATCAAACTTATTATTATAATTTGGGTTTCCTTTCTGTAGTTAGAATGACAATGAAAGGAATAGAAGAATAGATGAAAACTATATTGCTCTATCTTTTGATGTCTAATGTGTAGCGTATTACATGTCACACTTCCCATCCTTAGCGGGAAAATCTATTTATAACATTAAAAGGATGGCAGTTGTCGTTCCCGTCATAGGCATCGTTTGATAAGAAATTGTCTTCTGGTTGAAGTTTATTGCTCGTACTTTAGCAACTTAAATTTTTCCGTGAACAGGTTAGTGCATGCAGCCCAGTACTCCCAACTTTTTTCTCTGAACAGGACATTGAAAATCTTCGAATCCAACAGCTGTGACATGAAGTAGGAGCATTCAAAGCTTTTCTCAGATTCCAGTTCCCTGAGGTCACTGATAGGCAAGCAAGAAGTGCAGAGATTTATAAGGTTGTTTGGTTCTCGACTTCTTGGCTAGCGATCTACCTCGGTCCAACCTGGCATTGCCTTCCTGGATGACTGGATGGAGTCATGAACAAAGTACTGCGTGAGTGTGTACTCCTTAGAGTAAAATACATGCCATTTTTAGAGTGGAGAAACAACTGGTAATGCATTTGGTTATTCTAGTCGAATTCCCGGTTTAATGTGCGGAGCGTGGGAGTATTAGTCCATGTTATACGGGTTTACAATGAATATAGTGGTGTATTTATTGTCATGTGGAGATGGCCCTGTTTATTAAGGTACGATTGAATTCTATCTTTTTGTGGGTGATTCTGAATCCATCTCTAACAAATTTTTGCTATAACTATGTCACTACATTGTACAAGAGAGGAATAGTCATTCTATGCTTTCCATCCCGATACAAATTACACAAATTTTAAAGCAAACAAACAAAAGGGTAAGTAATCACCATCCACTGTTCATTTATGCTTTAATATTTATACAATTTCTTTTAAAAAAATATAAAAACACATCTTACAAGAGAAATCAATCTAATAAAGATTTAAGAGTTTTAACTCTTTTACATCATGTGTATTAAGACTATCTCTAGCAATTTCCCTTCATTCCATTCTCTTCCCTATTCTATTCCCTATATTCATTCCCTTTATTTCCTACTATCTCCAACAGCATCTCCTCGAAGGGATTTCTCTCTGGAATTAGAGAGAGAATCTGTTTCTAAAGGGGTTCTCACTCCAAATCCCTTCTGAAGGGAAGGTTGAAGAGAATCCGCTGGAGCACTTAGGATCTGTTCGCGAAGAGATTTGGAGGCCGAAGAGAATCCGCTGGAGATAGTCAAATTACTCCAATTATTCAATCATGCATTGTAAATTTGTAATCGAGCAACGGCAGTCGTTTTACAACACGCCAGGCATCTGATTCATATTGTCCTAGCGTAAGTGCTTTAGCCAAAACTTACTGCAATCCTTAGCACTCGTGTGACGAGTCGCTGGCGCTTGTGAGATGCCAGCATAGCTGGCTTTGTACCAGTACTCCAGTAGCAGCAGGCAAAAGTAATATAAGTACATCCTCAAGTTAACCCCCAAGGACATCCAAGAACTTGGGCAATCGTGCCCGTTGGCTGGAATTTGGAAATCAAGTTGTCTGCTTTCATGAACAAGAAACTTCAGACGTCGACACGATCTTCGACGTAAAAAAGTACAGTATAAAATAACTTGGGATGAAAAATCTAACAACATCATTTCCATGCGGTGAATCCAAAAACTACTGTACCCCCTCAGTAAAACAAAATTACCATAAAGAATACGAGGTAGACTACTACCACTAATCAAATGCTGGCTTACTGCTGACAAAGTAGACAACTAGAAGTGGCTCCTGTGGGCCTGTGGCACGCTAACTCACGCTGGGAAAAAAAAAATAGTGGAAGACTAGGGTCCGTTGGAGTATGAGAGTTGAGCCTCTTTTTTGAGCTCTGGATTATACTTGTAGTATATTATGGTAGTATAAATTAGATCTAACCATTGATTTGGTGGGGTATTATGGACTTTTACAAATAAAAATATTACATTTTAAAAGGGTATTAACGTAATTTTAGCGAGTCGTCGAGGTCCTCCGACGCGCGATGCACTGACGGAAGGAGGGTTTCCGGTGGGGATGAAGAAATGAGCTTCGGGTGGGTGAAAAAATTCATTTACCGTTTTACCCTGCCGCTGTATTGAATTTTTTTACCCTTCTACCCATTCTCACATTCTACTACACATACTACACATGGTAATATAACTTGATCTAATCTATTTTTAACCTTTGGATTAAAGGCAATAAACGGTCCATATTCATTGTTGTGCACGTAAAAGAACTCTCCTTTTTTTAGCAATTTTTTCTGTGTGGAACTCTTGTTTCCCAAACATGCCCGTTTGGTCTTGAGAATACCTAACAACAATCACATGTTTGATCTCAATCTCATGAATTTGGATGAGTTTATCCCTACTAAGTGGATTGTCTTATTCTATCTACACTTTATCTTTAAACTAAACGGACTTTGAATGGCTGATGCCATATCTTCTGATACCTTAGGAGGTTATCCAAATAAAGTTGATATATCTCTACTATTCTAAAGCACCACTTGGTGGCAGTGGTCCATTCTACACGTCATTAATTGCCCTGTTTAATTGCTCTACTTAATTGCCCTGCTTAATTGCCCTACTCAAAGCAACGTTTACTTTAAGAACGAATGATTAGCCAATTAAAGCGAAGCGTTAAAGATAGATGTTTGATCTTGTAAAATAATTTTTTATTTTTAATCTTTATTTTTCGTTATCAATTTTGTTTTCGTAGAAGACGGGCATGTAGCTAGTACTAGCTACATGCCCGCGTTGCTACTTAAAACAAAATTGATAACTAAAAATAAAGATTAAAAATAAAAAATTATTTTACAAGATCAAACATCTATCTTTAACGCTTCAAGCTGCAAAGTGGCTAATTAAAGCAACACTTCGCTTTGCGTAGGGCAATTAAGATGGCAATTGCCGGCAATTAATGACGCGAGGAAGACACCGCCACCGTCACGCTTTTAGAATAGTAGAGATATCGGTGATGACGATTGTATATATATGTCGGTGATGACGATTGCCTTTAGGCCCGCATACGATGATACAAATGACATGCTATTTTCGGTCTGTTGCTGTTAGGTAAGATAGGGCGGTATACTATACACCTTTAAGGCTACCGCTGTAGATGTACGGGTGCGACCAGGTATAGTCTTATCGCGCACCCACCCCTGGCGCTGGATAACCTGCTCTGCTCGCGTCCGCCCCTTCTCACCTCGCTCGGTCCCCTCAATCTTCCTGGCCGCTAGGAATTTACAGTGATGGGCCCGCGTGGGCGCAACAGCTGCCGGCCCACAATTGCATACGATGTGAATGCATGGAAGTGTCTAGAAATGCTAAGCGCACACCACAAAATTACCATCGATTTTGTGAGTTTTTGGAAAAGGTTCGAACAAAAGTTACGCGCTAAGTTACCATCTTCGGCCCTAGCAAATTATATACATAAATTTAAAATTACCATCGATTCCGTGAGCATTTTAGAAATGGTTAAACGGACAATTATTTGCTCCTAAGAGCATCTTCCTATAATTTCACTCCCAATAACCTTGGATTGGGAGCTTTCTAAAGTTTTGGGGCCTAAAAAAAAAGGCTATTCTCCAACAGTTCCCATTTTTCCTCCAAAAATAGTGATTGGGAAAGCACACGAGCGTCCAATATCTGGCCACTTCGGCAGGAGTTTTTAGGCGTGCAGAGATATTGGGATTCCGATAAGGTAACTGTTGGAGTGGTAATTTTTTCATTTGTTCCTAAAAAATGATTTTAGGAATAAGTTTTGGGATCTGTTGGAGATGCTCTAAGTTACCATATGTAATTTTAGCAAATTGCCAGACTAAGATTAAAAAAATACACCAATTTTGTGAATTTGAAAAAAAGTTATAAAAAAAATAGTCACAATCAGTTCACCCTAAATTACCGTATGCAGTTCTAGCAAATTGCCACCGGTTTTGTAGATTTAAAAAAGTTTAAAATAAACTATCATAAGTTGCACCGTAAATTACCATATGAATTTCAAGCAAACACTACTACAGATAATGACATCATAGACGGTTCAAAATCATCATCACAGAAGATTTTTCGAACCGTCTGTGACCATGTGTTAGTGATATAACAACATATCACATACGATTTGGTCACCGTTTGTGATATAAACATCACCACCGGTTCTAGTTAGAAACCGTCTACAATATAACAGGCGGTTTCTAATTAAAACCATCTGCGATCCCCTTTTTTTCCTACACCCCTTAGCAGAACTTCTATCATTACTATATGTTGTTCGAAATTTTTATCTGCTTAGATATTTCTGCAACAATATTTACAAGGCACAACCAGTTATAGATTTTGTAATTGAATATCTAAACATCATAGATGCATCGATGCAACAGCTTGTCTAATCAGGATCGTCTTAAAATATGAACATCTGTAGCGCTTTTCATTTCCTTTTTATAATATTGACGATTCCTAAGGCAAAATTCATTTCATTTCATAGTTTGTCCTGAACGTTATCATGCCCTAATTTATCGATTTCACTTCATCATCATCCCCGAACGAGAATATCATAAGCTGCCTAGCTTATTGAATTATAAAGTTGATTAAGTCATCGTATAGAGTCTATTTCATGAATTAATCAATTATATACGATGAATTAATCAACTATGTATGATAACTTAATCAACTACATACGTTGAGTTAATAAACTTTATAATTAAGAAGTAAGATTGACTATGGTATTCTCATTCGGTGATAAGAATAAAGTGATAGCGATAGATCAGTGTACGACACCTTTCAAGACGAACTATGGAACAAAATGGATTTTACCTTAAAATCTATCAACATTATAATAAGAAGGGAGATGAAAGCGCTACAAATGTTTATAGTTTAAGACGATCCTGATCAGACAAGCTGTTGCCTCAATGCATCTAGGATATTTACATATTCAATTACAAAATTTATAACTGGTTGTGCCTTGTAAATGTCGTTGCAGAAATATCTAAGCTGATGAAAATTTTGAACAACATATAGTAATGATAGAAGTTCTGCTGAGGGGTGTAGGAAAAAAAGTTGGTTGATATGAAATTGCTAGTTGTTATTAGTTTGAAAATCAGGTGAGGATTGGCATTCAATGGCAATATACAGCAGTAGCGTGCAGGAGAAATGGAATAGGATGAGAGGTTAATTTAAGTAAGAAAGATAGAGTCTACTTAAGCAAATTGGAGTATAATTGATTAATATTGCTCTTAGGTGTCGGGTTGCTTAAAGATTAATCTTTAACCTCCTCATCACTAAGTGTAGGACTACTAGAGACTAGTCTCTGACCTCCTCTACACTTGGGTAAGGCCTTGAACCCCCACCTTCTTAATTATGCACAACAGAATACTTATAATCAATTTTTACTATCCAAGAGAACAAGTTTTCATAATATATTTAGTTCGGCCAGAAGGTAGACAAGTAACCAAACCATAGTGCTACAACTAGAGCAATCAAAGTAACAGGATAGCAAGTTCAACAATGATCAAGAGAAGGTTAAAGACATATTGTAAGCAGCAAACTAGCTCAATGACAGTAAACAATAATCTCTAGCAATAACAAAAATTATGACTAATGATTCGAGGTCTGATTTACACCTTTAATTGTTTAGTTCATCAATGACCCAATTAACATCATAGAGCAATAAAAGCAGCAATTAAGTAAGAGTAATATGATATATACTCACAAACAAACATGAGCTCGGCTCAATGGAATTTAGGTCAACCAAACGCTTGATCTCATTGTATTCGAATCAAGTGCAATCATACATGTTTTCTTAAGAATCACTTATAACGGGATAACAACGCATGCGTCAGGATTTGTGTACATTTCAGCGTGTGAAGTACATAAGCACTCCAAAAGATAATATTTTTAATTAAATTCGAGTAATTGACGATAATGAATAGTAGATTTTTAGATTTTATTGAGGCAAATGAATAAGGTATTCAAATTAGTAAGATAATGGTAGAGATACTTATTTAGTTCCAACTACCATAGTGTAACAACTACCATCATCTAAATCCAACTAATCAAAATCATTTTTATATTCAGGAATCAGGACATATAAACAATATAGTGAACGAGCAGATAAACAAGAAAATGACACATATCCTATAGCAACATAGACCACTAAATATACAAAACAAATCTTAAGAATCATAACATAACCTGTACATTACTGTTAAAATAAATGAGAAACCATGGAAATAGTTCATGCTTAATTATATTACACAAAGTATGAGTTTTGACAACACTATAACATGTCCTATTTGTAGCTTATAGCATTCAGATCATCTTATGAAACAGAATACTATAAGGATTAATCCTCTATTCCATGCAGATTCAAATCCTCAACTACATTATTTTTATGTTACACATCAGTACTGCTTATATGGATCATGCGAGCTAGAGTAGGGACCTGGAGGGTGTGGGTGGCGAACTCGACGTCGATGGTGGACTTGGACTCAAGGCAGAACTCCTTACGGTTGAAGCGAGAGAGGATATTCGACTTACGCACCGACGCCAGAGTCGCAATGAGCACGATGTTGAAGAGGTAGTCGTACTCGTTGCTATCCACACGATGCACTATGGTAGATCGTCGCCGCCGCAAATCCTACACCCCAAGAACCGAAGGGAGGAAGGAGATGGAAGGTCTGAGGAGGAGGTCGTCGGGGAGGAGGTAGTCCGGGAGGAGGATGCCGGAGGACCAGGGTTTGGGGGGAGGCGAAATGTGCTGGTAGGCAAAGTTGTGCGATGAACCTCTATTGGTATGTTTATATAGTGGTCTAGTTTATATCACAGACAGTTCGTAGTTAGAACCGTCTGTGATGAGTATATATCACAAATGATTTTAAACTAAACCGTCTGTGATAGCTACAAGAGTCATCACGGGCGATTTTATAATAAAACCGCCTGTGATATTGCTGTATATCACTGATGATTTATAAAGAGTACCGTTTGTGATGATGCCACTGATGGTTTCACTATAGAATCATCAGTGATGTTTTTTTATCACAGACGGTTTTTCAAAACTGTCTGTGATGAGGCGTCTAATATAAGCCACTCTGTAGTAGTGAAATTACCAGCCCAAAATAAAAAAGTACCATCACTTTTATGAATATGAAAAAGTTCAAAATAAATACCATCAGTTGCACCGTAAGTTACCATATGTAGTTTTAACAAATTAGCAGCATGAGATCAATCAAATTTGTGATTTTAAAAAATGTTCAAGAAAATAACCAACAATTGCAGCTGAAATTACCATATGTAGCTCTAATAAGTTATCATTCTAATTTCAACAAATTGCCATCAATTTTTATAAATTTTAAAAATATTTAAAAACTACCATCAGTTACACCATGAACTACCTATGCATTTCTAATAAATTACCAGCCGAAATTTTAGAAGAAAATAAAATGTGAGAGGTTGAATGAGAGAATACCAAACTCAATTGCAACTGATTAACAGGCATGACCAGAGCACTGGCACTGTAAAAAAAATCAAATCGAGCTATCCTAAGGGCTTGTTTGTTTTTACTTTGGATTCTCTAAAAACTGATTCTAGATTGGTTGTAGAGAAGCTAATTCTGCAAAATTTGGAATCCACATAAGCACATATGAAGAGGATTGTGAATTCTAGTGTATATGAGTGGGCTGCATTATGAGAATCGATTCCTAGAATTAGGTTGCTTGTTTTTTATTCAGCTTTTGGGGCCAGAATACAGAATCAAAAGCAAAAACAAACATGCCCTAAGTCGCGCTTCTCCCAAGGTGCACTGTGCTTTTCTTTTCATTTGATTCCCTTAGTCATTCTTGAATCCATGCATATACTACTCATATCTCTATAACTAGCCTAATGAAAACCCAATGCACTAGTCATCAAGATCCTGTATCATAACCCATGCCATTAGAGATGGCAATTTTACCAAATTACCCATGTATACGCAGGTAAAAACTCTAATAGAGGTGTGTATGTTCCTCTTTTGGTGCCCATGGGCATATTTATGAGAGTCAAATTTTGCCCCATTGGCAAACTACGGGCATGGGAGAACTCCACCCGTACTCTTTTCGCCCGATTATCTGTCATCTTCTACTGGCCTGCCACACAGTGAAACCCTAGATTCAGTGACTCAAACATTCATCCACTAGCACCTTTCGCATCCAGCAGCTCCTCTCTGTTCTCACACGGGTCCACCTCCTCCCTACCATTGGTTTCTCATCAGCGACAGCCGGCTATGCGGCCACCCCACCCGCCTACCCGCCTATTTCTTTTTCCCTCCTCCCATTCCCCAACTTCACCGTGTACCTGCTTTCTCCTTGTCTCTTCCATCCCTGGTATCCCATTCATCAGCGGCGGCAACCAGGGAACTGCCAAGCACGCAGGCGACAGTGGCAGGGACTCCCTCTTCTTGTCCTCCCATCCTCCCCTCATCCCTCCTCCTGCAGCAGAACATTAACGTGACGCCACTCCCGAATAGGTGAGTTTTTCATCCATTTCCCCTACAAAATCCTAAGCAATGGTTTTATGGTATGCGTTGAAGTTGAACTTTTTTCTCATGTTTCACTCTTGTCAAAACCAAATCCTTATGTGGAGATGTCACAAGCCGATGCGTCACCTACGTTGGGCTCACAACTGCCGCTCTGCCAACTAGGGCCAAGCTGCTCCCTCCTCTGTCTCCTAGATTTGGGGGATACCGGGCAACGATGCCATGCAAAGAGGTTGACCACAAGCCCCTAACCTGAGATTCATTTTTCACTCATTCCCCCTGCCAAATCTTGATCTAGTGTTTTTTTTTAGTAGTTGATGGTGATGGGTAAACAGGCATGCCCACAGCATTGAGTACTCGTGGGCAACGAATATAGGTAAGGTTCTCTACCCATTCCCCTCCGCTGGTATACCCGTGAGCGAGGAATTGGCTGGCGCATATGAATATAGACAAATATTATCTGTGCCCATCGCATACGGTTGCCATCCCTACATGCCATTTTCTCTTTGTCTACTGACACACATATAAGACTACCTCGAGTACTCTCCTCGCGACAACATGGGGGCGACTATGAACCGACGCGTGCTAAGGCAATCGCGTGCCTAGGCGTGTGATAGATTTGGCGTAGATACATATAGTTGTGTTAAGCTTTCGACTCAGCAAATGTTTTAAAAATACCTACTTTTATGTGCGTAAAAAAAACCCCGATGACGTTAATGTTAGGAATTAAAAAAAAGATATGTTAGAGAAGATTTTGATACGAAGAGAATGAAATCTACATCAACATTGTCTTTAATAAATATGTGCAAGTTGACACCATCGACATCTCGATAGCAAAGACGCACACAACATAATATTATACTGGTCGACTGACTCATCCATTTGTGTAGCTTACGAAGCAGGGGCGGATCTACAGGGTATGCTGGGTGGGCCACGACATACCCTGCAGATTCGGCCCAATACAATCCATATGCAAAAAAACAAAGTTTGTGACTGTGAAGGCCATAACTTTAGATCCGTAGTTCCGATTGAGCAGATTCTTATTAGGTTAGTTTTGAAATTGAATCTAGTTTCTGTAGTTACGGTTGGATCTTTGGGAATTACTGTTTTAGTTAACATGTATCAGTCTATTTTTGCTGAAACCGAAATATTTTTTTATAATTTGTTTAGGGGTGTTTTGAGAATCAATAAAAATTTGTTTTAGCTTTCGCGCAATCATTCACCCCCCTCTGATTGCTATATTAGTGTATATCGATCCTACATGTGATTGAGTGCAAGAGTCACCTACTGCTTGTTATATCCATTGTTTTGCCTATCAACTTCAATTAGTTCTTGTTGTTGTTGCCAAGAGAAATAATGATTGCGTGTGGTTTTTTGATCAAGTATCACTCTTGCTCAATATTGTTGGAGTTTCTTGTAAGCATCATGGCATGCTTTGAAATTCTAGACTTGAGAATATCATGAAAGCACTTGATTGTGGTCAACTTGAAACTTGGAGTGAATTGAATCAAGAGATGGGTTTGCCTAGACCCGGTGAGACTAGGTGGAGTTCTCATTATAAAACTATTGTCAACATTATTGCTATGTATCCTACAATCCACGATGTACTCATCACTTTTGATAATGATGCTTCGCAAAGGGGGATTGGCCAAAAATATATACTATGGTTGGAGTATTTGAGTCATTTAACTTTATTTTCAGTGCATACTTAACGCTTAATCCGAGTGTTTGCAAAGAAGAGAGCAAGATATTCTTAATGCAATCTCACTTGTTATCGTGGCAAAGAGTAGAATACAACAATTGAGGTCTGGTACGATGGTTGGAATCAGTTCCTTCAAAGGGTCACTTTGTTTTGCAATAAACATGGTGTCCAAGTTCCTGATATGGAGAGTAATTATGTGCCTTATGAAAGATCAGCACGGTTTGCTGAAACCAAACAAATGATGATCACTTCAGAAGAGAAGTATATATTGGGGTTATTGATCAAATTAGTCAAGAGCTTGATAATCGGTTTGATGAGGTTAATATTGAGTTGCTTTCTTGTATGTCGGCCTTCAATCCTACCTACTTGTTTGCTTCTTTGGATGCACAGAATGTGCGTAGACTTGCTGAGTTTTACCCTAATGACATCATCTCAAGTACCAATTTGATAAAGCTTGAGTTACAACTTGATAACTATATTGACGACATAAGACTAGATGATAGATTCAAAGGTCTAGAGAATCTTGTTGATCTCTCAGTTAAGCTTGTTGAAACAAAGAGGCATATAGTTTATGATTTGCTTTACTTGCTTCTGAAATTAGTATTGCTTCTACCGGTGGCGACAGCAAGTATTGAGAGTGTATTTTCTGCAATGAGTTTAGTCAAAAGTAAGTTGAGCAATAAGATGGGTGATAGTCTTTTGGATGATTGTCTAGTCACGTTTATTGAGCGGGATATTTTCTTCCAAGTTGATGAAAATGATATAATCAAGAGTTTCATGGCTATTAGAAGGCGAGACCAGACAAGAAGTAATATTGTATTTTTTTTGAACTATTATAGGTGCGTAAGCTTCTTTTATGCATATTTCATACTTAAAATGTTTGAACTATTTATATTGTAATTTATACCTGTATTATTATGTTTATAGTTATTTTATTTTATACTCGTATACCGAATTTCTCAACAATATTTGTAGTTGTTTATCGAATTGTTCATTGAATTTTATCGAATTGTATATTATAATATTAACTCGATATATTCTAGCTTAAAATCCTAAATGAATTAATATCGAGGTATTCAACGAACTTGCGCATCGGACTTATTTCCATTATTTTAACACAGTTTTCCCATTATTTAAGGACCCTGCCATCTGTGGATTCAATCGAGCCCCTGGCTCAAAGAACCAGGTCGGCCAAAACCCTTACTTTATCCGTCAAATGCAACCTGAGACGTGAGAAGAGAGGCTATAAGAGAGAGAGGCAGACAAGATCCCCCTTCAAATCCAAGCCCTCTGTCTTCCAATCCAGGTTGCTCCCAGAGACAAGCGAAAGCAATAGCAAGTTGCTAACCCACACCACCTCGACGCCATTCGCGTCCTCCTCGCTCGCTCGCATGCACGCACGTACGCCTCCACGCCTCGCGCCTTCCTCTTCTTCTCCCCGTCTCTGATGGCTTCCTCCTACGTCGAGCGGCTCCCTCTCCTCCTCCTGTTATTCGTCATCCTTCTGCTCTCCTCCCTCTCTGTCCTCGCGGCCGACCTCACAGAAGCGGAGAGAGCGCCCGCGCTACCACCAGCCATCGCCGATGGGCGCGCGCGGCCGGACTTCCACGTCGAGGCGGCGGTGGAGGCCCCAAGAACGGGCCAGCCTGGCGCTGGCGTGGCCAGGAGCGGCGCGGATAGGCGGCCGATCAGGGGGAGGAGGAGGGCGGGCCGCGGCCGCGGCGGAGGCACCGGCGCGTGGGCGTTCTCGGCGATGCTGCCCCGGGGGTTCGTGCCGCCGTCGGGCTCGTCAGCGTGCCACAACGACATGCCGGCCACCGCCGCCGACGCCCAGTTCTTCACCTGCGGCGGGAGCGCCAGCCCGTGACGACAACGACGACGGCCGCGTTCTTGCCTGCCTGCCTACTTCGAGCAAGAAGATTCCAATTCCAAGGATGGTTCTTGGCCGCGTACAAAGCCGCGAGATCCTCTTCTCTCTGCTAGTTCTTGAGAGGCTCTTGCAACTGTAAATGTGGTGAGGCTTAATCTCTTCTTCTCTAGTTGTTCGTGAAAGATTTGGAGGTCTGAATCGGATGAATGCATCGGAGCGATGCGAGTTTGAGTTCTTGATGAGTTAGTTCACTTTTCGATTCTTCCCCTCTCCCTGTCCCTGTTGGCAAATATGTAAAGGCTCTCTGTTTCTTGGACATTTGGGCTCTGAACCTGTGTAAACTCTGCTCTTGTTCGTGCAACTCGAACAAAAAATTACTAGGTATTCTTGTTCAAGTGATTTGATAACTCTGAACAGAGGATTGAAGTGAATGTTCGTGTGAGGTTTCAAGTTGTTCTTGAGACCTGAAGCTGTAATGCTTCAGATTTGTTGTTGCATTTCTTATTACAACTTCCATAAGACCTTGCCATACGAGAAATGCACAGAAGGCAAAGATTGTGAAATTAAGTAGTGCCTAATCTCACAATCTGGCCATTCCTAGTTGGCTAGTCCTTGTCCTGCATGCCAATGACAATATTAAACTAAGCTTAAACTGCGTGTAAAGCTCGACATCTTGGAGGCAGGAGCAGCTAGTTTAGCTTGGCGACTGATGCTTTCGGAGCAGGGAATTATGGGGGGATGGTTAAAGCGTGCGGATTAAGGGATGGGGGATTAACAAATAACAATTATCGTGTGGGGTTTGCATAATCTGGGGGTATTCGAGCTGTGATTGGTGAGTTGCCATGAACCAGATGGAAGAGTAATCCATGCCTCGTTTTCGTAGCGTCTACTCCATGCAGCGGCAACGCCTTTTAACAACAACGTCGCGCGCGCCGCTCATCTTAACTCTTGGTGATACCGTCCATGTGAATGATTATGAAAAATTTAAGAATTCTTTTGTTCCCTGGAATTTTTTCGATTTCTAGGGAAATTCTTACCTTCCGGTCCAAACTATCCCTCGAGAAAAGCCACTTGATCGCACATGGACGGTATCACCAAGAGTAAATCTCAGCTGGGTACGTTCGGAGCGATCGCACATGGACGGTATCACCAAGAGTAAATCTCAGCTGGGTATCACCAAGATGAAAGATTTGGATTTCGAACCCTCAGATCTTAAATCTCAGCTGGGTAAATTTTTTTTAAAAAAAATCAAAATGTTATGGTACCTATTCAAATCTCGGTGATTTCGACTGAAATCTCGATGTTTTTTTTTACCGGATTTTCATTTTTCTTGGCCAGATTTGATTGAATTTAGGGTCACAACCATCCACAAAAAATTTCAAAATTTTTTGATGTGCTTTGACTATTTTTTTTGTTCAAAACAAGTTGACCGAAGTCTCGAATTTCCCGATTGAAAAAAATCGGATTTGAAATTTAGTTTTTGGATTTCATCCGAATTTTTTTTGAAATTGCGAGATCTCACCAAGATTTTAGATTTTGGCTACCCGAGATTTCTATCAAAATAAAATTTTGAACCTTGGTGCAGAGACAAAGAGCTCTTTTCTTATGGTGTGTGCAATGTGCATGAATGCGGCAATGGTGCAAAGAAAATCTTTCTCTTTCGACACAGAATCTAGCGTAGCGTCAAACTGTCAGCAGATCTTTTCTTACCTCATGCCACACCATCTTCCAACAGGAACCAACGATTGATGCTTGGTAAAGATGCAAAGCATGTTTGGGAGTATATGAAATAAAAGAGTAAGAAGATTGATCCTACGAAATCTCATATGGACATATGGTTTTCCACAAATTCTGGTAAGAATTATGGGTTTTGGTTGATTAACACACTTTGCTATAATAATGTTAGGCAAGTTTAACTAAGTATGGCCACAGTTGTGATTTGATGCACTTTCTTAGCTTCAACTCTAGCTGTTTATTACAAAAGTTGTAGAGACATGGTAAAGTTTGGCGAGCAACAAAACATACCTTTAAATTCTTACACAAAAGTGATGTGTAATCTATTGACCCGGTTTCACCACTATACACATGAGTTTCCTCGTACCATTGCTCAAAACCTCATTCGATCGTTAACGGCACGATGTCCCCCAAAAATTTTTTTTTGAATAAAAGGCAGGAGCTCTGCCGCTCAATTAAGTAGAGAAGTTAACGGATTACAGAGAAAGAAAAATCAGAGACAGGAAAAACAAACAGGACTCCGAACAGTGGAGATCCTGTCGACAAGACAACCAGAAAGAAAAACCTAACAGCCCCCAGGCTCAAAGACCCGAAGGCCCAAAGAAACTAAGGTACTACTCTGGGGCCAAATCTCCCCTCGCCACAAGATAATTCGAACAATCTTGTAAAGCCACCTGAACTACTGTCATCGTTGTCGAGTACTTGTTGTTAAAAATCCGAGCGTTGCGCTCTTTCCAAATATTCCAACAAGCAAAAAATAGCAACCCATCCAGACGCCTACGGCTTTCCTTGGGAGTGATCATGTGGATTGCTTGCCACCAGGACGTAAAGCTTTGCCCCGAGAAAGTCTCCGCTTGCAAGAGTTCTTTGGAATCGCAATCTGCCTAGGAAGAGGGACCACACTTGCTTAGCGAGCGAACAGGAAAGCATGAGATGGTTTACCGTGTCCTCCCTCGAGCCACAAAGGCAAAGACACCGGGCTATTTGGCCAACCCCTCGCTAGATTGTCGGGCGGTCCGCAACCTGTTTTGGATTAAGAGCCAAGCGAAGAACTTACATTTATTCTCTGCTTTTGCTTTCCAAATTCGCGAGAAATTGTGTTCGGGAAAGCCCCAACGAATCGCACATTGTAATCGACTTTGCTTTGAATCATCGACCATCCCGATTCCAACGCCAGGTTATTTCATCCGCCATCTCGGGTTGCAAATGTATTTCTGTAAGAGACTCCAGAGGGTCAGAATTCTGCAATCGCTCCTCTGTAGAAATGTTCCTTAGGGGGACCATCCAATTGTTATTTGAGAGACTGTGTTTGACTGTGGCATTTCTCCTTCGAACAAGGCTGAAGCAATGCGGTGCAATTTTGCACGGGGACGAGCCATGGAGCCACTTGGACGTCCAGAACCTGGCCACTTCTCCATTCCCTAATTGTATGGAAGTGCTAGCCTCAAAGAGGGCCAAGTCCGAATGTAAACATGGAATCTTCAAGTCTTTCCACAACCTCTTTGAGTCCTTCCAGGCGTACCAAAGCCACCTCGATCAGAGCCACGCCAAAGGCTTCCAAATTTTGACTCCTGTGCCCCTAGGGATTTAGGCCTGCAAACTTTCTTCCAATTTATAAGACAGTGCCCTCCCGTGCAATTCAGGTCTCCTCTCCAAAGGAAATTCCTTCGCAACCTGTCTATTTTTTTGAGAACCCACGCCGAACCTAGGAAAGTGGTTAGGTGATAGATCGGGATCGCCGTCAGAACTGCATCCACCAGGATGAGCCTGCCCGCTTTGGAAAGCAAAGCACCTTTCCAGCCTGCTAATCTGCTTGCAACTTTGTCTAAAAGCCTGTCCCCCAAAATTTAAATGGGGTGTTTTTATGCATAACTATTTAACAATTGTACAAATATTAAAGTATAAATAAATGATAGATGATGATTACTTACCCTTTCATTTGCATCAAAATTTGTGTAACTTGTATTTAGAGGATGATGCATAGAATCACTGCCAACCTAAATTGATTGCAATATCCTAGTCATCAGCCTCGCTTGGTAAACCCTATCAAGGATGCCAAGGTGCTACAGGGCTACAGACACTAGTTAGCATCGAATTATCACGAGCATAATTTTGAAGGGTATATACACATGATCTTCATAAAATTGCTCATTGATTGAATTTTGGATTAAAAAAATGAACAGATTTTGTATGTGACTTCAACCTAATCACAGAGTCCACAGACGCAGCTCACGCGTCACGAGCATGGGCCATGCTTCCACCTAAGTTAGCACACCAACGTCCACCACGGTTCACCTTATCTTTTGACAACAGATAATCGAGCTCCCACCGGTTCTGATTTTCGGCAAAAATCGCCAGAACATCATGAAAAATCAGATGAAAATTGAAATTAAATTGTTTGAAACCGGAGTTCAAAACAGCAGTGCCAGCATGGGAAAATCGCCCGATTTTCCAAGAAAATCGCACGATAAGTGCCGATTATTGGTAGATTTTCTAGGAAAATCGACATACTTGGTATAAATAGGAAACGAATTCATAAAATTGCAAAAAAAAATCAACAAAAATATAAGGAATATATATGAAAAAATAGAACAAAATTTCGGCATGACCTTTCCTATATTTTAGACAAATCAATCCAACAAGTTCACATCTCAGTATCAATGGCATATGACATTTGAAATTAACATTTCTCACCAAAAAAAGAATGTTCACATCATGTTATGCTCCATCGTCCTTCTATTGTCACACATATGCCACGTTAAACCCACATGAACATTATAGTAGTATAAATTAAGTTGCAATGAAATGAAACATACAAATAAAATAATACCTTCATGGCTACGAGTGGTATCGCTGGGTGCACACTTGATTCGCCATGTTGTACTCCTCTGTTGACATGAGTGCTAATCCTTGTGTAGCTAACAACTCCTCCTTGTATTCATGCCAACTTTGCCTCGTCCATGGGCTATTCGTTTTTTACTGTTGGTATAACATGGTAAAAAATTCTAGGTCTTGCCACTCGTAGACCCATTGGGTGGGAGGTTGTGCATGAGCATCCGAAATGGCATAGTTGTATTGGCCATATGAGCCATAACTCCATTGCATCTCGACGACGCTGTATGAGCTAGAGCTATCGTGCGGTCTATTATGGCTACGTCGATGCTCCCTTACCTTACTTGAAGTAGTTGTCCTCTGCGATTGTGGAGCATTATGATCTTTGTCTTATGTGGCATGAGTGAACTGTGACTCCCCTATAAATTCTACAAGACGCTGTTGTTCTGGGGCACCATCACCGGTCTCATCGCCATGGCTATCCATCTTGGAGCTACTGTCATTGCACTCTTGGTATGGCAGGCTCTGACGATCCTCGGGAGCGCTATCAGTCAAGTCATCACTCCGTGCATGATGTACCTCCTTTGTGAAAAGCCTCCCCTTTCCTTTCGAGAGAGCTCTCTTTTTTGCTTACTTCCTCATCGCCATTGTTTGGTGCTTCCTCTTTCCTGTGTAACTGGCATCTACTGTCTTGTTTGCCCATTTGGGAATGCTTGTAGCCCAGTGTTCTTTCGAAATGCGATAGGTTCAACCGGATCTGTCAAAAGGTGTGATGGGGGGGTGGCACTCTCAATGTCCTCTTCATCAAGTAAGGGGTCAGCATTGGACATCCCTTTCTCCATCCACTATTAGATTGGATGTTCATTAAAAAATTCTAAAGGATGTATATTTCAACTTACCTATCTACGTATAAAATTTTATGATCAAATTCATCATATGCTAAAAATTACAAAAAAGACAAATTTATGATAAACTTGAATAGTTCAAATACATTTCAAAATTTGTTTTTTTGTAACTTTCAGTATAAGACGAATTTGATCATGAAATTTAATACGTAGATAGGTAAGTTGAAATATACATCCTTTAGAATTTTTTAAAATATTTTCTAGTAGGTTGCACCGTGATAGACGCCGCCGCCACTCCCCCGCAATGCCGCCGCCGCCGCGCGGCGCTCCGTTGCCTCCTCCCCATCCACCTCCATTTAGTCGGGCGCCGAGCTCGTCCTCCGCCGCCCTCCTCGTCCACGACCCCATCAACCTCCTCTCCTCCCTGTGGCCCCGCGCCTTCGCTCCCCGCTCCCCGCCCCCTTCTCCAACCTCTCCGGCTACTCCTCCCGCTTCGACCTCTGGCTCCTCTCCTACCAGCGCGCCTGCGCCCACGCCACCGGCTCCTTCCCCCCGCGCCATGCCGTCCCGCTCCCCACCCTCGACTCCCTCCTCTGCCTTCGAACCGCTGCCACCCCGCCTTCCCCTGGGGTGCCTCCTCCACTCCCCCGCGCCGACCCACCCTTCACCGTCCCCGTCTCCCGCCGCAAGCTCGCCGCCCGCCTCGCCAACGCCCCGCTTCGTTCCAGGACCGTGTCGTCCAGGAGCTCCTCCTCCTCGAGCCCGTCTTCGTCCAGGAGATTCTCCCCCAAATCCCACGCCTTCCGCCCCAGCCGCGGGCCCCACACCGCCATCCGCTCCGTTCGCTCCGGCTTCGCCGCCTACCTCTGGCTCGTCACTGCCGACCTCACAGCCGTGGTCGACGCGCTCTCGCCGGACACCATCCTGTCATGCGTCCAGAAGGCTGTCTCCGACCGCAAGGTGCTATCTTTGCTCAAGTCTGCGCTCAACACTCCTGTCCGGCCTGGGTCTGTGCCGCCACGGTAGAAGGAGCTTTATGGGCTGGCCAAGAAGAGGCTGAAAAGGAAGGTGCTCAGGAAGAGCAGGAAGAAGAAGGTGCTTAATGAGAACGAGTCGAAGCCTGACTCGTATTGGCTGAGGCTGTTCTTTGGGTTTGCCCCTGAACAGGCGTGTCATGTGCCAAATTACGGGCATTGTGAGATACCCAGTCCTTTGCTCACCAATGTGTGCCCGAACGAGTTGGATTGGTGGATGGAGGAGAGGATCCATGAGTACTTCCGTCCGTCGAGGCATGATTTAATTTGAAAGGAAGCGGGTGATGAAGGATGTCATAATCCTGCTTGGCCTGAGTTTGTCGCATCGAGTGGTAAAGGGTAGACAAGGAAGATTGAGTTCCTAAGATTTAGCTCCCATGTCTTGATTGGAATCAGGGGGCCGAGGGAGGATGCGGTTGAGATAAGGAGGCAGCTGATGGAGTTTTGTGAGAGCACATTTGGTTTGAGACCAGAGAATTCAATGGTAGAGATTGAGCACATCACGAGGGGGATTGAGTTCTTGGATCACATGATTACCCGACCTTGCGGTATACTGTCAGTGGAGGGGACATTGTGAGCGAGAAGGGTGTTGGAACATTGCTGTCTGTGACGGCAAGCTTGCAGAGGTGCATAAGGCATTTCAGGAAGCTTGAGCTTGTAAAGGGGGGATAGGGATCCTGAGCCATTGCTATGTTCACCAATGCTGTACTCTGGGCAGGCACACACTAACTCTCAGATGAACAAATTTCTCAAGACCATGGCTGCTTGGTATAGGTACGCAGACAACCGGAAGAAGATTGTAGGGTTCTGTGCATATGTCATAAGGAGCTCTTTGCAAAGCTTTATGCCACAAGGTACAGGCTCAAATCTTGAGCTAAGGTCTACAAGATCGCACCATGTGATCTTAGCCGCCCATTGAGAGAGGACACAAGGAATGATGCGCCAGAATACTCTGATCTCTTGAGAATGGGACTTGATATTATTGAGGGCGTACAATCTGCACGCATGTCATCAATTCCATCATGCGACTACAAACCTTTCCCTAGAACTTGTATTGCACGAGTATATTAAACTGCAAGATCCAAAGTTCTTTTGTGAACTTCACAAGACAATCAAACATCAGGAATTAAGTTCACCACACAGGATGATGTATCCAGGATTGTGTGGTACTATAAAGTTTATGGTGTTTATGATGATAAAAGGTCTGTAATGAAATTAAATGAATGGAGGAATAATGATAAAGCTACCAATGGGGATAGGCAACTTCTGCTGGATACATGGTCCTAACTCCTATGTTCCTGCATGGCTGCATTCCCAGAAATTCCGATGGGTGATATATCAATTACATGTCAAGCAGATATTCTGTAGTGAAGCAACTTTTGTCAGAGAAATCTTCATTGTTTAATAGAATACTGATGGGTGATGTATTAATGACTTATCAGCTAAAGAAATGTATTATCAGCAGATATTCTGATGTGTAGGAGTACAAGTTTGAATGTGTACTACGATATTTGACCTGATATGAAGGTAAATTCATTTGTTCTCATTTTTGTTTACTTATCCTGAAAATACTTATCATGATAAGACATGTATGTCATTTTGTTTCTATTTGATGCACTTGCAAACTTAATGTTTCTACAGTAATGGAACATTATGTTATTTGTAGTTAGCAGAACCGAAAATACAATCCATTTTTGAATTTCTTGTTAAGTTGCAAAGATTTCGTCATCAATGAAATTGCTTTCAGGCTTAAGTATGCTACTTTACCTTGTTAAGAAGTTAAGTGTAATGATCCTTAGATCATCACGAGGTATACATCGCCGGGAGGACGGCCAGACAGCGATGGCTTCTTTGGGATGTGAGGAGACTATAGATGAGGGAGTACACATTAGATGAGAGACGAGTTTAATTCTTGTTCATTGCTTGCCTCCAAATGCACAACCGTATACCTCTTTTAAACTGGTCGGCTTGCCCCTAACAAATTGAGCTAACAACTTAACTAAAGATAAGAACCAAAGCTAACTTCTTGCTAAGTCCTTTAGGATGACCCCTGCATCTATTTCAAGCCCAACTGTCGTGCTTGGACCACCGCAAGTATTTCATTTTGCATCATTGCTTCTGTTGCATCCATCCAAGTCCTTAGCACCTTGGTTCTTTCGTCGGCTCAACTTTTTTATCAGCTCGGCTCATTCCGTCGGCTCCGATTTTCGACTCATTACCTCGGTTCACTTCGTCGGCTTTCCTCCGTTGGTTTTAGCTCATTCTACCGATCGGTTTCAGCTCGGCTCGTTTTGTCGGCTTCGTCGGTTTTCCTTCGTCGACTCGGCTCCTTCATTGGCTTGGTTTTCCAAGAGTTGAATGCTACGACGACTACTTTAAGACCAGAGCTTTAGATTTTTCCTATTTTAGTGTCAACCCTTCCAAATGCAATTCTATTGCATAGACCTTGCATTTGGGGGTGTTAAGGATATAAATATGGTCTTATATAGACTCCATATATAGATTTTTCTTATATAAGTTTTCTTTGTATAGGTATTGCCTTATATGGATTTTCCTTTTGTACGGTTGTACTTGCTTGTACATCTATATATTCTGGTCATTGGCCTCATATTGAATACAACAAGTGTTATTCATAACACCTTAACACCCCCCAAAAAGGAAAGCCTATATAAAAAATCATGTACATGGAAAGCCTATATAAGAAAATTATCTATATAAGACAATATATCCTTAACGCTTGCTAGCTGGACAAATGCAATATGTTCTGTGTTACTGCAACGGTAGATAGATTATTTTGGAATATACCCTCATCAGGGAGTATACCATCATGCTTTTGCTGTTATTTTGCAGCAGCATCAATGCTGGTAACCTAGAGTACATTATTATAAAATTTTGTTAATCTCTCCTTTATACTTTCTAGTGGTTACACCAATGCAAGCAGTTCAGATACGGCATGGGCACCCCCAGTGTCCTATCTTGTAAGGAAGATGGTAACTGAGAAAACTAGTTTCTATCACTACCACATAAAGGTCTATATTATACGTTTCATCATAGCGGTTTCGCTAGCGCGACCGTCTAAGTTACTGGATATGCTGAGAATCGTCTATGATAAGCTGATATCACAGACGATTCGTACCATGAACGACGGTTTATACCACGAACCGTATGTTTTTTCAGCAAACCATCTATGATATTTTTTGCCAATATATAATAGATTTATTGATTATTTGCCACATAAAGTTGGTGGCGTGGCAAATCATCAATTCCACCGACTTCATGTGGTAAATAATCAAAATTTTCATATATAATACATAGTCCCAACCCACTTAGGGTTTTTTAGAGTTTTCCGCACTCTTCACTAAAACGAAATCGAAACGGCCCTCCGCCTCCTTCGTGAGCCCGTCACCGCCTCCGCTGAGCCCGCTCGCCTCTTCCTTGAGCCCGTCACCGCCGCCCATATTTGGTATTCTAAAGGGGTTTCAGGGCATATTTGGTGCTTGTTTGGTGTGATATGTTGTCAAGTCTACAAGTCTACTCATCCATTCTCCTTCCTTTCACTTATGAGATCTGATACCTATGGTGTCAGGTGCGAAATGCTGTTATGACAGGATGAGGAGAGTTGGAAATCCTATAGCATTTGACAAACTGGCATGATGGATGGAAGCTACAGTCTCCCTCTGAATGTTGCAATCATCCAACACAGGTATCAGTATTGAGCACAAAAATCATTTTTCTCTTTTTGCCATCAGCGAAGGAGGATTGTGCTAGTGCTAAAGTAGTTAAAGGAGCATGATTTGGCATTTCAGAGTCTCAATGAAGATACTACGCTCCTCTATTGGAACAACTTTCTCATCTAAATATGTGGTCAGTGAAGTTGTTCTTTCTAGATGGTTATGTCATGTGGGGCCGCGTCTACACGAGACGGCGCCGTGCGCGCGACGTACGCAGGGCCGCGGAACGCGCAGAACGCATGGCGCAGGGAGGAGGCAAGGCTAGTGGCTAAGAATAGAAAGTTAGGATTTGGGTTGTTAGTTTCTAAATAAAGTCCTCAAGTCTAGGAAGGATTAGTAAGAATAAAAAGATATGATTTGGTTGGTTAGTTTCTAAATTAGGTCCTGGCCAAGAGCCATATATTCCCACTGGACTACGATTTGTTATGGTTAAGCAAGATTAATTCCATCTACTCTCCTTTCCTCTCTCTCTCAAAGCCGTGGCTGAGGGAACTCTTCCTTCCGACGAAGAACAGCGGCGTGGGAGGGCATAACCAGATGGCCGGGCCCACTGACCGGCTACGAGCCAGAGTCGGGTCGCTACCACTGAAAGCACCAACGCACTTGACAACTTGGTATCACGATCAGCCGTTCCTCACCCTTTGCCCGCCTCCACAACTTCCAAACCGCGACCATCAACCATGGTGAGCCCACCATAGCCGATGTGATGATGATGTTGACGTCCCCTCACCACGGAGATGACATCCATGGCGGGCGTAGCGGCTCTAAGAGAAGCCATACTCGACCGCAGCGACTCGTGGCCGCCGGATGGGCCGCGCGACCTGGATCGTCCCCCACGCGTAAATTGACTTTCCCGCTTCGACGGCAAAGGATCGATCCAATGCTATTCATCAACAAGTCGACTCTTATTTTCACCAAGACATGCCAGCGGAGGAGCGTGTGGATGGCCTCGTATCATTTGGAGGACGTCGCGCAACTCGTACGACCAACTCCGAGGAGGGCACGCCGCCATGGGCACGCGTTTAAGGAACTCACGAATTTGCGGTTTGGACCCCTTCCGCTCGCTCCATTGTTGAGGCTCACGAATCTGCCAGACAGGACCGTGGAAGAATACTCCAATCGCTTTCGAGACCCTCGCCTTTCGCGACCGGCGGTTGGTGGCGCGGCGTCCAACTCTTCATCAAGTGACTTCGGCGCTCGACCACGCCGTCGCATTCACAACCTGGCGACGCTTCGCGGCGCTATGAGCTCGCTCGATTGGAGTTGATGGAGCTTTCGACAGATTCTGACTAGGTCAAGCTCAAGCGCCTCGAGCATCGCCGCCAAGATCGGGCTCAGCGCCATATTGCCGCCAGTCCGAACACTTCGCCATGCCGCCTTCTACCGCGATCCGGCCGCTACCATCGGCTGCCGCTACTGAAGCGGCGGTCAATCCGATGAACGCCTCGCGCGATGAGCAGTAGGCGGCGCCTCGGACTCTGCTACAAGCCTGTGAACCAACTATTCACGGGGCGAGTTTGCCGCCGGATTTTCTACATTGCCGGCGTCGAACTCGACATACACCGCTACCGACGATGGTGAGGCCGATCGGTGACGCCAGTTATTCTCCTCCGCGCCGTTCTGTGGTATGCCGATTTGTGACAATCTGCAGTGCAGCGTGGCCAGTGGCGTAGCCGGCGACCTTCACGGCAACCTCCTCGACACCGGATTCACACACAACTTCATCGCGGCGGCGAGCCGCGACTGTCTCCAGGCTCACTTTCGGACCCGCCTCCGCGCCACCCAGTAGCCGCGAGCGAATCTCACCGCTGGCGTGTTCGTCAGGCCCCATTACCATCGCCGGTGAGGAGTTCGAGCGTCGACCTCTACATCATGCCACTCGCCAAGCTACGACCGGTCCTAGGCACGCAGCGGATGGTGACCAGGGCCCGATAAATGCAGGACTTCACCAAGCGTACCATGGCGTTCACTCGCCAGGTAGCCGTTCTTTGAAGCGGACATCACAAAGAGGACTCCACTGGTCGCCACCGTGTCACGGCCTCCTCGGCCGATTTCTTGTCCTAGCTTTGGGAATCTTCGGCCAGAGCCGACCGGCCTTCAAGCCCTTGTGTGCGACCACAACATCATCCTCAAAGCGGGAGCGCTACGGTGGCGGTCGTGTCCAGATACCGGCTACGCCACAAAGACGGGGCCAGCGATATGCCGCCATGCTCGAGCAAGGCATTGTCCGACGATGACTCGCGTTCTCATCCCGGTCCTCCTCGTCCAAGAAACCGGGACGGATAAATGGCGCGATTCTGCGTCGACTACAGGGCGCTAACGCACTCACGCAGTGAAAGACGCTTCCCATCGTCGCCGATGAGCCTGGGCGAGCTCCATGGGGCGTGCGTCTTCACCAAGCTCGACTGGCGCTCTGCTATCACGAGTTGAATGCGAACAAGTGACATCCACAAGGCCATTCGGGCGCCGACGACGGTCCTATCACGAGTTCCTAGTCATGGCCTTTGGTGTAACGCCCGGCTACGTTCCAGGCATTGATGAATGACGCCTCGGCCGTTCCTCCGCCGAAGCTTGTATTCTTTGACGATATTTTGATTCTGATCGACATGGGCGGACCACTTGGCGCCCACGCGTCGCCTGCACGGTCTTGAGAGCGCCACAAGCTCTTCTCAAGCGCTCCAATCGCGTTCGCAACCGTCTGCGTACCTACGGCCACGTCGTCTCGGCGCGAGCGTCGCCATGGAACCCCGGCCAAGGTCCAGCGCTGCTGGTCGCAAGCCGCAGTACAAGGTCGCGATCGGCTTTCCTCGGCCTCGCTGGCTACTCTGAGAAATTTGTGCACAATTCACGGGACCATTGCCGCACCGCACCGCCTTTGCTTCGGAAGGATGGGTTCGTAGGCGAAAGCGGCCACGTGCTTGTCGCCTCGAAGCGGTGGCCCGCGGCCGGTGCTCGCCATGCCGGACTTCACCAAATTGTTCGTGGTCGAGTCGACGCGTCCTCGCGGCCATCTTTGGTCGGAGATCGACCACCCCGATCGCGTTCTTAATGGGGCCCGGTGGCCCCTGGCAGGCTCTCGCCATTCTGGCCTTGAATCTGATCGGCTTAGTGCCGCATCCGCCATTGGAGGTCAGACGTGCGGGGCGCTGATTCATCGGCAAGACCGATCTCAAGTACACCTTTCGACGGCGGCTGTCAACCATTCCCCAGCATCACTGGGTCGGCAAGCTCCTGGGCTTCGACTTCGCCGTGGAGTTCAAACCGGGGCATTCTAATGCAGTGGCGGATGCCTTCGCCAAGGACACTCAGGAGGTGGCGTGATGATAGTGCTCCGGGCAGCCCGACTTCATCGATCGGCCCGACAAGCACAAACCTACCGATCCGGCCCTCACTCGCCGAGCAGCGATCCGGCGAGGCGTCGAATCACGCCATGGCGCTGCAGATAAGTGATCCGATCAGACGTAGGACGGCGTACATCCCTCAAGCGTCGCCTTCGCTGCAGGAGGCTCTTTGGCATCGATCCACGAGAGGGCACGAGGGTGTTCAATAACGGCCGCACTGCCTGCCGCCGCGATTTACTTCCCCAACATGAAGCGCGGTGCGAGATTCGAATAGGGCATCGCCATCTGCCAACGCAACAAGTCCGAGCATCTTCTCGCTCTTGCTCCCATTGCCCCGTGCGCAAGGAGCGTGGTCCGACATCGCCTCGACCGTGGAAGCTCGCCGCGTCGAGGCAAATCATCATCCTAACTGTAGTTGACCAGGATTCGAAGAATCTGCCACTTCATCCACCTCGCGCACCCATACTCGCGGAGAATGTGGCGCAGCGTTCTTATTGAGAGTTGTCGGTACCGCACGGCATTCCGCGAATCCATCGAAATCCGACCGCGACACGGTTCACCTCAAATTTTTGGCGGAGTTAATGCGTTTGTGTGGCACCAAGCCCGTGATGTCGGCGGCCTTCCACCCTCGATCAGATGGCGTCCGAGTCGGCTAATAGGTCATCATTATGTACTTGCGGTGTTTGGGTGACCGGCCCCACGGTAGCTACGATGGTGCCTATGGCGGAATCGTCTTCAACACCGCCTTCCGATCCGCCATCTGCGAGACGCCGTTCGCGTCGTTTCACGGTAGCGCGACTCCCCATCCTGGCCCTATGAGCAGCGAGACGCTGGTGTGCTTGTGGCTAAGACCATGGAGGCAGCGGAATTCCCGGAGGACATCCGTCGTCTACGCCTGGAGAAGCAGGCCCAGCGGTGCGCGAAGCGCCACTATGATCGAGCCCATCGCCGGTCCACTTTGGTGGTGTGGGTTCTTCACGCCCCGGCGCGCAGGTGCGTCCCTTCCCAATTGCGGCCGGCAAGCTCAAGCCCAGGTTCTACGCCCCTCTGGCGTCATCAGGCTCATCAACAACGTCATTTGTTCGCCTCGCTTACCACCGCAAGCCCGCCATGGCGTCTTCCACGTCGGGCTCTGAAGAAGTTCCATGGCGAAGCCTCATAGCGCCGCCGCTTACTCTTCCGCACGTCGCCATGGGGCGGTCATACTGGCCGGGCCATGCGTGAGCGCGCTCGCACGCGGCGGCGTCAGTGTTCTCATACAATGGAAGCGGCACATCACCGGTTCGACTTGGGAGGGCGTCGACACGATCCAAAGAAGTTCCAGTTCGGCTCGAGGGACGAGTGCCGCCGAGAGGAGAGATGTCATGTGGGGCGCGTCTACACGAGGCAGCGCCGGCGTGCGCGACCGGCGTCATGTGAGGCGCGAACGCGAGCATGGCGAGGGAGAGGCAAGGCTAGTGGCTAAGAATAGAAAGTTAGGATTTGGGTTGTTAGTTTCTAAATAAAGTCCTCAAGTCTAGGAAGGATTAGTAAGAATAAAAAGATATGATTTGGTTGGTTAGTTTCTAAATTAGGTCCTGGCCAAGAGCCATATATTCCCTGGACCACAGATTGTTATGGTTAAGCAAGATTAATTCCATCTACTCTCCTTCCTCTCTCTCTCAAAGCCGGCGGCTAGGGAACTCTTCCCTTCCGACGAAGAACGGCGGCGTGGGGGCATAACCCAGCCGGCCACCACGGACCGCAGCTACGAGCTTCGTAGTCGGGGTCCGGCTACCCTGAGCACCAACGCACTTGACAGGTTATTACTTATCTCTGACATTGTGTTCGGTTGTATGTTGTAGGATCACGAGGGCTCACAATATTCAGCAATGGCAAATGTTGAACTGAAAAGGGTGTTCAGACAGAGTTGTGAGTAATTTGTTGTGGTGCATGCTTTTTCGTTAGCGAAACATGATTTAAAATGTTTATGAGATAATGAAGGACACTCTATATTGATCCTGTTTTAATACATCTCATACTGCTATTCCGTCAAGCAGATCAAGGAACTGACTAAGATGAGTTTGTCTGCAAAGCAGAAGAAGTCAGAGATGAAGAAGAAGCTCACTTCGAGGGTTGACCAGGACGATGCAAATGATCCTGTCCCTGTGAAACGTCTATGATAGGTGTTTCACAGACGTTTCAGCAATCGTCTATGATACGACGTATATATCACTGACACATATTTACAGATAGTTTTCTGAACCATTTGTGATTGTCTTTTTTATTGTAGGTACTGTAACAATTTTTTTAGCTGATTCAGACTGTCCGTTGCCCCAATCGGACAGCCCGCGCCTACGGGGGCTGCTTAAGTTGTAGTCCCCGTAGAGACTACACCGAAGCTGTGTTCGTTAAGAAGAGTCACTCGTAAGATCAATCTGGCTCTCCTTATTTCTTTTCACGCCAACATTTTCTTTTCAGGATGTGGGGTATAACCCCGACTAAGTTGCTATTGCTGTTTTTCTGTCAGACCAATTAGCTATATAGGACCTTAGTTAGAAGCTGAGTAAACAATTTTCATATGATTGAACCCTTGTGTCGGGTAATACTGTGTCTAATCGCCCTTTGCAATTATTCAGATCAAGGATTTTGTCCCCTGCCCAATCTCCAACTCGTCCAGATAACGACCACTCTCGCAAGCTTATCATGCTGATTTTGTTCTTTCATATCTTGTGACAACAGGTCGTTTGGTTTCTTCTCCTTTCCTTGCGTCATGGATTTGTTTTTGTATCTATTCCCATCCCTTGTGCTCTGCTATCCCGTTTGCCCAAATCCCTGTGTTGAGCTGCTGCTGCAGCAGCAGTTCAGTCCTTTTCAAGTGCAATATCATGAATAAAGTTGTATTTGTTCCGAAGAATATAATGCTTCTATGTATTATCCTTTAATATAAGTTGTATAAATCTTGAAGTAAATGAAAAGATAAGTAATCACTATCCACTCTTCGTTCATGATTTAATATTTATACAGCTTTAAAAAAATACGAGCAGTGTCTGAGCTTCTATGCTTTTCCTCTTAATATAAGTTGCACAAATCTTGAAGCAGACGAAGGGGTAAATAATCAACATCTACTTTTTATCATGCTTTAATATTTTTACAATTTTAAAAAAATGTATAGAAACACCTCTCAAAAAATAAATAGAAGTATATCTCCTAACATATATTCCCTTGAGAAAAGTGCCTCCATCTTTTGTCCTTTTGATGTAGCGCCGGATTCTCCAGTTTGGGTCGATTGGGATAACGATGATATCCTGCTGCCAGATCGCCGTTGAATCAGAAAAAGAATAGAAAGGTAATCTTGAACAGCTTCTCTCTCTCTCTTTTTTTTTCCACACTGGAGATTGGAAGTTCGAATCGTTTGCCATTGTCAATATTTCTAGTGCGTTGTTGAAACTTTTCTCTAAAGAATTCAGGTCAGAGAGGCATTGACCATGAAGGGTTCTTGGCCCATCTCATGTCGCTTGATATGCTAACTATAGAGCTGAAACATTCATGCCGTTGATTCGATGAATTTGGTTGCAGCTCTTCACGATCTAGATGTGAATTTAATGTGAGTAACAATCACAAGTGGAATCAAGTCTCGGCGGTTCTTGAACCGGAGAAATTGACCGGAATCGATGCAGTAGTGTTATATACTCGTTGTCTTTTTCCATTTCGATTCTCCCAAGTTATTGTACTAAACTACTGATACGGAATTACGGATTCATAAAAAGAGGTAACGCCCCCGTTTTAATCATAGCCCGTCCCGTTCACGTTTGGTTGATCCTTTTCTTTTATTTTGTAAAGACTAACAAGGTTCTGAAAAAATAGAAAAGGAGATTGTCTTTTTGCTCTAGAAGAGAGAGAGAGAGAGAGAGAGAGAGAGAGAGAGAGAGAGAGAGAGAGAGAGAGAGATGGATACTCACAGTATATATATATCTTCGTGCGGAATTTCACGTATGCTACTTTTTTCTGAGCTCACGTGCGTCATCTCTCGGCGGCACGAGTCGTTGAGATCTCTTGCAGCCTCGGATTTTGTAACCTCTCTGCGGCGGCATCGCACGTGATGCATCGCCTCGAAGCGGCATAGGAAGTAACAATCATTGTGGCCTAAATGATTGTGTAACAGTCTAACATCACCGAGTGTCCAGAATATCACTTATAATTTTTTCGCTCTAAACTTAAACCCTCTTTAACCAAACCTAGCAATAATGGTTCCCGTAAATTCCTCTCCCTCCACAAAGAACGATTCAAGAATAAACATAATTGTAGACAAAGATAAGTCTAAAACATTTTGCAAAATAATCTAGGAATCTCGTGGTCAAGCATGCTTGCGACCACGTGCCGGAGAACGCTTGAGACCACATGCTTGAGAACGTCCGAAACCATGCGTTCGAAACTCGGAAGCATCCTTATCTTTGGCGATGATAATAAAGATTAAGCAATTAACCAAGTTTACTTGAATATCTAAACCTTGACTAATAAATCCCATGACTGACCGTGTTGTACAAAATCTCCAATATTCTCTAAATATCACATTGACCAAATTCCAAACAAATGAACTAAAGTGCTAAGATTTATTTAGGTTAACTAGAGGCATCAATAAATCATTTGTGATGGACGTGTTGTGCGGTGCGTGAGCTACATCCATCACATGTATGTTACCATCCACAATACCTAAAAAAATAACAATTAAACACGGCCGAGTCCACGACTCAGCAGGAACATAGTAAAACGATAAGCATTAACAAAAATGTAGCCATTAACGCGATCTTCTCAGATTCCCCTAACTCATTATCACCTGTCATTTATTTCATGCAATGCAAATACTCATGCACACGTCTCATCAACTCTTTAGCTTATACTGGTATAGCGAAGTTTAACATCCATCGTTGTGTGCTCAAATCCGCCCTCTATCACGCGGGGACCTCAGGCCTATCCTTTTTCATATGGAGACTTCATCTTCACTCTTGTGGAGTGCCTACCAAAGTAGATCTTACTCTTCCCACTCCCATGGGATGCCCACACCAAATAGACCATATTTGCACACAAACGTCATCTATTTTCATGCCAGAAATGCATATGATTCCATAATTTTCACTTATTCATCTATTACTCACTGTTAACCGTTATCCATTAGCATCATATAACCATCATCTTTCAATCAACATCATTAATATGAATATTCGTACGAGTGACATGGTAAACATATTATATCATTGAGCATCAAAGCAAATAAACCGCCTACCATTCTACCATACATTTGCGCTTTTAACCACGTGGAGCGGATTGATGTGAAGTTGACATTAACCCCAAAGTTACTCCTCCTATAGTAGATACACAAACTCAACAAGATGCCACAACAATATGCAAACATCAAACAAAACAATGCCGCTTCTATGTGCAATCCTGATGTGAATAATCCCCTCCATTGGACCATTCTCCTCCGCTATCTCGGTGATTGAACGACCATAACTTTTGTCTCAGGAAGCCAAGCATAGCAAACCATATCATTTCTGAAAACTACAAAGTATTACCTAGTTTTTCCTAATTATGGACACAATCTAATTCGACCATCTATTAGGCAAAAGAAATAGATTGACACAACCATAACCAACAACAACTAATTTCTAGAAATCAGCCTTCTTGATACCATAACTTTTAAACCGCTAAACCAAACATAGCATTTTTTGCATTCTACAAAAACCTTAAACAATTACCTACATTATTCGTATATCACACTGTAGTGAATCCTGACAGTAAACATACACTCCCAACACCGACCATCTACATCATCCAACACTACAATGCCATCACCGCGAGGAGCACCGTCCTAGAGTGTATACCTACATGCTGAAGATTTGCCGAAACCGTAAAAACGGTGGTACTTAACAATCCCCACCTAAATCGGATTTGTGAGAATTAATTTGCCTTTTCATACGTTGCAAATCTGGTTGGGATTGATATTGAAATACTGTAGGGAATAGAAAATGCTCTCATTTGCATTTGATGATTTCTTCTAGAATCTTTTGGAAACATCCATACCCTATTTTTTTTTTTTTTTACATTACTCTTAAAAAGTTGATTTATTCATTTGATATTTCGTCATGGACCTATAGATACTTTCTTAAGAGTTAAAGAACTCATCCCATAAAATTCGATTTAAACATAGCCTTAAGATTGCATAACACCATATAGATCAATACTAATGAGTTGGAAATTACGTCAGCAACACTCTGTTCATAACATCGCTTAACAATTAACTTTTTTAAAAAAGAAAAAGAAATACCACCACCTATTAGCTAAATATTTGACAACAAAATTGATTGCCGGTGGTAGTGAGGAGAGTCTTTTAAATCGATCGCTGCTCTCAACATTGTACAAGTTTGTGTACTGACAACCATAAATATATTTTATTTTACATTTTGAGCCTACGCGCTCATAAAATAAAATAGAGCTCATAAAAAATAATAAGATCTAAGGCTCATTACCTGGTTACGATTTCAACTAGAGTCAAAATTAGCCATGTAAAATACTCCCACCATTATGTTAATACTAGTCAAAGATAAGTTATACCCAAAAAATTTTGTATTTGATACAAGTTTTGACCTGTATTCATAAAACGATACAACACTTTCGTATATTTACAGAAAAACCAATCATGCCCGAATTTAAAATTCCGGTTTTGAATACCCGGAATTTCAAATTCCGGTTTTTGCGTATTCGGATTTTCAAAAACCGGATATTGCATATTTGGAATCTGGAAAACCGGCTATTGCGTATTCGGCAAGTGAAAATCCGGGTATTGCATACACAGTTTCTGAAAACCTGGGTATGAAAGGCACCCGATTTGGGGGCACCAGCTCGAGCAATACAGACAAGAAAAGCAACCTGAGCAGAAGGAAGCAAATGGGATAGGAAGCATACGGAAGTAGTACATGAAAAACAAATGGGATAGAAAAGCAAACGTCACAACCACTCCATACCTGGATTTCCATCTATAAATATAAATAGGAAGCCCGCGCAAAGATGGCAAAAAATAGAACACACCAAGAGACAAGAGAAGAACAAGATAAGAAATATAGCATCCAAGCATTCTGAGATTAGCATTAGTGTTTCATTTCCAATTCACAAATCTATACTATGCCAAGACATGTGACTAAATAGAGAGCATTATTCCCTTTCAGCGTATTTTTACAATCTTGATTAACTTCACGCAAAAGCAACGTCAATTACATTCGTAAACTCAATCTAGGGATTCCGGGTCTTGAACATCGATATGTACCTCCTTTCACGATCACACTGTACATAAGTAATAGCTTATACCAGTTAATTACAATACGAAAGTCAGCATAGTATGATTAGTATGTCAAAACAAATAATAAAATAGATGTATGATCGACAAAGTTTTGTACCCAAATCCCACCGTATCATTTAACCCTTCTTTCTTCCCTCAACAGCAGGGAATGAAATCTCGCCGAGATATTCAAATCTCGGACCTTTCCGAATTTCATAATCCTAGCGAAATTAAGAAAACCTTAGAAAAATTTAAAGTGCTACATTACCTGAAATCTTGGTGAGATCTTAGTATATTTGATCAAAATCTCGGTAAATTTGACCGTGATTTGAACAAAATTTGACTGGATTTGACAGGATTTTGGTCGGATTGGATTCTTCAAGTCGTTTTCCGTTGGGACAATCGGTAAATCATAATTCCGATGAAATTAAAAAAAAACCTTAAAAATTCAAAGGGAGACAACAACTAAAATTTCGCCAAGATCTCAGCATTTTAGACCAAAATTTCGGTATTTTGAATCGAAATCTTGGAAATTTCGATTAAAAAATTACCGGATTCAAAATTTCTTTTTTGTATTTCGTTCGGATTTTATCCAAGAAAACAAGATTTGCCAAAATTTCAAATTTCAAAAGATACCAAAATAAAACTCTAAAATAAAATTTGAAACCTTACTCAACAGGCACCAGCAACAGAAGTTCACCTAACCTTTTCTGAAAAACCAGATCTCGCACGCACACACTCACCAGTCACCGTACCTACCTTAGCACTCTAACCTCTCCTGCAGACACCTGTCATTCAAAGCGAGCTGCCGTTCCACACCGCCGTTTAATCAGTCAAGGACGTTGCCGCCGTCCATCCAGGCCGAGAAAAGCCTCGGGGCTAGTCTCACACACTACGTTATCGACTCAGCTCAGCCGCAGAAGATCTCGCCGCCGGCCTCGCTCGCCCGTGCCAACGTGCCGCTCATCTCGATGCCCGCCGTGCCATGCTACGCAACTGTAGACTCCGGCCTTGGTTCATACTAGTTACATGTCCGTGCATTGCTACGATAAACAAAATTGATAACGAAAAATAAAGATTAAAAAATAAAAAAATTATTTCACAAGATCAAACATATATCTTTAACGCTTCTTTGCGAAATTCGTGATTAAAGCAACGCTTCGTTTTTTGCGTAGGGCAATTAAGTAGGGCAATTAAGCAGGGCAATTAATGACGTAGGTAGAACTCACCACTGCCACCAACTGTTGCTTTATAATAGTAGAGATACAAGTTTGTCGTATTTTATCATTTTTTTCAGCCTCATCTAAAGTACAGGCATTGAAATTGAATTCACACTTCGATTAATAAAAAAAATATATCATACTTTTTAGGTCACCGACGTATAGGAGCTAAATAGTAGGAAAAAAAATCTTGTCATAAGTATAGTTATAAACTAAATAGACGTCTACCTTGATAAAACTTGTCTAACTTATGTGGGACAAAGTGTAGCAAAGTTTGAATGTAACCAAACGGATTCTCTATCTCAAACACCCAACAAATAAAACTGAAATAAAACCATTTATTTTCATCTAAGAAATAATTCCGATACTTCCTCTCTTCTCTTCACGATACAAAATCATTCTAGATTTTAAATTTTATTTTTGAACACATGTTATTTTACAATTCTAAGGTTTTTTTTGGCAAAATATCCGGTGCAACCACCGTTTTTGTGCAACCACCGTTTTTGTGCAACCACCGTGCAACCCTACTAAAAAAAGTTTCAAAAAATTCTGAAAAAATCATGAATGTACATCTCAACTTACCCCATCTACGTATAAAATTTCATGATCAAATACGTCATATGCTAGAAGTTACAAAAAAGACAAATTTTGTGTTGTCTACTGTAGCAAGATTCCAAGCGAAAATTTGTCTTTTTTATAACTTCTAGTATATGACGAATTTGATCATAAAATTTTATACGTAGATGGGGTAAGTTGAGATGTACATCCATGATTTTTTTCAGATTTTTTTGAAACTTTTTTTACTGGGTTGCACGAAAACGGTGGTTGCACCGGATATTTTACCCTCTTTTTTACTATTTTCAATGCCTAGCATTTTTTTAGATATATGGATTAAATAGTAAGAAATTAAAATAAAGTCTATTCTGGATTGAGCATTTCCTATCGTAAAAATAGACGGAGACAAAGGAGCTGAAGAAAAATAAAAAGAGGCTTTGTTTTGGTTTGGACTCCTATTTATAGCCAACATCCAGAAAGCGATCTCGCCAAGTCGCCTCCTTTTTTTCCTTCTTTCCAATCCTCGCCTACCACTGTTCCAATAATAAAAATCCGGCTGAATTTCTTGATTCGATTCGATTTCCTCGCGGGTTCACGAGGCGCTCGCGATCGGCGGCGGGCGGAGATGGTTGCTGTGGCGGCGGAGGGCCCGATCCGCGCGGACGCCGTGCCGGCGGCAGCGTCGGCGGGCGAGGCGGAAAGGGTGGATGCGGCGGCGGCGGTCGGGAAGGGTGTGGAGGAGGAGGTGGGGGAGTACAAGAGCGACGTGAGGAAGCTGGAGGAGCTGTTCAAGAAGCTGAACCCGTCCGCGGAGGAGTTCGTGCCGCTTTCGCGCCGCCGCGGCGGGGACGGCGGCCAACGGCTCTCGGCCGACGCGCCCGTTTTCGTGTCGCCTGCGATCGACAACTACGTTCACCGCCCGGTACAGCAGCAGCAGATGCACGTGCTGCAGCTGGTCGGCGCCGGAGCTGGCGGTGGCATCGGCGGGGGGAGGGACTCCAGCAGCGACGGATCCATCAACGGTCAGCCGAATCGACGGGTAATCGCCGAATTGCGAACTCGGTTTCGGTGCGAACTCGGTTTCGGTGCGATTTGTTTCCACGGGTAATCAGCGACGGATCGATTTGGGGTTTAGGGTGACGTTGATGGATTTGGAGTTGTTGTCTCTCACGCGATCGTCTCGAAAGTTGATTCTTTTTTGGAGGTTTTTAAGTAGCTCGGTTATGATATCGGTATGATCAATTTAAGATGACACGAACTTTATTTTGGTGGATGGATTTTTCTCAAGGATAGATCGACTGACTTGATCTTCCCTCTTATACAAGAGGTGTCTAACCGATGCATTTTGGATGATTGTTTACTTGTGATTCCTTTCATGCAATGCTGATCTTTTACTGGAATCATGTGATTGACTCCTTTTTATGTTGTACTTTTGTTGTTGTTGTTGTTACATTATCACAATAAATCGTTTGTCAATGCTAACTGTACTGTCAGTTGAAAGTATTTGGGTATGGTGAGAGTGCTTTTTTCTGGTGATAATGATAAGCTACATTTGATCTGTGGTTACAGAGAAGGAATGGCTTCAACCAGGGAAAGAGGAGGATGGGAGGCCGACCACGGCGAGCTGATAGGGAGGATAGTGTGCGGCGAACTATCTATGTCTCCGACATTGATCAACATGTGAGAATATCAGAGAGAATGAACTGCTATATTTGGCTTTTCTATTTTCTCCTCGATTGATTGACTCCCGAATACCCGATTGACTTGCAGGTCACTGAACAGAAGCTTGCGGAGGTTTTTTTAAACTGTGGACAGGTATGCCCTAAGATTTCTTAATGTTAAATAAGCTTATGAGGAAATATTATTTTTCTTTGTCTATATCCTGAAAACAAAACAAGTGAGTGCCTGAATGGAAGAAATTGTTTGTCTTTTCTGACTTAATTGATTGCTAGTGAAGAATTCAGATATTTGCTTAATAAAAAACTGTGATGAGTTTTATATTTTGTTGGATATTTCTGATCAAGTTAGAGCACTGACAAAGTATGGATTAAACTCATTTTTGTTTGTACCATAGCAGCAAAGAATGAGTTTGCATTAATAAGCATGAATGTACGATTAATATGCTTTTCTCGAAGTGAAATTTAGTTAGGTGCCACTCTAAAGTTCTGATTCAATTGAATGCCAATCTAAAATAAGCACATAAGTTATTTGCCATTTCCTATGAATTCCCTCTGTTTTTTAAAATTCTGTTTTTACTTGTTTTCTCATTTTGTTTAGGGCAGTTTTGTCCTTGCCAAGAGATAACTGGTCTAACCGAACCAAGAAACATGGTTTAACTTTGTTAATCAATCAGTTAGTACAATTAAGTTGTCATTCATGAACTAGCAGATTTGTGCTACATCAACTTGCAGCCAGGAATTCCTGGTTCTGCCAAGATGTTTCTGTATATGGGTAACATTGAATGGTTACCTTTTATCCCGTTGTTGTTATTATGGTTATTTTCTTACAACCTTCTTCTTCACTTGTAGGTAGTGGATTGCCGCATCTGTGGTGACCCAAACTCAGTGCTGCGTTTTGCCTTTGTTGAGTTTGCTGATGATGGTAGTAGCTTCAATATACAAGTTGTTATCTGTTATGTTCTTATGTTGTTGTAAGCAGCAATCCTGATTAAGTTCTGCTTTTTCTGCAGTTGGTGCAAGAGCAGCTCTAACACTCGGTGGAACCATGCTTGGTTATTATCCTGTCAGAGTGCTGCCATCTAAGACTGCGATTTTGCCTGTGAACCCTAAATTTCTTCCTCGAGTAAGTAAACAGATTTGAGCACATAATTTTGTGTAAAATTAAGAGTATAGTACTTGCTGATCTCCAAGCTCTGTAATAATATTGGCCTTAATGTTCTTTTTGTGCAGACAGAGGACGAGAAAGAGATGGTATCCAGGACCGTGTATTGTACTAACATCGATAAGAATGTATGCTGATCTCTCTATCATTTCCATTATGCTTATAGTCGCACATGTAAATCTAAGTCATTTAACAAGAAGGCCTGCAAAAATGAGTAGGATGTTCTTGTGGAAGTTTTGAATGAACAACCTGAAGACTCACAAGATATGTTAGCATTGTGTAATCACCACCCAAGTAATCTGATCTGCTACAAGTGTCTGGAACAAAGGGATGGTGCAAATGTGATAGCAGTTAGTTAAGAAAGCAGTGTCTGTTACAAACAATAATTTTTTTAGTTTGCACTGAGAAATGATAATTATAATTTTGTTTCTTTAGCCAGAGTTGAAATCCTGCTGATTCGAACTAATTTACACCCAGTTGGACAGTTACGATGGGTCCTTGCCCGTTCTTGCTGATTTTTTAGAGTATTCCTTAAAGAAAACGCACGATTTCATCATACAGATAGAAAAACTAGTCAAGGCTAAAAAAAGTTAGCAGTAAAACGGACTGGGTTGTTTGGATGTGCACACAGATGGAGGGTTGATACGAGATCCTAAAAGTAAATGGATGGATTATATCATGTCCACAAGGGAATGTTTTTGAAACCCGTGCCTTTTATAGTAATATAGGTGTGTTATAAAAAAGTAAACCTTTATGTTGTAATGCTACTCTGCCATGACCTTGAATTAATATTTAATTATTTGTAGCTATATTCTTTTGTTTGGTTCTTAGCTTTGAATATTTCAATTGTGATCTAGAATAACAATACATAGTGAATACAAGGACAATTTGAAATGCTAAGATCCAGATATGTTTGTGGTTCTTTCTGTATTCTGATATGATGGTTATGCTGCAACATTCTGCTTTCTTAATAATTTTTTTTTTTTTTCTAACTGTGTAGGTTGGAGAAGATGCTGTAAAAAATTTCTTCGAGGGAATGTGTGGTGAAGTATGTCCAAAAGCTTTTATCTTCTGGACATATTTTTATATGATTAAGCTTGAATAATTTCATCAAATTTTTGGTGCTTTTCTTTTTTATTTAGGTTGCTCGACTGAGGCTGCTTGGTGATTATGTGCACTCCACATGCATAGTGTTTGTTGAGTTTGTTCAAGTAAGCAACAAGGAGATTTTACTTTAATATATTACCAGTTATCAATAATATATCTTTTTATCATCATTGAAATACTGCTAATTGATTAGAAGTGAACAGTGCAGAAACAATTGAACTTGTTGTCTGTGTTTTTTAATCCAAAGTATGTAGATTGCTAACAAGTTGTACATAAACAATCGCAAGTGGAAAGATAAAACTGAAACAACATTTTTTTTATAATTATCCAATTTCTTCATAGTTTTGTGCTATACAAGAATGCTATTTTCACAGTTCAACTTAAGTTGACCAGCCTTTTGCATTTGGTTTGCTCCAAACATTATTATTATTATTATTATTATTATTATTATTATTATTATTATTATTATTATTATTATTATTATTATTATTATTATTATTATTATTATTATTATTATTATTATTATTATTATTATTATTATTATTATTATTATTATTATTATTATTATTATTATTATTATTATTATTATTATTATTATTATTATTATTATTATTATTATTATTATTATTATTATTATTATTATTATTATTATTATTACTGTCTTGTTTAGATTACATTGGTCATTTCTTTGTACTGAGTTGCCATAATCTTTTGATTACTAAGGATTAGATCATTCAAGTAAGGGCTGCTACCAATCCGGAGTATCACCAACGTTTGAATTAGTTATGTTGTGTCGTGTGGCAAGATTAAAAAATGTTTGAATTAGTAATATTGTGTTGTGTGGCAAGATTAAAAAGTGAGTACCAAAAGCTGAAACATTGTATAAGATTCATATCATAGAAATTGATGTCATGGCAGTCATGCCATCAGGAGTTCTTAACTGAATAACTGATCAAAGTTAGGAGATCACTATCTGATGATTGCTTCACAATTTGTTGTAATTTTAGCTATGTTTACTTCTGGCCTTACCTTTGACCTTTGTGTGTCACTGTGTCTTGTTCCTCTTGCTTCAGTTCCATTACCTTTAACAATCATCTATAAGCTTTTCTAGACATTTTATACCCACTTTCACTGTACATGTTTGATGTTTCATTATAAGCATGATGCATTAAAGAGCCATCACATTCGGATTAGTTTTTTCTCTGGTGTATTCCTGTTTATTTTTAAGATGTTCATTGATGAAAACTGTACTGGTGTAGGTTAGATGTTTAACATGCAGTTTGTTTTGACAGATGTTAACATACAGTTGCCACTGCTTAATTGAATCTAATTGACTTTGTTAGGATGACTACCTGCATGGATTACCTAATTTCTGAAGTTTGTGAGCAAAATACAGGGCAATGAGATGAACCTGTGTTGGTGATAGTAATTGATTTCTCCTGCAATGTAGCAACATAGCAATTAATTTCGTAACACAAATGGTGCTGATTGCTGATATCTAATTATATCTCCTGGAGGGATTTGCATTAGACTTGTCAAACCCTTGTTTGTTTTTACTGATCTGGGCTTCGCACAGGAAAACCAATAAGAAAAATAATATCATAGTTTGCTAAATTTCTTTGAATATGAAATGATTCTTTTCTTAGAAGTGATTATCATTCTGATAACATGTTAATAAAAGAGTTTGAAGTAGATACAGGAGTTTTATTTTATTATTTTTGAGAAACAGTAGGGAAGGACGCTACTGAATTTATATTATATTAAATACTAAAATAAACTGTATAAAGAGAGTCTACAGGACCTGAAACAATGAGAGAGAACTTTGCAAAGGTAGAGACATAAATCCACAAGATGCCTGAAGGAACAGAGGCTTTAAGATAATAAAAAACTGAATCGGCTAATAAAACTGTTAAACCAGAGAGAAGTACCGATGAGATCATCAATTATTTAAGGGAGGCAACATTGCTATGGAAGTCCTCTCTTTTCAGCAGTGCCATATCCATCATTAGAAAAAAAAATATAACTGTGTTTGTTGGGGTGACATGGGGACTTTGTCAACCCAGTTTATCGTTTGTTATTTAACACTTGACAATTCTTGCTGTTCTCTTTGCCACTACTTGTTCTGTTTTTGTTTACTCTTCGGCATGAAACCTGCAATTTTGGCCCCACGTTGACCTTTTTAATCTTTGTTCATGCAGGCAGAGAGTGCTATTCTAGCCCTGAACTGCAGTGGCATGGTTCTTGGCTCGCTTCCTGTCAGGCAATAACCTACTTCCTGCGCATGTTCCAAACTATTGTAACTTGTTGGGGTCATCAATCATAGCGTACTATTTTCTTACTCTATTTGCGCAGGGTGAGCCCATCAAAGACACCAGTCCGGCCCCGTTCGCCCCGTGTGACATCGCACTGAATCCGGCCCTCATCAGAAGCCGTCGTCCAGGGCAGCAATTCCGGGCAAGCAAGCCCCTTAGTCGTGGCCTTAGAGACCGTTCACGTCGCGGATCAGTAACTGTCGTTGAAGAGTGTTACCCTTTTCTATCTAGTCTAGTACAAGGCCCTTCCTTGCTCATGTTCCGACACTAGAGAGACCCATCTGTATGTTCGCTGGGAGCTCTATTTTTACTTCCTTCTTTTGTTAAGTATGGATGGATGCTGTAGCAGCCTTGACAGGCATTGGGACAATAATGTCTATGGCTTCTATTTACAGATCTTCTGTGAATGGTTCTCACGCTGATGTTAATGGTTTATCTCAAGATTGCTGCACTTGAATGCTGTGCTTGCGTTGGCTTGTCATATTTCAGGGCCTTGTCGTGGCATTGTCTGAATTAACTAGGGTATGTGACTGGGTTCAGCTCTTGCGATGCATTGGGTTTGAATTTTGGAAGTTGGTCGGAAGAGTGGCGCTAGCAGCTGTGGGTCAGGTTCCTGGTGAGCGTGTTGGCTTCTGCTATGGCACGAGTATGCCTGCATCTGCATGGTATGCTCATATTGTATCTCTTGGGAGGCAGGGCCTGTTTGGTTGGAGATCCGAGTGATGTGGCTGGCAAAAAGACGTGCTTGAAACAGGTCAAGAAGTCGGATGATTTTTGCCTGGTCGGGCAAGAAGATCTGATCACGAAACAATTACTCTTGGTGCGTGAATATGCATGGTGTGCTCCAACCAGAAGAGGAAACCCAAGACTGAATCTGCACCACAAAATGTAAAACAAATTAGCAAGGCTATGTTTGAAAAGCGATATTTACATAGTACAAATTAGGAGTATATACAGCATATACATGCTTCGCCTTGGTGATGGAAGAGAGTGATTCGGGGCAATTCTGAACGGTGTGGAGGCAAGCGTGTGCTGACGTGCTAGTCTTACAGAAGAGGTATTCTCTCCGCCGTCTTTACTAGCTACAGATGTTGGGAAGCTTAAGAGCTAGCTTCTTTGCATTAATACCTGAACCCCTCCATAAGCAATGTTCTCTGTATTTGTCAATCTATTCAATGATTTTCTTTGGCGGCTTCAAACCGCACATAAAGAATGTAGGCAACAAAGACATAACTGAGTTCACCATGGTCAAATTTTCCTCCATTTGACAGGGACGCTGAGCAGCCGGCCACCTTTGTACTAAGGGAAAGAAATCCTCCACTACTTGTTTGGCGCGTCTAAGAGGCAATCCAGATAAGTGAAGCGAAATTCCGTAGCACCACCAAGGTTGATGAGGGGCATGGAGACTGGAGAGTTCACCTCCTTCTGGTTTGACCTCTGGATCAGTCGGTACGCCCTAGCTCTCCTTTTCCTTGCACACCTTACGCACTCGACGCGCCCTAATATCTCTGTCGCACACCACCCAGGATCTTCAGCTGCATCTCCAGCCTAGGCTAACTACTGTCGCGAGCACGGAACTAGTTGCGCTCCGGGAATTGGTTCGGGCCACCACTCTGCGCCTGATCAACGGGACGTCCAGACTCTTGCACTGACCACGGCGGTTGCCTACTCCCCGGCTTACACTGGCGAGGACGACGGCGCGTTCTCCATTGTTGTTTGGCGCAAATATGCTCCCTCGCGCTGCTGTTTCTTCCATTGGCACTACTAAAAAAAATTTATATTAGACCGTTCTTTACCGATGGTTTTAGAAAACCATATGTGATAACATCTTATCACTGCTCCTTCTTGCCAAAAATTATTAGTAATAACTATCATAGTTATCAATGACGATTTTTTAGCTAAAATGGTCAGTGCAGTTTTTTGATAGAATCATCACTAACTTTTCTATCTAGTCATTATTGACGGTTTTTAGCTAGAATTATCTGTGATGATGACCTTTATCAATGACCCTTCTATACAAGGACCATCATCACTGACCCTTTAAGGCGAGAACCATCTGTGATGTTACGGTCCTTACTTTCCCCTGCGCAGTTCAATTCATCGCTAGCTCCACCCCACCATGCGACCGCCACTTCCTCATCCCCTACCATGCTCTCCATCTCAAGCTCCCACTCTTCTCTTTCACGCCATACAGATCTAGCTGACCTCGCACCAATTTGGGCGCCTCACGCTGCGGTTAGGATTCGAGGATGAGCCTGTAGGTGCGACAGGGGTGGCGTCCAAGTTGGTCAATGCTCGCCGGTGCCGTGGTGGTTCTTGCGGTGACGCTGTCGTGCTCCGGCATCTATTGCATCGATGACTTCCAAACCACACATAACAAGGTAGCGGTTGTGGTGGTGGAGCAGGTCACCAACGAGGCCGTCGACGCCTAGTAGAGGGTAGGTTGCCACAGTCGCCCTGTTGTGTTTCATTTTTGTGTTTCAACTATTGTGCTTGTGGATCGTTTGTTGTTTCCTCGTGTGAAAGGAGACCAATCGCAGGACATGCTGCTATCAAGCAGTCCGTCAATATCGCCACGAAGGGCTACGATCACGATTGTGTAAAGAATCAACCCAAATCATCTTATTTGTTCATTGATTGGCTAGATTTTCTTGCATAAGAGATTGTTGTGTGCAGAGCAACGAATGGGGCAAAATGCAGATCGTTGTACTGATTGCAGGTAGTACTGGCTGATCATTATACTGGTTGCAGATCGCTGTACTGATTGCAGGATATATATCTCACCAAGCCTTTCTTTTCAATCTCAGGTTGGTGCTCTTCTGCATAGAAGGATAGTGACATATGTGCTTCCAATCTTTTTATTTGTTATACTCTACTCAAAACTTCCACATGAGGTTATTCTACATCTCTCAATACTAGTATGATTATATTTGAACGACATTAGGCCAATCTTGCACATGGTGGATGCTATTCTGATGTTTCAGGAGCTTTGCTTAATAATTGGTTCAATTCCCAAGATTAATGTGTCGGTTTCAACGGCAGCAAGCGGACTGTAAGTATAACAAATCTAGTTCCTACAATTTTAACAGTGACAAATGCCAGGTAGGATTGATGGTAGAATTGCTGCTGGTGCTTTCATTAGGAGCTTTTTAATCTATTTTCCAGAGAAAAAAACATTTGTGTTCCTCTTTATAAAAACAATGTTATAATAATCATCAACTGCATTATAATCTTTATGTTACTGTTGCCCTGTCAGCTGGGTTACAGCTTAGCCAATTAACACATCATTCCCATGATACGCAGCAGTATCTGAATAAGGAGTGGTTTGTTGCTATTATCTTTCTTTGTCTCTAGATTTAATTGACTTTGTGCCAAACTGTACTGTTGATTTCTCACCAAGCACACGATGACATCAACATAACCATTTTATTGTAGAAATTATTGGCATGCTCATGAATCTAAGTGCTAAAAATATTGAAAAAATTGACTTGTGTATGCTAAAATTGATCCCTACACCTTACATTCACGAGACTGCTTTCCATTGCACTTGGGATGAACTTGGGATGTATTGTGTATAACCAAGACCACTCTTTTAAGCTTTTTGCTTAAGATGGTCGAATACGGCTTGAGTCAATTAAATTGAAAAATGCAAGATAAAATTGAGGAAGAGAGTGAAACCTAAGAGATTTTTGTCGATGGCTCCTAGTCGAGGTTATGTTTCACTAGGATAAACTCTCTAAACCTCAAGGTTTGCGGAGAAGAGTGAATCCTAGGAAGACTATGTCGATGGCTCCTAGTCGAAGATGTACTTCACTAGGATAAGCTCTCTAAACCGCATTGTTTGCGTTAAAATTTAAAATTTGCACTTAAAAGATAATTGAGCAAGATTGTTGTCTTATGCACTTATAGCTTCCCAATGTGTTAACTAGGTTGAACTCTAGTATATCCATTTTATCCTTACATAGCTTTACTTCTAGTCTTGAAATTATGCTAAATGTTGCTCTTGTTGAAATCATAGGAAAATATCATAACTTCTTTTGTGCTAGTTAGGAAATATTGAAATATGAATTTGGAATGACGTAGTGTAGCATAATCTAAACTTGAGTAGCTTGGTGTCATACTTTGTATAAATGGTCATTTGGATAATCTTCAAAGCTCATTTAGGTGCATTTCATGCATACATGCTTTCCTTTTATGCCTATATTGCCAAAGGGGGGTAAAATATGAAAAGGTATCATTAGAAATAGGGGGAGAAAATGCTCTCATGATCATAGTGAAAAATTATTCTTTTCTTTGGATCTTGAGCAAAATTGCAAAATTGAGCTTTTATTGAATTTTCTTAATTTTTAGAACATTTGTGGAAATCTTGTTCTTTTCTTTGATAAGTTCTAAATTTTTTCTTATCTACTTGGTCATTAACTTTCTTTCTCTTTCATTTTGGTCAAGTATGATTTTGCAATCAAATTGTTTTCTTCTTTATATTTTTAATCTCAAATTGTGCCTTTGTGTGGATTTGTCAATATACTCATCAATGGAGACATTTAAAGACCATGTGGATGTCTATCTTTGTTGGTAATGAGTAATTGACTATGTTTGAGCATGTGGTGCTCATGCTTGAGTTTGATTTGAATTGTATTTGAATTTAGAGCAATTTGGTATGCTGACAATTTCAGGGCGGCACCAGATTTTTACTGCAAATTGAGTTATGATTTTTTCTATGATTGGTTAATTGCATATTTTATCGTGCAATGTTATGTGATGTGTTTCCTTATCTTTGATAGTTGCAGGACGATGATGCGAGGTTATGGTGAGGCAGAGGATGACTAGGATTAGGCAAGGTGCGCCGAGGTCCAGACGGACGAGGATCGCTAGAGGATGACTAGAGATGGAGTTGCTGGGAGTATAGAAGACAAGAGAACGATTGAGATGCTAACTTGGAACTGCTCATATCAAAGAGAGTCGTTGGATCGTGGCTTAGTGGATAAAATTCGTTTGTTAGTATGTTTCAGGTTAGCCCATGTGGCCATGTGTAAGTGAGAGAATCTCAACTCTTGATAAGGTTTCTTGAGGGCTAAAAAAGTCATCCAATGGTGGAGATTGCTCATAGTGTTTGAATCAATCATAACCCTTGGAGGGGTTGCTTAGAATTGAATCAACTTATCCAAGGATGTAGGATGATTTATGAAGGTTATAAATAGAGTGGGAGATGGATGTCTCTCCCTTGAAGACTTTTGTGCTCCTTTGAGTTTTGACCACCTTGTTATGGGGTTTTGTAAATCTTCCATTAAAAAAAATAAACATTTTATTTTTTTACTATTCTGAATTTACTTTTAGCATTTACATTATGTCTTAAATTCAGTACTTACATTCTGCAATTTCAATTCAAGCAATTTAATTTTTGCAATATAAATTCTTGCAGTTTACATTTCGCACGTTTTGATTTGCCTTCACTCCTTCTAAATGCTTGTGGATTTTATGTCGATGATGAATGATTGCTAGATAAATCTTTTTTAGATCATATCTCAATCGTCTAAGCAATTTAATATTCTTATAGATCGCGTTTGTAGCTTTTGCTTCTTTGTGCTCTTGCTTGTTGTGATAAGTGGAAGGATATCTGAGATTATCTTGATCATCAAAACCCCACAAGCAAGTCCAAGATTAAGATTTTATTTTATTTTTTGCTTCCACTTGGTGCACTTCTTCAATTTGAAAAATGTCAGAACTTTGATATCAATCTTTGCGATTGAAGGTTGGAATATGTTCCTAACATCATAACAAGTTGCGTACTTTTGTCTTGACTAGTTCTTTGAGCTTTTGGTAGGCTTTTCTTATCTAGTAGGTGGGGAAATTTTTATTTGAGATCATTCACCGTCTCTGATTGCTATTCTGATTCTTCCAAAACATGTAGGGCTGTAAAAGTGAGTCAACTCAATGGTCAGCACTGAATAAAAAAATTGCAAGGTGCTTCTGTGCATAACTATTATAAAATTATATGAATATTAAAATATATATAAAATAAAAGTTAGATATTAATTACTTAACTATTCGCCCGGGACTAAAGCAAGGAGAAGCCAGCCAGAGGAGAGACCTATTATTCATGTGAACGTTGGATCCGAAAGGGATCGGATCGGGCGGAGTCCGGCCACTTCCCTACCAGAACCTCACGTGCATGCATCAGCAGTTCAGTTCTGTACATGCTCGATCATATCAGAGCTTTGTAGCCACCCGGCGGCGAAGATCGATCGAATACTACTTTTATTAAGATTGGGAGGTTTCCTGGATCCGGACCGATGCCACGTCGCCATCTCTGCAAAAAAACACTCGGAAAGTTCCGTTTTTGCGCTCCGGCCCGCTCATCGTCGCGTGACACCTTGCCTCCTTCTCGATCCTTCTTCCATTCTCGCCATCTCTTTTCCGAAAGACCCTCGGTTCGCCTCGCGGCCTCCGCACCTCATCCTCGATTCCTCGCTCGTTCCTGGCAGCCTCCTCCGGTTCGCTTCTCTCCGACTCACTTGCTCCGGCCGTTCCCCGCCCCGGAAGCTCCGCCGGTTCCCTGCGTCACTCCTCCCGCCGCTTCGCCGTGCGCCCTTATCCGCTTCCCTGTGCGGCGTCCTACGCCCCTTCTCCCCTACAGTTTACCAGATACGCACCCTCCCTCCCGCTTGCATTCACGGCCGACGCCTCAGCCGCTCCTCCCCGCTCGTTCGCCCTCGCCCTTCCCCTCCTTACCGCTTCCCCTCCGACAACTTCCGCAACGCCTCCTCCGTCCAGATCCAGTGGATCGACCTCTTCCTCAGCTCCAACCCCTCCTTCAACTACAGCTCCCGCTCGCTCGCCGCCACACCGAGACCGTGCATGCCCAGGTCCCACCTCTCCACTCTCTCCTTCAACCTCCGACAGGCTCTCCCCTCACCGGATACCCACCTAATGGACGCGGACCACCACCAGCAACAGGCGCAGCGCTCGCGCCGCAAGGGACAGAAGCGGAAGTTGGACGACGAGGTTGCTGCCACCGCGGCGACCCCATCATCGCTCGGTAGCGCCGGCACTGACGACGACAACGAAGAGGACGACGGCTCCGCCGGACCCGAGATCTGCTACCGCCACTCCCAGGCGGCGCTCTCCCTCGAGGTCCGCACGCAGGTTGACGCCCTAAACCGCTGCTTCTCGTGGCGCCACGCCGACCGCGCCGCCGCCAAGCGCGCTACCCACATCCTCGCCGAGCTCTCCAAAAACGGTAGCCTCCCCCACCCAACCCCATGCCCACCGCACCAATCAGTGCTTTTCTGTACCCTCTCCAGCGCCGTTACTGAGGCTGGTCTGGTTGTTGCTTTCTACGCAGAGGATATTGTGCCACCTAAAGGAGCCCCTTGCCGTGGCGGCGTCGCAGCAGGAGCAGAAGCCGCGACCGTTTGAGCATGAGGTCGAGAAGGGCGCTGCCTTCACTCTCAGTCTCCAAGCCGTAAAGGTTGCTTTGATTAATTTCCTGTTTGCGCTATAGTTGAGCTTTTGCTTCCATCCCATTGCAATTGCTTGAATTATTGTTTTGTTCTAAATTTTATGTGCGATGGCTGTCTCAGATATACCATTTCATTAGCGAAATTTAACAGGATTCTCTCCCCTTCTCCCTCATATTTCTCTATCTCCTGTAAAGATGTAACCTCTCATGCCTTTCATAAAAAAACCTTGGAACTTGATTTCAAGTTTTTAAGTAACATGCTTCAATCTACCATATTTCCCTTTAAGCAATCCATCAGTATTAATGTTTTTTGAGCATGACTGCTTCATTATTATGTGTTTAGCTAAGTTACCTTGAGAAATTTAATAATTTATTACTTTGTGTCAATTACAGATCTCTTGCTATTATCCCTGTGCATGTGTCCTGTGCACAGCCCGAGAGAGAGGTAGGCTGATTGGCCTTGAGTCCTTAAAACTCCACCCTGGTAGTCTTAGGTTTCCATTATGCTGTGTTGAGCTTTTAGATTTATTGCTTACTGCTTCCTCAAAATTGTTGATGAACAACTCCAACTATGCACTGGCCAAGAGAAAGGTACGCTAATTGACCTTGAGTCACAGGATTCTCTCCCCTTCTCCCTCATATTTCTCTATCTCCTGTAAAGATGTAACCTCTCATGCCTTTCATAAAAAAACCTTGGAACTTGATTTCAAGTTTTTAAGTAACATGCTTCAATCTACCATATTTCCCTTTAAGCAATCCAACAGTATTAATGTTTTTTGAGCACGACTGCTTCATTATTATGTGTTTAGCTAAGTTACCTTGAGAAATTTAATAATTTATTACTTTGTGTCAATTACAGATCTCTTGCTATTATCCCTGTGCATGTGTCCTGTGCACAGCCCGAGAGAGAGGTAGGCTGATTGGCCTTGAGTCCTGAAAACTCCACCCTGGTAGTCTTAGGTTTCCATTATGCTGTGTTGAGCTTTTAGATTTATTGCTTACTGCTTCCTCAAAATTGTTGATGAACAACTCCAACTTTGCACTGGCCAAGAGAAAGGTACGCTAATTGACCTTGAGTCCTGAAAACTCCAGCCGAGTAGTCTTAGATTTCCATTATGCCGCATTGAGCTTTATTCTTTGCCTACCGCTGTAATTTTTTGTTCCTTTGCATTCTATTATATATTTTTTTGCAGCCTTCATACCAAAGCAGATGCAGGAAAAAATAGTGGTTGAGGGCTTGAGATGATTTGTGTCTTTTCTACTCAGTTTGTTTATCTATGTTGCTTCCGTAAAAGTTGTTTTGAAAGTTTTACATGTGCTTTTCTTGATTCATGATTCTGGGGCTATGTTTAATTCTACATTCAAGATATTCCTATTTACTAATTGCCCTTACGTCAGCTATAGCAACTACCATCATAATCTTTTGAGTGGCATCTAAATTTTCCTTGCAATGATTTAGTTATGATGTTATGCCCAAAACTATTTCTGAATTGCTGGAGTGCTTAGCTTTTCCTTTGGGTGCGGATGTCGACTTCTAAACTTCTAATTTTATTGGGTGCTTCCATTTGTTTATCTCATGTTAGAACAATACCAGACGATTTGACATTAATAAATTCATGTGTTACCATTGTATATGTTGTCTTTGATTCTTTAATTTCTATTCAGTGACATTGTTGTGCAACAAAAAACATTATATATTGCTGATATAAGGGAAGTAATTCCAAAGAATCATTGTTTGGTACAATTATAGCACACCTCTCAGCAAATTCCATGAACAAGATTTCAATGGAGCACTTGCTATATGCTTTCTCATCAATGTTTCTTATGATTATGGTACATCCCTAGGCACACACACACATATATATATATATGCATGTATGGTCAGCTAACATTTTTGTTTTGTTGCTTTCGTTGTGAATTTATGCGGCTTACTTTGCTAGCAGAGCTTAGATAATGCTGAATGCATCGCGATTCTCAAGACCAGCAGATATTCTTAATATGACAAAAAAAACTGCCCTACTCGATGAACTGCCACTTTCATAGAGTTGTTTGCTACCATATCATGCTAAGCAATTCATTGCATTTGTTTATTGACTGTTCTATATCATGTTTGCTTTTAAAGTGTGCAAAATTGGAATTGTTTTGCAGAGATAAATCGTTGTGTGCATTTGGTCATCTTCAACAATTAATCAACATCACTAAAAAAGCATCTGATCCCCTTTTTTTGTCTTCTGTACAAGTAGGTGCTCAATTATTGATCCATGTATTGTAATATAGGTAATCACCTCTTTTTACTCTTTCTGTTTGTAATTTTGTCGACCAATAAGTGGTTAAAGTTGTTGTTTGATTTTACTAATGAAGCTGTTTCAAGCAGTTGGTTCATGTATAGCATTACCTCATCCTTTCTGAAATACATGTCCATGTTGACCAGTAGATATGAAAGATTTGGTGTTGTTCAGTTCATCACTGAACAGAGTCCAAATTACAGAAAGTTCTTAGTGTGTTCTTCATTCATTTTGTCCAGTTAATTAATATTGATTCATTCTTACTTCATAGTTACCTACATTATTCTTATAATCATAGCGATGCATCATTATAAATTAGTCGACCCTTATTTTTATTACGCTACTTAATCTAATAGTCATCCTTTTATTTTTACTGTGCTATTTAATCTATGTATTTGAGCCCAACTTTAGTGGTTTCTTTTGTTATGCTTTGTAAAAAAATATCTATGGATTAGGTTAGCTTATGATGTTTTTTCTATATGAGTTATGATTATATTGACACTAGAATTTAGACTATTGTGTGCCTCCTGGTTTTTTAAATTCACTTTTTTTTTTTACTTTGTTATACACTTTTTCTGGAATGCATTACCTCATCTTAATCTCTCCGTCATCTCATAAGTTACTATATTTTTCGCAGATGCTAACTTACGCGGCGTGTCGCCGCGTACCCGTTTCTAGTATATACATATACGTCACGTATATACATGTACGTACCTATATGTATATACGTCACGTATATGTATATACATATACGCATAGGAAGCCCATTTTATACTCCACATGTATGTACTCCCTACCTCTATTTGGTTGATAACAACTTCCTAATCAGAAGGAACTAGTTAACAACTTCTACTAATGGAGTATGCTTCTACTTGCGTAACATTAGTTAATGTGTGTGTGTAGAGAGAGAGAGAGAGAGAGAGAGAGAGGAAAATGGTTTCTTACTCCTTGGTGTATGTACTTTCACTCTCAATACACTACTTAAATGATGTGGTTATACTTCTTTATCCCTTTTAATATACTATAATATTGATTATAAGATACCCCAAAGTGAGTTCTACAAAAAATTTCATCAAAGTCCACCCTTTATAGCATAATTTGTTTATATAGTCTTTTTACATATAGAAAAGGTATAAAAAAAATAAAGGCCTCCGATGATTTTTTTTTCAACAATGTCGCATTGTAGTATATTAGAATTATTATTGAAGTACATTGAAAGTGACCACATGGAATCGGAGAACCGCTAGTCTGTCCACATGTTGATTTTTTTGCAAAAAGGTCCTTCATAAATTCTAAAATTATGATTAGATCCTTTCACTGATTATTTTGAAAAATGACCCTCTAGTTCTGTAATATTTGTGAACATGTCCTCTACCAAAAAAATTTTCAATTGCAAATAGGTCTTTCGCCGTGGTTTCGAAAAAAAAAGACAGTTCAGAGCTAGCTAATTTTTCTAAAAAAAACACCATTGAAAAAAAATCAATATTATATTTTTTGTAACAAGAATCTCTGACTAAATTTTATACGGCGTAGTACCACACGTGGCTCAACCTAGTAAATTCCTCCGGTCTGGTTTGGCCCGACTGGGGAGCTGGTTAATGGATGTCGTGCAGCCACCTAACAACTGACCGTCGCAAGCCAACAACTACCAAGAATTTATTTTTATTTAATACTTATTTTAAATCTTTTTTTTCAAAAATAATCAACAGATTTTTTTTTGCGAAAGTAGGCACCCGTCGCCCCAATATGGGGCGATCGCCCCATATTGGGGCGATAGGTACCTGAATGCAAAAAAACGTAATTGCGAAAATGGACACATGAAGGACTAGATTTATAAATATTTTTTGCATCCAGGTACCTATCGCTCCAATGTGGGGTGATCGCCCCATATTGGAGCGACGGGTGCCTACTTTCGCAAAAAAATTATTCCGTTGATTATTTTCGAAAAAAAAATTTAAAATAAATATTAAATAAAAAAATTCCAGCTACCAACATGTACGCAACCACTACATCGATCCATGGGGAGAATGTACGATTTGTATGTGATACTACTCTTTTTTTTTTAGAACGTACACACTACTGGTATTTTTGGCTGCGGATCTAACCACATGACCATAAAAATGACCTTCCAATGGGGTAAATCTTACGCTTGGCAGCCAGTTATTTTAGCCAAAACGTCAAGCTGCTGTATGGATGATACACAGTTTACAAAACCAATTTGTACCCAAAAATCTCTAGTAGCTTGGCACCAAAAATTACTTAAAAATCGCTAGAAATCGAATGAATGCCGAAGTCAAACTCTCTGATTCGGCAGTAATTTTTTTTGAAAATGATAGATTTTACAGATTTTCGACGATTTTTCTTCAAAAATCGGCAAACTAAGTTACACCACTTTTCTTACTGGTTTTCATCGATTTTTGACAATTTTCAACAATTTTTACCAATTTTATTCGATTTTTGGCACACTCGAAGAATTTTAGAAAAAATTTAAGAAAAATTGGAACAAATTGCAGAAAATTACATAAAATCATAATAAATTCCAATTGATCTATAAAACATCTCAGACAAATTTCAATAATTTTTTGAATTCAGTTAGTGCTTCTGTAAAATCAAAAACAGCAATTAATGAAAATGAATAGAAACACTGTCGATTTTTATAAAAATTTACAAGCTTGATCATGATCTGAAATCTCAATGATATTAGAAAGAGTGCCCAAAGATCATGTAGTAAAATTTCTAGAAATATTAGACTTCATTAGTGCTCCTAAAAAATCAAAAATAGAAGAGAATATACAATGACAGTAGCACTGTCAGAATTTTTTAAAAAATACATAAGTCTGATCATCTTCTAAAAATTTTACATAATCATTATAATTATCTCACAATCTCACAAAAAAGTTTTTAGAAATATTAGACGTAATTTGGTACCACTAGAAAATCAAAAATAGAAGAGCATATACAAAAATAGTAGCACTATCTGAATTTTTAAAAATACACAGGTTTGATAATAATATAAAAATTTTACAGCATCATTAGCATTGCCTCATGACCTCACACAAAAAATTTAATTTTTTTTAAAGACTTTTCATAAATTTTTCTAATTTTTTTAAATTTAAATCCCACCAGTTTACCAAGCAGTTTCAAAAATCAAACCGCGTCGATATGCGATCAATTTTCGATAATTTTTCAAATCCTGCTCTGGTATCCCTACTCCGATGCTACTCTTACAATAGCGTGCCTATGTATATCCTAAACCATATTATGAAAAATATAAATAAATAAATGCTTTATACATTTATTTTTCCAGAGAACCACCCAGTGGCAAATTCTATGCTAGGGGATCAAAATGACAGAGATCGTCATACCCATGAGAAATTGCCAATTTCTATCGTCAAACATGACATCTCCATATTTTTTTTTGAAAGACAGCTGAAGCTATTTTTATATTAGCAGGAAAGAAAACATAATTACAAGGCGCAAGAGACTGTGTCTAAGAGAGAATGAAGAGGGAGAAGAGAGGAAGGGAGAAAGGAAGAAAAAGAGAAAGGAAAAAAGAAAAAGTAAAGGGTCCTGTCAAGGAAGATGTTCTACTACATTTTTAAGCTCATTTGCTCCCGCGCGAATCCATTGTGCGGCATCATCCTTGATTGATTGAATGATGTTTTCATTGGTTGCCCATTTATTTTGGAAGACTCTATTATTGCGTTCTTTCCACCAATTCAAGATCAAATAAAAGGAAAATTATTCAAAGGCCAAAGACTAGCCTAGGCTAAACTAGAGCTAGTAAGGTGTCTAGTCTTGTTCTCCTCCTTGATGTTTGTTGAAATATTCAGAGTCTGGTATAGTGGTATTTCTGTTTGTAATCTCAACTGCTAGTGTGCATAGTTTGTTGGTAGGTTAGAGCACCTGTTGCGCTAGCTTTCTGTTTTTCGTCTCTGTTTTCGGTTGTTACTGTTGGGAGATATGACAATGTAAATGATACATGAAACCTACAACACAAGTGTGGGATCTCTCCTCTGTTTCTTATTCTTCTACTACCTAAATCTTCTATATGGTGTCAGATCCTTGATCCAGAATCAGAAAACACCAGCCAAAATGTCCACAAGAAGTGCTGCGATGAGTCGCTAACACCAATGCCATGAGCTCATCTGCACCTGGCCTACTGCTAATGCCCACACCAACTTTTAGCCACCTCATTAATTTGAAGCTCACGAAGGAGAAACAACTACTGTGGAAAGCACAATTCCTCCCTTATGTTCGTGAACAATATCTTCTGGGATATGTGGATGGTTCTATTCCATGCCCACCATCGACTATCACCAGGACTACAAAGAGCGGTGCAACTCAAGTTCAGAACCCGGCATACTTGCAGTGCGTACAACACGATCAGATGGTGTTGAGCGCCCTTCTGTCATCTCTTTCTGAAGGAGAACTTGGTCGTGTACTATTCTTCACGGCTTCCAGAGGTGTCATCTCTTGCCCTGGAACAAATGTTCGCGTCTGGTTCTAGGGCTCGACCATGCAGATCCGCGTTCAATTAGCAAACATCAAGAAAAATGATTTGCCGATTGGTGACTACTTCAACAAGGTAAAGAAACTTGCTGACACAATAGTTAAATACCAGTTTAACTCAATTTACAGAGATTAATAGGTGGGGTCCATCTGTCAAGTTTTATTATTTTTCGAAAAAGACTGACATGTGGGGTCCACATGTTATTGATTCAATAGTTAAATACCAGTTTTGGTTTTTAAAAATTAACTCATTAATCTTAGTTGGCCCACATGTCAGTGACTCATTAGCTTAAAAGCGCTTTAATTAGATTTAACTTTAACTTAATGACGTTTTCGCCACATAGGGCCCGCACGTCAATGTTGTGTGTGAGAGAGAGGCATGGGTGCCTGACAAGCGGGGCCCCACTTGTCAGCTACTTATAATAGGGTGAGGCTTGTTGGCGGCAAATGGCGATAGCTTGAGCGGAGTGGGTGGTCCGGATAGCGAGAGGAGACTAGCAAGAGATTGCCAAAAGCTGAGCTAGGTGGCGACGGGCATGGCGAGTAGCGAAGGAAGAAACACATGTGTGATAGGTACTCAATTAAATGAGGGGAAAGCATCAGTGGTCAGAGGGGACCTCGTTTTGGGGGTTGGCAGCGAAGGAAACTCATCGAGGAAGCTTGGCGATGTTGATCATGACTGGGGAAGACGATGATCATGATGGTGTTGTTCCGGGCGGTTTGAACTGTAAACAAGGTGAGAAACACATTTAGGGAACAATGGGGGTGCTTCAACCCAAAAGAATTGGAAAATCGTTCACCAGGGAAAAGGAATTGAGCCTACTCAAGCTTTCGGCTTGAGGCGACAATGGCACTTACCGGGAGCAATGGCACCGATCTCTGGGCAGGGGGAGGAGTAGAGGTAGTGTGGGGGTGCTATGGGTGGCCATGGGGCCCTTTTATGGCCACGGAGAGGGAGGTTTGCCGCTCGGCCCGTGGGCATGGCTTCTCGGCCAAGGGGAAGAAGACAACAGCAGGGCGAGGTGCAGGAAATTCTAGCTGGCTCACAACGCGTAGGGAGGGTAGCGATGGCAGCATCGGAAAGTTATGGCTCGGCGGGCCGAGTAGCGGCTGGCACAGGGGATAGGACGGGGCGACACAATTATCGACGACTTGGCTGGAACAGGATTGCCTGGCGAGGCTGGCTATGTCGCAGCGGGGCGAGGTGGCGACGTGGCTGTGGCTTCCTGCGCGAGCGTGGCCTGGCACGCGTGCTAGCATGATAGAGCACTCATAGGCTGATGCAGGGTGTGCACCGGGCGAGGCGACCGGCTGATACGTTGGCTCGGCCAGGCAGGGGTTGACGAGTAGGCCCGGCTCGTCAGAGAGAGAGCGGGGGGGGGGGGACCGAACAAGGAAAGTGTATGTGGCTTGGGTGCATTTTCTTGCTGGAAGACTCCTTTAGGTGGGGGCACCTTCGGTTTTTGGGTTTTGTTGAATTTTAAATTTTGTGGCTAGGTATTTCTAAAATTTTTAAAGCTATCAAATTAGCTTTAAATTTTTTGAAATTTTTTTGAGGTAAGCCTGAGATGAGATGGTAATAATGTTTATATAAAATTTCTAGAACTTTAACCATTATGCATTTTTCTCATCAATTCATTTATGGACTCAGTTTTAATATAACATTCTGTATTTGATTTTTCAGAAGCATCAACTCAACTTCAAAATTTATAATACAGTCAGCAGTGCCGCAGCCGGTCTTTCGGATCGTTGGAAAATATTGTTGTTTCTGTCGTTCCATATATATTTCCCAACATTGTAAAACCCATCGATCGATCGTTGGTGGCATCGTCGCTGCCTTAACATCGTCCCATTATATTAGTTGTGCTCATCATCCACGCGACGTACGCGCGCCTTACTGTTCCGCCACCGCCCACAGTCAAAACACGCGACGAGCGACACCCTCATCGCTCCACCACCCGCCACCCACCGGACGCCCAACCCGGAGCGTCGACGCTGCCACTGTCTACACCAATGTCCGGCTGTCCGCCGGTCTGAAAACCGGCTCACATCCGCCGATCGATCAGCGAATTAACCTGCAGTATAATATATAGTACGATCGATGCGCTGGAACACCATCAATCGATTGCTGACTGGAACCGCGCCAAACTCCGAAGTCAAGCGTGGGGCAGGTTGTTGGTAAAACGGTCCGCGTCGCAGGCCCTGTGGCTGCCGCTGCCGTGTCTCGTCGTTGGCATTTTTGGCGCCGGCCGGCCATGCGGCTTGGAGACAATCCCATGGTCTTCCCTCGCTGCAGCACACACGCAGGCCGGAGCCCGGAGCTGAGAAAAGCGTTGTATACTACCAGCTAGCAGGGGCGCCATACGCGAGTGCATGTCTAGCTTGCACTCGCCACAAAAGGCCAAGTAATCAGCAGGCGGTGACATGACCACAACATTCTGTTGCTCACTGCAGTGCTGCATAGCCGCCGATGTATATTGGTCAGAGGCCTGTCATCTCGCTGCCCCTCCGGTGGTAATGCTTTCTTGTCCACATCATATCGACTTCTCTCTGGACTACAACTCTCAAGCGTGCGGGAGCTAGCTAGCTAGCTATACATATATAGCCTAGCCTACACAAATGGCGCAAGGTGCTGGAGATTACAGTACATTGCGTTGTGTATATATATGCTATTCTAACAGTGTCTCCTGATCGTTAACAGTCGCTATGCACCCTTTTATGTTCTTCAGCTCGCAGGCGACACTGACAGGTCAGTAGAGAGAGGGGTGTACTGCTGCCAATGCTGAAATTAAGGGAAGAGGGTAGGCACGTCCATACTGCCAAAGAAAGTGCAAAATGACACATGCAAGGCGCCTTGATGATCTGCCCAGTTTTATGTAGGGTTCAAGTTTTAATGCACACGCATGCATGGCTGTTCAGCACTTCAGTCTCAGCTTAACCTTATGTTAGGAAAAAACAGGTCACAGTCACAGCCTCACAGGTGGTACATCCAGATAAGAGGGTACGTATTTATGAAGCCTACACATCAGGGAGCTAGCTAGAAAATTTTTAATAAAAATATACACTTTACATATATAACTCTCTAGCCTTATATAATAATTTCACAACATCATAAATCCAACCTATATTCAAAATCTGCTAAAAAGTATGATACAAATAGTTCTAAGATCTTACAAATTCTAACCACCCAAATCAAAATCAATTCAATCAATAATTTTGATTCACTTAAGAGATAATATTTTGATGTTTCTTTTAAAATTTTAGGGTGCCGGTGCATACCCAGCACCCACCTAGATCCGTGCCTGCTATACATGGAGTTAAAGCAACACAGAGAAATTAATGAAGAGTATATAACCGGAAGTCCCTACACCTCAAATAATGACTGGCCCCTACTCTTGTCGGTTTTAGTCAATTTAACTTGTCCTGGCCATTAATTAAGTACTCCCTCTGGTTCTTTTAAAATGATATTATGGATTTTCCATGTTCTCCAATATATATATATATGAATATGAATATGAATATGAAAATGGTTTCGTACTCCTGCGTGTATGTACTCACACTCTCAATATAGCTACTTAAATGATGTGGTTATACTTCTTTATCCTTTTGAATATACTTTAATACTGATTATAAGATACCCCAAAGTGAGTTCCACCAAAAATTTCATCAAAGTCCACCCTTTATAGCATAATTTGTTTATATACTCTTTTTACATATAGAAAAGAGTATATAACAAAAAATAAAGGCCTCCGATGAATTTTTTTCAACAATGTCGCATTGTAGTATATTAGAATTATTATTGAAGTATATTGAAAGTGATAAATGAGTATAACACATTCATTTAAGTGGTATACTGGAGGTGGGAGTACATACTCAGTAAAAAAGGCTTCATATATATATATATATATATATATATATATATATATATATATATATATATATATATATTCTGTTGTGATTATATAGGTTCCTGAACTTGAAAAAAAAAATTTGTCAGGCCCCTACTCTGTCGGTTTTAGTCAATTTAATTTGTCCTGGCCATTAATTAAGTACTCTCTGTTTTATTTTTAAATGATATTATGGATTTATCATGTTCTCCGAGATAACTTTGACAATATATTTTTATAAATTTATATTAGTACATTTATAATATTACCAAAGTACGATTTAGTGGAAAATTTAGCGAACTTGATCGAATTTGATCAACCCTAATATTTTTTAATATATCAATGATCAAAATTCATAGAGTTTGATCACACCGATGTAAATTAAATGCCATGTCACGAACAACAGAGGGGATAGCTATTGTCTGATGAATATATAGGAGGCACATACGGCCCTACACAATTGAACATCTTGTGCCATGTAAGATCCTACACATGAAAACCAATCTACTTGACATTTCTTGATTTTTTTTTGGAATGTATTGACAAACTTGGCTAGCCATGTACAACTATATTCTCTAGAAATAAAATGCAAATATGCGCATATACATTTCTTCAAAGCCTATGAACTATATACATACAATCTTAGTATTTCATTTAGTACTCTTTTGTTTACTAATGATTGATGTAACGCCAACGAAACGTACTAGTCTTGTCGTTCCAACTGAACTCTTCAACCCAAGGAGGAATTAAAAGGATCTGCGAACCTTCACAGAACATCGTACTACTACTATCTTAGCCGTTTTTTTGGTGTTCTAGCTAGCCGTAAATTGTTATGTAACCCACTATATCATCAATGAATTAGTGAAAACATTGAAACCCTATTTTTCGTTTAATTTCCCCTGTTTATGCGAATTGCACGCACGATTGTTCTTCAGATCAGATTAACTTTGAAATAACAGTATGCCATGCTATTAACCATATTAATTCATCTAAACATGCATGTGTGCTACAGTATAGAGCAATGCTCATGCGTACTTATGTATGGTTTTCATTGTGCTCTCAGTTTTATTCATTTTATGCATTATGTAATTTTTTTTAATTCGTACTCTCAATTTATAAAGTAACTTCTTGTTATATTTTTATTATTAAAATAATAAATGAACACAGTTTTCTGTATTGTTGTAATTTCATGAGATAAAAATTGCATCCATTAAAATGATCAATGTGAAGCTACTTTATATTACATTATGTATGAAATATTATAGCTTCTTATCCTATATATAGACACCTTTTCTTGTTCTTATTTGTCTTGCTTTTCCTTTTGTTTGCAGCAAGGAATGAAAAAGAAATTCATGCATATGAGCTAGCACACAGGTGATTACGGAACTAATTAAGCTGAATCCCAGTAGCATAAAAACTATTAGTACAAGAATTGAAGGATTAACCAATTGATGAATTGAAGTGGGAATTAATTTTTAACATTTGACATATGATTAATTAATTAACTTCCCAATGCTACCGCGACAAAGAAACTGAACTGAATGTGACCATATATATACAGAAACAGTCTTCCTAGCTTGCATGTCACTGAGCATAAGATATGTATTTATATATGGTCTGGATGCATGGTTAAATTAAATTAACAATTTTATTAATTAATTTCATGGTGCAGTGTGCAAGTTTTGGAAGGCCTTGGGACAAGTACTTGAAAGATCTCACTCCAATGCCTTGATCGACATGGTCAGATCCAAAGTACTCAGCCCCAGAGCGGCCTTCTTGCTACTGCTACCTGTCGCTGCCTCTAACCTCCCGGCATCTGCGCCGCCGCCCTCGTCGCCGCACTGGCCATCCCGGAGTGACAGCGAGAGCGAGAGCTTATCGCTGTCCACCTCCTGCTCACTTAACGCGATGCTCTTCCTCTTCTTGGCCCTGTTAGTGTCTGCCCCCACGTTGGGGCTCAGGCTTAGCTTCAAGTCCGGCGTCCAGCCGTTCGCCTCCATCGACGCCTTCGTCCTCTTTGCCGCACTCTCGATGCGTATCTCGTCGATCGCTTTGGTAGGAGCCCTCGGCTCTAGGTGCTTCTGCAACTGCACAGCGACACGACCATTGTTGTGACGATGGAAGTTACGAGGGAACGTATATTATCAATGCTAGATGTAGACAATTTTGCCTACCTCGAGCCAGGTACCTAGGGCTTCGCTTGAGACCACGGGATCTGACGACGATGTGTTAGCGTTGCCGTTGGGATGATAGCCATTGCTGCCGGCGGCGCCTCGCCACCTACACGGGAGATGGTGATCGCCCTGCGCAAAACCTGTGGAGGCCGCTGCCGACATTGTCCTCGAGAGCGGCCGGGAGCTACTGCCGATCCAATCAAAGCTACCGACCAGTCGATGGTCGGCGGCACCTGTGGTTGCCGTCGACGTCCTGTTGGAGGTGATGGCATCCGAATGCGACGTCGGCTTGCCGTCCTTCCTGAAGATCATCTCGTGGATGAGCCCTTTCGCCGGACCATGGTCATGGGCGGCGCCCGCCTTCGCCGCCGCCGCGTGCTGGTTGAACGCCCATTCTTGGTTCCTGGACGCATGAATAAGAGAGATCTGTTAGGGTTTTGACATGATCACAGCAGGATCGTTGCTGCGCATCCGTCCTTCTGCTTTGGTTACCTAAAGCTACTGTAGTTCTTGAAGTCGAATGTTTGCATGGGAGGCGGCCGGCGTTGGAGGAGACCGTAAACCCGGCTCGCCTCCGGCAAGCCAGCATTTCTCGACGCGAAGAGCCCGCCGTTCTTGTGCAGCCTGGAGGAGAACCCCGAGCCGGCAGCTCGCTGGAATAACATGTCGTGGAATTGACGGTCCCCTCGCCTCATGTGTAAGTCCATGGGCGAAAAAACTGCGAAAATTAAGTCGAAAAAACATTAGGAAATGAACAACTCCATGTCTTTTTCGATGTATACATGCTGCTGCAGAAGAGACTAAAAATGGAGAGAATCGAGATAGGAACCTGAAGATATGGGTGCCCTCTCCTGGCTGGACTCGTGGTCTAGCTTTTTGCTTCTGTACATCTGAAAAGTTGAAATGGATAGGTTCAAACACTTGTTGTGTGAAGAAAAGAAGCAGCTACCTAGCACAGCTGCTAAGTAGCATGAGAAGTAGGCCTCTTCCTAGTCGATCTGCTTTTTACCTGCAAGTGGCTTTTTACATGAGCAATATTGAGCCCCCTCACATTCATCATCTGAAGCACCAGCTTTGGGGTTGCTCCTATCAACAAATTAACAAAAAAAAAAATTAAAACCCCAATAAAAGGAAAATTAATTAGGAGATCCCCTTAATCTGCCTTGTTTTGAGAAGCAGGCTGTTAGTTTTGTCAAGAAAAAAAAAATGCACAGCAAGAACAAGAACCGACCAGATCACTTACTCTCTTGGCCGCCCAGCCTCTCTACGGCGTGGACGAACGCCATGTGGAGGTCGGGCGTCCACCGGAGTCGGGGGAGCTTAGACCGGTTGTACTGCCGCACCGTCGGCACCCTCTCGCCGCTGCCCTCAGCCTTGCTGCTGTTGTCGTCCATGTCATGACCCTTGCTGCTCTCGGAATTGTGGTTGGTGCTGCTGCTGTTGCTGGAAGTCCTGCAGCCTCCTCCCGCGACTTCACTTGTGCTACCGCCATCGTCGTCGTCGTTCTTGCCGACTTCCCCTTCCTCGCTGCCCTCACCGAAGCCCTCGTTGAGGTCCAGCACCGCGGGTGGCACAGAGTTGTCCGAAGATCTCTTCCCATCGTCTTCAAGAATCTCTACCACCTCCTCCTCCTTCACCTCCCCCATACCCTCCACCTCTCGAGAACTCTTCTCCTTCTCTATCTCTCTCTGCACCACCATGATAGGATTGGAATAATGTGGGGTGCAGGGGTAGGAACTGGGAAGGAAGAAGAGGGGAATGTGATGGGAATAATAGTAGGGAGGGGAAGAAGCATAAGCAAGCTATTGATGTAGGAATAAAATAAGGGGCAGTGAAATGGACAAGTATTCCACTACATTGACTAGTTTTCAACACTGATATTCCATTTCATCCCTTTTTCTATAGGGTGAGGGAATTGGAGAGTATACTATTTTGTGAGGGGTGGTGGGTATGCTAGGGGGATATATATAATTGGATGTGGAGGAGGGGCTGGTTATCAATTGGCAACTGGGTGTGGGGAAGGAAGCGAAAGCAGCATAGGTTGGCACTTGCCTCTAGTGATAGCAATTGTTGGTCTAACAGGTTTTGTCATATTAATTGTGTGCCTAATCCATGTGGTGTGTGAGATCGAGTTGATAATGGTAAACATCTCTAGATATTTTGGTCATTTTAGATTTGAGAATATTATAACAGTTAATAAAATGAAACATAACAGACAGGTTTAGTTACTGTTAAAGTAATTAAATTGATAAAATTAAAGGAAATTTTTAAAATAAAATAACATATGATGAAACGTGCAGCAACAACGGGTGCATCATTTCACATCTTCATTTGGAAAAACAAAGGTGCATTTTTTACTTTTAAAAAAACTATTTTTTCATCAGAAGTACATTAAATTGAGTTATATTGTTATATTAGGAGCTAATGGGTTTATTGACATACTGGGCATTTTTATTTTCTTTCTAAATAATAGTATTTAACGATTCATTTAGGGGAAGCTTTTTTAGTAATTGTACTTACTGGTACACATTAGAGTAAATCAATTACTACTCTACTGGTGACTTGGTTGGTTTACCAGGATATAAAGTTGTTCCTGGTCATTCCAGCTTAGCATGATAAACATCATTCGGATGTTTTTATTGCTGAAATCATCCAAATCTAGGACCATCGGATCATTGTTGAGATTCGGGAGTATCGATTACATCCGATCCTATGATTTGATCTAACGGACCGGTGATATCTGGGTGAGGTATCGAACGGTCTAAAATTTGGATGTTGGCTAAAACAAAAACATCCGGATGATACCTACATAATCTTTTTAGATGTGATGGAATAAGATTTGTTTTTCTTCATGCTTCAAATTTAGAGCTCTTTTACGGTACACTAAATTGAATATGAACCGTTCATTTTTTTCGATCCAATGGATCAGATTAACTAGAGTTTACTTATACTACACCTGGTAGTAGAGTAATAGAAACACCCTTAACAAATCAACGGTTAGATGTGATTTCTACTACATATTTTATACTACAAGTATAAATCCACCGTAAAATTTCTCCAAATTTAAGGCAGAAGTGAGACTCGGACTTGAATGGATGGATTCACAATCATGTGTGGCCACCATGCATTGCACCCAAGAGAGTTCTCGAATTAATTAGTACATAATTAAGTAGGTAGCCCACTTGGCTGTGTAAAATTTCCACGTACTGGCAGCTCCTTTTTTCTGCATTTTTTTTTCGGAAGTAATGCTTTTGTTTGATATGCAAACTTTATCCTTTTGAGAATTTGTGACGAGTAGTTTTGCATGCGCAAGAACGGTAACTAAGAGTCTAAGAATATTCCTTTTGTACACATGATGAATTTCGATTTTGTATATGCAAGACGAGCTAGTAAGAGCACCGGTAGTCTTTGAAAAAACGAGTACTATCCGATGTGTATGCATGCATACATAGTTTTGCAGGTGCAAGAGTATAAGCCAAGGACTTCGTCCATTGGCAGTAGTGTGAAACTACATAACTCGGACCAGTTGGTGTGGCGCGCACTGATGAATCAAGCATTTTCTGCTTGTTGAAGCTTACTAGCTTGACTTTGGACCCCGGTTGAGACATGTAAATACAAACAAAAATGTTGAACATACCATGCATGTTTGAGCACACACATATTTTAGCTAGAAATTGAGGTCACGGGCATTTACAAGTCAATGCCCACCTTCACACGCATTCTTGTGCTTCATGCATGAAAAGTAATTTAACTATGACCGGTTCAGCAAAAAGATCTCGACCGATCAACTCGATCGAATGAAACAGTAGTTGTCTCAGGTCTGCAGAAATTACAGGGTCAAAGAAAGCAACATAATAAATTTTCGGTTGCTTGGATTACCCGATTATGTTGAGCTGACGGATTTGCTGATTGATGTCAAAATTAAGTTGCCAATTTTCCACACGCACTTTGCCTCTGTCATTTGTAGGACATGTCAGACTTGAGTGCGAATGGATTGTGCTGCGCCTGTGATTCGGTTGGTTAATTTTTAACAAAACCCTATAACTGTTCCTTTCACTAGCTAGATTGTTTATACCGCAATAGTTGATTAGTTACATGATCAATTCCGTTGGTGAGTTGATATGTAACCATTCAAGTCTTACCTTTGAGGCAACGATCGATTTTAACTACAGAAAATTTACTAATACCATTTACATAGTAGTTTCATTTACATAGGGGGCTGAATATCAATGTAGTGCTAACCTCTTTCTAAGTGCTAACATCGAAAGTTCGTCATGAGCTATCTGATCAAAATGAGAATGGATCGTGATTATTCAATTTGAACATAGCTTCGCTAAAGACTAATGCCGACAACATCCTAGGGACGCTAGCACTGTTTAGATTCCTAAAATCAAACAGATGGCATTCCTTACCAGTGTCAATCAGACTACGTACTCACGATGGAGCTTGCACAATCAGACTAGCACTGAAGAAGAGGTTAGCACCAGATTTATCCCCTTCTACACATATTCCATTGTCGAAATTATAGAAATTTGGCTGCAAGCTTTCTTAAGCACATTTTTTTTCGAACAACGGGAGTACATACAAACAATACTATTCGATGCATGCAAAGTAAAAGAGGAAAATATGTTATTTGGATATATATAGCACATTAATATATGGATATAAAATATGTTATTTGGTTAACCACTTTGACATTTTGTAATACCAAAAAAATCATGAATTGAGGCAGAGTAGGAATTATATATGGCAGTAGTCACATATGTTATTGCTTATGCATCGCCATCATGAAACGATGCCCGCATTGGGTAATGTATTCCCCACCTGAATCTGTAGTTCTGTACGAGATATCAATTGCTTTTTGTAGATATAAACACCTCATCTGTCAGTTTTAGTTGATCAGTTATTGTGCGGAAAATGGTACACTAGTGTAATAGAATAATCACCTATCCGAACGTGCATATGGCACAAACTAAACCAAACACTTCAATCAATTTACAAAGGATCAAGAAATTAAGTAGATCCAGTGCAAAATTCAAGAGCATGAGCATGACAAAATTACAAGATATATATATTATTGCTCTTCTACAAGAATCTCCTAAATATCTTTCTTTAGAGAACACAAAAATTTCGCAGGAAATTAATGGTGTGATTTTGAGGAATCCTACAAAATTCTTCGTAACAAAGATATAATGTATGTTATCCCTCTAAAAAAAGATGTATATATGTTATGGTTGTAACGTCTTCAACACGTAAAAATAAACAGGAAGAGGATTGGGCTATTCGTTCACCTACAAGCGAAGTTCATATTTAATTTCCTGGAAAAAAATTGTAACGCTTATTTCAACATATAAAACATACTATATAGCTAGGTTAGATATCCGTACTCTACCACTGTGTTCATTAGAAACTGGTGACTGATCTAGTGTGGGAACAAACTAGCAAAGTAGAAAGCTGTATATGTCCATCAATCTAATCGTTCAATTTTTAATTTAAAGCCATCGAACTAACCTACAATAGCATTAGACCCGTTTGGATGTAACAACATCTCACATGAATTCTACAGAAACTTTGCAGTATATCAATACAAGTCCCGCAGGATCCCTGTGAAATTCTAGCGTTCTATTAACTTACTAGTAGTGACTTTAGTTGCACATATATGTTGTAACACACCATGCAGCAAACCAATGTTTGAGCCATAGAAGTACTTAATTTCTCTAAAGTATTGCTTAATCCTCATGGCTTATGAGAGTATAGATTAATTGCTTATTAATTAACTAGCTAATGGATTAGATTCCAGGCCTCCAGGAAGGCCATTCATGCATTGCCAGCTTCTAGCTACTCGGTCTTGAACGGCTGAACCTGGTGGAAGCTGGAGATGGTTCTTTTAGGCAACATATCCAGTGCAATTAAAGTTTCCGTGCAACCATCGTGCAATCCTACTAAAAAAGTTTCACAAAATTCTGAAAAAAAATCATGGATGTACATCTCAACTTACCCATCTACGTATAAAATTTCATAATCAAATTCATCATATGCTAAAAGTTACAAAAAAGACAAATTTTAGGGTGCATTTGAACTATTCAAGTTTGTCAGAAATTTGACTTTTTTTTGTAACTTCTAGCATAGGACGAATTTGATCATGAAATTTTATACGTAGATGGGTAAGTTGAGATGTACATCCATGATTTTTTTCAGAATTTTTTGAAACTTTTTTTAGTAGGGTTGCACGAAAACTTTATTGTACTGGATATGTTGCCTTTCTTTTATGTGCATTTGGTTGCCTGTACCAAGTGGTACATATATATGATGGTTTAAGATAGAAGTCATTCGTGTGTTTGGTTGCTTAAATGGAACTATCCCATCCCGGATCAAGTGATACAAATTTGAGGAATATTCTCTTTAGATGCTGAACCATCCCATTCACCCAAAATAATAGAACCAAATAGTACATAACCATCCCATCCCATTCAATCTCATCCCATGAACCAAACACACCTTAGAAAGCAAAGCCGCCCGTGCTCACGGAGTGACTGGCTATATTTGGGTTCCGGTCCTTCCGGATCACCCTCCACCTCAGCCGACGCAAAGACAGAATTAAACCTGACTAGCCCGTATCGACCCATGTAACATGGACTTAATTCGTTCGGCCAAAAACAAAAGATATTGTTACACTTAATACCTTTTTATGCGCAACATCTTTCACGTCGAATATGAGTTTTATAAAATAAGGCGCGAGCATGTATAATCTTAAGAATGAAGAAGATGAAAGAGAATCAAATCTCACAACCTCTCAAACCTTTTAGAACTTTTATATCATTACCCTATAAAGAATCTATTGCTAAAGAATAACTTAGCTTCTAATCCTCTCGTGCATGTTTTGTTTTAGACGAGTTGGTTTGTGGCTTCTTAGTTGATTGGGTTCTTTATGAACCTCCTAATTGTTAGCTGGACCGCCACACCTAGCGCGTCCGGATCCCAGGTCAGGCCCAACCTGAGCAGTGGGCCAAGGTCTCTTGGCCCATCCCCCCCCCCCCTAAAAAAAAGATAGCTCAATGAGGGGGTGCTCCCTCACCCTTATAAACCATGCTCAAGCCCTCCTCACAACCAATGTGGGACCAGGGTTTCACTTTTCGTTTCGAGACTACTTTTCGAGGTCCGAGCGGTACCGAAATTCGTGAAATTCGGTTCGAAATTCGTTAAAAACCGTTAGGTTCGAAAGTCAAATGAATTTGAAATTTAGTCGAAAAGTCTCGAAATCTCCGAGCGAAATTCGCTCGAAATGGCTCGAAATTCGTTCGAAAAGGTTCGAAATTCGCTCGAAAAGCTCGACAAACCGCTGGGTTCGAAAACCGCTCGAAAAGGCTTGAAATTCGCTCGAAAAGACTTGAAAACCGATGGTAGTTGAAAAAAGAGGGAAAATGTAGAAAAATTAGGAAAAATTGTAAAAAAATATTGTAAAATTTGGAAAAAAAAACCATTAAAGGCCAAAAATAATATTTGAAAAATTATTTCAACAAATATAACTACTAAATATAATTGAGTAAATATTGAAACTTGCAGTGTGTTGTGAAGGTGTAGTCTAAAATTCTGATTCAAATGTTGCATTTATTTGATCAACAATGTATTTCCATTTATTTTTTATGCACTATAGTTGATAGTTTAATACTTGCATTCGTGTTGAATAGCTCTCTCTCAAAATAATAGGAAAAAATGATAGACGGTTTATTACTATAGGTCTCATATAATTCTATATTGATTGTTAACAAGTTAAACTGGGGATTTTGATTTAGTATAATGATCTCTTAGCAGTTTATATGTGATTTTAAGAAAAACTCAGATGTACGTTCTAAATACAGGTCATGATTTTATGGATAGTGCTCTTCTTGTCTCATGCTGTTGGTTTTTACAAAAAAATATTGGAATTAAATATACTTCAATAAATATGACAACTAAATATACTTCAACAAATATTTATACTAAATATACTTTAACAAATATTGCTACTAAATAAATTCAAGCCTGCAGGCCGAGTTTTTCTTCTTCTTTTTATTATCTACATTTTCAATTGCTCAAATACATCTCTAAAATCCGTATTTTCAAAAAATATTCACACCAATGGTCACAGGGCTATTAATACTAATTATAGAGAAATTTTGGATAAATTTTTCCAAATTTTTTATAATTTTTGAATTCAAATTTAAATTTGAGCGAATTTCAGAACGGTTTCTCTTTTTGGCTTCGGGCGGTACGGGCGGATTTCGCGAAATCCGTTCGGATTTCAACGGAAAGTGAAACCTTGTGTGGGACTATTCCAACAATCTCCCCCTCACACATTGGGCTGAGATTATCTAGGAACCACCTGGGCCACACCTGGGCCACACCCTGGGCCCTCTGGGCTCTCCTTGGGCCACACCTGGGCTCCCCCTGGGCCACCTCCTGGGCTCTGATACCCACAACCAATGTGGGACTATTCCAACACTAATTAAGTTTATATAGCCCCCTAGTTCTCCTTTAAAGCAAATAAGAATCCTATTCTTATTAGGATTAGAAGTCCTATTAGGATTTATCTAGCATGTATTTTAAAATTCTAAAAGATTAAATATGACTTATCATATTTAACGGATATAATTGATGCGTGTATTTTCTTCTGTTCTTTCGAAAGATGCGTACTGGTGTTATCTACAGTTGCCACTTGCCAAGCTCCTATAGTTTTTCTATCGATCTGCGTGTTTGTACACAGCTTCTTCAACTTGATCTTCGATGCGATGTTTTGGACAGTTTACACCTTTGTCCTGACTCAAAATTGCTTGGCTTGAAGCACTGTGGACTGATATACCAATTAAGGATGTTAAGAATGCATGCCCTTGGGACAGGGTCTAAAAGCTTGTAACTAAACCCTTATGAATTAGTACGTAACAGAAGCTCAGTACTGTATCTTTCGATGACGAGATGTCATGAGGTGAATGAGCAATACAGTACTTTGCACAGCACTAAGATCTTTTTTCTAGGCTGCATGCACGAGATGGAGCTTGTGCTAGCTCGCTTCGCTTAGCTAGCAGCTCATGTGACCCCAAACGCCCAATCAGGCTCGAATCCAAAAGCAAGTTGTTTTTCTAAGCCGTTTCCATTGGATCGCTGACCCCCTTGTCGTGTGTATCTCAGCGTACTCTCCGTGACACGATGATAAAACAAACCTTTGTTAGTTGACCTTTGCCTGCAGCCTGCATATATGGTCCCTCTCTTGCGTAAAAGGCTTCTCTCTTCTTTTAATTAGTTACTTGCTCCGAAAGAGAGAGAGAGAGAGAGAGAGAGAGAGAGAGAGAGAGAGAGAGAGAGAGTTGATTTGGGTTGGCCACCTCATGACATGCATGGCCAAATTTTTATTTGGTTCGGAAATTCATGTCTACATCTCTGGGACATATTCTCTTTGCTTGTCGAGAATGAGTCCCCCTTGAACATTCTCAGGATTTCAACAAGCTGAAGTGTCGTCGTGCTTGGAACGTTTCGGCGCTTGCTGTAGTCTAAATTTCTGTCTCAGGTAGGGTTAGCCTAGAATTTTAGGGGTTAATCGAGCCCGAGTGGGTTATTAATTTCATCTATGTTACTGAGATGCAGTTTTGAATCTTGACCATCGAATCAACCCTGGTATATTAAATATAAAAACCCATAAATTATAGTATTATATACCTAAGTGTTGTTTTTTATAAATCTGCAGGTTCCATTTTCAACTGGCCATTCAAATTTCAAATCGATCACTTCTTTACATTAGTGATCAAACTTGCAGAAGTGAGATATGCACTAATTAATTTGTAATCAAAGGGTGTACCATCATCCACAACACTCGGCTACCGTGAAGTGTACCAAACCAAAGGGTGCAAGGAATACGAACAACCAACGAGATAAACTAGACTGGTACTATATATGAAAGAGAAAAGGAAGTTGGAAATTGGAATACGGTTTCTGTGGCCACGATTGGGGATGGTACAAATGGGAAGAAAAATGTAGGTTTCAGGCCTCATGATCAGCGCTGCTTCCGAAAAGGGAGACGGTCGATCACACGAATGCTGGTCCATGGCTGCGTCCTCACGGCTTCCATGCTTCCCTCTCAACTACATGGTGGATCGCTGGAAAGCCAAGCTAAAGGAATTGCCGGCCGGCCGGCCACCCGTGCGTGTGCGCATGAGCGTGACAAATGACGAGCTGGGCGCCAATTAATACGGCTGCGCCCTGTCTTGTGAGCTTAACCAGATAAAGTTGCCTCTTCCTAGGCTAGATACTGACATGGTTGCTTCTTTGTGGTTTTTCTTTTCTTTCTTTTCGTGATGCGGACAAGTATTGCTGGGTCTAGTTCGGTTGGGTGGTTATACCAAAAGAGATAGATCTAATTGTCTAGCTGTCATCGAAAAAAAAAATAATGGAAATGATACGAACCTTACGTCTGATATGACGTGTGACCTTCGGACACAAGCCTCGTTCGCTCCCCCTCGCCCATCTCAGCCTCACCGCCATTCCCGAACGCCACTGCACTTAGATCCCTAGCTCGCTCGCCGCTGATCTGATCCCCCAGTCCAAAGCTTCTGTCTCCCGAGCGAGCCCAGAGTCTAAGCTTTTTGTTGCTAGCCTTCGGGGTCGCCATCGCCTTGTGTGAAGCCATGGCCGAGGTCCCCGTCGTCGTCGGTGTCCTCGAATTCCGACCCAGGTAGGTTGCCTTCGCGCGCGCTTCTCCTCCCTGTTCTCGATCCCATCGGCGCGTGCCCCCTCCTTCCCGTGATGCCGCCGAGCTCTGCTCCGCCGATGGTAAGGCATTCTATTTGGACCATGAGGTGTGCTGCTCGCTACTCTTCCTTCAGTTTGTTCTTCGATTTGTTGCATGCAGTGTTTGATTTTGTTGTAACATCTCTTCACAAAGTTGCGCAAGAGGTTATTATTGCAATCTGTATTTTGACTTGTCGCATCAATATTTATGTTTTGTTGCATACGAGATGTTGAATTGTTGCACTGAGGAAATCGTTGCATCTCTTTTCAATTTTGTTGCAAATGTATTTTAGATTTGTTGCAGTAGTTATAACTGATTGTTGTGTATGAGATCTGTCGACGATCGGGGAGCAGGCCCCCGCCGAGCTTACTTGTTGGTGGAGGGACCAACTGCGACCCCTTCTCACGTGATGGGATACTCAGAGGAGTGACTTACTGGGTTTCAACGAGCAGGGACACTGTAGTTTACCCTGGTTCAGGCCTCTCAAGAAGGAGATAATAGCCCTACTCCAGCTCGTGTATATCTTTATGCGGAAAAAGTTGTCTGTGTCCCCTTCATGGTGGGGATGCTTTTATATCTTACAAAGAGGCGTGCTTGTTCAAACCCACTAACTCCACGTCCGACCAGGTCCAATCGTGGTAGCTAACGGATCCTACACTCCTGCCACGATCCTCGCGGGAATCGCAACGAACTAGCGACGGTTACGCAGCGGGTGGTTACCGACCTCGGGATCACGTCAGGTCGGCTAACGTCTAACTCCGAACTCGACCACTTCGGCCCCAGCACGAGCTATCGGTCCACCAGGCCATGCGACCTTCAAAAAGGTCCCGGCTAGGCCGTCCCTTGGAACAACCTCCTCGTGACCAAGACGGGAACGACCTTGCGCTGCTCGTGGCGCCTGGCTAGGTCGTCCAGGGGGACGGCCTTCCGGTGGTTCGGGCAGCAGTGAGACCGCGCTCCTCGTGGCACCCGAGGTAATTTCGTGGGGCCTATCCGACCCCCCGACAGCTAGCCCCCGAGGTTCGAGTGGAAGAAGGCCTTAGAAAAAGACCTTCCTCTCGGGCCTACCGTTTCCCGAGCCAGCCAGGTTGGTCGCGGCGAACAACTGCCCCGACCTCTGAGCTGTTAGTCCGCCCCGGGAGACGAGCTCGGTCCCGCCGTGCCTTGGGCGTGCGAACCAGTTCCTACCCACTGGTTCCTTCCCTCGGAAGCTTCCTTCGGTTAGTACGAACTGCTCCCCCTCGGGAACCGTCGCCTGGCAAGACAGCTTCGGTTTGCGTGCCCACGTGTCGCTCCCTGTGTTGTGGACGTCCCAACTGCCCTCTGCGCCTCTAGGGCTTCTTCGACCATAACGGCGGGAAGTCCTTCGCTTGGCTTTCTGGAGGGATTTAAAACACCGTGCGAACCCTAGCCTCGCTCAATCCTCAAAGAACGGAAAACGCCTCAAAGCATTCCTCGCTCCAACGCTTGTTTCTCGATCGCGGCGCCGCTTCTCCTTTCGATCGCTTTCTCCATTCCCATGGCCAAGTTCGGCGTGAGCAAGCTCGATAGGCGCAAGCTGGAGAACCTTGAGCGGGCGAAGTACCTCGACGCCGGCTCATGGAGAGCCGCCGGCGCCGAGGAGAGCCCGCAGCCGGAGGAAGGGGAGATCGTCTCCACCGAGCTCTACGCCGTGAACGGGCTTCGGACGCCCGAAAGTGAATTTGTCGAGGCCGTACTCGCCTTCTGCGAGTGCGAGATCGCCCACCTCCACCCAAATTCCATCCTTATCATGGCCATCTTCGCCCATCTCTGTGAAGGATTCGTGGGCGTCGAGCCTACTCCTAGTCTCTTTCTTCACTTCTACACCCTTTCGCGCACCGGCACCCCCTCGCAGGCCGGCTGCCTTTACTTCCGCCTCCGACCCACCCGCCCGTACGAGTACCCGAGCTTCACGCTCAAGGACTCCGTGTCGGGGTGGGCCGACTCTTGGTTCTATCTGAGGAAGGCCGAGGGCGGCTCGCTCTCTTACTCCGGTGCCAGGGGTCGCGCCGTCGAGACCCCCCGACCCCCGCATGGCCGAGGAGGAGAAGGTGCTCATGCTGATCAACGAGCTTACTTGCTCGGGTTGTCGGGCCGGATGTTGCCGGGACTTCGCCAGGAACCGTGTCGCCAAAGCGGAGGGTGCACCCCTTCTTCAAGGATGAAGGGTGGCAGGACATCACCCGGGAATCACGCTCAGGTACATTACCGCCCTCAATTTTTACTTAAAAACGAGGGACATCCGAGCTCACTGTCCTTCCCTGTCTGGTAGCAGCTCCGCCGGAGGACTGGGTGGACATGAGGGTGTCCGAAATGTTCGGCACTCCCAAGGCCAAGGAAATCCTAGAGGGCCGCCAGATCCCGAACAACGTCCTTAACCGGACCGAGGCGGTAAGTCCCCATCTCGGACCCTTTCCGAAGGTCCGTTCGGGCCGGGTTTCGAAACTTCCCAACTCATTCGAGTCCATCTGCGCAGGAGAAGGTTGCCCTCGAGGTCGCCGTGGCCCAGCTGGCGTCGCAGCCGGCGGTACGAGGTCGAAAGACCAAGGAACAGGCGGGTCGTAAGCGCCGCGCCCGATCTCCGTCGGCTACGCCGTCCCCGCCTAGGCGCACGCGCAGGCGTCCTGGTTCGGCCGACCGCTCACCCCGCCAGCATTTGGAGTATGCTGATCGGCAGGAGGTGAGCGAACTAAAACTTTGGATGGATGAACATACCAGAAAAAACCCCGAGCTGATGGCTCGTTTACGTCAGCTCGCCGCGCGGGCGAAGAAGGAGGCCGCGGCTGGTCCAGCGCGGAAGGAGGCACTGGAGAGCCAGATCGCGGTTCTTCAGGCAGAGCTCGCGCGGGTGAGCTCGAGCTCGGCCCCTCTGGATGACGAGGAGGAGAAGGACGAGCCGGACCCCGTCCCCCTGGTCCCGAGGTCCCGCAGGTCGTCCGCTGCGCACCAACCACGCCCAACGCCGACCATCACCGAGGCCGACTTGGGAGAGATCGACCCTTCCGTTGCCAGGGCTGACAAGGCACGGGAGGACATGGCTGCCCTCCTCGATCGCGCTCGAGGCCAGCTGAAAGAAGCCGAACGAGGTCAGCCTCTTAGCCCTATCTCGTTTGTCTCGTTCCCCCTCCAAAGACTACAATCGACCCCACATAAATGCAGTAGTGGGTGTGGCAGCTGGTGTGGAGTTATGGGATTTTGGAGCAATGGCTGACGACATTCTTGACCTCGTGCTAGAGAGGGAGCTCGCCCGGGCTGCCGAGGCCGTCGTTGGCGATGGGGTCGAGGTGGGAATTGAGGCCGCGGAGGCCTGGGCCTCACGAGCCGGGCGGTGACGCGTCGGGCGGAGGAGCCAGTGCCGCGGAGATCCGGCCAGAGGTCGTGTCTCTGAAGAGGAGACGGAGGAAGATTGCGGCTGCCGACGCTCGAGCCGCGGCGGAGGGCATCCCCCACATCATAATCCAAGATGACGACGAGGAGGAAGAGGGTGGTGCCGATCACGCCGCTGAAGCTCCTCGCGAGGACTCCGCCGGCGCGAGCGACATTATCGCCGCCATGCTCCAAGAGATCGCTGAGGTCTCTCCCCGAGCTGCGGCCGCCGTCGGACATCGATGTCGAGCTCGACCTTACGGCTGCCGACCCGGCGACCCGGTCGATCTCGTGGTTCGAAGATGCCGCCACGGCCCAACCAGCGCCTGATCACGCGCCGGCGCCTCCGGTAGATGCCGTCCTTTCAGCTTGTCGACCTGCCCGAGTCGACGACCTCGCGCTGGATGCCGTGCCTCACCGGGAGGAAGTTCCTCCTGCAGACGCGCGCCAAGTGAGTACCCGCGGACCCGGATGCCGGAGGGGAGGAGCCCCCGAGCGCAACTCCTGCCCGGGGGGGAAGAAGAGCGGGAGGAGCCCCCGAGCGCAACTCCTACTCGGGGGGGAAGAAGAGCGGGAGGAGCCCCCGAGCGCTACTCCTGCCCGGGAGGAAGAAGAGCGGGAGGTGATCCTCGCTCTAGAGGCCGTCTCCGTTCAAGAGATGGAGGTCGATGCCCAGGGCCAAGCCCTTCCGCTCCCAGGGGACGAGGAAGCTCGGACCCAAGCCCCTGTGCCCGACGAAGGAGAAGGGATCGGGGCGAAGGATCCCCTGCCCACCCAGGGGGAACAAATCGGGGCGGAGGACCCCGCGAAGTTGTTCCAGGAGGGGCTGGAGGCTCGGCTCTTTTGGGTAAGTTCTCCTAGCGCTCGTGCTTTTGTCTAAAAAGCTGGTCGTAACCCGAGATACCCTGTCGCGCAGGTGCTGGAGACCACTATGAAGGACTTCCACGCCGCGACCGTGCCACCAGAAGTCGCTATGGCACCAGGCCGAGCAAGATGCTAGGATCGCGGAGCTCGAGCGCCTGGTTGCCGAGCTGAAGTCTTCCGAGGCCGAGATCCGGCAGAAGATGGAGGAGTCCGCGCTCTTCCTCAAGGAGCGCCTCGAGCAGAGCGAGCAGGCGAGGTCGGGGCTCGAGGCGACGGTGGCGTCCCTGCGTGACTCCGCGCGAAGCGCCGAACGGACGATCGACCAGCAACGGGAGGAGTCCAAACGGCTTCGTCAAGCGGCAAGCGAGGGTCGTGAAGCTCGTCGGCGGGTGCTCGACCTCGAGTCCGAGCTTGAGTCCGTGCGGGACGAGCTCATCGCTCTGCAGGACGAGAAGCGTCTTTGGGCTCACGTAACTTCGTTCATACATTAATTCCGTAATTCCTGCAAAAGATTTTAGCGAAAAGGCTGCCAAGTACAATATGATCGTGTTTGATAGATGTCTTTTATTTTCTTCTGTTTTATCTCCCTCGGAACGACAACGATACGCCCTATCCTGTTGCCTTCTATTCAACGGAGTTCGATAGTCACGCGACCTAGCGACCGATCGTACTAGGGAGCGACTAGCTCGTGCGAAAGATCCTCTAGGTCGTAGCCACACGGTAACCTTACAGCCCCCGCCGCCAACGGAGGTCGTGGGGGGAGGCTGCAAACACGACCTTGTTGACGGAATAGAGCCCTGCGGGGACCGTGTGACTTTATACGGTGCGTCTACGCCGCTCACCGGCCAATCTGAGCTGGGAACCGTCGAGGGGTGCTCATGCGACCCTTTGTCTGCGGCGGAGGCCTGCCGGGAAAAGATGGTCGTCTTATGGAGAAGGAAACCCTCGGGGTTGAGCTCTGGTGGTCCGATGTCAGGCGGTAGGACGCTTGTCCGTTTGCGCCCTGAGGTCCGAGCTCGCTCTTTGATACCGGATCGAGTTTGATCACGGCACTTCGCAGGAGGTTTAAAGAGAGAAAGAGAAAACGAGAGAGAACGAGGGAGACCGAGAGGCCAAGTGTCGAATTTTTATTTAAAGGAGTAAGGTTGGTTTGGTTAGATATGGAACTTACGCAGTTGGTCGATGTTCCAAGTACTAGCTAGTTCTCGACCGTCTTCCATTGCGAGGCGGACAGCCCCCGGGCGTGCTGTTGAGACGACCGTGTAAGAACCTTCCCATCTTGGCGTTAGCTTGTTGGCTTTTGACAGGTCCTGGACCCGTCGCAGAACGAGATCGCCGACGTGCAAGGTCCTTGGTCGTACCGATTTAGCGGCATGCCTGCGTAGAGCTTGCAGGTAAACCGCGGATCGCAACAGAACCCGTTCACGAGTTGCTTCCGCGAGGTCGAGGTCGAGAAGGCGCTCGCCTTCTGCGTCGATGTTATCGGCTAGGTTCACCCTTGGGGATCCTAGGACAACCTCGGCGGGTAGGACGGCTTCCGCGCCATATACGAGCTGAAAGGGGGTCTCACCCGTAGCTCGCCTTGTCGTGGTGCGGACCGACCAGAGGACGGGGGGTAGCTCGTCCACCCAGACCTGACCATGCCGATCGAGGCTCTTGAAGACTCTCTTCTTGATTCCTTGGACGATCTGCCCGTTCGCGCGCTCGGCCGCCCCATTGCTCTGTGGGTGGGCCACGGATGCGAAGCATATCTTGGTCCCGACCTCCTCGCAATAAGCCTTTTAGCCGCCTGTGCCGAGATGGTTGAGATAGGCTCGGCCTCGATCCATTTAGTGAAGGTGTCGATTGCGACGAACAGGTATTCTGACCCCTCCTTCCCTGGGAAATGGACCGAGTATGTCGATGCCCCAAACCGAGAACGGCCAGGTTAGCGGCATGGTCTGGCAGCGTATGCTTGGTGATGGACTTTCCGGGCATGGAACTGGCAAGGTCGGCAAGTGGTCACTATTGAGCGCGCGTCGGCCAGGGCCGTCGGCCAATAGTAACCCAACCGGAAGGCTTTACTCACCAAGGTCCTAAAGGACGAGTGAGCTCCACACATCCCGTCATGGATATCCTTGAGGAGATATTTGCCTTCCTCTTGGGTGATGCACTTGGAGAGGACGCCAAGCGCGCCTTTGCGGTATAAGAGACCCTCGACCATTTTATAGGTCGAGGAGCGTCTCACTAGCTGGGATTTCTCGGCCTCCTCCTCGGGCAGTGTCCCGTGCACGAGGTATTGGATGAATGGCGTCATCCAATTCGCATCCTGCTCGAGGAAGGAGACGGTACCACCCGTCTCGGTTGCCTCTGTCGGGACCCCGAATTTGCAAATCCGGACCCTCTCTGTATTCAGCACTAGTCCAGGAACGCGCTAGTGCACACAGTCTTAACATCGGTATATATCACAATCATACCAAACGATACTATCAAAGTACTTTATTTAAATAATCAAAGGGTTACTCGACCTTATGGCCGAGATACAAATATATATGCCTTGCAAGGCGAAACTTATTAAAAGAGAAATAACAGCAGCGGAAATTCAAATAAACTTCGTGGCGCCATCCAGTATACCACAGGCAACTGACTGGGCTCGCATCCCTAAGTAGACGGGTCCTCTTGGAGTTCCTCCTCCAAAGCTGGCGTAATCTCCTCTTCAACTGATATTGTGTTGGGGCAAGGGTGAGTACTTGGTACTCAGCAAGTCATGCATGAATGCAAGCTAATATACTATATGCATGGCTTGGTACAAAGGAATAACTCAAGGTATATTTATGTAAACAGCTTTTGACAAGTAATATAAGTAGATTCAAAGCGGTAGAAATAAGTAAAGCATAAATAACTTTTCAAGAAGTTTAACAAATATTTTCCCATCCTAAACCACATTTCCATCATCTTCATTATTAAACCAACCCAACTTTTCAAATCCAAGTTATTTTAGAAAATCTAACCCTTGATTGTAATTCCCGAGCATTGTCGATCTGCAGTGGACTCGGCTATTCAAATAGATTCTACACTGCAGAGGTTATGCACTTTACCCACAAGATACAGTCAAACACCACAAAGGCGAGTTCAGTAACAAAGCCTTTCGGAAGCCTCAAACAACACAGGTGGTCCTCTCCGGTTCGTGCTCTACACCATCCCTTCCCTTAGCCAAGGCGAAGTATGGGACCAACACACCGTTAGATGGGTACCTGGCCACGACCACGATCGCTCCTCGTACAATCACACAAAAGGTGTAATCGACACCCTGAGGCTCCACAAGTGAGTCCTTAGCGACTTAGTCAACTAGGGCCGTCCCATTCCACCCATGTGGTTGCAAGTATGACCAGTTCAAAGGCTTGCAAGGTTAAGTCCTTAGAGTGACCAGGGCAAGACTACGAAAACCAAATCAACACTCCCAATGCCACAACCGGCCCACCTGATTACTCTTGCCACATGCCCTGGTCAAAATCGTTTATCAAACCCGATTGATTACCATGCACCACGTGCGTCAACATCACATGATACTTTTCCAAAACAGGTTCAATATATCATTAAGTCCATATTAGCATTTGATTGTCCAAAATCATGTCATGAGCACGTAGCGTGTCTAAGCAAAGATACTACAACGATCTAAACCCGTGTTGGCAATTTAATAATGTCCAACTAGTAAACCACAACTAGGGTGACAAAGGGTCATGGCACATACTTAAGTAATCAAGGTGTCATATAGCAAATTGGTATTTATCTAACCCCCATGTTTAAACAAAGTATCTTTCTAATTGAACTAGCATGCAATAGTTTAAATCAAAATAGATTTGAAATGGGATCAATATGGTCAAAGCACAACTTGCCTTCAAAAAGTACTTGTTCTTGGTCTTGAGTTGGATCTGAGTCAACACTTCTCCTTCGAATCCTTCCACTTCAACGTCTACTCGTAAAGCGTGCAAATAGCAAATACACAAATAAACACTATGCAAAAAGATCCCAAAACTCCAAATAAAATCCATAAACAGAGAGAACATAATTTTCTGGATTTTTAGAAACTGGAATCGTCAAATTTGGAGTTAAAACGCAAAAGTTATGATTATTTAAAGTTTAAATAATCAATTAAATAATTTTACAGAGAAAACTTTAGTCCAAAAATTAAATAAAATTCATATTTAGGTAGATCTTAATTTTATACAAATTTAGAAATTTGAATCACTCAAATCGGAGTTGAAACGCAAAAGTTATAAGCGTTTGAAGTTTGAATCTAAATTTGAAATCATTATTCGAATTAATAAATCATTTTCTTTTTCGGAAATTAATTATTGCGTCAGCATGGACACGTGGCAGCTCCTGATTGGCCTGCTGACGTCAGCCGGTCCATGGGCTCGGTCCACGCTCGGCTCGGGTCCACGGTGGACTCGGTCCACGGCTCACGTGGATCGACATTGGCCCGCTCGGTGACGCTATCGGCCGACGTCGGGGCTGGGTTAGCCACTGACATGCGGGCCCTCTGACACGCGGGCCCCGCGTGTCAGCGTCACACGCACGCGCGCGTGGACGGCGCTGACCGCGTCGGTCCAACTTCCCGACACGTGGCGCAATCTCGTCCGTTGGTTTGAAAATCAACGGCGCGGATTGGATCCAGGGTTTAACACGTTGAAACTACTCGATGCTCGTGGGCCGTTCGATCTAGATCGGACGGTCCAGATCTAATCCTATAATCGCACTGCTACGGCACGTGGCGATTGTGAGCCGTTGGATCTTGATCCAACGGTCCAGATCTAATCGGGTTTGGAACACGTGAACTCACCTCAACCGTCCGATCTGGATCCGACGGTGTACAGAGCTCGCGAGGCTGATGGCTTCGTGGTGGCGCACGGCTGCCGGAGTTGAAGACGACGACGAGCCCAACGGCGTTCCGGGGTTGCTCCGGCGAGATGAAGGGTCCCTTCGGGTGCGTCTCGTCGCGGTGAGTCCGGATCTGAGGTCAACGGCGAGGGCGGCGGCGGCGAACGAAGCAAAGACCGTGGCGAGCAGCGGCGCAATTCACGGCGAGCTCGCACGGCTAAACGGGCGGCGACTTAGCCTCGGTGAAGTAGAGAAGGGAGGGCGCGGGATCACGGCGGTCTCGGTATGCCGGGCATTAAATAGCCTCGGCGTCCGCGTAAAACGGAAACCTAATTTGCTACGGCGGCGGCGGCGGTGCGAGTCGGCTTCGGACTCGGGAAGACGACGAAATCGTGGCCGTCCCACGTGGCACAACCAACGGCCACGATCGCGGCGGACCGGTCCCGGTCCGGACACGGCTCGGGTCGGGGTCGGGCGGATCTCAGCCGTTGGATCTTGATCCAACGGTCGGGATCGCTTAGGGTTAGGAGTGGGTTCGGTCGAGTCAACTGGCTCGGGTCGGACTCGAGTCCGACTCGGTCGGATGAACAGTACTTGACCCGAGTTGGATTTTCCAGCGATTTAATATTTAAAATAATTCCCAGTAATTCATTTAATTCATTAAAAATAGCAAATGACTCGTAAAAATTCGGAAAAATTCTGGAAAATACTTTGGATCATTTTGGACTCAAATAAAATATTTCCAACAAAATTTTATTTGCAAAATTAAATTCTTCAATTATTTCAAAATGGAATAAATTCAAATACATCCCAAATAAATCCAAATAAATTCCAGAAAATTCCAAAAATTCACCAAAGTGCCAAATCACACATGAATTTAAGAAAAGCAAAATTTTGGGATGTTACAAACCTCCCCCCCTTAATAGAATCTCGTCCCCGAGATTCAGGGCTCACTAAAGGAATAGGTTTGGAAATTCTTTCTTCAAATCCTCTTCGCGCTCCCAAGTCGCTTCACTTTCTTCGTGGTTGCTCCACTGAACTCTACAGAAACGGGTTGACTTGTTTCTAGTTTCTCGATCCATTGTGTCTAGAATCCTCACAGGATGTTCCTTATAAGTCAAATCCTCATGCAACTCAATTAACTCTAGCGGTGTCTGTTCCTCAGGAACTCGGAGACACTTCTTTAACTGGGACACATGGAATACATCATGTACTCGCCAACGCATTGTGGCAACTCGGTGATAAGCAACTTCGCCTCTGCGGCTCAAAATCTTAAATGGTCCAACATAGCAGGTGCAAGTTTCCCTTTGGCATGGAACCTCTTAACTCCCCGAGAGGCGTAACTCGAGGTATACAAAGTCTTACGGTTCAAAACTCAAATCTCGGCGACGATTGTCAACATAACTCTTCTCGAGATTGGGCTATCTTCAACCTTTCTCTAATCATGGCGATCTGCTCTTGACCTCTTGAAGAATATCAGGCCCAAAGACACGGCGCTCACGGGTCTCATTCCAATTCAATGGCGTCCGACAGTCGACCATACGATGCCTCAAAGGTGACATCGTAAACTAGCCTGATAACTATTGTTGTAACTGAACTCGGCATACGGCAAACTCTTATCCCAAGAGGTAGCATAAGCTAATGCACAAGCTCTTAGCATATCCTCCAAAATCTGGTTGACTCTTTCGGTCTGTCCATCCGTCTGTGGATGATAAGCTGTACTGAAGTTTAAACGGGTTCCCATGGCCTCATGCAACTTATTCCAGAACCTTGAGGTAAATTGGGTACCTCTGTCCGATACAATCCTCTTTGGCACTCCGTGCAAACAGACAATCCTGATCATGTACAACTCTGCTAACTTATCTCCCGAGTAAGTGGTCTTCACGGGGATAAAATGGGCTACTTTAGTCAGGCGATCCACTATAACCCATATGGAGTCATAACCTCCTTGAGTCTTCGGCAAACCGGTAATGAAATCCATTCCGATTTCCTCCCACTTCCACTCAGGTATTTTAGTGGTGTAGCAATCCTGCTGGTTTCTGATGCATTGCCTTGACTCTCTGGCATACGTCGCACAATGCAACATGCTCGGCAACTTCACGTTTCATACTTGGCCACCAGAATCTCTCCTTCAGATCCTGATACATCTTGGCGCTTCCAGGATGAATTGAGTACTTGGAGTCATGGGCTTCCTCCAAAATCAGTCGCTTTAACTCCTCCTTGTCAGGCACACAAATCCGATCCTTCATCCACAACGTGCCTTGTTCATCCAATTTGAAGTCCTCTGCCCTGCCTTCCTCCTTGATGGACTTAATCCTGCGGATCCTGTCATCATCCTTCTGTCCTTCTCGGATCTGATCCTCTAGGGTAGGCTTTACTTCCAATGCGGCCAAGAATCCGCTAGGTACAACCTCAATCTTCATTTTCTGAAAATCCTCACATAGCTCATCCTGACTTGTGGCTAGCAACGTACTCACGGTATGGCTTTTCCGACTCAGAGCATCGGCTACTACGTTGGCCTTCCCGGGATGGTAATGGATTCCAACATTATAGTCCTTGATCAACTCTAACCATCTCCTTTGCCTCATATTCAGATCCGACTGGGTGAATATGTACTTAAGGCTCTTATGATCCGTATATACCTCACATCTGTTTCCAATCAGATAGTGACGCCATATTTTCAAAGCATGCACTACGGCAGCTAACTCTAAGTCATGTGTCGGATAATTTTCCTCATGCGGCCTCAACTGCCTTGATGCATAAGCGGTTTACCTTTCCATTCTCAGATCAAAGACACATCCAAGTCCTTAGCGCGATCGTCACAATAAATATCGAAGCTTTGAGCAACATCAGGTAAAACTAACACCGGTCCGATGTCAATCGCTTCTTCACTCTGAAATCCTTTCTCACATTCTCGCGTCCATGCAAACTTCTTTTCCTTCTTCAAAGCAATTGCGTAAGAGGTTTTGCAATTGTCGAAAAGCCTTCGATGAAACGGCGGTAATATCCTGCCATTCCAAGGAAACTCCGAATCTGGGTCACCGTCTTTGGTTGTTCCCAATGTAACCACAGCTTCTACTTTGCTTGGATCTACTGGCGACTCCTTCTGCAGTCATTACATGTCCAAGAAACTCCACCTTGTCCTTCCAAAAATCACACTTGGTCGAACTTGGCGAAAAGTTGTCGTTCCTCGCCTTTTCCAAAACTTCGCCTTAAGTGTTCGGCATGTTCATCCTCTGTCTTGGAGTAGACCAGGATATCGTCTATGAACACGACGACAAACTTGTCCAAATATTCCATGAACACCTTATTCATCATATTCATGAAATAAGTGGCGCATTCGTCTACCCAAAGGACATAGCGTAAACTCGTAATGTCCATATCTTGACGAGAATGCGATCTTGAATATCCTCCGATCGGATCTTCAATCGATGGTATCGATCTCGAGATCAATCTTGGAGAAAACTCGGCTCCTCTTAACTGATCAAACAAATCATCAATCCTGGGTAGCGGATACTTATTCTTCACGGTGACTTCATTGAGTGCACGGTAGTCAATGCACATCCTGAAACTCCGTCCTTCTTCTTGACAAACAAAACCGGTGCTCCCTACGGCGACTAACTTGGTCCGATAAATCCTTTCTCCATTAACTCTTCTAGCTGTTTCTTCATCTCTACCAACTCCTCATTAGACATCCGATAGGGTCTCTTTGCTATCGGTCTTTGTACTGTACAAGCTCTATCACAAACTCTATGTCCCTGCGGCGGCATACCAGGTAGATCTTCGGGGAAAAACATCGGGGTACTCATTCACTCTTTGGGACATCCTCTATGCCGATTGCCTTGATGCATTAACCATCAAGCTGTCCATCTCTAAGCTGCAGTGGCTTGAAATTCCACTTTCTTCCCACACGGGCTCTCAATCGAGATAGTCCTTCGTCCACAATCCAATTGACCTTGTGCTTGGATAACCAATCCATTCCCAATATAACATCTAAGGTGCAGGTCTCCAAAATTATAAGGTTTGCTAGGAATTCTATTCCATCTATTAGTATTCTCACCGGAACATCCTACTTCCGCTCGGAGTTGAACCAGGGGTTTGAACTAAAAGCATGCACTTAAGTCTTGCAATCCTTAAATCATTTCTAGTAGCAAAGCCTTGCGAAACAAGCGAATCTGAAGCTCGAGTCAAACAAAACTGCAGTCTTGAGTTAACAAGTAACTTACCCAAGACGACGTCAGTAGCATTCGCGGTGCATCTGCGGTGACATGGTTGACTCGGCCTCTCACCACTGCAGGGTATGGCTCCTGGCCTGGCGTCCCTAGCTGGGGTGGTTCCTAGGTTGAAACGAACCGGTCGCTCCTTGTCTTCTTCGGACAAGCTGTTGGCAAAGTGTCCTGGCTCGTTGCGGTTGTAACAGACGTCTCACTGTTCCTTCTTGTTTGCTGGGGTAGCGTTTCTAGCGAAGTGGGGTGCAGTAGTTCGACAGTCTTGTGTCTTTGAGGAGGGTGTCCTTGTTGCATTCTCGTGGTTGGAATCAAGAATTGATTTGGTGCAACTCTCAAGCTGCTATGCGTTCCTCGACGTGATCCTTCTTTGTTGCATCCTGCGCTTCTGTTCTCATCCAGTTCCTTGCGCTTGTCCTCAAGAATAAGCGCCTTATTCACCAACTCTTGGAAATCTGGAAAGGTGTGGGTGATCAACCCTACTTGCAATCTGAGTTGAGTCCTTCATAAAACGAGTATCTGGCTTTATCTGTCGCTACATCCTCGTGCGTAGCGTGCTAGGCTGTGTGAACTTGTTCAGTAGTCGGCCATGGTGATTACCTTGCTTGATGCTCTGAACTCCTCCTTCTTAAGGTCCATGATTCCTTCAGGCACGTGATCTTTGTCCGGAATGCACCGTGAACTCTTCCCAAGTGATATCTTGAGGGTTCTCCTGCGTGGCACAGAAGTTCTCCCACCATTCGGCAGCTGTTCCTTCCAGCTGATGAGAAGCGTAAAGTACCTTCTCATTCCCTATGCATTGAGCTATGTGTAGCTTCCTCTCGATTGATCTTAACCAATCATCGGCCTCCAATGGATTGGCATTCCCAGAGAAAGTGGGTGGGTGAGTTCTCATGAACTCGACACCTTTGTATTCAGCGTGGTCCCCGATTAACTTGATTAGCGGTGGCCTGGCGATGACGTGCTGCATTTGTTGCATCATAGCATGCATCAATCGAGTCCGAGCAGCAAGAAATGCTCCAAAATTCTGCATATCATCTGGCGGTCTTTGGTGCTCCATCATTGGGGTTTTCTGCTGGGCGGGAACCGCTCCCGTTGCTTCCAAAGTTTCCACGGGTGTTCACCATCTGTCGATTTGCTCTAGGTTTAGAGATGAGAGGGAAACAAGAATAGGCAAGTAGTATAGAACTTATGCGGGGCGAAAGGTGTAGCCTTAAGGTCCAACTTTATTATTAGTAACTTGGTATGGCTGCCACAATGCCTAAGGGCCTTGCAACACATAATGCACACTCAAAGAAACAATGAAAATCCAAATCGAACTAACTCTGGAGTCTAACGCCTAAAGGGTGACTCTTTCTTCTATGACTCGACTCGTGAAGGAGTCTCACTATGGAACCTATGCTCACTCATCGAAAAACCTCCATCTGTCACAAGAGTGCTTTACGTAAGAACTCGGAATTTTTAAATTGTGACAAGGTAAGGGAAAATTTCAGCAAGAGACAAGAAAAGAGAGAAAGGGATAAGTCGAGATGTCATTTCTTGTCTTCACAAATTTTTAGATTTAGAAAATAGGTTTTATCCTCACTACGACCATTCTAGCTAGGGTTGAGCCTACAGTCAAGTATGGCTCTGATACCACCTCTGTCGGGACCCCGAATTTGCAAATCCGGACCCTCTGTGTATTCAGCACTAGTCCAGGAACGCGCTAGTGCACACAGTCTTAACATCGGTATATATCACAATCATACCAAACGATACTATCAAAGTACTTTATTTAAATAATCAAAGGGTTACTCGACCTTATGGCCGAGTTACAAATATATATGCCTTGCAAGGCGAAACTTATTAAAAGAGAAATAACAAAGGAAATTCAAATAAACTGTGGGCGCCATCCAAAGATACCACAGTAACTGATCGGGCTCGCATCCCTAAGTAGACGGGTCCTCTTGGAGTTCCTCCTCCAAAGCTGGCGTAATCTCCTCTTCAACTGATATTGTGTTGGGGCAAGGGTGAGTACTTGGTACTCAGCAAGTCATGCACAGAATGCAAGCTAATATACTATATGCATGGCTTGGTACAAAGGAATAACTCAAGGTATATTTGCGGTAAACAGCTTTTGACAAGTAATATAAGTAGATTCGAAAGCAGTAGAAATAAGTAAAGCATAAATAACTTTTCAAGAAGTTTAACAAATATTTTTCCCATCCTAAACCACATTTCCATCATCTTCATTATTAAACCAACCCAACTTTTCAAATCCAAGTTATTTTCAGAAAATCTAACCCTTGACTGTAATTCCCGAGCATTGTCAGATCAGTGGACTCGGCTATTCAAATAGATTCTACACTCTGCAGAGGTTATGCACTTTACCCACAAGATACAGTCAAACACCACAAAGGCGAGTTCAGTAACAAAGCCTTCTGGAAGCCTCAAACAACACAGTGGTCCTCTCAGGTTCGTGCTCTACACCATCCCTTCCCTTAGCCAAGGCGAAGTATGGGACCAACACACCGTTAGATGGGTACACGGCCACGACCACGATACGCTCCCCGCACAATCACACAAAAGGTGTAATCGACACCCTGAGGCTCCACAAGTGAGTCCTTAGCGACTTAGTCAACTAGGGCCGTCCCATTCGACCATGTGGTTGCAAGTATGACCCAGTTCAAAGGCTTGCAAGGTTAAGTCCTTAGAGTGACCAGGCAAGACTACCCGAAAAACCAAATCAACACTCCCAATGCCACAATCGCCCACTGATTACTCTTGCCACATGCCCTGGCCGAAATCGTTTATCAAACCCCGCTTGATTACCATGCACCACGTGTCAACATCACATGATACTTTTCCAAAACAGGTTCAATATATCATTAAGTCCATATTAGCATTTGATTGTCCAAAATCATGTCATGAGCACGTGTGTCTAAGCGACATACTACAACGATCTAAACCCATGTTGGCAATTTAATAATGTCCAACTAGTAAACCACAACTAGGGTGACAAAGGGTCATGGCACATACTTAAGTAATCAAGGTGTCATATAGCAAATTGGTATTTATCTAACCCCATGTTTAAACAAAGTATCTTTCTAATTGAACTAGCATGCAATAGTTTAAATCAAAATAGATTTGAAATGGGATCAATATGGTCAAAGCACAACTTGCCTTCAAAAAGTACTTGTTCTTGGTCTTGAGTTGGATCTGAGTCAACACTTCTCCTTCGAATCCTTAGACTTCAACGCGTCTACTCGTAAAGCGTGCAAATAGCAAATACACAAATAAACACTATGCAAAAAGATCCCAAAACTCCAAATAAAATCCATAAACAGAGAGAACATAATTTTCTGGATTTTTAGAAACTGGAATAAATCAAATTTGGAGTTAAAAGCATAAAAGTTATGATTATTTAAAGTTTAAATAATCAATTAAATAATTTTACAGAGAAAAACTTTAGTCCAAAAATTAAATAAAATTCATATTTAGGTAGATCTTAATTTTATACAAATTTAGAAATTTGAATCACTCAAATCGGAGTTGAAACGCATAAAGTTATAAGCGTTTGAAGTTTGAATCTAAATTTGAAATCATTATTCGAATTAATAAATCATTTTCTTTTCGGAAATTAATTATTGCGTCGGCATGGACACGTGGCAGCTCCTGATTGGCCTGCTGGCGTCGGCCGGTCCATGGGCTCGGTCCACGCTCGGCTCGGGTCCACGGTGGACTCGGTCCACGGCCACGCGTGGATCGACATGTGGGCCCGCTCGGGTGACGTCATCGCGTCGGCGCTTGGTCTGGGTTAGCCAGCGACATGCGGGCCCTCGACACGCGGGCCCCGGCGTGTCGGCGTTACACTGCCAGCGCTGCGTGGGCGGCCACGCGTCGGTCCAACTTCCCGACACGTGGCGCCAATCTCGTCAGTTGGTTTGAAAATCAGCGGCGCGATTGGATCCAGTGGTTTAACACGCGTTGAAACTACTCGATGCTCGTGGGCGTTCGATCTAGATCGGACGGTCCAGATCTAATCCTATAATCGCCTTTGCTACGCACGTGGCGATTGTGAGCCGTTGGATCTTGATCCAACGGTCGGATCTAATCGGGTTTGGAACACGTGAACTCACCTCAACCGTCCGACCGATCCGACGGTGCCGCAGAGCTTCGCGAGGGCTGATGGCCGTGGTGGCGCACGGCTGCCGGAGTTGAAGACGACAGCGAGCCCAACGGCGTTCGGGTTGCTCCGGCGAGATGAAGGGTCCTTCGGTGCGTCTCGTCGCGGTGAGTCGGATCCGAGGTCAACGGCGCAGGGACGGCGAGCAAGGAAGCAAAGACCGTGGCGGGCGGCCAGCGCAACTCTGGCGAGCTTCAAGACGGCTAAACGGCGGCGACTTAGCCTCGGTGAAGTAGAGAAGGGAGGGCGCGGGATCACGGCGGTCCTCGAGGTATGCCGGGCATTAAATAGCCTCGGCGTCCGGCGAAAACGGAAACCTAATTTGCTCTGGCGGCGCGGCGGTGGCGAGTCCGGCTTCGGACTCGGGAAGACGACGAAATCGTGGCCGTCCACGTGGCACAACCAACGGCCACGATCGCGCGGCGCGACCGGGTCCGGTCCGGACACGGCTCGGGTCGGGGTCGGGCGGATCTCAGCCGTTGGATCTTGATCCAACGGTCGGGATCGCTTAGGGTTAGGAGTGGGTTCGGTCGAGTCAACTGGCTCGGGTCGGACTCGAGTCCGACTCGGTCGGATGAACAGTACTTGACCCGAGTTGGATTTTCCAGCGATTTAATATTTAAAATAATTCCCAGTAATTCATTTAATTCATTAAAAATAGCAAATGACTCAGAAAAATTCCAGAAAAATTCTGGAAAATACTTTGGATCATTTTGGACTCAAATAAAATATTTCCAACAAAATTTTATTTGCAAAATTAAATTCTTCAATTATTTCAAAATGGAATAAATTCAAATACATCCCAAATAAATCCAAATAAATTCCAGAAAATTCCAAAAATTCACCAAAGTGCCAAATCACACATGAATTTAAGAAAAGCAAAATTTTGGGATGTTACAGCCTCCTCTCCGGGGGGTATGGAGGGCTTATAGAGGTGCTTGATGAGCACCACGGAGCGGAAGCGGGTGAGCAGGCCTTCGATAGATGGTCGGCCAGGGCATTGTCCTTCCTGGGGATGTATAGTACTTCGAAGTTTCTGAAGTACTTTTCCATCTTCCTTACTTCAACCAGGTAAAGCGCCATTGAGTCATCAGAGCACTGATACTCCTTGTTAACCTGGTTGACAACCAGCTGCGAGTCGCCCTTCGCAGTTAGTCGTTGGACTCGGCGTCTGCGCTGAAGTCCGGCTAGCGGAACCCTCATATTACGCGCGTTGTTCGTTGCGGCGAAATGTAGTTGGAGGGCGTCGGATCCGCTCCCCCTGGGGATTCGAGGACCACTCCACCCCAGAGCAATCGTAGGCTCGGGATCGTCAAGTGCATGACCCGGCGGCAGTGCTGGTGCCGGTCGGGTTCGGACTCAGATGGGGTAGGATTTGTCCAATCGGCTAGGAAGTCCGCTAGAACACTGGACTTAATTGCCGTCCTGGCCGAGAATTCGATCTCGACCGGCGAGCTCCATGGCCCATTTCGCGATTCGTCCGCTTGCGTCCTGATTCCCTAGAATCTCTCTAAGCGGGAAGTTGGTCGGGACTCAAATTTTGTAGGCCTGGAAGTAGTGTCTTAATTTCTTCGAGGCCACGAGGAGCGCATAAAGGAGCTTCGGACCTCGGGTAACGCTCCTTTGGTCCGTGTAAGACTTCGCTGACGTAGTAGATCGGGCGCTGCACCCCGTCCCGTTCTACCGTTATGACGGCGCTTACCGCCTGGGGTGTGGCGGCCAGGTAGAGCAAGAGAACCTCTCCCATTCTCGGCGTGGTCAAGACCGGGGGTCTTGACAAATATAGCTTTAATTCTTTGAAAGAGCGACCGCTTCCTTTGTCCAAGCGAAACCGTCGTGCTTCCGGAGCGCCTTGAAGAAAGGCAGGCCGCGTTCCCCGAGCCGCGAGATGAAGCGACTTAGGGCCGCCATCCTTCCGGTCAGGGATTGAACCTCCCGCGTACAAGCGGGTGGCCGCATGTTCTCGATGGCCTCTATCTTCTCAGGGTTGGCTCCGATTCCTTGCGGACCGATCATGTAGCCGAGTACTTTGTTACCTTTGACCAGAACACACATTTTTCAGGGTTCAACTTTATTCGATGCTTATTGAGGTTATGAAAAGTCTCCTCTAGATCGGATACATGGTCCGAGGCCATCTTGCTCTTGACGACTATGTCGTCTACATATACTTCCGTGTTCGGACCTATTTGGTTCGAGAAGGTTTTCTCGCATGAGGCGCTGAAGGTCGCTGGGCGTTCCTTAGACCGAAGGACATGGTCGTGTAGCGAGAATGTGCCAAACGGGCGTGATGAAGGAAGTTTTCTCCTCGTCGTCGGGCGATATGCCGATCTGGTGATAGCCTGAGTAGGCATCCAGAAAGCTCATCGCCTCGGAGCCGGCCGTTGCGTCGACCAACTGGTCTATCCGAGGTAGCGGGAAATTGTCTTTCGGGCATGCGGCATTCAGCCCCGTGTGATCGACACACATGCGCCACTTGCCCCCCTTTTTCATCACGATAACTGGGTTGGCCAACCAATCGGAATGGTCGACCTCCCGCATGAACCGGCTTTGAGGAGCTTGTCCAGTTCCTCTCTGATGATGGCTTGCTTCTCCGGGAGAAGCGCTGAGCTTCGCCAAGACAGGCTTTTTGTCAGGCCGAACTGCTAGCCTGTGCTCGACGACCTCCCTTGGGACTCCGGGCATGTCGGACGGTTCCCAGGCGAACGTGTCCGCGCTTCTCCGGAGGAAGGTCACGAGCTCGAGTTCCTATTTAGGGTCCAGGGAAGCCCCCACATGTACGACCTTGCCTGGCTCTGCGTCGCACAGCGGGATGGCCTTAGTTTCTCCCCCGGCCTGGAGGGTAGCCCTGGGCCGGGAACTCCTCGGCTCTTGGTCGGGTCCGCGCTGGGGCAGCTGCCCGACCATGTCTAGAGCCTTCTCGTCGCAGCTTTAGGGCCGCGCCGGACTTCCCTTCATCGAGATCACGCCACGGTCGGAACCTTCAGGCATTGGTACCCGTGATGCGTGGCGGCCATGAATTTGGCGAGCGCTGGTCGGCCCAGGATGGCGTTGTAGGCCGACTCGAAATCGACCACCTCGAAGGTGACTAATTCCGTTCGGAAGTTGCTCGGGCTTCCGAAGGTTACCGGCAGGACGATCTGCCCGAGCGGCTTGGCCGAGGTACCGGGGACTATCCCGTAGAAAGGGACTACGACGCTCTTGATCTTGGACCGAGGAATTTGCATCTCGTCCAGGACCCTGGCCGATATCAGGTCCAGGGAACTCCCGCAATCCACAAGCACGCGTCCTACCGCGGTATTGCAGATCGTCGGGCTAACGACCATCGGGAGCCTCTGGGGTTTCGTCATCCCCAGGGGGCAGTCGTCTTTGGAGAAGGTAATGGGCAGCTCGGACCACTTGAGCTGTTGAACGGGAGGCTTCCCCTGGGTGACACGGAGTACCTCGCGTGCGGCCTCCTTCAGCTCCCGTCGAGACCCATAAGCGGCGGAGCCCCCGAATATTACGGCGATGTGGTTTCTCGGCTCCTGGTACTCCATGTCCGTATCTTCCTCCTCGGCGGGTTTCTTGCCCTTGACGTCGCCTTCTTGCTCTGGGAGCGTGGGCATGGGACCCTTGCCATCAGAGAATTGCTCCAGCGGGAGGCCCATGTTCGCAATCCGCAGTCGTGCCTGCGGCGCCTGGTGGAGTGGGCAAAAATAGGCGCTAGCCCGTCCGCGTTGGTCGCCGCGGTCTTGGTCGTCCCGGTTTTGCTCGCTGCTCCGCTGAACCGGTCGGCCTTTTCCTTTCGCGGCTCCTCCTTTATACGATTGCGAGGTCGGCCGTTGCCGTTGTCGTTCGATGGCCGCCACCATGTCGGAGACGGAGGGTTTTTTCTTCTTTTTGATTTTTTTCTCGATCGAGCTCACGCTCTTTCGGCTTGACGCCCCTTCGAGCCCGGCCGAGGGGGCTTTTCCCACGCCCGCCAGCAGCTTCTTCCATTGGACGGCCTCGTCCGCGTTGGCATAACGGTCAGCCATGCGGAACAGTTCGTTGGCTGTGATGTCCGGGTGAATTTCGAGGTCCTGAGTAAAGCGCACGTCCCGGACCCCGAACTTGAAAGCCCGGACGACCGCCTCATCCGAGATGCTTGGGATGGAATTGCGCACTTGCATGAAGCGCTGGACGAACTGGCGCAGGGTCTCGCCCTCCGTCTGTATCAGGCGCTCAAGGTCGCGCTCCTTCCCCGGGCGGACGTAGCAGCTCTGGAAGTTAGCCCGGAGAGTGCTGCTCAGCTGGGCCCAGGACCGGATCGAGTTTTCCTTCTGGTTGAATAGCCATGTCCGAGCCGGCCCGTCCAGTACTGTGGGCAGAAAGTTAGCCATGACCCTTTCATCACCCCCGGCGGCCAGAATGGCCGTGGTGTAGATCGAGAGAAATTCGTCGGGGTTCTGAGTCCCATCGAATCTCTCGATGTGACCCGGCTTGAACCTTGTTGGCCAGGTCACACGTCGTAGCGACGTCGCGAACGCCCTGCACCCGAAAACGGGACTGTCGGGACGGTCATTACGAGCGCGGCGGTCGGGGCGATCCCCACCAGCCGAGCCCGAGGTTAGTGGGCCCAGGCGAGAGAATATCTCCCTACGCCTGTAGGATGGAGAGTGGCCCGAAGAGGAATGTTCGGCCCGGTTCTACCTGCGTGGCTCGCATTCGCCGGGTCCCGAGGAGCCCAGGAATTGCTCCGGTGCCCTCCCGAGCCCGTCGGCGCTTCGCGCCGGTCACTCTGGGTGCTGGCTGCGTGAGTCGTCGGGGTGGAGGCGCTCGGACGCCCCGGCGGCGTTCGTGAATTGCTCTGGCGTCCCTTTCTCGGGAGGCTTCCGCCGCTTTATGTCTGTGGCGATTTCCTCGAGGTCGTCGGCCACGGCCGCACCCATGGCTTCTAGGTCGACCCGCTCAGAAACTCTGAGGTTGCGTACCACCGTGGCGAGCTTGAAGCGTTCCCTCGCTGGGAACGCAGGTGACGAGCTGCTCGTTTGCGTCGACGGAACTCCGAGTCCCGTAGGCGTGAAATTCTCACGAACCTCGGCCACTGGTCTTATCGGCCGCCACCTCGGACTTGCGTAAGCTGGCGGCGTCCGATTCAGAGATGCTGTAGGTGCTCCTTGGCCGCCTCGTAGCGGTGAAGACGCTGCGTTTGGCCGGGATTTGCTCGACATTTCCATCCTCCTCCGCAACGAAGGCGTTACGGGATTGGACGGATCGCGAGGGGACATCACGGTGTCTCCCCGTGAAGCGGTCCCCTGGTCGAGCTCGAAAAGGTCGGGATGTCGGACCATCGTAGAGCCCGTCATACTCGTCGTCCGAGAGGGCGTCGAGCTGGGAGCGAAAGAACTGCTCTGGTGCGGCGGTTTCCACGGAGAAGCTCCGGGAACCGTCGTGATTCCCAAGGCCAGCGGCGTTGGCGGCCCCATTGTCGAAGAACTGCTTGTCTTCTTCGTCAATTCCGGGGGTGCCAAGGCCTTGGCGATCTTGGGAATTTGTCATCCTCCGGGATTCCTCACGAAAGGGAAAGTCGGTCCCCACGGACGGCGCCAGCTGTCGACGATCGGGGAGCAGGCCCCCGCCGAGCTTACTTGTTGGTGGAGGGACCAACTGCGACCCCTTCTCACGTGATGGGATACTCAGAGGAGTGACTTACTGGGTTTCAACGAGCAGGGACACTGTAGTTTACCCTGGTTCAGGCCTCTCAAGAAGGAGATAATAGCCCTACTCCAGCTCGTGTATATCTTTATGCGGAAAAAGTTGTCTGTGTCCCCTTCATGGTGGGGATGCTTTTATAGCTTACAAAGAGGCGTGCTTGTTCAAACCCACTAACTCCACGTCCGACCAGGTCCAATCGTGGTAGCTAACGGATCCTACACTCCTGCCACGATCCCCGCGGGAATCGCAACGAACTAGCGACGGTTACGCAGCGGGTGGTTACCGACCTCGGGATCACGTCAGGTCGGCTAACGTCTAACTCCGAACTCGGCCACTTCGGCCCCAGCACGAGCTATCGGTCCACCAGGCCATGCGACCTTCAAAAAGGTCCCGGCTAGGCCGTCCCTTGGAACAACCTCCTCGTGACCAAGACGGGAACGACCTTGCGCTGCTCGTGGCGCCTGGCTAGGTCGTCCAGGGGGACGGCCTTCCGGTGGTTCGGGCAGCAGTGAGACCGCGCTCCTCGTGGCACCCGAGGTAATTTCGTGGGGCCTATCCGACCCCCCGACAAGATCTTATATGTTGAATCATAGGAGAGACATTTTGTTGCAGCTATGTTGTTTTTGTTTGTACCTAGACATTTTTATTGCAAACACTTCTTCCAATGTGTTGCATGTGAAGTTGTAAAATGTTGCAACAATTATCTTTGAATGTTGCATTTTGTTGCAGCGATAGTGTTGTATCATTCTGTGTAGTGTGATTCGGGTACTCACTGTTGCGTCGGACTGGAATTAACGCAACCCGTCAGTAAACCAATCACTATTTACAAACCGTACCCGGATTGAGGCCAATCAATCGGCACGACACACTCGTCACGTGGTCATATGCCAAATGATTGATTTCAACCCGAGCTTCCCCGAGATATGTGCCTAGTGCTAGTTCCCTGGATCAGTAGCCTAGCACCCACATATTTCCACAATAAGTTGCATCAAACACTTGCTTTAACAAAATGGTTACAGTAGTACAGGTTTGATTACATCGAGATAGTAATACAAGAAAGAAATTCTGCCAAATGGCTACAAGAGCTAAAGAGAGACTTAGAGTACAGCAATGGCAGCAGAGTGCCTTCCCAAACCCAAAGGCAGTAGCTGAGTTGCGACCGAGAGAAAACCTAATCTACAGCTGCAAAACCCGACGATCTCTGAATCGAAGCGATCCTCGCCTAGCTCTCCTTCTTCTCTCTTGATTTCGCCTTCTGAGCTAGGTAATCAGTTTTAAAGCAAACGGTGAGTACACGTATGTACTCGCAAGACTTTAGTGTTTGCAAGTATAATAAGTATACAAGTTAATCAATGAAAAGGACTGCTAATCCAGTTCAGAGTTGCATAAAGCTAAATTTATTTGCAATAGAATAATAGATTTCAGAAGTTGCTCAATTTACAAAAGCAATTGATAAAGAATGTAATTCAATACATAATTGTATAATTCATTCAGTATCCACATTCATCACCTTCCGATTTCAACCATCAATCAATCCGAGAAACATCTCGCAGATAATATTCAGACCACCATCCAGCAATTTCTCAAGTCACATTGATTCAATCAATCCACCACCAAAACTTCATCCAACTCAAATTTCAAAAAGGATTTCCGGTTTCAAAACCATTTTCAAAAGCAAACCAAAAATACTATACTTGACAATAATTATCCAAGCTGCTCGTGACCGTGAGCACGGCTAATCGATTAGATTTATTCTCTGCAGAGATTGTACACTTTACCCACATGACACACTCTAGCAATCATGTCAACCATGCCACGCGATACAAAACGTACCTGTTTTGCTAGACTGTGACGGAACTGTTCCACTTGCGAGTTTCTAGTCTTGCGTCAGCGCCGGTGAAGTGCACCCCTTGCTATGGCGGGTGATCAGCCCCACACACAAAAACAATTACAAACTTTGCGATGGTTTACAATTACCGTCCATCGCCTCACAACCCATAGCAAGGCCCTCATCGTTGTAACGGTACCGTATTGAGACGGTATACTCCAACACCTATGCGAGGTGAGGAAGACCTTTAGACAGCACCAGCACGTCGGTGACTATCCAACTACTTCGACCTACCACAGCGCAAGACCAGTCACTCACTCCTGTACTATGTTCAGGTCATCCCATACTAACACATGTGGTTGTACGATTTGACTCAGTTAACACCATCAAGTTCGGTCCTTAGGGTTGCACAGACGAGACCTCCACCCGTCCGTCCGGCATAAAACCACCTTTCACCTTTTTCCTTTTTATCTTTTTACCAACATAGCTTTTTCCACCAAAACTGCCATTTCAAATCCTACCTGATTTTCCAGAAGATTTTGATTGACTGAGTCCACCAATCAACAATCAATTATACTAATGTTGGGCTAAGCATATGCATTTATTAGACATATAACCTCAGTTGACACTTAGTACGGTGTCTACCATTATCCTAGGGATTAACAAGGATCACATCGTAACTGATAATCGAGGAAAACCATTCAATCCAGGTTTAACTACCAATGCCCACAATTTAACATTTGTACCAATTCTTAAGCATGCATAATAGTTTTGGCAATTCAAAATAAATTTGCAAATATGGGATCAATATGGTCAAAGGAGGTGCTTGCCTGTTTGCTTTGTACTGATTACACTTCCGGGGAAAGCGATTGAGATCCGCGCAGGCGTCCACCACCGCGCCAACGTCTACGCGAATGAGCGACAACAAAACGATCAAACTCGGAACAAGCAGAGCGAACAAGAATCAAATAAGACAATTAAGAAGCAAGGACAACAACTAAACCAATCGGAGAAACAACGGGGAAAAGGGACTAAAGGAGACCTAAATCGGTCAGTGAAGTCGGCAGTACCGGCGGTACAACCCCGGTAGTGCCGCCCTCAAGCCCGGAAGTACCGGCCACGGGGCCCGGTAGTGCCGGCGGCCGACGACCCAAAAGGGCGCTCACTGGAAAAAAAAGATACCAACGTTAAACATGCGGTAGTACCGGCTACCCGGCAGTACCGGCCAAGGAGGACGGTAGTGCCGGATTTCCAGAGACCAAAGGAGTAGTCCACTGGAAAATAACTGCCGGTGTTGTGGTTACGGTAGTGCCGGCCTCAGGGAGAAATTAGGGTTTCGCAAAATGAGATTTTGCACAAACGGATTCGAAACTTCGCGACAATCGCATAGTTAGGTTCCTAGTGATGCCAGGGACCCATCCATGTAGGTCTCACCAAGTTTCGAGTTCATTTAACCTAATTTCCACTTTTTCAAACTCGATAACCCTAATTACCGTTAGAATTCGACTTTCGACCCAAATCAAGTCCAAACTTGATTCTTTCCGCTAGAGTCGACTTCTTAAGACATCGGATATATTCTATAGTCACTTCCTCGGCTTTTGGAGCTAAGGTTCAAGGAACACTCCAAAACTCGAGAATTTGACTCGGTTAACGAACAAATCCGATAACATCCGAATTAGGGTTTTCGACTCGACCTTTTTCCAGGACTAGAACCGTTAGGGCACTAAGAACCAATACAAGTCACTCTCGGAATTTTTGGAGCTTCGGAACTCGAAGATTCTCCAAAAAGCTCGATAGTGCACTTTTCGCAAATCGAATCGAAATGAAGGATTTGCGTCTAACGTATTAATTCTTTTTGCACGTAAGGGTTCCACAGGGCTTAACTCACACTCAAAAACTCTTCGCACGACGATCGAACCATCCGAACTCAAAACCCTCAATTGGAACTAAATTCGATTCCAAATCCGGATTGAGTTCAAACTCAAATCTTTTCGCAGGAATCGAACTCAGACAACGTCATATATACTCGAAGGTCAATTTCTTGACTTTTCGGAGTTAGGGTTCAAACGACTTTTGGGCGAATAAATCCAACAGAGACCCGATTAGGGTTTTCAGATCGAATCGTCCACGCTAACTAATTCTACTGAGCTAACCTAGGTCTAGCAACTCCGAAACACGGTGTTGCACTTCTAGGGTTAGGGTTTCAAGGACTAGACCAAAAGAGAAAAGAGGAGAGAGAAGAGAAGAACTAGGGTTCTGAGATCAAAACCTGACGGATTGATCCCGGGCTTGATTCCACCGGTTGAGAGGCTTGAGGAAGCTTCCCACACCTTGCTCTTGCCTTCTACTTGCTCCACTTGAGCCCAAAACCGCAAGAAGAAAGAGAGAGAGCTCAAGAGAGAGAGGGAAATGGAGAGGGAGAGGGAGGGAGAGAGCTCCTGAGGGGGAGAGAACGAGTGAGGAAGTGAGGAGAGTGAGGAGAGAGCCGGCTGGGCTTTAGAGGAGAGGAAGAATCGAGAAAGAGGGTGAGCTGGCCGGTCAACCAAGCAACAGGGGCGACGCCCCCCTGCCTCGACCGCACGGCCGGCAGTACCGCTCCCCTCGAGCGGTAGTGCCGCCCGACCGGTACTACCGCCCAAAGACCGGCGGTAGTGCCTCCCTGGCGGCAAAATTCCGGATTTCTTCACAAACTTTTCTCCAATCTTCGGGTTTAACCTCGGGAAACTTAAGGGAAGAATTTTGGGACCTCAACGGAAGCTTTTAGGACTTAGGTTCCTACGGATTTCGAAAGATTTTGACCGGCTTCGAAACTCAAAGTTTCGAAACAAAATAAGTCGAAACTACTCGAACGACGAAACACCGACGCAACCAAAACCAACTAAGGGCCAAATTAAGATCCAATAGCACTCAACACACAAACAAGCACACAATTAGCTTAATTAAGCTTAGTTAATCCTAATTAATCTTAATTACAAATTCCAGGATGTTACATGTACTTTTAGCAAACATGGCATACTCGTAATTCTATGTTATTTTACTTTAATTGGTATCTCTACCAGTGATTTAAATAGCACGCTATAGCTCCACGGTAGCTTTTTCAGACATACAACGCCACACGATTGAATCAAATTATTCGAACACAACTACAACCAGGGTTCACAATTTCGTTGAAAACCGAACGAAATTCACGAATTTCGCCCGTACCGCTCGAAACCGAAATTGAAAACCATTCTGAAATTCACTCAAATTCAAATTCAAAAAAATATAAAAAATTTGAAAAAAAATTACCCAAAATTTCTCTATAATTAGTATTAATAGCCCTGTGACCATTGGTGTGAATATTTTTTGAAAATCCGAATTTTTGAGATGTATTTGAGCAATTGAAAATGTAGATAGTAGAAAAAAGCAAAAAAAAAAAAAAAAACTCGGCCTGCAGGCTTGAATTTACTTAATAGCAATATTTGTTGAAGTATATTTAGTGTAAATATTTGTTGAAGTATATTTAGTATAAATATTTGTTGAAGTATATTTAGTTGTCATATTTATTGAAGTATATTTAGTTCCAATATTTTCTTGTAAAAACCAGCAGCATGTGGCAAGGACACTATCCATAAAATCATAACCTGTATTCAAAATGTACATATGAGTTTTTCTTAAAATCACATATAAACTGCTAAGAGATCATTAGACTAAATCAAAATCCCCAGTTTAACTTGTTAACAATCAATATAGAATTATATGAGACCTCTAGTAATAAACCGTCTATCATTTTTTTCTATTATTTTGAGAGAGAGCCATATCATAACTAAATATTCAACACGAATGCAAGTATTAAATATCAACTATAGTGTATAAAAAATAAATGGAAATACATTGTTGATCAAATAAATGCAATATTTGAATCAGAATTTTAGACTACACCTCCACAACACACTGCATGTTTCAATATTTATTCAATTATATTTAGTAGCTATATTTGTTGAAGTAATTCTTCAAATATTATTTTTGGCCTTTAATGGCTTTTTTCCAAATTTTACAACAATTTTTTTTACAATTTTTCCTAATTTTTCTACATTTTCCTTATTTTTTCAACTACCATCGGTTTTCGAGTCTTTTCGAGCGAATTTTGAGCCTTTTCGAGCGGTTTTCGAACCCAGTGGTTTTTTGGACTTTTCGAGCGAATTTCGCTCGGAGGTTTCGAGACTTTTTAACTAAAATTCAAATTTATTTAACTTTCGAAACCAAACGGTTTTTAATGAATTTCGAGCGAAATTTCACGAATTTTGAGCGAAATTTCGCGAATTTCGATACCGCACGAACATCGAAATTTGGGTTCGAAAGGAAAAGTGAAACCCTGGCTACAACTATTAAAACTGCTATATGGACAGCTATCTCTATCATTTTTTTTAGCCACAATAACTCCGCAATGCTACATGTGTCAATTAATTATTTTTATATTTCTAAACATTAATTGTGTTTTATTCATGACCTCCTTCTTTTATCATATTGTTTGTTATACTTAAATTGAATTAATTTGGCTCCTGGAATAATATATATTAGTTAAAATTCAAATCCATCTCCTAAATTTACATAATTATATATATATATATATTATTGTCTATTCTACATTGTATGACTAATATATAGCAATCATAACATGTATTTCAAATTTAATATATAGTTCATTATATATAAATTGCGGATACCACATACTTGAAATAGTAAAAAAAAAATGTATATTATAGTAAACCGCGATGTGTAGCATAGCTTTCACGATAACCCACTATAACCACGATAGCTTTTCATATCCCTCACCGCAACGGACCGTGAATCGCGATTTAAATCCTTGATCTCTACTGATTGTAAACTTGCTGGGCAAAGGGCACTGCATATATGATATATCAGCCCAAAATTCTTAAAAGAGCACAGAACATTAATTTTGGAGTTTATATTATAGAAAAACCTGGATAATAGAGGGATTAACCTAGAAAATAAATTCAGGGTTGCCCATTTGTAAGGTGATTCAAATTTTCTTAAGTACAATACATCCTATCATATGGCATATCAATCTCTATATATACAAACCAATATGGTGATAAAAAAAACTGAATTAGACATAAGAAAAAATCAAGCTACTTACAAATAGCAAAACCAAATAAATTTCTATAAGGCTAATACTTATAGTGATTAATCTATGTTGTTCGTTTATTGATTGGTGTTTCTTTATAGTTGCAAGAAGAAGAAAAAAACAAGTTGACACCTAAAGATATATAATTTGTATCGAAACTAGGGGAAATGCTACATCGAGGTATGTTTACTTTCCTCTCATATATAAAAATTTAGAACAAGGACGAGCCACCCTGTTGCATTTACTTGATTTTCAATTTGATCTAGATCTGCTCATGGGTTATGCATGGGAGTACCACATGAGTTTGCGATGGTGATACGTAGAGATCACCTACAATGACCGTTGAGATATTTGAATTGTTTGATCGAATAGCTGATCTGTTAAATGGGGAAAAAAATACGGCAAAAGTTCATAGGAGAGTATGATCGTTGTCATATCATTTTACTTCAGAAGAAAATAAAAATATGTGTACAAACGTAAATCAATATTTTTTGTTAGGATTTTCCATGGTTAATTTCCCATGCTTACATCATGAAACTTAAAGAGCGAAAATAAATTTTGATCTAGTGGATAAATTCTCCCTACAGAAATTCGAGAACATATTCCTACGAGTTGTTAATAAGTGAACAGTTCGATGCATGGTAGATCTAGCTAGGAACTTAACCCTTTGAGATCAGAAATTAAGTATTAATTGTATACTTAGAGACATATAGTAAAAAATATGTGGGTCATAATACTTATCTACATCTTGGACAAATTAAAGCAACCACTTGTTTAAAGTTGTTCCTTGAGCATATTCCAGATTAGTCTAATGAATCGAACACATGTAATCTCTGGCATTTGCAGACTTGCAGTACACTGAGAGCTCACTGCATCTGTAGGTTATAGTCTTTTCTGTTTTAGGAACTAAATTGTCAATAATTGAATTATGTGTAATTCTTTTTAACAATTCTATATTAAAAAAATGATGCTCAATTTATTAATGCACATTCGAGAGAGGTGTTTCTATTAATTAATTAATTACCTCGTAAAAAACAGCTAGCGTCAATTTCAATCATCATTAATCTTCGGTATATACCGTAAACAACACCAGTTTTGCAACACACTGACATATGCATGAAGAAGTTTTATTTCTGAAGCAATCGATCGAGCTGGTGGATAAAAAATCATAACGATGCGAATTAAAAAACCCTAACCAATTAACTAATAGTCTCTTCCACAGATCATATGCTCTTTCAGTATTCTTCAAGGCATGCATGCATGCAATAGTACTGCATGTGTTTGTGCATTGTTAAGTAGTCATCCATCTCCAGATCATCATTCCAGAGTAATCAAATTAGCATGTTACAGTCCTCTAAGGTCGCAAATGGATCTGCAAGGGACGATGGCAGGTGTTAGTTGTGAGCGCACGAGTAGTTTATCAAGCAAAACGTTGAGCACACGAGAAGTTTATTAAGCAAACGTACCGCGTTTAGTTGAGAACTTGAGATCGATCGATCGATGCGAGTTGGAACAACTCCGAAAGAATCCTAGTGAGCTCCATTAACTCATTAATTCCAAGTATAGCGTGCATCCACCTGGCCTCGTGAATCAAATATTGTATGTGGATTAAGCCCCTCTCTAAGATCAATTACCGGGAAGATGATGCCGGCTGGTACGTACGTTTCTTTGTTGTATATTGACTAGTGTCATCTACTAATCGTTTCTATGTTGGAAGTTCTCCCAAGTTCAAAAGACATGCATCACCATATATATTACAGCTATATACAAATTAATTGAACTGCGAGTATGGACTATATATATACGGATTGAGTGAGAACCACATGATGGACCAGGAAATGTATGCTTCAAAAGATTTGCAACAGGGAGAGGATAGCATTTGTCTATAGCCACACATGGAGGCTCGAGTGTCGATATCCCTCCATCCCTTTCCCACAGTCCAAGCCATTACTTTCCGGAACCTCGATCTAGCTCCGAGCTACGTTTGCTCAAAGGCGAAAGGGAATTTTAGACAGTATGTCGTGGTCGCGGCATGGGACAAGATGACAACCCACCATTTGCACTCTCGAGGGCTTACCAATGCATTTGTTTAAGGGCACGCATCTAGGGCATCGAGTTGTGCGATTTGTGTGATGATATGAGCTAATCAGCTGGGTGCCTGTTTATTAGTTAAACAATTAGAGATAAGATGGATGGATAGCCTAGGGGGTAGAGAAGGTCAACCGTGTGATGTGGGAATCATTCACAGGATGCCAGGATTAGGTGACAGGCTAATGTGTCTCCTTTGGACAGGTTTGGGGACTCGGAGCTGATGGATGTTTTTCTTTTTACACCCGGCGAAATTCCAACCTTGTCGGCATGGTAACGCTGCCAAAACATGCCGTGACAAGCATAGCGCGCGCTACATTTTTTTTTTAAGTACTAACTGTGTTTTCTGTTGAAACTAATCTTGTAATTAGGAAAGTTGAGTCCGTATAACGAGTATGGCTTGGTTGCCGTGTTACAGTAGAAGTTCGAGGATGTGTGTTAGTCGGAGGGTATAGTTTTGTACCTATTTTACAAGCAAGCAAGGACAAAACAAAAAATAAAAAAGGGGACTCTTGCCCTAAAGATTTTTTGGGTGTGCTGTTCCAATATTTTCTTAGAAATATTAATCGCAGGGAACCGTGCTATTTCCGCAGGAAATTCTCACACATCCGAACGTGGCCGTAGTTGTACGATGGTATATATATTGGATGGGATCGTGGAATTGTCTGTGGGTGTAAGATGTTATGCATGTTGGAATCAACACGCCCTCTGCTCTCTGAACTTCAGAACGAAAATTGGAACAGAGCAAACATCGACAAGAGCTTTTGTGCTGCCAGAACTTCACAGCTTTTCTGTTTTTCTCTTCTCTTATATAAGCTATAGATTACAGATAACTACGGATCACAACTAACAAATCAAAACAAAACGTATTAAAACCAACCAAGTTTGTAACAGCAAGTTACTGCTCCCTGTCCGGCAAAATCAATAAACCTAAACTGAAACTAACGCACACACTAATCAATATTTTCCAGTCCTGCATGTTAGGAAACGGATTCGTATCCTGTTAGGAAACAGATTCGTATCCGATATGGACTCTTCCTTATCTCTAAGCAGAACCGCTATATATAGGAGGCAGGGGGTCACCCCATTGTACACAAGCATACAGAATAATAAAGCAGGCCCGTTCCTCCTCATATTGTGTCTCTCTTTCTCCCTGTCTATTCTCCACTTGAGATCTATTAGGCAACCCCGGACTATTCGATAGCGAGGTTGTCTAACACGTTATCAGCACGAAGCTCTTATGGAGAAAGATTGAAAGGTGAGAAAAAGACAAGAAGTGAAGGATCGTCGACAACGACGAACGACTACTACCGGCGATTGATCGCCCGATCCGATCTGCAATCAAATCGCCACCAAGCCGGCATCCACTCGGATTGCCGAAAGAAAAGTCCTACGCGACTCTATCCTACGCGATAGTCCACCGAAGAATAGAAAAGGTGAGGTTCGCGGGATTAATCTAATCTCGTATGTTTTGATACATGCTTCTGTCATACAAGAAGATATAGCACATGAAGCTACAGAACTCAACAAGCAACAAGCAATAATATATGGCACGAAGCCATCTAAACGACGGCCACGAAGTGCCGCAACCTGAAGTCACCGTCCGCCGCTGCCGTAAAGCCGGCCGCTGCGGCAAAGTCAGCCGCCCGCCCGCGTCGTCGCGCTGTTGCCGGTCTGGCGCGTCGCCGCGCTGCTACCGCGCTGCGCGCATGAATCGGTGTCTTTGCGTCGCCGCGCCTACCGTCGGTGCGCCGCGTCACCGCGCATGCAGCCGGCCTGCAGCGTTGCCGAGCGCGACCTGCACGGACCACGATGCGCACGCGTGCGATGGAAAGCTTAAAGCCTAGCCGCATTACTCTCTTGACATGAAGTCCAATACGCAAGGAGTAGAACGGCCCGAACCGAAAAAAAAGATCGGATTGAAGCCAACCCGGCCATGTTCAGATCAAGCTATGCATGGACTTGAAGCCATGCAGGGAAACCTGCTAGCCTTGTTCAGAACGAACGTGAAGCCCACTAGTGCATGCATGGACTTGAAGTCCTTATTGCCACGACGGGCCCGAAGAAACTCCAAACCGGAATTGGAGTCCGGATGGAGTAACGCACGGGGGGGAGAGAGATTTTACCCCCTTGGCCTCGGTTCTTTATGATTTCTATTTTGTTTTTTTTGAAATTGATTAGAAATTCAGAAAATCAATTAGAAATTCCAGAAAATACGAAAAAATTTCTAAAAAAAAAAAATTGCAGAAAACTATTTGGCTCTGTTTTAATTTTCCTTAGCCTTATTTTCCCGCATTTATGAATTATGGAATTTATTTTCCTGTATTTTATGAATTGTGGAAATTATTGTTTATTTTGAATTTATGAATTATGTCATGTTGATATTTGCTGAAATTTTTTTTTTTCTGTTGTACAGTAATTCTGAAAATTGCTTGGAAATTAGCAGAAATTATGAAAAGTGCTAGAAAAATTCCAGAATATTTCATATGGCATAAAATGAGAACATGAGTGGTTGGGATTTGATTTTGGTAATGAATAAACAGATATGAGACAATTGGTGTCTAGGAAAACACACATGAGGCTTGGTTCTTTAATTGGCACCGGAAGCGGAAGTGCTCCCTCCCTCATGTGAGCCCTAGGGGCGAGTTGACCTGGCCAAGAGTCAAATTGACAGAGATATTCATTAATTTTCGTTCCCAGCCAACAAGAATTATATAAGTTGTAATTAGACTTATGCCATGTTTAATTCATGTTGAAATTTATTTTCTGTTATCAAGTGATGCTGGAAAATTGCTGTAAATTAACAGAAAATTGCCAAATACTAAGAAAAATTCTGGAAATTCATGAGAATTTACTTTCCGCATTTTACGAATTATGCAATCATACTTTATTAGATTACACGCAGTAATCTAATGTAGGAATCTTGTAAAATGCAGATGTCTGGCATTGTGAACCGTGAGTTTGAAGAATTGGCCCAGCACGGTCAAAACTACCTCACTTGGGCATCCGATGTGAAGATCGTACTCGGCGGCAAGAAGCTCCGAGCTGCTATTGGCTTAGGGTCCTCGAAGGACGCACCACCTACTGCCGAGCAGAACGATCAAGCATTGCACTTCCTCAGGCACCATCTCTCAGCCACCCTGAAAAATGAATACATGGCTGAAGAAAGTGCAATTGAGCTATGGACTGCACTCCAGAAGCGGTTCGAGAAGCTCAAATACACAATCTTGCCCCAAGCACAGCAAGATTGGGTGCGTCTGAGGTTTGCGGACTACAAAACAGTGGCCGAGTACAATTCTGCCTTGCACAGAATTTGTACTAATCTCTCCCTATGTGGCAAGAAGATCACTGAGGAGGAGAAGATTGAGAAAACTCTTTCCACTTTTCACCCCAATGCTATCCAGAGTGCCCGCACTATATCGTGGACGCATACAAGGAGTATAGCGAATCGATTGATGTTATGCAAGTTGCGGAGTCACAAGACGAAGCTCTCCGAAAGAACTTCGTCTCACAGCCACCTGGAAGGAGCATTGTACCAGAAATCAATGCCAACAGCTATAAGGTGAAAAAACCCGCCCACATGAAGTGGGTCAAGAAGGGTGGAAAAGAGAAACATCAGGCCAAAGGAAAGTCCATAGCCCAAAAGAAGAAGAATGACAAGGAAAAGCCGCAGGGCAAGCCGTATGGACAGCAGAACCAAACGTGCTTCAAATGCGGCACTTGGGGGCATTGGTCAAAAATATGCCGAGAATCCAAAGAAGTGATCAATGCATATCAGGCCAAGAAGAAGGCCAAAGGAAATGCACTGGCAGAGGCACATTTTGCGAAGTAGGCAATGATGATGTCATGGAAGTTGACACCCCACATGCTTCATCCTCGCAATTGACCTAGACATCAATGATGCAGCCAAGCCCTTGGCCAATGAAGAAAACATACGTGGATAACATAGAAGCGAAGTGAATGCATACTTCTGATTCCGTTTAGTGCATGAATAGCATTGTGAGCACTTTCTTTTAGATTGTGGTTGATTAGTTAATATTGAATAATTGTAAGCTCTCGAAGAGCATACTTTTACTTTCTCATGAATAAGAATTGTTATTTATTCTTTATTCCAGTATTCTTTACTTACAAGCAATGTTTGAATTACTTTGCCCTTTGTCAGATTAGAATTATTTTTCTTTTCATCTAGAAATCGTGTAGCACCCAATGGAGGAAATATGCATTGTTGATAGTGGCACAACAAATACCATCTTAAGAGAGTCGAAATACTTCCAGACGATCACGAAGAACGCTGGAAGGATTACGACAATCGCAGGAAGCGATACGCATATAATAGGCTCAGGAAGAGCCACAATTATATTGCCAATGGGTACAACTTTGGTAATTGAAGAGGCCCTCTTGTACCCTGAATCAACTCGCACTCTCTTAAGTTTCAAAGATATCCGCGCCAATGGGTTTCACGTAGAAACCAATGAAGAAAATGGCAAAGAACACTTGTGCATTGTGAAGCACGCGGAATATGGAAAGATGGTACTAGAAAAATGTCCCTCATATGAATCTGGGTTGTACTACACGAAAATCAATGCACACGTAGTGTATACTTCTTTGAAGACTGTCTTTAGAAGCTCTGAATTATTTGCTTTATGGCATTGTAGATTAGGTCATCCTGGTCTTAGATTGATGAGAAATATAGTTAACAACTCACAAGGTCATGGCATTAATGTTAAGAATTTCTCGAATCACGAAGATTTTGTGTGCCATGCATGTGCCACCGGGAAAGTAATAACTAGACCCTCTGTTATGAAAGTGCAACATGAAATCCCTGCATTCCTGGAGCATTCGAGGGGATATTTGCGGACCGATTCAGCCATTGTTAGGGCCGTTTCGATCCTTTATGGTGCTCATTGATGCTTCTGGAAATGGTCGCATACATGTTTCTTTGTCAACAAGGAATCATGCATTCGCAAAGGCGATCTCATGAGATCATCGAATTAAGAATGTTTTTCACGATCATCGCGTGAAGTCCATTCGAATGGACAATGCCAACAAATTTACTTCAAGGCATTTGATGATTATTGCACAAAGAAGCTGGAATAACTATTGAGCACTCTGTACCGCATGTCCATACGCCAAAATGGACTATTTGAAGCACTCATAAAGAGGATTAAGTTTATTGCCGGACCGCTCTTGCAGAGTTGTAACTTGTCCAACAATTGTTGGGGACACGCAGTCTGTATGCAAAGCAAAGACTCATCAATTATAGACAATCGGCCTACAACATCCATTCAAACATGCAAACTAGTGCATTGGGTCAACCTGAAGAATTGAATGTATGGTATATGTACCTATACCACCCCCACAGCAAACTGAAAGGGTCCTCTCCGCAAGTGCAGGATATACATTGGTTATGAAAGTGCATCCATAACCAGGTATTTGGAACCCATGACTGGGGATTTGAATACAGCCCGATTCGCTGATTGCATCTTTGACGAGGATCGTTTTCCCGTCATTAGGGGGAGGAAATGAACCATTGGATGAAAAATGCCGGGAAATCATATGGCATTCCATTGGGATCCCCGTGCATGACCCTCGCACTAATGAAGCAAATCATGAAGTCAAGAAGACAATCGATTTGCAGAATTTAGCAAATGAACTGCCTGATCATTTTTGTGATCTGAAGAGCGTGGTTAAGTCGCATGTACCAGCAAGAAATGCACCAGAGAGGGTGGAAATACCAAAGAAAGCAGAAGGTATCCCTCATCCTGTTCAGAGGCCTCAAAGAAAAAGAACAGGAGATCTGGCTTCTCAAACCCAAAGTACCCGGAGACGTCTGGGAAAATCAAGAAGAGGACTTACCTGACCAATCACAAAAGTGCCCCAAAGCTAGAAGGGGAGACAGTTGAGACCTGGCCTTTGGAAAGAAGCACGTGGAAAAGGCAATTCCAGATCTGAACCTTCCATTGGAAGAAGCCGCCGAAAATAATGTGTGCGCACACATTGGCGGAGAAAAACTAAAGGAACTTGCTCCTGGAATGGGAAATAGCAATGAAGAGCAAGTAGAAGTGCACGAAGCACCCCATGACGAAATGGCCATAAATTTTGTAATAATAGGAGAATCTATGAAAAGAGCAACAACCATTGCAAGGCTTGTTGTTCAAGGTTTCACTCAACGTCCTAGGGTTGATTATGAAGAAACCTATTCTCCGGTCATGGGTGGAATTACCTTTAGATACTTAATCTCAATGGTAGTCAACTTGAAGTTGAGAATGAAGCTAATGGATGTTGTCACAGCATATTTGTATGGAAACTTGGATTCGGAGATATACATGAAAGTACCGGAAGGTATCCCTATCCCGAACCAAGACAGAGCAAACAGAAACCTATACAGTGTGAAATTGGAGAAATCACTGTATGGACTGAAGCAGTCAGGAAGAATGTGGTACAATCATTTGAGTGACTTTCTCTGCAAGAAAGGCTACACGAACAGCAAAGATTGTCCATGTGTATTTATACAACGATTCACGAATGGATTTTGTATAATCTCCGTCTATGTAGATGACTTGAACATCATTGGGACGGATGAGGAAATTGAAGAAGCATGCACATACTTGAAATCTGAGTTTGAAATGAAAGACTTGGGTAAAACCAAGTTCTGTTTAGGCTTGCAGCTTGAACATGTCCAAGGCGGAATCTTGGTACACCAAGCATCCTACACGCAGAAAGTGTTGGAGAGATTTGGCTTTGAAAAGGCATACCCATAAAGACCCCAATGGTCGGAAGGTCACTCCAAGCAGACCTAGACCGTCTGAGGCCTAAAGAAGAGGGGAGGAAGTCACGGGAGCGGAATTCCCATACTTGAGTGCAATTGGAGAGCTCATGTAACTTGCGAATAGCACTAGGCCGGACATTGCGTTCGTCTTGAATTTGCTAGCGCGGTAAAGTACAGAACCCACCAAAAGGCATTGGAAAGGGTTGAAGGACATCTTCCGTTACCTTCAAGGAAGCAAAGACCTCGGCTTGTTTCTGAAGAAACAATGAATTGAATTTAGTTAGCTCTGGCACGCTGAGTACCTATCGGACCCTTATCTTGGCAAGTCACAAACTGGGTATGTTTTCCTTTGCGGTGGAACAGCAATTTCTTGGAAGTCGTCTAAGCAGACTCTTGTCTCGACGTCGACTAACCACTCAGAAATCATTGCATTATATGAAGCCTCTCGGGAATGTGCATGGCTTCAAAGAATGGTTCACCACATCCAGAAGTCATGTGGTCTGAACATGGAACAAACCCCCACTATTATCTATGAAGATAATGCAGCTTGTGTTGCACAAGTGCAAATGGGATATGTGAAGAGTAACCTTACAAAGCATATCAACCCCAAGTTCTTTTATGCCCATGAAATGCATAAGATGAACGAGATAAAGATACTGCATACTAAGTCGTGTGAAAATCTCGCAGATTTATTAACTAAGTCACTCCCGGCATCTTCCTTTGAAAGATGTATTAGAGGAATCGGGATGATGAGGCTTAGAGAAGTGCAGATTTCAGGGGGAGATTTTTCACATACTCCTACATAAATCTCAAACATGAAGTTTGAGTACCCAACGTAAATCTTGAAGATTAACATTGAAGTTTGGGTGGATTGTACTCTTTTCCTTAAGTAAGTTTTTCATTGAAGTTTTCTTACATAAGGTTTTTGATGAGGCAATCCGTGCAACACAGCAAGCGTGTGCTATGTACTCTTTCTCCAATTATTTTTCCCCTTTGGGTTTTATGGAGTTTTAATGAGGCATATGCATCTCGCATGTTGAAGAGTCAAGGGGAGTGTTAGGAAACGGATTCGTATCCTGTTAGGAAACAGATTCGTATCCGATATGGACTCTTCCTTATCTCTAAGCAGAACCGCTATATATAGGAGGCAGGGGGTCACCCCATTGTACACAAGCATACAGAATAATAAAGCAGGCCCGTTCCTCCTCATATTGTGTCTCTCTTTCTCCCTGTCTATTCTCCACTTGAGATCTATTAGGCAACCCCGGACTATTCGATAGCGAGGTTGTCTAACACTGCAGACTTGTTCAAAAGAAACAACTTGACCAAGTCAGTATTACAGGCAACAATGCAAGGTCTCAATCACCGTATGTGTTAATTACGGTAACTCATATAACTCATATAGTTTTTTAGGATTTGAAAATGTATGCTAGATAAATGTTAGTACGATTAGGATTGCTACATGCTTTAGAGGGGGACTAAGTAAGCTATATAAACTCATAAGGTGGTCATCGAGAACCCAAATAACCATGAAGCCACAAGCCAACTCATCCAAATTAAGCAAGAGGTGCAGGAGAGGATTAGAGGCTAGGTTATTTTTTAGCATTATATTCTTGTGTAGCGTAAGGATCCAAAGATCCTAAAAGATTTGAGGTTGTGAAAGAGCAACTACTATTTGAGGTTGTGTTTAAAGAATTTACGGTCGGCTTCGCAAAATATTTTCTTTCTCATCGTGGTTGCTTCAATCGTTATTTTGGCTCTCTCTATGAGATTCATCCTCTTCGTTCTTGACTGTGCACACTTGTGCCGTATCTTACAAAACTCTAATCCAATCCGGGCAGAGGTGGATCCAGGCCTCAGGCCACCCAGGCCTGGGCCCGAGGCCTGGGAGCCGTAGCCCATGGAGCAAGCCGGCCTATGACCTGGTGGAAAGGGAGCCAGGCCCGGTGAAGAGTATGGCAGCCCGAGGCCAGGCCGGGCGCTGGCTCCGCCCCTGAATCCGGAGACTGATGCGCATAAGAAGTGGTATGAGAGTGTATCAGCATGTATTTAGTTAGTACAAAGGTTTTCCCTGTTTGAATCGGAAGTAGGTTAGGAGTAACTATCACAGTAATCGATGAAATCCGAATGACACATAGATCAAGCTTCCTCGCTAAAAAAAAAGCTCTTATAGAAAAATAATTAGTTACTCGATCGAATACATGTGTGGATGCACGAGCAACACCGACTAGCATGCCCCCCGACATGGGTTTAGGGATTCCAAATGAAGTAGATGACAAATATTCCAGGGCTATCACAAGTAAAATAGTATGCTCGCTGTTGTACTGAGATTACTATTACTAGATGCTAAAATTTCTAGCAGTTCTTGTTGCCGGAGGTAATTACCTGGGTGGTTAATCAAATCCAAGAAACTTCAAAGGGACGGCCGGGTTCTGCGCTAGCTGCGGTGAAGCTCAAGGATCGAGGTGACAAAACTCTATACGTATATTTTGCGGTAATCTAATTCTGTGATACAGAAGGGTACGTACATGCTAGCTATAAGGGTAATCTTTCAGATATGTCAGTATGTGACTGTCAATTAATTAGCTTATTTCAATTTTGTATGTTTTTCATAGCTAGGGAAGGCGGCTGTAATCTTTATTAACCAGTAGGAGAATTACAAACAGCATGTAATAACCATGCTATCAATAATTCATTCAGCCATATGCACATATTCTTTGGTACAGAAACATGCATGCTTGGCACATTAATGACTACATGAGTCTCATATTTAGACCTGAACACAAAGTACATTAGCGAAATAGCCTAGCTTGAGTAGCCTGCGCCTGAGTTTAGGACTTGACTAATATTGAAGGTCACTAAGATACAGATCAATGATCGAATTTCAAAAGGTTTTGGTTAGTAGGCATAATTAATTAAGAAACATACACCACTAGTATTAAACTGGAGGTAGCCCCCCAAGATGGTTAGAAAGCATAAAAATCAGTAAGTAGAAATCACTCTAGATCTTAATGCCGTGATATCAATGATTCGTTTGATTTGACTATATCAGCTTTCTTGGTTGTTTTAATTTAAACTAAACTATCCCGGTTATTTGAGAATCATATGGCAAAGTACTAAAATCTAAATATGGTTTGTGGTTGTAGATGTGATCTTCATAAAATAGATAACAAAAAGGGCTTTTTATTATAATTCTGCTTTTAAATATATCCAACCTCAACAAAGATCTAGATACATGTGTTGGTGAAAAGTTTAAAGCAAAAAAAAAAAATTCAAAAGTAGAGTGGCCAGCCTATGGGTTACCTCGTGAATACTGATGCCATATGAACTATCCGGGTAGTCTTACCGTCGTTACCGATGGGTCTATTTGAACAAGTTCTGTAAATCGAAATTCAATTTTCACCAACTACCTTTGATCCAGACCATTCAACTGGATTCGGTACATATAGGGTGCCCATTGAGGCTGGTAATTTTCTAAACATCGACACACAAATTGTAACGCCCCTGTTGAAATCAAATATATGATCTGATTAAAATAGAGAGGAAATAAAAGGTATAGCAAGATAAGAGTAGGAGGGAACAGACATCCTCTCTTAGGGTGTAGAGGACAACCAATAATTAACTAGTAAACTAATAAGGTTTTAGACTACATCGAAATAAATAAAGTAGATGGAGTCAGAGATCGAGCTCAGAGCCTCAGAGACCCTTGTCCCTACCTTGATTGATTAATTAAGCTCTGGTCAGTTGCTCAACTCTAGTAGTTTCCTTGTGGACTTCGGTGCGCCCTCGTGTTGTACTTTCTCTAACTTTTTCTTCTGTTTTTAGTCTGTAATAATCAATGTTTAGCTGAAGACCCGCCGCAAACGCAGGCAATATATTCCGTTAGATGCAGATCTTCTGCGCTGAAGGATGGCATACGCATATTGGTGGCTTTCCTTCTTCTATTTGAGGACTTCATTGGTGTCTTGTGCCAGCAGAATGATTATCCCTGTATTCAATGGGCCTTTATTTTCTGCCATATGATTTCACTGTGTTTATCAACCCTGCATGTATTAAAACAGTGGCGTAGGACCCAATATGGCAAGGTATGATTCCCGCCATACCTAGTCTATACTGGGTATCCCTGTATATATACAGTATATACTGGTGCGTAGTGCGTTCGCGTTCGCGTTCTATAGCTTTCACCTGCGCAGAAGCATTTTCAAAAGATGAAAACTCGCCAAATACAGCTGCTAAGGTCTCCTAGACGCAATTAATACTTTATTGGTACACATTTTATCTTCTTCCTTATCCATTATGCTTTATAATATGGTTTTCATTTTATTAAGTGTCATACACTCATATTATAATATGCTTTATAATATTAGCGTGTAGATAACTTTAATTTCGTATACCACTGTTATTATATATGCTATAAAGTTTGCCATATCAAAATTTTAGTTCGTCCTCCGCCACTGTATTAAAACAACATGGATATATCATCACTTCAATTACAAGGTATGTCTGCATGAACATATGTACTAATGTAATGTTTGTAACGTATTTTAGTACTCTCTCTTCACAGATAAATGTCCTCTGGACAATGGCATTGACTCCAAAAGATATCTTTGACTACCATTTCCTGTAACGATATGTTTGTAAAACCAAATGATTTTACAATTTTATGAAAAGTATTTTGGAAGACAAATTTAACTGTATCATTTTCATATGATCCATCTATTGTTGGCTAAAGTTAAATTTGACTTACTACGTGCTTTCTAGAATAACGCTTATTTTTGTCGTACAATTCCCATCCGCATGAATGCATGGATGAACAATGGAGAGCTGCCGCTGCTACTGCTGACCATTTTTGTCGTGCAATTCCCATCCCCATGAAATCCAATTTCAACAGCAGATAAGACAAACGGGAGGCTTGTACTTAAGTGCAGATTTGTTGCTTCCCTAACTTGTTTCCTCGCGTGTTGAATACTGATATTATTTATCTCAAAAAATTCCCTGTTGAAACTAGAGTGTTTCGGGTAACTTTCTTCGTTTAAATATATCTGAAAGCCGAAATTTATCCCAAAAAACAAATATCTAAACTTTCGGACAAAATTGCAGATTTCACCTCTTTTTTTTTTTAAGAAATCATGAAATTCTGTAAACTTGTGTATAAATGTGTGTGCGTTTGTAGCTTGGCGTTGTTCAACCCGAGCTCTCACAAATCATGTATAAATACGGGTGTATGAAATGTGTGTGCGTTTGTAGCTTAGCGTTGTTTTTTTCTTCTTCTTAAATGCATGCTAGCTCCTGGCTAATTTTTAAGAGAGTTCCCTCAGCAGATGGTGTCCACTGTTTATTCTGCTTCTGGTTCCCTCCTTCTTTCAATCTCTTTGCCTTTCTTCCTTTCCTGCCACCATAACCACATTGTTATTACAACAGTCAGCTTCTTCTCATTCTCCACGCTAAGCGCCTCCCTGATTACTGCACGAGCAGATTTGGCTTTTGAGACGAAATTAGCAGCTAGCTAGCTCACCATGTACGAACCGATCGGGTGCTTCATGGAGATCATGGGCACACCCAACGTTGGGCCGGCTTAACTACGGGCCCAGGTTTTAAGCTAGATACGCAGTAGAGCTCACAACTCTAATGGGGTCAAGATCATGGATTCAGCTATGAGTTAATGATCCCTGGCCAGTTTATCTCGAGCCGAAATGTTAGTGGATCCAGTTATTAGTGGACTCCAATGCTCAATAACTGTACTGCATACGGGCCCTAAACTGATCCTTTCTGGGCATCAGGCATGGGCTTTCTTACCCATGGAAGCTGGTTCATTCGCAGGTTTTCACTTTTCAGCGTAGTCCCAACGGCCGTAGATCCTAGGTGTCCGGTTAGCCCAGCGGCGGCGTGGCGGGGGGCAGCTGACCGGCGATAAGGACGACACCATGGAGTTAGGTCACTACATTTCTGAGCAGCGGCCTTCACAATACCATAATATTTAAACAGCTCAACCAAAATCCAGTGTTCTTTCACTTCATAGAAATCTTAAACCGATATATACATTTTCCATGTTATGGAGAATTCATTAATCGGGAGCGTAGAGTAGATACCTCAAAACTCTCTCACAAGGTGCGGTCACGCTCTGATCACGCACGGCGTGGACCTGGCACGCTCAAGACCGGTGCTCGTGCTCGTGCTCTCCTCGGTGCGCGCGCGGCTGTGCGACGACGGTGTCCTCGAGCTCGACGCGGCCTCTGCCCCCGCCGGCGGCGCCCCTGGCAGCAGCCGCAGCAAACGGCGACAACCGAGCTGGGCTTGGAGGTGGCGGCGGCTAGCAGTAGCGGCAGCAGCGCGCAGCGATCACGGAGCCGCGGCAACGACATCGCGCGGCAGCAGCGGAACTGCAGACTGGAGGGGAGTGGGTAGCGTCGATGGCCAGGCCCAATCGGAACTTGGGTCGGCCCGGCCCAACCTTGTTTAATACTAGGATATTACGATTTATTTTCTTTAGAATCTTTTATGTTTAAGGGGCTCCCTCCACTTCCGTCTAAAAAAGGAGAGGCTTTACCCTCCTTTTTTAACAACAGATTCGAGCTCACGCCAAATATTTACCACTTGGGATCAAACCATTACTACCTCGGTCCCTACCGCTTCGGATCTCCCTCTATGCTGATGATGTAGCTATTTTCACCAATCCTGACATAAAAGAACTACGGGTCATACGATTGAGCCAAAGACCTTGCCAGGCTTAGCCGTGCGTTAGGCCATCATCGCGGTTCTAGCGGCCCGGCAGAGGTGGAATCCCACGGCCGCGGTGAGACATTCCCCACCTCGTGCCTCCATCGTGGGGAAGGTGAAACATTCCCCACCTCGAGGCTCGGGCCTCGGCAAAGGTGGAACCGTGGAATTGCGGGGCGCAGGGGAGGGAGGCTTCGCTCGCGGCCCAGCAAATCGCCGAGCAGCTCGGCTCTCGCGTGCCAAGGTTTCATACATGTTTTGCGCTCGGAAATCGCTCCCCCCTCCCACCAGTTTCGAAAATCATGTACATCCCTAGAAATCGGATGAAAATCGAAGTCAAACATTTTGGATTAGATGTCAAAAAATAAAATAAAATTCATTCAAAAATCAACCGATTTTTACTTATTTTCAACGATTTTTGGCACATTCAAGAAAAATTAGTAAAATTTGCAAAAATTGCATAAAATCAGAATAAATCCCAATTAAACTATAAAAAACCACAGAGAAATTTAAATAATTTTTGAATTTATTTAGTGCTGGTGGAAAATCAAAAATATTAATTAATTAAAAGGAACAGAGATGCCGTCAGATTTTTATAAAAATTTACAAACTTGATCATGGTCTGAAATTTTATTGGTATCATAAATAGCTCCCAAGGATCATGTACTAACATTTTTGGAAATATTAGAATTAATTTATTGCCCCTAGAAAATAAAAAATAGAAGATCATATACAAAGATAATAACACCGTCAGAATTTAAAAAAATTACAAATACCAGATCATCATCTAAAATTTTTAAATAATCATTATCATTTTCCCCGAACCACACACAAAATTTTTTAGAAATATTAGACTTCATTTAGTGCCCCTAGAAAATCAAAAACAAAAGATCATATATAAAGACAATATCACTATCAGAATTTTTAAAAAATACACAGGTGTGATAATGATCTACAAATTTTACAGCATTATTAGCATTGCCTTAGGACCTCGCACAAAAATTTCAAACACATTTTCATAAATTTGTCTAAATTTTTAAATTTGAATTTGAATTCTACCGATTTACCGAGCAGTAACCGTTGATACGAACGGAATGGAGCGAGTCAGAGATTTTTTTAAAAACTCTGGTGAATGGAGGGTATGGGTGGAAAAAAAACTTGAAACTCACGAGTTGAACGAGTACTCGTAAACTCGGCTCAAACTCATTCATTAACAAGTCGAGTCGAACCGTGATTTCATCTCGTTTAGATAACGAGTTAAACGAGCCAACCCGCGAATTTAACGAGTTTTCTAAGTCGGCAAGTATACTGTATATGCGTGAGACGGGGATGATAACATATGTCATAGTGTATAATCTCAACGGCAATCCTCTTCTCAGATGGCAATAACGAGTTTAACAAGTCGAGCCGAGCTGAGGTTTGATCTCGTTATAAAGATAACGAGTCGAGTCGAGCTGACTCGCTATCTTACCGAGTTTGACCGAATCGAGCCGAGTCAGCTCGTTATCTACCCATAATGGAGAGGTTTTTTTTGAACCCTGGGTGTGACGACGACCCGCGGCATCCCCACAGCCCCGGACTCGAGTTTAGGGACGCGGCCAACGGGTGGAGGCAGATAGCGGCCGCCGGCGGGGCATGGTTGCGGCTTGCAAAGTTGCAAGTTGCAAGGATGCTAGATCCCAGCTATAAAAAGGCCCATGGCTCATCAAGGACTGCTGAACTACAGTATCTACAGACTAGTGTTTGGATGCTTGCTCTGTCTGTCTCGCTGGATCGATCGTCCGGGTGACCCTGCCTGCCGTGAGGCATGGCCTACATTTAAAAAAAAAAAAAATGCACACACACTAGAGTGCAAGAACACGTACGCACTGCAAGAAACGAGTCTGAGGAGGCTTAATGATAGATGCTTAGCGGCAGGGCCAAGTAACAATAATTCAGCATGCGATTCAACCGGGCGAAAACCAATGAGTGGGTTTAGTGGGAGTCTGAAAAGGCAATATCCTAGTCACCTAATGGCATCATACTATAATTTACATGCAGTGGGCAACCTTTTAATAGCGGTGACGCCATCAGACTAGTACTGAATCTACTGATAGAGGGTCGATTGTATTTGTAGCTTCAGGGCAGGTTGCCAAGCTCTTGATGCATGCAGTGCAGTGGGATATGGTATGGGTTCGTAGAAATTTTACGGTGGATAACATAGGTAGTAAATAGTGATAATAGAAATCAATCAAATCATCTATTTCTTAAGGGTATTTTAGACTTTTCCTATCCATTCATCAAAGGTATTTTAGACTTTTCCTAATTCGTTCATAGTTTTAGATTCACCGAATACCTAATGATCTTTAGAGGCTTCTTATCCATTCATCAGGATCACATTAAGTGTTTTACCCGTAGAGGACAAATAATATGATAGAATTTTTTACCTTTTTACCCCTTTCTGAATTTTACTACCAATACTACAGGTGATAGTATAACTAGATCTAAATTGATTTTAACCATTAGATTTAAAGGAATGGACGGCTTATATTGATTTTAATCCACCGTAAAAGAGCTCACGGGTTCAATAGACAAAAAGGTACCCTAAGTATGATACAACTGATTAATTAAAATTAAATAGGTGATTATATATTTTTATTAATATATTATTTATATCCAAAATTAATTACAAGCATTTTGTTTACATGAAATCATTGTAAATTATCTCTCTTCAAAAGATCATTTGCCATGCTTTACATTTTATTGTTTATACTTTATCCATATGATCCGTACTATGAACACCATTACACAACATTATCAACTAATTTATCGTAATCTGTGGATAAAGATAATCTATTTGTGTGATTAACGGGGAAAACAGAGGATTAATAAAAACAACCGATTAATCGTGTTATGGACCAAACAACCAACTAATTAGATTGTGCCACCAATTAATCATTTGATGTATTAATTACACTCCGATTATACCCCCTCTGGTTCATCGGTTTCGGATGTATACGGTCAAACTTTTAAAACTTTAGCTATCGATATCTTTTTAAATATTTAGATTAGATGCATGCATAGATTCGTCTTAAAATGTACTTTCGTAATATTATAATTTTATTGAATTTTTGAAATATATTACAGTAAAAATTAGTTATTAAAATTGAGTTTTAAGAACCAATGTTCTGGTCGGTAGGCACTGAATTCAGGCAAAAAAAAAATTTTTTTGAGAGATGTGTTTTTTTAAAAAAGAGTTGAGAGCTGTGTAAGTTACGCAACAATGTTACATTTCACTTGCAACATAACATAAATTTTCAGGCCACTCTGCTGAGTACCATGCTTCGTAGTGGTTTTGATCCCCAAACGAACCTACACCAAATATCCTTTGCACCATAGGATTCTGACAAGACTATTTTTTTACTAGATGTGCAATCTCGTTGGTGTTCATCACATCACCTGTAAAAATATATCAAATTACTCCCTTCTTGAATACATGTTATTTTAATATGCCAATATATCAAAATAACATGTATTCAAGAACGGAGTGGGTATCACTATCCAAATATGTATCATTAGGGATGCAAATGGGCCGACCCTAGGGTCATCTTTGGCCCACTTTAGTTCATTTGTTTGCACTAAAAACTAAATTTTTACTCCACCTTTTAAGTTTTAGTACAAACAAATGAACTAAAGTGGGTCAAAGATGATCCTAGGACCGGCCCATTTGCATCCCTATGTATCATGCACATTGACGATTTATATTCGAAGTATTGACAAATCTCATGAACATGCAAAACAAAGTAGTATGTCCAATAGTACACATTCGCATTCACACAGCTTGAGCCACCGACTAAGTAACTCAAGCCATGGGATGATGCAGTCATTGTCATCAGTGGAGCGAACATAGCCGTTAATGAAAAGAGAAATATCATCGCTTACTTTGGATCGAAGCAGATCGGGGACGAAGACGAGAACATCATTACTGTCTAGCTACTGACTTGTGGTACGTAGCTTTACGTACTATAAAATTCTGCAAATCTACTCAAATAAGGGATTCTAGGCTGGGCTCTGTTAAGTGTAAATCATGCGTTTTGATTGTAGGCTGCCCCGAATAAAGGCCTAATAGCTGTTCTCCCCCCATTTAAGCCTTTCAATCTTGATCCAAATGATGAGTTTAGTATAGTAGTATTTGCAAATTTCCTTCCCTAGGAATATTTATATATTTGGGCAAATCCGTTGAAATCGTATATTAGATTTCCTGCCATAAACCCACTTCCTTCTTGAATACATATCATTTTAGATTTCAAATTTTGTTTTCAAATACATATCATTCTACAATTTCGAGATAACTTTGACCATTTTTTTTTTATTACATACCCCATCCTTTCGTTATTTCTAAGGTTTGTTACTATTATAAATTAGAGTAACACACATTATCCAATAGTAATAAGTGAGCTAATCAAGAAGAGTAATATAATCTTTTATATATGTGTCTTGGTTGTAGTGCAAAATCCTAGAATAATATAGAGGGATAGAATAGTAGTTTATATGGTAAACACGGTATGAGGATAGTGATGCTTTTAAAATCCGCATAAAGATGCAAAATACACCCGAAATATATTTGTTTGCAATTCCTATCAAATAATAAGTGCAAGTAATAGGACACTTAGGTTCAAGTTGTACAATAACCATATAATACACCATACATAAGTTTTAGTAGAATTAATCGTACAACACCAAAATTGAGAAAACATAACAAAAATAGTGCCCGAAAACAAAATCGACCATTTTACAAAAGGGTGTTTATATATCAGGTGCTTGAGTTTATTTTTTTCCAGCGATAAGTCAAATTTTGGTCCATCACACGTTCACACCAGCATACCACAAGTAGCTAAAGCACACCTATATCCAAGCACATATAATGGCCAAAACAAAATTGACATAATATAGATTAGCACAAAAAAATTATAAAATTCCAAAGATCGACGGTACATTGTTGTCTAGATAACAAAATTGGAGGAGATGTAGTTTGTGTTCTCTCCAATTGTGGTGTGCTTGGCAAGTAAACATTGTCAACATCCAAGATACACTGTCCATTGATCTCTCAAGAACATTCAACTACCAGTTCTGAAAACCAGGAAGGGAAAGCAAAACCACCAAAGAAATGAGAAGAAAACCAGAACCATCTATACAGAGCTGACTCTGGTCTACCCCCCCCCCCCACCCCACCCCACCCCACCAAACACACAGAGAGACCAACAACTCCTCACCTCCATGCACACAAAAGAATTGGCCACCCATTGTCAGCACAGCAGCTGTGTATTAAACCATCTCACACACTCCCCACCCCAAAAATGGCAAAGCAACCCTTCCTTCCTCCCCTGCACAGTTGCACTATTCCATTCCTCTCTCCCTCCTTCGATGCCGCCTCCGCTCGAATCGCCTCCCTAACTCCCTTGCACACACGTGCGTACAGTTAAACGCTTCATACTTCTCCAATGCCACTCCGCTTCCACTTCCGCCGCCTCCTACTCCTCCTACTAGCTCTTTCCGCCTCGGTTCCCGTCTCTGTATACTCTTCTTGCGCCGGCGGCGGCGACGCGGCCATCGTCGCGGCCGCGTTCCGTTTCGTGCGCAACTTCCGGCCCCCTAGCGTGCCGGCATGCCGGCCGGTCCGGGAGCTGCGCCTCCCGTCGAGGAACCTCACGGGCGCCGTGTCGTGGGCGGCGCTCGCCAACCTGTCCGCCCTCGCCGCTCTCGACCTCTCCGGCAACACGCTCCAGGGCGCCATCCCGGGAGGGTTCTGGCGGGCGCCGTCGCTCCGCGCGGTGGACATCTCCGGTAACCAGTTAGGCGGCGCTCTCCGGGTGGAGCCGAACCCGCGGCTCGAGTCCCTCAACGTGTCCGGCAACCGCTTCACCGGCGTCGCAGGGGTGGACGGCCTCGCGGGGCTCGACACGCTCGATGTGTCGTCGAACAGGATCCGGGCGGTGCCGCAGGGGCTGAGGCGGCTGACGCGGGTGAGCCGGCTTGAGCTCTCTGGGAACGCGATGCAGGGGAGGTTCCCCGGCGACCTGCCGCCGCTCGGTGGGGTCCGTTTTTTGAACGTCTCGTACAACAACTTCTCCGGTGTTGTGGACGCCGGCTCCGTCAAGAAGTTCGGTCACTCGGCGTTCGTCCGAGCCGGCAATGCGTCGCTGGTGTTCTCGGAGAACTCGACAGCGCCGCGACGGCCGCCGCCACCGCAACCGCCGCCGCGGGGAAGAAGTAGAAAGAAGGATTCCGGGAGGACGGAAAGGAGGACGACGAGGAGGAGGAGGAGAAGGAAGCATTTGAGCGTGGTCGCGTTGGCGGTGGTGTGCGGTGTGGTGTCACTGGCCATGCTGCTCTGCTTGGTCGGGTGCGTGGCGTGCGGGGTGCTGAGTAGCAGCAAGAAAGGCGGCAAGGAGAAGGCGGAGGAGAAGGTGCAGTGGGGCGAGAAGGACGACGACGAGGAGGTGGTGGTGGTGGCGTTAGCCAAAGGGACCTCGGCGGCGCCGGTGGTGCTGTTCGAGCGGCCGCTCATGGAGCTGACGCTGGCCGACCTGGCCGCGGTCACGTCCGGGTTTGGGCGCGAGTCCCAGCTCGCGGAGCGCGGCGGCCGCAGCGGCGCCGCGTACCGCGCCGTGCTCCCCGGGGACCTGCACGTCGTCGTGCGCGTCGTGGAGGGCGCCATGGCCGGGGTCGGGGAGGACGACAACCCAACGGCTGCGGCCGCCGCGTTCCGGGAGCTGGCGCGCCTCCGGCACCCCAATATTCTGCCGCTCCTTGGATACTGCATTGCAGGTAAAAAAAGAGAGTTGATCTTGGATTTTTTTTTAAGAAAATTATTTGCTTCTTTTTAATACACACAGAATGTTTCCCAACATTATCTTTCCAAGAACAAGTTGTTTTCTGAAAACATAATCATCTTTTACAAACTTAATCTTTACAAAATGGAACTTACCTTGGTTTGAATGGCTAGTGGCAATGTAGAAGTCGTGTAGCCAAAATGGTGCTAGTGTGGAACTAGAGACTAGAGTGACACATTTCAGACATGCAGACGGCAACCTTGACCCGGGCGTCGTTCTGCCTCGGATAATTGGAGCAGTTAGGTTCGGTGCACAGATGAACTTGCAGCGAAAATACCATGCCTAAAAAGGTCTCTGCCTCAGCCTCCTGCAAGTTTTGAATTTCGAATTGCTCCTCATTTATCGCAGGGAAGGAGAAGCTCCTACTGTACGAGTACATGGAGAAAGGCGACCTGCACCGGTGGCTGCACGAGCTGCCCGCGGGGCGGCCCGACATGGACGACGCCGGCGGCGACATCTGGGAGGCGGCGGAGGACAAGAGGTCCATATCCGACTGGCCGACTCGGCATCGTATCGCGTTAGGGATCGCCCGAGGGCTCGCGTTCCTGCACCAGGGTTGGGCGGGGTCGGGTCGGGCGGTCGTGCACGGCCACCTGGTCCCGACCAACATTCTCCTCGGCGACGACCTCGAGCCTCGGATATCCGACTTCGGGCACCCCAGCGACGCGACCCCGGAGGGGGATGTGTACAGCTTCGGTGTGCTGGTGCTGGAGCTCTTGACCGGGCAGGCCAGGTGGGACGAGGCGTCGGTGAGCTGGGCGCGGGGGATCATCCGTGATCAGAGGGGGCTGGACATAGTAGACCCGAGGGTTCGCGACGACGCGGCCGGGCCGGAGGCGGAGCAGCAGATGGTGGAGTGCCTGCGGGCGGGGTACCTCTGCACGGCGCACTCGCCGGACAAGAGGCCGACGATGCAGCAGGTGGTGGGGGTGCTCAAGGACATCAGGCCGCCGCCTGCTGCCGGCAGCTAGCGCATCCACTTGACGATCACGCGGTGGCGCCGCCACTGTGCATGTGTGTGACTGATGTGCGAGGAGCCACGGACACATGCGTCCTGTCCTTGCCGGGGCCCCACCTTCGCTTGAGAAGATCCTAGTCACAGCTAGCTCTTCTGGTCTGTCTGTACTAGTAAACATTGTCCTTTTAGTTTGTACGACCAACGTGCATGTTACCATTTTTCCTCGCCGGTGAACAGTTGATTTCGGAGCTTTTTTTTGCACCCCTCCTGTTGCTTGGGGCTTTATTTCGATTTTCGTTGGCAGGAAAGACGTACAGCAACTCTGGTAGTAGAGTATTTAATTGCAAGCCGCAGCAATACCCATACCATACATGGGTTCCCTCCCTTTATTTACAAAAGCTCATCGCACTCTCCGGATCACAAATTCACAATGGAGAGAGCATGCAGAGCTAGCTTCATTGATTAGAACCAGCAGTTTTGCCGACATGAAAGAACAAGATGCACCCAGCTCAGAAACCGGGAATTCGGAAGCGAAAGAAGATATTCAGGCCGCCCAACACACTGAAATTAATATCCCCTGATCCCTGTGCGAATTGAACTGTTTTAATTGCGGCGTGCGCTCGAAACGCCCGCAAGAAAGACGCTCACGGTCCATCCATGGCCGTCAAGCCTTTTCAACTCACCAGCTAGCGCGTGCAGTCGTTGAACAACTACTGGGCTGTTTGGTTGCCTTCTCAGTTCAGCCAGGCTGCATGAGCTCAGACAGGCTGGTGGGAGTCAGGCTGAGTGGATGCAAGGAGATGTTGTTTGGTTGGTCGTATGAGGTTGGACAGGCTGCACAGAGATATTGTTTGGTTGGTCCAGACTTTGGAATGAAAGTGTGATAAGCAAATTCAAAAGAGGGATGAAATAAATTTTAAAAATACTAGAAAATCAATAATTTCACAAACGAAAATAAAAAGTTTTAAAATATATTTTAGAAAATCAATAAATTGAAAAACTAAAATTTTAATTTTTTGAAATTTATATAGCAAGTATGGTCTAGTTTTGTTCGAAAAATATCGAACACATAGGTGAAATCGGTTCGTTAATGGAGATGTTAATCAAAAATATAGAAAAGAAGAAAATTAGATAATAAATCTTGATGTCGACGCATGCATGGCTTTCAATAGAGCAGCTCTGGGAAACGGTGGATTTTCTCGTTTCCTGAGCGCCGAAGGAAAGTGTTCATCTGTAAATGAGAGTGAGTTGAATGAGAAGACAACCAAACACCCATCTTTTGCATCTGTAGATGCAAATCTCTTTAGATGCAGCCAACCAAACAGCCCATACATCAATCTGCGATATGGGTTTCGATTTCAAAAGGTGAGAGAGAGGTGTACGTAACGTAGTAGCGATGTATGTAGAGTGGCACTCATGTAGACTTGCTTTCCAAGTATGGCGTAGGAAGATATTGCTAAACTAGTAGCAGCAGTAAAAGGAGGAGGAGGAAAACAAATGTTAGTGGAGGGGAATGTGAGGTTGTTAAGGGCTGTGAGTCAGAGATCTCACAGGGTTGGTTAGCCAGGGACCCTCCTTTTTGGCCTTTTAGGTTGGGACTTGGGAGGGAGGCCACACATAAGAGTCAAAAAAAGGGCTCGATCTTGTCGGGTTTCTGAGCAAAAGCGTTGTGGGGAGGTTGCGACAGCGGAGGTCAGCGAGGAGGCTTTGTTGGCTTGCTTCCAGCAGCATGCACGCCAGTACTATACGGCAACCCCCCCACCCCCCCCCCCCCCTCTCTAAGATGGAATTTCTGTAGTCATGGTAAAAATCCAAAAAAAATACATATTTAAAACAGAAAATTAGCAATTTGATTTATATACGAATTCTAAACTAAGCCAGCCTTTAAATACGCAAATGTAGAATGAAAATTACAAGAAATGTAATAATTTTATTTGTCTTTGAATGTTCTCTCTACTTACAAATTTACAACTAAACACTTTAAAATATCCAAATTATATTCAAAAAAGAAAAAGACGTATGAAAGTATTAAATTCCAACAATAAATTGTGGATCCAAATTATAATGCCTAATATTTAATATATATTTCTGGTGTCTATTTTCTCGAATCCGTAAAAGTAATTTTCACACGATGTTTTTCTTACATAAAAATGTACATGGAATCGGCAGCCCTAGGCTAGAATGGGCAGTGGGTACGCCTCCCCCCATTTCTCCTCTAAGTTAGTCTTTCTCCTCTAAGTTAGTCTTTGTAACTCGCATGCTCGTAATCTCTCTTCTCTGCATGCTGATGCATGCTTAAATATTTATTTGTAGTTAAGCTTGATACATCCTTACAATTTGATATCTAGAAAAATTAATTACTTGACTAGATGACATGAATTTATATACAGTAGCTAGTTTTAAAAAGTTCATAAGGATCGATTAAGTGTGTCGTTTGCTCATACTGAGCGCGAGGAGGGAGTCACGCAGGGTCGCAAAGGAAGCCTTCTTCTCTCGATTCTCATTTGCCAGCAACATTAATTTGTTTTTGAGCCAGCCGAGCCACACATTGTTTTTGCAATGGCTGCCTTTTATTTTCCAATATTATCTAACTGAGCCAGCCCAATAAAATCCGATACTGGTAACTAATTATGGCCAAACCTAATTTCAAATGCAGGCATGTAGCATAGTACTATTGGATTTTTCTCTTGAAGATTAAATTCTCGGATCAGATTCAGCTTTAGAGGTTGAAATAGCTGGTGGCTGGAAAGATGGAATTAATTAATAAGATTGGAGACAACAAAATTAGAGGAAGGTGTGTACGGTGTGTCTAACTATGGCAGCATGAACGAAGAAGCAGAACGTCGATGGCGGTTAATGGTGGGGCAAAGAGCTAAGATGGCATATGAAGGCAACATCCACGAGGAGTGGAGAGGAACAAGGCAGCTGGAAGCCCATGCCGGTTGCATCGACGGTGGCAATGTCACTTGCAGGAGGAGTCGACGTTGCTGAGTTCATGCCAAAGTTAAATAAAGATCTGCATGCTCAAGGTTCCGTTCGGTAGAGCTCCGACTTCTGAATTCTCGTCCGGAGGAGCCGGAGCTCTACCGAACACCTTGTGCTCCTCCCGGTTGAAATCAGAATCGGCGTAATTGTTTTTACACGGCGCGAGAGAAGCGGCCTCCACCCCGCTCCTCCGGATTCTTGATCGCTCGTCCCTTCCCTCAGTCGCTATTCCCGAGCGCCGCCTTGCCTCCGCCCCGAGCTCCTATTGCCTCCAACCCTGAGCACCGCCTCGCCTTCGACCCTGAGGGCTGCCTCGCCTCCGACCTCGTCGCCCCTCGCCTCTAAATCTCGTCGCCTTCGACCCTGCCTCTGACTCTCCACTCCCACCGTCATCCCTGCCTCGAGCCACTGGAGCCGTTGCCTGGAGCTGAACGCCCTCTCGTCCTGCTCCTCATTCTTGAGAAGATCCGGATTCGAAAGAGTTGGAGCAAGATTGGTAAGGAGCGAGGCTAGAATCCCTAACAAACGGGGCGTAGTATAGTAGAAGCAACAATATCGAGAAAACTCCAAGGAGTAGAAGGCTACAGAAGCAAGAGGAGGTCCAAGCAAACGTAAGGCAACGGCAGTGCAAGATAGAGAAAATTTTATTTCTGAAACAAGCAACCCAGAGAAGGTATCATAATGCGTTCTCTTAAAATATATTCATATTCATACATTAGCACTTTCATTTTTTGAGTCTAGGATTTCCTCTGATTTAATGTACAAATAAAAAGTTACCATGTTTTAGTACAAATAAATTCTTATTTGATTTATAATGGTTAGATTAAAATGAGTCCATGTGAAGTACAATAAAAATAGCTAAATTTTGGAATAACAATAGAATAAAATTAGCAATTTGATTTCCATATATACAAATTCCAAAGTAAAATCCCTAAATAATTACATTTAGAAAAAATAGAAATTACCAATTGAATTTGTATACAAATTCCAATCCAACCTAAAACTGAAAAGAAACACCATTTCAATTACAATCCAAAAATATGCAAGCTTCAAAATAAATCAAAGAATAATAAAATATTCGATATGTATATGGATTCCAAACTAAAATTCCAAAAGTACTAAATTTCCCAAAAATAACTAAATGAAATCAAAGGGTAGACATTAAAGAATAATAAGAGATTTGATATGTATACGGATTCAAATATAAAATTACAAAAATATTACATTTCCCAATAGGAACTGAATGAAAATTAAAAATTTGTTTTTATTCAGATTTAAAATTCCAAAAATAAGTAAACGTGGAATAAAAGTTAATATAAAAATAGGTATTTAATTTGTATAAATATATTTTAGGAATCAAAATTAGAACAACAAAAAATGAAATAAGCAAATATTTAAATTAAAAGTGAGACTCTATGTTATGTCAAGTACAATATGGAATTCAGGAACTAAAAAAATAAAATCAGCTATTTGATTTTCAAATGGATTCAAAATTTAATTTTTTAAAAAATCTGGAACAAAAACTAGATGAAATTAACAATTGGATTTCTACACAAAACCCAGACTAACTAAATGAAAATTAACAGTTGGATTCTATACGACCTCCAAACTAACATAAAAAAAAAAACAGACTCCATGTCAAGGAAATTTGATTTCTGTATACAGTACAAACTACAATTTTAGAAACATTAAAATCCACAACAAGAACTAAATGAAAAATACAAATTCGGTTTCCAAAAATCGGAAATAAAATTAACATAAAGTTAGGAATTTGATTTCTATATATATATATTAGAAAATTCAATTCTTAAAGTATGTACAATTTTAACAAATATTATTTAGTTTACTGATGGGTATCACTTCTCTACCATGTTTTTTTTGTCTCTTTTAAACGCTTCATGTAGGAAGGTCGTATGCGTTTCGTTAGTGTACTATCAGTTGATACTGCATAATTAGGTTTGTTAACTAGAAGATCAGGAAAAATCCTAATTTGTGTGTTAGTAGAAGAAGGAAAATATCTAACCATAGATATGTTAACTAGAAATGTGTGGAGTAATTAAATTAGGTTTAGAAATTACTATGTCAACTATTTGTACGCCACCATGTCCCATTAAGCCACCAGCTTTTGTACCATGCATCTCTCTCAATAATACCTTGGTGTTTTTTCCTGTTGCATCACATAGGTGTTATTGATTTGGTGCATTTGTTGGGAACACTTTGTATCATTTGTAGAACTTGAATATATACGTTCTCAATCATTGGAGTTTAAAGTGAAAACTGAAATTAAATTGTAATTTCTACGCCCTCTCAATAACTTTCATATTAAGTACTATTTTCATTAAAAAATGATTTAAATATTTTATTTTTTTTGTATGGACTTTATCTAATGTCCTTCCGAATGCACGGTTGCCAACTACTATAGCTAATTCGTGGTAGGTTAAGTAGAGTTGTACATTAGTGTTGGACTATCAGCTAGCACACCTAATTAACTACGTTGAGAATTACGTGTGTGATGAATAAAGTTTCCTACGTCTTGAAAGAAAATATCCCATCATCCACGTACCTTTTCGTATAAAGACCTAATACCATCTAAAGTATTGCTCTTGCTTTAGCCATTGATCTGGCCGGCTTGTTTAACTAACACTTAGATGCGTATATCGTAGGTTGTTGCCATCATGTTCTTCTGTTCTACGTTTGTAGCTAATACAGCCGTAGCTTTTTCGTATTCATGTATCATGCCATAATGGATGTGAATGAAGAAAGTGATGAAATCCATGCAATGATGCGATAATTAACATGACTACATGAACCACGGAATCAATGTCACTATATATCTTAACCGATTGTAAGTAACTTTCACAAGTACTCCATTCGGTTACAAATAGATATCGTTTTAGATATGATATGGTTTCTAAAACATAGCTTTAACCACTAATTGCTATTATATTATATTTATAAAATTTAATAAAATTATAATATAATGAAAGTACTTTTTGCGACAAATTCACACATATGATTTTCATGTATCCAGTTTAAATATTTAAAATCAAATTGACAGTGAAAGTTTTAAAAATTTAATTGTATTTTTTCTAAAACGATAACTATTTGTAACTAGAGGGAGGAGTATTTAGGATAAGTAATTTGTACTGTCTGTCGAGTGTATGATTTGGAACTTATATTACTGTGGTAATTGAGCTTAAGCTTGTAAAAATGTCAATGTGGTTGCAAAACTTCAGTGAGTTGATTGTGTTTCGGTCTATGGGTAACTTTTTACATCAATGAAACTTCAAGGGGCCGTTTGGGTACATCAGGGAACCGATGGAATGATGTTGCATAGGCTTGTTTGGGTTGTGTACATGGGAGGAAAAACCCACGACGTGGATTTGATGGCCGGAGGAATGTTTTTTTTTTATCAGAAAGGGCAGCAGGATGCCCTGTTTCATATAGAAACACAAATATATTACACTGTTCAGCACAATCACTACAGGAATCTGATCTATTTACGTCGGCCAAATATATTTACGTCGGCCTAAAAAAAACCAATGTAAATGTGGAATTATTTACGTCGGCTAAGCTAAACCGACGTTAACAAGACTATTTACGTCGGCCAAGCCAACGGAAATAGCTCCCAACCCCGCCCAAACAAATTTAAAAATCTTACAGGCTCATTTACGTCGACCAAATCCTATTTACGTCGGCCTGGCTGACGGAAACAGGCCACGTGGCGGTTATTTACGTCGGCCTGACCAGGGCCGACGTAAATAGGACACGTGTCAGTTATTTGTGTCGGCCCAGGCCGACGTAAATATGGCATGAACAAATACCGATTGGAGGCAGCCATTGAACTCAGCCAACCCTAACTCAGCTCGCTCGGTCGCTTGGAGGCGCCGCCGCCCTGCTGCTCCTAGCTAGCAACCGGCATCGCCTCATCCACCGCACCGCGCCCCTGACTGGAGTCGTCCACCGCGCCGCGCCCCGGCCGGCGACCCCCGACTGGAGTCTTGGACCGCGCGCACCGCACCTTGCCGCCTCCACCGTGCGGCCACACCGCCTCCACCGCTCTGCACTACAGCCCGACCGGCGCCGCCTCCACCAGCGCCGCCCTCACCGCATCTTTATTGGGCCCTCACCGCTCTGGCTGGCCGCACTTTGCCACTCCTCGCTAGGGTCTAGCCGCGCACCTGGTGTTCGATGAATTGCCTCATTGAGGCTGTTTGACCTGAGGCATGCGACGCGTACGCATAGTTGCATTTCTCTCCTATCTCTGCTATTGCAAACTGTTGGTTCGATGATTCAGTGATGCTTCATATGTTTGTTGTTGATATGATCTATCCTTTTGTCTGACGAACAATGGCAATGGCTGAATTTAGATGGGTTACTTGTCGATGTAGGAGAATATACGCGGTGGACGCAGTTGGCCTGATACCAGAAGAGCTGCGGAACCTGCACTTGACAAATTTGTATGCACTCTCAAACTTTCTTACATGAAATGATCTGTGAGCCAAAGCACTGTATCTGAATCATAGAAATAAGGTGGTTTAACTGTAGTCCATTGGGGGAGTTTGTTATTCACTAGTGCATAACAGATGATTGCTTAATATTTATTCTGCCATCGAGTATTTTTGCCATCGTGAACTTTACAGTTTACACATTCTAGTTTTCCTATTACCATCATGTTTCTCCTGCGATGATTGTAGAGGACTGCTAGAGTTCGCTCAGCGATTCTCATTATCTGTTGTAGTGTCTGTTGTTTCTCATAAGCCATAAGCTGTTATAGCAACTCAAAAAGATATCTTTTAGTACTTGGTTCATTCTGCTTTGTGAAATATATAGCATTTTTTTAGTTTCTAGATTATCCTTTTTTTGGACCATGCTGAATCTTCATCTCGAGGCCTCTAACCCTCTAAAAAAATGAACAATTTAAGGTTATATATTAGGTGAGTATTCGTAAGCATTGCATCTTCGTTCCATCACAATTCATGATAAGATGGGTGCTATTTTATAATGAGGTACTGGTATTAGTAAGCACAATACTTCTCTTTTCTTCGGAAATAAGTTGTACTACTAGCTACGTAAATTCACAGTACTAGGTTACTGCATCCGTAAAGAAATGATGCTTTAAAGGACTAACTAGAACTCTGTATTTGTAGCCGGTTTCAAGGCAATTCTTTTCAAGGCCCTCTTCCGGCAACTCTTTCTAATCTTGTGCAATTGACAAGCTTGTAAGTGCCTACTGCCAGCGATAATAGCTAAGTGTCATTCTTAAATATAAAAGTTGGCAGCAGGAAAAAAAATATGAATAATCTATTTATGTGGTGCAGACGAATCGGTGATATAGTAAATAGGAGTTCTTCGCTGGCATTCATCAGTAACATGACATCTTTGAACACCCTGTATGCATAACTTTTCATTCACTTAATGACTCAAATTACAGCTCGAATTTTGATGTAGTTCAACCAAGTTGATAAATCCTAAAACGATGTAACATGTTTTTTTGCAAGGTTTTGAGGAATTGCAGGATATCTGATAGTCTTGCATGAGTAGACTTTTCGAAGTTCACAAGTTTTGATGACCTTTTTGCCTTCTTCCTATTCAGGGAACCTTCCAAGCTCAATAGGATCTTTGCTTAAAAATTTGTATGTCAATGTGGTCCAGGTTTATTTGCATAATAAAAGCAGGAAGGTGTTTATCTAATATCTAATGGTGCTTTGATATTTTTATTTTGTGTAGAGATTTCTCTTACAACCAGCTATCAGGAAACTTCCCTCCTTGGGTTAGTCAGAAAAATTTACAATTGTAAGTTCCAATTTCTGAAACTTCCATCTGACTGACTGAACCAAATCCAGCCCAATTAAGGGCATGTTAGGACTACGTTAGGTTTATGAGCTGGCTTATTAGGCTTATAGTGTGTACACATGAAATAAGCTGGCATCATATTTCATAAATCTGAAAAGCTTTTTTGGTGCATCTAGCTTTTAAGTCTTCATAAAATTGTTGGATCTTAAGCCACGTATGGTTCATATTCTTTGTGTATTCTTTGTGGAACGATACTTTTTAATCTTACATCTTAGCACAAAACCAAGCAAGTTATTTATCCTTAGCTTAAGTTTATTTTGATTTAGGCTGTAATATAAAACAAGCCATAAATATGCTATGAAGCATGAACAATGCTTTCTAATTTTTGCCTATTGTTCCTTCTACTTAGGAATTTGGCGGTCCACACATCGGATGCACATGTTGGAGGCACCGGCGCTTCTTCTTTGAGGACTCCGCCGTCGGTTGGTGGCTTCTTAAACTCGGGAGGTGACGCCGGTAGTGGGCATCGCTTTGAAGATACTCCGCCAAATTGATGTTTGTATGAACAATGAGTAGTATGGTTCAACTGTGTCATATGACATGTTTGCAAATTGAAGTTTCTATGTGTTGTATGTCATGTATGCAAATTGAAGTTTCTAAATATATGTCATATGTCATGTTTGCAAATTGAATTATGTCATCTGAATGGATGGATTGATATTGGTTTATATGAATGCATGATTGAATGGCTTGAATTGATATTGTATGTCATCTGAATTGATATTTTTGCTGACCAAATCCAGGCGGCTAGAATCGATATTAGGCTGCCTGGTTGCTCCAGTATTTACGTCGGCGTGGTGACGTAAATAGCCACGATATTACGCCGGCTTCGCCTGTCTCGGCCGACGTAAATAGCCCGAGTATTTACGTCGGCCTGGGCATGGCCGACGTAAATAGCCCACGTATTTACGTCGGCCTGGCCTGGCCGACGTAAATACTTATACCACTGGTGATCTGGTTCGGTGACGTGGACATTATTTATGTCAGCCAGAGGCCGACGTAAATAAGTGCCACGTCACCTCCACTCCAGCCGGATGAGGACTACTATTCCTATTTACGTCGGCATCGTGGCCGACGTAAATAAGGGCTATTTACGTCGGTACCGATGTAAATATGGGCTATTTACGTCGCTCAGTTTACGTCGGCCTATTTACGTCGGCATGCCGACGTAAATAGCTATTTACGTCGGCTTTTGCCCTATTTACGTCGGCTTCTGGCCGACGTAAATAGATCGGATCCCTGTAGTGAATTAAACGACAAGCAAAAAGAAACTAGCAAGCAACTCCACCAGCACTACACTCAGCTCAACAGCATTTAAGAGATTAGCGAGCGTATTTTTCACTCAGAGTACAAAATCTCAAACTTAACACCACAGAGACCTCCAGAAAATTTCGCAACTTCATCATATAACAACAGTACTAAGCAACTTGATCTGAAAATCCAAGTCCAAAGGCTCCCGAAGCTTCTTCTCCAGGTTTGCACAAAAGTAATTCATTGGAGTCATCATTCCTTTCCTGTACATCGGTTTCCAATCCCTTAGAAACATGAGGAGTTTCCTCCAAATACTCTTCATACTCGACCAGTTCTGTGATAAGAAAATCATGTTATTTCTCAAAGTCCATAAACTCCACATATTAGCAGCGCAAATGGTGTTCAACACCGCATTTTTCTTATTGCTAATCCAAAAACGGGCAATAGACTCAAAATTGAAACCAATATTCAGATCAAAGTAATTGTTGATCAACTCCCACGACTTCTTGGCAACCACACATTCAAAGAACAAATGCGTAACAGTCTCATTTTCATTACAAAAGCTACACAAGGAACCTTTGTTAATTCCTCTTTTCGTCAAGTTATCTTTGGTCATAATTCTGTTGTTCGAAAGAAGCCAAAGAAAAAAATAAATCTTAGGGGGAACAATCAAGGTCCAGATTAAGGGACTAAACATAGGACAGACCCCCCAGAAATTAATAATGGCATAAAGAGACTTGACAGAGTAAACACCATTACTATTATATTGCCAGAGGAATGTGAATTTCACCCATAAGGATAGTGATTGTTATTGCACCCATAGGGGGTGAAGGGGAAGATAGACAATCGAATGAAAATTTAGGAAAAATCAAGAAAAAAAATCTCCCAATTGTCGCTAGGCGTCAGGCCACAACAACCCAACCATTAAAGTCGTCACCGCTGTGTGGTCCTTTGCACGGAGCAGCGTCACCATGCTCCACCTCGGGCAGAGCTGCTGCTACCCAGCATATTCACTGGACGCATAGTCGCCCACTTGCATCAAAACACGTTATATTGTAGGATAAATATAACCGATTAGAGAGGGGTGAATAGATAGTTTTTAAAATTCTTGATTTAATTGTAATGATTAAACAAATAATATTAGGAATGAGAATTTTTAATAATTAAAACTTAAAACTTTTAGGTTTCACTAAATCGGCTGGTCTTTTAACTTTATTATTTACCAATGAATATTATACCTTTGCTAGATATTATTAGTTTACTAGAAACCATGATCATTATTGAGATTTAATGGTGACATCATCAATCTAAAATCCTGGATCCGCCCCTGCAAACAAGCCTTTGTTGAATTAAATTATTTAGTCGCTCAATCGCGCATTGTATTTATGACTCTAGAATGTATCTTTTGAGCTCAAATTTGTTGCCGATTACATCTAATTATCGTGGATTATCCATATTATAACTCACAAAAATGACGGATACTTGTTTTTCTTTTAAAAAAAATTATAGCATATTTCTATTTTTCTAATATAATTTTTTGTATGGATTTATTATATAGTTTTTAACAACATGCCACCAAAATAACGGCTAAATATTGTTTTTTCTAGAATTTCTAACATATTTTATCTAAGTACGTTTAACTACACATCATTATCAGCCACCAGCCACCAAATTGAGGGCTAGTTGTTTTTCTAGAATTTCTAGCCTATTTATTCCTTTTATTTAGAGCTTTTAAAATGCACATCAAACTTTTATATATATATATATATATACAATATAGTTCAAACCCATAACCTCAAGGCCTCTTCATCAGGCTTGGCCTCCTGCACACCCTCAGCTCCACCGCCGCACTCGATCGACCGAACTCCATCCCATCTTGGCATTGTACCTCTAGGCTCTAGTACCATCCTCAGCATACACTACCTCTAGCCATGCATGGCAGTGACAGATTGGTACAACAAATGTTCGAATGCTCGATTTCTATCCAGTCCTCAGCATTAATTCCTGCGAAAAACTTGGCGGCTTCGACAAGGCTGCAGCGCAACCGAGAAGAGGCACGGGAATTGGGTTGGGCGCTTTGATTCCTCCCGGAGAAGATCACAAGCCACACCAAGACAAACCCCAGCTCGGAGGGCATGCATGGTAGTATCGTAACCCTCCCAAAATTGGCACACATTTATATATAGCGTCCTCCACAGGCTCATGCATGCAGTACGTACGTGACTGCCATGGCTGGCTGCCAAACAAACTTGCCTGGTTGCTTTTGCGCGCTTGACGGGGCGCAGGCTGCTCGCCAAGCAGACACGGCCGCTGCCCACTGCCCAGCAGAATCCAGATTTGCGCGTAACCGAGTTTGTGACAGGGCAGGCCTGCTTGCAGTTGCAGCGGTATAGCATACTGCACGGTTGCATACACAGAAAATGGGTCGCCCGACCGCCTCTTCTTGGTCATTTTCGATCGATAAGATGAATTGCTGATGGTCGTCGTCGTTGCATTAGTAAATCTCTTGGCGGAGCTTCATTCGGCCCAATGTCTCTCACTATGCTGTTTTCACTTTTCATGTGGATCTTTCTTAATTCGACGACGTATGGCGGCCCATCGCATCCCTGCTATGCTCAACTGTAGGGATGGCAACGGGTCCGGGTACCTCTGGGTCCAACCTTCGTGGATCCGGACTCGAGATCTGAAATTTAGATCCGGACCCGGACCCGAAATCAATCACGGGTCCAAACTCGAACCCGGACCCGGACCCGAATTCTTCCATGGAGAGAGTACTAGTGTTCTGCAGAGAAGGAAGCGCTCAGCTCTGCATCCGCACGACGACTCCACCTTCCAATCCATTCACCTTCTCGTTGGTCGTGTTTAAGATAGGATTAGAAAAAGAAGAGATGAGGATTTGAGACATAACAGTATGTATACAATGGAAATTCGTGAACATATGAGCGTATGTGCCTTATCGGGTCTGGGTCCGGACATCCACGGGTCCAAAATGAGAACCGGACCCAAAGTAACATACCCGTGGGTCCAAATTTGGTCCCGGACCTGGACTCGTCGAGTCAGGTACCCACGGGTATTTTTGCCATCCCTACTCAACTGGCTAATTTCGCTTCTGCATGTGCGCCTGGGGCCAATTTGCGCGTTCATGTGATGTGTTGTGCCCCAAGGTTTTAAATCTTGATTTCCGTGGCTTTGCGTCAATATCTAAAAAAAAGCTACAACAGATGTTACAGAAGCTATTAAAAATAATTTAAATATGTATATAATATAAGTCATCTCTAAACAAATTATAAAAACATGATACTTTAGAATGTACTAATATTTTTATAATAAAAATATGAGTCAAGTTCGGAATCAATAAACATACTAATACATGTCTAAAAAACTATCAATGATAACTATATCATAATATTGTTAACAACAAGTACTTAGGCCCTGTTTGTTTCGGCTTAGGCTTTTTGGCTTTTGGCTTAAAGCTAGCTTTTTGGCTTAATGAGCTTTTAAGCCATCTGCTTTTAAGCCAAGACATATTGTTTGGTATCCTGGCTTATTAATGGGTTAGATGGTACATCTTATAGATAAAAAGTCTAAAATACCCTAAATGAGATGGTGGATGAATTCTCAATTTATATATGATGGCATTTGGTGGGTAATTTTGGAGACTTTTAGTGGCAAAGGGTTATTTCATTCAAAAAAGCCCAAAAAAGCTCCTCTTGTCTGGCTTTTGGCTTTTAGTTATACAGGGGCTTTTGGCTTTTTTAAAGCCCGGCTTAAAAGCCAGTCGTTTGTTTCGGCTTAGGCTTTTTGACTTTTAAGCCAGTGAAAAAGCCGAAACAAACAGGGCCTTAATCACCGAGAAATAAGAATGTTGGATTATTGAAAAAGGGCAAGATGAGGTATTTTATTAGATTTTCTCATAGTTCAGACTTTATAAGAGATGCATTTTGGCCTTTTAGTAATATTGGATTTCAAAAATATGCCCAATGTTTGGCCCATGAGTACCTAAGTAGAATAGTGGAGCTATCGCTAGTTACAAGTTGGGTCGAATAACGGAGCTATTGTTAGCTATAGCGCTTGTAATTAATATCGTGGAATATGGGGCCGTAGCTTCGCGTTTAGTCTTCAAAAAAGTTATAGAGTAGGTATAGCTAGCTATTTATAACATTGGTTGTGCCATATGACCAAAGTTGCCATAGAACACTAGTGAAAAATCTAGTACTTTGTTGGCTAACCTGATTAAAATTCTATAATTTCAGTTTTTTCTGTCGTAACTAATCTTGTGTTTTTTTGGAACTTGGGTACCCTCTGCTTCCTACAGTCCTACCCTATCTATGTGCCACCACTTCCCCTCTCGTTGTCTCACTGGGGCTATGGTGTATTGGTGTGCCAAGTGGTACCATTGTTTTTTCGTTGAAAAGTCGTAAGATTGTTTAAAGTTGTTATTTGAGTGGAAGTTTTTGGCTTTCAAGTTAAAAGTTTTGATTTCTCCAAGTTGAAAGGTGAAATTTTCATGTTGAGAGCTTAATTTTTTTTAGTTGAAAAATGGAAGGTTTTTCTGTTGAAAATGAAGTGACAGGGAAATGGTGGTGAGCTCACCTGTGGCGGCGCGAAAGCCGTGAGGAGGCCGAGTAGCAGGTGAATGATAGGGGAGGATGGTGCCACAACGGGGAGCTTGGATAACTAATGTGTTTAACGATGAACTCGGCATCCAACATGCTTGTTTATTACTCCTATGGTCACAAATAGTTATCATTTTAGATATCGATATAGTCTCCAAAACACAATTTTAATCACTAATTTTTATTATATTATATTTATAAAACCCAATAAAATTATAATATTATGAAAGTACTTTTCAAGACAAAAATACACATATGATTTTCATATATCTAATTTAAAACATTTTAAAAAAATATTAACAGTTAAAGTTTTAAAAGTTTAAACATATATATATATATATATATATATATATATATATATATATATATATATATATATATATATATATATATAAAACGACCATCGTTTGTGATTGGAAGGAGTAGTAGTTCCCAAAAGAAATTACATGTAGCTTATGCTGACAAAAGTGGCAATCACACTATGTTATTATTTTTTAATACAATCGAAATCACATTTTAAAACGGAAAAGGAAGATGTTGAGAGACACATCCAAACTGGCCATCTCCCTAAGAAACTGCACGTACAAGAGTATACAACCAAAAAAAAACTCTTTAGGAATTGACAACCAAGTTATGAACACACTATGAGTCTGTAACTCGGGATATTAGATACGAATTTGTATCATAACATTCAACGAATCAATTATTGTCGTACAAATAATGATCTCTCAACCATGCACACGCATGGCAACATGATAATATTCGGTAAAAATTGAAAAAGAAAAATCAGCCGTCCTTCTCGTGACATCCACATCTTAAAGGTGCCAAATGCCGATATCATGGAGGCCGAGAGGGAATTTCTAGTATTTTGGTATACTTTTGTAGGGGCTCGGCGATGATCTCAGAGACCGATCTGCGTATTCCCGCTACTTCATCCGCAGGGAAGAAAAAAGAGGGGTGGAGATAGTAGTTATAGCAAATAAAATAATGGAGAAATCACAGGCAAGCCAGTGCCTCGAGGCAGCCTTTGGCAGTGCCCTTGGCGTTCTTGCAGACAGCCATGGTCTTGTTGTTGGTGCCGCTGAACTCGACCTTGACGTCGAACATCTGTACGCCGTTGCAGGGCAGCTTGTCGGAGCAGAGCAGGCTGACGGCCTCCGGCGTGGACGAGGTTCCGGTGATGTTGCGGAAGGTGACGTCCTTGATGGTGACCTTGGACGCGCCGTTGGCGGTGCAGATCTTGTTGGGGCAGTACTTCATGTCGATGATGATGGGGTTGGCCACGTCCTCCATTTTGATGTTCTCGTAGGTGAGCTTGGAGGCGGTGAGCGTCGACGCCGCATCCTCGTAGGACTTGATCCGGACGCCGTTGGAGGTCTTCTTGAGCGTGCAATCCTTGACGTTCACATCGGTCACGTCCTTCTCGTCCTTGTACCGCCCGAGGCTACCGACGCTGATGCCATGCCCGGGGCCGCAGGTGACGCCGGTGATGTTGATGCCCTCGCTGCCCGGGCCGATGGAGATGCAGTCGTCGCCGGTGCCAATGGTCGTGCCGGTGATCGTGATCTTGGACGAGTCGCCGATGTGGATGCCGTCCGTGTTGGGGCTGTCCCCCGGCGCGGTGACCGTCACGTCCTTGATGGTCACGTCCTTGCACTTGAACACGTTCATGTGGAAGAACTTAGAGTTCAGCAGCGTGATCCCGGAGATTAGCCCGTTATTCACGAAATCCAGCACCAAGGACTACATGTCATTCATAAACATGCATGCATCAACATTAGTTTGGCTGCTTGATTGGCAAATGAAATAATGAAATGCATCTATACGATAGCTGCTAGCTGACGTACGTTAGGCAGGATCTTGCAGTCGTACTTCTTGTCACAGGCGTTCTTGCTCCAGACGGCGGGGCCCTGGCCGTCGAGCTTGCCGGCGCCGGTGATGACGAGGTTATCAACGCGCAAGATCTCTATCCAGTTTGACTTATACTGGCTGAGGTCGGTGGAGGCCAGTAGGTTACCGTCGACCTGGATGGTGACATCGCCCTTGCACGGCCCGGTGAAGTTAAGGGGGCCAACAAGGTAGTCTCCCTTGGGGATGAGGATCGTCTGCTTCCCGGTGCCCCCGCAGGCTGACGTCCATGCTTCCTGCAGCGCCTTGGTGCAATCCGCCTTGCCGTCGCCGCTAGCGCCGAGCTTGGTGATGTCGAAGGACCCACCGGGCCCTGACGCGGCCGCGGCGCCCTTGGGCCCTGCCGCGGCCGGGGTGCTCTCCTTCTCCTTCGAAGCGGGCTTCGCGTGTGCGGCCACACACACGACCATCAGGAGGAAGAAGACCCTGATAGCATTATCGTTGATCGCCATTTCCACCGTATGCAGTGTGTCTAGTGCTTCTCTTTGCCGCTGATTAATGGTTTTGGGAGCTTGGAATGGAAGCGTATATATAATGGTGAAGATGAGAAGTGCCTGCTATGTTAAGGTGGGCTAATTTTAGCGTTTGCTTTCTTTGCGCCATGGTTGACCAGCAACGAGGCTACATGTCTTCATGTCCTGCAGTTGATCTATGCGACATTGACCAGTTGAACGTTTCTTTCCGAAGGTCCAGCCCTGCTGCCAGATACACCCATTTCAATCAACATTTATAAAGTGTCCGCGCTAAATTGTGAAACGAACGGCTGTGGCGAGTTGGCGACACTGGCCCAAGATCATGGTTCGAGCACATGGAATCTAGAAGTATGTTCGATTTCAAAAAAAAGGAGGAGGAGAGAAGATCATAGTTGACGGTGCACGGTGATGGGTGGATGGTGAACAACATGCGGTGACGGTGTTGTGAGGCAGCATTAGGGGTGAAATCGGTTCCAATTCGGTCGGATATCATTCTTTCCATATCCTAAATCATATTTTTTATCAGATTCGAACTCGGATATTGATTGTGCTGGATACGAATACGACGGGGATAATATCGATCATGGATTCAAAACAGATACGGATCGAAATCGATACGATACCAAATATTTTTTTTTCGGATATCGTACGAGAATAGATACTGCATGTAGCGCACACACATACCAATGATTAATCAACTGTATAAGTTTAAATACAATAGAACTGTCGTAATTTAATAAATCATTTTATCACATTATTTTGGATCCTAAAAAAACCCTTAAAGTGCTAGTTCAAGTGCAAGTACGCAAGAAAGACATGTTCTTTGTTCTCAAGGTTACTTCCATTACTGTTGCCTATAAGATTACAAGCAAGAGCATTTAACACGAACATGTCTTAATTAATATAGACCTAAGAACAGGAAGCAAGCCGAAGGAAGCTGCAGCCAATGTAACCTAGTTTTGGGATTCCTTTGAAGTTCGGATGAGGCAAAACCAACCGGTCATTAATGCTTCTCTTGGTTCGGTTGAGGAGCCCATGGGCGCTTGGATCACTCAGCAAGAGGTCCAGATGACTTTGGGATGTGGGGGGCATTTGCGTCGCGCGGGCGGGCGAGGCGAATCAGGAGCTGGCGATCGGGCAGGCGGGCTCAGCGGCGCTTCTCTGTGCCAGCCCGGCGAAGCGCCGCACGGGCACAGGAGCGGATGCGCAAGCCAGTGTGGAGGCAGCTGAAGATGGGGCGTCGGCTCGGGCGTGGCTAATGGGGGTAGATCCTCGTCGACCTAGTGGAAGTAGCGACCATACGGGTAGGACACCCCCGTGTTGTTGATGAGCACGCCCATGTTGAGGCCTTGGATGGCCTCCTTGAGCCCCTCCACCCCGGCGGTGAGCCCCTTGCTGGTGAAGTCGAGCACGAAGCTGCGGATCTCGGATGACACCGTGGCTAGCTTGTCCGGTTTGCGACCAACGATCCTGAGCACGAGCCCAGAGGCCGCGGGGTGAAAGGCGATGGGACTGGTAAGGCGTTGCTCGGATGCCGTCTTGCGGATTTCGGATATCTGGAAGGTTATTTTCGGAAATATTTTCGGTAAATACTGAACCGACGGATAGTATAGTCCCAAATCCGATGCTGAATCCAAATATCCAAAACTGCATCCGAAAAATATCCCACCTAGCTAGCCGAATCCGATCCAAAAATATCCGATCAATCGGTATATATCCGATCTGATTGCATCCCTAGGCGTCATGGGCGCCTCGAGCTGCAAGTCTAGTGGCTAGCAAAATGCGATGTTGTGGGGGCATGGATGGGACGGCGATAGTGATTGTTTGTGGGGCAGAGTTGTGAGGCAGTGTTTGTTAGATTTAATCTCATAAACGAGTCAAAATACGAGACGGAGTTGAATTCAAGTAGAATTCATTCCTAGTAGGTTAGTAGTACTATTACTATATAATCAAGATACTTGTTGGTTTTTAACCAGGATTAGCACACACATACGACGGCAAAAAATTTCTCCGTGCCGTCTCTGGTAAGTTTCTCGAGATTGCTTCGACTATCGAACAATTTACGGACCTTAAGACCATGACGGTGGAGGAGCTCATTGGACGATTGAAGGCGCATGAGGAGCGCCTAGGAGGATATGGTAAAATTAGGAAAGAACATTTATTGCTCACACATGCTGAGTGGAAGGCCAAAAAGACAAAGGCTGGCGAATGCAACAGAAAGCTCCACAAGACAAAGGTGCGATGCTACAATTGTCAAAACTACGGGCATTTCCCTTTCAAATGCCGTAATCTGAAGAAGAACGGAGTGGAGGCACATTTAATTGAGGCGGATGCTGAAGACCAACCGACGATGCTTTAATGTTGAGTCAAGTTCATCATGAGTCAAGTTTAGGACATTGATAAAATGTGTTCGCCGTCTTGAGTCAAGTAATTAAGTTAGATTCCATGACATTGAGGAGATGTGGCCGCCATCCTAGCTATGTGTGTGCATACAAGAGTTATTCATGATATTGATGAGTTGTGGACGCCATCCTGTAAGTTGTTGTGTGTTTACAGGATGTTGAGGAGATGTGTTCACCAACCTACGTCGAGTAAATGTTGGGTAAGTCGTAGTTGAGACCGACTACCTCAACAAGTTAGAGTTGTTTTAGAAATTAAAGCTAGTTGATGTTACAATATTAAGAGGGTGAATGTTAGAATCAATACTGTAACTGAGTCGAATACGGGATGGAGTTGAATCCAAGCAGAATTGGTTTCCTACTAGGTTAGTAGTAGTACTGCTATATAACCAAGATAGTGGTTACTTGTAAGCCATGAGAAAAATAAGAGAAAAGCAACAAAGGTGCTAGTTATGCTGCACCATCAAAATATTTGTGTTCGTGAGTTTTTGTTCTTGATTTTTTTGGCGTCGTACATGTGTGGTGATCCTGGTTAAAAGCCAATTGTGTTGGCATCAACGACTGCGTGAGGCTCGTAGTCTTTCTTGGAGATAAGGATCGTTTGCTTCCTAGTGCCCCTGCATGTTGACGTCCACATCTCCTGCATCGCCTTGGTGCAGGCCACCTTGTCATCGCAGCTAGCGCTAAGCTTGGTGATTTCAAAGGACCTGCTGAGCCCAAATGCTATCGTGGCACCTTTGGCTCCTATAGCCAGGGTGCTCTCCTTCTCCTTCGAGGTGAGCTTCGCCGTGGCCACACACACGACAATCTGGAGTAGCGATGAAAACGGGTCGGATACGGGCAAATATTGCTCTTCCCGTATCCTAACCCATATTTTTTTCTCGGATTCGGAATCGAATACAAACCAGCTGGATACGTATACGGGATGGATATGTGATGATTCGTGTCGGAATCGGATAAAGATATACGTATAATGCACGCATATATAAAGTAATATATGTTGAATTAAACCGTATGAGTACATGACTATAGTAGTAAGTTATATATCAATCAAACCTAATAGATGCCATAGAAATAATATGCTACTTTAGAATCAATAGAACCATCTAATTGCCAATATAAATGGGCCAATATTGAAAAAAATGTGACAAAATGAGCTTGGTATTGCTAATATTGAATAGGAAATATCCGTATGTCCGAATAGGAAATATGCGAATATCTGTATCCTATCCCGTATTTACCAGATATTGGCTGCTTTATATCCATTCCCGTATCCGAATTCAAGTATCCGGATCCCGACCAGAATCCAGCCGGATAGTCAAATCCGGTCCCGACCGGATCCGATCCCGTATCGGGCGGGAATATCGGGTCCCATTTTCATCCCCAATCAGGATGAAGAAGACATTGCTAGTATTGTCGCTGACAGCCGTTTCCACTGTATGCCACTACTATAAAATAACACATAAGTGATACCTTATTTGTGGCTGATTTTTTGGAACAATCACAAATAGAATTATCAGTGGCGGTTTTAAAATTCAAAATAGCGGGAGGACTATTCATGACGGCTTTTGTTTGAAATCGCCACAAATAATTCATTTTTTGTGATGATTTTTCTGTGGAACCACCGCAAATAATTCATTTTTGTGGCAATTTTTCTGTAGAACGGTCATAAATATTTTTGAAACTATTTATAGTGATTTTTAGCTATAATCATCATTGATAATAATGAGTGTTTATGGTGGTTTTTAAGAAAATCGCCGCTCATAAGGAAAAAAACATTCCTCAATGGGCTCCCCCTCTCCAACCAGCGCCTCCGCATCTCTCTCGCGAGTCAAGGGTTACGGCCCGGCCACTCTGGTCGTCTCCTCCTCGCCGGTCGGTACCAGAGACCTCGCGCCCGCGGCCACCTTTGTCCTCCCCCGCGCCTCTGTGTCCTCCTTCTCCCCCAGCCGGCGGTCATCCTCCCCGCACCCGACGCTGTCTTCCACAGGTCGTGTAGTCTATCATCCTCCTCGTCCGCACCCGACGCCCAAATCCTCCCCAGTATGAAGGTGCACACCGCACTTGATCCTTTGCTCTGCAAGATTCAGGAAATTCAGGTGAAACTTTTTAGTTGCAATTTGTTAAAATGCATGAACCCTACTGAGAAGAACCAGTAGCATTAATTGCATTTATCAGTTAAATGCTTGTTGTTGAATTAAAATTATCTAGATGGACCTAATTCCTATGAGTAATGCAACTTGGGATACATTTGGCAATAGGGCGTTCTATCAGATTTCTGTGGAAGTTGAAGCTGGGAATAGATCATTGGAAGGTACAGAGATCTGAGTATTTAATTTTCAAGACATTCCTTTGTAACTGTTAACTTTTAAGGTTTAGCTAGCTTTTGCATGCCTTACTGCTTGTGATATCAGTATTTCTATTTTATATCAACTAATGCTCGTACTTTACAACAATAGAGTAGTTAGCAGTACATAATGTCATGACAAGAGTCATGCTAACATCTCTTCTTTCATTTTTTTTTTCCATTGTGCTTGTAGCTAATGATACATGTACTTTGGAAGCTGACCCATTTTTCTCTTGTAATATTGCACTCTACAGCTACAAGTTTTGTGTAAAGAGACGGTAGAGAATAAGGACTATATATGCAGTATCGACCGGCTAAGAATATTAATGAAATCTATGACAGTGTTGATCCAGAGGCTTTCCTACATATCCTTGTTCATAAGGCAACCATATTCAATTTTGTTTAAATTGTACACATAGTTTCCTTTGATGTTCAGCAGGTTGAAATAGGAAAAGTCATCATAAAATTAAGATTGGAAGTGATTAGTTGCAAGAGATATCGATATGACTACAAATGATGTGAGCTCAAGATCATGAATTGATTCAATATGAATTTTTGGTGTTGAAAATTCTGTAAAGAATATCTAAGGGAAAATGCTACTTCTTTTACAATTATGTCAATTAATTGGTTACCTGAGTTGTTCATTTATTTGTTATTTTTCACCTCTTGGTTAATGCACACCTAAGGAAAATATTGTGGTCTTTTTTTGTCATTAGTTGTTGAGGTGCACACAATAACTATCCTTTTTGTCCTCCTAACTTAATTCTCCACTGGAACTGTGATCAGGTTATTTTAGTTTCATTGGATAAAGGGGTTAGAGAAGGCAGACATTTGGTGCATGATTGGCTGGCTATCCTTACAGCTCGGTATAATGAGGTGTTGAGATATGATACATAGACTACAGAATTGCACATTGACTTCTCACAATGCCCACAGCTGCAAATGCTGTTGTTCACACAGAGAATAAAATTTAATATTGTTATTGCTGCAGTGATCTCTTGTGCTTTCTTGTGAATTAATGTGAATTAATTTTCTCACTTCCAAGTTTATAAGTCTCCTTTGGAATGTTATTTCAGCGCACTGGAGCCATCTTCTCTAGCCAAAGCTATATATCCAGTTTTGATTTCATATTCCTCACCTGACAAGCAAGCATTCCCACAGCACACTTTGAGCCATGCTACTTTAATCATGAGTGAGAGCCCAATATTTCTTCTGGATGCATTTACCAACCTTATTGTTTACTATTCATCGACCGCCGATACTTCACTTCCATTTCCTCCACCACGACTGTAAGTACATCCTTTTTTTTAATCCGTATCAACGCATGAGTATTTAGATTGCACGGTTAATATAAGTTACTTGATAAACATATTAACCTTGCACAGTTAATATGTGTAATACACATATGTCAAGTTGCAATTTGCCTAGTTTTTAGTTAATACGTTGCAAATTGCACGGTTACTATGTGTATCACCATATTTTAATTGGTATATTTGTTTTATATGTTAATAGAAATATCGCTATTTGTGTAAAGTTTCCTGGGGCTAGCTCGAAATAGCGCTTCCTGAGGCTAGCTTGAAATGCCATTTTTTATTTTGTGTTCTGGAATTATTTGTGTCGGTTTTTTGCTAAAACCGCCACTAATAATAGGAGTATTTCTGGCAATTTTAGCCAAAAACCACAGCTGATAATCCCCGATTATCAGTGACACTTAATATATGATGGTTTGAAAATTGCCACTGATGTCAGTTAAAAACCGCCACAAATGACGATTTGTGTACTAGTGTGCAGTGTGTGTAGTGCTTCTCTTTGCTGCCAATCGATAGTGTCAACCACTTCACGAGGATGCCACCAATGGTAAAGAAGAAGATGAATATATTAGCAGTGATGATGAACAAAAAAACAATGAATCGGCATGATGGTCGTAGAGAGGGAGGGCATAAGGGTGGGGGCAACAATGAAGAAAGGTAGAGGTATGGTGGTAGACGGTGTCGTTGCTGCCTCAACATCGGCAACACTGCAGGTTGCTATGGTGGTGGTGGTTTGGGCAATGAGGAGAGGAGAGAATGATGAGTGGAGTTTTAGGGTTAGGCAGCACAGATCTTGAAGCAATTCAAGAGTGAAAATTTTGAATGGTTTTTTTGCAGCCAATAAGCTGAAGAAACTAAATGTTTTTTTGGGTACACGGAAAGGAGTAGTAAAAGAAACAACTTTGTCATGATCACTCTGTTGAAATGCAATTAATTGGGAAAATTATATGGCAAAGTTCTTTTTTTAGAAATTTGAACTGCCTGTTTATCTTAATGTGTTTCAGTTCCAAAATAAAAACAAGGGAGACATAACTAAGCCAGATGCGTTTCACTTTTGTACATCTCTTCCTTGTAAAGCTTTCTGTGTTACAATCTGCAAATTAAAGGTCCTCCTCATGACATCCAGAAAATAAAGGATCCGAATGCCGATATCATGGAGGTGGAGAGGGAAATTCTAGTATTTCGGTATACTTTTATGGGGGCTCGGCGATGATCTTAGAGACCGATCTGCGTATTCCCTCTACTTTATCCGCATGAAAGAAAAAAGAGGGGTGGAGATAGTAGTTATAGTAAATAAAATCAATGGAGAAATCACAGGCAAGCCAGTGCTTCGAGGCAGCCTTTGGCAGTGCCCTTGGCGTTCTTGCAGACAGCCATGGTCTTGTTGTTGGTGCCGCTGAACTCGACCTTGACGTCGAACATCTGCACGCCGTTGCAGGGCAGCTTGTCGGAGCAGAGCAGGCTGACGGCCTCCGGCGTGGACGAGGTTCCGGTGATGTTGCGGAAGGTGACGTCCTTGATGGTGACCTTGGACGCGCCATTGGCGGTGCAGATCTTGTTGGGGCAGTACTTCATGTCGATGATGATGGGGTTGGCCACGTCCTCCATCTTGATGTTCTCGTAGGTGAACTTGGAGGCGGTGAGCGTCGACGCCGCATCCTCGTAGGATTTGATCCGGACACCATTGGAGGTCTTCTTGAGCGTGCAGTCCTTGACGTTCACATCGGTCACGTCCTTCTCATCCTTGTACCGCCCGAGGCTGCCGACGCTGATGCCATGGCCGGGGCCGCAGGTGACGCCGGTGATGTTGATGCCCTCGCTGCCCGGGCCGATGGAGATGCAGTCATCACCGGTGCCAATGGTCGTGCCCGTGATGGTGATCTTGGATGAATCGCCGATGTGGATGCCGTCCGTGTTGGGGCTGTCCCCTGGCGCCGTGATCGTCACATCCTTGATGGTCACGTCCTTGCACTTGAACACGTTCATGTGGAAGAACTTGGAGTTCAGCAGCGTGATCCCGGAGATTAGCCCGTTATTCACGAAATCCAGCACCAAGGACTACATGTCATTCATAAACATGCATGCCTTAGCATTAATTTGGCTGCTTGATTGGCAAATGAAATAATGAAATGCATCTATACGATAGCTTCTAGCTGACGTACGTTGGGCAGGATCTTGCAGTCGTACTTCTTGTCACAGGCGTTCTTGCTCCAGACGGCGGGGCCCTGGCCGTCGAGCTTGCCGGCGCCGGTGATGACGAGGTTATCGACGCGCAAGATCTCTATCCAGTTTGACTTATACTGGCTGAGGTCGGTGGAGGCCAACAGGTTGCCATCGACCTGGATGGTGACATCGCCCTTGCACGGCCCGGTGAAGTTCAAGGGGCCAACAAGGTAGTCTCCCTTGGGGATGAGGATCGTCTGCTTCCCGGTGCCGCCGCAGGCCGACGTCCATGCCTCCTGCAGCGCCTTGGTGCAGTCCGCCTTGCCGTCCCCGCTAGCGCCGAGCTTGGTGATGTCGAAGGACCCGCCGGGCCCTGACGTCGCCGCGGCCGGGGTGCTCTCCTTCTCCTTCGGAGCGGGCTTCGCGTGTGCAACCGCGCACACGACCATCAGGAGGAAGAAGACCCTGATAGCATTATCGATGATGGCCATTTTCGTTGTATGCAGTGTGTCTAGTGCTTCTCTTTGCCGCTGATTAATGGTTTTGGGAGCTTGGAATGGAAGCGTATATATAATGGTGAATATGAGAAGTGCCTGCTATGTTAAGGTGGGCTAATTTTAGCGTTTGCTTTCTTTGCGCCATGGTTGACCAGCAACGAGGCTACGTGTCTTCATGTCCTGCAATTGATCTATGCGACATTGACCAGTTGAACGTTTCTTTTCGAAGGTCCAGCCCTGCCGCCAGATACACCCATTTCAATCAACATTTATAAATTGTCCGCGCTAAATTGTGAAACCAACGACTGTGGTGAGTTGGTGACGCTGGCCCAAGATCATGGTTCGAGCACATGGAATCTACAAGTATGTTCGATTTCAAAAAAAAGGTGGAGAAGAAGATCATATTATCTGATTATATTACTTCCAAGTAAAAAAAGTGATGTGCCAACGTGCACTTGATCTATTTTAAATATTGTTTGAAATCAAATCAAAAGATTTTCTAAAAATTTGTTTTCAAAACATTATAATTCTATTAACTTTTACACATATATTACAACGGAGAGTGATGGTCAAATTAACATTTGGAGACCGGCAATTTCGAAAAGATTTGCTACAAATTTGTCACATGATTTTTTAGAAAGGAAGGTCAAAACTTGTGCCATAAGGTCATACCACAAGATTCATGCCCAAGTAACAAGCCCTTAACCACATAGTTGACAGTGCACAGTGATGGGCGAATGGTGAACAACATGCGGTGACGGTGTTGTGAGGTGGCATTAGCGGTGCAATCGGTTCGAATTCTGTCGAATATCATTCTTTCCGTATCCTAACTCATGTTTTTTGTCGCATTCAGAATCGAATACAAATTGTGCCGGAAACAAATACGACGCGGATAATATCGATCATGGATTCGAAACGGATACAGAGTGAAATCAAGGCAGTACCGTATATTTTTTGTGGGATATCGCACGAGATTAGATACTGCATGTAGCACACACATACCAATGATTAACCAAATGTGTGAGTTTAAATACAATAGACCTATCTTAATTTAATAAATCATTTTATCATATAGTTTTGGATCCTAACAAAAACCTTAAAGTGTGTAACACCCCAATTTTTGCTTTTCTTGAATTTAATTTGTATTTGTGAATTTTGAGAATTTTTGGAATTTTCTGGGATTTATTTGGATTTAATTTGAATTTATTCCCTTTAGAGATAATTAAATATTTAAAAGTTTCAAATAAATTTTTGTTGGAAATATTTTATTTGACCCCAAAATGTCTCAAATTATTTTCCAAAATTTTCCTGGAATTTTTCTGAGCATTTTACTATTCTTCTCAATTTATTTCAATTTCTAGAAATTATTTTAAATATTAAATCACTGGGAAAACCCTAATGGGTTTCACTGTTCATCCGACCAGGGTCAGACTCGAGTCCGACCGAGCCACGTTCGAGCCATACCCGAGCCGGACCCAAACCCTAACAGCGCGACCGTTGGATCTTGATCCAACGGCCAGGATGCAGCCACGTCACCCAGTCCGAGCCGCCGCCGCGTATGGGTGGGCCTCGTTTTCCATGGATTTCACGGACGTCGAGGGGGCTATTTAATACGCCGCCACCCGTGTCGTGATCCCCTCTTCCGCGCGCACACGTTGCCCTAGGTCACCGAGCTCAAGCCGCCGCCGTCCGCCCGCAATCGCTCGCCGAAGTTGTGCTAGGGCTCCGCCACGGTTTTTGCCGTTTTTCGCTTCCGTCAGTTGTCCTCCGCCATAGTGGTGCCCAGATCCGGAGTCCTCGCGTCGAGCCGCACCCGTGGGGGCCATTCACTTCACCGGAACTGCGCCAAAACGCCACAGGCTTGGTTGTCATCTTCGTCCACGGCCAAACAGCTCCGCCGCGCCGCCATCGTCACCCACGAACTCCCTCAGCCGTCCGATCAAGATCCTACCGCCACGCTGAGTCCTCGTCGCCCTAATCCCCATAGAGATTAGATGTAATTTGGACCGTTGGATCCAGATTCAACGCATCAGATTAGGCCACGTAAGCTCGATAAGTTCGGACCGGTCCGATCCTAGTTTGATCGTCACCGTGAGATCTAGATTGAACGGTGTGGATTGAATAGCACGCCGCGGCTAGCAAAATAGCACGCCATAGCATGTTTGTTTTGACCGTTGGATCAAGATCGTACGGTTAGATTGAATCGCGTAGTTTTGTTATTTCACGAGATTAGATCTATTACCAACCGTCGGATCTAGAATGGATGCCATAGATTGTGCCATGTCGCTATAGCACGCCAATGGCTCAGATCTATCATTGAGTTCAGACCGCTCTGAACTCGGTGAAACCGTAGCCGTTGGATCCTAGATCAATGGCTCAGATTGCGCCACGTATGCCTGTTGAGTTCGGACCGCTCTGACCTCCGAGAAATCTTGACCATCGGATTTAGTTTGAACGGCTCGGATCTGGAGTCGAGTTCGGACCACTCCGAACTCGGTAGAATCGTAACCGTAGGATTGAGATTGTACGGTTCGGATTAGGCCACGTATACTAGTTAAGTTCGGACCGATCCGATATCGGCTAGATTTGGACCGTTGGATTTAGAATCAACGGTCAGGATTAAATAGCACGTCCCGAGCGTGGAAATAGCACGCCACACGCGCGATGATGTCATGACGTCATCGGTGGGTCCACTTGTCAGTGACGTTATTTTCTGAAAAATATATTTTTATTTTTATTATTTTATTGCTGACGTCATAATACGGATTTTCCTTTAGAAAGATAATTCAGTCGAAATTCAATTTCGGGCTGGCGCAAGCATGATGTCATATTCGGAATTATCAATTCAAAAATAAATGAGTTAATTCGGTTTATTCTTTTTATTTTATTTTCAAACTTCAAACGGCTATAACTTTTGCGTTTTAACTCCGATTTGAGTTATTCCAATTTCTAAAATTTTGTAAAATCAAACTCTATTTTATTCTGAATTTTATTTGATTTTTAGACTTGATTTGCTCTCTATTTTATTTATTTATTGCTATTTTCATCCGTTACGAGTAGACGTTGAAGTACCCGAAGGCTTCGAATGTGATGTTTTGACCCAGGAGTCAGCTCAAGACCAATAACAAGTACTTTTTGAAGGCAAGTTGTGCTTTGACCATATTGATCCTATTTTACAAAATTATGTTGTTTCAAATTATTGCATGCTAATTTGATTAGAATTGATTTTAATTATTTCTGGGAATTAGTTAAATGCCAATTTTGTTGTATGCCACCTTGACATAAATAATTGGATGCCATGGACCCTTTGTCACCCTAGTTGAGGATTATTTAGTTGGACATTATTAAATTGCCAACATGAGTAATTAGACCGCTAGAGTATCATGCTTAGCCCTGCCACGTAGTGGACATGATTTTGGATAATCAAATATTAATGATGACTTAATGAGTTATGGAACATGCTTTGATGAAGTGTCACGTGTTGTTGTTGATGATGTTGATGGCATGTGGTGCATGGTAATCAACTGGGTTTGATAAAATGCTTTAGACCGGGGCAAGCGGCAAGTTTGATCAGGTGGGCCAGGATTGGTGTCGGGAAAGTCGTTTTGGTTCTTCGGGTAGTCTTGCCCTAGTCAATTAAGGACTTAACCTTGCAAGCCTTTGAACTGAATCATTCATACAACCACAAGTCTGGAATGGGACGGACCTAGCTGGTTAATTTGTTGATTCTAAACTTTAGTACTATTGTGGTGGTGTGAGGCCCGGGTAGTGGTAACCAGTCCTCTCACGGGTTGCCTCACATGGCGCAAGAGGGGGTCCCTGGATGTGGTAACTAGTCCCACCAGTGTTGAAACCTTAGCGAGTAGTACCGGGTTTAGATAGGCATAAGAAAGGCTTTGTTACGGACACTCGCCTTTGTGGTGTTTGACTGTATCTTGTGGGTAAAGTGTATAACCTCTGCAGAGTGTAAAATCTATTCGAATAGCCGTGTCCGAGGCATTGGACTTTGCTCTGGGATTACAGTCAAGGGTTAGACTTTCATGAAAATAACTTGGCTTTGGTAAATGGTTGGGTTGGGACTAAGAATTGGACTATATAATCAAGATACTTATTGGATTTTAACCAGGATTAGCACACACATAAGACGGCAAAAAATTTCTCTGTACTGTCTCTGTTAATTTTCTCGAGATTGCTTCGACTATCGAACAATTTGCGGACCTTAAGACCATGACGATGGAGGAGCTCATTGGACTATTGAAGGTGCATGATGAGCACCTTGGAGGATATGGTGACATCAGGAAAGAACATTTATTGCTCACACATGCTGAGTGGAAGGCCAAAAAGACAAAGGCCGGTGAATGCAACAGAAAGCTCGACAAGACAAAGGTGCGATGCTACAATTGTCAAAACTACGGGCATTTCCCTTTCAAATGCTATAATCCAAGGAAGAAGAGAGTGGAGGTGCATTTAATTGAGGCGGATGTTGAAGACCAACCGGCGATGCTTTAATGCTGAGTCAAGTTCATCATGAGTCAAGTTTGGGACATTGATAAAATGTGTTCGCTGTCTTTAGTCAAGTAATTAAGTTGGCGTCAATGACATTTAGGAGATGTGGCTGTCGTCCTAGTTATGTGCGTGCATACAAGAGCTATCCATGATGTTGATGAGTTATGAACGCCATCCTGTAAGTTGTTGTGTGTGTACGGAATGTTAAGGAGATGTGTTCGCCAACCTACGTTGAGTAAATGTTGGGTAAGTCGTAGCTGAGACCGACTACATCAACAAGTTAGAGTTGTTTCAGAAATTAAAGCTAGTTGATGTTCCAATATTAAGAGGGTGAATGTTAGACTCAATACTGTAACCGAGTCAAATATGGGATGGAGTTGAATCCAAGCAGAATTAGTTTTCTAGTAGGTTAGTAGTAGTACTGCTATATAAACAAGATACTAGTTACTTGTAAGCCATGAGAAAAATAACAGAAAGGCAACAAAGGTGCTAGTTATGCTGAACCATCAAAATATTTCTGTTTGTGAGTTCTTGTGCTTAATTTTTTTGGCGGCGTACATGTGTGTTGTTCCTAGTTAAAAGCCAATAGTGTTGGCATCGACGACTACATGAGGCTCATAGTCTCTCATTGGGATAAGGATTGTCTGCTTCCTAGTGCCCCTGCACGCCAACGTCCACTTCTCCTCCATCGCCTGGGTGCAGGCCACCTTGTCGTCGCCGCTAGCACTAAGCTTGGTGATTTCGAAGGACCTATTGAGCTCGAACGCTGTCGTGGCACCGTTGGCTCCTACTGCAATCAGGGTGCTCTCCTTCTCCTTTGAGGCAAGCTTCACCATGGCCACACACACGACCATCAGGACTAGGGGTGAAAACGGGTCGGATATGGGCGGATATTGCTCTTCTCGTATCCTAACCCATATTTTTTCCTCAAATTCGGAATCAGATATGGGCTAGCCGGATACAGATATGGGATGGATATGTAACAGATTCGGGTCGGAAATGGATAAAGATATACGGATAATGCACGCATATATAAAGTGATATATGTTGTATTAAACCGTACGAGTACATGACTATAGTAGTAAGTTATATATTAATCAAACCTAATAGACGTCATAGAAATAATGTGCTACTTTAGGATCAATAGAACCATCTAATTGCCAATATAAATGGACTAGTATTGAAAAAAATGTGACAAAATGGGCTGGGTGTTGCTGATATCCGAATAGAAAATATCCAGATATCCGAATAACAAATATCTGAATATCTGTATCCCGTCCCGTATTTACCAGATATTGGCTGCTTCGTATCCAATCCTGTATCCGATTTCTATTATCCCGATCCCAACCTGAATCTGGCCGGATAGTCAAATCCGATCCCAATCCCGGATCTAGCAGGAATATCCGGTCCCATTTTCAGCCCCAATCAGGATGAAGAAGACATTGATAGCATTGTTGTTGATGGCCATTTTCGTTGTATGCCACTACTCTAAAAGAACACATAAGTGATACCTTATTTGTGGCTGTTTTTTTAGAAACGTCACAAATAGAATTATCAGCGGTGGTTTTAAAATTCAAAATGGCGGGAAGACTATTTTTGGCGATTTTTCTTTGAAATCGCTACAAATAATTCATTTTTTGTGATGATTTTTTTTGCGGAACCACCACAAACAATTCATTTTTATGGTGATTTTTCTGTAGAAACGCCACAAATATTTTTGAAGTTATTTATGGTGGTTTTTAGCTAAAATAATCACTGATAATAATGAGTACTTATGGCTCTCTCTAAGAAAACCACCGCTCATAAGGAAAACCACCACAAATGCCTGATCTATGATCTGTCAGTATATAAGGCTAAAAAAAACATTCCTCAATTGGCTCCCCCTCTCCAACCAGTGCCTCCGCATCGCTCTCCTGAGTCAAGGGTTACGACCAAGCCGCTTTGGTCGTCTCCTTGACGCAGGCCGGCACTAGAGACCCGGGCGGTCATCCTCCCTGCACCAAACGATGTCTTCCCAAGGTTGCGTAGTCTGTCATCCTCCTCGTCCGCATCCGATGCCCAAATCCTACGCAGTCTGAAGGTGCGTACCGCACTCGGTCCTCTGCTCTGTAAGGTTCTTGTGGAGTATTGAGTTGCATGAAGGATGATTGGATCTAGTAGAAAAAAATCATTGTCTAGTTCTAAAAGATTGTTACTATGTCGGTTTAGATGCCACTGTGAGAATTTCAAATGGATGATAGAAATTCATAAATTTATATTGAATAGACACCGCCACATGTTTAGGTTCAGATGAGGAATTTTTTCAATTGTGTCAAAGGTGTTATTGTTTTGTCACTAAGTTTAATCAACTGTTAGAGTAGTTAGCAGTACATAATGTCATGTCAAGAGTCAGGCTAACATCTCTTCCTTCATTTTTTTCTGTTGTGCTTGTAGCTAATGATACATGTACTTTGGAAGCTGACCCTTTTTTCTCTTGTAATGTTGCACTCTACAGCTACAAGTTTTGTCTAAAGAGACAGTTGAGAATTAGGACTTTGCAGTATCGATCGGCTAAGAATATCAATGAATTCTATGATAGTGTTGATCTAGAGGCTATCCTACATATCCATGTTCATAAGGCAACCATATTCAGTTTCGTTTAAATCGTACACATAGTTTCCTTTGATGTTCAGTAGGTTGAAATAGGAAAAGTCATCATAAAATAAAGCTTGGAAGTGATTAGTTGCGAGAGATATCGATATGACTACAAATGATGTGATCTCAAGATCATGAATTGATTCGGTATGGATTTTTGATGGTGAAGATTCTGTAAAGAATATCTAAGGAAAAATGCTACTTCTTTTACAACTAAGTCAAATAATTGATTACCTGAGTTGTTCATTTATTTGTTCTTTTTTTCACCTCTTGGTAAATGCACACCTAAGGAAAATATTGTGTTCTTTTTTTGTCATTAGTTGTTGAGGTGCACACAATAACTATCCTTTTTATCCTCCTAACTTAATTCTCCACTGGAACTGTGATCAGGTTATTTTAGTTTCATTGGATAAAGGGGTTAGAGAAGGCAGACATTTCTTCCTTGTATTTCATGCTTGTACAGCTCTTCCTTGTAAGCATTCTGTGTTACATTTTGCAAATTAAAGGTCCTTCTGACGACATCCACAAATTAAAGGTTCTGAATGCCGATATCATGGAGGTGGAGAGGGAAATTCTAGTATTTTGGTATACTTTTGTGGGGGCTCAGCGATGATCTCAGAGATCGATCTGCGTATTCCCTCTGCTTTATCCGCACGAAAGAAAAAAGAGGGGAGGAGATAGTAGTTATAGCAAATAAAAAAATGGAGAAATCACAGGCAAGCCAGTGCCTCAAGGCAGCCTTTGGCAGTGCCCTTGGCGTTCTTGCAGACAGCCATGGTCTTGTTGTTGGTGCCGCTGAACTCGACCTTGACGTCGAACATCTGCACGCCGTTGCAGGGCAGCTTGTCAGAGCAGAGCAGGCTGACGGCCTCCGGCGTGGATGAGGTTCCGGTGATGTTGCGGAAGGTGACGTCCTTGATGGTGACCTTGGACGCGCCATTGGCGGTGCAGATCTTGTTGGGGCAGTACTTCATGTCGATGATGATGGGGTTGGCCACGTCCTCCATCTTGATGTTCTCGTAGGTGAGCTTGGAGGCGGTGAGCGTCGACGCCGCATCCTCGTAGGATTTGATCCGGACACCATTGGAGGTCTTCTTGAGCGTGCAGTCCTTGACGTTCACATCGGTCACGTCCTTCTCATCCTTGTACCGCCCGAGGCTGCCGACGCTGATGCCATGGCCGGGGCCGCAGGTGACGCCAGTGATGTTGATGCCCTCGCTGCCCGGGCCGATGGAGATGCAGTCATCGCCGGTGCCGATGGTCGTGCCCGTGATGGTGATCTTGGATGAGTCGCCGATGTGGATGCCGTCCGTGTTGGGGCTGTCCCCGGGCGCCGTGACCGTCACATCCTTGATGGTCACGTCCTTGCACTTGAACACGTTCATGTGGAAGAACTTAGAGTTCAGCAGCGTGATCCCGGAGATTAGCCCATTGTTCACGAAGTCCAGCACCAAGGACTACATGTCATTCATAAACATGCATGCATCAACATTAATTTGGCTGCTTGATTGGCAAATGAAATAATGAAATGCATGTATACGATAGCTGCTAGCTGACGTACGTTGGGAAGGATCTTGCAGTCGTACTTCTTGGCACAGGCATTCTTGTTCCAGACGGCGGGGCCCTGGCCGTCGAGCTTGCCGGCGCCAGTGATGACGAGGTTATCGACGCGCAAGATCTCTATCCAGTTTGACTTATACTGGCTGAGGTCGGTGGAGGCCAGCAGGTTGCCATCGACCTGGATGGTGACATCGCCCTTGCACGGCCCGGTGAAGTTAAGGGGGCCAACAAGGTAGTCTCCCTTGGGGATGAGGATCGTCTGCTTCCCGGTGCCCCCGCAGGCCGACGTCCATGCCTCCTGCAGTGCCTTGGTGTAACACCCTGGTTTTCGCTTTCTGGAGAAAAACCTAATTTAAACAAAGTAAGTTCAAAATTTGAGTTTCTTTGGTGTTTATATTAACCTGGCATCCTTTCCCATCCAAAATCGGGAATTATTTCCCCTCCGGTCGCAAAATCGATTTTCCAGTTTACGCCGGTACCCGAAATTTCACCCAAGTCCAGAAATGCTCCAAAAATCCCCAAACCACTTCAATTATGTTCCAAATATTCCAAAATGATTTTAGGAATCATTCCCCGGATTTTTGGACCTCCGTTCCTATTTTATCTCGCGCGGCTTTTGTTTAATGCCTGCGATCCGCGTCCGAATATCCAATTCCACAAATTTCATCCAAATTCAACCAAACCAATTTTATTGGGTCCCAAATATTCTAAAATGACTCTAGGAATTTTTCCGGAATTTTTAGGCCATTTTTCCTTATTTTTCTCTAGGGCGAATTGTTTGCGTAAAGGAGGACCAATGGGAGAGCGCCACGTGTCACGTGAACAGTGCACCTTCTTCAACCTCCAGCCAACTCAAAGAACAGAGAGCTCCAAGCAAGCTTCAATGGCTAGGGCAAGCTTCACACCCCCATAACTCCGTCGTTTCAACTCCAAAACGCGAACCGTCGGTTGCGTTGGATCCGCGCCGGCGAGCTCTTCCAATTCCCCACCTCGGTGCGCCATCAAGCTCGCCGGAAACGGCCTCATTCAAGAAAAACTGAAATCCACTCACTTGCCATTAACTCATCCGTTTCTCGTCCAAACGCCGCACCACCACCTCCATCCTCTTCGTATAAGTATCCCCTTTCCGGGAGTGTGCTCCCCTTTCCCTCTACTCCACCCTTGCGCCCGTGAGATCAAGAAAACCGACGTTGGGTTGAACTTTTTCGGTGTTCTTCGTGTTCATGCTTGTAGCTCCTTCTCCGGTGAGCCATTCTTCATGCCACTTGGTTCCTTGTGACCGTGGATGAGTCTAGAGTCTAAACCAATCATCAATTTTAGGTTTGATCAAGAGTTAGCGACGAATTTCAAGTTTTGGTGCATCCGGCCGAAACGCCGTTCGTCGTCGATTTCTCCAAATCCGGCGAGGTTTGGCTCAATTCCTTCCTCCTAGATGTCGCTAAGGATGTCATCTATTGTGTCGGGGATTGGCTATCTGGCAAAAGACCACGGTACCCCCGTGAAAAGCTAAACCCGCCGACCAAGCAACACTAAAAGAAGATGCTCGGGAGAACGAAACGAGCATCCCTCCTTCTCCTCCGAGCATGCGCATTCGCACCTTCGCTCGGGGGAGCACCAAACACACCCCCCCCCACGAGCAAGCATGCTCGTAGAGGCCGCGACCTGCTCGGGTGTTTTGGTCGGAGTGCCCGGTCAATGCCACGAGGAAGGAAGGTGGCAACCAATCGGCCGGAGATCAAGGGAAAACATACCCGAAATTCAAATAACGCCCGGATCAAGGGCAGTAGATCGTAAGTACGATTGCGCGGCGCAATCCCAGGAGGTAGTTACCTTCTTTGTACCTCTAGTCGTAGTATTTAAACCCCCCTGAAGATCTGTGACAGGGGAGGGACACCAAGATAGAACACAATACACTGGAGTAGGGCTATTATCTCGACGGTGAGAGGCCCGAACCAGGATAAAACACCGTGTCCCCCCTCTTCTCCTTCTCCCGACCTCGCATCGCTCGAACGCCCTCTTCGATCCGTACGACGGGGCTCTGTTGATCCCCCATTCAACAAGTAAGCTCGACGGGAGCCCGTTCTCCAATCGTCGACAGCTGGCGCCGTCCGTGGGGATGACAGTTTGATTCCCGTGCGGATCAAGATCCTCGAGGATGCCGAACTCGGGAGACACTCGGGACCTTTGTGTTTTCGACCACGTTGAAGATGACGACGTGTACTACGCCGCCGACGACGCGGCCAGGGTGACCGATCCTATCGGTCACACTGAGTCTGGGAGCCCTTCCCCGGACACGGGAATGCGAGGGCAGGGCCTCCATCCCCCAGACATTACCCTCGGGGACCCCGAGGATGACTGCGATGAGCTCTACGACGGCCTGGACATACCAGACGACCTAGAGCTCGACCGAGAGACTGCATCTCAAGGGGATACAATGATGTCCCCATCGCTCTCATCCCGCTCTCGTCGGGTCAACGTGGCCGGGAGCCGTGCGGAGCCTGGAGAAGGAACCTCGGACGCTGCCAAGCACGACCCCTACGAGGCGGCCAGACTCCACCTGGAGGCGTCCTTGGGAAAGACCCTCGCGAGCATTCGCCGCCAGGCAAAGGGGGGGCGCGCTCCCACGGAAAGGAACTCTCGTGGGTACCGAACTCCCGATCGCGCTCCGGAGCGTCGCCAAAGCTCGCCACCGCCAGTTCACCGGAAACGGGAACGATTCTGAGCCTTGGCGGCCGTGGCGTGACTGCGTAGTTTCCCGAGCAAGCGACTTGGAGGCCGTGGGCGTGGTCGTAGCCGAAGATTTGGAAAGGCTTGCCGCCGAAGCTAAAAGTCTCGGATCCTCCTCGTGACCGGATGCCCGAGTGTTTCCGGGACCATTGCAACGCTTCCCCATGCGCTCGCCAGAGGCGAATCTCGGAGCCATGCTCGGAGATCGCCTGTGTCGCTAACCCGATCCGGAAAGGTCCCGAGCGATCCACAGAGCGACCTCTGAGCGATATCTGAATAATCGCCGGATTCACGAGCACTCGAGCGCTCCACGACCAAGCGGTCGCCAAGACGACTGCCGTCGCATGAGGTTTTCTCCCGACTCGGCCAGCGCCGACGGGCGTTGGGTGGAAGACCCGCGTGGAGGCCGCTATGACCGAGGATTTCATCGCGAAATCCCGAGCCGGTTGCCAGGCCTTCACGAGCTCCTCCGAACGCCGCATGGCCGAACAGATTCAAGCCCGCCATATCGAAAGGTTCAACGGGACCTTAACCCGACGAATTTCTCTCAATATATACCACCGCCATCCTTGCCACGGAGGCGTGAGGGGTGATGGCAAATTACCCGCCGACGGTTCGACGGAGCCGCCAGACGTGGCTTTTTAATCGAAGGAAGGCTCCATACGGTCTCCGGGGCAGCTCGCCGCGCCCGAGCAAATTTCCAGCTGTTACATCCGCCGGGAAAGGAGCGCGACTGGAGCGCTTATCTGACGGACAGGGAAACCTGCGACAATTCGTCCAGAGGTTTATCCAGGTCCGAACTCGATCCCGAACATTTCGGACGCAGGCGGTCGTCCGGCTTTCAAGTTCGGGTGCGAGACGCGGCGCTTCCCGCAGGACTGGAGATCCACCGGATCTAACGGCGAACGAGCTCTTCCGAATGGCCGATCGATACGCCAACGCAGATGAAGCCGCCCAATGGAAGAAGATCTTTGGGCGAAGGAAGGCTGCCGCCTCAACCTGGCCTAGAGACCTCGGCTAGCAAAAGGGCTCGAGTGCAGAGACAAGAAGATCAAGAAAAGAAGAAAGCGAGCCTCGCCACCATGGTAGCCGCGGTGGAACAACAACCCGAGCAACCCGGCCGCAGTCACGGGGCTTAACGCCGGGAAGAGGACAACCACACAGGCCTCGAGGACGCAGGCGACCAAGCGGACCGACGGGCGACCTCTGTCCGCTTCACCAAAGACGGCACGACCTACGGAATTGCGGACGTGGACCTACCGCTGGAGCAGCTTTTTCTGGCCAGGGTCCCATGCCAACGCTTCCAGAGCAGGTGAAAATGACAAAGGAAAACAGCCCACCGAGGAAAGTGAGGATGACATGGAATACCAAGAACCAAGGAATCACATAGCGGTCATCTTCGGGGCACCTCCGCTACAAGTCCCGCCGGACTTAAAGGAGGCCACAAGGGAAGTGCACCATGTTACCTGGTAAGCCTCCTGCGGCAAAGAGCCTAAAATGGTCGGAGGTATCCCTGACCTTCTCCAAGGACGACTGTCCCCTTGGAATGACCAAACCCCAGAGGCTTCCGATGGTCGTGAACCCCACCATCAGCAATACCGTCGCTTGGTCGGGTCCTCATAGACTCCGGAGCTCTTTGGACCTTATTTCAGCCAAGGTTTTGGACGAGATGCAGATTCCTCGTTCCAAAATCAAGAGTGTGGCCGTGCCCTTCTTCGGATAGTCCGGGCACCTCGATCAAACCTCCGGGGCAGGTCGTCCCGCCCGTAAGTTTTGGCGGCCCAAGTAACTAACGGAGCTAATCACCTTCGAGGTGGTGGACTTTGAGTCGGCCTACAACGCCATCCTCGGCAGCCGGCCTTGGCCAAGTTCATGGCCGCCTCACCACGCCGTATCGGTGCAGAAGATTCCGGACCGAACGGAGTTATAACCATCAAAGGGAACCACAAGTCCGCACTCAATTGCGGCGAAAGAGCCTTAGATATGGTCGGTCGATTACCCACTCATGTCCCGACCAAGAGCCGAAGCATTCCCGGCCTAAACTTGCCCTCCAGCCTGGAGGAGAGACCAAGGCTGTTCCGCTCAACGAGTCGGAACCGGCCAAGGTCATTCATTTGGGATCTTCCTTAGATCCCAAATAGGAACTCGAGCTCGTCACCTTTCTCCGGGCAAGGTCGGATGTGTTCGCCTGGGAACCATCCGACATGCCCGGGGTCCCAAGGGAGGTGGTCGAGCACAGGCTAGCGGTTCAGCCTGACAAAAAACCAGTGAGACAGAAGCTTAGACGCTTTTCCCTAAAAAGCAGGCAATCATCAGGAGGAACTTGATAAACTCCTAAAAGCTGGCTTCATCAGAGAGATCGAGCACTCCGAGTGGCTGGCCAATCCAGTTCTGGTCAGGAAGAAAGGAGGCAAGTGGCGCATGTGCGTCGACCACACGGGTTTGAACGCAGCGTGCCCAAAAGACAACTACCCGTTGCCTCGCATAGACCAATTGGTGGACGCGACGGCAGGGTCACAGACCATGAGCTTCCTAGACGCCTATTCAGGCTATCATCAGATCAGCCTGTCGCGCGAAGACGAGGAGAAGACTTCCTTCATCACCCCGTTCGGTACCTTATTCTATTCGAACATGTCCTTGGGTCTGAGAAATGCGGGATCAACCTTTCAACGCCTCATGCGAAGACTTTCCGCAGACCAAATAGGTCGAAATTTGGAGGTCTATGTCGACGACATAGTTGTCAAAAGCAAAAGTACTTCGGGTCACGTTGCTGACTTGGAAGAAACTTTCTGTAACCTCAATAAGCATCGAATAAAGCTAAATCCAGAGAAATGCGTATTCGGCGTAAAGGCTGGCAAGGTGCTCGGCTACATGGTCGGGCCAAATGGCGTTGGGGCTAACCCGGAGAAGATCGAAGCCATTGAGAACATGAGGTCGCCCACATGCGTAAAGGAAGTACAAGCTCTGACCGGAAGAATGGCCGCCTTAAGCCGGTTCGTCTCCCGGCTGGGGGAGCGAGGACTACCTTTCTTTAAAGCCCTCCGCAAGCATGATGGCTTCACGTGGACGGAGGAAGGCGATCGCGCGTTCAAAGAGCTAAAACAAGATTCTCCCAACCGCCCGGCCCTCGTCACACCCACGGCAGGGAAGAATTGCTATTATACCTGGCGGCAACCCATAGCGGTAAGCTCGGTGTTGGCGAGAGAGAGATGGTACCCAGCTGACCTATCTATTACGTCGGCCAAGTACTTCATGGACCAAAGGAGCGTTACCCGAGGTCCGAAACTCTGTACTCACATCGATGGCCTCCGGAAGTTGCGTCACTACTGTCAAGCACACAAGATCGTGGTGCCGACCGGCTTCCCACTCAGGGAGATCCTGAAAAATCAAGACGCCAGTGGTCGCATAGCCAAGTGGGCAATGGAGCTCGCCGAGTTCGAGCTGGTGTTCTCAGCCGCACGGCGATAAAATCACAAGTCTTGGCTGATTTCGTGGCGAGAATGGTCGGCTCGGCTCCACCGGCCACGGAACCAATGATTCAAGGGAAAACTCCCGGACTCTGTATTGATGGATCCCGAGCATACGAGCGCCTGGTCGGTGTCATCTTGGTCTCCCGGATGGAGAACAACTACGACGCCATCCAACTACATTTCGCCGCGACTAACAACGCGGGCGGAGTACGAAGGCCTTTGGCCGGACTTGGCATGTAAATCGCTAGGAGTCCAACGGCTCATTGTGAAGGGCGATTCACGCTTGGTCGTAAACCAGGTCAACAAGGAGTATCGGTGTTCGATACCTCAATGGCGCTGTACCTGGCTGAAGTAAGGAAGATGGAGAAATACTTCAAGAATTTCGAAGTAATCTACATCCCTAGGAAGGATAATTCCCTGGCCGACCAAATGTCTAAGGTCGGTTCCTCTCAAACCACCGCTCCGGTGGGGGTGCTTGTCGAGCACCTACATAAGCCCTCCATTCCCTCTGAAGAGGAGGCACCAGAGACCGGCGGTAGGGTCTCCTTCCTCGAGCAAAGTGCAAATTGGATGACGCCATTCATCCAATATCTTGCGCATGGGACATTGCCCGAGGAAGAAGCCGAGCGTTCCGGCTAATAAGGCGATCTTCTCAAGACAGATCGATCGAAGGCGACCTATACCGGAAAGGCGCATTAGGGATCCTTTCCAGATCGTCTCAGGAGGAAGGCCAGTACCTTCTTCGTGATATCCATGAAGGAATGTGCGGAGCTCACTCGTCCTTCAGGACGCTTGTGAGCAAGGCCTTCCGACTAGGGTACTACTGGCCCACGGCCTTGACGGACGCACGGTCAATCGTAACGACCTGCCGGGCATGCGATTTCATGCTCGAAAAGTCCGTCAACGGCATATGCCACGCAAACCATACCACTCTCGTGGCCGTTCTCAACCTGGGGGCTCGATGTCCTTGGACCCTTCCCCCGAGGTCAGAAAGGCTGCAAGTATTTGCTCGTGGCCATCGACACTTTCACTAAGTGGATAGAGGCCGAGCCCGTCTCGACCATTTCGGCCCAGGCGGCCAAGAGATTCCTCCGCAGTAATGTGGTAACTCGGTTCGGGATACCCAACCGTCTTATCACAGACAACGGGACCCAGTTCACCAGCGAACTGTTCCAAAGTTACTGCGAGGAGGTCGGGACCAAGGTCTGTTTCGCTTCCGTGGCGCATCCACAGAGTAACGGAGCAGCCGAGCGAGCAAATGGGCAGCTAGTCCAGGGCATAAAAAAGAGGGTCTTTAAGACCCTCAACCAAAGACAAGCAAAGATGGGGTGGATGAGCTTCCCGCCGTTCTTTGGTCTGTCCGCACCACGACCAGTCGAGCCACAGGCGAAACGCCTTTCCGACTCGTCTACGGTGCGGAGGCCATTCTGCCTGCCGAAATCGTGCTGGGTTCCCCAAGGGTGCAACTGATCGATTCCGTCGATCAAGAAGTTGAGCGCCTCGTCGACCTGGACCTCGTCGAAGCGACACGCGAACGGGCGTTGCTCCGGTCTGCGGTTTACCTACTGTGCTCTTCGTAGGCACGCGGCCAAGACGGTCAGGCCTAGGGTCTCGCAAGTCGGCGACATGGTCTTACGAAGAGTTCAAGACCTGTCGAAGGCCAACAAGCTAACCCCAAGGTGGGAAGGACCCTACACGGTCGTGTCTACAGCACGCCCGGGGGCTGTTCGCCTCGCGATGCCAGATGGTCGGGAGCTCACTAGCACCTGGAACATCGATCAATTGCGTAAATTCCACGTTTAGACGAGTACTCCTATCTCGCGCCCCTTGCGTTCTTTCCAATAAAACGTTGCCCTCTTTCTCGTGTTTCGTCCTCGCTTTGTCGAACGAGCATCGTCGTCTAGCAGCATTGCGCATTTAACTTATCCGACAAGTATGTGCGCACCATTTCCCTTGGCCCTACGGATGCTCGCCCAATCGCTCACTTTCCACAAAGAGCTTTTCACCGTATGCGTGGTCGGCGCGAGCATCCACTCTAAGCCCTGCTCGGTGACCATTCGGGTATGGTGGCTCTACGTAATGTTGGTTTAAAGTTCGTCTACTCTGTGCTCACATTTCTTCTCGACGCAACCGACCTACTTATATCATTCATAAAATCGTCACGACCAAAGCGACCCTTAAATTTTCCCATGAACAAACTCGTGCTCGCAACAGTAAGGGCACGACCTTTGTCCATGGCAGGGGCTCCGTATGATAGGAACGTTCCGTCCCTTCTTACCATTCTTACCAAGGATCCTTTGCTCGTATCTATGATATATGCTCTATGCAGGAACTTGTTTCCTTTTTCTGCAGAACCGGGATCATATGGGCATATGTTGAAGGCAAACTCAAGAAAAACAGGCAAGGACCAAACACCTGCGAGTTTGCTCATTTAACCCGAAGCGTTGTTTCTTTTTACAGGGTTACACGAGCTAAAAATAAAAAAAGGAGCTAAGTCCTACGCTCGACCTGAAGGGCAGCAAGTTCCTCCTTAAGGGAGTCGACCTCCGCCTCCAAGTCCAAAACTTTCCGCCGAGCGGCACGACCTTCAGCCGCGCTGTCCCGAAGGCGCTGCACCTCCTTGAGCTGGGCCTCTTCGCGCTCCCGAGCTCGTTGGAGTTCGGCGCGCAGGTCGGGGACCTCCAGCCGCAACTTCCCCAGCTCCTCGTCAAGCTCGGCGCGCACGCTCTGAAGTGCTCTTGGCCGTCTCGCTCTGGAAGAGCTGGTCCCGAGCCCGGCGATGAGGCTCCTCGCCGATTCCACCTGCCAGTCGGCCTCGCGCACCTCGGAGACTCCGACGCTCAAGATCGGCGATCTTGGCGTCTTGCTCGCGGTGGTACGACCAAGATTTCTTCTGCGGAGACCGAGGTAGCGTCGATATCCTCCATAGCCTTCGCGGCAAACTTCGGGCGGAAAGAGAAAAGAGAAGGGAAAAAGCTGAGCAGACTCCCAGAAGATCGATCGCAGGAAAAAAAAGAAGGAACATAAAACTTACCAGAAGAGCCCTGACCGACGGCTTGTCCTCGGCGGGCGGTCGGTCGCGCCGGCCGAAAGAAGGGATTGACCAAGTCATCCGGACCGGGCGCGCCGGGTCTTGCTCCTCCCGAGCACCGGTGCTCAGGAGAGCAACGGCGTCACCACCTTCGACCAACCCCGGTCGCCCGAGGTGATCCTCCTCCACAAAGAAGCGGCTCGTGGCGCTTTCCCTCGGCCGCACCGCGCCGGGTCAGACGCCAACCACGGCGCTGCCACTCCTTGCTCGCTGGCCGAGGCGGTTGGTCGTTAACGACCACCTCCGCCTCTCGTCCCTGTGCAGCCGGAGGCGACCAATGCTCGGCGACTGGAGGCATTGGATCATGGGCGTTCACCTGCGCCTCTTGGCCCTCCATCGTCGGAGGCGCCCGATGCTCCGCGGCCGGAGGCGTTTGATCAAGGACGATCACCTCCGCCTTGCACCTCCGTGGGTCGGACGCTGGTGCCCCAAGGCCGAAGGAGTTAGGTCGGGACGACCTCCTCCTCTCCTTGGCTCACGGCCAAGGGCTGTTGGTCGGCGACCAAGCTCCCTTCCTCGGGGCTCGGCGCTGAGCCTCACCCGCGATGCCTCTTCGCAAGGGACCAAGGCCAGGGCGTCTTGGTCCTCGCCCCTGCGGCTCCTGCTCCTCCGCGGCCGGAATAGGTTCAGCGTCCGAAGAAAGCACGGTCCCGCCGAGGGAAGCTCGGGCTCCACTGGTCCGTAGCCGGCCACGCCTCCCCATCACTTGGTCGACGACGCGGTCGAGCTCGGCGTCCACCGCAGAGTCGATAATCTCCTCGACCATCCGGGCGGAAGTCCAAACGACATCCGAGCTATCACGCCCACGCCAAACGGGGTGGGGTTAGCCCAAGAAAATCGCAAGACAAGAACGAGAATAAGAGAATGAAGTAAGAACTTACCTTACGCCCGTGGCGGCGCCATCCTCCTCGGCCTCCTCGCCGAGCCACGGGCGACCTGCCGCGGGCGGCCTCAGAGGCCTCGGCCACGACCACGACGCGCTCCTCCGCGGCGTCACTGGCACGTGCCATCGCCGGGTCGACGTCGTCCATGTCGACCTCTTCCCGCGTCGAGGCTGTTTGGGAGGTCGACCTCCTGCTCCTTCTGACCAGAGCATAGGTGGCCTCCTCTTCTTCCTCCTCCTCGGGGTCGCCGACCACCCGAGTAAGTCGGTCTGGAGGGCCTTGATCTGCCTCTCCAGCGCTCCTTGGTCGGGAGGGACCTGGCCTCCTCCTCGGCCTTCCTCGCCCTGCTCGGGCGAGCTGTTCAGTCGGGCTCATCAACTCCGGCCTCCTCCGTTTGAAGTCATCAAACCAAATTCGAGTTCGCCACCTCCCGACGGTCGGCGTACTCAAGGTGCGGCTGGGGTCCTGGTCGGCTTCGGCGCCTCGACCGCTGGCGCGGGAGGCGAGGCGGATACTTGGCGGCCTCGACCGCCGCCCTCTTCTTGAGGAACCCCTGGCGAGTCTTGGCTGCAGCGGCGGCGAAAGACTCGACACCGCAAGCTCAAGGGCGACCTTCTCCCGCAAAGCAAAATCGGGAGGAATGAGCTCGGAAAACATGCCCCGAGCGGAAGCGAAAGATATACTTACCGCCGCCACGATCAAAGATGTTCTTGGGGACTGACGATTGGGCGTCGGCTCCTTCTCCTTCGGGCGCCGAACATCTCGGCGACCCTCTCGTCAACCCAAATTGGTCCCTGAGTCTGGCCGCAACCAAAGACTAAGACAAAAGATATATATATATATATGCATAGCACCGATCACCGTAAAGCAAATGATGCTCGGAAAGAGGTCCAGAACATACTGCGTTGTCCTCGCGGGTGAAGTCATGCCACCCGGTCACCTCGAAGAAGGGATGCTCGCGGCGCCTCAGGGGGACACCGGTTGAAGGTGAAGTCGGGCGATATCCCGACCAGTGAGCCCCATCCGGGCAAGCTCACCGATCGCCCCGAGCACCCGCTCTTCCTCAGGTTGCACGCGGCGCGCTGCCTCGAGGGCGGAGCATCCTCCCCAAGATAGACCAATCGGGACCCTCCGCCTTCTTCTCGGTAGAACCAGAGGTCGGCCCAACCCGACACCGAGTCCTTGAGCAACGAAGGGGTACTCGTATGGTCGGTTGGGCGGAGGCGAAGATAAACGCAACCGTGAGCCATCCCACGGCATGGAAGGGAATAGAAGTGAAAGAAGAGGCTAGCCGTGGGCATTACACCCACGTAAGCCTCGCAAAGATGGGAGAAGATTGCGAGAGAAAGGATAGAGTTGGGGTGGAGATGAGAGATCTCGCACCCGCAGAAGGCGAGCACGGAGGCGAGGAAGTCGCTCTCGGGCAGCGGCCCGTTGATGGCGTACAACTTCGCAGGAGACGATCTCCGTCTCTCGCGGTGCCGGGCGCCGCATCATCCTCGGCACTCGACCCGAGCCTGGTCGACGTACCCTCATCCGTGAGCACTGGAGCCTCCTTCGGTCATCGGCTAACCTTGAAGCGCGCCATGGCGAAGAAGGAAGGGGAACGAAAAGGGTTCTTGGGCGCTAGGGCTCTTGGAAGATTTTTGGCGAAGACGAGCAAAGAGACAATGTAACTCCGACCTCTCCCAGAGAAAGGGTTAAAAGACAGCGAAGGTGCAGTTGAAAATCGCCGCCTATAACGTAGCGACACTGGCCGAGAAAGCGCGCTTTCAGAAAGCTGCCGCATCGTTACAAGGAGGCTTCTCAGAGAAGGAACCGCAGAACAACCAAACGACGCGCCCACGCGGAGCAAGCACGCGGCGGGTAAAGAAGTTCGTCTCCCGACGAAAAATGGTCGTGAGCCACGGCCAAAGGAAATTCAATCCCCCCTCAAGTCTTCTTAGGCTCAAGGGGAAGCCCGAGGGTTCCCCACTTGAACCTCGGGGGCTAGCTGTCGGGGATTGGCTATCTGGCAAAAGACCACGGTACCCCCATGAAAAGCTAAACCCGCCGACCAAGCAACACTAAAAGAAGATGCTCGGGAGAACGAAACGAGCATCCCTCCTTCTCCTCCGAGCATGCGCATTCGCACCTTCGCTCGGGGGAGCACCAAACACACCCCCCCCACGAGCAAGCATGCTCGTAGAGGCCGCGACCTGCTCGGGTGTTTTGGTCGGAGTGCCCGGTCAATGCCACGAGGAAGGAAGGTGGCAACCAATCGGCCGGAGATCAAGGGAAAACATACCCGAAATTCAAATAACGCCCGGATCAAGGGCAGTAGATCGTAAGTACGATTGCGCGGCGCAATCCCAGGAGGTAGTTACCTTCTTTGTACCTCTAGTCGTAGTATTTAAACCCCCCTGAAGATCTGTGACAGGGGAGGGACACCAAGATAGAACACAATACACTGGAGTAGGGCTATTATCTCGACGGTGAGAGGCCCGAACCAGGATAAAACACCGTGTCCCCCCTCTTCTCCTTCTCCCGAGCCTCAGACGCTTCGAACGCCTCTTCGATCCGTACGACGGGGCTCTGTTGATCCCCCATTCAACAAGTAAGCTCGACGGGAGCCCGTTCTCCAATCGTCGACATATTGATTCTAGGCTTTTGTTTGGATCAATTCCATGCGAAAATGGGGCAAAAATCCGATTTTTGGAAGAAGAGGGGGGCTCTGTAGCTTTGGCAAATAGTAACTTTTCTCTTTTTCTTGATTTTCCATCATTTTCCAACTTCGAACGCTTATAACTTTTGCGTCCGAACTCCGATTGACTCCGTTCAAGTTTCTAAATTCATCTAAAATCAAGATCTACCTGCCAGTACTAATTTTGTAATTTTTGGATTTTATTTATTTTCTTTTATTTATTTATTGCCTCGTTTTGCGCGTAGTCAACGATTCCGCCGAGTCCGCCGACCCCGCCGACGGGCTTCAAAGAGTTCAACCTTCTCGCTGTGACCGAGGCAAGTCTCCTTGATGCACTTTGCTCCTATGTTTGCGAACTGATTTAAAATTGTTTTACAAATTGCATTGCTATGTATATAAAATGATGATGTCAAACGTTAGGTTGTTAGTTATACCTGTTGATTATACCTCCTTGAAATTGTTATCCGTAACCCTTTGTCGCCCTAGAACAATGATCCACCATAATAAATGTTTTTAATAAAATACCCTTCGATTAGGAAAATGACTATTTGGAGGATAGTTTGAATAGAACCCATAGTATGGAATGTAATTGGAGATGGGTGAGTAGTAGTGATAATGTGGGGGTTGTTAATATGAAATTGAGCCTTGAATGATGATCGTTGAAATACTAAGGAGATGGACAGTGATAGTAGTTCTCAATTTAAACAATATAGTCGTGGGAGATTTTGGAAGATGTATGGGATTGTAAAGTATTCGGGGTGGATTGAACGGATCATTGCAAGTAAATAATATGTCGACTTGGATTCTTGGGTTGATAAACTAGTAGGAGGTGAAAATCAGAGTTAGTTGGATTATTAGTGTTTGTCGGGGTTTATTCTTAACAGATTGATTGAGAAATAGATGATTATGAAGATATAGATATGTACTAATCATTTATGGAGAATAGTGAATGATCCAGAATATTTGGTGGTTTAGTCAATGATAATATTCCGTATGCTTGATGGATTAAAGTTGATGATCTAGAGGTGATGATGTGAAGGATTAGTCATATGCCATTATGAAGTAATATCGGTGGATTGTATTCTAGATGTTTAGAGGTGTGATATCGTGAAGTATTCTCAGTGGTTTAGTAGATGACCTTGTGAAATATTCTTAGTGGATGATAAGATTGATCGCCGTATGATTGGTGGATAAATCAATAATACAAGTTCGAGTTCAAGGGAAAGATTTCCTATTCAAATATGATTGTAGTTCCATAAGATTTTGAAGTTATAATAGTACCATGATGTACTTCCTACTTGGTGGATACTATATCGAATTGAATTATTCTTATGATTGTAGAGTTATGGCAATAAAGGGATTATTGGAGAATACGCAGTTGATTATAAGGATTGTGATCAAACCCTGACCTTTGTATTTTATAAAAATAGACTATTGGTGGAATAGAATAGTACGGTAGAAATGCTTAGCCTCGCCATCGGTCAATATTCACCTATGGGTGGGACTTTCAATTATCTCTTGAAAACTTGTATTGGAAGTTATAGGCAAGGAGTATTGCAAATGGTTTACAAAATAAAAATAAAATGAAAAATGATTTCGACTTGGGCGGCATGGAATGTCGGGTGGAAGCGGACCAAGCCTTGGTTCTTTTGTGCAAGTACCGCCCCAAGTCAATTAAGGACCGACGCTTATGACTGTCTCCATTCTAAGCATTACCGTACAACCACATGTCAAAGTGGGCACGACCTGGCTGAATAATTTGTAGAAACCTAACTTAGACTCACCACTCGGTTGTTGTGTGAGAGCCGGAAAGAGGCATTGTTGTTGTTGTTGTTGTTTTTCTCACACGGCGCAAGAGGGGGCTTCTGTACTGGGTGGAAATAACCCTAACAGCGGTGAAACCTCAGCGGGTGAGTCGAGTTAGGCGTATACATTGTAAAGGCCTTGTCATGATATCCTGCCGCACACCCAAGGAAGTGTGCTAATAGCTTGGCATCAAGGGAATATCATGTCTTGTGGGTAAAGTGTACAACCTCTCGCAGAGTTAAAACTATTCGAATAGCCGTGCCTACGGTCAAAGCGAAAGCTTCTTGAATGCTTTCATCTTGGTAGACTTTGGGTTTTGATTTCAAACTAAACAATGTTTTGTTTTGGGATCCGGAGCAGTTAGAACTCTCGGGTGTGCTTAGGCGGTCAAAGCCAGGTAGGTGGAAAGAACCTGATTTTGTGAACCATGGCGGACATAGCCATGTGATTGGATTGAACCCTGATTTTGTTGAGATGTGGCGGATAGAGCCTGTATATTAGTGAGTGGTGGTTAGAACCTTCACTACAATATTACATAATCCAATTATTAAAAAGAATTGCTCAAATATGCTTTGTGAAAATTATTAACAAGTATGATTTGATGAAACTTGGCTTTATGCAAAAGAACCATATTAAGCCATCTTTTGATAGCCTACATTGTGCATAATTTCCCCGACTTGCTGAGTACTTTATGTACTCACGTGCTACATTCTAATCCTCTCTCAGAAGTGAAAGAAGCTGTTCAAGATTTCCATCGACTAGGGTGCGTTCTCCACTCGATTGCCTGTGGGCATTTGGATGGGTCGCATTGGCGTTTTCGTCTTCCGCTGCAGTGTTCAAGTCGTTCAGCCTGTTCAGGCCGTAATGGTAAACCTTGACCATAAGGTCTTTGCTTTTATTTGGTAATATTCTTATTTAGTTATATGTATTCGTGATATGGTTGTTGATTCATCACTTTTGACTGTGTGTACTAGCTACTGATCTGGGACTAGTACAGAAATACACAGGGGATTCCGGATAGCCGATCCGGGGGCCCACACTTGGTACAATCCGCCTTGCCGTCACCACTAGCACCGAGCTTGGTGATGTCGAAGGACCCACCGGGCCCGGACGCCGCGGCGGCACCCTTGGGCCCTGCAGCGGCCGAGGTGCTCTCCTTCTCCTTCGTAGCGGGTTTCGCTTGTGCGGCCGCGCACACGACCATCAGGAGGAAGAAGACCCTGATAGTATTATCGCTGACGCCCATTTCCGTTGTATGCAGTGTGTCTAGTGCTTCTCTTTGCCGCTAATCGATGGTTTTGGGAGATTGGAAGGGAAGCATATATATAATAGTGAAGATGAGCAGTGCCTGCTATGTTAAGGCGGGCTAATTTTAGCGTTTGCTTTCTTTGCGCCATGGTTGGCTAGCGACGAGGCTACGTGTCTTCATGTCCTGCAGTTGATCTATGCGACATTGACCAATTGAACGTTTCTTTCCGAAGGTCCAGCCCTGATGCCAGATACACCCATTTCAATCAAAATTTATAAAGTGTCCAAGCTAAATTGTTAAACTAACGGCTGTGGCGAGTTGCAACACTGGCCCAAGATCATTGTTTGAGCACTTGGAATCTAGAAGTATGTTCGATTTAAAAAAAAAGGAGGAGAAGAAGAAGATCATATTATCCGATTATATTACTTCCAAGAAAAAAAAGTGATGTGCCTTGCACTTGATCTATTTTAAATATTGTTTGAAATCAAATCAAAAGATTCTCTAAAAATGTATTTTCATGACATTATATTTCTATTAGCTTTTACACATATATTACAACGAAAAGTGATGGTCAAATTAACATTTGGAGACCAGCAATTTCGAAAAGATTTGCTACTAAATTGTCACATGAGTTTTTAGAAAGGAAGGTCAAAACTTGTGCCATAAGGTCATACCACAAGATTCATACACAAGTAACAAGCCCTTAACCACATAGTTGACAGTGCACGGTGATGGGCGGATGGTGACCAACATGCAGTCGGTTTGAATTCGGTCGTATATCATTATTTATGTATTTTAATCATATTTTTTGTCGGATTCGGAGTCGGATACGAATTGTGCCAGAAACAAATACGGTGCGGATAATATCGATCATGGAGTCGAAACGGATACGGAGCGAAATCAATACGGTACCGAATATTTTTTGTCGGGTTTCGCACGAGAATAGATACTGCTTGTAGCACACACACATATCAATGATTAATCAACATAGTTTTAGTGTATAATTTTTCAGAAACCATGAGAAAGGAATTTGAGATGAGTATGATGAGTGAGTTAACATATTTTTTGGGACTTCAAATCAAACAAACGAAGGAAAGTACTTTTGTTCATCAAAGTAAGTACACAAAAGATTTGCTTCGTCGCTTTGGGATGGAAAACTGCAAGCCAATCATGACACCTATGGGAGGCACTTGCACATTTGATCCAGATGAAGATGGTGAGCCGGTTGATCAAAAGGAACATATGAAGGAAGGTTCACTTTTGTACCTCACTACACCAAGGCCGGATATACAATTTGATGCGTGCTTGTGTGTCCGTTTTCAAGCTTCCTCGCGTGCTTCACATAGACAAGCTGTAAAGCAAATTTTCAGGTATCTTCATGGTACTCAAGATTTTGGTATTTGTCTTTCTGCTTCCTCATGCATTAGTTTAAGAGCATTTTCTGATGCTGATTTTGGAGGATGTAGAATTGATAGAAAAAGTACATCAGGTTCATGTCACTTTATGGGTAATTCTCTTATTGCATGGTCTTCTAAAAAACAATTTTATGTTACATAATCAACTGCTAAATCTGAATATATGGCTGCTACTAGTTGTTGTTCTCAAATTCTTTGGATAGTAGCTACACTTAAAGATTATGGGGCTAATTTGGATAGTGTTCCTCTTTTGTGTGATAACACTAGTGCAATATGCATTGCTAAGAACCCTGTGCAACATTCTAGGACAAAACATATTGAGATTAGATTTCACTTTCTTAAAAATCATGTAGAAAAAGAAAATATTGTGCTTCATCATGTAGATACTGAACATCAATTGGCAAATATTTTCACAAATTTTTTATCTTCTTGTTTTGCTTTTATTCAGGGAGAACCTGGGGTAGTTCACCCAATAGGTTTGCTTTGAGGGGGAGTTTGTGAAAACTTTTTAATATTTTGTAATATTTTTTTTGTATGTTTCTTAAATGAAAAACAAAAAATAGAAAAATAATGAAAAAGTATTGAGCATTGTATTTGATACACATATGTTATTTGAAGCCATGTTTATGCTATAGGGTCTTTGCAACTTCATATTTATGCACATATGGTTTATATTATGATATGACTATCTAAATGGAATGAAAACTTGAATGAAATCTTATCATGGTTTAACTTTTTTTGCTATCTTGATCCTGCTCAAAGTGATAATTGATAGGTGCAAAATCAAGGAAGTATGTATTATCACACTTCTTCTTTACAAGATTGTTTATCATTGCACTTTGATATGAAATTGGAAGAGGTTGTGTATGACTGAAATCATGAAACCTTAAGCTAATTGCTTGGTATGATTGGAAAGTAAGGCTGATGGTGCACATAATTCCTTGCAATTTTATATTCTATTGCAATCAATCAATAAATTAGTTTTTCAAGCACCAATGAAGTGCACAAAAATTCAATATTTTTAGGTTTTGAGGTAGGGAGATCATGCCATGCAAAAATCATTAATAATACTTGATTTCTAGTTATGCTTATTCTACATTGTCTATGCGTAGATTTGAGGGTGCAAGTATTTTTGATAGCATGACTTGGAGATGAAATAACATATGTGGATGACTTGTAATGCTCAGTACTTAAAAAATGATAAACTAAAAATAAATAAAAAGATTTTTTTCTCTCTTTTGTATTCTTTATGAATCCATTGTCGAAGGGGGAGAATTTTGGACACATATTGCACATTCACACACACATTTTTTTTCACTTTGCCTTTTGATTTTAAAATTTCCTAAAAATTTTCTTGTGGGGTGAATGCCAATGTTCAGTTCTAAATGGTGTTGTCAATATTTTCGTCAAGGGGGGGGGTTGTGAAATCATGTGCTGAAAAATTGGCTTGGTATCGAATTTGACATTGCAAAGTGGTTGTGCTCATGGCATGAGTGGTGTTTGTGCATTTGCTATTTCAGATGATTATTTGATATGTTTGTGATAGCATGATAATTATTTTGTTTGATGCACGCGCTTGTATGAGTGGTTGCATGGACTGATCTTGAGTCAAGTCATAGACTTGTGCTCGTACACGGTTTCATGTTTGTTCATGTGCAGGTCTTGCTTGAGGTCGAACGTGATCGATGACGAGGCCGAAACTAGGTTCATGAAGGAACTGATGTTTATGACTAGGTTCAGAGAGGAACCAAAATCCTAGTGGTCAAGGATATCATGCGAGACGTTCGGACTAGAGAACAATACATGTGAATGTGAGTGAGTCACGTGGTAACGGCAGGTGGGCCGTACGCGTGCAAATATAAGTTTTGGGCCTTGTGCATATATTGGGTCATATGTAATTGGGTCAAGTAGTGTCGGTGTTTCGAGCACCGGCAATACGATTTTTCGGTCTTAGGGGAGATCGCGCGTTCCCTCTCCTCGAATGGCCTGACTCAAGGGAGCCCAAAGTGTGTACTGGTTCGGGGTGAAGACCCCCGCTCCAGCTTGTTTGCTGTGTATATGCCCTTTCGGGGTACTACAATCGTTGCTTCCAAAGGGAAGCTAGGGTTGGTTCGTTGTCCAAACCCTTTTCTGGATATGTTCTTCTATCTTCTTGCTATCGCTTTCGTCCCCCCTCCCCAGGGTCCCGTTCTCCCTTATATATAGGCGGGAGCTGCGGGTTACACGGGAGTTCCTCTAAAGAAAGGAAAAAGTAGGAGCCGGGGCGTCCCGTCTCGGGGTTCGGTCTTCGGCCTTGGCATCCAACCGGCCTCCACCTCCCCGCGTGCTTGGTTGGCAGGCTTGCGGTGTAAGTCTTGGCCCTGTGGAGGGACGTGACCCGCGCCCCGCATGCTTTGTCAGACAGCCGGTTTTAATGGCGAATGACCCTTGAGGCTTTCGGCGGAGACGTTCCCTTCTGTTCCGTGTCAGAGCGATGGGACCGGTGCCTGGTTTTGCAGGCGACTCCTCTAACACCTTGGGAAGGAACCACCTACCCTGACACGGACGTCCCAGGATGTCGCGTTTGGCAGAACAAGTACTTGAGTACCGGAGCGCTCAACCGAGGGAGGCCCTCCGACCTGGGTGGTCGGGGAAGGTTGGACGGAGTGCTCGAGCCGAGGCCTGGTCGGGATCGAGCTTGCTCGCCCACGGGTCTCCTACCGAGCTGGGCCTTGTAGGAAGCCCGTTCGAGGTTTTCGGGCTGCTGGGACTACCCATGGTATTAGTATTCGTCAGTAGCCCCCGAGCCTCCGACCGCGCCCTCGCTAGGAGCGATTGGGGGTTTAGCTTCGTCTTGGCAGATTCGTTCTGCCGACTGTCCCGGGTGCGCGCGAGCGCACCCGGTGGGTGTAGCCCCCGAGCCTCCGAGCGGGTCAAACGAGCCTCCGAGCGGGTCAAAGATCCGTTCGGAGGGTTACCCGGTCGGAGTTTCTCCAGCCGAGTGCGTGCGACGCGCACTCGACTAGTTGCTTCTTTCCGGGTGCGCGCGAGTGCACCCGGTAGGTGTAGCCCCCGAGCCCCCGAGCGGGTCGGAGAGCCGGTCGGGGGGTTTCCCGGTTGGAGCTTCTCCAGCTGAGCGCGTGCGACGCGCACTCGACTAGTTGCCTCTTTCCGGGTGCGCGCGAGCGCACCCGGTGGGTGTAGCCCCCGAGCGGGTCGGAGAGCCGGTCGGGGGATTTTCTCGGTCGGAGTTGGACCAATCAAGCGGATGTGAGGCACACTTGACTGGTCGCTTTGGGCCTTGGTCACTGGGGCGCCCTCGTTTGGAGCTGGGGTCGTCCGCTTCGCAAGGGGCCCATCTCTTTAGGCTTTTCGCTGCCTGGGTGCCTAGATGGCCCAGTGGGCCTTCGCCTTCTCCCTCCAGGTAACTACGGTGCGGTAGGCCTGGTGGTCGGAGCGGATGAGCTGTGGCGGTAGTTTCGAGGCGACGCTGCCTCGGCTTCTGCCGTTGCATTTCGACATAAATGCGGAGTCGTGGGTGCAGAGCGAAGCACCTCCTCGATCGTCGAAGTGGCTGTCCGGGTTCTGCCATTCCGTTTCCCGCACCCGCCTATAAAACGGGGGGGGCGTGAACGGTTTCCACCATCGCCTCCCAAGCGCTGCTTCTTTTGCTTCCGCTTCCCTCTCGCTTAGGCATCTTTCGAGCGTCGATGGCAAGCGGAGGTGACAATGCCGAGGGCAGCCTCGGGGGCGGGAAGCGTTTCGCACCCGTGAACCTGTAGGGCCCGAACCGTCAACGGCCCCGTTCTGACGCCGTGGCCTCTGCTGGTGCGGGGGGCGAGCTCGTGCTGCCCTTGTCCTCCTTCCGCGTGCGGGATCCGCCTCCGGGGTGAGCTTTTGTCGTCGGTTTTCGGATTTGTACTTCGGCCCCTTTTTCTGACTCTAGCTCGTTTTTCTTGTCTTCTTTAGTGTTTCCAGCTTGGGTGTCCGTTCACCGCCAGCGGTGCCTTCGTCGGCGGCCGCGGTCGAGGTGGGGGGAGCGGATGCTCCGGGCGCCACCGCCCACACCGTTCCGTCCGCCCTGGGCGGCCCTTCCGAAATAAGGCTGCGGGCGTCCGCCCTGACGGACGCACTGAAGAGGCTCGAGGCCACCTTGGCTTCCCAGGCCGAGGTTGTTAGTGCTCATGGCGAGGCGCGCTGCGGGCTCGTCTTTGAGGCGCCGAGGCGAGCTCACCTCGACGCCAGAGCTGTCGTGCCGCCCCGGCCTTCGAGGGCATAACTAGGGCCCTGGCGTAGCTGAACGTGTGGCTGGAGGAGCCCTTGGAGCCTACTGCGGCGCAGTACGCTCTTGGGTTCGTCCAGGCGGCCGGGGCCTTGGCCGCATTGCCCCGTACTCTTCGTCAGCGCTCGGTCCGCGAGGGGCGGGACACCACGCTTGTGGTGGCGGAGCACGTGCTCGCTCGGTGCGCCAGCCGCGACGCCTCTTTCGATCCGGTGGCGGTTGTGGACTGGCCCGAGGGGGACGTGGGCCGCGCCCAGCCGGGCGTTCGGATGGTGGCGAAGATACTGGCGCAGCGGCTGTGCGTGGAGGTCCTGGGCGCCTCCTTCGAGAGTGATGACGATGAAGACGAGGGCGATGTCTAGGATCGCACACCTGGGAGTTTTTCGAGCTCTCTCCGTCGTCGTCCTCTGTTTTTGTGTTTTGGGGTCTTTTTAGTCTTAAGCAGCTGTTGACTGGACACCTTTGTACTTGTCTTGATGAATGGAAACAGATGATAATCCTTGCTTCAGCAGACGCTTCTGGCGCCACCCGTAGCCGTTAGGAACCTCGTAAGGTCCCTGAGCACAGGTCGACGTTGCCGTGGCCGGGTTGCTGCTGTCTTCCTTTCCCCAATGCTGACATCGATAGTCGCGGGGTTGCCTTGGTTCAGCTTGGCGCAGGAGCCGTCGGGCTTGGGGTCCTGTCGTAGACCACCCCTCGAGGGATCGCCCGGCGGACACTATCGTGGGACGCTCTCCTCCAGGGGTAGAGATCATGTTTAGACCATTTTACTTTACAGCAAAACGATTTTAGCAAGTAACGCACTAGGGCTCTTACGTTTCGACCTTTGCAATGAGTGAGGCGCGAAATAAGGCGGGCTGCTCGGGTGCGAAGCGCTCCAATGGCTTGCGCGAGGGATGGGTATTCTTTATTTAGCCCAGGATCGCCGCCTTTCGGGCACTTCCTTCTTCCGCAGGACGTTACTTTGGAACCGTAGCCACCGGGGCGTAGGTCGTAACGCCTGAGTCGAGAGGGTTACCATTGGGTGGAAACTGAGGGTTAATCAGGTTGTCGCCTCGTGTAAGCGTGGGGAGCGGCTATCCTTCTTGCGCTTGCGTGGGGAGAGGACGTTCCGGTCCGGCCTCGGACTACTCCGCTAGGGCACTTCCTTCTTCCACGAAGCACTACTTCGTGACCGTAGCCGCGGGGGCGTAGGCTGTAGCGTTCGGGTTGAGGGTTACCGTCGAGGAGGGTTCCGAAGGTCGGTCGGATTTCCTACCTAGGTGTGCGCAAGAAAGGTGGCCGAGATCCGGTTTCTTAGCGTGACGAAATTTATGCAAAGGACTTTCTGCGGGCTGCGCAAGTGACTTTTGGCCGACTGGCCCAGTCTAAGTGCTAGCTGTTTGCCTGCTTTTGCGTTTCATGTTGCGATAGGCACCTGGCGACCATAGCTGCGAGAACTGCGGGGTTGCTCGGGCGTAGGTTGCCAGGTTTTATCGTGCTTGAAAGAAACGAAGACAGATCTTACTTAGACCGTTCACTGTGCGAGAATGGAGTATTCCCGACCGGCTTGAAGGTTGCCCTTCTCGAGCGTATGCTTCTACCGCGAAGCGCTACTTCGCAACCGTAGCCGGTGGGGCGTAGGACGTAGCGCTTTGGGTTGAGAGCGTTACTACGAGGAGGAGCCAGGTGATCGGTCGGGTCACCGGCTCGGGTGGGTATGAGCAGCCCCCGAGTGGGGCGTGAGGACTGGTTCACAGTCATCACGCACCGCTGAAAAACTCAGGAGACGGTAAAAGGAAGAAAATCGAGGGTCGAAGCTGACTTATCTTTTGTGTGGTTGGTTTTTCGGTTGGAGGCGGCTTGGGGTGCTCCTGCTTCGGGGCCCGGCCCCTGGCGCTCAGTCGGGAAGAAGATATTCGGTGCATCCGGTGCACTCCTTTCTTTCCTTCTTGTTCTTCGAGGCGAACCACTCTTCTTAGCAGCGGTCGGAGCCTGCTTGAGGGGCGAATCGGCGCATTGTAGATGTGCGTCGGCAACGTCGCGGAGGCCGCAATGTTGGAAACGAGGAGGATGTCAAGAGGGTAATCTAGCGGTTGGCTGGACCACCGAGCGGCTACAAGCTCCGCGAACTGGCAACATCTCGAGTAATACAACGGTGGAAACAACTTGTCTAAGGATAAAATTTCCTTAGTTTTTCTATGTTCCAGGCGTTGGGGATAACGTTGCCCTCGGCATCCTTTAGACGGAAGGTGCCGGGTCGAAGTATTTCCGAGATGGTGAAGGGACCTTCCCACGGCGGAGAAAGCTTGTGTTTGTCTTTGTTGGATTGGATTTGGCGTAGGACTAAGTCGCCGATGCTGAAGGACCGGCTGCGAACCTGGCGACTGTGGTACCGCCGAAGGGTCTGTTGATACTTTGCGGATCACAGGATGGCGATGTCAAGTAGTTCGTCCAGCTGGTCGATGGCGTTTTGCTGCGCTTCGAGCCCCCGAGTCTCGTCGTAGGCTTGAAGTCTCAGAGCGCCGTATTCCAGGTCGGTCGGGAGAACAGCTTCTGCCCCGAATACCAGGAAGAACGGCGTGAACCCGGTCAACTGGGTCGGCGTGGTCCGCAGGCTCCAGAGAACGGAGGGCAGCTCGGCCGCCCATCGTCCTGCGAATGTCTTCAGTCGACTGAAGATTCGCGGCTTTAGCCCTTGGAGAATCATGCCGTTTGCTGCCTGGCCGTTGGCTCGGGGATGCGCTACTGCCGCCCAGTCGACGCGGATGTTGAAGTCGTCACAAAACTCGAGGAACTCCTTCCCCGTAAATTGCGTTCCGTTGTCGGTAATGATGGAGTTGGGGACTCCGAAACGGTAGACGATGTCACGGAAGAAGTTCGCCGCTTGCGCCGAGGTGATGGTTACGAGCGGCTTTGCCTCTATCCATTTGGTGAACTTATCCACCGCGACGAGTAAATGAGTGAAACCCCCGGGCGCCTTCCTGAAGGGCCCGACCAGATCAAGTCCCCAGACTGCGAAAGGCCAGGTGATAGGGATTGTCTGTAGGGCTTGCGCCGGGAGATGCGTCTGCCGAGCGAAGAACTGGCATCCTTCGCAGGTGCGGACGATCTGCTCAGCGTCGGCCACGGCGGTCGGCCAGTAGAAGCCTTGTCGGAAGGCTTTTCCTACCAGGGACCATGGCGCGACGTGGTGGCCGCAGATGCCGCTGTGGATGTCGATCAGTAATTCCTTGCCTTGGTCGGACAATATGCATCTCTGGAGAACCCCGGAAGGGCTTCTCTTGTAGAGCTCTTTCTCGACCAGGACGAAGGATCTCGCCCTTCGAGCGAGGCGTCGTGCCTCAGTTGGGTCAGCGGGGAGCGATCCGTCCGTCAACCTGGCGATGACGGGCTCCCTCCAGTCTGAGTCGACGGTGAGTACGCTACGGTCCGGCCCAGGTGAGCCCGAGCCCGACTGTTCGGCAGTCGGGGCGGTCGCTTTCAGGGGGTCGGAGGCGCTCTCGACTGTTGAGTCCAACCGGATAGATGGCTTGTGTAGATCGGAGACGAAGATCCCAGTAGGGACCGGTCCCCTGCTGGAGGTGAGGTTGGTGAGCGTGTCGGCTTCGCTGTTGTAGCGCCTGTAGCTGTGGTGAAGCTCGAAACCCTTGAACCTTTCCTCGAGCTTGCGTACCTCCAAGCAATAGGCCGACATGCGAGCGTCGCGAGGCTCTGTGGCCTTCATCACTTGGTCGACAACGAGCTTGGAGTCGCCATGGACGTAGAGTCGTCGGGCGCCGAGGTCAGCAGCGATCCAGAGACCGTTGACCAAGGCCTCGTACTCGGCGACATTGTTGGTCGCGTCGAAGAGCAGTCGAATGGCATACTGAAGCTTGTTGCCGAGCGGGGAGATGATGACGACTCCTGCCCCTGCTCCGTTCTTGGTGAAGGACCCGTCGAAGTACATCGTCCAGTACTCCGGGTCTTCCATCGTCGGCGGAGCTTGTGCTTCGGTCCACTTGGCGACAAAGTCGGCTAGGACCTGCGACTTGATCGCCGTCCTGGGGACGTATGTTATGTCGAGGCCGTTAAGCTCAAGCGCCCACTTGGCTATCCTTCCCGTGGCGTCACGGTTGTGGACGATCTCGCCGAGTGGTGAGGAAGTCACCATTGAGACCGGGTGTCGGTCGAAGTAATGGACTAGCTTCCTCTTTGCGATAAGTACTGCATACAGTAGCTTCTGTATTTGCGGGTACCGGGTCTTCGTCTCAGAGAGCATCTCACTGATGAAGTATACTGGCCTTTGCACCTTGAGCACACGACCTTCCTCGGCTCGCTCTACGACGAGTGTCGCGCTGACGACCTGTGTCGTGGCGGCGATGTAGAGGAGCAACGGTTCCCGCGGCGCTGGGGCGACCAGCACTGGAGGCGAGGTCAGGAAAACCTTCAGTCGACTGAGGGCCTCCTCAACTTCTTGCGTCCAGACGAAGCGATCGGATTTCTTCAACAGCTTGTAGAGCGGCATCCCGCGCTCGCCGAGGCGAGACACGAAACGACTCAGGGCTGCGAGGTACCCTGTCAGCCTTTGGACTCCCTTCAGGTTACCGATTGGCCCCATCTTTACGATGGCGAAGATCTTCTCGCGGTTGGCTTCGATGCCGCGTTCGGAGACGATGAATCCAAGCAACTTTCCCTTCGGGACCCCGAAAACGCACTTCTCAGGGTTGAGTTTTATGCGGAACCGTCGAAGGTTCGCAAAATTCTCCTCCAGGTCGGTGATGAGGTCGTCGGCCTTCCTGGTCTTGACAACGATGTCGTCGACGTATGCCTCGATGTTACAGCCTATTTGGTCGGAGAAACACGTCTGCACACATCGCTGGTATGTAGCTCCCGTATTTTTCAGACCAAATGCATTGTTATGTAACAAAACGAGCCATGTGGGGTGATGAAGGAGGTCGTGAGCTGGTCGGACTCTTTCATCGCGATCTGATGATAGCCCGAGTAGGCATCCAGAAAAGAGAGGGACTCACACCCGGCGGTGGAATCCACTACTTGGTCGATGCGGGGCAATGGAAACGGGTCTTTGGGACACGCCTTATTCAGGCTCGTGTAGTCAACACACATTCTCCATTGCCCGGATTTCTTTTTTACAAGGACGGGATTGGCGAGCCACTCGGGGTGGCGTACTTCCCTTATAAACCCGGCAGCTAAGAGCTTGGCGATTTGTTCTCCGATGGCCTTGCGCTTTTCTTCGTCGAAACGGCGCAAGCGCTGGGCAATCGGCCTGGAGCCCGGACGGATGTTCAAGGTGTGCTCGGTGACTTCTCTCGGGATCCCGGGCATGTCCGAAGGCGTCCACGCGAAGACATCCCGGTTTGCTCGGAGGAAGTCGACGAGCACGCTTTCCTATTTGGCGGGGAGCGTGGCTCCGACCCGCACCGTCTTGGTGGGATCCTGGGGATCAACCGCGACCTCCTTTGTGTCCTCTGTGGACTTGAAGGAGCTCGGCCCCGACTTGCTGGAGTCGGGGGTGGATCCGGGGACCTTCCCCTGGATGTCGGCGAGCTCGGCGGACGCGATGACCGCCGATGCCAGCTCGCAGTTGCTTTGTTCGCAGTTGTAGGCAAGCTGAAAAGACGAGGCCACGGTGATGACTCCTTTTGGCCCCGACATCTTCAGTTTGAGGTAGGTATAGTTGGGGACCGCCATGAACTTGGTGTAGCATGGCCTCCCTAGGATGGCGTGGTAGGAGCCGAGGAATTCCACAACCTTAAAGGTGAGGTTTTCGGTGCGGAAATTTCCCGGGCTCCCGAAGGTTACGGGCAGGTCGACCTACCCGAGCGGATAGGCCTGTTGGCCAGGGATGACGCCGTGGAAAGGCGCCTTACTCGGTCGAAGACTTGAGCGAGGGACCCCCAGGGTATCGAGGGTCTCAACATAAAGGATGTTGAGGCCGCTCCCGCCGTCCATCAGCACCTTGGTCAGGCGCTTCGTTCCCACGATGGGATCGACGACAAGCGGGTAGCGTCTTGGATGTGGGACGCGATCGGGGTGGTCGGTCCGGTCGAACGTGATCGGAGATTCCGACCACCGCAAGTAGGTGGGCACGGCGGTGGTCATCGTGTGGACCTTGCGGTAGGCGAGCTTCGATCGGTGTTTGTCGGCGTAGCACGCTGCCCCGCCGAATATCATGAGGCAGCCGTCGAGCTGCGGGAACTCGTCGTTTGCCTCTTCCCCCTTTGCCCTGGCGTCTGGCGCCAGGTCCCGCTTCTTCTCCTTCCCTCGCGACGTTGTGGGGTTTCCGGAAAGGAAGCGCTTCAGGACCTCGCAGTCCCGGTACTTGTGCTTGACTGGATAGGCGTGGTTCAGGCACGGTTTATCCATCAACTTTTCGAAGTGGTCGGGTCCTTGCCGAACCTTCTGCTTAACAGGACGGTCGGCGGCAGCGACCATGCGGCCCTCGCGGCCTTGCTTCCCCTTCTGCTTCCGCTTGTCGGGGCGGTCGGAGGCAGCTCCGGCTTCGGGGCCAGATGCTTGGTTGGCCTTCCTCTTATCGAAGATGGCCCCCACGGCTTTCTCACCGGAGGCGTGGTTGGTGGCGATATCGAGGAGCTCCTTGGTGGTTCTGGGCTTAGCGCAGATCAACTTGTGCACCAAGGCCTCACAGGTGGTGCCATATATGAATGCCCCGACGACGTCGGCGTCGCGAATATTGGGGAGCTCGTTGCACTGTTGGGAGAAGTGCCGGATGTAGTCCCAGAGCGTCTCCCCCGACTGCTATTTGCAGCTTTTCAGATCCCAAGAATTGCCGGGGCGTTTGTAAGTGCCCTGAAAATTCCCGACGAAAAGATCCGTCAGGTCCACCCAACTCCCGATGGTGTCACTGGGCAGATACTCGAGCCAGGCTCGAGCGGATTCCGCAAGGTAGATGGGGAGGTATTGGATGATGAAGAGGTCATCCACCGCTCCTCCTGCCCGGCAGACGAGCCGGTAGTCTTCCAGCCAGACATTAGGGTTTGTCTCCCCTGTGTACTTGGCTATGTTGGTCGAGGCTCGGAACCTGATCGGGAAGTCCGCGTTGCAGATGGCGCGAGCGAATGCCCGCGGTCCTGGGCCGTCGGGGCCCGAACCACGGTGGTCGAGTCTTCCGCTATCCACGACCTGTGAACGGGATGCCGCGTCGGCGGCTTTCCTCCTTGCTTCGATGGTGGCGCGGACGTCACGGTTGTCCCCCAGACGAAGGCGCACTGGGGTGCGCGAGGCTTGGGGTCGCTCGTGTCGCGATGCCGTCTTTGCCGGGTCCTGCTGGTCCCGCGAGGACGGGCGACCCGGGCGGCTCGAGGTTGCGCCCGAGTGGTGAGAGCCGGAGCCCTGTGCGTGCTGAACGGCAGCACGCTCCATCAGCCCCGGGAGGCTCTGGTACGTGACCTTAGCCTCTGGGTCCGTGGGCTCGGGGAGCCCACGGAGCAGCATCGCAGCTGCGGCGACGTTTTGGCTCGCGTGGGGGAAGAACGGGAGGCCATCTGATCCCTCAGAGAGCTGGTGGTGTACCTAGCGCGCACGCCAGACAGAGGTGGGGGATCGAGCTGACGCTGCTCCAGGTTGGCCTGGAGCTTGTCGAGCTCGGCCCTGCGGGCCTCAAGCTCTTCGCGTTGCTGGAGCTCATCACGGCGAGCTTGGAGGCGCGCGAAGCTCTCACGCCGGTGCTCATCCTCCTGTGCTTCGGTGCGTGGGAGGAGAGCGCCGGGAGTGGGGGAGTGGCGACGGTGTCCGTCACGCCCGCCATGTTGCACTCTCGAGAGCGCAACCTGCGAGGGGCGTGTTCTTTATCGGAGCTGGAGCCGCGGCTGGAGGAATCCTCCAGCAGATCGTGGACAGCACGTAGCTGGTCATTGCCATGAGCCGAGAACTCGTGGAAGGGGAGGCTGTCGCCCGTTGTTCCGTCGTCGAGGCCTGTGCGGGGGCCTCGAGGCGGAGGTTGCCGAGGCAGGCGGTGACCGCGCCCAGACCCCCGGAGGGGGCCTGGTCATGAACGGCGGTGGGGATGAGTACAAGCTCTCCCGTGGTGGCGACGATGAAGTCGAGGGTGCCGAAGCGAATCCAGCCCCCCGACGCAGGTGCACCGACGTGGATGATGGAAGCCATCGAGAAGGCGAAGTGGGAGATGAAATCGACGCGCGAAGGACCCCTACCTGGCGCGCCAACTGTCGGTGTTTCGAGCATCGGCAATACAAATTTTCGGTCTTAGGGGAGATCGCGCGGTCCCTCTTCTTGAATGGCCTGACTCAAGGGAGCCCAAAGTGTGTACTGGTTCGCGGTGAAGACCCCCGCTCCAGCTTGTTTGCTATGTATATGCCCTTTCGGGGTACTACAATCGTTGCTTCCAAAGGGAAGCTAGGGTTGGTTCGTTGTCCAAACCCTTTTCTGGATATGTTCTTCTATCTTCTTGCTATCGCTTTCATCCCCCCTCCCCAGGGTCCCGTTCTCCCTTATATATAGGCGGGAGCTGCGGGTTACACGAGAGTTCCTCTAAAGAAAGGAAAAAGTAGGAGCCAGGGCGTCCCGTCTCGGGGTTCGGTCTTCAGTCTTGGCGTCCGACCGGCCTCCACCTCCCCGCGTGCTTGGTCGGCAGGCTTGCAGTGGAAGTCTTGGCCCTGTGGAGGGACGTGACGCGCCGCCCTGCACGCTTTGTCAGGCGGCCGGTTTTAATGGCGAATGACCCTTGAGGCTTTCGGCGGAGACGTTCCCTTCTGTTCCGTGTCAGAGCTATGGAACTGGTGCCTGGTTTTGCAGGCGGCTTCTCTGACACCTTGGGAAGGAACCACCTACCCTGACACGGACGTTCCGGGATGTCGCGTTTGGCAGAACAGGTACTTAACTACCGGAGCGCTCAACCGAGGGAGGCCCTCCAACCTGGGTGGTCGGGGAAGGTTGGACGGAGTGCTCGAGCCGAGGCCTGGTCGGGATCGAGCTTGCTCATGCCCGCCATGATCTCAGTGGAGCTGGGCCTTATGTGACTCGTTCGAGGTTTCCGGGCTGCTGGGACTACCCATGGTATTAGTATTCGTCAGGTAGATATGCATATATGTTTTTGAATACAATTGATTAGGGTTTGTTTAGTATAAATAGGAGAGGGTATCTCCTGTTTATAAATAAGCCATATAGTACAAAACAGAAAAGGAGATAAAAAAGCTCTCCGACACGGCAGAAAAATGCAGTGCTACAGCAGTTTTCGCGAAGCCACATTACACTATCGCTACAGTGATTCACGATTTAATGTAGCTACAGTACTTGTATGAACAGTGCGTGCCTGCTGCAGTGATTGCTTTGGTAATTTTGTTCTTCATTTGCATGCTTATTTTGATTTATAGATTGATTCATTGTTGTATCATGACAATTTTGATTTGATTCATTCAAAACATTCCTAGGGTATCAAGTGATTGATCTAAAAAGTTTGATTGGTTAATTCCTCATAGATCTTGATTAATTTTGTAATTAGGGTTAGATCAATTTCTGTCACTATCTAATATAGTCAGCTTGCGAAAATCATAACTTTAGATCCGTAGATCCGATTGAGCTGATTCTTATTGTGTTAGTTTCTAAATTGAATCTAGTTTCTACAGTTAAAATTTCACGTCGATCCAACAGTTGGATCTTTGGAACTTACTGCTTTGGTGAATATATGTCAGTCTGTTTTTGCTAAACCAAAGCAGATTTTTATAATTTGTTTAGGGGTGTTTTGAGAATCAATAAAAATTTAATTTAGCTTCCGCGCAACCATTCACCCCCTTGATTGCTATATTAGTATATATCGATCCTACACGAACGCTGCCGTGGCACCGTTGGACCCTGCTGCAGGCAGGGTGCTCTCCTTCTTCGAGGCAGTCTTAGCCATGGCTACACACACGACCATCAAGACAAAGAAGACACTGATAGCACTCTCATTGACGGCCATTTCCGTTGTATGCAATGTGTGTAGTGCTGCTCCAATCGATATTGTCAACCACTACGCGAGGTTGCCACCAATGGTAAAGAAGAAGATGAATATATGTAGCGGTGGTGATGAAGAAAAAATAATGAATCAGCGTGGTGGTGGTACATAGCGCGGTTGGGGGGCATAAGTGTGGGGGCAACAATGAAGGAAGGTAGATGTATGGTGGTAGATGGGGTCGTTGCCGCCTCAACATCGGCAACCCTACAGGTTGCTATGGTGGTGGTGGTTTGGACAATGAGTGGAGTTTTAGGGTTAGGCGGCACAGACATTGATGCAATTCAAGGGTGAAAATTTTAAGTGGTTTTTTTGCAACCAATAAACCAAAGATACTAAATGTTTTTTTGGGTCGACAGAAAGGAGTAGTAAAAGTGTTTTGCAGCATTCACTACATACGATCGATACAGTCAAAACAACTTTGTCATGATCACTCTGTTTAAATACGGTTAATTGGCAAAATGATATGGCAAAGTTCTTTTTTTTTTGAAATTTGAATTGCCTATTTGTCTTAATGTGTTTCAGTTCCAAAATAAAAACAAGGAAGACGTAACTAAACCTGATGCATTTCACTTTTGTACAGCTCTTCCTTGTAAAATTTCTGTGTTACAATCTAACAATCATACTGTAATACTCAAAATTTCACCACTTAAACTGCCATGTACCCTAGAGCTATTAAAAGAACCCAAAGTTAATAAGTTATGCACAAAAGAATGAAGCAAAACAAAAACAAAATAAACCAGCCATATGATCCCAACTCTGCAGACTTCGCCATCAGAAGTCGACGCTGCCGTCGCCGCCGGCCCTGCACATGCACCCGGGCGTCCTCGGCTGCCGGTAGACGCTCCGGCCCCTCGGCCGGGAGCTGACCCGCTTGTACTCCTCCACCATGTTCCTCACCCTCCTCTGAAACCCGCCCCACTCGATGCCGCCTTCCTCTGACAGGATCTGAGCGTACCGCTTCCGGTTCGGGTGCAGCGTCGGCGCGCGGCCCCTGCCGTGGTAGACGCGGTACCCCGACACGAGCGACGACAGCTGGCTGCCGGAGTCCGTCACCGCGAACACGTCCGACGAGGCGCACGCGATGAAGTCCAGCGCCGCAAGCTGCAACGGCAGGTCAAGTACTAGCTCAGTGGTCAGAATTCAGAAACTGTTGTTGTTATGGTTGCGAGAAATTCTTCAATCCTTACCCGGGAAGAGAAGTTCTTGAATGGAGTTAGCTCGTCAGGGGTGAGGATGTCTTCCTTGGTGACTAGATTTGGGTACAATCGCGTCAGAGGGCGCAGCCGTGGCACGCCACCGTATATCTGAGACCCAGCGACGTAGATGAACGTCCGACGGTCGTAGCCGAGCGCGGAGAGGACGAGCCCGGCTTCTTCAGGCGTCAGCGGGCACCTCCCCAGGCTGCGCTGCTCCTCCGGTGACACCGTCCTGAGACACACAACCGCGGCATCAGAGAATGTTTTTGCTGAGACATCTGAGGGCCTGTTTATTTTTGTTTGAATTCTCCAAAAGTTACTTTGAATTGTGGTTACAGAGAAACTAAAGCTGATTCTTTAAAAACTGAAATCTAAGAGGTGTTTAGCAGAGCTCTAGTTTTACCACGAATTGGGCGGAGCTAGGTATTCCTAATTCCATAAAATTTATGGGGCTGAAGCTGTAGGTATATTAAGAGTGTTTAGGTGAGTCATTTTGTTTACATTTTAAAATAAAAATATAAACTTAATTCACCTTATTTTAACCTACAAATTTCATATCTGAGGTGGAGCTAGGATCTGTAACCATGCCAAATAGGACCTAAAAGCACGTATGAAGTTGATTGTGGATTCTAGTATATATAGATGGGCTGAATTGTGGGAGTCGGATTCTAGAATCAGACTATTTATTTTTTATTCAACTTTTGGATCAAAATATAGAATCAAAAACAAAAACAAACCGACCCTCAGTGATCACCGGTTCTTAGCAAGCGTAGCCAAAAGAGTAAGAAACGGTCAGCATGACATGCAGCAGTGGCGTACGTACGTGTTCTGCAGGCGCATCGCGAGGGTCGGGAAGTGCTTCTCTCTGTACGCCTGCAGCTCCCTCCTCTCCTCTTCGCCGCCGCCGAAGTCGCAGAGGGAGTAGGCGACCATGTCCTCCTCGAACCTCATGTGCAGGGCGAGGTACCTGTTTGGCGCGCCGGCGGTGTGGTCCTCGGCGAAGGCCGGGTCGAGCACGTTGTTCCCGAACAGCTGCTTGTCAATCTCCGTCTGCATCGCGCTCACTTGGCGCAGCCGCTGGACCAGCAGAGAGCCCGCTTGTTGGATTTCAGGGACGAACTTGAGAGCGTGGAAATTGCATCTGCATCGCAGCCTCTGCAAAGGCAGGTCTGATGAGGAAACCCAAGTGTGGAGGTGGCGCATCGTACATTGTTCGTGTGAAGATCACGGTAGAAAAGAGATGAATTGTTGTTACCTGCAGATGGACAGGCACCGAGTCGAAGCCGAGCCGGTTACCGAATCCGAGGAAATGAACAACGCCGTTTTCCCGAAGAATGGGAAGTACAGATTTGATGAATTCAGATGGTTCAGCCTCTTTCATGATGTCCATGTCGGTGATCTGTGCTCAGGGGGAGAACGAAACCGAGCGATAAGGTGCTGTGATAAACTGATCATGTATACGTATATTGCAAGGAACAAGCAGCGTAAGTTTCAGAACATGGTTGAGGCACCAACCTGGCTACCGATCGCTTCGAGATCTAGTGATTGAAGGTGGGGTGGCAAATCCTTCACAATGTGCACGTCGCTCTTCATGTAGTTTACGAAGTAGTCTTCTTGATAGATGTCACCAAACCGACTGGTTGGTATGGCAAGTATAGCAGACAGAATTTGTCAAATATTGTTTCGGGAAAAAAAATATATATCAAATATCACAATTAGAACATTTTAACTCTACAAGTCGATGATCGTTAATTGTCAGCAAGAGCAAGATTCCAGTTTGGTGTGCTTCTTGTATGATGCACTCAGACTCAGTAGAATTATGTTGGTTGTCTCAAAAGAAAGGTAGAACTAAGATGTGTTGCATCAGTAGCGCAGTTCTAACCTTGTGTCCTTCCACACGCTGCTGTAAAGAAACCGGGGTAGGACTAGTGTAGCATTAAGCAGAGCTGCAACGACAACAGCGTTACACACCTGCAAGATGAAACACATTTAGCTACTGAATATCAAAGCTAACGCAGTTTTAACCTTGTGATCATTTCAACAGTATATCCTTACAGCCACACGCTGTTGGTTCAGACCGCCATTTGCGCTGACCAGAATGAAGCCATTGTTGTTCTCGCTAGGCCCTGTGAAGACCAAATCCAGTGTCAGGAAGAAAGCAGTGGTGTACTACTTGTAATGTGGTGTAACTAATGAGTTATGAAATCAAAATTTTAAACCGCATTTCTCATGCATCAGAACAATTTTAGGATGTAACCATGTGTGTGTTGATCTTGCTGATTAGGAATTTAAATTGATCTTGCTGATTAGGAATTTAAACTACAGACTACACGCATCAATATAAATTCGGCTGGAGAATCTTTTGTCGCTAAGATCATGGTAGTACTGTAACAGTGTAACTAATTGTATTTCCTTGAACAAAGTATAACCTTCATCAGGATAACTATGCTTAGCAGCACAGGGCTTCCATCTACGCGCTTGTTTGTAGGGCTCCTCCCATAGCGCGAAATTTTCACCATCAGACTTGTTCTGCACTGGCAGGGAGGGAAATGGCAACATGAGTAAAAGGCATAGACAAAAAAAATACACAATAGTTACGCCTTACGTAATTGGTATGGCTGTGATGGCAGCAGACTCAAACCTTTTGTAACAACTGAAGTCGCCATAAGCAAAAGTCTTCCATGCATTATCTGCTCTGCTTGCTCCTTCCTTAAAATGTTTTCCTTGATCTCCTTCATTGACAAAGTTAATTTGTCAGGTTGAGTGATTTTGCAAGAAGACAAGTACTTGGGAAATTTGGTCTTCTTTAACCAAAATTTGGGAATTTGTCAAGAGAGCCTAGTTGTTCATGTATGGCGAATGCTACTTGCTTTTCCCTTTTCCTTTTTACAGGTGTCATACTTTGTCTGCAGAATTGCAGGTTAATATATTTGTTTGCATAGATATTAGTACCTACCTAGAAAGTTTGATTTCAGGTTTGCATTACCATTGGACCTTTACTAAATGAAATGCTAAATACTAGTGGTACGATGGGGATTTGCATTCATGGATTACTAACTTATCATATTCTCACCCTCAAACTGAAGAGAAAAATTAAACATGAAAAAATAAAACGAAAATCAGTCAACAATCACATGCTGATTGAGTGCAGTTAATGACACAATCCGAAACAAAACAAAATTAAGACGCGACACAAAACCAACGCTGTAAGGTACTTAATCGTGATCTTTGATCAGCAACATACCTGAAGTCCCCTCAAGTTCCTGGAGATGGCGCCGTTCCGGAACTGCACCTGATGGACCGTGGACATCATCAGGGAGGCAGCGAGCAGGAGGCAGCCCATGGCCCCGATGACCACCGCGAACACCCTGAGGTGCCAAGAAGTGACGCCGCTCCTCGCCTTCCCCTGCCGCGCCGCGCACCGCAGTCTCCCGATGTTGGTGGCGCCGACCCTCCCCTCGCCGCCCCGGCCCTGCGCCGCCGCCGCCGAGCCCATCTGACCGACGCCGCAAGAACCATCCATATCTTCCGCTGCTCGATCAAGGAGGCATCGTTACACGAGCCCCGGACGCTTCTCCGTTGGAGCTTAGCCAGCTGCACGGAAGAAGAACAAGCTAAGCTAGCCTGTCATCGAGGGCAACCTCAACTGAAGCAACACGGCAACAACCCCATTTGGTACTACCTAGATGTTGAGTTATTCTCTTCTCTGCATCTCCCTTTCTTTTGTCCCTTGACCAGTTCATGGACAACGTGGGCATCCAACGATGCGTACGAGTTTCAGAGTAAAGAACGGTAGGTCAAACGAGGCAGCACAGCGCTGCAGCTTCTATCCTATCTCGATCGGTGCAACCACCGGATGGTCAGGTACTGACCAGACGGATGCAGCAGCCAACAGCAGCTTCGTGGCGATGATAAAGAAATGGGCTCGCTTCTCAGGAGGGGAGGAAGAGGATTAAAAATTCGGTGAAGAGATGTGGAGCGGAAGGGATCAACCTAACGTGAGGAGGACTCGTGGGGATCGTACCACCATTGGTTTCATCGTTGTCAGCTAGTAGCGCTGCCGCTGTAGGATGCAGATGGAGATGGCGTTGGCAGAGGCGTTTTGTAGAAGGCAAAGCGAGGTGTCCGTCCTAGCTGGGACGTTTCGGTTGGGCGCTGCTGATTGATAGCGAGGAGGAGGCAAAAGGAGGACGGAGTCGGTAGCCGGCCGGTTGGTTGGTGGTGCAGTGCAGGTTGGGATTTCTGTTCCGTACGGTTTGCGGCACAGGCGATCTAGCTCAACCGTTGGCTCCTTAATCATTGCTACCATCGACGACTAGCCGGCGGCGCCATCCGTTTTGTCTGTGTGATACGTATGTGGCTGGCTCCCTCCTCCACCGTACCTGATGGATCCAACGGTGGTGAGGCGTGGCGGTCCGACGGCTAGACTGAACCGAAAAGGGCCTCACGAGCCGTTAAGTGTAAACACCACGTACGAGCTTCAGAAAGGTTTGGTGATCGCAGCTGCGTAACAGCGACTTGCGAACAAACGGAGGCCAGACCCAACAATGCTGCAAGAAAATGGGCAAAAGCACCGCGCGAGCGGCCGATTCGTCAACACGAAATGGCCGATACAGGTAGGACTCCTGCGGCAGTAGCGTCATAGTTTCTTGCAAAGTTTTCGTAGAAATTTCACAGGGTTTCGAGAAAATGGCATGATTCCTCCGGAATTCTCGTAAAATTCTTCAGACTCTCTTAGTTGTGGAGTACGTCTCAACAATTAAGACCCCGTTGGGAACAAAAGAATATTAGAGTAAATTCGCAGAAAAGAGTTTAGTTGCCGCAAGAGGCAGGAGAAATCCTACGTCGAAATGGGAAATAAATTTTCAAGTTGGGCCGGGGCAAGAAATCTCCATCACCATCGAGACCCAAGCTCGAATGACTTAAAAAAAAACGCTCAGGAAGCACCTAATAGGTGAGCCCATCAGCAGGAGAAGCAGCCCAACCCCCCCACACGACTGAGCCCAAGCAGCCGATGAACCACCCGGAGGACACTCCCATAGTCCCATGTCACTCCATCTCCCCCAGTTAAACCCCAGGCCTCGCCGCCGCCACGCCACGCCCCCACCATGGCTCACCTCCGCCTCCTCCTCTACCACTCGCGCCGCCGCCCGCAACCCCACCGCCTCCTCCCGCTCCTGCGGTTCTCCTCCTCCTCCTCCTCGAACTCCAGCTCCAACTCCGCCCCACCGCCGCCCATCAAGCCCGTCTCGTACGCCCCGAAGCCGCAGCCCTCGCCCGACGAGACCCCCGCGGCGGATGCCCCGGGCAATATCCCCGGCGCACAGGCCCCGTTGCCGCCCCGGAGGCCGCAGCAGCAGCCGCCGACGCCGCCACGTCAGTTCACGCGGCAGGAGATGCGGTTCGTGAAGGACGCGGGGCCCGCGATCGCGCCGGTGTCGTACCCAGCCAGGGTAGCGGCGCTTCCGGACGACCTGCCGGCCGAGGCGGGGCCCGGGGAGGGGGCGGAGGAGGAGGGGCTGCGGGGAGAGAGGGAGCGGATTGAGATGGAGGCGTCGCGGACCAGGAGTAGATTCTTCGGGCTGCAGGTGGAGGAGGAACAGGTGCCCTACCCGACGCTCATACCCGTCGAGAAGCGGCCTCAGAAGGTCGCCATTGATCTCGTCGACGCCATCCGCGAAATCAAGGTCCGCCCTCTTCATGATTTGCCTCCACGCGGTTGGAATTTACAAATTCAAAAACTGGTTCTGTGGGGGATGGGGGTTAAACTTTTGTTCAAGTTTAGACATGGCTTAAGTGTTCTTCAATGTTCGCACTGAGAAGAGTATGCCATTTGAGGTGGTGTTGAGAATGGGGATCGAGCATAGCGTGATTTTGTTTGGTTTCGTCGTGTTAAGTCTGGGGTTTGATTAGGGCTGAAACGATATTAGTTTTACTGAGGAGAGATGATGAATTTTAGAGTGAAAATGTGGAACTAAGGCACAAAATTCGATGTTCTTCAATGTGATTGTCAAGGCTAGGTGGGTTTCATTAGATCACTGTGTATGCACATAAATGTAACACACATTACAAATTTTACATGGTATTGTTCAAAATGGTCCTAATTTTGCTTCGTTGACAGTTAAATAGGCATATGCTCTGCATTTGAGATTCTGCATATGATGTTATGTTTAAGTGTATACAGCTGTGTGTTAGGATCACTGCTGAACAATTACAAATGGTTAAATTGCATTGTTTCATGACTCCAGGACTGTACAGTTATATCAGAGCTTTCCATGATGCCCAGTGCTTTGCCATACCTGCAATTAGTTTTACATAATATACTGCTGACCAAATGCTTTGGCAAAAAAATTTGGATTGCATATAATTGTATATGAACTGTTAACAAACTGAGCGGTCTCAAGTGCAGTATCGTAATAACCCACTTTTATTATTGTTAGTATGCCTTATGATGGACTATAATTTGAGGTTTTTATTGTAAATCAATTCTTGTAACCTGCAGCAAGATGGGGAGATTGCATCATATAGCGAGTCTCCTCATTCATCAATTTGTCCTTGCTGAAGCACATGAATAGTGGAAACAAGATCCGAGTTACCCCATGAGAATTAATGAATTTGAGATGATATGTAGATTTAGTACGGCATTATTTGCAAGGATGCTTCAAGATAAATCGTGATTAGTGCATATCAGCTTTGGGCTAAGTTGCAACACCACTGTCAAGGAAAACCTCCAGCAATACTAAAAAAGCTCAACTGGTCCGTTAATGACCGGTAATAGAAAGTCCAATCTCCAATTACATGAGATCTAATACCAGTTGTGATGGTGGTAGGATGGTTGAACTTTTACCGTCTTATGATCACCTTCTATATTATACAAGCAACCAACAAGACTTGATTATGTGAGAATAATGTCATTTCTAAAAGACCATGCATGTGATATTAGTGGCATTCTGGTTACTTCTGAAAAGAAAATGTAGCCATTTTTTGCATTCATGGCTTCATCATGATGTTTGATTGGACCACAATGTGGTCCGTTTCAAATTTTCTTGGATAGATAATTGTTATGGGTACGTTGATGCCATGAACCACGGTTGTTCTCAGTTACAATTTGCTACTAGATTATGGCATGATTAGGGAGGTGTGACGCTGGTTCTATCCCAGTACCCGTTTAGGTTTATGTTGATTTGATAAGATTCAGTTTCTTATGAAAAACTTAGTGCAGAACAATGTACTGCTGGAAAGACAGCCGAAGCAATTAAAGGTGAAACCAATTAAACGTTGATGAGATTTCTTGGAATAAGGGATGAATAGAATATATGTGGCGTATTTCTACCCAGTAGATAGAAGAATAAAACACAAGCCACTATTGCTTTCAATCTGATCCAGCTAATGTTTGCCGGGCTCTAGGTTGTCTCAAATATCCTGTTAGATAGTTCATATTTGTCTTGTTATGGTTTAGTCACTGTTCCCCTAGGCAGCCGCCTAGGCGCTAGGCTACACCCTCCTACCTAGCTTATTTATCCTGCCTAGGTGGCTGCCTAGCCTACCTAATCGGCGATTAGGTGCTAGGCGCCGGCGTTCCGCCCGCCTAGCGCCTAGGGGAACACTGGGTTTAGTTGATGTGTTTTTTTATTGAACTTAAGTGCCTCTTGCGAATCTTCTCTTACTTTTACTTGTGTGCCGTCTATGCCTGACGCTATAGTATACTGACCTTTCTTTTTGAGGAGCTATTGTATACTGACCCTTGAAGGTAAACTAAAGGCTACAAAATATATTCATTATGTAACTTCTTTAAAAGCTAGTTTGTTCCATTTGTAATGTAATTAGCTGTTGCCTTACACTTCCTGGACCTTTCATGTTGCAATCCTCCATGTCTTAATTAGATAAACATTCAAATCAAGATGACTTGAGAGCATGAGAAGGGTGGGAAGATGTAGAAAAATTCAAATAAATGCATTGTGTTTTCTATCTTTACACTTTCTCAAAACTTACATTTAACAATCTAACGGTTTGGTTAAACAGTATGATATTCTTACTTATTTCTCTTGCTCTTACCAGACCAGTGCAAATGAGAAGAAGCGGAATTTCACTGAAACAGTTGAAGCTCATGTAATGTTGGGCGTCGATCCACGTCGTGGTGACCAGGTCTGCTGCGCTTCTTTAGAAAATATCCAGCAGATTTTTTTAAGCTGCTGATTTTTGTTGCATGTTACTCAGATATGAAAGTTTTAGTGCTGTCATTATACTGGTTGCCACCTGCATCAGCTTTGCACCGTCAAAACTTGTTTAATTATCGATCATACTAATTGTCAAGACTTGGTGGAATTTGCACTCTTGTTTATCTGGTACTAGAGGTATATCTATTGCACCCATGTTAGGTGCATGATCTAGTCTGTTCCAAATTCCACCTAAGCTCATGCTACGGGTAATGGCAGAAGTTGTGCGCCTGATAACTTAAGCACTTAATCTATTATTCCTGTAGATGTTACTGTCAAGATTTTTTAGCTATTGCACCGGAACTTGTTCATTATCATACACTTATACCGATGAGATCATTGAGTTTTAATTTGGTAGGTCCTTGAACTTGCTTAATTGTTCCACTTTCAGTTAGGTTCATCCATCAATTAAGTGGCACAAAAGGTGGCATGTTACTGATCCAAGTTGTACTATTTGGCAAGTGTAGAGATCCCACTGTGCTGTGGCATGCCATTTCTTTGATTAATTACTGATGAACTTAAGTGGCACAATTAAGCAGGTTTAAGTACTTGACAGACTAGAATTCAAGTTTAAGGTGCTAAGGGTTACCATCAAACAAATTTGATTTCGATGTTGAGAACAAATTCTATCTGTGTTGGAAACTGGGAAGTGGTTTTGGCCACCAATCCTTAAAAAAACCAAACAAGTTTGAGGACCTCTGGTGCAATTTGCCCTTTTTTTTTGTTAGGGGTCGTGGTTCTCTTTTGCAACTTAGTGAGCCTCATCTAGTCACAAAACCTTGACAAATTTGTTCCACATATGTTTGTACTATACGATAATACGAGCACAAAAGGCAGCTATGTACTTAACTACTTATACATCTTCTGGTCATGAAGTGGTATGTATCCTTCAGAAAACTTAGCGGTAAATTATACCACCGAACTTTGTGTATTCAATTTCCTTCTGTTAGTTCAGCTGGTTGGTTTTAATGAAATCATTCCCAATCGGTAATGTAATGTACACTAGTACATCATGTAGTAAATAATACCGAGAGGACGGCCGGGCGGCATGGCTTGCTGGAGATGAGAAGAAACTAGAGATGGGCATGAACTTTTTTCTTTCTTTGCATGCCTCAAATGTTGCGCCAGACTTCCTTTAATAGGACTGGCTATACAATGCAACTAACATGCTAACAACCAAACTAATTCTGATATGCATCTAAAAAATCGATAAGATTAGATATGCATGCATGGCTATGTGAAGTTTCTGGACTCCATCCTAATCCAAGTACTGCTGATTGGCTGCTGTGGCTGGGCCCATATAGCTGGCCAGCTGCAACCTTGTGCACATAACAAATTGCCTGCCGCAACCTTGTGCACATAACAAATTATGACGACAAAAATGACTGATTTAAGGAGAGCAACTGATTGAGATATGTTACTTGAAACATATTTCCCGCTTGTGTGGCGCCTGGGTATAGTAGCTACATAAGCTAGCAGGGATATTGCATAAATTGTGTTATAAATTTGCTATTTCCAACTTTCCATTGAGCACCACCTAATACGGTCAAATGCACAAAGCCTACTACATGAGGTCCAGAGCCTTTGTATCAAGCTGAACAATGATGTTTTACTAATGCCTCGTCAATTCAAAAGCTCTGTCCATGTCTCCACATTATGATCTTTTTACTTGTTGATCTGCTGTGGTTGTTACCTGGGGTACAGATGGTGCGTGGTGCCTTAACATTGCCTCATGGCACTGGAAAGGTACATTTTTAAGTGTCATTTATTTTTTCTCATTCGTGTTCTGCAGGTGTCATATACTGAGGTCTTTTTATTTGTAAGACTGTTAGGGTTGCTGTATTTGCTGAAGGTCCTGCAGCAGATGAAGCTAGAGCTGCTGGAGCAGATGTCGTTGGTGGTGATGAGCTGATTGAGGAGATCAGGACAGGTACTTGATTTTCTTTCGTTTCTATATAAGATACTTACACATCTAAATGCACATATTTGTCATTTATGATATGTTGTAATTTGAGAAATATTAGCAAGAAGCTGAAGACTTGACAATCCCTCTTCAATTATCACCTGTTTTTACCTGTTGTTAGTCTTTTAGTACCTATTTTACTTATGCATTATCTTTTAAATCTGTGATTTCCTTAGTTCTATATCTGATATTTGACACCCTTGTTGATTGAATTTTCTTAATTCCCCCTACTATTGTTCGTGTAGGAGGCGGCAAACTGAGCTTTGACAAGTGCATAGCAACCCCAATGTTCATGCCTCGTCTTTCAAAGGTAGTGGTTTGAATTTACTGAAGCCAGTTTTATTTTCTGGTTGACATATTATCATTAACTTCCTATCTTCTTTCCTTCTTCAGGTTGCTAGAATATTGGGCCCACGTGGCCTGATGCCAAATCCTAAGGTAAGCGTTTTCATCTTTCATTTTATTGTGAAATCACACTTAATATTCTACCTTTGGTGACACTTATTGCTGTATAGCTAGGGTCTGTGACAAATGATGTTTCTGGTGCTGTTAAAGCGGCAAAATCAGGCCGGGTTGATTTCAAAATAGATAAAACTGCGATAGTGCATGTTGGCCTCGGGAAGGTATGGAAGATCACATTAATGCAAATAGGTCTAGTGAATTTAGCAAATGTAAAGGCATCTATCTGAGCTACTGTGAACTTTGCAATTTGGTGTTGCACCTAGTTATTGTTAGTGTTGTTTTCAGGTCAACTTTTCTGAGGAGAGTTTACGTGAAAATATTGGTGCCTTTGTTCATGCGCTTTTACTTGCTAAGCCGGTGGGCCTAAAGAAAAGTAAGTGATGTGCTATTACTGTTTATATCAGAATTTTGTTGTATATCGTACCTTAGGAGTGAATGTTACTCATATGATATACGAACTCATTGTTATATCAGAGTAATTGTGTGTATGGTATATTCAGTGCTAATGCTGACAAAAGGCTGGTTTTCCTTTGACCCTTCTCTTGTCGACTGTTGTCTAGTTTTATTCTGATGCTTCCCTCATTTAACATGGCATTGTACCTTAGGAATCAATATTACTCAGCTAATTTTTGAACTCTGAACATGATTGTTATGTAATTCTTGTGTGGTAGTTTCAGTGCCAATACTGACAAAATTGCTGTTTGGTTTTCTTTTGACCCTTCTCTGTCAACTAATATCAGTGGGCTATCATATTATCATGAATCATGATAGCGCTTGAACCACTAGTGCTGGTGTGCTGCAATCTTCATTTTCTACCTCATTAGTAATGTAAAGTGTTCAGCATGCAATCACAATCTAATTTTTATATAAGAAAGCCATCTGAACTATGTGATTTGGATGGAAATTGGCATTAACTCATTCCAAATGGGTATTAATATTTCTTTCCGTGCACACTTTAATAGTTCTTTGTTGTTTCTCTTGTAATGGTCATGAAGCTATCAAATCCAAGCTGTTAACGTTCTCCCTTCCTTGCAGCTTCAAAATATGTTGGATATGTGAAGAAGTTCACGTTGAGCAGCACAGTAAGTTCTCTTTCTCGTATTGTGAAGACCAACCAACACTGCATGCAGCTTTCCATTTTCTAGGGATGTCATGGAATGTACTTCACTCAAAATAAGGAATTACCGAAATCTTTAAGTGGATTTTTCATCTTTTCGGAAAGTCACATTTTGTGTCTTGATATTAAATTTGTTTGTCTTGATGCTGGGTATTAAAAATTTGCAACTCTTCCAGTCTCCACAATCGCATTCAGAACTCAGAAGTATTCGATGATATGAAAAATATTCTTAAACAATATATTAGCATGAGTGCCAGAATTGACATTTTAGCTACTGATTGTAGCTTGCTTGGCATGTTTGTAGTTGCTTGATTTTAAAACAGGTCCTTCTGATTGTTTACCGTTAGGAGCATGACTCCGCACAACCTTGTTTTGTTTTATGGTATAGAAAAGCAACAGAAGAGCAAAGCTAGTTATTCCAACCTGCAAAAATTCTCATCCACTGCAACCAAATATCTTTTATGTCTCTTACTGGAGGAACTTTCTTGCAGATGGGACATGGATTTCCTGTTACCATACCTTCGTTATCTGTAGCCGCTGATCATTATAACAAGGTGCAAGTCAGCTAAATCTATATAATAATATCAGGCGAACACTTCTTCTTTTCCCACTAGGAGAACAGTAGGCCTTGCAAGTGGTGGCTTGTGTGGCAGTGGAGCGTAAGCTGTTAACCAGGCTGAGCACAGTTGGATGAATGGCTATTTTGGTATTCGGGTGATTTTTTCGTGGACGAAAAAATTTCAGCAAACATTGACTTATTAAATCTCTTGACATTTCATTCGAGATGTTGAGTTTGTCGTCGGGTCATTGCAATTATGTGATTGCTTTTGCTGGCCTGTCTGTCGGCCTGTGTCATCCAAGTTGTTCTGCAATTTGTTGTATGGAATGTAGGCCCCGTTCGTTTCAGCTTCTGAACAGCTTCTGCTTAAAAAAAAAGCGGATTATTTGCCGAACGGGAGGATTCTGGACAGCTTCTCTGAGAATCAGAAGCTGTTTTCTGAATAGAATCAGAATCTGTCTGAAACCTGATTCTCACAGATTCTTGCTGATTCTTGCCAGCTCGGTCCGAAACCTAGAAGTCATAGTTAACTCGGCCTGATTTTCCCATAATTAGAAGCAGCTTCTCCCATAATCCATAATCCAGAAGCTGAAACGAACTGGGCCGTAGTTGACTCCATTACTAAATACATTGAAGCATTTAGGGTATTATGTTCAGAGGGAATAAGAGATGGGGGACTGGATCCTGTTTTCTTTTATTTTTTGAACATTGGGGCTTGAATCAAAGAGCCTGGCATGTAGGGGTGAAAACGGGACAAGAAATATCCGCCCGATCCGATACCGAATCCGTTTAAAATCCGTACCGATGTTATCCGTATCCATATCCGAAAAATCCGGTGTAATATGGGTTAGGATATGGGAAGAGCAATATCCGATCCGTATCCGAAAAATCTCATGTAATATGGGTTAGGATATGGGAAGAGCAATATCCGACCCGATATCCGGTAAATATCCGACCCGAATATCCGGATAAAATTAGTTATTCTTCCATTAATTTGGTTCATTATTGGATAGATAGAGTAGTTGTTTGATACTGGCACTAAAAAACACTACTTTGTTATTAAGAGTGAACTTCAACAAATCTATCAACAAACAAATAGAGTGATGACATAATGCTTTTACCTAAATTGATTTGTTCAACTTATTTAATAAACTTCTTTTCTATTCAAATTATTGGAATTAGTTAAGTCGCTAAATTGAAGCATAGCAAACAAATCCGAGTAGTCCTCATTATGAGAGAAATATATCTTCAGTTTGTCAGAATGTGACAATTCAACACTATTTAATATCTCCAGGAATTTATTCCGTAAGGTTAAGTTTGATGGAAGAGCTCCCCTTGTTCTCTGTTTTCTTTATGTCTCGATCTCTCTCCTTATATCCGACCCATTTGCACCTCTAACAATACTACTATCCTACGTTGAAATAATTATGACTTGAAGCTAATGTTGTAAGGTTAATGCTTCATTCTTTCTTTTACTTACACAAATTATGTATTATACTACTATCCGATTATGATATCCGATCCTGACCCGAATCCGTCAGGTATCCGCTCCGTATCCGAATACTGAATAATCCGAATTCGTATTCGTATCCGGGACATCCGTATCCGACTCCGAATCCGGAAAAAAATATGGGTTAGGATACGGGACGAGCAATATCCGCCCGTATCCGACCCGGTTTCACCCCTACTGGCATGTATTCAGTGGCTAGGTCTCCACTAGAGAATGGCTCCAGTGGGACAACGCAGTGCACTCCTCGGCAAGTAGCAAGACTGTTTTCGTCGCTGTGACTTTTGAGAGGTGCTTCTATGCTCTTCTTCTTAAAAATTGCATAACTATTAAAGCATGAATGAAAGGTAGATGTTGATTACTTACCCCTTCGTTTGCTTCAAGATTTGTGCAACTTGTATTAAGAGGAAAAGCAGAGAACTGCTCGTGACTTTTTGGTCTGGCCGTCAGCACGGCCGCCAAGTACAGTTTTGCTGCACGGCACAAGCACGAAACGGATGTCATAGGGTCAGTATGGTATGAATGATGGCCGTGCTGGGTTTAGAAATTTTTCACGATGAATAGCATGGCACGACGGATTGGATCGTACTTGGGTTGGTTTGGCACGAAAATGGTCTTTTTTTTTTAAAAAAAAAGAACGTTCTATCTATAGTATAACTCATTATCAACTACTTTATAGTTTAGTCTATCATCAAATATTTTCTCTCTTCTTGTTTCCTCCTATAGTCCATCCGACACAGTTACCATCTCTCTGTACCTTCATCGTCTCCTCTCTCTCCTCTCATTTATCTCCACCCCTATTTTCTACCCTCACCCTGTTGTGCCACGCCATCCCCTCTTTATCGTCCCTCGCTGCCTTGATGCCAAATCCAGCGGTCTTCGGTCACTTTGTTGTCGGATGCAGTCTTGTAGCATACTAGCATCACACCACCAGATCTCAATTATCCCCACTGCCTTTGCGCCAGATCCAGCGGTCTTTTTTCCCAACAAATAAATAAAATTTAGTTGTTGTTTCCCAAATAATTATGTGTACCGAATCCTCACAGGCGGTCGACACTCGCTCCTCGTCCTTGGTACCATCCACAACGACGGACCGACGGTGACGGTGTCCATGACTCCACAGCACGGCACATCGACGATACGGTGTGCCATACATCGTGCTTGCACCTCACTGTAGACAAATCGAACTAGCACAACATGGCACGACGAGATGCCCGTGCCGTGCACCTGTGGCACAATCCAACTCCCACATCTAGTAGCGGCCAATAATTTTGACCGCTTTGTTGCCTTGTTGGGTGTTGGGGGGCTTTTTCAAAGCAAACGGTTACACGTATGTCTACTTACCTTAGGGCACTCTTAATGCTCCTATATCAGCAGTTTCTTCAACATACCACGTAGGATTAATGCTAACGTGGAGAGAAGATTAAAGAAGAGAGAGATGGAAGCCATTTCTTGCATGAGAAATAACTTTGGCACACAAACCAAATGAAGACAACAAAAATATACATTTGGAAGAGTAGAGTTGTATCTATATGTTGCACGATATTTATTAGATGTTCTCTATGCATTTGTGCTAAGATACAAAGGGTTGGATGGGTAGTATATAATACTATTTATTAATGATATGGATGATTTAGATATAACTAGAAAAATTTTGCATTGGGAGTGTCCTTATGGGCCAGCATCAGTACTTACTAGTGACAAAATAAGGGAAGTGTGCTTGAAACGGAAACTTTAGTGGTGTGCCTAGGCGTGAAAACGGGTTAGACACGGGCGGATATTGTTCTTTCTATATTCTAATCCATATTTTTTCCAAGTTCGGAACCGGATACAGGCTAGCCGGATACGGATCCGGGTTATTCGAGATACGAATACAAAATGGATATGTGACGGATTCGAATCGGAAACGGATAAAGATACATGGATAATTCATGCGTATATAAAGTAATATATGTTGAATTAAAACTATACAAGTACATGGCTATAGTAATAAATTATATATCAATCAAACTCAATAGGCGTGGTAGAAGGAATACGCTACTTGAGGATCAATATAACCAACTAATTGATAATATAAATGGGTTGCCATGAAAAAAAATATGATGAAATGTGCTAGGCCTTGCTAATATCCGAATAGAAAAAATCTGAATATCCAATCTAAATATCCGAATAGGAAAAATATTTTTAAAAAATCCAAATATCTGGATCTCGTCCCGTATTTACCGGATATTAGATGCTCTGGATCCGATCCGAGTCCAGATTCAAGTATTCAGATCTCATCTTAGATCCGACCGGATAGTTAAATTCAATCCCGAATATATTTCTAGATCAAACAGAGATATCTGACCCGTTTTCACCCTTAAGTGCCTATCTGCCTGATGTCACTGTTAGGAAACCGGATTCGTATCCGATATGGACTCTTCCTTATCTCTAAGCAGAACCGCTATATATAGGAGGCAGGGGGTCACCCCATTGTACACAAGCATACAGAATAATAAAAGCGTTCGTTTCTCCTCATATTGTGTCTCTCTTTCTCCTGTCTATTCTCCGCTTGAGATCTATTAGGCAACCCCGGACTATTCGATAGCGAGTTGTCTAACACGTTATCAACCGCAGCTCTACCGGAGAAAGATTGAAAGGAGAGAAAAGACAAGAAGCGAAGGATCATCGGCGGCGACGATGACGTCTACTACTGGCGATTGATCGCCCGATCCGTCGCAATCAACTTCGCCATCAAGCGGCATCCACTTTCGGATTGCGAAAGAGAAAAAGTCCTCGGCGACTCTATCCTCACGCGATAGCCAACGATCCTACAGCGATCGTAAATGCGATCAAAATCAAGCAAAGGTATTGAATCGAATACATGAGTTGTAATGCATCTACTATGAATTTTTAATAGTGCGGCAGTTCTAAAATCAATCTGAACAATCTATTAGCAATTTTAGATTGAATACGCTAGATTTTGGATTGCATCTAGTAGATTGGATCACATTTTACGCGCTTGAAGCGACCTTCATTGCACCAGCTTGAAGCCTGCCTTACTGACACAATGAAACGCCACTTGGTTCCGAAGCGCGGCTCGAAGCCATAGTCGCCACCACCGAAGCCTACCGACCTCCGTACCGCAGCTTGCCGTCGCGGCCGCCCCCTCGCATGAAGTTGTGAAAGCAGAGATCTGATATATAAGCGTTGCCTATGGCGAAACCAAGCCACGGCAGTGTGCGCTCGAAAGCCCGTGCGGACAGCGCATCGCCGTCGGCTAGCTGCGCCACTCCAGACCGCCTGACCGGCCACCGATGCGCTCTACCGTGTTCGGCGGCAGACCGCCGGCCGTTGGCCACCCGGCCAAGCCCCGCTCGCACAGGCCGCGAGCCAGAGCCGCGCCGATCGGCTATACGGCTCGCCGCCCACGAGCAGCTGTGGCATGAAGTCCGGCGACGTTTATTGGCGCTCGATCCCTGACCAGCATCGCCACCGGCGCCCGGCGAAGGGCACCCCGTCAATCGATGCAAAATCAAAAGCGGACTTGAAGTCGAAGTCGAGCTAAGCTTCAATCAGGCTTTGGGACATGAAGTACTTTGCCTCACGGGCGATGGACACGAAGTCCCGATTCTAGAAACTTAGTTTCCGGTTTTGGAAAATCGTCTGGCACGAGGAGGGAGAAGTACCCTTGCCCTCACTTTTCCTTTATTCCTTTTACTAATTTCCTTTTACAAATTTGCATTAGAAATTCAGAAAAATTGATTAGAAAATTCGAAAAAATCTGAAAATTCCAAGAAAAATATGAAAATAGCTAGAAAATTCGAAAATTTAATGGCTCTGTTTTAATTTGTACTTAGCCTTATTTTCTGTATTTATGAATATTTACGCATTTGCAATAATTGCCTTGTTTAGAATATCGGAAATCCTGAATTTATTTCCCTGTATTTTATGAATTATGCAATTATTGTTTATTTTGAATTTATGAATTATGTCATGTTGATATTTGCTAAATTAAAATTTTACATTTATGCACGATAATTATGAAAATTGCTTGGATATTAGCAGATATTATGAAAAGTGCTAGGAAAATTCGAATATTTCATATGGCATAAAATGAGAACATGAGTGGTTGGGATTTGATTTTGGTAATGAATAAGCAGATATGAGACAATTGGTGTCTAGGAAAACACACATGAGGCTTGGTTCTTTAATTGGCACACGGAAGCGGAAGTGCTCCCTCCCTCATGTGAGCCCTAGGCGGGTTGACTGGCAAGAAGTCAAATTAATGAGAGATATTCATTACTTTTTAGTTCGACCAACAAAATTATATAAGTTGTAATTAGACTTATGCCATGTTTAATTCATGTTGAAATTTATTTTCTGTTATCAAGTGATCTTTGGAAAATTGCTGTATAATTATGAAAAAAATTGCCAAATACTAAGAAAATTCTGAAATTCATGAGAGTTTACTTTCCGCATTTATGAATTATGCAATCACACTTTATTAGATTAGCGATGTCTAATGTTGGAATCTTGTAAAAAAATGCACGGATCGGCATTGTGAATCGTGAGTTTGCGAAATTGGCCACGGTCAAAACTACCTCACTTGGGCATCAGATGTGAAGATCGTACTCGTGACAGAAGCTCAGAGCTGCCATCGGCTTAGGTCCTCGAAGGGCGCACCACCTCTTAGAAGCGAGCAGTCAAGCATTGCACTTCCTCGGGCACCATCTCTCGACCAACGAAAAATGAATACATGGCTGAAGAAAGTGCAATTGAGCTATGGACTGCACTCGAGCGGTTCGAGAAGCTCAAATACACAATCTTGCCCCAAGCAGCCAAGATTGGAGTGCGTCTGAGGTTTGCGGACTACAAAGCGATTGGTAAGTACAATTACGCCTTGCAGAATTTGTACTAATCTCTCCTATGTGGCAAGAAGATCGAGGAGGAGAAGATTGAGAAAACTCTTTCCACTTTTCACCCCAATGCTATCGAGTGCCGCATGACTATCGTCGGAGGCGCATACAAAGTATAAGCGGCGATTGATGTTATGCAAGTTCTTGAGTCACAAAGGCAAGCTCTCACGAAAGAACCGTCTCACGGCCACTGGAAGGAGCATTGTGCAAATCAATGCCAAGCAGCGACTATAAGGTGAAAAAGCAGCCCACATGAAGTGGGTCAAGAAGGGTGGAAAAGAGAAACATCAGGCCAAAGGAAAGTCCATAGCCCAAAGAAGAAGGATGACAAGGAAAAGCCGCGGGGCAAACCGTATGGACAGCAAAACCAAGCGTGCTTCAAATGCGGCACTTGGGGCATTGGTCAAAAATATGCAGGGAATCAAAGAAGTGATCAATGCATATCGAGGCCAAGAAGAAGGCCAAAGGAAATGCAGCGAGGCACATTTTGCGAAGTAGGCAATGATGATGTCATAGAAGTTGACACCCGCATGCTTCATCCTGCGCCGGCCTAGACATCAATGATGCGTAAGCCCTCGGCAAATGAAGAAAACATACGTGGATGACATAGAAGCGAGAAATGAATGCATACTTTACTGATTCCGTTTAGTGCATGAATAACATTGTTAGCACTTTCTTTTATATTGTGGTTGATTAGTTAATAATTGTAAGCTCTCGAAGAATATACTTTTACTTTCTCATGAATAAATTGTTATTTATTCTTTATTCGATATTCTTTACTTGCAAGCAATGTTTGAATTACTTTGCCTTTGTCAGTTAAATTATATTTCTTTTCATCTAGAAATCAGTGCTTAGCACCCAATGGAGGAAATATGCATTGTTGATAGTGGCACAACAAATACCATCTTAAGAGAGTAGAAATACTTCCAGGCGATCACGAAGAACGCATTTGGAAGGATTACGACAATCATGAAGCGATCTCATATAATAGGCTCGGGAAGAGCCACAATTATATTGCCAATGGGTACAACTTTGGTAATTGAAGAAGCCCTCTTGTACCCTGAATCAACTCTACGCACTCTCTTAAGTTTCCAAGGATATCGCGCCAATGGGTTTCACGTAGAAACCAATGAAGAAAATGGCAAAGAACACTTGTGCATTGTGAAGCATGGAATATGGAAAGATGGTACTAGAAAAATGTCCCTCATATGAATGCAGGTTGTACTACACGAAAATCAATGCACACGTAGTGTATACTTCTTTGAAAATTTGTCTTTAGAAGCTCTGAATTATTTGCTTTATGGCATTGTAGATTAGGTCATCTGGTCTTAGATTGATGAGAAATATAGTTAACAACTCACAAGGTCATGGCATTAATGTTAAGAATTTCTCGAATCACGAAGATTTTGTGTGCCATGCATGTGCCACGGAAAGTAATAACTAGACCCTACGTTATGAAAGTGCAACATGAAATCCTGCATTCTGGAGCATTGAGGGATATTTGCCGGACCGATTCAGCCATTGTTAGGGCGTTTCGATCCTTTATGGTGCTCATTGATGCTTCTGAAATGGTCGCATACATGTTTCTTTGTCAACAAGGAATCATGCATTCGCCATAAAGGCGATCTCGCAGAGATCATCGAGAATTAAGAATGTTTTCACGATCATCGCGTGAAGTCCATTGAATGGACAATGCCAACAAATTTACTTCCAAGGCATTTGATGATTATTGCGGCAAGCGGAATAACTATTGAGCACTCTGTACCGCATGTCCATACAAAATGGACTAGTGAAGCACTCATAAAGAGGATTAAGTTTATTGCGGACCGCTCTTGAGTTGTAACTTGTCCAACAATTGTTGGGGACACGCATGATCTGTATGCAGCACACTCATCAATTATAGACAATCGGCCTACAACATCCATTCAACCATGCAAACTAGTGCATTGGGTCAACTTTGAAGAATTGAATGTATGGTATATGTACCTATACCACCCCACGATTTGCAATGGGCCCTCTCATAGTCCCGGGATATCGTTGGTTATGAGAGTGCATCCATAATCAGGTATTTGGAACCCATATGGAACTTGCAGCCTGATTCATTTGTATCTTTAGCGGACCGTTCCGTCATTAGGGGGAAGAATCAACCATTGGATGAAAAATGCCGGAAATAATATGGCATTCCCTTTAGGATCGCGCGCATGACCCTCGCACTAATGAAGCAAATCAAGAAGTCAGAAGATAATTGATTTGCGAATTTGCTAAATGAAGCTGATCATTTTTGTGATCGAAGAGCGTGGTTAAGTCGCATGTACCAGCAAGAAATGCACGAGAGAGGGTGGAAATACCAGAAAGCGGAAGGTATCCCTCATCTGTTCAGGCCTCAAAGAAAAAGAGCGAAATCGGCTTCTCAAACCCAAAGTACCGGAGGCGTGCAAGGAAAAATGGGCAAGAGGACTTACCATAGCCAATCACAAAAAATGCCCCAAAGCAGAAGGAGCAGGTTGAGACACAGCCTTTGGAAAGAAACTGTCGAAAAGGCAATTCGATTTGAATCTTCAATTGGAAGAAACCGCCCGGAGAAATAATGTGTGCGCACACATTGGCGGAGAAAAAACTAAAGGAACTTGCTCTGGAATGGGAAATAGCAATGAAGAGCAAGTAGAAGTGCATGAAGCACACCATGTGAGAAATGGCCATAAATTTTGTAATAATAGGAGAATCTATGAAAGAGCAACAACCATTGCAAGGCTTGTTGTTCAAGGTTTCACTCAACGTCCTAGGGTTGATTATGAAGAAACCTATTCTCCGGTCATGGGTGGAATTACCTTTAGATACTTAATCTCAATGGCAGTCAACTTGAAGATTGAGAATGAAGCTAATGGATGTTGTCACAGACATATTTGTATGGAAACTTGGATTAGGAGATTTATGTATGAAAATCACGGAAGGTATCCTATCGAACCAAGACGAGCAACAGAAACCTATACGATTGTGAAATTGGAGAAATCCTTTGTATGGGCTAAAACATGATCGGGAAGAATGTGGTACAATCGTTTGAGTGACTTTTACGCAAGAAAGGCTACGAGCAATGAAGGTGTCCATGTGTATTTATACAACGATCCACGAATGGATTTTTGTATAATCTCCGTCTATGTAGATGACTTGAACATCATTGGGACCGGATGAGGAAATTGAAGAAGCATGCACATACTTGAAATCGAGTTTGAAATGAAAGACTTAGGTAAAACCAAGTTACTGTTTAGGCTTACTGACTTGAACATGTCAAGGCGGAATCTTGGTACACCAAGCATCCTACATGCAGAAAGTGTTGGAGAGATTTGGCTTTGAAAAGGAATACCCCGCAAAGACCACAATGGTCGGAAGGACACTCCAAGCCGACCTAGAACCGTACAGGCCTAAAGAAGAGGGAGGAAGTCTGGGGCGGAATTCCCATACTTGAGTGCAATTGGGCGCTCATGTACCTTGCGAATAGCACTAGGCGGACATTGCGTTAGCCCGTGAATTTGCTAAGCGTGCAGTCTGAGAACCCACCAAAGGCATTGGAAAGGGTGAAGGACATCTTAGTTACCTTCAAGAAAGCAAAGACCTCGGCTTGTTTTACGGAAGAAACAATGAATTGAATTTAGTTAGCTACGCCCGATCTTTGGGTACCTATCGGACCCGCTTATCTTTGGCAAGTCTAAGTGGGTATGTTTTCCTTTGCGGTGGAGCGGCAATTTCTTGGAAGTCGTCTAAGCGGACTCTTGTCTCGGCGTCGACTAACCACTTTCGAGAAATCATTGCATTGTATGAAGCCTCTCGGGAATGTGCATGGCTTGAAGAATGGTTCACCACATCGAAGTCATGTAGTGCAGACATGGAACAAACCCCCACTATTATCTATGAAGATAATCGGCTTATGTTGCACAAGTACAAATGGGATATGTGAAGAGTAACCTTACAAAGCATATCAACCCCAAGTTCTTTTATGCTCATGAAATGCATAAGATGAGCGAGATAAAGATCTTGCATACTAAATTAGTCGTGTGAAAATCTATGATTTATTCACTAAGTCACTCAGGCATCTTCCTTTGAAAGATGTATTAGAGGAATCGGGATGATGAGGCTTAGAGAAGTCTGCGATTCGAGGGGAGATTTTTCACATACTCTACATAAATCTCAACCATGAAGTTTGAGTACCCAGCGTAAATCTTAAAGATTAACATTGAAGTTTGGGTGGATTGTACTCTTTTCCTTAAGTAAGTTTTTTCATTGAAGTTTTCTTACATAAGGTTTTGATGAGGCAATCCGTGCAACACAGCGTGTGCTATGTACTCTTTCTCCAATTATTTTTCCCAGGTTTTATGGAGTTTTAATGAGGCATATGCATCTCGCGGTGAAGGAAGTCAAGGGGAGTGTTAGGAAACCGGATTCGTATCCGATATGGACTCTTCCTTATCTCTAAGCGAACCGCTATATATAGGAAGGCGGTCACCCCATTGTACACAAGCATCTGCAGAATAATAAAGCGGACTTCGTTTCTCCTCATATTGTGTCTCTCTTTCTCCCTGTCTATTCTCCACTTGAGATCTATTAGGCAACCCCGGACTATTCGATAGCGAGGTTGTCTAACAGTCACGTCGCCCCATCCGTGCAGCTATGGTATCTGCCGTCGTGCCTGAATTATCTATATCTATATTTGGGGATGTACCAGCTACCAAAATTTGTTCCGCGCTATTGGTATTTGGTAGTGACATAATCTCTTCGGGTTTAAAAAAGCAATTTTATGTGGAAGATGCTAATTAGCGGGTGTGCGAAGCCGACATACACCCCCTCGCCATCATCATATCCTGAAAGGTCGTTTCCCCCACCTTCCATGTCTATATGTGCCGTTGGAGCCATAGCTCCACCTCATCATTTTCAAAAACTTCCATTTGAAATTTTTTCAAAAATTTTCAATGGGAACCTTGAACTTCCAACCGCAATTTTGACAAACTTTCTATGGATTTTAATCTTTCCGCTAAGATTTTTGAAATTTTCAAAATGTAAGTTTGAACTTTCACCTGGAGTCGTGGCACTAGGGCAACGTGGCAATCCATTACTGCGGCTGGTGGTGTGGTGGCGGCAAAGCTCTAAGGCAGTGTGGCCACAAGTAGAGCTGGGGGTTGGGCCAGGCCGAGCCGGCACTGCCCGGGCACGGCGGGCTTCGGGCCATGGCGAGCCAGGCTAGGCCGGCATGGAAAGATCAACAGGCCGGATTGGACCGGCAAGGGAAAGGTTTTACAGGGTGGTCCGGACCCGAACCCATAACCAGCTACAAGCGTCCGAACCCGGCTTTTTATAGTAAATAAGCAAAGTAAATGTTAGTAGTATGAGCAGTACAAATCAGTAGAATGGATCAATGGACGGTAAACACGACAATAGGTATTTGGGGAGAATGAAAAATAAGTAGTATGAGCAGTACAAAAATAAGTACAAATCAGTAGTATGAGCAGTACAAAAATAACCTCCGGGCCGGGCCGCCCGACGGGCCCCATTCCTAGGCCTGGCCTGGCCCGGCCCTGTAGTTCGTGTCGTGCCAGTCCAAATCCACTCGAGCCGTGCCTGTCTTGGGCCGTGCCACGCCGCTAGGCCTTGGGCCGCCCATGAAAAGCCCGGCCCATCGCCCAGGTCTAGCCTTAAGTACAACGACACGCGCTAACACTTGGGGTTGGTGGATGTGATCGCCGATGAAGGGAATTGGGCCGCGCTAGGAGCACAAGCTGCTAGGGTTTTGGGGAGGCAAGCCGCTACCCCATCTCTCCTCAGTCCCTGCTGGACCGCATGTGCCCAATCAAACCGCTGAAGCTGAACAATGTTGACATTGATATGCTGGATCCGACGGCTAGTATTGATCAAAGGTTGGATTGGATGACACCACAGGTATCCGTGGAATGGGTTCCCTATAGATGCCAACAAATTAACAATTTTGATTTTGTTTTGGAATATGGTTTTACCATATATGCATGCACCAACATACATTATCATGGATGTCCATTGTGATATGACAATCCTGCACTTTCTTCACCGTCCATTTTACAGCTCCCTCTCTCCTCTCTCTTTTCTTACCCTGTTAAGCTGCGATGGCGACTGGATGACCCCCGTGCTCAACTACGAGTTCCGCAAGTATCAGTGAGGGCTAAGGAGTGTGTTCCCATGCTTAAAACAGAAGAAGAGTAGGCTACTTGTGTTCTCACCATGAAGGTGTGGTGACGGCGAGGAGTGCGGTGTGGCGGCGCTACGCACGACAAGTCAACGAGGGCTATGGTCAAGCTGCGCAAAAGGGTCGTGAGTGCACGGGGATACTTCTTGCTCAAGGAATTGCAATAAAGCTCACCGTAACTCATTCAATTTGGATCTCCCTCTATCTTGGTTCTTCGTCGAACTTAGGGAAGATGCGGGCTATTCGGGCTGAACTGAGGTCTAAGGATGAGTTGGGTGAGTGCTTTGGATTTGTGAAGGGTCGAGTGCACCCATTCCCCCCTTAAATAGCTAAAAGAGGCGGCGGTGCAGTGTTTGAACTTTGAATGGAGGAAGCATGCAGCGGTCGGTCAAGCAAGCCTTGCGGCGATTGGATAGTACGAGGTATGGACAAGGTCGATGCTGTGGCAGCTGTGCCAGAGTCGGTATGGAAGTCCTCAGGTTTTGCAGCGTTGCGGCGATAAGGAGCCAAGAATTAGAGGCGGTAGCGGCGATCTTTTCTTCAGCCAGTGAGAGTAGAGAGAGAAAAGAGAGGTGAGGTGCGGCGATAAGGAGCCAAGAATTAGAGGCGGTAGCGGCGATCGTTTCTTCAGCCAGTGAGAGTAGAGAGAGAAAAGAGAGGTGCGGTGTGGGGCCAAGGGCCACATGTCAGGGGGAGAGAGAATGGGATATAGGGAGAGACTGCACGCGGGCCCAGGCGCAAGAGAAGGGGTCACCTATCGATCAGCTCGGGTGTGTGGGCTTGTTGGTGGAGACATTAAAGTCTGGGACCCACCTATCAATTGGAGCAAAAGGGCAAACTCTAGATTCTCTCGGACAGCAGGCAAAGCGAATTAATTGCGTCGTCAAAATGAAATGATAAATTTTGAAAAATTTTACTTATTATCCTAGGTAAGTTTTATACTGGCTGTAAAAATTTGAGTTAAACAACCTTGGTAGCTTATTTACTAAAAATCTAACATTAAGAATTGTTTAAATATTTAAATTCTTTAAATGATTTAATTGAGGGGTTAAATTAGCTTATTAATTTTTTTAATTTTTTTTTAAAAGTTTGAATTGATCTCAGGATACATAAAAAAAAATTCAAGTCTAAATCTTTAGCAATTATTTTCTAATAAATATTTTATTTAGATTTGCAAAAAAATTTATTGAAACAAATAAATTGAACTGTGCTTTAAATATTACTAGTAAGGTGCTCGTGCGTTGCAACGGTATCTACATTTTGAATGGCTGTTCTGCTATTACGATAACATGAAACAAAAAAATATGTTGTGCAAATAATACCTTATACAGTAGGACACTATTGAAGCAGTATTTCTATATTTCTATGTAAATGAAGCGTTCTGAAACTTCGTTTCTTGCGCCTGGAGTGGTTAATTAATTAAAGAGGTGGGTAATTAAATAATGGTCTTGTGTGTTGTCTTTCATTCACACCTGGAGTGGTTAATTAAAGAGGTGGGTAATTAAAGAATGGCATAACTGGTAATTTTGATGAAATGACGTGGGAAGAAACTCTCACTTTATATAGTAGAGATTATTAATTTTTAGAAATTTTACTAGAGGTGAAAATTGATCTATTGAACACATGGTAAAAATTTAAGCTACATTAAAGTTTAGTAAAATTTTATAAAAATCGATCTTTGCATTGTTTAGAGTCACATCACATAAATGAATTTCATCATTTCTTTAATTAAATGGTTTCACACTTATTTAACAGCAAGATAAGGTTCTCCAGAGTATTCTAATGTTTTAAAAATATTTTTACAGATTTTTATTATGTTTTTACTTTTTACTTTTTATCTTTTTTACTAATTCCATTTTAATGACTTTCTCAATAAAGAAATCTCAAAAAGGACAATTTAAATTCAGAAAATTCAAAATAGTGCAAACTCATATTTAGAATTTAATTTCCCCTTTATTTTAATTTTGGGATGTTCAAACAATCAACTCGGTTTGCACATAAAGGTGGCCTCCGAGATGACTGAGAATGAATCGAGGCTGAAGAACAGAAGGAGATGTTGGGTGGCCGAGGATCTTATTGGAGAACTCACTATTCACTGAGTAAATTATCAATTCGGCAAAAAAGGAGAAAAGTATGAGGATTTCACCGTGTATTTGAGAAGCCCAAACCACCGGCCAAATAAAGGATCACCCGAAGGGGAAAGGAGCAGCAACTGCCGCCAGGAAGGCCACGCCATGCTACCTCACATGGGAGCCTGCGCTGGGAGACGCGAGAGCTGCCGCCGCCCCTTGTGACCTGCTCACCCGAGCTTTTCTCGGTCTGGTGGTGGGGCACCGTTTCTATGCCTTATCCCAGTCGAGTGGGCCAGTTGGGCTGGCTCATGCCTGACCGGCCAATTAGCCTTTTCATTTTTTCCTCCTTTTTCTCTTTTCGTCTCAAATTTAGGGTAAAATTCAATTTCCTGCTACCGTCTCGCGCGATGAGCACAAGGATATCGTCGTAGGAGATGACGACGGGGCACGCGGCCTCCACATTAGTCTTGATGGTGTCGATGGCATGGAAGCTACACAAGGAGTTCGCGTTCGGGATACTTAGGTGTGAAACATTACCTAACCATAGTTACCAGAAACACAGTGTATTCGAGTCATGTTACAGGATTCGAGTTCACGGTTCTCTATTTTTTCTTTCATTTTTCATTGCAAGCATGAACCCCGGCCATACCTTAAACCGGTTTGGATTCAACAAATCTGATTCGTGATTCATAGGGTTTATTTATCATGGATCCGGTAACTATAACTTAAACAAAGCAGCCAGGGAAGAGGAGCCTGAGAAGAGATGCGCCGACTCGCCGATCGTTGCCGATGGCCTGTATCATCGCCGTCTGCAAGATAGTCTACAGGTTGGGGCAGCTGGAGGCGTAGAACGTCGTCGAGAGCTGCGCGTGGGCGGCGCAGGACAGCAGAGAGATGGCAAGCAAGCATTGCAGTAAGGTAGGAGCAGCCGAGCAGCCGTGCCTATCAAGTCATCAGATGAGATGTCTTGCTCAGTCCAGATTGAGAGGGGGAGGAGGAGGCATGCGCGTCCCTTTCGATAGCTCTTCCAGGCAGAGTTGCGTGCATGCGAATTTGCAAATATAAAATATTTGAAAGCGATTTGATAAATTTTATCCGGATGTTTTTATTGCTGAAATCACTATTTGAAAATATACATAAGAAGGACAATTACTAATGCGCAACATAATTTACTCAGTACAATCACGATTGTACACGGTAATATGTACAAATATCCTATGGCCAGTATTTCAAAATATACATTAATATATGAGTAGTGGTTTTATGTTTTTCCTCCTAATACAAGTTGTATAAATCTTGAATATTTATACAAGTTTAAAGAAGAAAAATATAGAAACACGTTCCTTGGTATAATAGCTAGGTAGGAACCGGCCGTGGCCGGTTGGTAAAGACTAAAGAGGTGGCATTGTTCTCTCGCTCACTTTGGTTGGTTCAAATCCTAGGATTTGCTAAGGTACCTATCTCCTTCTTAAGTGAACGCCAGATAGCCAAATTACTAGGCCTGATGAGTCGGCTAGTGACACTAGATCACATCTTGTGTGGTTCACCACTTATTCTACATTTCTACTCAGTATTAATGCTAGTTTGCTACACTTGAGACTTCAGACAAAAGCTTACAGCAGTCGATCTATCGTCTCAGCAGCTAGCTGTTGACGACCCGGCAATTGGCCCTAATCTGGCCGGCGGTGCCGGTGAGCGGGTTTATGTTGCCCATCTTTATCATCGCCGTCACAAAGTCGCTCCGGAAGAGCGCGGGGTTGGCGCTGTACTGCCGCACCAGCGAGTCCTGCGACCCGCCGTTGAAAAGCTCCTGGTCGGAGTGGAACAGGCCGCGCTGCGTCAGCAGGTTCTGGTAGTAGGCGGTGTCGAACGCCGTCGGGGTCTGCACGTCGATGGGCGCCAGGTTGCTGCCTCCGCCCGACTGCGGGCACGTCTGCTTCCTCAGGGCCGCGAAGGACGCGTTGATGTTGGTATCGTTGTAGAGGCGGTTGCGGAAGTTCATGCACTGCGCGAGCCCGATGGTGTGCCCGCCGGAGAGCGCCGTCATGTCGGTCGGCGAGAGCCCCTTTTTGCCGAACATGGAGATGAGCGCGCCGAGGCTGGAGTCCGGCCCCGGGAGGTCGCCAGTTTGGCTCGGGAACCCCTGCACTGAGTCGCGCCGGCCGAGCGGCACGTTCCAGGTCGGCCCGCCGAGCTGCGAGACATGACATCAAAGTCCCAAATACATTCAGCCTAAGATCGAGCCTCATACAACTATACAACTGTTGAGTCGGTTCTTGCACAGTACATACCAGAACCGTCCCGTCGCGCGCGGCAAGCGCGACGATGTCAGCGCAGGAGACGACGCCGGGGCACGCGGCCTCGACGTTCTTCTTGATGGTGTCGATGACACCATAGCCGCGGACGGAGTTCACGTTCGGACGGGCGGTCTTCTCGCCTCCCGCGTCGAGAAGAATCGAGCCGTCACAGCCCTACCATCATGTCACGAATCCAGTCACGGTCAGCGGAGGCATGCATGCGTGAATATGATCGACTTCGTTCGTGGGAATATAGTATTTATTTAGCTAACATCGTTTAGTAATCGTAGTACTTGAACAAAGCAGTCGTGGAAGAAGAGTCTGAGAAGTGAGGCGCCGATCCGACGCTCGCTGCTGACGGCCTGGATCATCGCCGTGCGCACGATAATCTGCAGGCTGGGGCAGCTGGAGGCGTAGAACGTCGTTGAGAGTTGAGCTTGGGCGGCGCAGGAGAGGAGAGAGATGGCAAGCAGGCATGGCAGTAAGGTAGGAGCAGCCATGGTACTCAAGCAGTGTAGTGCCTGCAGGTTCAGTTGAGAGCGAGGATGCATACATGGCCCTATTTATAGTGCTTCCGGGCAGAGTTGCATGAATGCCATTTTAATTTGTGGCCTGCGTTGTAGTCAATGGCTATCGGAAAGTGTCGAAGTAAATTTGAAATTTCAGATTAGTTATTACATCATTTTGTGCTTCTGAAGGGAACGAATATACGCTTGAGGGGTACGTACACGGAGGATTCTTTTTTCTTTGTAATGTCTATATAACATTCAATTGATTTTCTAAGAAAAAACACTCTGTTTTTTAACCGAAGCTGAATCTGAAATGGACGTCCCAGATGGCTTCCCATCCCTCCCGTAAATATCGGACCCTTACCCTCCCCGGTCGTAATGGTGTACTGGTCAAGCGCGCGTATGTTAAAACAAAAATATATTGTTAACTTAAATTATACCAAGTATTTACAAAAATAAAATTACACTCTTGAATTGTTACGGGAGGGAGAATTAGGGAATAGCCCAGCTGGGGTGTATAGGTATATGCAGGAAGATAGAGATGTTGTTGGTTTTCTTTTTATTCACAAGATAGGATGAGAGCGTCTCACTTTCATCATCTCTGGCAGTCCACAGTCCATACGTTTGCATTTTTAGAGAGAAAGAGAAAGAAAATGGATGATCACCATCTAGTCGTATTTATATATTACTGTTGGCACCAAAACACTTGACGACAAGTTGATCGCAACTAATACATGTAAACACCGGGTTTAATTCTTTGGGTGCAGGTGTGCCAACCAATTTGATTCTGCAATCGGCAAAAAAATAGAATGTAAACAGATCGGCTAATCAGCCAATGTGATGCTCAATGAATGTTGGATCTAGTCAACTCATTTAAGCTGACTTTAGCGGAGCAATTGATAGATTTAAACAACCCAATCGAGCTGATTAGATGAGGGTAAATGTTATTTTTTCCGAAGAAAGTGATGCGCAACAAAATCGGAGAAAAGCATACCTGAATTATCTTAAGTCAACAATGCTCAAAATCAGTGATACGTAACTTTATTGATCAAGATGAATTACAGAGGAAAGCTTATAAGACTAAAAAACTACTCCTAACTGACGAAAAATAAAAGTAGAACGTATTGTTTGATGTATTGATTGATTGATCTCTTGCTGACGTTGTCCGCCGTCTTCTTTATAGCATCAGGTCCGATCGTATCCTCCATTGTCTCTTTATCCGTATCGGCTTCAACGTTCTCATACCAGATTAGATCGTATCGATTTGTAACTCTTAAATCTGATACCTTCCTTGACAAACTAACTATGCCGAATCAGTTCCTACTAAATTGGCTTCATGCCAAATTTAGGTGTCAACATATGCCCCCCCCCTTAGATATGCCCCAAAATTTCATCTCGTATCGACCTTCCAACTGCGCTTTCCTTGGCATGACATCATCCCATTGCTCATCATCCTCTGTTTTCGAGACCGTCGCTTCGGAACACTGCACTCATTAAACCTTCAGTTGCTCAAGCACGGCGCTTTGGAACACTGCACTCATTAAACCCTCGGCTACTCAGGCACAGAATCACTTCATCTTCCTTTACATGTTTCACATAGACGAGAAAGAAGGAAGGTTTTTTAACCACATGTATATTACACTCATTAATCTTAGTCATGAGTAGGTATTCTGTACCATTCTCTTTCTCTATTTGCATATGGAAACCATTCAGACCAACGTCACTAAAACTTAAGTGAGTACGTCTGGACTCATGGTATAATATGGCATTCTTCTAGTGCCAACTATAAGAGCATCGCTTCTGGTGATAGTCATAATAATTTTAAATCACTTAGTGTGGTATAGCTGTCTTCTAAACAGATTTATTCCTTCGTCATTGGATTATACTTTATTCTATATTAAAAGTGTGACTTAATAATCAGACAATTGTTGCATCAGGAACCAATTGTAAAGTATAGAACATATATAGCGCAATTAATCAAATATCTGTGAAATAGGCATTTATTCAATTTTCAATGAAAATCGCATAACAGGAGCGTAGACCAAATGTTCATTCAAGAGCTAAGGCTAAACCGATAAAGAGATTTATAAGGAATATGTGACATCGACTAGCAAAATGAAGGAATACTTAGGAGACTAATTCAGGTCTCCATATGAGTCATATATGTCCTTCTGCGACTTCTCAAACTCAATAATTTTAAAAGACACATCATCATATTTTGCAGTATCCGTATCAATAATAGGTCGTACGGTGAAGTATAACATAACATTATTTCCCCGGGTCTTCTTGATTTTCAGTGGATTTTATGTAAAGGTCTACCACATACTTCGGGATGCGATAGTTGCATAACTAATGGCTAGTGCATCGATACCTAAAACAGAATTATTCAGGTTTGCAGCTATATTTAGCTGGATCTTACTTCTGGAAGCCTCCTGGTCCTTTAACTTTACTTATCCACTAAAAATTGTCTCTTCCCCCATCTGATTTGCCATACTTCCATTTATCCTTTTTATTCTTTAGCCCTTTCTGCGGCCATGGTTATTACTAGCCTAGTGAGCATTTGCATGTGCTTCGAGCATTGCATAACTCCCACTGGAAAGTATGTGATGATTCTTCACCAGGACTTCATCACGCTTTTTTTGCTTCTAGCAAAATACATGTAAGCTCGGAGTACGTCTAGTACTTGACATGTTGATACTATTACATCATCCTCATGTTGGGGTGGAAGGTGTATAATATCTTGTAGATCATTTTAGCATTAGTAACTTTCTGGTTACATAATATTAGTTCAGTACAAGCTTATGCATAGCAAAGTTATATGTTGTCACATCCTTTAAATTCCTGAGAGTGCGGGAGGGTCCATTCATGTTGTACTTCTAGCAACAGGACGGATCTTTACTAGTTATATATTTCCCTTCAGGAAATTCAAAAATACTAGCTGATCCTCTTCCATCAAAATATACGACCGTCCATATGAAAATAAAATCTCAGGAAGTGCAATGCCGTACACATGGAGGTTTAGGGAAGAGCAGTGGTACCAGTTTTAGGCTGAAAATAAGCAGCTCTAAAAGTTGAGATGTCAGATTAATCTTAGTATTCAATGCCCGGGTAGGGTAGTTCTTGCCTTTCAGGACAAGCATATCAAATTCCCTCTATGCGATGTCCAACATATCCTATTTTTATTTATGCAAAAATGACTTCTACTACTGGTAAAATTAATATATTGCATGCTCACCCTTCAATCGGTAAAGCTTGGTCTATATCTATTCAGTAGATAATTATCTCAAATTTTTCAGAATTTTTCTAACAATTTTCATAGTTTTCTGCTAATTATTAAGCAATTTTCAGAATTACTAAATAGCAGAAAATAAATTTCAATATAAATTTTGCAAGAACAATAAATTCAGAGACACAAGACTCCCAATATTCTATCTAGAATTTTTCTAGCATTTTCATTATTTTCTGTTAATTACCAAGCAATTTTCAGAATTACTAAATAATAGAAAATTTGAATTCCCCCACATATCAACATGAAAATAATGCTAAGGAAAATAAAACCAGATCCACGACATGAATAATATGTCATCATAATTTCCTAGAATTTTTTTAGCAATTTTCACAATTTTCTGTTAATATTTAAGCAATCTCCATAATTACTTAATGACAAAAAATTATATTTATAACATATTAAACATGAAATAATGCTAAAAAAATAAACCCATGGGGTGGAACTTCCAATGTGTGCTAAAAAAACAATTTTACCAAATTTTACGGAAGTCCAAAAGCTTAGAAAACAAAATTTTAGGATTTAGCATCTACTTTCAGGATTTGTTTATGGATTTCTGAAAATACTCAAAATCCCGAGGGAAAAAGGGTAAATAATCCCATCTCCCCCTCCTTTTTTCTGAAAAATTACTGGTGGGCCACAAGGACCATCGGGCCCACACGGCCCACTTGGCCATATGTAAAAATCGGTGGCTAGGGTTTCCCAAACCCTAGCTAGCCGCCACTTGCTCGGTGAGGCAGATGGCCATCGTTGTGGGCGTAAGCACGGCGGCAAACTATCGAGCGACGGTCTGGCGATGGAGCACGGCAGAGCAGCGGCATCGCCGGTGTACGCACGGAAGCGGCGACGGGCTGCCCAACGATCACGCGGTGGCGACAGGCCAGAGGCGCGAGTGGCCAGCGAGGCCAAACGGGCGGCTCAGAGGCGCAGATCGATCAATGGCGCTGCGGACGCGGGTCGGAGACGCAGGTCAGAGGTGTGGGTTAGCCGGTCAGCGGCGCCGCGGACGCGGGCCGGAGGGGCGAGCGGCCGATGAGGCCGGAGGTGCATGTCAGTTAGTGACATTGTGGGCTCGATCGGAGGCACATGCCGAAGGTGCGAGCGGCCCGTCAGCGGCACTGTGGGCACGATTCACAGGAGTCCGAGGACAGCGAACGCGACAGGCGCTAGCGATAGGGAGGCCGAAGGCTTCAGCCTCGGGCCGAATCTTTTTTTTTTAAAGGTGATTTTGATCGCAACAGTAGAACAACAGTGGATCAAAGTTTAGGCAATAGGATTTGCGGGATCACAACTTGCAACAATGAACTTACGTAGGGCTTGGTGCTGATAACATGTTGTAGGATGAATGTCGATGCCGTGTAGACTAGACGCAGGCAGACAAAAAACGATTGGCCACGATCAAGGTGTTGATGCGATGTAGATTGACACCATGTAGATGATGCAGTGTAGACGATCCCGATCAGTTGCGCTAGAACAATCGTGCTGATAACGTGTTGTGAAATAGGATCGTTCATCCACGTCAATCGTAAGCACATCAATGCAAACACATGAACAGGAGTAGAAGAAGAAGAAGAACACATAATGTAGGGGCTAAATTTTCTTTTTATTTGATTGATTTTTTCGTATAAGATAATAATAATAATAATAATAATAATAATAATAATAATAATAATAATAATAATATATGAGAAAAACCCTGAAGATTGCCCCTCCAGGCAGCTATAGAGATTCTATCCCTATCGTAACACTATTCACTCGATGCGCGCGAGGTTGCTGTCCCCGCCGGGCTGCGGGCACGTCTGCTGCCGCGCGCAGCGCCGTGAAGAACGTGTTGGAAACCAATCACCGCCTTCCTATCTATATCTCTCTATCTAGATGTGCTTCACACACGCCTTTCCCCGAGAAACTCATTCGTCGTGTTTCATTTCACCACGCGCACACGAGGAAGAGAACACACAGACAGCAATGTCGTTTTCTTCTCTGTTATTCGCCTAAGTAGAAGGAATAAATAAACAAGTCCTTGCATACGGCAAATCCTAGACTTAACCGCTTCGCGTTACAACCTCCCCAACCTGATCCCTGCTGTAATGCAAGCAAGCAACTCACTGACAAACTAAAGCAAGCTAATTCTATTCTATCTGGTGCACTGCTAATTCGACAAACTAACTACGTACGTACGTACATGCATGCACTGAGAGGCTCGACCAACTCCGCCGTGCACACACGTACGGCACGTACACGCAAACACCTCATGCAACACATGCATGTTGCACCAACTTAACAAACATAATCAAGATTGGTTTCCAACAGAGCCGTCGATCGATAGATGTTGGTGTCGCCGTAGAAGCGGCCGCGGAAGAACTGCATGCATATATGTCACCGCGCAAGCGAGCCCGGCGGTGTGCGCTCCGGAGAACGTTGAGCAATCGATCACGTACGGGTGAACGGGCGGAGATTGGCCCGTACGTACGTCTACTCGTCTAGCTAGCTCTATTCGATCTAGATCTAGATCTCCACACGTACGTAAATATCTTTCTTCTCTGTCACGCTCAACCGTTCGATGGCTACGTGAGGCGAGAATGTGTGCTCGAGAGCTAATATTCCAAGGCGTTGGTGGCATATGCAGAAAACTAGTTTGTCCTGCGTACGTATAATAGAGCTGGCTATTAATTTGAGTGTCCTGTTCGGCCGTTCCTTCGCTTGGTCTCCCACTCTCCCATATGGATATGCACATCGCTCATTTAAGTCATCCTACGTCTCCTTGTGCGGATTTCCATGCCCATAACGTTTGTCCCCATGTCCATGTGTCTGGCTACTTGCAGCCTATTGACGTCGTCGTTGCTGCTATGAGGGTATCTGTACTGGACGTTGGCTGTTGCTTTCAGCTGCAGTGTGATCAACGACCGTGCCAATGACAATCTCCTGCTCCCCATGTAATGTTCAGAAAATATATAACTTAACAGAGGGCTGTGTACACGTACATCAGTTGTCTCCGCTCTAGTTTAGATTATTATATCCAAATACAAAAAACCACGGCAATGCCAATCGAATCTAAGTGACATAACTAATGGTGCAATTAAAGTTCTGGGTCAAGGTGTGTGCGTGTACAGACTACAGAGGTGACTCGTACCCAAATCTAGGACTAAGTTCAATGGCGGAGCCAGCATTTTAATAAGCCTCATGCCAAAAATTTAGCGGCTATTAACGTTAAAGACTATATTAAGTCTCAGGTATAAAAAAACAGCATAACTGCACAATTAAAAATAAATTTGAACTTTATGCTTAACATTTCGATAAAATAGATAAAATATGTCAAAATAATACAATAAATGTTTGGTGTATCTGAGCCTATCATATCTTCATCAACAATAGTACAAGGACATGAACCTACAAAAGATAAAATTGCACATACAAATTAGACAAACAAAACTCTCAAATCAGCATGTCTAGTAAATCTCATGATGAATATAAAAAAATCAACAATATAACTCCTAAATGTCATCAATAAAAAAATCAACATACAAAGGTTAAAAAAGCATTTATAATATATGTTACTGCTACCAATTTATGTCAGCTTCTTTGACCACAATAGAATATCTAATTAATCAAGCTCAAATTATCAACCATTAACCAATCAATGAATCAAAAATCAATTGTCTTGTGACTCCTGGTTTCCTATCATCCAACAAAAATGGCATCAAAGGAACTTAGGTAAGGTCAAAACATCATCAATTCATCGTTCAATTATTCATCAACAAAGAAAAAAGAAAGAAAAAATTCATCAAATCAGAGCTCCTAAAATATCCACTAGTGCGATATAACCTCAGCTCAAGATAGCCGATGAATGGTGCCAATGAATTCTCATTACACACGATGTGTAGCCTAATTTTTTGATAAGCACCAACTCAAAGTAAGTAACAGCTTATGGACAAATTATGTACTAGATTACTCCCTCAAGCAATGAGTGAAACTAACCATGTGGCCCCCATATCAATTGGGCATTCGAAGGAGTAGTCGGTATGAACATGCCAACCAATACGATCTATCGACTCCAAAACGGTCACCTGCTCATGTAGCATTGGCATCAGTTAATTATTTCTAATTAGCTCTCAAATAAGGGAATCAGAATGGAACAAAACCTCTAGAGCTTCTAGTTCCAATGCCTTTGACCTCTTCTGTGAGACCCCGGATCAGCTATCCGAAATCTCCTGTGTATTTTCGTACTAGTCCCAGATCAGTAGCTAGTACACACAGTCAACAGTGATACGTCATTGCCGAACATAACGAAATTGTAACATAGGTAATAAAGTACGGGCCACATGGCCACTTATTACAATACTCGGTCACGAGACCGGAGACACAACAGCGGAAACAAAAGCGACAACAAGCGAACACCAAAAAAAACGCCACAGTCGACGACAAGAAGCGTGACTAGTTGTCCTGGCCATCTCCAACGAAGTCCTCGGTGTAGAACTCACCGTCTTCGGCTGCGTCTTGATAGTTCTATGATGATGACAAGATTGTGTAGCATGTGAGTACAAAAGTACTCAGCAAGTCGGGGAAAGTATGTGTATGTGGGGCTTTCCAAAGGAAGCTTAGTAGGGTTCTTTTGCACAAGGCCAAATTTCATTAAACCAACAATTGAATTGTTTAATATTGCAGTGAAGGTTCTATCCACCATCACTAATATAAAGGCTCTAACCGCCAACTTTTAAAAGATCCAGTTTAATCATATATGACTCTTTCCGTCAAGACATGAAACAGGTTCTTTCCACCTGGTTGGCTCCATCCGCCATTAAACATCCGAGAGTTCTAACCACTCCCGAACCCCAAAACAAAACATCGTTTAGTCTTAAAACCAAAACCAAAGTCTACCAATATGAAAGCATTCTTTGCTTTGCCCTTGACCGTAGGCACGTCTATTCGAATAGTTTTAACTCTGCAGAGGTGTACAACTTTACCCACAAGACATGATCATCTCTTGTTGCCAAGCTATTAACACACTTCCTTTGGTGTGCCGGCAGAGAGATCATGACAAGGCCTTTACAATGTATCCACCTAACCCGACCCACCCGCTGAGGTTTTACCGCTGTTAGGGTTCTAGCCACCCAGTACAGAAGCCCCCTCTTGCGCCGTGTGAGAAAAACCACTTTGCCTCTATCCGGCACTCACATTCCACCGTGTGGTGGGTCTAAGTTAGGTTTCTACAAATTAGTGAGCCAGGTCGTACCATTATAAACATGTGGTAGTATGGTTATGCTTTGTCGGTGTTTCGAGCACCGGCCAATGAATTTGTATAGGTAAGAGGGGGGGTGCACGCTCCCTCTCCTCGACGGCTTACTCGGGTGAGCACAAGATGTATCTTGGTTGGTGTGAGCGTCCCTACTCCCGGTTCGTGTAGGTTTGATTGTATTGATTCCCCGGTTGTCAGTCGTCTTACATGCTCGCTCCTCCCCTTTATCTGAGGCGAGGAGGAGGTTACATTGTTAGCAAAGAAAAAAAGCATGCTCTTAGTCGCGCAAGTGGCGGTGATGGGGCTTGGCCGTCGGCTCCTTGCTTGCCTGTTTGGTCGGCGTAGTTGCTTCTTTGCTAAGTAGTAAATCACGAGAGTTGGGGACTTGTGCGCTGCGTCATCATTACGGCCAGACATTTAATGCGCTCGATCACAATAAATCTTGTCGCTTCTTGAGGATTCGCCCGACTTGGTCATGGCTCGGCTTTTCCTCGGCGGTAGTGGCTTTGGGCCGGCCAGGCTGGTTCAGCGCCCTTCCGGGCGGCCCAGGGTACCCATGGCACAGGTGCTCGTCGTGCTTGAGCCCCGTCGCGGTCGGAGAGGAGTGCGGGGGTCTTGTTCCGTCTTGTGATCTTAGTGGATTGCTTGCTTTGATCGAGTCTCCGGCCAAGTGTGGCTGGCCCACCAGGTGAAATCTTCTGAGGCCCCGAGCTGGTCGGAGAGGCGGGTCGAGGGGTTCCGCGGGTTTGGTCGGGAAGAGTCTTCGGCCGGTCTTGTGGCCTCCGCAGTAGTCTTCTCCCCGAGAGCTGGTCGGAGAAGCGGTCGGGAGTTTCGTCTTCTTAGTGCGTTGCTTTTGATGTCGGGGAGTGATCGCGATATATATCTGTGCCGCGCGCCGTTCTTTGTGTCAGGGTGGTCGGCCGGGAGGAAGCGAGATGCGATGAGCGTGGCATCGGGCGCTTCGAGGCGATGGTCGCCGGACCGCGCCGGCAACGCATAATAGGCTGTCGTCAGGCGCCATGAGTCGTCCGCGGCCTGGTAGGCGCTCATACTGGCGAACACATAAGCGCCCGAGTCGTGCCAGCCTGTGATGGGCTGTCATACTGGCGACACGTGGCGCTGGTCAGCGAGCCAGCGGCGTGTGAAGCTGGTTAAGCCCTGGCCGGACCACGTGGCGCCGGTCGTGCCTTTAGGCGGCCTTGATGGGTGTCATACTGGCGAGCACGTGGCCTTCAGGTCGGCAGCCCGGCGCGTAATTGAGTGATCGCCTGGCGGACCGCGTGGCGCCCGGAGTCGTGCCTCGGCCTTGTATGATCAAATTTGTCATACTGGCGAGCACGTGGCGCTTCGAGTCGAGCCCCGGTATGTGCCAATGAGCTGGTCGCGAAGCGCCATGAGTCTTGCATGCCCGCGGCGCTCAGCGGCTAGTCATACTGGCGAACCACATAAGCGCCCGGGTCGTGCCTTAGCCTTGTTGGTGATCGCCCTGGCGAGCACGTGGCGCTTCGGTCGAGCTGCCAGCCGGTAGTAATATACTGGCGGACCACGTGGCGCCGAGTCGTGCCTTGGTAGCGTGATGTGGGCTGTCATACTGGCGAGCACGTGGCGCCCCGTGTTGAGTCCCATTTTACGCCCCGTCGTGGTGGGGAGGACCGGGAGGGTGAGCAGCGCTTGCCTTCGTTGGCTCGGCGCGCTCATCAGGGCTACAGCGAGTGATCCGAGGTGGAACACAGAGCCCCCTCGCGAGAGGGTCCCAGCGAACAATCCGTGGCGGGCGTCAGACCCCAGCTGAGCGATCCATAAAGAATCTTTCCTTACTCGATCCGTATCGGACCTTGGATCGTTCGATCAAAGTCTGTTGGCGCCACCGTCGGCAGGTTAGCGGAAGAGCGTGAGTGTGATCGGACGTGAGTTAAAGCGATTGGGTCGTCGCCTGAAGCCCAACTAGGGGCTTGAGGGGCTCGCCTTGTCCTCACCTCTTGCCCATTTTTCTTTGTGGTGGATATCATCGCCGTCTCTTGCCTTAGGGACCACGAGGGTCGGGCATAGGTCGGTGTGTGTATCTACAAAAGTTAGAGAGTTGGGAAATCGAGAGAGCGGCTCAGCAGTGGGAGGCTTTGGCCGTCAGATCGTGGGTCGACCAGCAGGCACTTCCTTTCTGTATCAAGCACTACTTCGTGCTTAGTAGGCGGCAGTATAGGCCGTGGTACTTTTTACAGTCGAAAGTTTGGCCGTCTTAGGAGGACCGGCAGATTGGTTGTATCAGTCCAACCAGCGGGACCCTTGTAGCCCAGTGGGGCGGGGCGGTTTGTTTGTTGTGCGCGCCATGAAGAGTAATAACGAGTGTGTAAGAAGAAGGTATTCACTTATCTTTCTTTATATTTGGCGAGTTTTTGTTCAGCGAGGTGGTGGTGCTTCGGTTCCGCGTCGCGCTTTAGCGCTGGTAACCGGCTTCTCGCCATCGGCTTGAAAAGTGCGGTCGTCATGAATCTTTGGCGGGTATCGTGCTTGTCGCCGTTTGGCCGGATCGCCTATAAATAGGCGGAGGTGAAGTATTGGGACTTCATTGCCAGCGTTGAGGCAGGTGTCGACTTGCTTTATGGCTGCCTCGCTCTCTCATTCCGTTCAAGGATGAGAACCAGTCGATGAGATCGTGGGACTCCTTCGAGAAGCGAAGGATGAGGAGGAGTTGGGGGCGGCAGGCTGGCCGTCTTATAGTGGCGGCCGTCGGACAGCGGGGTTGGCCCAGGGAGGCTCTTGGAGCGGGAGCGGAGGAGGAGGAAGCGAAGCGAGCGCGACAAGCAGTGATCGTCAGTGAGGAACCGCCCCATGTGGCGCTGAGCAATTGAGGCGGGGCAGTCCTCCCAGCGCTCCTTCTCCTTCAGAGCACTGGAGTCGGCCGCGACATCTAGGCTCTTCAGCAGAAGCGACCGTCTTGCCGATCGCCGTCGTCTTTGCCGTACTCTTCTCGGCCAGCGGTCCCACGTGTCGGACTTCAAGCTCCCGGGGACCATAGAGTCACAGTAGCGAGCTTCTTCTTCTTGAAGGTGCGTCAGAGGCGGATCGAGGCTCTCTGCTGCGGGTTTCGGCTGACCAGCTATTTTTCTTTGTGCGTCGCGGCAAAAATGGCGGAAGCGGCTGTGCTGAAGGGCGACAAGTCCAGGAGATCAAGCTGTCGGCGAGGAAGACCATGTATTTTTAGCTATTTTAGGTTTTATTCTTGCGGTAAGACATCACCAGGGTCATGGTTCTTGGAGTGCGGGGACCAGCAGGCCCGATGATCGACATGTTCGGCGTTTTCCAAAAAGTAGAAAAAAAGCGAGGTTTTGGCGCGGCGTTAGTTCCCAGAACGGCCGTATACCATCTGATACATCTCTTTCCTTAGCGAGATACCATATGGCAGCCTTGTGGCGAGGCGTCAGGCGTGGTATTCGGTCGGAAAAAAGTAAGCGAACGATCGGGTGAATGGCGGTTGAGCGGGATGTCTTCAGTGGAAAAAATGCTACTGCGTAGGCGGTAAAAGGTGAACATGGTAATGAGCGAGGTAGAAAAAAGGGCTAAGGGTAAAGCGCCTTAGCTTTCGATGTTCGAGCGTTTGACAAGATATTGCCCGTCGGGATCCTTGAAGTAGGTAAGTGCAGGTCGAAGGACCTCTACTACAATGAAGGGGCCCTCCCAAGGAGGAGAGCTTGTGCTTGCCTTTGTTGGGAATGGACTGGCCTTGAACCAGTGCTTTGTGTTGAGCGCTCGCCCTCTAACCTTGCGATGGTAGATGGCGTCGCGGTGTCTGCTGGTATTTGGTGACGAGCAGCGGCGACATCTCGCTTCATCGGCCCGTCGGCAAGCGTCTTCTTCGGGACTCGAGCCGGGTCGCTGAAGGCTGAACCTTTGGGGCGCCGTAGTCAAGTCGGTCGGTAAGATGGCTTCCGCTCGAATGCGGAAAAAGCGGCGTGAACCGGTCGGCCAGAATCGGGGTGGTCGTAAGCTCCAAAGTGCGGGAGGTACCTCGGCTGCCCAAGCGTCAGCGTACCTCTTGGTCGATCGAAGATTCGCGGCTTGACAGCCCTTGGAGGATCATGCCGTTCGCGCGTTCGACTTGGCGTTGCTCGTGGGTGGCGGCGGCAGCCCAATAGCGGATGTTGAAAATTTGTCATGCGAGCTCGAGAAACTCCTTTCGTGAAGCGTATTCGTTATCGGTGATGATGGAGTTCGGGACTCCAAACACTGTAGGCGATATTGCGGATGAAGTCAGCTGCCTGTATTGAAGTGATTGTTGTGATCGGCAGCTTCTATCCACTTGGTGAACTTGTCTATCGCAACCCAGCGGTGGGTGAAAGCCGGGCGCTTTCTTGAAGGGCCGAGCCGGATCGAGTCCCCAAGCGGCGAAGGGCCAGGTGATAGGGATCGTTTGGAGGGCTTCTGGCAGGGAGTGAGTTTGCGGCGAAGAATTGGCACCCTTAGTACGTCGGATGATTTGCTCGGAGTCGGCCTTGGTCGGCGATGAAACCACTGTCGGAAGAGCTTTCCCAGGCCAGGCTCAAGTGACCAGTGGTGTCGCAAACCCAGCCCAGTGGATGTCGCGGGTAGCTCTCTTCCTTGGTCGGTGGGACACATTGCGGAGGATCCGGAGGGCTCATACGCAGAGAGTGGATTGCCCGTCGGTATGAAGGATTTTGCCGAAACGAGCGGCGGCGGGCCTCGATTGGAGTCGTCGGGGAGGAGCGAGTCGGTCATCGGCCGTCGATGAAGGATTCCTCAATCGGTCTTTGGTCATCGGGGCGTTGCAACCGCTTGACCAGCTCGGCCTTTGTCGGTCGCTTGGCCGATCGTCGAGGCGATCGGTCGGGATGGATGCTTAGTGTAGTCGAGGGCGAAAAATTCCGGGGAGCCGGCCCTCTAGGGGCCCGAGACTAACGCAGTGTCGGCCTCTCCGTTATTGTTCCGTCTGTAGCTATGATGGAGCTCAAATCCTTTGAACCACGCTCCCGGTTTGCGTACCTCGGCTTGATGGTACTGCCATCCGTCGTCGCGAGGTTACCAACCTATCATGACTTGATCGGCGACCAGTTTTTGAGTCGCCATGCTACGCATAACGCGAGCTCGAGAATCGGCGATCACGAGAACGATAACGAGGCCTCATACTCGGCGGCGTTGTTGGTTCGCGTCGAAAATGGCCGGATAGCGTGCGAAGCTTGTTCCAGAGTGGTGAAAGAATGGCGACCCGGCCCGGCTCCGTTTTTGGTGAAGGACCGTCGAAGTACATCGTCGAGTGCTCGAGGTCTTCGGCGGAGGTGGGGCACAGGCTTGATCCACTTTCGGCGGCAAGTCGGCTAGAACTTGAATTTTATGGCGGTCAGGGACATAGGATCGTCATGCCCATTGAGCTCGAGTGCCCGCCAGCAGATTCTTCCGGGCGTCGCGGTTATGGATGACCTCGCCGAAGTGGTAGGAGGTTACCACGAAGCGTGGTCTTTGGTTGAAGTAATGTACCAGCTTTCTTTTAGTCGAGCTGCGTAGAGCATCTTACGAATCTGCGGGTACCGTGCCTTGGACTCGGAGAGTGCCCGTAATAAGTAGACGATCGGTATTTGGATCTTAAGGACCGCCCTTCTTACGCTCGCTCGCGACAAGTGCGTCTTGTGACACTGGAGTCGTGGCGGCAATGTAAATGTGCGAGGCTCTTCTGGCCCGGCGACCGTGACCTTTGGAGGTGGTCGAGGAAAACCTTTAAGCGCGTCGGCGTCCTGAGCCTCGCCGTCGGTGAAGTGGTGGATTTCCTCGGGAGTTTGTATAGAGGCAAGCGCGTTAGCGGCGGGGCGTGAAGCGACTTCAGGCAGCTAGGCATCCGTCGACCTTTAGGGCCCCTTTGAGTTCTTGATCGGCCCCATCCTTAAGATCGCGGAGATCTTGTCTCGGTGGCCGATCTGCGCTTCGGAGATGATGAAGCGAGTAGCTTCCCCTTAGGTACCCAGCGCATTTCGGGGTTGAGCTTGATCTTGGAGCCGTCGAAGGTTCGCGAAAGTCTCCTCGGATCGGCGATGATGTCATTTTGGTCTTCTGGTCTTGACAGCTTGATGATCGTCGGCGTCGCCTCGACATTCGCGGCCCGATCTGGTCGGAGGCGGAATCTGCATACATCTACGGTATGTAGCCCAGCGTTTTCGGGCCAAGCGGCATTGTCCGCATCTTGAGCGAACCGTCTGGAGTGATGAAGGAAATCGCGAGTGGTCGTCTTCTTTCATCGCGATCAGTGGTACCCTGAGTAGGCATCCGAAAGGGCGGTCGCACCTGCGGTGGAGTCTACCATTTGGTCGATGCGAGCGGAAGGAATGGATCTTCGGACATGCCTTGTTTAGAGCTTGTGTAGTCGACACACATTCTCCATTTCAGTCTTCTTTTTTACAAGCACGGGGTTTGCTAACCACTCGGGGTGGCGAACTTCTTTGATGAACCTGCGGCCAAGAGCTTGGCTATTTCCTCTCCTATGGCCCGCGCTTTCCTTCGTCGAAGCCAGCGGTGTTGAGCGACCAGTGGTCTAGAACCAGTAGGATGTTCGAGTGCTCGGCGACTTCTCGGGATCCCGGCATGTCGGAGGAGCTTCCATGCGGCGTCGGTTAGGCGTGGAGGAAGTCGGCGCGCTTTCCTATTTGGCGAGAGCGTGGTCCCGATCAGGCGGTTTGAGTCGGAGTCCTGCAGGGTCGACCTCGATCGTCTTGTGTCCTCGGCCCGGACTTGAAGGAGCGGTCGGACTTGCTAGTCGGGAGGCGGACTCGGGCGATCTTCTTTCCGGAGGCCCGGCGAGCTCGGTGGAATCACGGCAGCCGGCAGAGCCAACTTCATAGCTTTCTCGCGGCCGTGGCGGCTGGAAAAACAGCTTGATTCTGATGATCACCCCATGCGGCCGGGCATCTTGACTTGGTGGGTGTAGTTGGGGATCGCCATGAACTTCAGCGTAGCATGGTCTCCTAGGATGGCGTGGTAGGGCCGGGAAAATCCACGACCTCGAAGGTGAGGTCTCGGTCGCGAGGAGATTAGCCGGGCTCCCGAGCGTGGCCGGGCGGTCGACTGCGGCGGGTGGGCTCTGGCCGAAACGGCCGTGAAAGGGTGCTCTGCTTGGTCGAAGGCTCGGCGGGGGATCCCATGGCGTCGGAGGTCTCAGCGTAAGGATGTTGAGGCTAACTGGCCGTCCATGGCGCCTGTAGTCGAGCGCTTTGTTCCCACGATGGGGTCAATGACGGCGGGTACCTCCCTGGTTGCGGGGCGTGGTCGGGGTGGTCGGCCCGGTCAAAGGTGATCGGGGACTCCGGACCACGAAGGTATTGGAAATGCTGAGCTTACCCGCGAACACCTCTCGGCGAGCTTGAGCGCCTCCGTCGGCGTGCTTGCCGGTCCAGCCGAAGATCATGAGGCAACCGTCGGTCTCGGGAGCGGCGTGCCTCTCGATCTCGGTGGTCGGCGCGAGTCTTACCTCTTTCCTTTGCCCGGATGGCGTCGTGGGGAGTTCGGAAAGAAAAGCAGCTTGAGGACTTCGCGATCCGATACTTGTGCCTGACGGGGTATCGTGGTTCGGACCGTGCTCTCCATCGGCTTCACCGAAAGTGGTCGGGGGTTCGGCCTTGCGGCTTTGGCCCAGTCGTGCTTAACCGAGGCGGTCTCGCGGACTGTTGCCGTGGCGCTTCGCTTGTCGGGCGGTCGGAGGTGGGCTCGGTGCCGATCCCTCGCCGACTTCCCTTTGTCGAAGATGACATCTCGGCCTCCTGCGCGAAGCGTGGTTGGTGGCAATGTCGAGGAGTTCTTTGGTGGTCCTAGGCCGCTTTTAATTTATGGACCAGGGTCTTGGAAGTGGTGCAGTAGATGAATGCCCCACGACATCGGCGTCGCGGATGTCGAGGAGCTCGTTGCCTTGTTGGGAAAAAGGCTTGTCGGATGTAGTCCGGAGGCTCTGAGCTTTGTTCTTTGCGACGCCACAGTCGAAATTCCCTGGTAAACGTAGTGGAAAGAGTTGCCAGCGAAGTGGTGCTTGAGTCGGCCCGATCCGGATGATGTTGGCGGGCAGATATTCGAGCCATGCCGAAATTGATCCGCCAAGTAGATGGGGAGGTATTGGATGACAAAAGGTCGTCGTCGCTCCCCGCGCGGTATCGGCCGGTAATCTTCGACCATACAGCCTGGGGTTTGTAGCCCTGCGTGCCAGCTATGTTGGCCGGCGCGGAATCTGCAGGAATTTCGTAGCTGCGAATCCACAGCGAGAATGCCGTGGCCGGGGCCATCGGGGAGCTCGAGAGTGTGATCCGCGCCAGCGGCTATTGTCGGCGACGTCTGGCGGGTCGGGTCGTTCCTCGTTCTTCGGCGTTTGGAGGAATGGTCTGGCGTCGCGTTCGTCCCCCAAGCGTTGGTGCTGCCGGTGCTTGCGATATGCTGGGGTTGCCGGAAGGTAGCCAGCTGCCCTTGTTTACGCTCAAGGCGTGACCTCGGATGGCGTCGCGGCGGGCCATCGGCGTCGAGCGTCGGCTGCGATCAGTGGGCATCTGGCGTCTTCTTGTGACGCTCGCTCCACCAGGCCGGAGTTACGGTGGGTAGCCTTGGCTGCCGAGATCGTCGGCTCGGGAATGCGCGGGCGGCATTCTTTCTTTGCGGCGATGTTTTGGCCAGCGTGGGAAAAAGCGATGAATCGTCAGTCCCCTAGCCCGGTGGTGGTGGACCTGGCGTCTTGTGGCCTTGATGGCCTTGAGTGGAGGCGGCGGGCGAAACCTTGCTCGAGGTCGGCTGGAGGCTTGTCGAGCTTCGGCCTTTTGAGCCTCCGGCTCGTCGCCCGGCCCGAAGGTCGGCCTGGCGAGCCTGATGATCCTCCTCGGTGTGTTAGCGGAGAAGTCTTTGGCGTGGCCAGGGGTAGCGGCGCTGCGCGGTGTCGGGTCGTGATAGCGTGGTGCATTCTTATCTCTTCCTCACTAGAGCGTGGTCGGAGGAGTTGTCAGTGGTGGTGCGTCGGGTACATGGCCGACCATCGCCCTGGCCCAGCGAGTCGCGGCGGGTGCGGCCACGCCAACGCTCGGCAGCAACCAGCATCGCTTGGGGTGATGGGGCCTACTGGCGTGCCGTCGGGGTCGTCTTGAGGACCTCGAGCGGAGGAGTCTCTGGCCCAGTGAGGCGTCGGGTCCTCGGTGGACACTTGGCCAGAGATGCGGTGGGGCGATCACTATCTGTCAGCCGATAGTGAGTGGTACAGTCGAGGAGCAGCGGATCGGCCTTCTCGGCATGGCGATGTCGGAGAAAAGAAAGGAACCGTCGAGGAAGCTAAAGCGGGAAAAATGGCGGCTTAGCGTCGTGCCTGAGCCCCTACAGCGCGCCAAGCTAGCCGATGTTTGACGCAGGCCAATGAATTTGTATAGGTAAGAGGGGGTGCGCTCCCTCTCCTCGGCAACTTACTCGGGTGAGCACAAGATGTATCTTGGATTAGAGTGACGTCCCTACTCAGATTCGTGTGGGTTTGATTGTATTGATTCCCAGGTTGTCGTCGTCTTACATGCTCAAACTCCCTCCCCTTTACTCTGAGGCGAGAGGGAGGTTACGTGTTACTTAAAAAAGAAAAAGCGTGCTCTTAGTCGCATAGTGGCGAATGATGGGTGGCCGCGGCTCCCCTTGCCACTGCTTTGGTCGGCGTAGTTCTTCTGCGCCGCTAAGTAGTAAATCACGAGTTGGGGACTTGTGCGCTGCGCGTCATCATTCACGGCCAGCATTTAATGCGCTTCGTCATAATAAATCTGTCGCTTCTTGAGGATTTGTAGGCTTGGTCATGGCTCACGGCTTTTCCTCGGCGTAGTGGCTTTAGGCCCAAACCGCTGGATTGAAAGCTTCGTAGCGCCCTTCGGGCGAAATACCCATGGCACAGGTACTCGTCATGCTTAGAATGGACAATCACAAGCGTCGGTCCTTAATTGACTTGGGGCGGCACTTGCACAAGACAACTAATGCTCCATCCGCACCCACCCGACATTCCATTCCGCCCAAGTCTAAACTATTTTTCCTTTTCTTTTTATTTTATAAAAACAATACCAAAATCATAATAATCATTTTCAAATCATACTTGAAATCATTCTTTTTGAGTAATCCCACCCATGGGTTGTTTTCATCGATAATGGTCCTAAGCAATTCTACCGTACTATTGCACAAAGGGTACCATATAAGCATAAACATGACATAGCAAATGTCCTAGGGTTACAAATAACATGTATGTTGATAACAAAGGAAGTATTCACAAATAGAATTAACTACTGCACTTATATTTGACATATGATGATAAACATAGCATGCAAGTTTATAAAACATTTAAAACACATTTATAAACATTGGGTCAACATGCGTCAAGGAGACTTGCTTTCGGTCGCGGTGAGGTCGTCGAACGTTTGAAATCCGGCGGCAGGGTCGGTGGTCTCGGCGGGGTCCCCGGCTACGCACAAAACAAGGCAGTAAATAAATACAAGAAAACAACTAAAATCCAAAAATTACAAAAGTAGTACTGGCAGGTAGATCTTGATTTTAGATGAATTTAGGAATTTGAACGGAGTCAATCGGAGTTCGGATGGAAAAGTTATGAGCTTCCGAAGTTTGAAAACCCTGAAAAATCGAAAACGAGGAATATTCCCAGAATATTCCCTTTTCTTTATTTTCTGATTTTTGGATGAATTTGGGTCTCTTGCATGTGGGGCCCATTGTCATAGGCTTGGGGCCATCTCCTAGCTTTGGCTCATGCCATGGCCATGGTAGGCAAGGATGGAGCTTGAGGGGGTGGGGGCGCGTGGAGGGGCGGCAGTGGCATGGCGGCGGCGTGGCCGACCTGGTAACGCTGTGGCACGCCCAAAATAACAGAGGCTCCAAAAAAATTCCAAAAAACCGGATTTTCGCCCAATTTCGCATGAAACTTGGCACAATAAATTCAATAATCATCTAGAGGACATCCTAATGGACCTAGAGGAGCAAGGAATTGGATCAAAACTCACCGGAGACGACGAATTTGGCGAAGAACGGAGCTCCGGCCGAAATGACAAAAACGCGAAATTCGTCTCCAAATCTTGAGGGATCCTAAAATTGATTGAAAGGTTAGAGGCTAGACTCCCTCACGGTCACAAGGAACCCACCGGAGTTGAGAAAGACCCACCGGAGAGAGATCTATGGCCAAGAACACGATGAACGCACAACAAAGTGTCCCAGCGTCGATTTTCGTGTTCTAGCGGATGAACGAGTGGGAGAAGCTAAAGGATGATCATACTACCGGGAACGGGACTCTTAAACGGAGAGAATGGAAGTGGAATCGCACAGAACGGACTTGAAACGGCCGAGTAAATGACATTTAAAGCCATTTCGGTTTTTGGCCGACGGTGTCAATTCCGACGAGATCCCGGGCTATTGATGGTGAGGAATGGAGAGAGGACGTCGCTACGGACTTGACGGTTCGCGATTTGGAGTTGAATTGAGGGAGATATGGTGGTTTAAAGAGAGAGATAGCCATGGGAGATTGCTTGAGTTCTTCTCTGTACATTGCCATGGCAAGAGGTTGAAGAAAGCACTGTAGCACCACGTGGCGACTCGTGATTCGCCGGGAGTTACATAAATGAACCGCCCTAGAGAAAAATTAGCAAAAATGGTTTAAAAATTCCGAAAAAATTCCTAGAACCATTTTGGAATATTTGGAACCCAATAAAATTGGTTTCGCAGAATTTGGATGAAATTTGTGGATTTGAATATTCAGGCGCGAATAGCGGGCATTAAACAAAAGCCGCGCGAGATAAAATAGGAGCGAAGGTCCAAAAATCCGGGGAATCATTCAAAAAATCATTTTGGAATATTTGAGACATAATTGAAGTGATTTTGGGATTTTTGGGGCATTTTTGGACTAGGGTGAAATTTCGGGTACCAGCGGGAATCTGGAAATTCGATTTTTCGAACGGAAGGGAATTGAATCCCGATTTTGGATGGGACAGGATGCCAGGTTAATATAAACACCAAGGAAACTCCAAGTTTTGAATTTAATTACTTTAAATTAGATGTTCTCCAGAAGGCGAAATTGAGGATGTTACATCTTCATCATGCATTTCTATTACGTCAAATTGAGTCCTATCAATTAATTACGAATTGTATAAGTTGTTCAAATCAATAAGTTAGAACCTAGTTAAACACAACTATAGTTAAAACCGTTGAGTATGCACAATGTCTAAAAATATGGCATGAATTTTCAATAAAGCAACAACTGAACTTGAAATAAAAAATAACCGGCCAAGGTGATCTTCACAATTGACAATTAACAATTCACAAACCATAACTGGCCATGGTAATCTTTACAATTTACAAACCATAACCATGATAATCTTCACAATTCACAAACCACAACCACTAACCATTAACCAATTACCAATCAATTATCCCGTCATAGTATCATCCGACATTCCAACAAAAATGGCATCAAGATTCAAGAGAGCTTAGGGTTAGGGAAGGCATCACCTCGTCACTCGAGTCCTCGGCTCGAGCTCCGACAGGAAGGAGGCCTCACCTCTAGATCCGGTAGACCAGCAAGGAAGAGGCCTCGGTTAGCGCTTGCGGCGATTTGCCGAGCGGGGGCGACGGCCTCAGTATGAGCAGTCGCTGAGCGCCCGGGCTGTGGGGGTGGCGGCTGACAGGCGGGCACCGGGCGGGGGCAGCGGCAGCGGCCAACGGGTGGGCGTCAGGCTGCGGGCGTGACTTGGTGGCTTGGTGCCTCACTGCCTCGGGCCTCGGCGACGTCGATGTCTCCAGTCTTCTAGCAGGCCGATGAGCAGGGACAGGAGCGGGGGGCGGGCAGGCAGGAGTGGCCTCCAACGGTGGGCAGCGGGAGCGTGGCCTGCATTTGGGGACAACGCTGAATGGCTAGGATTGCCTCATTGCCTGGATGCCTGGCTGAGACGTCGTGAAGCGACTTGGCGACTAGGCTAGTGGGTCGATTGAAGTGGCCTTGGGCCCAATTAAAAATAACCAGGTATTTTGAATTTGCTATTTGGGCTAGGCCTCAGGCCCAGGCCCCACTAGCCTGAGGCCCAGCTCCGCCTTTGACTAAGTTACAAAGATTTTTATATGAATCCTAACAGAATTAACATTTCTTTTTTTAAGAACTAGGAGCATTGAATAAATTATAAAACTATAAAGGGTGGACATAGGGAACCTAAGCCAACCATCCAAATCAAAAGGGGTATGAAAGGATTATATGCTAGATTATTATTTAGCACTATACTAGTCATCAACCCATTCATTTGCACGAGCTAGCTTCTTAGATAAAGTCACTTGGGTATGTTATTTTGGTTTATAGGTGATAGACACTATAACTTGGCTTTGTTAGATAGATGCCAAATCCTTTCCTTTTCTCAATTAATTGAAATTGTTTTGTAGTTTATAATTAGTACATGTAATAGATCTTGTTATGAATTTTAATATTTTTGCAATTTAGCATTTTAATTCACATACAAATCAAATCTTTAATCATCATTTAATTTATCCCTAATTCACATATTTTTGGAATGTATTTTGGGTGGATTTTTTCTTTCATTTTTAGGTTGGACTTCATATAAAAATCTATTTTCTATTTTCATTTATTATTATTCCAAATTTATTGTTCTAAATTTTCGTTATTTATAGATTTACTTTCGAAATCGTATGGAAGTCGATTTGCTAATTTTATTTAACTGTTTATTTCAAATTTCAGTTAATTTAGATTGTACTTGACATAGACTCTTTCTTTTAATCTAAGCCATTATAACTCGGGTATTTTTTATTCTAAATTTTATTTCATTTGGCTTATAATTGATATGGCTCTTTGTTTTAGTTAGCTATTACTATTATAAATTTTATTTATTTATGGATTTACTTTGGACATCGTATGGAAGTCAATTTGCTAATTTTCTTTAATTGTTTATTCTGAATTTCATAATTTAGATTATACTTGATATGTTCTCTTTCTTTTAATCTAAGCCGTTATAACTCTGGTATTTTTTTATTATGAATTTTAGTTAATTTGGCTTATAATTGACATGAAGTCTTTGTTTTAATTTGCTAAATTTTATTTAATTATTATTTTATATTTTATTTATTTACATATTTACTTTAGAAATCGTATAGAAATCAAATTGCTAATTTTTTATTTCATATTCTAAATTTTAGTTAATTTATATTGTACTTGATATGGACTTTTTCTTTTAATCTAAACCGTTATAACTCGGCCCCGGTAGATAGGCTACCAGATCTTTCTGGTTAACGTTGGAGCTTCCTCAGAGTGCCTAATTAGTATAGGTATAGATTCTTGTACATGGCAAATATCTAAGGGTCATAAATAGTTCGAGATGTTTGTGAGAATGCAAAAATTCATTGTACTTTTTTGAGATTGTGCTTAAAGAATTTGCAATTAGCTTTGCCAATTCTTTCTCTCTCGTAGTGATTGTTTCGACATCATTTTTGAGCAGTGCTTCTATACTTCCCCTCTCAATACAAGTTACACAAATCTTGAAGCAAACGAAAGTGTAAGTAATCACCATCTACCATTCATTCATGCTTTAATATTTGTGCAACTTTAAAAAAACATAGAAGCACCTCTCATCATTTTTTTGCTCTCCCTACGATATTCATCTCCTTCGTTCTTGATACTACGTACACACATGCCTTATCTCGTAACTTTGATTCGATCTAGGTGTTACCGGCATAAGGAGAGTTATCAACAGTGTGCAATCTCCTCTTAAGTCCAATAATTAGCACTATAGTATACTTTTGTTTACTTGATTATGGTAAATAGAACAATATAGCCATATAGGTCTGAATATTAGCTGCCCAAGTACACGTGATCAGTGTTAACAATATCAATTTCGGAAAAACTGTTCGAAAATCGGAAATATTGAGCCAAAACTTAATTGCCAGAAACTAAATGGTTAACAAATCAAAAAATTTTGGAAAAAAAAATTTTAAAAAAAATCAATTTTCACCGATAATCAGCAATAATCGACCGATCAAATGAACTTTTTTGATGGCTGATTTTTTGAGCGATTTTTGTCGATATTCATCAATTTTCGATTGGTTTACAAAATATAAATTTTTCAATTTTTTTTAATTGAATCGATTTTGTGAATGGTTTCTGATTTCGTATCGACTCAATAAGAGCTAATATCATCAATAAGCTAAACCGCACGTGATGCCAGTCCACACCTCAGTGTGCATACGCTGTCAGCAACGAAAAACTGCGCGACATCACTACGAGGCGACGCTGATAGTGGAACATCAGAACATGCATGCCATTGACTTCCATCGCTTTCAGAATTCAAACTTGTCAGCAACTAGCGACTTGGTGGAGGGATACTCGAGATGTACTACTGATATATAAGAGGTTATCGGTCTCGAAACATGAAAATTTTTGAAGGGTGTACATTTCACTTACGTAATTTTATAGTTTTGTATAACAATTTTATGATATTATAAATCTAATATATATTTAAAATTTGCTAAAATGTATAATACAAATAGTTCTAATATCTTACAAACTCCAAACAACTAAAATCATAATCAATTCAATCAATAAATTTGATTTACTGAAGATGTAAGGTCCTGATAGTGTTCAAACTTTTAGGGGTGCAGGTGAATACTCGATTACTCGGCACCCTACTAGATCCACCCCAATTTTTTTTTTTAAAACAAACGGCATGAGCTCTGCCATGCATCAAGGAGAGAAAATGTTTGAGCAATGTCGCTGCCAACGGTTTGATCAAATAATGAAATAGAAAAGCTACTGCACTGACAGAGATTATTAATTTGACAACTAACTAGTAGTGAGCAGCCTTCAGTCATTTGTCATCCGCCCCTGATTGGTCTTGGTCTTGCATATTTCCAGTTTGTCTTGTTCGATCCTCTCCTCCATGATATATTTAAGTACGTATCCGTTGGTTTTAATGTTCACTACATCACATTAGCAGTCAGCTGCTAAGTTCGTTTCCTAATCATATTGATTACTAGAAGTTGGCAGTTTGCTGCAGTTTTCTCATCTTTTTGACCGGTTGCATCTACAGGTAGTTGTCATACTAGCTTTAGATTATGGCCATACGTTGCCCTGACTGTGCCATTATCCTTCACTTTTGAGAGGAGGGTAATGAAATCCATTTCTACTGGACTGGAGTCCTGCTCTCGTTGTCGTAAGCATTTTGCTGAATCACTCGTTATCTCATTCGAGTGGTAGGAAAATTCCTGTGAAGCTCAACTAAATTTCCAGCATCTTCAGAAAAGGGCTGCAAGCACAGCACTCTTTTTGCAATATAGTCATTGGAACTATGTGGGTGCAAGAAGTACCAAGAACACTTCCAAACAGCTGGTTATCTTGTGGATGGACGATTGGACGGTCGAAGCATTCTAACCTGGTTCAGGAATCGAAGCAATTCATGGAAGAGCTCCGTGAGGATGAGATACTGGAGAAAGGAAAGATTGGGAGAGAAGGAAATAGGGCACTGCATGATGAGTTAGCACAAGATGCAAAAAGAAGATGCCAGTGAGCGTCCATGGTGTGGATCGCATGAGGGAAAGATTTTGTCGTGCCTATTGTTTGTAGGGACAGTAACACTAGCTACCTACCAGATAAAACTAGGGCAGAATGGGGACATTTCTCCCTTTCCTTCGAAGAAAACATACATAAAACTGCCGACTATTCATTAAAAATGGATCAGTAAGAAAAATTAGATCATATTTGGGAGAAAACATACATAAAACATTTCTCCCTTTCCTTTGAAGAAGACATACATAAAACTGCCAACTATTCATTAAAAATGGATCAGTAAGAAAAATTTTAGAGTATACATGAGATGGGGACATATATACATACATACATACATATAGAGAGAGACTCGGAAATAGAGGTCGGCGTCGTGCCGTGCCGTGCCGGCTCGGCCCGGGCCCATCGTGCTTCGGGTCGAAACCGTGCCGTGCCACGACGGCCCATCGTGCCGGGGGCCGTGCGCCGACTCACTTTTGGCGAGCCCAAGCCCGGCCCATTTGCGCCGTGCTGCCGTCTTGCGTGCCGGTCCAAGCCCGACCCATTTTTACTATTGTGACGAACAAAGAAATAAAACAAATCACTACTACTAAACTACCTATTTTAATTACATAAGAGACTAATCACATCAACAAAATGTCAAACATAAATGCAATGCTTGAAGATGTCTGAATCAACAATATCCGCCAACTTTTAAGCCTTAATCCGTGATTTCGTTCGTTCGTCTTGCGAAGACGGCCCGGCCCAAATCAAGCTGTCGTGCCGCGTGCGTCGCCCGTCGTGCCTAGTTCGGGCCCGTGCATATATGCGTCTTGGCCGAATCGCGCCGTGCCGTGCTTTGTACCGTGCCATACCATCGTGCTTCGGACCGGCCCAAAAAAGCCCGGCCCAATGCCCACCTCTACTCGGAAACCAAGATCTAAACAGTACCACCAAATCGACATAAAAAAATTTGCGAAGAAAATAATGACTTTACTGGACCCAGCTTTTACCGACATGGCAGACTTGTTGCATGTGGGCCGAAAAAACTAGGGCCAGCTTGGCCCGTCCGTAAATGCCTAAACCCGATCGCAGCTGTGGCCAGTCCACTCGTTATCTATTTGCTAACGCAGGCATTTTATTTGGTTTGAGCCTTTAGACGTGATCCAAGTGGTATAAACGGGAAACTGATGGAGGAATCAACCCGCGGCCACCATGCACGTTTCGTCGCGTGGAGAGCGTCCGAAATAGGTGTGGAAATCGAGCTCCTCCACTCGATTCGCGGTAAGCTCGTTAAGATAACAAGTCGATTCAATTCGATTCATTATCTTAATAAGCTTAAACTTTAGCTCGGCTTGGCTCATTAAACTCATGAGTTGGCTTGTTAAGCTCGTTCAGCTTCTTACACATTTCTCTAATTCTCTTGCAAGTTGCAACTTTCAATTCAATTTGTCGTGCTAAAAATTAGTCATCACAAGGCTTTGTAAACTGAATTTAAAGATAATGATTTTATCAAAGAACCACACTATATGTAATACAATTATATAACAACGGGAGAACACTAAGTGCGTATCTTTTCATATTTTGTACCCCAAGTAGGATGGATATCGAGCTGACTCGACTCGACTCGGTTAACTCGTTAAGATAACGAGCCAGCTCGACTCGATTTGTTATCTTAACGAGCTGAAAACTCAACTCGGCTCAACTCGTTATAAACTCAAGTTGGCTCATTAAGCTCGTTATAAATGTGAGCAACAAAGTATGCATTAGATACCTCAAACACTCAAACATAGGATTATTGTCATGGGATTACTGCAGAACAATGATGGATAGAAATGACTAGAAAATGGAAATTCATAATTCATAACATTCAGCTAGAGGTGCTCAAATATAGATGACATTCCTAATTACAACAGGTGTAGTACAAATTAATGAAGAATATAGATGATCGATAGGCTAAACTGTAAGGCAAACTCGAAAAAAGACAGCAAGCTTATCTACTACATATTAGAAATATCAAGTTCCTACATGGGTAAGATGTAGGAAAAATCCGTATTTAATACAACACATAGTTCGTATTTACGAAATGGTACAACAATCTCACGTAATTACAGAAAAACTCACGTTCACCGGTTACCCAGGAACCGTAGATGTATCAACAGCACCCCAGGAACCGGTGATGCCGTATTTGGGTCGCCCGGAGCCGTAGAAGGCCTTCTACGGTGGACGGGGAGCCGTAGACGCCTTGTACGGTGGATGGTGAGCCGTAGAAAGGCAACACGCTGGACGAGGTGCCCATGGCCGGTTGCTGAGCCGAAAGGAGCATTTGGCACCTGGCACCGTTCATTGCATGTGTGAAAGGGCATCGTGCAGGTGTGGGACTGGGTCCTTGGCAGCAACCGGCCATGGAGTGCCTCATCGACCATGCGTAATTTGGCCGGTTGCCCATCCACCGTAGAAGGCCATCTACGGCTCCCCATCCACCGTACAAGGCATCTCCGGCTCCCCGTCCACCGTACAAGGCCTTCTACGGCTCCGGGCGACCCAAATACGGCTTCACCGGTTTCTGGGGTGCCGTTGATACATCTACGGTTCCTGAGTAACCGGTGAACGTGGGTTTTTATGTAATTACGCGAGATTGTTGTACCGTTTCGTAAATACGAGCTATGTGTTGTATTAAATACGGATTTTTCCGTAAGATGTATATTGCATAAGGCAATACAAAGCTTTTTTTTTTCAAACTCGTTAAACTCGCTAACTCGCTCGTTAAGCTCGTTAGCTCGCTCGTTTAACTTGTTAACTTAACGAGCTCAAAAACCAATTCGACTCGACTCGTTAAGTAACGAGTTCGAGTCAGAGTCGAGTCAAATTTCCGAGTACTCGTTAAACTCACGAGTTTCGAGTTTTTTTTTCCACCCCTACCCCCAAGCATGATTGCATAGCATATATTGCCAGTAAACAAACCACAATGATCCCTTAGACTGATCAAAGTGCATGACGCATACACACTACAAATTTTCATGCAAAAGTATCTAAGTTATTCAAATGCAAATCACATACAACTATCAACAATCAAATACTACAACTCAGAGATTCTCCCCCTTAGCATTATCACAGTCCCACATCCAAGCTAAAATAAATGTAGATGTATGCGGTCACCAATCGAACACACATTCACACCCAAACCATAACAGGAATGCAACCAAAAGTCGCTAATTTGCCCCATTTATCTACAAAACCCTGACAGATGCTAAATTTCTCCCAAATATGATCTAAGGACACCCCAAAAATCTAAAGTTCCTTACAGTCCTAATCCAAAAATTCTTTGGAAGGGCAATATTTCCCACAATTCGCGTACAAAAAAACAAAAGATACAAATTTTAGCATCAGATCGAGGGGGCTCACCAGATCGGGAGGGCCAGCGGTGGTGCGAGCAAGTCGAGGGGAGCGACGACGCGAAGATGGAGGTGACGGAAGGATGGGTGGACGGCTGGAGGGGAGGATGGGTGGACTGTTGGAGGGGAGGAGCAAGGGCACCAGCGCCAGCAAGTCGAGGTGGAGGTGGAGGCGACGGGAGCAAGGGCGAGGATTGGCGGCGGCACAAGCAAGGGGAGGTGGAGGCTAGAGTGGAGGCGGGGAACAGCGAGGTGGAGCAAGAGGGCACGGCGAGGCGGCGACGGGGAATGGGGAGGTGGCGGCGGGGCACGAGCACATCGAAGCGGCTGAGCCGAGGGAACTTGGAAGGGATTATGGCATTAGGCCATGGCGCCAACAAATTTTGGAGCTGGGAACGGAGCCGAGGGAACTAGAAATGGAGAAGACGAAGGTTTGAGTGACCGTCCGAGAGAGCGAATTTTGGAATCTTAGAGTTTGGAAGTTTGGCTCGTTAAACTCGTTAGCTCACTCGTTTAAATTGTTATCTTAATGAGTTTAAAACATTGCTCGACTCGACTCGTTAAGAAACGAGTTCGAGCCAAGTCGAGCAAAAATTTTAAGTACTCGTTAAACTCGTGAGTTTCGAGGGTTTTTTTTTGCACCCCTAGTCCGAAATGGTTAAGCTCACATCTGTCTACTTCCTTTGATCCTTTCTAGTGAAAAGAGTGACGGAAGATGGCCTAGAGCTTCTTCTCGTCTCCCCACCAGGGTTTCAAAATTTGGCGAATTTTGGTTCTTTCGGTGGGCCCTGAAGTATATTTTTTCTAGATATATTTTGATGGATTTATTTGAATTTTGTGGGCAAATATTGTCCAAAAATTCAAATTTTGGTAAAATGTTGTCAAAAACTCAAATTTTTGTTAACCATTTCAACCTAAAATTACATCAAAATTTATAAAATAACTGCATTTTGGTGATTTCGGTGGGTTCAAAAAAGACATAAAAAGAAAATTCGAAACCCCCTCCTCAACGCATGCTCCCCACCCACATCTAGCTATAGACTCCCACTGTTAACCACACCAAGAACGAGAGCTGACCACTGTTTTGGCTGGCCCACCTCCTCTCTCTTTTTTTTCAAATGGCTCCCTTCCAAAAGATATTTCTGGATCTAGCCCCCTTTCCACTCTCCCCTAATTGCTGGAGGGCATCCTACACTCCCCCTCCGTGGCACCATTCCTTCCGCGCACCCCGCGTTCGCTCCCACACACGACGTGCCTGCTCCCGTGCTTCCCCTCCGTGACGCCACCTCCTTCCGCACCTTCAAAGCGCCGCCTGCTGACACGCTCAGCGTCAGCTCCTGCGCTGTCGGCCTCCCGCACTGCAGCACCACGGCACGCCGGCCTTCCGTGCTCCTTGGGCGCGGAAGAGAACATGTGTCGTCTCGCACGCCTTTCGTGGTAGAGAATGGTGTTAGATTTGAAAAAAAAATTTGGGAGGAAGTTATTTTTGCTAGAACAGTGATAACTTTCAAGAAGGAGAGGATATATACAAAGCTAGCTTCCGTCGTAGCACTGCAAAACTGGGAGTCTGGGACCGAACCTATCCTGCCATTGTCAGTCGTCTGCGCAACTCGCCATTTTGTATCTACCCACGTTTCACGTGGTAGCTATATAAACTCATCCTACGAACCCATATTAGGATTCACCGATTCAAGATTCAGGATAAGGAGGGAAGATGGCCGCGCTAGCACCGGCAAATTCCAAGCAGAAATACAGGACTGCATTGTATTGGCCGTGCACGGCCTTCTCTGCTGGAGGAGGAGTGCACGCGCAATGGCACGGCGGACGCGCCAGAGAAGAAGGCGCGCGCAGCCGGACGCAGCGACAACGCCTCGTGATCAGACACAAAGCAGCCGATCGACCAGGCAAGGTCCTTCGATCGTGCGCGGCTGCGAGCGCAACACGGCCGGCCGGGTCGGCGCCTCAAGATAAACGCGTGGTGCGCCTGCGCCGGTAGATATCGCCGGTCCGTGCCCGTCCGTGCATGCATGCTCCGATCGATGCGCGGCACGGCGCCTCCCATGTGACGATCCGAGGAGGCGGGCATCTCCCAACAGGCATTCCCGGCAAGTGGCCTGGCCGTTGTCACGTCGCCGTGTCTGCTGCATGTTTGCTCCGCGCAAAGATAGGGCCCAATCCCATGCGGCGATGCATGCATGTCGCTCGCAGCAGCTCTGGCTCATGTTCGATCCGTGTGCAACAACTTGCACTGAATTATTGGAGGGGCGGCTAGCTTTCTAGCTGGATATGTTTTGTTCAGCCGCCGTACACTGTACTGGTTGAGTCTGAAATTTGGTTTGATATTTTTGCTAGAAAAAACACAATTTCGGTTTTTCGGTAGTGTTTTTAAAAAATTGGATGGCTACGAGTCGTTGGTTTTTTTTTTGCAAAACCACGAAGAAGGATCTATTCGTGTTTGAACAAAAAAATGGTAGAGGATCTGGTCGCGAATATACGAAACTAGGGGTTATTTTTAGAAATAACTGGTGGAAGAATCTAACTATAATTTTAAAATTCGGTGGAAAGATCTAACTGTAATTTTAAAAATTTTAGATGACCTTTTTGCACCAAAAAAAAAATCGCCACATGGCCTCCGTGATTGCTCGGCAATCCATAGATATAGATAGATAGATAGATATGCATATTTCAGATCTTATGCTCCGAGTTTGACGTCTATTTTTGACGTCTGTCTTCAAAATAAATAGCAAATAATTTGACGCCTGCCATCGATGTGAAATTACTGGACTCAATGGTCTAGCACTCAAAATGCTGCTGCTGCTGCTGCAGCAGCAGCAACAACAACAATAATAATAATGTTAAATGTATCCACAAGCAAAGCAATGTTTCGACAAAACATTTTTTTGATTAATTTATTATTACAATTGGCAACAGCAAAAAGAAAATAACAGTGGGATTATTAATTCCGCGTAGGAATATCGGCAACCAATAATTAGAGAAACCACAAACAGCCATTTTGACTGTTCACCCATCAGAAACACAACCTATAGAGACATGCTTGAACCCCAGCACACGATCAGCATACAGTCGACTTCAGTTTACCTTCCTGCAGTTCAATCTGACCTCCATCGGCGTCCCGGCCGCCGGCATGAGGCCGCCCATCCTCACAATCGCCTTGGCGAAGTCGGCGGCGAACATGCCGGCGTTGCCGCAGTACTTCCTCACCAGCGCGTCCTGCGACCCGCCGTTGGACAGCTCCTGGTCGGAGTGGAACAGGCCCTGTTTGCTCACCAGGTTCTGGTAGTAGGCGTTGTCGAACTTCTCCGGGCTCTGCACGTCCATGGGAGCGAGCGTGCCATCGCCGCCGGACTGCGGGCACGTCTGCTGCCGGAGCGCCGCGAACGACGCGTTGATGTTGGCGTCGTTGTAGATGCGGTTGCGGAACGTGGTGCACCGGGCCTGGCCGATGGTGTGCGCGCCCGATAGCGCCGTCAAGTCGCGCGGCGAGAGCCCCTTGTTGCCGAACATGGTGATGAGGGCGGCGAGGCTGGACCCCGGCCCCGGGAGGTTGGAGTTGGCTGCGTCCTGGCTCGCCGTCAGGGCGTCGCGGCGGCCGAGCTGCACCGTCCACGTCGGCCCGCCGAGCTGCAATGATGTTGGACGTCAAATCAGTAGCTTGCGAAGTGTTGCATTGTATCAGCTTACTCATATAAGCTTTGGTTGATGCGTGGATGAAACATAATTACCAGGTTGACGCCGTCCCGAGCGGCGAGGGCGAGGATGTCGGCGCAGGAGACTGTGGCGTTGCAGGACGCCTCGACCTGGGTCTTGATGGTGTCGATCACCTCGTACCCGCGCACCGAGTTGGCGTTCGGCCCGGCATTCTTCTCGCCGGTGAAGTTCGCGGTGTCGTCGAGCAAGATCGACGCGTCGCAGCCCTGCACCCGAAGAACACACCACACAATTCAGATGAGGAACCATATAGATATATATAGCGAGTACGAACACACATTGCAACTGATGACAAAATGGTGGCAACAGTGTCTCACATTGACGAAGCAGTCGTGGAAGAACATGCGGAGGATGGACGCGCCCATCCGCGGCTCCGCTGCGACAGCCTGCACCATCACAGTCCGCACGATGCTCTGCAAGTTCGGGCACTTGTTGTCGTAGAACCTCGACGACAGCGGCCCGCCCACAGCGCCGGCGCAAAGCGGCGCCAACACAACAGCAACCATGAGCAAGCACCTTACTACAGTTGCCATAGCTAACAAGCTAGCTTCCAAGTACAGTATAAGCTAGTGAGTAGCAGTGATACATTCAGATGATTGTGCTGCTGGTTGATGGGAAGGGAAGCACGAAGAAGGCGCGTATATATAGTGCGCGCGTCTCCGGCTTGGTAGTGCTTGCATGGCGGCGTGGCCCATGCACATATGGGCGCAAACACTCCGGGAAGAAGATTCCGTGGGCGAACTCCTGAACTCGCGCTGGATTAGTTGACTAATTTGCATGCTGTGGCCTGGCGGGGAGGCGACGGTGGGCAGATTAAGGTTGGACTGTACTGTTCCCTAGCTAAAACAAAGCAAAACAAGATCGGATCGATGTAGAGGACGATGGTTTGGTTTCGCGCATGTTCGCGAACTCGTGTATGTAAATTGCAACTTGGGCGTGCAGAATATATCGGAGCAGTTGACGCAGTGGAGGGTATGCAATGCATACATGGAGACGAAGTGTGGACGAGTCTTGGAGATGACGGGTATATGCAGGGACGACTCTGGCTTATTACGTATGCTCGTAAAATTGCACAATTCCTGGAGCATGACTAGCATGATAAAGGAATCAAAATGCATGTACGTACCAGCCTCTCAACTCTCCATTTTCTTTAGATCGAATATACGGTGTTCATCTCGTGCAAAGGAGGTGTATATATATGTAGCCATGTAGGTAGTGGTGGAAATCCAGCAAGTTCTTATTTTTAGAGTTTTTTTTTTGAAATTAACACAATTTGATTTAATATAACTTTATTTATAATTTAAAAGTATTTTTAGAATTGAGCTAACGAGCCGAGTCGAGCCTGGACAAAAACCAATTTTATTCGAAATTGACTCATTCAATGTTTAATCAATAAACAAATATAATTAGAGTAATTTTGAGCCGAGCCAAGAAGCCTAAATAAGCTTTTTTTCGAGCACTTTTTTTTTGTAGTTTAATTTGCAGCTATCTTAGTAAAAAGCTCACCAGTGTAAATAGAACAATCTAGTCAGCGCCTTGAGTTGGAGCACTTTGAACATTTTATATTATGAGCATTTGTCTTGAGCTGATAAGTTAGGCGCGAACTGAGCACGAGCCACACTATTTCTCTTTTTAAAAGGAGTAAGCTGCGTGAGTGCGTCAGAGCTGCAGAGAACTTTGCTCATCTTCCGAGACAAACTGATCAAGCTGCAAGTCCAGCCTATCAAGGCTTTGGTTTCCTTGCAGTCCTAGTCACAATCATGCTTCGTCACCTACTCGCAATATACTAGTACATGTTGCTTCCGCTGATGAGCTGTTAATTTGGTACGCTTGTCAGTACTAGACTGGTATGCCAATGAAACTTACGCAAACAAACTCACTGTGTAAGTGTTTAGTTGCATTTACGTCCTGGATGCAATATGCTGACATAAAATTGTGCACTCAACTGAACCCTTCTGCAGTATTTACCGGGAGAATCTACTCCCTGCCGAGTGCCAAACCTCTGGGCTCGAGTTATTTCAGAATTTGACACTTAATTTGCAAGCCTTTCAACTCATTTGGATGACATATGAGACCATCTGTGTGTATAACAGTGAATCAGAGTGTCAAATTCCAAAATACGAATTTTAAAACGTATCAAATTCTAAAAACTCTCGTGAGGCTGTAACATCCCAACATTTTCAAAAATTAGAAAAATGAAAATCTAAGATTTGAAAATAAAATCAAATAGCAATTTTAGATTGGAATCAAGAATTTAATTTGAAATTTGATATCCTCATATCTTTTCCCTAAAATTTGACAAAAAGTAAATTCAATTTGGAAAATTCTTTTCCAAAAGAACAAATTATTAAAATGAGATTCAAAGATGATCTTAATTTTTAATAAACATCTTTTCTAAATTTGTAAAATCATTTATTGATTTCCTTCTTTGAAAAGGGAATTGATAAAAAGATAAGAAGTAAAAGATGAAATGGTAAAATGGTAAAAGATGAAAGTTACCATAGTAAATTTTAGATAACCTTAGAATGCCCTAGAAACAACCTTGGCTGGTCAAAAGTAGGTGTGAAATCATTTTGCAAGATGATAAGATAAAATAATTGGAGAACCTTATCTTTGACCAGGCCCTTGTTAGAATTTTGGAGAAAAATGTAGAACTCTCCAGCACCTAATATTTTTACCATGTGAGATCAGTAACCTTATCCTCATCCACAAAAATTTAAAAAAATAAATAATTGATTTTACTATTTATTCATATTTATTTATTCCCATCCTGAAAATCAGCAAAATGGAGTAAAAGAATTATTACAAAATAAATACTAAAGTTTAAGATTTGAAATTTTTGTTGAATGTCCCTGACAACATTATAAACCTTGTGTAAAAGTTTCAGAAATTGATAAGTTGAATTAGTCCCTCAATAAAATCAAATTCCGAAATAAAAATTTTGTACAGTCCTGATTGTCAGAATTTTAATTAAATAATTACAACGAATTATCTTCTCAAATTTTTACAGTAGCAATATAACTTATCCAGGACTCTGCATAAAAATCTACGAAAAATCTAGACGTGATCTGGCCACCCTATTAAATAGCTTTTCGCTGATCTGTCTGCAAACCGACTTAAATTGCATCCCACTTGCAACTTGGACCCACCTGTCAGCTTTGTCTTCATCCTCAGGCCTCCCCACGCAGCAGCTCGAACCAGCAGCAACCTCTCACTGTTTTTGGTCAAAGCAAAGCAAAAATCAAGCCCCCAAACCGACCTTGCTCGCCTATAAAGCTCCCTCATGCTCCTTGGTACATTCTCCTCCACATATGAGCTCCAAACTCCACCTAAGTCATCCCAAATTTCACCATGGCCGAAATTTCCTCTATGCTCAAGCTACTGCCATACTCCCTCTCCAAAGCTCCATTCCCAAATTAACTTGGCGTGAAGCATCACTACTGATCTTGGATCATTTCCCCTAAACCAATTTAAGTGCCCCTTTGCCGTAGAACTCGGCCACCAAGCACCATCTTGCACTTTAGTTCATCTCCATGGCGCCACCACCATGGACCATCTCAGCACAAACCAATGCCACCCATGGACTCCTTGTGACCTCGGGTTTCCATTTTTGGCTTCGGTTCTTCCTCTTCATGCTTGCTTCACCGCCGGCCAAACCTTGCAGACCCTCCCATGGTGTGTACTGTAGCTCGAGCTACTGTAGCTGCGAAAGGCTTGGTCCATTTTTCATTCACTGATCAGTGGCCCCAAACCAAAGGTAGCTCAAGCACTTCAGTAGTTTCCATGTTGCTTATTTAGGGATCAACAGTACCTAGATTGTAGTATGTGTTTTAGTTTGTTACAAGAAAATTTTATTGTTTATTAGCTACTAATTAGCATTCTGGTTGCTAGCGCTTCTAGTCAATTGTGTACAAACAAATAACCATAGCGTCATAGCATAAGTATGCTTAGTTCTAGCTAATTGTTAATGTCTTGTGGTACTATCCGAATGTACCGGCATGCATATATAATCTCTAAAAGCCCTCATATAAGGTGTTGCAAATTAGAATGATGTTTGCATATATTATTTATCTTAGATTGAACCAAGTTCATTTATAGCTTGTTATCCATATACAACAATCAATATGTGTGTCTTTCCCAAATAAATGATAATAGGCAAGAAACTAGTTAGTATGTGTTTTACGGGTCCAGAGCATTTAATCCTATAAAAATACAGTGTTTAACTTTAGTTGAATCAAGTTCCTATATAGCTTCATCTTCCATTTACAGAAAGTAAGCATATACATATATCACGTCATGCAAATATCACAGGCTCAAAATAATATTATATTATAAAATATCAAGTAGTCCTTTTGTTTTGTTATAGATGAAACTAAAATAAACAGTGGCTAGCTAAATGATTAAGTTCATAGAAGTTATAAACTTGTTCAATATTAGTTACCAATTATTTTGGCTGACTCGATCATAACTAGAAAGTTAAAAGAGGGAGTATCTTTTGGTCTAAAACTAGCTACGTGTAGAAATTATGCAAATGAAATCCAAATTGAATGGAACTTATTTTATTTGAACCCTTGTATAATATTCTATCCAAACATGCTATTATATTTAAATTTGAAGTTGGTTTGAATTATTTTCTGCTTAGGTTTGTTCTCAATATGATAAAGATTCGAATAATCATAACTTATTTAAAATAAGTCCAAATAATATGAAACTTGTTTTGTTATGCTAGTTAGACTGTAGAGAACATGATTATGCAAAAATACTTAGGGTGTACCATGCATCATTTATATTTTAATAATTAGTGATCTTAAGTATTGTTTTAGATCATATTCAAAAATTAACCTTTGTTTGAACCAAACTCATAAATAGATTATTATTTAAGGCATGAAGACTTGAGTAGTTATAATACATAAAAGAAGCTCCTAGACTCCCTTATGAAATCGTAATACCTAGCCATGTAAGAATATTTTATAATTGATTAGATCTAGATTAGGTTAGTGAATAATCATGCTAATCAAATACTAGTATAATTGAGATACACATGTGAGCAATAGTGCATATAGAACCTATTAGGGATAAATCATAATACAAGACTTTAATGTTTCGAAAATGATTAGATTCAACCCTAGTCTATGATAGTTTCAATTTGTACATCAGATTCTAGTCATAGTGTACCTTTAGCCCTTAGTTAACATATGTTTCCATATAATAGATGTAGCATAATTTAATAGATGAGCTAATATGACCCAAATGCTATAGAACTAATATTGAAATATCCTTAAGGTGAAGACCCTATTAATCTGCAAGAATGATTGCATATCATTTTTAGTCGCAAACCTAAGGATTAACTATCCATAACTTAAGAAGTGAATAGGGCATCACCGATAAGTACTAATAGAACCAGCTTTAGAAAGTACTTCCTAAAGCTAGACTATTTCATTATGTAGAAGTAATTCTATTATAACCTACTTTGCAACTGAACCCTATTCAAAACATAACACTGCACATTATGAGCCCTAAAAAGCCCATAATATATATAAGTCAATAACTTTGCTCAATAATTAGTACCATAGGTTAAGCTTTACCAGCATTAATGATTAATTGTTAGACACCTGACATTTGCTTAAGTTGAACCCTGCATGCACAAGTGATTAATTGTGACGTCTGTTATTACTTAAATTCAATAATGCAAGTTATACCTGCCTTCACCCTGTGGTTTTATGTCATAATTTAAATTAATATAAACAATCTTAGCTTCCTGAATCCGTAAAATAAAATAAGACAAATCATAATGAATAGGTGTCGTGTGCGACATACTCCTCAATCTATTAATCAGTGATAAAAACCCAACGTGGTAGGAGTATGCTCAGTTGTACGATCACAAAACCCTAACTGCAACCATGCTTGTTTTATGTAATGTTTGTTATTTGATTTTCCATCTGATTTCCTTTTGCCCTTATTGAAAATGTTATTTGCTATTTGCTATCTTTTCCGCCATACGACGTGTAGAATCCGACGTCTCGGACTTCGTCGTCGACAATCTCAAGATTACGTCTTCGACTCGTCGCTAAAGACAACAAATAGCAAGGCAAGCACCCCTTGATCATATTGATCCTAATTTTCCATAATTAACTAAAATGTTAATTAAAACTTGCCTGCATATGCTATGTTCCATAAAATTGTATTTGGGTACTGGTAGAAATACCTTATCATTGATAAACTTCCTCAATTGATATTGATATGTGAACCTTGATAACCCTAGCTCGTGGATAGACACTTGATGTCAAAATGGGTATAATCGATTATTATATGCATATGCTTAGCCATGCTTTAGACTGGGAACACGAACAGATGGTTATACTGCTCGTGGAACTCAAATTGTAGATATGATGAACTCTGTTCATGGACATGTTGGAATATCGTGATTATTGAAACTTTCTTTTTCTGAAAACAAAACTATGATTTTGATGCGGGTGATTATTGGCAATAGCCGGAAGTGCAATTAATGATGCACGTAGATAGGGGGAGATCTATCGCCCGTGTCGTATAAGAACCGAGCTGGTGTGTTGTTTTCAGGCCAAGATAAACGTACATCCACAAGTACTGGAGTGGGACAGTCTTAACCTATTAAAATTATTTGGAACTAGCTTTGCACATTGGTAGGCAGTTGTAGCACGGGCATTCCGGATATAGGTTTGCTCGAGGGAGGTGTCATCACCGAGGTGTTGGCATCTGCCGTTGTAACGGTACGCCGCTGGCTATGAATTGGGGCTGTTGTTGTACCATTTGAGCCGCGGGCTCCTGAATACTATTGCTTCACCGTTTGTTTGCTTCCATCGTAGCCAGGGGTAACGTCATTGGGCTAGTGCAAAGTTAGGTTCAGATAATCGAACGGTTCCGTTATGAACTCTCTGGCGGCACACCAAAGGAAGTGTGTCTAATATGCATTGCCACAAAGGGAGGACATATCTTGTGGGTAAAGCTGTACAAACTCTGCAGAGTCTAAACCTAATCGATTAGCCGCGCTCTCGGTCATGAGCACTTGGTAAAGTCATCACATAGCTAGACATTTTCTATACTTTTATAAAACTGGACCAGATAATTTAGAATTGGTGAGTTTACCCTTACAGATGATTCAATACTTGACATTTCGTTGGCAAGGTTGAATTCAGCTGTTGTGCCTTGTGCTTGGCAAAATTAAATTGATTACAGTTATAATGGGAATGGACGTGTTATCACTCACGAAGGGCTGTGGGTATTTTGTTACATGTTATTCACAAAGGGCCGTGAGTAATATGTTTCATTTCACTCACGAAGGGATGTGAGTCTCTTATTTTGTTTATGTTATTCTTACATATTATTTATGTATTTACATACTTGTTATTTCATTTCCTTTACAAGTTTCGCTTTCACTCTATTATTCAGTATTTATAATTCAAATTTTGCTTTATGCAAAACAACCATAGAAACCCACTTTCTATTCAGCCTGCATATATTTCAGGTTTTGCAAACACTACAAGTCTTGCTGAGTACGCAACGTACTCACCCTTGCTATTATTGTTGTTTTTAGACAGGAACATCGACAATTACTCTGACGCAGGAAAACGGGATTATTAACGACGGTTCTTTCTAAGGCTTTACCTTGTCAGTTGCCTGTGGATTATGTGGCAAACTACAAGACATCTGATTCTTTTGGCTATGTTTAGTCGACCTTCTCGGTCATATTGTATCAATACTTCCGCTGTAATAAAATATGAAACTTTTGTATGGTTGTGATTCCAAATTGTGTTTTGTGCGTGCCAGCCACTGATCATGGGAATGGTACAGTATGCACATTAGAACCTTGCTTTTATGTTTGCACTGTAGCATAAAAGTGAGGGTCTTACAGAGGCTCTGGGCAAAGCTCAAGAAATAAAGTCTTATACTGCTGCATGCTACAGCTGCTCCTCATCAGCGCTGGTTGACGAGTACATAAAGGGCACGAGCGGGCCCCCAATTGTACGGCGCCGATCAAGGCACGACTCGTTGTCCCGCCGTTGGGACATGTTTACGCCTCCTTCACAGTTTGTAGCGGTAAACAGCGGCCCCACCGACAGCTTATCACCAGTGCAATCAGCACACACGTCACCCCAAGGACGCAGGGGCGGTCCAACGCCCGTTGGACCACCTCCCATCCAACGCCGTGTGCTGGCCGTCGGATGAGGATCCGATGGTCAGAAATAGATAAGTCTGAATTTTTGTTATTTTTGTGTACTTGTGTATAAATTCAAAAAAAAACTTCACAAAAATATGAATATTATATAATATACACCAGATTGAATATATATTATTTTCAAAATTTTTAGCTTAATATTTTTTATTTTAAAAGTGTTCTAAAGTATAAACTAAACTAAAAACTTTCATAAAAAAATTGAAAATAATATATGTTCAATCTGGTGTATATTAGATAATATTCATATTTTTGTGAAGTTTTTTCAAATTTATACACAGGTATACAAAAATAACAAAATTTTAGACTAGATCTATTCCTGGCCGTCAGATCCTCATCCGATGGCCAGCACAGGGAGTTGGTCCAACGGGCGTTGGACCGCCCCTGCTCCGATGAAGGAAAAGCATTCTCTTGCACTTCCTTTTTTTTCTACGAGGTCCTTGCATCTTCTATTTGTAAATACTTTATGAAGAGAAATATACACATCTCAAAGAGCCCTAGATCGCAATGCACTTCCTATCTTCTTGAAGGTTAATCCTCAACCCTGCTTCCTTTCTCAGCATCTCGACTTGAGGACACTTATACATTATAATCGATTCTTTTTTATCATCACAGTTGCTTTTGATGGTGATATAAAGTCTTCAGACAATGATAAGGAGACTATCACAGCCCGTTTCGTGTGATAGTGATAATATGGTTATCACAATCAGTTCAAAACTAGAACTAAATTAACTAATTGTGATAATATGGTGGTTAGCTTAGCCATGATCACACAGCCCATGATAGATACTCCAAGCAAAACAAAATCTAACAAGCATATTTCAATACCATGAGTTTAGTTGCTCCAACAAAGAGCACAGCGTCAACTAGATTAATGGCTCCTACTTTCCACAAAACAGAATCCAACAAGCATATTTCAATACCAAGAGGGAAAAGGAGAATATTCTCATAATGACAACCAAGGATTGGTAGTGCTAAATTATGTTCTATTTTGAATATTGATGTATGTTTCGCCCCTGGTCAATATTCATGTCTGGTAATATATGGTATTCACCTATAGGAATTTTGACGTAAATTATAGGAATTTTGACGTAAATTGGACAAGTCCTAACTACAAGAAAATGAGCTTCTGTATAAATAGTTAAATACTGTTAGCATGTCACATGAACTTAAGAAATCATAATCCATAGCATACACTACAAGAATCCAGTTTTGGGGCGAGTGTGGAAACAACAAACCGAGTGCACACTCGGGGAAGATGAGCCTATACCGAGTGTAATCTATTCTGAGTGTGCTCTCGCAAAATATCATATCTATTCCGAGAGGGCACTCGCAATAGGATCTATTCGTCCACGTAGGACAAAATAGTGCGAATGTACACTCGGTATAGATAACCAACTTGCCATGTCAGCGAAGGACTGTTTCGTCTATCCCGAGTGGGCACTCAGTGATGATTTCTCCCGAGAGTGCCCTCGGTGCACTTGTGGTCCTCTATCCCGAGAGGCCACTCAGTGTAGTATTAGACCGAGAGTGCACTCGGAGACAAAGACTATTAGGGCAACCACCTGCCTCACCCTATCCCGAGAGGCCACTCGGTCTCACCCTATACCGAGTGGGCACTCGCTACAAAGCACGGTATTACCATGTTTGGAATCTCACCCAACACCAGACGCTCCGCCATCCACAATCTACAGACGCCCTTTGTCTGCCGCCTCAGCCGCCCCCCCGCCGCCGCCTCTGGCCGCCCCCGCCGCCTCCCCTCCTCTCCGCCGCGCAGCGGCCAGCCTCTCGCCGGCCGCCTCCACCTCGTCTGGCGCCGCCGCCGCCGGCCTCCTCCCTCTGTGGCAGTGGCCCCTCCTCTGCCGCGCCGCCCTCCTCTGTCGCGCCGCCGCCCTATTCTGCCACGCCTCCCTCCTCTGCGCGCCGCCGCCCTCCTCTGCCTTGCGCCGCCCTCTGCGCGGCCGGCAGGCCTCCCTCCCTCCTCTTCGTCGCGAGGCTCGCCCAACCCGCCGTGCTCTGCTGACCATCCACCGGCCGTCGCCATCGGGTCGGGCACCACCATCCCCATCGCCGGCTCGCCTTGTCACGGGCGCCGCCATCCCCATCGCTTCGCTGCACAGACGCTCCCATCTTCGCTGCCATCACCATCGCTTCGCCGCACGCCCTCTCCTCGCCGCCATCCCCATCGCTTCGCCGACCGCCGTGATGCTCCTCGTTTCGCCTACCCGCCGGCCGCAGACGCCGCTTCTCCCCACCGCCCACTGGCCGGGGCTGGCCTAACCGACGCTCGCGACCACCACTGCCTTAACCGTCGCTCGCAATCTTCTCCATGCTTACTTTCGGTTGTATGTAATTTAGTTTCGGTTGTATGCATGGTAATTTTGTTTACCGTCATATATTATTGAATGTGATTGCTTTGGGTGCTTTCTAGGAGAGTCCCTGAGAGTGCACTCGGCGTAGCCTTATTCTATAGTTTTCCCCGACAGTGCACTCGGCGTAGCCTTGCTCTTGTTCTGCTATCGGAAACAATGTAAGTTAATAAATGCTAATTTATGCTTTACTTTCGGTATTATGCATATTTGTTTCATTATGGTTACTAATGTGTATGTTGATTTGAACGTGAGGAAACTAAATTAATGAATGCTAGTCGGTCATGATGGTTAGTTGATACCATGATCTTTTAATATTGTTGATATTATATTGATAATTGTCTTTTGTCTGCTGAGTGGATGTCCATGTTTTAGGGGAGGTGCTGCCGAAATTTTAGTGAATTCGACAACCTCACATCTTATTAAGTGGTCTTGCTGTGATTTGCTAGTATATTCTGCTGTCTTTTGGTTGAGGGTATAACATGGACTTGTGTTACAATAATACTTGTGTTCTCTTTTTTCATAGTGATATTCTTTCATTATATCGTAGAAAATAAAAAAAATTACAAATGTTTTTTTTTGTTTAGTTTGTTCAAAACAATGGCTGAAGATCGCTCTTGGATGTATACGGATTGGGAGAACGGGAGACCAAATATTAATTGGTTTAGAAAAACAAAAGAGTTTCTTAGTATCGCTTTTCCTGGGCCAAACTCTAATCAAATGTTGTCTAGTTGCCCTTGTCGTACATGTGGAAATTACAAGAAACAAGATCTTCAAACTGTATCAGGTCATTTAGTTAAGAATGGCTTTACACCTGACTACCTCGTGTGGATTTCACATGGAGAGGCAAGACCGTCTGTCCGGTCTCGTCAACATGAGGAGGTCGATGAATCTCACCATATGAGTGACATGTTGGAAGATGTCAGGGATGCTCATGAAGCATCAGAGTACACAAACGCATCTATTGCAGCAGATTCTTTCTTCAAATTGGTCGAGTCCACCATGCAGCCGGTGCATAAAGACACTAATGAGACTGTACTCTCTGCAGTTTCTCGTTTGATGTCTATGAAATCTCAGTACAACCTTTCAAATGCTGCTTATGATGCAAATCTCTACTATATAAAGTGAGAGTTTCTTCCCACGTCACATTAATTGCCCTGTTTAATTGCCATACTTAATTGCCCTGCTTAATTGCTATACTTAATTGCCCTGCTTAATTGTCCTACGCAAGAAACGAAGCGTTGCTTTAATTAGCCAGCTTTTGCAAGAAATGAAGCGTTAAAGATAGATGTTTGATCTTATGAAATACTCCCTCCGTTCCTAAATATAGGGCGTATAAAATATTTTGCAACTACCAAGGATGGTCAGTTTGGACTATTAATTTCCACACATACCCCTAATTAAGTGCTGGTAATTAATCGTGTGCCCAGCTTTTGCATGCATGCATGCCATTTAACTCCCTCCATCCTGCCTTGCGCTTGGAGAGAAGGAAAGGCTTGCATACGTGCATTTAATGCACGGACTCTACAATTCGTGCGTTGTGAGACGAGCACGCCAATTAATCCACGGGGTAGAAGAGGAAAATAAACACGATAGATGCCCTCGCGCCTTATAAAACGGATTTGCATGAATTTTTTTCTACGCCCTATATTTAGGAACGGAGGGAGTAGTATTTTTTTATTTTTATTTTTCGTTATCAATTTTGTTTTTCGTAGCAACGCACGGGCATATAACTAGTCTCAGTCTAATGCATGATCTTCTACCGGTCACGTCGGATTCAAAAATGCCTCGAACATTTAACGAGCCTAAACGATTGTTAAGTGGTGTAGGTATGTCGTACAACAAGATCGATGCTTGCGTAAAAGGATGCATGCTATTCTGGAAGGACAGCATTGAAAAGACAAAATGCGATGTGTGTGAAGAAGCACAGTACGTGCAGGTGGAGAATGATTCTGTAACAAGTCGTCGAAAACCAGTTGCAAGAAAAATTTTGCGCTATCTTCCACTCATTCCTCGACTTCAAAGGTGCTATATGGATGCCAAAACTGCCGCACTCATGCGATGGCATAAAGATGGACATAGAGATAAACCTGACATGATGGTACACCCGTCTGATGGTGAAGCTTGGAGACAGTTTGATCTTGACTTTCCTGACTTTGCCGCAGAATCCAGAAATGTACGGTTAGGTCTGTGCACAGATGGCTTCTCTCCATTTAGTTTTGCCGCTGCACCATATTCTTGTTGGCCTGTCTTTGTTGTTCCTTATAACCTACCTCCGACACACTGCATGAAGAAGGAATATGTGTTTCTCACTCTAATTATTCCTGGTCCGGAGCATCCTGGCAAGAACATTGACATATACATGCAACCTCTGTATGATGATCTACATAAGTTATGGGATGGAGTTGTAACATATGATAGATCTTCGAGACAGGCATTCAACATGCGAGCATGCTATCTATGGTCTATTAATGATTTGCCTGCTCTTGGAATGGTATCTGGACACAGCACACATGGGAAATTTGCATGTCCAGTTTGTTTGGGAAATTTGTCTGCATTATGGTTGAGGAATGGTAAAAAATACAGCTGGTTTGACTATCATCGACAATTTCTTAAACCTGAACACCCATTCAGGCGGAGTCAAAAGGAATTCCGGAAGCGTAGGCAGGTGTTCGATCCCCCTCCACCTCGTTTGACAGGTGTCCAAATTCATAGGCAGCTTCTAGATCTAGTACCAAGTCAGAGTAAACAGAAACACCAATTTGAAGGTTTCTCGGAGACACATAATTGGACCCACGTACCAGGCTTCTGGAGCTTGCCATACTTTGAAAAACTCTTGTTGCGTCACAATGTTGATGTCATGCATACAGAGAAAAATGTGGCAGAATTGTTTTGGTCGACGTGCATTGATATTGCTGATCGAACTAAGGATAATGTAAAGGCCCGACTGGACCTTGCAGAGTTGTGTGATCGTCCAAGCTATCATTTGAGGGAGAAATCTAACGGTACTTGGGAAAAGCCAAAGGCGGCTTTCTGCTTAAATAGACCAGAAAAAATACTAGTTTTGCAATGGATGAAAGAGTTGAAGTTTCCAGATATGTATGCAGCAAACATTAGGCGGGGAGTCAACCTTCAACAACTCCGTGTGAATGGGATGAAAAGCCATGATTTTCACATCTTCATTGAGGTTCTCATGCCGATAGCTTTTCGTGGATTTCTTTCGGAAAGCGTGTGGATCTCGCTGGCTGAGTTGAGCTACTTTTTTAGGCAATTGTGTGCCAAGGAGATCGATCCACAAAGAATGAGGGAATTGGAAGATGAGATACCTGTTCTTTTGTGCAAACTTGAGAAAATATTTCCGCCAGGGTTTTTCACATGCATGATGCACATGGCTATCCATTTACCATATGAAGCACGTGTGGGTGGACCTGTTCAATATCGGTGGATGTATCCATTCGAAAGGTAAGATGTCCCTACTTTGTAAACTATTCTCGCGTGATGGGATGGCTAAATATCCTAATTTACATGTGTAGGGCTCTTCAGCATGTTAAGAAACGGGTAAAAAATAAGGCTAGAGTGGAAGGATGCATTGTGGAGGCTTATATTGCGAAAGAGATATCAAACTTCGTATCGTTATATTTCTCAAGTGAAGTTCAGTCTTCTAGAAATAAGCGGCCACGATATGATGACGGGTATGAAGTCAACACTCCGAATTGCACACTTAGCACTATGCAAGTCCCAGGACGGAAACAAGGGAACAATGGTTCTCGTATGCTGACACCAGAGGAACATAAAGCAATAATGATTTACATATACACAAACACATTGGAAATGGATGATTTTGTTGAGTAAGTGTCAATTTTGTTAATTTCCATATACACAAACACATGTATACTAATATATTTGTTAATTTATTTGATAGCCAATATGATAAATCGGTCTGGCCTGGTAGGGGACAACCATCTGCTACCGAACTAGATAGGTTAAGAAAAATGGGGCTGAGTCGACATCCCAATTTCATTGACTGGTTCCGAAAATATGTAAGTGAACAACCTTCCATTGATTACGGAATAAATTAGATATATTTATTTACTCCCATTTTCATATTTCCGCAGTGCATGAAAACTCCAAGCGTCCATCACGACTTAAAGCAGATTTCTCGTACATGTCGGATCCAGGTGACATCAGTTAATGGATATGATATTAATGGATATAGATTTCGTTCTGCAAAGTATGAGCGGCAAAAGGCAAATTTGACTACTGTTAACAGTGGTGTCTATACTAGCTCTGGAGAAGGTAGTTCCAAGATCGAATACTACGGTATAATTGAGGATATCATCGAAGTGACATTCCCTGGTGATAAACATTTCAACTTAGTTTTATTCGATTGTCATTGGTTCAATCCAACAACTGGTGTGCGGCGCTCTCCAAATATTGGTTTGGTTGAGATCAAACATACATCAAAACATTCTGTCTTTGAGCCATTTGTTCTACCTCATCAGTGCTCTCAAGTATACTACACCCCGTACCCATGTAAGGTCCCTAAACGAGATATGTCAGGTCCCAAAATAAAACAAGTCAAGAAGATTGACTTGAAAGATTGGTGGGTGGTCTGTCATGTCACAAAACGAGACATCTCACATTTCATTAATCAGGCTCCAATTAGTATGACCACTGAGTTCTATCAGGAGGAAGGGTTAAGCGGCACATTCGCTATCGATCTAGGAGATGAGTTGGATGTCGTTTATGTCTCGAATGAAGTGGATACAATATGCAATGAGAAAGATCTTACACTATTACGGAATGTTTCTACTGGTGTAGAAGTAGAATCCCATTCAGACGGAGAGTGTGATTCTGATACCTTCACTGATTCTAGCTCTAATGATAGTGAACCAGATTATGATGAGGACAATGAATAGATGATATGGTACAATATTGATTTTAATTACATTATACTAATGTTTTTCATTACTTCATTGATTTTATTGCATATATGATCTGTCACTAACATTTAAACTAATGCAGGCATAAGTTGAAGAAAAATTTCTTGCAAAAACTAAAGCGTTCTGAAGCTAGGGCATCCTCATCTAGACATGTTACACAAGAGGAAGCACATGCTGCAGAGGAAGAGGAAGCACATGCTGAGGAAGAGGAAACACAGGCTGAGGATCCTGAGTACACAGGGGAAGAAGAAGTCCAGGCAGATACACAGGGGAAGAAGAAGTCACGGGGGCAAAATTCAATCCCTCCACTTCCTCCCACGCCTGCAGGGAGGGAGGTGGTAGTATCAGCAGGAAAAAGGTAAGTTTTGCTATATGTCATCATGTAATTAATTCTCACATCCATATAATCTTGCCATTTTGAATATGGTTCTAGGCAATGGAAACATAGTGTATTTGTCGGGAGGCCACGTGGACCAAACACTGTGTTGCAGCCTTTGTTGCGCTATCACTATCCACAAACTGTGCAAGATATGACATTGAGTCCTCCAGTTATCGTAGCAGCTACAAAATGGAGACATTGGTATGCTGTTGGTGAAGCGGGTGATACAATGGCAGATCGGGTCAAGAAAGATTTCCGTGTAAGTTATTTGCAAATATGACATTGGTAGATTTGTTATGTTATTTATAAGTCTACGAAATGCAGGCTCGGTATACATATCCTGAAGGTGAAGGTTACCCGAGTGACACTAGGGCGAGATGGGAGGCAACTTTAGAGGCGGCTTGCCAATACCATGCTGAGCAGCTAATGTACAACACTCGAGTAGCAGCTCTGACCAAGTACTACAAGGATGTGGGTGAAGATGAAGACATTGACACAAGAGAGAATCCGTTGTTTCTCACTGCTGCTGAGTATGAGCAAGTCAAACCTGCATGGATCGATGATGAGGCTTGGGGGTATCTCATTACACAATGGTGTGATCCAGCATGGCAGCGCGTAAGTGAAATGAAGCGGAATCTTCGTGCCACTTCAGGGGCAAGGGTGAACCGAGGTGGATCTAGTTCTATTAGTCGAACCCAGCAGGAAATGGTAATATAGTCTCTGTATTTTCAAACCATCGTTTCTGACATTCGGACTTAATACATTTTCCTTGTTTTGTTGCAGGAGAGGAGGTTTCAAAGACCTGTGACACCTTTAGAGGCTTATGCTGTTCATGGGGGGGTTTCGATGCAGGACATGGCAAATTTTGAGGGTTCTGAGATTCCACCTGTCACTAATCCACATGTCCAGATAAACTTGGTGCGTAGCACTAACACGTAGCTAATTTTGTTTTTCAGACTAGTTGTGGCATTTCAATGTTTTCATACCTTTCCAGGGGAAGTATCGAGATGCATACCAAGAAAAGCATGGACCCGATGTTAATTGGCTGCATGGGAATTTTGATGCACAATTGATGTACCAGAATACGGGTGGGAAGCCTCATGGCCGTTATGCGCTTCTTGATGGTGCATTTGATGATAGGAATGTGCGCTTGACTTCTGCCCCATTTGGCACTTCAAGCAATGCTTCTTCTTCTACGAGGCAAAGTGATCAAGAGTTGAGACGTGAGCTTGCGAGCGTGCGGGATGAGAACCGAGATATGCGGAATGCTATGCATACGGGATTCACGGCCATGGCACAGTGGATGCAGGTAAAAAATAATTGGCATTTGTGTTAAATTTGAGATGTTCATAGTAGTCAAATGCTAACATTCTTGTTGGTAGGATTATGCTCTAGCAACCTCTTCAGGAAATCCACCTCCTCCGCCGCCTGTATTGAACTTTAACTTCAATGCATTCTCAACGCCTCAACATCAACCGAGACAAGAGGTATGTATATAACTCCATGTTGGGTAAATATATGAAACTATGCATTATTTGTACTAAATTGAAATTTCTGCTTAGGACACACAAAACTCTCATCATGCTATTAACATTGGGCAATCATCGAGGAATAGTCCGGGGGATGCCTTATCGGGTGAAGATAATGTTGGTGTTCCAAATAATGAAATAAACTGGTTTCCAGGTGAGTACGTTTTACTTATATCGTGTTATATATGGACATATCGTGTGTGTGAATACGTTTAACTTATATGTCTTTTCTATAAATATGTAACCATGTAAGATATTGAATGGAAATGACATAATATGTTTTATTCTTCAAATGTAATGTGTAGAGGATGAAGAAACAAGGGACCGAAGCTAATTGGATTCATCTAGCCCTCGAGGAGTGGTTTTGGATTTGGTATGGATGCGATATGTATGAAAACTTACTATGTTTTAAGTATGTGGACTTCGTTTGTTGAACTTCGGACTTCATTTGTGATATGTGCACTTCGGACTTATGAATGTAAAAATGTTTGCGATATGTGCATTATATGTGAATGTGCGATGAATATGTTATGTGCGTTGTGGATGTTGAATTGTTATATTGTGGATGTTGAATTGATATTGTGCATTATGGATGTTATGTTGTGAATTGTGGATGTCATATTGTGAATTGTGGATGTGAAACTCTGAACTGTTATATTGTGGATGCAAAATGTTGAATTGATGTTGTGAATGCGAATATATTGAATATTTGAGCTGGCTGTTTGGTAGGGGAAATTATCTATCCCGAGAGTGCACTCGGCATAGAATGATCGACCTATCCCGAGAGTACACTCGGCATAGAATGATCGCCCTATCCCGAGAGTGCACTCGGCATAGAATGATCGACCTATCCCGAGAGTGCACTCGGCATAGAATGATCGACCTATCCCGAGAGTGCACTCGGAATAGACGGCGTTTTCCCCGAGAGGACACTCGGCATAGGTGTTGACGTGTCACCACCGTGGCCGACACGGGGGCAGAGCATGTTGACTGGAATCGCAGCACTATACCGAGTGTGCACTCAGGGAATATTTTTTTTTTCCGAGAGTACACTCGGTGTAGCCTATTTTTCCCGATAAAATAACACCGAGTGCACTACACCGAGTGTGCCCACTCGGGATACCCTATTCCGAGAGTTTCTCCCCCTATCCCGAGTGTGGGAAACACTCGGGCCAAAGCTGCAACCTTGTAGTGATATCACATTAGTTTAGGCCCCGTTTGGTACGGTTCCAAATTCTAGTAGAAACGGAAACGGTTCCAGATTCTTAGTAGAAACGTTTCAGGTAGAATCAGAATCACTTTCTGCAAACCGTTTGGTACGGTTCCAGATTCTAGTAGAAACTAGTGAAACGGGGTTGAGGGTGATTCAACCACAGTGTGGAAAAAGGAGAAACGTTCCGAGGAGAATCGTTTCGAGTTTTAGCCCGTTTGACTAGGTTTCTCCCAGATTCTAATAGAAACAGTTCGGTTCCAAGTTGCCAAACAGGGCCTTAGTAAACAATCCCTCTCCCTTCTAGTGGACTACTGAAAGTAAAGCAGTACCTAGCACACTAGAACTATGCATCTTTCCACTCATACTTAAAAAGGGCAGTTGTTCCAAGCCTTAACTTTCTGCAAATCAAATATTCAGATCTCATGTGAACTGCCTAGAATATCATTTTCAATAGAGTTTTAAATTTAAAGAGCAGTCTACTCCAGAACATCAGCGTGCACAACATCAGTCTACTCAACCCAAAATCAATCTAAAGAGTTAAAGAGTGTCCTTGATTAATATGTGTTCACAAGCCAAAAACAATGAACTCCAGAAGTACTAATCCTATATACCAAACTCAAATGCATAAATACGAACCCCAATTAATCTCAATCTCATACGTGAAATAATTTTTACTCTGACATAAAAAACCATAATCACCATCAAGTAGCTCCTGCTACATGTTAACACATAAAATCACGTCCTACGGCTAGGTTATTCTGACATTTCAATTCAACATCCACTCAAGCCAGTTAGCATGCCACTCTCCTCAACGGTTCAAACTCCGATCCAAGCAGTGTTTATAGCATCAACAGCATCTCTAGCTCACAGAGAAAGCTCTGATGTCACTATGTTTGCAAATCCCACAAGGACATGGCATGACTAACTAAACATAACAAAGATGGCCACACTATACTCCCGGCAGAGGCAAAAATGCTCTCTTTCTTTATTGAAAACACAAGCCTAAAATTTTCAGTTCAGAAGAAAAATGAATAACCCAATCCCCTGATGCCAATCCCCATCTGGAACAAAAACAAAATCACACACCCCTACTTTTGACCCCTAAATTAACTAAATCAAGCATCTCATGTTTCAACAACTGAAATGGCAACAAGTCATTACACCTTATTCGTTGGATCCCGCACAGAGCATCCACAAATATTCAGTCTGATTAAAATAGCATGAGCACAAACCGAATGGGGATTCCATCTCCCAATTGAACCCAGGCCGATGGCTCGACATCCACTGGTCCCTAACCCTCTGGAAAATCTCCAAAAATGTAACAAAAAATCACCAAAATTTTGAAGAATTCAGAAGCATTTGAGGTGAGGCTGTTGGGCGTACCGAGGAGCTGCCTCTGGTGGCCATGGCGGGAGGGGCGGCTATGGAGGTAGGGTGGAGATCAGAGGCTGGAGACGATAGGGATGGTGGCGGGCTGAGGTACGTGACCAGCCGGTGTGTGACGGTGGTGGGCTCCGGTGAGTGACTTGCCGATGTGGGCCTTCAGATCTGCCGGCGGGTGCGTTTCGAGGCGGGCGGGAGCACCGTGTAAGACTATCTTCAGCAATTTCCATTCATTCCATTCACTTCTCTATTCCCTTTCCCATATTCATTCTCTTTATTTCTTATTATCTCCAGCAGCATCCCCTCAAGGGATTTGTGAAGGGATTGGAGAGAGAATCCCTTAAAGGGATTCACTGTTTGAATCCCTTCCGGCGAGCAGCGCGTGCGGGTGGAGGCGGTGAGGGGCGCGTGAGTGTGAGGGATCAGGTCCTCGCGATCCCTCGGAGCATCCCCAGCAAGGCCCCTAAAATAGCGTTCTTATTTTGGATTTAAGGACTCCTCCTATTTTTTGGGGTCCTGTTTTCAGAGCACAAGTTCAGCAACAGCCCCTATTTTACTTTTTCTCCTATTTTGACATATCCACTATGTATAATCTTCATTTGGCACCACTAAAATTCAATCAAAAATATTTGTAATACATAAAACATAAGCATATTAACATTTACAATTTAAAAACATGATATTTCAAATTTAAATTTAAAATTTTCAAAACATGATAAATAGATAAATAGAAACTCCGAACAATAAATCAAACTACGAAGCGCTGTGAATTGCCGACAAATGCTCAATAAGATTATCTCGAAGCCTCTCATGTATTTCTCTGTCTTCAATAATAGGGAATGTACTCGTGTCCCTGGGAATTGGGGTTGAGGAGGCAAATTTAGGGGACTCCTAATTTTAGGAGCTTGAGTTGGAGCCCTGCTGGATCTGTTTTTTTACTACACTCCCTATTTTAAAGTTTACGGGCTGGTTTAGGGGCTCTGCTGGAGATGCTCTTATTATATGTATGTGTTAAATGGAGCAACGAGACAACATCCCAATCGATTCCTAATTGAAGTCAATTGTGATTATTGAAATATCACATTCGGATTCTAATTGGAACTGATTGTAGTGATAAAAATCATTATAATCGGTTCCCACCTAGGAACCAATTGCAATACACTGCTTATCTGTATCGATTTTTTACTTAAAACCGATAGCAATACATGGCCTATCCATGTCGGTTTTTGCATGGAACCGATAGCAATATGTGGCCAATCGATGTTGGTTCTGATGTTGGAACTGATTGTGATGTAGCATTGGGCACATCACAATAGGCTTTAAGTTAGAATCTATTGTGACGATTCCCTCTCATTATTTCACCATCGTCGAATCTTCTATCGCAATTGATTTTTTTCTTTGGAAAGTTGAGAATCAACACAGATGAAATGATAGCATTGTACCATTCTGTAGTAGTGGTGGCCCCCTTCTTTGCCACAAACCTCACCCTTTCAAGCTCGGGTTTTGGCCCCTTCTCTCATGTTACACTCTAATCTTCTTGTGCTCAGCAGTCATCGGATCAGATCGGAGTTTTGTGAGATAAGGCACGAGCATGCATAGTCTCAAGAATGAAGATGATGAATATCATAGAGATAACCAAAATAATGACGTCGAAGCAACCACGACGAGAGAGAAAGATTTAGTGAAGTTGGCCGCAAATCTTTAAGCATGACCTCAAAATAGTATATGGAATTGTTTCTCTCTCATTACCTCTCGAACTTTTTAGGACCTTTGGATACTTGCCCTATAAAAGAATCTAGTGCTAGAGAATAACTTATTAGCCTTTAATTCTCTCGTGCACCTCTTACTTTGGATGAGTTGACTTATGTCCTTTCCACCCCTTCTCCTCTAATACAAAAAAAAATTGATACAAACTTTCAGATGAATTCAATTGAAAATTTTTGCTTTGAAAACTTTCGATTCAAATAACTTTCGGATCAAAATGTTTTGATTCAAAAAACCCTTTAAGGTCGGAACTTTTGATTAAAAAACTTTTGGCTTGAAAAGTTTTGATTAAAAAAAAAATTGATTTGTAACATCCTCAAAATAAAAGAAAGTAAAAAAAAATAATTAAAAATTTTAATTTATTATTTTAAAACTGAATTTTTAGTATTTTGTGAACTTCTTTGAACTTTGTCGCACAAGAAAAACCTTCTGTTTTATTTGCAAACAGAATCTTAACCTTGTTTATCAAAAACAAATTTAGCACAAGATCAAAAATTTAAATCATACATTACCTTTATATCATTTCTACAAATTTTCAAAAGGATTTAAAAAGATTTGTTGCTTAGGAATAATCAAAAAAACAGTATTGACTAATTTGGGCCTACTCCAATTAAAAGAATTGTATAAAATAAATATAAGTATTTTGGCTCTAAACTTTTATTTTGGAATATATATAATTATGAGACAATATGATAAAAGTTTCAATATCATTTTGGATACTTAGAAAATCCGTCTTTACAAAAAACTTATTTCCTCATTAAGCATTTCGTCGCTGAACCTGAGCATGATCAATTGCATCGCTAATTGGAGCAAGACAAACAGTAAAGCATTTGAAACTTCATTAGTCTAATGAAGTTGCTCACTTGAGATAATTCCAAGAATAAGCATCCCATCACCAATTTGAGCATGATCTAAAACGTTCGAAATTTTGGTTAAAAGTCTGTCACCTCAAAAGTTTTCGGAATTATCCAACTTTGTGAATTGGATAACTCAGTGCTTCAACCATCAAGTGACTAATTCAGACATTTCCAAACTTAATTATTTCCTCACCAATTTTAACGAGATCTATTGCAACCAAAATATCATTCAAAGACCTATGAACTCAAGCGATTCTAACTAATTGGTTATGTCCGACGCTTGAAACGGCAGAGCAAGGCCAAATGCATTATCATCAAAGAATTTCAGAACTTCCAAATCGCTCAACACAAGTCTTCGAAGAATACCTATTGGACAATGCTGTTGGAGCTTAATGGATCATTATGCCAACCAGAGTAAAATGAAATGACAAGAGCTAAGAGCCAGCAAACCTAGCATTATTCAAACTCCTTGGCACCAATAAAATGCTCGAGCTCGGTTTCAATCGAACCAACGAGCAAGGAGCTTTTGTCGCTTTTACCCGACGCAGTGCGAGTGGAACCGATGCACGAACTCCGAAGAAGCGCCGGCATTACCGTTTTCCCTCTTCCTCACTCCTCATTGTCGTATGGACTCCATGGCCCACCGTCACCTGGCCAGCTTCCTCTCTCTTCCTTTCTTTCCTTCTTTCCTTCTCTCGCTTCAAGAGATGGGCAACCGAAGAAATCCAATACTGCTTTCTCTCCATGGCAATACCGCCTTGCGCTTTTTCCTTGCCATGATAGCAGCCGGTTTCGGCATGCCGCTACCAGGTGACCTTCGCGCACGTCGCGTACCGGACCTTGCCATGGCGACCAATCCCCTCCTCTTTTCTCTATCACCTTGGCCATTTCTCTCGACTGAGCTCCATCGCCAATCCCTCGCCGCGACCTTGACTCCTTTCACCGCCATGCCCTTGGAACTCGACCATTGAGCCATCAAATTCGTAGAGCATGATCACCCTCCTAGCTCCTACTCTCCTACGCCCCTTCGCCGCACCAAAGGCTTAGCTTGACTAAATGCAAATCCAGAGTGCCACGCTGGTGCTGTCCTTTCTCAGTGGCACCGAATCGAGGCAGCGTTGGCACACAGCCTCCTTCCACCTCCATCGCCTACTTAAGGCAAGCCTCGAGCATGCCCGAGCCTCGCGCTCTCTACTACCTCTACCGAAATGGCCTCCCATTCGCCTCCATTGCCGCCATTAGCACGAAGTTCAAGATTCGGGCCAACACTCAATTGGAGCAACCCGTTGTGAGTAATTCTTCAATTAAATTCGGCCCAATGCTCGCCTATAGCCTTCGAAGTTGTCCATCACGGTTGCGCCTTCCATCGCTTGAAGCTCCGGGCCGCATTGGGCGCTTCCCACGGCCAAGATGGTGCCGCACCACCTGCCTCCGGCCTACTGCGTGAGTGATTGGGATAGACCTACTCGGCCCCTCATGCTCACCTGCGCTCTCGTGCTGACGCCATCGAGCGCGCCGCCACGGCCGCTCTTCTCACTTCACAAGACGGTGCCGAGCTCCTCGACCATCCATCGCTAAAACCAGTACTGGATTAGCCTCCTCAAAGACGTATATATGCTCACGGCCTCCCAATCGGACCTTGACACGCCTATCCGCCGCCGCCATGGTCTGGCCGCGCAAATGCTCGCGGGCATAGCTCGCCGGCTTTAGTCCAAATTGACCCGGTGCCCTAAGTTCCCTCTCCGCCTATAGCTCCTGCGCCACCTCCGGCCGGCTCGCCTCCGGTTCGCTCGCCGGCGGATGCCTCCTCCATGCCTCGCTCGCTCACCGCCGGTGGCCTCGCTGTCAGCCACACGCGCACTCAAGCCTAGCTCAACCGAAGCCAAAATACGCCTTCACACCACGAAAACGTATTTTCATTTTTCTCAGCTTTTTCCAAAACCGAGAGCACTATTTTTGTTATAACTTTCACATTATAACTCCAAATAAGCTCAACCAAGTTCCTAAAATTTTGTTAAATCATGAAGTTTCTAAATATAGAAAACATTTCAATTTTGTTCAATGCAATGTATTTGAAATTCAAATTTGAACTATAGGTCTAATATGTGCTCTATATACAATTTTCACAAATGATCTCTAAATTTGATGAAACCAATTTTATTGTATTCCTTATGTCATTAGGGTTCCAAATATATAAAAATATTTAGACTTGGACTTAGATTATACAAAATTTATGATTAGGTCCTTTTCAACGTGTTTGAAATTGAAATGCTTATATCTAGTGCAAATAAACTTCAATTATGGTGAAACAACTTTCAATACTTTCATGAAATAGTATTCCATCTGATTATGTAAAAATGATTAGGCTTAGACTTGTTTAATCATGAGTTCATTAGGCGTCATTTCATGTAAAATCTAAGGATTAGGTTTTCCTGATAAATAGTGTTAGCAAATTGCATGTAACTTGAAAACTAATACCTAAACATTTGAAGCATCATAATTATAGTCTTTGTAACAAAGAGCTTAATAAGTTGCTTGTATACTTTAATTTGTCATTTATCAAGGTATCTATTAGTTCATCTATGTTTAAAGCATTAATAGCTTTACAACCAAACTCCGGTGATTGTAAGATCAATATTTTAAACCTTCTAAAAATCTTAGAACCTTATCTTTATATTATTACCGTGGTTGAATCTCAATCGTGATTCTTCACCATTAAAAATATAAGAATGAATCTTAGCAAAACTTTAAAACATAAATAACCGTCAGAACTATTGCATGCAAATCAAATGGTTAGAATGAACTCAATCTTCACTAAATTAAATTAGTTATACCCTCGAGGTCACATATAGGTTTCAAATATATAAAAATATTTAGGTTTTACCTTAGTATGCATTAAATGTATAATAGTCGGGTTTCAATACTTAAATAGTTCGAATAGTCGTAACTTTCGTAAACAAACTTAAAAGTTGGTGAAACCAAATCCTAGAACCTTTATAGGTGATTCCTTCTTGGTTATGCAAAAATGATTCTTGCTCTTGCAATGTTAAACTAAATCCATATAAGGCCTTAATGCTCTTTTATATTAAAAATGTCGAGTTGAAAGTGAAATGTTGGAACCAACTTTAAAACACTCTTAGAGGTATCCCTTGCTAGTTCCTGAAAATTTGTTAAATAATTTATTAAGGTGCAGTCACATTCGTAGAACAAAACGACACCGCCATGCATGTAAAATTGTGACATTTAAGCCTTTTTCTGGTCACCCGTGAGAATACCTCGCCTAAATACAAAGATTAGATGGAATAGCTCAAAATCATTCTATAATGTTTGTACTACCATAATATGGAAAACATTTAATTAATGACTTGCTTTGCATCTGAATCCTATTAGCACAACAGGCCTAATTGTCTTGAAAGTTAGTAACTTGGTATCTGAATAGTTGGACCCAAACCCTAACCTCCGCCAAAGCGCACTATCGCACTTGTTTTCCATGAATGGTTCTATTTGTGAATATATTCGACTTCTTTTTGCCACATGTATTGTATGTTTACTTTTCGTTTGTTCTCTTTTTTTCCGGATTTGGATGTTGCTTCGCTTTTTATGATATGGCGTGTAGACACCGAGATTCTGGATACCTTCGTTTCGACTTCGACTTCACTATTGAATTCAACAAGCAAGGCAAGCACCCTCCTTTGACCATAATGAACCACTATTTTAATTAGTTTACTTTGTTTGTCAAAACTATTATGCATGCGCTATGTTTATTAAATCGTTATATTGTGGGATGTGGTAGAACTAAACCTAGCTTGTGGATTTCTCGATTAATTGTTGACATGAGAACATTGAAACCCTAGGTTATGGTTAGACAAATGTAATGTCAAATGGGTATACTGATTAATTATTTGCACATGCTTAGTATGCTCTAGAAATGGGATCATAATGGATGGCTACACTATTCATGATGATCAATGAAATTTGGACATGTTTTGGAAGAGACGGGTGTTGTCTCATAAATTGTAAAAGATTGGTTATGACAAGAAAGGATACTGGTAATTTGATAAAAATGAAAATAAACTATGTTTTGACAATTGGTGGATTATGGCAATGGCTGTGTGTAAGCTTTAACTTACACGTAGTTTAGGGGAGTTTCCACCGAGGTTAATTTAAGGACCGAACATAGTGTTGTATAATCCAGAATTACCGTGACAACCACAATTGCTATTTATGGGATAGCCTCAACCTATTAAGTTGTTTAAAACGCGGCTTTACACTTTGGAAGGCCAGAGTAGCACTGGTTTTTCTTTAAGAGAATTTCAGAGGTGTCCACACGCGGTGTGGGTTAGTTAGACACATACCAATGCAACGGTCGCCTTACTATGGGGAGAAACGGTTGTTGTTGTCTCGAATGAGAATGTTTATGATCCATATGATTGTTGTTTCTACCATAGTAGGGGTTTGCTCCACCTAGGGCTAGTGTAAAATCAGGAGTAAATAATGTAACCCTTGTGTATGATCACTCTGCAAGACACCAAAGGAAGTGTGTTAATTTGCAATGCACAAAGAGCCGATCATTCCTTGTGGGTAAAGTTGTACAACTCTGCAGTCTAAACTTTTAGAAAAGCTGCTCCACGGTTATGGGAATCTTGGTGCACTGACACTAGTTAGAGTTTTGGTACTTTTATAAAATGGATGGAACTTAATGGTAGTTGGAAAGAATCATGTGGAAAGTGTTGTGGTCAATGGAAGATGTTGTTGATAGTATGGGAATGGACGATACTTCACTCACAATCATGGAGGATTGTGAGATTGTTACTACTCTATTTATACTTGTTATTTACATATCTGTCAATTGCTTTACAAATTTTCGCTTACAATCTATTATTCTCAGATTTACAATTCAATTCGGCTTTTATGCAAAATAACTTAGTAGCTCTCATGACATAGCCTGCATTTATTATATACATTTGTGATACACTACAAGTCTTGCGAGTACATACGTGTACTCAACCTTGCTATTGTTGATATTCAGAGAATGAAGAGAACGAGTTTCCCGATCCCGACGCAGAATACGGGGACTTTGCTAACGAGTCTTTTCTAAGGTTTTACCCTTGTCAGTTGCCTGTGGTATTTTGGGTAGAAGGCAAACTGCCAAGATTTGTATCTTCCGCTGCAGACTCTTGAATTCGGCCAATAGGCCATGATTGTAAAACTTTATTTCTATTAATGAAATGTGAACTTGTATGGATGTGATGACAATGTTGTAAATGTGCGTACTAGCCACTGATCATGGGACTAGTACTGTGTGCACATAGGAATCCCTCTTGGTATTCCAAGCTATTAAGGGAGGGTTCCGACAGATTCAAAAAGTTTGGTTTCAAAAATCAATTCAAAAAACTGTCAATATGAAAATTTCAACTAAAGAAAATTTTGGTTGAAAAAGTTTCGATTCAAAAACTTTTGAAAAAAAACTGTTGAAAATGGTTAAAAATTACTTTCTATTCAAAAACTTTAGGAAAATTTAAGAAAGAACCTTTTGAGTTTGAGGGGAAAGGAATGGGGATGATGTCAAGTATCACGTTGAGAGAGGCTTTGAGGGTAAGTGAAGTGGAGGAAGAAAGAAAGCGCCGCCAGATATGAGATATCACAACCAGAGGGCATCTCAAATTAGTAATACCGATTTGATTTTGCATAACAACTGCCAAACTAATTTCGCGACCTGATTATCAGGACATAACAAATGAAGAAAAATATAATAGTTTTATCCTACATGCGCGCCCCAATCACATCATAAAAGTATACTTGTAATTAGCTCTTAGCCACAAACCACTTCACGTACGTAACCACTATTACTAGTTCACCTTCCTGCAGTTCAACCTGACCTCCGTCGGCGTCCCTGCCGCCGGCATGAGGCCGCCCATCTTCACCATCGCCTTGGCGAAGTCGTTGGCGAACATGCCGGCATTGCCGCTGTACTTCCTCACGAGCGCGTCCTGCGACCCGCCGTTGAACAGCTCCTGGTCGGAGTGCAGCAGCCCGCGCTGCGCCACCAGGTTCTTGTAGTAGGCGTTGTCGAACGCGTCTGGCGTCTGGTCGTCTAACGGCGCGAGGTTGCCATCGCCGCCGGTCTGCGGGCACGTCTGTTGCCGCACGGCCGCGAATGTGGCGTTGATGTTGGGCTCGGTGTAGATGCGGCCGCGGAAGAAGAGGCAGCGCGCGCGCCCCACGGTGTGCGCGCCGGACAGCGCCGTCATTTCGCGGGGTGAGAGCCCCTTCGCCGCGAACGCCGAGACGAGTGACGCGGCGCTGGCGCCGGGTCCCGGGAGGTTGGCGTTGGCCGCGTTCTGGCTCGCCGTGCGCGAGTCCTTCCGGCCTAGTTGCATGTTCCACGTCGGGCCCCCGAGCTGAAATTTACATTGCTGTGGCGTTAAGGGATGTGTACATGTATTGCACACTCCACTTTGTGCTCTGATATCACTACACCAACCAAGTTCACGGCGTCGCGAGACGCCAAGGCGACGATGTCGGCGCAGGACACGGTTGCCTTGCAGGCCGCTTCGAGCCGCGCCTTGATGGCGTCGATCACCTCGTACCCTCGGACGGAGTTGACGTTCGCGCCGGCGTTCTTCTCGCCGGTGAACGCCGGCGTGTCATCCAGGAGGATGGACGCGTCACATCCCTGTGCAAGCATTCTCACGCGTCAAGGCACTCTCAACAAATTAATGCCAAGAAGACAACATACAGTACTCTGTCAAAGTGACTCGCATTGACGAAGCAGTCGTGGAAGAAGAGCCGAATGATGGACGCGCCCATCCGCGGCTCCTTGGCGACGGCCTGTGCCACCACCGACCGCACGATGGTGGCCACGTTGGGGCACGTCTTGGCGTAGAACTTGGTCGACAGCTTCGCGTGGCAAGGAAGAAGCACACAGAGGAGAGCAAGAACAGCAAAACTCCTCACGAACAAGAAACCCATATCTAGCTGACTAGCTCAGCTACTACTAGTACTATTACTACAGTTCAGATCAATCGGTAGCTAGTACGTGAGACGACACACTTGCTACTCGCGTATTTGTAGTGCATGCTCGTCTTAACGATCGTTTTGGCACTGCGATCTGCACGGACGTAACGTAAGGCGCACTTGGGGATTGGTTGCGGTTGTGCGCGGCGCACCATGGATCGTGCCTGGCATCCAATACCAGCCATCGAGCAGCTCATCGGGTTGGGTCGGTCCTCACTTTTGGGGAACAAAAGGGAGAGGGCGATCGGGGGCATAATCGCTTTCCCTTCTTTCTTCTCGTCTTTGCGTGGTGTGCGAAGGTTCGGAACATGATAAAAAGCGGCACGCCTAAAACTCTGCGTCTTACCGGCTTTGTGCCACCAATAGTACGTGAGTGGCTGCCCTCGATCCATCCGCTTTCTAGGCGTCTAGCTAGGGGAAACAAAAGGCAGGTTAATATTAGAGTTTTTTTTTATAATACACTGAATTGAATATGAATCGTTTGTTTTTTTCGATCCAATGGATCATATTAACTTCTGTTTACTTATACTTTATCTGGTAGTAGAGTAGTAGAAACATACTTAACAAATCAACGGTTAAATGCGATTTCTACTATACATTGTATACTATCAGTATAATGCACCGTAAAATTTGTCTAATATTATGGCATGTTGGTATTGTAAAGTATGTTATTTGGTATTAACTAGCAAGGTGGCATGCGCGTGCATCATCCTTAAAGCATGCTCCGTTTTCTCACTTTATTCCGTATCTGGTCAAATTGGTTTCCCTACTTGCAAAAATGATGAGCGATTAGTCCTTTTCTTAGAAAGGAATATGTAGATAGATATCTTACGTGCATGGAGTGGTTCGTGGTCGTTGTCTTGCTAAAGCCGCCATGATGTATTGAGGCAACTTTGTTTATCTAGCTAGACGCCATGATGTCTTGCAAAAACTATTAATCATGCATGGCACGGTTGGCGAGGGTAACTCCGTGTTTACTATCGATTCTAGGATTAAATGCACGGGACACGACCAAGGAATGAAATCTCACTGAAAAAACGGACTTTGTATCGACGTCTAAAGTATTTCGATTTTCATGTGCCAGGACTTTAACTCTAAACATAAAAGCACGCTACGAACTTTTATTAACGATTGGGTTCGGTATTTTTAGAAGAATTTGTTACCGAAGAAGAGCAAGTTTTTTCTTTGATGTTCACCAAAACAACCCACTTTTCTTTCTGTGAATCGGATCTTGCATCCCTTCAAGTTTCAGAATCCTAGTGAAATTAGAAAAACTCTAAAAAAAATTCAAAGTGCTATAGTAACCTAAAATCTCGACGAGATCTCGGTAAATTTGACCAATATTTGACAAAAACTTGACCGGGTCGTATTGTCCATGTTTTCCGTGTGGACAATCAGTAGAACATAATTTTGGCGAAATTTAAAAAAACCCTACAAAATTCAAAGTGTGGCAGTACCTAAAATTTCGCCGATATCTCGGCATTTTGAGCCGAAATCTCGGTATTCTGAATCGAAATCTCGGAAATTTTGGTTAAAAAATTACCGATTAAAATTTTTCTTTTTATATTTCGTTCAGATTTCGTCCGAAATAACGAGATTTCACTGAAATTTTGGATTTCGAGGGGTGCCGAGATGAAACTCTAAAACGAAATTTGAAACCTTGGACACAACACAGTGCATTACATAGAGGAGACATTGTGTTTTAAACAGATTCAGGTTCGGTTCATTGCAACTTCTGGATTATAGATTTTGGATTATGGGAGAAGTTACTTATGATTGTGGGAGAATCAGGTCGAGACGGCTGCGACTTCTAGGTTCCAGGCTTCCAGCTGGATTCTGATTCTATATAGAGTGCAGCTTATGATTATAGGAGAAGCTGTCCAGAATCATCCCATTCGACAGACAATTCGTATTTTTTAAGTAGAAGCTATGAAGAAGCTAGCTGAAACGAACAGAGCCTTAGACTAATTCTATTCATGTGTTTTTGTATTCAATGAGAAAATTACAGCAGGATGGACAACATTTGGGATGAACATTGGATAACTAAGATTATGATTGAGTATAATCTTTCGATCCCCTTGCTTCTCCCTCCCTATTGTCTGATATCCTCCTTAAATAACGTTGAAAGGTGACAGTTGACGTCTGTAAAGAGACGTCTCGTCAATTCTAGCCATCCATATGTATAGAGCAGCTGTCATCAACGATATATTTCCCATGTTACTATCAACAATAGAGAAAAAAGATGTGCAATTTTGTCAATGGGACAAGAGCGTATGTTTTCTTTATTTGCCTACGTAGTCAACTACGTTAGACTCGCTCCCGGCCCGGGTCGGAGGTTTGGGCCCACGTATCTGGTCGTAGATAGCTTCAACCGGGGAAAGGGTAGAGACGGCAACCAGGACCCAACTATGAGGAATCAGGTATGAACCATTTTTCATATAGGTGGATTTATTAACAGGCAAAAGTTACTACCTAGTAAGTAGAGCGGGTACAGGTTCATTCTGCTATTACCCGTACCCGTTCACCTGTGAGTCAGTCCACTAGCGATCTGGTCCAACTGCCCAAGACCCAACTGTGCAGCCTAGCCGGTTAGCCCATCAAAATCTCTAAACTCTAACTGCCTTATAAAATATGCTGCTCAAGGCCCAACTGTGCACTCTAATATAATGTTTAATTTTTAATACGGATACCCATTGCATTTTCATTGAATTGCTTTATAAGATATGCTGCTACAGCCTGCAGGGGCATCTGTCTATAATACGGGTGCAGGTTACCCACCGGGTCCCCATTACCCACACAGGTACAGGTACGGGTAAATTTTGTTCCCGTGTGCGGGTATGGGTATTATAGCGGATGAATTTTACTAACACGAGTACATATACAGGGTGATGATACCCGCCGGGTATAGATCCATTGCCATCTCTAGGGAAGGGGGGTTGGTCGGTGCAAAAGATGGTCTGAGCATATTCTCCCTGACCAAGGGGTATATATGAAGGCTATTTGACTAAGTCATGTTTTTAATAACTATTGTAGGTGGCAAGATAATCAATCTGTCTAAGTTTATAAAGTGCATTTGTTTTTGATACATAGACCAAAAAAATACAAAAAATACTAAAGAAGACTATATTACCTTTAATTATTATAAGTAAGCAATATATTCAATGCATGCATGTAGAGAATACAAACTAAAGTTGGATATTTATTAGGGGTATAGAGGGAACATCACACTAATTTTGTATTGGAATATAAAATATGCCATATATTTGTGGATAATACAATTAAAAAAATACGCCTTATAAACTTGGATGAAGTGAACATTTATTATAGATTATTCAATCCCATCAGAAGCCACTTTCAGTTTGGTTGGGAGGATACTCAAGCCAAGGGGGTCATCTCTCGCGCTTGAGATGGTTGAGACAATCACATGCCTCAAAATTGAGAGTTTGCAGATGAGAGAACACAACATCAGACTAAGCATCCAGGGATCGCTGAGGCGTTAGCCGACTTTGATCATCTCGACCTATATTAGTCTATGTATATGTACATGGTTACTGTACTATTTTTCTTATTATGGGTACCCTATACTGGGGTGTCAGATTTTTAACGAGACAGTAACTCCGTACCTGTTGAACAATGAATAAAATTTAGTTTCTTTTTCTCAATATTTGTGTCAACTGCTTTAGCCCCGTGCGTCTCCAGCTCGTTTCTTCTTGTCGCAATAGTGCAAATAGACCGGACTTAGACCGGCACGACACGAAGCAAGCACGAATCGCAAATGGCTCGGGCCTGGGCTCACTGAAGACGAGCCGACCAGCACAACGCGGTAGGCCGGCCGAGCTATGGCAGCATGGCACGGTTTAGGCATGCGACCCGACGGGCCCGTGCTATACCGAACCGATCCGGCACGACGCCCACCTCTAGGAGTAAAACATATAGAGTTAAAATGTCATTTTTGACGATGATTAATATGTTCTATTCTACTTTTGGGTCTATGATCTCATAAATAGAAAGATCCCATAAGTAAAAAATAAGGCCCAAGGGCCATTACCTAATTACTATTTCAGCCAGAGTCAAATTTAGTCGCGTGGAAATATTCCCGACTAGTGTACAAGGTACTAGCCAAAGATAAGGTATGCTATATTTTCTCGATTAGTTATGTGCGTACTGGTCGGGGATAGTTCGTTCAGTTACCCCGATCAGTTGTACATACGTTGGTCGGGAATGATTTATTCAGTTGCTCCGACAGCATTCAGGTTGGGCGTTGAATAGCCTTTGCCCTGACCAGATGACTGGCCGGAGAGACAGTTATCCCCGCATAAAATTAGTGTGCGGAAAGCTACCTCTGACAGGTAGAAATAACTGATTGAAAATTACTTCTTACGAAAAGACGTCTCTTCACAAAAAGGTATCTCCTAGCGGCAAGATACATTTTGACAAGAAGACACCTCTTAAAGGATGGCAATTATCATCCTTCAGTCGGTATAAATAGGAGAGCCTCCAAATCTAGAAGGGACAATGAGACAAGGAATGAACGAAGGATTTGATTCAAGCATTCCGAGATTAGCATTAGTGATTTCAGTTCTATACTCAGAAACATGTACTCTATTAATATACGTGACTAAATAAAGAGCATTCACATCATCCTACTTTCATGGTTTTGATTGACTTCACGCAAAGATAATCCTAATTACGTTCATAATCTCGATCTAGGGTCCTCGGGTCTCAAACATGGACAATTTCCCAATAAGAACAATCCAAAACGTAGAAAGGACAAATTCGAAACAAAGCACAGTAAGGACAAATGAGAAAAATATTAGCCATTTATGCAAACATTGGCTCAGAGCCTCATACTGTCTTTTCCAAAGAAAAAAAGAGAGAAAAATATCCGATGTTTGCCGCGCCAAGCGGGCAAAGGAAGCCGAGCGGGCCAGCCAGGAGCCGAGGAAGCTGTGACGCACATCGATAACACGGGGAAGGAAGCAGGCTTTCATTTCTCCGGCCATATCTATCAGCCGCTTTGAACCACTCATGTGCTGGCCACCACCTGGACGACTATCTCGCTGGTACGTACGCATGTGCCGAGACAGACGCCGTGCGCGCGCGAGTTTCTGCTCCTCAACTCGAAATCGCACCAACCTGACTGGTGCTACGGCGGCAAGCGGCCGGCCCACTTGGCTACTGTACGACCTCGGTGCTCCAACTTTAAAGGTGATCGGGTATATGACTCCGTTTTGTCTCTAGACACTCTGGTACTGGAGGTCGCAGGCCTGCATGTGGGGGCCGTGTGGGGACTGTTCGCTCGATCCAAGCCGCGGTGGCGCGGTTGCATGCGGAAATGCATGCGGAAACTGGAAACGTGCATCTGCAAGCACGAATACGTTTTTGTTCATGAGTAGACCTCACCTCCCCACGTGAGGTAAGTAGCGTTTCAAGGTTCCGCGTCATAAATCGCTCAAAAAACAAGGTTCCGCGTTATAGATCGGGATCTGGCATCTGCGTCTGTGAGACAGGAGGAGCCAATGGTTGTCATGGGTCATGGCAAACTAATCCCATTGGCCAGCTGCTTGCAGCTGCACGCGACAGTTTCGACAGAGTAACACGTACACTGATCGTTGTAAGAATGTTTGTTTTTTTATTTTCAGAATCATCAAATAAACTCGAAAATTCTGAAATTTTTTGGAGGTGTTTTGGGAATTATTTAGAATTTATATAAATTATTTACAAGCTTGGTGTTTGTTTGAATTTGAAATTTAGAATTCAAAAACCACAATTTGACCATTTAAAAGTATTTTCATTTAAGGAAGAAATTCTAGAAAATTATAAAATTCAAATTGAGGTCAAACGTTAGCTTGTATATTCTCATTTCAAATTTGGTGCATTCCAGGGTGTTACACGGAGCCGTTGTTCGATTTTTTTTTTTTTTACAGTAATCCAACATCCAAGATTCGATGTAGCCTAGCTGTTAGAAAGATCCAATAATTCCGATCGATGCTGACCAATCACGATGACAATTCAGCTAGCTAAAGTACGTGATGGTTTGAATTTAAAATTTGTCACGATGACAATTCAGCTAGGCCAAATTTCAAATATGTTTGTTCCTGGGACAAGCTCATAAAAGCATCTTCAACAGTTTCCTATAATTTAACATCTAATAACTCTGGATTGGAAACTTCTTAAAGTTTTTGGACCTTAAAAAAAAGGCTATTCTTCAACTGTTCCCATTTCCCCACCAAAAAATAGTGATTGGGAAAGCATACGAGCGTCCAATATCTGGCCACTTCGGTCGAAGTTTTTGGGCGTGCAGAGATATTAGGATTCCGATAGGGTAATTGTTGGAGCGATAATTTTTTCATTTGTTCTTAAAAATTGATTTTAGGAATATTTTTTGGGAACTATTGGAGATGCTCTAAGGCTGTCATTCGGCCGTACTTGGCGAAAAATAATTTTACGTTTTTTTTCGGGTGAAAAAATAGACTTAGACGTATCTTCAAAATTTTTGAAGGCTCGATAAACCATAGGGACCGAGCCGCGTGCGTGAATTAAAAATGAATTTACTTTTTTTTAGGTAAAAATGGGCCATGAAAATATTTTTTTTCTGAGCACTGGAGAAAAAATGGACCACAAAAATATTTTTTCCGGCAAAAACGGAGGAAGGACGATTGAAAAACGGATTTGTATTTTTTTTAAGAAAAAATGAACCACGGAAACACAAAAGCGGCGCACGCCGCGTGCGCGTACGAAAAACGGATTTGTGTGTTTTTTTAGGGAAAATGGACCACGGAAACATTTTCCCAAGGATCCGAAGAAAAAATGACTACGAAAACATTTTTTCAGCAGAATTTGCATTTTTTTTTTGAGAAAAAACGGTCAACGAAAACATTTTTCCCATGCTCCAGAGAAAAAACGGACAACAAAAACATTTTTTTCCAACAAAAACGGAGAAACAACGGACGAAAGACGAATTTCCTTTTTTTTCATAGGAAAAACGGCCAACGGAAACATTTTTCTCATGCTCCGGAAAAAAGCGGACCACGAAAATATTTTTCTGGGCAAAACGGAGAAAGGACCTGAACGTAAAGACCGTTGACCTATTTGTTATATTTTTTGGACCTGGTCGCTATCCCAAAAAATTAGAAAATGGCTCGTTCGCGATTCATATTTAACGGGAGGCTCTTTCCGTAAAACGACGAATGGGGCACCTAAACGCGAACCGAAAAAACTATTCTTCCCCTCACAAAAAAATTGCAAAGGATTCGTAAATTCGGAGGGATCTATCTGTAATTCGAGGCTTTTCTGCAAAATGCGCAGGGAACACGTGGGTAGGCCCTCCGGCGGCCCTTTCTCCTGATCTTAATACCGGTAGGATGCTATGGTAGTTGAACCAACCACCGGTTGGCTTAAAGTAACGTGCTTCTAATGGGGTTTCTAAAAGAGAAAAGTCCATACGATATCTAAACTTTATTCGAAAGTTTGTTCAGCATTCTGAAATATAAAACTAGATATTTGATATCTTAAACTTTATAATTAGGTTTAAATAGGACCCTAATCTGGTTTTATATAGTGACATTACTCACGTGACGGGTTGAGTATGCGATTTTGCCACGCATAAGACACGTTGAAAAAATTTAGGTGAACAATAGTAAAGACTCATAGGAGCCTCTTCTAAATCAAAATAGAGAGGAGGGAACTACAGAGTTAATAGCCGTGGAAACGTGATTGCGAGCCCGGTGAAGGAGAAGCTTGTGTGGGTTTCACCTGTCATTGAGCTAACTTAGCTAGCGTGTCATCTTACATGCAAAACCATTCACTCATTGCGCCACACAGGCAATACCACTATACGAAACTGGATTATTTGAATCGGATTGCAAAGTTGAGAGATCAAATATATGGTTTCGTAGTTCGGTGTGCTAGATGAACTTTTGACCAAAGTTCATAATGCTATATAAACATCTTCCTTTTTAAAAAGAGAGAGGACATTATGTAGCTTCAGTGAGCATGGATCTGTCTCGGTCGATGAACTTGACGAATTCACAGGGAAGGCAATCGGGGCCCGGCGGCTAGAAGCAATTCAAGTGAAGCATCTCGTGCACTGGAACGGGTTCTTCAACAGATAGCATACATCTGGGCCCAACTTATTCCAGCCTCCAGCGTGGTCTGATTGGGCTCGATCGAAAACAACCAGGACTACACAAGCGGCCTCCAGCTTAGTCCAAGAAGGCCTGAAGCCCACCAACGCGTTCTAAGTCAAGCCTGCAAGGGCTAGCGGGCTAAATTCCGGGCCCGCCACCTCCTCTCCGCTTCCGGCGTCGCTCGGGCAAGTTTGCTTCGCATTTTGTTCAGCCGCAGTTGGTTGGAAACGGAAGAGGTTGAAGCGTCAAGCAAGGGAACAAAAAAGCGTGGTGCTGGCCACTCATGTCCTCCTCACGGTAGCAGTCGCCGCCGCAGCCTCCCCCATCAGCGAGGAGAGAGAGCAGCAGCGGCGGCGGAGCAGTGCAGCCACCTCACATGGCCGCCCTGCCCGGTGGGCCCCACCTCGCCTGCGCTGGCGCCGGGGACGAGATGCAGGTCGACCCGCCGCGTGCCTCCGCCGACGAGAAGGTGAGCGTGTCCCCTCCTCCGTCTCCACCTTCGCCGCCGCCGCCGGAGGCCCTGGCGGCCGAGGGGCTAGGGTTTCCGATTTCGGCCCTCCTGGATCTGCCTCGGCGGTAGATCTGTTAGTTGCCTGTGTACAATCGTTCGGCGAGCTGGTTGCGCTCCCGATCTGCTGGGCGATCTGTGCTGCCCCCACATTTTTGGGCTAATTCTGAGGTGGATTAGCGTTGGGCTAGACCGTTAGAGCTGTGGCAGCTTTGCTTCGCGGGGAGGAAAACGTGCTGGCCTCCTGGCTCGGGGGAGCTTTGCGTGGGCGCCATGCAAGCGTTTCCACTCGTTGTATTCGTAACGGCAGCAGCTAAAGCTGTCGACTTTTGTGCTTTACATGTTTCCATGTAGTTTGTTGCCGGTTTTCATGTTTAGATGGGAGGAGGATTCATGTGAAGTGGCATCTTAGTTGAGCAGTTAGATTGTTGCCTGGTGCAATTCAATGGCCTCTTCAGCCGTGAACGTGGATCTCCTTTCTTTTTTCTTTTTAAAAAAATACCCATTAATTTCTAGGTATTTTGAGGTGGGCATTCCCGCTTCTGTTGTTGACGTGGCATAGAAAAAAAGGCATAGATGCTCATTTTCGTTTGGGCATCCGGTTTGGTCGGCTAGGGCAATGATAATGTGCTGTGTTCGTACTTGTTTATGTGGCTATTTTCAACCAGATGAAGCTGTCAACTGCTAATCCAAAGTAGCTCCCCAAGCGGGAGCACCCGCTAGTTCCAAGTTTTATGAAATATGAACATCATGAGCTTGATTGTTCGTTTCGGTCTTTTCTTGTCGGTGCTGGTTATTTTGCTTGCGTCTTGCCTTGTCTCATTGTTGTTTTGTATCACATTGCAGCATGGTGCAACTATCATTGGAGGAAGTGATCCAGTCACAGGCCATATAATTTCGACCACTATCGGGGGAAAGAATGATGAGCCCAAAAGGGTAAGTTTTTATTTTATAATAAAGAAAGCCACACGGCTTTGCTGAACTGAATAACATGAAGAGAGTAATGAAATTCTAATTTTATTCTGATTTTGTGTCCTTCAGACCATCAGCTATATGGCCGAACGAGTTGTTGGAACTGGATCGTTTGGTGTTGTCTTCCAGGTCAGAGATAGTTTCCTCATCATTTTTTTCTCGCTAACTTGCATAGGTTCTTCGTGCTAATATTGTGTGCATGCATGCAGGCTAAATGCCTCGAGACTGGCGAGACTGTTGCCATTAAGAAGGTTCTACAGGACAAACGATACAAGAATAGGGAGTTGCAGATAATGCGGTCAATGGATCATTGCAATGTCATTTCCCTGAAGCATTGTTTCTTCTCTACCACAAGCAGAGATGAACTTTTCCTTAACTTAGTCATGGAGTTTGTTCCTGAGTCACTTTATCGTGTCCTGAAACACTACAAAGATATGAAGCAGAGGATGCCACTTATATATGTCAAACTGTACATGTACCAGGTTTGTGGTGGTAGTGTTGTATGTTGTCTTGATGCTCGACTTAGAAGAGTTTTGTTAATTTATCGGCATTGTTTTCAATCTCATGCAGATATTTCGGGGATTGGCTTACATTCACACTGTTCCTGGAGTTTGTCACCGAGATATAAAGCCTCAAAATATTTTGGTATGCTCTTTTTTTTCTCTCCTTAGCATGTGCCTGACCTGTTCACATTATTTTAACTGGAAATTGCTGGTTTGATCGTTTTGATAGGTTGACCCTCTTACCCACCAAGTCAAGGTCTGCGACTTCGGGAGTGCTAAAGCGTTGGTGTGTAAATGCTCTAATGATTTAAGTTAATAATGTTATTGTTGGTTCAATGTAGGGTCTTATTTCTTGCAGAACTGACGGAAATTAATAGCTATAGCTAATGCATTACAATAGCATGATCATATTTTAATTGGTGCCATGATACAACATACTGTAGAGTGGGTGTTATTATGTTAGGTACGGCATTTCTGTTTTATTCAAAGTAACTTAGGAAGCAATATGTTACTTCTACTATGGTTAATGCTTTAATGTTAGCCAATATAGGACACCATTAATAATCAGTGCCAGGTCCTCCACTTTGACCTTGCCTGGCCAAGCTATATGTAGTTATATACTTTAAGCATTCTTATTTTACTTACAGGGGCATCCCAGAATCTGTGGTTTTGACTGATAGCATAATAGCGTAGGTTTAGTTATTATTCTTGGAAAAGATATAATGTTGCATCATGCTACTAAATTCTATATAAATGAAGATGTGTTCTCTCTTGTTCAGACAAGAGATACTAAAAGACATAATGGTCAAGATGGTGATAGTTGGTCCATCAAATTGGGCGGTGATTTAAAAATAGAGCTCTTTTACAGTACACTAAATTGAATATGAACCGTTCATTTTTATCGATTCAATGAATCATATTAACTAAAGTTTAATTATACTTCAACTGGTAGTAGAGTAGTAGAAACATTCTTAATAAATCAACGGTTAGATGTGATTTCTACTACACATTATATGCTACCAGTATAATGCACCGTAAAATTGATAAGTTCGTCCACTCCTGGTCTGTTGAACTTTCTCCTTGAATAACATCTAAGCAAACTATTTTTTGAATTGTGACTAATTGAGGCATGTTGACTGCTACTGTTGATTTTGTTCAGATTGGGCATGATCTTTTTGGTGTCCATACATTTATTTGTCAATGAATCACATGAATTACTTCTAGCATTCTCAAAATGGAAGTCGATTGAACAATCCTCTAGATAGAAAATGCTTCTACCACATGCCAGAAATATAAAATTTTGAAAATTTCAAGGATATTACTATAATGTCATATACTAGCACTGAACTCTATAGCATGATGCAATAAGATGTATGAATAGTAAATAGTATTATACTATTATGTGATGTTCGATGTTTACTTTGTGCAAGAATAATAATTTTGATTAGCTTTTCTAGACTTCCATTGATGAAATATGTACTTTGCATTGCTTCCAAATTTTTAATTTGATTACCCTCCCAACATTTTTCATCTCGTTAGCTTCATATGTTCTTTTCATCCACATCTACCTTTTAATCTCATTGTTTAACATGCCAATTTATCAGGTTAAAGGTGAAGCAAATATATCATATATATGCTCACGTTACTATCGTGCTCCAGAGCTCATATTTGGTGCAACTGAATACACAACATCGATTGATATATGGTCTGCTGGATGTGTTCTTGCTGAGTTGCTTCTTGGTCAAGTAAGTGTTTTATTTCCTTTTTTTCTATTTTGGCTTATATATGTTTACATATTCATTTGTTGCAATAACATCTCAGCAGTGAACTTACACTAAATGCATCCTATTTCTGCAATTTTATTAGCCTCTGTTTCCTGGTGAAAGTGCTGTGGACCAGCTTGTTGAGATAATCAAGGTACTTTATGTGCCTTACATGCATTCTGCGATGAATTAGTACCAGAAAAAAATTCGTTATTAACTTACTCTGGTACTTTCAAAAATTGAAGAAAGCTAACTCCTTGCAGGTCTTGGGTACTCCAACACGAGAGGAAATCCGATGTATGAATCCCAATTACACAGAATTCAAGTTTCCTCAGATAAAAGCATGCCCATGGCACAAGGTATTTGCACCATTTTACTTGCGCTATTATATTCAGTGGTAGAGTATCTTCGGCGGGGTTCCGTCTAAAGAGAATTTGGATATAATACCTTTACAAGAGTTCACACAACTTCAGTGGGGTCCCCCTAGTTTTTTCCCTAAAAAACTAGACCTGCATGCAGATTTGAGTTCACACATGTTGAGGGCTGTTTTGCAACATATCAGTTAGTCCTGTGACCTACAGGACCCTATTTAGGCCCCCTGCTGATTATACTCACCATCATCCCATACATTATTCACTCAATTTTTTGTTATTAGTATCCCAATAAACTACTACATGTAAAGTACTAATATGTAAGCTATACTAGTCTTGAGTGGACATAAATGAAGACTTGAAACTTCAATGCACTACATGAAATATGACTTTCCTCATGCCACTGAAGTTCCTAATGAATTAATTGCCTCAAACTCTCAATGGTTATTCTGTAGATCTTCCACAAGCGAATGCCTCCAGAAGCAATAGATCTTGTGTCCCGTCTTCTTCAGTATTCACCAAATCTGCGATGTACTGCTGTAAGTTTTCTCATGTCTAGTTGCTTGGTTGAAAGTCTGTTTGCAGTTGCATTTCTATCGATCATTACTCATGCTTACAATATGCTAGAAAAAGCCATATGAAAGAACCTTACTAATGATAATTGTTGCAGACTCTCGGTGTTCATTTGTTTAATTCAATTTTGTGCATCCATAGTGCCATACAAATAAATCCTATTTTCCATCACATTGTTGTGTAGGACCCAGGGATCTAAATCCCGATGGTAAACGGTTGGTGACCGCAAATCCTGGTGGGTACTGGGATCTGTAATATTGGTCGGTTTTGGTGATTTTAGGTGCTAGTTCAAAAGAATTTAAGAACCACTGTTGTTTCAAGGTAGAGGAAATATCAAAATTAAGAAAATACAAAGAAAAAAAAACACCTTCCTGGAATTCACCAGGAAATCGGGGGTTACCAGCTGGTTGCTGGCTTCCCGGTGGTGTCCGAGATTTGCCCAAATCCTTGAAATGAAACCCTGGTGTGATCATACCCTCCCTCTTGGCATGTGCATCTTGTTAGTAACTCAACAGGGACTATTTTCTTGTGATCTTGTGATGAAGGCAAAACAATATAGCATTTGTGGAGTTTTAGGAGACTACTAGAGTACTACTACTATCCTTTTCCTCTTGAATAAGAGTTTTGTCAAAGCCTTCCAAAAAAAAAATTTATAATAGGACACATATTTCATGCTTTTTTCGCTCACATAATAGAAGATAGTCAACAAAACAATTATCCTGTGTGAAGCTTTGGTCACTTATCATTTGCTCTTAGATACATATTCTTTCTTGATAGTTCTCTTGTTTCTGATTAAGCACCCATCCATTTGTTATTTGCTCTGCTGACATTATCTTGGAATACATGCTTTAAGTTGTTGCATTTGGTTGTCACGTGAAGAGTGTAAAGTTTTTATAGAGTAAATTGCATGGCAAGTCACTGAACTTGTGCAGGTGGCTCATCTGGGTCACGTCGTCACGGTACTTAGAAAATGCACATCTCGGTCACTGGAGTGCATTAAGTGGGTCATCAACCATCCTTTGACGTGGCACCCAGACCCACCCTTTTGGCATTAAACCCCCTACTGTACCCCCCCTCCCTGTCCAGATAGGATGCACCGCTAACCACCACCGTTGGCGATGTCCCTGACAGCGAAGGTAGCGCACATCCCACAGCAATGACGGCGTCCAGGTGCACATTGACGGTGAGTGACATTGTCTTCTGGATCTAGCAAAATTGTGGACTGGCGAGCGAACGACTGGCGGCTGTCGCTTCTGCAGTGCAAGCACGGCAGCCTCCTGTGCAGCATGTTACTGCCAGGCAGCACCAATGATGGGTATGTGCGTGTCCCCATAGGGAAGCCGCTGCCATCAAGCCTCCATTCTACTACTGTGTTCGTGCCGTGCGGTCTCTTTAAGAAATTTGTTCTTCAATTTATTTTCCCCCTTTCTTATTTCTTTGTTGCTGACCAAATTTTTTCCAACACCCAAGTCCTCCATGGTAGAGCTCCCTTGGTACGGTGTGCTTCAACCAAATCATCTTCACATTAATGGATGGCCTGAATGAGAAGACATTGGAGGGCAAGCTCGCTGCAGCGACCAAGCTGCTGCTGTGTTCATGTTGTCCCTGGAGATTAAGAACAAGCAGGTGCTAGCACAGATGGAAGGAGATGGGCTTTGGGAGATCACTCGAATCCAAATCCAGGCAGGGGCAATGACAGAGGGGTAGCAGGATCAACAAAGGTCATCGGAATCGTCACCGTTTGCATTGTAGTTGGAGACTTGAAGTAGAAAGAGAGAAGAGAAAGGGGTTCAATGCAAATTTTTGCCATGTTGGCAACAGTTAACTGCCGCGTCAGCTTGCTGTGTCTGACAGGACTAGTTTGGACCTGACATGACCCCCCAGGCCCCCACTTAACGCACTTTAGTGACCTAAATGTGCATTTTCTAAGTACCATGACCTACATGAATGACATGCATTTACTCTATTTTATACATATGGCCAACTTATTTGACTTGCGGACTTGCCATGGAAGTCTCCTTCCTCGCCTCTTCATTGAGTCCATTGCTAATTGCATTATTGTTACAGCTTGACGCATGTGGTCATTCATTCTTCAATGAGTTACGAGAACAACATGCAAGACTGCCAAACGGCCGTCCATTTCCTCCACTGTTCAACTTTAAACAGGAAGTAAGTGATTTCAAGGATCTTATTTTGTTACTCTATTCATAAATATAAGTTCTTTTGTGGGACTTGCAGTCAATTTTTTTACTTTTGACTACCAATATGTGTTAGATGAAACCAGATTGGCCATGTAAAAATGACTAGTAGATTTGTTATAAAAAATACTTTCAATATATTATACTTTTGTTGCATTTTACTCTGGAAATTAGTGGTTGAAGGTGCATGTTGGCTGTTGGCGACTAAAAAGCCAACAGATCTGGGCATTTTTGGCATAGTTACCCTGCTTTTTGCAGCAATAGATTTTGTTATATAATCTGGACAGATTACTAGATTATTAGAGATGCTTCCGTGTAAAGGTTACTGAGCAGTAAACTCTTCATATTACCTTGTTCTTTTGCAGTTAGTAATTGCACCGCCAGAACTTGTCAGCAGGTTGTTGCCAGAACATGCTCGACGGCATTCATGATTTAATTCTTTGTTCGGCACTGGACCATAGGGAAGGATGTACGGTATGTCCGCCTTTATGCTGGACTGCTGATTCTTGTGTATGCCGAAGGGCAACCCGCATTTCTCACATTTAAGTTTTAGTTCCTGACCATCTTCTTGGAAGGCTGAACACGGGTCCCTCTAATGAGGTACTGTACTCTGAGCCGGTCTTGCAATCCAATGTTAAAACATGAGGATGCCATTGTGTCCAGAAGAAGCCAAGAACGGCTCAAATGGCTGGAGGGAATGGTGGGTGTGTTAGCTATGGAGGGTAACTTAATATCAACTTTTGTTTGTATGTTTCATGTCTGTACTCTGTAGTGCGCCTGTACTTGTTCCACGTGTCCTGTGAGCAATGGATGTAATCATGTAAATGTTCCTGATACAAATGCACGTTATGATGGTCAATTCAATTGTCTGCCGCACCCAATATATGCCAGTTGTTTATTATGCATTTCAACTGGTTATTGCTATCTTGTGATACTGAGATAGTGATGGTGAGTTGGCGACCGGTAGAGTGATGTTTGGTGGTCATGTATGCCTGGCTATGTGTGCCTTCGAGAGCAGCCAGTCAGTCAAAGATTGATCTGTTCTGTGCGTTGCGTTCGGCCCTTAAAGTTTGCGACTGAAATGCTGTTCAGATTAGAGTAGAGTTCTCATCAAGGACCAGCAATTGCAGTAACAAAGCTTCATCTCTAGGAGAATTCAGGATTGGCAAAAGCAAAAGTGGAACAACTTTTGAAGCTGTTTTTTCTTTTCTTTTCTTTTTTCTTTTGGCAGTTCCGTAAATCTCTTGTTTAGTTATCTCTTGTTTAGTTATCTGAAGAAGCCTATGAGGTTTCAGAGAGCACGCAGAACTCGATTCCTTCTAATATGTTATGTTTAGGTTTTGCAAAGGATGATGTTACCAATGTAAGAATAGTCGCTGTAACTGTAATAAAGGATCAGCATCTAATTCTCAACAATAAACTTTCTCCTTTCTACCGCTCTGGTCAAATAAATCAAATTTTCAACCCATAAGTTAACAACAGATGGGACAGACTTATTTCTCTATTTGACCATTTCGCGGTCAGTGAAGGTAAAAAAAAGGCAAGCCACTTGAAACTTGAAAGCCTCCTTTTGTTGCTTAATCTGGCAGGAAAAGGGATCTCAGTTTGGCTTGGTGACCTCATGAATAGCGTTAGCCAAATAGGTGACATTTCCTGTTGTTACACCAGCCATGCTGGAGGAGGAAACATTGATAAAGTTAGGCTTAATTTATCCATCAAATGCGGACAGACGTATTAAGAAATCAGAATTACAAATTGTCTGCAATATTTTTGTACCTTATCCTCCCGTTACGAGTCATGTATATATGGAATTCATTTGTTAAGCGATCAACTTGTTCAGGCGTCATCCCGCTATAGCAGAACATTCCAATCTGTCCACCAAAATCAAGATGGCATATTTGAGAAAGTCGGTCAATGGAGTTGCATGCTAAAATACTTGAAATTAAGTAGGGTTGACAACGGCCAATGGAGTTGCATGCTAAAATACCCAGCAAAACATACTTGAAATTAAGTAGGGTCACATACACAGCATAAAAGTAAAAGTAAAGCCAAATTAATGTGCAATACCTATAATATTAATACAATGGCTGTTTGAACAACGAAATTTACCAGCACTGAAACATCTCAGATGGCATATTTGAGAAAGTCGGTGATGCTCCTACTATGAACAACACCCTTGCTTTCTTTCCAACGATTGTGCCCAAGGGGGCCAACTTGACAGGGCCTCCGGAGTTCATATTTATGGGTATGTATTCAACCCCACGCATCCCAATTTTAATGCAATGCCGATTAGGCGATTACAACTTTAATATAGAAAAATACAAGTTTTTTTATGAACCAACACCTAAAGTCCATTCTTAGGGGGATAACTGCCTTGTAATGTACAGTATACTAGCATTTACATGTGGACAGTGAGCTACCACGGCCCCACTAAAATGATATGCAGAAAGGTCCTGATGGGCATTTACCTGATTAATGATATGTTCCCATGACAATGGTGAACCCAATTTTTCAAGGCTCTCCTTAAGTGCTTTCCGCGTTCCAATGATGCGATCGGCCATACCCTGATACAACAAACAATGGTAAAAAAAATGTTCACCAGTTTTCGAAACTATCAAAGGATTCAGGAATTTTGTGTACTTCGAAAGTAATTAGGACTTGGTAAGAAGAATCTGTAGTTTACCTTAACCTCTTTCAGCCATAAGGGTTTCAATTCTGGATCACCAAGGATAGTTGAAACAATTAGTGCACCATGAAGAGGCGGGTTGCTGTACATAGGTCTGGCAATCTGTTGTAATTGGCTCTTCACAGCAACTGCTTGCATCTCATCGTCACATAGAATACTGCAGAAATAGTTAAGTCGAGGCATGATCATGATTATAATATCAGGCCATGGCTAAGTGGCTTAGGAAAAAGATGAATAGTTGTGGCTCTCATCTCATCGTCACATAGAATACTGCAGAAATAGTTAAAATTAAGGCATGATCAGGATTAGGAGATCAGGCCATGGATTAGGAAAAAGATGAAGAGTTGTGGCTCTCATCTCATCATCACATAGAATACTGCTGAAATAGTTAAAAGCAAGACATGATCAGGTAAGAAGATCAGGCCATGGCTTTGAGAAAAATATGAAGAGTTGTAGCTCTTGGTTGTGTTTATTGTCACAAATTTTATTTCAATGAATGGCACAGGGAAAATGTTTATAATAGCTTCAATGGATGCCTTGAGAAATCCAACAACTAACGCCAGATTTTAAGGGGTAACCCTAGTCCATTCAAGAGCATGTAATGCTGACAGTCTACTGAAAGCACTTACAGGAGGTACAGAGTGCTAATGAAAAGAAACATATATGACATCATCAATGCAGTGGCAATGACAGGGCAACAACTTGATTTCCATTCAGAACACACTCACTATAAGACTGACATGTACCTGGAGAAAATGGAAATAAGGAAAGTAGCCAGTAGAACAGATATAACTACTAAAGCTAAGTAAGAACTCATATGAAAGAAACAAAGATATTTAACATGGGAACAATGAGTACCTTAGGCACCCTGCTCTTTGTCCATAAAGTCCCATGTTTTTGGCATATGACTGTGCACATCCAATTTGGTGTCCATCTTCAAGAAAGATCCGAATTGCCTTGGCATCTCTCTCTGGGTCACCACTGGCAAATCCTTGGTATGCCATGTCGAAGAACGGGAAATGGTTCTTCACCTGGAACGCATCAAGCAAAATACAGAAGCATGTCACTGGCAAAAACCAATACAGGGAAAAACCATTGTCAATTTTGTTCGCCTTCTGTACCTTGAACTGATAAGATATCTCTCTCCATTGTTCCTCTGAAGGATCTACCCCAGTGGGATTATGAGCACAAGCATGAAGCAAAAAGAACGAACCATCTGGAGCATTCTTGGATGCCAAAGAAAACAAGAATGGAAATTAGTCATAAACAAACTGTCAACAAGACAGAAGTCTCCAAAGAAAATGGGAGACTTTTTCTGTGTCCAAATTACGGCAGACTAAAATTAAATTTGTATCGATGTTATTGCAAGGATGATTTGAATAAAAAATTTAAGAAGGGCTGACATCCGACTATACAGCAGATAGATTGATCATCGGTTCAAGACGGATAATGTGTATTTGTAAATATATTCATGACCTGGCAAAATCACCTTGATATCATCCATTAGGCCTGCAAAGTCAAGTCCTCTTGACTCCGGATGGTAATAGGTAAATGTCCTTTGTGGTACTTGGGCATCCCTCCAAATATTGTGATGGCTGAAGAAATTCATGAGGTTAGCTATTGTTGAAGGGCTCCAACTACAAGATGCTTAAATGAAGAAATTCATGAGGTTAGCTATTGTTCTAGGGCTCAAACTACAAGATGCTTAAAAAGAACCTTCGAACCTCTTGCTAGATGCACTACACTCAGTTGTATGTCTGAAATTTTTGGTAACCCATGTGACATATGTAATAGAAAAACTTGTGCCACAGCATGCGTGAAATTGTGAAAAAGTTAGAGTAAAATATATCCTAACTCACTTGGACCATGTAGGTGTAGGTACATAGATCTGTGAATCCGGCAAGAAACGCTTTTGGAAATCTGCAAAGAGGCGACATGCACCAGTCCCTGAAAGAGTCTGCACTGCCGCAATCCACTTGTCCTTGATGAACTCAGAATCCTCCCCATAAGCCAGCTTCAGCGATTCCTCAATCATCTTCACACTTCCTCCCATCGGAAGGTACTCCCTATTTTGCAAATTCCATCAGTTAAATGATTAAAAGAACTCATGCTAAGCACTCATATAATAGAACTTGATAGGTGCCCAGTGAACTCCAGTTTTTCATGGTTACAATATTATGCTATTTTTAACTGAACCACCTACCAGGCTACCACAGTCAGAACTCAGAAGTATTTCCTTCTGTCAAAAACATTTATGCTGAAAGTATGAATTTGGCATCCTACTCAGCTGAAAGGATAATGACCCTACCAATGGAACAGTCACGCTGGATTCACATATTGTGAAATTGACAGACATCAATATTCCTTAATGAAGAAAAGTCAATGGAGATGCCCCAAAACAAGTTACACATGACTTGTCACAAGAAACAGCAAAGAAGCATCAATAAAACTTGTGACCACATCAACTCATCAACAGATTCCTGCTTTGCAAATTCCATCAATCAAATGATTAGAACTTATGCTAAGTGAACCCCAATTTCCCATGATCAGAGTATCATGGTACTTTTAACTGCACCACTTGGGACACTCAGGGGTCCTTTTTTAGAGGAAAACTATTAAAAAAACTGTGAGGAACAACTTCAAGCTGTCACAAAATTTATACTGAACGTTTCAACTTTGCACCTACTGATCAACTGAGTGCGCAACGACCCTATCATTGGAGCAATAATTTCATGATCGTGAGGTTGACGGTTATCCATACACGTCGTTGAAGAAAAGCCATTTGAGATGTGCAAGAATCAGGTAGAATTTGCACATGATCTTCGACAAGATTGCACAGCAAGGCAGGCCACAGCACACAAAAAGCTTGCGTCCACATCAAGTCATCAATGGATTCCTCCGGACCAAGGAAACTTAGCCCACGACCGCATTGAAGGAAAAGAGAGGAAAAGGTGGACAGGGAGATCTCACATGTTCGTGTTCCCGGCGATACGCCGCTCCGCCTCGCGCACGCACTGGAGCACGACGGGCTTCCCGCTGTCGTCTCGATACGCACCCTGCGACACGACCCGAAATCGCCCATTTCCATTTTGTTTAATCGAGGCACAGCAAAAACGAAGACAAACGAATGAATATCAGAGAGAGAGAGAGAGAGAGAGAGAGAGAGAGAGAGAGAGAGAGAGACGTACGACGCCGACGTTCACTTTGTCCGGGGAGGGGTCGGCGAGGAAGGCCTCGGTGACGCTGAGGATAGGGTCCTTGGCGGCCGGCTCCACCTGGCCGAACCACGACGCCATGGACCTCGTAACCGCCACGGACAGGAGGGGGCCCCACCGCCGTTGCCGGATCGCGGAGGAGGCGGCGGCGCGGGACATCGCCATGTGACTGCGCCCTGTGTGCGTCGCTTTTCTTGGGAGAAGGAAAGGTCGGAGAAGAGAAGAGAGGGAAGGTAGGCGACTTGGAGGATTCTGGGGAAGCGCGGGGAACAGAACGGCGCGGCGGCGGTTGCTGTGTCTTGCGATTGCGTCACTCCTCTTCCTTGCTGTTTGCTTTCTCGTGGACGGCGCCTTGCGGTGGAGTTTGTGCGTGTTTTTGGGAGTGATGCCATGTGCGGCTGCATGTGGGCCCTGGTTTTGAGATGCCCCCCGCTCTGTTCCTCGGGCTTTCGAGAAGCCGCGTCGCCTTCGTCCTGGTATTTTTAAATTGAAATTCAAGAATGTATCGAATTAATTGTTTTTTGTTTGGTTTTTAGATGGGTTTTTATTTCCATATTATTAATTTTTGGTATACGGTTCGGATTTTTAGATTCGAAGAACTGATTTGATTGAGCACCGATTAGCTATTCCATAGGGCCCTAATTCTCAATCCCACAGACACAATCCCCAAATTCCCAAGACACTAACATAGTCACACATCGACTACCGCCATCGCCAAATCCCCTACTCACCACCACCTGCTGCCATGGCGCCGTCGCCGGCTCGATCGTCCCTCCCCGCACGCTTGCACGCCTCCGGCCTCCCCACTCTGCCACCTTTCTTGTAGGGTTTTGAGGGCGAATCTAGGGGGGTTCTCAAATGCAGTTCAACGGAGGAGCTACGCGTCATGGCGGCAGTGAGCCAACGGCTTCGGGGGGGGGGGGTCTTGGTGGACTGCATGGTTGGTGACTGCAGCCTCCTCCAACCTCCTCGCCCCGGTGGCCTAACCCCGCGGAGCTGCTTCACCGCAACTCTCCCCAAGCCATCGCCTCCTCAAGTTACTATCGCCCGCCCAGTGAGCCTCTCCACCTGCGCAAGCCCACATGGCTCTCCCCAGTCACTGCCTTACACCTGTGGCAGACGCCTACTCGGTGAGCCTCTCCACCCCCCCTCTTTGATGCCTATATGATGCGATGGTGCGGATGATTTGGTTAACCAAAAAACCATTTAACCTAACCGAATTTTTTTAGTTAAATCGGTTTGGTTTTTTTTTGTATGAGAATTTTGGTAGCCAGTTTCAAAAACTGAATTAAGTTTTAACAAAAAAACGAATGCCCACCCCTGATTGCTAGTCCCTCGACCTTTTCTTATCCCTTCCATTTTCTATTGAAGGGGCATTTGCCTACCTCTCTTTCATGTGAGGCAACTTAGGAGTCTAGGACTCCCGAAATAGTGATGATCATCTGCCACTCAGCATAACTTCTTAAATGAAATAGGGGGATTGCAATGCTCGAAAGGCCCAAAATACCCCCCTCATCCTTCTAATCTCACCCTCGTTGGCTGAAGCTTCCACCTCTAGCCCTCCTACTTTCGGGAACCATTCGCCAGTAAATGTGGACTACAGCTTTGTCAATTTGCCATGTAAACATGTTTGAGACACATTATTTACACTTTGTAGGCGAGACCATTGCAATAGCCCAAGCATCGCCAACGCCCACGACAACCAAATCTTGCACCCTCCTCTAGCCATGGGTGGAGTGACTCGACGTAGCTTGAGCTAGTGGAATATGTCGAGCCTACAGTAGCACATATATTCTACGTTTATCTTGTACTATTTCACCAACAACTAGTACACAATATAATAAAGATAATATCATATCATACAAAATTTATTTAAATATCACCGTTTACAAGTAAGACTCATAGGCCAACTGAAAAGATAATAGGCGAAGATAAAACAGATTGAGTAGTAGGACTCATCAGATCTGCCACAAACAATTAACTAGGGCAGTGGCCTAGTCGTTGAGATCATCACCGGTAACGAAATCCTCCTCCTCTGAACAACAGTGAATAGCAAGGTGAGTACATAGAGTACTCCATAAGTTACACATGAAATGTAATATTAATGCAAGGATAACAAAGAAAGACATAAGAGGGTTAGTTGAGCGTAAAGCAATATTTATATACAATAAGTAATTTTGAAAGCATACTTGATATCATAAAGTAAAATTGAATTTTAAATAACCCTGTGCGGGCTCCAACCTAACCCCTTGGCCCTCTGGGTATGCATCTGCCTCCGCCCTGCCTTGTTCCTTGCATGGAGGTTCAACCGAGCTTGGAGCATAGTTATAAATACTGGTACTTACCGGCCAGTATATACCATTTTGGCACCTAAATCAGGATAAAGTAACCTATGTATCGTACGGTGTTGATACCGATCATACCGGCCTGATACTGATAAATACCGGCTTCAATACCGATCAATGCCAGTGGAATTGATAATATGGTCTAGTGAACTATATATTATATTTGATAGTAGTACTATATATTTGAAGTAATATTATAAGTGAACTTTGGTGTGCATATAAGTAAACATGTGTATACTTATAAATATATATTATTATACTAAACCAAAAACGGTACACTGGTATGGATCAGTATCAAAACGTACCATTCCAAGAGCCAAACTGGTTTAACCTCTCGTACGATATTGACAAGTTTGGCTTGGAGTCCAATAACCTCCTTTCCCTCTCTCTTTCTCTCATCAGTTGAACCAAGCACAGGAGGGAGGGACCACATGGTGACCTCGGTTTTATGAGTGCAGCGGTGTGTTCTCGCACGTGAATGGGGTCCACAATCTTGCTGAGGAGCTCGGCAACAACCTACCAAGCTAGGGGTGCATGGCACCTGGTGCTAATCCTAAGGACAGAGGCAGGTTGCCCACCGAGCTAAGGGAACACAACAACCCTTTTAACGTGGTGGGCATTAGACTTGATGCCATGGGGCCAGCCACCTATCACAGTACATAGGTGTGGTAGGTGATACGTGTCACCTGCCGCGGCTTGTGCAATCAGAAAGAAATATACTTTTATAATTTTATTGACAGAGGTTACATTCGCGAAAACTAGCTGCAACGCTCGCATGTTGGCCCCGCGTTCGAGCAATGTTCCTCGAGATTGGATCAAATGGCTCCAGGATGAGCACGTGAGTATTGCAGGTTTTGGTTGGCCTGAATGCATTGGGCATGCAACCTTTGCTCCTTTCGGTTTCAAGTATAGGCTACAGGGCCTTGGACTTGGGATTTGCGGCAGCACGTTTGCGGCTTGCACCATCTGGTTTCAAAACTGGGGCAGGGGACTTAGGCCCCTTTTGGCATGGTAACCCACCTTATAGAGGAAGGAATTGGGGGCCAACCGGCCCCCCCACGTGTCCCCTCCCTTTTTTGCACAAAGCCCCTCCGGTTTCTTCCAAATTACGTTTAGGTCCTTACGTGATTTTATGTGAGAGGGAAATAATTTTTTCGTTTCGCGTTTAGGTCCCTGGTTTCCCGTTTTGCATGTAGGCCCTCCCGTTAAGGGCCAATCGCGAGCGAGCCCTTTCCTAATTATTCAAAATAGCGAACAAGTCCAAAATTATAACAAATAGGTCCTCGCGCTTTACGTTCGGGTCCTTTCTCCGTTTTGTCCCAAAAAAATGTTTTTGGGGTCCGTTTTTTCTCCAGAGCATGCGAAAAATATTTTCGGTAGCCGTTTTTCCACAAAAAAAAATGTAGAACCGTTTCTTTTCTCCGTTTTGGCCGAAAAAAATGTTTTCGTGATCGGTTTTTCCGTTTTGTCCCAAAAAAATATTTTCGTGGTCCGTTTTTTCTCCAGAGCATGTGAAAAATATTTTCGTTAGCCGTTTTTCCAAAAAAAAAAAAATGTAGAACCGTTTCTTTTCTCCGTTTTTGCCGAAAAAAATGTTTTCGTGATCGGTTTTCCCTCTGTGGCATGGGGGAAATGTTTTCGATAGCTATTTCCCTCCAAAAAAAATTGGGAGACTGTTTCGTTTATCTGTTTTGCCCGAAAAAAATGTTTTTCGTCATCCGATTTTTCTCCGGAGCATGAGAAAAATGTTTTCGTTGGCCGTTTTTTCAAAACAAAAATATGGAAAACCGTTCCCTTTCTCCGTTTTGCTCCGAAAAAATGTTTTCGTGATCCGTTTTTTCTCCGGAGCATGGGGAAGCTGTTTTCGGTGGCTATTTCCCCACAAAAAATATGGAAAACCGTTTTCTTTCTTCGTTTTGCCTGAAAAAATTATTTCCGTGAACCGTGTTTTCTCCGGAACATGGAAAAAATGTTTTCGTTGGCCGTTTCCCAAAAAAAAACGTAAATTCGTTTTTCGCCCGTCGTTTTTCCGTTTTTCCCTGCTTTTCATCATTTTTTTATCAAATTTCGCACGGCGCGGCGTAGCGCGCGAATCTTCCTAGTAGTTGTAACTTGTGCAGAAGCCTGCTTTTGGTTAGCTGCCCTGAGAAGCAGTTGGCTAAAGAAGCTGCTGCCTAAAAAAGCCTGCTGTTTGGTAGTTTGGTTTATGTAAGGCTGAATAGCTGTTCTGAGTTATATGTGATGATTGAAATATCTGAAATACCCTTGAGAGGTATGATGTCTTGTTCATGTGTTGATTAAGAGTGAATGACTCACTAGATCATTTCTTAAACGCAAGATAAGACATCTGTCATTATTCAGTGGTCCTTCGAAAGAAATTTGCCTTGTTGATAGTTGCACCACTAATACAATATTAAGGGAGACAAAATATTTTCATACTATTACAAAAAGAAAGGAAATATTATGGTAATCGTTGGAAGCGATGCTTTGATTGTTGGTTCTGGTAGAGCCATAATAATTCTCCCTATGGGTACAAATATTGTAATTGAAAAGATGTGATAATTGCCTAGAGGGGGGGTGAATAGGCTATTTAAAATTTCAAATGAAATTTGTTGCAAATCGGACTTTCCGATCCAATATCGAAAGTTCCGATAATATCGGAACTTCCGGTATGAAATCGAAAAATCCGATCAGTACTGAGAAATGAGAGCAGAAATTATGACTACCAATCTAAAGACTTGTTCTAGTCTATTTGAAAGCACAAATAAGCAAGTCAACAAGACTTAAGTAGCATCAATAATTAGGCGAAAGCACAATGGACAAGAATTTATTTCCCGGTGTTCGAATCCTTGAGGGGATCGTACGTCTCCGTTGAGGAGGCTCACAAAGAGCCGGGTCTTTTCCAACCCTTTCCTCTCAAACCTCGGTCACACTTGAAGTTTGGTTCCACTATTTGTTCCTTCCCTTTCATAGGCGGAACAAGCCTTCACAAACTTCCCACGGCTTCCCACAAACGTCGGGAGCTCATGAGTGACGCCTAGCCGTCTAGGAGTCCTTCAACCTCCAAGAGTAACAAATGCAATGAGTTCTTGATCTTGGAGAGGCTCTCTAGTGCTCAAGATGAATGAATAGCTCTTGTTCTAGCTCACACTCACACTCCAAATCCTCACTCTCTAGATGATCACTAAGATCAAGGAGGAGGGGGCTCAAGAATGCTCTAAGATGTGCTCAAGGATTCAGCCAAAGCAAGTGTGTAACCCTCAAAAGGAGAGGGTGGGGGGTATTTATAGTTTTGGTTCAAAACTAGCCGTTATACCCGCACTCAGCCACACATCGGAATATCCGAACCAAACTTCGGAACTTCCGATGAGTGCAAACTACCAGAACCTGGAAAGCTCCAACGGTCGAAAACTAAACGCATCGGAATATCCGATCTCATCATCGGAACTTCCGATAACACTTAGAGAGAGAACTCGACATGAACTTTCTAAGAAAACATCGGAATGTCCGACTTGAGAATCGAAACATCCGAAACAAACAGAGAGTTCCCAAACTGGAAAATAGCTACTTCGGAACTTCCGACTTTTATACTTCGGACAGTCCGAACTTGACAGAGAGCACCCTTTTTCAAGACAACAAGTATCGGAACTTCCGATGTGGGATATCGGAACTTCTGATCTCAATAGAGAGTACCCTAACGGAAAAACAATAGACATCGGAACATCCGATATAAAATATCGGAGTATCCGACCCCTTCTAAGGGCTTCGTACTCGAACACACTTACACATCAGAATGTCTGAAACATTGAAACTTCCGACCTATCATCGGAATATCCGACGGGAACTTAAAAGCAAACACATTCCAATGCACTGGTGGAGACTTTGAACCTCTCAAGAGACTAACCATCATTCATCTGAGCATAAAGACCATCTCTAGACGAACATCAATGCATTCCTCTTAATAGTACGACATTCCTATGACTCAAGAAAATAAGATACATACACGTGCTGCCGTTTTTCTTACTCAATCCAATTTGAGGGTATCTGATGGACGTAGATGATCTCTTCTTAGGACTTTTATCTGTTCATAAACTAGTTGGACATGTTAGCTTCTTTAATCGCTTGTCATTAATCATCCAAAACTAAATTAGGGGGCCTAGATGCACTTTCAGTAATTAAGGATGATCTTTTATATTCTGATTCAAAGTGTACACTATTAAATTTCAAAGATATATGTATGAATGGCCTCCACGTGGAGACTAATAGTGAGAGCGGTGATGAAACCTTGCCCTTAACTAAATACAACGGATATGAAAAATAAGTGGTTGAAAAACTTCATTCCTTCTCATTTGGATTGTACTACACATACATGCATTTGTAAAATTAATGGCCCAACTTATAAAGTTAAAAGCCAATTTTTCTGAAGAAAGGATACAGACAATTCGTTTGGATAATGCCGTTGAATTTTCCTCATGAGCATTTAATGATTATTGTATAGTTTTGGGCATTAATGTAAAACATTATGTACCATATGTCCACACACAGAATGGGTAAGCAGAATCATTAATCAAAAAGATTAAACTCAATGCTAGACCTCTTTTGCAAAATTGTAGGCTGCCAACCAATTGTTGGAGCCATGCGGTATTACATGCCGCCGCATTAATACAACTCAGATTGACTGCATATCACAATATTTCTCCAATGCAATTAGTAAGTGGAAATGAACCAAATATTTCCCATCTACGAACATTTGGTTGCACTATTTATTTGCCAATTCCACCACCACAGCGTACATAAATGGGTCCTCATAGAAAATTTAGGGATCTGTGTGGGGTATAATTCTCAGTCAATAATAAAATACCTTGAGCCATTGACAGGGGATATGTTCACAACTAGGTACGCTTATTGTATTTTTTGATGAGAACGTTTTCCCGGGCATTAGGGGGAGATAAGTACCACAATGAATGCCGAAAAATAAATTGGGATGCCAAGGGAAATTAGTCCTTTGACCCACATACTAATGAATCTGAACTGGAAGTTCAGATAATTATAACTTTGTAAAAGATTGCAAATGAACTGACAGATGCATTTACTAATCATAATGGAGTCACTAAATCTCATATACTTGCCGTTAATGCACCAGAGAGAGTGGAGGTACCTCAGAAAACCACTCCTACCCATAATGATAAGAAAAAGGGGGAGAACTCTGGTTGTACAGGACTTAGTTTCGTGGAGATGTTCGCAGAAACACAAGACCAACAAAGGTACATTATCCCAATTAGTAAATAAAAATAAGAAAAACCATAAGAAAAATGGTAACAATCTTAGTGATAGTATTCCCAGCAAAGAAGTGCACACAAATTCAAATGTTGGGACATCGGAACCCTTAAACTCAATCGTTGTGGGAAATCACGATGAGTCAAAAGGAATAAAAAAGGAAATTTCCACAAACTATGTCAACTAGGTAAGTAAAGGTGGCGCACGTCGCGTGCGCAAACGAAAAACGAATTTACATTTTTTTAGGAAAAATGGACTACGAAAACATTTTTCCAAGTTCCGAAAAAAAATGGACCACGAAAACATTTTTTTCGGGCACCGGAGAAAAAATAGACCCCGAAAACATTTTTCCCCGGGCCCAAAGAAAAAACAGACCACAAAAACACCCCGACCAAAATAGAGAAAGGACGAACGAAAAACAAATTTGCCTTATTTTTTTGAGGGAAAATAGACCACGAAAACATTTTTTTTCGGGTTTCGGGGGAAAAACGGACCACGAATACATTTTTTTCAGGAAAAACGAAGAAAGGACCTGGACGTAAGAAACAGGGACCCGGTTGTTATTTTTTTGGACCCGTGCGCTATCCCGAAAAATTAGAAAAAGGCTAACCCGCGATATGTATTTAATGGAGGGTCTTTGCTGTAAAGTAACGAACCAGGGACATAAACGCAATCCGAAAAAGTTTTTTTTAACTCACAAAAAATCGCAAAGGGCCTCTTTGTAATTGACAGGGACCAATCCGTAATTTAGAGAAAGTGGCAGGGCATTTTTGAAAAACGGCATGAGGGTGATGTGGCATAGGTGGGAGCCCGGCTATTCTTTCCAATGTAATAGAGTTGATATTCAGGAGAATTGTACAAAAAGAGACTACTATTGTTGACATTTATTTTGCCACAAAGATTGCATGAAGCGCTCAGATTGGGTCAAACAAAAGGAAGCAATTGTGGCAGAATTGCGCTTGCTTAGGCCCTGTTTGGTACGATTCCAGATTCTAGTAGAAATGGAAACGGTTGCAGATTCTTAGTATAAATATTTCAGGTAGGATTATGTGAATTGCGTGGAACGAGGTTGAGACTGATTCAACCACATAGTGGAAAAAGAAGAAACAATCCAAGGAGAATTTTCCGAGCTTTAGCCCGTTTGGTTGGGTTTCTTCCAGAATCTAGTAGAAACAGCCTGATTGGAAGTTGCCAAATGAGATCTTAATCAAAAAAGGTATTTGTTCCTGTTGTACCAACTCCTCTTAAAAATATTTCCTGTTGAAAATAAATGGGTCTTCATTCGAAAAAGAAATGAAAAAAATCAGGTGGTAAGATATAAAGCGAGACTTGTAGCATAAGGGTTTACGCAAAGACCCGGCATCGCTTATGATGAAACATACTTTCCTGTAATAAGTGGAATTACTTTCCGGTATTTAATCTCATTGTCAGTTAATATGAATTTAACTATGCAGTTAATGGATGTTGTGACCGCATATCTATATGAGTCACTTGATTCGGATATTTACATGAAAGTTCCTGAAGGGATTAAACTTCCAAATCATAAAGCAAATCGCAACATGTATAGTGTTAAATTAAGAAAATCACTATATGAATTAAAACAGCCGGGAAGAATGTGGTATAACCGACTAAGTGAGTTTCTTTTGAAGAAAGGATACTCAAATAATGATGATTGTCCTTGTGTGTTCATAAAGAAATCCCAAAATGAATTTTTCATAATCTCGGTATATGTTGATTATTTTAGTATCATCGAAACCACAAAGGATATTAAGGAAGCAAGTAAACATCTTATGACGGAATTCGAAAGGAAGGTGTCGGTGTTTCGTGCACCGGCAATACGAATTTATGGTCGGATGGGGTCGCGCGCTCCCTCTCCCCGAATGGTCGACTCGTGGAGTCAGAAGATGTATACTGGTTCGGGCCGAATGTCCCTACTCCAGTTCGTGCGGTGTGAATGTATTGATCTTTTGGAGACGGACAGGGGGTGTACAGGCGAGGCGGACGGTCGGCTGTCCGATCCCCTTGAGGTTTTCGCTAGGGAGTCGAGGCTACCTCGGAGACTGTTTTCCCTTTTCTCCGCGCCCCTCCCTCTCGGGCCCTGCCTCTCCTTATATAGACGGAGGAGGCAGTTTACACGGGAGTTGTGAAGACTACGAGGAGAGGGGTCTGCATGTCTTGAGGTGCAGTTTCTGTCTTGTCCAGCCAACCCCTGCCTGTCCCGAGGTAGGGTTGGTGGCTCTGTGGCGTACAGTCTTGCGTAATACTGTCAGGGTGGCGTGTTGCGTGGTGCTCTTGTCAGCCTTGGTGACTTTAATGGCGCTTGACTTTGCTTAGGCCTCGGGAGTGGGCGTACTCCTCTGCGGTGTGCCAGGCGACGGGACGGGGGTTTGACTTCTTCGGTGGCTCTTCTGACAACCTTGGGAAGGAGCCGCCTACCCTGGTACGGATGTCAGGGGACGCTGCGCACAAGGCGGTACGACATCGGCGTGGCCTGGCGACTTGTCTTGTGCGCGCGAGCTTGAGCCGATATTAGGCGGCCGTGTGCCGACCGCTTGGAACCAGAGTCCGCCGACCGTCCGGGGTCGGCCCCGCATAGGTCGGGGCTCGTTCTTTGCGGCCCAAGTACCTTTCGGTGGTGCCGGACTTCCGTCGTGATAGGTCAGCCCGTTCGTGCTTCCGGGCTGATGGGGGTACCCATGGTATGGGTACTCGTCAGTAGCCCCCGAGCCCCGGAGCGGATCGGAGAGCCGCTCGGGGTTTAACTGGGCGGCGATAACCGTCGACCGGAGTCGGTGTGGCTGCCTGGAAGCCGCGCCACCTAGAAAGAGCCCGGTGGCGCAGCGCACTGGGTGTAGCCCCCGAGCCCCGAGCGGTCGTGGAGCCGGTCGGGGTTTAGGTCGAAAAGTGGCCACGGACCCTGAGGTCGGCGACGCCGTTGGTCTGGGCCGCCGCTTGTCGGTCAAGCCCGTCCACAGAGCCCGGTCTTGGCTGAGCGCACCGTGGCGTGAACCGAGCCCTCGAGCGGGTAGGGGAGCGGTCGGGGTTTACCCGGCCATGATGGTCGCCGACCGGAGGTCGGCGGTGTCTAGGTCGGCGGATCGCTTGGGAGTCGCGCCACTGAAAGAGCCCGGTCTTGAAGCGCACCCGGTGGGTGTAGCCCCCGAGCCCCCGAGCGGGTCAGGGAGCCGGTCGGGGGTTTCCCCGGTCGAAAAGTGGTCGCGGACCCTGAGGACGGCGACGCCTTTGGTCGGGGCCGCCGCTTGTCGGTCAAGCCCGTCCAAAGAGCCCGGGTGCGCTGGCGCACCGGTGAGCCTCGAGCCCGGCGGTCGGGGTTTTACCCGGTCGGATTTCGGCAGGCCACGGTACGTGGGTCCTTAGAGTCGTGAGCGGACGCGTTTACCTTCGTCGGTTTGAACGCCGTGCTCGTGCGAGCTACTATCGGGTGATCCGAGTGGAACCTTGGCGATCCCCTCGAGGAGTTCGTTTCCAAGCGACGTAGCTCGGCGTGGGCGTCCGACTACCGGGGCGTTCCATAAAACCTTTCCTTACTCGATCCCGTGTCGGATCGCCGGTCGTCCGCCGACCGGGCGGCCGCCGCTACTCATCGATGAGTTCCGCGGGAGAGTGTGAGGTATGGTCTCGGGCGAGTCACGGTGATTGGTTCGTCCGCCGACCCAGCTGGAGGCCCTCTGGGGCTCACCGCGACTCGCCTCGCTCTTTTTACGTCTTTGGGCGGCTTCGTTCGGTGGCTGGATTCGGCCTTCGTAACCCACAACACGGTGCCGGGCCTCGGGTGCGAGCCTATAGGCGGCTTACTCTCCCGAGGCCGGGCGGCCCAGTGGGCCGTTTGCATACCTTTCCCGGCGCGGGGCGCCTTGGCCCATCGTAACCGGCGAGGCTCGTGATGCTGTGCGGCGCGCGGCGCGAGGCGGCCATCCTGTCGGAGTAGTTAATGCGCAGTGGGATTTAAATGGACTGCGGCACGTTACCGGGGAAACGGACGAGGCGGTGACGGTTTATGCATCGCGTTGATTCGCGCGAGGAGGCGTCGATTCGCACGGAGGCGCGTCTGTTTCGCCGAGCCTATAAAGGAAGGAGTGGGTGGCGTGGTAGGCGCCAAGCCTTCTGCTCAGGCGCTCTGCAAAAGGAAAAAGGGAGGAAGAAAACGAGGAAGAAGAGGAGTCTCTCGCTCGCCGCGTCGCCCCTCGCTTTCCTTCGCAATTGGAGATGTCGCTGCACGCATTCGGCCGTGGCGGGTCGCTATCTCGATGCCCGAGAGGAAGGAGTTCCTTCCTCCGCGGCCTGAGTCCGGCTGGCGAGTACCGCCGACCGCGGCCGGGGACCCCGAACTTGGGGACGGCGAGAGAGTCTCGTTCGCGTCCTTCTACGAACGGGCTTGGGACTTCCACTCCACCCGCTCGTCCGGGGTTCTGCACTATTACGGGGAGGTTCATCATCTCGAACCCGAATGGAGTCCTCCACATTGCGGTCTTCATGACGCTGTGTGAGGCCTTCTGGGATCGAACCCCACCGGGGCTCTGGCGCCACTTCTTCTTCGCGAGGTCGTCATCGGACACCGCCTCCTCGAGCTCGATGATTCAATCACAAGAACCACCGCAAAGCCGCTCTACGCCGACTTGAAGCCGCCGACGCCCAACCGGGGTGGCATAGCGAGTGGTTCTATGTCCGAACCTCAAACAAAGGTGCCCGGCCTTGATGGGAATCTTCGAAGTCGCATCCTTGTTGGACTGGGGCCACGACAAGAAGGACCGGAAGAAGGTGGACGCGATCCTTGAGAAGCTCGCGGACTGAAGCGGCGGGCCTGACAGGCAAGGTGGTCCTCAAGACGTTCATGGAGAGGCGCATCCAACCCTTCAAGGACGGTTGCGCCCCATGTTTGAGTACATGGGGCCGACCACCTCGCAAGGTCGTCGGAGCGGAGCTTCCTCGCCGGAGATCCTCGCGCAGCGTGTCCGCGATCTCCATCACGGAGACACCGAACCGCCGGGCGAGGCGCCGCGCTGCTTCTCGCAGTAATCCGCAGTAACCTGGTACGCCTCGACGGCTCCTGTTCGCTTTTGCTTTGCTCTGCACCCTCTCCTCCTTACCCGAGCGTGCTCCCGTAGGGGCTCGGTGGACTGATCTCCCGTCCCTTGCTGCCGGGGGAAAAGGAGTTGAGGGCGGCCGTGCGCCTGGAAAAGGAGAAGCAGGACGCCGCCCTGCTAGCGGAAAAAGAGGCCACCAAGACGCGGAAGAGGAAAAGCGCGGACCGAGCAGCGTGGCGAGGAGGTCTCGGAGGAGACCTCGGAAGAGACCTCGAGTGAGGGTGACGAGGAGTCGTTGTCGAGCGGGGGAGAAGTTGCCGGGGGCGATTCTGGCGGCCGCGACGCGGGTCCTAGTCGCGGGGCCGGCGACCGCGGCTCCTCCGAAGAGACCGCGGGCGCAGGTTTTATCCTGCGGAAGCGCGGGTCCCGGTCGCCTCCTCGCGGGGGTCCGGCAAAGAGGGCACGTCAAGTGCCGGTTGTTCGCTCCTCCCGGTAAGCGACTTGCGCAATTCCTCTGGTGCTGACTTCTTCTGCAATTCCTGACCGACCGCCGTACGCAGGCCTCACGATCTTGGGAGGGCGCCGAGCCCTCGCCGGTGGTGAGAATCGCCCCCTCCGTCTGTCGCGGGCGCGTGGTGGTTGTCGGGAGGGGGGATCGTTCGGATGCGCTCCCCGCGGTAGGGCCCGTTGGCGAGGACGCCGCCTCGAGGGGACGATCTCGGCCGCCGCCGGATGTGAGCGCGCGTGGCGTAAGCCCCGTCGGGCGTGCTTCGCGCCGTCGTCGACCGCTGAGGCCGGCGGAGTTCTCGCCGGTCCTGCCTTCCCCGTCGCCGCCCGTGGAGGTCGCCGCGAGCCCGCTGTCGAGAACATCGATTCGCTGCTTGCAACGCCGGCGGACGAGATCTGCCACCTCGCCGCCGGGCCGCCGCCACCGCGGTCCGAGTGTCGCCGATGGGCGCACAACCGATCGCCGCAGCGTTCCGTCGGGCGGGAAATCAAGTCAGGCGCCGCCGATCGCCGCGCTGACTTGGCCCGGTCCTGACCCGGCCGGGGGCCCCGCGTTCGTTCTGGACGACGACGCAGAACGTGCGGATTGGGACGCTCTGGAGGATGACATGGGAAGGATCCACGCCGAACTTACCCTTGTCGTTGACGCCGCGTCCAAGGCGAGGAAGTCCATTGCTGAGGAGTCCCGCTCGGCCAGACTGGTAAGTTTGACGGGGATTTTTCTTGTGCATCTTCTTGACCGGGAAAAGGAGACTGACCGGGCGGGTACCTGCAGCGCTTGACATCCCGAGCGGTGGGCAAGTCAAAGTTCCTCCGGCACTTGCACAGCCGGGGGAGTGCCATAGGGCAGGAGCTGCTCGACGCTCGGAGGGCGCTTGCCGCTGAGCAAGGAAGGGCTGCCTCGGCGGGTCAGCGGCTGGGGGAGGTCGCTGAAGCCTTGCGGGAGGCTCAGCGACGTGCGGAGTCGTTGGCCACCGAGGGAGAGAGGGCCAGGTCGTCCTCGGCGGATGCCGGCGGCCAAGACTTCCGCGGTCGGTGGCGTCACCGCCGGCGGAGGCCGTCCTCTATCGGGAGGAATGCGAGTCGACCCGCAGGGAGGCCGATCAGCTTCGCGCCGAGCGGGATCTCGCTCGGGGTGAGCTCGTGACGATGAAGGAGCTTGCCGACCGCGCTACGGCCGACCGGGAAGCGCGTGCCAAGGCCGAGGAGGAACTTCGCGCCAAGGAGGCTTCCGTGGCTGGTGAGTAGCTTAGTCTTCCGGGGGTCATCGCGGGCGAAGGCCCCTCGACGTTGTTTTCGCCCTCGCAGACCGCGAAAACCTTACCGACGCTACCGAGTCGCGAAGGGCGGCGATGGAGGCACGAGACGGCGGTCGAGTCACGCGACTCGGCCCTTTTGAGTAAGCGGCTGGCGGAGACGGACGCGGCCGACACGACGGCCCAGCTGACGATCCTCCACGTGGGCGTCCAGGCTGTCTGTGACCGGCTGTTCGGGCTTACTCCGGGCCCCAGCGCCATCCCCGCCATGCTTGGGTGGATCCCTGAGCGCGTCGAGGCGTCGGTGCGGGAAGCGGCGGTGCTTGGCGCTTCTTCGGCCCTGGTCAACACCGTCTCTTATTACGACGGCGTCGACCTTGAGGCGGTCGGGAGCGGCGTCGCTGCTGACCGAAGCGATGAAGAGGTTGACGCGTTCATGGCCCGGGTCGATCCGTGTGCCCAAGAGATTGCCGGCCGAATCTCGCCGCGCGAAATTCTCCGTCGAAAGGGGGAGGAGGATTAGTTTTTTCTTCCGTTTGCTTTTTTGGCAATGTATGTGATGAACAGAATTGCCCTAGTCGAGCTCGACGCCGGGCTGTTTTTAAGTTACTCTGCCCGTCTATCCCGTGTTTCTTTTATGAATTTGGGCAATTTTTCAACCGTAGCTACGGGGGTCCACAGGGGTGCCCTGAGAGCGTAGGCGTTGCACCAGATTCATGCGAAGAGGACATGGGGGAGGGCGAGCTGCCTCGAGCGATTGCTTGGTGAAGGAGGTGTTGGAGTCGAACCACCTCCTTCGCGAAGCTTTGGCGGGTTGAAATCTAACCTAAGTGGGGGTGCTCCGACCGCTCGTAGTGTTTCTTGCTCGGGGGGCTTGTTTCCCTCCGCAGAGTGCTACTTCGAAGCCGTAGCCGCGGGGGCGTAGGCCGTAGTACTTTGAGCCGAGGGAAATAGTCGCGAGGTAGATAGCTCGGTCGGTCGGAGTGCGGCTTAGGTTAGCGACCCGCACGTTTTTAAATGATGGTCGGGTTGGGCCGCTGGGGCGTAAGTCGTAGCATTCGTCAACCTATATCGAAAGGCTCCATCCGACCGCCGCTCGGCCCTTCGCTCAGGTAGCCTCCTTTTTGCACAAAGTGCTACTTCGGAACCGTAGCCGCTGGGGCGTGGGCCGTAGCATTTTGGTTTTGAGGAGGTTACTTTAGGAGGGGAGCTCGGTCGGAGTGGTAACCGGTTATCGATTTAAGTCGCCGGCCCCCGAGGTCATGCAGCCCCCGAGTGGTGCGTGGGGACTGAGGGTGCAGTCGCCACGCGCCGCTTGAGTTCGTGGTGGGTGTGCGATTTTTTCCGAAAAGGAATTTTCTGCTTTCGGAGATAAGGGTGGATTAACTCGCCTTGAGGACCGCGCTGATTTTGGAGCTGACGCTGGGCGCTTCGTCTTCTGCGCCGTCGCGTGACCCCAAGGCGCTTCGTCTTCTGCTCCTCTCGTATTGCCTTGGCGACTTGGGGCGCTTTATCTTCCGCGCCGCGGGTTATAAAAGGAGAGGCGCCAAGGCGCCTGTTGCTCCATGCGCCATGGCGGACCACAATGCTCAGCTTCGCGAGGAGGTGGTTGCCCATCAGGCCTGGTTGCGGGAGGTGGCGGATCGAAGCCGGCTGTTCGTGAGGACGTGCGGCGAGTCGGCGTCCTCGTCGTCGGCGTTCCTCGGCTTCGAGAAGTGAGGGCGCCACTATTGCGGGCGGTGGTAGAGGCACGCCGTGCGGAGCTCGGCTGGCAGGGCGCGCACCAAGATCGCAATGGGCGGTTCGCTCTTGGTTGGGGCGATGTTCCTCCATAAATAAATAAAGTGTTCGGGTTTCCTTTCGCTTTCGCTCCTTCTCTTTTGTGTTGAGATCTAGCCCTCGTTCTTTCAAGACGTGATCGAAGGAGGACAGCCGGGACCTCTCGCTGGGCGGGGTCGCGGTGCTCATGATCAAGAAAGCGAGAGAGGTTCGAGAGAGAGAAAAACCACTTGGTCGGTCGTCCGACCGCTGCAGCCTTTCTTTGCTCGAGTGTTTTTAGTATGGTACAAAGAGAGGAGAGAGGCCGACTATGGATAGAACCTTCTCAGCTTCTCTATGTTCCAGGCGTTTGTCACGAGATTCCCTTCGGTGTCTTTGAGGCGGAAAGTGCCGGGTCGGAGGACTTCCGCGATGGTGAAAGGGCCCTCCCAAGGTGGGGAGAGCTTGTGCCTGTCCCTTCGCGGATTGGACTTGGCGTAGCACTAAGTCGCCGATTAACGAGCCGCCGCGGACCCGTCGGCTGTGGTAGCGACAGCGGCGCCGATACTTTGCCGATCAGTAGGACGCGGCGTCTCGAGCCGTCGAGTCGGTCGAGGTTATCTTGTTGTTCCTCGATTGCCTGCGTGCGTTGTTGTAGTTCTGCACCCTTGGTGCGCCGTACTCAAGGTCGGTCGGGAGGACAGCTTCCGCCCCGAACACCAAGAAAAAAGGAGTGAACCCGGTCGACCGGGTTGGCGTGGTTCGCAGACTCCAAAGCACGGGCGGTAGTTCGGCAGCCCATCGTCCCCGCGAATTTCTTGATCGGTGAAGATTCGCGGCTTGAGTCCTGGAGGATCATGCCGCTGGCTCGCTTCGGCTTTGTCCGTTGGCTCGAGTGTGCTCTGCCGCCCGATCGACTTCGGATGTTGAAGTTGTCGCGAGAACTCGAGGAACTCCTTCCCGTGAAGCTGCGTCCGTTGTCGGTGATGATGGAGTTGGGCACCCCAAACCGGTAGACAATGTCGCGGAAGAAACTTGCCGCCTGCGCTGATGTGATCTTTTGCAATGGCTTTGCTTCAATCCACTTTGTGAACTTGTCTACGGCGACAAGCAAGTGAGTGAAGCCCCGGCGCCTTCGAAGGGTCCGACCAGGTCGAGTCCCCAAACCGCGAAGGGCCATGTGATGGGGATCGTCTGCGTGGCTTGCGCAGAAGATGCGTCTGTCTGGCGAAGAATTGGCATCCTTCGCAGTGCGGACAACTGGGTCGACCGCTACGGCGATCGGCCAAGAGAAACCTTGTCGAAAGGCCTTTCCTACCAGGGACCGCGGAGCGGCATGGTCCCCGCACACCCCGTCATGGATGTCTGCGAAGGTGCTTCCCTTGGTCGGTCGGAACGCGCCACGAAGGATTCCTGACGGCTCCTCTTGTAGAGGGCGCCCTCGATCGGGACGAATGACTTAGCCCGCCGCGAGTGGCGCCTAGCCTCGGTGGTATCGGCGGGGAGCGACTCGTTTGTCAATCGATCGACAAACGGTCGCCTCCAGTCGGTTTCGATGCTCAGGACGCCCAAGTCCGACCCAGCGGGGCATCGGCCAGAAGATCGATGGGGCCACCCGCCTTTGGAAGTCGGCGGCGCCAAGATTCGGATCCAACCGGATTGATGGGTGCGAGGTCGGAGACGAAGATTCTGGGGAACCGGCCCCTTCGGAGGCGAGGTTGGCGAGGAGTCGGCTTCACCGTTATAAGCGTCGGTAGCTATGATGGAGCTCGAAACCCTTGAACTTTTCCTCAAGCTTGCGGACCTCCAGTGATGGCGGCCATCCGAGCGTCGCGGGGCTCGGTGGCTTTCATCACTTGATCGACGACCAGCTTGGAGTCGCCGCGAACGTTGAGACGTCAGGCGCCCAGTGTCGGGCGTATTCGCAGTCGCTGATTTAGGGCTTCGTGATTCGGCGACATTGTTGGTGGCGTCGAAGAGTAGTCGTATGGCGTCATCGGAGTTTGTTGCCGAGTGGGGAGATGATGACGACCCGCGCGGCCCCGTTCTTGGTGTAAGACCCATCGAAGTACATCGCCGATTACTCGGGTCTTCGGCCGCCAGGACTTGCGCCTCGGTCCACTCGGCGACAAAGTCCGCCAAGACTGGGACTTGATCGCCGTCCTGGGACGTCACGATATGTCGAGGCCGTTGAGCTCGAGAGCCCATTTGGCGATTCTTCCGGTAGCGTCGCGGTTGTGGGACGACTTCTCCGAGCGGCGAGGAGGTTACCACGGAGATGGGGTGCCGATCGAAGTAATGGGCAAGCTTCCTCTTGGCGATGAGCACCGAGTATAGCAACTTCGTGCACTGGGGATATCGGACCTTTGTATCGGAGAGCACCTCCGACGAAGTAGACCGGCCTTTGCACCTTGAGAACGCGGCCTTCCTCCGCTCGTTCCACAACAAGTGCCGCGCGACGACCGAGTCGTGGCGGCGATGTAGAGGAGCAAAGGCTCCTGCGGCCCGGCGACCAGGACCGGAGAGGTGAGGTCGAAAGGCTTTTAGTCGACTAAAGGCTTCGAGCCGTTGGTCCAGGAAAAGTGGTCGGACTTCTTCATCGGCTTGTAGAGTGGCATCCCTCGTCACGAGGCGGGATACAAAGCGACTTCGGTGCGCGAGGCATCCCATCAGCCTTTGAACTCCCTTCAGATCGTTGATTGGCCCCATCCTTGCGATAAGCGGAGATCTTATCTCGGTTGGCTTCGATGCCGCCGGAGACGATGAATCCCAAAGAACTTGCCCTTGGGGACCCCAAGACGCACTTCGGGTTGAGCTTTATGCGAAATCGTCGGAGGTGCGCAAAAGTCTCCTCCAGGTCGGTGATGAGGTCATCGGCCGTCCTGGTCTTGACAACGAGGTCGTCGACGAGGCTTCGATGTTACGCCAATTTGGTCCGAAAAACACGCCGCATACATCGGTACGCGTGGCGCTGCGTTTTTAGACCAAAAGGCATCGTGGCGTAACAAAGATGAGCCATACGGGGTGATGAAGGAGGTCGCGAGCTGATCGGACTCCTTCATCACAATCTGGTGATAGCCCGAGTAGGCATCCAAAAAGGAAAGGGACTCACACCCGGCGGTGGAGTCCACGACCTGGTCGATGCGAGGCAATGGGAATGGATCTTTCGGACAGGCCTTGTTGAGGCTCGTGTAGTCAACGCACATTCTCCATTGCCCCGACTTTTTCTTTACAAGGACGGGATTGGCGAGCCACTCGGGGTGACGCACCTCCCTTACAAAACCGGCGGCCAAAAGTTTGGCGATCTCTTCCCCAATGGCCCGTCGCTTCTCTTCGTCGAAACGGCGCAGGCGCTGGGCGATCGGTCTGGATCCCGGTCGAATGTTCAGGGAGTGCTCGGCGACCTCCTTCGGGACTCCTGGCATGTCCGAGGGTCTCCAAGCGAAGACATCTCGGTTTGCTTGGAGGAAGTCGACGAGCGCGCCTTCCTATTTGGTGGTGAGGGCGGCCCCGATCCGCACGGTCTTGGCGGGATCCTCGGGATCAACAGCGACCTCCTTCGTGTCCTCCGCGGACTTGAAAGAGCTAGTCCCCGACTTGCTGGAGTCGGGGGTGGATCCGGGGGCCTTCTCCTGGAGCTGGGCGAGCTCGGCAGAAGCGAGGACCGCTGAGGCCAGCTCGCAGCTGCTTCGCTCGCAGTTGTAGGCGAGCTGGAAAGATGTGGCCACGATGATGACTCCTTGCGGCCCTGGCATCTTCAGCTTGAGGTAGGTGTAATTGGGGACCGCCATGAACTTCGCGTAGCATGGTCGTCCCAAAATGGCGTGGTAGGAGCCGGGGAAGTCCACAACCTCGAAAGTGAGGTTTTCGGTGCGGAAGTTGTCCGGGCTCCCAAAGGTGACGGGCAGGCCGACTTGCCCGAGGGGGTGGGCCTGTTGGCCTGGTACGACGCCATGGAAGGGCGCCTTGCTCGGCCGGAGGGCGGAGCGAGGGACCCCCAGGGCATCCAAGGTCTCAATATACATGATGTTGAGACTGCTGCCGCCGTCCATGAGTACCTTGGTCAGGCGCTTCGTCCCCACGATGGGGTCGACGACGAGCGGATAGCGTCCCGGGTGCGGGATGTGGTCGGGGTGGTCGGTCCGGTCGAAGGCGATCGGGCACTCCGACCACCTCAGTAGCGGGCACGGCGAGTAGCCGTGTGGACCTCTCGGTGGGCGAAGCCACTGCCGCTTGTCGGCGTAGCACTCCGCCCCTCGAAGATCATGAGACACCGCCGAGTTGTGGGAACTCGTCGGCTGGCTCATCGCTTTTGTCCCGGCGTCCGGGCGCCGGTCGCGCTTCTTCCCTTACCTCGCTGACGTCGTGGGGTTTCCGAGAGAAACCGCCAGGACTTCGCAGCCCCGATACTTGTGCTTGACGGGATAGTCGTGGTTCGACACGGACTATCCATCGGCTTCTCGAATCGGTCGAGGCGTCTGCGAGGCCTCTTTGCTTAGCGGTCGGTCGGCGGCCAGCGACCATTCGGCCTTCGCGGCCCTGCTTCCCCTTCCGCTTTCTTTTGTCCGGGCGGTCGGAGGGGGCGCCGGCCCCGAGGCTGGCTGTCTTGTGGGCCGTCTTCCTTTCGAAGATGGCCCCCACGGCCTCCTCGCCGGAGGCGTGGTTGGTGGCGATGTCAAGGAGCTCCTTGGTGGTCCGGCTTCAGACACCCAACTTGTGGACTGTAGCCTCGCACGTGGTGCCGTAGATGAACGCCCCGACGACGTCGGCGTCGCGGATGTCGGGGAGCTCATTGCACTGCTGGGAGAAGCGGCGGATGTAGTCCCGGAGGGTCTCCCCCGGCTGCTGCTTGCAGCTTTTCAGGTCCCAGGAGTTGCCAGGGCGTTTGTATGTGCCCTGGAAATTTCCGACGAAAAGGTTCGTCAGGTCGGCCCAGCTGCCGATGGTATCTGCGGGCAGGTACTCGAGCCATGCTCGAGCTGAGTCCGCAAGATAGATGGGGAGGTCCTGGATAACGATGGAGTCGTCTGTCGCTCCCCACTCGACAGCGAGCCGGTAGTCCTCTAACCAGACATCGGGTTGGTAGCCCCGTGTACTTGGCTATGTTGGCTCGGGCCCGAATCGACCGGAAGTCGGCGTTGCGGATACGGCGGTGAACGACGCGCCCAGGACCGCCGAATCCTGGTCGGGATGGTCGCGTCGCCCGCCATCGGCGACCGCGAGGGTGCCGCCGTCGGTAGCTCTCCTTCGCGCCGAGGGTGGTGCGGAGATCATACTTGTCCCCAGGCGATGGCGCACCGGGTGTATGATGCCTGGGGAGTTCGTGGGGCGGGCCGTCTTGGCCGGCTCCGCCGCCCTGTGAGGGGGAGGCCCAGCGGCCCGAGGTGGCGCTCGTCACGGAACTAGAACCTTGGGCGTCCGAACGACAAGACGCTCTACCGATCCCGAAAGGTTACGGTAGGTGGCCTTGGCTTCCAGGCTCCGTTGGCTCAGGCAGCCTCGAGCGGCATTGCCGCAGCCGGCAATGTTCTCGTTGGCGTGAGGAAGAACGGAAGGCCGTCGCTTCCTCGACCAATTGTCGATGCACTGACGCTGGGCGCGCGCCGGAGGTCGGTGGTGGCGGGCTAGGCCGACGGGCGCTCGATTCGGCAGCGGCTTATCGAGCTCGGCCTTTCGGGCTTCTAGCTCCTCGCGCTGTCGCTGGAGGTCAGCGAAGCGTTGTAAGTGCTGTGCGTCGTCTTCCCGCCGGGATTCCTCCCGCCGCGCTTCGTCGCGCGGGAGGAGGGTCCCGATGGTAGCGGGGGTGGAGGATGGCTCCGCCGCACCCGTCATATTGCACTCGCGGGCGTAGGCCCTTCGAGGGGCACACTCCTTGTCGGAGCTAGAGCCGTGGCTAGAGGAATCCGTCAGCAGGTCGTGGAGGGAAGCCGGCGCGTAACCGGCCATGGCCACGAGTTGTGAGCTCGTGGAGGGTGGTTCCGCCGCTCGCCGCGGCGCGTATGCGGTGTTGCCAGGAGCAACGCCGGCGCACGTCGGGCCCGCCCGCGCGGCTTGCGCGGGGGCCTCGAGGCTGAGGTTGCTGAGGACGTCAGCGATCGCATCCAGGCTTGCGGAGGGCGTCCGGTCCCGGACAGCAGCAGGGACGAGGACAAGCTCCCCCGCCGTGGTGACGATGAAATCGAGGGCGCCGAAGCGGATCCAGCCCCTCGATACCGGCGAAACGTAGTGGGAGGAAGCCATCAGGGAGGAGAATGGGAATCCGAAGATGAAGATGTCGGTGAAGACGCGCGAGACCCCCTACCTGGCGCGCCAACTGTCGGTGTTTCGTGCACCGGCAATACGAATTTATGGTCGGATGGGGTCGCGCGCTCCCTCTCCCCGAATGGTCGACTCGTGGAGTCAGAAGATGTATACTGGTTCGGGCCGAATGTCCCTACTCGATTCGTGCGGTGTGAATGTATTGATCTTTTGGAGACGGACAGGGGTGTACAAAGGCGAGGCGACGGTCACCGTCCGATCCCCTTGAGGTTTTCGCTAGGGAGTCGAGGCTACCTCGGAGACTGTTTTCCCTTTTCTCCGCGCCCCTCCCTCTCGGGCCCTGCCTCTCCTTATATAGACGGAGGAGGCAGTTTACACGGGAGTTGTGAAGACTACGAGGAGAGGGGTCTGCATGTCTTGAGGTCTGGTTTCTGTCTTGTCCGGCCAACCCCTGCCTGTCCCGAGGTAGGGTTGGTGGCTCTGTGGCGTCTGATCTTGCGTATCTTGTCGAGGTGGCGTGTTGCGTGGTGCTCTTGTCACCTTGGTGACTTTAATGGCGCTTGACTTTGCTTAGGCCTCGGAGTGGGCGTACTCCTGCGGTGTGCCAGCGACGGACGGGGTTTGACTTCTTCGGTGGCTCTTCCGACAACCTTGGGAAGGAGCCGCCTACCTGCACGGATGTCGGGGACGCCGCGCACAAGGCAGCCGCCCGACATCGGGCGTGGGCCCTGCTGACTTGTGCGCGGGCGGAGCTTGAGCTTCGATATTAGGCGGCCGGCGTGTGCCGACCGCTTGGAACCAGAGTCCGCCGACCGTCCGGGGTCGGCCCCGCACAGGTCGGGGCTCGTTCTTTGCGGCCCAAGTACCTTTCGGTGGTGCCGGACTTCCGTCGTGATAGGTCAGCCCGTTCGTGCTTCCGGGCTGATGGGGGTACCCATGGTATGGGTACTCGTCAGAAGGATTTAGGTAAAACTAAATTTTGCTTGGGTTTACAGCTTGAGCATATTCATGATGGAATATTAGTACACCAGTCTACCTATATCCAAAAGATATTTAAAAGGTTCAATATGGACAAAGCATATCCGTCTAAAACCCCTATGGTTGTGAGATCCCTTAATAGGGATAAAGACCTATTCATACCAAGGAGTGAGAATGAAGATATTCTAGCACCAGAAGGCCCATATCTTAGTGCTATTGGAGCATTAATGTATTTAGCAAATTGTATCAGCCCTGCTGTTGCATTCACAGTCAATTTATTGGCCAGATTTAGTCCTGCCCCAACATAGAGACATTAGAATGGTATTAAAAATATCTTTAGATATCTCCAAGGTACACAAGATCTTGAATTATTTTATAAGAAAAATCAAGATATGACCATGATGGGATATATGATGCTGGCTATTTATCTGATCCCCACAGTGCCAAATCTCAAATTGGATTCGTGTTTCTTTATGGTGGTACAACCTTTTCATGGAAGTCTAGCAAACAGACTTTAGTGGCCACTTCTACTAATCATTCTGAAATAATTGCATTATATGAAGCATCACGTGAATGTGCATGGCTTTGTAGAATGGTTAACCGCATTCAAAAATCATGTGGTATTAATTCAATGGAATCTCCTATTTTATCTATGAAGATAATGCCGCTTGTATTATTCAAATGCAAACTAGTTATATCAAAAACAATATAACAAAACATATTTCTCCTAAATTATTCTATCCTCATGAACTCCAGAAAAGTGGGGAGATAGAAATTTTGCAAACAAAGTCTTGTGATAATTTAGCGGATTTATTTACTAAATTCCTACCAAAATCATCATTCCAAAAATATGTTCGTGAGATTAGTATAAGAAGACTTTGTGAGTTACAAGGTTCAAGAGGAGTAAACCACTGAACCATAATCTATTTAAATAATCTCAAAGATCACATATTGTACTCTTTTCTTTATATAAGTTTTCTTTATAGATTTCTTATATAAAGGTTTTTAATGAGACAATTTAAAATACAAGTTTATACGTGCTAATGTTATTTTTTATAGGGTTTTCAGAAGGAGTTTTTAAGGCATATACATATTTTATAATTTGTCCAAGGAGAAGTGTTAAAGAAGTAGATGTACGGGCAAATTGCGAAGGACAGCCCTTATAGCAGTTTTTAATGCTTGAGGTGTCTTTTGATTGCACATTTTTATTTTTGTACATAAAAGGGCTTTACCCATTGTAATAAATACAGGTTTTATTGATCCATCTAGGCGTGTCAATCAAGCACAGTCAACTTGTTGATATTTAAACTGCAGAGAGAGATGGACATGGATGTTTGGAGTATCTCTACTATTCTAAAGCAGCACTTGGTGGCATGGCAGTGGTCCGTTATTCACACGTCATTAATTGCCGCTTAATTGCCCTGCTTAATTGCCCTACTTAATTGCCCTGCTTAATTGCCCTACGCAAGAAACGAAGCGTTGCTTTAATTAGCCAGCTTTCGCAAGAAACGAAGCGTTAAAGATAGATATTTGATCTTTTGAAATAATTTTTTTTATTTTTTAGGTCCTGTTTGGAAGCAAAGTTTTTCAATACCATGGTATTTACAAAGCCATGGCTTAGAGATTGTTTTGGTATAAATACCATGGTTTCACCTACCACTATTGATACCATGGTTTTTCTTGGAACTACAAACTGTTTGGCTACAAAGTCTTTTGCATGGTATTTTCAAAGTATTGACACTTCTCACTCTCTACACCAGCACCAAAAGCCCAAAACTCCACTTTGAGTGGAGTTTTCGATACTCCAAAAATACCATGGTATTGGTAATACCATGGTTTTCAAAACAGAGTTTTTTGGGTTGTTTCCAAACACCATATTGCCAAAAAATACCATGGTATTCTCCAAAACCATAGTTTTGCCTAGAAACTATAAAAATACTTTGTTGCCAAACAGGCCCTTAATGTTTATTTTTCGTTATCAATTTTATTTTTCGTAGCAACGAACGGGCATGTAACTAGTAGTCCACATATTTGTGTCCGTTAGATGCAAATCGCATGGCACTATGGCAGGGGAAAACGATGACGTGGTCCTCTCTAATCTCTGGTGTTGCACTTAGCTTTTGAGATAGAAGGTTTAGGGTCTGCGCTCAAAAAATGCAGAAGCATGTACCGTATCGTAAGGTACCCATCTGTAAACCAACGAGAAGGTCACTCAATGTCTTGGAAAGCTAAAATTTGTCGGGCATGGTAATCATAACTTTACAGAACAAAAACAGGACACTCCTTCGTACATTCACAGTGGGAGTTTCATTTTCATTAAATGATGTGACACATCATCATGTTTGGTGACATGGCAAGATAATTATGAAGAGAGAGATAGAAAGAGTTTCATAGGAAGGGAGAGGGTTTCATCAAGATGAAACCTGAGATACACGGTTACCTAGACAAAAGTAGATGTGGCACTCTTGGAAACTGTGTAATGAAACTCTCCATTGTGAATGGCCTTAGAAACCCTAGATGCAAAGAAACAACCCTCCAATCAAATGGAGTTCCATCCCTTTGCAGCAGGAAGACGGGGGATGCTCTGCTCATTTCTGAAGAAGTCATCAGGATCAACCATGGCCTTCACTGCTGCCAACCTTTCAAAATTGCCCTTGAAATACTTCTCCCCCCAAACTCTAGCCTTTGCATAGCTGGTCACACTGTCCTCCAGTTCATTCCTGCCAAGATCCAGGTCCCTGTAATTCACATACCCAGTTCTCGGGTTCTTGGACACGTAGGGCTCCATCTCCTTGTACAGCCCCCTGACCCAGGCCATATGCTTCTCCAGTGCCTCTGTTCCATTCTCGAACCAGAACGAGTAGTACTGGAGGTTGTAGAGGTTCCCCTTCCGGTGCGGGAACGGCGTCGCCGACGGCGCGACGCTGCCCATCTTGCCGCCGTAGGGGTCGAGGATGAGCAGCCCGGCCTCGTGTTTCTCCAGCCAGGCCCATATGCTCTCCCACACGTGCCTCGGGATGGGTTCTTGCACGTAGTCAGACTTGGCCTTGACGTACCTGTCCGGCTTGGTGCCCCTGTCCAGGAGTAGCTCCAATGGCTCGGAGCTGGAGTAGAACGCGAAGTAGACGGTGGATTGGATCCAAGTAATCTCCTCGCAGTCTGATTGCCTCATTCCAAGATCCGGGAAGTGGGCTCGCATGAGGCGGACGAGGCGGCCGCATCGGCCAAGAAACAGGGCCTCGAACTGTGAGTGCTGGTTCTGCACGACGACACGTACGAGGAGGTCGCGGGGCAGGGCGGGCGCGATTTCTTGCCATTTGGTTATGAGATCGGTGGCGGATTGGTTTCTTGACCGGCGGATGGTGAACACCGTGACCGTCTCCGGCACGCGCACGAGCCGGAGCTTCCAGGACAGCACGACGCCGAAGCTCTCTCCGCCGCCGCCCCTGATGGCCCAGAAGAGGTCCTCCCCCATGGTGGTTCTGTTCAGGAGTCTTCCACGGGCGTCCATGATGACGGCATCGAGGACGTTGTCCGCGGCGAGGCCGTATTTACGCATCAAAGTTCCGAAGCCGCCGCCGCTAAGATGGCCGCCGACGCCGACGGTGGGGCAGATCCCGGCGGGGAAGGCGAGGGCGCGGCTCGCGGCGCCCACGGCGTATGTTGTCAATCCCGGAAGCTTGGACTCCGGAGATGGACTACACCTGCACGGAACTCACACACAAGAATAGTGCTGTTGTGGACAGAGTATTTTGTGCTGCAAAAACCGGCAGCTTTTACTGTAAGTATTGCATCAATATAAAGACAACACACACTACTAATCGTGGCAGCACTCTCCCCTACATGAGCGGCAAGCCGCTGTAACAGTCCTGCCGCCTAAACAGCAACTAACTCCACTAACTCCACTTGTGCATGACGCCCTGAACTTTAGGATCCACCTTGCATGAACTCAAGCATGCATCAGGTTCCTGAAGACTCGCATAGCCCAACAAACTGTCCGGCCATTATTCTCCTAAGCGAAACAACGATAAACTATCCAAGTACAGGATTACAAGTAACATTCTCCTCCTAATCCTGAAACTTGCGCTTGATGTTGACAACGCCGATACGATCGCAGAGTTCCCTGAATTTTCCACGCCCGAGCGACTTCGTCAGGATATCCGCGAGCTGATCTTGGGTAGAAATCTGCTCGAGGATGATTTTTCTTCCATCCACACACTCTCTAATGTAGTGAAATTTAGTGTCTATGTGTTTGGTTCGATCGTGGTGAACGGGATTCTTGCTTAAATCAATGGCAGACTTGTTGTCTACCTTGAGAACTGGCGCTCTGTGCTCCTCACGGTGAGATCCTTCAACGGCCGAGGCGGCCGGACTCCTTGACACGCGCTGCAGCAGCTGCGATGTACTCCGCTTCACAGAAGAAAAGCGCCACCACCTTTGCTTGCCGGATCTGCGAGGTGATGGGATTGCTACCCGAGCAAGACAACACGCCGGTGCTTCGCTGCCTTCGAGGTCCCGGCATGATCGCTATCATCAGTAACCAACGATCGCCGGGATCCACCTGCGCCATAGAACACCCCATGGTCCAGCAGACTGCGACATACCTTAATAAGTGCTTCACCGCTGCATAGTGGTCTTCCTTTGGCTCCTCCAAGAACCGGCTCATGAACCCCACCGAGTAGGAGAGGTCTGGCCGAGTGTTCACCAAGTACCGGAGTCCTCCAACGATACTCCGATATTCTGTTGCGTTCACAGGGGGGGTCTCATTTGTCTTGGTGAGCTTGTTCTTCTTCTCCATTGGAACGGCACAGGCATTGCAACCTTCCATGCCGCTTCGAGCCAACAACTTGGCTGCATAAGCTCCCTGACCAATGCAGATCCCCTTCTACGTTTGCTTCACCTCCAGTCCCAAGTAGTAGGATAGGAGACCCAAGTCGCTCATTTTGAACAGCTTCATCATTTCTCCCTTGAACTGATTGATGCCGCTGTGCCCTGTGATCACAAGATCATCCACGTAGACACCCACAATGAGCCGATCACTCCCCATTCCTCGCACATACACACCGTGCTCCCTGCATTTTCCTCGAAACCAAGCGACAGGAGGCTGTCGTTGAGCTTGGCATACCAGGCCCTAGGCGCTTGACGTAGACCGTAGAGTGCCTTCCTCAAGTGCAGTACCTTGTGTTCTGCCCCTTCAACAATGAACCCAACTGGTTGGGAGACATACACCTCCTCCACAAGATCTCCATTCAAAAACGCGCTCTTTACATCCATGTGATGAACCTCCCATCCCTCACATGCCGCCAGAGCAAGCAACAAGCGAACCGACTCCATCCTCGCTACGGGAGCAAAGACCTCATCAAAATCAATACCTTGCGTTGGATGTATCCTTTCGCCACCAGTCGCGCCTTGTGCTTGACGATGTTGCCGCGTTCGTCTCGTTTCACCTTGTAGACCCACTTCAGCCCGATCGCCTTGTGCCCGGCCGGGATGTCGACAAGCCGCCAGGTCTGGTTCTCCTCGATCGACTTCATCTCGTCGATCATCGCGCGCCGCCAGCTCGGATCTTGCTCAGCTTCGTTGAACGACGTCGATTCCTCCGCAGTCGTGAACATCAGTTCACCCACGTCCAAGTTGCGCTCGGCCAGCCCCGGTGTTGGCGCCTCCCCCAGTAAGTTCGTGATGGTACGAAATCGTGCTGGAGCATCTTCATCGTGGTCTGCATCAAACACACCCTCCAAGTTCGCCGGCGGTGACACAAATGTTACTGGTGGCATCACGTGTGGACTCCTTGCGGAGCCTGGGGTGGGTGTCTTGGGTGACGCCTCTCCTCCTTGTACCGGACCTGTGAACGGCGGCCCCTCCGCCGCGGCTCCGTCAGCTGCTTGCTCCCCAGCTCCGGACTGCTGGTGGCCCAGCACGCCGTACTCCACCGTGAAAACTCCTCCATCACCGTCGCCGTGCGCGTCTGAGCCAACATCCCAGCTCCACTTGGCTCCCTCGTTGAATACAGCGTCGCGTGTGACGTGCACGCGACCATCCACCGGATTATACATCCGATAGGCCTTCGATCCGGCTTCGTATCCCACGAAGATCATGGGAGTGCTTCGGGCCTCCAGCTTCTTCGGATGCGGCTTGCAGTTCTTCACGTGAGCTACACAGCCAAAGGTGCGGAAGAAGCTTACAGCTGGGCGCTCGCCATGCCAGGCTTCGAATGGCGTCTTCCCGTTGAGGCTGCGCGTCGGGGACCGGTTGAGGATGAAGACCGCCGTGGTGACCGCCTCGCCCCAGAACATGCCGGGCAGGCCCTTTGCCAACAGCATGCTCCGGGCCATGCCGACGACGGTCTGGTTCCTCCGCTCCACGACCCCGTTCTGCTGAGGCGTATAGGGTGCCGTGAGCTGGCGCTGCACCCCCTGCTCTGCACAGTAGGCGCCAAACTCGGTCGATGTGAACTCCCCGCCGCGATCCGTTCGCAGCACCTTAAGCTTGCACCCCGACTCCAGCTCGGCCGTCGTCTTGAACCTCCTGATCGCCGCCGCCGCTTGATCCTTGCTGGCTAGGAGACTGAGCCACATATACCTGCTCAGATCATCCACTAGCAGCAAGAAGTACCCGTTCCCGCTCGGTGTTGTTGGCGTCACCGGCCCGCAGATGTCCCCGTGCACCAAGTCGAGTACCGCCGTAGCTCTCCGTCGCGCCTGCGCCGGGAACGGATGGCGCCGCTGCTTCCCGGCAAGGCACCCCTCGCACACTTGGTTGACATGATCAATGTGCGGCAAACCCCGGACCATGTCGCCGGCCGCCAGCTTGCGCAACGCCTGGAAGCTGATGTGGCCGTACCGCTCGTGCCAGCGCCACGCCTCATCCACCCGCCGCGCGTCGCTGCTCGGGCGGGTGATGTCGAGGTGGATGGAGTAGAGCCGGTTGGGGGAACGGCGGACCCGCGCAAGCAGTCGACGTCGCTCGTCGCGGATCGTCATGATCCCCTTGTTGACCCGGATGTCGTACCCATCCTCGTCCAGCTGCCCGACGCTGATCAAGTTGGTGTCCAGGCGCGGGATGAGGTAGACTCCGGTGAGCTCCTTGTGCTCCCCGGACTTGCACGCGAACAGCACCGTCCCGCGCCCCTCGATCTTGACGAGTGATCCGTCCCCGAACCGCACGCTCCCGGAGACGCTGCTGTCGATGTCGGAGAAGACGGCGCGCGACCCAGTCATGTGATTAGTCGCGCCCGTGTCAAGGTACCACGCCGTGTCGTCGCTCCGATTGCCGCCATTGATCTGCGCGTGGGCCCGCGCCTCCACCAGCTCCCCGGTGGTGAGGAGCGTCTTGGCCGGCGGTGCTTGAGCCGGATCCACCGGCCCCTCAGTCGGGACCGACTCCGATTGAGCTGATACTGGTGCCAGGGAGACTTCCGTCGGCGCCGCCGGGCTTCTCCCATGAGGATTGGGATTGGAGTACACTGTGCACACCCGAGCCATCAGGAGAGTACCCTTCTCCTCTTCCGCTTGTGCAGCATGGGCTTCACCCTTCCTGGGCCTGCTTGGGCACTCCCTGGCCCAATGCCCGGTCTTCCCGCAATTTCTGCATTGGTTACGGCCCACCTTGCGGCCGGCCGCAATCCCGCCTTGCTTGTTCGACGCTGCGCGCCGCGGTCGCCATCGCCGGTCCTCTGCCTTCGACGGTCCGCCTTCGCCACTCTTCTTCTCCTTCAACCGCGCCTCCCATTGCTCCTCCGTGAGGTAGAGCTTCCCACCGACAGCACGAGGTGGTGGATCGTCTACTTCCTCAGCGGCCTTCAGTCGCCCAGTGACTTCCTCGACGGTGAGGGTCGACACGTCCAGAAGCGTCTCGATGGAGATCACAAGTTGCTTGTACCTAGGACGGGCGATTCGAAGATACCTGGCGACGACCTTGTCCGTTGGCTCGGGGTCGCCAAGAGTGTGTAGCTGCGCGACGATGCCGGTGAGCCGCAGGGCGAAGTTCTCCACGGATTCTCCATCCCGGAACGCGAGCGTCTCGTACTCGCGTCGCAGCTTCTGCGCTGAGGTCTTCCTGATGCGCTCGTCCCCGACGCGCATCGTCTTCAAGGTGTCCCACGCCTCCTTCGCCGTTGACTTGACTGCGAGCGTCGAGATCATTTCTGGCGGCGCTGCGCTGCAGATGATGTCGAGTGCCATTCGATCCTCAAGGATGTCGACGCCGCCGGGCTCGATGGCATCCCAGAGCCCGCGCGCCTGCATCTTGACCTTCATGAGAAGCGCCCAGTCGCTGTAGTTCGTCGCCGTTAGCGTGGGGTAGTGCGCCATGCTTCCCGTCTCCCGTACCACCTTGTGGATCACCATCGCACCATCCGTGCGGCCACCAGTGCGGCGAGACGAGGACATCGGCGAGGACGAGCGCGCCCGAGACATTGCTACTGCCTGCCAGAGCACGATCGCGGTCTCAGGAACTTTATGCTCTGATACCAAATGTTGTCAATCCCAGAAGCTTGGACTCCGGAGATGGACTACACCTGCACGGAACTCACACACAAGAATAGTGCTGTTGTGGACAGAGTATTTTGTGCTGCAAAAACCGGCAGCTTTTACTGTAAGTATTGCATCAATATAAAGACAACACACACTACTAATCGTGGCAGCACTCTCCCCTACATGAGCGGCAAGCCGCTGTAACAGTCCTGCCGCCTAAACAGCAACTAACTCCACTAACTCCACTTGTGCATGACGCCCTGAACTTTAGGATCCACCTTGCATGAACTCAAGCATGCATCAGGTTCCTGAAGACTCGCATAGCCCAACAAACTGTCCGGCCATTATTCTCCTAAGCGAAACAACGATAAACTATCCAAGTACAGGATTACAAGTAACAGCGTAGTAGAGCTCGCCGAGCGTGGCACCCGACCCTGCCCAGGCCTCGGCGCGCGCGGCGTCGACGCGGACGGCGCGGAGCGCCGCGAGGTCGAGCACGGCGAAGGGCTCGCTGCGGTTGAGGGAGAGGTAGGAGAGGCCCTCGTAGTCGTGCCCGCCGCTGCGCGCGCGGACGCGGACCCCGTGGCGGCTGCCGCAGCGCACGGCGGCCTGGGCGTGGGAGGCCGCGGCGGCCGCGACGATGACGAGCGGCCTCGGGGTGCCCGGCGCGACGAACCGGAGGTTCCGGATGGTGGAGATGAGGAGCGCGGCGTAGGATGGGGAGGCCGGGGTGTGGAGGAGACGAGGCGGGATGGCGGCGGCGAGGCAGTGGAGGAATGCATCGTTGGTGGTGGGAGCGGAGGACGAGATGGAGATGTTGCAGGAGAGAGTGCAAAGAACGAGGAGCGGGTGTAAGATTCTTGGTGCTGTTGCCATGTTTGATGATGCCTTGGTGTTTTCTTCTCTCTCGAGTCGACGACGCGGGGACGGCGATGGGAAGACTGAACTCTGGTTCGAGCATCTTTCTGGTCTCGAGTCGACGTGGGCTCCTCAGAAGCGGTTGGTGTGGCAATCGAAAGCGACGCAGGTCGAATCCCTTGATCTTTCTGGTTCGAGCATCTTCGGCAGCTTTGTCGCGCCTCGACCTCTCCAACATCGACGGGGCGCTCCCGGCGACCTCATCAGCGGGCACCTCCACCTCTCCGGTCTGATCCGGCTGCAGACGCGCGAAGTGTCGCAGGACCGGTTCCAGGGCGCCAGCCTTCCGGTGCCCGGCGGCAGCTTCACCATACTCAACGTCTTTACCAACAACCTCGCCGGCAGCGTTAGCGAGCTGTTCAACAACTGCACGAACCTCGAGTACGTTGACAACAGCTCGAACGTCTTCACGGGCAGGCTACCACATGCTCTCCCGTGTGCTCCCGAGTTTTGTTCCATTAATGATTCCCTCAATACAAGGTTCAACGAGACAATAGTGCAATAACAAAAACGTGGACTATGTATTTTTTTGTTCTTGCCTTTTTTTTTTCCCACTGAGTTTTCGAAAGTAGTTTTAATAAAATATAAGTATGGTGGCAAAGTGTCAAGGTAAAGTATTGTATATCAACCCATTTAGGGGCCCCAATAGTGTGAACACTCAATCTAAACTACACCTATTAAGGGCAATAGCCCATGAGGCCCATGAGGGTAGTTTAGTGTTATGTAGATTATTATATTATCATAGCACTTCCCCTCTCTGTATAAATAGAAGGGCCTAGGGCTGGATTTTGTATAGGGATGGCAATTGGACCCACGGGTTCGGGTACTGGTTTTGCATTTGGTCGGGTTGGGGTCGGGTTTTAATTTTTACTCGTGGGTTCTTTGGGTCGGGTACCCGAAATGGGTTCGGGTTTTAATTTTCACCCGCGGGTACCAATCGGGTACCCGAAATGCCACACATACTCATTGGGTAACCGTTGAGTTTCGGGTATCCGCTGGGTTTGGGGTCGGGTTTCGGGTACCCGTCGGATTTGGCTCGGGTTTTTGGGTTCAAGTTTCTTGTTGGGACGGGTTTTGCAAAACCCACACCCGACCCAACCTATTACCACCCATACAACACAAACCCGTTGGGTACCCGTCGGATTTTGGGTACCCGCTGGGTTCGAATTTGGGTATAGTTTTTTACCCGATAGGGTATTCGGGTTCGAATCGGGTTTTTCAATTCAGGTTTTGGGTCGGGTTGGGTTTTGTAAAACCCGCACCCGACCCGACCCGACCCGTTGCCATCTCTAATTTTGTACATCACATAACTTGGGACTACAACCCCGTTTGGCAATTTAGAACCGGGTTGTTTCTACTGGATTTTGGAAGAAACTCAACCAAACGGGCTAAAGCTCGGAACGATTCTCCTCAGATCGTTTCTTCTTTTTCCACTCTGTGGCCGAACCGGTTTCAATCCCGTTCCACCTGATTCACAGAATACTAAGAATCTGGAACCGTTTCCGTTTCTACTAGAATCTGAAACTGTCCCAAACAGGGCCTACGTACATTCCTTACCTTCTAGTTGTACTTTTGTTTTTGTGAGTTATGTGTTTGATTCAGCGACTATCACCAAAGTCCAACCGTTATTACGACACTTCGATGACATTGTCGAACCGTTATTATGACACTTTGATGACATTGTCCAGATGGAATGGACTTGTTTTTGGTAGTTATTGTTTTGAGTAGTGCTTCTATGTTTTCTTTTCTACTAAAAATTGTATAAATCTTAAAGCAAGTGAAGCATGGGCGGAAACAAAGTCTCTTACCCGGTGTCACAGTCACAGGACACCGGGTCAAAAAAAAGTTTTAACATATATTAGTTCATATATAGTATACATGAACCCCTTAATTCAGTTCTTGTGACACCAGGAGGCAAATAACAGGTTCCATGATGAAGTAGTGAACCTTGATCATTTTCCCTCTAGTTCCGCCCCTGAAGTGAAAGGGTAAGTAATCACCATTTACTTTTTATTTATACTTTAATATTTATACAACTTAAAAAAGATTTGATAAACATCTCTCACTAACTTTTTAGAAAGACCGACATGAGGAATCACTGCAACTTGGTCTTGAGATACGACGAATCTTTAACACATGGTTTGCCCAGTCAATGGACAATACAAGTGAAGAAACAAATAAACAAACCACGTTTAAGTATCGGTGCAGTTGGTTCGTATACTTTTCGATCAACCGTTCGACCGAACACATTTGGATCGGATTTAGGTCGACTGATCGAATATTTTTTGATTCGAACTCTATATGGGATTTTTTCTTTTGTCAAGTTCGGAATTGGATTCAGGAGAGAGATATTCGTCAGAATCGGATATATCCGGTTTTCCTTTGTGTGATGGAGATCTGCTGGTTCTTAGATTCTTTGATCCTCTAAAAGAAGATTATTTGTTGTTAGATTTACGGTCTGTTTGTTTAGGTTTAAGCTGGAGCTTATTAGGTTTCTAGACCTTCATAAGTCATAAGCCAAAACAAATGGTATTTTTCCAGCCAGATGGAGAGAAGAAGCTCCAGCCCAATTTGCACTGCGCGAGAGAAGCAAGGAAAACGATGCTTCTTGGGCTGGCTGGTGTTTCTGAAAATCCCACTTCCCTAATACCTTACAACTTAACTCTTATTTACAAAAATTGCCATCCCCATATTTCAGAAGAAACCATAATTTTTTTCATCTTCCAACCGTACTTTTTCCCCTGACCTCCTCTCCCGTTTGCTCTCGGCGACGCGAGGCGACCACGGCGGTTCGCTAGGGTTCTAGCCGGGCCGCGCCGCCGGGCCTCCTGTGCTCCTCCCCTCGTCGGACGACGTCCCTGACTCCCTGCAGCTTCTCTAGCACCAGCCTAAACAAACATAACCTTAGTAGCTTTGAGCTTTATGTGTTTTGAGTGATTGCACCTGTGTTGCTGGTAGAAAGTTTTGGAGTAACACTGAAGTATAAGTAGAAAATACCAACATCAGACTAAAAAAAAGGCTCATGCAATGTTTAGAACACCCACCGGTTCAATCGAACTACTGTCGTTAACTTTCTTCTTCTAGTGATTTTTTTTTGTAAAAAAAAAAACTTTCTTCTAGTAATTCACTGTCCTCTGTAAGATTGTAACACCGTGCTTTGCTTCCCAACTTTGTGGCAAGCCATCCCGGGGAAGGAATGTTCTGCTCGTTCCTAACCACATGAAACTGCTATGTTGTTTATACTAGGGGTGGAATTTTATTTTAGCTCGAGGCTCGAGGCTCGGCTCGGGCTCGGCTCGGCTCGGGCTCGGCTCGGCTCGCATGGCCAACGAGCCGAGCCTGAGCCTACTGTCTGGCTCGCTTCGCCAATGAGCCGAGCTTGAGCCAGCTCGTGAGCGGCTCGTTAGGCTCGACAGTCAATGACATTGATTTAACTAATGGCAGTCCAACACCTCACAATCATCTCAGTATCTCAGTCAACAATCATCTGATTCTCAGACCAAAGCACCTCACAATCATCTCAGTATCTCACAGACAGCAATCAGTCAATCATCTCATTCTCAGTTTCTCACACTCAACATTCAACATTCAACAACACACAACTTAACATCTCAATCACAGTCAACAACTAAACATCTCAATCACAGATTCACTCAATCACAAGCCAAAGCATCTCATTCTCAGACTGTCACTCAGTTCATCAAAGCATCTCAGAGACTCAGACTCAGATCAACAACTAAACATTCAACAATATTCTAAGTGCTCACCGAGTCAGGCGGCGCCGAGTACTGTTGGACCTGTTCGTGTAGAGAACCGGGGCCGGGGAAGCGTCGAAGGAGCCGACGGAGGAGCCGACGGGGGAGGTGTCAGAGGAGTTGAGGGAGCCGGAGGAGGCGCCGAGGGCCTCGGGGGACGGCCGGACGGAGCGTCGGGGCGGAGACTTGGGGGATGGCCGGACGGGCGCCGGGGCGGTCGGGCGGAGCCGCGGAGCAGCGGAGGAGCCGAGGGAGCAGGGCCGGCCGGCCGGGTGAGGCGTCGAGGGCCCGAGGGTGGTCGGGGAATGGGCGACGCCGACCGGCGAAGTCCCAGAGTCGGGCCGGGGTCTCCTTGGGGGCGGTGGATGGACGGAGTGAGGAGGAGATCTAGGGATTTGGGGTCGGCGACTGAGGAGACGAGAGGGATTTGGGGGAGTCGGGCGCGCATTAGAGGAGGCAATGCAATGGCCAATGGGCCTTCGGTGCACCGGCTCGCGAGCCTACACGAGCCGGCTCGAGGCTCGATCGAGCCCGAGCCGAGCCCATCTTCTGGCTCGATCCACACTCCGAGCCGAGCCCGGCTCAACTCGATTATCGGCGAGCTCGACCGAGCCCGGCTCGGCTCGGCTCGGCTCAATTCCACCCCTAGTTTATACCAACATCCATATCTGCAATCAAATAACATTCGGTATCTTGCTTGTAATTCGTGGTCGTATGTAAAAAAACTCCTTGGAAACACCCAACTTTCCCTTTCAACTCCACATGCCACCTGGCGAAGGAAGAGGAGGAATGCTCTGCTCGTTCCTGAAGAAGTCATCAGGATCCACCCTAGCCTTCACCGCCGCGAGCCTCTCGAAGTTGGTCTTAAAGTATGTCTCCCCCCAAACTCTCGCCTTCTCAAAGCTCGTCACGCCGTCGTCGCCGTCGTTCACGCCGAGGTCCAGGTCCCTGTAGTTCACGTACGCGCCCCTCGGGTTCTTGGACACGTACTGCTCCATCTCTCTGTACAGACCCCTGATCCAGCCCATATGCTTCTCCGCCACCTCTGTCCCCTTCTCCGACCAGAACCCGTAGTATTGGAGGTTGTAGAGTTCCTGCCGGTGCGGGAACGGCGTCGACGACGGCGCGACGCTGCCCATCCTGCCGCCGTAGGGGTCGAGGATGAGCAGCCCGGCCCCGTCCTTCAAGAACCAACTCCAAGTGCTCTCCCACACGTGCCGTGGGATGGGTTCATGCACGTAGTCCGACTTGGCTTTGAAGTACCTGTCCGGCTTGTTGCCCCTGTCCAGGAGCAGCTCCATCGGCTTCCCCGTGCCGTAGAACGCGAAGTAGAGGACGGATTCGATCCATGTCATCTCGATGCAGTCATGCTGCTTCATGCCGAGCTCCGGAAACCTCTCGTCCATCGTTGCGACGAGGCCGCTGCATGTGCCGAGGTACAGGGACTCGAACTGCGCGTCCTGATTCTGCACGACGACGCGGAGGAAGACGTCATGGGGCAGGGCGGGTGCTACATGTTGCCACTTGGTGAGGAGATCGGTGGCGGACTGGTTTCTTGGCCGGTGGATGGTGAACACCGTGACGATCGCCGGCACACGCACAAGCCGGAGCTTCCAGGACACGACGACGCCGAAGCTTCCCCCTCCGCCGCCTCGGATGGCCCAAAAGAGGTCCTCCCCCATGGAGGCCCTGTCCAGGAGGCTCCCCTTGGCGTCCACCATGACGGCGTCGAGGACGTGATCGGCAGCGAGGCCGTGCTTCCGAAGCATCAGGCCGAAGCCGCCGCCGCTGAGGTACCCGCCGACCCCGACCGTCGGGCCCACGCCAGCGGGGAACCCTAGGCGCGTGCTCTTGTCGGCGATGGCGTAGTACAGCTCGCCCAGAGTCGCGCCGGATTCGACCCACGCCGTCTCGCTCCGGACGTCGACGCGGGCTGCACGCAGCGCCGCCAGGTCGACGACGGCAAATGGGCAAGCCGCGTCGAGGGAACGGTAGGAGAGGCCCTCGTAATCATGGCCACCGCTGCGCGCGCGCACGCGGACGCCGTGACGCGCCCCGCAGCGCACGGCGGCCTGGACGTGGGAGGCGTCGGTGGCCTCGACGATGACGAGGGGCGTCGGGGTGGCCGGCGTGACGAACCGGAGGTTCTTGATGGAGGACTCGAGGACGGATGGGTAGGACGTGGACGCGTGCGTGTAGAGGATCCCAGGAGGCAGGTGGACGGCGAGGCAGTTTAGAAAGTTGGTGGTGTTGGCCGTCGCCGCAGTGGCCACAGCCGAGGAGACGGCAATGCAAACGGCGAGCAGTGCAATTACGAAGCTCCGAGACGTGGCCATCTTGTTCTAGCTTGGTTCGAGGCTGAGGAGGCAGAACGTTGTTGCAACTTATAAACACAGGATGGAAATGGAATTAGGGCGCCGGTAAACTCCCATACCGCGGCACCTCACCGACGTAGCTAGAGCACGACAGCATAGCTATCGCGGCCCAATGGCTCGGTAGGTGACCCTTACCTCGATAGGCTAGAATTAATTGATTTAATTAAGCAAAGTAAGTAATTAATTAAAAGTGATTAATTAGTCAAATTTGATTGGTCGGTTCCTGCAAAAAAAAAAGAATTACTAAACAACACTTGAGTGTTTTTTGGTTTGCAAGCACTCTTTTTTTTATCTAAAGAATATTCAAATGGGAGAAGGAGGTGCAAATTAATTCCATCGATTGAATTTAAATATGGAGGCTCAAAATTTGAGTGTTATTCAGCAAGAAAACACTCAGATTCTCCTAGACGCTAAAAAATATATGTGAATTGCAAAGTGGCACTTGAGTGTTTTTTGATTTATGAGCACTCAATTTTTTTTTGGACTGTAGAGTACTCAAAATGTGAGGAGAGATGATAAATTATTCTACTAATTAAATTTGATTACTATTTAACAAGAACACTCAGATGCTCCCTAGACACTCCAAAAAATATTAAGGGGCTAGAAAAGCTAAGACTTTGTTTATTGTTTGTTGTATCCACTACTTATTTTGGTCCGTTTTGTTAGAAGATAAATCTTTTACGGATTTGCTGTACACAACTTTAGTCAAAATTTGGGGGATTTTCGTCAATTTTTTAAATCTTTGGACGCAATTCAAGATTTGTGCGCTGGAGAAATATTTAATCTTTCTACGATTTGCTGAAAATCAGTCACGTAATCTGTTCTAGCAGCGGGCGTCGACGGCACGTTGACAGGCAACATCAGTGCTGGAACAGCGAGAAGGCGGTTGGGGCATGGGGCTGCACCATGCAAGTAAGGGCACCATTTTGGGCTCTAGGTTGGGTGTGGGCGAGGGAAGAAGACTACAAAGCGATGAGAGGGAGAGGAGATTCATTACATGTTGATCGGACAATCATAAAATCTGATTGATTTGTTGCAAAAAAAGAAGTTAACTTACGTGTAGAAACTCTTGAAGCCTTTGCTTTTTCTCACCACTAACACACCGTTCCCCCCAAATATAGCCATCATGCGAACGAATTTGCAAAACAAACACCGTCCCCGACTACGAAAGTAGCGGCAGGCAACATGTGTTACCTACCGTTCCCGTACTGCGGCACCATATAGGCGCAGATGCTACAACTGTCGCGGCCCAATGGGTCGGCAAGACCTACCAAGCATCTCTACCTCGGTAGGCTAGCCCCAAGTGTTAATTAAGTAATTTAATTAAGCAATTAAGTAAAGTGATTAATTAATCAATTTGATCGGCTAGTTCCTACCGAGGAAAGGGAGCTCAACAGGAACCTGCCGTATCCCCACGACGCACCAGCTCAGTGGGCCCCACCCTGTAATGCTAGCAGCGTCTTGTCATGTATGGGTGGGAGCACGGCAAGTGATATATTTCACCTACCTTGCCTTTCGCGGTAAGGAGGAGGCTATTTTTGCAAATTTATTCGAAAGAAGGTCAGATTTGCATTTGCGTGTGTGTGTCAGTCAGAGGCTAGAAAAGCTAAGACTTCAAAACTCTATTTTTGTGAGGAAAAATGTTTAATCCATTTAAACTTGTAGAAGTCAAACTGTTGTGATACGAAGTTTGCCCGATCTTCACAGCGTAGGATTTGGATACTCACATGCACTCTTGATGAACACTAGTTAATTCTCCGCTGTCAGACACAATGAGCTTGCAACTCTTCGATTCGTCAAGATCACATGTGTTGAACTTTATGAGCCCTGAGTAAAGTTTATCAATGTCCCAATTCCTGGTGGAAAGGTAGAACGATCGTTAGTAGAAGTCGCTCAATTCCCCCTCTCAATGCGTATGCAATGAGAAAGAACAAACAAAGAACGCTTAATAGATGCAAATAGCTATCTTATTAATCTAAAGTCTCAAGTCTCGAAACAACAGATGTGAATATATAAAAAGGAAAAAATAGAATGTGGCACTATTTATGAGTGCAAACGGTTGCAACAGAATTAGCAACCGAATTCAATATTGTACAGGGGTTGTGTACTGTTTTTACCCCGCGCATGATACTGTAGCAATCGGGAAACAGTATTTACGTGGTACTGTAACATCTGGGATCAGGGTTGTGATTATGTTGCTCCCATGCGTACTGTAGCATCACGGTATTGCATTACACGACTCCTGTAGCATACATACTGTAGCATTTGCACGTACTGTTCGCAAGGTCGCGACTAATGTCCCGTTTGGTACGGTTCCAGATTTTAGTAGAAACGGAAACGGTTTCAGATTCTTGGTAGAAACGTTTCAAGTAGAATCATAATCACTTTCTGCAAACCATTTGGTACGGTTCCAGATTCTAGTAGAAACTAGTGAAACGGGGTTGAGGGTGATTCAACCACGGTGTGGAAAAAGGAGAAACGTTCCGAGGAGAATCGTTCCGAGTTTTAGCCCGTTTGGCTGGGTTTCTCCCAGATTCTAGTAGAAACAGCTCGGTTCCAAGTTGCCAAACGGGGCCTAAATCTTCATCATTCGTATATTTCTCATCCAAGCTTGAAATACAACAAATAATATATCCGTTTTAACCGGCACGATGAGATCTTAGTAGTGGTGCCATTTGTTTTTGCATGCAACATTTCTTTCGTCTGAGCATCGTATCTTTACTTTATGTTTGTACAGATCAAATGTGGACCTGCATTTAGTTAAATAAAATAGTAGTTTTGCATATCCAAATATAAGAACTAAAGACCCAATTAAATTAGAGTTCACATAGTAATACTTAACGTGTCTCAATAATTTTGTTCTAATCAAATAGTAAATTTAACTTAAAGGTGATATGCATAGTTCTATCCGCATCATGTTATTTCCTACGTCATTTTTCTTTACTAACTCTTCTACTTTTCATGGCCTTTGAAATGACTTTAGCCGTTACTTTGATAAATTTATATTAAGTTATGCTAATAAAATTATAATATTATAAAATTATTTTAACGATAAATCTATTAATATAGTTTTTTATATAGTTAATCTATGTAATCTTAAGCATATTGAATATATTGATTGTTAAACTTTAGAAAATTTGACGGTATAGATTTGAGGATGTTAAATATAAAAAACTGAGGAAGGTAGTATACACGATATATGGACTCTTCAGACCGAGATCGAGTACAATTGTAGTTGCTACTGCAACTTTGGCAGTAGCTATGATCCTTACCGCACAAAACCAAATCAACATCCTAGATCGCTCCATTCCATTCTTACCCCTTCCAGTTTGTTATTTTGTTGCTGAGTAGAGTGTTGTAAATAATACAATATTAAAAGCAAATATTTCAAAGTAATCTCAATTAATATTTCTATGATAATTACACAATTCAAAGCTTGCAAAACTGACAAAAACAAAAGAATAAAGCAATTCATAACTTTAATGTTGACTTGGCATTGAATCATGTCTACTTAACAATTAATGAAAGCTTGACATAGTTTTTATATTTTCTCAAAAACTCAAACACGGTTGTCCTTAATTGCCCACACCAAGGAGGCAAGTAACGATGCATGAGTACAAGTGCATGGATCCGTCACTTGGGAGATCCACAGCATGCATTTGTATCTTGGCCAGAGACTTAGGCCAAGAGTGACTAAGCGGAGAACACGAGAGCGCGAGTGTTGTTTCTTTAAGCAGAAGCTGCACCATTTGTTCTGTGAAAGACAACTGACAAGATGTCCATGTTGTTTGTCTCTTCTTCTTCTTCTTCTTCTTCTTCCATTACATACTTGCGCAAGGCCTTCTATGTGGTACAACATGATTTTGTTTCTTCCATGCATGAATCTTACCACCATTAATTGATAGATCGGTTTTGCAAGGTCTCTCGTAGTCACGCGAATTCGTATGTAAAAACAATGAATTTCTTTATGGCAAAAAATTTGCTAAACATCATGAGCCTGGAAAATCCGTAACTAGAAGTTGATTTTGCTCATAATTGGATCCATCTCGCGATTTGTGCTTCAGGTTGCCATCTTCCTTGTCTTTGATGGTGGTAGGGTTAAGATTGAGGTTCACCGAAGATTTGACCATGGAATTAGGAGCTGTTGGGGGGAGAGGGTGTGTAGCGCCTGCATCACCTACTGTGAGATTAGAGTAGGGCGACACAGCCTCGGTGGGACTAGCAAGTTAAATGGGGTGGGAGGTGATGGGCGGCAATTAATAATTCATAAGTGATGAGCCACTAGAGATAAGGAAGAAGGTTGGACAGTGTCATGGAGGTGGTAGAGGGGCCATGGAGGAGGAGGTGAGTAGCGTTGACGCTACCCTCGGTACCGACAGCCATTGCAAGTGGTAGTGGTAGCGGTGAGGGCTCACCGATGAGGCAACGGAGCTGCGATCCACTGGTGTGGGGGTAGGGGCGCTGAAGGATATATGTATGTATATATAGTTTTGGAGATGGATAACCAAGATGATGATGATGATGATGGTAAATCTAGATTTGATAGCTCAAACGAAGTAACTTATGGATAAGAATAAAAAAAGAATCACCTGATTAATATACAACACATTTCTTACTATTAAAATCCATGGTTTGTCCTAAAATCCTAAATACAGTGGCATCTTGGTCTCACAATTTATGAATTTACTATGAAAGCATGATACACAAAAAAGACGGAAAGATATTAAAGACCTCACATTGTCTATGTTTAATATTTTTTTATCTTTGATGGTATCCATAGAGAAAGTGAAATTAAAACCAGTGGCTGGTGGTTGCAAGCCCATTGGAGCATCACCATGGGCATACAACTTTATAAAATCCCAATGTTTGACCAATTCGACTCAATGTATAGCCGGTTTTGGACCAAGTTGGCTAAAGCACCAAGCCACCAACTACAAATTACTAACTCCATTTTTGTCAGATTAGCAACTTGTCTCTGGAAGGGCTTGGATGTGCATATATGTGCTTGAAATATTGTTTCGGTATGGACGAGTTCCTTGCATGTGCTCAATATGTCACTTTCAGCTGATTCAGAAAATGATCTTCAGTGGACTTCAAAGATACAAGGCGAAAGCTTGGTTTCCTGAGAACCTCAATGCACATGTAAAATGCTCACGCGGCTTGGCCTATCACCCTGTTGCTATCGTTTTAATTTATAGAAAACTTCTCATTTTTGGTTTGACCTTGACTAATCTTAAGGTCTGTTTGGTTTGAAACTAATTTTGTCATGTCTAAATTTACACATGCTATAGATTCTTAGATGGATGTTTAGTTCGTTGCCACAATTTTAACTTGTCACACTTTTTTAGACTCATGTCACACACATCATAGACTTAATTTGTTTTACCAAACTTTACCACACTTGTGGCGCTACATTTTGTTGACACAAAAGGTATGACAAGCCATATTTAACTAAGATTAGTTATGGAAAAATTAGCTTTAAACAAAAATGCCATGAGTAATTTCAGATTCCAGCATGCGTTTTTAATCTGATGCTAATCGGTGCTCAACATTGCTACAAACGTAACATTAGCTACTAATGAGATGTACATAAATGAGGAATCGAAATCTTAACTAACATAGATGAGTTCAACTTAATTTGTTTCCCTTTTTGAGAATAGATGCCTGGTTACTATTGTTGGGCCGGAGGAGGCTAGCACAAAATCAGCGGATCTTTTTTTAGAACTAACAGGCCCGTGTGGTGTCCGACTTTTGCCCAATATCCTGCGTGCTTTCCTCCAAAATCACCACTTTTCTAGCCTCCCTAATCGTGAATACGTCGGCATGCGATGCGTGTCACCTATTACGCTTTTACGCCGCAGAAGGACCCTATTGAGCTCCTAGAGTTTTGTAGATCCTTCCATATAGGGATGTAAAAAAAGCTCACATGCTGCTCAAGCCTAGCTCATTTTAGGTTCGATTCAAGCTCGGTTCAAGCTGAGCTCGACCTTGATCTTGAGTTCATGAGCTTCACAGAGTCGAGCTCGAATAGCTCACAAGCCTGATAATTTTTGTAAATCACTTGTTAAATATTACTATATATTAACTATTACTGAGCTTACTCAAATTGAGATCGAGTGTGGGTATTTTATTGTTGAAATTTAGTGAATATTGAACTGTTAATTGATACCGAGCTTACTCGAGTCGAGTTCGTGCCTACTCAAGGCTGGATCGAGCCGAGGTCAAGCCTAGTAGGTCTAGGCTTGGACCCCCTAACTGAGGCTCGCTCGAGCTCGGCTCATTTACAAGCATGCTTCCACGCACTACTACAGAATCAGCTTCTAGAAGCGGTTCGGAACCATTTCTAGAAGCGGTTTTACAACCGCTTCTAGGCAACCGGTTGTGATACCTCGAAGGGTATCATAAGCGGTTCTAGGAACCGCTTGTGGTGGTGCGACACCAAGCGGTAAAAAGCAGTAATAATATCGTGGGAACGGGATTCGAACCCATGACCAGCACTCCATCCTCGTGACTCGCCTCATCCATCTAGCCAACCCACCCACGCGTGCTCTCTGATAGAGTAGGGCACACATTCCTTTTATTATTTCTAAAACTGGGCTTCTACAAGTGGTTCGTGACACGAACCCCTTCTGAAGGGGGTCTTTAGAAGCGGTTGGGGACACGAACCGCTTGTAAAGATCTTTAGAAGGGGTTCGTGACACGAACCGCTTCTAAAGGTGGGGCTTTAGAAGGGGTTCGTGCCACGAACCGCTTCTAGAGATCCCCTCCGGCCTGTTGCCACGAACCGCTTCTGGTGCGAGCATTACAACCGGTTCGCACCAAACCGTTTCTAATAGGCCGGTTGTGATGCCCGATTTTGTAGTAGTGACGGTATGAGAGCGCAGCATGTGGCACATGTTATCTGCCGGTATTTTCATAGTCGGGAATGAAACTATTTTTGTGATTATGTTTAGAACAAAATCAGATTTGAAAAAAAAAATTTATCAACATGCTAATCAGACTTCCTTGCTCCCTCAAAAACCGTGAGCAGAGGCTGGCATCTTCTACTGTGTACAAGACGTGCGGTAGGCGGTAGCTCGCATCTTCCACTACTTGGTTAGAAACTCCAGTGTCCATTAGCTGCGTCCGGGTAATCACCAGGTCCACCATAGAAGCACGATGTCACACACGTGACCGATCGAGTGACCAATGCAGCTTGTTGCTTCGATGAATATGGTTGATTGGTCAAGCTGAGATAATTTTCTTTCTGCTCGATATCGATCGATCCAAATTTGTTTGCTCAAGTACACTGATCACATTAATTTTCTAATCATTTTAAGTTTTTAAGTGAATTGACTAGTGCATATAAGTTTATATAGTATAAGAGTCTAGTTTCTGAATCCTAGACTCGACTAACACAATAATTGAAAAAAAATATTTGCCACCCACTTCTAGTTTTTCACATCTTAAACCTAAAGAAACTAGATGTGAGAGTGGGTCTGTGGGTGTTGAAATGTATTGTACACTTTTCTACACTAGTTTTAATTTTTTGGATGAACTAGCTAGTACATACAACTTAATATTATTTGGCAGCATTATCAACAGTTGTTTTGATTATTATCATGGGTCAACATAAGAGCCGTATTTCACGATCTTTAATCTTGTGGTCAATAAACAGCATATATATCGGCCAATTAACGGCGCTGCATCACAATAAGGTGCCAAGGGCGGAACAAATTCCATGTTTTTTTTTTACAAAATCGCTATTGGAAACGCCCATGCCCATTAGCAACTTTCCGTCGCGAAGAGAACAAATTTAACACGAGTATCCGGATATCCTTATTAATTTGAGGAGAGAAGTCCCAGCACTCCTATAAAAGCCATGGGAAACGCCATGCAACCACGTACTAAACCTCCACGCAAAAGCATCGACCTCTGAACGCATGCAATGCAGGATTTGGACCATCTAATTAATTAACCCTCAAAACGGCTCGTCGATCGCTCTCCACGAACACTGCCGCATCGATCGATGGATCTCCCTCACTTGAGCAATGGCGGGATGCTCTGCTCGTTCCTGAAGTAGTCATCAGGATCGACCTTGGCCTTGGTCCTGGCGAGCCTCTCGAAGTTGCCCTTGAAGTACTTCTGGCCCCAGACCTTGCCGCTCTTGTAGGTGGAGACGTTGCCCACCACCTCGTTGGTGCCGAGGTCGAGGTCCCTGTAGTTGACGTACGCCTCCCTGGGGTTCTTGCTCACGTACGGCTCCATGAACGCGTACAAGTCCCTGATCCACTGCAGCGGCTGCGCCGAGCTACCCTCGTTGAACCAGTAGATAACGTACTGGATGTTGTACAGGACGCCCTTCCGGTGCGGGAACGGCGTCGCTGACTCCGCGGTGGCGCCGATGGTGGCGCCGTAGGGGTCCATGATCATCACCCCCGCGCCGGGCTTGGCCAGCCAGTCGTAGATCTTCTCCCACGCTTTCTTCGAGATGGCCTTCATGACGTAGTCCGACTTGTACTTGCCTAAGGCTTTCATGGCGGTCGTCCGGTTCAGGATGTCCTTCACGGTGGCGTTCTTGCCGAGGTGGATGTAGGAGATGGACTGGACCCAGGACATCTCGTTGCAGTGCGTGCGGTTCACGCCGAGCTCTGGGAAGCTGCTGCGCATCAGCGGCAGGAGGTTGCTGCACGTGCCGAGGTACAGGGATTCGAACATGGCCTCCTTCCCGTGGGCCATGATGCGGATCATGAGGTCGTCGGGCAGGGCCGGCGCGAGCTCTTGCCATTTGGTGATGAGGTCTATGGCGCCTTCTTTCAGTGTCTTGTGGATCTGGAACACGGTCACTACGGGCGGCACCGTCACGAGCTTCACCTGCCATGCGACCACGATGCCGAAGCTCTCGCCCCCGCCGCCCCTGATGGCCCAGAAGTGGTCCTCGTCCATGGATTTCTTGTCTAGCAGCTTGCCGTTGGCGTCGACCAACTTCGCGTCGATGACGTTGTCGGCGGCGACGCCGTACTTGCGCAGCAGCATGCCAAACCCGCCCCCGCTGAAGTGGCCCCCGACGCCGATGGTCGGACACACGCCTGCCGGGAACGCTAGCTTCGGGCTCGCCATCGAGATGGCGTAGTACAGCTCGCCGAGCTGCGCGCCGGACTCGACCCACGCCGTCCTTGTCTTGGCGTCGACGCGCACTGACCGCATCTTGGACAGGTCGACGACGGCGAACGGCTCCGGGAGTTCGGACCGGTACGACAGGCCCTCGTAGTCGTGTCCGCCGCTCCGCACGCGGATGCGCATGCCGTGCCGGCGGCCACAGACCACGGCGGCCTGGATGTGGGAGTCGCTGGTGGGGGTGACGATGTAGAGCGGCTTCAGCGTCTTGGGCGACATGTACCTGAGGTTCCTAATGGAGGACACCAGGACGGAGGTGTAGGAAGGCGAGCTCTTCGCGTAGAGGAGCCGGGCAGGGATGTCCTTGGTGAGGCACGAGAGGAAGTCATCCTTGGAAGCCGGCGGCGAGCCGGAAATGGCGACGTGACAAGAAGACGACAGGGCGCAGAAGAGGATCACCAACGCAAACGCCCTAGATTTCGCCATGGTACGCAGCTTGCAATGTCCTCGGCGCAGGTCGTCCTAAGGACAAGTGACGAGCTATATATAGGGTCTTCGAATAGACAATTTGTTTCTTCGGATCCTACCCCTGCGGATCGATTGGTAAGGGAACGGCCATTGGTGACCTATATCTAGAAAGGTTAACTGGTCAAAATCTCTACGTTTTTAGTTTTTACAGACCCGTGCGTTACAGGTTTCTTCGCTGCCTCCTCCTTCGAGACTGTGCATGGGAAAACTTGTGATCAAGTGATTGGTCCAATGACCAACCTGGGATAGCAAGAATGGTACTTTCTCTGTTTTTAAATATTATTTACTTTTATCAAGATACATCTACAAAAGAATATATCACATCTTTTTTATTATATCTTTAGAGAATGTATCTTACTGTCTATAGTAGTAAATGACATTAGAAATAGTTGAAGGAGAAGAGTATTGAAGGAAAAGTAGTAAAAAGGTTTATCAAAATTGTAGAATAATGTGTATTTAAAAATAAAATTTAAAAGCTATAAAACGTTGTGTAGTAGTACTACTTTAGTGGAGAAGTGAAACAGCAAAAGAGTTGAAGTGAACTCAAAGCCATGAAGTAACGTGGATTACAACGGATAAAGGATAATAAATGCATTAAATTGTTCAGGGCGGGAAAATTTATTGCGTGCTTTACTTACTTGGTTGCAAATCAATCCGATACAAACTCTAGGTTATAAAAGCTGCTACTTTTGTAATGGTTTTTTTTTTGTAATGCTACTTTTGTAATGGTTCATGCATGTATATAAAGGGGTGCACTTAGGCTATTCCCAGTGCAAAGTGTCATACTCCAATATCCAAGAATATCATATAGGATGAAAAGTATGATACTGCATTGAAGAAACACTCTCTACAATGCATAGTATCATACTTATATGTTTAAAATAATTAATTGGTGTGATGTTGTGTCTATGAAAGTGGATCCAGAGCATTAGATTCTGTGCCATGGCCTAAGATATTGTGCCAAAGTTGTACTATCTTGCTCAAGATACAGCTTCCTTCTCTCTCATATTTATTGCTTTGCCACATCAGCAAAAAATCCTACGTGGCATTTAATTAATGAGCATGATACTACCCACTGGGAATAACCCTACAATACACAGTGCTTTCTCCTTTTAAGTTTATAAGGTTTTTTTTTTTTTTTTTTTGGGGGGGGGTGTTGTGTGGGAACAAGTCAAGCAACCTTAGTTGAGAAGGATAGGACAAAACGAGTTGAGATCGAAGTGTTAATGGATGTGCAATCCACGAACAATGTTGAATGGCGTGCAAGGGTGCCTTTTCCACTGGAAAAATGTGTGACGGACCGCCTTTTTAGGGGCAGTGCGAAACTCACAACAGTTACCCAGTAAGACTAACTGTTGGAAGACAAGAGTACAATTGCCTGACAAAAGAAACTTTCAACACTTTTTATTCAATATAGTTGGTCTAACGACCGGTTTTACAAGAGAAGCATCCCAGCTTCTAGACTTACACTACCAAAAGAGAGAAACCACAGGCAGGGCCTGAGCGAAGACAAGACCTAAAACCAGACTAAATCGCCATCTACTACCTCCTGGTAGGCTCCAGCATCTTCGAACTCTGAAAGGGCGGGGGTTTGCAAGGGTGAGTACAGAGTACTCAACAAGTCGCATTTTAACCACTGAATACTATATGTAGGGGTAATCAAGGGATGGCAGTAGGGTTAAGTATCTGGATGCAGTTTTATTTCGTAATTCATTTTACATTTGAAGCACAAATCAATAAGTAAGTAATTTGGATTTCACGAGATTAACAACACTTAACCAATTCATTCACAAATATCAATACAGTAACTTGAGCTTAGTTACGGGTTTCAACCCCGATTCCAACTTAACTTCATTAACCGGAAGTACGGCGTAACCGATTACAATTAAGATTAACTCTGCAGAGCGGCTCAGCTTTACCCACAAGATATCTATAACCTTTATGCCAATCTCGAGTTTTCATGCAACTTAAATGCATGTGGCCCAGTTTAGATTATCACAGCATTTCGTTTAATCATTCCTGTCCTTTAGTTGTTTACCGATAGTACCGCTACCTTGGACTCGGGGTCCCCATTAGCGTCTACCGTTGTGAGAACCAAGAATGTCACTTTGGACCATTCCCGTCCCACCCCTCCGGTCCATTTCCCTGCCGGGAAGGCCCGGTCCCCATTCTCTCCGGAGAATGGTAGCCACCAAGACAGTCCAATTATTATCTCAGGAATGACTAACTTACTGAGCCATGTCGGATACGGGTCACCGACCAGTCCGACCTGTGGTTGAGCGGGAACTAAGTTATTTACTTTGCTCAAGGGGATTATTAATCTTATACTTTTGCCAAAGACCAAGCCTTCATTCACAAACCCATTCCGGTACTCGCAGTACCGGCCACCAGACCAAACAAGGCATTAATCACCAGCCGGGGATCGGAATCTCATCCACTCCGGGATTAATCCGATACTGTCCCCCTGACTGTAGCATTTTCATAAACAATCCGAATCGGAGATTCGGCAGCATTTTCTTTAAATCCAGGTTTTGAACTAACCTAGTAGTATTATCTAACCTATTCATGGCAATAAGCAATTAACTAGGGTTCCAAAGGATTTAACAAGGTTCAATTATTTCAAGGAGGTTCCATGAGCAATTCGGTATTACCTAATTATCATGTCATTCTAAGATACTGGATTTCTTTTAATCAACATACATTAAAGTAATGCGGTATAAAAATAATTACTACTATAGCATGGCATGATGGGATCAATATGATCAAAGGTGTACGGCTTGCCTTGCGAGGCAGCTGGATCGGATGAGTCGTCGAGGAAGTAGTCGCATCAAGGCCCCGCCTGGTCCGACTTACGCTCGAATCGCCCCGACTCCAGGGACTGCTCTGGCTCCACTGGCGTCTCAACGGTCGAATCTAACGCGAAAAGACAACCAACATAAATAAACGGCAAAACAATAACCGAAAAAGAAAACGGGAACTGAAACGGAAACCGGAAATCGAGTCGGAAAGGAACGGAGGGCAAAACTGGGATTTGGGGATTTTCTGAGTTTCGGATTTGGGAACGGACAGCATTTCTGGACTCAGTGGATCGAAACGGTTTGGGAAAAGTATTTGGTGGAGCTCTGGGATTTTCCGGGATTTTTCGGGCTATTTTTGGAGTCAAAACGAATTTTGGAAATTAATAAATTAAATTAAAATCCAAAATCCCTTTTTACTGTTCCGGCTGGAACGGGCCGAAACCGGCTGGGCTAACTGGGCCGTGGCCCACGGCGGCGCATGGGGAAGCAGTGGGCACGCCGGCCAAAGACGGCGGGCGAGAGAGATGGCGGCCACCGCACGGGAGGGGAGGGAGGTCGACGGGCGGGGCCACCGCTGGGGGCGCCGCACAGTGGAAGGGTTAGGGCAGGGACCAGGGGAGGGCGAGGGCGACGGGGCCGGCGGGGTCACGGCGGCGGCGGCCGGAGGCGAGAGCGGGACGAGGGCAAGGGAGGGAAGGGGCTCACCGGGGAAAGCGAGGGGAGCGGGCGAGTTGGAAGAGCGGGGGAGGCTGGCTTTTATAGGCGAGGCGAGGGCGCAGCGGCCGGCTCGACGGCGGATGCGCGCTGGCGGCGTGGAGGCGGCGGAGCGACGGGCGGTCGGGCGACCACGCTGGCAGCGGGCGCTGGCGGCCGCGTAGCGGCGGCAGCTGGCACGGAGCCGTGGCGGCGCGCGGCGCGTAAGCGTCGGGCGCGAGGCGACGGCGGCTGCGACGGCGGCGGCGGGCTGCCGGGGCGACGGGCCAGCAAGGCCGAACGGGAGCAGGCCAACGGGCCGAGCGGGAGCAGGCCGGAGGCCCACGAAGGAGAGGAAAACGGCCCAACAAGGTTTGAATTCAAACTCGAATTTCAAATTTCCAAAACCGAAATCCAAATGCAAAATCAAACAAAAGCAAACAAATTCCTTTTGAATTTGAGGTTGTTTCAAAATGCAACCGGAATAAGCAGAACCGCAAAACCCCATCATAAGTTCGTTCCTTGGTAGACACTAGACAGTCGGGCTCTGCACCGGAGCACGCATCGTATCCACGGAAGAGTCGGAACAGAAGTACAACACACAGGAAGAAGCGAGCGCAATACTGGCGAGTGGCGACCGAGTGGCGGAATATTGTAATCACGCAGCCAACATCGAATTAATTAACCCGCCACTCTGCTCACTTGCTTTGGAGCGATGGCGGGATGCTCTGCTCGTTTCTGAAGTAGTCGGTCGGATCCACCGCGCCCTTCACATCCGAGAGCCTCCTGTAGTTACTCGCGAAGTACTTCTCGCCCCAGACCTTACCACTGTCAAACGTGCTGACGTCGTTCACCACCACGTTCTCGCCGATGTCCAGGTCCCGGTAGTTCACGTACGCCTCCCTCGGCTTCTTGGTCACGTACTGCCCCATGAGCTCGTACAGGTTGCTGATCCAGCCCGCCGCCGCCGTACCATCTCCCTGCCAGAACGTGACGTACTGGATGTTGTACAGCACGCCGCTCCGGTGCGGGTACGGCGTCGCTGCGGCGGGGATGCTGCTCAAGAACCCACCGTGGGGCTCGAGGATGATGAGCCCGGCGCCGTTCATCGTGAACCAGGGGAAGATGGTCTTCCACACGCCCTTGGAGATGGCGCGCCGGACGTAGTCGGACTTGTTCTTGGTGAAAACGCTCAGGCCGGTGCCCCGGTTCAGGAGCGCCTCCACCGGCGTGTCGGTGCCGAAGTTGATGAAGGCTGCGGACTGCAGCCAGCTCATCTCCCGGCAGTCGGCGCTCGTCATGCCGAGCTCCGGGAACAGGTTGCCCATCGTCGGCACGAGCGTGCTGCACGTGCCGAGGTACAGGGACTGGAACAGGGCTTGCTGCCTCTGCACGACCACCCTTATGGTGAGCTCTCTGGGGAGGGATGGCGCGAGATCTTGCCATTTGGTCAGGACGTCTATGCCGCCCTGGTCAAGCGTCTTCGCGATGTTGAACACTGTCACTGTCGGCGGGACCTGCACGAGCTGGATCTTCCATGATAACACGAGGCCGAAGCTCTCGCCGCCGCCTCCCCGGATGGCCCAGAAGAGGTCCTCCCCCATGGCGGCCCTGTCGACGAGGTCACCGTTGGCGTCTACCAGCTTGGCGTCGAGGACGTTGTCGACGGAGAGACCGTACTTGCGCATCATCATGCCAATGCCGCCGCCGCTGAAGTGGCCGCCCACGCCGATGGTCGGGCACACCCCCGCCGGGAACGCGATCTGCGAGTTGTTCTTCGCGATGGTGTAGTAGAGCTCCCCGATCGTCGCGCCGGAGTCGACCCACGCCGTGGACTCCCACTGGTTGACGCTCACGGCGCGAAGGTTGGCAAGGTCGACCACCCCGAACACCTCGGGCCGCTTGGACCGGTACGACAGGCCCTCGTAGTCGTGCCCGCCGCTGCGCACCCGGAGGCGCACGCCGTGCATGCGGCCGCAGAACACGGCGGCCTGGACGTGGGAGGCGTAGGTCGGTGTGACGATGCAGAGTGGCCTCACCGTGGTGTTTGTGAAGAACTTTGGGTTCCGGATGGAGGACACGAGCACGTCGGTGAAGTTGCTCGAGCTCTGCGTGTAGATGAGCTCGCCAGGTATCTTCTGCCATAGGCATTGCAGGAAGTCATCGGAAGAAGCTAGCGTAGGAATGGAGGTCAGGTAACAAGAGAACGAGCTAACCATGAGCGCTAGCGCTAAGCTTCTGAGCATAGCCATGATCTTTTGCTTCTTGCAATGACAGAACAGTGCTTAAAATTACTTGGCCTGATGAGCTCCTTATATAGATGTTGATCTGTTCATGTGTGAGTGTGACATGGAAATTTTTGCAGTATGGCTTGTCAATTTGGGATGCGTGCCGACTATTTTAGCCCTTGCTAGATGTAAAAGAGTAGCAGTCAACGATTCCGACGGTCAGAGGGTTCCACGTGGAGATCATGGATTGGGTGGGCAAAGTCCATGGTTAAGTTACGTGGGGGCTCGTCCCTGAACTGAAATACTCACTCCGATCAGGTATAGCGTCCTTTGAAATATCGACACGGGCTTTAATATATAATTTTGATAACTAATTTTTATTATAAAATATTTATAAAATTAATATAATTATAATATTATGAAATTACTTTTTCAAATAAATCTACATAATATGATTTTTATGTATTTAATTTAAATATTTAAAAATATATTTATAATTAAAGTTTCGAAAGTTTAACCGCATCTTATCTACAACGACAACTATTTGTGACCGAAGGGGTATATTTATAATCAAAATTTCAAACTTTAATTGTATCTTATCTACAACTATAGCTACTAGGCAGAATGTGCGGCGTACGCTGCACCATATAAAATTTACCATTTTTTTTCCTAAAAAAAGATAGCAGGATGACTTAAACATATTTTTTTTTCGGAGCGATCTTAACACTCTATCCGTCCACCGGTGAATAATACATTTTTCGAAAAATATTATAGATCGAGTTGCAAAAAAAACTATAGAGATATAGCTGTATACATATATTTCTTATTCCGAAAAATATCAGAAATCGAGTTACCAAAAAAAAATAGAGAGATAGGGTTGTACATATATTTCTTTTGACGAATTTGGTTAACACTTTATTATTACCCGGTCAACCTTCTTTTGTCGAGTTTAACAATCTATGCGTTCACCGGGTGATAATACATATTTCAAAAAATATTAGAGATCAAGTTGTGAAAAAAAAGTCTAGATATTAAATATCGAGTTGGAAAAAAAGTCCAGAGATAGAGCTGCACACATATATCTGTTGATGAAAATATTTTTTTCGGGAAAAACAAAGAAAGGACACAGGCACATATTTCTGTTGACGAATTTGGTTAACACTTTATTATTACCCCGCTAACCTCCTTTTGTCAAGTTTAATACTCTATGTGTTAACCGGGTAGTGATACATGTTCTGAAAAATATTAGAGATGTCAACCTTCTTTTATCGAGTTTAACACTCTATGCGTTCGTCAAGTAATAATACATGTTTTGAAAAAATATTAGAGATCGAATTGGGGAAAAAATCTATAGATTAGAGATCAAGTTGAAAAAAAAAATATAGAGATAGAGCTGTACACATATTTCTGTTGATGAAAATATTTTTTCCGGGAAAAACGGAAAAAGGACCTGCACGTAAGGGTCGGGGACCTGTTTGTTATATTTTTGGACCTGATCGTTATCCCGAAAAATTAGAAAAGGACTTGTTCGAGATTTGTATTTAGCGGGGAGTTTTCCGTAAAGTAACGAACCAGGGACCTAAATGCAATTTAGAAATATTTTTCTTACCCTCACAAAAAATCACAAAGGACCTCTTTGTAATTTATAGGGACCTATCTGTAATTCAAAGAAAAGGGATGGACTTTTTTGCAAATGGGCATGGAGGTGAGGTGGATGGCCTGAGCTCTCTCCAAATCCTTCCTACATAATAGATGTAATATTTGTAAGCGGAGGGGTATGTCCTTATGTGAACATGAAAAACGGTATATGCATGGTTTGTCTAAGGCTCTGTTTGGAACGACTTCAGCTTCGGCTTTTGTCCTCTGGAAGCCAGACGCTATTCTAGATGGCTAGTTTTTTCGTAATCAAAAGCCAGAAGCCAATGGCCTATTTGTAGTAGAAGAAGCAAAAAGCCGAAAGCTGGTCTGAGATAGCTTTCTATGGCTTCGATAGGTTAGGGTTATAACTTTACCACTAGAGTTCAAAGAAAATTACCCCTTCCCACCAATTATAAAATCCCAAGCCGCACCACTCTCACCCTCGTTCCCAACCCGCATCCCTTATACCTAAAAGCTATACTAAAAAGACAGACTAATAAACACCAAACCTCCTTAGCCCAGCCATTCAGCCGTACAGCCTTTCAGCCATAAATTCCAGCTAAAAACTACTTTTCGGAAAAACTTCAACCATACCAAATAGGGATTAATTGATGATTTATCCTCACTTACATATGGCATTGATCATTTGCCCTATAATTAGGGGCAGAAGTACATTCACTTATCCGTTGTCACAGGACACTGGGTAAAAAATAAATTAGTGTATATTAGTCTATATAAAAAAATTTATTGTATATTAGTCTATATATATAGTATATGTGAACCGTTAATCTAAATCTTGTGACAACGGGATGCAAGTAACAAACAAATTGTAAGAATAATAAATTGTTATTATATATATGATGAAGTGGTGAATCCCAATGATTTTTTTTTTTAGTTCCGCCCCTGCCTATAATATCTTATTGATATACATATTCTTGCACCATAAAAAAAGGAAATAATCAAATCTCCCGCCAAACAGAGCCTAGTCATCGGATCTTCAGATTTGTGTCATGTGAGCATTAACTGTCGGGCTCAGCGTCTCGATCACGTCGAGGGTCGGTAACTCGGTATTAACGAGGTTTTGATCTAGAGATCTGGTTTACAACTAAACTAAGAGCCAATAGAATTATATAGATGTGTGTGGTGATACTGACACTGTCAAACCATTTAAGTCGCGTCTCCCAGGGAATTCTATGACCGTGCGCGTTCACGAGTCATGTCTGGGAGATGCTGATGCATGATACTACTCAGTACGTACAGTACAGGATGATTATGTAAAGTACTAGTAGTGACCACTTGCACCTGTTTGGACCAAAAGAGCCCAGCGAATCTTTGGAAGATACTCAACTGTTCATTTTTATAAAACATATTTTAACTTTATGTTACGTAAAATTAAGAAAGATACGAGAGAAAATGATTTAGGCCATGTTTGGATGGGCTAAAACTAATTGTTAGCTGGCTAATAGCTAGAGCTAATTGTTAGCTAGCTAATAATTAGTCCATCTAAAATTAGTCCAGGGCTGTTTGGATACATGACTAATGATTGGGCTAATTTCTTAGAAAAGTCATATCTGCCCCCTCATAACAGGTGAGGAAATGAGGATAAGCTCAACATGAGGGTATTTCAGACTTTTCCCAAATGTTACATGCTATTAGCCCAAATTAGCTCCTCTCCACCAACTAATGGACTAATTGTTAGCTAAGGGGTTGGCTAAAAATTAGTCCACCTATTAGTCTTCCTGTTTGGATAGACTAGAGCTAATTTTTAGCCAGCTAACAATTAGTCCAGAGATCCAAACATGGCCTTAGATACCCCACTTAATTGTCTTAGAAGATGAAAGATATACTTTGTATGGATAATAATGAATAAATGCATATAGTTGAGGAAAAATAAATAAGGGTTTCTTTTCATTAATCTACATATAAATTTTGTATTTGTAAATAACATTATTTAAAAGATACCAGCCATACCAACTCCTCGAATTAACTTGACCAGTTGACAACGTGGTTCACTTCCTCGGGACAAGTGGCGGCACGCTCTGCTCGTTCCGGAAGTAGTCGCCGGCATCCACCTTCCCCTTGGCGGTCGCGAGCCTCTTGAAGTTTCCCCCGAAGTACTTCGCACCCCACACCTTGCCTCTCTCGTAGCTCGTGACGCCGCCGACCACCGCGTTCTCGCCGATGTCCAGGTCCCGGTAGTTCACGTACGCTGACCGCGGGTTCTTGCTCACGAACGGCTCCATGAAGTTGTACACGGCCCTGATCCAGTTGGGCGCGTCCGTCCCGTTGCCCGTCCAGAACGCGACGTACTGGATGTTGTACAGGACGCCGCTCCGGTGCGGGTACGGCGTGTTGGCGCCGGTGATGTTGCCGACTCTCCCGCCGTGGGGCTCCAGGATGATGAGACCCGCGCCTCCGCCGTTGAACCAGGGGAAGATCCTGTCCCACGAGTCCTTTGCGATGGCCTGTTTGACGTAGTCGGACTTGTTCTTGGTGAAGGTGCTCAGGGCGGTCGTTCGATTCAGGAGCACCTCCACCGCCGTGTTGGTGTTGCCGTAGTTGATGTAGACCGTGGACTGCAGCCAGCTCATCTCCCGGCAGTCGGCGCGCGTCATGCCGAGCTCCGGGAACCGGGAGCCCATTACGGGCAGGAGCTGGTCGCACGTGCCGAGGTACAGGGACTGGAACAGGGCTTGCCGGTTCTGAATGATCACCCTTATGACGAGCTCGTCGGGGAGGGCCGGCGCGATCGTTTGCCATTTGGTCACGGCGTCGACCGCGCCCTGTTGCATGGTCTTTTGGATGTTGAAGAAAGTCACTGTCAGTGGGACCGGCACGAGCCTCACCCTCCACGACAGCACGATGCCGAAGCTCTCGCCGCCGCCGCCCCGGATGGCCCAGAAGAGGTCCCTCCCCATGGCCTTCTTGTCCAGGAGCCTCCCGTTGGCGTCGACCAGCGTGGCATCGAGGACGTTGTCGACGGAGAGGCCGTACTTGCGCATCATCATGCCAATGCCGCCGCCGCTGAAATGGCCGCCCACGCCGATGGTCGGGCACACACCGGCCGGGAACGCCAGCCCGGGGTCAGCCTTGGCGACGGCGTAGTAAAGCTCCCCGATCGTCGCGCCGGAGTCCACCCACGCGGTGGCGGCCCGCCGGTTGACGCGCACGGCGCGGAGGTTGGCAAGGTCGACCACCGCAAACACCTCGGGGCGCTCGGACCGGTACGAGAGCCCCTCGTAGTCGTGCCCACCGCTGCGCACGCGCACTCGCACGCCATGGCGCCGGCCGCAGAGCACGGCGGCCTGCACGTGGGAGGCGTTGGTGGGCGTCACAATGCAGAGCGGCCGCACCGTGGTCCGCGTGAAGAACTTTGGGTTCCTGACGGACGACACGAGGACCGACGCGAACGACGGCGAGCTCTGCGTGAACAAGAGCTGCCTGGGCACGTTTGCTGAGAGGCATTGCAGGAAGTCGCCGGAGGAAGCCAAGGACGGGACGGGCACATAGCAACCGAAGACGCAAACGGTGAGCACAAGTGCTAAGCGTCTGGACACAGCCATTTTTGCCGCTTACACAGTTACTCACTACACGGTGCTTTATGTTTCTTTGGCATAAACTCTTTACGTAAATAACGTGCAAGTTGCAGCTACGACTTTGTGAAACGTGCGGAGGAATTAATGCTAGATTGGTGGAAGAGTCAGGGTCAACCGTTTCGGTGGCCGTCGTCCCATTGCGATGTGCACAATGCCAGACTTTATATGGGTCACTTACTCACTTGCATGGAAGCTAGCTGGCCTCAGATAAGAAATATGAGTCGGGTGTGCAGCCGGTCGTGTTTTGATTACTCCCTGTTCAATTTAAAGGCTATATTTTTGTCTTGGCATGTAAACTAAAAAGATATTAAAAATAACTATATTATCTCTGTTATTTCTTTCGTTCAGAAAGGCTATATTTTAGTAGTATTGTTTTCTCCAAGAGCATTACGCTGATGGTATTGATACATAGAGTCGGAGGAAATACAGGATTAACGGTAGAAGTTTGATCAACCGAGATCTAGTGCAGTCTATCACTATGACCATAACTTTAACAGTTGTAATATTGATCGTTGGTTTGAAAAGCGATCTTCTATAGTACTGTTTGAATAAGCACGACTGAGATCTTCAGTTGTTTCCATCGGATGATACTAACTATGGCCAGTAATTGCTTAAGTTGCAGTGCTGTTATAACTGCACAAGAACCTATCCAAATTTGATAGCCACGAGCACGGGTTTGGAGGTTTGTAAAATCAGTGCCAAGTGGCAACCTCAGGAAACTCAAAACAACCTGCAAGTTGCAACGCCAACACGTTGGCTTTGGATCGAGGCGTTGATGGTATGTGCACCGCAGTTATCAGTACTGATACAGTCTAAATTCGTACGAAGTAATCTTATATATCGTACCGATCTTGATTCCGATCAATACCAATTATTTTGGTCCGATATTGATCAACACAAGTCATACTGATAGAATTGATAATATGGTCTATTAAACTATGTTATACTCCATCCATCCCATTATATAAGGCGTAACTCCTATCAATGCATAGAGGAAGTAGTTATGTCGCGTCGTACCGCCATGAAAGTTAATACTGCGCATGTGAACAGGAGCCGATGAGGCGCCGCGCCCTGTATTCTGGGACTTAAAAAAACAGTTGTACTTTATATCTTGAGATAGAGGGAGTATTTGATAAGACCACTATGTATTTAGAGTAATATTATAAGTGAATTTTGATATACATATAATTAAACATATGTATACTTATAAATATATACTATTATACTAAACTCGAAATGATATGCACGGTAACAGAGGTATCATTTTAAAAGCAAACCGGACATCCTTCGGTACGTATTGACAAATGTGATGTGCACACTTGTGGCTTGGCAAGAGGCTACTTATAATTCTGTACGCGAGTCTTTGAGCCATCATCAGATCTTACGCAATCGAGCACGGCCCCCTTCGCTGCGTGGCTGGCCACGCAGGAGCGGCGGCGAGCTGAATAACCCGTGCAGTGCGCTACAAGGCGGAAACGCCCGACATGAACGGATATTACCAGATTTGTTATGAGTAAACGATATTACCAGATTTGTCTTTGAATGCATTTTCATATTACTATATTTTTTACTGAATATAAAAAGTAAGAGCAGTGCTTCTATGCTTTCCCTCCTAATATAAGTTGCACAAATTTTGAAGCAAACGAAAGGGTAAGTAATCACCATCTACTCTTCATTCATGCTTTATTAGTTGTGCAACTTTTAAAAAGAAGAGCATAGAAGCAACTCTCAGTAAGTAATGGTCAAATATATGTGTTGGGCAAAAGACAACGAATGTATTAGTTAAAACACATGTAGTTTAGACAAATTTTACTGATAGTATATGATCGAAAAAGATCCATATTGAATTTAGTTTATTACCCATATTCATTAGAGGAGAGAAATTCCACCCATTTTAAATCAATGGCCGACCACAAACACAGTCACCATGCTAACTAGCTACCATGGGAACACACAAGAACCATGCATCTAACACCTGAAGGTTTGCTCCTATTTGCCTGAACGTACGCCGCATGCCTCACTTGAGCAAAGGAGGAATGCTCTGCTCGTACCTGAAGTAGTCATCAGGATCCACCTTCGCCTTCACCGCGGCAAGCCTGTCAAAGTTTTGCTTGAAATACCTCCTGCCCCAAGCTTTGCTGCTGTGATAATCGGTGATCCCATCCACAACCTTGTTCTGCCCCAGGTCAAGGTCTCTATAGTTGACGTATGCCTCCCTAGGGTTCTTGCTCACGTATGGCTCCATAAACTCGTATAAATCCCTGCTCCACCTGAGAGCCGCCGTGCCATTTGCTTCACCCTTCCAAAACGTGATGTACTGGATGTTGTACAGGACGCCCTTCCGATGCGGGTACGGTGTCGCCGACTCCGGGATGCTGCCGATCTTACCACCGTAGGGGTCTACGAACATTCGGAACTCCCCGAAGCTCCTTACCTCCTGTAAGGAACTCAGTATCTTCTTCCACGCATGCGCCGGGATGGCCTTCCTGACATAGTCCGATCTGTTCTTCGTGTTTGCCCTTGAGATGGAACTCCGGTTCAGGATGTCAACGACGGACGCATTGCTTCCGAGGTGCACGTAGGGGATGGACTCGATCCATGTCATCTCCCTGCAGTACCCTCTGTTCATGCCGAGCTCCGGAAAGCGGTCGTGCATCAGCGGTTGGAGCTCGTCGCATGTGCCGAGGAACATCGATTGGAACACAACACCTTGTGGCTTCACGATGGCCCTTATCATGATGTCTTCGGTCATGTTGGGGGCTATTTCTTGCCATCTGGTCAGGATATCTGCAGCGCCCTGCGCTAACGTCTTCCAGATATTGAACAGTGTAACTGTTTCTGGGACCGGCACAAGCTTCACCTGCCATGACACCACGATGCCGAAGCTCCCGCCTCCGCCTCCTCTGATGGCCCAAAAGAGGTCCTCGCCCATGGAACCCCTATGGAGAAGGTTGCCTTCCGCGTCAACAAGTGTGGCGTTGCGGATGTGTTCGACGGCGAGGCCGTACTTACGCTGCAGCATGCCAAAGCCGCCGCCGCTGAAGTGGCCACCCACACCAACGGTCGGGCACACACCGGCAGGGAACCCGAAACGGGGAGCTTCTTTCGAGATGGCGTAGTACAGCTCACCAAGCGTCGCCCCGGACTGGACCCATGCCGTGCCGCGCTTTGCGTCGACGCGCACGGATCGCATCTCGGAGAGGTCGACGACGGCGAACGGCTCGTGATTCTCGGAGCGGTACGACAGGCCCTCGTAATCGTGCCCGCCGCTGCGCACGCGAATGCGGAGATGATGTCGGCGACCACAGACCACGGCAGCTTTGATGTGGGAGGGTTTCTTTGGTGTGACGATGTAGAGGGGACTCGTCGTGCTGTTCAAGAAAATTGGGTTCCTAATGGAGGACTTGAGGATGGAGGTGTAGGAAGGGGAGCCTCTTGTGTAGAGGAGCCCGGAAGGCAAGATGTCATTGGAGAGGCAATGCAGGAAACCATTTGAAGTTGCTGTGATGGGATTGGGGATGTAACAGGAAGAAAAGAGGTAGAAGATGAAACCTAACAAAAAGCTCCTAGATTTCGCCATCTTTGTTGGCTTCCTGGCTTCGATCATTTGGATATATAGATGGGATCCCGGCCGATATATAGACGATTTGAATAAGCATTTTCCTATTCGATCAGGCCTCTATTGGCATGTGAAATTAGTAAAAACAACTGTTACTAAACGGCTGTATTTGTCACACAATATTGAGAGCAATTAATGTCAATGGATCTGATAACCTCCTGCTATCTTTAGATAAATATCTGTATTTTGTATACTGTTGAAATTTCGATCTAGATTCGTGGCACAACAAATCTACCACATTAGTTAGGAATTTATTATATATATTTTTAGGTGTAAGTGCTAATTTGGCACGGAATCATTATATGGTCTAATCTTTATAGTTCGTTCGTTTCAAATTTGGTCTTATGTAACTCTCTTTTTTTTAGGGGAAGGTCTTATATATCTTTTGGTTGGTGTGGATAGTGGATATACAATGAAAATTGTCGGGGATTAGATAATCATCATAAGTACTGTTATACCCGGCAGCCTGTTTTGGCCGAACATGCGTACCCTCAAATGATGTTCCCGAGGAAGATCCTTGCATGAGCCCCATGCTCGTGGCACGAGCATCTATGCTCGGCCATGATCAACTACGCTCAGCCCAAGCTCGCCTGCGAACGGCATGGTCGGAAGGTTGTGTTCGGCCCGTAACGTCTAAATAGCGCTAATTACGCCACAATCTGGTGCCGTTACGCCCACGACGGGAACGTAGCGAGAATCAAGGCTTCGGTTATGGCCACGGTTAATTCAGTCAAATGCCCGTTATTCGGCTGCAGTTATGTTAGATATTTTGTAAGCTATAAATACCTCCTGGACATATTGATAAGGAGGTTCGCGAGACACACGCGAGAACATACACGTACGAATATGTTGCAACAATCAGCAATAGAAAGATTACTGGAGTAGGGTTATTATCTCCACAGTGAGAGGCCCGAACCAGTATAAACCCCTCTGTCCACTTTCTGAGTATTCTATTACTCCCCCATGAGCATTCTTCAGACGTAAACCCTTCATCGAAAAAAGGGTCTGTGTTGATCCCTTATTCAACAAGTAAGCTCAACGAAAACTTATTTCCCAATCGTCGACAAAAATGGACTCCACAAGAAAAGGATTGGCGAGCGTTTAAGGCCTTGTTTGGGTCACCGGGATTGGACCAAAATCCCACACAAACATGATGAGTATTCTTGGTGGGATCGCTGCATTTAGAATCTACAAATTATGCCCAATATTAGTTGTCCATACATGCACTTCCTAAAGCCTATCAGTTTGACTAGTGCATAGTAAAGTCCTGTTTGGTACGGTTCCAGATTCTATTAGATATGGAAATGGTTCCAGATTCTTGGTAGAAACGTTTCAGGTTAGATTCAGTGAATCGGGTGGAACTGGGTTGAAACCGATTCAACCACGGTGTGAAAAAAAGAAGAAACGATCCAAGAAGAATCGTTCCGAGTTTTAGCGCATTTGGTAGGGTTTCTTTCAGAATTTAGTAGAAACGGTTCGATTCCAAGTTGCCAAATGGGGCCTAAGTTCCTCCCTCCGATTTGTTCAAACCGAATTTGTTGGCCCTCTTGAAACAAAAATGACACTAGGATACAATAGACGTGATCAACGATGCTTTAATTAGCTAGCTATAAGATTAGCATTATGAGTTCCTCCGTCTAAGCATGGAGTTGCCTATTGCAAGAAATGGCAGCTAAGGGAGCCTCGTAGACTCCGGATGATGCAATTGTCGTCTTGAGTACTTATTCTTGCTCAATAAAGACGTGCCATCTAGCTATGGTCTCTTTTACTCGTTTTTTATATTTCAGACTTAATAAGCTCTCTTCGGGCCGGCCTACCGAAGCTCCCCACTACTACTGTTTGACTCGTAACCGTAACAAGGGATTTGTGGACAGCGACCCCGTTCTTGCGCAGCAGCATGCCGAAGCAGCCGCCGCGCGCTGAAATGGCTGCCCACGCCGATGGTCGGGCACAGGCCGACCGGGAACGCGCGCTATTTGCTTGCCTTTCCAATGGCGTAGTACGTGTGACGGACCGCCTTTTTAGGGGCAGTGTAAAACTCACAAGAGTTACTCAGGAAGACTAACTGTTGGAAAACAAGAGTAAAATTACCTGGCCAAAAGCCAATTCAACACTTTTTATTCAATATAGGGCCTAACGGCCAGGGTTTTTACAAAAGAGGGCGCAGCAGGACCCTAAGTACATTACCAAAACACCGCACAGGCGGGCCTGAGCAAAAGACTAAGACCTCAAAACCAAACAAGATCGCCATCTACGATCTCCTGGTACGCTCCAGCTTCTTCAAACTCTGAAATGGGCGGGGGTTTTGCAAGGGTGAGTACGGGAGTACTCAACAAGTAAATCTGGAACCAGAATACTATATGTAGGGGTATTCCAAAGGATGGCAGTAGGGTTAAGTATCTGGATGCAGTTTTATTTTCAACTCATTTTACATTTGAAGCACAGACCACAAATAATAATAGTAAGGGGGGTTTCACAAGTTCACACAACACTTAAACACATTCACCAAATTCCAAAACAATTATCTTGAGCTTGGTTACGGGTATCACCCCAGTTCAAACTTAACTTCATTAACCGGAAGTACGGCGTAATCGATTACCATCATTAACTCTGCAGAGGTGCTCAACTTTACCCACAAGATATCAACGACCGTTAATGCCAACTCGAGTTAACACGCAACTTAAATGCGTGCGGCCGGGCCGAGATTATCACAGCATTTCGTTTAATCATTCCTGTTCTTTAGTTGTTAACCGATAGTTATAGAGCCACCTTGGACTCACTGTCCTCAGTAGCACCTACCGTTGTGAGAACCAGGAATGTCACTATTCCTGTTCCACCTCTCCCCCGGTATACTTCCCTGCCGGGAAGGCCGGTCCCCATTCTCCCACGAGAATAGTTACTAACAGAAGTCCAATTATTCTCTCAGGAATGATTAACATACTGAGCTATGTCGGATATGGGTCCATCGACCAGTCCGACCTGTGGTTGAGCGGGAACTAAGTTATTTACTTTGCTCAAGGGGGTTCATTATCCTTACACTGCCAAAGATCAAGCCTTCATTCACCACTTATCCCGGTATCCCACTCTACCGGTCATCAGTCAAACCAAGGCATCAATCATCAGCCGGGGATCGGAGTTACATCCACTCCGGGATTTATCCGATTCTGTCCCCCAAACTGTAGCACTTTCACAAACACCCGAATCCGAGATTCGGCAGCACTTTATTTCCATTTTCAAACATTTGAACTAACTATAGGAATAGCAGTAATTTATCTAATAATATCAACATCTAGGGTTCCAAAGAATATAATAGGGTTCAAATGTTTTCAAGGAAGTTTCATGAGCAATTGGGCATTACCTAGGTATCATGTCATTCCAAAATAATGGTTTTCAATAATTCAACATATCGTAAAATAATGCGATATAAAATAGTTACTACTATAGCATGGCATGATTAGGATCAACATGTTCAAAGGGGTACGGCTTGCCTTGCTCGGCGATCGGATCGGCTGAACTGTAGTCGACGTAGTCGTTCGGGGCTCCTGTCGGGTCCAACGTCTGCTCCGGGATCTGCGTCTCCTCCTGGAACTGTCCAACGTCTGGATCTAGCGCGAAAAGGACGAACGGCAATAAACAAACGGAAAACGAAAAAGAAACTGAAACGAAAAACGAAACTGAAAACCGGAACCGGGCCGAGAGAGAGAACGAAGGGCGAATTGGGCAAATTCGGAATTTTGGGAACTGACATTTTTGGACTCAGTGGATCGAAACGGTTCGGGTAGTGTATTTGGTGGATTTCTGGGGTCTCTGGAATTTTCGGGGATTTTCTGGGGATTTTTCTGGAATTAAAAACAAATTTTCGGATTTAATAAATGATTTATTAAATCAGAAAATTGGAAACACTGTTCAAAACAGTGTTTGGGCCGGCTTCTACGGCGAATCGAGTGGGCGGCTCGGCGCACTGGGCTGGCCTGGCTTCAGCAAGCGCGGCGAAGCGGTAGAGAGCCTGGGAACCCTAGGTTCCTGGCCAAGGCGATGGCGGCAGCAAGGGGCTGGCGGCGCGAGCGGCACCGAGACGGAGCGGGGGAGGGGTGGGGAGCTCACCGGCGAGGGCGGGGGAGCGGGGCAAGGAATGGAGCGGGAGCTCGCGGGCTTTTATAGCCGCGCGGAGGAGACCGGCGCCGGAAGCGGCGGCGCGGGCAAGACGCCCACGGTCGGCGACGGGCAAGACGGGGTATCCCACTGTACCGGTCATCAGTCAAACCAAGGCATCAATCATCAGCCGGGGATCGGAGTTACATCCACTCCGGGATTTATCCGATTCTGTCCCCCAAACTGTAGCACTTTCACAAACACCCAAATCCGAGATTCGGCAGCACTTTATTTCCATTTTCAAACATTTGAACTAACTATAGGAATAGCAGTAATTTATCTAATAATATCAACATCTAGGGTTCCAAAGAATATAATAGGGTTCAAATGTTTTCAAGGAAGTTTCATGAGCAATTGGGCATTACCTAGGTATCATGTCATTCCAAAATAATGGTTTTCAATAATTCAACATATCGTAAAATAATGCGATATAAAATAGTTACTACTATAGCATGGCATGTTAGGATCAACATGTTCAAAGGGGTACGGCTTGCCTTGCTCGGCGATCGGATCGGCTGAACTGTAGTCGACGTAGTCGTTCGGGGCTCCTGTCGGGTCCAACGTCTGCTCCGGGATCTGCGTCTGCTCCTGGAACTGTCCAACGTCTGGATCTAGCGCGAAAAGGACGAACGGCAATAAACAAACGGAAAACGAAAAAGAAACTGAAACGAAAAACGAAACTGAAAACCGGAACCGGGCCGAGAGAGAGAACGAAGGGCGAATTGGGCAAATTCGGAATTTTGGGAACTCCGGATTGAGGAACGGAGGGCATTTTTGGACTCAGTGGATCGAAACGGTTCGGGTAGTGTATTTGGTGGATTTCTGGGGTCTCTGGAATTTTCGGGGATTTTTCTGGAATTAAAAACAAATTTTCGGATTTAATAAATGATTTATTAAATCAGAAAATTGGAAACACTATTCAAAACAGTGTTTGGGCCGGCTTCTACGGCGAACTGGGCCGTGGCCCATGCGGCGAGTGGGCGGCTCGGCGCACTGGCCGGCTGCCTGGCCCAGCGCGCGGCGAAGTGGTAGAGCCTGGAACCCTAGGGTTCCTGGCCAAGGCGACGGCGACAGAATAGGCCGGGCGCGAGGCGCGAGCGTGAGCGCCGGAGACGGAGTGGGGAGGAGGGAGCTCACCGGCGAGGCGGGAGCGGGGCAAGGAATGGAGCGGAGTCATGCTTTTATAGCCGCGGAGGAGACCGACGGCCGGGCGGCGGCATGAGCGACGCGGCGCGGCGGCAAGGCCCACTGGCCGCGATCGGGCGGTATGGGGTGACGCGAGGGCGCCGGGCGCGAGACGCAGCGCGCGCGGCGCGGCGGGAACACGCGGCAGAAGCAGCGGGGCGACGACGCGGCGAGGCGGGCGTGGCGCCGGGGCGGCGGAGACGGAGCCGGTCGGGGACGCGGGCCGGATCGGGCCGAGGAGAGAAAGGGAATGGGCCGAAAGGCCCACAAGGATTTGGCCCAAAACCGAAAAAAAAACGAAAACCAAATCAAATTAAAATCCAAAACCGAAAAACTCAAAAGAAAAACCAAATTAAATTCATTTTGAATTTTAGGATCGTTTTAACCTACCCCACTTAAAACAAATCTCGTCCCCGAGATTTATTCCTCTTGGGGAGCGGTTGGGAAAACTACTGCTGCAAAACCCGATTCCTTTTCCCAAGGGTTTTGTCCCGAGGTGTGATTCTTCCACAGCACTCGGTAGACCATCACCACTTCTGGGTCTGAAACTTACCAGTAATGTTGTCTGTTGGCCTTGTTGTTCCTTTGAAGGTGACATGATTGATCTTTCCTTGGACTTGTCCTGAAGTGTTCTGACCTTGACTGCTTGGGTTTCCTTCTGACTTAACTGGTACTTTTAGGTATCCTCGGGTTTGGGACTGTTGTTGTCGAGGTACCGACTGCATGCTGGTGGGGGCGGAGGCTGACGCCCGTGATCTGGCCACTACTGTTGGTAGATCCCTGTGTGGACAGTACTGTCTGATGTGTCCGGGCTGTCCACAGTGGAAACACCCTGAAGTCTTTTGGGGACAATCTCTGACAAGGTGGTTCCCATTGCAATTATAGCAACTCACTGTTCCAGATTGGGTGGAGGTGGAACTTGACTGCTGTCCGCTTGTAGCTGGCCTCTTGTTTGGAAATCCGGAGGAAAAGGCTGGGGTCATTCCTCCGTATTGGGCGGAAGAGTGCATCCTCTGCTCATAAGCTTTCCTCTTTCTGGTGTCCTCCAAATCATTCCTGGTCTCCTCTGAGACTATCAGCTTGTCCACCATAGATGACAAGTCCTTGAAGTCTATAGCTGATATATGGAACTTCAAGTTCTTCTGCAATCCTTCGAAAAATCGCTCCATCTTCTTGGCTTCAGTGTCAACTTCTCCTGGCGCATAGCGGGCTAGGTAGTTGAATAGGTGGAGGTACTCGATCACTGTTAGTCCTCCCTGATGGAGAGCTAAAAATTCTCTTCTCTTCGACGCCATTAATCCAGCTGGTATGTGGGCTTTCCTAAAAGCGTCTTCGAATTCGATCCACATGATTTCTTGTCCATTCTTCATTGCGTGAAAGTTCATCCACCAAGCTGCTGCTCGTCCTTGTAGCTGATGGGATGCATAAAGGACTCTTTCGTTGTCGGTGCACTGGACCGTGTCCAACTTTCTCTGAATGTCTCGGATCCAGTCATCTGCTGCCAAAGGGTCAATTGGTGTCGAAAATATAGGGGGCCTGGTCTTTTGGAAGTCCGACCACCTAGATCCACCTATATTTCCGTTCTGTCCATTTATGTTTCCTTGATTGAAACCCTGAGGTCCTGCAATCAAGTGTTCCAACAACTTCTCCATCATCTTCTCTTGTCGCTGTTCTGCCAGATACCGGTTCTTCTCCATTGCTGCCAGGACTTGTGCGAGGTTGACCGGGTTGCCGGTTGACTCTTCATTACTGCCGGGGTCGCTATTCTGTTGCTCTCCTCTGATGTCTCCCATGTTCTTAATTCTGACCTTCTCTTTCGGTCTGCAGCAGGGTTTTGAGAAAAGCAGAGAGACGAGGAAGGATTAGGGTACGGGGTGAGAATAGCAAGAATAGACGGGGCTCAGACGAATTGAGGGAACCTTTGAATCAGACAGGGATTTATATAGATAATTAGGGCAACCAAAATCACAGAAATAGAGAACTTAGCATTTTTATAATATGGACTATACGCAAAACCATTTTAAGGTTCGGCATAACCCATTTTACATTACAAAAGCCTACTACAAGGAGGGGCACAACCTCTACGACTAACGGTCCAACTACTGCCGACGGCATCATCTCCGAGCTACTGGCGAAGATCGGCGAGGATTTTGAAATTCAGACGGGCAGACAAAACTTTTAAAACAAAACTGAGAAGGATCAGAAACTCTAAAGAAGACATGGTAGCAGGGGAAGAAGGAGACAGCAATAATACTTATGTTTTCGAAATTTATTTTGTTTGTAAGCCGTAAATAATTTTGTAAAGTTTTACTATACCAGCCTAAGGTCTTAATCTATGGTCAAGCCAAGGCTCTGATACCACTTGTGACGGACCGCCTTTTTAGGGGCAAAACCGTACGCCTCGACAGCTACCCAGGATGACTAGCTGCCGGAAACCAAGAGTATATTTGCCAGGCAAAAGCGAATCCAACTCTTTTTATTCAATATAGGGCCTAACGGCCAGGGTTTTTAACAAAAGAGGGCGCAGCAGGGCCCTAAGTACATTACCAAAACACCGCACAGGCAGGCCTGAGCAAAAGACTAAGACCTCAAAACCAAACAAGATCGCCATCTACGATCTCCTGGTACGCTCCAGCTTCTTCAAACTCTGAAATGGGCGGGGGTTTTGCAAGGGTGAGTACGGGAGTACTCAACAAGTCGTACGGAACCACTGAATACTATATGTAGGGGTATTCCAAAGGATGGCAGTAGGGTTAAGTATCTGGATGCAGTTTTATTTTCAACTCATTTTACATTTGAAGCACAGACCACAAATAATAATAGTAAGGGGGGTTTCACAAGTTCACACAACACTTAAACACATTCACCAAATTCCAAAACAATTATCTTGAGCTTGGTTACGGGTATCACCCCAGTTCAAACTTAACTTCATTAACCGGAAGTACGGCGTAATCGATTACCATCATTAACTCTGCAGAGGTGCTCAACTTTACCCACAAGATATCAACGACCGTTAATGCCAACTCGAGTTAACACGCAACTTAAATGCGTGCGGCCGGGCCGAGATTATCACAGCATTTCGTTTAATCATTCCTGTTCTTTAGTTGTTAACCGATAGTTATAGAGCCACCTTGGACTCACTGTCCTCAGTAGCACCTACCGTTGTGAGAACCAGGAATGTCACTATTCCTGTTCCACCTCTCCCCCGGTATACTTCCCTGCCGGGAAGGCCGGTCCCCATTCTCCCACGAGAATAGTTACTAACAGAAGTCCAATTATTCTCTCAGGAATGATTAACATCTTGAGCTATGTCGGATATGGGTCCATCGACCATCCGACTGTGGTTGAGCGGAACTAAGTTATTTACTTTGCTCAAGGGGGTTCATTATCCTTACATCGCCAAAGATCAAGCCTTCATTCACCACTTATCGGTATCCCACTCTACCTGGCCATCACCAAACCAAGGCATCAATCATCACCGGATCGGAGTTACATCCACTCCGGATTTATCCGATTCGCCCCCAAATCAGTAGCACTTTCACAAACACCCGAATCCGAGATTCGGCAGCACTTTATTTCCATTTTCAAACATTTGAACTAACTATAGGAATAGCAGTAATTTATCTAATAATATCAACATCTAGGGTTCCAAAGAATATAATAGGGTTCAAATGTTTTCAAGGAAGTTTCATGAGCAATTGGGCATTACCTAGGTATCATGTCATTCCAAAATAATGGTTTTCAATAATTCAACATATCGTAAAATAATGCGATATAAAATAGTTACTACTATAGCATGGCATGATTAGGATCAACATGTTCAAAGGGGTACGGCTTGCCTTGCTCGGCGATCGGATCGGCTGAACTGTAGTCGACGTAGTCGTTCGGGGCTCCTGTCGGGTCCAACGTCTGCTCCGGGATCTGCGTCTGCTCCTGGAACTGTCCAACGTCTGGATCTAGCGCGAAAAGGACGAACGGCAATAAACAAACGGAAAACGAAAAAGAAACTGAAACGAAAAACGAAACTGAAAACCGGAACCGGGCCGAGAGAGAGAACGAAGGGTGAATTGGGCAAATTCGGAATTTTGGGAACTCCGGATTGAGTAACGGAGGGCATTTTTGGACTCAGTGGATCGAAACAGTTCGGGTAGTGTATTTGGTGGATTTCTGGGGTCTCTGGAATTTTCGGGGATTTTCTAGGGATTTTTCTGGAATTAAAAACAAATTTTCGGATTTAATAAACGATTTATTAAATCGGAAAATTGGAAACACTGTTCAAAACAGTGTTTGGGCCGGCTTCTACGGCGAACTGGGCCGTGGCCCATGCGGCGAGTGGGCGGCTCGGCGCACTGGCCGGCTGCCTGGCTCAGCGCGCGGCGAAGTGGCAGAGCCTGGAACCCTAGGGTTCCAATGGCGGCGACGGGCCAGCCACGGCGCTGGCAAGCAGCGGCCGCCGGAGACGAGCGGGAGGGAGGGGAGTTCACCGGCGAGGCGGGAGCGGGAGTCATGAGCTTTTATAGCCGCGGAGGAGACCGGCCGGAAGCGGCGAGCGGGCGTGGCAAGGGCGGCGCAAGGCCCACTGCCGGCTGGCCGGGCAAGACGGTGACACGAGGCGGGCGGCGCGGGCGGGGAACACGCGGGCAAGAGGCAGGGCGCGGCGACGACGCTACGCGGCGAGGCGGCGTGGCGGCACCGGGCGGCGGAGACGAGCTTGCCGGACGCGGCCGGACGGCCGAGGAGAGAAAGGGAATGGGCCGAAAGGCCCACAAAGATTTGGCCCAAAACCGAAAAAAAAACGAAAACCAAATCAAATTAAAATCCAAAACCGAAAAACTCAAAAGAAAAAACAAATTAAATTCATTTTGAATTTTAGGATCGTTTCAGTACGGCTCCCCGATCGTCGTGCCGGAGTCGACCCACGCAGTGGCGGCCTGCTGGTTGATATGCACGGCGCGGAGGTTGGCGAGGTCCGCCACGGCGAACACTTTGGGGCGCTTCGATCGGTGCGACAGGCCCTCGTAGTCATGCCTAGAGGTGGGCATTGGGCCGGGTTTTTTTGGGCCCGCCCGAAACACGATGGGATGGCACGGTGCAAAGCACGCAAGACGGCAAGTCTGCGGCCGGGCCGCAAGACGCAATCGTAGCACGGCCTTGCCGCCCGGAACTGTGCACGACGCGGCGCACAAGACGGCAGCTTTGGCGGCGTGCAAGACGGCATTTAACGGCACGAAATCACGAATTAAGACCTAAAAGTTGGCAGATATTGTTGATTTAGGGCATCTTCAAGCATTGAATTTATGTTTGATATTTTGTTGATGTGATTAGTCTCTTATGTAATTAAAATAGGTAGTTTAGTAATAGTGATTTGTTTTATTTCTTTGTTCGTCACAATAGTAAAAATGGGTCAGGCTTGAGCCGGCACGGCACGAAGTGCAAATGGGCCGGGCTTGGACTCGCCAAAGATGAGTCGGGCCGGTACGGTGGGCACGATGGGCCGTCGTGGTACGGCAAGGTTTCGGCCCGAAGCACGATAGGCCCGGGCCGGACCGACACGGCACGGCACGACGCCCACCTCAGTCATGCCCACCGCTGCGTACGCGGAGGCGCACTTCGTGCTGGCGGTTGCAGACCACGGCGGCCTGCACGCGCGTGGGAAGCATTCGTCGGCGTGATGATCGATGCTGAGCGGCCTCACCGTGCTAGGCGTGAAGAACTTCAGGTTAATTCCGAATGGACGACACTAAGACCGACGTGAACGACGGCGAGCTCTGCGTGTACAAGAGATGGCTAGGTATATATGGCCGCCGAGAGGCATCGGAGGAAGTCATCAGAGGAAGCTAGCAAGCTAGCCGTCGCAAAAGAAGCTAGCTAACAAGTCATCAGAGATTCAGAGGCATGGCCTGTAGGGGAGAGACGGAAGAATAGCAAAAGAAGAAGCTAACAAAGAGAGCGCTCGCTGAGCTTCAGTTCAGACATGGCCATCTTAATTTGCTTCTCGCAAACGATGCATTGTTGCACGGCAACGAGCTCTAAGTATAGCCTACGAGTACGACTACATGTACACGTGCAAACTGCTAGTAATTTTTTTAGCTGTCAGAGCTCCATCTTCCGCCGTCACGCAATCCGTCGGAGCAAGGAGGGGAGAGAGAGTGGGGAGAAGGGGGAAAAAAAGATAAATAGAGAGGCTTTTCTACAAAATGGATGTGGTCCGTGGGGGAGAGGTACGAATCTCAACGCGATCCAACGTCAAGGAGAAATACATGTAACTCCATGTAAACGTGGTTTAGCATTTCCGTTTGTATCGCCCTCAACTTGCAGAGCCAAATGGCCAAATGTACGTAGTCCCGAAAAAATCTGCGCCCTCACGACTAGATGTGGGCACTTGGGCCGAGCTTTTTTGGGCCGGCCCAAAGCACGACGGGATGGTCCGGTCCAAAGCCCGGCATGGCATAGTTCCGTGCCGGGTTGGGCCGGTACGTAACTGTAGCATGTGCGATTGTGCATACGGTGTCAGCTATGTCAAGAGCTGCGCAGCATACTAACTTTGACCATTCCAGCAGTCGAAGCAGGTTAATGTATACTACCTCCGTTTTAGGATTTTTCATTTCAACCAGGCATACGTAAAAATGATTAAATCGTCGTTCTTTATTAGCTCACTTATTGTTTTTGATGGTATGTGTTAGTCTACTCCATAGCAATAAATAACATTGGAAATAATGAATGGTAGGGATATGCAAAAGAAAAAATAGTTAAATATGTATCGAAATTGTAGAATGATATGTATTTAAAAATAAAATTTGAAAACTAGAATGATATGTATTCAAAAACGGAGGGAGTAAACCAACTAAGGCCCTGTTTGGGGGGCTGTGCTTCGGCTTTGGGCCAGAAGCCCCCCAAATAGGCCAGCTGCATAGCAACTACAAAGCAAGTCATAGCAAAAACCGTAGCAAAAGCTGCAACATGCCAAAACATACTTCTGGTGCTGTGCTTCGGCTGTCTCCTCGCCCTCCCTGCCTCGGTCGACTCCTTGCTCGCCCTTGGCTGTCTCCTCACCCGAACTGCCTCGACTGACTCCTTGCTCTCCCTCCTTGCCCGCCTACTTCACTCCAGATCGTCACTCCTCCCGATCGGCCCTCATCGTCGCCCCTCCCAGTCACCCCTCCACAGCCGCTTCCTCCTTGCCGCCCTCCTCCTCCCCACCTCCCTCCTCCCCGATCTGCCCTCCTCGTTGCCCCTCCTGGTCACCCTTCCATGGCCACCTCCTCCCCGCCGAAATCCTAGTGGGCCGAAAGACCATCAGTTCAGCCCATCCAGCCTGACCCGTGCCGCCAACCCACTTGGCCTACTACTGCAACCCTAACCCTAGTCGCCCTAGATATGCATTGTTGGATTATGATCTTGCAGTCATGATCAAGCCACATCGTTGCGTGTTGCTAGCTATTGGATCCCGCTGTGTGTTTGGCTCAGATGCTGCCACGTCGTTTGTCGTGACCTCGCCGGACTCCGCCGTAGCCATTACGTGCGCCACGTATCTCGCGACGGATACGACTGTTGAGGGGTCAATTTAAGGCGCTGTTGCGCGCATTCAATGGCCCATCTCGAGATGTGTGTTTAGGCCTAGAAATCCAAGTCTAGGTCGTCGCCATTTAGCCATAAATTTTCACCGGAGTTCGCTTTGCGCCATCGTCGTTTGTGCCTTATTTCGCCGCTAATCATCGTTCTCCGTCGTGCCCATGACTGCCTTCGGCTTTGTCGTGTGGAGCCACATTGGTTGTGCCTGGATTCATCACCAGAGGGTCACTGTCACGTCGCGTTGGTCGTTTTCGTGCTCGGTTCCGGTGAGTTTCGCCGCCGCCGTCACCGTTGTGCTTCCTCTACTTACCTCAGCCGTTCGATTCACTATGAACGGTCGGATACACGCCACGCATCCTCACCATGTACATCGTCGTTGCGTTTATCACTTTAGATCGCTGCCATCGGATCAATGGTGAACCGCCTAGATCACGCCACGTGGGCATCGTCTCCGTTCGCCACATGCCACCGCCATCGCTGCCAGCTAGGGGTGAAAACAGATCAGATACGGACTGATAATAGCTTTACCATATTTGTTTTCATTTTTTCTCGAATACGGATAGTCCGGATACGAATACGAATACGGATAATGTCGAATACAGATACGGATCGAATACGAATTGAATCAAATACGGTTCCGAATATTTATCGGAACATGATAACCCCTTAGATTGTACATAAAAAATCAACAAAACACATTGATTTGATCAAAATATTATTTAAAATTGAACAAATATAAGCATTTTCATTCACTTAGACAATAGTTAGATACCATATCGCAAACAAAATTATGTAAGACTTAGTTCATTACGCACATATGATTAATTCATCATACATGTAGATCAAAACATAAAATAAAGGTGATCCTTGTTTAGAGATACAAATGAAAACAAACACAGAACACACTAAAAGTTTGAAAATACTTAGACACCATGTCTCTAGAAAAAATATATGACACTTACAAGTAATGACCCAAGATTTATATTCTTTGTTAAATTATGTTTAAAATAACCAATTATGCATTTATGAGTTTTTATGCATTTTTAGCTACTTATTTAAAATATTTCCGTATTAAGGACAAGGGTGTTTGAATTTTTAAGAAAATTTAAAATATTATAAAATCTTCAAAGTATTTTTTTTAAATGACAGATTATGTCATGATTTTTTCCAAAAAAATTCGTAATTTTTGGAGCTAGTTTGCTAATTTTAATAATTGAAACTTGATTTATAGATAAATTAAATTAGAAAACAATTTTAAAATTTAGAAACCTTTTTGGGCCACAAGAGTAGCTTGGCCCAGCCCACATGCATATCCAGATATCTAACCCATCAATATCCGGACTATCCAAATACGTATCCGTATCCGACGGATAGTGAGCTACCGAATCCGTATCCGTATCTGACAAAAAAATCTGTATCCATATCCGATCCGATACTATCCGACAAATATCCATATGACAGAATCCGTATCTGAAAATTATCCAGGTCGATCGAAAACTATCCGATCCATTTTTATCCCTAATCCTAGATGTTCGATTAGATCTGAGCGGCTTGGATGCAAATATGAGTTGCACTATCAGGTTGCCACACGTTGTCGTCGCCACCGCTGCCCTCACTGGGAGGTTGACCGTTGCATGTTCTCCGCCATCCGATCGAATGTGAGCGGGTGAGATTAAACCGTGCATCGCGTCCATCGCTATTCGCATGTTGTCGCTTCTATCAGCAGCATGACGTCACCCATGACGTTAGGTGCAGAGGCCGAAGTGTCATGGATCGAGTGCACCATGGTCCTACACTGTTTCATAGATCAAGTTCATAGGCCAGGCCCATATGTCAGCTTCTATAGCTATTTCCAGATTTTCTTTATTACGGTTAATTAGTTTTACGACATCAGCATTGACGTCATAAATAACTTTTTTCATAGAAAATATTTCATTTAAAAGTATATTCAGTGCTGACATCATCATGATGTCAGAAATCCTATTTTTTAGTACAAAAATAATTTATTTAATTTATTTCTTTTATTTTTAAACTTTAGAGAGTCCGTTCTTGCTCATACGAACTCCGATTGAGGTGATTCTAGAGCCTAAAAATTTGTACAATCATGATCTATTTAATGGTTATTTTATTTAATTTTTGGGGTTGATTTTGCTCTCTGTTTTTGTATTTATTTTTTATTTATTCATTACACGTAAACGTTGAAATGCCCGAGAGATTCGAGGCTGAGTTGCTACTTCAAGAGTAAAGTTCAAAGCAGGAGCAAGAGCTTTTTAAAGGCAAATTGTGTTTTGACTATATTGATTCTATGTTTTAAAAGTTACATTATTTCAAACTATTTATTTCTAATTCAAATTAAAATTAATTTGGGAATAGTTAGTCAACCCAATTGAATTATGTCTACCTTGTCATTTGTATGCTATGTTCATTTGCCACCTTAAGTTATTTTAATTCTAGTTGGATGCTATTAGTTGCTAACATGGGTTGTTAGAACGTGAATAGTATGCTTAGCCAAGCAACCTGTTATTGATATCATTTTGGAAATGTAAATTTAATATTGCTTAATGAAATATGGAATATATTTTTGAAATAGTGTGACATATGTTGCTGCACGATAATGTTGATATGTAGAGACATGTATTGTTCTACATGTATGTTGACTTGTTGATGACATGTGTTGCACAATAATTAATTGGGGTGGGAAATGATTTAAACTGAGGGAAGTGGCCAGAGTTGTGAAATATGGTGGGTCTGTGTGGCAATGGGTTGATGAGTGATGTAACGGTTGTGTGCTATTGGTTATTTGAGTGATTGGTAGTTTTGCCTCGGTTAATTAAGGACTCAACCTTGCAAGCCTTTGAATTGGGCCAAACATACAACCACACATCTGGAATGGAACAGACCTAACTAAGTAAGTTACATATGTCTTAGTATGTGATACCTCAGGGTAATAGCCACAAAGGGGTGTGGTTATGGGGGGAGGATGTGGTGTATTGTGGTCTAGTCAATCCAACGATATGTCGGTCCTATACTTTGGTTTTGTGTGAGGGAAGGAATAGTCAAGGCATTACCGGGAGGTTTGTGTGTTCGGATAGAAGTTTCCGTAAGATTTTGTCATGAACTCTCTACTGAGACATCGAAGGAAGTGTGTTAATTGCTTGGCAACATGAGACAATCAAGTCTTATGGGTAAAGTGTATAACCTCTGCAGAGTGTGTCAAATATATTCGAATAGCTATGTCCGTGGTATTGGATAATACTCAGGAATTACAGTGAAGGGTTATGTCGGTGCTCCGTGCACCGGCAATACAAATTTATGGTCGGAGGGGGTCGCGCGCTCCCTCTCCCCGAATGGTCGACTCAAGAAGCCTGGTGTTTATACTGGTTCGGGCCGAACGTCCCTACTCCAGTTCGCTTGGTGGGGGTGTATTGATCTTGCTGGACGAACAGGGGGTTACAAGCGAGGCAAGGGCTCGGCTGCTTGCTGTCTAGAAGTGATTCGTCGTCCCCCTCTCTGTAAGGTCCTACCTCTCCTTATATATCTGGAGACGCCCGGGTTACATGGAAGTTTCAGGGGAGAAAAAAGAAAAAAGGGGTACTGTCCGCCTCGGAGTCTGGTTTCCGTCCTGTCGCCCGACCTCTTCTTCCCCCACGCTGGGTTGGCAGGGTGACGTCCATTCTGTGCATCCGTCAGCTTCGGTGGTTTTAATGGCACTTGACTTTGGCTTGGCCTCGGGGCAGGACGCCCCCCTCTGCGGCGTGTCAGTCGACGGGACGGGGGCTTGACTTCTCGGGTGGCCCTTCTGACAATCTCGGGAAGGCACCACCTAATCCTGGCGCCCACGCCGGGGGATGTCAGGTGCACGGGGCGGTTGTCTTGACCCCGGCGTGGGCCCTGCTGACTCGAGCGCTGGTTGTGCAGGCCGACAGAGGTCGGCTTCGGGTGGGCCACGGGGTCAGCTGACCGTTCGAGGTCGGCCCCGAACAGGGCGCGGCCTACTTTCGCGGCCTGCTTATCTGTTGTTGGTGCAGGGCCTTTGTAGAGGCAGGTCAGCCCGCTCGTGATCCCGGGCTGATGGGGGTACCCATGGTATGGGTACGCGTCAGGTTAAATCTTGAAAAATAAAACTTGAGAAGGGAAGCAGTGTGCCATTGAAAATGAAGGAATTGTTTAGGCTACGTGCCAGTGAATCTTGGAAAATAAATGAAAAAATTACTTAGTAATAATATTTGATTTATAATCATTTCAACTTATATATGTTAATCATTTGAAAAATATTGCTTTATGCAAAATAATCATGTCAGCCATTCATATGGAATAAACCATGCATGCAGTTAATAGACTTGCATTCTATGCATAACTTACTAAGTGATCTATGTACTCACCCCCTTACAACACCCAACTCACCAGTTGAGGAGGAGTCTACACAAGGAGGAGTTCCAGTAGGAGACGGATTATTAGTGTGTGAGCCTTGTCAGTTGCCTGTGGCATATTGATGGGTTATTACGAGTATTCTTTTCTGATGTAGATTTCTTTATTTTCGAGACTTTGCCTTGCATGGCATACTATTTGTCGACGATTGGAGAACGGGCTCCCGTCGAGCTTACTTGTTGAATGGGGGATCAACAGAGCCCCGTCGTACGGACCGAAGAGGGCGTTCGAGTGACGCGAGGTCGGGAGAAGAAGAAGGGTGGAACACGGTGTTTTATCCTGGTTCGGGCCTCTCACCGCCGAGATAATAGCCCTACTCCAGTGTATCGTGTTCTATCTCGGTGTCCCTCCCCTGTTACAGATCTTCAGGGGGGTTTAAATACTACGACTAGAGGTACATAGAAGGTAACTATCTCCTGGGATCGCGCCGCGCAATCGCATTATTTATCTAACGCTCTTGACCCGGCGCTATTTGAATTTCTGTATGATTTCCCTTGATCTCCGGCTGATTGGTTGCCACCTTCCTTCCTTGTGGCATTGACCGGCACCCGACCAAAACACCCGAAAGGTGTCGTGGCCTCTACGAGCATGCTTGCTCGTGGGGTGTGTTTGGTGCTTCATGAGCGAAGGTGCAAATGCGTATGCTCGGAGGAGAAGGAGGGATGCTCGCTTCGTTCTCCGAGCATCTTCTTTTAGTGTTGCTTGGTCGGGCGGGTTTAGCTTTTCACTGGGTACCGTGGTCTTTGCCAGATAGCCAATCCCCGACGCTAGCCCCCGAGGTTCAAGTGGGAACCTCGGGCTTCCCTTGAGCCTAAGAAGACTTGAAGGGGATTGAATTTCCTTTGGTCGTGGCTCACGACCATTTTTCGTCGGGAGACGAACTTCTTTACCCGCCAGGCGTGCTTGCTCGCGTGGCGCTGCTGCTTGGTTGTTCTCATGTTCCTTCTCCGAGAAGCCTCCTTGTAACGGCATTAGCTTTCTAAAGCGCTTTCTCTCCAGTGTGTCGCTACGTGATAGGCGGCGATTTTAACTCGCCCCTTCGCTGTCTTTTTAACCCTTTCTACCGGAGAGGTCGGAGTTACATTGTCTCTTTGCTCGCCTTCGCCAAAAATCTTCCAAGAGCCCTAGCGCCCAAGAACCCTTTTCGCCCCTTCCTTCTTCGCCATGGCGCTGCTTCAAGGTTAGCCGATGACCCAAGGAGGCTCTGTGTGCTCACGGACGAGGGGTACGCCGACCCAAGCTCGGGTCGAGTGCCCGGATGATGCGGTGCCGGCACCGCGGAGACGGAGATCGTCTCCTCGCGAGTTGTACGCCATCAACGGGCCGTCGCCTCGAGAGCGACTTCCTCGCCTCCGTGCTTGCCTTCGTGGGTGCGAGATCTCTCATCTCCACCCCAACTCTATCCTTTCTCGCAATCTTCTCCCATCTTTGCGAGGCTTACGTGGGTGTAATGCCCACGGCTAGCCTCTTCTTTCACTTCTATTCCCCTTCCGCACCGGCCGATGGCTCACGGCTATGCGTTTATCTTCGCCTCCGCCCAACCGACCATACGAGTACCCCTTCGTTGCTCAAGGACTCGGTGTCGGGTTGGGCCGACCTCTGGTTCTACCGTAAGAAGGCGGAGGGGTCCCAGCTTGGTCTATATCGGGAGGACGCCCGCCATCGAGACGGCGCGCCGCACTGCGTAACCCGAGGAAGAGCGGGTGCTCGGGACGATCGGTGAGCTTGCCCAGATGGGGCTCACCGGTCGGGATATCGCCCGGACTTCACTCTTCAACCGGTGTCCCCCGAGGCGCCGCGAGCATCCCTTCTTCGAGGTGACCGGTGGCACGACTTCACCCGCGAGGACAACGCAGTATGTTCCTCGACCTCTTCCCGAGCATCGCCGCTTCGTGATCGGTGCTATGCATATATATATATATCTTTTGTCTTAGTCTTCGCTATGACGCAGCTCCGAGGACGGATCGGTTGACGAGAGGGTCGCCGAGATGTTCGGCGCTCGGCGAGAAGGAGCCGACGCCCAATCGCCAGGTCCCCAAGAACATTTTTGACCGTGGCGACGCGGTAAGTACATCTTCCTCGCTTCCGCTCGAGGGCACGCTTCCGAGCTTATTCCTCCCGATTGCTTTGCAGGAGAAGGTCGCCCTTGATCTTGCCGTGTCGAGTGCCGCTGCCGCCGCAGCCAGACACCCGGCCAGGGGTTCTCAAGAGGGCGGCGGGTCGAGGCCGCCAAGTATCCGCCTCGCCTCCCGCGCCAAGCGGTCGAGCCGCCGAAGCCGACCAGACCCCCACGCCGCACCTTGAGTACGCCGACCGCCAGGAGGTAAGCGAACTTCGAATCTGGTTCGATGACTTCAAACGGAGGAGGCCGGAGCTGATGGGCCGACTGGAACAGCTCGCCGAGCAGGCGAAGAAGGCCGAGGAGGAGGCCAGGTCTCTCCCGACCAAGGAGCGGCTGGAGAGGCAGATCAAGGCCCTCCAGGACCAGCTCACTCGGGTGGTCGATGCCCCCGAGGAGGAGGAAGAAGAGGAGGACACTTATGCTCTGGTCAGAAGGAGCAGGAGGTCGACCTCTCAGACCGCCTCGACGCTGGAAGAGGTCGACATGGACGACGTCGACCCAGCGATGGCACGTGCCAGCGTCTGCGGAGGAGCGCGTCGTGGTCGTGGCCGAGGCCTACGAGGCCGCCGCGGGCAGGTCGCCCGTGTGGCCCGGCGAGGGGCCGAGGAGGATGGCGCCGCCACGCGTAAGGTAAGCTCTTACTTCATTCTCTTATTCTGCTCTTGTCTTGCGATTTTCTTCGGGCTAACCCCACCCCGTTTGGTGTGGGCGTGATAGCTCGGATGTCGTTTTTGGACTTCCGCCAGATGGCTGAGGAGATTATCAACTCTGCAGTGGACGCCGAGCTCGACCGCGTCGTTGACCGAGTGATGGCCGAGACGGGGGAGGCCGGCCACCGCAGACTCAGTGGAGCCCGAGCTTCCCTCGGTGGGACCCGTGCTTCCTTCAGCGGACGCGGAACCTATTCCAGCCGCGGAGGAGCAGGAGCCGCAGGGGACTGAGGACCAAGACGCCTTGGCCTTGGTCCCTTGCGAAGAGACGACTGCGGGCGAGGCTCAGGCGCCGAGCCCCGAGGAAGGGAGCTTGGTCGCTGCCGACCAACAGCCCTTGGCCGTGAGCCAAGGAGAGGAGGAGGTCGTCCCCGACCTAACTCCTTCGGCCTTGGGGCACCAGCGCCCCCGCCACGGAGGTGCAAGGGGCGGAGGTGATCGTCCTTGATCAAACGCCTCCGGCCGCGGAGCATCGGTCGCCTCCGACTACGGAGGGACAAGAGGCGGAGGTGATCGGACTCGATCCAATGCCTCCGGTCGCAGAGCATTGGTCGCCTCCGGCTGCAGAGGGACAAGAGGCGGAGGTGGTCGTTAACGACCAACTGCCTCCAGCCGCGGAGCAAGGAGTGGCAGCGCTCGTGGTTGGCGTACAGCCCCCGAGCGCGGTGCCCGACCAGGGGGAAGGCGGCCACGAGCCGCTTGCTGTGGAAGAGGATCAGCCTCGGGGCGACCCGGGGTTGGTCGAAGGTGGTGACGCCGTTGCTCTCCTGAGAGCACCGGGTGCTCAGGAGGAGCAAGACCCCGACGCGCCGGCCCGGGATGACTTGGTCAATCCTTCTTTCGGGCCGGGCGCGACCGACCGCCGCGCTTCAGGACAAGCCGGTCACCGGCCCTTCGGGTAAGTTTCATGTTTCTTCTTTTTTCCTGTGATCGATCTTCTGGGAGTCTGCTCAGCTTTTTCCCTTCTCTTTTCTCTTTCTGCCCGAAGTTTGCCGCGAAGGCTATGGAGGATATCGACGCTACCTCGGTCTCCGCAGAAGAAATCTGAGTCGTACCACCATGAGCAAGACGCCAAGATCGCCGATCTTGAGCGCCGGGTCTCCGAGGTGCGCGAGGCCGACTGAAGCACCTGAATCGGCGAGGAGCCTCATCGCCGGGCTCCGGATCAGCTCCTCCAGAGCGAGGCCAAGAGCACTTCAGAGCGAAGTGCGCCGAGCTTGACGAGGAGCCGGTGAAGCTTCGGCAGGACCTTCGCCGAGCTCGGGAGCGAGGAAGCCCAGCTCAAGGAGGCGCGGCGCCTCGGGAAAGCGCGATCAAGGTCGCGCGTCTTGCCGAAGGTTACGGACCTAGAGGCGGAGGTCGACTCCTTAAGGACGAGCTCGCTGCCTCCGTGCCGAGCGTAGGACTTAGCTCCTCTTTTATTTTTAGCTCGTGTACACCCTGTAAAAAAACAACGCCGGGTTAAATGAGCAAACTCGCAGTGTTTGGTCCTTGCCTGCTTTTTCTTGAGTTCGCCTTCAACATATGCCCATATGATCCGGTTCGTAAAAAGGAAACAAGTTAATGCATAGAGCATATAGAATATATACGAGCAAAGTATCCATGATAATAAGAGACGGAACGTTCCTATCATACTGAGCCCCTGCCATGGACAAAGGTCGTGCCCTCACTGTTGCGAGCACGAGTTTGTTCATGGGAGAATTTAAGGGTCGCTTTGGTCGTGACGATTTTTTTTTTTTTTTTGAATGACTTAGATAGATCGGTTGTGTTGAGAGAAGTGTGAGCACAGGGCAGACGAGCTTTAAACCAACACTACGTAGAGCCACCATACCCGCATGGTCACTGAACCGGGCTTAGAGTGGATGCTCGCGCCCGACCACGCATACAGTGAAGAGCTACTGTGGAAAGTGAACGTTTGGGCGAGCATCCGGCCGGGGGCCAAGGGAAATGGTGCGCTCATACTTGTCGGATAAGTTCGTCTGCAGTGCTGGTAGACGACGATGCTCGTTCGACAAAGCGAGGTGAAAACACGAGAAAGAGGAAAATGATTTATTTGAAAGAACGCAAGGGGCGCGAGATAGGAGTACTCGTCTAAACGTAGAATTTACGCAGTTGATCGATGTTCCAGGTGCTGGTGAGCTCCCGACCATCTGGCATCGCGAGGCTTAACAGCCCCGGGCGTCTTTGTAGACATGACCGCAGTAGGGTCCCTCCCATCTTGGGGTCAGCTTGTTGGCCTTCGACAGTCTTGAACTCTTCGTAAGACCATGTCGCCAACTTGTAGGGCCCCTAGGTCTGACTGTCTTGGCTGCATGCCTACGAAGAGCCTCAGAGGTAAGTCGCAGGCCGAGCAACGCCTGCTCGCATGTCGCTCGACGAGGTTCAGGTCGACGAGGCGCTCAACCTCTTGATCGATGGAATCGATCGCTTGCACCTCGGGGAACCCAAAGACGATCTCGGCAGTAGAATGGCTTCCGCACCGTAGACGAGTTGGAAAGGCGCTCGCCTGCGTGGCTCGACTTGTCGTGGTGCGACAGACCAAAGAACGGCGGGAAGCTCCTCCACCCACCGCCGCTTGTCTTTGGTTGAGGGTCTTAAAGACCCTCTTTTATACTGGACTAGCCGACCATTTGCTCGCTTTTGCTCCGCTACTCTGTGGATGTGCCACGAAGCGAAAGCAGACCTTGGTCCCGACCTCCTCGCAGTAACTTTGGAACAGCTTCACTAGTGAATCGGGTCCCGTTGTTCAGTGATAAGACGGTTGGGTATCCCGAACCGAGTTACCACATTGTCGCGGAGGAATCTCTTGGCCGCTCGGGCCGAGATGGTCGAGACGGGCTCGGCCTCTATCCACTTAGTGAAAGTGTCGATGGCCACGAGCAAATACTTGCAGCCTTCTCGACCTCGTGGAAAGGGTCCAAGGACGTCGAGACCCTAGGTCGAGAATGGCCACGAAAGCGGTATGGTTTGTAGGGCGTACGCTGGTTGACGGGCTTTGCGAGCATGGAACTGGCATGCTCGGCAGGTCGTTACGATTGACCGTGCGTCCGTCCAAGGCCGTGAGGCCAAGAGTAACCCAATCGGAAGGCCTTGCTCACAAGCTGTTACGAAGACGAATGAGCTCCGCACATCCCTTCGTGGATATCACGAAGAAGGTATCGCCTTCCTCCTGGGAGACGATCTCGGAAAGGATTCCTACGCGCTTTTCGGTATAGGTCGCCGATCGATCATCTTGAGAAGATCGCCTTGTTAGCCAGGAACAGCTTCGGCTTCTTCCTCGGGCAATGTCCCATGCGCAAGGTATTGGATGAATGGCGTCATCCAATTTGCGCTTTGCTCGAGGAATGAGACCCTACCGCCGGTCTCTGGTGCCTCCTCTTCAGAGGGAATGGAGGGCTTATGTAGGTGCTCGACAAGCACCCCCGCCGGAGCGGTGGTTTGAGAGGAACCGACCTTAGACATTTGGTCGGCCAGGGAATTATCCTTCCTGGGGATGTAGATTACTTCGAAATTCTTGAAGTATTTCTCCATCTTCCTTACTTCGGCCAGGTACAGCGCCATTGAGGTATCGAACACCGATACTCCTTGTTGACCTGGTTCACGACCAACCGTGAATCGCCCTTCACGGTGAGCCGTTGGACTCCTAGCGATTTACATGCTCAAGTCCGGCCAAAGGTTTTTCAGATTCGCCGCGTTGTTAGTCGCAAATAAATGTAGTTGGATGGCGATCGTAGCTGTTCTCCATCCGGGAGACCAAGATGACGCCACTTCGAGCGCCAGTATGCTCGGGATCCGTCAAAATACAAGGTCCAGGAGTTTCTCGAATCATTGGTCCTACTGGCTGGTGGTGCGAGCCGACCATTACGCCACGAAATCAGCCAAGACTTGTGATTTTATCGCAAGGGCCGAGAACACCGGCTCGAACTCGGCGAGCTCCATTGCCCACTTGGCTATGCGACCACCGGGCGCCCCGATTTTTCAGGATTTCTGAGTGGGAAGCCGGTCGGCACCACGATCTTGTGTGCTTGAAAGTAGTGACGCAACTTCCGGAGGCCATCAAGAATGAGTACAGAGCTTCGGACCTCGGGTAACGCTCCTTTGGTCCATGAAGTACTACGACGTAATAGATAGGTCGCTGGGTACCATTTCTCTCATCGCCAACACCGAGCTTATCGCTATGGGGTTGCCGCCAGATATAATAGCAATTCTTCCCTGCCGTGGGTGTGTGACGAGGATGGGCGGTTTGGAGAGGTACTGCTTTTAGCTCTTTGAACGCGCGATCAGCTTCCTCGGTCCACGTGAAGCCATCATGTTTATGGAGGGCTTTAAAGAAAGGTAGTCCTCGCTCCCCGGTAGGAGACGAACCGCTTAAGGCGGCCATTCTTCCGGCCGAGCTTGTACTTCCTTTACGCAAGTGGGCGACCTCATGTTCTCAATGGCTTCGATCTTCTCGGGTTAGCCCCAACGCCATGTGGCCCGACCATGTAGCCGAGCACCTTGCCGGCCTTCACGCCCGAATACGCATTTTTCTCGATTTAGCTTTATTCGATGCTTATTGAGGTTACAGAAAGTTTCTTCCAAGTCAAAGAACGTGACCGAAGTACTCTTGCTTTTGACAACTATGTCGCCGACATACACCTCCAAATTTCGACCTATTTGGTCTGTGGAAAGTCTTCTGCATGAGGCGTTGAAAGGTTGCTCGCGCTTCTCGTGACCGAAAGACATGGTCGAGCAGCGTAAGGTACCGAACGGGGTGATGAAGGAAGTCTTTCCCTCGTCTTCGCGCGACAGTCGATTCGATGATAGCCTGAATAGGCGTCTAGGAAGCTCATGGTTCGTGACCTGCCGCTAAGGCCCACCAATTGGTCTATGCGAGGCAACGGATAGTTGTCTTTGGGCACGCTGCGTTCAAACTCGTGTGGTCGACGCACTTACGCGCCACTTGCCTCCTTTCTTCCTCGACCGTAATCGATTGGCTAGCCACTCGGAGTGCTCGATCTCTCCGATGAAGCCGCTTTTAGGAGTTTATCAAGTTCCTCCCGGATGATCGCTGCTTTTCCGGGAAAAGCGCCTAAGTTTCGCCTCACCGGTTTTTTTGTCGGCTGAACCGCTAGTTTGTGCTCGACCACCTCCTTGGGACCTCGGGCATGTCGGATGGTTCCCAGCGAACGCATCCGGCCTTGCTCGGAGGAAAGTGACGAGCTCGAGTTCCTATTTGGGATCTAAGGAAGATCCCAAATGAACGATTTGGCCGTTCCGACTGCGTTGAGCGGAACACCTTGGTCTCTCCTCCAGGTTGGAGGGCAAGTTTAGGCCGGAATGCTTCGGCTCTTGGTCGTGGCCGCGAGTGGGCAATCGACCGACCATATCCAGCGCTCTTTCGTCGCAATTGAGTGCGGACTTGTGGTTCCTTTGACGGTTATGACTCCGCTCGCCCGGGAATCTTCAGCACCGACACGCGTGATGCGAGGCGGCCATGAACTTGGCCAAGGCCGGCTGCCGAGGATGGCGTTGTAGGCCGACTCAAGTCTACCACCTCGAAGGTGATTAGCTCCGCTACTGAAGTTACTTGGGCCGCGAAACTTACGGGCAGGACGACCTGTCCTGCAGGTTTGATCGAGGTGCCCGGACTATCCCAAGAAGGGCACGGCCACACTCTTGATTTTGGAACGAGGAATGCATCTCGCCCAAAACCTTGGGTGAAATAAGGTCCAAAGAGCTCCCGGAGTCTATGAGGACCCGACCGACGACCAGTATTGCCGATGGTGGGGTTCACGACCATCGGAAGCCTCTGGGTTTGGTCATCCCAAGGGGACAATCGCCCTTGGAGAAGGTGAGGGATACCTCCGACCATTTCAGCCTTTGCACGGAGGCTTACCTGGGTAACATGGTGCACTTCCCTTGCGGCCTCCTTTAAGTCCCGCTGGGACTTGTAGGCGAGGAGCCCCGAAGATGACCGCTATGTGATTCCTTGGTTCTTGGTATTCCATGTCATCCTCACTTTCCTCGGCCTGTTTTCCTTTGTCATTTTCACCTGCTCTGAAAGCGTCGGCATGGGACCCCCGCCATTGTAAATCGCTTCCAGCGGTAGGTCCACGCTCGGCAATTTCAGAGGTCGTGCCTGCGGCGCCTGGTGAAGTGGATGAGAGGTCGCCTGCCGGTCCGCTTTGGTCGCCCCGTCGGTCCGCTTGGTCGCCTCGCCGGTCCGCTTGGTCGCCTCGTCCTCGAGGCCTGTGTGGTTGTCCTCTTCCCCGAGCGTTAAGCCCCCGGCGCTGCGGCGGGGTTGCTCGGGGTTGTTGTTGTTCCACCGCGGCTACCATGGCTGGCGAGGGCTGCTTTTTCTTCTTTTTCTTGATCTTCTTGTCTACAGAATTCGAGCCCTTTTTGCTAGCTGAGGTCTCTAGACCAGGCTGAGGCGGCAGCTTCCCTTCATCCAAAGATTTTCTTCCATTGGACGGCTTCATCTGCGTTGGCGTATCGATCGGCCATTCGGAAGAGCTCGTTCGCCGTTAGATCCGGGTGGATCTCCAGGTCCTGTGAAGCGCGACGCCTCGCACCCGAACTTGAAAGCTTCGGACGGCGGCCTCGTCCGATATGTTCGGATCGAGTTCGGACTGGATGAACCTCTCGACGAATCGCCGCAGGTTTCCCTGTCGTCTGTATCAAAGCGCTTCCAGGTCGCGCTCCTTTCCCGGGCGGATGTAGCGGCTCGAAATTTGCTCTGAGCGGCGCCGAGTCGCCCTCAGGACCGTATGGATCCTTCCTTCTGATTGAAAAGCCACGTACGAGCGGCTCCGTCCAGAATCGTCGGCAGGTAATTTGCCATCACCCCCTCATCGCCTCCGGCGGCGAGGATGGCGGTAGTGTATATTGAGAGGAATTCGCCCGGGTTCGGGTCCCGTTGAATCTCTCGACGTGGCCGGCTTGAATCTGCTCGGCCATGCGACGCCCCGAGGGAGCTCGTGAAGGCCCGGCAACCGAAACTTCGGGGTTTCGCGGTGAAACCCTCGATCACGGCCTCCACGCTGGTCTTCCACTCCAACGCCCAGCTGGCCGAGTCGGAGAAAACCTCCTGTGGACGGTCGTGGCCGATGACCGCTTGGTCGTGGAGCGCTCAGAGTGTTCGTAATGTCTGGCGACAGGCCAGATATCGCCCGAGGTTGCTCGCGGATCGCTCCGGGGCCTTTCCCGGATCGGATTAGTGGTCTGGGGCGATCTCCGAGCATGGCTCCGAGATTCACCTCTGTGCGAGCGCACGGGGGAGTGTTTGCGATGGTCCTGGGAAACACTCCGGGCATCCCGACCACGAGGGGATCCGAGACTTTTAGCTCGGCAAGAAGCCTTTCCAAATCTTCGGCTACGACCGCCCCACGGCCTCTAAGTCTACTTGCTCGGGAAACTACGCAGTCACGCACGCATCACGCCAAGGCCTCGTAGCCGCCTCGCTTTCCTGAATCAAGCGGGCGGTGAGCTTTGACGGTGCTCGAGTGCGATCGGGAGTTCGGTACCGCGAGAGTTCCTTTCCGTGGAAGCGCACCTCCCTTTGCCTGGCGGCGAATGCTTGCAGGGTCTTTCCCAAAGACGCCTCCAGTGGAGTCTGGCCGCCAGAGTGGTCGTGCTTGGCAGCGTCCCGAGGATCCTCTCCGCTCCGCACGGCTCCCGCCACGTTGACTGACGAGAGCGGGATGAAAGCGATGGGGACATCATTGTATCCCCTTGGGACGCAGATCTCTGGCCGAGCTCTAGGTCGCCTGGTATGTCCAGGCCATCGTAGAGCTCGTCGCAGCCATCCTCGGGGTCTCCGAGGGTAATGTCTGGGAATGGAGGATCTGCCCTCGCGTTCCGTGTCCGGGAAAGGCTCCCAGACTCGGTGTGACCGATAGGATCGGTCACCCCGCCACGCTGTGTCGGGCGGCGTAGTACACGCCGTCATCTTCAACGTGGTCAAAAACACAAAGGTCCCGAGTGTCTCCCGAGTTTGGCATCCTCGAGGATCTTGATCCGCGACGGAATCAAACTGCCGTCCCCACGACGGCGCCAAATTGCCGACGATTGGAGAACGGGCTCCCGCCGAGCTTACTTGTTGAATGGGGATCAACAGAGCCCGTCGCACGGACCGAAGAGGGCGCTCGAGCGACGCGAGGTCGGGAGAAGAAGAAGGGTGGAACACGGTGTTTTATCCTGGTTCGGGCCTCTCACCGCCGAGATAATAGCCCTACTCCAGTGTATTGTGTTCTATCTCGGTGTCCCTCCCCTGTTACAGATCTTCAGGGGGGTTTAAATACTACGACTAGAGGTACATAGAAGGTAACTACCTCCTGGGATCGCGCCGCAATCGCATTTTCATTTATCTACCGCCTCTTGACCCGGGCGCTATTTGAATTTCGGGTATGATTTCCCTTGATCTCCGGCTGATTGGTTGCCACCTTCCTTCCTTGTGGCATTGACCGGGCACCCCGACCAAAACACCCGAGCAGGTCGTGGCCTCTACGAGCATGCTTGCTCGTGGGGGGGGGTGTGTTTGGTGCTTCATGAGCGAAGGTGCAAATGCGTATGCTCGGAGGAGAAGGAGGGATGCTCGTTTCGTTCTCCGAGCATCTTCTTTTAGTGTTGCTTGGTCGGCGGGTTTAGCTTTTCACGGGGGTACCGTGGTCTTTTGCCAGATAGCCAATCCCCGACACTATTGTAAGCTAAATATAAGATTGTTCAAACAGGTTATAATAATAATTGAAGTACTTTGTATTATTTCTGATGTGTATGATTGTGATATTTTATCTATGTTGAAACTGTGTGCACTAGTGTAATTCTGGACTAGTGTTGTATACACAAAGGGTCCGAATTTGCATATTCGGGTCTCGATAGAAGCCGTCAACAAACTTGCGTAACCACGTGGTCCTTTGTGCAAAAAAAACCGATGGAGGATATGTTCATGAATTTACAAAACCACGGGTCCTTTTTGGGGAAAATCGATGGAAGGGCCCATCCATAATTTTGGTTTACCAGTGGAGGACCCGTTCGCGAATATGCGGAACCACGGAGTCCTATTTGCAAAAAGCGGTGGAAGGACCTATCCATAATTTTGATTTTTTTCGGAGGCCAGTACGCGAAATTGGTGACATGGCTTGGCCTGAAGCTCGGTAATCCTCTCCCGTATAATATAAGTAACCATTCCTAAGTTGACCTAGTTTCTCTGACATGCATCCACATCTTACACACAGTTGTAAACTAAAATGGGCTCATCTTTGCGAATCCCCACCCATTTTTAAGGAGTAATTTCTTATATATCACTCAAAGTTCACCTCATCTAGATCTGGCAATGGGTCATGTTTTTTTGGGCTAGCCCTTAGCACGGTCCAAAGCACGGCACGGATGTCTTCGGACCGGGATATGCTACCTTGACACGATAGACGGCCTGGCACGAAAACTTTTGTAAAAAAAATCATATCTACAACCCATCACATCATCAACTATCTTACCCCAGTGGCCCAATCTATCACCAATTACTACCTCTCCCCCTTACCTTTTCCCATGACCTATCCGACACAGACGTCATCTCCTCGTGCCTCTGTTGTCTCTCTTCCTCCTCTCGCACTCTCCACCCATGCTTCCTCCCGATTAATCTAGAATGCATGAACGATCTGAACATTAGGAAGTAGTTAGTATATATGTATGTTATTATTGTACTCTTTTCCTTAGCAAGGTCCAGGGGTACCCCGCTTTGAGATGTAAGGTTTTTAACGAGACAGTAACTTTACATCTGTACTCAATGAATAAACAAATAAAATTTAGTTCTTCCCCCAAATAATTGTGGGTACCAGATCCTCGTAAGCGGTCGACGCTCGCTCTTCGTCTTTAGTGCCATCTACGGCGACGGACCGACAATAGCACGGCGTGTCCTGGACCGTGCCGGAGGCGAGTTGGGGCGGCACGGCACGGCAGGCGGCTGTGTTGGACAGGCACGACACGCCGCTGCCCGAAGCCCGTTGGGCTCGTGCCGTGCTGCACGGTACGGCCCAACTCCCACCTCTAACCCCATCCCTTATGTCACTTATTGTCACATGATATATTTAGATATTTTCTTACATTTTAGTGGCATATAAGGGATATGGCTGCTGAAATTCTAGGATCAAGGTCGTTTGAATACTGTTGCATCAAAGCGATGCTTTGTGCAAATGGTGGTGGGGATCATGCTTGGAATAACTTAATCTGCCACCTGGGCTGGAAACAAGAAAGGAGTAGGAAAAGACAAACCGGCTGGTCGCATCCGCTGATAAGGCAGAGGGCATCTCGTTGCATGCTTCAGGGCCACACGGAGAGAATAATATCTCCCACAAAGAGAATAATATCTCTCCGTTTCCCTTCCATGGGCCATGGCCGTGGGTTTGCTTTGGCATCACCGCTGTATTTATGCTGTGCATGCCGACGCAGGTGATCAAATTAGGTGCACTAGTTAGTTCACTACAGCGTCTCGTTCATCTCCATCGACTTCAGCAAATACACGTTTTAGGAGCTCAGTAAATTCTTGGATCTTGATTGTTTCTTGGTCATCCATGCTTCCGTAGTTTCTTATTTGTCCTGAAGTTTCCGACAGCAACCTTGGTTTGGCCAAGAATTATGTGGACAAAGTGCAATGTACTTCTCGTGCCATACATGTGTACTCATACATCAGGTACTACTTGTTTGTAATTAGCTGTCGCTGGAAAGAAAGCATAGAAACAAGTCGACAACTCTGTTTTTTTCAACAGAAAAAAACCTTACATGCTACACAGAGTTACCCACCCGGCCACCCCTCTCGTATACCACTAGAAATTTAGTGTTTTCCTTAAGTGACACTTAAAAACTTTTTTCCTACACTTATGTACCACTGTTGTCAGCAACGTTAAGCTCAGTTGTTGTTAGGCCCCAAAAGGCTGTCAGTATTATTATAAAGTTGCCATCTCGTCCTCAAGACAACTACTCCAATGATCCAAATTTATAATGATATATTCTTTTTGGTATATAAGCTAATCAGATATTAAAAATAACTATATTAATCATAATTATTATCATTAACTATTATATTCAATGCATGCATATAGAGAATACTCCATCTGGTTCGCAAAAACTTGTCGGTTTGGGATGCGTACAATCAAACTTTTAAAACTTTAGCTATCGATATCTTTTTAAATATTTAGATTGGATGCATGAAAATCATACGTGTAGATTCATCTCAAAATGTACTTTCAAAATATTATAATTTGATTGGATTTTTAAAATATATTACAATAAAAATTAGTGATTAAAGTTGAGTTTTGAGGACCGTATCAATGTCCAAAAACAACAACGATTTGTGACCAGATGGAGTATAAGGTAAAAATAGATATTTATTAGGGTTATAGAGAGAACATTACATTAATTTTGCATCCGGATATAAAATACACCATATATTTATGAATAAAATCATTAAAAAATATATTTTATAAATTTTGAAGAAAAAGAGTATTGGTTTGTGGGCCCACAAGGGAGGTAGTGAATTTGGGGATTAAAACAAAATTAAATAAATAAAAAGGCTACAGGGGCCAGCTATCATACAAACTGAGGGGTGGAGGTGGCCGGGTTGGCTCGATGGACATCACCGGCAATGAGCCATGGCCATCGCGGCGGGGAGATGGGGAGTCTGACGGAGATCTCGCGGGTGGCACTGGCGCACCGTGGTGGCCCAGTAGAGGACACAAGTGGCGGCGGCGTGTGGCGGTTGTGTGCCGGAATCAAATAAAATGATCAGGGTGATGGCTCCGTGGTGGCGGGACATTACCGAATTAGTAGAAGGGTTGTGCTCTTGGGAAGGCAAAGAGTCGTCCACCAACGCAAATTAGAGGAGGATCACCAAATTAAGGGTGCGTTTGGTTGGATGTATCAGGCTGAATGGAATGGGATGGTACAGGATGGATGGAACGATCCTAGATGGGATGGTACAGGGAGAGTGTTTGGTTGACTGAATGGGACGGTACAAGATATTGTTTGGTTGCTTGGATGGAATGGTACGGGATGGTACGAGATAATGTTTGGTTGCCTGAATGGGACAGTACAAGATTTTGTTTGATTGTTTAAATAAAATTATCCTAGATGGTACAAGATAACGATTTGTTTCTTGGATGGTTCAAATCACGTACAATCGAAAGGTTTTCCTTTCACAATGAATATATACATGTGTTTTTCCCACAAGATCTTTACGTTTTGGATTGCAACAGAACACAAGTGTCAAACACAAACAATCTGTCAAGCTTCCCCAGTAAAGAACGAAACATGCAACCACCAAATCAAATTAAACATCACAAACCAATCAAACAGAAGGTAGAAGATGCCTGCATGCGCCAGCATTGCCAACCATGGACGCCATTGTCTGCAGCTCCATCGCCCTATTGTTCCTGTGGCAGAGATCCCCATCAAGAAAATCTCAAAAATGAAAAGGGGAGAGAGAGAGAGCAGATAACATTCGATGAAGCACCAAATCAAGTAGAAGAATCAAATCAAGGGAAGCACACGATTCAGAGATCCAATTGAGAAGAGCTCATGTACCTGCGTCCTTGCAAGCCCTCTCATAAGCACTCGAACTGCTGCAACAACGCCGCCGCTGCCGCTCGCAACAACGACGCCTCCGCTATTGCTCGCCGATTTGCGTCCCAACGACATGTTAGACTGCTGAATCTATCACCGCGGCGGCAGCTCCAACGCCTCCCTCGTCCCCGATGTGCTCGAGGTGGCCCTGCGGCAGGTACACGACGGCGCTGCCCTTCCGTGGCAGCGGCGCCACGGGGCCGGCGCAAGACGCTGCGTTACGTGCCTCCAGTGCATTACCGCGCCCCTCCTCGCCGGCTCCGCCCTCCTCCGCCCCCTCGTCCTCGTCCTCCTCCACGGTGTTGAGGTCCATGCCCGTCATGGCTGCCGTCAGACCGCAGCGCCTCCGCAGAGCCCGAGGCACGGTCCAGAGAGAGGGAGGCCGTCGAGGTGTGCGTCGCGATGGAGCTCGCTCGCTAGCTAGCTAGCCGGCCATGAGCGGGTGCGAGTGAGCGATGAGCGAGGCTTCCCCGTGATAGTGACGAAGGGTGAACGATCCGGTACTGTACCGATCGGTTCGGCCGAATTGCTAGTATCAAATGGTACAGCATTTTTAAAGAATATTCCAAGAATCTGTATCATCTCGTCCTGTACCAGATGGTTCCGTTCAGTCAACCAAACGCAGTATCGAATCTCAAATCCTGTACGGAACGGTTCGATCCACCCTGGTACAGCGAACCAAACGCACCCTAAAACTACGCAGTCTTTTTTTTTCCCTTCTTGCAAGGAACTATGCAACTATCTTGATGGACCATGATCCAACATGTAATTTTTGCTACAGGCACTACCCTTTGGCAGGTAGGGCCAGACTCTCTGCTGACACTTGTGAGCCGAACTATAGCACCTACTACAGAGAATATCCGTTGCAGTTCACACGTTATAACTGTGCGCTGAATAGTTTAGGACTCCAGGAACACGTGCCAACCACTCACGATTTGGCCATGGTTATTAATTAACAACCTCCATGAAAGATTAATCTTGTGGAGGATGCGAGAAGCATCGGATCGTTAATATGGAATCGTTTCGTAACGCAAATTAAAGCAGCTGGTCAGCACTCAGCAGCCTCTCTGTCCCTGCACCAGATTCTGACGGATCAACGGCCAGCCCCAAGTCTTGGATTGTTCGACCCAAAGACACCACCATGTCAACATGACGATGATTCATGGGATTTTAGAATCCTTAGCTTCAAAGCAACCGAAATGCTTTCCTGGCATTGGCACGGAACCAATGATCAGATCTTCTTCACATTCTTTCGCATCTCCTTTTTCTTGGTTGCAAAAAGTTCAGTTCCATGTTCCAAAACCCAGAATTGCGATGAATACATACATTGATACTGCGTTTTCAAAAGCAAAACTAAAACAAGCTAATTAATCAACCTGAAGAGATTTACTCCTACATGCAAACCGCAGAATACTTACACTTGATTTTATCACCAACTCTGATGGTCAAAGCCATCACTGGATGGCGGAGGCCACGGTGTGGGCCCAGAGCCGGAGGTGCTCCTTGAGGTTGGAGCCGTCGCGGGCCGCGGGAATCCTCCAGTTTATCAACATCCTCCTCACCTTCTCCTCCTCCTCCTCCCACGCCTCCGACAGGTACGGCCTCCTTGGCGCCGAGGACGAGGCCGAGGCGGTCGCTGCGGCCATGTCGCTGTGAAAGTCCTCTTCGTCCGACGCAGTCGCCATGGCTTTCTTGGTCTCCTCCTCCGACCGTCGCCGCCGGAGCCCCGGGACGATGGACGCGAGCTCGGCGTCGACCTCGGCGTCGGAGAAGGTGAAGCCGAGGTCCCGCAGCCCCTTCACCTCCTCGAACTCCAGCTCCGACATGCTCCGCCCGCGGCGGCGCCGTCGCCTCCCCCCCGGCTGCCGCATCTCCGGCCTCCTCCGCTCCGGTAGCGGCTGCGGCGCGGCCAGCCCGTTCTTCCCGGAGAGGATGGTCTCGAGCCTGGCACGGTGGCTGTTGGGGATCTTGAGCGGTTCCAGGCCCTCGAACGCGGCCTCGTCGCTCCGCGACCGGCGGTGCCGCCGCCCGGACGGAGCCCGCTGTAGCCCCCTACTCTTCCTCTCCACCGGTGCCTGATGTTCGTCCTCCCGCTGAGGCGGCGGCAGTGGAGATGCCGGTGTGGGCGCAGGAGGGGAGCACGAGAGGAGGACGAGGTGGTGGAACCAGTAAGCGTCGAACAGCGCGATGGCCTCCGCCGCCGCCGTTTCGCGCGGCCGCTCCATCCGGGGTTGGGAGGGGGTGTGCGCGTTGGGTTTCGCGTCGGGAATTCGGGATTGGTTGTGGCGTTTGGGCGCGGCGGCGGGCGGGGGGTGTTTTTACACCAGGAAAAGGCTGTCCAGGTCAGCGACTCAGCGTGCGCAGGACGCTGACGCAAGGCTCGGCATTGTAGGCATGGCCTAAATACGATACGGTCTAATCGTAAATAAAATCGTGCCACCACGGCCTAATGGTATGTGGTACTATTAGCATTAGGTATGTTTTTAGTAGAAGTGTGTCCGCACGAGATGATTAACAAATTCGGCGGTAGTTGCGCCGGAAAGCGAGTCTTATTCGTTCCATCGACCGGTTTGTTGCTCGGTTAGCGGAAATAAGTAGAAATGAATTTGTTGATGGTGATGTTTGAACAAAATAAGGTGAGAGATGACAGTCTAAAAAATTTAGAAGATAATACAAATGAGAGAACACATGTGATACTCGATTTTCATGGAAAGGCTATGAACAATAGGGATGATATGGCTGCATAAAAAAATAGAGAGAACGATGATGCTAGTACAAGATAGCCTTCAAAGCGAAGGCGCGTTAGAAAAACTAGCTGCGAATGTACGCGACACGATACGCAATACCTGGAAGCAGCGATTCGGCAATATTACATACAGTTACATCACAAGAAAATGAAATGCGGAACACGTGGTGCCGTGTTCGGATGCAATTTTCTAGAACCTCGAGTATCCGTTTGCAAAAAGGCTCAGTTTGGACTCGGCTGCAAATTTGCAGAACCAGGAGGTTCTTATTGTAAAAAAACAATGAAATGACCTAAATTTAATTTCAAATTTCTTTGGGGAGCTTTTCACGAAGGATTTGCGAATTCGCAGAATCAAGAGGTTCTTTTTGCAAATAAAAATCCGATGAAAGAACCTCAACGTAATTTTAAATTTTTTTTATGGGCCTTTTTGTGGAGTGGGCCACACCGCGCAAGCACACTACGACGCACAACACCTTGAAGCACGTATGTTTCATCTTCGATATGTGTCTTTATCTCAAAAAAAAAGATGTGTACTTGTCATGTAACAAATGCGTGGCCTGCGAACGAGAAACACCGCTCTTTTTGGAGCAGAGGATTTTCTTGAAAACCTTACATGAATTACCCTATATCCCGCCAATTTCTACATTGCAAACAAACCGCTCGCACTTTTTCTTTGCCTGGATCCCAAGTTCCTAACAACATGTAGGCCAGCTCGTATAATTTGGGAACACGGATTTTCAGACACGCTCGTCGAAAAGCAACATGCATGTCACGAAGGACATTACCAAGCTTTCGTTAAATTCCTGTACGAGTAGTGTTTCTACGCATTTTCTTTTAATGTAATTTACGTAAGTCTTAAAACAAACGAATAGGTAAATAATAAGCATTTACTTTCCATTTATACTTTAATACTTGTATAAATTTAAAATATTGATGCACATAAGCCCTCGGAAATTTTGGAATACTATACAATGTATTACCCGTATTTACAAATCTAAACAACATATTTGCGTATTTACAGAAATCTCCGTCATATTCGAAATTTGAAAATTCGTTTATTCTTTTCCAAAATCTAAAATTTCGTTTAACGTGTATTTGAAACCTGAAATTTCAAGAATAGCCATAACCGAAACCTCAAATTTCAGGTATGCGGTGCCACCTCATACCCGAAAACCTCAAGTTTCGGCTAAGGGTTGCACAGGAAAATGATTTGCTCACCTTGCTTTGCTCCGACGTATGGAAAAAATGAAAAAATGAAAAAATTCATAACCGAAATCTCAAAATTTGGGTATGAGGTGCCACCTCATACCCGAAATTTCAAGTTTCGGGTATGGCTCTTACCCGAAGTCTGGTGTTTCGTGTACAGTTTACCCGAAATTTGAGGTTTCAAATACTCTGAAAACGAAATTTGAAATTTCGGGAAAGGGTAAACGAAATTTCAAATTTCGGGTATGACTGAGATATCTGTAAATACATAAATATATTATTTAGATTTGTAAATACGGGTATTAAATTGTATAGTATTTCAAAATTTCCTAAACCCTCTCTCCTCCGTTGCTCTCTGCGGATATGAGGAGTGAAGGACGAGCTCTGACCCATAACTTGATTGTTAAATACGCTGAAGATGTCAAAAGGAAGAGGGGCGGTACGGGCGACAACGATGGGGCGCAATTTAAAACAGAAAGGTGATAATGGTGTGTGTGATTTGGATGTCACTGCTCAGTACCCACTGATCGATGACTGAGCGCAGGGTCTACCGAGTTACTAAATGCCAACAAGGACCCATACATACACCCATACCACATGTACTCCCAGTTGAGCTAGCTTGCCCTGCCGGGGAAATCATGGAATCAACGAAGCGATGGAGGGACGAACATAGTTGCACTGCACCTAAGTACGGTGCACGCGAAATGTAAGCATCACACGTCTGCGCGGTGCATCTTTCTGGGTTAACCTGTCCCGGATCGCCGCGCGAGACAGGAGGAGCACGGACTGACTGGCGAAGACGCCAAATCACTGACATAGCAGGGAGAATATGGGAGGGATCTGTAGCTCTGTGTAGAATGCCAGCGTGCAGAGCTTTAGCGGCCGGGGCGCACTGGCGCGAACTGGTGTGGTGTGAATTGTCAGCAAGACAGCCACTTGCCGTCAGAAACGCACTTAAAAAGTTCACATAATGGAGCTTCGATGGTTTTGAAGCAAATTAAGAAATTATCAAGTGAGTCCATGTGATGTGACTTGCAAGGGAATTTGTTATATTAAAGCCATCTTCTTCTTCTTCTTTTCCTTTACTTTAAAAATAGACCAGCAAATAGTTATTGGCCCTGCTGCTACAGCACCCTTGTTCTGTCGAACGAGATCTGTGCGGGCCTAATCTTTCGCTCAATCACAAACAGTCTGCCATCCTTGCTGCTGGATCAGTGAGTCGCTTAACGATCGTCATCGTCATGATCTATTACGATCTTCTAGTTCTGAAAACTTACTGCCAGTATACAACTTTTCCCATCTTGTTTTGCTACTCGTTGCCAATCCAATCCAAGCAGAATTTGCATCACCTTTGTCCCATTACAATCAGTAGAAAAGGAAAAGAAGACGGGGCAATTTTATTTTCTGGAGGCCTACAGCTGGACTCGTGCTCGTCATGACATAGGCCGGCTCTCATTCTGCTTGGGCCGATTTCCTTGAGCTTGTGAAAAGAGTCTCCTTTGGGTGATGCAGCAGAGACTGGCAAAGTGGTTTCACGAGAACTGATGAATGGTACATCCAACGGGGGTTTCTGGCCTCTCGTCGTGTCCACATCGCTCCACATAGGGATGAAAATGGGTCCGGATTCGAGCGGATATTGATTTTCCCGTATCCTAACCTATATTTTTTTAAGATTCGGAATCGGATACAGGCTAGCCGGATACGGATACAAATCTGGATTATTTGGAATACGGATATGTGACGGATTTGAGTCGAAAAAGGATAAAAATATACGGATAATGCACTCATATATAAAGTAGTATATGTTGAATTAAACCGTACGAGTACATAACTATAGCAGTAAGTTATGTATCAATCAAACCTAATAGACGTCATAGAAACAATATGCTACTTTAGGATTAATAGAACCATCTAATTGCCAATAAAAATGGGCTAATATTGAAAAAAAATATGATGAAATGGGTTGAATGTTGCTGATACCCGAATAGGAAATATCCGGTTATCCGATCCAAATATCCGAATATCCGAATCCGATACTGTATCCGCCGGATACCAAAGACTCAGAATCCGGATAAAATATCAAATATTATCAATGACGATTCTTGATAAGAACCGCTTGTGATAGCCTATATTACAGACGATTCTTATCACATACGGTTCATGCATCATTATTATAACTAATACATGCTTACAGACGGTTCACAAAACCATTTATGATAACGTTTTTGAACCATCTGTGATAATATTTTCTATATTAGTGCTATGTGATAAGCATATGAGCACGTAGACAAATTTGCATAGCATCTCTAATGATAAAAGATGATTAATAAGCTAAATATGATAAATGATTATGTCATTGTTCTATTATGGACTTGCTAAGTCATAAACTCACCCTTTCTTATTTTAACGTTTTAGGTGATCATTGAAGGCGATATGCATGGAATGAGAGTAATGCCATTGTGGTACTTCATCTTCCACAAATAACTAATTTTAGTATTCACTCATGAATAATAAATTGCTTAGCCAATTTAGTTGATGGATTTTTATAATCGTAGTAATGGATATGTAAACTTGGTCGGTTTTATATTAAACGAGAAGTTTAGTTGTTTATCTATTGTTTATTTATTCTTGACAATTGTCATCGTCAAAAGGTAAAGATTGCCCCTAGATGCATGTGATCCAGGCAGGGTTTACAAAACCGTTTCGAACTCAAATTTCGCTAGCCCCGCGGTACCGGTTTTCGCGAAAAACCGTTCGAAAACCGCGAAAAACCGAACAGTTTGCAAATTCAAAAAAATTTGAATTCGAGCTAAATTCACGCGATTTTTGGCAAGAAAACCGCGGTTTTTGACGAAAAACCGCTCGGTTTTTGAGGTAAACCGAGAAAACCGAAACCGCTCGATTTGAGCGAAAAACCGCTCGATTTAGGTAAAAAACCGCGAAAAATATGGAGAAAAACCGGAAAATAGGGAAATCACCAAAAATAGGGGAAAATGCAAAAAAAAAAAACTGTAAAAATACTAGGAAGGCTAAATTTTAGTAAAAATGTAATAAATATATAAATAAGGTATGTGAAGACATGAAAAAACTCCAGAATGATATATCTTAAATTCGAAAAAAAAAATTCGACATGATCTTTGCTATAATTTAGATATTTGGAAGTTGTAAATTAGAAATTTCACAATAATGTATCAATAAATAATCTTCATTGCAATATTACAATCACACAGGTGCAAAGATACATATTTTCATAACCACGTAGCAATTTCACTACCATTCAATTGTCAACACCATTTACGTTATAATACTTTTTAATTGAAGTTGTGAAGTAGGCATAGTTCATGTTGGACCTGTATGGATGCTATATTAGTATAATATAAAGTTACAATGAAATGAAATATGCAAATTAAACATTACGTGGGCTACGGCTAATATGTATGCTATATTAGTACAGTATTGTTGCATGATCTTTTTCTTTTTCTTTTTGATTTTTCTATTTTCATTATTTGTAATACCTCTAAAACATCTCCAAACAGCCCACATGCTACCTTTTTATTTTTATTTTTTATTATTTGTAATACATCTAAAACATCTCCAAACATTATTTTTTTTGAAATTTTTTTCACCATTGGCAATATATGAATTAATACTAATTTTAGGAATTTTTTCAACAAATTTTCTCAAATTTTTTGAAATTTTTAAATTTGGATTTGAATTCGAGCGGTAAACATGAAAACCGAGCGGTTTACTGCGGTATTGTGAACCCTGGATCCAGGCGCACCCAAGTGCGAAGACTTGGACGTTCCCGAGCGCGTGGACTCGGACGTGCTTGGGCGCATAATTTCAAGTTTTGTTATTGTTTATGTTGTCATGTAAATTTTTGTTAGTATCGTTTAGTAGCGGTATTAATTATTTTATAATAATTGCTGAAATTATAGTTAAAATCATGTTAAAAGTGATGAAAAAAAATATAAATATTGGTAATATCTTGAGTGCATAAAGCGTTGGGGTGTTAGTCAGCGCCATGCTACTATGCAGCCATTGTCATGTCTCTGCCCTGCTGGCCTAGCCAAAGTGGGGATAGGAATGGGTATTTGTGTCTTGAAAATTTTATGATGGAGTACTCCCCGAGACGTTATTTTTGGAATTTCCGGCCTTCGTGATGTTATTTAGCAGGTAAGTTTTTATACGATATTATTTCTCTAATTTTGACCTTTTGCAATGTTTTTGATTAATTATTCCCATATAATAAGAGTTGAACATCAAGGGAAGCTAAATATAATATTTTCTCTATTTTTACGTGACGAAAATGAGCGCTACATAGGAGAACATCAAGTATTGAGTCCCTCACTCGTCACCGGCAACAAGAGAAATGCTATAATATACTGCTAGACTCGAAATGAATAGCTTTGTCGGTCAGGTTAGATCCTATAGCTCAAGGGTTATATACTGCTAGACTACCAATCTATAAGAGCAAACATAATAAGGCTACTTTAGTTTACTATAAGCATGTGTAGATCAGCTTTGTCCTATGTGAAAGAGTGAGAAAAAAGAGAGATGAGAGAGCTGGCCGGTTCTTATTTAGTAGTCAACATCGCACGGAAAATAAAATATATTATTTACGTACAAGAGAGGAGATAGTCATTGCACAGCATCTAGAGACAACTTTTAGAGATAGTTATTATACAAGGAGATTTTACTGCTTACTCTAGATGACATGGATAAGAGATAAAGTAAGTAGTGGAGTTTGTTTTTGTACTTGCTCTAATAGTGTCGATCAGCCATGGCTACAAGATTAAAACCACCAATACAAAATATTGAAGTTGCATCTCATAGAAGTACATACATTGCAAAGATATCATTCTACATCACTAGCATGCGTATTCTGAATGTACTCATACTAAGCTAGCAACAGCAAAGGGCTAATATATGTGCTACCATTCTACGTCGACAATCCTAATAGATTGCAAATGTGGATTGCTGGGCAAATCTCCTTTGGCAGGGCACACTAGCTTAGAACAAAAAAATTAAAGCCTAATCACACTCTGCCCAAGGAGATATGGCCCGGTAATCCACAACTCGCATGCATGCACACTGCATTGTACGTACACTCCTGCACCTGAGGCTCTGCTTATTCGACTTACCTCACCATGGAATGGCTTGCTGCATCCTAGGTTCGGACCATTGGGTATTTATATGCATTGCACAATGGCAATTGCTAGATTTAAGCTTGTGGTGCTGAGGCTGCTGGCATCCGCATATCAGCTTATGCTTGTCCCTTGCTCGAACACTTTGATGCCAAGCATATTTTGCAGGCACCTGTGGCATCTTCCTCATGTTTCATACTTTCATGTATGCATTCTTGCAATAGTAGGCATAGCAGTTAGTAAGATGCAACTGCTGTAATCTCTCTCTCCAATTTGTAGCACTTGGGGCTTGCCGCTTGGCCTTTTCCACCTTCTCAACTGGGTTTGAAGGGTGAATTGTTTCTTCTCCTCCTTGTGTTATTGCGGAAAAGATTTCCAGCGATTAGCTTCCACCCTACATCTGTTGTGATGTATCTGCTGCGCCATTTCCCCGGTGTTTTCTGCAATGTTTTGTAACAAAAAAAAAATGCGGTACAAACCAATTGTAAATTGAGGTTAACACTTAAACAGAACAAGAAAAATCATTGGCAACCGATTGGATATTTTTTTCATTAAGAAGAGAGAAAAGGTCTGGGAATAGCATGGAAATGATCCTATCAATTTAGGGATCAAGATTAGATATGACAAAATGTTACGCGGCCGTTCGACACCCGCAGGAGCAACTCAACTTGCAGGCGGCTCTGTAAAGCTCAGTGCTCTGAAGAAGAATCAGATACTTACTAGCTTCTTCAACAAAGGCAGCTTACGACAGCACCAAATGAGAAGATCCATGGGGATGTTCTGCGACAAAGCATAATATCAACGGGCCTCCATCACATGAAAAAAGAACACAATCTGTTTGTGGTCCACTGAATGCATGTGTACGTGATTGGGGAAGTAGTTGCATGATTTGATAAAAGACAGTGTTAACAGAAGTTGTAATCCGACTTAGATTGATGTATCTGATTCAACAAAAAAAAAAATTATTTAGACACGGAAAATGCTACTCGGAATCGGACATGTGTGTCAAAATCCGACTCGGGTTCGAGGTGTCCGATTCGGCAAAATTTTTTGGATACGGGTATCCGAGTAACACTGATAAAAGAAGATGATGAATCAGTGCATATTTTTTTCCCCATGAAGGATGTTACTTGTGAGCATTTGCAAACAATGCAAGATCACTCCCAGGAGCAAATAAGCAAATTTGAAAGTCTGCAATATATGGGAGATGTGAAAGATTAAGTACAATGCGTTATTTAAATTTTTATCCATAGATAGGTATGGATTTCGGATCAATTATGTACTCAGTATGTCTTAGTCAATAGCACTCAGCAAAACATTTACTACAATCAGACCTTGTAACTCCAGCTGTATGTTTTCAGTAATCAGTTTACTAGAAATGACATAGAAGTTATAATAACTCAAAATGCTCGATTGTACTACAAGTCTAGAACTAAACCAGTTTGCATCAAATAATCAGATATAGGATTTAATTTCTGTATCTATAGATGTAGTTGGTCTCTAATGCAAAATGTATCATCTCACCTATATAGACAAACCTCTTTTAGAATCAAACTTCTTTAATAACTAGCAACAGTGACAGAACAGAAAAGGCAAAAGAGATATATACCTTTTGGATGAGATGGCAAGAGCACAAGGGTAGATCATTCTCTTTCTATGGTTCAATTCAAAATGAGAGGGAAAATGGAAAGGTAGGGCTAGAGGAATACCTCTTGATAGCATTGTCCTGATTTGGAGGCATATCCAGATTTTGCTTGCCCATCTCTGCCCTATGTGTTTGCCATGGTAACAAACAGTGCAAGGCAAGAAAGAGATTGTGCATGAAAGAATAACGTGAAGAGCAATTAACAACAGAACGATGGCCTTTCTCCTAAAGAAAAAGGTCGATGGAGGCTATGGAGTGTTCAGCTCCTCTGGCATGGGGGCCAATGTAGCAGGTGTTGGACCTACTGCTGTCGCCGTCCCTGCCAAAGGAGAATTGCCCTGCCATTCAGGATAAACCCTGCCTGATCTTGCTATTTGTCACACCACATTGCTATTTGCAGGCCAATGATGGAACGAATCGTGCAATAAATGTATTATCTATGTGAATCCTCTTAAAGCTTCTTTCTACATGATTATTGTAGAGAATGTATTTTTTACAGTACTGTCTATGGTTCAATTAAAAAACATAGTGGAGCAGCATTTGTTGCCTGAGACTGTGTCCTAAAAGCATATCAAGTTCAACAAGTCAAAGTAAAGTGAATGCTAAAAAACAAGTAAAAATGATGTGGAAGGGGAAAGTATTGTAATCGCTCAAACAAAAGAAAATAAAATTACTGCTAGTTAGAGTAGTTTCCTATTTGTGACTCATGAGTATTGGTAAGTTTTTGTTCCTTGCTGAACTTCTCATTCATCTTGAATCTTGATATCCATCATCTAAGCTTGTAGTTTTTCATCTTGAAATACGGAAGGGTCTACCGTGCTGTGTTAGTGTTTCTCCATTGTTGTGTGAAGCCGTCGCAAGGGGCATAAGAGCATTCCATCTAAGCTTTACTACTCAAATTAACATTGTTCAATAAAGTAGTATTCTCTTTCTAAATTATATAAGTAGTATTCTCTTGAAAGCTGTCTTAACGGGCGGTTTGAGGTTAATCAGTAGTGAATTGTAAACTATCTTTGACAAAAAAAAATACCAATGGGGCTCTTAATCCTTCGATCTATAATTGTCAATGTATTTTTGTAAAATAGTAAGAACTAGATAGATTCGCGCGCGTTGCCGCGCCGTACGAAATTTGATCTAATTTTTTTTCCTGAAAAATAACCAGCGTAAAGATCTAAACGCAATTTAATTTTTTCAGAGGGACTTTTGGCTAAGAGGACGGCGTGGCCGGCCGGCTGCTCTGTAAATCTTGCAGGCATGATATATATATTCTCGGGAAACACGGAGAAAGGATCTTCTTTTGACGAGTTTTGTCGACCAGGACAAAAGACTTGGCCCGCCGAGCGAGGCGTCGAGCCTCGGTGGTATTGGCGGGGAGTGACCCGTCCGTCAACCGGTCGATGAAAGGTTGCCTCCAGTCGGTCTCGACGTTTAGGACACCAAGGTCCGACCCGGGCGGGTGAGCGTCCGACCGAAGATCGGTCGGAGCGCCCGTTTTTAGGGGCTCGGCTAGGCCCTCGGTGCTCGGATCCAACCGGATTGATGGTTTATGGAGGTCGGAGACGAAGACTCTGGGGGAACCGGCCCTTTGCTGGAGGCAAGATTGGCGAGGGAATCGGCTTCACTATTATAGCGCCGGTAACTGTGATGAAGCTCGAATCCCTTGAACCTTTCCTCGAGCTTGCGGACCTCCAAGCAGTAAGCGGCCATCCAGGCGTCGCGAGGCTCGGTGGCTTTCATCACTTGGTCGACGACCAACTTGGAGTCGCCGTGAACGTAGAGCCATCGAGCGCCAAGGTCGGCGGCGATCCGAAGACCGTTGACGAGGGCTTCGTACTCGGCGATATTGTTGGTGGCGTCAAAAAGCAGTCGGATGGCGTACAGGAGCTTGTTGCCGAGTGGGGAGATGATGACGACCCCCGCGCCGGCTCCGTTTTTGGTGTAGGACCCGTCGAAGTACATCGTCCAGTACTCGGGGTCCTCGACCACCGCTGGGACTTGCGCCTCGGTCCACTCGGCGACGAAGTCCGCCAAGACCTGCGACTTGATCGCCGTCCTGGGGACGTACAATACGTCGAGGCCGTTGAGCTCGAGAGCCCACTTGGCGATCCTTCCGGTGGCGTCGCGGTTGTGGACGATTTCTCCGAGTGGTGAGGAGGTCACCACGGAGACGGGGTGTCGGTCGAAGTAATGGACGAGCTTCCTCTTGGTAATGAGCACCGAGTACAGCAGCTTCTGTATCTGTGGGTATCGGACCTTTGTTTCGGAGAGTACCTCGCTGACGAAGTAGACCGGTCTCTGCACCTTGAAGACGTGGCCTTCCTCTGCTCGCTCCACAACGAGTGCTGCGCTGACGACCTGAGTCGTGGCGGCGATGTAGAGGAGCAAAGGCTCCTGTGGCTCCGGGGCGACCCGATCAAGGCGAGGTCAGAAAGCTTCCGGTCGACCGAGGGCTTCCCGAAGCCGTGGGTCCAAAGCAGGTCGGATTTCTTCATCAGCTTGTAGAGTGGTATCCCGTGTTCGCCGAGGCGGGATACGAAGCAGCTTAGAGCCGCAAGACACCCCATCAGCCTCTGGACCCCCTTTAGATCATTGATCGGCCCCATCCTCATGATGGCGGAGATCTTATCGCAGTTGGCTTCGATGCCGCGCTCGGAGACGATGAAGCCCAGCAGCTTACCCTTGGGGACCCCGAAGACGCACTTCTCGGGGTTGAGCCTTATACGAAACCGTCGGAGGTTCGCAAAAGTTTCCTCTCGGTCGGCGACGAGGTCGTCGGCCTTCCTGGTTTTGACAACGATGTCGTCGACGTAGGCCTCGATGTTACGGCACCGTTCAAAAACACGCCGCATACACCGCCGTGGTATGTAGCGCTGCGTTCTTCGCACCAAAAGGCATCGTGGACGCAATAAAGACGAGCCAGACGGAGTGATGAAGGAGGTCGCGAGCTGGTCGGACTCCTTCATCGCAATCTGGTGGTAGCCCGAATAGGCATCCAGAAAAGAGAGGGACTCGCACCCGGCGGTGGAATCCACGACTTGGTCGATGCGAGGCAATGGGAACGGGTCTTTTGGACAGGCCTTGTTGAGGCTCGTATAGTCAACACACATTCTCCATTGTCCTAACTTTTTCTTCACAAGGACGGGATTGGCAAGCCACTCGGGGTGGCGCACCTCCCTTACAAAGCTGGCGGCCAAAAGTTTGGCGATCTCTTCCCCAATGGCCCGGCGTTTTCTTCGTAAAGCTTGGCGCTGGGCGTTGAAGCGGCCGATGCAGATCCTTTCGGATGTTCAGGGAATGCTCGGCGACCTCCTTCGGAACTCCAGGCATATCCGAGGGTCTCCAAGCGAAGACGTCTCGGTTTGTTCGGAGGAAGTCGACGAGCGCGCTTTCCTATTTGGTAGTGAGGGCGGCCCCAATCCGCATGGCCTTGGCGGGATCTTCGAGATCAATCGTGACCTCCTTCGTGTCCTCCGAGGATTTGAAGGAACTTGACCCCGACTTGCTGGAGTCGGGGGCGGATTCGGGGGCCCTCTCCTGGAGTCGGGCGAGCTCAGCGGAAGCGACGACCGCCGAGGCGAGTTCACAACTGCTCCGTTCGCAGTTGTAAGCAAGCTGGAAAGACGCGGCCACGGTGATGACACCCTGTGGCCCTGGCATCTTCAGCTTGAGGTAGGTGTAATTGGGGACCGCCATGAACTTCGCGTAGCACGGCCTCCCCAAGATGGCGTGGTAAGAGCTGGGAAAATCCACGACCTCAAAGATGAGGCTCTCGGTGCGGAAGTTGTCCGAGCTCCCGAAGGTAACGGGCAGGTCGACCTGCCCGAGCGGATGGGCCTGCTGGCCCGGAACAACGCCGTGGAAAGGCGCCTTGCTCGGCCGAAGGGCGGTGCGGGGGACCCCCAGGGCATCCAAGGTCTCGACATACATGATGTTGAGACCGCTGCCGCCGTCCATGAGCACCTTGGTCAGGCGCTTCGTCCCCACGATGGGGTCGACAACGAGCGGGTAGCGTCCTGGGTGCGGGACGTGGTCGGGGTGGTCGGTCCGATCGAAGGCGATCGGGCACTCCGACCACCTCAGGTAGGAAATGCGGCGGGAGCCGTGTGAACCTCGCGGTGAGCGAAGCTTCAACCGATGCTTGTCGGCCAGAGCACTCGCCCCTCCGAAGATCATGAGGCAATCGTCGAGGTGGGAACTCGCTTGGCCGCCTCATCACCCTTTGCCCGCTGCCGAGCGCCGTTGCGCTCTTCCCTTTCCCCGCGACGTCGTGGGGTTCCCGAGAGAAACCGCTTTCAGGACTTCGCAGATCCGATACTTGTGCTTGACGGGTAGTCGTGGTTCGCACGGACTATCCATCAACCTTTCGAATCGGTCGGCGCCTGGCCGCGCTTGTCGCTTAGCGAGGCGGTCGGCGGCGACCATATGGCCTTCGCGGCCTTGCTTCCCCTTCCGTTTCTTTTTGCTGGAGCGGTCGGAAGAGGCGCCAGCCTCGGATCCGGAGGTCTTGTGGGACACCTTCCTTTCGAAGATGGCCCCCACGGCTTCCTCGCCAGAGGTATGGTTGGTGGCGATGTCGAGAAGCTCCTTGGTGGTCCGGGGCTTTGCGCAGCCCAACTTGTGGACCAGAGCCTCGCAAGTGGTGCCGTAGATGAACGCCCCGACGACGTCGGCGTCACGGATGTCGGGGAGCTCGTTGCACTGCTGGGAGAAGCGGCGGATGTAGTCCCGGAGGGTCTCTACCGCCGCTTGCAACTCTTCAGGTCCCAGGAGTTGCCAGGGCGCTTATACGTGCCCTGGAAATTCCCGACGAAGAGATTCGTCAGGTCGGCCCAGCTGCCGATGGTGTCTGCGGGCAGGTACTCGAGCCAGGCTCGAGCGGAGTCCGCGAGATAAATGGGGAGATACTGGATGACGAAGAAGTCGTCGGTTGCTCCCCCGGCCCGGCAGGCGAGCCGGTAGTCTTCTAACCACACACTGGGGTTTGTCGCCCCCGTGTACTTGGCTATGTTGGCCTGAGCCCTAACCTGGCCGAAGTTGGCGTTGCGGACGGCGCGTGAACGCTACGCGCCGGGCCGTCGAAGCCCGGGTCGGGGTAGTTGCGTCGCCCGCTATCCGCAACCTGAGATGATGCCGCCACGTCGGCGACTCTTCTTCGCGCGTCGAGGGTGGCGCGAAGGTCACGGTTGTCCCCCAGTCGGTGGCACACCAGGGTGAGCGACGCCTGGGGGAGCTCCTGGAGTGGGGCCGTCTTGGCTAAGCTCTGACGACCCCGCGAGGGGGAGTGGCCTAGACGACCCGACGTTGCACCCGAGTGTCAGGAGTCGGACCACAGGCGTCTTTGCCGCAGCAAGAAGACGCTCAACCAGCCCCCGGAGGTTCTGGTAGGTAGCCCTGGCTCCTGGGTCCATCGGCTCGGGTAACCCGCGGAGCAACATAGCCGCCGCGGCGATGTTCTGGTCGGCGTGGGGGAAGAACGGACGATCGCTCGTTCCTCGGCCATTTCTTTGGTGTACTGGCGCGCGGGGGCAACCGGCGGTGGCCGACGTTGCTCAGGTCGGCTGGAGCTTGTCGAGCTCGGCCTTCCGGCCTCCACTCTTGTGGCCTGCTGGAGGTCGGCGAGGCAATGCCGATGGTGCGCGCCATCTTCCCGCCGGACTCTTCTGCGCAGATCGCCGCGGCGAGGAGGGTCCCGAGGGTTATGGGTGGAGGATGGCTCACGCACCCGCCATGTTGCACTCTCGAGAGTACATCTCGCGGGGTGCTCCTTGTGCAGCTGAGCCGTGGTGGAGGAGTCCCCAAAGGTCGTGGAAGAGAGGTAGGCGCAGAGTTGATCATGGCCACGAGCCGAGCTCATGAGGGCGAGATTACCGCCTATCGTGGATCGCGCGTGAAGCGTTGTTTCCGGGGCAACATCGGGCGCTGCGATGGGTCTGCCGGCGAGGCCCGCGCCGGGTCTCGAGCGGAGGTTGCCGAGAACATCGGCGGCCGCGTCCAAGCTCGTGGAGGGCGCCTGGTCTCGAGGGCGGCGGGGGACGAACGAGCTCCCCTGCCGTGGTGACGACGAAGTCGAGGGCACCGAAGCGAATCCAGCCCCTCGACGCCGGCGAGTCGTCACGAGAAAAAGAAGCCATCGGGGAGGGAGATAGGAATCCGAAGGAGGATGCGGCGATGACGCGCGATAGACCCCTACCTGGCGCGCCAACTGTCGGTGTTTCGTGCACCGGCAATACGAATTTCTGGTCGGAGGGGGTCGCGCGCTCCCTCTCCCCGAATGGTCGACTCAAGAAGCCAGGTGTTTATACTGGTTCGGGCTGAACGTCCCTACTCCAGTTCGCTCGATAAGGTGTATTGCTCTTAGCGTCGAACAATTACCGCAGGAATACAACGAGAGCTGGTCTCGGTGGGTTGTTCAGTTGTGGTCTAGAATGCCGTTCGATCCCCCGTCTCGTAAGGCCCTGCCTCTCCTTATATACCCGGAGTCGGCCGGTTTACACAGGAGTTTCGGGGGAGAAAAAGAGGAAGGGGTACTGTCTGCCTTGGAGTCTGGTTCTTGTCTTGTCGTTCGGCCTCTTCCTGCCCCACGCCGGGTTGGTAGCCCTGCGGTCAGCGGTCTTCCGCCGGGCCGTCAGGATGACGCGCCGCTCTGTGCCCCTGTCAGCTTTGGTGGTTTTAATGGTGCTTGACCTTTGCGTGACTTCGGGAGAGGGCGCTTCCCTCTGCGGTGTGTCAGACGAAGGGACGGGGGCTTGACTCCTTCGGTGGTCCTTCTGACAACCTCGGGAAGGAGCCGTTTACCCCCGTACGGGTGTTAGTGGATGTTGCGTGCGTGGGGTGGCTGGCTCCACAGGCACGGGGTCTGTTCCCTCGGGTGCCGGTGGAGCCGGCCGACCGTGTGCCCTGACCGTGTGGGGCTGGCTCGGACCGGGGCCTGGCCCATTCTCTGCAGCCCACGCACCTTTCGCCCAATACTGGGCTCCCAGAGAGGTAGGTCAGCCCGTTCGCGGTCCCGGGCTGATGGGGATACCCATGGTATGGGTACTCGTCACATTGCGCCTAGGAAATCGGCAATTGGCAAGCATGAAGCATATTTCGACTTAGTTGAACAGTTCAAACATGGTTGCAATGGATTCACAGGAAAAACAATACCATGCCTAATGCCGCGGAGAACATACAACAATAGAAAGATGTAAACTGATCTACTCAAACTTTTCAGTTTAGCAATAAACTCTCTAGGTAACATAAAAGTTGCTACTGCTACTAATAATTCTCAGTCGCTGGAAAGGCGATAGCACAATCTAATTCACACAAGTCCAAAAAATACAGCATGGCTCAACTAGAGCAGCAGCCGCCCTTCTTCACTGCCGAGACATCATCCTTTATGTTGATCTTTTCGCCCTTGCCAGGCCCAGAAGCAGCATCATCACCTGCTTCGACTGCCCTCTTGCTCACAATGCGGTAAATCTGAGTCAAGACCTCAGCAAATGCATTTTCCACATTGGTGGACTCGAGCGCAGAGGTCTCCATGAAATAGAGTGATTCTCTCTCTGCAAATGCCTTCCCTTCATCAGTTTGGACTGCTACAAGATGACGGAGATCAGATTTGTTGCCAACCAACATTACAACTATGTTTGGATCTGTATGGTCCCTCAATTCCTTCAGCCAGCGCTCAGCATTCTCAAAGGTTGAGTGCCGAGTGACATCATAGACAAGCAACGCTCCAACAGCACCACGGTAATATGCACTAGTAATAGCACGATATCTGCAGCAAGATTCGGATCAGAAGCGTAATGTGATACGTGAAGGCATAAGTGAACCAAACAGACAACATTCTGACATGCAAGAAAATTCACTACTGAAACTACCAAATAAAAAATCCTAAAAGAGTTCACCAAACAAAATAACAAGATATATTTGGAATGTTTTATATAATTTTATATTTCGTTCATGATCAACTTCCTTGTCTCTCCAGCATGGATAACTCAATCAAATAATCACATTTGGTCTGTTGACTGGAGTTGTTGCGTATATACAGGTATGAAAAAAAAGTTCAACTGCAGGGCAGGATGGGGAACTCCACTCCTATGAGTCAGGTGACAAGTGTTGATGAAAATTCATCGAAAGAAGGTGAGCTCAGCATATCATTTCCAAATGCACAGTTGTACCATCATACGGGCCATGAAAGGCAAATCTATGGAAGAGATGCCGTTAATATTCAAAAAGAAATTACAAAACCCATTTTTTGTGTAAAATATAAATTCACTCTTGACAGAAGTGCTTACAGCCAATTGAAACCCCCAAATTGACACTCAATGACTCCACCTGAAGCAGTCAGGCACATGCGCTTCGTTTGTTTCATATGGATTTTGGTAGGGGATGATATGCCAGAAAACTGAGGGGACAACCCAATGGCACCAGATATGACTTTACATAGAGAAATCATAACTAGCTGGTTCACTGTTCCCTCGGGTCGTGGCATTGGTAAATGGAATTTGGTACTTCAAAATTTTGCCCGTTAAACGATACAGATTATACTACATGCAAGCTATTCCAGGTCATGGCATGCAATTCAAATGGTGTTCAGTTGATTGACAAAGTTGGCAACAGAACAATTGAAAAATGGGTTATTGTTCACTAATATATCCCATAGAAACTTACGAACGGCTTCCCAAAAATTAAACAATAAAACAAAATCACTAACTTTAATTACATATTGTTCATTCCTCAATGGACCCACCCTTTTTTCTTAAACAGGTAATTGCTGTGGACATTGTCAAATCCTTCAGAAATATATTATATGTTCACGGCCATCAAGATTCCAATGCTTCACTTTTAGCAAGGCTGTTAGTCTTAATCACAGCTATCATCAAATCTTTTTACCCCCAACATAAACCATCTCCAGCCCCTTCCCCCCTTTCGAATCCAACAAAAACTCCCATTCTAAAAAAAGTTACCAATTTTCTGAGAGGTGCTTCTATGCTCTTCTTTTTTAAAATTGCACATATATTAAAGCATGAATGAAGGGTAGATGAGAATTACTTACCCCTTCGCTTGCTTCAAGATTTGAGAGGAAAAGCATAGAAGCACTGCTCTAACTTTAATTGCATATTGTTCATTCCCCGATGGACCCTTCCTTTTTTCTATTGCTGCATGTAAGCAGATAATTTCTGTAGGCATTATCAAATCCTACAGAAATATATTGTACATGCCCATCAAGATTCCAATTCTCCAACTTTAGCAAGGCAGTTAGTCTTAATCACAGCTATCATCAAATGTTTTAACCCCCAACATAAACCATCTTCTCCAGCCCCATCACTGCTTCCAATCCAATGAAAATTCCCATTCTCAAATCCAGTAAAAAAAAACCTTCTCCAAATAAAACACAACTGTGTCCTCTTGGCTATCTTCAGTGCTTGGGTGCAGCTCCAGAAGCTAGAGCTTTCAGGGCACAAAAGCCAGCATGCTCCTTTGTAGTACACACCCAGTGCTTCACTCAGAAGAGCGACACAATTTGCTTTATTAATTTTCTTTCATCATTATGGTGCCACTTCGAATATACTTTGGATAGGTTCCTCTTCATCCCCTGTTTGTGTGATAGTTGCAATTTTTTGAGTTTTAGTTGCTGCAGTATATGCTGCCTCAAGCTTGCTGCATATGGCAACGTGCACCCAGAAGTCCAGATTACAGGACAACACGCCATCTGCTTTCTGACTCCACTAAAGGATGCAGGATACCGAAACAAAAACAAAATAACATAACAATTCAGCACTGAGTGAAATGTAGGTGGGCCTAACCATATAGCATTTATTTTATTTTCTAGGGAATAAATAGCACAACCTAGAAAAAATAGAACCTTGTTATACCATTCTAGGTTAAGGTTCACTAGGCATTAGAAGTACATTTTTTTAAGATTCTGGGTTGAAAGCAATTTTCTGCTTAATCAATTCAACATTACTAAGTTAGCAGTATTGTCATTTTATTAATATACCACAGCCTCGAACAAGAAAAATGTACTTCTTATCTACTGTGGTGTCACTTGTAAAAGTGTTGCAGTTCCCAGAAAACCACAGATTGCAACGTATATCATGGTATTGCAGTATTGCTATTCTGTTATCGGTAATGAAAATACAACATCTTACAGCGCCAAATTATGTAAACAATTGAGCGTGGTTATTAAAGCAATAAGGCGAGGCGTGGCGACCCACCACCTTTTTACCGCTGAAGTGCTTAAGGCGCACGGCGAGGCGATGCCATACACATATACTTCCACGGCTACTAAGGACTTCTACTGCTACAGCATTACATCTGCCGTATTCCTGCTACTACATCTACAGTACTACTGCTGCAGTTCTTCCGCTAGCGCTACAGCTGGCGGCTGCTGTTGCTACTTCAGTACTTCTTCCCCGATACCTCCGCCCCGACCCTAATCGGCTCTCCCTCCCCCATCACCTTCCCCATCACCTCTTCCTCCCCATTCCTCCCCCGAGCAGAGGAGCGATGCAGAGGATCTAGCGACCAGCGTCAGAAGGAAGAAGAGCAGAAGAAGAGATGGACCCCGGTGTTAGAAGAAGAAGAGCCTCGACCTCACCATACCAGAAGAAGAGATGAACACCGTTTGGATTTGGCGGCAGGCATCGGCGATGGAGCAGAGGCGGCGCAGTGGACCCCGACTGGAGGCAACGTGGCGGCGGGTAGAAGAGCTAGGTTTTCCTAGTCGCGCCGCTGACCCTTGCTCCCTCTCGCATTTTTTGGCTAGCCCAGGTATGTCTCCTTATCCCCCTCGCGTTTCTGGGCCTTATCCCCGACCCCTCTTCCCCCCTCAGTCATCTAGGTCGTCCGCCTCACGCCGCCTTATGCCACCACGACGCCTCAGTGATGCCTCAGCGACGACATGGCCATGAGGCGGATGCCATAGTCCCCTCGGGCAAGGCGCGATGTGGCGAAGTCCCTCCCGACTGCCTTAACGCTTAAGCGACGATTTAACAACCTTGCAATTGAGACATTAAGAGGACATGGATACATGCCCGATTGAGACTTAGTATGTAAGCACATGACTGCAAGGACTTGGAATTTCCTATCACAAAGAAAAGGCGAAACTCCCTGCTATTTCTTATTATTGTTAGATAAGTTATGCTAACAAGTAACTAGAGACGGAAGATAATGAGGCATAAATCATTAAATCATTTTCATTCTTTTTTTAGGGGGAAACAGTAGGGGAATCATTGTCATGCTTAACGGTACAAGTGGAAACTCTTCAAATAACTATAAATCTAGTGGAACTAAAAATAAATGGAATAGCTTGGGACTAAACCAAGCATGAACTACAAGAATAGGCAAGTTCTCTATCTACATAAGAGGGGAAATCAAGCCAATCAGCTAACAAAAATGGATCAAGAGAACCACATGAAAACAAAAATGTGATACGGTGTGGAAAAATGCATAGCAGCAAACTTTGTAACAAGTGTGATTCATTATTACTGATAGAAGAATGGACTGATGGAATGCAAAAGACTCCAACCATCAATAAGCATCAGCTCTAAAATTAGTGCACACATTCAGAAAAAAAAAATGTTTCCAACATACTATTCTAGTAGTATGCAAGTTGCCTGGACTGCAGAACACGAATCAAGCATGAGAAAAGTAACGGCCCCAGAAAATGTTGAGATGGTATCCAGAAGATCTATAGTCAACAGTATGTACAAAGCAACTATTTTTAGCATGCTATTAATCTCCAATCCAATATTTTGACCAACTGAACAAAAGTTTCCTCCAAATATTTCAAGCATTCATCTCACTTCCTTGTCACAAGGTAATCTTTTACTCAGGGACAGAGAATGGCATTTGTCTGAACAGATCCAGAAAAAAAAAACAATGCATACATTAAAAGAACAATCTATTATTACTATGCTATCTGCACACCAAATTGATCATCCTTAGCAACGCATACTTTGAACTGTTGTGCTTTTGAAACTATCCTCTTCATTGCAATTAGCAAGATAATTCCGCATGGCACCATACTACTAAGAAGACTACCGATCAAAATCTAGAGAACTAAGCGCCTGGCCTGGAGCTAGCTCATTTCCATCACTAAAGCATCACCAACAGCACCAGCAATCGAGCATGCCAGTCTAGTCCAAAAATCCCCCAAAGCATCCAACCATTCTACGGTAGGATCCATACTTACTTTTTGAGCAAAAGACCGTAGGGAAGATCCCTACTTGCTGATCCGCACGCAACCGACACCTGCGATCGGACATCATAAACAAGCTCTATGATCTAGTACCAGGATTGAACCCAACCTCACGAAAGAACCCACCCCAAACCCTACACTAGCTAGCCGCATCAGCACGCAACATACATAATTCGGCGGCGAGATCTAACCCACAAAACCTCAGCATCCAGAGACGTATAGACGCACGCATGCATCGGGAACAGGAGTAGCCATCGAGCCAAGCACAGATCTATCCATCTACCGCCGCGCAGAGAGAGAGAGAGAGAGAGAGAGAGAGAGAGAGAGAGACTGAAGCAAGGCAAGGGCTTGGGGGTGTGTACCCTACCGTTCCTGGCCGGCGGTGTCCCAAATCTGGGCCTTGACGACCTTGCCGTCGACCTGGAGGGAACGGGTGGCGAACTCGACTCCGATGGTGGACTTGGACTCGAGGCTGAACTCGTTGCGCGTGAAGCGCGAGAGCAGGTTGGACTTGCCGACGCCGGAGTCGCCGATCAGGACCACCTTGAAGAGGTAGTCGTAGTCGTCCTCCGCCCGGTAGCCCGCCGCCATTGCTCGGGCACCTAGCCTCGGCAGCGATCTGGTTTTGGGGTGGGGAGGAGGAGAGAGATAGGAAAGGTAAGGTGGGGGAGGAGGTGGTGGTGGCGTAAAACAGAAGGGCAAAGGGGAGCGAGGACGAGCACGGCAGCGAGCGCGGCGGATGGGGGATTTTGGTCGGGCCGGGCCGGGCGGGTCGGCAGCTGCGGCGGGTTTTAACCGGTACGCCTGCCGCTTTTTAGTACGGGAGATATCATTTTTTTGCCACAGTTGATGTGACTTAGCATGATTTTTATCGAATACTATTTTTTTAAAAAAAAAACTACAAATGACTTTTTAATAATACTTTGTAAATTTATCTGCGTAAAGTTATTTTTAAAAATAGCAAAACAACACTGAGCGGTAGGAAAATGTGGCAAGGCTTATTTGTCAATTATCACGCCACTACTATTATTAACATGACATTAACATGCTTTTTCATGATACTCTCGTGTTCCCCTTCACCTCCATGTGACTAGACTTGGGCATTGGGCCATATGGGGCTGACAAGGCACGAACTCGATGGGCTGCAGGCCAGGACCATGTCATGGTGGCCAAACCTGACCAGCCCGTTGTACCTTGCCGATCTGGGCCACTTTTGCCTCGCGTGAGCCCAAGCACTGCCCTACAACACGCAAGGCCCCCTTTGGGCTATGTCGGCCCAAGCACGCCCCCTATCATACTGTGGGAGTGAGCAAGGAGTGCTCACCTAGGCTTTGGCCTATGGGACGCTGGCTGTGTGGGCGATGTCGTCGTCACTGTCACCATGGTCGCAGTCACGCACTGACCCACCACCGTTGCCGCGCCGGCCCATGCATAGGGATGCGCAAATCTAGCGGCATCACGTCCGGGGACAACCAAATCTGGCAGCGTCGGAGAGGAAGATGATGGAGGCGACTGAGGACGGGGTGCCTCGGTGAAAGTGCATCTAGGCCCCTCATTTTATTTTGGTGATTAATGATGACACAATTAAAGTGATCTAATGCTTCAACCAAGAATAATGCAGTTATCGAGATCACTTCGAGCTTGGAACAAGATTGAACACTCCTAAGTGCGTCAAATTTCGACAAAACGGCATCAAGACGAAGACTTGTAATTTTTATATTGCTTTGAGTCTTAAGGATAGCCGTACTATTAAGAGGATGCGACGGAAAATCAATTTTAGGATGTGCATGTGCTCAACATCAAAATTTGCATTCAAACTAGCACTCAAACACTTGCATTTTTCAAAAACTGGATTTCAAACCGAGCCAGTTAACTCGGAAAGTCCGGACACTAAGTCCGGAGTATCCGGACATTTGGTCCGGAGTCTCCGGGTTAACCCTCTCGGGCAAAATGAATTCCAGATAGTCCGGAGTGTCCGGACATTTTGTCCGGAGAGTCCGGACAACCCGAGAATCTCGGGTTAATTGTCCGAGTCTCGGGACGGTTCAAAAGGACAAGCGGCTAGTTTTCAAAAAGACTATTTAAAGCCTCCACTCCCCTCCAACGGCTAGAATCTCTATTGAGCTCATTCATAGCAGCATTCAAGCCATTCCTAACCTCTTCCAAGCATTCAATAGAGCTCATACTTCCTCCCACCATTAGATTTGGTTGTTGATCCATCTTGGTGAGGAGAGGAAGAAGCAAAGTGCTAGGTGCATTCATTACTAGTTGTTGAGCACTAGTTCATCCTCCAAGCGATTCTTCGTGGCATTATTACTCTTGGAGGTTGAAGGTCTCCTAGACGGCTAGGAGTCAGGGAGCTACCAACGCGTGTGGTGAGCCGGTCGTTTGTGAAGGCAAGTCTCGCCTCGAAAGGAAAGAGACAAGAAGTGAAGCCGGCGAGTGCATTTGTGCAACAGGGAGGAAGCGGGTTGAAAGAGACCGGCTCAAGTGCGGCGAGCCACCTCAGCGGAGACGTAGGGTTCCTTCAAGAACACGAACCGGTGAAAATTCGTGTCTCTCTTATTCTCTTTTACTTCCTAGTCTTGCTTATTTGGATTTGAATTTGTAAAGTTAGATCTAGCTCTTTGCTTAGCTTTAATTCAAATCCTTACTAGCAATTGTTCTAGGTTGTTCTTGCTATCTATTTCTAGTGGTTTATTGTGCTTGCTAGAGTAGTTTTAATTGTGCTCCCGAGCCAGCTAACCCGGAGAGTCCGGACACAAGACCGGACACTCCGGACAAGCCGGAGTATCCGGACCAAAACCCGGAGACTCCGGGTTGACCAGCTCGGCCTGTTTTAATTCCCCTGCGAATTTTTAATCCGCCTATTCACCCCCCCTCTAGGCGACATCGTTGGTCCTTTCACTCGGGCTCGCTCTAACGCCATCTTCCATTAGGTGTGCGGCCGGAGTAGAGATAGAGTGAGGGGGGCGGGATGGCAGCGATGGTTGGGTTGGATGGAGCCGTGGAGGGGGGAGAAAATGAGGGGCGTGTGATGTTGACGCTGGGACGAGATGGTGGCAACGGTGAGGGAAGGGTTCAGTGGAGGGGGGAGAGAGAGAGGGGTAGAGAGAGAGAGTGGGGTGTGTGATGCCGATGGTGGGGCGGCATGGTGGCGGGTTTGGTGGAGCTGTGGAGGATTGGAGGGAGGAGTAAAGGGGAGGTGTGCGACACATAAGTGGCCGAGTAGGGGCTTAGGGTGTTGTGGAGGGAGGAAGGGTGGGGCTGAGGACTGTGGGGTACTGGGCTGGGGGTGGATTGTGTACTTGTGTTGAGACAATGTTGACCGTTGAGGGCTTAACGCTAGAGAGAGTGAGAAAAGTAAAGATGGATAATTTGTAAATTGTAACACACAGTAGACATAATTATTTGAGGAAAAGAGCTAAATTTTATTAATTCTTGCATAGGTACAAAGTTACTGTCTCGTTAAAAACCTTACACCCCAGTGTATGGTACTCTCGATAAGGAAAAGAGCATAGTAACTATATATATACATAGACTAGTCGAGATCAAGATGGTCATGGTTGGTTAACACCTCGGTGACCTCTGGATCCTCAATCTGATGCTGTGTTCTCTCATCTGCACACTCTCAGTTTTTGAGGTATATAATTGCCTCAACCATCTCAGACGTGAGAGACTAACTCCTTGGCTCAAGTATCATCCCTACCAAACTAAAAGTGGCTTCCGATGAGACAGCCGCTATCAGAACCACAAGTACATCTTGTGCAAATTGTGATGGTATAAGATAAATACATCGGTAATTCTTCCACCACAAGAGCATGTTGAGTTCATTGCCATCCGTGAGGTCAAGCTCGATCTCCGCAAAAGACGTTCGAGATAGTAGTTGATCTCTGCTCTTGGATTCCATTGTGACTTGGGTGGTGCATTAGAGCATCTCCAGCGGAGCCCCTAAACCAGCCCTTAAACCTTAAAATAGGGAGTGTAGTAAAAAAACAGATCCAGCAAGGCCCCAACTCAAGCTCTTAAAATTAGGAGGCCCCTAAATTTGCCTCCTCAGCCCCAATTCCCAGGGACACGAGTACATCCCCTATTATTGAAGATAGAGAAATACATGAGAGGCTTCGAGATGATCTTATTGAGCATTTGTGGGCAATTCACAGCGCTTAGTAGTTTGATTCATTATTTGGAGTTTCTATTTATCTATTTATCATGTTTTGAAAATTTTAATTTGAAATTTGAAATATCATGTTTTTAAATTGTAAATGTTAATATGCTTATATTTTATGTGTTACAAATATTTTTGATTGAATTTTAGTGGTGTCAAATGAATATTATACATAGCGGATATGTCAAAATAGGAGAAAAAGTAAAATATGGGCTGAGATTTAGGGGTTGTTGCTGAACTTGTGCTCTGAAAACAGGGCCCAAAAAAATAGGGGGAGTCCTTAAATCCAAAATAGGGACCCTGTTTTAGGGACCCTTGCTGGAGATGCTCTTAGAAGACAAAATAGACGCCTTACCTTTAACTTCTTCCACACACTTGGAGCACTCGAACTGCATAGCGCTTGTTGCATTATTGAGGCAATTAATCTTGCTCCACTTCTACTTCCAAACTTTTCATAATATTTTTAAAAATTGTAAAAAAAAACTCCTTATGAACATGAGTATAGACTTCAGAAAAATCTAGATGAAATGCATAACCAATTGCCATCAAATGCATAACCAATTGCCCTCGAATACTCCATGCAAATCATATAATTTTCTCCAAGGATCCAAAATAGTATCAAAACAATAGAGATGTAGAATAGCTATAAAATATTTTAAAATTTTTTCTCTATTGGTTGAAGAATCGGTTGTAAAACAGAATTACCTTTAGAGGAGTGCTTCTGTGCTTTCCCTCATAATACAAGTTGTACAAATCTTGAAGCAAGCAAAAAGGTATGTAATTACCATCTATCATTTATTCATGTTTTAATATTTGTGCAACTTTCAAAAAGAAAAGCATAGAAACACCTCTCTTACCTTTATTTTCTTTGAGAGAATTAGCAAAAGTCCAAAACCACTCGATGACTAAGCAAGAAGTTGGGTAATAAACACTGGATAAAAGATTGGTTGTATCTAAAAAACTTTTAAAAAATCACAAAAAAAGACCAAAAACTTCCCAATCCGTATCATTAACCAACTTCTTATCAGAATTACAATTGACGAAAACAGTGATAATATGCTTGTAATTCTTGCGCCGCCTCCCCCTTTCTCTCACCATCTCCCTCGCTGCCTCCTCCTTTCCCTCTCCAGTATAGTATACATAGAGTTCCATCTAACCTTCATGTTAAGATTAAATCTTCTTGGTCTCTTATTGTTGGTCTTACAGTACTTCGTGAACTGGGCATATCTACAGTCGAAGCTGTAACAAATTGGATAGCATCACATATTTTGTCCAAACTAGCTTTCATTACATTCAAACCTGCCTACACGATGAGATTAATGATATGGCATATGCATCACTGGTGGAGTATGAAACCTCCAATATAAGTCTCCAGGTGCGATGCAAGATGTTATATGGTCATCGTGTTAGCTGATGCATTGTCAAGAGTGATGACAACAATTATACTTTCTATTTTAAATTCACTAATAATCACGAGTACACGTGCAACAATAACCCCTCAAGTGTGTGTCTTATCGGTTGGCCTAAACCCTAATACCCTTTTGTTTATGTTTATAGTCATCGTCCAAGCAGAGGCGAAGCCACCACTGGGGCGCACTGGGGCGTGCGCCCCTGCTCCAACGCGGTGACAGGAAGGATGACATATCACGCTCACAAGAAATTCGAGGATATTACGCTCATCCTTCCTGTCAGGCTGAAACAAGGCATGATCAGATTAGCCCCAAAAAGATAGATCATCAATAATGCAATGTCAAATGAATTTTAAAGAAAGTATCTAGATATTGTTCATCTTGCATTTGATGTTAGATTTGTTGGGCATCACTAATGCAATGTCAAATGAATTTTAAAGAAAGGATCTAGATATTGTTCATGCCATGGGCCTATTATAGATGTGAAAGAGAACTTGCAAAGTTGGATTTTTTTCGGCAATGAAGGTTATCAAGACTGATTTGCGCAACAAAGTCTCCGATGATTGACTCAATGACTTAATGGTGTGCTACACCGAGAAAATAATATTCAAATCTATTGATGATGAAGCAATTATGGACTGCTTTCAAAGGATGAAAACCCCTAGAATGTGCTTGCCTGTTGCCTCCAAATCCAACTCGTAGCTAGTGTGCCTAGCAACTTCATTTATGTGAGTATCTTATAAACTTCTTCTTTGTTTCACTTGTTAAATGGTTATTTATGTATGAATTTAGCTTTTACTAGTAGTTGAAATGTTTAGCTTAGCCCCCACTCTAATTTAGTCCTGGCTTCGCCACTGCGTCCAAGTAATATGTGACAACACTAAGATAGGCTTCTCTTTAGTGGGATGAATTTCATATATCTAAGGTCAAATAAAAAAAACAACTCTCGTGAAGTTCTCCATCTCTCAGTCTCGCTCTCTCTCCACTTTCAAGTCTTAATCGACACATCTCTCTCTCCACTCGCTCGACTGCCTCTTCCTCAGTCCCTCGCTGCCTCCCTCTTTCCCTCTCCGCCTCCCCCTTCCCCCGCCCTTCTCCCTCTCCGCCTCTCCCCTCCCCTTCTCTGCCTCTCAAGTCTTCTGTGCCACCTCTCCCCCCTCTCCCTCCGGCGCCTCCCCCCTCCAACTCTGCCTTCTCCGCCGCCTCTCTCTCCCTCTCCCTCCCAACCCCGTGCGCTGTGTGCATGCCAAATATGTGAGGTACATTAGCACTACTGCACTTTGCCACCACAGAAGGCGGAGGCCGGAGATCCAAACCTATAACGCCTTGGCCCCACTTCATGATGCCGTACCCCTTTCAATCCCTATAGTTAATTAGTCTCTTGTGGCCACACGTACCAAGGGTTTCATGTATATACTGCAACCCTTTGCGGCATTGGGCCATCGTGTACCATTTTCTTTAGTTGAAAGCTTAAACATGTAAATTTTTTTAAGGGTATGTTCATAATTCAAGTTGAACTTTTCCATATTTCCGGTTAAAACTTTCTTGAAATCTCCGGATGTAATTCATCAACTTACTCTCTACTATGCCAGCCTGTAACAAAGAGTTGTCATAGGATTTTCCAAATGGACACATACCTCAGTAAGCTCGTAGATTACTTTAAGGCATGTACAATGATGAGATGTCCATCCCTAATCTATATGTTTTGTTATGTAAGTTTTTTTATGACATAGGAGAGAGAAGAGAGAGTATAGCTGTCATCTATCGTAGATATTTACTCCCTCTGTCCCACAAAGAGTGCATTTCTAGTGTTCAAATTTTGTTCCACAAAGAGTGCATCTTTAGTCTGTAGGACCCAGCTGTAAGTGTATGCATGCTCATTTAAGTGCTTGTGGAAACCGAAGCACCACCATGCTTGTGTATGGAGTAATGAGGGTCACATTAGTCATTTACCTTGCACACTAATCTGTCTTAAAAATCCTAGAAATGCACTCTTTGTGGGACAGAGGGAGTACTATTGTACATGTTGTAACCTACACTACGTTTGATTGATTACTATTTAGTACTCGGACCATTGGCAAATTAAAGCCGGCCGCAAAGCGTTTTGATCTTTAGCACGTATCATTACCTTTTCTTCGCTGTAATCTGGTTGTCTCTGATTGATTACAAAGCCGTGGGTGCCTGGCAAAGTTAATTTACTGAACCGTCCGAGTACCATGCTAGGTAATTGAAACCGCACCTGCGTGCATGTTCTAAAAAAAAAAGCATTAGTTGAACCCACGCTTACCCGCACACACGGCACAGGAAGATGCCCAAACTGGGAGTTTGGCAATGCATTTAACACCCAATCACTGACCTCCTTTGCGAAAAAAGGTTGCAATTACTCATCTCAAATCGACCGAACTGTGCGACTCCAACAAAATTCCTCGCAAAGGAAAGAAACATCAGCAGTGCCCACATCACTGGTGAGTGGTGATCTGTGATTCCCCACATCGACTCCTCTCTACTCCAGTGTTGATGGAGACGCCAACAGGTCGGGACGGTACCGAAAATGTGCATAAGAATTAAGAATGGCTACTTTCTTGGTTGTTTCTCCATCCAAACTGATTGGATCTTGGATCTAATGAGTCGCATCAATCTAATCCTGAAGGACCAACCTGTGCGGATCGATTTTGGAAAAGGATGTGAGATCATCTTCAGTTGGCAGCCAGGTCGCTCTAATGGTAGGTGGCTCGCGACGTCCCAACGTTGCCTGCCCCGCTATGCGCACAGTCTGTACGGAAAAAGCTCGTCTTGATTGCTCTCTTGCTGAATCCCTAGCCCAGCCGGATCAGGATCAGTTCTAAAACCGCGCATAATTGCGGAGAATTATTGCGAGAAAATGTCAATCTAGTATGGCGAGCAAACCTCCGTTCAGAGAAGTAGTACGACCTTAATTTTGGGTATTGATTTGCGGTGATCAACAACGTGCTTGTCATTTGCAGTGATCAACAACGTGCTTGTCACAAAGTTGCACTAAAATCCTCTGCATCTTGGTGCATGTAAGCGTAACGCGTGTTGTACCCAAGCTATCTCCATCACAGTTATTTTACTTGAATGCGATCCTGGCTAGATGTGAGGTTTCTCTCCATGTCTATATAGAGACATCACATGATGGAGAGATGCCTGGTTGGTAGAGAGAGAGAGAGATGAAGTGTACTTATTGCAGGAGGAGATGGCCTAGTAGTGCCCCCCCTCAACCCTGATCAAATGGAGGGGTCCAAATGACCAATTCCAAAGCAAGTCATTTTCCTTTACAACCACTGCACAATCTGCAGCAAATTCTCCCTTCCCTGCAAACAAGCAGATACTGCAAAATTGCAACAGCTCACCAGCCGTTCTCTGATCGTACCTTTCTTTATTCATCCGTCTGTTTGATTGATCCTAGCTGGTATCCTACAATGCCATCATCGTCATCATCTCTCCAAGAGATCGTGAGCTTCTCATCTGAGGAATCATCGCCTATGATCAGCAGTGGGTTCATTGTGCAGCTGGTCTCAAGAGATGCCTCTGATGAGCTTCTTGGCAAGTTCGCGGACACCAGCGAGTTCGACTTCGACTACGACAGGAGCGGCCTCTGGTCGCCGCTGGTGCTGCGGCCAGAGGTCCTGCTGCTCGCGCAGTCGTCGGGCCGACGGCGGCGGCGGAGCCGCCGGAAGCGAAGGAAGGTGAGTACTGAAGAATCTTGCATTTTGTGTGTGTGTGTGTTTGTGGCGCGAATTGGCAATGTAACAGAGGCTCGTTCTTGCATGATATGATATGCAGATGCTCCGCTGCTGCTTCTGGTGACCTGCACTGTGGATGCTTCGTCTGAAAAGGCATTTGTCCTCATGGTTTGCTCAGTTGCTCTGCAGTACAGGAGTGTGTCAAGTGTGCGTTTGGTCCTGTAGCTGGCATTTCCTGTATGTATGTATGTATGTATGTATGTAATGACCAAAAACCAAATAACAACAGCGAATGCACGTATTTGCCGTACACTGCTTTGTGGTTGGTCACGACCCTGAGTGGTGAAGCACCCGAGTGCACTGTAATTACCATTGAACTTTTTGAGAGCTGTACCGTTGCTCCGTGTGATATTGATTGGTGTGCTGTATATACTGATCTGAAACAAATTCATCACCGCAATTCTTTGTATATTGCATACAGCACTCCCTCCGTTTCATGCAGAGGAATTAAGATTATGGACATATTATGTGTTTTCGTCTGAAAACCCAACGGAGAAAGAAGCGCGAAGTGCGCAAACCCAGCAGCACAAACGGATACTTTCGCACGCTTTAGCTAGAGAACAAAACCAAGTCAAAGAACAAATTACACTGCAAGGACGCGACATAATTTATCAAAAAAATTCTTCAGGTCTTCGAGACATGCTTCTGTCAGAGAAACTACGAAGTACGAGGAAAGGATGCTATTTAGTGACAGAAGTGTGGTGACAAACTAACAATCGCATGGATTCGGGCGATTTTTTTTATTTTTTTTATTTTTTTGCAGAGAAGAATAAGGATCATGAGGAATTCGTCCAAGTATAGGGCTATATATATATCATGATTATTACGTTTTCAGAGGACAAAAAAAGGGGAAAAAAAGAGTTAATTAGGTCCCACCGAGATTTGAACTCGGGTTACTGGATTCAGAGTCCAATGTCCTAACCGCTAGACCATGGGACCTTCGATACCCAAGGTTTCATCTATATCTATATATCATGATTACGTTTTCACGCGTTGCGGGGAAAAGGAATAGCGTCTTCCTCGGCCACGACATGCCAGTGGAGTTACGCGCTTGACATGCCGAGAGCCCGGGGCCCCGTCCAAGGTTAGCTCCGGCGGTCGGAACATAAACGTGTAAGTGCGCACACTGGCGGCGGCGTGCACCTTTGAGTTGCTTGCTTCTGTCCGGAACCCATAGGGGCGGTTGCCTCCGCCGCCAGCCAGGGCCGCCGACTACTTGTTCGATGAAATGCGCTGGTGAGAATCCTTGGCTTCCTGGTTAACACTCGTGAAGGTATGCTTTCTTTATGCCTGCTTTCTGTTTCCTCTAGACATGCAACGATGGGTGATATGCATAGTCCAATTTTTGAATGCGAACGGAAACATATTTTTTAATGAAATCATGCTACGTGTTTAGAAAAATAAAACTGCATTTTTGAGTTGCCACGGGGAGGAAGAAGTGGGTAATAAGCTAATAGCCTGGTTAGGAGGAGCGGATATGGACAGAAAGAGAGAGATGCGGTTGGTTTCATTTTTACCCTGTGGTCTATATATCTGCGTGCTACATGCTTTACTTCGATAGAAGGAGAGGGAGGACAGATAACTGTCACTAGCTCGTATTTATATATAGTAAATATATGTGCTAGGGAGCCATTACACCACAAACTGGGTTAGTGGAATTAGGTTATGGACTGGCCTTTTCTAATTGTGATAATTATTGGGCTCAGTGATGTCCAACGGTTTGGGCTAGCCTGGTATATGTTAGTCAACTGGATTGCCTGCAGACCACAAAAAACTAGCCCACCAGAAAGGATGAGGCTTTGTGAGCACTGAGTGAGCAGTACAATGGATAAGGTCAGAATATAGGAACTGAACAATCAATTTCTTTGATAAAACAAATTCAAGACTTAGGTCTCTGTCTGTCTGTCTCCCTATCTGGGGTTTAAATTTAAAGGAATGGTCGCATGAGCATGATCACAGCTGTTTCATGACACGCGGTAGACACTAGACAGTAGCTGCGCATAGCAGCTGCCAGCTGCGTGCACAAGTCAAAACGGTGGGTGAGGCGTGCTCCCCAGTAGGTCACATTGTATTTTCTTAAGAAACAAAGGGTCCAGTACCTTTACTGTAGAGGGGCCGTGTACAAATATTGAACTGAAAACTTGCGTAACCTAGAGCCCATTCAACTGTGGTAGGATATGTTGTTGACATCAACTTGCTGTGTGCTACCCTGGACGCTCTAAGATATCCAAATAGACCTGTCAAAGATACAGCTCAGAAAACACTTACCAGCTGTGCTTGAAGACAATAGCACAGCAGTCATTTCACGGTGGTATTTACGACTCATTAGATCGTGTTCAAACACGTAAAATGGTTGCCCGCCTTTCCCATCAGTTTAAGTTTTGGTTGAATTGATCAGGGCATAAAATTCAATACGGAGAGCCCCTAGCACAGCTCTCAATTTGTCCATCACAAGGGGTCGTATAATCTGCTATGCTAATAAAATGGCACCAATCATGCCTTAGACCACATGGTGCGGTTAGACTAGCACAGCTGAAGATACCATTCCCGATCATCATACACCATGAAATGGAAAGATCATTGGTTGCTGTGTCATGAAATGGAAAGATCATTGGTTGCTGTGTCTTGATGCCATAATCGTCTCCATATTTGTTTCCTACCCTCCGACTTTTTCTAAAACTACAGTCCTTAATCCTTTAGTTCTTGATGCCATAACAGAACCGACTGTTTGAGATCGATGAAGACGAGCTCTGTAGCCATGCATCCTTCAGATCTCTTGACCCTCCTTATAACTTTCTCTTGTTCCAAACTTGCCAACCTTGCCATGGGAAAATCCTTTTCCTGCAAACGCTGAGCATGGCACCATATGATATGGCGAAACAATCCCTCCCTCTTCCGCAACGAATTTCCAGATGGTAACTTCTCCATGCGCATTATCCTTCCTCACGAGCCACGACATAACCACAAGTTCAGGTGTCTACTCATATCTCGACACTTCACTTGCATGTGGCTTTTCCTGTGCTGGAGTTGCAGCCACCTGTGATGCCTACATCTTTGTTGTCAGTGCTGACGATTGTGTCGATGGCTAGCCACCCCAGGTGGTCTGGTCCGCTAATCGTGGTCGCCCAGTCAGAGAGAATGCCACTGTTGAACTTACTGAACTTGCGGACTTGGCGCTCTATGATGCCGATGGGACACTGGTTTGGTCCACCAATCCTGCAGACAAGCCTGCTGTCAGCATGAACCTTACCAGGTCAGGCAATCTGGTGCTTTTAGACCATGCAGATACGGAGGTCTGGAGATCATTCGAGAACCCAGCTGACACGCTTGTCATGGGCAGCCGCTACATGTGGGGGCACAAGCTCATGCAAGCACATCGGTGGCAAATTGGGCTCAAGGAATATTGGACCTCATCGTCCTCGCCGACGGCATGTACGCATTTGCAGGTATTGATACCCCCTACCATGCTATCGGAGCCGCATGTTGCGCTCAACAACGGCAGCTTCGAGGTGTTCACTTCTTTCCGGGAGGCGGAGGCATCCGATTACCACAGTCAGATGCCTGCTCATCCCTTCGGGCTGCAGTTTGAGAGGCTAGATTGGGATGGGAATCTGGGACTATATCAGTGGCGCGACAATAGCTGGGTGACTTCAGATATTCTTGATAAGGTTTTGGCGACCCTTGCGCTTATCCTCTAGCTTGTGGGTAGTATGGTACCTGTTCTAATAATGGACCGAAGGATTGAGGTGTACCAAGACAAGGTTGAATAGGTGCACACTAACATCTTAAACTAATGTTTGTTTCAATAATTCAGAAAATTAATAAAATATAGCCTAATATATGCACACACAAAACACAAAACTCACACATGTACATGCACGGTCTACCAGCCGCTCCAGCGTGACTCACTTGCCTACACCACATGCATAGCCACTGCCGCTCTAGCGTGGCTCACTCGCTGTACGACCCGCTGGCCGCTACATTGCGTCGTCCATTTACGTATACCTCTATGTGTCCCGTCTTGTTGCACATGCATCCTTCGCGTGTTGTGCCTCCTGCATGCGACCTTACGTGCCACATGCACATCTGCGACCACCCATGCTACGCCTGTACCATATCCTCACGTGCTGCTCCTGGGACTACGCACTACCTCCGCGGAATCTCCCCCAACCTGCAGAGTGCGTCCATCTCGCATCCTGCTGCAACGTGCATCTCGCTCGCATACCTGCGATGCACCTCCTGTTGCCTGCGCATCCTGCGCAATAACGTTCATCTCGCATACCTGCAACGCATCTCTTGCCTCTGTTGCCTGCGCTCTGCAACTCTTGTTAGACATAAAAACAAACTCACATAGTACCTTATCTTTCACAAATAAATATTGTAATCCGTCACAAATATTGTTGTGAATTAATCATCACACACTCACAAATATTGTTGTCCAATTAATCATCACATATATATTTCACAAATCACAAAATAGAATTAACATGGACAGTGCAGCTGTCCAGATGCAGCTAGCCCTGGGGCAATCCGGATTGTTTGAGCTGATTGATGCCAGGGAAGTTAATCCATTCTGCAAGACATGAATAATGAGTTGCCTGCGGAGCGTACGGCTAGGCACAGGCTGGTTGTCCATGAGTGTCTGTCTGGAATTCGGGCAGGGGGATTGCCCCTCCCCAATCCACTGTACTATCAATGGCCGGTCATAGGTATGCCCCGTGGACACGACCACAGGATCATGCATCAACTCCAGCAATATCGGGCAGGAGAACTCCCTCGGAACAGCAATGGTGCTGGCATCACCACTGTCCCACGAGAGCGATTGCCGTCTTTACCCGCCGACGGCCACCTGTGTGGATTAGTGGCATTGTCATAATCGAATGCGAGGAAGAAGCAGTACCGGAGCAAGGCGACGACGCAGCCAATGAGGGGGAGGTCGGTACTCGGTACCCTCTTCTTGGCTCAAGATTTACTACTCTAGGTACTCGATTTCGGAGAGGCAAGAATCGGAGTCAAAGATGCCGATGCTGGCGAGGAGGGATCGGGGTGGTCAGAGATCTCGAAGCGGCGTAGTAGGGGTGAAAATGGGTCGGGTAATACCCGACCCGTATCTGTACCCGACAAAATTCTACCCGAAAATTCGGATACGGATACGGGTATTTTTTTGTCGGGTCGGATACGGGTAATTACCCGGATAGTTTTCTTTCGGATACGGGTCGGATACGGGTACCCGGATAATTTTTAAAATCGGGTACCCGGATACAGGACAGCAGTAATTCACATTTTTGGAGGTCTTCCCGTTCTCGAAAAATTTTGTGATCTACATGAAAGTTGTAGAGAATTTTGAGGAGCATCTTTTTCATATTGATAAGTTTTTCATTTGAGCAACAAAAAAAATCATAGAAAATCGGGAAGGGTAACAGAGAAATTCATGTTTAAGACGGACCAACTTTTACAGCATGCAATAATTCGTGTTTTTGGAGGTCTTTCCCTGCTCGAAAAATTATATGGTCTACATGAAAGTTGTAGATAATTTTGAGACACATCTTTTTCATGTTGACAAGTTTTCCATTTGAGCAACAGAAAAAATCATATATATGGTGCTATATATATGTATGGACTGCTATATGAAGATGTTCTGTGTTGTATACTTGTCAATTTTCATATGCTAGTGCTATGTTATATGGTTTATGCCCTTTGACGTGTTAGTTCGACTGTATGTTTTGTATTATTTGTGTCGGTATATGCTTTGGTTGGATTATTTTTATCATAAATTTTAATGCTACACAATTCACATACTATCCGACTAATTACCCGATATCCGTATTATGCCCGTCCGTATATTATCCGTGCCGTTTTCTTACCCTTTTATAGATACCGTTACGTATCCGTATCCGTACCCGATTTTAACTATCCGTATCCGACCCGTATTCGAGTAAAAATAATTAGGGTAGGATACGGGATCACCTACTATCCGACCGTATCCGACCCGTTTTCATCCCTACGGCGTAGGACGGCGTGTAGGCAGTCGCGGAGCGCGGCCTCGGAGGTGTCGTAGTATTGTTTGGAGACCGGCGCCCGCAGCAGTGCGCGTGGAGGAGGTCGAGGTGTTCGTGGGCGTCGGGGCCGAGGCAGAGGGAGGCGGCAGTGAGCAAGTCGAGGACGACGGCGATTTCGGCGTCGAGATCCCGGAACGAGGCGGCGGTGAGGAGATCTGAAGGATGTAGACGCTAAATACTACCCTGAACATTGTCTAGATGTGCTAATCGACACTAAACAGCGGAAAAAATAATTAAAACCGTACTAAACAAAAAAAATTAATTACAAGATGAGAGAGATCAAATACTAAAACCATCAATCTTTGTTACACGTAGACAGAACAAGTTCCTTTACATGAAAGCACTAATCCCCCCTGTTTGTTCTGTTGTGTCACCGCGAGCACTGTAGCAGTCGTGACTCCCTTCACGCGCCGCCGTCTGTTTCCTTTTTCTTTTCTCGGTTCAGCCAGCCGCCGTTCTTCTTCTTTTTTTTTTCTGGAAACCCTAGTGCAGACACCCACCCCTCAAATTGTTAGTTCGAATAACACTTAGGGGTGAAAACGGGTCGGATATTTCCCACCCGATCCGGAACCGTATCTGGAAAAACCGGATCCAGGAAGATGTTTTTATATCCGGTCGGATCCGGATAGTCAAATACGGATACGGATACGGATTTGGGGCGTCCAATATCTGTCAGATACGGATAAATCCCGTATTTATCCGGATATTATCCGGTAACCAAAATTGGATATCCGGTGGACCATGAGATGAGACCAACGACTTAGGGCATGACCGATTGACCGCATCCTAAATTCCTAATCCTCGTTCGGTCACTCTTTCGGTCCTTCCTCTTGCGCCGTCGTCCACAGGCCACAGCGCCAGCGCGCCCTCCGCCCCCGCGCTGAACCATCAACCATGAATGCTATGTTGCCACCATGTTGGCTTGTTGTTGTTGGCACAATGCTGGTGATTGCTAAACTGAGAGGAAGATGGATAAACTGAGTCTGAGATTGTAAATGGAACTGTGGTGAATTTTATGATTTAAATAGAACTGTGGATAAACTGAGTCTGACATTGTGTGTATTCTAAATGGAATTGTGGTGAATTTTATGATTTAAATGTGTATATTCTCGAACCTGGAATGGAATGTAGACATGAGGCAATTTTGGCTTATATGATTTGTGTAGACATGAGGCAATTTTGGCCCTACTGATTTGTGTAGACATGAGGCAATTTTGGCCCTACTGATTTGTGTAGACATGAGGCAATTTTGGCTTATGTGAATGTCAACAGACATGATTCAGCAGGTGTTAATAATCTATTAATTCATACATTGTATCACCATTGCAGCATAATTCTCGTTTTTTTGTTTGTGTGGGAAGGATTTGTTTAGACATGAGGCAATTTTGGCAGCTCTGCCTACTACATGGATATGACATATAGCCTGCTAATCATTCTGATCTTTCAGTTCAAAGGGAAAACAAAATGTAGTCTGAAGCCATTTGCTTCAATATTCTAACATAGCTGATAAAGCTTTCCCGTTGGTCATTTGATATATATGACTGCTGGAAATTTAGTTATATCATGTTGTTGTGTAATTTCTTCTCATTTCTCTATAGGTGCAGTCATGGCATCAAGTGCATGTGGAAGTATATCTCAGAGTGTGGCTGTGCATGAATCATCTGCAACACATGCTGAAAGCGAAGGGCCCCCAACTATTGGCAGTGGCACACATATTTCAAATGATGATGTTACTCATGTGGCTGCAGAAGCAGAAGAGAATGACGAGCCCGAACGAAAGAGACAGAAGAAGACCACATCAATAGTCTGGAATCACTTCATGAAGTCATCAGTGACGGTTGTGGAGAATGACAAGAAGATTATTCAACAGTGGGCCAAATGCAACTTATGCACATACAAAACTAGATGTGAGAGCAACAATGGCACAAATGTCTTTTGGAACCATTTGAAGAACAAACATGCATTGCAACCGGACCAACAACTACTGAAAGTAGAAAAGAAGCATGAAGGTACAACCGCTGTTGAACCTTATAGGTATGATCAAGAAGCTAGCTTGAGAAAGTTTTATGTGGCTATAATCATGCATGAGTACCCTTTTAATATTGTTGAGCATGAATACTTTATTCAATTCATCAAGTCTCTGCGTCCTAGCTTTCCAATTAAAAGTCGTGGCACTGTTAGGAAAGAACTAATGGACATCTTTACCCAAAAAAGGATAAATTGTATGAATATTTCACTACTAGTGTTATGGGATGGTTTATTGAGAAAAAGTTATTTTCTCTAACGCTTGACAATGCGTCTGCAAATGAAGTATGTGTGAAGGATGTCATTGTTCAACTTGGAAAACAGTCCTCCCTTCTTTGTGATGGTCTATTTTTTCATGTCAGATGTGCAAATCACATAGTCTTGTTGCTAGAGATGGTCTACAAGCAATTGCAAGTGCAGTTCAGAATATTCTATCTTTGGTTGTGGCGGTAAAGGGCTCTCCCTTGCAATGGGAGGAATTTATTAAGTGTGCATCTGAATGTAAATTGGATACATCAAAGGGTGTCTCACTGGACGTTGCTACCAGGTGGAATTCCACCTATCACATGTTGATGGATGCACTTTATTATAGGAGAGCTTTTGAGAGGCTTCTTTGCTTGGAACGTCATAGGTATGAGAAGATGGCTCCATCAGATGCAGAATGGGGTAAAGCTCTGACTCTTTGCAAATGCTTGAAGAAGTTCAATGATGTTACTGAGCTATTTTCTAGTACTTTATATCCAACAGCAAATCTATTTTATCAGAATTTTTGTGATATTAAGCTTTTGATTACTGATTGGTGTGCTAGTAATGATACCACCATTAGTATGATAGGGCTGTCCATGAGTGCTAAGTTTGAAAAGTATTGGAAGAAGACCAACATTGCTCTAGCTGTAGCTATTTTTCTAGATCCTAGATACAAGCAAGCTGTGATAGAATTTTACATGAAGAAATTTTATGGTGATTTGTTGTATCGATATGAAGTTGAAGAAGTTATTAAGATTGTGAGGCAGCTATATCAACCATATGCTTCTTCTGCATCTAATGCCACCAAGAATGCTACTAGTGCTTCACATAGTCCTATTGAGAGTTCTGAGCCATTTTCTCTTTTTATTGAAGAAGAGAGTAATGAACTTAAAAGTTTCTTATGTGACACCTATGGGACTGATCAAGATGAAACAAATGACTTGGACAGATATATGGCAGAACCAAGACTAAAGCTTAGTAAATCCAATAAGAAATTTGATGTTTTAGCATGGTGGGGTACTCAACAAGATGAATATCCAATCCTCTCACAAGTTGCTCGTGATGTCTTGGCCATGCAAGTGTCAACCGTTGCTTCTGAATCTGCGTTTAGTGCTGGTGGCCGTGTCATTGATCCATTTCACAGTCGTCTAGATCCTGATATGGTAGAAGCATTGGTTTGTACCAAAGATTGGATATCTGCATCTAGAAAAGGTGGCAATTTTAATAGTTTGTCATTTTTTTTATTTTAATCTATATTTTTACTAATGATGTTTTATTAAATTTTGTAGATTCTACTACTAAGGTTGCATCCATTGTTGGAGATCTAGAGGTTTTAGAGACCATTGCTACTAATATGGTTGTTCAGGTATGGGTGTGACAATATGTACTTATCTTTATGTACTTCATTCCATTTGCTTGCTTTAGACCATTGCTACTAATATGGTTGTTTCATGTACTTATCTTTACACATATTGTAGGAAGAAGAAGAAGAAATAGCCAATGACGAGGATTGAGACGCTTCAACATGTTGGACTTATGTATGAATCACTTATGTTGGACTTGTATGAATTATGAGTATGTCAATGTGATCATGTATGTGTGTTATCGTGTGAGAGTTATGTTATGTATCTGCGTGTGTTGAAAAGTTCATTGGTTGATGTGAATGTCGTATGGTTCATTCATTTTTTTGCCTTGCATACTATCCGACTATATTATCCGTTTTCGATCCGTATCCGTCCTGTGTCCGAATCCGGACTACTCCGAATTCGTATCCGTATCCGGACTACTCCAAATTCGTATCCGTACCCGATATATCCGTATCCGACTCCGAATCCGAGATAATTATATGGGTTAGGATACGGGATGAGCAATATCCGACCGTATCCGACCCGTTTTCACCCCTAATAACACTCCCGACTGGGTATGTTTCCAACAGGATATCGTTGCCTGGCTGCTGGTCATGTTCGAATATTTACGGTGGTGCTCAACATATTTGTTTCTCGATGTTACCTTTCTACGTTATTCTTACGAGCTGATGAGTTTAATTTTTTTTTTCTTTTTTTCTGCAGGGTTGGGTCTTCTCCTTTTTCTCGGCACTCGTCAACAAAAAGGAGAAACGGCAACGTGATCCAAAAGGAAATCGGCAGATGTCAAAGGCCTGAATAAAGTCGCTTCACTCGTTCACTGCCAGGCCGCGAAGCCCATATGTACTTTCGAAAGGTTCCCAGCCCACAGTGCTGAGCAGGGAAGTCGTCAAGAGTTTTTACCGCTCCTGCTCCTGCTGCTGCTTGCCATCCAGAGCAGGAGCAGCGATTTCAAAGGCAACCGCGCTGTAACAGTCCACGGGAATCGCACCGCCGTTGCCCAGCCCAAAACAGCGTTTCACAGCCAGTGGCACACAGGCACGGGCATGAAAAGACGTAACCCAACATGCGGGACGGGACGGGTAACAGCAGCAGTGCAGTCACAAGGCAGGCGGTAAAACGCAAGCATGGGCGCGCGCCTCCGAAAAAGATCCGTCCCAAATCCCGAGGCCGACACGCGCCTGGCTGGTGGCCTTACTCCTCCTGTGCGGCGCGAGACGAGCGCCAGCTGCGTGCCGCCGAGCCGAGACCACCCATGCCATGTCGCCGCCGCCTCACGCGATCGCGCTTGCTTTTTCTTCCCCAAGCCCCCCTGCCGCCAAAGTCCGTGCCCGCCCCCGGCGTTTTCTTTCTCCGTGCCACGCCGGGAAGGGCGGTGCGCACGGCGCACCCGAGGAGGGCGGCTTTTCCGTGGGGAAAAAGGGGCGCGCGTCGTGGAGCGGTCGGCAGGAGGCTCTCGTGCTTGGCAAGGCGCAAGGACGCGCGCTAGCTGAGCACCTCCTGCGCCTGCGCGCGCGTCGTGCGTTGCCAGCCTGCCCTCCGGCGGCGTTTGTGTGTGCCCCCCGCGCCGGGCACGCGAACGTTGCGTGCAGTCGGTCGGTTGCGCGATTACGTACGTACGTATGTCGTCCGATTAATTTCTTGTAGGATTCATCATCAATCGTGCATGCAAAAGCTGCATCGCCCCTAGGCCGTAATCTTCTCTGGACCAAGATCAGCTATCCACATGTTGTGATCGAGCTGTGACTAGGGATGCAAATGGGCCGACCTGCAAATTTTCTGGCCATTTCATTCGTTGTTTCACTAAAAACTTAATTTTACTCCACCTTTTTAAGTTTTAGTGCAAACAAATGAGCTGAAGTAAGTCCCAAGATGACCTAGGGCATTTACCATCCCTATATGTTTCTGATCGGTCACTTTATCGAGTTCGTTCGTGCCGATACTATATATCCTCTCCAGCAATAGCAAATAGTATGCATGTCCACCTCTTTCGAGCGTTTAGTTATGTATATAGCCTGAATGCAGAAATGATTTAATTAAACCATTCAATAGAAAGCTAGAGATATGGAATTACGTACTCCCAAGAGTACGGAAAAACTCCCTATATGTATACACGTATATATATATCAAGTCATCTAGGATTATCCGGAGGTTATTGGATCACTGGACCCCCACCAATTACACTGTAGCCCCGTGCTGCTTTCACTGAAATACTACTAACGAGATTAATGGTGTGGCGTGCGATTGTGAGCCCTTTTGATTGTGCCATGACTGCAATAGAGGTCCCTAAACAAATTAGTATGTCACTTCGATAGATCCCTACCTGTCATTTTTATCCGTCAAAAAACTCGGATTAAAGACGAAACAAGACAGCAACAATTCTCATCACCATAGGAGGCGTTGCCACGAGCACTCTCACATGGGCGTGCCACCATTTTTATAGACCCGGACGAGGACAGGTTGGTGGCACTTTTATTAATTATCTCCGCTACCGATCTTGCATAGAGCATCATAGTCGGATGAGAGGGAACCATTCCTCTTTAAAGTAAACCGCCCAAGGGCTTAAACTAACCATCCATCCTTTAGGCAAAAACACTCGATTCAATTAAGCCGGCCGGCCTCTCCAAACACGCATAGACAAGAGCTGATAGGCCGGATCGAGATGCCAGCCACGACACGAAGCAGAAGTGGAGCAACATGGAGAGGATGCGAGTTGGTAGCTGCCCCTGACCAGCATTGCACATCTTGTCGCGGCTCACTGTCATGTCCAAGGCGCCAATTAGCCCCTAGTAGTTTAGTATGGTTTGCAACTTTGCATGCATTGGCTGAGATATCTTGGATTAATTATTGGTCCTATATATACGTATTTGACCGGCATGGTATAATATATATCGTCTTTTGTGCTGCCTGCCTCGTGCATGTGCGCTCTAGCTAGGTCGCCTAACATGTGGGGGAGAAATGGTGGTGTTGGTCGCGCGCTGCCTGGCTAGCTAGCTTCACTCGCAGTATATATTGCCTTAGGTTGTTATGATTGGGGTCTTCAAGCATGGATCCAAGGATGTGATGCCATTTGATGCAACGCATCGATGCATTGGAGTATTTGGGGAAATCCGAACCCTTGTTTTTTTGGCAATCCATTGGAACGGCATATATTTTCCTACCAACGAGGTATTAATTGGCTCTCTTTTTAGAGCCAAGCGATGTTGACACACGGGAATAGTGATGAAATGTACCTCCCTCATCCCCTTCTCTTCGAGGATCCGATATCCTAACAGTTGAAAGATAACACAAGGCTTTCGTCCTGTTAGAATATTTGTTTGGTTAGAATTCGCATCAAGATGAGAGAGAAATAAAGCTGTACAGTTACGAAGATTTCAAAGTTACCTCAGCTTTGATAAGTATCTTTCTTTTTTTCCCCTAACAAACAGCCAGTTTAAACTTAGCGGATGGTGTCCACGCTAGAAAGTTGAGGATGCAATTCTGTCTCAGGACTCGTGCTTTCATGTGTCATGAGTGCTACCACACATCGGAATCGGAGGCAGTGTTCTTCCTTTGCGCCATCCCCCTCGTGATCTGTTCCTCTGTGCGATTGCTGTTACCAGATGAAGCTGATGGCAGGAGCAGCAGAAAAAGGAGGAGCGGCCATGAAAGACAAGCCTAAGGTGGGCCCGGAGAGAAGGCAGAGGAAAAGGAAAGAGCATTGGGATGTTCCATGGGGATGGAATCCGAAGGAGCACACTAGCCGCGCAAGGACCACCGTGGTCGGAGCAGGAAAAAGATGCTCCAATGTGCAATCAATCTGTGCTCGTAGGCTGGTACCAAAAGCCCTCGGCGATTATGAACAGGTTCCATGAACATGCTTTGCCAATTAGAGCCTGTCTCGTTCGTCATTTGGTTGCCTATACCAAATGGTACATGTATAAGATGGTTCAAGAAAAAATTCATCCATACGTTTGGTTGCTTAAATAGAACTGTTGAAGTATAAGTGAATTGCCCGTCTTTTCTCATCAGCTTAAGCTTTTGGGTGAACTAGCTGGTGCATGCAACTTAATATGATATCAGAGCCAAGAGGTCTTGAGTTCAAGACCCGGTTGATGCAATTAACAAATAATAATTGCAATCCACTTCTATTCCACGTCTTAGGCCTAAGGGAGCCTACACGTGATGGGAAGTGTTGAAGTATAAGTGAACTGCCCGTCTTTCTGTCGGTGTTTCGTGCACCGGCAATACGAATTTATGGTCGGATGGGGTCGCGCGCTCCCTCTCCCCGAATGGTCGACTCAAGGAGTCAGAAGATGTATACTGGTTCGGGCCGAATGTCCCTACTCCAGTTCGTGCGGTGTGAATGTATTGATCTTTGGGAGACGGACAAGGGGTGTACAGGCGAGGCGGACGGTCGGCTGTCCGAACCCCTTGAGGTTTTCGCTAGGGAGTCGAGGCTACCTAGGAGACTGTTTTCTCTTTTCTCCGCGCCCCTCCCTCTCGGGCCTGCCTCTCCTTATATAGACGGAGGAGGCAGTTACACGGAGTTGGGAAGACTACGAGGAGAGAAGTGCGCACGTCTTGAGGTTTGGCTTCTGTCTTGTCCGGCCAACCCCTGCCCGTCCCGAGGTAGGGTTGGTGGCTCTGCGGCGTACAGTCTTGCATAGTGCTGTCAGGGTGGCGTGTTGCGTGGTGCTCTTGTCAGCCTCGGTGGCTTTAATGGCGCTTGACTTTGCTTTGGCCTCGGGAGTGGGCGTACTCCTCTGCGGTGTGCCAGGCGACGGGACGGGGGCTTGACTTCTTCGGTGGCTCTTCTGACAGCCTTGGGAAGGAGCCGCCTACCTGCACGGATGTCGAGGGGCCAGCTGCGCACAAGCGGCCGCTGACACTGGCGTGAGCCTGGCTGCTCGTGGCGCAGTGGAGCTTGAGCTTCAATATTAGGCGGCCGGCAGATGCCGACCGCCGAATCGAGTCCGGCCGTCAGGTCGGCCCCGCACAGGTCGGGGCTCGTTCCCTGCGGCCCAAGTACCTTTCGGTGGTGCCGGGCCTCCGCCGTGATAGGTCAGCCCGTTCGTGCTTCCGGGCTGATGGGGGTACCCATGGTATGGGTACTCGTCACTTTCCTCATCAGCTTAAGCTTTTGGGTGAATTGGCTGGTGCATGCAACTCAATAAGAACCATCCCATCCTGATCAAGTGATACAAACTTGAGGAATATTCCCTCTAGATGCTGAACCATCTCATTTACCTAAAATAATGGAACCAAATGGTACATGATTATCCCATCCCATTCAACCTCATTCCATTAACCAAACACACCCCAAGTGATCGGTGTATACGCTTTTGGCTTAACAAGATGATGGCAATGACAAGCAGTCGTAGCTCGCTAGTGGTGGACTGATTGGCACTAATTAGACCATGTTTGTTTGAACTTAAGATTTAGTTTAAAGTTAAAAAAAAACTAAAACCCAAACTAAGAGGTGTCTTTTCAACGGGGCTCTGTAAAAAAAGTCTTAGTCACTTCACAATTACTAAAAGTTAAAAGCTAAGTAAAGGTGTTTTTCTTCGACTTTTGCGGGTTGAAAATAGCCATTTGCCGCTACATCAAAACTACCCGAATGAGCACTCCTCTCACGTGGCTAGAGCTTGGACCACGTCGTGCTGTGGTTTCCTTCTCGCTGATGGCCAGCACCAGTGACCTAGGCTCCTAACGTCGATGATCTCCTCGTGATTAACGCCACCATCTAGAGATGGCAATGGGGACCTGAAACCCGATGGGTATTTATTCCATTAGGGACCAGGTATTAACCATTTTTTATACCCGTGAGTCTATTACCTAGCGAGTACGGATCCGTTCTGCTATTACCCATACCCGTTTACCCCTGGGTCTGGTCCACTAGCAATTTTGCCCAACTGCCCAAGACCCAACTCTGTAGCCCAGTTGGTCAGCTCATCAAAATATCTAAACCCTAACTGCCTTATAAGATATGCTGCCCAAAGTCTAACTGTGCACTCTAGTATAATGTTTAATTTTTAATACAGATATCCATTTCATTTTCATTGAATTGCCTTATAAGATATGTTGCTGCTGCCTGCAGGGGCATCTATCCATAATGTGGGTGCGAGTGCGGGTTACCCACCAGGTCCCCGTTATCTGCACGAGTACGGGTAAATTTTGTACCCGCGTGCGGGTATGTGTATTGTAGAGGGTGAATTTTACCAATATGAGTACGGGTACAGGGTGATGATACCCCGTCAGGTACATACCCATTGCCATCTCTACCACCGTCCTCCTTATCCCCAATGACATCTTCCTTGTCCCCGTTCCCAACTTTCTTGATCTGTGCAAGTTGGGGATTTGGTCAAGATTTGATGCAGCAGAGGAGCCTACGCAAGCCTAACGATGGTGCTCCCCTATGGTAGTGCAGCCTACGTTGTGCTTGACCGCCCGCCGCTGTGTCGCCTACGCTCCTTGGTGTGCGCTGAGCATCCTAGAGCCTGGATCACTACCTATCGCTTCATCAACTGAGCAACCGATCTGCCAAGGTGTTGAAATGTAGTCGACGGTAGGCTACCAGCAAGCTAGGGTTTTCTAGGCTTTTGGGGGTTGAAGAGAAGCAACAGAGAGGAGGGCGAGAGGGGCTAAGGGAGAGGAATGATGGATCCATTCTATGGAGTCATTGGTTGTTGGCTGGGTGAGGAAGTATGGGACTGTGGGTCAGTTAGTGTTTAGTAGGTTGGGTGAGGCATGACCACATGAGGGTATCTACGGCGGTGCGGCCTTTGGCCCTTGCGATAAAGCAACTGATCGAGTAACAATCTAAACATTGAAAATGGTAGCCCAGGGAGAGGCTTGCCCGAGAAACCATGAATTTCATGATGCCTGGCGACAGTGAGGAATCAATGGACCTTCATGACTCGTCGCCTGGAGACCGAATAGTCGCTCGTGCTCATCGGGAGGTGGCTTCACCGCTAATTTGATGCCAAATGATTGCTGTGATTCCCAATTTGTAATCCACTCTTATGATTCCAATTTTAGATCTACCGCTAGGCTCAAAGTAGAAGGGGCAAAAATTATTTTAGATTTGAAGTTCTCAAGTCAAAAGATGCACATGTTCTGAACTCAAATGGTAACAACTTGTATGTTTTGATTTTTTGTGTGCATCATGTTACTGTGGAGTTTTCGACTCGATCGCCATGGAAGGAAAAATTCTAAGAGAAAAGTATTTTCAATTTTGAAACGGTAATATTTTGGTACAATTAATTGTTTTGAAGTTTTCAAACTATTAATTTTCAAGCAAAATTACATAAAATGTTTTACATTAGTGCTATTTTGCACAGGAATCAGATTTTTAACAGTGTGCAAATAAGTCATTAGAACCATAGGTTTTTCAAACAATTCAACAATAAGCCATAGCTCAAAAGAAAAAAAACGGGTGACCAAACACCCTAACTTAGCTTAAAAGCTAGGTGCTTAACTACTTAACCAAAAATGTTAGCTTTAAGCTATAAGCCAAAAATCTAAGCAAACAAAAGAAAAGTCTAGAACGGATCTTTGTCTGAAAAGCATAGAACATGCTAGTTTTGACACCATATACAAGTTTTCTCTCTAAAAGTTGGGTAATTTCTAACAATCCAATCGACTTAAGATTCGTGGAACCAAATAAAACCGTTTTTTTTACTGTACTAGCCCTCGAGATTTTTTTTCAAAAATAGCCTCATGTCGCGCTCTGGGGATGCTGCAATGCCCTGGGTTGTGCCTTCATGGCGCTGCACCACCAAGTTCCGCCTCCACGCCACGGGCCCATCGTTGCCCGAATGAAAACAACGCCCTAGGGGCGCTGCACTGCCCGAAAGCAGTAGCCCCTAGGCGTTGCACCTCCCTCATGTCCCGCAGGCCCGCGCGTGCCTCTCCCCGACCCCACCGGCCAATAGCAATGCCTTGAGGATGATGCATAAGCCAAAAGCAGCGCACCACCAGCCCCCCGCACATGTGTTCCTCTGCCAAAACCGGCCCCCTCTCGCATTGGCACTTGTTGCCTCTCCAAGACCGGCCCGGGCTAAAGCATCATGTGATTTTCCTTTACATCACATCCCTCCATCCCACCCGCGCATCGAAAGCAGTGATAGACGTCCGCTTGTCCCACGCATGGGCTGAATCTCTTGCTATAAATTACGAGTGTTGTGATGGTTTGTATTAGGCAGTCTACGTGAGAAACAAACCAGGGGTAGAGCGAGGGAGTTCGGGAGATTCTGAGCGAGTTGAGAAAAATGAGAGCCTAAAGAGGAGAGATATGAGTAGAAAAGAACATATAAAAACTACTAGCTATAAAAAATATAGTATATAAGTAGAAAAGAACATATAAAAAACTACTACTTTCATCTGGAATTCCGATTTCAAATTTCCGTTTGTAGTATATAAGTAGAAAAGAACATATAAAACAGAGAATGTAAACCGATAAGGGCATCTGCAATGGTGTAGTCAACTACTAGCTATAAAAAATGTACATGTCATCTATAGATAGCTAATAGACAACCTCTCCAATGGACTAGCTATAGCATTGTCTACAAAATTAAATATGGGCCCATATGTAAGAGGTGATAAATGCCTTGGAATCAGCTATAGCCTGACTACTAACATCGGCACCCTTAGGGCATCTGCAATGGTGTAGTCAACTACTAGCTATAAAAAATGTACATGTCATCTATAGATAGCTACTCCCTCCAGGTGCAAAAAAGATGTCGTTTTGGACATCGACACGGTCTTCAAAACACAACTTTGACCGCTAATTTTTATTATAATATATTTATAAAACTCAATAAAATTGTAATATTATGAAAATACTTCTCAAGACAAGTCTACACATATAATTTTTATGTATCTAATTTAAATATTTAAAAATATATTGATAGTCAAAGTTTTAGAAGTTTGACCATCACCATGTCCAAAACGACATCTTTTTTGCACCTGGAGGGAGTAATAGACAACCTCTCCAATGGACTAGCTATAGCATTGTCTACAAAATTAAATATGAGCCCATATGTAAGATGTGATAAATGCCTTGGAATCAGCTATAGCCTGACTATAAGTTAGTAGTCAGTCTATATCTCTATCTTCTTTTTCTCTCATCCACCTAAGCAAAATGCTGAGTTGGCATCCTTATAGTAAGCTGAAGTGGCACCATTGTAGATGCCCTTAGGCTATTCCTAATGGGTAGTATCATACTCATTAATTAGATGTCACATAGGGATTTTTGCTAGGGATGGCAACGGGTATATACCCGGCGGGTATCACCACCCCGTACCCGTACCCGTGGTAGCAAAATCCACCCGCTACAATACCCATACCTGTATACGGGTACAAAATTTACCTGCACGTACCGTCGCGAATGCGAGGACCATGAGTAACCCGCACCGAAAGTCGACTCGTGTTTCATGACAAAAGTTCTATTTTGTTTGCATATAGTACTCATATTTCGAAGGGTTACACAATATGATTGTATACAATATATAATATGCTGGGCCCGGTAAGATCGTATGCTATCATATTAACTGTACTAAAACAAAGTTGTGCATGCTTTCGTTTATGTCACCTAGCTAATGTATTAATTGACGCCTTGACGGTATGTGATCATGTAGAACAAAGGTAGCTAATGATTTAGCGACACCGACCCATTGGTTAACACCAAATGCTTGACAAATGGTAGTAGAGATCCCTACCCCAAAAAACATTTTCGATCTCTTGTTTAGTTAGACAACAAAGAAATTTAGCAACTTTTTCACTCTTGTTCACACCTATATATACATGACATATTCCATATTAGCCACCCATATGTAACAGGGGACCCGCGGGTAACATGAGTAATGCGGATCCGTGCAGTTCTACCCGCTGGGTAATAGTTTTTGCCCGTTAATATACCCGCGGGTATGAAAAACGGTTCATACCCGGCCCCTAATAGAGTAAATACCCGTCGGGTTTCGGGTTTCGGGTCCCCGTTGCCATCTCTAATTTTTGCTGATGTGGCAAAGCAATAAATAGGAGGGAGAAGAAAGCTGTATCTTGAGCAAGATACTGCTTTGGCACGATATCTTAGGCTGTGGCACAGAATCTAACGCATTGGGCCCACTTTCATAGACACAACATCACACCAATTAATTATTTTAACCATATAAGTATGACACTATGCATTGTAGAGAGTGTTTCTTCAATGCAGTATCATACTTTTCATCCTATGTGGTATTTTTGGATATTGGAGTATGATACTTTGCACTGGGAATAGCCTTATAGTAAGCTGAAGTGGCACCATTGCAGATGACCTTATAGTCAGGCTATAGCTGATTCCAAGGCATTTACCACCTCTTACATATGGGCCCATATTTAATTTTGTAGACAATGCTATAGCTAGTCTATTATAGAGGTTGTCTATTAGCTATCTATAGATGACATGTACATTTTTTATAGCTAGTAGTTGACTACACCATTGCAATGGACTTTTTCAATGGTGCCACTTCAGCTTACTATAAGGGTGCCAACTCAGCATTTTGCTTAGGTGGATGAGAGAAAAAGAAGAGAGGTATAGACTGACTACTAACTTATAGTCAAGCTATAGCTGATTCCAAATCATTTATCATCTCTTATATATGGGCCCATATTTAATTTTGTAGACAATGATATATCTAGTCCATTGAAAAAGTTGTCTATTAGCTATCTATAAATGACATGTGCATTTTTTATAACTAGTAATTGATTACATCATTGCAGATACCCTAAGAAAAGAGAAGAAGTAAAAGTGAAAACCGTCAGCATGTATGTCCTATCAAAAGTCAAAGCTACGAGCCGAGCACCCAGGCCACAAATTTCCGTTCCAAGTTCCAAAAAAAAGTTTGAGAACGAAGAGAAATACTAGTAATACTAGTTACATGCCCGTGCATTGCTACGAAAAACAAAATTGATAACGAAAAATAAATATTAAAAAATAAAAAAATTAATTCACAAGATCAAACATCTATCTTTAACGCTTCGTTTCTTGCGAAAGCTGGCTAATTAAAGCAACGCTTCGTTTTTTGCGTAGGGCAATTAAGCAGGATAATTAATGGCGTGGGTAGTACTCACCACTGCCACCAACTGTTGCTTTATAATAGTAGAGATATAAGAAGAGCTCGAACTCCAAGCATGTGTACGCTAGCGCACCACACGCATCATCGAGCAGCTTAGGTGCGGCGGCTGGCTGTGTCCGCCAGAATTTACGCACAAAACGCCCAGAAACGGACGTACGCCGCATTAAAACGCGCCCAGGAAAAAAGACGGTGCTTTACCAAAGCAGCAGCAGCTGCCGCTACGCCGCCGCGTTCGCGAGTGACGAGCCGTAGCCCGTACGCCGCCGCGCGGTGGGGGAGGAAGAAACGATCGAGACGAAACGGCTGACGCCTATTCGCGGCTGGCGTCCTCACGGCCGGATTCACTTCCTCAGTTGCTTCCCCTCACAAGACTGACAAGAGAGACGAGACGTGAACCCACGGATTTCCAGCCGTTCCGTTCGGCTCGGTTCGGTTCGCCCGCCGAGCCGGGGCTCATGATTGCGTTCTGACGCGGCGGGCCCCACCGCTCCCCGTTTGACCACCAAAAAAAGCGCTGACAGCCGGGCCCGGCCGTGAAATACCGTATCTAGCCCTGGCGGCGTGTCCTGACGCCGAGGGTAAAACGGGGAGAGGTGGGCGGTAAGAGGTAACTCTCCGGAACCCCCCACTCCCAGCGAGCATTACGCATGACATTACATTAAGCAGCCGAGGCAGCCACAGCAGCGGCGGCAGTAGCAGGCTAGCAGCGGCTGCGTTCAGGCTGCTACTTCCTCCCCAGAAATATTAAACAATCGAGCGAGCGAGCGAGCAGCGGCCGCGTGAACAGCCAAGTGAACTCCAAACAAATCCCGACCCCTCGCAGATCCGGAGGCGGCGGGGTGCCGATGACGAACGGGTTCGGGGGAGGAGGCGGCGGCCTGGGGGGGACGAGGGTGCCGACGTGGAGGGAGCGGGAGAACAACCGGCGGAGGGAGCGGCGGCGGCGCGCGATCGCGGCCAAGATCTACGCCGGGCTCAGGGCCTACGGCAACTTCAACCTCCCCAAGCACTGCGACAACAACGAGGTGCTCAAGGCGCTCTGCAACGAGGCCGGGTGGACCGTCGAGCTCGACGGCACCACCTACCGCAAGGTAATCAATCGATTCGTTCCGCCGGCCGATCTTTGCGTGATCCTGTAGCTCTGCGCCGTGGCTGGCGGTGGTGGTCTGGTTGCTCCACAGGAGCAATCTTGGCTACGACTGCGATCTGCGAATCTCTGGAGCGTGTTCGTTTTTTTGGTTTGGCTTCTTGGGATATGCACGTTCTGTTTTGCTGGGATTTGAGCTGTTTTCATGGCGGAGTCAGGGAGATGGCATGCGGCTCTGTCCAGGAGTGGGAAATACAATGTGGTGATTGTGTTGCTTCAGATGAGTGATCTTTTTTTAGAGAGAGGTACAAAGGAATGATCTTGGACGCGCTAAGTTCGATGCGCATATGCCTTAAATCTGTTGTCTTTGGAGCAAAATTTTCCTTGCTTTGAGCTATTTTGTTTCTTCGGAGATTCTTGGTTTTGTTGGTATTTAGGCTGTTCTGATGTCAGAGTCTGGGAAACAGGGGCTAGATTTAGGAATGGGGAATGCACTGTGGCTTCCTCGGTTGAGCATGCTCCGAATTAGGATTTTTCAAAAACAAGAAAGCTCTAGAGTTAGGAGACCGGAAAGATTATGTTTTTTTGAACGCATTTCAATTGAGGAGCGAAGGGATATTTTTGGGGATGACCTTTTTTGCTTGCCATAGAATCTTTTCACAATAATTCGCAGTACTCTGTCTTGCCACGTTGAGGAGGTTACACTTTTATGTGTTTTTTTTCCCTGAAAATTGCCACATTTTATGATGGTCCGTGGAAAGAGGGTATAGTCCAAAGCTGCTAAGGTCAGTTGTTGAGATAAATTTTAGAGGTGAAGTCATAGACAGATATGAGCATGACAGAGTTACTGCATACTTACATCCGGGAAGAATGTGAAAAGAGGGGTTCACAACAGAAAACCACGAAGCGCAGTGCAAAATGGCATCTTATGCACATGCTACCATTGCTTTCAGCAATCAAAAGCTGTGCTTTTGAGTTTGGTGTAGAATAGGTTAGTATTACAGGACAAGGGTATTGGCATAGGCAAGTTCTGTAAGGTATACCCACAACAACTAGGTCTTGCAATTGTCGTACTGTGGATTGATTGTCTTTGGTCTAAGCGGCATGCAGCAGTTGTGTTTACTTGATTGTTAACATTACACCGTTCAAGTGATTGCCTTGTTTTTCTTTTCATTGGAAAGACCATTCAGTAATTGTTAGATGTACTTTTTCACTAAGAAGCAGATTGACTTTAGATAGATTTACCTAGATTGATGTTGCATATAGTTTTACACGCTTTTGAGCTAAATCTGTCAACTTATTGCTAGTAATTGAGCAGCTTGAGGATTCTTTCGATTTACAAATGCCGTAATCCATTGGTACTAAAAATAAATAAAATTTGAGAAGTGTTGCAACTAATCCATCTGATGCTATTACATAATTTATATGAACTTGCCTGTCTATGGCATGTTGAGATTATCATGTTATGTTTCAAAATTGGCGCTTTCTGTTCAGATTGTGCCCTCATTTGTTTGTAGAGATTGCCTAGATTCTGGAAATTTCCTTTCTTATAAAAAAAATCTGCTATACAATTGTTGACTTTTTGCCGTTGCAGTTAAATTTTCTTTGGATGGAAGAAATTACAGAGTTAATTGTGTTCTATTTGTCCATTTTTCAGGGATGTAAACCTCCTCCACAGGAGCGTCGTGGTCCAATTGGAAGGTCTGCTTCACCAAGCCCTTGCTCTTCATATCAACCTAGTCCAAGAGCCTCATACAACCCAAGTCCTGCATCCTCCTCCTTTCCGAGCTCTGGATCCTCCTCCCAGATCACTCTTGGTGGAAACAACTTCATTGGTAGTGTCGAGGGAAGCTCCCTCATCCCATGGCTGAAAAATCTTTCCTCGAGTTCCTCGTTTGCCTCCACCTCTAAGTTCCCGCAGCTTCACCATCTCTATTTCAATGGAGGTTCCATTAGTGCACCAGTGACACCTCCATCCAGCTCCCCAACTCATACACCTCGCATTAAGACTGATTGGGAGACCCCAAGTGTTCAGCCACCATGGGCTGGGGCAAATTATACATCTCTTCCCAACTCCACACCGCCGAGCCCCGGTCACCAGATTGCCCCAGACCCGGCATGGCTAGCAGGGTTTCAAATATCTTCTGCTGGACCCTCATCTCCGACGTACAACCTTGTTTCACCTAATCCGTTTGGGATTTTCAAAGAGACTGTTGCCAGCTCTTCAAGAGTGTGCACCCCTGGACAGAGTGGTACATGTTCCCCAGTAATGGGTGGCATGCCAGCTCATCATGATGTTCAGATGGTTGATGGTGCCCCAGATGATTTTGCCTTTGGGAGCAGCAGCAATGGCAACAACGAATCACCTGGACTGGTGAAGGCATGGGAGGGGGAGCGGATACACGAGGAGTGCGCCTCGGACGAGCTGGACCTCACCCTTGGGAGCTCGATGACTCGTGCGGATCCCTCCTGATCGAGCTACAAGAGTGTCTCTTCTTCACCTGGGTTTATTTTTCATATTTATTTGGACGGTGTTCTTGTGTTTATAAGTTCAATGTTTGTAGAAAGAGAGAAGGGAATTCAGAGATCGTATCATGATCCTCTGCAGATGATATCCATCCTCTTTCGGGGGTCTGAACTTATTTTAGCTTATGCAACTTGTTAACTTATTACTTTTATTGTTTCTTCGTTTCCTTTCTTTTTTCTTTTTAAATTTTCTTGAGAAATGGAACGGGAAAAATGCAAGGGAAAAGGAATGCTCGCAGGAAACCTTAGGCGAGTTGAAGAAATGGTGGATATCATTCATCCTTCGGGATTAGTTGCAAGCCCTGTGGCATTCATGTGCTCTTCTTGTAAACAAGTCTCAGTTGTCCTTGATATGACTATTGTCGCTGTACTTCCGTCAGACGTGTGTACATTGTATGTGGATCATTCATTGATTCTGTTGGGCCTTTGCTGATTAATGTTATTACAAGTTCAAGTTTCTTTTTTAGGATATCTGTTCAAGCCAGGCAACAACAACGCGTTCTCAGGTACAGTTTGTGCATGACCAGATGACCAGGAACAGGGCTACCATTCGCCATGAGATTGAGAACTCAAAGCAACAGTTTTGTTTGTTTGTTTTGTCAACAGTAAACGTGGCTGTTTCGCTGTCCAGTAAGCGTGTCGGGTGATTCCATTGTTACTCACGGTAGCTCACCATGATGCTTGTCTCAAAAATCAGTGCAATTGTACGGGGAGATTCTCGCAGCACAGTATTCTGCTAGGTGATATTACTTGCACAGTTGCAGATAGTGGTGTGTGAGCGTACCAAGTACTATGAATGACTGCGAGAAACGTGCAGAGGCACCCCCGACCAAAAAACCTCTAGGGCCCGTTTGGTTCAGGGAAATGAATTGGATACATGGAAATGATGCAGAGCCAAGAAAGAGGACGTGGCCACGAGAGGGCAACCGGATCCATGTAACCGGAGTCGGCGATGGAGGCGGCAGTGGCCAGAGTCGACGATGAGGAAGGAGGGACGGATCCAGAAGACGCTAGATCCAGAGCCGAGGAAGAAGAAATACAGCGATATCGATGTCATTTTCGACGGATCTGGAGAGGAAGGCGGCCGCCGCGTCGGCACAGCTTGAGCGGCGGATCTGAAGGAGAAGACTCATTGCCCCCGCCCCCGGAGGAAGGGAGGAGTCGCCGGCGATGGAACCACCGGAGGAGGTGTGGATGCCCGCCCGAGGAGGCGGAGGGGAGGACTTGCCGCGGGGGGCGTCGGATGGGAGAAGGCGCCAGAGAGGGGGCCGCCGGGCGCCGGCAATGGCCACCGGAGCACGAGTTGGAGGAGACGAGTCCAGGTGTCGAAGGCTCCAAGCTCCCCAGTTTGAGATGCTAGTTGTCCCCCAATTCAGCTGAAATTGCTCCTCGATTCCAATTCCTAAGGACACCCAACAATATTTCTATACTTTTTCTCTTAATATAAATTATATAAATTTTAAAATAAACGAATGATAAGTAGTCACTATCTATTTTTTATTTATGTTTTAATATTTATATAATTTTTTTTTAAAAAAAGTATAGAAACATCTGATTGAAAATATCCAATTCCAATTCAACCTAACGGGGTCTTACATTGTATGTACCATGGTTATCCCGCATGAAATTATTCTCAGATAGCTAGTCCAAGGTCTGAATTTGAAGAGAGTCATCTCTTGACTGACAATTAGTCTTCTTTGAGATCGATAATTAACCACAATGATAATAGCCTAACCTTTGTTGAGTGTCAGGAAGTCAGCATCCATTATGTGGGGGGCTGGTGATCGGATCAGCTTGATCCCAGTCTGCCAAATCAGAATCTCAGTAGTGTGTCATCAATGAAGACACAGCGGCCGTCCATGCAGGCTTGTCATCATGATGGAGCAGCTATTTGCACAAAAATGTTCAGGAGCGGCGAGCCCAAAAAATTCTGGGAAAGAGGTCTCATGTACATTACGCAGCACAGGGTATTATCAGTGCCATCATCATACAAATTAGTTGGAAAATACAAGTCCAATGCATGGTCTTGTACGGTGCCGCCAAAAGGAAATAAACAACGGTACATCACGACGTAGGAGTCGGTGCTCACGAACATGCTTAAAACAGGAGGACTCGAGGAGAGGAGATTTACGTATTGTTAAGAGCATATACGCCGAAAAAAGCAGCGGGCAGCTTAAAAAACGATATAGATGAAAAAAGGAACTAGAGTGACAATTCATGCAGCTTTTGTCTCAAAAAATGTAGCAATGATCTGATGGCTGAGAACAAACGTATTTTCCTTTCATTTCTCTCGCGATCGTAATTGTATGTACAACATCTAACAATAGCTTGTGGCACTGGATAGATGATCTATTTGATGGGTGTACCAATGAATGGCGCACTGTACAGTTGCTTAATCGCCACCCAGGAATAAGCAAAGCTTGCAAAGCAAGACCTAGAGATACCGGAGGGTAATCACCCGGGGACACAATGTGTGCCAGAAACCTAAAGACGAGATTTAACTTTCGATCTTGTCAAATAGAATGGATAGAGCTCTGTAGAGAGTGGCCGCAGCAGGGGGCCTGACCAATGAGCCAAGAAGGATTTCTGATGCCTCAGTTGGACCACCATAAAATCGGGCATTTTCTGAGTTTCGAGTTGATACCACACTTCCATTAAGCGCACAGCCCACAAAGGCACTTGTCAGAGAGAAAAAAAAGAGAGCAGAAAATGACTAAAAAAGGAGATAATGAGACAACAATTGCGGATACTAATCGAGTAGAGTTTTAACAGACGTATTCATCATTGACATCAACAGTATAAATTTAACGTTCCAAACAAACACTGGAAACAACTACAATCAATTGGACATCAATATGCATCCAACTGTAATAACTGAAACCATATGAAGTGATATGTGCTGCAACATTAAAAATAGCAAATTATGCTTAATTGCTCTACTCTTCGCCATTTACAGAAGCATGGGCATACAGTTAATACTAATAATGTGACTAAAAATTCCATTGCATTTATTTTAGTTCAACAGTCAGATTTGAACAAAAAGCTGCAATGCCATTTATCATATTTCTGTTACGAAGATACACAAATAGGCAAATTAAATGCGTTTCATAAGTCATATGTAACAATGTACCTCTCAGGCATTAAGCACCACATATTGATTTATTAAATTATCTCAACGTACTACTCTGAAGCTGCTACCTGCAATACTTGACCATGTTTCCCTTTATTTAACTGCCTGGAAGTACAACTTTGCAGATGCTATAGTGTCAGTTATTTGCTGCCATAAGCGACATCCATAACTAGGGTATGTGGCCACTGCAAATGGCCACATGACTGAAGTCTACCAATCATTTTTTTCAGAAACATAATTCTTGGTCTAAAATCTATCATAGGAAGTTTGAGTCAGAATGTCGGATGTATGTGTTAAAGAACAAGCTACTTTGTACAGCCGAAAGATATTAATGCCCAAACCATAATCTTGAAACTTCCATAGTAGAATACAGTATTTGCATGTACACTACAGTGCTGGGTGACAACTAGTTCCTGACAGTTATCTGCGAGAACAAAGCTCTCCTGGCAGCCACTGCTTGGCGAAAAGTCAACAGGTAGCAGATTAGAGCTGGTTGGAAACTAACCAACTTGGTGGAATCAGGAGTTGTAACTTGCCTTTTTACTGCAAGTGTCTAAGCCTAATGTGAAATAAGTGGTTCGCACTTCACAATCAATAATGCGAAATACATGCAGATTAGCGTGAATCATTCAAAACTCAGAATAAAAGGACCTAACATCTACTCCCTGAACTAGCTAATTTTCTAGAAAACTTGGTCCTGTCTAATTTTTTATGCTAACTAGTGAACAGAATAAGGAACATCAGAAGAGTTTTCCTGCTGCTACTAGTTTACACCATACCTTTGCTACTACTGTATGTGTAACAGGCAGCATAACCACCATCACCAGCACGAAAATCAGCCTCTGCCACTAGTCCAAGATGACCAGCAGAAGCACTAATACCAGCCCCAACTAACAGATGTGCATTTCCACTAAAAGTTTTGATGGCATCAGTGTTCCTCAGAACAATAATGAAGTCAGCTATCTCACCTCCAGCCTGCAAGGTGCAATACGGGCAAATGTTTCATGTATTAGCAGGTCATAGTTATAATAATAAACAAGCATCTTTGATGAAAATTCACTTGACAGGTTACTATGACCTGAGCTCCATATACAACACCACAAGTAGAGATGGCAGAAGGAGGAGACCAGGAACCATCAGCTCGTCAGCAACAACCAGGCCAGTACATATTTTGTACGTTACCATCATTCTAACCATTACCACAGTAATTATTGCAAGGCCTTTTGCTTGTCTAAGAATCAAATCAGGGATGGATTTCTCTGGCTTCAGCTTTCCCACCTGAACATTGCATTAAAACATAGAAAATTTGATGAGTGTTGTTCTAATTGACTCCATGCGACTGACTGAATAAGCAGATGGGGAAAAAAACAAGCTTTAGACATAATTGTGATCTAAAAATTAACAAACATTTGATCAGCTTATGTAAACTGAATCTATGAAACAGTGAACACTGAAAAGATCTATTGATTGCTTCAGCAGCAGCATATGGTGAAACTTAGTGTAGTGTAAAAAGAGAAGGTGGAATTTGAATGGACTAATTTAATGTTGTCAAATCCATAAAGGAATGAATTCATTTCAGAAGGGACTTCCACAAGTGGTGCAAAGCTTATGTCTGTCTAACAAACGTAAGATAGAGGATGCATAAGAATGATTCCATGATTTGGACAAATAAAATCATCCTGTAAATTAGAATAAATGTTCCTATTACTTGTATGGCGGTACAATATACAAGGTGCCTAGAGAAGTTAGGTAGTTAGGTTTTACAAGCTTGTAGAGAACACTGATTTATCAAATACTTGGGAAGCATGAATGTCAAATTTTTTACCTTGCGCATATAAGAATTCAATCATATAGGTACTTACGTAGGCCTGTAATGGGTTAATAAAACGAATGTTGTTTAGTGTAATTTAAAGGTTACAAAGAAAAAATGGTCGGGTATCTTCCAAGAGACAGAGAACACTGTTCAAATAGTTGTCAATAGAGCCAAAGAAAACGTGGTTGAGTTTACTTTTGCTTCTAGGAGAGTAGTCTAGGTGGTGGGCTTCCCTTGGTTGTGCTTGTGGTTGTTCCCCGGGAAACGCCCTTGTGGTTGTTGCTAAAGGCTGTGCCTTGTACTTTGTTTTTATGCTTCTCGTCTTAATTGATTAGGTAGAGCTCCTGCCACCAGTTTCGAAAAAAAAAAAAAATGGTCGGGTGAAGTTAGGTTTGCTAAGAACTTGGGTTAGATACTACTGTAGCACAAATCTAACAGAGTCTAAAATGGACCAAAACCACAAGGTTAATATATCGAGTGGCCCAATTATCTCCGCCCCAACATTGCTGAAATGGGTTGGAATACGAAATGACACAGTGGGGCTAAGGTTGTTTAGGGTTATAAACCAAATGCAGTTTAGGTTGTGTTGGGTACGGTTCAGCTGGGCTTGAGATTTACAACTGTACATAAGAGTTCCGTTGACTTTTGGTTGGTTTCTAGTTCCTACCCATTAGCAGGGTGATACTGATGTAACAGGGTAGACAATGAATACTTCTAGCATTTAATAGCTGTTGATTGACCAGAGATAAGTTTCAAGAAGAAAACAAAGGCACAAGAACATTTATTTCATAGAAAAAACGGTGATATACAAGAGAATACTGATACAATGGTATGGTAAGCAACCAAATTAGTTAAAATGAGCAGGTACTAAAAGTATCGGATAGGTATACCTTACAATACCCATGTATGGAATTTGTAGCCTTGTATATCTCATACTCCATTGTGTGTGCCCATGGGAAATTTAGCCACGACCTCAATGTGCTCAGGTCTGTCAAATCTTTAGTTGACAGTTGACAAGCATGATGTTGTGTGCGCGGTTTCGTAGATTGTAGTGGTGGTTAAGACGACGGAGCGGAGGCCTTAAACGGCGACGTTCCGGCGCCGTCGGAGAAGATGTTCACGGCAGCAAGGGAGCTGCCGCATGCAACAGGGAAGGGAGAAGAAGATGCGGGAGGCAACAGAATACCTGTTGCTTGCTTTCTTTTATTCCTGACTTGGCTATATATAGCCCAAAGCTAAACATGGCAATCCTTAATAAAATAGCAACTGACGTTATAGATGGAAGCCAATCAATTAGGCAACCCAATTACCAAAACTTAATCTAGGAAAGAATAAATCTGCCATCCACGCTGTGCCAGCCAACACGCCGGCATTGTCAGGTTCTGGGGCGCCGCACATAGTGGGCCCCATCGAACCTGACACATGACTGATCTGATTCATCAAATAAGGTTGAATATATGCAAGACGTACTCCGCAAACATCACAGACCCTCTGAGGATCTGAAGACCTGAATTTTGGAGGCATCAAGCTTCTACCCTTTGAACAGCCAGCACAAAATATCCCACCACAGAAACGACAGTGATGGTGAGAGCAAATTATTGGATGAAAATACGCTCCACAAAGCATGCAAGAAGGAGCAGCACTATCAGGCAACCACTTTGTTGGTTCTGTGTCAAGGAGAGCATGTTCAGGACCATCACTGGCATCCGCAAGTGTTTGAGCCTTGTCCTTCAAAGCCTCTTGAAGAAGAAAATGTGAAATCAGTGACACTCATGTTATAAATAGCACTTGTTATATTTAATATGATGCAAATGGCCAGAATATATAGAGTACATGAGGGTACAAAAAGAAAGCTTATGTAAGGTAATACCTAAACAAGAAAAACTTATATAAGGAAAATCTATATATGGAGTCTATATAAGACAATATTTATATCCTTAACACTCACAAAAAATACAAGGCGTATGCAATAGCATTGCATTTGGAAAGGGTTGACATTAAAATAGAAAAAATCCAAAGTCCTGGTCTTGAAGTAGAGTCTTAGTATCCAACTCTTGAAAAATATATACATAGAGAGTCTATATAAAACAATATTTATATCCTTAACATCTCAAAATCATATGATGCAATAGATAATAATTTATCTTTTCCTGCAACAACCATTTCAGCAAGCACATTCCCCATTGTCATCTCCTTTTTTTCTTCATCAACATCCCACTTATATTCTTCTTCTGGGAAGTACCCACCATTAGAACCAACAAATCCTTTTTGCCACTCCTCATGATCATGTTTTGTCATAGGTGAAACAGGAGGTGGTACCCATATGCCTGTTTGTTCACGGAGTGGGCAATCATAATAGATGTTTTCTCCTGATTCCTTCATGCTTATCACGGCGTCGCCTAGGCGCCGACTAGGCGTCCAGCGGCGGCCGGGCCTGCCTCGTCGCCGCTCGCCGCCGCTCGACGATCTGGCGTCGCGGCGCGGGCGCCTAGGCGTCGGCCAGGTTGTCTGGGCGGGCGCCTAGCCTTCGGATGAAGAGTAAAAGGGGACCGAGCGACCCAGCGAATGAGGAAACGGGAGGAGAGACCGAGGGACCGACCGAACGGGTGGAGAAGAGAGGCGTTGAGGCGGAAACCCTAGCTTCGGGCCGCCGCCGCCGGCGGTAATCCTCCGCCTCCCCTTCCCCGTCCGCTCTGCTCCTCCTCTGCGACGACTGGTGATGCTCCTCCTCTGCTCCACACCCGACTGTGCCGACCGAATGCCGGATTATGCTGAGTATTTGAGTCACTAAGTAGTAGTAGTAATCTTGAGCATCGATCGAGTATCAAGTAGCTTGATCGGCCGAATCGAATGCCTTTCCTTTGGTTGATGTACTGTGTGATTACTGAATATTGAGTTGAGTAGTAGTAGTACCGAGTAACTGGAGTATTGAGTTGAGTAACTATTGATACTGTTTATTTTAGCTTGTATAAAAATGATTGATGATATGGCTTGATCACACCAAAGATTCATACAAGGTACTACGCACATCTTGTTGTGCTATTTATTTGCATTCCTACAAGGTATATATGTTATATACATATATGTGATATGGCTGCGAATGCAATTTTATTACTAGTATTTTTGGTCGCCTAATCGTCGCCTAGGCGGGCGCCTAGGCGTCCAGGCGCCCCGAAGGCGATTCGCCTCGCCGGGGCGCTGTGATAACCATGGATTCCTCTATGGTGCTCATTTCACCATTGCATTCATAAACATTACCAACACCAAGGCTGCCTGCTGTGCTACTTATGTCAGGATGATCATTTATTTCTTTCTCGAATACATCGATTTCCTGATTTTCACAATAAATCATAGCCAGAAATAATATTGATAAATCCAGAATAATACTTTAATACAAATTATTTATTTGGGCAGGAATTAGAAAAAATAATGAGGCATAAACAAATGATTACTATTGTAAGGATTTTCCACTCATTGATCATGGGTAAGGCATGCGTTCCCAAGCATATACATCTAACATGCTTCTCAACATACAAGATTAGGGAAGAAAATTGAGCGGATTTGGCCGGATAGTGGCATTTTCATATCCGCTCACATTTTTTTCACCCGGATACGGATACAGATACGGATAATTTAAAAACGGATTGAATATTGAATTGATATCGGATAATAATAAAACGGATAGTAATCGGAGTCGGATCGAAAACAGAAACGAAACCAAATATTTAGTCGGATATTACATAAACACCAAAACACAAGTTTTAACACAGAATATTAGGATTTAGAGTACATAATGCATAAACATAACAAAACTTATAGAATAGTGTTCAAAACAAACATAACGTAATGAAATCTTAACATAGGAGCATATTGTTCAATGTTCATAGATAATTTGCATATAAAGCGTGTGATTTGGCTAGGGTCGGCGCGTAGGCTGCCGCTGCTCGCTGCTTGGAGACTTGGAGTCTTCAGTCTTGGACGCTTGAGCCTTGGGGTACCAGGGTGGGCCTGCTGCCCTGCTTTGAGTATACGGATATCCGGATACCAGATACCGGATATCCGTATCCGCTCCGTATCCGTCGAATATCACCTCCCCCATATCCGCTTCGGTATCCGGCTGCCCGATCCAGATAATTATCCGTATCCGTATCCGATAAATATCAGATTTTTTTGCCATTTTCCTAAAAGCGGATACAGGATACGGATATTATCCGCTCCGTTTTCATCCCTATACAAGATAGTAAATTCATCTCTTTATCTTTCCTTGCAGAGTAGCATATGCATGTAAACAAACAACACACCACTAAAGTATTTAAACACACATAAAGTGTAAAAATTGCTTGGAAAACTTGTACTTTGTGCATCCTTCCAGTGGCAAACCTTCAATCTACAGCCTTAGCAAACTTCAATCTACAACGCAAATGCAGAAGTGAGAATTTGTTGGGCTCGCACCCTCTACAGTCTACATCCGCAACAACACGTAAAACAGCCACTCGCCGCAACAACAGAACAGCACAATCTTCCAAAAAAAAAAAAAAAAAACTCCAACCTTTTTCACCACGTGCTCAATGTGACGGCCCGCCTTTTTAGGGGCAGATCCAGACGCCTGATACCTACCTGTGATGATTAGCTGCCAGAACTAAGCATATTATTGCTGTGCAAAAGTCAAATTCCAACATTTTTATTCAATATAAGGCCTAACGGCCGTGGTTTTTAAGGTAAGAGGGCGCAAGAGGCCCGAATAACTTACAAGCAAAACACCGACAGCAGCCTGAGCAAAAGACTAAGACCTCAAAACCAAATTGCCATCTACGCACTTCGAACGCTTCCAGCCTTCTTCAAACTCCGAGAGGTCGGGGTTGCAAGGGGTGAAATCACGAGTACTCAACAAGTCGCATTTAAAACACCGAATATTACATGCAAGGGTGTAGCACAATATTGGCACAAGGTTAAAGTATTTGTGGATGCATTTTATTTGTAATATCATTTTACATTTTAAAACACAATCCATAATAATAGTAATCCAGGGGGTTCCATTCACAAAGTCATCACCATTAAACCACATCACCATTAAACCACATTCTCAAAACATGCACCAAGATCTACTTCGAGCTAGGTTACTGATTCACCCCAATTAAACTTAGCTTCATTTCACCGGAAGCACGCGTATTCAATACCATTTATTCACTCGCAGAGGTGTTCACTTTTTACCCACAAGATTCCACGATCGTTAATGCCAACTCGAGTTTAACACGCAACTTATATGCGCTAAGCAATGGACGAGGTTATCATAGCTGCTGGACATTTCCCTCTTCAGTCCCTATCCCAGAGAGTTTTGCTCCACATTATCCCGGTCCCCACTTCTGGCCGCTGGAGTGCTTGGTCCCGCCATCGTGGCACTCTACCGCTGTGAACCCAATGCCACAGCTTCTGCGGCACACTGCTTTACTCCCATAATCATTGGACCATCTCCCACACCTGGGAAGGTAACCTCGCTCCTATAGGTATTCCGAGGAAAGTACAATGTACCGAGCTATGTTGAGTCAAGCCAACGGTTGACCGCCCAACCTGTGGTTGAACGAGTTCTTAAGTTATTTACTTTGCTCAAGGGGATTATTATCCTTATATTGCCAAAGACCAAGCCTTTTCCGATCCATTAACCCCTTCCAGATCCGCTGCATCGGCCACTGCATAAACCTAAGGCATCAATCATCACCGGGATTGGAACTCATCCACTCCGGATTTATCCAATTGGCCCCTCAAACCGTAGCACTTTTCCAAACAGACCGAACCAAACGCTCTGGCAGCCTTTTTCATTTCCATTATCAAAAGCATTTGACTAAACTAACAGATAATAATAATTAATATAGGAATATTAAGTAACCTAAGGTTACAAGGATATAATTAGGTTCAATATTTTTCAAGAAGTCTCATGAGCAAATTGGCATTAACTTCAAGTATCATGTCATTCGAACATACTAGATTTGTGATATTTCAACATACAAAGAAAGTAATGCGAGAGAAAATAATAATTAACTATAATAAGGCATGAATAGGTTCAACATGTTCAAAGGTGTATATTGTTCTTTGGTCGTGGCGGATCTGACGGACGTAAGTGTCGTTGATGCTTGAAATCGCTTGCTCGTCCGCCTCCTGCTCGAACGCGACGGCTTCTGGAATTGTCCAACGTCCGGATCTAACGCGAAAAAGGACGAACGATAATAAAGAAACGAAAAACGAAAAGAAACTGAAAACGAAAACGGAAACGGAAATCGGAACCGGGCCGAGAGAGAGAAAGGAAGGGTGTTTTGGGCATTTGGGAATTTTGGAGACTCCGGATTGAGGAATGGAGGGCATTTTTGGACTCAGTGGCTCGAAACGGTTCGGAAAAGTATTTTTGGGGCATTTTTGGACTCTCGGATAATTTTGGGTATTTTTGGGGTATTTTTGGATATTAAAATGAATTAAAAAGGATTTTTGGAATTAAAATCCGAATATAAAATAAAAAGTCACTGTTCATTTGGGCCGCCAGCAACGTGCTTTTGGCCCACGAAGCCGCACGCTGCAAAGGCTGCACTTAATGTAAACTGAGGCCAAAGCACCGACAGCGTGGCCCAAGCAGAGTGAGAGGAGAAGGTCGCGAGCGGGCCAGGGCGCAGAGAGAGGAGGTGGTGACCTGGGCGCTGGGCACGGGTGTCTGCGAGGCAGGGGCCGATCGCTGGCCGCATGGCAATGACGGGTAGACCGACACGGAGCCGGGCGCGGCACGGAGTTGGGGAAGAGCGTGAGCCATCCTAATGCTCTAGTGGCACGGGCTCACATCGATCGGGGAAAGGTAGAGGGGCTCACCATGAGGCTAGGGGCTCGGCTGGAGACCGACTACGGCGAGTGGCTTCTGGCGCGGCTAAGCCGAGACGGAAGAAGCTTGTCAGGCGCGCTACTGGAGGCGTGGGAGAGCGAGGAGTGGGAATAGAGAGAGGTGGGCGGCGAGCTCTGGCCATTAATGGGGCCGGAGGAGGCTTATATAGCCAGGGAGCTGGGTCATGGTCTAATCATGGCGGCGGCGAAAATCCAAGGCCACAGCTGACGGGCGTAAGTGCCGGGGTTCGATTTTGCAGCGTAGCGCGACGATTTGAGTGCCCTAAGGGCCTTCAGGGCAAGCGAGGACGGATGGGGCCACACGGCGCTGCAAGAGAAAGTCGCCATGGCGGCAGGTGCTCACGGGGAGATGCACAAGTGCAACGCTGCACTCGTGGCGTGGCAGAAGCGGAAGCGGCAAGCGCGAGGGCGCGAGCGAGTAAGGCGAGGCGGCCTGCGCAGTGGCGCGAGGGAAGGAGGAGGTAAAGCGAGTGAAAGGGAAAGCGCCGAGTAAAACTTTCAAACGGGCAAAAACCGTAATTTAATCAAATAAATCCAAATAAATTCGAAAAAAATCCAAAAAAAATTCAGAAAAATCATAAAAAGCAAATAAAGTCTAATTTAAATCTGTTTTGAAAATTTTGGGGTATTTCACTCAACCCCTTAATCCTAAGCACCCAATGCAGCAATGCAGCATCCTTTCAACCTTAATGCGCCAATGCTACTGTTTAATCGGACGCGCACTTCTCCATTCTAGAAATAATTCATCGCGCGGTCATTCCAATCTACAGCGAAAGCGAGCTCAACGTAGGATAAACCGAGGAGGGGGGGAACTCGATTACCGCCTCGGGGGAGGGAGGCACCTCGGGCTCCTCGTCCCACCACACCAGCCGGTCGCAAACTCTAGCCTCGGCGGCGGGGCCGAACTGCGGGGGCTCGAGGTCGTACGGCTCGATCATAGGGTAGAGGCGATCGGTCCCCGCCATGCTACGGAGGATCGGCAGCCTGGCATGGGAGCTTGGGAGGATTCGAGGCGAAGGCTTGCGATCTGGGGCCTCTTGGATTTCGTGAGGAAGATCGCGAGTTGGAAGCGGAAGGAGGGAGACGGGGGAGAGAAGTTAAAATTTCCGGGAATTGTGTATTTGTGTTCGTATATTTTGCGCTTGAGCCCTTCGTACGAGTAGTATTTCGAGTTGCTGTGCTGCTCTGTTGGTCAGGCATTGGTGGACGACTGAATATATGCACACTATTTTTGTAGGAAAAATAAAAATAAAAATCCACACACATCTCAGCCCTGGACTGTGTTTAGATTTCAATAGACTATGGGGGGGGCTGTTTCGTTTTGTGATAAATTTGGAATGAACTAGAAGTAGTAAAAATCAAATTGAGTAGAAAGCCAAATACTTGTTAAATTCAATCAACGCCAATAAAGTTTAGTAAGACGACCATCGAAGGCAGCGTGGCACCCGCGTACAACCAAGTCGACATTGACTGCATCATTAGCGACGTCGCGGTGGTCAATGCATGTTTTTATTTAGTAGCTTCCTCTTAAATTTGCTCTCTCTAGAAAGCTAGGTTAGGAGGAGGGCATATTCAGTAAGCCGAGAGCATATTGTTCAGCTAACAATAACAAAGTACTTGTTGTGAGAACGAAGTGTTTTGTTGGAATCGGTAAAGATACTCACAACTAATCGCAATCCTCGAACTAAAAAGATTGAGAAATCTCTTGGTAAGCTTAAACAGATGCTTAAGCTTCAAGGCCCGTATGCAGTACCCCCCGTGAGTGGGTTGTTTCATCCTGATCTTACAGCTCAATCGGTGGGCCATCATAGCATGTTTTGGGTTTGTATGGGCTTGTTACTGGGAAGAGTCGAGCTGAGCTGGATCTTCATCTTAATGAAAATCAGCCAAATCATGTCACTTTATCAGAGATCCCGAGTTCCACTACAGGCTACGGTCCATTATATATTTACGAAGAATAAAGGGCTTTGTAGCAACCTCACATGCCCGCAACTCCGCAAGATCCATCACGGGCATGGGTAGTGACATGGTTCAAAATCTCAACGATTTTAGTCATCTGAACCGAAATTTGTTTCTTCGGTTGGGAATGAGATCCTAAATATTGACCGAATAAAGAAAAAAAAATTCAAAATGCTACAGTATTTTTAAAATCTCAGCGAGATCTCGGTGATTTCGGCCGAAATCTCAAACATTTTGACCGGATTTCATTTTTTATGGGCTGGATTTGATTGGATATGTGGTCAAGACTATCCACAAAAAATCCGGCCGAAATCTCGGCATTTCGATCGGATTTCAATTTTTTGTGGGCTGGATTTGATTGGATATATGGTCAAGACTATCCACAAAAAATCCGGCCGAAATCTCGGCATTTCGATCGGATTTCAATTTTTTGTGGGCCGGATTTGATTGGATTTGTGGTCAAGACTATCCACAAAAAATCCGGCTGAAATCTCGGCATTTCGATCGGATTTCAATTTTTTGTGGGCCGGATTTGATTGGATTTGTGGTCAAGACTATCCACAAAATTTTTTAAATTGTTTGACATATCTTTGACCATTTTTCAAAAATTCAAAAGTTGACCGAGATCTCGGTAATTTCGGCAGAAATATCAGAAATCTTGGTTGAAAATAACAGGATTTGAAATCTGGTTTTTGAATTTTGTTCGGATTTTGTTTGAAATTATGAGATCTAACCGAAATTTCGAATTTCGGTCATCTTTGAGATATAACCGAATACGAAATTTGAAACATTGTTTAGTGACGCCGCAGGGTCGCTATTGGTTTCCTTCCCCTTCTTGTGTCTCCTCCGGTGACCACCATGGACCATTTCTTGTGTTTCCTCCGGTGACCACCATGGACCATCTGTGGTCACCACATCATCGACCATCGCCATGGTACCCTATCATTTGTGGTTAATTGGGGATTAGACCTAGCATTAATAATGTCTCCCGACTAGTGGGCGCCACCAACTGACAGGGGGCAAAACAAACTTTGCACCTCACCTTCTCTCCTCTCTCAACCGGATATTATGTTTTAACGGTGTTAGTGTGTTTCAGCAAACAGCCACGATTCTGTATTACTCCCTCTGTTTCTTTTTATAAGGCGTATTTGGTTTCGTTAGGACAAGACTTTGATCAACGATTACTTCATTAATATATCATTTATGCAATACAAAATCATAATTATATATAAGTGCTTTTGAATACAAATCTGCTAATATCAATTTTGTGTCATAAAAATTATATGCTAATAGAGTAATTGTTGGTCAAAGCCTTGTCCTAACGAAACCAAATACGCCTTATAAAAAGAAACGGAGGGAGTATGTTTCAACAAAGGTAAAAAAAATAGGTGTTCTAGAGTATGCAACAAAAAAATCAGTGCCTGTAGCCAATTTTGTCTTGGAGAAACTATTACTCGAAACTGCTATGTATTGCTTGGTTTTCTGAAAGTTCAGAGGTCTATATCTTTTAACCCGAGCATCGAATTCACATTCCGTTTGAACCACTGTGTTTCTTACGGCAAGATCAGACAAATAACACACGCACCGCACATCTTTCAAGTTAGGTGAATTTTCCTTTTCTGCGAGGGAACATCTCCATTTGTTCCGATAACACTTTTCGTTAGGTTGGATTAGATTTGTTCCGATCTCTCTGTTAGGGACTACAGTTTGACCATCCGGGCCAGATAGCTGCGAGAGACATGAATCGAGCAGCTACAGAGCTGCTGCTGCACATTATTCTCCATGGCATGTCCTACTGAGTGGCTTTCAACTTCAGACAGAATCCACTACCAAGTACCAACCACCATATTGCACAGAATCAGACATATGTTGTCGACACAGCAGCCAGAATCACACAGAGAACTCGTGCTTCGAGCTTCTTGTTCAGAGAAGTGATCCAGATAGCCAATGACAACATTGTCCACAAGCTATTCATTGAAGAAAATTCAGCCAAGTGCTAGTACATGAACCTTCCAGAAGCTACCAGCTTGCCGCTTGGGCATGGGGCTCCCGGAACCTTAGCATGATCGGGAACATTTTTGTGGTCCGCTCCATTCTCCAATGTGCTAATAAACCAGCGACATTAGGAATCGCAAATCTATCCTTTATTAAAGATGGAAGGATTCCCGGCCGGAGGGTCTAGCCACGTGGCGCCACACCATTTTATGAAGAAGTTCCTTCGTTTCTCCAAATTACATATAGATTCCTACGAATTCACAAAGAGATCCTTTGCGATTTTTTGTGAAGGAAAAAAAAAATTCGGATTGCGTTTAGGTCCCCCGTTTGTTACTTTACGGAAAGAGGCTCCCGTTAAATACAAATCATGAACGAGCCATTTTCTAATTTTTAAGGATAGCGCTCAGGTCCAAAAATATAACAAATAGGTCCCCGCACCTTACATCCAGGTCCTTTCTCCGTTTTTCTCGAAAAAAATATTTCCGTGAACAGAAATACATGTGCATCTTTATCTTTAGACTTTTTTTTCCTCCAACTTAACCTCTAATATTTTCCCGTTTTTCGTTTGCGCGCACAGCGTGCACCGCGCTTGTTGTCCTAGTAGACCAGGAGGAGAAATCCAGAGGGAACCCTGCTGTCATGTACTCCTGCTCACAAATTTTAACAGCAATTAACTGAACCAATAACCATAAGGGAAAAAAGCAGATGCCATAATGTAAACATGAAGGATAATGGGTACGCTACTTTAGCATAAAATTTAAATTTTATACCGCTTGTCGGAATCCAGAAAAATATTTTTAAAATCTTCTATATATCCTGTACTAGTCTAGAAAAAACTAGTAGACACAGTAGAAATGATACCACAACATATCAAGTAAAATCTTATTTATTTAATTATCAGAGTTTACAACATAAATGAAGCAAAAATAAAACCGTTGTAGAACCCAGCAAATCTGTCATAAGCAATCGACTGGGGTAACGGCTTAGTCATCGAAAACCTCACTGGTGATGATGTGCTCCTCCTCTAAAAACAACATATAAGCAAGAGTGAGTACAAAAATACTCCGCAAGTCACACCAAAAATGCAATATTAATGTAAGGGTAACAACGGAAGGATGTATGGTTGATTTTAGCATAAAGAAGCAATTTTATAAATATTCTAATTAATTTTTTCAATTACATAACTTTAAAGAAATTTTATTTTTTAAATATCTTTCAACTCAGGAATCACTCATGGAGCTAACCCAATTTTCTTCATTGATGGACTCACTCCATCCCAATCTCATTTTCCCCCCAAAAGATCTATTTAAAAACAACAAATTCTAATATTTGAAAAGGCCAGCTCGGTATACCTGTAACCGCAAATGCGGCTAATCGATTACTTTACACTAGGCAGAGGCTGTACATCTTTACCCACAATATATGATTATCTCATTTTTGCCAAAATACACACTTTCTTTGGTGTGCAGCAGAGAAAATTACGACAATGCCCCTATAACGTTCCATCTAGTAATATGTCCGCTAAAGTTCCACCACTAGTAGGGTTAAAAGTGCCAAGTCCATAAGCCCCTTCTTGCGTCGTGTGGAGATTAACCATCCCCACATGCAACCAAATAGCATAACTAACAATGAAATGTCACAAAACGGACAGCCAGGTCTATCCCATACCAGACTTGTGTTAGCACTATTGCGCTTTACATTCGGTAGTTCACAGACTTGTCCTTAATTGACTAGGTGAGCTTTCAATAACCCAACAACTACCGGTCTAACCATTATCGCACAGTCTAAATCATGTTTTCATTTTAACCAGACCATTTTCATAGAATATGAATATCATGACTTTTTATTTTAAGATAATCTTATTTTGGAACAAATTTCTTAAAACATCCTAAATGTTGGGCCGATAGGCCGGGTGGAAATGGGCTGAGCGAGAGAGCTCGGTCCAAAAAAGAGATGGGATTTTTATTTTCGTTTAAATTTAAAATAATTAAGAAAAATATAAATAGCTTTTAATAAAATACTAAAAGAGTTCAAAAATTCTAGAAAATTTTCTCAAAAATACTTTGAATTATTTTAAAGCCAAAATATACAAATTTTGGGGTGTTACACCTCATAGCCAAGTAACCATTGCAAGTTATAAATCACAAAATTACCACTAAACGCGTAGACCTGCAGCGAAAGTAGAGTCGATATAGTGCGCTGGTGCGGTTGTAGTCGTACTAGTCTCATGCCTCCTCAACAACTCCTCCTAACCGTCACAGGTTGTGAATTGTCCTCGTGATCGTCATAGGTTGCGGATCGTTGTAGTATTGAAGCCTCACCGCAATGCCTCAAAGGTATCCACACGTACAAGATAGGAACACCATGCGCAGGAGTGCTAGCGCCGGCCGCCACGGTTCAGGGCGAAGGATGTGTGGTGGCTAGGGTTTCAAGAATTCTGAATTCCTATGATGTCTCCCGACCCTAAAGCCACCGCCCATTCCTTTATATAGACGCCCCAAATGTGTCTCTATATTAGAGGCCCACTAGGAACTTAAAGCCCATCATAATTCAAATTACCATCCGAATTAAGTTCCAACCCTTTAAGCGTGCGACTTTATATGTTCACGTATACTTGTACATGGTCCGAGTACTCTTACTTGACCATTAAGTGGTAGCAGTCCCTAGCAGAATGTGCCGACTTATGGAATGTGCTTCCACTTGCGTAACATCAGTTAACATGCAATTAGTAGGGAGTACATACTCCTACGAGTATGGAACCATTTTCCTATACACACACACACACACATACTTTTGCCTCATGATATCGGTCAAACTCAAGGCGAAAATGTGCCATCTTTGTTTAGTTAGCTTGACCACTCTTTCTCGATTCCGTGACTCGGAATCTCCGACTACGGTTAACTTTTTAACCATGAGTAGTATGGCCATGCATTTTCAGAATCCGACTACTCGAGAGAATTAGAGATATATCTCCCGTTGTATGAAGGGGCACATCCTATTGTGATTGATCATGCCTCGCAACATGCTTCATGACAAATCCAATAGCCACCTTTATAACTACCCAAATATGGAGTAGCATTTGGCAACCCCTAAGTAAGTTATTACACATCTCGAGTGCATGTGTCAACCTCAAGTCTAAGGATATAGCATACACATGTATATGAGACTAACTGATGACAAGAATATTACAACGTTCTCGCAGTGTCTCAAAGTGGGTCGATTCAACTTTATGTTCCCTAACATGCGTCCATATTATTGGTTTTATATCTCAATATCCACGACCCGTAAAACATGGCCATCAACCAATACATATGCTAGCCTATTCATATGTGTCCTCGTATGTTTATCGACTAGTGATTACTTCAGAATAATCATCACAAAGTCATATATAGAGTTTTACAAACAAGTCACATAATTACTAATAAATAATAATGATATTATTCATGAACAAGACAATAAATTATGAACATAAGGAAATATAATCATCTCTATAATTAATTGACACAGTGGAATGAGGAACAACATCACAGTTAAGCTCCTGTGCCGTTGCAGGAATGCCTTATTGTACACAGTCGAAGAGACGAAGATGCAGCAATGCAGGCGGCAGCAAGCGGGAAGACGCACTTACGAGGTAGGGCACCGCAGGAAAGAGTGATGTGATGCCTTTGGCCAACTCCTCCAATGGAACAATCGCCCCATCATAACGCATCTACGCAGCAGCATATGGAGGAAGGCACTGTCAGTTATCAGCTTTTCCAATGGCAATGTCGTAAGGGACTATGGTGTCACGGGGAATACCAAGCAAAGATGTTTCCATGAGGCCCACTAAGCCACTACACTATGCAGGTAATTTGCCCTACCAATTGTTTCCATGGGTTTGGTTTGTGCCAAAATTTGCCCTACTAATATGCCAGAATTTGGAGTTATCGAAGTTCAGTAATGAAAATGGACGCTCACGATTTGACTAATATTTTGCAAGAAGATAAATTAGTATGACTAAGTGCAATGAATATCACCAAAATTTTGGTAGCAAACTAAATATATGCCAAATCGAAAATCTTGGTAATTTCTATTAACTAACATTTGGTAAATGTTCGCTTCAAACTGAACATCCGTAGAAACTTTAGATGCAATACTCAATGATATATGTTGGAATAATTGCGGTATTAACAAATTTCTTATTACTTTCATTCTAAACATAATTAATAACTAGAGAATAACAAAGTCATAAAAGCATAGATACTGAAGCATGATATTAACTAATATAAAAGCATAAGAATAGCTCATATCCAAGTACCTAAGCATATACTCCATCTGTTGATAAATATAAGACGTATTTTGATTTTGCATAAGGATTAAGGTTACGGTGAAATTGAGAAATACATGAGAGAAAATGACTTATATATCCCTCTTAATTGTCTTAGAAGATGAGAGATCACAATTTGTGTGGATGGTAATGAATAGATATATATGGTTGAGAGAGAATAAATATAGTAGGAAATGCTCATTAAACCAACATGTAAGCCCCCTTATATTTCTAAACAATACTTTTCAAACTATAAACCTTATATTTATTAACGGAGAGAGTATATGGTAATGAACAATAACAATGGCATACAACTAACAACAAAAAAACTCAAGTTGATTGATTTGTTTGCTCTTATATGTCAGACTATCTTAATTAAAAGACCTCTTTGCCACTAGCGACAGGATTATAGACTAATTTGTGATAACCTTACTGGTCAGATTTACAAGAAACAAATTAACAAATTTCAATACTTGACAGTTAATTATAACCCAATCAATTAATTACCTTAGATCATACATATATATATATATATATATATATATATATATATATATATATATATATATATGGCAGCATATTTGGTGCAAACTCCTTTTACCGTGAAAACTCCGTGAAAACCACGTGTAAAACTTTTGAAAAATTCTCAAAAAATTACCATGCATAGGGGAGGTGTGGTTCTACAACCCTGTAAAATTTGAAGGCAAAACTCAATTGCATTTGGAAGATATAAAAAAGACAAATTGCAAAATGAATAGTGCTAAACAGTGAAAAAATACTATTCATACTGAATTTGTCTTTTTTATATCTTCCAAATGCAATTGAGTTTTGTCTTCAAATTTTACAGGGTTGTAGAACCGCACCTTTCCTATGCATGGTAATTTTTTGAGAATTTTTCAAAATTTTTACACGTGGTTTTCACAGTAGAGGGGGTTTGCACCAAATATATATATATATATATATATATATATATATATATATATAGGATAACAGAATGGGACACCATGGTGCCTGGGCACCATGATTTTAAATGCGTTAATTCAAGTCAAATTCAGATATATTTTTCAAAACTTTCAGTTTTAGGGTATATACTTATCTATAAGAATTCAAATGAAACACATACCTTTAAAAATATACACTTGAATTTGAAGATTTGAATGAATTTAGATTACATACTTTGCTGATTTATATGTATGATCAACACATACCTACAATCAAACTATCATCAAAAAAAGGAAACATTAATTTGAATTTCAGTTCAAACTTGTTTGAACTAGTTGGTAAACTGGTTGAACTCAACATCCTAAAAATTTCAAAAAATTTTGCATGCAAATACATATGGAAAATACCCGTTTTGGATCATGGTGCCTAGGCACCATGGTGTCCCAAGTAATTGTACTATATATATATATATATATATATAAAAGAATCAAATTCCAGAATAGCCTTCTGTTCATCAATAATGGCCAAAACAAAAGGTATTGAACATGAACAACAAGATAAAGAGGAATGACAACAAACGCGTGCGCCCGCACACACACACATATATATATACATGAGTACTAACCAATGGTAAGCAATTGAACTAATTAAGTATATTTTAGATTATGAAAAACTGAAAGTGTTACCGCAAATTATCTCTATACAGCCTAATTTTCGTAGAGCAAAGCCATCCCACATGCAAGGTCCCTAAGACAATTGATGTCTAGCCCCTTTGCAAGCAAACAATTAAAATGCATATTTGAAATTACTCACAGTGCACTGACAAAATGTCAGTGTGAATGCCGATCAGGCTCATCAAAGACGATGTTCTAGAAAAAATATCATCGCTATACTGACATAGACTCACCGACGAATGCTTTAGAGATACAAAGCCGCATACCAAATGAGTCAATTCACCAAGTGATCTCGATATGCAACCAAAGCAGCTTAGAGCCGCATAACTGACTCTCTCGCCGAGGGAGATGACCACGTTGAACAAGAGCAACAAGTCCTGCTTCACAGAGGCACCCCACAATCGAGAGCTTATCCACCATAGAGAGCCGAGCCAATTGACCAAGCAAGCAAGATTGGCGCAAAGGCTCGGGAATGGGAGCCATTAGCACATTTTTCTGTCCTCAGAATGCCTAAGTCACCGGCCAACTTAACCCTTTCAATCAAATTAGGTTGCATACAAAAGTGGCCTCCACGAGATAAATGGGAATGGATTGAGACTGAAGAACACAAGGAGATGTCGGATAGCTGAGGATCTTGCCGAAGAACACACGAATCACAAGTGGATTGTGAATCGGCAAAAAGGGGAAACTCATGTTGTTTTTCCTTGTTTCAAGAAGAACACAGACATGGGGATTAAAAGGAGCTCAAGAGGAGGAGATGGCGCAATGGTCCTCGAGGGCGCTGCCATCTTGCCGCCGCGCGCGGGGAGCTGAGCCAGGGGACTTGGTCGCCGCCATCTTCTCCTGGTCCCCATTGACACGGTCGACTAGGGCTAGGGCACCAATTCGATGCTTTAGCCTCAGCGGCTGGGCTGGCCCAGTTGGCCTTTCTCTTTTCCCTTTTTCCCTTTTTTTTGAAATTTGTGGAAATCCAATTTCATTCAACAATATATAGACTGACATAGAAAGGGACACTGATAGAGATGGAATTCAGCATAGACTATCGTCTAGTGACTGTTTGAGCCAATTTCGTAGGATTTTTAGTTTTTTTATTGAATTTTGATTGATGTCTTGTGCGCTAAGTTCGTCTGACTTTAAATTATGCAGTGTAAGAAATTGACGATTTTCATTGTGCATATAAAATGAACACCAAGTATTGTTTAGAGAGTGGTTTGTTTTCCAATAGAGTTTCAGCTCTATAAGATTTTGCTGGATAGGGACAAGATGTTTTTAGGTTTCACTTGGTCGATATGACGCATGCTAAGTTGTTAACTAGTGAATCGATCACAGAAATGGGGAAGAGATAAAGTGAAGATGGAATGAATATTCTCTCTATTGGGAAGTCTTCATTGCTAAATAACAGTGGGGAGTGCATATCACTGTTTGGGTGCCCAGATGAGATATACAGATGAGAATATTTCGCAAAGTTTTTGGGCAATGGTTAAGAATTGTTGTGAAGATACGGTGTCTTCACAAGAATTCATTTGATGGCCATAGATTTAATGCATTATGCTAGGGGAAATAGTAAACTATTCAAGCATATTGTGGCATCAAACAAAATCAGATACAGTTTTAGCAGTTGATACACTGTGGCAGTTCATTTTTATATACTGTAATATACTACCAATATGGCAAAGCAATGTACAAAATAAAGTGCATTTATGTCAAAAACCATTCACAAACAAATCATCGATAATTGAGTTACATATGGGGTTAGACCGAGTACTTGTCCCAAGGATTTTTTTATATTTTTTGCTTCAAGGAGCTCATTCCTCTGAGACGGGTTTGGAAAAGCGAATGCATCATGAAACTAAAAGTTTTTGCTTGGATTTTACTAGTTGATCACCTCAATACCAAGGATATGCTGAGAAGAAGACATTTTTATCATTGAAGATGATAACTATTGTGTTCTCTGTCAAGACAGCTACGAGCTTCTATATATTTTTTAAAAGTTACATAAATATTAAATCATGAATGAAGAGTATATGGTGATTACTTACCATTTCGTTTATTTTAAGATTTAAATAGTATATATTATGAGGAAAAATATAGAAGCATTGTTCAGCTTTAAATCATCTTTTCTTTCGTTACTCCTTCAGTCGGTACTGATGAAATATGATAAAATTGTGAGACCCTCTTTGTTATGATACGGTGCATCATAAAAGAAAGGTTCTAAATATGCTTTCTGTGCTAGTCTCATGATCAATAGCTATCACGCATATACACAAATTGTAATCACAACCATACATCACATTTTATTACATTTGTCAGCGAAAACAGTTCTTACATATAATTATTACAAGCCAAATGTTAATATAGTAAAGATAACTTTATCTTGCCGTATGTATAACTACCCATTTTTTACAGGCAACTGACAAGATAAAACTCTAGATAAAAGCATTGTCATTATCTTCGTATTCTGCGTCAACATAAGTGTCTTCGGAATGTCCTATCTCTTCACCTAAAACAACGTTAATAACAAGGTTGAGTACATTGTGTATTCAGTAAGATTTGAAGTGTTTGCAAAACCTAATTACATGCAACCTGATACAAAGAAGGCTACTACAGTTATTTGCATAAGCTGAATTGAATGTAAATTTTAAATAGTAAATTGAAAGCATAACTTGTAAAGAAATTTGACAAGTATGTAAAATAATAAGCATAATAACAATATAACTCAAATGATCATAAGCATCTATCTCATCATTTTTCTAGCCAACGCATGTCACCATTTCATTCTTTTGCCAACACATGTCACAACAGCTGAAATCAACCTAGCCAACACATGGCCTAGCGTTGAATAATCTGAAAGGTAAATTTCTCCAAATTTTTCAATTCCAATTCATTTTAGGAAAATCTCAAGATTCTAACTATGTGATGACTTTACCAAGTGCTTATGATCGCGAGCGTAGCTAATCGATTAGTTTTAACTCTGCAGAGGTATACAGCTTTACCCACAGGGAATGATTATCTCTTTTTTGTAATGCATATTTAACACACTTCCTTTGGTGTGTCGCAGAGAAATCATATATAACTTTTACATTACTTAATTCTAACTTTGCACTAGTTCAATACTAATAAACCCTTACTATGGCAACAAAAGATATTTGTACACTAAGTATGACGAACAGTTTCACATCCCGACGTCCCACTTCTCCCCTACTAAGGCGTATACTATTGCGTTGATATGTGTTTGTCCCACACCTCTGCGTGGACACCCCTACGTGCAAGTCACATGCACATTCGACTATTGCCAATATTCACCCGTGTCCAAATCATAGTTTTATTTTTATTTTTATTAACATACCATTGATCATACTATCTAACATGTCCATATACAAAATTCATGATTACCAAGTCTAACAGTTAAGTTCTTTGTGAGCAGTATATCTATATGTCCATTTTTTTTCATTCTAAAGCACAACTAAGCATATACAATTATTAAACGAATAAACCTGTTTCACATCTTTTGTGGCATTCCATTTTCTAGGGTTATTAACGGTTCACATGGCAAAGTTAATTAAGAAGACTCATAATGAAGGATTTTAACTACCACGCCCCACAATATTGCATGGTAAGAATATATAACATGCATGAAAATATTTATGAAAGCATTTATGAAAACTGGGATCAATATGTTCAAGGAGGTGCTTGCCTTGTTGTTCGTTGTCGTCGAGTACAAATTCAGGTTACCACGTAAACATAACAAAAAAACAAACTTCAATAAGGCAAAAAGAATACAGATAGAAACAAACCAAACTAAAATCGTCATTACACAACATAAGTGGGGGGTGTAGATTTAGGGTTCTATGATTTCATGTACATGCGGTGCAGTTCGTCTTTTAACTTGATTTCGGCATTTCTGGGTTAGGTTGAGGTATAACCACTTGTTCTCTATGATTTATTCATTTTTATCTTACGAATTCAAGATGCTAAAATTATGTATATTTGTATGTATTATTTCAAATATAAGAAGCTAAGATTATGTTGATTAATAAGAACAAGATACTAAGTTACCAGATGAAACAACATGTAAACTAACATGTTACCTTAAGTATTTTCACATGAACATGTTTTTTTTACTATGTATATACATTTAGAAAGTGATTACATTTAATTTAAAGCTTATATATTGAAGTTTTACAAGTATATTCATTCAACATTTTGAAATGAGTTCCTAATTATAAGATCATATATAACCAGTATAAACTTAGATATTTTTATAGATTTGGATTTCTTACAACCTAAGGATTCCAACCAAATTTGTTTCATGTGATTTGGAGTTCATTTGCTCAAATTCCACATGTGGCATATTTCAACCCATCTTTTACATTCAAATTTAAATTTTACAAAGAGGTTAAATTTGAAATATTTTTTGCATAATAAAAAACTAGAGGTCTTAATACAAATTTAGAAATTTATTTCACTGATTTTGGATTTAAAACACAGAAGTTATGGAAGTTTGAACTCTAGGTTTTTGAAATTTTCCAAAAAAAAGGGAAACTACGTTTTCTAACTTCGAAAATGACTTTTCATTTTTGGCAAGTTTCCAAATCGAGCTATGCTGACATGTCAGGCCCGCACGGTAGTGACTATGCGTGTGCATGTGTGTGAGAATGACAAGGGGCATCACGTGTCATTGGACACAAAGTAGAGCAGAGCAAGGAGGGCCTCACCGGCAGCCAGGTGGTGCCGGAGTTGGGTGGCCAAGGGCGACGTTAGCTGGAGGAGGTGTCAGTGGTTCGGGGGTGAAGGCCGGTGGTGGTCGAAGGTGGCCAACAATGGGTCAGCGGTGAGGCTAGGTGGTGCACCATGGAGCGGTCAGCCGGCAAGGGAGAAGAAGGCATTAGAGCTCTATAAGTATGCAGAAAAAGCATCAAGGTGGTAGATGGAGCCGATTTCATTACCTATGCTATGTGGAGAAACTTCGTGGAGCCGTGGCATCGGATGACTAGAGTTGGGGACGAAGAGCTTCGGTGGTGTCGGGAATTTAGGTAATCCGAGCTGCAATTAATTAGGTGAAAATGATCACTGGATACTCAAGATGCTATGCTTGAATAGAATTGAAATTTTACTCCACCGTCTAGCCGAATTGATCTTCGACCTCCGAGCATAAGCTTCACGGTAATGGCGAAAATGAGATTGGTTCCCGGAGAAGTGGAGGAATTGGAGGTGGTTAGGGAGCTTCGAACTGGCTCAAAGAGCTTTATACTTGACTTGAGTCGGTTCTCTCGCAACTAGGTTACGAGCCAGAGTGGTGGTCGGTCAAGGCAATGGCGAGGGAGCTTCGGTGTTAGGTATGGGCAGCTGATAAACCGAAGTATGGAGGTGGTGTCAGTGTGGTATGGAGCTGTGCCTCGACTGCTATGAGGTAGCACTGACCGAGAGGATAAGCGGCAAGGTAGAGTGGTGGATCACCGGTAGCCTGCTCGGGGAAGAAGAAAAAAGGAGAAAGAAAGGAAGAGAGAAGGTGGCTGCCAAGTAGGACAAAAGCCTATGATCAGTGAGAGAATGGGAGATTGGGAGTAAGGGAGCTAGCAGCGCAGGAACTGACCGGTGGGTTGCTAGGGAAGCCGGGTCCACAAGTAAAAGAGAGAAGAGACCAAGCTCATTTACTTCTCTTCAAACAGCAGTGAAAAGCAATTGATTCGCATGTCATTTAGTTTTGAAACTTGTAAAAAAATTTATATAAAGTTCTGAGAGAGTTGTCTACTTGAAGTGAAAAAAATTTAGGTCAAAATATTTAGTAGATTATTTTATAAAAATCTGACAAGTGGGCTTGCATAGATTATTATTTTCTAAAATTATTTTATTTGAGGGTGTAACGCCCTAGTTTTCGCCTTCTGGAGAAAAGCTAATTTAAATTAATTAAATTCAAAATTTAGAGTTTTCTTGGTGTTTATGTTAACCTGGCATCCCTTTCCCATCCAAAATCGGGATTTAATTCCCTTCTGTTCGAAAAATCGAATTTCTCGGTTCCCGCTGGTACCCGAAATTTCACCTGAGTCCAAAAATGCTCCAAAAATCCCAAAATCACTTCAATTAGGTCCCAAATATTCCAAAATGATTTTTGGAATGATTCCCCTGATTTTTGGAACTCCGCCCCTATTTTATCTCGCGCGGCTTTTGTTTAATGTCCGCTATTCGCGCCTGAATATTCAAATCCACAAATTTCATCCAAATTCCACGAAACCAATTTTATTGGGTTCCAAATATTACAAAATGGTTCTAGGAATTTTTACAGAATTTTTAGACCATTTTTCCTCATTTTTCTCTAGGGTGGTTCATTTACGTAACTCTCGGCCAATCACGGAGTGCCACGTGGCGCTACAGTACCTTTCTTCTACCTTGGGATGGCTTGCACGATGGAGAGCTTCCAGGGAAAAAGTTCTAAGTTCCATACTTGTGTTCATTGATTCAAACCTCCATAACTCTTGCAATAATGCCTCAAATCGCGAACGGTCGGGTCCGTTGAATCCGTAGCGACGTCCCCTCTCCATTCCCCCCCATCAATAGCCCGGGATCTCGCCAGGATTGGAACCGTCGGCCAAAAACCGAAATGCACTTAATTGCTCATAACTCGGCCGTTTCAACCCCGTTCCGCACGATTCCACCTCTCTAATCTCCATGTTGGAGTGCTCTTCCCGGTGGTATCATTCTTCTTTGGCCTCTCCTCGCCGTTCGTCCGGAGGATCGAAGAAACCGCCAAGGAAACCACCGTTTTCGTGTTCTTCATGTTCATCCTCGTTCATCCCTCTCCGGTGGGTCAATCTTCATTCCGTTTGGTTCCTTGTGATCGTGAGGGAGGCTAGTTTCTAATTCATCCATCAATTTTAGGTTTCATCGAGAATTGGCGACGAATTTCGGATTGGGACCCTTTTGGCCGAACTCGTGTTCTTTGTCGAATTCATCTTCCCCGGTGGGTGTTTGTTCAATTCCTTGCAATCCTAAGTTCTTTAGGAGGTTCTTTAGAGGATTCACTAATTGGTGGATGAGGTCATGTGCAAATTGTTGCAAATTTCGGAATTTTTGGATGAAAATAGAGTTCTCTGTTTTTGGCTCCACCCGTGCTCATGGCCGCCAGCCTTCGGCCGCGTCGCCGCCGATCGGTGCAGCGCCACGCCGCTGCCGGGCGAGCCGCCTGCCACGCCGCCCTCGGTCGCGCCGCCGCCTCATGGCCGCCAGCCGCCGCCACGGCCACTCCTCCGGCAGCCGCCGGTCGCCGTGCCCCCCCTCGCCGGCGCATGAGCTCCCCGTCCTTCTCTGTTCTTGGCATGGCAAAGCCATGGGGAAGAAGCCCCATGAGGATGACAAGGGGGTCCCACATGTAATACACTCCAATTCAACCCAAAATTCAGAAATTCAGCCAAAGGAATATTCCCTCGTTTTTTATTTTCCGGGGTTTTCGAACTTCGGAAGCTCATATCTTTTCCGTCCGAACTCCGATTGACTCCGTTCAAATTTCTAAATTCATCTAAAATCAATACCTACCTGCCAGTACTACTTTTATAATTTTTGGATTTTATTTATTTTGTGGTTATTTATTTGTTGCTCTGTTTTGCGCGTAGCCGACGATCCCGCCGAGTCCGCCGCCGGACTTCAAGACCTCGAGACCCTCGTTGCGATCGAAGGCAAGTCTCCTTGACGCATGTTGATCCTACAATTTATAAATGTTTTACCATGTTTTACAAATTGCATCGCTATTTATATTAAATGGATGATGTTAACGTTAGGTTATTAGTTATACCTGTTGTTCCTACCTCCTTGACATTGTTATCCATGATCCTTCGTCGCCCTAGTACAGTGCTCCACCAATGTAACTGTTTTTGGAAAAATATTCTTTACTTAGGGGAAAAGACTATTAGGAAGACATGTTCGATGGAACAAATGGTGTGAAATGCAAATTGGAGTTAGATGAATATTAGAGTTGATGTGGGGCTTGTTATCATGAAACTGATCTATGAATGGTGATAGTTGAAATATTCTGAGCCGAGTCGGATTATGATAGCAGTTCACAATATGATTAGTAAGGGTCGATGGAGTAGTGGAAGAGGTATGACATTACGGATAATAATCGGTATCGTTAAATAAATAATATTGAGAGTCATACTTGTGGAGCAAATAGAATAAATGGTGAATCATATTTCGGTGGATCTTAACAAGCATACGATGAGATTTAGAGATGACAATGTGAAGGGTTACAATAGGTAGTATTGGGAATGACACTCGATGATTTAGTTAATAATATTATCAAATATACTCGACGGAGTAAGTGGATAATATTGAGGATCATACGCGGGGGTTTGGTGGATCATTTCCTGAAATATGGTGTCGCGATAACCGCTTAGGTGGAATTATGGATAATGCGGAATATGTGTAGCTTATTTAGTTAACTTGGTATTGGTATTAATGGAAACTACTATTGATGATGAATTAGTAAAATCCTAGTTTTATGGAATAATATTTGGGGGTTTAGTAAATGATGATAGTACGTATTCTTGGAGGATTAAAGTGGATGATCTAGAGGTGATAATGTGAATGATTAAATATATGATATTATGAAGTATTATCGGTGGATTGTGTTCTAGATGATTAGAGATGGTATTGTGAAGTATTCTCGGTGGTTTAGTAGACGATTTTGTGAAATATTCCTAGTGAATGATAAGGTTGATCGTCATATGAATGATGGATAAATCAATAATACAAATTATGGTTCAAGGGAAATATTTCATATACGAACATGATTGTAGTTTAATATGATTTTGGGAGTTATGATAGTACCATGATGTACTTCCTACTTGTTGGATACTATATTGATTTGGATTATTCTTATGATCATAAAATTTTGGCAACAGAAGGATTATTGGAGAATACACAATTGATTATAAGGATTGTAATCACACCCTGGGATTTGTATTTTATAAAATAAACTATTGGTGGAATAGAATAGTTCGGTAGAAATACTTAGAATCGTAATCGGTCAGTAGTCACCTATGGGTGGGAAATTTCATTTATCTCTTGTAACCTTGTGTTGAAAGTTATAGGCAAGGAGTATTGCCGTTGGTTTACAAAATAAAAATAAAATAAAAAATGGTTTGGACTTGGGTGGAATGGTTTGTTTGGCGGGTGCGGATGGAGCACTAGTCTTCATTGTGCAAGTACCGCCCCAAGTCAGTTAAGGACCGACGCTTATGACTGTCTCCATTCTAAGCATTACCGTACAACCACATGTCTATAATGGTACGACCTGGCTGAATAATTTGTAGAAACCTAACTTAGACTCACCAAATGGTGGAATGTGAGCACCGGATAGAGGCAATACTGTTTTTCTCACACAGCGCAAGAGGGGGCTTCTATACTGGGCGGATGGAACCCTAACAGCGATGAAACCTCAGCGGGTGAGTCAGGTTAGGCGTATACATTGTAAAGGCCTTGTCAGGATATCCCTGCCGGCACACCCAAGGAAGTGTGTTAATTGCATGGCATCAAGTGTGTTAATTGCCGGCACACCTCTGCAGTTAAAACTATTTGAATAGCCGTGCCTACGGTCAAAGGCAAAGCGAAGAATGCTTTCATATTGGTAGATTTTTGTTTTGGTTTTAAAACTAAATGGTGCTTTCTTGTGGGATCCGGGAGTGGTTAGACCTCTCGGGGGTGCTTCTGGCGGCTAGAGCCAGGTAGGTGGATTGAACCTGTTTTTGTGAACCATGGCAGACAGAGCCATGTGAATAGATTGAACCCTGATCTTGTTGAGATGTGGCGGATAGAGCCTGTATACTAGTGAATTGTGGCTAGAACCTTCACTGATATATTACATAATTCAATTATTAAAAAGAATTGCTTAAATATGCTTTGTGAAACTTATTAACAAGTATGGTTTGATGAAACTTGGCTTTATGCAAAAGAACCATATTAAGCCATCCTTGGATAGCCTACATTGTGCATAATTTTCCAGACTTGCTGAGTACTTTCTGTACTCACGTGCTACATTCTAATCATATCTCAGAAGTGAAAGAAGCTGTCGAAGGAATTCCAACGACTAGGACGCGCTCCCCACTCGATTGCCTGTGGGCATTTGGATGGGTCGCCTTAGTGTTTTCGTTTTCCGCTGCGGTTGTTCAAGTTGTTCTGCCTGTTCAGGCCGTAATGGTAAACCTTGACCATAAGGTCTTTGCTTTTATTTGGTGTTATTTTTATTTAAGTATATGTATTCGTGATATGGTTGTTCATTCATCACTGTTTGACTGTGTGTACTAGCTACTGATCTGGGACTAGTACAGAAATACACAGGGGATAACGGATAGCCGATCCGGGGTCCTACGAAGGGACCAAATCAAAGTATAAATTATGATAAATTTATTCAGTAGTTTTCATGATATGGGTAATCTACTTTAAAAAATTTAATTTATTTATTGAGTATTTAATTAGTTTGTAATAAATCTTTCAATACCTTTTTTAGATCTGTATATTTAATTTCTGTTCTTGAATTTTTACAGGCAATGAAATAAGTATTATTTTTTAATATTTTTACCACAGGTAGAAATTTATATGAGTAGTATTTGGTAAAATTGTAAACTTCATATATGGTTCGAATTATTTTATATAAACCTGCCGTGACTTTTTTGATAATAGAATATATTTATTTTAGATAATTATCCTCAAATAAATGCTTTCACATTCATTTTTGACTTTAGTAAAAGTAATTTTAGATCAAATTTACTTTGATGTAAATTTTTATTACCATTTTACCTTTTTACCAAATTACATATTGATTTCCTTTTTAAGATAAATTCCAAAGAAATAAGGAATATTTTTTTCTACTTTTTAGGATGTTACAAAAATATAAGTTGGGACAACAAAGATGACACGGTCACGAAGATTGAAAGAACGAGGCTGAGTGCTAGCACAAGCTACTTCATGGAAATATTACCCCTATTATAGGGGAAGGGATTGGAGCCCAAAGAGATGCCCCATGTGGCACCCTTTTCTTTTGCGAAAACCCCCTCCGATTCTTTGAAATTACGAATAGGTCCTTATGCGATTTTATGTGAGAGTAAAATATTTTTCCTGGTTCACGTTTAGGTCCCTGGTTTGCCGTTTTACAGGGAGAGCCTCCCGTTAAATACGAATCGCGAACGAGCCCTTTTCTAATTTTTCAGGATAGCGAACAAGTCCAAAATTATAGCAGATAGGTCCACGTTGGCCGTTTTCCCAAAAAAAAATGGAAGACCGTTTTCTTTCTCCGTTTTGCCCGGAAAAAATGTTTTCGTTATCCGTTTTTTCTCCGGAGCCGTTTTCCAAAAAAAAATTGGCAATTCGTTTTCCGTCCGTCGTTTATCCGTTTTTACGCGCTTTTCCTCGCTTTTCCCAGTGAAAAATCAAGGGAGATATTTTTTTTCAGCTCGATCTCTTCTATTACCCGGTGAACGCATGGGGTGTTAAACTCGGCATCTATAATTTTTTTTAGAACTCGAAATCTAATATTTTTTAAAAGTGTTTTATCTTGAATATTCCTACCTTTTTTCAGAAATAAAAACTTGAATCAAATTTTGCACGGCGCGGCGGAGCGCGCAAATATGCCTAGTGTTTATTATAGCGGCTTGGCAGTTTTGGAAGCAAAGAAACGACAAGATCTTCGAAAATAAAACTCCAAGTGTCACAAATCGGAATCATCTGCTTAAGAATGAGCTCGCTCTGCATGTGCATCGACTAAAGGAGGATCATAAACTACAAATTTTGTACCGGCTGGGCTCTTTGTAATAAGTTTCTTTGCCTTTGTCTAGCTGTACATTCCTCCTTTCTCTTCTATCCTCTTGTAAATAACTCTCTTTTCACATACATACATACATACATTAATGATAACTTCTTTTCCACATTATCATTAATGAAGTGCGATGAAATTATCATATTCATTAATCGTAGATAGAGGATATTCCCAATTATTAACTGAAGAAGGGTCGGTGATTAGTCGATGCTAATCGCAATCCAGGACTGGTCAGTTTTGATAGCTATCCGACAGTAATCATTGAAGAAAGGAGCGTTTGTTATTGTTATATTATTATTTCTCCTACATTTGTTTTGGCAATGATGCCTCATTTCCATCTTTCTTGAAAAGCAAATGATGATATTGCATTTCTCGTACGCGAATAACTACTTTTCTCCCTTGGTGGATGTTTGGATGCTAGAATTTATAAACATATCTTGCTAAAACGTCTTTTAGTGCACCTAAAAAAAAATAAGTTCCAGTGGGAGTTTTCACAAAAACTGTACCTCCGCAACAAGCTAACTGTATAAAGAAAAGGAAATTTGAAATTATTTCTTCGTACATGTGTTTAATTCCTTGCTCCGGAGTTAACGAACCCATTATTTAACGGCTCAACTCATTTTGTCAGGCTGGTTCTGTCGAGAGCTAATAGCAACAAATTAAGCAGAGCATTTTGGCAGCTAACTGAGAAGTCCAGATCTAACCCAAGATAATACCACCGATTGGTTTTTTTTTCTTTCTTTTTTTTTTGCTGAAGCTCAGGAACCAAACAACCGCATATCTCTCAGTATTACCATGGTGTGAGAAAAGGCCACGCCTCTACATATACTTGATATTAAGCGTCTGGTAATAATTATTTGACGTTTATTGCAAAGCAGGCATCCTTGTGAAGGCACACTTAAGATCCTGCATACATGCCCATCGAGTGCATTTATTCTAGCTAGGCACCATACGATGCGGCTACATATCTATGCAGTATTAAGCACGCATACGTGAGTGGTAGGCTCAAGCTCGCCGCCGGCTTGAACATGACCGGTCAGTCGGCTAGATCAGGTGAACCTTCTGCCACCCGTGCCCGTCGGCCGCTGGCAGTTGAAGTACATCGCGGCCACAGGCTTGCCGAGGTTGAAACGGCGAGCGAAGCTGCGCAAGTTGAAGTTCTGACGCACTTGCGGCGCGAACACCGTCCCGCGCCCCAGCTGCTGATACAGCACCAGCACAATGCGGTGGATGCCCATGGTGGGGCTAGGGCTCTCGTATGTTACGATATCTCGCCCTGCCATTTAATCCACACATAGATAAAGGTCACATACTCACATACATGAGAAATTTTTTATACCGACGGTGTTTATACAGTGGATAGCAGAAATCAGATCTAGCTAGTTAGCTATTCGATTTGTTAGAAGTATTTTTGCTGCTACGTACATGGTCTCAAGTGTTCCTTCTAAGTTCTCCTGTACTTTTTTTTTTTTAATCTCTCTTTTGAGATCATTAATTTGTAGTCAGGTGTGAGGGCAGTGGGGAGCTAGATAACCACTGTAAACCATCTTTAGGTTCTAGGGCGTAAATCACGCTTGTTCATATATCAGATTAGCTTGGAAAGATTCCACATCCAAATTCGACACATGTTGGGCGAGCGAGAGAAGTTAATTAATTAGTTGTGGATAGTAAGTACTGTAACCCTTTTTTTATTTGAAATTATTCTGCTTACCTTTAACACGGGTTGAGAAATGAGAACTAGCTTGTAGTTGAAACTTTACTATATACAAAAATTCTAGAGAACCTACATTACTTTGATACATGTGCTATAAAACCTAGATTTGAAATTTGTTTTCAGTTTACTCCAGGTATTTTTGTAAGATATTACAATTTATGCTCACTTCCATTATTTGATCGTTAGATTCGACAGTTTAGCCACATAGCCACCATGTGTTGATCGACTTGGCAAAGTCAAGTAGTATTAAATATCTAAAATTAAAAAAAAATAAAGGAGTAATCACACATTAAATTTTAGTTTGAAACAACATGAATATATGTTGTCCTGTAGTTATACTTTCAGCACAAAAATAAAACTCTTTTAAAAGTTAGAAGCGTATATAAATACCAAGTGTAACACTAAATACAAAAGTTAATAATTCTATTATATATTTTAGTTAATGGTTAAAATACAAGCTTCTAGTCAATGCATCTCAGTATGTGCGAGAAATTCTAATTAGTGCACACAGTGAAACATTTTGATTGAATCGTAGCTATCACATAACGCACATTCACTGCTTTGTTAACTAAATATATATTAGATGCCTAGTGGAATATCGTATAATTAAAGATCTCCAAATTAAGAACTATAAGTTAAGTTGGTGCATGACTATAAAACTTGACCAGAAATATTATCTAATATGAACCTTTTGGCAACAAGAATAAATCAAACTTGAGCATTTTGCAAACTATATGTATTCACCACAAGAAGGTACGCTCCCATATAACTAAAAAGGTTTCAGTAGGTATATGTGAATATAGGTTAATTGTAGCTGTGCATGTTTGCATAGAATGTGAATATGCTCACCAAAGCTATCGTCTGTTGATGCTGGGATGTCAGTAACCATCCTGTCAAATTAAAAAAAGTAGTTAGTTCAGTTGATAAATGTGACAAAAAAAAAACAAGAATGTACATGCAGTAGAGTATTACAACAAGTGCAAGAGCTATGGCTCACCAATGCAGGTATTCCCTCAGGGTTGGGTTGCTGGGATTAGGCGCATCAGGATCCACCATAACCTAATAGATTTGCAATTAACACAAGCACATGGTCAACATGTTAGGGGATTAAAATAAACCTGAGTATTTTTGGGCTGGGCACCAAACTAGTTGAGGCAAACACGTTGAATTTAAGCTTGGCTGGGTGAAGCCATTGTTGTCGATCTTGGCCAGTCGAAGCTCAGGAGTTTAGGCCATGCCTAATCTTCTCTATGACCCTTAGATTAAGAAAAGTACCCGATACCATGGCCATACGGCCTACCATCGATCAATGGACTCTTTTGGGTGCAAAGTGATGGGCTTACTAGGGTATAGGCCACTCGAAAATCATCACCTCCAATCTCAACTCTAGGTTTCACAGAGACTGCCGATGAGCGAAACTCCATGCCATTAAACACAGGCCTCCCCTCATACATGACAGTTAGAGGCACTGAGCTAGTAAACTGGTCTAGAACATCTCCAACTATCTGTCCCCTTGTCAAGGAGTCATTAGCCATGATATATTCGAGTGTGAGATAGTGTACTAAGAGCTACAAAAGCGAATTGGCCTTTCAATGGCTTGGGCAAATCACAAGGTTTTGGGGCTATTTATAGTGGCCTAGAGGGCGACGTTAGCTCTCATTGCGCACACATGTGATTCCCGTTTTAACAATTTTAATAGCACTCTACGCATCCCCTTTCCACAAGATGCCCTTCTACTTGTTTGATGGGATTTCAAACATTACTCGTCGTTCATTTTGCTGTCTCTGAGCATCACAAATGTTTGGGATACATCATCAGTTACATATACAATTCTATCTGTAGAATCTTGCCTGCATCATATTCCACAGGGAGACATGTGGAAGACCTCTTCCGACCTAACTTAGGCCCTGTTTGGCAGATCTGTTGAAGCTGGGTATTCCTAGCTTCACCAAATCCGTGGAGCTGGAGCTATGTGTATATTAAGAGTGTTTAGGGGGGGTCATCTAGTTTACATTTTAGAATAAAAATATAAACTTAATTCACTTTATTTTAATTTGCAAGTTTCATATCTCAGTTGGAATTAGGATATAGAGCTCTGCCAAACAAGACATAAGAATCTTCTGGTGTTTTGGAAATTGGCTCTTTCGTTCTCCAGGGGTGGTTAGTGCGTCGGTCAGTCAGAAGGCTTGATATATTGTCATGCATCAGTAGATAGCTTGCTCGGTGCATAATCAAGCTTTCAAATTGCAAAGTGTTGTCTAAATATTTTTAATATATGATTGTTTTATTGTAGTATTGGTTTATATGTCAATTCCTTTATAGAAGTGTTCATCCTGTCACGCACCTATCTTTTTCAAACTTCCATTGATATGTGAAAATGTGTAGTTCATTTATTGATTAATCATATAGCTATAACAGAGGAATGTTTACTGTTTAGCATGCATTATCTCAAAAAAAAAATCCCTACTGTCGAGAATAGATTCCATGAGGTATGTGCACATGAGCACACCTTTGATGCTTGAATGCTTCCCTATTTCCTTCGAATAATTCTTCAATTTGTCATAGAAAATTATTAAAAACATTATTTGACACTACTACATAAATATACATCACAATCGATTCTTTTTCGTCATCACAGTCGATTTTGGTGACGACACAAAGTCTTTAGACAGTGATGAGGAAGCTCTATCGCAGTCGGTTCTCGCACGATAGTAATAATCAGTCATCACAATCAGTTCTATATGAGAACCGATCATCACAAATGAGCAAGATATTATTATCTGCGGGGCCTAGAAGAACAAAATATGTGTCGGTAGACACAATTTGCTCTCACTAAGACTGAATTGGAACTTTAATACAGTAACGAAATGCTACGGTGCAAGGCATAGATCCATGTTTACATCTCAAAGCAACTATTCTACCATATAGACCAATTTATTAAACAAATTCATGCACAGTGCGTCCCATTCCATGAGCTATTTCGAAGTAGCCAAAATGCTGCGTTGAGTAAGGGGAATCAACGAGTAAGTGAAGAGCTCTTTTACGGTGGACAATATTGAATATTACTCGTCTATTTTATTTGATCTAACGGATCAGATTAGTTAGGATTTAGTTATACTTCTTATGATAGTAGTGGTGGTAGTACTCGTATAAAGGGCAGACGTTTAATTATCTCGGGCCGGCCACCGAAAAAGAGCTCATCTCGGGCTAGGAGGCCGCGCTATCTCCTTCGTCGACCGGGTCCTATCGTTAGATACCCGACGAGCCACAGTGACTATGAGCTCCACCTTCTGGGCGCCACGGTTGTCTTCCTCGTTGCCAAGTACGAGGAACAGCGCACCAGGCGGAAGCCGACCACCGAAGATATAGCCTGGTACGGCGGGTTCACCTCGAGGCAGGAGGTGCTCGACATGGAGAGCGCCATGTTCCCGGCGCTCCGCTACCATCTCAGCGGCCCCACAGCCTACACATTCGTGGAGTGCTTCACAGCATATAGCCAGGGAGAGCAAGACCTGCAGGTCCAGTGCTTGGCGCGTCTGCTGGCCGACCAGTCGCTGCTCAATTACGGCTGCTTAAGCTTCCTGTTGTCCATCGTGGCGGCGTCGGCAATCTTCGCAAGGCTGCAGACCCTGAGCGGGCCAGATGTCCTAGTGCAGCCATGGAACCTGGAGCTGCAGGAGCTGACAGGGTACAATCCCATGGACCTGATCGACTACGTAGACTCCATGTACATGTTGATCCTTGCTTCGCGCTCCTTGGAGCGTACTTCGAGGATCCAAAGAATTAGGAACAGAGGAATGTAAGGGCGGCGGCGGAGGAAAACAAGTAACGATGGCGAAGGAAAACAAGTAACGATGCATATGATCAAAAATCTAAAATACCCCTAAAAATTGTATGGCTAGATCTGATTTTACTACCACTATTTACTACCTATGTTCTCCATCGTAAAATTGCTCAACTGAATGGAGTTCGCGATGGACTCAACAGGAACGTGCTTCCCTGATGAGGAGGCGCGGCTGCTCGCCGAGACCCCACGGTCGGTGATGAGGAGCGAAGCAGCGTCCACCACGAGGGACTCACCGTCGGCTAGTGTGCGATGAGGGTGGTGGGACGGCTCGTCGGTGGCGACGCCAGCACTACCGCTACGACGGTAGTGGTGAAGGTCACCATGGGTCCTGCACCTAGGGTTTTGGTCAGGCCAAGGCAGTCGTAGGTCAGACGGTCGAAGTTGGCGGGAGGGGATGCCCTAATAGGTTGGTGGGGGAGGCGATGGTGGGGAAGGCGCAGTGGAGGAGATGACAGTGGGGGAGGTGCGGTGGGGGAGGCGTGGGTGAAGCTGAGTTAGGTGGCGTTTTGTTGGGTGGATGAGGGTGGATGGGATATGGCTATCCCTGGATTTGAAGTCATCCAATTGCTTGGATGAGTAGATGGATGGGATATGGTCATCCAGTTTTTTAGAATATTCCCTTAAGATGCTGGCTAGAGCCATCCCAAAAAAAGGCCAGACGAGCTCATCAAGTTTGCTGCATGAAGGGGTGAACTCATTTAAATTCAAATTTTGCCAATGTGTACTCGATCAAATTTAAATTTTGATCAAAATGTGGTCAAATTTTGTTCAAAAATTTAAATTTTGGTCAAAATTTGTCCAAAAAACAAAATCAAATTTTATCCAAAAAATCAATTTTCGATTATATTTTCTTTGAAAATTCGAATTTTGTCCTAAAATTCAAATTTTGGCCAAATTTTGTATGAAAATTTAAATTGCGAGCAAATTTTGTTCAAAAATTCAAATTTTGGTTAAATTTTGCCTAAAAATTTCAAACCAAAATTCAAAACCTTGATTACAACTAGTCCAACCATCCTCATCCGTCTAACCAAATAAAAAATTGGTTCATCCCATCCATCCTCATCCATCCAACCAAACAAAAAAATGGGCTCATCCCTATCCATCCAACCAAACAGCCACCTAGGTAGCTCCATCCCATCCAGGCTGAATGGCCATATCCCATCCAACCTCATCCAGGCAACCAAATGCAACCTTAGGAGATGAGTGCGGGTGAAGCTGAGCTACGGGATGAGTGCAGGTGGCTATGGAGTTAGTTCATCTCATCTGAATCGGTTTCCCATGGGAACCAATACAAATAAAAAAATTTAGAATTGGTTTCAATTCAAAACTGATACCAATATAAATCATTATTTGTGTCGGTTTTCTAGAGAAACTAATTGTGATGTGGATACTTATCTGTATCTGTTTCTTAGAGGAACCGCTTGTGATGTTTTAATATATTTGTGTCAGTTTTCTAGAGAAATTGATTGTAATGCGGATATGTATCTGTGTCGGTTTTCTATAGAAACCGATTGTGATGTAGATATGTATATGTGTCGGTTGATTATAGGAACCGATTGTAATTGTGAATGTATCTATGTCGGTCTTCTAAGAGAACCAATTGTGATGATCCACCCTCATCACAATCAATTATAGCTCAGAACCGACTGTGATGACCTCGTTTTCGAAACACAAATTACAGTATACATATCACAATCGATTTTTTCATGACAAGTTGGGAATCGACATAGATGAAGTGATAGTATTGTACCATTCTATAGTAGTGTGAAAAGGTAGCCAGTATGGAGAAAGTGTGTCATTTTGTTTTTAAAAAAGTTTAACCTTGGTAGCCTATCTTAATACTTCATTTTCATCCTTCCAAGTTTATAAGGCATATTTTTTTAATAGTCTTGTACATAAATAGGGTGTTTGTCATATTCAAATGCAAAATTAGCGTGATGTTCTCTATATATGTAACATCCTAAAATCTTGCACTAAAATAAAATATTATAATTTCAAGTCATTTCTTGAATTCATTATGAATTTTTAGAAATTTTTTTTTGGATTTTTGGAATCTTGCATTTGAAGAAAATACTTTTCCAAAGACCTAGTTATTGTTTTGATTTCTTTAAACTTCAAGTTCGAATCATCACAAAGTTAGGAAATATTTTATTTAAGCTCTAAATTATTTCTTTTATGTATTTTCGAGTTGAGTTGATGCTTCTGAAAAATCAAATATTGAAGTTTGTATTAAAACCGAGGTCATAAATGAATGCATGAGAAAAATGCATTCTGGTTAAAATTTTGGAAATTTTGCATAAACCTTGATACCTCATCAGGTCCTTCCACAAAAAATATTCATAAATTTTGAAGTTGTTTAGCTATGCCTAAAAATTCAAAAGATATCTCTGACCTAAAACCAAAATTCAAAATCAATTTCCTTGTCTCGATGATAACTTGGGCCCACACATTAGCCCTCTGCCTTCATTGACACACTAGTCCTACCTGTCAGTAGCCCATGGCCCTCAAGCCATTTTTCCTAACCGTCTTTCCCAAGTGAAAGCGTAAACATGCCGTTACACCTTCTCTCCTTCCTTTCACTGACAGTCGGCCCCATTGGCTAGTCTTCTTCCTCTATGGCATGCCTGCCTTGCCCACCTACCCAACCTATCGTGTCATCCTGGGCTCCCTGCCCAATGCCACTGCTTTGTCACCTAAGAGTTGCTCGCATGTGCGCGGAATCCGATCACCTCGCTCATGGCAGAGAGGAAGACGACGGCAAGCATCACCACCCCATGCCTATTTAAATCCCTATATCTTTCCCCTTAGCTTCTCCATATATTGATGCACCCTTTTTGCCCCTTTGTAGACCATCTCCTTCCCTAAGCCATTCGTAAGGTGGTCTTCATCTCTAGCACCGGTATGCGCTTTGCCAAAGCGAAGCTCCCTCTTCGATGAGCCCTGGTCTCGACACCTGTGTCATCTTATGCCATTTCCCTTCCTCTCCTCTTAGAGGTTCCTCACTTGATTTCACACTTCATGCAATGTAGCATCGAAATTGAGCTTCTTCATCATCTCCAATCGCTACCATCGCTGAGCTTTTTCTCCCTCTCCAGTGAGTCTTAGTTTTGATCGTGGTCATTTTTAGCTTCTTTGTGGCATGGTGAAGCTAACGGTACCCTTTCCCTCGTTAGCCTCCTCTGGATTTCACTATCACTGTGAAGCTTCTCATCATTGTCGTTAGTCACAATCGACCAGCCACCTCGAGCTCTCTCTGCCGCCCCTGACTGCACCTAGTAGTCGCGGTGAGCTCCTAAACCTTCCCCGCCACTCAATTTGGCCTGACATGGCTATTAATGCCAACTATACTCTTGCCCTATTTTGCACCGCCACCCTTTGAGTCATCGGCGTTACTCCGGTGACTATTGGTCCCTGAGGTCACATCTGTAGCACGACCCAGGTCCCAAAAGGCCAAAACAATGACTCAATCACCCCCGATCACTCACATTTGCATACTCCACACTTACCCCAAGAGCCTTTGTCGCTTTCTGGCGTCGCCTCTGGCCATCTCTCCAGCCACCACCACCGCCCAAAGCTTCGCCATGAGCCCCTCTAGTTACTCTTGGCCTTGCCCTGCCTTTTCTAACACTATGTCACTACCGGCAAGCTCAAGAGTGAGCTCAGCCATGGCGCCAGAGCCACATCTCTATGACATGTGGGCCCTAGATGTTAGGAACACCATTAAGATTTGAGATAAATCTAATTAAGTTAGTTTTAAGCTAATGAGTCTATGACATGTGGGCCAACTAAGATTAATCATTTATTTTTAAAACCTGAACTGGTATTTAAAGTATTGAGTCACTAACATGTGGTCCCCACATGTTAGTTATTTTCAAAAAAATAATAAAACCTGACAGATGGACCCACCTGTTAGTCTCTATAAAATTGAGTTAAAAACCCTAAAAATAAGAAATATTCTTTCAAGTCAAAGGGGAATACGTCTTCTCTATTAGAAGGCATAATCTCTAGAAAGATGCCTTCGAAGTCACCCATTTTTTCCATTTTAGGGAATTTTCAAACTATTTAAATTCAAATGCTCATAACTTTTGCAATTGAACTCCAAATTGAGTGAAATTAGTTTCTAATTTTTTTAAAATCATAATATTTCTGTTTCTACTAAAATATTTGAATTTGGTTTCTATTTAAATTCATTTAACTCTTATTATTGCTTTACAATATATTATGTGTAGATACTGACGCGTCAAAAACCTTCCTCGTTGACCCCAAACCCACTCAAGAGATCAACGAGCAAGGCAAACACCTCCTTTAACTATGTTGATCCTATTATTTCACTTAAATTATATTTTTTATTAATTTATGTATGCATGCGTGTATTTTCAGTAAATTTGCTATATTGTGGGTATCATTAGATATTTCTACTTGTTGCATAAAACTTGCTTAATAAATACGTATATGTCAACCTTGAAATCCATATAGGGATTATGCATTAAATAATATCAAACTTGGGTATACTCGAATATGTAAATATTTGCTTAGTCATGTTTTAGACTTGCGAGACGGTTACACTGTTTGTTCAGAAATGGGAATTTTGACATGCTGAGAAAGTTGCATTTGTTACTTTGATATAAAATTTAAAATGAAAACTAGATTTTGACATGAGCAGGTTATTTATACAATCTGTGAAGTGCATGAATTTGCACGTAGTATAGGTGGAGTTCTCGCCCAGGTTAATTAAGGAATGAACTTATTGTTGTATAATCCAAGAAATTCTGTGCAACTACAAGCACTATTGTGGGGTAGTCTTAACCTATTAAGTTGCTTAGGTCTAGCTTTGTACATTGGAAGACCAAAATAGTACGGGCATTCCATGTAGTTTTCTTATAGGGTGCCCACACCAAGGTGTTGAAAATAACGCTTGCCGATACAATAGTATATGCCTTGCTATGAGGGGAATGGTTATGACAGGGCGTAGACTGTTATTGTGATTATGAATTATATGTATTTAATTTACACCATCATAATAAGAGCCAAACACCACCGGACCGGTGCAAAGTTGGTTGTAAGTGATGTAACAGTTCATATCATGATCTCTGCCACACACACCAAAGGAAGTGTGAAAATAGCGGCAACGAGAGTTAGTCATGTCTTGTGGGTAAAGTTGTACTCCTTTGCAGAGTGTAATCTTCTCAAAAAGTCGTGCTCTTGGTCATAAGAGACTGGGTGCACTGACACTAGTTAGATTTTGTATTTTTACAAAAAGGGTTGAATTGTAAAAATGGTGGGTAACCATATTTCAGATGTTATGGCAAGTGTGGCAGAGAATGGATCATTATTCATGATCATGGAGGATTGTGAGTTACTTATATTCTATGCTATTTATACTTGTTATTTACATACATGTCAAATCACTCATTACAAACTTCATTTACAATCTAATACATGTTAATTGTGTCTAAATCTCGTTTTATGCAAAAGAACATGGTAGGATAGGTATTTTCTTTGACATAATCAAGTATTTATTTATAATTGTGATACACTACAAGTTTTGCTGAGTACAAATGTACTCACTCTTGCTTGTTGAAATTCAGCGGGCAAAGAAATTGAGGTCCCCAACGACTCCTACTTTATCGCAGGTCACGGGGATTATAGTGATGACTTTTTGTAGGCTTAATTCTTGTTAGTTGCATGTAGATATTTTAGGCTAAGGTATACTGGTAGACTTTTGTTATTTCAATACATTCTGTTGCATTTTGTTTGGCTGTTAAGGCCCTGTTGTAAGAACTATATATCGTCAACCTATGTATTATATTGTGTATGGATATGATAACCATGTCGTGAATGTGCGTATTAACTACTGATCATGAGAATAGTATAATATGCACAAAAGACCCTCTAGTATTTCACACCAGATGAGAGGGTCTTGACAATATACATCTAATAAATATTCATCTTTACTTTATATTCTCTTCATATATGCATTGAATGTTGTGCTTAGTGATAATAAATATGGGTAATCTAATTATTTTTAATATATTTTTGATCCGTATGTTAAAAAAAAGTCTTATAAACCTGAAGGGAAGAAGTACTATCTATGTTTCAGAAAAAAAAAAACAAAGTTGGTATTCATTAGATATACCTCTTGTCTCTCTCGATATTGGAGCTATATATAACAAAAAAAGAATTGTTTAATTAGCATGCGTTATCTCAAAAAAGAATTGGGTGATTTTTGTTTTTGCGATGCTGTTGCACATAACACCAGCCCGTTTAATGCGCCCAGCTATTCTCCTCCCGCTTGCCGCATACGTCTTCTCAGCCGTCGGCGGCCATTTTGGGAAGCTCGAGAAGATTGCAGGAAATGTCTGGTTTGTTTCCGATAGTTATTAATGTTTATCTTATCAAATTTTAGTAATGTTGACTAACTTTGGTAAGCTTTTGATTTGTTATTAAATTTTGGCAAGATTTTTTTCCTCTTGATTCTTTACTTTATTTTCTTACTAATCTTTAGTCAAAAGATTGGTAGCCAATTTGATGATTAAATTTTGGCAATACCAAATTTTAGTAAAGTTTTGTGAGACAAATTTGTCATCAAATCCATCAGGCCCGGCGTCCATTTCCTACACCAACACCTCAAGCACAAGGCAGTTGAAGATCCACTCGATGATTTCGGCATGTCATATGTAGAGTTTCACTTATCGTTTTGATGAAAATCGTGTGAAAATCGATTTTTGAAAATTGGTAAAATCGGTCAAAAATTGTGAAAATTATATAGCTTCAAAATTAAATTTAAAAAAAAATCAAAAATTGACGATTTTCGTGGAAAATCGACAGACTAGTTGAACTTTTTTAGCGGTTGATTTTTGAAGCGATTTTCGTTAATTTTTGACGAAAATCGAACGATTTTCACCGATTTACGTCACGTAATTTTTTTTTTTGAATTTTTGAATTTTTAAAATTGGACCGATGTATTAAGTGATTTAAAAAATCGGACCGCATTGATATAGACGATTTTTCGATGATTTTTTGCACACTGGTCGTATGACATGAGGGAGAAAACATTCACGCCATGCTGCCGAAGACCACGATGCTGTTGCTGTGCCACAGCCAGCTGCTTGCAAGTATTTTACCTGAGCCATTGTGGCGGTGGAGCTCAACAATGTTGTTGTATCTATTCATGCATTAGGACATCAGCAGGAACAAGCTGAGAGTCCCCCTATTCCAACTCGAACGCTTAGATGAGTTATGTACTTGTGTGTAGCTCAAGTCAAAATAGGGGATGTAAAGTGCAATTTATTCAAATAAATTAGAACAGCGTTTCTATGTTTTCCTTTTTAATATAAATTTTACAAATCTTAAAGCAAACGAAGGGATAAGTAATTACCATCTACCTTTCATTTATACTTCAATATTTATATAATTTTTTAAAAAAACATAGAAGCTTTTCTCAAAAAAAAAATTAATCGCGGTATCTAAACTTGCTACGCAGATGTCTAGCATGCACCATTAGTTATTTAGTACCCATGAAATGCCACAGCTAGGCTTCGCTTTTGAAAAGTTTCCATGACTAGAATGCCGGTAAAATGTTGCCGCTTAGTTTTGATGCTTTCCCTTTATGATTGAGGTTGACATGACCTCACCCAAAAGAACCAAGGAACCTCCATGATTGGCTCCTTTCCCTCACGTTTTGTAGTTTTTTATAGACCCTAGCCCCTAGTTGCTGAGTGTCTTGGATAGCAATAGGTAGATCAAGCCAGCCAGCCAGCAGCAGGAGCACATCTAGCTAGGCAGCTAGCTCTTGGTATCTCTACTGCTCATCAGTTGCATTGCAGCCCGATGTTCTTATTCCACCCAAACATCGACCACAAAAACGGACCACGGCGACTGAATGGAGGAGGCAACAGCAGCTTGTTCCCATGCAAATCCATGTACATGTAACTGCAGGCCTAATATTAACGCTATGTAGAAAAGTTATTCCTATATACAAAGCAAGGTGCATATCATTCTTCAATGGCCTAGCTTACGCCATGCATGTAATTTTCGGTTCGCATCTCTTCATTATCTGTCCGTGACCGAATTCTAATTCCATCTGTCGTAATAGAATAATAATCTCACCTCCACTACTAACTTCCATTTCTATTCTCCCGTCGACATGATATGACACGCCGGCCATTATCACTTCCGGCTCAACCAACACTTGTCCAATCAGTTTGCCTAGAGCTTGTTTGGGCATGCAAAATTAGACCTAATCATTCTACGTAACATCCTAAATTTACACTAAACTAAAATACAAAATTGTCAAGTTATTTTCTGAGTTATCATCAATTTTCAAAAAAAATTTCTTGCTTTTTTGGAGTATTGGTATTTAAAGAAAATACTTTTCAATAACCTAGTTATTGTTTCCGATTTTCAAACTTTAAATTTAAATTAGTTGTAACACCCCGGCATCTAGTATGCCCGAATGCTACCAAACATAGGCTAAACAACACCTAAATACCACTAATAAAGACAAATTACAGCAAAGGAGCAAATGCTAAAACCGAAAATTTCGGCAGCATCTCCTTTGTTTTAACACGATTTGAGACAATAGCAATAACAGGCAAGTAACATAATATCATAAGATATCCAAAGAAGCAATGTAAATGGATATGGCAACAACATAAGGCAATATTATCAAGTTCAACCACTCCATAAACTATAACGAAGCAAATACGGGACCCAACCACACAATTTAATCCATACACCAAGATTCATGGCACTATTATTAAGATCATGACTCAAAATTTGGTAAATGTGACTGGAACTACGTGAAGATGTGTAGCTAATGCCCTTTCCCACATGCCGGTGTCATGGTACCTAAAAAAAACCAACATAAACACAAGCGTGAGTTCATCACTCAGCAAGTATATTGCAATGGAACAAGAAAATACATTCCAATACCTTCATCACCACTTTTCACATACGACATCATACACATCTCATATTCATAGTGTAAGCATATCATTGACATCATCATATATCATCATCATTTAACATCCTCATATAATGCAATGCAATGCAATGCGATGCACATATCTCCTGGAAACTCATACCGGTATGGTTGAGTACACACCCGTCGGTGTGCACCCTCTCCCCCCTTCCATCCCGAAGATGGAGGGTGCCTACTCCTCGCTTCCATACACCGCGGTAGATGGAATCACGATGTAGGACTTACTCATTGGCTCTCCGGAATAGTCATAACTTTCTCACCGACCTTCCCCGGACTAGTTATGACTTTCTCACCGCCCTGGCCATGTATCATGCCATGTATGCAAAAATGCCAACATCATAAATAACTTTGTACATTAACACATGGCATCATAACATAATAAGCATATTCATCATATCAATGGCAAACATTAAAGCATGGCATGTGAACATATCATATATTCAATTTTAACTCAACAAAACTAGCAAACTACAACCCGCTACCCATTCCAATACACTTGCCTCAACCACGGGCGACGGATTGGCGAGACGTAAAGGGCACCTCCGGGGTCACAACACCTGCACATAGTCACCACACACTCAAAATCATGCCCACAAAACAATACGCAAACACTCTTCTACCCTGACATCGCAAACTACCCGCACAACCCAAAAACAGAGGTTCTGTCCCGTCGGGACAGCAGACTTGCAACGAGCATAACTCGGGTTCTACGACTCCGAATCGATTAAACGAGTACATCCTTGCGTAGCTTAGGAAATTTCCTATCTTTTTCGAAGTATATGGAAAAGCTGATTCGGACTCTAAAGTTGTTTTATCTACAAAATATCGTGATCTGTTCCAATCACGTCACAGTTTTTAACACGTTCGGTAAAACGAGCATAACTTTCAAACGGCTGGGAGGAATTGGACGTTCTTTATACCCACTGAAAGGTATTGAAATTACCTACAACTTCTTCAACAGGCGGACGACCAAATTTCGAATCTAAATTGGCGAAAACCCAAGCCCTAGGTCGACTGCTCATGCTGCCCGAAACAGAGAACGTAGCAACTTCTAGATTTCATCTAATCTACCCAATTACAGCACCACCAATTCATCTAAAAACATGATATTAACCCTTAGAATAGATCCTAGACCAACCCCAAGGATCCCCATGGCCATACCTTCGCCCGACGAACGAAAAACCAATAGATCTCCTTCCTCGCTCCAAATCCACCGGATCTCCTTGTCGCGGAGCGCTCCAATGGACGGATCTTCGAGGTGTTGAGGTGGAGAACTCCCCTAGGGGCAGCAAGGGAGGTGGAGAGGGGAGGAGAGGGGTGGTGGCACCATGGGGGAAGATGGAGAGGAAGGGGAAGGGTGGAGGCGCATGGGGGGGCTAGGGGGTGGCGTCTAGGGTTGGGAGAAGGAGTGGGGGGCGCACCAAGGGGTGGGGGCCAGATTTGGCTGCCCAAAAGTCCCCCCTTGGGCCCAAACCCTTCCACCGGAGGCCCAACTCAACCCCCAAGGCCCAAAGTCCCCCGGAGAGGCCCAAACACCCGAAAACGGCCCAAAAACACGCTATAAACGGCATAACGTAAAGTTTTAACCTCCATTTTCACATTTTATAAAAGTTTTTGATCTCAACATTCACATTTTATAAGATACGACACCCCGTGGTGTCACATTAGTACAAAGTCTACAAATATTTTACATAAACCTCAAATGGTCGGGAGGAACCCTTTGAAAAAGTTCATGAATTTTTTGAAGTAATTTGGTATTTTTAGAGAAACTAATACTAAATACCTTATTAGAAATAAAACACTAAAAGAATTATTGGTGAAAATCTAGAAATGTAAATATTCTAAAAATTTTACAAAAACACCCGTACCACCTCAATAACATTCAAAAAATAATTCATAAAATTTAGAGTTAGTTTGATAGATCTAGCAATTCCAAAAATTTCTAGCCATATTTAAAAGATTAAATGAATTTGAATCGAAATCCGGAAAAAGAAGGTGTCTGGCCCAAAACCCAGCTCTGCCCACGAGAAGGTGTATTTCACTGAAATAATCCCTTCACGGCATTTCTCTCTCTCTCAACTCTCTCTATGATTCACTAGGCCCGCATCTCAGCCTCCTCTCTGGCTGGCTCGCGCCCACGCCACATCGTGTGCGCCCTGACCACGCCAGCCAACCCCATGCGAATGCCACAACCTAGCCACTACGTCACCGCGTTTCATCGAACATCGCTTCTAGCTTCTCCCACACTGTCCCGTGCCACCCATGCCACGAGGGCCATCGATACTTGTGTTGTTGCCCTGTTCCGTCCGATCGGCCTCTATCTACCCTACCTTGCCGCCTGCGCAAGCTCCTCGAGTTGTCGTTTCTCCCTGCCATCTCCATCTCTGCGTGCACAACAAAGCTGCCAAAAATCCAGCTTCCTCACTGCGCTCTTGCCTTCACTCCCATGGTTGCAGTATCGTGCCCACCAACCCAAGACAAACCTTGTCCTTGTGCCTATTTAAGGAGCTCCATGGGCTATCCCTAACACCTGCGCAGCCCCTGCTCTTCCCATGCCCCTACAACCAGTGCCATTGCCCTTCGATGAAGTTCCATTGCCATGTAGAGCTACCAGAGCAAGCAAACTTTATTCTCCTTCCATGGTGAGCAATTACTGAATTCCTCATTGATGAAGCTTCCTTGGAATGCCCTGACCATTTTTCCCACCTCTTTCCTAGCTTTGCGCTATGGACTCACCACCACCACAACCACCTTCTTCTCCAGCCACGGTCACGGTCGCCAAGCTCCTATCTTAAGTTTCCACCACTGCTAACCCCCAAAACGGGATTCTAACACCGCGCAGATGCTTTTCTCCTCCCTCAATTGAGTACGATCACCCCTACATTTTCTTCTCCGCTGCCTACTGTAAACGTCGCCGCAAAACTTCATCCCCAACCTTCTCCAGCCACCACCAACTGCTCCACTGGCCTTCCCTCCATTCCCTCTTGCTGTCCCGAGCACACGTACTGCATAAGTCACAGCTATTTGCCATCGACAACCACGCCCGAGGCACCGCTCTGTTTTGAGTCACTCAGAAGCGGGCCCTGCTTGCTAGTCACTCGTCTCTCTCTCTCGCATTGAGTCATTGACAAGTCAGCCCCACCTATCAGTTTTGCTTTATAACCTAAGTTTTAAAAACTTGGTCCTTGACATGTGAGACTAAGTGAAAGTAATAGCATATTTCATAATTTGAACCGGTATTTAAGCGTGAGTCACTAACATATGGACCCTACTTGTCAGTCATTTTCAAAAAATAATAAAACCCTGACAGATGGGCCCCACTTGTCAATCTCTATAAAATGGGTTTAAAAATCTCAAAATGAGAAATGCGCCTTCAATTTAGTGGATAATACACTTTCTTTATTGGAAAGCGTAATCTTCGGAAGATGCCTTCGACATCACCCCTCTTTTTTTATTTTAGAGAATTTTCAGCGGATTTAATTTCAAATGTTCATGTCTTTTGCAAATAAATTCCAAATTGAATGAAACTAGTTTCTATTTTCCCCCAAAAAATATGCTATTTCTATTTCTACAAAAATATTTGAATTTGATCTCTGTTTGAATTCATTTGGTTCTTATTATTGCTTTAGATATATTGCGTGTAGATATCGACTCTCCGGAAACCTACCTTGTCGACCTCAAACCAACTCAAGAACTCAACGAGTAAGTCAAGCACCTTCTTTATATTGTATTTACAAATTTATGTATGCATGCGTGTACTTTTAGTAAAATTTGCTATATTGTGTGTATCGGTAGATATTCCTACTTGTTGTATGGAACTTCTTTGATAAATACGTAAATGTCAATATTGAAAGCCATAAGATAGGGATTAGGCAATAAATGATGTCAACCTTAGTTATACTTGGATATTTACATTTATGCTTAGCTATGACTTAGACTTGGGAGAACAAATGGTGGTTATATTATTTATTCAGGAATGGAAATTTTGACATATTGAGAAATCGTCTCTATTATTTTAATATAAAGTCAAAAATGAAGGCTAGGTTTTGATGCGGGTGAGTTATTTATATATTCTGTGAAGTGCATGAACTTGCATGTAGTATGTGGGGTTTTCTTGCTTGGATTGATTAACATCGAACGCAATATTGTATAATCCAAGATATTTCGTGCAACTACAGGTGCTATAATATGGTGACCTTAACCTCTTTAGTTGATTAGGTCTAACTTTACATGTTGGAAGGTCGAAGTAGTACGGACATTCCAGGAAGGTTTGCTCGAGGGGTGTCCTCACCGAGTTGTTGAGAATAACACTTGCCGATACAACGGTGCATGCCTTTCTATAGGGGGGATGGTCATGACAGGACGTATAACTATCGTTAGTACTGTATGTACAAATATTTTCTACTGCCATAATAGGGGTCAAACATCACCATGCTAGTGCAAATTAGGTCTAGGCGATGTAATAGTTCTTGCCATGACCTCTCTACTATACACCAAAGGAAGTGTGAAAATTGTGGTAACAAGAGTTGGGCATGTTTTGTGGGTAAAGGCTTACTTCTCTGCAGTGTGTAAATCTTTTTTAAAGCCACGTCACCCCCGTGCCTCCGGTCTGCCCGATCACACTTTTACGGTCCATATCGCCTCCACCTCAAGCCTCGGCTCAAGTAGATTTCCTCCCCGCTCGGACACAGCAGACGCGTGGCGCAGCAGGAAAGTTCCTTGCGCACACCCACCTGCGTGCGTCGCCACACCCATTTTTTCTGTGCGACGTGTGCCGTGGGCGCACGAGCTGACATGTGTTGCCCATTTTTTTTTGCAAAAAGACCCTTGCGAATTCCTAAATTGCATATAGGTCCTTTCTTCTACGGAAAGACCCATGGAAATTCAAAAAAGACAGTCCATTTTTCAAAAATACCCCTCATAAATTCCTGACATTATATTAAAATCCTTTTCTACGCCATTTTTTTGCGAAAAAACTAAAAAAACGTTTTCCAAGCAGGATTTTCCCAAAAAAAATCAAAAAAATTTATCACTCGATTATATTAAAATCCATTTTGGACCAGATTTTTTTTGCGAAAAAGCCCAAAAATACCCCAAAAAACATTACCCCCAATGATTTTTCTTCTGTTTTTGGAGCATTTTTTGCGGAAAAACACCAAAACATTTCTCAAAAAACGTTTTCCTACCCACTTTTAAATATTTAAATCTTTTTTTTTGCCATTTTTTTTTTCAAAAAAGACACCAAAAAAATCTCCCTGCATAATTTTTCTTTCATTTTTGAGCTATTTTTCCTGAAAAAACACAAGAAAAACCTCAAAAACGTTTTCCCCACCCGATTTTTCCCAAAAAAAAAGCCAAAAAAGATTTTTCTTCCATTTTTGGGCCTTTTTCTTTCAAAAAAGTATAAAAAATGTTTGCCCCGCCCGATTATTCCCAAAAAAGACAAAAAAAACCATAAATTCTTTTTATTGCCCGATTATATTAAAATCCTTTTTGGGCTCGATTTTTTTATGAAAAAGTCCCAAAAAATCCCAAAAAAGTTTTTCTTGAAAAAGAAAAATTCCTAAATTCGTCTTATTGCTTGATTACATTAAAATCTGTTGTTGCGCGAGATTTTTTTTTGCAAAAATCCCCAGAAAAGCATAAAAGTTTTTCCCGTCCAATTGTTTTTCTAAAAAAAATGGTGAAATTTGTTTGCTCACCAGTTTTTTTTATAAAAAAAATGTTTTTTTTTCATGTGTTGACCCTCCAAAAAAAAAAGAAATTACGTCCGAGTCTGACTTTTACGAGAAGAAATGTTTTTCCCGCACTATTTTTCTCAAAAAAGCAGAAAATCCTAAAATTCATCTTATCGCCGATTATGTTAAAATCTGTTTTTGCACCGAAAAATCAAAAATTACATTTGGGTCCACTTTTTCCAAGAAGAAATGTTTTTTCCGCACGATTTTTCCCAAAAAGCCAAAAAAAAAAATTAAATTTGTCTTTTCATCCGATTATATTAAAATCTGTTTTGTGCCCTATTTATTAGAAAATGCCCAAAAAAAAACCCAAAAAACATCTGCCCTTGAGATTTTTTGTGAAAAAACAATAAAAAATGTCAAAATTCATTTTCTCGCCTGTTTCTTTCTAAATAAAAGTAAAGAAAAAAACAAAATTTGTTTTTGTTACGTAGACCTTTCGAAAAATCCGAAATTATGTCTGAGTCCACTTTTTTTCGAGAAGAACCTTCGAAAATTTCTTCTATTACACTAAGATATGTTTGTCGCCCAGTTTTAATATCCCTTCTGTGAAAGACCCCTAAAAAACAAAATCGCGCAAGTTTCTCCCGTTAGCCATGTGGCAACTGGCGCGGCGTGCGCCGCGCCCACTCATCTTCTTGAACAACATAAAGAACATATTCTAGCCCATACTATGGCTTGATTGGATATATACTTTACATTATTCCCTTTTTTTATCTAAAAGCATGCACTCTTTTTTGCAAAAGGATGAAGGAAAGAACACGAGGCGTACAATCAAGGCAGGGACAAATGAACCCCGCCATCGTGAATAACCACTTGTTCAATATATTCAACTTATCAAGATGATTATTCTTTTTTAAAAAATTATCATGATCAATATAATTACTTCAGAAATGCTAAAAATGTGCTAACAACAAACATCTGTTGCCAGTGAAATAATGAGTGGTGGAGTCCCAAACAATGTGATCAACAGCGACATGCTGTAGTATGTAGATACGGGACATTGCCACTTCCCACTAAGTACAGTGCTTGTGTCCTTGTTGACGAGTCTACAATCCGCAAGCGCATGGAGACCGCTTTAGTTTTCACTCGTAGTATTCCAGGGTTATTATATTCACGAGGAATGGAGAGATCTCCTTCTAGACAAGGTATTCCTTCCGTTTATTTTTACAAGATATATTTTAACTTTATGTAATAATTAAGGTTGTGTTGAAACTAAAAAATATATATAAAAAATGATTTAGATGCCCTCACTTAATTGTCTTAAAAGATAAAAGATATACTTTGTATGGATGGTAATGAATAAATGCATATAGTTGAGAAAAAATAAATAGGAGTATAGAAGGAAATGTCTCATTAAATCTACGTACAAATTTTATATTTGTGAACAAGACCATTAAAAAAAATAAACCTTATAAAAATAAACGGATAGAGTATAAGATAAGAACAAGGATGACAAAAGGAAAGAACGAAAAACTAGTCGGAGGGAAGTATTCTTCTAGTCTCGGTGTTTCAAATGATCATCTACCCTTACATTGTCCGGCCTTTGAGTAGTCACTATTTAAGCTTTGGGAAAGAATTAGGTCCGGTTTATTTTTGCTTAGGCTTTTTCGCTTTTAACTTAAAGCTAGATTTTTTTGGCTTAATAAGCTTTTAAGTCATCTGTTTTTAAGTTAAGATATGTTATTTGGTATCATGACTTATTGATGGGTTGGATGGTGTATCTTATTGATAGAAAGTCTAAAATACGCTAAATGAGATATGGGAGGGATTTTTGGTTTATATATGATGTCATTTGGCGATTAATTTTAGAGACTTTTAGTGGTAAATGGTTATTTCATCCAAAAAAACCCAAAAAAACACCTCATGCCTGGCTTTTGGCTTATAGTTATACAGAGGCTTTAGGTATTTTTAAAGCCTGACTGAAAAACCAGTCGTTTGTTTTGGTTTAGACTTTTTGGCTTTTAAGCCAGTGAAAAAGTCAAAACAAACAAACAGGACCTCAATAACACCCTGGTTTAAATTCTCTCAAACCTTAGCCCCATCGTGAGCTGGATATGCACATAGGGGTAATAATGGGTTTAGACCAGTCTAGGCTTTTGGATTAGACCGGTCCAGAACAGTAAATGGATTGGACTCATTTTGGATCCCTAGCTATTTGGATCAGATCTATACCAGATTGGATAAGAGTCCCATGTGGCCCCCAAAAGACTAGCCTGATGGGGGGAGGGTTGCTCTCCCTTTTAAGGTGGTATTCTCTTCTCTCCACAAGCAAGGTGGTACTATCACCTCCCAGATATAGTCCAAAAATAAAATTTTAATCCTTTCTACAGGAGATGTGAGGAGATGGCACTTATTCATAATGAAGAATAGGATGAAATGTGGTGGGCTACAAGCATGTTGGTAAGGTTTTGCAGAAAGGGAATGGTTGTTTCAATACATGGGTAGGAACACTGCATTGATTCATTGAAGTTATTGCAAATTGGTCGAAAACATCAAGATTATTGGAAGTATTATTTTAAAGCATTGAAATATCTGCTAATAAATTTTGCAATATTTATACATTTTCAGGAATGTTGTAATTGTTAATTTAAATTGTTTCGAACATGTGTATCAATAGTTACTAACAAAAGGGACATAACTAGCGCACATAAACAAATAGATGTGACTCTGAAATCCGACAAACAACTTTGGTTTTGGTACGAAATTAACACAAAAAATTCCAAAGAAATTGACGAGGTAGTATCTAAAGTGTTTTAGCACCCTTGAGAATTTGAAATTCAAATATGAGAAATTTGCTACTCAAGTAGTAAGTAGTAACCTTTGGTTATTTTTTTTTTCGAATTTTCTGGCCAGGAGCTCTGGCAATCACTATAGAAGAAGAGAACAACAGCCGGGCTACAAACGCACACACACGCACACACACCCACGCACACACACACGCGCTGCCCCGACTCACGCGCGCCCGGGCGAGACCAACGCTCGAACCCGGGCGGGCTGCTCGCTCCCAGGCGCAGCTAGCCAACCGAGCTGCTCGCTCGGCCGCTTTGGTTATTTATTTTGAATTATCATTTTCGAGCATTTTTCTAAGCCATTTCCTTTTTCTTCGTCTCCCAATATAAACTTAATTTATACTTGAAATTCTATATGAAGAATTATCAAATTGGGACGTGCATTCACAAACTTTTTTTTTTTTTGTATTTCTCATGTTGATCTAATGTCGGAAGCAAAGTAGTTCGAACGATGACACCTAGGTACTATTTTCCTTAGATCGGCAAGACCTACCGACAGATATTGCAACATTCATATATGCTCAATACTGTGTTGTAGTTTGTTAAAATTGTTCCAAAGATCATGAAAATTATTTTAAAAAAAATTGCTGCAACAATTATTCACATAAACTGTAGAGGGGTGGTACCGGTACTTTGATTTGTTTTCTGGAGGGGTTAATGATCTACAGTACGTAGATGACGCCGTCATATTATTGTTTCAAAAGGATCACGAGTATCTTATTGAAGCTTCTGTTGTAGAGCATCTTCAAGAGGGGTCTAAAATATGGTGCTAATTTGAATTATAGGGTTTTTGGGGGAAAAGATTGACTCCAGCAAGGACCCTAAATTGTTAAAATTTAGCAAATTATTTTAGGGTCCTTAGGAGAGTAGCTATATTTAGCAACTCTGTGATTAAACCCTATCTTCATTGGATTTTAGGGCTTAATTGATGGAGTGAATATTTCGTTGGAGTCCTAAATCTAATTAGTTGGGATCCTAAATTAAAATTTAAGACTTAATTTTAGGGCTCTTTTGGAGATGCAGTTACTACGGGTCTGTTTGGTTGCTTGCATGGAGGTTGTATGGCATGAGTGGATGCAATCAAATCACAAATGCAACTGTTTGGTTTCCTGTTTGTTGAAGCAGTCTTGGCCCAGCCCATGCAGCATTGCACCTCACATCCGGGCTGGCGGAAACGCGGAGAGCAGCCTTCTCTCGCATCCGGGCCCGTGACAACCAGCTCCGCTCCGCTCGCTCTCGCATTAGGGTTACCTCCGCTCGCCTGCTCCATCCGCTCGAATCCTCCGCTCGCCTCCTCCATCCGCTCGACTCTGCTCCGTCCTTCCGCTCGACTCCTTCGGTCGCCTCCCTCTGCTGGATCTCTCCGCTCGCCACCCGCCGCTGGACGGTGGTGGATGGCTTACCGGAGGCGACTCTCAACGAAGAGGAGGCCTCACACGGCTGCGCCGTGTGCAAGGACAGCTTTGCGACAGGGCAGCGCGTCGTCCGGCTCCCGTGCAAGCACTACTTCCATGGGGACTGCATCCGGCCGTGGTTCGCCATCAGGAACACTTGCCCTGTGTGCCAGTACCAACTCCCCACCGATGATGCTGAGAATGGGCAGCGACAGGCACCGCGTGTGACGGTTCTTGTGCCAGTGGTACATCAGGGCGCACCGGCACAGGTATGATCTTGAACATTGTAGACTTGTAGTGGTAAAATCTTAGATGCAATGTCAAAGGTAGTAATATAACCTCATTCATCATCCCGAGAAAGGAAGAACTGTAAAAGATTTTGCTTTGGATTTCAATGACAGGTATAACTTAGTGAAATTGTGCAGTACTTACGGTTCGGTGATTCGATTAGTTCCAATAGGCAATAGTCATGCAATTCTTATTATGCTCTCTTATGACTATTGCTTGTTTGCTTGCTTGTTCCAAATGAACGTTTGAAATTTAGGAATTAACATTGATGCTAGTAATGTTCTTTTAAACCTGAAATCTAAATCAATTCAAGCACTGGGCTTTCTTTTAATTACCATTGCTTTGCAGTCCTGCAAAAGTCTCACATATGAACTGGAGGAAGCATAAAAGAAGTCTTTTACGGAAACCAGTAGTTCAGAATCCTTACATCTAAATGCACGAATACCAAACCAAGCAAAAAGTAAGGGGTCCTGTGTTAGTCACTTGCCTGCAGCAAACTTTTATAATTGTGTGTTGTAGCTGTTAGTGACATTACTGGCTGTGGTGGAGCTAGGATTATGCTGAGCCTCGGGCAGAAAACTAAACGGCCATAATTAACACCAAATATATAATTAAGTGGCTGAAATTTTCTATTTATATAGGGGGTATTCACAACTATTAGATGTATGCGTCGGGTCATGGCCCAGCTCTGCCCCTGATTACTGGTGTTTGTCTATGCTGATGAAGAGATTTGATACCAATCTGTATGCCATTGTGGTTATTGGTTAACCAATCCTGTTAGTTGCGTAGTTATATCTGCAGGGCAAATTATCGTCAACATAGCTCCATTTGCAATAGCGTGTAGTACTTTTGTAGTCTTTAGGAAAAAACTGTATGAGGTATATATATTATATATACTTATGTTGAATGACCTAGTGTCTAAATATGAACATTTACCAATCAGTCACTATCCATTAATCTTTTCACATTCATTTGTTATTCGAGGTCCTCAATGCTCGCACGTTTATCTAAATTTTTTCATATGATGAGCTTTCCACTTCCTATCATTTGTTAGTCTGTGTTGTTTTTACCTGTAGAGGCAGTGTTGATATAGGGCAGTAGGAGGCTTGTTTGTTGCGTGGTTGCTGCTCCTGCTGATTTTTTTTTCGTCGTGGAATGAAATAGTTGTCCTAGACTAGTGCTAGTTCTTGGTGTTATCATTTGAAGTCTGTTTTGTCTTTCCTATTTAACGAAGACCATTGAATGGTTGAACTATTGCTATGATAATACAATGTGTCGACCTGATGAGCCTTCCATTGGCAGAGTGGAGGCGGAGCAACCATGGGTGCAGGAGGCGCAACTGAATGCTCAGCAGAAAATGGACACGGACAAAGTGCATCTTGATGCAGCAGCGCCGGAGGATCATCTGATGACAAATGTCACTAACCAGCAGCTAGAATTCATCAGCGTTCAACAGTTCATAACTCAGTAAACTGTGGTTGTATGATATGCCATGAAATGTTCAACACTCACTTAATAGCTTGAACTACTCATTTCAAATCAAAATTTAGAAACAGAAAGACAGATTGGTCGTTCCATCTGTTTGCATTGTACTCCCTTAGTTCCTTTTTATTTGATGTTTTCAACTTTTGACGGTCTCCAAACTGTTGGAGATATACCCTAGCGGCTAGTCATAGATATGATTGATAGATATTTATGTTTATGTTCCTTTAATAAATACCATGTTATAGATCATCAAGTATTTGATTTGATCGTGAGACTATGTAACATGTTTGCTAGGGGTGAAAACGGGACAGGAAATATCCGCCCGATCCGATACCGAATTCGTTTAAATGGACACTGATTTTTTATTATTTGTTTTTGGACACAGATACCCTGTTTTATCTATTTCCTAGTAAATTCTTTTCAAATTATAATGAACATCTGTTAGATTAACATTATGTTGGAAATGTTGGATGCTTGCCTTAATCATATGTTGGATGCTTTCCTAATATGACCAAAGTTCCAACACGTGATGCTTTGCCATTGGGAAGGATGTTCAAGATATGAAATCAGTTGTTGGAGAGGAGGCCTTTCATATGAGGATCTGGTCTGTTTAATTAACTTGTGCAATGATTTTTCTTTCAGTCCAAAACTAATGCAATATTTTTTTCTTGTACAGCTCTATTTAGAATGCCTTGACAATTTTGGCAATACTACTACAGAGATGCCACCCATTGATCTTTCTGTGTAGAAAATGTTTGAAGTTTCTAGGCTGTTTGGTTAGCTGCATCTAAAGAGATTTGCATCTACAGATGCAAAAGATAGGTGTTTGGTTGTCTTCTCATTCAACTCAGCCTGGCTCTACAGATGCAAAACACTCCTTTCAGCCTGGCTCTAGGGAAACGAGAAAATCCACCGTTTCCCCATAGCCAGGCTCTGCTGAGCCATGCATGCATGCTGACATCAGCATTTATTATCTAATTTTCTTCTTTTCTTTGCTATATCTTTTGATTAACATCTCCGATTAACGAACCGATTTCACCTATGTGTTCCTGATATTTTTTCGAACAAAACTAGACCATATTTGCTATATAAATTTCAAAAGATTAAAATTTTAGTTTTTCAATTTATTGATTTTCTAGAATATATTTTAAAACTTTTTATTTTCGTTTGTGAAATTATTGATTTTCTAGTATTTTTAAAATTTATTTCATCCCTCTTTTGAATTTGCTTATCACACTTTCATTCCAGTGCAGCCAACCAAACAACATCTCTGTGCAGCCTGTCCAACCTCATACGACCAACCAAACAACATCTCCTTGCATCCACTCAGCCTGACTCCCACCAGCCTGTCTGAGCTCATGCAGCCTGGCTGAACTGAGAAGGCAACCAAATAGCCCATTCATGAATAGTAGATTGAATAAAGAGAGGAATTTAAAATTCTATATTTTTTTTGTAATTATCATGTATTCTTAATAAATCACAAGCTGATGCTATTTTCGGTTTCGAATATGTTGGTTATATTTATTTTTTTCCTTTTGCTGGTGATTGCCTTGTACTAAGGAGAGGTGGTGATAATTCTCCTAATAGTAGTTTTTTTTTTCTATTCGTGTCAATGGTTGTGACCGACACCCATCTGGCTTGGAGGAAGAACGGCCTGAGGTTCTTGCCACTCACGATGAGGTTCTTGCCGCTAACAAACAAAGACCGACGGCTGGTACCACAATCAGCTAGACACAACAAACCAAACAACATCTCTTGTATCCAACCATCCCTCCTACCCCATCAAACAGCCAACCAAACAACTTCTCAACTCAACCAGGATCAACACATACAACCAACCAAACAAACTATCTTGTATCCACTCAGCCTGTCTCTTACTAGCCCGTATGGCTCATACGAGCCAGGCTAGGTACATACAGGCAACCAAACAGACCCTACTTTGAAGCCATGTTTGGTCCGAAATTCCAGTAAGTTGTTTACTTTACTCCTCGAGGTTAGGGGGTTCAAAATTTTCACAGATCACTTGCCGCCATCTCCACACCCCAAAATCCCCTTCTGCCCCTCCTCCTCCACGATGCGGAAGCCCTAGCTTGCGCGACCTCGGGAGACTCGCGGCAGCGTCCTCGCTCGAGAACCCCAGGCCGCGGCCTCCCGATTCCCGAACCACTCGTGAGCTCGGCGTATCTCTCCCACGCACAAGCGAGGTAACCGATCGCATTCTGGTGCCATTGCGAATGTGGGGGGTTCCGGGTGCCGCTTGCGCTAAATCTGAGATAGTTTCGCGATTTTATTGCCCTTATGTGGGATGTTTTGTGTGGATTCTCTTGCTAAACCTAGCTGCCTGGGGAAGATACGGCCGGATCGGTGTCAGGCTACCGCTCCTGCACGAAGCGGTTAGGGTTTCGCCATCCGATGTGCTGTGCCCAACAGGGCTTCCATTTGATCGTTCGTACCTAGGGGAATTATGTCTGGATTAGTAGTTCCTTTGTGGTGATTTCCGGCTTGGTTCGCTCATTTCGAGCGTAGAACATGTTCGTGTGACAAGGTTAGGTGTGCTTAATTGTTGACGAGGTAGATGCCCAAGTTTTAGATACAGGTCATATCTTCGAATTTAAAGGTACGCTGGAGTTTGCTTCTAATTGGAGCTCGACTGTTTATTTCTGTATAGCTCTGCAGTTTCTGAGGTGACTGCATGAACATGATATTTGATCTGAATCAGTAACCAACGCAGGTAATGCGGCATAGTACTGTAGTGTATGTCATTATCCTTCTTTTACATGTATAATTTGGCCCCAATAGACAAGTTATTCACCTATTTAAAATTTTGAATAAGTGTGTTCTTTTTGTTTTGTCTTCAGTGCTGACAATACTGGACTTCCATCATCTGTGTTCATTTGAACGAATAAATCATACGACTTAAATAGGTTGGATCAGTTGAATTTGATTGGTCAATTTTGTCTTGTCTCAACCAAGTCTCCTTCAATAGCTAATTACAAAGTGATATACTGTGGCTTCTTATAGTGGTTAAAAATGATTATTCATGAGCTCAGCATTGCCATGATGGTTATTTCTTCTCTGGCAGCTTATAATAGTTTTGGCATCACACTTGATTTGAGAAGTTTTATAGTAGTAGTCCCACAAATAGCTTACATTGTAGTGGTTAAAATTTTTATAGTAGTAGTCACACAAATAGCTTATATTGTAGTCCCCATAAGTAGTAGCCCCGGAAATTGGTGCTGCATTTCTAAAACCTATTCTAGCATGAAAATCATCCTGTTTCCGTGTTCTTTTTTCTTTCGCCTGGAATAACTATGAGTTTCTTTTCAGTCAAATGGACAGTTATCTGCCTTGACGTATTCAGTCAAATGGAAAGTTGAATTTGAGAAGTAACCGAATTTATTGTGTAAATGGAAATTTTGATAGATAAGGTATCAATTGAATTTCACCTAGCTTTGAGTAAGATTGTTTGCTTGACCTGCAGGGTACGACTAATAAAATCAGCAGTATGCCTTTCACTAAAACTCATGAGGTGTGTGGAAAAAATGTGGATTTCTATCCATATATAAATTAAACCACAGTTTACTGAGGGCAATAACAACTCTGCAATGCATAACAAATGAGAGTGGCAAATGCTTATCTTCATTAAATTTTAAATGTGATAACCTTCAAGTGGTCACCTGAGAGTAGGGTCAATGATTACTTGGACTACTTATGCCAACAGTTTAGAGCAGAAAGGTCACAAGTTCTGTATTGACTTGTCAAGTATTGGTAGATATCATTTTTTAGGTCTGTTCAGGGTATAAAATCCAATTCTGGTGGCTATTATACATTTATGCCGGATTGAATTTTGTGATGTGCCGTTTGATATTCGGTATGTGCTGTACTTCACCAAAATGTATACATGTTTCTCTCTGTAGGTTTACGCAACTCTGTATTGCAACCTTGATTTAGCAAAATAAGATGGTTATTATCCATTTCTGCAGGATTAAATATTTTCATGTGTGGTTTGATATTTATGTGTTGTACTTCACTTTAAGTACATACATGTTTCTGTCTGTAGGTTTCTACAACTCTGTGTTGCCATTTTAACTTAGCAAAATGAAGTGTAATGCTTGCTGGGGGGAGTTGGAAGGGCAAGCTATATCAACAACCTGTGGTCATCTTTTATGTAATTACCACCTCCCTTTGCTCTTATTTATGTTGATTGTGAATCAGAATGCATGTTCTGCATAGCATGATGAATACCTACTTTAATTGGACTTGTCTACCTGTTCCGTAGGTACTGAGGATGCTAAGAAAATACTGAGTAATGGTGGTGCATGTCCAATATGTGATCAAGTGCTTTCCAAAAGGTCAGTAGTGTGCACTGGAATCTATATTTGTTAGATTATATCGAGGTCCTGTTTGGGAGGGGGGGGGGGGGTGTTTGGTTTGCCGAGCGGGCTGGGAGGAGGCGGCGGGCGGGAAGGAGGCGACCGGGCGGAGGTTTTGAGGTGGGGTGGGGCAGAGGCGAGCAGGCGGGAAGGAGGCCGAGCGAGCGAGCGGAGGGAGGCTGCCGAGCGAGCAAAGCCATAGCCCACAGTGGAAGCACCTCCCCCTTTGAGGGGGCTTCCAATCGACAGCCGAAGCCAAGCCCCCTAAACAAGCCCTGAATGGAGCCGTCTTCCTTTGAAACTACATTGCTTATACCACGTATCAACATCAGGACATGAAAATTCAAGTATTTCTAGCAAATACATGTTTAGTATGCCTATTTTACCGTATTGTGGTACTTTTAGTGAGGGAATGGAGCAGGTAATTTAGTTGAGCATGTTCTCTATTGTCTATATGCCTAGTGCTCTTTTTGTTTCTACTGAGTTTTGAGGCAGTCTGAATACTGTCAACCCGTTGTTGCTCAGCCTTATGCGACCAGTGGATATAGATCCAAGTGATGATTGGACAAATGTAAGTCGGTTGTTGACTTCTTACTAGTTTCGAAATGTTTTTTTTTCCTGTGATCCATCTTTTCTGATTTTTTGGCCTTCTTTCAGGTGGCGATGGTGGGGATTTCTCCACATATACGTATCCTTAAGTTTAGAACTGTTACCTGACCATTTACCAATTTTAATGTGGGATCTGTCATGTTTTGCTTTAGATGAATAGCAACCCTGTAGGTGATCTAGTAATTAGAGCTTAATGAAGACACCAAGTTACTCACCTCTTTCTGTCATCAGAACGCAACTACTCTAAGAAAAGAATGTTGCAGAAATACACTGAAGCAACAGATAATGTCAGCCTGAAACGTACTACAGTCAAAACCATGTTTTTTTGGTGAATATTTAGATATTCATTGTCACTTTCCCTTAACATGATGTTAATCAGTCATGAAGAGTGCATATAGAAGTGTCATGTTTTACGTTGGACAAAAGGAACTGGAGATGCAGTACAAGATGAGCCAGGTTGTTAGTCAATGTAAGCAGAAGTGTGAACTTGTGCAGGCAAAGTTCACAGAGAAGCTAGAACAACTGCACGCTGCATACCAAAAGATGGGTAATAAATGCCAGTTGATGGAACAGGAAATTGCAAACCTAACAAAAGATAAGCAAGAGCTTCAAGAGAAATTCGCAGAGAAATCCAAGTTAGTGTAATACAGCCAAATCTACTTCATCTGACATGGGCCCAGTAACTGAATGTTCTTCCCGTTCCAGGCAGAAGAGGAAACTTGACGAGATGTATGATCAACTAAGAACTGAGCACGAGTCTCTGAAATGTTCAGCCATCCAACCTGCCAGTAACCTCTTCCCAAGAGCTCAGCCAGACTTGTTCCAGGGCATTCCTAACATAATGGATAGCAGCAAACATCTCAGACAAGGTAATTTAAGCACTCTGCTGTCTCTGTCCCACAAACTAAACTGATTGAATTATATATCTCGATTCACAGGTTAGCTATGTATGTTATTCACTCTGACACATATCTTAATTGCATTTCTTTGGCTTGCCGAGAGCTAATACAATCTTTGCTAGCTTTCCACAAATACAACTAATTTACTGGTTGCAGGTCTGGTTTTTACCCCTGAAACTCCAGGGCGGAGAGAGGAGTTATGGGTGCCAGCATCACGGCAGCAACGCTCCAACTCTGATACATTTGAAATTTCTGGGGTATCTGCTCACACCAGAGCGCCTCCAGTTGATGGTAGACCCCGAAAATCAGCAGGGCCTGTATTTGGAGCTGGCACAAACAACCCTTCGTCAGCTCTGCGGAATATCTTAATCTCACCGGTGAAGCGCCCTCAGCTCTCCCGAAACCGTCCACACATGTTCACGTAATAATCTATTTTTCCTGTACATATATTGACCCAGATTGCCTTATACAGTATGCTGATTGGTAAAAATGATGTTTTCAGGTTGTAAAATCGGATTGGAAGATCTGAGTGGACATCTGTAAATGCTGTGAAATTCTCTGAACGTTTACCTCGTCGCTTAGACCAAAAAAAAAAAAAAATACTAGGGTGGTAGAACCTTTTTTTTTGCCAATTGCAGTCAAAATGTATATGCATGAGATCCTTAACCATTCTTACCATTTTATATGGGAAATCTTGCTTCTACTGTCAATGTGTACAATGTTCTGAACTGACGGGTTATATAGTACTAGTTCAGTGCTCGTGCGCAAGGTTTCAAATTTTATTTTAGGGTTTTATCTCGGCACCTACTGGCCACACACTAAAGAAAGCGTGAAATAGTGGTAATAGGATGATAGTCATGTCTTGTGAGTAAAGTTGTAAGTCTCTGTAGAGTGTAAATCTTTTCAAAAAGCCGTGCCTGCTGTCAAGGATGACTTGATAAAGTCATCACTTAGTTAAATGAGTTTGATATTTTCATAAAAAAGGTTTGAATTGGGAATAATTCTTGGAAGAGTCTTTGTTTTATATTTGGTGCCAAGAGTTCGCAATGGACGAATTGTTGCTCACATTCATGGGGGACTGTGAGTTGATATTTATGATACTAATTATGTTTGTTATTATATATCAGTCAAAACTATGTTTACAAAATTTCATTTACAATCCATTACATGATATTTATGCTCAATTTCGCTTTATGCAAATAAACATGTTAACCTTTATTTGAAATAGCCTGCATATACTTATAACTTTGCAAATAATACAAGTTTTACTGAGTACGAAAGTACTCAACCTTGCTATTGTTGTCATTTAGTAGGCGAAGAAACCTAGAATTTCGACGATGCATTTTATGCTGCAGGGCCCATGGACTTTATTGACAACTTTTTCTAGGGTCTATCCTTAGTTGCCTGAGGGATTGTACTACTGGACTTTTGTCTCTTTTGCTGCACTATATTCGGCCCTGGTAGGCCATATTGCATAAACAACTTCCGTTATTATATGTATGATGTTGTGTATGGATATGACGTTGTGTATGGATATGATGGCAAATGTTGTAAACGTGTGTTCTAACCACCGATCATGGGATTAGTACTGTGCGCACATGGGACCTTATCGGTATTCCAAGCCAGAGTGGAGGGTCCCACAAAACCTATATTACTCCCCAGGGGCAGGGAGTTCTCACCTGGAGAGCTTGCCCACGTGGCCCCCTCCGCGAAAATGCCCCAAAGAATTCTGGAATTGTGTTGAGGTCCTTCCAACGTTTTTTTTGCAAAAAGAACTCCTAGCTCCACAAATTCATGACTCCTTCACAAAAAGGGCCCAAAAGAAATTCAAAATTATATCGAGGTCCTTCCATTGTTTTTTTTTAAAAAAGAATCTTTTGGTCCTGTAAATTCGTAACCGAGCTCAGACTGAGCCCTTTTGCAAACAGATCCTCCCATTTTTGAAAAATTGTATCCAGATATGTCAAGCCTCACCGAATTGCTCATTATATTTGAGGTTGGCACATGTACTCGAGATATGTAATGACTAAGGGGTCTGTCGGAACCGTATGTAACACCTTCGAACCCTATGTATAAAACACACTGATCTAGGATCGAGCTAGTGTACACAACAAACAAAGTGAATAACACAACATATCAAACATACTTTTATTCAATAACTGATATAGTCTTTTACAATAATTTTGGCTCGTAGGCCAAATAAAAGTAAAACGGTGAAAATAAGATAAACTGGAATAAAACTCAATAGATTTGCCACTAGCAATCAACTGGGGTAGCGGTCCTAGTTATCCTGGTATTCACCATCGTAGACATACTCATCTAAAAACAACAATAAAGCAAGGGTGAGTACAAAAGTACTCCGCAAGTCACACAGGAGATGCAGAATTAATGGAAAGGATATCAAGGGAAGGTTATATAGTTATTTTAGCATAAAGCAACAAGTTCACAATATTCTATGTAATTTTCAAATGCACAGTTTGGTTCAATAGCAAATTCTATTTTTAAACATTTCCGAATTCAGGAATCACTCCTAGAACCAACTCAGGAATCACTCTAGGAGCTTAATCCAAATTTACCATGATGGACTCACCCCATCCCCCTTTGAATACTTTCTCAAAACCATTTTTAGAAACATTAAGATCTAATCTGTGAAAGGCCAGCTCGGCATACGCATGACCGCTTATGCGGCTAATCGATTAGTTTTACACTCTGTAGAGGTTGTACAACTCTACCCACAAGATATGATTATCTCCTTGTGCCGAAATACACACTTCTTTTGGTGTGCAGTAGAGAGAATCATGATAAGGCCCCACATAAAGCTCCATCTATGTAGTCATGCCTGCTAAGGTTTCACTGCTGAAAGGATCACCCTAATTCAGAAGCCCTCTTTTGCGCCAAGTGGCAGCCTTCCCGCTTTCACCACACCACTCCACCTAATGGCATGACTGTCCATGGTACGTTGCAGTAGGTTTGTCCCATACCAGACATGTGGTAGTACGGTAACACTTTACATTCAGCAACTCACAGACCGTCCTTAATTAACTAGGTGAGCTTTCACAACCCATGAAACCACCGCACTAACCTGTCTCGCCCAATTGAAATCATATTTTTAACTTCATCATGACATGACATAAAAGCCCATGGCACAACATTCAATAATGCTCAAAAGCATAACTCTCAATGATCGTCAAAACATAATTCTCAATTTCAATAAAATCATGATTTGGCATAAATTCCCAAAATAACCTAAATTCAGATCTAAGCATGTCCTAATTGTTTTCATAATCATCATACATCATAAATATAACATAGGGTTACAATGGCACAAGGGATTCAATCATCAAAGGTAGCTTTAACAATCATGACATAACTATTTAATTTAAATATGAGACTGAAATACAATTTTAGAAACTATGCATGCAATAATTTAAATTAAACATAGCATTTCTCAAATTGGATTCAACATGATCAAAGATATGTAACATGCCTTGAAAGAGTCCTTCCTATGGCTCTAGACCTTGCCCTTGAGTCCACACTTCACTCTCCTACACTTCCGGTGTTTCAATGTCTACGGGAATCGAAAATAATTACAAATAAATGCCAATAATAGAGGGCAACAAACTCCAAAAATTAAATAATAATAAACCAATAAATTGAGCTCGATTTTACAAATTTTTAGGCTCTGGAATCACCTCAATCGGAGCTCTTGTGAGCGAGAACGGGCTCCCAAAAGTTTAAAAATAAATGAAAAGAATAAAACCTAATTATTGAATTATTTTTCTACTAAAAATCAAATAATTGCGCCCTCCATTCAACGGGAGAGAGATCTCTGGGCTCTCTAGTGGTCAGATTCCAGAAATGCATGGTCATGCTACTCGTGGTTAAAGAGTTAACCGTAGTTAGGTATTCTATCGACGATTGGGGACGGGCCCCCGCCGAGCTTACTTGTTGATTGAGGGATCAACACGGTCTCCTTTTTCGATGAAAGGATTGCGTTCAGAGAATGCTCGGTTGGCTTGGACACTCGGGAGAATGACACAAGGGTTTATACTGGTTCAGACCTCTCACTGAGGAGATAATAACCTTACTCCAGTGGATATGATATTGTTTTTTTTGTTTCAAATGATATATTGTGAGTCTAGCTCTTTCTCGGTATTTTTTCCTATCTCCCTCTCCTTACATGCACAGGAGGTATTTATAGCTTATCCGAATATCTAGCCTAATTATAGCCGAATAATGGGCACTTGACTGCGTCGATTGTGGCTGTAACCGAAGCCTTGATTTACGCCACGCTCCCATCGTGGGCATAATGGAACCACGTTGTCGCGTGATTAGCGCTTATTCGAGCGTAACCGCTGAACACGATCTTCCGACCATACATCTCGCGAACGAGCTTGGGCCGAGCATGTTTGGTCCTGGTCGAACATGCATGCTCGGGCCTTGGGCACAGACGCTCGAGGCTGAGCGCCGAGCCTAAGCTAATCGTTCAGACCAATCAGCTAAACAATGCTCGTGGGTCGTCCTCGGGGACATCATTCGAGGGTACACATGGTCGGTCGAAACTGGCTGCCGGGGTACTATGGTAATTATGGAATTTATCCAATCCCCAACAGATTCCAAGTCACGTGATCAAGAAAGAGTGGCCGAGCTAACTAAACAAGGATGGCATGTACTCGCCTTGAATTTGACTGATATCATGCGGCAAAGGGAAATGCATATAACTAAGCATTGTTTAGGTTCGTCTGATGTGATCTTTATATATATTCGGGATTCGGCACTATTTCTAGGTAGGTATACTTGAACTTATAGGGTCACACGCTTAAAGGGCTGGGACTTAATTCGGATGGTGATTCAAATTCTGATGGGTTTTAAGTTCCTAATGGACCTCTAATGTAGAGCCCATTATGGGGCATCTATTTAGGGCCTGTTTGGCACAGCTCCCATTCCTGAATTCTAGTGGCAGTTGGATGGAGCTGTGCCAAACAGCCTAACTCTAGAAATTTTCAGAGTGGGAGTAGGGAGAATCTGGAGTGGTCTGTAATGCAAATTTGGGGAGTGGGGGTTCCCCCACTTATGTGGAGCAGAACACCAAAAAATAGAACTGCACTCGAAGTTTAGGGTAATTACCCGCAAATGCTACCAACTTTGAACAAAGTTGTATTAGTACTATGTACTAGTATTGATACCATGTTGCGTTGGAACCTTATGGTATGTTATGCACATTTTAATTTTCATGTGTATATCATGTTGTATTTGTAATATATTACAAAATAAACGCTCACAGTAGCTACTAATATGTAAAAAATATTGTATAAGCGAGAAAACCAAGGGTATTGTAGATAATTTATACACAATCCTCCTATTCTAGAATCTGGAGTTAGCGTCCTTGCCATACACTCCCACAGACAGTTATAGATTCTCAAAGAATCCACTCCACTGAGAATTTAAGATTTGGAGTTAAAAAACTGGAGTGGGAGCTGTGCCAAACATCCCCCTAAAGGGAGGGGGGTGCAGGCTTTATGGTTAAGAGACACAGTAAGAATTCAGAATTTTCAAAACCCTAGCCGCCATCCCTCCTTCACTTAGAACCGCCTAGCCGGCGCTAGCACTCCGGTGTGTGGTGTTCCTACCCCATACGTGTGGATACCTTGGAGGCGTTGCTACGAGGCTTCAACGCTAGGACAATCCGCAACCTGCGACGGTCACGAGAAGCTGTTAGAGGAGGCGCGAGGCTAATACAACTACATTCGCACCACCACACTACATCGACTCTATTTTCGCTACGGGTCTATGCATCTAGTGGTAATTTTGTGATCTATAACTTTCAGTGATTCATTGATTATGTGGTAGAAAAATTTGAATTTACGCCAGAGTAAATAATATCTGTTGCATACTGTCGACGATTGGAGAACGGGCTCCCGCCGAGCTTACTTGTTGAACGAGGGATCAACCAAAGCCCCTTTCTGCCAAAGGTTGTAGCATCGAAGACGCGGAAGATGGTCCGTTAGAAATGCACAGAACACAAGGATTTTATCCTGGTTCAGGCCTCTCATGATCGAGATAATAGCCCTACATCCAGTCGCCTGGTGGCGTTTTTCTCTATTGAAATGATGGATACAAGTACATGGATCTCACCCCGGGATCCCCCTTTCACGTGTGTTTTCGGGGGGATTAAATACAGAGCCTCACGCTGTACACAAGGTAACCACCCCCTAGATTTACGCCACGTTTCCATAACCGTAGTGCCCACGATCCGGGGCCCTTGATCTGCGCAATTATTTTGAATTTGTGGTGGATTGATTGCCATCTTCCTTTCTAGTGGCATGACCGGGTCCCCGACCATCCACCCGGGTAACGGCGTGGCCTTCACGAGCATGGTTGCTCGTGATCGTCCGGTATGGTCATAGGCGAATGGGTAGACACACATGCTCGGGAGTTATGTTGCTCGGATGGTTTTCCGAGCATCTTCTTAGTCTTTGTATGGTCGGTAGCTTCAGGATCTTCTGGGGGTACAACGATCTTTTATCAGATAGTCAATCCCCGACAGCTTGAGAATGCTTGGGGCTCGCGCTCGGGTATCGCATCCGAGCTCATGGTTGGGAGTTGCTCGGCCGTCGGGGCAGAATGGTCCTTATAGAAAATAGTCCAATCCCCGACACATACAGTGTTCCAGATCTGCTGCATGGGGGGCATATTGGCTAAAAACATCAGACAGTAGTTAGTTTTAATTTTATTCGGAGGCTAGAATAGTAGAAAATTCTAAGTACATGCCAAAGTGATGTGACATCTTCTTGTCTAGCTAAAGTCTTCAGCATATCTACGGTAAACAATATTTTTTAACGGTTACGGTAAATAATATTCTACCTTAGTCTCAAAAAACTGCTTCCCATATTGTCACGTGAGGTTTCAAATTTTGTTTTCGGTATCTTAGAGGTGGTCGAAATCCGAAATTTCGATGAGATCTTGGAATTTTGAATAAAATTCGGACGAAATTTAAAAAATAAATTTCAAATCCAGTCATTTTTCAACCGCGATTTCTGAGATTTTGACCGAAATTATCGAGATCTCGGTCAACTTTCAAACTTTTGAAAAATGGTCAAAAACATGTCAAAAAATTTCAATTTTTTTGTGGATGGTCTTGACCCCAAATCCAATCAAATTTGACATATAAAAATTAAAATCTGGTCAAAATGTCTAAGATTTCGGCCGAAATTACCGAGATCTTATCGAGATTTTGAAAGTTATTGTAGCATTTGCTTTTTTTTTAAATTATTCGAAATCTTGGCCCCGAGTCTCCGACCAGAGAACGAAATTTCAACTGAGATGACTAAAATATAGGCGAGATTTTAAACCATGGTCGCATGTCAGCGATGCATCGGTAGTGTTTTCAAACTCGAGTGATCTTTGCGACAGTACGGAGCAATTCTCCTCATGTCAATTTGTTTTTGTACCGTGTAGTATAGATGTGTTAATATGTGAATAACTATATACTCTCTTCGTTCACTTTTGTAAGGTTTATTTTGTTAATAATTTTATTCACAAATATAAGATTTGCATGTAGATTTAATAAGGTCTTTCCTTTTATACCACTATTTATTCTCTCTGAACCATATGCATTTATTCATTACGACCCATATAAATTATTTTTTGATCAAAAAGGGCAACAAAAGATGCTCCGGTTTCATATAGAAACATATATATATATATATATATATATTACAACGCTCAACATGTCCCAAAGAAAAGTAACAGAAACTTAAACCTTTCGCCATAGTCACCAAAACTTAGTATTTTTAGAACTCAACCAACAAAACCAACTGGCATTCAACTCATCAGGTTTTTAAGATATGAAGAAACTAGAGACAGATCTTCCGGAATTTCGTCATCTTCAGGCTTAGGAGCAATTAGCTATTATTCCAAGATCCAAGGCCAAAGGCGCCCGAAGCTTCCTCTCTCCAGATTTGCGCAAAACGAGTTCATCAGAACCAACATCTCTTTCCTGTACAACGGTTTCCAATCCTTTAGTAACATGAGGATTTTTCTCCAAACACTATTTATACTTGACCAGCTCTGTGACAAGAAAATCATGTTATTTCTCAAGGTCCATAAGCTCCACATAATGGCTGCACAAATGGTGTTCAAAACAACATTCTTCTTATTGCTAACCCAAAAACGAGCGATAGACTCAAAGTTGAAACCAATATTCAAATCAAAGAAATTATTGACCACCTCCCAAGAATTTTTGGCAAACACACAATCAAAAAACAGATGAGTAATAGACTCATTTTCATTACAAAAGCTACATAAAGAACCTTTATCTATCCCTCTTTTTATCAAATTATCCTTAGTCATGATCTTGTTGTGGGAAAGGAGCCAAAGAAATAGATGGATCTTAGGGGGAACAATTAAAGTCCAGATTGAGGGAATAAACACAGGCATAACCCCCCGAAAATTAATAATGGCATAAAGAGATTTGACAGAGTAAACACCATTACTATTATATTGCCAGATCAAAACATCATCTTCGTCCACAAATTTAATACTAGTAACCACTTCCCTCAATTCCAACCATTTAATCATCGGATTTTCTGAAAAATTTCTTCTAAAAGAGCATTTAAAATTAATGCCATCCCAAATCTCAGCAATCGTTAGACCTTTCTCATTTGTAATAACATACAAATCCCAAAATTGAGTAGCTAAACACGAGTTTCCGAACCAGATGTCTTCCCAAAATCTAATCTTATTCCCATTTCCCACCTTCCATTTATAACCAAACTTGGTAGCATGCATAGCCCAAACAACACCTTTCCAAAAATTGGAAGCATGATCCGCATCGCAAAGGAAAATATTCGGTCTATCAGTTTTATATTTATACTTAATCAAGTCTTTCCACTGCCTGGGCTCTTTAGAACAAAACCTCTTAACCCAGGACGCCAAAAGACACAAATTCAAATCTCTAAGATTGGGAATCCCGAGACCACCAACATTTTTCTCCATACAAACCAAATGCCAATTGGCTAAGTGAAGTTTATTATGGCCCTCGAAATTATTCCACAGGCAATTCGCCATGTGGGAGTTGATGAGATCTAATGCCCACTGGGGAAACTTGAAAAAAGAGAGGAGGTAAATTGGTATACTAGCAAGACAAGATTTAATCAGAACTAACCGACCACTGTAAGACATAAGTTTACCCCTCCAACCTGCTATCCTTTTCAAAATTTTATCAACAAGAGGTTGAAAATCTTCCCTTCTATTCTTATCATAATGAAGAGGAATGCCAAGATATTTAATGGGAAAAGACCCAATTTTACAACAAAAGTAACTAGCATATCTTTCAGTTTCAGAATTATCACATCCAATAGCAATTAACTCACTCTTATGAAAATTATTCCTCATCCCAGACATTTCCTCAAAGTTAAGAACCACTTAAGATGCAAGACAATCTTATCATCATTTTTAATGAACAAAAGGGTGTCATCAGCATATTGCAGACTAATAATACTACCAGGGCAGAAACTGTCACAAAGCCATTTTATTAAACCAGCATTAGCAGCTTTAATTAACATTCTAGCAAAGATATCTGCCACCAAGTTGAAAAGAATTGGGGATAGAGGATCCCCTTGTCTCAGACCCCTACTAGTATGAAAAAACGCACTCTCAACATTGTTTATTTTAATTCCAATAGAACCTCTACTTAGGATAGAGAAGATTCAAGAACGCCATTTCGCTCCAAAACCTCTTTTAGAAAGGATATCTAATAAAAAATCCCAATTAACCATGTCATAAACCTTCTCATAGTCAAGTTTAAAAACAAGGCCTTTATCTTTGTCTTTATGAATTTTATGAATAACCTCATGAGCGGTAACCACACTTTCCGATATAAATCTATTTTTGATGAAGGCAGTCTGATTTTGTAAGATAATTCTATTGCAAATAGCACCAATCCTATTCGTTAGAACCTTACTAACAATCTTGTAGCTACAGTTTAAAAGACTGATAGGTCGATATTGTCTTATGCTTCTAGCATTGTTTTCTTTAGGGATCAAGGAAATCATAGCATAATTAAGTCTAAAGAGGTCAAGCTCACCCTTTTCCAGATCCCGAAACAAATTCATTAAATCTTTTTTAATAATGGTCCAGTACTTTTGATAAAAGAAGAAAGGGATGCCATCTGGACCCGAGGCACCATCCGCATAAGAATCAAAAACAGCTTTTTTCACCTCTTCCTCCGTAAAAGGAGCCTCCAGTAAAAAATTTTCATCATTAGTGATGATCTCATCTAAATTGAAAAAGTTAGCTCCTAGATTAATGTTGGGTTTAGCCTCAAAACCAAACAAAGCTTTATAATAGTCACAAGCAATCTTAATCATATTATTAGTATCATAAACCGGCCCCTCAGGCCCATCAAGAACAATAATAGTATTTTTCCTTCTTCTTTGATTAGCCACCGCATGGAAGTATCTCGTATTTCTATCACCTTCTCTAATATCCCTCTCTCTAGCTCTTTGCCTCGCTTTAATTTCCTCCATAGCCCAGATTTTCTCTAACTCTCCTTTCATATCTAACCACCTCTTCTTCTCTTCTAGTTTAATCTGTCTAGACTCAAAAAGAATATCTAATTCATCAAAGTACTCAAGAAGTAACTTCTTCTTTTTCTTATTCTCGGACTCAACATTTATACTCCACCCTTTAGTAACTTTCCTAATTTTTCTAATTTTGTACTGCCAAATATCAATAGCAGTCCCCCCTCTAACAGGGGAGGTCCAAACCTTTTTAACAATATTATCAAAATCATCATGTAACAACCACCATTTCTCAAATTTATAAACAGGTTTAATAAAAGGCACAATGCATCCAGAATCCCAAATTAAAGGAGTATGATCACTACCAATCCTAGTAAGAGAGGACACAAAGCCCAAAGGAAACTTTTCATCAAAAGAGGTGCTACAAAATACTCTATCGATCATCGACATGATTGGATTTTCTTGATTATTAGACCAAGTAAATTGTCTTCCAGACAACCTCATCTCCATAAGTCCCCAAATATTTATCCAATCATTAAACTTCTCGCACCATTTAACATCCACTCTTCCATTACTCTTCTCAGAAGTAGATCTAACTAAATTGAAATCTCCTCCCAACATAATTGGGGTATGATCATCATTAATAAAAATTTTATGAAGCTCCGAAATAAAAGCTTGTTTCCCCTCCTCATACGGAGACCCGTAAACTATAACTAATCTCCAAACAAAGTCCTTCTCTTTATGCTTAATTAAACATTGAATAGAGAAAGCTTTTATTTCAACATTCACTACCTCCAAAATATCAACATTGAAACCAGCCAAAATGCCACCTGCAGTAGATTTAGCTGGGAGTAGAGGTGGGCGTCGTGTCGTACCGTGCCGGCCTGGGCCGGGCCCATCGTGCTTCGGGCTGAAACCGTGTCGTGCCACGACGGCCCATCGTGCCCACCGTGCCGGGCCGTGCCGGCCCGACTCACTTTTGGCGAGCCCAAGCCCGGCCCATTTACGCCTCGTGCCTGCTTCGTGCCGTGCCGGCCCAAGCCCGACCCATTTTTACTATTGTGACGAACAAAGAAATAAAACAAATCACTACTACTAAACTACCTATTTTAGTTACATAAGAGACTAATCACATCAACAAAATGTCAAACATAAATGCAATGCTTGAAGATGCCCTGAATCAACAATATCTGCCAACTTTTAAGCCTTAAACCTTGATTTCGTGCCCGTTCGTGCCGGCGCAGGCGCCCCAAAGCTGTCGTGCCGTCTTGCGTCGCTCGTCGTGCCTGGTTCCCGGGCCCGACACGGCCCGTGCTACAGTTGCGTGCCGGCCCGGCCCGGCCCGGAACCGTGCCGTGCCGTGCTTTGCACCGTGCCATACCATCGTGCTTCGGGCCGGCCCAAAAGAGCCCGGCCCAAGTGCCCACCTCTAGCTGGGAGCCAATGCCAGACAAAGTTCTTAGAGCCACTAATAGAACTAAGAAACGAAACATTAAAATTTTCTTTCTTAGTCTCTTGGAAACCTACGAAATCCACTTTATAGTTAAGCAATTAAGTGAGGGCATCTAAATAATTTTTTCTCGTACCTTTCTCAATTTTAATGTGACCTTAATCCTTGTGTAAAGTCAAAATGCGTCTAATAAAAATGAACAGAGGAGTACTCCAAGTTATGCAGCCATTTCAATTCCTTTTTCTTCAGGGGGAAAAACAGCTGTAATTCTTTGAAAGCAAAAGCAACCATTTAAATAAGAGAAAATAATTATACTGAGAGCTGTGGTGTTCATGTACAAGAGCTAGCACATCTCCTGACATCCATCACCAAGCTGTCGTGAATAGAAACAAGTGCATTTCGTAAAAGCGGCAACCATTTACTTTTCTTATTCTTATATCACCAACAACGAGAAGAAAGCAAAGCATCACTACTGCACCGGACAACGAGACGGCACGGCGTGCATCATCAAATGTTCAAAGGCGACATTTAGCAGTAACAGGTAGCAGGTAGCAGGTGAGGACACACACATGACACATGCATGACGCATCCATGCATGCATGGACTTATGAGTTATGAGCTTAGTAGTGGCAGGCGTAGTTGGCCTTCTTGAACATGGCGGCCTGCTCGATGGCGGCGGCCTTCGAGGTGAGCGCGACGGTGATACAGTCCTTGACCTGCTGGGTGGTGTAGGAGTACTTCTTGGCGGCGATGGAGTTGATGTACGCGGCGGCGCCCTCGCGCAGCAGGTCGCCGTAGCAGTCGGTCCGGGTGTTGCACAGCGCGTCCTTCAGCGTCTGCAGCTTGCTGCCGAAGAAGGCGCTGCACACGTCGCCGAACGAGCCCGCGATGCTGCCCAGCGACCCGATGCACGAGATGATCTTGTCCGTGTGGCTCTTCCAGTAGCTGCATACATATATACGTGCATGCCATGTAATTCACTCAAAATTCCAGCTTATTATGCATGTGCATATGCTGATCATGTATGTATATATAGCACAGTACGAGGGTCTTACTCGCAGGTTCCGGTGTAGCTGGGCGTCGGTGTGTAGCCGCCGCCGCCGCCGCCGTACCCACCACCGCCACCGCCACCGCCACCGCCTCCGCCTCCGTACCCACCGCCGCCTCCGTAACCGCTACCGCCGCCTCCGTAACCGCCACCGCCGTCTGTTGAGATCGATAGACAGTGTGCCACATAATCAGCCAAGTACATATAGTATCCAGTGTTGCATGCGTAAGTACTACGTAACGACGAGATTGTGATATCTATAGTTAACACATACACGTCTGTTCAGACAAGTGATTTCCCTGCAGGCTCCTGGCTGAGCTCTGAGAGGCTATGCCCACCAAGAGAACGGTGACCAGAAGCATTTTGCCGCCCATCTTCCTCTCCTGTCTCACTTTCTCTCCTCTCTCTTCCTCCTGTTTCTAAACAACACTGAAAGAGAGAGATAAGTAGCTAGTAGAGTCGCAGAGATGCTTGGGCTTGAGTGAGTGCCTTGGGACACTGCACGGGGCAGGGTATATATATACAGGCACCATTGGATTGCCGCTGTTGCATGGACCGTGTGATCTTGCCACGGATTGAGGGTAGTTGGCCACCATTGAGTGCCTACGTTGATCCATCCAGCTCAGTGCTATAGTGATCTCCTGGCCTCACGGTCGAATGATCTGCTTCCACTGCACGTGTTAAATTCCCAGTCCCGTATAGCTATTCTTCCATATGCGAAGTGTATATATCAGTATTCGGTAACACTTTCCATGCATCCATGCACGCATTCAGCTGAAGCTTTTGGCTGGCCACATAACAGTTAGCAGCATGCATGCATGTACAGTTTGAGACGGTGCATTACTAAAACTCACGTCCATATACGGTACTTCATCCGTTTGAGAAATATAAGATATATAGTTTGAAAAATCTGGTTAATAAATATAAAGCTTGTATGCAAATTTAGTAAGGTTTTTTTATATGCTCATATACACTTTCTCTCTATCATACGCATTTACTCCTCCGGTCACAAATATTTGTCATTTTGACATAGGTGTAATCAAACTTTTGAAAATATCGATATATCTTTAAATATTTAAATTGGATACATGAAAATCATATATGCAGATTTGTCTCGAAAAGTAATTTCATAATATTATAATTTTATTGCGTTTATAAATATATTATAATATACATTACTAGTCAAAACTGTGTTTTGAAGTCCATGACGATGTCCAAAATGACAACTATTTGTGATGGGAGATAGTATGTATTACCATCCCTACAAAGCGTTCTCAGTCACTTTTCTAAAATAACTATAAAGAGTATCAAGTCAGTTTCTCGTATATCTTTTCTTAATTTTATCATTTTCTTAATCTTGTATAAAATTAAAGTACGTTCTACATTTCCCAAAGGGAAGAGCAGTAAAAACGAGACATATATACGAGTTGGAGCTAGATTGGACATCCATGTTACCACTGCAGATATATATGCTTTCCTCTGACGAAGGACGTGACGCTGTCATCACTAAACGGGTGTCGTTCGAATGGAGCGGATTAAATTGCATTCGGCGCTTGCCAACTACTCGCTGTCTACTTAATTTGCAGGTCCTTTTCCAAGGGAAGTTGCGACGTCGCCTAACTGAAACACAGTACTTGATCTGATCTCACATATTGGGCTGTCCTTTTGGTCCAACGCACAGCTAATTAGGAATGTCAGAACCGATCGATATCCCGCGTGATTTTCTCTAGTTAATTCTGTTGATCATGTAACTGGATTTATCAAACTGGACTGAAATGGAATCCCATGATTTGATACATCGTCACGCATGTTAATTTCGTGATGTAATTTGACTCCCTCATGTTCTTCTTCTGCTTGTTGCAAACCTGCAACGTAGGAGTTTCATTGATCCTTGACCTATTTATTTCGAGCCGATTTCTACTGCATGCCGATAATTATAGCCAGCGATCGATCTTAATAATGGCCGACGTTGTACCGGCGCAAGTCCGCAGGTATCGTGCCAAGTATATTACACTATACTACTTCCAGCAGAGAGTAGCTTAATTAGCCACTTGCCACTGCCTTCTCTAATTTCTTGTTTGCATGGGATGAATTAATGATGGAATGAGACCCACCGCCATGTTTGTTTTGAGGAAAAGAAGAAGAACCTAAGACCTCGCTTCACTGTTGTGATGAAACGGCCTCCGTCATAAAACATAGTAGGAAATATAGAGATCATAATGACACCCGTTTAGTGATGACAAATGCTACTATCGTCGTCAACTTAAAGCGACAGCCAACAGCAAGCGTAGTAGCCTGGCGGCGCATAAATTCAAGTGATGGCAGGATGTAATACAAGAGCAAGTACAGTACAATAACAAAATCTATTGTTTATTTTATTTTTTATTCATATCATGTATAGTAAGTAAAAAAACCAGCTTATACAATAATCATCTCTAAAGGTTATATCTAGATGTTGTACAATAACTATCTATATCTCCTCTCTTGTACATAACTAATCAATCTTGCTTCATGTGTCATGCTAACTCTTGCATGAGAGTAAGCTCTCTTCTCTTTTCTTTTCTCACTCTTCCATATAGGATAGAGCTGATTTGTACAGACTAAGAGTAAACTGAGGTGGTCTTATTGTACACACCCTTAATGAACAAGATGAGTCGAGTTAACTTTACAGTTGAGTTTCATGCGGCAGCTAATTAATTAATTCACATGTGGACTGTCCATAACACATAGGAGTACATTTACTCGTACTATCGCCGTTCTTGAATAAATGACATTTTAGGATTTTACACTTCAATCAAGGTATGTATATAGAAATGATCAAATCGTTCTCCTTCATTAGCTCACTTATTGCTTTTTGTGTTACTCTATTCCACAGTAATAAATCATTGTGAATAATGAATTGTAAGGATATGCAAAGAAAAAAATATATGATACATGTCATTCTAGCTTTTAAATTTTATTTTTAAATACATGTCATTCTACAATTTTGAGAAAACTTTAACTTTTAACTTTTTTTCCTTTGCATACTCCTACCATTCATGATTCCCAATGATATTTATTACTGTGGAATAGAGTAACAAACACCATCCAAGAGCAATAAGTGAGCTAATAAAGTTGGACGATTTGGTCATTTCTATATGTGCTTTGGTTGAAGTGCAAAATTCTAAAATGTCATCTATTCAGGAACGGAGGAAGTAGTTAAAAGTTGTTTCAAAATTGTAGCATAATATGTCTTTAGAAACAAAATTTAGAAACTAAAATGATATATATTCAGGAACGGAAATAGTAAAATTATTCAAAATTGTATTACTTCGACCGCATATACACTGTTGTGGCAAGAATTTGTGCGGCATTATAGCCCGACCGATTAATTAATGGAGTACAATGGGAGGCGGAAAAGAATATGTTGGCTTTAGTTTGCGCAGGAGATTTGGTTCAGATGGAGGGCGAGCTAATAGAGAGCGATTCTGCGGCTACAGCGGATCGTTTGATGGTTTGTTTGTACAGGGACAGTTCAACTAACAGAATATCGTAGCATCATCACCATCTCTCTTTTTCTCTGCTTGTTACTTAGACGGACTGTATCGCCTGCAAAAATAAACTGTTTTTTTACGGTACACTAATGTCGGTGTTTCGTGCACCGGCAATACGAATTTATGGTCGGATGGGGTCGCGCGCTCCCTCTCCCCGAATGGTCGACTCAAGGAGTCAGACGATGTATACTGGTTCGGGTTGAATGTCCCTACTCCAGTTCGTTCGGTGTGGGTGTATTGATCTTAGGGCGACGAACAAGAGGTATACAAGCGAGGCAAGGGGTCGGACGACCGATCCCCCGGTGTTTTCGCTAGGGAGTTGTGGCTACCTAGAAGACTGTTTTTTCCATCGCCCCTCCCTCTCGGGCCCTGCCCCTCCTTATATAGACGGAGGAGGCAGGTTACACGGGAGTTGGGAAAACTACGAGGAAAGGGGCCTGCGCGTCTTGAAGTCTGGTTCCTGTCTTGTCCGACCGACCCCTGCCCATCCCGAGGCAGGGTTGGTGGTTCTGTGATGAGTAGTCTTGCGTAGTCTTTATGCGGATGGCGTGTTGCGTGGTGCTCTGTCACCTCGGCGGCTTTAATGGCGCTTGACTTTGCCTTGGCCTCGGAGTGGGCGTACTCCTGCGGTGTGCCAGCGACGGACGGGGCTTGACTTCTTCGGTGGCTCTTCCGACGGTCTTGAGAAGGAGCCGCTTACCTGACGGATGTCGAGGGACGCCGCGCACAAGGCAATACCGACATCGGGCGTGGCCTGGCTGCTCAGGCGCGGGTGGAGCTTGCTGACCACGAGCTCCAATATTAGGTGGTCGGAGCCCACCGACCGCCCGGAATCGGAGTCCGCCGACCGTCCAGGGTCGGCCCTGCACAGGTCGGGTTCGCTCCCCGCGGCCCAAGTACCTTTCGGCGGTGCTGGGCCTTTACCGCGGTTGGTCAGCCCGTTCGCGCTTCCGGGCTGATGGGGGTACCCATGGCATGGGTACTCGTCAACTAAATTGAATATGAACCGTTCATTCTTTTCGATCCAATAGATCAGATTAACTAGAGTTTACTTATACTACACTAGAGTAGTAGAAACAACTTTAACAAATCAACGGTTAGATGTAATTTCTACTACACATTTTATACTACAAGTATAATCCACCATAAATTTTCTCAAAATAAAAGACTTGTTCTCTTTTGCAATTAGGCTTGCTTCTTACGACTAGCTGCTTTTTGATAATATAGAGTGGTTTTTACATATTTACAAAGTATACGACCCCTGAAAATTTTGACAGATCTAGACTTGTTGGTGATGAGAAACTCTTCCGGCCGGGGCGGGCGATGCACGTATATGCTTTCGCAAGCTGTCGGTGGTGTACTGGTGTGTGTGTGAGGCCGGCACATGGACGGTTTCGATTTAAACTCTTTTTTCTTTATTGATTTTAGATTATATTTTTTTTATAATAGAGTGCTATATTTATATTCAAAACCTATCTGAGGTGATTCGGAAATTATTCCATCAAAACTAGAGTCTGATTTCAAAGATCCGGTTATATCTCAGTAAATATATGGCCCCTAATTAAACGCTCCGGCTCATCAGCTGATGAGGCTCTAACCTCAAGTTGTGTAATCCATGCATGGCGAATTTTGCCACCGAAGTGAGGCAGTGTACTACCTGGCCGCGATCGCCAGATCATGGGCTCCAGGCCTGGGGCTGGTCGTGCGCCGCTGGATGATGGGCTTAGGCTGGGAGATGGTGCGGTTGGGAAGCCAAGCCGAACAGGGCTGGGCCGTGCGGCTGAGCTCAGGATTGGCGCGATCTCACATGAGACGCAGGCCACGACACGCCGGGGGCCGGCAGAAGAGGCGTCTCTGCCTTTTGAGGATTGGGTGCGAATGCGATTAGGGGTGGGCATTCGGTTTATACGGTTTTTTCGGTTCGGTTTTTTCGATATAAAAAAATTTCGGTTTTCAGGAAGTAGAAACCGAAACCGAACCGAAATATCCCAGAAACCGAACCGAATTAACCGAACTAATTCGGTTCGGTTATTCAGTTAACCGAAATAGCTACAACACACAGCATTCAGAATTCAGAAAGCAGAATATTGTTCATTTGTCCAAGCGTTCAGAATATTGTTCATCCATAATTCAGACAGCAAAATTCAGACAACAGAATATTGTTCATTCAGAATTCACACAACATTCAGAATTCGCACGTCTAAGAAATTGGATATAACAATAACTAGCAATTGCATAACAGAAGTCAAATGTTTTCAGTAGTTCACACATTTAACTTTAAGACAATAAGACACGCTTTATGAGGAGCAGTGGAGCACTTCACAGTTCACACATATAAGACAATAAGAATTGCTAATATCTAGTGATAAGAATTTTACGAGGATGTGAGCAAGAGGACTAGAGGAGGTGGTCATTGGTCTGCAGCTGGAGCCCAGAGGATTGGACGAGGTCACGACGAACAGAGGAAGTGTAGCCGCCAGCGGCCCAACGCAGATCTGGGAGGAGGCGGCTCACCAGAGCAACGCGGAGCCAGGAGAAGGTGCCGCCGCCACCGCCGAGTGATGAGTCGAGGAGATCGCCGCCGCCACGTGACACCGAGGCGATGAGCCGATGAGTCTAGGAAGGAGGCGCCACGCGCCTCGCCGAGGAGAAGACCTGACGGAGCCACGAAGGAGGCGTGGCGAGGGTTGAGGAGGGCCAGGAGGCGTCGATGGAGGAGGCATCGGCGCCGGTGAGGAGGCGGCTCAGCGGGGAGGTGGCGGCGCCGCTGGCGATCGAGCAGGGAGGCAGGAGCCAAGGATTAGGGATTAGGGAAGCTGGGAGCCTACGGTTGGAAGGGGCCAAGGCAAGGGGGATTGGGGATTTGGGGGCATTGGGCTCGGGATTGGGCATTTGGGCTCGCACACACACAGTCGCACTCCACTCTCGGTCCGTTGAATCGTCGATCGTTTGCTAGTTTATTCGGGGCTCGGTTTATTCGGGTTTACATATTTCGAAACCGAACCGAATACCGAAAACCGAATAGATGCAAAATAAAAACCGAACCGAAAACCGAAAAAACCGAATTTTTCGGTTAATTCGGTTCGGTTCGGTTCGGTTTTTCGGTTTCGGTTTAAAAATGCCCACCCCTAAATGCGATGGTAGATCGTGCAAATTCCGCTAGCTGCCAAACAGGCATGAGTTGCCGCATTGAAATCAACTTTGATCGGGCGATGTTTCACTCTAGCCATATATATATAATATATCATCAAAAGGTCGCAGCAACGTTACATCAAGGAGATACGACGCGTTTGATTTATAGCCCATGCAAACAACCGGATATGGTGCATGCTACAGGAACACCGACCGGAGCTAGCTAATTTAATTATACAAACTTCACGCATGCCGGACTGCCGTCCACGTATAGCTACTGTTGGCATGCAAGGAACCTAGCAGCCTGCATGGATGTCCCCATTAGAGGTACGCGTCGTGCCGTGCCGGTCTGGTTCGGCTCTATTGTGTTTCGGATCGGAATCTTGCAGTGCCACGACGGTCCATCGTGCCCACTGTGCCGAGCCGTACCGGCCCGACTCGCCTTTGGCGAGCCCAGGCCCGTCCCAGGCCCGACCCATTTTCACTATTATGACGAGCAAAAAAATAAAACACATCACTACTACTAAACTACCTATTTTAATTACATAAGAGACTAATCACATCACCAAAATATCAAACATAAATGCAATGCTTGAAGATGCTCTGATCAACAATATCTGCCAACTTTTAAATCTTAATCTGTGATTTTGTGCCCGTTCATACCGTGCCGGCACGGACCCGCCCAAACGATCGTGCCGGGCCGTGCCGCCCATCGTGCCCGGTTCTCAGGCCTGGCACAACCCGTGCTACAGTTGCGTGTCGGCCCAGCCCGACACGGAACCATACCATGCTGGGCTTTGCACTGGACCATCCTGTCGTGTTTCGGACCGGTCTAAAAGAGCCTGGCCCAAATGCTCACCTCTAATCCCCATCAATTCGCCTGTCGATACTATTTTCATGTGGTAATTAAGCCAAGATATTTTTATACATATAGGTAGTCAAGGTTTAAAATGTTAGACAACGGGTTACATATCATGTTGAGCTACGTTTAGTTAACGTAGTAGTTACACAGAAAAAACATGGGCCCGGGCGACGGTGGTATGGTTAGTTAATTCTTTGGAGTTTATTTTTTATTTCTTCCACCTGCTGCCCATCTTCCGCCTTACTCCCGCCTCTACTAGCTAGATGTCGGCCGACGTCATTCCCCTCCCGCTGTGACGTGCCGCCTGCCCTCAGCTGCCATCGGCGTCGGCCACCTCCCAAATGCTGCCCACCGTTGTGGTGTGCTGCGCTCGACTGCGGCTTCCTCCTTCATATCTCGTCGTCACCGTCGACACCAGGTTTGCAAAACCGTTGAAAACCAGTCGAAAATCGCGGTTTTTGACTGTATCGAGCCGGTTTCAAATCATAAACCGGTCGGTAAACCGGTTTAATTCAAAAAAAATTCAAAAAATTCAAAAATTTGGAAAAATTTATACGATGAAAACCGATCGAAAACCGGTGAAAACCGAGCGGTTTTTCGAGAAAACCGACGAAAACCGCTCAAGAAACCGATCGCCCAAAAGGTTCAACTCGCCGAGCGATTTTTCGAGAAAACCGATCGATTTTTCGAGAAAACCGACTGGTTTTTGTTTTTTTAAAATCTGATTTGAAATTTTTTTGTTCAAACGCTCGGTTTCGAACATATTCGGTTTTTGACGATTTTCGCGAAAAACCGAAGCCGAGCTGGGTTCGATTTTCCACCTCGAAACGGTTTTGTCAACCCTGGTTGACACACACACACACTTTTTGCTGCCCTCTTCTGCTTGCTTGCCACCCTCAGTGCCGTTGTTGGCGTCGATCGACTCCTCCAGCAGCGAGATATACCACCGCCGATGCCTGCCATGTCGTCGTTGCTGCTCGCCAGCATCGCCCACCTCCCTCTTTTGACCCAACGGCTGCCACCCATCGCCGCCCGCAAACCACCGCGTGCTTCCTGGCAGATTTCTAAGATTTTTTTAAAAAAATTTGGCCAGAAGCTCTGGCATTTCATTACAGAAGAAGAGAACAACAGCCAGACTACAAACGCACCCCCCCCCACACACACCACCACACACACGCGTCTACAACCGGCCCCTAGCGAGCACATGGGTCGATGAACGGGGCCGCACAACCACGCCACAGTCGTAAAACTAACAAGCATGAATCTTTTTTGCAGATGAGCGTAGGGAAATGCGCCTGTGAGTAATTTGCATGAAAGGAGTTCGTTGTACCATAGTAGCTCTCATCAAATATTGATTTTTCTTGAAAATACGATCGTAATTCCATTCAATTAAATTGGACAAGTTTGTTGGGCCTTAATTAAAGCTAAGACTTCAAATGGATCTACATATATAGTTTAACATTTTGCTAGTTGGTAGCTTTTGCCCCATTGATTCAGTACTCACTATTGTTTTTGTCCTATGCATCAAGCAGCTATGTGGGAGGCGGTACCATCCTACAATCTAGTAAAGAGCTGCGGTACTTGCATTGGCCATACTCAACGTATGGAGCTAGTTAGGGGGTGTTTGGCAAAGCTCTAGTTCCACTAAATTTGTGGAATTGATGGAGCTAGGTATTTCTAGCTTCACCAGATTCGTGGAGGTAGAGCTGTGGGTATATTAAAAATATTTAGGTATGTCATCTTGTTTACATTTTAGAATAAAATTATAAACTTAAGTCACTTTATTTCAATCTACAAGTTTCAGCTTTGAGGTGAAGCTGGGATCTGGAACTGTGCCAAACAGAGCCTTAATTAGCTCACCCATATCTTTATCAGTGTGCGTATCAAATGCAAGGTTTCAAATTTGGATATGATGATAAGCTTGAGGAATTTTTAAAAATTCATACAGTGTAAAATACTGTAAAATAGTATCCCGATGCTAGAAAAAAAAAATTTTGAAAAAATCTTGAAAGAATTTATGTGACTTTCCCTATCTGTTTGAATGGACATTACTAAGTTTGTACACATAAAATACCTTACACTTAGAAATTTCAAAAGCATTTCGCCTGTTTTTTGGATTTGAACACTTAAACTAGGCAACATAATAAAAGCATTATATAATATGATCACAAATGGTAAACATTTAAATTACATTCACCAATAACATGAGTTTCATCCATCATATAGCAATACAACCAGTTGCTTCCTAGTTATGGAAAACATTGCCAAAGCGAATGATGAGGGCACTCTAATACGATGGGATTTGAAATAATATCTTAATTTGCGAGAAGTCATTAGTAAAAAATAAAGTAGTTTTTGAACCTAAGGGTATCTCTCCTTTGGTCCATGTAAAACTTCAGTTACGTAGTATATAGATTTTTGAACCTTATCTCGTTCAACGATCATAACATCACTAACCCGCACTATTTGTAGCCGCTAAATATTATTTCCAAAGGTGCCTCTGGATTAGGTGATACCAATGTTGGTGGGCTTGACAAATAACTTTTAATATATCTTTCTGCTTCATCCGACCTTGTCATGTTTTCTTATTATTTTAAACAAAGGTAAACTACGTTCTCTCGATCTGGGTATAAAGCAATTGAGAGCAGCCATTCGAGCAGTTAGTCCTTGTACTTCCATCATTGAAGGAAGGAGATTTTAAGGATTCATTGAATCGGATCTTCTCAGGATTAGTTACAATTTCACTTGATCAAACAAGGAATCCTAGCAACTTGTCAGAATAAACTCTGAAAGTACACTTTTCGGGATTTAATTTTACTCCATATTTTTTAAATTATAGAATATTTTGGCCAAATCCAACAAATGGTTAGAGCTTTTCTTGCTCTTTGCAACGAGATCATCAACATAAACTTCTAAATTTCTTCCTATCCGACTTATGAAAGTCTTCTGCATGAGACGTTGGGTTATGAAAGTCGTTTTACAGAACTAGTCTTTGCGGTGTTTCCCGAGCAGCACTAACAATGCAAAGGAGCGGTACTGCCGGGTGAGTGACAGTACCGCCCGAGTACCTTCGGTAGCCTTTTAATAGAGACGTCGTTTTTCTGTGACTTGGCCCCGAGCGGTATTGCCGGGAGAGTGGGCGATAGTGCCGGACTTATGAAGGCAAGTGGCTAACAGTCAATACCTAGTGCATTTAATGTACTAGTCTGCCGTTGGAGCCCTGACCGGCACTACCAGCCCTAAGAGGGTGGTAGTGCCGGACTTGGCTAAATATTCTGGAAAAAGGCCTCAATGGCTTGTTTCTTGGTTTGGGGTTATACATAACCCCCACATGAATCAAGGGCTTCTTTAGTGACTCTATTGGATACACCTTGAGCCCTTGCAACTCCCATTTCACTCGAGAGAATTCATTTCTTTAGTGACTCTATTGGTTAACACTTTATTATTACCCAATCAAGTTTAACACTATATGTGTTGACTGGGTAATAATACATGTTCCGAAAATTATTAGAGATGACAACCTTCTTTTGTCGAGTTTAACACTATATGCGTTCACCGAGTAATATTACATGTTTCAAAAAATATTAGAGATCGAGTTGGGAAAAAGTCTAGAGATTAGAGATCGAGTTGGGAAAAAGTGTAGAGATTAGAGATTGAGTTGAAAAAAGTCTAGAGATAGAGCTGTAAAATATGTTGACGAAAATATTTTTTTCGGGAAAAACGAAAAAAGGACCTGGACGTAAGGGACGTGGACTTGTTTGTTATTTTTTTGGACCTGAGCGTTACCCTGAAAAAATAGAAAAGGGGTTGTTCGAGATTTGTATTTAACATGAGTTTTTTTCCGTAAAGTAACGAACCGAGGGACCTAAACGCTATTTGGAAGTGTTTTTCATACCCTCGCAAAAAATCAGAAAGGATATTTTTGTAATTTTACAGGGACCTATTCATAATTTAAAAGAAATAGAGGGACTTTTTTTTTGCAAAACGGCGGAGAGGTGACGCGGAGGGCTGAGCTCTCGGCAATTCATCCTCACATAATAGATGTAATATTTTCTTCTGTTAGCTAACTTTCACTAATTTCTCTTCTAGTTTTATCCACCGTACGCCAATTGTGCTCACTTGTCCTATGCATCCAGCAACTGTGGGAGGCAGTACCATCCTATACTCCAGTAAAGAGCTGCAGGTGCTTGCCCTGGCCATGATCAACGTAGGGAGCTAGTTAATTAGCTCACCCATAGCTTTATCAGTGCGCGTGTCGAATGTCGATACGTACAATTGACATAGCTGGCCGCAAGCGATGACAGGTGCCCTGCTTGCCTATGTTCGGAGTGCTATACATATATATGTGTACCTCGGCGACTATTCGATGTGTCAGTAGCACTTACTTTCCACTGCAAACATGTGTCCCTAAGCTTGGCCTATAGCCTGGAATCTCCAAATGTAATGGTGCACTTCAGGTCATCACTGCGCCGCATCGATCGCTAGCCTAGCTACGTTGCAATGCGGAGAGCTGAACACGTACGTACGATCGAGAGAGAATCAACAAGGACACGACACCGTCCAACCCTCCCTTCGATCGGTCGCTATCGAAAGGCTGTGCTTTTTCTCTGCAGTGACGGGCTTCTCCTTGCACGAGAGCAAAGATAGAGTTTGCTACGTTACCGTGCACACATCCTGTCGCGTCCCTGTTGACCCGGGCCAGCGTGAGGCCGAGCCTCTTTTTGACCGGCGCCGGTGCGTACGTACGGTGCGCGTCCCATCGGAGGGCTATTCGAGCGTGGCCGTGTCAGAGGGTGTCGATCGATCGCCCCGTCTACTTGTCAAGTGGTTGCATGCATGCCTGCCTGTGCGTGCAGCCATATGCACATCGCAGTATCGCACACGCGGTCGAAACCGAGCCACACCTCGCTTGCCAACGATGCAAAGATTGTGCAACGGCCTTTGTGATCAATCCATGTCCATGACGTTAATTTTGCTGGTCGTCATCCATGCAAAAAAAAATTTAATTGTTAATCACGTCTCATAAGAAATCTAGCTAAGAGCAACCCATGCATCATGAGTCATGACCTACCTAGCTCTCACATCCAAACGCATGCCTGCTTCCGTGAATCCAATTCTCCTACTCTTGGTCTGACCTTTTTTTTTTTTTTTTGAAACGAGGACAGACCACTCCCAATTCGTTGAGAAAGGTCGCAAAACGCAAAGTTTAGTTGCATAGTAAGTTTGCAAATAACTATATTAAAAGTCATACAACTATCAAATGGACATCAATCCTCTTTTCCGATCACGAACATCCTCGGAGATGAGGTTAAACACCTTTTGCACTGTCTAATAGGAATTCTCAAGAATTGTCTTGTTCCTTTCTTACCATATGTTCCAAAATGCATATATAAAGACTGCTTCCACATTCTTCCTCCGTTGTGTAGGGGTAACCTCACGGATGGATTCCCACCACTGAGTGGCGCTCAATCCGTTTATGGTAAGTTGTAAAAAGGAAAATTGTATGTGCAGCCAATGGAACACCTTGACCCAAACTTGTTTTGCAAAAGGGCAATGAAGTATTAGATATATGGCTGTTTCGGATTCAGATCAAACAGAGAGCAAAGTGTGTTATGTGGCCACCCTCTAATTACGAGCTTATCGCTGTCAAAATCCTGCCCTAGATGAAAAGCCAGGTGAAAAATTTACATTTTTTTCCCTATAGCTCGCCAATTAATCGTTGTAGTTGTGTTCAAGTAGTTGACCGATTCACAGAGCATCTCCATGCCGATCATGGCCTTTGTTTGTCCTTCCGGTTGATCTGACCTTTTACCTGTCCTTATATTTAGCTGGATCTTTTTGTAAAAGCTTAGATAGGAGGTATAGCATTGATTTGATTCAATGTAATGTCACCAGCGAATTGTTCACACGATGAGGCAGAAAGCAAGTACGGATTGTACATATTCTCTACAGAGATAACCTCATATGTTATGTAAATGCACATGAGAACACTCGGACGACGACTAGTCGATCAACGCTCCACTGTCCTACCACGCACTCTATGGCCGTACAACGCATCCATCTACTTCCTACAACAATAGGCTAATTCAGTGCCTCCCTCTACGGTGGCTTCGTGCATGCTAAGCCTAGGTATCTGCTCCCTTCGGTCGCAAGTACGTACGAGTTATTTTAAATATCGATTATGATCTGTGAAATATAACTGTGATCACTAATTTTTATTATAATATATCTATAAAATCCGATGAGATTATAGTGTCATGAAAATATTGTTCGAGACAAATATACAAATATAGTTTCCATGTATTCAATTTAAATAATGTAAAATATGTCGGTAGTTAAAATTTTAAAAGCTTAGCTATAAATACGTCTAAAACTAAATGTATTCATGATAGAGGAAGTAGCTAGTAACCCAGACAAACACGAGGTGAGAAAGTAACATATAATCAGGGAGACATCTGAGGACGGAGGCACTGTGGTGAGCGCCAGGAAACGCATCTCCAATGCCTGCCCGTTTGGACCCTACGTGCAGTCTAGTCCAAATCACGGAAGAGCTCAAAACAAGCATGCACAATGATCTCAAGGTGATGATCGATGTGCACGACTTCTTGCGAGACGACTTCATAGGACGGATCCACAAGAGGACAACCTTCCCCCTGGTACTTGTGCACAGTGCTAGCTAGCTCCTGACGGACGTTCCCAGGGCGGGCGAGATCTGTACGCGCACGCCTGGGGTTTTGCTATCCACAGCGTCAAAGAAACAAGCAATTGTGGAGTCGCATGGACCAGTGGCGGAACTAGAAAAATTTCGATAAATGTGCACATAGTTTCAAACATTAATAAAAATCATGATTTTCGATCGTATCGAGCCGGCTCGATAAACTATACCGGTTGATAAACCGGTTCAATTCAAAAAACTCAGGAAATTTTATACGACGTAAACCACTCGAAAATTGGTGAAAATTGCTCAAAAATCAATCAAAAATTGGTTTCCAAATTGTTTCGCTTAGCTTGCCAAATTTTCGAAGAAAAACGGCAAAATTAGTCATTTTTCATTTTTTTTTTACCGCCGAGTTCAAATAGTTTGATTTCGAAACCATTCAGTTTCTACCGATTTTTGACAAAAATCGGTGATGAGCAGTGGCGATTTTCGAGCTCAAAATGGTATTGTAATCCCTTGATGTGCACACTTCATACATATAAATCTATAGTCTTGTCTTGTATAATCATTTTGTAATATCATAAATACAACATATACACAACATTCAATTCCTGTTCTTCCTATTGCTCGGCACATCCGCAACATATAGAGGGAAATTGGGCGCTCTTCTACCAAAGATCATTCTGTCGTTGAGCTGAGAGATTGATATCATCCACCCAATGGTCTCGGTGGAGCTATCATCAAGCCCGTAATTAGGGGTGATAATGGGCTGAAGCCCAGCACAAGTCTGATCTAAGTCTAAATTTTTGTTTCTTTGATCCAGTATAGTCTAAATCTGAAACTGATAAGCCTAGCTAGGTCTAATCCAGGCCCAAATAAAGGCTTTAGCCTTGATCCAAGCCATTTACATGTAAAACATCCATGTAGATGTGACTATAATTAACACATAATACGTGCAATACAATGATTTAGAAGAAAAAGGTAAGGTCCAAGCCTGATCCAAGCCTGATTTAGATCTGGTCCAAATAGCTATGGATCCAAAATGAGTCCAATCCATTTGCAATTTTGGACGAGCCTAATCCAAAAATCTAGATCGATTCAAGTCCATTGTCACCCCTACCTGTAATTAGGCAAATAAAAGAGCTCCAAGTTCATTGTGTCGGACAGCAGGTGAGCAACTATGATTCGTCGAGTCTCGTGAAAGCGTTATTAGATCCTACGTAATTGAGAAGTTTGGGTCCCCCGTATGGCCGTATCACCTTGTGTATCTTAATTAACGATGTTGTTATTTGTATGTTGCCTGATTATTATTATTTTTGGTTAACTCTGCATTGATTTTCCTAACCTCTAGATTTTGTTTGAGGTGTATAGGAGTGTCCATTCCATGCTTTGATCCAGTTAATGATTGTGTAAAATGGTAAGAATTGTGTCAACTAGAATGCTGTAATTATTGTTGTTAGATTATTTAAATTACGGGTTAAGTAACGGGTGTAGTTCAAAAGGGTTCTACCCGTAGAGTTTGGGCAGTGGGTTGCTTTAGACAATTCTGTAGTTTAATACGTCGTGATTGTCAGGATTTCAATATCAGTACTGTATCATTCATATATATATATATATATATATATATATATATATATATATATATATATATATATATATATATATATATATATATATTGGAATTATCAATTCAGGATTTTGGAAATGGTTGTGGTATCTATGTGTGGAAAGAATGAAAAATGAGGTGTTGTTGGATTGAGAAGTGCTTGGTGTGGAAAGTGTGTTGGCCAAGTCAGTTGATGGAGCAGCTGGCTTGTGCTTATTTTTATTACTGTGTGGAGTTTAAATGGTGGGTAGAGGATGCCGATGAGAATGTGACAAAGGCCGGGGGTCCTCTACATAAGTTATCATATAAGGTTAACCAACTAATACTTGGACAATAAGCCGTATCTCAGTATCAACCATAGCGTGTGCAAACAGTCAGAAAAGGTTGTCCTATGAGAGTATTGTGATCTTCGCATGGTGGTTAAGTAGCTACTAGGGCACCAAATCCGGGTTACCGAAAGATCCGGAGAGACCGTGCAGATGGGAACTAAGTTGCGATTGTAGTTGCCCATAATGGCACTATATTTGGAGCCAGGAAAGTACTGCCACATGTGTTGGAGTACAACTGTTAGCTGCGAGTGTGGTGGGATGGCCCTGAGAGGATCCCCCACTCGAGTAACATGGTGAAGATCACAATTACTGAATTAGTCATAAACGTTCTGGAGCCTCTCTTTGGAGGTCGATATGGGTAAAGTGGTACCAACCCGCGCAGGGTTAAATCATGAATTCATGCATGTCTCCTGGATTGGAGGCTACGGAAGCTAAGTTTGCCTCATATACGGGTGTTAGTAGTCTTTTAAATTAAAATGTGCAACTCTTAAAGAAAATCAAAACTTATTTCCAATAAAAATCAGGTTTTGGGGAGGAGGTAAGCTGGATTTGAGAAAAGGGAGGAAAAACTCAAGTATTGCATTCTATACTATTACTTGCTGAGTACTTTTGTACTCACTCTTGCTAACTCTCCTCCTGCTAGATATTTGTTCTGTCGATCAAGCTTCTGGTTGGGACGTGGATCCCAATTGGTCCGACCACGAGACTTGGGTTGAGGGTCACCCGCAGAATCAGATCCACAAGGAGGACTACCAGGAAGAATAGAGTGCTGAGTAGCTGTGTTACGACTTCGTTGGTCTTTTGTGTAATTAGTAGTTATGTCTTATACTTTTGTTGTACTGGATCCTATGTCTAATGATGTATTGGACCTGTAGCCTGCGTGGCTTGGTTTGTAATATATTTACATTCAGTCTCTAATTATTGTTTTGTTGCAACACTCTGAACACGGTATAGTAGCTAATAAAGTACCAGGGTGCCTGATATTTTGTTAGCCACTATGCCGAGATTCGCTTAATTAATTTAGAATAATGCTAGCTGTTGCTAATTACCTCGGGCTAATTGGGCCGGTCGCCACGATAGAGAAAAAAGAAAATTACGAGGGTAACACGGAACCTCGATCGTGATGCTGCATGCATGACTAGTTAACCTGACACTACCGTCATACGTCAACATGAAAAGGTGCCATCGTAATTTGTATGTTTGGTAGATGTAATGATGTATCATGTATTCATGTGCACCCCTAAACTATCCTAGCTACCGTAATGGTAAAGAAGATTCTCGTTTCAATTATAACCATTCATGTCGCGTAAGAGGATCATGTAAACCATTGTATCACGTCTGTGCAACTTAGACCACGTTTAATTCAGAAAATATATTGCTTTTGCATCTACACAACATTCAATTCTTATTCTTCCTATTACTCGGCACATCCGCAACATATAGAGGGAAATTGGGCTGAGAGATTGATATTATCCACGCAGTGGTCTCGGTGGAGCTACCATCACGCCTGTAATTAGGCAAATAAAGAGCTGCAAGTTCATTATGTCAGACAGCGGGTGAGCAACTATGATTCGTCGAATCTCTCGTGAAAGTATTATTAGATATACGTTGAGAAGTTTGGGTTCCCCGTATCACCTTGTGTATCTTAATTAACGATGTTGTTATTTGTATGTTGCCTGAAATTTTTTTTTTGGTTAACTCTACATTGATTTTCCTAACCTCTAGATTATGTTGTACTGGATTCCAGCCCTCCCAGCCGTGCCACGTCAGCCGGCCCGACGAGCAGCTCCTCCAAAAAAGAAAATTACATTTATGGCCTTCTACCAGCACTTTTGCGAAAAAAAACCTTAAAACTGAATTACATTTAGGTCCCTCTGTGGTTTTTTCCAAAAAAGGAGCCCATGCTTCCGCAGATTCGTCGACGACTCTTAGTAACCCACATTTTAAAAAAAAAACCGAGAAAACCGAACTTACGCTAAAAAGAACCTGTGCTTCCGCAATTCGTTGACGACTTCTAGCGGCTTATTTTTTAAAATAAAAAACCGGAGAAAACCATTTAAGTCCTCTCACAAATTCACCGACGACTCCTAGCTAGCACATTTTTTGAAAAAAAACCCCGAGAAAACCAAAATTATGTTTAAATCCTCATACTTTTTTCAAAGGTAACTGTCGGACCAAATTTCGCATCGCACAAAGAGGAACTGTGGTGCCGTAAATTCGCTGATGACCCCTAACTAGCACATTTTTGAAAAAAAAAAAGCCCGAGAAAAAAAATGAAATTGTGTTTAGATCCTCATACCTTTTTTCAGAGATAACCGTCAGACCAAATTTCGCACCGCACAAAGAACAGTGGTGCTACAAATTCGCTAATGACTTCTAGCTAACGTATTTTCGGAAAAGAAAGAGAGAGAGAAATTAAACTTACGTTAAGATTCTCGTACTTTTTTCAGAGGTAACGTCGGACCAAATTTCAGTGGACCCTCACTAGTATTGAGTAACGATCGCCATATACTAGCTGGTGCGTACGTACCTACTGCAATGCAAGCTACGAGGAACAAACAAACGCAAACGCCGGACCAACCATGCCGCGCGCTTTGCCTCGAATTATTGGGATCTCAAGGACACGTTTATGATGGTGCAGCAAGTACTCCTGGTTCCCAAGTGCTGCAGTAACTAGATGAGCTGGTGGTACAGTGGTAGGCCATGCAACTATGCATGCTTATTTACGATCAGTGTCACGCAGTTCAGTGGACATGGGCGGATCGAGCTTCGCTAAGAGCATCTCCAACAGCACTCTCCAAATTTCACTCTCCAAAAGCCATATTTGGAGAGTTCTCCAAAAATTTGACTCTCTATATCTCCTTCCTCTCCAACAGCACTCTCTATATCACACTCTCTATTTTCTCTTCCCTATATTTTAATCATATTCCATAACCGCCATAACAATTTGTTGTAACCACCACGCAATGCAGCGGTTTTTCAACGGGTAAATTCGAACGGCTATATTTCAATGCGGAATTTAAAATTCTGAATTTATTGTAACGACAACGCCGCAACGGCTATTTTTTAACGGGTAAATTCGAATACTATATTTCAATGCGAATTTAAAATTCGAATTTATTGTAACGACAACGCTGCAACGGCTATTTTTTAACAGGTAAATTCAACGACTATCTTCGATTGGAATTTAAAATTGAATTTATTATAACCACCACGCCGCAACGGCTAATTTGTACTGTAAATTCGAACGACTATCTTTCAATGCGGAATTTAAAATTGAATTTATTGTAACCTCCACGCCGCAATTCGCTATTTTTCAACGGGTAAATTCGAACGGCTACATTTCAATGCGGGAATTTAAAATTCGGAATTTATTGTAACGACAACGCTGCAACGGCTATTTTTTAACGGTAAATTCGAACGGCTATATTTCTATGCGGGAATTTAAAATTCGAAATTTATTGTAACGACTACGCTACAACGGCTATTTTTCAACGGATAAATTCGAATGGCTATATTACTCTTCTCTATATATACATACCCATTTGCAGTTTGAAGTATTGCACGCTTCTTGTTGTTCACTACCAATAACACCTCAATGAGTCGTCGAAATTTAGTTTCGCAATGTCTCTCAGAAGATGAGGAGTCTAGCTACAATAATGAGTACGTATTTCTTCTGACAACAGGATATCAAGCACACATGGAAGATCAGGATGGTAATGTTCGACGCCATGGCGGTTCTATTCCTGGCCATGAAGTCGTTCATCGCAATAGACAAGAAGGACATGCTAGACTGTTCCAAGACTATTTTGCTGATCCTCCTATCTATGGCCCAACCTTCTTTCGGCGCAGGTTTGGAAATATTCGTTTTTTATGTCTTCGCGTATTATGCTGATCGTCCTGTACGCGGCTCAACCTTTTTTTGGCGTAGGTTCCGAATGAATCGTTCTTTATTTCTTCGCATATTGCATGCTGTAGAAGCACATGATAACTATTTCGTTCAGAAGCGGAATTGTGCTGGAATTCTTGGGTTATCTTCTTTGCAAAAGGTTACCGCGGCATTTCGGATGCTAGCCTATGGAGTAGCAGCAGATGCTATTGATGATTATGTGCGGATTGGAGAAAGTATCGCTATAGAGAGCCCGAGAAGGTTTGTGAAAGCTATTATTGAAATCTTTGGAGATGAGTATTTGAGATCTCCAAATGATAATGACACCGCTTAGATTACTTGCAATTGGTGAGGAAAGAGGTTTTCCAGGAATGCTAGGGAGCATAGATTGCATGCCTTTGGAAGTGGAAAAATTGCCTGCTGACATGGCAGGGCATGTATACTGGTCATGTGCATGAGCCAACAATCATTCTAAAAGCCGTTGCTTCGCAAGATCTTTGGATATGGCATGCTTTTTTTTGGTTTACCAGGGTCTCACAACGATATTAATGTTCTTCACCGATCCCCTCTCTTCGCAAAGCTAGCCGAAGGGCAAGCACCCGAAGTGAATTATACTGTGAACGGTCACAATTATACAATGGGATACTATCTTGCAGATGGAATATATCCTTCATGGGCAACATTTGTGAAGACAATACCAGCTCCTCAAGGGAATAAGAAAAAACATTTGTAGAAGCTCAAGAAGCGGCTAGGAAGGATGTGGAACGAGCATTTGGAGTATTACAAGCTCGTTTTGCAATTGTTCGCGGACCAGCTCGTTTTTGGTATCAAGAAACACTTAGAGATATCATGACAGCATGTATCATCATGCATAACATGATAATTGAAGATGAGAGGGATGGACCTCCAGTTGATTACAATTATGAAGCAATGGGAGAAAATATTGCGGTCTCCCATGAAATAACACATGAGCTTTCTGAGTTTATCTAAACTCATCAATCCATCAGAAATAGAAAAGCTCACTCCCAGCTTCAGGATGATCTAGTCGAGCACTTATGGCAACGTTACGGAAGGATCTAGTTGAGCGCTAGTTTATTGTTTCAATTATGATGTACTAGCTTCTGCACTTCAATATGATGTACTAGCTTCCGCACGTCAATATGATGTACTAATTTCTGCACTTCAACTCACACTAGTACGATAGCACAATTCAAATGTCTTACTTATAAAAGGTTCAACGCATACAGGCTAGTACCATAGCATAGTCCAATAGCACAAAATGTTCAAGATATTAATTCGTAGAACATAACTAGTGATCAACCCGACGTATTACATCTTCGAGCGATGATATCGTTCTGCAGGTTCGTGTAGTATTGTTGTTGTGGCCCACTCAAGCGACTGATGTCAATGCTCATAATCCTCTCCTCTTCGACCATTCTCTTCAATTCGAACTCACTTTTCCTTATCTCAATCTTTTCTTTCTCTTGAGAAATCCTCTCTTGTTCTTGTGCAAATGCTCGTTCATACCGCTCGTCCCTCTTAAGCTCTTTCATAACCTCCAATTCTTTCATCTCCTTCCTAAAGTTTTCTAATGCTTCCATGTAGAGTGAACCTGTTCGGACACTGTCAATAGAATCTTTACCTCGGCGTAACCGTTCTTTCTCAGCCTTCCTACCACTTGGCCTTGTCAACACATCAGTTTCTGTAGTAGGAGCATCTTCATGAATATGAACTGCATTAGAGCTAAGAGGACTAGAACTACCCGGAGAAGCATTAGATGATGTTTTCTGCTTTTTTTGAGATAAATGATCATTCCACTTTGGATGGTGTTGTAATACGTTCCAGCAATGCAGGTATGCAAATAATCGGCCTTCTTCCTCCTGGTACAAAGCTTTAGCATGGACTATCTGTAGAAAAGATTAAGTAGCTTATTTAATATGGACACAACATATGAAATTGTAATAAAAAGGGATATGGACCAACCTTATCCTGCTCTGTTATCCCGCTTTGCCTTCTATGCTCAATCCGGTCATAACAACCACAAAACTTGTTCACATGTTCTTGGATAGATGACCAACGGTGCATAAGTGAATTCTCGAGTGCAGTGCGAGAAGAAGTCTTTGTTCTCATGAAAGTAATCATGTATTCTACTCCAATAAGTGGCACGAGTTTGTTGGGTCCCTTGCACTGGGTCCAAACTAACATTAAGCCATGCCGACACCAACATATTGTCTTCCTTCTCTGAGAAATTTTTTGATCTTTTATTATGAGGTCTCGGCTGGGGACTGGAATGGTCAATTGGTGAATGTTGCTCCCCAATTGGACTTTCATCCCAACGTATTTCACTTCCCCCCTCACTCAACAGACTAGTGTAGAAGCCATCCATATTATATATTCTGCGGACATCAAGATTTCATTAAAAAAATTTGCATAACAACACAGTTCAAAATAGAACATGACTCACTGAATTGATGATCATAAAGTCGAATTATACATAAAGTGATGATCATAAGTCTTAATATACATAACACAAAGATAAGGATAATACTAGCCACTGGAGCTGATACTTTCATCCTCTCTAAATTGACGATCATCACGTTTACCCGAATCATCGGTCTCGTAGTCATATGGAAGCAATTGCTCGCCTATGCTCGATGAAGTGTCTTCTTCTTCAGGACGATCAATGCCATCCGTTCGCACCAAATCTTCCGATTGTATGGCAAGTTCGTCAAGGCGGCAAGCAATTTGTTCAATATCAAGTAAGACTTGGTTTAGTTCAGCTGCCCTTGCGCATGAGCAAGGAGAAAAGTTATCGTTCACTACATTCTTAATGTCACATGCGATTTCCTCTATGCGCTTAATTGTCCAAGCATGCACTGCACTGACTTTCTTCGATTCTTTATCCATCTTTATGCATTACAGTGGACAAGAAAACATGAAATGAAAGCTGGTGAGAAAGGCAGTGCTAGTCTAATATAGCCATGTTATGATAGGATCATTGTAAAGGAAACATCATCATAATTTCTGATGTAGTAATAAGATGATTAACTGATTGTTAAATCAAAACTTACATGCTAGTTCATATTCTGTTACAGAATAGAATAGGAACAAAAGGGAGTTGCAAATGGATAAAGCAGTTAAGCATTAAAGAATAATTAAATCAAAACTTACATGCTAGTTCATATTCTGTTACAGAATAGAATAGGAACAAAAGGGAGTTGCAAATGGAAAAAGCAGTTAAGCATTAAAGAATAATTAAAAGTAAAACATAGTCTTTTCCATCCCATATAACAAATACCAATATACACAAAGCAAGCTAGGGCTGGGTTCTTTAAATCTCATCAATTATGCTCAGAAATCATCGTCAGTTTTGATATAATCACATGACGAGCCCATTTCCAGAGCATCCTCACTTAGATACCGTCCTCAACGAATCATCACAACACAACATATACAACCAGCCTCACCCAACCCAAAAATAGGAAAAGTAAAGAAACAGAAACAGGACAGGACACAGAATATGGCAAAATATTGCTGGAAAATTTAAAATTTTCAGAATGATTGCATCACTGAGGTTGCACTGGAATATAACAACGTAAATCATAAGGTAGGGTTGGTTGTCTGGCTAGATTTGCGGGGAAATCCTATTCAGTTTTGGTATAATCAGATAAAACCTCAAAGCAGATCATAAGGTAAATCATAAGGTGCCCTAGAGTCACCCCCATTCAGATACCGTCCTTGTAGGAGTCATCAAAGCAGATCATCCATTGCAGATGGAATAAAAACTCAAAGAAATGTATCTACAACAGAAATGCCCAATTCAACAAAACATTACGAACATTACTTTACTTGCAGCTCTCCAAGCACAATTCAACTAAACATTACGAACACCAGCAATCGTAAGTATCTACAAATGTAAATGCCCAATTCATATTCGTAAGTATCTACAACAGAAATGCCCAACAGAAAATGCACGCCAACACATTCACCAGGTCAACAGACAGGTCAAGCAAACCATCACCAATCTAATTGGACTGCACTTTTGCTAATGGTATGCTCAATAGGGGCAAAGTTAATGAAGGTATTGATTTTGATCGACACTATGGCAGACTTGTGATCATGTTTGGTGTTCCTTTCCAATACACACTCAGCAGGTGAGCATTCAGTCTCATAGCTGTCTTCAGAGTACACAGATATGCTCAGAGTACACAGGCAAGAAAATTAACATCAAGTATACAAAGCAGGGGCCTTGAGCAAAGGGATGGAACACAGATATGCTCAATTCTGGAACATGGAGTTCGAATCAAACAATAATTACTGAAAGCTACTTGATATCCACCATATAAGCATGTGCCCAACCAAAATTCACCACTCAAATCCATCTGTAAAACACACTGCAAGAGGAAAATGGTGGTACGGCGAATACTTACCAAGAAAACGAGAAGCAACCAAATCTGGAGGTCGAAGCCGGTAGCAGCACCGGATCCGTGTTGCAGCCGGAGGTTGAGACGAAGGCTGCACGACAGGAAACAAGAACACAGGGGGTAGTTTACCAACAAATCACAACAAGAACACAGGAAGCAACCAGATCTAGAGGTCGACTGGCATTACCGGTACTAGATCTGCCGTCGACTGGCTCGTCGGGGTCGGTGATCCGCCGGTGGCTTGTGGAGCGGAGAGCGACTGCAGATGGCGGCGGAGGAGGCGAGAGAGTGGCGGGGGGACGGCGCTGCGTGAGGTCGCGACGGAGGATGAGAGAGCGATGAGGCTCCGTGAGTGGAGGGGCGATGACGCTCCGTGACTGGAGATGGCGGCGGAGGGGAGAGCGAGTGGAGTGGAGATGGCGCCGGAGCGGAGAGGGAGGGGAGAGCGAGTGGAGAAGGCGGCGGAGAGAGCGATGGAGTGGAGTGCGGAGGACGCTCCGTGGTCGCGCGAACGAAGGTTTCCGTTGCGGCTGGCCGGATAGCGAGCGGAGAGAGAATCGCCAAAGATAGCGACTCTCTCTCCGCTCGTAACATTTGGAGAACAGGGTAGCGAGCCTGTTGGAGCGCTGTTTTTTCACCGGCTCGGTAAAATTTACAGATAGAGAGTGGGATACAGAGGCTTTTGGAGATGCTCTAACCCCCTCCCATAGGAAAATAAATTAAGTGCCTAGTTTTACCGCATCAACACTAACATAACACTAAAGTGGTCTTTATTTTTTTCCCCCTTAACCTATCTAATAAGCACACGTGGTTAGATTGCCCCCACTAGTCTATAGGACTAGGATCGATCAGCTTCTCCCTGCGGTGCAGAGCCAGGCAAAACTCCCTCCCCATCGAAATGGTAGACCATGGATTTTTTTTTTAAATAATATTTTTTTAAACTGAATTGCGTTTTTAATACTCGAAAAGTAAAATTTGCAAAAATAATACGTGGTCGCCATACCGTACGGCGAATACCCTATTTTCACCATATGGTATGGCGAATACCCTATTTTCGCCATATGGTATGGCGAAAATACCATAATTACCTGATTAAAGCCGATTAATCGTCGGTTGTTTGGTTAAGGCTATTTTCGCCTTACCATATGGCGAAAATAGTATTTTCGCCAAACCGTATGGCGAAAATACCCTATTTTCGCCAAACCGTATGGCGAAAAATAGGGTCTTCGCCATACCGTACGGTAAAAACAGTCTTGATTCCCGTGTAGCAGATTAACTACGGATTTAGGGTATTGTCGCCACACGGTCCAGCGAAAATAGGGTATTCGCCACACGGTTCGGCGAAAATGGGGTATTCACCACACGGTATGGCGACCACGTATTATTTTTGCAGATTTTACTTTTCGAGTATTAAAAACGCAATTCAGTTTAAAAAAAGTATTATTTTAAAAAAAATTCGTAGACCATGCATGTTTGTCGTTCGACAGCGTAATCTCAGTTATACTCCCTCTCTGGCGTGTCTTTCTAACTTTTAAACTTTCTTTCTTAATACATGTTAACGTCTGTTCATAAACGGGGGAAGTAGGAGCACTGGCGGACCCAACATGCAGGGGGTCAAGGGGGGGCTAGAGCATAACATACCTTCGACGAGACTATTGGTATCCCTTTAGCACTCCTGTCTACCGTGGGACGTTTTTTGAAATGATTGTACCTTGTTTGATTTGTTTGTCTTATTTTAGCATTGTATCACTGTTAGTTTAGCAGCTCTAAATTTATATCCTAGTTCCGCCACTGAGTAGAGTATTTCTTAAGCTATGGAGTATTTAATGTTTTTATGCAAGTGAAGCGCCATCGACGGGGGCAATAGAAGGTTCAAACATGGGCGACGGCAACGTGCTCCTGAGGCGCCGGCAGAGAGAGCTATCACGTAGACCGAGTGTCTAAACGTGGGATTTTAAGACGTACGGCCTAAGCGCGTCTAAGCTAGCTAGGCCGAGCTCTTCAGTGCTGTGCCTGTTTGGATCCATGCAGCTAATAGTTAGCTGCTAAAAATTAGCTGGAGTGGATCCAAACACCCCCAGCTAATAGATCAGCTAACTATTAGCTGGACACCCAGCTAATGGTTATCACATTAGCTAGCCAAACCCAGCTAATAGCAGCTAATAGGTGGCATTTAACCAAAATACCCTTCGCGTCTACCACCAATAGCATTTAATAGCATGGGTATTCTGGACAATAGCATCTATTAGCCACATATTAGCTGGTGAATCCAAACACCCTCCAACTAATAGTTAGCTAGCTAATATTAGATAGGAACTATTAGCTAGCTAATATTAGATAGGAACTATTAGCTAGCTAACTATTAGCTGCTAATGGATCCAAACAGACCCTAAATAACCGTACGTGCACTGCGTGCACCCTTCGTCACTGAAAACATAAAACCATTATTAAGTTTAGGGTTGGATCAATACCGATTTATGGCCGATGTACCAAAACTAAGCCTTTTTTTGGTTTAAAAATAACTAGGTTAGGTAGGTTACCTTAACCCGATCAATATCGTGTTCGGCAACTATATATAGGGGTGCAGTCGACTCGGATTAGATCGGATATCATTCTTTTTATATCTTAAACCATTTTTTTTTGTCGGATTCGAAATCGGATATGAATAATGATGGATACGAATACGACACGTATAATATCGGTCACGGATTCGAAGCGAATACGGAGCGGCCCTATATATAAATTTCAAATTGAGGTTTCATCGAGATTTCATAATTTTGATCAAAATTCAAAAACTAAATTTTAAATTCGGTATTTTCGACGCCGACAAAACTGAAATTTCGGCCATTTTCAACCCCTGTGACATGGTCTCCCGAGGATAAAAAAAATTGAGAAAAAATAATGCAAACATTTATTAATATTTTCTATCTATTTGAATTCAAAATATTAAGTATTTGCATATAAAATACCCTTCCAAATCAAGCATAGACACTACAGGGAATCTGCCATGCAGATTGCCATGCAAATTAATTGTGCATACCAAAAGGGATCCTTTTCGCAGAGCGAGAGATATGCTAATTTATATAAAGGAAACTTCATAAATTTATTGTGTATTTGTGGTAATTTTCTATGAGCATGACCTATCTTTATAGGTTGGCCTTTACAAAATCAGAGTGGAAGGTACAAATCAAGAGTAGGTGATGCATATTAAGTGTAGGTTTGAGTATGGGATGCTATGGAGAAATAAAAAGCTTTTGCAATAAACTTTCAGTACACAATCTTTCCTCTAGAAAGTAAATCTGGTTTTGCCCCTTCTGCCATAACTATTATGCCTACCTTCGTTTTCAAGAGACTGAAGACTAGCCATAGTTCAACACCTTGTGAACAAGAAGTGTCAAGAATAAAGATGAAAAACTATTTAAAGTATGACGAATCCAACAGGTAGCAAGTCAATAAAACCATAATGGCCACGATATCAATAATCAATTCATAGATCTTTAGAGTATTATTCTTAAAATTATTTATTTTAAAAGCAATTAAGTCCAGACAGACTAGAATCATGATAATCAAAACAAAATACATCTTAGCATCAGAAAAGAAATAAGTAATCCATTGAAACAGTACGCTAGCTAGGTTATGCAGGAACTGGAGCATATAGCATTCCTCACATGAAAACTAGGGTTACATAATTTGTATATGTATATTTTTTGGAAAACTTTCACATGTATTCATCATAAAAGGCATCACAATTCTCAACAAAAAAAATTGGTGTGAAATCCGGTCCTAAAAACAAGAAAACCAGTCGAATTTGTGATAATCTTAGTCCAAAAAACTGAAATCTCACTGAAAGATCCCAAAATCACTATAGTAATTTGAAAATTTTCAAAATATATTATCCTACCAAGATTTGGAATCTCAGCCATGGTCAAAATCTGAAATTTTGAATGAGATTTCCTAAATCTTGGCGAGATTTTGAACCCTGGCCAGTATCAGAGGATCTCATGTGTATACCCTAGTAGTCCTATGATCAGTGGCTAATACGCATATTCATGACATTGTCATCCCATTTCATACAACATAACATTGATGTAGATCATATGTATACAAGGGGATATTGTTCTTACAACAAAAAGGCATTTGGCCAAATAAAATGCAGTGAAAAGTAGTATGGTAAAATTCAAAGTCCATCGGTATACCTCATCCCAAAATATCCATAGGCAATCGATAAGGATTAAACCTAGAAAGACTCGTTATTGTACACCCTGTAACCTGTGACAATGTAAGAATCTTTGAAAACTGTGGTTTCTTCGCCCACAATACATGACCAACTCTTATTGCTGTTATTTTCACACTTTCTTTGGTGTGTGGCAGAGAGATCATGACAAGAACTGTTACATCACCTCTACCTAACCTCGCACCATTTCGGTGATGTTTGACCCTTACTATAGCGGCAAAAAATATTTGTGCACACAGTACCAACGATAGTTTACGCCATAACAAGGCATGTACCATTGTATCGGCAAGCGTTATTCCTAATACCTTGTTAAGGGCACCCATTGAAGCAGACCTACCCAGAATTCCTGTATTACTTTGGTCTTCAAATGTACAAAGCTAGAACTAAGCAACTTAATATGTTAAGGCCACCCTATAATAGCACTTGTAGTTGTATGAAGTGTCTTCGATTATACAATCCTTAATCAACCTGGGCGAGAACTCCCCCTACACTATGTGTTGGCTATTGAGCTTAACGAGCTATTATCGAGCTTCTTTTGAAATTGACATAATTTGACATAAAATCATTTTATTTATTATTTAAGTGATTATTTCAAATTCGAGCTAACAAGCCACTATTGAGTCAAGTCTCATTAACATTTTTCGCTTAAAATGGACTTATTTCAATTCTGAACTCATTAACTATTGTAATCGAAGCAATTTTTATTCGAGCCCTAACGAGCTTTTTTGCGAGCCCTATACGTTCAAGTCCATGCACTTCACAGAAATTTTTTTTTTAAAATAATATATTTTTTGTCGGGGATTGGCTATCTGGCAAAAGACCACGGTACCCCCGTGAAAAGCTAAACCCGCCGACCAAGCAACACTAAAAGAAGATGCTCGGGAGAACGAAACGAGCATCCCTCCTTCTCCTCCGAAAGCATGCATTCGCACCTTCGCTCATGAAGCACCAAACATACCCCCCACGAGCAAGCATGCTCGTAGAGGCCGCGACACCTTTCGGGTGTTTTGGTCGGAGTGCCCGATCAATGCCGCGAGGAAGGAAGGTGGCAACCAATCAGCCGGAGATCAAGGGAAATCATACAGAAATTCAAATAACGCTTGGGTCAAGGCGTTAGATCGTAAGTACGATTGCGCGGCGCAATCCCAGGAGGTAGTTACCTTCTATGTACCTCTAGTCGTAGTATTTAAACCCCCCTGAAGATCTGTAACAGGAGAGGGACACCAAGATAGAACACAATACACTGGAGTAGGGCTATTATCTCGACGGTGAGAGGCCCGAACCAGGATAAAAACACCGTGTCCCCCCTTTTTCTTCTTCTCCCGACCTCGCATCGCTCGAACGCCCTCTTCGATCCGTACGACGGCTCGTTGATCCCCATTCAACAAGTAAGCTCGACGGAGCCCGTTCTCCAATCGCCGACATACCGGGCGCCGTCCGTGGGGGACGGCTGTTTGATTCCGTGCGGATCAAGATCCTCGAGGATGCCGAACTCGGAGACACTCGGGACCTTTGTGTTTTCGACCACGTTGAAGATGACGACGTATACTACGCCGCCCGGCAGCAGCGGCGGGGTGACCGATCCTATCGGTCACACTGAGTCTGGGAGCCCTTCCCCGGACACGGGAATGCGAGGGCAGGGCCTCCATCCCCCAGACATTACCCTCGGGGACCCCGAGGATGACTGCGATGAGCTCTACGACGGCCTGGACATACCGGACGACCTAGAGCTCGACCGAGAGACTGCATCTCAAGGGGATACAATGATGTCCCCATCGCTCTCATCCCGCTCTCGGGTCAACGTGGCCGGAAGCCGTGCGGCCCGGAGAAGGATCCTCTGACGCTGCCAAGCCACGACCCCTCTGAGGCGGCGGACTCCACCTGGAGGCGTCCTTGGGAAAGACCCTCGCGAGCATTCGCCGCCAGGCAAAGGGGGGGCGCGCTTCCACGGAAAGGAACTCTTGTGGGTACCGAACTCCCGATCGCGCCCCGGAGCGTCGCCAAAGCTCGCCACCGCCAGTTCACCGGAAACGGGAACGGTTACAGGCCTTGGCGGCGGTCGTGCGTGACCTGCGTAGTTTCCCCGAGCAAGCAGACTTAGAGGCCGTGGGCAGGGTCGTAGCCGAAGATTTGGAAAGGCTTGCCGCCGAGCTAAAAGTCTCGGATCCTCCTCGTGACCGGGATGCCCGGAGTGTTTCCCGGGACCATCACAAACGCTCCCCCGTGCGCTCGCACAGAGGTGAATCTCGGAGCCATGTTCGGAGATCGCCCCAGATCGCTAACCTGATCCGGGAAAGGCCCCGGAACAGTCACAGAGCGACCCCGGAGCGATATCCGTATAATCGCCCAGATTACGAGCACTCTGAACGCTCCACGACCAAGCGGTCGTCAGCACGACCGTCGCATGAGGTTTTCTCCCGACTCGGCCCGCGCACGGGGCGTTGGGTGGAAGACCCGCGTGGAGGCCGCTATGACCGAGGATTTCACCGCGAAATCCCGAGCTTCGGTTGCCAGGCCTTCACGAGCTCCCTCCGGAACGTCGCATGGCCGAACAGATTCAAGCCCGGCCATATCGAAAGGTTCAACGGGACCCAGAACCGGACGAATTTCTCTCGATATATACCACCGCCATCCTTGCGCGGAGGCGATGAGGGGTGATGGCAAATTACCTGCCGGCCAGTTACGGGCCGGAGCGCCGATGCGTGGCTTTTAATCGGAGGAAGGCTCCATACGGTCCTGGGGGCAGCTCAGCGCCGCGCTCCGAGCAAATTTCCAGAGCTGTTACATCCGCCCGGGAAAAGAGCGCGACCTGGAGCGCTTTGATATGCAGTGGAAACCTGCGACAATTCGTCAGAGGTTTATCCAGTCCGGAACTCGATCCCGAACATATCGGACGAGGCGGTCGTCAGGGCTTTCAAGTTCGAGTGCGAGGCGTCGCGCTTCACGCAGGACCTGGAGATCCACCCGGATCTAACGGCGAACGAGCTCTTCCGAATGGCCGATCGATACGCCAACGCAGATGAGGCCGTCCAATGGAAGAAGATGCTGGACGAAGGAAAGCTGCCGCCTCAACCTGGCTTAGAGACCTCAGCTAGCAAAAGGGCTCAGTGCAGAGACAAGAAGATCAAGAAAAGAAGAAAAGCAGCCCTCGCCCGACCATGGTAGCAGCGGTGGAACAACAACAACCCCGAGCAACCCCGCCGCAGCGCCGGGGGCTTAACGCTCGGGGAAGAGGACAACCACACAGGCCTCGAGGACGAGGCGACCAAGCGGACCGACGAGGCGACCAAGCGGACCGACGGGCGACCTTCTTGTCTGGCTTCACCAGCGCAGACGGGCACGACCTACGGAATTGCGAGCGTGGACCTACCGCCTGGAAGCGATTTCTGGGCGAGGGGCCCATGCCAACGCTTCAGAGCAGGTGAAAATGACAAAGGAAAACAGCCCGCCGAGGAAAGTGAGGATGACATGGAATACCAAGAACCAAGGAATCACATAGCGGTCATCTTCGGGGCTCCTCCGCCTACAAGTCCCAGGGACTTAAAGGAGGCCGCAAGGGAAGTGCACCATGTTACCCGAGGTAAGCCTCGGTGCGGAAATTTGAAATGGTCGGAGGTATCACGACCTTCTCCAAGGACGATTGTCCCCTTGGGATGACCAAACCCAGAGGCTTCCGATGGTCGTGAACCCCACCATCAGCAATACCGTCGTCGGTCGGGTCCTCATAGACTCCGGGAGCTCTTTGGACCTTATTTCAGCCAAGGTTTTGGACGAGATGCAGATTCCTCGTTCCAAAATCAAGAGCGTGGCCGTGCCCTTCTTCGGGAAAGTTCCGGGCACCTCGATCAAACCTGCAGGGCAGGTCGTCCCGCCCGTAAGTTTAGCGGCCCAAGTAACTTGAGCGGAGCTATTCACCTTCGAGTTGTTGGAATTTGTGTCGGCCTACAACTCAATCCTAGGCAGGCGGGCGTTGGCCAAGTTCATGGGCGCCTCTAACCACGCAGCGTGTCGGTGCCTGAAGATTCCCGGACGAACGGAGTTATAACCATCAAAGGGAACCACAAGTCCGCACTCAATTGCGATTTAAAAGAGCCTTAGATATGGTCGGTCAGTTACCCACTCGCGGTCCCGACCAAGAGCCGAAGCATTCCCGGCCTAAACTTGCCCTCCAGCCTGGAGGAGAGACCAAGGTTGTTCCGCTCAACGAGTCGGAACCGGCCAAGGTCATTCATTTGGGGTCTTCCTTAGATCCCAAATAGGAACTCGAGCTCGTCACCTTCCTCCGGGCAAGGTCGGATGTGTTCGCCTGGGAACCATCCGACATGCCCGGGGTCCCAAGGGAGGTGGTCGAGCACTGAGCTAAGCGGTTCGGCGACAAAAAACGGTGAGACGAAACTTAGACGTTTTCCCGGAAAAGCAGGCAATCATCGGGAGGAACTTGATAAACTCCTAAAAGTGGCTTCATCGGAGAGATCGAGCACTCGAGTGGCTAGCCAATCCGATTCAGTCGAGGAAGAAAGGAGGCAAGTGGCGCATGTGCGTCGACCACACTGGTTTGAACGCAGCGTGCCCAAAAGACAACTACCGTTGCCTCGCATAGACCAATTGGTGGGCGAGGCGGCAGGTCACAGACCATGAGCTTCCTAGACGCCTATTCAGGCTATCATCGAGATCGACTGTCGCGAAGACGAGGAGAAGACTTCCTTCATCACCCCGTTCGGTACCTTACGCTATACGACCATGTCTTTGATGCGAGAAATGCGGGAGCAACCTTTCAACGCCTCATGCGAAGACTTTCACGGACCAAATAGGTCGAAATTTGGAGGTCTATGTCGGCGACATAGTTGTCAAAAGCAAGAGTACTTGGGTCACGTTCTTGACTTGGAAGAAACTTTTGTAACCTCAATAAGCATCGAATAAAGCTAAATCCAGAGAAATGCGTATTCGGCGTAAAGGCCGGCAAGGTGCTCGGCTATATGGTCGGGCCAAATGGCGTTAGGGCTAACAGGAGAAAATCGAAGCCATTGAGAACATGAGGTCGCCCACATGCGTAAAGGAAGTCCAAGCTCGGCCGGAAGAATGGCTGCCTTAAGCGGTTCGTCTCATTTGGGGAGCGAGGACTACCTTTCTTTAAAACCCTCATAAGCATGATGGCTTCACGTGGGCGGAGGAAGGCGATCAGCGCGTTCAAAGAGCTAAAACATTACCTCTCCCAACCGCCCGTCCTCGTCACACCTACGGCCAGGAAGAATTGCTATTATACTGGCGGCAACCCGCAAGCGGTAAGCTCGGTGTTGGCGATGAGAGAGATGGTACCAGCGACCTATCTATTACGTCGTGAAGTACTTCATGGACCAAAGGAGCGTTACCGAGGTCGAAACTCTGTATTCATTCTTGATGGCCTCCGGAAGTTGCGTCACTACTTTCAAGCGCATAAGATCGTGGTGCCGACCGGCTTCCCACTCAGGGAGATCTGAAAAATCAGGGCGCCCGATGGTCGCATAGCCAAGTGGGCAATGGAGCTCGCCGAGTTCGAGCTGGTGTTCTCGGCCAGCGGCGATAAAATCACAAGTCTTGGCTGATTTAGTGGCGGAATGGTCGGCTCGGCTCCACCGACCAGCGGAACCAATGATTCAAGGGAAAACTCCTGGACTCTGTATTTCGATGGATCCGAGCATCTGGCGCTCGGGTCGGGCGTCATCTTGGTCTCCCGGATGGAGAACAGCTACGATCGCCATCCAACTACATTTCGCTGCGACTAACAACGCGGCGAGTCTGAAACCTTTTGGCGGACTTGGGCATGTAAATCGCTAGAGTCCAACGGCTCATTGTGAAGGGCGATTCACGGTTGGTCGTAAACCAGGTCAACAAGGAGTATCGGTGTTCGATACCTCAATGGCGCCAGACTGGCTGAAGTAAGGAAGATGGAGAAATACTTCAAGAATTTGAAGTAATCTACATCCCGGGAAGGATAATTCACTGGCCGACCAAATGTCTAAGGTCGGTTCCTCTCGCACCACCGCTCGGTGGGGGTGCTTGTCGAGCACCTACATAAGCCCTCCATTCCCTCACGAAGAGGAGGCACGAGACCGGCGGTAGGGTCTCCTTCCTCGAGCAAAGTGCAAATTGGATGACGCCATTCATCCAATATCTTGCGCATGGGACATTGCCCGAGGAAGAAGCCGAAGCGTTCCCGGCTAATAAGGCGATCTTCTCAAGGTCTGATCGATCGAAGGCGACCTATACCGGAAAAGGCGCATTAGGGATCCTTTCAGATCGTCTCTCGGGAGGAAGGCCGATACCTTCTTCGTGATATCCATGAAGGAATGTGCGGGGCTCACTCGTCTTTCAGGACGCTTGTGAGCAAGGCCTTCCGACTAGGTACTCTTGGCCGACGGCCTTGGCCAGACGACGGTCAATCGTAACGACCTGCACGGGCATGCCGATTTCATGCTCGAAAAGTCCGTCAACGGCATATGCCACCGCAAACCATACCACTCTCGTGGCCGTTCTCAACACAGGGCTCGATGTCCTTGGACCCTTCCCGAGGTCGGAAAAGGCTGCAAGTATTTGCTCGTGGCCATCGACACTTTCACTAAGTGGATAGAGGCCGAGCCCGTCTCGACCATCTCGGCCCAGCGGCCAAGAGATTCCTCACTTGATAATGTGGTAACTTCGGTTCGGGATACCCAACCGTCTTATCACAGATAACGGGACCCGATTCACCAAATGAACTGTTCCAAAGTTACTACGAGGAGGTCGGGACCAAGGTCTGTTCGCTTAGTGGCGCATCCACGAGTAACGGAGCGTAGAAGCGAGCAAATGGGCAGCTTGTCCAGGGCATAAAAGAGGGTCTTTAAGACCCTCAACCAAAGACAAGCGGCTGATGGGTGGATGAGCTTCCCGCCGTTCTTTGGTCTGTCGCACCCACGACCCGGTCGAGCCACAAAGCGAACGCCTTTCCGACTTCGTCTACGGTGCGGAGGCCATTACACTGCCGAAATCGTCTTTGGTTCCCCAAGGGTGCAAGCGATCGATTCCGTCGATCAAGAAGTTAGCGCCTCGTCGACTGGACCTCGTCGAGCGACACGCGAGCGGGCGTTGCTCGGTCTGCGGTTTACCCTCTGAGGCTCTTCGTAGGCACGCGGCCAAGACAGTCCGACCTAGGAGTCTCGCAAGTCGGCGACATGGTCTTACGAAGAGTTCAAGACTGTCGAAGGCCAACAAGCTAACCCCAAGGTGGGAAGGACCCTACTGCGGTCGTGTCTCAAGACGCCCGGGGCTGTTCGCCTCGCGATGCCAGATGGTCGGGAGCTCACCAGCACCTGGAACATCGATCAACTGCGTAAATTCTACGTTTAGACGAGTACTCCTATCTCGCGCCCCTTGCGTTCTTTCCAATAAAACGTTTCCCTCTTTCTCGTGTTTTCGTCCTCGCTTTGTCAAACGAGCATCGTCGTCTAGCAGCATTACAGACGAACTTATCCGACAAGTATGTGCACCATTTCCCTTGGCCCCCGGCCGGATGCTCGCCCAATCGTTCACTTTCCACAGTAGCTTTTCACTGTATGCGTGGTCGAGCGCGAGCATCCACTCTAAGCCCGGTTCAGTGACCATTCGGGTATGGTAGCTCTACGTGATGTTGGTTTAAAGTTCGTCTACTCTGTGCTCGCATTTCTTCTCGACGCAACCAACCTACTTATATCATTCAAAAAATCGTCACGACCAAAGCGACCCTTAAACTTTCCCATGAACAAACTCGTGCTCGCAACAGTAAGGGCGCGACCTTTGTCCATGGCAGGGGCTCCGTATGATAGGAACGTTCCGTCCCTTCTTACCAAGGATCCTTTGCTCGTATCCATGATATATGATCTATGCAGGAACTTGTTTTCTTTGCTCGTATCTATGATATATGCTCGATGCAGGAACTTGTTTCCTTTGCTCGTATCTATGATATATGCTCGATGCAGGAACTTGTTTCCTTTTTCTGCAGAACCGGGATCATATGGGCATATGTCGAAGGCAAACTCAAGAAAAACAGGCAAGGACCAAACACCTGCGAGTTTGCTCATTTAACCCGAAACGTTGTTTTTTTTACAGGGTTACACGAGCTTAAAATAAAAAGAGGAGCTAAGTCCTACGCTCAACCTGAAGGGTAGCAAGTTCCTCCTTAAGGGAGTCGACCTCCGCCTCCAAGTCCAAAACTTTCCGCGAGCAAGACGACCTTCACCGCTTGTCCCGAAGCGCCTGCACCTCCTTGAGCTGGGCCTCTTCGCGCTCCCGAGCTCGTTGGAGTTCGGCGCGCAGGTCGGGGACCTCCAGCCGCAACTTCCCCAGCTCCTCGTCAAGCTCGGCGCACTTCTGCTCTGAAGTGCTCTTCGCCGTCTCGCTCTGGAAGAGCTGGTCCCGGAGCCCGGCGATGAGGCTCCTCGCCGATTCCATTGCCAGTCGGCCTCGCGCACCTCGGAGACCCGACGCTCAAGATCGGCGATCTTGGCGTCTTGCTCACGGTGGTACGACCAGTACTCTTCTGCGGAGACCGAGGTAGCGTCGATATCCTCCATAGCCTTCGCGGCAAACTTCGGGCAGAAAGAGAAAAGAGAAGGGAAAAAGCTGAGCAGACTCCCAGAAGGTCGATCACAGGAAAAAAGAAGGAACATGAAACTTACCAGAAGAGCCCGGCTGACCAGCTTGTCCTGAAGCCGCTGGCGGTCGGTCGCGCCAGCCCGAAAGAAGGGATTGACCAAGTCATCCCGGACCGGCGCGCCGGGGTCTTGCTCCTCCTGAGCACCCGGTGCTCTCAGGAGAGCAACGGCGTCACCACCTTCGACCAACCCCGGGTCGCCCCGAGGCTGATCCTCTTCCACGGCAAGCGGCTCGTGGCCGCCTTCCCCCTGGTCGGGCACCGCGCTCGGGGGCTGTACGCCAACCACGAGCGCTGCCACTCCTTGCTCCGCGGCTGGAGGCAGTTGGTCGTCAACGACCACCTCCGCCTCTTGTCCCTCTGCAGCCGGAGGCGACCAATGCTCCGCGGCCGGAGGCGTTTGATCAAGGACGATCACCTCCGCCCCTTGTCCCTCCATAGTCGGAGGCGGCCGATGCTCTGGCCGAGGCGTTTGATCAGGGCGATCACCTCCGCCCCTTGCACCTCGTGGCGGGGGCGCTGGTGCCCCAAGGCCGAAGGAGTTAGGTCGGGGACGACCTCCTCCTCTCCTTGGCTCACGGCCAAGGGCCGTTGGTCGGCAGCGACCAAGCTCCCTTCCTCGGGGCTCGGCGCCTGAGCCTCGCCGCATGATCGTCTCTTCGCAAGGGACCAAGGCCAAGGCGTCTTGGTCTCGGTCCCCTGCGGCTCCTGCTCCTCCGCGGCGAGAATAGGTTCGCGTCCGGCCGAAGAAAGCACGAGTCCCGCCGAGGGCTCGGGCTCCGGCTGGTCAAATGGCCGGCGCCGGCTCCTCCCCATCTCGGCCATCACTTGGTCGACAACGCGGTCGAGCTCGGCGTCAAGCTGCAGAGTCGATAATCTCCTCGACCATCGGCGGAAGTCCAAAACGACATCCGAAGCTATCACGCCCACGCCAAGCAGGGTGGGGTTAGCGAAGAAAATCACAAGACAAACGAGAATGAGAGAATGAAGCGAGAACCTACCTTACGCGTGGCGGCGCCATCCTCCTCGGCCTCCTCGCTTCGGGCCACGGGCGACCTGCCCGCAGCGGCCTCGTAGGCCTCGGCCACGACCACGACGCGCTCCTCCGCGGCGTCACTGGCACGTGCCATCGCCGGGTCGACATCGTCCATGTCGACCTCTTCCAGCGTCGAGGCTGTTTGAGAGGTCGACCTCCTGCTCCTTCTGACCAGAGCGTAGGTGGCCTCCTCTTCTTCCTCCTCCTCGGGGTCTTCGACCACCCGAGTAAGCTGGTCCTGGAGGGCCTTGATGCCTCTCCGGCCCGCTCCTTGGTCGGGAGGGACCTGGCCTCCTCCTCGGCCTTCCTCGCTTTGCTCGGCGAGCTGTTCCCGATCGGCTCATCGACTCCGGCCTCCTCCGTTTGAAGTCATCAAACCAAATTCGGAGTTCGCTTACCTCCTGGCGGTCGGCGTACTCAAGGTGCGGCGTGGGAGTCCTGGTCGGCTTCGGCGCCTCGGCCGCTTGGCGCGAGGCGAGGCGGATGCCTGGCGGCCTCGACTTCGCCGTCCTCTTGCGGGAGCCCTGGCGGTCTTTGGCTTGCGGTAGCAACTGCGGCGCTTCGACACCGCAAGCTCAAGGGCGACCTTCTCGCAAGCAATCGGGAGGAATGAGCTCGGAAAACATGCCCCCGAGCGGAAGCAGAAAGATGTACTTACCGCGTCGCCACGGTCAAAGATGTTCTTGGGGACCTGACGATTGGGCGTCAGCTCCTTCTCCTTCGGGGCGCCGAACATCTCGGCGACCCTCTCGACTTGATCCGTCCTCGGAGCTGCGTCGCAACCAAAGACTAAGACAAAAGATATATATATATATATATGCATAGCACCGATCACCAGAAAGCAGCGATGCTCGGGAAAGAGGTCCAGGAGCATACCTGCGTTGTCCTCGCGGTGAAGTCATGCCACCCGGTCACCTCGAAGAAGGGATGCTCGCGGCGCCTCAGGGGGGACACCCGGTTGAATGTGAAGTCCCGGGCGATATCCCGACCAGTGAGCCCCATCTGGGCAAGCTCACCGATCGTCCTGAGCACCCGCTCTTCCTCAGGTTGCACGGGCGCGCCGTCTCGATGGGCGGAGCGTCCTCCCGGTATAGACCAAGCCGGGACCCCTCGCCTTCTTACGGTAGAATCAGAGGTCGGCCCAACCCGACACCGAGTCCTTGAGCAACGAAGGGGTACTCGTATGGTCGGTTGGGCGAGGCGAAGATAAACGCATAGCCGTGAGCCATCGGCACGGCATGCGGAAGGGAATAGAAGTGAAAGAAGAGGCTAGCCGTGGGCATTACACCCACGTAAGCCTCGCAAAGATGGGAGAAGATTGCGAGAAAGGATAGAGTTGGGGTGGAGATGAGAGATCTCGCACCCGCAGAAGGCAAGCACGGAGGCGAGGAAGTCGCTCTCGGCGACGAAGCCCGTTGATGGCGTACAACTCGCGAGGAGGCGATCTCCGTCTCCGCGGTGCGGCGCCGCATCATCCCGGGCACTCGACCCGAGCCTGGTCGGCGTACCCCTCGTCGTGAGCACTGGAGCCTCCTTCGGGTCATCGGCTAACCTTGAAGCAGCGCCATGGCGAAGAAGGAAGAGGAACGAAAAGGGTTCTTGGCGCTAGGGCTCTTGGAAGATTTTTGGCGAAGACGAGCAAAGAGACAACGTGACTCCGACCTCTCCCGGTAGAAAGAGTTAAAAGACAGCGAAGGCGAGGTTAAAATCGCCGCCTATCACGTAGCGACACCTGGCCGAGAAAGCGGCACCGGCTGCCGTCCGTTACAAGGAGGCTTCTCGGAGAAGGAACCGCAGAACAACCAAGCAGCGCGCCACGCAGCGAGCGAGCACGCGGCGGGTAAAGAAGTTCGTCTCTGGCGAAAAATGGTCGTGAGCCACGACCAAAGGAAATTCAATCCCCCTCAAGTCTTCTTAGGCTCAAGGGGAAGCCCGAGGTTCCCCACTTGAACCTCGGGGGCTAGCCGTCGAGGATTGGCTATCCGCAAAAGACCACGGTACCCCGTGAAAAGCTAAACCCGCCGACCAAGCAACACTAAAAGAAGATGCTCGGGAGAGCGAAGCGAGCATCCCTCCTTCTCCTCCGAGCATGCGCATTCGCACCTTCGCTCGCGAAGCACCAAACATACCCCACGAGCAAGCATGCTCGTAGAGGCGCGACACCTTTCGGGTGTTTTGGCTCTGAGTGCCCTGGCCAATGCCGCGAGGAAGGAAGGTGGCAACCAATCAGCCGGAGATCAAGGGAAATCATACCCGAAATTCAAATAACGCCGGGTCAAGGCGTTAGATCGTAAGTACGATTGCGCAGCGCAATCCCAGGAGGTAGTTACCTTCTATGTACCTCTAGTCGTAGTATTTAAACCCCCCTGAAGATCTGTAACAGGGGAGGGACACCAAGATAGAACACAATACACTGGAGTAGGGCTATTATCTCGACGGTGAGAGGCCCGAACCAGGATAAAAACACCGTGTCCCCCTTTTTCTTCTTCTCCCGACCTCGCATCGCTCGAACGCCCTCTTCGATCCGTACGACGGGGCTCTGTTGATCCCCCATTCAACAAGTAAGCTCGACGGGAGCCCGTTCTCCAATCGTCGACATTTTTAAAGAAGATTTCGGACATTAATACGCGGATTTTAAAATTTGCAAGAATAATACATTGTCGCCAAACCATTTGGCGAAAATACTATTTTCGCCACACCGTTTGGCGAAAATAGGTTGATGCAGGTATTTAGTGTTTGAATCGGTTTGAATTGCTTCGTAAATACCCAGATCAACCTATTTTCGCCAAACGGTTTGGCGAAAATAGGCTGATATGGGTATTTAGTGTTTGAATTGCTTCCTAACCATGGATTAACGAATTTTCGCCGAACGGTTTGGCGAAAATAGTATTTTCGCCAAATGGTGTGACGAAAATAGTATTTTCGCCAAATGGTTTGGCGACAATGTATTATTCTTGCAAATTTTAAAATCCGCGTATTAATGTCCGAAATCTTCTTTAAAAAGATATGTAACATCCTCAAATATTAGAAAGCATTATTAAATATTTGAATTATTAATCTTGGTTTTAATTTGGAGTTCAACCATTTTTGAAGGATTATTTGGATTTTCGATTTATTTAGATTATCTTTTGTTAGCTAAGAGAAGGTTCCCTTTCATGCGTTTCTTCATTTATCTTTTCATCAATAATTTGAGTATGTTCTAATGCAATCAAATCAAGCATTATTCAGACCAATTAAAAATGTGTGTACATGTCAGATGCTTGAATTAACAGGAGTGAGACCTACCAACTGAAAATAGCCAACTCTCTTTTGCACTTGAAAACCACTGGCCTTAAGGATCATCAGAATCCATGGAGCAGGCTAGCAGCTTTCAAACCAAAGGATCTCCAAATCCATCTGGACCAACCGAAGTGTTGAAGCTGACGGTGCACTGAGCCAACCAAAAATCCTGATAAGAGCACTGTAGCAATTCTTGACAAATGCTCATTTCTCTGATCTTGTTTGACTGAACTCTGAACTTCATTCCTTGCCACCATTTCCATCTCCTCTCTCTCTTGCTCATTGCCAGTGTGGACCCGAGGCCCACCGGTCGACCTCCTTCTCCTTTCTCCTTCTTCCTCTCCTCTCTCGCCAGAAGCGCTCTGCCGGACCGCCGCCCCAGCCAATCCCTCGCCCCCTCTGACGAAGCACCTCGCCCCAGCTTTGATCATCGCTGTGGCAGCCTCCCTCATTGGTTCTCTTCGATGCGGTCGAGATCCTCACGCTCTGTCTGCCGACGCCGCCCAATCCCTCTCCGCCCGTGCCAGCTCGCGTGGTCAAGCGACGCCGTGGCTTGTCACTTCCTCTGCACTGCGCCCGAACCAACGCCTGGGCTATTGGCTTGCGTATGCTCAAACCCTGCTGACAAGCCATCGAGTGCACGCGAAAATCGCCGAAAAGGAGCCAGCTCCGTTGTCCTTTCGCCATTGTCGCCGAATTCCTTCTCGCGGGCGAACACCAAATTGGACTCCCCCTTCCACTACTTAAGCTCAATTGGCCTCACCACAGTCCCTTGCTCCTATCCACTTCTTCCCCGACCGCAGTGGACAGTGAGCCTCGCCATTGGAGCTCCTGGACCGAAGGTGAGCCGCAAGGGGGCAAACTGGCAATTGCCGTTCTCCACTGCTCCATTATCTGATTTCGCCGAGCTGGAGCATCGCCCTGACCTCCTTGTTCTCCTCCTCACCTCAATTTGCAGCCTGGACCATCGGATAGCCGCCGCACCGAGCTTCTTCTTCCTCAGCTCCGGCGTACGGTGCCAGCCCGACTCGACCACTCTTCCTCCAATACAAGGTAATGAACCACACCAGTAGGACCCACTGATGCTCCCCGACCATCTTTCCCGGCTTCGACGCCACCCCAGCGTCGCCGCGACTAGCCGCCATTAGCGCCGCCGCCCCTCACCGTCGCCAGCCCTCTCCGGTAGCTCCCGAACCCAACCAAGCAGTGCCACAGGTTCCTCGACTCGCTTGATGCTCGTCGTGCCCTTGATCAGCCGCCTCCGGCCCTACTCCGGCGCCGGCGAGGTCGCCTTCGCCGCGCCCCTGCTCTGGCTCTCTGAGCCGTGGGACCACCCTGTCAGTGTGCACGCCCCCTATCACAGTGCCAGCCGAGCCAAAATACGCTTTCACAGCATGGAAGACGCATTTTCCATTTATTCCGATTTTCCAAAACCGAGCCGGTTCAAATGCCTATAACTTTTGAAATACAAACCCAAATTAGGTCAAACCAGTTCCTAAATTCTTTTTAAATCATGTAGTTTCTGAATATGTAAAAATATTTCAAAGTTGTACACTGGAAGATGCTTATATTTCAAATTTGAATATTCGGCCGAAACTTAGTCCAATACAAAATTTGCGCAAATAACCTCCAAAGTTGATGGGATAAATTTTGTTGTATTCCTAATGCTATTAGGAGTTCAAATATGCAAAAACATTTAGTTTTGGACTTAGTTTTTGTCAAATACTTGATGAGGTTAGCTTCAATACATTTAAATTTGAAATTTCTAGTATCTAGCACAAACGACCTTCAAAAATTATGAAGTTAATTCCTATGCTTACATGGAATGGCATTCTTTCTGTCTATATGAAGATATTTAGGTGTAACCTATGGTTAATTTTGGAACATGCTATATGGTCATTTTGGTGTAGCATGTATATGTTGTAAAAGTGCAACTTCAACCCAAATGAGATTAAAATTGTTCCTAAGACCTTAGGTTACCTTGAACTCGCTGTTATATGAGTCCCATTAAATGTTGCTTTCTGTTTTTACATGCTTAGGGCCTTTTTAATCGTTCATGCGATATATGACAATATGGTTAAAAGAAGCCCTATTAAATTGATTAATTGAATGGCATCGCAAATAATGTTTGAAACCTAGTAAAACCTATTTAGGAACACTAATTTGAACATCCCATACCAGTACCTAAAATAACATTGCATAATTTGATAAGGTGTAGTCACTTTATAGAAAGGAAAGCAACACCGTCAACGTGTGTAAAAATTGTGACTTCTTAGCCTTTTCGGTCGCCCGTAGATTATCTCGTCTAAATGCAAAATGTAAGAAAAATGTCTCAAAACCATTGTACAATGTTTATACTACCATTTTATGGAGAAACATTTAATTAATAACTTGCTTTGCATCTGAATCTCATTAGCTCAAATAGCTAAGTTTTATGTTTTACCAATGGTATAATAATTGAATAGTTGGACCTAATGAACCTTAAGTGAATTGTTTCACATTGCTAGAATCACCTTGTAGTCATATAGATGTAACCACTAGCCCTACCTTGCGAACACCTTTGATTAAAGTTTTAATTTTATGAATCCAAACAATCTTAGCTTCCTGAATATGAAAACAAATATGACCATTTTCATCTCCTCAAATACATAAAGCAGAAACTTTAACTTTCATAAATCATAACCTTGTACCTTATACTATTAATTGGACCCAAAACCTAATCCTCACCAAAACACATGCACTTTCGCACTTGTTGTATGAATGCTTTTATTTGTGATTATATTCGACTTCTTTTTGCCACATGTATTGCGTGCTTATTTGTTATTCGTTCTTTTCTGGATTTGGATGTTGCTTCGCTTCTTATGATACGGCGTGTAGACACCGATACTCCGGATACTTTAAATCGGCGACCCCGACTCCACGCAGAAATCGTTGAGCAAGGCAAGCACCCTCCTTTGACCATATTGAACCCACTATTTTAATTAGTTTACCTTGTTTGTCAAAACTATTATGCATGCGCTATGTTCATTAAATTTGCTATATTGTGGGATGTGGTAGAACTAAACCTAGATTGTGGGATTACCTCAATTATTCGTTGACATGAGAACATTGAAACCCTAGGTTATGGTTAGACAAAATGTAATGTCAAATGGGTATACTCGATTAATTATTTGCACATGCTTAGTATGCTCTAGAAATGGGATCACGAATGGATGGCTACACTATTCATGATGATCAATGAAATTTGGACATGTTTTGGAAGAGACGGGTGTTGTCTCATAAATTGTAAAGATTGGTTATGACAGTAAAGGATACTGGTAATTTGATAAAAATGAAAATAAAACTATGTTTTGACACAGGTGGATTATGGCAATAGCCGGGTGTGTAAGCTTTAACTTACACGTAGTTTAGGGGGAGTTTCCACCTGAGTCAATTTAAGGACCGAACATAGTGTTGTATAATCCAGGAATTACCGTACAACCACAATTGCTATTTATGGGATAGCCTCAACCTATTAAGTTGTTTAAAACTGGCTTTACACTTTGGAAGGCCGTAGTAGCACGGGTTTTTCTTGAGAATTTCCCGTAGGGGTGTCCACACGCGGGTGTGGGTTAGACACATACCAATGCAACGGTGTACGCCTTACTATGGGGAGAAACGGTTGTTGTTTATCTCGCGCAATGAGAATGTTTATGATTCATATGATTGTTGTTTCTACCATAGTAGGGGTTTGTCGGCAGGGCTAGTGTAAAGTCGAGGGTTAAATAATGTAACGATTGTGTATGATTTTCCTCATGGCACACCTAAGGAAGTGTGTTAATATGCATTGCAAAAAGGGAAAGTCATTATTTGTGGGTAAAGTTGTACAACTCTGCAGAGTCTAAACTTTTCGAAAAGCCGTTCCCACGGTTATGGGAATCTTGGTGCACTGACACTAGTTAGAGTTTTGGTACTTTTATAAAATGGATGGAACTTAATGGTAGTTGGAAAGAATCATGTGAAAAGTGTTGTGGTCAATGGAAGATGTTGTTGATGTCAATGGTATGGGAATGGACGGTACTTTACTCACAATCATGGAGGATTGTGAGATTGTTATTACTCTATTTATACTTGTTATTTACATATCTGTCAATTGCTTTACAAATATTAAACACAATCTATTATTCTGTATTTACAATTCAATTCGGCTTTATGCAAAATAACTTAGCAGCTTCCCATGACATAGCCTGCATTTATTATATACATTTGTGATACACTACAAGTCTTGCGAGTACATACGTGTACTCAACCTTGCTATTGTTGATATTCAGAGAATGAAGAGAACGAGTTTCCCGATCCCGACGCAGAATACGGGGACTTTGCTAACGAGTCTTTCTAAGGTTTTACCCTTGTCAGTTGCCTGTGGTATTTTGGGTAGAAGGCATACTGCCAAGCAATGTATCTTCCGCTGCAAACTTTTAAATTCGGCCAATAGGCCATGATGTAAGACCTTATTACTATCAATGTAATATGAACTTGTATGGATGTGATGACAATGTTGTAAATGTGCGTGCTAGCCACTGATCATGGGACTAGTACTGGTTGCACATAGGAATCCCTCTTGGTATTCCACGCCATAAAAGGGAGGGTTCCGACAAGATATTATTTAAAAAAACTCCACTTCACAGATTATATAAATAAATCGCATGCATCAAAACCTAGTTTTTATTTTAAATTTTATATTAGAATAACATATACATCTATATGTCAAAATTTACATTCTTAAACAAATAATATAACAAACTATTTGTTCTCCCAAGTCTAAGGCATGGCAGAGAATAAATGTGAATATTCGAGTATACCCAAGTTTGACATCATTTATTGCCTAATTCCTAACTTATGGATTTCAATGTTGACATTTATGTGTGTATTAAGAAAGTTCTATGCAATAAGTAAGAATATTTACCGATATCCACAATATAGAAAATTTAACTGAAAGTACACGTATGCATACATAATTTTATAAATAAAACAAAAATTAAGTGAAATATTAGGGTCAATATGGTTAAAGAAGGTGCTTGTCTTGCTTGTTGATTTCTTGAGTTAGTTCAAAGTCGACGAGGTAGGTTTTCAAAGCGTCGGTATCTACATGCAGTACATCGTAAAGTAATATTAAGAACCAAAAGAATCCAAACAGAGACCAAATCAAAATATTTTTGCAGAAACAAAAATAACATGATTTTAGAGAAAAAAATCTAGAAACTAATTTCACTCAATTTGGAGTTTATTGGCAAAATTTATGAGCATTTGAATCTAAATTAGCTAAAAAATCCTAAAAACGGAAAACAGTGGTGACGTTGACGGTGTATTCTTGAAGATTACACCTCTCAATAGAGAAGGTATATTTTCTACTGAACTGAAAGCGTATTTCCCATTTTTGAGGTTTTAAACTTAATTTTTCAGAGACTGACAGGTGGGGTCCATCTGTCAAGGTTGTATAAATTTCTGAAAAAGTCTAACATGTGTGGTCCATCTGTCTGTGACTCATTGCTTAAATACCGCTTTGGGTTTAAAACTAAATTATTAATCTAAGTTGGCTCATATGTCATAGACACGTTAGTTTAAAACAAATTAATTAAATTAATCTTAATCCTACTGATATTCTTGATAACTAGAGCCCATGTCATAGTGACAATGCTTTGTCACCATGGTCAAGCTTACTCTTAAGCTCACCGGCAGTGAGGCAATGGCGGAAAGGCTCGGGCAAAGCTAGGAATGGCTAAAGAGGTTCATGACGAAGCTTTGATTGGTGGTGGTGGTCGGAGAGATGGTCGACGGTGGCGGCATGAGTGTTCAGTAGCCTGTGCAGTAGTAAAATCTTACACACGACAGCTAGTTTGAATGCGCTTGTTTGGCCAATGCGGGTTACTTCACGCGCGTATAATAGCTCTACCATGTATGTGTGAAGCCTTTTCCATATCCCTAGGAGTACATATTCCCACCTTCTGATACCACTTAAATGAACATGCTATACCTTTTTTATCGCTTTTGATATACTTAAATACTAATTATAATATACCCCAATGGGACATGATTGAAAAAATTTCATTGAAACACTTTATTTTTTATATATACCCTTTTTCATATGCGAAAAGAGTATACATATAAATTATACTATAAAAAGTTAACTTTGATGAAAATTTTCATGGAACTCACTTTGGAGTATCATATCATCATTATTAGAGTATGATCGGAAGGATAAAGATGTATAACTTGTTTGTTTAAGTGGTATATAAGAAGTAAGACAACGTACTCCGATGAGTATATAACCAATTTCATATATATGTAACCAGGAATACTCTTTTCTACTCCTAAGAGTAGTTACTCCATATGCCGTATCTCACAACGTATGGAGTGTCTCGCGTAACAGAGGGAATTTACTTGTAGTATACAAGTATATAAGACTATCTAGGTGGTATGTATATTTTTTAGATATACTCCTTTTTATATGCATATATGAAGGTATTTACAAAATATGCTAAAAAAACTATAGACTCACTTGCAATATTTTCGTGTGTTTTACATTAGAGTATCTCATAATTAGTTTATAAGTGTACCTAAAATGATAAATGAGTATTTCAAGTTTATTTATATGGTGTATCAGATGTGGGAGTAACTACTTTCATGAGTATAATGTATTTATATTATATTATATTATATATATATATATATGAAAAATCTTTCTGCGCGGTGTACTTATCTGTGTGCACGAACGAATGTATGGTCTAGAATTAAGTTCGTGTGGCTGTAACTACTGGACAGTAGGTACATTTCATGTGCATTACTTGCCCTTCATTCTCGCAACCCGTTCAAATACATTGTCAAAGTATACATGGACACAACCCGAGAATAGTACAGATGTTTAGTCACAATCACCAAAATTTAACTTGCATAATCTCTTCGGACACATCCGATGAAATTTGCCTTGCGTATATATTCATACAGGCTGGACAATAGTAGAATGTTGTTATTCCTTTCGAGATCTTTTGTGGTGCTGCAATTGCAATAACGAACAAGGTGAATCCATTACTCGGTTTTAGAAGGATTAAGTAGAATAGTGTTCATCAGGTATAAATGTACTCCACTTAGCTGGAAGATCAATATCTTGTGAGCTGATATGAGTTCAAGTAAAGTAGAATAGTGTTCTTTTAAGTCTAGTACTCTTGTAGCTCAAAGAATGATAGTTCTATTTAATTCATTTATTCTCTTTGTTTCCTAGGGAAGGTGTTCACCGTCGGCTACTCTACCGAGTTTACGAATTCGGTCTCCAATGGTGAATCTGGTCAGGTCGCTAGGGGTAAACTTGTTGATGTCAACACCTGGGGCATTGGCAAGAATGGCGGCATTGAAACGAGGAAGATCTCCATCATTAGCTTTGCCTGCATCCTCTCAAGCAAAACAAATGAAGTCTCCATCCCCAGCGATGCCGTGTTATACTGTACATTTTCCATCACCATCTTCATCATCTACAAGGACTTCCCATGGTGAGATTTACTTCCATTTCTTTTTTTTATATGTAGTAAAACATTGTCACTGTCTATAGCAAGTTGAAAGTAGTGTTTTTAATGATTAGGCTCCAAACATAAACCACGCAAGTTGAAATCCGAAGTATGGAAGGAGGCCGAGCCAATATATCATGATGGGAAACTTGCAGAAGGAAAATGCATACATTGCCACCAAACCTTTCTAGCCTCACGGGGTTCAGGTACTAGCCAAATCGGTAGACATTTGAAGGTATGTGAAATGAGAACTCAAATGCATGATATGGTAGATAAAATGCATTCTTCAGCAACTTCATCTGAAGTAGTTGTCTTGAAAGATTGGAAATTTGATCCTGAGGTCTCGCGTAGAGAACTTGTGCGAATGATTGTTTTCCATGAACTGCCCTTTTCCTTAGTAGAGTATGATGGCTTTAGATCTTGGCTAGTTTAAACCCAATATTCAAAATGGTTTCTAGAACAACTGCTCAAGCTGATTGTATTGCATCTTATAAGGAGCATAGATTGGGTTTGCGAAATCTTTTGAAGGACAGTAATTCTAGAGTATCATTGACCGCCGAAATGTGGACATCGAACCAGAATTTAGGGTACTTATGCATTACATGTCATTTTATCGACAATGAATGGAAGGTTCAAAAGAGAATTATAAGATTTTGTCCTATGGAGACTCCACATGAAGCTTTGAACATGTATAATATAATATTGAAGAGCATCCAAGATTGGCACATTGAGGATAAAATCTTTAGTTTTACATTAGACAATGCATCAATTAACACTGCAATGATCAATTTTCTCAAAGAAAATTTACTAGAAAAGCGTCTTCTACATTGCCAATGCAAATTATTTCACATTCGATGTGCTTCTCATGTCTTCAATGTTATCATCCAAGATGGATTAAAGGAAATGGGTACTATGATTGATAGCATTAGAAACAGTGTTAAGTATGTTAAGAGTTCGCAATCAAGGAAAGAGAAGTTTGAAGAGATCATTGCGCAAGTGGGAGTATCTGAGAAGCACTCTTCACTTGATGTAGCCACAAGATGGAATTCAACTTTCCTTATGCTTAAGTCAGCGTTGCCTTTCAAACAAGCATTTTATGCCCTAGGACAGCAAGACTTAAGTTACAAATATGCTCCCACATCTTTAGAATAGAGATGGGCCGAAGATGTTGTTAATCTACGGAGGCTTTTCTACACTGCCACTAAAGTTGTTTCGGGTTCAAAGTATCTAACATCCAACTATTACTTCCATGAGGTGTGGCTAGTTAAGAAAACCTTGAAAAATGAAACTAAAAGTAGAAACCCTACCATTGTGGCCATGGTAAAAGAAATGAAAGAGAAATTTGACAAGTACTGGAAAGAGTCATATTTGGCTAATTGCATAACTGTCATACTTGATCCGAGGTACAAGTATGATTATATTTAGTTTCGCTTGAAGATGGCATTTGGAAGTCATGCTGAGAAACACCTCGATGAGGTTAATGAAGCTATACGAGTCCTTTTTGATGAATATGCTGCTGAAGTTAGAGAATCTCTTGAGCGTTCATCACAAGGAACAAATGGTGATGATGATGTGGAGGCCGAAAATGACCCTCTTGCCTATTGGGATCAACATTTAAGTGCTAAAAAAGTTTATGCAAGTAATGAGCTTGATAGATATTTGAAGGAAGAACTGTTCCCTCTTAGAGAAGCTCTTGATATTTTGCAGTGGTGAGCAATACAGTCTCCAAAGTATCACATCCTTTCTTGTATGGCACGTGATGTATTGGTTGTCCATGCTTCAACTGTTGCATACGAGTCTGCGTTTAGCACTAGAGGAAGAGTTATTAGCGATTATAGGAGCAGGCTCTCCAGTGACACCATCGAGGCCTTGATTTGTCTTCAAGATTGGCATAAAGCAACTAGTAAGCACATTTTTAATTATTTCTAGCTTGTTAGTTTACTCGATAATGATCGTATGTCGATTTCTAACTTTCCAATGTTTTAGGCTCTTCTCACCAAAAGACACACATCAGCAAAGGATATGGATGATGGTGACGACTGACAAGATGCATCTATAATCAGTATGAGAGGTATTTCAACTGATGTATCCTTTATTCAATCACATGACTATAGCAACAATAATTGGTCGCACCATGCATGCTATCTTTTGACTATTGACATTTATACAACTGAATGCTATTTATGTCAAGTAGATATTGTTCAAGCAATTGGTGTAGATTTCAGTCATTTTTGTGTGCTTGAACTAGTTGTAAATCTGCATAATTCAGCTCGGGTAATGCGAATTTCATTCCGTCGTAATGTTTTCTGTGGAGGATTTGTTAATGTAAGCATACCTTTTCATCTTTTCCGTGTTCTTGAATCTGTAAATTCATATTGAGTTTAGGCTGGATGGTGTTTGTGTTGCATCGTGTAAGATTGCACAATGTGTGATATCCTTTCGGTTGGTAGGTCAAGATTTTATTGTTCTGGTTGTTGTAGTCTGCATATGATGTTATATATTGTTCATCTTTGTGTCACACTATTAACATGATCATAGTATCTCCATTTGAAGTTTCACTTGTTATCTAAGTATTGCTTATGTGTTATCTTTGCAGCTTCAATTTGGGACTTAGAGATATTTGACAAGGCAAATATCTTCAAGAATTAGCTCCCAGCTTGCCATATAGCTCACAAGGAGTGCCTTTTTTACTACTAGGTTTTTATGTTGCTTCTTCATACATTGTGACTTCTTCGCTGCATAAATTGCCTATCTTGTGTTTGAGATTTTGTAATCTACTAACCGTACTATTTATTTTTTGGATGAATACTGTAAAATGGTGTTTGAGATTTGTAATCTACTAACAGAAAATGATATGGCGTCCAGAGTGCTACATTGCCTGTAATGTTGATTATTAAATCTTGAACATCATGGTGTTAAATCATATACACATTTACTGCTGGCCGAACTGCATATCCACGTTTCATAGCTGAATCAACAAGTTATGGGCTGGCGGACACCGCATATGCCCACATAGCTGCTTCACGGGTCACAGCATAAACCTGCATAATGCTTGGTGGTGGATGCAGGCAAGAGCGGGCTCATCATGACATGTCCCACTTGCACCCCTATGGAAGTGTGGAAATGCACGACGTCTATATCCTGATTCGATCCCAAGAGGCGTAGGTAGAAAATACTCTCGTTAAAAATAACTTAACAAGTTAAAAGATCGACGCAGTAGAATGTCATATTATTACGGTAGAATACCCAACACTTAGGTTGTAGAAGTGTATAATATTGGTTAGATTTTGTTTTGTTAGCATGCATAGTTCGTACCTCGAGACATTGAAACCAAATGCCAATGTGCTATATATACTAGTACTATTTTTCTATGGTCCAGTGGTTTTATCAATATTTTAAAATTAAACAGCTCTACTATGCCGAGTACTCGACCGCATATTCGTAACAAGTCACCTCCCTTGTTATGAGTACTTAAAATAGGGTAATTAACATATTTAATAAGTAAAACTACCCAAGTACTTAGGATACTTAGTAACAAATCATTTACAATGCTGCTTACAAGGTGATACATGAGGGGGAGATGCAGTAGTAGCTTTGCGTATGAGGAGGCAGGCAATGTTTGACAAGAAGACGCGTATGAGGAGGCAAGGTTGGTAAACTGGCAAGTTAGTGAAGCTGAAAACTAATCCTTAGCCAAATAAACAAGTAAAGCTTATTCCTATCGATTCCACCAACCAGTTAAAAACTGTTCGGATAGGATCCGGGATGGATGACAAATAGGAATTGTACTTATTGCTTTCCTTCGGGTTAACGCAAATGTGTTTGTATGGAAACCATCTGACATGCCTGGAGTGCCAAGGGAGGTGATCGAGCACAGGTTAGCTATTCGACCTGAGATATGACCAGTGAAGCAGAAGCTACGACGATTCGCTCATGATCGGCAAGGGGCTATCTGACAAGAGTTGGATAAACTCTTGGAAGCTGGCTTCATTCGCGAAGTTGATCATCCAGATTGGCTTGCGAATCCAATTATGGTCAAGAAGGTAAATGGTATGTGGAGAATGTGCATCGATTTTTACCAACCTAAATACTGCTTATCCAAAAGATGATTTTTCTTTGCCCCAAACAAACTCGACTCACCAGCAGGTTGTGAAATGATGAGTTTCCTAGATGCATACTCAGGTTATCATCAATTAAGCATGGCAAGAGAAGATCAACAGAAGACTTCCTTCATAACAACATTTGGAATCTACTGTAACCAAAAGATGCCGTTTGGGTTGAAAAATACTGGAGCATGTATCAGCGCCTCATGTAGAAAGCTTTCATAAGTCAAATAGAAGAAACTTAGATGATCTCGTTGCAAAGAGCAAGAGAAGCTCTAACCATTTGTCAGATTTAGTCGAGATATTCTTTAATTTTAAAAAAACATGGAATAAAGTTAAATCCCAAACTTGAATCATTTCCTCAGAGGATTTAGCTTATGGTACAAAAAATCAAAAACAATTTTTTTTTTGCCCAGATAATGGCCTTTATAATCTTCTTCTCTTCGTCTGTGACCTTTAGGGAATGTTCTCCCTCTTGGCGTCATTCCTTGTCCACACAGGAGCAAGTTCTTCAAAAAATCGAAGATGAATCTCCCCAGGAACCTCTGAGTAAAACCACTCATTTCTATAATCCCGCCAAGTATCCTTAGTCGGGAGGTGAAGATACTTGGAAGCCATTTTCTCTTGAAGTTTACAATAAACACTTCCACTAGTATCCTTGGTTTTACTATTCCTAGTATATTGATAAAAGAAGCGGGAAATTCGAAGAGAAGGAAGAATGCCAAGAAAAGCTTCACGGAGGTGCGAAAAGATACTTAAGATCAAAATGGAGTTGGGAGAAAGATTATGAAGCTCAATCTTATAATGATCGAGTAGATCTGCAAAGAACTCACTTTCTGATAGACGAAACTCTAACTTTACGATGAAGGCGAAGAAAATAATCCACCCCTCTTTTGGCACCGGCTTCGAATCCACTCCGCTGGGATCCCATCTCATCATTTCGCGTGAAGGGATTTGACCTTGAATCTCAAGATTCTTGATAATGCGCTCAGTGAGGATGGATTTTTCCATTGCAAGAAGATTAGAAAAGGGTGAAGAATTCAGAAGCAAATTTTCGTGTTCAAAGGTGTAAGGGTATGAAGCGTGTGAGAAAAGCTTTACCCCCTTTCCTTATTTATATAGTACATTTGGACAGTTATACCACCGATTCGGTTACCAAGAAAATCACAAAAAGATTTCCTTCTCGAAAACTAAAACGTTGATATGATTAAGCACAAAACCCCATGATGTTTTATTAAAAAAAGTCTTGAGTAAATACATTAGGCTGGGGGGTTAGCTGACGACGATTACCATGCCCTATTCTATTTTCTGGGCCTACAAATCTCATAAAAGAGCTCATAAATAAAGGCAAAGCCCAAGACCCATTATCTGGTTACAGCTTCAACTAGAGTAAAATTCGGTCACGTGAAAATATTCCTGACTAGTGTATATAACACTTGTTGAAGATAAAGAATGTCCTAATTACCTCGACCAGGTATACACATACTGGTCAAGAATAATCCATTCGACCAACTCGACCATCATACGGGTCAGAAGTTGGTCAGCCTTCACCCCAACCTGGTTCAGGTCGAGAAAGAAGTTACCTCTGCATAAGACTAGCGTGCGGAAGACGCTTTCTCTAACAGGTACAGACAACCGTTTGGAATTTACTTCCTACGAAGAGACACCTCTTTATCAAAAGACATCTTTTTTTACGAGAAGACACCTTTTTTTCGCAGAATGACATTTCTTAAAAGATGGCAACTGCTACCCCTCCGCATGCTATAAATAGAAGGCTTCCGTAAGGACTCAAAGAATCGAGCTCAAGATTTAAGTATAAGATATTAGTATTAGTTTTCTTGCTCATTTGAAAAATTTGTACTCTGTAAAACACGCATGATTTAATACAATCCTCATTTTCCTACTCCTTTCCGTCTTCATTTCTAGACAAAGGCAACCAAAATTATATTCATAAGCTCGATCTAGAGACCCCGGGTCTTAAACATCGACACTCATGACTACCACTGAATTTATATTCAAACTACAACACTAAGAAACGAAATAGGATTCTACTTTATTGTCCTAATTGGACTCTTATCCTATTCAAAATCTAACCAAAACTGCTAATAACCATACAAATTGGTTATAAGATTATCTCTAATAGGCAATACCATCACAATTATCTTGTAACAACTTCTATCATAAGCAAAGGCTCTAGCTATCAGCATATATGGGTTGCCACAAAACCACCCAATTCCCAAACGTATCCCCTCTAGTTGATATTGCAACGTCAAATTCAAAACCATCGCTGCAAAATTTGGTAACCAACAAATCGTAAAATGCACTCGTCTAAAAAAACATGTAAACTGCGCTGGTAAGCAGCAAATTAAGTAGATGTTCGTAATGCAATTTTATCCTGCATAGTGCAACGGTCTCTTGGAAAATTTATCCGTTGCACTAGGTAGCATTATTCCCCGGTACATGGTAGCCCACCTTATGGGGGCTAAGATTGGGGGCCAACCGGCCCCCCCACGTGTCCCCCTCTATTTTTGCGCAAAAGCCCCTCCGGTTCTTCAAAATTACGTCCAGGTCCTCGCGTGATTTTGTGTGAGAGGAAGATATTTTTTCCGGTTCGCGTTTAGGTCCCTGGTTTGCCGTTTTGCATGGAGGCCCTCCCGTTAATATCCAATCGCGAGCGAGCCCTTTACTAATTTTTCAAAATAGCGAATAGGTCCAAAATTATAACAAATAGGTTCTCGCGCTTTACGTTCGGGTCCTTTCTCCGTTTTGTCTCAAAAAAATGTTTTCGGGGTCCGTTTTTTCTCCATAGCATGCGAAAAATATTTTCGGTGGCCGTTTTTCCAAAAAAAAAAATGTAAAACCGTTTCCTTTCTCCGTTTTGCTCGAAAAAAATATTTTTGTGATCGGTTTTCCTCCGTTTTTCCCGAAAAAAAATGTTTTCGTGGCTATTTCGCCCCAAAAAAAATTGGGAGACCGTTTCCTTTATCCGTTTTGCCCGGAAAAAAAATTCCTCATTCGATTTTTCTCCAGAGCATGGGAAAAATGTTTTCCTTGCCCGTTTTTCCAAAACAAAAAATATGGAAAACCGTTCCCTTTTTCCGTTTTGCCAGAAAAATACTTTCGTGATCCGTTTTCCTCCGAAGCATGGGAAGATGTTTTGGTTGTTATTTCCCCACAAAAATATGGAAAGCCATTTTCTTTCTTCGCTTTTGCTCGAAAAATTATTTCCGTGAACCGTGTTTTCTCCGGAACATGGAAAAAATGCTTTCGTTGGCCGTTTCCCAAAAAAAACGTAAATTCATTTTTCGCCCGTCGTTTTTCCGTTTTTTTCCCGCTTTTCATCATTTTTTTTTTCAAATTTCGCACGGCGCGGCGTAGCGCGCGAATCTTCCTAGTTCACTCCATAACCAAGACCAATGGAAAATTCAGAGGTCATCAGATGGATAGTTGGATACATGATACATCTAGTGAGACAGAGAGAGAGAGAGAGAGAGATGGGGAGGGAGCGTTGCTGACGACGACGGCCGCGACTAGGGTAGCGTTCGTTGAGCCGTCAGCGTCGTACGCTCGCACCAACCACTACTAAAACCCCCTTGAGCTTCTTCCCCCGCTTCAGACATCCATCCATCTCCGCGACTCGGTCTCGCACGACTAGCTGCTACTACACCACAGGCTAGGTCCGCTGCAATAATTTGCATTGCACCGTTGCGCGCAGGCGCGCGCTTGGCGTTGGCAATGCAGGACTCGGAGGTCACCAGCCCGGCGTCGTCGTCCGCCTCGCCACCGCCATCGCCGACCGAGGTGGCGAGGCGCGGCGGCGGGGAGAAGCGGGGGAGGGGCGCCGGGGGCAATGGCGCGGGTGGCAGGCATCCGACGTACCGCGGCGTGCGGATGCGGGCTTGGGGGAAGTGGGTGTCCGAGATCAGGGAGCCGCGCAAGAAGTCGCGCATCTGGCTCGGGACCTTCCCGACGCCCGAGATGGCGGCGCGCGCGCACGACGCCGCCGCGCTCGTCGTCAAGGGTCCCGCGGCGGTGCTCAATTTCCCCGAGAAGGCCGCATCCCTGCCGCGCCCGGCCTCCGCCGCGCCCCGCGACGTGCAGGCCGCGGCCGCGCGCGCCGCGGCCATGGACCCCGCGGGCGCGGTCCCAATGCCGGAGACGGCGTCGACGGCGCCCGCGTGCCAGCCCGGGCAGATGTTCGGCCAGGTCGACGACGAGCTGGAGGAGATCATCGAGCTACCGTCCATCGACGAGGACATCGCGGCTGAGCTCGTGTTCGGGGGCACGTTCCACGACCCCGCCGCCGAGCCGTGGTACGAGCCGGCGTGGCTGCTAGACCACGCCGGCATTGCCGCGCACGACGAGCTGACCGTGGCCGGGCTCGGGTTCGAGCCGGACCAGGTCTGGGCGCAGCCGGACGGCATCGTGGCGTCCGGGTTCGGCGCGCTCTTGTGGAACCTGTAAATTACTAATCCATCTCGTTTTGACTTGTGAATACCTAGCCTAGCAGTGCTGGCTTAATTATGAGTTTATCTCTCTCGTGTCTTAATCTCCTTTTGGTGAGCCTGGCACTCTAGCCTCTGAATTTTCCTTCCCTTGATTTGATTTCTCGTGGCTATATATGACTACGAGGTGCTTGTTACCTGTTACAGATACTTCAGTAATAACCCATCAGTTAAAAAGTACGCACATGTAACATGCAACGTTAATGTACGTGAGGTGTACTTGTATAATTAATCTCTTGACATACTAATATACTACTATATAGGAGACGATTGGGGAGACCTGTGTACAGAAACACCTTTTTTTTTTAAGTGAGACGATTGGGGATATCTAAACGATGTCATTCCAATTCTGCTGGTTCTCTGCCTGCCTGCCTGCCTGCCTGTTTTCCTTCTTCTCCTGAGACAGTGTCCCTGACAAATATCTCAACCCCAGCACGGCTCGGCACGACAGGCAAGTGGTTGAGGGAGAACTACGCATCAGAGGGGCGTGCGTGCATGTGTCCCTGGAAAGATCCCAAGCCACGAAACCTGTGATAATATGGCTAAGAACCCGTTATCCATTGCTGTCAAATGCGACTTGTTAATCTCAGCCTTGTAGCTTGTATTTTTATTTTTTTTTGCTGCGAGTGGTGATCGATCCAGCTGCACAGGTGGCTGGCTCGTACTACGTAGAGTGCATGCGATCGACGGCTCAACATCAGCTGCAGTGAGGCAATCGATCACCCGAGATCGGAGAAACCGGGGGTCGGTCGTCTTGTATACATGCGCCTGTCATGTCACTTGATTGGCGTTTTGCGAGTGACTTGACTCGACAAAGTTTGACAGCTTCTAGAAGGCGCAGCTTCAGTCCTAGCTAGACTCTTGACAAATTATTGGGCGTAATATTGTCCGTCCAATTGTCCAAACCTCTGTATATTCCTGAATTTCCCATTTTGCTCCCTGAGCTTTGGAAAATGGCCGATCGCCTCTATCTCCAAGCTGCCTCCAAGTCCAAGCTGGGCGCGAGGGCCGCTCTGCGCCGTCACCACCCCTGCGCCTCGAAGCCGGGCCACCCTTTGCCCTGCGTCGTCGCTCATCGCCACCCTGCGCGGTTGCGCCCTGCGTTGTCATCGGCCTGCAACGTCTAGGTTGCTGCCTTGCGCCTCCAAGCCAAGCCTCGGTCCTGCGCTGGTGTTACCGTGTTGCCCCTCGCAGCCTCGCCCCCTTTCATGTGCCTAATTTGCCTCAATAGTTAGCTTTGTAGTTTTGTATGACTAATTTGCATGTGTAATTTTATATTTTGCAAGTTCAGGTTGTTGTACTATTGTTAATGAAGATATGACATGCTCATATGCATCAAATATTCGTTAATTAGGGGCCCATTCGGTAGAGCTCCGGCTCCCAGATTCTCGTCCGGAGGAGCCGAAGCTCTACCGAACACCTTATGCTCCTCCCGGCTGATTCCAGAATCAGAGTGGAGCACTTCTAGGATTTACACAGCGCAAGAGAAGCAGTCGAAATGCTGCTCCTCTGGATTCTCGTCACCTCGCCTCCAACCCCGAGCGCCCTTCACCTCCAACCCGAGCTCCTGCCGCCTCGCCTCCGATCCCGCCGCCGCCTCGCCTCCGACCCCATCACCCCTATCCGACTCCCCCCGCCTCGCCTCCGATCTCGAGCACCGCCTCCGACCCCGACGCTGCCTAGCCTCCGACCCCGACGCTGCCTCGCCTCCAACCGTGTCGCCCCTCTCCTCCGACTCATGCCGCCTTGTTAAGCAATCGTGCATGTAGTGTAATGAACGTATCAAGAATAGCTCAGATGGATGATGGACTCCTAGACCTTCTCTATCCAAACATAGTTTGTTGTAACTAGATTAGTTTAGCAACAACCATCCGATGCTATCTGTTACATGTAACCAACCATCATAGTATTTATATATAACAACATGCAGGCCGCAAAGATGAATTGCGAGCTTCCAAGCACCTCTGATTTTCACATGGTATCAGAGCTATCCACAAAATACACTAGATTCAATCTACCTCAGACAATGGCGAGTTATTCCTCTGTTGGCGTTGTCAACCCCTTGATTGGTCAGGCTGTCTCGGAGAAACTGACCAAGGCCAATTATGCAATCTGGAAAGCGCAAGTTCTTGCTGGTGTGAGGGGCGCACGCCTGGAAGGTTACCTCACGGTTGCAGTCCAAGCTCCCACGCTCACCTTGAAGGAGAAGCAAGGCGAGAAGGAAGTCGTCGTCTGCAATCGAAAGCATGAAGAATGGGTCGCCACCGACCAACAAGTTCTGGGATATCTGTTGTCTTCCATGACAAGCGGCGTCCTGTCTCAGGTTGCCATCTGCAAAACAGCGGCTGAAGCATGGAGTGCTGTGGAGGGCATGTTCTCCATGACAAGAGCGCGTTCTATCAACACCAGAATTGCTCTTGCCACTACAAAAAGGGTGATCTTTCCATGGCTGAATATGTGGGGATGATGCGAGCCTTAGCTGATGAGATGGCATATGCCGGCAAAGCCATCGATGATGATGAGCTGATTTCATACATCCTCACTGGTCTTGATTACGATTACAACTCCATTGTTTCTGCTCTTGTCGCCAGGGCGGAACCACTCAGCATCGGTGAGGTTTACTCTCAATTGCTGAGTTTTGAACAGAGAATGGAGTTACTGCATGGCGAGTCGCGCTTCTCCTCGGTGAACATGGCGAACCGAGGGCGTGGAAGCCAACGTGGGCGCGGCAATGGTGCCCGTGGTCGACATGGCAGCAATCGTGGAAGAGGGCACAACAACAGTCCCAATCCACCACGACAAAATGGCAACAACTTCACCAACAGAGGCAGCTACAACAACAGTAATGACATCCAAACAATGTGCCAACTTTGTGGCAAAAAGGGCCACATGGTGATGAAGTGCTGGCATCGGTTTGATGAAGATTTCATCCCAGATGAAAGGTATGCAGGGGTGGCAACTACATCCTATGGGATTGACACCAACTGGTATACAGATACCGGTGCAACTGATCATGTCATTGGTGAGCTAGAGAAACTGACCGTGCATGACAAATACAAAGGACATGACCAAGTTCACACGGCAAGTGGTACAGGTATGGAAATTAGTCACATTGGTCATTCAATTGTGAACACCCCTAGCTGTAATCTCCATCTTAAAAATGTCCTCTATGTTCCTAAAGCCAGAAAAGAGAGGTGCTTCTATGCTCTTCCTTTTTAAAGTTGCACAAATATTAAAGCACAAATGAAGGAAATGAATGGTAAATGAGAATTACTTACCCCTTCGTTTGCTTCAAGATTTGTGCAACTTTGTATTAGGAGGGAAAGCATAGAAGCACCCCTCGCCAGAAAAAAAATCTTCTATCTGTTCATCGATTAGCCTCTAATAACTCTGCTTTTCTTGAATTTCACCCTCACTATTTTTTGATCAAGGACCAGGCCACGAAGAGCATTCTGCTTAGAGGAAACTATTACAAAGGGTTGTATCCCTTGCCATCTCCGAGTTCAATAAAACAAGCCTATAGAACTGTCAAACCATCTCTTGAAAGGTGGCATAGTCGTCTAGGTCATCCTGCATCTCCAACTGTGGAGAAGTTATTAGCAAGTTTAATCTTCCTTGTTTAGCAGAATCCAATAAACATTATGTTTGTGATGCTTGTCAAAAGGCAAAAAGTCACCAATTACCATATTCAAAGTCTCAGCATGTTTCATCAAAACTTTTGGAACTCATTTTTTCTGATGTGTGGGGCACTGCGCCTAGTTCAGTAGGTGGACAAAAATACTATGTGAGTTTTATTGATGACTATAGCAAATTCACCTGAATTTACCTCCTCAAGTTTAAATCTGATGTCTTCCAAAAATTCCGTGAGTTTCAGAATCTTGTGGAGCGTTTGTTCAATCGAAAGATTATCACAATGCAAACTGATTGGGGAGGCAAATATCAAAAATTGCATTCCTTTTTCTCTACGGTTGGCATCACCCATCACATCTCATGCCCGTATGCTCCATCTGGGGACCAAGTTGCACATAGAGGTTGATTTTCATTTTGTAAGAGAGAGGGTAAACAATAAACTATTGGAAATTGACTTTGTTCCATATGGCGACCAAGTTGCAGACGGCTTCACCAAAGCTCTGGGCGTTCGACAACTAGAGAATTTCAAATACAATCTCAACTTGGGAAAGTTGTGATTGAGGGGGGATTTTAAGCAATCATGCATGTAGTGTAATGAACGTATCAAGAATAGCTAGGACGGATGATGGACTCCTAGACCTTCTCTATCCAAACATAGTTTGTTGTAACTAGATTAGTTTAGCAAAAACCATCCGATGCTATCTGTTACATGTAACCAACCATCATAGTATTTATATATAACAACATGCAGGCCGCAAAGATGAATTGCGAGCTTCCAAGCACCTCTGATTTTCACACGCCTCGCCTCCGACCTCGAGCTCATGCCGCCTCCGACCCCAACGCCGCCTCCGACTCCCCCTCCCTAGTCGGCCCCTCGAACCCGACGCCGACTCCCCACTCCTGCCGTCGTCCCTGCCTCGAGCCGTTGCCTAGAGAGCCGGTCCCTCACCTCCTGCTAGCCGAACATCCTCTCGTCCTGCTCGTGATCCTTGAGAAGATCAAAGATCAAGAGGAGTTGGAGCAAAAGCAAGAAGAAGCAAGACTAGGAACCTAGCCGAACAGGCCCTAGGTATTAATTTTTGTACGGCTGTACTACACTATATTGTTTTGACGTATTTTATCTTTTTTTTTTTGAAATATTAAACATGGAGTTCAAATTTATTAGTAGTTGTGCACTTTATGTTGTACTTTATTTTACACCAATATTCATAGTTTTTTTTTATATTAGTAATAGTTGTTTAGCTTTTCGCATGAGGTTTATCAAAATTTTAGCTCCGACAGTGGTACTGCATACCTGACCAAAACAGATCGTGCGCGATAATTGATTTTTGGCACTAAGCATGCCGTCCGTACGCGTGACTAGAACCGGCGAAACGATCCAAACAACGGGCACTATTAACCCATTAAAACTAGAGACCATCGGTGCGCATATGAGTTATGTTTCAATGAATAAAACAAGATCGTACTATTTAACTGCCGATATGGAGTTTCGGAAATTCTGAGTCGCCCCGGTGATGAACGGTGTTCAAGTCAAGACACCATGTGTTTAAGGTTGTTGTCTTGGTTATTTTACTCGCTAGTGGTTTCTGGAATTTGATCCAGTGGCCTAGCTTGTCTCTGGGTGGCTCACTCATTTATTCATATGCCCATGAAAAGTTGCGAGTCACCCTTACATTTGTTTCATCTCAAAAGTCATCACCAAGCTCGTATTTAGAATTCTGGTCCGATTAAACAAGCTAGACCAGTGCGTCTGTTACAGATAAAGTAATAAACCAAAGCGACGGATGGCTCGATCTGACATGTCGTTTTTGTTAATCAGTACCATACGTGCATGCCGATTAATAACAACTTAAAAAGAAGAAGAAGAAAATACACACAAACACCTCTCTAATTACATCGCCCGGCCTTCCCCTGCTCCGTTAACTTGGATCAAGCGGGCAAGCATCCAGCTATAATAACTGTGTTAGTTACAAACAGAAGCTAACGCAGCCAGCTCGCTAGGGAGATTCTGCCGCGGCGAGGAAAAGGACTCGGGTACAGGAAGTGACGAGGCGCCATGGCAATCTGGTCAATCCTGCATCCACGTAAAAACATCACGTCGTGGCCACGGCACGCCAAGCTTTCCACGGGGGCCCCGGCTGCTGCATGCGACCGCGTTTTGTTTGCCGTCCAAGATTGTCCGGCGTAAAAACAAAAAGGAAAAGCACTAAAATGAAGAGCGTTTTTTTTTTACCACAGTTATGTTTAAGGCTGAATAACCAAGATATCATTACGCGTTATGTATCATCTTTAAAACATGTTTAAATGACTCGACAAAATATACGTGAGTGTTAACATAGAGTGGGATTTTTTTCTTCTAAATTGCTTTTAAAAATAAAAGCACTATAGCTTGCACCGTAGAAATAACAGTGTTCGGGGTGCGTGGCTTTGGGTGGCCAGGTTCTCCGTACCTCTCCAATAATAATGATATATAGATAAATAATAGTTCTGTAGCTATACTGTAGAAACTACAGTATTTAGAGACGCGTGACGCTCAGCGACCAGACCCTCTGTACCTCTCTACCAATGGTGATATCTCTACTATTATAAAGCAACAGTTGGTGGCAGTGGTGAGTTCTACCTACGTCATTAATTGCCCTGCTTAATTGCCCTACTTAATTGCCCTGCTTAATTGCCCTACACAAAAAAACGAAGCGTTGCTTTAATTAGCCAGCTTTCGCAAGAAACGAAGCGTTAAAGATAGATGTTTGATCTTGTGAAATAATTTTTTATTTTTTAATCTTTATTTTTCGTTATCAATTTTGTTTTTCGTAGCAATGCACGGGCATGTAACTAGTAGATAGATAACTGGAAAGTTCTCATATAAGCCCCAGCTGGGCTATGTGATTAGTGGGACTCGTGCCATGATCATTAACCATCCACAAGACATGGATATGGATGTTATTGCTAATCTATACTGGTTCGACTGACCACCGGATAGTGCAGGGTTAATTTGGCGCCATGGACGGATAAATCACTATTTTTTTTTTAATTCTTCCTCCACTGTATGCAAACATGGCAGATGGAAAATGGTACGAGTGCACACCAGGTTTAACTTATGTCGTCGATCTTATCGAGCTGATTCGATATTATATACTGGTCGGTAAATCGGTTAAATTAAAAAAATATAAAAATTTGAAAAAATTTATACAACGTAAATATTGCGATTACCGAGGCATATCGATCGATTATCGGGATATATTGAGCGAAAATTGCTCAAAAATTGATCGCCAAAGAAGTTCACTTGGTCGGTTCATTATCAAGGTAAATTTCGCGATTATCGGTGAATACTAGTCGATTTTTTCTTTTTATTGATTTTTTAAAAAAAAAATTGATTTTGTAACCTTTGGTTTCTTGGTGATTTTTAACCCGTTTTCAATCTGATTTACCGATAATCAAAATTTTAAAATCATTTAATTATTACGATACCGATAAGGTGAACACCGGTGCACACACTGCTTGTCTAAAAGGCATGCGTGTGCAAAATCGATCAACGTCATCTCTGTAGATCGACATGTCGTCCGGTCGTCCCCATCTCTCAATACTCAGACGACACCTCTTGATTGCTCGCCTTCATGTAGTTTTAGGAAAGGAAATTTTAGCGGTGTACGCGTATATACTCCGGCCAGTGCGGTATGTTGCCTCCGTCTCCGGCGACGACGAGGGTATCGCACGGGAAAGCGACTGTCGGCATCCGCTCTGTCTGCCACATAGGATACCCCGTGGGCCCCACACTGCTGACACCTTGCATGCATATACTGCGCGCGCGCGCACAGGCACACAGGAGCGCCGTGCGGACGCAGCTTGGCAGCTAGCGAGCATGCACGGTCGTTTCCTCTTTTGGTCGAAACCGACGTGTGTCGTGTGCATCAACGTTCGTGCGGCCGTAAGAACCGCCCACCGCGAGCATATTGTGCAAGTTGCGCACGGCTGGCCACGTTGCATGCCGTCGGTGAGACACAGGCAACCAGATCGACCGGATTGACGTGATGCATGTCCGGCCGAGTTTTTTCGTGGAGAGTACGTTAATACTCGGGTTGGCTTGTTTCGATTTAGGTTTTTTAGCTTTTGGTTTAAAGCTAGTTTTTGGGTTTATAATGAGCTTTTAAGTCGTCTGTTTTTAAGCTAAGACATGTTGTTTGGTATCCTGACTTATTAATAGGTTAGATGGTATAGCTTATAGATGGAAAGTCTAAAAACCCTAAATGAGATGAAGAAAGAATTCTCGACTTATATATGATGGCATTTGGCGGGTAATTTTGGAGACTTTTAATGGCAAAGGGTTATTTTATTCAAAAAGCCCAAAAAAACTCCTTTTGTCAGGCTTTTGGCTTATAGTTATACAGGGGTTTTAGGCTTTTTTAAAGTCTAACTTAAAAGCTAGTCGTTTGTTTTGGCTTAAATTTTTTGGCTTTTAAACCGATGAAAAAGCCAAAACAAACATGGTCTCGATACAGCATTACACCAGGATTGGTAAGTACTCTCCACGTGGTTCGTACGTGCTTCTCCGGCACGCGTGTGTGGATGAAATGGCACACGTACCTAGGGGGAAAACAGGACAGGAAATATCCGCCCGATCCGATCTCGAATCCGTTAAAAATCTGTACCGATGTTATCCGTATCCGTATCCGAAAAATCCGATGTAATATGAGTTAGGATATGAGAAGAGCAATATCCGATCCGTATCCGAAAAATCTCATGTGATATGGGTTAGAATATGGGAAGAGCAATATCCGACCCGATATCCGGATAAAAACAGTTATTCTTCCATTAATTTGGTTCATTATTGGATAGATAGAGTAGTTGTTTGATACTGGCACTAAAAAACACTACTTTGTTATTAAGCGTGAACTTCAACAAATCTATCAACAAACAAATAGAGTGATGACATAATACTTTTACCTAAATTGATTTGTTCAACTTATTTGATAAACTTCTTTTCTATTCAAATTACTGGAATTAATTTTCACTAAATTGAAGCATAGCAAACAAATCTGAGTAGTCCTCATTATGAGAGAAGTCTTCAGTTTGTCAGAATGTGACAATTCAACACTATTTAATATCTCCAGGAATTTATTTCGTAAGGTTAAGTTTGATGGAAGAGCTCCCCTTGTTTTTTGTTTTCTTTATGTCTCGATCTTTCTCCTTGTATCCGACCCATTTGCACCTCTAACTATACTACTATCCTACGTTGAAATAATTATGACTAGAAGCTAATGTTGTAAGGTTAATGCTTCATTCTTTCTTTTACGTACTGTATTATACTACTATCCATTATGATATCCGATCCCGATTCGAATCCATCAGGTATCCGCTCCGTATCCGAATCCCGAACAATCCAAATTCGTATCCGTATCCGTATCCGACTCCGAATCCGAAAAAAAAATGGGTTAGGATACGGGACGAGCAATATCCGCCCGTATCCGACCCGGTTTCACCCCTACACAGGGTTACAAATCTCGTTTTGAATAAAATTTCGGAGGTGTCCGAAATCCGAAATCTCGGCGAGATTTCGGAAATTTAAATCAAATCCAGACGGAATCTAAAATTCAAATTTTAAATCCGGATTTTTTTTCTACCGGGAAATCCGAGATTTCGGTTCAAAAACCGAAATTTCGCCGAGAATAGCCGAGATTTCGGTAAAATTCAACTAAACGGAAAATGGTTCAAACGACGTCAATTTTTTTAAAAAATTTGGTCAGACCTGGAAAATGACTCGGAGAATCCAATCCGGTCAAATTTTGGTCAAAAAACCGAGATTTCGGTCCATTTTACTGAAATTATAGGGTATTGTAGCACTTTTAAATTTTTTTAGGGTTTTTTTAATTTCGCCGGGATTATGAGTTGAAACTTTTCTAGTCGAAACTTCCTAACTTAAAAATTTTCAATTTTAATTTTTATGAGTTGAAACTTTCTATTTAAATTTTTCAAAGTTAAAATGTTCTAATTTTAAATTTTTGTGTTAGAAATAGAAGAAGGGTGTGGGAAAAGTAAGTAGAGGAAAATGGAAAAGAGAGATGGACAGAGGAGATAACACGTGACGTCCTAAGAAGATGACTTTACATTTGTTAGTTTAAGGTTAACCTCAAAATAGTTATTCCCCACGTTATACTCACATCACAAATAAACATACATGCATATCCTCTCTATACATACTTAAAATTTATTGAAGGCACGTACCGGCCTGAGAGCGGAATAGTTTGGTTGATGGATATATGCTGGATGGATACGCAACACAATCAGACTCATAGGAATCAGACGTCCCATATGAAGTTTTTTTATTGTACGCGTCGGTACAACATCTCTAAATAACACATACAATAATTGTAATTAATATGTGCAACAAATAATGAAAAAAAAAAGTGCAATGTTCTAAAAACTTAAGATAACTATAAAAATTCTCACTAAAAGTTTTATAAAAAAACACAAATATAGGATTGATGTATCGTAGTTTAGGTATAAAAAATGACCACACAATGCTGCAACATCTTAAACTTTTAGATGCAACAAAATCGAAAATATAACATTAATCTGCGATGCTATAACCTTGCAACATTTTGAAAACAGGTATGTAACAATGCGGAAGGACACATGCAACAAAATAACTCAGAGAACACACATTGCATCTAACTATTGCAACAACAACAAAAACCCATGACAGCCACGTGTAGCTGAGCTATCCTCTGCTCGTCGTCTGCGACACTGCCTCCTCCTGCCGTGAGGCCTCTGCTCCAACCGCATCCAGCTAAATCAGATGGCCATCCTAGAGTGCGATCTAGGACGATCTCGGACCGTGAGCCGATGGCGGAGCTTGGTATACCGGGTGGAAGATTAGTGGAGTAGGGGCAGAGCTCACTTGTGATGGGAGGTGCTCAATGCTGGTTATTTGGGAAGTGAAGAAAGCTTCGAACAGTGGTTGTGAACTCTAACGAGAAGATAAGGAAGAAGAAACAAGTGGAAACAGTTGAATGGACGATGGAAGGTGAATTTGATGCGTGGGTTTCTTATGGGCCGTAGACTTCAGTTGCTAGGGTTCGATTGCTCGATCGTTTGGTTACAGCGATTCCTCAATCATAAACCACGCAACCTTGGCTTGCCTAGGATACAGTCCCACAACTCAAAACAGAAAGAACACAGAGCAGCACGTTTGGCGCGGCTGCAGAGACGGAGGGCAGAGGCCAAACCTTTTTCGTTTTCCTTGGCACAAAAAAGATGCCGTCGCTGGCAGTTCAGAGTCAAGCAGAGAAGAGCACCGCCGAATAGTTGCCTTTTGTACCTTGAATACTAACATTTTTGTTGAAATAGTCCCATATTGGTTGTGGGGCGTGCACGGGAATTTATCAAGCTCATTGCCAGTGGCGGAGCCAGGAAATTTTGAAAGCCTGGGCAAGCGTGGTTATAACTATAAATGCAAACAAGTGTGTGTGTGTATATATATATATATATATATATATATATATATATATATATATATATATATATATATATATATATAGCAAGCAAAACTAATAACTACAACAAATCCCCCCCCCCCCTAAAAGTATAGTCCAATACACTTGTGAACATTTATAAATAAAAACAAAGAAAGACGTGACAAGTACCTCATTACAACATTATCAACGCTTCAACGATTCACTAACAAAGATCCAACTACACACTAAAAGAGACTGCAAGATAGAAAAACGTTGATTAGTGCATCATATAACATAAAAAACGTATTCATATTAAATTATAGAATTAGTACATCACGTACCACTAATGTGCTAATCATGCATAGTACGAGGCAAATTTATTTCCGGAGTCTTCATGCTTTTGAACCGTCGAATAATGGTAACATCATTAATCTTGTTGCGCAATTTAGACTTGATAATTTTCATTGCTGAAAAGGCTCTTTCGACAGATGCCGTTGACACCGGCACTAGTCACTACCCATTACTCCATTAGTAGTTTAGTACATTAGTAGTTTAGTACAGTTGTACTGCTAGCTAGATAATTATCTCAATACACAATACCTCCTGTCCTCCCAAGTTCCAAACCAAGCAGCACATGCGTTGATGGTGGTCAGCAGTGAATTGAGTGAAGTGTGGTCCCTCCTGAGTCGTGGCCTTCTCACTCCTTAGCACATCTGTGCATGCGCGCAACCAGACACCAGTGCTTCTTTTCTTTAGTTCTTTATTCCTTCCTAGCTTCCTCAATCCTCATGGCTCATGCCTCGGACATAGCGACACTCGTGCCAAGCCGGCCAGTCGGACGGACGCGGACGGCAGCTACCTCCACTGCACGGTGCCATCGAAGCCCGGGCAAGTGCCCACCCTGCCCGGATGCTTCGCTCCGCCCCTGCTCATTGTGTATCTCGCGTTCCGTTCCTCATTTTTTCCAATCAGTTTTACACGTACATTTATAAATTTAGCTCCCCCAACAACTGAAAATGCGGCAGAGTGAGGGACCGTAGGAGCGCAGGAGGAGGTGTTGCCGTGTCTAGCAAGTGCGGAATGCACTTCGGCGCTCAGGTAGCATGAAACGGGGCGCAGTCAGCCAAGCTCCTAGGGCTTTGATGATCTTTCGCGTTCTCTAGTCGTCGTGATAGATAATATGTGTCACATGTTATGATTTTTATAGTAGAAGAGGATCAAATTTGTAAATGCATTTCGGCATACTAAGATTTTTTTTTTAAAAAAAAAAAGGAACAAAGCTCCAGGGCAGATAAGGGATTATTTCCAGCCGCATCTGCGGCCATGTTTGGATCCATTAGCACTAATAGTTAGCTAGCTAATTATTAGTTGGGGGCTAACTATTAGCTAGCTAATAGTTAGCTGGGGCTGTTTGGATGTAGTAACTAATAGGTGGTTGAAAAATTAGTTGTAGGTGGAAATATCCATTATACCCTTGCACTAATTACCTGTTTGCATCCCTCCCCGTCCGATCCCGCCATGTGCTGGTGCGACGCCTGAGACTGCATGAGTTAACGAAATACGCCTAAGACTCCATGAGCTTCAGACTCCATGTTGAAGCACAACAAGCATACAACAGGACAGCCCTTTAAACCTTTTAGCATTCCGTTGCGTGCAATACTACCGAAATAGGTAGTACTGTACTAGCACTTGCAAAATACAATAGTAGACTCAAACAACATTATGGTATATGAATAAAAATTGAGCTGCTTATCGTGCAAACAAATTTAAATATTTGTCCGTTCAAATAGCCTCTCTCGATCACTCTCTTATTGCAAACAAAGCATTGGCAAGATTATCACGAAATACATTCATGTCTTGATCTTCGTCACCAAAATGACTATTAGCACCACTTCGTTGAGAAGAAGATGCCGTCGGGATGGGTATGTAGTTTTCGTCACGATCACACATGTCAAAGTCTGCATCCGTCATTGCACTTTCTCGAACGAAGTTATGGAGGGCCATGCATGCAAGTATTATTTTGGTTTGCTTTACCATTGGATATCTTGGTAGGTCCAACAAAATACGCCACTTCATCTTCAAAACTCCAAATGAACGCTCGATGACGTTTCGAAGAGATGAATGTAAATAATTGAATACCTCCTTTTTCCCTGTTGGTCTAGGGCCTTGTCGAAACTCCGGTAAATGATACTTCGTCCCCTTGTACGGTGCAAGATAACCCACTCGGTTAGGATAGCCTGAGTCTACTAGATAAAATTTCCCTACAAAATAGAACATTAGTAATTATTAATCAAATAGAACAACTGAATTTTGAATATATAACAAGTAAGATAAGATGGCAACAAGTGAGTTTACCTGGTGGAGGATGTGGGAACTTGTCACCATATTTGCGTATAGCATCATTGAACACTCTCATGTCATGTACCGATCCTGGCCATCCCGCCACAACAAAGGTGAATCTCATGTCAAAGTCACATATAGCCAACACATTTTGAGTGGAATATCCATGACGACCGACATGTTGAACGACCTTTGACGCTGGCACGACAACAGGTACATGCGTCCCATCTATTGCTCCAATGCAATTATCGAAATGTGGGGAAAACCGTGGACCTTGTAATCTAGGATGCACCGTTCTAAATTCTGGATCTCTTGGTTTGATAATATCTGCTGAGAGCAAATAGACACTGTGCAACACCTTTTCAAATTTCCGACTAATCGTCTCAGTTGACCTCTCGAAACGATTTTCAGCTTGCCTAATAGATTGGGGGGCACCAATGATCCATAAAAACATAGCTAAAGCCTCTACGGACAACATCTTCGCTGTTGACTTTAAGCCATATGATGACACTAGCTAATCATGTAGCTTATCAAAAAGTTCTTTGCTCATCCTAAACATGTTGAAGCATGATGTTGGATTGTTAAGGGTTATCATAACCCAATCATATCCGGACAGTTCGGGTTCCCTCATCTTGGATTTGTTCATGAAAGTATCATCATAATACATACCAAATATGCATGTAAAGGCACCGTATTCTTGCATCATATCAAGTTGATTCCGTGCAACTTCAAGTGTTTCATCCTCGTCATCACTTGAAGAAAAGCTAATCTACAAACAATTCAACATAAATGGCTTAAATTATGAAGCTTACAGCCCATCAAGCAGCAATATGGTGCAACAAATAATATGCCAAGATAACAAAGGTAGCATGTTCATAACAAAGATAACGGGTTCATAACAAAGATTGTTGATAACATAAGCACAGTACTTCATGACTGCATATCACTAAGAAACTAGTACATGTTCCTCTCCTGGCACCACCTCTTTAACCAAGTAAGCCTTCCTTCATTGGTGGTAAAAGTGAAGAAAATATCGCGATTTTCAGCTTTGACAAATAGTTTGCTAGCCATGAAATGCTCCACACTTCCTTCCGCTGCTCCACTTTCCACAGCCAAACTCATTGCTTGCTTGATGGATTCTGACCTGAACTCCCCCTGCATCACCTTTTGGGCCACAGCACTATTGGACTGCATAGTGTCCCATATTCCCTTCATGATCCTGACCATATTGCTCTTTGTTTTCTTTCTCGGACTAGTAACACATGCACTACTGGTACTTGCTCTTTTCATACTAGTAGTACTCATAGGACTCCCATGATTACCTTCATCACATTCGTCACCTTTGCCACCAATGTCCTCACCAGGAATAGCTGACGATGATCCATCCACAGCAGTATGCTCAAACATCATTTCAAGTTGATCAAGACACTCAGGGGGGCCATACCTGAGCTTCTTCCATTCAGATTTGCCCTGAACATATAACATTGGCTTGAATCAACTAGTACAGAAACAAAAACATAGTGAACAAGTATTATTCGAAAAAAGAGTGCACAAGTACCTTTGTGTGGTCTCTCCAAAACTTTTCGTCAGCCACCACCGTTCCATTCGCCCGGCCAAGTCCAGTTTGTTTGTTCAGCCACAACCAAAAGCTATATAGCGACTTAAGCTGATCCCATCTATTTTTCAACTGAGTTTTCGAGTGCCGCAACCCTGTGCTTATATGGTACTTCTCAGCTATGTTCTTATAGGCTGTATTGGTCATTAATCCATTATTTCTATTACCAGCCCTTATTTCTTCAATACAAATGTCACAGAACACAACATTATTGGCCGAATTCCAATTAGCCTTGTCATATTGGTCCTCCCTCTATTGCCCATTTGCCAAAAAAATATAAGCACTTGTCAGCCTTGTCATATTAATCTGGTACTGTATTTGCTACCCAACAATTTTTACTTGTCAGCATTAGTGTATAATTTTGTCATATTAATGAATGTATGCAACAATAGATACTGCATGGAGGTATGCAACAATATATAATTTTGTCATTCAATTTGGGACAGTACAAGCATACAAGCACAACAAGCATATTCGTACAAGCATATTCTCAGACGCTAGTTTCACTTCAATTTTTTTGTAAGTTCTGTGCTATGTGCTTGGCTATTGGATCTGATAAAATATCCACTCAAGCTAGAAGAGAAGCTATCATCAATGGTCTTTGCTAGAAGAGAAGCTATCATCAATGGTCTTTCTAGTCTTTCAAGTGTGCTTTATTGGGTTAACAATGTATCATGTAGTCAAGCAAATTGTTGTTTGTCATTGTCGTTTTCAAAGGACGTGTATATCATTTTACTATGCAAGCAATGTCAGTGAGGTTCTCAAACTAGATTCTGAAGTGAAACTAGCATACAGAATTGTGAAATCAGTGATTCCATAGGAAAGCACTGGAATCAGAACTTTTGATGAATGAATACTTATGCTTTTTGTGAAACTAAAAGATGAAAAGATAATTTTGTAGTCGAATTTTGGACAGTACAAACATACAAGCATTCACATAATCAAAGATCTGGCTTACATAATAGGATACAAGCACAACAAGCATACAAGCACCATATTCGTACAGAATATAAAAGGCATGCAGACGGAAAAAGCATCATACAAGCATACAAATGATCAAAGATTCGTACAGAAGGGAGAAAAATGCTTACTGACGATCCATGACCGAAACCTTCATACTCTTCCTCCAGTCCGGCAGCTGCATAGTCCGGCGAAGGATTGCCACCACTCCCACCAAAGCCGCAAAGCTCCCTTGGCCGAGGCGTTCCACCACTTCCACTTGCGGTGCGGCGGCAAGCAGTACCAGCCCGACCAGCTAGGCGTCGGCGACCGAGAGCTCCGTGCACCTCTGGTAGCCAATCCGGCCGAGGAGCTCGAATCGCCTCGCCGCCGTGCGGCAGGTCTCACGGATCAGGTCCACGGCACTGAAGTATCTCCCGGTAGGACATGAAGTCGGGGATGTCGCCGGCACAGGAGTTGAGATCGAGCACCTTCCACTCCACCGCCACGGCCGAGAAGGACCGCCACGGCCGCCGAGAGTGGGCCGGCTCTGAGAAGGAAGCCCGGCGGCGGATTCATGGGCGGCGAAGTGAGATCAACGACCGCATCGTTGTCTGGTTCTCCCCAAAAATCCATCGGATGTGGCGGCTTGCTACGATTGGGCGGAGAGATGGGCGGCGAAGAGAGACGGTGGCGCGGCGAAAGGTCTGGCATGAGAGACGGGTGGCGGCGGAGAAATTGACAGCGGCGGCGAAGAAATCGGGGGCGACGGCGGAGAAAAAGAACCTAGCAGGAGCGGCGCTAGAGGATGCAATTGGAGGCTCGAGAAGATGGTTTCCCCAGGCAGCGGAGAAAGGGCAAAGGAGATGTGCCGAGGGCTATTTGGTCATTTCACCACCTATTAGCAGGAATTAGCAGGGGGGAGGCAGCTAATGAGATAACAATTAGCTGGGTTAGTGGCTAATTGTTAGTTGGGTTATTAGCTGGAATGTTTGGATCCACTTTAGCTAATTTTAGCTGCTAACTGTTAGTGCTAATGGATCCAAACATGCCCTATGGCTGGTCTCCCCTTTTGGTTACCCGGGCCAACACATTTGGGTTGCGACGTATCCGCTGCGGCGCCGCCGCCCGGACCGCAACCTCCACGCCTCACTCCGCCTCCCTTCCTCGCATTCCCAGGTAACAACCTACCGTAGCCCCTAACCACGCGAAAAAAAAAAACAAGAACACGCGCATGACAAAGATCTTCCTTGCCCACGCCCAAGCTCCCTTTTTTCTTTGTGTAATTGTGTGTTTGGCCCTTGCCTGTTCCTCCTTGGGTAGGCCTGTGGGGGGAGGGAGGCGGACGGGGTTCGCGCGGTGTCGGCGGCGCGGCTGGGGCCCGGTGAGGCCGGGAGGGCGCGCGCCATGTCGCAGGGTACGGTCTGCATCTCTTGCCCGGGAGTCTAATTCAGATCGGATGCGATCCGATCTGCTTCTGCAAATGCGATTGGTATTTTGGGAGTTTGCTAGTAGTTACAGGCTTCAACTTGGGTCAGGATGGTGATTTCCAAAGCGACATACTTTTCTTAGTTTTTTTTCCCCTAAAAACAATTAATGCAAATTTTCTGTTATTTGAGGGGCTGATAACCGAACACCTTGCCCTTACCATCCATGAAGGGTTCAGTTCTGCATATACATCATCCTGATTATTCGGCTTACCGTGAGAATGAATTCTCTTGGGGCTTCAGACAAAATTTGGTCTGTTGAAATTAGTTTCAATATGGTTCCCAAAATTAAAACCCAGTGGTGGTGTGACATGTAGTAATTCGAAAATACCGAAGCAGAAAATGGCTTTGGTTCAGTATTTGACTAATATAGAGAACAGTGAAATTAAAAGGGAAAACCTGGCTCAGGTTTCGTTGTCTAAAAAAGCAGTGTGGAGGTGAAGATTCAGTTCTAGGTTTATGTTATATTGTTATGTGGTTAACATTGAACGAATTAGGCAGTAGACCCCTTCCAAAAAAAAATCAGTAGACGGATATACAAAATTGTGACAAGACTATTTGTGTTTAACCAATGAAAATTAATCACAAGTCCACCACATGTGGAATGTTGCTTTCGAGAAAAATGTTAGTTGTCATACTATGGAAATAAATAACAATGTCTCAGAAATGTGCTGGTAAATTTTCGTACTTCACTTTCTATGCATCCAAACAGCAAACTGCATAGAAGTTCCTACTTAGGTAGTGGGGGATGCTTTTGGTAGGACTAGCTTGTCCAGTTCAAGTGAGATGGCAGGTGAGTTCATCAGAGGTGAGATTACTAGGAAGGGTTAATTGGTCCAACCAAGTGTTTCAGCTTACATCTTGATTATTTTACTTGCAAAATTCCCATGATTGAATTGTTCTAATAATGAGAATGTTTGTTGGTTGTGGATTCCTTGCAAGTTGAGCACAACCGCGTCAATGACAAGTTGAGTGCCTGTGTTTCATGATGCGATTGCTGCGATGAGTTGTTTAGTTATATAATGTGCAAGCATAGCCTTTTCTAACACAATATGTTGCGTAGATAGCGAACTAGTTTTTGTGACAACTGGATTCACCTGTTTTCATTAGTTTCAGTTTCAATATCAATGAGCAATGACTGATCTTTTGTCTGCATTCAGAAATAAGCACGTTAACCTAGATAATATTTTCTTACTTGAGATAACGTTTGGTTAATTTTCAACAAGAAAGTATCTACAATTATTCTCTCTTGAAGCTTATAGGCATGTCTATAATCATCAACGTCCGACAAATGGTTAGTAAGCCAAGGAGATGCACTGAGCTGATGAGCTCTTTTAAAAGTTCTTGTTATCATAACTAATATTTCAATAGTAAGAAGCTTATGGTTTGGGTTGTCTGTTGCTTCCAGATGAGTTCATTCCTGTACTCCTCTTTGATTTTGATGCTTAGTTGATATTACACTCTCCACTGTGCTTATAAAAATTTGTAAGTAATTCCTGGCCTGCCTTAAGTTCCACTCTAAGAATTTTATTGGTTCATCTTTTGATGATTGGTTGTGTTTTTGTTAAGATACCTACACGTTTCTACTTACCATTGCTTCCTTAAGCAATGTTTGTAAGTTATAACTGAAGGTCCTTATTTATGGTAAGAGCATGTATTGCTGATTTTTTGATTGCTATTCTCCTAAGTAGTTTCAGATAGGCATATATAATTATATATTTGACTATTTGTACAGACAAATGAATAGATAAGGACGAAATTTTTTATTCCTGTATCTGCTATATGTATTTCTTCTCAGCTCTATGTGTGTTTTACACCTTGTTTGATCTGCTCTCTAATTAGTGTGTCCTAGCGATGCCTCTGGTGCATATCTTCTTATGTATTTTGTCTTGTGTATTTTGCACATGTTGTTACAAGGTAGTGTTATTATTGCAACATTTTTGTGCTGAAGAGTGAAGACCAACATCTTCCACTTTTCTTGGTTTTATTTATTTGTCTTGTGTATTTTGCACATGTTGTTACAGGGTAGTGTTATTATTGCGACATTTTTGTGCTGAAGAGTGAAGACCAAGATTGATGAACCCAACTGTGAGAGTTGGCACACATGTGCGTCCCATCTTGTTTGGTTGCAGTGTAACCACGTTTGTCGGATACAAAATTTTGGCGCCCTGGTTCTTTTTTTTTGAAACTTAGGACAGGATGTCATTTCTTCATTAAGAAGAAGAAAAACCTCCGAAGAAAAAAATACAAAGGTTACAGTCAAGAAAGCAGTAACAAACACAAACCTCGGCCACCACTGCCGAGCTCACCCACCAACGCGGAAAACAGTCTAAACCTAAAACCTGCTTCCCTGCTAACCATCAGTTGATACAGTTTAGCATAGAGTTGCTTTTGCTGCGGTTGTACCACAGCCTAAAACCTTATCTCTTGATGCTTTGCAGAGACGGGTCTCAGTGTGCCTCGATAACGGAAGATAACGTGGCAGCAACATCCACTCCTCCGAGAGTTTATCAGCATTGTGCTGTACAAGATGCGCACCTATATGACCATGTTTTGCACTTGGCTGAATTACTTTCTTTATTTCACACCGCACGCGTCGTAATAGAATATATTTAAACTACTGTTTCATTTCTTTCTTTCTTCCTTTTGTCATTTCGCATTTGCACATAACTAATACTCTCTCCTGGTCTTCAAAAAACTGACCTTTTAAATACAGTGATATCAAACTTTCAAAACTTTGATTGTCGATATATTTTTAAATATTTAAATTGGATATATGAAAATTATATGTGTAGACTTGTCTCGAGAAGTACTTTCATAATATTATAATTTTATTGAGTTTTATAAATATATTATAATAAAAAATTAGTGGTTAAAGTTGTATTTTGAATACCGTGTTAATATCCAAAATTTGGTGATACGAAATTACCGTATAAGGTAGACTTGTTTCCACCCGCCTCCATCAAGGAAAGAAAAAGTCTGGGCAGAGCAAAATCATTCTGCAAGGAGTCTGGTCAAATTAGATAGCTTCCATGCATTCTGGTTAAGTTAACCCATGATTCGGTATACGTTACCTGGTTATTGAGACTTGGAAGGATTGTCCCGTGGGCTTTTCCAAAGCAGACTTGCCTCCTCTTCTTTCTTCTTGTAGCTTGCTTCACTCCGCCGCAATTCTCACCTCTGGTCTTCTCCTGCGCCACTCAACGTACGCACCCGAGCTTTCGGTGACCCAGCCTTACATAGCTGATAGCCCCAGCTCGTGCCATTGCATTTGCATGCAACAAGCGTGGAACGTGTGGTCGATGGAGTCGGACTCCCTGGCGGCGGCGAGCGCCGAGGAGGCGTCCACGCGGCGCGTCGCCAACCGCATCATCCGCGCGCTGCAGCACCAGCTCCGGCTGCTGCACCGCGCCGGCGCGGACTTCTTCGTGCTGGGCGCCACGGGGAACGTGTACACGGTGACGCTGGCCACCACCCCGGCGTGCACGTGCCCCGACCCGGCCGTGCCGTGCAAGCACATCCTCTTCGTGCTGCTCCGCGTCCTCGGCCTGTCCCTCGACGAGGCCTGCGTCTGGAGGCAGTCGCTGCGGCCGTGCCAGGTCGCGCGCCTCGTCGGCACGCCCACGCGCCCGGATGTTCTCGCCGGACCTCGCGCCCGGGAGAGGTTCCACCAGCTGTGGTCGGCCCGGGCGGCGGTTGCCAAGGCCGACCACCGCCGCCAGCAGGAGGCTGGCGCGACGTCGTCGGGACGGCTGGACGGCGCGGCCTGCCCGGTGTGCCTCGAGGAGATGGCTTCGCCGCAAACGCAAGCTCATGGCGGGGCCGCGGCGGGGCAGGGGCAGGAGCTGGTGACATGCCGCACGTGCCGGAACGCGGTGCACGCCGAGTGCTTCGCGCGGTGGAAGCGCAGCCGAGCGAGGCGGGCGGCGACGTGCGTGGTGTGCCGGGCGCGGTGGCGGCAACCGAACCGGGAGAAGGAGCAGGAGCAGCAGTACATGAACCTGTCCGCGTACATGAACGAGGAGAACGACGTTGTGATGATGCAGAGCGACGACGGGGGGCTGTGCGCTGGGTAGTTCATGATGTTGTGATGGATACCAACAAGCTGTACAGATTAATTAGCATCTCAATTCATTGGGTTTCACGATATTTAATTTCTTCGATCCTTGTTTCTCTTAGGGGCTGACGTTAAGTGACTTTACATGCATGTACAAATTGATATGTCAATAAAACAGTTGTATGTTGATGCAAATATGAGCGGCACGTCTGAAGAACAAAATTTCCCCCCGGATTAATCTGTCTCCTATTACGCCCAAATGCGTTTCAAACAATTGTCATTGTTTTTTGTAAAATTATTTAAAAAATAACATAAAAAACGCTGTAAAAATATGCACCCCCTTGCCTAAAACGAAGGCGAGCAAGCTTAATTTCAAACTATCCATCTAGCTAATTAAGTACTTGTCATGCTCAAAATTAGCCAACCCACCAACCAACCCTCTCTAGTTGAGCGACACCCGGTCGTTGTTTGAACTCGTCGGTGATGAACGGCATGCAGCTGGAGCTGCCGACGCCGGCCGCGGCAACGGCGGCCTTCCCTGACCTCCCTGGCGTTGATGCTGGACCTGGCCCCGAGCTTGAACCGCTTCCTCAGGATCTCCCTCATGTCCTCGATCGGCCTGGAACAGCAACGGACGCGTCCTCCCGAAGCCGTTGAAACGCCCTAAAATAGCTGACAAAGCATCACCAATCAAATTGAACAACAGAGGGGATACCGGATCCCCTTGCCTCAAACCTCTGAAAGTTTACAGATATTGCGCAAATTCTCCATTTGTTCTCACATTAACTCTACCATTCTCCACTGCACATTTAATCAATCTAATCCACTTGTCAAGGAAGTTTTTCTTTCTGTAGCACCTCATACAGAAAGTCCCATTGAACTCTATCATAAGCCTTCTCAAAGTCTAGTTTCAAAATTACCCCTTCTTGTTTTTGTTTGTCAGTTCATGTAGAACTTCATGCACCACAACATACCCATCTAGAATAAATCTACCAGGGATACAGGCAGTTTGATTTCTGCTAATTATTGACTCTGCAGCTGTTGTCAACATTTTTGTCACCACTTTATTGATCATCTTGTAGCCCACATTCAGAACACATATTGGCATGTATTGCCTGATGGTATCAGCATCTTTAATCGTAGGTATCAATGAGATGATGCCATAATTTAACCTGCTTTCAGCTCTTCGCTATGTAACAGGTCAAGAGTTTCCTTCAGATGATTTTAAACTTGATCCCAGAATTCTTTGTAGAAGCTCAGTGTAAACCCATCTGGAACAGGGGTTGTATTTATTTTCATTTCCTTAACAGCAGTTTCCAACTCCACCATGCTGAAAGTTTAATCAGCTCAACCTTCTCCATATCACTCAATCTATGTTTGTTTTTCCAGATGTCTGGATGCAGATGTATTGATCCTTTAGTTTCCTTACCAAACAATGTTTTGTAGTAATCATAGATATGCCGTTTCAACTCTACTTGTCCTGTAATCTCCCTATCCTCAAATAAAGTAAACTTATTCACATTATTAAAACAAGTGAAAAAAAGCTCTTGACGCTGTACTCGTGTATTTATATATATCTCGTTTGTGCTTAATAAAGGTGTTACTAGATTTCACTATATGAATTCGTATGAATAATCCTTACGAATTAATTTTCATATTACGTAACTTTATTTGAATCATATTTAACAATCCCAGATGGGTGTGATTCTATAATCGGATACTGTTCGCAAAAAAATGGATTCTACTTCAGATCGTTATTTTAACAAGCTTGATAGGATGCATTAGTTACGCCGTGAAACGAGAGACTAAAAAAATTTAGCCGTGGTCAATCCCGACAAGGGTCCAAAAAATCGATCAAAATCACTTGATTTTCGCTCGTATCGACGCGGTCCAACTTCTAAAACCACTCGATAAATCGGTTCAATTCAAAAAATTCAAAAAAAAATTACGTGATATAAACCGGTCGAAAATCGGTAAAAATTGCTCGATTTTCGTCAAAAATTGACGAAAATCACTCAAAAAATCGATCACAAAAATGTTCAACTAGTCTATTGATTTTCCACAAAAATCGTATTTTTTTTTTAAAAAAAATAGATTTTAAAACTCTACGATTTTTGACGATTTTCGACCGATTTTTGGCTTGATATTTTTTATTTTTAGATTTCGAATGTCTTGCGATTTTCACTATTTCAATATTGTTAACACTCATCCCGACTTAGCTAATCATATAATTGCACCAGATCAAATTAGGAGTTCACTATACATTTGTTTTAAACCATTTTTAGATCTGCACGTGCATGGTTTGGCATTTAAGCATTCGCATTTGCCCATAGTTGCAAAATAATCCAACCCATGAGTAATCACTTAGGCCCTGCTTGGATGAGTGGTAATTTCTTGTGAGGTTTTGGGATTTAGTTCAAATATGAACTAAATCCTAAAACATTCCAATGAAATACCCTTAATCCAAACACCCCCTTATCCCTTAAGAAAAACCCCCATGGACTGCCACACGTCCTATTAGATGGCAACAACCCCATATGCCATCTAAGTCCACAAATCATGCAAGAAAGGAGATCCAATGTTAATGCTCCAGTGAGTGCTAATATGCTAACTCCTGTCACTTGCCGACTGTCACCAGGGCCGGCCCTGAGGGGGGGCAGGGTGGGCGGCCGCCCAGGGCCCCCCAAAAGTTAAGGGCCTCCAAACTATTTAAGCAAAGTGCCGGTCTATATATATGACAATATATCCAGTGCAATTAAAGTTTTCGTGTAACTATCGTGCAACTCTACTAAAAAAAGTTTCAAAAAATTCTTAAAAAAATCATGGACGTACATCTCAACTTACCCCATCTACGTATAAAATTTCATCATCAAATTCGTCCTATGCTAGAAGTTACAAAAAAACAAATTTTGGTGTGCATTTGAACTATTCAAGTTTGTCCAAAATTTGTCTTTTTTGTAACTTCTAGCATAGGACGAATTTGATAATGGAATTTTATACGTAGATGGGGTAAGTTGAGATATACATCTATGATTTTTTTCAGAATTTTTTGAAACATTTTTTAGTAGGGTTGCACGATGGTTGCACGAAAATTAGCTTGTACCTTGGCAATTTGGCATTGGACTAGTTGTGCTTGTGCAGGACGCCAGGGCGTGAGCGACTAGAAGTATTTTGAGGAAAGAGGGTTTCCATCAAAATAATGCTTCCTGGGGGCTGGTGGCTAGAGGTTTCATCTAACGAAAAAGTAAAAACAGGAGGGGCGGCGGGCGGCCGATCGCCCGGACGTGGCGACGTATAGAGAGAGAAAAAAGGTATATATATATGAGGAGGTGAATGAGGCCTCTATATAAGTTTTCGCCCTGGGCCCCTAAAATACCAGAACCGGCCCTGACTGTCACTAGCCGTCGCCTGGAGAATCTACGATCCATATTGATCAAGGTGAAAACCTCCTTTGCTACTTAAACCATTTTACTTAAAACCCTTAAAGTTTATTCCTCTATCACAAATATGTCCTCCAACCTGTCTGTTCGTTTTCCATACGATCTCCCGATCACTACCTTCCCATGGCCGGCGCGGCTCCCTGCCTCCTTTCCACGGCCGGCACCTCCTCCCCACGGTCGGCACGGCATTCTCCTCCTCCCCACGGCCGGCGTGGCGCCCCGCCTCCTTCCCACGGTTGTGCCACCGCGCTTCCCCACGTTGCACCGTCGCCACGGAGTCCTGATCGCTTTCCCGTGCGCCTGTTCGTATGCCTCGCGCAGCATACATCGTGCCGCCTCGCCCTACTGTTCTGCCCTCCATGACACCGATACCACCATCTTCTGCCAGTCAGTGGCTGATTCGCCGCCTGCGCCGACATCATCTACCGATCTGCAGTCCACGACGCCGGCGCCGCCATGTTGTGCCGGTCTGCCTCCCACGACGATGGCAACGCCTTCTTCTGCTAGTTTGATGTCCACGACGCCAATGCCGCCATGCCATGCTGGTCTGCCTTGCCCTAGTGCAATGCCCGCGCTAACTGGCTGTACATAGACACCCACATCGCTCTGGATTACAACCCCGATGGTGTGCTTAGCGCTCAAACCAACAACAGGCAGTCCTCCACGTGATGTTTCACTTTCAGCCTTTGACATTGGGTCGCCTTGCCCTTCGGTGCCAATGGCCCTCAACACTGTCGTAGTCCCGTCCATTGGCATGGAGCTGCCCTACCCTTCCGCCAATAATACTACTCAGACTAGTTATCCGGGACTACCATTCATATTAAGTATCATTATTGCATAGAATTGTTTCGTTGAATCTTCAAACATGTCGTTCACAAATTTTTATTTTGTATTGCAGGGTGCTTCTTATACGCCTAATGTTGACAAAGCTATAAAGCCATTTGTAGGAAAAAAAAATTTGATGACTTGGAGGAAGTAGAGGAATTCTATAAGGCATATGCGCATTCAGCCTGGTTTGGAGTTGGTGTTGGTCCACATACGGATGTCAATGGTTTCACATGATGGAAGCGATGGATGTGTTCAAAACAAGGCTTTCGGTCGGGAAAAGGTAATGACAACGTAGATTCTAACAAAAAGAAATGTATTAGAAAGTTGATTAGATGTGGTTGTGAGGCAATTCTCATTGTGAAACGCAATGAAGATAATAAGTTCAAGGTAGAGACATTTGTGGAATCCCATACACAAGAATTTGTATGACCTAGCAAACAACACCTCATAAGGTCCAATAGAAAAATAAATGAGAAGGCCAAGTATGCATTAATCACATGTCACAAGGGAGGCATAGGCACAAGTGACACATATAGATATCTTCGTATCAGTGAGGGAGGATTTGAGAATGTAGGATGCACACGAAGGGATTTGCAAAACTATCATAAAGAGTTGAAAATCTATATTAATTCATTAGATACTCAGATGTTTGTTGACAACCTAAGTAAGAAAAGCAAAATAAATCCTGCTTTTTATTATGACTATGTTGTTGATAAAAGGGGAAGGTTAGTTCATGTATTTTGGGTAGATCCTACATGTCAAAAGAATTATTCACATTTTGGAGACCTTTCATTTGATTCTACATATAACACCAACCAGTACGACATGATATTCACGCCATTCACTGGAGTTAATCATCATAAGGTAAGTGTCTTGTTTGGTGCAGCGTTGTTAAGCAATGAGACAACTAAGACATACACTTGGTTATTTCGTACATTCCTGAAAGCAATGGATGGAGTTACACCAAGGCTCATAATTACCGATGAAGCTACTAGCATGAAGAATGCAATTGCCAGTGTATACCCCGCTAGCACACATAGGTTATGCATGTGGCACATTTTGCAAGCTTCCATCAAAGGTACCACCACATATGAAGGAAAACCCTTTACTTTACCAACGTTTTAACTCATGTGTATGGGCCTCAGAAACTCCAAAGGAATTTGATCAGCACTGGTCTTCTATTATTTTCGACTTCAGTTTGGAAAGTAATGAATGGTTGATTACTTGGTATGCAATTCGTGCATCATGGGTATCAGCATTCTTTAAAGATTTCTTCTTATCAGGAATCCTTAGAACCACTTCGAGGTCAGAAAGTGCAGACTCTTTTTTCAACCATTTCATTGGATATAAAAATGCATTGGTGGAGTTTTGGATAAGGTTTGTTAATGTAGTGGAGGAACAATGCCATAATGAGTTAGAAGCTAACAATGCCACATTGCATACAACGCTTGTGTTACATACTAGTTGGGCAATGGAGAAGCATGCAAGTGAGGTTTTCACATTCACTAGCAGCAAGGGATATTTGCAACGTGGAGAGCATTGATACTGAGGGGGAGTGGAAGATTTCAATAGTTAATGATGGCTCCATGAAGGTGAGAGGTACGCTACAACATTTCAACAAAAAATGCTAATTGCTCTTGTATGTTCTTCGAATCCTTTGGTATTCCTTGCTGCCATATTATCCGCGTGTTGCAAAATCCATTGCTCAGGGAGGTCCCAAACCAATTTGTATTACAGAGGTGAACCAAATTGGTAACCAAGGATGATGCCTTTGATGGAGAGGGCAATTTGTTGAAAGAAAAACCAAGGAATGTGGTACAAACAATTAATGAAAAGATGGCATCGCAAATACGCACGAAAATGGAGGAATTAATTCACCAAGCTGGAGGGACAAATGAAGGCTTGCGTATTCTTTGAGATAGGTTTTTTTTTGCATTTGGGGATGAGATACCTCCATTACTTTGTAAGAATGTGCTAAGTCAAACCAAAGAGATTGAAGCGTTTGTAGGTTGTTCCATCCCAAATGAAGTGAACATTCAACCACCTAATGAAGTAAAATCTGTGGGAAAGTGCAAGAGAATAAGGCTAGGATAGAACGTAAAGAAGGATGGGAAGAAAGATGAGAACATGGATAGCATGTTAGCACCCACTGGCTTGTTAGCACTGGATGTGCTGCTAAGAAGATAACACTATTGTCACAAGTGTCTTGCGATCAAACTTCCCATTACATACATGCTACCACATGAAAGCCAGAAGGCGCTACCACAATACTTATTGTCATGCAACCTGCATGTACGCCTCAAAAGTATTAATTAATTTCTGCTAATGTACCTTTCATAATAACAACAAGATATTGAGTAGAAAAACAATTGTAGAAGGAAAAGTCCAGCTAGTGTCTTCTCATGGCGCTTTTCACGCGGAACAACACAAGTTTCTATGCTTGACAGCTCTTGTGGTAATGCCTTCCACTTTCCTGTCCAGTTGTGCAGCAAGGAATCACATAGGTACATTCCTTTCTTTGTTTTCTCAGCTATATTCAGAATTTCATATGACATTGCCAGACTACTGAACAAATCAACAGAGATTAAAACTCTAGCAGCCAAAGTCACATGAGTCGAGTAGCTATAGCTTGACAAGAAAGCATATGATATGCAATTGTCTTCAAGAGCATGGATTACGTAGTGTGCACAATTGTACATAAGCAATGCAACTAAAAGAGCGTAACCTCAATCTGAACAATTCTATGTGCAGTAGCTCCTCTTCATGTCCAGGAACAAATCCGTATACTAAACAATGTTCGTATCCATTTGGTTCTATCACTGGGTTTCAGTTTTGCCAGTTTGTTCAGGGCCACTGTCATTTGAATCAATTGACCCAGAACTGCCATCACCACCTTGAGATTCATTGTGCTCATCATTGGTAGATGTGCTGGTTTCGATCTTGATATCCTCCTGCTCACCATTGTTAGACGTTTCTGTAGCTCCATTACTCTGGTTCTCCACTGGCTTTGTCTCTTCTGAAGAACCATTTGCTACTTCAGCAGCAGACACTCCTTGGGAGTTCTCTGTCTCCGTATTTGCAGCCTTGTCATTGGAAACTTCTGCTGCAGCATTGCCTTCCTCGGAGTTCGCTTCTTTGGAGTCTGATAACTCATTGGCTGTACCCGTTTTTGCTCCCTTCTCATCATCACCAGATGCAGCCCCAGATGCTGTTGCTTCACCTTCATGAACATTCTCGCTGGTTCTATGTTCAGAGGCATCAGATGTAGTGGAAGCTGCATCACCTTGGTTTTCACTGGCATAATTTTGTGAATTATCATTACTTGTTCCAGTCTTGGTATCATCAGAAAGGGATCCGGAGTCAGTTTGAGAATCCAATGACTCCTTTTTCTCAGCTTTCTCGCCATCTGATCCATTACTGCTTGCATTGGTCCGATCTGCATTAGTTGATTCATCACCTTGTGCCACTTCTTCATGGGGTATTCCATTTGTCTCACCAGTGCTTTCCTCTTGGGCACGATTGTTTTGAGGCACGTCATCTCCAGTTGAATGGAATTCACTTTTACTCTCAGCATCAGATGAGTTGGATTCAGCATCATGCTTGCCTGTTTCTGAGTGAGCAGTTGTTTCATCTTCATAATTACTATGAGCTTCTGTATGAACATCAGTGCCACTGGCTTGCCCTGCTTCAGTTTCTGACCTCTCTTTGTTTCTTGTGTCATCTTCATGCGAGTCATTATTCTCTTTCTCGAACACAGTTTCTCCATTCTTCTCTTCCTCTGGTTTGCTTATTACATCAGAATTCTCTCCAACCCTTTCCACATTACCATCACCACCTACCCTTTCTTTCCTCCCCTGGAACATGCTTCTATCATCATGGGCAAGTTGGTCCTCAGTATCATCCAAGTACTCATTTTTCTTACCATAGGAATGATTCACCTGATACAGAAGCCAAACAATGACACCTACAAGTAAGGTAACCTGGAGTAGCGTTCTGATTCTTGATCCTCTGTTCCTTTGGTGACGGCTACTTGAATGATGAAGCATGTTTACGACTGCTGAAAAAGAACACACAATGAAGGTAAGGTTGTAAGTTGCTTAGTTCCATTTATCAGTACAAAATACACAAAATTACCCAATAAACTAATAAGAGTTCACATATTTAGTACAAAACATTTAAATATAGTAATTGTATAGTATAAAACCTGCCCTTGTTTAGTACACAAATATTAAAACTACTTTTGGGGCAAATGTGCACTGATGCAAAGTTAGCGGATCAGGCAGGCTTGCTAAAACTAACCCTGTCCTTGTCCAAACTATCCCGTATAACCCAAAGCACTTACAAGTTATAACTATGATCTAAATATAACGGAAACAATGTCTATCTTCTTCATTGCAAGTATTCTCCCACCCGCAGACAACCGTAAGCAAAACCTTCTTGAGATGGCCCTTTCTAGATATAAATCACTAGACCACCCTCAAACTGTGTCACACTTACAACAGAGCTCGCCATATCTCCTACACTATTCTGACAACACTGAGATGCACCTTCTAACAACATTCATGCATGGCGGCATCTGTCATTATTGCTTCTTGATATAAACAAAAGAAAAAGGTAAAGAGAAGACGTGGACTAGGAATGAGGAACACATTTGCATATCAGGAAGTGGCTTCCATCCATATACTTAAGCAGAGAAATCCTTGAAGATTGGTATGAAGACTTCAGACAACAAAATTGGAAAGATGGATGCCTTGGAAGGAAGTACAGGTTTGAGCCTAATTGCCGGGGCCAAGCGTTTAGATCAGGAAATTGGTCATATATTTGTCTCTACTTGAAAAGATCACAATACTATTGTCTTTGCAACGATAATTGTTAGGCCTAACCTCCCCCACTGGTATGATTTAAGACCAACATACTTTTCTAGAGGTGGAGGCAGAGCATAGATAGCACTTTCTAGATATTGATCTGCCAATTGTCACCCATTAGGCATTCCTAGATTGTTATGCACCAAGTTATGCAAATGAAGTAAATAAAAAACATGAAGGGCAACACCATGAAGGCCATAACACAATTCGGTCCCCCAAGGCCAAATTTGCGGTCTGCAATAGTAATATGATTCACATTACATGCAGTTCCCCTTTCCCCATTCTTCAAGCAAGAAGCTAGCATAAAAAACAAAAAAAAGTGAAGAGCGCACGGTAGCTACTACTATTTCTCTTCTGAGCTCTCAAGGACATATTAAATGGAAATTTCAGGCTACGCAATTTCGAAATCTGTAGCAGTACATGTTAATGACACATCCGAAACAAGAAAGGAACTACAAAATTGAACAGAAAATGCAATTGGTAAGTTGCTAGTGTGATATATACTCCCATACCTGCAACTACCAGGCAACTGCATCCGAGAGTCTAACAGCCTAGGAATATTTAGCTGATCTCCCGTCAAACCAGGTCTACGACACTAGTAGTAGTATAATATATGCAGAGTTTCTCTAAAAAAACAGTCATCCAGAATATGGCCAAAGTAGGAAGCTACTACTTCGACGCATCAATTTCAACAGGGACGGCCACACTATTTGTCACTTTCTTTTCCGTTTATGGCTGGATTTGAAGGCCGAAAAGTGCAAGAGCATCATCCATCCATCCATGATCCATCCCAGCTTCGTAATTCCACGAACCCTAACACAGAAACCCTTGGATACATTTCGATCGAAACAAATATACTGTACGAACAACGAAGACGCAGCACTACGTGCTGTCAATTAACTCAACGATGAAAATCCGGAGATACATAATACGTAAACCACTCTTGCGATCTAATTAAGCGCTACTTGTAAAGAACCCAAGAAAGAAAGGGAAATGAAAAGCAAAGGGATCGAAATGCCGCAGGAACCAGCTAGTCGCACCGTCCGTACTACAACTACCGGCAGCCTAGACCCCTACCGCTGGTAACAGAACACACATCGGAGCCCGCGCGCGACCCCCAGATCTATCCATATACAAATCTCCTCGCGGGCAGTTCGGCATTGGAGCACATACAGAGAGGAGGAGGAGGAGGAGGAGACTGGCCTGACCCGAGAGAAGCCGCCGATTGCACTGACTCCGAGGGAGGAAGCGAACAGGGGAGAGAGGGAGATGCGACTGGGGTAGTGGGGTGGACTGGCGTTGATGCGTGGGTGGGTGGGTGGGTTAGATCTGGGAATTAGTGGGAGGCTGCTGGTTTCGGCTGTCTTTTCTTTTCCGCTGTCGCTTCGTTTGGTTAGGATTAGAGATGTCAATGGTGACTCGAAATTTCAAACTCGATGGGTATTTATTTCATTAGGGGCTAGATATAAATTATTTTTTATATTCGCGGGTATATTAATAGGCAAAAGCTACAAAGCTACTACCCAGCAGGTGAATTGTCTTATACGATATGCTACTCTGCTGCAGGGGTATCTGTCCATAATGCGGGTGTGCATTCCCCGTCAGGTTCCCGTTACCCGCACGAGTATGGGTAAATTTTTTACCTGTATGTGGGTATGGGTATTGTAGTGGGTGAATTTTATTAATGCGGGTACGGGTACAGAATGGTGATACCCGACGGGTACAGACCCGTTGCCATCTCTAGTTAGGATGCGAGTGGGGAATTGGCGAATGCTCGATCGGTTTCGCTCGCCGTATACCGTTTCACTACCTAAATTAGTATAGATCAGTTTTATCCATGGTATCAGTCTTATACTATCAATATCGATTATATCAGCTTCAATATTAGATAATATCGATTGTATTGTTTTCAATATCATATAATATGAAATATCCTAAAATTTCAAAAGGAATTAAATTTGGATTTTAATTGAATTTTTGATTTTGTGTTTGGATTTGAATTTCCTGTTTGGGCCATCTTTCGCTTCCCTCTCCCCCGTCGCTGCTGCATGGCCCGACCACCACCTCCGCGTGGTAGGCCCGGCTCTTGTCATGGCTGTGTGCGGGCCATCCTGCCGAGTGGCCGTGCCCCAATATGGCCTGTTACTGTTTCGGCTTTTTAATTTCTTTTCAGATTTATTTTAAATCAAAAAATTCTAGAAAATCTCAAAAAAAATCCCAGAAAAATCCCAAAAATCCCCAGAAACTCCCAAAAAATTCACAAATACACCTCCTTGACTGTTTCACGCCACTGAGTCCAAAAACGAACTCCGCTCTGCCATCTGAAGCTCCCAAAATTCCCAAAATGCCCATTTCACCCTCCGATTCTCTTCCGGCCCATTTTCCATTTCCGTTTGCATTTTCGTTTTCGTTTCCGTTCATTGCTTTTCGTTTACTTATCGTTGTTCGTTCTTTTGCCCTAGATCTAGCCGTTGGGTAGTTAGAGGAGCAACAGCAGTTCCAGGAGCAGAGTACGACGGCAGCCTCTTCGCCCTAGACGACCCCTTAGCCCAGCAAGGCAAGTCGCACGCCCTTGATCATGTTGAACCTAATTAATTCTAATATTATAGTATTTAATTTCTACTGTATTATTTTAATTGTACGGTGAAATATTGAAAATTGATAATTTAGAATGAGATGATGTTTAGTTAATGCCAAATTGCTCTTAGCCTCCTTGACATTGTTAAGCCATGTTAAAACCCTGAATAACCCTAGTTAATGATTATACACACTCTAGTTAATTAGTTAGTCTTATTAGAGCATCTCCAGCAGAGCCCCTAAACCGTAAAATAGGGAATGTATTAAAAAAAACAGATCCAGCAAGGCCCCAGCTCAAGCCCCTAAAATTAAGAGGCCCCTAAATTTGCCTCCTCAGACCCAAAATTAGGAGGTCCCAACTCAAGCCCCTAAAATTAGGAGGCCCCTAAATACACCAGAAGATTGAAGACAGGGAAATACATGAGAGGCTTCGAGATGATCTTATTGAGCATTTGTGGGCAATTCACAACGCTTTGTAGTTTGATTCATTGTTCAGAGTTTCTATTTATCTATTTACCTATTTATCATGTTTTGGAAATTTTAAATTTAAATTTTAAATTTCATGTTTTTAAATTGTAAATGTTAATATGCTTATGTTTTATGTATTACAAATATTTTTGATTGAATTTTAGTGGTGTCAAATGAAGATTATACATAGCTGATATGTTAAAATAGAAGAAAAAGTAAAATAGGGGCTAAGATTTAGGGACTGTTGTTGAACTTGTACTCTGAAAACAGGACCCCAAAAAATAGGGGGAGTCCCTAAATCCAAAATAGGGGCCCTTGCTGGAGATGCTCTTAGTTCAGTCAAATTCTTTAAAAAGAGGAATAAAATGATGGTGAGCAGTTGGTTCGGTGGATTTTAAAATTGTGCTACGGTCAAGGGGGCAGTATTGGACTAGCCACAAGGTGGATGTGAGTCCGATCCCGACTGATGATTAATGCCATGGTTGGTTTGGGTGGCTGGTACGTGCAGGTACCAGATTGGTTTGTAGATGGTTGTATGGCTTGGTCTTTACCAAAATAAGGTTGAAACCCCCTTGAGCAAAGTAAATAACTTAAGATCCCGCTCAATCACAAGTCGGACCGGTCAGTTGAACAGTTTTCCGACATGGCTCAGTACATTATTCGTCCCTTGTGAATACTTGTATGGTGGTACCATTCTCGGTGAGGAGAATGGGGAGCAGCATTCCCGGCAGGGGAATGACTGAAGGGTTGGTGGAACGAGAATGAGGTGTTATTTGTCGATTCTCACAACGATAGGTACCCACTCAGTATTGGAGCGCGGCTCCTGCGTTGGCCAGTGGGGTCCCAAGAACAGTGGGTCCAAGGACCTATCGGGGTAGAAGCTACCGTGGGGATGTTCAATCAAAAGGCTGTGATGGCCTCGGCCCTGCCGCATGCATTTAAGTTGCATGTGATTCGCGCGTGGCATTTACGGTCGTAGATATCTTGTGGGTAAAGCTGAACAGCTCTGTAGAGTCTAATTAAATGGTATTCGAATACGCCGTGCTTCCGGTTAATGAAGCTAAGTTTAAATTGGGGTGACGCCCGTAACCTAGCTCAAGTAGTTCTTGGAGAATATTTTGAGAATGTGTCTTAATTGTGTTGAACTTGTGAAACCCGCTCAAGTTACTATTATTTATGGTTTGTGTTTCAAATGTAAATGATATTACAAATAAAACTGCATCCACAATACTTAAACCTCCTGCCAATCCATTGTTAATCCCTTGCATGTAGTATTCAGTATTTTCCCGTGCGACTTGTTGAGTAGGGGTGCAAACAGAGCGGATATTTCCCGACCGATCCGATACCGTATTCGAAAAAAATCCGTACCGATGTTATCCGTATTCGTATCCGGAAAATCCGATGTAATATGGGTTAGGATATGGGAAGAGTAATATCCGATTCGTATCTGAAAAATCCCATGTAATATGGGTTAGGATATGGGAAGAGCAATATCCGATCCGATATCCGGTAAATATCCGACCCAATACCCGGTAAATATCCGACCCGATACCCTTGCAATATTGTTCATAATGTGTGTATTTGAATTACAGTGCTTGCTAGCTGTATTTTAGATGTTGCGTGTTGGTTATGTGCTATCTGATTAGGCAAGTTGTAATATAATGTGAAACATAGTGCTGTTGTGAGCCTATGATATAATGTGAGCAAGTTGTAATATAATTGCACTACTTTCTAGAGCAAGCTCTTATAATTGCACTACAAAACACTTGATTGCAATTGGATGTGCTACATCATATAAGTGCATATGTTGATTGGAATTGTACTTGGTTGTATATTATTCTTATGTAGGGAATGCAATTATTATTGAATTTGAAACACTTACATGTCTTGAAAGTTATAGTAAAGTTTTGTGTATGGTTGATTGATCCTAATATTTGTGACATATATGGTTTCTGCTTTCACGCATTATCCGACTAACTATTCGTGACCGAGACTAACTGTGAAATCATGTGCTGAAAAATTGGCTTTGAACTGAAAAATTAACTTAGATTTGAATTTGCAAAATGTGTTTGTTCATGGGTTTTGACAATTGACAAGAAACAGTAAGTTTTGCCTTGGCGCCGGATCAATCCTAAAGAAAACAGTAAGTTTCCCATCTACGACGGACAAACTTTCTTGGTCCTTTGTAAACATGCTTTTTGACAACCTCTTTCTTCTATGTACAACGGACAAAGTTTTTGTGTCCGTCGAGAACATGATTTTGAGCGCATGAGCCAAACCCTATTTTCCAAGAATCCAGTAAGCTACGCATGTACGACGGACAAAGTTTTAGATGCATCGTGAATGGCTTTTGAGGATTGATTTCGCATGTACAACGGACAAAGTTTTTGGGTCCGTTGTGAACGTGTTTTCACCGGAATGTTTTCTTCTTGAACCGAGAGTTTCACATGTACGCGGACAGAGATTTCTTGTCCGTCGTGAATGGACTTTTTCTAGGTTTTTATTTCTTGTCCGTTGTGAACGTGTTTTTCTCAGTTTGGATGTTTTGCAAGAATTGAAATGGTTTGACCTTGAGATTATGAAATTTGTGATGATTTCATGATGTGTGTTTTGAAGTGGACTTTATGCAATGCTCATGTGAGTAGTTGCATGGATTGACATTGAGTCAAGTCGTGGACTTGTGCTCGGATTCGCTTTTGTGATTTGTTCATGTGCGGTATTGCTCGAAGACGAATGTGGTCGATGACGGACCGGAACTAGGTTCATGGAGGAACTGAGGTTCGGGACTAGGTTCAGGAGGAACTGAGGTCTTGGTGGTCAAGGATGTCATGCGGGACGTTCGGGCTAAGAGAATGGTGCACATGAAGAATGGTTAGTCACGTGAGAATGGCAGGAGGTCATTCGGCGTGCAAAGTGTTAGTCACGTGAGTATGGCGGTGGCCATACGCGTGCAAAGTGTTAGTCACGTGAGTATGGAAGGGTTACCATACGGCGTGCAAGAGTTGTACTCGGCCAGGTTGGGCCAAGTGGAGTTGTGTTGAATCACGGATTCCTTCTAGGAAATAGGAATCGTATTCAGAACTCCTTGTGGGTTGGTGCTTTAAATAGGTGGGGTCTCTGTTGAAAGGCACCAAGGAGAGCTGAGCGCATCAAGCTTTGAGCTTGGTTTTAGGGTTTGTACTCTTTTGATGAGAGTATTTTAGACAAGAAATAAAGATCAATTCTTCCAAGATTTTTATGCGTGCTACTGAACCACGTCGCTACGGTGTTTTCTGTTTTGGTTCTTGTTTGCATGCTTGTTCTAATTCTAGATTGGTTTTTGATCGTTGAGTTTCATCTTGATTTGATCCATCAAAACCGTTCTAGGGTATTGATTTAGAGTTTCTCAAAGTCTAGTTGATCAATCTTTTGTCGTTCTTGTTTAATCTTGAAGTTTTGATTAGATTGATTCTCGTCAAGTTCTGGATCAGCAAGCTTGCGAAGCTCATAACTTTTGATCCGTAAGTCCGATCGAGCTGATTCTTTTTGGGTTCGATTCGTATTGGAATCTAGTTTCTTGTGTCCAAATTTTAGATCAATCTAACGGTTGGATCTCCGGGAATTTGCGTTTTACCGAACCTCTGTCTTTCTGTTTTTGTCGAAAACGAGGCAATTATTTGGTTCTGTTTTGGGGTGAACTTTTAATAGATCAAGAATTTGGTTTTAGCTTCCGCTCAATCATTCACCCCCCCTCTGATTGCTATATTCGTATATTTCGATCCTACAAGTGGTATCAGAGCCAGGTTTCTCTAATCTATCTTAACCGGTGATTAGATCAATGGATCGTTATTCGACAAAACCATGTGTGTTCGATGGTGTTGATTTTCAGTTTTGGAAGGCCAAGATGGAGGCGTTCATCCAAGCACAGGGCTTCACAATTTGGAAGAAGGTCTACAAGCCATATGAAGTCCCTGCAAACGACAACGTCAACGACACCAATCGCACACATGTTGAAGCAAATAGCAAGGCGCGCAACTTGATCATCCAAGGCTTGGGACGCAGCGACTTTGATCGTGTGGTTCATCTTCGATCCGCATATGAGGTATGGAAATCTCTTTGTGATTACCATGAGGGTTCTAACACTGTCAAAGAGGTTTGCCAAGATATTTACAAAAAAGAATACATGCGTTTTGAGATGAAACCTAGTGAATCTATAGATGACTTCTTTGCACGTTTCAATAAAATTCTTAGCAATCTACGTCTTTGTTGGAGTTAGCTACACTGATGCTGAAAATGCTCGACAATTGCTTAGTGCTTTGGACATGTCAGTGTGGGAGATGAAAGTAACATCTATACAAGAATCTACTACCATGAGCACACTCACATTAGATGTTCTTTACTCTAAGTTGAAAACTCATGAGTTGGATGTTCTTGCCAGGAAGGGTAACATTAAATCAATTGCTTTGATCTCTAACCCTAACATGTCAAATGCAAATTCTTCTTCTAGCTTTGCCTTGTCTTCCATGTCTTCTTTAACAGATGAGCAACTTGAAGAGTTTCTGAAGAAGATCTCGCACTACTCTCTTCTCGCTTTAACAAAGCTTTGCAGAATGTGAGAATGAGAAAGAGAGGTGGTCCTCCAAGATGCTATGAGTGTGGTGACCTCAACCATATTCGCACAAATTGTCCTAAGCTTGCAGGAAAAACATCAAAGGAGGAGAAGGACAACAACGACAGAAGGAATGAGAAGAACAGGTTCTCGTCAAATGATAGGAAGAAGAAGAGCTTCATCAACCTCAAGGTGGTTCACAGAGTTCGTTCCGCTCTTGAACAAGTCAATTTGAGCGATGTGGACTCGGAGAGCAGCGAAGATGATGCAACTCCAAGCAAGCATGATTTGATAGGATTATGTCTCATGGCAAGCAGCAAGGATAGCTTCACCGAGGCGACCACGACAAAGAATCGCAATGAGGTAGATCCCTCTTATGATGAATTAGCTATTCTTTGTTGCTCGTCTTGGAAAATTGCTTGACAAACGTGATAAGAAAATTAAGAAACATGATTTCATTATTGAATCATTGAATGCTGAAATTGCTAGACTTAAGACTTTGATTCCTAGTGATGATACTTGCAAATCATGTGACTTAATTTACAATGAGCTCACCTTGCTTAGGAAAGAACATGCTCTTTTGTTGCATCTAAATGAGAAAAATGAGAAGCATGTTGTACATGCTAGCTGTTCCACTGATGATTTGCATAGTTCAACTTCTTGTTCTAAATGCTCAACTCTTGAATTAAAATTGAAAGATGCAAATGCCAGGGTTTCTCAATTAACTGATAATTTGCTTTCACATGAAATTCTCTCATGCTCAACTTGTCGCAAGCAAAAAGGAAAAGTAGATATTCCCTGCAACAATTGTTTAACTCTTGCTAAGAAAGTTGATTACCTGCAAAACTCTTTGGAACTTTTCATTAATGGCAAGAAAAAGTTGAACATGATTTTGGATCAATCTAAGGTTAGCACAAACAAGAGAGGTTTAGGTTTTGATCCTTATGCCACATATGAAACTAAACCTGGCACTGTTGTTCAGGCTCCTTGCAAAATTGAGTTATCTAATGAGCCTAAGAAAATTGCTTTTCAATCTGCTGGTTTTTTATCTTCTACTATGATGAATGCAAAATGTGCTTTTACTGTTAAAGCTAAACATCATGTCAAGTACACTTGCACTCATTGTGGTAGAGATGGACACTTAGTAGATTTTTGCTTTAGACTAGCCAAACAGCAAAAGAAGGAAAGAACTGAGGCTAGGTCAAATTTCAGCAAAGCACATTTTTATGCGCCTAGAGTGATGAAAACACCTTCTGTTCCTACAAACATGGGAAAAGGCAAATCTGATTTTTTGCATAAAAATTATCGTGTTGTACCCATCTTGTTGTGCGTCGTGTGTCTCAAGATCGATTCCCAAAAGTCTCATTCCTAACCCCAGTACTGAGGCCTCGACATGTTTTGCTATGTAGGCTTCTCGCGCAAGGAAGGAGAACATATGGCTAGTGGATTCCGGATGCTCACGCCACATGTCCGGTGATAAGAATTGGTTCTCCTCCTCACTCGTGCATCTCGTCTTTGAAAGTGTTACTTTTGGAGATGCTTCTTCCTCTTCTGTTGTGGCAAAAGGTACAATAAAGGTAAGTGACAAGTTTATGTTCAAAGATGTGGCTCTTGTTGAAAATTTGAAATATAACTTGCTTTACATCTCACAAATGCTTGATGAAGATCTTGAGATAAGCTTTAAGAAAAATGAATGCAAAGTGCTAGATGCTTCAGGTGATCTTGTGTTCAAAATTTCTCGTTTTGGAAGAGTCTTTAAAGCTGATTTTGATGCATCACCTTCTTCTAAGCATAGGTGTCTAATTGCCAATGTTTCTAAAGATTTATTCTTTTGGCATCGTAGACTTGGTCATGTTGGTTTTGATCATCTTACTCGTGTAAGTGGTTTAGATCTTATACGTGGCCCCGCCTAAGCTTAAGGGTGATAGCAATCTAGTATGTTCTTCTTGTAGACATGGTAAGATGATTGCAGGTTCACATCCACCTCTTACCATGATGATGACAAACGCTCCAGACAGCTTCTACATCTTGATGCGATTGGACCATCTCGAGTTCAATCCTTTGGAGGCAAGCGGTATGTGCTTGTGATTGTTGATGATTTTTCTAGATACTCTTGGGTGTATTTTATGGCATCTAAGGATGAGGCTTTTAGTCATTTTAGAAGTCTTGTTCTTAGGCTTTACGTTGACCTGACCAGGAGCTCTCAAAGCTATTAGAAGTGATAATGGAACTGAATTCAAAAATACTTCCTTTGATCTCTTTTGTACTGAAAAAGGAATTGATCATCAATTTTCATCTCCTAGAGTGCCTCAACAAAATGGTGTAGTCGAAAGAAAAAACAGAACGTTAGTTGAGATGGCTAGAACCATGTTAGATGAATATCTCTCTCCTAGAAATTTTTGGGCTGAAGCTATTTCAACTGCTTGTTATGTTTCAAACCGTGTGTTTTTGAGATCAAAATTGGGTAAGACTCCATATGAGCTTCGGTTTGGACATAGACCTTCTGTTTCTCACTTTCGAGTTTTTGGATGCAAATGTTTTGTCTTGAAATCTGGAAATCTTGATAAATTTGAAGCTAGATCAACTGATGGCATTTTTCTTGGATATCCTGCTCATACTCGTGGCTATCGTGTGCTTGTTTTGGAGACTAACAAAATTGTGGAAACTTGTGAAGTTACTTTTGATGAGGCTAGTCCAGGCACTAGTCCAAGTGATGCACAAAGCATACATTCGTGGGGAGAAAATCTTTGAAGATGATGATGATGTTGAAGATGAGGTCTTGACTCTTCCTAATGCACAACAAGATGTAGCACCTTTGGCACCTACTACTACATCACCTCTGACTAACCATCCTCAAGCTACAACATCATCTGTACATGCTGAAAATGAAGAAGGAGAAGGAGAAGTCTCAAAAGCCAATGCTCCTTGCACATTCAAAAATGCATCCATCTGAACAAATGATTGGAGACCTAAATGAGAGAGTCACTCGATCCAGGTTTATTCATTCGACACTCATGCTCATTCTCGCTTTAGTTGCTTCTTTTGAACCCAAAGATATATCTCATGCATTATCTCGACGAATCTTGGATTAATGCCATGCATGAAGAATTAGAGAATTTTGAACGAAATAAAGTTTGGAAACTTGTCTCACCACCTCCTGATTTTAATGTTATTGGAACTAGATGGGTTTTCAAAAATAAACAAAGTGAGGATGGTGTTGTTGTTAGAAACAAGGCTAGATTGGTTGCTCAAGGTTACACTCAAATTGAAGGCTTAGATTTTGATGAAACCTTTGCCTGTTGCTAGAATTGAAGCCATTAGAATCCTTTTAGCTTTTGCTGCATCCAAAGGTTTCAAATTGTATCAAATGGATGTGAAAAGTGCTTTTCTTAATGGCTACATAAATGAGGAGGTTTATGTCAAGCAACCACCTGGTTTTGAAAATCCAAAGTTTCCAAATCATGTGTTCAAACTATCAAAAGCTTTGTATGGTTTGAAACAAGCCCCTAGAGCATGGTATGATAGGCTAAAAACCTTTTTACTTGAAAAAGGTTTTTCAATGGGAAAGGTTGACAAAACTCTCTTTTTACTCAAACAAGGCAATGATCAACTATTCGTTCAGATTTATGTTGATGATATTATCTTTGGTAGTTCCTCTCATGTTTTAGTGTCTGAGTTTTCAAGAACAATGAGGAAGGAGTTTGAGATGAGTATGATGGGTGAGTTGACATACTTTTTGGGATTTCAAATCAAGCAAACAAAGGATGGTACCTTTGTACATCAAAGCAAATACACAAAAGACTTGTTGCATAGATTTGGGATGGAAAACAGCAAACCAATCATGACACCTATGGAAAGCAATTGCACACTTGATCCGGATGAAGATGGTGAGCCGGTTGATCAAAAGGAATATAGAAGCATGATAGGTTCACTTTTGTACCTCACTGCATCAAGGCCGGATATACAATTTGCTGTATGCTTGTGTGCTCGTTTTCAAGCTTCCCCACGTGCTTCACATCGACAAGCTATCAAGAGGATTTTCGAGGTATCTTCATGGAACTCAAGATTTTGGCATTTGGCTTTGCTTCCTCATGCATTAGTTTGAGATCTTTTACGATGCTGATTTTGGAGGATGTAGAATTGATAGGAAAAGCACTTCTGGTTCATGTCACTTCTTGGGAAATTCTCTCATTGCATGGTCATCTAGAAAGCAATCTTACATTTGCACAATCAACTCTTGAATCTGAATATGTGGCTGCGCTAGTTGTTGTTCTCAAATTCTTTGGATAGTAGCTACACTTAAAGATTATGGGGTTAATTTGGATAGTGTTCCTCTTGTGTGTGATAACACTAGTGCAATTTGCATTGCTAAGAACCCTGTACAACACTCTAGAACAAAACACATTGACATCGATTTCACTTTCTTAGAGATCATGTTGAAAAAGGCAACATTGTGCTTCATCATGTGGAATCTTGAACATCAATTGGCAGACATTTTCACAAAACCTTTGTCTTCTTCTCGTTTTGCTTTTATTCGGGAGAACTTGGGATTGTTCATCCAATGGGTTTGTTTTGAGGGAAGTTTCCTTGCCAAGTTTTTCACTTGATGAGCTCACTTTATCATATTTCTTTATATGTTATGTAATTGAGCTAATATATGATAATCTAATTGTCTCATTTGAACTAAAAATGACATTGCGGAATTCCACAGTCTGATTGCCTATAGCTAAATACTCTGTGATATCTTACTCTTCTAGGCTTGATATTGAATCCTCTTGACAAATTTGGGCTATGAAGCAAGTGTGGTTTCAACTTTACTCTTTCATAAGACCCTTTAATCACTTTTGCATGTTTACAATCAAAGAAAAAGGGAAAAGAAAAGGGAATCAATATAAAAAAGGGGTGTTAAAAGCAAAAGCTTCAAGTTGTATGCTTGAGCATGCTTTCCTTAAAAAATAAGATGTATGCTTCAAGCATGCCATTCCCTCAAAGATAAGATGTATGCTTCAAGCATGCCACTCCTAGAAAATAAAAGAAGTATGCTTCAAGCATGCCACATGCGATTTATTGTTTAAAGATTAAATTGGTCTACTAGATTGGAGTTGCAACTACTTGCTCGCCCTAAGTTGTTAGTTGCTTCAATTTTTAAAGCCTTGCTTTTTCTGCTAAGATCTTGCTTAGTACTTGGCTATAGTTGACTAAATTGAGGTTGAGATGCATGTCATTCCCTAACTTGTTAAAATCACTTCAAGATCATGTATTTTGCATATTATGTGATATATAAGGTTATATGATCGGATGAGCTCATCTTTTCCTATCTTGGCACTCCCTTGTTTCTCCTTGTGAAATCTTTGCTACAGGAAAAATTTTGAACCTGTTCTCTCTTTTTACTCTTGATGAATCCATTGTCAAAGGGGGAGAAATTTGGAAATCGTTGAAAAGTTAGTTTAAGGAAAAAGAGGGAGAAGAATAAGGGGGAGTTGTTTTTGGAAATTGGAGTTGTTTTTGGAAATTTGAGAAGTTTGGAGAATTTTGAAATTTTGGCCACATTACACATTCACACACATTTTACTTCTCAGGGGGAGATTTTGTTTTGCCATTTTGGTCAAAGGGGGAATTCTGTGTTTTCTTACCTTGGTCTTTGATTCTTTGGATTTTAAAATCTTTTGTAAAGTGAATGCCAAATGTTCAATTCTAAGTGGTGTTGCCAATGTTTTCATCAAGGGGGAGATTGTGAAATCATGTGCTGAAAAATTGGCTTTGAACTGAAAAATTAACTTAGATTTGAATTTGCAAAATGTGTTTGTTCATGGGTTTTGACAATTGACAAGAAACAGTAAGTTTTGCCTTGGCGCCGGATCAATCCTAAAGAAAACAGTAAGTTTCCCATCTACGACGGACAAACTTTCTTGGTCCTTTGTAAACATGCTTTTTGACAACCTCTTTCTTCTATGTACAACGGACAAAGTTTTTGTGTCCGTCGTGAACATGATTTTGAGCGCATGAGCCAAACCCTATTTTCCAAGAATCCAGTAAGCTACGCATGTACGACGGACAAAGTTTTTGGGTGCATCGTGAACGGCTTTGAGGATTGATTTCGCATGTACAACGGACAAAGTTTTTGGGTCCGTTGTGAGCGTGTTTTCACCTAATGTTTTCTTCTTGGGCCGAGAGTTTCACATGTACGCCGGACAGAGATTTCTTGTCCGTCGTGAATGGACTTTTTCTAGGGTTTTTATTTCTTGTCCGTTGTGAACGTGTTTTTCTCAGTTTGGATGTTTTGCAAGAATTGAAATGGTTTGACCTTGAGATTATGAAATTTGTGATGATTTCATGATGTGTGTTTTGAAGTGGACTTTATGCAATGCTCATGTGAGTAGTTGCATGGATTGACATTGAGTCAAGTCGTGGACTTGTGCTCGGATTCGTTTTGTGATTTGTTCATGTGCAGGTATTGCTCGAAGACGATTGTGGTCGATGACGGGACCGGAACTAGGTTCATGGAGGAACTGAGGTTCGGGACTAGGTTCAGGAGGAACTGAGGTCTTGGTGGTCAAGGATGTCATGCGGGACGTTCGGGCTAAGAGAATGGTGCACATGAAGAATGGTTAGTCACGTGAGAATGGCAGGAGGTCATTCGCGTGCAAAGTGTTAGTCACGTGAGTATGGCGGTGGCCATACGGCGTGCAAAGTGTTAGTCACGTGAGTATGGAAGGGTTACCATACGCGTGCAAGAGTTGTACTCGGCCAGGTTGGGCCAAGTGGAGTTGTGTTGGATCACGGATTCCTTCTAGGAAATAGGAATCGTATTGAGAACTCCTTGTGGGTTGGTGCTTTAAATAGGTGGGGGTCTCTGTTGAAAGGCACCAAGGAGAGTCGAGCGCATCAAGCTTTGAGCTTGGTTTTAGGGTTTGTACTCTTTTGATGAGAGTATTTTAGACAAGAAATAAAGATCAATTCTTCCAAGATTTTTGCGTGCTCTGATAACCACGCCGCTACGGTGTTTTCTGTTTTGGTTCTTGTTTGCATGCTTGTTCTAATTCTAGATTGGTTTTTGATTGTTGAGTTTCATCTTGATTTGATCCATCAAAACCGTTCTAGGGTATTGATTTAGAGTTTCTCAAAGTCTAGTTGATCAATCTTTTGTCGTTCTTGTTTAATCTTGAAGTTTTGATTAGATTGATTCTCGTCAAGTTCTGGATCAGCAAGCTTGCGAAGCTCATAACTTTTGATCCGTAAGTCCGATCGAGCTGATTCTTTTTGGGTTCGATTCGTATTGGAATCTAGTTTCTTGTGTCCAAATTTCAGATCAATCTAACGGTTGGATCTCCGGGAATTTGCGTTTTACCGAACCTCTGTCTTTCTGTTTTTGTCGAAAACGAGGCAATTATTTGGTTCTGTTTTGGGGTGAACTTTTAATAGATCAAGAATTTGGTTTTAGCTTCCGCTCAATCATTCACCCCCCCTCTGATTGCTATATTCGTATATTTCGATCCTACACTAACCGTATCCGGAACGACTTGTATTCGCTCCGTATTCGTGACCGAAGTAATCCGTATTCGTATTCGAATCCGGCACTGTCCGTATCCGATTATGTATCCGAGAAAAAATTTGGAATAAGATACGGGATAAACGAAATCCGTCCGTATCCGCTCCGTTTGCACCCCTATTGTTGAGTACTGTTGTGTACTCACTCTTGCTTAAACCCAACTCTTTCAGAGTTCCAAAAAGCTGGAGATTACCAAGAAATCGTAGATGGCGATTTTGGTTTGGTTTTAAGGTATTAGTCTTTTGCTTAGGCCTGCATGTGCGGTGTTTTGGTTGTAATCTATTTGGGCCCCGCTGAGCCCCTTTTTGTAAAACTTGGCTGCTAGCCTTATATTTAATAAAAAGAGTTGATATTCATCTATTGTCTGGCAAAGTGTGGTTGGTTCCCGACAGATAATCTTCCTGGGTAGTTGTTGTGATATTTAGACACGCCCCTGAAAAGGCGGTCCATAACATAATACCCGTTGTACCGACGAAATTGATAATATCGTCTATTAAATTTACATGTGTATATTTGATGATAATACTATATATTTAGAGTAATATTATAAGTAAAATTTAGTATATATAATTAAATATATATTCTTATAAATATATACTATTATATTAAACCTAAAATAATACGAGCCATTCAAAAACCGATATAGCTATTTGACAAGTATGCTGGTGACTGCCATTTTCAGCGATGTTCGTCCATTTGTTGGTTTGCACGTCAATATGCCAGCATTCCATCGATCTTTAATTAATGTGGATCCATATACCCATCCTGGGTCTATCAATTTTTTTTTTTAACTTTATGAATAATACTGCTTTACAAAAAGAAAAAACTCTGATAAAAAAGTATACGCAACAGTGGTGGATCCAGATTAGGGCCATTGAAAATCGCTCGATTTCCGTCTATATCGACACGGCTCGGCTTCTAAAACTGTTCGGTAAACCAGTCTAATTCAAAAAATTCAGAAAACTTAATACGACGTAAATCAGTCAAAAATCGACCGCCAAAAAAGCTAAACTATTCCATTTTTCATGAAAATCTACTGATCCTCCATGCAAACGGTCGATTTATTATTATTATTATTTAAAAAAATTGATTTTTAAACTCTTCGATTTCGAACGATTTTTTACTATTTTTTGGCTTGATATTGCTGATTTTCGAATTTCAAATTTCAAACAATTTTCTCTAAATTGATTTTTTGAACCCAAATCCGGATTAAAACAAGGCATCGCCATCCATTTCCTCGCCGGGTGCCACCACCTCAAAGCGCGTCGATAGGGTTTGGTCGCTCAATGAAATAATAATTATATATTTAAGTTCTCTAAGTTTTAATTTCTTTATTGTTGTGCCTTTATTTAGACTATCTCCAGCAATTTCCCTCCATTCTATTCCCTTCCCCATATTCATTCCCTTTATTTCCTACTATCTCCAGCAGCATCCCCTCAGGGGATTTGTGAAGGGATTGGAGAGAGAATCCTTTTCTAAACAGATTCACTGTTTGAATCCCTTCCGAAGGGAATCGTAAAAGGAATCCGCTGGAGCACTTGGAATCTGTTCGTCAAGGGATTTGGAGGGGAAGGGAAGCTGCTGGAGATAGTCTTAGACAATTGCACAATGAACTAATAAAAGGGACCCTTTCCGAATGGAATAATTGATAATTTACTTATATTATTGATTATTTGTCTTATGATATCTCACTGATATGTGAGCCCTCAAACCACATGTCGTTTACATATATAGAGCAAATAATCAATTGCACTAACTAAAATAGATGAAATGATCAATTCTCCTTTTTCGAATACGCTAGGTGCATTAAACACTCATGTTACCCATGTACATAGCGACGGCATTCAAACGACGATCTCTTCAAGGATCCTACGGATGAACAAGCTGTATGAAATTATGATCGTAAGTTAGGATGATTGCTCAGTAGAACTTCTGAATAAATAAATCAAGATGATTGCTTAGTAGAACTTCTGAATGAATAAATCAAGGGGCAGAGAACACCACGCAAGAATACCATTTGTAAATATATGTTCTTGTTCGTATATCTTTATCCGTTTTCGACTCGAATCCGTCACATATCTGTCTCATATCCGTATCCCGATTAACCCAGATTCGTATCCGTATCCGGTAGCTTCGTATCCGTATCCGGTAGCCCGTATCCGGTTCCGAATTCGGAAAAAAATATATCATGATACGGAAAAAACAATATCCGTCCATATCCGATCTGTTTTCACCCCTAGATACCACCGAGCTGCCAATCCACGAAAGATGTAAGTGGATCTCCCGCTATTCGAACGTGGAAAAGAAACCATGATGTAAGATGTAATAGTAAAACCTATTAGTTACTTTATCTCTCATTTATTTCATTTAAAGTAAGTTAAAAATCAGCTTGTATAATAACGATCTCTAAAGATTGTCTCTAGATGCTGTGCAACAACTATCTCTTCTCTCTTGTATATAAATAATATAGCTATATTTCTGTGCAAAACTGGCTATTAAATAAGAGACAGCTCTATTCTTTCTCCTCTTTTCTCATCCTTTCATATGGGATAAAACTGACTATAAAGATTAATAGTTACTTGCTCTAAGTACCGATTGTGATACTGGCATAGGGCCTTCAATTCCAAACGTATACGTACGACAACAAAATTAACACAAATATTCCAACCGAACCATTGACCCCTTGCATGTATAACTTCATTCTTAATTAATTTGATCATCCACAAGCTCAGCATACAGCATAGTTACAAGCTAGGAAAGGTGTGTACAGCCTTTGACCCACTAGTACTATGCTAATATATACTACTGATACTAGTATACTACTAGTCTAGTATGCATGTATACGGCATATACATACATGGATCAAAGCATGCAAAATCTGACAGCTCCAAGAAAATTATTAAGAGCAGTAGCTCTCTACAAACGTGCTTGATCCATGGGCAAACATATATGTACTACTGTAGCACGAACACACTTCATACTTGGAACAAAAAAAAAGGTGCCAATTGAACTGGCTAGTTGACATGCGCGCAGGAACTGTTAACACCTAAGGACACTTCCGCACGTAGCTGAGCTGCTAGTAGGCGACGCCGGTCACCGGACGCGCGTACCCGTAGTCCGGCGTGGCGGCGGTGAGGCTCTGCTGCGTGCGCAGCTGCTCGTAGAACTTCTTGATGAACTCCTCCGCCTCGCGGTCCACCTGCCCGCCGTCATCCGCCGCCGCGTCGTCCCTCAGCGGGAACGGCGAGTCGGTGATCCGAAGCTGCCTCACCGGGGCCGGGCTGCGGCCGAAGCTCGACCACAGAGCGGGGGACGGCGTCGCCGCCACGGCGAGGGGCGCCGGGCCGTCGTTGCTCAGCTGCTGCTCGTTGTTGAGGATCTCGAAAACCCTGGCAATGTCGGCCGCGTCGTAGTTGTACCACCCGGGCTCGGCGCCGTTGGCGCCGCGGTGGCTGCGGCGGTGGCGGCGGCGCTTGCTGGTGGGGATGAGGTGGAGGGAGCGATAGGACGGGGTGTTGCCGCAGCTGAACTCCACCTCGTGGCCGACGCCGCGCGGGTCGTAGACGGCGAGGGCCGGGTCGTGGGCGCGGCACGGGAACGACTGCGGCGGCGCCTCAGCTGCCGCCGCCGTGGAGTTGGCGTGGTCGTCGTGGCTGTGGGTGGTCATGAGCTTGCCGAGGACCTTGCCGGCGATCTTGCCGCGGTGGAGGTCCATGGCCAGCTTCCGCTTGGACACGCCCTTGCGGAGCATGAACAGCACGGCGCGCACCACGTGCCACAGCCGCCGAGCCATGCTCGAATCGATCGGTGTCTCTTAGTTTGCTTGCAAGTTGCAACTCTTCTCTTCTTGCAAGTGATTTTGGTGTCGTTGGGATCGAGAGAGAGAGAGAGATATTCTCTGTGGCCTTGTTTGTGGGTTATGTTTTGGCACGAGTAAGAGGGTGGGTGGAGGTGAGGGGGTATTTAAAGGTGGGGGTGGCCTTCGAAGGAAAAGAAATGTCCATGGCAGGTTTTCTTTAGGATTTTTATTTAGTGGTCGGGGCAGGTTCATAATATTGATGAAAATTACGAGAAAATTGTGATTTTTAGTTGTATCGAAGGGGTACGATATCTAAAATCAACTGATAAATCAGTTAAAATTTAAAAAATTTATGGGACTTAAATATTGCAATAATCAATGAAAATCGAGAGAAAATCGCTCAAAAAATAGCTTTGAGAAACAATCAACTTGCCAGTCAAAATCGAGAGAAAATCGGTCAAAATCGAAAGATTTTTTCTTTAAAATTTTGGATTTCAAAACCTTGCAATTTCTAACAATTTTCGAGTGATTTTTTTTATAATCGAAAATCATGCAATTTTCTTAAATAAGATAATTTAAACCTGGTTGGAGCTTTGTTGTTTGGAATTGCTGGTTGTGCAAGATTACATGGGTCACTTAATGTTGAACATGTTCTAATTTTTATGAAGGTTTAAACTTTTAAGTGATATGAATGTGTAGTCCATGAAAAAGGCTGAATATGAATCTGGCTAGTTGTATGTATGTATGTATGTATGTATGTATGTATGTATGTATGTATGTATGTATGTATGTATGTTTCTTACTCTAGTGCAGTCGGTAATCTCATGTATACTATGATTTGCGCTGGACCAGATTTAGCTCATTCGTTAGTTCAGTTAGCAGATTTATGTATAATCCTGGAAAAGATTTAGCTCATTCTGTTGATGCAGTTAAGTGGAATCTTCGTTATTTGAAAGGGTTTCTAATGTTAGCTTGATGTTTGATAAGAATAAAGTGCAGACAAATGACGTTTTTGGGTTTGTTGATTCTGATTATACTGGTGATCTTGGCAAAATAAGATCAATTAGAAGGCATCCTTACAGCCTATTGCCCCCTGTTTTTACTACTGAAGCGAGGTATGTTTCAGCTATTGAAGGTGTTAAGGAAGCTATTTGGTTCCAAGATCTGGTTTCTAAATTTGGTATTAAACATGATACTCTCACTTTTATTGTGATAGCCAGAGTGCTATTTGTTTGACTAAGAATGATATGTATATTGCCAAGTACATTGATATCAAGTACCACTTTATTCGTGATATTATTGCTGAAGGATAAATTATTGTGAGAAAGATACATACTGATGATAATACTGCAGATATGCTCGCCAAGGCACTTTCAAATACTAAGTTCAAACATTGCCTAGACTTGGTTGGCATTCATGGTACTTAATTACCCTTCGGGGTTTTATGGAGATAATTTTATTATGGATTTTGAGTCAAGAAGGGTTTGTTAGAGATATTCACAAATTCCTTAATATCCATATCTTTCTATATAACAAATCCTTCCTTACTAGGACCCTCTATTTGTATGTGCACTATTTCGGTTCAATGTACATGTAAATAGGGGGTGACATTATATAGCCAAGTAGAGAGTCCTAGTAAGGAAGGATTTGTTATATACAAAGATATGGATATTAACGAATTTGTGAATATCTAAGATAGTTGTGAAATTGGATCCCTTGTCATTGACAGAAGGCAGAAGCAACAGGGAAGTGCTGTTTGGGCCTTACCAAGCCATCGGATCATTAAGGCCATGTTTGGATGGGCTAAAACTAATTGTTAGCTGACTAATGGCTAGAGCTAATTGTTAGCCAGCTAATAATTAGTCCATCTAAAATTAGCACAGGGCTGTTTGGATACATGACTAATGGTTGGGCTAATTTCTTAGAAAAGTCATGTCTGCCCCCTCATAATGGGTGAGGAAATGAGGATAAGGCCAGCGCGAGGGTATTTCAGACTTTTTCCAGCGTGTTACATGCTATTAGCCCAAATTAGCTCCTCCCCATCAACTAATGGACTAATTGTTAGCTAAGAGGTTGGCTAAAAATTAGCCTACCTATTAGTCTTCCTGTTTGGATAGACTAGAGCTAATTTTTAACCAGCTAATAATTAGTCCAGGGATCCAAACATGGCCTAAGCTATGCACGGCCACAGTGGAAGCAAAAGAGAGCATCTGAGTAACTGGTGAGAAGGACCCTAAAATCCCGCCTTCCTTGGTCCTGCGCGTCCATTTTGAATCGAAGGTCTCCATGGCCATACTATTCGTTCATTTTTACACAACATGATCCAATTACTACAATGGTTGCAATGCGCATGCAGAATTGCAGATAGTGTATCGGTGACTACAAGGCAATATATGAATATTTGACTACGGGGTAAGAAGGAAAGATGAACAAGTTAAATTTCTCAGATAAATATGTAAGAAGAGTAGTATTTTTTTTTCCCATTTGTGTTGTTGTTCAAGAGGAACTATATCTATTTTTGCAAGAAATGAAACTTGTTGATGGAGCACATCATTGCATAGCTAGCCCTTAATTTGTCCAAAGTGGTGTGTTCAAGATGATATTTTAGTCAAATTCAAAATATTGACATAAATGGTCCAAACATCTAAAATATATATATATAATTTTTTTCCTTTACCTTATCGGTGGATGGAAGTTGTCAGCGTGGATGCCAAGAATGGCTCAGAGAGTGCCTAGTAAGATTAAAATCTCGAAGCAAATAGGAATAAACCATAGAAAGGTGATAATTTGGCAACCGCAACTAGGAGAAGGTTGTTTACCTCCTGCTCTAGTGCTCTACCCATTTTCTAAACCTCTCCATGGAGCGTACAGAAGGAGGATTTGGCTCAGCTCACGCACAATTGGTGCGGGCGGAATTGAATTAAATGGTAAGCCTAGTAACCAGCTAAGGAAAGTGTTACAAGGAAAAGGAGGTGATTAAGGGCTTTCTATACGAGCCCTATACACCAAATATGGAGAATACAATGCCAAGAATAGAGGATTACATGCTATCTTTGACACCCCCCCGCAGTCACAGCGAGAGGTTCCCGAACGCAGAGGCTGGACCGAAAATCCTCAAAGAGCTGAACTGGTAATCCCTTGGTCATGATGTTGGCAAACTGATGTGTGGACGGCACGTGGAGAACGCGGACTTGGCCAAGAGCTACCTTTTCACGGACGAAGTGGATGTCGATCTCGATGTGCTTCGTGCGCTTGTGCTGGACAGGATTAGCCGAGAGGTAGACGGCACTGACATTGTCACAGAACACAACCGTCGTGGAGGTGAGAGGAGCGTGAAGCTCCCCAAGAAGTTGACGGAGCCAACATGTCTCGGCAACTGCGTGAGCAACTGCTCGGTATTCCGCCTCAGCGCTGGAGCGAGAGACTGTGGCCTGGCGTTTGGAGGACCAGGAGACCAAGTTGTTGCCGAAGAAGACACAATAGCCGGAGGTGGAGCGCCTGGTGTCTGGACAGCCGGCCCAATCGGCGTCGGTGTAGGCCGTGAGCGACGTGGAGGAAGAGGCCTGGAGAAACAAGCCGTGGTCGAGGGAGCCTTTGACGTAACGCAGAATGCGTTTGATCAAGGCCATGTGCACGTCGCGGGGGGCGTGCATATGAAGGCACACTTGTTGGACGGCGTAGGAGAGGTCCGGTCTGGTGAGGGTGAGATACTGCAGCGCCCCGGCAAGGCTGCGGTACTCAGTAGCATCTGAGGCGGAAAGAGGGGCACCATCCGTCGAAGAGAGCTTGGACTTGGTGTCAACGGGGGTGGCCGTGGGGTGGCACTCGGACATGCCAGCATGCTGAAGAACATCCACGGCGTACTGGCGTTGTGAGAGGTGAATGCCGGCCTTGGTACGCTTGACTGAGATGCCGAGGAAGTAGTGGAGGGCGCCCAAGTCAGTCATGGCGAACTCTGCATGAAGACGGCGCGAAATGTGCTGGAGAAGACGCGGAGAGGAGGCCGTCAGAATGATGTCGTCGACATAGAGGAGGAGGTAGGCCATGTCGGCTCCATTGTGGTAGATGAACAACAACGTGTCGGAGGCGGATGTAGTGAAGCCGAGGGAGTGAGCGTAGGTGAGGAAGCGATGATACCACGCTCGCGGCGCTTGCTTGAGCCCATAGAGGGACTTGTTGAGGCGGCAGACATAGTCGGGGTGTGCGGGGTCGACGAAGCCGGACGGTTGTTGGCAGTAGACCGTCTCATCAAGGGTACCGTGGAGGAAGGCGTTCTTCACGTCGAGTTGGTGAATAGGCCAAGACTTGCCGACGGCGAGGGTGAGGACGACCCGGATGGTGGAGGGCTTGACAACGGGGCTGAAGGTCTCGTCGTAGTCGATGCCGGGTTGCTGAGAGTAGCCACGAACGACCCAGCGAGCTTTGTGTCGAGCGAGAGTACCATCAGCATGAAACTTGTGCTTGTAAACCCACTTACCGGAGACGACGTTCGTGCTAGGCGGCCGAGGCACGAGCGTCCATGTTGTGTTGTGGACGAGTGCGTCGTATTCATCGCGCATGGCCTGGAACCATGCGGGATCCTGGAGAGCCGAGCGATACGTCTTGGGGATAGGCGAAGCAGCTGAAGAGATCATCGCAGACAAGTTGAAGCGGCGAATGGGTTGGACGATGCCGGCCTTGGCGCGCGTCGTCATGTGGTGTGGACCAGGTGCTGGGCGGGCGACCGACGACGCGGGACGCTGAGGTGCGGATTTGCGATCTGCGCGATTATCAGCTGGCGCATAATCCGCGGGGGATGTGAGCTGGACCGAGTCATGGAGCGTCGCGGAAGGAGCGTCTCCAGGTGGTTTGTGAGACCCTCATTTTTATGTCACTAAGTAACACAAATATGAGGCTCTTAAGTGCTTCCTGTGCCATTCCCATGATCAGTGGCTGGCACGCACAAACACAATTTGGATATTACAGCCACACAAATACACACTTTTATTACATCACAAGTTTTATAGTGTTATTACAATACCAAAAGTAGCAGGAAACTAAAACCATGTCTCATAGTATGCCAACTATTCCATAACTCCACAGGCAACTGCTGAGATGAACCTAGAAAGATCAGTCGTCGCTAAAATTCGCAGGTTCCTCATATTCATTCCCGTCGTTATCGTAATCTTGCTCATTACCTAAAAAAAAAACATTGTTGAAGCAAGTTGAGTACATTGGTACTCGCAAGACTTTGTAGTGTATGCAATTCCTGGAATATATGTAGGCTGAAATAGAAAGTGGGTTTCTACGGTTGTTTTGCATAAAGCGAAAGTTTTGAATGAAGTAATACTGGATAGTAATGGAAAGCGTAAGTAGAATTTTAAAACAGTTTGATAAGTAATTGAGATAACAAGTAATAAAAAGATAATAACATTTTACTCACGGCCCTTTTTTGAGTAAAATAACGAACAAGACCCTCCATGGTCTTATACGAACAAATATAACAATAAGTGACATTTAACAAATGTGAATCACTTTCCAAATCCTTTTATCAAGAGTTTTAGAAAATAGAAAACAAATAACTAATGCTGGTTAGCCAAGTCATCCATGACCGTGGATACGGCTATTCGAATAGTTTTAGACTCTGCAGAGTTTGTACTGCTTTACCCACAAGATATGTTCTCCCTTTTTGCAAGCTATAAGACACACTTCCTTTGGTATGCCCGCGAGGAGTTCATAACGAAACTGTTCGATTACTTGAACCTTAACTTTGCACTAGCCCAGTGACGTTACCCCTGACTATGATGGAAGCAAACAAACGGTGAAGCAATAGTATTTAGAGCCCGCGGCTCAAATGGTACAACAACAGCCCCAATTCATAGCCAGGCGCACACCGTTACAACGGCAGATGCCAACACCTCGGTGATGACACCTCCCTCGAGCAAACCAATACCCGGAATGCTTGTGCTACAACTGCCTACCAATGTGCAAAGCTAATTCCCAAATAATTTAATAAGTTAAGACTGTCCCAGTCCAGTACTTGTGGATGTACGGTTTACTTGGATCATGCAACACTACGTTCGGTCCTCAAAGTGACATGGGCGATACTCCACCCTAGCTACGTACACGTTAAAACATGTACAATCGGCTATTGCCAATAATCACCCACGTCAAAACAGTAGTTTTATTTTCATTTTTATCAAACTACCAGTATCCTTTACTGCTTAAATAAACCATAAAAGATTTCATAAAGAATGATGTGTGGGTGTAAACATTTCCAACTTTGACCTAACGCAGTGCTAAGCATTTGCAGGTTAATAAACGATTATACCCAGTTTAAAGAACTTAACCAGTCCTATGGTTTTCATGGATCGTATGTCAACGTGATTAAGGGAATCCATCAATTTGGGTTATAACTACCAAGTGACCAAAATAATAATTTATCAAATTATGAGCATGCAGGGAGATTCTTAATCACATTTTATCTGGTTGTAAAATCTGGGTTCAAGAATGATCAAAGGGGTGCTTGCCTTGCTCCTCGGCGGTGTAAGCTGGATCTGTGTCGTCGATAGCGTAGTCGGTAATCTCAGCGTCTATACGTCGATTAAGAACATGGCAAAAAGAATACTTCAATATCGATGAAGAAGCAAATACACAACCAATAAAGATAGCAACTAAAAGATTCAAATGAAGTCACTCCAAATCAACCAATGATGGCAATTACTTAATCAATCCAAATTAATCAAGTCATAAAATTTTGGTTCTAAGGGCAAAAGCTTAATGACATACAACATGACTACCTTTCTTTATGTATTATTTCATTTTAATTTACAAATTCAGGAAGCTAAGATTGTAAAATTGAATTTAATGAAATTCATTTCCAGGGTGTGGTGTTGATTGCACTAATACTAGTTAGTATATAAGCAACCTTAGTCATGTCAAAAGATAGCAACATGGTGAATCCTAACTTTTATCTTACTAACTGGTTCTAATCAGTGTAATGAGCACAAAGAAACAAGTTTCATTCATTTTGGATCATTTTTGAGTAAGTTATTGCAACTATATTAAATTTATATATTATGTAAAGTCCTAACATGAAATTTTCACAAACTAACTCCAAATCCAAATCTAATTATATATTTGAGTAGTATTTAACCTAAGGATTCCAACAAAGTTGGTTTCACTCAATTTGGACTTTATTTGCAAAATCTCTATATGCTACATATTCAAATTTCACTCTTTAAATTTAAATTCAAGTTTAAATTGCTAAACAAGTTTAAGATATTTTTGCAGATTATGAAACTACAGGATTTATAATGAATTTAGAAATTTATCTCATTCGTTTTGGAGCTATAGTTTAAAAGTTATGGAAATTTGAATTATTTCGGTTTAATTAACACAGAGAAACAAGGAAATACGCTTTCCTTAAAGGAAAGCGCACTTCAGCGTTTTTGCGCGGGCTGGCTTTGAACTTAGATTGCAGTCGGCCGAAATGAGACCAGAGGGCAGCGACTGCGTATGAAAGCACATCACTGGCGCTGGCGATCATGCATGGCCCGTGACGGGCAATGGAGAGGTGCACGCACACGCGGATGACAACTTTGGCCCACAAAGCAGTGAGCCAGAGCAGAGGAGGTGGCCGACGGCCTCATCGGCGATCAACCGGCGGCGTCGATCGACTTTGGCCGGTAGCAATAGCTTCACAGGATCATGGCGAACCTAGGGGACAACTTGGACATGGGTGGTGTTCGGAGGAATTGAGCTCTCGGCGCTGGACGGCGGCGCTCCACGGCGGCGCAAGGTGTGGCGGTGCTACGGTTCATCCGGAGCCGAATGATTATGCGTATAAGCTCTAGGAGGTCCTAGGGACTCTATTGGTACACTTAACTCGAAGGAAGAAGGGACGGGTAGCGTTCTCACCGTGCGGCGGCGATGACGGAAGAGGTCTCACGGTGCGGGATATCTCCGAGCTGCTTTGGGCTGCAAGAAGGTGCGCAAAAGGTTCGTGAGTATCCAAGGATGCTCTAGGATCAAACAATTTGGACGCGCCCTTACCGAGTCAAGCGAATTTGGAATTTCCCCCAAATCGGCTTCGCCGGCAACGGAGAAGATAGGCTCGGTTTGTATGATTTTGAGCGTGATATAGAAAATGGTTGGTTGCTCCGGGTTCAACTGAGTTTGGAGGCACTATCCGTTCCTTTAAATAGGCGGGGAAAGGCGGTAACGAGTGGGTTGGCTCAGAGAAGAAATGGCGGCAGTCTCGGCTCGGGTTCTCTGGAACTCCCTTCGGCTTGGCCAAGGGTCAGGAGGAGCTGGCGCAGCAGCTGGCTGAGGCGGCCTCGAGACGCGCGAGATTGCGGCGGGTAGACGACAAAGACGGAGGCGGTAAGGGTTGGCTCCATCGAGAGTGAGAGAGAGCAGAGAGAGAAAGACAGAGATGAAAAGAGGTGGAAGATGGAGCTGACACGGGAGGGGCCACAAGTCAATGGAACTGGAGGGAGGAAAGAAAGGAGGAGGCTGACGCGTGGGCTAGGAACCCTCTGGGTCCCTGTCGGCAGCGGTGCCAGCACGCGCGTCACTGGACGCGTGGACCCACACGCAAGGGAAAAGGAGAGAGCTCTAGTTCCTTCCTCCAGACAGCACAGCAACCAAATTAATACCGGGGTCATTTCAAGTCCAGATTTTTCGAAACTTTTTGACCAAGCTAACGGCTAAGATATCTACTCCCAGTAAAATTTTGGGGTTAAAATGTGCTACCATTTATTTACTAAAAATCTGACAGTAGCTTCTGCACATGAAATCCAACTCGATTTTCAGCTTGGTTAAGGGGCTAAATCAACCTATTTAATTTTGAAATTTTTACTGGAGGTGTGATTGTACATCAAGGTTCTACCATAAAAATTTCATCACTAAATTCACAGTATTTATTTTTCCAAAATTCTTTTACTCGTTTCTGCAGCATTTCAAAACTGTGTTGTTTAATTGGTAATAATTAGTTAAACCACTTATAAATTTTTGCAGATTTTTATGGATGAAGGTGATATGTCTGAGGTATTGTTATAAAAATCTCAAGGTCTAGATTGCTCCACATTTCTCTTTAAAAATCTGACATGGGTCTGGCCAGAGATAAGATTCATCATTTTTAATTGTTTTCTTTATCAATAAATGCTTACACATGGTCTTTTGACCATCTAGGGATATCTTCTAGGGTTTGGCCAGGTTATACAAAATTTTTATCATGGTAATTCCATTTCTTACCATTTTACCATTTTCTCTTTTATTTGATTTCAATAACCATTTCAATCAACAACAATTCAACAAAAGCACATAAAATCAAGAAATAAAGAAAGGAAATGATTTCACATTTTTAATATTTTATTTTTGAACCTTTATAAATTTGAGGATGTTATATGGTTCTCCATCTTCGGTAAGGACACACCATGGGTCTTCACGTGAGCAACTAGTGGTTGCATCACGTAAGCCTGCAGGCAGGTTTCCAGCCATATCACGCATGCATGCATGAAGGTCTCCAGCCGCTCTAACTGGATGTGTACTCCCACGCGCGCATGCATGTGATGACGGCGCGAGGTCTTTAGTCGGACGCGGACGCTCAGAACTGGCGCTTGGTGCGCTTGATGACACGATTAGTGAGACGATCAAGGCAACGATAACCTTTTTGGGACGTGGGATAACCAAGAAAGACGCAAGCCGCAGAGCGGGGAGCGAGTTTGTGTGTAGTGGTGGCAGAGAGGTTGGGATAGCACAAACAACCGAAAACACGAAGGTGAGAGAGGTCGGACGTAGTGCCGAAGAGCCGTTCGAAGGGTGTAAAAAAAACTATTGGTTGGGAGGGCCTGCGGTTGAGAAGATATGTGGCAGCAGAGAGGGCTTCAGCCCAATAGGAGGAAGGCATGGAAGCTTGGAGGAGGAGGCAACGGATGACATCATTTGTTGTGCGAATGGATCGTTCGGCCTTGCCGTTTTGTTGAGAAGTATATGGACAGGAGGTGCGGAGGAGGATGCCGTGGGTGTTGAAAAGAGATAGAGCGGCGGAGTTGAGAAACTCACGTCCATTATCTGTTTGAAAACATTTGAGAGGAAGTTGAAATTGTGTGTGGACGTAGGGAATAAAGTTTTGAAAAATGGAGAACACATCTGATTTTTGGCAAAGGGGAAAAGTCCAAAAGTAATGCGAGTAGTCGTCCACAATAATAAGATAGTAGCGAAAACCGGAATTACTCAAAATAGGAGAGGTCCATACATCACAATGTAACAACTGAAAGGGAGCAGTAGAAACATTATTTGATCGAGAAAAAGGAAGTTTAGTGATTTTGCCTAGACGGCAAGCATGACAATTGGAGTGGGTGACAGTGCTAGGAATAGCAAGTCTTTTCTGTAGATGGAGAGTAGCGTCCCGGCCAGGATGTCCCAAGCGGCGGTGCCATATGGATGGAGAAGTCGCGGTAGACAGGAAGGCATGGGGACGAGTGCGGGTGACGACGGCCGGGATGGTGTAGAGATCGTCACGGCTATTGGAGCGAAGAATCACGGTCCCCGAACGTGGATCCTTAATAGAGAAACCAGAACAATCAAATTCAACAGAACAAGAATTGTCACGAGTGAACTTACGAACGGAAAGAAGATTTTGTATAAGGGAGGGAACAATAAGAACATTATTAAGTGCATAAGAGAAAGTTGGAGTAGAGAGAGAAGTGTGGCCAACTTGAGAGACCGGGATGGAGGAACCATTGCCGACGGTGACGGTCATGGGAGAGGTGGGGACTTGGGAAGAGGAAAGTATACCGTCGGATGAAGCCATGTGAGAGGTGGCCCCGGTGTCCAGAACCCAGCCACTGTTGGGCTGGCCTTGTACGTGAAGGTTGTTGAGTGCAGCTACAAGACCGGCCTGGTCCCAATTGGGTTGGGCCGGCGTCTCAGATCCAACAGAGGAGGCCGGAGGAGGATGCGTGACGTAGAAGGCTTGTTGTCCCTGTAGATTGGGCCGTGGCCCAAGAAGGCCTGGTGCGCCTGGTCCTCCAGCCGGTCTCCAGGAGGCGGCCCAAGGTTGTGGGCCAGCCCAAGGCGCGGGCGTCCAAGGGGCCATCATCACCCATGGGCCGGGGGGAGGTTGCGGCGTGTGTTTTGCTCCCCCGGCGCGATCGCCGCTATTGCGAGTGCCGCCCGAGCCGCTGCCACGCTCGTTGCTGCCGCCCCCGCCACCGCCATTCTTCCCCCGGCCTTTGCTGTTTTTACCTTTGAAGTTGTTGTTGGAGTTTCCTCGATTTGGCGATGGCGCGGCGAAGAGGGCTGTGTCGCTGCTGGCGGAGGTTCCATCGGCGGGGCGGCGCATCTCAGCCAGAAGAAGTGATGAGCGAGTGCTAGCAAAAGATGGAAACGGAACTTGGAGGGGAAGCAGCTCCGCCTGGGTGGCGAACCGGGGGCTGAGGCCGCGGATGAGGTTGAGGACGAGAGTCCGATCGGAGACCGGTTCGACGAGGTCGCGTAGAGAGTCGGCGAGGCCTTTGAGGCGGCGGCAGTACTCTGTCACGGATAGGGATGAAAACGGTACGGAAACGGTCGGTAAATGACTGTTCCGTTTCCGTTTCCACATTTTTTACCGGTAACGGAAACGAAATCGGAAACCTCGGAAACGGATATGGACACGGATAGTGACGGAAACGAAATCGGAACGGAACGGAACGGATACGGAAACGAAAGCGAAAAATTCCACAAGAACATAGTAGATAATTACAATATACATCACCACAAGAACAATATAGCCCATTCCACCTCTAAGGTGGACACAAGAATAGTGCTATGTTCACTGATATCACTAGAAAATTTTTCTTAAGTTTGTCAGCTAATGGCACATTATTTGTCACCCATATCAGATCATCATGTCCTCATCCATATAATTATCATTGATATCCTATTGCTCCACCAACTACAAAGGTTTAGCACCCTAAAATTTGTATATTATTATTCGATGTTCATTTATGATTTTTTGAGATTTATCTTGGATTTTCCGGAGTTTATAAATACTATTTTGCATTTTTTAGATTTATAAAATTAATTTATTTATAAAAAAATTATGCTGAAAATAATTTTTCTAGGTTCAAAATATTCCAAAGTATTTTTGAGAATTTTTGTGGAATTTTTTTAACTCTATTTAGTATTTTATATAAAACCATTTGTATTTATGAAATTATTTTAATTTGAAAATAAATATTAACTCTCTTCTCATTTTTGGGCCAAGCCCATTTCCCTTTCCGACCCGTTTCCGTTTTTAGTTTCCGGTTTCACTAATACGGAATTTCCGCTTCGCTTCCGCTTCACGAATTGGCTCTCCCGTTTCCGTTTCCGTTTCCGACAAAAAATTTCCATTTCCGTTTCCGTACCGATATTTTCCGTTTCCGTTTCCGAAAAAGAGCTTCCGTTTCCGTTTTTCTTCGGAACGGTCGGGAACTTTCCGTTCCGTTTTCACCCCTAGTCACGGACATATCACCTTGGTTGAGGCTACGGAACTCCGTTTCTTGGTAGATGATCCTGGTTTCACGGTTGTCGCGGAAGATGTTCTCAGCAGCAACCCATAGAGTGCGGGCCGTTTGCGACGGCTCCATAATGATGTCGAGCACGTCAGGGGAAATGGAGCAGTATAGGGCGGTGAGAACAGCAAAGTCCTCTTGTGCCCAGGTCCCGACATCATCAGTTGATGGCGAAGAGTCGAGGATGTGGCCGAGTAAACCGAACTTGCCAAGGAAAGCGACGAAGAACGTCCGCCACTTGGTGTAGTTCGGGTTCTTCATGTCGAGGACGACGGGGACGTGCGTCTTGACGCTGGGAATGCTGAGGGCGCCGGTCGTCGGAGGAGTCATCGGAGGAGCGCCGGCCGTTGGAGAAAAGGATGCAGGCAGTCCACCGACGAAGGTGGGAGGAGGGGTCACCATGGTGCAGGGGAAAGAAGAGCCACCTGGTGTGGTCGCCTGCTTGGCCGTCGTGATGGCCTTCTGGGCGGCTTGCACGCTGGCCAGGGCAGCCAGAAGTGCCTCCTGGTCGCCGGTGGAGGCCGCGGCATGAGCCTCTGCGAGCGCAGAGGCGAGATTGGCAGCGGCGTCTTCGGCGCCGCCGGCGAGCTGAGATGGGGAGGTGGAAGAATGTTCCATGAGTGCAGCGGAAAGGAAGGAGAAAAGGCAGAAGGTGGATCAACACTGCTCTGATACCATGCGAGCGTACAGAAGGAGGATTTGGCTCAGCTCACGCACAATTGGTGCGGGCGGAATTGAATTAAATGGTAAGCCTAGTAACCAGCTAAGGAAAGTGTTACAAGGAAAAGGAGGTGATTAAGGGCTTTCTATACGAGCCCTATACACCAAATATGGAGAATACAATGCCAAGAATAGAGGATTACATGCTATCTTTGACACTCCACCATCATAAACCACATTTTCTCATCCGTTCGTAAATTATCTCCATAGCTACAATCATTACAACAGAAGGCTCTAGAGGCAGGGCTAGGGTTAGGAAATTGTGGGTTTATATATGAAGTGAGGGATTGGTGTGGCTGGTTGGATCTAGATCTACTTTGGCTAGAAAATTTGGCTGAAACTTAAACAAATTTTCAAGCAACTCTGCAATAGACAACCCCTTAACATATTATGTTGTCACATTACAGGTGCAATTATCATATATTATTTGATCTCTTATACTTGTTGTTTCAAACATTAACTCAGTTTCCAATACATATATTTAACTATTATTTTTCTAATTATAAGTTAGTAGATTATAAAAAAAAAAGATGATACGGAAGTACTTTAGCTGACAAATCTATTGATATCATGTCCATATGACAAATCTAAGTACTTTATGTGTGTATTAGTGGTCAAAGTTTTAAAAGTTTTGTTGCGTGCATTCAAATGGTTGCTTCAAATTTGGTAGACATGCACTTTATCACGTGTGATCGTTCAACATTACATACAAAATTCGGGTCTATAGCTCAATTAGCATTTGGATATATGAGGTTGCTGTGCTTCACTATTAATTTGAAAAATATCATTGGATATATCCCCATCATTTGGCCCTAGGCACTATATTTCAATTCCACATATGATTTTTATTTTTCGAAACAGCAACTTTTCTATGCCATTTTACCGATTTTCATGTTATTCAAATACAACATATTTTTTCAAAGGAATTATTGCTGGTAGGCACTATTAGTTATAAGCTAAATCTATATCCTCTTTTATGTGTAAGGATTGAGTTTTTTATCTCCACTATAAAGCAAATTAAAAAGTGTTTCCACCATATTTTTGGCCTTTTCCACGTATGTTAGCTATGTGGCTTCAATCCCGTAACCACCCTCTAAAGCAAACCTACTTATTAGTAATGCAATTATTGGACATCTCTATTTACTTTGGAGGGGAACACTTGTTAAAAATCCCACAAAGAAAGCATGATGTACATACGTATCGTGCACTCGGAAGCTGCCAGAAATCTTCACACTGAAGTTCTATTTGTAAAGTTAGCCTATTTTTTTTTTTTATGATGTACGTACGTATCTGTATGTTTTTTATGAGAGAAACATGCATGATCCCATGGCACAATTTTGTTCATTAATGTATAAACACCATAAGAATGCAATAGATTTTCTTGTAGGTTGGTGCTAATAAAACTTTTGCTTACTTTTACCATTCATTTAGAGTAGGTAGATCAATATGCATGGTTAGACAAACTATGGAACCTAGCAGGCAAATAAACTTTGTTGTAGATGATAAATGGAATTAATAGGTTTGGTTTACCCTTGAATTTGAATGCTCTAGTGATTGGGATTGCCATATTGAAATTATATTATGTGTAGATTGACCCTTCAGTTAAGTTTATATGATTAAGAACAGTCATGCTTGCGCGTGCTCTCTCTCTCTCTCTGTGTGTGACTACTTCATCCAGGTTTATATACAGAGCATATTTTTTAAATGATTTTGTTCAAAAATATATAACATATTTCATATTCATATACAAAATTAATGTGATATTCGCTAAATACTCTTAATAATTATCTATCTTTATTTTACAAGCACATATATATTGAACGTGGTATCTAGAGATAATAATTAAAGGTAATCTACATGCCAAAAGAAATACGATGGAGGAAGTAGCATGTAGCACGAAGTGCATAAGAACCACGAGATTTGCACCGTTCAGTTTTCTATTCTCTACCTCTTCTTTCCTTCTTCCTTCGGCTGCTTCTTTATTTCTGCGTGAAATACATGGCTTCAGCTGCTTTAGGTGTATGGTTAGAGGGTTCAAGCCCCAAAGTCCGCTCGAATAGTGTTTTAGCCCTTTTTAGGTAAAGCTAGAAGGAGCTTGCCAGTGCTTTCCCTTTGGTTGGCCGTCCCACTCGACCAACCGGCAAACATAATGGGGCCATCGATCCCATGGTCAATTGTGTAAACTATTCTGGCCGGTTTTGCACTACTCCTTTCACAGTTTTCCCTCTTTTTTTTCTTTTAATTGATAGCTGTAGAGATGAAAATTAACTAGCTATGCAGATTAATGTACATGTTCTGGGAATTAAGCTTGTGTATCTTATTGTGAGATCATATTCGGATAGGCCGGTAGAAAGCCCTGATTTGTACACAAGTGAAATCACAAATAAATGGATGGAAAATGGAGGATAAAAGCTAAAGACATGAGTATAAATGTTATTTTCTTACAAAATGTTTTGCAACATTGACCAGCCACTGAGTCTAAACGCAAAGCGATCGATAGCACCACTGTCATTTTCGAAGTAAAATAACCAAAGGAGCCATAATTCAGTCAGTAATAGTTACTAAGTGGGATGGGATGGGGCTATCAGACAAGAAAATGTTGAAACACTAACAATATTACACTATTATTTAAATCTTTTCTTCTATCCAGCGTGACAGCCACTCGCGGCTCACTGTTACCGGGATGGTGAGCCTCGAGCCCCCAAGAACATGGCAATTATTATTTATTAAGGAACGCACAGCCTGATCTCGACACCAATTCGTCCGGTCATCGGCCACTAACCACCTTCACTGCTTGACACCACCACTTGTCGCAACGCAACCAAGCATCTTTCCGGATTTGTCCCTACAATGTCACATGCATTACCTCTTGTCAAGTCATATACGGAGGGGTCCAAGATTCGAAATCTCACCGAGATTTAGCAAGATTTCATTCCCTGATACGCACGGTCCAGTACATCGTATCGAACAATGCACAGTAATGTCTTCACCGTCATCTCTCAGGACGTTCAGAATCGGCGCTCGCAAGTCGCAACTGCCTGCTCCACTTCCTCGCCACATTGACGTCTCACATCGCCTGCGACTGTCGTCTGACCTTCGTGGAGTTGCAGACTACCAGAATCTGAGGTGTTCCCCGGAAGACCGCCCATGCGACAGGGATGTTCTACCTGATACTTAGGCCCCGTTTGGTACGGTTCCAGATTCGAGTAGAAACGGAAACGGTTCCAGATTCTTAGTAGAAACGTTTCAGGTAGAATCAGAATCACTTTCTGCAAACCGTTTGGTACGGTTTCAGATTCTAGTAGAAACTAGTGAAACGGGGTTGAGGGTGATTCAGCCACGGCATGGAAAAAGAAGAAACGTTTCGAGGAGAATCGTTCCGAGTTTTAGCTCGTTTGGCTGGGTTTCTCCCAGATTCTAGTAGAAACAGCTCGGTTCCAAGTTGCCAAACGGGATCTTACTCCACCCTTTAGCTAATTCTAGTTTAATCTTTTTTAAAACGCCTAAATCTATTTTAATCCGTTGTTCTATTTCCTCAACTGGTTGCTACGTGCGATCCCCTTCCTTTAATACAAGGCAGAGCTCTTGCGTTACGGTAATTTGAGATCGGAGGAGCTAGCATAATAAGATGGCGTAAGAGATCCAAAGATGGTACTCACTCACTCACGGTCAGAACACGGTTTTTCACGAGCCAACCATCGATTAGACGTGCAAGCGGTGTACTGCCTTGGTTTCCTGGCTGCATGCATGTAGTTGCTCCAATCCTGTTAAACACATGCATGCTACGTAGTCACGTAGGTCGTTTGTGAATTGAGAGGGATTTCATCGTGTAGCCTCCCCGTTGTTGGCCTTTGAGTCCCGAGCTTAGCTAGCCTGACCAGTTAATTATTCCCACATTATCTCAAAATTAAGAAAAACATGGCTTTACATAGAGGTATCTTCGACCAAGCAGTCTTTTGCAATAAGCCATGCAAAAGGAAATTAGTTTCCTAGCTAGGGTTTAAGGGAGGAATGAACGAGATCTACAAAGGTTAGGCCATTGGCTCAAATCATAGCTAGGAACACAACAAGTGTACGTACTTGCAATGTTCATCACCAGAGAGCGACCTCCTGGAAAACCAGAGCAAGCCAGCAAGGTACGTACCTTTGAGAGCTAGGCTGCAAATCGCATGATTGGGATTGGCACAAACAACGAGTCGCTAGCTTTTGTGCGGTGAAGAAGAAAACTAAGCCATCACTCCCTACCGGCCCCGTCTGTCGACGCAAGTACGTAGCAGATCACAAACAATCGAAACGCCGATACTTGAGACGTACGCCAAAAACACTGGAACATCGCTCAACGTGCTCCACACATGTAGTTTCCGGTGAGATGTCGACGAAGACTACGACTCATCGCGTCTGATGAGCTGGAATAAAGCTAGCGATTTTGTTTGTGGCAGCATGCATGCCAACTTATGCTTGATTCGATAAAAGAAGTCCTTCAGTTTTTAACACGATTGTGTGCTACGATTGGTGTAGTTCAGTGACAGATCACTACTAGGGGAAAATACTCTTGTAGCGGTGGCTAGCTAGTGTGTGTAGTACAGCAAGCGTCAATGGTGCGAAGAAAATGTGCATGTAGTACGCACAACGCCGATAACAGTGACCTACGGTATCTCTACTATTATAAAGCAGCAGTTGGTGGCAGTGGTGAGTTATCGCGTCGTTAATTGCGCTTTAATTGCCTCTTAATTGCCTCTTAATGCCTAAAAAAGCGAAGCGTTGCTTTAATTAGCCAGCTTTCGCAAGAAACGAAGCGTTAAAGATAGATGTTTGATCTTGTGAAATATTTTTTTATTTTTTAATCTTTATTTTTCGTTATCAATTTTGTTTTTCGTAGCAACGCACAGGCATGTAACTAGTATACCTCATTTAAACCTGCAGCCTTTCTTCGGTAATCTTCGAAGGGAACCCATCTCCGAAACGCCGCACCAGCTATCCGCCGTAAACGTAAGAAAACACAACGACGCTGAGCACCTGATCTCTATTTGTTTCTTGAACGTACACTGCTGGCCAATAATAATACAAAGCGTGCACCACATTCATCCGGATTCTGATGACTAATACGCCTACCTGTTGTGTTGCTCCTAAACGCTGCATGTCTTGTGTCTCACGTACTGTGCGTCTGTCCGTCTTGACAATAGCTAGCGCCACTACTACAGAACAGACAATCCTTGCCGCCATATTACTGCCGGTTTCTGAGCTGGCAGTGATAATCCCAAGTATCACTGCCGACCAATCACTGCCGGCTCCCATAACCGGCAGTGATGACGTTTTGGACCCGACAGTGATGTACTGTTCTATAGTAGTACGCGCTCTATCCATCTACGTTAATGGTCCCTGAATTATTGCTGCGTTTTGTTGGTCTGTCTCCAAAAGTCGGCTACTCCACATTGCAATTATATTGATCGACGCAATTATTGCTTGGGACGATCACTTCTTTGCTCCCTGCCTTTTCCATCTTCTAGTGTTCGCACCCGTGGAATGCAGCAATCGATCCGATCTGCACTCTGCTAAAGGAGGAAGACGAGGGGAAAAGAGCCGGGGCCCTTTTGTTCTGTCGATAAGAGAGTGTTTGTCGCTTTAATCAATTGTTATCCCATCGATCGGGCACTGTTGATCGAATGCTCTGGAATAGAAAAAGAGCAGCTGAGGATTCAAGAATCGACTACTGGTGATGGTGAGTGTGCTATATTAAAACGGCACCAATTAAGCAAAAATATACCTTGATCATGACCGCGTTGGGATGTGAGGTGGTGCACACGGTTTCCGCTTGATTCCTCTGCGCATTAATCTCTATTGTGGCGCGTCCACGTGTAGTGATTAAGCAAGCACCTTAGTTGTTAATACGGTTGATTACAAATCATTTGGCTATGGGAGAAGCGTACGTCGTGTTGCGATTTGTATCGCCGTGTAAACCGAGTAACAACAAATAAGCCACTCTCAGAGAATGTTTCGGTGTTTGCAGTGTAATTAGTTCATCGTCGCAAAGGCGAAAGCGCACAAAAGGCTAATTAATCCCAACACTAGGGTGTAATGATGAACGCGCTAAGCACGAAGACCTGTGATCCATGAGTAGGAGATAGGTTAATTAATAAGGTGATTAATCCGCTCCTTTTAACCAGGTGTTGGTCCACACGGGCGTATAAAATACGATTACCGGACACATGATCCGGGTGTGGTTTCTGCTGGTTGAGACAAGTAGGCAGGCAAGCATTGCATTCGGGGTGTTATTTGTTATTTAAGTAGGGGTCTTTTGAGCTTTGAATCTTGGTGTATATTTGCTTTGATTAGGGGTATAGCCATAGGCGGACCCAGGGCCCGGCCAGCCTGGGCACGGGCCCGGGCTCAAGCCCATGTAACAAAAGTTTAGATTACGAAAAATACAGCGTCTTTCCGCGAATTCAACAACGAACCGAGCTAATAACATCTGGTTTTAACAAAAACCCAGTTACTACTTGATAGATACTTCCTTTAGTGATTTGGTACCTTGTTATTAGCTCAGTAAATAGTTTGTGAACTTGTTGTCCTCCTTTAAACGTGCCCGGGCTCTAGAAAATTCCTGGGTCCGCCACTGGGTATAGCTAGGTTTGCAAGTTCAATCCTTTTCTAACTGGTGTCCTTGTCAGTGCTTCTTTCTTTCTTCTTTCCCTGTGTCAATTTTAAAATGCAGGTTGATGAACGAAGTGGCTCAACATTGGCTATGTACGCAGCGAATGTGTCTTGTAGCGACGTTTAATTGCTAGGGCTTTTGCACTGAAATATATGTGCACTCTGTGCAAAGTTTACGAGGTATTTGTAGTTTTGTATCATTGCAGTGCATAGCAAGTTGGAGTTGTTTGGCACAAGTTTCCTCGCCAGTCAGAAACAGAGCGGTTTCAGGAGGAGAAGAGAGTCGACATCCACATTATTTACTGCATAGCTGAAGGCGTGCAGATATTTTTGCCTGTGTTTTCTGACTGAGCAAAGGTATTCGGATAATAGAGCGAAACTTTAGCCCAGTTCGGGACAGCTTTTAATTATACAAATTCTAAATTATAGCCAGCTGTCTGGAGAAGCGATTACTTGAAAAATCTGCTGGCCGGAGAATCCTCCCGTTCGGCAATCCTAATTGTTGATGGCTTCGGGCGGCGGCACATGAGGGGCGTCGGGTGAAGGACGACGGGGCGGAGGTCGGGCATCAGGCGAGGGCGCAAGAGGGGCGACGGGCAGAGGGGCCTCAGGCGGAGGAGCTCAAGCAGAGAGGCAGTGGAGTGGCAGCGGGCCAAAGGGCGAGTGGCGACGGGCTGGCTTCCAGAGGGGTGGCGAGCGGAGCATAAGATGAGCGGCAGTCTCGAAATCGGCGTCACAGAGGCGATACGCTGCAGGGTGTGGCCATCCTCTGAGAGCTAAGTTGTCAGAGGTTAAGATCCTGTTTTGCACCAGCAGCCAGGCAAAGAACTTGCATTTGCTTTCAGTTTTCGCTCTCCAGATTAGGTCAAAGTTGTGCTCCGGCACGGACCCGACGAATTGAGCCTTATAAGCATATTTTGTTGTATATCGTCCGTCCTCTGTCCAACGCCACGAAATAACGTCAGGTGTGTCTACCAGCAGCTGTACTAGGTGTTTTATTGAAATGTTTTAGGATCTAGTTTAAATTTGAACTAAATCCCAAAACCTCCTATGGAATTATTACTCATCGAAACAGAGGCTAAGGGGTGAAATGATCTGGTATTATAAGTTCAAAGATTTAGGGGGTTAAGTCCTATAGTGTACACTAGGGATGATGCTTTGAAAGTAAAGCGGATGTTTTCCTATCTGGAACGGGCACAGATCCCCTATCCATGACTGCTTGAAAATTTTGTTGCGATGAGAAAAACTCCAGTGGATGAATAGGCCATAAAGGCTGGAACAAATTTACACTTGCCCATAACAACGCTCCTGCAATGTTTTACACTTGCAAGGCTAAACGGCAGTACGAAACCTCGCCGCATTTGGCGATGTACGGAATACAACAGACTACACCCATATTTACACTGACACTGCATAAATAGACCCACAAATGGAAGGAGAAAAGAAGAGTAGATTAAAAAAAATTCCATCAGTTTTCCCGCCAGATCATGTTTGTTGTTTCTCTGCTCCTATCGTTGTTGGAAGTTCAACTTCTTGATGCAGACAACATACATGAAAGCAAAGAACACCGCGAAGAGAACGAGCACCGGTGCGACAACCGCCATGAAATTTCTGTGGTATCCAAAATGATGAGTTATATAGTAGCTGATTTTCTGGTTGGGCTGGCCGGGGACTGAGATGATCTCTTCCAGGTCCCCATACTGTGTCACTATGAGACCATACACTGTCCATGCCAATGGGCAAATCCAGTAGTACCAGATCCACCATTTGGGAATTCTCTGAAGAAAACAAGAACAAAATCAGTAAGGTCATCTTACAGATGGAACAAGAAGGAGAAAGAATTACAAGAATTGTTTGATCTAAGTAAGGACTCACCAGTCTCGGAATGAAGAAGCCCGAGAAGAGGTTGAAGAGGGAATAGAAAGTTGCGGCGAAGATGGCTGCAACCTCATGGTTTGGTGAGATCGATACAGTCATCATCCCATAGTAGGTGAAGTAGAGGAAGGAGAAGTAGGAGATGAAAAAGAACCAGAAGAACTTGGCAGCTGTCCACTGGAAACTCATCATGGCATATACGATGAGGGTGTAATACGAGGCTTGGACAAACACATAGGGTATCTCCATGACAACCTGCAGCAAAGTACAAGACTTGAGGAACTCCAGGAAGCAAATGACACCGTACTACCTTAGTTACCACTGTGTTTTGTAATAGCTCTTTGATTTATTTATTTTTTACCTGCGAAATGGCATAGGGCATTGCAGAGTACATCCCAGCAGCCCTCTCTCTATAGAAAACTGTCCTCTCGATCGAAACAATTGGCTGCACAGTTGCACAATTGTTGAAGCCGACAAACATCACCGACGCATACATTGCTCCAATGACAATTCTGAGAGTATTGGCATTTCCCCTGCATCACACGGCACCAAAAAATTCACATACTGGCACATTAGGATTGAGGAGTCAAAGATGAAGAAAGTAGAGTATTTACATCTTCGTGCCAATCTTCCAAAAGATGGAGCCGAGCAGCAAGGCCGTGAACAAAGTAAAGGAAAATCTAACAAGGTTGTAATCCGGGCTGCGCCAACAGGTCAGCCATTGCTTCCAGAGGCAGGCTTTGAACTGCCCTAGAGTGGATTGAGAGTATTTTGTTGGAAAATGCAGATCTGATGTTCCTGGTTCTGGTTGGCTTAGCTGGTTCACCAATACCTTGTTTTGCCTGGAAGCACAGCCGGTGAATTACACGAGAATTTTGTTATTTAAACTGATACGGCAATTAAACACTTATAGTGTATACAAAGAAAATATGTTTCACTTACCTGTACAGATCTGATGTCTTATAGTACTCGGCAAAATCCATACTTATGCGTACTTCTGCAGCAACTGAACTGACCTCAAGCATCCACGTTGCAGGATTGTACTTATCTTTGATTTTAGGCACTCCAGGAATTGCCTGGTAATATTAAACAACAGATTAGTAAGAAAACTCATTTTATTTGTAGTTATTCATGACACTCTGCCACTGAACAAAAGCTCAACATAATGTGAAACTATCTGTACCTCGAAGTATTCAACCATTTTCTGGGAGTTACGACCCAATTTCCCAGAGTATATCACCTGGCCCCCTCTTTTCAGCAATAGCAACTGCGCAAAATTAAGAGTTCACAAGTTATCATTTAGTTGCTGAAAAGGGTCAACTGCCACTTGGTGCACAGTCTGGTCCGGTATGGAACGAACTTAACATGATAAATTTCTCATGGTCACCTCATCAAAAGCTTCAAAAATGTCGATGCTTGGCTGGTGGATTGTGCAAACAACAGTCCGTCCAGTGTCAACTGTGTTCCTCACTGTTCTCATGACAATTGCTGCTGCTCTTGCATCAAGACCTGATGTCGGCTCATCCATAAAGATGATCGATGGATTTGCGACAAGCTCCACGGCTATTGTCAACCTCTTTCTTTGCTCCGTTGAAAGCCCCGTGATTCCTGGCAGGCCAACTAAAGCATCCTTCAGATTGTCGAGCTCCACTAGTTCCATAACTTCATCAACAAATTGCTGCAACCAGCGAAACATGTGAAGTGTGAGTTTGATAAATAATGATGCCTAATCATAGTAAGCAATACAAGTCTAATCATAACTAATGTTGTTGTCATATCTATCAAATCTCAAATATCTGGTCAACTTGCACCTAGAGCTAAGAGGAATTCGATTCACTAATAACAACGAACAAAAAAAAAACTGCTTAATTCATTATGTTAAAGTAACAAAATGATGTGATCTTCCAGGAAAATTTAGGAAGCAACTAAAGGTATAGCGTTTGTGACAGAAAGAAAGACATTGACTTACAATCTTGATATCATCAGTGATTTCTTGATCTCCGATTTTTTCCGGAAGGCGCAAGAATGCGGAGTATATCAAAGACTCCCTAACTGTGACCTGAGGTGAATGGATATCATTTTGCTCACAGTAGCCAGAAATTCTTGCAAATGTTGCTTGGTTCTTAGGATAACCGGAAATTCTGATATCTCCTTCAATGTAACCACCAGTCTTTCTTCCGGCCAGAACATCCATAAGAGTCGTCTTTCCAGCTCCACTGACTCCCATGAGCGCTGTCAGCACTCCAGGCCTATATGATCCAGTAACCTCACGTAACAATTGGAGCCTATCATCCGTCACTCCTTGCCGTTTCATTTCCTATGTATATAACCAAACTCTCAATCAATATTCCAGGTTTTAAATTGAGTAGGAAGGTAACAAACGGAGCAGGAAAAAATGCCAAGAAAAGTTGTAGGTGAACTCACTGCAGGCATGTCGACATAGTAGTTCACATCATCAAAAGACATGGATAGAGGGCTGAATGGAAGAACCATTCCTCTTCTTGGAGCAGCTTCATTGCTATCAATGTACATAACCCTTGAAATCCCATTTGATGAACTATTGCTCAAACGAGCACTCAATCTCATCTCCCTCATTTCCTCTGAAATAATTACAGCATTAAACCTCGAATGTAGAAACTTTTTTTTAAGGAAAGGCAGGAGCTCTGCCACTTCATTAAGGACGGAGCAGGAGAGAAAACAAAGAATTCAAAGTCACAACAAATGAGACAGCAAAAGACAGGTGCAGACAGGTGGCGACCTGTCCCCCTGAGGTTGTTTTAGAGTCGAAAATTCTGCGCTAGGGCAAAATTCGCTAGGTCTTCGTTTGTCTTCCGCACAACATTCTAGATGTCGGAGCATTTGTTATTGAAAATTCTGTTGTTTCTTTCCTTCCAAAGATTCACTAGTTTTTTTCAGATTCACTTAGGACTTTCAGTCAGAGTTGCTTACTTTTGTTGCCACTATCCTTTGATTTTGTGCTGCCATTTCTTACTGTCTCTCTTGCATCCCCGTTGCCTTCCGCTTCCTTTGCAGTTTCTTCAGATATAACAGCTTGCGGTTTGCCCAGAGCTAACAATTAAAGCAACAGTAATTCACATAGTGATCCAAAAATTATGTCCAGCAAGGCATTGAAATTATTTTTGTAGGTACTTACGATTCAGATACATGAGTGATAGAGTGAAAAGCACATTGAAGAAGATGGTGAAACCTAGAAGCGCTGCTGCTCCAATCCAAAACCAGTTTTTGTCAGTAAAGATGTTGGCGCCTTCAAGCATAGCTATCCCAAGTCTTTTAGGAACACCATTGTTGTCCTATCAACATGTGCACACACCTTGTCAACAACCGTACATGTCAAATAGTAAAAAAATCAGCACGGTAGTGAGCACACCATTACAAACTTGTTCATCCACCGAGGAGCATAGAATTCATTGACTGCTAGAGCATTATATCCATACATCAGTGGTGAAATCCAATAACCCCAGATCCACCAGTTCGGGATGAATGCTGTTAACAGTGGAGGGCTAGTCAACAAAGCTGCAATATTGATCTGCAGAAGCAATGTAAAGTGAAAAGAAACGAGATAAGTAATCGACCTTTTGGCAGAAGAAAGCCTCCAAGAACAAAGAAGATGAGAAGGAACAGGGCTCCTCCGGTTTGAGCAATGATCATGGATCTGCACAGGCCAGCAATTGCTCTGAAAAGCCCCTCTGCCATCTGCTGGATCAAGAACACTAGCAGCAACTGCTTGAAAAATCTGCACACAAAGATGACAATTGAGCTGTCACAAAACTGACAGTTCCTAATTCGTAAAACAAAAGTTTTTCTCCTCCATAAGTACCTGTCAGCCTCTGGGGCAAATCCTATAGTGTAGTATGTAACAAGCACCCATACTATTGATTCGATAATGGAAAAGGGGATTCTGAGGATGACATTCGGTAGCGTGAAGATCCAAGCAGGGTAGAAGAGGAGGTCCCGGTGCTTGTAGAATACCGGCAACCTTGTGACGGTCAAAGAGAGCTCAGCCAAGCCATTGAACATGTTCACAATCAGACCAAAAAGCAGTGCTCCAATGTAGAGAAAACCATCATCTAAATTCCTTGTGTGCATCTGGGTCCTTAGAAACACCGTTGATGCGACGAGGGCTACGATGATGAGCTTCAGAGTAAGTTCACCGGTAAAAGATATCAGTCATTTGCATCATGGATTTTACGAGTGGCAGTATTGAAAGGTCGAATTTTTCTCACCTGTATGGTTCTGAAGATGTACACGAATGAATTGCGCTTTATGAGGAGCCACTCCTTGTCAAAGGATGCCTTAAGGAGCTCTTTAGTTGATACTGAGCGTTTCGAGAAGACGAGGGCAGCCTGATGGTTACTACTCTTGTCAAATGGCACTGAGAGATGATTGTCGAGTTGGAGCCCAGCATGGAACCGTTTAAACTGTTGTGCAAATTCTGAGACTGAAATATATCGGTATGGCCTATGCTTGTCAGCCCAGTACTGCTCCTGATCCTTCTTTGATGTCACCTGAAAATTAGACAAAACAAGGTTTTCATGTAAATCATAAAATGAAATTTTCAGAAACATAGTAACTGGTAGCTAGACCACGCTTGATGTTACCTCCTGAAGAAAGTCTGCAGTGCCCTTGCGCTCAGGGCAGCGGAATCCACAGGACTCAAAGAATTCAAGGACGTAGCCGCGGGGTCCCTGGTATACAATCTGGCCTTCTGACAGTAGTATGATATCATCGAAAAGGTTAAAGGTCTCAGGGGCTGGCTGAAGGAGGGACATTAGGATGGTGGCCTCTCCCAAGTGCACAATTTGCTGCAGACATTTGACAATCTGGAAGGTGGTGGAGCTGTCCAACCCAGTTGATATCTCGTCCATGAATAGGACCTTCGTTGGGCCGACGATCATCTCTCCTGCATTGCAAATTTTCAAAAGTTATTTCAAAGATCATGCATCCTGACAATGTTTAGAAAATAAATCTGATGGCTTCAAATTAATTCAGCTTTGATGAAATGCTACTTTTGCATTGCTACATCATTTCGCAAGCTGAAAATGTGAGTTGCTTTCCAGACAGCGTCGAGTTATGCAGAAATCATATCCATGGACAACAGCCTTGTTCTTCTTTTCCTACTTAATGAATTGGCAGAGCTCCCGCCGCTTGTCTTAAAAAAAAACAAGGCGCAAAGCAGCAGCTCCTTTTCAACATGTATGAGCATGACATAATGCCGAAACAAGCAATGCAAATTACCGGTGGTGACGCGCTTCTTCTGGCCACCGGATATCCCCCTCTGCATCTGGTCGCCAACGATGGTGTCTGCGCATATGTCCAGCCCCAGTACCTGCCACCAGAAACAAATTCAGTCGAAAACATTTCGTTATCACTGCATCCATCGCAATCAGGGTAATCACATCAGCATTTCATTCTTCTGCCACGTCCTAAGATCCCATTAGTCATTAACCGGTGTCAAGGTAGGGTTAATGGCCTGAAAGCGACTGCTACCCGCCAAAAAAAAACCTTTTCAAACTTGACCTGCCAACCATCATGCCCATGTAAACTATGTGAATGTGAGTATGTGACCCATGCAGACTGCAGAGAATAAAGCTGGAAAGCACAAGCTCTGGCTAGGCATAACCGCAAGCACGTCATGGGCATGAGAGATTAGGTCAACTGGCTGCACCAACCCCCTCCCCATAGCTCGTCGCGACAGGGCCCCACCAACAGGAGATGTGTCACATCACCCTAGTCGGTGATGAACAAGTGCAACCATCGATCTCTACCTCCTTCGTGCCTTCCATTATCTAAAAAAATCTCTACCTCCTTCATGCCCATGGTTTTTGTTAGGCTCACCACGGAGCCAACCTTTATTCATCACAACCGATGTTACAATCATCATGTATACAAACTGACAGAAACTCTAGTGCATGCTCTTTTATGCCTATGATTGTTTGCATTGACATCGCCAATTTGCCATTGTGTCATCGATGTGGAGATAGAATACCTTTTTTTAGAGAGAGAGAGAGAGAGAGACAGAGAGAGAGAGAAGTCAGAGAACCCTACCTTTTGATGCCCTAATGACAAGGAAAATCTTATGTTGTATCGATCTTTTTTTTTTTTGCCTCTTCAATCGTATAAAAAAAATGGCTCTTCAATCGTATCAATGCCACTATCAATTTTGCAGTGTTGTGGGGGAAAAAATGTGATTCGGTTGTTGAATCGGACACCGAAAAGATCTTTATCAACCGAAGGATGACTTCCAAAGTGGTCTATTTCATCAAGCCATCTTTCCAAGGAAAATTGGAAATTCAGAAGCAACAGAGGAGGTAATTAATTCAGAAAGTCAGAGGGCTCCTACCCTGAGGGTGTAATCCGTCTGAAGACTGTTCTCGACTCCTTCCATTGAAGTGGCCTGGACGAGAAATTATGCGACCCGTAAATAAACCACTGATGTACGTGCAAGAGAAAACGTAAACTTCAGATCAAAACACAGTTAGCTACTATTGCACACGATGTGCCACACGCTTACGATAGTTCATTTTACAAGGGCACTTTATTGTGAGAGCTCTTTTACGGTACACTAAATTGAATATAAACCGTTCATTCTTTTCGATCCAATGGATCAGATTAACTAGAATTTACTTATACTACATCTGGTAGTAGAGTAATAGAAATACCCTTAACAAATCAACGGTTATATGTGATTTCTACTACACATTTTATACTACAAGTATAATTCATCGTAAAATTTCTCTATCGTGAACCATCTTCGAGCACATCATGCATCGGCCTATCTGCCGGCCACTGTCCTGCATGTCTCCCAAAGTTCCATTTTGTTTTGTAAGCACATATTTCGAAACTAATTTATGGAGTAAAGGAGTCCGTGATTCTCTGACGGAGAGAGGGGTTGTGTTGGGGGCTATCACTCTCTCCTCATGATCACGAACTTCGGAACTTGGCATTTTAATTAGCTCCTTGGATCTTAACAAAATTTGGTAGTACTGGTACTGTTTGGCTCCTCTTATCCAACATTATTGTATTGTGCTACGACTTATTTGGTCCCGTTATTATCTCTAGTTATTGGCTCCGCCACCGCCGTGACATGGAAGGAGATGCCCCCACTATCAAGGACCAGCTAGTTAATTTGCTCATTGCAACTAAAATGGAGCTCCAATTCGAGCTTTACGTCGGTTTTAGTTTAGTAATAGAGCATTTGCCGCGAAAAGTTTGTGCGTGCACAAAAAGCTAGTAGAGTGGTGATTCTATGCTTTCCCTCCTAATACAAACTGCATAAATCTTGAAACAAGTGAATGGATAATTAATCATCATCTATCATTTGTTCATGCTTTAATATTTATGCAACTTTTAAAAAGAAAAAGGACAAAAGCACCTCTCAACCTCTATTAACTAGACCTATTCTGTTTCATTTCGGTACCTTCATGAAGAGGTCAACCTCCGACTCAGGCCGGATGCCGGCCACCTTCTCCCTCCTCGCCAGCTCGGTCAGGAGATCTGCATCATCAAATGCTCACTCATTCATGGTGTCTGATCGAAGCCGCAAAGCTTTGGACTAAAAATTTCCAGGAATTGAGAATACTAGATGCCCCTCGAGGCCGCATTGCTACATTGGAAGGAAGTGCCGAGACAGGCCGGGATTTTAACAGAGAGAGAGAGGGAATATTTTTTGGAAACACCTCTAAGAAAGAAAACAAAAGTGTTGATTTTCTTTTAAATAATTAAAAACATTCTTTAATTATTTTAAAAAATATTTCTTTAAAAGACAGGTATAGATTTTAACATATAGAAGAAATCTTTTTCGGAAATAGCTCCAAAAAAGGAAGCAGTTTTTAAAATATTCCTTTAAGAGACAGACAAAGATTTTAACAGAGAGGGGAAGTATTTTTTGGTAATACCTAAAAAAAAGAAACAAAAGTGTTGATTTTCTTTTAAAAATTTAAAAACTATTTCTTTAAACAAAATTTAAAATATTCCTTTAACAAAGGTTTAAAGATAAAAAAATCTGGGAAAAGAAGTTTTTTTAAAAAAAATTGTGAAAAACAAAGCATTACAGTGTAGCTTATACTTCAGAGACACGCGGCGAGGAGCGTCCAGGCTGCCGCATATCTCCAAGAGTATAGACATATATTATAGTTAGATTAGATGCGATGCGATGCAGGTAACGTAGGTCGTGTACCGTATTTGGTGCCGACGCCTTGGCACCTCGCCGAGAAGTCGAGCGTCTCCTTGACCGTCATCTCGCCGACGTGCACGTCGGTCTGGCTGATGTACGCCGCCGTCTTCTGCGGCACGAACTCGTCCAGCGCGTACCCGTTGTACGTGACCTCGCCGCTCGACGTGAGCGTCGGGTCCAGCTTGCCGGCCAGTGCCAGCAGCAGGGTGGTCTTCCCCGACGAGGGGGGGCCCAGCAGCAGCGTCATCCTGGACGGCCGGACGGCGCCGGAGACGTCCTTGAGGATGGTGAGGGTGGCCTGCCGGCCGAGCCGGGCGCCGACGAGGCCCAGGGCGCCCTCGGCGATGTTGCGCGCCGTGTTGACCAGCGTCGGCAGCGCGCGGCTGCCCACGTGGCACCGCGCCTGCACCGTCAGATGCTCGAACCGCACCTCCACCGTCGGGAGCTCTATGCCCACCCTGCGCGGTAATTTTCATTTTTAAATTTTAATCGGGAAAAAAAAACCAAACAACAATAATGCATGATTGATGAGGCCGAGAAATTATTTTAGCAGTTTGGATGTCAACTTAAGCAACCTCTGGGCACCAGAGACTAGAGGTGGGCATTGGGCCGGGCTTTTTTGGGCCGGCCCGAAGCACGATGGTATGGCACGTTGGAAAGCACGGCACGGCGATTCGGCCGGGCCGGGCACGCAATCGTAGCACGGGCCGTGCCCGAACGAACACGACAAGCGACGCGGCACGACGATTTAGGCGGGCCGTCTGCGGCTGACGAAACGGCACGAAATCACGGATTAAGGCTTAAAAGTTAGCGAGATATTGTTGATTCAGGGGCATCTTCAAGCATTGCATTTATGTTTGACATTTTGTTGATGTGATTAGTCTCTTATGTAATTAAAATAGGTAGTTTAGTAGTAGTGATTTGTTTTATTTCTTTGTTCGTCACAATAGTAAAAATGGGTCGGGTTTGGGCCGGCACGGCACGAAGCAAGCACGGAGCGCAAATGGGCCGGGCTTGGGCTCGCCAAAAGTGAATCGGCCCGGCACGGTGGGCCGTCGTGGCACGGCACGGTTTCTGCCCGAAGTACGATGGGCCCGGGCCGGGCCGGCACGGCACGGCACGACGCCCACCTCTACCAGAGACTCAGAGACACAGCGAATGTTTTCATTTGGAGTAGCGTATAGAGTGCATTCCTTTTCCATTTTTCAATTTTTTCAGATTGAAAAGGAAGAGCATGGTGCTCCTACTCCCAAGTAAAATGGCACATTTTCCCCCCCTTTAAAATAGATAAACTGCACATTTTAATTAGCATGCTTTTTTTTTTTGCAGCAGATAAACTAAAACACGTGTGAGAAACTGAAAGTACATATAATTAGGTAAAATCCATAATTATCAATCAGTGCCACCAGTGCACAGCTCCAAAATCTACATACAGCAAGGGAGAAAGGGAAATAAAAGGGTGAGAGACTGCATCTACCAATACAGCTACTGCCATACTATCAATCACCAGCTTCTTGGTGCTTACTACTTAATTCAACGACAACAGTATTGTAGATGCATATATGATAAACAGAAAAACTAACCTACGGTATACCGTAGGAACGATATACCTTTGAAACTCATGAAACTTGTGATTTTTTACACTGAAACTCATGAAACTTAGTACTAAAAACTGATGAAACTGATGAAACCAGTGGCGGACCCAACAGGGGGTCAAGGGGGGCTAGGGCACCCCCTACCTCCGATAAGACCATGGGTATCCCCTCTAGCACCCCCTATCTATCGTGAGGCGCTTTTAAAATGAGTGTACTTTGTTTGATTTATTTGTCTTATTTTAGCATTGTATCACTACCAGTTAGCATCCTCTAAATTTATGTACTGGGTCCGCCACTGGATGAAACTAAACACTGAAACTCATGAAACCAGCACTGAAACCGATAAGTTTCATAAGTTGCACGGCTATACCGTTGGAACGGTATACCGTTCCCTAGTCTCCCTCTATGATAAAACGGAATCATGGAGCCGTTCCAGTTAACCCAACATGTATGATTATGAACTGAGAAGAGTACTGAGTAGTTCGAATCGAGGATTATATTCGCTCTGCGATATCTGAAAAAGGCACCGGCCGGATGGAATTTGTTAGTTCTTCGTTTCGTTTTGTGTGTGTTTGCGGGCCAAATGAGGCCATATTACACACTTGGAAGCAGGGGCGGAGCCAGCCCAGGCCCAAGCCTCAGGCTGGGCTAACTGATTTTAAATTAAATATCTGTTTTTAATCATTTTTAATAGCTTTTTTAAAAAAATTAATGGGCTTTCGGTACTAGGCCCCGGGCTGCAGCACGGGCAGCCCGGGGCCTGTATTCGCCCCTGCTTGGAAGGTACCTTGGCGATCGTTTGGCTAGTAATATATAGAAGATGATAATGCGTGTGGTTTAGCGGCCACAAAAAAGCTAGTAGACGCTTGTTCATGCAGTGTATTGGCAAGAACTAATACGGCCATGCAAACAACCGTGCAATGGCGTGCGATTGTAGTCTTGGACAGCTAAATTAACCAGTGAATTATCTACATACTCCCTAACTAAGCAAAAGGAGACAAGGTTAACAAACCATGCATGCATGCACGTCTGAGGTCGGTAGTTGGTACCTGTCGATGCGGTCGCGTAGCTTCTGAAGGAAGCGCTGGTTGTCCTCCTCGGCGACGCGGAAGACGCGCTCGACGAACTCCTGCCGCTCGCCGACGCCGAGCTTGCGCACGTCCACCTCCTTGTACTGCTGCCGCTTGCCCTGTGCTCCACCGGCCGCGGCCTCGGCGGAGGAGAGTATGGCCGTCCTCATGCGGCTGTAGGTGGGCAGGCGCTCGATGGCCGCCCACCGCAGCGCCTCCTCGTCGTCGTCGACGCGGCCCCTGCTGCCGCCCCGGGACGACCCCCACCCGCGCCTGCTGCCCCCGCCGCCGTGCAGCGGCGCCATGAAGGCCTCGTCGACGCCCCAGCTCTCCATCCCCATCCCCCGCCCGATGCTCCGGCTCATCCGCCGCCCCGACTCCCACACCTTCTCCATCGCGCTCTCCATCTCAACCTATTGCACGCTACCTTCGTATGGTCCTGTCCCGTACGCGTCGGAGCTAGTGCTGCGCACGTCAGTGTGGCAGTTGCTGTATGTGTGCCATGTCGGCGTACGGCGCCTCTCGAGTGGCTTCGATCGTTGTAGAGAGGAGGACGAGGAGGAGCCGAGGAGGAGGAGGAGGAGGAGGGGACGAGTGGGCTAGCTGGGCGGGACTAGGGAGGGAAGTCGTAGACTCGTAGTGCGCGCTTATACTATACGCATGCAGCGCGCGGGGGTTGGTCGGATTAATGCCTGCGATCTCCTACGTGCTTCCACGCCTTTTTCTGATCATCGATCGGACGGCGGAGGCCGAACAAACGCTGGGGTTATCGCGCGGGATTTGGGCTGCGCCTAGCCACCCTAGTCAACTCATTGCCGTGCGATGCCGAAGCCCTCGCTAGTCAACTCGTTGCCGTGCGATACTGAGGCAACCGAACCGATCGAGCTGACATGGTGCGGGCTAGTCTGGAAGGAACGGATCAAGATTCTTCATCATTGTAATATCCCAAAATTTGCAATAAAAAGATAATGCACATTTAAAAATCTGATTGCATCTAACTTTGAATTTCCTGACTTTTATTATTCTTTTTGGATTTTTGCTCTAAAAGAAGATTATTTATGTGAATTAGTAAAAGGTAAAAGAAAAAAAAGGTAAAAACAAAATACCAGCAAAAATCTATAAAACTTATTCTAAAATACTGCAAATCTTTAGAATAACTTTACATCGGTCAAAAATTCATGTGAATGCATTAATTAAAGACATGAGGTGTAAAATAATGAATTTTGACCATAAACAGTGTAATGCCAGAATTTCATAAAACATTACAGAGATTATCTTGAGCTAAATTCTTTACCATACCTTCTAGAGTAATTTTTATCTTTAGTAAAAATATTAAAAAATCAATATCACTTTTAGTGCCTTTTTAAATTTTAAAAATTGAAAACTAGAAATTTTAAAATTTTCAATGTCAAATTTAAAAATAAATATTTAAGATATAAATTTTAAATTTTTACACAAGATCACTTAGATCATTAAAAACTTTACAAAAATTTACAAAAAATCTTGACCTTATTTAAAACTCCAATTAAATGAAAAACAGGAAAGATTTATTTGTGCAGTAGTGCTTGTTAGATTTATTTAAAATTTTCTACCAAAGTTTTTAACCCAAAAAATTTACAAAAAGTAGATAACTCTATGAAGACTTCATTAAAAAATCTGCAAGAAGTTTTGACATGATCTGATGGTGAATGAATGCTAAACTTGTGCTGTTTATAAGGGAAAAACTTGAGTTGCCACCTTCTGTCACTTGCAAGTGGGCCCGACCAGTTAATGAACCCACCAGCCAGGGAAAAACCTCCTCTCCCTCATTCGACTGCCATGTGGACCCTTGGCCCCACACGTAAGGTCGGCCATCCTTCTCTTCCTTCTTCTTCTCCCCGATAAAACCTGAGCACTGCCTCACTGCCGATCAGCCGCCATTTCCTTCCATGTTCAAATGTTGTCAACACCGCCTTAAGGCCTTATACAAGTAGCCGAGTTCTTCCATCTCTTACACACACCGCTCGTCGAGCCTATTTAATCCACCTCAAACCCTCTCTGGAATCTATAACACTCAACCATCGCCCCCACAGCCTCGAACTCTTCTTACCCACACGTATCTTCTTCACCGTTGATGGAGACCCGAAGAAAGGGGAAAACCCAATTCAAGAAAACCCGGTGAGCTTTTCTCAAATTTATTGATCCTAAAGTACCCATGTACATTCTTGAGTATATTGCACAACTCAATTTTCGCTCCTTCAGACCGTATCCTTGCCACACCATGACTTACTTCCTTGGCTCCAATTGCATGATAACGGAGCTCTACAGCCTTCCTCCACCTCCATTGACCGGTGACATAGAAACCTGGTGACCCCTAGATACTCAAACCAAGATTGACCAAACTTGATTTTGGGTTCTAGGTTTTTAAAACCTTCCCCAAAGGGAAAGTACGCTTTTGAAGTGAGAAAGTGTATTTTTCATTTTTGGCCTGCCCTTGAACTGATTGCATTGACTGGTGGGGCCCGAGTGGTTGTGGGTGCCTGTGCGGGTGTATGGCTGACGTGGGGGACCCACTGGTCGGTGACCGAAGGCAAGGTAGGCTCAGAGTTGGTAGGCGCGGCGCACGAGGTGACGGTGGCCCGGCTGTGCACGAGGCGACCCGATTGCCTCGGCGGCTCGACGCCCAATGCGACACCCCGATAGGCGTGGCATCTCGGCGGCGCAGCAACCCGGCAACACAGTGGCTCCCCACGTAAGTGTTGGCCCCTTTCCCACACCCTACTGTGGCCGGCCGAAGTGCCCTGCCACGGGTCGCAGTGCCCCATCGTGGGCCCACGACAGTGTCATCGTGTTGGGCTTACCTCCAAGCCCGGCGTGTCGCTTCTGTGTCGTGCCGACACGGGCTCGACCCACACGGCCGTGCGGGGCTATGCTGCCTGTCGTGCCCGGTTCCTAGGCTCAGCACAGCCAGAGCTACAGTGCCAGACTAGGCTTGGACCGGGCTGGCCCGAAGAAGCACCGTCCGAGTGCCCACCTCTACTTGCACGTTTTGTTTTGGAACATAGAAATCCATAAAAAAATTTATAAAAACTTGAAAAAAAATATTAAACGGCATCGTGTTTTCCCTTCCCCTCGCATTTCTAACGGAAACAAGACATATGCAGCAGTACTAATTAATTCTTCGACTAAGAGCATCTCCAACAGAGCCCCTAAACCTTAAAATAGGGAGTATAGTAAAAAAAAACAGATCCAGCAGGGCCCCAACTCAAGCCCCTAAAATTAGGGGGCCCTAAATTTGCCTCCTCAGCCCCAATTCCCAGGGAGCCCCAACTCAAGCCCCTAAAATTAGAAGGCCCTTAAATTTGCCTCCTCATCCCCAATTCCCAGGGACACAAGTACATCCCCTATTATTGAAGACAGAGAAATACATGAGAGGCTTCGAGATGATCTTATTGAGCATTTGTGGGCAATTCACAGCGCTTCGTAGTTTGATTCATTGTTCGGAGTTTCTATTTATCTATTTATCATGTTTTGAATATTTTAAATTTAAATTTGAAATATCATGTTTTTAAATTGTAAATGTTAATATTCTTATGTTTTATGTATTACAAATATTTTTGATTGAATTTTAGTGGTGTCAAATGAAGATTATACATAGCGGATATGTCAAAATAGGAGAAAAAGTAAAATAGGGGCTGAGATTTAGGGACTGTTGCTGGACTTTTGCTCTGAAAACAAGACCCCAAAAAATAAGGGGAGTCCCTAAATCCAAAATAGAGACTCTATTTTAGGGGCCCTTGCAGTTGCTGGAGATGCTCTAAGCACACCAAATAGTAATACCAAAAGCAGTTGGTAGCGAGGAAAGCTCACTGCTGGATTCTCTCGATGTATGGATGAATGGAATCGGGCCACGTCTATAAGCAGCAGCGGAGGACGAGAAAGAATTCTAGTATGATGAAATCATTATTTCTATGTATCTTTATTGTCCGTTATTGTTTTTTGGACGTGTGCATCTCTCATCCTAATATCAACATCAACATCCTCTTGAACCTATTCTTATTGTAGTGGTGGACGGAGTAAAATTATGATGCGGTGAAATCGGTAGGATGGAATATTAAACAATATTGTAATGCCAAAAAAATTCATACACTAAGAGTATATAAGGAGCAAAGTATTCGAGCTCAACCTACTGAACACCTTGCTAAAATAATTTTTAAAATCCACACATGAAATCATCAGGGTAAATAATTTTATAAATATTTTGTGTTACTGACAGAATATGTACTAAGAGTACTAAAGATGTATGTGGCAGGACAGGCCATACCCTGATATGTGGCGTGTGTAGTATTGTGAATACGTTGTATGTTAAACGCATGCGTCTGTCTTATACTCTGATAACGTGCACACGCACGGCCAAATTAAATAAAACAAACGCGGTTGGTGGCGTCGATGCGATGAGAGCAACGGCTCGAGGTTCCACCAACTCCTGAAATCGATATTTTGTCTTCGCTCTTCGCTAAACTGACCTACAGGTGAAACGAGTTACAGCCCAGAACGCTATCAAGAATCGAATGCCGCATGCATGCATGCAGCATGCATGGTGCTATTCCCTCTCATTTTCCGTATGCCTTGGAAATGTCACTCGATTTCCATACTAGTCGAAATATAAGATATCGTCCATGTAAGTTAGCTGCAACGAGCAGTCACGGGTCAAGATTAAATGATCAAACAAGGAGAGAGAAAATGGTTAAAACCTCTGACTAGCACTGCGTTGTATGCATGCCAGCATGCGACGGCGGGGAGGATGGTGAGTAGTAGTAGGTCAATACATATAATAATGGTATATGTCGGCTATCTATAAGAGTATATTATATAGAATTTTAGATGATATGAAGAAGAGGGAAAGATGATGTCTATTGTTTAATAGACGGTTTTATAGACAATTTTATATTGTGTATACCATTATAAGATTATTACAAACAGTTTATTGTATAAATTATGTTTAGTCTTATAGATAATATAAAGGTACATTACAGATAGTCATCATCTATATCGCTGTACGTGCTCTCAGTAGCTGGACTTTATGTGTGGGAATCTATGTAGTGTCATCCCAAATGCGTCACGTGGAATTCAGCTGAAATTACACACGAGAAACCAAAGAAAATACGCAAGTTTTTTTATAGGTGGAGGTTACCTTGATCCTCAGCGTTTTACCGGTACTTGGTTTCATCCTGAACCTAGAATTTCTTGAATTTTCTGAGGGGTGTTGATAATGCCGGTGGTATTTTTTTTTTTTTTTTTTTTGAGCTGGAGAATGTAGAAAGTGCTTTTCTTTTGGGTTTTTTTAGAAGAGAGTGACTAGGGAACGGTATACCGTTGCAATGGTATAGCCATGAAACTTATGAAACTTATCAGTTTCAGTGCTGGTTTCATGAGTTTCAGTGTTTAGTTTCATCAGTTTCATGTTTTATCAGTTTTTAGTGCTAAGTTTCATGAGTTTCAGTGCAAAAAAGCATAAGTTTCATGAGTTTCAGAGGTATACCGTTGTAACGGTATACCGTTTTTTAGTTTTTCTGTTTTTAGAATACAACGGTTGAGGCACACAAATACGAGTGAATGCACTCCTACTAACGCGCACCTAGAATTCAGAGGACGAACCTGAATCCACGATCTCATTGAGCACGAACACACTTTTTTCACATTAATCACAATCTTGTGCACTTGGTGGAGTTTGGTTGGATGGATGAGAGTGGATGAAATATTGATATTTATAGATTTGAAGTCATCTAATTGTTTGAATGAGTGAATGTTTGGATTATGGTCATCTATTTGTTTAGAATATTCCCTAGAGCTATCCAAAAAATATTGCCGGACGGACTCATCTAGTTTGTTGTACGAAGAGGTATATTGGGTCAAATTCAAATTTCGCCAAAGTATACTCAATCAAATTCAAATTTATGTCAAAATGCGGTCAAATTATATTCAAAAATTCATTTTTTGGTCAAAATTTGTTAAACAAACATACAAATTTTGTCCAAAAATTCAATTTTTAGATAAAATTTTGTCTGAAAATTCAAATTGCGATAAAAAATTGTCTGAAAATTTAAATTTTGGTTAAATTTTATCCAAAATTTTCAAACCGAAATTCGAAACTTTGATTACAACTAACCCATCTATCCTCATCCATCTAACCCAAAAAAAAATTTGGCTCATCACATCCATCCTCACCTATCCAACAAATTTTTTTTGAGAGGTGTTTCTGTGCTCTTCTTTTTAAAAGTTGCACAAATATTAAAGCATTAATGAAGGGTAGATGAGAATTACTTACCCTTTCGCTTGTTTCAAGATTTGTGCAATTTGTATTGGGAGGAAAAGCATAGAAGCATTGCTCAAATTTTTTTTGGGTTATTCCTATCCACCTAACCAACACAGCCATATGAATGGCTCCATCCCATGCAGGCTAAATTGGCTATATCCCATCTAACCCTATCCAAGTAACTAAAGGCACCTCCAAGATTTGAATTTCATGGGTGAACTCGTACGTGCACCTATAACCAGGGTTCACAAAAATCGATTTGGCAATTTTTGGATGAACAGTAATTTTCGATAATCGCAAAAATCTAGTTGAAAATCGGCCAAAAATCGTCAAAAATCGAATAAATTCAAAACCTAGATTTTTTTTAAAAAAAATAAATTAAAAATCGTCGATTTTCGTGGAAAATCGACGACCTTGTTGAACTTTTGTGCGATAGATTTTTCGTAGCGATTTTAGACCGGTTTTTGACACGTAATTTTTTTAAAATTTTCAATTTTTTTTAATCGAATCGATTTATCGATCGGTTTTTCATATCGGGCCGCGGTGATATGGACAAAAATCACGCGATTTTCGTTGATTTTATGAACCCTGCCTACAACTCACCGGCAATATAAATCTTTACCCCTTTATAATTCACCAATTAAATTTTTCTTACGTGCACACACTATTTTAACCCCCACAGAGGATACCTTTTCTTTGTTCACCCCAACACGTGCACCCAGAAATCCCCCTTCCTCATAATCAAGCGCTAAGATGCTTTATCACATCACTTCATCAAATCTGATGGACCAAATCATCCGGTTCATCCCAAAACACCCCCAATCGCATGCCCCCAATCGCCGTGTGGCCCCAATACGCCCCCAATCGCTGCCCCCGATCCCCGTGTGGCTCCCAAATCGTGCGCCCCAAATCGAGCCCCTTGTCCCTCGCGACTCCATCGCCGACGCCATGTGCATGAGCTCGCCGGGCCGCCGCAGTCCCTGTCGCCTCCCCGCGCCGCCGTGAGGCCCCTTCGACTCGCGAGATCGGCCAGGACCCGCAGCTTCGTCGTCCACGCGGGAGGCGAGGTACGTCTCAGTTCGATTCGTTATTTTGGGCGGTTGGTGTGGGTTAGATTTGATTGGTGGAATCGTGTTTGTGTGCGCAGGACGACCTGCCGCTGGTGGGGAACAAGGCGCCGGATTTCGAGGCGGAAGCCGTGTTCGACCAGGAGTTCATCAAGGTATGCGTGGATTCGCCCACGATTCACTCCGAGATCGTTCGTTTCGTGATGGGTTGGGAACTTGGCGTGTGGTTTTCTGACGATTTTGGTTGGGAACCCGGAGTTCATCAAGGTATCCGTTGATTCGCCCGCGATCCGCTTCGAGATCGTTCGTTTCGTGATGGGTTGGGAACTTGGCGTGTGGTTTTCTGACGATTTTGGTCGGGTGGTGGATCTGCGGGGGTGGTTGTGTTGCAGACCAGGTGCTCGACGCGATGGCGCAGAAGGAGGCCAATGGCAACGGCAAGCACACCACCCGCCCGCCTCCGACGCCCTCGCCGCTCCGCTTCTCCAAGTTCTTCCAGGTATGTGTGGGGATATGATCGCTGGATCTCGCCGCTTGATCGTTCGTGCTTTTGATCGATCGGTGCAAATTTGGGTGTTGGCCAGGCGAACCTGCGGATCCTGGTCACCGGCGGGGCTAGATTCATCGGCTCACACCTCGTCGATTGGGGCTTCAAGGGAGCTAAGGGTGGATCGGAATGACAGAAGGGATTCCACGTGAGAGAGAATGGCAGATTGGGGGGAGAACAGTGGTGGATCAGGAAGATTGCTAGGCGTGTCCGATCAGTGTCTCCAGAAGAGCATAGGCATGGGAGTCGGCATGAGTCCCACACATCACCAAGGGCATCCAGAAATGCAGCACGTATTGAGGTGTCTGGTGTTATCTGACACTTCTCTTTATATCTCTCCTGTTACTTCGCTTCCAGTAATTTTTTTTAGCAGATGAATGTTTCTCGTTCCTGCTTATTTTCATATCTTGGAATATCGAGTGGCGGTCGGGAAACTTGTGGAATCAGTATTTTCACACCCTCAACATGTACATTAAAAATAATAAACATGTGGGATCCATGATCCATGCCAACCCTTTCAGCTCCAGATTTTAGAGGACATAATTAGTTGTCCATTGCTTTTTCATTTTACAACAATAGTATATTGTGGCCTGTAAATTGCCATCTGAAAGTTTTTTTATTTGTTTGCTATTATATTGTGGCCTGTAAATTGCAATCTGAATGTTCTTTTATTTGTTTCAGGATACAAGTTCTACAGGGCATGCAGTAGCCCGGTGAGTGCTCAAATGTATTGATTTATACATTTTAAATTCTTAGTAGAATTATTGCCTACTATAATTTTCTGTTTTATCAATAGAGTTGCATACATTAGGGGATTATATTTTGCTGCATTAATTGTGATGTGTGTGTATAGCACAATTACTTAGGACACCATGGTGCCCGGGCACTATGATTTAAAATGAGTATTTTTTTTCTATTTATTTGCATTTGAAATTTTTTGAAATTTTTAGGATGTTAAGCTTAACCTGTTTACTAACTAATTCAAACAAGTTTGAACTGAAATTTGAACTAGAGTTTCTTTTTTATGATAGTTTGATTGTAGGTATGTGCTGAGTATATATATAAATCAGCAAAACATGTAATCTAAATTCGTTCAAATCTTTGAAATCGAGTATATTTTTTCAAATGTATGTGTTTCATTTGAATTGTTATAGATGGGTATATACCCTAAAACTGAAAGTTTCAAAAAATATACCCGAATTTGACGTGAATTCGTTCATTTAAAATCACGGTGCCCCATTATGGCGATATATATATATGATTTTACAGTTTGATTCTGATATGCTCCCTTGCTGCTGTGTCAAGCATTGTCTCCTTGTGGTTTAAATGACATCCTTTGTGGCAAAGCACATAAATGGGTTGCTAATGGCACAGAGCTATGTCGCCTTGCTGGTTTTGCTGTGCAAGTTTCAGAGACCAGCTCAGGTGTTGATGACGCTTTCTGCTATGGTGGGAAAGCAAGTTTTGATTCCATCTCTGATTCATGGACATCTTCAAAAGACCATTCAACATTAAGTTCTGTGACGCCTTGGGATCTTGAAGATTTTCACAAGTGGGCGAGAGGAATGCCTGTTGGTGAAAGAGTATCATGGGCAATTCGAGGAATGGTCCTCACAGCAGGCCTTATTTTCATCAGGTGTTCTTACATTTCCTGTTTTCCTCCTTTCTTGATACCGAGCCAATACTATTTCAAATGGCCAGAATGAGAAATCAACTTTCCAATGGTGCAATTCAAGCACCAGCACATACCGAGCCAAGTGATAGATGGCTCAAGCGACTGCAGCTTGATATCGCCGTAGCGTTAGCACGGGTAATATACTAGTTCTCACAAGGTAGAGAGTTGGAGAAGATAATTTAAGAAGGCACACTAACGGCGTAAAAGAATACGAGGTACCAACGGCGTGTTTGGATCCAGTTGGTAGCGGTGCTCCGCCAGGAAATATGGCTCGAGTTGCCCACGAGGCCACGACGAGAGCCAATTCGGTTGGCAATGCTAGCCTAGCCTGTGAAGGCAAGCTGAGCTGGTTAGAATCCATCCAAACACGCAAGGGTTTGCCTATCCTGAGCCTAAGTAAACTCATCATACAATCATCAATCATACACGTTGTAACATAAATCCTGTTTGACAGAACTTCAACTCTATCAGATCTATAGATCTAGTGGAGTTAGATATTTCTGGCTCCATCAGATCCGTGAAGCTGGAGCTATAGATATATCTTGTTTATATTTTAGAATAGAAAGATAAATTTAATTCACTTTGTTTTAACCTATAAATTTTAAATTTAAGATAAAGTTGGGATCTGGACTGTACCAAATAGAGCCGGAACATGCACTTACTTTAGGTGGCCTGGCTGGCCTGGTGTACTATGTGCTGATAAAGAAGGCCTCCAAGAAATAACTGGCCGTTGCCGTGGAACAAAAATTAAGAAGAAAAAGTCTACATAAATGTCCAGCCTAGTAAAAGCCCACGAACAATTAAACTGGGCCTCCTAAAATCCAACTCGGCCCACATAGCGAACCAACCCGCTCGCTAGGGCTTCACTACGTATGCACACGCTCACACGCGCCTCGCCCACCTCCGGTTCTCTCCCTCCCTACCGCGCCGCCTCCGCAAGCAGCCATGGCAGACTCCAAAGCCGCCGCGGCGGTGACACTCCGCACCCGCAAGTTCATGACCAACCGCCTCCTCTCCCGCAAGCAGTTCGTGCTTGAGGTCATCCACCCCGGCCGCCCCAACGTCTCAAAGGTGGGAGATCTTATCCTTGCTCCCCTCCCTTCCCCCTCTGTCCTTGGTGCGATTTCATTTCATGGCCCATTCTAAGGGTGCGTTTGTCAACGTGCGCAGGCGGAGCTGAAGGACAGGCTGGCGAAGATGTACGAGGTGAAGGACCCGAGCTGCATCTTCGTGTTCAAGTTCCGCACCCACTTCGGAGGTGGCAAGTCCACCGGATTCGGCCTCATCTACGACAACCTCGACGCCGCCAAGAAGTACGAGCCCAAGTATCGCCTCATCAGGGTACGTACGCATGCGTATACTCTTGCTGTTGTATCACACTGCGTTGCGTTGTCTAGGCTGAATGTGCAATTGAGCTTGCTGCATGGTTGTTACCTCTGTGCTTGGTTTATATCCCGATGTGTAAATTGATGTAACCATAGTATAGCAGTGGCCTTTAGCTGGAATATCGGTATTATAATTGCACTTGAAGACTGTGCGAGTAGCGGTTAAGAAGTCATCTCCGGAAAGCTTGAGAACCAAAGTAGTGCGATGATATGGTAATAGGTGAAACTATTATTAGCTGCTGTTGCTATGGAATGTATTTTGTGCTTTATGTGTGAATTCAGGACTAAATCATGTTGGCGATTTAGCAGACGAACTGAGGTGTAAACGAGTAGTTCAGCCAAGGTTCGTCTTGGGATATTGTTATGATGTGCCTGCTACTGCTTACCAGATTGCACTTGATGGTCTGCTTAATGTGTGGCCTAGCGAGATGGTTGCTTGGCTCTATGCTCACTAAGAGTATATTAATGCATAATTAATTAGGCGCAAACCTTCTCAACAGATAACGTTTTGGTGTTAAGTGGCTTGGAGGTAGTAATTGAAGTCGGTATCTATTGCCACAGCATCACAAATCCCTGTACACTAGCTAGAACAATTGCTAGTTTGATGAGGGGCAAACTCAGCAAACTGCAATAGCATCAAATTGCTACTTGATTACTAGATAAACACAAATTTAATTTGTTTGCTACTGAAGTGTGGTGGTGCCGAACTGTCTTAATTTACAGTATCATGATACACACAACATGCAATTGACCCAATTCCATTGGCATCTCAGCTGAACCATGTGTAGATGCAAATTTTTTATTAAAGTTGGTCGTGTTAGTCTGCATGTTTGTATAGGCATCCTTTTAAGCTGTGCAACTGGATTTCCCCTTTCAATAACATGGCTCATTGTTCTGGATGTCCCCAATATATCATGGTTGTACAACCTAACAATTAATGATTGGAAGTTTAGAGGAAGCTTCCCATCGATGCATATTTCCTCGTGCCTGGCATCTTGGTTGCTCAAATTACTATTATGTATCTAAACAAGTGGTGTTCTTCACTCTCATGAAACCTTGCCACTGATTTTTACAGTAATATGTCAGCAAAATATCATGATATATGTCATTGTGGAAACAAGTTTTGATGACAGATTCACTACGATCATTTTCATGTGTCCGAAACTAGATCCTTGTAAGCATATTATTGAGAAAAGTTAACTGCATATGTACTATTTTTGTTTGCTACTGAAGTGTTGTAGTGCCGAACTGGCCTAAGTGTAGCTATTCTCTCTTATATTTCCAAGGTATCTCTACTATTCTAAAGCAGCACTTGGTGGCAGTGGTCCATTCTTCCCACGCCATTAATTGCCGCTTAATTGTCCTGCTTAATTGCCCTACGCAAGAAACGATGCGTTGCTTTAATTAGCCAGCTTTCGCAAGAAACGAAGCGTTAAAGATAGATGTTTGATCTTGTGAAATAATTTTTTTTATTTTTTAATCTTTATTTTTCGTTATCAATTTTGTTTTTCGTAGCGACGCACGGGCATGTAACTAGTTTATAGTATGGATAGCATGGTCATTTCCTCTAGTCTTTAACTTGGTTTTGCAATCTCCTTAATCGTGCCTAGCCAAAATATGCCTTATAAAAAGAAGCGGAGGGAGTAACATTCTAGATTTATAGATTATAGACTGATTCTTGCGGAATATTAGGGTTACATAAAACGTTTGGAGTTGCTAATATCTTGGTGTTCTCGACAGAACGGTCTTGCTACTAAGGTAGAGAAGTCACGTAAGCAGATGAAGGAAAGGAAGAACAGGGCAAAGAAAATCCGTGGTGTGAAGAAGGTCAGTATCAACCCAACATTTATAACATTTATGTTGATAGTCATACTTCGATGGTTATTGCTTTGGTACTTGACCACGTAACCAAGTTGGTGTTCTGTGCTAATTTTGCAGACAAAGGCTGGAGATGCTGCTGGGAAGAAGAAATGAGGAAGATACTCGCCTTACAGTCTTCATCTGTTCATTATAAACCTTTGCTTCATTTAGGATGGTCTCGTTGTGGCAATGCTCCTGAATGCTGAATTATAACTAGAAAATTCGTAGTACACTTGCAGGGAGATGCGAAAACATGGTGGAACCGTGGAATCAACCCAGAAGCCAAAACATCCAAATATTCCACATCTGTACTCTGGCAACTGATCAGAACCAATACCTCTTCAGTTGCATTTTGCAAGGGATGGAAAACAGCTGCTTATGACCCAAAACTGTACTATCATGTTAGACAAGACAGCTGTACCTTTTCATTGCGAAGGAAACCATAAACCTGCTTCAAGTTTCCTCTGCGCATTAACAGCATATTTGCAAAATGAACACTAGCATCTTCCTCATCTCCAACACAGTGGTTCGTGGCCTCCATCACGGGTGTGTGAGCATCATGGATACTGGCGGTGAGACGACAATTGCCGGACCAGCTACAGGAGGTAACGAGTCGCGACGTGGAAGTAGGCCGAGGAAGCGGAACGTGAAGGTGGCTGGGCCCGAATGGATGAATGCGTGAGTGGGGTGGTGTGGCCCAGTGTTTGGGTGGCCCAAAGGGCGATCTATTAAGTTGTTGCCGAACATGTTAGCGTCATGAGATATGAGAAATCTAACTATCTTCTTCCTGTCCAAGTTTCCTCCTCCTCATTCTTCTTCTCCGATTCATCTTCTTTCGGCGTAGCAAGTAGGTAGTTAACAATTGGTATCAGAGCCAGCGATCCTTGGCTGTGGAGTCCTGGATTCTTCGATTCACCACACTTATCTTACTCGTTGTCGTCGCCGCCAAATCCTCATGAATCCGGATACTCAGGTGATTCTGGATGAGATTGCGCGACGATTCTCGGAGCATGACGCGAAGTGGGATCGGCGTATGATGGAGCAAGAATCCCGCTGGGATGCGGCGTTCTCTGACTTTACCAAAGGTCAGGAGCGACGCGTTCAAGCGTTGGAGAAGAACGCTGGTCTGGACGATGACTGGCGTGCTTCCATGGAAGGGATGGTCGATGATCTTCGTTTGGAAGTCGGGAAGGTCTCCAAACATTGGGAACGAGCTGTGATGGATAAATCGTCTTCCATGGCGGGAGTTCTCGCGCCTTCTCCTCCGGCTGCCGAGCGCCCATCTGCCGGGTTTACAGCCGAACCGCCCCACGGGCACCGCATCGATCTGATCACCGGGGAGGATGGATTTGGGTCGATCACCACCCTACTCCATCCCCCGGTCAAGGGTACGTATCCTACTGCATCCCAGCATCAGTTGTGTGTGGAGTCTGAATTTCATTCGCCGGGTGCTGCTCATGTCAAGGGTGATTCTACTTGGGTGGATGGTTCTAGGGGAGAGATTAGAGGTCGGTTGCCTAAGTTAAACTTTCCCATGTTTGATGGAGAAAACCCCAAGCTGTGGATTAAGCGCAGTAGAGATTATTTTGACATGTATGCAGTAGAAGCGAAATTGTGGGTGCGCGTATCAACCATGCATTTTGTGGGAGCTGCTGCTTGATGGTTGTCATCCATAGAAGAGTCATCCCAGTTGTCTAGCTGGTCTAATTTCTGTCAAGCTTTACTGGAGAGATTTGGTAGGGATGAGCATGCGGTGTTTATTCGCCAAGCCCAAAGATACGGCAAACCACATCGGTTGCCGATTATGTTGAGAAATTTTACGGGTTGCGAGATAATTTGGTGGCATATGGTCGTCCCATGGATCCCTTGTACTTTGTGCGGCGCTTTGTGGATGGGTTCTGTGGCCCGACATTCGCGCGGCTGTGTTTGTGCATCGTCCCTCTTCCTTCGATACTGCGTGTGTGTTGGCCTTGTTGCAGGAGGTGTCCGGTCCGGTGCGGCGCACGGAAGGTGTTCGACCGTCGTTTCCGATGGTTGTTAAAGGGCCAGCAAGAGGTGCCCTACCGCTGCCCTTACCACCTAAGATGGAGCAGGCTGGTGGCGTACCGGAGGATGCTAAACGCGGAGAGTACAACCGTCCTCGTGTGGAGGATAAGTTCGCTGCCCTTAGAGCTTACCGTCGCGCCAGAGGGTTGTGTCAGCGGTGTGCTGAAAAATGGACCAAGGATCATCAGTGTCCTACAACGGTTCAGTTACATGCATTGCAGGAAGTCTGGGAGCTGTACCAAGGTGATGAGGAACAGCGGTCTGAAGCCACTGATATTGAGTCTCCTGTGGATGGTCAACTTTGTCTAGCTGTTTCAGTGGCTGCAATGCAAGGTAGTGATGCTATCCAGACCATGAAATTTCGAGGCAAGATTCAGGGTCAAGACGTTTTGGTTCTTGTGGACTCTGGTAGTTCTCATTCTTTTCTCAGTTCGCGAGTGGCTTCAAAGTTGGTGGGTGTTTCAGAGATGCCATGGCCGATTATGGTGCAAGTAGCTGATGGTGGTAGACTGTTGTGTGACAAACAGTTTCTGGAGGCCACATGGTCGATTCAAACTTGTGAATTCAGTACAGATTTTCGAGTCTTGGATATCGCAGCATATGACATTATTATTGGATTGGATTGGTTGGCTTTGCATAGCCCAATGAAGGTGGACTGGGGTCATGGTTGGATGTTGATTCCTTATGGCAATACGTCAGTCTTGTTACGGGGCTGTGCTAGTGATGTTCAGGCCACTGCAGCTGTGCTGTCTACTGAATCTGAATCTCTGCCTATATCATGGGCTGCTATGGGGGTACCGGAGCAGATGATCTCGTTGCTCTCGGAATTCAGTTCAGTGTTTGATCCACCATCAGGACTACCTCCCTCGCGTGACTGTGACCACACAATTCCCTTGGTAGCGGGGTCCTCTCCTGTGCATGTTCGTTCATACCGTTACCCTCCACTTATTAAGGATGAAATTGAGCGCCAAATAGCAGCAATGTTGGCTGAAGGTATTATTCAGCATAGCACTAGTTCTTTTTCCTCTTCTGTGCTCTTGGTTAAGAAGAAGGATAGTTCTTGGCGTTTTTGTGTGGATTTCCGTCGTTTGAATGCTATCACGGTGAAAACAGTGTTTCCAGTTCCAGTCATTGAGGAATTACTAGATGAACTCGGACAGGCTTCCTGGTTTACGAGTCTCGATCTTACGGCAGGGTATCATCAAATCCTGTTGCGTCCTGAGGACACATTTAAGACAGCATTCCAAACTCACTCGGGCCATTATGAATTCTGTGTTATGGCGTTTGGGCTCACAGGGGCGCCTGCTACATTTCAGAAGGCGATGAATGCAACGCTGTCTTCCCTGCTCCGCCGTTGTGTATTGGTATTTTTTGACGACATCTCAATATACAGTTCCAGTTTTGAAGAACATCTTCAGCATGTGCGGGCAGTTTTGGAATTACTGGTATGTGATAAGTGGCAGGTTAAGAGGTCGAAATGCTCATGTGCTCAACAACAGTTGTCGTATTTGGGCCACGTCATTTCTGCAGCAGGTGTTGCTACGGATCCATCGAAGATTCAAGCGGTGGCGTCGTGGTCGACACCACGTTCACTCAAGGAATTGCGCAGTTTTTTGGGCTTGGCAGGCTATTACCGGCGATTTGTCAGGCATTTTGGTATCCTGGCCAAGCCTTTGACATCTCTCCTGAAGAAAGGATCATTGTTTGTGTGGACTTCTCAGCATTCAACAGCATTTCAGGCACTGAAGGATGCGTTAGTTTCTGCCCCGGTCTTGGCTCTGCCGAATTTTGCTCTGCCGTTCTGCTTGGAAACGGATGCAAGTAACCTGGGAGTGAGAGCAGTTTTGATGCAAAGGGGTCACCCACTCGCTTATTTGAGTAAGGCGTTGGGGCCAAAGTCTCAAGGACTTTCTACATATGAAAAGGAATTTTTGGCGATCCTCACTGCGGTTGATCATTGGAGGCATTGTGAGGAGCCGCCCAGATCGTCCTCGAGTTATTGGATGAACAGTCGTACCCGGCGGATTTGGATCCTAGCAACAGACCACCGGAGGTGATCCCGATGCTAATACCCAAGCCCAAACGAGACAACTCTACAAACATCCAAACGACTCGCCGACAACCCCGGTATTCCCCCGGTATGCGATCCGAAACTCGCCCAGGATCCCCACATACCGGTTTCCAATGCCATATCAATAATCAATTCGCACAAAGGGGCATCGAGCCCCCAAGCTCACTACCAGAGACGCAAGAACGCGGAAGCAAACAAACACCACACGGCACAAAGAGGCCCAACAAAGACAACCAACAAAACGACCAAGCGAAAAGCAGACGATTCCAATACAGAAAAAAAGGTAGTAACTGTTCACAAAAGTAAGACCACCCATTCTATACAAACAAAAGTAAAACACCTCCGGAAGTGTCATGCCCTGAACACTTAGGGCGCATAACGTCGGCGACCTCTACTCGGTGCCCGCCTGGTCACCGATAGGCGAGGGGCAAAACTCGCACCCCGCTGGATCCTCACCTGCAAAACCACAAAGCAGAAGCCTGAGTACGAAAGGTACTCGCAAGTCTTACCCGTGGTCCATATATGACCGACTCCAAAGGACATGCATTTGGATGTAGCAAGGAATAAGCTAGAGGTAACATTTGCGGAAGTGCTTAACTTTGTTTCAATTTTTGTTATCTACTCATGTTTTTCTCAATATAGTTAGCAGTTGTAACAGCACCTACTTCTAGCAGGATATTGTAATTAACAGAATGCAAGGCAAATCATCACATATAAAAATTTAGCTCAAGCCCAACGGCGAACCACAAGTTCAAGTTATTTACTACGCAGAAGAAGTTCAGATCAAGCTTGCTCATATCCGAGAGCGCGGCAATTCGAATCGCTTAATTAACCCTGCAGGGAAGCATTGATCGCACGACACTTACCACAAGGGCCTAGTGTCAACCCCCTCCCAATCATACCCAATCGCTGAAGCGTCCTCCTGTGGCCCGAAAACCTAGCACCCCCTCGAGCAGCCCCAAGCCCGGCTTGGCGCTCGAGAGTCGGCCTAAGCCTCGCCCTCAACCACGTCCAACCACAGGAAGTTACGGTCCATCAATTCCATATGAGAGAAAGAGTGGCTTACCGTACCATAATCGGGCATGCGACCAACCGGGGTGTACTCAATCTGATTCTACTTACGGATCGGTCCTCAACTGACACAGACGGGGCTACACATTTGAGTCTCCATACCCAAATGAACCAACTCCCGCTTGGTCCACAATTCATTTCTTTCCAAAACCTTTCCCAATTCCAAGTCCAACATAATGTAGTATGTGTGTATTAATAACAACCGCAAGTGACAGAACCCTCCGTCACTTGGCCCAAACCCCGACATCTAAGCATTCTAAGCACGGACTCATTAATACCCATATATTAATTCCGAAGGAAGTGTTCCAAAATTTTCAAGGAGTGTATGTGCAGCAAATAGGATCTATTCCTATCCCATATGGCAATTCCTAATGCAATACTTAACATTTCAATTAATCACATTATTCTCAAAAATAACGATACATAAGGATAAACATGCTTAGGTGCTTGCCTTGTTCTTCTGCTTGTGGGTCGGTAGTAACTGGCTCTCCGGTCGCACCCTCGGTCACCGCGGCGTCAGTCCCCGCGGGATCGCTCTCTACACGAGTACAATGCATAATGAGATGCATGCCATGCAAATGAAATGAAAACAAAAGGAAAACCCCGACGAAACACGCAACCGAACAACTCGACTAAACCCGGACAGACCAGGTAAACCCGGACAGTCCGGTTATTTGATCCGGACAGTCCGGATAACCCGGATACTCCGGACCTTGTGTCCGGATACTCCGGCCTAGGGCGGACACTCCGGACGGGTCGTCCGGACACTCCGGACCTGGCGAGTTATACCCAATAACTCGACGGATCGAGGTGCCGCCAAGTCCCACGGCATCGCGGGGACCCGACCTATGACATTCCCACACGCGGCAAGGCCGAGGGAACTTCAAGCTAGCTAAACCTCGAGAAAACGACACCAAACTACAAAACCACAAGACGACTCTAATCGGCCCATGGATTGGCATTATCACTACCCGATCTACCTCACTAGTACCCACATTCATCAACCCAAGCCCCAAACCAACCCTGGAATCACTACACCCAAAACCCTAGAGCTCAAGATTCAACTCCAAAACTCCCAAACCCAAACCTAAGTCCCAAACCCACCATGGACGACCCTAGGACCCTAGAATCAACCCCCAAGAAGAGGACCTACCTCCAAGTGGGACGGAGGAGAGGCAACGCCGGGTGGAGGATGGAGGATGCCGGCTTGAGGAGGAGTTCCCGGGGATGGAGGAGCCGCCGGGGAGGAGCCACGGGAGGTCGCCGGAGTGGAGAGCTCACCGGAGACAAGGCTGGGGTGAAGGAGACGCACGGGATGGGTGGAGGACAAGTGGAGAAGAAAGAAGGGAGTGAACCCACGAAATGGGACTTTTATACAAACCCCCCCCCCGCAAATACCGGACACTCCGGACGCTAACCCGGAGACTCCGGGTTGGGGTCTTCGGTAGCACTAACCCGGACACTCCGGGTTGAGGCGCTCGGTCAGGTTAATCCGGATACTCCGGACAATATGTCCGGACATTCCGGGTTATGTCCGGACATTCCGGGTGTTGATCCGGATACTCCGGATGTCCCAGACTTTTTGAAACTTGGGGCCCTGACAGGCATTACCTGCAACTGAAAGAGTTCCACATTGTCACTGACCATCGCAGTTTGTCACAGCTGGATGAACAGCGCCTCCATACTCCATGGCAGAAAAAGATGTTCTCCAGGTTGATGGGTCTTCAATACCGCATCGTGTACAAGAAAGGATCGGAAAATGGGGCAGCGGATGCATTGTCCAGGCACCCTAACTTTTCACAGTCCTGTCTAGCCATGTCTTCTTGCACACCGCAGTGGCTTACGGATGTTATGGATTCTTATGTTAATGATGAGGTATCGGGCGAGTTGATAGCGAAGCTGGCAGTGGACGTGGCTGCAGTTCCTCATTACACATGGCACGACGGGCTATTGCGTTACAAGAATCGAATTGTCGTGGGTCCATCTGTTCCATTGCAAACTCGGCTGATAGAGGCCTTCCATTCATCAGCGGTTGGTGGTCATTCGGGTATTCCAGTTACATATGCTCGTTTGAAGCAGCTGTTCGCTTGGCGTGGGATGAAACGCAGCTGCTCGTGATTTTGTCGATCGGTGCATTGTCCGTCGCGGCGAAGAGCCGATCGTTTCGCTTGCCTGGCATGTTACAACCGCTACCAGTCCCAACATCATTGTGGCAGATAATATCAATGGATTTTATTGAAGCCTTACCGCGTTCTCAATCATATACATGCATTCTCGTGGTGGTGGATATGTTTACCAAGTGTCGGTGTTTCGTGCACCGGCAATACGAATTTATGGTCGGATGGGGTCGCGCGCTCCCTCTCCCCGAATGGTCGACTCAAGGAGTCAGAAGATGTATACTGGTTCGGGCCGAATGTCCCTACTCGATTCGCTCGGCGTGGGTGTATTGATCTTTGGGTGATGAACAAGGGGTGTACAAGCGAGGCGGAGGGTCTACCGTCCGATCCCTTGATGTTTTCGCTAGGGAGTTGAGGCTACCTAGAAGGCCCATTTTCTCCGCGCCCTCCCTCTCGGGCCCTGCCTCTCCTTATATAGACGGAGGAGGCAGGTTACACGGGAGTTTGGGAAAAACACGAGGAAAGGGGCCTGCGCGTCTTGAAGTCTGGCTTCTGTCTTGTCCGACCAACCCCTGCCCGTCCCGAGGCAGGGTTGGTGGCTCTGTGGGCGATCTTGCGTAGTCTTTGTCTGGGTGGCGTGTCGCGTGGTGCTCTGTCGGCCTCGGTGGCTTTAATGGCGCTTTGACTTTGCCTTGGCCTCGGAGTGGCGCACTCCTCTGCGGTGTGCCAGGCGATGGGGCGAGGCAAGACTTCTTCGGTGGCTCCTCGGCAGTCTTGGGAAGGAGCCGTCTACCTGTCTGCACGGACGCTGACGCCAGCTGCGCACAAGGCAGTCGTCTGACACCGGCGTGGGCCATGCTGGCCCGTGCGCAGGTGGAGCTTGAGCTTCAATATTAGGCGGCCGGAGCATGCCGACCGCCCGGAACCGGAGTCCGCCGACCGTTCGGGGTCGGCCCTGCACAGGTCGGGGCTCGCTCCCCGCGGCCCAAGTACCTTTCGGTGGTGCTGGGCCTTCGCCGTGATTGGTCAGCCCGTCCGTGCTTCCGGCTGATGGGGTACCCATGGCATGGGTACTCGTCCAAGAGCCTCGAGCCGGAGCGGGTCGGAGAGCCGCCGGGGTTTAACTGGCGGTGGTAGCTGTCGGCCGGAGGTCGGTGATGCTAGGTCGGCGCGATCGCTCGGGAGCCGCGCCACCTAGAAGGCCCGGCAAGGCGAGCGCACGTGGTGTAGCCCCGAGCCCCCGAGCGGTCGGAGAGCCGGTCGGGGTTTAGCCCGCCGTGGTAGTCGTCGACCGGAGGTTGGCGGCGCTTAGGTCGGCCGCGATCGCTGGGGAGCCGCGCCACCTTAGAAAGAGCCTCGGTGCCAGCGCACCCGTGGGTGTAGTTTCGAGCCCCGAGCGGCTCGGAGAGCCGGTCGGGGGTTTAGCCCCGTCGTGGCATTCGTCGACCCGGAGGTCGGTGGCACCTAGGTCGGCGCGACTGCTTGAGCCGCGCCAGCCTAGAAAGAGCTCCGGCAAGGCGCACCCGGTGTAGCCCCGAGCCCCCGAGCGGTCGGAGAGCTGGCCGGGGTTTAGCCCGGTCGGACCCTAGCAAGCCACGCCGTTCGTGGGTTTTTTCAGAGTCGGGTGAGCGAACGCACGTTTGCCTTCGTCGGCTTGAACGTCGTGCTCGTGCGAGCTACTATTGGGTAATCCGAGTGGAACCTTGGCGATCTCCCTCGAGGTGATCGTTTCCAAGCGGACGTAGCTCCCGTCGTGGGCGTCCGACCCGCTTCGGGGGCGTTCCATAAAAACCTTTCCTTACTCGTCCCGCATCGGGCTGCCGGGTCGTCCGCCAACCCGGAGCGCGGCTGGCCGCCACTCATCGATGAGCTCCGCGGGAGAGTGTGAGGTATGGTCTCGGACGCGGGCCACAGTGATTGGGTCGTCCGCCGACCCTAACTAGTGGCCCTCTGGGGGCTCACTGCGACCCGCCCCTCGCTCTCTTTTTACGTGTTGGGGCGGCTTTCATTCCAGCTGGCTGGATTCGGCCTTCGTAACCCTCAGCACGGTGCCGGGCCTCGGGCGCGAGCCCGCGGGCCGCTTGCTTTCGAGCCGAGGCGGCGATGGGCGTTTTCTTACCTTTCTTGGCATGGGGCGCCCTGGCCCGTTGTAGCCGACGGGCCTGCGATGCGGCGTGGCGTCTTGGCGCGGCGGCCGTCCTGTCGGAGCAGTTAACGCTTAGTGGGGTTTAAATGGGCTGCGGCACGTTACCGGAGTAGTGGGCGTAGCAGCAGGCTGACGGTTGGCGACTGCGTCGGTCCGCGCGAGGTGGCGTCGGTTGGGCGCGGAGGCGCGTCCGTTCCCACCAGGCGTCTATAAAGGAAGGAGAGGGCGGCGTGGAGGGAGCAAATCCTCCTGCTCGTGTCCTCTGAAAAAAGAAAAAGAGAGAGAACGCAAGGGGAAGAAGAAAAAACTTCCTGCTTCGTCGCGCCGTCCTCCGCTCCCCCACGCTCATTTGGAGATGTCGCTGACCCCGCACTCGGCCGCGGCGGGTCGCTACCTCGACTTGGAGAGGAAGGAGCTCCTTCCCTCGCGGCCTTAGTCCGGCCGGGCGGTGTGCCGCCGGCCGACCGAGGTCCCCGAATCGAAGACGGCGAGATAGTCTCGTGGCGGCCTTCTCTGGCGGGGCTTCGGCCTCCCACTCCACCCGTTCGTCCGGGGGCTGCTTCACTACTACGGGGGGGAAGTTCACCACCTGAATCCGAATGGAGTCCTCCACATTGCGGTCTTCATGACGCTGTGCGAGGCTTTTCTGGGGATCGAACCCCACTGGGGGCTCTGGCGCCACTTCTTCTTCGCGAGGCCGCCGTCGGGCGCCGCCAACCTTCTTGGCGCTCTGGCGATCCAACTGCGCCCCCGCCTCAAGTCGCTTTACACCGATGTAAAGCTGCCGACGTCCAACCGGGGGTGGCATAGCGAGTGGTTCTATGTCCGGAACATCAACAACAGTGCCCCGGTCTTCAGTGGGAATCTACCGACGCCGCATCCTTGCTGGACCTGGGGTCCCGATGCGAGGGACCGGGCGAAGGTTGATGAGATTCTCGAAAAGCTCGCAGACCTGAAGCGGCGGGGTCTGACGGGCAAGGTGATCCTCCGTACGTTCATGGAGAGGCGCATTCAACCCCTCAAGGATCGGGCGCATCCCATGTTCGAGTACACGGGGCCGACCGACCCTGCGAGGTCGTCGGAGCGGGAGCTTCCTGCGTCGGAGGTCCTCGCACGTGTGGCCGCAGTTTCCATCGAGGGAGATACCGAGCCAGCGGGCGCGGTGCCTGCGCCGTTCTCGGCGCAGAATCCGCAGAACTTGGTATGTCTGACGGCTCCTGTTTGCTTTTGCTTTTGCTCTGCTCCTTCGCCCCCTTACCCGAGCGTGTTCGTGCAGGGGCTCGGCGGCCTGATCTCCCGCCCCTTGCTTCCGGGGGAAAAGGAGGCGCGAGCGACCGAGCGCCTCGCCAGGGAGCAGCGCGACGCCGACCTCCTGGCGAGGAAAGAAGCCACCAGGACGCGGAAGAGGAAAGAGCGCGCAGACCGGGCTGCGCGCGGCGAGGAGGTCTCTGACGAGACTTTGAGTGACGGTGATGAGGAGTCGTCGTCGAGCGAGGGGGAAGCGGTTGTCGGAGACGACCCTGGCGGCTGTGACGCTGGTCCCAGCCGCGGGGCCGGCGACCGTGGTTCCTCGGAAGAAACTGCGGGCGCAGGGTACATCCTGAAGATGCGCAGACCCCTCACGCCTCCTCGCAGGGGTCCGGCGAAGAGGGCTCGTCAGTGCCGGCTGCTCGCTTCCTCTCGGTAAGTGATTTATGTGCCCCGCTTTGATCTTCTCTGGTGCTTCTTCCTTCGCAACTCCTGACCGACTGTTGTGCGCAGGGGGCTCACCAGCGCTGGGAGGGCGCTGAGTCCTACCCCGGCGGTGAGGAGTCGCACCCTTCCGGTCCCATCCGCGGGGCGTGCGGCGGCGGCCGTTGGGAGCGGGGGTCCTTCGGATGCGCTCCCCGCAGCAGGAGCGCCGGGGCCGTTGGTGGCCCCGACAATGCAGGAAGAGGCTTCGGTGGGCGCGCTTCTACCCACGCCGTTGTCCGGTGAGACCGGTGAGGTCCCGCCGCCACCCGGGGGGGCGCCGGGACCGCTTCCGTCCGCAGCATCGACGGGAGACGTTCCGCCATCCTTGCCTTCCCCCGTGCTGCCGACCGTGGGAGTCGGCGCGACTCTGCCGCCGGGGGAAGTACTGGGATTTGCGGCGTTCGCGACACCGGCGGGACGAGTCCTGCCGCCCCCGCCGCCGGGGCCACCGCCTGCTTCGGCGGTCCAAGTGTTGCCGGAGGGCGCGCAACTGGCTGCCGCAGACGCTTCGGTAGGCGGGGAAGCCGAGGCGGGGCGGTTGCCAACCGCCGTGCTGACTTGGCCCGGCCCTGACCCAGCCGGAGGGCCCGCGTTCGTTCTGGACGATGAGGCCGAACGCGCGGACTGGAATGTCTTGGAGGTGGAGATGGAGAGGATCCACGCCGACCTTACTCGCGCTGTCGACGCCGCGTCCAGGGCGAGAAAGTCCATTGCTCAGGAGTCCCGCTCGGCCAGATCGGTAAGTCTGACGGGGATTTGTTTTTTGTGCATCTCTCGACCGGGAAATGGAGACTGACCGGGCAGGTATTCGCAGCGCTTGACGTCCCGAGCGGTGGACAAGTCGATGTTCCTCCGGCACTTGCACAGCCGGGGGAGTGCCGTAGGGGAAGAGCTGCTCGACGCTCGGAGGGCGCTTGTTGCCGAGCAAGGAAGGGCCGCCACGGCTGGTCAGCGGCTGGGGGAAGTCACTGAAGCCTTGCGGGAGGCTCAGCGACTCGTGGAGTCGTTGACCGTCGAGGGAGAGAGGGCCAGGTCGTCCCTGGTGGAAGCGGAAGCGGCCAAGACTTCTGCGGTCCGCGCAGAAGCATCCGCCCGGGCGGAGGCCGCCCTCTTCCGAGAGGAATGCGAGTCGGCCCGCAGGGAGGCCGACCGGCTTCGCGGCGAGCGGGATCTTGCTCGGGGGGAGCTCGTGACGGCGAGGGAGCTTGCCGACCGCGCCGCGGCCGATCGAGAAGCACGTGCCAAGGTCGAGGAGGAACTTCGCGCCAAAGAGGCCTCCGTGGCCGGTGAGTAGTTCAACCCCTTGGAGCCACTGCGACGGGCGTCTTCGACATTGTCTCTCTTTTCTCGTGTCCTGCAGAGCTGCGAAAAACCTTAGCGGCGTGCTAGAGTCGCGAAGGGTGGCGGTGGAAGAACGGGATGCGGCGGTCGAGTCACGTGACTCGGCCCTCGTGGATAAGCGGGTGGCGGAGAGGAAGCGCCGATACGACGGCCGAGCCGACGGCCCTTCGTGGTGGGCACCAGGCTGTCTCGCGACGGTTGTTCGGGCTTACTCCGGGCCCGTGCTATTCCTCGCTCGCTTGGGTGGATTCTCGAGCGCCGAGGCGCTTGCGGGAGGCGGCGGTGCTTGGCGCTTCCTCGGCCCTGGTCAACACTGTCTCTTATTATGACGGCGTTGACCTTGAGGCGGTTGGGAGCGGCATCGCTGCTGACCGAAGCGACGAAGAAGTCGACGCTTTCATGGCCCGGGTCGATCCGTGCGCCCAAGAGATTGCCCGCCGGATCTCGCCGCGAGAAATCCTCCGTCGGACGGAGGGAGACGATTAGTATCCCTATTTTTTGCTTTTTTGGCAGTGTATGTAATGAACATGATTACCCTGACTGAGTTCGAAGTGTCGGGTTGCTTTAAGTTATTTCGCTCGTCTATCCCGTGCTTCTTCTATGAAATTGGGCAATCTTACGACCATAGCTACAGGGCCCGCGGGGGTGCCCTGAGAGCGTAGGTGTTGCCTCAATCCCGTCCGGAGAGATCACGGGATAGGACGAGTTAAATCGAGCGATAGCTTTGCGGAGGGGTGCCTAGGTCGGACCGCCCTCTTTGCGAAGCTTGCGCTTGGTAGGTTAGATCGCTGACCCGAGCGGAGGTGCTTCGACCGTCCCAAGCGTCTCTTGCTCGGAGGACTTGTTTCCCTCCGCAGAGTGCCACTTCGAAGCCGTAGCCGCGGAGGCGTAGGCCGTAGTACTTTTGGGCTGGGGGAAACAAGTCATGAGGTAGATAGTTCGGTCGGTCGGAGTACGGCTTGGGTTAGCGACCCGAACGCTTTCTAACGACGACCGGGGTTGGTCTGCCCTGGTCGATCAAACTATCTTCTGCTTGGGCGGCTTCCTTTTTGCGTGGAATGCTACTCGGGAACCGTAGCCGTTGGGGCTTAGGTTGTAGCATTCGGTTCGAGGAGGTTGCCACGAGGGAGATTTGTTTGATCGGTCGGCTTGCCGACCTAAATCGAATGGCTCCATCCGCCCGCCGCTTGGCCCTTTGCTCAAGTAACCTCCCTTTTGCTCAAAGTGCTACCTCGGAGCCGTAGCCGCGGGGGCGTGGGCTGTAGCGTTTTGGGTTTGAAGAGGTTACTATGAGGGGGTAGCCCGGTCGGAGTGGTTACCGGTCATCGATCTAGGTCGCTGACCCCTGAGGTCGGGGAAGTAGCCCCCGAGTGGTGCGTGGGGACTGGGGGTACAGTCGCCACGCACCGCTTGAGTCCGCAGAAGGATTTAAGTTTTCTTTGGAGATAAGTGTGGATTAACTCGCCTGGGGGATCGTGCCGATTTCGGAACTGATGCTGGGCGCTTCGTCTTCTGCGCCGTTGCGTGACCCCAAGGCGCTTCGTCTTCCGCTTCCTGGCGACTTGGGGCGCTTCGTCTTCCGTGCCGCAGGTTATAAAAGGAGAGGCGCCAGAGTGCTTGTTACTTCGCCAAGACTGCCGCCAAACGAACTTGCTTCGCGTGCTATGGCGGACCGCTACACACAACTTCGAGAGGAGGTGGGCGACGAGCAAGCCTGGCTGCGGGTGGTGGCGGAGGTCGAGGCCGGCCGTCTTGTGAGATGCGCGGCGAGTCGGCATCCTTGTTGCGGGCATTCCCCGGCTGTGGGAGGTGAGGGCGCCGCTGATCCGGGCGGTGACTGAGCGGCGGCCCCGATCCGCACGGTCTTGGCGGGATCTTCGGGATCAACAGCGACCTCCTTCGTGTCCTTCGCGGACTTGAAAGAGCTAGGCCCCGACTTGCCGGAGTCGGGGGCGGATCCGGAGACCTTCTCCTGGAGCTGGGCGAGCTCGGCGGAAGCGGCGGCCGAGGCCAGGCTCGCACGCTTCGGCCGTTAGATTGTAGGCGAGCTGGAAAGATGTGGCCACGGTGATGACACCTTGCGGCCCTGTAATCTTCAGCTTGAGGTAGGTGTAATTGGGGACCGCCATGAACTTCGGCGTAGCATGGTCGCCCCGAATGGCGTGGTAGGAGCCGGAAAGTCCACAACCTCGAAAGTGAGGCTCTCGGTGCGGAAGTTGTCCGGCTCCCAAAGGTGACGGGCAGGCCGACCTGCCCGAGGGGTGGGCTGTTGGCCTGGCACGACGCCGTGGAAGGGCGCCTTGCTCGGCCGAGGGCGGAGCGAGGACCCCAGGGCATCCAGGGTCTCAACATACATGATGTTGAGATCGCCGCCGCCGATCCATGAGCACCTTGGTTAGGCGCCGTCCCCACGATGGGGTCGACGACGAAGCGGGTAGCGCCCGGTGCGGGATGTGGTCGGGGTGGTCGGTCGGTCGAAGGCGATCGGGCATTCCGACCACCTCAAGTAGGTGGGCACGGCGGGGTAGCCGTGTGGACCTCTCGGTGGGTGAGCTTCAACTGCCGCTTGTCGGCGTAGCACTCCGCCCTCCGAAGATCATGAGGCACCGCCGAGTTGTGGGAACTCGTCCGGTGGCTCATCGCTTTGCCCCGGGCGTCGGACGGTCGCGCTTCTTCCCCTTACCCCGCGATGTCGTGGGGTTTCCGGAGAGAAACCGCTTCAGGACTTCGCAGTCCCGATACTTGTGTTTGACGGGATAGTCGTGGTTCGGGCACGGACTATCCATCAACTTCTCGAATCGGTCGGGCGCCTGCCGAGCCTGCTGTTTAGCAGGTCGGTCGGCAGCGGCGACCATTCGGCCTTCGCGGCCCTGCTTCCCCTTCCGCTTCCTTTTGTCAGGGCGGTCGGAGGGGGCGCTGGCTCCGAGGCTGGCTGTCTTGTGGGCCGTCTTCCTTTCGAAGATGGCCCCCACGGCCTCCTCGCCGGAGGCGTGGTTGGTGGCAATGTCGAGGAGCTCCTTGGTGGTCCGGGGTTTCGCACAGCCCAACTTGTGGACCAGGGCCTCGCACGTGGTGCCGTAGATGAACGCCCCGACGACGTCGGCGTCGCGGATGTCGGGGAGCTCGTTGCACTGCTGGGAGAAGCGGCGGATGTAGTCCCGGAGGGTTTCCCCCGGCTGCTGTTTGCAGCTCTTCAAGTCCCAGGAGTTGCCAGGGCGTTTGTACGTGCCCTGGAAATTCCCGACGAAGAGGTTCGTCAGGTCGGCCCAGCTGCCGATGGTGTCCGCGGGCAAGTACTCGAGCCAGGCTCGAGCTGAGTCCGCAAGGTAGATGGGGAGGTACTGGATGATGAAGGAGTCGTCCGTCGCTCCCCCCGCTCGGCAGGCGAGCCGGTAGTCTTCTAGCCAAACACTGGGGTTGGTAGCCCCTGTGTACTTGGCTATGTTGGTCGGAGCCCGGAATCTGGTCGGGAAATCGGCGTTGCGGATGCGGCGGGTGAACGCGCGCGGCCCAGGACTGTCGAATCCTGAGTCGGGATGGTTGCGTCGCCCGCTATCGGCGACGGCGAGGGCGCGCCGCATCGGTAGCTCTCCTTCGCGCCTCGAGGGTGGTGCGAAGATCATACTTATCCCCAGGCGATGGCGCACCGGGTGTATGATGCCTGGGGAGCTCGTGAGCGGGCCGTCTTGGCTGGGCTCGTCGATCCCGCGAGGGAGTGGCCCAGCGGCCCGAGGTGGCGCCGTCCGTCGGGAGCGAGCCTTGGGCGTCTGAACGACAAAGACGCGTTCTACCCGACCGGAGGTTCTGATAGGTGGCCTTGGCTTCTGGCTCCGTTGGCTCAGGCAACCCTCGGAGCAGCATTGCCGCCGCAGCAATGTTCTGGTTGGCGTGAGGGAAGAACGGAAGGCCGTTCGTCTCCTCAGCCAACTGCTGATGCACCTGACGCGCACGGGCGCGCGCGCCGGAGACGGGTGGTGGGTTAGGCTGACGGCGCTCCAGTTCGGCCTGGAGCTTATCGAGCTCGGCCTTCGAGCTTCTAACTCCTCGCTATCGGCTGGAGGTCAGCGAAGCGTTGTAGGTGCTGTACGTCGTCTTCCCGCCGGGATTCCTCCCGCCGCGCTTCGTCGCGCGGGAGGAGGGTCCCGAGGGTAACGGGAGTGGAGGATGGCTCCGCCGCACCCGTCATGTTGCACTCGCGGGAGTAGGCCCTACGAGGGGGATACTCCTTGTCGGAGCTAGAGCCATGGCTGGAGGAATCCGCCAGTAGGTCGTGGAGGGAAGCCGCCACAGAAGCCGTGGCCATGGCCCGCAGCCGCGAGCTCGTGGAGGGCGGCTCCGCCGCTCGCCGCGATCCGTAGGCGATGTCGCCGGGGCAGCGCCGGCGCCAGGCGACGGCCCGCCTGCGGGGCCTCGAGGCCGAGGTTGCCGAGGACGCCGGCAATCGCATCCAGGCTTGCGGAGGGCGTCCGGTCCCGGACGGCAGCGGGGACGAGGACAAGCTCTCCCGCCGTAGTGACGATGAAATCGAGGGCGCCGAAGCGGATCCAGCCCCTCGACATCGGCGAATCGTGGTGGGAGGCCATCAGGGAGGAGAATGGGAACCCGAAGATGAGGATGTCGGTGAAGACGCGCGAGAGCCCCTACCTGGAGCGCCAACTGTCGGTGTTTCGTGCACCGGCAATACGAATTTATGGTCGGATGGGGTCGCGCTCCCTCTCCCGAATGGTCGACTCAAGGAGTCGAAGATGTATCTTGGTTCGGGCCGAATGTCCCTACTCGATTCGTTCGGCGTGGGTGTATTGATCTTTGGGTGATGAACAAGGGGTGTACAAGCGAGGCGGAGGGTCGGTGTCCGATCCCCTTGATGTTTTCGCTAGGGAGTTGAGGCTACCTAGAAGATCGCTTTTCTCCGCGCCCTCCCTCTCGGGCCCCGCCTCCTTATATAGACGGAGGAGGCAGTTACACGGGAGTTTGGGAAAAACACGAGGAAAGGGGCCTGCGCGTCTTGAAGTCTCAAGCTGTCTTGTCCGACCAACCCTCGCCCGCCCCGAGGCAGGTTGGTGGCTCTGCGGGCGAGCAGCCTTGCGTAGTCTTTGTCTGCAGGTGGCGTGTCGCGTGGTGCTCTGTCGGCCTCGGTGGCTTTAATGGCGCTTTGACTTTGCCTTGGCCTCGGAGTGGGCGCACTCCTGCGGTGTGCCAGGCGATGGGGCGGGCAAGACTTCTTCGGTGGCTCCTCGGCAGTCTTGGGAAGGAGCCGTCTACCCGGGCAGACGCCGAGGACGCTGCGCACAAGGCGATCGTCGACACGGCGTGGGCCATGCTGGCTTTGTCAGGCGCAGTGGAGCTTGAGCTTCAATATTAGGCGGCCGAGCATGCCGACCGCCTCGAACCGAGTCCGCCGACCGTTCGGGGTCGGCCCTGCACAGGTCGGGGCTCGCTCCCCGCGGCCCAAGTACCTTTCGGTGGTGCTGGGCCTTCGCCGTGATTGGTCAGCCTGTCCGTGCTTCCGGGCTGATGGGGGTACCCATGGCATGGGTACTCGTCACCAAGTATGCCAATTTTCTACCTCTTCGGCATCCCTACACGGCTCTCTCAGTGGCGAAGTTATTCCATGATCAGGTGTATAAACACCATGGATTACCTCAGTCAATAGTTTCTGATCGTGATCGAGTATTCCTCAGCAATCTATGGAGAGAGCTGTTCCGTCTGGCTGATGTGCAGCTTAGGATGAGCTCGGCATATCATCCTCAGACCGACGACCAAACGGAGCGCGTGAATCAGTGTTTGGAAACCTTTTTGCGTTGTTTTGTTCATGCTTGTCCTACTAAGTGGTGCCAGTGGTTATCTGTCGCTCAGTTCTGGTATAACTCTTCTCCTCATTCCGCGATCGGTCGATCTCCGTTTGAGGCCTTGTATGGCTGTTGTCCCAGGTATTTTGGGATTGATCCTGACACTGTCATCAGTACCACCGACCTAGCTTCATGGTTGCATGAGAGGCAATTGATGTCGGATGTTATCAAACTGCATTTGGATAGGGCCAAACTTCGTATGAAGCGTCAAGCGGACAAGGGCCGTTCGGAGAGGTACTTTGCAGTGGGTGATTGGGTTTTTCTCAAGCTTCAGCCGTATGTCCAATCTACTATAGCTGTTCGTGCCAGTCAGAAGTTGTCATTCAGATTCTTCGGGCCCTTTCAAGTGATACAACGTGTTGGAGCGGTGGCTTACAAACTTCAGCTACCGTCTTCATCTCGAGTGCACCCAGTTTTTCACGTATCTCAGTTGAAGAAGGCTGTGGGCACGGAAATGGTGGTTTCTCCTTCTCTTCCATCTGATAACTTCATGTTTAGTGTTCCAGAAAAGTTTTTGCAGCGGCGTCGTATTTCCAAGAGTGATAAGTCGTTTGAACAAGTGCTGGTGCAGTGGTCTTTTATGCCGGAGGAACTGGCCACCTGGGAGGATGTAGTGGATTTGCAGCAACAATTTCCTCGACGGTATGCCTGGGGACATCCAAAGATCCTTAGCGAGGGGAATGTGAGCATCATGGATACTGGCGGAGAGACGACAATTGCCGGACCAGCTACAGGAGGTAACGAGTCGCGACGTGGAAGTAGGCCGAGGAAGCGGAACGTGAAGGTGGCTGGGCCCGAATGGATGAATGCGTGAGTGGGGTGGTGTGGCCCAGTGTTTGGGTGGCCCAAAGGGCGATCTATTAAGTTGTTGCCGAACATGTTAGCGTCATGAGATATGAGAAATCTAACTATCTTCTTCCTGTCCAAGTTTCCTCCTCCTCATTCTTCTTCTCCGATTCATCTTCTTTCGGCGTAGCAAGTAGGTAGTTAACAGGGTGCACCATCACCGCAGTCTCTTGCTGCTAGCCTCAACTTCGCCATGTTGCTAGTGCCATTGCTCCCGTATCCGCGGCCCCATCGGTTGCCTCTTTGGCGCGCCACCGCATCGGCTGCCTCGATGGTTGATGCGCCAAGCCAGCAACTCCTTGCCCGTGCGCCACGTTGGCCGCTCATTGCTAGCCGTATGTCGCACCCGAAGCACCCGAGACTCGCCGCCCACTGTGAGAAGCTCCCGAGTTTTCACCGCGCTCGAATCGTTGTGGCCCAGCTGCTCCATGCGACTCATCGGCCCACAGTCATGAGCCGAGCCCGTCGCCGCGTTGGTCGTCTATGTCGTCCGTTACTCGAGCCAGCCGCTCGTCGTGATTGCTTTGGCCACGTTGGTCGTGGCATCGTGGGCTGGCTTGCACCCAACGGCAAACGCTGCGCGCACCCCGACGGTGCTCTCCCGCGACGCGCCCACGGATCGCCTTTTGCCATTCGCGCCACTCCCGTGGCTCTTGCCACCGCGTCCTGCTGGTCACGCTTGCTGCACTGTCGAATCCCGGTCAGCACTACATCGCTCAGCGACGATAACCTGCCTCGAGGCGCGGCAGTAGCGGCCTCCCCTGAGCCAAGTGTGGCACTAAGGTTATAACCTCGCACTGATACTAATTGTTGGGTTTAACCCTGGATCATGAACACACACGAACACGAAGAGAAAATTTTCCAAAACTTCTTCGTGATCGTGTGCATGTAGTCATGATCCAGGGCTAAACCCAACAACTTCCAGCAAAATCACCCCTTAAGCTGAAGAATTGGAAGCCACGGAATGTTGCCAAACCCGAAGAGGTCAAGAAAGTTTTACTAGTGAAGATCAACATGGATAGCATTCCTATCGGCAGAAAAAACAACTTGAGCACCTTTGATAGCTATGAGAAGCTTTCTTTAGCTCTCGATGAGCTCTTCCGTGGGATTCTTGCAGGTACGCAGGTGTCCATTTCCATGATATTTTCTGTTTCATACATGTAGTTTATAATTGATCAGAATTCAGCACAAATACCTACAAGTTTTCCTCACACATGGTAGATCAGGCAGAAGACAACACATTACATAGTGCAAATTACTTCTAAGATAAGTCACTTTTATTCGTTCAGTGACAAAACCTCAAATTGACAGATGCAAAACAATAGCGGATTTTGTATTTGCATTTGATTTCCCTTAACATAATGCCACCCTATTTCACACAATACGTAACGTGCTCTGTGCGTAGCCCAAAAAGACCATGCGCGCAGCTGTTTGGAGTGGGGATTGTCCTAAACCAAAGGAGACAATAGCTGGTTTACTCGATAGAACAGGCTAGTTGGAGATATTCCATGGGGGTAATTAGAGTTCTGCTTATTATCTCAGTGACTACTGCACTCGCCTATTCTAATTAGCTGTAAGAAATATTTCGCTCTCAACTGTTTCTAATTCTGTTTAGGATGTTTGTATCCCCGGCGAAACGATTTGAGTGCTGCAAACCGCTGACCTCTCTTCATCTGTGAGTACCTCTGCTCAACATCCTGCTTATCCTTTCTAGATCTACTATGTCATGCTATGTGAATTACTGCATTCTATCTCAGGCGTTAACCTCTCATTTTCGCTGCAGCTAATGACGTCCATACGCAGAAAACGATCAGCAGCTTAGTGTTGACTCACCGTCAATGAATTGTCAGTTTGTCACTCCCTGATGTTGCTGGGCAGTATGTTTCCCGACATCGGTGGGGTTGTTGTGTTGAATAATGGGGTTTCTTTCCTGTAAATGTAGTATCAATTATTTTTTCATCCGATTTCGTCGCATCTTTCTGAATTCAAGGACACTGCTGGGGAAAAAATGACACATTGGAGCAACTTGGTGTAAGCCATATGCAAATGTTCAGTCAGATCAGCACATATCTGTGCAGCCTGTAGAACAGCTGCCTCACCTGTTACATCCAAATAATGGAAAAATTCGTATTTGATACAAGTTGCAACCCATAATTTCAAAATGATACAACATTTCGGTGTATTTGCCAAAAAACCAGTCATGACCGGTTTCTGGGAAACCATACATGCATGGCCGGTTTCTGGAGTTCCATAGAAGGCCATGGCCGGTTCCCCGTGTCCCATACAAGCCTTGGCCGGTTCCCTGTGTACCATACATGCCCATGGCCGGTTCCCCATTTCCCATACATGCCATGGCCGGTTCCCCATTTCCCATACATGCAATAAAAAAAGAAAAAATAATGTTTGATCGTTTTTTTCTGAAATTTGAAACCGAGGGAATTGGGAAAAAATCGTATTTCATACAAGTTTGAACCCCTAATTTCAAAACGATACAACTTTTGCGCGTATTTACCAAAAGGAAAATTTTTTATTGTTTTTTTTTGGTGAAATTTGAAACCGAGGTGATTCGAAATGGCAAAAAAATGTATTTGATACAAGTTTGAACTCATAATTAAAATATGATGCAAAAGTTTTGCGCACTGCAATCGTATTTTTTTGTTTTTGCTTTTCATTATTTGCTGTTTAATTTTTTAAACTCGATCGGATTATAAGTTTCGATGTACAACTTGAAATTAAATGAAAAAATCGTATTTGAGGGCACTGAGTTTGCAGGTTTTGCATATCTACAATATGATATAACAGTTCTCGGTTACTATTTTTTTATGTTTTCGGTTTGAGAAAAATGATATAATAGTTTCACGTTGTAAAAAAAAAGCAGTGATGAATTATCTGGAAAATCGCTTCTCAAGAAACCAAACTTTGGAAATTTTTGGTATTCGAAACCTGGATTTTCGGGTTACCCTATACCTGTATGGCATACCCAAAACCCCAAAACATCGGTTAAGGATTTTTTTTTTCATTTTTTGATGTTTTTTTTCCTGATTTTTCAACCGGAGCTGATTCAAATGGAAATGACCGATTTAGTTATATTTCTCTCTGTAAAATTTAGAAATCGTTTGCTGATTCAAATGCAAATAACCGCTCGATATCGCATGATTGAAATGCATATAACCGGAGCAGCTCCTTGGCCAGTTCCCCGTGTCCCATACAAACCTTGGCCGGTTCCCCATGTACCATACATGCCCATGGCCGGTTCCCCATTTCCCATACATGCCCATGGCCGATTCCCCATTTCCCATACATGCCATGGCCGGTTCCCCATTTCCCATACATGTATGGTACACGGGGAACCGGCCAAGACTTGTATGGGACACGGGGAAACGATTTCAATCATGCGATATCGAGCGGTTAATTATTTGCATTTGAATCAGCAAACGATTTCTAAATTTTACAGAGAGAAATATAACTAAATCGGTCATTTCCATTTGAATCAGCTCCGGTTGAAAAATCAGGAAAAAAAACATCAAAAAATGAAAGAAAAAAATCCTTAAACGATGTTTTGGGGTTTTGGGTATGCCATACAGGTATAGGGTAACCCGAAAATCCAGGTTTCGAATACCAAAAATTTCCAAAGTTTGGTTTCTTGAGAAGCGATTTTCGGATAATTCATCAACGCTTTTTTACAACGTGAAACTATTATATCATTTTTCTCAAACCGAAAACATAAAAAATAGTAACCGAGAACTGTTATATCATATTGTAAATATGCAAAACCTGCAAACTCAGTGCCCTCAAATACGATTTTTTCCTTTAATTTCAAGTTGTACATCGAAACTTATAATCCGATCGAGTTTAAAAAATTAAACAGCAAATAATGGAAAGCAAAAACAAAAAAAATACGATTGCAGTCATAAAACTTTGCATCATCTTTTAATTACGAGTTCAAACTTGTATCAAATACATTTTTTTTTGCCATTTCGAATCACCTCGATTTCAAATTTCACAAAAAAAAACAATAAAAAATTTCCCTTTTGGTAAATACGCGCAAAAGTTGTATCGTTTTGAAATTAGGGATTCAAACTTGTATGAAATACGATTTTTTTCCCAATTCCCTCGGTTTCAAATTTCAGAAAAAAAACGATCAAACATTATTTTTCCTTTTTTTATTGCATGTATGGAAAACGGGGAACCGGCCATGGCATGTATGGGAAATGGGAAACCGGCCATGGGCATGTATGGTACACGGGGAACCGGCCAAGGCTTGTATGGGACACGGGGAACCGGCCATGGCCTTCTATGGAACTCCAGAAACCGGCCATGCATGTATGGTTTCCCAGAAACCGGTCATGACTGGTTTTTTGGCAAATACGCCGAAATGTTGTATCATTTTGAAATTATGGATTGCAACTTGTATCAAATACGAATTTTTCCCCAAATAATTGATGTATGACTACTGTCAGTCAGATACTGCGTACTACTAGTAAATTAACAAACATGATCCTCGATCCATTTAATTGGTCTTTAACTTGTGTTGCATTTTCTTGCAACCTATATGCATACATTGACTAATGTGTTGGATGTAAAAATCGTTCGCCGTGGCCGTGTGCACTATCCGAAGGATTTTTTTTTTAGCTCTTTTACAATACACTATATTGAATATGAACCGTCTATTCTTTTCGATCCAATAGATCAGATTAACTAGAGTTTACTTATATTTCATCTGGTAGTACAATAGTAGAAACATCCTTAACAAACAATGGTTAGATGCAATTTCTACTACACATTATATACTACCAGTATAATGTACCATAAAATTTCTCTTATATATATATGGTTTGGGATAAACAGGGGAGATATTGTTTAGCTTACTCCATATGTTGTCCAAATTTGATGATCTGAATCATTGTAAACCGGGAGGAACGACTAAAAAGACAAATTGTGAAGACAATCAATTGAAGATATTTGAAGTTAAATATTTTCATGCACTAGTCTGTTTTTTTCACTCAACCAATAAAGTTTGAGTGGATACATACCAAGCATCTTTAGTGAGTTGAATCACTGCACCATATCTACTTGATGGTCAAACTGCTGCACATCAAGGTACATGTCATTTTGTTTTGGCACCTTCCATGCTCGTCAAAGAAAGCTCATAAGAAATACCTGCTGCGTGCCATGAAAATTAAGCCCCAACACATATAATCAACCATTCTGTTCCTATTAAATTACAATTGTATGTGACAGCAAGCTGTTCTGTTTGGACCGGTGTTCCGCATTTGTTTATGCAACGTTTTGAACCACTGTTTATTATGTTCTAGGTACTTCCATCGGTTACAAATAGTTATTGTTTCGGATATCGACACGGTTTTCAAAATACGGCTTTGATCATTAATTTATATTATAACTATTTACATGCCCGTGAATTGCTACGAAAAACAAAATTGATAATGAAAAATAAAGATTAAAAAATAAAAAAATTATTTCACAAGATCAAACATCTATCTTTAACGCTTCGTTTCTTGCAAAAGCTGGCTAATTAAAGCAACGCTTCGTTTTTTGCGTAGGGCAATTAAGCAGGGCAATTAATGATGTGGGTAGAACTCACCACTGCCACCAACTGTTGCTTTATAATAGTAGAGATACTATAAAACCTAACAAAATTGTAATATATAAAAAAATTTTTTGAGAAAAATCTACCTATGAGATTTTAATGTATTCAATTCAAATATTTAAAAAGATACTGATAGCTAAGGTTTTAAAAGTTATGATGTACCTATGTTCAAAATGATAACTATTTAAGATGGCGTATTTTTTTTAGCAAGATCACGGTGCGTAAGGCCTCCACTGCAGCTGTAGTATCAGTATAGTATGGCCAAGCTAGGCACGTAGCAGTGTGAACTTGGCCGTGTAACATGGATGACTAGTCCATATCTTGTTGTATCCGGCGTCCTGTAGCTTGATAATCCATCGCGCGACGCTTTGACGTCGCAACCCCTTCAATTATTAGCACGGCAACTTGGATTCCTTGAATACTTCGTATATTATATTACTTCTTATTAAACTTGGGAGGTTCCGTGAGCTCCGGCCCTATCCACGTCGCTAGCTCTGCAGGAAGGCCCTCCGCAAGTTTTGTTTTTTCGCTCGGCTCCGACCGCGCTTCCGTCATCGTCTTGTGACACCGCGCCTCCTTCTCGATCCTTCTCGCCCTCCTTTTCCTCCCCTCGATCCACCTCGCGGCGCCGGCGCCCTTCCAAACTCCGCCCTCTCCTCCCCGATCCAGCCCAGCCTGGCCTCCATTATTCTCGCCCTCCTTTTCCTCCTCTCGACCTGCAGCACGCCGCCGCCGCCCTTACGAGGTCCTCCACGCCCCCTACCCATGTTTTCCCTCCCCGAGCCCACCTCATGCACCCCTCCTCCAGGCCCCGCTCACCGCGCTCCTCGAATACTCTGCCGTCGTCCCATCCGGCACCGCCTCGCAGACGCCGCAGCCGGCGGTCCCGTCGTCATCTCGGCCTGATGGGCTGCTTTCTGCCACAGCGGCTGGGGATGGGGAGGCGTCAATCCAGACCTAGGGCGGCCCCGGTAACCTGGAAACGACGGGCGTAGCGGCGACGACAGCCTTTGCTTTCCGCCGCAGTGGCGGGGATCGCGCTTAAACGCAATACGGCATGCACCATTTCGCACGGTGGATCGAGCAGATACTGCCATTCTCACTGCTCCTGCTCGTCATCTTCATACGGCAGCATCTCCAAGGTTTGGTACACATTTCTCTCCCTACTCAAAAGATGTTCTCTTTGCACAAATGTTGTAGCGATTCTAAGTTATGAGTATAATTAGTTAGATTGCTAAACAGAATCGATAGTTTTTAGATCTAATTTAGCTCGGATGTCTTAATGTTTGTGATCAGGCTTTGATACATTCTATACCAAATGTTAAAAAAAAGAATGCGGTGTTTAGAGTGCGGCAGCATAATTCAGAAGTGTTATTTTGTTAATATTTGTGATTAGGCTCTGATATGTTGTATTATGATTCGGCATAGCATCTATTTCAACTTTCCGAGGCGTGTGGGAGGATTATGTACTTTATTTTTGGATCATTGTGGTTGGGAGGATAACATGATTGCTTGGCTTTAGTCCGCTTTATAGTCTGGTACCGTCAGCTTTAGCCTTACTCAGTAGATAAATTCAATGTGGAGATGATTTGATAACTAGGTCTTAAGATTTAGCTGGCCTAACATAACATAATTGGACTTGCTCAAGGTAAGGCTCCTCTATTAGATGGGAGTTGTTCCTTCTCCTGCCCAATCTGGTGGAACTCGTGATTGGTTGATGAAGCATTTCTATCAGTATTGTATGCTTACAAATAAATGCGTTTTCTTCATCCCTTAAGTGATCGTTCTGAAGGGACATGTCCTTTTATGCGTACCACACTCACAGACCTTACTTCGACCCATAGAAAAAAAAATAAGATACACACTCTTTACCTGAATACTTTTGCTATGCTACTGAGAATTAAATTATTTACCTCCATGTACAGCACATGCACCACAGAATCACTGTTGCCCACCGTTCTCCATCTAATCTGTAATCCTATGCTGTTTCGCTACATTTATGTTACATATTCATTACTTGATACTCTTCCTCTAAATTTACTAACAATACTTATTATTGCTTTTCTTCTGCGCATGTCAGGCCTTATCACAACGCTGTGAAGGTACCGCCACGCTGCTCTTATTCCAAATACAGAATATAGCTTGCTCTTCACAGATTCTATCCTTAGCACTATTGATTTCTAATGCTACCATCTCATACAGCATATTGCTCTTCAATACTATACTACATCCCGCTCTGTATTATACAGTTCCATACTTAATAAAACTAAATCCCAAAACATATCTAAAGTATTGGTTACTCATTGAATATGGCTGTATTTGTTGCTTTACAAAAAACTAGCCTGTTTCCACATCCTTCACGCTGACATATCAAATTTTCATCTTTTCAGATTGCTGTTTGCATTACAGATCAGCTATCGGAAGACCAATGCGAATTTTGAATCTGTATGCTCTCGGCTAAATTTCTAGCCCATCCATTTACTTTCAGTATGCAATACACTCTTATTATATTTCATACTATATAATGTTAACCTAAAACAATGTCCTTCCAGCTGCTTGCCTTAGTGTACTTTCTATCTCTCGGTTCCATTACCCACTATGTTCAGATCTTTACATCCGTCTGTCAGTCAACCTCAAACAGTAGCGCACCACAAATTAGAATTTTCATTGCGCAGCTTTCCATTCAAAAAGAACAAAACAATGCTATGCTACACTATTTTATCAATAGTTATTAATTATTACTAAATGTTTGTTTGGATTCATACTGCTATTACCAGCAACTCTCTTAGCAGCAAACATTTTCCTTCACATCCAGCATACCAGATTAAACAATGCCACTGCTATTCTTTTCGCACCTGCTGGCGGCGCTGTTTATTCATCATTTCTTTTTGCCCCCCCCTCCTCTTATCTTCCCTTAAACAGTTCATTATGCTTTCCTGTTCATCTTTCCTTCTATGCCTCTCTGCAAATTTGCTATAGGACTAACGCAGACAGACTTTAGCAAACTTCAACGCCTTATATAAATTACCTATACAAATTTTTAGACTTATTCGTGTAGTAATTACCTTTACTCTGCACATGTGCCCAATTCATATTATGAATCTATTTTCAGCATTGTCTGATCGCTTCATGCATTTGCAAAGACACAAACAACATCTCGTTATTAATAACATATTACCGACTGCCACACCAATCCTTTAGTATAGCGCTATACCTTGCTGCTACAAACTGTTTTTGTTCCGATTTCGTTACATCCTAGATAAAAGCACATTAAAACGAGATGTTGTAAGCGAGTAGGTGAAGGGACGGCATAAGACACTTGTTTGCTCACTCATTTTAATAATTCCGCACAAACTTGTTTGCTTCATTTTAATAATTCCGCACAAACATAAACATACCTATTTGCTCACTCATTTTCTGCTTTATTAAATTAATCATATATATTTCCTTACGCGGCGTGCCGCCGCGTTTACGTGCCTAGTTCGTATATTAAACTCCGGAGGAAAGCTCGCCAGAGAGCTCAGCCACGCGTCCCACCCCTTCTCTCTCCTCTTTTTGCGAAAAAGCCCCTCCGGTTCTTGAAATTACGGATAGGTCCTTTGCAATTTTTTTTGAGATAAATTTTTTTTTCCCGGTTCGCGTTTAGTAATAAAAAGAATCGAGTTGCTCTGTGTGTAGCCTTGTAGCACGGGGCTCATGGACGATGTTGAGATCGATCACTAGGCAAAACTATACTTTCCTCGTGGGGCTCGTGAGCTGAAATAGGATTCCACGTAGCAACTACAATAATAAAGTTTATTATTTGAGAGGTGCTTCTATGCTCTTCCTTCTAGTACAAGTTGTACAAATCTTAAAGCAAACGAAGGGGTAAGTAATCACCATCTACCCTTCATTTATGCTTTAATATTTGTGCAACTTTTAAAAGGAAGAGCATAGAAGCACCTCTCTTATTATTTACTTCATCTCCCATTTTATACAATAGTTATATCTAAATATTGACTCTAGATGTTGGGCAATAGCTATCTCTCATCTCTTGTTTCATGTGCTATGCTAACTACTAAATAAGAGTCCGTTTTTTTCTCTTCTCTTTTCTCGCTCTTTCACGTAGGACAAAGCTGATATGTATATGTTTATAGTAAGCTGATATGATTTTATTTTATTTGTTTGATATTGATAGACGGGTCTTGCTGATGATGTGCTTTAAAGCAGGTATATTTTGCCGATGACTTTCTCCAGATTCGCTTGCCGATGACACGTCGAAAAAGTCGGTATATATTTGATTTGTAAAAGGAGAGTTTGTAGCGTGGAGCAGTATATTCGCGTCTGAATTTTGTATGTTTGAAGCGTTTGAAAGCGTACGGACTTCTCCACGGTAAAAAGAACACAAGCTAACGGGAAGTGTCCGGATTTGAGGCGCGATGTGTCCCGACCAGGGTTTCAGTTATCTTCAGTTATCGTCGATAATCGTCGATTATCGCACGATTTTCGCAATATCGACGGCGGCCGAAATGCAATACCGAGCGGTAAACCGAAAAAATTCAAAAAAAAATTCAAAAAATTCAAAAATTCAAAAAAATTTATATGACGCAAATATCGCGATTATCGCCACATATCGAGCGATTATCGCTACAAAAGTCGACCGCACAAAAAACTCAACATGGATGTCGATTTTCCACCGATAATCGTCGATTTTCCACGTTTTTTGATTTTTTTTCAAAAAAATCGGATTTTTGAATTTATGCGATTTTTTGCGATTTTCGACCGATTTTCGGCTCGATTTTTGCGATTATCGAAAAACACTGTTCATGCGAAAATCGCATGTAACGATAACTGAAACCCTGGTCCCGACGTATTCTATCGCGTTGGTTACATCGCATGATACCGTAGACGTGACGGGCCAACGTGCTACGCATCTAGCTTAATTGTAACAGGTGGTGTGACTCTGCCTCGGACGGGAATGTTGAGTAGTGTTTCTATGCTTTTACTTTTAATACAAATAACATAAATCGTGAAGCAAGTGAAGAAGTAATTAATCACTATCTATCCTTCATTTATAGTTTAATATTTATGTATTTTTTAAAAGGAAAAATATAGAAACATCTCTGGGGAATGTTTGCTCTGCTGGACCGTGGCATCCATCCAGATTTCGCCGCCACGGGCAACGTTCTGATCTGATCCGCAACCGGGCTCACGTTGTTTACTCCGTCCGCGAGCTCGGCGAACGCACGCTGCTTCCATCGATCCGCAGCGATCCCGTGCTTCTGCATGTGGAAAATATCGCAAATCAAAGGACCAGCAGAGACCCCCGACGGGAGGAATCCTATCCAGATCGCCAATGACAAGACTGTCAAGATGGTCAAGTAGACACCAGGGTTTCAGTTATCGTCGATAATCGTCGATTATCGCACGATTTTCGCAATATCGACGGCGGCCGAAATGCAATACCGAGCGGTAAACTGAAAAAATTCAAAAAAAAAATTCAAAAATTCAAAAAAATTTATATAACGCAAATATCGCGATTATCGCCACATATCGAGCGATTATCGCTACATATCGAGCGATTATCGCTACAAAAGTCGACCGCACAAAAAAACTCAACATGGATGTCGATTTTCCACCGATAATCGTCGATTTTCCACCGATAATCGTCGATTTTCCACGTTTTTTGATTTTTTTTCAAAAAATCGGATTTTTGAATTTATGCGATTTTCGACCGATTTTCGGCTCGATTTTTGCGATTATCGAAAAACACTGTTCATGCGAAAATCGCATGTAACGATAACTGAAACCCTGGTAGACACACACACGATCCCAACCTCGCGAATTGCGTGGCCTTTTATTTTCGGTTGATATCCTAGAGGAGCTCGAAATCTAAAATTCTAACGAAATCTCAGAATTTCAGATAAAATTTGGATGAAATTTAAATCCAGAATTTTTGAACGGAGATTTTGGTGAAGTTGACCAAAATCTTGGCCAAATTAACTAAAAATTCACCTTTTTTCAACCCTGCGAAATGGTTGGCTATAAAAAATTTCCTTCCACTCATATGCCAAGAAGCCTACATGGATGGAGTGGTAGAGGTTGTGGTGTGTGCACAAGAGGGAGTGCGCTCTCCGCCTCTTTTTTTTTTGGATTTTTTCTTGTGCTATGTAGTGCTCCAAAAAAGGTGCACAGGACCATGGTTAGCAATATCGATATTGAAAAAACCGATGCAAAACCAAATTTCAATTTTCAAAAATATTATGTCGAAAATCGTTAAAATTGAAGGGCTAAGAATTCAAAAAAATTGAAAAGAAATAAAAAAATAAAAGCCGATCGGTTTTGACCATGTGCTGAAGATTGACGTACTACCACACGATTTTGGACACAAAACCGGTTGGTTTTGATCGAAAACCAATTGGTTTTGCGTCACATAGATTTTTTCTAAAATTTTGAATTTGACCAATTTACTGACCGGTTTTATATGTCGAATCGGTTCAATACGGTCGAAAAACGGCGAAAATCACGGAATTTCAACCGGTTTTGTGAACCCTGCACGGGACGGGAATCGAACCCTGCACCTTTCTCTTCGCGCCGAAGCATCATGCCAACTGAGCTATATGTGGTTTTGTATAGGGATGGCAATGGGTACCCGATACCCGATGGGTATTTACTCTATTAGGGTGCAAATCTGGTCCAATAATCATACCCATGGGTACCTTAATGGGAGAAAACCTTCACCCATCGGGTATGACGGGTACGGGTACGAGGTACTTTCACCCGTACCCGTTTACCCATGTACCCCACCCAACCCAACTAGCCAAGCGACCCAAGAACAGGCTGCCCAGCCATCCCTACACCGAACTGAGTGGACCAATTCAGCCATCCCTATTCCTTACACCGAACCGAGTGGTCATCCAATTCATTTCAGTCTCCAGTCCAGACCCTAACCGTCCCTAACCCTAGCAAACCAGCGGCGGCACGGCGCCCAAACGCCGGCGAGCGGGCGGCGCAAGTGGAGGCGCAGCCGCGCAGGTTCGAGTCCTTCGGGATCTGAGGCCGTGAGGCGGGACCGCGGCGGGAAGAGCACTGGAGGGTGGAGCAGTAGGCATTGGAGGCTTGGAGCGGGCGCTGCGGGCCGATCGACCAAGCCGTCGAGCCGTTGAGCGGGGTCTCTGCCACAGCTCACCGCGTCCTCACCTTTCTCACGCCGTCACGCGCTCGTTGGAGTTGCCAAGTTGGGGAGGACCAAGGAGGATGAGGAGGTGAGTCGGTGTCTCAGTGAGTGTGAGATCGGTGTCTCGGTGAGAATCTAAGAGAGTAAAGAGAAAGAGATCAGAGAGTAGAGGATTAGAGAAACATGGCGGTGCCCCCATCCTCCTCCAACGACGGTGCACGGTGATCCTCTGTTGTTCTTCTCTCTTTAACTTTCTCTTTACGTAGCGGGTATGGGTGACCCGGTGGGTGAAAGGGACCCGAACGGGGATGAGAATGGGGAAGAAGTTCTACCCGTGGTTGGGTACGGGTGATTTTTCATCTGGTAGGGACGGGTATGAGGGGCCAATACCCGGCGGGTATGCACCCGTTGCCATCCCTAGTTTTGTGATATTTATGTATAACATTAATATGAGTATATCCCTACTACACACACAAACAGGCTATCATGACTCAAACCAGAGTCTCTGGTATGCACCCGTTGCCATCCCTAGTTTTGTGATATTTATGTATAACATTAATATGAGTATATCCCTACTACACACACACAAACAGGCTATCATGACTCAAACCAGAGTCTCTCGGGTGAGGGCCACTACATCTAACCAGCTAGCCCACGCATACTTCGATCTAGAAAAATCAAATCCAACCTATTTTTGTACCGTTTTCGCTGACTAATCCAGAAATTTCATTGAATCTAATAGAAAACGAAATTTGAATCCTTGACCACAGGGCATGTCGTTTTGTGAGGTAGTGCTCACGTGGGGTGTAGTATTCGATCTAGCGCAGAGAAGACGAGCAGCAGAATGGGATAGATGTGATGAGCGAATGAGCAATTTCAATGTTAGATCATGCTTCAAAATTCAGGCGAAATTTTAAAAATTTTAATCAAAATATTAGATGTTGGATCTCATAAGATCCTAAATTTTGGTCGGATAATTTTTTAAAAGAATTTAAAATGCTATGGTGATATTGGAAATCTCGACGAGATCTCGGCACGGTAATTTCAATCAAAATATTGGATAATTTGATCGAATTTCAATTTTTATGGACCAGATTTGAGATCAAGATCTTTTACCAAAAAAAAAAGAAATTCAAAAAAATTTGAATATTTTTCAGTCGATTCAAGTTGATCGAGATATCGGTAATTTCGGCTGAAATATTGAAAATCCTAGTTGAAAAATAACCATATTTGAAATTTAATTTTAGATTTCACTTAAATTCTATTTGAAATTTTAAAATCTCGCTAAAATTTTAAATTTCGAGATATATACTGAAGACGTAATTCGAAACCTGGTCTAGATTAAACTGTGAACTCGGGTTGCATGTGCGCTACGGCCGTAGTCGCTTGTATACATATATACACCGGTAGCGGCTCTTCGCTCTCACAGCTATTCACTCGTTCTTCCCAACCATCCCCAACACCATCCTAAACCAGAGAGAGAGAGAGAGAGAGAGAGAGACCAGAGAGAGAGAGAGAGAGAGAGACCAGAGAGAGAGAGAGAGAGAGAGAGAGAGAGAGATGACGCAGGACATGGAGATGGCGGCACGGAACGGCGCCGCCGGGTCGTACCTCCCTCCTCCTCCGCGGCAAGGCGGCGGCGGCGGCGGCGACGTCGACGACGACGGCAAGCCGAGGCGAACCGGTAAGCAAAAGGAAACTCATATATACCTATCCGCCGTATCTTCTCTTTCCTTTTCTTTTTCGGCTACACGTAGGCGTAGCAGGCACAGATGGCTAGCTTTTTTCATGACATCAAGAGCTAGCCTTTTTGTGTTTGATATCATTATGATTGTGTTGTGCTGTTGATGCTGCCAGGTTTCAAATATATTATCTCGCGAAAATAATGTTTTTCAAAGGTATGGATAGGGTACGGCATCTAAAATGAATCGACAAACGATTAATTTAATTTTTTTTAAAAAAAATTGAAAGTTTAAAAAAGTTTATACAACGTAAATATCATAATAACCGGTGGAAAATCATTTTTAATTGATTTTGCGAAGTTGTAGCTGTTCGTCTGGTCTGGTTGGTTTGCATCCAGGGCGGAAGAAACTGGGGTAGCATGCCGGCCTGGCTCTGTTTCTCCTCCAAAATCGATCGCCTGCCATAGCGTTTACAGCTTTTGCAAGAATCGACGAAACAGATTGAATTTAATTGTGTGTTTGGTTAGTGGGATGTAGTGGAATAGAACCATCCCATCCCATCAAGTTTAGTGTTTGGTTGGAGAGCTGAGCATGACTTGATTTCAGAAAAGAGAATATTCTCTCTAGATTCGAGACAGTCAAGTTCTACAATTTTTTTGGAACGCAGCCATCACACTTGGAATGTGAGAGTGACAGTGGGCTTTGTCTGAGAATTTGAGATGGAACCATTCCATCCCTAAAATCTAAGATGAAGTCATTCCATCCCTGAAATCTAGGATAGAACCATTCCATTCTACCTCACTCTCCAACCAAACACACTGTAAGCATCTTTCCCCACCCCCTTTGGTGGGGCCGCGCAAAAGAAGAGTGTGCGTGCACGTACGTACGTAGCATATCCCCTGACGTGCACGGTCCAGCTCGATTTGTCTTGACACGAACATATGCAGATATGCAGTACGCATTCCACGCACCTCGAGCGTAGAGCAGGAAAGACAAACATGGCTGCACTGCAGGCATGCTGCTCCAACGTCGCCTTCTCTACGGTCAACCGTCAACTCCGACGGAAATTGGCGCACAGGGGCAGTGCGCGCGCGAGCCTTTGATTCCAGATTGGACGGCCCAGATGTCCTGGGCGTTCTGGTATGTACTACTCCTAGCGCATTTCGGGCCAGTGTCCTGGCCTCCTGGCTAATGTGAAACTGTGAATAGCGAGTCGTATGGAATTCGGAGCATGCATGAACATCTCCGACTGGTGCGTCGGTACTTAATTTATAGATTCCTTCCTCTGCACGTGTTGGGCACCGAGCTTTTTTTTTCTTCTACGATAAAATCTCGGCTCATTCATGTAGATTCCGGCCGAGAATAAGTCTCCCAAGCAAAGTTAAAGGTGTATATATCAGCATGCACGAGTAGTCAGTCTGAATGAGGAGACAGTGCATTCGTACTGCCTGAGGCCCCTACCGCTTTTCCACGGGTCAGTCCGGCCTGAAAGCACCTCTTTGGCTGGCCTTCCTGGTGGTTTCCTACGGAGTAAGAATCTGTCATATTTCCTTGACGCAAAGCAAATCCAAACAGTGCTACATTGGAGTATATTATTATTCAGTGAATCCATAGGGTTAAGTTTCCCTTGGACAAATAATTTTGCGGGAACGGAAACAACTGTATGCACTCTTGACCACTACTTTGGCCCAGACAATCGCACCCTGACGCACCGCTTCGAACGCAAGATTCCCAAGGAATCTGAGAGAGAACTCCATCTCCAGGACTCCAACTAGGGTGAATATTTTCATTCCTACAAAACTTTCCGCAGAATCGTTACGTTCCAAACAGGACAAGTAGCTCTCCTTTTCATTTTCCGAGACATTTTATCATCATTAAGATACTAAAATTTTTATTGAACCCGTACCAAGAGGTACCAAAAATTGATGTTACGTTCCAAAAAGGATACATAGCTTTCTTTCAAGATTTTTTACCATCTTTAGTACCAGCTTTTGGTATTAGCAAAATTTTTGTACCAACTCAATGTAAATTTTGATACCTAAGTCTCTTATTTTCCTTACGCGGTTCGGGCCTACTCGAGTTTGGATCGAGCTGAGCCTGGAACTAAGCTCAGACCCTAACTCGAGCTCGGTTTGAGTCTTACTGAGCTCGAGCCTGATAGTCCCAAGCCCACTCGAATTCCGCCTGTTTACGTCCCTAGCTTTGTACTCTCTCGAAGAACAGAAAAGGCACCAATTTTATTCCATGGTGCACAGAACCTGTGCCGTGACCGCATATGTTTCAACGGGAGATGCGGGCACGGCCGGCCTCTGCCTGCAAGTAGAAGAAGGAAATGGCCGTGCTTTTTGACTCGAGCTGGTCGGCGATGTCGATCAGATTTACCTAGGTATATATAGTGCGTCTGCGTGGGCGAGCTCACCGGTGCAAAGAATAGCCGCGCTCTAGGCCTGCCGTTTCCAGCCTTTTGGTGCACACCTCCACGCACGCCTCTGCCTGTATAGCCTATACAGTATAGGAGTAGGACTGGGTGTAATATTTACGCCTCTGACTATAAAGGAGTAGGACTTAGGGCTGTACTTGCAGAGTACCTGGCCATTACTTACGAGTTGTACCGTTGTAGTACTGTGTAGATAGGATAGCCTTTCCTATGCCGGCGGTGGCCGGATAAGTCAGAGATGGCAGCACACCAAGCCAGACGCGAATTATAGGGCCTTTGTGTTCATCGAGACACACACAACATGCATGGGCCCTTATACGTTTGACTTGTCAAACATAGCAGAACATCATGCACATGCTTTCGCTGTGACGCCGCGTTTGGGTGAGTTTCCGGTAAAACAGTAAAATTTAAATGCATCATCAGTATTATCAGAATTTTTCAACATCGTATAAGTTTGACGATGCTTTAAATTTTTTATGGTATAGCTTAAGCATGTTCTCAGGAGCTTTCTCCAAAAATTTAAATTTTTAAATATAATTTAATAGCTTAATTAAATCAGTGAAGTTGTTTAAAATGTGTATGTAGTAAGTGGCGTAGGAGAGCAACAAGGGACGCCACGTGAGGGGGGAGTAGCGATGGCGGCATGTTTGGGAGCAACAGTGGTTGCAAGCATGGTCAGGACGGCTTGCAGCGGCATGGAGTCGGTGACGTGATGAGCTGACAATGCAACCAGCCAATAGAAGTTTGGGATGCTCTCCTATGCTGCCAAATCAGCGCACGCCACCACGAATCCCAATCCTACTTAGGGGTGACACTGCTGTTTTCCTATCCCCAATATGTTGCATCTCTTTGAAGCTCCTCCTTCAACTCTGGCGACACGGATCCGACTATGGTTTTGCTCGAGCACGACAGGCCCCTCAACCTCCTCTTTTGACTCTGGCACCGCACTCTGCCTCCTCCTTTACCTCCAGCTCCAAATCTGGCGCATGCAGTGACGCGGTGCTTCATCTCCAGCTTTGGATATGGCGACGGCCTAGCTCGCTCGGGACACACGGATCTAGCGGCGGCACGACGTGGAACTCAAGCATGAGATGAGGAAGAGAGAGAGAGAGATAGAGAGATGAAGCTTTGGCACAGAGCTCGAGCACGGATTCGACGGTGGGTGACATCGTTTGGCTCTATGACGACAGCGGTAGTTGGGGCTGGAGCTAGAGAAGTGGGTGCATCAGTAGCGGACAGTGCGGGTGGCCCTCGGCGACATGGCAAACCGTCGTAGCCAGGTGAGCTCACCGAATCTTCTTGAAAACTTGTTCGAAATCTATTGAAACTCGTTAAAACTTCTTGAAACTTTTGGTTGAAATTTGATGAAATCTGAGTACTAAAATTTGAAACTTGTTAAAACTTTGGCTTGAAATCTTCTAAAAATACACGAAACTCACTGAAGCATGAATTTTTCAAACATTCTCTTGAAACTTGCTGAGACCGTATGAAATTTGTTGCTATACTGTTGCAACGTTGTGTCGTTGTCTAGTTGCTTCTCAAAATTATTGTTAGAATTAATTAGGTGCAAGATGTTGTCTGTGAATTACTTTTAAAAAAAATGTAAATAAATTCCAAAAGGAGTTACAATGATGGGCTAGTAAAACATTCAGGATGGTACTGACTGACAGCTTGTGCAATTTGTTGAGCAGGAACGGTATGGACAGCGAGCGCGCACATCATCACGGCGGTCATCGGCTCCGGCGTGCTCTCCCTCGCCTGGTCGACGGCGCAGCTCGGCTGGGTCGTCGGACCGGTCACCCTGCTGCTCTTCTCTGTCGTCACCTACTACACCTCCGGCCTTCTCGCCGACTGCTACCGCACCGGCGACCCTGTCACCGGGAAGAGGAACTACACCTACATGGACGCCGTCGCGTCCAACCTAGGTAAGTACTTGTGCCTACATGAACTGAATTTCTCTGTGAATTTTTTGATCAAAAGGGCAGCAGAATGCCCCAGTTTCATCAAGAAACCATAATATCTTACAAAGTCCATTTCTCTGTGAATTAAGTCATGGCCTGACGTGATGCATAATATATTCTGCATTAACTCTGATCATGTGCTCATATGTGCAGGTGGCTGGCAAGTCTGGTCCTGTGGTATTTTTCAGTATGTCAACTTGTTTGGAACCGCAATTGGGTACACAATTACAGCATCCGTCAGCGCGGCGTAAGTTCTTTACAAACGATTCATCTGTCGAAATTCACAAGCTTTCAGCTAAATCTCATTGTTTGAGAATTTTCGTTTTGATTGGATGACTGACAGGGCTGTACAAAAGTCCAACTGCTTCCACAAGAACGGCCACGCTGCCGACTGCAGCGTCTACCTCAACACGTACATGGTAGTCTTCGGGGTCATCCAGATCTTCTTCTCCCAGCTCCCAAACTTCCACGACCTGTCGTGGTTGTCGATCCTCGCGGCGGTCATGTCCTTCTCCTACTCGACGATCGCCGTCGGCCTCTCGCTGGCACGAACCATATCAGGTGCACTAATATTAATCAAGAAGACGGTCTCGCTGATGCATAATGCTCAGGCTTTCTCGTCATTCTCTGATACACTGCGTCGTGTGTGCTTTCGCAGGTCGTACTGGTAAGACTACTCTGACAGGCACTGAAGTTGGAGTAGACGTCACCTCAGCCCAGAAGATATGGCTCGCATTCCAAGCGCTCGGCGACATTGCGTTCGCCTACTCGTACTCCATGATTCTGATAGAAATCCAGGTAAGAACTACACAAAAATGTTCAGAGCTTGACAATACATGAACACTGGTTGAGTTGGAGGACGACGGGAGGTCATCGGAGATGGAGGTCGAGATCCAGCGAGGACCGCGTGTTCGGTTGGAATCTGGGGAACTCCAAAAGGCCTGCACGACCGGGGAAAAGCGACAAAGCTGGAGGAGGCGCATAAGCTCTTCGAGCATCTCCGCGGTAGTTACGGTGTGCCCGCAGGACAGTTCCTAGCTGTGGGCTGTGGCATTGGCAGCGCTCAGGGTGGTGGGGTGCTTCGGCTGCGCAGCATGGTGTAAGGGCTGTAAGCCGCGCTGGCGGGTGAGCTCGGTAGCGATGGCCCAGGGTTGAGTTTGTTCGAGCCATAGTTTTTTAATCTTTGTATTTTCCTCTGCGGGGGTTTTCTTCCTTCTTCTTCTTAATGAAATGACAGAGTTCTTGTCCTTCGAAAAGAATACATGAACACTGGTCACAAAAGTGTGTTCAGTTTACAAGGCGCTTCAGTAACCGAGTGCCTAACACTCGACTCTGAAACTGAAACTGCAGGACACGGTGAGGTCACCACCGGCGGAGAACAAGACGATGAAGAAGGCCACCCTGCTCGGCGTGTCGACCACCACGGCGTTCTACATGCTCTGCGGCTGCCTCGGCTACGCGGCGTTCGGGAACGCCGCGCCGGGGAACATCCTGACCGGGTTCGGCTTCTACGAGCCCTACTGGCTCATCGACTTCGCCAACGTCTGCATCGTAGTGCACCTGGTCGGCGCCTACCAGGTGTTCAGCCAGCCCATCTACGCCGCCGTCGAGACCTGGGCCGCCGCGCGCTGGCCCAACGCCGAGTTCGTCACCCGCGAGCACCAGGTCGTCGCCGGGAAGCGGTGCAGGTTCAGCGTCAACCTCTTCAGGCTGACGTGGCGGACGGCGTTCGTGGTCGTGAGCACGGCCCTCGCCATCGTCATGCCCTTCTTCAACGACATCCTCGGCTTCCTCGGCGCCGTCGGGTTCTGGCCGCTCACCGTGTACTACCCGGTGGAGATGTACATCCGGCAGCGGCGGATGCAGAAGTACACAACGAGGTGGGTGGCGCTGCAGACGCTCAGCTTCGTGTGCTTCCTGGTGTCGCTCGCCGCGGCGGTCGCGTCCATTGAAGGTGTCACCGAGTCGCTCAAGCACTATGTTCCGTTCAAAACCAAGTCATGATGAGGGGTTTTGCGTGTCGAGAAATACAAGCGCGGTTTGCAGGAACAGGACCATGTGGTAGCTCAGCCAGCGGTTAACGATGCTTCTTGTTCTTGTGTGAGAAGCCAGCATCGGTATGAGTTCTGTTGACGGGTGGTGCGTTGGTGAAACCGTGAAAGGTTTTTCTGGAGAGGATTACCTCCGGTTGGCGATTGTGTAGCTCGAAAGCATAACAGGGAGTTGCAGAGCGTCCTGCAAATGTTGTTCCATTCCAGTATAGAAGCCTGAGTTCATGTAAGAATTGAAAAGTTTAACAATCCTTGTTCTAAAGTACCCTCTTGTCGGCTGTTGCTACTTGCTAGTGTGTTGAAGATGTGATATGTGCCTAGGCGAACAAAGGCACAGAGGGAGCTGTGGACGTTCAGATTGATAGCACATCGAAAATGCTTCCTAATTCCGCATGGTCGAGCTCATTTTTGATAGAGACTAATTAGTCTCCACTAGACTCTGGTACACACCATTATCAAATCTATACCAAATCTTAACTACACCTCTGCCTTTTCTTTTACTATGAAGATTAGCTAGTCAGTCATGTCATACTCTGGTACCTTTTCTATGCGCAGTAGTTATGAGATGATCAGTTTTGTGAGATATGACATGAACATGCATGATCTCAAAAATGAAGAAGATAAATATTGTAGGAATCAAAATAACAACATTCAAGAAAGAAAAGATTTGGCGAAGCTAATCATAAATTCTTTTAAGCACAATCTCAAAAGAGTACAAGAGATTGTTGCTCTCTCACAACCTATCAAACCTTTTATGACCTTTGGATAATTGCTATATACAAGAATCTAGTGTTAAAGAATAATATAGCATCTAATCCTTTCGTGCACCTCTTGCTTTGGATGAGTTGTCTTGTGGTTTCTTTGTTGCTTAGGTTCTCTGTAACCATCCTCTATGTTTATATAGCCTCTTCTAAAAGCAAATAGAAACCCTACTCCTATTAGAATTCATCTCGCACATATTTCTAAATCATAAAAAACTATATATGAGTCAGCATATTTAACAGTCTTATTATGCATGTATCTGGATGTTTCAAACTCAGATTAACAATTAAAAAACAATGGCATCTTTCAAAAGACAAATTGAACTATTCCATTGTTCACTCATGCTTTCCCACCTTCTACTGATCATAACTCGAAGTGCCTCACGCAACCGTGGACCATGCATCAATGCTTGCAGAAACAGTACTTTATGGCTAGCCAGGGCACCGACACCTCACTAGCCTACCTTAGCTAGCGCACGTACGGACGCACGCTTTCTAGGACAAAAACATCCGAATGATACCTATACACTTTCTTTCCCAATTGCTGGTGCAGTGCAGGTGTGCAACTATGCATGGCCGTTCGATAGAATTAGCGTACGCACGCATTTTTACACGTGCAATGTCTAGCTGTAACAGCGAATGGTTGTGCGTGTGCAAGCATGCATCCAATGCAGCAACAACAAGACGATTGCTAGACGAATCGATCGATCTGTAGCCTTTACAAAGCAAGCTCGTCATGTTTTATTTCCGGCAAAACACATCTGTAGCCTTTAGGGCATGCACGTACCATCAACCCTTTATGCTACAATAAGACCCTGTTTGTTTCAGCTTTGGATTGTAGAAATACTGCTTTTAAAAACTGGAAGGTCAACAAATAGGAAGCTTTCAATCTGGATTGTAATAATCTGGAGGCCAGATTGTAGCAATCCCACAATCCACTTTGGAGGAGTTTTTTTTAGCTTTTTTTTGCAAAAGACCACAATACCCATCCAACTTCAGTGAAAATTATCCACCATTGTCCCCCACTGTTCACAGACTTTTCAACCTATAATTGAGGGTACCACAGACTTTTGCCAAGTAGAAATAGCAATCCAAACACACTACAATCTGGATTGCCAAACAACCATCAGCTTTTCAACCTCCAGCTTTTAACAATCTAGATTTTAAAAGCTGCTTTCTACAATCCCCAGCTGAAACAAACAGGGCCTAAGAATACCAGTACCTAAGTAAAATCGATCTGGCAGTACTCGAAGTCAATCGCTGCAGTACCGCACTACAGTACCTAAGCATCTCGATCCGGCCGGCGCTACGTTGATCACCAGCTGAATTATATATGCTCACCTAACTAATCATGCAAGGATACATATGCATACATGTTTAGCAAATAATTAAGAGCTAGCTAGGTCGATTCATCATCTCATCTTGGAAAGATAGTACAGTTAAAAGGGGTACATACATGCTGCATGTGATGATCGAAGCAAACAAACTAAAGCAAAATTGACCAGCAGCTAGCTAGTCCAGCAGAGCACGATGAATATTTTTTTTGAAAGATGAGCACGATGGATATTGATTAATGGAGCTGATGAGACCGGTGGTTTGCTTCTCAGCTGATGCAATCCCGTGATCCAGGTTTGTGATGAGTATTTGATTTTATTTGAGTGTGGTGTGCTTAGATTTGACTTTAATTTGAATTAGATTTTCAAAATAAAGCAATTTGAGGTGCTGTCAGTATAGGGCGGCACTACCGGCCTTGTAGAGGCAGTACTGCCGGCCTATCGGAGTTACCGGCCGTAGAGTGGCGGTAGTTATTTTTCAGAAAGGATTCTTCGCACATGCTTTAGTGCGAGCGGCACTACCGGCCTCTGGGGAAGGGTGGTGCCGGCCGAGCGGTACTAACGACCCCATATGGGCAATAGTGCCGACTTTGATTGCGAAGGTTGATTTAGTTTGAGCAATTTGATGATTACTGCATGAGAAGTGCTTCTATGCTCTTCCTTTTGAAAGTTGCACAACTATTAAAGCATGAATGAAGGGTAGATGGTGATTACTTACCTTTTCGTTTGCTTCAAGATTTGTGCAACTTGTACTAGAAGGAAGAGCATAGAAGCACCTCTCTTACTGCATATCATTTTGGATGTTGCTATGTGATGGTTTTTCCTTGTCTTTGATGGTTGCAAGACCAACGGTGCTAGGTCACGGTGAGGAAGAGGAGGATTGGAACTAGGCATGGTGCGCTAAAGGTTCAGATGGTCGGGGCTCGCCAGAGGATGACTGGAGATAGAGTCGCTGCAAACCAAGGAGGCAAGGGAACGGTGGAGATGCTAGCTTGGAGCTGCTTAGATCAAGGAGAGTCGTTCGATCGCGGTTTAGAGGGTAGAGTATAGCAGTCAAGTTAGCTAGCTTTAAGAAATGTGCAACACTCGTTTGGAGGATTATAGAGTTTAATAGGAGAAAGAGAATGCAATCCCATGCACTACACCATGCCGGGCAAATGCCATATATATTCACGTACAACGGAGATCCTACAAAAATGGCCCGAGAGTTGCGCTATGCCATGTAGAATAGGTTACAGAAAGACTAATTAAGTAAACATAACACAATTCTTAACAGTGAAGGCATGCGCGCAGCTGCAGGTAGATGGATCGGATGAGATCATGAGGGTGTGAGATGGATGGATTAGAAGGTAGGACGTGATCACTCGGGGATTGTAAGGTAGGAGGTGATCTCTCGCTTAATTAATTAGCAATTGATGGACTCCCTTTGTGGGGCTTTGCCGGTGGGAGAGGAAGCCATCACGTGCATCCATCGTCTTCCAAAAAACCTTCTCCTTTCCAGAAATGGACGTCCTAGCATCCCCTCACTTGACGCCTCTCTCTCTCTCTCTCTCTCTCTCTCTCTCTCTCTCTCTCTCTCTCTCTGGTCAAAATTGGTTGCCTTGTCCATGGAGGCGTAGGTTTCAACGTGTTAAAAGCAACTGCCGGTCGCATTAGTCAAAAAGTGGACTACCATCCCATGCTTAACGGGGGACATGATCCATAGATTCCATATATTCTAGAAAGATAAATATCTGCCTCTTCTCCGGAGAAAATAAATAAGGGGATGATATATATATATATATATATATATATATATATATATAACAATTAATAAAAAGATTTGGGTATATATTTTAGTCGATTTTCTCGCTCTTGGATTTGCTCCATGCATGCATGGTGCCCTGGCTAGGTCTTCACTAGCGGAGGCGGCTCACCAGTACCGGCCGCACTAGCGGAGGCGGCTCACCAGTACCGGCCGCACTAGCGGAGGCGGCTCACCAGTACCGATCGAACGCCCTGTTCGGCCAGATGCCTCCTTCTTTCTCCTTGGACGCATGCACCTTTTCTGAGTTGTGACGGTGTCGTCGGACGCAGCCGCCAACTTGTCCCAGCCGCCCTTCTTTCTCCCACAATTGCTCGGTGTAGGAGAAGGCACTGCGGAGGAGGTTGGTCAGGATCCATTAATGGAGGTACGATCGAGATGAGCCTTGCCGATGATCGATGGCGTGGTGCCTCGCGGGCACTACAAGCTAGGCAGCTAAATCAATCTACGCCCAAATTCAGAAATTTGTAATTAAGTGGTAAATAGACAATCCCAATTAATAATTATATATCCTAGTATATATATATATACCCATTTAGTGCGAACATCATGGTATGGTACGTACGTACAATAAGGATGCGACAAATATCTAGGAGCTAGCTAGCTAGCTAGTCCGGGCTGGCCCGGATCAGTGTGGTATTAGAGAAACATAGATATAGTTCTGGGCAATTAGAAGAGAACAACAATGCGATTAAACGTGACAGTCGTCATGTGTTGGCTTTCATGACATGCGTATAGGGTTTGCATGGCTTAGTGTTAGGGCGATAGGCCGAAGAGCACACGCTTTTGAAGAATTGGGTGCATGCATGCCAACCATTTCTTAATTTTATTTAAACACTACTTCATGGGTAGCTCTTTTTTATAATCCTTTTCTTCATTCATTTAGTTACAACTATATAATTTCTTATTTAAGGTTAGAGGCCAGAATAATGTCTATGTATCTCGCTCGAGCTCTCTTCCATATCATCTGTAAGCAAATTAAGGTTGTACTAAACTGTGCTATATGGTTTCTTCCCAGTTCCCACATGGTCAATCAAAGAGGTCCATCTTGTAACTTGTTATTGTCTTCATTTGACCTATTGTCTATAGATCCTGCAATTAATAGGGACAAAAGTTCTCTTACGATTCCGTGGTGAAGATTACCTTTCTCGTTGTTGTTCCTTCTAGATTGATCATAAATAGTTATATTTCCACGGAAAGATCATACTCCCTCTGTCCCACAAAGAGTGCATTTCTAGGATTTTTAAGACAGATTAGTATGCAAGGTAAATGACTAATGTGCCCCTTATTACTCCATACACAAGCATGGTGGTGCTTCGGTTTCCACAAGCACTTAAATGAGCATGCATACACTTACAGCTGGGCCCTACAGACTAAAGATGCATTCTTTGTGGGACAAAATTTGAACACTAGAAATGCACTCTTTGTGGGACAGAGGGAGTATTCCCTTTGGTTTTAAAAAGCTGGTGTTTTAGATATCGACACGGTCTTCAAAACAGTCACTAATTTTTATTATAATACTAGTTACATGCCCGTGCTTTGCTACGAAAAACAAAATTGATAACGAAAAATAAAGATTAAAAAATAAAAAAAATATTTCACAAGATCAAACATCTATCTTTAATGCTTCGTTTCTTGCGAAAGCTGGCTAATTAGAGCAACGCTTCGTTTCTTGCGTAGGGCAATTAAGTAGGGCAATTAAGCAGGGCAATTAAGCGGCAATTAATGACGTGGGTAGAATGGACCACTGCCACCAAGTGCTGCTTTAGAATAGTAGAGATATTTATAAAACTCAATAAAATTATAATAGTATAAAAGTGCTTCTCGAGACAAGTCTACACATATAATTTTCATGTATCCAATTTAAATATTTAAAAATATATCAATAGTTAAAGTTTCAGAAGTTTGACCATCACTATATCTAAAACATCAACTTTTTAAGATCGGAGGGAGCAGTTATCAGCTTTTACGTCAAAAACATTGGTGAAAAGCAATATGTGTGCATATGTGATAGTTGTTTGCGACGAGGATTCCAATTGTCAAGTTATCCTTTTAAATTTTCTATACTGTAGAGTAAACACTGTACTATATCTACCATACATATGTTTTCTTATAGAAATTGAATTTTGTTGGATGCCAATGACCTAGAGTACTTTGCCCTTGGAACAAAATTGCATATACGGATCATTGACCGCAAATTAAAACAACTAGTATGCCGTACTAGATAAATTTCTTTTTTCCTTATCCGATGAAATTTACGTGTTCCAAACGTAATCCTCCGAAGGCTGACTCCAGGTACGTACCACGCGTGCCAAAATGGCCATGTTTGGAAGTTAATTAGCATCCAACATGGAGTCTGTTTCGTGGTTCCATCAGCACATGGGGAGGCCGGGCAGCTCGCATCGATCCCATGCACGCATTCAACTCCAATTATTTTTAGGAAACACATTATCTATACTAGTTACATGCCCGTGCATTGCTACGAAAAACAAAATTGATAACGAAAAATAAAGATTAAAAAATAAAAAAAATTATTTCACAAGATCAAACATCTATCTTTAACGCTTCGTTTCTTGCGAAAGTTGGCTAATTAAAGCAACGCTTCGTTTCTTGCGTAGGGCAATTAAGCAGGGCAATTAAACGATAATTAATGACATAGAAAGAACGGACCACTGCCACCAAGTGCTGCTTTAGAATAGTAGAGATTCAGCTAGCATGCATGGATGCCATTAATTATTTGCAAAACCAGCCCTGTCACCTTGATTAGCTGGTCCATGCCAGTACGTACGCTACCGGCCGTTCTATCACCAGCAATGAATCCGACCGATGATATAACGTTTGATTTATATGTAGCTGTCTGCAGGTCGATCTCATCACTTGCATTTTGATCAAACAAGTCCATGGTTCTTTGATTATCTGGTTTAGTTTTCCTGTGTTTAGTGAAAAGGAACGTTGTTAATTTAATTGTTGCAGGGTTCAGCTAGAACAGTTCGGGCCCCTAAGCCCCCAGATGCCCTCCTTTAATCCCCAGTTTAAACGGAATACATATGCTGAGTACTTGCTGCACATAACTCCAGCATTAGGGTTTAAAAACTAGAAAAAAAGAATTTACGATCTGTCTTTCCCGGAAGCAAGACGAAAAGCATCCAGAAAAACGAACCGCACTCTTTCGGTTGTCTAGAGCCGGTTTTTGGTAATCAAAACATGCAGGTTGTTAGTGAATAAGTGCATCTTAAGATTCCTAACAAAGTGTCTTCTAAACTTCTCTTTGTTTCAACAAACAAGAAAAGGACTAGCTTCATATAGCTAAGACGTATAGTCCATCCTAACTTGTTAGACATCGATCTTTGCCTTTATAGAAAGTAAGGATGGTCGTTCTCCCGCATTGCTCGTGAGGGAATTTAAGAAAAAATTTCGCATAGGTTTCCTAAAGTTTAAACATGAATATATATATATATATATATATATATATATATATATATATATATATATATATATATACGTACTCCCACCTCCAGTATACCACTTAAACGAATGTGTTATACTCATTTATCATTTTCAGTATACTCTAATAATAATTCTAAGATACTACGATGCGATATTGTTGAAAAAAATTCATTGGAGTCCTTTATTTTTTGTTGTATACCCTTTTTCATATATAAAAAGAGTATATAAACAAATTATGCTACAAAGGGTGGACTTTGATGAAATTTTTCGTGGAGCTCACTTTGAAGTATCTTATAATCAATATTAGAGTATACTCAAAATGATAAAGAGGTATAATAACATCATTTAAGCGGTATATCTTGAGAGTGGATGCATACTCAGTGCGGAACCATTTTCCTATATATATATATATATATATATATATATGAAAATGGTTGTATACTGGAGTACGTACTCCCACTCTCAGTATACCGCTTAAATGATGTTATTATACCTCTTTATCCTTTTGAGTATACTCTAATACTAATTATAAGATACTCCAAAGTGAGTTTCACGAAAATTTTATCAAAACCCACACTTTATAGCATAATTTGTTTATATACTCTTTTTATACATGAAAAACGGTATATACCTAGAAATAAATGGCTTCGATGATTTTTTTTCAACAATGTCGCATTGTAGTATCTTAGAATTATTATTGGAGTATACTGAAAGTGATAAAGGAGTATAATACATCAGTTTAAGTGGTATACTGAAGGTGGGAGTACATACTCCCAAGAGTACGAAAAAGACTTCATATATATATATATATATATATATATATATATATATATATATATATATATATATATATATATATATATATATATATATATATAGTACAATTACCTCGAACACCGTGGTGCCTGGGCACCAAGAAAAACGGGTATTTTTCCTATTTATTTGCATTCGAATTTTTTTGAAATTTTTAGAATGTTGAGATTAACCAGTTATTAACTATTTCAAATAAGTTTGAACTAAAATTCGAACTAGAATTTCTTTTTTCTTTTTATGATAGTTTGATTGTAGTTATGTGCTGAGTATATATATAAATAAGCAAAGCATGTAATCTAAATTCGTTCAAATCTTTCAATTTGAGTATATTTTTGCAAAGGTATGGATTTCATTTGAATTATTATAGATGAGTATATATCTTAAATTGAAAATTTCAAAAAATATGCTCGAATTTGGTTTGAATGCGTGCATTTGAAATCATGGTGCTGGACACCATGGTGCCCCATTTACCACACAGCACTTCACTGCTCGTTTTTTTTTTTTTTCACCTTTGTTTACCTGTTTTCGATCGTGTTATATATTCACTTCTCCCACTTAATTTCATCTAATCATCTCAATTGTTGTGTGATTTTTTTCCTTTGTCAGACAAGATCAATTATACCAAATTTAATCCAATTCAGTCAAATCATTTGACCTAGCTTTTTCCTCAATTAACGTCCAACGAAAAATTTAGGCTTACATGCTTGGTGGCAAATTGTAAACCCGATCCCGTGGGTTAGCCTGCAGTTTTCGCTATCGTACGAACGTCTTTCCCTACCTAGCTTGGCCGTCTTTAACATTGAAATCCCGTGCGGTCTTTGTTCAAAAGATGAACTTGGAAGTCATATGCATGTGTATGACTGGCCTCATTAAATCAATATATGGACAACGTGAAATCGAAGGTATGTGATCCTTGACAATTTCCAGATATATATCGGCTTAATTAGTATTACAAATATCCACGTGCGTGTATACGAATTAATTGTCCATGAGCTCATGCATGCATATTGCTTCAAATCAAGTTCTAACACGAGTGTACACGACAGGAAAAGTTGGCGGACATGTGACTGTATGCAGTGGACTAGCTGTAGGCAAGCTAACACTTGGGGCAAAAAATGGTTTGTGAAAAAGGTGAATACTAACTTGGCTATAAGAGAAGGTAACACAACTTGCTGTGATGTAACATAATTTGTGTAGCTAATCTAGCAACATCTCTTTTTTATTGTTAGTTTGCTCGTTTCGTATGGTGTGTGATACAACTGGCCTCTAATCTGACCACTCCTAATAGTATAGCTCATATGTTTGGAACTTGGCTAAGGGGACTAGGAAAGGAGACAAATGCTACTTTTTTAATTGGGGCGGCCGCTTTTTGTTGGCTTGTTTGGCTATGTCGAAATAATGTTATCTTTGATACAAAAAAACAATTGTCTAATCCATTGTAAGTTATTTATATGTGCATCAATTGATTGTGTTCATGATCAGTGCTGCAGCGTCAGGAGGATCAAGAGATGATTTCAATGTCATGCACATGTCTACATGCCGTGGTTAGCGAATTCTTCATCGGGCATGGATGGAGATATCGAACAAGATTATGTGCGGCTTGAGTGTTTTTTTTATTATGCCTTTTATTGCTTGTTGCAAACTTGTTCTTACTAAAATCTCTTTGTGAGAATTTCATCTTGGCAGCATTTATGACTGTAACTTTGCGATAAAATTTAGGCTGTGTGCATCTCACGATACAGATGCCGAAAGGTTAATATATTCTTCCATTATCTAAAAAAAATAACATATAGTTATAGATATGATGATATAGAAATAAAAAGAGAATAATTGATGATTTGCCACGCCATGTCTTACTGATATTTGGGCCCAATGACCACATGTTAATGAGGCATGATGTGGTAAATCATCAAGTACACATCAACTTTGTGGCAAATAATTAAATCTCCCAATAAAAAAGGCGCAACCCATCATAATATGTGCAAATGGTAAGTACAATATTAAGCAGTGAGGTTAATTGTGGCTATTAAAGGATATATCAGAAATAAATATTAGAGTTTGAGGTTGGTATACAAAGGAGGTGTTGACACTTTTAGAACAAAAGGAGATTGAGTGAAATAAAACAATCATGACGTGTCACTAAGGAGGCCAACATGACCAAATCCTAAAACAACTAACCAAACAAGAAAAAAAAAACACAACAACTACTAAATTGTAACATCCAAAATTTCCCGTTAAATAAATATCGAGATACTAGATTATTTCCCTGCAATTATTGTGAATTTTCTGGATTCCTATTAACAATCATGCCAGCTCACACCCCCAAGCACTGTGTGCTCAGAGCTCGGCCGCCAAGTCACCGCTCGTTATTGTCTGTCACCGCTTGTGCCACCCACAACGCGATAGAAGCTAAGCACTTGCCTTACCCTGTCCTATCCACTAGACCTACACCCCTGCTGCCCCATCACTACGTAGCCATCATCTCCACCGAGTTGTCACCCCTTCCCGCCATCAATGCCCCCCTCTTTGTGCACTGCAAAGCCACAAGAAAAGCCAGTATTCGCATCGTGCTGTGTCCTTTCCCCTTGGTTGCATCACCGAGCTCATGAGCACAAGTCAAAGGCCTCACCCCTGTATCTTTAAGAGGAGCTCCTTGGCTCATCCTCCACTCCACACTACCCCTGCTCTTCCTCCCACCAGAAGCTGGCGTTGTTGTCCCTTCGAGGAACTCCATTGCCGCCACGAGCAAAGCTCAATCATCCTCCCTGGTGAGCCATTTGCAAATTTATCCGAGTTGAAGCTTCCGTAGGGTACCGTAATCATATCCCCCTCCTCCTTTGTAGCTCTACTTCCCAAGAACGCCTCCGCCTCAATCACCTTCTTCCACTACCATGGTCATCATTGCCAAGCATCTCTGGTGAGCTTCAACTGCTGCTAACCCCCAAAATGGAACCCTCTCACCCCCTGGTGCTTTCTCCTATGTTAATTTCACACCCGCACCACCATACTCCTCCCTCCACTATCCACCATGACCACCGTCGCAGAGCTTCGCCACCAGCCCTCTCCGGCGATCCCAACCGCCGCCAATCACTCCCCGAGCATGTCCTCCATCCCCTCTTGCTATTTCGAGCTTCACCACAGTAAGATTCATCGCCAGAAGTCTCGCTTGAGCCGTTGCTATGCTCTGAGTCCACCGATGGGTGGGCCCTACCTGTCAGGCACTTGTCTCTCTCTCTCTCACTCAGTCACTAACGAGCTGGCCCTACATATCAGTTTTCTTTCAAAAATTGAATTCAAAAGTCGAGTCACTAACATGTGGATCTGGGTCAAAATAATAATATAGTTTTAATTCAAACCGGTAATTAAGTATGAGTCATTGACATGTGGACTCAACATATCAGTCCTTTTTGAAAAACAATAAAACACTGACAAGTAAGCCCCACCTGCCAGTCTCTGTAAAATTGAGTTTAATAATCTCAAAAATGAGGAATACGCTTTCAATTTAGTAAGGTATACACCTTCTCTATTAAGAGACGTAATCTCTAAAAAGTACGCCTTTGATGTCACCCCTCCGGTTCATTTTAGGGAATTTTCAATCGATTTAAATTCAAATGCTCATAACTTCTGCATACAAAGTCCAAATTGATACCAGTTTCTAAATTTTTATAAAATCATTATATTTCTGAATCTAGAAAAATATTTTAAGTTGGTCTTTGTTTAAATTTATTTGATTCTTATTATTGCTTTACGATGCACTAGTGTAGACACCGATGTCTTAGAAGCCTTCCTCACCGACCCCGAACTAACTCAAGAAATCAATGAGCAAGACAAACACCTCCTTGACTATATTGATCGTAATATTTCACTTAATTTATGTTATTTTACCAATTTATGTATGTGTGAGTGTTCTTTCAGTAAAATAGATAAATTGTGGGTATCGGTAGATATTTCTACTTGGTGCATGGAACTTACTTGATAAATACGAAAAACTTAACAATGAAATCCCTAAGGTAAGGATTAGACTATCTAATGTCAACTTTGAGTATAATTGCTTATACATGCTTATGCTTAGCCATGGTTTATTATCGAGAAGAACATATAGTAGATTATAATATTTGTCCGGGAATGAAAATTTTGATCGGCGTTGAGGAGTTACCTATGTTATTTTGGTATAGAATCAAAAATGATAACTAGGTTTTGGCACGGGCGAATTATTTATAAGAACTGGAGTGCGAGGGTTAGACTTGCACGTAGTGTAGGGAAAGTTCTCGTCCAGGTCAATTAAGGACCGAACACAGTGCCACAAAATCTAAGATATCCGTGCAACCATAAGTGCTATTATGTAGTGACCTTAACCTATTAAATTTCTTAGAACTAGCTTGTACATTAGAAGGCCAAAGTAGTACGAGCATTCTGGGTAGGTTTGCTCAAATGGGTGCCCGCACTGAGGTGCTGGGAATAACGCTTGCCCATAGAACAATGCATGTCTTGCTATAAGGGAAATTGGTTACAGCAGGGTGTAAACTATCGTTGATACTGTGTGTACGATTTTTGTTTCCGCCACCATAGCGAGGCTCAAACATCACTAGGCTAGTGCAAAGTTTGGTCTTAATGATATAACGGTTTTTGTCATGATCTATCTGCCACACGCCAAAGAAAGTGTAAAAATAGAGGTAACAATAGTTGGTCATGTCTTGTGGGTAAAGCTGTACGTCTCTGCAGAGTGTAAATCTTTTTGAAAAGGCAAGCTTGCAATCATGAGCAACTTGGTGCATTAACACTAAGTTTTTGAATTTTTATAAAACTTGTGTTGGAAAAATTATGGGTAACCTTTGTTTCAAGGGTATGCTTGGTGTAACAGGAAATGAATCATTGATCACAATCAAGGAGGATTGTGAGAGTTACTCGTATTTAAGTTATATACTTGATAATTTCTCTTTACAAATTTTGTTTGCGAACTACTTGTTATTGTTGACTAAATCTCGCTTTATGTAAATTTGAGAACATGATAGGATAGCCATTCCTTTGACATAGCCAAAGATATACTTAAAATAATGATATACTACAAGTCTTACTGAGTACAAATTTACTCACCCTTGCTTGTTAATATTCAGAAATTGAAGAAACCATGGTTCCCAATGATTCTTACTTTCCCGCAATATTCGAAGGAGTATGACGATGAGCTTTTCTAGGGCTTAATCCTTATCGGTTGCTTATGGATATTTTGGGTTGTGGCATACCGCTGGACTTTGGCACTTATTTCACTACTTTTTATTTCATTTGGTTAGTGGCCTATTTTTTTGTAAGAACAATATACACTTGTATAAATATGATCTATGCCACTATATCGATGCTGTGTTGTATAGATATGGTAATAATGCTATGAATGTGCATATTAGCCACTCATCGTAGAACTAGCACTGTATGCGTATTAGACCCAGGTATTCCACGCCTGGAAAGAGGGTCTTGACATAAATCATGGGTAAAGGCATTTCAAACTCTGAGCAGCTCAATGAAGTGAAACAAAATTACAGTTCCAATATATTTATATACTCCCTCCAACTATAAAAATATGTAGTTTTGGGATACATAAAGTCAAACTTTTGAGATAGCTATTAACATCGTTTTTAAATATTTAAATTGGATACATGAAGAATCATATATGTAGATTTGCCTAAAAAAATACTTTCATAATAGTATAAGTTTATTGTGTTTTATAAATATATTACAATAGAAATCAATAACTAAGTTACGATTTAAGACCCATGTCGATATCGAAAACAACATGTTTTTTTTAACCGGAGAGAGTACGATCCAGTAGGACAGAGAAGATTACGCACACATGTAATTAAGAACTAGATAGCGTGCATGTGTTGCGGTGGGCTCCTCGCGACGGCCAGAGAGAAGCTGGTCCCTGTGTACAGTATCTGTTTCGTTTCATGCGTCGTCTCCTCCTTTAAAGTTGCTATCATGCTCGTGTGGTGCAGCTAGCAGTACAGTACAGACTACAGAGCAGTGCATGCAATTGTGCAAGCGAATAGTACAACTAATTTTTAAAAAGCTGGGTTTTAACAGGTACTAATTACCCCTCCATTATATCTGGGAGGTTTCAAGCCTCCTCAAGCCTCCACCTCACCCTCCTTTCAATTTTCCAAAAAAACCCATTTATTTCTCCAAATAGCGGACAGGTCCTTCCAAATTACGAAGAGGTCCTTTGCTATTTTATGTGAGGGGAAGATTTTTTTTCACAGTTCGCGTTTAGGCCCCTCATTCGCCATTTTACATAAGGGGGCTCCCGTTAAATACAAATCGCGAGCGAGCCTTTTTCTAATTTTTCAAAATAGCGAACAGGTCCAAAATTATAACAAATAGGTCCCCGCACTTTACATCCAGGTCCTTTCTCCGTTTTGCCCGAAAAAAATGTTTTCGTGATCCGTTTTTTCTCCGGAGCATGTTTTCGTGGTCCATTTTTCCACAAAAAAAAATAGAAATTCGTTTTTCGTTTATCCTTTCTCCGTTTTTCCCGAAAAAATATTTCCGGGGTCCGTTTTTTCTCATTTTTCCCGAGAAAAGTGTTTTTGGTGTTCGTTTTCCCTCATTTTTTCCGGGAAAATGTTTCCGTGGTCCGTTTTCCCTCGTTTTTCCCGAAAAAATTGTTTTCGTGGTCCGTTTTCCCTCGTTTTTCCCGAAAAAATGTTTTCGTGATCCGTTTTTTCTCCGAAAAAAATGTAAATCCGTTTTTCGTTCACGCGCGCGGCGTGCGCCGCAGATTTTCTTGGAAAAATGTTTTCATAGTCCGTTTTTTCTCATTTTTCACGGAAAAAATGTTTTCGTTACCCGTGAAAAATATTTTCGTGGCCCGTTTTTATTCGTTTTCCCCGGAAAAAATATTTTCGTGGCCCGTTTTTCCTACGAAAAAAAACTTTTTCTTTTTCCCTGGAAAGAATGCTTTCGTAGTCCATTTTTCCTTGTTTTTCCCGAAATAAATGTTTTTGTTGTCCGTTTTTTCTTCGGAAAAACAACACAAATTTATTTTTCGTTCACGTGCGCGGCGTGCGCCGCGCTCACTTTCCTAGTTTTTAAAAAGCCCGGGTGCCTCCCCACCGGGAGGCACGGTTACTTCCCTAGCTTCCCATCTAGCCTAGTTAGTGTTGAAGGACTTGGTTTGTCAATCTACTACTCTTTCCTACGTGGCTCTGGAAATTATGTGTATTAGCAGCGGAAGCCAATAAAGTTTGGTAGTGCATTTGTACATTATGCGTGTAGCCGTATATAGAAGAATACTAGTAACATTTACTAGAGATTTCCTTAATGATAAAGAAAATGTACATTTTGTTTGCACACCCTCCTCCGTGCTTGTCAAAACGAAGGAAACATGGCTAGAAAACTCTCCACAAATCCATGCGCAGAGGAAAGCCAAAATGTAAAAAATATACTCCATGCATTGAGCTGATAACATATTCAAGTCCTTAGCACTACGTACGTTCCATCAATAAAACACAAACTAAGGGAGAGGATGGAAGAAATGTAAAAAAAAAAAAAAAAACAAAGCATATGCATTAGTAGTAGTAGTACTCAGTAGTGTAGCAATAATCAGAGGTAAGAAGTAAAAATTACAGTGCCTTCCGGCTTTTCGCCAATCTTAAAGCACCAGCTCTGTCCCGGCGGGCTCGGCCTCCTCGTTCGAGATCAACGGCTCGTAGCGCCTCCTCTCCCCCGCGCCCTCCTCGTGCTCCCCTTCCTCCGGCTTGCTGGCTCCCCCTGCCACGGCCGTCGCCGACGCGTGGGCCCCGCCCTTCTCCACATCGGGAGAGGACGGCGTCAGCACCTGGGCCCGCCTCGCTTGGGCCTCCCAGTCAGTGGAGCCCACGACGCAGAGCATGAGCCCGGCGCAGCACACCTGGGCGGCGAGGAGGCCCACCCAAAGCCCGACGAAGCCCACGCCGAGCCCGAAGGCGAGCACCACGGCGACGGGCATGCCCACCAGGTAGAAGGCGCCGAGGTTGACGTGCGCGGCGCGCGCCGGCCGCGCGCTTCCGCGGAGCACGCCGCAGCCGACGGTCTGCGGGCAGTTGCCGAGCTCGCAGAGCCCCACGATGGGCAGCGCGGCGGCCGTCAGCCGGAGGATGTCGGCATCGGCCGTGAACAGGCGACCCCATGCGTGGCGCATCCCCGCGGCGAACGACATGGCCGCGAGCCCCATCGCGGCGGCGCCGGCCACGGCCACATGCGCCGCGGTGCGCGCGCGGCCCGGGCGGTTCGCGCCCAGCTCGTTGCCCACCCGCGTCGACACACCGAACCCCAGCGACGACGGGAAGACGTACACCAGCGCTGTCGTCTGCATGAGCACTCCCATCGACGCCACCGCCGGCTTCGGCTCCGGCAGGAGACCGCACAGCAGGATCATCACCTCGTACCACCACCACTCCAGGCACACCGACACGCAGCTGGGCGCCGCCAACAGCGCGAGCGGGCCCCACCCGGCGAGCCACTCTGCCGTGGGGCGCCCCGCCGCTCTCAGCGCCGCGTCGCGCCGGCCGACGTACGCGAGCAGCACGCCGAGGAGCACGAAGTTGGACGCCGACGCCGCGGCGGCAACCCCCGGTGCGCCGAGCCGGAGTTTCCCCACCAGCACGTAGTTGGCCGGCACGTGGAAAAGCACGGCTGCGCCCGATGCGGCGGCGAGCGGCTGGGTGATCCCCTGCGAGCGGAGGTACACGCGGAGCGGGTGGATGAGGGAGAAGGAGAAGAGGTCGGGTAGGGAGAAGAGCAGGTACTCCTGCGCGAGCGCCGTGATCTCGCGGTCCTGGCCGAGGAAGACGAGGATCTTGGACATGTTGATCCAGAGCGCGGAGAGCGGCAGCGAGCAGCCGAGCAAGAAGAGAACAGAGCGGTACAAGGTGAGACCCAGGAGACGGGGCCGATTAGCGCCGAACGCCTGCGAGCAGAGCGGTTCCATGCCGAGGGAGAGGCCGGAGAGCACCGAGTAGCCGGTGATGTTGGCAAAGGCGACGGCGAGTGACCCCGCCGCGAGCGGGAGGTCGCCGAGTGAGCCGAGGAAGAACATCGACAGGGCCGAGCGGGAGTAGAGCAGCAGCGCCGTGAGTGCGATCGGACACGCCAGCCGGCACAGCGCCGCCGCCTCGCGGACGGTCTCCCCAGCCGCCGGCAGGTCGCACTTGAGCTGGCGGCCGCAATGAGCACCTGACGCGTCGCCGTCGACGTGAACGTCCGCGCAGTGCGCCAGCGTCACGTAGACGTGGTGGGCGCCCTTGCCGCCGGCCACCGCCACCGCCGGCGCCGACGGCACGGGGGTGGTGTTGCACATCAATCGGCTGCGTACAGCTGCTTCGAGATTGAGAAGAAGAGTGGGAGACTAGTAGTAGAGGCAGAGCAGAGCTTAAAGCTTGGAGGTGTGTACTTGTCTTGGGACACTGTGTGGATGGTGGAGAAGAGTGAGTGCATGGCGTTTTATAAGGACCACGGGGAGTGCCGCGGTGGCGGATGGAGATTAGGGCTAGGGATTAGAGGGTGGTATGGAACAGAGGCCGAGAGATATGGATTATTAGATCAAAATCCAACGGTTGAAAAATCGACTGTCATTATTTGAAAAGGCAGGCAATTGTGAACTAGACCCCCATTTTTATATAGGAAGAACTTGCAGTCAACGTCCGATTTCATGCGTAGAAAAAAATATTTAAAAAAAAAAAAACAGATGTCCCATCACTAATATTACCGTTTTTATATAGGCCTGTAACCGGGGATCGATCTTGATTGGCTTTAGTGGTTTGGCAACTTGATACGGTCGGATCGCAGATTGACGTTGTGCATCAACAAAACGGAAGATTAGGGGGAAGAGTGTGTTGTTCTCCCTTGCGGAACCTTCGTCTGGACCATCGTTTCGCTCATCTGATTTGTGCGTGAGGTCGGTCCCATTGCAGTAGAACCTACAACTTTTTTCTTTTTGCAAAATGACTCGGAATATACTATAATTTATGAAAATAAGGCCTAGAACATTCAGAATCTGTTTTTTAAAAGAAAATAGATCACAAAATATCAGTAACTAGCTAGGCCTCACAGAACATTAAGAACCCTGGTTTTCACTTGAAAAACAAATATTACATCCTGGCTCCGTCAATGCTTGAGTGTCACGGATCCCAGTCTTATAATTATATACTTACTCCGCTCAGAAATGCAAAGTCTATAGTTTGAATGATTTTTTTTTAATATAATGTTTACAGGTAGATTTAATGAGATTTTTTTTGACTATACCGCTATTTATTTTCTCAACTATATACGTTTATTCATTATCACCCATACAAAGTATTATCTTTCAACTTCCAATATAGTTAAGTAGGGTGTCTAAATCATTTTTTTATATCTTTCTCAAATTCATCATAACCTTAATCCTTATATAAAATTAAAATAAACTTTATACCTCTGAACAACAGAGTAACATATATAGTTGGACAGGGAATTGGTACCATGAATCCCACCTTAGTTCGGGAAACAAGGGGAGCTAGCACAGATTTTTCAGCTGACACAGCTTTGTCTTGTCCATAATGGACCAATCAATGCTGTGTATTTGTTCCAGCAGTTTTCATGCCTGCAAGAAAAGGTCGATTCGTGCTTTCCTCCCCTTTAAAAGCGTCGATTGACTTCTTGCTGTTTATGAAAGTTCGTTTCAGGAGAGCTGTCTAAGCAATGTTTGTGACGTGTTCAATTACTGGTCATGACCATGCCGTATTGATCAGTAGATGCACTTGCATCCAGTTACACTGCAAATCGGGCTGGTTTTTTAGGGAACAAATTAAATGGAGTTGCATATTATATAAGCAAGTTGTAACGGATAATGTTAATTTCTCAATCCAGGGGGAAAAAATCATGCAGTGTCCAGTCTTAGCTTACAGGATCCTTGAAAAAAAAGTTCTAGCTTAAACGAGATAAGAACCACTTTCAAACTGTGACAACATGCAACACAAAGTAACCTACAGATCATGTCCATCAACTCTTAATTAGTTTTAATGGGGTGTTTCAGAAAACTATGGGTTAACTTTTAGCTAGTTTGTGTGGTTTACGATTTGTCGTCTTTGCCACTGGTAATGATTTGAGAGGATCAATCACGCACAACACTGCCAAATTGTTGCAGAGAGGCAAATTTACGACCCTGCCTCTTCAATTCTTTTAGCTATGTTAGAGAGAGGCAAATTTACTGGCAAATTGTTGCAGCTATGCTAGGCTTAGCATTACGACCCTGCCTCTTCAATTCTTTTTGGCGATACTTGGATTTACTGCATGCTCAACACTCTTTTAGACCCTAACGGATAAAACAAACAATCAACAATTCAAGTCGATGAACTTACCCCCGTGTCGCCATCTCCAAGAGAATGTCTATACCCATTCCCTACCTGAGAAAATATGAGGAATCGCTAGCACAGTATCACAAAAAACAATCTCCAACGGTTTCCCTAATCCGATCACTATATTTATTTAGGCCCCGTTTGGCAACTTGGAACCGAGGTGTTTCTACTAGAATCTGGGAGAAACCCAGCCAAACGGGCTAAAACTCGAAACGTTTCTCCTCAAGAACGCTTCTTCTTTTACCACACCGGGGTTGAATCGCCTTCAACCCCGTTTCTACTAGAATCTGGAACTGTACCAAACGGTTTGCAGAAAATGATTCTGATTCTACCTGAAACATTTCTACTAAGAATCTGGAACCGTTTCCGTTTCTACTAGAATCTGGAACCGTACCAAACAGGACCTTAGAGGTAGGAGAGAGAATCCCAAAATATCATGATTTTCTCTCTCCTCCCCATCCCGTTCAGCGTAGGCTCAGTGGGCAATGGCCGCCGCTCCCGTGCCCGCGAAGACCCCCTGGCCAGCGCCCTGGAAGAGGCTCCAATGACGATGATGACCTCCGACACGGGGATGCCACCATGCTACCTGCGCACGAGATGGTCATGCGGGCGTCCGCTGGCCTGCCATGCCACACGCTCAAGGGCCAGGACTTGCGGCAAGTGCATGACGCCATGCTCCGGCAAACCGGCTTCCTCGACTAAATCCGACGAGGTGATGTGGCTCTGGACTTTTGTTCAGCTCCCGCTTGCTCAAAGTCGTAGATTGGTTACATTAGCTAGGGTACAATTCTAGGGGGGGTCTTGCTGTAGATCGAAAGGCAAAACGAGAAGGTAAGGTAACAAGTTGAGTTTTTGATGCAACTGCTATCAATCTTGGTTTCCTTGGAGGTGTGTGTGATATTAATGCAAGTTTCAACAGTAATAAGAACTTGTGTCCTATGTTTGGGAGTTCTCTGTGTTCAGGAGGAAGAGAGATTTTGGTCAAGGCTGTTAGGTCTACCAAGAAAATTATCGAGGCCTACGCTTGAATTTATTTTCAGTTTTTATTCATCCCGTAACATCACCAAATTACAGTTTGTGAAGGAAAGGTGCAATTTTACTGTGTGTTTATTGCCTGATGTGCATTCTCTAATCTTGATGGGTATATTATGCTTATTCATATATGGCTGCTTTCTAGAGAATTGCAGACTTTAATGGGCCAACAATATGATCTCACTCCATAGACTATAGATAACTACTTATGATTTCACAATAACCGATTGGTACACTTAGTTTTAATAATCAGAAAAACTAACCTACGGTACACCGTAGAAACGGTATACCTCTGAAACTTGTGAAACTTATGATTTTTTATACTGAAACTCATGAAACTTAGCACTAAAAACTGACGAAACATGAAACTGATGAAACTAAACACTGAAACTTATGAAACCAGCACTGAAACTGATAAGTTTCATAAGTTTCACAGCTGTACCGTTGGAACGGTATACCGTTCCCTAGTCTCCCTCTTTAATAATTTGGGTGCTCTAATAGCGGCTACCTTGTCTTATCGAACAAATCACGTTAATACCAGCATCATTTTTGAATCATTCAACGTTGTTTCCGTCCTTCTGCTCTGCTGTATAACACACAATGCCGAAAGATGCTAGGTGGACATCTACCATAAGAACGTATAATCTTCTTCAATGCTTCATATGTTCTAGTCCTACTTGCTGCTTAGCTTAGCTTAGCATAGCATTTGTAGCATCTTCTACTTTAGTCTATTTTCAGTGCCTTAAAACTTAAAAGATTGAGGCCTACGGCTGATGTAGATCGGCACTGCAATAATATGGACTTCTGGAATTTAGAAACTTTGGGATGCCCTGAACCATAAAGTTCTTTTCTTCGATCTGATACATGCATCGCAGAGTTCAGAACTTCAATGCTTTTGGAAAGCTAAAACAAGTCGCTTACGATCCAGAAGATTTGAGAAAAAAAAAATGAAGATGATTATATTGATGCATGTTGTACAATGGTTGAGCAATCCTTGTGTTTGATGTTGGTGTTCAACACAAAAGTAAAACAAAAGGATATGGGAGCTGTTGGGGTTAGCACACAGCAAACAAATTGGAGATAAGATTTAACATGAAAAAACCATTGCAGAAAAAAAACCACGGAAATCATTCACTATAATAGCTCAAGGATTATATGTACAGTGGGTTGGATTATATAGCCAAAGAGTCTGAATATAGAAGGGATTGGACTCCTAACAAACTATTTGAATAATATCAAAAGATATGGTAAGTTGAGATATTGAATAATCTCATGAAATTGACATGCTCCATCTGAAATAATAAATTCGGCAAAAAAAAATGCTCATTGAAAGAACAAATTGCACGTGTAATTATCATGTACGACAAATTGCCTACTGAAATTCCATGACATGGTTGAAACTGCTCAAAAAATATCAATATGAAGAAAAAACTCCCGTGCCATCAATGGAGTATAAATTTCAATAGACCCCTCATATCGAGCAAAGACAATAAAACAACATTGTAGTATCCACGCAGAAACAAACTCCTTACACTTCAAACCTTCATGGCAAACTGACATTGGAGCAAAACCTTCACTAGTAAAACTCTGAAGAGTATAATGCTACCATTAGGGTGTCTTAAAATTCTAAATTAACATTGCCAAAACCTCTATAATGGTCAACATATCCAAATGATAAATAAACACCAAATTAACGGTGATGAAACACTAAAGTAACGGTGATGAAACACCAAATGCCCAAATGCAATTGTCTCCTCAACTGTCTTTAGTTTTTTTTCTTCAAAGTTAATGGTAAGATGTCAAAACCGATGAGGAAACATCAAATAAATGGCCAATGATTAATAGACGATGAAACATCGAAGAAAATATCAAGAATCCGCCAATGATAAATCGACGATGAAATGTCAAAGAAACCGACGATGAAACATCAAAGAAAGTTCCAAGAATCCGCCAATGATAAATCTTGTATGAAATTCCACCAATAATAATAGCCTTAATTGAGATGAAAAATCCACCAATAATAAGCATAAAATAATATGCATAAATAGTTTGAATTATGCATGAAATCACGCCAATAATATGCATAACAATCCACCAATAATTGCATTACAAAGAGATCCTACTGTTTGGCACTGGAACAGTCGCCAAGGTGAATAGCAATGCTTTCCACACACCCATATATGTAAGAACAACTCTAAATTTGAATCTATCATATAGAAAAACTGATTTTACCATTGAACTTCTCAATGTCAAAATTGGTAGATGATATGGTGGAGAAAAATTGCAAGTAAAAAATATATGAGATTCTAAGAAAAAAAATTCCTCGTAAGCTTCGAGTGTGCGTAGCAATTTTTGGTATGTTGCTGATATGCTTTGAGTGCGCGTAGCAAAATCTGATGAAAATCAGAAGCTGAAGCTCAAAACAAGAAGCTAGAACCGAGAAGCCGAGGGCTAGAGTTGAGAAGCCGAAGCAGCTCTGAACTCGGTGCCAATGGGCCTCAAGAAATAGATTAAATTCGGATATGAGATGTATTTGGAGTCCATGGGCTTTAAGTGCTTCTCTCAGGATTATTTCTTCGGATCAAGGGTGATTTTGATTGGGAGCTTGATCGGGCGACTAGTGGTTTAGTGACATTGGGGTGGCTGGCAGCTCAGGTGGCACCGAAGTCACAAGCCAGAGGGAGCGGCCGGGAGTGTGCTCAATGGGCCGGCTACCAAGACGATGAGAGTCTGCGGCACAGAGGAGGTCGGGGTGCACTGATTGGGCTGGAGGCGGAGGCGGGCCGGCCAAGGTGTGCGCCGGTGAGGGCTAGTGGCCGCGCGAGTCCGAAAGGAGGTGGACGGTGGAGCGAAGGCCGAAGAGCGCGTTGGGCCGACCGGAAGATGGAGCCGAAGGATGACGGTGCAGTGTGGTGCCACAAAGGCTGTGACGGGCGGCCAGAAGTTGAGAAAATGCAGCTCGAAGGTGGCAGTCTAGCGCCGATGGAGATGGGCCGTCCGGTGGCCGATCGCATGTGGCACAGATGGCGGGGTCGGCCGGAGCGCAATGGAGGCCAGTGGACGGACATGTGCGATGAAGGCCGAAGGTAGGGCAGTCACTAGCGGTGGTCGAGGCGGCGCAAGAGTCAGTGCAGATGGCGGCTCGGCTGGCCAGAGGCGCCGCGACGATGGAGGCTGTAGGATCGAAGTATACGAATATAGCAATCAGAGGGGGGTGAATGATTGTGCGGAAGCTAAAACCAAATTCTTGATCTACTAAAAGTTCACTCCAAAACAGAGCCAAATAATTGCCTCGTATTCGACAAAAATATAATGACAGAGGTTCGGCAAAACGCGAATTCCCGGAGATCCAACCGTCGGATCGATCTAAAATTTGGACACAAGAAACTAGATTCCAATAAGAATCGAACCCAAAAAGAACCAGTTCGATCGGACTTACGGATCAAAAGTTATGAATCTCGCAATCTTGCTGTGACAGAAGATGACGAGAATAGATCTTACTAGAATTGTAGCTCGCCGAAAGATTTGAAGAGCTTGATCTTTATTTCTCCTTTCTTTTGTCTAAAGTACTCCAAATAAAAGAGTACAATTCTAAAGCTTGCTCAAAACTTGATTGATAAACAGGAGGCGCCTCCCCCTATTTATACAGAGCAAACACATAGAGTCCTGAATACAATTCCTACTCCTAATCCTAGAAGGAGTCCCACTCCTAATCCTAGAAGGAGTATGTATTCAACACAACTCCACTTGGCCCAACCTGGCCGAGTACAACTCTTGCACGCATATGGCAACCCTACCATACTCACGTGACTAACCCTTTGCACGCGCATGGCCACCTGCCATTCTCACGTGACTAACCATTCTTCATATGCACCATTCTCTTAGCCCGAACGTCCCGCATGACATCCTTGACCACCAAGACCTCAGTTCCTCCTGAACATAGCCCCGAACCTCAGTTCTTCCATGAACCTAGTTCCGGTCCTGTCATCGGCCACATTCGCCCTCGAGCAATACCTGCACATGAACAAACCACAAAACGAATCCGAGCACAAGCCCGCGACTTGACTCAATATTAGTCCATGCAAATATTCACACGAGCATTGCATAAAATTCACTTAAAAACAAACATCATGAAATTCTCACAAATCTCAAATTCAAACCAAAGTTCAATTCCAATTCTTGCGAAACCCTAACCGAGCAAAATGCATTCACGACGGACCAAAAATATGGTCCGGCGTACACATGAAAAAGTCACTCGAAAACCCATTCACGACGGACCAAAAAATTGGTCCGGCGTAGATGCAAAAGAAACCCTAATTTGGTTCGGCGCTGATGCAAAGGAATGATCCGGCGCAATTTGCTTTGCAACTTTTGGTCCGGCGCCAATAGGAAAATTTGGTCCGGCATAAAGTACCTAGAGAACACGTTCACGCCAGACTAAAAGTTTAGTCCGGCGCAAAAGGGAAACTTACTGTTTTCTGAAACTCTGGTCTGGCGCTAATGCGAATCTTACTGTTTCTTGTCAATTTGTCAAACACATGCACAAACACATTTTGCAAATTCAATTCTAAGCCAATTTTTCAGCACATGATTTCACAGAGGCATTAGAAGGTGGGCGTCAGCGTCGTAGATGGCGACAGCGCGGACGACGGTCACGGCTTGAAATGCGACCGTGAGATTGCCGTGCGGGTGCCACCCCGGGAGTAGCCTCCTCCCGGGGCAGTAGATTGATCTTGAATGCAAGCTCTGATACTACTTATTAGGGTTAGCACATGACAAACAAACTGGAGATAAGATTTAGCATGGAAAAACCCTTGCGAGAAAAAACCACGGGAAACAATCACTATAATGGTTCAAGAATTACATGTACATGGGGTTGGATGATACCAAAGAGTCCAAGTATGGAAGGGATTGGACTCCTAACAAACTATTTGGATAATACCAAAAGATATGGTCTTGTTAGGGTTAGCACACGGCAAACAAACTTGAGATAATATTTAACATGGAAAAACCCGTGCGGAAAACAATCACTATAATGGTTCAAGTATTACATGTACATGGGGTTGGATTATATAGCCAAAGAGTCTGAATATGGAAGGGAATGGACTCCTAACAAACTATTTGAATAATACCAAAAGATATGTGTTTGCACCAAAATTCGGCGTACGTGGTAAAATCGGCCCAATTCAAATATGGAATTTGTAAACCGGTACTAACAAGGAATCTGTCGCCGATAAGGAAAAGGAAATCGGATTTAGAGCCGATACGGATATAATTGCTGTATCCATGCAGAACTCGGATCGGCCGAAGTGGTATAAAAGGGGGTGGACCATGAGGCGAAAAGCACAATCAGCCAATCAATCAACACAACCCTATTTACAATTTTTCCGTTTCTAGTTCGTAGCAATCTTTCCTCTGTAAGTCATCGAGATCAATAAGAGTTGCGCATCGCCGATTTGTTGCTCTCGTCGACTTGTTTTTCAAGTTCGGTCTGCTTTGTTTGTTGCGCATCGCCTTTCAAAGTCGATCTGCTTTTACCCTCGGATTAACCGTAACTGGTTGATCTAGTTATTTCCTGATCGGCTATTAGCCGACCGGTGTTAAGCCGATAATCATTCATTTATCGGCTCTGATTGATCTACAATCTTTACCTTGTCAATTCCAGGTCAAATTGACTGGCACGTTCTGCAAACTCGGCGTTTGTCTTGTATGTTCGAGGCTAAGAACCTTGCATCACGTTTTTAGCGCGAACAATATGATAAGTTGAGATATTGAGTTATCTCTAACAAGAGCTAGGCCTGATGTTTTATGTCTTTTTCATTTATCGTTTTCTTAGACAATTTGGTTAGATTTCGACTGTGAATCACTTTATCCACCTATAGTGCTCCTCTGTTGGGGAAAGTTAGTTTTACTGCCCTTTTTTTAACTTTTGTTTTGCTTTATTCCTTTGTGCTCCTCTTTGAATTTGCGATGCCTTGTTGCGTGCCATTTTGTCTATGGGGCTACGCTGAGCATGAATTTACTGCCTAGTTCCTCCATTCAATGAGAGCTAACAGCACTGCATTACACATTTGCTTTCAACACAAGGATTTTGTAATATCTACCTGGAGAAATGGCAGCTGCTACCTTTGTTTGTTGCTCAGATGCTTTCCAAGATAATTAAACCTTGCTCAGAGCTTTGATTAGAAAACAAACTGGACTGTTTCTCTTGCACATTTGAACATGCAGAATGATGTTCCTGTTACACTGTACAGTGTGTACCTAATGGAGATCGATAGCTTTGATTGTTGCATCTGGCAAATTGAAATATGTTGAAATGCCTTTTCTCCTCCCTCGAGAAGCTAGAGGACCTTGTAATGGTTGGCTGCTTGTTCACCGATTGCCATATTAATGATTCTGGTAACTGAAAGCTTTCAATGTCTTATTTTTCTCTAGAAGTTCAACCTTACAGTTGAGCTTTATGGCTCGAAATCTCACACTTTTCAGCTCTACAGCGCTTGGCAAAGTGCTCGGAACTACTAATCTTAAAACTTGGCCTCTGCTCAAGCATTTCTGACAAAGGACTTACGTATGTTAATTCAAACTGTGGAAAGATCGTGGAACTTGATCTATATCAATACCTGATCTTCTTATACACACATATATATATATACATACATATATATATATATACATACATATATATATATATATATATACATTTTCAAGACAAACGCGCGGGAATTCAAATTTGAATAGTAATGAACAATGATTTATCAGTGATGAACAGTACTTTAGTGGGGATATTTTAGTGGATTCTCACTATTTCTGGTGGATGAATAGGATCTTTAGCGGTTGGTGAGACCAGCAACTATTGAACGAGATAACAATGGTTGTAATATCCTACTCAGTACTCACCATATTTCTCATTATTTTGTTTCTAAAGTAGCTAATCCGTCCTCTCAGTTTTTAAACCATTTTTATTAAAATCTGATGGTAGAAATTTTATCGTCTCCCAGGCAGTTCCACCCAAAGGAAACACTTATCCCAGGTTCAAAGCTCTCTTTTCGCAAACAAAGTATCTTGATTAAAACCACCTGAGAGGTTTCTCCTCTAGGGTCCTTAGCATAAAATTTCTTACCATAAATCTGAAATAATTTACATATGATTTTGCTTTTCGGGAACCCGAATGATTTAATAAAGAGGGAAATACCTTACAATTTATAGCGTGAAAGCCTTCTTAAACACTGGAGCTAATTCTTACACACTAGAGCTAATGCTCTTTTACAGGCTATTGCTGACACTACTAGTAGTGCTTCTTGGATGGTGGATATGGAGAGGGCTCTTGGTAGTCTTTCTTCTTGGTTTTCTTTGTTGTGTATTACTTCTGTGTAGCGAGTGTTCTGCCTCTTGAGTGAAAGAGTGCCTTCCCTTTTATAGAGAGGAGCCGATAGCCTTGGCTTCGTTCCTCAATTATTGGCCTTCTTGATAGTGCGCCCCTAGGTGGTGCTCTTCCCTTTGCACTTCAATGGTGCTCAATTATTGACGTACTTGGTCTTCTAGATAGTGCGCTCCTGGATGATGCTCAATTATTGACGCACTTTTGTTGATTCAATTATTTACGGGAGAAATTATTTCATGAACCCCCTACAGAGTAGCATTTATCTTTATGTCTTGCCTATATGTCTTTCATGATATTTTCTTTTAGAAATGATGATTCTTGTTTACCTTTGCACGTGTCCTACGATATTCATATCTTCTTCTTCAATAAGCGGTATTTCAAACTTATCATCTATTATCTTTTTTATCTCTTCAAATTTCTTTTCTATTTCTTTCTTTAACTCTTCCATGATCTCATTTTTTAAATCTTTCTTTAATCGTGGTGCTATAGTTTCAAAATTCCCCTCTATCTTATAGTCTATATATTCTCCATTTAAAGGGTCTATGTCTTTCATAAGACATTCTTTATATGTTGGTTTCTTTTCTGCTATTTCTTCTACATTTAGGTTTATTATTGGGGTTGTAGATACGGCTTTCTTGTTTTTAGCTCTTCTATAATTTGTCATATATTCTCTGGCCAATAGTTCTATATAATAATTTGGGCCTAGTATTTTCCTAGCATTTTTTTTAATGTTTCTTCGATTTCAACATATTTTTTCATGATATTGTTCCCCATAATTTTGAGTCTATTTTAGCACTTAGTACTTCTTCAAAGGATATATATTCTTGATCTTGGTCCTTTAAATATAACATATAATGGCTTCTTTTCTACTATTTCTGGTACCTCTATTGTTGGTATTATCTCTTTATTTGTCATATGAAAATATTCTGCCAGGCTATTTAATATTGATAGCATATATTCTTAGTCCTCTCTCTTTACATTATACTGATACAAAAAGTTATCTAATATGCACTCTTGTACTTCATCAATATTTATATGGTCTTTTGGTTTAAATTTAAAAGTGTTTGGAGGAAATATTCTTAGCTTATTTTCTCCTCCAAAATTGGACGTGTCAATCCCATTTAGCATAGTAGACTTCTTCATTCCTGCAAAATAATAGATTGAGAAAATATATCAGACAATTCATTGCCAATTCCTTTTATATGTTCAAATGTAATTCTATACCCATTTCCAAAAATATATCTTTAAATAAGACCTATCTTCTTGTAGAGCTCTTCTTACTATTAATTTGATTATAATATCTATATATAGCTTCACAGTCAGTCGTGACTGTGAACCCCTTAAATCCTAGGTATAGCCTGAAGAAATTTATTGCATAAATAATTACTAGAATTTCTCTATCTGCATTATTTACTATTTTTAGTTTATAATTTCCTGAAGCATATCTACATATTTTCTCTTTTGATTTTGGAGAGAATTTATTAAGCTTTTGTTTTAATATAGCCCCTCATCCTATTTTTGATGTATTAGTTTCTATAAAAAAATAGTAATCTTCTAAAGGTAATTCTAATGGTTTTAATTCCCTCACTTTGTCTTTGATTTTTTTTACTAATTTAGTATCTTCTACATTAAAATATTTTTGACTATTTTTTTTACTTTGCACAAAATGGTCCGACTAACTTTGCTAAATTTTCTATATAATTTCTAGCATAGTTTATAATTTCTAGAAATTGTTGTAATAGCTTTTTATCATTCATAATATCTAGAAATTATTGTAATAGCTATATGTTCTTGTAAATATATTTTTCCTTCTCCTATTTCGTGTCATAATAAATTAATCCTTTCTTTGCATATTTACATCTTCTTTTTGGATAAAATTAGTCCATTTTGTTCTACTTTTCTAAAAAATATTTAATGCCAATCAATAATTCATTTTAGTATAAATTGATGATGTTTTAATCTTTTCAAAGACATATAATGCTTCTCTAACAAATTTTGCTATGTAAGCTCTCTGGAAGAGATCACAGACCTTGAGTTGAGATGTCTGGTGCGCATCACAGGCATTGGAACCACGTCCATTGCCATTGGTTGCACAAGCCTGATAAAACTGGACTTGAAGCACTGTTATTCCCTAGATGATGCTGGCCTGTGGGCTCTTGCTGCATACTCTCAAAACCTGTTGAATGGTCTTTTACCTTATGTTTTATGAACTTATGGTGCACCAACTTATCAATTTATTTTCTATAGCTGTCATTCGACGATGAGTCTTCTGAGAGAACATGCTGGACTAAGTTGCGATGACTCATTGAGATATGCTAAATAGTGAACATTCTGCTAAAAACTATGTACTCCCTTGCAATTTTTTTCATGTGGATCTCATTGGAATATCTTATAATTAGTATATGAGTGTATCCAAACTGATAAAGGAGTATTTCAAGTACGTTTGGGTGGTATTTCTGAAATATATATATATATATATATATATATATATATATATATATATATATATATATATATGAAAAATACTTTCTACTCCGGGAGTAATTACTACTCGCATCTCTGAAATACCACCCAAACGAATTTGAAGTACTCCTTTATCACTTTGGATACACTCATATACTAATTATAAGATATTCAAATAAGATCCATATGAAAAAAATTGCAAGGGAGTACATAGATTTTAGCATATTTTGCAAATACCTTCATATACGCACATAAAAAGAAGTATGTCTAAAAAGTGTACATACTACCCCTGAAAAAATATAAATACCACCTAGATGGTCTTATATACTTGTATACTACACATACATACCATCCGTTGCGCAAGATACTCCATACGTTGTGAGATACGGCATAGGGAGTAATTACTCCTGGGAGTAGAAAAGATACTACACACACACACACACACACACACACATATATATAGTTGAATTATGAGATTATAGATTTTGAATTATGGATTATATATGGATTATGAGAGTTATGAGAGAAATTATTTTTAATTGTGGGAGAATTAGATCGAATGAGCTGTGACTTTCAGGTTTTGGATCGGGCCGACAAGAAACAGTGAGAATCAGATTCCAACCGGATTCTAATTCAATGCAGAAGCATCTTCTGATTATGGAAGAAGCTATCCTGAATCCCCCCGTTTGGCAAATAATCCGATTTTCTTTTAAGCAGAAACTAGTTAAAAACTGTCCCAAAAGGGGCTATAGTATCATAGCTTACTGTGAAATGTATTATAACTTAGATTTTATGGTCAAATATGCTTCAATTTTCTACTATAAAGCCATGTATTTATAGATTTTATTATCTGTATATATAATTTACTTTTCATATATATAGATTTTACTATTCATATACTATAAGCTTTTATTACTGTACAGACTATACATGCTACTAAACCCTCTGTATGATAGTAAAATCTATCTATACAGATGGTAAAATTTGTCACCGAACAACAAAATGATTATTTAGTGGCGAGACTTATATCATTCTGTTCCTCTCATCGTCAGTAAGCTACTGATGAAAACCTTTTGCGAATCGGAGTTACTAATAAAAAGTTATGGCTAAAACAAAGAAAAAAACATATACATGTACAAACTACGAAACACGTTAACTAGATGGTTTGGCAACGTATTTGGGGCAGTCATTGCGATGATTAGTGCGTTGTATGACTCGATCGGACTGGATCCTCGAGCGTACAATAGGTGATGTAAACTCTATGAAACCCCCTTTACGGTGTGTGTGTAGGGATATCCAGTGAAAACCCCCTTTACGGTGTAAACTCTATGAAACTCATGTATAAAATTTTTGAAAAATTCTCAAAAAAATTATCATACGTAGGAGATGTGAGGTTCTACAACCCTATAAAAACTCATATACAAATTTGTCTTTTTCATATCTTTCAAATGCGATTGAATTTGGTCTTCAAATTTCACAGATTTGTTGAACATCACCTCCCCTACGTATGTTAATTTTTGAAAACTTTTCAAAACTTTTACATGTAGATTTCACTGAGTTTACACGGTAACAATGGTTTTCACTAGATATGTTGCCACATATATATACACATACACGATGACACTATTCTACTTGTCAGTCGTAACCCCGCGTGATGAAAAAACAACAAGGCGGCAACGCGTCCAAACCATTCAATTATGTGTGTACTCCCATGTGTTGACTAAACTAATCCATTACGTGGCCAACCACTAGTAAATGTATTTCCTAGTTTGTACATGAATTTTTTTATTTTAACTATAACTATAATTTTTTTATTGGCAGCCCTGATTCACGAATGATTATTACTAGTAGATTATTGATGACAAGAAGAACAGCATGATATAAGTCTTGCCAATAAACACAGCATAAATTAAATTTTACTGCCAAACTGAATATCAATTTAATATTTTATAATATTAAAATATATATAAATAGTAATATATATATCATCACTCCATTACAATCCGGAGGAAAGGCGCTCGGTGCGACCCCTACGTGTCCCCCCCCCCCCTCTCCTCTTTTTGCAAAAAAACACATCCATTTTTTTATATTATGGATAGGTCCTTTTAATTTGCGTAGGGGCCCTTTGCGATTTACTGTGAGGGGGAAATTTTTTTCCCCGGTTCGCGTTTAGGTCCCTCGTTCATCGTTTTACATAAATAACCTCCAGTTAAATGCGAGTCGCGGACGAGCCCTTTTATAGTTTTTCAAAATAGCGAATATGTCCAAAATCATAACAAATAGGTCCCTGCACTTTACGTTCAGGTCCTTTCTCTGTTTTGCCCGGAAAAAATGTTTTGTGGTCCGTTTTTTCTCCGGAGCATGGTAAAAATGTTTTTGTTGGCCGTTTTTCCTAAAAACAAATGTATTCAAGTCATTTCTTCGTTTTGCCCAGAAAAAATATTTTCGTTGTCCGTTTTTTCTCCGGAGCATAGTTTTGCTCGAAAAAAATATTTTTGTGGTCCGTTTTTTCTCCGGAGCATAGGAAAAATGTTTTCGTTGGCTGTTTTCCCTAAAAAAAATGTATTCAAGTCCTTTCTTTGTTTTGCCTGGAAAAAATGTTTTCGTTGTCCGTTTTTTCTTCGGAGCATAGGAAAAATGTTTTCGTTGTCCGTTTTTCCTTAAAAAAATGGATTCAAGTCATTTCTCTGTTTTGCTTGGAAAAAATATTTTCGTTGTCCGTTTTTTCTCCGGAGCATGGAAAAAATGTTTTCGTTGTCCGCTTTTTCCTCACAAGAAATGTAAATTCGTTTTCCGTTCGACTTTTCTTCATTTTAGTTGGAAAGAATATTTTTGTTGTTCGCTTTTTCTCCGAAGCATGCGAAAAATGTTTTCGATGACCGTTTTCCCTCAAAAAAATGCAAATTCGTTTTTCGTTCGTCGTTTCTCCGTTTTTGTTGGAAAAAATGTTTTCGTTGTCCGCTTTTTCTTCGTATCCCGAGGAAAATGTTTCCGCGGCCCATTTTCCCTAAAAAAACACAAATCCGTTTTCCACACGCGCACGGTGCGTGTGTGCGCCGCTTTTGTGTTTTCGTGGTATATTTTTTTCTCAGAGTTATTTTTCGTTCACCCGCGCGGCAGGTTCATAGTCCGTTTTTTCTCCGAAAAATTCACTTGTTTTTCCGAAAAAAATGTTTTCGTGGTCCGTTTTTTCTCCAAAAAAACAACACAATTTTTTTTTCGTTCACGTGCGCGGCGTGCCGCCACGCTCACTTTCCTAGTATATATATAAGTATAGTAAAATATAGAATCTTGGCTATTAGAGCATCTCCAGCAAGGGCCCCTAAAACAGGGCTCCTATTTTGGATTTAGGGACTCCCCCTATTTTTTGAGGCCCTGTTTTCAGAGCACAAGTCCAGCAACAGCACCTAAATCTCAGCCCCTATTTTACTTTTTCTCCTATTTTGACATATCCGCTATGTATAATCTTCATTTGACACCACTAAAATTCAATCAAAAATATTTGTAATACATAAAACATAAGCATATTAACATTTACAATTTAAAAACATGATATTTCAAATTTAAATTTAAAATTTTCAAAACATGATAAAATTTTCGAAACCTCTCATGTATTTCCCTATCTTCAATAATAGAGGTTGTACTCGTGTCCCTGAGAATTAGGGCTGAGAAGGCAAATTTAGGGGCCTCCTAATTTTAGGGGCTTGAGTTGGGGCCCCCTGGGAATTGGGGCTGAGGAGGCAAATTTAGGGCCCCCCCTAATTTTAGGAGCTTGAGTTGGGGCCCTGCTGGATCTATTTTTTTTACTACACTCCCTATTTTAAGGTTTAGGGGCTGGTTTAGGGGCTCTGCTGGAGATGCTCTTAGTAGTTCACAATCATTTTTGTTGCCTGCTGATATATTTTACTATTTACATAGATAAATTTTATTATCTATATAAATAGATTTTATTACTATGCAGAGGACTTAGCAGCATGTGTAGGCTAGCTCCATATACCAAGCCATGTACTGGTTCTTGTGCGGTGTCAATATTTTTTATGGGACACACAACTGCAGAAGTAGTACTGTTCTGATCACTAGCTAATACAACTTTCTGCGGTACCATCAAAGATCCATGTAAAAAAATATACAGCTAGTTAGCTAGGTAACACCGGAGCACCAAGCCATGTACTGGTTCTTGTTTGCTTGTTAGTCGAATGAACGACAAATAAGGTTTGTTCATGCATGTACATTACAGGGTTCAACGAAACGAACCAAATTAAACCAAGCATTTTTTGTGCAGTGATCCCATCATTTTGGCCCCATCGCTATCGAATCAAGAGGCTTCTCCCGATCACTATCGAATCACGAGGCATCTCCCGATCGTCTTACCATTTGTGCAGTAACTCCATCATTTTGGTATCACCACAGCAGCGTAACTATTAATGATATGAGCAGGAAAGTAATGCAGAAAAAAAAAACAATAAAATCTAAAGATTTTATCAGTAAATTAGAGTACATTTGACAATAACTTTGATCTGTTTCAAGTTGCTGCTACCACAAGGCTATCATGGGCAACCGTGAGGTTTGACAGTAAAATCTAGCAACATATATAGTAAATTGAAGTGTATTTGGTAGTAAAATCTTATTCATCTGACATTTGTTGGTGAGACTTATAATGGTGAAGTTCGGTAGTAAAATCTAACATGTCTAGTAAATTCTAGAGTATTTGAGGATAACTTTGGTCTATTTTGTATTGCTGCTATCACAAAACACACTACATTAAGATTTGATAATAAAATCTAAAAACGTTGCAAGTAAGATCCTGTTTGGCAGAGCTTCAACTCCACTAGATCCGTGGATCTGGTAGATCTGGGTATTCCTAGCTCCACCAGATCCGTAGAGCTAAAGCTGTGGATATATTAAAAGTGTTTAGATATATCATTTTGTTTATATTATAGAATAAAAATATAAATTTAATTCACTTTATTTTAGTCTATAAGTTCAAAATCTAAAGTGAAACTAGAATCTAGAGTTCTACTAAACAGACCTAAATTTGACCTGTACCGTGATTCTTACAACTGCCTACACTTCAAAACTAGTGCAGACTTTTAGCTGATGCATGGTAGCCCACCTTATGGAGCCTAAGAACGAAGGCCAACCGGCCTCCCCACGTGTCGGTCGGCGCTTTTGCGCAAAAGTCCCTCCGGTTTTCCGAAATTACATCCAGGTTCCCGCGCGATTTTTTGTGAGAGGAAGATATTTTTCCCGGTTCGCGTTTAGGTCCCTGGTTCTCCTTTTTGCATTTAGGACCTCCCGTAAAGTACGAATCGCGAGCGAGCCCTTTACTAATTTTTCAAAATAGCGAACAGGTCCAAAATTATAACAAATAGGTCCTCGCGCTTTACGTTCGGGTCCTTTCTCCGTTTTGTCCCAAAAAAATGTTTTCGGGGTCCGTTTTTTCTCCAGAGCATGCGAAAAATATTTTCGGTGGCCGTTTTTCCCAAAAAAAAATGTAAAACCGTTTTCTTTCTCCGTTTTGCTCGAAAAAAATGTTTTCGTGATCGGTTTTCCTCCGTTTTTCCCGAAAAAAATGTTTTCGTGGCTATTTCGCCCAAAAAAAAATTGGGAGACCGTTTCCTTTATCCGTTTTGCCCGGAAAAAAAAATTGTCATCCGATTTTTCTCCAGAGCATGGGAAAAATGTTTTCCTTGCCCGTTTTTCCAAAACAAAAAATATGGAAAACCATTCCCTTTCTCCGTTTTGCCCCGAAAAAATATTTTCGTGATCCGTTTTTCCTCCGGAGCATGAGGAAGATGTTTTCGGTGGCTATTTCCCCACAAAAAATATGGAAAGCTGTTTTCTTTCTTCGTTTTGCCTGAAAAAATTATTTCCGTGAACCGTGTTTTCTCCGGAACATGAAAAAAATGCTTTCGTTTGCCGTTTCCCAAAAAAAAAAACGTAAATTCGTTTTCCGCCCGTCGTTTTTCCGTTTTTTCCCGCTTTTCATCATTTTTTATCAAATTTCGCACGGCGCGGCGTAGCGCGCGAATCTTCCTAGTAATTACAAAAGACATACATGTAGTACGCGCATGCATGCTCCTCTTATCTAGCTAGCTAGGGCTGTACTGTGCTAGCTTACGGCTTGTGCTTGCTTGAGTCGGTGTTGAGTCTCTGGTGTCCGGTGGCCATCTTTTAAGACGCGGTCGTCGATTGGAGCGCTATTCTACCTCTACGCGTTGGTCGAACCAGGGATTACAAAATCTTTTGACCTGAAAATCGATCGCCAGCGGTAGTGATTTTCGATAAAAATTGATAGAAAAATATCGTGTAGAATCGAACGATTTGTAAATTTAAATAAGCTTGAAAACTACATTGCTATAAACCTCTAAAATCGACCGATTAGGTCGAAAATCGACCGATTTTGAGTGATTATTGATAGATTTGATGGAAAATCGACAGTGAAGGTAAAATGCAGTGAAAAAATTCCAGAAAATGGTGAAAAATTAGTAAAAAGCTGAAAAGGCCTTAGAAAATTTAGGAAAAATTTTGGCATGACATTTGCTATATTGTAGATAATCTCAAATTGTGAAATAGATATTTAGCAATAATATGACAACAAAATAACATTTTATTTCAATGCATAGACAAATCCATCCAACAAGTCTCATGTAAAATGAATGTTCGCACTTGGCATAGCTTCGTCAATCTTCCATTGTGACACATATGTCATGTTGGACCTATATAAACACTATGTTAGTAAAAAATTAAATTGGTACGAAATGAAACATACAAATGAAACATTACCTTCGGGGCTACTGCTAGTATTGTTGGTTGTACACTTGGTTAGCCATGTTGTACTCTTCTATGGACATCATTAGCAAACCACGTGTAGCTAGCAACTCCGCCTTATATTCGTGCCAGTTTTGCCCCGTTCATGGGCTAGTCGTTTGCCACGGTTGGTACAACATGGCATAAAATTCTGGGCCTTGCCACTCATATACCCATTGAGTGGAAGGTTGTGTATGAGAATCGAGGGTGACATAATCGTATGGGCCATATGATCCATAACTCTCTTTCGTCTCGGCGAAGCTGTACAAGCTACAGCTATCTTGCGGCGCATCATGTTTGTGTTGATGGTCCCTCCCCTTGCCTACAGTAGTCATCCTAGGTGATTATGGAGACCCCATTGTCTTTGTCTTGTGTGGCATGAGTGTACTGGGACTCCCCTATAAATTGTATGGGAAGCTGGTTTCTGAGTGCGAAGTGAGAGGGATGAGGGCATCAGCATCGGAATGACCGCCATCGCTGTCCGTCTTGGAGCTACTGTCATTGAATTCTTGGTAAGGTGAGCTCCGACGGTCGTCGGGAGTGTTATCAGTTGAGTCATCACTCCCTACGTATTGTACCTGCTGTGTGGAAAGTTTCCCCTTTCCTTTTAAGGGAGCTCTCCTTTTTGCTTGCTCCCTTGTCGTCACTGCTTGGTGCTTCCTCTTTCCCATGTGAGTGTCACCTATTGTCTTGTCTGCCCAGTCGGGGATGGTTGAACCCCCAGTATTCTTTCGCAACGCATCAGTGTCTATCGGGTTTATCACGAGGTGTGATGGGAGGGGGTGTCACTCTCTGTGTCCTTATTGTCAAGTAAGGGGTCAGTATTGGACCTCCTTTTCTCCATCCACTAGCAGATTGGATTTTCTGAGTCACATAGTGTAAGCTCCATAAGGCGCTGGAATGGATCGTCTTCGGCCACAGACTTGTCACTTTCTTGTTATTGGATACTAAGCCGCAAGTTGTAGTTGACGTAGACCAACTTATGGAACTTTTTCTATGACAGGTGGTCGTGTGCTTTAGTGTGGATGAACTTGAACGTGCTCCAATTGTGCTTGCATCCGCTGGAAGAAGCGTAATGTGAAACGATGCGCTGAGCCAACTACTAGAGTGCGGGTGTTGTTTCCTTCCTGAACCTCTCCTCCCTCATTTCCTTCTTATTGTCCTTCATCATGTCTAGGTCGCGCTAAAAGTACTCGCGAATCTCCTTTAAAACTTGACTGCAATGGACGACATTCGTACCGTGCCCTGCCAAGTGGTGCTTCAATCGGGTTGTACCACCTTCTTTGTTCTCTTGCTAACAATACTTGCATCAAAAACCGGTCCCCATCGTGTTGCCGTGCTCCCACACAAAGTCACCCTAATCTGCCATCTACTATATGCGTGTGCTAGCAATGAAAGGCATTATCAGTCAATGTTACGAATTATATGCATGTGCTACCAATAAACGACATTACATCAATTCTTGCTAACAACTATACGTACATGCTAGCATCATTGAATGCTAATTCAAAACATCATGTTAATGTACGTGCTAACACTAACCCTGTCCCTAACCACGTCATGTACGGCTAATCCTAACCCTATCCCTAGCCACATCATGTAATACTAATCCTAACCCTAACACTAACCCTGTCTACTAACCCTAACCCTAACACTAACACTAACCCTGCCTACTAACCCTAACCCTAACACTAGCCATTCATTCACAAACAACCCTAAGGCTTAAGTACATGACAATGAGACATATTCATCTACTATTCAACACAAATAATCAAAAATCAAATAAAATTACCGAAAATCCCTTAGTTTTGTACAAAAATCGACGATTTCCATCGATTCTGCTCGAGTCCACGGCACCGTCGGCTTCCTTGCTTGCGATGGTCGAAAATTGACTCAAATTGCTCGGTAACCAAGCTCAATTAGGCGATTTCATGGCTTGTGGTGGCCGGATCTAGCTGGAGCTCCTCTCTTCTGAAAGGGAGGCTGGGGAATTGCTCAGGAAGCGCAATAATGCGGTCCCAAGACTCGAGCTGCAGTGTAAATACAGTCGGAAGGGTAGCTGGACCACATTGTGGGCTCTGGGCCTCTGGCCCACTACTATTTTTCTTTTTTTTTTCTTTTTGATTCTGTATTTGCAGTTTTGACTTAAATACGTCTCCTAAATTCAATTTTTTTTACAATGTTTTTCATCCCAAATATCACAAATATATTATACTAATTTTAGGAAATTTCAGTATAAATGTTTGCAAAATTTTCAAATTTTTTGAATTTGAATTTGTATTCAGCCGGTTTGCCGACCAGTTTATGAATCCGAGCCAGCTCGATAGCGACGATTTTGGCGATTTTCATTCGAGAATCGACGATTTTGTAATCCCTGGGTCAAACAAATGTGTTCATGCTATTCACATATGTTCGCTTCATATGTTAACTAAGTCTATCAATTAAATGACCACACAATTAGTAAATATATTTTCTTATTTATATATGAATATTTTTTTCTTTAATTTTACTATAACTTTTTATTAGCAGCTCCAATTTATAAACGATTTTCATCGGTAGCTTAATGACGACGAGAGCAACTTGGTGTTGTGGGTCTCACCACTAAACGCTATATAATTGAGATTTTACTGTCAAATAAATAATAAATTAGTGAATCTGTTGTAAGATTTTACTACTGCATAGACTTCATAGACTAGAATGATACTATATTTTTTACTATCCATATATACAGATTTTACTATCCATATATGTGTGTGTGTGTGTGTGTGTGTGTGTGTACATACATACATATATGTATATATATGTGTGTGTGTGTATGACGTCGTAATAGGAAATCATGGTGTCTAGGCACCATGATTTTAAATGCATGAATTTAAGTCAAATTCGAGTATATGTTTTGGAATTTTCAATTTTAAGGTATATATCTATCTATAACAATTCAAATGAAACACACATTTGAAAAATATACTCGAATTCAAAGATTTGAACGAATTTAGATCACATGCTTTGCTGATTTATATATATATATATAATCAGCACATACCTACAATCGAACTATCATAAAAAAAGAAACTTTAGTTCAAATTTTAGTTCAAACTTCTTTGAACTTGTTCGATTTATATATATATGAGAATGATTCCATACCCCCTGGGAGTATGTACTCTCACTCTCAATATACCGTTTTAAATAATATTGTTATACCTTTTTATTCTTTTGAGTATACTCTAATACTGATTATAAGATACTCTAAAGTGAGCTCCATGAAAAATTTCATCAAAGTCCACCCTTTAAAGCATAATTTGTTTACATACTCTTTTTACATATCGAAAAGAGTATATAGCAAAAAATAAATGGCTCCGATGATTTTTTTTTTCAACAATGTCGCATTGTAGTATCTTAGAATTATTATTGTAGTATACTGAAAGTGATAAAGGAGTATAACATATTTGTTTAAGTGGTATACTGGAGGTGGGAGTATATATATATATATATAGGAAAAATAGTTTTTACTCCCAGTAAATCATCTTTGAATTTTTTTAAACTTTGTAAGAATGGTGCTGAGATTAATTTTTTAAAACTTTTTGAGAATGGTGCTGAGAGTATGCCTAAGCCACCATAAAAATTTCAAATCACAATCAAACTTGTTCAATTTTTAAAAATTCTAACAATGCTACTAATGCTTTTAGATTTCAGTATTTTTAAATTACCAGAGGTATCAAATGATTTCAAATTTCTCTGAAACTTTTTGAAGATGATTTGAAGGTCTTTTAGAATTTATTTAGATTTTCTTCAGATTATATGTTTGTTTTATTTCAAAATTTAAATTTTAGAGACCTCATTTTAAACAAAAAAAATGTGTTCTTTAGATAGCAAAAAATATGAGAAGTTCGTAAAATAATACAGATTCAGCCCAACTCCATAGTTAAGATTTTAATTTAAAATTTTATTTCTTTTTATTTTGCGGTTGTGCTTCATATGTTATAGCCGTCATCTTTTTTAAAATGTAAGTAGTATATTTTTTATATTTGTTTTAGAGCATAGGGTCTGCAAATGATTTTAATTACACTTTCTATATTTTTTATCCATATTTATCTTTTCCTCTCTTAAATATTTATGGATAAATATTTACACAAACTCACCGGCTCTCTCTCGCAAAAGACCCCTTCGAAAATTCCGAAAATGTATTCATATTCTCTCACCTACTATTTTAGTCAAAGCCTCATGGTTCCACCGGTTCTATAAAATCACCCTCGTATGACAACACACATTTCCACGGCATGACGCCACGCATAGACACACATTCTTTTGTTTCTTCTGGACCGCAAATGCACAGCTCCTGCAACTTGCAGTCGAATTTTCTGAGCTCTGATCATCGAGCCGAGTGAGTGTTAAGTGTAACATGAGCTGTGAAGTGATGAAGCCTGAGAAGATAACCAACCACTATACTAAATCCACTCGTGTCTCGAACATTTCTTTTAATCGTAACAAAATGTATTCATGTCGCACTGTTCCTTCACTTTTTCGATCGGTTTATTATATGTACCCAGGTCCCAGGCTGCTTATTTCATAAACAGAAAACACAGTGTAGTATTTAAACTTTCTGTTGAACATATTAGGTAAATTAAAAGGGATTAGGTGCAGTACAATCTACGGGATTTCTGGCTTTTGCTCATGACTAATGCATCCCACTCCTGTGATGTTAATAGCTGGAACCGTATTTTCACTGGCTCGCTGCAAGAGAAAGGCATTCATGGCATACTCTTATCAGGAATTGTGTTGTCCTGCATCATCAATGTATACGGCTGATTAGTGATGAGCGGTGGACACGAATATATGCAGGTTTTGAGCAAAGCTTCCCTCGCTTTCAAACTCTGCAAGAAAAGCGAAAGGCAGCACACACACACACAAAAAAAATGATGCAGGAAAGGAGCAAGACTAGGTGGTCTTCAAATTAATATGGACTAAGAGTACATACTCCCACTTATAATATACCACTTAAACGAATGTGTTATACTCCTTTATCACTTTTAGTATAATTCAATATTAATTTTAAGATGCTCCAATGTAATTTGATTGAAAAATTTTCGTTGAAACCATTTATATTTTGTTATATAGCCTTTTCCATATAAAAAGGGAGGATGTACACAAATTATGCTATAAAGAATGAACTTTGATAAAAAAAATTCATAAAAATCACTTTGAAGTATCTTATAATCAATATTATACTCAAAATGATAATGAAGTATAACAACATTGTTTAAGCGATATGTTGAAAATAGGGTACATACACCCGGAGTATGAAACCACTCCAGATTAGGTGGTTCACTGCATGAGTAACACCGTAGCGTGGATTTACAATGAATATGTTGCCTATATATACACACACTTTAATAATAATTCTAAGATACTACAATATGATTTGGTTGAAAATATTTCATTGAAGCCATTTATTTCTGTTATATACACTTTTCCATATATAAAAGGAGTATATACACAAATTATGCTATAAAAAGTGGACTTTAATAAAAAAATTCATGAAAAACAGTTTTAATTATCTTATAATCATTGTTAGAGTATACTCAAAGGGATAATAATAATAATAATAATAATAATAATAATAATAATAATAATACTAATAATAATAATAATAATAGGAAGTCTCTTTTCTATTCTTAGGAGTAGTTACTCCCTATATCGAGCACGTCCAAATCACCCAATGTATGCCTACTTCGTGTGTTGACTAAGCTGATGAGTCACGTAGCCAACCAACTAATAAATACGATTCTTTGTTTATACTATCATATTTTTTTCTTTGATTTAGCCATATTTTATTGATAGCTCTAATTCACGAACGATTTCACCAATAGTTTACTAACGACAAGAGGAACATAATGATATAAGTCTCACCAATAAATACCAGATGGATGATATTTTACTGTCAAATGCACTTCAATTTACCATATGTGTTGTTAAATTTCACTGCTGCACAGGCTACTAAGCCCTTATATACTATCACCGAAGAACGAGTTGTTGTTAATCATGACATTAAGATCTAACAACACATCCAGTAAATTGGAGTGCATTTGGTACTAACTTTGGTCCATTTCGTATTGCCACTATCACGCGGCCATAATGCACTACGGATAGATTCGATAGGAATATCTAAAGATGTCACAAGTAAATTAAGTTCATTTGGCAGTAACTTTGGTATGTTTCGTATTTCCGCTATCACACGAGAGTCAGGCACCACTGCAAGGTTCGACTGTAAAATATAACAATACATCCGGTATATTGAAGTGTATTTGATAGTATATTCCCATTCATCTGTTACTTTTAGGCGAGATTTATATCATTATATCCCTCTCGTCGTCAATAAGTTGCCTATAAAAACAGTTCGTGAATCAGAGTTGTCGATAAAAAGTTGTGGCTAAATAAAAAAAATTAGTATAAACAAGGAATCATGTTTATTATTTGGTTGGTCACATAATTGATAGGCTTAGTTAACACACGAAATGGGCGTATGTGGGATGGTTTGAACGCGTGAGATCATGTCAAGAACCGTTACATCATCTAGACCTAATTTTACGCCAGTACGATGATATTTGATCCTTACTATGACGGCAAAAATTAAATACATATAATTATTTTCTGGCATCCTTTGATTTGGTATCATATTTTTACATTAATAGTGATTTCTACTTTGTTTTGCTGATATCCTTTTTATTAATTATTTTCTGATTGTATATCTTATCAGAGAATGAAGATAAAGAGATTCAAAGATTTTCTGGTAGGAAACGTAATACACAAGCCTAACTCCTGCAAAATTCGCTGCCGAAGTGGTACAGATAATAAATCAGACAATAGCTAACGGAAAATCTCACATGAAGTTTTTTTAGTGAGACAAAAATGTAGCATAATATACGGATACAATGTACTATTTTTTAAGATATAACCGAACTCTTCTTCATGTCGTTGAGGTATTATTAGATTATCTTTTTGTATGTGAATCCGAATCTCTCTAAAGAATTCTTATTATAAATATGACACTCCATGTATAAGATAATCAATTTAACAAAGACAAAATATTTGTCTCTCTATATCCTATGTATTTTTCATGTTATTCAATCGGTGCATTTTAATTGATCTACCACTCGTTTTCGTTTTATAAATATTTGCCCCACCAATCGATCAACTGAATTACTTTCCATGGATAAAATATCAGATCAGTGATGTTCAAATTCAATACTATTGCAGACCTTTCTTATCCATTATCTTCTAGAATTACGTACAGTCCGCAAATGCAGTTACCTTGAATATTGGTCGGGAGCATTGTAATACTTTCTCACCGATTCAAGGTTAACTCACCTATTATTTGGCAATTTTTGGTTCAGGAGCAACATGCTGCAGTGCTGCCAAATTGTGAACTCTTCCGCAATAAAATTGGCCAATTTAAATTTTTAATATGGTATTTTGTTAGAGCCGAATTACATTGCCTCCAAATTTTCGAAACTAAAAATCATGGGGACACTAGATTTTCCTTTCCTCTTATATTACAGTCACGCTATCACCAAGCACATCGGCTAGTTCTTACTCCCTCCGTTCCTTAATTAATGATTTTTTATGTTTTCCACTTTAACCAAAGCAAGCGTATAAAAGACTAAATTACCTTGTAAATCATCTCTATTGTGTAAACTCCATGAAAACGTAAGTCTTCAAAAATTCTCAAAAAATTATCAAGGAAGATAAGCTTCTGCAAATCGATCTCACTAGAGAGGTATGAAAAAGACATTCAACCTAAATAGTTTTTACTGTTCTACACTATTTATCTCATTGCTTATCAATTTAATGCGATGGAATTTAATCTTCAAAGTTTACAATTCTAGAAACTCACATTCTTTTTGAGAATTTTTTAAAGTTACACATAATTCACATAGTTCATACAATAAAGGTAGTTTACACTGGATATATACCCTGTTTTATTAGACTACTTATTGCTATTAGAAAATGTGTATTTCTCTAGTCCATATAGTTAAATGATCGTGAAAAAAGCCAGAATGATAGGTACATAAAGAAAAGAGGATGAAAAGTCGTATCGAAATTGTAGAATGATATGTACTTAGAAACGGAGGAGTATATTACACGAGAAGAGTACAAAGGAGCGATGAGAAAACGGGTAGACAGTATCACGTCTATCTCTAATCTAGTTACAGCAGGGTAGGGCATCTCTGAGGCAAACAAGTCAACCCAGGGGATGCCTTGTAGAGTTCAGTTCATATAATACAGCGAGCTGCTCAGTAACTCCAGACAAAACCGACAACGGAAGTCGTGGAGAAAGCAAAGCTCTGTAAAAAACATGCCATAGATCTAGAGTTTCTGGCACACGTCTTATGTCCTTCCACGAAAGAAATTTCCCTTGTTTGTTGTTTTTGCCATGACATCACACGGCATGATTTTACCACTGTTCCCAATGCTTGCAGATCTGTGTCAAAAAGGAAATTTCTGAGTCGAGCAACTTACCAAATAGACACCAGACCCTCCATTCCCTCCAGCAGAGTCGGTACTTGTCCCTTTTTTTACACCGTTTTCCAATCTCATGCGGTTGATGTCAGACTAACCCTGCCATAAAGTAACAAACAAGTACCAAACAGCAGAGTATAAAGAAAACGGAGCAATTGAAATACTGAATGCACAAGGATTGAGTTCAAGATCATGCCTCAGTGACGACTTCTGGGGTGCATCCGAGTTCACACCTGCATGAGCTTTAGAAACCACTTCAATCCCATTGTTTGGCTTTATAGACCAAATTAAGTTAACAAATAAAAAAACGTTCAGATCATATCTAAGGAAATCTTAATTTCAAAAAATAAGAGAATGCACCAGAAGTAAGACCTCTAACTCTTCTGTAAGGCCACTCGGGGCAACTCCACTCCCACCGAAATGCACATTTTCAACTAGAACATTTCCCATGTCCTTTTCTGCTCTCTCCAGTAACTCTGCATTGTTGCTGTTTCCCAAGCTCTCACTTCCGACGAGCTCTGATACAACCTTCTCGGCAACACGCTTTAAAGTTGTACATACTGCTACGGTTGGAGTGGTGCAGTTCTTGACATGGGAAACACAGTTACCATGCTTGCTAGTCGCGTCAAAGGAGCAAACTGTTCCCCCTGTCGTGCACTTGGAGCCAGCTGCGACAGAATCCAAGCTTTTCTCAGATGCCTGTGGTGAACTCGAGCAATTTGCTTGTTCTAGATTGCCACTGCCAGGTGAATTCTGACTCCCACCACTTACACTAGAAGCTGTTTTCGTTTGGTTGGTCACATCACCAACATTCCCAGATTGAGGTGATGAAGTTTTCGGGTGTACTGGGCTGGCTGATGCCCTCTTAACAGACCTGTAAGGTTCAGTGTCATCAGGCCCAGCAGAATCACGCTTTCTTTTGAGCTGATCATCCGGCGATACAGTCATTGTGCCATTGTCAATGTCATTTTTATCAAACTGCTGCTGATGATTCACATGCCTCGAAGGACGAGGTCTCTTGTAACCCTCTGGAAACACATAGGATGGAATCTGCTTCCTCCGAACATGAGAAACAGCTAACTCCATCCCAGGCTTCCAGAACATATACATGTTGATTTCGTGCCTAAACTCATCTACTGTTCCACGAATATCAAACTGTTGACCTTCTTGTATTTTTACACCTTCTTTCCTTGATAAGCCCATGAAGAAAGCACAATGAGCACACTGTCTGGAAGAATCTGCATACTCATGTGGGTAAGGATGGCATTGTAACATTCCATATGTGTCCCGTTCAATCTGCAAGTGTCAACAATCAAGAAATAAATTATCTTCAGTCACGCACATGACAAATTAACGGTGATAACATCCATTTTAAAAATTAAATCATAAAGGTGCTGTTTGGCACTGAGAACAGGCATGAGAAATGTCTCCCCACTTGTTCCCAAACCAACCTTTAATTACCATTCATCTGATATTCCCCGTGGAATATGTTGGTGTGAATCAGAGACACTTCATTTCCTTATACCCAATAAACTCCCACAATCAGAACACTGCAACAGTGATTCCCCATTCCCCAACAAACAACTCCAACAACTATCCCATATAAGGACAACACAAAAGGCAGTGAATTGATTACAAGCTGTGTAACACAAAACAGAGAACTTAAATAAAAAATCACCTTCAAAGTCAATTGCCTCAATCGAGATTCAACCCATCCCTTCCAAAGTCTAAGATCTTCATCATCCTCGGCGATGATGTCAACCTGTAGATAATTCTTATACGCTTCAAAGAACTGGAAAGGCTCGAAAAGGGCAGACCAATTAGCCTTATTTAGCTCGATTTCCTGCATTAAAGGAGAGCAACGAAGACATAGTCAAAACAGTAAGCACTCACTACAATAGTAACTTCAGTGGTGACAAAGAAGAATACCTGGCAAATTTTATTACCAAACTGGAATTGCTCCATCATAACCCTTAGTGTGCTTGTTGAAACATTATAGCTGGAGTTCATGCATGGGTAGGCTGGGGTGATAATGGGCATATGATGAGATCTGTCACGATGATTTTTGCGTGGATCCCACACAGGAAAACCAAGCTCATCCTCCTCAATGGCACAAAGCATCACTGGATTTGGCCAGCACCACTGGGTAAAAACTCTAAAGAATCTTGAGACCAGCATACTCGGCACAGCATTAGGATAGAGCTGGCAGACACGTGCGACCAGTAAAGCCCAATTGACACCCCCAAGAAAACCAGTAACCTAGCAAGGCAGAAAATTAATTGGCATAACTTAAAGAGAAGTTATCGACAATGACAATAAAACCAGACTTACATTAGAGTAAACACCTCTTCTTTTTGCCCAGTACTTCAAACACCTTAGTGTTGTTCGAAAGTTCTACAATAAAGTATGTTCATCGTTAGACTGCTATCCTAGAAAGAGGAAATAAAGAAATGGTGGGGTAGAAGACAAGAAAGACATAGAAGATAATTTCCAGTGTCAACCTCAATATTTGGAACAAGTCTAAGAATTTGGTCTGCCACTCTGCACCCATTAAGACTACGAACTGTTGCTTCATCAACATCATAAAGAACTGATCCCTGAGAGATATCCAAATCCTGCAGCAACATGTTTAGCCCACAATGTATCTCTTGAAAGAATCAACATAAAAAGAGGCAAGAGGCGGGAGGTGGACTTCCAAGTAAACCTTCTTTTACATTCTAAGAAAGGACATGACAGCAAAAGACATTAAAGAGTTTGCAAAATCAACAGTAAAGGAAGTGGTGCATTCATGGTTGTAAATTGTCCTCTTTATCACCTCAAGACTGTTAGTGAAGAACTGTCAGTTACATACATGCATCTCAAGTAAAAAAAAATAGTCATTTATAAAAAGATATTGCAGTAATATCAACAAAATAAGAAATAAACACCTCACTAGAGCAAAACGTCAGAAGGTATCCACCAAAGGCTGACGGCAACAGCTAAGTTTTAACATGAGGTCAACAAACAGGAGACTCACTACGGAATTTTAATTTTTAACAGAAAAAAAGTTTAAGACTGTAATCCAGAATATTAGGAATGTTGCAATTTAAAAATGCAAGCAAAGAACTCATTTTGTACTACAAAATAGAGGCCTGCGAGATAACTCCCCTGACACTTCTTTCATATTAGAAACACTGAAAGTCAGAACAATAGGAGAGTGATGAGAATCCCCAATCAAACAAATCACCTATGGATGACAGGATAACACTATGTTACGTATCAACAACGCTGGCATGCCACTCAAATAGGGTCTTGTGTTATTAGTTATTAGTTATTACCATCAAATTATTACACAAACATAAAAGAGCAATCCATGGGGGCATCTTGATAACAAGATACTAGATATTAGAAAATAAGTCGCACAAAATACCTTATTAGAAAAACATCTACAATGAAGATACAAGTTAAAATACCACATAAACCATGTTCTACATAGAAGAAAGCTTATAAAGTATGCATAAAGAAACAAGTGAGCATATGAAAATATTTTATCGAATATAAACTTACTCGTGGTACTACTAAGACAGAGACACTGGCATAAAGAAGGTCAATTGATATTCCATGGAACTTAAATTTCATAACAGGGACGTGTGCATCGGGTACAGGTTGCAGTTCAGTCACTTCTTCGGTTTGGGCTAATATGTCATGTAGTACAATAAAGAAGTCTTCCTGCATAAAGAGTACCATGTTAGAAAGCACGAATGTTATATCTAACTAATAAACCATACTGATAGCTTACAATAGAAAAAAGACATCACCTCACGGTTCACATATGAAGGTCCAATGCATAAAGTATCAACGTCAGCCCCAGGTCCATGAACCTATCAAAGCAGAAATATCAAATTACCCACAGGTGAATCATTCTATAAGAATGACAAACATTAATATACCAGAAGCATATATAACACGGTATTAAAGACAGAAAAATCCGTTATACGTAACAACACATATAGAAATAATAATAATTCGACAGATACAAAACAAAAACATCTCAACAGAAGCATCAAACCCAAATGCTTTACAGTTGGCCAAAAATTTGTAATGGTCAGTGATCTGCCAGGATTTTTAGATGAATCTTTCATCTATAAAAAAAGTAATTTAGCTTAAAATAGTATCGTATGCCTATTGTCTATTCTTCAGAATGTTGATTTTAGAGCTCAAAAGCATTTGCGGAACAATGGCATAAGAGAGGTGCAAGTGCAACATATTGGCAATGCAAGGTGACCAAATCCGACCGAGCAGCAACTTCGGGTAAGGATGAGAATGATCTTCAAAATAACGGGTCGAGTTTTCATTTGTCTGGTAATTGGCTTGATTTGATTGCAAAGAAAAGCAAGCCAAATAACTCATGAACATGTATAGAACACCAACAGTGGCATACCACCACTTATAAAAGAGACAGTGCAATGTGAATAATTACTACTTTACCACAAGCCAGAACATGGACTGAGGTGGCTGACTTGTTAACCATATTAAGGCTGTACTAGGCATTCCTGCATGGCAGTATCTTTTTTTAAACAACTTCTCTTATATAGTTATATACTAATTTTTGTTATACTAAGTTACTAACAATATGGCAACCTACTTTTTAGAGCAGTGAGATAAATATTATAGTATAACTGGCAAAGATTTTCTACAACATACTTGATTCCACACCACAGCAATGTTTCCACACCACAGCAATGTCAAGCAAGCGCTAAGTTGTTCTACCAATTGATGTGATGCTCTATGTTCATGAGTGCTGATTGGTAGTGGAGCATATTGGAGGTTTGTAACAATCTATTTGAAAAGGAATCGCCTTCGAAGTTAATTCAATTATTTAGTGTACGAGGCACATAAAAAAAAGGTAATAAAGAAGTAGCAGAGCAAGCAATCCAGGTTGTAAAGAAGCACAAAATGTACCCCCCTCATATTTATTGCCCTACACAATGCAAATTTTAAAACTATTGCTGCTGCTGCTGCTCCGATGATTGTTCAGCTTCCATAAAAATTAAGTTGATAGTATCATGTTGTTGATGATCAAGGAGATCTTTAACATACCGAAATCCAATTAGTCTTCAAATGCCAGAGAATTCTATTTCTCTGTTTCAACGAATCCAAAGAATGTCTGAAGTCTGAACCATAACTACTGCAATTCCACTATCATATGAAAGGAGATGGGAGAAAAAAGCAAAAAATGTTACAAACTACAAAGGTGTACTGGTTAAAGCAATCGCATAGTACGAAAACCAAGAAGGTCCAACGAAATAGTCATTTTCATGGTATGAGCGGAAGAAGAAAAAAAGCAGCCAAAGCAAAGCACAATAATTACCCCTAGACGGTATGACCCAAAGGTGAAAAGTTCGGCATTTGCCTCTTCAACCGTTTGATCAGTATATCCTCTCTGACTAGTTAACTCCTTCACCCAATCTTTTACAATCTGCAAATTCAAGCAAGGATGCTGTTTAGTGAATGATAATCTACCAAGTACAGCATTAAATGAAAGTGAAAGAATTGGAACCATGGTTTCATTTAGTAAGCATTTAGAACACAAAATTTCAAGCTTCACATCGAAATGTACGTTTTTCTAGTACAAAGCGGGCAGCAATTGGCGTCGCAACAGAAAAGTTACCTTGTCAAGCTCCCCCAGCACCTCCTCTCGCCTAGCAGACTCCTCCGCACTCTCATATAGACACGCTTCAACCAAGAACTGCAATTACGATAGACAAACGCAACGATACATCTAGGTAACAAATCTTAACCCGAAACTTAAATGTAAAACAACCCGGAATCAAAATAGACAAGAAAATTGTTCCGAACCTTCTTTAACTCCGCCGTCTTGTGGAGATCAGCCTCCAGCGGTCCAGCCAACGATATTGGCTTCGTTATTCCGTACTGCTTCGCAGCATTAGAGCTCGCCATCGAATCTCAGAAAGACCGCAAAACTTAGGGAGATACCGCGACAAAATAATCCTCCCTCCCGGACGAGCCGCCTTTAGGCCAAGCTCTCAAGGAACAGGAACCCTAACTAGCACGTATCGGTGCCTCAAAGTAAGAGAAACACCCCCCAAAACTCCAGCCGAACCGCCCAAAATAAGGCACGATCTCTCCCTGCTGAATCCGCAGACCCCGACTCCGATACTGGCTCTCAACAGAAGAACGGGCCCTAGTAGGATCCGACCAAGGGATCCTCCTGATACACGGATCCAGGTAACCCCGACACGGAAACCCTCATCACCCGCAAACCCACCGACCCCCGAACCCGAAACTCCCTCCAACAAAATCCCCCACGGAACCGACGGGATCGCGCCGCCCGGATCAGGTCGAAACCGCGCGGCCCGGATGGATCGGCGGGGAGGGCACCCAGATCGGAGACGGTTCCGGCGGCGCCGGGTGGATCCGCCGCCCGCTGCGGTCGGGGACGAGGCAGCACCGGTAGGCCGCCGCCGCGCTTGCTCGGTGCAGGCGGCGGCGAGGGGGAGGGGGAGGAGAGAGAGAGGGGAGATTGGGAGGAGGGGGAGGGAGCGCGTGGTGGAGGGGTGTTTCGTGGGCTGTCTCTGCCTCTGTTTTCCGGGCTGGGATTGGGGGCGAGATTTTTGTCAGGGGGGTTAATGGATGTTTGCGGGGGGTTAGGGGGTTAATTAGTTAATGGGTTCGGTGGGATAATTAACGCGGCGGAAGCGATTGACGTATCTGTTGGCGCCGCGCCAATGGTGGAGACGGGAAAGCAAGCGGAAAAGCAGACAGAGCGGCGGCCGGCGACGCCACGCCAGGAGCCGAGGTGTTTTCTTGGCAGCACCAGCAGCGTGCTCTACAAAACTCACGTGTATTCCCAGGAAGGAGCTTTTGTTTATGGTGCCTGCCTGAATGAGCAGACTCTCGTACATCAAATTATCGGAATTAGCTTTTTATTAACTTTGTTTGGCCACCACCGTGGATCAACAAGCTCCGCGCAATGTTATCTTGGTTTATCACGATGGTACGGCTGATGATTAATTTATAATGGATGTAAGGTCGGTTGCCATTAGACGTGGGCATCGGATCGGTCTTTTTAGTGTCGGCCCGTGGCACGACGAGCACGGGATAGTTTACAGGGCCGTGCTAGGCCCGGAAATCGGATACGATGGGCGGCATGGTCCGATGCGGTCTGCTCGCGGCAGTGCAAGCCACGCAGCAAGAGAGGGAGGGAGGGAGCGATGAAACAATCCAAAATATTATCAATGCAAATGAGATCATCATCACAAATTAATAATGCACATACTTAAATTAATCAACAAAGTTTGATCATCAACTTTATTCATTAACAAATGTCATACAATGGTATCAACTGCAATGTACATCATCATCCAATTACATCAAAAATAAAAAATTACATGAATTCTCAAATTCCCGGATAACTAAGCTTCAGTTGATATTTGACTTGTAGTCATTCATGCATATAGAATCAAAAGGCAATAAATTAAAATGCAAAAGATTAAAAAGAAAAGGAGTTGCCATTAAACACCAATGAGTTGGTATCGCTCATCGAGATACCTCATTCGTTCGGGGCTGAATCGGCACCTCCCGCTACCTAGGGTTTTATCATTTGGCATAATACAAACATGCGTTCATCGGGTAACCATAGCTTTGCGCAAATAGTGCCCATAATATCTCATATTAAAAAAGCAAAGCCTCCATGGTAAAAGGTAAAAACACCACTATTAAAAAGGATAAAGAACCAGTCCCCAGCCGAACCGTTCAGTCATTCCATTTCATCTCCTCACACGCACAAAGCCACCAGAGAGCGCGGCCAGGAGGCAAAACCTCAAGCTAAGAACCCAGGAGCAACAAGGCATCAAGCAAGCCCCAAAAGCTCAAGCAAGCCAGAGCCAAGCAAACCACCAGGAGCTCAAGCAAGGATGCCAAGAACACGACCACATCGCCATCAACCACACCACCGACCACTCCCATCTAGCATCATTCCATTTCTACCATGCATTCTCCACATCCCAGGTAATCACCTTCATGCATTGACCAATACTAGCGACATAGGTTACAGGAGTCAAGAACCAGATTAGACAATAGATAGTCTAGGGTTACCCATTGGTCTCAGGGGTATGATAGCTAGGGATGACGTTGGGCGTGCCCGCAACCCCTGCATACTCCCCAGCGTATGGGAGGTCATGGGTGTCATCACCGTACCACCAAAACCGAGCAATCAACCCATTAATCATCATATACCAACTAGCACGGTTCAATCAGGGACCATGTCATCTCATATAGCAAAAGTAGTAAAGAGTGGTGGTACAAAAATGGGGAAAGGGTGGCATCACAGTGGACTCCATGGAACCGACAGGGGGAACGATTTGGTGGTCTAGACGGCGTGCAAGTGGAGCTGAGTGAGAAGGAGGAGGAGGAGGAGACCCGAAGGCATGGCTGAGGCAAGGGCAGCCGGCGGCCCAGGTGAGCATTGGGAAGGTTGACAGGGCCAGGGTGTCACCGTCATGGCCCAAGCGCGAGCAAGGGTTGAAGGCTAGAGGTGGTGGACCGAGGGGCCGAGGAAGGAGAGATCAGAGTCGAGTGCCGACGGCGGCCGGACCGACGAAGGTGAGGAGAGGAGCCACATTGAGGAGAAGGGGAGAGAGGGAGGTGAGAAGAAGTGGGGAATGGATAAGGACGGTGGGAAAAGAAAAGAAAAGAACAAAGGGGAAAAGAAAGGAAAAAAATCTTTAAAAAGGGGAGAAAATTTTCTACATAAATCAGTGCATCATCCAAATAAAATATACCTAATTAAAATCCGATGAATTAATCAATCTAAGCTATCGGGCATTTAAATAAAAGACGTTAAATTAAAAATATCTAAAAATTTAAAAGAGGCATTATACTTACATCAAATAATAAAATTTTAAGAAAGGGTTGGACACCATACAACATGCAAAAATTTTACTAGCCACCTAAATTATAGTATTTTATAATTTTAGGAATTAAATACAATCCGTCCAGTAATCTTTTTCAGTAACCGTACGAGGACAGTTACTTTTACCCAAATCCAGGCAAAGTTTTCTTGATCATATTTGTGAAATTATTTTTTAAATATTTTCAGATTTATGAGATATCATCAATGCATGGGAAAATATCTTTTAAAATAAAACCTCAAGTTGCATGCATGCATGCATACATACATACATATCTGCACAGGGTTAAATTATGAATTCATGCATGTCTCCTGGATTGAAGGTTACAGAAGCAAAGTCTGTCTCATATGCGAGTAATTGTAGCTACTTTCATAATTTAAACTCGAATACACAACCCTTAAAGAAAACCTAAGACCTAATTTCTGTAAAAATGGATTTTGAGATAAGGTGTACATTGGATGGACAAGAGAGAAATTCACAAGGTGCATTTTGCTATTAATGGTTGATAAGTACTTCTGTACTCACTCTTGTTAAATCACTCTTTGCTTAGAGAATTGATCCGGTGGTCAAGCGTTTGGTTGGGACATGTATCCCAATGGACTTGCCTACGAGTTAGGGGGTGAGGGTCACCCACAGAATGAGAACTACGAGGAGGTGGGCTACTAGGAGGGTTAGGGTGTTGGGTAGACTAGACATCGGCTTCGTCAGTCATTGGAGTAATTAGTACCATTGTATTATGTTTTTGTTATACTTGTATATTATGTATAATTAGTATCTGGAGTTGTAGGCCTGCGTGGCAATAGAATGTAATAAATTTCTATTTCAGTCTCGAATTATTATTCTACTGCAACACTCTGAACATTCTATATTAACTAATAAAATGTCGGGTTCGTTCGATGCTTTGATTAGCTAATATGCCGAGATCTGTATAATTACCTCAGAGTAATAGTGGCAGTGCGACGAAGCGCAGGTGACATGGCGCGGCGAGGCTCGAGGCTAGGCGTGCGGCAAGCGGCACAAAGCGGGGGCGGCAATGGCGTGATTGGCCTGCAGCACGGTGCATTGTGCCCAGGGGAGCAAGTGCCAATAGCGAGGCCAGACAGGGCGTGATGCGGAGTGCGACGACGCTAGGCAGCTCGACACGGCTCACACAGCCGGGGAGCGGCAGCAGCTCGAGGTAGCCATACAATTTGGATTTTAAAACCATACAATTTCTAATGATTTTTGAATGATTTTTTTTCCTGATAATTGAAAATTAAAAATCACACGACATTCTTAAATAAGATAAGTTGAACCGTAATTGTCACACTACCTCCATTCCCTGCCCCAAAAACCGAACCCGCCTCTCGACCCCTTTACTTATCGCTATTAATTTGGAGTCAAATGGGCGGCCAGCATTCTCCGACAATGACAAATGGACGGCCCAGGTTATTCTAGTCATATGCTTGCAGCCGCCAAATGGTTGGTAGGCGTAGAATATTTTCTCGCTCTACTGTGTCCATAATTGGAAAAGAGAAGAAAAAAAAAAACGTGTGCGCACATGTTGCTTGACCGTTTACTTAGAGCATCTCCAGCAAGGGTCCCAAAAACAGTGTCCCTATTTTGGATTTAGGGGCTCCCCCTATTTTTTGAGGCCCTGTTTTCAGAACACGTTCAAAGAATTTCTCTAAATCTCAGCCCCTATTTTACTTTTTCTCCTATTTTGACATATCCGCTATGTATAATCTTCATTTGACACCACTAAAATTCAATCAAAAATATTTGTAATACATAAAACATAAGCATATTAACATTTACAATTTAAAAACATGATATTCAAATTTAAATTTAAAATTTTCAAAACATGATAAAATTTTCGAAGCCTCTCATGTATTTCCCTATCTTCAATAATAAGGGTTGTACTCATGTCTAAAGTCGAATTGGGTGAGGAGGCAAATTTAGGAGCCTCCTAATTTTAGGGGCTTGAGTTGGGCACAGGAATGGGTGAGGAGACAAATTTAGGGGCCCCCTAATTTTAGGGGCTTGAGTTGGGGCCCTGCTGGATCTGTTTTTTTTTACTACACTCCCTACTTTAAGGTTTAGGGGCTGGTTTAGGGGCTCTGCTGGAGATGCTCTTAGACTTGTAGAATGAGGTGGTGTCTCGACCTTAATTAAATCATGTTCCCGTGATTGATTATCATTCCACTTTTCTTGCATCGTTCAATGGCCACAGCGAGAACCTCCTAATCTTCATATTTGATCGATCCAAGGGATTTGATAAACTTCATCAAGATATTTTTATTGCTGAAATCATCTAAATATAGAACCATCAAATTATTGTTGAGATTCGAAAGTATTGATTACATCCGATTGTATGATTTCATCTAACGGTCCGATGATATCTGGATAAAATATCCAACGATCTAAAATTTAAATGTTAACTAAAATAAAAACATCCGGATGAGAGCACCCCACCACCCCATCGAACAAGAAAGAGGAGCGGAGAAGGCCGCACCTGACGGCGCTCGACGGTTCGAGAGGAAAAACTGATAGCCAGCGTACATCCGATAGCCAGCGTACATCCATACGGTTGCACAGTACCATACAGGTGTACACGTGCAGGACAGTGGAGATTAGCATGCCACCGGTCAGGAGATCAGCACAGCACCAATCAAGGATTACTTCCTTCTTTAGCCTAGCTAACTTTGGCATGTATCTTAACTAAACCTCTCTGTACCCTTTATATACATCCGTGGCTGCAATACAAAACGTATCATTGTGTGATTATCTCGTATACTCTACGCTTTCTTGGTATCAGAGCATGTCGAAGGATCTAGCGATCGCTCGCTTCCGCACACCCTTCTCTTCGATGCTCATCCCATTGACAGATCATGTCCTCTCCGATGCTCATCCCGTTGACCTGGACACGCATGGATTGCGTAGTCTTGTCTTGTCTCTACGGCACGATTGCTGCAGACCTCCTCGAGCTTGTCATGGCTCCTCTCATCGCGGCCTGAGTTGTCTAGACCAACCTCGAGCATCAATTCCTCGGCAAAAAGGAGTCCCGTGCCCTATATTTGGTGGCGGAGTTTCGCGATTTCGTGCAAGGTGACATGCCAATTTCTGCTTATTGCCGTAAGCTCAAAAGCATGGGGTGATGGTCTTGGCAATCTCGGCGAACCCATCTTCGATCGGACGCTCGTTCTGACCATCCTTGACCACCAGTACAGCGGCCCTGCTTCCCTTGCTGGTTTTCAACCATAGGTTGCTGCTAGCGGTGCCTGCTGCTCTGAAGGCTATAGAGCTTTTATTTATTTTTAATGTGCGTATGAAACATGTGCGCGCGTGTTTATGTGTGAGGCATGAATTATGCGTGTCCCTATAAAAATAAAAAAGACAGAAAAGTCAAAACATCATATTTTTTTAGTGAAGCAAATGGTGTGTTCCAGCCTTCCTGGGGGACAACTTACACCTAGGGCTGGCTATCAAGTATAAGTTTAATGAGTTATTATTAAGATTCTTTCAAAATTAACATAATTTAATATAAAATTATTTTATTTATCTATTTAAATGGCTATTTCAAATTAGCCATTAAAAGCGCCTGAGAGGGCTAGAAAGTGCTTATGCCCACAGCCTAGCTACGATTCTCTGAGCTCTTTGACGGTAACAATTGAATTGGTGCATAGTTCAATAATTTTTTATTAATTTTTTTAGAGATGGATACTACAGTTTACTGATTTCAGTGCTATCTTCACTACTACTGAGCCCTTAAATAAAAGTGAAATTTTACAGTATATTATAATAATAGTATATAATGAGTAGTAGGAATCAGATTTAGCTATTGATTTGTTAAGTATATTTGTACTATTCTACTATCAGAGGAAGTGTAAATAAATTTTAGCTAATTTGATCTATTAAATTAAAAAATAAGCATTTCATATTAAATTTAGTGTAACATAAAAAAAAAATCCTAAAACAACAGAGATCTTGCTACGGAAAAATTGTCCTCTCTTTCCATGTTAGTACTTCCTACCCACGAATCGAAAATAAGGTAAAATCTCGGCCCATAGAACTTTGTTGGCTCAGTGCCTGGGGGCCTAACGAAGCGTTGACGAATAAAGAAGTCTCCTTCATGGAGCATTCTGGGCTCAATTGCCTGGCAGAATGGTTGCAACACGGAGTATACCACCGCGGCGCAAATCAAAACAGATCTATCTTCGTCGCAAATTTACCTTCTCACCGTATTTTTCATGCAGTAGGCCAACCATCGATAAAGCTTCTGAGATACGGCATCTCATCGTAGTCCTGAGCTTTTCTCTTAACTTTATTATTAATATATATAGATGTGGTGTACAAAAGCCAGCTCCCTACCCCATTTACAGGGAGAGATGGAGTGTGATGATATATATATATATAACGTATTCGTTTAAGTGATATAACGTATTTGTTTAAGTGGTATACTGGAGATGGGAGTACGTACTCCCAAGAGTACAGAAAAAGCTTCTTTTATATATATATATATATATATATATATATATATTTATTTATTTATTTATTTATTTTAAAAAAGGAGTGCCACGATAATAGAATAAGTAATCCAAAACTAAACTACACTAATGTGCTTAATGGGCCCGCAGTCCCAAATAAGCCTAATTTGGACAAAGTGTCCACACAGTATGGCTGTGGCAAACTGGCCGATATACACTCCCTTAAGACATTTTGCCAACACCATTCTTGTGCCTCATTAATATTCCTTCTGAAAACCTAATAGGCAAAAACGGTAGGAAGAAAATAACAGATAGCTCGTGTACTTATCGTTGCATATGTATCATTAAAAACCTTTAATTGGATAAACTCATTAGGATAAAGCTCAGCTAAGGGCAGAAGAGTACAACGTCTTTTATCCCAATAATGAATGTTTCATGAAGATTATATGTATTTCCTAAGGATAACAACTAGGGATAGCAACGAGGACATTCCCCGGTGGGGAATGGTGGAACGTCCCTGCTCCTGAGAGGAGTAAAATCCCCACTCACCATCCCTGGCCCCAGCATCGGAGGCCACATCGCCCCTTTCCCGTCCCCGTCGGGATATCAAGTCCCCATGAGGAGCTATACCCGATAACAAAAATGACAGATAGAACAATAGATACAAACAAAATTGCGCTCGATTCGGATAAATCTGCGATACACATACACATGAGGGATTGGGGCATACCGGTGCTGGTCTTGGAGTCAGCGGTAAGGACGCTGCCGCCGCCGCCGTAGCAAAGCCTGACGATGGTGGTGCCCATCCGACGGAGGAGGGGCCCATGAGAGCGATGTCCATGGCGGGGGAGGCGGGCAGAGGGAGCGGAGGGCGGTGGTAGGGGCACTTGACGAAGAAGATGGAGGAGGCAAAGGGAGCGGAGGCAGCAGAGGTGATGGAGACAGCAAAGGCGCAGGAGGCAGAGGGAGCAAAGGCGACGGAGACGACAGAGGGAGTGAAGGCAATGAGGGCAAGGCAGAGCATGCCGAGGAGACGGGGCGAGGCGAGTGGCCTGCAGGAGTGATGGGGCATGGATAGGGAATTAGGGATCAAGAATTTGGGATTTGGGGGCGGGCAGGTGGGAGATTTGAAGGAATTGGGGCTAGGGCCGGGTAACGGGTATGGGGACCGGTGGAACGTCCCCACACCTGTTTCCCCGACGGGGATAAATTTCACCCATTAACAACCCCGCGGGAGGAAAAACTCCTCTATCTCCGCCTCTTAGTAAGGGAATTCTCCGCCGGGAACGAGGAATGGGGCTATTGCCAGCCCTAATAACAACTCTCTTAAGTCTCCTCTTACTAATGCCACGGGCATAGACAAAAAAAAACTTTTATGGTCGTTTTTGCACAAATACATGTAAATTTTAAGAAATCATATTATATTAAACCCTTAACTGTCCAAACCCACTACCATTAGTACATTAGAGAGACACAATCCAAGCCATCCATTACCTCTCCCCGTCTGCTCACCATCGCCGCACTAGCCGTCGTCACTTGACCTATCCCTGTCCCCACACCACACGCGCCTCCGCATCCTCGTGCTCAATGTCCGCCGACTCCTCGCTTCGTACATGAGAGGAGGCCCCGGCAAAGGTTCGAGATAGGGAAGACAAGGCAAATGCTGAACAGGACCTTGAAAATAAGTATTAAGCTTTCTTGTATGGGAATTAATTGAGGAAGGCTAAAGCTCGTGTTTGCAGGGGAGATAAGAGAAAAGCGCCGATGGACCATAGCATGTGACATGTATATTAATTGTAGTTGGGGTTGATGGTTTGTTTATATTGACATTTGTGTTATAAGAGTAGTGAGGCAAACATATGCACCTAACCAAACCCTACGCTCGACGTAATTTGAACATTCATTAGAAAGTGTTATGTCGAGCTTGAAATGATATATTTTTTAAAACAAAAATCATTACTCAACCTCCCTACATGCGCACAACAAACTCATATAATTCTCTCTTTAATAGTTCCATTATTATTACAAAACTTGTAGAATTCTCTCTTTAATAGTTCCATTATTATTACAAAACTACTCATTAAATAAAAAAAATACAACCAAAGGATTTTGTCGTCATTTGAAATGACGACAGAAGCTTTATCACTATTTGAAACGGTGACAAGACCTCCATCATCATTTCAACTGGTAACAGAATATCTGTCGTCATTTCAATTGGCGACAAAGGTTAGCGACAGACATAGACTTGCTTTCTGCTAGGCAGGACTGCACATCATATTAATGTCATTTCAAATGGCGGTAGATCTTTGTCACAGTTTCAAATGGCGATAGTAGCTCATTCATGTTATTTTCAATGATACTTTATTCATATAATATTAATATAAACTTATTATTTAAAAAAATTCAGAGAAAAACTCGTAACAAAGAAATTGAAACCTACGTCTCAGCGCATCCAGTCTATACGTGTCCGCTGTACAATTCTTTTCGGCGCCAACCCCCATCAACCGTGAGTTTTTCTTTCTCTTCTCATGTGGTTACATGTATTTCCTTCACTAAAACACACGATTGCCTTTGTACGCCATGTAGGAAGAGGTGCCTTGGAAGCTGGAAATACCGAACGGCCCGTCGTCCACAGAAAAGAGGATGCGCTCATAGATTTCGTCTCATTCCTTGTCTTCTCTAGTTCTTCAATTATCCTACAGCGTTCATCATAGAAAAGAGAAAAGAGCCCGAATAGAGGACAGATCGATGTGGAAAACCAATGGACAGCACTACTCTTCTTCTTTATCCACAACTGGCCAAAAAAGAAAGAAAGAAAGAAATTGGCATCACGCATGGTGTTCGACTCAAATTGATGACACAGTCGTACGAACGATATAACCCATAGGTTAATTGCAAGACAAAGAAATTAAGATATAGTAATAAAATTATAGTATTAGAAAAGCATATTTAACGATAAGTCTAGTGGTATATTAGTGAATTTAGATAGTTTTAAAGGTATTGGAGGTCAAATTTTATAAAGTCTAACGGTACGGATTACGAGATATCAAATAAAAAAGATAAGATAGAATAATAAGGACGTTCCATTTTTTAAAAGCGAAACTATGTCTAATATCCTCCAAGTTATTTAGAAATAATAGTAAATACAACTCTTTCTACATTCTCCAGGCACCCTCTTCACTGGCATCTACCCTCATTGGTCACCCCACCCACCCTCACTGATGTTGGCCACCACATCCACCGTTACTAGTGCCGACCGCTAACTCTTTCCTCATCTCCCTTCCTCACGCGGTCTCCTCCCGCACTCCAACTCATCAGTCTCCCTCCACCACCTTGTCCCCCCACTCCCACCTCAGTCTCCCCTTGCTGCCTCCTTCAAGATACGGTCGGAGCTGAGACATCACCGTATGAGGTGACCATGGGGTTTCGGTGGCTTCACCGAGGGGCTACGGTGGGGCGACGATGGAGCGATAGGATACATATGGCACTCGGTAACAACAACAACAACAACGAGTGCATTCGATGATGACATGGCAATGCCCGGTGGACACAGTGGGCTGGCGTGGCGGCTAGATCTAAGCTGTGCTGCTCGGAGACGATAGCCAGTGGATCCAAGAGGCAAGGTGACGCTCAGCGATGGTGTCTGTGGATCCAGGTGACGGTGTGGCCGTGGGTCTAGCAATGGCGAGCGATGCGTGATGACGACGACGATTGGCAGGCCGGCGTGGAGCGGGAAGTTGGTTTAATGCAGTGGGGTCCACAAAACAATATAGGTGGACACAACTCTCCTCCTTAATGCCTGTTTTAGCTGTCTTTCTTGTTAGTTTGTGTGCTCAACAATGTCTCATACAAGTCATTGATTTATCTCTACTTTTTTTAACGCTCTACTGCATCGATCATCTCTTATCCTATGTCGATAGCTATTTATGATTTATAGATATATTATATCTATTAGGCCATCCCCAGTGCATAGTTTCATTTTCCAGTTTCCAAGAGTGTCACATCAGCTTTTGTCTAGGTAACCGTGTATCTCAGGTTTCATCTAGATGAAACTCTCTCGCCTCCCATGAAACTCTTTCTATCTCTCTCTTCATAATTATCTTGCCATATCACCAAACATGATGATGTGTCATGTCATTTAATGAAAATGAAACTCAGTTGAAACTCCCGCTGGGAATGGCCTTGTGTGGGAAGGAATTGGAGAGAACTCAAGCCATCCACCTCACCTCCATACCAATTTGCGAAAAAGTCCCTCCCTTTTCTTTGAATTACGGATAGGTCCCTGTAAATTACAAAGAGGTCCTTTGCGATTTTTTGTGAGGGTAAGAAAAACGTTTTCAAATTGCATTTAGGTCCCTGGTTCGTTACTTTATGGAAACCCTCCGCTAAATACAAATCTCGAACGAGCTTTTTTCTAATTTTTTGGGATAGCGATCAGGTTCAAAAATATAACAAACAGGCCCCTGGCCCTTATGTCCAGATCCTTTCTCCGTTTTTCTTGGAAAAAATATTTTCGTCAACAGAAATATGTGTACAGCTCTATCTCTACATTTTTTTTTCAACTCGAGAAAAGGAGGTTAGCCAGGTGATAATAAAGTGTTAACCAAATTCGTTAAAAGAAATACGTGTCCAGGTCCTTTCTCCGTTTTTTCCGGAAAAATATTTTTATCAACAGATATATGTGTGCAGCTCTATTTTTAGACTTTTTTCCCAACTTGATCTTTAATCTCTAGACTTTTTTTTCTCAACTTGATCTCTAATATTTATCAAAATATATATTGTTACTCGGTGAACGCATAGATTGTTAAACTTGACAAAAGAAGGTTGTCATCTCTAATATTTTTCGGAACATGTATTATTACTCGGTTAACACATAGAGTGTTAAACTCGACAAAAGAAGGTTGCCTGGGTAATAATAAAGTGTTAACCAAATTCGTTAAAAGAAATATGTGTACAACTCTATCTCTCTATTTTTTTTGTAACTCAATTTCTGATATTTTCCGGAATAAGGAATATATGTATACAATTGTATCTCTATAGTTTTTTTGCAACTTGATCTATAATATTTTTTGAAAAATGTATTATTCACCGATGAACGTATAGAGTGTTAAGATCGCTTCGGAAAAAAAATATGTTTAGGTCCTTCTTCAATCCTTTTTAGAAAAAAACAGAGTAAATTTTACATGGTGCGGCGTGCGCCGTACATTCTACCTAGTTGTACAAAGTGAAGCACTGGGAGTGCCCTAATTTGAACTAACGGGAGGACATAGACACACCATCCAGTTGTCTGTTAGAAACGGCTTAAATATGTTTGGCTTTACTCGTCGCAAAATAAAAAGGCAAAATATTTTTTACTGTATCTGCAATACAATTGCATCCCTCTACTATTCTTTTTCAGAAAAAGAAAACTTTGTTTGAAGGAAATAGTTAGGGACTGTCAAGCCGTAGACAATAGTATTGTAATTTTCTTAGCTGCCACTAAGTTAACGTAGGCAGTCAAGAAACAACACAGCACATAAAGAATGAACAGCAACAACAAAAATCCTTACCTGTCAATCTCCAGGGAAGAAGAACAGGTTTTATTAAAGAAACAACCAAAGTGCATGCATAGAAAACTTTTCCCAGTACTGATAAGATAACGCAGTCAAATGCAATGACCTCTCTTGGCAGCATGTTTTCATCAACAGGAATGCTGCTCTCAAAAGTATATGCATGTGAAAGAACTTTTGTGCAACATTATGATGTTATTCCATTTTTTTTTCTCCTGACGTTAAAGCCCTTGCTATCCGTTGTTACAGGCGTTCTGTTCAGCCTGCCAATATGTCATCGTCGTTGCTTTCAGGGTAGTATATACTAGTTACATGCCCGTGCGTTGCTATGAAAAAATAAAATTGATAACGAAAAATAAAGATTAAAAAATAAAAAAAATTATTTCGCAAGATCAAACATCTATCTTTAACGCTTCGTTTCTTGCGAAAGCTGGCTAATTAAAGCAACGCTTCGTTTTTTGCGTAGGGCAATTAAGCAGAGCAATTAAGCGGCAATTAATGACGTGGGAAGAACGGACCACTGCCACCGAGTGCTGCTTTAGAATAGTAGAGATTCCAACTATCGCACGGGATCACATGCAATATTTATGGCCGACAACAATAAAAGTAATCTGGAGCTTGATGCAAAACAAACTAAATGGGGCACTAATCAAATTTGTAAGCCTTTTCTTTTCGGTCCTAAAAGTGTTATGACGACGATTAACATACCTTATTCTATTTTTGAGCTCACAATCTTATAAAAAAAAGCTCATAAATAAAGACAAGGCCCAAAGTCTATTATTTGGTTATTACTTCAATGGAAGTTAAATTCAGTCACGGGAAAACATTCCCGATCAGTGTATATAACACATGTTGAAGATAAAAATGCTGCTGCAGAAGTACAAAGCGTATCTCATTCCATAAGGTCTTTAACTGATTCCCGCGTGGATCATTCCTAGTCTGGTCGACATCAACAGATCACCGATCACCAACACAGAAGCAATCCATGAAGGAGGAGTGCTTTTGACAGGCTTGGCTCAGGTGCAAACATTAATACTTTTTAACTTGTATTTTGATAGGATTAAAAAAAATATTGTAAAAGCTCAGGAGCATCAGCTCGCCCAAGGAGACAAAGAGAGAAAAAATGGCCGAGCTGAGTTCTAAGGCGCAAGTGAAGATCACCAAACTAAGAGAACAAATAAACATCTCCATTGATAAAGAAATGAGTATCCGAGGAGTGAGTAAATCTGCCCTGGGTTTTATTTTTGTACAGTTAAAGAAGATAGCGGCGGATTTGAAATGAAAGCAATTAGAATTTACAAATCAAAATCTGTCGGTTGATGAATTGGTCGCGGGGGTAAGGGACCAACGGAAGAACATCTCTGAGCATATCCCCATGATGCTGAATACCATCAAGTCAGCTCATCGAGAATCGATTAGCTTCCATGTTAGTGCCATTTTTATGAAATTAAGGCATTACTGTAAGGACACGATGGAATTGGAGAAGCCAGCTTCCAACCTACAATTTTCAACAAAAGAAGAGATGAGCCGAACACAAGCAGAAGTAAAATCTGCTGTGGAATTGTATATGAACAATGTAAAGATTCTCTTCAAATGAAATAAAAATTTTGTTCTATGTCCATCTTTTATGTGTTGAGAATTGTTTTATTACTTGTCTGCTTCTGAATTAATTTTATCTTAAGTATATCACTACTAGCCCGCAACTGTTTGTTTGATTGATCAACATTGTGATCGAAAAATAGTTTTTTTATAGAGTACCAACCTAATTTCTCTTTGCTTTATACTCCTACTAAGTATTAACTGGCAGTAGGTCAGAGATGAGGTCAGTCTAATGAGTTTCAACGCAATGAGTACTAGCTTAAATGAAAAGGCTCTAATAGAAATCATCTCACAACCCGACCAACAACCTCATATTTTGCTCAGGGAGTTAGGTTGGATTAAACTTTCATGATTTCTTAGAATGAAAGCAATAGAAAAAATAGTTTTGATATAACACCAAGAAGACATAATTTATAAAATATGAATTTAGTACATGGATGTAAAAAATTTACACAAAAAATATGCAAAGATGTTGGATGTTCCAAGTGTTGGAAGGAATTCGGCCATCTTCCATAGCAAGCCGAATAGAACCAGGTCGGGTAATTGAGACTACAGTAAAGGGACCTTCCCACTTGGAAGGTAACGTGTGTTAAGTTAGTCTGGTTCTGGATGCACCTTAAAACCAAGTCTCCCACATTAAGTGTTCGATGGGATCGATGGGAATGAGTTTTACTTGTTCATCCGACTGAGGATTAGTTTTCAACTTTTTTGATTAGACAGGTTTGTCAACATTCCAAGGTTTTTCTACATCATTAACATCTTTTAATGGTAATTGATCGATAATTTCAAGTAATTTTTTATCACAACTCAGTGCAGTATTTAGATCACCTTGCACATTGATCATGCCTTTCAGACCAAGTATCTTTATACTCTGGTAGGCATGATGAGTAATTGCCATGAATTTAATGAGTGAAGGTCTATCCAAAATGGCATTGTATGCGGATTCAAAATCAACAAATTTAAATGAAATTAACTCAGTTCTAAAATCTCGAGTATCTCCAAAAATGATAGGTAACACAATCTGCCATATTGGAGTTACCGAGGGACTGGGAACAATTCCAAAGAAAGAATTTGTTACTGGTCGGATTTTAAGATGAGGATTTTGCATTTTATCAAGGGTATTCATAAAAAAGTAAGTCTAAATAACTTCTCCCATTAACTAAAATTCTTCATACCTTACAATTATTAATTGTAGGGGATACAACTAAAGAAAGTTTACGAGAAGTAGACATATTTTTTGGACAATTGTCCTTACTGAATGTAATCGTGACATCCGACCATTTTGAAAATTTTGATTTTCCTAATTGGGAATCAATGTTGTTGACTTCTCTATAGGCATACTTGAGCTGTCGTTTTGATGTATATGCAGATGACCAACCGAAGATCATGTTAACGTGATGATATGGTTTTTAATAGCCCATGTCTTTGTCACCATCTGCATCCTTCATACTTCGCCCTTTTGGCAAGGTCGGCATAGGACCCTTACCAGTGTAGAATTCATCCATGCGCTTTTGCCATGTTCAACAATTGCACAGATCGTGTCCTGGTGTATTATGCAGAGGACACCATCTTCCATTCCCACTATTTGAAGTGAAAGTTTTATGGTTAGGCTGGTCGTTTGTTCGACCAGACTTCTTCTTCCAAGGTATTTTATCCTTGGAATAAGTAGGTCGCTCAGAGATGCCTACGAAAAGACATCTTCTCATCGAAGAGGTGTCTTTTCGTCGGAGTGGCACCTCTTCGTAGGGAGTAATTTTCAAATGGTTATCTGTACCTATCAGAGAAAACTTCTTCCGCACGTTATCCTTGTGCAGAGATTCCTTGCTGACCTGAATCAGGTCAGAGCAAGGGTTATTCTTTTACCCGATCTGGTCTAGGTCGGTGTGATAAAAGGAATTATTTTCGACCTATAAAGATTCACAGGTCGGATCATTTCTGACCTGGTAGAGGCTCAGATCGGAGACACAAAATAAGTTCTCGTTCGACCTATATTACAGGTCGGGTAGTTGTTTACGTGATCAAAGATAACTTTAACTGAATAATCAAGAGATATGTAATGTGTCTTTTTGTGCGACTGGCCTTTAAAAAGTCGTAATTATTTATGGGCCTCAAATAGATTAATCGTCGTCACCCATAAATAAAGACAAGGTCGAAGGCCCATTATTTGGTTACGACTTCAATCAGAGTTAAATTCAGCCACGTGAAAATATTCCCGACCAGTGTATATAACACTTGTTGAAGATAAAGAATATCCTAACTACCCCGACCAGGTATACATATATTGGTCGGGAATGATCCATTTGACCAACTCGATCAGCATGCAGGTCAGTGGTTGGCCAACCTTCAACCTGACCTGGTTCAGGTTGGGGTAGAAATTACCTCCGCATAAGATTAGCATACAGAAGACTCTTTCGCTGACAGATATAAACAACTGTTTGGAAGTTACTCCCAATGAAGATACGCATTTTTGTCAAAAGACACTTTCGCTGACAGGTACAAACAACTGTTTGGAAGTTACTCCTGATGAAGAGATGTCTATTTATCAAAAGACACATTTTTGATAAGAAGACGTCTTTTGACAGGAAGACATCTTTTCGCGAAAAAACATCTCTTAGAAGATGACAACTGCCACCCCTTCGCATGCTATAAATAGAAGACTTTCGCAAGGATTCAGGGGATCGGATCCAAGATTAAGGATAAGAGATTAGCATTAGTTTTTTTGTTCATTCGAAAGTCTGTATTCTGTAAAACACGCGTGGCTTAATACAATTCCTATTTTCCTACTCCTTTTATATTCGTAAGCTCGATGTAGAGACCTAAATTATATTCGTAAGCTCAATGTTGGGACCCCCAAGTCTTGAACATCGACATGTTACTCCTCTTATCTAAGTTTACATGACTTATTTTTTTTATTAGTTCGAAGACCAAAGAGATACCGAAAATGATTTGATTATCCCTACTTACTAGTTCTAAACATTATATAATACATGCATGTAAAAATATTAAGTAAATGTGAATATTTATTAAAGGTACAAATGAAACATCACACTAGTTTTTTTGTATTAAAATATAAAATACCTGATATATTTATAAACAAAATAATTATAAAGATTCGTCCTACAAACTTGGACGTGGGAGTAGTATTTTTTTTTTCCATATATCCATCACTCGTAGTATTTGACCTAAAAAAATGATTATCAGCTAGCTATAGCTAATTGCTCTAAAAAAAATGGTAGCTGCAGCGACGACCAGTTAATTTGGCAATTTGCATGCTGGCAGAAATAATCCATGCCATCTTTATCTTTGCCAGCCACATACATATGCACGTACAAATCCTTAAATAACACGTACATATATGCACGTGCAAATCAATCAACGAAAGGGGAGCAACAATGACATTAATTATACAAAGAGAAAAGCGTACGGTAGACAAGCAAATATCTCGCGTCTTTATCCGGACATTGATTATACAAAAAGATGCATCAAATGGGAAAAGAAAGCGGAGCAGGATCCACAGCGCTGCATCTTCGGATCATCCAATTGCAGCCGGGTGGGAACAATCCATTTAAACACGCGAGAACCAGAGAAGAAATGAAACCCGTCACGTTTTTTTTGGCCGTCCTATGCATATAGTAATAACAAAGGAGCACCATACACAAGACTGCATATCTTCGATCAGGGCTGTCTCCAGAAATTTAGTGCCCTAAGCGAAATGCAAATTAAGACTCTAAAATTTGAAAAATTCATGTGTACTATAAATAAAACATACTTTCAGACAATTATATAACTTTAATATGTATTTTTTCTTACAAAATTTAGGAATGTATCAAGTATCAATGCTAAGAGAGTCAAGATAGTACTGACCTCATGTTCTACTAAAAAGCATCATCCGCTTAGTATTTCTTGAAATAAAATCTTCAATTATATCTTCATAATTAATTTTCTCGAAAACATCATTTTCAAATGCTATCATTGCCAACCCATTGAGTCTTTCTTGTGTCATAGTAGAACGCAAGTAGGACATCAACAACTTAAGTTTAGAAAAGATCCTTTCCGCATATGCAACAGTAACCGAAATGGTTAACAAAATTCTATATGCAATAATAGCATTAGGATAAAAGGGACGCTTTTTCAAAAACTTCATAATATCAAGAGGACCCATAGATTCCTTGAGTAAATCTTGGATGGAAATTAACTCCCCAAATAATTCCTGCGGTCGCTGCTAATGGCCTTGAACTTTGACGGCCCTGTGCTAATACCTAGATGGCACTTGGCCATCGACGGCCCTGTCTTCGATCCAACGGCTCGCAGTTACAGCTCAGACGATCGATCCATGGCTGGCAACAGCAGATCCGTTCGGGAGGCGGGCGATGGACATCCATTGTCCGAAAGTAAGGGTATGTATAATAAGATCATTCTAGCTGATTTTTAGCATGCATATATTAGCTTTGGTGTATGTAAAAGAGTGAGTAGCTAGCTTTGCCCGAAAGCATAAGTAGATTATTTATGTACAAGAGAGAAAAGATAACTATTGCGCAACTTTTAAAAATAGTTAATGTATAATTTAGCTTTTAATTTAATATTAGTCTGTAATAAATTTTGCTACTGTTTTTGCTCCAGGCGAGCCCGAATAACAGGTGACAGTGCCACACTTGACAAATGACGATTGACAGCCTCCTTTTTTACCTCCATCCAGTCGATCAGGACGCCGGGCTAGCAGAGCCTATCTGAACCGGCCGAAGAGCAGCCAGCCAGCCAGATAGGCTTCCGCCCACGGAAACGTCTCTCTCTCTCTCTCTCTCTTCATTGGCCTTTCCAATTTTCCATTCCATTATCCATCCAACCCATGGCCTCCCGGCTCCTTAATTTGCGCATATATATAAACGCACGCGCCCACAGAGGCAGATGGGGGCTTGCATTCAAAGTTTTCGTGTGTGCCCATTGCATTGCAGCGAAGCGCTTGCTTGATTCGTACCACTGGTAGGCTAGGCACACGATGGGAGAGCCTTGCAGGGCTGTGCATGTCTCTCATGAAATAGGCCAAGGAGGAGAGGACGGTGGCGGCGGCGGCGGAGATGACCGGGTCTCTGAGACGGAGGGGAGCTTGGAGTCCGGGGTCGTGTCCAGCGAGTCGCTGTGCTCGTCGAGGTCGAGCCTGACCGACGACGACGCGACGTCGCCCCTGACGGGTGATCGTAAGTCGTCTTCCTCCTCGTCGTCGGACTCGATGCAGCTGGACGGGGACGGGGACGGCGGCGGGCCGCTCTACGAGCTGTCGCCGCTGCTGGCGCATCTTCCTGTCAGGTACCTGGATGGATCGATGTCTCAAGTAGTATATTATTTATGATACATGCCGGTAGCATCCATGGCTCTCTTATCATGCTTCGCTACTGATTAACTTGCAATCAACGGCCTCTAGAACTAATTATCAGGATAATTCAGTATCTGTGTTTCGGAACGCAATATTCTTGAAGATTGACAGAGAAAAGACTAGTTTTCGAAAGTGATTTAGGTAATGTGCTTGCGAGAAAAAAAAATGCATCACATGATGTGCAATTGGGTATTCAGTCTCTGCATTCACTAGTACAGAGTTTATGAGATTCTTTTTTCAGAGAGAAACGGTTGGAAACTTGAGATAGCCTGTTTCTTGTTCCAGATTGTGCTGTTGTTGTGAAAAAGTTTCAAGCTACAGAATTCGAAGAAAATTGACATCAAATTTTATTCAGTCATCCATGCATTTCAGCACTTATTGTTTCAGTATTGTAGAACAGCACAGCGCTAGCAAACTAACAGCTAGATGTCTGAAGAGTTGTTTAATTCGTTATCTATAAAAGTTCAATGCATAGATGCCAAACGCATTGATATATCTGACAAGTGAAGTTCACTTACCACAGGACAGGACTGTCCAAGTACTACCAACGCAAGTCCCAGTCCTTCGCATCCCTGTCAGATGCCAAATACGTGGAAGATCTCGCAAAGAAGACCATCCCTTACAACTATGCTGCTGCGGGGCTAGGCGCCAACAGGTCGTCGAATTCGAGGAACGTCCCAGGGCTGCGCAGCAAGACGATTACCAAGAAGACGCCGAGGGGTTCATCCCGTCGCCTTCTGTCAAGAGCAAGAAACACAAGACTCTTGCATGGCTGCAGCAAACCACCTGCGTACCAGAGCAAGAAAGATCTTTACAGTTTCTAGCTAAAGGCAATGCAAGGTCTTGCAAAATAAAATAATATGAGATTTACCAGAGATGGGGCACTTAAGCACTGGAGTTAGAATATCTTCAGTTTCCAAGTCTTTGTCAGTAGAGCTTTCTGCAATTGAAGTTTCCAGAAGCAAGTTTTGCTTAGTTTTCCTTAAGCAAGTTTTGCTTAGTTTTCCTTTCTTCTGTGACCAATGTTGTTTCTGTATGCTTGGTCTAATCTGGTCCTTCTGGGTGATGCTAGGGTCAATGTTTTAAAAGGTTGAACTAACAGCAGAACACATTATAATCAACAAAAGTTTAATCTGGAGACAAGAATAATACAATGAGCCTTTTGGTTTAATAGCAAGTAATGGCTGAATACTTCTCAAACACCACATAAATTCACTAAAAAACATGACTTGTAAATTCACTTTAAGAAACAACATATATTTGACAGGCACAAATGTAGACGCTTAATTGACATTGCATCCAATTGAAACTAGATGCATCTTACAATTTGCATCACCACAAATGCTTATCATAATATGGGAAAGGATACATTGTTGAGAGCAAAAGATCCAATACAAAACCATCATTGGGCAAATGCAATGTCCCGAACCCCGGTGGGACTTTAACATGTTTGGAGATTTAGTCGAGCATTTATGTCCAAAATGACGATTCATGAATTTTTAACAAATTATTAAAACAGACAAATGAAAGATGTTCCAGAGCGGGACCATAAAAATGGTAGGAACTACGCAAAGAATATAGCTATTTCCTCCACTGTTTTCACCTTATAAAATCAACTTAGAAAGTACATTGGGTTTGGAAGTTTGAAAGATCTGGTTGCCATTGGCAATCCTATCAAATCACTCCACTGATCCCCAGAATTTCCAAGTATCTTGAATCCTTCAGCTTCCATTGCCGCCCGTCTCTCTGATTTGAACTGCACGGCAGTCTTGCCAATATCATTGGGTTGCCTGTAGCATGAGTATCCTTTCAATTAATGAAAACAGAGGATGGTGATTTACATAATAATAACTTCACCTATTTTTAAGTTCCTCTGCCAAAAAGAATTTCTATTAATCCTTGTATTGAAGAAAAATTCTCACATTCCTATAGTTAAACTGTGAAACATTTCACTGGAAATTTCCGAGAGAAATTTTACAGTACATTACTGGTAGTATATAATGTGTAGTAGAAATCGCATCTAACCGTTGACTTGTTAAGGGTGTTTCTACTACTCTACTACCGGATGAAGTATAAGTGAACTCTAGTTAATCTTATCCATTGGATCGAAAAGAATGAACAGTTCATATTCAATGTAGTGTATTGCAAAAGAGCTCATTTCCGAAGCCTTGGCCTATTTGACCCATTACACACTTATTTTTTTTGGCATGTTTGGCCCCTGTTTGAACGAAATTGCAAATGTAGTCCCCATGTCCGACCGCTGAAGCAACAACAGGTGATGCATGTCATCTACCGTGCTCCTCTACCATAGCAGGAAACTGACACCGCAGCATCACCCTCGACTGCAGCAATGTGCAGACAACACGGTAGGTGGTGGTATTTGAGCACAGCAGCAACTTGCTGCGGTAGTGATCCGTAGCACGAGCGCGGGCTTGGCCCTTGACACTAGCCACGGGAGGCATGCAAGATGTAATCAAGGCATGGTATGCATGATTTGTGGGCTTAATTGTTTAAGTAGTTCATTAAATATGCCTGCATGCAGATCAGAGAAAAGAATTGGAGCTACCGCCGCTGCTTCTCGTTGTCCACACTACTTGCCGTGGTCCCATGGCGTAGCAGGTCCTCCCGTGGTACTAGATTGTGGTAGGAGAACTAGATTGTGGTAGGAGACACGCAAAAAAATGTGTGTAAAGGGGCCAAATAGCCAAAGCTTCAGAATTTCCAAGGGAAGCCCGTGGACATGTTCTTGTCAAAATGCCCCTTGGACTTCAGTAGTTCACAATGTACTCCATCTGCCTTCCGAATACAATTTTAAACCCCCTTGGCCCTTCTCTAAAGATATCATTTTAGAAAGGAAAAAGTCCATTTTTCAACCTTCAACTATGACCCAAGTCCAATTTTAAACCCTCAAATGTAAAACCATCTAAAACACAACCCATAACTATCAAAACTGTCTAGAATACAACCCAGAACCATTCTAGAGTGGTTTTGCCCCAACGAGGTGCGTACTTGGATCTGAGTTGGCAAAGGTTCACTGACATGGCACATTGGCCAACAAAAAGATAAAATTAATCAATAGTGGACCCAAGGGTCCCACATGTCAACCTCATCTCCTGTTTCTTCTCCCCTCTTCCCTCTATCCCATTCTCTTTCTTCTCACTGCACAAGTGATCACTTTTCTAGGCCCTTTTCCCTCATTTTTTTTGCAAATTTGGCTCCCTCCTAAGCGGAATTGCAAATATAGCCTCCTCTCCCACCGCGGAAGGCGCGATAGGCGACACCTGTCCCCTGCTGCGCCCAAGAAGCACGGGAGCCAGCGGGTGAGCGCGGTAGCAGGCGCTGTTGTGCAGGAGCAGGGGGCTGCTATGATGGGCGAGCGCAGGAGCTGCGGACGACGAGCATGGGAGGGAGGCTGCCATGGCCGACAAGCGTGGGAGGAGGCTGTCGCGGCGGGGGAGCGCGGGAGGGGGGCTATCGCGGTGAGGAGGGGGCTATATTTGCAATTCCGCGAGAGAGAGAGAGAGAGAGAGAGAGAGAGAGAGAGAGAGAGAAATTTGCAAAAAAAAAAAAAATGAGGGGAAGGGGACTAGAAAAATTACCACTTTAGAGCCTGATCTCAATCGTCGGCAACCGCTGTCGTACGACTACCTAGCCCAACAACACCGACTGTTCCTACAGCTCTTTTTTTCCTCTCCACCAAATCTCCCCTCTTCTTTTTCTCTTCCTCCAACAGGTCGAGGAGGCGGCCCAGCGATCGGCGTGCCCCAATTTGGATTCATTGGGTAGAGGATGCAGCCCAGCGATCGGCAACCTCGACCTCTCCGTTGGTCGGATGCCTGGTACCTTCCGCATCCCACCACCTGCTCTTGCTGCCCTCCCTCACGCCAATGCATCACCATCACCGTTGGCCACAAGCTCCAACACCATCGCCATCCTCGGGCTCCACTATCACTGTCGTCATCGAGGGGTGCCAACGCTGTCTCGAGGTCCACTGCCGCCGCCACTCCTCTATTTGCACCGTCGCTGGCCAAATCTGATGCCTAAATCCTCGAGGTCCAGAAGCGCTTGGGTGAGGCAGCTGGAGGCATTGTCGTTAAGGTGGTTGAAGAAGAGGAAGCCTCGGTCCAGTTAGGCAATGAGCTCACAATGCCGGAGCGTTGTGCTCCTTCAAGCCTCCTCTACACCGCCGCGTCGCTGCCGCCATGGTGGTGGTTTGGTGCGAGCAAGGTGGTAGTTGGTGGCACTGGCGGCGAGAGGAAGGTGCATGAGAGAGAGAGAGAGAGAGAGAGAGAGAGAGAGAGAGAGAAGGGAAGGGATGGTGATGTTTCTGCTTACGTGGATGCCATCGTATTTATCTTTCATTTGCTAACTAATTATACTATGCTGACTGTGCTACAACATGAACATAAAACCAGACCACGTGGCAAAACCACCAACGAAACCAGCTTGGGGGGTAATCTGCTCTGGTTTAGATAGTTAGGAGATAGAAAGCGAACGGTTTTAAGAATTGGTGCTTGAAAATCGGACCCAAGCAATAGTTGAAGGTTAAAGACTTTTCCCTTTTAAAACAAGGTTCTTGCAGAAACTGGTTCGATCCAACTAAGATGACTTGTATAACACATAGCAAATAATAACGAGTAACCAACTTTCTTGATAAAGAGTTGCAGGAAGTACCTCAGTATGAGTTTTTCCCATGAATGGTAGCCAGCAAACAAAAGATTTTCTTCTGTGGCATTACGCTGGAATTCACTTCGGCCAGTCAAGACGATGATATGGAAACCAAGTCCCTGCAGCTCATTGTACAGTTTCAAGCTAGATGGTAACGCAGGTGCCTTTGCTACATCTACCCATTCATCAAATGAGGTCTCATTGAATTCCTGCAAGCTACAAAATCAGGGACGTGTGAGAAAACAAGGTACCAATCTTTTTCAACAGAACTACAAACATGACCATGCAGTCCTTTATAAACAGCCAAATTATGCAGCCTTTCAAAAAAAAAAAGAAGCTACCGGTCGGATGAATTAAGAAACAAACCATGTCCCACAAAATTTGACAGGAAGGATCTAAAACCTACTTGCACAGAGTATTCTACTACATTGGATTTGCAGAACTTTTAATATAAGATACAGTCAGGTACTTCAACTTCCTTATCAATCAAACAAACGCAACATAATATAAAGTCTGCATTGGAACTTAATTTACAAACCAATTTTCTTTTCAAAGCGTATTTCAGTTCAGAGTACTAGCAAATTTTGGGGACGAGTTTTATGTAACAATGCCCCTGGCAAACGAGGAAATCGCATCAATTGTTTTTAGATGAACAAATCACATCTATTGTTGCTCTGCGCGAGACTAAAATTGAAGTCACCCCAGAATATGCCTTTGTGTTGGCACTTGGCACATTGCTATAGTACTATGACATCCAGAAAATTTTGCTCCGAATTAGCAAGTATAATGAAAAAAAATGTTAAAAAGACCTTTGCTTGTGGCAAGCGTATACACAATTCTTACTACCTTAAAATTTGTTTAGTGTCAAATACCCAAATCCATCGTCGTCCGCACGAATTCGCATTGGATTTCGACGGTTTGCCAATCACGAACGCAAGAATGGCCGCTCCTTAATTTGTGCACGAACAGTCGATGGAAAGAAAACAACAGAGCTGGGTTTGGGCCAATTACCCCCATCCGCTGACGGCGTAGTAGGGCGCGTTGGAGAGCAGCGTCTCGTCGACGTCGAACACCCACGCCGGCCTGGTGCCCCCCTCGCTGGACGTGAAGACAAGGGCGGCGAAGGCAAGGGAGTCGGCGGCGGTGACGGCGGAGTCGGACGCGTAGCGCTCGCCCTCCATGTACCCGCGCACGAACGCCCCGCAGCGGCCCGGCACGGCGCTCCAGGGCCCCGCGTTGCCCGTCTCCACCGACAGCCTCCAGCTGTCGCAGAAGAGCGCGTCCGCGTCGTCGCCGTCGCCGTCGCCGGAGGAGATCTCGGCGGTGGGGACCTCCGGCACGGTGCGGAGGACGGCCTTGGATGCGACAGCGCCGGCCGCCGCCGCGAGGATCGCGAGGACGAGGAGGCGGCGGCGCATCGTGGGCGGGGTTCCGTCGGGGTTGGGGTCTCGCCGGCGGCGATGGATGGTGTGTCACTGGATTTGGCGACTGCCAGAGCCGGAGAGGTGGGAGTGGGCCCAACGGGAATACTATTTCGTTCCGATGGCGTCGCCGTGGGGCTATAGTACAGAGAGACGTGGTGCCGTGTTGGGCCGGTCCGGCACAAGTTTATCATGTTTCGTGTCTAATTTGTGTTGGATTGTAACGGTCCGTCGTGCCTATTGTGCTGGTTTGGCTCGTTTTCGGCGAGCCCAGGCACAGCCTATTTATGTTTTGCGCCTATTTCGTGCCGTGGCGTTTCAGATCCAGTCCATTTACACTATTGCGATGAATGGAAAGGAGACGGAGACACACGATACTCAATCTTTTGATTCTCTACTTGTTGCTCCCTCTCAACTTTGATATATATATATATATATATATATATATATATATATATATATATATATATATATATATATATATATAGCACTACTATGTATTTGGCTTTCGAAATGGTACATTTCGGTACCGATCTATAGCACATCTCTATATATATATTTATAACTATACACATGCTTAATTATATGTATATCAAAGTTCACTTATAAAATTACTTCAAAATACATAGTAGTACTATAAAGTATAACATATAGTTCAATAGACTATATTATTAATTTCACTAATACTACTGGTATTAACCGATATCGATGTTGGTATGGTTGGTATCGGGCCGATTTGATCAGTATCAAGATCGGTACAATACAGAGGACTATTTTGTACTGATTTAGGTGACGAAATGGTACATACCAACCATTCTGGCTGGTATGTACCGGTATTGTTAATTATGCTTCCATTCCACAACTATGCCGCCAAGGTGAATTATTTTAAAACCAAATAAACCAACCGATTTAGCCGAAAAAGGAAATGCCTAACCCAGCTTGCACTCGTCCTCCAGTTCCAGACAGTGCAATTGCAAGATTTACAGATACGTGCATGATGATGATCCTTAATCGTACAATTTTCTGGACACGTACGGGTGATTACCTGATTCCTTGCAGACATCTCAATTTTTACAATGCTCTGCACACTGCACAAGTGCAAATCACAAGTCACAGCAGTTATTTCACAGGACCAGGAGCTCTTGTGTTGGTAGTTTAGAAACATTTGGTTTAGAGGTGTTTGGACGAAGGGATTGCTTTGAACTTTTTTAGGAATTGATTTAAGTCTAAACTAAATCATAAGTATCGGGATCCAAATCCTCCTATCCAAACAGGCCCTTGCTCGCAAAAACCCTTTTCTTACTGTAGCCGCGCCGGACCCAACCTATTTGGCAGCTCGTTCCTGATATCAGATCAAGAAAGTTTGGTCCTGCAACGACAGCCAAAAGAAAGGGAGGTTGAGGAAATTAATGGACGGTTAGATTTGAGTTTTACTATCACTATTTACTACTTATGTTATCCACCGTAAAATTCCTCTGACCAGGAGCTTAATTGACAATTAGTACCACCAGTGGATTACTAGGTAGTACTCTCTACTGTCTCACCAGTTCATCTTGGCGAAGATCTTGTCCAGGTGGAACAGGTGCTTCCTCACCCGGTACACATGCAGCGTGTACAAGACCGCGGCGCAGGTCAGCAGGAAGAAGGATAGCACGATCAGCTGGCTGAAATCCTGTTTAGAGTTTAAGCCATCATCTTATGCTTCGTCTTGTCATCCAACATTACATGATATAGTCGTACAGATGGTACGTAGTACATGGCAACAACGAAAAAGGAGCAAAATTTGTCGATCTGATGCTACCCTGGGGTCTGAGATGATGATGCCCATGATGTAGGTGAGCAGGTCGAACGCGGACTGCAGCGAGTTCTGGACCCCTCCAACCACGCACCGGTCCGACTCCGAAACTTGGTCCTGCAAAAATGAAAGGGTTTTGATCGGATGTTTTATTTAGCAACTATCATTCAAATTCCTAGTAATTGGATTTGCTTTCAGATCGATGCACACCCCCCTAAATTCGAGGTGAGTTGATCCTACAGACGTGTGTTTTAATCGTACGGTCTAAAGTTTGAATGTTTTTTGAGATAAAAACATCCGGATGATACCTATACACTCCCGAACAAGACAAATACTCGGGCAACAACAATCGAAAGTGGTGTAGTAGGAGGTCGATAGTGTCGGCTGCCTCGACTGTAGTACCTGCATGAGCTGCATGACCGCCAGGTCGAACATCCAGAGGCCGAGGCGCGACGCGGCGACGCCGGCCATGAGCATCCACGCCGACGCGACGCCGCCGCCCACCCAGATGGAGCCGACGCACACCAGCAGGCAGCACCACTGCATCCAGACGGACCATAGCCCTGTCCGAAGCGTGGACACCCACGAGTGCACGACGGGGTACAGCAAGGTCGCCGCGATCCCGACGATGGCGCTGAACCCCCGCGCGAGGCTGATCGCGTACGCGGGGATGCCCTTCCAGTCCAGAGTCGCAGTCATCAGCGTGCCGAAGCTGCAGGACCAAGCAGGAAACGCATGCAATTGCAGCCAGCGTGATACCGGAGTGATCAAGGCTGTACTCACATCGCCTTGCAGCAGCCAATCAGCTTAATTAATTACCTTAGGACGTTGAAGTAGAGCAAGGCAAGGGCAGCCCCAGGGAGCACCACCTCCTGCCTCATGTACACAACCCAGGACTCCCAGCAGGGTATGATCGAGAGCTGATTCGTCGCTCTCACCCTCAGGTTCAGCGCGCCCTGCACCTCCTCGTCGGCCGGCGCTGCAACCTCCGACGACGGCAACACCGCCGCGGTCGTATCCCTCCTCAGCTGCTGGCTGTCTTCGCTGAGGGCGGGCACGCCGTTGTACACGGAGACGAAGAGCCAGTACTGCAGCCACACCGAGACGACGTTCCACAGCGCTAAGGCGATCGCGGAGGCCTGCACGGATACGAAGCTGATGATGAATCCCGATAGGACCGGGGCGAGCAGCTTGCAGCTCAGGTCGATCCTCCGGATCACCGAGTTGATCTTGGTCAGCAACGCCGGTGGATGCCCGCTGGAGATCACCACCACCCTGCATGCAGCAATTCTTGAAAAAAAAAGTTGCAGGCTTTCATTTATTCAGAAAACGAATCAGGCTCCAGGAAAAATCATCGTGGTTAGAACGAAGGAATTCTACAGGAAACAGTTTAATTCCAGCAGGAATCAGGAAAAATTCCCGTGCTCCAAATCAGGTCTAAGAAAGGAGTAAGGAGAGCGTGAGGGCTAGCCCGTTCTTGTTCGATACATAGGTACAGAGGTAAACGTTACCATTCCCTCTCGATCAGTATGGTGCCGGCAAGAGTAGAAAGCGCGGCGAGCGCGCCCGACACGTTGGTCACGACGACAAGCGCCATGAAAGCTGGGAAGCTTGTCGCCTTCAGGTTGTCGTAGACGAGCAGGCCAGTCACGGAGACCCCAGCAACGATGAACGATAAGCTTTGGACTACCAGCCAGAAGCTTAGAACCTGCAGCACAAAGCAATTCATTGAGCAGCGACAGTAATAAGTACAAAACGATCGATCGCCGCACCTGAAGGTAGGTGAGCCTGTCGACGAGCGTGCCGACCATGGGGCCGAACACGGCGACGGAGGAGGACTCCACGACGCCGTAGATGGCCGTGAAGAGCAGCGAGTCCGGCCGGATGTGGATCATGTAGAGCCCCACCGAGAACTCCCACATCCTTCAAGGGAAGGGACACACACGATCGATGAGCTAATTAACCAGCTAAATTGGACTACTATGAATTGAATTAGCCGAATACTAAATGCTCTTCCGTGATCACAAAGTGATTAGCACACCCCGATCTGCCTAGCAATCCCTCCATGGATTGGATAGCAATAGTGCTCGATAGTATTTCTTTTCTCAGCACAAGAAAAAACATAGTACTTCATCGTTTTCCTGATCGATATGTTCATTCATGATTCATGCATAGAACCGGACAGGACGAAGATACATGCCAGATTTTTTTTCCGAAGGAAAAAAAAACGAAAAAAGGACATTTAAAGAGCGACGAATCGAGCAGGATCCATGCACCTTGCACCCCATCTGGCAAGGAAGTGACCAACGTAGAGGCGGCGGAGGAGGGAGGCGTCCAAGAGCTCGTCGTCTTCGTTGTGCTCATCAAGAAGAGGCGCGATTTGACCACTCCCAACCTCCTCCATGCTAGCGCCTTGATTTGCTTACTAGCTACTACTCTGGAGATGACGACTAGCTAGGGCTCTCTAGCTAGATGGTCATGGGGGCAGGCCAGGGCCTGATCACTCCCACCTCACAGAGAAGGAGACGGCTGGTGCAGATCGAGGAGGAGTGGAACATGCAAGAGCAAGAATCAAGACAACCATCTCCAAGTCGAAAGACTTAAAAAAAAAAGACGGACGACGTGGACACTACCTGTCAAATCAATCGAGGTCCTTCGCATGCCACGCTAACCTCACGGTCAATTAAGTGGGTGTTTGGGTTGTTAAAATGGAAAAATTGATAAAATGCCACTCCTAACAAGTGGCTTCGCTAAAAATGCCACTCCGCTGTTGTTGACATGTGGGACCATCTGTGTCTATGACAGTGGTCCAGAGTGATATTTTAGCGATACCACTTATTGAAAGTGGCATATATGCCAATCTCCCGTTGTAAAATGTAGTTGTTTATCCGTACCGATTGATACTATGTTCGCAGGAACATATAAACAAAATAAAAGTACACATAATATTTATGGAGGTAAAATACTCTCTCTTTATTAGATTGATTTTTCTGTATAATTTAAAGGGGCAAAACCTCTGGAGATCAATTCAGATTTGCCTAGTTGTTTATCCGTACCAATTGATACCATGTTCGCGGGAACATATGAACAAAATAAAAGTACACATAATATAAGGGGGTAAAATACTCTCTCTTTATTAGATTGATTTTTTTGTACATTTAATGGGGCAAAATCTCCGGATATTAATTCGGATTCGCCTACCAATTGATAGAGTCCTTTCATACTGGAACAGAGATTTTATCCATATCATAACAGTTTGGATCACATGATTAGAAATAAGTTTTTCAGAGAACCGATTTTAGTAGGATTTTTAGGGAAATGGTTTTAAGTTGTTATTATGCTGTCGTGGATTTACATATATATTGTCTGGACGAAAGAATTAAAACGAGTTTAAGTTACTATTTCATTTGGTTAACTGGTGAGTACCCCCTCCATTTATTTTTGTAAGCGTGATTTGACTTGGTGCGGTCTTTAAAGTTGAACTTTAACCATTAATTTTTTTTTATAATACTTTGTTCATTGCTACAAAATCATAACAATAGGAAAGTGCTTTCAAATACGAATATAACGATATCATTTTTATGTCATATAATCTATATATTGCTGGATATATATTGTTGGACTACTTGTTAGTCAAAATTTACAAACTTAGAATCTCGAAATGCTTGTGCGCCTTATAAAAAAACAATAGAGGGAGTAAGGCGCGGGGTGTGCGCAGTGCGTGGCACGAAGGGTGCAATTTCGTTGAGCCAGGGCGTCTAGTCGTTTTTCATAAAACGTGGAATTCAGGTTTTACGGAAAAAAACAAGTTTTTCTTGTACACCAGTTAGTTACATTATCCAAACAAAGTTTTCCTTTTAAGTCGGGCTAAAGCCTGTATAATAACAAAATTTACTATTTACTCTATCTCCATTTATGTCATATAGAGTAAGCACTAAAGCCAGTCTATATAATTACCATTTCTAAAGGTTTCTCTAGATACTGTGCAATAATTATCTCTCCTCTCTTATACATAACTATTCTGTATTGTTTTCCGTATGACACTAGCTACCGCACGAGAGCTGACTCTTTTATCTCTCATCTTTTTTTATTTTTCCACATAGGATAAAAGTGATGTGTACTTGCTCTAAAAAGATCTGGTTTTCGCTAAATGCGAGATCCAAACAAGCCTAAGAAGATACATATGCGGATACGTGCGTGTGGGGTACACCGTGCAGCACGTCATTTGGCGATAAATGTTGCGTAAAAACGACAAAACGGCGAAATATGCGAACGAGAACAACCTCTATAAAACACAACGCATTCTGGGCTGGATGGAGTAATTGGTACTACACAACAGATGTTGACATGGCGCACGCAGCACATATAGCAGCACATCAAAGCCAGATTAGCCCTCAGTTGATTAACACTAGTAACCTGCGGTCGATAGAGCCCTACCCATTATTATTACAGAAAAACTAAAAAACGGTATACCGTTGCAACGGTATACCTCTGAAACCCATGAAACTTATGATTTTTTGCACTGAAACTCATGAAACTTAGCACTAAAAACTGATAAAACATGAAACTGATGAAACTAAACACTGAAACTCATGAAACCAGCACTGAAACTGATAAGTTTCATAAGTTTCATGGCTATACCGTTGCAACGGTATACCGTTCCCTAGTCACTCTCTTATTATTATACCCCCATATATTTCCGGGAGGTTTGAAGTCTCCCCAGCCTGTTCATGTGTCATCCTGCTATTTTCCGAAAATGTTCCTTCTTTCTTTTAATTCATGAATAGATCCCTATGAATTTACGAATAGTTTAAAATCTCGCTGCGATTTCGAAAATGTGAATCCTTGCCCTACCTGGTTCAACCGGCATGCGTCGCGCCTGCTCCTTGAGTTTGTCCTTACTCTCATTCTTTTACGTTTCAACCTGACTCACTCTTACATAGATCTGGTCAGAGATTCGCTGCTCTGGTCTCTGGCTACCTGCTCTGCAATACACTAGCATTATGTTAACAAATCTGCAGCAAACGCTGGTCAACACCACACTAGTATATATTGTATACAGCAGTGTTAACTACCATATTTGTAAGCCGCTTGATGTTTAGCTAGTTAACGACGCTATATAGTTTTTTGAATTGAGATGCTACTTAACTGATGGATGCAATATGCTGGTTAAATCCTATACAATGGAGATGATGGTCGTGCTAGCTAGCAAGAAAGGCAAGAACGAGTTATATCTGATTATCTGACCAAGTTGATTGTTATAGCTAATAGTGAGTTTTTTGGCATCGAGAAATGGGGTTATATAATTAATGTTGATCGATCATAGATCCAGTCAAGATGAGGCTCTGCAACGCACATCTGCATGCATGCATTCAGTTTATGCTTATGCAGGTCCTCGATAAGCTTCAGAGTTCTGAATCTCTAATCTACAGGCAGCTATACATACAAAGTCTAGGACTCTTATTCCCTGGGAGTAGTGCTGCTGCAAACTCACCTGTTCGGCTGTTCCAAGCAAATAAGACGCTGTGATATCAGTGAGTTGTTGAAGGGCCGACCTGACAGAACCAATGGTGGGCACATGCCATTGTCATGGTCAAATCTTGCTGCTTGGAAATCAACCGAAGTGCATAGTTTGGCTGTTTTGTCTGTCAGTTGAGAAGTACATGAATGATAGCTAGATTCCTATAATTTCGGCATTCTGCATCTTATCAGTCTAGACACAGGGTGCAGCTCTCCGTAATGCAAACTGATAAATTGTGCAAACACACAATCTGTCCTTCTCCCCATGATAGCTCGCAATGCTAGCTATTAGTCATCTCTCAATGCACTCATTTCTGGCACAGAGAGACACAAGGCGATGCATGTCAGGTGTTTAGCAGAATATCAAACTTCTCACTGATTAGAATTACTAGGTAGATATGTGCACTACGTTGTGCCTATTATAAGATCATTTGTTTGACAAAGATAAAGCATAAAATGGATTAGAAATCACAAGCAACTCATGTAAGCAACGAACAACAAATCTATAAATGAGCTAGCATTAATACATCTAAAAACTAATGTGGCCCGTATTCGAACATAATGCTTACCAATAGCCAAAAGAAAGAAAGAAAGAAAGGGGAAAAAAGAGATAAGAATTATGTTGTAAAGCACAATGCCCCTGTTGGAACTAGCTTTGCACCTCAAACACACTATGAATTGAGGAACAACCAATACAATCATCGGATCAAACTAAATAGCCTAATCAAGCGAGATGCATTCATGGGTACAGGCTGACTATAGCAAATGATAAAAACAAATGTTGCTCATATAGGTATTTGTTGGATATTATTTTTCATCAGCCTCGGTTCAACATCAATCATAATTTCTTTTATTAAATATACCATTTATGCTATCCATGGTAATTAACAAGAAAGACAAACCATCTCTGTCTTCAGCTTGTTGGAGCTGCGCAAATAGCAAATAGAGCTAATATAAAGAGCCAAAGTATAGTGTGCCTAATACCAGCTTAGTATTTTGAAGTTTAGTGAAGAAGTAGAACCCATCATACAGGAATGGATAGACTGCAGATGATCCTGAGGTAAGGTAAGACCTCCACCACCACATGCAGGGGCGATGCCAGGATTTGGATATAAGGGGGGGGGGGGCAATGTCGACAACAATCAGAGAAAAGTATAGCATATCGATGTTTTTTTAACACACACACACACATATATATTATAATATAGGATCCATCGCAGCAAACAAACAAAGGTACATAACGACCAACATATATTGAGATACAAAATAAAGTTAAAGGTCTGCTATCTGGCACCAGCATAACTTGAATAACAAAATATGGTAGCATTTTTTTTTTTTTTGCAATACAGAAGTTACACCTCTATTAACTACTGCTGATTGCCAGTGAGACAATTGGGTAGTTGCATTGTTATTTTGGCAAATGGAAGTTGGTAATATGGAAAAATGATATTTGTGGGGTTTTTTTTTGAAGTCTTGCATTGGTCAATCAAGGACTTGACCTTGCAAGCATTTGAAGTGGGCTAAACATACAACCACATATCTGATATAGGATAGACCTAGCTAACTAATTTATAATGTCTAAATTTCCGTATTGTCGTGGTGGTGTGGGTTCTGGGTGCACATGTAGACTCACATGGCGCAAGGGGGTGTACGCTTAGCCATGCTTTAGATTGGGATATGAATAGATGGTTTTACTGTTCGCAATGAATTTAAACATTTGACACATTAGAAATAATTATTGGAAATGTTGGAATATTGTGATCAATGATATTTTCTTCTTATGGAAATAAAACTATGATTTTGATGCTAGCGATTATTGGCAATAGCTGAAAGTGCATATAACATGTATGTAGATAGGAGGAGATTTATCGTCCGGGTCGATTAAGGACCGAGCTATTGAATTGTTTTCATGCTAAGATAATCGCGCAACCACTAGTGCTGGTATGGGACGGCCTTAAATTATTAAATTACTTAGAGCTAGCTTTGCACATTAGAAGGCTGGAGAAGTACGGGCATTCCGGGTAGGTTTGCTCGAAGGGACGTCCACACCGAGGTGATTTGGAACAAATGTTTACCGATACAATGGTATACAACTTGCTATGAAGGAGAAATGGTTATTGATTTATATTGAGCTCAAAATTTTTATGATTTTTGAGAATGTTTATTTCTGCCGTCATAGTAAAGGCATATCGTCACTGGGCTGGTGCAAAGCTAGGGCTAGATATGTAACGGTTATGTATGATCTCTTTGCGGAACACCAAAGGAAGTGTGTTAATTATGCATTGCAAAAAGAGCTGATCATTCATTGTAGATAAAGCTGTACACCTCTGCAAAGTTAAAACTAATCGATTAGTCGCGCTCGCGGTCATGAGCAATTGGTAAAGTCATCATATAGTTAGACGTTTTGATATTTTTATAAAATGAATTGGTAAGTTTACCCCTACGAATGATTCAATGCTTGCCATGTGTTGGTATTTGTGGTTATTTCGGGAAGTCTTGTCTTGGTCAATTAAGGGCATAATCTTGCAAGCATTTGAACTAGGCTAAACATACAATCACATGTCTGGTATGGGACAGACCTAGCTAATTAATTTATAATGTCTAGATTTTGGTACTGTCATGGTGGTGTCGGTTCCGGGTGTACGGGTAGACTTGCATGGCGCAAGAGTGGGGGCTCTGTAAGTGGTAACCAGTCCCTACAGTATTGAAACCTCAGCGAGTAGTACTGGGTTTAAACAGGGCATTGTAAAGCCTTCGTTATGATTGCTCATTCGCATAATCTTGTATGGCGAGTCACGACAGACGTGGTGAGTTGATTATATCTTGTGGGTAAAGTATATAATCTCTACAGAGTGTTAAACCTATTCGAATAACCGTGTCCGCGATATTGAACAATACTCAAAAATTAAAGTCAAGGGTTATATTTTGATAAAATAAACTTGGGAATGAGGACAGTGTGCCTATTGAATTATGGAATTTGGTCTAAGGTTGTGGAATGGTTTATTGTGAAATAAGTGAGAAATTTATTAATGTAAATATTTGTTTTATTATTTTCAATATAAATATGCTATTCATTTGTAAATGTGCTTTTATTGCAAATTAATCAATTCAACCATTCATTTGGAATAAGCCATGCATATAGTATATTAGACTTGCATTTTGTGCACAACATGTTGATTGCTTTATGTATCCATCCCTTGCAACAATGCAAACACTAGTTGGAGAGGAGTCCATGCCAGCTTTTGAGGAGGAGTACCAGGAGTCGTCGATTCAATCAATTAAGGAGCGAACCTTGTTAGTTGCCTGTAGCATATTGAAGGGTTACTACGAACATTTTATTTCCGCTGCAGTTTCATCTATCTCTTTAGTCTAAGCCATAAAAAACGTATTATTGTAAGGTTGATCATAAGGTCGTTCAACAAGTTATATCAATAGATAATGTACTTTATATTATTTTTGCTGTGTATGATTGTGATATTTCATCTATATTGAGATCGTGTACACTAGCGTGATCCTAAACTAGTGTGAGATACACAGAGAGTCCGAATTTACATATTCGGATCCCGACGTTAATAGTCGCAATGACTTCTGCAGTGTGGTTTCACTGCTGCCATTCCCTCGGCAGATGGTTCCCCCACATCGCTTTTGCGCCCCCACCAACCTCTCCGTTATCTTCCTTCCATTGCCCCTTGCTGGCCACCACAACCACAGCCAGCGGTACTCCCACCGTCACTGGATTAAATTAATTTCCTTTATCCTCGGAAAAATAAGTTGAATTAAGTTCATGCACGACACATTTGACTTTGCACCACAATTAATTCCAACCAGAAACAATTCCTCGCCTAATTCACTGAAGTCACATGTAGGAGCGTGTTCTATGCATCGCAATATTCACGTATGTTAATGCGCAACAACAACCATCACCTTTAGCATCTTCTATTGTACTGGTATTGAAAGGACATGGAGGAATTGGCAGAATCACAGTTTGGAAGAATCTGAAAAAGACAGTATCAGGACCATGCACGCCGTGCTTAATTATATTCTTCCTCCACTACACATGCGAAAATTCTCTCGCAACTTCGATCCTGACAGATGCCACAATCTAAATAAACACATGCATGCAGTTCTAAGTATTGGCCAATGGTCCAATCAAAAATATTTTACAAAAGTTCCAAAAAACGAGAGGACAGAATATATTATATAGAGAAGCAGTAAGAGGTGAGGTTATGCTTTTCGCTATAGCAAGACATGAGACATGATAAGCTTTTCCTTGCCCCTAGCTAGCTCTCTTCTTTTGCATGTGACAGTATCACAAAAGAATATGGGTAACATTTATTCCCTCTCATGCATGTCACTGAGGAGATTTTGGAACCAAAGATATTCCTTAGGAAAAAGAAAGATTTTGGAACTAATTAAAGCCATCACCTTACCTTGCAATCTTTACGGTTTCCTTGTACAGGGAATATATCTTGACAATTGTGTATCTGGCAAAACTATAGAAAATTCAAACATGTAAAAAAAAATAGACCAATTGAATGAAAACATATAATAGCTTTACAAACGGATTCTTTCGTTCTTTTCCAAAATGTTAGCTTCTTTGCTGAATATATGAAAAGGGAAAGGGAAAATGGTGTACACAATTAACCAATCAAGCAATACGATCAGAAAGCAATAAAATGTACGATGCTCCTGATTATTAGACTAGTATACAAATAATCTGACCAAAAGGCCACGATAAACGATGATTGCCGCAATGATTTTGCAACGATCGACGGAGCAACCAACGATTAACCGGCCCTTCCCTTGTGATGTCACATTTGTTTTCTGCCCTCTCCTTTTTCTTTTTCTGTTTCCCTTTTGCTTTTCTGCCAATATCATCTTTGTCTCTTTAGACATGTAAATTTGAGCACTCAAATGAAACTTCCATCGATCCCGTTATCCGGACACATTGGGTGAAGAGAAAGATCAATGTGGAGAGAGAGAGAGAGAGAGAGAGAGAGAGAGAGAGAGAGAGAGAGAGAGAGAGAGGTGTATGTAAAAGCTGGGGTTGGATTTGTTGCAAACTTTTCCTTTTGTGTGTTTCTTGGAAGCCACTCCTCCTACGCTGCTATACTTGAGCTTTTAGTCTTGTAGCCTACGGTGTAATGTATGCTGATCCTATCATGGCAGTAATGATGGTGTCAGGGTTTTGGTTGCCTCTCCAACATTGTCTACTACTCAAGGTGGCTGATGTGTTGCTCTTTTACCCATGATGATCCTGGCTGTCGGATGGCCAGTAGGATGGGTACTGCCATTCAGTGCCCTCCTTACCACCTGATGTTTCCTGAAAAAAAAAGGAAAAAAAACGTGTTACACAAATGGAGGAGTTATTTGTAACATGAAAAAGCTTTTAATTAATTGCCCAACTCAATCTGTCTATCTGATATGTATGGCAACATATCCAGTGCTAATGCCTAATTAGGTGCTAATGTGATAACTCAAGATAGTAGCCATGCATTAGATTGTGTTTGGTGGTCCAGATCAAGGAAGGTGGAAACCCTCTATTCAACTCTAAGGGGGGAATAAACTATAAGGGGTTTTCTAAAAAAGGTTTAAGTGGCAAGTTGGGTTTCCACCTCTGTTAATCTCAGCCATACACGATGGATCTAAGGGCTGATAGTTAGCGTTAGCATGTTAACACATAATGTCTCATTAGCACTAGATATGTTGCTGATATGTATAATGCATTTTTTCACCGTACAGAGTATACCCTCTTTGGTAAATTGATGCCACAAAACGCGTGCAGTTGAACAATTTTCTTCTAAATTAGTTCAGACTCTATCGTCTTTCTAAAAAAGGTTTTGAACAAAAAGTCTTAATTTGTGGATATTTAGATTGTAGTGACAAACTGTATGAATAGATTTGCTCAAAAAAAATACTTTCATTTCATTTAAAAAACATATCTCCATAATATCATAGTTTTATTAAGGTTTTACAAGTATATTGTAATGTAAATTGGCCATCAAAGATGTATTCCAGAGAGATTATCATGATGTCCAAATGGACACAGTTTTGAAACTTAAGGGAGTATTCCATGGAAATAAAAAAAATATTTTCATTACCATAAAGAGAAGCGGCACGAGAAACAAGAAATAAATACGTGGTAACGTCGGATACAATAATTAGATCTAATTCTGTTCCATAAATATATGTGCTCCATTGATCTGAACTTCGCGTGTTCGACGGTAGAAGATGCAGAGAGAGAGAGAGAGAGAGAGAGAGAGAGAGAGAGTTCTTACTCCTCCTTTGGACCTCCTTGAGGTGCAGCCCATGATCACCTCTTCGAGTCCAGAAGTCGACCGTCCATCAAACTTTCGCGGTTGGTGTGGCCGCTCATCCTCCTAATTCGTTTTTTTTCTCAGATCAATCAAACCAAACCGTAAGACTAACCGTACAGAACATCTGACATTAATTTCGCAAGTGTGATGCAGATTAAATCATAACAACTAACTTATACCTGATGATGGTAACTCTCCCCATGATCATACGGCTCCGCCGGCCTGAGCACGACCGAGCCCTGGTGAACCCGCGGCGCCGCCATCAGCGCAGCGATGGGGTCCGTCGCCGTGCTGACGTGGAACGCCGCGGCGGCGGCCACGCGCTGCTGCTCCTGGCCGGCATAGTGATGACGCCGGTGATCGTGCTCGTCGTGATGCTGCCGGTGACGGTGCCCTGGATGCACTAGTCCCTCGTCAGCCCTAGATTGCACTTGTTGGTGATCTGGTGCTCCCATGCCCACCTGTGTATATACATCAAGATTCAAGAGTAACTAATTACCTTTAAATATAGCAATTAACCAGGAGAATTGATCATGTGTCCTATATGTGTCACTCACATGTGGCTCCATGGCCCGTATATCAATGAAATATCACATGACAACTAATCAATAACACAAGTAAATAAAGATAAATTATCAATCATTCCTAACTAACCAGCTGCTTCTGATATATCAATAAAACATCACATGACAAGTAATCAAAAGCACAAGTTAGCCTACATCTGTCACTGTTTGGTTAGACAGGAAAGGTGAGCCACTTTGAAATGTAAAATTCAAGAGATTCTAATATATATATATATATATAATTGCTCAAAATTCGCATGGTTTCAAATCCAAAATTTTGGGGAAAAAAATATCCAATTAAATGTTTCTCAAAGCCAATTTTTGAGCGATTTTCTCTCGATTTTGACGCATTTTCTCTCAATTATCACATGCCAGTTGAATGTTTCTCAAAGCCAATTTTTGAGCGATTTTCAACAATTATCGTGATATTTACGCCCCATAATATTTTCTTAATTATTTTAAATTAATCAATTTTTCAGCCGATTTTAGATGTTGCACCCCTCCGATACGCTCGAAAATCATGATTTTCGTTGATATTGAGAAAGAGAGAGAGAGAGAGAGAGAGAGAGAGGATGCCGTAATGGGTCACTAGGCACCGAGATTTTAAATGCACGAATTCGAGTGCAATTCGGATATATTTAAAAAAAAATTCAGTTTTAGGGTATATACCCATCTATAACAATCCAAATGAAACACATACCTTTAAAAAAGTAGTTGAATTCAAAGATTTGAACAGATTTAATTAGATCACATGCTTTGCTGATTTATATATATAATCAACACATACAAAAAGAAACTCTAGTTCGTATTTCAGTTCAAACTTGTTTGAACTAGTTAGTAAACCGGTTAAACTCAACATCCTGAAAATTTCAAAAAAAATTGAATGCAAATAAATAAGAAAAATATTTGTTTTGGATCATGGTGTGGCTAAGCACCATGATGCCCTAGGTAATTGTTCTATATATAAACACACACACAAACATATGGGTGAATAGATTGCCCTTAATTAGGGTTGAACAAAACGATGCCAAAGTACAGCATTTGATACTATGCAGATTGCGAACTAGGTGTGTAGTACTATCTTATATCTATATATACAATGAGTCTTTGTTGTTCTTTCAACTCATTAAATTAAATGACAATAATATATGCTACTCCTTTTCGTTATAAATAATTGTCGTTTTGGACAATGGTGCAATTAAATTTTCGAAACTTTGAATGCCAATATTTTTTAAAATATTTAAAATAGATACATGAAAATCATATGTGTAAATTTGTCACAAAAATTACTTTCATAATATTATAATTTTATTAGGTTTTTTAAATATATTGTGATATAAATTAGTGATCAAAATTATATTTTGGAGACCGTATTAATACTCAAAATGATAATTATTTGTGACTGAAGGATTACTTTAACATTGCATGTAGGTCATAGACACCCATCAATTTAGGTAAGACCTCAACCATAGCTTGTACTGTTTGACTGCAAAAATTTTTCTCGCCCTACCATTCATCGATCAGACTGAGCTGAATGGACACATTTGCCTTGACACCCTCACAAGGCCACAACCCTCCAAAAAAAACACATCGCGTCTATTCCTACGTACATTTCACTGATCAAGAAAAAGGAACCCTTCATGTACAAGAAACCTACATATATATACGTACATATATACATACGTACATATATATATATATATATATATATATATATACATACGTACATATATATATATATATATATATATATATGAGGCATTTTCGTGTACCCGTGCTTTCTGCCAGGCTAGGCATTTTTACCCCTAGTATGTATCCTCGTTTTTCTCTCTATTACTCGGTTTAATCGCAGCCGTACGTTAGAGGCTTAGAATATTGGACGGCTGTGGAAGTGTCAAAAGGCAAGCCTAGCTATGCCTTTACAGTATGTAGCGCGAGGATCCGAATTCCCAAACTAGCTACTTGGAGATTTATATTATCGAACTCACCTCCTCGAAGCTGCTCCTGAACTGCGCGAAGCTGAACTCCTCAATGGCGCCGGAGCCGTGGAACGCCGTGCCGATCACGTTGGACGAGGCCATGGGCGCCGCCGCCGCACGGTCTCTCCTCTCCACCGCCGCGCCAGCGGCGGCGGCCGAGGCTGCGGCGTCCCCGACTCCGCACTGCCTCGGCTGCGTCTGATAGAAGATCTTGGAGACGACGAGCTCGCCCTCGCGCTCCTCCTCGGCCTCGCCGAGGTGGTACTGGTGCATCACCCAGTTGGTCTTCTCCGCCTTGCGGTGCTTGCCGAAGTTGGTATAAAGCACCAGGATCTTCTTGCACCCCCTCTGCCGGCCGCCCACCATCACCGGCCGCGTCTTGCCGGTCTTATGCCACCGCGTCTCGCTCCACTGCTGCTGCTGCTGCGCCGCAGCTGGGGCGGAGCCCCCGGCCGATGAGGCGGCCGCGGAGGCGTCGACGGTTGCCGCGGCGGCGGGCGGCTGGATCTTGCGGCGCTTGCGGTTGCCGGTGGTGTAGGCCTTGGACGGGCGGTGGAAGAAGTGGCGGCTCAGGCCGTCCTTGGTCACACCTGCATGGCCATGGATGCCAGCATGTGTAGATGCATGCATACACCAATGTGAGGATTAGTCATGTGATCTGTTTGGCTGTTTCACTTTGGAAAGAGAGAGTGATGCAAGATCAGGCCACGTTGGCTGTTGGAGGATATAACAACCTTGAGGGGACGACAAAACCTAACTTTGGAAGATAGGGGCAGATCTCATGTCACATTTCATTCCACAGAGAGAGAGAGAGAGAGAGAGAGAGAGAGATGTGCCGCAACAACATTAATGTCGTACGTGCAGTACTTGAAGATTTGTGTGCGTGCAATCTCTCTCTCTCTCCCTCTCTTTCAAGATTCCTACAGTGCATGAACTTGCAAATCTACCATTAATAGATATATGGAAATATGCGTATCAAGTATCGTTGAGACAAATCCTGAAACATTGAAGATAACGTAAACTGAAGCTGGGAAAAGAAACCGAAAGTGCGAACCTCCCAAAATAAAAACATTGTGTTCTAAAAAATGAGGAGTTAATATTTTCAGGGGAAAAGGAGAGGGGAGCAGTAAAGAACACTCTTGATGAAATTAGAAACGCCAGGCATATGTGCCGGGGTAGATAGATACGTCGAGATCAGTTTAGCTAAGACTCAACCTGGCAATTTCTCAGGGTGGGTGTAGCAGATGCCGTCATCCCCCTCGATGGTGGTTATGAACTCATCGACCAGCGGATGCGACGGCGCCGCCGCCACGCCCCCAGACCGGACTTTCGCCTCCAGGTGCTCAATCAGCTCCTGATCCGTCGGGTCGAACTTCACCCCGGCGGGCAGCCCCACCCAATCCTACAAACATATATGAACCCACACATGGCAAATAATCAAGAACTCTCCGTCACAAATGTGTGAACAGCACGACCTAATTACAAAAGCTGTCAGCAATCGTGCTTATATACATGGTCATGGTGTACGTACCAGCTTCCGGTCGATCCGGTGGCCGCACCTCGGGCAGCAGCTCGACTCCGACATGTACTTGCGGTGCTCCTCGATCCTCGAGCTCATGACGTGGTGGCCGCTGCTGGCTCCTGCTGCCGCCGCCGCCGCACCATCCATGGTCGCCGGGGCAATTCTTCTCACTGCCCAGCAGAGGATAGTGGCACGCACCCTGCTTATTATCTGCTCAGCCTACGCATGATCACATGTAAGAAGAGGATTATCCACGAGGAGGGGGGAGATGGGGAGAGGAAAGGGAAGGGAAAGAGGAGGTTTTGAGGAACTAATAAAGATTTGGAGACCGGAATTCCATGTGTGGATCGCTTTAACTGAAGGGATAGGGAGAGAAAGGAAAAGGTTCCCCAGATACACACGAAACACCTTTGGACAAACGTCAAGCTGCCGCTCCCTCCCTCCACCTATATCCAGAGTCTAGACAGAGCAAGAGAGAGACCTACGCATGCACACTTCTGAATTAGGCCATGTTTAGATGGGCTAAAACTAATTGTTAGCTGACTAATGGCTAGAACTAATTGTTAGTCAGCTAATAATTAGTCCATCTAAAATTAGCCTAGGGTTGTTTGGATACATGACTAATGGTTGGGCTAATTTCTTAGAAAAGTCATGTTTGCCCCTCATAACGGACTGGGGAGTGGACGCACGGGTGAGGAAGTAAGGATAAAGCCAGCGCGAGGGTATTTCAGACTTTTTTCAACGTGTTACCTACTATTAGCCCAAATTAGCTCCCCTCCACCGGCTAATGAACTAATTGTTAGCTGAGGGATTGGCTAAAAATTAGCCCACCTATTAGTCTTCCTGTTTGGATAGACTAGAACTAATTTTTAGCCAACTAACCATTAGTCCTGGGATCCAAACATGGCCTTACACAGGTAATTGAAAATTACTCTAGTAAATGCGGAATAGATTCGGTTGATATATACTCTAGTAATACTGAAATATTTTGTGCATTATGCTTGCCAATTGTAGCTAGGATGTTGCAGGATGTTAATTGCAATGTTGGTTGGTCTCTAGTCCTACATATATAGGATGGTTCACAACAATGAGCAGTATTTTTTTTAATTTAAAATATTGCATAGTTTAAGTAAATGTTATTGTATTTATATTAGTTATACTAACAAAAAAATACTGTAAAAACTATTAATTATAATAATAGAAAAGAAGCACGTATTACATACCGGCACCTATACAGGCATCTCGCCGCACCGTTGGAAATTCCTTCGATCTATACCGCAAGTTTACAATTTTAACTCAACTGTTTAGTGTGCAGGAATTAAACTAACTTAAAACTAGTATTAAAATTTTGGAATGTAATTTCTAATATTATTCAACCACTGATGTACCAATTTAATTGCACTACTAAAAGTAAGGCCCCGTTTAGCAACTTGGAACCGAGCTGCTTCTACTAGAATATGAGAGAAACCCAGCCAAACAGGCTAAAACTCGGAACGATTTTCCTCTTTTCACACCGTGGCTGAATCACCATCAACCCTGTTTCTACTAGAATCTGAAACCGTATCAAACAGTTTGCAGAAAGTGATTCTGATTCTACCTGAAACGTTTCTATCAAGAATCTGGAACCGTACCAAACGGGGCTAAGTACTGGGTACGTATAAGGGATAAGAAAACTGTCTTACAACAGAAACCACTCCATGACTAGTTCCAATTTCTTGCTGGATTAACATAGTGGCAACAGATAAAAAAAAGCGCAAAATTTTTTTAATCTGCATTTGAAAAATCAGATGAAAACATATCAAACCCACCGAAAATTGGACAAAACGGTGCCAAATTTTAGATTTGATTTTTTTTTTCTAAATGAAGTTGTTTGGAAAACAACGGGAGCATTTCCAAAAACTGACGAAAACATACCGGGTTTCTAAAACTTGGTGTGTGCATTTAAAACTTCCAATATTAACATTTTCTACCTCCCACGGTCGATCTCACCTGCCTACCCTGCCTCCTTCCTCGTACTCATCGCCTCTACTATGCCACCTCCTCTACCTTTCAACTTGTAAAAAACCAATATTTCAACTGCCTTTTTCGACTTTCAATTAAGTTTCAACCAACAAAATTAAGTTGTCAACCCAAAGATTCAAAAACTTCCAACTTGAAATCTAAAACTTTTGACTGAAAGATACAAACTTTCGCCTATCAAATCAACCAACTTTCAACTCCTTACTCACACCAAGCCGCCATCGATGACACCAACCAGACAGAAAAGGGTCTAGTTACCTTCTTGGATTACTTGGCCGACGTCACTGAGCAACTAGGGCAGTGGGATCCCACACACTTTGGCTTACTTGCCCTCCTACGGCAACGACTGTGTGGGGTGAGACGGCGCAGAGGCGTATCAGATCGATGGGAGACGGGGTTTGAGGGATTAGGATGAGCAATTTGTGTTAATTTAATGAAGAGAGAACAGGGAGGAGGGGAAGAATTAATAGAGAAGAGATTTAACTGGTGACATCGACCAGTGAACAAAAGAGTGCACTCACCTTCTTGGATTTCTTGGATAGTGTCACCAAGCAACTAGAGCGCGCAACAGGATCCCACAAACTTTGGCTTACTTGTCCTCCCGCGGCAATGACTGCGTAAGGTAGGGCAGTGCCGATGCACGTCGGATCGATGGGAGATGGGATTTTAGGGGTTAGGAGGATTTGCTGGTGGAGATTAAATGAGGAGAGGGGAAGAATAGGGAAGAGATTTAACAGGGGAGAATTAAATGTGTGTTTTGAATGGGAAATAAATGTGTATCTCTTGTGACATTGTCCATTAAATCCAATGAACGGGGACGCCTCTGATCGAGGTCGAATATCGTATTAGATCCCTATCACTAACAATTGTTCTATTGTATTAAAATATTTTATATGTTTGGGTACCTCTATATTACTAGGTTGGCTCTGCACGTAGTGCTGTACCGGGTGAGTTTTGTCAGCATAGGATCTCCCCACAAATTCTCGGAATCCCGAGGGTCTCCATGCAAAATCGTGTAGGATCTATTCGCAAATTCCCATGAATGTGAGGTTTTTTGGCAAATCATTGACACAAGGTGAGGCCTTCGTGTAAAATTGGTAGCACATGACCTCTTTGTAAATTTTGGGAACCCCGAGGGCCTTCGTGTAAAACCATGTAGGACCTCTTCGCAAAACTCCAAGACCTTGAGGGCTTTCTTTTCAAATTGCCAACACAGGATCCTTCGGTAATTTATGAAAAGTAGGGGTATTTTTTTTGTAAAATTGGCAACACAGGATCCGTTGTTAATTTGCATAAACTAGTGGGTGTTTTTTTTAAAATTCCCTGCACATGTAAATTGGTGCTTAGATCTTACTTTAATTTGGACAATAAATTGGTGCATGTATGATCCTGACCTTCATTAATTTTTATTTATTTTTTAATCAGTATTCTTTTCCCCAAGACCAGTTTCTACAACCATTATGTGATTTATCAAATGGTTTCACACACGGAGAAGTGCATTATTATTATGCATATAAAAATGAAATCACGCAATCTAAGCAACTATGTGAAACCTATGTGAGATGGCCAAAAAAAGATGCCAGGGTAATCCTAGGCAATTCTAGGTGATAGGGCTTCGCATGGCCGCTCCGGCGGTCCGATGCCAGAGCAGCTGCAGCCTTCGGGGTGTTTTATGGTGGTTTATTCTCCTATTCTCTTCTCTGTCTTCGGATCTTACATTCGCTTCAGGGAGTAGAATTTAGATATGCAGTTTAGTTCTCTTTAGTACTATTGTTTCCTATCCGACAAAGTTTGATTTACTGTGTTTTTTTACAATGTTGAAGAATCAAAATTACAACTCTAAGTCTTTTAGCAACAGGTCAAGAAGTGGATCCCGTTTTGTGGTGTTATCTTCTAAAGAAAATTTAGATGATGATACTGCTCTTCATTCACCAACTCCTTTGCAACTGTTTCGAGATGCCATGGAGGCTGGTTACTCGTTGCCTAATCTAGCAGTGTTTGCTAACAAACTTGCTCCAGCATGCATGCAGGTAACAGAAAATAGAGTGTCATCCAAGGTGCGACCATGGAAGGGCCCTTCTCCTGCACCAAGGCTGTCACCTCCGGTGACCTTTCGAGATGCGTTGGCAAAGGCTTGTTGATTTACAAAAGAAAACAGATCTTATCCATCTTTTTGCCCGAAATTACAGGAGTCAGTTATTGGTATTCAACATCCAAATTCTCATATATTGCAACGATCTCCCTCTGGATCAGGACAAGAAATCCAGAATCACCTCAGGCCCTTCCAGAACCGTAAAAGGACCAACAGTGGATTGCTAAATCTGTTCTTTCGCACCTGGAAACCTAAGATCGGGGAGTGTTCTTTTTGGCTAGGGACTAAGTAAGGCGATCACCGCTCTTTTGTTGTTCTTTGTCACCATATGGACAGTGGTAGTGGTCAAGGTGTTGGTCCTGGTAATGGTAGCAGGATGGGAAGGTTGGCCAGCCAAGGTTATCATGTAAGATCACGAGGTGGTGGAAATTCGAAAAATCTTACCGAACAAGGAGGTTCTTTCGGCACTAGCACCGATGTCAATGACCAAGTGACCGGAATCCAGTCGAATGGACATTATTGTGGCTATGTCCACTCGCAACCTCATTTCTTCGGTCATGTCTAGGGGCGTTTTAGTAGAGGATTCAATGGCAGAGGTCACAGCCGTGGCCGAGGCATCTCTGATGGGAAAACAATGACTACAAATTTGTCTAAAAGGAAAGTTACAGTGGGCAGTAAATATGGGTAGGCGTTGGTGAGCAGCACAACTATTCAGTCATCTTCAACGGCCCCGATACCTAAGGTAACTAACACTGTCAACAAAGCCAATATTGTTTGTTCCCCTTATCAGAAAGAGGGCATTTTTATTCAAAATGCAAAGCCGTAATCTTTTGTGATATTTGTGAGGATGATCAACATATTGCCAGTAAATGCCCTATGCTGAAATTACTAAAACCAACTGCTAACTTGTGTGGATATGCAACGGATGGTCTTGGATTTTATCAAATTCCATTCTCAGGTAGAAGCCTTGTAGTGATTCCACCAAGATAGCATTGGTATGTATTGTGGGTGATACTTGGACTTTTGAGAGATTGCGTGATGAGTTACATAGGGTCATTCCAATTAAGTGGCAGTGGGAGGTCAAGGATCATAGTCAACATTCTTTTTTTGGTTTTGTTTCCGTCCAAGATTGAACTTTTGCGGATGGCAAGCATTGGTGAAGTTAAAGTGAAACACCAGGAAGGGGTGGTTATGTTCTTTCAGGAGTGGAACCTGAAGGCAGATGCCAAGCTACAGCTTGAAAAGATTTGGGTGCAAGTGTCCGGTGTTCCACATGAGATTCGCAACTATTTGTCTATGTGTGCTGTTGGTTTTATCATCGGAGCAACGCACTTTGTTGATATGGTTAGTATGAGAAAAACTGGGATTGTGCGTTTGCATGTTGCAGTGACTGATGCTCGGTAGGTCCCTGATAGCACTGATATATGTGTGGGGGATGCCCCCTATGATATATGTTGCAGTGACTAATTCTTTGGAAAATTATATTGAGGGTAAAGGGAAGGGTAAGAAACAGGTGGAAGATGATGAAGAAATGTAGGATAGAGAGAGCAAGAGGCCTAAATAGTTTTCGGAGGAATCATCTGATGCTCATCTTGAATCATCAGATGTTCCTATGCAATTAGCAAGGAAGGTGGTGACTAATCTATCTTTTTTGGTTTGTGCCGCTGAAGATAAGGTTCTTTTGTCTTGTTCCAACAATCTTGTTCTTAATGCTTCAATCAAGGACATGGAAGATGCTACATCAACAACTTTTGATGTTTTCAAATGATCTGACATTGTTACATCAGGGAAGTTGGAATTGTCGAGTGATAATGTTAATGCTCAAGTTACTCAGTGTTTGAAGTCGCCAGTGTTGGATGATTTGGATGATGGTGGGACAACCGACATAGGAATTGATGTTGATTTAATCCAAAGTGTCGATGTTTCTTCGCTTAATGTACAGATTGTTAAGGAGAGGGCTATTATTTCAGAGCCAAATTTTCAAAAAGAGGCGGCTGATTTGGATAGGGGTGTAGAGACTGTTGACCACTGGAATATCACGGATAACTTGGCCAACTCTAAAGCTTCCATTCCAACTAAAACTTTGATGTCGGCATTGAGGATTGAGAACCGTTGTGTTGCTTTGCTTAGTGTTAGTTGTCAAATTTCTAGTGTGGGAATTCAATAGGACGACAAAAAAGATGTAACTGGGTTGGTTAATATTGATAAGGAAAATTGTGACAGAAATGGTGCAGATGAAGTGGACAATGTGCATTTCGGGGTTATGTCTGGTTCCGACAATACTAGTATTACTGCTTCAACCAAGGACATGGAAGATTCTGTGGTAACAACATTTGATGTTTCCAAAGAAACTAACATTGTTATACCAAAGAAGGTGGATTTGCCGATTGTTATAGTTGATGCTCAAGGTGCTCAGGGTGTTCAGTCTGTGAATTCGCCATCAATGGATGACTTGGATGATGGTGGGGCAACCGACATAGGTGTTGATGTTGATTTAATTCAGAGCGACGATGTTTCTCCGCTTAATGTCTAGATTGTTAAGGGGAGGGCTGATATTTCAAAGGCAAAATTTCAGCAAGAGGCGGCCTGTGTTGGATTGTGTTGTACAGGATGTTGACCACTGTGATTTCATGGCTAAATTGGTCAATTCTGAAACTTCCATTCCAACTGGAAATATAAAGTTGACATTGGGGATTGTAGAACATGATGTTGCTTTACCTAATGTTAGTTTTCAAATTTCTGAGGTGGGAATTCAACAAGATGACAGAAAAGAGGCAGTTGGGTTGGTTCATCATGACAAGGAAAAATGTGGCGGAATTGGTGCAGATAAAGTGGCCAAAGTGCATGTCGAAGCTATTAACTATTCGATGAAATGTGATGTGCAGAGAGCTGTAGAGGTTTCTGTTCTCCAAGAAAATTTTCCATTGGGACCACGCAGGAGTGAAAGATTAAACAAAGTCACGGTTTTAGGAGGGATACCGCAATCTGAAGTTGATACTATGGAAAAGGTAAAGCATCAGGCTTCTATTCGTAACCTGGAAATTCAAGAAGGTACCTCTAGCAATTCCTTTCTCTCTTTTTCAGATGTTGATATTCATTCTAAATTGCATAATGTTGAAATTTCTTTGGGTAATAATTCTGATGAGGTTGGCGATGTCGATTAAGATCATTAAGAATGTAGAAAAAGAACATTTGAAGGTCCTAATGATAAAAGTTAATAGATCTCATCATATTACAGAGGAGACGGATCAAGATTCTCTTGATGCAACTACCCTCAATCACTTTTGTAGTGATTTAACTAATGAAGTGCTGGATCAAGAGGATAATCATTTATGTAATGATGCAGTTTCATGCAAGAAGAAATTCAACTTTGCTAAGAAAAAGGTTCGGTGGGGGAGACCATTAAAGAAAATTTAGATTTAAATGAAAGGTGTTTTTTGGAATAGCAGAGGTCTTGAAGACTTTGCTAAATACAAATTTATTTCAAATTTAACTAAGGAGCAACATCTTGATTTTGTTGCACTTATATAAACGGGCAAAAGTGAGTTTTCTACGTCTAGTTTAAAACACCTTTGTGGTGGGTAGGACTTTATATGGCACTGCATGCCCCCTTGTGGGTGTTATGGGGGGTATTCTTTTGGGGGTTAACTTGGCATCCTTCGATATTGGTTCCATTGATGAAGGGGACTTCCATGTGAAGTTTCACTTGAGAAATAAAGATGATGGTTTTCAATGGATTTTAGTGGCTGTATATGGTGCAGCTCAAAATCAACTAGAAGATAACTCCTTGATTGAGTTGGTCCGTACTTGTAGCAAACAATCATTACCCATTTTGATAGGTGGTGATTTTAATATTATTAGGAGACATGATGAGAAAAATATTGATAATTTTGATGCACAATGGACCTTTTTATTCAATGCTATCATTGATAATTTAGATCTGAGAGAAGTTGAATTATCTGGTAGAAGGATTACATGGTCTAATACTTCCGAAAATCCTACCTTTGAGAAGCTTGATAGGTATAATGAGCACAGACTGGGAGCAAAAGTTCCCTTTGGTTACTGTTAATACTCTTGAAAGGTTTCTCTCTGATCATACTCCTTTATTACTCCATACTAGAGAAGTATTCCATTCGGGAAATCAATTATTGTTCAAATTTGAACTTAGGTGGTTAAACAAGGATTGCTTCGTTGATATGGTGTCAAATTCTTGGCACACTGAGCATAGGGGAAACTCCTCCACAACTCGATGGCAATTAAAAATCAGGAGTCTTAGACAATATCTGAGAGGTTGGGCTAAAAGTACAAGTGGATATTATATCAAAGAAAAGAAAGAATTACTTTGTATTATCGATGAACTTGACAAAAAAATCAGAGAACAATGGGTTATCCAATGAGGACGTTTTTTTAAGCAGTGTTCTAATGAGAGGCTAGCTCAATTGTTATGTGAAGAAGAAATTAAATGGTACGAACGGGCAAAAGTTAAACATATACTTAAGGGGATAACAATACTAAATATTTCCATTTAGTTGCAAATAGTAAGCATCAGAATTTTTCAACTCGATCAAGATGAAGGAATAATATGTGGTGACGTACAGCTTAAGAAGTACATAACCAAATATTATAAAGGTCTTTTTGGACCGCCAAATAGCAATCATTTTTCTATGATTGAATCTTTCCCTCAAGTTTCTAATTCGGAGAATGATGTTCTTACGGAAGTATTCACTAAGAAAAAGGTGAGGGCGGCAATATTTCAAATAGAACATAATAATGCACCTGGACCTAACGGGTTTCTGGCTGAATTTTACCAGGTGTTCTTGGATGTCATAAAAGATGATTTAATGGCAATGTTTCTTGATTTACATAAAGGTGTTCTTCCTTTGTTTAGGATAAATTTTGGTATTATCACACTGTTGCCAAAAAAATAAAGATGCAATAAAAATACAACATTATCGACCGATATGTCTCCTTAATGTTAGCTTCAAAATTTTCACTAAAGTCGGCATGAACAGGATATCTAGTGTCGCTGAACATGTTATTCGGCTGACATAGACTGCTTTTCTGCTCGGTTAAAACATATTGGATGGTGTGATAATTCTTCATGAAACAATTCACGAGATGTATAAGAAAAAATTGGATGGGGTTATTTTTAAAGTGGATTTCGAAAAGGCCTATGATAAGGTCATATGGCCTTTTTTTCAACAGACCCTTAGAATGAAAGGTTTCTCATCACAATGGTGTAAGTGGATTGACAATTTTGTGTCTGGGGGAGTGTTGGCATTAAGGTTAATGATGACATTAGGCCCTACTTTCAAACTAGGAAAGGACTATGGTAAGGAGATTCCTTGTCTCCCATCTGATTTAACATTGTTGTGGATATGCTAGCTGTCTTTTTAGAACGTGCCAAAGAGGATGGACAAATAAAAGGAATAATACCTCATTTAGTTGATAATGGGTTGTCCATTCTTCAGTATGTAGATGACACCATTATTTTTATGGAACATGATATTCAACAAGCCAAAGATATGAAGCTTTTACTCTGTGCATTTGAACAACTTTCGGATCTTAAAATAAAATCCCATAAAAGTGATTTTGTTGTTGTTTTGATGCTGCCAAGGAATTTGAACTTCAATACACTCTTCTATCTGGTTGTGAATTAGGAAGTTTATCCTTTAGATACCTTGAAATTCCAATCCATTATTGTAAATTGAGAAATAATGATTGGGAGGGGGTAGAAGAACGATTTGAAAAGAGGTTGAGTAGTTGGAATGGAAAGCATTTATCCATTGGAGGCAGATTAGTTCTTATAAATTATGTGCTTAGCAGTCTAGCCATATTTATGTTATCTTTTTTCGGATACCACATGAGATTCTTAAAAGATTGGATTATTTTAGATCTAGATTTTTCTGGTAGAATGATAAAAAAAAGAGGCTTGCTAAGGATCAAGGTGGCTTGGGTATTCATGATCTTAATGTAAAAAACATTTGTTTGCTTTGCAAATTGTTCTCCAAACTTTTAAATGAGGAAGGCGTTTGGCAACAAATCCTTTCCAGGAAGTATTTGGGAAGTAAAACCCTTTCTCAAGTGGAAGTGAGGCCAGGGGACTCTCATTTTTGGGTAGGATTAATGAAGGTCAAACATCACTGTTTTAGATTTGGGTCTTTCAATCTTCAGGATGGATCTCAAATACTATTTTGGCAGGATACTTGGCTTGGGAACAACCCCCCCTTAGTATACAATACCCTCGACTTTATAACATTGTTAAAAAAACATACCATGGTGGCTGAAGTAATGAGTTTTGAACCTTTTAATATTTCTTTTCGTATGACCACTACGGGACCAACTTTACATGATTTGCAAGAGCTCATTACAAGAATTGTTGCTGTAAATTTGTCTTCAGATCGAGTTACTTTTCGATAGAATCTTCATCAAAATGGACAATTTTTTGTTCAATTGATGTATGCAACTTTAATGCATCAAAATATTCCTTTTATAAATAGACAACTTTGGCAGATTAAAGTACTTTAAAAAATCAAAAAAATTCTATGGTACTTACGTCAAGAGGTGATTTTGACAAGGGATAACCTCAATAAAAGAAATTGAATTGGCTGTAAACAATGTTATTTTTTTGTTAACAATAAAGAAAATATACAACATCTTTTTTATCGTCAGTTTGCTCGTTTTGCGTAGTGTGTTATACAAGCGGCTTCTAATTTGTCACCTCCTCATAGTATAGCCCATTTGTTTGGATCTTAACTATTGTGGTTGGGAAAGGAAGTAAAAACTCAATGTTTAGTTGGGGCTGCCGCTCTATGTTGGGCCATTTGGCTATGTCGAAATGATATTGTTTTTGATAAAAAAAAACATATGTCTAATCCATTGCAGGTTATCTATTCATGCATCAATTGATTACGCTCTTGGTCGATGTTGCAACAACAGGAGGCTCGAGAGATGGTGTTGGTAGCATGCAGCTCTTTACAGGTCGTGGTCCAGGAAATCTTCATCGGACATAGATGGAGGTTTAACACAAGATTGTGTACGAGTTGAGAGTTTCTAATTGGTCTACCTATGGTTTATTCAAACTCCTTTTTGCATGTATTTCTCACTTGCTAAGTCTTTTTTTGAGTCTCTTCATGCCAACTTTTTGGATTGAACTTTGTAATAAGCAATTGACTGTGTGTCTCAAGATGCAAAGACCGGAAGGTTAATATATTCTTTTATTATCTAAGAAAAGCAACTATTAATTGTTCCCCATCGGTCATAAAACATATCTTTAACTTGTTATCAGTATTCCTGAGAACATGTTTTTGGCTCTTTTACACTTTCGCCATCATGCATATACAGCAATCCCTGGCACGTGAGAACCATGTTTTGGTATCTAAATTAAGTAGTACATACTCCCTTTGGTCATAAATATATATTACAATTATATGTTATTTTGAACGTTGATACGGTTACCAAAACATAACTTTGACCACTAATTCTATTCTAATATGGTTATACCACCCAATAAAATTGCAATATTATGACAAAAAAATCAAGACAACCAATCTAAATATAAAAAATATATCGATAACCAAAGTTTTAAAAGTTTGACTGTACGTATACCAAACGATATGTATTTGTGACTTGAGGGATTACTAACTATAGCTATATAAATATCAACGGAAAAGATATTCTTTAAACCCAGTTCCAGAGCATTGGACCTTTGACCTCTCTTTGCCAACTTGATTCTCTTGGGAGAGTATTAATTCTACTTAATTTAGAAGAGTGGCTCGCTGAGCTATCCCCGGTATTTTCATCACGAGGAATTGAGTATACGTGTTTGTTGAAGGATGAAGATCTATGCGAATGTCTGGGAGAATACTTACGGGAGTTAATTGCTTTTCTCCCAAGCTATATATGCATAGCAGGGTCTTTTGAGCCCTGAGATACATTAGGATAAGTTACGATAAGGTTTACCATCAAAAAGACGGGACAGACCTGAACAACCTTCAAAGACAAGTGAAAAATTACTTATCCGGTGGATGGACAAATTAGTGATTATACAAATCAATAGTATCACTTTAGAAAATGTTGTCCAGACATGATTATACAAATTACATAATCATATATGCATGTATTGTTGTAAGGGTTTGTCAACAGATGGCTGAAGAGCAGACAGCTATTGTTATAGGTGGGCAGATCACCCTCCTGAGAACATTTGGTGAGCACACATGCGAATAAGGGGAGTTTGGCCACCATATATTTAGCAGCTCTCAGCTACCTTTACGTCTCAACTTGTTCAATCGAGAGGTCAAATTGAGTTGACAAGGTAAATTGTGAGGTGTAGAGGCTTGGTTCACATATGCTAACTGGACACCGCCGAGTAGAAGCTGAAGGCTTTCAACACAATCTAGCCAAACTTTGCAAATCAGACTTCAGAGGATAACTTACCAACATGGCTCAATAGATAGCCCCTGAAAATACACAATACGAAGGATCCGCAAAATTCATCAAAACCGACAGAAAATGAAGACTTTCAAGTGGAGCTCTTTTACGAATTACGATATACTAAATTTATTATAGATCATTTATTCTTTTTGATCCATTGATCAGATTAATTAGTATTTATTTATAATTCATCTGGTAGTAGAGTAACATAAATACATTAACAAATCAATAACTCTATCTAATTTCTACTACCCAGTACATACTAGTATAATGAACTGCCCCTTGCAAGAGAACAATCTGAACGATTCACAAAATGTATCCAAGCCAGACACCCATGGCATAATAGGTGACCGTTCCCCACTATTGTTCCTATGCAATATTTTCAGGTGGCCTTCATATAAAAGGGCCTCAACTGGTCTATTTGTATTACACAATGGAACTATAATCAATGTACATTAATTAATTCAAAGAGAACCGGAAGCAATGGGCACGAATGAACCAGAAACATGCATGGATCACTTGTAACATGTAGTAGTTTTCGGGATCCTGCACCCACTTTTCTGACTTAAACTTTTACAAGAGAGAACGAATTATGATTACATGCAGTAGGTTCCTACAGTGTTGTACAAGTGGAATGAACAAACTCAAATCATCATAAGAACCAGCCACTGAATACATGTAGATATCAAAATAGAATAGAAAGAGATCCTTACATTTTAGAATACAGAAATTACAAAGTACAAAATGAATGGCAAATTGCACATTGAATTACTCTGCGTGGCTTCAGTAGACTTCACCTGTGAACTTCCTGTACAATTGCATCGTCACCAACAGAAGATCGTGAAAGCAGTTGTTTGTCTTCCAGATCATCATCTTCAAAGTGCTCATTGCTGGCTGTGCTGGAACCATCTAAAAATTAAAGACAACAATAAGACATAGATAACCCATTGGAAATAGCATAATCAACCACCAATGTAACAAGGAACTAATGAAATGAGGAAAATCAGTATGTACCTGAGCAACGACAGTCAGCGAGATGCTTTGTCTCAGTCGACTCCAACCGCATGCTTTCTGGTAGAAGACAGTTGCAAAAGGTACCTGAAAGTAATTTGGACATTATCTTCCACGCTAAACCAAGAAAGATACAGTGCATTGCTTTTTCATGAAGTGATGCCGCTTTGAAACAGAGCAATTCAGAACAGAATTGACAACAGAAAATTTATATGTTTTGACATCAGCCAACATAAGGATCGACCCTAGGATCCTGATAGCCATGTGTTTCTTTGTCAGTACCATTCCTAAATGTTACCTTCATCATGGAAGATACTGGCATGGATTACTATAGGGCTTATGTCCAGTAGCACTGTGGCAGTCAACTCAAGATGCGCAGCTACTGGTGGCAACTACATGTCATGTTCGTAGCATAAACAGTACTCCCACGCTACTGTAGCATAGGGTATAGAGTGTTATGAATAGCACATCTATTCAATATGAGGCTAATGGGCCAGTATATATACATGTACATGAGGGTATAGAGGGAAAGTCTATATAAGGCAATATCTATACAAGACTTGACGAGCTCTAGTTTGTGTCTTCGTGAAAAAATCTGCCAACTGAAGCTCTGCAGGCACATACTGAAGAGCCAACCTGATCCTGTACCTGTGACCGCATATAAGAAGCATCAACACCGATATGCTTGATGATCTCATGCTTCACTGGATCTCGAGCAATGCTAATAGCTCATGTAAGAGGAGTTGGTGTAGAAACAGAAACACCAAAATTCTCAAGTAACCATCGTTGCCAAGTAACCTCTGTTGTCAAAAGAGCCATGGCCCGCAACTAAGCCTCAGCACTCGAACGAGAAACCGCTGTCTGCTTCTTAGTCTTCCAAGCAATGAGAGAACCACCAAGAAAAACACAGTAAGCAGAAAGAGACCAACGATCAGTGTGATCGCTAGCTCAGATAGCATCAGAGTATGCCTTGAGCTGTAAAGAGCTGGAGCGTGGAAAGAAAAGACGGCGAGAGAGAGTTCCACGAAGATATCGTAGAACACGAAGATGACTATAGTGGAGCTGAGTGGGAGCAGAAACGAATGGACTCAAGATATGGACTGGATACGAAATGTCAGGACGAATGACACCAAGGTAAACAAGACTCCCAACAAGATGGCGATAGCGAGTAAGATCCTCAAGAGGTTCACCATCAGTAGAGTGAAGGTGAACATTGAGCTCTATGGGAGTCTCAGCTGTACACTGATCAGTGAGAGAATCACGATCAAGAAGATCCCGGATATACTTCTCTTGAGAGAGAGAGAAAGAGGCCCTCAAATGTAGAAGAAACCTCAATCCCAAGAAAGTATCGAAGAGGACCTAGATCGGACATGAGAAACTGCTCGCTGAGACGAGCCTTTACAAAGGCAATATACTGAGAATGATCTCCAGTAATAATCATGTCATCAACATATAGAAGGAGAAGAGTCTAACCTCGAGAAAAAGTATGAACAAAGAGCGCAGGATCATGAGCACTTGCAAAAAAACCAGTTGCAGTGATCACAGAAGAAAAACGCTCAAACCGAGCACGAGGGGCTTGCTTAAGCCCATAAAGAGAGCGACGAAGCCGACAAACCATGCCCTCAGGAACAAAATACCCGGTGGTGGCTGCATATAGACCTCCTCATGCAGTTCACCATTAAGAAAGGCATTCTTGACATCAAGCTGAGAGATGGACCACTCACAAATAGATGCCACAGCAAGTAAAGTGCGAACAGTGGTCATGTGAGCCACAGGTGCAAAAGTCTCATTATAATCACGACCATGCTCTTGCTGAAAACCACGCGCTACAAGACGAGCCTTGTAGCGCTCAAGAGAACCATCAGAGCGAGTCTTAATCTTATAGACCAACTTGCATGTAATAGGACGGACACGTGGAGGAAGTGGTACAAGATCCCACGTGCCAGTGCACTCAAAGGCAACAAGCTCTTTTGCCATCGCATGCTGTCATTCCTGATGAATAACAGCATCATGGTAAGAAGTCGGCTCAGCCAGAGTTGCATCAACAAAGCCAAGACGCTCAGGAGGCCGATTAGACTGTCGATCGCGAAGAGTATAACGAGGACACTGAAGGAAACTCATCAGGAGAAGAAGATGGCACATCAGAAGATTCCTCAGCTCGCGGACGACGAGTGTAGTATAGAGGATAGGAAGGAACAACATCTGAAGAAACCTCTGGAGGAGAGGTCGGTGGTGAAGAAACTGGCGATAAAGGAGACGCCAATTGTAAAAGAGGAAAAGTGACAACTGGAGTATCAGGAAAAGTCAGAAAACACAGTGGCTCAACAAGAGATGTTGAAGAGGAAGAAGAACGAGGGTAGAAGGGACGAGACTCATCAAAAGTGACATTCCGTGAGATCCGCATCCGTCGGCCAACAGGATCCCAACAACGATATTCCTTATGCTTAGCATTGTATCCCAAAAAGACGCACTCAACAGACTGAGCGGTCAAGTTGGTGCGTTCACGAGGTGCTAGAAGAACATGGCACACACACACCCAAAAAGGTGAAGTCCAAAATAATCAGGAGGCATGCCACAAAGATGTTCCACTGGAATCCCACACTTAAGAGCAGAAGAAGATTGGATATTGATCAAGTAGGTGGCAGTGGAAACAGCCTCAGCCCAGAAGCGAGGTGGAACAGCGGAAGCAAGCATAAGAGCATGAGCTATCTCAACAAGATGACGATGCTTGCGCTCAACCACACCATTTTGAGCATGAGCACTAGGACAAGAAAACTGAGAAAGAGTGCCCTGCGTAGCAAGAAAAGCTCGAAGAGTTCCTGACATATACTCCCCTGCCGAGTCAGCACGAAGAACACGAATGGGAGAATCAGACTGACTGCGAATCATAGTGGCAAAAATCTTATAGATGAATAGAACCTCACTACGAGAGGATATAAAGTATATCCAAGTGTGACGAGAAAAATCATCTATAAAAATAATATAATATTTATAACCTCCTTTTGAAACAAAAGGAGCCAGACCCCAAACATCATAATGAACAAGATCAAAAGGACGCTAGGACACAGACTCACTAGACGAATAGGGGAGCTGTAGCTGTTTGCCAAGCTTACAATCCGTACAATGTAAAGAGACATCACCAGACACAGAGCCTAAAAGGCCACGATGAATTAAACAAGACAGACGTGAACCACAAAGATGTCCCAAACGGTGATGCCACCGAGCAAAAGACCCGGTAGAAGATGCAACAGATGATGAAGCGGTGGAGGAAATAAAGAGACTGGCAGAGGCAGCGGAAGGAAGATGAAGCCAGTCAAGCTCCCAAAGACGCTGAGAGTTATGGCGGCGAGGGCTAGTCCCAACCAAAGCCTACGTGCGGCGATCCTGAACACAACAAGAGTCAGAATCAAAGATAACACGACAGCCATGATCAGTAAGCTGGACAACGGATATGAGTTGCATGGTTAGTTTGGGAACATGAGAAACATCAGGAACATGAAAAGAGGAAGACAAAAGAGTGCCTCGTCCTGCAACAGAAAGAGGTCCCATCTGCAGTATGCACAGTGATGGGAGCAGCAAGAGGACTAATAAAATGGAGACTTGTGGGATTAGATGTCATATGAAAAGAAGCTCCAGAGTCAAGAATCCATGGTGTTATATCTGATGAGGAAGGTGATTTCTCATTAGAAGAATGAGTAGCAGAACCTGTCGGTGGAGAGGCAACCATGCTACGTAGGAGCATAAGAATTTCCCGAATTGAGTCAGAGTCAGCAGAAGTCCGTTGAGGAGTCCGCTGAGAGGAGACACCTGAGCCTCCAGTGCTCTTAGGAGGATGGCCACTTCGACGAGTAAGATCCTTCTTTCGGTAGCAGAACTGCTCCACATGACCGTTCTTATCGCAGTAGGTGCAGTGAAGGCCTCCGCCCGATGGCCAAATCGAGTAGGCGCCATCGACGAGGAGTAGAACGAGTCACCGCCAAGACTGAAGGAGATACCAGCAGACCCGCACCACGAAGACGAGTCTCCTCGGTACGAATAGCTGCAAGAGCTTCCAACAGGGTCACACGAGGATGACGAGCAAGCATCTGGGCACGAATCTGTTCAAATTCAGCCTGAAGACGTGTCAAGAAGTCGTAGATGCGGCGAAGCTCCAAATGAGAGTGCTAACGCTGATAGCACTGGCAAGTGCGGCAAACCTCCGAACCCAGAGAATCAAGCTGACGCCACACCGAGGACAACTGCGCATACAACTCAGCCACAGTAGAATCACCCTGCTGTAGCGACTGCTCCTGTCGCACAATAGCAAGGTACAGAGAGTCGCCGGCAGACTCATAGCGATTGCGAGGATGCGCCCACATCAATTGTGCTGAAGACAAAGCGACAATGTCACCAGTGAGATGTACCTCTATGCTGGCAACCAAAATTGCAGAGGCACGAGCATCTTCATCAATCCATGTCTTGTAAGCAGTGAACTGAGTCTAAAAAGACTCCACAACATCAGCATAATCACACGCTTTTTGTCGAGCAGCATCATTTGCCTCCTTAGGAATAACAGGTGTGGCAGGGGTAGCAGGACGAGGCGGACAAGGTAGCTCGCCAGAAAGAAACTCCCAAAGACACTGACCGCGCATGTGAAGACGCATATAAAGAACCCAGTTTCGATAATTGAGACCATCGAAGATAACTGGGCAGCAAGGAACAGAAACAGTCCCCGAAGAAGAGCTTGCAGACGATGATATTTTTTTTTACCGGAACTCAAACTTCCTTATAGGCAGCCGGCTGTGGATCTATTAGAGTTCCGATCGGGCACGGTCTCCAGCGGTCCAACCAAACTCGAAAAAAAAAGGGGCGAAGAGGAGGCTTCGGCGACGAGGAGACCGGACCGGTGGCGTCGGGTCGGGCGGCTTAGACGCAGCGACGATCGGCAGAGCCGCGAGGCGGAGCGGCACAAGACACCGGGCAGCAGCCGCGGCCGACCCAAAGCGGCGAAGAGGAGGCTTTGGCGGCGACGAGGAGATCGAACCGGTGGCGTCGGGTCAGGCGACTTAGACACAATGACAGCCGGCGGAAGCCGGTGAGGCGAAGGAGGGCACGGCACACTGGGCGAGCACGCGCGCAGTCGACCCGGGCAGCGACAGCGGGCGGCGTCGGCTGGGCTCGAGCTGATGCCTCTGGCTACCGGCTGGATCCAAGGCGGAAGGCGACATCAAGGCGACTCGATCCGAGGCAGAGGAGCAGCGATCGGGCGTCAGAGCGGGCGATGACGGTGCACCAAAGGAGGCCACGGATGGCCGAGCGTTCAACGACGATGGACAAAGGCGATCGGCTGAAGCGGCTGCGCAATTCGGTGTCAGCAGATTCGATCGGAAGAGATGTGGCGGCTGGAGGAGCAGAGCCGCCGAAAAAGAAGAGGCAATCTAACCCTAAACCCTTGGCTCCGATACCATGTTATGAATAGCACATCTAATCAATATGAGGCCAATGAGCCAGTATATATACATGTACATGAGGGTATAGAGGGAAAGGCTATATAAGGCAATATCTATAAAAGACTAACAAATTATATACAAGAATACTGTCTAACAATGAGCAGCGGCCGATTTTCAATGAACCATGTTTCCTCCCATGCTTGAGCGCTAAAACATATGTACTCCCTCCATCCATGCTTGAATGAATTAACATCTAATTCTCCGTGAACCATGCTTCCTCCCATGTTTGAGCACTAAAACAATCCAACGCTTAGTCTCCACATCCCTATATATGTTCTCCCATCCTTCCAAGATATTGCATACAACTCCATCCATTTCCTTACAGACTAAGCATGTCCACCTTCTCTTTCCAAAGATAGTGTTTCACTTTCACTACACTCCTAACTTATTTAGAATTCTAGAGTTTATACTAATCAAGATAGGCTGGTAGTTCAGAACTACAGATACTACAGGTAGAATTTTGGTTTCAGTTTTCTGTGATGGATTCTCCCGCCAATGGACAGGCTTTAAATAATATAATATACAAAAGTGATAATGTGGATATACCGCTTAACAGTAATAAAATCATTAGAAAGTTTTAATTCAATAGTGTAAAAGGAGAAGAAATTTCTTACCTAGCTTAGCGAGTCGATTAACCCAACCAGGAATTGGCTTTCCTGTCAATCTGATGCTAAGATCATCTGTAAAGTGATTACAGTTCTTGGAAATGATGTGGTAAGTATCCCCATGATATTCTGAGGCCATTCTGCGAATGAATTCTCGAAGTTCTAAGCGATTCATACTTGTACAGCCTATGAAAATCGAACATCTGTACATGAACCCTGGGCATTTCTTTGGTTCCACTTCAAAAATCCCACTTGCCGGGTGATCATGTGCTCCAAAACTGTATTCTGATCCATGGACTGTTACAGAGAATAAAATAAACCATCAGCAATTTGCAGATTTCGATGGAAAACATTGCAGCGACATCAAATTATCTAAACATGACACAAAAGGATTCCTATCAAGGTTTCATCATCATCATCGCCATCATAGAAGCATGACAATGGCATATTAGCATCACAAAATACATGCATATTTAGGGTAATTTGTACAGGAATGCATAGATAAAAATAGGTTAATCAGCTGATGCCGCAACAGTCGGTAATACTCTACACTGCACTACCTCAAATAAAATTTACAAGTCATTCTAGCTTAAGATACAAAGAATAAGTGGCCAGAGTCCCACACTTTTACACATCAACCCTTATTAATCAGCCTTGGGAACATATGCAGGCACTGGAAACAGGTGAGTTGGTGAAGGGAGGTCATTTAGACCTATCATGGGCTATTAGCACTTCATAATTCATAAAGGTGTTTAGTGTTTAGGGGAAAAGCTGCCAAGAGAAAGCAAAACAAAAGGTATTTGAATGCTCAAACTTACTTGCTCAAGCGAAATGTAAACTGGACTAGAAGCAGTAACCAATAAGTCAATAACAAGGGTAATAGAAAAGTTAAGGCCCATTTGGAACGCTGGAAGCCTGGAACTTCACATGAATTTCGCATGACATATTTCAGTTCCCAGTTCCCATAAGAATCGGGAAAAATTCCGGTGTTCCAAATGGGGAGTTAAACATATGTAGTAACCCAGTGGTAGCCCTTCACAAACTCAGACCAAACAAAACAGAAAAAAATTGAAACAACAGTGAGATTCATCCATTGAAGAATTTCATGATATTTAAAAAGAAAAGAACTATGATAATTATATATATATACACGGTTCCACGATAAGCACATTCACGGGTCACTTAATACTTTTTCAGTTATTTATTTATTACTTGACATTTGCAAGAGAAAGACAACAGTTCAACATAGGCACTTTCTGAGAGAGAATGTGCCAATAGGCCCTTTAATTCTCAAAGAAGAATGCCTATGTCAAACCAGGCTTGGGTCTAAAAGATTACAATAAAGTGAGTCAAACAGAAAGTTTTATTTCAAGAGAAATTATGAATACAAGATGTTGTTCAAGAGAAATGATGAATAGAAAAACTTAAGGACATAACAGAAGGAGGAAAAGTTTGTTATGATGTGACATAGGAAATTATGGCTCTTCTAAGGTTTCCATTTAATTTATCATAATTCAAAAGGACAATTTCAAATGACGGCAATAAATTATAAACATATCTTTTGACAACCCAGCAGCGGTCCCATGAGTTCATGACAACAAAAGTGTAAGCAGATAATTTGCAACACAAGCATGCAACCACCACAGACATTTTCTTTAATGTGATGAGTCTAAACTCTACACAGATCAATCATACTGCAAATTGCAATATAATAACAAATGTGGTATGACCGTACAGTTTAGGTACCAAAAACCAAACCAGTTAACAAAAGTAGGTGATAAAGTGCTAATAAGGAATCTTCCCCAACTTAATGAAAAGAAGAGCAGCTTCTTCCGAAAGAGAATAAAAAAGAAGTCTGATGTAATCTTCAAAGCAACAATTGCAATGCCCCATCTCAATCTTGCGCTAATGATCCTAGTTTCTAGCTTGGCAATAATGCAACTGAGAGCACAAATCAGGACTCACGAATGACAAACGAGATTGCCGATGCAAATTTCGCCATGCAAACTGTTTGGGCTTTCCCTTCCCCAATATTCTGAATCTGATTCTTCTATCATGCCATCTAGCTTACTGGCTCAGACTAATCACAACATGGCCGAATGTTTCTCCATTGTCAATTCGCACAAGGAATGCCTAGAATGAAGCCAAAGATCTAGTAGATACCGTCAAGAACCAACCACACCTATAAAGAACTCGCCTTTCTACAAAGCTAAAGCACGAACTCCAAGAGAAACCTTATCTAGTTATCAAATCAGGAAAACGGCACGATGGGACCCATACTCCCATCCCCATCTCTTCAGCACCCAGTCAATCCCCTATCCCCAAACTTTGTAGAAACAACCAAACCCAATCGAGCTGGCCTCGCTCACCTTCGACGGCAGAGTGGAATATGCCGAGCCCGCACCAGTGGAGGAAGTTGTTAAGCGGCGTGAGGTCGTACACATTGAGCACCACCGTGTACTCCCCCTGCGCCGCGGCGGCGCCGCCGGAGATCGCCCCGCCCATCACCTACCTCCCCCTCCGCGAGAAGATCCCGAGCAAGCTTGCCGGGGCTGCCGCCGGCGCGGCCTTAGGTCCCTCCTTAGGCTAGGGTTATGATCTGGAGAGGGGGAGGCGATGCGAGCGAGACTGCGAGGAGAGAGGAGAGAGGGAAGGAAGTCGACGACGAGCGAGTCGGAGGCGATTGAGAAATAGTGTACCTTTCTCACTTCCGTAGTAACGGTTGGCGCAGTGTAAAAAGTCACTGAAAAGTGGGGGTCTGGGATGACTTGGGTCCCGGTGTCAGTGGTGTACGTAGGCGTGACCGGGAGGTGGGTGGGTGGGTGCAGCGTTGGGACTGGACAGTACTCATCACAGGAGAGGTGGGGATTGGACACGTCGGATCTGACTGGCGCATGGGTTCCGATAGAGCATCTGAGATTCTGAGTGGTAGGATACAGATAAAATCTCTGCTTTTATACGTAAAGCTAAGTATGGTTCTAATTTGAATTATAGAGTTTTTAGGGAAAAAGATCAACTCCAACAAAATTATTTTAGGATCCCTGGACGAGTAGCTATATTTAGCAACTCTGTGATTCGGCCCTGGTAGTTGAGTTTTAGAGCCTAATTGCTGAAGTGAACATTTCTTTGAAGCCTTAAATCTAATTAGTTAGGGTCTTATATTGAAATTCAAGGCTCTTCTTTAGGAATCTCTCTTGGAGATGCTCTAAATACTCTATTTATTGATATTTATTGATAGGTGAATTCAAATTGATCTTTAGAGTTTTTTTTCTGTATATTAACTTATTAAGTATTGTATTGTACAGAAAAAACTATCTAATAAAGAGATAGAGTTTTCCACTTTACATTGTATGCTCCTATTTCTCTTGTGTGATTGCATTGGTGTAAGGTTGATGGACGTGGGCGAACGACTACTTTCATAACATGTTATCAGCACGATCGTTCTACGCGTAGCTGGCTGGGATCATCTACACTGCATCATCTACACCGCGTCGATCTACACCGCATCAACACCTTGATCGATCGTGGCTAGTCACTGATCGTTTGCCTTTGTAAGTCTACACAGCATCAGCTCATCCTGCATCACATGGTCTACGCTATCTCGAGTCCTACGCAAGTGATCGCGCGTGAACAAATCCTACATATTGTTTTCGCACATACATTGACATAATCTACCATTGAAGAACGGGTCATTATTCATCATCCATAAAAAAAAAGAAGAAGAAAGCTTCGACCTGAAGGCCGAAACCTTTGTTGTCGTCTAGCCAGAAGAGCCGCCATCGTCTAGCCCAAGAGGCCGAACGCCGCCTTGCCTCTACGCCGACAACCGTGCACCCCGCCCACAGTCGCTCCACACGAGAGCACACCCGCGATAGCCGACGCCTCGCTTCATGCAACGGTCGCCCGTACACGACGCTCGCGCGTGAAGAAGACGGCTGCGGCCGATGGTGCCTCTTTTTCGCGCTCGAAGCGCGACGGTTGGAAGCTGCCGATCCTAGCCGCAAGACGCCGCGCCGGCCTCGAAAGCCGCTTCCTCGCCGCGCTTGCCGTGCCGCTTGCCTTTGCGCCGCCTCCACTGGATTGTGCGCTTGGCCCCACCGGCCGATCGAGCTTCCAGAGCCACCGGCCGCTCGCGCCACGGCCCCGTCGGGGCCATCGAGAGCACCCGTCCGGGCTCCTTCCTTCCGCCCGTGATGGACTTGAAGTCTTGCGACACTCGGTTCATATCCGGCTCAAGTCCGAATAAGATGTGGTTTGAAAAAAATAATATTAATAAAAGAGGGATTACCTTATTGCCCCTGAGTTTTCAGTAATTTTCGAAAAACATTAATAATTTCGAAAATTGCTGATAAATGTTAGAAATTAGATTTCTAGATATAAGGACTTCCAAATTTTTTGAAAATTTATGCCTTAGCACACATTAGAAATTCCATATCCTGGGTTTTGTTTTTATAGCTCTTTGCCATGTTTAATATGTGGTAAATTAATTTTCCTGTTATTCAAGTAATTCTGAAAATTGCTTAAATATTAACAAAAAAATGTGAAAATTGCTAGAAAATTATGTTAACACATAGTTTATGCCATGACTCTAGTTTATTTTCCTTATTATTATTTTCATGCTGATATGTGCTGAAATTTAATTTTTCCTTTTAAGGATTCTGCTAGAAGCATAAAAATACGATGAACTCCTGATGAAGAATCATCATGCAATTACTAATGGAAGTGAAGTATTGCATGAAGCACATGCTAACGCTCAGCAGACTAGTAATAGCCATTGCTGCGGAAAGGACCAAATGCATAAGGGGAATTAATGGAAGAATGAAAGAAACCAAAAGGGAAACGGCAAATCCAGTGGAAAGATAAAGGAAAGGGTACAAGAACATTCCAAAAGCAAGATCCAGCCAATAAGGCTTCTAACCCTTCTCAGCCATGCTTTAGGTGTGGATGCGTCGGCCATTGGTCACGTACCTGTCGCACCCCAAAGCATTTAGTAGAACTTTACATGAAATCCATTACGAGATTTCAGATGAATCAAGAAAAGAAGATTGATGCACACTTCACCGCTCTACCAGACGTCAAGAAAGATGGTGAGAAAAAAAATGATGACATCCCTGATCCGACGGCTGAATTCAAAGAGAGCCTTCTCAGATATAGGAACTCACCCATGGATGAAGATGACCTCCTTGGTGTTAGGGGTGGAATCGAGCCGAGCCGAGCTCGCCAGTTTTCGAGCCGAGCCGAGCCCGGCTCGTTGCATACATCGAGCTCAATCTTGGGCTCGGCTCGGGCTCGCTCGAGCCTCGAGCCGGCTCGCGAGCCGGCCTACAAGGGCACTGGCAAGGGCCCAAATGCCCTTCATTCTCACAAAAAAACGAAGCTCCTCCATCCATTCTCACCGTTCTCAGGCTCCAGCCTCCTCTAGGGTTCGGTTAAGAAGCAATTTCACATTTATGGGATGCCTTTTTAAGCACAGATGGTTAGACTGCTCTTTCAGTTTATAAAACTGCAAACATGTAATCTGGAAAAAGAATACTCCGCTTACTTTTATCTTTGCAAAAGTAATCAGTAGACCCAATACAAGACATTTGAAGTACTAAGAAGAGTAAACTCAAAAAGTAAGGTAAGACAAGCATTGCTCATTAGATGTCTAGCATTGGGTATACTGATTACTGTATTGTGAATTCATACCTTATATAACTCAATGACTGTCGAGCCTAACGAGCCTAACGAGCCGCTCACGAGCTGGCTCGGGCTCGGCTCGTTGGCCAAGCGAGCCAGGCGGTAGGCTCGGGCTCAGCTCGTTGGCCATGCGAGCCGAGCCGAGCCGCACCGAGCTGAGCCGAGCCCGAGCCGAGCCTCGAGCCTCGAGCTAAAATTCCACCCCTACTTGGTGTTGAGCTCGACGAATTCCAAAAGAATACCAATGTTCCATAGAAGGAGGAACATGGTTTATATGGAGACCTGCAATAGTCTCCCTGTACCCCTTTTAGTTTATTAAATTGATGTTGTATTTCCTTAGTTGTGTCCCTCTAAATTGATGTTGTATTTCCTTAGTTGAGTCCCCTTAAGAGTCTCATTTTATCAGTTTAGTATTTATGTTCCTATATGAACATTTGGTATACGCTCCTGTTGAGCGATTATCATTTGCAATTCAATAAAGTGTCATTTCCCATAATATTTGCTCATTAATGCTATGTTTGTTCTATATTTTCAATATGTTCATGTTGCAACAATTGAATTGATTAAAAAAATTATTCCTTTAATATACAACAATCGTATAATCCAATGAAGGAGGAGGAAATCTATCGTGTGGACAGTTGCACCACAAATACTATACTTAGGGAGACTAAATATTTTCAGACTTTGATAAAGAAAACTGAAAATATTATAACTATCGCTGGAAGTGGTGCACTCATTGTTGGCACTAAAAGAGCCATTATAGTTATCTCTATGGGCACTCGTATAATAATTTAAAATGCCCTATTATACCCTTAGTCCAGTCGTACTCTGTTAAGTTTTAAAGACATTCGGCTTAACGGTTTCCATATGGAAACTAACAGTGAGGATGGTACCAAATACCTTCTCATGACTAAGTCAAATGGGTGAAATAAATATGTGGTTGAAAAACTTCCTTCCTTTTCTTTCAAGTTATATTATACACACATAAAACTTGAAGTTTATGTTCTATGAAAACCATCCTTAAGGACCCAGAAATATTTAAAATTTGGCATAATCTACTAGGTCATCCTGGGTTGAATATGATAAGAAGAATAATTAATAATTTTGCATGCCAATAGCATAAAACTAATCAACTTTCCTATACCTGAAGATTTTGTATGCCTTGCTTGTGCCAAAAGAAAGCTTTTAGTTATACCCTTGAAAGGACCGGGATGTCGGCCTAGAGGGGGGGTGAATAGGCGATTACAAAATTATACCCAATTTAAATTAAACTATCAGAGATAATGCGGAAGCAAAGGGTATAATTAAGTTTTGCAACTTAAACAATTCAGCCCGAGACAGGTAACCCGGAGACTCCAGATATATTATCCGGATACTCCGGTATATCCGGATACTCCGGATATATTATCCGGATACTCCGGTATATCCGGATACTCCGGATCAATGTACCGGATACTCCGGGTTGACTGGTTCGGCCAGAACAGAGTGTGAGCAATAAATTTAAGCGCTTCTTTGATTCTAGTGATACAAATTACTCTACTGCAATGAATCAAGTATATAAGCAAGAATAGATGCAGTAGATACAATCTAATTGATCTAATCACAAGAATCGAAAGCAAATTAAGCGGATGAGCAAAAGAGTAAACCGAAGTAAGGAAGGAGACACGAAGATTTTATCCCGAAGTTCGGATCCTTGAGGGGATCCTACGTCTCCGTTGAGGCGGCTCGGTCACACTTGAGCCGGGGTCTCTTTCAACCCTCTTCCTCCCGGTGTTGCACAATGCACTCGCCGGTCTTCACTTCTTTGATTCCTTTCCTTGCGGAGGCGGAATCGGACCTTCACAAACTTTCGGTGGCCTTCCACACAACGCTTGGAAGCTCACCGGCAACTCCTAGCCGTCTAGGAGACCTCAACCTCCAAGAGCAACAAATGCTCCCGAAGAACTCACTTAGAGTCCACCTCAAGTGCTCAACACACTAATCAACTCAATCCGATCACTACCCACTCTCACACCCAAACCTTCACTCAAAAGGGATCACTAAGATCTTTAGTTAGAGGGGCTTTTGGGAGCTCAAGATCACTAAGAAGAACACTTCAAAGCACCAAGAAACCAGCTCCACTTCTCAAATCAATCCTCAATCCAAACACCTCTCTTCACTACCCAACCCTTCACAAAAGGGGATCACTAAGATCTAAGGAGTAGGGAGGAGTATTGGGGGCTCAAGAACTCACTTAGAACACCTCTAATGCCCAGCAAAACATCCCCCAACGGCTACTTTGAAGAGGGCAAGAAAGGGGCCTTAAATAGAGGAACCCAAAAAACTAGCCGTTTGGGACCGGCCGGGCAACCGGAGACTCGGAAAAAACCGGAGACTCTGGATCATCCGGATACTCGGATAACCCGAGACTCGGTTACAACCCGATACTCCGGATCTCCCAGCAAAGACACGGCAAATGGACGAAAGCAGGCATAACTTTTGACTCGGACTCGATTTCGCAAATTCGGACTTTTCAAAAGCTATGAACGGTGGCTATCCAACTAACAAGGTCTCACTACCCAAATCCAAAAGGATAAAATCAGATTTCACAAAGAATCCACAAGGAGACCTCAAATTCTCACTTTCCGATACTAACAACACTTCTAACCCTCACACCAACCCACCTACACCTAGGTGAACAAAGTGTGACTTGGGTTTCTTAACCTTAGACAAGGATAGACCACTGTCGGTGTTTCGAGCACCGGCCAATGAATTTGTATAGGTAAGAGGGGGGTGCACGCTCCCTCTCCTCGACGGCTTACTCGGGTGAGCACAAGATGTATCTTGGTTGGTTTGACGTCCCTACTCGGTTCGTGTGGGTTTGATTGTATTGATTTCCGGTTGTCCGTTGTCTTACATGCTCGCTCCTTCCCCCTTTATATAGGCGGAGGAGGTTACAACTTGTTTGCTTAAAAAAGAGAAAAAGTGTGCTCTTAGTACCGCACAAGTGGCGGTGATGGGGCTGGCCAGCCGCTGCCACTGCCCGGTACGAGGCGTAGTTCGCGCCGCTCGTAGTAAATGCGAGAGTTGGGGACTTGTCTTTGCGTCATCATCACGGCGACATTTAATGCGCTCGATCGCAATAAATCTGTAAACTTCTTCAGGATTGTGAGCTTGGTCATGGTTTCCGGTTTCTCTTTGCCCGGTAGTGGCTTTGGGCCCCGAAGCACCTGGATTCGGCCAGCGCTTCGGGCCAGGGTACCCATACTGAGGTACACTGAGTACCGTCAGTAGCCCAGGCCGTCTGGTCGGAGAGTGCCCGGGAAGTCTTGTTCCGTCTTAGTGATGCAGTGGTCGCTTGCTTTGTCGAGTCTCGGCCAGGGTCTTGTGGCGCACCGTGGAGTCTTAACCCCGAGCCCAGAGCTGGTCGGAGGAGCAGGTTGGGGGTTTTCGCCGGGTTTGGTCGGGAAGAGTCTTGATCGGGTCTTTCTTCTTGAGCCCAGAGCTGGTCGGAGAAGCGAGTCGGGAGTTTCGCTGCTTAGTCGTTGCTGCGGTATCGGGAGGTCGTCGCGGTATATATCGTGCCGGCGCCGTTCTTTGTGTCAAGGGTGGTCGCCGAGGGAAGCAGATGGTAGGCCGTGGCATCAGCGATCGGTGGTCGGACCGCCCGCCCGGCGCGTAATGGCTGGTCGTCGGCGCCATAGCCATGGTCGTCATTGGCGCTCGGTAGTTGGGCGCCACTGGCGAACGAGATGGCGCCGGTCGATGCCGCCAGGCCTTGATGTTGTCATACTGGCGAGCACGTGTATGACCTTGTGGTGAGTAAATCCTGGCGGACCACGTGGCGCCGGTCGTCTGCTGGTAGTATGATGGTGACCTGGCGGCACGTGGCGCCCCGGGTTGAAGCGCCAGCTGGATCGCCACAGTGAACACGTGGCGCCCGGAGTCGTGCCTTAGCCTTGATGGAGGTCGACCGCATACTGGCGAGCACGTGGCGCCGGGTTAGGCGCGCGTAGACGAGTTAGTCGCCCTGGTAGACCACGTGGCGCCGGTCGAGCAGCCGGTAGCCTTGATGGCTGGTCGTCGAAGCGCCTGATGAAATACCGGGAGGCGCTCGGTGAGTCGCCCTGGCGAACACATGGCGCCCGGTCGATGCCGCCCGGTAGCTTATGATGTCGATCCCTGGCGAGCAGTAGCGCCCGGTCGAGCCGGCGCGAGGCCGGGTCGCCACTGGCGGACAGTGGCGCCCGGTCGTGCCTTGGTAGCGATGGGTGCCTTCGTCTGGCGAACACATGGTGCACTGGTCCCGTCCCATTTACGCCCGATCGGGCGGTGAGGGGACCAGGAAGGAGTGAAAGCCCGCTCATTAGCTCGGCGCCGCTCGTGGGGCTTCTAGGCAGTGATCCGGGTGGAACACGAGGCCCCCTCGCGAGGGTCCCTAGCGGACAATCCGGCGGGCGTCCGACCGCGGCTGGGCGATCCATAAAGAATCTTTCCTTACTCGATCCCGTATCGGACCTTGGATCGTTCGATCAAAGGCGCGGTAGCTGCCACCGTCGGCAGTTTCGCGGGAGAAGTGTGAGTGTGATCGGGCGTGAGTTAAGGCGATTGGGTCGATCCGCCCGACCCAACTAGGGAGCCCGGGGAGCTCGCCTTGTCCTCACCTCTTGCCCATTTTTGCTGTGGTGGATATCATCGCCGTCTCTTGCCTTAGGGACCCGCAGGGTCGAGGCGAGGTGGTGTGTATCACAAAAGTTAGAGAGTTGGGAAATCGAGAGAACGCTCAACCGTGGGAGGCGTTTCCTGACCCGATCGTGGAGTCGACCAGCAGGCACCTCCTTTCTTATCCAAGCACTACTTCGTAACCATGCTTAGTAGGCCGGCGAGGCGTAGTACTTTGGTCGAAAAGTTTGGCCGTCTTGGGAGGACCCGACGATTGGTTGTGTCAACCCGACCGCGGGACTCTTGTGAAAGTGAGCGGGCGGTTTATTTATTGTGGCGCCATGAAGGAGTAATAACGAGTGTGTAAGAAGAAGGTATTCACTTATCTTTCTTTATGGTAGCGAGGTTTGTTCAACAGCGGGGAATTGGCGGTGCTTGGTTCCAGCGTCGCTTGCTGGCGCGGCTTCTCGGCTTGACCGAAAAGGTGCGGTCGTCATGAATCTTTGGCGGGTATCGTAGCGTCGCTTAACAACGGATCGCTATAAATAGGCGGAGGTGAAGCTGGGACTTCATTCAATGACGTTGAGGCAGTATCGACTTGCTTTATGGTTTGCCTCGCTCTCTCATTCCCGTTCAAGGGCGAGAACCCACCGTCGATGAGATCAGTGGGACTCCCGCACTTGAGGCGGGAGGATGAGGAGGAGTTAGGGGCGGCAGCTGGCCGTCTTATAGTGGCGGCCAGTCGGACAGCAGGGGGTTGAGGCTGCTGGAGGCGGAGGCGGAGGAGGAGGAGCGAAGCCGGGCGCGACAAGCAGCAAGTCGAGTGAGGAACCGCCCGCCCTTGGCGCTGAGCAGTGGGGAGCGGGCGCCGTCTCCCAGCGCTCCTTCTCCTTCCGGGAGCTGGAGTCGACCAGCGACATCTGGCTCTTGGCACGGACCGTCTTGGCCCGATCGCCCGATCGTCTTTGCCGTACTCTTCTCGACGGCGGTCCCCTGTGTCGGACTTCAAGCTCCGGGGACCATAGAGGTCACACGAAGTCGAGGAAGCCGCTTCTTGAAGGTGCGTCGAGGCGGATCGGGGCTCTCTGTGGGTTTCGACCGGCTATTTTCTTTGTCGTCGCGGCAAAATTGAAGCGAAGCAGCTATGCTTGGAGAGGGACGATAAGTCAGGAATCAAGCGTCGTGAGGAAGACCCTTAAGCGAAAAAAGCTTTCTTGGTTTTAGACTTTCTTGTTTCTAAAGAATGTAAATGCCGTTGAATTGGAAGAAAATAAAGGCGTTCGGGTTTTACATGTATTTTTCGCTATTTTTCGGTTTGTTCTTTGGTAAGACATCACGGGGTCATAGTTCTTGGAGTGCGAGGACCAACCGACCAACGATCGACGACATGTTCAGCGTTTTAGAAAGTAGGAAAAACGAGGTTTTAAGCGCGGCGTTAGTTCCCGGCAACGGCAGTATACCATCTGTTCTGTCTCTTTTTCCTTGGCGAGATACCATACGCCTTGTAGCGGCATTGGGCGTAGGTAGTGGTACTGGGTTGGAAAGAAAAGAAGACCGAATAATCGGGTAGATGGCAGCGGTTGAGCAGTGTCGACTTGCAGTGGAAAAAAATGCTACGCGCACGGTAAAAAGTGAATATGGTAATGAGCGAGGTAGAAAAAAGGGCTAAGGGTAGAATCGTCTTAGCTTTTCAATGTTCGAGCGTTTGACAAGATGTTGCCATCAGGATCCTTGGCCCGTAAGTGCAGGTCGAAGGACCTCTACTCTGATGAGGAGCCCTCCCAAGGAGGAGAGCTTGTGCTTGCCTTTGTTGGACTGAACCTGGCGCGAGAGCAGTGCGCGCGTTGAGCGCTTCGCCCTCTAACCTTTGCGCGATTAAGTGGCGTCGCGGTTAGCACCTGTGGTATTTGGTGGCGAGCGGCGACATCTCGTGCTTCATCGAGCCGGTCGGCAGGCGTCTTCTTTGAGACTCGAGCCCCGGGTCTCGTTGAAGGCCTGAACCTTTGGGGCGGCAAGTAGTCAAGTCGGTTGGTAAGATGGCTTACGCTCCGAATGCCAGAAACGGCGTGAACCGGTTGGCCCAGGGTGGGGTGGTCCGTAAGCTCCAATGCACGGGAGGTACCTCGGCCTAGCGTCCGCGTACCTCTTGATCGATCGAGGTGTGGCTTGAGCCCTTGGAGGATCATGCCGTTCGCGCGTTCGAAACTTGGCGGTTGCTCCGTGGGTGAAGCGGCGGCCGCCCAATCAGCGGATCTTGAAGGTATCGCATGAGCTCGAAACTCCTTTCCGTGAGCTGCGTTCCGTTGTCGGTGATGATGGAGTTCGGGACTCCAAACTGTAAAGCGATATTGCGGATGAAGTCATTGCTACAAGTGATCGTTGTGATCGGCAGCTATCCACTTGGTGAACTTGTCTCTGCAACCAGCAGGTGGAGTGAAGCCCGGCGCTTTCTTGAAGGGCCCGACCGGATCAGTCCCCAAGCGAAGGGCCAGGTGATAGGGATCGTTTGGAGGGCTTGCGCCGGAGGAGGTGAGTTTGCCGGCGAAGGTGGCACCAGCCGCGCGTCCGAATGATTTGCTTTCGGTCGGCTACGGCGATCGGCGATGAAACCTTGTGGAAGGCTTTCCCGACCAGGCTCCGTGACCAGCGTGTGTCCATAAACCCGCCGTGGATGTCGCGGAGTAGCTCTCTTCCTTGGTAATTTGGGACACACTACGGAGGATTAGGAGGAGCTCATAGAGGTCGTTCTTGGCCGGTCTGAAGGATTTTGCCCCGGCAATGGCGGCGGGCCTCGGGAGTCGTCGGGAGGAACCGTCGGCCCGATCGATGAAGGATTCCTCCAATCGGTCTTTGGTCATCAGGCGTTAACCCGGCTTGACCATTTCGGCCTTTCGAATCGGTCAGCGGCGTCGTCGAGCGATCGGTCCGGATGGATGCTTGGTGTAGGTCGAGGGCGAAAATTCCGGTGGGACCGGCCCTCTGCCGGGCCGGACCAACCAGGTGATCGGCCTCTCCGTTGTTCCGTCTGTAGCTATGATGGAGCTCAAATCCTTTGAACTTTTGCTCCGGTTTGCGTACCTCTCGGCGATGGTCGCCATCCGATCGTCGCGAGGTTCTGCGACCTTCATGACTTGATCGGCGACCAGTTTTGAGTCGCCATGCACGCATAACCGCCAGAGCTCGGTCGGCGTCGCGAGCCCGATAACGAGGGCCTCATACTCGGCGTTGTTGGTTGCGTCGAAAAATGGCCAGGATGGCGTCACAGCTTGTTCAGTGGTGAAAGAATAGCGACCCGGCCGGCTCCGTTTTTGGTGAAGGACCGTCGAAGTACATTGTATCGATGCTCGGGGTCTTCGGCGGAGAGAGTGGGGCACAGGCCGGTCCACTTTCGGCGACGAAGTCCGCTAGAACTTGAATTTTATGGCGGTCCAGGGACATAGGATCGTCATGCCCGTTGAGCTCGAGTGCCCAGCAATTCTTCCAGGGCGTCGCGGTTATGGATGACCTCGCAGTGGTAGGAGGTTTACTGGAAGCGTGGTCTTTGGTTGAAAGTAATGTACCGACTTTCTTTTCGTGATCCGAGCTGCGTGAGAGCATCTTACGAATCTGCGGAGTGCCAGTGCCTTGGACTCGGAGAAGTACTTAGCCGCTAATGAAGTAGACCGGCGGCTGGATCTTAGGACCGCCCTTCTTACGCTCGCTCATGACAAGTGCCGTCTTGTGACGACCTGGAGTAAATGGCGGCAATGTAAATAGCAGAGGCTCTTCTGGCCGGAAGCGACGGCTTGGAGAGGTGGTCGGAAAACCTTTAAGCGCGTCGAAGCGTCTGAGCCTCCTTCGTCGGTGAAGTGGTCGGATTTCCTCGGAGTTTGTATAGAGGCAAGCCGCGTTCGCGGCGGGGCGTGAAGCGACTTCGGGGCCGCTAGGCATCGTCGACCTTTGGGCCCCTTTGGGGTTCTTGATCGGCCCCATCCTTAAGATCGCGGAGATCTTGTCTCTACCGGTAGCTTCGATCGCGCTCGGAGATGATGAAGCCGAGTAGCTTCCCCTTAGGTACCCAGCGCATTTCGGGGTTGAGCTTGATGCGGAACCGTCGAAGGTTCGAAAGTCTCCTCGAATCGGCGATGATATGGCTGGTCTTCCCGGTCTTGACAACGATGTCGTCGGCGTAATAGCCCGACATTGCGGCGTCTGGTCGGAGGCGGTCTGCATACATCTGGTATGTAGCCCCGCGTTTCAGGCCAGCGGCATTGTCACGTAGCGAGCGAACCGTATGGAGTGATGAAGGAAGTCGCGGTAGGTCGTCTTCTTTCATCGCTATCTGGTGGTACCAGTAGGCATCCGAAGGGCGAGGATTCGCACCTGCGGTGGAGTCTACCACTTGGTCGATGCGAGGCGGAGGAATGGATCTTTCGGACATGCCTTGTTGAGGCTTGTGTAGTCGACACACATTCTCCATTTCAGTCTTCTTTTTTACAAGCACAGGGTTTGCTAACCACTTTCGGGGTGGCGAACTTCTTTGATGAACCACTGCGGCCAAGAGCTTGGCTATTTCCTCTCCTATGGCCACGCTTTCCTTCGTCGGCCAGCGCGGGGGCGGGGCGGCAGTCTAGACCGGGTAGGATGTTCGAGGAGTGCTCGGCGACTTCCCTCGGGATCCGGCATGTCGGAGGAGCTTCCATGCGAAGAAGCGTCCGGTTGGCCCAGCGGAGGGAAGTCGGCGAGCGCTTTCCTATTTGGCGAGCGTGGTCGATCGGCGGTTTTGGTGGGTCCTGGAGTCGACCTCGATCGTCTTCGTGTCCTCGGCGGACTTGAAGGCCCGGTCGGACTTGCTAGAGTCGGGAAGCGGACTCGAGAGTCTTGCTCGGGCCCAAGCAAGCTCGGTGAATCACGGCGACCGCCCGAGGCCAACTTCGCTGTCTTTCGCAGCGTGGCGACTGGAAAAACGATTCTGATGATCACCCCATGCGGCCGGGCATCTTCAGACTTCGGTAGGTGTAGTTGGGGATCGCCATGAACTTCGTAGCATGGTCTCCCAGGATGGCGTGGTAGGAGCGGGAAAATCCACGACCTCGAAGGTGAGGGTCTGGTCACGGAAGTTAACCGGGCTCCCGAGCGTGGCGAGTCGGTCGCTGCCGGCGCGGGTGGGCTTGGCGAGGAACGACGGCCGTGAAAGGGTGCTCTGCTTGGTCGAAGGCTCGGCGGGGATCCCCATGGCGTCGAGGTCTCAACGTAAAGGATGTTGAGATCGCCTGCCGATCCATGAGCACCTTAGTCGGTAGCTTTGTTCCCACGATGGGGTCAATAGCGGGTTACCTCGCTGGTGCGGGGCGTGGTCGGGGTGGTCGGCCGGTCAAGGTGATCGGGGACTCCGACCACGAAGGTATTTAGTGCGGTGGGCTTGCCGCGAGCACCTCTCGGCGGCGAGCTTGGCGCCTCCGTCGGCGTAACTTCTTGTCTTGAAAGATCATGAGGCAACCGTCGGTCTCGGGGAAGCGTCTGCCTCGATCTCGGTGGTCGGCGAGTCTTGCCTCTTTCCTTTGCCGGAAGTAGCGTCGTGGGGTTCGGAAAAGCGCTTGAGGACTTGTCGATCCTCCGATACTTGTGCAGCGGGGTATCCGTGGTTCGGACACGTACTCTCCATCGACTTCGAAGTGGTGGGGGTTGCCGGCCTTGCGGCTTTCGGTAGTCGTGGCGCCAACAGCGGTCCTCGCGGACTGTTTTGCCGTGGCGCTTTCGCTTGTCGGGCGGTCGGAGGAGAGCTAGGCTCGGTGCCGATCCTAGCCGACTTTCGCTGTCGAAGATGACATCTCTGACCTCCTGGCGGCGTGGTTGGTGGCAATGTCGGGGAGTTCTTGGTGGTCACGCACCCAGTTTATGGACCAGGGTCTTGGAAGTGGTGCCGTAGATGAATGCCCCACGACATCGGCGTCGCGGATGTCGAGGAGCTTCGTTGCATTGTTGGGAAAAAGCGTCGGATGTAGTCGGAGGTTCTCCACGGTGCTTTGCTTGCGACCTTTCAGTCGAAATTCCCTGAAACGCCAGAGGTGCCTTGGAAGTTGCCAGAAGTGGTGGTGCTTGGTCGGCCCGATCCGGGATGATGTTGGCGGGCAGGATATTTGAGCCATGCCATTGATCCGCTAAGTAGATGGGGAGGTATTGGATGACAAAGGTCGTCCGCTCCCCAGCCACGCGAGCGGTAATCTTCCGACCACCTGCCGCTGGGGTTTGTAGCCCCTGCGTGCCAGCTATGTTGTGGCGCCGAATCGGCGAGGAACCGGCCTGCGAATCCTACAGCGAGAATACCCGGCGAGCCATCGGGGCTCATTTGCGATGCGCCGCATGAGCATTGTCGGCGTGACGTCTGGCCGGTCGGGTCGTTCCTCGTTCTTCGGCGTTTGGAGGGTGGTGCAGGCGTCGCGTTCCCCCAAGCGTTGGTGCAGAGTCGCGATGCTGAGGTTGTCGGAAGGTGGCCTGCCCTTGTTTCGCTCAGGCGGCCTCGGATGGATGGCGTGGCGAGCCATCGAAGCGGCGTCCGGCAGCTGCGATCCGTGGCCATCTGGCACAGCGTCTTTGTGACGCTCGCTCCACCAGGCCGGAGGTTACGGTGCGGTAGCCTTGAGCTGGGATCGTCACGGCTCGGGAATGCGCGGGGCGGCATTCTTCTTGTGGCGATGTTTTGGCGCGTGGGGAAAAAGCGATGAATCGTTCGTCCCCCTAGCTTGTTTGGTAGTGGACTGGCGTCTTGCGGCGGCGCGAAGCGCCGCGAGTGCAGGAGTGGAAGCGTGACGACAACCTTTGCTCAGTCGGCCTGGAGCTTGTCGAAACTTCGACCTTTTTGAGCCTCATAAATCAGCGTCGCCGGCCGAAGGTCGGCGGCGAGCATGGTGATCCTCCTGGTGTGTTGGCGGAGAGTCTTTGGCGTGGCCGGAGTGTAGCGCTGCCGTGATGTCGGGTCGCGGTAGCGTGGTGCATTCTTATCTCTTCCTCCGCTAGAGCCGTGGTGGAGGAGTTGTCAGTGGTGGTCGTCATTGGCCGACCATTGCCACTGGCGCGAGTCGGCGGTCACGGCCTTCTGCCGTCTTGCCTTCGGCGCATCGCTTGGGTGATGGGGCCTCTGGCGTGCTTGGCGTGCCAGGGTCGGGTCGCGTCTGGGACCTCAGTAGCCGAGGTCTCTGGCTGGTGAGGGCGTCGAGGAGTCCTCGGGGACACTTGGCGGCGGAGTATGGCGGGGGCGATCACTATCTGTCAGCAGGTTAAGCAATCGAGGAGCCGAAGCGGATCGGCCTTCTCGGCATGGCGATGTCGGAGAAAAGAAAGAACCGTCGAGGAAGCTAGCGGGAAAATGCTGGCGACGTCGTGCAGCCCCTACTGGCGCCAAGCTGCCGGTGTTTCGAGCAGGCCAATGAATTTGTATAGGTAAGAGGGTGCACGCTCCCTCTCCTCGACGGCTTACTCGGGTGAGCACAAGATGTATCTTGGTTGGTGACGTCCTACTCGATTCGTGTAGGTTTGATTGTATTGATTTCCGGTTGTCCGTTGTCTTACATGCTCGCTCCTTCCCCCTTTATATAGGCGAGGAGGAGGTTACCTGTTTAGCTTAAAAAAGAGAAAAAGAACATGCTCTTAATTAAGCCGCAAGTGGCGGGTGATAATGTCAGCGGCTCCCCTTGCCTCTTCTTTGGTCATTGCCTTCGGCGTAGTTCTTTCGCCGCTCGTAGTAAATGCGAGAGTTGGGGACTTGTGCGCTGCGTCATCATCACGGCCAGACATTTAATCGCTCGATCGTTAATAAATCTTTCGCTTGAGGATTCGCCGACTTGGTCATGGTTTCGGTTTCTCTTTGCGGTAGGTTTTAGGGCCCCGAGGCCTGGTTCGGCCGGCGCCTTTAAGACATTGGGGTACCCATGGCCTGGGTACCCGTCAACCACTTTTGAGCACTTGAGACTTATCTAAGTGATTTCAACGATTGCATCCCTCTTAATAGTACGGCAATCCTTAGACTCAAATTTAACACAAAATCTAAGTCTTACACTAAGCTTACATGCCGACTTCTTGGATGCACGGTGCATGATGACGCTTCCACAAAGATTGATGACGCCCTTCGTCTTGTCAACCTCGACGCGATTCACCTCATGAGACTCTCGTCTTCTCCGACCTTGACCTCGATCATCACCAAGACGATCCTCACGCCAAGTCGTTCTTGACTTAGTCCTCAGCTCTTGGTGACACCGCCGTCTTATTTGACTTTGACTCGATTGTCATCCTTCAACCCATCTTGGTCATCATACACACAGCTTTGGGACCTAACTCTTATCAAAGCACTCAGCAAACATATTAGTCCCACAAGCTTAAAAGATATGAATTAGAATTAAATGAATGAGATGAAATATGTCGGGGATTGGCTATCTGGCAAAAGACCACGGTACCCCCGTGAAAAGCTAAACCCGCCGACCAAGCAACACTAAAAGAAGATGCTCGGGAGAACGAAACGAGCATCCCTCCTTCTCCTCCGAGCATACGCATTTGCACCTTCGCTCATGAAGCACCAAACACACCCCACGAGCAAGCATGCTCGTAGAGGCCACGACACCTTTCGGGTGTTTTGGTCGGGTGCCCGATCAATGCCACAAGGAAGGAAGGTGGCAACCAATCAGCCAGGAGATCAAGGGAAATCATACAGAAATTCAAATAACGCCGGGTCAAGGCGTTAGATGGTAAGTACGATTGCGCGGCGCAATCCCAGGAGGTAGTTACCTTCTATGTACCTCTAGTCGTAGTATTTAAACCCCTCAAGATCTCAGAATGAGGAGGGACACGGAGATAGAACACAATACACTGGAGTAGGGCTATTATCTCGGCGGTGAGAGGCCCGAACCAGGATAAAACACCGTGTTCCGCCTTTCTTCTTCTCCCGACCTCGCGTCGCTCGAACGCCCTCTTCGGTCCGTACGACGGGGCTCTGTTGATCCCCCATTCAACAAGTAAGCTCGACGGGAGCCCGTTCTCCAATCGTCGACAAAATACAACAAGTGTTTCATATAAATAGGCATGATATCAACGAAAACACTTGACATAAGAATTGTTCTCTACTAAGTGCAGCATGATGAATATGTGATTGATCTATATGCACTTAGAGAGATAATTGCCAATAAGATGAATCATTTAAATCAAGGCAAGGATCACATACTTTGCTTAAATGAAACACAAGATAGAATATACATGAATTGCACATGTGCAAACAATATTTTGAATGAGAGTAAATAATGTGATCCAATTCTAGATTAAACTTCACTAAGAGAGGTGCATTAGAAGATACACAACTAAGACATGTATGCACCAAGTCAATATAAAGCAATGAAGTTTAACTCTAGTTAACACAAGCATATTAAAAACAAAGCACATAATGAACTCAAATGAATATATATATGCACAAGCAAATTTGACAAGAATCAATGTGCACATATGAAATCAACAAGTTACTTAGAGTTCAATATGCATTTGCTAAAGAAGAATGCAATGACAAATATGGAAGGAATACCGAGATTGCATACCTTATTTTTGCTTAACCATCCCAATTGATTTTCCTCTAAAATAGATGAGACTAATATTCAACTAGGCAATAAATATGTTAGTCTCATAACAATATAAACATATTAGAGGTTTGTCATTTGTTAAGCACTAAGTTAAGCATTTGTACAATTACATTGATTGACATTACATGCGTTTGTCATTAATCGTTTATCATTAATCACCAAAACAACATAAGTGCCTAGATGCACTTTCAACCCTCTTACCTAAAGGTTAGGGAAGAATCCCTGAATTTCCTACATAGAATTTGGTGTGATATCACTGGACATATTCAGCCCCTGTCGAGCCCCTTCAGATATTTTATTGTACTAATAGATGCTTCTACTAGACGATCTCATGTATGTCTCTTATCTACTAGGAACGATACTTTTGCACAATTAATTGCCCAAATTATTAAGTTATGAGCCTCCTTTCTAGAAGAAAGGATCAAGTCTATTTGAATGGAGAATGTTGGTGGGTTTATCTCAAAAATATTTAATGATTATTGTATGGCTCTGGACAGTAATGTAGATCATTCTGTACCACATGTCCACACCCAGAATGGCCTTGCAGAGTTATTGATTAAAAGAATAAAACTTATTGCTATGCCACTTTTGCATAATTGTAGGCTACCCACCAGTTATTGGGTCCACACAATGCTGCACACCGCAACATTAATTCAACTCAGACTAACTGCATATCATAAAATTTTCAACTCAGTATAACTAACGCACTTAATGCACATTTGGCTATGGAACTCCTAATAACAAAATGACTGGACTCACGGTTACAAGATTAGTTCCAACAATCACCCTCCATGGGAGCCGTTGTGGCGGATGATCTCGAAAAGATCGTCACCGACATGAAGGCGGCAGAAGCATCCCACGAAAAGAAAGCCCGTAGCGCTTCCTGGGAACATTACCGCCACACCCCCGTCCGCTCCCACTTTGGCGACTCTTGTAGCCATCCTCGGGATGACCGACGGGAATGCGCTCGGAGCGATTCCCGAACGACCCCACGAGGCCACGGGGATGCTCGGCGCAATCAGAGCCGAACCGAATACTCTTCTTTAGGCCACTCCCCCTCCCACCGACCTCGAGAAGTTTTCTCTCGCTTGGGTCCGCGGATCGGAGGGTCAAGCGGTGATGACCGCTACGACCGTCACGGCCGGGTCGAGCGCCACGATAGCCCAGTCTTCGGATGTCGGGCGTTCGCAGCGCCCCTTCGACGGGTGGCGTGGCCGAGCAAATTCAAACCCGGCCACATTGAAAGGTTCAACAGAACTCAGAACCCCGATGAGTTCCTTTCAATCTGCACCACCGCCATCCCAGCCGCAGGCGGGAATGAAGAAGTCATGGCCAACTTCCTGCCTACGGTATTGGACGGACCGGCTTGGACATGTCTGTTCAACCAGAAAGAGGGGTCCATCCGTTCTTGGGGACAGCTGAGCAATGCCCTCCGGGTGAACTTCCAAAGTTGCTACGTCCGCCCGGGCAAGGAGCGCGACCTCGAATGCCTGATCCAGACGGAAGATATAAAGCAAAGCTTGTAGCACAAGGGTTCACGTAGAGACCCAACATCGATTACGATAAAACATATTCTCCTGTAATTAGTGGAATAACGTTCCGATATTTAATATCACGCTGTTGGAGCCGGATAACTACTCACACGAACACAGTGAACACAACTATCACTTCGCATGGAACTCAAGGAAGAAGATCACAGAGACACTAGTTTTGGGACCGTACACAACTTAGTACCTTTTCCTTCTTACCTCACGTTGTTTATTTAACAGCCAAGTACATGAGTTAAATAGCCACAACGTCTAACAGCCACGGCTCGCACTTCTCCAGCCTGCCCGCGTCTTCCGGCCGGCCATATGCCCACGTCCATCACGCAGAGTCGCCCTGACGACTCGGCCACGCACATCTTGCGACCACACGCGCCCCTGCGAACTCCACTCGATCCTGGGGACTCGGTCACTCCATGCGACTAGCTATCTCCACTCCATGCAGCGACTAGTTATTCTGGCTCCATGCAGCGACTAGTTATTCACACTCCATGCAACGTGTTGCATGCACACAACACTTCACTAGTGCATCACTAATTAACTTACCAATATCTAATATCTAATTTCTTATAGCGGAGCACTACCGGCCCTCCTCGCCGGTGCCACGTCGGCGGTCTTCGCGGAAAGGCCCTCGCGCTTTTTGCAAATTACGTACAGGTCCGCGCGGCTGGCTACCGTTGATTCTTTCTGATGCATCGGATCCCCGGATCCAACCGTCCGCACGCGGGCGAGTGATGGCTGGCTTATGGCTCTCGAGCAAATCGCCGCCTCGCGGAGCGCTCCACGCGTACGCTCCCTTTCCCCGTCGCCCTCGCGATTCCCTTCCCCACCCCTCCTCGCGTGCTCCGCCCGCCGCACCGTTCGGCCGACCGGCTTCTCTCCGGCCGTCCACGTCCCTCCCTCTCCCTGAAATCGCTGCCACCAGCCAAGCCACATCCAGCGAGGCTTCCCCAACCCCAAGCCCCGCAATCCGGAGCTCTCCCGGGCGGCCATGGCGGCGGCGGCGGCGCAGAGGCTCCTCGCGGCAAGCACCAAGGTCGTCGTCGTGGGGCGCAGCTACGTCGCCCACGCCAAGGAGCTCGGCAGCCCCATCCCCAAGGTCCACCGTCCACGCCCCTCCCATCCCCAAGGTCCACCGTCCACGCCCCTCTGATATGATCCCCTCCGCTCCAATCCGATCCCGAAACGCTAGGCTCCGGACACACTTCGTCCCGCGCGGTCTCTGTTCTGGTCGCGGCGGCGGCCGTGTTGCGTTGATGATTGCAGGAGCCGGTCCTGTTCCTGAAGTCGACCTCCTCGTTCCTCCACGCCGGCGTGGCCACCGCTGCCATCGAGGTGGCAGAGCCGCTCGAGTCGCTGCACCACGAGGTCGAGCTCGCCGTTGTCATCTCTCGCCGCGCGCGCGATGTGCCCGAGGCATCCGCCATGGACTTTGTCGAAGGTAACTAAAATGCGCACTGAAGAAATGAATACTACATGGGGATGCCTTCCCTACGCCTACGCGCATTGCATGTTGCAGCTCGAAAGGGCAACACTATTGTAGGTTATCCTTTCAGTCTGTTTTCTGCTATCCCTTCAGTCTTCTTGTTACAGTCTTATTTCTTGTTGAAGCTATGTTGGTCATGAATAAAATGAAAATAAAAGCTCACCATCTCTTTTATTTGTGAATATCGCTTGCCTAATAGCTAATACTGACAGATGTTTTATATAAGAAATCTAAATAGCAATTCATTATTTTTTTTGACAGTAAAGAAACTGCATGTTCTGCTAGCTTTAGTATGCATATAGTTGAGTAACTTTGTGTGCCATCTGTTTTTCTGAACAAAGTAATTAGCAGTAGAAAGGATATTGTGTTACTCCGCCTGTTTTATCTTGATGCCAATGTAGCATTTTTTTTTCAATGGTGTTGTGCTACTCTTTAACATGCTCTGTATATGCCTTTCTTCTGCTATCATACTTCACACAAGGATTTTCCATTTGATTAACTTGTATGTTAGCAGCTAAATTGTAAAACATTTTGCCTATGTGTTTGAAGCAGGAACTCTTGAACTTTTTTTTTTGATGGCTGTAGTTTATACATCCTTATAATTACAAGAATTATGGTACTTCTATCAGTTACTTACAGTTGAGCATTTCTTTGGCAGGTTTCTCTTGTCATTTTCATTAGAAGAAAGCCCAGTTCTACGACTTCTTTTGCCTGAGATTTTCCCAAACAAAATCCGAGCCAACGCAAAACAAATTTTGGTTGCAATATGGAAGAGTTATGCACTGTAAGTTTCCCTTTGTTTTGTGTTGATTGAAAGTAAATGCATAAACTAAAAAGAAACATAAATGCATTACTAATATCCAACAGTTCAAATGAGGATAAATAAAATCCAGGCACACGTACCATTCTAATGGAACAGGGAAAACAGCTTGGTTACGTCTTGTATCCAATCATGACTGTGCGTAAGATGAATGACCCAAGTCCTAAACTCAAGCTAAACAATTGACTATTTTATGTGAGTTACGTATTAACCAGGCTGAGCTAGAACAAGTATTAGATAAATTCAGATGGTTTCAAGTGGTGAATAGCTAATCAGTTTAGTCACCGGACTGCAAGAGGGAGGATGTGGGTCATGAAGATAGATGGACTTTGTAGGCTGCAGCCTTTGATAGCTAACGAAATTGTCCCCAATATCAGATCAGGCAAACACGTCAGACCAAGGTGCATTTCCACAAAATCAAGAAGAGGCTTCAAAAGCTCCATATTAGTGGGCTAAACAATGCCATCAACTCCAATACAGTTGTTGCGGTGCTTATTGCCACTGTTGCCTTTGCAGCCAAGGTTGATCTCTTGGTAAGTGCTTCTGAGCTTTAGAAAGGAAAATTCATATTCAAATTCAAACATGTAGTTAATTAAAAATCTAATCAAACCAGTCCATTAGTAATATAATATAATCACATACAGATTCAGATTCATGCATATTCTTCTAATGGATTATACATAAAAGCAGCAATTGTCCATTCACTTTTCTTTTTGTGGCCGAATTGACTAATCTTTGCTCATTTGTATATATAATTGGCTCACACTATTTTCATTCTCTCCATAACTGAGCAGTCGATTATGGTTTATGACTGAATTCAGAAATCGGTTGCAATGCATGGATCACCTATCTAAAGCGAAGAGGACAGTGTTTGGATTTTCTCATCCGTCAGGTAACAAGCTGGCTATTATGTCAAATGAAGTCTGGTTGTTAATCATTTCTATAGCAGGTATTCCTTATCTGTTCTCTTTTAAGGTTATGCCAATTTCTTTATCATTATTTGGCCTCTATTGCTCTGAGTTGAAGATGGTTCTTCGACAACACCAACTCCTACCATGGAACACTTCACAAGAAGTTGTATTTGAAGGAGGAGATGAATGCCAGTTTTTTTAGCTCTGAATATCTGATGTTGAGTTCTAATTCCTTATACAGATGTCTCATACGTGATGTGATTATGCCCAGAGCTCCACTTACTGTTTTCTGCTAAATTCCATACATGTATCGAAATGTTGCTGTTTCATTAATCTTATATACTACCTTATATTCTTCTCAAATTATCATCCCTTAGTTTTGGTGGCCGTAGATGCCAGTGGAGTCCCTTTTTTCCCCGGTAACTGGTCGGATGCCACTGGGAAATGAACATTAATGGTGTCCAGCCCTGGAGACTTTTAGTGCACCCGTGGGTTGATATCTCTTTAGACTCAGGACTGCTTAATTGTGCAACTCCCCAGGAGCATTTCAGCTTCTTGTTGTGCTGGTGTTGTCACCATTCAGGGGAAGTAAGTTGTTGGTTAGCCGTAGATTCATCGTGTAACTTCAAGTTTGCAGATGATTTTGTTTTGTTCTCATTTCAGTCTTGCCTGTCATTTGACAAGTTACAAGTTTGTTTTATGTTTCTTGATGGTGATACTGCACATTATAGTGTTTGTTCAATGCTCGCTGGTATTACGTCAACTTGTGTCCAGGTCAAGTAATAAAGGGTTGGGATCAAGGCATCAAGACCATGAAGAAAGGGGAAAATGATGTTTAATGATCGTTCTCTTATGCACTCTAAGCTTGTGACTGTATATGTGCAGTAATCAGTAATCACAATCTTACAAGTTACGTACTCTTAGCCGATATTTATTCTATTGCTCACCGCTTCTTGTGGACAAGAAAATTAACAATGCCAGAGATCTTATCACTATTACGGAGGATGCTATTAGAGGTGGATATCCAATTCTAATAATTACAGAGGATATCGAACAGAAGCTCTTGCAATCCTTGTTGATGAGGGCTTAGAGGTGCATTGAAGATTGCTCGCTATAAAAGCCCACAGTTTTGGAGAGCGCAAAAGTCAATACGGATGATATTGCTACTTTGACTAGAGGTAAAGTTAATCTTTGGTATTATATGGTGTGTCTCTTTGTGATACATGTTCGCTTATAAAAGGTCATTCTTCATGAGGCATCATCAAAGAAGAAGGCTGGATTGTCCACTGGACAAAGCGGACAAAGAAGTCCTAGGAATCGCCGCCAAGGTTGTAGTTACTAAGGATTCATCAACAATAGTTGGAGATGGAACTACACAGAGGAGGTGAACAAAAGGGTGACACAAATCAAGAACCAGATTGAGGTTTGTATTGTGCAGAATTTAACATTCTATGTTTTCTTCTTCTATTTGTCAAATCACTTTATTCTTGCTTTTCTCATGGTGCATCTCTGTCCGGCCCCTTTTGCCTGGCCTGACTTTCCAAAGTATGGATAGTTTACATTTGCCTGTCTTGCAAATGTTGGTATGTCACTTTGGGTAATGCTTAGTTCCAAAACTTTAATTTTGCAAATTTCTTTGAACAGGAATATGAAAAAGGAAAACTAAACGAGAGGATAGCTAAACTCTCTGGTGGTGTTCTTTGTCATTCAGGTATTGATGATGCTTAACAATGAGATACCCGCGATGTCTTTGGCTGCAATTGCAGAGGACACTTGGTGGGCTGCATCAGCAGAGGATATGTATTTTGCTTGTTTTCCGGTGTGTTAAAGTTACCATAATTACATATTTTCTTTATGTTACTTGCACAACACATGATTACCAAAGTATTCTTTTACCTTATCTACATCGAACAGATTTCTCTACGGCGCAGCGTAGCACGCGAATCTGGCTAATTACATATTTTCTTTATGTTACTTGCGCAGCGCATGATTGCCAAACTATTCTTTTACCTTATCTCCATTGAACAAATTTCTCTACGGCGCAGCGTAGCGCGCATATCTAACTAGTATTTAACTTCCTATAGGGGAACGCAACCGGGAGCTCTCCGGGCCTCCACGTCACCGGTTTTACGGAAAAAGAACTGGAGGCCCGCGATTTCCCTCCGAGGCCCCTGCGGTGTGAGCAGCAACCGGCCGATAACGCGTCAGTTTTGCGCAGAGGCCCTCTCCGTTTCACCGAATTAGTTCTGCGTCCTATGGACCTCGGTCCGTCCGATCATGGCAGAGGGACGATCCCACCGCCCGCACGCGCCCTCCGCGCCCGGTGTGCGGCAAAACCCTAGCTGGAGCTAGCCTCCAATCGCAGGAGATCCATAGCTCTTCTCCTCCCCTCCTCGATTCCTCCGTTCGCCCTCTCAGATCCGGCGGCGACGGCGTCTTCCACGGCGAGATCGGCCCAGCAGGCGAGGTTCTCCCCTATTCTAAACGCACGATGACGACGGCTCCCCTCCTCGCTTCCTCCGCACGCCCTCTCAGATCCGGCGGCGACGGCGTCTTTCGCGGTGAGATCGGCCCGGTGGGATAGCTTCTCCCCCGTTCCGAGCATACCGTGGCCGAAGGCCTCCAAGCCACGTCCTCCCTCTTCCCCTCATCTCCCGTTCCATTCGCATCCCGTGGTCGGCGTCTTGTGCGTGCGGTAGGAACCCACGGAGTGCAACCGGAGCAGGGAGGTGTTTGGTGTCTCCATCGCCCTCGACGACGGCGGCTCCAACATCTCTCAACTTACCAGCACAATCGGCCGCCCCGTCGGGACCCTCTACAAGGGTGACATCTTCCTCATCAACATCCGCCTGCTAGGTATATGCGTATTGCGATTCTTATGGTTGATGTGCCTTCTTCCATTCCAGATTTGAATTTGATTTGCCAACCGTTCGTCGCCTCTGTATCTAATGCGGATTCACTGCGATTCTTATGGTTTTTATGCCTTCTGCCATTACAATTAGGATTTTATTTACCGGACATTCGTGAGCGTGGTATCTAATGCGGGTTCACCTCTCCTTAATATGTAATTACTGCAGCCAAATCAGGATTTGCAAAGTCGCGAAAAATGTTATTATCATGGTATCATCTAACTGATTGATTGCGGTCTTTCATTGGCAGGTGTCTATCCCTTTGAACCTTCTAAGATGTGTTTCATCACCAAAATATGGTATACATGCTTTCCTTCTCCATCTAATTTATTATGTGTTTCATCATCAAAATATGGTATACCCATTGAGTTCACTGGTTCTATTGATACAGCAAATGTTCAGATTGTGCCTTTTACAGAAACGAGTTTGACAATACTCATTTCAGGTTCTATGATATTGTACACATCCGTGCTAGCCCGTTAGTTTTATTGCAACATTAGTTGTCATGTTTCAACCCTTTCAAATTGATGGTCTTTTTTTTTGTTAATTTCGATTTAGGTTTCTTCTCTAACATATTGCTTGGACGCAAATCTCAGCCTTCTTAAATGCATGCAGGTAACAACGCATCTCCGTATGGACAATTTTTATGCAGATTATGGCTCCATTGATGTGTCTGCTTAGTGATTTATCTCCCTTTGCAGTTTGAGCCAGAAAGGTTAAGTGTGCAGATTGTAGCAATCATATTGATCAAGGTAACATAGCAACTAATGTTTACTTCAGTTGTATGGATACAGTATTTCTTGTTTCTCTTCCAAGCTGCTTGCTCGGTAACATAGCAACTAATGTTTACTTGATTGTATGGATCTGATATTTCTTGTTTCACTTCCAATTGTTTACTCGGTGTATGTTTTTCTATTGACAGGCTCTCATGGCAATGCCAGCTTCTGACTTACCTTTAATTTTATTGCAACATTAGTTATGTCGTGTTTCAGCCCTTTCAAATTGATAATCTTTTTTAAAAAAATTCGATTTAGGTTTCTTCTCAAACATATAGCTTGGACGTAAATCTCAGCCTTCTTCGTCTGTATCAGGTAACAATGCATCTCTGTGTGGATGATTTTTATGCAGATTATGGCTCCATTGATGTGTCTACTTAATGATTTATCTCCCTTTGCGCTTTGAGCCGTAAAGGTTCGAGTCTGATTGTAGCTCGCATATTGATCAAGGTAACATAGCAACTATTGTTTACTTCAGCTGTATGAATACATTATTTCTTGTTTCACTTCCAACTGTTTGCTCGGTGTATGTTTTTCTATTGAAAGGCTCTCATAGCAATGCCCGGCTCGACTTGACTATGCTTATTCTTAATTCCTGAACACGTGGTATGAAAAAAATATCCTGCCCTCCTGTGTGTATCCTATGGAACCTAACTGTTTTCGTCACTTATATATTTATGTTTTGCAAGCAAATTCTATTGAACATGCAACATAGGATTGTCTAGAATTTAGAAGCATTGAATTCATTGATCCATATTTCATGGAAGTTGATTGTTATATTAACCTTTGTATTCAGTATATACCCATTTCGAATTCTAGGATATCATGCAAAGGAACATGTTTCCCCATTTTGAAGTGTCCCTTGTCCTTGTGCTTATTTGAAAATTTTAAATTTTGTACTTGTTTTCACAATTTATTGTGTTTTTGAGATTTTGCTTTTACAACAGTGTCCATAGTTTTTTGGGAAATACATGTTGGCTTGCTTTTCTTGTCTTTCCAATGTAGAAATATTACAGATTACAAACAATGGCTGTTTTTTCAGCATTTTTTAGTGATTGCTGCTTATTGAAAAATATATGAAGTGTTTACCGTTAATTTTGTATGAATCTGGACAGCACATGTTTTACACTATGTGCTACCTGATACCACACATGGCAGACATGCAACTTTCAGAAATTTTCTTTGCTACCCTTTTACACAAAGTATAGGTCGATTCCATGTTTTTCAATTGTTGTGCTCTTAATTTGCTGCCATTCTTTTGGAAGCTAATTGCACATACGTGCTAGATATTTCATATTTAAGGTGAAAATGACCTGTCTGATTATTGATGATGCCCAAGCCACTTCTAATGAAGCTCTTAGTCTCGTGTAGTTGCTATGTAGATTTGGAGATACAATATGATTGCACAATGTCAGACTTGAAGTACTAAAAACAAGATTGTAGCAATTTTCTGGTTTTGGGTTGGCTGAGCAGTGTGTATACTGAAGCTATTTCTCATCGGCTTTATCGTTGAGATACTAACTAGAGTGCTCATCATCCCACAGTATGTGATGGTTGTTCTCAAGGGTTCAGTGCCTATGGCATTTGGAAGTACCCAGGAGCATGAAGCTTATGGTGAGCTGGTTTCCGTTGGAGGGCTAAACCCTGATGTCAACAAGAAACTGAGTGCTGGCATTGCTTCTATCCTGGAGTTGAAGCTGTCCATTCCCAAGTCCCGCTTCTACCTTAAGTTCTATGATTCAAAGGCAAGCAACCACTATTTCTTATTGACAGCCCGTTCATGTGCCTTCGTTACCATAGTCATGTTCTCATTGCAAATTTGCTGTTTGTTAGGCCCATCCCGCACAAGAACATGCTCAATGTTTGCATGCTTTGCATCAAGAATAGGTCATGTAAATGGCCATCTTTGGTTTGATGTCGTCATCTTGGCTTTTGCAATTAATTCATTTGTGTATATGAAAATATTCTTGCCGTCAGTTCATATATAGTGTGATGCTAGGATAGTCTCTGAGCAAAAGTAGTGTTTATACTTTGATTGAGGTGATAAGGTGTGATTTATTCATTTATAGGTAAATCGTTCTGCACAGCCGAACCCACTTGTCCTATTCTTTATTACCTGTGCACAATTTACCTTAATTGATGTGGGTTGTCTATTATATTAGCGTTAGTCTATAGTCTCCTCGCTATTTTTTTATGCGTTGCACTATTCACATTTTTCTTTGGAGTTCCTAATATATTGATATTTTGAAGTCCTGATGTATGCTTCAAGAAAGAACACTGTTAGTGTGTTTTTAAATCGCTCTTTATTCTGTGTATGCTTCAAGAAAGAACACGGCTAGTGTGTTTTTAAATCGCTCTTTATTACGTACCATGGCGGTGAATCACAAGAAAGAAGTAGTCCATAGAATAAAGTTGAGTACAAAAGTTACAATCTTTGTAGTACATGTAATAAAAAGCTTTTCCTTTGAGTTGTATAATTATACATTGATTTCATGAACATGGCACATCAGATAGCGTAGACATGCTTGCTAAAAGGGTTTATTTAATCTATGCATGTGAGACTTCTTCTTTTTTCCCGACTTTCTTACTAAGTATAGCAATCCATATTTATACCATGGATTAGCAATCAGAACATATAGATAGCTAAAGTTTAGGTGCTTCCTAATTTGACCTAAAGATTTGCTTGAACTAGGCAACTCTTTTCTTTTATAGGGTTCACCTTTGGATCAGCTTTGTTTTTGCATCTTATCATCTGGATTTATATTATATACTATATCTTCCCTTAGGATTGGCTAAGCAATAGAATTCAAGTAATTACAGCTGTAGCCTTGATCCAAACATGATATGCTTGAAGATCTTAATGCATTTATGTATTAAGCACGCTTTCTTATTTTTGCATACTGTTGTATCAGCTTTGCCTCTATAGGATGCTATTGCTCGTTTCATACTATGTAAACATAAAGAATAGATAGTATGTAGAATAGATACCTTATTTTGCAATGAGAAATATGTTTTCCTTGATCGTTCATGATATAGATACGAATTGTTACCTCTGAAAAAACTATTTCCATGCTGTGATATATATCACTCTCTAGCTATGAGCCTATTTGGTTGTGCCAGGCATACATTTCTTTCTTTTATGGAGCTTCTTTCACCATACTTAAAATTTGATGCCCCTTTTCATATTTATGTATCGTTTCGTGAAACAAGGCCTATTGTGTTGTAGGTTATATCTAGCAATCGCCTGTCACTTTGGTTCCTACTATGCCCTCCTTTGAAGATATGAGCAATCGTAATGCAGTAAGCATAGATGATATTCACTTTGCTTGTTGATTCTAACGGGTTTTGCACCTCCAAATGGATAGGCTGATGCGATGATACAAATGGAGTTCTTTAGTTTGTTCTTTTCCCACCCTTCCTGCTATCTTGGTCAATCCTCACAATTTTCTTTCTTAAATATAATTAGCTGTTTTGTAAACACCATGTCCAGGTCAATTAGATGATTTCAGTTATAGTGTTTGTTTTGCACCAGCTATGAGTGATAGCATTTTTTTTTGCAAATGTTAGCCTATGGTATACCTCTGAACCAACAAGAGGAGTGGAACCTTTTTCTTACATCGTGTACAACATGTGGCTAGCTTATTTACTATCAAAGAGCATATATCTAGCTAAGTTCTGTGTCTATATTCTGCAAGTGCTTTGTTTCTTTAGCCATTTTATTGCTTACAATTATGCTATCACACCATTCATCTTTTTGCAATATTTTCCTTCAGTTATTGGATCCCTGTTATTTAGCTCTTTTGTGTGCATACCTCGGTGATATTTGAAGTTTGGTACAATGGTCTGCACATTTCATTTTTGTTTCGAGGATTGTTTATCTATTCATCTCATGCGATCACAACATGCTTTTACTATGTCGAACCACATGGGGTAGGCTTAGGGCCGTGGCTTATTTGGGCTTGATGACCAAAGTTATATGTTTGAAGTGGATTTTAGAAATTCTAGACTGCATGTATGTTGTTTGATGGGTTAAATTTGTCACTGTGGTGTTACAGATATATTGGTATTCTATGGTATGGGTTTGGAGCTTTTGTTTTTCATAGTATAGTCCTGTCGGTGTTTCGTGCACGGGCAATACGAATTTATGGTCGGATGGGGTCGCGCGCTCCCTCTCCCCGAATGGTCGACTCAAGGAGTTAGAAGATGTATACTGGTTCGGGCCGAATGTCCCTACTCCAGTTCGTGTGGTGTGGATGTATTGATCTTTGGGAGATGGACAAGCGGTGTACAAGCAAGGCGGACGGTCGGCTGTCCGATCCCCTTGATGTTTTCGCTAGGGAGTCGAGGCTACCTAGAAGACTGTTTTCTCTCTCTCTCTCTCTGCCCGCCCTCTCGGGCCCTGCCCCTCCTTATATAGACGGAGGGGGCAGGTTACACGGGAGTTGGGAAAACTACGAGAAAAGGGGCCTGCACGTCTTGAAATCTGGTTCCTGTCTTGTCCGTCCGACCCCTGCCCGTCCAGCGAGGGTTGGTGGTTCTGTGATAGCTTGATCTTGCGTAGTCTTTGTGCAGGTGGCGTGTTGCGTGGTGCTCTGTCGGCCTCGGTGGCTTTAATGGCGCTTGACATTGCCTTGGCCTCGGAGCGGGCGTAATCTCGCGGTGTGCCAGCGGCGGGCGGGGCTTGACTTCTTCGGTGGCCCTTCCGGCAGCCTCGGGAAGGAGCCGCCTACCCCGGATGCCAGGATGCCAGCGCCAAGACAAGGCAACCGCGACATCGGCGTGGGCCTTGCTAGCCCGTGTGCGGTGGAGCTTGAGCTTCAATATTAGGCGGCCGGCAGATGCCGACCGTCCGAATCGAGTCCATGATCGTCGGGTCGGCCCCGCATGTCGGGCTCGTTCTGACCCAAGTACCTTCGGTGGTCTTGGGCCTTCGCAGTGATAGGTCACCCGTTCGTGCTTCCGGTGATGGGGTACCCATGGCATGGGTACTCGTCGATAACCCAGAGCCGGAGCGGGTCGGAGAGCCGCTCGGGGTTTAACTCGGCGGTACCCGTCGGCCGGGAGGTCGGTGTTGCTCGGTCGTCGTGGCTGCCTGGGAGCCGTGCACCTAGAAAGAGCCTTGTGGCAAGCGAAGACCTGGGTGTAGTTCGAGCCCCGGCGGGTCGGAGAGCCGGGGTTTACTGGCCGAAAAGTGGCGCGGACTGAGGTCGGCGCCTTTGGTCGGCGCCGCTTGTCGGTCATGCCCGCCAAAGGGCCCGGTGCAAGACGCGCGGTGGAGTGTCAGCCCCGAGCGGTCGTGGAGCCGTTGGGGTTTACCCGGCCGAAAAGTGGCGCGGACCGAGGTCGGCGACGCTTTGGTCGGGGCCGCGCTTGTCGGTCCACGCCGCTAAAGAGCCCGGTGGCGAGCGACCCGGTGTAGTCCGAGCCCCGAGCGGTCGAGGAGCCGGTCGGGGGTTTACACGGTCGAAAAGAGGCCGCGGATCTCGAGGTCGGCGACGCTTTGGTCGGGCCGCCGCTTGTCGGTCATGCCCGCCAAAGAGCCCTGGTCTTGGCGCTTCCAGTGGAGTGTAGCCCCGAGCCGATCGAGAGCGGTCGGGGTTTACGTCGAAAAGTGGCCGCGGACCCTGAGGTCGGCGACGCCTTTGGTCGGGGCCGCCGCTTGTCGGTCATGCCCGCCCAAAGAGCCCGGGTGCGCGCGAGCGCACCCGGTGGGTGTAGCCCCCGAGCCCCCGAGCGGGTCAGGGAGCCGGTCGGGGGTTTACCCGGTCGGACTCTGGCAGGCCACGGTGTACGTGGGTCCTCAGAGTCAGGTGAGCGAACGCGCGTTTACCTTCGTCGGTTTGAACGCCGTGCTCGTGCGAGCTACTATCGGGTAATCCGAGTGGAACCTTGGCGATCCCCCTTGAGGGGGTTCGTTTCCAAGCGGACGTAGCTCCCGGCGTGGGCGTCCGACCCGCTGGGGGGCGTTCCATAAAAAACCTTTCCTTACTCGATCCCGTGTCGGACTGCCGGGTCGTCCGCCGACCCGGAGCGCGGCTGGCCGCTACTCATCGATGAGTTCCGCGGGAGAGTGTGAGGTATGGTCTCGGACGCGAGTCACAGTGATTGGGTCGTCCGCCGACCTATCTGGAGGCCCTCTGGTGGCTCACTGCGACTTGCCCCTCGCTCTTTTTACGTGCTAGGCGGCTTCGTTCTAGTGGTGGATTCGGCCTTCGTAACCCACAGCAGTGCGGGCCTCAGTGCGAGCCTATGGCGGCTTGCCCTCCGGCGAGGCGGCCCGATGGGCGTTGCATACCTTTCGGCATGGGGCGCCCGCCCATCAGAATCGGGCGAGCCGCGATGTCTTTGTAGCGCTGGCGCGAGGCGGCCGCCGTCTGTCGGCGATTAATGCGCAGTGGGATTTAAATGGATCATGCACGTTCACGGGAGACGGGCGAGGCGGTAGCGGGCGATGCTGCGACCGCGTTGATTTGCGTGAGGAGGCGTCGATTTCGGCGCGGAGGCGCGTCCGTTCCCGCCTGGCGCTTATAAAGGAAGGAGTGGGTGGCGTGGTAGGCGCCAAGCCCTCTGTTCGCGCGCTTCTGCAAAAAGGAAAAGGGAAGAAAGAACACGAGGAAGAAGAGGAGCTTCTGCCGCGCGTCGTTTCTGCTCGCTTTGCGCATTTGGAGATGTCGTGACCACTTCGGCCGCGGCGGGTCGCTATCTCGATGCAGAGAGGAAGGAGTTCCTTCCTCCGCGGCCGGTCCATTGGCGAAGTTCACGGCCGGGACCGAGGTCCCGAACTTGAGGACGGCGAGATAGTCTCATTGGCGTCCTTCTCTGAGCAGGGCTTCGGACTTCCACTCCACCCGTTCGTCCGAGGGTTGCTGCACTATTACGGGGGGGAAGTTCATCACCTGAACCCGAATGGAGTCCTCCATATTGCGGTCTTCATGACGCTGTGTGAGGCCTTTCTGGGGATTGAACCCCATTGGGGGCTCTGGCGCCACTTCTTCTTCGCGAGGTCGTCACCGGACACCACCGGCCTCCTCGGAGCTCTGATGATCCAACTGCGCAACCATCGCAAGCCGTTGTACGTCGATTTGAAGCTGCCGACGTCTAACCGGGGGTGGCATAGCGAGTGGTTCTACGTCCGGAACATCGACAACAGTGCCCCGGCCTTCAGTGGGAATCTACCGACGCCGCATCCTTGTTGGACCTGGGGTCCTGAGGCGAAGGACCGGAAGAAGGTGGACGCGATCCTTGAAAAGCTCGCGGACCTGAAGCGGCGGGGCCTGACAGGCAAGGTGGTCCTCAAAGACGTTCATGGAGAGGCGCATCCAACCCCTCAAGGACCGGTTCGTCCCATGTTTTAGTACATTGGGCGGCCAGGCCACGCAAGGTCGTCGGAGCGGGAGCTCCCTCCGTTGGAGATCCTCGCGCGCGTGTCCGCAGTCTCTATTGCGGGAGATACCGAGCCAGCGGGCGCGGTGCCCGCGCCATTCTCGGCGCAGAATCCACAGAACCTGGTACGTCTGGCGGCTCCTGTTCGCTTTTGTTTTGTTCTGTTCCCTCGTCCCCTTATCCGAGCGTGTTCTCGCAGGGGCTTGGTGGACTGATCTCCCGTCCCTTGCTGCCGGGGGAGAAGGAGTTGAGGGCGGCCGCGCGCCTCGAAAAGGAGAAGCAGGACGCCGCCCAGCTAGCCAAAAAAGAGGCCAACAAGACGCGGAAGAGGAAAGAGCGCGCGAACCGGGCCGCGCGTGGCGAGGAGGTCTCGGAGGAGACCTCGGAGGAGACCTCGAGTGAGGGTGACGAGGAGTTGTTGCCGAGCGAGGGAGGAGAAGTTGCCGGAGGCGATTCTGGCGGCCGCGACGTGGGTTCCAGTCGCGGGGCCGTCAACCGCGGCTCCTCCGAAGAAACCGCGGGCGCAGGGTTTATCCTGCGGAAGCGCAGATCCCTGTCGCCTCCTCGCAGGGGTCCGGTAAAGAGGGCACGTCAGGTGCCGGTTGTTCGCTCCTCCCGGTAAGTGACTTACGCAATTCCTCCGGTCTTGACTTCTTCGCAATTCTCGACCGACCTATGCGAGGCCTCACCAGCTGGAGGGCGCCGAGCCCTACCGGCGGTGAGGAATCGCCCCTCCGATCTGTCCGGGCGTCGCGGTGGTTGTCGGAGCGGGATCGTCCGGATCGCTCCGTGGTAGGGCCGTCGGCGAGGGGCCGCTGCGAGGGACGATCTGGCGGCTGCCGGATGCGACGGCCGAAGCGAAGTTCCGTCGGGCGTGCTTCGCCCGTCTGCCGTCGACGATGAGGCCGGCGAATCCTGCCGACCCTGCCTTCCCCGTGTTGCCCGGCCGTGGAAGTCAGCGCGACCGTCGCCGGGAAACCTGCGGGTTCGCGGCGTTCGCGGCCGGCGGGGCGAGATCCGCCGCCGCCGCCCGGCCGCGCGATTTCAGCGGTCCGAGTGTCGCCGAAGAAGCGCGCGGCACCATGAGCGTTCCGGCGGCGGGGAAATCAAGTCGAAGCGATCGCCGATCGCTGGCTGAGCCCGGCCGACCCGGCCGGGGTCCCGCGTTCGATTACGGGCGGCAGGCGTAACGCCGGATTGGGGCGTTACGGAGGAGGAGAAGGAAGGATCCACGCCGACCTCACTCGTTGTTGACGCCGCGTCCAAGGCGAGGAAGTCCATTGCTCAGAGTCCCGCCGGCGGATCGGTAAGTCGGACGGTGATTTGTCTTTGTGCATCTCTCGGCCAAAATGGAGATCGGCCAGGCGGGTATTCGCAGCTTGACATCGGCGGTGGATAAGTCGATGTTCCTCCGGCACTTGCACACTGGGAGTGCCGTAGGGAAAGAGCTGCTCGACGCTCGGAGGGCGCTTGCCGCCGAGCAAGGACGGGCTGCCTCGGCGGGTCAGCGTCTGGGGGAGGTCACCGAAGCCTTGCGGGAGGCTCAGCGACATGCGGAGTCGTTGGCCACCGAGGGAGAGAGGGCCAGGTTGTCCCTAGCGGATGCCGAAGCGGCCAAGGCCTCTGCGGTCCTTGCAGAAGGATCCGCTCGGGCGGAGGCCGCCCTCTATCGGGAGGAATGCGAGTCGGCCCGCAAGGAGGCCGACCAGCTTCGCGCCGAGCGGGATCTCGCTCGGGGGGAGCTCGTGACGATGAAGGAGCTTGCCGACCGTGCTACGGCCGACCGGGAAGCGCGTGCCAAGGTCGAGGAGGAACTTCGCGCCAAGGAGGCTTCCGTGGCCGGTGAGTAGTTCGCTCTTCCGGGAGTCACCACGGCGAAGCGCCCTCGACGCCGTTGGCCCCTCGCAGACTGCTGAAAAAGCCTTAGCGACGTCTTTGGAGTCGCGTAGGGTGGCGGTGGAGGCACGAGAAGCGGCGGTCGAGTCACGCGAATAGGCCCTTTTGAACAAGCGGTGGCGGAGAGGATGCGGCCGACACGACGCCCGGTGGCGATCCTCCATGTGGGCGTCCAGGCCGCCTGTGACCGGCTGTTCGGGCTTACTCCGGGCCCCAGCGCCATCCCCGCCATGCTTGGATGGATCCCTGAGCGCGTCGAGGCGTCGGTGCGGGAAGCGGCGGTGCTTGGCGCTTCCTCGGCCCTGGTCAACACCGTCTCTTATTACGACGGCGTCGACCTTGAGGCGGTCGGGAGCGGCGTCATTCTTGGCCAAAGCGGCGACGAAGAGGTCGACGCGTTCATGGCCCGGGTCGATCCGTGCGCCCAAGAGATTGCCGGCCGAATCTCACCGCGCGAAATTCTCCGTCGGAAGGGGGAGGAAGATTAGTTTTCCTTCTCTTCTTTTTTTTTGTACAGAGCATGTAATGAACATGACTGCCCTAGTCGAGCTCAACGTCGGGCTGTTTCAAGTTATTTTGCTCGTCTATCCCGTGCTTCCTCTATGAAATTGGGCAATCTTACGACCATAGCTATAGGGCCCGCGGGGGGCCCCGAGAGCGTAGGCGTTGCTTCAATCCCGTCCGGAGAGATCACGGGATAGGACGAGCTATTTCGAGCGATTGCTTGGTGAAGGAGAGGTGTCGGGGTCGGACCACCTCCTTCTCGAAGCTTGCGCTTGGTAGGTTAGATCGCTAACCCGAGCGGAGGTGCTCCGACCGTCCCTGGCGTCTCTTGCTCGGAGGACTCGTTTCCACCCCGCATAGTGCCACTTCGAAGCCGTAGCCGCGGAGGCGTAGGGGCCGTGAGTACTTTGGGCTAGAGGAACAAGTCACGAGGTAGATAGCTCGGTCCGTCTGAGTACCGCTTGGGTTAGCGACCTGGTCGATCAAACTATCTTACGTTCGGCGGCTTCCTTTGCGTTGAATGCTACTCGGGAGCCGTAGCCGTTGGGGCTTAGGTTGTAGCATTCGGCTCGAGGAGGTTGCCACGAGATTTGTTTGATCGGTCGGCTCGCCGATCTATATCGAAAGGCTCCGTCCGACCGCCGCTCGGCCCTTCGCTCAGGTAGCCTCCTTTTTGCGCAAAGTGCTACTTCGAAACCGTAGCCGCAGGGGCGTGGGCCGTAGCATTTTGGTTTTGAGGAGGTTACTTAAGAGGGGAGCTCGGTCGGAGTGGTAACCGGTTATCGATTTAGGTCGCCGTCCCCTGATGTCACAGGGCAGCCCCCGAGTGGTGCGTGGGGACTGAGGGTGCAGTCGCCACGCGCCGCTTGAGCTCGTGGCGGGTGTGCGATTTTTTCGAAAAGGAACTTTATGCTTTCGAGGATAAGGGTGGATTAACTCGCCTTGAGGACCGCGCCTTTGGGGGGTCGGCGGCGCCGTCAGCGCTCGGGTCGTAGGTTCAACCGGATTGAAGGGCTGCTGAGGTCGGAGACGAAGATTCCAGGGGGAACCGGCCCTTTCCCGGAGGCGAGGTTGGCGAGGGAGTCGGCTTCACCGTTGTAGCGTCGGTAGCTATGATGGAGCTCGAAACCCTTGAATTTCTCCTCGAGCTTGCGGACCTCCGAGGCGATGGCGGCCATCCGAGCGTCCACGGGGCTCGGTGGCTTTCATTACTTGGTCGACGACCCGGCTTGAGTCGCCGTGAACGTTGAGCCGTCGTGCGCCCGGTCGTGGCGATCCGAAGGCCATTGACGAGGCCGTGCTCGGCGACATTGTTGGTGGCGTCGAAGAGTAGTCGTATGGCATACCGGAGCTTGTTGCCGAGTGGGGAGATGATGACGACCCGCGCCGGCCCGTTCTTGGTGTAAGACCCATCGAAGTACATCGCCCAAGATCTCGGGTCCTCGGCCGCCGCGAGGACTTGCGCCTCGGTCCACTCGGCGACAAAGTCCGCCAAGACACGGGACTTGATCGCCGTCCTGAGGGGCGTCTGATATGTCGAGGCCGTTGAGCTCGAGAGCCCATTTGGCGATCCTTCCGTAGCGTCGCGGTTGTGGACGACTTCTCCGGCGGTGAGGAGGTTACCACGGAGATGGGGTGTCGATCAGTAATGGGCAAGCTTCCTCTTGGTGATGAGCACCGAGTCTGATAACTTCTCAGATCTGGGGATATCGGACCTTTGTTTCGAGAGCACCTCGGCCGAAGTAGACCGGCCTCTGCACCTTGAGAACGCGGCCTTCCTCCGCTCGCTCCACAACAAGTGCCGCTACCGACGACCGAGTCGTGGCGGCGATGTAGAGGAGCAAAGGCTCCTGTGGCTCGGGCGACCAGACCGGAGGTGAGGTCGTAAAGGCCTTTAGTCGACTAAAGGCTTCACGAGCTCGTTGGTCCAGAAAAGCGGTCGGACTTCTTCATCGGCTTGTAGAGTGGCATCCCGCGTTCACGGCGGAGATCTGGCGACTTAGTGCCGCGAGGCATCCCATCGACCTTTGAACTCCTTTGGATCGTTGATTGGCCCCATCCTTGTGATAGCGGAGATCTTATCTCGGTTGGCTTCGATGCCGCTTCGGAGACGATGAATCGATAACTTGCCCTTGGGGACCCGAAGACGCATTTCGGGGTTGAGCTTTATGCGAAACCGTCGGAGGTTCGCAAAGTCTCTTCTAGGTCGGCGATGAGGTCATCGGCCTTCCTGGTTTTGACAACGATGTAAATCGGCGTAGGCCTCGATGTTACGGCCAATTTGGTCTGAAAAACATGCCTGCATACACCGCTGGTACGTGGCGCCTGCGTTTTTCAGACCAAAAGGCATCGTGACGTAACAGTACGAGCCGTACGGGGTGATGAAGGAGGTCGCGAGCTGATCGAACTCCTTCATCGCAATCTGGTGATAGCCTGAGTAGGCATCCAGAAAGGAAAGGGACTCGCACCCGGCGGTGGAGTCCACGACCTGGTCGATGCGAGGTAATGGGAATGGATCTTTCGGACAGGCCTTGTTGAGGCTCGTGTAGTCAACACACATTCTCCATTGCCCCGACTTTTTCTTTACAAGGACGGGATTGGCGAGCCACTCGGGGTGACGCACCTCCCTTACAAAACCGGCGGCCAAAAGTTTGGCGATCTCTTCCCCAATGGCCCGACGCTTTTCTTCGTCGAAACGGCGCAGGTGCTGGGCGACCGGTCTAGATCCCGGTCGAATGTTCAGGGAGTGCTCGGCGACCTCCTTCGGGACTCCTGGCATGTCCGAGTGTCTCCAAGCGAAGACGTCTCGGTTTGCTTGGAGGAAGTCGACGAGCGCGCCTTCCTATTTGGTGGTGAGGGCGGCCCCGATCCGCACGGTCTTGGCGGGATCTTCGGGATCAACAGCGACCTCCTTCGTGTCCTCCGCGGACTTGAAAGAGCTAGGCCCCGACTTGCTGGAGTCGGGGGCGGATCCGGGGGCCTTCTCCTGGAGCTGGGCGAGCTCTGCGGAAGCGGCACGAGGCCAGGCTCGCGGTTTGCCAGCTCATGATTGTAGGCGGTTTGGAAAGATGTGGCCACGGTGATGACACCTTGCGGCCCTGGCATCTTCAGCTTGAGGTAGGTGTAATTGGGGACCGCCATGAACTTCGCGTAGCATGGTTGTCCCAGGATGACGTGGTAGGAGCCAGGAAAGTCCACAACCTCAAAAGTGAGGCTCTCGGTGCGAAAGTTGTCCGGGCTCCCAAAGGTGACGGGCAGGGTGACCTGCCCGAGGGGGTGGGCCTGTTGGCCTGGCACGACACCGTGGAAGGGCGCCTTGCTCGGCCAGAGGGCGGAGCGAGGGACTCCCAGGGCATCGAGGGTCTCAACATACATGATGTTGAGATCGCCCGCGCCGCCCATGAGCACCTTGGTCGGTAACCGTCCCCACGATGGGGTCGACGACGAGCGGATAAGCGCCCGGTGCGGGATGTGGTCGTGGTGGTCGGTCGTGTCAAAGGCGCTCGGGCATTCCGACCACCTCAAGTAGGTGGGCACGGCGGGGGTAGCCGTGTGGACCTCTCGGTGGGCGAGCTTCAACCGTCGCTTGTCGGCGTAGCACTCCGCCCCCCGAAGATCATGAGACAGCCGTCGAGTTGTGGGAACTCGTCGGCTGGCTCATCGCTTTGCCCCGCTGTCGGACGCCGGGTCGCGCTCTTCCCTTACCCCGCGATGTTGTGGGGTTTAGGAGAAACCGCTCAGGACTTCGCAGTCCCGATACTTGTGTTTGACGGGATAGTCGTGGTTCGCACGGACTATCCATCAACTTCTCGAATCGGTCAAGGCGTCTGCCGAGCCTCTTTGCTTGGCGGTCGGTCGGCGGCGGCAACCATTCGGCCTTCGCGACCTCGCTTCCTTCCGCTTCCTTTTGTCCGGCGGTCGGAGGGGCGCCGGCTCGAGGTGGCTGTCTTGTGGGTCGTCTTCCTTTCGAAGATGGCCCCACGGCCTCCTCGCCGAGGCGTGGTTGGTGGCGATGTCGAGGAGCTCCTTTGTGGTCCGGGTTTCGCCTGGCCCAACTTGTGGACGAGCCTCGCATGTGGTGCCGTAGATGAACGCCGACGGCGTCGGCGTCGCGGATGTCGGGGAGCTCGTTGCCTTCTTGGAGAAGCGGCGGATGTAGTCCCGAGGGTCTCCCCGCCGCTTGCGGCTCTTGAGATCCCAGAGTTGCTGTGGCGTTTAATGCGTGCCTCGAAATTTCCGACGAAAAGGTTCGCCAGTCGGCCTACCGCCGATGGTATCTGCGAGCGGTACTCGAGCCATGCTCGAGCCGAGTCCGCAAGATAGATGGGGAGGTACTGGATAACGAAGGAGTCGTCCGTCGCTCCCCCAGCTCGACAGGCGAGCCGATAGTCTTCTAACCAGACACTGGGGTTGGTAGCCCCCGTGTACTTGGCTATGTTGGTCGGAGCCCGGAATCTGACCGGAAAGTCGGCGTTGCGGATGCGGCGGGTGAACGCGCGCGGCCCAGGACCGTCGAATCCTGGGTCGGGATGGTTGCGTCGCCCGCTATCGGCGACTTGCGAGGGTGCTGCTGCGTCGGTAGCTCTCCTTCGCGCCTCGAGGGTGGTGCGGAGATCATACTTGTCCCCAGGCGATGGCGCACCGGGTGTATGATGCCTGGGGAGTTCGTGGGTGGGGCCGTCTTGGCTGGCTCCGTCGACCCGTGAGGAGTGGCCCAGTGGCGAAGTGGCGCCCGTTCGCCGGGAGCGAGAACCTGGGCGTCTTTGAACGACAAGACGCTCTACCGATCCGGAGGTTCTGATAGGTGGCCTTGGCTTCAGGCTCCGTTGGCTCAGGCAGCCCTCGGAGCAGCATCGCCGCCGCGGCAATGTTCTGGTTGGCGTGAGGGAAGAACGGAAGGCCGTTCGCTTCCTCAGCCAATTGCTGATGATACCTGGCCTTGGCGCGCGCGGAGGCTGTGGTGGGCTGGTGTGGCGCTCGATTCGGCCTGGAGCTTATCGAGCTCGGCCTTCGAGCTTCTAACTCCTCGCTGTCATTTGGAGGTCGTGGCGTTAGGTGTCTTGTCGGCGTCGTCTTCCCGCCGGGATTCCTCCCGCCGCGCCTCGTCGCGCGGGAGGAGGGTCCCGAGGGTAGCGGGGGTGGAGGATGGCTCCGCCGCACCCGTCATGTTGCACTCGCGGGGATACGCCCTGCGAGGGGGGTACTCCTTGTCGGAGCTGGAGCCGTAGCTGGAGGAGTCCGTCAGCAGGTCGTGGAGGGAAGCCGGCGCGTAGCCGGCCATGGCCACGAGTTGTGAGCTCGTGGAGGGTGGTTCCGCCGCTCGCCGCAGTCCGTAGGCGGTGTCGCCAGGAGCAACGCCGGCGCGCGTCGGGCCCGCCCGCGCGGCCCATGCGGGGGCCTCGAGGCTGAGGTTGCTGAGGACGTCAGCAACTGCGTCCAGACTGGCGGAGGGCGTCCGGTCCCGGACGGCAGCGGGGACGAGGACAAGCTCTCCCGCCGTAGTGACGATGAAATCGAGGGCGCCGAAGCGGATCCAGCCCCTCGACATCGGCGAATCGTAGTGGGAGGAAGCCATCAGGGAGGAGAATGGGAACCCGAAGATGAGGATGTCGGTGAAGACGCGCGAGAGCCCCTACCTGGCGCGCCAATCGCTTGTTTCGTGCACCGCAATGCAATTTATGGTCGGATGGGGTCGCGCTCCTCTCCCTCGAATGGTCGACTCAAGGAGTCGAAGATGTATCTTGGTTCGGGTCGAATGTCCCTACTCGATTAATGCGGTGTGGATGTATTGATCTTTGGGAGATGGACAAGGGGTGTACAAGCAAGGCGGACGGTCGGCTGTCCGATCCCCTTGATGTTTTCGCTAGGGAGTCGAGGCTACCTAGAAGACTGTTTTCTCTCTCTCTCTCTCTCTGCCCGCCCTCTCGGGCCTTGCCCCTCCTTATATAGACGGAGGGGGCAGGTTACACGGGAGTTGGGAAAACTACGAGAAAAGGGGCCTGCACGTCTTGAAATCTGGTTCCTGTCTTGTCTGGTCTCGACCCGCCTGGCCCCAAGGCAGGGTTGGTGGTTCTGTGATAGCAGTCTTGCGTAGTGCTGTCTGGGTGGCGTGTTGCGTGGTGCTCCTGTCAGCCTCGGTGGCTTTAATGGCGCTTGACATTGCCTTGGCCTCGGGAGCGGGCGTAATCTTCTGCGGTGTGCCAGCGGCGGGGCGAGGCTTGACTTCTTCGGTGGCCCTTCCGACAGCCTCGGGAAGGAGCCGCCTACCGCAGACGGATGTTGGGGTACGCTGCGCACAAGGCAACCGCCTGACACTGGCGTGGGCCCTGCTAGCCCGTGTGCAGGTGGAGCTTGAGCTTCAATATTAGGCGGCCGGCGCATGCCAACCGTCCGGAACCGGAGTCCGCCGACCGTCCGGGGTCGGCCCCGCACAGGTCGGGGCTCGTTCCCCGCGGCCCAAGTACCTTTCGGTGGTGCTGGGCCTTCGCCGTGATATGTCAGCCCGTTCGTGCTTCCGGGCTGATGGGGGTACCCATGGCATGGGTACTCGTCAAGTCCTGATGTTTACAATTTATGTACATATTTCTGTATGTATGGGTGTACTCTTGTTCGTTGTAAATAACAACTATAACAGATAAAAAACTATTTTGCGTTATCAGCCTAACTCTTCTTTTTTTCTTACTTTATGCTACGATTTTCTTGCTTTATGCTACGGCGCAACGAAGTGCGCAAATCTACCTAGTTAACTACATGCAGGCTCTCCCCAGCTTGCACGGACTCACCTAGATGCAAACTCTAATACAAAATAAACATGGACAATTACACAACAAGATTAATTTCCAACAACCACCTCCTTAATCTGGTTGTCCTTTATTTGAGCACCTTCTCGTCGATTTTCAAAGCAATGCTGATTTTCAAAGCAATGCCGGCTCCTCATCCGCATCAGCAAGAAGTGCCGCCTCCTTCTTTGGCTTGCGATACTCCTTTGCAAAGTGCCGGTACCCTTGACAATTGTAACAACGCACCTTCGCCTTGTCAAAGGTACTATTCTTCTTGCCAAAGCTTGAACCGCCATCCTTGTTCTTGTACCTAGACCCCACCATACCCAGCTACCTTCGGTGGTCTGAGTCCCCGATCACGTGTTTCTCGTGTTCGTCCGACCGGTCTTTAGTTCGATCGACCGGGTGCCTCTCTCTCCGTCCCTGACGTCCTGCCTCTCCTTATATACACGGAGGTGGCAGGTTACACGGGAGTTTGGAGAGAAAAAAGAAGGGGTACTATATGCCTTGGAGTCTGTTCTTCTGTCTTGTCGTCTTGGAGTCTGGCCTTCTATCTTGTCGCTTGCCAGGCCTCCGCTTCCTCATGAGCCGGGTCGGTAGACTCATCTGAGGGGGTCGGTAGCTCCCCCAGTCGGAGAGGTGACGCATTGCTTCGTTCATCCGTTTTGCGCTTGCATCATTACGTTTGACTCTTGGTGCTGCCTTGGGAGGGAGCGTCCCACTCTGCTGCGTGCCAGGATGATGGAACCGGTGCTGGACTTTTTGGTGGGTCTTCTGACATCCTCGGGAAGGGGCTGCCTGCTCTGGTACAGACGTCAGGGGTCGTCACGCCCGTTGGGCAGTTGGCCAAACGCCAGTGAGGGACTCGGTGTCCCGACTGCTGGAGAAGGCAACCTCGGTCGGGTCGGAGCCACGGGCGTCCTGACCAAGCGGGGTCGGGTCAAGCCGAGTGCCCCGACCCAGGGGGTCAGAGCCATCCGAGTGCTCAGACCCGAGGGGTCGGAGCGCTCCAGGCCTGACCAAAGTTGGGGCCAGGTCCCTTTCGGGGCCCATGGGCCCTTCGTCGAAGCTGGGCTTTTAAGAGGCAGCCCACTCGTTGTTTCGGGCTGCTGGGGGTACCCATGGTATGTGTACTCGTCATGTCGTGAACGCGCACACGCTCCTCGTTTGCCTTGAGCTTCCCGACCGCTTCTTCCACCGTCATTGTCTTCATGTCTCCAAATTGCTCGATGGTGGAAACAATCTGCAGGTACTTGTTAGGAACAGCTCGGAGGAGTTTTTGCACGATGTAGCTCTCCTCCATCTCGTCGCCAAGGCCACGAATTTGATTCTTTCTCCACGTCTACCACAGTGAACTTGGGATCTACATACATGCTAACACACTCAGGCTAGAAGACTAACAAACACATACGTTGTCGTATGTACATGCATACACTAGTATAACTAACGCACTTAATGCTCATTTGGCTATGGAACTCCTAATAACAAAATGACTGGACTCACGGTTACAAGATTAGTTCCAACAATCACCCTCCATGGGAGCCGTTGTGGCGGATGATATCGAAAAGATCGTCACCGACATGATGGTGGCAGAAGCATCCCGCGAAAAGAAAGCCCGGAGCGCTTCCTGGGAACATTACCGCCACGCCCCCGTCCGCTCCCACTTTGGCGACTCTCGTAGCCATCCTCGGGATGACCGGCGGGAACGCGCTCGGAGCGATTCCCGAACGACCCCACGGGGATGCTCGACACAATCAGAGTCGAACCGAATACTCTTCTTTAGGCCACTCCCCCTCCCACCGACCTCGAGAAGTTTTCTCTCGCTTGGGTCCGCGGATCGGAGGGTCAAGCGGTGATGACCGCTATGACCGTCACGGTCGGGTCAAGCGCCACGATAGCCCAGTCTTCGGATGTCGGGCGTTCGCGGCGCCCCTTCGACCGGTGGCGTGGCCGAGCAAATTCAAACCCGGCCACATTGAAAGGTTCAACGAAACTCAGAACCTCGACGAGTTCCTTTCGATCTGCACCACCGCCATCCTAGCCGCTGGCGGGAATGAAGGAGTCATGGCCAACTTCCTGCCTACGGTATTGGACGGACCGGCTCGGACATGTCTATTCAACCAGAAAGAGGGGTCCATCCGTTCTTGGGGAAACCTGAGCAATGCCCTCCGGGCGAACTTCCAAAGTTGCTACGTCCGCCCGGGCAAGGAGCGCGACCTCGAACGCCTGATCCAGACGGAAGGCGAAACCCAGCGCTAGTTTGTCCAGCGATTCATGCAAGTGCAGAATTCTATCCCAAGCATTTCGAACGAAGCAGAATCACTGAAAACCGATTTGCTAGCTGTCTGGATTCTATGAATCAGGGTGGAACGGGGTTGAGGGTGATTCAGCCCCGGCGTGGAAAAAGAAGAAACGTTCCGAGGAGAATCGTTCCGAGCTTTAACCCATTTGGATGGGTTTCTCATAGATTCTAGTAGAAACGGTCCGATTCCAAGTTGCCAAACGAGGCCTAAGTACGGAATGAGGGTTGCAGGGTGTGACCAGCGGGGTTCAACTTACCGTTTGGAGAGAGAAAATCAAGTAAAGTCCGGTACCAATTTTCTTCAAAAATCGCCAAAAAAATGTTAAAAATCGCATGATTTCGAAATCCAAATTTTTGGAAAAAAAATTGAAAAAAAACACTATTTTGTCTTGTTTTTCACCGATTATCATGATATTTCGATTGGCCAATTGAATGTTTCTCAAAAACTGATTTTTTTCAGCGATTTTCTCTCGATTTTCACACATTTTCTCTCAATTTTCACCGATTATCATGATATTTACGCCGCATAATTTTTTTTTAATTTTTGAATTTAACCAGTTAATCAGCCGATTTTAGATATCGCACCCCACTGATATGTTCGGAAATTGTGATTTTTCGCATGATAATCATTGGAATTGTGAACCCTGGGTGTGACCAGGGTTTCAAATTTCATTTTCGGATTAAATCTCGTCACCTACCGAAATCCGAAATTTCGCCGAGATCTCGTTATTTCGGAAGAAATCCGAACAAAATACAAAAACCAAAATTTGAATTCGGTTAAATCCGATCAAGTTTTGGTCAAACTTCGGTCAAATTTGCCGAGATTTCAGCGAGATTCACCGAGGTCTCGGCTAGATACGCACCGTCAAACTTTGAATTTTTTAGGGTTTTTTCAATTTCGCCAAAATTATGATCTATCGATTGTCCCAGATGGGAAACGATGCAAAGAATCCAATCCGGTCAAAAAACGGTCAAGTTTTAGTCAAATCTCGATCAAATTTGCCGAGATTTCGGTCAAATTCACCGAGATCTCGGTGAGATTATAGGGTAATGTAGCACTTTGAATTTTTTTAGGGTTTTCTTAATTTCGCCAGGATTATGAAACTCGGGGGTTCCGAGATCCGATGTTTCACCGAATTTCGCCGAGATTTTGAACCTTGCGGTGTGATCCTCACACGCTTTGCCACCGGTGAGCCAATTGTGGCTCCTGCACCATGGAAGCTATGAGACCTCGGTAGCTACAATGGCTTGCCAATCTATGAAAGTTCAATACTCATTCTGCGGTGTGAGAGCGCAACAGGTGATATATGTCATCTGCTAACCTTCTGTAGTTGGGATAGGGTTATTTTTGCAATTGCGTTCAGAAGGAGGTCAGATTTGCAAAAAAAAAAAGAAAAGAAAAGAAAAGTTTACCAGGTCTATAAAAGTGATGATTTTCAGAGAGAGGAGGTTGTTTTCTCAACCAATAGTTGGACCAAGTATGAATGGTTGGCTTTATTATTTCCAGGAGTTTAATCTTTTGCGGTCTCTACTGAAATATCTACGATTTGCAGCTAGCTAATACCCACTTTCTTTCAGTAAATAGAAGTTTTACGGTGTATTATAATGGTAGTATATGATGATTAGTAAAAATCAGATCTAACTATTAATTTTTTAAGAAATTAATAAAAATCAGAGCTAGCTTGTACCCACTTTATTATTTCCACTCTATTACGGGAAGAATATAAGAAAAGGCGAAGCCTTCTCTTGGTTTCCCAACCTGTTGCTTCTATAAAGGCTGCCCTCTCTCGGCTGGATTTTGGTCCAGTCTACTGCAAGGATCCCGTATCCCATACATCGTTTTTTCTAATTAATCTGATCTATTGAATCAAAATGAATGAATGGTTTATATTTAATTTAGTGTACCGTAAAAGAGCTCTTAGTAAAGCTATATATATACACACACGTATATGCATATACGTGCCTTTATTTACTATGTAACACAGCGGCACACTGTGGAAGACTAATAAATACCCTCGTTCACAGATAGGAAGAGAACAGACAAGTTTCTATTCCACGAACCCCAGTAAAATTTAAAACCCTGGCTAGCCAGTGGGTGGATAAAAAGTCAAACTCTCGATGCCCCTTAAAATTTGTGCCTTCTACTACTCTTGACGTGACTCGTGACTGCGCTTCTTGTCTCTTGAAATGAAGAAAGGGCCTGGTTGTAACATTAGCATCCATGTCGGCACCGTCAATTAACCCCTACTGTCCTTCTCTTCGTCTCGGTAAGAGCAAGGCTAATAATATAGTTCACTGCTGGCTATATGTGGTTGTCATATCATACATAGTCGTCTAAAAGCTTATCCATATAATAAATTAGCTGTAGAAACAATCTACATATTAATAAATGGTCTACCTATCCATCCTCTCATCTTCTTTGGAATCTGTGTTATAGCCAGCTTAAAGCTGGCTATTGAACAATAGCCCACTTCTTCTCTCTCTTCTCTTTCTTCCAACAAAGCAAAAATATGATGTGACAGCTCTTATAGCCCGCTTATATCACCTTATTATACTTGCTCTAACCCGGCCACAAGTCCACAACGCTACTGTGATTGGGTCAATTACGTACACAACCATCGTACGCCTTGCCACAGTCGCCACCCCTGTTGGCATCTACTCCTCTTGCTGCTCAGCTAGCCCTCCACCACCAGGCCATTGCCACTGAGGTGCTAGATCGATATATACATGGAGAATTGGAGATCGAGGGCCGTATAAACCAGTAATTAACGTGTAATTAACGCCAATGTTGCTAAAGCAGACTGAAGGACAAAAATAAGGTGTATGTGTGCTTGTTAGCAATCCATGCATATTGATAAATATCGTCGGTTTGAGGCACTGATCACTTCTTTGAGGAGGTCGATCAAACACCTAGCTTCCTTCTGCATTAACCCTTGATTTACTATGTAACACAGCTGCATGCATGCACACCGTGGCAGATTAGACGCCCTTGGACTCAAAAACTAATAAGCTACTATATATATATATCACTCTAGCTTTGATACCTGAGCGGCTTGAACAGAACAGGCGCCACGCATAAGGTCGCAACCGAAGTTCACAGCACAGATCGAGAAGAGAACAGATGAGCATCTATTCCACACGAACGAAGCTTGGTCAAGTGTTCATTCAATGCCAACAACGCACCTGTCACCTACTAACCGGCCGCCCAGTAACCCTAATTAACCCCGGCCCGTCAGTTATTGAGCTGCAAATTAAGTACTACCCCACCCACAGGCACAGCAGATATGTACGCGGTAAATCTCACGAGTACAGTGGCATCATGGCGTGTACCCAGATCCCTCATTCGCGCGAAATTGTACAAGTGCATGCACGTCGCAGCGGCTTAAATTTTGGGAGTGTATAGGCATCATCCGGATGTTTTTGTCCTAAAAATCATCCAAACTTTGGACTGTACGATCAAAACACACATCCGTGGAAATGGCTCGTACGATCAAATCAAATCCAATGGCCCAGAATTTGGATGATAGTTGCTAAAGAAAACATCCGGGTGAAACTTATCAAAACCCTAAAATTTTACTGCGCGCGCAGTACCTGCATTCTCTCTCTCTCTCTCTCTCTCTCTCACACACACACACACACACACACCTGAATACAGAATGAATACAGAAAACTTACCTGCTGCACAAACCTACCGGTAGGGGTGGAATCGAGCCGAGCCTCGGCTCGGCCGAGCTCGTCTTTTTTTCGAGCCGAGCCAGGTTCAACTTGTTACATGCATCGAGCTCAATAATGAGCTCGGCTCGGGCTTGCTCGAGCCTCGAGCCGGCTCGATGTGGCTCGTGAGCCAGGCGACTAACAGAGTGGCAATGGCCCAAATGCCCAACGCACAGCGCCCCAGCCCAATCAGCTCCTCCATTCTCATGGTTCTTTAGGGCAGTCTCCTCTCCCGAGTCCCGATCTAGGGTTCGGCTGATCGAATCAGGCCTTGGCGGGCGGTGGCGCCTCGGCAGCTCGGCGACACAGCCCTTGACTCCGCCGCTCCCTGGCTCTAGCTGGCGACCCGGCCCCGTCGCCTCCCCCGTCCCCCTCGCCTCTTCGCCTCCCCCGGCGACCCGACCCCGTCGCCTCGCCGGCTCGTTGCCTCCTCCCGTCCCCCGACCCCGACTGCTCCGCGGCTCCACCCCGTCGCCTCACCCGGATCTGGCGCTCTCCGCCGTGATGCGTGTCTCCCCAGGGCTCTCCTCCTTCGCCGCCGACCCGGCACGCTCGGGGGATTCGTTGCAGCCGCTCATGGAGTTCGCCAGGGAAGGCTCGGTGTCTCGGGGGGCGTCGCGGCGACGGAGGTGCGGCTCATGGCCACCGCCGGGCTGCGGCTGCTGGAGGAGCGCGTTCCTTGCCGGGCTGCCAAGGTGATCCCATGTACTGTCGGTTCCTTTCTAGTTTTTAACTGGGGGAAGTGATCTTAGTCTAGTTTCATGGTCAGTGGATGGGGTATTGAATTGAAATAAGGGCATGGATATGATGATACCATGATGAATTGGAAATGCGTCCTGGAAATGTGATTTCAGGCGGGGTTGTAAAGAGAGCACAAATTGTTGTTTATTTGTTATTGTTGTGGATGTGCTCCGGTGAATTCAGAATTTACTTGCTGAAATATGTAGTGGAGAAGCAGTTTGCTTTGGTACAATTGCTGCCTTTATAGCTTGAATTGTGAATACCTTAACTATTGAAGTGTTCTATTCAGTTCTGACAGAGGTTCCTAGATGAACTTTATTCTGATATATGAACATCACACAAGACTAGGAGCAACAAGGTACAAGAACTATACTTGGAACCTATAGACGGTAACGAGCCGCTCGCGAGCCGGCTCGAGCTCGGCTCGTTAGCTAAGCGAGCCGGATGGTAGGCTCGAACTCGGCTCACTGCCGCTTTGAACCGAGCCAAGCCGCTTCGAGCCGAGCCTCCAGCCGCGAGCTTAATTTCCAGCCCTAGCTACCGGCATTGAATTATCACCATCCTACCACACGCATCGATCAGACCGACAAATGTTACCGATACGCACCTCTCTCTCTCTCTCTCTCTCACACACACCCCTGAATACAGAATGAATACAAAAAACTTACCCGCTGCACAAACCTACCGGCGTTGAATTATCACCATCCTACCACACGCATCGATCAGACCGACAGATGTTACCGATACGCACCTCTCTCTTCTCCCTATAAGTAGCATGCTCGTGTCAGGCAGATTAAGTAAGCTTAGGTAGCTGGCTAGCTCCATTACCGGCCATGGCCAAGCTCGTCGTAGCATCTCTATACCTCATCTTCATCATGCTACAAGAGTGCGAAGCTGCCGCTGCTGCTGGTACGGGCTGCCGTGACGGCAGAGCTGCGGCGGCGGCAGAGAGGGCGAAGGCGAAGGGCGTGTTCGTGTTCGGGAGCTCGCTGGTGGACAACGGCAACAACAACTTCCTCACCAACTCCAGCGTGCGCGCCGACTACCTGCCCTACGGCGTCGACTTCCCGCTCGGCCCCTCCGGCCGCTTCTCCAACGGCCGCAACGTCATCGACGCGCTCGGCGAGCTGCTGCGCCTCCCCGGCGGCGGACTCGTCCCGCCCTTCGCCGACCCGGCCACCAGGGGCCGCGCCACGCTGCATGGCGTCAACTTCGCCTCCGGTGGCTCCGGCATCCTGGACCGCACCGGCCAGGACAATGTGAGTAGTGTTTAATTTCTTTTCTTGCTCGTTGTATGCCACTCTATGACTATACGCATGCCTATACTTGCGTTGTGGGTTTTGTTAGTAATTAGTTAGTTTCATCTTTGATTAGAGCATACTTATCTCAGTTGTGTACGTAGTGTCTCAGCGAAAAAATTGATCACTAATGCATATGAATACATTTAGACTTGTATTGGTGGATTTGTCAGACAAAAGTACTTCTAACATACCAACGTCTAGCTTTATGGTTTGTTAGGCCATTCACAGTGCATAGTTTCATTTCCCAGTTTCCAAGAGTGCCACATCAGCTTTTGTCTAGGTAACTGTGTATCTTAGGTTTCATCCAGATGAAACTCCCTCCCTTCCTATGAAACTCTTTCTATCTCTCTCTTCATAATTATCTTGCCATGTCACCAAACATGATGATGTGTCACATCATTTAATGAAAATGAAACTCCCACTGTGAATGGCCTTAATACTTAATATATCATCATAAAACATATTAATAGTTAGATGTGTGTTCTGAAGCTCATGTCGATATTTGTAATCATAAGCGTATTAGTTAGCGTAGAAGCGTTAATTAGGGACGACATTTTCTAGAGTAATTAGAGATGACTCGAGTGCCTCTCATATGTCTCATGTGTACAGTGTACTTCCATATTCAGGGAGAGGTACTGAGCCTGAAGCAGCAAATCACCAACTTCGAGGCAGTGACTCTTCCTGACCTGCGGGCCCAGCTGCAGGGAACAACGACAGCCACCAGCCACAGGATGAAGGGCCAGGATTTCTTTGACCGGTTCTACCTGCCCAAGAGCCTATTTGTGATTGGGACAGGTGGCAATGACTACTTGCTAAACTACTTCAACCCCGGGAGGAGTGGGGACAGCAGTAGGCCCCCCTTGTCAGAGTTCACAAGATCTCTCACCACCAAGCTCTCAGGCCATCTCCAGGTACCATGCATCTTAATTGAACACACCTGTTTCTGTATGTGGTTGCTGCAGTGCATTTCATCATGGCATTTTTGTTCCTGTGTGTTCCTACAGTATACTGATATTATATGGCAGTTAATTATCACTAGTACTGGCTATAGCTACAGAAGCACAGTTCTAGTAGATGTGAAAACTAAAGAGAGGGAATAGGCAAAGGAGCAAGTGGCTACTGTGGCATGTGAACAGTTGTTGTTTCTTTTTTTCTTTTTCTTTTTTGTCTAATTAAGGCTCCGTTTGGTAACTTGGAACCGGCCTGTTTCTACTAGAAGCTGGAAGAAACCCAACCAAACAGGCTAAAGCTCGGAACAATTCTCCTCGGAACGTTTCTTCTTTTTCCACGCCGGAGCCGAATCACCCTCAACCCCATTCCACACCGATTCACAGAATCCAGATAGCTAGCCAAACGGTTTTCAGACAGTGATTCTGATTCTATCTGAAATGTTTCTACCAAGAATTTGGAATCATTTCCGTTTCTACTAGAATCTGGAACCGTACCAGGGCCTAAATTTGATTCGAATCCGTAGACATGCACTAGACATTCATGGCCTAATCTATGTTTTTGCAGAGGCTATATGCTCTGGGGGCAAGGAAGTTTGTGATCTTCTCCATCCAGCCCATGGGGTGCACCCCCGTGGTGAGGGCGTTCCTCAATATCACCGGCGTGTCGACATGTATTGCGCCGGTGAACGATGCGGCGCTCCTCTTCAACTCCGAGCTCAAGTTGCTGGTCGACGATGAGAGGGCACGCATGCCTGGTGCGAACTTCGTCTACGTCAACTCCTACAAGATCATCAAGGATATACTGGACCACCCTGCGAAATTCGGTAGTTAATACAATTCCCGTTGATCGTTATAAGGCATGCTAATTTTGCCTTGATACGGTCTCCGAAATTAGACTATAAGTGTTAGTTTCTCTGATGATATATTGCTAACAACTAAAAAATGGCTTTATTTTTTTTTTTAAAAAAAACAAGATCATGATCATATGAAAGGGCCGGCATGCTTTCAAATATGAATATAATTGTACTTTCATCTTATCAACCGTATTAATTGCATCAGAAAAACTAAAAAAAGGTATACCTCTGAAACTCATGAAACTTATGATTTTTTGCACTGAAACTCATGAAACTTAGCACTAAAAACTGATAAAACATGAAACTGATGAAACTAAACACTGAAACTCATGAAACCAGCACTGAAACTGATAAGTTTCATGGCTATACCGTTGCAACGGTATACCGTTCCCTAGTCATTCTCTAATTGCATTTAGCTGTAATGGCCAGCAATGCAGTTGATCATTTTATTTTATTTCTTAATCTTCAGGCATTAGGGAGACGGGAAGAGCTTGTTGTGAGATGTCGAGTGGGCCATTAGGCGTTCTTTGCAAGAAGGAAGGGCCCATTTGCAGGGACAGGACCAAGTATGTGTTTTTCGACGGGCTCCACCCGACGGACTTGGTGAATTCCAGGGTCGCGCGCAAGGGCTACGGCTCGAAGTCGCCTGAAGAAGTCTATCCCATCAATGTGAAGAAGTTGGCTATGTTGTAGTAAATCTTCTTCTGAGTGAATCTAAGCTAGCTAGTACTAGTGATAGTTATTATCCATAGCATGGAAATGGCTCGTTAGCTTATAGCCAGTAACATTGCAATGCAATAGCTATATAGCATTGCACTAGCTAGTGTTTGTCATGATCATCAGTGCATGGTACCTATATGTACTTCTTGTAAGATCTTGCGTGTGTATATATTTGGTACGTAACTAGCTCGTCGAGAATGAGTATGTCATATATAGTTTGGACTCTAGTACGCTAAAGAAACATCGTCCAAAAGTCGTTACAAATTATTTGTGACGTCTTGAATCTTGGTAGAGCTAGCACTGAAGTCAATATACCGCTGTCTATTGTAGTTTTTTTTTTTAAGTAACATTGGGAGCATGTGAGTAAAATATAGAACGGAAAATGGACAAACTGTGGGAGGTGTTCTATGCATCACTATTTAAATATTGCACAAATACTAAACCTTTAATGAAGGGCGGGTAATATGAGCAGTGCTTTTATGATTTTCCTCTCAATACAAACTGTATATATCTTAAAGCAAATGAAAGGATAAATAATTATCATCTACTATTCATTCATGTTTTAATATTTGTACAACTTTAAAAAAGAAAAACATAGTAACACCTTCCTATACAGAATATGATGCTCAATGTCAAATAGTTTTTAAAGAAAATTATGCCTCAAAGTCAAATATTCAATCGATTTTGAAGTTGGTTCTGTCGTTTGTATCTATGAATCTATGATGATGCATTACTCTACCAACCTCTTTCGTCGTAGTAAGCAAAAGCGTATGACATGTACCAAGCGCATTCTTGGAAAAGATTGAAATTTTAAGCTGGAAAGATTCCTCCTCCTTTTGAAGGCTGGAATTTTTATTTCAGTTAAATGTTTCTTGGAGGAGTAGTGCACAAGTTATAAAGGCAATATATTAGTGTCGGTGTTTCGTGCACCGGCAATATGAATTTATGGTCGGATGGGGTCGCGCGCTCCCTCTCCCCGAATGGTCGACTCAAGGAGTCAGAAGATGTATACTGGTTCGGGCCGAATGTCCCTACTCCAGTTCGTGCAGTGTGAATATATTGATCTTTGGGAGACGGACAAGGGGTGTACAGGCGAGGCGGTCGGTCGGCTGTGCGATCCCCTTGAGGTTTTCGCTAGGGAGTCGAGGCTACCTAGGAGACTGTTTTCTCTTTTCTCCGCGCCCCTCCCTCTCGGGCCCTGCCTCTCCTTATATAGACGGAGGAGGCAGGTTACACGGGAGTTGGGAAGACTACGAGGAGAGGGGTCTGCACGTCTTGAGTTTTGGCTTCTGTCTTGTCCGGCCAACCCCTGCCCGTCCCGAGGCAGGGTTGGTGGCTCTAGCGTCTGATCTTGCGTAGTCTTTGTCGAGGTGGCGTGTTGCGTGGTGTTCTTGTCAGCCTCGGTGGCTTTAATGGCGCTTGACATTGCCTTGGCCTCGGGAGCGGGCGTAATCTTCTGCGGCGTGCCAGGCGACGGGACGGGGGGGCTTGACTTCTTCGGTGGCTCTTCTGACAGTCTCGGGAAGGAGCCGCCTACCCCGGTACGGATGCCAGGGGACGCTGCGCTCAAGGCGACCATCGACCTTGTCGTGGGCCCCGCTAGCCCGTGTGCGAGTGGAGCTTGAGCTTCAATATTAGCGGCCGGCGCATGCCGACCGCCGAATCGAGTCCGCCGGCCGTCGGTCGGCCCGCATGTGTCGGGGCTCGTTCCTGCGGCCCAAGTACCTTCGGTGGTGCCGGGCCTCCGCCGTGATAGGTCACCCGTTCGTGCTTCCGGGTGATGGGGTACCCATGGTATGGGTACTCGCCAAGCCCGAGCCCCGGAGCGGGTCGGAGAGCCGCTGGGGTTTAACTGGCGGCGATAGCAGTCGGCCGGAGGTCGGTGATGCTAGGTCGTCGTGGCTGCTCGGGAGCCGTGCCGGCCTAGAAAGAGCTCCGGTCTTGTGGCGCATTCGGTGTAGTCTTCCGGCGGGTCGAGGCCGGTCGGGGGTTTACCCGGTCGAAAAGCGGCCGCGGACCCTGAGGTCGGCGACGCCTTTGGTCGGGGCCGCCGCTTGTCGGTCATGCCCGCCCAAAGAGCCCGGGTGCGCGCGAGCGCACCCAGTGGGTGTGGCCCCCAAGCCCCCGAGTAGGTCGGAGAGCCGGTCGGGGGTTTAGCCCGACCGTGGTAGTCGTCGACCCGGAGGTCGGTGGCGTCTAGGTTGGCGCGACTGCTTGGGAGTCGCGCCAGCCTGGAAAGAGTCCGGTCTTGTGGCGCACCCGGTGGGTGTCTCCAGAGCCCCGAGCGGGTCGAGGAGCCGGTCGGGGTTTACCGATCAAAAAGTGGCGCGGACCCTCGAGGTCGGCGACGCTTTGGTCGGGGCCGCGCTGTCGGTCGTGTTCGACCAAAGAGTCAGTCTTGTGGCGCACCGGTGGAGTGCAGCCAGAGCCCCGAGTGGGTCGGGGAGCCGTCGGGTTTTAGGTCGGACTTCTGGCAGCCACGGTGTGCGTGGGTCCTCGAGTCGTGAGCTGACGCGTTTACCTTCGCTTCGGTTTGAACGCCGTGCTCGTGGCGAGCTACAATCGGGTAATCCGAGTGGAACCTTGGCGATCCCCTTGAGGGTTCGTTTCCAAGCGGGCGTAGCTCGGCGTGGGCGTCCGAAACCGGGGCGTTCCATAAAAAACCTTTCCTTACTCGATCCGTGTCGGACTGCCGGGTCGCTCCACAGGCCGAGGCGCGGTGGCGCTACTCATCGATGAGTTCGCGGGAGAGTGTGAGGTATGGTCTCAGGCGAAGTCACGGTGATTGGGTTGTCCGCCAACCCAACCGAGGCCCTCTCGGGGCTCACCGCGACTCGCCTCGCTTCTTTTACGTCTTTGGCGGCTTGCTCCACCGGCCGATTCGGCCTTCAGAACTCCACAAAGACGGTGCCGGGCCCCGGGTGCGAGCCTATAGGCGGCTTGCTCTCCCGAGGCCGGGCGGCCCAGCGGGCCGTTTGCATACCTTTCCGGCTGGGGAGCCTGGCCCATCAGAATCGGGCGAGGCAGGCCGATGTCTTGCGCGCGGGCGCGAGGCGGCCATCTGTCGGGCGATTAAGCACGCGTAGTAGGATTTAAATGGATCGCGACGTTATCGGGAAAGCGAGGCGGCAAAGTGACGGTTTGGCATCGCGTTGATTTGCGTGGAGGCGTCGATTTGGCGCGAGGCGCTGTCGTTTCGCCTGGCGCCTATAAAGGAAGGAGTGGGTGGCGTGGTAGGCGCCAAGCCCTCTGTTCGCGCGCTCTGCAAAAAAAAAAAAAAGAAGGAAAAGGGGAAGAAAGAAAACGAGGGAAGAAGAGGAGCTTCCTGCTTCATCGCGTCGCTCCCTGCTTTCCTTCGCGCACTTGGAGATGTCGCTGACCCCGCACTCGGCCGCGGCGGGTCGCTATCTCGGTCTGGAGAGGAAGGAGTTCCTTCCTCCGCGGCCCGAGTCCGGCTGGCGAAGTTCACGGCCGGACCGAGGTCCCCGAACTTGAGGACGGCGAGATAGTCTCGCTGGCGTTCTTCTACGAACGGGGCTTCGGACTTCCGCTCCACCCGTTCGTCCGGGGGTTGCTGCATTATTACGGAGGAGAGGTTCATCACCTGAACCCGAATGGAGTCCTCCATATTGCGGTCTTCATGACGCTATGTGAGGCCTTTCTGGGGATTGAACCCCATTTTGGGCTCTGGCGCCACTTCTTCTTCGCGAGGCCGTCACGGACACCGCCGCCTCCTCGGGCTCGATGATCCAAGCTGCGCAACCACCGCAAACCGTTCTACGCCGATTTGAAGCCGCCGACGCGTCTAACCGGGGTGGCATAGCGAGTGGTTTTATGTCAGGAACCTCGACAACGGTGCCCCTCCCTTCGGTGGGAATTTACCCACGCCGCATCCTGTTGGGCTGGGGTCGACACGAAGGGCCAGGAAGAAGGTGGACGCGATCCTTGAAAAGCTCGCGGACTGGCGGCGGGGCCTCGAGTGCAAGGTGGTCCTCAGTACGTTCATGGAGAGGCGCATCCAACCCCTCAAGGGTCGGTTACGTCCCATGTTTGAGTACATTGGGCCGACCGACCCTGCAAGGTTGTCGGAGCGGGAGCTCCCTCCGTCGGAGGTCCTCGCGCGTGTCATGATCTCCATCGCGGAGACACCGAACTGGGCCGGGCGAGGCGCCGCGCTGGTTCTCGCAGGTAATCCGCAGTAACCTGGTACGCCCGACGGCCTCGCTCGCTTTGCTTTGCTCGCTCCTTCGCTTTCTTACCCGAAAGCGCAGCCGCAGGCTCTGGATCGATTTCCGCCCCTTGCCGCCGGGGAAAAGGAGTTGAGGCGGCGCGCCTCGAAAAGGAGAAGCGGGGCCGCGCCGCTAAGCGGAGAAAGAGGCCACCAAGATGCGGAAGAGGAACGAGCGCGTGACCGGCCACAGTGGCGAAGAGGTCTCTGAGGAGACCTCGGAGGAGACCTCGAGTGAGGGTGACGAGGAGTCGCTGTTTGAGCGAGGAGAAGAAGTTGCCGGAGGCGGTCTGGCGTCGCGACGCTGGTCCCGATCAGCGGGGCCGGCGACCGCGGCTCCTCCGAAGAGACCGCGGGCGCAGGGTTTATCCTGCGGAAGCGCGGGTCCCTGTCGCCTCCTCGCGGGGGTCCGGCAAAGAGGGCACGTCAGGTGCCGGTTGTTCGCTCCTCCCGGTAAGTGACTTGCGCAATTCCTCTGGTGCTGACTTCTTCTGCAATTCCTGACCGATCATGCGCAGGGCCTCACTGGGCCCTGGGAGGGCGCTGAGCCCTACTTCGGCGGTGAGGAACCGCCCCCTCCCGGTCCTGTCCGCGGGGCGTGCGGTGGTTGTCGGGAGCGGAGATCGTTTGGATGCGCCTCGCGTAGGGCCCGTTGCGAGGGGACGCTGCCAGAGGGACGATCTGGCCGATGCCGGATCTGCTGCGCGAAGCTTCCGTCGGGCGTGCTCGCCGTTGCCGTCAACTGAGGCCGGGCGGAGTTCGCTGCCGCTTCCTGCCGGCCGTGGAGGTCGGCGAGCCTGTCGCCGGGAAGCATCGGGATTCGCGGCGTTGCAACGCCGGCGGACGAGATCTACCACCTCGCCGGGCCGCCGCCGGCGGTCCGAGTGTCGCCGATGGCGCTGGCAAACGACCACAGCGTTCCGTCGGCGGGAAATCAAGTCGTAGGCCGATCGCCGATCGCTGCTGATTTGGCCCGCCCCGACCTGCCGGGGTCCCGCTCGTTTCCGACGACGACGCGGAACGCGCGGATTGGGATGCTCTGGAGGAGGAGATGGGAAGGATCCACGCCGACCTTACCCTTGTTGTTGACGCCGCGTCCAAGGCGAGGAAGTCCATTGCTCAGGAGTCCCGCCGCCAGACCGTAAGTTTGATGGGGATTTCTCTTGTGCACCTTCTTGACCGGAAAACGGAGACTGACCGGGCGGGTACTTGCAGCGCTTGACATCCCGAGCGGTGGACAAGTCAATGTTCCTCCGGCACTTGCACAGCCGGGGGAGTGCCGTAGGGAAAGAGCTGCTCGACGCCTTTCGGGCGCTTGCCATCGAGCAAGGAAGGGCTGCCTCGGCGGGTCGGGTGGGGAGGTCGCAGAAGCCTTGCGGGAGGCTCGGCGACGTCGGAGTCGTTGGTCGCCGAGGGAGAGAGGGCCAGTCGTCCCTGGCGGATCTTTGGCGGCCAAGACTTCGCAGTCTTGGCGGCATCCGCGGCGGAGGCCGCCCTCTATCGGGAGGAATGCGAGTCGGTCCGCAGGAGGCCGACCGGCCGGGCAGCGGGATCTCGCCGGGGAGCTCGTGGCGATGAAGGAGCTTGCCGATCGTGCTACGGCCGGCCAGGAAGCGCGCCAAGGTCGAGGAGGAACTTCGCGCCAAGGAGGCTTCCGTGGCGGTGAGTAGTTCGTTCTTCCGGAGTCACCACGGCGAGCGCCCTCGAGTTGTTTTCGTCCTCGCAGATTCGCGAAAAAGCCTTACCGACGCTACCGGAGTCGCGAAGGGCGGCGGTGGAGGCACAAGACGCGCGGTCGAGTCACGCGACTTCGGCCCTTTTGAACAAACTACGGTGGCGGAGAGGGATGCGGCCGATACGACGGCCCGGTGACGGTCCTCCACGTGGGCGTCCAGGCCGCTGCGGCCATTGTTCGGGCTTACTCGGGCCCAGCGCCATCCCCGCCATGCTTGGGTGGATCCTCGAGCGTCGGCGTCGGTGCGGGAAGCGGCGGTGCTTGGCGCTTCCTCAGCCCTGGTCAACACCGTCTCTTATTATGACGGCGTCGACCTTGAGGCGATCGGGGCGGCGTCGCTTGGCGGCAAAGCGACGAAGAGGTCGACGCGTTCATGGCCCGGGTCGATCCGTGCGCCCAAGAGATTGCCGGCCGAATCTCGCCGCGCGAAATTCTCCGTCGGAAGGGGGAGGAAGATTAGTTTTCCTTCTGTTTGCTTTTTTTTTTGACAATGTATGTAATGAACAAGACTGCCCTAGTTGAGCTCAAACGCCGGGCTGTTTTAAGTTACTCTGCCCGTCTACCCCGTGTTTCTTTTATGAATTTGGGCAATTTTTCAACCGTAGCTACGAGGGGCCTGAGGTGCCACGAGAGCGTGGCGTTGCACCAGGTTCATGCGAAGAGGACACGGGCGAGGCGAGCTGCCTCGAGCGATTGCTTGATGGAGGAGGTGTCGAGTCGGACCACCTCCTTCGCGGCTTGGCGGGTTGAAATCTAACCTAAGTGGGGTGCTCAGGCCGCTCATAGTGTTTCTTGCTCGGAGGGCTTGTTTCCCTCGCAGAGTGCCACTGCCGGCCGTAGCGCGGGCGAGGGCCGTGGCGCTTTGAGCCGAGGAAGTAGCCGCGAGGTAGATAGCTCGGTCGGTCGGTCGCGGCTTAGGTTAGCGACCGCGGCGCTTTTAAATGATGGTCGGGTTGGGCCCCTGGGCGTAAGTTGTAGCATTCGCCGATCTATATCGAAGGCTCGTCAGACCACCGCTCGGCCCTTCGCTCAGGTAGCCTCCTTTTTGCGCAAAGTGCTACTTGGGCCGTGGCAGCGGGCGTGGGCGTAGCATTTTGGTTTTGAGGAGGTTACTTAAGAGGAGCTTCGGTCGGAGTGGTAACCGGTTATCGATTTAGGTCGCCGACCCTCGAGGTCATCGACCCCGAGTGGTGCGTGGGGGCGAGGGCGATCGCCACGCAGCCGCTTGAGCTCGTGGCGATTCTTTCGAAAAGGAACTTTATGCTTTCGGGGATAAGGGTGGATTAACTTCGCCTTGAGGACCGCGCCGATTTCGAGCCGACGCTGGCGCCGTCTTCTGCGCTGCGTGACCCCAAGTAACCGTCTTACGCTCCTCTCGCCTTGCTTTGGCGACTTGGCGACGGGGCCGGAGGTGAGGTTAGAAAGACCTTTAGTCGACTAAAGGCTTCACGAGCCGTTGGTCCAGAAAAATGGTCGGACTTCTTCATCGGCTTGTAGAGTGGCATCCTCGTCACGAGGCGGGATACAAAGCGACTTAGTGCCGCGAGGCATCCCATCGACCTTTGAACTCCCTTGGATCGTTGATCGGCCCCATCCTTGCGATAGCGGAGATCTTATCTCGGTTGGCTTCGATGCCGCGCTCGGAGATGATGAATCCCAGTAACTTGCCCTTGGGGACCCCGAAGACGCACTTCTCGGGGTTGAGCTTTATGCGAAACCGTCGGAGGTTCGCAAAAGTCTCCTCCAGGTCGGTGATGAGGTCATCGGCCTTCCTGGTTTTGACAACGATGTCGTCGACGTAGGCTTCGATGTTACGGCCAATTTGGTCTGAAAAACATGCCTGCATACATCGGCCGATGCGTGGCGCTGCGTTTTTCAGACCAAAAGGCATCGTGACGTAACAGTACGAGCCATACGGGGTGATGAAGGAGGTCGCGAGCTGATCGGACTCCTTCATCGCAATCTGGTGATAGCCCGAGTAGGCATCCAAAAAGGAAAGGGACTCACACCCGGCGGTGGAATCCACGACCTGGTCGATGCGAGGCAATGGGAATGGATCTTTCGGACAGGCCTTGTTGAGGCTCGTGTAGTCAACACACATTCTCCATTGCCCCGACTTTTTCTTTACAAGGACGGGATTAGCGAGCCACTCGGGGTGACGCACCTCCCTTACAAAACCGGCGGCCAAAAGTTTGGCGATCTCTTCCCCAATGGCCCGTCGCTTCTCTTCGTCGAAACGGCGCAGGCGCTGGGCGATCGGTCTGGATCCCGGTCGAATGTTCAGGGACTGCTCGGCGACCTCCTTCGGGACTCCTGGCATGTCCGAGGGTCTCCAAGCGAAGACGTCTCGGTTTGCTTGGAGGAAGTCGACGAGCGCGCCTTCCTATTTGGTGGTGAGGGCGGCCCCAATCCGCACGGTCTTGGCGGGATCCTCGGGATCAACTGCGACCTCCTTCGTGTCCTCCGCGGACTTGAAAGAGCTAGTCCCCGACTTGCTGGAGTCGGGGGCGGATCCGGGGGCCTTCTCCTGGAGCTGGGCGAGCTCGGCAGAAGCGAGGACCGCTGAGGCCACCGCATTTGCCGCTTCGCTGATTGTAGGCGAGCTGGAAAGATGTGGCCACGGTGATGACTCCTTGCGGCCCTGGCATCTTCAGCTTGAGGTAGGTGTAGTTGGGGACCGCCATGAACTTCGCGTAGCATGGTCGTCCCAGAATGGCGTGGTAGGAGCCGGGGAAGTCCACAACCTCGAACGTGAGGCTCTCGGTGCGGAAGTTGTCCGGGTTCCCCAAGGTGACGGCAGGCCGACTGCCCGAGGGGTGGGCTGTTGGCCGTGCACGACGCCGTGGAAAGGCGCCTTGCTCGGCCGGAGGGCGGAGCGAGGGACCCCCAGAGCATCCAGGGTCTCAACATACATGATGTTGAGACTGCTGCCGCCGTCCATGAGGACCTTGGTCAGGCGCTTCGTCCCTACGATGGGGTTGACGACGAGCGGGTAGCGTCCCGGGTGCGGGATGTGGTCGGGGTGGTCGGTCCGGTCGAAGGCGATCGGGCACTCCGACCACCTCAAGTAGGTGGGCACGGCGGGGGTAGCCGTGTGGACCTCTCGGTGGGCGAGCTTCAGCCGTCGCTTGTCGGCGTAGCACTCCTCCCCTCCGAAGATCATGAGGCAACCGTCGAGCTGCGGGAACTCGTCGGCCGGCTCATCGCCCTTTGCCCCGTCGGACGCCGGTCGCGCTCTTCCTTACCCCGCGACGTCGTGGGGTTTTCCGAGAGAAACCGCCAGGACTTCGCAGCCCCGATACTTGTGCTTGACGGGATAGTCGTGGTTCTGCACGGACTATCCATCAACTTCTCGAATCGGTCAAGGCGTCTGCCGAGCTCGCCGCTTGGCGGTCGGTCGGCGGCGGCGACTATTCGACCTTCAGCGCCCTGCTTCCCTTCCGCTTCCTTTTGTCGGCGGTCGAGGGGGCGCCGGCCCGAGGTCGGCTGTCTTGTGGGCCGTCTTCCTTTCGAAGATGGCCCCACGGCCTCCTCGCCGAGGCGTGGTTTGTGGCGATGTCGAGGAGCTCCTTGGTGGTCCGGGCTTTGCGCAGCCCAACTTGTGGACTGAGCCTCGCCAGACGTGGTGCCGTAGATGAAACGCCCGACGACGTCGGCGTCGCGGATGTCGGGAGCTCATTGCCTTTCTGGGAGAAGCGGCGGATGTAGTCCCTGAGGGTCTCCCCGCCGCTTGCCTTTTCAGTCCCAGGAGTTGCTGAGGCGTTTGTATGTGCCCTGGAAATTTCCGACTAAAGGTTCGCCAGTCGGCCCAGTGCCGATGGTATCTGGGCGGTACTCGAGCCATGCTCGAGTGAGTCCGCAAGATAGATGGGGAGGTACTGGATAACGAAGGAGTCGTCCGTCGCTCCCCCAGCTCGACAGGCGAGCCGGTAGTCCTCTAACCAGACACTGGGGTTGGTAGCCCCCGTGTACTTGGCTATGTTGGTCGGAGCCCGGAATCTGACCGGGAAGTCGGCGTTGCGGATGCGGCGGGTGAAACGCGCCCAGGACCGTCGAATCCTGGGTCGGGATGGTTGCATCGCCCGCTATCGGCGACTTGCGAGGGTGCTGCCGCGTCGGTAGCTCTTCTTCGCGCCTCGAGGGTGGTGCGGAGATCATACTTGTCCCCCAGGCGATGGCGCACCGGGGTGTATGATGCCTGGGGGAGTTCGTGGGGCGGGGCCGTCTTGGCTGGGCTCCGCCGGCCCTGTGAGGGGGAGTGGCCCAGGCGGCCCGAAGTGGCGCCCGTCACGAGCTAGAACCTTGGGCGTCTTCGAACGACAAGACGCTCTACCGATCCGGAGGTTACGGTAGAGTGGCCTTGGCCGGGCTCCGTTGGCTCAGCGACCCTCGAGCGGCATTGCCGCGGCGGCAATGTTACGGTTGGCGTGAGGAAGAACGGAAGGCCGTTCGCTTCCTCACCAATTGTCGATGCACTGGCCTTGGGCCTTGGCCGGAGGTCGGTGGTGGGCTAGGCTGACGGCGCTCCAGTTCGGCCTGGAGCTTATCGAGCTCGGCCTTTCGGGCTTCTAACTCCTCGCTGCCGGAGGTCAGCGGCGTTAGGTGTCTTGGCGTCGTCTTCCGCCGGATTCCTCCCGCGCTTCGTCGCGGGAGGAGGGTCCCGATGGTAACGGGTGGAGGATGGCTCCGCCGCACTCCGTCATATTGCACTTCGGGTGTAGGCCCTTCGAGGGCACACTCCTTGTCGGAGCTAGAGCCGTGGCTGGAGGAATCCGCCAGCAGGTCGTGGAGGGAAGCCGGCGCGTAACCGGCCATGGCCACGAGTTGTGAGCTCGTGGAGGGTGGTTCCGCCGCTCGCCGCAGTGCGTAGGCGGTGTCGCCAGGAGCAATGCCGGCGCGCGTCGGGCCCGTCCGTGCGGCCCATGCGGGGGCCTCGAGGCTGAGGTTGCTGAGGACGTCGAATCGCATCCAGGCTTCGCGGAGGCGCCCGGTCCTGACGGCAGCGGGGACGAGGACAAGCTCTCGCCGTAGTAGCGATGAAATCGAGGGCGCAAAGCGGATCCAGCCCCTCGACATCGGCGAATCGAAGTGGGAGGAAGCCATCAGGGAGGAGAATGGGAACCCGAAGATGAGGATGTCGGTGAAGACGCGCGAGATCCCCTACCTGGCGCGCCAACTGTCGGTGTTTCGTGCACCGGCAATATGAATTTATGGTCGGATGGGGTCGCGCGCTCCCTCTCCCCGAATGGTCGACTCAAGGAGTCAGAAGATGTATACTGGTTCGGGCCGAATGTCCCTACTCCAGTTCGTGCAGTGTGAATATATTGATCTTTGGGAGACGGACAAGGGGTGTACAGGCGAGGCGGTCGGTCGGCTGTGCGATCCCCTTGAGGTTTTCGCTAGGGAGTCGAGGCTACCTAGGAGACTGTTTTCTCTTTTCTCCGCGCCCCTCCCTCTCGGGCCCTGCCTCTCCTTATATAGACGGAGGAGGCAGGTTACACGGGAGTTGGGAAGACTACGAGGAGAGGGGTCTGCACGTCTTGAGTTTTGGCTTCTGTCTTGTCCGGCCAACCCTTGCCGTCAGGCGGGGTTGGTGGCCTACATGGCGTCTGATCTTGCGTAGTGCTGTCAGGGTGGCGTGTTGCGTGGTGTTCTTGTCAGCCTCGGTGGCTTTAATGGCGCTTGACATTGCCTTGGCCTCGGGAGCGGGCGTAATCTTCTGCGGCGTGCCAGGCGACGGGATGGGGGGCTTGACTTCTTCGGTGGCTCTTCTGACAGTCTCGGGAAGGAGCCGCCTACCCCGGTACGGATGCCAGGGGACGCTGCGCTCAAGGCAGCCATCTGACACTGTCGTGGGCCCTGCTAGCCCGTGTGCAGGTGGAGCTTGAGCTTCAATATTAGGCGGCCGACGCATGCCGACCGCCCGGAACCGGAGTCCGCCGACCGTCCGGGGTCGGCCCCGCACAGGTCGGGGCTCGTTCCCTGCGGCCCAAGTACCTTTCGGTGGTGCCGGGCCTCCGCCGTGATAGGTCAGCCCGTTCGTGCTTCCGGGCTGATGGGGGTACCCATGGTATGGGTACTCGTCAATTAGTATGCCATTACTATATTTGCCGTTTAAAAGGTAATTAAGGCATTTCGCAGATTGGTTGTGACTATCTGCAGCAATTTTCCTTCATTCTATTCCCTTCCCTAGATTCATTCCATTTATTTCCTACTATCTCCAACAGCATCCTCTCGAAGGGATTTCTCTCTGGGATTGGAGAGAGAATCTGTTTCTAAACGGATTCTCTCTCCGAATCCCTTCTGAAGGGAAGGCTGAAGGGAATCCGCTGGAGCACTTAGGATCTGTTCGCGAAGGGATTTGGAGGCTGAAGGGAATCCGCTGGAGATAGTCTTAGTTGAAGAATATGTTTGGTTCTCCAGAAATTAAGCAACCATAAGATCTATAGAATACTAATAAATGAGTATACTTACAGATAAGAGCAATAGGATCATCCTATACTAATTACAGTAATAAACAAACTTAATTTTTCTTACTGTGTACTAAAAGCTGTGTCAAAACCTTTCAAACACGTATATGAGTTCGTCAAATGCAATATCACGAAGTTTATGGATTACAACCGTGAGCACCAAACGAAATGGCTGCGTGTATTTTCACGCATGCTATGTTTCTTGGTGGTTGCAGGAGAGCTCGTTCAAGGTCAGCCAGGGTACGCATCTTACATGGTTGATGGAAGTCAACTATTAGTTGTTATGCATATATATTATGAAACCGTGTTGATTGTGCCTCTTTGTTCTCTTGAATCTTATGCCAGAGAATTCATGGAACTCAGGCGAAACACCCTAAAATATTAAATAAGTAATTAAGAGTATTAGACTATAATTAGTATAGTAATCAACGTACTTTGCTTGTATAAAATTTAAAATACAAGTAGAACGAATTGAATTAGAATTGAGGATTGCCGTCAAGCCCGCAGACGAGATATCAATCACCGAGATGCTAGATCCGTTGGGACCGGGTCGGCACCTCTCGCTAGATCAGGTTCACCACTCGACAATCTTTGCAAACCTGGTAAGGATTGCGGGTATCCTTAGTAATAGAGATTGAATAGTAACCCCAGCATGTGGTAACTCAATAAGAGGAGCAATAGTAGCATGGTAGCTTTGACCAACATAACCAGCCACCAAGACCAACAGTGGTGTAGCCCCCTTGAGTTCACATCGATCGAAGCAAAGGACAAGAGCCATGCCTTCATTTACAGCTGAGAGGAGCTAAGACAACAAGCACACAACCTCTTTCCCAGTCCAACCGAAGGCAGCAAGCACAACCACCTCCTTTTTTTCAGCCAAAGTAACCAAGGCAACAAGCACCAGCCACACATTCATCTCCCTAGCCACCGAGAGCTCTCTCCCATCTCAAAGCCAAGCCACCAAAGCAAATCGAGAGCATCAAAGACCAAGCCGAAGCAAGATGAGCCCCAAGAACCAACCAAACCGAAGGAGCCGCCAAGAACCAACCGAATCAAGAAGAAGCCTCAAGTCGGAGCCAAGAGGAACCCTCAAGCCGGAGCTCAAGAAGCCAGAAAACAGGAGGAAGAAACCTCAAGCAGGGAGCAAGGAGACCCGAAGGGGAGCCAATCCAGACCGAACTAGTACACCCATTTCCTTCCTCTACTTCAACCAAACCACACCGATTAGCATCCCCAAGCAAACCTCAAGTGCACAACACTAGCAGTAGCAGTAGTACTACCTTGTAGATTGCTTGGATTTGGTAGATCATGATGGTTCTTAGCCTCAGTAGGGTGGAGCTCTAGGGGTTGCTTAGCTTGTCCCAGGGACATCTATTGCTTCCCCGCAATAGGAAGTGCGGGTATAGTCACTTTGCCGTCCAACCTAGAGCCCCAAATTCATCATTGACCTTTCTTGCCAAATCAAAATGTAAGCATCACATAAAGCACTTCAAAATAATATAGGAGACCCAGTAGAGTAGATTGACCTTAGGGGAACCGAGCCATGTAGGTTCAGCCATGGAGGAGAGGGTAGAGAGAGAAGAGAGTTGGTCGGGGTTGCAGTCGGCAGTAGAGGAGAGAGGTGGCAGCGTTAGGCCTGCCGACAGCCCAGGGCTCAAATCGGCTAGGGTAGAGGTCGACCCGAGGAAGAGTAGGGGGGAGGGAAGAGAGGAGATGGCCGGGGTAGGGGTTGCTGAGGGCTGTCGTGAGCTGCAGCACCCTGGGCCGTCGGGCTATCTCATCTGATGTCGACCTACCGAGCTAGGCCGCTGGCCGTGGCCTAGGGAACACGGCACCGCGCCGTGGCTCCTGCTGCCGCGTTGCCCTGGCTACCGTGGCTGGGTAACGCCTGTGCACCACCGCGCCATTCCTTACCGCGGCAGCGCCACGAGCCACTATATGCCATGTTGCCACGCTGAGAGTTGCGCCACCTCTACCTCGTTGTTGGACCGAGCTCTTCCCTGACATGCAGCGACAGCTACTCCTCCCATTCTCTCCAAGTCGCACAAATCAACATGCATGCAAACGTTTTTTTTTTACAAAAACGGAATGCTTGAGCAATGAGGAATGCAGTGATATAACATACATTGGCTGATTCTTTGGTTTTGAATGAGATTACGAAGAGAGAAGGTGGAGGGGAGTTCTTGTTGCCTAGTTATTGTTTGGGGAAGAAAGTGGCAGAGGAAAGGAAAGTGGGCATCGGTGTGGAAGAGAGAAATGGGGTCAGCGAAGGAAAATAGCAAGAAAATGGTGCCTTTTAATGTCTATCTCCTCTCTTTTTGCGCCAGTTTCTTTTTGTTCGTTTCCTCTCATTTTGGTACTGTTGGCAGGGAATTAAACAGTGGAGGAACATACAGTTAGTAGGGCTATAGTGAGAACTAATTTTGTTCTGCTTAGCTTTTTAACGCAATATTGCACCTAAAAACTGAGATAATCTGTCTTTTGATCTTTTGTTGCTCAAATTTTTTTTGCAACAACTCTAGTCAATTACGATCAAAAAATTAGGATGTTACAGTAAATTAATAGGTTGAGGCTACTCCACAATAGCATTTGTTGCTCAGAGTATTTTAGATACAACACTAAGTTCGATTTTTAATAGATCCACACGAGAACTCTCCTATACTACGTGCAAATCCATGCACATCACAAATCTCTACTATATAAAGTGAGAGTTTCTTCCCACGTCACATTAATTGCCCTGCTTAATTGCTCTACTTAATTGCCCTGCTTAATTGCCCTACGCAAGAAACGAAGTGTTGCTTTAATTAGCCAGCTTTTGCAAGAAACGAAGCGTTAAAAATATAGTATGTTTGATCTTATGAAATAGTATTTTTTTATTTTTTAATCTTTATTTTTCGTTATCAATTTTGTTTTTCGTAGCAACGCACGGGCATATAACTAGTTATATAAATAATCCACCCTATCAAATCCTACTTTTTATTTTTAAATTTTATATCAAAGTAATAAAAACAACTTTCTCAATATGTCGAAATTCCTATTTTTGAACAAATAATTTAACCGATTATTTGTTCTTCTAAGTCTAAAGCATGTGAGAATTTTGATGTGATGAGAATTTTGTTTGTTATTTTGTTATTTTTAGGGAGTTCTTGATCTCCTGTAGAGTGAAGAAATGGCAGGAGGTTGGGGGAAAAAAAAGAATGAGGTCACCTGAGTGAGGAGGCATAGGGAATATTAACTCTATTACGTGGGGATGAATTGGAGAGAGCTCAGGCCATCCACCTTACCCCCACGTCATTTTACAAAAAAGTCCCTCTATTTTCTTTGAATTACGGATAAATCCTTGTAAATTACAAATAGGTCCTTTGCGCTTTTTGTGAGGGTAAGAAAAACATTTTCAAATATTAACTCTATTATGTGGGGAGGAATTGGAGAGAGCTCAGGCCATCCACCTCACCCCATGTCATTTTACAAAAAAGTCCCTCTATTTTCTTTGAATTACGGATAGATCCCTGTAAATTACAAATAGGTCATTTGCGCTTTTTGTGAGGGTAAGAAAAATATTTTCAAATTGCATTTAGGTCCCTGGTTCGTTACTTTACGGAAAAGCCACCCGCTAAATACAAATCTCGAACGAGCCCTTTTCTATTTTTTTTAGGATAGCAATCAGGTACAAAAATATAACAAACAGGCCCTCGTCCCTTACGTCCAGATCCTTTCTCCATTTTTTTCGGAAAAAATATTTTCGTCAACAGAAATATGTGTACAGCTCTATCTCTAGAATTTTTTTGTCAACACGATCTCTAATCTCTAGATTTTTTCCCCAACTCGATCTCTAATATTTTTCGAAACGTGTATTATTACTCGATGGACGTATGGAGTGTTAAACTCAATAAAAGAAGGTTGACATCTCTAATATTTTTCGGAACATGTATTATTACCCAGTTAACACATACAGTATTAAACTCGACAAAAGAAGGTTAGCCGGGTAATAATAAAGTGTTAACCAAATTCGTCAAAAGAAATATGTCTAGGTCATTTCTCCGTTTTTCCTGAATTTTTTTTCATCAACAGATATATGTGTGCAACTCTATCACTAGAATTTTTTTCCCCAGCTCGATCTTTAATCTCTAGACTTTTTTCTCCAACTCGATCTTTAATATTTTTCGAAATATGTATTATTACTCGGTGAACGCATAGATTGTTAAACTCGACAAAAGAAGGTTAGCATCTCTATTATTTTTTCGGAACATGTATTATTACCCGGTTAACACACGGATTGTTAAACTCGACAAAAGAAGGTTGACCGGGTAATAATATTTCCCAAAATATGTATTATTACTCGGTGAACACATAGATTATTAAACTCGACAAAAGAAGGTTAGTATCTCTAATATTTTTCGGGACATGTATTATTACCCGGTTAACACATGAAGTGTTAAACTCGACAAAAGAAGGTTGATCGGGTAATAATAAAGTGTTAACCAAATTTGTCAAAAAAAATATGTGTACAACTCTATCACTCTATTTTTTTGTAACTCGATTTCTGATATTTCTCGGAATAAGAAATATATGTATACAGTTGTATCTCTATAGTTTTTTTTTGCAACTCGATCTATAATATTTTTTGAAAAATGTATTATTCACCGGTGAACGTATAGAGTGGTAAGATCGCTCCGAAAAAAATATGTTTATGTCCTCATGCAGTCTTTTTTTAGAAAAAAAAAGAGAGTAAATTTTACACAGTGCGCCGCACATTCTGCCTAGTGATGCTTTATGCTGCTATCCTTTCTTAACCTCTCTCTTTTTATTTTTTCTACTTAAATTTTTTTGTTGTCTATGTTACAGTCATTCTGTAGTATTTTTAGTGTAAATTATCGAATTTGAATGATCTAATTTCTCCCAAGTTAGCAACTCTTCTACACGGCCACACGTTACAATACATCCGTTCCTAGGACTCAGAAGATCCGGACGTCCTCTCTGTACCGTCTCCCCCTCTCCTCATACCCTGTTTTCTCCTCCCGAAGGGAACGCAACCCTAGCCTCCGGTCGCCCTCGCCGTCGTCGCTGGTGATCCCACGGCGACCAGCCTCTCTTCCCATCTCCAGACTAGGGTCTCGCCTACTTCTCTCCTCCTCCCGCGTCCTCGTGGCTAGCACGACTGTCGCTCGCCAGAATCTAAAGCCCCTCAAGCTCAGTCTCGTCGGGGACGAGGCGAAGGCGCCGCCGGCGGAGCACGAGAATGGCGTGGCGGATGCTGCGAAGAAAGGTAGGGATTTTCCTTTTTGGGTCGCTCTGTGGAGCGAACATCTCCCCCCAATACCGCCATTCGCCTCTCTCCTCCCCCATCGTCTCTCCCCGGCGACCACCTCTCCCTCCTCGCCAGGCGAGCAGCCGCCCTCGCAGCTCCGTACGGACCCCACCGCCCCTCACAACCTAACTTGTTGCCTTGTCGCCGCCGCCGCCCTTTGCGATACCCTCGGTCGGCGGCGCCATCGCCGCGTCCCTTCCCGCCGCCGCTGGCGGTCCAGCCTGCCTCCCGGAGCTACCGAGCTATTGTTGGGGGGCATGGTGAACCCAACACCTATCATCCTCAAGACTTTTTGTTTTATGAATTATCATACTTTTCCTGTTCGTAGAGCTTAAAGTTAAACAAATATGATGTTTCCGCGTTAAATCAGCAACGCGGAATTAAGATCAAGGCATATTCTGCATTATTTTTTTGTCATTTCCGTAGCAACTTTTATACGTACAGTAACATCTGCGTATTGCAGGATTTTTGCACGGGCCTTGTGAATTTGGCTTTCCGCACAGATCATGGCGGAACAAAGCATTTTTCCAGTGGAACATTTGGAAGGCTGGCGCGTAAGTTAGTTGTCATACAGTGATTGCATCGATTCATTTTAGCATGTGATTTATCCAACAAATTCTTTCAGCAAGTTAGCTTTAGCAATGTTATTTCATCATGGCATTAACATAGATACTTCTTCAACACTGTTTTTGGTATCCTGAAAGTTACTAGGTGATCAACTCTGTTAGTGTCATGTGTATGATCTTGTATAGATTAAGAGTATTTTGTGAGTTACATGGGGAAATATAATACATTGGATCCCTCATAAGGAGCATGCTTTTTTTTTGTTGAATTTAGTGTAATACATTGTATCCCTCATAAGGTGCTATGTTGGAGTTACATTTGTTTTAACTTCCTAACTGCAGAGTTCTTTCCTAGCGATGGCCCTAATGGTGCTGCTAACTGTACGGCATTTAAACACTACACTATCAGGTATCTTCGTATATGTGGCCCTGTTATATTTGTGGTTTCAGTACTCTAGTTACATCTACATATTCTGCAAATATATGAGACCTACTCGAGACATCGAATATATTATTTGAATTCTTGAGTGTTAGATCACAGGAATCTGAAGAAATTGACTTTTACATCGTTGTTAATGTCCTGTCCTGCTTTTCTCTAAGGATCTTGCAACTTTTTCATGGAAAATAATGTACTTCTCATCTTATTTGACCTTTCTTGTGAAATACGCTCACTAGGTTCTTTATTGTCATCATCCTCATCCTTTTTTATCCTTTTTTTTTCCTCATCTTTTAAAACCATTCATATTGTACGATTTTGTAGTCTTTAAATTGTGGGTCTTATTTTGGTGGGGATGCTACTATTAGTCTATTACTATTTGCTGTGGATTTTAGGTTTTATAGGTTAGGTAACAATACTATTTCCTTTATAGGAATTTTCATGCAGGTGTACATTTGTTAGCATGGAGTCGGAAAAGGGAGGAAGTTGCAGGGTTAAAAGCACCTAAAAAAGAGAAGCGAGTGAGGAGAGAAAATAGAACTCAACCTCCTGTAGAAGCGCCATATGTTGCACCAAAACTGAAGATATCTGTCAAATCATCACCAGATAAAACTGTTGAGATTTTTGATGGGATGACATTGCTTGACCTCTCTAAACGAACCAGTGCATCTATCAGTGTGCTTCAAGGAATACTTGCAGATCTTGGTGAGAAGGTTGAATCAGAGTTCGATTCCATCAGCATTGATCTTGCTGAGTTAGTTGCTATGGTATGTATTAGTGATGTTCCTTTTGGAATTTCTACATAGCTTGATGTTCCTCCTTCCATCTAGTTGTCTGAAACTCTGAAGCATACTAGAAACCAGTTGGACTAGCATGTTTTCATTTCTTATGTTTGCTATGTCTTGTGAGTCTATAACTCAATGTATCAATGTGATGATAGCTAGATTCATTCTAGATGTTGCTTTTGACCTCATCTAGCAAAATGACTTTGTTGCAACTTGCAAGTTGTGATTTGCCTATGCTAAAGAATTATTCTTTTATCATTTCAAATGCTGCTATCTTTTTCATGTCTTTACTACACAACTTCTGGAAACTAGGTGCTTTTTGCAAAGGTGAACTATTAGTCAGTACCGCCGATTATGCCCTTATTTTCTTCAATCTTACTATAATCAATCTGCAACAGTTGTAAACTTGTAATTCTTACACTAGAAGAGAGGTTCTTTACAAAGGTTGTTTGCATGTAGTGTTTGTAGTTCCCCATGAACATGCAATTTTTGTTTTGACACCCCGAATGACTGTTTTGAAATTTTACTAATGCACCTGAGTCACATTTAAAATTTTTCATCCACTTGTGTCCAGTGGTGGATTTCCATTTCTGTTCATAATTTTTGCTGAGGCTTATTTTGTGTCCATGTTTTCCTTCCCTTTTCTTTCTTTTTATTTTGGAATATTGTACCAATTCGATGGTGACAAAATTAGAAGTGGAATATTACTAGTTTGATAAGATTTTGTTGGAGCAAACATATAATTTGAGGCTCTAGGTAGATATCAATGCTTATTACTTCATATTGTCTCCAATTTACACCTAAGTTTTGTCATCATGAAATATTCAAGCAGCTTCAAGAAAACTTATGTTTCTTGTGATATGAGTCCATATGCTTCATGCTTGTTCAACAGGAACTTGGTGTTAATACCAGAAGAATGCACGTAGGTGAAGGCTCAGTTGAACCACGGCCTGCTGTTGTAACGGTCATGGGCCATGTTGATCATGGTAAAACATCGCTTCTGGATTCCCTGCGTCAAACATCTGTTGCAGCCAAGGAAGCTGGTGGGATCACTCAGCATATAGGTGCCTTTGTTGTTGAGATGCCATCAGGAGCCTCTATCACATTTCTTGATACACCAGGGCATGCTGCCTTTAGTGCTATGCGGGCTAGAGGTGCTTCTGTCACAGATATTGTAATCCTTGTGGTTGCAGCAGATGATGGTGTGATGCCTCAAACTCTAGAAGCTATGTCACATGCAAAAGCAGCAAATGTTCCCGTTGTAGTTGCCATAAACAAATGCGATAAATCTGGAGCTGATCCTGAGAGGGTCAGAATTCAGCTTGGTTCTGAAGGATTGCTTTTGGAGGATATGGGTGGTGATGTACAGGTTGTTGAAATTTCTGCAGTAACAAAACTTGGTTTGGATAAATTGGAAGAGGCTTTGCTCCTACAGGCTGAGATGATGGACTTGAAAGCCAGAATAGATGGGCCTGCTCAAGCCTTTGTGGTGGAGGCAAGGGTGGACAGGGGCAGGGGACCACTGGCAACAGCTATAGTCAAGTCTGGCACCTTAGTCAATGGGCAACATATTGTTGTGGGAGCAGAGTGGGGAAGAATTAGATCTCTTAGAAACACAGCAGGGACAATAACACAGTCCGCAAAACCCGCAATGCCTGTTGAGATTGAGGGGCTAAAGGGCCTTCCAATGGCTGGGGATGATGTTGTGGTTGTTGACTCGGAGGAAAGGGCAAGAATGCTTAGTCAAGGCCGGAAGAAGAAGCAGGAAAAAGATAGGCTTCGAAAGATTGATGAAGGCATGACAGAGGAGGCAGAAATTGCAGAAGAGACTCCTGAAAGAGTTGAGATGCCCATTATTGTCAAAGCTGATGTACAAGGCAGTGTTCAAGCAGTTACAGATGCCTTAAGAAGTCTTAATAGTCCACAGGTATTTTCTCATGCGCACTTGATGCCTTAGTTTTACTCGTGGAGTTAGTCTCACAAAATCTGACCACATGAAAATGATGAAATAGTGTCGAGCAGTGCTTAACTGCTTATCATTGTGATGCTGCAATTTTAGACCATATAGCTGTGATCCAATGTCTGGGGATGATATATATTATATTTGTTGTATGCCATTTTCTGTTAAATTCATGTTCATGCCTATATTATCTTCCTTTTATAGGTGTTTGTGAATATTGTTCATGTTGGTGTTGGCCCAGTAAGTCAACATGACATTGATCTGGCACAAGCATGCCGGGCATATATAGTTGGTTTCAACATTCGCAATCCACCAAGTGCGATCGCTCTAGCAGCAACACAAGCCAACATAAAGGTACCATATTTATTATTGCTGTAAGTCTGTCCTGCTGATGATTAATTATACATCTTTGGAAGATATCTAGTTCTTTTCCTTGGAGACCAGTGGTGATTTTCATTGTCATTTTTGGGTGATCGGTGTTGCAAGTAAATATGCTTTTCTGGTTACATGCAGAGAGGTTAGAACTTATTGCATGTAATGCTGTTTCCCTTTCCATGGTTTCTAGTTTACAGTTTACCTTTATATTGTGTAGACATTGGGAGATTTTATGGAAATTATTCGGGAGGACTATCTTAAGATAATTCAACTCTAGTGTCTATGAGGAATTGAGGATATGGACTATCATTGAATTGCCTGGGTTGAATTTGGCATTGAAATCATCAGAGATTTAAATTCAAGTATAAGGAGCTTGTCAGGTAGGAACTAGCTTTAAAATAGGGTAATGAGAACTAAAATGTCTACTACTACTACATCAATTTTAAGTGGTTTAGATGAAGGCAAATTGCTATGTCACTATAGAGTGGGAAGTATAAGTGCCAGGTGGGGATTTTTTCCTAAAAAAAAGTGTGGATGGCTTCTGGTGTTTGTTGTAAGCCATCTACATTCAATACAATGACTAAGGTTGTTAGCTCTCATTATCCTATTTTAAGGCTAGTTCTCATTCAATACATTCCCCAAGTATATAATGCATATGTTAGATTCTGAATGTATAGGTTGATCTTTTTTTTGCAAAACTTGGAAAGTGAGTTTAGCTGACTTGATAATGTTTGCTCTTTAGATTTTGCTGCACAAGGTGATTTATCATCTTCTTGAAGAAATGGGAAGGCTTATTGTGGAGAAGGCACCAGGTACGGCTGAAACCCAGATTTCAGGGGAGGCAGAGGTTCTGAACATGTTCGAGCTGAAAGGGCGTAGCAAGTCAAAAGGGCCAGACGTCAAGATTGCTGGCTGCCGGATAACTGATGGCCGCTTTAGCAGATCTGGAACTATGAGACTGTTGAGGAGTGGAGATGTTGTTTTTGAGGGTCCATGTGCTTCTCTGAAGCGAGAGAAGCAGGATGCTGAAACAGTCGACAAGGGTAATGACTGTGGATTAGTGATTCAGGATTGTGATGATTTCCAGGTAGGGGATATCATCCAGTGCTTGGAGCAGGTGATCAGGAAGCCCAAGTTCATTTCGACGCAGAGTGGTGCAGTTCGGATAGAATGTTGATAGATAATAATTGTTTGATGCTGGCATGATTCCATTTTCTGATTTCAGCCATTTGCGGGCAATGTTCCCTAGGCGCTAGGTGGGCGGCACACCGGTGCCTAGTGCCTAATCCCTGCCTAGACGGGAGGGTGTGTATAGCCTAGTGTCTAGGCCCTGCCTAGGGGAACACTGTTTGCGGATGAACTGACCAAGAATTTTGATATGAGTAACAAAATCAGGTTGGCGAACTTGCAATTTTCCCTTTGTTCGCTGTGACTTGTTGCAACTCCATCCAGCACCCGTTCAGATGAGATACACGGAGGACGAAATCATCTCATTATGGTGCTTTGGAGCCTTATGTGGCATGCCTACTTGAGAAACAAAACTGGGGTTGTATACTCCTGCCGTTTTGGTAGAGCCCTAAAAGATACATGTGTGGATTCATCTCACATGATCTTGAAAACTTGTTCAAGTCCACAAGCCATCTCCAGCTGACGGATCTTTTCAGTGGAAAAGGCTTTAGAGCTTGAGTTCATCTGGAATTTTGTGATGCATTTTAAAAATAAGCATATTTCATGAGCTACTTTAAATGAAACGGATATTTGGTAATAGTGTTTATTTTTCTCGTAACGAAACAACGATCATGCTACTATCAGAATGAACTTTCACAATTGCTCTGCTACAGCCCAGGCACAACGCAGGACGGACACATCAAGTTAGCTTGATAGCTAATTAGGCTCGTACATACTGCGGCAAATCTTAAATCAAGTTAGCTTGATAGCTAATTAAAAATTTTATGTTGACTATCATATTTCCATTGGCTAAGGCATTGGGAATTGTGGCTACAAACAAAACAGGCCCGAACATTTTCCTCTGAACGCATGCAGTCTAATGAAAGTGACCGAGCAGTATTCTTGGAGGGTTGAAAGACTGATCTGTTATATCTTACTTGCTAATCCCCTTTCCTGAGCTCAGTTGATAGCATTTCATACAATATCTATCTTGGAATGTACCCAACATTGTCAAACAGATTGCTTGTTCCTGATAAACAAGTTGTCGTCATCTTGACTCTCCTAGCACACTCCTGACTCCATATATGTACCATGTTCAGGGAGCAAAAATCAAGAGATAAAAGAGTAGTCAAAAGCACATTAACATCTGACTGACCAAGTTGCATATACAGATCAATGAAAAATATAACGGCGATCCATCACATGACGTAAACTCGCATATATGTACTATATCTACGGATCATGATACTGTATCGGAATTAAAGACGTTCCGTGTTCGAGTCCGCTACTCATCATCATCTTTGCCATGGTCTAGTCATGAGGGTTGTTGGGTTGAATCTATCTGGACCCCGTTGGCTCCCCAGCTTGTCGCTTACTTTGTAGCTTGGTTTGCTTGCTGGTACCTTGGCTCTTGCACGCCGGCGTAGTGTAGCAAGATCTCTCTTCCATACGACCTGCTAAGTATTATAGGCACTCACGGCTATACGCATTGTTGCTCAGTTGTTAAGAAATAACTAGGAATCTAAAAGTTCTACAATAGGTACCATGAAGACTTTTTTGAATTAGGATTGCATTCTCCAGACAATTGCCCATGACATATCGGACGAAACCAAGTTATTTTATTTCCGCTGCAAGAGTCCATTGATCTCTTAAGCAATGCGAGGCATAGTTATGTAAACTTTGATCATAAGATTCATTACATTATTTACTAATAATTTGTTCCTTGTTAGTTATTTCGTTGAATGAAATGATATTTTATCTATGTTGCTACCCTATGCACTAGCGTGAACTTAAATTAGTGCAGTATATACATAAGTTTTGAATTTGATAGTTCGAGCCTCCACATAACAAAAAAAATTAGAGTGTGTGCCATGCAATAGGAGGTTGCGAGAGTTTTAGGCCCTGTTCCTAGCTCCACCAGATTCGTGGAGCTGGAGCTGTGGGTATATTAAGAGTGTTTAGGTGGGTCATCTTGTTTACATTTTTGAATAAAATTATAAACTTAAGTCACTTTATTTCAATCTACAAGTTTCAGCTCTGAGGTGGAGCTTATAGGTAGCCAAATGGGCGGCCCGGCCCGGCACGGCACGAGCATGACTAGGCACGGCCCGTTTAGGCACGGCACGAGACAGCACGAACAGTTAATCGTGTCGTGCCGCAGCGCCCACGCGAAGATCGTGCCAGGCACGGCACGAAGAGTTAAAAATAGTGCCGTGCCGGCACGAATAGCCCGTCGTGCTTTACGTGCCGTGCCGGCCCATCAGCACTATACAACAAAAAAACCCCTCTTCAGACCAGCAGTAGCATAATGAGCATATCAACAATCACCAGATTCAGATTTTGAAAACTTGAGCTATTTGGCTTCCTCATTAAAAACCTTTCTAGGTAAAAACTCATACCTCATGAGAAAACCCTAAAAAGGAAAAAAGAGTACAGCCCAGCTCAGTTTGATGTTTCAAGTACAATACTACAATCCATATAGTCCACCATTACATAACAGAAACAAAAACTTCATCAAGAAACAGAAATAGAAATAGTATCATCAGTTGGTCCAGCACCAGCAGCAACAGAAACTTCATCAAGAAACAAGTTTGTGTATGAATCTTGAAGATCTTTGTCCTCCACATTGTGTTGAGCTCTAGCTTCAGCTAGCTCCCAATCCTTGAGGCAGGACAACATCTCCACCATTTCAGGGTTCAAACGCCGTCGCCGCTCCTCGATCACCCTGCCAGTTAGACTAAAAGTAGATTCTGAAGATATAGTGGACATTGTGAAATCATGTGCTGAAAAATTGGCTTAGAATTGAATTTGCAAAATGTGTTTGTTCATGTGTTTTGACAATTTGACAAGAAACAGTAAGTTTAGCTTTGGCGCCGGACCAAACTTAAAGAAAACAGTAAGTTTCCCATCTATAATGGACCAAATTTATTTGTCTGTCGTAAACATGCTTTGGCAACCTCATTTTCCCATGTACGACAAACCAAGTTTTTTGGTCTGTTGTAAACATGAATCTGAGTCCTTTTGCGCCGAATCGGCAGGTGCGTAATGACGGACCAAGTTTTTGGGTCTGTCGTGCACATGTTCTTGAGCTCTTGTGCCAAACTCAATTTTTCAAGAAAATAGCAGTCAGCGCATGTACGACGGACCAAGTTTTTGGATCTGTCGTGGACGTGCTTTTGAGATCATGAGCCGGACTCAATTTTCCAAGAAACCAGTAAGTTTTGCATGTACGTCGGACCAATTTCTTTGGTTAGTCGTGAACGGCTTTTGAGGATTGATTTCGCTTGTACGACGGACTGATTTCTTTTAGTCTGTCGTGAACGTGTTTTCGCCGAAATGATTTCTTCTTGAAACCGAGACTTTCACTTGTACACCGGACCATATTTTTTGGTCCGTCGTGAATGCGTTTTTGCTCGATTAGGGTTTTGAGCAAAATTGGAATTGTGTTTGATTTGTTTTTGAGATTATGAAATTTGTGAGAATTTCATGATGTTTGAAGTGGACTTTATGCAATGCTCGTGTGAGTATTTGCATGGATTGATGTGAGTCAAGTCGTGGACTTGTGCTCGGAATTGTTTTGTGGTTTGTTCATGTGCAGGTATTGCTCGAAGACGAACGTGGTCGATGACGGGACCGGAACTAGGTTCATGAAGGAGCTGAGGTTCGGGACTAGGTTCAGGGAGGAACTGAGGTCTTGGTGGTCAAGGATGTCATGCGGGACGTTCGGGCTAAGAGAATGGTGCACATGAAGAATGGTTAGTCACGTGAGAATGGCAGGAGGTCATTCGCGTGCAAAGTGTTAGTCACGTGAGTATGGCAGGTGGCCATACGCGTGCAAAGTGTTAGTCACGTGAGTATGGTAGGGTTGCCATACGCGTGCAAGAGTTGTACTCGGCCAGGTTGGGCCAAGAGGAGTTGTATACATACTCCTTCTAGATTAAGAATTGTATTCAGAACTCCTGGTGTTTTGCTCCTTTAAATAGGAGGGTGTCTCTGTTGAAGGGCATCGAATCAATTGAGCCGAGCGCATTGAGAGCCTCAAGCTCAGTTTTAGGGTTTGTACTCTTTTGATGAGAGTACTTTAGACAAAAGAAATAAAGATCAATTCTTCTAGTTCCTTGTGTGCTACAATATTCTCTTTTGGTTCTTGTTTGCATACTTGTTCTAGTTCTAGATTGGTTTTTGTTCTTTGAGTTTCATCTTGATTTGATCCATCAAAAACCTCTCTAGGGTATCGATCTAGTGTTCCTCAAAGTCTTGTTGATAAATCTTTTGTTATTCTTGATCAATCTACAAGTTTCGATTAGATTGATTTTCGTCAAGTTCTGGAACAGCAAGCTTGCGAAGCTTATAATTTTTGATCCGTAAGTCTGATCAAGCTGATTCTTTTTAATTTAGATTCGTATTGGAATGTAGTTTCTTGTGTCCAAATTTCAGATCGTTCCGACGGTTGGATCTCTGGCAATTCACGTTTTACCGAACCTCTATCATTCTGTTTTTGTCGAAAACGAGGCAATTATTTGGTTCTGTTTTGGGGTGAACTTTTAATAGATCAAGAATTTGGTTTTAACTTCCGCACAATCATTCACCCCCCCTCTGATTGCTATATTCGTATACTTCGATCCTACACAGGCACTGTCATCACATCTTTAGCTAATAAAGACAGAATGGGATAAGTAAGTTTGTGCTCATGCCACCAATTCAGAATGTCGAAGTCATCGTCGTAGTGGGCGACGTTGTCACTGTCCAGGTAAGTTGACAACTCAGAAATAGATGCTGGAACAACAAAGGCAGAAGTTGAAACAGATGATGATCTCCCACCACCACCAGAAGGTACACGAACACGAGAAGCAGAAGGTACAGAATCACCTAAATTTGCAACAGAGCCAGAAGCAGAGCCTAAAGATGCAGAATCAGCTGCCCCAAAGATTTTGCCCCAATCAGTTTTCTTCTTACCAATACCGGTGGTTGGCTGTGAAGGTCTCTGCAATCTCACTGCACCAAACTTGGTTTTATATTTGGAAAAGGTTCTATTTAATTCAGCCCTTACCTCAATTAAATAATTAGAGTAGTCTGCACTAGTGAGATTAGATAACAACATAAGAACATTGTTGAAACCTCTCATCTTAGCTCTAGGATCCAAAATAAATGCAAAAGCATATAGCATTGGGATCGTCCTCCAAAGATTTCGTAAATTTTGTTTTCATAGGAACAACTACATCTCTTAGCAGAGGATCATTCTCATATGAGTTAAGGTGTCCAAAGAATGTCAAGAATGTGATGCAACATCAATGGAGATGTGGGATAATAAATACCAGACAGAGCAACAAATTGAATCATAGAAACGACTCTAGGAATTGTAGAACTTGTTCACCAACATACCCGTGTGCATCAAGAAGTAGGGTGTGCCCCTCTGCATTGTTGGGGATAGTAAGTATGTATGAAGACGTAAAAGTGCTTTTGTATGGCATGAGGTTCTTGAGCATGAGATAAGTGGAGTTACATCTCACATACATGTCAAAACCATACTTACGAGGGCGTAACCCCATAGCAACACAATAGCTTTTGTATGCAAAGAATACGTTGGTTTGAAGAATTCAAAAGAAATTGCTGTTCTGAAAGCCTCAACATAATGCTTCAGCCGCTTCAAACCAGACTTAACAATTAGATTGATTATATGGCATGCACAACGCTGATGCAAGAAGACAGATCCAACATAACCACTAAACAAAGGCTTGAGCTTATCCATGGCACTAGTGTTTGCAGAAGCATTGTTCAATGTAACAGAAAAGACCTTATCAGACAAGCCAAACTCAGTGATCACAGAGGAAACACGGTTAGCTATATTGTCACCTGAATGTGACACATCAATCAACCGAAGCCCTATAACCCTTTTTTCTAGCTCCCAGTCAGTATTAACATAATGAGCAACCACACTAAGGTAATCCTCCTTAGCATTACCAGACCAAATATCAGAAGTGAGTGCAACAGATGAAACAGACTCTTGCAAAGTTTCCATAAGCTTACTACGACGTTCATTGAAATATTTCTCCATATCTCTAGTAGTGGTTTGCCTGGAGACACTGAAAAACCTAGGATTATGGGCACGCCTAATGTATTCCTCAAAAGCAGCAGACTCACCAAAGGAAAGCGGCAAATCTTCTCTAGCAATCAAACGACAAAGTTCAGTACGAGCTACCTCAGGACTGTAATCCCATTGACGAACAGTGCCGTCAAGATTGAACTGAATCAAGGACTGAATCCTGGTCGAATGACCGGCTTTCAGTTTGCATCTATCACGGTGTCGTGACAAATGTCCAGTACCACCAGTAGAAAGAGCAGACAATGTAGATTTGCAGATGAGGCACTTAGCAGCATACCTCACCTTCTTGCCATTATCGTTTCTAAACAACTTTTCAAAGTCGTTCCACACATCAGAGGTGGAGGCTCTGGGCCTCTTAGTCTTACCACGGCCAAGACACGTGGCTCCGGTGCTTGCACCGTCACCCTGCGACGGCAGTAGAGGGATCAACATCGGCGTCGCCGCCAGCAGCTTCCGCTGCGCTGCTACCGAACAAGTCATCTTGGCCCAAGTCTTCTCCGGTGTCGCCTTGCAGCCTGAGATCGTGGTCGATGGAGGTGGGATCGAGCTCCTCCGCCATCGTTGGCCTCACGCGGTGGTAAGACTAGAGACTGGAGAAGTGGAGAGGATAGAGGAGACTGGAGAGAGTCAGAGAGAGAGCGAGGAGGGACTGGGGACACCGGAGAGCGAGTGGTGGAGGCGCGCAGCGACGGAGTGGCGGTCGGCGGGCGGGGGGAGCGGCTAGGGTTCACGGGGAATAGGGGCGGAGCGGCTAGGGTTCACGGGACACGGGGAGTCGGGGAATGGGAAGGGGCGAATGGGGCAGAGCGGTTAGGGTTCATGGCTTCATATGGCTTTCGCCTGATCGCCTCCGCCTGGGCTGGGCCGCTGGACTGGGCCGGCTTGGGATTCATAGCAACTGTGCCGTTCCCGTGCCCATGCCGTGCCCGTGCCGGCCCACGGGCCAAGGCTCAGGCCCAAGCACGGCACGGGTAATAGTGCCGTGCCGGCACGGGCACTATAAATGTTGTGCCATGCCGTGCCTAGTGCCGGGCCCATCTTCCGTGCCTAGGGCTGGCCCGTTTAATACGGCCCATCTGGCCAACTATAGTGGAGCTGGGATCTGGAGCTCTGCCAAACAGGATCTTAATATAACCACAGCTTCAGCTCCACAGATCTGGTGGAGCTAGGATACTCAGCTCCACCAGATCTATAAATCTGGTGGAGCTAGAGTTCTACTAAACAGGGCCTAAGTTGGTCGTTTCATGCCAAGTGCACCTCGCGGGCCGCCGGCCTTCGTCGCGGGATGGAGCTCCTTGTGTCCAATTTTTATCTACTTATTTATTTATTTTCAACAATTCCACCAACTTCAACCATACATATAAAGGGTTAGTTTAATAAAGCTCTACAGAAAGCTAGAGGTTTGATACATCTCTACAAGATCTAGACGAGAAGCTGATGATGTTTTTAATTGATGGAATGAGGTTGAATCGGTTGGAATGGTTTTGTACCATTTGGTTGAATTGTTTTTTGTGAATAGAATGGTTCAATGTATATATGGAATGTTCCTCAAATTTGTATCCCATCAGTTCCAATTGAGCAACCAAATACATTAATGACTTTTTTTAATCATCTTACACATGTATCACTTGGTAACTAAAGACACTCTAAAAGTAGAAGCTATACCAAACAAGGCCATAGAGCATAGACGATCGAGAAGCGAATCTCTTGTGCATGTACGTGCTGATGAAGTGTGCATGCAGGAATCGTAGGTAGATTAGGCTTAGCACGGCATCAGATAATATCGCCACGATCTCACGATCTCGTGCCAATTGTTGTGTTTAGCTATCATAATAGTCGTGTCAAAGACTCAAAGGAGAGGTAATAAGATCTTTAAAAAACAAGCTGATTTATTTGCTTTAATTTTGCATAATCATAGAGAAATACTGAGAAACAGTATACCGTTTCCTAGCTTTCTAACGGCATAGTTTTCCAACGGTGGGACACGTCAGTGTTGATCAAGCGAGGAAACAACAACGCGGAGGTTGCGCGGGTGAAAAGGTTAGACGATTGCCTAGAGGGGGGGTGAATAGGCTAATTTTAAATTAAAACAATTTGATGCAGCGGAAAGGAGTCGGATATTCCGAATTAATATCGGAACTTCCGAAATCTTCGGAACTTCCGTAATTACTTCGGACTATCCGATTTGCTCTTGACACAAGGAGTCAAGTACAAAGAGCTATACGATGACTAGCTCTAGACGACTGAAAATGCACTTAAGAAAATCAATAATATGAATCAAGCAATTAGAGACAAGAGAGAACACAGTAGTTTGATTCCCGGAGTTCGGATCCTTGAGGGGATCGTACGTCTCCGTTGAGGAGGCTCCAAAGAGCCCGGGTCTTTTCCAACCCTTTCCTCCCAAACCTCGGTCGCACTTGAGGCTTGATTCCACTATTAAATCCTTTCCTTTCGGAGGCGGATTTGGCCTTCACAAACTTCTCACGGCTTCCCACAATCGTTGGGGGCTCGTGAGCGACGCCTAGCCGTCTAGGAGTCCTTCAACCTCCAAGAGAAATGAATGCACTTGAATCTCGATCTTGGAGAGGTTCTCTACTTTCTCAAGATGAATAACCACTTAGCCCTTGACTTTCAATCACACTTGACAAACTCTCACTCACTAAATGATCCCTAAGATCAAGGAGGAGAGAAAGCTCAAAGTATGCTCTAGAGAGTGTTCAAGAAGCTCAAGAGTTCAGCCTAAGCAAAAGTGTAACCAGCAAAAGGAGTGGGAAAGGGGTATTTATAGTTTTGAATCAAAACTAGCCGTTACCCTCAAGATTTCGACCTCACATCGGAATGTCCGACAAGAACTTCGGAACATCCGATGTGTGCAAATTACCAGAAATTGGAAAGCTTCCAACGGTCGAAAACAACAAGCATCGGAATGTCCGATAACAACTTCGGAACATCCGATGACACCCTGAAGGGAACCAAGCTAAACACTCTAAGTCCTCATCGGAATATCCGAAAAAAGGCATCGGAACATCCGAACCAAACAGAAGGTTCCCAAACAGGACAACAAACACTTCGGAACTTCCGAAGAAACAACTTCGGACAGTCCGAACAGAACAGAGAGCACCCTTTTTCTCGACAGCACACATCGGACATTCCGATACCAAGGATCGGAATATCCGAAGCAAACAGAGGGTTCTCAAACAGAAACGATAGGCATCGGAACATCCGAAGCAAACAAATCGGAATGTCCGACCCTAACAAAACACAACGGACTAAAGCACAACTACACTTCGGAACTTCTGAAACATCGGAATGTCCGATACAACTTCGGAACATCCGACTAGAAATTTACCACAAACTCATTCCGAAGCTAGAGAGAACACTTCTAACCCTTGAGAGACTCAACTAAATTCATCTTGAGTGAGGAGATCATCTCTAAGTCAATTTCAATGCATCCCTCTTAATAGTACGGCATTTCTATGACTCAAAAGATTAAAATTACAAGCTTAAATGCCGTTTTTTTCTTACTCAACGCTACTCGGGAACACTTCGCGTACAAAGACGATCTCTTCTTGAAGCGTTTGCCTGTTCATAAACTAGTTAAACACATTAGATTCTTTAATCGTTTGTCATTAATCACTCAAAACAATTTTAGGGGGCCTAGATGCACTTTCAATCTCCCCCTTTTTGGTGATTGATGACAACACGATTAAGGACAAGTTTATAAAGCATTATGAGAGAATAAATATAGACGGAACTCCCCCTCAAAATGTGCATTAAGAATGTATCTTGAAAACAAATGCATTTTTCGAGAGAAATATGAGGGAGCTCCCCCTATATCCTTGCATAGGAGATTTAACACAAGATTGATAAGATAAGCAATATGGATAATTAATAACCATCGAGTCAGCAAAAGATCTCCATGCAAAAACAGTAAAGAGTTAACAACGAAGTTTTAAACCAAATAAGTTCCAAGATCACGGACTCAGCGACTTTGAACCAAGGATAGATAGATAAATTTGTCATCTCTCCCCCTTTGGCATCAAGCACCACAAAGGATGGAGAGAGAGAGAGAGATGGAGAACTAATCAGACTCCTCTGATGCAGCTTCATCTGACTCAGATTCTTCGTCGTCATCCTCAGACTCTGACACATCAGGTGTTGGAGCAAAAGGATCCTCGATCTCTTCTTCACTTTCCTTGTCCTCTGAACACTCCAGATTCAGATGCCTTTGGATATCCTTGAGTCGCTTGGCATTCTTCTTCTGCTTTTCTGAGTTGCTCTTGCAAAGAACAAATATTGACTTCAAAGCTCGCAGAATAGGTGAAGAAGATCCGCTGGGAGTAGAAGCTGAAGGAGTAGCAGCAGAGGAGGCAGTCCTCCTGGTGGAAGCTCTGGTGGCTCGCTGAGATGGGGCCTTGATTGGCCTGACTTGAAGTGCCACATGCTTTCCATCACATTCAAATCGCCGCCTACCACTTGTTCAATTAAGTGCATGATAAAAGGAGCATATCCACAGCCTTCTTCTCGGGCTCTGTCCCAATGAGTCTCGATCTCATTCCATATGAAGTCAAAGACATCAAAGGGCCTCGACCATCTTGCATTCTCGCTTCAAGAGGTTTCTGGTGAAAGAAAGGACATGAGAAGCATCACCTTCTTTTGGAGCCAAGGTCTTCCTGAAGAGTCTGTTCAGGATAGCAAAGAAGGGCTTCATTCCCTTGGTGTCACCTGGCTCAAACTCTGCATTCTCCTCATACAAGAAATTGATTTGATGCACCAAGTGAGACCTCATTGTGGATCTGATCTCTGCCCCTCGAGTCCGCCTCTGTGAAGTCAAGTAGCCTGGCAAATTGAACATATGTAGCTTCATACCAGGTTCCTCGGTCATCCAATGGAGAGTAGAGACTCGATCCTGGAGACATACATTGTGGCATAGAATCGAGCTATGATCTCCATATTCCAATCATCTTTGAAGGCCATGATCCTTTTGGTGCCGCTTCTTTCACAAGCTGCAATAACATCATTGAATATGGCATCATCTGCTGCTGCCATATACTCCCAATCAACACATTGCATTTGGATTACCGGATTCTTTCTAGGATAAATGATCAAGCATAAAAGTCCTTTGAAAGAATGTCCGTAAACGTGAGTCGAAGAGAACCGGTCATTCCGCTTTGGATTCTCTTCACGAGCTTTTCTCACTTGTGCCGCTTTTCCTTTGTAGTTTCATTGGCTTTCTTTGAAGTCTAGGGTTTCTTTCAGCGGTCTCAATCTCGGCATGTCTCTTGGTGAGACTCGACGCACTGCAATCCTTTTCCTTTTCTTGAAGGCGAGTTGCTCCTCGTGGCACATTCATACCGAGCAACCTGAGCGGCAGGTTCATTTATTGAAATCCTGTGTTGAGATCCTCGAGCCAAGCTCGCTTTGTTCTTGCCCCAGTTGGAGTTTTGCGCTTTCGACTGAAAGTGATCTTAGCCGGATCCTGAGGAGGCTGACCACCCTGACTTGGGTCCATTTGAGAAAGCTGACACGGAATAGATTGATAAGATAAAAGAAACTAGAGAGAGCACTGGTTCTAGTGATGTACTGTCAACATCGGACATTCCGATTTCATATCGGACATTCCGACATTACATCGGACATTCCGATAGTGAACATCGGAAGTTCCGATATTTTCGGTACAACCCTAAAACTAGGATTCCAACCAGATCAACCACAGGAAACAAAAGAAACTTGAGATCTGGGCGAAGGAAGACTACGACAACAAGTCTATCCAAAAGATTTGATCAAGAGATTCACGGAAAACGAAGAGACACGGATTGCTCTAGGGTTTACCTTGAGGATGAAGAACGAGATTTGAGATGGATTAAAGTCTTCTAATCCGAGAGGCACTCCTCCTTGAGGTAGATCGGAGTTTCCGAAGAGTTGAAGACTCCGAAGACGACAAGAGATGAAAGAGTGCAGTAGAGGGAGGGAGAGAACGTACGGAGGTAAAGTGAGGGAATAAAGAAATGAGGAGGGGCCAACCGAAACGTCCTTATCCTGCGTTTACACGCACTTCGGAAGTTCCGAAATTAGGTTCGGAAGTTCCGAAGAGTTCAAGTTTCGAACTGAAGTTGAACAGGATTCGGATATTCCGATAAAAATATCGGATATTCCGAAGAGTTTAAAAACACAGAATTCGGATATTTCGATGACTGGATCGGATAGTCCGATACGTGAATTTTTCCAGCTGACAGAAAGGAAAAGATAGGATTTCTGAGATGGAAGAAATTGAGACTTTGAGTCAGAGAACTTGGCAGTCATCCAACATGTGATCAGAGAACAAAAACGACAGTCGAAGCTATGATCACAGGTGGAATGACTAAAGATGCACTTGACAACTCAACTCTTTCAAAGGCAGATAACTAATTTTTGCAATCCTTTTATTTTGAAATCACCAAGAATAGTAACTATATATGCGAGCAAGATGTCAAGTCACATTCCGATAGTCTAGGATGTTCAGCTCACTTCTCAATTCGCAAAATCGTTTCTCATCAAGAGGTTTGGTGAAGATATCGGCCAATTGTTTCTCGGTTCTCACATAGGTAATATCTATGTCTCCCTTGAGAGAGTGATCTCTAAGGAAGTGGTGTCGGATGTCTATATGCTTGGTCCGAGAGTGTTGAACAGGATTGTTGGCTATTTTGATTGCACTCTCATTGTCACATAAGAGTGGTACTTTCTCCAAGTTAAATCCAAAATCCTTTAAGGTTTGCCTCATCCATAGCAATTGTGCACAACAACTTCCTGCGGCAATGTATTCGGCTAGCGGTGGATAGAGCCACCGAATTTTGTTTCTTTGAGGACCAAGACACTAGTGATCTACCTAGAAATTGACAAGTCCTCGAGGTGCTTTTTCTATCCACTTTGCAACCCGCATAATCAAGATCCGAATAACCAATCAAATCGAATTTTGATCCTTTAGGATACCAAAGCCCTAAACTAGGTGTGTGAACTAAATATCTAAGAATTCTTTTCACGGCTACTAGGTGGCACTCTCTCGGAGTGGCTTGAAATCTTACACACATGCAAACACTAAGCATAATATCAGGCCTAGATGCACAAAGATAGAGCAAAGAACCTATCATGGATCGATATACCTTTTGATCCACAGTGGTTACCTTCTTCATTTAGACCAAGATGACCGCTTGTTGCCATGGGAGTATGAATGGGCTTGGCGTTCTCCATGTCAAACTTCTTGAGCATATCCTTGATGTACTTTGTTTGGCATAAGAATGTACCTTCCTTGAGTTGTTTGATTTGAAATCCAAGGAAGAATTTTAACTCGCCCATCATTGACATTTCGAACCTCTTTGTCATAATCCTACTAAATTCCTCACAAAAGCTTTTATTAGTAGAACCAAATATAATGTCATCAACATATATTTGGCACACAAATAAATCATTATCAACAAATTTTGTGAAGAGAGTAGGATCGACTTTACCAATTTCGAAACCCTTTTTAATAAGAAAATCCTTAAGGCATTCATACCATGCTCTAGGTGCTTGCTTAAGCCCGTAGAGCGCCTTATGGAGTTTATAGACATGAGTGGGGTTCTTATGATCCTCCATTCCCGGCGGTTGCTCAACATAGACTAATTCGGCGATTGGGCCATTTAGGAAGGCACTCTTGACGTCCATTTGATAAAGCTTGAAATCATGGTGAGTGGCAAATGCAACTAATATACGAATTGACTCAAGTCTAGCTACGGGAGCATAAGTCTCACCAAAATCCAAACCTTCAATTTGAGTGAATCCTTGAGCTACCAACCGAGCCTTGTTTCTTGTGACAACTCCGTTCTCATCTTGTTTGTTGCGGAAGACCCATTTGGTTCCTATCACGTTTTGACTTGGTCTTTCCACCAATGACCACACCTTGTTTCTAACAAAGTTGTTTAGTTCTTCATGCATTGCCATTATCCAATCCGGATCCTTTAGTGCATCTTCCACCTTCAGAGGTTCCAAAGTAGACACAAAAGAGTAAAATTCGCAAAAATTAGCTACTCTTGAGCGTGTAGTTACCCCTCTTTGGATATCACCGAGAATGTTATCGACGGGGTGATCTCTTTGGACACTTTGATGCACTCTTGGATGCGGCATTTGAGACGCATGTTGGATTGGTTCAAGGTCTTCATCTTGAGCATTCTCCACTAGTTTGCTTGTACTCCCTTGAGGTATGTCTTGACTTTGGCTTGAAGTAGGAGGCTCGACTTGAATGGATGAATTGTCTTGGTGTACCTTTTCTTGCGGCCTTACTTCACCTATTGCCATTTTCTTGATTGCAATGCTTGGCAATTCCTCATTATCTAGCACACTTAAATCAACTTGCTCTACTTGAGAGCCGTTAGATTCATCAAATGTCACGTCTCTCGCTATTTCAACACAACCCGAGGTTTTGTTGAAAACACGATAAGCGTAGGCATTTGATCCATATCCTAGCAAGAAACCTTCATCGATCTTTGGAGCAAATTTAGAGTTCTTGGGTTTCTTGTTAAGAATGAAACATTTACTACCGAAAACTCTAAAATATGAGACATTTGCTTTGTTACCGGTGAGGAGTTCGTATGCCGTCTTCTTCAAGATCTTGTGGAGATACAATCGGTTGATGGCATGGCACGCGGTGTTGACTTTTCCGCCCAAAAATGATCGGAAATCTTGTATTTATCAAGCATTGTCCTTGCCATCTCGATCAACGTCCGATTCTTCCTTTCTACCACTCCATTTTGTTGAGGAGAATATGGAGCGGAGAACTCGTGCTTAATCCCTTCTTCATCAAGAAATTCTTCGACTTGAGTATTCTTGAATTCACTTCCATTATCGCTTCGAATCTTCTTGATCTTCAAATCGAACTCGTTTTGGGCTCTTCTTGCAAACTTCCTGATTATCCCTTGTGTCTCACTTTTCTCTTGCAAAAAGAACACCCACGTGAAGCGTGAAAAGTCATCAACAATGACCAAACCATATTTGTTACCTCCGATGCTTATATACGCAATGGGTCCGAAGAGGTCCATGTGTAGAAGCTCCAATGGTCTTGTCGTTGTCATGATGTTCTTTGCGGGATGACGCGCTCCAACTTGCTTTCCGGCTTGACAAGCGCTACAAATCCTGTTTTTCTCAAACTCAACATTCGTTAGTCCAATGATGTGATCACCCTTTAGAAGCTTGTCGAGGTTCCTCATGCCAACATGAGCTAGCCGGCGATGCCACAACCAACCCATGCTAGACTTTGCCATTAAGCATGTTTGAAGTTTAGCGCTATTTGAGTTGAAATCAACCAAATAGAGCTTACCCTTCAAATATCCTTTAAAAGCAATTGAGGAATCGTCTCTTCTAAAGATGGTCACATCCACATTAGTGAAAAGACAATTATAACCCATCTCGCAAAGTTGCGACACGGATAACAAATTGTAATTTAAGGATTTAACTAGGAGAACATTTGATATTGAATGATCATTAGAAATAGCAATTTTACCTAATCCCATTACCTCACCTTTACCATTATCACCAAACACAATATTTTCATATTGTGACCCTTTCTCATCAAAAGATGAAAACATTTTCTTTTCTCCGGTCATGTGGTTTGTGCAACCACTATCAAGCACCCAACTTGATCCCCCGGAGGTATAGTCCTACGAAAACACATCAAGTCTTGTTTTTAGGTACCCAAATCCTTTTGGGTCCTTGCATGTTAGTAATCAATACTTTCGGTACCCACACCTTCTTTTGCTCACATCATTAGAGTGGTGGGCACCGATATAATGAGCAATCACTTTACCACGGTGATTTCTCTTCAACATGTATGATGCATAGTGAATGGGATGAGTTGTATGATGTTGAAGATACTTCTTTGATTCTTGCCCGGTCTTAATGACTTGTGTGGTGGTCAATGGTTGCTTGTCATTTTCTTTGACAAACTTGATGCATTCCTTACCTTTTACCACCACACGGTCATTTCCCTTGCAATCGTACTTATCATATCCTAGCCCTTCTTTATTTTTGTTTCCACGAGTGTTGATTGTTTTGTAGAGGGCATCCTTGGATTGATAAGTCTTGATGCAACCATACTTTACCAAAGCATTCAATCTCTCGTTTTCTCCTTTTAATACTTGCACAAGTTGGGAATTAGTAGAGCAAGCATTAATATCAATATTATAGCAACGAGAGCAACCATTACTAGTGGAAGGAATAGAAGCCATTGAAGAATTAATGATTGGAGAGTTGAGGTCATTAAGAGACTCAATTTGCACTTCAAGAGCTTGAAGATTGTTTTCCAAGCTAATAACATTCTCTTGAAGCGATTCATTTGAACTCTTAAGGATCGTGATTGAATTGTTAGCCAAGTCAAGATCTTTGGTTAGCAATTCAATTTTCTCCTTTTCCATTGCGAGGAGCTTTTCAAAAGCAAGATTTCTCTTCTTTTCACAAATTAGCAATTCTTCTTGCTTTTCAAGAGTTTCCTCTTGGCTATCTATTCTTTTCAATAGTTTATTGATTTTTGCAATGGTAGATTTGTTTAAGTTGCAAAATAAAGCATCATCATCATCATCATCGCTCTCTAATTCACTATCACTACTAGGGGGTTTTGTCTTAGCCATTACCTTGCGCCCTTTGGCCATAAGACAAATAGGCGCATCGTGGTCGGAGTCGTTGTCGCTCAATTCCCCGAAGAGCGACGTTGTTGGTGGAGCGGCTTCAATGGCGAGGGTGGCGACTCCTTCATCATCGGTGTCGGAGTCGAAGTCGTTTGAATCCCATTCTTGTCCAATGTGAGCTCGCCCCGAGTACTTCTTCTTGTACGTCTTGTTCTTCTTGAGCGGCTCATTCTTCTTGTTCTTATTTTGGTTGTTCTTCTTCTTTGGACAATCGGCGATGAAGTGTCCAACTTCACCGCACTCATAGCAAGCCCTTTTGGTGTTTCTTCTTCCTCTTGATTTGTCATTGTAGTTCTTCTTGTATTTGCTTGACCCGTCATATTTGAGGAACTTTTTGAATTTCCTCACAAATAGAGCCAAGTCTTCTTCGTCTTCGCTCTCATCTTCGTCTTCGCTCTCATCTTCTTCTTCATCACTTGATGTTGATTCTTCCTTTTTGCTTGCCTTCAAAGCTATTTGCTTCGGTCTTGAGCTTGAGCTTTGCTTGGCAAGGTTCTTCACTTCTTTTGCTTCTTCCTCCATAAGCTCATGTGATAGAATTCTTCCTAGCACATCATTAGGAGTAAGCCTTTTGAAATCTTTTCGCTCTCGTATAAGTGTTACGAGAGTCGAATTCCTTGGAGCAAAGGCTCTCAACATCCTCTTCACCACAACGTGGTCCGTCATATCCTTGCTTCCAAGCCCTCGGATCTTGTTTACAAGAATCATCAACCGGTCATACATTTGTTGAGGTGTCTCATCATCATTCATGACAAATCTCCCCAACTTGCCTTCTAGCAATTCGATCTTTGATTCCCTTACACTTGATGTACCCTCATGTGCAACTTGGAGTGTGTCCCATATCTCTTTGGCTTCTTCCAAGCCATCCACTTTGTTGAATTCTCGGGACTCAACGCTCCAAGCAACACGCTATGCTTGAGCATTTCGGTGAATGTTTTGCTCTTGTTCGGCGTGAGCTCCATATCGCCTTCCCAAGCATATCTAAACCTGTGCAAACAATCTTCCAAACACTAGGATGGAGTGACATCAAATGCATTTTCATCTTGTGCCTCCAAGCGGAATAGTACGTGCCATCAAAGAAAGGAGCACGCCTGAGGGCACAAGTGATATATGAATGCGAAGAGGAAGTATTTAATTTTTCATAATTGAATGGAATTTGAGCTCCCTGAGTAGATGTAGAGGTAGCTTCCTCTTTGCTCTTGCCGGGAGTTCCATCTCCGGCTCTCGGACTATTTTGCTCGTCCGTCACGACAACCTTCAAGCCGGTGTTGGCCATCACGTTCCTTCAAGCGGTTAAGCCTTCGAGAAGGTTTGGCTCTGATACCAATTGAAAAGGTTAGACGATTGCCTAGAGGGGGGGTGAATAGGCTAATTTTAAATTAAAACAATTTGATGCAGCGGAAAGGAGTCGGATATTCCGAATTAATATCGGAACTTCCGAAATCTTCGGAACTTCCGTAATTACTTCGGACTATCCGATTTGCTCTTGACACAAGGAGTCAAGTACAAAGAGCTATACGATGACTAGCTCTAGACGACTGAAAATGCACTTAAGAAAATCAATAATATGAATCAAGCAATTAGAGACAAGAGAGAACACATTAGTTTGATTCCCGGAGTTCGGATCCTTGAGGGGATCGTACGTCTCCGTTGAGGAGGCTCCAAAGAGCCCGGGTCTTTTCCAACCCTTTCCTCCCAAACCTCGGTCGCACTTGAGGCTTGATTCCACTATTAAATCCTTTCCTTTCGGAGGCGGATTTGGCCTTCACAAACTTCTCACGGCTTCCCACAATCATTGGGGGCTCGTGAGCGACGCCTAGCCGTCTAGGAGTCCTTCAACCTCCAAGAGAAATGAATGCACTTGAATCTCGATCTTGGAGAGGTTCTCTACTTTCTCAAGATGAATAACCACTTAGCCCTTGACTTTCAATCACACTTGACAAACTCTCACTCACTAAATGATCCCTAAGATCAAGGAGGAGAGAAAGCTCAAAGTATGCTCTAGAGAGTGTTCAAGAAGCTCAAGAGTTCAGCCTAAGCAAAAGTGTAACCAGCAAAAGGAGTGGGAAAGGGGTATTTATAGTTTTGAATCAAAACTAGCCGTTACCCTCGCACTCAGTCTCACATCGGAATGTCCGACAAGAACTTCGGAACATCCGATGTGTGCAAATTACCAGAAATTGGAAAGCTTCCAACGGTCGAAAACAACAAGCATCGGAATGTCCGATAACAACTTCGGAACATCCGATGACACCCTGAAGGGAACCAAGCTAAACACTCTAAGTCCTCATCGGAATATCCGAAAAAAGGCATCGGAACATCCGAACCAAACAGAAGGTTCCCAAACAGGACAACAAACACTTCGGAACTTCCGAAGAAACAACTGACAAATTCAACAGTAACAGAGAGCACCCTTTTTCTCGACAGCACACATCGGACATTCCGATACCAAGGATCGGAATATCCGAAGCAAACAGAGGGTTCTCAAACAGAAACGATAGGCATCGGAACATCCGAAGCAAACAAATCGGAATGTCCGACCCTAACAAAACACAACGGACTAAAGCACAACTACACTTCGGAACTTCTGAAACATCGGAATGTCCGATACAACTTCGGAACATCCGACTAGAAATTTACCACAAACTCATTCCGAAGCTAGAGAGAACACTTCTAACCCTTGAGAGACTCAACTAAATTCATCTTGAGTGAGGAGATCATCTCTAAGTCAATTTCAATGCATCCCTCTTAATAGTACGGCATTTCTATGACTCAAAAGATTAAAATTACAAGCTTAAATGCCGTTTTTTTCTTACTCAACGCTACTCGGGAACACTTCGCGTACAAAGACGATCTCTTCTTGAAGCGTTTGCCTGTTCATAAACTAGTTAAACACATTAGATTCTTTAATCGTTTGTCATTAATCACTCAAAACAATTTTAGGGGGCCTAGATGCACTTTCAGCGGGAAGGACGTCGTCGACAGCGCCAAGGCACAGCTTGAGTCTGAGTGCCCTAACGTCGTCTCCTGTACCGACGTTGTCATCCTCGCCACCCGCCATGCCGTTGCCTTCATACGTATACGGAAACAGTACCCCACACGCATGCCGCATGTGTGGTGCTTTGATTGATTAAACTTGGAGGTGGAAATTAACTAGTTTTGTGGCCGCTGCATGCATGGTGCTTTGATTTATTGAGGCTGGAGGTGGGAATTAACTAATTTCGTGGTCGGAGTTATCGACGGGCAAGCCGGAGTTCAAGAGGTTGGTGTTTGCTAGTATAGGTACGTTGCATCTGGTTGGTGAGACGCGGTGTCCAATTCTTTATGTTGTTGGTGGCTTCTCTTCATTTGGTGATGAGTTGCGTCGCTTTGTTCAGCTGACTGGGATCCCAATTTTTACTAGGTTTCATGATAAAATTTCGCATAGTTTTGTGAGTTTCAGGAGGTTATGACTAAGTTACATGATATTTTCAAATGTGTTTCATGATTAAGTTTCATCAGGTTTCTTGAGATTCAGGAGGTTCATGGATAAGTTTCATGATATTTCACAGATAAGTTTCATTAGGTTTCACGGATAAGTTTTATGATGTTTCACGAATAAGTTTCATGATGTTTCACAAATAAGTTTCATTAGGTTTCATAGATAAGTTTCATGATATTTCACAATTAAGTTTCATTAGGTTTCACAGATAAGTTTCATAAGGTTTCACGGATAAGTTTTATGATATTTCACGAATAAGTTTCGTTAGGTTTCACAGAAAAGTTTCGTTAGGTTTTACGGATAAGTTTTATAATGTTTTTCATGATGTTTCATGGATAAGTTTCATTAGATTTCACATATAGTTTCATTAGGTTTCACGGATAATTTTCATGGCATTTCACGGATAATTTTCATTGGGTTTCACAGATAAGTTTCATGATATTTCACAAATAAGTTTCATTAGGTTTCACAGATAAGTTTCACAATGTTTCACGGATAAATTTCATGATATTTCATAAATAAATTTCATTACATTTCATAGTGTTTCATCAATATAATTTAATTTTCTTAGCCCTTAAAAGCTTTCACGACTAAGTTTCAATAGATTTCATTCAATTTTTACTATGTTACATGATAAAGTTTTACATGGTTTCATGAGTTTCAGGAGGTTATGGCTAAGTTACATGACGCTCTCAGATAGATTTCATGATTAAGTTTCATTTTTTTTTATATTCAGGAGTTGCATAGATAAACGTGTTATGCATGTGAAGATACTAAAGCTATCTAGCTACAGAAGGTAACCACCCGATCGATCTATTCATGTCAAGCCCACGGTCTTGCCTCGTCTCTTTGGTCCCTCCCCCCCAAAAAAAAAACTCATATGTTGCCTACAGTCATTTGAGTACATGATCTATCTAACGAATGAAACCTATCCCGTTGTGATCTCTTCTAACGGGATACTGTGAGCTAGTAGTTCTCAATCATATAGCTGTGCAAGTACTATCTCTGTAAAAAAAACTACGAAAATGCTACAAAAGACAATAATTTCATGCAACTGAGGTTTATCAGGTTAGGATTAGAGCATGTATGTTTTTTAGGTTTATGGGTCTCTATAGGCTGTTTTACTTCCTTTGGCTTGAAGTTATCCTTGACTTATCAACTTCTTGAAGTTATCCTAGACTTATCAACTTGATACAAACAGTTAACTTATCTGTGTACTTTTTTTTTGGAAGGAGGGAGTTTTATCCAACTTAATCAAGAGTTCAAGACTTTCAAACCTAAATTAAACACCTCCCGAGTCTCCACCAGGGAACACATCGGGTATATATATGTGCATCTTACCTATGAAATTACCAAATTGTACATCTATCAATTACATTTTGTACGGATAACATTGGTGCCTTTTCCTTAAGAAAGAAACCCCACAAATTATCTTTCAAAGTTTTAAAATAACAAATCAAATCCTAAACCATCTCCAATAGCTTTTCCTAAATTTGGATTCATATATCTCTATATACAGAATTCCTCAAAAAGATTCCTTCCCTATATCTCTTCTATCTCCAACAGTATTCCCCAAATCCTACTCTTTATTTTCTCCCTCCTATATTATAATGATATTTCATAATCGTCACATGAGCAACATTAATTTTTTTACTGGAAAAAATTCGAATGGTTATTTTTAAATGCTGGAATTTAAAATTTATTCTAACGAACATTGTAACGGCTAAATTTTTTTGGGCTATATATACATAGCTATTTGCACTTCCAAGCTTTGCCCATTTTTGAATGCTCACTATTTAGCATATCTCAATGAGTCGTCACAACTCAGTCGAGCATTTTCTCTCAGAAGACTCATCGTCGAATGACGAATATGAATCTCTTCTTATAGTAGCATACCTAACACAGTAGCAAGATAAGTGTGTGATTGCTCAACACCATGGGGGATCTGTTTTTGGTCATCAATACATAAATCGCAATAGAGAGGAAGGGCGTGCTAGGCTATAACGAGACTATTTTGCCGATCATCCGATCTACGGCCCAACCTTCTTTCGGCGCAGGTTTACAATGAGAAATACTTTATTTCTTTGTATTTTTGGTTGATCACCTTGTCTATGGCTTATTCTTCTTTTTGGCGCAGGTGTAGAATGAGACATTCTCTGTTTCTTCACATATTGCATGCTATAGAAGCCCATGATGATTATTTTGTTCAAAAAAGGAATTGTGCTAGAATTATTAGGTTGTCTTCTTTACAGAATATAACTGCAGCATTCCGAATGATAGCTTATGGAATACTACCAGATGCTATTGATGATTGTCCGCGGAGTCTTAAAAGGTTTGTGTGAGCTATTATTGTTCTATTTGGAGATGAGTATTTGAGATCTCCAAATGAGAATGATACTACTAGATTACTTGCAATCGGTGAGGAAAGAGGTTTTTATGGAATGCTAGAAGCATAGATTGCATGTACACAAGCCAGCATCATCTAGGGAATAACAGTGCTTCAAGTAGGACTAGGACACATGAAGCATTGAAGAAGATTATACGTGAACACAATCAATCATTATGAAATCATAAGCAGTTATGTATAGTCCATGGCAAACACGCAAAGTAGCTGAAGATAAGTCTAGGGCGAAAGACTCCACTCAACCTCCATGGCAAACGCCCTCCCGTGCGTCTCCATGGCAAATACCCTCTCATCACCGGCGGCGGAAGACTCCACTCGACCTCTCGCCGGTCCTCGCGGACGCGAGAGCACTGCGGCTGTTGCTCGGAGCGATGGAGAATCGGATGGTGAAGGGAGAGAGATTCCTGTAATTTTGGGAGTCTCTCCCTTCCCTAAATTTAAAGAACACGATAAGGATTCTGTTATAGATGTTTTTAAACTACAGTACTCATATTTTTTAAAAAAAAAAATTAGGGTAAAGAATGGTATAGGGAATCTTTTAGAGATGCTCTAAGGAGAGGAAATAAAACCAGCTAGCACCAGGCCAGCAAACAACAGGAGCTGTCGCTGCCATCCACAGCTAAATCTCCACGCCATGGCTGAGTCACTCGCCTGTACTTAACAAATCCAAAATCCCAAGCATAACGCCATTAATATCTCACGATTTACTTTCTTCTCCCACTCTCCCGCTCTGCTGCTCCACAGGCCACAGCTGTTGCTAGTCCCAGTCCAACCTAACCGGCACACCCTACTCCAGTTCTCACTGACACCTGGGGCCTGCGTGCCCAAGCGCCTACTATAAATACAGCTCGAATTTTGCCTCCAGAGCCAGGCAAAACCGCAGAACAACATTGCCGTGTTAAGTCCGGTCCGCTGCTGTTCTTGCCGTTGCAACAAGCTTGCATATTCAGATTGGGATTAGCACCCTTATTATCCGCCTCTGCATAGCAACGGCTGGTTCAAGATGACAATCACCATTGAGCAGCCCAGCCTCGGTGAGCTTACGACGTGTTTTTCTCTGTTCTTTTTTTTTTCTTTCTCTTGTTAAGTTGGTGTTTCTTCTTGCGGTTGTAATGGTGATGGATGGCAGAGTGGTATTGATATGGTTCCGTTTCTGTGGGCGGTCAATTCTTGCAGATGTTATCGCGGAGAGGAAGGTCGCCGGCGACCCAGCGGAGCTCGTGCTCGACGGCGGCTTCGTCGTGCCGGACTCCAACGCCTTCGGCAGCACCTTCAGGTGAGATTTTCTTCCAACATGTTGCAATCTGGGATTTGGATCACCTAAGTAGAAAAAGGGTGGTTTTTTGCACTCCAATGGAGTATACCATGGCAAGGTTAAAATTTCAATTGGGATATGTGTAATTCAATTGACATATAACAAGGGTTGTTTTTGCTCTTAACAAAAGCAGAATTTTCCCCCTTTTTTCTTATTCTGATAGGACAGTCTCTTTTTGCAAAAAAATAAAATAAAAATATTGAAACAAAATATGAGCACGTCTCGAAATGAAAGAGATGTGTGGCCGGCTTGTAAATTCCCCTTTCAGAACAACCACAAACAAAAGACACTCTGTCCTACGTCTTTTAAGGAGTCATTCTGTAATTAACCCTCGATTTTAGTTAGCTATGCATATCCAGATGTTTTTTGCAGCTAAAATTGGATCAGAAGAAGGTAAAAGTTGGGCAGGATCTGCCACATTTGCTGGGGAAACAAAAACAGTTTCTTGTAAGCTTTCAAAGGCTGCCGCCGGCGATGGCCCCACCTGCACCCCGTGATATTTTTCGTTTTGGCTCCATTAGCACGGCCTTTACTTATTCCCTTTTTTTTGTGTTATTTTTCTTTTCTTCTTTAGAAATTGTGTGCTGAGATTTGATTCTCATAATAAGTTCAGCATGGACGAATGGACTGAATTTTGCTTAGAACAGATTGACCTGACCTTGCATGCAACGTTCTATCTTGCAGGAATTACGACGCCGAGTCGGAGAGGAAGAAGACGGTGGAGGAGTTCTACCGCACCAACCACATCAACCAGACTCACGACTTCGTGGGTGCAGATTCCCTAGTTTTACCGCCTCATTAATCCACCTAAACTAATATGCTAGGGGAATTAAGCAATACTAAGGTGTCGCTTGCTTTGCGTATGCCATTTCGCAGGTGAAGCGGATGCGGGAGGAGTACGGGAGGCTGGACAAGACGGAGATGAGCATCTGGGAGTGCATCGAGCTGCTCAACGAGTTCATCGACGACAGCGACCCCGACCTCGACATGCCACAGATCGAGCACCTCCTCCAGACCGCCGAGGCCATCCGCAAGGACTACCCCGACGAGGACTGGCTCCATCTCACCGGCCTCATCCACGGTAACTATCTATACCTAACCACCCTGGCCATCCTCTGTAAGTCGCCGCGAGCAGTCACTGACAGACAGGCCCAGCACGCAGCTGAGTTCAGGAGTGCAGATTTCTCATGTGCCCTGTTACAATTTGCAGATCTGGGCAAGGTGCTGCTGCATCCCAGCTTTGGGGAGCTTCCTCAATGGGCAGTCGTAGGTAATGGAAGAGCCCCTGCAAAATCTCTCCAGAAACTTGTGTTGGATTGGCAGAGACACACTGGCTGATTCGACCTCTGAATCTCTGGTGTTTTTTTATTTGCATCTTTCAGGTGACACCTTCCCTGTAGGCTGCGCATACGACGAGTGCAACGTTCACTTCAAGGTAAGCACCCAGCAAGCTGAGGCAGGCAGATCAAAATCCTCTCAGATTTGCCCAAAGAAGCATTGAGCCGATGATCTAAAGGCTGAAGCTGATCTATGTATCCGTCTGCAATGTGTAGTACTTCAAGGAGAACCCTGACTACCACAACCCCAAGTTCAACACGAAGTTTGGGGCGTACTCCGAGGGGTGTGGCCTGGACAATACGCTCATGTCCTGGGGCCATGACGATTACATGTACCTGGTACGCCTAGTTGATCGTCATCGCCACCGTCACCGCTGATGTTGCGATTACATTACATGGAGCAATTCTTCAGTTGTTCTCTGAAATGTTTTTTCTTGCTCGTCTCAGGTGGCCAAGGAGAACAAGACCACCCTTCCTTCTGCGGGGTTGTTCATCATCAGATACCACTCATTCTACCGTAAGCGCGGGCATGATCTTGTTTTTTTTTCTTTTTCTTTGACAAAGTAGAAGTTTTAACTGCTGAAATTTTGATCTGATTCAGCCCTGCACAAGCATGGAGCCTACACGCACCTGATGGACGAGGTGGACAAGGAGAACCTCAAGTGGCTGCATGTATTCAAGTAATTAAGACATCCCACATTGAGTGCTTACATACCTGACATGGATTTTATGGATAGGAATGTAGCAGCTAAGAGCGCCTTTTGATGCATGGTTCTTGCAGCAAGTACGACCTGTACAGCAAGAGCAATGTCAGGATAGACGTTGATGAAGTGAAGCCCTACTACATGTCACTCATCGAGAAGGTATGCCCGTTCTGAGACCAGCTAAGAATCACATGTCCCCAGTGCACTCCGAACTCTGAACTGGAACATTCTTTGCCCTGTAAATAATCCTATCAAACTGATACGATCTTCTTGTCTGAATCCTCGCAGTACTTCCCGGCCAAGTTGAGATGGTGAGAAGGGCACCGGGGGGAGTCGAAGAGCACACGAAAGATTTGTTCCGAGTTATCTGTACTATAATAGTATAATATATGATGGGCGTTTCATAAATCGTATCGACTTGGGTGAATGTGCTAGTAGTAGTGACCATTTTGTCTGCGCAGAGCAGAATTGATGGAGAGCCATCAGCCATGCGTGTCGAATAAAAATTGGCAGCGTTTGTTCCCTGCAAGTGCGCTTTGTTCTACAATTTGAGCGTGACATTGCATCTGAGACAAAAGTGAAACCTGCAGAGGTCGAGGAGATGAACCTGGGTTTGCGTGGAAAGTTTCCTTCCAGGAGAGGAGCTGAATCACTGTCTGGCCGCAGTGAGTGAGATGGCCCAGGTTATTCGATGCTTTCTCTTGGCAACAAGTCAAACACTTCTCTGACAGGCTAGTGCCGGCCTGCCGGGTTGGAAGAAGCCGCCGTTGGGAATGGGATGGATCAAGATTTTGTTGTTCATGGTGCTTAATTTCTCGCCGATGACGGGCAGAGCAGGCGCTGGTGTTGTAATCCGGGATGAGCTCAGGATGCGATGGAGGCGGCGGGAGCTATTGCCTGCACCGACGGCTTGTCTCTGGGGGCAGCGTGGTGTAGGAAGCCACCAGCCATATTGGAGACAAGGATTCAAATTTCGTTTTCGGACTTCATCTCGGGCCTGGCCGAAATCCGAAATTTCGACGAGATTCGAAAATTTCGGATCTAATCCGGACGAAATTCAAAAACCAAAATTCAAATCTGGTTTTTTTTAACCGGAAAATCCGAAATTTTGGTCCAAATCACCGAAATCTCGGTGAAATTTCCGTACTATCACATTTCAATTTTTTAGGGTTTTTTCAACTTCGCGGAAATTATGATCTACCGACTGTCCCACATGGGAAATGACGTGAAGAATCTAATCCGGTCAACTTTTATACAAATCTCGGTCAATTTTACCGAAATTTCGGTCCAAATCACCGAAATCTCGGCGAGATTTTAATGTATTGTAGCACTTTAAAAAAAAATTAGGGTTTTTTAATTTTACCGGGATTATGAAACTCGGAGGAGCCCAAAATCCGAAATTTCGCTGAGATTTTGAACCCTACTAGAGACAGACTCCACGGTGGTACTCCAGTTCCCACGGCTGTTGGGCGTCTCATATTTCCGTCGTGCTTCACAATCATGGAGGCGAAATATGCTGCGGCAAATTTGCCGGAAGTCAAGTATGTGAAGGTGCAAAGAGAGTTTAGCAGTGCCGCGCAACTAGCGTCCTGCGCTCTGCACTCCGCGGTGTTAGGACTTTGTACGCCTAATTGTATGAGCGTATAGTTGCTCAGGATTATATATCACCTGAGTAATAAATAAATCTCTTTTCCTCACAGAAAAACACCTCTCTGACTCGGCTCTCTCTGCAATTTTTTAAGAGTATACATACAAACATGCATACATATGAAAAATATTTTTTTACTTCGGGAGTAGTTACTCCCAACTCTAAGCTACCACCCAAATGAATTTGAAATACTCTTTTATCACTTTGGATACACTCACATACTAATTGTAAGATATTCCAATATGATCCACATGAAAAAAATTGCAAGATAGCGCATAGTTTTTAGTGCATTTTACAAATACCTTCATATAGGCACATAAAAAGGAGTATATCTAAAAGTATATACATCACATCTGAAAAATTGTAAATACCACATAAATAATCTTATATACTGTATATATAGAGGGAGAGAAATAGCAGTGCTGAGGGATGGCCTCATACCTCGCAAGTAGTAACCATAACGTGGACCTAATTTGGGCCCAACATTTTGTTCGTCGGTTAGACGTCAATAATTAGTACTTCTCCCTGTCTTAATCAAAGAAGATAATAAGATGTCAAGGTATGGGATAGGGATCAAATGCATTATCTGTTGGGACTGCTTGCAGTTTCCACAGGTGTGGATCGTCCGATCGAACAAACGAACGACTCAGATCGTCCAAATCTATTTGCTACAGCAACTGCTACAGTACTATTTTTGTTACGGTACCATTTTGCTACGGTACTTTTGGATCAATTGAACCGTCTCTTTTCGATCCAACGGTTCACGCATAACTACTTAAATTGCAGCCACTTACTGCATAGGAACCTGTCAAGGCATGAGGTGCCTAAACGTACAAACAGCAAACCTTAATTTGGTGCTCTCTGAGTCTCTTCTCACTCATGTTCTTTGCGTAGTAGTGATGCAGACCGCTGGGCAAACATTCAAAGGGCATAAAAGCCACGCTGAACTGTCTTTCTTTATCTTTGTCAAGAGTCTATAGTTAGAGCATCTCCAACAAGGCTCTCCAAATTTCACTCTCCAAAAATCATATTTGGAGAGCTCTCCAAAAATTTGACTCTCTATATCTCCTTCCTCTCCAACAGCACTCTCTATATCACACTCTCTATTTTCTCTCCTCTATATTTTAATCATATTCTATAACCGCCATAACAGTTATTGTAACCACCACGCTGCAACGGTTATTTTTCAACGGGTAAATTCGAACGGCTATATTTCAATGCGGGAATTTAAAATTCAAAATTTATTGTAACCACCACGTTGCAACGGTTATTTTTCAACGGGTAAATTCGGACGGCTATATTTCAATGCGGGAATTTAAAATTCAAAATTTGGAGAGCCTTGTTGGAGATGCTCTCTAAATTGACGATCATCACGTTTACCCAAATCATCGGTCTCGTAGTCATATGGCAGCAATTGCTCGCCTACGCTCGATGAAGTGTCTTCTTCTTCTTTAGGAGGATCAATGTCATCTGTTCGCACCAAATCTTCCGATTGTATGGCAAGTTCGTCAAGGCGGCAAGCAATTTGTTCAATCTCAAGTAAGACTTGGTTTAGTTCAGTTGCACTTGTGCATGAGCAAGGAGAAAAATTATCATTCACTACATTCTTAATGTCACATGTAATTTCCTCCATGAGCTTAATTGTTCAAGCATGTACTGCACTGACTTTCTTCGATTCTTTATCCATCTTTATGCATCACAGTGGACAAGAAAACACAAAAAAGGAATTACTTAATTTTGATTTATTAACTTTTAACCATACTAGTAGCAAACAGAATAATATTCCCTTTGTGCTATCCTAACATATCAAATCATTCCTATAAACTACTGCATAAACTATTATACAGATCATAGAGAATCATATAAACTACTGCATAAATCGTAAACTATTTTAAATCATATCAAACCAAACATATATTATGACCTCTGAAAGAGGATGTCAAACGGGCTGACAGACATTCCAACCAAACCAATGAATATGTATAGCATCACAAACATGATACATGCTACTTGATTGCATAACATATGTGGTTTCGGATAGAGGTAGTTCATTCTGACTGCTAATTGATCATAGAGAAAATAGCAGTAGCACATAACATATTCCAGCCACACATTACATAGAGAAAATAGTTCATTCTGGCTGTTAATTGATCATAGCAGTAGCACTGGAATATTTAGATTGAACACTGAAATATTGCAGTAGATTCATTTTGAAATATTCTGACTGTAACAACGAGACCAATTGCTAACTTAAATATGAAAGCACAGACAAATTGAACACAACAAGGAGATGCATTTCTATCTCTATTTTAAATCCTAATGCTGCCAACAAAATAACAGGCTAGTAAACTATGCTATGGTACTGGTGTGAATGCTTTGTCCATTGTGTTAATGCATGCCAGAACATACACTCGGCCATCAAATGACCAAAGTTCCACAGATATATGGCAAAGCCATAGCTTTCTGAACAGTCTTGAAACTAAACTTAATTATCAATACATTTGATGTTATTGTATTACAATAGGATAGCAGTTGCGAGGAAACTTAATTTAATTATCGATTTCTGATCTGGCATTCCAATAATCTGGATCACTACAAAATAAGACATATACTCAACTGGAATTCCAGGCAAACTCAACAAATCGATGCAATACAGCTTCCAAGCACCCCTCCACGCCTCCAAACGGTCACCGCAGCGGCTCCCATAGTACGATCAGAGCTTCTCGCAGCCAAGAACACGGAGGCAGCGGCTCCCAAACAGAGGACCAACCAATCTAGCTGAAATTGTGAGGCCAACCAAGCGATCGATTAGGTGCTGCTCAACCAAAAATCACCACTCAAATCCAAAGAACACACGGGAAGGGGAAAATGGTGGTAGGGCGAATCCTTACCAGGAAACCAAGAAGCTACCAGATTTGGAGGTCCAAGCCAGTAGCAGTACCGGACCAACGTCGCAGCCGCGCAGAGGACAGCGGTGCAGGAGAGGATGGTGAGACGAAGACTGCAGGAGAGGAAACAAGAAAACAATGGGTAGTTTACCAACAAATCAAGAAGAAGCAGTCAGATCTAGAGTTCCACGGCATATTATCAGTACCAGATCGCCCGCTGAATGCCTCGTCGGGGTTGGGGATCCGCCTGTGGCTTTTGGGGATTTCGGATCTGCCGAGGGCTTCCCGGGGGAGGGGAGAAATGGGGAACTCTGGCCGAGCTTCGGTTGGGATCGAGGGATGGGAGAGCGAGTAGAAATGCTGGCGGAGGATGAGAGCAAGCGAGTGGAGGTGACGGGGGCGGAGGACGAGAGAGCGAGAGAGTGGAGGGGCGACGCTCCGTGAGGTCGCGCGAATGAAATCTTCGGTTGCGCCTCGCCGGATAGCGAGCGGAGAGAGAATCGCCAAATCTAGCGAGTCTCTCTCCGCTCGCTAGATTTGGAGAACGGAGTAGTGATGTTGCTGGACGTGTATTTTTGTAGCCGCTCGGTAATATTTGGAGATAGCGAGTTGGATAGAGCGGCTTTTGGAGATGCTCTTAGGGCACCAGATTTTCGTTCTCACTGTAAACCTTGACACTTGTAACACATTGCGTCTCCTGCCTATCAGAATTCAGAACCAACCGCGTTTAACAAGAATCGACGGATGTGGGGTGTATATGCCCAAGTATCTGCGGTTATATGAAATACTCCCTACAGTCTTCAAAAAGCTGACGTTTTAAATATAGTAATAATCAAACTTCTAAAACTTTGACTATCGATATATTTTTAAATATTTAAATTGGATACATGAAAGTTATATGTGTAGACTTATCTTAAGAAGTACTTTCATAATATTATAATTTTATTAAGTTTTATAAATATATTATAATAAAAATTAATGGTCAAAGTTGTGTTTTGAAGACCATGTTGATGTCCAAAACGTCAGCTTTTTGAAGACCAAAAGGAGTACAAATTGCAATGCGTAGTTTTATGACAGTTATGGCAAATTACGTACGAAATTTACTCAATAATAAATAAAAACTGACCTTTATGTCCGATCTGAAGAAGAAAGACAATCTGGACTCATGGCCAAGAGTCGGGCTCATGTCATGTGCAGGGGTCCCTGCATCTAATATGTGCAGGGCCAATGACGATATGCCAAGTGTCCACTCAATTAACAGATAACTTAATGCATGGATCAGAGTTCTATCTGTAACCCCATCGGGTTTTCTCCCATTGCTCGCGGAGGCAAAGGAGCTATTTGGTTGTCTTCTCTCCCGAGTTTGGTCCGTTCGATTCAGCCAGGCTAATGGGATGTATATATGCAGAGATGATGTTTGGTTAAGTGTTTAGTAGCCATGTATTTTAAAATTTAAATATTTTGAAATTTATATAGCAAGTGTGGTCTAGTTTTGTTTGAAAAAATGTCAGAAACCTATTTTTGAAATCCGTTCGGTAATCGAAGATGCTAATCAAAAGATATAAACAAAAAAGGAAAAAAATTATATACCCACATGACACCGCATGCATTGTTTGCTATTGTGGCTGACAGTGGTCCCTTGCGCAAATACGAGACTGCCATGTGCTGCATCCAAAGATATGCCCAATTTCTCCGTATCTCTAGAGCCAGGCTGTATGGAGAATCTTGCATCCAGAGAGACAGGCTCAAAACTAGATACAGGCAACCAAACATAAAAAAAGTAAGATTCTGCATTTATAGATACAAATATCTGTGCATGCAAGCAATCAAACAGCCCCAAAGATAATGGGCATCAACCTCGTCGTCCATCTCATCGACTTCAGAGCCCCAACCATGGCAGTGAGAGAATTGATGTTTTTCGAGTTCAAGGCTATGGGAACAAATCACCTGTGCACGTGGTTGTCGGACAGCACAGGTACTTCATCCACGAATACTAAGATTCCTCCGACAAGATCTAAGAGCAAATACAATAATAAAATCTACTATTTATTTTATCTTTCATCTATATCACTTAGAGTAAACATTAAAGCCAATTTATATAATAGCTATCTCTAAAAATTGTATCTAGATGATGTGCAACATAACTAGACAACATATCCAGTGCAATTAAAGTTTTCGTGCAATCATACTAAAAAAAGTTTCAAAAAATTCTGAAAAAAATCATGGATGTACATCTCAACTTACCCCATCTACGTATAAAATTTCATGATCAAATTCGTCATATGCTAGAAGTTACAAAAAAAAAAAAAAAACAAATTTCTGACAAATTTGAATAGTTCAAATGCACCCCAAAATTTGTCTTTTTTGCAACTTCTATCATAGGACGAATTTGATCATGAAATTTTATACGTAGATGGGGTAAGTTCAGATGTACATCCATGATTTTTTTTAGAATTTTTTGAAACATTTTTTTAGTATGATTGCACGAAAACTTTAATTGCACTGAATATGTTGCCACATAACTAATCTACATATGTTCTTGTGCAATGCTTGCTACTATGCTTCTATGCTTTTTTTTAAGCTGCACAAATATTAAAGCTTGAATGAAGGGTAAATAGTGATTATTTACCCATTCGCTTGCTTCAAGATTTATGCAATTTGTATTAAGAGGAAAAGCATATAAGCACTGCTCTGCTACTAAATAAGAGCCAGCTCTCTTCTTCTTTTTTCTTTTTTCACTCTTCTATAAAAAAAAAGCTGATATGAATAATCTGAAATAGCTTTATTGTATACACCCTAATGGGGCGGTGGAATTGAGAGATGCTGTTAGTATTGCGCTCGCTCATAGCTGTCAGCAAGTTTAGGTAGCGACAAGAGAACTAGGAAAGTGAGCGCGGCGCACGCCGCGCACGTGAACGAAAAATAAATTTGTGTTGTTTTTTCGAAGAAAAAACGGACAACAAAAACATTTATTTCGGGAAAAACAAGGAAAAATGGACTACGAAAGCATTCTTTCCAGGGAAAAAGGAAAAGTTTTTTTTCGGAGGAAAAACGGGCTACGAAAATATTTTTCCGGGAAAGCGAATAAAAGCTGCCACGAAAATATTTTTCACGGGTAACGAAAACATTTTTTCGTGAAAAATGAGAAAAAACGGACCATGAAAACATTTTTCCAAGAAAATCTACGGCGCACGCCGCGCGCGTGAACGAAAAACGGATTTACAATTTTTTTCGGAGAAAAAACGGATCACGAAAACATTTTTCGGGAAAAATGAGGGAAAACGGACCACGAAAACAATTTTTTCGGGAAAAACGAGGGAAAACGGACCACGGAAATATTTTCTCGGGAAAAATGAGGGAAAACGAACACCAAAAACACTTTTCTCGGGAAAAATGAGAAAAAACGGACCCCGAAAATATTTTTTCGGGAAAAACGAATTTCTATTTTTTTTGGGGGAAAATGGACCACGAAAACATGCTCCGGAGAAAAAACGGATCACGAAAACATTTTTTTCGGGCAAAACGGAGAAAGGACCTGGACGTAAAGTGCGGGGACCTATTTGTTATAATTTTGGACCTGTTCGCTATTTTGAAAAATTAGAAATGGGCTCGCTCGCGATTCGTATTTAATGGGAGTCCCCTTATGTAAAATGACGAATGAGGGGCCTAAACGCGAACCGGGAAAAAAAATCTTACCCTCACATAAAATAGCAAAGGACCTCTTCGTAATTTGGAAAGACCTGTCCGCTATTTGGAGAAACAAATGGGTTTTTTTGGAAAATTGAAAGGAGGGTGAGGTGGAGGCTTGAGGAGGCTTGAAACCTCCCAGATGTAATGGAGGGATAATATGTGTGCCTGAAGTTGAATGCAAATATGCGCCATGCACGTCGGCCATGGTTGGGGCTCTGGAGTCGATGAGATGGACGACGAGGTCGATGCCCATTGTCTTTGCCTCCGCGCTCGCAAGTCCGAGCAGTAGGAGAAAATTTGGTGGGATTACGGATGAAACCCTGCTCCATGCATTAAGTTCTCTGTTAATTGAGTGGGCACTTGCCATCCTGTCATTGGCCCTGCACATATTAGATGCAGGGACCCCTGCACATGAGCCGGACTCCATGGCCAATGACCAAATTTGTATTGTATATACGTATCCCAGTTGGGGGGGGGGGGGTTAAAAAAACCAGTTTTCGCTGAAAAGTAGGGGGGAAAACCAGTTTTCAGTTCACCCCCCTCGATTACCCCTTTAAATTCAACACCTAGACCATCGTACTTAGGTCATATTTGTTTAAGCTTTTTTGTTTATAGCTTAAAGCCAACCTTTTGACCGCTTTTAAGCCAAGCCAATTTGTTTGGTAGGCTAACTTTTGTTACTCTAGCTTATTGTTGTGAAGCACGAAATGCCCAAAATACCCTATTCAAATGAGCTAAAGAAAGGTCTGCATATCATCGATTACGAGTTAACACATGATATCGACGGACACAACAATCATCATAACTGAATATCGAAATTATCAATTCATACAAAACATTAGAATTGTTGTTCATACAAACAATCAACTTTGATCATATTGCAAAATCAAAAATAGAGCCAAACTTAGAAATGTTGTTCACCATCCATCCACCTGGATGGCTAGATCCAACGACGGAGGCGGGGATAGCTAGATCCAACGGCGGCATCCTCAAGGTTGGTTGGCTCCAGTGGCGCCGAGGTGGAGGACGCCACAAGGAGGATGATGGCCACGATGAAGGAGAGGCAATGTTGGTCGGATCTAGCAGTGGCAACCTTGGGGTCGGCTGGATCCAGTGGCTCTGAGGTGGAGGACGCTGGCGCTAAGGTTGAGGCCAGTAGAGATGGAGGCCAATGGATGTTAGCATACGTCGCTAGTGGATGTTCGAGGCTGTAGTTGGATCCAATCACCTCCTGCCATGCCTACATCAAATCTGGCCACCACCCATCGTGCACACGTCGGATCCAGCCATCTCCCACCACGCCATCGCTGTATCTGGCCACCTCCAGCCACAAGCCGACTGCAGCAAGGGCTAGATTCTGCCATCTCCCACCGTGCCACGTCTGAATCCAGCCACCCCCCACTGAGCTATCGTAGGATCCGACACCTCTTGCCGTGCTAAATCCGGATTCGGCCTTCTCCCACTAGCAGTGGCAATGTGGATCCCGTAGAGGTAGAGGGGATCCGGTAGCTATGGCCCGACGAAGTTAGCGGGGAGGAGGTTAGTGAGACGGGGCCACCAGCATCGAGTAGGGGGGCGATAGGGCCGCTAGTGCCAGCCCTTGGCAAGGCCCTAGTCGCCTTTAGGTGATTTGGTGGGTTGAGATGGGAGGGGAACGAGGAGAGACTTACGTGGAAGTTGTTATATATAATGGTATTGATAGGTAATTTGGATGAAGATGAGTGGTAATGTTTATTTTTATACCGCAAAATTAAACAAAAAACACCTTTTTTGGTTTATGGTGGCTTAAACTTTTTTATAAATCTGGCTGAAAATCCTTCTATTTATTTGGGTTTTTATTGTTTTTAACTTTTAAGACTGAGGAAAAACCGAAACAAAGATGGCCTTATAACTACATATCGTTCATATCCGAATTTTCAAAACCTTACAAGTTTAAAAGAAAAAAAAATAAAACCAGCGATTTAATCATGAAGATTCTCTCCCAGTAACATCCGGTTTTGGGTGCCGGTGTCCGGCGTTCTCACATGCTGGACAGCGGGACACTACCACACAAGGCTTGTTCCCGTACAGAAGAGGCAGAAGCGCACTTTGAATGTAGTACGGTTCAGTGGACAAGAAGCTACGTCCAAAGTACGGCGAGCGAGCGACTTTACACGGCAACAGAGAATGGTTGGCCAGCGCCCAATAAAAAAAAGGACAAGTCTCCCTTGTGGCGCAAACCAAAGGTAAAAGAGCATGTAGCTAGTTGAAGTGTGACAATGGCTTTTCCGATCGCCTCTGCAGCAGATTTGGCATTTGACCGGACACCCACAGCGTTGCGGTGGGCGACGGCCAAACCATAGCTCTAGCCGGTCGGATCTCGACTGAAACCTTATTCTTCCTGGGTGGTGGCTGATCTAGGACTACCTATCTCGACACGACAAATCGCTTTCGCACCTCCGATGAGGTAGCATTTTCGCACTAGTGATTCCTTCCCTAACGGAATATTTAGCCTGCACGATCCCACCATGCAGCGGCGGAGCAAAACACTTTTAGAAGTTTGTAATAACATAACTAATTGACTAACCAGGATAAAGGTTTACACGAAAAAACTCTGTTTTTATGGCACCTATGATGTTAAAGTTGAAATGCACCTGTATAGCTCATCACCGGGAACTCGAGTAATCCAAACAGTCGACCACCCGGGAGGTGGATCTGCCGGTGTTGCAGGCAACGGCCAGAATGAACAACCAACTTGCAACTACGTGTGAATATTGTGAAATGGCCCCCAAAATTTCAAAGAAATTCAAATGAATTGAAAACTCGAATTGGATTTTTCAATTTGGATTTGGGGTGGGATTTGGTTGAACCTTACCTGGGCCTTCTCCTTTCTTGGGACCACCGGCCGTACCCTCTCCCGACCGGTCCGTCGCCACCACCCGGTCCGCGCGTCGTCTCAACCGCGCCTTCCACCATGTTTCGCGCGCGTCCCATCCTCACTGGCCGCGCCCGCGTATTCCGCGTCACACGCGCGTCACACCCGCTTGACCCATCCTCTCCGCGCAGCTCGTCGCCCACATCGTTGCCACCCATCGTGTCGTCGAGCCGTCGCCATCCCACCTGCTCCCGTCGCCAACCCATCCCTTGTCTCGCCTGCACCCGTGCCATGCCGGCCACTCATTTGCCCCCGTCGCCGCCCATGCCGCCGCTAGGGATGAAAACGGATCGGATACGGACGGATAATGGCTCTACCATATTTGTTTTCATATTTTTTTTTCGGATTCGGATACGAATACGGATAGTCCTGATCTGAATCTGAATCTGATCTGGATCGAATACTGAATCGAATCGGATCTGATTCTGAATATTTATCGGAACATGATAATCCCTTAGATTGTACATAAAAAATCAATGAAAACACATAACTAGTTTATTTGATTAAAACATTATTGAAAATTGAATAAATATAAGCATTTTCATTCACTTAGACAATAGTTAGATACTATGTTGCAAACAAAATTATGTAAGACTTAGTTCGTCACGTACATATGATTAATCCATCACACATGTAGATCAAAACACAAAATAAAGGTGATCCTTGCTCAGAGATACAAATGAAAACAAATATATAATACACAAAAAGTTTGATAATACTTAATTACCATATCTCTAGAAAACATATATAACACTTACATTTAATGACCCCAAGATTTGTATTATTTGTTAAATTATGTTTAAAATAATAAATTATGTATTTTATGAGTTTTTATGCATTTTAGCTACTTATTTAAAATATTTTTCTATTAAAGACAACATTTTTTAAATTTTTAGAAAATTTAAAATACAATAAATTTTAAAAATAATTTTTGTAAAAATTATAGACTATGTTAGGAATTTTATCAAAAAATTTCATAATTTTTGGAGCTAGTTTGCTAATTTTAATAATTGAAACTTGATTTATGGATTAATTAAATTAGAAAACAAGTTAAAATTTAGTAACCTTTTTGGGCCAAAAGAGTAGCTTGGCCCAGCCCACTATCCGGATATCCGATCCATCACTATCCGGATTATCCGAATCCGTATCCGTATCCGACGGATAGTGAGCTACCGAATCCGTATCCGTATCCGACAAAAAATATCCGTATCCGTATCCGATCCGATACTATCCGACAAATATCCGATCCGACAGAATCCGTATCCGAAAATTATCCGGATCGGTCGGAAACTATCCGATCCGTTTTCATCCCTAGCCGCCGCACAGGTATAAAGCCCCCCGAGCTCTCGTATTCTCCCTCGCCCCTCTCTATCCCGCTCGGTAAGTCTCCTCGCCAAGCCCCTCTTCCTCCCCTCTGGCCTCACGCCACCGCGCGGCCGCGCCTCGCGTGCCGCTGCCACCCCGATCGCCCTCGCCCTAACCCTAATCCCCACCCGCGCCCCTGTTTCTCTGCTGCCCCGGCCCCGCCTGTCTGGTTAAACCGCGCGCCACGCCCGTTGCCAACCCAGCTCCACCTATCATCGCCGTCCCTCTCTCTCGCGCGCGTGCCGCTCCGTCTCCCCGGGCCCACTCGTCAGCCGCTCGGCGCCCCGGTCCCGCGTGTCGGCCACCCACTCGCCACTTCGCTCGCCTTGGCCCCACTCCGATCTCACCGCGTCGGCCACTTTACCGGTCCGCGAGCTGCGTGGCCAGCCGTACCTCGTAGCGTGCACGCCCCGTGGCTCGTGCGAGATGATTTTCCGGTTTACTGTGCGGCCCACGCCCGTTTTTTTCTTTTATTTTCCTTTTTCTTTTCCTTTTTGGATTTAATTAATCCGAGAAATTCCAGAAAACCCTCAGAAAATCCAAAAAATTTCCAAAAACTCCAAAAAAGGACCAAAATACACCATTTTAACTGTTTCAAGCCACTGAGTCCGAAAACGGCCTTCGCTCCGCCATCTGAAGCTCCCAAAATTTTGAAATGCCCAAGTTGCCCTCAAACCCCCCTGGCCGTTTTCGTTCATCGTTTCGTTTGCGTTTATTTACCATTTTTCGTCGTTTGCGCTAGATCCGACGTTCGCGCAGTACGCGAAGCCCAGCCCGAGCAATTTCTGGAGCAGGAGCCGGACCAGACAAGAGCAGAGTACGACTACAGCCACTACGCCTTAGACGACCCCTTTGCCTAGCAAGGCAAGCCGCACGCCCTTGATCATATTGAACCCAATTTTCCATAATATTACATTATTTATTTTCTATCACATTACTTTAATTGTATGTTAAAATACTGAAAAATTGATAGTTTAGAATGACATGCAACATAGTTATACCCAGTTTCGCAATTAGCCTCCTTGACATTGATGAACCCCATTAAACCTTGAATAACCCTAATTAATGATTATACACATCATAGCTAATTATCAGTCTCATTAGTTTCACTCAAAATCTTTAAATAAGGAATAAAATGTTGGCGAACAGTTGGCTCGGAGTATTTAAATGTGCTACGGTTAGGGGGACAATATTGGACCAACCACGAGGTGGATGTAAGTCCGATCCCTGACTGATGACATAAGCCGTGTAAGGAATGGTGGTCGGTATGAGCAGGTGCTGGATTGGTTTGTGGATGGTTGAACGGCTTTGCCTTTGGCAATATAAGGTTGAAACCCCCTTGAGCAAAGTAAATAACTTAAGATCCCACCCAATCACAAGTTGGACCAGTCCGTAGAACCGACTCCGACATAGCTCAGTATATTGTTCATATCCTGAAAAATACTTACATGGTGGTACCATTCTCGGAAGGAGAATGGGGAGCAGCATTCCCGACGGGGGAATGATTGATGGGGTGGAACGGGAATGGGCCTGATAGCGCCATTCGCTGGCTCTCACAACGGTAGGTACTCGCTTAGGGCAGTGGGTCCTGAGTGGAGTGGCATTGGGCCTACCGGTTATGGACTATCTAGGAATGTACAATAAAAGGCTGTGATCATCTCGGCTCGGCCGCATGTAATTTGTGTATGGCATTAACGGTCGAGATATCTTGTGGGTAAAGCTGAGCAGCTCTATAGAGTCAATTAAATGGTATTCGAATACGCCGTGCTTCTAGTTATTGAAGCTAAGTTTGAATTAGGGTGACTCCCGTAACCAAACTTAGGTAGTTTTTGGAGAATTTTGAGAATATGGCTTAGTTGGGATAACTTTGTCAAACCTCCCTCTTTACTATTATTTATGGTTTGTGTTTCAAATATAAAATGAATTTGAAAATAAAATTGTATCCACATTACTTGAACCTTATGTCCAACCTTTGTTAATCCCTTGCATGTATTATTCAGTATTTTCCCGTGCGACGTGTTGAGTACGGTTGTGTACTCACCCTTGCTTAACCCAACACTTTCAGAGTTCAAGAAGCTAGAGATTACCAAGAAATCGTAGATAGCGAATTGGTTTGGTTTTAAGGTCTTAGTATTTTGCTCAGGCCAGCCTGTGTTGTGTTTTGAACGTAATGTAATTGGGCCCTGCTGCGCCTCTTTTTTGTAAAAAACTTGGCCGCTAGGACTTATATTCAATAAAAATGTTTGGATTCAACTTTTGTCTGGCAATGAAAGCTTGGTTCCTGACAACTAATTATCCTGGGTAGCTATTAGGGTATTTAAACGTGCCACCTGAAAAGATGGTCCGTTACATGTAGGATCCTGGAGATGACCATTAGTTTACCGGTACAATGCTCATGCAACTGCCTGAAAAAGTAGTAGCACTCTGGCTTGTGTCTTGTGAGTACGTAGAGACTACGGCCCTATTTGGTAGAATTTCAGATCTCAGCTCCACTTCAAAGTTAAAATTTGTAGGTTAAAATAAAGTGGATTAAGTTTATATGTTTATTCTAAAATGTAAACAATATGATCCATCTAAACACTTTTATACCTACAACTCGAGCTCCATAGATTTTTTGGAGCTAGGAATACTCGAATCTGGTAGAAGCTCTGCCAAATACCCCTACATATAGAGATTTGTTTTTTTCTCTCATGGCGTTTACAATTTAATTTGGAAAACCTTCTTAATCTTTGTGTCCAAATATTTCAAGTGCGCATTTGAAGATTATGCCAGAAACGTAGCAATGTGAACCATCCGTTAAGCGTGCAATATATAACACGACACTGAAACGTAGCAATGTGAACGCGGGAATTAAAGTATTTTTTATGAAATTTTTAAGAAACTTTTGTGTTTCAAATAGTCCTTACAGCCCCACACACACACACACACATATATATATATATATATATAGGAAGTATTTTCCGTACTCTTGGGAGTATGTACTCCCACCTCCAGTATACCACTTAAACAAATGTGTTATACTCCTTTATCACTTTCAGTATACTCCAATAATAATTCTAAGATACTACAATACGACATTGTTGGAAAAAATTCAACATAGCCATTTATTTTTGGTATATACCCTTTTTCATATGTAAAAAGAGTATATAAACAAATTATGCTATAAAGGGTGGATTTTGATGAAATTTTTTGTGGAATTCACTTTGGAGTATCTTATAATCTGTATTAGAATATACTTAAAAGGATAAAGAGGTATAGCAACATCATTAAAGCGGTATATTAAGAGTGGGAGTACGTACTCCCAGGGGTATGGAATCATTTTCATATATATATATATATATATATATATATATATATATATATATATATATATATATATATATATATATATATATAAAGCCTTTTCTGTACTCATGGGAGTATGTACTCATGGGAGTATGTACTCCTACCTCCAGTATACCACTTAAATGAATGTGTTATACTCATTTATCACTTTCAATATACTTCAATAATAATTCTAATATACTACAATGCGACATTGTTGAAAAAAAATTCATCGGAGGCCTTTTTTTGTTATATACCCTTTTCTATAAGTAAAAAGAGTATATAAACAATTTATGCTATAAAGAGTGGACTTTGATGAAATTTTTCGTGGAACTCACTTTGGGGTATCTTATAATCAGTATTAAAGTATATTCAAAAGGATAAAGAAATATAACCACATCATTTAAGTAGTATATTGAGAGTGGGAGTACATACTCCCAAGAGTATGCAACCATTTTCCTATATATATATATATATATATATATATATATATATAGATAGATAGATAGATAGATAGATAGAGACAAAGAGAGCAATGTTTTTATGATTTTTCTCCCAATATAAATTGTATAAATTTTGAAATAAATAAAGGGACCAATAATCACCATCTACCTTTTATTTATACTTTAATATTTGTATAACTTTAAAAAATATAGAAATACCTCTCTTTAATACAAACTATAATATTACTACTTGATATTACGTTTTTCATAAAAGGATGGATAACTTTAAAAAACATAGAAATACCTCTCTTTAATACAAACTATAATATTACTACTTGATATTACGTTTTTTATAAACAGAAAAACTAAAAAACGGTATACCGTTGCAACGGTATACCTCTGAAACTCATGAAACTTATGATTTTTTGCACTGAAACTCATGAAACTTAGCACTAAAAACTGATAAAACATGGAACTGATGAAACTAAACACTGAAACTCATGAAACCAGCACTGAAAATGATAAGTTTCATAAGTTTCATGGCTATACCGTTCCAACGGTATACCGTTCCCTAGTCACTCTCTTTCATAAAAGGATGGAAAGTTATCGACCCAACCGCCCGAACTGAGTGAGACCATAACTAATCCACATTATCCCATATGCCCCTACAAATTGCCACTTCCGCCCGCTGCGTTACACGCCCCTCTCTTTGTATTTCTTTCTTCGCCGATACGGGCACGCACCTACCCATAGGCCACAGACACTTCGCTTCCAAAATCAAAACCCCACCCCGACCGCGGCGCCCTCTCCGCCGGCGATGCTGACGCGTCGCCGCCACCGCCCGGGCTCCCTTCTCCGCCTGCTCGTTCTCCTCCTCCTCGCGGCGGCTGTTGCATTCTCTCCCGCCACGGCGGCGGGGGACGGCGAAGCGGGCGACGAGGACCGCGCGGGCGAGGCGGCCGCCGCGGTGGCGCGCGGGGACAGCATGGCCGTGGCCGCTGCGGAGGCCGGCGGGGAGGTGGCCCCGGGCAATGCGACGGCCAAGGAGGGCAGCTTCGCCGACATGATCGACCGCGCGCTGGAGAAGGAGTTCCCCGAGTCCGAGGGCGAGCAGGGCGGCGGAGGTGCGTGGATCTGAACTCTGGGGAACCCGCGATCTGCAGGGGGTCCCGCGGCGCGGGATCTGGTTCTGGCACGAGGTCGGTGGGTCGCTTGTGTGGCGCACCATAGCGTCTGTCGGTGGCCGTCCTGTCTAGATCTCGGCCTCGGTGGCTGCGGTGTTGGGCGGTTGGGGGCGTCGCGAATCGAGCGAGTTTTTGGTATTTGGGATTGGACTGGCTTGTGCTAATAATTCTGCTCTGGTTTTGCAGAGACGGACCCCGGCAGCTTCAACAACACGGTTGCTGAGAAGCAGGTGATTTCATCGCACCATTTTATTTTTGTGTGGTCGTTCGTTTCCAGTAATTATGGAATCTGGTTAAAGTTTTGCATTACGATGCTTATGGAATGGTTGGAATTTTTTTGGGTCTTACCCACATTAGGTTTGGGAGATTAACTCATAATGTGTGCGCGTGTAGAACTTGTGAGTGGAACTAACTAGGTTAGATACGGGTTGCATGCTTATAAGATATTTCATATTATGGATGTCTAAATTGGATGGAGTTGACATTTGCTCACATGGGCCTCACCTTAAGACCACCCCAGGCCATAAGCATTGAAGATGCCCTTACATGGTTACATACACCTGTGACCATGATAATGCATCGCCGGCCTCCTTAGTGTATTGTAATTTCGGAGCATTCAATGATCCTTCCATATGTCATTCTGTAGACTTTGCGCCCTTTGACCCGGTATACAGCCTTATGACTTAATGAAGTTTAAGTTGACCTTTTCTTAGTGCTGACTACAATACCTTGGATGGTCGTTATTATACTAGGTTAGATAATATATATATAGTAGTATATGGAAGTGTTGTTCTGCACCCGAGTGTAGAATAGTCATTCTACGTGTCGGCCAGACGAGCATGACCAAACCACCCCATGTACGCCCATTTCGTGTGTTGACTAAGCCATTAGTTATGTAGCCAACCAACTAATAAATATGGTTCCTTGTTTGTATTGAAATAATTTTTCTTTGATTTAGCCATAACTTTTTATTGGCAGTTCCGATTCACGAACGGTTTTCAATTTTCACCGGTAGCTTACTAACGGCGAGAGGAACATAATGATATAAATCTCGCCAATAAATGCGAGATGAATGAAATTTTACTGTCAAATGCACTGCAATTTATTAGATGTGTTGTTAGATTTTACTGTTGAACTTCGTAGTGACACGTGATGGCCGTGTGATAGCGGCAATACGAAACAGACCAAATTTATTGGCAAATACACTCCAAATTACTGGTCACGTCTTTAGATTTTACAGCGAATCTCACTGCGGCACATTATGGCCGTGTGGTAGCTGCAATACGAAACAGACCAAAGTTACTGCAAAATGTACTCCAATTTGCTGGACGTGTTATTAGATTTTACTGTAATGTTGAGCACATATGGGCATATGGAGAGAGAAATGTGGGTTCATTACAAACTTTTAACGATGATATCTCCTAAACCATTTATCCTATTTACAATTCATTCGAAGCATTTTGCTGAAAAAATGTGCTTAACAAAAAGAGATTCATGATGAATATGTTTTGATGTTGTAAAAAATAATTACTACATCAAAAGTTTGAATTTACTGTACCTAAGGCAGAAAATTACTGTATCATTTTAGCACGAAAAATGGGGGTGGTTGATGGAGATGGGAGTTAGTGGGTTTTCTTTAATCAGTCTTTGACAAAGGTGGGGCATGGGTTTTGACTCATGGAAGGTGGTGGAGTGTAGAATAGGTTATTCTACTCTCGGGTGAAGATTAGCTCATTAGCATATCTATATAAGTATATACTATTATGAATCATTTAAGTTTTGGATAAACTGCCTAGAGCTGTGTCCCTGCTGAAATTCAGTTAGATGTTTGATCTTCTACACGGTTACACCCATTGGCTAAAGATGCTTTGATCCACCACCCCATTATCATATCATATTTCCCAATTCCGAGTAATGTATTTGTTACGTTCTCAATTTGTTAGTGTACCACCCTTTCATTTTAAAGCATATAAACACATCTGTCATATAACTCAAGAATAATATGTTACATCTATTTCATCAGACAATACATTGTGGTTTTTAAAATCATAATTGTAAAAGTTTATGTTAACATGCAGTATATCTGCATAGCTGCAGTGCACTTTTTAGTTTTCACCTGTTTGCTAGTGTCTGTAAAATATTGGTAGCTATACATCGCAAATTTGTAAAGTAGTCATTTTGTTCTGTATTACCCTTCCAGGGTGTCCTCGAAACCGTGGCCAGAAGAGTAACAAAGAAAAATGAGACCAAAGACAATAAGTATGTTCCTAATGTACATTTGAATTTTTGTTGTTTATTTGTTAAGTGAAGTTAACCTGTTTGATTAATTTCATAATTTATAGTAAGCCTCCCAAATTTGTGATGTTCCGCTCCCTAGGTCATTTCCATTTAAAGAAGTTTTCTTGGATCGGCAAGAGCAAGAGGATGTTCCCACGCTGATTGATCGGAAGGTATGGGCACTGTAATTAATTGCAGAATTTCTTGTTAAGATACTTCTTATGTACTATACATGTAGGAATAGCATTGTGGGCCAACTGTTATTTACTGGTGTGCTGTATTGACACAATTGCAACTCCAGGATAATGTTTTTATTATATCAAATCCAAAGTCAAAATACCCTGTGCTGCAGCTGGACCTTAGGTATGTTAGCCAATTATCGGGGATGATGAGTGAAGATAAAATATCTCCCTTATATTATAACTTAATTTGTTGATTGTGAACTACTGTAGGTTGATATCAGATCTTGTTGTTGTTATTGTGTCCGCTACATGTGGTGGAATTGCCTTTGCTTGCCTTGGGCAACCAGTGAGTACTACTTTTGTCTCCTCTCATCTCTGTCACATTATTACCTATATAAGACGTGTTTTAAGATTAATGTGCCTAAAGCTACAACTCCAAAATACATTGCAGGTGATTACAGGTTATTTACTTGCAGGATCTATAATTGGCCCCGGAGGTTTTAGCTTTGTCAGTGAAATGGTGCAAGTAAGGTGCTTTCACCTTTTGTTGGTTGCTTTTCTTGACACTTAATCCACATTAGTATCATTGTTAAATGAAATATGCATGCGCTTTTGCTCAGTCATTTCGGGTATGTTTGGTTACGTGCACCATCCTAGCTTGTTTCGTATGAGCTATCCAGGCTAGCTTTGGCCTGACTGAGTGGATGCAAGTTAAGTTGTTTGGTTGTTTGTTTGTGCATCTCACGGGCCTGCATTATAGAGAAGTCCAATTTCTGTGTTTTCTCCATCCTGTATGAATGCAATTGCATCCACCTGGCCAGGATGAACAGGAAACCAAACATGTGTCTAACAGATATAGATGCATCCACTCATGCGATTCAGACACCATACAGGCAACCAAACACACCCTTCATTGCTTCAGCAGACAGCTAGATCATGCTTGTTTTGGCCTATGCGATTAATTTTAAGCACATAAAAAAAGAAATACTTATTACTTGCTTCTGCATGTATGTTTTCATACCCTATTAAGTCTTTGGAATATTCTGTTTCTTTGCTATTAATTGTTAGAGATTGCTCTTATTAAAGATTGCTTTGTAAATAAAGAAGTCTGTGGAAGTTTAGAATATATTTCGTCTAAAGCCTGGCATAGTATCCTGAAACTTTTTCGTGCTTAAAGATGTATTCATAGTAGGTAAAGTGGAAGTATGTTGTACTTGTGGCATTCTTGTACATTGTGTGTGAAATAGTTAATTGTATGACTAGTGAAGTTCAAATAATCAACCATGAGATCATTAACTGTTGCTGAATTTCGGACACCAATTTGCGTTACTATATCATAACTCATAGGAGATTGATTCTCTATGAAACAACCTAGATTAGTAATTAAGCAAATAAAGGTAATAAGCAATTAATCAATATAAGTAATCAACTTTTTGCGTATGTAAAATTTAATTATGCAAATAGAACGAATAGGGTTAAGAAAGAGGATTGCCGTTAGACCCGCAGGTGAGGGTATCGATCACCGAGATACCAGACCCGTCCGGGGGCCAGGTCGGCACCTCTCGCTAGCCTCAGATTTCATCACTCGGCAATCCTAACTTACCTGATTGGATTGCGGGTATCCGTAGCGAATATAATCCGTAGCGAAGAGAGGAGTAGCTTGGTAACTCGGTAAAAGGCAGCAGTAAAGTAGTAACCTTGACCTGCCAGCCAAGCCACAAGGAGTGCAACCCCCCTAGAGCGACTCGGTAGTCAAGCCAGGGACAAGAGTCATGTATCCTTTTTTTAGCCGAGAGCACCCAAGACAACCAGCAACACTTCCATTTATTCCCATACCAATCGAAAGGAGGGCAAGCAAAGCACATCATTTGCTCACCCCCAACCGAGAGCCTTTTTTCTCCAGAGCCAAGAACCAAAGCACAACCTTCCAACCACACCAGCCGAAGGAACCCAAAGAGCAAGGAGACTCCCCAAGAGCAAGCCGGAGCTCAAGGAGCCAAAAGATAGGAGGAAGAACCTTCAAGCAAGAGCCAACCCCAAGCAAAGAACCCCCCAGTACCCGAACCAACAACTTCACCCTCGAACTTCATCCAACCTTAGGACTTGAATTGAACCCCATCAAGAGACCACCTTCAGATTTCGGGTGAGGCCGAGTGTTACACTTCTAATCCAGGCAAGTTTCTTTTGATCATATTTACCAAAGTTTTCAACTGAATTCAGATTTGCATTCTATCATCAATACATGAGAAAAGTATGCTGCAAATGAGAACCCTAATTCTGTTGTGGATGAAAAGATGGTTTGAAAAATGATACATTGAGGTAATGAGTGGATAATGGGTATGTAATAGATCATTAGAGTGGTAAGACCAATATTGACCTCGTGAGGCATATTGGTAAGACCAATGTTGGAAATATGGATATATATAACCTGTTGTGGCAGAAGTTGAGTATGGACAAGTGAGTTGTGATGAATTATTATTGCTAGTTATACTGGTAAGACTGGTAAGGCCGTTGTGGCAAAACCAGTAAGACCAAGAAAAAATGGTAAGATTGGTAAGGCCGTTGAGGCAAAACCAGTAAGACCAAGAGAAGCTGGTAAGACTGGTAAGGCGTATTGTGGCAAAACCAGTAAGACCAAGAGAAGCCAGTAAGATTGGTAAGACCAAGATTGGTAAGACCGTTGAGGCAAAACCAGTAAGACTAGGAGAAGCTAAGTGGTATGCAGGGTTGAAATCATGAATATGTGCCGTCTTCTAGATTTGAGATTACGGAAGCTAGTATGGTTCAGATGCAAGTGTTAGTAACCTTTCTCTTGAACTTAAAATCTGCAACGTTTTCTTTTAACAAAACTTATTTTTAGAAAAAGGTTGAGAATGAGAAAGTGATGTTCTGGTGAAAGTGGACTTAGTTTTCATTATTGCATATTGCTATTAATGCTTGTTGAGTACTTTGTACTCACTCTTTCTTAGTTCCCTCTTTGCTTAGAAAATTACTTCGGTGGTCAAGCTACTGGTTTGGATTTGGATCCCAGGGGTGTCTACGAGGCAGGGGGTGAGGGTCACCCGTAGAATCCAGTGTACAAGGATGTTGGTTACCAGGAGGGTTAGGATGTCGGACAGATCATACACCCACTTGTGGACCCATGGATATCACGGTGTCGCCTGGGCGTCCAATCGCTGGAAGGAGTCCGCCGTGCGCGCTCGCCTCGCCTGGCCGGAGCAAGTCGGACGCCTGGACATTCCAGGTGTCGCCCGGGCCGTCCAGGCGTGGTTCGGGCGGCCAATTAGGTTTAGGGGAGGCAGGGGGTTAAGTGAAGGTGTTGGCTTTGGGACTCAAGCTTGTGTGATACCTCCGTGGCTCCGTCGGCCGAGGGAAAGGGGATCCGCGCCTCTGTCGCTGCCGGTCGCCACCACTTCTGTCGCCACCGGCGCTGCAGATCGGTAAGTCGCGCCTCCTTCTCCTGCCCTCCTCCTCCTCCTCCCTCTTCGCCCGCTCGCTCAGCTCGGATTGCGTGAAGGCCTCCTCCGTCTTGTAGAGGCTCCCCACGCCGCCTCTGCAGTCTGCGTCGCGATCTGCAGACAGAGGCGGCGGCTGGAGCCTCATCGCTCTCAGCGGAGGAGGCCGACTGCTTGGAGGGGACCGATGCGCTCGGAGGAGGCCACCAATGCTCTGCTCGGAGGGGACCGATGCGCTCAGAGGAGGCCGGTTGCTGCTCTGCGTGGCGATGCGCTCGGAGGCTGAGGTTGTGAGATGAATGATGCCGAGCCGTGGTTGTGAAGGAGTAGAGTGGCTTAATGCTGGATGCTGAGGACCGAGCCGATGCATGATGCTGGATGATGTGCTGACGATGCTTGATGCTTGTTGTGCTATTGTTGCTCTCTGCTTGATGATTGATGACTTGATGCTATGGCTTTGCACTTCTGTTTGAATATCTTTGTCTATGTATCCAAGATATCCACTTCTGTTTTACTAGTTGTCTTTTACATTATATCCTAGTTGTTAATATTTTACTAATTGGTTAAAGACTATATCTGCAAATTAGTTCAAATTCCAATGGTTGCCTAGACGGGCGCCTAGGCGTCCAGGCGCCCCGGAGGCGACTCGCCTCGCCGGGGCACCGTGGTAACCATGGTGATTAGTACTTTGGTATTATATTTTTGTTGTGCTTGGATCGTCTGTATAATTATTGTACCAGGCTTGTAGCCTGCGTGGCAATGGGCTGTAATAAAGTTCTATTTCAGTCTAATTATTGTTCTGTTGCAACACTTTGAACACGGTATACTAACTGATAAAATATCGGGTGCGCTCGATGTTTTAATTAGCGTATGCTGAGATTCGTGTGATTATCTCAGAGTAATGGTGGTGGTTACTGTCATTACCCTGTGCTAATTATGCAAGTCGTCACACTCTAGCTTAAATGCCTTTAGTTAGTTTTATCCCTTTGAGCTGCTTATTTGTGAAGTTTCCTTTGTCTTTGAGTCACTTCACATCATGCTGCTCGTAACATAGACAAATATTTATTTATTAGTGCACATTTCTTTGGTGTGTATATATCTCAAGTGTAGATCATCTGTTTCTTCTCGGTCAATTTCTGTTCCACCATTTTATATACATTAACTTCCTTTGTTGGCCAAAGACATGCATATGAATTTCCTACTGATTTAGTCATCCTACAGTGCTTGACTTGTGATGCAATTACTAACTCTACTCAAGGTTTGTGAGTCGCAAAGTCGAGTCGAGTCGCTAGGGTACCGACTTGTAGACTAGTCGTGACTAGGTCAGACTAGTCGCTGACTAGTCGATACAAGTCGATGACTATACTTTATAATTTTCTATAAATATACCAACATACTGCATACCAAAAACAGAGAACATAGGAGTGGAGAAGAAGTGAAGAACCTGGAGTTGTGCAACAATTGTTGCTTGTTTGCCAAGCTGGATCCTTTGACTTAGATGGCCTCCGCTTGGGATCCTTGGATGGATGATACTGCTCAACCGGCACCGCTGCTACCACTTCTTGACCGGCTGCCATAGGTCCTTGTGGAGTGCAAAAGAGAATTTAGTGCTTTGCTAGTCTGCTATTAGTATGTACTCAGCTATTAGTGCATTTGGCTTGCTCTGCTAGCGAAGCAGTAGCGCCAACTGGCAAATGCGCCAAATGGAGAGCTAGCTCTGCACTTCTCCTCCACTCTGCAGCACGCCAGGCTCGCCAGCACCTTCGGTCTCTCTGCTCTGCTCAGCACACCAGGCTCGCTCTGCTCTGCTCCTCCTCTCCGCCAGCTCCTCCGGCCGCTCCTCCTCTCCGCCAGCTCTGCTCCTCCGCCCCCTCATGGCGCACTGCTGCTCCACCCGCTCGAGAGGAGATCTGGAGAGGAGAGGAGTAGGGAGATGAAGATGTACCTCCGACGAAGCTCCGACGGCGACGGCGGCGCTCCCACCAGGCGGCGACGGCGGCGGCATCTGCTAGGGTTTCCACTTCCAGTCGGGCGCCGTTCTCAGTCCCGGGTTGCGTCGCATGTGACAGAGGAATAGAGGATGGCTCGGTTTGGGCTCTGGGCTTTAAGCCAACTGATTGTGGCCTAGTCGAGCGACTTGGAAGCTTCGGCTAGTCGCGACTAGCCGCCGGCTAGTCGGCTAGTCGACCGACTAGCACACCTAGTCGAGTCGGTTGCAGCGACTAGGTCTGCTGCACCGACTTGTCGATTAGTCATCGACTAGTCGCGACTAGTCGCGCGACTTTAAAACAGTGACTCTACTTGAGAAAGTCTTGCTTGTAATGCGTTTAACTGCCTGTATATATTTCATGCACTTAATGACTTCTGCTTTCCCTTCCAGGTTGAAACGGTTGCCCAATTTGGTGTGATATTTCTCCTGTTTGCTCTGGGACTTGAGTTTTCTACAGCAAAAGTATTCATCTTTGATTTTTTTGCATTGTTTTTTACATTTATTAGGTATTTGCACTCATGGCAATATGGAGTTATCATAATAACAACATGTGGTGTTTCCACATTGTTTCAGCTTCGAGTTGTTCGTGCGGTTGCTGTTCTTGGAGGATTGCTCCAAATTATACTGTTCATGTTCCTTTGTGGTATATCTGCGACGGTATGTTTCTTCTTTGCTGCTATGTTATGATGTTTCCGCTTTGGGGCTGATTTTTTCTTACATTGTTAGCCTTTTAACCTTTCCCCCCTTTTTTCTAGTATCATATATTGCTTTGACTTCCTGATTCTGGCTTTAAAAAGCACACCCAACAGTTATATTCTGGTTTGCTTATTTTCAATATTTAATTGCAGCTATGTGGAGGCAAAACTAAGGAAGGTGTTTTCGTTGGTGTTCTTCTTTCTATGTCTTCGACAGCTGTGGTAATTTATAAATATTTGAAGTTGCATCTCTCTGGATTCTATTGCCTGTCATCCAAGTAAAAAATTGACCCCATAATGACTGGCCTATGGGAAATCGATACTAGTTTATTGTAGCCTGATAGCCCCGATGTGTCAATAAGTCCTACTGTTTACTGTTCTCGTGGGTTTCATTTACATCTTTGCACGCTGTTATGTTGAATCAGTTTTATATGGTTTGTGATTTGTGTGATTGATATATCTTGCTGCTAGTAGTTAGTATATTGTTCTGTGTTGCTCAGACTTTCTCCTCAAGTCCTCATTCCACTTCACCATGGAATGCTACTGTCTTTTGGTGTCATGCACTCATGCTACATACCCTCTCAATTGCATGGAATAAACTTGTTTTTGCTGGTTTCTGGTACGACCATTACCTATATATGACAGATGGCAAAAGGGTTTTCATTTTAGCACATCCTAATTTGGTATATGATGTTTGACCCCCTGTATATAATAGGTATTCTGAATGTTGCATCACTTGTTGTAAGCTTATGCTCATGCTGTATATCCATATCCTTTTGTTTAATGTTAATGGGAATTTTTTTGATATGCAGGTTTTGAAATTTCTGATGGAAAGAAATAGCATCAACGCCCTGCATGGCCAAGTTACGGTTGGCACACTTATATTGCAGGTATGCCAAACTTAAATTTCATCTTCTGTATTTGTTTAGTTTTCCGGTGAGATAAATTTGTAAAGATGCATATTTTGCTTGCTGATTTTTAAGAATTGAATGATTAAAGCCTGGCTCAAGATGATTTTTCATCTGTGCTATGTCAGTTGCTTTGTGTTGACATCCCTTCCTCTCAGGATTGTGCTGTTGGTCTTCTGTTTGCACTCCTTCCAATTTTGAGTGGCACATCTGGTCTTCTTCAAGGAGTTGCATCAATGACAAAGTCGTAAGTGCATTATTTTTCCCCTGAAAAACTTCTATTTACATTAATTATTTAATTTTATCAGAACTCTAATAATTCATCCACTAGAAGTATGGCTTCTACAATAAATTCATGTTGTCTCAATGTATAAATGGTGGGTTTAATTGGAACAGCTGTGCATACCTCAGCCTAGTGACAAACTGGCAACACAACAGCTTATGACCTTTCTCATATCTTGTCAAATGACCTATCATATTGTCCTATCCTGTGTATTTTTGGATTGCCCCTACTTCCTGTAGTAATTTCCTAGTATATAATCAGGTATTGGTTTATATTTTTATGACACAAAACTTTTAATATTCTTAGGCTTGTTGTATTGATAGCATTCCTGGCAATTCTCTCTATCCTCTCCCGTACTGGAGTGCCTTGGTTTCTTAAGCTGATGATAAGTCTTTCATCTCAGGTGAGTATAATTGAGGGAAAACAGTGCTTGAATGATTTCTTTGAGCAATTAATTTGAACCTGCTGTAGGACATTCCATTGTCAAAATACTAATGTTCTGATTTCTGCATTTCATACAGACAAATGAACTGTACCAGTTGGCAGCGGTTGCATTCTGCTTGTTATTTGCTTGGGTGAGTTTTTGACTGCTTGCAGGTTATTGTCTAGTTCAATATTGTGCAGTAACGTACAAAGAGATAAGACTTTATTTTAAATACTGCAGGGAAGAGTTTACATATACTAAAACCCGGCCAAAAGTTGTGCTCTAAATGAGTCCAGAAAAGGAGTGCTGAAAATGATTACTCTATTCGAAAACAAGATATAATAGTAAAAAGTAACTATCTTGCTGTACTTGACTTATTAAACTATACTTTTCTTGATTGATTTATCGCATGGAATTTGGTGAATATGTAGCTCAGTATTTTTAAACTATAATATGGAATTTGGTGGACTTGTTAAACTATACTTTTAAACCAACAACTGCACCTCCAGTATTTTTCTTAATTCTTTTCCAGGCTTTTACACTATTTTGGACAAGTTTGCTCCTTCATTTTCGCCACCCTTTCTTTGTTATTAGTTTACTTGCACTTAATTTGTTTTTTCCGAAAAAATTTACTCGCATTTATACCTTTCTGACATTTTACACTTTTATGTTGAAATTGTTTCTTCTAGGAGTATCTGAAAAATTCTGTTACTCATGTGTGGCCTTCCTTCTATGATGCAGTGCAGTGATAAGTTAGGCCTGAGTCTCGAGTTGGGTTCATTCGCAGCTGGAGTAATGATATCAACCACTGATCTTGCACAACACACTCTTGAACAAGTAATTCCTTGTTAATATCTTCTACACTGTTTTTCTTTGGCGGGGCTTTCCAGTTTTTTGCAAGTTCAGCTACTATTTGGTTTGATCTTTCTTTTACTGCTGTAGTGAAATTCATAGCTAGACTCTTGTAGTTAGTAATTCATTATATGTTCTCTTATTTCAGGTTTGTTCTTTCTGCAGATTGAACCTATTCGAAACTTCTTTGCTGCTCTTTTCCTTGCCAGCATTGGGATGCTAATTAATGTCCATTTCCTGTGGAACCATGTGGATATACTCCTTGCAGCAGTAATTTTGGTGATAACTATTAAGACGTTTATTGTTGCTATTGTCGTAAAAGGGTTCGGTTATAGCAACAAAACATCTCTTCTTGTAAGTCTTCGTGATATCTGTTTGAATGCGCTCACATCCGCTGTTGCTCATGCAGTCACACTAACATCATGTTTTTTTTCTATAGGTCGGCATGTCTCTTGCACAAATAGGAGAGTTTGCATTTGTTCTTCTTAGCCGTGCTTCAAGTATCCATCTGATTGAGGTTAGTTCTGCACAGTTTGTTCCTTTCGTGTGCTGCACCAACTATGCTGCTTTACAATCACATAGTTACACATACTCCTCAATTCAGTCATAGTAATAAATGTCTTGCTCTGAAAATTTAGATGTCTTGTATTCTCCTGTATCTCTACTATTATAAAGCAGCAGTTGGTGGCAGTGGTGAGTTCTACCCACGTCATTAATTGCCCTGCTTAATTGCCCTACTTAATTGCCCTGCTTAATTGCCCTACGCAAAAAACGAAGCGTTGCTTTAATTAGCCAGCTTTCGCAAGAAACGAAGCGTTAAATATAGATGTTTGATCTTGTGAAATATTTTTTTTATTTTTTAATCTTTATTTTTCGTTATCAATTTTGTTTTTCGTAGCAATGCACGGGCATGTAACTAGTGTTCCTTTAAATTTAACACGATGGCTAAGCGCAACATATCTAAATGACATCTTTTGACTCTATCGATATTTTAACTACCTATTTTACTTCCCAGCATAGTTTGTTGGTATGATACTGGTCTTTTGATTCAAATCTTTGTGTACATCCATCTGATAGCTGCATTGTTTTTTTCAGGGCAAACTATACCTGCTCCTTCTTGGAACCACTGCGCTCAGCTTGGTACCTACCTAATTTTTTTGTGCCTTTTAAGCTATGTTGTGTTATCTCTGTAAATAGTAGATTACAAATATTGGAAGTGGTGGCTCAAATCAGAACATGATCACTAAGCCTGCTGTTCAGTCATTTGATTCTCCTACCATCTCTACCTTTTATGGCATTGTGTTTTCATAAATATGTATGATTAACTTACCTCCTAGGTGTGTAATTCTGCAGGTAACAACACCCCTGCTATTCAAAATGATCCCAGCAGTGGTCCACCTCGGTGTTCTTTTGAGATGGTTTTCTGTTGATAGCAATCAGGTGGAGGTACACGTTCATATCAACTGAGTTCATCTATCGATTGTTTTACTCTGGAAACGGTTGCCAATCAGTTCATCGGTTCTTCCTTTTCAGTTGGGCCTAAAAAGTGATGGCCTCCGCATCGATAGCGGCAAGCGCATAAATTTGATAGTCCAAGGCTCACATGACTCATGACATATTTGGCACACCACAAGCTACTTTTAGTATGGCTTAACAAGCTTTGTAAAGTGTTTTCGCATGTACCAAGAGTTTGTAGCACACATGCACGGGCGGTAGGGTGTGGAGGCAAAAGAAATCAGATCTCGTTCAAGGTGTGTGAGATCATCCTTCCCCGTCGTGACGACTGGAGTACAGGGCAAATAGAGTTTGCCGGTTTTGGGAGAGCAGTGTCTCTTGGATGATTGGCACAGTACATCGCTCACTGAAGTGTGAGGGGATGAGGGTTTTCTGTAATGTAAGAATGTATGCTGATTAATTGATTGGATTAGCGTGGTAGGACTTTAGGGTTTGGTCGTTATGCCATTGTTTTCATTCGTCAAAGTGTGTACGCCGACAACCATCTGATCACGAATTTTGTTGTAGTGAGTTTGCCATTACCATTTCCCTGTGTACGCTCCTGCTTCCTTCGAAAACACATTCAAGCGTTATGCTGCCGCATCTGGAGTCCCACGGCTGGGAAGGAAATCATTTTGGATTTGTTTGTTCACTTTGGTAAGACACCAGATTGGTGGATGACCACAATCCGGTTTAGCACTCTTAGCTATCACTGCTCTTCAGTGATATTTGCGTGCAGAATAATTTTTTGCGGTTGGTGTTAATTTGCACCTGCTAATCTCACCTGTAACTTCTAATCAAACTTCACAGATCCTACCTTTATTTTTAGGGCTCCTTTGGATTGAAGGAGTTGAAAAACAAAGGTATCTGAATCCCAAGGAATTTGCTACTCTATATCCCTTTGGAACATAGGAATCACATCTCGAAAATTCAGATGAAAACTGTTACTTTCCTAAGAGTTCACAGGGAAAGCACATGAAAAAAGAATGAGCTCCGAGTAGACTGAAATGCGAGAGAGAGAATGCAAAGTTTGGAAGAGGTAGAAGCCATTACTCTGCTGCTTGATGCGGCTGCATACCTTGCTGTCGTAGGACTCAGAGGTAAAGTACTATAGTGGGGAGATGGGAGAGAAGAAGAAGAAGATGATGATGAGAAGATGGGGAAAGGTTAAATGCAAAGGGGGCTAAAATATTTGAGTTACTTCTCCCCTCCCTGATCAAATGTGCTTTACTCCTTGGTACTTTTTTTTTATATATTAGTAGTTAGTCTCCCCCCCATTGCATCTAATAAACTCATCAATTCATTTTAGTAAAATGTATTTTCATTTTGAGGAATTATAAAGTAAAAGTAGACATATGATGAAAGTATGAAAGTACACAAACAAGGGGTGTTGGATTGAACTTGAATGATTCAGATCTAAATGGAATCCCACTTCTTGCACTTAGGCCTCGTTTGGCAACTTGAAACCGAAGTGTTTCTACTAGAATCTGAGAGAAACCCAGCCAAACGGGCTAAAACTCGGAACGTTTCTCCTCGGAACATTTCTTTTTTTCCACACCGGGGTTGAATCGCCTTCAACCCCGTTTCTACTAGAATCTGGAACCGTACCAAACGGTTTGCAGAAAGTGATTCTGATTCTACCTGAAACGTTTCTACTAAGAATCTGGAACCGTTTCCGTTTCTACTAGAATCTGGAACCGTACCAAACGGGGCCTTAATGTGTGGAATTTTGTAATTTTTTTAGGGGTTATGTGTAAAACGTGTTTAAGTAGGGGAGGTGGGATTTCACCTAGACCTGGATCATTCAGGTTTGATATAACATCTCTGTTTGTTCAACATCTCTGTTTGTTCAACATCTCTGTATGTTTACTTTTATGATTTCATGATGTATTCACTTTCACGATTCATGGTACGTCTACTTTCACCGTATACTTTCTCTTTTATTTCATGCTTTTTTTTCATTATTTTTCTATGTTTTTCACGTGAACCAATCAAACACCTTTTCCTACCACGTTGTTGTGGTTTCCAATCCTATAACTTCGCACATTCATTCCTTTTTTTATTTCTATGTTTTTCCTATCCTCCACTTTTTTTACTTCTGCATTCGAACGAGGCCAACCGGGATTGAACCTTTATGCACCCGTTGAATATTGAAGATTTGAGTAAAAATAAATTAGCATTTTCCATGCATCGCTACTACTGAAAAACGAATGTAAGGACGATCTAACTTGAGATAGAATTTTTTTTTCGGAGATTGCAGCCAAGCAAAACTTTAACATTCGGAGTCTAAAATGTACATGTGATATAGATGAGAGTACGCAGCATAAGAAGGCTGTGGTTCATGCTTAGCAGACTAGTTGAAAACGACTTCTTAAAAAACTATTAATCATACCAAACAAGATCTACTTAGGGTATCTGCAATGGTGCCACTTCAGCTTACTATAAGGGTGTCAACTCAGCATTTTGCTTAGGTGGATGAGAGAAAAAGAAGAGAGAGATATAGACTGACTACTAACTTATAGTCAGGCTATAGCTGATTCCAAGGCATTTATCACATCTTACATATGGGCCCATATTTAATTTTGTAGCCAATGCTATAGCTAGTCCATTGGAGAGGTTGTCTATTAGCTATCTATAGATGACATGTATATTTTTTATAGCTAGTAGTTGACTACACCATTGCAGATGCCCTTATATGTATGTAAGTTATACACGAGTCGAGGCGATAAGAGCAAGTATAATAAGGTGACATAAGCGGGCTATAAGAGCTGCCACATCATATTTTTGCTTTGTTGGAAGAAAGAGAGGAGAAGAGAGAGAAGAAGTGGGCTATTGTTCAATAGCCAGCTTTAAGCTGGCTATAATACAGATTCCAAAGAAGATGAGAGGATGGATGGGTGGACCATTTATTAATGTGTAGATTGTTTCTACAGCTAACTTATTATATGGGTGAGCTTTTAAACGACTGTGTATGATATGACAACCACATATAGCCAGCAGTGAGCTATATTATTAGCCTTGCTCACGTTGATTGGCGGTAGTAGGTGCATGGGTATGCTCGAACATTTTGACCGATCACATCGTAACTATTTAGAGATTGGAGAGAGAAAATGGTAGGTACAACATATATAATATTGATGCTTCAAGTGGAACATTTTGCACTAGCTCCTCTTTAATCCGAATTGTTTGTGTGTGTCATTACTTTTTAATCGCTTCTTGGCTAACTCCAATGATCCTGGCGTATTTCCATGCGTTTTACCGTGTAAAATTTTGCTTTAGTTTGGCGAGTAAACACCTAATCAGTTCAAATTTTCATTTAATTAGTCTGTTAGTAACCTAATCTCAGAGAGGTGCATTATTTCTGCTAGTAACTTAAGCACATGTATAAAATCTTCTACACATGCAATGAGTATAAAATGTAAGTGTTCCACATGGTTACACATGCAACCGAACCCACACCGGTTTGTATCAAAATTTGAATTTGGCTTGATTGTTTTTACATGACCTCACCGGTTTGTATCAAAATCTGAAATTTTCATTTCTATCAGATCTGACAATCGAGTATTACCATAAAAACAATATCTACACTTGGCTACAATAGTACTCCATCCAATCGTAAATAGTTACTCCCTCCGGTCGTTTTTAGTAGACGTTTTAGCATCCCACCCAAGGTGCATGAAAAGATGACGTTTAAGGTTTTAACATTGACTTTTACCCGGTTTTGCCCCTACCTTGCGAGATGAGGCGACGCTGCATGCAAGCTCACATTGATTAGCCGGTTTTTATTGCACGTAACAACATTTACTCGTAACTTGGCTATGCATCTTCACGAACTTTGATGATGCATGTAGAAAAAAGAGGCCCAAGAAGTGAGGGTGCTAGCCAAAGTGTTTAACCAACTGAGCTAGGCAACATTGTTACTTGTAGAAAAGATATGACATTAATAAGGGTAAAACTGGAAGAATAGCCCCTAATAAACACCATCTTGGTATTGGAGCTGCCCTCTAAAACGTCTACTAAAAACGATCGGAGGGAGTATCATTTTGGATATAAATATAGTAATATTTTTGATGTTTTCGTGTAGGTAACATATATCGTCTGTCGATTTTTTGCAATTGAGACTGGAACTAGATTTACAATTTCATTTAAAAGAGGGCCAAAACCGAGAGAAAAAAGCCTGCATAGGGAATTACATAGACCAAAGCTTCTCATTATTCATCCTCTCAGTGTACTCCTCAATGCACAAAAAAAAAAAAAATCTAATTAGGTAGTGTTTCTTCAAGATTATTCATGCCATTCATGATACCATGTCCTTTTCTTCTTTTGCTCTGGTACAGGCAGAGAAAAACATGTTATCCTCGATCAAGTTTCAAATATCGGATTTAAATTTATCAGGTGATTTTTTATTTTTGATTATCGGCAAAAATCGCTCGAAAATTGTTAGAAATTGCATGGTTTTGAAATCCAATTTTTGAAAAAAAAAATTCAAAAAAAGAAAATATACCAATTTTGACCAATTTTCTCTCGATTTTGATCGGCCAATTGAATGTTTCTTAGAGCTAATTTTGCAAGCGATTTTCTCTCAAGTCTCACATATTATCGTCAAATTTATGTCGCATAATTTTTTTAAATTTTTTTGAATTTTTTGAATTTAACGATCGATGCTAGATGCTGTATCCCATCAATACGTGTGAAAATCATGATTTTTGCGTGATAATCACCGATATTTGAACCTCTATCCTTGACGGATGTGTACGTGCTTTGCAACACATTCTGTAGTAGCCCTCTTTCTTTTTTTTTTCTTCCAAAACTAGCTTTCATACCATAAAATTTGCAAAAATGGACTATTTCCCCACCGCGAAAAGGCTCATCTAATAGAGTGAAAGGACCTCTCGCGGTTGGGGAGTTGGGAAAAAATCTCCCGCGCACGGAGACCGCGGAGACTAGCTCACCCGGGCCCACCACGCACGCTCCCGTGCAAACGCGTGAGCTAGCGCGTCCCCGGTAACGCGACACGCCCCATGCCGCGGTGCCTCGCCCATTGCATGAATATGATTGAACAAATATTGGTACTAAATATAATTCAACAAATATTGGTACTAAATATACTCAAACAAATATTGATACTAAATATAATTCAACAAATATTGCTACTAAATATAATTGAATGGCTCAAAAAGTCTCCAAACTTCGTTTTTTCAAATAATATTCACACCAGAGGCCATAAGGCTATAAATACTAATTATAGGGAAATTTGGGATAAATTTTGTCATTTTTTTTATTTTTTTGAATTTAAATTTGAATTTGAGCAGTAAACCGAACATTTTTTTTTTTCGAACCGGAATAGTAAATTCGAATTTTGTAAAATTCAAATGAATTTGATCGAAAAATGGAACCCTGCTTTAGCCTAATGCGCCTGCGATATTGTGCTTATCTTGTTGTCCCATTGAACAAGTCGAGTAGAACAACAACAAAAGAACAACTCATGCTTTTCTTCTTCGTTTTCCTTGCTATGTTCGATGGACACGCTAGATGTTCTCCTTATCACAACCACCCAATCCATTTGTTAATTTACACCAACCAATAATCGTTTCTCTTGCGAATCGAACAACCAAAGAATTGAGGCAGGCTAGACGGCTAGACTTGTCTCATCGTGATTGAGACATATTTTTTTTTGGCTAGCTTCTCTTATATTTGAGATAGTGTTTGTCATTCTTCTTGTTGTTTTCACGCCTTTATAGTATTTGGTACGAAGCAAACCTTCCTTTGATGATTAATAAGACATCAGACAGGCTTGTTATTTACTTTAAATTCCAACAATTCATGACATGAATGTAAGTTTGTGTCATTCCAACAATTTTCAGAGTTAAGAGTGTCGCGCAAACACACAAAAAATCATCTAAGCTAGTTCAATCCCCAATTTTTTTTCACGGAACTGGTGTGATATGCTCAATTTTGCCTTTTCTTCTAGCACTGGGCCACTGGCTCGATTTAGAACATAAATTTCAGGATTCTGTGTCTCAAAAAAAAAAAATTAGCGGATGCTGAAGGTGTTTATTGCAAAAGTCTATCCAAGTCATGTACAGTGGGCCCTCTGTACATGGGTCCAATTTTGCATGCATCAATCATGCATGGAACTAATAAAACGCCGATAATTTATCAACCACAGGTGAGAAGGTCGAAAATTCAGAAACATTTGGTTGGTTGCTTTCCCAAGTCTGCCTGCAGACTCAATTTGATTCCCAACCACAAAGAGGAACTGAAACGTCATACTCTGGCAATGTAGGAGATTTTGACGGTGAAAACTCATTTAGCTGTCACACCAGTTTACCTCAGTGGACTGAGCGCATAGTCGCTTGATACACCAGTTTAGTTGTCTCATATGGGAAAAATAAATAAAAAACTGATACACACGCCACACGCTGCACGCTCAGGAGATACCGTGTTCTTGCACTTCAATGCTCTTATAATCCTAGATTAAATTTCTTAGTGTGTGTAGAGGACGCGCACATGCGTGAACATGTATGGATTGTGCGTGTCTTTGTACCAAGAAAAATGGAGTTTTGGCTTCTTGGAACAAATAATTCGGAGACAAAGGAGTGTTTGGCTTGTAATTTAGTTTTCTGTTTCACTTCAGCTTTCAGTCAAGAAAAGTTTTGCCTCTATCGCATAATATAATAGCAAGACATGGCGGGATTTACTACAATTTTATGGGCTCGTATCAACATGTGGGTCAATGGGATGCAGCTTTTGGAGCTACTAAGCAAGTTGAAGCCACAAAAGAAGGGTCCCAAAATTTGTTGAAACCGGTTTATTGCCGTCTTGAAAGAAGTTAACACATGGAGACAAAGTGTTCGGCAGAGCAGCTGGAGCCTTGAACCTGTAAGGTAGGTAGGTGGCAGAGCAAGGCCAAACGCCTCCAAAACAATAGCTACGCTGCTCCAAGCCTCCAACTCTCACTAAGCTTTGGCACTATCATGTAGCAACAACGTAGCAAATCGATTAAAAAGAAACAGTGTGCCAAATCAATGATGTACTCGCAGGCACTGTAGCATTGTTTATGCTGTAACAGGAATCGGAACCTTGCCGACTAGTAGACCCTTGGATTGTCCATGCAACAGTAACTGTTAGGTCTCGTTGATCTTTTGCTAATCATTTTTTTTAAGATAATGGAAGATTATACCTCTCGATCTCTGCATTATGAGATATACATAGTCAATCAATTATTATATTATGCGATTAAACGTCTGTGAAAAGAAGGATGCAAATATGTTCGATAGAAAAGTTGCATCAAGCCAAAGTATATAAAACAAAAGGTCTCAATCTACACAGCGTGTTACTTATTCTCTACCTATGCCTGATAAAGAGGTCTCTTACTACCGTCTCCGTTGATTTGCATCCCAAAGACACCACCTCTTGGGCATCTTGAGACTGCAGCACATACCACAAATACAACTAACTGATGCATATGAAAATAACCTGCTGGGACAGGTAAGAGGCGATAACCGGTTGGTTACCGTCGATTTTTTTTTATCCTTGTAATTTTTCTAAAAACCCTGCAAGTAGTTACTTATTTGGTGGAGTGAGATCTTTAATATGGAGATGGAAATTGCATACACAAGTAGTTACTTATTTGGTGGAGTTAGATCTTTAATATGGAGATGGAAATTGCATACAAGGTTGCGCAAAATCCAAGAGCTCCACTCCAGGCCTTGATCTATCTCTAACCTAAATGCATTGGCAATTTCGTGTTTTCGCTTTGCGTAAAATGGTATATATATATATTTTTTTTGAAAAGCAATAAAATGGTATATCTTGGTGCCAATAATTTATTGCCCCATCTGGTTGGTTGGTTTTTCCTTCATGTGCATCAGAGATCATGTGCAGTGTGACCACATCTACAGCATGCACAGACTGCTGCCATGTTATCCAAATGTGACTTTCCAACTGGTTCTTACGAACATGTGCATAAACTTGGCAACCAAAGATCCTCAAGCAGGAAACTTCTACTAGTCAAATCACCTTTTACTTCTTTGGCCGTTTCAGTACGAGTAGTTTGCTCAACAATTTGTACCAGACCGCAATTCTGTAATATGCGGTAAACACATGAACTCACTTAACTTCAAGGTTTTAAATTTCGTTTTTGATTCACATCTTGTCACCCTTCGAAATCCGGAATTTCGACGAAACCTCATTATTTCGGACAAAATTCAGACAAAATCTAAAAAAAAAAAATCAAATCAGAATGTTTTGAACCAAGATCTCGTCGGGATTGACCAAGATCTCGGCAAAATTCAACCAAGTGAAATGGTCGAAACGATGTTAACAAATTTTAATTTTTTTTTTGATGGTTCTAACATGTCACTAATGTTACCATAAAAATTTCAGATGATGATTAAGCCTGAGAAATTTTTAAAAATTCTGACAGTACTACTGTCCTGTGAAAAGCTAACTGACAAATTTCAACCGAATGAAAATGGTGCAAATCATGTTAAGAAATTTTAAAAAAGTTTGTGGGTGGTCCTAACACATCATTAATACTTGTATAAAATTTTAAAATAATGATAAAGCATAAGATATGTTCAAAAAATTCAGCCGGTGCTATTGAAGACTGATCAATAAATTTCAAGCGTCATAAAAAAATGATTAAAACTAAATTAAAAAAATTCTGAACTGGGATTGACTGAGTCAACCTTGCCAGGTACGGAACTTTTGTCTCTTTCTTGCCTATTAGCTGCAGAGATCACGTGCAGCTAGCAGATCAATGCCAGTCTTTGTCGAGATTCGGTAGGATCGGTTTGACGTTGTTGCAGCTACTGATTCCGTCTAACCTTACATTTTATTTTGATGTATATTCAAATGACGAAAATATTTTAATTATTATCTCTAATCACTATATTTAATATATATATATATATATGCAAAAAAAATATTATGTAAATCTGGATATTTATTACATGTATAAAAAGAACATCACACTAACTCGTATTGCAATATAAAATAGATTATATATTTATAGATAAGATCATTTAAAAAATACGTCTAATAAACCTGAACAGAGGAAATAGGTTTAACAATTTTAAGTCAAAATTTGCCTTAGTTGTACTGATTAAAATGGAGAGGAATCTTTGAAGTTCGAAGATCTCTTAGCATCTGAATCTGAATGCTAATATGCAGTATTTGAATATGATCCTTCTCACAATTGTTTCAAGGTTGTTCCTAATGGGGACAGTGGTGAATCCTGGATGAAAATAGAGGGTGTGTTTAAAATATTAAACTAAATTTAGGTAAACATACTAAACGTAGTATTGTATAGCGAAAAGTTTGAAATTAATACATGAATTAAAGATAAACATAACAGAAAAGCAAAAAATACAATGAAAGAAAGTTTCTCGGTAGAAGCTAATAGAAATGCATCCAAAAACACATTAATATGTGTCCAAAGTGATATGTGTATCAAAATTTGCAAAATCAGTGGTACTATCGTGAAGTGTAAATGATTATGAATAATCAAAATAAAAAACATACCACTAAAAAACTAGCTTGAATAATGTGGCAAATTCATTCTACAAGTATTCATGCCTTGGAAAATGTTTTTATTATTCTAGTATCATCAATGCTTGTAAATATCTCTCGCTCAGTGTAGTATTATTGTAAATCTATGAATAAATAATACAACTATATTACTACTATACAATTTAAATAGTAAAGACTTAATATAAGTATTCAATGTTGACCGTTGAGTGTTGTCAGTTGAGCAATTAACAAATTACATTTGTCGGCATTTGGCAGCAACAACACCAGCTCACAATAACCAGCCAACCAGACACTAGCACCATCCTAGCAACAAGCAAGCACATCACATGAGCACAGTCAGCAGCTCACTCGCTCGGTCGCTCCTAGTTCCTCTATTAGCAGGGTTCACAAAACCATTTCGAAGGCGAATTTCGCTAGTCCGGCGATACCGGTTTTCGCGAAAAACCGCGCGAAAACCGCGAAAAACCGAACGGTGCACAATTCCAAACCAATTTGAATCCGGGTCAAACTCACACGAGAAAACCGCGGTTTTTGACGAAAAACCGCTTGCGACCAATTGAATGTTCTTCGAAAACGATTTTCAGCGGTTTTTCACGAAAAACCGGACACATAATTTTTTTCAAATTTTCAAGAATTTTTTTGAATTAGATCGGTTTACCAAGCGGTTTTGGATCTCGAACCGGAGCGGTAAGGTCGGTTTTCGACCGATTTTTCGCGGTTTTGTGAACACTGACTATTAGTCACTCCCTCCGTCAGTCTATCCCTCAGCTCATTCACTCACTCCTACCACACCACTAGTTACCAGGCACCACACCAGTGCAGCTAGCGCCTAGCAGTGCTCCCTTAGTTGCTACTTCATTGGTTCCTCCGTCTCGGTAGGCTCCCAGGGGTCCCTCGCGTCCTCGGTTCTCCTCCCTCCAGCTGACTCCCTCCCCCACTTCCTCAACTCACGGCGATGACCGGCATCACCGGCCACTCTAGCCGCCTCCATGGCAGCGCCCTAGGCCCTCCTTCCCTCAGCGAGTCGGCGGCTCGGTGACGCCCTAGGGCTCGGGCCCTCCATAGCTCCTCCCCTCGGTGGCTCGGTGCTCCAGCCCGGCTTCCCCGCATCAAGCTGTGCTACCACCTACTAGGTGCGTGGATTTGAGGATTTAGGGGATTGGATCTGTGGATATTACTTGCTAGGCACGGTTGGACCTTGTGGGCTTGGACAAAGGCTCACTTCTTTCTTCCTATGTTTGTTCTTCCTCACCGAACCGAGTCCATGGTCTTCGCGTTAGGAGTGTTATTGGTGCTTAGCAAGGTTGGGTGGTGGGGGGGGGGTTGTATCGGTGCCGCTGTGGAGGGTGGGCTCTAGCCTGATAGAGCCTCCCTGCTGGACGCCCCTTAATGGGGACACTGAATGCTTTTTAATGCTACTAAACCAATGTTAAAAATACTGGCGAAATTTTGACAAAATCTCAAATTTTGGTCCCCCGAGATTTATAATCCTGGTGGAATAAAAAATTTAAATTGCTACAGTGATTTCAAAAAAATCACTGGAATTTTGGGAATGTTGACCATATTTCTACTTGTTTGGATCGGATTCTATTGTTTTTGGGTCGGATTTGGAGCCAATTTGTTGGAGAATTCTAATGCCATTTATAAGGAATATATCTAAAAACTTTGCAATGAACTCAACAAAAAGCTTAGCTCAGTTTGTCACATAGCATAGCCAAGCCACGACTCCTAGTCCCGCTTCAATTTTTTGCTAGCTTTAATAGCAAGCCAAGCAAAAAAAATTTAATTGTGTTGCCATCTGAGGATAGGACTCGAACCGTGCTCTGAGACAATAGGCTTAAACTCGCACTGGAGACCAACTTGGTCACCCTAAACTTCCCACAACAAAGGGACTCGAGTTCGAGTTCTGGCATCCAAGATTTTTTTTTATAGCAGGTATATATGTTAATTGTATTCTTATAGACAATGACATAAGGTGTGTGTAGCTCAATTGGTTTGGTCCTCGCTTAGTGCGCAGGAGGTATCTCGGCCAACGTTGGCATTTTTTGGAGAAAAAACAGTAGCATCTAAAATGTAAAAAAAATTGGTGTTGAGAACTTGAGAGTGCAGGGGTTCGAACCCGCGCCCTCACGGGCGGCGTTAATGAAAGTTGAGCTAACAACCTAGAGGGATGGGGGGTGAATAGGTGTTTAAAAATTTAAACTGAAATAATAGCAGCGAAAAACAGATCGGAATGTCCGAAAAGATTATCGGAACTTCCGATTCAAAATCGAAACTTCCAATGGTACTATCGGAGTATCCGATCAGTTCAGAGAGTAGGGAGAATCTAAACGAATTGAATCAAAATGTAATTTGGTTCCTACTCAATTCTAGCATGGGTAGATATCAACAATTTAAACAAAGCTAGTCACTTAGATAAGGCAAATTTCACAATTAAAAGAGATAACCAAAAGGGGAGATGCGGTGAATTTGTTCCCGAAGTTCGGATCCTTGAGGGGATCCTACGTCTCCATTGAGGAAGCTCGGTCGCACTTGAGCCGGGTCTATTTCAACCCTATTACTTGCCAATCTTGGTCACACTTGAGATTAGGCTTCACTTTTGATTTCTTCCCTTTCGAAGGCGAAATCGGACCTTCACAAACTTTCTCACAGCACACCACAATCCTTGGTGGCTCGTGAGCAATTCCTAGCCGTCTAGGAGTCCTCAACCTCCAAGAGTAACAAATGCAACGTGAAATCGATCTTGAAAATGAACTCTAGTGCTCAAGATGAATGACTCTAGCTATTGCTCTTAGCACTAGATCTTTTTTTCACACCTCACTCTCTAATAGATCATTAAGATCAAAGAGGAAGGGAAAAAGGCAACAAGAATGTGTATTGAATGCTCAAGGTGCCCAGCCAAAAAACTAACCTCTTAAATGAGGAGGTAGAGGGGTATTTATAGGGGGAGGTAAAAACTAACCGTTATGCCTTCATTCAGCCACATATCGGAACTTTCAAACTCAACATTGGAATATTCGATATGGCTAAAGTTCCAGAAAATACAAACCCCAACGGTCAAAATAATACACATCGGAACACCCGATATCCATGATCGGAATGTCCGATGTGCCAGAGAAGCACCTTTGAAGAAACTTCTTGAAAAGTTTCTAAGTCTGTATCAGAACTTTCGATACAGCGATCGAAACGTCCGATCTGTCCAGAGAGCACCCCTTTTAGATTTTTCCCTGATCAGAACATCTGATCCTTGCAATCGAAAAATCCGATCTGTCCAGAGAAGGACCTTTTCCACTCTAAGCTTAATCGGAATATCCGATCCAATTTATTGGAATATCCGATCTACGTAAATGGGCTTCGGACAAAGAGACAACTAGACACCAGAACTTCTGGTGTATCGGAACATCCGAACAATGATCAGAACATTCGATCCAAACTGAAATAATTGACCCGTTGAATGTGCTGTGACTCGTGTCTCTCAACAATTTTAGCTAGCATTCATCTGAACATAGAGACATATCCTTGATCAACTACGTTGCATCCCTATTAATAGTATGGCATACCTATTGACTCAACATAAATGTAAATCAAATCGAAGTGACGTTGTTTTTCTTTCTTCTCATTTTATGGGATCACCAACGTCCGTAGATGATCTTACTTTGGGACTTTCACCTGTTTATAAACTCATTGAACACATCAGTCCCTTGATCGTTTGTCATTAATCATCCAAAACACACTTAGAGGCCTAGATGCACTTTCAATCTTCCCCTTTTTGGTGATTGATGACAACCTGATTAAAGCTTACAATAGATATGAATATGAACAATTTGTGAATGCAATAAGATATAGTGAGCCCCCCCCTAAATATGTCACATGCACATTTTAGCGAGAAAAAGTGAGAGCTCCCCCTAAATCCTTGCATTCGAGGAGATTTACAAGAGTTATGTAAATATGTGATATGGCATGTAAACACACACGAGTGACATAATAAGCAATTTAGACAATTATCCAACCATTATCCAAACATAACTCATAGACATAGTGAGCAATTTAGACAAACTAAAGACAAACCAAGTCCAAACACAAGTCATAAGAGTTCACATGACCCAAATGACCCTACAAGAGTTCATGGATAGATTAAGCTTTTCTTTCCCCCTTTGGCATCAAGCACCACAAAAGGTAAAGAAAAGGAAAATAGAATATCTACTCGGACTCCTCTGATCCGGACTCCTCGGCGTAGTCCTTAAAATTGGACTCTTCAGCAGCCAGGGCAAAAGGATCCTCGATCTCATCCTCGTCCTCTCCATCATTTGAGCAAAGGTAGATTTAGATGCCTCTGAATGTCTTTGAGTCTCTTCGTATTCTTCTCGTTCGCCGTTGCATTGCTTTTGCATAAGCAGAAGATAGATTTCAAGGCGCGAAGTACTGGCAAGGAAGAAGATGCACCAGGAGCTGAAGACTCAGGAGTAGCAGCAGATGAAGAAGTACCATGTCTGGTAGATGGCTGACTGGCTCGCTGAGCTAGGGCTTTGATCACCCTAATCTGCACTCCAGTGTGCTTGACATCACATTCAAATTGTTTCTTCGTAACTTGCTCAATCATATGCATAATGTATGGAGCGTATCCACAGCTCCTTTTAGGCTCCAGAGAGGTAAGTCTGATTTTATTCCAAATGAAATCAAACACATCAAAGGGTCTCTGTCCCTCCTGCATCTTGCTCAGCAAGTTCCTCGTAAAAGATAGCACATGGGATGCATCTCCCTCCTTGGGGGCTAGAGTTTTCCTGAACAGTCTGTTTAGTGAAACAAAGAAGGGCTTCATGCCCTTGGTATTACCAAGCTCAAACTCTGCATCCTCTTTATATAGAAAATTGATGTTGGTTGCAACTAAGGTGGTCTCATTATGAATTTCATCTTTATCTTTAGCATCTGCCTCAGTGAAACCAAGAATTCTAGCAAACTGAGTGTATGAGACCTGATGCCATCCGCTGCATTATGGGGGCTCTAACTCTGGAGATGTAGAGCGTGGCATAGAATTGGGCAATGATTTCAGTGTTTCAATCATGCTTGAAGCCCATTATCCTCTTAGTCCATGTCCTCTCACAAGCTTCTATGACTTCACTGAATACTTCATTACCAGCCTCTGTCATATAGTCCCAGTCAACCCACTGCATTGGCGTCACTGAACTCTTCCATGGCAGAATGACAATCTCATAGCAATCTTGTTGAAAGAAAGTCCAGAAATGATAGTCTGTCGAGAACTGAGGTTCTCTCCTTGGGTTCTCTTCCCGTGCCTTTCGCACTTGTGCTGCCTTGCCCTTGTAGTTTACCGGCTTCCTCACCAGCCGTTGAGATCGTTTAGGTTTCTTAAGCATTGGCATTCTCCTGTCGACAGCTGGCTGTGATGATCCTGCAATTTCTTTGCCTTTCCTGGAAGGCAAAGGTGCTCCATGAGCCACATTCACTGTTTGAGCTACTTGAGAAGGTTCATTGATAGAGATGCCACCTGTATGTCTTTCTCTGGTTGCTACTCTCTTTGTGCGAGTTCCCATCGGAGTCTTTCTTTTATATGTTTGAGAAGTGTCCAATCGAAGCTTTTTTACTTAGTTTGTCTCCTAGATTTGGATCCATCTCAAATATGCCTGACACAAGATTTGAGTGACGACACAGATAATAGATAGATTCTAAAGGAAACCTGGATTTTTGAGCTCTCTGCCTAAATCGGATGTTCCGATTTCTAATCGGAAGTTCCGATAATATCCGAAGTTTCGATGGCAAAGATCGGAGTGTTCGATATTTGCGACCTAGCAACAAAAATCGAAGATTTCTTTCGATTGAACTGATAGAACACGGTAAAACTCTAGATTGAGCAACTACAGATGTAGATCAATGATTCTACCGAAAGGATTTGACAAGAGAAGCGAACAGAATTGAAATCTAAGAAATGAACCCTAGGATTACCTTGAGAATGAAGTGATTGAATCGACTCGGAGAATGAGAGTTCCTCGCGACAGAGGATCATCCTTGGAGAAGATCGGAGGTTCCGGACGATCGAAAACTCCAAGCACCGACAAAATCGAAAAGTGGAGAGAGACCTCGAGAAAAAGATGCAAAAGGACAAATAGGAAAAGTGAACATGTCACTTTCTTTAAGGATTGCGCACATATCGGATGTTCCCATACGTACACTAATCCAGAAACATCGGAGGTTCCAATGTTCAAATCGGATTTTCCGAACAGATAGTTTTTTTTTCAGATATCGGAAGTTCCAATTGTTAGATCAGATATTTCGATGAGTTTAAACTTCCAGCAGATCGAGAACTGAGATACGAATCGGATGTTCTGATATGGGCATCGGATGTTCCAATGCATTGAATTTTCCAGCTGAGTGGAAAGAAGGATAGGATCTTTAAGAGGAGGTTGAGTCACTTGGTCATGCGAACATTTAGACATCACTCCACTTGTGATCTGCAAGCAATCAAGCAATCAAAACAATGAACACAAATAGATTGACTTAAAATAAAGATCCAACTTAAATCATTTTCAAAAATACACAAGCATTTTGTAAACATTTTATTTCGAAATCAATTGGATAAATAACAACCAATGTATGCAAGCGATCAAGCCAAATTTTGATACTCAAGGATATTTAACTCATTCTTTAGCTCGCAAAAGCAGCGTTCATCTAGAGGCTTGGTGAAAATATCGGCTAATTGTTTTTGGGTTCTCACATAGGTAATATCGATATCTCCTTTAAGTGAGTGATCTCTAATGAAGTGATGCCGGATGTCAATATGTTTAGTTCGAGAATGTTGGACAGGATTGTTGGCTATCTTTATGGCACTCTCATTGTCACACAAAAGTGGAACTTTGTTCATGTTGAGTCCATAATCCCTCAAAGTTTGCCTCATCCAAAACAATTGAGCACAACAACTTTCTGCGGCAATATTTTGGGCTTCGCGGTGGATAGAGCTATGGAATTTTATTTCTTGGAGGACCAATACACTAAGGATCTACCTAAGAATTGACAAATCCCCGAAGTGCTCTTTCTATCCACTTTGCAACCTGCATAGTCGGCATTGGAATAGGTAATGAGATCAAATTCGAATCCTTCAGGATACCAAAGCTCTAGGCTTGGTGTGTGGACTAGATATATATAAGGATACTCTTTACGGCTACTAAGTGACACTCTTTCGGCGCGGCTTGAAACCTTGCACACATGCATACACTAAGCATAATATCAGGCCTAGATGCATAAAGATAAAGTAATGAACCTATCATAGACCGACATACCTTTTGATCAACCGAGTTACCTTCTTCATTTAGGCCGAGATGTCCATTTGTCTCCATGGGAGTATGAATTGGCTTGGAGTTCTCCATGTCAAACTTCTTGAGCATATCCTTGATGTACTTCGTTTGACATAGGAATGTTCCTTCCTTGAGTTGTTTGATTTGAAATCCTAGGAAGAACTTTAACTCCCCCATCATTGACATCTTAAACCATTTAGTCATCAACCTACTAAACTCTTCATAAAAGTTTTTGTTAGTATAGCCAAATATAATGTCATTGACATATATTTGTCATACAAATAAATCACCATCAATATTTTTAGTGAAGAGAGTAGGACCGGCTTTACCAATTACAAAACCCTTTTTGACAAGAAAGTCACTAAGGCATTCATATCATGCTCTAGGTGCTTGCTTAAGCCCATAGAGCGCCTTATGGAGTTTGTAGATATGCGAAGGGTTCTTGTGATCTACCAAGCCCGGGGGTTGCTCCACATATACCAATTCGGAAATTGGTCCATTTAAAAAGGCACTCTTGACGTCCATTTGATAAAGCTTGAAATCATGGTGAGTAGCAAATGCCAGTAATATGCGAATTGATTCTAATCTAGCAACGGGAGCATAAGTCTCACCAAAATCCAAACATTCGATTTGAGTGTACCCTTGAGCAACCAATCTTGCTTTGTTCCTTGTTACGATTCCATTTTCATCTTGTTTGTTGCGAAAAACCCATTTGGTTTCAATCACATTTTGATTGGGTCTTTCTACCAATGACCATACCTTGTTTCTCACAAAGTTGTTCAACTCTTCTTGTATAGCCATTACCCAATCTGGGTCTCTAAAAGCGTCATCAACCTTCAAAGGCTCCAAAGAAGACACAAAAGAGTAGAATTCAAAAAAATTGGATACTCTAGAGCGTGTCGTTACCCCCTTTTGGATATCACCAAGGATATTGTCGACGAGGTGATCCCTTTGGATGCTTTGATGAACTCTTGGATGTGGCGCTTGAGATTGGTGTTGTATTGGCTCGGTTTCTTCAACTTGATCATCTTCTATCATCTTCTATGAGTTTGCTTGAGTCATATTGGGTTTGATCTTGATCTCGAGTTGAAGTTGGTGGCTCCACTTGAGTTGAAGAAATGTGTTGATCTTCCGATAATTGAGGCTTCACTTCCCCGATTGCCATATTCTTTATTGCAATGCTAGGTACTTCCTCGTTTTCTAGCACATTTAGATCAACTTGCTCTACTTGAGAAACATTAGATTCATTAAATGTTACATCTCTCGCTATTTCAACACAACTGGTAGTTTTGTTGAAAACACGATAGGCGTAGGCATTTGATCCATAACCAAGCATAAAACCTTCATCAATTTGAGGTGCAAACTTAGAATTTTTGGGCTTCTTGTTTAGAATAAAGCATTTACTCACAAAAACTCTAAATTAAGATACATTTGGTTTGTTACTGATTAGGAGCTCATAGGCGGTCTTCTTCAAGATTTTGTGAAGATAGAGCCGGTTGATAGCATGACAAGTAGTGTTGAAGGTTTCCGCCCAAAATTGATTTGATGTCTTGTATTCATCAAGCATCGTCCTTGCCATCTCTATCAAAGTCCGGTTCTTCCTTTCAACCACCCCATTTTGTTGAGGAGAGTATGGGGTCGAAAACTCGTATTTTATCCCTTCTTCATCAAGAAAGTCCTCAAATTGAGTATTCTTGAACTCACTTCCGTTGTCGCTTCGAATCTTTTTGATCTTCACTTCAAATTTGTTTTGTGCTCTTCTTGCAAACTTCTTGAATATTCCTTGTGTCTCACTCTTTTCATGCAAGAAGAAAACCCAAGTGAAACATGAAAAATCATCTACAATGACTAAACCATACTTGTTACCTCCGATGTTTATATAAGCAATGGGTCTGAAGAGATCCATGTGTAGAAGTTCTAATGGTCTTGTCGTCATCATGACATTCTTGGCGGGATGATGTGCTCTAACTTGCTTCTCGGCTTGGCATGCACTACAAATTCTATTTTTCTCAAACTCAACATTAGTTAGTCTATTTATGTGCTCCCCATTTAGAAGCTTATCAAGATTCCTCATGCCAGCATGGGGTAGTCGGCGATGTCATAACCAACCCATGCTAGACTTTGCAATCAAGTATGTTTGAAGTTTAGCTCTATTTGAGTTGAAGTCAACTAAATAGAGTTTACCCTTAAAAAATCCTTTGAAAGCTATCGAGGAATCGTCTCTTCTAAAGACGGTCACATCCACATTAGTAAACAAGCAATTGTATCCCATCTCACAAAGTTGTGACACGGATAATAAATTGTAATTCCAGGATCTAACTAATAGAACATTTGAAATATACTGATCATTTGAGATAGCAATTTTACCCAAGCCCATGACCTCACCCTTACCATTGTCACCGAACATAATTTTCATATTATGATCCTTTCTTATCAAAGGATAAGAACATGATCTTCTCTCCGGTCATGTGGTTTGTACAACCACTATCAAGCACCCAACTTGATCCGCCGGAGAAGTAATCCTACAAAAGCAAGTTAGGTCTTGATTTTAGGTACCCAAATTTTCTTGAGTTCTTGTATGTTAGTTATCAAGACTTTGGGTACTCACACCCTTTTCTTAGCAATTTCATTTGAGTTATGGGTACCAACAAAATGATCAATCATTTTACCACGGTGGTTCCTTTTCAAAACATATGAGGCATAGAAAGTAGCGTGAGATGTATAGTGTTGAGGATGCTGCTTTGCCTCTTGCTCCGTCTTGTTGACTTGTGTGGTGGTTGTTTGTTGTTTGCCACTTTCCTTGACAAACCTTATACATTCTTTACCTTTCACCACCACACGATCATTTTCTTTGCCTTTAAACTTATGAAATCCTAGCCCTTACTTGTTCTTATTTCCTTGACCATTGATGGTCTTATATAGGGCATTTTTGGATTGATAAGTCTTGATACATCCTTGCATTCAATCTATCATTCTCACTCTTTAGCACTTGCACAAATTGAGAGTTAGTAGCATAAGCATTAATATCAATATTATAGCAACGAGAACATCCATTGCTAGTGGAAGGAATAGTAGCCATGGATGCATCATTAGAAGAGGAGATGCTGTCATTGAGAGAATCAAGTTGCACTTCAAGAGCTTTATGATTGGCTTCTAAACTAGAGACATTTTTTTGGAGTGATTCATTTGAGTTTTTTGGCATAGTAATTGAGTTGTTAGCCAAGTCAAGATTTTTGGTTAATAACTCAATTTTCTCCTTTTCTTTAGCAAGGAGCTTCTCAAGAGCAAGATTTCTCTTCTTTTCAAGAATGAGCAAATCTTCTTGCTTATCAAGAGTCTCCTCCTGGCCTTCTATCCTTTTCATTAGCTTGTTTATCTTTGCTATAGTAGATTTATTCAAGTCACAAAATAAGGCATCATCATCATCAATATCCTCATCACTAATATATATTTCACTATCACTACAAAGAGGTTTTGATTTAGGCATTACCTTGTGCCCTTTCTCCATTAGACAAACGGGTGAGTCGTTGTCGTTGTCGCTCATGTCACCAAAGAGTGACTTTGTTGAAGGAGTGACTTCAATGGCAATGGTCGCAGCCCCTTCATCGTCGGAGTCGGAGTCGTTTGAGTCCCACTCCTCACCAATGTGAACGCGTCCTGAGTACTTGTAGGCTTTGCTCTTGTTCTTTTTTAGCGGCTCACTTTTCTTATGTTCGTTGTTCTTCTTCTTGGGGCAATTGGCGATGAAGTGTCCCACTTAACCACACTCATAGCAAGCTCTCTTTGTGTTTCTTTTTCTTCTTGGCTTGTCATAGTAGTTCCTCTTGTATGCCGAAGTTATCATTCTTGAGGAACTTCTTGAATTTTCTCACAAATAGAGCCATGTCTTCTTCATCTTCACTATCATCTTCGCTCGTACTTGAATTATCTTTCTTGCTTGCCTTCAATGCGATCTCCTTTGGCTTGGCACTTGAGCTTTGCTTTGCAAGATTTTTGACTTCTTTAGCTTCTTCTTCCATAAGCTCATGTGATAGGATTCTTCCTAACACGTCGTTTGGTGAGAGCCTTTTGAAGTCCTTCCTCTCGCGGATGAGGGTCACTAGTGTCGAGTTTCTTGGAGCCAAAGCTCTCAACATTCTTTTCACTACCACATGATCCGTCATATCTGTGCTTCATAATCCTCGGATCTTGTTAACAAGGAGCATCAAGCGATCATACATTTGTTGAGGAGTTTCGTCGTCATTCATGACAAACCTCCCCAACTTCCCTTCGAGTAGCTCTATCTTTGACTCTCTCACACTTAATATTCCTTCATGAGCAACTTGGAGAGTGTCCCATATTTCCTTCGCTTCCTCAAGTCCATCAACTTTGTTAAACTCCTCGAGACTCAAGGCGCCAAGCAACACGCTTGCGGCTTGCGCATTGCGATGGATATTTTGCTCTTGTTCTGGTGTAAGCTCCATGTCTTCGTCTGGCAAGTCTAAACCTGTGCATACAATCTTCCACACACTTGGATGAAAAGACATTAGATGCATTTTCATTTTGTGCCTCTAAGGAGAAGTGTGTTTACCATCGAAGAATGGTACACGCCCGGATGGCGCAGTGATGTATGAATGCGATGAAGATGAATTCATTCTGTCGTAGTTGAAAGGAATTTCAACTCCCTGGTTCTATGTAGATGTTCCACCTTCTTTCTTTTTGCCAGAGGCACCTTCTCCGGACTTTGGGCTCTCTGGATCTCACGGTAAGACTACTTTCAACCCGTGCCAGCCATCTCATTCCCTTCAAGCGGTTAAGCCTTCAAGAAGGTTTGGTTATGGTACCAATTTAAAGTTGAGCTAACAACCTAGAGGGGGGTGAATAGGTGTTTAAAAATTTAAAGTGAAATAATAGCAGTGAAAAACAGATCGGAATGTCCAAAAAGATTATCGGAACTTCTGATTGTAAATCGAAACCTCCGATGGTACTATCGGAGCATCCGATCAGTTCAGAGAGTAGGGAAAATCTAAACGAATTGAATTAAAATGCAATTTGGTTCCTACTCAACGCTAGCACACGTAGATATCAACAATTTAGACAAAGCTAGTCACTTAGATAAGGCAAATTTCACAATTAAAAGAGAGAGCCAAAAGGGGAGATGCGGTGAATTGGTTCCCGAAGTTCGAATCCTTGAGGGGATCCTACATCTCCGTTGAGGAAACTCAGTCGCACTTGAGCTGGGTCTATTCCAACCCTATTCCTCGCCAATCTCGATCACACTTGATATTAGGGTTCACTTTTGATTTCTTCCCTTTTGGAGGCAAAATCGGACCTTCACAAACTTTCTCATGGCACACCACAATCCTTGGTGGCTCATGAGCAACTCCTAGCCGTCTAGGAGTCCTTAACCTCCAAGAGTAACAAATGCAACATGAAATCGATCTTGAAGATGAACTCTAGTGCTCAAGATGAATAACTCTAGCTATTGCTCTCAGCACTAGATCTCTTTTTCACACCTCACTCTCTAATAGATCACTAAGATCAAAGAGGTAGAGAAAAAGGCAACAAGAATGTGTATTGAATGCTTGAGGTGCCCAGCCAAAAAGCTAAGCTTTTAAATGAGGAGGTAGAGGGGTATTTATAGAGGGAGGTAAAAACTAGCCGTTATGCCTCCACTCAGCCACATATCGGAACTTTCGAACTCAACATCGGAATATTCGATATGGCTAAAGTTCTAGAAAACACAAACCCTAAAGGTCAAAATAATACACATCGGAACATCCAATATCCATGATCGGAATGTCCGATGTGTCCAGAGAAGCACCTTTGAAGAAACTTCTTGAAAAGTTTCTAAGTTTGTATCGGAACTTCCGATACAGCGATCGGAACGTTCGATCTATCCAGAGAGCACCCCTTTTAGATTTTGCCCTGATCAGAACATCCGATCCTTGCAATCGGAAAATTCGATCTGTCCAGAGAAGGACCTTTTCCACTCTAAGCTTAATCGGAATATCCGATCCAATTTATTGGAATATCCGATCTACGTAAATGGGCTTCGGACAAAGAGACAACTAGACACCAGAACTTCTGGTGTATCGGAACATCCGAACAATGATCAGAACATTCGATCCAAACTGAAATAATTGAGCCGGTGAATGTGTTGTGACTCGTGTCTCTCAACAATTTTAGCTAGCATTCATCTGAGCATAGAGACATATCCTTGATTAACTACGTTGCATCCCTCTTAATAGTACGACAATGACACTACGGAATGATGGTATGAGACATTTTCGATTTCGGCATTAAGGTACGATTTTTGTATCGGGAGTTTCGGCCTTTCTGGGGGAGAATTTGGGCCTTCCGGGGGAGTTTGGGCCTTGGGGGATCTAGCTTGGGCCTTGGGGGACCATTGTGGGCCGAAGGTGGGGGGAGAAATAGCCCGTATGGAGGAGGTTTTGGGCAGCAAGGCTGCTGCCCTAAGTTCCATGCGCCCCACCCCCTCTCCACCAACCCTAGCCGCCACCTCCCACCTCCCTCTAGCCGTGCGCCCCCTCCCCTCCATCTTGCGCCTCCCCCACCACCCCCTAGCCAGCCCTAGCTTGGCCCCCTTCCCCTCCATTGCTGCCACTTCGTCCCCTCCGTTGATCTCCGCGTGGCGAAGGCTTGCGACCGAGAGGATCCGGCGATTGGAGGGAGTTCGTGGCCGGGAGATGAGTTTTCGTCGGTTCGTCGTTCGTCGGGATAAGGTATGGTGATGGGAAACCGTTGGGGAGGATTAGGTGCTGTGCTAGTGGTGATTTTGGTTCTATTAGTTCAAAAGGATGTGCTGCAACTAGTTAGTGTTGTTGAAAAACTAGAATTGTGGGGTGATCTGTCTCGGGCATATTGGACGTCCGACCTAGGGCTTGCGTTTTGGCAATTTTAGAGGCGTTTACTGATCAGCCGGCTATTACGAAAGTTGTAGATAATTTAATTATATTTCAGTGGACACCAAGAACACGAAATTCGATTCAACCGTTTAAAAGTTATGGCTATTTTACTAAACGCTATCAAATTTGTGATGTGATTGGGACAGATCGTGTTCATTTGTAGATTAGACAATTTTAGAGGCCGAATCAGTCTTCGCAAATACTTAGAAAAAGTTGGGGAATTTTCTAATCTTCGATAAAATATAGTCGTTTACTTGATTTGGAGTCTTAGAACTCAAGTTATGCTAATTGGAAGCCCGCTGACCCGACGGGACAAATTCTCTGTTATCGGGTTTTAGGAGTAGTTTGCGAAGTCGGGGTAGATGAGCGTCCTTGTACTGTTTTGTGGGCAAGTTTTGAGTGTGTTGTACCTATGTGCAGGTGGTGTGACCCCGGGAGTTCCCTCAACCTCTCGCCACTCCGTCGCCCACAGTTGAAGGCAAGTGTATTGGGATGGGTTTGGGTATTGGATGGTTATTAGACTTGCATATGTGCAATATGGCTACATGATGTGTTAACTTGCCATGCTTGATATTTGCTTATGATATGATGCACATGGTTACATATTGGTTATGAAATTGTTGTATTAAATGTTTATGCAAGTTTATAAATGTTCATGTCATATGTGCATTCATAATGGAAGAGGCGTCTCATTCTGATGCGGGCCTCTGTGTTCACACGTAGTGAACACGAAATACCTACCTCGTAGTCCCATCCACGGTTGTGTATGGGAGCGAGTCAGTAAGAGTAGGCACCCTCCATCTACGGGATGGAAGGGGAAAGAGGGTGCACGCCGACGGGTGTGCACTCGGCAATACCGGTATGTGCTTCGAGGAGACATGTGCATTGCATTGCAAATATGATGATGTTAATGAGATGTATACAATGTGAATATAAAATGGTTATGATGTTGAGTGAGATGTAGTGATGATGGTATTGAAACTGTTTTCTTGTTTCATTGCAATATACTTGCTGAATGATGAACTCATGTTTGTGTTTTATGATGTTTTAGGTACCATGAAACCGGCTTGCGGAAAAAGGGCTTAGCGACACACCTTCACATAGCGTCATTCATTTAGACAACTACATTATACCTTTCGTAGTTGTGATAATAAGTTTATTGCGCTGTCGCTTGGAGTTTGTCTTAAGTGTGTGCTTGGTTATATCATTTTCTTCATTTTAACTTATGAAGTGGTTGAATTCATTATTCGGAACTTAAAATGTTGCTATATCTCTCGTAATTACTGTTTTAGTGGTCATTCATTATTTTATAACTTGTGATAATATTGCTGTTGCTTCAAATCATGGAAAAACAAAGGAGATGCTGCCGAAATTTTCGGTTAAAGCATTTACGCCCTTGCTGTAATTTAATCTTAATTGTGGTATTTAGTCGCTGTTTATTCTATGTTTGGTGACATCCAGGGCATACTAGATGCCGGGGTGTTACAACGACATATCTATTGACAACAATAAATGTAAATCAAATCGAAATGACGTCGTTTTTCTTTCTTCTCATTTTATGGGCTCACCAACGTCCATAGATGATCTTACCTTGGGACTTTCACCTATTCATTAACTCATTGAACAGATTAGTCCCTTAATCATTTGTTATTAATCATCCAAAACACACTTAGGGGTGTAGATGCACTTTTAGTTAACACGTTAGATCACTCGGGTAGCTGCTTTTTATGTGTTGAAAGAGGTAGTAAATTGTTTATAAGCCTCATGAGACTATTTTATCAGGACAATAACACTATCCGAATTTTTAAAAATTTCTCAAGCTTGATCATCATCTAAAAATTTTATACGAAATTAGTGATGTGTCCGAATCATCCACAAAAATTTTTAAAAAAAATTAACATGGTTAGCACCTTTTTCGTTCGGTTCAAATTTGTTGAGATTTCGGCAACTTTGGATGAAATTCCGGAAATTTTGCCAAAATCTCGGAAATTTCTGTTAAAAAAAATTCTTGATTTGAATTTTACTTTTTGAATTTCAATCGGATTTCATTTGAAATTCCGATATCTCACCAAATTTCAGATTTTGGTCCCTCCAAGATATAATCCAAAAACAAAATTTGAAACCTTGTTTGTATCTGCCGACCGAAATCAAACGTACGGGAGCCCTGTTGACCCCACAGATGTTAAGATGAGTACATCACCATTAGCGATACTATGTATGACTCGTATATGATAGTCAAAGGAAAAGGTTGTCTAAAGAAAGCGGAAGCGTAGAGTACCAAGGTATAAATTTATACCATCGACTCTTGTAACATTCATCGTAAAAAGGAACTCTTCATACAGATAGAACTATTGTTGTTCAACTCTTTGGGATTAGGCATCATCGAACCACATAATTTGAAAACAAGTCTCCTTGTCTGTGTGCTTTGTGTGATCTTATTCTTTGTACGTGTTGCCGTCGGTTCCAACAAGTGGCATTGAATTTTGATGCCATCCTATCACTTGGACATTAGTAACTGGATGTGGGCATTTGGGTCGTGCCTTTGTGGGCCGGCCCAAGGCACAGCCGTAAAGCTTAACCCAAAGCACGGCTCGGCACTAAGTGGGCCATGTCAGGCCAGCCCATCACTATTCCTCGGACCGTGCCGAGGAGAGGAATCGGGCATGGTGGGCAGCACAATGGCAGCACGTCGGCTCTCTCATGGCCCCGTTGAGCTCCATGCGCCGCACCCGACGCCTCAGCTCCGTGCATCGTGCCCACCGCCACGCCCGTCGCCTTGCCTCCGTGGGGTAGCTGGAGAGGGGAGGGGCGGAGGGAGGCAGTGGGGTCATCGTAGATGAGAGGGGGCAGGTTTGTCAAGGGCGTCACTCACTGTGGTCTCCCTACCAAGCCCACCGCATCGGCTCCGTGCGCCGCGCCCACCTCCTCAGATCCATGCACCGTGTGCCTGCGCCCCCCGCCTCGCCTCCATGCGGTGGGGTGGCCGGAGAGGGGAGGGGAGGAGGGAGGTGGCAAGGTGCCGTAGAGGGGAGGGGGCGGGGTCGCTAAGGCCGCCACCCGCCATGGAGGGAGACGGTGGGGATGGGAGGAGGGGGACGGAGGGGAGGAGGCAGGTGGCGGGGAGGCAGGAAAGGAGGCGAGGGACGCCGACGGCACGAGGAGGGAGGTGGTGGGGATGGCAGGAGGGAGGCAGCGGGGAGGTCGGAGGGGAGGGATGTCACGGCGCCAGGAGGGGAGGAGCCGAGGAGGGAGGCCAGTTGGGAGACTGGAGAGCGCAATGGCGCATTGGCCACGGGAGGAGTCGGGAGCTGGGAGAGTGGGAGGGAGCCGAGACCAAGAGGGGCTCAGGAGCCAAGGAGGTGCACGAGAAAAGAAAAAAAGGAGAGAGAGAGAGAGAGGGCGAGAGAGAGAAGGGAAAAAGAGAGGGAAAAGAGGAAATGGGAGGATTCATTGAAAATTGAAATGCCACTCTCGCGAATGACGAAAATAGAGAACAGACAGTGGTAATGTGATATGATGCGTGAAAAGAAATAAAGTTGATTTTAAACGTTCGCTTGACTGATTCCATCCTACGCGGGGCGCATCTATGCCTGCATTTCAATTTTCATCCTGCATTTCAATTTTCATCCTGCATTCCAACGTATTTACCCAGTGTTATCCTATTTTGCACGGGATGTACTTACGGTTTCGGTGTCCACTGTCTCATCAGAAGCCACTTTTAGTTTGGTGGGGAGGGTACTTGAGCCGAGGAGATCATCTTTCAGACCTGAGATGGTTGAGGTAATTACATGCCTCAAAGACTGGAAGTGTGCAGATGACAGGACACAACATCAGCCCGAGGATTCGGAGATCACGGACGTGGTAGCCGACTTTGACAATCTCGGCCTCAGGCAGCCTATATATTAATATATATACGTAGTTACTGTACTCTTTTCCTTATCGGGGGTACCCCACACCGGGGTGTATGGTTTTTAACGAGGCAGTTACTCTGTACATGTTTAAGATTAAATAAAACTTACTTCTCTCCCCCAATATTTGTGTCTATTGCCTCAGCTATGTGCGCCTCTAGGTCTTTTCGTCTCGTCGTAATAGTGCAAATGGACCGGGCTTGGACTGGCATGGCACAAAGTAGGCATGAAGCGCAAATGTGCCATCGCGACCTGGCACGGTTCAGGCCCGGGCACGACCAGCAGCACGGCCAGGCATGGCAGCGGCATGCGGCACGACGCCACTACGTCGGCCTGTGCCTATTACGGTGCTGTTGCCTCGGCTTCCACTGCGTCACTTCGGCCCCGACCGCCTCGCCTCAAGCTCCGGGCCTGCTCACCTCCCATGACACCTCACCTCCAGCGTTGTGCCTCCTGCGCCACCTCGCCTCACCTCGGTGACTCCGCCATGCCCACGCCTCGAAGAAGGGGGATGAACAGGGGAGGTAAGGAGGTCAAGGAGAGGAGGCACCACGCCATGGCCTCGTTGAGCGAGAGGCCGAAGAGCGCACCATCGCCTCCAAAGCCCGCCATCGAGGGAGGTAAGGAGCGACTGACTACACGTAGAGGCCGCCGCCCACCAAGGTCCTGACGCCTTAGCTCCTGTGCCGCACCGTGATGCCTCGGCTACCCCGAAGTGCCGCTTATGCCATGGTTGCGCCTCTACTCCACCCCACCTCACCTCGGTGCCTCCACAGCAATCGACCACCTTGCCAAGATGTGCCATGCCAACGAGCCACTCTGGGGAAGTGGAAATATGTGAAATAAATAGAAGAAAAGGGGAAAAGAGGGAGGAAATAAATAAAATTGTGAAATTGAAGTACTTAATAAAATTATAAACGCTTAAATATTCTTACTTAAATCCTCTCTGACCGTTGCTCATCCCCCTCCGACTCTATATGCCACTTTTTCTGGCTCACTCTCACTCTCTCAATCCCTCTCTCTCCCTATCATCGGTCGGCACCATCCCTCTCTCTCTCTCTCTCTCTCTCTCTCTGAATCATTCTCACTCTCTCAATCCCACTTCCCCTATCACTCTCACTCTCTTGGTCCTAGACCGAGAGAGAAGGGCGAGAGAGATGGAGAGCTGAGAGGGAGCAACAGGGGAGAATGAGAGCTGAGAGAGACAGGCAAGAGAGAGCTAAGAGAGACAGGCGAGAGAGGGAGCAATGGGCGAGAGCTGAGAGAGATTAAGAGAAATTGGTGAGAGAGATTGAGATAGCTGACAGATATTGAGAGAGACTGGCGAGAGAGAGAGAGCGAGAGAGAGAGAGAGGGAGGGAGGGAGGGAGGGAGGGAGAGAGAGCTAAGAGAGATTGAGAGAGATGTACGAGAAAGGGGAAAGAGATTGAGATAAATGGGCGAGAGAACGGCTTCTTGTAATATATAAGTCTTTGTACTAAGGAGGATTGTGTCTTCGGCTTCTTTTGTCTCATCGTAATAGTGCAAATGGACCAGGTCTAGGCCAAAGACTACATGTTCAAGGCCGCCAAAGGCGATACAGTTGGCACAAAGATGCACGGTGGACACGACAGTCGCCGGCCCGACTGGTTCACCACGGCATGATAGACCCATGCTGGGCTGGTCCGGCACGGCACGATGCCTACCTCTAAATGGTAACTAGTCGGCGTTGGACCACTCAATAGCGACAAGTCAGACAAACTCGTTATACAGGAATTTAACTATTTATTACAAAATTCTTGCTTTCCAAATGAAACTTCATAATATATTTTTTCGTTGATATGATCCGAGTTTGAGTGAGCTCGATTGAAAAACTGAGCAGAATTTGGGCTCAACTTCGGCTCGATACAGCTCGCGGTCCAGTATATCTTCGCAGCCCCAGGTTGGACCCCAACTCGACTTATTAAGCTGAGGTCACTCGGTTTCTTAAACGAGCGTAGCTGAGGTTAGCCTAGCTCGCTCCAACTGGACTCATTTGCAGCCGCTGGACATGCTAATTCCATATCCACGATAGGAAATTATTAAGAGCACAAGTCAAGTGTCCAACAGCTCAAACAAGACGTCAATATCCCCACTCATACAGATAATTATTCATCCCAAAAAGATTAGGGAGAAACTAAACGTCCGATTTTTGTTTTTTTTCAGACGCCGCGCAACATTTTTTTGAACGTATGAAATATTTTTTTTGAACATAGGAAATATTTTTTAACGTATGAAACATTTTTTTTACTGTTTGTCGAATAAAAATATTTCACGTACAAAAAAATATTTTACGCGTAGAAAAAAATATTGCAAAAAAATCAGACAGTTTTGCTTCGTCACAGCCAGCCACTGAAAGCGACGGAGGAGAAATCCGAGTTTTGCAGAGCATCGTAGGTTGCCACGGACCGCCATTGTACACACTAGTACAAAACAACAAACCAGTGGCTCATCCTCGTCCTGACAAGAATAGATGACGCATTGGCCTCTCATAAAAGAAAAAATACATTGTTTCCCAGTGTAATTTCTTCTTCGTTCGGCGGCCACCGGCAGCAATGGGCGATAGGAATGATCCAACCATGGCCTTTCTTGGTAAGAAGGAAGAGAAGCAGCAGCTTCTCGTTCTTGTAGATCCATTCTGTTTCATGCTTTCTTGTTGCTTGTGTATGTCGATGCTTTGGTGGTCAGCTCATCTACTATGCTTGCTTGCAATGGATGGATGGATGCATGGCAGGTTGGTCGTCTTCTTGGATTTGCGGGCAGGAGCGCGGGGGGCTCACTGTCGCGTCGCCGTGCGTGCAGAGGAGCCTGATCGACTGCGTCAATGTGGTGCTCTTCATTGCATACGTCTGTGCCCTGCTCGCGGCCTGCGTCAGGGGGCAGCGCGATGGCTGGGGAAGCGGCGCTCGCCGGCGCCGGTGGGAGCTGGCCGTGGTCTCCGTGTGCTGCATGGTGGTCGCGGCGGCGTACGCTGTCGCCGGTTTCCGGGACGCGTCGGATGTGGCGGCCGCCGCCGCTTCATTCGTCAGGGGGCTGGTCTGGGTCGCCGTGGCGGCTTCGTTGCACGTCCAGCCGACGAAGCCGGCGAGAGCCTTCGCCGTTCTCTGGTGGACGCTCTTCTCGCTGCTGATCACCGCGTACAATGCGGAGGTCCTTGCCCGGGGCCACCGGCTCGACGTCGCAGAGGCGATCGCGTGGCCGGTGAACTTCATCCTCCTTCTCTGCGTCCTCGCCTCGCTGCTCCGGCGAAGCCACGGCCACCGTGACGCTGCCGACGACGGCGGCCTGTCGGAGCCTCTGATCGACAAGGCGGTGCACGACTCGGAGCTGTGCCGGCCCGGCCTGTTCAGCCAGCTGGCCTTCTCGTGGCTGAACCCTCTGCTCCGCCTCGGCCGCTCCAAGGCGCTGGACCTCGCTGACATCCCGCTCATCGCCTCCGAGGACAGCGCGCTGCGAGCCTCGCACAAGTTCTCCGACGCCTGGAGCCGCCACCGACAGGACAAGGCGCTGAGCGGGAGCACCACGGACAGCCTCGCCTTCGTCCTGTGCAGATGCTTCCTCAGCGAGATCATGCTCACCGGCTTCTGCGCCTTCATGAGGACGCTCGCCGTAGCCATGGCCCCTGCATTGCTCTTTGCGTTCGTTTGGTACATCAACCAAGAAGAGAGGAATCTCCAAGTCGGCGTGCCGCTGGTCGGCTGCCTGCTCCTCGTAAAGCTCGTCGAGTCGTTGTCTCAGCGGCATTGGTTCTTCAATGCGAGAAGAACCGGGATGCGCATCCGGTCCGCGCTAATGGCGGTCATCTTCCAGAAGCAGCTCAAGCTGTCCAGCCAGGGGAGGAGGAACCACTCGACCGGCGAGATCGTCAACTACATTGCGGTGGACGCGTACCGGCTCGGCGACGCCATCTACTGGCTGCACATGGCGTGGAGCTCGCCGCTTCAGCTGGCCTTCACGGTGGGCACGCTCTTCTGGGCGCTGAGGCTTGGGGCTCTCCCGGGCCTAGTCCCCCTGACCATCCTCGGCTTCCTCAACGTCCCGTTCGCTAAGATCTTACAAGGGTGCCAGGCAAAGCTCATGGTTGCGCAGGACGAGAGGCTCCGGTCGACGTCCGAGATACTCAACAGCATGAAGATCATCAAGCTGCAGTCATGGGAGGAGAAGTTCCGGCGCGTGATCGAGTCGCTCAGGGATGCCGAGTTCAAATGGCTGAGGGAGCTGCAGATGAAGAAGGCCTATGGCGCGGTCATGTACTGGATGTCCCCGACGGTTGTCTCCGCGGTGATGTTCACCGCAACGGCGATCATGAGGAGCGCGCCGCTCAATGCCAGTACGCTCTTCACTGTCTTGGCCACTCTCAGAGTCATGTCTGAGCCGGTGAGGATGCTTCCTGAGATCCTGACGATGATGATCCAGTACAAGGTGTCGTTAGACCGTATCGAGAAGTTCCTCCTCGAAGATGAGATCAAAGAGGAGGATGTGAAGAGGGTACCTTCAGATGAATCTGATGCCAGGATTCATGTGCAAGATGCAAATTTCAGCTGGAATGCAAGTGGAGCTGATCTGGCGCTGAGGAATGTTAACCTTAGCATATGCCAAGGAGAGAAAGTGGCTGTTTGTGGTCCTGTTGGCTCAGGGAAATCCTCACTCCTGTATGCATTACTTGGGGAGATACCTAGAACATCAGGATCAGTAAGTGACAGAAAAATATATGCTCTCTATGCAGATAAAAGGATTCAAATCATGTTCTCATCTGAAAACTTGTTAATATTCTACTTTGCAGGTTGAGGTATTTGGCTCAGTGGCATATGTTTCGCAGAACTCTTGGATACAGAGCGGGACTGTCCGCGACAATATACTCTTTGGAAAGCCTTTCAACAAGGAAATGTATGACAAGGCAATCAAGTCTTGTGCTTTGGACAAGGATATCGAAAATTTCGATCGCGGTGACCTGACAGAGATCGGTCAGCGAGGACTGAACATGAGTGGAGGTCAGAAGCAAAGGATTCAGCTTGCTAGAGCCGTCTACAGTGATGCAGATGTCTATCTCCTAGATGACCCTTTCAGCGCAGTTGATGCGCACACTGCTGCGGTTCTTTTCTATGTAAGCTAAAATATGTATAACAGACAAGATGTTTTCTGCCGCACAAAGTTCTAATAATGTTCTTGCAGGATTGTGTAATGACAGCACTGTCACAGAAGACTGTTGTTCTTGTGACACACCAAGTCGAATTTTTGACTGAAACTGATTGGATTCTGGTAAGTTGAACCTCTGAACATGATTGTTCATGGCGCCATAAATCAAAGATACTTCACTCAGACGCTGTATTGTTTCGACAGGTCACGGAAGGCGGTCATGTTAGACAACAAGGGAAATATGCAGAACTGCTGGAATCCGGGACAGCATTTGAAAAGCTTGTTTCTGCTCATCAGTCTTCAATCACAGCATTGGATACTGCCAGCCAACAAAAACAAGTCCACGGGCAACATATATCTGATGACAATATAATGCCAAGTGCATTGCAAGCTACACGGCAGACTAGCGACATTGAAGTCTCTGCAAAGGGCGCTTCAGCAGTCCAGCTCACAGAAGTGGAGGAAAAGGGGATTGGCGACCTTGGATGGAAGCCATATAAAGATTACGTAGATGTCTCTAAGGGTGTTTTCCCTCTCTCTGGGATGTGTACTTCCCAGGTGCTTTTCACATGCTTTCAGATCATGTCCACATATTGGCTGGCAGTGGCTGTCCAGATGGACAACGTCAGTAGTGCTCTGCTGGTTGGGGCTTATTCAGGGCTCTCCATCGTCAGCTGCTGCTTTGCCTACCTTAGAAGCTTTTTTGCTGCTATTCTGGGACTCAAGGCCTCCAAAGCATTCTTTACAGGTCTGATGGATTCTGTATTCAATGCCCCCATGTCATTTTTTGACTCAACGCCGGTTGGAAGAATTTTGACGAGAGTATGGTTTTTTTATTGTCTTACTTCCAGATAAGCTATTCATAACAAGCTAATTTTAATTTCTCAAATAAGAACACTCACAGTTCAACCACTGATGTGTCCCTGAATGGAGCTCTACGTCTGCAGGCATCTTCAGATTTAAGCATTCTGGACTTTGACATACCTTACTCCATGGCGTTTGTCGTGACTGGCGGTATTGAGGTCGTTACGACAATACTTGTTATGGGTACCGTAACTTGGCAGGTCTTAGTTGTAGCAATCCCAGTTGCAATCACCATGGTATATGTTCAAGTAAGTCTACTTTGCTGCGAGCGGCTGCCCAAGTCAATTAAACCAAATGAAATAATAAATCAAATGTATCTAGCAACTTTACGAGCTGATATGTAGTTTTAAAATTTTGAAGAGGTACTACGTGGCCTCAGCGAGAGAGCTAGTAAGAATCAATGGAACAACAAAGGCACCTGTCATGAACTATGCAGCAGAATCGATTCTTGGTGTGGTGACAATTAGGGCCTTCACAGCAACAGACAGGTTCATTCGCAACAACCTGCAACTCATAGACACAGACGCAACATTGTTCTTCCACACCGTTGCTGCGCAAGAGTGGGTGCTTATAAGAGTAGAAGCACTGCAAAGTTTGACAATACTTACATCCGCATTGTTCCTTATATTGGTTCCTCCGGGTGTAATTTCACCAGGTATACGCATAACCATTACAGCAATGATCTTCTTACAAGTATCTTCAGATATGATGACTGAACACTTCTGAAATGAACTGTTTCAGGCTTTGCGGGTCTTTGCCTCTCCTATGCTCTAACGCTAACTTCAGCACAGGTTTTCCTCACAAGGTTTTATTCCTACTTGGAAAACTATATCATTTCAGTTGAGCGAATCGAGCAGTATACGCATCTTCAATCAGAGCCTCCAGCCATTATACCAGAGAATAGGCCTCCAACTTCATGGCCACAGGAGGGACGAATAGAACTTCAAGATTTGAAGGTAAAACAGAATGTACAGAATGTTCCTTTTCAGAAAGGGTTACTGAAGTTAAAAGAGAAAAAGGTAGTAACTTTTACTTCTAAGCAGGTAAAATACCGCCCAAATTCGCCCCTTGTTCTCAAAGGAATCACTTGCACCTTTGGCGCTGGAAACAAAATTGGGGTTGTAGGGAGGACAGGAAGTGGGAAATCAACACTTATCAGCTCATTGTTCCGTCTTGTTGACCCTGCGGGTGGGAGGATACTTATTGACAAGTTGGACATCTGCTCTATAGGTCTCAAGGATCTAAGAACTAAACTGAGTATTATACCCCAAGAACCTACACTTTTCAGAGGAACTGTGAGAAATAACTTGGACCCCCTTGGCCAGCATTCCGATGAAGAGATATGGGAGGTACGAAAATTTGCTGTGCCTGCAAAACAATAAGTAGTTTAAGAAAGGCAATACAAATTCTTACATAGTACAGTTCCTAATAAAACCACGTTAAATGGACCTTCTCTTATTGTAGTAAATAGAAGTTTTTTAATAAAAAAATCATCTTGAACTTAATTACATTGATATATGGACATTTAACATTTCCATGAATCTGATTAGACTACTTACAATAAACATTTCAGGTATTGGAGAAGTGTCAACTAAAGAGAGCTGTTAGCGGCACTCCTGCTCTTCTTGATACAGTAGGTAAGTGACACTACCGAAACATTAGTCTTTTTTAGAGGAAAAATTACCATAGGAAACAGTTTGAGTTACGAGAAGGCTTAAATGATTTGTTCCTCTGGCCTATGGCAGTGAATGATGACGGCGATAACTGGAGTGTTGGACAGCGTCAGCTCTTCTGTCTTGGCAGAGTTCTCCTCCGTAGAAATAAAATTCTAGTGCTAGATGAAGCAACGGCATCCATAGACTCCGCAACTGATGCCATCCTGCAGAGGGTCATCAGGCAGCAGTTCTCAAGTTGCACGGTGATAACCATTGCTCACAGGGTCCCAACTGTGACGGACAGCGACAGGGTCATGGTACTTTCCTACGGTACGTTATACAAGACAATTCGGTCATATAGCAATCTGATGAAAGGTCTGAATATCTGTCCATTTTTCAGAGTAACAGTAGAGAGAGAGCCTAGCAATGACATCAAATTTCATCTAATTATAAGTAAATCACCGCACTTATTTTATTTGGATGATTCACGCTGATGACTTTCCAATTGTGTAGGGAAACTTCTAGAATATGACACACCCACCAAGCTGTTGGAAGACAAACAATCAGCCTTTGCTAAACTTGTGGCGGAGTATTGGGCTAACTGCAAGCGAAACTCAACATGATTCTACCATTCTGTGTCAGGGCTTGACAAAATAGATGAGAAATTCAATTAAGATGCAAAAAGCTTGATTTCCCAGCATCTTGAATTGCATCTATAACAAGACTGGCCTTGTCCTCGCCAGTAATTGGTTTGTGGAATTTCTGGAAATAAAGAAGACCAAAAAAAAATTTGGTCAGTGAGAGCAATTTTTGGTGTTAGGGTTGATGGAGAGAGCTAGCTCCGGTTACGTTGATTCAACTCCTCCAAAATAAGCAAGCCCATAAAGATATATGGTATTCATAGCAAAATGGAATGGAGGATCCACATTTAGCATGATAAATGGCACTCTTCAGATTTATGTTCTTTTGAATAAGATGAAAAAAAGTGTCAAGTTGTGTTGCAACAATTATTACTGTGCCCTTTGTGTTAATATTGATAAACTTCAAGTATTATTACTCGGAAATGTTCAGCTGAGCATATGGACAGCAGTCCACCTTTGCCAAATATTCAAAAAAGTTGCATGATCTATTGTTCCAAAAATATCAAAAAAAAGAGAGAAGTATTTGTTCTACTTAGATGTACTACATTTCTAGTAGATTATTGCATGGTTAGGTTGGCTGAATTGTTTGGCACAGTTTCTACAAAGAGAATCATTACTAAAATTGGAGTAAACAACATTATGGCTGTACTGCAACCATATAATTGTTTTTACCAACAAACACGGGAATGAACTATGCAGCTCTCTACTTATAACAAACTGAAATACTGCTTAAGCTATTGATTATAGTTGTCATCAACTCGTCATTGCAGACTTCAGAGCACTTTTATACCTTTCTCCACTCTGGTATATGAATGTCTTCCAGATCGATGAGTTTAATTTACGAATAAACAGTGGAGGAAATAAAACCAAATGTCAAACTAGAAAGGAGATCATGATTAAACAAAAATTTGATTAAGCCTTCGCTGAACTGAAAATCGAAATAATGTAACTGAAGAAACGAAGCCCAGAGTTCTAACTTGCTAGTCCCAATCGCATGTTCCACTATTTGTTTAATGCTCCAGGGTCCAGACCACACTTGACAACTGTAGCTTGAGCAGTACAAAAAATGCATAAATTCAGTGGATGAGAAAGACCTTTCCATCGGGCAAAATTAATCGAGGACTTCAACACTAATTACCTCGATTCAAAAACGAATCGAAGAGATTTCTTGCACGATCCCGGGTGGCAACCGATGATCGCAATAATATCGCACGGATTAGCAAAAGCATAAGATCTTAAAAAGCCTAAATAACCCTACCAATTTGCAACGAGTAGGGATGTATCAGGGCATCTCAGGAGCAATTTTTCTAAGAAAAAATCACGAGGAAAATCTAGTTTGGGATTCGGATATCACCGATTAGCTTCGAACCAGCGCGGAATGTGGGGTTGGAGATACGCGAAGAGCATCGCACTCGCAGGCTCGCAGCCGCTGGAGGCGGGAGGGGTAGAGCCTGGCTGCCTGCTTTCCCTCTGCGGCAAACCAGGCGTTTTTTTTGGGAAGAAGAAAGACGAGTGCCGTTTCTTACGGATACATCATTGATATCAGAGTTCAGAGAGGTTATCCTTTTGACATGGAAACTTTGATCTATTCATGTGGAATGCATTAGCAACAGAAAAACTAGTCGTTCGACTTAGGTTTTTTAGTTTTTAAGTTAATAAAAAATCCAAAATAAATAGGAGTGAATGTAGCAATTTCGATCAATAAGAGTGAATGCCAGCTAGTAATTCGGTAATGGGGAAAGAAGGGAGAGCTTGGTAAACCGGTAACTTTGACCAGCTATCACAAGCCCGCGGGAGGTTCATCCCCCAGTCCAGCACGTCGAGTGAGGCAATAGGAGGGGACACGTCCCTTTGTCCAACCAAAAAGCAAGCAAGGGCAGTACCTCCATTTAATCTCCCCACTAGTCAAAGCAACAAAGGAGCAGCCTCACTCCTTCTAGTTCACAGCCGAGAGCACACCAAAAGTAGCCAACCACCATTCCTCACCCTCAACAGAGAGCAAGAAGAAGCATAAGCCAGAACACTCGAGGAACCAAGAGGGGAGGCAGGAGCAAGAAGGTGAACCGCCACAGTAGCCAGAACAAGGAGGATCCCCAAGAGCCAGTGGAACAAGGAATCCCCAAGACGAACTAGAGCAGGAAGGATCCCCAAGAGCCAGTCGAACAAGGAGGAACCCCCAAGAACCGAGTCGGCGACCTCATCTTCTTTCATCGTCAATCGAACCCCCCCCCCCCCAATCCAACCCCAGGTGCACATCCATTGTATAGCACCCCTAGTAGCAGTAGCAGTACTACGTACTTGATGAAAGTTCACAAATGGGTAGATCGGGAGGGGAACTAGTGGTCTCAGTAGAGGACTCTAGGGTTGCTTAAGCTAGTGCCAAGCCATCCCTCTAGAGCCCCTGCATCATCGACCAAGATCAAAAATCAAAAGTATAAGCGAAGAGTAAAATAGGCAAAAACCATATAGAAAATCATAGGAGAGAAGATTGAGTAGTATCTGTTTTATTTCGGCCTGGGAGTGGATAGGAGAGTAGAGGGGGATTAGGGAGAGAGAAGAGAGAGATCGGCAGAGAAGAGCAGGAGGGAGTTCGGCATCTAGCCGAATAGAGGGAAGAGGAATAGGAGAGATTAGAGGGAGAGAGAGAGAGAGAGAGAGAGAGAGAGAGTAGAAGGGGAGGAGAGGAACCGTCGGCGGCAGTGGCGTCGAGTGTAGGGGGACTCGCGGCATCCAAGGTTCAAAATTTTGCCAAAATCCTGCGAAATTTTGATGAAATTGATCTCGGTTTTTGACCAGATTTGACTAGAGTTTGACTGGATTGGATTTTTCACATCGTTTTCCATGTCTGACCAAATTTCAAAAAAAAAATTGACGATTTTTTACCACCATAAGATTAAAATTGCTAAGTTCTTATTTTGAACTTTACAACGAGCAATGTGTATGTGGTATTCTGGGAGCAAGAAGATTTTGATATCATAAATTGCCTAACAATGTCGAATTATATAATTCAAGACCTTACTTGCCTGGGTTAAATTTTTAGATGGATTTAGTTATAAAATTAGTTTATCTTGTTCTTTTGTTGAAATAGATTGCTTTGCACAGGTATATATACATTTCTAATTGCGTGTTACATGTAGTACATGCATAAATTGCATGAATGTTTCTATTTCTACATATGCATATTGTCAAAGTATTTTGTACTAAACAACTTGTGCCTGGGTCAGTATCAATTTTATTATTTACCTATGTCCTTGAAAGGAGTTGTAACTATCAATGAATCCATTGAACTAAGTTCATAACATACTACTGTTGCTTTATGAACATACATATCCATAGGATGTACTGATCAAGAAATTACATATCACATGCACTATATGAATTTCTCCCTAATCCAAATTGCTTTTGTGAGTGAGAAATTCTTTGATGATTTTTTCAAAAAAAAATTCCATTTTTTTCTAGCATCGGGATACCATTTTACAGTACGTTGCACTATATGAATTTTTAAAAAATGTTCAAGCTTGATCATCATCTACAATTTTTATGGAAACATTAATGATATGTCTGAATCATACGCAAAAAAATTCAAAAAAAATTAACAAATTTTGCACACTTTTTACAACGTTTTAAATGGACTGAGATCTCGGTTAAAACAACCAAAATTTTAGTTTTTCTACCGAGGTCTCAGAAATCTCGGTGGAAAAAACCGGATTCAAAATTTGGTTTTTGTATTTCGTTTGGATTTCGTCCGAAATAACGAGATCTCGCGAAATTTTATATTTCGGTGGGTGACGAGAATTCATCCTAAAATGAAATTTTGAACCCTGGCGGCGTCGGCCGGTAGAGGAGTGGGAGGCGGCGCAAGTAGGGCAGGAGGAGTGGGAGGCGGCGTAAGTAGGGCAGGAGGAGTGGCAGGAGGAAGAAACCTGGTGAAGAAGAAGAAAGATCGAGAGAATAAACCGAGGGGCCGAGCCAGAGGCTTCAGCTAGGAGAAAAGAAAAGGGGAAGGGAGAAAAAGAAGAAGAAGAAAAGAAAAGAAAAACAAAAGATGAGAAAAGGAAAGGGAGAAAAGAGAAGAAAAAGTAGAAAAAATTTGTTCTCAGTCCGGGCCACGTAGGTTAAATCACCGTATCTGGATTGTAGGAAAAACTTTATTTAATTTCTAAAAGCTGCAATTTAGTAGTTAATAAATGTGTAAAGTGGTAAATTTTGGTATTAATTGAATTGTTGTATTTACTTCTGTTAGAATATTAAGATTTGGGTTAAGTTAGCGGGCTTAGTTAAAAAGGTGTGCCCATAGGTTTCGGCCACCGTAAGGTCGCTATGGTTAAATTTTGTAGATTAATACGCTGTAATTGTCAAGTCCGAATCAGAGTCAATCAGACCAACCACCCCTGTATTCGAGCGAAGCCGCACCTGCAGATACTATTCCAAGTAAGCTTTCCTTTAATCAATTTCCATTAAACGTCTTTAAAATTGATTTCAGTATATCTATCTGTATCATCCATGCATTAAAAGCTCTATATGTTAATTGAAAATCTCTAATTGGAAATTGGTTGAGTTATGAGTTGGTTAATGGAATTGAGGAAGTGATGGTTGTATTTATTTGAGAATGTGATTAGCGATTTGAATTGTGGATAATGATTCAAAGTTTTGGCTCATCCAACGAAAGGAGCCATTGGCGTATAATAATAATAATAATAATAATAATAATAATAATAATAATAATTATTATTATTATTATTATTATTATTATTATTATTATTATTATTATTATTATTATTATTATTATTATTATGGTGGGTAGAGGACGCCGATCCACCATAAGGTTATAGGCCAGCGGGATCCTCTACGTAGGTTATGATATAAGGTTAGACAACTAATACTCAGGCATTGAGCTATATTTTTAGTATCGACTATAGTGTGTGAAATCAGTCAAAAAAGGTTGTCCTATAAAAGTATTGTGATCTTCACATGGTAGATAACTAGTAACTAGGATGACAAATCTGGGTATGCCGGAAGGTCTAGGGAGACAGTGGCGGATGGGAACCCAGCTTATGAGTGAGGTTATCCATATGGTGCTATATGTGATGCCAGGGTGGTACTGCCACTATATGGTGACTATAGAAGTAACTTTTACTTCTGAGCAGGTAAAATACCGTCCAAATTCGCCCCTTGTTCTCAAAGGAATCACTTGCACCTTTGGCGCTGGAAACAAAATTGGGGTTGTAGGGAGGACAGGAAGTGGGAAATCAACACTTATCAGCTCATTGTTCCGTCTTGTTGACCCTGCGGGTGGGAGGATACTTATTGACAAGTTGGACATCTGCTCTATAGGTCTCAAGGATCTAAGAACTAAACTGAGTATTATACCCCAAGAACCTACACTTTTCAGAGGAACAGTGAGAAATAACTTGGACCCCCTTGGGCAGCATTCCGATGAAGAGATATGGGAGGTACGAAAATTTGCTGTGCCTGCAAAACAATAACAAGTAGTTCAAGAAAGGCAATACAAATCCTTACATAGTACAGTTCCTAATAGAACCATGTTAAATGGACCTTCTCTTATTGTAGTAAATAGAAGTTTTTTAACCAAAAAAAAAATCATAAGATCCAATCATCTTGAACTAAATTATATTGATATCTGGACATTCAACTGTTACATGAATCTGATTAGACTACTTACAATGAACACTTCAGGCATTGGAGAAGTGTCAACTAAAGAGCGCTATTAGCAGCACTCCTGCTCTTCTTGATACAGTAGGTAATTGACACGAACGAAACATTAGTCTTTTTTAGGGGGGAAATTACCATAGGAAACGGTTTGAGTCACCAGAAGGCTCAAGTGATTTGTTCCTCTGGCCTATGGCAGTGAGTGATGAAGGCGATAACTGGAGTGTTGGACAGCGTCAGCTCTTCTGTCTTGGCAGAGTTCTCCTCCGTAGAAATAAAATTCTACTGCTAGATGAAGCAACGGCATCCATCGACTCGGCAACCGATGCCATCCTGCAGAGGGTCATCAGGCAGCAGTTCTCAAGTTGCACGGTGATAACCATTGCTCACAGGGTCCCAACTGTGACAGACAGTGACAGGGTCATGGTACTTTCCTACGGTACGTTATACAAGACAATTCGGTCATATAGCAATCTGATAAAAGCTCTGAATATCTGTCCATTCTTCAGAGTAACAGTAGAGAGATAGCCTAGCAGTGACATCAAATTTCATCTAATTATAAGTAAATCACCGCACTTATTTTATTTGGATGATTCACGCTGATGACTTTCCAATTGTGTAGGGAAACTTGTAGAATATGACACACCCACCAAGCTGTTGGAAGACAACAAATCAGCCTTTGCTAAACTTGTCGCGGAGTATTGGGCTAACCGCAAGCGAAACTCAACATGATTCTACTATTCTGTGTCAGGGCTTGACAAAATAGATGAGAAACTCAATTAAGATGCTAAAAGCTTGATTTCCCAGCTTCTTGAATTGCATCTGTAACAAGACTGGCCTTGTCCTCGCCATTAATTGGTTGGTGGAATTACTGCAAATAAAGAAGACCACAAAAAATTTAATTTTGGTCAGTGAGAGCAATTTTTGGAGTTAGGGTTGATGGAGAGAGCTAGCTCTGGTTACGTTGATTCAACTCCTCCAAAATAAGCAAGCCCATAAAGATATATGGTATTCATAGCAAAATGTAATGGAGGATCCACATTTAGCATGATAAATGGCGCTCTTCAGATTTATGTTCTTTAGAATATTTAGCATGATATATGGTATTTAGCATGATTTATGCTCTTCACATTTAGCATGAAAAAAAAAGTGTCAAGTTGTCAGTCACTCGAATCTTTGGCCAAGGCATGCCACACAACAATTATTACTGTTCCCTTTGTGTTAGTATTGATAAACTTCAAGATGTATGCATTGAAGTGATGCTTTCTTTAGATGTTCATAAATAATTCGAAATTATTGAAAACAGTGCTCAGGATCCTTGTTGGTTTCTCCGGTAAGTCTTTGTAGTTTTCGACGGCTGAGCTTAGCTGAGATGCCTAACATAACAAAATTGACGGACAGTAAACCGCAGCATCCTTTTACCTTTCAAAATGTTCAGGACTTGAATATAGCGCATGTGTTTATGTAACTATGGAGTTTTAAAACCTCATAAAAAGCATTGCAGCAGTCAGCGAAAACTGTGCATTTGAAATATCTGAAACAAAAAAAAAAGGTAGCCAATTTGTTTCCCTAATTTATCAAAACTGAGAACATGACTTCATAAACGTCAGACAGAAACAGTGACCTGGAGTTGGAACACAAGAAACTGTAGGTTCTAATACTACCATCTGCTCAAAGTTTACGCAACAGTAATTATGTCAGGGGGCAAGCTAAACACTTGTTAGTGTGTGAAGGATTAAACATGTCAAAGAGCCCAACAGGACATCACATCGGGACAAAGTAACATTTTCTGATTACTTCATGAGACAAATACAATAACCATTTCGCAGTTACACGGAGGATAAGAAGTTTTACCCCACTAGCAAGTCAATAATAATGACAGAAAAAGTTGCATGATCTATTGTTCCAAATATATATATCTGAGCAGTGCTTCTATGCTCTCCCTCCTAATACAAGTTGCACAAATCTTAAAGCAAGCGAAGAGGTAAGTAATCACCATCTACCTTTTATTCATGCTTTAATAGTTATGCAACTTTTAAAAAAAAGATCATAGAAACACCTCTCTCTATATATATATAGAGAGAGAGAGAGAGTATTTGTACTACTTAGATGTACCACATTTCTAGTAGACTAGTAGAATCATTACTAAAATTGTACTAAACAACATTATGGCTGTACTGCAACCATATAATTGTTTTTACCAACAAACACGGGAATGAACTATGCCGCTCTCTACTTATGACAGCCTGCAATACTGCTTAAGCTATTGATTATAGTTGTCATCAACTCGTCATTGCAGACTTCAGAGCACTTTTATACCTTTCTCCACTCCGGTATATGAATTGTCTAGATTAATATTTACTGTTTACTTTTGTCGATGATATGATATTGTATTGCATTGACAATTAGACAGTAATCTAGAATATCTAGTTGTATTTTGTGTAGTGATGAATTTTACCATTTGTTTGTAGATTTGCAATGATGGAGAAACGAACTTTGTGTAATTATTTCACAAGCAATTCAAAGCAATAGTCCACAACTGATGAGAGCATAACTCAATAGAATAAGTATCAACTAGAATTCAAGCTAGTGCCGGCCTTAGCGATATATTTCGTTTATTTTGTATGTATATGATCATTTATAATTTACTATTACATTACTATTTTTTTCTAATTTTGATATACAAATAACAGAGCGAATAGATATTTAGATGTTTTGGAGATATGCTTTCCATTAGCAAGGTATGTTTATTGTATTTCTCATTTTTTTTTTGCTTTACTTCTCTTATATTTATATTTGGATTGCACGAGAGTACAAGACTATATTTGTACCAATGTTACTTAGTCCATTGAGCCTGCCCTCTATTTTTATCCTAGCTTCGCCACTGCTCTCCTCTAAGTCTTCTTATGTCCATTGGATCATTGTCCAACGGACGGACGATCCCCCGTCCACATGAGGCATGCGTGCCACCACCAACTTGGCTACAGGCTAGCAGGGGTGCAAATAGAACGGATAGTTCTCAGTTATCTATCCATCTGAATAAATTTGGATCTTATTTGGAGCATGAAATCGAATATCCGTACTTTTTCCCGGATATCGAAGTCAAATCCGGATATTTTTTGTTGGATATAGAAACATATTCAAGACGAAAGTATTCATTGAATTCAAAGCTATTTGAAATTTTAATCGGATAGTATTCGTTAAAATTATTTTGAGCAGTGCTCCTATGCTTTTCCTCTCAATATAAGTTATACAAATCTTAAAACAAACGAAGAGATAAGTAATATTTATGCAATTAAAAAAATATAAAAACATCTCTCAATTATTTTAGATATCCGGATATCATTCCAAGTTAAATCCGGACCCTCTTCCCCAAATCACACACACGGACGGCAGGGACAGCAGTTGGTGTACCAAAGCCTACCAACAACTCCTCCCCCAAATTAACCCAACCAAACGCTCCCCGCCGATCGCCATGGACCCCACCCCGGCCGGAGCTGAGCTCGCCGCCCCCATGGCCGGAGACGAGGAGTAGGTCGCGCCCCTGGTCTCCGTCGGCCTCCGCCGCGGCGCAGGCACATCAGCATCGTCGTCGGAAGACCCGCGACCTTCATCTCCTGAGCTCGTCCTTCCTCTTCGTCTTCGCCGGAGACCCGCGTTTTTTAGGATTTGGACGTGCGATTAGCGGCCAAAGACGGGCGGTGACGGTTACTGCATGCGCGCGCGGTGACTCCACATGGTGGCCGGCCAGCTCTCCTCGACGAGACAGCGCAAATCACGGCATGTGAGCTGACCAAGCGAGCGGTGCCTTTGCTTATTATCATTCGTTTGATTCGTTCGGCCTCATGTGATGTCGTACCGCATGGCGGCCATGTGTTCCGTTCGAAAAGCACGGGTTTTCTCTACCTCCAAAGCTCCCATTAATGGGGTTGTCGTCGCGCGCATGCTTGGCGGACGGGAATTTGGGGTCGATGTCGCTGGGGTGCTGTACACGTTGTTCACTGCGTTCACGTCCTAATGATTTGCGTTTTGAACATGTAGTGCATTGATTGATTATTTTAGGAAAAAAATTCTACGCAGCAGTGCTGCAACCTCACGCCCGTACAGCACCACCCCGATGGTGCCCACGTGTCCTGCCCCTGCAATCTCAAAGCAACTCCCAGTCCGGCGTTGCGAGCCAAGCTGCCACCAGCAAAGAATTAGCGCCGGCCATAAAGACGGTCTTGCGGCTCTTGCCCTCTGCGAGAGAGAGGAAGAGAGGCAAGCTCGCTGCGTCTTGTGGCGCCCTCCGGCGAGGGCCAGAGATGGAGGAGATGGAAGTGGCGGCAGCGGAGGTGATGGCGGCGGGAGCGGGGGATGCGCCAGCGCCAAGCGGCGAGGGCCAGAGATGGAGGAGATGGCGGCGGCGACGGTGGAGGCGGCGGCGACGGTGGAGGCGGCGTCGTGCACATACTAGGTGCGGGACGCCAGTACCCAACGACGACGACATGCCGTTGCCCGATTTTCTCCAGCACCCTCAGCTTCGATCTGGAACCTCAGCACCAATCAGTATATAATTGTTACTCTTTTCTGGTTTTGTTTGAGTAGTAATACTGACTATGGATTAGAGTCCTGATTGGAAAAAGGTGGGGTTTTGCTACAGTTTTGCATCCGAAATCTAAAAGGAGAGTTGATAATGTAGTTCATACGTGCTATGCTAACAGTTGACAATATAGGTTCACGACATAAAAATAAGTACATAGGGAAGAGATTAACTTCTGAGAAAATTCATTAAGCATGTTAGCTCTGTGACTAGATATCTAATCGATCCTCATGTGTTGCCTATTATGCACAACAAATGCAATGTTTGATGTGTTACATCATCATTAGGATTAATCAAACAACTTGAAATACCTATTGGTAGATGTCTGTCTTTAATTTGCAGGTGTTTAATGAGAATAAATGGGAGAAGTTCACCAGCAAGGAAAGCTGCCTTGTTGGCTTATCCAAGAATTGAAGGACGAATCGCACTCTACATGATCGCATTTTTGTCAGTTTTATTCTCAAGGATCGCTCAGAGCAAAGATCGCGAGATTATTCATCAAGGATCGCTCGTGAGCAAAGATCGCAAGATTATTCATCAAGGATAGTGTACATTCATGTGATGTAACTTTACGCTACTTTTTCTAAATGTAACAGTCATGTAATGTGAAGGTTGTATTGACTAAACAATTGAGATTTGTATTGATTATACAACAGAGGTCATCTTGAAGTTCAAATGCATTCTCCTTTTCTGTAAAGGATATCGTTACTGACTTTACAGGATATTGTTACAGCTTTACAGGATAAAATTTGCAGGTTATTTGTCATTACCTACGCTATTTTTTTCTCCTTTTCATTGTAAAGGATATCGTTCTGACTTTACAGGATGACATTTCAAATGTTATATGCCATTGACAATACATGTTTTACAGGATGACATTTCAACTTTGAGTTTAGAATTTAACACAGTTACAAACTTTGTGAAAGCACATTATAAAGAGATTGATACTGATCAAGTCCAAGTAAAAGTCACATACTACTCGTTAAATGTGGCTTGACTTGATACATCATCAAAATTTAATTTTTAGCAAATGACATCTTGATCAAGTCCAAGTAAAAGACTTGTATAACCTCCTTGGATTAAAGGAGGAACCATAGTCGATAAATCACCATGCATGTTGGTTGAAGCATTTGGTACTGCGGTAATGCCACCAATGCTTGCATCCAAAGATCCCTGGACAAAATATGAAATTGTTCACAATATGTAGCTGCAAGTAAATTATATACTGAAACATTAGAAGGTAACTTTGTGTGCTTACAACTATTTGCTCCCGATGTTGTCCACTACCTTTTTTCTTGGCAACCCTTGTACTGCTCTCTTTCTTCTTGTCAAGTACATTTCTTATTCTTTTAGTCTTTGGACCTTTGATCACTTTAGGAACTCTAATTGAAACTTTACCCTTCAGTATGTCCCCATCATATTCATTACATCTTTGAGAAACCTCAAGAGATTCTGCGGTCATTTGGCTTAGTGACTTATCTACCTCTAGGTCCAACTTATCAATAGCTTTCTCAAGATCTTCTAGAAGTTCCTTCGATTTTGCGCACTTCAATGCAACAGAGGTGGCCTTTCGAGAGATTCGTGGCAAAGATGTGTTTTCAGAGTTTCATTGCCATTTCTTTGTTTTTCATAGTAAAACCCTCTTTTTGCATATTTTGTCCATCTATTTAGTATGTACGTGTCTGGCAAGACGAAAACTTCGTTGATATTCAATACTCGGAGAGCATGCTTGCACAATAGACCTGTAAGTAAAATAATTTTTAGAAACATGCATTATAAAGTAGTGTAATCATAAAATGTATATACTTACCGATGCATTCATACTTTCTACAAGAACATGTTATTGTCGTATCCTCAGAGTTGAATACAACTATTGCTTCATCTTGAAATTTCAAAGGCATAACCTTGTAAGTCATGATTGTCCCCTTAGTTTGTAACAGTTTGCATTTGACAGAAAATTGCTCCTTAAATTGCTCCTCAAATTCTAAATATAAGCTCCTTGTATATGATTCATGGCGGTCTTCAACATGGGTAAATCTCGGATGTAAGTAATCGGGTTAGAGTGGCGTGATGTAAAGTGCAGATCCAACTCATTTTCCTGAGATCGGCGACACACTTGTCATATTCTTCTAGGAGTTACAAATACCGAGCTTTCTTGAATCTTTTCTTGAAAACATTATTCATACCTTCACTTCTTTGAGTTGAGGTCATATCACAAAGAAAAGAGTCGCGAAAAATAGAAGCCCAATACTGCAAGTCATATAGATTTTTCAGCCAAGAGTTATCTTGAAGATTATAACGAATCAACATTTCATCCCATATTTTGTTGAAGTGTGTCACCGACCTTTCCTCGTAGACACATCTCTTAAATTCAAAGAAAGAACTTTTTATCTTTAGCAATTACATGACTAAGATGTTTACCAAAGATTTTAGAAAATGTGCCACAAGCAAAGACGATGGCGTGTGTTCGAATACAATACTAATTGCTTTTGCCATGGCAAAGACACCGATCCGTGAAGATTGTGCTAGGACGCTTGCGGACATTGTCGCTAAAAATGTCTTAAAAAGCCAAACAAATGATTCATGATCTCATTATATAACAAAGGCAGCCCCAAAAACAATTGTCTGCTTATGATGGTTGGTTCCAAGGAGTGGAGCAAAAGGCATTTCAAACTTGTTAGTTTGAAATGTGGTATCAAATGACACAGCATCACCAAAACATGCATAATCCATGATAGCTTGACCATCCGCCAAAAGAAATTAGCTATCCGACCATCCTCCTCATCCAATTCTATGGCATAAAAGAAAGGTGGATCCTGTAGTTGCTTATTCTTCAAGTACTCCAACAGAGTTTTCGCATCATTTGATTCCAAATACTTCTTGCGCTCACGACCAACTGATTATTGCAATCCACTCGCGAAGGGTACATTCTCGGTTCCTCCATACCACTTTTTGAAAAAGTCATACACTGCGGCCGGGCTTCACTCCAGCTTCTCTTATTTGACCGATTAGAAATTTATCCGCCTCTATAAGACGTCGTTGGGACCTCAATTTATGCACCTTATTTGGACTTGCGAGATAATGATTGTGCTCGAGTACAACTTTTTGCACTGTCCAAATTCCCTTTCGACAAATACTGAATTGAACACGAGCATCACAAGACGTCCTAGTAATTGCATTTCCTTTTAAAGTGACATGTGATGTGTGAGGTCCTCGTTCTCCTTCATTACTGCAAACAATATGCTTCTGATATATAGTTTTATCTGTCCTTCGCTCGTGTAGCTCTTTACGACATCGAACCCAATCTTCCTGGCATAGGAGTTATACATCTCATATGCATCATCCTCTGATTCAAAACTCATTCCCACTTTAGGAATAACTAACGTTTGAACATGTGTATCATCCTCCTAAAATATGTAGGTACAAAGTTAAAACACTACAGCTACAAAGTAAATAATTATGTTAGCCTAAATTTTGTTACCTTCACATCAGCTACTCACGAATCTTGGCATTCCAGACTTCGTGTATTTTTTGAACCGATGTTATTGAAAGTGGCAAAGATCTCATCGGCCGCTCGACAATGGTGTCGGCATTGCAATGAGGTCGGATCGCACCAAGCCACCCTCCATCATGCTTCCATCACCGCATCATGTTGCACGACTACAGAGGCCTCCATTGATGAGTAATTTTTACGCACCATCTTGTCGACGGTCTCCGCTCGGCCGAGGGTGCAAGGTAGCGGTCCGATGTCCAGATCGTAGATCGTGGTCGCGCGACGAGCCCGTTAACTTGCCGCCGAGGTTGGCCACGAGGATTCCAACGCATGCTTCTCGAGCGTGTCCACGGCGATGCATTCCAGGAACTCGAGGGATTCCATGGAGCGCCGCCTGTGGATTGGCCGCCGCGATTTTTTATTCACAAATTAGGGCTGCATTCGGGCCAGGCGTTACGGCGCCAAGCCACTCGCGAATCACAATAGGCTCGAATAATGCCGCAAGACCGCGCCGCTTAAGCCGACGCTTAATTTGTCGCCTGGTCGGCTTTGCTCGCAGCCACGACCGGATGTTGCTTTGAGATTGCAGGGCAGACACGTGGCACCATCGGGTGGTGTCAGACATGTGTGAGGTTGCAAAGATCACAAGGCATAATTTTTTTCCATTATTTTATGTGTGGCATGAGTTTTGTTTTTTTGTGATATCTATGATTGAGGTTATTTGTATTTGGCTTGACATCCATTCACAATCGAGACAATCTCTACTATATAAAGTGAGAGTTTCTTCTTACGTCACATTAATTGCTCTGTTTAATTGCCCTACTTAATTGTCCTGCTTAATTGCCCTACGCAAGAAACGAAGCGTTGCTTTAATTAGCCAGCTTTTGCAAGAAACGAAGCGTTAAAGATAGATGTTTGATCTTATGAAATAGTATTTTTTATTTTTAATCTTTATTTTTCGTTATCAATTTTGTTTTTCGTAGCAACGCACGGGCATATAACTAGTCTGTATTTATATTCGTGTACGGTATTATCTATATTTCACTCTGATTACGAGGAAAAAATATATACTCCTAGAATAGGATACGAAGTAAGCGATATTCGTTCGTATTTGTACCCCTATACATTCTCTTAGTGCTTTCTTGCACATCCAGGGAGGCCTACAAACACAAAACCTTAACCGTCCGCATAAGGACTTTGAAAGTTTGAAAATTTGATTCTAAAGTTCTAAATCCCGTATTTTTTTTAAGTTGAATCCTTAGTTGAAATGGGGAAAAAAAAATCAGTGGGTTTGAATTGAAATTGTAAGTTCAAAATTGTCTCGAGACCCCAACACAAAGTTCTTAAAAACTGCAGTTAAAAGTTAAAAACAGATCGAGGATGGATTGGAAAATTTCAAGATCCAAACCAGAAGTTCCAAAATTGTGTATTACGAAAGTTCCGAAGACGGAAGACGGGGGAAGAGTCGTGCTGGGCCCGGGCGTATGAATCCAGTGCACAGAGAATCGAAGGAGGCGGATGACTCAGAATCTCAGATGGCGCCAAACTCGGCAGCGGCACGCCGGGAAAGGAAGACTGGAAGAGAGAGAGAGAGAGAGAGAGAGAGAGAAGGCCAAAGTGCTGTTCAGGTGGCGCCGAGCTGGACCATCCTGTCCGTTTCCTCCTCCGACGCAGGCCGCGGCAGGCACGCACACCTTCGCGGCGCGCGATCTTTATCTCCTTCCCGGCTGCCACCAAATTAATCAGCCCAGGCCTGCACGCTTGTCCCTTCCCCATAGGAGGACCGAGGAGAGGACCCCCATGCCTGCAACTGCAACTGCATGCGATGATGCGACCACTCCGAGACATCTACAGAGAGAAGAAGATAGGGAGAAATAGCTAGGCTGGGATGAGCTCAGAGCAAGTAAAATAGTAAAATGTATTGTTTACTTTATTTTTTATTTATATTGTTTAGAGTAAGTAAAGAGTTAGTTTATATAATAACTGTATCAAAATGTTGCATCTATCTGCTGTGCAATAGCTATCTCTTCTCTATTGTAAAAATAACTTTCTTCGTGATTTGTCACGTCGAAAAGATTGAAATAGCTGCACTTTGCCACTCAGCTTATATTCGTGTACTACTTCTTAAGGCTCAAAATCAACTGTGAAATTCCCTTCCGAGTTCCGACTCACAACCTGATTCCCTTGTTCGACCACGTTTGACTCACGCGGCGAGGCAAAGGGCGACGGCGGCCGCTGAGAGGCTTGCTTGGACGGCGGCGGTAGTGAGGTAATTGGAGTAATGAAGCAAACATTCAGAACTTCTTCTGACATAGTAGCTCGTGTACTCGATAATATCTTGAACAGAAAATCTTTAACGGTCAGCAGCATCTCTAAGAAGTTAGCAGTTCTAGACTGGGTCTCCTTATACTGTTCGCCTGAGTGAGAAAGCACACACGAGATCATTTGCACAGACAAACATTATTAACACAATTACAAAGCACGACACAGAATCGTTATTCGGGTAATTTGCACATAGATTTACAACAGTAGGCAACCATCCTTGGTATTACATCAAGAGCAGCCATAACACTATTCCAGAAAGACTTATATTAGACCTCTCATCACTAATCCTTCTAGTCAAAAAAATCCGTCAGTAATGACAAGGGCACTCATCATTGGTATTACATCAAGAGCAGCCATAACACTATTCCAGAAAGACTTATATTAGACCTCTCATCACTAATCCTTCTAGTCAAAAAAATCCGTCAGTAATGACAAGGGCACTCATCACTGATGGTTTTTGGATAGAATGGCCAGTGATATGTGTCATCATCACACACGGTTCTATCCAAAAACCGTCAATGATTAGTGCCCTTTTCATCACTAATGGTTTTATAGTGCTCTTGTCATCACTGACGGTTTTTTGATAGAACCGTCTATGATGGTGACACCTATCACTAATCCTTTTATCCAAAAGCCATCAGTGATGTCTCACTGACGGTTTTTGGCTAGAACTGTCTGTGAGAAGGCGTTATTATATATGGTTTTTTGCTAGAACCGTCTGTGATGAGCATTTCCTGGAAATAAGTACAAAGAGCAGCGAGGCCCCCGACCCACTTAGGGTTTCCTGAATCATTTTTGATGTGGGTGCGATTGTGAGACGATCTGGTGCAAGGAGACAGTTGATTTGGAAGAGTGATCGTAGATCCTTTTGTTCTTGGTGATATAAGGTTAATAATTGGTTTTGTTGCATTATATTGAAGATCTAGTCAACATGTTATCACATGTTTTCCGTAGATAACTCTCATGTAGCTCGTGGAATGGCTGGGGCTAACATTTTTGGAATCATAGGGCGTTCAAAGTGTATAGAGCTCATAGAAGGCCACACAAGGACTCGTCGAAGTTGAAACATGATTTTGACTTTTCGGTAGCTAGTAGTACACAATAATCCTATATCACTTTGTAATAATGCCCCACGAACTAACCAATTCTATTTCCGCAGTGCACCTAGCAGGGACAGGGAAATAACCTATGTGCATTCTACGTTTGCTATAATATGCGAACCCTCGTTGGTACAAAGAAGATCACCGATGCAACTAAGTTGAAAAAGACCCATCTGGAGGCCATTCGAGAAAGCATGTCTGACTTCTTGATGCGTGAGGTCATAGCTCCAAAAGGTACATTCCACGCTGCGTAATTTGTGAAACTTGAGCATTCTATTCGTTAATGGAATTTGTGGTTTGTAATTGCGCATTCCATTGGTTAATACTATATTTGAGTTGATTTCTGAAATGGGTGTGTAATGTGATATATTGGTTAATATAATGTTTGAGTTGATTTCTGAAGTGGTTGTGTAATCTGTGATGTGTAATTTGCTTGCGATATAATCCGCTTGTGATGTGTGTAATCTGTTTGTCATATAATTCTTGTAATCTGCTTGTTTCAGAGGGTATGTCAAGTATTTCTTGAGGCTAGTCAATAAATAGAAAAATATTTAGCAGTAAAAGCCAATATCATAGACGGTTTCATATAAGGAACTGTCTGTGATATATGACGTATCCCAGACGGTTCTTTACTAGAACCGTCTGTGATGGTTATTATCACTGGCATATGTTTATAGACGGTTTACAAATCATCTATGATCATCTTTTAGAACTATCTATGATAATCTTATGTGTAGTAGTATATAACTCTGTTGTAGCCATCCTGATGGCATTGTGTAATGCTTGTGCTTTTGCTGTTGTAGCGTCGAGAGCTCGGCCGATATACCTCTTAGAAGCGCACACATGAGCTGACGACATGTGGATGACGATCCCTAGGCCTCGTTCGTATCAGCTTCTGGACAGCTTCTGCTTTAGAAAAAAGCTGATTATTTACCGAACGGAAAGATTCTGGATAGCTTCTCTGAGAATCAGAAACTGATTTCTGTATAGAATCAGAATCTGGCTGGAACCTGATTCTCACTGATTCTTGCTGATTCTCGCCGGCTCGATCCGAAACCTAGAAGTTGTAGCCAGCTCGACCCGATTCTCCCATAATCAGAAATAGTTTTTTCCATAATCCAGAATTCATAATGCAGAAGCTGTCCCGAAGGGGGCCTAATCGACTTGCTTGCCGCCATTGGAGGGTGAGCCCGTGCGGCAGCGGGACAAGCGGCTTGAAGATGGGCCCTTCGATGACGAACCACCGTCGGGAGGGGACGATTCAGTGGCGGTGGCCTTCGCCAACGAACGACTATGGCGCAGCGACGACCCAACCAACAATGACGGCGTCCTCCCTGTGGCGTCGCGTTCCACCTCTCCTCGCTGCAAGCCGTGCCCCACCACCTCCTTGCCGTCGCGGCGACGAACTCTACGGTTAGGCAATGGTTGCATTGAGGCTGAGTGACATCAACAGTACCAACTTTGGTGTTGCTCGCATCCTATAGGAAGATGATCGACTTCGCTGGCTAGCGTCCTGAGATGCAAATAGATGATTACCAATCCGTACTAACGGTGGTTGAATGGTTCAAATTGTGAGTTCGCACTTTTCTTTCCTATTTGCACATACATATTTATACGATCGAATCCCTAAGACGTACCAAAATTCACCCTTTAAATTTCTTAGCAGTGTTTATATACTTTTCCTCCTAATACAAGTTACATAAATGTTAAAGTAAGCGAAAGGATAAATAATTACCATCAGCTACCCAATTTTGGGACATTTATGTGGTAGTCAATGAGAAGGGTGTGACTATTGCTGAAATGTGGGATGGTATTAACTTGAAATGTACTTTAGAAGGACTTTTCCCGAGTTTATGATGATCAGGAGGTTTGAGCTTTTGGAAGTAGCTAAGAGTATAAAATTTGTTGAGGAGGATGCTTTAATCTGGCAATATAATAGTAATGGCTTATATTCGGTTAAATCTCTTTATGCTATTATCAATTTGAGAGGTGTGTGCCCCATTTACATTCCTACTATTTGGAGTCTTAATGTTCCTCCGAGAATTCATTTTTTTCTTTGGCTTATTTCTCACAATAAGCTTATGACTAGAGACAATTTATTGAAAAGATGTATGGACAAAGGTGTGAATTGTAGTTTTTTTAATGAATTTGAATCTGTTAACCACCTTTTTTATTGTGATGTGGCTAAAAATTTGTGGAACTTAATCGGTGAGTATTTTGACAGGAGTGTGGGTTATAATTATGAATCAATAGCTCGGTTTTGGTTGAGCGATCAGAAAAATATGATTTTGAACACTGTTTGCGCGGCTACTTTGTGGAGTTTATGGTCTATCAGAAATAACTTGATTTTTGATTATCAGAGTTGGTCGAATGTGAAGTCAATTTGGAGGAAGCTACTTTTTACTCTCAGGAATTGGTATCCTCTGTTCAAGAGAAGGAAGAAAAAATGCTCCCCATAGCAAAGTTTTGCAGTTGGCTGGAAACCAAGCTCCAGGCACCTCTGCTCTTGATGTTTAGCGCCAACTGAAACTGAAGGAAGACAGGGTGGTTGTTGATAAGGAAGATGACGTTATATCTGAAGAGTTGAAATCCTTTTCTTTACATTTTGATGAATGGGTGAAAGGCAAAGTGTAATCCCATGTTTCTCTCTGTCAGTTTGTTAAGGTGCTGGTGTGCCCTGTGATGTTGTTTTTTGAAGTTTTATGTTGTGTGGATGTGGAACTGAATGTTTTTGTTTTTGAGCTGTCCTCGAACTAGTCCGGTTTCATTAATGAATGAAACTGGGACATCAATTTCTTGATGTCCTCTTGATCTAAATAATAATAATTATCATCTACCCATCTTTCATGATTTAATATTTATACAATATTAAAAAACGGCATAGAAGGAGCATCTCTCTAAATTTTTCTGTACCGTTTGGTAATTTGGTTCCTCTTAAAGATGGAAAAAACAATCTCATTTATGTGTTTGTGTCTTTTTATATACATAATATTGCTTACGAAATATTGAATTAAGTCATGCAAGAAATAGGACAAAACCTTATTCACACAGTACCATCCAATCATGTTCACGGAGGGATATTTGTGCCAGATCAACGTATAATCTCTATGTTTAACTCAAATGTTTGTCTTCTTTCAACACTAAATAGTGATAAATTAACACCAGTAGCCTGAAGCTCCACCTATAGGCTACTAGGCCCGTAAGCGTGGCGTACGTCGCGCGCGTGAACTAAAAATAATTTTGCATTTTTTTCCCGAAAAAAATAGACTTAAACGCATTTTCAAAATTTTTGGAGGCTCGAGAAACCTTAGAGACCGAGACGGAAAAGAAGCACACATCTTTCTGTTGACGAAAATATTTGTTTCGGAGAAAACGGAGAAAGGACCTGGATGTAAAAACTGAAGACCTGTTTGTTATAGTTTTGGACCTCACCGTTATCCTGAAAAAGTAGAAAAGGGCTCGCTCGCGATTTACATTTAACGGTAGGGTCTTTCCGTAAAGTAGCGAGCGAGGGACCTAAACACGACACGGGAAAAATTTACTTCCCCTCACAAAAAATCACAAAGGACCTCTTCGTAAATTCACAGGAACCTATCCATAATGTGAAGAGACGGAGGGATTTTTTTTGCGAAACCGCTAGGCGCCACGTGGGGCGGTCCTTCATAGGCGCTTGCTCTCGGTCTTAATATACGAAGTATAGGACAACAAAGAACGAAGTTCCATCAACTAAAAGAAAAAGGAAAACTCTTAATTGATTCAAAAAAATACTTTTAATTAATTATCCTAATATATATAAAAAAGAATATACGATAGCTAATCAAAATACCAATATCCTTCTCCTCCACCCACCCGAAGTCCTCCTGGATTTGGGGGTGTTTGGATGAACGGGTTTGAAAATTAAACCCCAAAAGTTATATAATTTCTTTATCTCATTATATAAGGCATAACTCCTACCAAACAGAAATCAAGAAATCAGTTGCGTCGCACGAAGTTCGAGGCGGTTAATGCATGAGAGATAGGAGAGAAGGTTAATACATGTATGCGCTGAGAGATGGGAGAGAGGCCAGAATAGGAGCCAAAAAGGCGCCGTGCTCTGTATTTTAGGACTTGGAAAAAAAGCAGTTGTGCCTTATATTTTATGATAAAAAGAATATTATTCAAATAGTTTGTATTTTGTGCGTTATTAATTTTTCTATTCGGAGTGTATATGCTGTGTTATATAGTGGGCTTATTAGGTGAGGATCCATTGGTAAAAAAGGAAGAGCAAAACCACGTCCACATGCGCATGGATGTCCATGTACATGTGGAGCCGTTCATTATGCTTTAGATTTGTGCGGCCGTCGAAAAGTTGTTATTAATCTCAGTGGTGGTCCCCAGACAAGCCTTTTGTTATCTCTCATCTTTCTCCGTCGGTCCCTCTTTCCTTGCTCTCTCTCCCCCCTCTCTCTCTCTTCTCTCTCTCATCGACAGCAGGGCGACAAGCCCGGATCCAGCGGCCAGCGAGGTTTTCGAGATTTCCAGTGGACTTCTCGAGTTTTCTGGCAAGGCCAAGGTTTTCGGCGAGGTTTTCCGGCGGTGAGGGAGCGAGGTATCCGAATTCCGACGCCAGTGCGCGGAGGTTTTCGGTAGAAACGAGGTTTTCAGAGATGTTTTTTTTTTTTTGTTTTTTGGTATATAGAGGTATCTGGTGGCGACGTCGGAGCTCGCTGGAGTGGGAGAGAAAAGGAGGAGAGAGAAAGGGGAAATAGAGGGAGATAAAGCGGTGCATTATCCCACAATAATCAAGTCTCCTCCCTAAGTACAGCACCGATCTCAACTCATAATGGACTCAGTAGGTGGTGATGGACATCCATGCACATGTGGGAAAGCCACTTCGCGGGGGAAAGAGGAATTTTTGCTATAGTATCTTCTAAGTTAATTATTTTTGTGAAAATAGTCTCTGTAATGATAAAATTATAAAAGTAGTCTCACGTTGTGTTGCCACGTCACTGCAGCGTCTCGGTACTGCACCACGCCGCGACGAAGCAGCCCCCTCAGGCGTTGCACTCCCGGTGCTACAATACCATGCGTTGCACTCCCTGTGCTACAGTACCATGCATGGTATTGTAGCACCAAATTTTTTTTGCTGAGCAGCTAGTTCTGAAAAAATACATTATAATTTTACTGGATTTTATAAATACATTATAAAAGAAAAAATTGTGACGACTAGTTCTAAAAAAATTATTTTTTTGGGACTACAAAAGTGAAGAGTTATACCCTATATAGAAAGTTATGAAATGACCTCATAAAATAAGAACCAGAAAATTTTCGAATATAAATAAGAACAGTAACAAATATATCGCGGAAATTTTTGGTACTAGCTCGAGTGTTATATTTATAATTGATTTTTATTTTTCACAACCAATCAATACATGGAAAATAGTTTGACGAGAAATGAAACAGCGTGGCGCGGGGAGTTTTAAATTTGTTTATTTTATTTGCTTCATCGGTGTACCAATTAATCAACCGTTTTAGAATTAATCTAATTCAGTGATGAGTAGCAAAGTTATTTAATGTTAGTCAACAGTTTAAGAATTTTCTAGTTCAGTGATGAGTAGCAAAAGGTGGAATTTTAATCAACAGTTTACTATTTTTTTTGTTGACTGATGTACTGCAAAATTGTGGAGTTTGAATCGAAAATATTTGAATTTTTGTATAGCAAAAATGCGGGATTTGAATTGATAGTGTAATAGTTATACGAATAATGCACGCATATATGAGTAATATGTGTTGAATCAAACCATACAACTATACGAGTATATTACCATAGTAGTAAGTTATATATCAACCAAACCCAATATAGATTTGTCATTGTATTCTCAAAACCATTGGATGGATGTCACGAAACCTAATATTTATACTGCCAACCTGAGGCTGTTCTACTACAATGAAAGCTCATAGATAACCACCACAATTTTGAAAAATCACACACCTTGATTCATTTTACTCCACTAAATCTCCCAGTGTTCCAGCTGAATCTACCTGACCAAAATTGTTGGTCTTCAGCTACATGGACTAGTTCTTGGGGATCCATGCTCTCATGCTTCTGAAACTCCCTGAAAGCGTACTAATGGTAGGGGCAAACCTACATAAACCAAAACCTGTCCAAGAAAAGGGAGATTTGATCATTTGCCCTCTTTTTCATGGTGCAATTGATCATTTTCCCCATGATGTCTCACTGACATACAGGCTTCATGACACATGTAAGTAAGGGCAAATCATCAATTGTTCTCCAAGAAAGCCATATCATTTCTGAGCTGGTCACACATAGATATTGAATCTTACGCGACAACATCGAGGAGTCGCTTTGACTGGCTCTTCAGCTCATCGATCCAGTTCCCCTACACTGGCAACCATGAACACTCAATCAATTGTTCTGTGCCACAGCGAACTTCGGTTGTCCCAGGAGGTTCTTGTCGAAGCTACAGAAGATGGAGTCCTGGTTCTATGTCATGACGAACTCCGACCTCCCTCTCTTCCTCCAGTGCCACGCCGATGGCAGTCACGTGCAATTGTGTGAGGGAGGCCGCAAAAGGCGCAGAGGAAAGAGGAGGGGGCTTGGACGAGGAAGAGAGCGCCTCATGCACTCAGATATGAAGGATGAAGGGAGTACTTTGTAGCAGAAAGAAAGGCGATGGACGAAGGAGGTGCTATGGCAGCACAGCTGGTGGGGGACGAGGCTGTGCGGTTTGAGAGGCGGGGGACGAGGAGGATGGCCGGTGGCGTTGTCAGGTGGATGTGCAGTGTTGGTGGGGACTGAGACGAAGGTGGCAACATTGGGCCAGAGGTGGGCAAGACCGAGGCGGGATCAGGCCGGAGGTGGTGGTGTTGGGCCAAAGACGGGGACGTAGTGTCAGGTGGAGGCATGTCGTTGCCAGAGATGGTGGAGACCGAGGTGGATACGGTGGCGTCGGGAAGAGGAGATCAGCTGGCCGGGGGGCGGTGGAGCGTGGGAGAAGACGAGTGGAAGACGGAGTCACAGTCTCACGGAGGAAGTAGGAACTAGGCAAGACCGCAACAGCCATCCGGATATCCAAATGGATAATTATTCGATATCTGATTCTCGTCCCATATTATTCGGATCCGTTCTTGTATCCAGCCGGATAGTTTATTTTTTTCCGAATCCGATTCCACCTGAATCCAACTTCGAATGAACGGGTATTATCTGACGCGCTTTCATTCCTAATTGTAACTGCTCTTAGAACATCTCCAATTAATGTATGCACCGGCGGAGCCAGGGCCAGGGCTGTTGCCCGGGCTCAAAGCCTAATGACCATATACTAGGGCTAGCAAATGGATCGTCTAGTGGCTTATCTAGCAGGATTCAAGTCTAAGTTACATGGCAATTGTTAACAGGCACTCAAGCTCAGCCCAGATCGTAATTAAATTTGCCCAGACTCAAAAAAATTTTAAGCTCCACCACTGAATGTATGGATTGTCACACCCTGTTCCCCAGACGCACAAACCCATCATCTCCACACGCACCTCGCAAAGCTATGGGGTGAAGACGTTACATCCGCAAGTGAAAAGTTGCTGCTTGTCGGCTTCCTCGTAAACCGCGCCACGGTAGCTCCCTCCCGACCCCGTGCATGGCTGTCCGTCACCCCTTCACGTTTCCCCTCCCCGCTTCGTCACCCAACACCCTCTAGGCCTCTATCGGTATATAACCATCCCAACCTCATCAAGAAATTAACAAACACGCAGAGACAAGAGAAGAGGTCTAGCTAGACAGAGAGATGGAGGCGCACGTGGAGCGGGCGCTGAGGGAGGGGCTGACGGAGGCGGAGCGGGCGGCGCTGGATGGGGTGGTGCGGGAGCACCACACGTTCCCGGGGCGCGCGCCGGGGACGACGTGCACGTCGCTGGTGACGCAGCGCGTGGCGGCGCCGCTGCGGGCGGTGTGGCCCATCGTGCGCAGCTTCGGCAACCCGCAGCGGTACAAGCACTTCGTCCGCACCTGCGCGCTCGCGGCGGGGGACGGCGACAGCGTCGGCAGCGTCCGCGAGGTCACCGTCGTCACCGGCCTCCCGGCCTCCACCAGCACCGAGCGCCTCGAGGTCCTCGACGACGACCGCCACATCCTCAGCTTCCGCGTCGTCGGCGGGGAGCACCGCCTCCGCAACTACCGCTCCGTCACCTCCGTCACCGAGTTCCAGCCGGGCCCGTACTGCGTCGTCGTCGAGTCCTACGTCGTCGACGTGCCCGACGGCAACACCGAGGACGACACCAGGATGTTTACCGACACGGTCGTCAAGCTCAACCTCCAGAAGCTCGCCGAGGAATCCGCAGCGTCGCCGCAGTCGTCTGTCGCGCGGCGGGGGGACGACAAGAGCTCGTGATTGGTCATGGTTGCGTAGTGGCGTCGGCCGGCCGGCCGGCGCCGACGCTGTTAGTGTTAGCTGCTGTTCTTCTTTTCTCTCTCTTGTCTGTATTTTTTTTTTCACTTTTGTTTTATTGTAGAAAAGCCTTCGTTGTGAAGTAAGGAATCCTCTTTTGTTCTGCTCTCTCTCTTTCTGCCCTTTGCGCAATCCTGACTTTCTGCTGGCTGGTGACAGCAAAGCTGAACAGGGGAAAACTTAAGATGGTCTTGTTTTCAACTCTCTGGGTTTTTCTTTTTTTACATTTCATCTTTATACCATTACAAATACATTAGAAATGCTATCACCAAGGAAATATATACTCGATGATGTACGGCTATTAAAATACGAATAAAATATAAATAATAATTACTTACTTCTTCGTTTACTTTAAAATTTATAAATTATATTAAAAAATGATACGTAGAACTGCTCAAAAATTTCGGCAGTACGCCAAAAAGATCGGATGCCTCGTGGCCCTTTGTTTTCGCCATGTATTATGCTGCCTTTTTAGCACTTTAGGTGATTCCACATACCCCTGAGCGGGCTGTAAATTAAATCGTAGCTAGTTGAACGAATTCTGACTAAGCGGCATAGATGGACAAGCCACTCCCTTAGAGCAAGTATATTTTTAAAAGTTGTCATTAAGAATTTTAATTTATCTAAAAACAGTATTAGAGACAACATTTCCAATAATTTAGCTCTAAAATCATTTCTCTAACTATTTTATATTTTTTTATCACATTATTTTTCTTGTACTTTATCACTTTTTGCGTTGATTTACGTGATCAGGTTGTCTCTTCTATAAAAAAAAGAACACATTCTTTTTTCTCACCTCCTCTCTCCTCCGTATAGGATTTTGTTAATATTATGGGGGGTGTTTGGCAGAGCTCCAGCTCCACCAAATTCGTGGAGCTGGGTATTCCTAGTTTCACCAGATTCATGGAGTTGGAGCTGTAGGTATATTAAGAGTGTTTCGGTGGGTCATCTTGTTTATATTTTAGAATAAAATTATAAACTTAAGTCACTTTACTTCAATCTACAAGTTTCAGTGTTGAGGTGGAGTTGAGATCTGAAGCTCTGCCAAACAGGGCTTATATTACTAAAAAATAATTAAAGTGGTATTATTAAAGATACCCTTAAGTAAAATGTTGTAGCCGGAGTAGTGCTGGCGAGGAAAAAAGTAGCTTACTAAGTTAGCTTATTGGGTGGCTAACCTGCTTTGTGGGGTCACTGTGTGATTTCATGGGTGTCACTTTTTTTTTACAGAAAAGAAAAAGGAAGGCATTGTAAAGCAAATGGTACTTATATTAGTACTAGTTTTTCTCGCTAATTGTAATGTCAATTTACTTCAGGTGGTGTCCAAGTAGATGCCATACAGGCACAGTTAAATTTTTGAAATTTTGATTATCAATATCTTTTTAAAATATTTATATTAAATACACAAAAATTATATTAGTAGATTTGTTTTGAAAAGTACTTTCATAATATTATAATTTTATTGAATTTTATAAATATAGTATGATAAAACTTAATAGTTAAAGTTGTATTTTAGAGATCGTCTCGATGTCTAAAATGACAGGTATTTCTGACAGAATGAAGTATTTTCTTAGGGCCTGTTTGGATCCATCAGCAGCTAATAGTTAGCTAGCTAATAGTTCCTAGCTAATATTAGGTAGCTAACTATTAGCTAGCTAATTATTAGTTGGAGGGTGTTTGGATCCACCAGCTAATATGTGGCTAATAGATGCTATTGTCCAAAATACCCATGCTATTAAATGCTATTGGTGGTAGACACGAAGGGTATTTTGGTTAAATACCACCTATTAGCTACTATTAGCTGGGTTTGGCTAGCTAATGAGATAACCATTAGCTGGGTGCTCAGCTAATAGTTAGCTGATCTATTAGCTGGGGGTGTTTGGATCCACTCCAGCTAATTTTTAGCAGCTAACTATTAGCTGCATGGATCCAAACAGGCCCTTAATCTAAAGCATGGCAAGTCGATTAGTACGACGGTCAACTTGGGTGCTCCAATTTGCGTAAACTGTGAAGAAATATATCTATACTTATATACATGCCGCCTCATATTGCCGCTCCCCAGGCAAGCCATGTCAACGCCATCACCGTTTGGCTCTCTAGAAAATTCAAAATTACGTTCAAATCCTCCCACCTGTTATTGTGCAAAAAAAGGCCCTATGGTTCGGTGTATTTGTGAACGGGTCCTCCACTGGTAAACCGAAATTATGGATATGCCCTTCCACCATTTTTTTTCCCAAAAAGGATTAAAAAAATCAGAACAGATTTGGTTATGCAAATTCGACGATATCTCATAGCGAGCTATTTTTTTTTAAAAAAAAAAACTCTGTGTCTTTTTTTTTCCCAAAAAAGATTCAAAAAAATTCATACTAAAAGGATTCCAAACAAAAATTCGGACTAGAGCGAGCCAATTTTTAAATTTTAAAAAAATTCGCCGGCTACAACCAATTTTTTTTTAAAAAAAACGCGAACAAATCCTCCAACAGTTTTTTATGTAAAGTCGCCGACGGCTCCTAGCCAACCATTTTTTTTACAATATACCACCGAGAAAACCAAAATAACATTTTTTTAAAGAAAAAAATCACCCATGCGCTGCTCAGCCTAGTATCTCTCTATAGCAGGTGGGTTAGGTGTTAAAAACTTGTATTGCGCCACAACTACACCTAAGACTATGTCCAGCGGTTTCCCTTCCCATATTCCCTTCCCATCTCCTGAAGAGAATCCCTTCCCATATTCTCTTCTCTTCCCAGACTGCATCTCCAACAGCATCCCTTCCCTATTCCCTTCCCATCCCTTCATACATATTATAAGAATATACTATAACCGCCAAGGTGTGTACCCTATTTTGTATGGTATATGTATTCCATGTTTTTTTGTTTTATGGCGTACCTTGTAGGATGGAAGTATTAAATTTATATGTGTTGCTTACGCGAGAAGGAAGCAGTAGTTTTATATGTGTAGCTTCCTGGAGAAGCAAGTAGTAATATTTTTTGTGTAGCTTATTGAAGAAGGTAGCAGTAATATCTTATTTGTAGCTTGCCTGAGAAGGAAGTAAAAATCCCGTGCTATATATAGAAGGGTGGGTGTGGTGGCAAACATCATGAAAGTCAGATCGCTCAACTGATTTGGCAAGGTCGCGGCTATATACAAAAGGGTGGGTAGCAAGAATATTGACAGTAATCCATGAGTTCGCTCGATGGTTGGCCGAGCTTTTCTCGGCGAGCTCATCAACTAATTATAGCCGAGAATGAAGAGGAAGATCTCACATGCGCAAGATTGCCATTGAGGAGGAGGAACGAGCAACAAGAAGAGAGCGCCCCACTGGGGGGCTCGGCTTCCCAATCTAAGTGGTCCACCGAGGACACCTTGAGGGTGCAAACAGGCTATACAATGACTACTTCCGACACACCGGTGTATGGCCATGAATTCTTCAGCGTGAGGTATGTCGAGGTGGTTATTTTCGACTATGACACCCGCTATTGCATTCATATGTGCTATGCCCGCCTGTGTTCGGATGAGCAGGAACCTCTTTGTTAGGATTGCAAGCGTCGCCGAGGCCCACAATCCTTGGTTCGCCAGAGAAGAGATGTCGCCGAAGGATGGGCTTGTCTTCTCTTCGAAGATGACGGCCGCTATGCGTCAACTTGCATACTGTATCTCTGGCGATGCTAATGACGAGTATGTTCAGATTGGCGCCAAAGATCGCCATTGAAGCCCTAAGGAGGTTTGTTCGTGCCGTAGTGGAGGTATTCAAGGATGAGTACCTCCGAGCACCAACTGAAGCTGACACGGAGCGTCTGCTTGCCGTTGGGGCGGCGCGAGGATTCCCTGGGATGCTTGGAAGCATTGGATCGCATGCATTGGCAATGGAAGAATTGCCCCAAGGCATGGCAGGTCAATTTCATCGGGCATGCTCTAAGCCCACAATAGTTTTGGAGGTCGTGGCCTCGCATTTATCTTTGGATTTGGCACGCCTTCTTCGGCATGCCAGGTAGCCTGAATGATATAAATGTGCTGCACAGATCTAACGTTCTTTCCAGGTTAACGGATGGTACTAGCCCCCCAGTGAACTACACCATCAACAACAATGCGTACGGAATGGGGTATTATCTCGGCTGACGGTATTTACCCCGAGTGGGCAACATTCGTGGAAACCAATTCAGCGGCTCGAGGGAATAAGCGTGTCCATTTCGGATCGTGCAAGCTGCAAAGGCGCAAGGACGTGGAGCGAAGCTGTGTATCGCAATCCCGCTTTGCTATTGTTGCAGGGCCAGCCAGGATTTGGGACCAATCCACCTTACACGACATCATGACTGCATGTATCATCATGCATAACATGATTATTGAGGATGAGAGGGAAGGTCCCACACAGGATCTCATGTATGACTTCATGGATGATCACGTCCCTATCTCACGGCCGCCGCGCAGGTCGGTCCTCCATTACATCGAGGCGACACAAGAGATCCGTGATAGGAACAAACATCGCATGCTTATGGACGACCTTGTCGAGCACCTTTGGTCCATTCATGGAGGGTGCTAGAGTTAGAGTATGTTTTCATGTCGGTGGTTCTGTGTTGGAGGGTCAAGAATCTATCTATCTTAATGTGTGTTCTCATGTAATGTGTCATAATGTGGGTTTCTCCATATAATGTGTCGTAACGTGGTGTTGTGAGCAATTTATTTTACACCTGCTAATGCTGTTGAAGACTAGCATGAAGATAGCATACATGCTCCGACTTCTCCAGAATGAGAAGGCTATATCAATATAAACACTGCTACCACTTCTCCAGAATGAGAATGCTAACACAGAGAGGTCAAGTCATTAAGCTAATGAAATGTTGGCATCGCCTAGAAGCTACACATACAATTAAGTTACGCCCGATACTCCTAGCACCCTTTTTTATCCTATGACATACAAATGCAAGACAATTTGAACATAACGAAACAATATTAAACATCCGGCTTGGTCCACAATAGCAATACTAAGAAAGATACAAAGATGCATTTATCCAGTCCACAAGAGCTACATATCACAAGAGCAAAGACTTCAAGCTAGATTCGTAGATAAACACATCACACCAAGCGTCGCTCTTCTTAAGTAAACATATCGATCAAGTGTCGCTCTTCGAAAGCTAGATTCGGTAGCTAACCCAATGCACAAGACTAGACATATCACAATCAAGTGTCGCTTCTTGAAGCTAAACAAATCACGTAAACAAATACTTCATTCGATATTGCCGCTGCTCAAGCCCGAATGTGCACATAACCCACCCACAAGAGGTACAGATACAGCTACATCCCATTAGAGCACGAACTGCAGGACTCACCCAAGATCGGGAGTTCTCGTGCCACTTTGGGCTGCTTCTCGATGTTGTGGCCGCAAAAACGAGACTCATCAAATTACAAAACCACTAGGATCAATTGTAGACAATACTGCGCAGCCACCTCAAGGAGTAATCAACGACAATACCGTAACCATAAGGAGCATTTTCGACAATAACAAAAGCCCATACATTCGGTGACAGATATCAGCTCAACTGTAATGTGACAGTAACTTTAAATGTCTGGCTCCTAATCACAACTAAAGCACACATAATAGTAGAGAAGTACACAGACTAAACAAACATCACAGTAGAGCAATACACAGACTAAACATCACAAAGACAAAGAAGACGGAGAGTAAACAAACATCAGAGTAGTAGCAGCACACACACTGACTGACGTCATAGTAGTAGCAGTACATAGACTCAATGACATTACCCGAACCTCCTGGAAATAATCTCCGCCTTGCGACGCGAGAAGTAGTCACGAGAAGCCTCATCCATGTTACTGATATCCATTGACATTATCTTGTCTTCCTGGCGCTTCATGATGGAGACCTTCACGCCAAAGCTCAACCAGCTTGAGCCTTGTGCTTGTTCAATTCAAAGGAAGTCATCTTTGTATGCGCCGCCGCCACCGAGGACGTGCCGCCACTTGGACCCCGTGTCCGAGCCTTCCTTGCCCCATCACGCCAATTGGCCTAGGTAACTCATGATCTCCGCGCCATCAAATCGCTTCTGCAAACGAACTTGAATCTTGGCCAACGGCACTACACCGAGCAAAGTAGACATAGTCAGTCTTTTGTCGCCTTGCATCTATGTGAGCGCACCACTTTGGATGTTGACTTAGAGTGGACCACAGTGCAGAAAACCAAATGACCTTCCTCGATTTCCTTGAACATCTTCATCGCCATCGCAATCTTGCCATCGCCAAATTAGCAAGTATGTAAGTGCATATTACTTAACCGAATTGAACAAATACTTCATAATTACAGAGTAATTGAACAAATACTTCATAAATACTTAACCTCCTTACTCCTATTTTCTTGAGTAGTGCCGCTTAGGTGGATATCGCCGACCTTCGCCATGTAAGATGAAAATTTGCTAGAATCTGCACTAATAGTAGACCAGTGATTGATTAAACCCTTCTCAGATCTTGGAGTCCAGTTCGTTGTGGCATGCTCATCACAATACTTCATAATGTTTCCCCAAAGAGGGTCTCACCGATCGATCCGTGCCAACCACGTAGTCCTGGCTCACATTCAACCAAGCCGACATTAGCAGCTCCTCCTCACCGCCTTTCCATGTTTTCCTCGAAGTCTTCGGCACTGACCTTTTTCTTCTTGCCCTTACCTCGACCCACTGCCTCCCACATTGAGTATGACCAACCCGGGAGAAGTTCGGTACATCCGGTAATGGGACGCTAGCCTCGAGTGCGCTTTATGTTGTCATTCAAAGATACTCTGCAGAAATGGATCCATGCTACCCCTGCTTTCCAAATTCCATGATGAACAATTAAGTACACAAGATAACACGAGACATGGCAAGCACATAACATTCCACCATACGTAACAGTCCACCATAGATAACCTTACACAAGGCTAGAAGTTCAGCCGATATAACAGACATAAGACACCACCATACATTCCATGACCCATGGACGGTACATAACACACCTCCATACATAACATTCCACCTTGTGACTACTACAACGCACCTTACTTCTACGATAATACAAGTACTACGATAGGCCCTACTTGTTCAGATGGAACGAGCGGTCCGACTCCCATCCATCTGACCCCAAACCGCTGAGTCCGAGCTAGCCCCATCATCAAGCTCTTCCGAGGAGGCACAGTGTGGTTCCTCATTGGAATGATCATCCTCCCACGATGCCCTCAGATTCTCCGCTTCGCCACAACTTCGCAGCTTCTCAAGCTAAGTTCGCCCAAGCGAGTAGCGATGTCATCCACAAAGAAGGAGGGCATAGTTCAGGTCGATAGAATGGCAACACTGCGTCGGGCTAAAATTCTCATTAACTATCTTCCTAAGAGCTTCGACCGCAACTCAACATTTTCTTTAATGATTCGCAGATAAGCTACCGCCTTTTCTTCATTCATCTACGTAAACAAGACCCATATTTGCATCAGATGCGCGTGTTTCGATAAAATTTAACAACTTCACAAAGTATAAATCATGCGCCTTTGATTCAAACACGCCGCATCTATTTTGCACCTCCATCCAATCGCCACCCCACCATTGAAGCTAATTGACACACAACACTTCCAAACTTCCATGCAATCCAAATGATCTCCGTTGGAGTTTCACATTTCTTCACTCACATTTAGGAAATTCGAAGGTTATTCTAAACTAACTTACACAATTGCAACTATAGGACAACTGACAATTCAATATGCAAAAAGGGACTTGCCACCAAGTCCCTTTTTCTTATTCACATACCTACATTTCAGACCTAATATTTCAGTACATGGGCTTTCAGTACATGGGTTCTGATTTCAGTTACACAACACTAATGGACAAAGAGACAACACAACCTCGCAGACGTGATGCACACGGTGATGTAGGAATTTGAGAAATATACAGCATGGCCTGCATGCTATACTTCCATCAATCACCCAAATGCAGGGGAGTTAACTTCAGATTTTAAGTAATTTCTAATAAAAAGAGACAAGTAATGAACCCTTCCTATCAATCTGGACAGATCGAGTTCTTGCTCCTTGTGGTTCGGACATTGTATGAATGTGGTTTGTATCTACAGATGTATGAGCTTCTTTCGTGTTCGACAATACAAAGAGACAATAACAGAACCACAAGGAGCAATGATTCGTCCCTCACGCTCAACACAGATTACATATCATAGCAAAACAAGATTACTTCGACAAAGACAAAGACAAATTAGCAAAACAAGATTACATAACAAGAAGAAGACAATGTAAATGTACCAACAACCTAGATATACTCGCATCAGGATTCAAGAAAACAACAATCGACCTAGGTATATATCGCTTCTTTCTATTTCAGATCGACTTCATAGAGTGCAAAGATGTCTTTCTCGTGGAGCAGATCTCGACCTAGGCCGCACTAAATCGAAGCACACTCAAGCTACCGTGGTACAGATCGAAGTTAACATTTACAGATCGACCCTACCGTGTACACATCGGTTACCGTGTTCAAATCCCGGATGCCCAAAACCCTAGAGAAGGAAATCGAATCAAGAAATCCATCCACCGTCGCACAATCACTGCAAAACACAGGATTTCATTTGGGGGAAATTTGCATCAAACGTACCTCGCTTCGAGGAGCCAGTCGCCTCCGTCCACGCCGGTGAAGAGACCCACCACCTCCCTCTTCACCAAAGACCGCCGGCCGGCTTCGACTTTCCTCGACTTGCCGCCGCTAACGGTGCTCGCTTCCAGGTGGAGCGCCGCTGCTCGTGTTCCGCCTCTAGCGCGCATCGTCCCTCAACTCCGCTCCTCGCTCGAAGGGAAAGGAGAGAGACTCTCCTCGACCGAATCTCTCTCTTATCCCTTCCCAGCCGCGCCCCGGAGGAGAAGCCGCTGGAGGGTGAGCAGGGTTCCCTTCGAGGTTTCTTTCCCATCACGAAGGGAAAGAGGGGGCGACGGGAACCCGTTGGAGACAGTCTAAGAACCCACAGATTGGGGGGGGGGTGCAGCAAAAATATGGCAACAGACCAAACTGTCCATAAATCCGTTGGATCCCACCAGATTGCCCCAGCTATTTCTGCTGAAGTTCTGGTCATGACTTTAAGAAAGCTTGTTGACCACGCAGCTCCATGCATGGCCCATGCCCGGTGCATGCAATGGATAACTCCGGTCTCCTGTCCACACATCAAAGTCTAAGTCAACTCTCCCAACTAGAGAACAACATGGCTGTGCTACCAAGTCAAAACATACAGTGCAGTACTATGGGTGAGACGATGTTAAATGGAATAGAATAGTCATAATATACTATTTGATTTTATTGTTTTTGATTAATAGAATGGTACAGTTCAGTATCTATAGTAAATCTTCTTTAAATTTGTTTCCCACCATCTACGATAGGATGTTCTATTTAAACAACCAAACACATATGTGACTTTTTTAGAATGAGATGGTTCTATTCAAGCAACCAAACACATAGATAATTGTTTTGAACCATCTTTTATATATATACTAGTAAGGTGCTCGTGCGTTGCAACGGAATCTACATTTTGAACGGCTGTCCTGCTATTACGATAACATGAAACAAGAAAAAAAATATGTTGTGCAAATAATACCTTAATGATCTACATTCTACAATTAAAGAGGTTAATTAAAGAATGGCAGAACTGTGTGTGCTATCTTCCATCCACGCCTGAAGTGGTTAATTAAAGAGGTGGGTAATTAAAGAATGGCAGAACTGGTAATTTTGATGAAATGACGTGGGAAGAAACTCTCACTTTATATAGTAGAGATATACACACACACTATTTAGTATGAGCAACCAAACACACACTAACAGATATATGTCAGGATATATGTCCATGGCATCAAGCCTGAAGATTGATAAATATAGATGCATGGTGATGTTCCACCCTTCCTTTCTGTCTCTGGTCTCTGTTCTTTGAAGCACACGTGCACGAATCTACTGTTTTTACACAGTTTCGGAAGTAAAGTCCACTCATTCATTGGGCTAGGTTGTTTTGCCATCCATTTCGCTATGTAAGGCTCTCTTTTTTTTTCTTTTGAATGGACTGGTTGTTTTGCCATCCATTTCGCACTGTAATGGGCTGTTTGGTTGGCTGCATCTAAAGAGATTTGCATCTACAGATGCAAAAGATGGGTGTTTGGTTGTCTTCTCATTCAACTCAGCCTGGCTCTACAGATGCAAAACACTTTTCACTTTCTGGCTCAGGAAACGAAAATCCACTGCTTTCAGAGCAGTGCTCGCTGAGCTATACATGCATGCCGACATCAAGATTTATTATCTAATTTTCTTCTTTTCTTTGCTATATCTTTTGATTAACATCTCCGATTAACGAACCGATTTCACCTATGTGTTCCTCGATATTTTTTCAACAAAACTAGACCATACTTGCTATATAAATTTCAAAAGATTAAAATTTTAGTTTTTCAATTTATTGATTTTCTAGAATATATTTTAAAATTTTTTATTTTCGTTTGTGAAATTATTGATTTTCTAGTATTTTTAAAATTTATTTCATCCTCTTTTGAATTTGTCTATCACACTTTCATTCCAAAGTCACCAACCAAACAACATCTCTCAGGCTGTCCAACCTCATACGACCAACCAAACAACATCTCTCGCATCCACTCACTGACTCCCACCAAATGCTCGAGCTCATGCAGCCTAAATTAACCGAGAAAACCAAACCCATAAGGCTCTCTCTCTCTCTCTCTCTCTCTCTCTCTCTCTCTCTCTCTCTCTCTCTCTTTCTTTTGAATGGACTGGTTGTTTTGCCATCCATTTCGCTATGCAAGGCTCTCTCTCTTTTTTTTCTTTTGTTGAAGCGTAAGTCTATCAAGGAAATTAAGAGTATAGTTATTGCAGACGCTCTGTTTTAATGCAGTAAAAGATTCGGAGTGTTTGTAGTAGTATGTCATTTAACGAGGGTTTGTATGATCCGTTTAGCAATCTCTACCAACTTGATCCGTGTGAACTGTAAACGGTGGACTTGAACTCATATTGCGAAACGGATTACGAGTACAGGACTAGAAAGTCTATCAGAATTCAGAAGGCTAAAACGAAAAGAATGGGCCCTATTGGTTCGTTGGGTGCTACACGTGTATTTCAAGTATGGGCTAAGCCCATTGCACGAATAGGCCTTACAGTCTACTGCGTCTGTAGCGGAGCCCAGTTTACCTGCCTTTTCCGAGAGCCACACATGTGCGCGCGCGCCATAATGCCATGTACAACCAGATCCATGCATATTTTCTATTCGGGTATCAGCAACATCCAGCACATTTCATCATTTTTTTTCCAATATGACCACATTTTTATTGGCAATTAGATGGTCCTATTGATCCTAAAGTAGCATATTCTTTCTACGACGTCTATTAGGTTTGATTGATACATAACTTACTGCTATAGTTATGTACTCGTACGGTTTAATTCAACATATATTAATTTAATATACGTGCATTATTCGTATATCTTTATCCATTTTTGATCTGAATCCGTCAAATATCCGTATCCTGAATAACCCGGATTCGTATCTGTACCCAGCTAGCCCGTATCCGATTCCGAATCCGAAAAAAATATGGGTTAGGATACGGAAAGAGCAATACCCGCCCGTATCCGACCCGTTTTCATCCCTAACTCCTGCGATAGCATGTTGGTACTTTCGAGCACCAAGAAACTATAAAAAATTTAGTTAAACATATATATATATATATATATATATATATATATATATATATATATATATATATATATATATATATATATACACACACCATGGTGCATGATACTATGATCCAAAACAGTATTTTCCCTATGTATTTGCATGAAAAAACTTTTAAAATTTTTTAGATTGTTGAGTTTAACTAAATTACTAACTAGTTCAAACAGAAATTCAAACTAGGGTTTCCTTTTTTTATAATAGTTTGATTATAAGTATGTGCTGATTTTATATATAAACAAACAAAGCATGTGATCTAAATTTGTTCAAATCTTCGAATTCGAGTGTATTTTTTCATAGGTATGTGTTTCATTTGAATTGTAATAGATGGGTATATGTTCAAAAACTAAATTTTTTTAAAATATACCCGAATTTGGCGTGAGTTTGGCATTTGCAATCATGGTGCCCCAGTATACTCCAATAATAATTCTAAGATATTACAATACGACATTGTTAAAAAAAATCATCAGAACCTTTTTTTTTTTGCTATATACCCTTTTCCATATGTAAAAAAAAAGTATACAAACAAATTATGCTATAAAAGGTGGACCTTGCTGAAATTTTTTGTGGAACTCACTTTGGAGTATATTATAATCATTATCGGAGTATACTATAAAGAACAAAGAGGTATAACAACATAATTTAAGCGGTCTATTGAGAGTGGGAATACATACTCCCACATGTGTATGAATAAATATGAAAGTATGAATGAATGGTAGATAGTGATTACTTACACATTTATTTGCTTCAAGAATTATGAAACGTGTATTAGAAAAGAAAACATTTAAGCGCTCTCTCTCTCTCTCTCTCTCTCTCTCTCTACATACACACACACATATCCTATTTCGTACTCTTGGGAGTATGTACTCCCATACCTCTCCCTTTAACCGAATGATTTAACTAAATTATTTTTGTATTCCGGTTTGAAAGAAGAGAACATGCATGCTGTTTAGATTGAACGGGAATGCGTACTCCCAGAAAGTGCAATAGTATTTTCACACACACACACACACACACACATATATATATATATATATATATATATATATATATATATATATATATATATATATATATTATATATATATATATAACCTTTCAAAAAAAAAAGAGTCGAAGTGTAATACACACGTGCAATATATATGACCGCGTATATATGCCCGCGCCAAACATCTCACGTGCATGGAGATGAGATCCGTGAGCGACAACAGGGGGAGAGGGCATATGATTGCAGCACGGAATGGAACAGTGCAATGCAAAAGGATCCAATCAGCAACAGCAGCATGCTTGTACTTCTGGGCGCTTCAAAATCTTTCAAACCTATCACCGCCACGAGCAACGACAATCATGTTATCATGTATTCATGTGGGTGGTGTACGTATCTGTGAACTGTCATGTGTTCCGTCACTGAACAGCAGCTGTGATGGCTGCATTGTGCTTGGCGGCATTTGAAAATTTGCAGAAATTTGCAGCCATTTGTAAGTTTGCGGCTGCAGCAGCATGGCAACCTGGATCCTGGTCAGTGCATGCCAAGGATGCATATGATGTGTTTGTACGGATGTACTAGTGACTGGGGTTTGGATGGACTACGGTGCTATTCTGCTCGAGTCAATTGGCCGATTCAAACTTGCTGTTTTTCAGGCTCAGCAATCATCTGGTGCATCCAGCAAGAACCATGAGAGAAGATTATTAATTGGCGGTTCGATTCGACCGATGGTAAGCTCAGAATGTAACAACAATCTGTAGAGAAAAGGGAGAAGAGGAAAGAAGAACAAGAGAGTATGTCTATTGCAACTTGCAGGCACCGGCTGGCAATTATATATATATGCAAGCAAAATTACAAGGTTCCTACATATATATAGATGATGATGATGAGATAAATAGCCAGAGGCATGAGTGGGTAATGAACTGGCCTTGGCAGCGATGCTTATACAAAAGCTCTCAAAGCACAGTTAGGATTTTAAACAGTTCCAGCTTAACTGTTCCCTTCTAACAGACATCTTTGCTGCTCAGATGCTCGACCGCTACACCGTCGCTGCCTCCCGAGGTCTTCTTCAGCTCCTCGTACATCTCCTCTATCATCGGCTTCCACAATCTAACGCGAGCGTTTATGAACCAGTTGGAGACCTAGCAACGCAGCAGCTCGAAACATTCATACGATCTCATCGAAGCTGATCTGATATAGCGAAACAAGTTTCATGCCGAAAGCCTCAGATCGTACCTGGCTCCTGCTCAGGCCACTCCTAGCCGCCAGCATCTCCTTCTCGCTGTCTTTTGGATACCTGAATGAGAGGTAGATTGTGCGTAACGTGAAGTTTCCAACGTCGAAACAGAATTGTATCATGTTCAGTGTAAAAAAAAAATGCTGAAAGCCTAATAATGGCACTGTTTTCTAGCGGCAAAAGCAATCAGAGTGATCAAGTCGGCATGTGAAAGTTGAGAGTAATTCTCAAGGTTTTTAATCCTTGGAACTTACGGACGGAGGAAGTTCTCGAACATCCACGCTTTCAGGACGGCGACGGACTTCTCCGGTAAGCCGCGCTGCGGCCGCCAGGACTGCTGGTCACCCCGCCTGAGCTGCTGTAGTGCCCAGTGCTTCTGGATGAAGGAGGACTCCCAGCTCCGCTCCTTCTCGGCCAACGACGACTCCCCACGGCCGGACCTCTGTGCCACCGCCATGATCTGGCTCGTGATCCGCTTCCTGAGCCTCCGGTACATCACAGAAACCGCATGGTGCGCGAACGGCGCAGAGATGCTGCTCGCACCACCGCCCGAACGCACCATGTTGCTGAATTTGGATGTCGTGCTCTGGATATCGTCAAAGCATTGGTTGCACTTCTTGTCCATCTGCATCAAGCTCTCTCATAAGGCTTGCTCTAATAACAATCTGAAGTAGGTATCAAAACACACAAACAAAACAAAACCCAAGAACTCACCAGCTGTAGCAGTTTCAGTAGATCGTTCCTCAGCTTCTGAGCCTCCATCCACCCCCCGCTGTCGGCAGCGTCGTGCGGACGCTCTTCGGAAGGAAACATCAGCTGGTTGGAACTCACCGCGGACGGTGTCCTCATCGAGCAGCTTGACCAGAGCAGTCGGCTTGCCTCGTTGCCAATGCCACAGGCTGAATCGGTGACCTCGGACACATCTTTCAGCAGGCAGCCAACGACCCCATTCAGAATCTCCTGAGCAATGTGCGCGTATCTTGACCGCGACAGCACCTGCGAGAAATGCAGAGGCCTCGAATACTTCTGTGGATGCACCTTCCTTAGCTCGTTGCTGGCACCGACATCGCCGCAAAGAGGCAGGAACAGGCCGGCGCCGGCTTGAGCCTTCAATGGCTGTTGATTGCCAAAGTCTTCGCTGTTCACGTGAGTCAAACCAGAGCAGCTCACGGATGAGGACTGGTCCGGCAGATTCACCATGCTGACTGAAGACGACTTGGCACCTAGCCTGAGCGACAGCTCGCTTGCCGCTGCAGAGCTAGCCGCGAACGGGTTCGAAAAGCCGGTGCCGGAGAACCCTGGCAGGTAATACGGATCATGGATTGAGGTAGCGCTTGGTCCGTCGTAGGTCCAGCCGCCTTGTGGCTCTCCGGCTAGCTTGGTCATCTTTGACGGATGAGCAATGGTGACATCTGACGGGCCATACTGTAAGTCCGCCGAGCAGGCGGAGGGGAGCATGGAGTGCACAGTGCTGCAACTCTCGCCGGCGACGTAGGCGTCGTTCATCTCCTCCGATGACATGCTTCCATGGTGGCTGTCCAGCAAGGGGGCGGCACATACCAGCTGGTTTGCAGGCGAGGCGATCATCATATTGTTAGCCATGAAATGCGCGGCTATATCTGCGCCGGCGGCTGGATCGCCGAAACCAAAGCTGCCATCTTGTGGCATATCCGGATGGAAGAAGGGCGCTTCAGCACTGATCATGCCGCTGCTGCTGATGAAGCAATTGTTCATGGCTTCCACTCCGAACTGCTGATAAGATGGATTGCTGGACATCTTCGGGCTTGAAAGTTGTCAAACCTTGTACTAATTTAAAAAGACCTGGAAGCAGTAGGATGAGTCAAATAATTGGTGACACGAACACTGCTCAGGACAAAGTTAGCAGATTGTTCCTTCTACAAAGGAGAAAAGGGAAAGGTAATCCACTGTGCACGGTGTAACAGAAAACGTACACTAATTGCACAAAAGCCCATCTATGCATACATGAGTGAGACTAAGACCATAGGAGGAAAAGTTCTCCTATTTGCTATACTTGCTAGGCAGTGCACCGTAGTCATCCATAGCATACAGTAAAATAGGATGTTTGTCAGCAACTCAGCACTAAGAAATATGAGGCTGGATTTTCCAAACAAAAGCATCTGAAGAAATGGAAAAAGGCTAGAGGCCTCCGTTACAGTAGCTATTCTAGTAAGAAATTATGCTTATCCGGTTCCCCTTTCCACACTCTCAGTCCTAAGATTTTTCACCTGCTCCTGCGCTGTTAAGTACCACAAGAAGCGCCAGTACAAGCACTAGAGATCCTCCATTCTATGTCGTACTAAACAAACAATCGAAAAAAGGGAAGAGAAATAAAACACAAGATGGAATTTATCTTGTTGAAACAAAGTGGACCGTTCAGGAAGCATACCAAAGCTAGGGGCATGTTCATGTAGGAGGCATGAAACATACATGGGTAAGCATGACAAATTGCTCGCCACCAAGAATGTCAGAATGAATTACGATAGGAGCGCAAAAAAAAGTGAGTTCTTTCAATTTTTTAAAAAAGAAAAAAACTGACTGCCACCAAGGATATCACCTTGTCAAAGAAACATATATAGATTTCAGCAAGCAAAACTGATCAGTAGGGGTAGGCTCATAACCAGCAGCCACAGCTAAGCAAAGCTAGCTTCTTTGAAACAAAGCAAAGCTATAGGTTTAGGAGTTAGTAGCCGAACCTTATCAAATCATGGAGGGAGCACTGACGACGACGGCCTATGAAATGCCAACCACCCCTGCTTGCTCGTCTCCTACAAAGCAACCTGGAAGAGCAAAGGCGAGAGAGGAGGGAACACCAAGAAGCGAGCTTTCAAGTATCACAAGATGCAAGCAAGAAGCCCTCAAAACTTGAAGCACAGCCTAAAATGGAAAGGCGACCATTTCCTAATAAAATGGCTACAAGGCGAATGACGAAGGGTGGGTGGCCTTGAGGCGATTTTAATACCCCCAGGCAAGAAGCAAGGAAACAATTGGGCCAGGGAGGGGTTTTATCATGCAGGGCGCCATGATCAAAGCATGAGAGAGGAGGAAGAAATCATAAACACATCAAGAAGCAGCAGCCCACTTGGAAAGCAGCTGGCCCCCTCTGATCTTGACACTGATCAGAGAGATTTGGGCTCTCACAAGCCACCAAGAACCAAAGATGGGTCCTACTTAGGAGCAATGGCATTAATGCCAGGAGAGGGCCTAACCAGTGCCCCCCAAACTGAAAGTGGCTAATGCCCATACGTAGCTACGTCGTTCACGGCAGCAAAGCAAAAGATAGGCATGGGAGTCCTTTTTAGGATCATGGCCAGGGCATGTTTTAAGAGAGAAGGATGTAAAAGAAAAGAGTACAGAACAAGAGCTTTATGGGATTTATCACCTCATGATTGTTTCCTTGCAGGACAAACCATGAACCACTAAATTAATCCAATGCACACATCGCATTACAGCAAAATGCATGACCTCCTCATGCGGTATATATGTGTTTAACTAACCAACAATGCCTATCATACTAGTAAACGGAGTACACCCATGCCCCCGCATGCACTGTGGATATGGTTAAAGCAATTGTAGCAACGAAACAATCGCCTTTTGAAGCACTAGCCAGGGCAAGAAGGCCACTTAATACTCTCGTGTACTACTACTACCCCTTGCGACCGATGAGTTGCAACCAGTACTGCTCACTTTTCCCTTGTGTACTACTTACTAGACTACTACCCCTTGCTACTGATGAGTTGCAACCGTACTGCTCACTTGACTTTTCCCTTGCTTGGGCAAATGCAAGCCTAGCATGCACACGATGGCAGGGGCAGGGAGAGGTCAAGGCGATGTGTCCAAAGGCTCTTTAGCAGGGTGTGGGGGAGGCACGGCAATCTACAGTGCACAGCACACTTGCTAGAAGCTTTAGTTCATTCGTACCTTTTTTTTTCCATCTTTAGCCCATATTCAAAAGAAATTACCAATCTACCACTTTCGACGGTAGAAACATTCCTATACGACAAATATCACATACCATATTCCTTTATCGCAACGGTTCATCAACACCATGTAGCTCTGTCCACCGCAATAGACCCTTGACAAGCACCGCGAGTGACGGTCCCACCTTCCCGCGGCGGTATAGGACCACAGCGTGTATGTGTTAGGTTCGAGTACCATGGTACCTTATCCTGCCGAGCTTGATTACTATGGGTACCTCATTTGCCGTAATAGGCTCTTGTTGCAATGTATGCCGGTGACAATGGTGCTGTGACAATGGTGCAACAGCACCAGATAGGCCGAAGCATCCGCATGCCGTATCAATCAGCAGCATGCATGCATGCACGATTTTGATCCAGCACAAAACAGCAGCACAATAAACAAGCAGAAAGAAGAAAGGCGCGAGCGACGGAGCGAGGCGCATAAATAAAAGGGACGCGAGCGAGATAGAGACGGAGAGAAGCTCGGGGAGCGAGAGAGATTAGTAGGATGATTTAGTGTGCTGCCCTTGGTGCAGGCTTTTCAAGGACACCCACCCTCCTCTGCCTTCCCCTTTCCTTCTGTCAGCGACTCAGCAACGTATACACTTACATGCTTGGTTTTGCACACACATCTCACATCCATTTGCATCTCTGCTCTCTCTGTGCAAATGATCAAGGCAGCCAAAAGATCTGGAATCTCTGTGCAGGCTGGATGGCTGGCTTGCTGCTGCTGCTGGCAGGCTCTGCAAGAAGCTCGACGCACACCTTCAGACAAAAGGGCGCTACTCCGGGAGCCCCCACTCCAGCTCCGCTCCATTTCTTTGACACCCGAAATAAATAGATGGAATTTATTGAGCACCTGCCTCCTGTTTCGATGGTACTGGTAGTGTACAATTGGATCAAGGTTTATCTGCACCAGCGACTGTGTTGGGTAAGTTGTGTTGTTTTTTTACTTTGCCATGGCTTATAGAAAAGCTTCCCTCTTTACAATCTTGCTATCTGAGAAACGAAATACTACGACAGATATGTGTATGAGGAAAATGACCTTTTGTATATTTGACATGTTGGCCCCGGCCTCACTTGTATTGTCACAGCAATTTGTATTTTGTTAAATTTGAATTTGTTGACTGATTTCGATTTTAAAAAAATCCCTGGTTTTATATGCACATGTAAATGAAAGAATATCCTTCTCATGTTCCATCCATAGGGTTTATCAATTCTTTAGCTATAACGCAATATACTTAATTTCAGCTTAAAAATGCATACATAGAAACCCTGTATGGTGACAAATCCTACTGAAAGTGTCCATCCATAGCAAGAAGAAGAATGGAAAGGAGTAAGACCATCTCCAACCCTCTCCCTTTCCCTCCGCGAAGGGATTCCCAGCTAATTCAACGCTCCAACGGATTCCCTTCAGCATTCCCTTCGTGAAGGGATTCTCTCTTCCATTCCCTCTAGCAAGGGATTCTCTCTCCTTTCCCTGTACAATTCCTTTTAAAGGGAATCTGTTGGAGATGAGGAGAAATAAAGGGAATAGGAATAAGAAAGGGAACAGGGAAGGGAATGAAATGAAGGGAATATGGTTGGAGATGGTATAAGGACTGAGAAATGCTGAACAGCACTGGTAGGCTAGCAAAGGTGTCTACATGTGAGATTGCCCGGGGGGGGGGGGGGCAAGGGGTCTTCATTCATTGTCATCCACAATTCCACACCATGCAGGATTGGATATTTGTTTATTTTTACTTTCCTACTAATTTACACAACGGAGAAATGGAGACTGGTGTAGGCTAGGCTCTCTCACCTATCATCTGTGGGAGGCATGGGAATATAAAGTAGGAGGAATGGGCTGCTTTGTCTGCAACAGTTGAAAGAATGCAGCATTGGGAAGGTATGCGCAGAACGAGGTCAGCAAGATCTAGTGGGTAGATCTGTGACAGCCATTGATGGGTCCTGGAAGCAACAAGGAGTTACCAGGTTTTTACACAGTGGTTCTCTTCAGTTCAGCTCATGCATGCTGCATGCACCACCACCCTACCTCTCTAGTCTCTACTAAAGCGACTCACTAGTACCCTATATCAAACACCTCATCGGCTTGGACGCCAGTTTGCGTATAGCACCTGCTTTTATCCTCATTAATATAAATTCTTTGACATCAAGTACTCGTCATAACTTTCTAAGAACACGTAAAAACCCTATGTGTCTTTGCACTAAGGTAGAAGCAAAATCACGTCGATACAAAGCGGACGTCACATTTGGACTTGACAACTTTCTTGACGCTACTATATATAAGATTTCAATGATCTTTGAAGGATGCTTCTGTGGTAAATAAAGACCAAACTTCACATAATGGAATCGAATAGAGTCAAGGGAGCCGGCCTATACCCTACAGGCCTACACCAAGCTGCTAGTAGCGAAGCTAGAACTTGTACTTTAGGATGAACAATGCTACGATGATCCGGCATGCACCCTTGGTGTGCAAGACTTTCAACTTTAGGATTTTGTGAAGTTCTATTAGCATATGATGAATCATAACAACTGTTTAGTATTCCATTTATCATTTTGAGGTACCTATAGCTTCAGGAGAGAAGGGGGCCTGGTTAGGAAATGATGGGAGCTATTGTAATGTTAGGTATGGAGCTGGTAATCATTGGCATGTCACTGTGCCAAGATGGGTGAAAGGGAAGCTTTGAAGCTATGAGCTCCAAAACCAAGGAAGTCTGTTTTTCTTTCCTCGGGAAGAGAGAGAGAGAGATAGAGGGAGAGATAGGTCCTGCAGGTTTGCAGCAGCAGGTAGTGTTCGTTCGGGCCCTTACCCTTTTGCTTCTTCTCTCTCTAGTATCTCTCCCGATTCTGAAACTCGAGCATGCTGCGGAGTACATCATGGTAAAACTTGCATTACCTTCTCAACAGTAGAGGAATGCATCGTAGAAATGTAAACAAGTATTGCACCACAGTAAAAATGCAAAAGGCTCTATTTGCTATTTCACATGTGTTAGCTATGAGTTACCAAATAACCAGGACAGCATCTCAGATAGTCTAAAATTAGATGTTACGAATTGTTTCTACATGCAATGATCTCAGATCGTCCTCGAGTTGTTGGATGAACAGTTACTCCCGTCGGGATTGGATCCTAACAACAAATCACCGGAGGTGATCCCGATGCTAATACCAAGCCTAATCGAGACAACTCTGCAAACATCCGAACTACTCGACAACAACCCCGGTATTCCCCCGGTATGCGATCCGAAACTCGCCCAAGATCCCCACATACCGGTTCCCAATGCCATATCAACAATCAATTCGCACAAAGGGGCATCGAGCCCCAAGCTCACTACTAGAGACACAAAAACGCGGAAGCAAACAAACACACCACACGGCACAAAGAGGCCCAACAAAGACAACCAACAAAGACGACCAACGAAAAGCAGACGAGTTCCATTACAGAAATAAAGGTAGCAGCTGTTCACAAAAGTACCGCCCACTACTCTATACAACAAAAGTAAAACACCCCGGTAGTGTCATGCCCTAACACTGCCAGGTGCACACTCGGAGATGGCCTCTACTCGGTGCCCCGCCTGGTCACCGATAGGCAGTAGGGGCAAAACTCACACCCCGCGGGATCCTCACCTGCAAAACCACAAAGCAGAAGCCTGAGTACAAAAGGTACTCGCAAGTCTTACCCGTGGTCCATATACGACTGACTCCAAAGGATTATGCATTTGGATGTAGCAAGGAATAAGCCGAAGGTAGAACAGTTGCAAAATGCTTAACATTTGTTGTTTAGTTACCTGAACTACTCAAATCACAATTTTTAATGCGGTTGTTACTGCACTTACTTCTAATGTGAAGTTAACCTTTAACAATTGCAACATTTAAGCACATTTTTATGAGCTCAAGCCCAAAGGCGAACTTCTGTTCAAGTTATTACTACGTTGAGTAACATCTGACCAAGCTTGCTCATATCCGAGAGCACGGCAATTCGAATCGCTTAATTAACCCTGCAGAGAAGCATTGATCACACGACATGTGTCACAAAGGAGCCTCATGTCAACCCCCTCCCATCCATACCAATTCGTTGGGGCATCTTCATGCGGTCCGGAAACCTAGCACCCCCTCGAGCAGCCCCAAGCCCGGCTTGGCGCCCGAGAGCCGGCCTAGGCCCCGCCCTCAACCACGTCCAACCACATGAGGGCATGGCCCATCGAACGGCATGCGATGAAAGAGCGGCCACTGCACTACATAATCAGGCATGCGATCAACCAAAAAGGTGCTTTAGCCACGTTACACCCGATCGGTCCTTAATCGACACGGACGAGATTACCACACTCGGGTCTCCTTACCCAAGTGATCCAACTCTCTCGCCCGGTCTAAATTTCCATCACTTCATTTCTCATAAACAACCAATTGCAACCCAATACTTGTAAAGTACATCAAACTCAAGCGGTGGAACCCTCCACCACTTGGCCCAAACCCGACTCCTAAGTATACTAAGCACGACACAATTAGTACCCATAATCTAGCTCCAAAGGAGGAGTTCAACAAGCAACAATAGGAAGGGTACATGCAGCAAATAGGATCTAGCCTATCCCACATTTCAATTCCTAATGCAATACTTAATCAACCAATAAGAAATTAATTCGCAAAAATAGATTATAATTATGGTTCAAAATGCTTAGGTGCTTGCCTTGATCTTCTGCTTGCGGATCGGCGGTAGCCGGCTCTCCGGTAGTACCCTCGGTCACCGCGGAGTCAAGTCCCGCGGGATCGCTCTCTACACGAATACAATGCATAATAAGATGCATGCAATGCGAAAGAAATGATTACAACGCAAACCCCAACAAAACACACAACGGGACAGACCAGCCTAACCCGGACAGTCCGGGTTTTATATCCGGACAGTCCGGATAGTCCGGACACTCCGGGTTGCCCGACCGGATACTCCGGACCTGGAGCATTCGGCCCAACACAACTTGAGGATGGGAGTCCTACCACTTTCTACGGCTTCACATCGACCCGATCTACGACTTCTCTACAACTTGCAAGCCGGGAGAAGCCCCGAGCTAGCTTAAACCGCCAAGAAACGACGACATTCCACTAGCCCAGCCAAAAATAACTCCAAGCCAAGAAATGGCTTTGCTACTACCCAATCTCTAACCTAGGCAACCTACATTCCCAAAATCCAACCCCAAAACCAACCCTAGAATCACCACACCCAAAACCCTAAAGCTCAAGATTCAACTCCCAACCCCCAAATCCAAACCTAAACCCTAAACCCACTATGGATGGCCGTAGAACCCATGAACCCCACGAATCAACCCCCAAGAGAGAGACCTACCTCCAAGGATGATGGAGGAGAACAATGCCGGGTAGAGGAAGGAGGACACCGGCTAGAGGAGGAGTTCCACGGGATGGAAGAGCCGTCGGGAGGAGCCACGGAAGGTCACCGGCCGGTGGGGCTCGCCGGAGTGGAGCTCGGGGTGGAGGGGAGTAGCACCAAGGAGTGGGGAAACAACATGGAAGAGAAAGAATGGATGGGAGCCACGAAATGGGATTTTTTTATACTAAACCCCCGCAAATACCGGACACTCCGAACTCTAACCCGGAGACTCCGGGTTGGGGTCTTCGGTAGCACTAACCCGGACACTCCGGACATTTGGTCCGGACACTCCGGGTTGAGACGCTCGGTCAGGTTAATCCGGATACTCCGGACAATATGTCCGGACATTCCGGGTTATGTCCGGACATTCCGGATGTTGATCCGGATACTCCGGATGTCCCAAAATTTTGAAAGTTGGGGCCCTGACACTAGCCTCCAGAAACCATCGTGGCAACCGGTAGAGCCCAAAGGAAACGAGAGGCGGGGCGCCAGCCGCGTGGAACCAAGGGAGCCCAAGAGGGGAGATGAGGCGGGTCAGGCGATCATAAGGAATGAGGGGTTGGTCTGGTCAATGCCTGCTCGAGTCGGCTAGGGCTAATAAATTAATGAGCCTAACGAGTTCACGAGTCACTCGAAAACTCGCTCGACTTGACTCATTTTCTTAACGAGTTTAGATGTCAGCCCGACTCGACTCTTTAAGGAACAAGTTCGAATCAAGTTTTCGAGAACTCGTTTAACTTGTGAGTTTCGAGATTGTTTTCCACCTCTAGAACTACACTGACGTGGGTCGGCATGAATACGGTACGAAAACGGTCGGCAAATGGTGTTTCATTTCTGTTTTCATATTTTTTTTATCGGCAACGAAAACAAAATCAGAAACCCCGGAAACGAATACGGAATGGAATGGAGCGAATACGAAAACGAAAATGGAAAATTCCACAAGAACAAAGTACATAATCACAATATGCATGATCACAAAGAACAATGTAACTCATTTCACCTCCAAGGTGGACACAAGAATAATGTTATATTTACTGGTGTTATTAGAAAGTTTTTTCTCAAGTTTGTTAGCTAAATGCTTGTTATTTGTCCCTCATATCAGACCATCATGTCCTCCTCAATATCATTATTATTGTTATCTTCTTGCTCCACCAACTACAAAGTTGTAATGCCCTAAAATTTGCACATTTATGATTTTCTAAGATTTATCATGTATTTTTTGGAGTTTATAAATACCATTTTGCTATTTTTAGATTTGGAAAACTAATTTATTCATAAAAATAAAAATAAAATTATGCTAAAAGTAATTTTTCTAGGTTCAAATTGTTCCAAAGTATTTTTTAGAAATTTTCCACAGTTTTTTATCTCTATTTGATATTTATATAAAGCTATTTATATTTATAAAATTATTTTAATTCAAAAATAAATTTAAACTCTTCTTTCTCATTTTTTTGGACCAAACCTATTTTCTTTTTCAACCTGTTTCTGTTTTTAATTTTTTGTTTCCTTTTTCATCGTAATTAGTTCTTTCGTTTTCGATAGTTTTTTGTATTTTCTTTTCCGTGTCGGTATTTTTGGTTTCGTTTTAAAAAAGGCTTACATTTTTATTTTTCTCCAAAACATCCAAAACTTTCAATTCCGTTTTTAATCCTGCACGTGGGAAATTTGACTTAGTGAACAGTTGTTGAAGAGCAAGATTGCAGGTGCATGTCTGCTGTGTGTTGCATGTCACATGGATGACATTGCAAGGCAGCAGCCGCAGCACACGCAGGTGACCCACTGCAAGAAGGCTTACTACCTCTTTGCCAGTAACCTATGGATCCTAGGCTGTTCTCCGTTCCCCAATTTGTGCAGAGATTTCAAGGCTCTGGGGTGGTGTGCCACATTATTGCTTACTGTTGTTATCAATCACTGTAACATTTCCATGTAAATCTGGTGCAGACAGCAAAACTTCTGTGCATCATTTATCAATCGCTTTTCTGAACTACATGTTTTTTAAATCACCTTTTCTATAGTTAATCCTAGCTAAATATGGCTTGTCATATTTTTGTGCTAATAAAATTTAGCGTGATAAGTAGGATAAAATTTGATAAAGAACTGTGTCTATAACACATAAAATATAAAACTAAAAAAGTATAACGAGATATAGTTGTGCAATGGATCAAACACCCGCTTAATAATATGTTACGCACCTAATCTTATGCATGACGAGGTTAACCTCAAACCGAATACGCTCTTGTTTTCGATTGGGAGATTAGATTTTGATAAAATAGGTTAAGTAGCATCTAAACTAAGGTCGAATAATTTAGATATTTCTATAAAATTTAGCGCGATAAGTATGATAAAATTTGGTAAAAAATTATGTCTATAACACATAAAATATAAAACTAATAAAGTATGACAAGATATAGTTGTGCAATGGATCAAAACACCCGCTTAAGAATCTGTTACACACCTAATCTTATGTATGACAAAGTTAGCCTCAAACCGAATGCGCTCTTGGTTTCGATTGGGAGATTAGATTTTGATAAAAATAGGTTAAGTAGCATCTAAACTAAGGTCGAATAATTCAGATATTTCTATAAAATTTAGCGCGATAAGTATGATAAAATTTGGTAAAAAACTGTGTCTATAACACATAAAATATAAAACTAATAAAGTATAACAAGATATAGTTGTGCAATGGATCAAACACAGGCTTAAGAATCTGTTACACACCTAATCTTATGTATGACAAAGTTAGCCTCAAACCGAATAAGCTCTTGGTTTCGATTGGAAGATTAGATTTTGATAAAATAGGTTGAGTATCATCTAAACTAAGGTCGAATAATGTAGATATTTCTATTAAATACGTCAGTAGTTTGTATTTGTAGTGGCTAGTCCGAATTTTCGTGTTTGAACAAGAAATTGTTCAATTCTTGTAAGAATCTCGAAAATTCCGATGATGATGAGACCCAAAGCTGATTGTCACCGACATTGCTAATTCATTTTCGTGTTTTGAGGCCCTACACACCAACGGTTGTCATTTGTGAAAAAATGTACATACATACCAGAGAAAACTGAGAGATAGACGTGGAGACAAAATGCAGTGTCACGATAAAGATGTTGATGGTACAAGAAGATGAGAATTAGCAATCCGTACTCACAGTGGCAATAACATAAATCCGTGTTTGCCCCTTTTCTGCTCGTGTCCAAACAGACATTTATGGTCATGGCCCCTGGCCCTGAGTGAAATTCAGCAATGAATCAATGGCCTCTTTCTATCTCCGACAATTTTACCAGCAGTCAGTGGAGTCAAATTCAGTAAGATCATGCATGAAAAACTGCAACTCTGCAAGTGTGTGTCTGCCTCCTCTTTTTTTTCACCGCTCTATGCATTCTGGCACAGCTTAAAGTGTAAACCAGTGCCAAATAAAATGTATCTCTAAGTTGTAACTAGAACTAATTTGCTGTATCTTCAGAGTGTAACCCAACTAATTTACCTATGCATTACCTTCTTCGGAGGGGCTGTCTTTCTCGGAGGTTTCATCAGCTGGAGAAGTTCGTATAAACATGTGCTAACCAACGAGTGATCTCACTGAAACGTCGCAAGGTTCTTTACTTCAACCGATACAGATTCATCAATGCCCACATATGACAGGAAGTACGGTTTCAGGAAGTAGTAGAGCCTGGGACACTGGTGAATTCCTGCCTAATAATTCTTTCTTTGGTACCTTGTGAGTTCTGACTTCTGAGTGCTGCCAAACTGCCAAAGCAGTGCCCACTCAAACCGAGCTAGTGAGCAGGATCGCTGAGTACTGTTGCTTGACAGTACTGTATGCGAAGATATCCACATCCATGGTGAGCTGGTGATGGCCGGCCGGCAACCAAGAGAGAGAGACTGATTAGTCTAGTGCTAGATTGCGAGGTGTCAGGACCTTTGACCACCACTCAATGCAGTGCCGCCTGATTAGAAGAACTGGGGCGCATGGTGATGGTGATCCCAATAATTAAGCAGCAGTAGAGCTCACCCGTACCGTAGCATCATGCAGAGTCATACCCAGGTTAACCAAACCAAATCGAGCTTGATTTTCGAAACTCAGTCGGCACCGCACCTAAAAAATCGAAGGGCTTTGAACCCAATATTTTTTGAAAAATATTCAAAAATTTGGAAAAAAAAACCGATCAATTTTCACGAAAACTGACTGATGAATTGAATTTTTTGTGGACGATTTTTTCAGCAATTTTCATCGAAATCACTTGATTTTCATCGATTTTTGACCGGTTTACGAGACATAAATTTGACCGATTGACCGATCGGTTTATAGTTTCGAACTGACTCGATACGGTCGATCTTCACGATTTTCGTCGGTTTTGTTAACCTGGTCATACCCAATCAGGGTTCAACTTTTTATCGAATTTCGACCTTACCACTACTGTTCGAAAAGATATTTCGTTCGATTCGCCGACCAAATTCAAATTAAAATTGAAAAATTGAAAAAAATTTATAAAAAGTGTTAAATTTTTTTGAAATTTTTTGTGTAAGTTCTTGAGGAAGTTTTAATGATTCTGTAAAATTTTTAGATTTTTATCATGCATGTGTATTTTTGAAAAATTCTGACAGTACTATTGTATTTATATACGCACTTCTGTTTTTTATTTGATAGGGGCAATAAATGAAGTCTATTTTTTTTGAAAAAATTATGTGAGTTTTTGAGGACATTATAATGATTATGAAAATTTTACTACATGATCCTTGGGTACTAGTTATTGTGACATTAAAATTTCAGAGTACGACAATCATGTAAATTTTTATAAAAATCTAAAAGTGCCTATATTCCTTTTTTATTAATTGCTGTTTTTAATCTTGGAAAAGCAATAAATGAATTCAAAAAATTATGAACTTTCTCTAAGGTGTTTTATAGATTAAATGGGATTTAATAAGTTTTTTTCAATTTTTTATATTATTTTTTTTTTGAAAAAAAATGAAGTTTGGGGACGTTTTTCAACTGTTGCCGGTTTTCGTCAAAACCGCTCGAAATCCGAGCATTTTTGAAAGAGTTTCGTTCAAAAATCGGGAAATTCGTTAGGTGGTTTGATCAAATTTCGAATTTGTTTGACTTTCGAACTATTCGGTTTAGAGCGAATTTTGAACGGTTTTTACCGATTTTCGAATTTCGGTTTTCAAGCTAACGAAAAGTGGAACCCTGTACCCAACACTAACTAACTATAGGTCAAGCAGTTAAACACAGCTAACGCCCACTAAGTGGTCACGTACACCGAATGAGAGTGGCATTACAGAGGAAGTGGGGACTCACAGTTTTTGGTATGCAATGTTGCTCCGTGAAGATGGAACCCTGGCTTGATCTGCAGAGAGCACGTAGGCACACATCAAAATGTCTTTTGCTGCATTGCGGATTGGGATCATCTGCCTTTCCTTCAAAAAATGCACAGTGCATTTTGACCTAAAAGAACGAAAAAATCTGAGGGAAAAAAAATCAAATTGCTACAGTATTCGAGATTTTGGTAAATTTCAGATATTATGATTGAAATTCATATTTTTGATTGATATTCAAATATTTTGATCGAAAATACTGTAGTAAATTGATTTTTCCCTCCGAAAATTTTCATCATCTCAGGTCAAAATGCGTAGTGTATTTTTTTTTGAAGGAAAAGGCAGAGGATTCCGATCCCTGCATTGCAGTACCTCTGGCTCTGGATGTACCAGGTGGTCCAGGTGCAGCTAATCCGAATCATGCGGGCAACAAAGGTCCAAATCCGAGCAACTAAAATGCCGATAAAATTAGGACAACAAACAAAAGCTACTCTCACAAATTGCGTGGAGGCTGGAGCACCTGGGAGGCTGGGACAATCCGGAGCAAATGGTAAGCGATCGGTCAACAGTCGGGAAGGTACCCGTGATGTACGTCTGTTATGGTGAAACCTTGCTCGGCCGCGCAGAAGCCGTGGGGTCGACGGGGAGCCCGAAGCCGTCTCCGCCAGCGCCTGCGCGGGCGGCATCATGGCTGTACGTGCCGCGGCCGGCGGTGCCGGTGCGTCCTCGAAGGCCCAGGATAGCCTCGACCGCCGGCATGCCTTCGCGCCAGCGCGATCGCCGGCTGGTTCGTCGGCTTGCCGCCGATTGGCCTCGGGGGGGCGGGAGCGTGCGGCTGCGGGTTGGCCCATACATTCAGCCCGGCCCAAACGACGAGAGGGTTTCGTTTGGTGGAGAAAGCAGAAAAGAATCAGAAACCCTCGTGCCCGCCTCGCGTCCTATAGAAGAAACCCCTCCGCTCCGGCACTCCCCACCCCAACCCGCGCCGCCGCCTCACCGTCCAACCGGCATCCCGGGAGCTTCCGGTGAGAGCAGCGTGGGCGGTGGCCATGGCGCTCGCCTTCGACGAGTTCGGGCGGCCCTTCATCATCCTCAGGGAGCAGGAAAGCAAGACGCGACTGCGGGGACTCGACGCGCAGAAGGCCAACATCGCCGCCGGCAAGGCCGTCGCGCGCATCCTCCGCACCTCCCTCGGCCCCAAGGGCATGGACAAGATGCTCCAGTCCCCCGACGGCGACGTTACCATCAGTAATAACTAACAACCGACACTCGCCGCCCCTTCTATTCCCTCTCTGCTTTAGATTATACTAACTTTGGACTAGGGCTGATTTAGCTGTGTTTTTGGGTTAGTTTCGTCAGATCTAGAAGGGTTCGCCCGCCATTGGATTGTTGGCGCTAGTGCTGCAGGGATTAGGGTTTTTGTGGGTAGTATAGTGCATATAGGGTCGTGAGATCTAACTGTTTGTGGGATGTTGCTTGTTTTGGTTCCTTCATTTGATTTCCTGGGGAAGGATGGGCCATTCTTTTTTTAGTTTGTCGATAATTCATTATTTTCTTCATTTCATTTAGTTTCCTCTCAGGTTTGAAATATTGTGTGCTGTGGAAATGCTATGTTGCCATTTCTGTAGCTATCTAGTGATTTCGAGTGAAGTGAGCGTTTTACTGCTGCAAATGCAACGGTGACTAGTCTAAGATTTGTGAAATTGATTGATGTGCACATCTTCTGTGAATCTGAAGATCCGGGTTGATGCTTTTAAGAGTTGATTTACTGCAGTTATATAGCTAAATTGTCTAGGAGTGTTTTTTTATTTCTCTTTTGTTTTGTTTACTGACCATCGTACCTTACTAATTGTCAGCCAATGATGGGGCGACAATCCTGGAGCAAATGGATGTTGACAACCAGATTGCGAAGCTGATGGTGGAGCTGTCCCGCAGTCAAGACTATGAAATTGGGGATGGTACTACGGGGGTGGTGGTCATGGCCGGGTCGCTCCTAGAGCAAGCTGAGAAACTGCTGGAACGTGGTATTCACCCTATAAGAATTGCGGAAGGTTATGAGATGGCATCAAGGATAGTTTTTGATCACCTTGAACGCATCTCCCAAAAGTTTGAGTTCAGTGCTACAAATATAGAGCCTTTGGTGCAGACCTGCATGACTACCCTGTCTTCAAAGATGTAAGTCAGAAGATATTATCTTTAAGAGAGGTGCTTCTCTATGTTTAATCAATCAACTTCTTTATTCGAATCCTGTATTACAACTGAGTTATAAGAATTTGGTAGATTATATGTTGGTTAGAACATAGAACTGGGTTCAACATATGTCAAGAGGCTATCACAGGAACATGGTTATCACGGCACCCCGGCGAGGCGAGTCGCCTCCGAGGCGCCTGGACGCCTAGGCGCCCGCTTAGACGACAGTTAGACGACCAAACAAAATGCAGTAGTAGCATGAGCAACAGCAGCGGTTTCGGCGGCGTTAGCAAAGGGAGCAACAGAGGGAGCAAAGCAGCGGGGGTGGTAGCAGCAGCGCTGGAGGCAGAGGGGGATCGCCAGATCGGGATTGGGGATCTTACCGGTTGGTGGAGGCGACGGAGGTGGCGGTGTAGCTCCCTTCTCTCCTCTCCACCCCACCTCACGACCAGTCGACCGCCGTGACGCCTAACCTGGACGCCTAGTTGACCACCGCCTTGACTAGACTTCTAAGCGGTCGCCTTACGCTCTCCAGTCGAGGTGCCGGGTCTTGGCATCCCCCTCCGGCCGCCGGGACACCTAGGCGGCGACTAAGTGACGCCGTGATAACCATGCAGAGGAATATATTTCTTTTCTTTGTTTTGAGAACATAACATATGGACAATTTTCGCTTGTGTGCTGTTGCAAATAACTTATGGTGCCATTTGGTTGTTTATAAATTATAGTTCTTGGCATTTGGTAGTATTTTGTGTTTGAGGTTATGCTATCTGTATGCCTAGTGCAGTGTTTTTCTTTTAACTCTTTTGTCAAGTGTGAGATTTGCCGTGGAACTTTTCAGTTTTTTCTCCCTTGTTAGCTTAGCTGACCTAGCAGGATAAGAATACAAGATTCCATTGATTCTCACATGTTGTGATTCATTGATGCATGTATATAATAATTATTCAACCTCAAGCTTGATGTACCTGCTGCATTACTCTCTTATTTTGCTGGCCCATGAACTCATTTTTGGTTTCTAATGAAGACAGATCCTTTCTCTTCTTTTTGCAATAATATCAACTCCGTAGGTCTTCTAGCTTGGAACTTGTTTGCAGAAATTGTTTTGATCTACCAGGAAATATATATCACATCTGTAAAAGTATTTCTCTATGGGTAGATTCTCTGTAGGTTATTTGATGGCTTGTCTGATTGGATCCATTTCTCTTATTCTACAGTGTTAACCGTTGTAAGCGGGCACTGGCTGAGATTGCTGTCAAAGCAGTCCTTGCAGTTGCCGATTTGGAAAGGAAGGATGTAAACTTGGACTTAATTAAGGTGGAAGGTAAGGTTGGTGGGAAGCTAGAGGACACTGAGCTAGTATATGGAATCATTGTTGACAAAGATATGAGCCACCCACAAATGCCAAAGAGAATTGAGGATGCTAAGATTGCCATCCTGACCTGCCCATTTGAGCCCCCGAAGCCTAAGACAAAGCATAAGGTTGACATTGACACTGTAGAGAAATTCCAGACGCTGCGTGAGCAAGAGCAGAAGTACTTCGATGAAATGGTTCAGAAATGCAAGGTAAAAGCCTATACAGGATTGATTTTTATTTAATATTACAGAATAACCATATTTTGTATGCTTGGGTGGTAATGTTTCGTGGCTACATATTTATCATATTGGTCTGAATGTGGGTTCCTTAACTAGAATTCTTTGTGATGTTATTGAGCTCAATTGTGATTTATTTCCCTTGGTCTTCTTTGTCATGGCACAATAAACGTCGAAACACTTCCTGCTTCCCATTATCAGCACAAGTGTTATGAGCGTATGAAGTGTATTCACATTACTCCATATCATCTTATGTGTTTGGTTTGCTTGGTAATTAATTATGTATACATGTATATTTTTTGTAGGATGTTGGTGCAACCCTAGTTATTTGTCAATGGGGTTTTGATGATGAAGCCAACCATTTGCTGATGCATAGAAATCTGCCAGCAGTCAGATGGGTTGGTGGTGTTGAATTGGAATTGATTGCCATTGCTACAGGTCCAGATGCATACCTCTCTCCGTATTAGCCTGAATGGCTTCTAAAGACAGTACATAACATTTTAAAACTGACTGCAGGAGGGCGGATTGTTCCGAGATTCCAAGAGTTGAGTCCTGAAAAGCTTGGGAAGGTATACACTGTTTTGCAAAAAAATCAGTGATAAGGAATATGCATGCGTTGGTGGTGTAACTGGTGTTCAGTTATACAATACTCCCTCCGGTCACAAATAGTAGTTGTTTTGGACATCGGCATGGTCCCCAAAACTCAACTTTGACCACTAATTTCTATTGTAATATATTTTAAAAATTCAATAAAATTATAATATTATGAAAGTACGTTTCGAGACAAATCTACACATGATTTTTATCCATCCAATCTAGATATTCAAAAAGATATAAATAGCTAAACTTTTAAAAGTTTGACCGCACGCATCCCAAACGGACTACTATTTGTGACCGGAGGGAGTATTAGAATCCTGTGTACATGAAATTCAAAGTAGTTGAGACTTGAGATCATATGTGGAGACACGGATTACCTTGATAAGAGTTTTTTTTATGGTATATACTTTGTAATTTTTTCTGAAAGTAAGCATATTGAACAAACTTATTAGTTAAACAGAAAGAAATAATTGTTTATTGTGCAATTGTTAGGATGTTTGTGACTATTAACTGGCTGCATGTTGGTTTTTGAGGATGACTTGATTGATCACTGGTCAATACACCGAATATTTAACCCCCAACCAAATCGTCATGCTATTCTTGGTAGCTGAGTATGTTATTTTAGTCATGTTGTCTTCAAAAAACCATGTGAATGCCTTGCACTCTTGAACAGTAGTTATAAACTTATAATAGAGAATATGCACTGCTGTCTGCTTAAATGGTTGGCTATAATTAGCAGCCTTTATTGTACTAGAAATAGCTCACGATTTATGTTTTTTTTTTTGCTTGCTCTACTTAAACAGGCTGGATTGGTCAGAGAAAAGTCATTTGGAACAACAAAAGATCGGATGCTTTACATTGAACAGTGTGCCAACTCCAGAGCTGTAACTATCTTCATTCGTGGTGGTACGTTTTGATGTATATGTCTTTTTTCTTCATATTCACATATACATATGTTCATATGCTTTGTTAGGCCATGCACGCTTTTCCCCACTAATGGCGAATCTGATTGAGAGACCCTTCACATTTTGCATTGGATAAAATGAAAGCGATTGTATAGCTTTTGGCAGTATTCATTCTTTTAATTTCACAGCATGGACTGACAGACATAATTGAACATAATAATCGTGCATGCAGAGTCCACATTACATCATACCGCTTTTGCAATGGAACATATGATAATCAATTCATATATTTGAGGATAACAAACTGAAAAATTACTGCTGGTTCTTCTTTAATTTGAGAGTACTTGGTGCCATACTCAGGCTTTCACTTTTTGTTTCGAACCTGGATTTCGACGTCCCGGCGGTATCGAAATTCATGAAAAACCGCTTGAAATTCGCTCAGAATCCAACGGTTCGAAAGTCAAATGAATTTTGAAACTTGGTCTAACTGCCAAGCGAAATTTACGGTTTTTGGATGAAAACCGTTTGAAAAGGCTAGAAAACCGCTGACATTTGGAAACAATGGGTAAATTTAAAAAGGGGGGAATTGTAAAAAATTGTTGTAAAATTTGTAAAAAGCCATTAAAGGCCAAAAATAATGCTTGAAGAATTACTTCAACAAATATTGTTACTAAATATAATTGAACAAATATTGCTACTAAATATAATTGAACAAATGTTGCTACTAACTGTAGTTCAAAAAATATTGGTACTAAATATACTTCAGCAAATATTGCTACTAAATATAATTCGACAAATATTGCTACAAAATATAATTGAATGGCTCAAAAACATCTCCAAACTTCGTTTGTTCAAAAAATATTCACACAAGAGGTTGCAAGGTTATTAATACCAATTATAGGGAAATTTTCAAATTTTTTGAATTTGAGCGTTAAACCGAACGGTTTTCTTTTTCGAACCGGAGCGCTAAGCTCAAAATTCGCGAAATCCTGGCCATACTTAACAAGTAGGGTTGCAGGATGGGTATAAAATCATACCATAACATAAAAATCATGTGATGCAGTATTTAGTTGTGTTGTTTGTTACTTTTAGGATTGTAGGATTCGAAGACCTCAAATTGTGATGTTAACCAACTTAGCAATACCAAGCTCAGATGCTAGCTATAAAAAATGAAAGCAGCAACACACTATGGATCACAATGGATGGTTATGTTTAGCATCTACTTTTCAATCTTAACTAGTGCATTTCAGTCACCGTCGAAGCTAAAGGATATCTTCTGAGTGGAGTTTCCATGATCAAAACTATCTGCTGTTTTTCAGGCAACAAAATGATGATTGAGGAGACCAAGCGAAGTCTTCATGATGCTGTTTGTGTGGCAAGGAATCTGATCTGCAATAACTCAATTGTGTATGGTGGTGGCTCAGCAGAGATATCGTGCTCAATTGCTGTTGAAGCTGCTGCAGATCGATACCCTGGAGTTGAGCAGGTAATTGCTGACTTTTTATCCTATAATTACAAAAACATGCTATATATATATATATATATATTCTGATTGTGTTTCTTTGTGCTTGCAGTATGCTATCAGGTCATTTGCTGATGCGTTGGATGCTATTCCACTGGCCTTAGCCGAAAACAGTGGTTTGCCACCTATTGATACGCTTACCGGGGTAAAATCTCAACAAGTGAAGGTATTATGTTTTCTATATTCCTTTACCGTCATTCTGTTATTTAATAACAGCTGCGAGCTTGTGAGTTCTTGACAGAATCTCATCTTAGTTCTTGTTGATGCCATTGCAAAGTTGCTGGACCCTTGTTAATCAGATCAGTGTATGTAATTAGCTTTGTAATTCATTTTAGGCAACCAAACAGGTGCATGTGCTTTTGTATATTCCTTCCGTCTACTACTTAATGTACTTGACGCTGTGCATGTTATATTGTCATTTTAAGCTAGTTATAGTAATATTAGTCGTGCCATATTGTCCATTTTGAATTTGAATTAACATAATATTTCTGAACACCTTTCCAGGAGAGCAATCCTTACTGTGGTATTGACTGCAATGACGTCGGGACCAATGACATGAAAGAACAGAATGTTTTTGAGACTCTGATTGGCAAGCAGCAGCAGGTCTTGCTGGCCACGCAGGTGGTGAAGATGATTCTGAAGATCGATGATGTTATCACACCTTCTGATTATTGATGATGCCGTAGAAGAATGGAAATCGACTGTACTGAGGTGACAAGCACTCCACTCGGCAGCGTTTTCTACGGGTTGGTCGGGATTTGCTCTTACAATTGTGCCATGTACTGTGCGCTTGTTTTGTTTGAGGAGCTATCTGTTTTTGTGAAGCTCGCCGATACTTTATTTTTGGCGTTCACGCTTTGATAGCTTGAGACAATAGCACAAATCCCTTTGATACCGGTTTAGACGTTTGATGGAACTATTTAAGTTTCTTTTTGGTGTATTGTTCAGATGCTTAATGCTATGGGTTGCACATTTGCATTAGTGCCGTGTTTTTAATCTGCTTTGTCGTAAATATGCCATTTTTATCTGCTTTGCCCAAAGTATGTCAGTTAACGTATGTCAGTTAACGACGGCATTAGATTTTGCATTGATGGAGCCCTGGGCTAGGAATACTATTGTGTATCCGAAATCTGACTCTGGAAACTATCTAGAATCTGTCTCGACTGTACGGATTCTGCAAACATCAAAAGGGTTAATAGCATTCTGTATGTTTCTTTAGCCGGTCATGAGAGTTTGCTGGCAAGTACTGGAAGGGTGTGTTTGGGTGAATGAAATGGTTTAGCATCTAGAGGGAATATTCCTCAAATTTGTACCGCTTGGTTAAGGATGGGATTATTTCATTTAAGCAACCAAACATATGGATGACTTTTTTTCTTAAACCATCTTATACATGTATCACTTGGTACAGGTAACCAAACACACCCTAATACGCTCGAGAAGGGTAATAGGCTTTTACTGGCATCAAAATAATGAGCCAAGGGAGCTTTTCTCAGAGCTGAATTGTAATTGGCTAGTATTTGATGTATTTACAACATGCTTAACTAATGCCACATTTCAATCCATGAAGCACACAATAGGACTTGCGACTTACGAGTTATGAATTTGACACAAATACACAATGAGGCTCTGGATCATTCATTGCATCACCATGTCAAACATAGTCTCTGGCATGGACACTGGTAACAAAAAAATATCGGTCCGAAAAGTTCTAAATTTCAAATTTGAAATGCTAGCATAAAAAAAAAATGTTACTATGTGCTTGTTTGCAGGCTGATGAAAGTATTAGTGGTAAGGTAACGGAGTTAAGTTGTATTAAATGAAACATGAAAGCTTTCTTATCAAACGATTTCTTGTCAAAATGAAAATCTCGTGTAAAACTTGTTTCCCTGTTCACCGGTAACCAACCGGTAAAACCGGTCTGTTTCAGATTTGCATCCAAAGTGTCTGGAGACGTTACCGAATGATGGAACCCATCCAAGTCCTACTCTTTGGGTGGCGTTCAACATTAAGGTCATGTTTGGATCCCTGGACTAATTGTTAGCTGGCTAAAAATTAGTCCTAGTCTATCCAAACAGAAGACTAATAGGTGGGCTAATTTTTAGCCAACCCCTTAGCTAACAATTAGTCTATTAGCTGGTGGAGGGGAGCTAATTTGGACTAATAGTAGGTAACACGCTGAAAAAAGTCTGAAATACGCTCGCGCTGGTCTTATCCTCACTTCCTCACCCATGCGTCCACTCCTCAGTCCGTTATGAGGGGCAAACATGATTTTTCTAAGAAATTAGCCCAACCATTAGCCATGTATCCAAACAGCCCTAGGCTAATTTTTAGATGGACTAATTATTAGCTGGCTAACAATTAGCTCTAGCCATTAGTCAGCTAAGAGCAAGTACAATAGTAAAGCCCACTGCAGGCTAATAGTAAGCTAAAAGCCAACTTGTACAATAACTGTCTCTAAAAGTTGTCTCTAGATATTATGCAATAACTATCTATTCTCTCTTGTATATAAATGATTTACCTATGCATCCGTGCAAAGCTGGCTACTAAATAAGAGTCAACTATCTTCTCTCACCTCTTTTCTCACTCCTCCACATAGATCAAAGCTGACATGTACAAGCTAAGAACCAGCTGACGTGACCTTATTGTACTTGCTCTAACAATTAGTTTTAGCCCATCCAAACATGGCCTAAGTAATCATTATTACAAGATCACCTTCAAAATAAATCAGATGGCGTGACGTTTTAGTTTTCGCTCGAAAGATGTGCATATCATAAAAGCCATTTAGGCCCTGTTTGTTTCAGCTAGGGATTGTAGAAAGCAGCTTTTAAAATCTGGATTGTAAAAGCTAGATTGTTAAAAACTGGAGGTTCAAAAGCTGATGGTTGTTTGGCAATCCAGATTATAGTGTGTTTGGATTGCTATTTCTACTTAGCAAAAGTCTGTGGTACCCTCAACCCTCAATTATAGGTTGAAAAGTCTGTGTGAACAGTGGGGGGCAATGGTGGGTAATTTTCATTGAAGTTGGATGGATATTGTGGTCTTTTGCAAAAAAAAAAAAAAGCTGAGAAAAGCTCCTCCAAAGTGGATTGTGGGATTGCTATAATCTGGCCTCTAGATTATTAAATCCAGATTGAAAGTTTCCTGTTTGTTGACCTTTCAGCTTTTAAAAGCAGCTTTCTACAATCCAAAGCTGAAACAAACAGGGCCTTACAAAGTCAATACTTGGGTGACAGTTCAGTAGACAGCTCCACTTTTCCAGTGATGACCACCTATGTATCACCCATATGCGGCGAGACAGTGATACATGATTTTTAAAAAATAAGGACTCAATAATATGATAAGGATTGGGATTTTTTAATTAATTTTTTATGTTGAATTTCACCGATTCTTGTCAATACGAGATCGAAAAGATTCGGCAAGGACCAGGCTAGCTATCCGATAAGTATTCGATACTGGCAGGTAGTTTTGTAAAGCATCGGTGATTCAAAGATGACTACTGGAGAAGGAAGAGTCAGACACGACCCGGGGAGCACAAACTACAAATTACTGACACCCGGGCCGGGTATTGCTAGACTGGTGTTCATGAGAATACACAGAAATGGTAAGCAAGCTGCCGCATGCTTATCGGGTATTAGACTGTCTCCAACGGTCTCCCGTCCCGATCGTTTTCCCTTCGTGATGGGAAAAGGGGGCCAACGGGATCGAGGCTACCCCTCCAGCGGCTTCCCCTCGCACCGCCTGCTCGGACGGGATAGGAGAGAGAATCCCGATCGACGGAGATTCTCTCTCCTTTCCCTTCCGCCAGACGAGGGCAAGGCGGGTGCTTCGCGCGCTGGGTCGGAAGGAACGAAGGGGCGACGGCGAACCGGGCGTCATCGTCAGGCCGCAACATCAAGGGCAGTCGGAAGGCGAAGTAGGCACCGGCAGTGGGTGCTGAGGGAGGAGCTGGGCGTCTTCAGCGCCGGGCACAGAGGCGACGACCACGCGGACAGGAGGTACGCCATGGATCTTTCCCCCCAAATGTCTGGCCGTTTTGGTTGATGATTGTTTGATTGCCACCGTATTTTCGAGTGATCGATGTAGATTTGATGCTTGACCCTATTTTTCCCCAAATATATTTCGGATCTGGTGTCGATTTGGTGGTGGATTTGGGATTGAGGTGTGGTCCGATGTGGATTTAGGGTTCATTTGTCTGAACGCTTTCCATGGCCCTAATGGATCCACAAATCCCCCATTCATCTCGCCCGCATGTGACATGGTCGACAACAGATCCACGAAATGCTTCATCCTCGAATTGAAAGCTATCTTTGTCGTGAATTGGAAGAACGGCAGTATGGATTTACTGTAGGATATCGTTCTCGATATGAATGAGTGCATGATTTCATCGATCCTACGTGTAGCTTCTGATATTGGGCTTTCGGTAGTGTGTTTGCATTGTTCAGATTTTGATCTGTAATTCAATGGTTGTCGATATGAATGGTTGAAATTGCTGTCGTTGTCGTGAATTGGAAGAACGATAGTATTGGTCTTTCACCGATCTCGTCTGGCGGTTAAGATTCATGAGTATTAGTGATGTTGTCTGCTCAACTGGGTGCTTCTGTTGTCTGCTCAACTGATGCTTCTGTTGTCTGCTCAACTGGGAACTATCATGCCTGATAGTGATGATAGTGATGGCTGCTCAACTAGGCATGGTAGTACCCAGCACTATATGTAGCGGTTACCATACTGATGCTTCTGTTGTGGAATTAATACCTTGGTAATCTGTCAGGACCCGACCAGAATCAATCCGACCCTCATCTCCCATATTCGTGCGAGGACGCATCGACAAGACTACCTGTGCAAGCATCCTTTGGGAAATCTTTCCTTAAAATGTTTTTAATGAATTTCCATATCATTACAATACCATCCATGCATTACTAAACTTATATATTTAAATTGGAATTATAAACTTGGAATTGGAGGATGAAAATGGTTGTGGATCTGGTGTGGAGAACGGAAGGTTGGGAATGAACTGGTTCTTGTGGAAAAAAATGTGTTGGTCAGGACAGCTGATGGAGCAGCTGGCCTGTGTTTATTTTAATTACTGTGTTGAGTTAATATGGTGGGTAGAGGATGCCGATGAGAAGGTGACATTGGCCGGGGGGTCCTCTACATAAGTAGCATATAAGATTAACCAACTAATACTTGGACAATGAGCCGTATCTCAGTATCAACCATAGGGTGTGCAAACAGCCAGAAAAGGTTGTCCTATGAGAGTATTGTGATCTTTGCATGGTGGTTAGGTAGTTACTAGGGCACCAAATCCGGGTTCTGGGAAGACCGGAAGAGACCGTGCGAGATGGGACTAAGTGGCGACTTAGTTGCCCATGATGGCGCTATATTTGAAGCCAGGGAAGTACCGCCACATATGTTGGGGTACAACTGTTAGCTGCGAGTGTAGTGGGATGGCCTTGAGAGGATCCCCCACTCGAGTAACAGGGTGAAGATCACAATTACTGGATTAGTGATAAACGTTCTGGAGCCTCTCCTTGGAGGTCTCTATGGGTAAAGTGGTACAAACTCGCAGGTCTAAAATCATGAATTCATGCCTGTCTCCTGGATTGGAGGCTACGGAAGCTAAGTCTGTCTCATAACAAGTGTTAGTAGTTCTTTTAATTAAAATTGCCAACTCCTAAAGAAAACCAAAAACCTACTTCTCATTAAAAATCAGATTTCGGGAGGAGGTAAGTTGGATTTGGAAAAGAAAGGAAAAACTCATATATTGCATTCTATTATCCCTGCCGAGTACTCAGTACTCACTCTTGCTTATATATCCCTTGATTAGAAGGTGAATCAGATGGATCGGCCACCGAGGCCTGGAGCGAGGTGATCCGCAGACCAGGACTTACCGTGACGACGACTACCCTAGTGTCTACGACTACTACCAGGAGTAGTAGAGTCACTAGGAGGCCGTCGCCGATAGATGGCGGTTCGCAGGTACTGGAGTTGTAATATAATTTTGGTGGTGTACGAAGTCTATGTAAATTATTGAACTCATAGCCCAAAGGTGGCTTCGGATTGTAATATATGTTATGTTCATCCAGTCTCTAATTATTGTTCTCGCAAGAACATTACGAACACAACAGAGTAGTCGACAAAACAACGGTATTCCCGCTTATTTTGTTGGCCACTATCTCTGAGACTCCGTAATTAGCTTAGGGTGATGACACATTGGTTGTTAATTACCCTTTGTTAATCATGCGGTCGCCACAGTGGTATCGTGAGCAATGGTTACGAGAACCACGCTATAAATAAGTAGAGACTGAGTAGAAGTTCAAGTAAGAAAATTTATCACTCTAGCTATATGGCACTAGTTATATGGTAACCTTCTCTCTATCAAATAATAAGTTCTGAGTATTCTAGTTAATTTACTAACTTCGCTAACGTATTAATTAAAACCTTTCCTTGCAGGATGTCGCGCACTAGGATTCCACCAAAGACAGTCCAGGGGCAGCATGTGATGCTGCTAGAGCAGCTAGTGGAGGAGTTAGGAGGGCTGGGTAGATTACTACCAGGAGACCTACGAGGACTTGTCCCACCGCGCTACCGTCATAGTTGTGTCAGGGCTGGAGATCCAGCCTACTTACCATCAGGAGTTCTTCTCTTTTTGGTTACACTCAGAGTACTTCCTACCTCTCCAGGATGCTGCCCGGAAGGCAGTCATAGCCCTTAGAGCTCAGTTCCGTAGGAGACTGAGGAGGTCTTCCTTTCACCATTTTCCCGCTACTTCCCATAATGTCCAGCGTCGCACCCCACCACCTTCACCTCTTCGCGTCGGTCCTGAGGATGTCTCAGGATCCTCTGCACGTCGGCTCACGAGTAGGAACATGATTCATTCTGATACCATGTTCTATGAGGGAGCCAGTGCTGCCATTCTAGAGGCAGAGAGTCGCGCTTCCATGTGGAGGCGCCGGTTTCTAGATTCAGAGTCCGACAGGATTTCTGTCGAGGAGGAGCTCCAGCAGCTTAGGTCTTCAGGAGCTGCTCCCCCTTCTGCTGTTCCACCCACCACCACTTACCCTCCATATACAGCTTCAGTACCTCCCACTCACCCCTATGCCTCGGGATCAGGTGCTAGAGCGCCAGCTCCCGCACCCTCCACCTTTGAGTACACCCTTCTCCCTGGGTTTGGTACCTACACCACTCACCCATACCCTGCTACTCCAGAGTGGGGTATTCCTGCTGCCACCATATTCAGTACACCCGCCCCAGACTTTCTTTGGCCACCTCGGGCACCTGGCTCCTCCAGTGCCCGTATTGATGTTCATCACGGTCCTTGGATTGAGGCATCCCACCTCAATTCTTTCTTAGACCAGCTAGACCCACGTCGCGGCCCGGGTTCTCAGGGGTCTGGAGGAGGAGACACTGAGGAGGAGGATCCTGAGGAGGTTGAGCCTGCTCAGGATGGAGAGTAGGCAGTAGTAGTGTTGTATTAGGAGGAGTATTGGGTGAGTTGTATCCGCGTGCTAGAACTATGTATCGATGTAACCTTTAATTATCTATGGAATGCAGCTTTATTGTTCATCTTCCATGCCATGTCAGCTTACTATTCTGTGCATTACTAGTATGCTAGGTTGTTATAATTGCATTTAATTCTTGCTGCAAGCATGTTTAAATTCCCACTAGTATGCATAGGAAGTACTGCATGAGCATGTTATTCTTGTCTTGCATTGCCAACCCTAGAAACCAGTTTGCATTTGTGTTGTGCTTGTTATAAGTATAAAGTATCTAAATAGCTGAATACAGCGCATAGAATTAGGAGCTAAGGACTAGGAAACGGACCCGGACCCGTAGTCCGTGGCGGTTTTGGACACGTGGTCCATAACGCGACTCGAGGCGTGTAGACCTCGTGGAGTTCTCGGCGCTCAGACACCGAGGGTTATTTATCGTTTTTCTTCAATAGATAGGTGCGACTCGAGGCGCTTCGACTTCGAGGAGTTCCTAGTGCTCGGACACTAGGATTGTTGTCGTTTTCTTATTTGCATCTTGATGATGTTTATGTTCTTCAGTAGCTATAGGTGCGACTTGAGGAGCATCCTCAAGGAGTTCTTGGTACTCAGACACCAAGTTTTTGTCGTTTTCTTAAAATTGCGATTTATGGATCTTATTCTGAGATGATAGATAGATGTAGTTGTAAATCTGAAATGGAGTGGCGTTGAGAGCGAGTTCCTTCAACTCTTATCTCATTGCTTAATAACTTGACCATAAGACCGTCTAAATACTACAATACCTCTTCTCTTTTAATCAGATTGCTTGTAAAGGTTCTAATTCAACCGTGTCATCAATAATTATACCTCTCACCTTGTGAATGAACTGCTATTCTTAAGGACGTTCTTCTTTCTTTAGTTATATCCTTAGTTAAGCATAGGAGTGACCTTCTAAAGAACCACTGTTGTGTCAAGATTAAGCGGTTAATTAAGTTGTGTCTTCGGTTGTGGTCTTTTGCAGGATGTCCGATCAGTGAGGCAACAGATCGGGATCTGTTGTTGAGGTTAGGAGCACCCCGTAACTCCACCAAATGCAGGTAGAACAACCCCAAATGCCACCACCGACCTTAACGGCCATTCCTCGCACCACTTGGTCAACCAAAGACCTCCAATAGGTGGAGCCGGAGTCGCAAGAGCCCCAGGAAACTTAGATCCACTGGAGAGAGTCCTCCTGTGTATGGCCACAGCCCAAGAAAACCAAAATCAATTCCTAGAAGCTCTTGTCACAAACCTTGCCCCTGCAACTCCACATTCAAACCGACATCGAACCACCTTGGGAGATTTTCTCCAAACTCGCCCACCCACTTTTGCTAGAGCCACCGCACCTCTGGAAGCTGATGATTGGCTTGACGAGATTGAGAAGAAGTTGAATACCTTGGGTTGTCCTGAAGAAGAGAGAGTGCAATTTGCAGCTTATCAGTTGATTGGGCCTGCGGCCACATGGTGGAAGAACTATTGCCGCACTCGTGCCGGAGCTCAGCCCATATCATGGGAAGAGTTCACTACACAGTTCCGCAATACCCATGTACCACAGGGAGAGATGGATTTAAAGAAACAGGAGTTTTGGGATCTGACTCAGGGGAGTAGGAGTGTCACTGAGTACTTGCAGAAATTTAATGACCTGTCTCGATACGCCCCGGATGAAGTAGACACTGAGGCAAAGAAGATTTATAGGTTTACAAAGGGGTTGAACACCTATTTGAAGCTACATATGGCCACCCACACCATCACAGAATTCCAGGACCTAGCCAACCGAGCTACCCGAGTGGAGAGTGTACAGGCACAAATGAATGAAGAAAGGAGAAAGAAAGCCAGATTTGATATCAAGCCAAGTTTTCCTAGCCAGTCTCGACCTTTCAGGCCTCCACCACCACCCTACCGAAATCCAATTGCTCGTCCATATACAGCTCCACCACCAAAGATTCCAGTTGTTCTCCCACCCGGATCCCCAACCAGATGCTATAGGTGCGGAGGACCTCACCTCATCTCCGCCTGTCCTAAACACAAAGTGCTACAACTGAGGCCTGGAAGGTCACAAGAAACCCGATTGCACTCATCCACCTGCACCTTTGAGTCGAACAATCAGGAAACCTCAGAGTTATTTCTCGGCTCTGGACGTGCCCAGAAACCCCGTAGCCTCAAAGAACTAGAGGACCTGCTCATGGAGCCTCCAAGACGGGGTCACCCACGAACAACATCTCAGTGGAGCAGGTAGAAGGAGCCACAGATGTGGTTACGGGTAAGCTTCCCATTCCCCCATCTGTGGGTACTGTTTTGTTTGATTCGGGTGCTACACATTCTTTCATTTCAAAGGAGTATGTGAATAAAAATAAGTTAGAATGTGTACCGTTATTATCGCCATTAGAAGTCAATACACCAGCGGGGTTAATCAGGGTAACCTCAATCAGAAGAAATCAAATAATCAGAATACTAGATGTTCCCTTCTTAGCCAACCTACATGTGATCAGTCTAACTGCCCTAGATGTAATTCTGGGAATGGATTGGCTAGTCGCTATGAGGTTAAGATGGATCATGAGTTAAAGACTCAAGGCCCATAAGAACCTTTGATGGGAGTCGAATCGTGTATCAGGGACTTAGAAATGGGACACCTCAAAACAGCCCCAAGTTAACTCTTTTACCTTCAAGAGAGTTGTCTCTTATTCCTGTGGTTCAGGAATTTCCTGATGTCTTCCCTGAAGAACTGCCAGGCATGCCACCTGACAGAGAGTTGGAGTTTCCCATAGAACTTGTTCCAGGCACAACCCCGATATGTAAAAGACCTTATCGTATGAACTCACAAGAATTGGTGGAATTAAAGAAGCAGTTGAAAGAATTAGAAGACAACGGGTTCATTCGAGAAAGTGTATCACCGTGGGGAGCCCCTGTTCTTTTTGTGAATAAGAAAGATGGTGGATTAAGACTGTGTACAGATTATAGAGATCTCAACCGAGTCACTATCAAAAATAAGTACCCTCTTCCTAGGATTGATGATCTATTTGACCAGTTGAGAGGTGCTTGTGTGTTTTCCAAGATAGACTTAAGGTCTGGATACCACCAAATAAAGATAAAATCAGAAGATATGGAGAAGACTGCGTTTGTATCCAGATATGGACACTATGAATACACCGTTGTGCCCTTTGGATTAACCAATGCACCTGCTGTGTTCATGAATCTGATGAACAAGATATACATGAAGTGCTTGGATAAATTCATTGTGGTATTCATAGATGACATTTTGGTGTACTCTAAAAATAAGGAAGAGCACACTAATCACCTGAGAATTGCCCTCCAAATCCTCAGGGATAATCAGTTGTATGCCAAATTCAGCAAATGTGAATTTTGGCTGGATCGAGTATCCTTTCTAGGACATAACATATCTGGGAAAGGAATAGAAGTAGACCCAAACAAAATTGAAGCCATAAAGTCCTGGAAACAGCCTACAAACCAAAAAGAAGTGAGAAGCTTCCTTGGGTTAATGGGTATTATCGCAGATTCATCAAGGGATTCTCCTGAGATAACATCACCCATCACTAAACTTCGAGAAAAGACATTCAATTCAAGTGACAGAAAAGTGTGAGGAGAGTTTTCAAACTCAAACTATCATTAACCTCTCGCCTCAGTTAGCCCTACACGAGAATGGCATAGAGTATGTGGTATATTGTGATGCCTCAAAGTCGACTAGGGTGTGTGCTCATGCAAAATGAGAAAGTAATTGCTTATGCCTCTAGGCAATTACGACCGCATGAAGTTAATTATCCCACACATGACCTAGAACTGGGAGCAGTCGTCTTTGCACTAAAAATGTGGAGACATTATTTGTATGGGTCGAAGTGTACACTTTACAGTGACCATAAGAGTCTCAAATACATCTTCACCCAAAAAGAACTGAATATGAGACAGAGGAGATGGTTGGAGCTCATAAAGGATTATGATATCACCATTAACTACCACCCAGGGAAAGCTAATGTGGTAGCCGATGCTTTAAGCCGAAAAGTCCAAAGGCAATCAAGTATCCTTCAGAGTTTCACACCAGAGTTAATCCAAGAGTTGGCTAAAATGGAAATCAATTTCAGTTCATCACCTTCCAATGCCTTACTAGCTGTCATGTCAATTGAATCAACCCTTCTAGAACAAATTAAAGAGAAGCAAAGCACTGACACTTATATTGTGGAAGAAATCAAGAGAATCAAGTTAGGTCAACCTTCAGAGTTTAATTTGGATGAAGAAGAAACCCTCAGACTTCGTGAAAGGATTTGTGTACCAAATGATTCGAATATCAAAACACTCATCTTAAAAGAAGCCCATGACACACCATACACGATCCATCCCGGTGGTACCAAAATGTACAGAGATTTAAAAGAAACCTTCTGGTGGAGTGGAATGAAAAAGGAGATAGCAGAATATATTAGCAAGTGTGATACCTGTCAAAGGGTGAAAGCCGAACACCAACGTCCTGCAGGCTTACTCCAACCTTTGCAAATTCCTGAATGGAAATGGGAGGATGTCTGTATGGATTTCATAACGGGATTGCCTAGAACCATAACCAAGAAAGATGCCATATGGGTGATAGTGGACAGACTCACTAAATCAGCCCACTTCATTGCCACTAACCAAAAATACTCGCAATGATTAGCTGAGATATATCTGGAAAGAGTGGTTACACTCCATGGAGTTCCCAAAACAATCACCTCGAGATAGAGGCTCGGTCTTCACCTCTAACTTCCGGGAAGCTTACAAACTGCTTTGGGGACGAAATTAAACTTCAGTACTGCAGATCACCCTCAAACAGATGGACAAACTGAGAGAACAAATCGAATCTTGGAAGATATGTTGAGAGCATGTGTGCTGAATTTTAAGGAGAGTTGGGATAAATATACGCACCTCGCTGAGTTTGCATACAACAATAGTTATCAATCAAGCATACAGATGGCCCCATTCAAGCTTTATATGGTAGAAGGTGTAGATCCCCAACTGTTGGTATGAAGTAGGAGAAAAATCATTGATGGGTCCAGACTTGATTCGCCAAAATGATGAGAAGATCAAACTAATTCAAGAGAGGTTGAAAAGCGCCAGAGTAGATAAGAACTACGCTGATAAGCGTAGGAGAGATTTGAAGTTTTATCCTGAAGATTTGGTTTACCTGAAAGTGTCACCCATGAAAGGAGTTCACCGATTCGGAGTTAAAGGAAAGTTAAGTCCTCGTTATGTTGGACCGTTCAAAGTGTTAGCTCAAAGAGGAACTGCGGCCTACCAATTAGAGTTGCCTTCTCAGCTTTCCAGAATCCACAACGTCTTCCACATTTCCCAACTCCGAGCCTGCCTTAGAGAACCTTCTCAATTAGTCCAAAACCTTGACATTCCACTTCAGCCTGACCTAACCTATGAGGAACAACCACTCAAAATCCTAGCCACAGAAGAAAGACAATTCAGAAGAGCCACTGTCAGATTCTGCAAAGTCCAGTGGAAGCACCACACCGAGAAAGAAGCCACGTGGGAAAAAGAAGATGAGCTTCGCGAGTCCTATCCCCGCCTCTTTAGGTAAGGCGGATTTCGGGGACGAAATCCCTTTTAAGGGGGATAGGATGAAGTGCCCCGGGTAATTAGAGGGAGTAAGCAATAGGATTAACAACTAAGTAAACTGCTAATTCAACTAATTAATCTGCTAATTAGTGTAACCAGTTTGCAAAAGAATTTAAAATGCGATTAGAGTAGATTGAGGTTGCCGTCAGACCCGCAGGCGAGGGTATTGATCACCGAGATACCAGACCCGTAGGGGTTGAATCGGTACCTCTCGTTAGCACGGTTCATCATCCGGCAGCCCGTAACTTACCTGTACGGATTGCGGGTATCCGTAGCAGTTTTCCCGCAGTAGATAACCTCTGAATCACTGCGTACCCAGCAAGCACACCGTTCAAGCCATGCACTGCCCAAGAGAGCACACCAGCAGTAAAATATCATTTTCTCACCAAATTTTGTAGCCATGCAAAGAGCCAAAGAACACCTTCGTGGCAAAGAAAGGAAGGGACATGCAAAGAAACAAGAAAGACTCGTGGGCAAAGAAGGGAGGGGGGCACGGTTGCCACCCGTCCCCTTTACTTCCTCTTTATAGCAAGCCAGCAGACACCACTTCCTCACTCCAGCCAACAAACACAGCCAGTCCAGAGAGAGAGCCAGAGAGCGAGACGAAGGAGCAAAAAGCAAACCGGTGGAGCAAGGAGAACCACAAGCCGGAGGAGGAGAACCACAAGCCGGAGGAGGAGGCAAGCCACAAGACGCACTGAACCAGGAGGCAAACCACAAGACGATCCGAACCGGAGGATCACCAAGCCCACTGAACCGAACAAGGAGCCAGAGGGAAGGAGGTTCCCCAAGACGAACCAAACCGAGCAAGGATCGAGAGGAGCAGCAAGAACCGAACGACACCACCAACCTCTTCTTCCTTCAACCGAAACCCCAACCAATCCTCAGGTGCACGACCACTCCCAGTAGCAAGCTACTCCTTTAGTGCACTGAATGGATCGTAACCGGTAGTCTCAGTAGTGAGTTCTAGGGTTGCTAGACTAATCTGCCGTCCCGCTAAGAACTCCACATCATTGACCCAAATCTTGCAAGCAAAACCGAAGGAAACGAGTAGAACGCAAGAACAGCAGACCAAGTAGTATCCATTCTTACCGTTTGAACCCTAGAATGCGAAATCTCGAGTAGAAAACGAAAACCAGCTAGAAGTAGAAGCATTCTGTTATTATCATCAATCGAAATGCCAAATCGAACGTAAAAGAACCAAGAAGGTAGTAAGCAAATAGACCAAGTAGTAACATGTTCTTATCTGCAGATGGGGAGAGTAGAAGGAGAGTGGCAGTAGAGGGAGACTCATGGCACTCGCTGCTGGCGGCTCGAGGAGAGAAGTCGGGAGGAGCCAGCCATGGCGTCGGCCATGGCGGAAGGCGACTGCGCGTTGCGCCCGGCCGGTCAAATCTTGGAGGAGAGCCAGGGGAGGCGTTGGCCGGAGGTAACCGGCGATGGGAGGAGTAGAGTAGGGGAGAGGAGTGGAGAGAAGGGGATCGCAGGGGAGAGTGGCGGCGGCGGAAGGAGATCGAGCTGGGGAGCTCGGTCCCAGAAGTGCTAGGGCGAAGAAACCGAAGGGGGCAGGGAGCCGAGAGGTTGCGGCCAGGAGAAAAGAAAAGGGGAGCAGAGAGAAAAGAAAGAGAAAGGAGAAAAGAAAAGGAAAGAAGAGAAAAGAAAAGAAAAGAAAAGAAAAGAAGAGAAAAGAAAAGGAAAGAAGAGAAAAGAAAAGAAAAGAAAAGAAAAGAAAAGAAAAGAAAAGAAAAGAAGAGAAAAGAAAAGAGAAGAATAAAATAAGAAAATGCATAATCTAATTCTTTCATGCATCTGCGTAGGCTAAAATGCCGTATCTGAATCGTAGGAAAAATGGTATTTTAATTTCTAAAAGCCGAATTAATAACTAAAATATGTAATTAGTTGAACTGCTGTATTAATTGCTTGCTAAAGTATTAATACTATGGGTAAATTAATGGGTTAGATTAGAAAGGAAGTTGGGCAGTATTATGGAATTAATACCTTGGTAATCTGTCAGGACCCGACCAGAATCAATCCGACCCTCATCTCCCATATTCGTGCGAGGACGTACTGATCAGTACTACTCCAGGCAAGCATCCTTTGGGAAATCTTTCCTTAAAATGTTTTTAATGAATTTCCATATCATTACAATACCATCCATGCATTACTAAACTTATATATTTAAATTGGAATTATAAACTTGGAATTGGAGGATGAAAATGGTTGTGGATCTGGTGTGGAGAACGGAAGGTTGGGAATGAACTGGTTCTTGTGGAAAAAAATGTGTTATCGGGACCGGTGATGGAGCAGCTGGCCTGTGTTTATTTTAATTACTGTGTTGAGTTAATATGGTGGGTAGAGGATGCCGATGAGAAGGTGACATTGGCCGGGGGGTCCTCTACATAAGTAGCATATAAGATTAACCAACTAATACTTGGACAATGAGCCGTATCTCAGTATCAACCATAGGGTGTGCAAACAAATGTAAAAGGTTGTCCTATGAGAGTATTGTGATCTTTGCATGGTGGTTAGGTAGTTACTAGGGCACCAAATCCGGTTACCTGGAAGACCGGAGAGACCGTGCAGATGGGACTAAGTGGCGACTTAGTTGCCCATGATGGCGCTATATTTGAAGCCAGGGAAGTACTGCCACATATGTTGGGGTACAACTGTTAGCTGCGAGTGTAGTGGGATGGCCTTGAGAGGATCCCCCACTCGAGTAACAGGGTGAAGATCACACCATCTGGATTAGTGATAAACGCTCGAGCCTCTCCTTGGAGGTCTCTATGGGTAAAGTGGTACAAACTCGCGCAGGTCTAAAATCATGAATTCATGCCTGTCTCCTGGATTGGAGGCTACGGAAGCTAAGTCTGTATCATAACAAGTGTTAGTAGTTCTTTTAATTAAAATTGCCAACTCCTAAAGAAAACCAAAAACCTACTTCTCATTAAAAATCAGATTTCGGGAGGAGGTAAGTTGGATTTGGAAAAGAAAGGAAAAACTCATATATTGCATTCTATTATTCCTTGCTGAGTACTCTGTACTCACTCTTGCTTATATATCCCTTGATTAGAAGGTGAACTGTATGGATCGGCCACCGAGGCCTGGAGCGAGGGTGATCCGCAGGACCAGGACTTCACTGACGATTTACGACTACCCTAGTGTCTACGACTACTACCAGGAGTAGTAGAGTCACTAGGAGGCCGTCGCCTGATAGATGGCGGTTCGCAGGGTACTCTGGAGTTGTAATATAATTTTGGTGGTGTACGAAGTCTATGTAAATTATTGAACTCATAGCCCAGTGTGGCTTCTGGATTGTAATATATGTTATGTTCATCCAGTCTCTAATTATTGTTCTGCTGCAACATTCTGAACACAGCGTAGTAGTCGACAAAACAACGGTACTCCCGCTATTTTGTTGGCCACTATGCTGAGACTCCGCGTAATTAGCTTAGGGTGATGACACATTGGTTGTTAATTACCCTTTGTTAATCATGCGGGTCGCCACAGGTGGTATCAGAGCAATGGTTACGAGAACCACGCTATAAATAAGTAGAGACTGAGTAGAAGTTCAAGTAAGAAAATTTATCACTCTAGCTATATGGCACTAGTTATATGGTAACCTTCTCTCTATCAAATAATAAGTTCTGAGTATTCTAGTTAATTTACTAACTTCGCTAACGTATTAATTAAAACCTTTCCTTGCAGGATGTCGCAAGACTAGGATTCCACCAAAGACAGTCCAGGGCAAGATGTGATGCTGCTAGAGCAGCTAGTGGAGGAGTTAGGAGGGGGCTGGGTAGATTACTACCAGGAGACCTACGAGGACTTGTCCCAGCCGCGCCTGGTCATAGTTGTGTCAGGGCTGGAGATCCAGCCTACTTACCATCAGGAGTTCTTCTCTTTTTGGTTACACTCAGAGTACTTCCTACCTCTCCAGGATGCTGCCCGGAAGGCAGTCATAGCCCTTAGAGCTCAGTTCCGTAGGAGACTGAGGAGGTCTTCCTTTCACCATTTTCCCGCTACTTCCCATAATGTCCAGCGTCGCACCCCACCACCTTCACCTCTTCAAGGCTTGGCCCCGAGGATGTCTCAGGATCCTCTCAGACGTCGGCTCACGAGTAGGAACATGATTCATTCTGATACCATGTTCTATGAGGGAGCCAGTGCTGCCATTCTAGAGGCAGAGAGTCGCGCTTCCATGTGGAGGCGCCGGTTTCTAGATTCAGAGTCCGACAGGATTTCTGTCGAGGAGGAGCTCCAGCAGCTTAGGTCTTCAGGAGCTGCTCCCCCTTCTGCTGTTCCACCCACCACCACCTACCCTCCATATACGGCCTTCAAGACTCCCACTCACCCCTATGCCTCGGGATCAGGTGCTAGAGCGCCAGCTCCCGCACCCTCCACCTTTGAGTACACCCTTCTCCCTGGGTTTGGTACCTACACCACTCACCCATACCCTGCTACTCCAGAGTGGGGTATTCCTGCTGCCACCATATTCAGTACACCCGCCTGCACTTTCTTTGGCCACCTCGGGCACCTGGCTCCTCCAGTGCCCGTATTGATGTTCATCACGGTCCTTGGATTGAGGCATCCCACCTCAATTCTTTCTTAGACCAGCTAGACCCACGTCGCGGCCCGGGTTCTCAGGGGTCTGGAGGAGGAGACACTGAGGAGGAGGATCCTGAGGAGGTTGAGCCTGCTCAGGATGGAGAGTAGGCAGTAGTAGTGTTGTATTAGGAGGAGTATTGGGTGAGTTGTATCCGCGTGCTAGAACTATGTATCGATGTAACCTTTAATTATCTATGGAATGCAGCTTTATTGTTCATCTTCCATGCCATGTCAGCTTACTAGTATGTGCATTACTAGTATGCTAGGTTGTTATAATTGCATTTAATTCTTGCTGCAAGCATGTTTAAATTCCCACTAGTATGCATAGGAAGTACTGCATGAGCATGTTATTCTTGTCTTGCATTGCCAACCCTAGAAACCAGTTTGCATTTGTGTTGTGCTTGTTATAAGTATAAAGTATCTAAATAGCTGAATACAGCGCATAGAATTAGGAGCTAAGGACTAGGAAACGGACCCGGACCCGTAGTCCGTGGCGGTTTTGGACACGTGGTCCATAACGCGACTCGAGGCGTGTAGACCTCGTGGAGTTCTCGGCGCTCAGACACCGAGGGTTATTTATTGTTTTTCTTCAATAGATAGGTGCGACTCGAGGCGCTTCGACTTCGAGGAGTTCCTAGTGCTCGGACACTAGGATTGTTGTCGTTTTCTTATTTGCATCTTGATGATGTTTATGTTCTTCAGTAGCTATAGGTGCGACTTGAGGCGCATCCTCAAGGAGTTCTTGGTACTCAGACACCAAGTTTTTGTCGTTTTCTTAAAATTGCGATTTATGGATCTTATTCTGAGATGATAGATAGATGTAGTTGTAAATCTGAAATGGAGTGGCGTTGAGAGCGAGTTCCTTCAACTCTTATCTCATTGCTTAATAACTTGACCATAAGACCTTCTAAATACTACAATACCTCTTCTCTTTTAATCAGATTGCTTGTAAAGGTTCTAATTCAACCGTGTCATCAATAATTATACCTCTCACCTTGTGAATGAACTGCTATTCTTAAGGACGTTCTTCTTTCTTTAGTTATATCCTTAGTTAAGCATAGGAGTGACCTTCTAAAGAACCACTGTTGTGTCAAGAATAAGTGGATAATTAAGTTGTGTCTTCGGTTGTGGTCTTTTGCAGGATGTCTGACCGTGAGGCAGCAGATCAGGATCTGTTGTTGAGGTTAGGAGCACCCCAGAACCCACCAAATGCAGTAGAACAACCCCAAATGCCACCACCTGACCTTAACCAGCCATTCCCTGCACCACTTGGTCAACCAGCACCTCCAATAGGTGGAGCCGGAGTCGCAAGAGCCCCAGGAAACTTAGATCCACTGGAGAGAGTCCTCCTGTGTATGGCCACAGCCCAAGAAAACCAAAATCAATTCCTAGAAGCTCTTGTCACAAACCTTGCCCCTGCAACTCCACATTCAAACCGACATCGAACCACCTTGGGAGATTTTCTCCAAACTCGCCCACCCACTTTTGCTAGAGCCACCGCACCTCCGAAGCCGATGATTGGCTTGACGAGATTGAGAAGAAGTTGAATACCTTGGGTTGTCTGAAGAAGAGAGAGTGCAATTTGCAGCTTATCGCTTGATTGGGCTGCGGCCACATGGTGGAAGAACTATTGCCGCACTCGTCTGAGCTCGGCCCATATCATGGGAAGAGTTCACTACAGATTCCGCAATACCCATGTACCACAGGAGAGATGGATTTAAAGAAACAGGAGTTTTGGGATCCGACTCGTGGGAGTAGGAGTGTCACCGAGTACTTGCGTAAATTTAATGACCTGTCTCGACACGCCTGGATGAAGTAGACATCGAGGCAAAGAAGATTTATAGGTTTACAAAGGGGTTGAACACCTATTTGAAGCTACATATGGCCACCCACACCATCACAGAATTCGGGACCTAGCCAACCGAGCTACCCGAGTGGAGAGTGTACAGCACAAATGAATGAAGAAAGGAGAAAGAAAGCCGATTTGATATCAAGCCAAGTTTTCCTAGCCGCCTCGACCTTTCAGCCTCCACCACCACCCTACCGAAATCCAATTGCTCGTCCATATACAGCTCCACCACCTCAAAGATTCCAGTTGTTCTCCCACCCAGATCCCCAACCAGATGCTATAGGTGCGGAGGACCTCACCTCATCTCCACTGTCCTAAACCTCGTCAGTGCTACAACCGTGGCCGGAAGGTCACAAGAAACCCGATTGCCCTCATCCACCTGCACCTTTGAGTCGAACAATCCCGGAAACCTCAGAGTTATTTCTCGCTCCTGGACGTGCCCCAGAAACCCTCGTAGCCTCAAAGAACTAGAGGACCTGCTCATGAGCCTCCAAGACGGGTCAGCCCACCGAACAACATCTCAAAGGAGGCGGTAGAAAGAGCCACAGATGTGGTTACGGGTAAGCTTCCCATTCCCCATCCAGGTACTGCTTTGTTTGATTCGGTGCTACACATTCTTTCATTTCAAAGGAGTATGTGAATAAAAATAAGTTAGAATGTGTACCGTTATTATCACCATTAGAAGTCAATACACCAACAAGTTAATCAGTGGTAACCTCAATCAAGAAATCAAATAATCGTAATACTAGATGTTCCCTTCTTAGCCAACCTACATGTGATCACCTAATCGCCCTAGATGTAATTCGGGAATGGATTGGCTAGTCGCTAACGGGTTAAGATGGATCATGAGTTAAAGATCAAGGCCCATAAGAACCTTTGATGGGAGTCGAATCGTGTATCGTGGACTTAGAAATGGGACACCTCAAAACAGCCCCAAGTTAACTCTTTTACCTTCAAGAGAGTTGTCTCTTATTCCTCGTGGTTCAGAATTTCTGATGTCTTCTCAAGAACCGCTGTGCATGCCACCGACAGAGAGTTGGAGTTTCCCATAGAACTTGTTCCAGGCACAACCCCGATATGTAAAAGACCTTATCGTATGAACTCACAAGAATTGGTGGAATTAAAGAAGCAGTTGAAAGAATTAGAAGACAACGGGTTCATTCGAGAAAGTGTATCACCGTGGGGAGCCCCTGTTCTTTTGTGAATAAGAAAGATGGTGGATTAAGGCGTATGCAGATTATAGAGATCTCAACCGAGTCACTATCAAAAATAAGTACCCTCTTCCTAGGATTGATGATCTATTTGACCAGCTTGAGAGGTGCTTGTGTGTTTTCCAAGATAGACTTAAGGTCCGGATACCACCAAATAAAGATAAAATCGTAAGATATGGAGAAGACTGCGCTTGTATCCAGATATGGACACTATGAATACACCGTTGTACTCCTTTGGATTAACCAATGCACTGTGTTCATGAATCGATGAACAAGATATACATGAAGTGCTTGGATAAATTCATTGTGGTATTCATAGATGACATTTTGGTGTACTCTAAAAATAAGGAAGAGCACACTAATCACCTGAGAATTGCCCTCCAAATCCTCAGGGATAATCAGTTGTATGCCAAATTCAGCAAATGTGAATTTTGGTGGGATCGAGTATCCTTTCTAGGACATAACATATCCGGGAAAGGAATAGAAGTAGACCCAAACAAAATTGAAGCCATAAAGTCCTCGAAACAGACCTACAAACCAAAAAGAAGTGAGAAGCTTCCTTGGGTTAGCTGGGTATTATCGCAGATTCATCAAGGGATTCTCCTGCATAACATCACCCATCACTAAACTTCTGAGAAAAGACATTCAATTCAAGTGGACAGAAAAGTGTGAGGAGAGTTTTCAGAAACTCAAACTATCATTAACCTCTGCCCCAGTGTTAGCCCTACCTGAGAATGGCATAGAGTATGTGGTATATTGTGATGCCTCAAAGTCAGGACTAGGGTGTGTGCTCATGCAAAATGAGAAAGTAATTGCTTATGCCTCTAGGCAATTACGACCGCATGAAGTTAATTATCCCACACATGACCTAGAACTGGGAGCAGTCGTCTTTGCACTAAAAATGTGGAGACATTATTTGTATGGGTCGAAGTGTACACTTTACAGTGACCATAAGAGTCTCAAATACATCTTCACCCAAAAAGAACTGAATATGAGACAGAGGAGATGGTTGGAGCTCATAAAGGATTATGATATCACCATTAACTACCACCCAGGGAAAGCTAATGTGGTAGCTGATGCTTTAAGCCGAAAAGTCCAGTGCAATCAAGTATCCCTTCAGAGTTTCACACCAGAGTTAATCCAAGAGTTGGCTAAAATGGAAATCAATTTCAGTTCATCACCTTCCAATGCCTTACTAGCTGTCATGTCAATTGAATCAACCCTTCTAGAACAAATTAAAGAGAAGCAAAGCACTGACACTTATATTGTGGAAGAAATCAAGAGAATCAAGTTAGGTCAACCTTCAGAGTTTAATTTGGATGAAGAAGAAACCCTCAGACTTCGTGAAAGGATTTGTGTACCAAATGATTCGAATATCAAAACACTCATCTTAAAAGAAGCCCATGACACACCATACACGATCCATCCCGGTGGTACCAAAATGTACAGAGATTTAAAAGAAACCTTCTGGTGGAGTGGAATGAAAAAGGAGATAGCAGAATATATTAGCAAGTGTGATACCTGTCAAAGGGTGAAAGCCGAACACCAACGTCCTGCAGGCTTACTCCAACCTTTGCAAATTCCTGAATGGAAATGGGAGGATGTCTGTATGGATTTCATAACGGGATTGCCTAGAACCATAACCAAGAAAGATGCCATATGGGTGATAGTGGACAGACTCACTAAATCAGCCCACTTCATTGCCACTAACCAAAAATACTCTGCTAACAGATTAGCTGAGATATATCTGGAAAGAGTGGTTACACTCCATGGAGTTCCCAAAACAATCACCTCAGATAGAGGCTCAGTCTTCACCTCTAACTTCTGGGGAAGCTTACAAACTGCTTTGGGGACGAAATTAAACTTCAGTACTGCATATCACCCTCAAACAGATGGACAAACTGAGAGAACAAATCGAATCTTGGAAGATATGTTGAGAGCATGTGTGCTGAATTTTAAGGAGAGTTGGGATAAATATCTGCACCTCGCTGAGTTTGCATACAACAATAGTTATCAATCAAGCATACAGATGGCCCCATTCGAAGCTTTATATGGTAGAAGGTGTAGATCCTCAACTGTTGGTATGAAGTAGGAGAAAAATCATTGATGGGTCCAGACTTGATTCGCCAAAATGATGAGAAGATCAAACTAATTCAAGAGAGGTTGAAAATCGCTCAGAGTAGACAGATAAGAACTACGCTGATAAGCGTAGGAGAGATTTGAAGTTTTATCCTCAAGATTTGGTTTACTCCGAAAGTGTCACCCATGAAAGGAGTTCACCGATTCGGAGTTAAAGGAAAGTTAAGTCCTCGTTATGTTGGACCGTTCAAAGTGTTAGCTCAAAGAGGAATCATGGCCTACCAATTAGAGTTGCCTTCTACCTTTCGTAATCCACAACGCCTTCCACATTTCCCAACTCCGAGCCTGCCTTAGAGAACCTTCTCAATTAGTCCAAAACCTTGACATTCCACTTCAGCCTGACCTAACCTATGAGGAACAACCACTCAAAATCCAAGCCACAGAAGAAAGACAATTCAGAAGAGCCACTGTCAGATTCTGCAAAGTCCAGTGGAAGCACCACACCGAGAAAGAAGCCACGTGGGAAAAAGAAGATGAGCTTCGCGAGTCCTATCCCCGCCTCTTTAGGTAAGGCGGATTTCGGGGACGAAATCCCTTTTAAGGGGGATAGGATGAAGTGCCCCGGGTAATTAGAGGGAGTAAGCAATAGGATTAACAACTAAGTAAATCGCTAATTCAACTAATTAACTGCTAATTAGTGTAACCGACTTGCAAAAGAATTTAAAATGCGATTAGAGTAGATTGAGGTTGCCGTCGACCAAGCAAAGTAGGGTATTGATCACCGAGATACTGCACTGTAGGGGTTGAATCGGTACCTCTCGTTAGCACGGTTCATCATCCGGCAAACTCGCATCTTACCTCAGACGGATTGCGGGTATCCGTAGCAGCTTTTCCGCAATAGATAACCTCTCGAATCATCGCTGCACTCAAAGCAAGCACACCGCTCAAGCCATGCACCGCCCAAGAGAGCACACCAAAGTAAAATATCATTTTCCTCACCAAATTTTGTAGCCATGCAAAGAACAAAGAACACCCGTGGCAGCAAAGGAAGGGACATGCAGCAGCCAGCAGCACTCGTGGCAGCAAGGGAGGGGGGCACGGTTGCCACCCGTCCCCTTTACTTCCTCTTTATAGCAAGCCAGCAGACACCACTTCCTCACTCCAGCCAACAAACACAGCCAGTCCAGAGAGAGAGCCAGAGAGCGAGACGAAGGAGCAAAAAGCAAACCGGTGGAGCAAGGAGAACCACAAGCCGGAGGAGGAGAACCACAAGCCGGAGGAGGAGGCAAGCCACAAGACGCACTGACCAGGAGGCAAACCACAAGACGATCCGAACCGGAGGATCACCAAGCCCACTGAACCGAACAAGGAGCCAGAGGGAAGGAGGTTCCCCAAGACGAACCAAACCGAGCAAGGATCGAGAGGAGCAGCAAGAACCGAACGACACCACCAACCTCTTCTTCCTTCAACCGAAACCCCAACCAATCCTCAGGTGCACGACCACTCCCAGTAGCAAGCTACTCCTTTAGTGCACTGAATGGATCGTAACCGGTAGTCTCAGTAGTGAGTTCTAGGGTTGCTAGACTAATCTGCCGTCCCGCTAAGAACTCCACATCATTGACCCAAATCTTGCAAGCAAAACCGAAGGAAACGAGTAGAACGCAAGAACAGCAGACCAAGTAGTATCCATTCTTACCGTTTGAACCCTAGAATGCGAAATCTCGAGTAGAAAACGAAAACCAGCTAGAAGTAGAAGCATTCTGTTCTTATCATCAACTGGAAATGCCAAATCGAACGTAAAAGAACCAGTAAAGGTAGTAAGCAAATAGACCAAGTAGTAACATGTTCTTATCTGCAGTAGAGGGGAGAGTAGAAGGGAGAGTGGCAGTAGAGGGGAGACTCGCGGCGGCGCTCGCGCCAGCCGGCGGCTCGGGGAGAGAAGTCCGGGGAGGGCCAGCCATGGCGTCGGCCATGGCAGAGGAGGCGACGGCACAAGGCTGCGCCAAATGGCCGGCGTCGGAGGAGAGCCAGGGGAGGCGTTGGCCGGAGGTAACCGGCGATGGGAGGAGTAGAGTAGGGGAGAGGAGTGGAGAGAAGGGGATCGCAGGGGAGAGTGGCGGCGGAAGGAGATCGAGCCGGGAGCTCGGTCCCGTATGCTAGGGGCGAAGAAACCGAGCGAGGGTGGAGCCGAGAGGTTGCGGCCAGGAGAAAAGAAAAGGGGAGCAGAGAGAAAAGAAAGAGAAAGGAGAAAAGAAAAGGAAAGAAGAGAAAAGAAAAGAAAAGAAAAGAAAAGAAGAGAAAAGAAAAGGAAAGAAGAGAAAAGAAAAGAAAAGAAAAGAAAAGAAAAGAAAAGAAAAGAAGAGAAAAGAAAAGAGAAGAATAAAATAAGAAAATGCATAATCTAATTCTTTCATGCATCTGCGTAGGCTAAAATGCCGTATCTGAATCGTAGGAAAAATGGTATTTTAATTTCTAAAAGCCGAATTAATAACTAAAATATGTAATTAGTTGAACTGCTGTATTAATTGCTTGCTAAAGTATTAATACTATGGGTAAATTAATGGGTTAGATTAGAAAGGAAGTTGGGCAGTATTATGGAATTAATACCTTGGTAATCTGTCAGGACCCGACCAGAATCAATTCGACCCTCATCTCCCATATTCGAGCGAGGACGCATCGATCAAGATTACCTGTGCAAGCATCCTTTGGGAAATCTTTCCTTAAAATGTTTTTAATGAATTTCCATATCATTACAATACCATCCATGCATTACTAAACTTATATATTTAAATTGGAATTATAAACTTGGAATTGGAGGATGAAAATGGTTGTGGATCTGGTGTGGAGAACGGAAGGTTGGGAATGAACTGGTTCTTGTGGAAAAAAATGTGTTGGTCAGGACAGCTGATGGAGCAGCTGGCCTGTGTTTATTTTAATTACTGTGTTGAGTTAATATGGTGGGTAGAGGATGCCGATGAGAAGGTGACATTGGCCGGGGGGTCCTCTACATAAGTAGCATATAAGATTAACCAACTAATACTTGGACAATGAGCCGTATCTCAGTATCAACCATAGGGTGTGCAAACAGCCAGAAAAGGTTGTCCTATGAGAGTATTGTGATCTTTGCATGGTGGTTAGGTAGTTACTAGGGCACCAAATCCGGGTTACCGGAAGACCCGGAGAGACCGTGCAGATGGGACTAAGTGGCGACTTAGTTGCCCATGATGGCGCTATATTTGAAGCCGTGGAAGTACCGCCACATATGTTGGGGTACAATCGTTAGGCGCGAGTGTAGTGGGATGGCCTTGAGAGGATCCCCACTCGAGTAACAGGTGAAGATCACACCATCGGATTAGTGATAAACGTTCTGGAGCCTCTCCTTGGAGGTCTCTATGGGTAAAGTGGTACAAACCTGCGCAGGGTCTAAAATCATGAATTCATGCCTGTCTCCTGGATTGGAGGCTACGGAAGCTAAGTCTGTCTCATAACAAGTGTTAGTAGTTCTTTTAATTAAAATTGCCAACTCCTAAAGAAAACCAAAAACCTACTTCTCATTAAAAATCAGATTTCGGGAGGAGGTAAGTTGGATTTGGAAAAGAAAGGAAAAACTCATATATTGCATTCTATTATCCCTTGCTGAGTACTCTGTACTCACTCTTGCTTATATATCCCTTGATTAGAAGGTGAACTGTATGGATCGGCCACCGAGGCCTGGAGCGAGGGTGATCCGCAGGACCAGGACTTATCGTGGCGACGACTACCCTAGTGTCTACGACTACTACCAGGAGTAGTAGAGTCACTAGGAGGCCGTCGCTCGATAGATGGCGGTTCGCAGGTACTGGAGTTGTAATATAATTTTGGTGGTGTACGAAGTCTATGTAAATTATTGAACTCATAGCCCAAAGGTGGCTTCCGGATTGTAATATATGTTATGTTCATCCAGTCTCTAATTATTGTTCTCTTTGCAACATTACGAACACAGCGTAGTAGTCGACAAAACAACGGTACTCCCGCTATTTTGTTGGCCACTATGCTGAGACTCCGCGTAATTAGCTTAGGGTGATGACACATTGGTTGTTAATTACCCTTTGTTAATCATGCGGGTCGCCACAATTAACCTGTTGGGAAATATACATCAAAACATAATTTTGGACGAGTTCTACTTGCCCAGTCGATCATCTTGCGAGTAACTTCATTGCTCGATGTAGGTGCAGTCGTCCGAATGTGTGATGTTGTCAAACAGATTAAATTATCATCTGTTAATCTGAATCGCAGGATCGCACCTATTACGGTGCCATCCTCATGTTAATGTTACTGTCATGTCGGCTGCTACGACAGCTCAGATACATAACGATTCCTGCATATATTTTACAATTGGGGCTATCTCAATCTATATGGAATGATAAAAGTTCTTGATCATTATTGATGATAGTACCCAGCACTATATGTAGCGGTTACCATGCCTGATAGTGATGATGATATTTATTAGTATTAGTGATGTTGTCTCTAACTGATGCAGTGTTAAGATTCTTGGATAATGGCAATATGATCCGACAAGCAAACTCGGCCATGTGGTCGGATCAATTCAAAATGATTCATGAGTATTGGCAATATGATCCGACAACAAGAAATCAGTAGCAGTTCGCTAAGTGATTAGCTTATGTTAATACCCGCATATGTTCCTAAGTGTGTTCTCATTTTCCCTCGTGAGGAGTTAACAGAGCTCAACAAACACAAGGCAGAGATGGACGAGTTATGGCGTGAGGAGGTCTCCATCATGAGGCGCAATGAGGAACATCTGCGTGAGGAGGTCTCCATCCAGAGGCACGCCGAGGAGGACAAGATCATGGCGATGGATATCAGTAGCCTGGACGAGGCTTCTCGTGACTACTTCTCGCGTCGCAAGGCAGAGATTATTGCAAGTCGGTATGGGTCATCTTAGAAGAATGAAATATGGCAAGCAGTATGTTTTAGTACTATTTGTGTGTGACGATGTATGTTATCGTGCTTATGTGTAGCACGACGTGTCCATTTCCTAGCTTTCTGCGTGACGATATATGTTATCGTGCTCCTGTGTAGCACGATGTATGCTTTCGTACCTACCATTAGACTCATATTATTATTCTTTGCTTCTCCAGGCTACCCCCTAATTTTGGTCTTCAGGCTACCCCTGCACATGGCACTTCCTTCTCCAGTAAGAAACCCCCTAAAGCTTTGTTCTCCAAAGAAGCAACAAAGATATAATATTATTCTTTGCTTCTCCAAAGAAAAACATCATATAAAAATAATCCTTCCTTCTCCGTTAAGGAACACATATAAATTTATCAGCACACAATACGGCAGGCTACACATGTAATGTTGTTACAACCTTTGACGGTTGGCGGTTATAGTATATTGTTTATAATAAGGATGAAGGGATGGGAAGGGAATAGGGAAGGGATACTGTTGGAGAGATAGTCTGGGAAGGGAATGGAATATGGGAAGGGATTCCCTTCAGGGGATGGGAAGAGAATGGAGTGTTGGGAAACCGCTGGAGATAGTCTTACATACAGAAACCTGGTGCTTAATGAAGAGAAATCTTTCGTTGGATCGTGGTGGTGGTTTTTCTTCATACGATAGGCTTCCATGTCTTACCTGCAATAGCAACTCGACGACACTCGATATAACACATGGATGCAGTATGCTGATTTGTACAGCATAGCATAGCAAGCATCAGTAGTGAGGCTAGATGTTTGGTCAGTGCAAAAGGTACCTCGTCATTCCATTTCACTTTGTATCTGCTCTTCCTTTCATCCCTCTCCTCCTACACAAATGAAACCATATCGAAGCTACACAACAAATCAACAAGAAAACAACATGCGCTGAAGGTCCACAAGTTTGAAGGGAGGGGCAAAACGAGTGACGCTCACCTTCTTTAATGCCTCAGCAAGCTAAGCTTCTTCTTATCAAGAACAAGATCATCAGGCAAACAAGTTATCCAAGTAGCTAGTCGCTTCTCTTCATGTTGTACAGGCTCCTCTGCATTATACATCTTCTGAGTTAATTGAAGCTCACACGTCACATTTATGTAAGACAACAAATTGCTGATGCAAAATAGAGTGCCATCTCACTACAGATACTTGGACTAATTCCTGCTAAGTTAGAAATAAACTAAATATAGTCTGCAATCAAAATCTCTTTTTATTATCTTACGGAAGATGATGGAACAAATTAGCCCCAACAGTGGTGTGGCGACCTGCATAATTAACCTCAGATAATGACTGCAGTTTTGCCATTAATCTCGAGTTAAATACTTTGATATGAGCATATTTAATTAATAAATCATCGAGTAAGCCCGACGTTTTATTAATTAATACGCCATTTCAGAGTGTTGCAGCAGAACACTAGTTTGAGACTACAAAGGAAATTTATTATATTCCACATGTACAATACCATCTTACAGTTCTTCACCTGTCTTATTATATAATTTACACCAAAAGTTTAATATTATATTTATTATACTAATTACCTTAGAGAACGAGAGCCTCTGTTGTAGGGGCCACTACTACCTAGTCCTCTGGGTCATCTTCCGCCTCCTTATCACCCTGGTCCTGCGGGTAATCATCCATCCATTCCTCATCGGAGCCTCCATAACAATCAGAATCTAAGCAAAGAGAGAATTATAGAAGAGTGAGTACAAGATGTACTCAGTAAATATTAATATCAAATATGTATTCATCAATTTTATCATCCGGAACCCTTACCTGCTCCTTTCCTCAATCCATACGTCAAATCCATTTATCCAAAATAGGCTTTATTTGTAATATTTCTACTAGCACTCGTATATGAGGCGGATTTAACTTCCATAGCTTCCATTCCAAGAGACAGGCATGAATTCATAATTTTATACTCTACGCAGATTTAGTATCACTTTACCCATAGTGAACTCAACCGCAGTTAAAAACCCAGAATGTTTATCACTACTTTGGCATTTAAATCTCCAACCCTGGTCCATTCTAGTTGTACTCTATACTGATTTGATATCACTGAGACCTGGGTTAGCCAATTGTACCTCGTTACGAAATCAGAGATACTCATATCCCCTGACCAATTACCAGTTGTGTTACAACACAAATCAGTGGTACTAAGACATTGTGGTAGACAGTTGATCTCCGTCACAAAAACCGGAGATACTAATCTAATGGGTTTAAAATATATCGTCAAATAACCAACATTGGTTATAACATGTACTTGACTGGACATCCGGTAATCCCAGTTTAACACATCTTACTTACCCAATCTGGAGATTAAACACCATCATAGGACAACATTTTCTGATTGTTTCCCACACACTATGGTTAATATGATTTAATATGGCTCATAGCCTGAGTGTAGTAGTTTTTACCTTATATTATATTCCTACGTAAAGGGCCCCACTAGCAACATCAAATATGATACCCACCATTGTAACAGCTCACCCCGACTTCACCTGTTGGTTGAGTCAAAATACCAATTACAACTGCACTCGCAGTTTATCCAATAATTGATTTAAATTTTAAATAAATTAAATTTTACCATGCATCAATGAATTTTACAAACCTTTGTAAAACCATTTCATAAATATGGATAAAGGAAGCTTGCCTAGATTTTGATTGAAATATTCGTCTCCACCCGTTTGCTGATTCGCGGTTCGATTTAATTTATTTCCTAAAATTACATAATTGTCATATTTAGTGACGAATAAGTTCTTGCATATTTTAATGTGCCCAGCATGCTCTTTCCATTATTTTAAAATTTATTAAATTTGTCTTGCGATTTTTAGGGCTTTAATCGATTTTATACCATCGCGCTTTATTTAATTGGTCGACCGATCGAAATTAGTGATTTAATGGATTTTGGTCAATTCGGCTTTAGAGTGACTTGTTCGTAAGAACAAATTGTTTCAAAATTTTACTAGTTCAACTGAAAATAATTTTTTCTTATTTTTCTCTTTTCTACTATGAAGGTGAAGGGTTTTTCCCTTTTTACCACATGAACTTTACTTCTCTACTGCATGATATTTTTAATATATGCGCGTCTACGGAATAAATACAGGTTTGTTAAATTGTCGAATGATGAATCGTATTTTCGTGAGAGGTGCCGATTAGGCCCTAGACGAATCTGGTATATCGATGCACGATACAAAATCATACAAGTCTGACGGCAATTAATTTAAATTTAATTTTTTTTTTACTTTAACCCATGGATTATTTTATTCTGATATGCATGAAATCTAATATGCAGAACCAACAATTGAATATTAGAAGATCAAAAGGATTCCTATGTCTTATATTTGTATTCTTGTAATTTTATTTCTTAAGATGTAATTAATTATTTCTGTAATTTGTGTCTGAGTTGTAATTAAATAATCGAGTGTTACAATTTAATTTATTGTAACATATTGATGATTTCTGTGTTGTAATATTACTTTTTTAATGATTAATTGAATTTAATTGTATGCTTTATTTTATTTTAATGTTTAATTGCAATGTCAAATTGATTGGGATATTTCAAATGAGCAACAAGACGAGTTTGAGGCATTCGGCCAAATTATAGAACACCTTCCCTGATAACACAGTGGCAAGTTGGCTGGAAAAGATTAATGACGTGAAACTCCTGAATGCCACTAATCCTGACCTCCATAGCAGAATAGCACCAAGTAATTGACAATTGAAAAACACAATTTTAATGATTTTTCATACATTTCCAATTTTCCCATCTTTCATCAAGATTATTATTACACGAAGGTATCGACATGTGGTTAACACCGTAGAAATGAACCGTCCAAAGCCAAATGAACGCATAAAAAATTGAACAAAGGTTGTGCATAGTTGTAAGTAAGTGGATCTTGCTGTGCTAGGTATAGCTCAACTTGGGACGAGTCTACATCGTAAAACCGGTATATTAAAAGTGTTGGAAAGCTTTTTCTTACAGACTTTGACTTTTTGGTGGGGATTGTTGGAATTAATTCAATGAAAGAAGTCAAAGGGGTGTTGAGTTAAGGGTATGTGACTTTAATATCATATTGCTTAGCTAGGTGGAGTGGAACCAACTTATAAGGAGAGTTGAAAGGACCAACGATGTCGCCTAGAGGGGGGTGAATAGGCAGATTAAAATTTACGCAGCGGAATAAAACTGGCCGAGCTGGTCAATCCGGAGTCTCCGGGTTTTGGTCCGGATACTCCGGCTTATCCGGAGTGTCCGGTCTAAAGTCCGGACTCTCCGGGTTAGCTGCTCGAACGCATAATAAAGGCTACTCTAGCAGGCGCAATAAACTACTAGAAATAGAATGCAAAAACAACCTAGAACAATTGCTAGATAGGATTTGAATTAGAGCTACGCAAAGAGCTAGATCTAACTAAACAAATTCAAATCCAAGTAAGCAAGACTAGGAAGTAAAAGAGAGAGCGAGAGACACAATTTTTCACCAAGTTCGGATTCTTGAAGGGAATCCTCGTCTCCGTTGAGGTGGCTCGGTCACACTTGAGCCGGGTCTCTTTCAACCCGCTTTCCTCCCGGTGTTGCACAAATGCACTCGCCGGCTTCACTTCTTGTCTCTTTCCTTTCGGAGGCGAGATTAGCCTTCACAAACGACCGAGGCTCACCACACGCGTCGGTAGCTCCCGGTGACTCCTAGCCGTCTAGGAGACCTTCAACCTCCAAGAGAAATAGCACCACGAAGAATCGCTTGGAGGATGAACTAGTGCTCAACAAGATGAAATGAATGCACTTAGCACTTTGCTTCTTCCTCTCCTCACCAAAAGGATCAACAACCAAATTAATTGGTGGGAGGAAGTGGGGGCTCTATTGAATGCTTAGAGATGGTTAGGAATGGCTTGAATGCTGCTATGAATGAGCTCAATAGAGATCCTTGCCGTTGGAGTGGAGTGGAGGCTTTAAATACCCTTTTTGAAAACTAGCCGTTACTCTGCTTTTGAACAGGCGGAGTGTCCGGACAAATAACCCGAGACTCGGGTTATCCTGAGACTTCGGACCAAATGTCCGGATACTCCTGACCGGAACCAAAAGCATCCGAGAGGTCCAACCCGGAGACTCGGACATAATGTCCGGATACTCGGATTGAATCCGAGACTCGGACCAAATGTCCGGATACTCCGGGTTACCTGGTCAGTTTCAATTTGAAACTTTTCAAAACCAAATGAAGGAGTGCTAATTTGAGATGCAGTATATGATGTTGAGCACATGCACATCCTAAAGTCGATTTCTCGTCATACCCTCTTAATAGTACGGCTATCCTTAAGACACAAATAAATAAAAGGTTACAACTTTGGTCTTGATGCCGTCCTTTTGCTTTTAGGTAGTCATAGGGGCGTCCAATGTCATTCCAAGCTCGATATGATCTCGATATCTGCAGTATTCTTGGATAAAACATTAGATCTCTTTAATTGTGTCATCATTAATCACCAAAACAATTTGAGGGGCCTAGATGCACTTTCAATCTCCCCCTTTTTGGTGTATTGATGACAACACAATTAATCAGCAAATGAAATAACGAGAACTAGACTTAGGCTATAAGATTAAAAAGAGGAGCTCCCCCTAAATGTGTGCATTAGAAGAATTTAGTGGAAACAAATGCACATATTATACGAGAGATAACCGAGAGCTCCCCCTCACACACAGCATCAGAGAATATATCACAAGTAACTGAAAGCAATTCAAGCATAAAGTAAGCAATAAAGACATTACATGGAATAACAGAGTTCATGACAATAAATAAGCAACGACATGCAACGATATGAAGCAACACAAGCGAGTAAGAGACAAAAGGAAACGCAAAACGCCCAACGCGACTAAAGACAACGCGACTACTAAGGATATCACTCCCCCTTTGGCATCAAGACACCAAAAGAGGGAGAAACACGAAGGATCACTCGTCGTCGCCTTCGTCGTCGGACGCGGAGTACTCGCTACCGGGGTCATCTCCAGCGGCAGGCAGAGAGGAGGAGGTGATGCCGAAGAGCTGATCTGCAGAGGTGGCATCGCTACTCTCCTCGGAAGACCCGGAGGAGTCGCTGGGAGAGACCGCTTCGCCATTGTGGTGGCGGATGCTGCGAATGTCTTGACCATTCTTCTTGATTTGCTTGCTCATCACCTTCTGCCTGGCGGAAATGTCGCGGCAAAGGAGGAAGACGTGCTTGAGCATCCGCTGAAGAGTGCCACTAGGAACCTCGGACTGCCCCGAAGAACTGGCAGGAGGCACGGCCGGGGTAGAGGTAGAGCCTGAAGCACGACCTCGGCGAAGTCAGCAGCAGGACCAGGAGCAGCTGGAGGGGCTGGAGTAGACTGAGGACGGACCTTGTAAGCAAGATGCTCCTCATCTCTGACAAACTTTAGCCCACTCACTGAAGAGATCAAGGTCATCACGAAGGGTGCATAGCCGCAATCGCCATGTTGCTCGAGCATTCTCGTCTCATCGACTCCCACATGAAATCGACAATATCAAACGGGTGGGTGCGCTCGACGAGATGAAACAAAGAAGTTCCTTCCATAGGAATCGATGGTAGAAGCATCTCCTCCTTGGGAGAAAGAGTGACCCTCAACATCCTGTTGAGGACAGCAGGAACATCCTTCGCACTTTGATGGTCCCCACCGTGAAACTCCTCGAAGTGTCATACAAAGCCTCAATCGCTCAGGAGTCATTACTTTCTTTGCATGAAGCTTTGGACTGTCATTATACCTGAGATTGAGGACTCTGGCAAACCTCTTCTTGCTAGCCACATACCAAACCTTGTCAGTCATCCAATATATGGCCTCATCATTCTTGTCAAAGTACAAGGTGGCATAGAACTGCATGATAACCTCATTGTTCAGTCATACTTGTATGCCATGATGTTCTTGATCTCGATGCACCGCAAATCTGAATGATCTCGATGAAGATCGGATTGCCTGCAGCAGCCATGTATTCCCAGTCAATGGTCTTCATGCGAACCACTGGGTGCTCAAGTGGGTATAGGACCGTCTCGTAATAATCTGACTGAAACCGGTTCCAAAACCGGCGGTCCACATACTCATCCTGGTAAAGCTCAAGTGGATCTTTCTTTCTATGCTCGACAATGGCTTTTCCTTTTCCAGGTCCTGTCCGGTAATCAATTATCCTCATTGGGTTCACGGACAAAGGATAGTTCCACACGGGCTTGGCCTTGATCAGAGGACCAATGAAGTGCCCAGAAGCACGAAACTGGCTTCTCTTCTGATCACGAAGTCTGGCATGAGTATCTGCTGGATGCTCATCTGGATCAGGAGTTGGCTGAGGTGGAGGAGACAGGACAGTCTTGACCACGAGCTAGCCGGCCTCGAGGTCCGGAAGTGGGTCTTTTGGCCACTCCAATTCTCCGCTTTTCATGCGGAGGCTGCGGAGGAGAATTGGTGGGAGACGCCCGAAAGGGATCACCGCCACCACCGGTACTGGCGAGGAGGATCGCTGCCACCACCGTCACGAGGAGGATCGCCGCCGCTAAGTTCCTCGAGAAGGATCCATCGACGGATAGAGCGAACGAGAAGAGTTAGCCGAGATGCGACGCGAAAAACAGCGAAGAGAAGAATCTGGCCGAGGCACCCAACCCGGAGAGTCCGGACAAAAGGTCCGGATACTCGGACAGATCCGAGACTCGGGACAAAATGTCCTGACACTCGGATAGACCGAGACTCCGGACCCAGAGTCCGGACACTCCGGATTAGCCAGAGAAAGCGCACGGGCGGCCAAGAGAGGAACAATCCAACCCGCACAACTCAACAAATTGACTCTAGATTGCCACAAGAAGATTGGAAAGAGGTCTAGGGCACAATCTAGCACAAGATTTCGCGAAAATAGGGCACGGATTGGAACTCACCTCAACGGGATTGAAACCGAGAAAATGCGGGAGAATAGGGAGATCGACACTTCGATCTTGAGAACCTCCACGAGACGAGCCACACCCTAGAAGAGATGAAGCATGAGGGAGACCCTAAGAATCCGCAAGAGAACGATCCAAACTCGGAAGAAAAGAGATTAGGGCAAGAAGAGTCTTACCACAATCTCCAATCCAAGGATGAGGAGGAGTCCAATGCCCTAGGAGAGAGATAGAGAGCACGGGAGAGGAATAGGGAGAGGCGCCCGGTGCAAAAGGAATGAAAAAGAAACCGCGCGGGATTGGGGTTAACTTAAACCGTCCGCCCCAACCCGGAGACTCCGGATTTTCAGTCCGGAGACTCCGGCCCAACCCGGATAGTCCGAACAAACAGTCCGAAGACTCCGAATGATCCGGAGACTCCGGATTGAATACCGGATAGTCCGGGTTGCCCAGTTCGGTTAGGAATTTGACACGATGAAGGATAGCTCAAGGAATTCAGCGGAGTGAGAGGGAGAAAGATTCCTAAGATGTCAACTTGATACATGACCAGCGAACAATAAAGCAAACAAATTATGGTCACATATCAAATGACAAGATCTGAGGATCAAGAACCAACAACATTGAATAATTTCAAAGAAAAAGATGACTAAGGATTTGAAATTCATTTTTCATTCACCAAACAATATATGAGCACTTATCAAGCCACGTTACGAGAATCTAGAATATTTAGACCACTTCTCAATTCACAGAACCTTTTCTCGTCAAGGGGCTTGGTAAAGATATCGGCTAATTGATCATTTGTACTCACATGTTGGATATCAATTTCGCCTTTTGTTGCGAGGTCTCTTAGGAAATGATGGCGAATATCAATGTGTTTTGTTCGGGAGTGTTGGACAGGATTGTTGGCAATTTTTATAGCACTCTCATTGTCACACAAAAGTGGAACGCTTTTGTAGGATAGGCCATAATCACTCAAGGTTTGTCTCATCCAAAGTAGTTGGGCACAACAGCTCCCGGCGGCTATATATTCGGCTTCGGCAGTGGATAGGGCTACGGAATTTTGTTTCTTGGAAGACCACGAGACTAGGGACCTACCCAAGAATTGGCAGGTTCCCGAGGTACTCTTCCTATCCACTTTACAACCGGCATAATCCGCATCGGAATAGCCAATAAGTTCAAAGGAGGATCCTTTCGGATACCAAAGTCCGAAATGAGGAGTGTGCACTAAGTATCTCAAGATTCTCTTAACGGCCACCATGTGGCATTCTTTTGGAGCGGCTTGAAAACGTGCACACATACAAACGCTAAGCATGATATCGGGCCTAGATGCACAAAGATAAAGGAGAGAACCGATCATCGAACGATATACCTTTTGGATGACCGGTTTACCTTCTTTGTCGAGGTCTAGATGCCCGTTGGCCTGCATAGGCGTCCTTATAGGCTTGGCGTCCTCCATTCCGAACTTCTTGAGCATGTCCTTGATGTACTTGGTTTGACAAATGAAAGTTCCTTCCTTGAGTTGTTTGACTTGAAATCCGAGGAAGAACTTCAACTCTCCCATCATGGACATCTCAAATCTTTTGGTCATTATCTTGCTAAACTCTTTACACAAATGTTCATTAGTAGATCCAAATATAATGTCATCGACATATATTTGGCATACAAACAAATCATTATCAATATGCTTAGTAAAGAGAGTAGGGTCGGCCTTTCCGACTACAAAACCTTGTTCGAGAAGAAAGTCTCGAACACTCGAACCAAGCCCTCGGTGCTTGCTTAAGTCCATAAAGGGCTTTGTGAAGATAGTAGACGTGGTCCGGGTGTTTTGGATCTTCAAAGCCGGGTGGTTGCTCGACGTAGACCATCTCGGAGAGTGGTCCATTTAAGAAGGCGCTCTTCACGTCCATTTGATACAGCTTGAAATCATGGTGAGTAGCAAAGGCAAGTAATATTCTAATAGATTCAAGCCTAGCTACTGGAGCATATGTTTCATCGAAATCCAAACCTTCGATTTGAGTGTACCCTTGAGCAACCAAACGAGCTTTGTTCCTTGTCACAATCCCGTTTTCATCTTGCTTGTTTCGGAAGACCCACTTAGTGCCGATGACGTTTTGCTTGGGTCTTTTGACAAGCTCCCAGACTTGATTGCGCTTGAAGTTGTTCAGTTCCTCTTGCATAGCCATCACCCAATCTGGATCTTCAAGCGCTTCATCTACTTTAAGAGGTTCAAGAGAGGAAACGAACGAGTAAAATTCACAAAAATTTGCAACTCGAGATCGAGTGGATACTCCTTGTTGATGTCTCCAAGTATGTTGTCTACTGGATGATCTCTTTGAATGCTTTGATGAACTCTCGGATGAGGTACGGTTGAGTCCAAGGCTTGAATAGGGCCATCATCATCTTGAGTGGCATTTGAACCATCTTGAGCTTGCTTGGACGAGGAGGGAATATCGCCTGAGTCATCCCCATCCGGAGACTCCGGTATTGTACCCGGAGACTCGACGGTCCGACACTCGGGTTTCATCCGAGACTCGGGTTGGGGAGCTCGGGTGAGTTTCCGAATTTTGAGGTCTTACCTCCCCGATTGCCATTTTCTTGATAGTTTCACAAGGAGGTTCTTCCCTGTCAATCACAACACGATCAACTTGTTCTACTTGAGAACCATTAGTTTCATCAAAAGTCACGTCACGCGAGATTTCAACGACACCGGTGGTATTGTTGAAAACTCGGTACGCGTAAGCATTAGTTCCATAACCAAGTAAGAAACCTTCATCTACTTTATGAGCGAATTTAGAGGACTTAGCCTTTTGTTAAGGATATAGCATTTGCTCCCAAAGACTCAAAGTAGGAGACATTTGGTTTCTTCCTGGTGAGCAACTCGTGACGCTGCCTTCTTCAAGATCTTGTGGAGGTAGAGGCGGTTGGTGCTGTGGCATGCGGTATTGATGGCTTCCGCCCAAAAGCTATCGGAAACCTTGTACTCGTCAATCATCGTTCGCGCCATCTCGATGAGTGTTCGATTCTTCCTCTCGGCCACCCCATTTTGTTGAGGAGAATAGGGAGCCGAGAATTCGTGCTTGATTCCTTCTTCATCGAGAAACTCCTCCACACCAATGTTCTTGAACTCGGTGCCGCTTGTCGCTCAATTCTTTTAATCTTCACTTCAAATTCGTTTTGAGCTCTTCTCATGAATTTTTTCAAAGTCACTTGGACTTCACCTTTGTCATGCAAAAAGAACACCCAAGTGAATCGAGAAAAATTATCAACAATTACTAGACCATACTTACTTCCCCCGATGCTTATGTAAGCTACGGGACCGAATAGATCCATGTGGAGCATTTCCAACGGTCTTGTGGTCGTCATTACATTCTTGGCGGGATGGAAGGCACCAACTTGCTTGCCGGCTTGACAAGCGCTACAAATCCTATCTTTCTCGAAGACAATGTTGGTTAGTCCGAGAATGTGGTTGCCTTTAACGAGTTTGTGAAGATTCTCATACCAACATGGGCTAACAGCGATGCCAAAGCCAACCCATGCTAGATTTAGCCATTAAGCACGTTTCAAGATTAAGTCTATTCGTATTGAAGTCTACGAGATAGAGCTTACCCTTCAAACGTCCTTTAAAGGCTATTGAACCATCAAGCCTCTTAATGACATCCACACACTTTTCATTAAACAAACAATTATAGCCCGCTTCACATAATTGTGCAACGGACAATAAATTGTAGCTTAATGACTCAACAAACAAAACATTATTTAATTGAAAATTGCTTGAGATAGGAATTTTACCCAATCCAATTACTTCTCCTTTTCCATTGTCTCCAAAGACAATGCTTTCACTATTTGATCCATTTGGCGCCCAATTGAGCGAACATTGCCTTTTCTCCGGTCATGTGGTGCGTACATCCGCTATCCAAAATCCAACTTGTTCCACCGGAGATATAGGCCTACAAAATGACATTTAGTTTTTGCTCTTTGGTACCCAAACTTGGTTAGGTCCACGCACAGTAGTGACAAGCGATTTAGGGACCCAAATAGAACGAACACAAGGAGCATTCTTCGCTTACGCCCAACATGATAAGCAACTACACGACCAAGGTTAGTCTTTTTAAGCACATAAGAAGCAAAGAACTCGGAGTGAGCTTTGTGCTTGGATGTTCCTTCGCCTTTTACAAAGTGAATGGGCTTGCTTAAAGGAGCAACAACAATGTTGCTCTTTTTGCCCTTTGGCGGAACATACCCAAGCCCTTGCCTCTTAGGATTACCTTGGCGCTTACCGAGATACTCCTCTAAACCCTTGCTTGCCTTATAGGACTTTTGAAGTCCATCTTCAAGCATCACCTTAAGCTTCTCATTTTCATGAGCTAAGACTTTCAAAGTCTCACGGTTAGTAGCACAAGTAGCAACATCAACATTAAAGCATCTAGCACAACCGTTGCTCATCGAGGGTAATGAAATATTGGAGTTGTTGATTGAGGTAGAAGCTTTATTCGAGAGATCAACAAGCTTCACTTCAAGAGCCTTGCAAGCATCCTTTGCTTTTGCAAGTTGCTCTAAGAGTGAAGCATTGGTGATCTCAAGACTAATTGCTTCACTTTTGGTCAAATTTGAACTTTTGACCAAATCCTCATTCTTTTTTCTTTCAAAAGCTAGGCTCTTCTCTAGCTCAATGTTCTTCTCCTTTTCAAAAATAAGGAGATCCTCTTGAGCCTCAAGAATAGCCTCCTTTTGTTCAACTATTTCCTCCAATTTTTCAATATCTTTAAGTAGCAAGTCTAATTTTTCAATATCAAGATCATTCATAGACTTAAATGCTACTTCCTCGTCATCACTAGCATCATCACAATCATCTAAGCCATAGTCAACAATAGAAAGAGTGGAGCTCTTAGATGATACCTTGTGCCCCTTTGCCATAAGGCACATTGGAGCATCTTCATCTCCGTCGCTCAAGTTGTCGAAGAGACTCTTCGACTTTGTCGGTGGAGTAGCGATGGCGACGGTGGCAAGTCCTCCTTCATTGTCGAAGTTGGACTCGGACTCGGACTCAGAGTCGGAGTCGGAGTTCCATTCCTTGCCAATGTAAGCATGACCCTTGCCCTTGTACTTCTTGCTCTTGTCCTTCTTCTTGAACTTGTCTTTCTTGTAGGGCTTTTCTTCCTTCTTCTCTTTGTGTGGGCACTCGGCAATGAAATGACCGGGTTCCCCACACTCATAGCACTTTCTTGAGGAGTGACGCTCTCTTGACTTGTTGCCATAGCTCTTGGAGTGACTACCCGGCTTGTAGCCCTTCTTCTTCAAGAACTTGTTGAATTTTCTAACGAGCAAGGCCATATCTTCATTTGTCAAGGGGCCGCTCGACTCTTCTTCATCGCTTGAGCTCTCTTCGGCTTCTTGCATCACCTTGACGGCCTTCAAGGCGATGCCCTTCTTCTTGCCGGACTTGAGCTCCTCCACCACTTCCGCTTCCTTCACCATCATCTCATCCGTCATCAACCGGCCAATCACATCATGAGGAGTGAGGGTGTCGAAGTTTGGCCGGTCGCGGATGAGTTGCACAAGATTGCGGTTGGTGGGAGTGATCACCCGGAGGATGATCTTGACAATGGCTTTGTCGGTGAGCTCGGTGCTTCCAAGTCCTTTTGCTTGATTTACTAGCAACATCAAGTGATCAAACATCTTTGTGTAAGTTTCTCCTTCTTCTAGAGTGAATCGGCTCAATTCTCCAATGATGAGCTCTATCTTTGATTCACGGACACTTGACACTCCTTCATGAGTGACCATTAACCTTTCCCAAATGTCCTTGGCATTGTCAAGGCCATCGACCCGGTTGAACTCGGAGTCACTCAAAGCATTGAACAAGTCATTGACGGCCAAGTCGTTGAAGTGTTGAGCTTTGTCTTCTTCGGAGGTGAGATTGTTGGGGTTTGCGGGCTTGAAACATGTTTCAACAATCTTCCAAATACACGGATGAAGTGATCTCAAATGCATTTTCATCTTATGTTTCCATGCCGCATATCGAGTGCCATCGAAGTGAGGCGCTCGACCGGACGAGACGGAGACATAGGATGAGGAGTTTGAGACTCCAAAAGAGGAATAATCTAGAGGAATTGCAACCCCTATACCGGAACCCGAGGCTTTCTCTTGGCCATGGGTTTCGGTAACCTTCTCTATGTCAGACATCTTTGATTCTCCAAGCGGTTAAGCCAAAGTAAAGGAGATTTGGCTCTGATACCAATTGAAAGGACCAACGATGTCGCCTAGAGGGGGGTGAATAGGCGGATTAAAATTTACGCAGCGGAATAAAACTGGCCGAGCTGGTCAGTCCGGAGTCTCCGGGTTTTGGTCCGGATACTCCGGCTTATCCGGAGTGTCCGGTCTAAAGTCCGGACTCTCCGGGTTAGCTGGCTCGGGAACGCAATAAAGGCTACTCTAGCAGGCGCAATAAACTACTAGAAATAGAATGCAAAAACAACCTAGAACAATTGCTAGATAGGATTTGAATTAGAGCTACGCAAAGAGCTAGATCTAACTAAACAAATTCAAATCCAAGTAAGCAAGACTAGGAAGTAAAAGAGAGAGCGAGAGACGCAATTTTTCACCGAAGTTCGGATTCTTGAAGGGAATCCTACGTCTCCGCTGAGGTGGCTCGGTCACACTTGAGCCGGGTCTCTTTCAACCCGCTTTCCTCCCGGTGTTGCACAAATGCACTCGCCGGCTTCACTTCTTGTCTCTTTCCTTTCGGAGGCGAGACTAGCCTTCACAAACGACCGGGGCTCACCACACGCGTCGGTAGCTCCCGGTGACTCCTAGCCGTCTAGGAGACCTTCAACCTCCAAGAGAAATAGCACCACGAAGAATCGCTTGGAGGATGAACTAGTGCTCAACAAGATGAAATGAATGCACTTAGCACTTTGCTTCTTCCTCTCCTCACCAAAAGGATCAACAACCAAATTAATTGGTGGGAGGAAGTGGGGGCTCTATTGAATGCTTAGAGATGGTTAGGAATGGCTTGAATGCTGCTATGAATGAGCTCAATAGAGATCCTTGCCGTTGGAGTGGAGTGGAGGCTTTAAATACCCTTTTTGAAAACTAGCCGTTACTCCCGTTTTTGAACAGGCCGGAGTGTCCGGACAAATAACCCGGAGACTCCGGGTTATCCGGAGACTCCGGACCAAACAACCGGATACTCGGACCAAATTGGAACCAAAAGCAACCGAGAGGTCCAACCCGGAGACTCCGGACATAATGTCCGGATACTCCGGATTGAATCCGGAGACTTCGGACCAAATGTCCGGATACTCCGGGTTACCCAGTTCGGTTTCAATTTGAAACTTTTCAAAACCAAATGAAGGAGTGCTAATTTGAGATGCAGTATATGATGTTGAGCACATGCACATCCTAAAGTAGATTTCTCGTCATACCCTCTTAATAGTACGGCTATCCTTAAGACACAAATAAATAAAAGGTTACAACTTTGGTCTTGATGCCGTCCTTTTGCTTTTAGGTAGTCATAGGGGCGTCCAATGTCATTCCAAGCTCGATATGATCTCGATATCTGCAGTATTCTTGGATAAAACATTAGATCTCTTTAATTGTGTCATCATTAATCACCAAAACAATTTGAGGGGCCTAGATGCACTTTCAAGAGTTCATGCATGGACTCTAGTATAAGTTGATGGCAAGGCTAAAGGTACACATATTTGGCTTTGCAAGGCTATGTTCATACATGCGCGCGCGCATGTATATCGCGTATTTCACGTATTTATCGCGTGACCGAGACGTGCTAAGTGTACTTAGTCTTTTGCCACGTGTACCGATTATATCACATCACCTTACACCTCAACTGCTGATGTGATGCCATGGACCCGCGCAGACGTACGTTCGCGTGCGGTTAGTCCATTAGCCCACAATGCGAGATTCTAGGGAGCGGTTCCTGGAATCGTGGCAGTTGGAAATTCGTATTACAGGAGGACTCGCGGGCAGTTTCTGAGATCACGTCTATAGAAGGGAGATGTCCCTGTATTTGCGAGAGACTACGACAAAAATCGCCCCCTGATTCTCCTGCTTTCTCTGCTTCCTTCGGCGCCTGATGCGACCCGAGTCGTTCCGTCCCTTCGCCCGTCATGCAACGAGTGTGAGGGAGAGTAGTGTCTTCGATCCGATGTCGACCAATTGACGCCCTTCATGGGAGACCAGCGATCAAGTTTCTGGGAAGCGACTTTCCGCGCGATTGCTCGAGTTCATCTTCGATCGACGCACGTCGCTTCTTCGCGACTTCCCGTTTTTCATCAAGCCCTCTGTAAGTGTTTCGGACCAAGTAGTTATTGGTCCAAATGATCCTTATTTTGTGATCAAATTTGATGAGAATGCATACTGCTATGATAGTTCTGTTAATATCTGTGTATCAATTGATCTATTTAGCATGTGCAGGTGCGTCTTTTCCACTAGCATGTTATGTATTCTTTAAATATTTGTTGGCCGTTAGAAATCATGTTGTAGGCGCACTATTTACCTTCCTGTTTTCATTGCGTGTCTTTTGAATTAAATTAAGGCTATGCCATATTAATTTCCCAACAGGTATCATGTGGTTAACACCGTTGAAATGAACCGTCCAAAGCCAAATGAACGTATAAAAAATTGAATAAAGGTTGTTATATATATCTTACCGCCAATATAATTAGGAGGTTTCCAGCCCCCTCAGAAGATCCACCTGTCCTCCATGCGGTTTTGCGAAAAAAAACCCTCCATTCCTTCAAATAGCGGATAGGTCCTTATAATTTACGAATAAGTCTGCGATTTTTTGTAAGGGCAAAAAAATCGCGTCGGAATTGCGTTTAGATCCCTTATTCGTTAATTTATAGGAAAAAACTCCCGTTAAATATAAATCACAGGCGAGCCCTTTTCTAATTTTTTGAGATAGTGCACGGGTCAAAAAAAATAACAAACTGATCCCTATTTCTTACGCCCAAGTCCTTTCTCCGTTTTTCCCGGGAAAAATGTTTTCGTGATCCATTTTTTCTCCGGAACCCGGAAAAAATATTTTCGTGGTCTATTTTTTCTTAAAAAAAATCATACATTCATTTTTCGTTCACGCACGCGGCGTGCGCCACGTTTATTAACCTAGTGTGTGTGTGTGTGTATATATATATATATATATATATATATATATATATATATATATATATATATATATATATATATATATATATATTTAGCTTGAATGCTTGATAAACTTTCCAAGTACGAGTTAAAGCTCTCGAGGAGCAGAGGGCTCATGCAGCCCTAAACATTTAACAGATCTGACAAAAAAAAGTTGTTTTTCATTCTCTGATGCATGCATATATTAAAATGAATTTCATAGGTACACATACATACGATATCATTGCTTGCTATGTTTCTGACCAGACCATCCCATAAAACAAAAAATTCATTCCAATTGAAAATGAAAGCTAGCTCCTTGGTAACATAAGGCAAATTGTTATTCGTCATGCTAGACATTCCATTGATCACCTTCGAGAATCTCGAATGATAAATTGCATCTTCATCTCAACGGGCTGCCAGGGTCAAAACAGGAGCAGATCATAGGTCAACCTTCTTCACAAGCTTTGTATAGATAATGCGATTATCCCTTGCAGAATTGCTCTCAACAAGAGCAATTTGAGCTAAGTCCTGCAGACAGCAAACAACATGCCAGGCGTTGGACACCAATGAGAAACATCCAATATTGATCATATCAATGTCACCAAAACAGGAATTGTCGTAAATGCTTCTCAAGAAGTAAAAATAACACTGTCAAAAATACACCAATATCTTTGTCATATACTTATCCAGAGAAGCTCAACTCTTGCAAAATGAAAATAATCCTATATGCTATGCTTACAAATGCCTCCAGCAGCGGGCAAACCAAAACTAAAATGCAGTTACATTGAGTTGACAAAGAATTCATTATATATCTTTCCCTTTTTATTTCCATTGTGACCTCAATATTAGTTGCATCCATAAACAATCAAGTGTGTGGGCATAAAAATATCAACCCAAACATGCCGTAAGTTGAATAAGCATTTCCTTTATATACCTCTAGAAGAACTCGAAGTGATACCAAAGAGAGCATCAATAAAATATATCCAAATTCCAATAGTAGATGAGTAGTTGCAAATATTTGTGTGTACAAGATTTGAGTAACTTCAAAATAACTGACATAATATTTTTATTTTTCCTGATCCGAAAACTACATGAAAAAGAAAGGAGGTAGAACAATTTTTTGGATTTGTGGTTAAAGAAGAAAAAGAAGAAAGCAGGGTTCCGTTGAATTTCAAGTATTTAGTTTCACCAATAAGATACGGACACTTGCATCATATTTGGAATTACACAAAAGATTTTTTTCATCGGAAAGAGGTCTACAATGACTTTTGGCAAAACGTCAATGTTTGCTTGCTCATTTGGCAAAGAAAATTAGAGTATGTTATAAAAATGTTAATCGGTCAGTTGGATATTCAGGATGCCTCCACCAGCGGGCAAACCAAAACTACAATGTAGTTATATTGAGTTGACAAGGAAACCAATATATAGTATATATTTCCTAATTAGAGTATGTTATAAAAAAGTTAATCGGTCAGTATGTATTCTTCCACTAACTCAACAAGAATCATATCGGCAAGACGGTGGCCAATGAAAAACGTGGGGGAGAACTTCAGGAGTCCAGTTTAGAAAAGATAAAAGAACAAGCCCCAAAAGAAAACTCCTCCAGAATTACAATAAATCGTCGGTATGGAATCAAAAAAATAGATTCAAGTATCTGACCTTCACATCTCTATTAGATAAAAACTTCCCCAAGTTGTGAAGAATGCACCTTAAATCATCCACCTGCAATTGTAAAATTAGAATAATCCCACTTTGTGCACCTAGTTGAGGAATTGCTTCCCAAAGAGCAATGGTATCATTTATATGTTACCTTTATATAACCCGCTCTGTTTTGGTCAAAGAACCTGAAAGCCTACAAGACAGAGGGAGAAGATCTTATGTCAGCAATAAACTGGGTTACTCTTACTGGGATGTAACAGACAGGATTTATGACGACTCTTGATCTCTTATATACAGCAGCAAAAATTACCTGCAACAGGTCCTTATCAACCACCTCATCTTTTGCTGAATCTCCCTTTCGTGATGCAGCTGTCTTTTCCTCACTAATTACCTTTTCTGCAATTTCTATTGAATCTCCTTTCTCTGCTACAGACTGCTTGTCCTCACCTGAAGCGTATTTTTCTTTGATGTTAGCAATGTTTTCCGATTCCAGATGCACTTTTTTCTTGTTTCCATCATCTTCTCTTGTTGCTTCTGGTGGCTTGACCTCTCTATCATTCAAATCATCCTCATTCTGCAGCATGGGAAAATCAAGTGCCACTGTTTTCTTGTTTCCATCATTTTCTCCAGTTAATTCTGGTGGCTTGGCCTCTCTATCATTCGAGTTATCCTCATTCTGCAGCACAGGAAATGAAATGCCAAATGTAGGCACAGATTAAGCATAGTTATTTTCGAAGCGCTCATGACTTCTATATAAAATTGAAACTTAGCATACAACGAACATAGGATCCCTTCGGCTGTAAAAGCCAAATTCCACTATTTTGTCAGCTCTTAAACATAACACAAATCACAAATGTAAGACTGGAGCAAATAAGTATAAAAAAGTGAGTTCATGCGCTGGAGAGACCGAAGGTCTGCACTAGTCCAGGGTGAGCTTGACAAGATTGGTGCTTGCCACTAGCCAATAAAGCTCAGAACTTGATTCCATTGGAAATAATTGGGTATGATCCACATGTAGAAAGCTATACTTCCATATTTTGGAAATAAATAATTTGAAAACCAGTGGAAATGCCTAAACAAATTTTCCATGAAATGGAAGATGGATAACATGCATCTCTACTGTTATGAAAGAAAACACCATTCAGTAATACAGATAGTTTCTAAACGAAGCAAAGGCTAATAAATGGCATGCCAATTAAACAATAATGAATATATGTATGAAATGATGCAAAAGTGTGGAGAAAAAAAAAATGATGCAAAAGTGTGTGGAGAAAAAAACCTGTTTTTCTACCAGTTCTTCAGCAGTAGCATCATCCATGTCCTCATCATCTCCATATATTTCTACTTCTTCAGGATCTTCTTCATATTCAGGATCTTCGCCCTCCATTTTCTCATCAGCTTCAGGTTCATTATGGGCACCTGCTAAAAGATCTGTGCCCATCTTTTCCTCGCCCTCTTTTATAAGTTCGTCATGGGCAGCTGCTGAGTGATTTGTGCTCATCTTTTCCTCACCATCTTTTATCAGTTCATCATGGGCGGCTATTGAATGATCTGTACTCATCTTTTTCTCACTCTCTTTTGTTATTTCATCATTTTTACCTGGATTATTAGGGTTACTTTCAGTTAGAGTCTCATCAGTGGTCTTGGGTCTCTTCTCTGAGGATTTCTTGTCTTCCTTCTTTAGATCTTCCTCTCTTTGGCGCTTACGTCGATTCCTCTTCATAACATAACGCCTGTGCAGCTCCTGTTTACACAAAACCAAGCCAATGTGAAACCGAAAACAGATAAATGCGCCAAAACCTATTGGGCATCACATTTATTTTTTTATGAAGCAACTAAAAAAGGTTATTTCCTTCACAATGCTCCACTAAAACCAGGCAAAAACAGAAATGTTTGCGGATAGGAAAATTCAAACAACAACCCTAGACTATACTGGAGAATACAAACATGGTACCATAGCTGCTAAGCAGACCACGTCCTCTCGAGTTGCAACCTTCATGCCAAATGCCACAATTTGGACCATTACCACATAGCATAATTATCCTAGACTTAGATAGTAATAACGAGAGTAGATTGAAGTTGGATTCTCAGTTCTGAGTCACCTAGTAGGGCTTTGTCTCTTTTGCAAGTATACTCACGCACCAAATTTTGAAGTGTACATCGAAGTAGACTTATTTTGGGAAGTAGGAAACATTGCAGAAATTACCAATTCTGGAATTAAAATATGTACTAGACAACAATGCAAATGGCCAGTACAGTCTAACAGAAGAGGTGTCACAACTCACAAGACAGTTAACACAGGAGAAAAGGACAAGGAAATAAATACAGAGATAAAAAGAATCAACGGCTGATTGTGTTTAAGCTAACAAAGCATAGGCAGAGCTGAAAGGAATTTACCTCAAGAAAAGACAAGATAACACAACCCATTCTGTATTGAAGCATTTCACTGAACGATTCAGCAAACAAGGAAAGCTGAACAAGAAACAGAATAACAGATCAATGTCAAACCACATGAGCATCACCTCAAAAACAAGAAATCTATAGAGAAATTTCTTCGAAGTGTGATATGCTCCCAAATAAGGTAGCAGTGAAAATTTAAAAAGTACAGAAGTCTGTGGTAATGACAATTAACAAATAATTACAGAAACCAGAGCAGAATATGGACCTCAAATACTGACTCCTCCATATCATTGGCGGTATAGTCGAGGAGGCCATCCAATGACAGCGATGTTGAACGGACCTGCATAATAGAATTGGTTCGATAAAATCTCTTAGGCAACTTATAATACCGTGTATGAATTATAGTATTATATGAAATAAGCAGGCGATTGCAGACGATATCAGCCATACTTTTGATTCTTTACTCCTTTTGGCCTGAAGAATGAATCCTGGATGTTTGGGAGGTTCATCAGACTTCTTCTTCTCTTTAGTGTCATTGAGTGACTTCTGACTTGGATCCATCTTGTGGTCTCTATTCTTTTTCTCTTTATCATTTTTTGTCTTATCCTTCTTTCCAATTTTTCCATCTATTTTTGTATCTGTCTGTTCCACTACTTCCTGCTGGTTAACCTTATCGCCATTTGACTTTTGATCATCAGTCAGCGTATGACCCTTTTCCTCCTGCTCCAGTTCTTTCTTCTGATTTGATTTATATCCAGCAGGACTTTTCAATCCTTCTTCCAGCTTAGTCTGTGAATTCCCAACATCAACCAAGCCTTCATCATTCTTCTCTAGCTGAATTTCCTTTTCTTGTTTACTTGTTTCAGCAGGCACAACAACGGCAGTCAACTCGGATGATGAAGCAGATACTTTTCTTTTAACAACCCTTCGAATTATTTTCTTCTTCCCAGATTTCTTGGCCTCAGGCTGCTGATTGATGCCAGCTCCCTCCTGCTCTTTTCCAACACCCTCACTCTTTTGTTGAACGCGCTCTTCCACAGTTTTCCTCACAGTTTCTGCTGTAACATTCTTGTCCAGCTGAGATGATTTATCAGCTGAAGCTTCACCAGTTGGCTTTTTTCGAACAACTTTCACAACCTTTTTTACTACTTTCTTTTTCGTGGGCTTTTTATCCTCAACAGCAGCATCACCAGAAGTGTTTCCTTCAACAACCCCACCCGTCTTCTCAATGTGTGCCTCAACTTTATCAAGATTTTCTCCGTCATCCTCAGCAAGATTCCCCTCATCATCTTTGCCCTGCTGATGCATATTAGCGTCAACTTTCTCATTTTTGATAGCACTGTGGCCAACATCACCCTCCTTTGAATGACCACCATCTTTACTTTTACTCTGGTTCAGTTCCCCTGAAAATGTTGATGAATTAAGTTTATTTATTTGTTTATCAGGCAAGGAAAGGGCAGTGGAATGATAAACGAAAATATTTCAAACCTTGCTTCTGTTCCTTTGCATCACTTGGGCTCTAAAATACAACAGGTAATCAAAACTGTTAGTACCGATTCAAAAGAAAACAGAGTTTGTCCCTAAAATTACGGCAACCACAAACTAACCTTTTCCTTCTTCGTAGTCAGCTGCTCCCTTTCTGCCTTAGATTTTCTGTACGCAATCCAGTTATTCTTCCATATATCCACTGAAGGTAGGCATTCTGACAGGTTTGGCACAAACAGTACAGTAATTTCGTTGTGACTAAAGAGCCCGTCTTTGCCAACTCTATTGTAATGAACCTGCAGTAGTTATATGCGTGTTACATTAATAATGATGATGACTGCAGCAAAAATATTTCATGAAAAATGTAGTGACAAGTGAATGGAATTCATTATTGGGACAAATGCTCTTATCTCATCCTCTGGAAGCACCTACATCATATATAAGTAGGGTTCAATATCCCAGTTGTAACTGGCCAGTTACCAGTCATACTTCAACATGGATAGATGGCCGGTTTCAGCCGAATTTTAGCAGAAACCCTCTAGAATATTGGTATAACGGATAATGGAAAAATTAGAATGCACAAATATTTGCGAAAATATTGATAAATTTAAAGAAAAGGGCGAATTAGTTGGGAACGAGCCTATCTACAGAAATCCGGAGGGGACCACCAGACCAGTTCAATGGTTTTCTCAATTCTGGATATAATGTACTGGAGATCATTGTTTCATGAACATTGTTTTGGATAAGAAATTAGAACCGAACTGGCAATATGGTGTTTTGGATAAGACATTAGGACTAGACTGGTGACATGGTGAGACCGCAACCACAAAAATAGGAGTGCTTTACTGTTCGGCAAAACATCCATTTATCACCATTTAAATTTTTTTCTAAAAAAAGTAACCTGATAGAAGGATACTGTTTTCCTTGAAAAGAAGAGCATACACAAGTATACAACAAATACCAGTTCTTAGAAAGTGCTGAGCAATAAATTCAAAGGTACCTCTAGAAAACGATTCCAATGGGTGCAATTAGATAGATCAACTTGCACCAGTTCCTTAACATATCTGTCCAAGAAGTAGGGTGAATTTCAGTACCATTGCAAGTCATCCATAATGCATTACTTGATAAAGGTATACCTGATAGCGGTTCGAATTAAGCAAGAACAGTCAACCAATGGATCTCCACCATCTATTGCTTCATTCCAAGGGCCTCCAATTGCAAAAAGTGAACGATCCTTCTTGAATATAGCAAATTTTAAGATACTGTTCAAGTGCACTACTCGTTCCTCAGTACTTCTCAATGAGGTTATGTCAGCAAAGGCACCATTGCTCATGCCGCTCATCAAAAGTACCTGGACAAGATCAAATGTGTAAGAAACAGTGCAAATGACTTTCCAATGTTTTGAATTTCTTAAGAAGTACACACAGCAAAATTAAGTGTACTGCTCTCCCAAGCGAGAATCTTGTGCTCTTTGCCAAATGTCTAAGTATAATAACTCAAGCATGGCATCAATACTAGATTACATTTATCCACAGACCATACAGACAAAAAAAATTATTCAAGTAGCAATTATGATCCAGAAAAGGAAAGCCATTTTAATGTCTTCGGATGAGGTAGGCCAGCAATCATGTACTAGCAAGCTACAACAAAATTATCCCCAAATTCTACAAACATGAGTATCAATGCCTAAAAACAATCTGCGACATGTTACCTATAGATATAGATAGACCATGTATAGTAAGATAAATCACTCCAAATCGATAAACTCTACACTTTGAAGGATCGTTATTTTTGATACAGTTGATTTTGATGATGAGTATTTGAAAAAGATTTGAAACCAGTTTGATATTTCGACAAGATTTATTTTTTGGTTTGTTTATTTGAAAAGATCTGAAATCAGTTTGATTATTTGAAAAGCTTTTTGATTTTTACAAAGGTTTTTGTTCGTGTTTTGAAATCGTGTTCTTAGAATATTTAATGCAATGCACTCCTGTGAGTGGTTGCATGGTTTAATGTGAGTCAAGTCGCGGACTTGTGCTCGGAATCGTTTTGTGGTTTGTTCATGTGCAGGTATTGCTCGAGGGCGAATGTGGTCGATGACGGATCGAACTAGGTTCATGGAGGAACCGAGGTTCGGGACTAGGTTCAGGGGGAATTGAGGTCTTGGTGGTCAAGGATGTCATGCGGGACGTTCGGGCTAAGAGAATGGTGCACATGAAGAATGGTTAGTCACGTGAGAATGGCATGAGGTCATTCGCGTGCAAAGTGTTAGTCACGTGAGTATGGTAGGGTTGCCATACGCGTGCAAGAGTTGTACTCGGCCAGGTTGGGCCAAGTGGAGTTGTGTTGAATACATGCTCTTTCTAGGATTAGGAGTGGGAATCCTTTTAGGATTAGGAATCCTTCTAGGATTAGGTGTGTTTGCCTTCTTTAAATAGAGGGGTTGCCTCCTGTTGAAGGCAATCAAGCTTTGAGCAAGCTTTAGGGTTGTACTCTTTTGTTTGGAGTATTTTAGACAAAAGAAAGGAGAAATAAAGATCAAGTTCATCAAATCTTTCGGCGAGCTACAATTCTAGTTAGATTTATTCTCGCCATCTTCTGGAACAGTAAGCTTGCGAAGATCATAACTTTTGATCCGTAAGTCCGATTGAGCTGATTCTTTTTAGGTTTGATTCGTATTGGAATCTAGTTTCTTGTGTCCAAATTTCAGATCGATCAGACGGTTGGATCTCCGGGAATTCGCGTTTTACCAAACCTCTATCATTCTGTTTTTTTCGAAAACGAGGCAATTATTTGGTTCTATTTTGGGGTAAACTTTTAATAGATCAAGAATTTGGTTTTAGCTTCCGCACAATCATTCACCCCCCCTCTGATTGCTATATCCGGTCCTACACACTTATCACCAGAGCTACTCGAAGCAAGTACAATACTTCCAAATAAACACAAAACTAGTAAGGTGCCCGTGCGTTGCAACGGTATCTACATTTTGAACGGCTGTCCTGCTATTACGATAACATGAAACAAGAAAAAAAATATGTTGTGCAAATAATACCTTAATGGTCTACATTCTACAATTAAAGAGGTTAATTAAAGAATGGCAGAACTGTGTGTGCTGTCTTCCATCCACGCTTGAAGTGGTTCATTAAAGAGGTGGGTAATTAAAGAATGGCAGAGCTGGTAATTTTGATGAAATGACATGGGAAGAAACTCTCTCTTTATAGTAGAGATTGTAGACAAAAACCTTTGCATTCCAGATGGTTTCCAGAGTCTTGGTACTTGATGTTTTCTCACAAGAGATCATTGCTCTTTCGTCAGCCCTATCATCAACTTCATGGATGCCGTGCTCCAAACTGTTTTATGGCAGCACAGCAACATAGTATAAATTATACCATTAATAGGAAGTATGAGCAATTTAAGCAAGAAAACATATAGAACAGTAAATATATCTAGTTATGTATTCCCAATAAAAAGCATACCTCACTGGTGTATGCAGCGAAAGATTTAGGCTTTCTTTAGCCCAGTTGAAGACAATCTACAAATCAGTAATCCACAAATAAACCCAACAAAACAAAATATGGAAAATAAACCATGATTCCACGTCGAATTTTGACCGGCAACAGAAGGTCATGGATAGAATGTCCAACCTTAGAAAAATCTGGAGTAATTGCTAGTCTAGGATAGCGTTTTGTCAAAGATAAATAGTCCCTCTCATCTTCCACCAAGCGAAATGGCAAAACCTGCACAGAACAACCCAGTTAGCATTAAGCTCATAATAGGCAGCAAACTAAAACTGTCGCTTAACTGCACATACAAAAATGCAATGATAAGACTTGCATATAAAGGGGATAGAAAAATGGAGAAAGGAAGACAAGCCATTCATGATTGCTTTGAAAAGGGGACAGAGAAATGGAGGAAGGAAGACAAGTAATTCATAATTGCACGATAATGCCCACTGTAGTGCATTCTATGATTAAGGTGTGGACGGTCTTCAATTTTAAGTTTGATGTCTCATGATTTTTCATATCACAAGAACAAGGCACTAGAGGTCTTTTGGTGCCAGAAAAGAGAAAATGACTACTAGAAAGATAAAACAAGGATAGGTGGAGAACTGGAGATGGATGAATAACTGGAACCCCGGAATTTATCAGAGATAATAGTTTCCAATGTGGATGAATAACATGACAAAAATTCAACAAAGAATCGACCTTATAAGGACAAGAATCAGGGGACTTGAAGACCAGAGTGCATCAAGGAGGCTAGTAAAGGACTAACATTATCAATTGACTTCTGCAAGAACACTGTGACAAACACAACTGCTTGTTTACCTTGCAAATATATTCTCTCTTTATTTCTTTAACAGGTGAAGGATGCCTTCAGGACAACAAATGAAAGTATTAGTTTAGAAAGCTGCAACAAAGACGAAGCAGCAACCTATTGCACCCACAAAGCTACAGAGAAAACATGGAGGTCCACCTATGCGCAGCAATACGTCGTGGTGAATGTCGCCGCAAAGGCTTCTCGGATTTAACAGAAGAAGAACGCCATCGATCACCAGAGGTTCTAGGTGGAGTGCGCTCTCGCCTTGAATCAGCTCCGTGCTTCCTGTCCCGCTCCCTCTCCTCACGGCGCTCGCGAAGATATTCTCTTTCGCGTTCACGTTCACGTTCACTTAGTCTTTCACGGTCCCTTTCCCTGTCACGCTCTCTTTCTCTTTCACGGTATCGTATGTCTACGAACTCTCGTTCTCGTTCCCGTTCCCGCTCCTTCTCTCTTTCCAGCAATAGGTCCCTTCGGTGTTCCTCATCTCTTAGATCCAGCTCACAACGATAACCAATCCGATCAACTGTACGTTCATCAACCATGGAGATGCCTGGATGTACACGGGATAAGATGCTATCTCGGTAATCAGAATCCAAAGTTGGATGGAGCAGGCCTTTCCCCGTGCCATAGTCACGTCCAGGAGGCAGACCCATCTCATAACCACTGCCTGATGATCCTTGCCCATAGCCAAGGCTATCAATGTTTGTCCTAGGAGCTCCTCCCAACAATGAAGCTGCCTGTTGTCCTCCATATGGCGCAGTCCCAAGAATGGACACGTTGCGATGATCAGCTTCAACTCTTCCATATGAACCAATTTCCTGAGATCCTTGATGGATTGGAGCGGACCTTCCTGCAAAGTAATCAGCTTGTCTGCCAGAAATGCATACTTTACTCAGTGCATGTGCTATGTTTTTGTTGCAGTGATAAACACACAAAGGATCCCTAGTGATTTAGTTTTCCAAGAACATTAGTGAGAAATATCAAAATAACTAACGAAAACCTAGTCCTACGGCAGAGATGTTTGGAACAAGCACATAGTCATTCATTTCATGCACTATTTTAAGTGAGTAATTAATTATTAAGGTCTAACAATATGGATCAACAGCCTGATCAATAATTTTATATAACCTGATTGTGAGCTAACATACCTTATATCAGACCCAGGCTGCAGTTGAGCTTTCAGGAGCTGCTGATGGTGCATTGATGAACCCTAAAAAAATAAAAGGACTAAACTGATGAAAAGCTATCACAATGGGCATGAAAATGTTAGCAAAAAGGAGTTCCGTAAGAGAAAAACAAACTGAGAATGCATTGGTTAAATTATAATGGTAAAGGGCAAGCAAAAAAGAGAGACCTGATTGCCCGCAGGAGTATGATCAGGGTATCTTCTATCCAAATCAGTAAGGCCTTCTCTCCTGCCAAGACTAGCTGAGTGTTCACTACACATCCTTCTCTCTAATGTATAATCAGTACCATACTGGTCTAGCTTCTGTGCATATCCACGCACAGCCAGATAGTCATCATTAGATCTTGCCAGGCTGGATCCTACAGATCCAGATGAGAACTTGGATGACTCTGAGAGTGAAGTTGGATGAGTTGGCAGGCTAGGAAGACTAGAAGAAGCCGGACCTTTCCCACCAAGTCCGCCAACCTGTAAAAAGTATAAGTTGGATATTAAATTATTCTGCAATAAGATCATGAAGAATCACTTGTGACACTTAGAACTAAAAGGAGATGAGAAGCAAGTTCCAACCATAGGAGAAAATGATCGAGACAGCTGAAACAAAATGTCAGTAGAAATTGACACCATGACCAGGGAACTTGACCAAAAAAGGCCTAAACAAGACATAACTCAGAAATAACAAAAAAAAACACATAGATGGTTGACACAAATTCCTTCATAGCATACGCTCTTCATGGTATGAAATTCTGCTAAAAATGGCTTGATGCAAATTAAATATATACACAAAGTCACAAATAATATGTGAAGGTAATGTAGTGGTGCTACCAATATGATGGCCATTAAACATAATTGTTGTCAACATGAGTTCTTTCCCAGTCACAGCATTGCTTAAGTGTATAATTCCAGGCTTTCTGATAGCTATCATACTGCATTATTCTTGCAGTTACAGATGTTAGACTGGATGCAGCATTACACATCAAAAGTATTATTCAGCAGAAAAGACTGTTGGAGACAGATGATACATAATCTATGGCAGATAGCCCAGTTCGTTTATGCTTTTGGATTATGGATTCTGGGAGAAACTGCTTCTGATTGTGGGAGAATCGGCCGGCTAGGACTTCTAAGTTTCGGACTGGGCCAGCGAGAATCAGCAAGAATAAATGAGAATCAAATTCCAGCTGGATTTTGATCTATGTAGAGGGCAGCTTCTGGTTATGAGAGAAGCTGTCCAGAATCCTCCCATTCGGCAAACATCCCGCTTTTTTTAACCTACATAAGTATCTTTATATTTTCCCCATATTATTTGATTCCTCAATAAAGACAGCATATCTACGTGTTACACTACGACTACATGACTACAATGTTATAGTTGAGTAGACTACAAAGCATATTAACATATAAGGTAGGGTACCAGGAGGGGTTGGCACTTGGCCACTTAAACCGGTTTCTGTTTCAAGTTATGGTAGGACACCAAGTCAGTTAACACAACCAATTCATACAAATAATCATTCCTTAGCAACAGCATATGTTCTGAGTGCATGGTGGCTATAAATACTTGGATGTGTCCTCCAGGGGATGTTTGGGGAATCCAATATAACAACATACACCAGTGAGCACTATATTGGCAAAACCAAACACCTCTTTCGTAAAAGCTTAGCTTCTCCTATATTCCCAATATGCTTCTATACGTGTCAGCTTCTTGGACAAGCACTAATGCTGTTTGTCAAATACTGCTATCAACAGATAATGAGAAGTTGAGAACATATAAGGAGCTTGGGTAGAATTGACATACTCTGTTATGACTTAACTCTGAAATGCTATAACATTGCTTGTTTTCAAAATACTAAATATGGCATGGCTCAAATTTACTGCAAGTGCAAGTCCAGTTTGATGGTGGCATTCATGCAATGATAATGAGTCAGATATATTCGATCCTGTTGTATTTTTATTTGCAAGGCGAAAAACCCCTCCTCTCTAAATTGAAAGCCTCTGATCACACCATGCAATTATGCGATACAAAAGGAAAAACTTCTTCAAAAGATCTGGTAATTTTGCAATGCAAAAGATGAACAACAGTAACAACTAATACCAATGATGAAATTAGGCAACATGAAGCTGACCTTCAATAAAAAAAGTGATATAGATTCAGTCCATTGTTTACTAATCAGACATATTTTCAGGGTTGCAAGCTCCCAAAGTCACTATCCCCGCGCAGAACAATTCATGCATCACCAGATTTATGCAGGGAAAAGGGGGGAAGGGGTAGAAGAGTAGTCTTAACTTGAGATCCTCCTGGTTCTTCACATATCACATAGATCCGTAACTAGAGTTGATAAAGGAGTCGCACATGGGGGAAGAACACAGATTCAAATCATTCATGCAAAACCAGATCTATGCAGGGAAGAGAGGGGTAGGGGAATGGAATAGGAGTCTTAAGGGCCTGTTTGCTTTTGCTTTGGATTCTCTAAAAGCCGATTCAGGATTGTGGTTGTAGAGAATCTGATTCTCCAAAAGCTGGAATCCACAGAATCACATATGAAGTGGATTGTCGATTCTAGTGTATATGAATGGGCTGGATTATAAGAATCGATTTCTAGAATCAGCCTTCTTGTTTTTTATTCAGCTTTTGGGGCCAGAATCCATAATCAAAAGCAAAAATCCTCTTGGTTCTTCACGTATCACATAGATCCATAACTGGAGTTGATAGAGAAGGATTCACACATGGGGAAGAACACAGATTCAGAACTCAAATAGGAATAGAACAACCGCCACAAAACAGATGGTGGGGTGGGTGTGGGAGCTAGGGTTTCTATTTATGTCTAGTATAAGTGATGTAAATAATGGCAACTTTTGTGAAATTTTTGCCCGCCCCAGCCTGCATAACCTCAGGACATTGAGTGTCACCAGCTTCAGCTTCTATGTTGTTGGGGAGCTCAGTGAGCCCATAAGCCACCCAAAAATAACTAGCAATTTAGGATAAATTATGCTTTTGACAGTTTTAAACTGAAGTTCGAGCCTCCCAGGCAGGATCTAGAATGATAGCTGTAAATGATGCATAGCATCTTCATAGCGAACATGTTTTGGAACATCGGAGAAGCTAAGGAATCACTCTATCTTTCAGAGTGATATTCTGGTTTGGATCAATAGATTATGTTGGGAGATAGCATCTATCACTCAAAATGTGCAAAAGTGCTAACAAGTCATGACAAGCTAAAGAGCAAGACGGAGCAAGTCATACAAACATTGGAGGATAGACATAAGAACTATGATGCAGCAAATATACTACTTTTGCTTTCAGAAAGTGTTGCTTATTTTAAATAGTGTAGGACCTGATTATCATTGTGCACAAACTGCCCCACAGAGGCGTTATCGATTCCTTTATTTGATGGAATCCTTTGTTTCATTCTAATAGAAACAGTGCCCTTTGGAGCTTACTTCCAAAAATAAAAATAAGACACGCCATCCTGCATTTTCATGATATGAATTGCTGTTTTTACGGATAATACAAAGTGTATATAAGGAATATAAAGAGTCCACTTCCAGTTCAACTGTGAGGAGGATTCCCGAGTTTTCCTGGGAGTTCAGCCAGCAATATTTCAGATTATTATTATTTTAACCTGGAACCAATAATCCTGGCCAGCCACTTCAGCACTGGTCAAACCTAGCTCTTTCTTATCCCAGATGTCCATGTTGATCCATCAAATTCCTTATAGCATGTAGCTGTGTAGTTCTTTTACCCTTTGGTATTCCAAAGGTATTGAACTGGTAACTAACAACCTTCATAATTTGCCTACACTTTAAGATTCCCAATTGGGATACACCGTACAAAACGACAACTCACAAAGCAACTTACACAAGGGTAACATTAATAAGCACGAACGACACTAGGAGGCTAAATAAATTGCATGGAGAGTTCAAATTAAAAAGGTTCACATATTTCAGTTATAGCTAACCACCTGCTGCGTGCCATACACCGAAGCGTAAGGCCCTCCATACTGCCGAGCGCCCCCCTGTCCGGCATGGGCACCAAACCGACCACCATCAGCGCCACCCGCCGCTGCCGAGGCCCCAAATCCACTGCTACCAGGCTGAAAAAACATTCCAGCCAAAAGAGCGTAGGTTTTTGCACACTTATATGAAAACCTAGCATACTACTGAATAGAATAACCAAGCGAATACCAGATAAACAGGTGCGAGTTTTTCAGAGACTTACGATTTGGCCGTAAGATTGCTGCCCGGCGTACGGCGGCTGCTGCCCGTAGGGATTGGACCCTTTCGGGGGAAACATGGCGGATGCGCCCGCCTAAGGGCCCCTGCGGGGTCACAGGAACCAACCGAAATGCTCTCCGCGCGCGCAAAAACCACACACAAGCGCACCTGCGACTGCGAGATGACAAAGAAGCCCTAGATTACATTAGCAAAGCGAACAAACCTGGAACCAATCCAGTACAATCCAGCCATGGACTTAAGAAGGATTCGGATGGAATCAGACGATTTGATTTGTTGCTCGTTGCGACATGCGCTAGGGTTTACCTGTGGGATGGAGGAGGAGGGGGAGTTGGTGGGGGAGGATATGGCGTTGGATGAGGCGAGCTCCCGTCCGGTGTAGTAGGAAGCGGTCGAGCTCGACGGCTAGGGTGGTCGTGCTCAGTTCTGGTGAAGAGCGGCGGGGGTTGGCGGCGGCAAGGGAAGGCTTTAGGGGTTCGACGAGCGCGAGTGACAGGCCCGGGAGGTCGGGAGTTGGCTGCCTTTTTTTGTTTTTGTTTTGTAATAACGATAGAATAGTTAGACGGATTCTATATAAGTGAATTTGAATCTATCGCCTATTTATTTTCTATATATTATGTATCCCCTTGTACAGAGAAGAATTAATTTAAAAGAGAGATAATTGCCCTCATATCTTGTATGTGTTTCCACTTGCGCTTCTATTTTTGTTCGTGTAGATGTGCTGTCAATTGACACGGGTGAACGATTACGTTATGCAACATGTTATCAGCACGATCGTTCTATGTGTGGCTGTTGATGATCGTCTACCTGCATCTATCAACACCGCATCGAGTTCATCCTGCGACACACGATCATACTGCCGTAAGCTCTACGTAAGTTCAAACAGCGTTTATCGATCGTTCATGAGCAATAATACTAAATCCTGCAGATTACTTTTTGTTGATTAGATTACTAGTCAATTTGATCTATTCGTGAACTTACTGTTTATTAACAAAAACAAAACAAAAAGAGGAGTCTCGGCGTCAACGCTCAAAACACCCGCGTCGGCAAGCCACCGCCAGTCTGCGGCCATGCCGCCTCCGCGACATTGGCCAGCAGCCAAACTGCCTGTGTTTAAATTGAGGTTAATTGTCTTCTAATCATCAAAGAACATTTTATCGTGTGTTGATGATATTCTTGTGATCGATTAAGGATAGTCGATAGTTCCTGAGTATTATAAAGCATTAGTTGCATTATGTGCTCAAGACACAATTAATTCATTAAATTGATTTAGGTTGTGCTCAATCGATCTTAGAAATATCCATTATGTGCTAATGGAGTGCAATAGATGATTGAGACAGCCATGTGTGTTTGACTAATATTTTCAATAAGTTTGACACAGGATTTAGTCCATATTGAGAAGAAAAGAAGTGAATGTTCATCAAGAGTTGATAGACAAGATGATAAAACTGAGTGATAGTCTTAAAGAAGAAGATGATTGCAAATCAATAAGACTTTATGAGAGCTAGGTGTCGATTCCAGGGAAAAGATAGATTGAAGATCTTAAAAACCCAAAAGGGATCGCGTGCGGCGACTAAGGTATAACTAGGTAGGTAGAGTGTCTAGTTAGATCGCCGTACTATTAAGAGGTGTTGAGTTCTTAGTTTGAGCTTCATCATGTGTTGATGAACTTAATCCGTTGCTCACTCGAGCTCAATCTTCTCGTTTGGTTTTTTTTTCAATTTTGGTTGGAGTTGGACTGAAAATTTTTTAGCATGGTTTGAATGTTGCAAATGTGTTTTGCAAGTAAGTGCGATCATGCATTGATCACCATTTAACTCAAAGAAATGTTGTTGAGTTTTTGGAGAAAATGTTGTTATTGAAAATCTGGAGAAAGGGTCTACACTCTTATTGAGAAATTATAGTTATGAATCAATAGAAGTGTCATTTTTCAAAATATTTGCTCATTTATGCTATGTTTGTTCTATATTTTCAATATGCTACTATTGTAACATTTGAATTGATTGAATTTATTCCTTTAATATAGAACAATTGTGTAATCCAATGACGAAAGAGGAAATATGTCTTGTAGACAGTTACACCACAAATACTATACTTAGGGAGACTAAATATTTTCAGATTTTGACTAAGAAAATTGAAAATATTATGACCATCGCCGGAAGCAATACACTCATAGTTGGCACTGGAAGAAATATTATAGTTCTTCCTATGGGCACTCGTATAATAATTGAGAATGTCCTATTATATCTTGAGTCCAGCCATACTCTCTTAAGTTTTAAAGACATTCGTCTTAATGATTTCCACATAGAGATTGCCAGTGAGAATGGTACTGAATACCTTATCGTGACTAAGTTAAACGGTTGCAATAAACGTGTGGTTGAAAAACTCACTTTCTTCTCCTCTTGGTTATATTATACATATATAAAATCTGAAATTTATGTTGCGATGAAAACCATCCTTAAAAACCTAAAATTATTTACCATCTGGCATGATCGATTGGGACATCCTGGTTGAATATAATAAGAATAATAATAAATAATTCTGCTGGCCATAGCATAAAAGTATAATTTTTTCTAAACCTAAAGATGTTGTATGAGTGGCTCGTTAGCTCGAATTTAAAACAACCACTTAAATAATAAATAAAATAATTTTAGATGAACTATATTAATTTTGAAAGAAACTCAATAATAACTTACAAACTCGATAGCCAGTCCTATCGTCATCGTGCAGCACACAACCAAGCAAACTTATCAGACAACACGAACACATGAAAATATGCTTGCCAAAGCATGGATTCAAATCCCCGCGAGATTTCGGACCACCGAGATCCTAAATTTCGGCCGGTTAAAAAAAATAAAAAATTCAAAATGCTATAGTACGCATTCAAATATCGGTGAGATCTCGGTGATTTCGGCCGAAATCTCAATGTTTTTTTACCGGATTTTTATTTTTCTTGGCCGGATTTGATTGGATTTAGGGTCAAGACCATCCACAAAAAAATTTACAAATTTTGGGCGCGTTTTTGACCAGTTTTTGGTCAAAAAAAATTTGACCGAAATTTCGGTGATTTCGGCCAAAATCATGGATTTTTTGTTTGAAAAAAATCAAATTTGAAATTTAGTTTTTGGATTTTATCCGAATTTTAATTGAATTTTCGAGATCTCGTCGAAATTTCGAATATCGAGCAACCAAAATTACTGCTAAAATAAAATTTTCAACCTTGTGCCAAAGTGCTGCAGCTTTGTGAATCGGAAATTTGGAAGGGACACGAACGCAAACGTATCACGTTCAGGGTTCACGTTATCGATTTTTCGGATGAACAGTAAAATTTGATAATCGCAAAAAACAAGCCGAAAATCGCAAAAAAAATCGCATAAATTCAACCAGTTTTTTTTGCAAAAAAATCAAAGATCGTGGAAAATCGGCGATTATCAGTGGAAAATCGACAGCCATGTTGAACTTTTTGTAGCGATTTTCGATGAAAATTGACCAATTTCCACCGATTTTCGACCGGTTTTTGACACGTAATTTTTTTTGAATTTTTGAATTTTTTTTGAATTGGACCGGTTTATCGACCGGTTTTTGATATCGAACCTCAACGATACAGGCGATTTTCGTCGATTTTTTAATCCTTGATCACGTTAGCTTATCATCAAAAAACACGTGTATGGACAATTTCAGAGGTACTAAACGTACTGACAATATTTACTGTAGTACAAAGATTTATTTGAATTCGATCGGTCAGCCAGCGTGTGGAGAGCAGATAATTCGATTGGTCACTTTTTCTGCCATAGAATTTACATTGGATGGCTACTATATTTTACTCATCTCTACAAAATACAAAAGCACAAATAAAAAAATCTAACATGGACAAAAATAAAGTGAACCTATGTAAACCCTACAAAAACAAAAACAAATTCTTGTGGAGGATCTTGTGGAGGCTATAAAAGGATACCTAGGGTGGCAAGGACTCGTTGCTATATTTTTGGAGGATTTGTGGGAGTGAAGTGCATGTGTTGTCTTCTTGTTGATTCTTGAATTAAGAGTAAACCCTAACTGCATGTGTTGCAATTAGAGAAGTGGATTGAGAGTCTCTTATACATGTGTTGCACTTGAGAAGGATCCTAGTGCATGTGTTGCACTTAGGAGGTCACCATTGTGCATGCGCTGCACTTGGTGAAGTTCAATCTAAAAGGCTTGACTTGTTACTTTTTGTGTTTGCCGACTCCTAGATGGCGTAGAGGTGTCATGTGCGAGAGCTTCTCAATGGTGTATGTGATAAGCCCGATAAAGTTTGTGAAGGTTGGTGCTTACCTATCTGGAGGGGGAAAAGAGCAACCACTAGTGGATTCAAGGCGGGTGTTCAATTCGTGGAGTCGATCCATCCTGTTTGGGCTTGCCTCAACGTGGATTAGAGGAGACTTGCTAGTCTTCGAGACCACGGTAAAACATCAGTGTGTCTCTTGTGCTTTACTTGTTTTACTAGCAGTTCTTTATTTACCTTCCAGTAATTTATGTTCATTGTGATATTATTGATTGCTTGTTTTTAGAATTGCGATTTCTTGTTTAGAGACACAGATTGTTAGTGCACTTAGTGAGTCTAGTTAATTTAGACCTTAATTATTAAAATATTAGTTTATCTTTTCTGTATTATCTTTCTTGTTAAGGTTTTGACATACAGGTACTTGGGAGATTTGCAATTAATCATAGAGATTTTTTTTTAAAGCCGACTATTCACCCCCTCTAGTCGGCATCCTCGACCCTACACCCCCAAGGGATTGTTACCTGAGGAACCTCAGATGACCGTAATAGGTCGGAAAGATTGTCTCTGGGGGCTAGCCACGCACGTACCCACCACCAAGGGTTAGTACGGTTCCTCCCTCTTGCTCTATTGAGGCTGAATAAGCCGCTTCTGTGGACTCACCGTGCCTTCTTTAGCCTACTCCTCCTTCTCCACTGTAGAAGGTTGGTGGTGCAGTGGTGAGTGGTCGCTGCCTTATTTTTTTGTAGCTTGCGCCGGCATTATCGTGGTTTTACCCTGGCAATCACAGTTCTTGGAACAAAGCGCTAATTGGGAGAGCACCGGCTGCCTACTATTATGTCATTGTCGTATGACCCAGTCCGACGGCCCCCTCCTTCTCTGCAGCGGACGTCGTTTCCGTGATTTCCCCTCATTTTCTTTCTTTCTTTCCTAGGTGCTTCTTGCCTCCTCTTTTCTTTCTTTCTTTCCTAGGTGCTTCTTGCCTCCTCTTTTCTTTCTTTCTTCTCTGCTTGGTGCTTTCTTTCTTTCTTTGGGTAGTTACGAGCAGTTTTGGGGACAAGTGAAGGATTGAGGAGTGTTTAAGTAGGTTGGGCATATGAGGGAGCAATCGCGAGGTGGACAAAAGGATCGATCGGAGGAGAAGATGGTAGAGAGAGAGCAGACTTGAGAACTTCAGGGGTGGGAGAAGCAATGGATGGGGCGATCAGACATGTACATGGGTTCAATGATGTAACATCCCAGAATTTTACTTCTGAAATAAATAATTTATTATTAAAAATTTTAAAAAATATTTTATTGGCTTATGTGCAATTTGTAATGATTATTCAATTTTTTGTATTTTCTAATATTTTTCATTGATTTTTTTGAATTTTAAAATGCTTTTCCCTATTTTTTTTAAGAAAAAAGTAATTTAAATAATAAAATAATAACAAAATTTATTTTTTTAAAAAAATTATTAAGTTCAAAATATCTCCAGGAATGTCTGTGAAGTTTTCCAAAAATTTTGAACTATATTTGCTATTTTATAAAAGACTTTTTCAATTTTTCAGTAAATATTTAAAACAAAAATTATCTAAATATAAAGTGAACATAATTAAATGCTCTGGATTTTTCTAGAAGTTTTGGAGTTGTTTTATCATTTTTCCATGGTTAAAAGAATTTTCAACATTTAAAAAGTATTTACTGCATATAAATAAAAATATTATTTTATATATAAAATATTTAATTCATGTTTTAATTGATGAAACCATTGTCTCTTAAAATTCCTAGATTTATGATAATTTATTTGCTATTTCCCCCGGTTTAATTGGAATTTTCTCTGACTTTTTAATAGAAAATTAATTGATTTAAAAAATTAATTAAATCGGTTACTGTTCACATTCAATTCGACCTAATCTGCCTCCTTTGGCCCACCCGTCGGTTGCAGTACACCCATGCTACAGTGTACCCGCATTAAATACACCCATTTCATTTCATTTAATTACGACGAACCGTTACTGTTTCGGCCATAACTCCGACAAGCGTTTCCTGATGATTCGCTAGTCCGATTGCCCTAGAAATTGGATCACAACTTCCTCTTGTCATTCTTCGCGCCCTTAGCTTTGATTTTTTTTTTTACAATCCATCCTCCGGATCTCCCAGCACAAATCGTTCTTTTCGAACTCCAGCAAACTTTTGGCAAGCTCTCCCGGCCATTCTCAACCTCCATTCGGCCAAAAAAATTTACTGGAACTTCCACTCGGTATCCGCTACATTGGGTAAAATCAAAATTTGAAAATTCTCACCGGAGCACCGCCGTCAACCCATTCTTCTTCAAGTCCGGCGAGAAATCAATTTTTTGGATTTTCAGCATTTTATGTGAGATTCAAAAGGCCAGATCTCCTTCGTTCTAAGTCTGATTGACCTTATTTTTCTTTCTAAATTCATATAAAATTATACTCTGCCCATTTTTGCCAATTTTGTATTTTATTTGAATTTATTATTTTATTTGAATTTAGTTTTCGGAGAGCCAAAAGGACTTGCAACCGATGATCTTGATCACCAACCCTACGATCTAGGCAAGTTACACCCTTAATCATGTTGATCCAAAAAATTTAAATTTAAATTTTATTTAAATTATTGCATGCATAATTTTTTATAAGTTTAATTTAAACCCCATATTTAAATGCTTAGTTACTCTTAATTGTTATGACCCCATTTCACTTTGATGATTCATATAGTTTATCACTTTAAGAAAAATCACACTAGTTGGTGCATTAATACATTATTGATTAGTGCTATATAGTAACTGGCTTAGACAGCTTAGACCTGAATTTAAGATGTTTTTGGAAATTTGTGCCAAACAAATATTTTTATTGGAATAAAGATATTCCTTGGTATCGGCGTACCAGGGAATGTATGAAAAGTAGTATTGTTAAAAATAAATTAAAAATGAGATTTAGACCGGGTAAGAGTTGGTTGTCAAGTGGCAACATGGATTTTGGGTTTGTGAAAAGCTCGCCTAGTCAATTAAGGATTGATCTGTGAGCTGTTGAATGTAAAGTACAACCGTTTTACCACAAGTCTGGTATGAGATAGACCTGCATAACTAATTGCAGCATTCCCTTGACAGTCATGTCACTGGTTGTTTCTATGGCACAAGAGGGGGTTTTTGAATTGGGCTTTCTAACCCATCAGCAGTGGAATATTAGCGAGGCACGACTACTTTGGAATGGCGCATTGTAAAGGCCTTGTCATGATCTCTTTGCCACATACCTAAGGAAGTGTGTTAATTGCATGTCAACAAGTGTTGATCATGTCATGTGGGTAAAGTTGTAAAACCTCTGCAGAGTTAAAACTAATTAATTAACCGCGCCCGCGATCATGGGCATGCCAAGCAAGCCTTTCACGAATTAGATTTTGATGTTTCCAAAAATGACTTGAAAAAGATGATTTCAGATGGAGTGATTTCGTTGATTGGGAAAAAATTGGGTTAGCTCCAGAATGGATTCCTGTATTGAAAGATTTCTAAAAGAAAATCTTTCCTATCTAAAATTATGCCTTTAAAAAATCACATAGAATATTGAAAAACTTGCTTTATGCAAAATTCAACCATATAGTCTTCCTTTGTCAACTTTACCTTAAAATGCATCTCCCGTGTAACTTGCGGAGTACTTTTGTACATACTCACCCTTGCTTACTCTGTTGATTCAGAGGAGGAGTCCTACGATGATGAGAACCAGGATAACTAGGCCGCTGCCCCTGTAATCTTTCATTTGGCCTGCGTGCCAACTATAATGTAGACTCTGATTATTATTAATAAAATACGATAGATATATTTTTGTTATCATCTTTGTTGTGTGTACTAGTTTTTCCTAGGCTAGTACAATATACATGAAGGATTTTAGAAGAATTTTTCTGGGATCCACCAAATGCCAGCTTTAATTGTTTCATCAAATAAGATTACCAAGTACTCCCTCCGTTTCTTTTTATAAGGCGTATTTGGTTTCGTTAGGACAAGGCTTTGACCAACAATTACTCTATTAGCATATAATTTTTATGACACAAAATTGATATTAGCAGATTTGTATTCAAAAGTACTTATATATAATTATGATTTTGTATTGCATAAATGATATATTAATGAAGTAATCGTTGGTCAAAGTCTTGTTCTAACGAAACCAAATACGCCTTATAAAAAGAAACGGAGGGAGTAATGAAAGACTTGATCATTGAACCAGCCTAGCCCAATCGCTGAAGTAAAGTTGCCGAGAGCCTTGATCAAGTCCGTTTTAGGCCCAGTTTGTCCAGGGCTCCAACATCTGAGCCCTGCAAGTTGGCTTCATGAGTGCTTTAAAGACTCCATTCATCCATTCCATTGTGTGCTTTTTGCTACTAAGGGCATTCCCAACCCTCCACCTCAGCTAATGTCCATAGAATTAATTACGTTGCCAACTAAGCAAAAATCTGATGTGGCATAGGAATTAAGGAAGTGAGAGAAGGAAAAACAAAGAAACCATGTCTCATGCAAGAAACTGGGTTGACACGGTCACCAAAGCGCAAGAAACCAGCAAAATCTGCATTGGACATTTCTGCACGCTGATCAAGGTGTGTTTGTGGTGCATGCATTGGTTTATTGCTCATGCATTAGTTTATTGTTCTCTCTCTCACCTCTAGACACTGCTTATGGAAACTATGGGTTGTGAAACTATACATTGATTTATTACTCTTTTTTCCCTCTAGACACTGGTCGTGGAAACTATGGGTTGGGACTGCCCTAAATGCACTGACTTTGATGTTCCCCTCTCATCTAGTCATCCTCGATTCCTCGCGCCCCTCTCTCTACTCGCCAATCAACCAAGTAAGACAAGCTCATTTAATCGTTCTCCGGTGGAAGGCTAGCTGGATATCTCATTCCCAGCCGAGGAGAAAGGCTACTTCAATGGCTCTCCACCAGCAATTAGAGAGGACTAGTGTGATTTGCGCGCTACGCCGCGCCGTAGGGCCTAAGCAGACGGAGTTGATCAAGAGCAGTAAACAAAGGAGTTGTTTGATGGCATTTAGGACAACTATAAACCAATATTTGTCTGAGGAATGGAGCAGGAATTTCCTTACTATAGATACTAAGGTGCATCTAAGAGTAATAACATTTAGAATCTACAATATGCAAGACCTTACTTCAACAACTCTGTATTCATCCTACAATAGAGCTGACTTTTTTGTTTGAGCTGATAAGATACTGCTTAGGTCCTTGTCCTGAGTAAACAGAAAGAAGCATTATTTAGCCAGCCTTTGGCCTTAACAAAACATCCAAAACTGAAAACTATTAGGACCATCTAAAATTAGAATAAATGGACGATAACCTAAATATCATGAAATAGCATCGCTAAGAGCATACATGATCATCTGGATAAAAATACAAAGAAGGCCAAGAAGCAAAATCTAAACTGATCTAGTCAGTATTCATAGAGTTTAGTGAATAGACATAAAAATATGTGAACTCTACTTCGGTACATGAAGGTTAGTCGCTAAGTTCTAATCAACAAACAAAAGCTGGGGCAGAAGGCAGAACCTGATGATTACTGACAGAGATACGATGAAAGTCAGAAGCAACCGCTAAAACCAGACCTCTTCAGGACTAACATCAGTTGAAAGTTTCCAATACAACCTCTGAGCTAAATCTCCTAGTTGATAACCTTCTTTCAGAGCAAGAAGCTTACACAGCTTCACTCTTCATGAGCTCGTCTTGGCTGAGGATGAGTACCATCTTGCCCAGTAAAGCACATCATGACAACGAGAAGAGCAACGACAAATATAAAGATGTATAACGAGTTCACGCTGACAAGAGAGTTTGGGAAACCCATGAAGCAAGGGCCATTGACTTTCTTCTTCGTTGTTCTTCCTGCTCTATATCCTTGAAGGAATTGGCTAACTTGGGATGCTTGGTCACCTTCTTCTAACTTCCCTGAACCTTCTGCCTACACCAAGAAGCATTTTTAGTCAATTACAGGACATAATGAGTTGATCCTGATTATCTAAGCACAAATAGCAATTGATGTTTTAATATAATGAGTTGATGCTGATTATCTAAGCAGAAATAGCAGTTTATGTTTTAATAATGCTTTAGTATTTTTTTTTAAAAAAAGATATCAAACATATAGGAATGGACAAAACATATCGCTTCAACAAATTTGACATAACCAATAGGAGCATGCCAGATTGCCAGAAAATAGGGATACATTAACGATTAATCAGAGGAAGGTTGTTTTATTAGGATGCTGGTACATGAATGGACCACTGAGTAAAGTGTTTTGCTTACTGGTTCATACTCCTCATTTCTATTCCACACTATTAGCTTTGGCAGCTGTGAGCTCTTGGAAACCATCAAAAGTTTCCACGAACTCCTCCCATTGTTTGACTCCAACATATTCAAACACCAAGTCACAGTTCGCAATAGCAGCAGACCTTAAAACTTATACTAACTGTGAAGAATTTTCATCTTTTTCATCCTCCAAAATTGCGAGAACAACTTTCCTGTCATCGTCATTTGACATTTTGAGTGTCTCTGTGTTGATGGAATTATGGGGACAATCAAAGGGGGAAGGGATTGTCGTATAAAGTCTTCCAAAAAACTTCCTGTGTACACAGAAGAAATCATCATTTGCCACCATCACAAACATGGGAAAATAATATTACGATAAGTATATATGTCCGGTCAGCCTAACTGGACATAAGACGAAATATGAAACTTTGAATTACTTCTCAGATTAGTATCAAGAAAATAGAAACTGTAGAATCAAGAAAGGAATAAAATAAAGTTGCCTCACAATTACCTTCAAAAGGGTCATAGAATACACTTTGTTCTTTATACTTTGGATGAACTGCAACCAGTGCCAGGGCCTTATCAAAATCATACGCCGCCACGATGTCCTCAAAAAAATCTTTTGCAACAGCAAACCAAGCTCTTTTCTTGTATTTCCCTCCATAATCAGCGATCAACGACTCACCCCAAACCCAATGAATATTGGAAAGCTTGTACCAGCATTCCCAACAAAGCTCTTTATTGCAGAGTCCGACTCGAGAATAGAAACATCAGGTGCACATTTCTAAAGTAAATTAACAGATTCTGGACAAATCAACAAAGGAGTGCCTATGTATCCATGACAACGATGGTTATAAAGTTGAAACTATGACAAAAACTTCAGATAAAGGAGAGCATGTGTATCCATGACAACGATCGTTATAAAGCTAAAAATCTGGATATTAGAATTGGTTCTTAATTTTCTGGGCAAAATTGAACTCATATGTCACTTGTTTCATACTTTCATGTTCCCACATTGACCGTAGGTGTCCCCACCAAATCACTGCAAAAAGATACATAGTAGTGCTTCTATTCTCTCTCAGGAACTAAATTGCAGAAATCATAAAGCAATGTTGTTAGAAGTGGAGTAGTGGGTGGTTGCAAATCAAACCTTTAATTTAATGTGCTTTAAAATGTGCTTTTTTTCACTTTTGGGGAGAGCATAGAACTATAGAAGCACTACTCAAAGTTCAAATATAAAATGTATATCCCCACCAGCCTCAAGGGTATCAAGATTATTTTTGAGGAAGTTACTACAGCCATGGTAAGAAAGCTGGATCATGTTATCAAGGTTTCCATTAAGCAAATGTGCCCAATGCTCAACAGTGTTAAGTTATGTCCAATAATAAGAATAGTCTTGGAGTGGGAAACTCACAGCATCTTCCATGCTTGCACGCCAGCCTTGCATAGACGAAAGATCAAATTTAAGATTGTCATTTTCCCCATCTTCAGATAGTTTATCCGTTTTTGGAGAACTGAGGTAAATTCCCATCTTGATGAGCTGCACTTAGAGAAACTTATCTCATAAGGAGAGAAATCTATGTATCACCAACAAATCGAAATACAACAGAAAATTAGACACCGGAAATTAATCCGGTCACCAAATGACACCTACACCAGTTGGCACACTTGTCAACAGAGAAAGATAAATACCACTGGCGTACGGATACCAAAGTTATATCAAGTAGCCCTGAACCTTCTTAACAGCATTCCAATGCATCTTAAATCTCAAACCTCGTTCCCTGATATTCAAGCGAAGAATGTAAGTTATCTCTTCAAGCGGAAGAGGGGACCCAGTTATATTGAATCACCTAATAGTATCATATTGGTTAAATAAGGCACACACAACATATCATACTGCTATAACCAATGAGGCTAGGAGAGAGGAATCATAGATGAACATACATGCAATCGCTATTATAATCATTGGACAACTAAATAAAAGAAGGAAGACATCACTGAAGAATCTAAGCTACCTCTGGGGAAAAAATACAGAAACCAGCGATACTGAATTACCTAACAGTATCATACTGGTTAAATAAGGCCTGCATAACATCTGGTAATGGTCTAACCAATAAGTTTAGTAGAGAGGAATCGCTGGGAAATATATATGCAGTCACTACTATAATCGTAGAACAGCTAAATAAAAGAAGAAACACAGTATGGTTAAAATAGGTGAAGGAAACAATAACGCAGGATTTATATAGCGATCGGAAAAACGTAGAATAAGGGAAGGCCAAAGCGCTGCAGAGAATGGAACCTGGATACATACTGATATAGCAGAAAATGAACTCAGCCATATACACAAACTGTCACCGACAAAACAAACTAAGAAACAAGTAATATAATCCGTGCACAACGTAAATAACTATATAGAGCAAGACATGGCCAAAGAGCTGCCGAACCGAAAGACATGGTAAACATATATAAAGGCAAGAATAAAAACTGATGAATATACCCAAGATTTACGAAGCCATATTATCAACCATAAAAGAATATATATGTAACAGATGTCTTAACTGCTTAATAGCTATATAAAACAAGAAACACGGCATGCTTTAGATGGGGCACAGGTGCTGCTGTTCTTGCGGCATCAACCGGAGACGACCATACGGAAAGGGCAAACGTGAAAGCAACCGCGGCGACGGAGGAAACAAGGGGGAAACCCAAGTTTTGGAGAAGACACCAATTTGGGCAAACGTGAAAGCAACCGCTGTTAAAATGATTTCATGCAAAATCGTAAATCTTAAAGAATCAGATTTAGCGATCTGATTTTTCATGATGCTCTTGTTGTCCCCTGCCGCATTCCCCGCAAGCTCCACCACCTGGCAGAACGACAGAAACCAAGAATCAGTTACCATGAGATTGCGAAAATCCAGAGCAAATTTGGAATCTCCTCGTGGCCGGCGAGGGAGACCCTCCCCTTCTTGAAGACGGAGGGCTCGAAGTTGAGGGACGGCATGGTGGCGCCGACGAACGGCGGGGCCGACAGCATGGCGGTGACCACTCCGCGGCGGCTGCCGGAGGCGGACGCGGCAAGGACTCACGGGGGCTGGGTGGCGGGGAGCTTTCCACGCCGGGAGAGGGAATCGGGAGGGAGGAGCCGTTCGGCATGGCGATGGAGGCGGAGGGCGACGGTGGCACGGGTGCGGGGAGCAGCGGCGGGGGCGAGTTCGGCGCGGGTGCGGGGAAAGGGGTGAGGGCGACGGCGACGCGGGTTCGGGGGCGGGGGCGAGCGCGGGCTAGGTCTTGCTGAGGAGACGCGACGAGCCAACGGGGATGCGTGGAGGACTCCGTAGCGATGGATTCGGTGGAGCTTTACGGGCTGGTCCTCTAGCAGGCGTGAACGACGGCGATGAAAACAGGAGCCGAACGCAAATACGAAGACTCACCGGGCTCTCCTCGCGCAAGGCGCCGACGTGGACACGCCTTGGGCTCGCGAATTCCTTCCCTTATAGGGAATGTTAATATTATCTCATGTCGCTGCCAGAAGTCAAAGGAATCTTATGGCGATGGCATACACTCTGAAGAAGGGGGTTGCACCTAGATCATAATCTCGGAGGGTCTCTGGCGGGCGGCGGACAAGTACCTGTTGACGTTCCTAGATTAAGGGAGGAGCGCGCCCGAGTCATCGCTACACTGTTCATCGCAATGTTCCAGTGAGCATTTAGTCAGCACGATAAAGCGGGGCGACGTGGAGTGGGTCGACGATAAAGCCCATCCTACATAGTGCACACACTCTGACAAGGACGCTGCCATTGTCGATTGTTTCAGGATGTTGAGTGATAGGTCCACCCACGGGGTGCACCCGGACGATGTATGCCGATCGAGTCGTGCAGTGATAGCAATATTAGGCTAATACACTGACGACGACCCTAGCACGAGGCAAATGGCGAGGACGGTGCCCTCGGCCTGCGACTGTCAATATCTTTTTAAATATTTATATTGGATACATAAAAATTATATGTGTAGATTAGTCTTAAAATTTACTTTCGTGGTATTAATTTTGCATTGGATTTTATAAATATATTATAATAGAAAATTAGTGACCAAAGTTGTATTTTGGAGACCGTGTTGATGTCGAAAACGAGAACTATTTGACAGGAGGGAGTAGTTGCATGCATGTGGCAATTACTCTATGACTAACATGCATGCAAATTGAAGCCCTCCTTGTACGGGCATATATAGGTAGGGTGACGGGTATGCACGTGCGCCCCTAAAAGTTTGAATAATATCAAGACATCACCGGTGGATCAAATTTGTTGATTTATTTGATTCCGATTTTAGTGGTTTGGGATCTGTAAGACCTTAAAATTCTTTGTATTATACTTTTAGCAAATTTTGAATACATACATACATACATACATACATACATACATACATACATACATACATACATATAGGAAAATGGTTGCGTACTCTTGGGAGTATGTACTCCCACTCTTAATATACTACATAAATGATGTTATTATACTTCTTTATCGTTTTGAGTATACTCTAATACTAATTATAAGATACTCCAAAGTGAGTTTCACGAAAAATTTCATCAAAACCCACACTTTATAGCATAATTTGTTTATATACTCTTTTTATACATGAAAAACAGTATATAGCAAGAAATAAATGGCTCCGATGAATTTTTTTCAACAATGTCGCATTGTAGTATCTTAGAATTATTATTAGAGTATACTAAAAGTGATAAAAAAGTATAACACATTCGTTTAAGTGGTATACTGGATGTGGGAGTACGTACTCCCAAGAGTACAGAATAGGCTTCCTATATATATATATATATATATATATATATATATATATATATAGATTTATGATGTTGCGAAACAATTATACAATACTATAGAGTTATGCATGTGAAATGTACACTCCTATTAAAAATTTTCTAGTTTCACCACAACCTCCTCAAATAATCTCTTTGATGATCTAGCTGCTCGCTTGTTTAATCTCCATGGGACACATCTCAGTCTATCTTTTCCATGTTTGATGTTTGAGCATGTTTTAGGGGAGGAGTGAGCACAGCATATGGCATTCATCAACCTTGTCTATTTTTTTGACGTCACTAATGTCTTGTTACTTAATATCGATTGTTATGCTATGTCATGTTGGTATAGAAATAGTTGCAAAATGAATAAACAACAAACGGGAACTCTTATTATGCATGCCAACTATAGAATACTAGTATATTGCCCGTGCTAACGCTACGCCGATATTTGGTAATACAATTCAAATAAGCAAATGGTGTTATATGTTTTGGCAATAAACTGTACTAAAATGTGCACAAAAGAAAGATACAGAAAGTTATTATATCGTTGATTACACAAGCAAGTGCATAAAGTAACATAGGAACTGTTTATCATTAAAATCCATCTAATCCCTGATACGCTTTTGGATTTCCCGTATAACTTCATGAATGTTGTCTTTCGATTCATTCTCATTGTAGTTCAATAGGCTTATCAGCCTCAACTTCCTGAGCCTTGTTACTCGAAATTATTGCCACCATAAGCTGTACTTGGTGATGCCTGTCCAGAGGACCCACCAGAGACAACATTAGGTGTAGAAACATAGTGCTTCATCTTGCTTGAACCTCCAGGATTCCATGCTAATTTTATACCACGCCTTGCAAGAGCACCTTTTGACATCTGTAGTAATCGGCTAAACTTGACGTACTGACATTAGTTATTAGTTATAGCTTAACAGTGTCTACTATAATCATTAGACTGTAGTAACATATGGGTTTTGTATTTTCTTCAAGAAAAAAAGAGAGTTTTGTAGCAATTGCATGACTAAACTGGAAAAACTTAAGTGTTCCTATATATATTGCAGCTAATTGCTACAAATCATATATGCTGATGCTAAATGAGTACAAACTTGCTATTATATGTTCAGGTACAGTAAGTTTCACCATATACTCTACAATTACCCCCAAAAAATTCTACATGGAACAGCATCAAGATTATTTACAATAAAAAAGGGAGCATTTTTGAGCTGGCTTAGTGGAGCTAATAAATGTGCAAACTGCAAAGTGTTAAGCATCCTGAGCAACTAATATGGTAATATACGAAAAAGACATCAATCAACAGTAGAACAATGGTAGCTCGCTTGAATCTAAGGAGGCCAAATACAGATATATGTTATTAATTCCAAGAACTGCCCCATGCCCCCATGACATTACAGTAGCCTTAGAATTTAGGGTGGTACATCCCTATCATCTAAAAAGATACGAGTGCTTAGTGGATACTGGCTAGGATAACTATGTAAAATTGTATAATGGGTAAAATTTAGTCACATCGAACAGCAAAATTTTCAATTTTGCCAAATACGCACTTCAGATATTAGTAAACTACAAAGCACATCAAACACAGAAGCTCACTGAATTATAGGATCGATTGCGTAAATGACAGGATCAAAGTTTGGCCTTTTTCGGAGGCAGGAAACATCATGCTATTATAGGTTTTATGAGCTCAAGCAATAAAGAAATTCCTTCCCTCACTTTGGTGGGGAGAGAGGTCAACAAAGAACAAGTGGAGGATATCGCAATAACTTTTCTCCACGACTCTTCAGGATATTGAAGAAGGTGCATTGTATCAGTATCTCTAAGTGACCATATTGTATTGCACAGTGCTGTGTCTCCACCCAACAGTTCTGATATCTACAATAGAAAAAAATATATATGTAAACAGAACCACTCTTAGATTTACTCAATGGAACAAAATAGTATTTTCAGACTCACCGTGTAACCATAGAATTCCAAGGTATTACAAAGTTTGTAAGAAACTTGCAGGCTAGGTTGTGACTGCAGAACTTGCTCAACACGAACCTTAAATGGTCGGCATGCCCCTTCAAATATTCTATCAAGAACAAAAGTTATATCAGGCTCTCCTTTGGAGGAATCAATTTCTCTTACAGAATGAGGATCAAATAGTTGGACCACTGTCAGTTATCGCATCCGGATCAAGCAATGCAACTATAAGCTCTCTTTCAGATGCCAGTGCCTTCACAAATTATAGATCAAAATTTTAGAAGGGCTAAAGAAATATCTTAAAGGTACACATGCATGATGCATTTGTACGCACTATTTGAAATGAGAATAAGGAATGAAACAATAAATTAACTCGTCACTTATTGATTCCAACACTATGACTAAGGATAGAGCAAGGGAAACACCGATGCAAATGCACCCCAAAGATATCACCTACATAACGAAGAGGATCATGAGCATGCACTTCTATTGGTCTTGGGAGCCCTCCGGGTCCACCTCTAGTAAGAGCACTTATAAACCGCCTGAATAAGGCATGATGCCTCATATTGGCAACCTGTGGATGCAGATCACTCACTGTCAGATATCATTTGAATTAACAACAACTTTACTATGTAAAAGATAAATTTACGGTAATGTCACTATGTAAAAGGTATGGCATACCTCTTCTGCACAGTACTTAAATAGAACAGACCTTTCCTTTAGGCAGCGAACCGCCTTCTTCAAAAGTTCACTTACTTCAGGATTGTCACTATCGCCTAATTTTTTACATTCTCGCTTGAACCCACGAGAAAAAGAAGGAAAAATGAATTACACCACTTGAACATCAAATATCAAGAAAACATCTATACTACAATGCCCTCCTATATAGAGTCCAGAGAAATCCATCCACTTCAATCTTCCCATTACTCATTGAACAGTTACATCAAATCATATCCTCAAACTGATTATTGGGAAATTTACCAACACTAAGCTCTCAAACTTGCCTTCAAAGGATATAAAACCAAAACAGTATGGTTAGGCAATATATCTTTGCCAAAGTGCTGGTCTTCTTCTCACTTAGGCCCTGTTTGTTTGGGCTTTTCACCTACTTAAAAGCCAAAACCTAAACAAATAGGTGCCTTTTTATCTGGGCTTTTTCAAAAGCCATAAGCCTCCATATAACTAAAAGCCAAAAGCCACCGGAGAGGTGCTTTTATGGTTTATCGAGTGTTGGTTTTAGACTAATGCCACTAAAGTTAGGGTAAAATACCCACATCTACCACAAATAAAAGCCGGTTGCTTTTAAGCTGTTTAAGCCCAAAAGTTGGCTTTGAGTTATAACTTAAAGCCAAAAAACCTAAGCCTAAACAAACATGGCCTACCTAGTAGCAGGCAAAAGGATCAAATAGCTTAAACACCTCACTAAACAGTAAACATTGTTGTATGGGCACAAAGATGTAGAGATAAATACAAGTCTTAATGTATATGACATGATGAGCTGTGAGGAAGCTAGGCAGGAGAACACATGCACTGGTCTGGAAATTAATAGGTTGCCGATACAACACAGATACAACCAATTGTCAAGCAAGCAACAGATAACCTTTACTGATAACAATAGAATGGGTTCCTCTCAGTTAAGTAGATTGGCGAGAATGTTCATGAAGATCACAATTCCCAAAATTATACTATCTAAATCCTTTGTTTTCTTTTCTTTCCGGGCACGATCTAAATCTTTGTTGACCTAGAATAGAAGATATATGCACATTTCAAGCACAGTTCAAGTTAATTTGAAATAGAACTGATAATTACCGGTATCCCAACAACCCAGGATTTGGCCGCAACAACAATAGCTTTCCCCACACCATTGCGTCCTTTCGCATCATCTCCAAATCCACCAAGAAGGTAGGCACTGAGCAACCACCCTGCACAAGACCCGACTCTATGAGCAATCCCTTCGTCCAACAGATGGGCATAAACGGGGAAAAAGCGGTGGCATTTTTCTCGACCAGCAATGAACGGGTCGGTTTGTCTTGAAAGTCTCGGCGTCAAGAACAGGTAACCCATGGCTGAACCTTCCTATCGCAGAGAAGACCAGGAGGCAAAGCAAATCTCCGCCGCCAAAAGCCCTACCTTCCCGCCGATGCAAACACCACGGATCAAAGAAACCGAATCAAGCGGATCAAGAAACCGAATCAAACCAAACCAAACACAACGGGAGAACGGTGCGGGGGACATACGCGTAGGAGGCGAGCTTGGACTCAGAATGGCGGCTGCCGGGCTTTTCAATCTGGATGACGCCCTCGAGGCACGATCCTCGGCGGCAAGCGAGGACGGGTTCCTCGGTGGCGAGGCCGGAGGGCCCTCGCGGCGGCGAGGAGAGGCCGGAGGGCCTCGAGGCGGCGAGATATCATGCAGGTTAACCTCCATGCGGTCGCCCGGTGAGGAAGCGGTAGCAGCGGGGGCGGTGTAAGCGCGGTGGAAGGAGGAGCGGCTCGGCGAGCACGGCTGGCGAGATCGTCGCGAGGGCGCGGGGGACGAGGGCGAGCGCGAGGAATGCAGGTCGGCGAGGAGATGGGATGGAGTTGAACCTTGAAGCCGTGGAGGATGCGGCGCCGGATTTTGGAGGACGGAGGCGCGTCTGAGGCGGTGGGCGAGCGTCGCCGATGAAGGAATCGCGACAATGAGGAAGCGGCTTCGACGCAACGCATGTGGGTTTAGGCGCGACAGGGGCGGCCGCCACGCTGGGATCGGGGCGCGATTGGGGCCCACGTTGATTGGGATGAACCGGATGATTTGGTCCATCAGATTTGATGAAGTGATGTGAGAAAACATCTTAGCGCTTGATTATGAGGAAGGGGGATTTTTAGGTGCACGTTTTGGGGTGAACAAAGAAAAGGTATCCTCTGTGGGGGCTGAATAGTGTGTGCATGTAGAAAAAAATTAACTGGTAAATTATAAAGGGGTAAAGATTGGATGCGACCCAAATAGGTTGGGCGCCTCTACGAAAGGTAAGAAAGAGGGGGGGGGCTATTGTGCATGTCTTGTTACTTGAGATCGATTGTTATGCTATTGACATGATAGTATAGAAATAGTTGCAAAACGAATAAACAACAGACGGGACACTGATTATGCAGGCAGTGGCGAAGCCAGAAAATTCTAAAGGAGGGGGCCAAGAATGAAGTGAACCTTCACTAATGATTGATATTCAAAGTTCAGTATATAATAAGTACAATATGTAGCACTTGTAACTTGTAAGGATTTATGAATGAAAATGTACCACTAATTATTTCACATAAGGCGATAGTTGATATTTGCGAGTCCTTATGTTCTGAAAATGCTATAAAATATCTTCAATGTCTTTCTTTGCAAACACATCTTGCTCAATATAACAAATCATGAGATCATTTAGCCAATCGTCACTTATCTTATTACGTAAATATGTGTTGATAATCTTCATTGCCGAGAAAGCCCTTTCAACTGTAGCTGTGCCCACCTGTAAAATAAGTGCTAATTCAATCGGTCGATAAACTAATGGATAAACCACACGCTTCTTTGTTTGAACCATCTTCACAGCAAGATTAGCAAGATCATCACAACTTGACAATCGTCTCTTCTCATACCAAGAAGAAACAAGTGAAGTTGTTCTTCTAGAATCACACGATCGGTTGTCGAGAAATCATCATAGTATATCTCTGAGAGTCGAATAAGATTGCCATGATCTCTGAGAGTCGAATAAGACTGCCATGATCGAAGTTAGAAAATGAATCTGTTGGGTTTAGACAGGCAATGCACTTCAGAAGCTTTGTAGAAGTTTCACTAGACCGACTATCTAACTCAATAGCAAGTGAATCAATCGCAACAAAAAAATATCAACATAATAATAATGATGATAAGTGACAAATTGCCTTTCGTGTCTCATGTGACCTCTGGCATGCTTTCGATCTTCCATATTTGGCACTAAAATTTTCGATGCAACACAGAACCTATTTACTTCTTCCAATAAGGTTTCCCATATATTTTCCCTAAATGTTTTGTAGGCGAGCTTTCACACCAACAAGAAGCACCATTGCATTAATAATATTTTGATCCTTTTGTTGTAAGAAATGTGACAAATCATTAGTCATACTTAATATTTTGATCATGAGATGCAAGATGAACACAAAGTCAAATGTTTCCATTGTTTCCATCAATCAATTTGATCCTTACAACAAAAGAATTTCCTACCCATAATGTGCACCAGCCCTCCTGGCTCCTGATCCTGCTGGGCCAACGATGCCGACCGGGGCTCAAGCCCATCTACGCTCCGCCTATGCATGCAGAGTAGCGATAGAATATTGGACACAATCCAAGTAGGTTGAGGCAAAGGTAAAAAAGGAAACGGGCTCTCTCTCACACACACTTAAGTAAGAGGAATCTTGCATTCTCCGTATAATGTTGTACACAAGTTACGTATGAAATGTTCCACTTTTTTCATGGTGCTTACTTTTTTTCATTTTTTTATTTTGCTTACTTTTTTCATCGCAATATTTTGAAGTAACTACAGACATTTTATTGCACGATAGCAACTAATTGAACTATGCCACCGCTACTTCGATGATACACGAATGTTCTACAGGCCACCATTCTTAAGCAACTTACAACGATATATGACAGCATTCGTGTTAACCTATCACTGATTGTGCTAGTTTTTTTCCCTTATAATCAACATTTTTTTCGATTCTTACATAAGTTAACTGTTTTCTGTGTAATTCCTGTGCTATAAATGGGTCCTGACATAATTCTCAATTCGAGCCTGAAGTGAACTCTGCTTTGAACCGGTACCCAGAGCAAATTTCGTCCTTCCACGAGGTCCAAAGCGGAAAAACCGACCGTGTGAGAGGGAGGAAAGGGGAAAAAAAAACGAACTCACACGAGCACAATACAGACTCGGGCAGAGAGGGGAGACCTCGACCTCCCCCATCCGGCCGTCCCACCCCCTCCCTCCTCGACTCGATCTCCGTCGCCGCCGCCGTCGCCTCCTTCCCCCACACGACACCGCCCCATCCTTCCAGAACCACCACCTCCTCCTCCGGAACCTTCCAGAGCCCTCCTCCCCCCTCCCGATCCCCGATGCGATGCCCCCGCGGCGAGATCGCGTGAGCACGGCGCCATGAATCCCGAGGGCCCCGACGACGACCGCCCCGAGGCGGCCGCGGATTCGGCGCTGCCGCAGGCGCAGCAGCAGCCTCTGGAGTGGCGGTTCGCGCAGGTCTTCGGCGAGCGCGCGGCCGGCGAAGACGTGCAGGAAGGTACGTGCGTGCGTGCTTGCTCCCGCGATGCCGTCGTTCCCGAGATCTGATCGATTTGTGGGGCCCCGAGGCTGCGCCGAGTCGGAGGGTTGTGGTGGGGCGGTGGGGATCGGGAGGGTTAGGTCGAGGTCTCGAGGATCAGTGGTGGTGGGATTGGTTTTGGGGTTGTTCGGGGCCTTGGAGCGTTTGGTTCGTTTTCTCGTAGGGAAATGCGCGCGCTTGATTGCCTTCGGATGACGGCGCGGGGCTTAATTTTGGGTGGTGTTTGCCTAATCGATTTGGATGGTTCTGGTTCGTTGATGGGGGTGCTGCTCTACTAGCGTCGTCCGCGTTGCATGGAGGCTTTGGAGCTGAAATCAGTACTGCCTGTGAATCCCCATCTGTTGGGAACGTGTTTGGGTTTTGTCATGTATAAAAAAGGAATCTTTCCCGAGCCTTAGGGCTTAATAACTCAAGGCTTCGTCTGGGGTTCGAGCAAATTATCAGACATAGGTGTTTGATCTTGTCTTTCAAGGAATGCAGTAAGGTGGTTAAATGATGTGGATTTCGTGAGCTCTATTGTTATAGGAGATAAGGTTTCTCTTCGGACTTATGATGGCTTAGTGGCAATTTGAACTGAATCCCACTGGTGGGTTGGTCACATGAAACGAGAAACCTGCGAGAGGTTAAGTTTCTGTTAGGAGGAGGTTGTACCATTGATTAGCATGATGCTAAGGTTTCTTGTTCCTGTGTGGCTATGGTCCCGCACATGCCGTTGGGTTGCCACCTTGTAGGAAATGCATCGTGTAAGGTTTTGCCAGTAGGATGATTTGGCATTGGCACATGGTGCCTTTGTTCTTGTGTTGGATTTGGATGTATTTCACTAAACAGAAATGTTTCCATTGGGTGATGCCTGTGTCGGCATGCGAGACACTATATACTGTCCATCTGTGAATTTTGTCTTATGCCCATGTCATGTTGGTCCAGTTGTGTCGATTGGATTATTTCTTATTGAGGAAATGGAATCTTTTCATGTACATACCTTGATGCTTCTTGTAATGGCAACTTTGTTTGAATCAGAAAAGTTGATCATTCGATAATTAGCTTATTTGATTTGGGATTTGTGGGATAATTGCTAAATACACTCATATTATATTCTAATCGAACTTTCTGGATTTATCCATTTCCTTAAATAGGTGAATAATCTCTTAGTTTTCTGCTAGCCTAGTTCAAATTGAAATGCTGCCTTGCATGTTGATTCGATATGCTGTTTTGTTTCAGTTGACATCATCTCTGCAATCGAGTTTGATAGATCTGGTGATCATCTTGCCACCGGAGATAGAGGAGGACGTGTTGTTTTATTTGAAAGGGCAGATTCTCAGGATGTAAGCACCATGTAGTTGAACTTTTCATGGTTTTGATTTCAATACTTTGCCCTCATGAAGTCAATCTATTAGCAGAATGCTAGTCTGAGAGAACTGGAGAGACAGGATGTTCCAATTACCAGACATCCCGAGTTCCGCTACAAAACAGAATTTCAGAGTCATGAACCTGAGGTATGTTAATAATCAGGATTCCAGGATCGGTTGTGTAGCCTGCAAAAATTCTCCTATTACCACAAAGCTGATAGTTACAAAATTAAACTAAGAAGCTGGTGTTCTTAGCTCAGAATTTTTTTTTTCCTTAGCTTAGTCATGGCACTATGTGCACTCACTGAGCACAGAATAAAGCATTGCATTACCATGTTCTGTTCTTGTTTCCGTCTTGTTGAAAATTCTGGCAGATTGGAACTTACATCACTGCTGTTTTATGTTTATGTGATTATTGTAGTTTGACTACCTCAAAAGTTTGGAAATAGAGGAGAAGATCAACAAGATCAAGTGGTGCCAGACAACCAACAATGCGCTCTCCCTTTTGTCTACAAATGATAAAACAATCAAATACTGGAAGGTATGGAGAAAAAAATAGCCAGGATTGCTTTTCAGGTTTTCTTGTGCATGTAAATCTCTTTTTTATCCTACTTCATATTTTGTGTCAATCTAGCCCTACCATAGTGGAAGTGGAACTGTATATCGATTGTATGAATTTCAATTTTGATCGCTTTCCATGCTGGTAGGGCGGCATAGGGGTTTGTATTGAACTAGATTTCCCCATTGGTGTAGAAATTTATGAAATTTACATGAACACTGGTCGGTTAGCTGTACAAAGAAACTGGCAATTTTTCTAATTGGAAGACTTATGTGACCCATGTTTTTGCATTTTTGAATCGCTAACTGTTCTTACCAAGTTTCATCTGTCTTGACTTTGTTTACCTATTCCTTTACTTTCTGTACAGGTGCAAGAGAAGAAAATAAAACAAGTTTCAGTTATGAATTTGGACACTTCCCAAAGTGTAGGGAACGGTACCACTGGTAGTGCAAGTACCAGTAGTTCTAGGGCTCCTCTTCCAAATGGTGGATGTTCTGAAAAGTCCAATTGCCTGAACAATGATCTCTTGTTTCCACCTGGAGGTTACCCATCACTGCGTTTGCCTGTGGTAGTTGTACTCAACCTTTGTATAAATGTATATATGTTATCTGCAGAGCATGGCAATTGATCTGCCCTAGCATATGAAGTTGACAATTGACATTATATAATTTTCCATGTCATGCTATGATCGATTTCAAGTTTCCGACTAACTTCACTTCCAACCACATGCAGGTTGCAAGTCCAGAGGCGAACCTTGTTACTAGATGTCGACGTATATATGCTCATGCTCATGATTACCATATTAATTCTATTTCAAATAATAGGTTGGTCTTGCCATGATGTTGAATTTTAACATATTCCATGGGATCCCTTTGCAATATTTTTTCCCATGAGTTCATATATATCTTTTCCTTATGTTTAATTTTCCTTACTCATAAGAAAAAGCTAAAACTAGCCAAACCTATCTTTTTTAAGAATTAATAACTAGTTGACTGTTGACCATCCAAACCTTGTGGGCTGCTCTTCCGTAAATAAATTTTCATGCAAGCATGGTTCATTGACTAAATTAAATAATTAATATGTTGGTGCTGCTACCGCTTCAAATCTTTTGGTCTCTGCAGGTACTGTGCAATCTTTTGCACCGTCTACTGATTGAACCTTCATATAGGCAAACCAAATCTAAGCTGCATTTTTTTAAAAATTCTGTTTTCTGTTGGCTTTTATCACTCATGTACGGTGTACCTGTAGTTTTCATACCCTGTGCAATATTAAGAAGCATGGTATATGTTACCCAAAATATCTATCCCCACGACCTGGCATATATGCACAACTGCATGTATGCTCGCATGTGTGTACTCAATAAATTTTATATCACTACATAACGCAACATATTTCTCCACAGTTTGCGTTCCTGTATGTTTCCAACGACTTCATCAATGATATAATCTGTGGACATTTGCTGATATATTGATCTCTTCTCTTTTAATCCCCAGTGATGGTGAGACATTCATATCAGCAGATGATCTGCGAATAAATCTGTGGAATTTGGAAATAAACAGCCAGAGCTTCAACATCGTTGATGTGAAGCCTTCAAACATGGAAGATCTAACGGGTAAATCACTTGGTCTCCTACTTTATACTCGATGCTCTGTGCTAAACTTTCAATGATGTAGTGCAACTTGCTACAAATTGACTTGAGGAAGGCTTAATTTTTTTTTACCTTTTGTCACAAAGCATTATCATGATGCTGGTGTCACATCGTGACATACTGATATGTGCAGGCCATGCTGGTCTTACATACAGTGAACAACTGAATATTGTTTTTCATCAATATGGTTCTTGTTGTACTGGGATGGTAATTTTCTCTGGTTAGTACTAAAGTAAGAAATTGGATTGGGATATTGTCCCTGATGTTTATGACATTGTTACTTAGCCCTGACTACGTCTTAAATAGGCTATTAATGTTCATATGTTTTGCATGTTATAATGTACTTGTATAGCTCTGAATTTGCATGATGCTTAAATGCCTGTCTTAACTCTTAAATACTTTGTAATACTATCAGCTTGTTCTAGATTCTTTTGTTATATTGGTGCGCTCATAAAATCTACTATTGTCTGCCAAAAGTTCTATTTAGTCTATGAAGATCACATGGCATAGCAGGTGAAGACCATCGTATCATGCACTTATGTAGTTTTTGCGGGTTGTTTGATTGCTAATATAAGAAACAGTAACAATAAAAGACATGCTGTTTGAGTATTATGAATCTCTGTTCATTTAGAATCAGCTTATAATTGGTATGGCGCTAATTAAATCATAGAAGCGCACTTTTACATATCTAATTTGCATGAGTTCTAGCTGTTATGTTTAAAATTCCATAAGGAGCATCTGTTTCCTTTGGTGGAAGATTGGTATGTAAAATTTAGTTACTTTGTGGAGAAGTTACCCAAGTGAACAAAATGCACATTATCCATATCGTCCCATGCTATTTTTTGTTAGGAAGCTAATCTGGTAGTGCCTTTTGAAATCTGATAGGTTCATTTTCTTTACAATTACCTCAAGTCTTGTTTATGATTATTCATGTCCTGGCAATATAAACGATTTGAATTCTGATAGGTTCATTTTCTTCACAATTACCTCAAGTCTTGTTCATGATTATTCATGTCCTGGCAATATGCACTGCATGATATAACTTTGTTGAAATTTCAGAGGTGATTACATGTGCGGAGTTCCACCCAAGTCATTGTAATACACTGGCCTATAGTAGCTCAAAGGGTTCTATCCGACTTATTGATCTGCGACAATCAGCGTTGTGTGACAACCATTCCAAGATGTTAGTAATTCTTCTTGTTCCATATCCTTAACATTTTATCTTTGTGTACTGACTACTGAACAACATTTGGGGGCATGTTTGGAGGGTTGGGAATGTGTACAATTATTTATATTGCTAAAATGTTACAACATGCTTTATCAGTTAACAAGAACATTTAAACAGATTTGAGGAACATGAAGCACCTGGATCAAGATCATTCTTTACGGAGATAATTGCATCAATTTCAGACATAAAATTTTCAAGGGATGGAAGATATATTCTTAGTCGTGATTATATGACTCTCAAGGTTCATTACTTGCTTCTCCACCTTCCTTTATGTTTTTCCCTGGCTTTATATCTTTGTTCAAATCCAAACTACTCGTTGAGTTTTTACATGAGAAGTTGTTGTGTGACTAGGAACTTCTGGTACTTATTTAACTAACAGGAAATAGGGTATCAGACTACTATTCATCTCCTCAATGCCAACCCCCTTATCATTCCACACTGATCTGCCTTTATTGGCTGGTTCACTGCTGCTACTTGTTTGCTAGATATAAGGTCCTGCTTGGCAGAGCTCCAGATCCCAGCTCCACCTCAGATCTGAAACTTGCAGGCTAAAATAAAATGAATTAAGTTTATATTTTTATTCTAAAATGTAAACAAGATGACCTACCTAAACACTCTTAATATATCACGAATCTGATGGAGCTGGTACTCTGCCAAACACCCCCTAAATGTTGGCTTAAACTAGTAAATGTTCAGTGATTTAAATAATCTGGTGCTGCATCTTAAAATATAGTAAAAATTTGAGGTCAGAGTCTTGCTGCCCTGCATTGAAGTTTATGATGTTTCAAGTTCATTTCAACAGTACTAGGTTTATTTTTACGTAGTTGAAGATTGGACCCTTCTGGTTTGAGGTGCATATTTAACTTGTGATTTACTAGAGTTAATTCTCATATTTTTAATTGAAGTTTAATCCCTTTGTTGTTTCTCAGCTATGGGATCTAAACATGGATTCAGGTCCAGTTTCAACCTTCCAGGTCCATGAACATTTAAGGCCTAAGGTGAGATTTTCGTCAACCGAATCTTAACAAAGCAGCCATGTGATGACCAAATATATAAGCTAGTTGTATGATGTAACTTTTTTTCAGCTTTGTGATCTGTATGAGAACGACTCAATATTTGACAAGTTTGAGTGTTGTCTTAGTGGGGACGGACTTCGTGTAGCTACTGGTTCTTATGGGTATTTCATTATTCTCATTTTTTGACTACACTTGCCATGTTATACATAGAAATCCTGTCTGCTAACCCCCCTTTTTTTCTTCTTCTAATGTGTCTTTGAATGCAGTAATTTATTTCGTGTTTTTGGTTGTACACCTGGAAGCATGGAGGCGACCACTTTGGAAGCAAGCAGGAACCCCATGAGGTATGTTAACTTTTTGAGATAACCTTTTAAATTTTATACTTTGTTTTCCCTTCCTCTGCGAATGAGGGCCTGGAGAAGGGTGATGAGGTAGTCAAGTTCAATCAACAAAAATCCAACCAGGAGCTACTTTTCCTTCTCTGTTTGAAATTTATAAAACGCTATTACGCTTTTGTAATTATCTTCAGTTGAAGGCAACTCTTTCAATAGTACTGCCTGCTGCACCGTAGGCCTCTTTCTTTACATTGTATTTGCCATATGAAGTCTTGCAATCACTGGTTCTGTGATTATAATCTGTCTGAGCTTCTTTGCTGTTGCATTTGGGTACCATATAGCCGTCAGTTTGCAAATCCAACGAGGCCCATACGGATGCTGACCTCTTTGGCCCGTGGTGCGCGCAGAGGTGAGTGGTTTCTGTTGAACATTGACTTGGTTATTTCTATGAGATGTAGCACTTGTTTTTTTCACCACTACTGAGATAATATCCTGCAGGTGGAGAAAATCAAGGCGCTGATGCCAATGGAAATTCATTTGATTTCTCGACAAAGTTGCTCCATCTAGCATGGCACCCGACAGAGAATTCTATCGCATGTGCTGCCGCAAATAGCTTGTATATGTATCATGCGTAGAGAAGGACCCAGAGAAAATTAATCGTTTTGGTTTGCTCTCCATGATGGCCCAGGGCCTTTCACATGCAACTGGAGAGAGGGTGCTGAACATTGTCATCAATTCCTCTCATGGGGCCAAAAGAGGCCGTTGATGCCCACAAGATCGCTTTTGTTGCTGTGCTAGCGGACTGCGTCCTTGTTGATTCTTTAGTAAATGTGTAAATTATATTCTAACCATCAAAAGTTTTGGTCCCAAGATGTGATAACAGTTGCCATATATTCCAAAATCATCACTCCAAAGGATGGATCAAAAGATAGAAAGGATTTATTGTGCTAATTCATGTGGTGAAGGACATGAGCAAATCTGCATTGCCAGTACTGAATGATTGATTTATCTTTTGAATGTAATGCCACCTTGGTAGGGATAGTCAGTTATTTTGGAACTTAAATGTCCGAAAGATAGATACTACTGAGTTGTTGTAACTATTTTTCTCCATCGTTCTATTTATTGGACTGTTGAAATAAGTCATCACCAATGTAATTGTGCTCTTGTTTGCGATTTTTAATTGGAACATGTTCGTGGTGCGAACAATGTTAGAACAATTTAGCATATGCAAGAACGAGATCTAAGAACTCACTATGAAGTTCAGTATAGCTTTCGGAATACTTTTGTTATATTCTATCTTTTCTGTTTAATGAAGTGCTGTAGTTCATTAGGTTTTTGACTTTTCTGTTTAAGGAAGTGCGATAAGGTTCATTATGTTTCTGGCTTCTATGTTTAAGGAAGTGCTATGGTTCATTGAGAGTCCCTGTTTCATCGTGTGCATGAATACATGAGTGATCAGCCTAGTCCTTTTGAGATGTTAGTATCCTAAATGAAAAAAAAATAATATCACTTTAACTATGAATCTTTAAGCAGGACCAATCGTGAGAAATTTGATTGAATTCTATAAATTTTTTTACCCAAGTTATGTACAGTAAATTCAGATAAAACTGTGCGATAATCGCTAATGTTCATTTCGGAGTGATCAGTTGGGTGGGCAGTATATATCATGCAAGCAAGCCCTCTTCCATATGCAAGCATTTCTTGAATTCTCATGATCTTGCCGAGAGCCTCGGCACGCCTGGTCTCGAGATCTAAGGTCCCACATGCCTTCGAGATCCAAGGTCCTACACGCACGCTACGGTTAGCTTTTTCTTTTTACTGCTTAGTGTTTTGTTTTGCTTCCGGACGAAGCCGCTCACATTTATATGCCCGTGCGTTCTACGAAAAATAAAATTGATAACGAAAAATAAAGATTAAAAAATAAAAAAATACTATTTCACAAAATCAAACATCTATCTTTAACGCTTCTGTCGACGATTGGAGAACGGGCTCCCGCCGAGCTTACTTGTTGAACAAGGGATCAACCAAAGCCCCTTTCTGCCAAAGGTTGTAGCATCGAAGACGCAGAAGATGGTCCGTTAGAACAGACAGGAACACAAGGATTTTATCCTGGTTCAGGCCTCTCATGATCGAGATAATAGCCCTACATCCAGTCGCCTGGTGGCGTTTTTCTCTATTGAAATGATGGATACAAATACATGGATCTCACCCCGGGATCCCCCTTCACGTGTGTTTTCGGGGGGATTAAATACAGAGCCTCACGCTGTACACAAGGTAACCACCCCCTAGATTTACGCCACGTTTCCATAATCAGTAGTGCCCACGATCCGGGGCCCTTGATCTGCGCAATTAATTTGAATTTGTGGTGGATTGATTGCCATCTTCCTTTCTAGTGGCATGACCGGTCCCCGACCATCCACCCGTAACGGCGTGGCCTTCACGAGCATGGTTGCTCGTGATCGTCGATATAGTCATAGGCGAATGGGTAGACACACATGCTCGGGAGTTATGTTGCTCGGATGGTTTCAGAGCATCTTCTCTGGTCTTTGTCTGGTCGGTAGCCAGGATCTTACGGGGTACAACGGTCTTTTATCGATAGTCAATCCCCGGCTGACCTTGAGAATGCTTGGGGCTCGCTCGGAGTATCGCATCCGAGCTCATGGTTGGGAGTTGCTTTCGGCCGTCAGGCGAGAATGGTCCTTATAGAAAATAGTCTAATCCACATGACTAGTCCCCGAGGCTCAAGTGAGATGGGTTATCTCCTTGAGGCCGAGAAGTCCAAGGAGGGATTGAATTCTTGATGGTGAAGCACCTACCTCGAAATTTGGGCATGAAATGACCAGGAAAAGATTTGACAGATGAGGCAGGCCCACGCTATCACATCCCGAGCGAATCATGCTCGGGAAAAGGTCGGCACAAGCTGCAGAGAGGGAAAATAAAACGCGATCGAACCTCGTCCGAGTATGGATCGGATGCCCAGGAAAAGGTAACTAGCGGATCGTGAAAAAACACATCCGCCGCATCCCATACATGGATCGGATGCACAAGGGAAAGGTAACTAGCAGATCGTGAAAAACACATGTCGCCGCATCCCATGCATGGATCGGATGCACAGGAAAGGTAACTAGCGGATCGTGAAAAACACATGCCGCCGCATCCCATGCATGGATCAGATGCACATGGGAAAGGTAACTAGCAGACTGTGAAAAAACACATGCTGCCGCATCCCATGCATGTATCAGATGCACAGGGGAAAGGTAACTAGCAGACTGTGAAAAAACACATGTTGCCGCATCCCAAGCATGGGTCTAATGCTCGAGGAACTGACAGACGAGCCAGGCTCGAAATGCCGTGATCCTGGACATGGACCAGGCGTCCAGGAAATGTAACTAGCGGTCGTGAAAAAACACATCTTTGCCGCATCCCATGCATGGATCGGATGCACAGGGAACTAGGCATGGATCAGACGCCTAGGCTACTAGCGGTGCGGCGGACTCACATTGCCACATCCCGAGCATGGGTCTAATGCTCGAGGAATCGACGACGAGCCAGGCTCGAGCCGCATCCTGGACATGGACCAGGCGCCCAGGGAAATAAATCAGAGGACTGTGCTCAAACGCAGAGCATGCTCGGCGCAGAACACAAACCGCCTCCGAGCCGTAACGCTGCGCTCTGAGGAATGATCGCGCCGAGCGCAAGACGCGTCCGGCGCGGAACAGAATCCTCGAGCCGAAACGCTGCTCTGAGGGGGAGAGACTCGCGCCAGAGCGGCGGCGTGCTCGCGCTGAACAGAACAGCCTCGAGCCAAACGCTGCTCTGAGGGAGAGACTCGCGCCGAGCCGGCGGCACGTTTCTCGCGCGGAACACGACTAGTCCCCGAGCCAAACGCTGCGTTTCTGAGGGAGAGACTCGCGCCGAGCCGGCGCGTGCTCGGGCGCGAACAGACTAGTCCCCGAGCGAAACGCTGCGGCTTGAGGGGAGAGACTCGCGCCCGAGCCGGCACGTGCTCGGCGCGAACAGAATTCGAGCGAAACGCTGCTCTGAGGGGAGAGACTCGCTAGCCGAGCACGTGCTCGGGCGCGAACAGACTAGTCCCCGAGCGAAACGCTGCGGTTTCTGAGGGAGAGACTCGCGCCTGAGCCGGCGCGTGCTTTCTGCGGAACACGACTAGTCTCCGAGCCAAACGCTGCTCGGAGGGAGAGACTCGCGCCCGAGCCGGCACGTGTCCCGCGCGAACAGAATCCCTCGAGCGAAACGCTGCGTTTCTGGAGGGAGAGACTCGCGCCGAGCCGGCGCGTGCTCGGCGCGAACACGACTAGTCCCCGAGCTAAACGCGTGCTCGGAGGGGAGAGACTCGCGCTCGAGCCGGCACGTGTCTGCGCGGAACAGAATACCCCTCGAGCTAAACGCTGCTCGGAGGAGAGACTCGCGCCGAGCCGGCACGCGTTTCGGCGCTGAACACGACTAGTCCCCGAGCGAAACGCTGCGTTTCTGGAGGGAGAGACTCGCGCCGAGCGGCGCGTGCCCGGCGCATGAACAGAATAGTCCTCGAGCCAAACGCTGCTCGGAGGGAGAGACTCGCGCCGAGCCGGCGCGTGCTCGGCGCGAACACGACTAGTCCCCGAGCCAAACGCTGCTTTCTGAGGGAGAGACTCGCGCCCGAGCCGGCACGTGCTCGGGCGCGAACACGACAGTCCCCCGAGCGAAACGCTGCTCGGAGGGAGAGACTCGCGCTCGAGCCGGCACGTGTCGCCATGAACAGAACAGTCCCCAGCCGAAACGCTGCGTCTGAGGAGAGACTCGCGCCGAGCCGGCAAGTGCGTGTTTCGGCGCGAACACGACTAGTCCCCGAGCGAAACGCTGCTCGGAGGGAGAGACTCGCGCCGAGCGACGTGCGTCTGGCGCGAACAGACTAGTCCCCGAGCGAAACGCTGCGTTTCGGGAGGAGAGACTCGCGCCGAGCCGGCGGCACGTGCCGCGAACAGACTAGTCCCCGAGCTAAACGCATGCTCGGATGGAGAGACTTCGCGCCGAGCGCCGCTCGCCGCGAACACCGGCCGCCTCTCGAGCGAAACACGTGCTCGGAGGAATAAGAGCGATTTTCGAGATATAACAAGATCAATTCCGAGTGCAATGCCCGTCCGATGTGAAGAAACACACGTCCGAACTAAAAATTTACTCAGTCTGGTCGGCGAAAAGCTCGCTTGGGCAAGAGGATGAAATTTGCGCGGCGAAGAACTTGCTCGGCGCGAAAGCAACGACTTCGCCTAAGCCTTTGTTTGCTTGAGGTAACGAACTTTTCTTTTACGCATCTTACCTTATCATAAGTTGTGCAATATCGGTCATCGATTTGGAAGATGGCGTCTTCGATTCCTTTGGCAAAGAATACGTCGATCCTCACTGACGGCGCCCGGTATCGGCGATTGGAGAACGGGCTCCCGCCGAGCTTACTTGTTGAGCGAGGATCAACCAAAGCCCCTTTACGCCAAAGGTTGTAGCATCGAAGACGCGGAAGATGGTCCGTTAGAGCAGACAGGAACACAAGGATTTTATCCTGGTTCAGGCCTCTCATGATCGAGATAATAGCCCTACATCCGATCGCTGGTGGCGTTTTCTCTATTGAAATGATGGATACAAATACATGGATCTCACCGGGATCCCCTTCACGTGTGTTTCGGGGATTAAATCTGAGCCTCACGCTGTACACAAGGTAACCACCCCTAGATTTACGCCACGTTTCCATAATCAGTAGTGCCCACGATCCGGGCCCTTGATCTGCGCAATTAATTTGAATTTGTGGTGGATTGATTGCCATCTTCCTTTCTAGTGGCATGGCCGGGTCCCGACCATCCACCGGGTATGGCGTGGCCTTCACGAGCATGGTTGCTCGTGATCGTCGATATAGTCATAGGCGAATGGGTAGACACACATGCTCGGGAGTTATGTTGCTCGGATGGTTTCGAGCATCTTCTGCTTGGTCTTTGTCACGGTCGGTAACAGGATCTTCACGGGGGTACAACGGTCTTTTATCGAGATAGTCAATCCCCGGCGACTTGAGAATGCTTGGGGCTCGCGCTCGAGTATCGCATCCGAGCTCATGGTTGGGAGTTGCTCGGCCGTCGGGGCAGAATGGTCCTTATAGAAAATAGTCCAATCCCCGACAGCTTCGTTTCTTGCAAAAGTTCGCTAATTAAAGCAACGCTTCATTTCTTGCGTAGGGCAATTAAGCAGGGCAATTAATGTGACGTGGGAAGAAACTCTCACTTTATATAGTAGAGATGATTATAATTTCGAGCAAGCCGATCACATCAAATCAACTAACAAGCACCAAGTAATAGAAGTTGCTCATCGTGGGAGATGAACTCTTACACAAAAGGATAACTCAATACTTTATTTACTACTACAAACTTATACAACAAAACTAACACTCTTCTTAGTGTGTCTACTCATGCCACCCTACTCTTCTCTGTGCGGCGAATCCAGCGGGGAGGCTTCAACAGGCTCGAGCCTACCCTCCACCGACACCTGTATCCCCTCCCTAGTTCTCCAATGGCCTCGGCCCTTGACAGCTCCGCTGACTCCATCCCCAATCGGCCATTGACCTAATCCTCAAATCCCAAATTCAATTTGAAGAACGAAGTGCACCTAAGGTTGAGGAAGAACTGAATCAATCGCCCAATCCCCAAATCCAAGCATGCTGAGAGACGTAGGGCCGCCGCTGCCAAGGAGCACCGACTGGCCTATGGCGTTGATGAGTCGAGCCTGCTGCGGAGGAGATGAGGCTAGGCTGGGGTAGGTCGCCGGCAATGAGGGAGCAGGAGAATCAGGAAGAAGTGAGCTAACGAGGTGACACGAGGAGGTGGAGGAGGTGAGGTGGGCAAAAGGTCGAGTTGTCGAGGTGTCATGCCATCAAGTTGAGCATCTCATGGTAGTGGAGGCATGGACAATGGGCTTGATTTGGGATTGAAGTCTAGATTCTGGTCTATGGAGTATTATTTGCTCACTGTGCTTTTGTCCTGTGCTGGTAGTAGTAGACTGGTACGTAAGTAGTAAATGGTAATAGTATTAGACTATTAGTATATACATATATATTAATATTATATATAGAAATATATATAAATTAATTATCAAAGTAAAACGTCATTTAGTGATACTGCTGAATGCCAACATTAAGAAAAATTTATAGATACCTTTAGAGAAAAGAAATGAAGAGATTCCCATTTACATTAAGGTGTAAACTATTGTTCACTTCAGTTTTGCATGCATATACCAAATAGTCAGTAAGTTAATACTTTTTAATTCATAACTATATATGTTGTGGTGTTTTATAGTTAGTAATATAGTTGTATTACATATTTTGCAAATTTTGGTATACAAACAATTTTTATTGGACGCATATTCATGTGTTTTTGGGATGACTTTCCTTTAGTATGGTACTTTCCTTGTATTTTTTTTTTGTTCTGCTTCTCTTTTATTCATATACAAATTTCAAGTGTACAAAACTATATTTGCTATATTTATCTTAATTTAGCTTAATCATTTGAGACTTTAAACCCACCCTCTATTTTCATCCTGCCTTCGCCACAGCTCTGTGGCAAGGTGACCTGATGGCTTATGGTCGCTCCTGGTGGCTCATGGCATAGGGGTGCTACTTCTCTACTCATGCCCCACCCTACTCTTCTTTTGTGGCAACTGGCAAGGTAGCTCATGGTGGCTCAGGGCATGGCGGTAAGTAGAAACCATCCCAGCATGCACACTACAAATATCTCTACTGTAGATTTCTCTCGTCCTGGAGACGCTGTGTGACAATTTGCAGTTAAATTGATTGAGGAAACGTCTGAAAGTTTTGCTCCGTCCCAGGGACTACGACAAGGTGATCCGTTCCGTTGTCACATTATCCTTTTCATTCCATGTGTGGAAGGTTTAAGCGCACTGTTGAAGAAGGAACAACATGAATTCGGTCCGGAAATTGCTGACGACAGTTTCTTTTTTATTGTTAGCTGATGACAGTTTCGTTTTTTTTTGGAAGCAACTGAAGATTGTATTGCAAATTCTGAAATCCATCTTGCTGCAGTATGAAGCAGCTCAGGGCAAGAGGTCAATCTACAGAAATCATCAAATTTTCTTCGGCCCGGAATGTGATGAGACCACGTTGCCAGAAGATTAAGAATACCATTGGAATTCGGAATGCTCCTCTCAACGAGCGCTACTTGGACCATGATCGGTAAATCAAAAGACCAAAACAAGGTTTGATTCACCCCCTGCTTTTCGTTGAATATTTTTAAAGCTTCATACTATTATTGTATTTTGCATAAGTTATAGGCTTCAAGTTATTCCTGGGTCATTTGAATGGTGCAATTAACTTAGTTATATAGTAGTTTTGTCGCTAGTCTTTTTTTGGGTTATGTAATACTGCAAAGGTATGCTTGCCAAACTGAAGCACATATCATAAAGTGAAGGATCGAGGCGCACCAAGATAGATGAATTGATGCAAACTAACACCTAAACTTAATTTTTTCCCCTATTTTTATTAATTCTAAAAATTAATAAAATATTAATCAAACTGAGAGAACTAACATCTAAACTTAATTTTTTCTATTTTTATTAATTCTAAAAATTAATAAAATATTAATCAAACTGAGAGAAACAATCTAGAATAATCAATCTAATGCCATGAAAGAAAACTAGATTAAACATGCATACTATACTTACTATACTAACTGATTTTCATAAAAAACATACATATAGATCCATTTACATGAAAGCACAATCCTCAAATATTCAATTTTTTTGAATTAAACTGGTTTAGGGTTTCGAACCGGCTCGATACGATCAAAAACCACGATTTTCGATCGGTTTTCGATGGAGCACGCCACCTCGCCTCTGTACATCGCCTTCTCACGCTAGAAATTCTTTTCTACAGCCGCCCTCTGTCTTCCTTTCTTTTTCTTCATGCACGCTGCCGGAACCCCTTGCCGCATAGCCGCGCCTCTCTTTTCTACGCGTAGTCCTTTTTTTGCCGCTCCTTTTATACTAGACTAACCTAACCTCTTCTATATAATTAATTACATACATGTATATCTACCTGACCCAATAACACATAGTCTAATACATGCACACAGCCTAAAACTCACATTTGCACGTGTACGGCCCACTGCCGGCGTGACTCACTCGCCTACACCGCGCATATGACAACTTGCCGCTCTCACGTGGTTCGCTCGCCTCCACGACCCGCTGGTTCATCTGTGTAGATCTCTACGCGTCTCGTCTCGCTGTACCTGCGTCTCTCGTATGCTGCACCTCCTACACGTGCGACATCGCGTGCCATCTGCACCTCTGCGACCTCGCGTGTTGCGCCTAAACCTGCGACCCTTGCATGCTGCGCCTCGGACTACACGCCACCTGCTCGGAAACTCCCCGTCCTGCAGTGTATGTCCATCTGCGTCTACCTGTGCTGCAACGTACATCTCGCATCCCTGTGATGCACCTCCTGTTGCAAATAAACAACAAACCGCACAGTGTATTCTTCTTCTACAAATATTGTAATCCATCACAAATATTGTTGTCAAATTAATCATCACATATATATATTTTTCCACTAGAATTAACTTAAAGCCTACTGTATTGTTATTTGTGGTATCAGTAGAATTTCAACTCCTCGTCTGCTTCTGTGGAATGCCATTATTCAGATGACTTGGGTCAAAATTTTGATCGATTTGTGTACATCTCTGCCCTAAATTAAACTCATGAGTGAGAAGATGGGGTCATTGGTTTGCGTTTTTGAAGTCCCAAATATTCATCTGGTATTCTGCTGCATGATGTAGATTCCCAGTTTGTGTGTGTGTGTGTGGATGTTCTGTATTCGTTATGGGTAAAACGTTATGTCGTTGGAGTTCTCATTATTTGATAATTCACATTGGCACCCCCTTTGATGATCTTGTCATGTACTCAGGTGACTTCCTTTGCTCTGCTTGTTCATGTCTACACCGTGTTTCCTTGTTGAATGTCGATTTCCATGGGGGCATAGTGTTGACCTTTGAATTTATTCAGTGTTCTACTCGATAAAACTGTTAGCTTAAGATTTACTCCCTCCAGTTTGATAATAGATGTCGTTTTGGACATCGACACGGTCTTCAAAACACAACTTTGACCGCTAATTTTTATTATAATATATTTATAAAACCCAATAAAATTATAATATTATGAAAGTACTTCTTGACACAAGTCTACCCATATAATTTTCATATATCCAATTTAAATATTTAAAAATATATCGATAGTCAAAGTTTTAGAAGTTTGATCATCACTATGTCCAAAACGATATCTATTATCAAACTGAAGGGAGTACTATCGCTAGGCAGCTGTAAGCCTTCCAGCGACAGAATTTAGGCAGCGGGTTAAGTAGAAGGCAAAATATCCGGTGCAACCACCGTGCAACCCTACTAAAAAAGTTTCAAAAAATTCTGAAAAAAATCATGGATGTACATCTCAACTTACTCCATCTATGTATAAAATTTCATGATCAAATACGTCTTATGCTAGAAGTTACAAAAAAAACAAATTTTGTGCTGTCTACTGTAGCAAGATTCCAAGCGAAAATTTGTCTTTTTTGTAACTTCTAGCATAGGACGTATTTGATCATGAAATTTTATACGTAGATGGGGTAAGTTTAGATGTACATCCATGATTTTTTTCAGAATTTTTTGGAACTTTTTTTAGTAGAGTTGCACGGTGGTTGCACGAAAATAGTGGTTGCATCGGATATTTTGCCTAAGTAGAATGGTCAGTTCTATCATGTCAGATTCCTGTAATTGTGTCCATTGGCCCATCCAAATTCCATACGAGATCGTGCCAAATCCCAAAGGGCACCGTGGCTTTTCTAGAAACCCTACACTACACGGCTCATGGCCCCATGGCAAGAAAAGTTGGAGTTTTCCTTAGTAGCCAGGGGTTGAATTTGGCCTCCCACAGCAACGTCAAGGTTCACGGCGGAGCATAGCGCATCGAACACGTACGGCATTTGACGAAAAGGAAGGAGATGTTACAATCCAAGTGGATTAAAAATAGGTTGCCATGCTGATTCTCTCCCGGTCTGTGAAGCTAGATAAAAGCTGAGTTGATAACTTAATTAGAGCCTTAATTTGTTTTGTACTGTAGTGGATTAAAAAGTAGATCCGTGTGTGGGGCAAGAAGAGACATAATAATAATACAGATGGGTAAAAATATACAGATGGTATTGGAGTACGGTACTTTGTAACGTTGAATTAGACACACGGTCAGCTCAGATCGCACTGGCTCCCTCCCACGCAATAGTGATCTAATGCGGGTTACGCGCACGGCGCCGCTGGTAATCTGTATGATCAGGGGATATCGGGGATAGACGGATAGTGTCTGGTGACATCAAAGGACAGGATCAGCAACAAGCTGTAACGAGCTTGGAGACCATACCAGTCTACTATCTGCGTTACCATTTCAAAAAAATTCGGGATAGGATTCGCCATTTTCGTCAACAAAGAGAGGATACCATTGTTTGGATACGATGATACCAGAGTTTTTCTTTAAATAATATTTTTTAAAAAAAGATTTTCGACATTAATATGTGATTTTTAAAATTTGCAAGAATAATACATTGTAGCCAAATGGTTTGGCGAAAATAGTATTTTCGCCAATCCGTTCGGCGAAAATTCATTAATCCATGGTTAGGAAGCAATTCAAACACTAAATACCCATATCAGCCCATTTTCGCCAAACCGTTTGGCGAAAATAGGTTGATGCAGGTATTTACGAAGCAATTCAAACCGATTCAAACACTAAATACCTGCATTAACCTATTTTCGCCAAATGGTTATTTTCGCCAAACCGTTTGGCGAAAATAGTATTTTCGCCAAACCGTTTGGCGAAAATAGTATTTTCGCCAAACCGTTTGGCGACAATGCATTATTTTTGCAAATTTTAAAATCCACGTATTAATGTCGGAAATCTTCTTTAAAAAGGTATTATTTAAAAAAAAATTCGATGATACCATGTATGATGCACATAACCAACTATTTATTACAATAAAGAGCAAAAGAGCCGTCAAAAGTAATTCCCTAACATAGTAAACCCCTTATAGTGCCTAGCTTTGGAGGCCAAAGAGAGACTCCACGTGTTAGCCCTCAGTTTTGCGAAAAAGCCCTCCGTTTCTTCGAAATTGCGAACGAGTCCCTGCGCGATTTTATGTGAGAGGAAAATATTTTTCCCGGTTCGCATTTAGGTCCCTCGGTGGCTATTTTACAGGAAGAACCTCTCGTTAAATGCGAATTGCGGACGAATAGTTACAATAAGACATGATAAATATGGAACAACAAGCAACAAGCCATGACAAAAATGGAACATAAAGCATCAATCCACATACTGTCTATTATTAAAATGCCATCCATGATTGCTAAATAGATCCCTGACCACGATCTCCAATGATCTGCATGCCAATAACACCACCTCTCGGGCCTCCTGACACTACAGTATAGACCACAATCGCAGCCAGTTGGTGCACATATAAAGAGCCTGCAATGGATTAGAGATTTTTTCCCATTAAAAATCATATCATTTCGACCAAAAAGTGAGACCTTATTTTTTTTTTCCAAACTCCAATAACTAATTCCCAAACATATTGGTTGTACTGTTAGGAAATGGTAGAATGGAGGCCGCCTGTATAATGCGCTAAACAAAATGAGCAAAATGGCGGTCGAACAAGAGGTGTTGTATAGTTTCATCATTGTTACATAAACAACATTTTTGCTATCAAACCAATTCCTTTTAGCAAGGTCATCTTTTGTCAATACTGTCGATGTTCAAGATCCGAGGGTCCCTAGATTGAGCTTACGAATATGATTATGATTGCCTTTGTCTATAAAACAAAAATTGAAAGGAGTAGAATATAGGATTGCTTCTTTATTGAGAAAATGTGATTGCTTCTTTATTGAGTTACGAATAGCTTACGAAATACAAACTTGAGTGGAAAACTAAAGGCTAATGTTACCTCTATCTTCATCCAGCCTCCCCCCTCTGAATTCTTGTGAAAGCCGCCTATTTATAGCCAATGAAGGGGTGGCAATTTGTCGTCTTCTAAGAGGTGTCTTCCCGTGAAAATGTGTCTTCTCGTCAAATAACGTGTTCTCGTCAAAATGTGTTTTTTTAATAAAAATGCGTCTCTTTGTAGAGAGTAAATTCCAAATGTCCGTTTGTACTTGTCAGAGAGAGCGTCTCCCGCACGCAAGGTTTATACAGAGGTAATCTCTTCCCCAACCTCTACTAGGTTGGGGTGTTATTTATCCACGTTCGACCTGTACGCTGGTCAGGGTTATTTGACCAGCGTGTGCCTATTAGGCTGGGATTTTTAGGGCATATTAGATTATCCGATCAATATTATATATACTGGTTGGGGATATTTCTATGTGACCTAATTTGACTCTGGTTGAATTCATAACCAAGTAATGGGTCTTAGGTCTTGTCTTTATTCATAGGCTCTTTTTTCTTATGAGATTGTAGGCCTAAGAATAGAATAAGGTACGCCAATTATCGTCAGCTAGCCCCCCAAGGTCTGAGTTAAATTAATGTATTTACTTGGAACTTTTCAATTTCCTAGCCGTTTTATGGGGGTCTTGTGCTACTTTAAAACCGCATGTTAGGTTCTCGGTAAAGGAATTTATGTAATTCCTCTCGATAACTTAATCAACACTTTAACTGCTTAAAAGTCTATGTAAAAAAGGGGAAGTCTTCCCTTGTATCTTCAGACTTTCAAGAGTAAAAAACACTTTTTAGAACCCTACTGTTTTTAAGCTTTCTTTTAGTTATTGAAGTTTTTCATTTTCTATCTTTCTTCTTTCCGCAAGTTATCAAGGCAGAATATAGGAGTGGAGGTGAGAAACTTTAAAAAATAAAAGAAAGTTTTAAGGACATAGCTTCTTATGTCCTTAGAATGTCAATGTTTTTAGATTTCTTCTTAATTAAGAGGCAAATTGAAGACATAGCTTCCTATTTTCCTGTATTCAAGGAAATTTTTTGTTATGGAATTGAGGAGGAATTTCTTCAAGCATTATTTTTATTTTTTTTGGAAGCTTTTGATCTCCCAACATTTCTTTTTCTCGTAATTTTTGGTTAAGAATGAGGATGAAAAACTTCAAAAACTAAAAAGGTGTTGGATGAAATTCTTTCTTAGAAAGCTTCTTGGTATAAGAACGATATGTTAGAAATGGGATAACTATTTTGGTTTTTCATATCGTTTTTATAGCTAATTTTTGCCTAACGTATTTTCTTCATCAACTCATATGAAGTATTTATTTAGTATAATCTTACTTGTATGAAGATAAGGAAGAAAAGGACTTCTTCCTGGTGGTACTAAGAAATCTAGTGCGCTTTGACCTACAGCTCTCAAATGAAGAAGAGATAAATAGAACACGCGCAGAAGTGAAATCTGTCGTGAACTTGTATATAGGCAATGTAAAAATTCTTTATAAATAAATGAAGACTTCTTCTGTGTCAATCTCTTTTGTGTTGAATTTATATTATTGCTTGTCTGCTTGTGGATTTTTCTTGAGTGTATCACTACTAGACCCCAACTATTTGTTTACTGATCAGCATCGTGATCGAAAGATAAACAGTTTTTTTATGGAGTACTGACCAGTTTCTTCTTTGTTTTATACTTAGTATTAACTGGCAGCAGGTTGGAGATGAGGTTAGTCTAATGAGTTTCATTGCAGTAAGTACTGGTGTCGTGGGATGCCCTGCCCAGTCATAAACATGGTCAACGGATCCCTGACCCGAGCTCAAGCTCGGGACCTAAGCTCGGGCCCCCTGCTACCCTGCTGATCGGGTAGTGCCCGCGCGAGCTTGAGTAAGGGAACCAGAGGTCGTCACACGACTAGGACCTGAAGCTCGGGGAGACTCGATCTGAGGCTTGCGGTTGCCGAGATCCGTGAGAACGGGATGTGACGCGAACGTGGGTGCAGAACCCGGGGACAATTGCGATCTGGTTGAAGCGTACAGGGCCCACCCTTTTTCGAAAGCTGCTCCTGACCGTTTGCCAAGAACGGGAAGGGGAGACTTTGTAATTCGTATATAAAATTAGACATAGAGCTCTTAGCTCGGGACAGATCGATAGATACCCACTTGTACTCACGCATAATCGATTTCTCCGCCTCAGGGCAAGACTGGAGTAGAGCTATTATCCACATCGGGGGCTCGAACCAGTATAACTCCTGGTGTCATTCGTCTCATTCTCCCACAGATCGTAACAACAGCAGCGACAACCTCCCGAGGGGCGAAGCTAGCTTTCGGGTCCCTGCTCACACACCCCTTCGACTTCACATCTGTGGTCAGGCGATCCCGATCGTCGACAACTGGCTTATATGAAAAGGTTCTATTAGAAGTCATCTCATAACCCGATCAACAACCTCGTATTTTGCTTAGGGAGTTAGGTCAGATTAAGTTTCATGATTCCTTAAAATGAAAGCAAAACAAGAAATAATTGAAATATAACATAGAAGAGATATAATGTATTGAATGTAAACTTAATACACTAATGTAAAGATTTATACATAAAACCTGCGAAGATGTTGGATGTTCCAAGTATTTGAAAGGATTCGGTCATCTTCCTTAGTAAGCCGAACAGAACCAAGTCAGGTGACTGATACTACTGTAAAGGGACCTTCATATTTGGAAGATAAGTTTAAGTTAGACTAGTTTTGGATGCGCTTTAAAACCAAGTCTTCCACATTAAGAGTTCGTGGCTGAATTCTTTTGTTGTAGTATTGTCGTAAGCCTTGTAGGTAGGCTGCCGACCTAATAAGTACTTGATCTCGCTTTTCTTCAAAGAAGTTAACATCATCTTCGCATTGGATATTTAGATCAACCTGTTCAAAAAGAGTAGTTCGTGTAGAACCTAAATGAATTTCACCGGGCAGAACTGCTTCTGCTCTGTAGACTAGTGAAAAAGGTGTCTCTCTTGTAGCTCAACTGGTTGTCGTGCGTATGACCTAGAGCACTAAGTAGAGATTGTCTACCCAAGCCCCCGAGAGTGTTCTGAGACGATCAAACACTCGTTTCTTCATGCCTTACATGATTTGGCCATTTGCATGTTCTACTACTCCATTGCTCTACGGATGAGCAATAGAAGCATAACCAATTTTTGTGCCTATTTCATCACAGTAATCTTGAAATAGACCACTAATAAATTATGATCCATTATTAATAATAGTCTACTAGAAATTCCAAACCTAGTGACTATACTCTTCATAAAGAATTTCTTTGCTGCTTGTGAAGTAATTGAAACTATAGGTTCAACCATTAATCCGTTCAGTAATAAAATCTGCTAGAATTTGGGACTTGATTGCTGATTGGGCAATGAAATGGATGTCAAAAGAACCCATTTCAACTGCCCACCTAGCGATCCAACCAGTTGTTTTTTGGTTATGAAAAATGTTCCCCAAAGCGAAAGATGCGGGTACTGTAATCCGATGTGACTGAAAATAATGTTTTAATTTCCTCGAAGCCATTAATAGGGAATTAAGTAGTTTTTGAACATAAGGGTATCTCTCCTTAAGTTCGTGTAAAACTTCACTTACATAGTGTACATATTTTTGAACCTTATCTCGTTCAACAACCAGGACAACACTAACCACATTACTTGTAGCCGCTAGATAAAGCAACAATGGTTCATCCTGGTTAGGTGATACCAATGTTGATGGGCTTGATAAATGTTTTTTAATGTCTTGAAAGGTTTTTCTGCTTCATCCAACCAGTAAAATTTATTGTGCTTTCTTATTATCTTAAAGAAAGTTAACCACGTTCTCCCGATCTGAATATAAAGTGAATGAGAGCAGCCATCCTACCAGTTAATCCCTACTTTCTTCACCGAAGGAGATTTTAAGGACTCAATGGTATGGATCTTCTCAGGACTAGTTTCAATTCTGTATGAACAAACAAAGAATCCTAACAACTTGCTAGAAAAAACTCTGAAAGTACACTTTTTGAGATTTAACTTTATTCCATATATTGTTTTTCAAATTACAGAATGTATCAGCCAAATCTGACAAATGATTGGAGCTTTTCTTGTTCTTGACAACGAGATCATCTACATAAGCTTCTAGGTTTCTTTCTATTTGGCTTATGAAAGCTTTTTGCATGAAGCGTTGGTACGTGGCTCTAGTATTTTTCAACCCAAATGGCATCTTTTGGTACCAGTAAATTCTAAATGGGGTTATGAAGGAAGTGTTTTCTTCATCTTCTCTTGCTATGCTTATTTGATGATAACTTGAGTATTCATCTAGGAAACTCATCATTTCGCAACTCGCTATTGAGTCGACCAACTGATCTATTCGGGGCAAAGAAAAATCATCTTTTAGACAAGCGGTATTTAGGCTAGTGAAATCGACGCACATTCACCACTTACCATTTGCCTTCTTGACCATAACCGGATTCACAAACTAATATGTATGATGAAGTTTGTGAATGAAGCCAGTTTCCAAGAGTTTGTCCAACTCTTATCAGATAGCCTCTTGCCGATCAGGAGCGAATCACCACAGTTTCTGCTTCACTGGTCATGTTTCAGGTCAAATAGCTAACCTATGCTCGATTACCTCTTTTGGGACTCAAGGCGACCCTATCCGAACAGCTTTAGACTGGTCGGTGTGGTCGATGGGAATGAGTTTTACTTGCTCATTTGGCTGAGGATTAGCTTTTAGCTTTTCGGATTTGCCAGGTTTACCAACCTTGCAAGGCTTATTTGCATCATAAGCATATCTTAATGGAAATTGATCGATAATCTCAAGCAGTTTTCGATCACAATTCAGTGCAGTAGTTAGATTATCTTGCATGTTAATCACGCCTTTTGGACCAGGTATCTTGAGGCTATGGTAGGCATGATGAGTAACTGTCATAAATTTAGTGAGTGAAGGTCTACCTAATATGTCATTGTATGCAGACTTAAAGTCTACAACTTTAAATGAAATCAACTAAGTTATGAAGTTTCGAGCATCTCCAAAAGTGGTAGGTAACACAATCTGTCCTATTGGAGTTATCGACATACCAGGGACAATTCCGAAAAAGGGATTTGTCACAAGTCGTATCTTGGACCGAGGAATTTGCATTTCATCAAGAGTATGAATAAAAAGTAACTCTAATGAACTTCCACCATCAACTAGAGCCCTTCCTACTTTACCGTTACTAATAGTAGGAGATACTACCAATGGAAGTTTACGGGAAGTAGATATACCTTTTGTGTAATCGTCCTTGTTGAAAGTGATCGCGACATCTGACTATTTTGGAAATTCTGGTTTTCCAGGTTGGGTGTCGATGTTATTGACCTCCATCCATGCATTTTTAAATTGCCGCTTTGAAGAATATGCAGATGATCCACTGAAGATTATATTGACATGGTTATCTGGCTTTTGATAACCGATATCTTCGTCACCATCTGCATCTTTAATGCTTCGTTCTTTTAGTAAGGTCGGCATAGGATCCTTACCGGAGTAAAATTTATCCATGCGCTTTTGCCATGTTCGGCAATTGCGCAAGTTGTGTCCTGGTGTATTATGCAGGAGACACCATCGTCCATTCCCACTACTTGGAGCAGAATATTTGACAATGAATTGGTCACCTGTCTGACCAGGTTTCTTCTTCTAAGGTGTTTTATCCTTCGAGTATGTAGGTCATTCGAAAACACCCGCGGCCTCTTTTTGAGAGATCTTTTTATCCTTTTTCTTATTTTTACCTTTTCGGTCCTTAGGTGTAGAGACCTTCTTAGGTTTGATACCTTCGATGATCTTTAAACCTGCTTGAGGTGGTGTATGACCCTTGTTGATTATACAATTTCATTCAACTGCCTCGTGTGCATCGGAATACCGATCTGCCATATCGAAGAGTTCTGACATGGTGGTGGTGGGTGAATGTTGAGGTCCTCTGTAAACCATTTGTAGCGCATAGCCTGGTTGAATGCATGAATCATAGAATCATCAGATTTGTTAGGAATTGTATTACGAACCTCTACAAATCTTTTAATAATCTGATGTAAATTTTTGTCAGAGGTTTGCCGAAAACGGTGCAGGTACCCCTGTTTACCTAGCTTCGTATAACAACTTTTAAAATTGTTTAAAATAGCATGACATAAAAGTTTCCAACTGAGATTGGATCCTTGTGGTTAATTAAATAACCAATTTCTTGCAGATTGAAAGTGCATCTAGGCCCCTAAGTGTGTTTTGGATGATTAATGACAAACGATTAAGGGACTAATGGGTCCAATGAGTTTATGAACAGGTGAAAGACCCAAAGTAAGAGTATCTACGGACGTTGGCAACCCTACAAAATGAGAAGAAAGAAAAATGGCGTCATTTCGGTTTGATTTACATTTATGGTTGAGTCAATAGGTATGCGGTACTATTAAGAGGGGTGCAACGTAGTTGATCAATGATATGTCTCTATGCTCAGATGAATGCTAGCTCAAAGTTGAGAGACACAAGTCACAACACATTCACCGGGTTAGTTCTTTCAGAGTCTGGATCGTATATTCCGATATGTTGATCATATGTTCCGATCTATCAGATGTTTTGGTGTCTAGTTGTCTCTTTGTTCGAAGCCTCTTTACTAAGATCGGATGTTCCAATGAATTGGATCGGACATTTCGATTAGAGTTAAATCCGAAAAAGTCCTTCTCTGGACAGATCGGATATTCCGATTACAAGGATCGGATATTCCAATCAGGGTGAAAAACAAAAAGGGTGCTCTCTGGATAGATCTGATGTTCCGATCGAGACTTAGAAACTTTTCAAAAAGGTCTTCAAAGATGCTTCTCTGGACACATCAGACATTCCGATCGTGGATATCGGATATTCCGATGTATGTTATTTTTGACCGTTGGAGTTTGATGTTTTCTGGAAGTTTAGCCGTATCAGATATTCCGATGTTAAGATCGGAAGTTTCGATATGTGGCTGAGTGGAGGCATAACGGCTAGATTTTGCCTCTTCCTATAAATACCCCTCTACATCCCCCTTTGAAGGGTTGGCCTCTTAAGCTAGCTATTTTGTGCTTTCAACATACATTCTTGTTGCCACTATTCCTCATCCTCTTTGATCTTAGTGATCTTTTAGTGAGTGAGGAGTGAAAAGGAAATCTAGTGCTAAGAGAAATAGATTGAGTCGTTCATCTTGAGCACAAGAGTCAAATCCAAGAACGTGAACTACATTGTTTTTGTTACTCTTGGGATTTGAGGATTCCTAGATGGCTAGTAGTCACTCACGAGCAACCAATAAGTGTGGTTCGCTGTGAGAAGTTTGTGAAGGTCAATTTCGCCTCCGAAAGAGAAGAAATCAAGAAGTGAAGCCAAATCTCAAGTGTGCCGAGATTGACGAGGAATAGGGTTGAAAAAGACCCGGCTCAAGTGTGACCGAGCCTCTTCAACAAAGACATAGGATCCCCTCAAGGATCCGAACTTCGGGAACAAATTCACCACGTCTCCCCTTTTGGTTATCTCTTTTAATTGTGAAATTTACTTTATCAAAGTTGCTAGCTTTGTTTAAATTGTTGATATCTACTTGTGCTAGCATTGAATAAGAACCAAATAGTCATTTGACTCAATTCACATAAGTTCTTCCTTCTATTTGAACTGATTGGATACTCCGAGCGTATCATCGGAAGTTTCGATTTATAATCGAAAGTTCCGATCATCACTCCGGACATTTCGATCTGTTTTCCACTGCTGTTATTTCAGTTTAGTTTTAGAAACACCTATTCACCCTCCTCTAGGTGGCTTGCTCACCTTTCACAGATCCTTTGAGGATAGTGGGAAGATAATTCGCCATTACCTTCTCATTGTCACTAGCGGTTTGGATGGCGGTGGTATAAATTTGAAAAAAGTCTGATGGATTTTGAGTTCCATCGTAACTTTCTATAGGACCTGGATTGAATTTTTTAGGCCAAATGACATTTTTGAGCCCGAGAGAAAAGGCTTTGCATTCTGTATACAATCTCAAGCGTGTTCATATGTTAGGCATTTGTTCTATGTAATAAGGAGAATGAGATCATCGCCGACCACGGTTAATGTTTTCACCTGGGCCAAGCTTGTCGAAAGCACTCCTCCTTTGTGGATTGCTCCTCTGTTGGTGGTCGATATTCTATTGACATTGACCAGACGAGGAATGATCCATGCGGGAATCAGTTAAAGACCTCATGGAAGGAGATACGCTCTGTAATTTTGCAGCAGCTTCTTGCTGATCAATAGCTAGAGATCTTATAAGCGGCATATTGTCTCCATCCATGGGTTGGTTTAAAATTGCACCAGTTATAATGTGAATTTTATCCACAGGAGTTTCCTCTTGTGGATTGCTAGGAACCATCTTTATGTCCCTTATCACTAACCTTAGAACCTGCAATGTGATTGGGAGGATATGTCAGGGATTACTCCCCGAGGGATCTGGCCTCCGTGAAGTTTCTGATTGGCTGCTGTGGTAAAGGCGTCTCTCTTCTTCTACAGTATTTTGTTTAGCAAATGCGGGACTCGCGCGTTGCTCTTGGGTGGCTTTTCTTGCGTTTCACGCTGTTCACGTTCCACTCGTTGTGCCTGTCTCCTCCATGACTGCGCAAACGCGGAATCCAAAATTGGCGGAAGGGGTGAGTACCCCATCATCGAAGGACGATGATGGAGTATAATCGAGTTCAAGACTTTGGAAAAAATCTTCTGCAGTTGAACTCTCATGGAAGTCATTATCGTTATGGTGAGTTTGTACATTGTCGATTTCCATAGGGCATATGCCCTGGTCCTCTGCCTTTGAGATAGGAGCAGAGTCACTCTGTTTTCCTAATATTTCCTCAGGGAATGGTGCTCCTGGCGTGGCCTCCTCCAGTTTGGATGAAGTTGCCAATTCTGATAATTTCGCCTTAGTAACATACTCGAGGTAGAAGTTCACGTTTACCTTCTTCCTCCACAAAGTCACAAACGGTGAGGTGAGCATAGTCGATGAGATCGAATGAATTTTCTTCATCCATTGATTCCGTTGATAACACATTACCTTTTTCAATCTTAAATTATGACGAAGGCTCCCCTTCTAGCTCCAATTGTCGATGTTTAAGACCCAGGGGTCCCTAGTTGCCTTTGTCTATAAAATGAAGATTGAAAGTAGTAGAAAATAGGATTGCTTCTTTATTGAGAAAATAGAATTGCTTCTTTCTTAAGTCATGAACAGTTTACAAAATACAAATTTGAATGGAAAACTAAAGACTAATGTTATCTCTATCTTCATCCAGCCTCTCTCCTTCTGAATCTTAGTGGAAGTCTTCTATTATAGCCAATGAAGGGGTGACAATTTATCGTCTTCTGAGAAGTATCGTCCCGCAAAAAGGTGTCTTCTCATCAAAATGTGTCTTTTAATATAGAGACATCTTTTTAAGAGAGTAAATTCCAAATATCTGTCTGTACTTTTCAAAGAGAGCGTCTCCCGCACGCAAGCTTTATGCAGAGGTAATCTCTTCCCCGTCCTCTACTAGGTCGGGGTGTAATTTTATCCACGTCCAACCTAATGTCTGATCGGAGTAATCCGACCAGCATGTGCCTATTAGATTGGGATTTTTAGGGCATATCATACTATCCGATCAATATTATATATACTGGTTGAGGATATTTCTATGTGACCTAATTTGACTTTGATTAAAGTCGTAACTAGATAATGGGCCTTATGCCTTGTCTTTATTAAGGGACTCCTTTTCTTTATGAGATAGTAGGCCTAGAATAGAATATTATATGCCAATCGTCATCAAATACCACCCCATGATGTAAATACCAAAGAAAGATTTTTTTTTTAATGGCGCCTTCGGTTCCATAATTGTCGGTGTGTAGCTGGGACATCTTGATGCATTAAAACCGAATACATCAATTGAACAAAAAACTGTATATTCTGATAGAGACTTTATCGGAAAGTATCTCGTTCTAGTGCTAAGTTTAAATCAATAATTTTTGCAACAATTTCATACCAAGCCAATAAATTATGTCTTATGAAAAAAACATATTAAGTAAGACAGAACACATTACTTCGGCCCTCTAGCAATTTTTTTTCTTGTATAAAGATATGTACTATCAATTGGATATCGCTATCGAGCGTCAGTTCTAAATCCCTTTTCTTTTTCTTCCGCGTCACTTGTTTCTCGCCCATGTGGATTATGCTATGAGGCAAGATAAATATTGTGCTCTTAGAAAATGAGAATACAAGATTAATTATCCTCTTTTATTCAGGCCTTGCAAGTGAGGATGTATAAAGGGTGGCGGTGGCGCAGACGACAAACAATTTCTCAATAGACGTTTTCTCTAGTTGTCAGAGTATTTTTTTTTTACTAATATTTGCATTATCGATTGTATTTGTATATGGTGGGCACGAAGTCACAGTTTGATAGCTTCGTTTTTCAGTCAACATTGGTAGCGATCAAGGTATAATCAATGATTAATTAGAGCCAGTAACTCTTTTTTTCTTTTCTTTTCTTTTTTGAAATTTATTCAGAGCTCGGCATTCACTGAAGTAAGAAAAAATAACCACCAAACTACAAATACAAACACACATCTTCAAACAACATATACATATACATATACACACACGCTTATACTCAGCACCGAGCTCAAAGCAGGCGAGCTTCGATGCACTCACCAACTGGGCAAAGCCCGGCTTGCGCCTCTCTCTGTATATATAAAAAAAAAGGTAATGGTTGTAGCCTCTGGTCCATTCACCCTGATGCAGGGAATGAAATCTCGCCGTGATTTCGCGAAATCTCAGCCAAATCTCAGATCTCGGACTCCACCGAGTTTTATAATCCTAGCGAAATTAAGAAAACCTTTTAAAAAAAATTCAAAGTGCTACAGTAACCCTAAAATCTTGGCAAGATCTCGGTATATTTGACCAGAGTTTGACTAGATTGGGTTTTTCATGTCGTTTTACATGCCAGTCAAAAATTGTAATTTTTTTGACGATTTTTTGACCAATTTTTGTTCAGTTAAAAATCACCGAGGTCTCGGCAAATCTCGCCGAAATCTTGGTAAATCTCGTCGAGATCTCGAAAATCTCGGTAAAATAAGAACCGGATTTGAATTTTGTCTTTTAGATTTCATTTGAATTTCGTCTAAAATAACGAGATCTCGCTGAAATTTTGGATTTCGGAGGATACCATGATAAAATTCTAAAACAAAATTTGAAACCCTGCTACGATGACCATTGGGCGTTTCCTAGAACCAGAGTACTAGTGTGGCTTAATCTCTATTGTGGCATGTCACATCGTTTGATCCTAATTTAATCATGGGATAGCTGTTCAAGACATAAAGCTCTAATTGTTTCAACCCCCTGCCCCTGGCGCGATAGGCGATAGCCCTTTCGTAGTAAGATGCTCGGTCGTCGTACAAGCAAGAAACTTTCTCGTGAACCACAGGTCTTAATCCTGACAGTGACTCGACTCGACGCATCGTTACGCAGAGTAAAACAGCATTAATGGCAACAAAATTTTCAGCCGTGTTGGTGCACGATGCAAGCATCAGATGCTTGCCGGCCATGCAAACATCGCAGCATAATAATTTAAAAACCACAGTAACTCTTTTACGTAGGCTGCAACATTTCCAAATAACCACTGAAACGTTCTGACTGACCAATAAAGATGTTGAAGTAGAAGGGAATTACCTGTTCTTTCTTATCGATTTAAACTTTTAAGTGAATTGTTTAGTACATACAACTTAATAATATAGTACAAAAGCTAAAAAACCTTAAGTTAAAAACTCGATTAACGTAATTAAAAAAATAATTATGGTACACCACAATATCACGTATTTTGATCGGAAAGCTGGTCTTGCCACGTGTCTCCCCCCGCGCTTTTGTGCATCAGCATCAAAACCTCCACCGCCCCAAGCCTCCGCCCCCAAGCCCAAGACCTCCTCGAACCTTCTAGAACCTTCCATCCATGACCCCGCTTCCGTCTATGACAGCGGGCCCCGATCACGCCGATCCCGACGCCGACGCGGGCGAGCTCGCCTTCTCCCTCCGCCTACGCCGCGCCCCCGCCGAAGCCGACGCCTGCGACCGGCGGGAGAACAGCGTTGTCTCGGAGACGCACCCGCCGCCGAATCCGCAGCAGCAGAAGCAGAAGCACGACATGCTTTGCTACCGCGCGTCGGCGCCCGCCCACCGCCGCGTCAAGGAGAGCCCCCTCAGCTCCGACGCCATCTTCCGCCAGGTGAGGAGTCGTGAATCCGTGGACCTTTCGTTTCTGTGTGATTTCTGTGATCCCATACGCTTGCTACGATCCATGCAGTATCAGATTGCCCCAAAACTTGCAATTTTCTCTTTTGTGATTCTAGTTGGTGCAGTCCTGCATTTTTTTTTTTGGGTTTCAAATTACACTGTGCTATTACTAGCCTATTCGTTGTCGGTTAGCATCTCGCGTGCCCGTGGACTCCCGAATTGTGGCTGATTTTGTGTATGTGCGGGAACGGGTACAATTCGTTTGGTGGTGGTATATGCTGTTGCGGGTTGAGGTCGCCGTCTTTGCTCGTTTTGGGGATCAGGGGACCAGCGGGCGGGCGCCGTATTCGTGCCATGCAGAATTCCGCGTTGGGCGGCGGAAGCAGCAAAGCGCGAGCACAACTGTTGCTACTAGCAGAGTTTGGCATGTCGAAATGGATGAGCAAGTGAGTTAATGACTTGGTGCATGCATGGGTTGGAGACTTGTACTGGTAGTAGTTTTAGTACAGAGGGTTGTTGGGAGTGTGTAGGAGGCACTGGGCAGACAATTGGGCGGTGTCGTGATTGTTGTGCTCAGCATCTAATGCTGACATCCAAAACTGGAATTTGTGCAACGTTGGACATGTTGTTTGCCCATTGCGGTGTGGTGCATGCTGTGATCAAATTGCCGTCCTGTCTTTCCTTTTGGGGGGCATTGCTTCTGCGTGAGGACGATATAACTCTGTATATTGTCGTATTAGAGACCGCTGAAATTTGGTTGAATATCCTTTTTCACTGGGTATGTTAGTGGGCATTTTTTTGGCACCGATTTGGTTGGTGTTTATTTTCTACTTTAGGATGCCAACATGTTGCAATGTTAATTTGGTACAATATTGGAGCATAAATACTCTACATGATAAAGTTTTCTAATGAAACTTGTATGCAACATTGGTGGGGAGTGGGAAGTGACCGGAGCCCACAACAACCACTCAGATAATTTATCTACTAATAACATTGCTATATAGGCATCCCTCTGATGGATGAAATTGACAAATGTGGAGGTTACTGTCTTTCGACGATCCCTTTTATTGCTCATGATTTTCATGGTGACTTTTTTCTTTGTTTTCTTCATCTTTACCTTATCAAAGAAATGCACCCATATATGATTATTATCCATACAGATAATCTTGTAATGTATACATATAATCCGTACACTTAAATGCACACCTGCTACATAGCCTTTAATATGTTTCTATCCAAAAAATTGCACATCTACTCATGCCGAAACCTGAGAAATATTGTAGTTTCAACCATGATTCATGAGTGTCAAAGCTAGAGTTTTAATTGAATACTTATTTAGATGGCGATCTTATCCCCTATGATCAATGTGTTTCCACATCACATTGTTTCTACAGATGTTCCTAGGGATAACACCAATGGACAACATTATATAATTGAACCATGTTTAAACATTTCATTAGGATATTAGTACATCATATATCAATTTGTTTTCTTATTATTCTTTTAACGTATAGTGAATCCTTTATTTGCATGCCATTACTCAGTTGCAGAAAAAATTCTAGCCCTGCAATACTAATTAGTTCTCTTAATTGCAGAGCCATGCAGGTCTTCTGAATCTATGCATTGTTGTGCTGATTGCAGTGAACAGCAGGCTTATTATTGAGAACTTAATGAAGGTCTAATTTATTTCCCTTATTTCAATGCCCGTCATTTGCATTTCTTGCTCCCTTAATCCATCCCCTCCAGAAGTTAGCATTTAGTTTTAAATGCTTTCTGCACAGACATCTCGTCTATTATAAATCTTAAAACATTGCCATGTTCTGAATTTGCTGCTGCAGTATGGCCTATTAATAAGAGCTGGATTTTGGTTTAGTGCAAGATCACTGGGAGATTGGCCACTCTTGATGTGCTGGTAGATTTAATTACTCACCCAATTCTAGTCTGGGTTTCAAGAAACAGTACTAGACTTTGTATAATTGATCATTTGTGAATTGCAGCCTCACTTTACCCATTTTCCCACTTGCTGCACTCATGGCTGAGAAGTTGGCACAAAGAAAGCTCATTAGTGAACATGTAAGTTTGTTTTTTTTCAACATTTTTAAGTCTTCATTAGCAATTCTTTCTAGAATGATTCTGTTTCTTTTGTATAACTTAACTTATCAACGACATATTTGTTATAAGGTCAAGTTTGGCATAAGACTTGACCTTCTAATTCTGTGTGTTTTAAGTGTCACTAGTCCATTCATGACTTTGGTACACCTCTTGCAGGTGGTTATTCTTCTCCATATCATTATTACAACATCTGTCATTGTCTATCCAGTTGTTGTGATCCTTAAGTAAGCATATTTCTTTTTCGCTTTGCATGTTTATTTGGATACATCTACTTTTGACATTCGTTGAGCTCTTGTATTTGATGGTATGGGATACACTCAATTTGTTTCTTATATTATTTTGTTGTATTTAATGGTATGGAGGTGAAGTCAGTCATGTGTTTTAAACATATTTTTGTTATGAATAGCATTTGTATTCATTATGAGGCCAATGGACCAGTATATATACATGTACAAGAGGAAGAGGATAACAAGACTCTATCTCTAGCAGGATACAGATAAACTAGGACTATCTCTAACACCCCCCCTCAAACCCATGGTGGATCAACAACACTGAGTTTGGAGAGGAAAAAGTTATGATAAGCTCTAGATACGTGTCTTGTGAAGAAATCGCTAGCCCGGAGCTCACGAGGGGCACATCTTGAAGAGCCACAACCTCATCACATACTGTGACATATAAGAAGCATCAACACCAATATGCTTGGTGAGTTCATGCTTCAACTGGATCTCGAGCAATGCTGATAGCCCTGTCTTGTCAAATAAAGAGGAGTTGGTGTAAACGAAACACCAAAATCCTCAAGTAACCAAGCCGTAGCCAAGTAACCTCTGTTGTCAAAGAGCCATAGCCACTTGCTTCGGCCTCAGCCTTTCGAGCAGAAGCTGGCATGCCGCTTCTTAGTCTTCCAAGCAATGAGAGAACCACCCAGAAAAACACAGTAAGCAGAAAGGGACCGACGATCAGAGTGATCACCATCAGTAGGTCGAAGGTGAACATTGAGCTCCATGGGAGTCTCGGCTGTACGCTCATAAGTGAGAGAAACACGATCAAGAAGATCCTGGATATACTTCTCTTGGGAGAGAAAGAAGCCCTCAGAGGTAGAAGAAAACTCAATCCCAAGAAAGTATCGAAGGGGACCAAGATCAAACATGGCTTGCTCATTGAGGCGAGAGCCTTTACAAAGGCAATATCACGAGAATCATCGCGGTTGATGATCATGTCATCAACATATAGAAGGAGAAGAGTCCGACCACGAGAAGAAGTGTGAACAAGAGCGCGGAGATCATGAGCACTTGCGGAGAAACTAGTGCGGTGATCACGGAAAAAAGCAGCTCAAACCAAGCACGAGGGGCTTGTTTGAGCCCATAAAGGCTGACGAAGGCGACAAACCATGCCCGTCTGGAGCGAATACCCCGGTGGTAGTGCATATAGACCTCCTCATGCAGTTCACCATTAAGAAAGGCATTCTTGACATCAAGGTGAGAGATGGACCACTCACGGATGAGGCCACGGCAAGGAGAGTGCGACGGTGGTCCCTTTGGTCATGTGAGCCCGCAGTGCAAAAGTCTCATCATAATCACGACCATGCTCCTGCTGAAAACCGCGCGTCACAAGGCAGGCTTTGTAGCGCTCAAGAGAACCATCGGGCGAGTCTTAATCTTATAGACCCACTTGCAAGTAATGGGGCGGACACGTGGAGGAAGTGGAACAAGATCCCATGTGTAGAGTGCGCTCAAGGGCGAGCAATCTCCTCCGCCATCGCATCTTTGCCATTCACGATGAATAACTGACATCACGGTAAGAAGTCATTTCGTGGCGGCACCAACAAAGGCAAAGCGCTCGGGAGGCCGAATAGTGTCGATCGCGAAAAGAGCATAACGAGGAGACACTAAAGAAGATGGCTCATCGAGAAGAGAAGAAGATAGCACATCGAGAAAAGTCCTCAATTTGGCGGACCGGCGAGTGTAGTGGAGAGGATAGGGAGAAACAAGCGTCTGAAGAGACTTGTGTAGGAGAGGGCCGGTGGTGAAGGAAGCGGCGATGAAGGAGACACGATTGTGAAGGAAAAGTGACAAGCTGGAGTATCGGGGAAAGTCGAGAAAAGCGGTGGCTCAACAAGGGATGTAGGAGGAAGGAAGAACGAGGAGTAGAAGGGGCCGAGACTCATCAAAAGTGACATCTCGTGAGATCCGTATCCGTCGCCAACAGGATCCAAACAACGATATCCCTTATGCTCAAACCTTGTATCCCGGAAAAACACACTCAATAGGCGAAGCGGTCAGCTTGGAGTGCGTTCACGAGGTGCAAGAAGAACACATCACACACCCAAAAAGGCGAAGTCGAATAATCAGGAGGCATGCCACAAAGGCGCTCAACTGGAATCCCACCCTTCGAGCGGAAGAAAGGTTGGATATTGGTCAAGTAGGTAGCGGTGAAGCGGCCTCGGCCAGAAGTGAGGTGGAGCAGCGGAAGCAAGCATAAGAGCGCGGTAAATCTCAAGAAGATGACGATGCTTTGCGCTCGGCCACACCGATTCGAGCATGAGCACCGAGGACAAGCGAGAAAGAGTGACTGTAGCAGAAAAGCTCGAAGAGCTCCTGAGATACTCTCTGCCGAATCGGCCACGAAGAACACGAATGGAAGAATCAAAGCGAGTCTCACGAATCATGGTGGCAAAAGTCTTATAGATGGATAAAACCTCACTACGAGAGGACATAAAATATATCCAAGTGTGGCGAGAGAAATCATCTATAAAAAGAATATAATATCGATGACCCTCTTTGGAAACAAAAGGTGTCGGACCCCAAACATCAGAATGAACAAGATCAAAAGGACGCTGTGATATAGAATCACTGGAATGGTAGGGGAGTTGTAGCTATTTGCCAAGCTTAAAACCCATACAATGTAAAGAGGCATCACCGGACACAGAGCCTAAAAGCCCACGACGAACTAAAGAAGAAAGACGCGAACCACAAAGATGGCCCAAACTGTGATGCCACTGAGCAAAAGTCCCAGTAGAAGAAGCAACAGATACTGAAGCGGTAGAGGAAATAGAAAGACTGGCAGAGGCAGCGGAAGGTAGATGAAACCAGTCAAGCTTCCAAAGACGCTGAGAATCATGGCGATGAGGACCAGTCTCAACTATAGCCCCCGTGCGGCGATCCTGAACACAACAAGAGTCAGAATCAAGAATAACCCGACAGCCATGATCAGTAAGTTGGCCAGCGGATATGAGCTGCATGGTCAGTTTGGGAGCATAAGAAACAGCAGGAACATGAAAAGAGGACGACAAAAGATTGCCTCGTCTGCAGCGAAAGAAAGTACCATCTGCGATCTTGCAGGTGGTAGGAGCAACAAGAGGACTAATGGAATGTAGACTCGTGGGATCGATGTTATATGAAAAGAAGCTCAGAATCAAGAATCCATGGTGTGATACACGATGAGAAGGTGGTCTCTCGAAGGCGAGTAGCCGAACAGTAGAACTTTGTCTATGTAGAGGCAGCCATGCGACGCAGTAGCATAAGGATCTCCTGAGTGGAGTCAGAACCAACAGGACCTGAACCGCCATTGCTCTTAGGAGGACGGCCATTTCGACGAGCAAGATTCTTCTTCTTCCGGTAGCAGAAGTGCTCCACATGACCATTTTTGTCGCAGTAGGTGCAGTGAAGGCCTCCGTCCCCAGTAGCCAAAACTGGAGTAGGCACCACCGGCGGAGTAGAACGAGGTGCCGCCAAGACTGAGGGAGACACCAGCAGACCCGCGTCATAAAGACGGGTCTCCTGATAAGAGTCTCCATTGAAGATAACCGGGCATCGAGGAACAAGAATAGTCCCCAAAGAAGAGCCTGCAAACGAAGACATTTTTTTTTTTTGGGACCGAAGATTGGACTTAGACGAACTTGAAGTCCGTTCGAAGTCACAGGCGCGCAGATGGCAGAGGAGAATCCTTCACGTGATTTGGAGAAAAGCTTCACGTGCAGGTTTTAAAGTGAAACCAAGCTTCACAGAACACGATTAGTAGATCCAACGGGAGAACCTGAAGCGAGGAGACGGCCGGATCTGGCGAGCGGCGGCGTCGGAGCGGCACGGCAGCGGCCACCAGGAAGACATGCCAAGTCGCCGGAGCTGACCACGTCGGTCGGCAGCGGCGGAGCAGCTGCGTCAGCTCATAGACCGTGGCCCGTGTGGAGCCAAGGTGAGTGCCAGCGGTGGAAGCGGCGCCCGAGAGCGAACAACGCCCGAACACCAGCGATCCGAGTCGCCACGGCTTGACCGGCAGAGCTGCGTGAGCAGCCGGGGAGCAATCCGGTCTTGGCGACCAAAGCGGCGAATCGGCTTGAAGATAACTGCGGCGAGCGTAGCGAAAAGAACACCTTGGCTCGGTCTCCGATCGAACAGGAACAGCCGAAGACAACGCTGGAAAGAACGTCGGCAGAAGAAGAGACGATGCGAAGAGCCGTCGACGTGAAGAACCAGATGAGGCGCAAGTGCACGCCGATTAGAAAACCTAAACCTAAATTAGGCTCTGATACCATGTTATGAATAGCACTTGTATTCATTATGAGGCCAATGGACCAGTATATATACATGTACAAGAGGAAGAGGATAACAGGACTCTATCTCTAGTAGGATACAGATAAACTAGGACTCTATCTCTAACAATTTTAACCTTTTCGCTGAGTTGGATTCTAAACTATGTAAATTGGTTGGCTCAGAGGAGAATACATAACTCTTGTATTTGATTGTGTGTGGTGATCTCATCTCATATCTTATGGTCGATCATATTACCTTTTCCTTTCAAAAAAGATAGTTCTTGTTGCATGTTGATTGATTCACTAAGAGTAATCAAGTTGAGAATTCAATTTAATATGTAGTCGACAAATGTTAGTTTGCAATTGAAAATAAAAAAATGTTGCAGTTATGTGGATCATTTGTTTCTATCTTGATAGCTTAAAAGTTAAAACCCTTCTCTTTTCATAGATAATTCAAGTTTGCCTTACTGGAATATTTGTATTAGGCTATTTGCTACTTATAATGTGAACCTGAACTTTCCAGTGTATAATAAAAGTAAATCATATTCGTTTAAATTTTTAGAAGTACAGTTAATGATTGCAGCACTCTAAGTCATGAATTTGTAATAATTTCAATTCAGGAGATATTGGTGCAGGGCTGAATCTATGAACTTGGGCATTTATGCCTTTGCTGTGTGAGTATCGCTTGAATATATTGGAATTTGGATTGAGTACGCTGTTATTTGTCAAACACAGGAACTAGGGATTAGAAGTCTATGGCGCATTTTTGGTAATTTTATTCTCAAAAGAATTGGGTCATGCATTATGCTTATTTAGTTTACGGTTTTGTGTTGATTGTATTGGGAAATATTACTTCAAAAGATAGTATTTCTTGCATAAGTTCTGGATTTTAAGTTCAGTTACATTTGAATCTTTTCAGGTGTGACTCGGCAGTATTATCTGGATTTGTGTTAATGTTTCTTGCAAGCATTATTTGGCTGAAGCTTGTCTCTTTTGCCCATACAAATTATGATATAAGGGTATTGTCCGAAGGTATTGAAAAGGTAGGATTGAAGGAATTCTTACGTTTTGCAGTTTCATGATTATTACAGTTGCTGGCTTTTGAAACATAGAAGACCGATATAAAGTCATTATCTTAAGCAGTTTCTGTGTTAGGTTAACACGTTTCTCAATCGTGAATTGTTGACCAATATTTTTTTTTTCTGTATTCCTTTTACTGGTAAATCTTTCTACAGAGAATGGATCATTATCTGCCTCCTGTTTAAACTTGTCGTTGATGTTCTTTTCCTCAACTTTTTCTATGTAGTTTCACTTAATACACAAGGAAATAAAGTACCGATGAATGTATATTTCCGTCAGGAAGGTTAACATTGCTTGTCTAGGTCCTCATGTTGTGCTTTTATATAGATGACCGGATCTTTAGTGTCTGGCATGAATTTCACTACGATCACATCCATTTTGTTCATTGTTCAGTTCTCACACTAGTAACCAGCTTTTGTAATCTTTTATATAATAGGGTGCTAAGCATGGCAGTTCTATTGATCCCGAGAACATTAAATGTCCAACATTTGAAAGTCTAGTGTACTTCATGCTGGCCCCAACACTTTGTTACCAGGTGCTTTTATTGGACCACTGCTTCTCATTTCTTTTAAGTTTATATGATCAATTTATTTGTTACATCTATCTAGTTACATCATTGCCAAACCATGGAGTGATGTCATTTTGGTGGATTATGCAGCCAAGTTATCCCCAAACTACTTTTATTAGAAAAGGCTGGGTGATCCGACAGCTTGTAAAGTGCCTGGTTTTTACAGGCTTGATGGGTTTCATAATTGAGCAAGTGAGCCTGTTACATGACTCCTTATGTAACTTTTATTTATATTTCCATGAAATTCTCAATCTCCTTTATTTTTCAGTACATAAATCCAATTGTGAAGAATTCCAAGCATCCCTTGAAAGGGAATTTCTTGAATGCTATTGAGAGAGTCTTGAAACTATCAGTGCCGACATTATACGTCTGGCTTTGCATGTTCTATTGCTTTTTCCATCTATGGTAAGTATCTTGATTACCTTGTCCCGTCTCCTGCGTTAGGTTTTTTGTTCCTTTCAGTTGGGTACTACAAATGAGGACCCAACAGTACCACAAACTTGCTGGATAGTCGTGATTTTCTACCATATTTACCCAATATTGTTGTAATGATGTTTGTCTTGTGCATGGTCACATATCTGTAGCTTTTGCACATAAAAAGACAAAAGTCTGGGTGAACTAGACCTGCAAATTTAAGTTTATGTATAGAATTAAGACCAAGATACTTTAAACAGCACAGGACTTCAACCTTTCATCTTATGCAGTTTTCATTCATTTTTATTTTGTGTACAGGTTGAACATTCTCGCTGAACTCCTACGTTTTGGTGATCGTGAATTCTACAAGGACTGGTGGAATGCCAAAACAGTTGAAGAGGTGATTGTTAAAAGTATATCTTATTTATTTTTGAGACAAATTTGAAAACAGCTGACATTGTTTACATTTCCATGCATTTTAAATGTGATGGTCTCTTGGGGCTTACGTCAGTACTGGAGAATGTGGAATATGGTAACTTGATACCTCCATCTTAAAATTTCTTCACTATTTTTTTTTTAATTTTGGGGTTCTATTACTTCGTTAAGAATAAGGGGATGGCTATGGTACATACAACTTTAAGATACAATAAGTTTTGAAACTTTTCCCCCTCACTGTTTTTCCACTCCCCACCGCTCCCACCTGTAGGATGATTAGCGGATGGTGGGAAAAGTGTATGTAAGGTGCATACTTTACATAAACATGTACCGTAGTCATTCTCTAAGAATAATTGTACTGGAGTAACTGCCAATTTCCCTTCTAGCCAAATAACTGATGAGACCTGTCAATAAGTCTGAGATTGTTGTCTAATTAATTGGCATTAATATCCTCCCAATAACTGACAATTGGTCTACTTCTTGTCAGCCTGTTCATAGGTGGATCATCCGACATATATAGTTTCCATGCATAAGGAGTGGCTTTTCAAAGGTAATTTCATCCATTTATATTACAAGTATCTTTTTAAGTCTTCTGGAAAAGAGGTCTAACGTATATATGTAATAGCTGACATTTGACTTGCTGCACCGATGCTATTTAGAGAACAGTCAAATATGCAGATTTTGTGGTTCAGATAAACTGGAAACATGATTAAACAGAGTATTATCACTCAATTTTCTTCATCTTGTAAACTTGATTGTACTAAATTTAACACAAGTGGCTGACACTGTTGTGAGAGTAATATTGATTAAATAGTACATTCTCATGGCTAAATGATTTGCTATGCTACCATGCATTTTTTTACAATGCTAATATGAATGTTGACTAGATACCGACATGGGATGAGTGTAGAAGATGGCATGGCATGCATGAATAAGGAGCATATTGAAAAACCTAGGATATAGTACGGAAGGTTGAACAGAAGGATACCTGAAATTCACATAAACAAACGAGTATACATAAAATTTTCCTTGGTTTCTTATATTCTTCATTTTGCAGAACTAGTATGATTTTATTCCCCACCCCCCCAAGAATATAACTAATATGATTTTCTCAATACCCGCTTCTCAAATTCATGTTGTATCCACACTGCAGGGTGTTGCTATTCTCATCTCGTTTCTCGTTTCAGCTGTATTTCACGAGGTACTATAGTTCTTCCAGAATTCCATGGTTTCAGGCTTACAGTTATCATTTCTTATTTATTTTCCTAATCACCAGCTAGAATGGAAAACAACATGGTTCCATGCTGCTATTATTGAGTAATGCTCTAGGTTGAATACAAATCAGCCTTGAACTCATAGTTGTCACGGCGGTAAGGCGTCCCGCGGCGTGCTTGGACCTTTTTAACTTTTAAACGCTTAAGGTGTGAGGCGAGGCGACTTCATAGACACATACGTAAGGCGAATAAAAGTAACCAAATTGCAATGTAATAAGGTAGTTGACACCACTAAATCCTAATATGTAGTTCACAGAATATTACCGTTTGGACTGTTTAATAACTATTCACACACACTCCTCCCTGAACATAACATGGTAGCACTAGCACAGCATAGTAGCAGCACCCACCAGTAACCAGGGGCGGAACTGCATTTGTTTACCCGGTGTCACAGGACACCGGGTAAAAAAGAAGTGTATATTAGTCTATATATATAAAAAAATTATTGTATGCTAGTCTATATATATAGTATATGTGAACCCCCTTGATCTAAATTTTGTGACACCGGGAGGCAAATAACAAGCAAATGGTAAAAATAATAAGTTGTTATCATATATATGATGAAGTGGTGAACCCCGATAATTTTTTCTCTAGTTCCGCACCTGCCAGTAACATCTCCTCTGCTTCTCCTATCTTCAAGCATAGCAGAAACCGTTCCACCTCAAGCCTCACCACGGCCTTCTCCGGGTCGCACGTCGCCCCCTGGCTGTGCCGCCGCCTTCACGATAGACAACGCGCCCCGCCACGTGCTCAGCATGAGGCAGAGGTGGTCGCCTGGCGGTAGATCAGGTGATGGCGTGGCGCCGCTGTCCACTTCCACGCGCCGCCTCCCCGTCTCCGGTCCAGATTTGTGCTTCTCCTGGCCGGATCCGGCCTCCTGGCCATCACAGCAGCTGTGCTAGCCTAGATTCGCCTGCCATGACCTCGGATCCGCGCAACGGCGATGCTGCTCAGGCCAGGTTTTGCCCCCTCCTCCCCTATCTATGACACCCGCCTTCCTCCCTCTAGACACCGGCGTCATGGCGTCCGCTGTGGCGTCGGCAGAAAACCTCCTTACCGATTAGGCGTCCTTGAAGCGACGCTTCAAGGACGCCTTAACAACCATGCTTGAACTGGCAAAATCTATGATACAAATGGAATCTTGAACCCTGGCTTCTTTTTTGCTGCATTTTGCATGTTTTTACTTGTACTGAAAAGAAAAGGAGGTTATTATGGAATTTTGTTTGTAATATGTATTCCTCATTTCATTGTCCTTGTCAATTTGCAGCTGTGTATTGCTGTTCCGTGCCACATTTTCAAATTCTGGGCATTTATCGGGATCATGTTTCAGGTATAGATATATCCCCTATATAAATCATTTGAAGTATACTTCTGTGTATCCTAAAAAAAGCGAGAATAGGTAGGAGGAACTACCTATCTTAGATTCAAAGGAGAATGGGGACTTGAAAATATGACCTCAAGTTCCATTGGTGTTTTCCATATTAGCCATTATAGTGGCGTGTATGCCTTAAAAACCCAATGAGCTGTTACCAACTTACCATACATTCGAATTGGTAAAATTAAAGGGCAACAGAATGGGCGCAGTGCACCTGCATGCACTTAGACTCACATCCATCCTATGCTTGTTCTAGACTGCTGTCCTGGATATCTCTACTTTTCCACCGGTATCATATAGGCTGATGTTGATGATGTCTGTCTTCCCCAGATTCCCCTGGTATTCTTGACGAAATATCTTCAAGATAAATTCAGGAACACAATGGTATGTCGTGCATGTTACAAATTTTCCCCATATTCCATTGCTGCTTCTCACAGCATAATCTTGCCTAAACTCATTTGAACTTGACAGGTCGGCAACATGATATTCTGGTTCTTCTTCAGCATACTTGGGCAACCAATGTGTGTTCTTTTGTACTACCATGATGTCATGAACAGGCAAGCCCGGACAAATAGGTAGCTGTGTTGAAACATGTACTATAATACAGATCGTCAGAAGCAAACTGAGTCACGCTAGGAAACGGCGACCTACTTACGGTTTCACCATCTGCTGTCAGCTAGTGTGCTCAAACTGAGTCACGCTAGGAAACGGCGGCCTACGTACGGTTTCACCATCTGCTGTCAGCTAGTGTGCTCAAACTGAGTCACGCTAGGAAACGGCGGCCTCCTTACGGTTTCACCATCTGCTGTCAGCTAGTGAGCTCAAACTGACTGACCGCTAGGAAACGGCGGCCTCCTTACAGTTTCACCATCTGTTGTCAGCTAGTCAGCTCGCTATGTTCCCAATTCATGCTTCTCATGCTGGCGATGCAGCTTGTATATTGCTAATGATGTCTCAATGATGCAACTGAGGATCACCTGTACACAGTCCTGCTGAGGTGTGGACTATACTTTTCAGTCTACTTGTCAGCAGTGCTGTGTACATAATGCCGTGTAAGATGTATGTATGTATGTACTATGTGATACAACACGCCTTGAGGTCTGAATGAGCAAAGACTCACGTTGCAAGGTCGGGTTCGTGGAACCGACAGCGAATTCTGACATTTAACTTATTCTGGTATTGGCTGTTCTGTTATCCTGTCACATTGTGTTGTATTAGCGTTGCTGGAAAGAATAATGAAGCAACGTCTCTCAGTTTCGATTCCATTGCACTTCTTTGTTCATGCGATCCATGACTTATGCCAACCCAACGTTGGAAATATCCTGTTGACTTATTTCGTGCCAAAAACGCTTGGACTTGGATTCTCAAAAACCAAAGCTGGCGTCATGGACGAAAAAGTTAAATCAAATCCTGGAGAGCACTGTCGCTTCAGGATTGGGATGAAAATAGGGTAGCCAGTTTCTTAAAATGCAAAGCTGCATTGAGAGAGCGAAAAAAAAGGGAAAGAGAGAACTTCAGATCCTGAAGAAAGAGTGGCATCCAGATGAAGCTTTACAACTAAGATGCTCAGGTAGCAAATACATTGGATTCCTGTAGCCATTCAGGCCAGGATAAGCATATAATGAACTTCTTGAAAAAGTATTACAGCCTTTCTAGTTCGAGAAGACGGTGAGAGAACAGTAAAGCATCCATTGATAGCATGATCAGGTCATCCTGTATTCCCTAATGAGCACAGGAAAGAGACGATGCCAGTGGAGGCAAGGAAGATTGCAACCGTGCTCACATTCACATACTACTTTTCAGATGGTGATGGAGCCAGAAATTTTGTGATGGGGGTTCGAACGTAGAAGCCAAACTAGGCTGCATAGAGATCGAAGAGCGTACGTACGAAGCTGGTGATCACCTTCACCACCAGCCGTCCACCACCCGGGTGCACTTGCCCTTGAGCCACCGCATGCTGCTCTTCAGGGACCCCTTCATCTTGCCCTCCATGCCGTACACCCTGTACCCCGCCAGCCTCCTCTTCCTCTGCAGCTCCGGGTCAGTGAAACCGCTCCACATGCTCGCCTTCGAACCGGCCGCCGACGAAGCAGCAGGAGGCCAGGCGGTGCTCTTGGCCTTCTTCACCTTGTCGGACTCCTTGGGAGGAGCGTAGGATGAGACGTAGGAGGCGCTGTGACACCTCAGGTCACTGACATAGGCCGAGGTGTTTCCGCTGCTGGTCTTCTCCCTGTAGGATCTTGACCTCTCCATTGATGCGCTTGACGCTTCTGTGTTGCAAGAAGCCAGAAGGCCAGGGATGCAGAGGTAGAGGAGATGAATGGGGGAGGGCCTCCTCTAAAATTTGTAGGAGCAGAGGATGCAGGCAGTCTGCCTTTTCTGTTTGTATATACCCTAAAAAGTAATCAATGGTGAGTGAAAGTTGAACAAAATGTGGTTTTGCTTTGGGTTACTGACCTTTGTGCACACTAGAGATAGCCAGGGCCTTAATTTGCACTACAAAAAACTAGAGCAGGAGATAGATCTTGTAAATAATCTATGGCTAGTTTGCAGCTATGGAATTTTTGGTTGTTATGCCTGAAAAAGATGCTTCAACTAACTATTACTCCCTCTGTCTCACAAAAAATGCATTTTTAGTTTTTTTTCAAACAGATTAGTGTGCAAGGTAAATGACTAATGTGACCCTCATTACTCCATACACAGACGTGCTGGTGCTTTGGTTTTCACCAGCACTTAAATGAACATGCATACATTTACAGCTGGGTCCTACGGACTAAAGATGCACTCTTTATGGAACAAATTTTGAACACTAGAAATGTACTCTTTGTGGGACGGAGAGAGCATATCAAGTAGAAAAATGGAGGGTTTTTGAAAAAGCCAAATCGCAATCTAGTCGGTTACTATAAGCTATTTCCTTCGCTGTCTAATACATTTGTGTTTTTTTTTAAATGATGTTACCGATTTTCACGGTGTTCAAGGAGAATTTTTTATTGTTTAACCTTTTTTAAGTTTATTTTTATCAATAACCTCATGCCTATCTTATTTTCAAATCTAATTCTGTTGACTATGATACCAACCGTGACGTGGCAAACAAAATTGCCACGTCATAAGGTAAGTTTATCACCGGATTAAAAAAAATGGCCGTTTGACTATACTACTACTATAAGTGGTGTGACAAGGTTTGACCACATCAGGATTGATACTTGGTGTGGCCAAATGGGTCGATTTTGGAAACACGTTAGCCATAGGGTTATTAATAAAATATTATAAAAAGGGTTAAATAAAAAAAAACCGTGTCCAAGATGCATTATTACAACACTATTGAAAGTACTTTTAATGTAAAATTCAGTGATATATTTTTCTTTTGATTAATATAGACAGTTTAAAATATACTGTGGTCATATTTTAAACGGCCTAACCGGGTGGATGTTAATAAGTCTTTTTTTAAAAAAACAAAGAGAGAGAGAGAGAGAGGGCTTCGCAAAAGAAAAGCCGTCCCCGCACATATGTATTCTTCATTTTGCATTTTGCAGTGATTTGTCGGAGCTTTTCTGGATGTTGAGTTGAGCTGGTAATAATTGTTCCCTAATTCCTGGCTTGATCGCCATTGCTGCTAGTACAAGAAAGACAATTGCAGGATGCTGCATGTTGAAGCATCCGTTCATTCATGATTCTCCAACTTTTCTGCGTCGCATAAATGCCGCCTTTTGGGGACGAAAGCAACTTTGCAATTTTTTTTGGGTCATCTTCTTCGACAGTGACACTGATGCGAAATTGTTGGGTACTACTTGACTACTTGGGCCTGTGAGGACTGTCGGCACCGATCCAAATCCCATATGAACATTAATAAATCTTACTATTTACTTTATCTCTCATTTATATTATTTAGAATAAATAATAAAGACAGCTTGTATAATAGCTATCTCTAAATATTATCTCCATATGCTGTGCAATAACTAATCTATCTTGTTTCCCGTGTAATGCTGGCTCTTGCATGAGAGCCGATTCTCTTCTCTCATTTTTTTCTCACTCTTTCATATAGGATAAAACTAATGTGTACAAGCTAATAGCAAGTTGGGTAGTCTTATTGTACTGCCCTCAGAACCTGTTAATAACTGATAAAGTTCTTCAATCCTATCTAATGTAAATTCTTTTTCAGTTCTCCCTTCGTTCAAGCTTATAAGGCGTATTTTTTTTCGATACATAGACCAATAAGACATTAAAAATGATTAGATTACCAATAATTATTATCACTAATCACTATATTTAATGCATGTATGTAAAAAAACAAAAGTAAGATAGATATTTATTAGGGGTATAGAGGGAACACCATCTAATTTTGTATTGGAATATGAAATACATCTTATATTTACAGACAATCATTAAAAAAAAACAAGTCTTATAAATTTGAACGAAGGAAGTAAAACACATGACAGTTTAGAAACTTCATGATAGCTCTCTTGGAACTTGGTATTCTCGCAAGAAACCTAACATATACTGTCTCGGTTCCGGGATACATGACATGCTAACTTTCAATTTTTGTTTCTAAATACATGCCATTCTAGAATTTTGAGGTGACTTTTTTACTATTTTTCTTATATATCCCTCTTATTTAGTTATTTTTAATATAATTTACTACTATGAATTAGAGTAAGATACACCGTCCAAAACATATTAAGTGATATAATAAAAAGAGGTAATACAGTCTTTTATACATGTTTTGAACGTGCATTATCCTTAGGAACGGAGGGAGTATTACGAGAACAAATGTTTCATTTCCTACTAAATCATCACTCGTTACTCCTTTAAAAAAAACTAGTGATGATGAACGATATATTCTTCACCGTCCCAATCTTTACTCACTTCTTCGTAAATTCCTTCTTCACATGTACAAAATCTCTAAAAAAGATAAAAATTTTTGTCTCTTAACAAACAAATTAACTACTAAAAATATAATACTTATCCCAACAACCTCCCTATCCTCACTTTATATGTGCGGCGAAGGTACAGTACAAACAATAGTAGCAAAACCAAAAGCGTGGTGTAAACCAAGGTCGACAGCAGAGGTATGGTGTGGGCTGAGACGGACCTCGATCAGACACTGCGGTGGAGTCGAGAGCATAACGTAAACTAAGCCCAGCGACAAAAACTTAGCATGCTGAATAATATTATTTTTATCTATAACAAAGCACATGCATTCGACTGGTTCGTATGAAATGCATACCTTTCAATCAGGACCTATAGTTCTACATGTCCTTGTCACTTTTTTTCCCATCTTGTTGATAAACTAAATGGTACAACTAACAAGTTAATGTACCTATCGAACTAAGGATACTGATGTGCAACCGGGCAAGTTTGGCGACATCTATTGCAACAAATCACTTCTTCACGTATAAATTTTCCTAGGGCGACGATTCACTAGTAATGTAGAAATAGTTGATTCAGACGACCCGAGAGCACGGATGCATGGGAGATGGGAAATCGCACGCCCTGTTTAATTTCGATTAGGAATGTGCTTTTATACGATACTATTTAGAGGTTGCATAAATATTTAAGCATAAATAAAAAGTGCACGATGATTATTTATCTTTTCACTTGCTTCAAAATTTGTACAATTTATGTTGACAGCGCAATACATAGAAGTGAGAATTGATCATTTGCCCCGTTTTAATTGGTGCAATTGATCATTTGCGCCGTGTGTGTCACTTACATGTGGTCCTAAGGTCCACATATCAGTGAGATATCGTAAGATAAATAATCAATTATACAAATATATAAGAGCAAATCATCAATTATTCTATATAATGCAGATTAACCTCTAAATCGACGTTGTTAGCGGATGAATCGATTTGGAGTCTGAAGAACTGATACGTGTGGACACTGAACAGCCGATTTTAGTTGTCAGAAAGTTGCTCCTAATCACGATGAACTTGCATAAAATTCGGGCATGTAATTGGCCCTGTCAGCAGCTACTTTTTCTTTTTCTGATGAGTCAAACAAAGCAGCTTCTGTTAGGCACCACAAAAGCAAAGCAATAATTTGTGGCATAAACAATGTTTATTTTTTAGAATCCAGATTGTTACTTCTCCGACAAGTTTATAATTCATATTTTTTTAATTATTTTATCTATAAATATAAGGTATATTTTATATTCTAATATAAAATTAATATGATGTTTTCTCTATACCTTTAATAGATATCCATATTTACTTTATATTGTCTACACGTATGCATTGATATAGCGATTAGTAACAATAATTAGAAGTAATAAAGTCATTTTTAACATTTTCTTGATCTATGTGTTAAGGATGCGTCTTATAAATTCGGATAAAAAGAATACTACGGTTGGTCTCTTCCATTGTGCTGACTATGATATTGTGGCAGATTCTTACTGCTCTCAATTCTCATGATGGGTCTATCCATTATATGAATGGATAATAGATCACCAACCAGAGCCCTGAATTTTGACAACTAATGTGTAGTGGGTTTATTTTAACGCCAATCTTGAAAAGTTAGTTAACCTATCTTCCTGATCTCATTTCGTTTGGCGCTGATTCCAACCATATACTGAAAAGGTCCAGAATAATAGGGTAGTACATGCGTAAATTAATTGTTAATTATTTTTGTAATATTTATGTGTGATGATTAATCTAACAATATAATATATACATGATAATTTATATGACAATAATATTTGTTATAAAATAATTTATTTTGTGAAAAAAACAAGATACTATGTTGGGTTTATTTTCCTTGTACCAGGAGATACAGTGCAGGCATATGAAATGTATGATGCAGCGCAGGCATGCAAGACGCACGCACATTGCAGGTCGGGGAGAATCCGCGCAGGTGGCGCGTAGCCCAGGCGTTGCATGTGAGGGTCGTAGGTGTAGCGAGATGGAACACGAAAAGTTCTACGTGGATGGACGACGCAGTGTAACAGCTAATGGGCCTTGCAGCGAGCGAGCCACGCGAGAGCAACAGATGGCCGTAAGTGAGTGAGTCACACGAGAGCGTCAGGTGAGTTGTATGCGTGTATGTGTGAGTTTTGGATGTATGTATGTATTAAGCTAAGTGGATATATATACACACACACACATTTAATTAGAGATAAAAAGTTAAGTCTTAGAGCATCTCCAAGAGAGGTCCTAAATAGGGTCCTATCTTGAAATATAGGGCTTTTAAGGAAAAGATCAACTCCAGCAAAGGATCTAATCTGATAAAATTTAGCAAATTGTTTTAGGCCCCCTAGGAGAGTAGCTATATTTAGCAACTCTATGATTGAGCCCTATCTTCGTTGGGTTTTAGGGCCTAATTGCTGGAGTGAATATTTCGTTGGAACCCTAAATCTAATTAGTTGGGTTTTTAAATTAAAATTTAATGCTCATTTTTATTGCTCTTTCTTGGAGATGCTCAGAGGGTATAAAAGGCAGAGACGTGCGGCTCCATGAGGTGACGCACGGCAGAAACGAGAGAGAGAGAGAGAGAGAGAGAGAGCTGGCCGCGTAAGGGTGCACACGAAAGAAAAGCTCCAGGAAGCGGCTGGCCCGTGCGTAGGCAATTCCATGGCGTGCGGCCGGCAATTCCATGAGCAGCGCTGGCAATTCCATGGCGTGCGGCCAGGGGCGCTTCGTAACCTGCAGCGCACCGTGCGAAGGAGATTTTTGTGCGTATTTTTTTTTTTTATAAAAATCAGTTAGTACAAATTCCGATCTACTAATTATTATTCGTGTAAAATTACCTTCTAGTTTGCATGTTTAACCTTGTTTTCTTTTTATAGTCTTATATTAATTATTTTAGATTATTTTTTAGGTTTGATTATTATTTTATGAATTTACAGAATTAATAAAAAAAAGAAAAAAATAGGTTTTGGTGTTAGTTTGCACCAATTCATCTCTCTCTTAGTGCGCTTGATCCTTCAATTGGTATCATAGCGGGTTTACTTTAAATTTAATTTAACAATTAAAAAGCACGGCGCTTGTTGTATATTTTTCTTTAACTAAACCTTCTCTTTTTAGTGGTAATGATTACCCTTATTGGAAAGTGCGCATAGAGTTATTTTTAAAATCCCAAGGGTATGAATGATGAGAAGTTGTAGCTAAGAAATATGTAAAATCAGATAATATTATCACTAAAGAAGAAAAAGAGCTTTACACTTTGAATCCACGTGGATGGCACGTCGGTGAAAACCACATTGGTTTAGATTGAGGGGTGAAGTGGACGGTGTTATTAGTTCGAGGTTCTAAATCGAACGGTTTCATAGTTCAAGATTGAAAAACAAACCAAGGTTAAAGTTTAAGATTGAAAATTAGACTTTTTCTTATTTAATTTGATTTATTCTTTTAGGTTATGCATACCCCCTAATGTTAGCTACTTTGTTTTAAGATTCGTAAACATTTTCTAAGAAAGGTGTATCGAAGCATACTAGACAAAAATAAATAAAGAAATGCCCTAATCAGGAAGAACAATAAACCAATAATAACATAAACATACCGTCGTTCTCAGTCAGGTAGCATATAAGGAAGAGATCACTGTATTAGCCCCCTTGTTTTTCTTTTTTTACAAAATTAGCCTCCATATGAAATTATTTGCAAAAATAGCTCCCTAACCTACACCTACCGCGCTCGGGTACTGCGAAATTTTGCTTCCGCGTTACCCGAGCGTGGAATCGTGAACCCGCGCTCGCCATAGCCAGCGCGGCCCCAATGCGCCTGCTCGCCCACTAGCACCCATCTAGCGTGCACCCTCGTAGTCGCGCGAATCTTCCCGCCCATGCCCGCGCTAGCGCGATGCTTCCCGTGTGCCTCGATGCCACGAACCCGCCCTCCATCCATCCACACTTGGATTGCACAGGAACTTTGCTTCCGCACTCCCCAAACACGTAAGGTTGCTTCCGCGCTCGGGGAGCACAGTAGGTGTGGGTCAGGGGGCTATTACTGTAAAAAATTTCTTATGGGTGCTAATTTTGTAAAAAAAAACGAAGGCTAGTACAGTGATCTATTCAAATATAAGGTATGTTTAGAACGTATGGATTGTAATTCAATTTAAACGTCGATGCGGGAGAAGACGACCGGTCGGCGCTGGAGAAGAGACGGGGCGATACAGTGCGGGGAGACGCGATGGTGATGGGGACGGGAGCAGGTGAGTGTGTGACGCGTGTGAAACGCGGCGGGGCTCGCGGCATCGGGCGCGACAGTGTGGGTGGCGCGGTGGCGACGACCGGAGGGCCAAAAGGAAAAATTCAAAATCGAAGTCAAATATCAAAATTTTAATTTCTTTTGAATTTTTTAGGTTATTTCATTGACTATATGCATTGGTGTTTCGGTTTTCAAAATAATAAGCAAGGTAACCTAAGTGAAACCGTACATATTGTTTGAAACACGCTATTTTGCATCAAAGGAAAAACAAAAACAAAAACAAAAACAAAAACGAGCTCACTGTACCGTCTACTCTGTAGATAAATCATTTTTTTTGGAAGTAATGGAGATCTAAAATGTAGCCTTGTGTTGTTTTATGCATTACCGATCACTGCCTTCCGTCGATGCCACTATACGCCGTGCCTGCAGCCATCCAAACAAATGCCATCGAAACGAGAAGAGAACCAGCTTGATCAAGGGTAGTCTATCTTTTGACACACAATTCTGTCATTTTTAGATCCGAAGCGAAACTCCTTGCCAAACATTTTATTCAATAGCTCTAAATTCTCAGCGGAATAGACCAAGTGGAAAACAAGATCTAGAGCTATAAAATCCAGAGCTAAAACTATACCAAACAGGGCCTTAAAACACATGCAACGCAGGAGCACGGCACATTCTGTTGGAATCCTTACATGTCCTCTACGAAGACACAGCAACAACAAAATGAAATGTAGCGCGGTCTGAAGCAAATCTTCAGTAACCATGTGATGATACAAACACACATGTGTACATGTAAAGGAGAGTTGCCCATGGCATCAGTAGGTCATATTGGCACATTCCTCCCTAACAGGTGCGAAGAGATCGGAGTTCATGTATCTTTCGCCGCCGCTCGGGAGCATGGTAACAATCATCTTCCCCTTGTTCCCATCCCTAGCTGCAATCTGCTAGAGAGAGACTCGTTGGAATCAGAATGCGCAGTAGCAAGATGACCTATGTAAGCAGGGTGATGCACAACCTGCTAAGATCAGCAGTTTACCTTCATGCAAGCAGCCACATTTGCACCAGAAGATATGCCAACAAGCAGCCCCACCTCCTTTGCCAGCCTTCTCGCCATCGTCATGGCTTCTTCCGTGCTTACCGTCACGACTTCATCGATGATAGATGTATCCAAGATTTCCGGTATGAAACCCGCCCCCATGCCTTGAATCTTGTGCGGCCCTGGCGCACCACCTGAGCAGAACCAAACAGAAATGCTGTTTAATTAGGACCTTTAGGTGCGTAGAACAAGAAATAGGGAACAGAACTTTGAGTACGCCAAATTAAGAGACGCCATGATCGATGGCGATCATTCAAATGTATGCATGACAATTTTGAACCACATATTTCTAGTTTTCAACGTTTGTGACAGCATGCTTCTGAATAAACTACTAAATGATGAATTGGCAATAACATGAGGTTGTCAGGTAAACTTTACCTCGGAGAGAACCACTTCATTTTAATCTTTTACTTGTTTCAAAATAGGATAGAGAGAACACTACAGAGATGGTCTACACAGCATACAATTGTTCGAATTTGGAGCCTTTCTGAGTGGTTACTCTCTTTTTTCACTTGCTATTCTACTCTACCAGCTAGGAGTATGGTCAGTGTTTCTATGCTCTTCCAAAAAACTAAAATGTCCAAATTTTAAAGCAATTAATGCAGTAAGTAGGTGGTAAGTATTATCTTCATAATGTACCCTCAAAAAGTTTACATACTATACACACACACACACACAAACACACACACTATCTTTGTGACTACTGTAGTTCTGTTTAATATGTGTGGAGCCCGACATATTTCTGGAAACCTGAAACTAGTACTGTACAGCTTACCTGAAATTACAGCACTTTCTGATGGTTCCACACATACTATATTTATGGATGGATTTTTCATCTTCAGATACCTTCCCACGCCTGTCAATGTGCCTCCTGAACCAACAGAGGCCACAAACATATCCACTTTGCCTGCTGTGTCCTTCCATATCTCAGGCCCTGATGTTTTTAGAAAATGACCATGAAGTATGATACCCAGGAACCAAAAAAAATCACAATTGATGATAAAAGATAGTTGTAATTTGCAAAGCATGAAAATTTGGCTTCTCCGATATAGGTACCAGTCCATTTGAAGTGTGCCTCCGGATTTGCTGGATTGGTTACTTGATTCAGACAATGAGAATTTGGTATGCTCTTTATCAGCTCTTCCACCTTGTCATTCATTCCCTTAAACCCAATTGCAGGATCTGCAGCGAAAAAAAAAGACATTACTTAACACTTAGCAGTGATACAATTGAAGATGTTTTTTAAACAGAAATAAATAGTGACCACTAATTTAGTATAACTATGTAACCAACAGGCGAAACAAAAGATAGGAACAAAAATCAGCCAATTCAACAGGAGAATATTTGTTGAGAGAAAAAAAAAAAACTATATGAGGCACTTAAGAGCCTGTTGAGTTCCTAGCCATTTCTAGGAGATTAGAATAAGATCCTACTTCTCACCTGTTAATATCAATTCGGCACCGAGAAATCTCAACAGCATCTGCTTATCAAGTGAATATTTAGCAGGCATAACAGCAATAAACCTGTAGCCCTTTTGAACAGCAAGGAACACCAAACCGATCCCAAGATTGCCACTTGTTGGCTCAATTAGTGTTGTAACACCAGGTGTGATCAAGCCTTTCTCCTCTGCATCTTCAATCATTCTGCAGACAAAATGCAAGCGAAAACAATGCCAGAGTTACGGTTGCTTACACGATATTATTTTTGTTATTTTCTAACAGTATGCTTCCTCACAAATTACAGAAGTGTGCTTAGATGTTAGAAATACAACAAAGCGTGATCATAGGTACATAGTTTATACTTAAAAAATCACACGTATAATTCAAGAAATTAGCTAGGTGAGTAGGAAATCAGTGAAGGATTGCATTCACGCACCCGAGAGCACTCCTGTCCTTAACCGAGCAAAGGGGTTGATACGCTTCCATCTTTCCAACCAACCGAGCTTCTATGCTGTCTTTCTTAGCAATGTTCTTCATTTCTATAAGTGGCGTCCAACCTATCAGCTGAACAAAAAGGATAGACCGCATGAGGTAAATGCATCGGACGCTGAACAAAAGAACGAGGACAATCCATATCAAGCAAGAAGTCTGCTTAGCTGGTTCTAATTAAGAACTCACCCTAAATCCTCTACTCATCCATAAATTCTAGTTTATATATTACCTAAAAACTGCTGAACTAATCAAATCTTGACTGATAATAACAAGGGGATTAACAAACATCCGCATCACACAACACCAAAAATGATACACCGAAATCCATTTGTTTCCTTTGTATTTCAACTGGATCAACAATTTTGGAGCAAAGAAAAGGAGGAGAGAATCTCTAGCACCTGGGTGATGTTGGAGGCGATGTTCTCCTCCCCAGAGGAGAGGAGAGATGGGATGCCTTTCCTCCCCTCTTCCTCCACTGCCATGGCTCCCTCCCTCTCCCTATGCCTGTCGGGTTGATCTCTTCCCAACCGTAGAGTTCATTTATCCAAACAAATTGAGCTCCCATCACCTTCGCCAACGCCGTACAAGATGGAATAATGGCTGATCGCGCCTCAAGAGGTGGAGAATTTTCATGTGAGGGGAAAAAACCAGAAAAGAAAAAAGAAATGAATATATACATGGAGAACACTGTTAATAACTAAGGATCTTATGCCTAGAATCAACACCTAATGCAGTTTAGAACTACCTTCGGGGTTCGGATTTGACGATGCCATCGCCGGTGACGGAGATGATGGAGCGGCAACAACGTCGTGGAAAGGGTCGGCGTGGCCGGGCCTTCCCGTTGCTCCCACGCGTGATAGATCGGGTTCTCAGGGTTTGTTAGGGGGTGTGTGCACCAGAGAACGTTAGCATCTGGGCCGGTCTAGTCCCCTCTATTTATAGCGCGTGTGCAACAGGGGGGCACAACCATGACGGTTGGTTGTGCCCCCGCTCAGGGCGCGAGATCAACCCGACATTCTCCCCCTTAATCTCGAGGCTAAAATAGTTTGACTAAATATCAACTCCGCTTCTTAATAGATTAGTGGATCAAGACCAAAGTGTTGCAACAACTGTTAGATCTAAGCCTAAGTGCGGAAGCGTGAGGATCTTCATTTAGTCTAAATACCGAACCACAGAGTAGGGCATTAAGGATGTTCTTACTGGTGCTTGAAGATGCCATCACAGAGATGGATTTAGGCTTAAGCGCCTGCTTGGCCGATGAGTCGATGCAGAGAGACGTAGAGGATGCAGTGATGTCCCCGCGTCGGCAGCGTCGGCGGCGGCCTTCCCGTCACTCCAGCGCACCCTGGGATCGGATCGGGCTTAGGGATGTAGAACGGGAGATCACCTCACGAGAGAGAAGAAGATCGTATCATGAGGAGCCAGTCCCATTACTGTTTTTATGTTGCGCTGTGTAACGGGGGGCCGCAACCACTGGTTGGGTGTGCGCCCCCGATCAGGGCGCGAAATTAGGGGGTTTGTTAGCCACCCTTAAGACTCGGGCTTGTTGGTTAGCCACGAGATCAATCCAACATTCTCCCACTTGATCGTAAGGGCTAACATCATAAGTCCTCTCTTGATAAAACAATGGGCCAGGGCAAGCGTCGCAAAAGCTATTGGTCAACCAATGGGACCTCAATGCCCATAGTACATCATTCTATCTCGATTGGTATGGTGATTTATTTTAACGGGAGTTGGTTTGCTTTATAGCCCTCATATCCAGAATCAAAGGCTTCCCAATATACCCATGCCGGCAACATGATCACGAAATACACTGGGTGGTAAGCCTTTAGTGAGCGGATCTGCAAGCATAAAATGAGTACTTATGTGTTTCACACTGATCGTTTGATCCTGGATTCTATCTTTCACAACATGGTACTTAATGTCAACGTGTTTGGCAGCACCACTTGACTTGTTGTTACTCGCATAAAAGACTGCGGGTTCATTATCGCAGTATAAAGTGAGTGGTTTAGAAATGCTGTCTACCACTCTAAGTCCCGGGATAAAATTCTTTAGCCATACAGCCTGCCCGATAGCCTCATAACATGCCACAAACTCAGCTTGCATCATAGATGATGCAGTAAGTGTCTGTTTGGAGCTTTTCCACAAGATAGCTCCTCCTGCGAGGGTGAAGATGTAGCCTGACATGGATTTCTTAGTATCCACACACCCCGCAAAATCTGCGTCTGAATAGCCTATAACTTCAAGGCTTTCAGACTTCTTATACGTGAGCATGTAATCCTTAGTGCCTTGCAAATAACGCAAGACTTTCTTAACGGCTTTCCAGTGGTCCAACCCTGGATTTGACTGATATCTACCAAGCATCCCGGTTACGAATCCTAAATCAGGGAGTGTACATACCTGAGCGTACATAATGCTTCCGACAGCTGAAGCATAAGGAATCGACTTCATCTGATCAGATTCGTATTGATTCCTTGGACATTGGAATGTCCCAAACTTATCGCCCTTAACAATAGGAGCAGGCGAGGCAGAGCACTTTTGCATATTGTATCTCTTCAGCACTCTGTCTATGTATGCCTTTTGGGATAAACCTAAGGCTCCCTTGGACCTATCTCGGTGAATTTCAATGCCCAAGACATAAGAGGCTTCACTGAGATCCTTCATATCAAAATTTGAGGAAAGAAATCTTTTGGTTTCAGACAGCATGTCCTTATCGCTGCTGGCCAATAAGATGTCATCCACGTAAAGAACTAAGATGGTGTATTTGCTCCCTTTAAACTTAGTATATATGCAATTGTCCACTTCATTTTCCTTAAAACCGAATTTCCTAATAACTTCATCAAACTTGAGATACCATTGTCTAGACGCTTGCTTTAATCCATAAATTGATTTCTTAAGTCTGCATCACATATGTTCCTTGCCTTCCACGACAAAACCTTCTGGTTGAGTCATGTAAACATTTTCATGCAAGTCTCCATTTAGAAATGCAGTCTTAACATCCATCTGATGTAACTCTAGATCGTTATGAGCCACAAGCGCCATGACGATTCTAAATGAGTCTTTAGATGAGACAGGCGAGAAGGTGTCATTATAGTCAATCCCCTCTCTTTGTGAGAAGCCTTTTGCTACAAGCCTTGCTTTGAACCTTTCGATATTTCCCTTAGAGTCATGTTTGGTTTTGTAGACCCATTTACAGCCTACTGTTTTGACCCCGTCAGGAATTTCTACTAAGTCCCATACATCATTAGTGCTCATAGACTTTAGTTCATCCTGCATGGCTTCAAGCCACTTAGGTGAATGTTCACTCATCATGGCTTCTTTATATGAGGTGGGGTCATCTACCTTCCCTATGTTATTTATATCCTCATTCATGTAAACAACATAGTCATTTGGGATGACAGATCTTCTTTCTCGCTGTGATCTCCTTAAAGTTTCATTTGCTACAACAGGGGAGTGTTGAGGTTCATCATTTGGAGGATCATTATGTTCAACATTAGTCATTTCTGAGTCTTCAACAGGAGGTGCATCCACAGTGTTTTCGACGGGGGGTGCAGTCTCCTGGGCCACAGGAAAAATAGGCTCATGAATCACAGGTGGTGGAACAAAATCCCGCACCTCCTCAAGATCTACTTTCCTGGGCTCCAAGCTCCCACTGATTTCAGCATTCTCTAAAAATACTGCATGTCTCGTCTCCACAAATTTGGTGGTACGATCCGGGCAGTAAAATCGATATCCCTTTGATCTATCAGGATATCCAATAAAATGGCAACTAATTGTCTTAGGGTCTAGTTTCCCAATATGTGGGTTGAATATTTTAGCTTCAACAGGACATCCCCATACACGCAAATACTTTATGCTCGGCTTCTTCCCAGTCCATAATTCGTAAGGTGTTTTCATGACTGATTTACTGGGAACCCGATTAAGTATATGGGCAGCTGTCTTTAGTGCTTCAATCCACAGACTCACTGGTAAACTAGAATGGCTGATCATGCTACGCACCATGTCCATAAGGGTGCGATTTCTTCTTTCAGCCACACCATTTTGTTGAGGTTCACCAGGTGTCGAATATTGGGCTACGATGCCATTTTCTTGAAGAAACTTAGCGAAAGGACCTGGGATCTGTCCGTAAGGGGCATGTCTCCCATAGTATTCTCCCCCTTGATAAGATCTTACTACCTTAATCTTTAGGTTAAGCTGATTTTCTACTTCAGTTTTGAATATCTTAAATTTATCTAAGGATTCAGATCTATCACGAATAGGAAAGATATACCCATAGCGGGAGAAATCATCAGTAAAGGTAATAAAGGAGTCATACCCATCTACAGATGTCACTGGAAGAGGACCACAAATATCTGTATGGATTAATTCTAAAAGTCCCGTGCTTCGTGTGGCACCTTTCTTGATTTGTTTGACGTATTTGCCCTTAATGCAATCAATGCAATGATCAGAATCATTAAAGTCTAAAGGGTAGAGTATCTCTTCCTTAATGAGACGCTCCATTCTCCCCCTCGAAATGTGGCCTAAACGACAATGCCACAATTTCGACGAAGTATCATCATTACATCTTTTGCGCTTATTTGGAACATCACACACATTATCACATATATCGGAGAGAGGAAGCATATAAAGTCTGTCTTGTCGGATGGCAAGACCAACATTATTTGACTTAAATGTTATTACACACTGATTGTCTCCAAAATTAAAATGGTAGCCAACATCATCTAATAAAGCAACTGAAATCAAATTCCTCCTCATGGAAGGTACATAAATGACATTATTAAGCCGAAGTCTAAAACCACTCTCCAAAACTAGGGAGATAGATCCTACAGCTTTGACTTCAGCCTCATTTTCGTTCGCCACCCTGATTCTTCTCTCCCCCTTTAGAAGGGTTCTCTCTATACTGAATCCCTGTAAGGAATTAGAAATGTGCACAGTGGCACTTGAGTCAATCCACCAAGAATCTGGTGAATAGTCAGCATAAAGAGATTCATCAATAAAAGAGATAATGTCATTACCCTTCTTGGCAAGCCACTTAAGGAAACCCACACAATCCTTCTGATAATGCCCCTCCTTTCCACAGAAGTTGCATGTGTTGTTCTTCTTAGGGGATGTGGGGTTAGTGGTGCCCTTAGATTTATCAAGCTTAGATGAGTTGTAGGGTTTCTTTTTGGGCCTATTATCACCTTGGCCCTTTCTCTTGTTGGACCCAACCTGATGCACGCTGTCCTTTCTATCCGCCTTCAGTCTGTCCTCTTCTTGGACACACATGGTTATTAAGTCACTCATACAGTCATACTCCTTTTTTTCTGGGTGTTGTAATTAATTTTGAATGGAGTATACTCTGGGGGCAAGGAGGTCATTATGAAGTGAACCAAAAAATTTTCTGAAATGGGCATGTCCAAGCCTTTCAGCTTAGCGGACATGTCCATCATTGACATGATATGCTCCCTAATACCCCCGGAGCCATTATACTTCGTAGTCAGCAGCTTCTGGATGAGAGTACTAGCATAAAATTTGGAAGAGCCCTTAAAGTGCTCCTCCACCTTAGTTAAGTACTCCTTCGCCTTCTCTAAATCAGGGATTTCTCCCTTGATAGCAGGTGAGATGCTGCTCTTCATAATCATTAGGCTCATGCGGTTAGACCGCTCCCACTTAGCCAAATTATCATCATATTCCTTTTTCTTTGCAGCATAATCATCAATAGTAGTAGCAGGAGCAGTGGAAGCTGCAACACGCAATGCATAATCAAGGTCTAGACAGCCAAGGACAATCTCAATGGAATCTTTCCATGCAGGAAAATTGGTCCCAGTCAGCTGTTCAATCCCCTTGATAGTAGCAGTAATGTTGGACGGATCAACAGCTGAATATAAAAGACATGGCACAATTAAAACATAAAATAATACTTAGCATGAATTTAATCTACGTTGGTATGAGTTAAATACATGCAAGCAAAATTGTTGTTCCAATTCATTTCACCGTTGGGCAGAAAATGAAAAGAACAATAACATTAAATGACACATAATTATAAATTAACGTTGGTTAAAATTATAATTATGAGTCACACATTATGTTTATAAATCTCCAATTAAAATTTCTCGTTGGTTCCATTTTAATTAGAGACAAAAATTTCAGCAAAATTGCGCCATTAAACATTAATTTCAATACATAATTATTGGGCAACACATACATTAATTCAAATATTAATATCCAGAATTTTCCAGAATAATGGTGTTTGGAGCTTGAAGATGCCATCACAGAGATGGATTTAGGCTTAAGCGCCTACTTGGCCGATGAGTCGATGCAGAGAGACGTAGAGGATGCAGTGACGTCCCCGCGTCGGCAGCGGCGGCCTTCCCATCACTCCAGCGCACCCTGGGATCGGATCGGGCTTAGGGATGTAGAACGGGAGATCACCTCACGAGAGAGAAGAAGATCGTATCATGAGGAGCCAGTCCCACTACTGTTTTTATGTTGCGCTGTGTAACGGGGGGCCGCAACCACTGGTTGGGTGTGCGCCCCCGATCAGGGCGTGAAATTAGGGGGTTTGTTAGCCACCCTTAAGACTCGACCTTGTTGGTTAGCCACGAGATCAATCCAACAACAACCAGTTACGTGCTGTTGAACTCAATGACTATAATACACCTTTCTATCTCAAAACAGAAACTTAATCTTGTGGGAGATGGTTGCTTATTTGACCCCTTATATCCAGAATCATAGGCTTTCCAATAATCCCATGCCGGCTACGTGCTCTCTGAACACATGTGGTGGTAAGCCCTTAGTCAACGGATTCGCAAGCATTCGCTTGGTACTTATATGCTCAATCTTTATAGTTTGATCCTGGATTTTCTCCTTCACAACATAAAACTTAATGTCAATGTGTTTGGCAACACCACTTGGCTTGTTGTTATAGGAGTAAAATATTGTTGGTTCATTGTCATAGTATAACGTGAGTGGTCTTTCAATGTTGTCTACCACTCTCAATCCCGGTACGAATTTCTTAAGCCATAGTGCATGCCCGGTTGCCTCATAACAAGCTACAAACTCAGCATGCATTGTCGACGATGCAGTGACTGTTTGTTTGGAGCTTTTCCATGAAATAGCTCCTCTTGCGAGGGTGAATACATAACCTAACGTGGATTTCTTAGTGTCTACACACCCCGCAAAATCTGCGTCAGAGTAACCCACAATCTCGAGGGTACTCGACTTTCTATACGTTAACATGAGGCTTTTAGTTCCTTGCAAATACCGCAAGGCTTTCTTAACTGCTTTCTAGTGATCTATTCCTGGATTTGACTGATATCTGCCAAGCATCTCGGTTACAAATGCTAAGTCAGGGCGAGTGCATACTTGAGCATACATTATACTTCCGACAGCTGAAGTGTATGGAACCGGCTTCATTTGATCGATCTCATATTGGTTCCTGGGACATTGAAAATTCCCAAACTTATCACCCTTGACTATTGGAGCAGGCAAAGCCTTACACGCATGCATACTATATTTCTTTAGAACCTTTTCTAAGTATGCCTTTTGCGATAGGCCTAATACCCCTTTTGTTCTATCACGGTAAATCTCAATTCCTAAGACATAAGATGCTTCACCGAGATCTTTCATATCAAAATTTGAGGACAAGAAACTCTTAGTTTCCAGAAGTAGATTTTTATCGCTGCTTGCCAGCAGGATATCGTCTACATACAAGACCAGAAAAATGAATTTTCCATTCTTAAACTTAGCATAAATGCAATTGTCCTCCTCATTTTCCTTAAAATCAAACCTTCTTATAGTTTCATCAAATTTAAGGTAAAATTGTCTAGACGCTTGCTTTAGTCCATAAATGGATTTCTTTAGTCGGCATCCCATGTTTTCTTTCCCTTCCACAACAAAACCTTTGGGTTGAGCCATGTACACATTTTCATACAGATCCCCATTAAGGAATGCCGTCTTAACATCCATCTGATGTAACTCTAAATCATAATGTGCTACAAGCGCCATAATGATTCTAAAAGAATCCTTTGTCGAAACAGGTGAGAAAGTCTCATTATAATCGATTCCTTCTCTCTGAGTGAATCCTTTTGCCATGAGCCTTGCTTTGAACCTTTCAAGATTCCCTCTGGAGTCACGCTTAGTTTTGTAGACCCACTTGCAGCCTACTGTTTTGGCTCCTTTAGGAATTTCTTCTATGTCACATACCTTATTCGTGTTCATGGACTTCATTTCATCTTACATGGTTGCGAACCATTCAGATGAATGGGGACTTCTCATGGCTTCTTCAAACGAAGTGGGATCACCCTTTGTTTCTAATTCTTCACTTACATAAACTTCATAATCAGCAGAAATGGCTGACTTCCTGTTCCGTTGTGACCTCCTAAGAGGTTCTTGAGCAGAAAAGCTGCTCGATACAGGAGGCTGTTGTGGCTCTTCAGGTGCAGCTATAACAGGTTCAAGGGGCTCCATGACAACAGGAACCTCAGGTACGTTAGTAGCTGCACTAGGAGAACCAACAACAGGTGTTGCAACAACTGAAGGTGCAACAGCAACAGGTGTCGAGAAAAGGGGCTCTTGAATCATCGGAGTTGGGGCACAGACCCGTTTCTCCTCAAGGCTTATTTTTCGGGATACCATGCTCCCCCTGATCATATCTTCCTCTAAGAACACAGCGTGTCTCGTTTCTACAAACTTAGTCTGTCTATCAGGACAGTAGAAACGGTACTCTTTTAATCTTTCAGGATAGCCAATGAAATGGCAATTGACTGTCTTTGCATCTAATTTTCCAATATTTGGATTAAATACTTTAGCCTCAGCTGGACAGCCTCACACATGTAAATAATTTAAAGTGGGCGTCCTCCCAGTCCATAACTCATATGGTGTTTTAGGCACCGACTTACTGGGGACCCGATTAAGAATATGGGCAGCGGTTTTTAATGCCTCCATCCATAAACTAACAAGTAAAGTGGAGTGGCTTATCATACTTCGTACCATATCCATTAAGGTGTGATTACGCCTTTCGGCTACTCCATTTTGCTGAGGTTCGCCCAACGTTGAATACTGGGCCACTATGCCATTTTCCTGTAAGTACCTTGCAAAAGGTCCAGGAACTTGGCCATAAGGGGTATGTCTACCGTAGTACTTCCCTCCACGGTCTGATCTCACTATTTTAATCTTTAGATCATGCTGATTTTCAACTTCAGCTTTAAATATCTTAAACTTATCTAGTGCTTCTGATCGTTCTTTGATTGGGTAGATATAGCCATAACGTGAAAAATCATCAGTAAATGTTATGAATGAATCAAAACCATCCACTGACTTCACAGGAAAATGACCACAGATGTCTGTGTGGATGATTTCTAAAATTCCTATGCTTCGTTTGGCATTCTCCTTAATTTGCTTAGCATATTTGCCCTTAATGCAATCGATGCAATGTTCTGAATCCGAGAAGTCTAATGGGTGGAGAATTTCTTCTTTGATTAATCTCTCAATCCTCCCCCTCGAAATATGGCCTAAACGGTAATGCTATAATTTCGAAGACGTCTTGTTTGCTATTCTCTTACGCTTATTACATTCATTCACAGATGAAGAGGCATTCACAACATTCACATCATTATTTTAGGAAACTAAATAAAGCTTGTCTTGCATGAAGGCAAGACCAACATCAATATTATTGAATTTAATCAAACATTTCTTATTCCCAAAATGACATGCATAGCCATCATCGTCTAAACAAGATACTGAAATTAAATTTCTCCTCATGGAGGGAACAACTAAAACATTATGTAAATGAAGAATGAAGCCACTATGTAATTCTAAGGGGAGTTATCTAATAGCTTCGACTTCAACCTCAATGCCATTGGCCACTCTAATGCTTCTTTCTCCTCTTTTCAGGATCCTCTTCGTATGGAATCCCTGCAAGGAATTTGCAACATGAACAGTTGCACCTGAGTCAATCCACCATGTATGAGTGGAAAAATCTAAGTACAGGGATTCATCTATGAATGTAATCTATCCTTACCATTCTTGTTCAGCCATTTGAGAAACTGAACACAGTCCTTCATGTAGTGCCCTTTCTGATTGCAATGCCTACATGTATCCTTGTCCACTTCTGCTGGAGCCTTGCCCTTGCCTTCATAAGGCTTCTTATCAAGGGAAAAAAATTTATTCTGAGATTTGCCCTTATTCTTGAAAGAAGGCTTAGACTTGCTCTGAAAATTGCTCTTTTTCTTTGGAGATGACTTGAGATGATTGATATGGTCAAGCCTTTGAGCTCTAAGCCTTTCTTGTTCTTGAGCACACATAGCCATCAATTTTTCTGTACTCTACTTTTCATTCATGGAGTTGTAATTGACTGCAAAAGTCTCATATTCCTTGGGTAAGAAATTCATGATAAATTGCACCAAATATCCTTCTGATATTTCCATTTCCATGGTCTTAAGTCTAGCAGCTATGTTACTCATTTTCAAAATGTGCTCTCTGATATTGCTCTGTCCATCCAACTTCTCATTCGAAAGTTTCTGCATGAGAGAGCTTGCATACATCTTAGTAGAGCCAGTGAACTGGTTCTGAACTTTGCTAAGGTATTCCTTAGCATTTGCACATTCTGAGATGGCACCTCTTATTCCCTCCACAATGGAGTTTTTAATCACCATCATGCATTTACAGTTAGAATTTTCCCACTTTACACGCTCAAGGTCGTATGCCATTCTTATGGTTGCATTATTCTCAGCGCCCGCTTGACCATCAGGAATTGGTTGGGGCTCAGTGGGACGATCATGCGTAATTGCATAATCAATATCTGAGAGAGCAAGTGCCATCTCAACCTTCTCCCTCCAAGAGGGGTAATCCCCCCCCCCCCGTTTAGGGGCTCAATAGCAGAGATCAAACTCAATATGTTGAAAGTATTTGAACCTTCGGAAAGGAAAGTAATTTAATCAGAATATTGAATTAAATGCATGAATTAATTTAACGTTGGTTTGATTAAAACATGCTCTTAATAAATTGTTCTACTTCTAAATCACTGTTGGGCAGAATTAGAATGGAACAAAACATAAACTTAATAATTATGGCACATTTTATCAACAACGTTGGTTAGAAGATAAAATTCCCATACTAACAGATTTAATAAAAATTTTCAATTAAATTTTCACGTTGGATCTAATTTAATCAGAAAATAAAACTTACATTTAGCAGCAGAAAAAATAACTTAACTCAATATTTAAACTAATCATGCATAGCAATTATAAACTTAAACTTGGAAATACAAAATTGGAAAACAGTGCTAATTGTTTGGGCTGAAACGGCCATGACTTAGTGTTTCCCCTTTCCATTTACCAGGCCGGCCCAAAAGGAAATGCTAAGACGTTCTTCATCTGTGTCGTCCGATCAAATGGACGCATGCGATTGCTTCACGATGGAATAAAAGGGCGAAAAAAATCGGCAGCCCTCAAAACCCTAAACTAACTCCCGTGAAAACCGGATCTCCCGTGAAGGCTGGCGGCTCGGGGTGCTCACGGCGCGGCGCCCCCGACGGAGACTGGTGCCGTGGCCGGACGGAGCGCGAGCGGCGCGCGCGTGGAGGCGCTTCGCTGGTGCGCGCAGGGCGCCATGGCGCGCTGCATCGCGCATGGAGGCGCAACGTCGCGGGCGACAGAGGCCGTCCACGTGGCTCGAGGTGGCATCGCTAGGCCCGCCGCCTGCGGCTAGGTAAGGGTTCTTCCCTTTTGTTCTTTTCTTGATCTGAATTTATTCTTTGGGTTTTGGGGATTCTTCTTTTTCTAGTTGCCATGTTTGTCTACCCGAAGGAGAAACTTCGTCTAGGGTTTAGATCCAGGCATTCTAACCAAGCTCTGATACCATTGTTAATAACTAAGGATCTTATGCCTAGAATCAACACCTAGATGCGGTTTAGAATTACCTTCGGGGTTCGGATTTGACGATGCCATCGCCGGTGACGGAGATGATGGAGCGGCAACAGCGTCGTGGAAAGGGTCGGCGTGGCCGGGCCTTCCCGTTGCTCCCACGCGTGATAGATCGGGTTCTCAGGGTTTGTTAGGGGGTGTGTGCACCAGAGAACGTTAGCACGTGTGCAACAGGGGGCCACAACCATGACGGTTGGTTGCGCCCCCGGTCAGGGCGCGAGATCAACCCAACAAACACGTGCTCAGGGTTGCTATTCCCTGGTTCTATGTCACGCTTCTGATGGCGCAACAGCGCTGCTTAAATGAAAAAAAAACAGCCCGATTGAGAAGCTGACTATGACACATCGTCCTTTTATTTCCTTGCAGATGACTCGGAAGATGGAGAAGTAGCAGTAAAACAATCTGTTGTAGCCTGCAATTCTTTGAGCAACTTGATGCAAGTCTGCTAGAGGTGGGCACTTGGGCCGGGCTCTTTTGGGTCGGCCCGAAGCACGATGGCATGGCCCGGTGCAAAGCACTGCAGATAAAGATTCGTCTTACGGCCGGCTCGCACGCAATCAGAGCTCGGCCGTTCGCCCGGGAACTGTGCATGACGGGCGGCACGGCACGACACGAATGGGCACGAAATTACGGATTAAGGTCTAAAAGTTGGCAGATATTGTTGATTCAGGGCATCTTGAAGCATTGCATTTATGTTTGACATTTTGTTGATGTGATTAGTCTCTTATGTAATTAAAATAAGTAGTTTAGTTGTAGTAATTTGTTTTATTTCTTTGCTCGTCACAATAGTGAAAATGGGTCGGGCCTAGACCGGCACGGTACGAAGCGGGCACGAAGCACAAATGGGCCGGGCTTGGGCTCGCCAAAGGTGAGTCGGACCGGCACGGCCCGACACGGTGAGCACGATGGGCCGTCGTGGCACGGCACGGTTTCGGCCTGAAGCACGATGGGCAGTCGTATCGAAACCGTGCCGTGCCAATTGTTTTTTTTATTCCATTGTTGAAGAAGGAAATGGATTCTACCGTTTAGAACACTCTGCTGATGCTTTTTTTTATTTTACCTACAGTACGACGCTATTGGCCAATTGTTTTTTTTTCCTTATTTTCAATCGAGAGGGGCCAGCCCTAGCATTGGACAACTCAATTTTATATTTGGCAGATTTGAATATTTATCGTTTTGGATATTGATACGGTCTCCAAAACATAGCTTTGACCACTAATTTTTATTATAATATATTTATAAAACCTGACAAAATTATAATATTATGAAATTATTTTTTGAGATAAATCTACACATATGGTTTTCATATATCCAATTTAAATATATAAAACGATATTAGCAATCTATTTCAAAATTTTAATTGTATCTATATCCAAAATGATAGCTATATCTAATTTAGATTTGTACCACATAAGTATATTCAAATTCGTATACTCTTCAAATAACACGCGTCGAGGAGTATGCCGCTGCAAAAAAGTCGGAAAGACTAATTTAGGGTCTCACAATTGCAATGCGTGGATCCGAGTTCGCGTCAGAGTGCTAACATGTGGAGCTCTATTCACTAATCGACGCCATCACTATCATGTTCCGTTCGTTAGTTTGCGAGAGCTGTAGCTCCATTTCTAATTTGAGAATTTTTTATTTAATTTTTTTTTGAGTTGAATGTTTCCGATTAAAAACTTTTCAAGTTGAGATTTTTTGAGTTAAATTTTAAATCTAAACTTTTCGAACAAAAAATGTTTTGAATCAAAACTTTTCAAACCGAAAGCTTTTGATTTGGAAAGTTTTATAAGTTGAAACTTTTCGATTTGAAATTTTCTAACTTAAAATTTTTTGATTTAAAATTTTTCGTGCTGAGACTTTCCGAGTTGAAAATTTTTAAGTTGAAACTTTCTAATTTTAATTTTTTTGAGTTAAAACTTCCTATTTAAAAATTTTAAACTTTAAACGTTTTAAATTTAAAATTCTGTATTAGAGATGGAAGAAGGGGTAGGAGAAATGAGTAGGGAAAAAGGAGGTAGATAAGAAAGATGATACATGACATTTTAGGAAAGTAACTTTTAATTTATTAATTTAAAGTTAATTTCAAAATGCTGGTACCCTCGTAAAGCTGCACAGGTGTTGACTCGTTGCACGTGTGAGCTCTTTGTTGGGCTAGGTGGCCAGCTATCAATGTAAGAGCATATCACATGTAAGAGCTTCGTCATTTATTTCTTCCGTCACAAGTAAAAATGGAGCGTGAAATAGCTAGCTATTTTCATCAGGGTCGGTGACTGGCGCAAGGTCTGTTTGTTTTATTTTTCCTTAAAAACGGAATAAAAAACAAAAAGTCTGATAATCCAACCTACCTATATACACTGGAATCCATAATTTATTTTATATATGTTTTTGGAGAATCAACTTCTCTGCAACCACCATCTAAAATCAGCTTTTAAAGAATCCAAGGTAAAAATAAACAGTACTTTAGTTTCATACAGACAAGTATAATTTCTTATGACTTCGTTCGTTAAACGTTTAGGTTTTTCGTAAGAGCAATACTGATCCATCGGCCAAAATAAAATGTAGCTTAATGCAGATGTCAAAGCCCTAGATGATGGGAGTATATGTTGATCTAAAATAAAATCATGACCGTGCTAGGTAATACATCGAATCTTAATTGAATTGAGGTAGTCCCTCCGGTCACAAATAGTAAGTTTCAGAAGTCAAAATTTTGAAAGTTTAGCATATTGAAGAGGTGAAGTTTTAGCCTTAATTTTTTTTTTTTACCACACGGCCTAATCCTGTTTTGCATGTATTTCGATACTAAAACCTTATAACCAATAATTCGTTTTTTTTGTCACCATGATTTTTTAGTTACGAACGAACAAATTTCAAAAAAGAAATAATGGTCTCGGAGATCACACCAATTCAAAATGGGCTGATCCATAAAAATGAAAGCGAGAGAGTACAACAGCAACATCGTTAAATAAATTTGGGCCCATCAGAACGAGTCCAGTCCGCCCGTGCCGGGACCACGACCTGGTCGATGCTACACAGGCTGGTTAATGGCCCTCTGAAGTTTGGGCCCATCAGATCCATCCCTTTCAATGGAACATACGCAGCTAAATGACGATTAGAACTTCACTTACTTGGGGTGCGCCGGCCCAGGCTGTAGTGCGACGCCTGGGCGACACCAAGAGGGTCCCAGAGGCAAGCCACTGCGGTGGACCCTCCCCAACGAAAAATAAATTTAACCCCCACAAAAAATAAATTTAATATCAAAGTGGGCGCATGACCCACGTATTAGATATTAAACTGATAAAAACAGATACTACATTTGATCTTAACCAAAAGGCCGAGAAAGGTATGATTTGAGACGTAGAACCGTGCCTCACTTTATAGTTCTCCTCCCGCCGCGCTGCTGAGCGGATCGTCGATGTGGAACTAAAAATAGCGACAGCTCCTCTCCCACGCTGCTTGTTTGGGCCGAACTAGTCATCAGCTTCCTCCTTTGTTTATTTATTTTTGAGAGGACATCATCAGCTGATAGGTACGGCCCAAGCGGCCAAAGGCATGCAATGGGCGGCCCAGATAAGCACGGCACGGCCAACGAAATTTTTTTATTTAATATTTATTTTAATTTTTTTTCAAAAATAATCAATGGAAAAAAATATTAAAAACTGCTATTTTAGAATAACATGATACCTAGATATTGCCAAATTGCTCATGGAACTTCCTTGAAATAATTGAACCCTATTAATCCTTGTAACCCTAGATTATCAACTATTGCCATGCTAGTTAATTATTATTATTCTTCTTGTTAGTTAATTCAAATGCTCTTAAAGTAGAAATGAAATGCTGTCGAGCCGCTGGCTCGAATGTTTATAAAAGTGCTATTATCAGGGGGACAGTATTAGACTAGTCCACGAGGTGGAATTGGGTCCGATCCCCAGCTGGTGATTAATGCCATGGTTGGAATGGTGGCTGGTACATGTGGTATCAGATGGGCTTATGAAATGCTTTTAAGGCTTAATTTTTGGCAGTATAAGGATGAAACCCCCTTGAGCAAAGTAAATAACTTAAGTTTGCGCTCAACCACATGTCGGACTGGTCAGTGGGCTTGTCTCCGACATAGCTCAGTAAATTAGTCATTTCCTGGAAAAATTAATTAATTGGTGCTACTATTCTCGGTGGAGAATAGGGATCGGCCTCCCTGACAGGGGAGTATACTGAAGGGGTGGAACGGGAATGGACCGTAGTGTCATTCGTCGATTCTCACAACGGTAGGTGCTAGTTGGAACGGTGGGTTCCAAGGTAGCGTTCAGGCCTATCGGTTAACAACTGAATCTAAGAATGATTTAACGAAATGTTGTAATAATCTCGGCTCGGCCGCATGTATTTAAGTTGCATGCTAACTCGTACGTTGGCATTAACGGTCGTAGATATCTTGTGGGTAAAGCTGAGCACCTCTGCAGAGTTAATCTAAATGGTAATCGATTACGCCGTACTTCCGGTTAATAAAGTTAAGTTTGAACTGGGGTGACACCCGTAACCTAGCTCAAGTAATGTTTGGATCTTTGATAATATGGTTAATGTTGTTGAAATGTTGGAAATCCACACTTTATTACTTAATATGGTTTGTGTTTCAAATGTAAAATGGGTTAGAAAATAAAACTGTTATAAGTTGAATCGCTTTGGTCTTGCAAAATACTGTTGACTTTTCCAACAGTTAGTCTTTCTGGATAACTGTTATAAGTTTCCGAACTGCCCCTAAAAAAACGGTCCATCACAGTTCCATCGCGTGGCAGGTGGATGGTCACGATCTCTAACGCGCACGACCCACGACCCAGTGCAACAATGGAAGCCTACAAGTTCCTCTGCCTTCGTGGTCAACCTTGTATCTAGATAGCGAAATTTTATAACCTTTTTACTAATAATTCGTTCTAGATTATGTAACACAAAAGCAATACCATGACTTTGTATTTACAAATAATTTGTTGACAGAAAAAAAAAATACTATATGAGGCACTTAAGAGCGTGTTGAGTTCCTAGCCATTTCTAGGAGATTAGAATAAGGTCCTACTTCTCACCTGTTAATATCAATTCAGCACCCAGAAATCTCAGCAGCATCTGCTTATCAAGTGAATATTTAGCAGGCATAACAGCAATAAACCTGTAGCCCTTATGAACAGCAACGGACACCAAACCAATCCCATGATTACCACTTGTTGGCTCAATTAGTGTTGTAACACCACGTGTGATCAAGCCTTTCTCCTCTGCATCTTCAATCAATCTGCAGACAAAATGCATGCAAAAACAATACCAGAGTTTCGGTTGCTTACATACATTAATATTGTTGTTGTTGTTTTCTAACAGTATGATTCCTCACAAATTACAAAGTGTGCTTAGATGTTGAAAGACCATGTGAAGATCTATCTTTGTTTGTGATGATTAATTGACAGTATGTGAGCTAGTGGTGCTCAAAGTTGAGTTTGATTTGAATTTATTGTCGAATTTGAAGCATTTTGAGGTGTTGTCACGTTGGGCGACACTTTCAGCCATGGAACGGTGGTAGTGCCATCTAATCGCTATTACGGTCCTTACGATCATAGGTACATAGTTTATACTTAAAAAATAACACGTATAATTCAAGAAATGAGCTAGGTGAGTAGGAAATCAGTGAAGGATTGCATTCGCGCACCCGAGAGCACTCCTGTCCTTAACCGAGCGAAGGGGTTGATACGCTTCCATCTTTCCAACCAACCGAGCTTCTATGCCGTCTTTCTTAGCAATGTTCTTCATTTCTATAAGTGGCGTCCAACCTATCAGCTGAACAAAAGAACGAGGACAATCCATATCAAGCAAGAAGTATGCTTAGCTGGTTATAATTAAGAACGCACCCCCAAATCCTCTACTTATCCATAAATTCTAGTTCGTATAGAACCTAAAAACTGCTGAACTAATCAAATCTTGACTGATAATAACAAGGGGATTAACAAATATCCGCATCACAAAACACCAAAAATGATACACCAAAATCCATTTGTTTCCTTTGTATTTCAACTGGATCAACAATTTTGGAGCAAAGAAAAGGGGAGAATCTCTAGCACCTGTGAAACAGCCCCCAAAATTCAAAACGAATTTGATTCAGTTTTGGATTTTCATTTGTTTTTTATTTGAGTTTTTGGTTTGAATTTGTTTTCGTTTTGGGCCTCATTCCTTTGTGGGCCTTTCGGCCTATTTCCCCTTTCCTTCCGGCCCAGTGGCCTAGCTGGCCGATACCGCCTGCCTCCCGACGGTTTCGCGCAGGTTCTCGCCGCTCGCGTCGTCGACGCACCGCTGCGCTTGCCGCCTCGCCGACGTCCTGCGGCCGAGTGACGTCGCTCGCCCATGCGCCGCGACGCGCGCACGTCACGCCCCCGCCGCCGCCGCACCCGCAAGCTCGTCGCCGCGAGCTCTCCCTCCCTCCTCGCCGCACGCTATAAAAGGGCCTCGCCCCCACTCCTTCCTCGCTCTGTCCCCCTCCGCCCCGCATCGCTCCAGCGTGGTGGGCTCCCACTCCTCCTCGTCGCCTGCCCCTCGGCCGCCACGCTTGCTCGGCCAACCCCGCCATCACCCCCACCCAGCCCCGCGCCTAACCCTAGCCACGCCCTTCCCTGCTTCGCCCCGCGTTGGGCCGGCCCATTTCCGGCCTCGCCCGTGCACGCCGTTGGCAGCCGGGCCAAGTGGGTCATTCGGCTCGTTTCCCACCGAAAGCCAGCCCATCACCGCAGGAACAGTAAACGCATTTTTGGGTTTTAATATATTATTTAAATCCAAAAAATTGTTTTAAATTCTAGAAAATACCAAATAATTCCCAAAAAAATTCTGTAAACCCCAGAAATGCCCCAACCACATATTCTGAGTCGTTTCACGCCACTGAGTCCAAAAATGCCCTCCGCTTCGCAATCTGGAGTCCCCAAAATTCCAAAATGCCCATTTTTGCCCTCAGTTTCAGCTTTTTCTTCCTTTTCCGTTTCTTGTTTTTCGTTTAGTTATTGTCGTTCGTCTTTTTGCGCTAGATCCGGTAGTTGAACCACCCGAGGATCAGCCGCAATTCTCGGAGCAGGAGCCGGACCTAACAGGAGCCAACTTCGACCACGTCAACTTCAGTTCTTTCGATCCGATCGCCGAGCAAGGCAAGCCGTACACCTTTGATCATATTGATCTGAATCATGCCATGCTATAGTTATTAACTATTTTCTATCGTATTATTTTACCGTATGTTGAAATATTGAAATCCGCTATTTTAGAATGACATGATACATAGATAATGCCGAATTACTCATGGAACTTCCTTGAAAAATATTAAATCCTGATAAATCCTTGTAACCCTAGAATTTAATTATGCCATGCTAAGTTAGATATTACTTTAAGATAGTCAATTCAAAATCTTGAAAAATGAAAGAAAATGATGTCGAGCCGCTGGCTCGATTGATTTGTAAAGTGTGCTACGGTCTGGGGGACAGTATTGGATTAATCCCGAAGTGGATGAGATTCTAATCCCCGACTGATGAGTAAGCCTTTGGTTTGTCTGGTGGCCGGTATCGTGAGTCTCGGAACAGGTTTGTGGATTGGAAGGCTTGGTCTTTGGCATTGTAAGGTTAATGACCCCCTTGAGCAAAGTAAATAACTTAAGTTCCAGATCAACCACAAGTCAGACTAGTCAGTGAGCCTACCTCCGACATAGCTCAGTAAATTAGTCATTCCTAAACTAAAAATGGATTGATTTGGTGGTACTATTCTCTGAGGAGAATAGGGATCAGCCTCCCTGGCAGGGGAGTATACCGAAGGGGTGGAACAGGAATGGACCGGAGTGTCATTCACTGATTCTCACAACGGTAGGTGCTAATTGGAACTATGGGTCCAAGGTAGCGTCAGGCCTATCGGTTAACAACTAAACACAGGAATGATTTAATGAAATGCTGTGATAATCTCAACCTGGCCACATGCATTTAAGTTGCATGTTGTTAGCGCTTGGCATTAACGGTCGTAGATATCTTGTGGGTAAAGCTGAGCACCTCTGCAGAGTTAATCCTGATGGTAATCGATTACGTCGTACTTCCGGTTAATGAAGTTAAGTTTGATTTGGGGTGATACCTGTAACCTAGCTCAAGTAATTATTTTGGAAAGTTTGGAGAATTTGGTAATGCTGTTGAACTTGGAAAATCCCCCTACTATTATTTTATGGTTTGTGTCTAAAATGCAAAAGATTTACAAAATAAAACTGCATCCACTATATTTAAACCTAAGCTGTCCTTTGGTTAAACCCTTGCATATAGTATTCAGAAATTCCCTGTACGACTTGTTGAGTACTGTTGTACTCACCCTTGCAACCCCAACCCTTTCAGAGTTCAAGAAGGTGGAGCTATCAAGAAATCGTAGATGGCGATTTGACTTGGTTTTTGAGGTCTTAGTCTTTTGCTCAGGCCTGCCTGTGCGGTGTTTTGGTAGTGTTGTATTGGGGCCCGGCTGCGCCCTCTTTTGTAAAAACTTGGCCGCTAGGCCTTATTTTTGATAAAAAAAGAGTTGATTTATGTCTTTTGCCTGGCAATGGTTATTTGGTTCCTGACAGCCAGTCTTCCTGGATAGCTGTTAGGGTTTTTCTTAGACGAACCCCTGAAAAAGCGGTCCGTCACAACCTGGGTGATGTTGGAGGTGATGTTCTCCTCCCCAGAGGAGAGGAGAGATGGGATGCCTTTCCTCCCCCTCTTCCTCCACTGCCATGGCTCCCTCCCTCTCTGTGTATGTCGTTGATCTCTTCCCAGCGTAGAGCTCATTTCTCCAAACAAATTATGGGGTTGTTTGGTTCTTTTATAGTGGATTAAAATTAATATAAGCCGTCCATTCCTTCGAATCTAATGGTTGAAATCCATTTAGATATAATTATACTACCACCTGTAGTATTAGTAGTAAAATTCAGAAAGAGATAAAAGGGTAAAAAAATCTATCATATTATTTGTCCTCTACGGTAAAACACGTCATGTGATCTTGATGAATGGTGGATTAATGGATAAGAAGACTCTCTAGTTCATTTTCCTGTCAATCTTTGATCAAAACATTGACAACCAATTTAGTGACCAAATTTTGACATGACAAATTTTAGTAAGATTTGATTTAACAAATTTATGATGAAATCAAACAGTGCCAAAGTTCCCATCACCTTCGCCATCGCCGTACAAGATGAAATGACGGCTGATGGTGCCTCAAAGATGTATAGTTTTCTTGTGAGGGGGAAAAGCAGAAAAGAAAAAAAGAAATGGATATATATGGACTCTACTCATGTTCAGATATATTTCCTGGTTCTGTATCACAGTCCTCCCACGTGCCGGGTGGGACATAGATCGGGTTGATGCTACACAGGCTGATCGATGGCCCTCTGGAGTTCGGGTCCGGCCGGCAAATTGATCGTCCGAAGCTTGCACCGCAGCCTATCAAATATCCCTTTTAATGGAACATGCGCAGCTAAATAACGATTAGAACTTGAATTGGCTGTAGTGCAACGCCTGGGCGACACACGAGGGCCCGAGAAACATAACACTACCACGTAAATTCTGGTGCACCAAACTGATATGATTATCGATTTAGCGAGCGCTTTACGGTAAAAAAACTGTACTAGTTCTTTCCTTTGCAATCACGAATATCCTACCAAAATCATACTTTCTCGATGCCCGACCGTACATCGTGGATTAGTAATACATATTATCTACTTTGCGAAAAATACATATCGTATGTTTTATGATATGAATTGTTTTCATTTCGTGGTCATAGTTAAATTTGTGAGATTCCAACCCGCAGGAAAACGAAGTAGGCCGGATGAAGATTGCGTGTCTCGCCGATGCAAACCTTTCTTCTTGTGATCTACAAGCTAAGCAGCCACCTTGCGCCCCGTCCACACGTACGCGCGCGGCAACCTGAAACTCTCGACAAGACCGAACTTCGCACGCGCTGGAAAGTGGAAACCGCGCCGATCCACCGTACGTGGCGCGGAAGAAACGGGGGCTGCATCCCAATCAGACGTGCGAGAGGTGGCCCAATTCATCGTCCCATGGATTGTTGTCACGTCCATCGGTCGACCGGTCGCAGTCACACAGGCTAATTAATCAGGCGATTCAATCAGGACCTAGGTCCTCATCATCGATATACATCCGGCCGCCTGAGTGATCGATGGTGCACCAGGAAACGCGTATACGGGCCCATGAGAAAAGAGAGATCACGCCAAACACTGGATCGAGGACCACAGTGCAGATGTCTACTGCCGATATTAATTTACTAGGAAACGAAATTTGACCTGAACATCTCAGACTGCTCCCCACAACCCTGGGCCGCACCTGCTGCACTGCTCGGCCCTCACAGTCACAGGAGAGTGGAAGTCTCTCTATCCATAATCACTACTTCCACCAAACGACAGGCGAGGCAGACAGCATGCGTGGATCTGCCAACTCGGTCCGGTTGCCAATCCCAGGCCATTAACCCACGCTTACGTGCTAGTTCTCCTCCGGATTGCAAATTGCTTTGGCCATGTTAGGAAACCGGATTCGTATCCGATATGGACTCTTCCTTATCTCTAAGCAGAACCGCTATATGGAGGCGTGTCAGGCCCTATCAGATACACAAGATACAGACACAATAAATGCCTGCTCCTCCTCATATCAAGGCTTCTTTCTCCCTGCCTATTCTCCACTTGAGATCTATTAGGCAACCCCGACTATTCTGAGCAGCGAGGTTGTCTAACACGTTATCAAGACGTAAGCTCTACCTGGGAGAAAGATTGAAAGGTGAGAAAAGACAAGAATTTAAGGATCATCGATTTACGATTTAACGCCTACTACCGGCGATTGATCGCCGATCCGACCTGCAATCAACTCGCATCAAGCCCAGATCCACCGATTGCCGAAATAAAAGTCCTACGCGACTCTATCCTACGCGATAGTCTATTGGAAAGCGATTGAAAAAGTGAAAAAGGTGAGAATGCAAGAATCGGGGATTCGATCTAATCACCCGCCATTGTATACTTTCTTCTTCTTCTTCCCTAAGATTTAAGCCGTCAAGACGGCGCCGACCATGCCATCGGATTGGCACCAGAGTGTCGTTCTCTACGGCTGTGGGCACGTAGCTACCATATTGTAATCAGGTGGCATGAAGCCACGAATCAAGAAATTACAACACTATGCAATCGTGAGCACGCAGCTTTGGCTGACGCAAGACTAAGCTCACGACGATGTTAAGCGGCCACCTATCATCCGCACATCGGCGCTATCATCAGGCCTTGAAAGAATCAAACAGATCGCCTGGCCGACGGCGAAGGCATTCACGGCACTTCGCAAGACGTTAGCTTCTAGACCACCGCAGGCTTCGGCGGCCCAAATGGAGAGCACCGACCATGAAGTCGACGACATCCGGCCAGAAGTCGGCACGGCACCGCCATTGAAGCCACCCAAAGTGGCGCCAGAGCTCGCGCGTCACCGCCCTAAGGCATCCGCGATGAAGCATCACCGCCGCGACGGCCGGACGATCGGTGCTCAAGCGCCACGCCAGAAGTTCCGCCGAATCGCTAAAGATCCACCGGCCGGTCGACGCCACACGCCGCCGCGTGCCCATCGGCTCCTTCTTCAGCTTCTTCGCTGGCCGACGCCACGCACGCAGCGTCGCCAGTAGACCTTGCCGGCGTGGCCGCGAACTGGCCTTGGGAGCGCAGGTTGTTATACATGCAGGAGCTCCTTGCGTGAAGCTCCTTGCGTGAAGCTCCTTGCCTCCAGAAGCTACACATTGGACTCGAAGTCCAAATAGCAAATGCATTCAATTTGGTTAAGGAGCTGGTTGGGGCACGGGGGCAAAGGGGAAATGACCCCTTTGCCCCCGATTATTTAATTCTTTTATTTATTTGTTTTCTTTCAGAAACTAATTGGAAATTCCAGAAAATAAATAAAAAATTGTCAGGAAAATATGAAAAATTCATAGAAAATTGCAGAAAATTTTATGGCTCTGTTTTTAATCTGTACTTAGCCTTATTTTCAGATTTATGAATATTTGCATGAATTTTAGCAATAATTGCCCTGCTTAGAATACCTAAATTCCCCGAGAAATTATTTTCCCGCATTTATGAATTATGGAATTTATTTTCCAGTATTTTATGAATTATGCAATTATTGTTTATTTTGAATTTATGAATTATGTCATGTTGATATTTATTTGAAATTAAATTTTTCATTGTTGTACAAAGACTAAAATTGCTTGGATATTAGCAGATATTATGAAAAGTGCTAGGAAAATTCCGTGCATATTTCATATGGCATAAAATGAGAACATGAGTGGTTGGGATTTGATTTTGGTAATGAATAAATGTGATATGAGACAATTGGTGTCTAGGAAAACACACAATAGGCTGGGTTCTTTAATCGGGCACTTTAAACTGGAAGTGCTCCTCCTCATGTGAGCCCTAGGGGCGTGCTGACCTGCCAAGAGTCAAATTGATAGAGATATTCATTACCTGTTGCTCTCACCAACAAGAATTATATAAATTGTAATTAGACTTATGCCATGTTTAATTCATGTTGCAATTTATTTTCTCATATCAAGCGATGATGGAAAATTGTCAGTATAATTAATGTAAAATTGCCAAATACTAAGAAAATTGAAATTTCTAAGAATTTATTTCCGCATTTATGAATTTATGAATTGTGCAATTATTGTTTATTCAATTTGTGAATTGTGCAATTATTGTTCTGCTTCCATGCATTGTATTTATTGCTTTAATATAATTTATTATGAAATTCAAGACGCCGCACGAAGCGCCACCGTCAGCGCCAGAAGGCCGACGCCAAGATGGAATCGACGCACCACGCATGAAGCCGCTGCTAAAATCGATCGCGACGAAGCCGATCGTGCATATGAATCTGATCGCTTTGCACGGCCGATCACCTACATGCACGAGTTGTATTTCCGAATATTTATGAATCTGTATATATGAATTTTGCGTTATGAATACCCGTATTTATGAATCCTCGCATTTATGAATCTCGCACTTATGAATTTTGCATTTATGAATTCGCATACTTATGAATCTTGTACTTATGAATTTTGCATTCATCTTTGAATATATGAATCTTGATATTATTGCTTTCTTTTAGTTTATTGCCGGAAACTCATGAGAATTCAATTATGCATTTTATTGAATCTAACAAACATTTCCTATTAGATTACACGTAGTAATCTAATGGAAGAACCTTATGAATGTGCAAAGGTGTGGCATTATCTAACGCGGAGTTTTTGAAGAATCATGAATTGTCGAATTATCTCACATAGACATCGATTGCATAATGAATAGTAAGCTCAAGATATACTTTTTCTCATGAATAGAATTACAATTTATTCTTTATTCCAAGATTCTTTATTTACAAGCAATTTTTGAATTACTCAAACGACCGTATGATTAGAATTATTTTTCTTTTCATCTAGAAATCGTAGTACCTAATGGAGGAAATATGCATTGTTGATAGTGGCACAACAAATACCATCTTAAGAGAGTCGAATACTTCCGCATCGATCACGAAGAACGCCGAAGGATTACAACTATCGCAGAAGCGATACAAGCATATAATAGGCTCGGGGAAGAGCCACAATTATATTGCCAATGGGTACAACTTTTGGTAATTGAAGAAGCCCTTGTACTCGAATCAACTCGCACTCTCTTAAGTTTCAAAGATATCCGCGCCAATGGGTTTCACGAGAAACCAATGAAGAAAATGGCAAAGAACACTTGTGCATTGTGAAGCACGAATATGGAAAGATGGTACTAGAAAATGTCCTCATATGAATCGGGTTGTACTACACAAAATCAATGCACACGCAGTGTATACTTCTTTGAAGACTGCCTTTTAGAAGCTCAATTATTTGCTTTATGGCATTGTAGATTAGGTCATCCTGGTCTTGATTGATGAGAAATATAGTTAACAACTCACAAGGTCATGGCATTAATGTTAAGAATTTCCAATCACGAAGATTTTGTGTGCCATGCATGTGCCACCGGAAATTAATAACTAGACCTCCGCTTATGAAAGTGCAACATGAAGTCCCCGCATTCCTGGAACGCATTCAGGGGATATTTATGTCCGGATTCAGCCCTTGTCGTGGCCGCTTCGATACTTTATGGTGCTCATTGATGCTTCCTTCTAAAATGGTCGATACATGTTTGTCAGTCCAACAAGGAATCATGCATTCGCAGTTGATCTCGCAGATCATCGTAATTAAGAATGCTTTTCCCCGATCATCGCGAAGTCCATTCGATTGACAATGCCGCGAATTTACTTCCAAGGCATTTGATGATTATTGTACAAAGAACGAATAACTATTGAGCACTCAGATCAGCACGCCCATACGCAAACGGGCTAGCCAAGCACTAATAAAGAGGATTAAGTTCATTGCCGTGACGCTTGCAGAGTTGTAACTTGCCCAACACTTGTTGGGGACACGACATCTGCCTCACGCAAAGAAGACTCATCAATTATAGACCATCGCCTACAACATCCATTCACCAATGCAATTAGTGCAAGGGGTCATCCCAAGATTTCCCATCTTAGAAAATTTGGTTGTATGGTATATGTACCTATACCACCCCACATGGATCGCAATGGGCCCTCTCCGCAAGTCCGATATACGCTGGTTATGAGTGCATCCATAATCTATTTGGAACCCATGATCGAGACTTGCACACTCGATTCATGATTGCATCTTTCGACGAGGACCATTTCCCGCCATTAGGGGGAGAGAATCAACCATTGGATGAAAATGCCGAAATAGTATGGCATTCCACTGGGATCCCCGCAAGATGACCTCGCGACTAATGAAGCAAATCAAGAAGTCCGTAAGATAATTGATTTGCGTAATTTAGCAAATGAATTGCCCGATCATTTTTGTGATCTCAAGAGCGTGGTTAAGTCGCATGTACCAGCAAGAAATGCACCGTGAGAGGGTGGAAATACCAAAGAAAGCGTATGTATCCTCATCCTGCTCAGAGGCCTCAAAGAAAAAGAACAGAGATCGCTTCTCAAACCCAAAGTACCCGGAGACGCCTGGGAAAATCAAGAGAGGACTTACCACACCTAATCACAAAAGTGCCCCAAAGCAAGAAGGGGATCCATTGAGACTGCACCGGAAAGAAGCCTGGAAAAGGCAATTCCAGATCTGAACCTTCCATTGAAGAAGTCAAAAATAATGTAAAAGTGCGCATCATGCGAGAAAACTAAAGGAACTTGCCTCGAATGGGAAATAGCAATGAAGAGCAAGTAGAAGTGCACAAGCACCCCATGATGAAATGGCCATAAACTTTGTAATAACGGAGAATCAATGAATAGAGCAACAACAATGTCGATGCATACTTTGCAAAGAAGATTGCCACGATCATTAATCATGATCCCGAGCCCGCATTCTTCGCAGAGTGCAAGAAAAGGCTCGATTGGGAAGATTGAAGAAGGCAATCACCGCAGAGTTAGTCTCTCTCAACAAAGAGAGGTGTTTGGGCTCGTGTGCCGACGCCTCCCCATATAAAACCCCGAGGGTCACAAATGGGTTTTTGTTCGCAAGAGAAACGAAACAATGAAGTTGTAAGGCGGCAAGGCTTGTCGCTCAAGGTTTCACTCAACGCCTCCGGGTTGATTATGAAGAAACCTATTCTCTGGTCATGGGTGGAATTACCTTTTAGATACTTGATCTCAATGGCAACAACTTGAAGTTGAGAATGAAGCTAATGGATGTTATGTCACAAGATATTTGTGGAAACTTGATTCTGAGATATACATGAAAGTACCTAAGGTATCCCTATCCCTAACCAAGACAGAGTAAATAGAAACATATACAAAGGTGAAATTGAGAAATCACCGTATGGGCTAAAAACAATGAAGAATGTGGTACAATCAAGCTTGAGTGACTTTCTCGCAAGAAAGGCTACACTTAACAAATGAAGATTGTCCATGTGTATTTATACAACCATCCACTTAATGGATTTTGTATAATCTCCGCTCATGTAGATGACTTGAACATCATTGGGACTGGATGAGGAAATTGAAGAAGCATGCACATACTTGAAATCGAGTTTGAAATGAAAGACTTGGGTAAAACCAAGTTCTCGTTTAGGCTTGCGCCTTGAACATGTCCGCGAATCTTGGTACACCAAGCATCCTACACGCAGAAGTGTTGGAGAGATTTGGCTTTGAAAAGGCATACCCGGCAAAGACCCCAATGGCCTCAAGGTCACTCCAAGCGCACTCTAGACCCGCACAGTGCCTAAAGAAGAGGGGTGAGAAGTCCTCGGGAGCGGAATTCCCATACTTGAGTGCAATTGAGCGCCATGTACCTTGAATAGCACTAGGCCTGGACATTGCGTTCGGGCTGTGAATTTGCTAGCAAGGTACAAAGGCAGAACCCACCAAAAGGCATTGGAAAGGGGTGAAGACATCTTCCGTTACCTTCAAGGAAGCAAAGACCTGGCTTGTTTTACGTAAGAAACAATGAATTGAATTTAGTTGGTTACGCCGATGTCGGTACCTATCGGACCCGCATAACCGCAAGTCACAACCGGGTATGTTTTCATGCGGAACGGGCAATTTCTGAAGTCATCTAAGGCACTCTGTCTCGGCGTCGACTAACCACTCGTAAATCATTGCATTGTATGAAGCCTCGGGAATGTGCATGGCTTCAAGAATGGTTCACCACATCCGTAAGTCATGTGGTCCGAACATGGAACAAACCCCCACTATTATCTATGAAGATAATGCGCCTTGTGTTGCACAAGCACAAATGGGATATGTGAAGAGTAACCTTACAAAGCATATCAACCCCAAGTTCTTTTATGCTCATGAAATGCATAAGATGAACGAGATAAAGATATCAGATACTAAGTCGTGTGAAAATCTCAGCATTTATTCACTAAGTCACTCCTAAGATCTTCCTTTGAAAGATGTATTAGAGGAACGGATGATGAGGCTTAGAGAAGTGCAGATTTCAGGGAGATTTTTCACATACTCCTACATAAATCTCAAACATGAAGTTTGAGTACCCAACGTAAATCTTGAAGATTAACATTGAAGTTTGTGGATTGTAATTTTTCCTTAAGTAAGTTTTTCATTGAAGTTTTCTTACATAAGGTTTTTGATGAGGTAATCTGCAACACAAAGAAAGGTGTGCTATGTACTCTTTCTCCAATTATTTTTCCCACTGGGTTTTTATGGAGTTTTAATGAGGCATATGCATCTCGCAGTTGAAGAGTCCAAGGGGAGTGTTAGGAAACCTGATTCGTATCCCATATGGACTCTTCCTTATCTCTAAGCTGCAACCGCTATATATAGGAGGCAGGGGTCACCCCATTGTACACAAGCATACAGCAATAACAAAAGTGCCCTGCCTCCTCATATTGTGTCTCTCTTTCTCCCTGTCTATTCTCCACTTGAGATCTATTAGGCAACCCCGGACTATTCGATAGCGAGGTTGTCTAACAGGCCACACGCTTAGGCCTTGCTTAGGATAGGGAAGTTTCCCATGGTCCTACACTCCTACTTTCATCGAATTTTAGTTAGAACGCTGTGTTCCAAAGAGACAGTACCGGTAATTGTTATTGTGCAATATGTATGAAAACTAGCTGAATTTTCCTCACAATTATGTGGTTAGGTGTTGTATATAACAACTCTAATTAATATGATTAATCCGTATTGTTATAATCTGGACACCAGAATAAATGGTGACGTATATTTCTTTTTTGGCTGTTAATGAGAAACTTTCTAGCCTCTAACATCGAAGGTGAATGCCTTTTTTTAAAACGTTGTTTACTAAGCAAAGATTCATGTCGTCGGTGAAGAAGAAACAGTGAGGAAGAAGATCACCGTGGTCCTCACGGTGACGGCGATAGCCTTCGTTAGCCTGTGCGCAAAAACCCTAGATCGGGAGGGATTTTAGGAGAATAGTAAACCTTAGAACAAGATGAACTAACTCTAAGGTCCCGGTCTGTCTCCTCTCTTATATTGTGCCAGCTAACGGGACCATAACCAATACAGTTTTAGCACGCTCCCGATTAAAGCGCGAGTAGTGACTTAGATTCGAAATTTTCGGAATTAGTTAGGGTAGCTGAGATCACCACTAACAATCCAGATTCAAACAAAGATTCGACAATCACAAAACATGGTCTGTTATTTGTTACGTATACCATAACAGCAGAACCTAGACTTCACACCAAATAACCATCACAAATTAAGGAAGAATGATATCTTGTATTAATGATTTTACATGCACCCCAAGAAACACACTGAACAGGTTACATGCACATAGCAGGATGCAAGTCACTATAACCTATAGCTCCAGCTTGCCTCACAGGTTCAGGCCATCTAATATGTTCAACATCCTAAAGCAAAATAAGATGGAAACTATAATCGTTGGCAATTTCTCTGAATATGACTATTTATGAGAGCAAAACACCATCGATTGTCTCATCTAGAAGGTTCTACATGTGCAAGGAAAGCTCACAACCCCATCTATGCATGCAACCAGGAAAATATGCAAGTAATTGTGACATGCTAACAGGTCTACAAAATATTTGAGAAAAACACGTAATCCTCCTATAAGCATTAACAAAATAGGATAGGATCCGAATTAGATATCAACAAAACTACTTAGCATGCTGAGCTCGGAAACCAAAGCACAAAGTAATATGTTCAAACTATGACGATGCCTATTTATGTTAAAAATTCGAGAGTAGGAAGAGGAAATATTTGTTATTTGTGTGAAGTTTAGGATTCGTTCCAATGCACAGTCACCCTACTATAATCTTAATACAGTGTATTACCAGCTCGAGTTGGAAACAAGGAGACTGATGATGTTGGGGTTTCTAATCGCTTAGCATAGTGATGTAGGCAAGTAATTACTTTTCCAAATCACTTGTTATCGGTACATATTTCTATAGAATGATGATCTTAATTTGTTTTGGTGTTGTAAATGGTTATGATGGCAAGAAATTCATAATAACCCCAGTTTTATGGTGCTTAATTCATTCTTTCATTTTTCTCATTGCCTTATCATAATTTCGTTTTACGTTTATGCAGCATGTCCATTTTCTTGAATTCCACGTATAACTTGGGGACTTAGTGTTGCCTTTGTCTAGATATAGATATGCACATTATTGCAGGATTAGCTTATTGGGAAAGAACTCTGGTTAGATCTTCTTCCCTACTTCACTAGCTACATTTAATCACCCAGAGTTACTGCGCTTTTAGGTGCTTCTCTTGGTTTGGATATAGATGAACCACAATTGATGTCAAATGTCTTGATTTGTATTTCCTGTACAATTGATGAACCATAATATGTTGTAAAAAAGTTAACGGACGTCATATTTGAATTTTGAAGATCACACCAAACCATAAAATTGAAGGGAGGGAGTACAACAGTAACAAGGTATTTTCATTTCCTGATTACTTGATTTATTTGTGTGCACGAAAGTGAAAAAATCAGCAAATGCTACACCATTGAGCAGATATATTTACGACACATACAATCATATCGGGGCAGGCGCTTATTACGGCGCTACGTACAACACAGAAACACAAACGCAGCGCACATGCACTGCCGAATTGAAGCCCCTTGAGTTGCTCCCTCTCCAAAGGAACAGCAAATTACATATATATTAATATTAAACCTTATAAGGCCTAGACTTGGAGGCCACCCATGGTGCCACCTCACCCCTTTGGTGATTTGCAAAAAAAATCCTCCCTTTTCATTTAATTACGAATAGGTCCTTACAAATTACAGATAGGTCCTTTGCGATTTTTTATGAGAGCAAGAAAAAATTTTCTAAATTGCGTTCAGGTCCCTGGTTTGTTACTTTACGGAAACCCCCCGCTAAATACAAATCTCGAACAAGCCCTTTTCTAATTTTTCAGGATCGTGAACAGGTCCAAAAAATTAACAAACAGGTCCTCGTTTTTTACGTCCAGGTCCTTTCTCCGTTTTTCCCGAAAAAAATATTTTTGTTAGCAGAAATTTATGTACAACTCTATCTGTAGGCTTTTTCTCCAACTCGATCTCTGATCTCTAGATTTCTTTCCCCAACCCGATCTCTAATATTTTTCGAAACATGTATTATTACTCGGTAAACGCGTAGAGTGTCAAAATCGACAAACGAAGGTTAACATCTCGAATATTTTTCGGAACATGTATTACCCGGTTAACATATAGGGTATTAAACTCGGCATCTATAGTTTTTTTGCAACTCGATCTCTATTATTTTCCAAAACATGTATTATTACCCGGTGAACGCATAGGGTGTTAAACTTAGCGTCTATAATTTTTTTTTGCAACTCGAAATCTAATATTTTCCGAGATGATCTCTAATATTTCCCAGAACAAGTATTATTAACCGGTTAACGCATGGGGTGTTAAACTCGGCATCTAATTTTTTTTTTGGCAACTCGAGTGTTAAACTCGGCGTCTATAGTTTTTTTTGAAACTCGGAATCTAATATTTTTCGGAACATGTATTATTCTTTTTTTTCCCAAAAGACCCGTTGCTTCGCAGATTCGTCGACGGTTCTTACCTAGCGTATTTTTTTCCAAAAAAAAACCAAGCGAACAAAAAAACGCTTCGATATTCCTGCCTTTTTTCACAAATAAAAATTTAGACCAAATTTCGTACGGCGCAGCAGAGCGCGCAAATCTTACTAGTAGAGGCAGGTTATATGTAGTTTACTCTGAAGCAAACCTCGGGTAATCACACACACACACATATAGAATATAGTGCATGTACAGCAAATTCCATGGACAGATAAGATGACCCTGCAGAACGATCATCAGTAGGTCATCTTAGCGCATTCCTCTCTGACAGCTGCGAAGAGATCGGTGGTCTGGTATCTCTCCGCGCTACTCGGGAGCATGGTAACAATCATCTTCCCCTTGTTCCCTTCCCTAGCTGCAATCTGCTAGAGAGAGACTCGTTGGAATCAGAATGCGCAGTAGCAAGATGATCTATGTAAGCAGGGTGATGCACAACCTGCTAAGATCAGCAGCTTACCTTCATGCAAGCAGCTACATTTGCACCAGAAGATACGCCAACAAGCAGCGCCTCCTCCTTTGCCAGCCTTCTCGCCATCGTCATGGCTTCTTCCGTGCTTACCGTCACGAATTCATCGATGATAGATGTATCCAAGATTTCCGGTATGAAACCCGACCCCACGCCTTGAATCTTGTGCGGCCCTGGCGCACCACCTGAGCAGAACCAAACAGAGATGCTATTTAATACTCTCTCCAGTTTGATAATAGATGTCGTTTTGGACATCGACATGGTCTTTAAAACACAACTTTAACCGCTAATTTTTATTGTAATATATTTATAAAACCTAATAAAATTATAATATTATGAAAGTATTTCTCGAGACAAATCTACACATATAATTTTCATATATCCAATTTAAATATTTAAAAATATATTGATAGTCAAAGTTTTAGAAGTTTGACCATCACTATGTCCAAAACGACATCTATTATCAAACTGGAGGGAGTATGTGACTACTGTTGTTCTGTTTAATATGTGTGGAGCCCGACATATTTCTGGAAACTTGAAACTAGTACTGTACAAGTTACCTGAAATTACAGCACTTTCTGATGGTTCCGCACATACTATATTTATGGATGGATTTTTCATCTTCAGATACCTTCCCACGCCTGTCAATGTGCCTCCTGAACCAACAGAGCTCACAAACATGTCCACTTTGCCTGCTGTGTCCTTCCATATCTCAGGCCCTGATGTTTTTAGAGAATGACCATGAAGTATGATGCCCAGGAACCAAAAAAATCACAATTGATGATAAAAGACAGTTGTAATTTGTAAAGCACGAAAATTTGGCTTCTCCGATATAGGTACCAGTCCATTTGAAGTGTGCCTCCGGATTTGCCGGATTGGTTATTTGATTCAGACAATGAGAATTTGGTATACTCTTTATCAGCTCTTCCACCTTGTCATTCATTCCCTTATACCCAATTGTAGGATCTGCAGCAAAAGAAACGACATCACTTAACGCTTATCAGTGATACACTTGAAGACGTTTTTTAAAGAGAAAAAGTGACCACTAATTTAGTATAACTATGTAACCAACAGAGAAAACAAAAGATAGGAACAAAAATCAGCCAATTCAACAGGAAAATATTTGTTGACAGAAAAAAAAAGTACTATATGAGGCACTTAAGAGCCTGTTGAGTTCCTAGCCATTTCTAGGAGATTAGAACAAGGTCCTACTTCTCACCTGTTAATATCAATTCGGCACCCAGAAATCTCAGCAGCATCTGCTTATCAAGTGAATATTTAGCAGGCATAACAGCAATAAACCTGTAGCCCTTATGAATAGCAACAGACACCAAACCGATCCCATGATTGCCACTTGTTGGCTCAATTAGTGTTGTAACACCACGTGTGATCAAGCCTTTCTCCTCTGCATCTTCAATCAATCTGCAGACAAAACGCATGCAAAAACAATGCCAGAGTTTCGGTTGCTTACATACACTATTATTATTATTTTTGAAAGGAAGGCAGGAGCTCTGCCAATTCATTAAGAAGGAGAAGTAAGAGTCGACCACAAAAGCGAGCAGGAGGTGTCCCGAACAGCCGAGGGTTACAAGCAGAAGAGAAAAACAAAAAATAACAAACAAGAAGCAAGAGCAAGACCTAGACTAAGGAACCTAGAGTAAGGAAGGATGTTGCCAACATACATTATTATTATTTGAGAGGTACTTCTATGCTTTTCCTTCTAGTACAAGCTGCACAAATCTTGAAGCAAGCGAAGAGGTAAGTAATCACCATCTACCCTTCATTCATGCTTTAATAATTGTGCAACTTTTAAAAGGAAGAGCATAGAAGCACCTCTCTATTTATTTTTGTTATTTTCTAACAGTATGATTCCTCACAAATTACAAAGTGTGCTTATATGTTGAAAGACCATGTGAAGATCTATCCTTGTTTGTGATGATTAATTGATAGTATGTGAGTTAGTAGTGCTTAAAGTTGAGTTTGATTTGAATTTATTGTCGAATTTGAAGCATTTTGAGGTGCTGTCAGGTTGGGCGGCACTTTCAGCCTTGGAATGGTGGTAGTGCCGTCTAATCGCTATTTCGGTCCTTACGATCGTAGGTACATAGTTTATACTTGAAAAATCACACGTATAATTCAAGAAATGAGCTAGGTGAGTAGGAAATCAGTGAAGGATTGCATTGGCGCACCCGAGAGCACTCCTGTCCTTAACCGAGCAAAGGGGTTGATACGCTTCCATCTTTCCAACCAACCGAGCTTCTACGCCATCTTTCTTAGCAATGTTCTTCATTTCTATAAGTGGCGTCCAACCTATCAGCTGAACAAAAGAACGAGGACAATCCATATCAAGCAAGAAGTATGCTTAGCTGGTTCTAATGCTTAGGGGTTTAACAAACATCCGCATCACAAAACGCCAAAAATGATACACGGAAATCCATTTGTTTCCTTTGTATTTCAACTGGATCAACAATTTTGGAGCAAAGAAAAGGAGGAGAGAATCTCTAGCACCTGGGTGATGTTGGAGGCGATGTTCTCCTCCCCAGAGGAGAGGAGAGATGGGATGCCTTTCCTCCCCTCTTCCTCCACTGCCATGGCTCCCTCCCTCTCTATGTCTGTCGTTGATCTCTTCCCAGCGTAGACCTCCCTCTCTATGTCTGTCATTTATTTCCTTGCAGATGACACGGACAATGGAGAAGTAGTAAAAGAATCTGTTGTAGCATGCAATCCTTTGTGCAACTTGATGCAAGTCTGCCAAAACCACTGCAATCCTTTGAGCAACTTGATCAGTGGCGGAGCCGTCGGTGGGGCTGGGTCCAGCCCCCTAGCGCAAAACGTCTCCCTGGAAGCCCATGGTCCATAAGCTCCATGCGCTAATATGCATTAACGCATACCGTATGGGAATGGATCAGAGTTCAGAGAGTCGCGATTTTTTTAGTACACCGGTCAGTTCGTCTTCAAGAAAAATTGCGACGTCGTGTAAACCGTTAGTTCGTCTTCTGCGTCTCGGTGATCCCTTGCTACAGAGTTAGAGTCGATTTAGTGAAAATTCTATAGAGCTTTTGAGATGCATTGCTTGTCTAGATCTGAGAGATTCATTTGCAAACTTTGATCATGGCAAGCTTATACGGCTTTTAGAAATATATTCTGATGATTTTTCAGAATATGACCGTGTTGTTTTGGAAGAACAACTTCACTTATTTGTTGATGAATGATGATTGATTCAATAATCTTATGGTATGCTACATTGAGCGAGACGTGTTTGCAAAAATAGACATAGAAGATATCTTACAACGTTTTCAGAACATGAAAACTCATAAATATCAAATGTCATCTCTTTTGAAGCAATGAACGGTACATTTTTTCTCTTTTTGTAATTACATACTTATATTGCATACAATTTAAATTTTAACTATTTTACAATATATCGATAGTCATAGTAGTTAATTTTAGATCTCTCTTTTAAGCCCCTCTCTTTGAAACTTTCTGGCTCCGCCACTGATTTTACTTGATCGTCCGAAGCTTGCACCGCAGCCTATCAAATACCCCTTTTAATGCAACATACGCAGCTAAATAACGATTAGAACTTGAATTGGCTGTAGTGCAACGCCTGGGCGACACACGAGGGCCCCAGATGGTGCCTCAAAGATGTATAGTTTTCTTGTGAGTGGGAAAAACCGAAAAGAAAAAAAAAGAAATGGATATATATGGAGTCTACTCATGTTCAGGATATTTCCTGGTTCTGTGTCACGCTGTTGACGGCGCAACATACTTGCTTCAATTCGGAAAAAAACAGCTCGATTAAGAAGTCGACCATGACACGTCATCTGTTGCTTCAATTCGGAAAAAAAACAGCTCCATTAAGAAGTCGACCATGACACGTCATCTGTTGTAGCCTGCAATCCTTGGAGCAACTTGATGCAAGTCTGCCAAAACCACTGCACTCGTCGTTGGCTCGTTCGAAGAAGTCGTATGACAACTTCATACGGTATCTTTTTTTAGAGAGAGAGAAATCCAGGCAGTTGTTTATTCCTTTTCTTTTTAGAGAAGACATGGCTTTTATTCGTTCGACAAATTCACGAATACATCAATAATTGCTTGGAGGAGCTGAAAACCAAACATAGCGCGTGACCTCAAGCGTACAAGCATCTACATTCGAGTCCTTACTTTCGTGGCGGAAGGAGCAGCTCGGAAGGCTCCTTGCTTTGAACTTGATCTGTTCAAGGATACATCAATAACGTTTTTTTTTTTTTTGAATTTTTTTTTTCGAATTTTGGCCAGGAGCTCTGGCAATCACTTAAGAAGAAGAAAGAACAACAGCCAGGCTACAAACGCACACACGCCCACGCACGCCCACACACCCACGCCCACACACGCGTTGCACCCGACTGGCAAGACCCGGGGCGAGACCAAGTCTCGATCTCGTGGCAAAGAACGCACGCCGGCTGGCCGCCAACCGAACGCAAGCTCGTCCGCTTTTTTTTTTTTAGGCTCCTTGCTTTGAACTTGATCTGTTCAAGGATACATCAATAACGTTTTTTTTTTTTTTGAATTTTGGCCAGGAGCCCTGGCAATCACTTAAGAAGAAGAAAGAACAACAGCCAGGCTACAAACGCACACACGCCCACGCACGCCCACACACCCACGCACACACACGCGTTGCACCCGACCCGTGCGCACCCGGGCGAGATCAAGTCTCGATCTCGGCGGCAAAGAACGCACGCCGGCTGGGCTGCCAATCAACGCAAGCTCGTCCGCTTTTTTTTTTTTTAGGCTCCTTGCTTTGAACTTGATCTGTTCAAGGATACATCAATAACGTTTTTTTTTTTTTTGAATTTTGGTCAGGAGCTCTGGCATTACTATAAAAAAGGAGATAACAACTGCTGAGTTACACGCAAACACACGCACGCCCACACGAAAGCAGCTCAGCCGGTGAGCACCCGGGCCGAGCCAGGACTCGAACCCGGGTGGCCAGCCTGCCCACCGCAAGCTTTGACGCTCAGTTCTCATCAATAACGTTTTGAAGGAATGGACTTGTCATCCCACACTGACCGCCGATGCTGCTAAGGCCCTGTTTGTTTCCTTCTCCAGCTTATATAATCCAGCTTTTTGGTATTGGATTATATAAGCTGGATTATATAAGCTACCTTTAAATAAGTCGGTGGGTTGTTTGTTTTCTTGGATTATTACTGTGTTGGATTATTAGTTCGAGATTATATAAGCACCCTAATGGCTGCTTATAGATTATTATAATCTCATGCTTTGGATTATATAATCTAGATTATAAGCTAGGCTGTTTGTTTCCCACATTAACTTATATAAGCTGGATTATATAATCCATAGGGCAAACAAACAGGGCCTAAGAAAGACCCATTGCTCTGCCTGCAGGCTGCAACAACTGCACCTTTTGAGCCCGATCTTGAGATGAACACCGCTGACGCTTTTTTTAGCTTCAGTACAGTGCTATTTGTTTCCTTCTTTTCAATCCAGAGGGGGCGGCTCTAGCGTTGGACAGCTCAAATTTATATTTGGCGGATTTGAATTGTTGTCGTTTTGGACATCGATGTGGTCTCCAAAATATAGATTTGACTACTAATTTTTGTTATAACATTTTTATAAAACCTAACAAAATTATAATATTATAAAATTACTTTTCGAGATAAATATACAAATATAATTTTCATATCATCCAATTTAAATATTTAAAATGATATTGGCAATAAAAATTTCAAAAGTTTGATTGCACCTATATCTAAAACGATAACTACTTGTGGCCGAAATGAGTAAATAGTAAACCAAATAAGTACATTAAAATTCATGTACTCTTCGAATAAAAGACGCGTCGAGGAGTACGCCGCAGCAAAAAACTGCAGATTGGTTGACTCCTTTCACGTCTGAGCCCTTTGTTGTGCTCGGTGACCAGCTATCAATGTAGGAGCATATCAGGTACCAGCATTTGCCTTCTTCGTCAACCAATTTACCGCCCATGTATTTCGATACTAAAGTCTTGTATCCTTTTTACCAATAATTCGTTTTTGTGTCACCGTGATTTTGTAGTTACAGCGAACAAAATGTCAAAAAAAAAATTAAGAATCAAATTTGAATTGGAGTTTGGGCCCGGCCTGTATCACGTATTCAATGCACGCAACGGTAAAACACTTAAAACTTGAATGGACCGCAGTATATTATGCGGATTAACTCCATAATGTATATGAGCCGCTACGTTTAGTCCAGAATCCCATCTAGTAAGTAGATAAGCATTCCAGAAAGGAGACGATGTTTGAAACCTAAAACTTGATTTGGTTGGGGTGCGTCCGGTCCAGGCTGTAGTACAACACCTGGTCGACAGAGGGCCCCAGTGACAAGCCCACTGTGATGGACCCTCTCACAAAGTCACAAAAGAATTATTGTTTGTTGTCACATTTGATGATATGTACCATTTTTATTTAAGACTATTGTAAGAAAAAATTAATGTTTGTTGTCAATGATATGTATCATTGGTAGTTAAGACTATTGCAACGCATTGAACTCCTTTATAGTTAGAAAAAAGCTCGATACTAGTTGTGACTTTTGAGGCTTAATTCCTTCATGTATGTACTTGCTAAGCCGCTGCGAGATAGCTATACAACTTGATTTGGTTCCGATTTTAATTTGTAATCCTCAGAATTTGCACTCGGATTAGGCCTATCCATCAGGGTTCATCTTTTTGAAATCAACTTGAAAATCATCCCCCGATAACGATTTTCATCAAAAATCGCTCAAAAATCGAAGAGTTTTAAATTCAAACTTTTTTATCAACAAATCGGAAAAAAAAAAAAGATAATCGTGATAACTTCCTTTTTACTCGATATACCTCGATAATCACAATATTTTCATCTCCTAAATTTTTTCAATTTTTTTTTTAAAAAAATATTTAACCGATTTGCACATAATAATCGTACGTATTGCTCTGAATTTTGAATCCAAAAATATTGGGATTGTATTAATGGGCGATGGGTTGATACAAAAGGAAAGTTTTGTAAAAGCAACGGAAAGAATTGCTCAGATACCCGTGAGCAAGGCTTACTTGGGTCGTGTTATAAATGCTCTGGCCAAACCTATTGATGGGAGAGGCGAAATCATAGCTATGGAATCTCGTTTTAATTGAATCTCCTGCTTTAGGTATAATTTCCAAGCGTTCTATGTATGAACCCCTTCAAACAAGGCTTATCGATTCGATAATCCATATAGGTCACGGTCCGAGAGTTAATTATTGGAGACAGAGGCAAAACAGGTTAATTATTGGAGACAGCAATTCTCAATCAAAAAGAGCAAAATGTTTATGTAGCTTCAATTTTTCCAAAAAAAAATTAAAAAATTTATTTAACCGGTTTGCACATAATAAGCGGATAAGGTCATGATCGTAATTTTTGGCCAATTTTTAACATATATTTTAGCCAATTTATTCTGATATTTTAAACCCTGCTCTCTCTAAAAAGGAAGATGACATTACATAGCATGCCGACATTTAGAACCTGATTTGGTTGGGGTGCGCCAGGACCAGGCTTTAGTGCAACGCCCGGACAACGCCCGAGGACCACCCCAGTGGCAAGCCACTGTGGTAGACCCTTCTCCAACGAAAAATACATTTAATATCAAAGTGAGCGCATGGCCCACATATCAGATATTAGCCAAAAGGCCGAGAAAGGTGTGATTTGAAACGGAGAATCGCGCCTCAGTTTATAGCCGCTCCCCCCGCCGCGCTGCTACTCGGGGCCTCGATGTGGTACTTAAACTAGACACTGCTCCCCGTTCTGGGCCTTCTGGCTGCCTGCCGCTCCCACGCTGCCTCCTTGGGCCCGAATTAGTCGTCAGCTTCTTCTTTTATTTATTTTTGATTTTTGAGGTGACATCGTCGGCTGATGGCATCGGAGGGCCTCGTGCGGCCCAGATAAGCACACGACACGGCCTACTCTGCTTGAGGCCCCACTTGTCATCGGCCTAGGTGGTGCTCGCTGCGTCATCCTCCATTGCCATGGTTCGTCGTTCTCTAGTCTTTACCACCTTTTGGTGATCTGTTGCCAGTTGCGAAGGGAAAAGGGTCCTCTGCAGCAAGGAATGCTCGAGATTTTCCCTTAGTGGTGTATGGCATGGTAGTAGCTAGATTGCACCGTGTGCATTGCAGCATGACACCGTGCCGATCGATTCGGGACGTTGTTCTCTTGATTAAAAGGTTGGAACCAGCTGGAGGTTCCGGTGCATGTTATTGCAGGTTGTTTGTATTAAGAGGTATATGTATAAGGTAGTTTAAGAAAAAAGTTATCTATATGTATGTTTGTTTGAATTGGGCCATACCATCCTAGATGGTGGGATACAAATTTAAAGAATATTCTTTCTAGATATTGAACCATTCCATTCAACTAAAACAATGAAACCAAATGGTACAGAACCATCCCATCACATCCCATTCAATCTCATTCCATCAACCAAACACACCCTAATACTACTCTGGGCGAGAACCCTAGTCTGGCGCTGGGCAGAGTTCACAAAATCGACGATTTTCGGCCGATTTTCGCTATTTTCGCCCATATCGCCGCGGCCTGATATCAAAAACCGGTCGATAAACCGATTCGATTCAAAAAATAATTCGAAAAAATTCGAAAATTCGAAGAAAAAAATTACTTGTCAAAAACCGATCGAAAATCGGTGGAAATCAGTCGTTTTTCGTCAAAAAGCGTCGAAAATCGCTACTAAAAATCGATTACACAAAAAGTTCAACAAGGTCGTCGATTTTCCACGAAAACCGGTAGATTTTCCACGAAAACCGGTCGATTTTCCACGAAAATCGACGATTTTTGAAAAAAAAAATTGATAAAATTTGGTTTTTGAATTTATCCGATTTTTGACAATTTTCGATCGATTTTTGCGATTATCAAAAATTATTGTTCATCCGAAAATCGACAAATCGATTTTGTGAACCCTGACGTTGGGTAGTATATTTATACATAAACTGGTGAACATGAGCTCATCAGCTTAACTCACCAACCCCCATTCACGATAGATTAATAGCACTGCTCATGCAACAAGATGATAATTGAGAGGCTTCAATAAGGAAAGAAAATGGAGAAAGGCAATGTCGTTGAGATCTTGGCACCACATATTACTAATTGTTGACTTTGGTGGGGTTTCTTTCGTGTTAGTTCTGTCAGCGGGAGTGTAGAAATTTTCATTTGTTCGTCTTTTAGATCAAGACGGAACGAGAAACACTAAAAGCGGAATTACTTCCAATAAAACAACAAAAATATATTTTCGGAGCAAGCATTAGATATGAACTAGTTATATGCCCGTGCGTTGCTACGAAAAACAAAATTGATAACGAAAAATAAAGATTAAAAAATAAAAAAATTATTTCACAAGATCAAACATCTATCTTTAACGCTTCGTTTCTTGCGAAAACTGGCTAATTAAAGCAACGCTTCGTTTCTTGCGTAGGGCAATTAAGCGGCAATTAATGACGTGGGAAGAGGCAATTAATGACGTGGGAATAACGGACCACTGCCACCAAGTGCTGCTTTAGAATAGTAGAGATATATGATCAGGCTCTTTGTTTATTGATCGTATAGTAATAGTTCTACACAGCAGTTTACTTGGTATCATGTTTAATTAGTACTATTTGCTTGTGCATTATAACATCAATATTTACTCCATATCCTCTTATCAAAGCATTGTTTTTTTGTCAAAGTGCATGCACCATATCGTATCCTGGACAGAAAAATAGTTTCATACCCTCGGGAGTAGATACTCTCACTGTCAATATACCTCTTAAATGATGTTATATCTCTTTATCATTTTAAGTATACTCTAATATTTATTATAAGATACTTCAAAGTGACTTCTACAAAAAAAAATTATCAAAGTTAACACTTTATAGTATAATTTGTTTATATACTCTTTTTACATATGAAAAAGCGTATATTGCAAAAAATGAAGGGCTTTGATGATTTTTTTTTCCAACAAGATCGCAGTGTAGTATCTTAAAATTATTATTGGAGTATACTGAAAGTTATAAAGGAGTATAACACATTCGTTTAAGTGGTATATTGAAGGTGTGAGTATGTATTACCAATAGTATAGAAAAGGCTTCATATATATATGGGGATATATTCAGTGTAAACCTTCCTTACCGTGAAAACTCTGTGAAAACCACGTGTAAAAATTTTGAAAAATTCTCAAAAAATTACCATACGTAGGGGAGGTGAGGTTATACAACCCTGTAAAATTTCAAAACCAAACTCAATCGCATTTGGAAGATATGAAAAAAAAACAAATGCAAAATGAATAGTGCTAAACAGTGAAAATTTACTATTCATACTGAATTTGTATGTTTCATATCTTTAAAATGCGATTGAGTTTGGTCTTCAAATTTAACAGAGTTGTAGAACATCACCTCCCCTACGTATGGTAATTTTTTGAGAATTTTTCAAAAAATTTACACGTGGTTTGCACAGAGTTTTCACGGTAAAGAGGGTTTGCACTGAATATGCCCATATATATATATATATAGGAAAATGGTTGTATACTCTTGGGAGTACGTACTCCCACTCTCAATATACTGCATAAATGATGTTATTATACTTCTTTATCCTTTTGAATATACTCTAATACTAATTATAAGATACTCCAAAGTGAGTTTCACGAAAAATTTCATCAAAACCCACACTTTATAGCATAATTTGTTTATATACTCTTTTTATACATGAAAAACGGTATATAGCAAGAAATAAATGGTTCCGATGAATTTTTTTTCAACAATGTCGCATTTTAGTATCTTAGAATTATTATTAGAGTATACTGAAAGTGATAAAGGAGTATAACACGTTCGTTTAAGTGGTATACTGGAGGTGGGAGTAAGTACTCCCAGGAGTACGGAAAAGGCTTCCTATATATATATATGGGGAGATATCTAGTGCAAACCCCCTTTACCGTGAAAACTCCGTGAAACCCGCGTGTAAAAGTTTTGAAAAATTCTCAAAAAATTATCATACGTAGGGGAGATGAGATTCTACAACCCTGTAAAATTTGAAGCCCAAACTCAATTGCATTTGAAAGATATAAAAAAGACAAATTCAGTATGAATAGTGACTTTTCACTATTTAGCACTATTCATTTTGCAATTTGTCTTTTTTATATCTTTCAAATGCAATTGAGTTTGATCTTCAAATTTCACAGGGTTGTAGAACCTCACCTCCTCTACGTTTGGTAATTTTTTGATAATTTTTCAAAACTTTTATACGTGGGTTTCACGAAGTTTTCACGGTAAGGAGGGTTTTCACTGGATATGTTGCCTATATATATATATATATATATATATATATATATATATATATTCGTTATTTGGAAAGTGAATTATTCGTTTAGTTGATAGGGATAATAATGCTTCCACATGTCGTGCTATTTCTTGATGATGTTATAATGATCTCTTTTGCGGTTGATATGTGGTGAAATAACATCTCAATTTGTCATTTCATATATGTGTGAAATTAATGTAGCAGTATATTCCATATCTCTTGCCCATTTTTTAGCCAACGAAGACTTGCAAGCAGCACGCAACAGCCTTTGTCAATGCACATGTGCCGTGCATTTGCAGGACTAAGCCCCAAGGCCTCTTCAGTTAAAACTCGTTGGTAGAGTTCCGACTACTGAATCCTCGTCTGAAAGAGCCAGTGTCTTATGCGAGAATCTGGATCGCTAAGGAGCAACTCTTTGATTTGGCCTAGTCACGCGAAGTGGGCTCGAGGCTGTTTCCACAAGAATCAACCGTCTCGCCTCCCCGCCTTGAACCCATCGTCCGTCTCTGCCTCCCTAAGTTGAGCCCACCGTTCGTCCCCGCCTTCGCACGTTGGGCGCCGCCGAGCCATGTTGAGCCGTCCTCGCCTACGCCGTCGAGCCCAAGACGAGGTATGGCTCCCCTCTCTGTTGTCCCTTCCCAATCCCTTCTCCCAAATCTCCTTTTTCAAGAATTTAGAGATAACTAGATAGCCAAATACTTTCAGAAATAATTCCTGATTCCTCAAAAAATCAAGATCAGGAGGAGTCGGAACAGAATTTGAGATGAACAGGAAATGAAGCTAAAACACTACTGAATGGGCCCTTACTCGAAAGTTGCTAGAATTTATTTTAGAAGGAGAAGCTGACAGCTTTATTAAGGGGTGTTTGGCAGAGCTCCAGCTGTAAGTTCAAGCTCCATTGGTTTTAGTGATTGGTTGTAGATTAATATTTAATCTTTTTTAATTACAAATCTAATCTTGATGAGACTAACGTGTTTCTTGAGCTTATTGTTAGTAGTCTCATATTTGGATGGAAAATAGAAAACACAAGATATGTATGCGTATTTATATTATTGTTCATTGTATACTTTGCATTCGAGTTAAAGTATGAATTCTCCATTATATTAATCATAAAATATGTATTATGTTTCTCAATCCATATATTACATGGATACATATATTTAAGGGGGGTTTAAGCTTTAACTTAAAGTTTTATAAGTATTGATTTACTCTTCACTCCATATATAAAGGAACAACACATTAAAACATATCAATTTAAATGAAAGTTTAAATTGAGTTCATTTGTCTTCTAATCATCAAAGAACATTTTATCATGTGTTGGTGGTGTTCTTGTGATCGATTAAGGACAAATGGAGAGTTCTTGAGTAGTATGAAGCATTAATTGCATCATACACTTAAGACACATTTAATTCATTAAATTGATTTATGTTGTGCTCAATCGATATAAGTGGCATCCATTATGGACTAATGGTGTGCAAGAGAAGATTAAGACAACCGTGTGTTTTTGACTAACCATTTTCTATGAGTTGTGATGAAATAGGGTTAGGTCCAAATGTTAAAAAGGTGAGAAAGATTCATCAAGAAGTGATGAACAAGATGATGAGATAGCCGGGTGAAGATCCCGGAAAAGAGAAGTAGAGCTGGGTGATGATCTTAAAAAAAATAATGATTGCAGATCATGAAGACTTCAATAAAGAAAGCGAGGTGTCGTTCCCAGGGGAAGAAAAAGATTGAAGATATTAAGACCCCAAAGGGGATCGCTCGCGTGCGGTGCAAAAAGGTATAACTAGATAGGCTAAGGATGTTTCCTAGCTTTGTGTCTAGTATTTTATCGTCGTACTATTAAGACAAGTTGAGTGTTTGGTTTGAACTTCATCATGGTGATAAACTCAATCCATAGTCACTCGAGCTCAAGTCATTTCTTATTTGGTTTTTCGCATAGTAGCTTTGATTTGCATGTATTGCAAACGGGATGAGTTAATGCGTTGGCTTTTGCATGAAATCTGTTTTTGCATTTGTTGCAATTGTTAAACTTCATGCTTGTTCTTTAAATCAAAATCCTTATTTGAGTTTGATTTGGTTGCTTGGAGCTAGGCTTTGGCATGTATTGCAAAGCGAGGATGCTCAAGCGTGAAATGGATTAATTGTTTATTTGCAAGTTCGTTGTGTGAATAAACAGGAAGTCATGAGTCCGGGATCCTAGAGTATGTGACATGCACTGTGGTTTTTGCAAGCTGTTTGGTCATGGTTTGATCATCAAATGGCTAAAAAGATCAATCTCATAGACTCCGGAATTTATTTGCTTAATACGTGTTTGCAAATATATCTTTGAGTTGGTTTGCGAAGTGTGTTTTCGCAAAATGATTAAAATTCTTTAAGCATGGTTCGAGAAGTGTTGCAAAGATGTTTTGCATCTTAGTGTGATCTTGTGTTGATCACCATATGGCTCGAAGAATAGTTGTTCAAGTTTTGGAGAAAATATTTGAGTTGAAATTCTTGTTTTCTCTGATTTGCCGGCACTACCGCAATGTTAATGCCGGTAGTACCGCATAGTCGGTAGTACTATTGTATGGGCGTCGGTACTACCTCCATTTGAGAGCGGTAGTTAAAATCCAGAGTGAGATGTTTTTCTGGAGATTTTGAGGTCGGCACTACCGTTGGCTTATTGGCGGTACTACCGGAGTTGCGGTAGTACCGGGTTTTGTGGATCGGTAGTTATTTTCCAGAATAAGGTCTTTTTCTGGTATTTTGGAGTACGGCACTACCGTGGTTCAGAGGCCGGTACTACCGCTGGTTCGGTAGTACCGCTATTTAGTTGCCGGTACATGTGTTCCAGAGAGTGTAATGGTTGGAGTTTTTGTGTTATTTAAAAGTATATATGGGTGATTAAATCTTAGAAAAGGTTAAAGATTGAAGCCCTCTTGATAAGCTTTTCATAGAGTCCAAGATCATCTAAATCGGACTTCGGATTAAAAAGTTATGACCATTTTTGTGCTGAAACAGTGGTACTACCGCAATATCGGTAGTACCGCATTTTACAAAGTGGTACTACTGCATTTTTTGCACAAGCGGCTAGTTTTATAGCCGTTGGCCTGAGGGGCGGTACTCTACCAGGTTTTTGCTCGCAGTAGTACCGCAAATGTTGAGTTTTTCAGGGTTTTAGTCCCCAACGACTAGTTTTGGCATGGGGGCTATATAAGGACCCCTTGGGGAGGCATTTGGATGTTGTTGCTAGCATTGTGAGTACTCTTTAGCTTTGTGTGAGTTTGTTGGAGTGGTTTCCATGTTTTTTATTCTTCCCATTTGGTTTTGAGCTCAAGAGTGATCCTAGTTGCATGAGTTGCATCTAGTGAGGATTGAGAGGACCCTAGTTGCATGAGTTGCATTATGTGATCACCGGAGACACGAGTGATGCGATCGGTGAAGCTTGAGCGGAGTGCTCAACCTATTGCTCTTGGAGGTTGTTGCCTCCTAGACGGCGTATGAGCATCGTGCGCGGGAGCTCTCAAGAATTGTGAGAAGCTCATTCAAAAGTTTGTGAAGGTTGGAGCTTAGCATACCCGGCGGGGTAAAAAGCTACCACGAGTTGATTCGAGGTGGAAGGCTCAAGTCAGTGAGCCGGTCCAAAGTGAGTTGGACTTCCGTAACGTGGAGTAAGGGAGAAGTCCAAACATTACCCATTGCGGTAGTTCCATTCCAACTAAGGCTCCGTTGGATCACCAATATATCTCCAGCCTACGAAATTCTAGACGCGTGTTAGAGGATCGTACTCACCTGAATTCGTGTGTGGTGCGTGTGGTCAGGGCGGGAGCCAGAAGGTCACCTGACCATGCTATAAAGTGAAAGTCTGTGTAAAATTTATTAAAAAATTACTAAATCATAAATCGATCTAAAACAAGCTGATCTAACTAAGGCTTGGGTCTAGACTGGCTATGCCCCTACGTGTGTCTAATGTAATGGGAAAAAAAGACATGCACAAGATTTCTTTCGAGTAATTAGTCGTCAGCTTTTTTATTTATTTATTTTATTTATTTATGACATCAGCTGATAGGTTCGGCCCAAGAGGTTGAAGGCATGCATCGCCCAGATAAGCACGACACGTCCGACTCTACTTGAGGCCCCCACTTGTCCTCGGCCTAGGTTGTGCTCGCTTGGTTCGGGCCCTCCACTCATACCACGCAATGGTGAAACACTTCAACTTGATTGGACCGTCGTTAATTCTATGATGGCAAAAGACCACAAGAGTTAGAACTCGAAGCAAATAGTTAATGAGTTTAAGATTAAAATCAAATAGTTGATAGGTTTAAATTAAAATTAGTATAGTAAACCAAAAAAAGAGCACGATAGTAGTTCGGAGGCTTAATTCCTTCATGTAACACTAAGCCAATGTTCACCTTACCGAAATCAACTAGAAAATTGATACTCCGGTTCCGAAAATCATCAAAAACCGAAATCAACTAGAAAATTGATACTCCGGTTCCGAAAATCATCAAAAACCGCATGGTTTCGATATCCAAAATTTTAGAGAAAATTCAAAAAATCAAAAATTTATCTATAATCGCACTAGAGCTGATTTTTCTCTCAATTTTCACTATTTACAACGTATAATTTTTTTCAATTTAACCGCTTTTCCACCAATAAAACCGATAATCGTTTCGCGCGATAATGTTTACTTGTTTATCAATTAGTAAAAAACCTCGGTTCTACTTGTTTTATCAAAGTTCACTTAGAACCTTCGCTCTGACTAGACGGACGCATCCAATCCTTCCGAGGATAGCAAGACAAAATTCATCTTGATTTGGTTGGGGTGCGCCACGCCCAGGCTTTAGTGCAACGCTTGGGCGACACACGAGGATCCCAGTGGCAAGCCACTGTAGTGGACTCTCCCCCACAAAAAATAAATTTAATATCAAAGTGAACGCTTAGCCCACATATCAGATATTAAACTGATAAGAACAGATACTACACTTGATCTTAGCCAAAAGGCCGAGAAAGGTATGAGCATGAACGAAGAACCGCGCCTCCTTTTATAGCCGCTCCGCCCACTGCGCTGCCGCTCGGGTCCTCGATGTGGTACTAACAATATACATGGCTCCCCGAGCTGCGTCTCCCACGGTGCTTGTTTGGGCCGAATTTACACAGGCCGTGTCGCGTCGGCGCGGAAGACTGCCGCCCCTCCTCTGGTTCGTTCTTTTTCCGCTGGACTGGACTGGACTGGACAACCTTGCTTCTGTTTGCCATGAGATTAAACTCGAAATTTAAAACTCGCGAAAAAAACTTGAGATTTAAAATCGTAATGGAGACTGACACAAAAGTACACTAGTCACTGCTGCGTACATTTGTATTTCAGGGGAGAGGATCGTAGTTTGATTTGCGGCAAGAACATCGTGTGTTAAAGATCTCAAGGAGCAAGTAATTCGTACGAAGGCTATCTTTTTCACGAACAAAAGATACAGCATTTTTGGTGGCAGCTAGAGGTGGGCACTTGGGCCGCGCTTTTTTGGGCCGATCCGAAACACGACGGGACGGTTCGGTGCAAAGCCCGGCTAAGACTGTCCGCCAGGTCGGCACGCGAATCAGAGCACGGTCGCGGCCGGCCCGAACTGTGCACGATGGGCGCCACGGCCCAAGACGATTATTTGGAGGTCTGCGTGCACGGCACAAACGGGCACGAAATCACATATTAAGATCTAAAAGTTGACAGATATTGTTGATTCAGGGTATCTTCAAGCGTTGCATTTATATTTGACATTTTGTTGATGTGATTAGTCTCTTATGTAATTAAAATAGGTAGTTTAGTAGTATTGATGTGTTTTATTTCTTTTCTCGTCACAATAGTGAAAATGGGTCGGGCCTAGGTCGGCACGCCACGAAGTAGGCACGAAGCGCAAATGGGTCGAGCTTGGGCTCACCAAAGGTGGGTCGGACCGGCACGGTGGGCCGTCGCGGCACGGCACGACGCCCACATCTAGTGGCAGCAACAAAATTGGGATGGGAATTAGACGTGACAGATCAGGTACTGGGGTAACAACATAGTTCCGGCATTTTGTTCGAGTCCGACGTCCGCGATGGACACGGTTTTTCCCGGGGGAATCTATTCTCGCGATAATATCAACATTGTGCCTGCGAACATTGAAAAATCAATAGAAAGCACGTGATTTTTTGTTGAAATTACATCATCTATTTGATTTTTATATTATTTTTATTTTTTATTAATAAATTATCAGCCAACTAGAGATTAGACTTCTTCTAAATTTCTTAACTAACAAAAACAGGAGGTTGCCCTGTTCGTCCAGACGATCGTTCCACCTGCGTGCAACTGCACGCCCCGAACAGCCTCCCATTCCCCGCACTCACCCATGGGCGACCGCACGGCGCAGCTCTGCTCCCCACGATCCCCTTCGTCGGTTTACTTTTCTCCTGTCTCTCCGCCTCCCCTCATCCCCGATTCCCTCTTGTTCCCTCCACACGCCACCCAATTATCTCCCCATCTCTACAACTAAACCGTCGCCTACCCACCTCCCTCTATCTTTCCCATTGCTGCCTCTCTTCTTGATTTGTAGAATATAGCGACGCAACCGTCACCATCGACCCCACCTACGCGCATGGATCCGGCTAGGTTCGTGGCTCAATGGTGGAGGGGCACGAATTCGACTGTGCATCGATGCGGTGCTCCAATTGCCCAATCGAGAAGTCCCAATCCACGCCCAAATTGCTCCAAATCCCCGCTCCTCCTCCGCCACGTGCGACGACGCTCCGTCCCTGCTGCCACGACCTGGTCACCACTGGCGGAGTGGCAGCCAGTGAGCCGGCTCACAACGGAGGAGCCCAGGGCTGCACAGGGTGGCAACAAACTCTTCTCTCCCAAGAGTTTGCCCCCGTTACGAACCGTAAGCACCACTCAGACCTCCTCGCTCCATTCTCCTGACCGCGGTGGACTCCGAGGGTGACGAGGAGGAGATCGTCGCATCATGGGCGTTGCCCTAGGACTATTACTATGGTAACTTCTCCGACGCAGGTGAGGAAGGCGTGGTGTGCTCCAGTGATTCCAGCCTGTTTCGCAGGGCGAACCTGTACGGTCAAGGCCGACGGTGAGGTCACATCGTAGTTGAGCTGGAGGGGCAGCAAGCTAGCCCTAGGGTAGTCCAAGGAGAACCTGCTGGTGGAGGTGCTGGTGGCAGTCGAGTCATCGGGAAAGGCTCCAGTGATCAAGATCCGGTGGAGTCCAGCTCTCATGTAAGGATGCTTCTCTAACTCGCAATAATCTTTGCGGTTTCCACTATGGGCATCTGTGATTATTTCAACTCTGTTGATATACTATGCCGATTCCTATTTATGTTCAAGATTCGAGAGTAGAAAGATAAGAAGTCACTTTCTTTTTGATCCAGGAACATTGTTTTTGTGATCAAAAGTTTCAAGCTTTGGGAACCCCCGTGCCCCTCCAATTGCAGGAGATGGGGAGGAGGCTATTTTTGACACAGCTTATGAGAGCAATAGATAATTTTGAAATTGAAGCACATTTTGATTTTTTTTTTCTTTGCCCGGAAGAAGTGATTAAGACCATTGCCTTTTGTTTTGCAAATAGTTGAAAAGAAAGGAGGCTTGTAGAGGACCAGGGTATCATCAGTGACAGATATACTGACTCAAGATGTTCATGAGCTTCCTACAAGGTACAACTAGATATCATAGATTCAGGTGGTCTAACATTTACACTTTGGAATAATATTGCAAGCTAACAAAGATAAATTTGGCTTAATTTATGCCATAACTATAGTGGATCGAAAGTGAGGTATGTTTGCCTTGGAATAGACAAATTATTTTCGAATGTTTATGAATCGTGCTACTGAGAGTCAAAACACTCTCCAGCTCATCGCATTGCCTCAAATCACTTCTAGTTTCACACAAAGTTAACATATTTAATCAAATGCAGAACTAAAAAATTGCATTCTCCAGCACTAATATGATGTTTATAGATATATGTGTGTATCACCACCTTTTAATTGGCTGATTCGCTTTATGTGTATCAAGGAAATATTTGTTATTTGTGTGAAGTTTAGGATTCGTTGCAATGCACAGTCACCCTACTATAATCTTAATACAGTGTATTGCCAGCTCGAGTTGGAAACAAGGGCACTGATGATGTTAGGGTTTGTAATCGCTTAGCACAATGATTTAGGTAAGTTATTACTTTTCCAAATCACTTGTTATCGGTACATATTTCTATAGAATGATGATCTTAATTTGTTTTGTTGTTGTAAATGGTTATGATGGCAATAAATTCATAATAACCCTAGTTTTATGGTTCTTAATTCATTCTTTCATTTTTCTCATTGCCTTATCATAATTTCGTTTTATGTTTATGTAGCACGTCCATTTTCTTGAATTCCATATATAACTTGGGGACTTGGGGTTGCCTTCTTCCAGATATAGATATGCACATTATTGCAGGATTGGCTTATTGGGAAAGAAATCTGGTTATATCTCCTTCCCTTCTTCACTAGCTACATCTAATCACCCTGAGTTACTGCGCTTTTAGTTGCTTCTCTTGGTTTGGATATAGACGAACCACAATTGATGTCAGATGTCTTGATTTGTATTTCCAGTACCTACTACAATAGAAGGAGCAAGACTCAGCGAGAGGATTGTGCTAATTTGGTGTTTTTGTTTAGTAGTGGCCTAATCCATCTATAAATACATGATTTATAGTTTGATAGTAGCTCAATGAGTTATTATTTCTAAAACAAAATTATTGGAATAAGAGTTTGTTCTTTAGTTCCTTATTAAACTTTCCTATTAGTTGTGTAGTTGTGTTGTATCAGCTGTGTTCACAAAAATTCACATTGTTCTGCATCTTTGTTGTTTGACAGATAAAGTTTTTCAGGTATTTACTGGACAAAAAATATGTTGCGAGTGAAACGTTTTGAATTGCTTTCAATTTAGGGCATGTTCTACTTCATTAAAAAAAAGGTTACAAGTGAAACCTGTTGAACTGCCTTCACTTTAGGGCATGTTCTACTTCATTAGGGTTTAAATTGGAGCATTAGCGTAGTTTATTTGGTGTTATCACTTGTCAATATTAGTTACTTGCTCAGACTGGGTAGGAAGGATAGTGTAAAAGTTCGCGACTAACTGTTAGTGTTATGCCCTTGAGGCAGTCATATAGATGATTGTAACATGGTTATGTTTGTGAATAATAATATGATTATTGGTCCAATGAATGCATGTCATTATATTGATCAGTAAGTATGTGACTTGCTTATGAAACTCTCTACTCATTGATATAATTCTGTAAGTATCTCTGATCGGATATCATCGTAGTGGACAACGATGAATAGATCAGCACATATACTGATCGATGATCATGTTTCATAGATCATGGGATATGGAGATATCATCAATACATTGTGAACACATGTTGAAGAACATGTGTTAGATAGACCCACAATGAGACACTATGAGAATGTTACATTCTTGTGTGTCATTGGTGTATCTCATACATAGTAGATGTGTGATCCTTAGACCTGAGATTATCATATTCCCTACATATGTAATAGTTTACCTTGGGGTTACCAAACCCTATTTCCTAACCGGATAGTTATAAAGGTAGCTTTCATGTTTACTATGAAACATGCAGAGGGAAGTGAGCAATCAAGATAGAATTTGCCACTTCAATGTAACGAAGATATATGTTTAGGCCACTCGTGTGATATGATTAGGAAGTGCATGGCCATGCCGTGATTGAGAAGTCAATCACAACTTATTAATATATCACGGATACAAGAGATGGATTGAATTGTCAAAGGATGACATGCTTCTCGCCTTAAGTTCGATCTTCATATAGTTTGGCAAAGGGATTATTACATCAGTACTTTGATCATATGCGTTTGGGAGTTGGCATGCTCTGCAAGGAGCCGCTACCAACTATTGGATTTGAAAAGGGGTTTTTCGAATCTATGTCCAAATGCGCATGAACCTACAGGGTCACACACTTAACGGGCTGGGACGCATTAATTCGGATTGGATCCGTAATTTATGGACCTCGTGGGCTTAACGCGCTGATGGGCCATGGCTTAGGGTTTTGTCGCGTGGCTATATAAGGAGAGGAGAAGGGTGGGCGTCACACATCTCTTTCGTCCAGAACCCTAGCCTCCACCTCTCGTTGCCCCTGCCAAGCGACACGGTGCTTGCACGCCGACGCTCGGCGTTCCATCCCCGGACGTGTGGACTGCTGTGGTGACGTTGCTGCTACTGCGGCGTAGAGAAGACAATCGGTGGCGAGGACGATCCGCGGTGAGGAAGATCCACGGCTAGGACGATCCACGCCAAGAACGATCCACTACATCAACGCGCGAAGGATTCCGCAACTGCGCGTCTAGTGGTAATTGATCTATGATCACCTTTTTGCGAGTAACTTTTCTGGTTTTGCGGTAGAAATTTTAATTTGTGCTAGAGTAGCATACCGCGTTCCTCAACACTAACAAGCTAATTGCTATGGAAGTATGGACTGATTGCCTCTGCTGCTGCTTGGCACTAATGCCGGCAACTAGCTTGCTATGTTTTATTGTCTATATCTTTTTGTTTGTTCACTGTTTGATGCAAAATGCTTCCAGTTGTGATTACCTTTGACTAGCAAGGCATAACAAAATAGCTCTTCTATGCTAAGCTTATTTTCAGACTTCATTTTACGTCTACCTCGGTATAGTTGTTTTGTTGACAGGTCAGTACTTGCAATCGGGGCTTGATTCTTTTGAGTTAGGAGAACATAAAGATGATGATTGCTACACCCGATAACTAATGTGCTAATTTGGTGTTTGTTTGCTGTAAACTTGTAGAAATTTATTCTAGCAGTTTATGGATTCAAACAAAAGAAGGAAAAATAAATGTGTAAGATTTCATTATCTTCCTTTTCTTTATTTTCATTGGTCCCTTCATTTTTCCAGTAAAAACTGGTTGTTAATCTTTCTTTAGTGCGTAACTCCTTGGGTTGAGAGAATTTTTTGCTAGGAAGGAGGGGATATTATAGATTAGCGAACAAATATTGTAGCATGCTATTTTAAGGCTTTCATGCTAATTTTGTCGGTGCCTCCACATGGTTGGTGTTTGGTCTTTTAAAAAGAGGATCCTTACATATAGCGGCAAAAGGAGGATCGTTCTAATATGAAAGTTTGTCTTGTTTTTTTGGTAGCTAAGTAATGTTGCAGTATTGCTCCATGTATGAAAAGTATAGTTCTTTGCTCAAATAAAAAAGAATGGATAGTGCTTGACGACAATCCATACCTCGGGTACCCCCAGCGGCGCGGAAAGGCGCGTGGGCCGACCCAAGGCGGTCGGGGCCCGAAGGCGTGACCGAGTCTCCGAAATCCCGAGGAAGCGACGGCATTTATTGCGTATCGAGCGTATTAAATGCCGGCCATGATGGCCGTGACCCAGCGGCACAAGTCCCCGACCCCCGCATTAACTACGACGGCCAGCAGCAGAACGGGGGGAGTCGGCGGCCAGTCCCATCAGCCCGTCACTTTCGAGCAAACACGAGCGCGGAAGACGGAAGCCTATAGGGGTAGCCTTTTTTCCTTTCCTTTCCAATTTACAGTATAACCCTCCCCCTCGCCTATATAAGAGGGGGAAGGGCGAGCATGCAGAACGACAAACAAGAAAGAGAATCAATACAATCCAACTCACACGAACTGGAGTAGGGACGTTCAGCCCGAACCAGTATACATCTTGCGCTCACCCGAGTCAAGCCGTTCGAGGAGAGGGAGCGTGCACCCCCTTCGACCTATACAAATTCACTAGCCGGTGCCCGAAACACCGACAGTGCTAAACTACAAGCTGATTATACAATTGAGTGTACATTGTTTCATATCAAGATAGGAAGCCTAATTCATGATCAATAGAGTTATATTCACATATCTCGCAAGCATCTCTGAAAGTGGTAAAACATGAATACAAAACTCTTTCGATTACATAGAGTTGACAATTCTTATACATTGCCTGTTTTTGCTTTAGATATTTTGATGCAGAGAAAGTGAATAGGTTTACCTCTAGACCTTTAGCGCTGGTAGGTTAGGTGCTTCATTTTTTCTGACATTGTTGTCATTCTTTTGGGTAAAACATTTTCTTCATTGAGTAATGATAGAGTCCAAAAATTAGTAGATCAACGTCGTTGTTGTCCCAAAATATTGTGTGTACATCCGCCAATTATTAGATCAATTTTCATTCTTCATCATCTGCATCAGTACAAAAAGAAAGTTCCTTTTTTATTATATTTCTATCTTTGATCACTTTTAACAAAGCTCCTAGCTCCATCTTAATTAGGTGTTTTCCCAACATTTTTGTTTATTTAAGTTGTCAGGCTAACATGAAGGCAATGTTTAGGTTCAAATATATTTCCAGGTAATGATCTCCTTCCATATTTTTAGATTGTTGCCATAGTGGGATTGCTTATTTGGTTGAAAAAGGAAAACTACAAAGGTTTAATCTTTAAGCGTTTTAAATTGTTCTAGGTGATACAGATGAAGATTATTTTTTGGATCAACTAATTGCAAAGAAACAAAAGTCAAAAAGCATCATTCTGATTACAGATCAAATATTAGGACAATGCTTAGAAGGTTTCACTACGCCAAAATATATCATTTTATTCTAATATTATACCTTTATGCCATGATGCATTTAATTACCTCAATAATTACCCACTTCTCTAATTTATTTTGTTACACGCATCTCCATGTTAATGTGTTTGAAACAGTAGATGAGTTTGTACAAACTATGTATTGGGCACATATAACTACTTATTTATTTCAAAATGATCTCAATGTTCCCGGTGTTTGTTTTTTGTTAGCTCAACGATATAGTAGATGAAAGCAAGCATATCATTGTGGCCTAACTTAATTCCTTTTTATCTAACGTGAAGAAAGCATGCAGATTACATTACCTTATATTATATTTTAATTTAATTTTGAAAATAAATATGATTGTGTCATTCGCAATCAACTCTCACCCAACAGCCCTAAAGAAGCAACTTGTCGCCTATGTATTATCCTAGTGTGTGTGCGCGCGCAAATTTTATTGGTTTTGAATCCTTGAGTAATATGTGTGTGTAATTGCTATTGGTTCTTTTTTTTTTTGAGTGCTTGGCTTGATTCATGACATGGTGCTAGTGTCATTCTTGGATGAAGAATTCGTGTGCTTCCAGGTTGGATGGGAAACATGACCATTGTGACCGGCGCGTGAGGGATAGGGGAGATCATCATGCTTAACTCTTTGTTAAGCATGGCTCAAGGGTGGTAATTGTGAACATGACGCATGGCGGAGAAACCGAGGTCTCTCACGATGGCTTGACATGTAGATATATTTCTATAAAAAAATGTCTTAGATGTCTCACGCCTATGATACTGTATTTTGTTTAAAGATTGTTTTTAAGAATATTGGTTGGACAATTTTTGAAGATGTCAATGAACTTGCTTTTATGTAATTAGCTTGATATGTGTAAGAGAAAATTGATGTTCGTTGTATGGCTTGGTATCATATTTTGATGGTATGTATCACCTTTTTTGAAATCTAATGCAACATACGAACACCCTACTAAGTAGTAGCGCAATTCAATCCGCATTAGCGAACTCTAACTTATACCTTCTCTCAATTGTTAAATACAATTTGTATTTATATTTGAGGAATATCTGAATTTGATTCGAATTGGCGAATTCCATCCAAACCACATATAAAAAGTCAAGAAAAGAAGTTAGGGAAAAAAAACCTTGGGAATCAAAACCCCTCAAAACCGGGGCATTTGATTATTTGCCCATAAGTTGATGTGCAATTGATCATTTGCCCCGTGTGTCTCACTGACATGTGGCCCCAAGACCCACATGTCAATGAGACATCATGGGCAAAATGATCAATTGGCACGTTAACTTCGGGGCAAATCATCAAATATTCCCTCAAAACCCTACAACACTCCCAGCGCACATCCATGGCCTGACTCCTTCCACCTCGCCGCCGCCGGAGGCGGTCAAACGATGCTATCCCTCCCCCCGCGCCGCCACTTCCTCCTCCTCTACCCTCGCCGGAACCCTATCCTTCCCCTCTCCCGCGCCGCCGCCGCCCTCTCCACCCTCCCGACCACCGTAGCCGCCGGCGCCGCCACCGCCACTCCCATCTCCGATCGCCTCCACCTCCTCCGCTCCCTCCAAGCCGTCCCCTCCAACCTTCTCCTCTCCCACCCCCTCCCCTCCTCCGCCCACCTCTGCCTCGCCGCCCACCTCCTCGCCCGCGACCGCCTCTTCGCCCACTCGCGCCGCCTTCTCTCCCGCCTTCTCGGCCCAGGCCACCGCTCCCACCTCGCCGCCTCCCTCGTCGACCTCCTCCACCGCGCGGCTCTCGCACTTGGGCCCCGCCGCAGCGCCCTGCCCTCGGTCGTCGACACCCTCCTCTCCCTCCTCGCCGACGGCGGCTTCCTCGACGACGCTGTCCTTGCCCTTACCCGCGTGCGCGAGCTGCGCGTGCCCCCCAACACCCGCACCTGCAACCACATCCTCCTCCGCCTTGCCCGGGAGCGCCGCGGCGGGCTCGTCCGGCGGCTATTCGAGCAGCTGCCAGCGCCCAACGTGTTCTCGTTCAACATCTTGATCGATTTCCTGTGCAAGGAAGGGGAGCTCGTGGAGGCGAGGGCGGTGTTCTTAAGGATGAAGGCTGTAGGCTGCCCGCCGGATGTTGTCACATACAATTCTCTGATTGATGGGTATGGCAAATGTGGGGAGTTGGAAGCGGTGGAGGAGCTCATCGGGGAGATGAGGAGGTGTGCATGCGCGCCTGATGTTGTGACATACAATGCATTGGTTAATTGCTTTTGCAAGTTTGGGAAGATGGAGAGGGCATACAGCTACTTTGGTGACATGAAGAGGGAGGGGGTGAAGGCAAATGTAGTGACGTTTAGCACCTTTATTGATGCGTTCTGCAAGGAGGGGATGGTTCGGGAAGCAATGAAGCTGTTTGCGCAGATGAGAGTGAGGGGGATGATGCCGAATGAGTTCACGTATACGTGCTTGGTAGATGGGACCTGTAAAGCAGGGAGGCTTGGTGATGCCATCGTGTTGCTTGATGAAATGGTACAGCAGGGGGTGCCATTGAATGTGGTCACATACACTGTGGTAGTCGATGGCCTCTGCAAAGAGGGGAAGGTTGAGGAAGCAGAGGATGTTTTGAGGCTGATGGGGGGAGCTGGTGTCAAAGCAAATGAGTTGATATACACCACACTAATTCACGGGCATTTTGTGAATAAGAACAGTGAGAGAGCACTGGGTTTGTTGAGTGAGATGAAGGATAAAGAAATGGAGCTCGATGTTTCACTATACGGCACCCTGATCTGGGGACTCTGTAATGTTCAAAAGGTGGATGAGGCTAAGAGTCTGCTAAATAAAATGGTTGAATGTGGTCTGAAACCCAATAATGTCATCTATACAACAATAATGGATGCTTGCTTTAAAGCAGGAAAAGAGTCAGAAGCCATTGCCCTGCTCCGCAAGATTCTGGATTCTGGGTTCCAGCCTAATGCTGTAACTTATTGTGCATTGGTTGATGGTTTGTGTAAAGCAGGATCAATTGATGAGGCAATATCCCATTTTAGCAAAATGAGAAACTTTGGTCTAGATCCTAATGTACAAGCTTACACCGCTCTAATTGATGGTTTATGCAAGAATGGTTGCTTGAACAAGGCTGTGCAGTTGTTGGATGAAATGGTTGACAAGGGTATGTCTCTAGACAAAGTTGTGTACACATCCCTTATGGATGGGCACCTGAAGCAGGGAAATCTCCAGGATGCATTTGCACTCAAGGCCAAGATGATCAACAGTGGTTTGCAACTTGATCTCTGTGCCTACACCTGTTTTATATGGGGCTTCTGTAATCTAAATATGATGCGAGAAGCTAGAGAAACTCTTTCAGAAATGATTGGAAATGGTATAACTCCTGATAAGGCAGTTTACAACTGTCTGATAAGCAAATACCAGAAATTGGGGAACATGGAGGAAGCAATAAGCCTTCAGAATGAAATGGAAAGTATTTTACCGTCTTGGACAAATGGAGATACTAGTTCTGGCGGTCAAACTTGAGCTTATGCTTGTAGAAGGTGTAAAGCTGTATTTTTTTTATAGTGTCAGCAACTCAACATTTGTGGAACTGAACTAAATTGGCATCACTAAGCTGAAACTTTTCATGCAGCATAGCAGCACATGCCACTGATTCAGTACAGTTTTTCTGATTGTTTTTGCTGGCTCAAGTTGCTCAACAAACTTCATTAGATGCAATATTTGAGATGACAGACCAAAAATTTCCTATTAGTTTCCTTACAGACCACGGCAAACACAAGAGGGGATTTTGTAGGAGTCTGCTTCTCTATTAGGTAAGGAGAACAGGAGATTAAGGAGGAACTCAAGTTTGGAAATGCTTCAAAGGTGAGATTAACTCTATATCTTGAAGCAATTTGTTACCTGACTGTTCTCCACTCACTAAATCTCTTTCTTTTCGGTATATCTTGCACAAACAAGCATGGTCACTTTGTTGCATATATATTTTACCTAGGCCCACACTCAATACATCTAGATAAGACTGCGATGCTTTTGTTAGCAAAATCTGTCATTTTGAATTCGATAAGACGTCTACATCATTTTCTTTTGATAATCAAACTGTCATTTGTATTTGATACAGGTAAGAGATAGCATTTACCACATTTCCATTGATGCTGATGGCAATAACCGATTAGTGAGTCTGTCAAGCATGTAAGTCTATGATTGCCTTTTTTTTCTTGATTCAGGTTAATCTTTATTATTTATTGATCATTAGTTGCTGTTTAGTGTTAACAGTTTGGTTTGTATATACTGCCATTAATGGAGAAGTCAGCAAATAGTGGGCCCTTTTTCCTTATTCATGTTTTTTTATCTTACTCATATTTGCAAAGTTTGAAGGAATTGTCTTATCTTTGCCAAACTAATTTCTCTATAGAGTGGTTTTTTTATTCCAGTTCATGTTTGATGTTTCAAGAAGAATGTATTTTACAGTATGTGGATAACAGGGCAATATAAATGCATTAGTGTTCATTGATTGTCAATGTCCCATCTTACTGGAAAACTCAAATGATTTTACAATTATTGAAAATCTGCCACGTTCTAATCTGTTATCTTTACTAGCATCTCCATCTCTCTGTTATTGAAAACAACAGGAATAAAAAAATGAGAGGTGCTTCTATGCTCTTCCTTTTTAAAGTTGCACAAATATTAAAATATGAATGAAGGGTAGATGAGGATTACTTATCCATTCGTTTGTTTCAAGATTTGTGCAACTTGTATTAAGAGGGAAAGCATAGAAGCACCTCTCAAAATGATATATATCAAGCAGTCTATGACATAACTAATTGGTTCTTAATTCAGGTTTCTTACTGCCAAAAAACAGCTGCCAGATGATTAACGATGGACTATCTCATGTATAAACAATGACCGGATAATATTTGCCTTGTGTTTTAATGAAGCAATAGATGTTGCACCTCCTTATCTCCTGATCGAGCTGATGGATTCAGCCTCAGAAACAGCACAGAGCTAGAAGATAATATCGTATTCTCCAATTGTTTGCTCTTCAACAACTTCAGATATTATCAGAGTGCACATAAATCTGATGCCTTCCTATGAGTCAGCGGGTCCTATCGCACAATAGTAAAAAGAAATGTGCTTCATGCACTTTTGTGTTTACCTTCCTGAGGTTATAAGGCTTTCCTGATAATTTATTTGGAAACTATGACAGTTCCATGGTAGGATCGGTACAAGGGGAAGACTGAATGTGAAGTAAGACATGATTATTTGCATACACATGTTTCTGGTGCATGACAACAAAGTTTACCATCTGCTATTCCTACCAACATTCTTCAACGTGCTATACGCGGCAGTGATACAGTGATAAAAATGGTGGAGGGTGAGTAGTATGTTTACAACAACAGAAACCTACTGTGAGTAGCATCATATAAGAGGCCTCAGCTACCAGGTTTCATCTTGATGTTTGTTACAAATTGCCTGCCCAATTTGACCAACAGTTCCTTCCTGCCAACCATCAGGTGAGAAATCCACCAGTGGAATCTGAATGCATTCAAATGTTACTTTATCTAGTAGTGCTCTTGAGTTTGGACTTTTGGTTGGCCCCCTATTTCGGAGGCTATATACTTAAAATAAATTAAGTTAAACTGCTACTTAAGTTATGGTTCATTGTGCACTAACCGATTCAATCTTTTGCTTTGTCAGGGTTTCCTGCTCAACTAATTCAAATAGACGGTTGCCTTCATTAAAAAGGAGACGGAAAATTTAGGTGATAATGACATAAAAATCTGGGGATGATAGTGTAACTCATCGGTTTTATGCGGAAGAATAAGATGGTCGTGCATTTTTTTGGAAAAGAGGTAAATCAATTAATCAATATTTCTGTGGAGAGTGGAGACACGATGTATTGGAGCCCTGCAGGCTGCAGAACTTGCTGCAACTGGTTTTTCCAGGCCACCATCTCAACACAGACAATGGGAAGTTTTGAATAAGTAGTCATAAAAATGACATGGAATCTTAAAATGGATAGACCTAGGTGCTTACTTAACAATCTGTTTTGCACATAGATTGTTGTATCTCATAGTGTTGTTCTATAACCATTGATTCTTTTTTCGCAAGTAATGTTGCAATTTGAGCATTGCAATATTGTGATAGCCAATTTATCAGCTAACACACACTGCCGATTCTATTCAGTACAATATTGTTGATTTTTTTTACTCGGAACGTAACAATAATGATTCTTATTGAGCAGGGTAAATTAGACCTCAGTGGCTCTATCCTGTCTGCTTGCTCGCCTCATCTCCGACCACAAAAGCATCGGTAGACGACACGTGTCACATGTCGTATTCCCAAACCTCGGTAGCTTCATTGGTTTGCTGAGCTCTGGGAGCTTGATAGGTGATTCCGCGGTATGAAAGGGCGGTAGGTGACATGTGTCTTGTATCGGCTCTTCTGTGGTCTTGGATGAGATTATTTGGCAATTGTGTTTGGAAGAGGGCCATGTTTGCAAAGAATAAAGTTTGTCTAGCACTAGAGAAGTGTTGGTTTCCTGTTTGCATCTCTCTTTTTTTCTTGAGATGAACGCGAATAAGTTCTTTGCAAGAGAATTCTGAGCAAGTTTTTGGCTGGCTCCAGACTCCAGAATAGCAAAAGAGTGTGCTGCTTCGTAGGGGGCAAGAAAACAGTGCAATCCCTACAAGAATTATGCGAATTCTTGCAATGGCGTAAAACTATCTGCCTCAGAATGGTGAACTCCTTACCAACAACAACAACAAGAAGAAGGCTATCATCACCATACAAGCCTATCACTATCAGGCGGTGTTGCACCTCTCGATGGCCCTGAGCTTGACGCCGTGCCTGAAGCTGAGCACGATCCCGAACTGGAACTCGGGCGGCGACTCCATCCGCAGCGAGCGCCGGAAGACGTAGCGGCGGTAGAGGTGGACCATGGCCAGCTTCACCTCCTGCAGCGAGAAGCGCCGCCCCACGCACGCCCGCGGCCCCAGCCCGAACGGTATGTGCGCGTACGGGTGCCGCCGCCGCTCCTCGTCGCACCCCGCCTCGAACCGCTCCGGCCGGAATACGTCCGGGTCCGGGAAGTGCGCCGCGTCCCGCGCCAGAACCGCCGGCGCGAGCCACAGCCATGTGTCCTACGTTAAACAAAATGTAGCAAGAGTAGCACAAGATTTAACGATGTTAAGATCAATCAATGTGGTTTTTAACTGTGAAATTGAAACGAGAAAAAAACAGTAGAAATGTGTGTGCTACCTTTGGGAGTGTGTAGCCTCCGACCTGTACTTGCTGGGACGTCTCCCTTGCGATGAGCGGCGAAACCATGTAAAATCTCATTGCCTCCTTAATAACCTGCAAAGTTGCAACATGTTACTCCAGTTCGTGTCACTACAAATTGATTAATTCTTGCGTCGCGTGATGAATTTTTTTTACAGAGACTGATCGATCGCGCAGTGTGCAAACAGCTTGTAATAAAGGCAAGCAAATGATTGCCTGGTCGAGGTAGGGGAACTTGTGCTGCAGATCGTCGGCCGTCGGGACGGCACCGCGCGGGCCGAACCGGTCGACCTCGGCGAGCAGCTTCGCCTCGACCTCCGGGTGGCCGGCGACGAGGTACACCGCCGAGGACAGCGTGAACGACGTGGTGGCCGACCCGGCGAGGAGGTGCTCGTAGGCGAGCGCGCCGACGTAGTCCGGCGTGAACAGCTCTCTCATCCTCTCGCCGCCGTCGTCCCGGGCGTCGAGCACCGCGGACAGGAAGTCCCTCCTCTCCTTCCGGTCGCTCGTCCTCCTCGCCACGATCTCCTCCACCCTAGCGCGCAGCCTCTCGTTGGTCCGCGCAATTCTCCAGTCCGCCGTCTCCGGGACCCGGCTCAGCAGCCGCCTCGCCGGCTCCTGCAGCGCCGGCGCGACGAGGCCTAGCACTGTGGAGAGCGACCCCGAGAGGTCCATCTTTAGCGAGGTGGTGGAGTGGACGTGCTCCCTGATGAACTCCGCCGCCTCGCCGCCGTCGTGCTCGCCCGGCGGCGCCGAGAGGGCGAAGTCGACGCCAAACGCCGCCTGGCCGATGACGTCGGTGGCCAGCTTGAGGGAGAGGTCGGAGAAGTCGACGTCGCCACGCTCTTGAGCTGCGTTTGCTATGGCCTCGGCGGCGCGCTCGATGCAGCGCTGCATGGTGGGGATGAGGCCGGCGAGGTGCGACGGCTGGTACAGCGAGATGATCGTGTTCCTCATCGCCGACCACCTTGCGTCCCTGCGAGTGCACGTTGTTTTCAGTATTAGTATACTAACTAGTACTGCGCGTAAATCGTTCAAATCCTCGCAAAACAGTTCAAATATTTCATATTGCACAGAAATTGCCCGACTGCTTACTGAGTCACCACTCACAAGTATGTGCAGAAACACATGAAAATCAACATCACCATGTCAAGATAATTGGACAGGGAATGTATGCTGCGCTTGGCATTTTCGCCTTGGACGATCGAAAATGCGTATTTCCTCCGGTGAAATATCAAATTTTACCATGAGAGAGAGAGAGAGGCGATGCTACCTTGTGAAGAAGAGCCCCATCTGGTGGAGAGGGGAACCGGCGATAGGCGACGGCAAGCTCCTGTTGGGTATGCTCTTGAACTGCCTGATGCCAACCTCCTTGCACAGCTCCGGATCAGCGACAATCACCAGAGGCTGCCTTCCGAGATGGAACCTAGCACCCATCCAGCCAATGCAAAAACCTCACACACCAATAAATCTTGCTCCCAAGCAGATCGAACCATACTTCAAGAAAACAAAAACTGAAACTTGCAGAATCAAGCGCTCTGCAAGAGCAAGTTCAATTCTGTCAGTCGTTGCCTGAAGATGGGGCCGTATTTCCGGGCGAGGACGCCGAAGACGTCCGGCCCATGCCTGGCGAGCAACGGCAGGTGCCCTACGATCGGCAGGGCGGGAGGCCCCGGCACCCGCCTGACTCCCCAGTAGGGCGCGTAGAAGTAGAGCAAGAAGCCGACGAGGCAGGACGCCAGCGTGGAGATGTACGGCAACCATGCCATTGCCTCCCTCCCGGCAGCTTCTGCCATCTCCATTGAAGGCCTCAACCGAGCTTGATTGCCGGACTAGATGCTAATTAGTCGTGCTCTTGCACACCTGCCTTAAGAATGTTGCACAGGGTTCGTTCGTAGCCGTCCATGGTGCTGCGAGCGTTTGGAGTCAAGGAGAATGGCATCTGACAGGACAACCATTGTCGCGCACATTCCTCCGAGTGGGGAAAACCGGAAAAGGCAGAGAAAGGGAGGAATTCTTTTTCGAAAATAAAGTCGGAAAAAATATCACAAACTATTCAAGCCGGAGTTATGGGCCTCACTGTAAACCGGGCCGTCCGTCTCAATCGTTGTGGGTTGGGCTGCACCCAAATGGGCTAGGCCGCACCAACCTGCATATCCCATACATCAACCAACACGTTTTACTCCTCTCTCTCTAAAAAAAAAAAACTACATGTATTAGTATTACACACTGATGAACTGATGATGCACAGTAGCACAGGGAACATGCATATATGTAAGCGCACACTGATGAGTGATGACGTCGTGCTTGAAGTCGACGACCCGGAGCTTGACGTCGTGCTTGAAGTCGACGACTATGCCGTACTGGAACTGCAGGGGGTGCTCCATCTCCGGCGAGTGCCGGAACACGAATCAGCGGTAGAGGTGGATGGCAGCGAGCTCGAGCTGCTCCTCGCTCGACGGGTCGAACCGCCCCGGCGAGAACGCTTCCGGATCCGGGAAGTGCGTCGGGTCCTTCGCCATCACGCCCGGCGCCAGTCAGGTATTACAGTACCAGCACCGTTTTGAGCTCGGAAATCTTGTCGGGTGGTCGGCACCGATTTTTAACGGTAGAAACCGTATGTTTCGGATTCAAAAACTCTATGGACTCGATGGGCAAAATTTTGAAAATCAACCGATTTTATCGATTTTTGGGTGATTTTCATCGATTTTTGGTCGGTTTTCTTTGAAAATCGGAAAGCTAAATGATATCCCTTTCATCATCGATTTTCGACTGGTTTTATTCGATTTTCGACACACTAAAGAAAAATTGGAAAAAAATACAGAAAATCTAAAAAAAATTTCAATTAATCTATAAAATACCTTAGAGAAATTTCAATAGTTTTTGGATTTATTTAATGCCTCTGGAACATCAAAAATATCAATTAATAAAAAGGAACAGAGACACTGCTAAATTTTTCTAAAAATTTACAAGTTTTATCATGCTCTAAAATTTTAATTTTATCATAAAGAGTCCCCAAGGATCTTGTATTAAATTTTTTAGAAATATTAGACTTTATTTAGTGCCTCTAGAAAAAAAAACAGAAGAGTATATACAAAGATATTAGCACCGTCAGAATTTTTTTAAAAATACACATGTCTGATAATCATCGAAAAAGTTTATAGCATCATTACCATTACCTTAGGATATCGTACAAAATTTTTTAGAAATATTATACTTCATTAATGCCATAGAAAATCATAAACAAAAGAGCATATACAATGGCAATAGTACTGTCAAAAAATTTAAATAAAATACACATGTTCAATCATCATCTGAAAATTTTACAACAGCATTAGCATTGCCTCAGGACCTCACAAAATTTTTATAAAAAATTTCAGCGTATTTTGATAAATTTTTCCGAAATTTTTGAATTGAACCGGTTTACCAACCGATTTCAAATCTCGAGTCGGCTCGATACGCTCGAAAAATGCATTTTTTTTTGAGTGATTTTTGTCATTTTTGGAACCCCTGCCAGCCACACCCATGTGCCCGACGGTACAGTACGCGCAGATGCAAATGCATACCTAATTAAGTTACACAAAAATAGGTAGTGCAATAATTACTTAAGCTGAGGCGTGTCAAGCTATACCTCGAGGACGGCATGGCCTCCAATCTTGACGTTCTAAGAGGTTTCCATTGCGATCAGCGGGGATCAGGTTCACTTTATCGCGAAAACAGGACCATATTGAATGGTTCAAAACCTTAAACCGATCGGTAAACCAGTTAAATTAAAAAAAATCGAAAAATTTATGTCACGTAAACAGGTAAAAAATCGGTGAAAATCAAGAGATTTTCGATAAAAAACCACAAAAATCTCGGAAAAAATGGCCGCACAAAAACAATTCTCCTGTCAATTTTCGGTGAAAATCAATTGATTTTTTTTCAAAACGTTTGATTTTGGAACCCTTCGGTAAATCAGTACCATCAAGACTTTGATTTTTAACCATAAATCGGTTTGGTTAAAACTAGGACACCGTCAAGAATCTCATCGTTTCCTTCACAACCTATCGGGAAAACCATCCGGTTAATGGATATAACAAACATACATGCAGGCCCTTCCAGGCATCACCGTTGTTGTTGAGTATACTAGCCTGTAAGCGCGGCGCACACCACGCGTGTGAACGAAAAATGACCTCGCGTTTTTTTTCTGGAGAAAAAATAGACCTAGACGTATTTTCAAAATTTCTTGAGGCTTGAGAACCCTTAGAGAACGAGCTAGGAAAAAAGTACACATCTTTCTGATGACGAAATTATTTTTATCAGGGAAAACAGAGCAAGGATCTGGTTACCGGAGGAAAAATAGACATAGATGTATTTTCAATTTTTTTTGGAGGCTCCAGAACCCCTGGAGACCCAGACAGGTACAAAGTACACATCTTTCTGTTGACGGAAATATTTTTTTGGGGAAAACAGAGAAATGATCTGAATGTAAAGAGCGGGGACCTATTTGTTGCGCGGCGCACGTGAACGAAAAATAACCTCGCGTTTTGTTTCTGGAGAAAAAATAGACATAGACGTATTTTCAAAATTTCTTAAGGCTCAAGAACCCTTAGAGACCGAATCGGGAAAAAGGTACACATCTTTTTGTTGATGAAAATGTTTTTATCAGAGAAAACGAAGCAAGGATCTAGTTTCCGGAGAAAAAAATAGACATAGACGTATTTTCAACAAAAAAAAATTGGAGGCTCCAGAACCCCTAGAGACCGAGACGGGTAAAAGTACACCTTTCTGGTGACGGAAATATTTTTTTCGGGGAAAACGGAGAAAGGACCTGAACGTAAAGAGCGGGGACCTAATTGTTATATTTTTGGACTTGATCGCTATCTCGAAAAATTAGAAAAGGGCTCGTTCGCAATTCGTATTTAACGGGAGCCTCTTTTCGTAAAACGGCGAATGGGGGACCCAAACGCGACCGAAAAAAAATTCTTACCCTCAGAAAATCGCAAAGGACCTATTCATAAATTCTCAAGGATCTATCCGTAATTCGAGAAAATAGGAGAATGTTTTTGCAAAATGGCTGGAGGGACACATGAGGGTCCTTTTCGGAGGCCCTTCCTCCGAACTTTAATACCTTAGATAATGCCGAATTGCTCATGGAACTTCCTTGAAATTGTTGAATCCTGTTAAATCCTTTGGAACCCTAGTTAATTGCTTATTGCCATGAATAGGTTAGATAATACTGCTAGGTTAGTTCAAAACCCGGATTTAAAGAAAATGCTGCCGAATCTCCGATTCGGATGTTTATAAAAGTGCTGCAGCCAGGGGGACAGTATCGGATAAATCCCGGAGTGGATGAGATTCCGATCCCCGGCTGGTGATTAGTGCCTTGGTTGGTCTGGTGGCCGGTACTGTGAGTACCGGGTTGGATTGTGGATGAAGGCTTGGTCTTTGGCAAAAGTGTAAGGTTAATGATCCTCTTGAGCAAAGTAAATAACTTAGTTCCCGCTCAACCACAGGTCGGACTGGTCAGCGGACCCGTATCCGACATAGCCAAGTAAGTTAATCATTCCTGAGATAATAATTGGACTGTATGGTGGTACCATTCTCTGGAGAGAATGGGGACCGGGCTTTCCCGGCAGGGAAATGGACCGGAGGGGTGGAACAGGAATTGCCCGGAGTGACATTCTTGGTTCTCACAACGGTAGACGCTAATGGGGACCCTGAGTCCAAGGTAGCGGTCTCTATCGGTTAACAACTAAAGGACAGGAATGATTAAACGAAAAGTTATGATAATCTAAACTGGGCCACATGCATTTAAGTTGTATGAAAACTCGAGATTGGCATAAAGGTTATAGATATCTTGTGGGTAAAGTTGAGCCGCTCTGCAGAGTTAATCTTAATTGTAATCGATTACGCCGTAGTTCCGGTTAATGAAGTTAAGTTGGAATCGGGGTTGATACCCGTAACTAAGCTCAAGTTACTGTTTGGAATTTGGATAATTATGGTTAAAAGTATTGTTGAACTTGTGAAATTCAATTACTTATTGTATTGGTTTGTGCTTCAAATGTAAAATGAATTATAAAATAAAGTTGCATCCAGATACTTAACCCTACTGCCATCCCTTGATTACCCCTACATATAGTATTCAGTGGTTCCGTACGACTTGTTGAGTACTCTGTACTCACCCTTGCAAACCCCCGCCCTTTCAGAGTTCGAAGATGCTGGAGCCTACCAGGAGGTCGTAGATGGCGATTTAGTCTGGTTCTAGGTCTTTGTCTTCGCTCAGGCCCTGCCTGTGGTTTCCTTCTTTTGGTAGTGTAAGTCTAGAAGCTTGGACGCTTCCCTTGTAAAATCCGGTCGTTAGGCCGGCTATATTGAATAAAAAGTGTTGATTTGGCTTTTGCCAGGTAATTGTACTCTTGTTTTCCAACAGTTAGTCTTCCTGGGTAACTGTTGTGAGTTTTCGCACTGCCCCTAAAAAAGCGGTCCGTCACATGGTGGTCGAGCCGGTGAGCAGGTGCTCGAAGGTGAGCGCGCTCACGTATTCCGGCAGCAGAATCCTTCTACGGTAGCTTGGGAAGATCTTTTTAAACAAGATCTTGCCCTCCATATGTGCAGAGTAAAAGAACAGATTAAACGTCAAATTTTTTCCTGGTTACATAATACGACCTGATGTTTACCCTATGTGAGGGCTGTAAATATTTTATTTAAATATACATCGTAGAGGTTTCCTCTCCGATTTTGTCCAAAAACTACCTTTCTTCTACTTTATTTACGAAATATAATATAATTCTTTATGCTATGCTACTCTGATTTGCACATCACTCGGTAAAACGAGTTTTTGCCTGATAATGAGCCGAAGACTTGTATGCTATCAAAGGAAGTGACTTGCTGAGTCGCCACATCGATCCGTTAAACACTCTCGTAATTTTTGGTTTAGTTTAATACTCTCCAACAATCATGATCTTGTTAATGTAATTTTTGGTCCATGTTAGTGTAAATCTACAAGTTGCTTTCCTGTGGATTCCGTACCTTCATAATACTCTAAGGTGATAAGTTACAACCAATTCATGTACTTGCGGTCATTAATAATTACTTGTATCTAGCATTCTAGCCTCAACGCTCCGTCACTGATTCGACGTATCATGCATGATGCTAACACTGCGAACAAACACTTATCTAAAGTTCTAAACGTGTCGTCTAGTTTCTCCTTGCAATTAGAACATGTGCACTCTGTTGAGACGAGAGAGAGAGCGCGCCAGTTCCGTCATCTGACTGTTTTTTTTTTTTTTTGAAAAAAAAGATGTCATGTAACTGATTTTTAGCAAACTTTATTATCTCCCTGCGACTTGGGTTGGACCCGGTCTAAGAGCATCTCCAGCAAGGGCCCCTAAAACAGGGTTCCTATTTTGGATTTAGGGACTTCCCCTATTTTTAAGCGCATTTTGAACATTAAGTCCATCTAAATCTCAGCGCCTATTTTACTTTTTCTCCTATTTTGACATATCCGCTACGTATAATCTTCATTTGACACCACTAAAATTCAATCAAAAATATTTGTAATACATAAAACATAAGCATGTTAACATTTACAATTTAAAAACATGAAATTTCAAATTTAAATTTAAAATTTTCAAAACATGGTAAAATTTTCGAAGCCTCTCATGTATTTCCCTATCTTCAATAATATTGGTTGTACTCGTGTCCTTGGGAATTGGGGCTGAGGAGGTAAATTTAGAGGCCTCCTAATTTTAGGGGCTTGCGTTGGGCCCCCTGGGAATTGGGGCTGAGGAGGCAAATTTAGGGGCCCCCTAATTTTAGAGGCTTGAGTTGGGGCCCTGCTGGATCTGTTTTTTTACTACACCCCCTATTTTAAGGTTTAGGGGCTGCATTAGAGCATCTCCAGCAGAGCCCCTAAACCAGCCCCTAAACCTTAAAATAGGGGGTGTAGTAAAAAAAACAGATCCAGCAGGGCCCCAACTCAAGCCCCTAAAATTAGGGGGCCCCTAAATTTGCCTCCTCAGCCCTAATTTCCAGGGACACGAGTACAACCCCTATTATTGAAGATAGGGAAATACATGAGAGGCTTCGAAAATTTTATCATGTTTTGAAAATTTTAAATTTAAATTTTAAATATCATGTTTTTAAATTGTAAATGTTAATATGCTTATGTTTTATGTATTACAAATATTTTTGATTGAATTTTAGTGGTGTCAAATGAAGATTATACATAGCGGATATGTCAAAATAGGAGAAAAAGTAAAATAGGGGCTGAGATTTAGAAACATTCTTTGGACTTGTGCTTTCAAAGCAGTATCAAAAATAGGAGGTCCCTAAATCCAAAATAGGGACCCTGTTTTAGGGGCCCTTGGAGATGCTCTTATACTATGATACTTCTTTTTATGCGTAGCAATCTTAGATGGATCAGAATTACGAGATCCAATACGGGAGTGCACAGTATCAAAACAAAGTAGTATAAATCCCATATAGAAAACCAAATAACAACGCCAAATCTAATACATTAGATGAGTTAGTTTGTGGCTTGACTTCTATATGACTACCCCTTACTTTACATAGTGCTTCCTAGTTCTCTTCAAAGTGAAATCGGAATCATAATCCTAGTAAAATCCATATAGAGATTCTTATAGCACTATAGCATACATCTCCTGTTTTTTTAGACTAGGATACGAATGATCTCTTGCTTAACATGGAGCCAAACACACAGTACTCCCCAATTCCAACTAAACAGTACGTATTAGGCCAGATTCACCCGGCCCATAAGCCCACGCCCGGAACATGGCCGACGATTCTGGGGATTCGCTCGCGGCCACATCAGTCAAATCTCACGGGCGAGCTCTATCTAGCGGCCGTGAGAAGCTTCCAAAGATTTATCCACCACCAAATCCACCATACACATACATGATACATCCCTCCTCGCCCCCCCCCCCCACCCCCCCCTCTCTCTCTCTAGTACTTTCCAGAATGTTCCATTCCCACCCTATAAATACTGCAACTCCACCTCTTTCTCCCGCCAATACGACCCAACGAGCTCATCATCACTTGCCAGCTGATGGACACCCCTGCGGTAACGGTGAAGCGGGAGGAGGTCGAGACGGTGGTGCTGGACGCCGACGACGACTGCGCGTACTGGCCGGACGGCGTTCCGCCGGCTCCTGCGCCGATGGACCTGGGGGCGGCATCGGCGGTGGCGCCGTTCCTGGCGAAGACGTTCGAGATGGTGTCGGACCCGGCGACGGACGCGGTGGTGTCGTGGGGCGTGGCGCGGAACAGCTTCGTGGTGTGGGACCCGCACGCCTTCGCCGCGCGCCTCCTGCCGCTCCACTTCAAGCACGCCAACTTCTCCAGCTTCCTCCGCCAGCTCAACACCTACGTCCGTGCTTACCTACCCTTGAATTTCCTTCCTTTATTTTACCATCTAGCTTGATCGTCACCTCAAATCCCTTAGTAATTAGCATCGCAATCGATTGATTCACCGGTGCAATGTTAGTGCCAAGAGCATTGCATTGGTGAGTCGATTGCGATGATTCTTTGCCGACTGCCGTTTTTTACTGATACTATGTCAGTTTGCAGGGATTCCGTAAGGTGAACCCGGACAGGTGGGAGTTCGCCAACGCGGACTTCCTCAGCGGGCAGCGCCACCTCCTCGCCAACATCCGCCGGAGGCGCGGGTCAGAGACCGGCCGCCGGGCCGCGGGCTCGTCGGCGATGGCGTCGTCGTGCGTGGAGACCGGAGGCTTCGGCAGCGAGGGGGAGCTGGACAGGCTGCGGCGCGACCGGGAGGCGCTGGAGCGGGAGCTGGCGCGGCTGCGGCGGCAGCAGCAGGAGGCGCGTGCGCGGCTGCTCGACATGGAGCGCCGCGTGCGGGGCAGCGAGCGGCGGCAGGAGCATTGCACGGTCTTCCTGTCGCGCGCGGTCAGGAACCCGGCCTTCCTGGACAGCCTGGCACTCCGCGACAGCCTCGCGGCGGCGCCGGTGGGGGAGGGCAAGAAGCGGCGGCTTCTCGACGCCGCCGTGCCACCGCCGGCCGCGGACGGCCTCACCTTCGAGGAACTGGCGCTGGCGGCGGGCGTCGAGGCAGCCGCCACCCCGACCGCGACGACAACCCAGAGCGCGGGCGTGACCACGGACATGATGTGGTACGAGCTTCTCGGGGAGGAGCAGACGGAGATAGACATCGAGGTGGACGACCTCGTCGTCGCCGCCACCGTGGGGGAGGAGGCGGAGCCGTGGGAGGAGATGGGCGAGGACGAGGTGGAGGAGCTTGTGCAGCAGATCGACGACTCCTTGGGCTCGCCCGGTTCTTGATTGATCATCAAGCACAGCAGGAGGCGCAGGAGCTGGGTGCATGGCGGTTATAGCAGCCGAGGGCGCTACATATATTGCTGCGTGCCAATGGCATGATGCTACTATAATGGTATTGCTACGAGTGTGGCTAGATGTTGCCATGATAGTGACGAGTTGCAGTGATGCAGGGGGGGCGTGCCGGGGAAGAAGAGGGAGATCGATTGCATGCTCCGGTAATCAGTGGCAATGTTCTGCCGTATTAATTGTATGCGTGTAGGCACAAGGGTGCCTGTTCTGTCGCAGTATTATTAGGAGTAACATGTTGTGTTTGTCCATGGTTAATGGTTTGGCTAATTTGGATTCTGCGTGTGTTCTTGCAGGATCCGATGATGATAGTACGTCGCAGTGCGACATGTCGATGGATGTGCTTCAGATGGTCGATGTATAAGGCCATGTAGAAACAAGTAGCAATCAATTCGTATTCGTATTCGTATTTGTATTCGTATTCATATGCATGCTCTGATGGCTTGCTCTCTGTGGGAGTGGATTCTTTTCATTGATGACAGATTTGTCTATGTAGGAGTACCGTGAAGGAATGAATGGGCGATGCTGCATCTGCTCAGATGAGTGCATGCAAAACTCCCGGTGAAAACGGGCGGCGTCGACCGTGTGGTGTTTTCACAAGACTAGTCCATATATTCCATCTCCAGAAGGCCAGTCTATTTCGTCTATGACCGTCAGTATCACCGAGACATGTTGCTTTCTTCAGTACGCTCGCTAGCTTCTTCATCGAAAATCATATTGATTGCGACAGAGGTTGCTATTGAGCAGAAGCTCAGTAATATTCTCAGCATGAGCGAGCATTACCCAATGCAGATATTCCCGCATACGATTTTCTTTGGCGGGTAATGCTTATGAATTTGTAGCTATCGTGTAATTGTGTTCTGCACGTTATGATGACACAGGAAAGCAAAAATCCATTCGGTTCAGAAATGCACTATGTATAATCCAGGATCCAAGTGAACAAAGGCAAGTGGGCATATAAACAGAACAAACACCCTCAGAACAGTAGTCAATCATTGACAAAAGCAGACATTTTTTTACACAATTTCAGAAAAAGATTATATGACCGGCAAGTCTCCGAACACAACGGAAAAAATTCGGATGTCACTTGTCTTTTACATTCAAGCATTTATATTTTGCATATTGATTTATTGCCTGATAGTATCTAGAACTGCTTACGTCAATTTAATTGATCGACATAGCAATTGTCGTGTAGAGACTTAATTTAGATAGTGCCCTAGTGAGACTATTTGTTTTAGGTCTATCTTGTTAAAGTTGTTTATTAGTCGCTTCCGTATTTATTTGTGAATCTTAGATTTAGAGTTATCTCGATTAATTGGTAGAATTTTTAGAATCGCCTATTCACCCCCCTCTAGGCGCCTCCTTGATCTTACATAAAGGTTACTAACCGAAATCATACTGACATACAAATAGAGCTACAGTGACCATTATTTTCCCTTTTTATCCTAACAGAAGCACTCCAAAAAAAATGCTCTCGCCCCACTCGTTCAACTCTTTCCATTCCCGATAATGTCCATCTGGCCATCTCCATATTGCCAATGCCGCCCCTCTTCACATTGTAAGTTACTGGCTAATGATTTAGGCAGCTCACAACTAAGGTTACTTAATCAAACTGAATAACTTATAGATGCATCTCAACACCAGCTACACTAATTGCCTTACATTCATTTGGAATTGGCCACACTCCCTATAGGGCAAGGCAATCACGAGTTCAGCTCAAGGCATAATTGAAGTAAAATCGTATACATGATGACAATTCCATTCACACACTGTATGAACACACCATATACGATTTTATTATCTCAGCATAAAAGTAACTAAATCACACCATATACGATTTTATTATCTCATCTCCCCTTTTGGTTATCTTTTTCAATTGTGAAATTTACTTTATCGAGATTGCTAGCTTTACTTAAATTGATTGACATCTACTTGTACTAGCATTGAATAGGAACCAAATCGCTCTTCAATTCAATTTGCTTGAGTTCTCCCTTCGTTTTGAACTGATCGGATATTCTAAGTGTATCATCGGAAGTTCCGACTTATAATCGGAAGTTCCGATCATCACTTCGGATATTCCGATTTGTTTTTCGCTGCTATTAATTCTATTTAGTTTTAACCTTCCTATGGGCCAAGCAAGCCTGCCTCCCCTGCCCTGCGTCCTTGTCGACGTCCCATTCGAACTGGAACACATACACACGGGGATTTTTGATGCATCAGGCAAAGCGATGTTTCTAGGCATCACTCCGATATAAATTATATAAATCTTGAAACAGATAAAAATATAAATAATTATTATTTACCTCTCATTTATGCTTTCATATTTATGGAATTTTTAAAAGTAATGTATAGAATAACCTCTCCTAACCTATCCTCTAGCAACAAAGTCTTCTCAAAAACCTCTATCACCGACCTACATGGCTTGGCGGCCACCACTTTTATTCCATACCACTTTGGTCTTGTTTGGGAAGCGATAGCTTTTCTGAAAAGCTACTTTTTTGCTCTTTGGGTTGAAAAACAGTTGTAGTTTTTCATAAGAGGTCGTTCGGTAAAAAGCTAATTTCTCTCCGTAATAAGCTGTAAAAGTATGTTCCATCCTGCTTTTGGTTTTTGCTAGTTATATATGATTTTTGGTTTATATCTAAAGCCGTTTAAAAGCTGACCTGTTTGAAAGTATTTGCTAACTTTTCAGAAGCTAAAACTGATTTTAAACCCCCTGTTTGCACCAAAATTCGGCATGTATTGAAATCGGTCTGAAACGGAAAGAGTGTACGTATGGAAAGAAATCGGTAAACGAATCGGAAAAGGAATCCGTTTCTAAAAAGGAAAGGAAATCAGATTAGAGGCCGATACGGATGAACACACCGTATCCATGTACAACTCGGATCGGCCAGGTGTGTTATAAAAGGGGGCAGACGTCAAGCGAAAAAAAATCAATCCAACAACACACACATCTACTTTTTACAAGCTTTTCTTTTACATTGTTTTAGCTTCATAGATCTCTCTGCAAGTCGACGGAATCAACATAGTTGCGCATCGCCGATTGTTGATTTTTGCCGATTTCACCAGTGTTTGATCCGCTTCGATTTGTTGCGCATCGCCTTCTCGAAGCCGATTTTACCTTGTATCCGGATCAATTGTAACCGGTTGATCTAGTTATCCCCTAATCGGTTCTTACCGACTAGCGAAAAGCCGATAGATCCTTGTTTATCGGCTTCAATCAAGTTACAAACTCTACCTTGTCAATTTCAGGTCAAATTGATCGCACGCTCGCAAACCCGGCGTTTGTCTTGTGTGTTCGAGGCCGAAAACCCTCCTTCACGCTTTTTGCGCGAACATATTTTGGCACGCCGGTGGGACCAACAAAAGAATGTCATCAACCGAGCAAGCTGCGGTCACCGCCGATATCAACATTGATGCTATAATCGCGCCTCGGATGGCCGATTTAACCCCCGAATAAATAAAAAGAAATCGAAGACCGAAAGGCAGCTTTGGAAGAAATGATGCTGCGGTGCTTCCAGAAAACACGCCGTGGCGTTACTCAAAAGACTGCACTCCCAAGCATCAATCCTATCGGAGATTCGTCATCCGAATCGGTAAGCCGATACGCACCCGCTCAAGCCGATTTATCAAGTATGATCGAGCAATCTGTTCATCACGCATTAATTAATCAGTCATCGGCTCTAGTATCCACATTAAAGCCGATGATAGAAAATAATGTGAAAACAATTGCTCAGGAATTGGCTGTGTCTGGAAGCCTGTTAGATCCACCACAAACCATCCCTACATACCCAGTATATTCCATAACACATAACACCAATACAGTAAACGTGTCGGCTCAAACACCTATTACGATGCCAACTCAGCCTACTGTTTTGAAACCAAGCATACAGAGAGATGGATTTACACACTACCATGGGCACACGGATGGGGCCAAGGTAAGCGCATCAAATCCGTCAAATGGGCCCTCCAATAGCGTCGGTTTATCGGCTTATCAGCCGATCGAAACAGATCAGGTTCCGCAATCACGGGGAGCCACAACCGTGAAACAAGCACCGTATAGGGTGGTGCCGTACATCGAACCTTTCGCGCCCATACCCGATGCATTGGGTTTTAATCATGATTATGACCAAGTACCAAGACCTCCTGCGGTGCGATTTGGACAAAGACCCGAGTTTGCACTCGGGGGGCAGGGCACGAACAATGAGAATCGGCAATGTCCGGTTGCACCACAAGCCGACAATGTCAACTGGGCAGAACAAATTGCCAACGTTTTGAGAGAACAGTTCGGCTTACAGCCCAGAGGAAGGATAATCGGCTACAGGAAGCCATATCCCGATTACATAGACCGAATGCCATACCCCCACAACTTTAGGATACCAGACTTTGCCAAATTCTCAGGTGATGATTCTATTACCACAATTGAGCATATCGGACAGTTTATGGCTCAATGTGGGGAGAAATTACTGATCCGATGGATTAAAAATTAGATTGTTTCCTTTATCATTGTCTGGTGCTGCATTCACTTGGTTCACTAGTCTACCCCCAAATTCAGTTCATATATGGAACGATTTAGAAAGCCGATTCCATGAATACTTCTTTTCGGGGACTATGGAGCTTAGGATTTCTGATCTTAGTTCAGTCCGACAGAAGTACGGCGAATCGGTTTCCGATTATATCAAGAGATTTAGGGGCGTACGGAATAGATGCTTCAGTGTAACATTACCCGATGATCAATTGGCCGATCTAGCGTTCCAAGGGTTAATCCCGCCATTAAAAGAGAAACTATCGGGCCAGGAGTTCCCCGACTTGGGCCACCTACTCCATCGCGTATCGGCACATGAAAGCCGATATGCAGAGAGCAAAGGGTTTAAAGATAGATTTAAGCCAAACGGCAATGAAAAGGCCAAAGTAAACATGGTAGATTACAATTCAGGCGACACCTCTGAGGACGAAGCAGAGGTGAACATAGCCGAGTGGACCAAGGGTTCTAAAAAGCCACTCGTATGCTCTCTGCTCAAGCCGACAAAAAATAGGGCGGAAGTCAAGTATTCATATGATGTTTCAAAATGTGACAAAATATTTGATTTATTGTTACAAGAAAAACTCATAAGGTTACCAGAAGGGCACGTCATCCCATCGGCCGAAGAAATTAAAAAGCGAAGGTACTGCAAATGGCACCATTCATTTTCACATAACACTAACGATTGCAATATTTTTCGACAACAGATTCAGTCGGCCATCGCCGATGGCAGGTTAAAATTTGCGGAAGAATCGGCTATGCAAATAGATATGAATCCTTTCCAGGTCAACATGGTACAGTGCTCACAGAAAGGGAAGGGACCTATGAAAGATGTTAAGCCGACTAAAAGATTTGAAGCACGATCAAAAGATGAAACGGTACAGATTACTATCGGCTCCATACAAATAGAAGCCGATAAAAATGGACAGAACTCGAGGACGGTAAAACCAAGAGGAGACCTGGAAATCGGAAAATGGTATCGGGCTGAGAGGGCTTCAAGAAAAGTCGATTTCAAACCAAAGCCGACTTTCTCATAACTCCTGGGGAAGTATGAGAGGATAAGTCGGAGACGTAACACTCAACAACACCAGAGTTTTCATCAACCAGATCAGAAGACAGACAACTATTATTGGCGACCAAATATGCCACATCGACCAACTACTGAAGAGGAGAAGCATCGGCAATGTCCCTTTTGGCAGTTTTGCTGGGAGAGGGGGATGACCTTACCAACAGTTGTGTCTTGTCCTATGCAACACTCGTCTGCATATCGGCCAAACCAATCTGTAAAAGATAGGTTGTCTAGACCGATACACAATCGACTAGAAGTGAGAAGCAGGAGGCCGATCCACGAAAGGTTGTCGACATCAGAGCAAGGCGAGTCCTCCCGAAATCAGGAATTATCGGCTAACACAAGTAGAATGGAATCTGACAGCGAAATGAGCAATTTAGCTGGAAAGATAAGGAAGCTGATAGAACCTAAACCTAGGTGGTGCCCCTCGGGACTCAGCAAATCACAACGCAGGAGGCTTCAGCGATTAAAGACACAAGAAGAGAGGGAAGCCGAAAAAGAGGGCGAGAGGGATCGGATGTTCAATAAGTTAAGACCAGTACCGGTTTTGAAAGAGTGGAGAAAGAAGGAACAGATCGATAGTGATTCAGATCAATCGGTCGAATCCGGTTCTCCAATGATCCGAGATGGTACACCACCAATAGATATAAACATGGTATTCACTCTACCTGCCGAGTTTAAAACCGAAGAATCGGCTGAAGAAGTATTCGCCCAATTGTGCCTCGGAGCACCAGACGCTGTGTTCGAAAAGCCACAAGACATGCATCGGCATCTAAAACCGTTATATCTAAAAGGGTATATTAATGGCCGACCGATATCTCGTATGTTGGTCGATGGTGGGGCGACAGTTAATCTGATGCCGTTAAGTACTTTCAGAAAATTGGGTAAAGCCGATGAAGACTTGATCAAGACCAATATGGTGCTAAATGACTTCACAGGAGACCCAACTGAGGCTAAAGGCGTAATGGTGTCAGAATCGATACCGGTAATAAAACTTTGCCGATCGCATTTTTTGTGATTGAAGCCAAAGGCAATTACAGTGTGCTCCTTGGCGGATCGATCCATGCCAATCGCCAGATACCATCAACTATGCACCAAAAATTGGTGCGGTGGAACGATGATACAAGAGAAGTCGCATCGCCGACACATCGGCTCATATTGCCATGGCTAGCCCTGATACCAATTGGCCACACGAAGAAGCCGAATGTATATCAGGAAAGGCCTTGGACAATTGCGATTTTATCTGCGTTGAGAAGTCAGGATTCAAGCCGATCAGCGTCAAACCCAATACGTTTGATCGGACAGACGAAGTAGTAAGAAGATGGAGTACAAGACACTAACAAAGCTGCAGGAAAAGGCAAGAAGCTATCGGCGAGAAGAGTACGAAGAAGCCGTTGAGGATTTTGAAGAAGAAAGAAAAAGGTTAGGATTTACTTCTGCCGATTTGCTCGAAGAGATCGATATTGGGGAAGGTGATAAAAGACCAACGTTTGTAAGTGCTAAATTAGAACCCAGTTATAAAGCAAAGTTGGTCGAAATACTCAAAAAATATAGAGATTGCTTCGCGTGGGAGTATTACGAGATGCCAGGCTTAAGCCGGCTGACTAGTTGAGCATCTACGCCAATAAAACACAGGTATCGGCCATTCAAACAGTACCCTAGGTGATTTAATCCTGCATTGTATGACGCTATAAAAGAAGAAGTAGGACGATTGCTAGAGGCAAAGTTTATCCGCCCTCGCCGAAATCTGAATGGGTCTCAAACATCGTCCGGTAAAAAGAAAAATGGCAAACTTAGGGTATGTGTCGATTTTAGAGATTTGAACAAAGCCACACCAAAAGATGAATACCCGATGCCTATAGCCGATATGCTTATTGACGCCGCTGGGAAATAAAATCATAAGTTTTTTGACGGAAACGCCGGATACAATCGATATTCATGGCCAAAGCCGATATACCCAAAACGACTTTGGATGTCCGGGGCTTTAGGGCTGTATGAGTGGAAAGTTATGACCTTCGGTTTGAAAAATGCCGGTGCTACTTATCAGCGTGCTATGAACCATATTTTCCATGATTTGATCGGCAATACCGTGGAAATATACATTAACGACGTGGTGGTAAAATCCAAAGAAGGGGCAACATTTAGCCGATCTGGAAAAGATGGTCGAATGCACAAGGTTACATGGGTTAAAAATGAACCGTCTCAAATGTGCTTTCGGAGTATCGGCTGGACAATTTCTTGGGTTTACAGTGCACGAAGGAGGAATTGAAGTAAACCAAGCCAAAGTAAAAGCCATAGCCGATACTAGACCGCCGACAAGCAAAAAGGAGTTGCAAGTATTGATTGGGAAAATCAACTACTTGCGACGTTTTATCTCAAACTTGTCGTATGATTCGGGCCTTCACACCGCTGCTGAAAATTAAAGACAACCAAGAGTTCAAATGGGAAACCGATCAACAAAAAGCCTTCGACTACATAAAGGGTTATCTGATGAGTCCACCAGTATTGACCGCACCAAAACATGGTATACCTTTTAGACTATATATATCGGCTGAAGGTGATTCGATTGGGGCAGTTTTAACACAAGAAGCCGATAGGAAGGAACGAGCAATATTTTACTTAAGCCGACGTCTTTTAGATGCAGAAACCAGGTATCCCCTAGTAGAAAAATTATGCTTATCGTTGTATTTTGCTTGCACCAAATTAAGACATTATATGCTGGCTTCCAAATGTGTTATAATATGCAAAACCGATGTAGTCAAATACATATTATCGCACCGATTCTGCGGGGTCGGCTTGGTAAATGGGCATACGCCTTAACAGAGTTCGAGTTAACCTATGAGTCGGCTAAATCTGTGAAAGGACAAGCTGTGGCCGATTTTATCACAGGAAGTGAAACATTAACAGGAACAGCTGATGTAACTCCTTGGCAGCTGTATTTTGATGGATCCGTTTGCCAGGAAGGCGAAGGCATCGGCGTGATATTGATTTCACCCAGAAAACAGGAGTATGACTTCATGTATCGGTTGAATAGCCGATGCTCGAATAATCAAGCAGAGTATGAAGCGTTGCTAAGAGGGCTGCAATTACTAGACAGCGTCGGGGTAAAAGACGTTGAAGCTTTCGGGGACTCAATGTTAGTTGTACAACAAGTCAAGGGTGAATACCGATGCAATGATGATGCGCTAACCCACTATTTGCAGCAATGCCTCCAGATTATCGAGACATTTACTACATTTTCCATAGGACACATCCCCAGAGAAGCTAATAACAAAGCAAACCAATTGGCACAATGTGCATCAGGATACAGGATTGGAAGCCGATAGGGACCAATCGAGCTAAACGTTTGGCCGATTCTATGTGTCCACCCTGTCGACTGGAGAAAAGAAATACAAGACTATTTGTCAGACCCATCTAAGCCAACTGAACAGAAGGTCAGGCGCAAAGCACTCAAATATGTTCTACCAGAAGAGGTATTATACTTTCGGACTATGGAAGGCTTGTTGTTAAGATGCCTGGGAACCGAGGAAGCCAAAGTAGCGATGGGTGAAGTCCATGAAGGCATCTGTGGATCACATCAATCGGCCCATAAGATGAAGTGGATACTGAGACGAACAGGATATTTTTGGCCGACGATGTTAGAAGACTGCTTCAAATATTATAAAGGATGCCAAACGTGCCAAAAGTTTGGTAACATACGATCGACACCAACATCGGCTTTGCACCCGATCATCAAGCCATGGCCATTTAGAGGATGGGGTATAGACATAATCGGCCAAATATTTCCGCTATCCAAAGAAAGGACATAAATTCATCCTTGCAGCCACAGATTATTTCTCAAAATGGGTCGAGGCTGTACCACTCAAGAAGGTCACTAGCAAAGAGCTGATCGACTTTGTAAATGAACACATCGTCCATCGGTTTGGAATTCCACAGACAATTACTACTGATCAAGGGACTGTGTTCATGTCCAACGAGTTCAAAGGTTTTGTGGAAAGTCTTAGGATAAAATTACTCAACTCTTCCCCTTACTACGCTCAGGCCAATGGACAGGCCGAGTCGTCAAACAAGACATTGATAAAACTGATAAAAAGAAAAATTGAGGAAGAGCCGAGGAAATGGCATTCAACGCTATCAGAGGCTTTATGGGCTTATCGGCTATCTCATCACGGATCAACTAAATTGTCACCTTTTCAGTTGGTATACGGACAAGAAGCCGTTTTGCCCGTGGAAATCAACATCGGCTCAGTAAGGCTATGTGAGCAAGATAAGATATCAGCCGATGAATACAAACAGGCGATGCTTGACAATCTAGATGATTTGGCTGAACTAAGGCTGATCACGCTAGATCGGCTTAAAAGGAATAAAGAGAGGGTTGCCAAGTCATATAATAAAAAGGTGATTTTAAAATCGTTCAATCAAGCCGATTGGTATGGAAAACCGTGTTGCCAATCGGATCTAAGGATAATCGATTCGGCAAGTGGTCCCCAACGTGGGAAGGTCCTTACAAGATAAATCGGCCGATTGGTGGAAATTCATATATACTGGAGTCTTTAGACGGATTCGTACTACCTAAAGCAATCAACGGAAAATACTTAAAGGCGTATTACCCCAGCATATGGGTCGGGTCCTAACTACAGGAAGAAAAACAGGATCAATTACAAAAGCACATGCATATAAAATCGGTCATACAAAATTGAAGCCGCTTAAACACATCCATCCACGGATTAAACAATTTACAGAAGTCAGTTACATAGCCGATCAAGCAAGCTCTCCAAGAACGTCATCCCAAGGTTAAAGCAATATTACAAAAGGTTGGCCACACAACTGATACCGATAAATCAAAGTCTAGTGTAGTCCTGATCCGGGCAAATGGGCTCCCAAAGCTGATAGTGCCGCTGCTGCTTTGCCAATAGTAGCTTGGACACTATCTATAAGTTGTTGGTCGGCCACTGCATCACCCGGAACTGGAACTATTTTGGCCGATTGAGTCTTGACTTGTGCAAAAACCTCGCCAATCTCCCGCCTCTGAACGGCCAGTGAGGATGTAGAGTCTGTGATGCCAATCTGGCAGTCTGCAAGTTCTTTTATGACCAAGGCCAACTGTTCTTTAAGTTTAATCTTGGTCGACTCCAGCTCTTGAGCTCTGTTTTTAGCCGATTTAAGTGTAGCAGCACCTTGATCAAATATGCTCTTCCGATGTTTGGCATCTGCTATAAGCTTGTCCAAGAGCTGTTGATCGGCTTGCTGGGCCTTCCTCTGATCAACCCTTAGTTTGGCCGACTCCACATCCAGCGTAAGGCCCAAATGACATACCTATAGCAATGCGTTCATAGCCGCGGGAGGAAGATCGGCTTGCATGGCCGCCATTGCATTCCTCAGAGGTTGAGTGTTGGCCAGAAGAGCCGCTTCCGGTTGCATTACTTTGTCTAGGAGGCGGTTGAGTCGCTCCTGCATGCCCGGCGCAGCAGCACCCGGCAATGACGCGGGAGCGGAGGCCGCTATTATGCGTTGAATATCGGCCGGGTAATCATCAGTAGCCAGAACCTCCGGGTCGTCAAGCTCATCCAAAGTAAAGCCCAGTAGGTCGGTTGGGTCCGTCAGCAACACTTTTGGATCAAGATCGGATATATCAATCGTCGGAGTCGGAACTGTCGGTAGCGATGGAGGAATAGCCGATGTAGCACCTTGAGTATCAACTTCAACCCTCGCTACTTGCACCGACGGAGATTGCTAGGAATTAAAAAGAATAAAAGTCAGCAATGCAAAATAAGCGTAAAAGCGATATTAAGTAGGGAATAAAACTTACATCAGTAGCTGAGTGCTCTGGAGAACCATCGGGTTGACGCCACTGATGCAGGCGGCGCCTGGTTGTCTTCTTCCTCCTCTCTGCAGCAACTTAAGGTCAACAAATATCAAAAGTAAAGGATATAGTGGCTAATGCGAGAGTAACTTACTTGGGGCACGCTGGCGAGCTAAGTCCGATAAAGATGGACCTTGAATGTCCAAGTTGCCAGAAGTATATCCCGTAGTACCGACAGATTGACCTGGACGTCGCTGTCGGCCACTACTGGCGGAAACATGGGGATCGGTTGTTTGCTCACCAGCACCCGTGCCGCCCTGGAAAGATCAAAGGCATTTTTTTTACAAAAAGCCGATAACCAGCGTGAAAGAAGGATATAAAACACCGGTACCTCTACAGCTACTGAGGAGTCACTATAACCCGAGCTTGCACTGGACCCAGAAACTGCCGTCGGCTCATGAAAATCAGGAAGGAATAAGTGGATTATGGCCGACGAGTCCTGTCCCATGAGTACAATTTTCCGATATTCTGGTCCACCACTGCGAGAATACAGCTGACCGGCGGGAATTGAGAACAAAATGCGGTGTCGAGAGAATTTGCAATCCATCGGCTACTTCAAGAATAACCTCCGCGGCAACGCTGTTAGTTACTCGAGCTCGGGGTTCGACGCAAGATAGCAGAGGAAAGGATGGGATGGTTTGCCCAAAACCTAGTTGACGGGCGTAAACCGAAGGGTGGTAGAACTCATAAGATGGCTGAAATGTCCGATTGCGGGTATTCAAGCCGACATGAAAGATGCAAGGGGTGAGGATGATTTTGTACAAATCTAAAGTAGATTGGGGCATCAAGGAACTATCAGCATCTAGGTGAAGGAATGTTGGGTATGGGCAATCGGCTACATCGGTGTATCGGAAGAAGTCTTGTTGACCAAAAGAAGTCCTGTCTAGGGTAAGAAAGAAGCTGAGGTATTTGTGCAAGCCGACAGGATCTATTTTTAGTTCACCAGCTGAAGACATGATGAATCTCTCACCATAAGATCGGCTAACTCTATACTGGGGGACTACGTGTTCCAGATAATCTTCCCGAGGGAAAGTTGAACTCCCCGAAGGCTCAGATAAGATGGATCGGCTAAACATGCAATGGAGCCACGTCTGGATAAACCACAAAGGGCCTCCTATGTTGCCGACAACATGTTTTGCAAAGCCAGAAAAAAGCCGACTACGAATTACATACATCATTTGATATACAGCCCCGAGGAACATCTTGCCAAGAGAAAGCCGACGCCCCTCCACCAAACGTTCCGCCACTAACTGAAAGGTTTGGGTGGGGCCAAGGGAAGCACCGCAGAAAAGATATCGGTCTAACCAAAGATTGAGAAAAGCGACATGCTCTTGGTACGATCTTAGGACCAATAACTCTATTGTTATTACGGATATATTTGTGCCGACCCTCGCCTTTCTTGCGGATTAATTTGAAAGAAGGTTTTCCGCTAAAAGCCGATAGCTGGTCCCCATCTGGCCTAAGGCAACACAATTGGGCCACGTCAAGCAAAGTAGGACCGATTGGGCCGGACGGGAATAAAAAGGCATTCAAAGAATCCGACCAAAAATAACATGCCGCAGCTACCAAGGGTTCATTGGCTTGTGGTCGGCTAGACTCAAAGATAGAGACTCGGCTATACCCATCCTCTCCCATTCTACCCTCTTCTGAGCCGATACCCTAATAAACCAAGATCTCCATCCCTTCAGGCTGGTGGGCCAGGCCCTAAAACTTTTCCCCCACTCGGAGATATTATATCCAGCGGCCGACAAGGGGAGTCTAGGGATCTCGGTATTGATAACGGTGTTTGCCGACATGCTACCTATCGGTCCTAGGTAGAATTGATCTGAACTTTGAGGAATCGGAATGAATACCTGCGAAGGGTCCATTTCAGCCGATTTTGAGAGAGCAAGAGAAAGATGACGAGAGCCGATGGTGCGTGATCCGAGAGCTTGAAAGCGTGAAAATGACCGTGGGGGGACCCCCATATTTATACCACGATGAGAAGGCGAGCAGGCGGGAGCAGTTGAGCATTTAAAACGCACCGAGATTTTTACGGCGCGGTTAATGGGGTGGTTCCCAAAAAGGATTATTCTGTAAAGCCGATACGAATGAAAAAGCCGATGTATTCTTTTTGGAAAATAACAAGTTATCTTCCAAAAACAGGGGGCATATGTTTGCACCAAAATTCGGCATGTATTGAAATCGGTCTGAAACGGAAAGAGTGTACGTATGGAAAGAAATCGGTAAACGAATCGGAAAAGGAATCCGTTTCTAAAAAGGAAAGGAAATCAGATTAGAGGCCGATACGGATGAACGCACCGTATCCATGTACAACTCGGATCGGCCAGGTGTGTTATAAAAGGGGGCAGACGTCAAGCGAAAAAAAATCAATCCAACAACACACACATCTACTTTTTACAAGCTTTTCTTTTACATTGTTTTAGCTTCATAGATCTCTCTGCAAGTCGACGGAATCAACATAGTTGCGTATCGCCGATTGTTGATTTTTGCCGATTTCACCCAGGTTTGATCTGCTTCGATTTGTTGCGCATCGCCTTCTCGAAGCCGATTTTACCTTGTATCCGGATCAATTGTAACCGGTTGATCTAGTTATCCCCTAATCGGTTCTTACCGACTAGCGAAAAGCCGATAGATCCTTGTTTATCGGCTTCAATCAAGTTACAAACTTTACCTTGTCAATTTCAGGTCAAATTGACTGGCACGCTCTGCAAACCCGGCGTTTGTCTTGTGTGTTCGAGGCCGAAAACCCTCCTTCACGTTTTTTGCGCGAACACCCCCTAATAAATAATAAAAGGCGCCTTCGCGAAGGTACTTGCCCCCCTCCCGTCCATGACACGCGGGCCCCCACATATATCAGATCCGCGCGAGAGAAAGGGAGATCGTAACGGAGAGGCATAGCATAGCGAGCACGTTGCTCGACGTGATGGACATTCCCGCACTGGCTCCAATTCCATTGACTATTGCGTTTCATTTTTCAAGTGATCAAGTCTACCTTTGGTTTGATTTGTAATTAGTTCGCTAGTGTGGCTTAAACCAGTCTAGATCATCCATCATTAGCAGTGGAAATAACTATTACGTCGCACTAGGACTAGGAGGATCGATCGAAACCTTGTTTATTCCCTAAGGCTGGCACGATTAGCAGGGCTTTTTCCAGGGAATAAAGATTACCGGAGGCCCGGTAACTACCCTGCATTTGGACATTTGGACGTACATGGGCTAACTAATCCTAAACTTAAAACAGGAATGTACAATGGTATAGATGGCAGCTGTCTATAATGTAGTTCCACATCATCTGCAGACAGCACTAAAAATAATTCATACAATGGATCGTCTATAGAGTTGTCTGTAGTGGTCTCTCATTCAATTAACAGACTGCCTATACAATGGTACACAAAATGTAAAGCTGTCTATAAGCTGTCTATTAAATAGTAGACATCAGTCTTCTCTCTCCTTCTTCTCTCTCCTCCACATCATTTAAAATCCTACGTGTCATCTCTTATAGACAGCTAAATATAACCATTGTACATGCCCTTATGGTCTTTAATCTATACGGTTGCTTCTTTTCTGCGGTGTAAGCCGATTGTTTTGTAATGCTCTTCTTCTTCTTCTTCTTCTTCTTTAGATAAATGGGAGAGCTCCTACCTACCCCACGTTTTTTTAAAATCGAAAGAGAGAAGGACAAATATTGAGAGTTATTTTCATGGTACTTCAACGTAAGCTGAAAGAAATAGAATGGCACTCTCAGGTCGTTATTCTGTTATTCTACTTTCTGGGGGCGGTATCATGTTACTATGCTGTTCACAAAAGGAGATCTCACTCTGTAGAGTAAACACCTTGGTTAGAGCATATGCACATTTCGTGTATGTTCGTGTTGGAACGGGACAATTACTTGTAGAACTTGAAACTGTCTGTGCTTATCAATTAAGTTGTCCGTTTTACAGAATAAATGCATGGAAACAATGTGTCTATAGTAGGGGGAGTGTGTATATTGCAGAAAATTATACTGGAAGAAGAACATATTTGAAGACAAAACCTGGCAAGTGGCACCCTACTTTGTAAGGTGCTCCACCATCCTTTAGGCCAGGTCCATTCCAAACCTGATAGGACTCGCCAATTATTAGTCCTACCAACATATATGGTCCACGACAAAGTGTGTCATCTATCCATCATAATTACTCACAAAAAATCGCAAAGGATTTTTTTATAATTTTGCAGAGACCTATCCGTAATTTAAAGGAACAGAGGAACTTTTTCGCAAAAACGGCGGGATGACAGGTGGATGTGCTCAGGAGCTCTCAAACCTTCCAGATGTAATAAAGGGATAATTTATTATGCCTGGTCTAAGGATTAAATAGTAGCCCTTAGGAACAGAATTTAGTCGGTGTGCTTATGTTCATTATTCAGTTTTATGATCAACCAGTTTAAAGAAAAGTCTAATCTATGGAGGAAAAACGGCAATTTACCTTGTGTACCTCAACGCTCAGATTGTTTTTGCACAGCTACACCTATGTATGTTGACATGATACCAGTACTTGTAAAAAAAAATGCGTCAGCCTGTAAACTCTCTCCTTTGAGAAGGTTCAAACAAGCATATAGCTGTCTGCCAATGCAGCCACCCTTTTCAATTGGGTAGAAATCAACAATGAATAGGATGAATACGAAGATAGCCCCAAATTTCCAGTACAACAATTTCGCAGATTCGAGTTTTTGCTTAGCGTTGATGCCCACCTTCTTCTTAAGTGAATACCAGAGCTATTGGCCTAATTTTTTTTTTTTTTAAAAACAATTCCACACCTTCATTTTGCCACATGCCACCATTTCCCTACATGGCCGGCGGAGGACCAAACCTAATTTTATCCAGAAAGAAGCAGCACAGCACAAAGAGGATCGTGGATTGAAAGGTTGTGGACAAGGAAAAGAACAAAGACTAAAATACGCGAGAAACTAACGCGGGAATTCACCATCCTGTCACTGTTTGATTTCTCATCAGATGCGACGCTGTTTGATTTCTCATCAGCGAAAACACAAACGTTCGACATGTACATGCCATTTGAACTACACAAAAAGTGTCGTAATTGTTGGAATGGGCCCATTAGTATGGCCCACTTCCTATAATGACCGCGCCGCGTCGTAGTGTGTCTCCTGGCACTACGAATTCACCTTTTATTTTGCTTAATCATGTAATTGCTTAACTTTCTGTACTGGTCAAGAGACTGCATAATGACCATTATTTGTGTTTGAATTGGCAGTTACCAGTGCATTAAGTCTGTTTAATTGATCGATTACGATTAACGCTTATCGATTAAGATGAGTAATGGAGGCAGTTACTGGTGAGAGGCTATATAAGACCTGGAGACGTCCAGGCTAAGGCACTGAGTTTTTCCAATTCCATTCTTTCCTTCCTCCTGTGAGAATCAGATCGAGGTGTTGAGTCGTTGGACCTCGCCGCCTTCCTCCTCGGCGTGCACCGTGAAGGAGGGTGAGCGGTATCTCCGAGCCGTTGTCGCAGAGATCACTGAAGGCGGCAATAAGGTTTCGAAGCGGCGCAAGCTAACGCGATCGCTCTGGCCGCTTCCTCGACGTCGACTTCTTCCACGACCTATTCTGCGCATCGTCCAGTTCTTCATCAAGCCCAACTGTAAGTCATTAGCGATCGTTCAACTTGATCGTATTCTTCAAATATACATGTTTGGAAGTACAATGTGTAGCCTGCTATTAGATTTTCTGTGTGCATCACTATTTATCTGTAGTATTTGCCTCAATATAAAATCTGGAATTAAAATATTGCGCATGTTTCCAACAGTAATTTGCTAGCTAGTACAGATAAACATCACGAATAGGAAACAAAACCTTGAGTTCTGAACATAACACCAAAATCTCTGTACACAATAAACTCTTCCCAATGCATTGTATCCCATTGTTCGTGCTTGTCTCGGTTTGTCCTTCGCGGTTATCCAACCAACCATATCCCATTCCCAAGTAAATTGCGCTTTGGCATGTGAGACCCACATTGACCAAATGACAAGGGAAGAAGATCTCAGCTCCAGCTCACCACCAGATTACATCGATTGATTGCTTGCTTCGAGCAGGGTTCGCAATTTCGTTTCGGAGTCAATTTTCGAGCAGGCCTCGGTAGCGAAAATCGTCGAATTTCGTTCGAAATTCGGAAAAAATCGAATGATTGCTGAATTCAAACGTATTTGAAAACTGGTCAAACACATGAGCGAATTTCCATCGAAAAGCTTGAAATTCGATCGAAAAGTACCGAAATTCGATCGAAAAGCTCGAAATTTCGACGACATATTAAAAACAATTAAGAAAAATATAAAAAGTGAGAAAAATTATAAAAAAATGTTGTAAAATTTGTAAAATGCAATTCACATATCAAAACTTGTCACATATCAATACAAGTGCAAAAAAAAAGGCATGCACGTAATTAAAATATTAAAATATACCCTATCAAGATAACACTAATATATTAAAAAAAATAACATACATTTGCTATATTTTAAATAATTGAAAGTTGTCACATGCCAATACAAGAAAATTTTCAATACTAGATAACATTAACATATTAAAATATACTTCTAATTTCATTTTTTTTTGCCTTTTCTATTATCTACAATTTGAATGTCTCAAAAAATCTTTAATTTAATTTTTTTTTCAAAAAATATTCACACCAGAAGTCATAAATATATTAATACTTATTGTAGAGAGTTTTTGGTTAAATTTTCTCAAATTTTTGAAATTTTTTGAATTTAAATTTGAATTTGCTCGGTTTTTCGCTCGGTATTGAATTTCGCTGGAGCTCGAAATGTCGAATTTCGTTCGAAATCCGCGAAAACCGTTCGGCATTGCGAACCCTGGCTTCGAGCACTCAGCCAGCAGGCCGTACTAGCTTGCTCATGCTAATCTGCCAAATGCCAACAGTACCTAATTCTGGCCTGCTAATGGCCCCACACCTGTACTTATTATTAAAGCATTGGTTAAACATTCTTTCAAACCAAGCAATCCTACATGGAATTCTATTTCTTGGGGGAAGAAAAGAAAAATAAAGAGATTTTTGCAGTGTCGCCCTTACCTTTTAGCTTTATTTCGAAAAAGGACCCGGCACAGTATATAATAATACTCTATGTAGGCATGTAGAGCAAAGGGAAAGTAGCAGTGCATAGTAATATTCCTCACAGAGACCGTGTGGTTGGGAAGTTCCTTTCACTTTTTATTGATTAAGATGAAACTTCCAAGTTTAAAGGCGATGGCAAAACTCTTAAAAAAAGGTGATGACAAAAGTAGGCAGATTATATGTGCCATCAAAGAAAGCTAAAGGATGGTGCTGGTGTGACTTTTTTTTTTCAATGGGCAGAGGTTAGGAAATTAGAGGCCCTTCAACCATAAGATTTGTAATTGTTGCCTAACATGTCTTAGAATGGATTATAGAATCACATTAATATATGGCATTTTACTATTGCAAAAAGTGGCTCTTAAAAAAAAAACTATTGCAAAAGTAAGTGATCATGATTCTTGAACATATCATGGACTGATTATTTTCAAAATAATATTAGTAAATCATTTTTTTACTCTACTGTATTGGAACGAGTTCTCGATTTTGAAAAAAAAATCAACCTAGTTCAGCCAACTGTCATTTTATATCCTTAAAAAGTTGTCATTGTTGGAATAACTACCCTGCCCAACCCTTTGGTAATTAGTTATTTACGATTCATTACTTAACTTGTTTATATCTTCCTTTTAAAACGACGTGCCCCTGGTATTAGCTGTAGTGCAATTCATTACTTATAGCTGTAAATCTAGAGACTACTCAGATCTAAGGCTAAACCCAACGATGGCCTGGAAAACCAAGCCTGTATGAGCCCTGAACAGTGCGTCCTGCATTCGATTTGGGCCTTCATATTGAGTGGATTTCCAACCATGTCTTGAATTCCCTGCCTGTATATCAACCATCACACAAGTCTCTCCTTTGCACATAGCACACATGAGGACGACTTCTCTATATAGAGATGAACCCCTTCGGCCTCTTGGATAGAGGCGCACATAGCACGCCCCTTGGAATGGTTACAGGCCTGAATAGGCCTCCAAATATCCAAACAGACCGTTTCCCGGGACACATGACTTGGGGGGGAAAATCAATGCATGGAAGCAATTAGTAAAAAAAAATCCAACTCATGGAAGCAATCAATGCACATGAAATCTGAGGAAAAAATACAGGTACTTACTATTAGAAGTTAAATGTATCAATTCAGATAAGAAACAAAAAGAACAAAACTCTGTAAAGAACCTGATCTCACATAAAAATCTGAAATAATATAATAAATCTATCTATCATAAAAATATATATCAAATTTTTACTGTCAGCTCAAGACATCACACCATGCAACACTTACTTTGTTTCCTCTATAAATCTATGGCAACGACGACGACTCGGACTCATTACATCACATGTGATGTGAAAGACGATTTGCTTTTCGTACGATCACAACTTAACAAAATCAACGTGTAAATTGACATGTTTTAGAGCAAAAATATTCAAAATGACCACTCCATGTTTAAAAAAAATACTAATAAAAAAGATAAACGTATGAAAACAATTGGCGAATTAATGAAGGCTACGAAAACAAACCGACCTCGCCGGACTTGCTAAATAATACTAACGGATTAAAAATTAATCGGAAATTAATTTAATTACATCTCTCTCTCGTCGCTCCTCCCCACTTCCCTCCCTCTCTCGCCTCTCTTCTCGCTCCACCCTCCAATCCCCAGGCCACGCCAGCTCCCAGCGTCGCCGGCCACCGCGCGCGATTCCCCAGGAGGGATCGACGGTGGTCTTACCGCCGGAACCGCTCGGCCTCAGGCTCCCGCTCCTCGCAGGTGGGCCCCACCGACACGGCGACACCCTCCCTCTCCCGAGCTCGAGCTGGGTGCTAATGCTTCTCTTGGGTTCTTGGTCCTGTGGTTTCCTTCCCCCTTCGCTTCTATGAGTTTTTGCTTGTCTCGATTTTTTTTGCTCCGTTCTCTCTCTCTCTGTTTTTTATGATACTTTTGGTTTGTTTTGCTGTTCTTTCCATCGGTGAATTTGAAATGTATTTATGCTTGACGCGAAATGCGGTGGAATTACGCGTTCTTTTGCTCTGCAGGCTGCAACTTACGAGATTCCAGATTTTTCTTGGCACGAAATTCCTTGATTTTTTTTTTCTGGCGAGATCACAACCTGATTCCCCCAATTCTCAGGTCGAATTCGCCCGGGCGGCGTTGGAATCCCCTCCAACCCGGCCAAGATTCGATTGAGGAACGCCAATGCGGGCCTCCGTGTAGCCGGAATCGGATTCCGCGCGTCGAGAGGCTGCCGAGATGGGCCGTGCCGGCGGCGGGCGGCGGCGCGACCGCCTGCGATGGAGCAAACTCTACACCTTCTCCTGCTTCCGCGCACCCTCCACCGACGAGGCCGCGGGGCCCTCTGCCGCGAGCGGCAGCGCCGTCGGCGGGCCGGGGTTCTCGCGCGTCGTCCACTGCAACAACCCCACCCTCCACAGCCGGAAGCCGCTCAAGTACCCCACCAACTACATCTCCACCACCAAGTACAACATCCTCACCTTCCTCCCCAAGGCCATCTTCGAGCAGTTCCGCCGCGTCGCCAACCTCTACTTCCTCCTCACCGCCATCCTCTCGCTCACCCCGGTGTGCCCCTTCTCCCCCGTCAGCATGATCGCTCCGCTGGCCTTTGTCGTTGGGCTCAGTATGATCAAGGAGGCGCTGGAGGACTGGCGAAGATTCATGCAGGACATGAAAGTGAACAGCCGCAAGGTTGCCGTGCACAACGGTGAAGGTGAATTTGGGTACCGGCATTGGGAGGACCTTTGTGTCGGTGATGTGATCAAGGTTGAGAAGGACCAGTTCTTCCCTGCTGATTTACTGCTATTGTCGTCGAGCTATGAGGATGGCATTTGCTATGTTGAGACGATGAACCTGGATGGTGAGACGAACCTCAAGGTGAAGAGGTCACTGGAGGCAACGTTGCCATTGGAAGAGGATGAGTTGTTTAAGGATTTCCAGGGAGTGATAAGGTGTGAGGACCCAAACCCAAGCTTGTACACATTCGTCGGTAACTTTGAGTATGAAAGGCAGGTGTACGCCCTCGATCCATTTCAGATACTTCTCAGGGACTCAAAGCTGAGGAACACATCCTTTATCTATGGAGTGGTCATTTTAACTGGGCATGACAGTAAGGTGATGCAGAATTCAACTAAGTCTCCATCCAAAAGGAGCAGGATTGAGAGGAAGATGGATTTGATTATATACATTTTGTTCACTGTCCTGGTCTTGATATCGCTCATCAGTTCAATAGGTTTTGCTGTGAGGATCAAGTTAGATTTGCCCAGATGGTGGTACTTGCAGCCGCAGAACTCCAACAAATTGGATGATCCATCCCGCCCTGCTCTTTCTGGGATATTCCATCTCATTACAGCACTCATTCTATATGGGTATTTGATTCCAATCTCACTTTATGTTTCAATTGAAGTCGTGAAGGTATTGCAAGCACATTTCATTAACCAGGACATTCATATGTTTGATGAAGACACTGGCAATACTGCTCAGGCTCGAACATCTAACTTGAATGAGGAGCTTGGCCAGGTTCATACAATTTTGTCGGATAAAACTGGCACTTTGACCTGTAATCAGATGGATTTCTTGAAATGTTCAATTGCTGGGGTTTCGTATGGTGTGGGTTCGAGTGAAGTTGAAATTGCTGCTGCAAAGCAGATGGCATCAGGTGCTGCTGACCAAGATCTTCCTGTACAAGATGTATGGGAGAATAATCAGGATGAAATCCAGTTGGTGGAAGGAGTTACCTTCGGTGTTCAAAAGACCCGAAAGTCCTCAATAAAAGGCTTCTGTTTTGAGGATGACCGTCTTATGCAAGGGAACTGGACTAAGGAACCAAATTCTTCCACAATTCTTCTGTTCTTCAGGATACTTGCGCTTTGTCACACTGCAATTCCTGAGGTGAATGAGGCAACTGGTGCTCTTACCTATGAAGTAGAATCACCTGATGAGGGGGCTTTTCTTGTGGCAGCTAGAGAATTTGGATTTGAATTTTTTAAGAGAACACAATCAAGTGTCTTCATCAGGGAGAAATACACTTCTTCTAAGGGCACAACCGAGAGGTTGCATACTAGTAGTTCATATTGCATTTATCCTTTGTTGTTCCCATTCCTACTAATTCACTCTCTTCATCTCTTGATTGGGGTTTAGGGAGTTCAAGGTTCTCAATCTATTGGAATTCAATAGCAAAAGAAAACGAATGTCGGTAATTCTTAAGGATGAAGATGGTCAAATTCTTCTTCTTTGCAAAGGAGCAGACAGGTAAAGTTCTATACCAAATATATTTCCTTGCTGGTGCTTATGTTTCAAGTTTTTAGCTCAACATGTGCCATGAAGTCGTCTGTGTTGTTAATCAAAAACTCAAAAATGATAACTTAAAAAGTGACAAAGTTTTACCAGAGGAGCAACTTATACACTTGATTGCTGACTAGGTACTGTCAACATACATGGGTTGTTTATGCTTCAGCTTGACTATCTTTTGCTGTTCTTTGTTCCATCCAAGCAGCATCATATTTGATAGACTGGCCAAAAATGGAAGGTTGTATGAGCCTGATACAAGCAGGCATCTCAATGAGTATGGTGAGGCTGGCTTGCGGACGTTGGCACTATCATACAGAGTGCTGGAGGAATCAGAATATTCTTCTTGGAGTGCTGAGTTTCTTAAAGTGAAGACATCTATTGGGCCTGATAGAGAATTGCAGCTCGAGCGAGTCTCAGATTTGATTGAAAGAGAGCTGATCCTTGTTGGTGCAACTGCAGTGGAAGACAAATTACAAAAAGGGGTAAAAATAATTGATTGATTTTTGAGATTGGTAATATATGCCGTTGGGTCCTGCTATCATGCTAGTAACTGTTTTGATTTTATGTCTTGTGTTCAATCAGGTTCCTCAATGTATAGATCGTTTGGCGCAAGCAGGTCTCAAGATCTGGGTTCTGACAGGTGATAAGATGGAAACTGCAATTAACATAGGGTAAGCTCTTGCCTGGTGAAACCTTTCTGTATCTAAATGAGTTATTCTGAATGATATTATTTGTGACCCCTGATATTGCATTTAGCATAAGATTTCTCTATATCTCATGAAGGATGACAACACGTTTCTTCTGAGCGATATGTCCATTTATCCTTTTGCAGATATGCATGCAGTTTACTTAGGCAAGGCATGAAACGGATATGCTTGTCCACAGAAACTGGTGACCAAGTTGCCCAGGATGCAAAAAAGGTACCTGTGTACAGTATTTTCTCTGGTACTATAGATGGCTTTGATCTACACGGTAATTATCTTTATGGTAGGCTTTGCTTTCATCTTTGACCACTGGGCAGGCTGCAAAGGAGAGTCTTATGTTGCAAATCGCCAATGGTTCTCAAATGGTTAAGCTGGAGAAGGATCCTGATGCAGCATTTGCTCTAGTTATTGATGGAAAGGCTCTTACATTTGCATTGGAAGATGACATGAAGCATATGTTCCTGGATCTGGCAATAGAGTGTGCTTCTGTCATATGCTGCCGTGTGTCTCCAAAGCAGAAAGCACTGGTAACTTAATCTATCACCAGTGCACAATCTGGACTTGCCACATAAGCCAAAGCTGAGTTTGCTTGCCCTCGCTTTGCAGGTGACCCGACTGGTCAAAGAAGGTATTGGAAAAACCACTTTAGCTATAGGTGATGGTGCCAATGATGTGGGCATGATTCAAGAAGCTGATATTGGAGTTGGTATAAGTGGGGTAGAGGGCATGCAGGTCTGTTGTCCGGATTTTTATAATCCACTCTGGAATCTAGTGTACTGCTACTTCGAGATAACACTAAGAAAATGCATCACTGATTTGATTATGACTGACAACAGCTTCTTTCCTTTGGCCAGGCAGTGATGGCTAGTGATTTTTCCATCTCCCAATTTCGGTTCCTTGAGCGACTCCTCGTTGTCCATGGCCATTGGTGCTACAAGAGAATTGCCCAAATGGTGCTGATCAAAGCACTTCCTTTATTTGTTACATTCTGCTGAACTGTAATGTTTCTAATTTGCTTTACGGTCTTTTCTGAGTCATCTTTTATTGAATCGCAGATCTGCTACTTCTTCTACAAGAATATTGCCTTCGGACTTACAATATTTTACTTTGAGGCATTTGCTGGATTTTCTGGGCAATCAGTTTACGATGACTGGTTTATGCTTCTTTTCAATGTTGTTCTTACCTCGCTACCTGTTATATCACTTGGAGTATTTGAGCAGGATGTTTCATCTGAAATTTGCCTACAGGTATGTGATAGAATATCGGACTTATTTTAACCATATGGCTTATGAGAAATTAAACATGTTTTGGAAAGGAAATTAAAGCTTAGTTCTGGAATGTGGTGTGCTGCATTGTGTTGTTCTGCAGTGGGGTAAGGCCGTTACAAAAGTTTTTTTGCTGTATCCATATCAATATGCTTCTCAAAAAGAAGCTAATAAATAAGGAGGTACAAAAGATAGTTTGTCAAACCTTGTTTCTTGAGAAGCAGTGAAACACCACAATCCCAATGGATCCCAAATAAATCTATTAGGAATTAGTTATTGTACTTAAAGATCTCTTGTCTTTCATCTACGGGCTAGATTGTATGGCACCACCATCTGTTTACTCTGAATTTGCTATGCCATTTTTTTCATGCTATACTTGTTTGTTATGTTTGGGTTACACAAAGTTTTATCGTCCTTTGGTATACCTGTTCGCTTAAATCATGAGTATGAATCAACCTATTAATTCCATTGACAGAACGTTGGAATTAGAAATAGTTCGGTTTGGTGTGCATTCAATTCCATTTGCTTCATTCCGTAATCAATATAATGCTGTCACGGTTAGCATATCTGGTTCAGGTATTCGGTCATGAATCATCCAAATGAAAGGCACACAAGTCACTCTATGTTGAATACTTTGATATATGTGATTGTAAAATACAATGTATCTGAAATACACAACCGAAAGACCTTGTAAAAAAGGTACTTGCATTAAGTAGTTTGTTTTGTTAAATTATCTGTGTTGTCGATGTCAATCATGTCTAGGCTTGGGGATGAGTAGTTTAGATGTCTCCCAAGCAAATTCCTATGCTTGTTATTATTGGCTAATGCTTGGTGATACCAGATGGCTCATGCATCAGGTCCTTTGTACCTTTGGACCTGATCAGTTTTATCTGGACATCTGTCAATTGTACTACACCTTCTTACATCAACACTGACATATTTTGCAGTTCCCAGCATTATATCAGCAAGGGACAAAGAACCTTTTCTTTGATTGGTACCGAATTTTAGGATGGATGGCGAATGGCCTCTACTCATCTCTGGCCATATTCTTTCTCAACATCTGTATATTCTATGATCAGGCAATCCGTGCCGGGGGACAGACTGCCGACATGGCTGCAGTGGGAACTACCATGTTCACCTGCATCATCTGGGCTGTCAACATGCAGATTGCTCTGACAATGAGCCATTTCACCTGGATTCAACATCTCTTTGTGTGGGGCAGCATAGGGACTTGGTATCTCTTCATCATCGCCTACGGGATGTCACTGAAGTCTCGCGACAACTACCAGATTCTGTTGGAAGTTCTCGGGCCAGCTCCCTTGTACTGGGCAGCGACGCTTGTGGTGACTGCTGCTTGCAACATCCCCTACCTGATTCATATATCCTACCAGAGATCGTGCAATCCACTTGATCACCATGTGATCCAGGAGATCAAGTACCTGCGGAAAGACGTTGAAGACCAGACAATGTGGAAGAGGGAGCGGTCTAAGGCCAGGCAGAAGACAAAGATTGGTTTCACTGCGAGGGTTGATGCGAAGATTAAGCAGATCAGGGGGAAATTGCATAAGAAAGTCCCGTCATTAACCATCCATACTGTATCGTAGAACATTTCTGAGTCATCTGACAGGCTTGTCGACAGTAGTTGTCACCTTACTTGCTCCTGCAAGGTGGTTTTTGTCTTCTCCGAGTAATACAGCGGAATTCTTTTCTTTTTTCCTGCCTAATTTCTTAATTTTCTTGGGATTCTTTTCTCCATTGCTGTAAGATGTTAGGGGATAATTGGCGGCCTTCCCCCGTAGTAGTTCCAAAGCCAGCCGTGTAAAAAGTATAGCTCCTTTCAGTTGGAAAAACAGCCTATTGAGATAGTGGACAGTAAATGTATATCTGCAATTTTGCTTATTGCCTATCCTTGTAATTATTGGACACTTGCAGTGACGGTGGTAGTGGCTGTTTTCTTTTGCCTTACTGTGCATTCCTCCTTACGGTGTATCCTTCGTGCATCCATGTTTAAAAGTTTTGAAAAATTTCTAAAAAAATTCAGATGTTGGGATGGTATATTGTATAGCCATACAAAATTTCAAGATGAAACTTGATCGCATTTGCAAGATATGAAAAGGAGAAAATTGACATAAATAGTGTTGAACACTAATGCTTGTCAATTTCATATATTTCGAGTGCGATTGATTTTCTTCTTAAAATTTTGTATGCCTACAGAATAACTGTCCCCTACACCTAAATTTTTTTTGGATTTTTCTCAAAACTTTTCGATGTAAGATGCACCGTAAGAGGGGATGCGCTGGATATTTTCCCCATTCTTGGTAGTGGATATCAATGTTCTTCGTGGAGAATTTTTCAAACTTACCAATGCTTGAATGAGTAACCTTATCTAACATGGTCCTGAAAAATTAGGCACTGTTTGAGAGGCTTTGACTAGGCTGTAAAGTCGTTGTAATTGGAGTTGTAGTTTTTTGTTTGAGAGACTATTTGACAAACTAGCAGTTTTTCAGTTTTTGACAAAGGGAAGGAGACCACGAGGGGAGGAGGCGAGAGGAGGGTGGCCGATCGGGATGCGAGGAGGCGGCCAATAGAGCTTTGATGCGGTGAGGTGACAGTCGAGCGAAGCCCCCGGCCCCCGTCATTATGGCTTTTGGGGGGCTTCGGTCAGTGGCGGACAGTTGGGGGTGCACGAGGGGGCTAAAGCACCGACTCTGCCCCTCGCGTGCCCTTGAACCCCAGGTATCGTTGTCATTTTTTTTGTGAGAGCTCGTAGTGGAGCACCGGCTGCCGGTTGGTGGAGCCACCGCGGAGGCACAAATGACGGGAGGAGGAAGTCATCCATCGAGTTCGAAGAAGAGTGAGTCCGCATCCACGGCCCACGGTTCATGTATGGTGCTACCATACCAACTCACTAGACAACTAGCCACAGCACACGGCATAACTGTGTAATGAAATTTTATCATTTGTAAATAGTAAAAATGACAATTTCATTACATAGTTTAAATTTTTGGTTAATTATTTAATTGTAAAAATGATAAAATATCAATGTATGATTTTAATTATCCGTTCATTTGTTCTCTAGTGGTCTCAATTTAGTATGGATGCTATAAAATTAATTGTAGATTCGTAACAGATGGACAAATGAACTTTGCATATCTATTTCTCGAACAATCTAGACGATATCATTGTTGATTTAGCATATCATGTACCAATTGAAGATTATCCTAAAGAAATTAGAGATCAAGTAAGGCAAGCAGCGATGAAAGGGATCTCTTCGGGCTCGGGCGAGCGATGGAGGGGCACACAGGTGGCCGATGGTTCGTCTCATTGAGCATCCTCTCTATTTTTATCCCGCGTACGTCACTGGCTTTGGTTGTGTCTTGACTGTGCAGTTAAAGCCAACTGCCCTATTTGAGAAGGCTGCCAGCCCAAAGCCGAAGTACAGTCGAAACACAAAACCAAATAGGACTTTAAGTTGGTGCATCCTATCTCTTCAATACTTCATACCTCTCACATCAAAAACACCGATCTGTACGGTGTTTAAGATGGGCGAGTATCGAAGTATTGAAAGGAAGAGATGTTTGTTGTTTGGAACATAAAAATTGAATTGTTTCTCATGAAGTTCTTGCAAAAATCCTATATTTCAAACGTACCTTAGTGTTGGGTGACGACTCATTTATGATTCCCCACTTGTTATAAATGCAAGCAATACTATGCTCCAAAATCGAATGTTGTGGGCGGAGAGGAATATAAAGATGTTATTGTAACGGGCCGTCTTTTTAGATGGTTCATTTAAATACCTCGACAGCTAGCGAGAAAGATTAGCTGTCGGGAGCCAAGCATACCTTGCTAGCCAAAGGATAAATTCAACTATTTTTATAGAATACAAGGCCTAACAGTCAAGTTTCATATAAAAGGAGGCGCAGCTGGGCCCAAATTAGATTACATTCAAAACACCGCACAGGCAGGCATGATCAAAAGACTAAGACATTAGAACCAAACCAAATCGCCATTTACGATCTCTTGGTAAATTACAGCTTCTTGAATCTCTAAAAGGGTTGGGGTTAAGCAAGGGTGAGTACATAACCGTACTCAATAAGTCGCACGAGAAAATGCCGAATACTACATACAAGGGATTAACAAACGATTGGTACAAGGTTTAAGTATTGTGGATGCAATTTTATTTCCAAGACCATTTTACATTTGAAACACAAATCATAAACAATAGTGAAGGGGAGTTCACAAGGTTAACACAATTAAGCCACATTCTCAAAATTCTCCAAAAACTACTTGAGCTAGGTTACGGGAGACACCCCAATTCAAACTTAGTGTCGGTGTTTCGAGCACCGGCCAATGAATTTGTATAGGTAAGAGGGGGGTGCACGCTCCCTCTCCTCGACGGCTTACTCGGGTGAGCACAAGATGTATACTGGTTCGGGCTGAACGTCCCTACTCCAGTTCGTGTGGGTTTGATTGTATTGATTCCTCGGTTCTCCGTTGTCTTACATGCTCGCTCCCTCCCCCTTTATATAGGCGAGGAGGGAGGTTACATTGTTGCTTAAAAAAGAGAAAAAGATCGTGGTGCTCTTAGCCGCCTTGCAAGTGGCGGGTCGATGGGACTCGGCTCCCCTTGCCACTCGCCGTCGGCGTAGTTCTGCGCCGCCGTAGTAAATGCGAGAGTAGGGGACTTGTGCGCCGTCATCAATAATTACGACCAGCATTTAATGCGCTCGACACGCAAATAAATGCCGTCTGTCAGGATTTCACGACTTGGTCATGGTTTGGTTTTTCCTCTACCGTGCGGGCTTTGGGCCCCCATCGCCTGGTTCGGCCACGCGCCTTCGGTCGGGGCCGGGAGTACCCATGGCCTGGGTACCGTCGATGGCCGAGCCCCGCGTGCAGTCGGAGAGGTGCGGGGGGTCTTGTTTCCTCGCGTCTGAGGATGCCGTGATTCGGCTTGCACGATCGAGTCTCAGGCGGTACGAGCGCACCCGGCGTGGGTGTCTTCCCAGCCCCGAGCTGGTGGGAGAGCGGTCGGGGTTTTCACGGTTTGGTCGGGAAGAGTCTTCGATCGGGTCTTGTGGCGTACCGCGTGTAGTCTAGCCCCCGAGCCGGCCTCGGAGAAGCAGGCTCGGGGTTTCGCTTAGCTTGGTCGCTGCTTTCATGTAGACGGGAGGTCCGATCGCAGATATATCGTGCGGCGCTGCCGTTCTTTAATGTCAAGGGTGCCGGGAAGCGGATGGTAAGGCCAGTGGCATCGAGCGCTCGGGCGATGGTCGCCGGACCGCACCGCGCGGCGCAATGCTGGTCGTCGGCGCCATGGTCGTCTGCGCGGCGCTACCGGGTCAATGCCCTGGCGAACACATGGCGCCCGTCGTGCCGCCAGGCGCTGATGGTGTCGCCCTGGCGAGCACGTGGCGCTTCGAGTCGAGCCGCCGGCGCGCGTGGCACGCCGTCGCCTGGCGGACACGTGGCGCCGGGTCGTGCCTTGGTATGTGATGTTGTCATACTGGCGGCTTCGCGAGCACGTGGCGCCGCGGCATGGCATGCTGAGCGTCGCTCGGCGGATACGTGGCGCCCCGGTCGAGCGCCGGCGCGCTGGCCGGTCGTCGTCGGGCGCCATGGTCGTCGCGGGCGCCGGCTGGCCGGTAATGCTTGTCGCTGGCGAACACATGGCGCCGGTCGTGCTTTTCGGGCGCTTGTCGGCTGATCGCTGGCGAAATACGTAAGCGCCGTGTTAGGCGGCCGAGCTGGTCATACTGGCGGACACGTGGCGCCGGTCGAGCAGCCGGTAGCGCATGCGGCCGACTGTCGGGCGAGCACGTGGCGCCCGTGTTGAGTCCCCATTTTACGCCCGTCCACGGTGGGGACCAGGAGGGTGAGAACGGCGCTTGCAGCCGTTGGCTCGGCGCCGCTCTCGTGGGGCTACAGCGAGTGATCCGGTGGAACTCGGAGGCCCCTCGCGAGGGTCCCCTAGACAATCCGGCGCAAGGCCCGACCCACTGGGGCGATCCATAAAGAATCTTTCCTTACTCGATCCCGCATCGGACCTTGGATCGTCACGATCCAAGGTGCACTGAAGTCACCGCTGGCCGAGTTCCGCGAGAGCGTGAGGTGTGATCCCGACGTGAGTTAAAGCGATTGGGTCGTCCCGCCGACCCAACTAGGCCCGTGAGGCCTCGCCTTGTCCTCACCTCTTGCCCATTTTTTGTCGTGGTGGATATCATCGCCTCTTGCCTTAGGGACCTCGGTCGGGCATAGGTCGGTGTGTGTATCATCGAGTTAGAGAGTTAGGAAATCGAGAGAACGCCACCGGTAGTGGGTTTGTTCTGACCGATCGTGGGTCGACCTGCTTGGGCACTTCCTTTCTTAAATCAAGCACTATTACCAGTAATCGTAGCCGGCGAGGGGCCGTAGTACTTTTTGGTCGAAAAGTTTGGCCGTCTTGGGAGGACCCGACGATTGGTTGTGTCAACTCACCCGCGGGACTCTTGTAGCCCCGAGTGGGGCGGGCGGTTTGTTTGTTATCACGCGCCACTTGAAGGAGTAATACTTGAGTGTGTAAGAAGAAGGTATTCACTTATCTTTCTTTGTGGTTGGCGAGGTTTTGTTCAACGCTGAATCATGGTGCCGGTTTGCCTCGTCGCTTGCTGGCGCCGGCTTCACGCCATCGCCTTCGAAGAGTCGGTCGTCATGAATCTTTGGCCGGGTATCCCGGTAGCCGCCCGTTGGCCGGATCGCCTATAAATAGGCGGAGGGGTGGGCGCTGGGACTTCATTCAGCGACGTTGAGGCCAATTGTCCGACTTGCTTTATGGCTGCCCGCTCTCATTCCGTGCCTAAGGATGAGAACCCACCGATCGATGAGATCGGATCGACTCCTTCAACGAGAGGCGGAGGATGAGGAGGGAGTTGGGGCGCAGTGGCCGCCGTCTTATAGTGGCGGCTTCGTCCGGACGACGGGTTGATCGGAGCTGGAGCGGAGGCGGAGGAGGAGGAGCGAGAGCGAGCGCGATAAGCTTGATCGTCGGCCGAGGGAACCCGCCAGCGCGCTGAGCAATTGGGGGAGAGCTGGCACCGTCCTCCCCCGCGCTCTTCTCTTCCGAGCCTCGGAGTCGATCGCGACATCTAGGCTCAAGGCCGACGATCGTCTGGCCGATCGCCCGTCGCCTTGTGCTCTTCTCCGGCAGCGGCCTCTGTCGGACTTCAAGCTTCCCAGGGGACCATAGGAGTCACGAGGGGCGGAAACTAGGCCGCTTCTTGAAGGTGCGTCCCATGGATCGGGGCTCTCTGCCATGGTTTGACCCGGCTATTTTCTTTGTGTCGTAAGGCAAAAAATTGAGCGGAAGCCGAGGTCAGGCTTGGAGAGGGACGACAATTCAGAGATCAACTCATGCGGGAAGACCCTTAAGCGAGAAAAAGCTTTCTTGGTTTTAGACTTTCTTGTTCCCAAAGAATGTAAATCTTGTCGAATTGGAAGAAAACAAAGGTGTTCGGGTTTTACACGTATTTTCGCTATTTTTCGGTTTGTTCTGGTAAGACATGCCGGGCCATGGTTCTTAGTGCGGGACCAACCGGGCCAAAGGATCGACATGTTCCAGCGTTTCAGAAAAAGTAGGAAAAACGAGTGTTTTAGCGCCGACGTTAGTTCGCCTCGGCAACATCGTATACCATCCTTCGTCTCTTTTTTCCTTAGCGAGATACCATGGCAATCGTGAAATGGGCCGTGAGGCCGTGGTACTCGGCCGAAAGAAAAAAGAAGACCGAACGATCGGGGTGAATAGCGGTTGAACGGGATGTCGACTGAGTGGAAAAAATGCTACGCCGTGAGGCCGGTAAAAAGGTGAACATGGTAATGAACGAGAGGTAGAAAAAGGGCTAAGGGTAGAATCGTCTTAGCTTTTCAATGTTCGGGCGTTTGACAAGATGTTGCCATCGGGATCCTTGAGCCTAAGCGCGGGTGAAGGACCTCACTACGATGAAAGGCCCTCCCAAGGAGGAGAGCTTGTGCTTGCCTTTGTTGGGTGAACCTGGCGCAGAATCAGTCGCCGTGAACGCTCGCCCTCTAACCTTGCCCGGTCGTGGTAGCGCCGCAGTGTCCGTAGTATTTATTGGCCGAGCTTAACAGCGACATCTCGCTTCATCGGCCGGTCGGCAGTCTTGAGACTCGAGCCCCTGTCTCGTTGAAGGCCCGAACCTTTGGGGCGCCGTAGTCCAAGTCAGTTGGTAAGATGGCTTACGCTCAGAATGCCAAGAAGAACGGCGTGAACCCGGTCGGCCAAGCCTGGGTGGTCCGTAAGCTCCAGCACGGAGGTACCTCGCCGCCAACGTCCGCGTACCTCTTGACATCAAGATTCGTGGCTTGAGCCCTTGGAGGATCATGCGTTCGCGGCGCTCGACTTGGCCGTTGCTCGTGGGTGGGCGGCGGCCGCCCTAATCCAGCGGATCTGGAAGTGTCGCGCAGAGCTCGAGAAACTCCTTTCCCCGTGAATCGCGCTCCGGCTGTTTGATGATGATGGAGTTCGGGACTCAAACCCGGTAGACGAGAATGTGCGGATGAAGTCCGGCACTAAGTGATTGTTGTGATCGGCTTGGCTTCTATCCACTTGGTGAACTTGTCATCGCCAACCAACAGTGGGTGAAGCCCCGGGCGCTTTCTTGAAGGGCCCGACGGATCGAGTCCCCCAAACGGCGAAGGGCCAGGTGATAGGGATCGTTTGGAGGGCTTCTTGCGCCGGGAGGTGAGTTCTGCCGAGCGAAGAATTGGCACTTCGTGACGTCCGGATGATCCGTTCGAGTCGGCCACGGCGATCGGCCAAGATAGAAACCTTGTCGGCTTTCCGACCAGGCTCCGTGACCAGCGTGGTGTCCGCAAACCCCGCCGTGGATGTCGCGAGTAGCTCTCTTCCTTGGCCTACCGGGGACACATACGGAGGATTCCTAGGGGCTCCTTACGTAGAGGTCGTTCGCAAGTCTGAAGGATTTTGCCCCGACGAGCGAGGGCGGGCCTCTGGGCCGGTGGTCGTCGAGGAATCAGCCCGGTACGTCGATGAAGGGATTCCTCCAATCGGTGCTGGTCATCCAGGGCGTTGCAACCTGTTGACTCGACCAGCTCACCTTTGTCGGGTAAACGGCGATCGTCTCGGCGATCGGTTGGATGGATGCTTGGTGTAGGTCGAGGGCGAAAATTCCAGCGGGGCCGGCCCTCGAGGCGGACTAGCCAGTGATCGGCCTCCGTTGTTCCGTCTGTAGCTATGATGGAGCTCAAATCCTTTGAACTTCTGCTCCGGCTATGCATTGCCTCGGCGATGGGTACGCCATCCGATCGTCGCGAGGTTCGCAGCCTTCATGACTTGATCGGCGACCGCTTTGAGTCGCCATGCACGCATAACATGAGCCCGGAGGTCGCGGCGGAGACCCGGTAACGAGGGCCTCATACTCGGCGGCGTTGTTGGTTGCGCCAAAAAGTAGCGGATGACGACGAAGCTTGTTCCCGAGTGGTGAAAGAATGACCACCGGCCCGGCTCCGTTTTTGGTGAAGGACGTCGAAGTACATCGCCCAAGATTACGGGGTCTTCGAGCGGAGGTGGGGCACAGGCTTCGGTCCCACTCGGTTTAGCAAGTCGGCTAGAACTTGAGATTTTATGGCGGTCCGAGGGACATAGGATACGTCATGCCCGTTTGAGCTCGAGTGCCCACTGCAATTCTTAGGCGTCAGCGGTTGTGGATGACCTCGCCGAGTGGTAGGGAAGTTACCACTAAAGCGTGGTGCTGGTTGAAGTAATTGTACGACTTTCTTTCGTGATCGAGGCTGCGTAGAGCATCTTCGAATCTGCGGCACGTGCCTTGGACTCGAGAGTACTTCGCTAATGAAGTAAATCGGCCTGGATCTTAAGGACCCGCCCTTCTTCGCTCGCTCGCGACAAGTGCCCGTCTTGGCTGACTGGGTCGTGGCGGCAATGTAGAGTAGCAGGCTCTTACGGCGGGCGACAAAGACCTTGGAGAGGTGGTCAAGAAAACCTTTAAGCGCGTCGAAGCGTCTGAGCCTTCGCCGTCCGGTGAAGTGGTCGGATTTCCTCGAGGAGTTTGTATAGAGGTAAGCTGCCGCCGAGGCGGACGTGAAGCGACTTAGGGCCGCTAGGCATCCGTCGACCTTTGGGCCCCTTTCGAGGTTCCGATCGGCCCCATCCTAAGATCGCTGAGATCTTGTCTCTACCGGCTTCGATGCCGGAGATGATGAAGCCGAAGTAGCTTCCTTGGGTACCTCAAAACGCATTTCTGGGGTTGAGCTTGATGCGAACCGTCGAAGGTTCAGCGAAAGTCTCCTCCGGACGGCCGATGATGTCATTTGGTCTTCCTGGTCTTGACAGCGATGTCGCCGGCGTGACGCTTCGACATTGCGCCGATTCGGAAGCGCGTGTCTGCATACATCTACGGTATGTAGCCCCCGGCGTTTCGCCAAACGGCATTGTCCGCATGTGAAACGAGCCGTGAACTGCGAGTGATGAAGGAAGTTGCGAGCTGGTCGCCTTCTTTCATCGCGATCCGGTGGTACCCTGGTAGGCGTCGGAAAGGATGTGGATTCGCACCTGCGTGGAGTCTACCATTTAGTCGATGGGCGAGGGAATGGATCTTTCGGACATGCCTTGTTGAGGCTTGTGTAGTCGACACATTCTCCATTTCCCGATCTTCTTTTTACAAGCGAGGTTTGCTAACCACTCTGGTGGCGAACTTCTTTGATGAACCTGCGGCCAAGAGCTTGGCTATTTCTCTCTCCTATGGCCCGCAGCGCTTTCGCTTAAGTCGAAGCAGAGCGGGCGATCGGGTTCAGACCAGGCCCGGATGTTCGAGGGAGTGCTCGCTGACTTCCCTCGGGATCCCGGCATGTCGAGGGCTTCCATGCGGCGTCGGTTGAGTGTGAGGAAGTCGGCGAAGCGCTTTCCTATTTAGCGGGTAGCGTGGTCCCGATCCGGCCGAAAGCGGTTTTGGTGGGTCCCTTCGGTCGACCTCGATCGTCGTGTCCTCGGCGGACTTGAAGGAGCCCGGTCCGGACAGAGCTCGAGCGGGAGGCGGGTTTGGCTCGAGGCCGGCGAGCCTTCGGTGGATCTGGCGACGATCAGCCGAGGCCAACTCCAGAATCGTCTTTCTCGTAGCAGGCGAAATAGCTGGAAAGACGCGATTCTGATGATCACCCCATGCGGCCGGGCATCTTCACCAGTAGGTGTAGTTGGGGATCGCCATGAACTTCTCGCGTAGCATGGTCTCCCCAGGATGGCGTGGTAGGAGCCGGGAAAATCCACGACCTCGAAGGTGAGGGTCTCGGTGCGGAAGATTAACGGCTCCGTGACGGCAGGTCGACCGCCTCGAGCTGCGGCCTGGCGGCCGAGGAACGACGCCGTGAAAGGGTGCTCGCGGTCGAAGGCTCGGCGGGATCCCCATGGCGTCGAGTGGTCTCAACGTAGCGATGTTGGGGCTAGCTGCTGATCCATGAGCACCTTAGTCGAGCGCTTTGTTCCCACGATGGGGTCAATGACGGCGGGTACCTCGTCAGTTGCGGGGCGTGGTCGGGTAGTGGTCGCGGCCAAAGGTGATCGAGGACTCACCACCGAAGGTATTTAGGTACTGGTGGGCTTACGCCGAACACCTCTCGGCAGGCGAGCTTGAGCGCCTCCGGTCGGCGTGGCTTGCCCGGTCGCCGAAGATCATGAGGCAACCGTCGGTCTCGGGAAGCCGACGCCCTCTCGATCTCGGTGGTGGTTGCCAGTCTTGCCTCTTTCCTTTGCCCCGTGGCATCGTGGGGTTCCGGAAGAAAACGCTCAGGACTTCGCAGCATCCGATACTTGTGCCTCGACGGGTATCCGTGGTTGGGACACGTACTCTCCATCGCCTTCTCGAAGTGGTCGGGGTTCTTGCGGCTTTCCGGACCGGCCCAGTCGGTAGCATAACCAGGCGGTCCTGCGGACCGCTTGCCGTGGCGCCGCTTGTCGGGCGGTCGGAGGAGGGCTGGGCTAGGTGCCGTCCCGCCCGACTTCCTTTGTCGAAGATGACATCTACGGCCTCCTCGCTCGAGGCGTGGTTGGTGGCAATGTCCAGAGTTCCTTGGTGGTCACGGGCTTCACACCCCAGTTTATGGACCAGGAGTCTTGGAAGTAGTGCCGTAGATGAATGCCCCTACGACACGCCGCGGATGTCGTGGAGCTCGTTGCATTGTTGGAAAAACGCCGGATGTAGTCCGGAGGTTCTCCCTGGGCCGCTGCTTTTCAGTCCCGAGAATTCCGTCGCTTGTAGGTGCCCTGGAAGTTGCCAGCGAAGTGGTGCTTTGAGGTCGGCCCGATCCCGGATGATTGGCGGGCGGATATTCGAGCCATGCCCGGCCGAGATCCGCCAAGTAGATGGGGAGGTATTGGATGACAAAAGGTCGTCCGTCGCTCACCGACATCTTGAGCTTAATCTCCACCACACTCGGGTTTGTAGCCCTAAGATTTGGCTATGTTGGCGGCGTCGGAATCCTGGCCGGGGAACCGCTACCGCGTGAATCCCCTGGCGAGAATGCCCGTCCCGGCCATCGGGGCTCGGTCTGATCACGCCATGAGCGTGTATCGACGTCGACCGGGTCGGTCGTTCCTCGTTCTGCGTTTGGAGGGTGGTGCGGCGTCGCGTTCGTCCCCCAAACGTTGGTGCACCGGTGCGCGATGCCTGGGAGTTGTCCTGAAGGTGACGCCCTTGTTTCGCTTCGACGGCCTCGGATGGCGCGCGCGCGGGACCATCCGAAGAGGCGTCGGCAGCTGCCGCGATCCGTGGCCATACGCTGTCGCTGCCGTCCGCTTCCACCAGGCCCCGGAGGTTCTCGCGGGTAGCCTTTGGCTGCGCGGATCGCCTGGCTTTCGGGGAATGCCGCGGAGCATTGCCGGGCGATGTTTTGCTAGCGTGGGGAAAAAGCGGATCGTCTGGCCCCTAGCTACCGTGGTGGTGGACTGGCGTCTTGTGGCCTCGCCGCCAGTGCGAGTGGAGGGCGGCACGCCTGCTCAGTCGACTGGCTCGAGCTTGTCGGCTTCGGCCTTTTGAGCCTCCAGCTGTCCGTCACCGTGAAGGTCCCTGGCGAGTGATCTCCTCGGTGTGTTGGCGGAGAGTCTTTGGCGTGGCCGGTAGCGGCGCTACCGGCGGTGTCGGGTCGCTAGCGTGGTTCGTTTCTTATCTCTTCCTCCGCTAGAGCCGTGGTTGGTCCGGAGGAGTTGTCAGTGGTGGTCGTCCGGGTACATGGCCGACCATTGCCCACGGCGAGGTCGCGGTCTGCGACCGCCATCAAGCCGACGCCTCCGCGCACGCTTGGGGTGATGGGGCCTCTGGCGTGCAGCGTCGGGGTCGTCTCTGGGACCTCGAGCCGAGGTCTCTAAGGCCCAGTGAGGGCGTCGGTGGTCCTCGCGGACACTTGCCCGGAGTATGGCGGGGCGATCACTATCTGTCCCGCCGTGGTGGTACGGAGCCGGTCGAGGCCAAAGCGGATCGCCTTCTCCGGCATGGCGATGCTCTGAGAAAGAAGGGAACCGTCGAGGAAGCCAAGCGGGAAAAATGGCGGTGACGCTGCATGGGAGCCCTACTGGCGCGCGCCAACCGCTTGTTTGAGCACCGGCCAATGAATTTGTATAGGTAAGAGGGTGCACGCTCCCTCTCCTCGGCTTACTCGGGTGAGCACAAGATGTATACATCGGTTGGTGAAGCGTCCCTACTCCGATTCGTGTGGGTTTGATTGTATTGATTCCTCGGTTCTCCGTTGTCTTATGCTCGCTCCTCCCCTTTATATAGGCGAGGAGGGAGGTTACGTTGCTTAAAAAAAAAGAGAAAAGATCGGTTTTAGCCGCGCTGCAAGTGGCGGGGTCGATGGGGCTTGCGGCTCCCTTCTGCCTACTGGGCCAGTGCTTCTGGCCGTAGTTGCTTCTTGCCGCTCGTAGTAAATGCGAGTAGGGGACTTGTGCCGCATTGCGTCATCAATATTACGGCCAGCATTTAATGCGCTCGACATAATAAATGCTCGCCGCTTCTTGAGGATTTCGCTGACTTGGTCATGGTTTCGGTTTTCCTCGTAGTGGCTTTGGGCCACGACCGCTGGTTCGCCCATAGCGCCTTTCCGACGTGGGGTACTCCATGGCCTGGGTACCCGTCACTTAGCTTCATTAACCGAAAGCACGGCGTATTCGAATTCCATTGATTAGACTCTGCAGAGCTGCTCAGCTTTACCCACAAGATATCTGCGATCGTTAATGCCACGTACGAATCACATGCAACTTAAATGCATGCGGCCGAGTCGAGACCATTACAACCTTTTGATTGAACATCCCTATGGTAGCTCCTACCTGATAGGTCCTTGGGCCTACTGTTCTTGGGACCCTACTGGCCAAGGCAGGAAACATGCTCCAATACTGAGTGGGTACCTACCATTGTGAGAACTGACGAATGGCGCCTCAACGTTCATTCCCGTTCCACCCCACCAATCATTCCCCTGCCGAGAATGCTGCTCCCCATTCTCCTTTCGAGAATGGTACCACCATGTAAGTATTTCTAAGGGACGAACAATGTATTGAGCTATGTTGAGAAATGGTTCAACTGAACTGACCGGTCCCAACTTGTGGTTGAGTGGAAACTTAAGTTATTTAGTTTGCTCAATGGGGTTTATTCCTTATATTGCCAGAGATCAAGCCATCCAATCATCCACAAACCAATCTGGTACCTGCTCGTACCAGCCACCGAACCATACATGGCTTCACGTCATCAGTCAGGGATCAGACTCACATCTACCTCGTGGTTAATCCAATACCGTCCCCTTGACCGTAGCACAATTTTCAATACTCCGAGTCAACTGCTCACCATAATTTCATTTCTCATTTAAAGATTCTGAGTGAGACAACTATAAGATATCTACGGGGTGTGTATAATCATTAACTAGGGTTAATCAAGGTTTAATAGGGTTCATCAATGTCAAGGAGGCTTATCGCAAAACTAGGTATAGCTAAGTTGCATGTCATTCTAAACTAGCGATTTTTAATATTTTAACATACAATTAAAGTAATACGATAGAAATTAAATAATGTAATATTAGAAATAATTTAGATTCAACATGATCAAGGGCGCGCGGCTTGCTTGACTGGGCTGAGGGGTCATCTAGGGCGTAGAGACTGTAGTCGTACTCGGCTCTTATCTGGTATGGCTCCTGCTGTGGCAACTGCTCGGGCTCCGAGTACTGCGCGAACGTCGGATCTAGCGCAAACGAACGAAAAACGGTAAATGAATGGTAAACAAAATGAAAACGACGAGTGAAAGCGAAAACCGAAAACAGACGAAAATGAAAACGAAAACCGAAACGAAAAACAAAAATTGAAAAATGGGTTGGAGGAGATTGAAGGGCAACCTAGGCATTTCGGGAATTTTGGAAGCTTCAAATGGCGGAACAGAGGCTATTTTTGGACTCAGTGGCACGAGACGGTCAAGATGGGTTCTGGAATTTTTTTAGGAAAATATGGATTTTCTTCTGGGTTTTTGAATTATTTTTAACTGAAAATTAAAATAAAAGGAAAAAGAAAAAGGAATTTGAAGTGGGATGCACAGTAAAAGCAATTCCAGCCCACGGCCCTGTTGCGCACGCGTCCTGCTGGCCGAGTGGGCCGGCCCACGCGGCAGCCGGCAAAGTGAGCCACGCTGATGGCAGGCGCTAACGATGGGCTAGGTCGGGGCTAACGCTGGCGGCGGCAATGGCGAGTGGGACCGAGTTGGCTGATGGCACGTGTTTAACCGATGAGTGTGCCCGGGCAGTAGAGAGATGTGAGAGGGCGTGAGGGTTAGGGTTCGGGGGAGGGGGCATGCCGGCGGCGGCGATTCGGCGGAGCGGCGAGGCCGGAGGGTGGCGCTGGCGCTGGGGACGAAGGGGTAGGGGGAGATGTTCTAGGGTTAGGGCTTGGCTCGGGGAGTGAGGGCGGCGGCCAGCTCGGGGCTGAGCGGCGAGGCCAGAGGGGAGAGAGAAACGGCTTAGCGCTGGGGAAGAAAACAAGGGGGCGAGGGTGCTCACCGGAGAAGGAGGGGGATGGGCGAGTGGGAGTGGAGCTCGGAGGGGGGGGGGAGGGGGGCTATATATAGCGGTGGGGGAAGAGAGAGAGGGCGCGGAGGAGGGGCATGGCCGGCGGACTGGGAGAGGGGAGGCAGGTGAGCGGCCGACATGGACGGGGGCGTGGCCGGCGCAGGAGATGGGCGCGGCGCAGGAGGGAGCCAAGGAGGAAGAAGGCCTAGGCAAGAACCAGGTAAACATCAAATCCAAAATGAACTTCGATTTTGAAGTTCCTTTCAAAAATTTTAGGGTCATTTCAGTTATGTTGAGAAGCTGGACACAATAGATAAGTTCCAATTCGGGTTCTCAAGGTATGTTGATGACTTTGCGTGAGTGCATTTGGAGAAGGAACTGAATGTAAAGGAGAAAACTCTAGATGGCGTGTTCTAGATGGAGGTCAGCTTTGATGCAGCGTTTCATGAAGCTAGCAGGCGTAGTAGCTGATAGGGCCTTGTGATCCGAAATCCTGATGGTGATCTGAATATCTGATGGCAGCTGGACCTAAACATTTGGAGAATATGCACGATGATTTACTCATTTACTGCATGCGATAGTAAACGATTTAATTGTGCGTCCATTATAAAGTACTTTTTCCCATCATAAATAGTTGTTGTTTAGACATATTATAATATATTTATAAAATCTAATAAAAATCATACTATTATAGACGTACTTTTGGAGATAAATCTACATATACTATTTTCGTGTATCCAATTTAAATATTTTAAAAGATACAAATAATCCTATTTTCAAAAGTTTAAACACATCTATATTCAAAATTATTATTTGTAACACGAGGGAGTAGCAATGTTTAGTATTAAAAAAATCGAATGTTGCCTTTGAAGTAGGGATGAAAACGGATCGGATAGTTTCCGACCGATCTGGATAATTTTCGGATACGGATTCTGTCGGATCGGATATTTGTCGGATAGTATCGGATCGGATACGGATACGGATATTTTTTGTCGGATACGGATACGGATTCGGTAGCTCACTATCCGTCGGATACGGATACGGATTCGGATAATCCGGATAGTGATGGATCGGATATCCGGATATACATGTGGGCTGGGCCAAGCTACTATTTTGGCCCAAAAAGATTACTAAATTTTAACTTATTTTCTAATTTAATTAATCCATAAATCAAGTTTCAATTATTACAATTAGCAAACTAGCTCCAAAAATTATGAATTTTTTTGATAAAATTCCTAACATAGTCTATAATTTTTTAAAAAAATTATTTTAAAATTTTATCATATTTTAAATTTTCTAAAAATTCAAAAATGGTTGTCTTTAATAGGAAAATATTTTAAATAAGTAGCTAAAATGCATAAAAATTTATAAAATACATAATTTATTATTTCAAACATAATTTAACAAATAAATCAAATCTTGGGGTCATTAAATGTAAGTGTTATATATGTTTTCTAGAGATATGGTAATTAAGTATTATCAAACTTTTTGCGTGTTCTATATTTGTTTCCATTTGTATATCTGAGCAAGGATCACCTTTATTTTGTGTTTTGATCTACATGTATGATGAATTAATCGTATGTACGTGATGAACCAAGTCTTATATAATTTTGTTTGCAACATGGTATCTAACTATTGTCTAAATGAATGAAAATGCTTATATTTATTCAATTTTCAATAATGTTTTTAATAAAATCAACTAGTTATGTGTTTTCTTTGATTTTTTATGTACAATCTAAGGGATTATCATGTTCCGATAAATATTCGTATCCGATTCGATTCGTATTCGATCCGTATCTGTATTCGATATTATCCGTATTCGTATTCGTATCCGGACTATCCGTATTCGTATCCGAATCCGAGAAAAAATATGAAAACAAATATGGTAGAGCCATTATCCGTCCGTATCCGATCCGTTTTCACCCCTACTTTGAAGAAAGCTCGCCCAACCTGCAATGAAAAAGCCACGGTCTTCAAGACAGCACGAATCACGGCGCACATCCAACGGTCTTAAGCAACTTAAGCAAGCAAACCCGGCCGCCAATCGAGCTAAAGATCCCCTCCCGACTTGACTTAAACACCTCGCCTACCAGGCTACCACTAGGTCCACTACCTTTCTCTCGCCAATTCCTCCTCACCCGACGCGTCGCGGTTAGGGTTTGCTCCAGCCACGAACCCTAAACCCCACCACTCTCCTACCAGCAGCGGCGATCCCTACTAGGTAATATAGTTGCCGCGCTTCGCCCCCCGCTTCTATCGGGAGCTAGGGTTTCGCTGTTCTCTGAGCTCCGTTAGGGTGGTTGCCGCAGCAGGTGGTGCCGTGGTGGTGGCGGCGGCGGCGGCTGCATGGCGGGGTACGGGGAGGAGAACGAGGACGCCATGAATGGTTACGAGGAGGAGGAGGAGGAGGTGGAGGAGGTCGAGGAGGAGGTGGACGAGGAGGAGGGGGACGAGGGGGCCGACGCGGCGGCGGAGGGGAGGCGAGGCGGCGGCGGAGGTGAGGGCCTTGGTAATGGCGAGGATGGCGGCGAGGAAGGGAGGGACGCGGCTGCGGGTGGTGGCGATGCATCGGGGTGAGTTCCTTGGGCTTTAGGTTTTGGTCTGGTCTGTTGGATTGGGTGAGTTTGGGCTAACTGTTTTGGTTTGGTGCATCCGTGTATGCGCTTTTGCAGGAAAATTTTCGTCGGGGGTGTAGCCTGGGAGACAACTGAAGGTTGGGAGTAGCAATTCTTATGTGGGATTCTCCTAAATAGGATAAGATTTTAATAATGTCAGTAAAATGTTGCAGCTAGATGATTGCAAAAGTAGAGTATAATGAAAAAAATAGCTAGTTGCAGTAGGCACATAAAAGAGAATCCAGGGCAACATTTTGCATTGAAAAGATATACTTTTGTGATGTTCATGACTCGTGCATTGGATTGCATGATTCACTTGAAATACCACATAGCTTCGGTTAGGATCAACATATGAAAAAGGCATTGCGAACTGGGAACTAGTACTGCATTTTAATTTTGTAAGAAGCAAGCTTGTAGTATATTTCAATAATAAATTTCAGCAATAGAATTTAATGAGTTTAGCTAACTTAGTATACGAATTTCAGAAACATAAACATTGATACGTGCACTTAGGAGTTAAGGCTAGATGCTATAACAATCTTTGTCTGGTTATCATGTTGGTTTGTGCTATTTGAGTTACCCCGCTCCATGTCAGTTTACATTTACTCTTAGTGAATTTTTTTAAGTGAATTCATTTGTCAAAAGCAAAAAATGGGTTAGACAGCAGAAATGTTCTAGGTATTCGACACACAGTTTTCTTTTGTTCTTAATTATTAGTGCATTTCTTATTTCTTGCTGATTTACTAGCTTGCTTAGGTGCAACATGCATTTTCATTAACGATGCCATCATGAAGAAGTTACTTTATCTGCCCTGTTTCTTGTAATCATCCTATCTCATCTAGTTACTGAGAATTTAGAGTCTTGAATATATATCCTTTGCCTGATGCAGGCTAGGATTTCAATTCAATTTATCATCTTTGGTGGGTTGGCAAGAGTACTATACTACTATGACATGCTTTCTAAGTTTACTTTTCCAAAAACGCATAAATGATATAATCAATAATTGTGACTGAGGTGTGTATGGGCAGGCATGTGTTTTGACTCTTGTTCAGAAGCTGAAATGCTTGCATTGCATTTAGTTTTTTAACTTGGAAAGGGAACTTACTTCCATTTAAATGACAATTAAGCGGAGAACATGTCTCACTGTGTAGGTTTCCATAATAATATATTTTCAGTTATTGATGCTCTAAGGTTGAGCTGGTTCATATGGTGGTCCAAATGCTTGTACTGTATCTCCCTTAGTCCCTTTCAAATTTTCTGTTAATGCGCCTTTTCATTTATTTACATGGGACTGGGAGCCTGATCATAGGAGCATCATGGACGTAATGTCACAGTGATTAGTTTGCAGTCTTGCAAGGGGTGCTGTGCTGTAGCTTTTAACTAGACTTATCTTCACAGGTCCACAGATGATTTTTTTCATTAATGATATTCTGTTCTCTAGTTGTATGTGAACCTGTTATTACTTATTAGGCATGTACCTCTTGAAGTTTACCCATTTTGTTGTTTCAAACTTTTGAGCTGGGTGGAGCTTAACAACAGTAAAAATAAATAGTAGAATCTGGACAACTGATTTCTATAAGAACTCAGGGATTCATAGGAGAATAGTTGTCAAATATATAGTGTTTAGATACTTTTGTTCTGAATATTTTTTGCTTGCCTGTGAAATTCATTTGTTTAAATTGGCATTCTTATGCCTTTTCTGTTTGTATGCAGAAACATTCACCAAACATTTTGAGAAATATGGAGCTATCACTGATTCTGTTATCATGAAGGATAAACATACTAGGATGCCTCGTGGATTTGGATTTGTAACATTTTCCGATCCATCTGTGATCGACAGTGTTCTGGAGGATGACCATGTTATAGACGGAAGAACGGTAAGACCTCTGTGTTAACAGTAAGGTGGAGGTTCTTCAATTGTGTCACATCAGCAACCAAAAGTTGCAAACTTGAATAGAAGTATGTTCTTACTCACGATTTTTTATTTATTAAGGTTGAAGTTAAAAGGACTGTCCCTAGAGAGGAAATGTCATCGAAAGATGGTCCTAAAACAAGAAAGATCTTTGTTGGTGGTATTCCACCGTCTCTAACTGAAGGTAGTTATCAAATCAAAGTGTTTTCTTTTTGCAAGCAAAAAATATTTTAGTGTAGATTAAATTCATAATAAAGTCATAATCACTTGAACACTCAAACATTTACAAAAATTGAGTCTTGAATATATTTGATTCACGTGCTAAACGTTACTGAAATGAATCTTCCAGATAGGTTAAAGGAGCATTTCTCCTCATACGGGAAGGTGGTCGAGCATCAGATTATGGTGGACCATAGCACTGGGCGTTCACGAGGCTTTGGCTTTGTCACCTTCGAAAGCGAGGACGCTGTTGAAAGGGTTATGTCAGAGGGGAGAATGCATGATCTTGGAGGGAAACAGGTTGATCTTGTTTTCATATTTTCTATGATAGTTAATATTTTTTGACATTCTTGCAATTATTAGCTTCAGATAGCAGATATTATAATTGGGTGTTGTTAATGGCTTGATTTTATTATTCACTTAATTTTTTTGTTAGCCTGAGGATCTGGTATTCTGTTTCTCTACTATTTGAAGTTTGAACACTGTTTATGCCACGCTCAACCATGTCAATAAGTTCGGTGTTAAAATGGTACTCCGGCAGCACGTGGTATTGTCGATATGATGGGTTGTTTTTGAGTATCAAGCAAGTTTTAACTTACAAGTGTGTTAAAGTTCACTTTTATTGGAGCTCATATCTTCATGGCACTTTTTTGGAGACAGTGCTATACTGCTATGTCTATAAATGGCAAAGGGGTGACCTAGAATGCCTGCAGTCAAGCTATTTTCACTTTGACCGACAATATCTTTATGAATTTCTAAACCGGTCATATGAAAATGCTATAAGTATATTTGTGTTGAAGAATACTTTCAGTATTGTAATTTCATTTGATTTTACAAATATATTACAGTAGAAATTGGTGGTCAAAGTCATATTTTGGTGACCATGTCATTGTCTAAAACGACACTTGTTGAAGATTGCCTTTAAAAATCTTTACATGATTTTGATCTGGACTTTCAAGAGTATTGCTTGTGCAGTGCTTGCATGACCCCTTTCCCGGCTGCTGTTCTTTTTTTGAATAACATCAACAAATTCTCTCATGATCAAGTTACAACCTAAGATCTATTGACTATATTATGTTAACTAACTATAATAATAGTACTCCTTTTATTATATCGACTAGAGTAAAATCCTACCACTGAAGCAGTAGCTGCTCTTGTCAGTGTGCAATTACTTGCCTATTCTGTTGCATGTAATTTTAGATTTTGAGCTATGTAATTTCTTTGCTTGCTGAACCTCCTTATGGCATGTAATATGTCACTTCTGATATAGAATAACCTCGTGATGGCATGTTATGGTGCAATTGTTGTAAAGGTCCATGCACACACACAGGGTGAGCTTTTGCGCTCTGACATACAAGATAAATGATCCTGGCTGCATCTATACATTTGTCATCTGCTAAAATGATTTACCCTAACACTTCATGATACTTTCCCAGTGAACTGCTTAGATGGCACAACCTTTTTCCTACTAAACTTTCCTGATTAATTCAGGATATCTGTCACAAAGCCTTTACATAAATTTAAGGGCTATTTTGGTTTGTCTCGTCTCTTCGACACACAACATGCTCTTACATTTGTTATTTTGGAGCTAGTAGTTAGATGCACAATTTTATCTCTTAATTGAGAGTATTTGGTTGCCAATTGCATAACTCTAATTTTACAAGTTTGAAGTATTACTGGAAGTAAACTTGAAAAATTGTTTTGACAACTTGTCCACCTGTTTTGTAATTTTGCAGGTTGAAATAAAGAAGGCCGAACCAAAGAAACCAGGTGGGGGTGATTCCAGCTCTAATGGGAGATATAGCCATGGCGGTGGTGGTTCCCGTAGTTCTTACCGTGGTGGTGGTAGCGGTGGAGGCAATTCTGGGAGCAGCAGCAGTGGTGGTGGCTACGGATATGGAGGTGGCGGCTATCGATCAACTGCTGCTGCTGTTGCTGCCTATTATGGTAGTGCAGGAATAGGATATGGTGGCTATGGTAGAGGGTATGGATACGGAGGTAATGCTGGCTTTGGGTCAGGTTTTGGCTCGGGTTATGGTGGTTCCATGTATGGAGGTCCATACGGTGCCTATGGGGCCTACAGTGGTGCGTACGGAGGTGGCGCATATGGTGCACCAGGCGGCTATGGTGCAGGAGGTTATGGTGGTTATGGGGGTGCTGGAGGTATGGGCGGTGGTGGGAGCGGTGGTGGTCGAGGCTCAAGCAGATACCACCCGTATGGAAAATGAGCATAGATTGATAGCGGGTTCCTAGGATCTGATAATAATTCTATACCTTCCCCTCATTTCTGCTACGAGGAGTTCAACTTGTTGAATCAGTGGCATCAGAACTTTTTTTTGATACTTTGCATTGCACTGTATCCGGTAACAAGGGTGTAGATTCTAGCCGCTGAACCCTGAATCACCCCGAGACTTTCTGTAGAAGCTACAGCTAAAACCGTGTTGTATTCATTAGTTTACTATGCAGCATTTGAACCCTTAAAACCGAACCGAACTTTGTGGTAGGAACAATATATGTGTGATGGAACAATGTATTGCGATGTAACATTCTCTCAGAGCAGCTAGCTGTCGTCATCTGTTCTTGCATGTAGGGAGATACGCTCCTGAACAAGGATAGAAATCCTGGCAGGGTGAATTTTTTTTTTAAAAAAAAATCAAATTGATATAGTGATTTTGAAAATTTCGCTGAAATTTAAGGTATTTTGACCGGATGTGATTCAAAATCGATTGGATTTGCTTGTTAACAAGCAACTGTCCTTGGTCCAGATGGTCAGAAATTTTGGTTTCGACCGAGTGGTCGGGTTCGAGTTATGGTGGCTTCCTCCTTTTTTTTTTTTTTTTTCTTCTTCTTCTTCCTTTTTGTCCTTTATTTGCGTTTGCACAAAGGAACCGTCTAGGAATGCTGTGCTCGCTTGCACCAACGGCAGTCTCATGGCTTCATAAAGGAAGAACAATTAGCATTTAGTAATCAGCTAGGCTATTAGACTGACATTCTCAAGCCAACATTCAATCTTAACTACACTATCTTCGATGCTGAGTTGCATAGTTAAAGGCTTTCATTCACTTGGAGCTCCCCATCTCTGCATGCTTTTTGTGTCGGTTCGGTCAAAAGAACCGATACTGATAGTTCTCTATTTGTATTAGTTTTTTGTTGCAAGTTGCAACCGATAGGACTACTATTCATATCTCTATCGGTTATTGTTTAGGAGCAGCAATACAACAAGCGATATCTCTATCGGTTCTTTATCAGAATCGATATAAGAGATTAGATATTCTCTACTAGTTTGCAGGTGAGCATCTGTTTAGAGATATAAGAGATTCTCTATCGGTTCCTCAATCAGGCAGTTGAGCATTAGTTCAAAGATATAAGAGATTTTCTATTGGTTCCTCAATTAGGCAGTTGAGCATTTGTTTAGAGCATTTTTTTGTGGGGACTAGCTAGCAGTGAGCATATAATACATTCAAATATTTTTGCAAAAAAACTTAAGAGGCATTTTATAGCATGGTTGGGACTAGCTAGTAATGAGCATATAAGACATTCAAACATTTTGCAAAAAAGTTAAGAGGCATTCTACCGAAATCTCGGAAATCACGGTGTCAGAATTTTATAAATTCGCTCGCGTGTGATCATAATATAAAATTTTTAGAAAAGCTTAATCACTGTCTTAGAACCCTTATATAAAAGTTTTAAAAATTTAAACTTTTTTTAGTTGCTCAATCAAATATATGGAAGCAATACATGTAGCACCATAAGGCTTTTATCAGGACAGTAGCACCATCATAATTTTTAAAAATTCCCCAAGCTTGATCATCATTTGGAAATTTTATGAAAACATTAGTGATGCATCAGGACGATCCATAATTTTTTTTTAAATTTTCTAATGTGCTTTGAACCATTTTTCATTCGGTTGAAATTTGCCACTCAGCCTTTAGTAACACTGTCCAAATTTTCAAAAATTCCTCAAGCTTGATCATCATCTGAAAATTTTATGGGAATATTATGGATGTGTCAGAACCATCCACAAAAATTTTCAAAAGTTTTTAATGTGGTTTGCAATATTTTCTATTCGGTTGAAATTTGCTAATTAGTCTTTTATCAGGACAGTAGCACTGCTAGAATTTTCAAAAATTCCTCAGGCTTGATCATCATCTCAATTTTTTTTTATGAGAATATTAGTGATGTATCAGAACGATCCACGGAAAATTTTAAATTTTTTTGACACGTTTTAGACCAATTTTTGTTCGGTTAAAAATCACCGATATCGGCAAATCTTGGTAAAAAAAAAACGGATTTGAATTTTGCTTTTTGGATTTCGTCTAAAATAACAAGATTTTGCTAAAAATTTGGATTTCGGAGGATGACGAGATGAGAACCGAGAATGAAATTTGGAACTTTGCTCCTCAAGGGTTTGACCTGTTCTTCTAATTGGTTAATTCGGTATCTTGATTGCATTATGATCTTCAGATGCTCGTACAGTCATTGCAGCGCACCGGTGCTCCCTGAGGATGCGTCACCAACTCCTCGAGTTAATCTGTACCTTGTACGGTTGTACCACCTCCTTGGCTCCTTGCATTTCCGGATTCAGAAGCACTGCCGTCAATAGCGATTGTTAATTTTAGCCTCCTTTCTGTTTGATCGCGTATAGATTGATCCCGTGCGACGGGGTTTCAAGATTTATCCCTGATCACACGTAAAATCTCGACATTGTCACTGCCGGAACAACCTTGGACTTCGCCTCGAAGGCGCTCGTCAGATTTGAATACAGGTGCCTACCAGGATAATTAAACGAGTAGCATTGCCACTGCAATGCAAGTACTTCCGAATTTACCTCGTTACTGTTGAGAGATTCCATGACATGCAAACAGGGACGACACGAGATCGCTGCGTGCAAGTGCGACGCCGCCCCTGCGCAGGCAAAGGTTCTAAGGCTTTTCTCTAATTTAAAAAGTTAAAAGCCAAAATTTAAATAAATTAGTGGTTTTTTAACTAGACTTTTTAAAATGCTATAAACCTCTAGATAACTAAAAGGCAAAAACCATAGGAGAATAGCATTTTTGCTTAGCAAGGATCTATTTCGAATCAATATCACTAAATTTAAAATGAAATTACCTATCTATATTATGTATAAAAGTGAATTGCTTAAACAAAAAACTAACTTCAGCTATAAAACTGGTTTCAAGCTACAAACAAAATCCTAACCTAGACAAACGGAGCAAAAGTCGAACGCAACTAGTCTTGGACGCCACGTCTGGTCCGGTCCACGCGGCTCGCCCGTCATGGACAACTCATGGTGTCGACACCGCTGCTCCACATCCAGGCTCCCAGCGTTGTCCGCATCCACGCGGACCACGCCCACGGTAAAGAAAGTCAATTCGAACCCCGACTCTGGGGCCACTGATCCCCGGGTCCCGCCTGGATGCCTCTGCGTCTCCATCGTCACATCGTACGTTGAGCCGGGGCCCACCTCACTGCTGACTCGCCGTACGATCGCATCGGAGGGCGGCGGGGCCGCATGACGACATCGTCGTTGCGCGCCGCCCGTACGCGCCGATGTGGAGATGCATGCGTTATCATGTGTCTGCTTCCCTCGCATGCAGGATCGCATCTCAAAAGGAATTGCAGATGCGCGCAGTGGCCGCGCGCGCGCTCGTGTGTATATATTCACATGTACATACCGGCGATACCGCATAGTAGCAATCGGATCGAATCCAGTAATCAATCGATTGTTCCAGACACCAGAAGAAGAATTATCAGCTCAGCAATGGCGTTCTTCGAGGTGAGAGCATCTTCCTCGCTGCGTCTGTCCGCCTGTCGCGTTCTCCTTATCAGCTCGTTTATCTTGTTGCTGTTTTTCCTTCTATTATTTTAAATTTTTAGTGTTTTTCCCCCTTGATTTTTCTCTCGCCTACAAGTTTGTACAGCAACGCCGGATCGCGAGGCGAAATCGTAATTCTGCGCCTTGTTTTTGTGCCGATTCGAAGGTCTGATTCGATTCTCGCGTTGCTGTGATCGCAGGAAATGGAGTCGTCGTACGTCCCCTACCTCCGCGCCCGTCTGCACCAGTTGGCAGGTAGGCTTAAGCGGGGGATTTTTGGATTATTTTTGCACTGAACCCCTCGTGGGAGCTCGTAATCCTGAAACTTGATTGATGATGCGTGGCAGCGTCCGTCTCGGCGGCGAGCTGCGATGCGGCCGCAGGCGGCGACGAGGTGTGCCGCGACGAGGCCGCGGCGATGCGGCTCAAGATGGTGGCCGTCGTGGCCATCCTCGCCGCGGGCGCGGCCGGCGTCGCCATCCCGCTCGTCGGCCGCAAGCGGCGCGGTGGCGGAGGAGGCGAGTCTTCCGGCGGCGGGATGTTCGTGATAGCCAAGGCGTTCGCGGCGGGGGTGATCCTGGCCACGGGGTTCGTGCACATGCTGCACGACGCGGAGGGCAAGCTCTCGGACCCATGCCTCCCGGCCACGCCGTGGCGGCGGTTCCCCTTCCCGGGCTTCGTCGCCATGCTCGCTGCGCTCGGGACACTCGTCGTCGACTTCGTCGGCACCCACTTCTACGAGCGCAAGCACCGCGAGGAGGCCGCCGCCGCCGTGGCCAGTGCTCGTGATGAGACGACGGCGCTGCTTGAGGACGGTGCGCTCGCGGGGATCACCGCGGCGGCCGGCGAGGGGAGGAGCGGGGCAAGCGAGAAGCAGGACACCATGCACATCGTCGGCATGCGCGCGCACGCGGCCGCTCACAGGCACAGCCATGCGCACAGCCACGGCGCGTGCGATGGAGGAGCGGTGTACGACGGCCGCGGCCATGGCCACGACGAAGACCCGTCCCAAGCTCGTCATGTGGTTGTCTCACAGGTACGGATAGTTCAATTATCTTTCTATGCAAGTTAGTTAAGTAGAAGTGGCTGAAGTGCACTGTAGTCGTGTGGATTGATGCATATGATATAATAAAACTTTCTTAGTTTGCTTATGATTGAGTTCAATAAGCATGCATGCCTACTTCCAGTGCAATTTGCTTTGCTAAGCTATATCTGAATAGGCTTTTTATCATCCTTCAGAGTGTGGCCTATTGGTACTATAATTTTGGTACCTCCTAAGGATGGTACAAAATCTCATATCTGGATGTTAGGATAACTACACATATGAGCATAGATTTGAAATGCGGAGGTAAAAAAGCGCATATCTGAATTTTAGTATAACTACACAGATGAGCAACGATTTGAAATGTGATATCTTGCATGGATGTTCCGAGTTGTAAATCTGCGTAGCATGCTGAATAGTGATTTGCTGTATTGTCGACAAGATCCTGGAGCTGGGAATTGTATCGCACTCGGTGATCATCGGGCTATCGTTGGGCGTTTCGCAGAGCCCGTGTACCATCAAGCCTCTGGTTGCCGCCCTCTCATTCCACCAGTTCTTCGAGGGTTTTGCGTTGGGTGGCTGTATTTCGGAGGTTAATGTCCACTTTCTTTGTGCTATGTGATTAACAATTCCTCACTTGAGGCTAACACTCACGTATGATCTTTCATGTTCATTGTCTGTGAACAAATGCAGGCTCAGTTCAAGAATCTCTCTACGGTCCTGATGGCTTTCTTCTTTGCTATCACGACACCTGCTGGGATCACCGTGGGGGCGGCGATCGCATCGTTCTACAATCCCAACAGCCCCAGGGCGTTGGTGGTGGAGGGCATTCTGGATTCAATGTCGGCCGGTATACTGATCTATATGGCATTAGTGGATCTCATTGCTGCAGATTTCCTTAGCCGCAGGATGAGCTGCAACCCGAGGCTGCAAGTGGGCTCGTATGTTGCCTTGTTTCTTGGGGCCATGGCCATGGCAGCCCTTGCCATCTGGGCTTAGTGTTGGTAGACTTGTGACATAAAAGGCTTGGGAGAAGCTGCTTGGCGTTCAATGCACTAGGAGTTGCTCCCTAGCTTCTTGTACTTCGTGAGGAAGATGGGGATTCCTTTTCTTTTCTTGTTCCTTCTCGTTCATTATTTTGTTTGTTTCGTTCTTTTCATGGTGGTGGGTAATATAAGTCCCTATTTGGGATACATTGTGATGGATAGAGAAGAGAGATGGATATAGTTCAGGGAATAAAGAGTTCTTCTGTTACACCAGTCTTTGCAGATTTACATTCACCGTTGGTGTTAGATATGGGAGGACTTGTCGATCCTTGTGTTACAATGTTTTTAACCTTGCATATGCATCATTGTGAATCCTGGAACTGTTCGAATATTCAATGTCGGGTGCTGTACAAATTGAGAATCGTTATGAACTCACAGCGGACTCTTTGGTGCACCTTCTATCACTGTTTTGGATATACAAAATGTGGGTTACTAATCTTTGTCAATTTGCATGCAAATCTGATGAACAGTACATGTGTGGTAGCAGACATCTTTTGTCCTTTTTTTGGTTTCGTGGCTGCCAGAGTTTACTTAACATTGTTAGTCACTTGATGAAGCGACAAACTTCGTTGATACTGTTATTGCTGAACTGCAGATTCAAGTGTACACCACGTGAATTATTCTTTGATTAGAAATGCATCATATTTTTCTTGATGATTCATGAGCTCATTTAGATTCCACTTAAGTACATCTTATATTTAGTTTGTGTCCATGGTGAAATATCTATCAAGCACTAACTTCATCCTTGTATTACTTGTACTGAACACTTGAACAGGAGATGTTCCCTCTATCGGGTGCTGACTGCTGATGACATTATGCATGCTGTCAACGAAACGAGTAGGCCTTATGATCTGAAGGTTTGTTTGAAGTGCACTTTGTGCTCTCTTGTATGGTCTTCCAGCATTTACAAATACGTTACTTGCATGTAGTAGATCTTATTCATAGACCTTTATAAGATGCCTGTTATTAAATGTTTTGATAAAATGCCACTTTCATACAGCTTTACCACCTCTGTTGCTTTTACTCACCGAAAACAACGCCTCTGTCGCTTTTACTCACCAAAAACAACGGCTGTCCAATAGTTTTATCATTACTCTGACGTACTCAGGTGTTTTTTATCTGTTATATTAGTGATGTTACAGTAGAAGAAAGTACATGTCTCTTAAAAATTTAAACCTCTGATTAGCATGCTGAAGCTCAGTTATGAATAGTTTCTTTTCTTTTCATTTAGTTAAGGTTTGGTCATTATTGTGTAATCTTTTCACTGTCAAATATTTTTTGTCAGTTTATAAAAAAAATCTTTTGTTATTTACATGCTTATCGTTTTGAAACAGTAGTAACATCTGCAGAATCTTCACTAGAATAGTACTTTGTTATCAATGTTCTGTAGTTGAATCCCTTAACCATCGAATAGCAGATAACAGCTATGCAGAACCAAACACCTACTATAAATTATGATGCAAAAGTCGAACTGTTGAGAATTCCATTTTTTACCGCCTTTTCTATGTGCTTTGTGTTCCTTTTTATGCAGCTCTTGTCAACCAGGTTACTGCAAGGCGAGCGTAGCCATGAATCACAAGTTGGAGCTGACCCACATGTGTCGCTCCCTAAAAAATCTTATTGCTAGAGATATTGATGCCTATAGGACTCAAGTCGATCGATGCCGACTGCAGACTATCAATAAAATGGCATGTGAAGCTCGCTCATCAACTAATCAAGAGGCTGTGGTGATACCATCTGTTCTTGAAGCAACCTTTCCTGTCATAACTTCCGCGGACATCAAATCCTTTAAAGCCTGGAGGGCATCTTTGTTGTTCAGAAAAAAAAAGGCCCAGGTCTGTATGTTGTTAACAACTTTGCTCACGCTGCCCATCTATAACCACAGGAAAGCAAGGGAACCGTTTGGGACACGCTACATTGATCAGTTGCAAGTCAATCTGTTGTTGGAAAAATCTGTCAGGCCATTTGGAGAGCAATCAAAATGAAGTGGATCTTTGAAACAAATATGAAAGACACTCTTGCAGACTGTAAGTTCGTACAGGTAAATGCAGTATTGGCGCATCGAAAAAGCTATTGCTGTTTAATTGCATCGAATACTAAAGCCTGGGAGAGAATCTGATAAGGTCGTTGTCTTTCCAGGTTCGTGAACTGCAAAGTTAAAGAGACTAACTACCCTAATGATTGCCAAAATTGCTTGGTAACCGGTTATCTAACAGATAATGGATTCCCCAGGATAGGGACATAGCAGAGAGAGTGCAAGGGGACTATTGGTTGTTCAGGATATCCAGTGTCTGAAGGCAGGATCCAGGGACAACATGATATGATTGCCACTCAAGACGAATGAATCCCGCACGAGGAGTGCTTCTGTACTTTTCTTCTTATCTTAATACAAGTTGCATAAATTTTGAAGCAAGCGAAGGGGTAAGTAATCACCATCTACCATTTATTCTGCTTTAATATTTGTGTAACTTTCAAAAGAAAAGGCATTGAAGTAGCTCTCGGATGGCACACAGTGGTGTACCGATTGTGGCAATGTTCGAAGACCAAAAAGCATCTCTCTAGTGCATGTACTGAAAAAGTTTCGAGAGATGTTTTTATGTTTTTTTTAAAAAATATTGCACAAATATTAAAACATGAATGAAGAATAAATGGTGATTACTTATCCCTTCGCTAGCTTTGCATTGAGAGAAAAAGTAGAGAAGCACTCCTCAAAAGTTTCAGTAGTTATCCATGGAGGCATATGGGCTCCCAGTGTCCTAATAAGCACAGAGCACTGCATAGTGTGTGTCAGTAGGAAATATGGCAGTCAGCCATCATGAACATCAAGGACTATGGAGCCTTGAGTTTCAGAGATGGATTCGGCATTTGAAATCTTTTGACGCAGTCGTGGCATTTGGTCCAGAAAGCTGACCGTATCATCTCCAAGAAGATACAAAGTAGGCCGCAAATCAAGGTGCTGCAGAGCTGTCTTCATGAGCTGCACCCAAGATTAGCGTCCTGAAATTTTTTCGACCATTTGGCATGAAGGGGGGGATAAAGGAAAGCTTGCCTAGGTTCATGTCAGTTCATTGCCTGTAAATCAAGTCCTTTTTTATGTCTAACCACAGGTACTTTTAAGTTTAAGCTGCAGATTTTCTTGTGAATGCTGGGATGCAATACTGAACCTGTTTGCCCCTAGGCCCCCTACAATCGAGCCATTTTGGAATAAGACTCAGTTCATGAGTGCGCCTGTACCCTGAACTGCACCAGTGGAATCTGCATCTGACAAGATGATGAGAGCTGTGGCTTCTGAGGTGGCAGGGGCAGCTAAGTGCATTCGGCATCGGCAGCAGCAGGTGCTTCACGATGCTTGAATTGAAGGCAAGCTAGAGAACTAAAAGACAGTGTGGTACATTGGTAGTAGGGGTGCAGCACGGAGGACACTTGTCAGGTTATTCGATCCAATGCTCAAATCCAAGAGCTTCAGGGAAGGCAGATGAGAAACCAAAATGTTTATGAAAACAAAAGGTCCTAGCCTTCTACTGGACAGTACGTTCCAAGTTCCACTAGCCTACAATTGAATATGTTAGGTTTAGGGTTCACGTTCACACAACACGCGCACACAAAATTGGGACATGGGATTTTTTACGTGAAAAACCCCTGCCGAAAAAAATCACGGAAGATAATGCACTACTTGGTTCAAAAATTACAAGTATATGGGGTAGCTATTTATAGCCAAATAGAATCCATTTAGAAGGTAAGATATGGTTTGTTGAAGATATGGATATTAAGAAATCTGATAATATCTCTAACGAATCTCCCCTTGACTCAAAATCCATAATGAAAATTTGTAAACAAGAAACTCCGATGAGCAATTAAGCACTATGAATGCCAACCAAGTCAAGACAATGTTTGAACTTTGTATGAGATAATGTCTTGGTGAGCATGTCTGCGAGATCATCATCAGTACGAATCTTTCCGACAACAATCTGTCCTTCAGCAACAATGTCGTGAATAAAGTGATACTTGATATCAATATGCTTGGTCTTGGTATGATACATATCATTCTTGGTCAAACAAATAGCATTCTAGCTATCACAATAAACAGTAAGAGTATCCTATTTAATGTCAAGTTCAGAAATCAGACCTTGCAATCAAATAGCTTCCTTAACGCCTTCAGTAGCTGAAATATATTCCTCTTTAGTAGTAGAAAGAGCGGCAATAGGCTGTAAGAATGCTTTCTAACTGATTGCAGAACCACATAAGGAGGTGATATAACCAAAAATGGATCTTCTTTTATCAAGATCATCAGCATAATTAGAATCAACAAACTCAAGAACATCATTTGTCTTCACTTTATTCTTATCAAACATCAAGCCAAAGTTAGAAGTGTCTTTTCAAATAATAAAGAATTTACTTAATTGCATTCCAATGTTCTTTCCCAGGATTATGCATAAATCTGCTAACAACACTAACAAAATGAGCTAAATCTGGTCTGGTGCAAATCATAGCATACATAAAATTACCAACTGAGCTAGAGTAAGGAACACGAGACATATAGTCTTTGTCTTCTCATTAATAGGACACTGACTTAAAGATAATTTAAAGTGAGAGGCAAAATGTGTAGAAACTGGTTTGCAATCACTGAGATTAAATCTGCCAAGTACCTTCTCAATGTAACTTTTCTCAGATAGAAATAATGTACCAGCTTTGCGATCACGCTGAATTTTCATTCCAAGAATTTTCTTTGTTAGACCAAGTTCTTTCATTTCAAATTCATGACTAAGTTGAGTCTTTAACTGTTTAATCAGTGACTTGTCATGAGAAACAATAAGCATGTCATCAACATAGAGCAGCAAATAAATAAAGGAACCACTTGAAAACTATTTGAAGTAAACATAGTTATCATAATTGCTATGAGAGTATGAAATCATGTGCTAAAAAATTAGCTTAGTGATAAATTCGATATTGCAAAGTGGTTGTGCTCATGGCATGTGTGGTGCATGTGCATGTGCTGTTTCAGATGATTAATTGATATGCTTGTGATAGCATGGTAATTGTTTTCCTTGATGCAATGCGCTCGTGTGAGTGGTTGCATGGACTGATCTTGAGTCAAGTCGTGGACTTGTGCTCGGAGTATTGTTTCGTGGTTTGTTCATGTGCAAGTGTTGCTTGAGGTCGAACGTGTTCGGTGACGGGACCGGAAGCAGGTTCAGGACTAAGTTCAGGGAGGAATCGAGGTCCTAGTGGTCAAGGATGTCATGCGGGATGTTCGGACTAGAGAACAATGCACGTGAAGACGAGTGAGTCACGCGGTAGCGGCAGGTGGGCCATACGTGTGCATGCGTGAATTTTGGGTTGTATGCATATATGGGGCCATATGTAATTGGGTCAGGTGGAAATGCATGCCTGTATCTGTATACAAACTCTTTTTTTTGAAACCAGTGTATACAAACTCTTTAGGTTTGCTTGTTATAAATAGGGGGAGGTGTCCTCTGTTTATGGTGAGCTAGGCATTAGGGTTTGTACTCTTTTGTTTGGAGTACTGTAACCAGAGTAGACGAAAAGAAATAAAGATTAATTTCTTCGAAGCCGTATAAAAAGGAACTCCTCTCGGAGACGTGCGTGCACGGAAAAAGAGCAGGGGGAGGCGGCGCTTTTTTGACCAAGTCGCGCAGTAGGAGGCGAGTGTGACGTCGCCGGCGAAGCACCAGACCAGTGCATGCGTTTGTTGGTGATCGTGTGGTTGCGCTAAGAAAAGAAGTTACGGCGTCACGTACTTGTGCATGCTTAGTCTTCTAGCTTGTGAGTTGCGACGTCACGTACATGTGCGTGCTTAGCTAGCTTTGCTTGTGTGTGCTTTGGAGTTGCAAACCGGTGGCAGTGCACAATCAAACAAGAAGTAGTGGCGGCTGTGCAATCGAATGAAACACGCGGCGCAGCAGATTGAAGCTCCAGCCGGTGGTGCGCAAGCAAGGAAGGAGCGAAGCAAGCAAACAGCACTACAGCGTTGCTACAGTACCTCGCTATTTACTATAGCAACCGAGGAGGTTCTGTGCAGTGGTGGGACTTGGGCCGTGCCGGGCCGGCACGGCCTGTAACATCCCAAAATTTTGCTTTTCTTAAATTCATGTGTGATTTGGCACTTTGGTGAATTTTTGGAATTTTCTGGAATTTATTTGGATTTATTTGGAATTTATTTGAATTTATTCCATTTTGAAATAATTAAAGAATTTAATTTTGCAAATAAAATTTTGTTGGAAATATTTTATTTGAGTCAAAATGATCAAAATATTTTCGAGAATTTTTGGAATTTTCGAGTCATTTGCTATTTTTAATGAATTAAATGAATTCTGGGAATTATTTTAAATATTAAATCATTGGAAAATCCCAACTGGGTCAAATCTTGTTCATCAGGCCGAGTCGGACTCGAGTCCGACCAGAGCGATTGACTTCGGCCAAGACCAGCTCCTAACCCTAATCAATCCCAGCCGGTTGGATCAAGATCCAGCCAGTGAGATCCGCCCGGAAACCCGACGGCCAGTGTCGGGCGGACGGACCGGTCGCGCCAGCGCTGATCGTGGCCGTTGGTTGTGCCACGTGGGCGGCCCGCGATTTAATCGTCTTCCCGAGTCGGACTCATGGCCGCCAGCCTTGCGCCGTAGCAAATTAGGTTCCGTTTTACGACCAGGCGAGGCTATTTAATGCCGGGGCATACCGAGACCGCCCGTGATCCGCGCCCTCCCTTCTCTACTTCACGAGGCTAAGTCGCGCCCGTTTAGCCGTCTTGAGCTACGCCGTAGTTCTTGTGCTCCGCCCGCAGTCTTTGCCGTTCCTTGCCGTCGCGAATCCCTGCCGCGGGTTGACCTCGGTCCGGACTCACCGCGTGACGAGGCGCGCGAAGGACCCTTCATCTCGGCCGAACAACCCCGGGCAGCCGTTGGGCTCGTCGTCGTCTTCAACTCCGGCGGCCGTCGCGCTACTGCAAGGCCATCGGCCCTCGCGCCTCTGTGCCGTCGGATCGGTCGGACGGTTGAGGTGAGTTCGCGTGTTCAAACCGATTAGATACGGGACCAGTTGGATCAAGATCAGCGGCTCTGTCGCCACGTCGCGTAGCGATGCGATTATAGGATTAGTCCGGACCGTCCGATCTAGGGTCGAGCGGCCCACGAGCATCGAGTAGTTTCAGCGTGTTAAACCACGGATCAATCGCGCAGTTGATTTTCAAACCAGCAGGCGAGATGCTGCGTGTCGGGAAGTTGGACCAAGCGCGGTGTGCCGATCCGCAGCGTGCGTGTGTGGCTGACCGCAGCGGAGACGCGTGTCGGAAGAACCGCATGTCGGTGGCTAACCCAGCCAAAGCTGTTGGCGTCGTGATAGCGTCGCCCGAGTGGGCCAGGCCATGTCGATCCGCGTGGTAGTGGGCCAGGAGTCCACAGTGGACCGGCGGCGTGGACCAAGCCCATGGACCGGCTGACGTCGGTTGTCGAGGAGCTGCCACGTGTCCATCTTGTATAATAATTAATTTCGAAAAGAAAATGATTTATTAATTCAGATAATGATTTCAAATTTAGATTCAAACTTCAGCGCTTATAACTTTTGCGTTTCAACTCCGATTTGGCGATTCAAATTTCTAAATTTGTATAAAATTAAGATCTACCTAAATATAAATTTTATTTAATTTTTTTTTGGACTAAAGTTTTTCTCTGCAAAATTATTTAATTGATTATTTAAACTTTAAATAATCATAACTTTTAACGTTTTAACTTCAAATTTAGCGATTCAGTTTCTAAAAATCCAGAAAATTATGTTCTCTCTGTTTTATGGATTTTATTTGGAGTTTTGGGATCTTTTTGCCTAGTGTTTATTTGTGTATTTGCTATTTTGCACGCTGCAGTGAGCGTTGAAGTCTTGGGAAGGATTCGAAGGAGAAGTGTTGACTCGGATCCAACTCAAGACCAAGAACAAGTACTTTTTGAAGGCAAGTTGTGCTTTGACCATGTTGATCCTATTTGAAATCTATTTTGATTTAAACTATTGCATGCTAGTTCAATTAGAAAGATACTTTGTTTAAACATGGGGTTAGATAAATACCAATTTGCTATATGACACCTTGATTACTTAAGTATGTGCCATGACCCTTTGTCACCCTAGTTGTGGTTTACTAGTTGGACATTATTAAATTGCCAACATGGGTTTAGATCGTTGTAGTATAACGCTTAGACTCACGTGCTCATGACATGATTTTGAACAACCAAATGCTAATGTGGACTTAATGATATATTGAACCTGTTTTGGAAAAGTATCATGTGATGTTGATGGCACGTGGTGCATGGTAATCAACGGGGTTTGATAAATGATTTGATCGGGGCATGTGGCAAGAGTAATCGGGTGGGCGGTTGTGCGGGGATGATGATTTGGTTTTTCGGGTAGTCTTGCCCTGGTCACTTTAAGGACTTAACCTTGCAAGCCTTTGAACTGGGTCATACTTGCAACCACATGGCTGGACTGGGACGGCCCTAGTTGACTAAGTCGCTAAGGACTCACTTGTGGAGCCTCAGGTGTCGATTACACCTTTTGTGTGATTGTACGGGAGCGATCGTGGCTGTGGCCAGGTACCCATCTAACGGTGTGTTGGTCCCATACTTCGCCTTGGCTAAGGGAAGGGATGGTGTAGAGCACGAACCGGAGAGGACCACCTGTGTTGTTTGAGGCTTCCAAAAGGCTTTGTTATGATCGCTCATTCGCATACTCTTGTATGGCGATTCACTACCGACGTGGTGAGTGGATTGTATCTTGTGGGTAAAGTGCATAACCTCTGCAGAGTGTAGAATCTATTTGAATAGCCGAGTCCACTTGATCGACAATGCTCGGAATTACAATCAAGGGTTAGATTTTCGAAAATAACTTGGTTTTGAAAAGATGGGTTGGTTTAACAAGGAAGATGATGGAATTATGGTTTAGGATGGGAAAAATGTTTGTTAAACTTCTTGAAAAGTTATTTATGCTTTACTCATTTCTACCGCTGAATCTACTTATATTACTTTTCAAATGTCACATCGCAAATATACCTTGAACTATTCCTTTGTACCAAGCCATGCATATAGTATATTAGCTTGCATTCTCGTGCATGACTTGTCGAGTACCAAGTACTCACCCTTGCCCCAACACAATATCGCTTGAAGAGGAGATTACGCCACTTTGGAGGAGGAACTCCAAGAGGACCCGCTCTACTTAGGGATGCGAGCCCGGTCAGTTCGTGGTATACTTTGGATGGCGCCACTAAGTTTATTTGAATTTCCGCCTTGTTATTTCTCTTTTAATAAGTTTCGCCTTGCAAGGCATATATTTGTAACTCGGCCATAAGGTCGAGTAACCCTTTGATTATTTAAATAAAGTACTTTGATAGTATCGTTTGGTATGATTGTGATATATACCGATGTTAAGACTGTGTGCACTAGCGCGTTCCTGGACTAGTGCTGAATACACAGAGGGTCCGGATTTGCAAATTCGTGGTCCCGACACGGCCCGAGCCCGTCGTGCTTCGGGCCTGCATGAAACGGGCCAGCACGGCCCGGTTGTTTCTTCGTGCCGGGCCGGGCTAGCACGGACGGCAAAATCAAGGCCCGGCACGGCCCAAAAGCACGCCGGGCTACTGTCGGGTCGGGCTGGCCCGAGCACGGCACGAGAGAATACAACGCACTAAATATTTTTTTATAAATTCATACGTTGCTCAAATGAAAAAGTTGTCTACATAAAAAAGATATGTCTCGAAATTCTCTACAGCTTTCATGTAGAATATAAATTCATATGAACAAAGGAAGACCCTAAAAAATACAGATTACCGAGAGATGTGTGTCGGTCCGAAACTACACAGCGTACTAAATATTTTTTTTATAAATTCATACGTTGCTCAAATGGAAAAGTTGTCTACATGAAAAAGATGTGTCTCAAAATTATCTACAACTTTTGTGTAGAATATAAATTCATGTGAGTAGAAGAAGACACTGAAAAATACAAATTACATGTTCGGGCTTCAATTCGGGCCGTGTCGGCCCAAGCATGGCCCATACAGTCGGGCCATACCGGGTGGCCCATAGTGCTAGATTTTTAGGCCCAGCCCGGCACGCCAGTCGGGCCATGCCAGCCCAGCCCATTTTTTTGTGTCGGGTTATGCTTCAGACCATTAAAATCGAGCCGTGCTCGTACTAGCCCACTAAGCCCGGCCCAATTCCCAGGACTAGTTCTGTGGCAGGTGAGTCTACCGACGAAGCTATTGCGTTCCCGTTTTGATTTATAGATTAATTCATTGTTTCATCGTGATAATTTTGATTTGATTCATCCAAAACCTTCCTAGGACATTAATTTAGTGTTCTCAAAGTTTTGTTGGTCAATCTTTTGTAGATTTTGTTGAATCACGAAATTAGGGTTTAATCAATTCTCGTCATTATTGTTATAGTTAATTTGCGAAGCTTATAACTTTTGAGCCGTAGATCCGATTGAGATGATTCTTCTTGGGTTAGTTTTGAAGTTGAATCTAGTTTCTACATTTCAATTTTCACATAAATCTACGGTTGGATCTTCGAAAATTAATGTTTTAGTGAACATATGTCAATCTGTTTTTGCTGAAATCGAAATAATTTTTCATAATTTGTTTAAAGGTGTTTTGATAATCACTAAAAATTTGATTTTAGCTTTTGCGTAATCATTCACCCCCCTCTGATTGCTATACTAGTATATATCGATCCTACAAAAAGTATTATTGTGCAATCATAAAAGAATCAAACATTTTAGACCACTGCCTTCGAGCTTGTTTTAGACCATAGTAAGGGCATAAGCAGGACAATCAAATATTTTTAAGTTTGAATAATCAACTGGTTTATCTGACTAAACCTCTTCTGGAATCTTAAAATCAATGGCTGAATTTGGAGAGCGATTAATCAAGTAAGAGGTTATGGAAACAGTCTTAGCCCACAAAGCACGCTTGTCTCATAAACCTGCATTTGAAAGCATGCAACATGTTCTTTCCAGAAGAGTGCTATTCATACGCTCTATCACACCATTTCGCTGAGGTTTTCCTAGAACAGTCAAATGTCTTGCAATACCATGATTAGCGCAAAATTGATTAAACTCACCACTTCAAAATTCTAATCAATTATCAGTTCTAAATTTTTTGATTTTTCTGCTAGTTTGATTTTCAACCAAAACTTTCCAATTCTTGAACACAGAAAAAGCCTCATTCTTATGTTTCAAGAAATAAACCCAAACTTTGCGAGAAAAATCATCAATGAAGGTAATTATGTACCTACATCCTTCAATAGAAAGAAATTTAGAAGGATCCTAAATATCAGAATGGACATAATCAAGAATTCCTTTGGACTGATGAGTTGAAACAGTAAAATCGACCCTCTTTTGTTTGCCAAAAACACAATGTTCACATAAATCAAGTTTGCCAATATCATTTAAATATCCTTTCTTACATAAAAGATGCATACCTTTCTCACTCATGTGACCCAAACGCATATGCCAAAGCTTGGTGATGTGAGGATTTGATGCAATTGTAGAAACAGCTGCAGAACATGTAACTGTAGAACCTTACAAGTAATAAAGACTATTAATTCGATTGGCTTTCATAACAACAAGGTTGCGTTTAGAAATCATAAGCACCATTTTCATCGGTATACTTGTAACCCAAAGATTCAATAGTGCCTAAAGAGATAAGATTTCTTTTTATTCTGGGAACATGACGAACATTTGTAAGGGTCCTAACAATACCATCATGGGTTTTAATTTGAATAGAATCAATGCCAACAATTTCAAGTGGAGACTCATCAGCAATCACAATATCACCACTACCAACAGAATCATAAGTAGAGAACCACTCTTTAAATGGACAAATATGATAAGTGCAAGCTGAATCAATAATCCAAGCAGTTCGATTCTTCAAGTTGGAAGTGATAACAAGAGTCTCACCATCAGATTCTTTTTCGACAAGACTAGCCTCAGTAGATTTATCAGACTGTGTATTTTTATCTTTGTCTATCTTACTTTTCAACTTAAAGCAATTGAAAATATCATGACCAACAGTCTTACAATAACTGCAAAAGTTGTTGGATTTACGTCCTCTTGACTTAGATATAGACTTAGATCTATTAGAATTGCCTTTATACTGTGATTTACCTCTAACAATTAAACCCTCAGCCTTAACTTCAGAACGAGAATCGATATCAAATTTCTCCTTGGATAATATATTTGATTTAACATTCTCAAAACTAAGAGTATCATAATTTCCATAAAGCATAATTTCCTTGATATGTTTAAAGGTAGCATGCAAAGAGATGACCAACAGAATAGCATTATCTTTATCATCAATTTTTACCTCTAATTTTTCAAGATCAATGACGAGTGAATTAAACTCATTAAGATGAAACTAAATAGAGGTACCTTCTGCAATGCGAATTGTGTACAAACGTTCTTTGAGGCGCAATTTATTGGCGAGACTTTTCTTCATGCACAAATATTCTAATTTTTTTCACAGTTGTGCGGCAGTGGTCTCGCTAATAACTTCACACAAAATATCTGTAGACAAACTGAGCTGTATGACGGAAAGGGCTTTCTGATCAAGTTCTTACCATTGTTTATCTGTTATTGTCACTGGTTTATCTAACAATGCTTTTCTGGCACCCACCTTGTGAGAATGGCTTTCATTTGAACCTGCCATATTGCAAAACTGATCTTGCCATCAAACTTCTCAATGTCAAATTTAGTGGATGACATAATGGAGAATAAAATTGCAAAAAAAAATATATGATATATTCTGAAAAATAAACTCCCTAGTGCGCTCTGGGCGCTCGAAGTAGTTGTTTTGTGAAAGCCTGGTACAACTCGAGTGCGTTTAGGAAAATTTGGTTGATGTACTTTTTTTAGCTGAACCTATTTTTTGTTTTTTTTCTTTCCGCAACCTTATCCCTTTCTAGACAGGACTAGAAAGCACAAAAAAAAAGCCCGATCGAGACATGAGTGGCATCGAATTGGAGAGCTCGTCCGGGCGGCAACAAAGGTGGTGGTGCACAGCGATCGGCGGCGACCCGGCGGCGAGGTCCAGCGGACGGTCAACGCTAGAGGAGGCCAGCGCAGAGCGGCTGAAGGTGTTGCGACCGAGGCTAGCGCGCGCAGGGGCGTCGAAGGCGCGGCGCGGAAGCCGCATCAGGGGCCGAACGGAGCCGGAGTGCAGCGGTCGGAGGGGGGGCCAGCCTGAGGCGGGGTCGCCGCGGGCGGAGGTGGAGCGCCGAGGTGAGGCGCGGTCCGAAGCTGAGGCGACACGCACAGAAGCCAAGTGGACACGACGCGCGGTGAAGACGAACCGGCGACCGTCTCTAAGGACGAAGTGACGGCGCAGATCCGAGTGGGCGACGACGCTTGCGAGATCGGAACCTAGGTACTTGATGCTCTGATACCACTTGTTAGGTTTAGGGTTCACGCACGCGCACACAAAGTTGGAACACGGGATTTTTTTACGTGAAAAACCCTTGCGAAAAAAAAACCACGGGCGTCAATGCACTATTTAGTTCAAAGATTACAAGTACATGGGGGTGGCTATTTATAGCGAGATAGAATCCATTTAGAAGGAAATATATGGTTTGTTGAAGATATAGATATTGAGAAATCCAGTAATATCTCTAACAAAATAGCTTGCTGTTTGCGCAAAAAACTTGAAGTAGGGTTTTCGCCTCAAACATACAAGACAAACGCCGGGTTTGGAAGCGTGCCAGTCAATTTGACCTGAAATTGACAAGGTAACAGGGTCGTGAATATAACCAGCCGATAACGAAAATTATCGGCTTAACACCGATCAGCTACGAGCCAATAAGGGAATAACTAGACCAGCCGATTAGGGCTAATCCGAGGGTAAAGGTAGATCGACTTCGAAAGGCGATGCGCAACAAGCAAAGTAGATCGAACCTGGAGACAAGTCGATGAGAACAATAAATCGGCGATGCGCAACTCTTTATTGATCTCGACGGCTTACAGAGGAAAGATTGCTACGAAAAAAACTAGAATAACGTAAAAATGTAAATAGCAGTATGTGTTGGTTGATTTTGTTGATCCTTTCGTCTTCCGGCTCGTCCCCTTTTTATATGCCATAGCCGATCCGAATTCTGCATGGACACGGCAACCGGATCTGCATCGACTACGACCCGATCTCTTCCTTTTCCGTTTTGGCAATTGTCCTTGTGGATCACGATCTTTATCCGTTGCGTGTGTGTCAACCTTTCCATTTACGTACGTGCTAAATCTTGGTGCAAACACTTGCTAAGCTGGTCATCCCTGGTTGAGCTATAACCCATCTAAGGAATTAACTAGTAAATGGATCGATTTATCGCTTTGATAACCGTCCAAGATGACAAGTGGATCTTGGCACAAGCTTGGCCTGAACTTGAGCAACGAGTCTGCCCTATCAGAAGAAGCTGGAAGCCTGGAACCAAACCGAACGTGTAAGCATCCATCTCCAATGTGCTAGAAACCGGCGTCAAGATGAGTGTCCAACATTGGAGTTGCTCATGGGCTCCAAAAACATGGAGAATTAGATTTGAGACATCCAACATGTCGCTCCTCGAACATACAACGCAGCAGCAGCGACCGGTGAGCAGAATTCAAGAGATAATAATTGCGCACGTTTTCCTGGTGCGGCTTTATTATAGCTCTGGCTGGTGCAGGTTTCTTTTGTTTCGGAGGCGGGCAGGCGTCATGTAACGGCTTCTCTTCCTTTCTTTCTTTGATTTCTTCCCATGTTGAGTGTTACCGGGTAGAGTCGTGCGCTACGCCTCGCAGTGCAAAATTTGCTTCGATTTTTTTCTTTAAAAAACTGCGAATCTACAGAACTATGGGGTTCTTTTTGCAAATAACCGGTGGAAGGATCTAGATGTAAATTTGGTTTTTTCGGAGGGCCCATCCAACAAAACGAAAAAAACCGATGCAGGACCCTTTCGTGAATCTACGAAACTACAAAATCTTTTTTGCAAAATAATAAGTGAAAGGACTAGACATGATTTTAAAATTTCTAGAGGGCCCTTTCGTGAAAGTGCTGAGGTGGCGCTTGGGATGGGCTCAAAATCTTCCCCCTTTAAAGATAACTAGGCCAATAAGCGCGGTGCACGCCGCCGCAAAAAATGATTTTGCGTTTTTTTCGGAGAAAAAATAGACCTAGATGTATTTTCAAAATTTTTGGAGGCTCGAGAAATATTAGAGATCGCGTTGACAAAAAGTACACATATTTCTGTTAATGAAAATATTTTTTCTGGGAAAACAGAGAAAGGACCTGGATGTAAAAACCAGGGACCTGGTTGTTATATTTTTGGACCTCACCGCTATCCCAAAAAATTAAAAAAGGGATTATTTGCGATTTGTATTTAACGGAAGGCTTTTTCCGTAAAGTAGCGAGTGAGGGACCCAAACGTGATCCAAGAAAACTTTTCTTTCCCTCACAAAAAATCGTGAAGGAGCTCTTCGTAAATTCGCGGGGACCTATCTGTAATTCAGAGAAACGTGATACTCTGATACCACTTGTTAGGTTTAGGGTTCACACACACGCACACAAAGTTGGAACACATGATTTTTTTACGTGAAAAACCCTTGCGGAAAAAATCACAGGCGTCAATGCACTATTTGGTTCAAAGATTACAAGTACATGGGGGTGGCTATTTATAGCTAGATAGAATCCATTTAGAAGGAAAGATATGGTTTGTTGAAGATATAGATATCGAGAAATCCAGTAATATCTCTAACAAAATAGCTTGCTAAGCTGGTCATCCCTGGTTGAGCTATAACCCATCTAAGGAATTAACTAGTAAATGGATCGATTTATCGCTTGGATAACCGTCCAAGATGACAAGTGGATCTTGGCACAAGCTTGCCCTGAACTTGAGCAACGAGTCTGCCCTATCAGAAGAAGCTGGAAGCCTGGAACCAAACCGAGCTTGTAAGCATCCATCTCCAATGTGCTAGAAACCGGTGTCAAGACGAGTGTCAAACATTGGAGTTGCTCATGGGCTCCAAAAACATGGAGAATTAGATTTGAGACAGCCAACATGTTGCTCCTCGAACATACAGCGCAACAGCAGCAACCGGTGAGCAGAATTCACAAGATAATAAATGCGCACGTTTTCCTGGTGCGGCTTTAGACTATCTTCAGCAATTTCCCTTCATTTCATTCCCTTCCCCATATTCATTCCCTTTATTTCCTACTATCTCCAGTAGCTTCCCTTGAAGGGATTTGTATAGGGATTGGAGAGAGAATCTCTTTCTAGAGAGATCCCCAGAGAGAATCCCTTCCGAAGGGAATCGTGAAGGGAATCCGCCGTAGCACTTGGGATCTGTTCGCGACGGGATTTGGAGGGGGAAGGTAAGCTCCTGGAGATAGTCTTATAGCTTTGGCTGGTGCAGGTTTCTTTTGTTTCGGAGGCGGGCAGGCGTCATGTAACGGCTTCTCTTCCTTTCTTTCTTTGATTTCTTCCCATGTTGAGTGTTACCGGGTAGAGTCATGCGTTACCCGGTAGAGTCGTGCGCTACGCCGCATAGTGCAAAATTTGCTTCGATTTTTTTCTTTAAAAAACTACGAATCTATAGAACTATATGGTTCTTTTTGCAAATAACCGGTGGAAAGATCTAGATGTAAATTTGGTTTTTTTGGAGGGCCCATCCGACAAAACGAAAAAAACCGATGCAGAACCCTTTTGTGAATCTACGAAACTACAGGATCTTTTTTTGCAAAATAACAAGTGAAAGGACCTAGACATGATTTTAAAATTTCTAGAGGGACCTTTCGTGAAAGTGCTGAGGTGGCACTTGGGATGGGCTCAAAATCTTCCCCCTTTAAAGATAACGAGCCACGAGGTGAGAACGGCAAAATACACGGCGTACACTACGAAACAGGAGGCCGTATACGCGAGTTGAGGGCCGACGTGGCATAGCCGGCTGCGCGCGAATTCCTTCCCTTATAGGAAATGTTAATACTAGGCCAATAAGCGCGGCGCACGCCGCGCGCAAAAAATGATTTTGCGTTTTTTTCGGAGGCTCGAGAAATATTAGAGACCGCGTTGAAAAAATTAGAGACCTAGATGTATTTTTAAAATTTTTGGAGGCTCGAGAAATATTAGAGATCGCGTTGAAAAAAAATACACATATTTCTGTTAATGAAAATATTTTTTTCCGGGAAAACGAAGAAAGGATCTGGATGTAAAAATCGGGGACCTGGTTGTTATATTTTTGGACCTCACAGCTATCCCAAAAAAGTAAAAAAGGGATTGTTTGCGATTTGTATTTAACGGAAGGCTTTTTCCGTAAAGTAGCGAGTGAGGGACCCAAACGCGATCCAAGAAAACTTTTCTTTCCCTCACAAAAAACCGCGAAGAACCTCTTCGTAAATTCGCAGGGACCTATCTGTAATTAGAAGAAACGTAGGGACTTTTTCGCAAAACGCTGCGGCGACACGTGGTTAGACCCTCCTTCCAGATAGCCTCTCATTTTTAATAAAGAAGATAAAGTGTGTGTATGTACACACATGTGCTACTTAGTTGGACTTAGTTTCTAATGAATTGTGCCTCGAGATCTACGTGTTAAGGATGTCTCATTGCGACACGTGTAATAGTCCTAATGAAAACATTCCGACAGGTGTTTAATTCTATGCTTTTTCCTTGAAATTGCATACATATAAATGAACGGGTAATTACTTACCCTTTTGTTTACTTTAAGATTTGTGTAACTTATATTGAGAAGAGAAGCACATAAGTATGTTTTATTCCAATGAGCAGCAGAGCTCAGGCTGGCATAACCTCAATTGAGCTCTGCCTCCTTCGGTGTAGCTTGATTCCTCATCAAGTACTATTACTCTATGGTTTGGTGTTTTGGGTGCAGTAAATATCACTAATCCAATGGATGGTAGCAAGTCATGTCTCTTTTGTTAATTCCTGCTACTGAGACGAAGAGACAAAGACAGCACATGATTAGACCAGCGAATCCCAACTACTAGTATATATTTCACGTAGCTGATTTCACAGCACACATGATGCAGATTGCATCCACATTTGTTTAGACAACCAGCCAACTCACTCGGTGCTTCTTGGATTAAGAAATCAGACAGTAGTTAAGACCGGTGCTTGATTCAGAAATGCAATGCAGTGCAAGGGAAAAGAAAAGTGGATGGCAAATGGTACCAGTCCAATACAATGTGCCGCTAGCATGCCATGTACCTCATCATGCGCTGGCAAAGAATTCTGCAGCGAGGAGGACGATCCAACCGGAGCAATGTTCAAAGGTGGTTCAGCTCAGTAATGAACACCAAGGTACACTGCCGTAGAAAATGCTGCTTGTACCTATCGCTGGATAGACAGACGGGGAGGATTTTGAGGCTTCCCCTTTGTCTAACGGCAATGATACAGCTCACAGCGTCCGACGCGAGGCGCTTCGTCTGGACGGTTCCCTCTCACATTGCTCGTCTTTCCGCTTGACATTGTCCACGTTGCATCAAGCCCCAATCACACATTTTTTTTGCTCCCCCGCAAGTGCCTTCTTTGGTTCCTCCTCCTCTCTCTCTCTCTCTCTCTCTCTTACACACACCGGAACAACGAGCTCCGGCGAGCCACCCTACGGCCGGTGAGCTCTAACTTTTTGCCGCTCCTCCTCAAGTCCTCGGGGTTGACTTGTCAAGCTACGCTGGGATGAAACTCCACTGAGAGCGATTTGTTTCATCTCCGCACCCCTCTCTTGACTATGTGACGAGAGCACATGGAGCAGCCACCACCCCTCTTGCCCCTCTATTTCTTCCTTATTTGGCGGCAGCGAGGAGAGGGCAGCATTACGACGGTGGTCGAAAGGGCATCGGGTTCTGCTAGACCTGTCCCTCCCACCAACGCCAGGACACCAAGGGATCGGCCGTTGTTGCCTCCCGCTTCAAGTTCGTGTTGTTGCCGTCGGGTACGCCTAAATGCCACAAGAGTGAGAACGAAGAAGAAACAGGGGTTGATGTGTGTGTTTTGTGGTGGGGGAAATCGGACAGTGAAAGTTAGCCTGTATAGAATCTAACGGTAAACACAGCGTATGAAGCTAATGTCTGAATGAAACACCATGGGAGGTGTTCTCATTGGCGCCATTGGTTGCCCGAGTTTGTATCTCTCGCGCACGTTCGTGCATAAAACAACATAGTTTTTTTTTTCCAGTTCTTTAATCTTGAAAATAATACATGGATTCTTGACGATGCTTCATGTTAGGATAGAATGAGCATAACTAGCTGAACTATGCTACAATAAGCTATGTACCAGTTCACATGTTAATACTTTGCTTACTCTCGGGGTATTACCTAAGGATTTAAAGCTCGATTCGCGATCAGTTGTGATAAAAGCTATTGTGGTTATAATGGGTTATCACGAAAGCTATACTATATGTCGTGTTTTACTTTAATATATTCTTTAATATTTCAAATATGTGGTATCGGCAATTTTTATATAATAAACTATAGTAACTTCGAAGTACACACTATGATGTTATATATTAATCGTATAATGTGTAACAAAAAATTATATATATATATACACCATGATACAAAACTGGTATTTTTTCTATTTATTTGCATTCGAAATTTTTTGAATTTTTTAGGATGTTGAGTTTAACTAGTTTACTAACTAGTTCAAACAAGTTAGAACTGAAATTCGAACTAGAGTTTCTTTTTTTTATGATAGTTTGATTGTAGGTATATGCTGAGTATATATATAAATCAGTAAAGCATGTAATCTAAATTCATTCAAATCTTTGAATTCGAGTATATTTTTTTAAAGGTATGTGTTTCATTTGAATTGTTATAGATGTGTATATACTCTAAAACTGAAAGTTTCAAAAAATATACTCGAATTTGACTTGAAATCATGCATTTAAAATCATGGTGCCTGGGCACCATGGTGTCCCATTACGGCGTCCTATATATATATATATATATATATATATATATATATATATATAATTATGTAAATTTAGAAGATGGTTTAAATTTTAATTAATATTTATTATTTTTAGAAGCCAAATTAATTTAATTTAAGTATAACAGATATGATAAAAGATGGATATCACAAACAAAACCGAAGGAGTTGGGGTGCGCGAACAGCTGCTCCTCCGCCGACGGAGCTGTTCTTTTTGCTTGATCTTGACTTTTCCTGAGAGGTGCTCCAGCGGCTCAGCCTTCAACTGACCTGGACTGATACTCCTTCAATTCGACGATGACATAAACTTTTGGAAATAAAAAATAGAATTGTGTGTGCGTGTGCACGCACACCGAACGGTGTGAATGCGGAAGACCTGACGTCCCAAATACTTTTAAAAAATAGAAATTTGACTTGCATATGACCATCGGCGTTGCGTGTCACGTTGACGCGTACTGGCGTTGTTAATTATTACTCTCCTAGTGGCAAATAATTATCATTTTAAAAGTCAATATAGTCTCTAAAATACACCTTTAATTACTAATTTTTATTATAATATATTTATAAAATTACAATATTATAAATGTATTTTTACGATCAATCTACGGATAACTTTCATATATTTAATTTAAACATTTTAAAAAATATTAACAATCAAATTTTAAATTATCTATGTCAAAAACAACGACTTTTTATCACCTAATCTTGACTCCTCCGATCGAGTCAAGCACGCGGCAAAGCTGTCAGCAGAGTCGTTGGGCCCGGTCTGCTGCATTTACGAGTTTAGACGAAATTAAGGAACGTACATACACTAGAATAGATATATATTGTTTGCTAAGGCCCATGAATGCACGGAGAGCTATAGGTCGTTGAAATGTCTTTTAAAAGAATACTCTCTCCGTCAAGTTTATATAACATATTTAAAAAATAATAATTTTATTTATAAATATAGTGTATTTTATGATTTTAATACGAATTAATGTAATGTTTGTTTTATAACTCTAATAAATATATAGACTTACTTGATATTCTCTACATATATTCATTGAACTCAGAGATAATAATTAGAAGCCTAATCATTTTTATGTCTAATTAATCTATATGCCATAAAAAATAAGATATGTAAACTCGACTAAAAGAGTACTCTAAGGCCCTGTCTTGCAGAGCTCCAGATCCCAACTCCACCTCAGAGCTAAAACTTGTAGACTAAAATAAAGTGACTTAAGTTTATAATTTTATTCTAAAATGTAAATAAGATGATCCACCTAAACGTTCTTAATATATCCATAGCTCCAGCTCCACGAATTTGATGAAGCTAAGGCCCTGTTTGGCAGAGCTCCAGATCCCAGCTTCACCTTGGAGCTGAAACTTGTAGATTGAAATAAAGTGACTTAAGTTTATAATTTTATTCGAAAATGTAAACAAGATGATCCATCTAAACACTCTTAGGCCCTGTTTGGCAGAGCTCCAGATCCCAACTCCACCTCAGAGCTGAAACTTGTAGACTGAAATAAAGTGACTTAAGTTTATAATTTTATTCTAAAATATAAAAAGATGACTTACCTAAACATTCTTAATATACCCAGGCTCCATGAATTTGGTGGAGCTAGAATACCTAGCTCCACCAACTCCAAGAATTTGGTGGAGTGAGCTCAAACACCTCTTAATATACCCACACTCAAATTTCTACGAATCTGGTACCTAGCTCCACCAACTCCACGAATTTAGTGGAGCTGGAGCTCTGCCAAACACCCCCTAAGAATATCCAGCTCCACCAACTCTAAAAATTTAGTGGAGCTAAAGCTCTGCCAAATCGGCACATCAAATGATTAGTGCCCTACGTAATCCACCAATTAATCACCGTTTGGTCCTGCGTGTCGCTTCGTGCGTGGACTTACATCAGCGATGGCGAGGCGAAACCCCAAGACCACGGCAAGTATGCTTTCACTGATTTTTAATTCCCAACTTTGTACTCTCCGTTATTTTAAATTTAAATTTTATTTTTAAATATATGTTATTCTACAATTTTAAAATAAATTTTAAGTATTTTTTTCTTTACATATTATACCATTCATTATTCTTAATGTTGTTTATTACTGTAAATGGACTAACACACATCATCTAAAAGCAACAAATGAGCCTACGAAGGAGGGAGAATCGGTAATTTCTACACATGTCTTGGTTGAATATAAAGTCCTAAATCATCTTCTATTACAGAGCGTAGGTAATTTTTTTTTCTCATTGAGAATTAATGGCCAACTTTGTAGTTTTTTTTTTTTTTTTCTCTTTGGGAGTTAATAGCCAACTTTGTAGTTTGTGGGCGAAGCTTCGCGGGCCTGGAGCCCTGGACACGGTTTGAGTTCTCGCCTTCTCGGCTTGAAGGAAGAAACCGGACCGTGGCCGGTTGGCGGTTACCCGGCAAACCGGACGGTCGCCGATTTAAGGTTTTGCAAAATTTTCGAGTTCACAGTTTTCAAGATTTGAACTTTGGAACATCTACTGCAAGCCTAAACACTGCCATACATATACGGAGAAGAATAGAAGATGATTCGAGATGAGGGTGGTTTAGAGGTAAACCGTCCAGGGTTCGGAAAACCGGGACCAGGAGGTTACCACCGGTTTTCCGAATAGATGGAGACACTAATTAACTGGCCGCTGCTAGCGCAGCTAGTTTGGCACACTGTTTGCGTTTCCTCACTAAATGTTTCTGTTGGCCCAACTAGGGCAGATAGAAAAACTCGAAACTTGTGAGCAATTTAAACTCCATTCGTTATGAGTTCGGCTTCTAAAATAAACAAGCCGAACTGATTTTCTAAATTGTTATCTTAACGAGCCGAGACTGAGTTAACTCACGAGCCATTTATTAACTCGCCAAGGTTCGGTAACTGAGTATTCACCGTGATGGTTTTTTTTTTATATCAAAAAGGCGTAATTAGATGAATATTAAATTATGAATGTCCATGTAACCATGTTAGGTTGGAATATAATTGTTAGGATTGTTAATCGGCTCCTCACTAATTATCTGTATTTTACTTGTACGCTAGATAATTAGTTACAATTTCATTTACGTAGTCTTCTTATTGCATGTATGTGTTAGTGAGTATCATGTGCTCACGACATGATTTAGCTTCGCTCCTGACTAATTACCTTATATAATTCACATGGCTTAGCTTAATTTATGTAGACCTCGAGCATTTTTTAGGGCCTAACTGACAGTACTCGACTAGAACCAATAACAAGGACAGGCCGAGTTGGTTAGCCAGACGACACAAGTCCTAGTCGATCGGTAGGTGCGTCAGCGTCACCCTCTTCCCGAGTACGCACGTCCGATCGCCTCACAGCATATATAGGCGCTCCAATCGGTAGGTGACCGGTGTTAATTATACTGACAAGTACATGTACAGCTACTGTTTATGGCGCTACTCCAGGAGCACACCAAACATGTTAAGATTCTTGGATTGAGCTTCAACAACTCTTAACGTCTACCACTGTTGTCTATGGGCGCAAACATGCATTTTCTTTCACCATTTAACTAAAAAGATGATGATTCTGTCCAACATTGCTCTATCTTGGGAGATGGTTCTTGCAGGTTTCGACGAACTAATCATCATCCAGTCGGATCGACCGCTGTATAAATGTAGGAGTACGTACGTGCTTGACCATATATATATCGCGCTCATCGCTACCGGTATAGGTGCATGGACCACAGATTTTAAGAATCTAGGTTATAGTGGTAACATGCTTCTCTACCAAACCGCCAAGTACAAACTGCTCTCTTTTAGTGGGATTATAGTGGGATGCTGTGTTCGATCGTGTTTGTACAACAGAAATGATTGCATCTTGCTAGCTCTTGGCTCTTGTCGTCGATTGGAGGGTGGTACTGTGAATTAGGAATTGATGGTTAATTTGTTCTAATTGAAGAGTGTGTGTGCAAGAATTTTAAGCTGGTTAATTAATTAATGCTCACATTTCGAACATAAACGAAGAGTGGTGGCCGGCTAAAGAGCGATACGAAACGTTTCTTGTCACCATCTCTCTTGACACGAAAATGTACGGGCTAGCTAGCTAGCATGCAACCTTTGACCTCTGGTTGACATTTTGTGTAATCCAAGTATTAGAATACCACCATGCATGATCGACTCATCAGGTGTGAAATCTGCTTAGAAGAGTCTCTCTTGGATGGATGTTAATCATAACCTAAAATAAGATTTAATTACCACCATGCATGCCAAGGACAACGAGAAGATCGAGTCGGCCTCCCATTTTCCAACCGCAGCTTGGTCCTAGTTGAACGATCAGTAGTCTCAAGTTAATTCGACCGGATCATTTCACCTTAGGTCTAATTGGATGGAGGTGTGCAAAACGATATAATTCTTTTTAATAAAGAAGAAAACCCATTAATCTTAAGGATTACTTGGAGCCAAAAGCACCTTAAAGAGCATTTCCTCTATATTGTAAAGAGGAAAGTGCATTCTCTTTTTAAGATATATTCTCCCACGAGACTCCAACCTTTTTAACCATACTAGCCATGTTAATCTCACGAGGGTGTTCCGTATAATAACTTTTGTCCCACGACTTTCCAATTTAAAAGTGCTCGATTAAAGTTGTTGCCTTTTGGAAATCTACACAAAACATCATTTACAACCGAGCCGCTTCGAATTGCATCCATTAGTGGAGCCCACATGTCACTTTAGGGCCTGTTTGGTAGGGCTCCAGATCCTGCTTTTCTAGATCCAGATCTTGCTTCCTGAAGGATCTCGCCCATTGAGAGAATTTGGATCAGTCGACAAAAGCGTTTGGCTAAGATATTAGCTTCAGAGATCTTGAATGGGGGACTAAAGACAAAAAGACCATGCTACCCTTGTTTGACACTACTCTTTTTTTATTTATTTTTTCTTTCTTTCTAGGTGTATTCCCAGTCATCAATGTCCCATACCTTGACGTACACATCACGATGTAAGAGATCTTGATGCTGGGACGAACTAACATCACGTGGACCAACTAATCTTGATGGCTGGGATGAACTAACATCACGTGGACCAACTAATCTTGATGGCTGGGACCAATATATATCAATTAATCCATGTCATTTTGTGATGTAAGAGAAATCAAATGCTACTTACTGATTCGTGATTGTACAAACATGGTTAGTATTGTTTCATGTGAGCATGGAGGCAAATATGTTAAAAATAATAGAGATTCCTTGTAAAGATATTCATATCCAAAGGTGCAAAAAAACATTATTGTTCGATGTAAACAAATTAAATAACATTATTGTTCGACAATAAACAAATATCACAAGTAATATCTCAATCATCCTGCAATTGCCTGTGCAAGCTCATCACGAAAAGCGTCCATAGATGAATCACTCCTATCTGATGTTGATGCATCTGATGCATCCTGAGAAATGACATATCTCGCATATCTTGATGGTATTGTAGGCACATAGTTTGGATCCCTATCAAACCTTACGAGGAAATCAGCATCGGCGCATCATGGTCACGTATGAAGTTGTGCAGTCCCATAGTAGCGGCTACAATCATCTTTTGTTTTGACATTGGATAGCTTGGCATCTTCAGAAGAATTCTCCATTTCATCTTCCATACACCAAAGCATCTCTCAATGATATTAGTAAACTTGAGTGCAATTGGTTGAATTTTTCTTTTTACCACTTGGTCAGGAACCTCTTGAAACTCGCACGTGGTACCTTTGGCCCCTTGTATGGCGCTAAGTACCTGGAGACCAGTTAGGATAACGACATCCACAAGATAATACTTACCTGAAACATACAATGTAGATGCCATATGAGTATTCAATGTATAAAAGTAACAAAGAAAATAAGCAAGTACAACTTACCTTGAGGAGGATGTGGAAAGGTATTTCTATCTGCTTCCAATGCATGATATAGAACCGGATGTGTCATGCATTGATCTGGTTGCCAATAGATGCATATATGAATCTCATATCATGATCACACACCGCCATCACATTTTTGAGTTGTAGATCTGATCTGCCAATATATCTAACTTGTTCTTCTGGGGAACATGACTAGAATATGAGTTCCATCAATAGCCAGATACAATCCTTATAATGTGGCCACATCACGACGATCATTTCTAATCTGCTATGGGTGTAGAAAAGTTTGGGTCCTTCGGCTTCACAAGGTCAGTGGACATCCTAACCACACCGCAAAACCTCATCAAACTTCACTAATTGTCTCACGAGAATGCTTGAAAAGCAGTTTTGCGTTTAGATTGATTCACATCCCCACAAATGTATAGGAACATAGACAATGACTCTATTGAATGCATATGTGTAGTAGATCTTAAACCATAAGTACTAACTAAAAGATCGTGTAGACTACGAAAAAGCGTAGAATTCATACGAAGCATGCGATGGCATTCTGGAGTGCTCAAAGTTTCTCACCCAACCCATTCCGGGGCGTGAAGTCTAGTCTCATTCTTGTCAAAGTATGTTGAGTGATACTTATCCACAATATTTGCGACCATAAGAAGGTTGGTTGAAATCGATAGTACATGCACATCATATGCAAATCACACTCATGTTCATCATCATAGGAATCAGTCCTTCACTCTCACTTTCATATGAGGACATCTGTGCATCACAATAAGCAACACATAAATAGAGAACATGCGGATAAAACAATACATAAATAAATAGTAACAAAGACCGGTTTAAACATTACATAAATAGATTACAAGCGAGATAAATTGTTATCAAATAAAGAAGTACATCCCAATTTAAACATTACATAAATTAGTACAAAAGTAGAGATAAATTGTTATCAAATAAAGTAGAATCACAGCTCATCTACTTGCCATACTTGACTTCATACTTCCTTTTAAGCCATTCAAAGCGTCTTTGAAGGGCTGCGCAATGAAGTCATAAACATCTCTTTTGTTCCTTCTTCACAAAAAATTTAGATTGCTATGAAGTGCTCATTACTTCCTTCCATGACACCACACTCATTTACCAAGTCCATCACATCTTTGATGGTATATCGATGATTCCTCTCTCTTCTTGCAAATGACTCGATTGATGAGAATGATTTTTCACTCATCTAAACCAGCTTAATTTCTTCTTGCATCGAAGACCCACTCCTAGCCCTTTTCAACTTATCATTTTTTAGGACATGAGCTCTCTTTCCTTTCCTAGCGCTCATGGTGACTCATCCTCCTCTTCATTGTCTTCTTTGTTGTCATTGCCATCTCCATGCTCATCGGCATCAACGGTGAGAATGGGTGTGAAGGACTCTAGGGAATGGTACCCATAGAAAAGACCAATGGTCTTCATATTGCGAATATCTTCAAACATTCTAGACAATAATGACTCATTTGGCCCAATCTTTTGGAACTTGCTACGACCGAGGCAAGTCCTATAAAACCTCACATATTAGAATATGCAAGGCAAATTGGCAAACTTAAAGCTAATCTAAATAAAATAATGACTTACTTTTTTTTAGTTTACGCCATCGCTCATGTGAGCAGCATTGCCTTTATTTTCTTATCTTCATCCCAACCTAAACACATCTGTTTCAATAGTTTCTTCCAAGTGTGGTACTCACTTCTCGGTTTATCCCATTTGTTCTTAAATTGTGGCTTGTTTATGCGTGAGCCAGTTCTCTCTGCAAATCTCTCTATGATAGCATCATAACTTGATGTTGCATAAATGGGTATTAGGGCCGATTCCCAGCCGCTACTTGTTCAACGAAAAGCTCACACACTATTCTAGTGTTGTGGTCATTCCACTCAGCACTATCCATCTGCATTGTTCCATTTTCAACAGTTAAAAAGCCTAAAATAGTATAAATAGTACTTTTTGAGAGATGCTACAATGTGAAGTTGTTGAGAGTGCATGCCATGGGCTGACCACAACAAAAGCAGGATTGAATGATTGCCAATAGTCTGCTTTGGTGTATTTGTTGCATATTCTAAAGCTTCCATATAATCATCCCCAAAGTTGCAAGAGGACATATTTTAGCTAGACCATGTCTAGCGAGCACACAAATTAACAGAATTGATCTACATGATCATATTTCAAATTGTCTCATCTAAAGTACTGAGTGCAAAACATGGCTACTTTTATTGCGTGCGGCTTAACAGAACCAATCATAAAATTGAGCCAACATGACTAAGCGATTCAAAAGTTCAACTATCATTTTATTCATTGCTCGAGAATGTTGGTTAACATATTAGCCCTGTTTTGCACTTGTAATATGGAAAGCATGAATAAGCTATCTGGTTGCTCGACTAAGTTCACACAGAACTCAACAATTGAACAATCCAATCAGGCTAACTAGAACAAACCAATCATACAATTGAACAAACCAATCATAGCTAAGCATTCACAATTTTGGTATAGCTAACCATTCACAGGTTATATCATAGGGATAACCATTCACAAAGACTCGATCTCAATAATATGGGTTAGGGTTTATCTTCTCTGCTACAGAAACCTTGTACAAAATTACACGGATTACAATTTTCATATGTACAATACTTGAAATTTGACAAGAAGGCAGACCAATCCATGTAGATATGCACAAAATTAGTGAAACAAGAACATACCTAGGATGAGCAAGAAAGAAATTAGGGATTAAGTTTTTACCTTCTCTGAGATCGTTGTCGATCCGCATGGCTGGAGGGCACGTCGGCTATTTGGGAGATCTTTGAGTGGCAGTCGGCGCTTCGCCTTCGCCTGGGACCACGGGAGTCACCTAGCCGCCACCTCAGTAGCCGGCGGACCACGGGATGGCGCCGCCTGTACACAGCGGGCGGCCTCCAACTCCTTGAGCCTGCGTGAGGAGTCGCCAGCCTTCCATTCTTGGAGGGCCTTAGGTCCCATTTGGATCTTGCCGCCTTCCATTCTTTGGAGGGCGCCTCGAATCGTGGGTGTTGTCGCCGAGCCAATGAGGCAGAGTGGTTCGCACGGGAGAGCGAGGGCAATAGGGTGGAGTTTTCCACGGGGGTAGCAATTGGCAAGCGAGTAGTGCAGTGAACTTCAAGGGGTATTTTTGTTTCGATGTATTGGATCCGCTTTGTGGATCGAGGAAAAGGTCGCTCCTTGTGGTGTATTTGCGGCTCAGCTCAGTCGGATCCATGGATCTGTTTTTCTAATTCTGGTGTTTGGTTCGGCTCAACTCCCGAATGAGGATGCAGGATGCACGGAGCCCTACCAAACAGGCCCTTACTACCCAACACCCACACATATATGGCCGAAATCCAAAATCTCGGTGAGATCTCGAAATTCCAAACAAAATCCGGACAAAATCCAAAAACTAAATTTCAAATTCGGTCATTTTTCAACCGAGAAATCCGAAATTTCGACCTAAATTTCCGAGATTTTGGTTCAATTGAACTGACCAAAAAATGGTAAAAAAACACAGTAAATTTTTTTGAAACTTTTTGTCGATGATCTTGACCTTAAATCCAATCAAATCCGGCCAACACAATTATAAAACTGGTGAAAATACCGGAGATTTCGACTGAAATCACCGAGAACTTGCCGAGATTTGGATCGATACTGTAGCATTTTAAATTTTATTACATGCCCGATATTTAGGATCTCGGAAGGGTCCAAAATCCAAAATCTCGACAGAGATTTCGAAAATCTCGCTGAGATTTGGATCCTTGCTCCAGTCCCAGGGGTGCGTTCTTTCTAAGTATGCCCTCCCAAAAGCATAGGTCTCCCTGCAAGCATCTAGGCCCAAATTTTCTTGAGTTTCGTGCTTTAGTGATTAGCGACATTATTTTATAAGATTAACCATGTTTCAAGTGAAATCGAGTCGAGTTAGTCATGATATTGACATTGGATATTCTTGGATCCTCATATCGATGGTTAAACATATAGATTGAGGATCTCGTGACTAGAAATGATATGAAGAGTCAAGTTTGGATCATTTTAGTGATATGTTTTATTTTTGTTATGATACACACCAGGTTTTAGACTTGGGCAGAAAACTTGCATCAAGGCGGATAATCCGAGGCAATTTTTTGAGTGAGCAAGTCCAAGTGACTTCAATGGGAGTCGGATGATCTGACTCACTCGGAGCATGGTTTGGATCGATTTTCTAGTGGGCATATATTTATGAACTCAATGGGAGTTGGATGATCCAAGTCACCTGGACCAGGGGTCGGATCAATTTTCTAAAGGGCATGTATTTCGAAACTCAACAGGAGTTAGATAATCCATGTCATCTAGAGCATGGTTCAGACTAATTTTCTAGAGAAGTGTGTGTTTTTAAGTGAAATGGGATCTGGATGATCCGAGACAGCCACACCATAGGTCAGAGAATTTCTACAAAGAGATGATCTAAGATGAATTTCAACTGAGCTAGATGATCCAAGTGGGTCAGAGCATGAGCCGGATCAATTTTCCATAGAAGGTGCTCTTTAGGTTCTACACTGGTGTAGATAATCCGAGCCAGGTAGATAATTCAGCTGAGCTGGATATTCCGACTTGTCAAACAACCCGATTGTGTGCAACATATATTTTTTGACCGTTGGAAGTATGTAAATTGGATGATCTAAGTGCGTCGTATAATCCGACTCAATGCATTATTTTGAAATCTTTGTGTCCATTGACTGGTTTTCAAAGTGAAGGCTATATATATGGACATGGGCATTCAAGTTAGCTCTCATAACACTTCAAAAATAGTGGCTTGTATATTGGGGAGTTCAAGGGCTCTCAAGAGCTTCAAGTTAAGATTTTGAGAGTGTGATAGAGTATAATAGGCATTAGTGTGCATTACTTCTAGTTGCTTGATCTTGCTGGGTTCAAGTGACCTCTTTGGGCTTATTACTCTTGGAATTTGGTGATTTCTATAAGGCTTGGAAGCATGCTCTTGGCGATCTTCCAAGGAGGAACGTGTGGAAGGCACTAGGAGGGTTGTAAAGGTTTGGAGTCCATTTATCCGAAGACAAAAAAGGATTTACCATGAGTTGGTTGCTTGGATCCTTGAGCGGGTTCAAGCAGGAGCTATATTCTTACAAGAGTGCTGCAACAAATGAAGATTACGAGAGGTCACCGAATCTCCAAGACATTGGTAAAAAAAATCCAATTGTTTCTTGCCCCTTTTTAGTTTTCGCATTTAAATTATTGTTCTTTAAATTCCTATATTACTAGGCTTGTGTACGATTGGAACTTAAGTTGCAAAACTTTACTACCATGTTTAGGAGTTGATTTAGCATACTAGCAAACCGGGGGCATATCCTGTGCAATCAAAGGTTTGGTGCAATCAAACTAAAAAAAAATTTCAAAAAATTCTGAAAAAAATCATGAATGTACATATCAACTTACCACAGCTACATATAAAATTTCGTGATCAAATTCGTCCTATGCTAGAAGTTACAAAAAAGACAAATTTGAGGTGCATTTGAACTGTAAAAGTTTGTTAGAAATTTGTTTTTTTTTGTAACTTCTAGTATAGGACGGATTTGATCATGAAATTTTATACGTAGATGTGGTAAGTTGATATGTACATCCATGATTTTTTTCAGAATTTTTTTAAACTTTTTTTAGTTTGATTGCACGGTGATTGCACCAAACCTTTGATTGCACAGGATATGCCCTCCTAGCAAACCATGGGCATTTAAGTTGTGAGTACTTACTAGCTTGCTCTAAATTTGTCCTAGTTCAAAAAAGATACCCATTTCACCCCCTCCTCTCTTGGGCATCCGATTCACTTCCCAATTTTGAGTCCCATGTTCCTCACCTAACGAGACAAGTGTAGTTCCTCGTATAGGGATAGTTCATGTTACCCTTTTTACTTTCCAATTTGGAAGTGATACCCTCGTAAAGTTTCTTTTCTTTAATGGGATCTTCAGAAGCTTTAGCTCCAGATTTGTGATTGCTTGCTGCCAGGAGCAAGCTTGCCATGGGAGGCAACAATGAAATTGTTTTGACAAACACGTAGTTCTTCTTGTGATGATGATTAATTATGAGTATTTGTGAAATGTTTTGCCGATGGATTTGGAGCTGTGGTTGTATGATTTGTACCAATTATCAGCTAGTTTTTGTGGTACTCAATCCGTGAGCTTCCCATCTCTGCTGGGCTGCTGAGGGATGGGGATTGGCAGAGGCTGCAAAGACCGGAAGAGGGGATCAAGGAAGGAAACCGACGGTGCGGAAGGAGGAGGATCTCGCCGGAGAAGGGGACTTGCTCGGTGGAGAAGAAGGCCGGAAGGGAAAAGTAATGGAATGCTAGACGAAGCGATAACGTGCAAAGAAGTAGTGCTGAGCCAGTCAGAACAATAGAGTGGTACGTTTGCAAAGTGCAATTTTCTCATACAAAAATGAGTTAATACAATCTTCTAGTCAGGCTGGGCCATTTCTGCTGAGGACTACATCAAAGTATGTTTGTAAACTGATTTAATATTAAAAGGTTTAGAATAATAGAAAACAACACAATGAAATATTTGAATAGAAACCCAACTAATCTTTAAAAGATTACTTAAACCAGAGATCCCACATAATCAGATATGTTCAGTTCCTTACACGAGGATGATGTATCACAACTTCAAGTTCAAACACTGATAGTATGCATGCAGCCTTTCTCTTGCAATTTTCGAAGCATTACAATACAACGTCCTTTCCAACCTTCCAAGCAATCCTCACAAAAGTATCTCTAATATCAAAAAACCATGCACCTTTTTGCATATATCCGTCCACCAAAAAAAACACCCATTAGATCACCATCCACGTGTAGCGTCACATGTGCGACAGACATTTCTCGCTGAACTCACCCATTTTCATTTTTGACATTCCATTTTGGAAGCGCTGTGCTCACGAACTTCTTTCGCTGGACCTTCACAGAGGGCTATTTGGTTGCTTTCTCTCGCGAGTTTGGTTCATTCGATTCAACTAGACTGATGAGATACGAGATGCAGAGATGTAGAGACGGTATTTAGTTGAGTGTTTAGTAGGAGGTATTGTGAAATTTATATAGCAAATGTGACCTAGTTTTGTTCCAAAAAATATAAAGAACCCATTTTTGAAATCGGTTCGGTAACCGGAGATGTTAATCAAAAGATATAAACAAAAAAGAAAAAGCAAACTTACATACCACATGGCACCGTATGCATGGTTTGCTATTGTGGCTGACAGTGACCCCTTGCGCAGAACACGAGGTTACTATGCGCTGCATCCAGAGATACGTCTATTTTCTATGTATCTCCAGAGCCAGGTTGCATGAAGAATCTTGCATCAAGAGAGACAGGCTCAAAACTAGATGCAGGCAACCAAACACGAGAAAAAAAAGCAAAATTCTGCATCTGTAGATGCAAATATCTGTATATGCAGGCAACCAACCAGCCCCAAAGTATCACTAGCAAGCGAGCCCCCTCTCTGCCAAGGTTCCCACCTTTCCATACATTTAATTTAATATAACATTAAGTTTGTAAAAAAACTCAAAGTCAGCCTGGCCCATTTCTGCTTATGAGAACTTGAAAGTATGTTTGCAAAACGATGTGATATTAAAAGATTTAGGAGTATAAAAAAACAACACAATCAAACATTTTCAAGAAACATAATAAATCTTCAAAAATGACTTGGACCAAACACATCTTAAAAAGCATTTCCTCGTTATTTGATATGAAGCGAATTTTCTTTTTGAGATATTCTCCGGCGAGATCTCAACCTTTTATGTCCAATATCACACATTAAACCTGCTTGAGAGCCATGGAGATAGAAATTGCAATACAATGCTTATCAAGCACTTCCTCTGGTCACAAATAGTTAACGTTTTGGCCATCAACAGTCTCCAAATCACAGGTTTGACCAATAATTTCTATTATATTATATTTATAAAGCCTAATAAAATTATAATGTAATAAAAATACTTTTTGAGACAAATATACATATATAATTTTTATATATCTAATTTAAATATTTAAAAATGTATTGATCATTGAAGTTTCAAAATTTTAACTACACCGGTATTCAAAAGGATAAAAACTATTAATTGGAAAATAATCTTTTTTTAAAAAAAAGAAATCTGAAATCCAGAAGCTCCCCTTCTGTTGTCCGTTCTCCTTGTTAGACAACCTCGCTATCGAATAGTCCGGGGTTGCCTAATAGATCTAAACTGGAGAACAGAAAGAGAGGGCGAGAGACACAATATGAGGAGGAACGGATCTGCTTTATTATTCTGTATGCTTGTGTACAATGGGGTGACCCCCTGCCTCCTATATATAGCGGTTCTGCTTAGAGATAAGGAAGAGTCCATATCGGATACGAATCCGTTTCCTAACAGGATACGAATCTGTTTCCTAACACTCCCCCTTGGACTCTTCACTGCGAGATGCATATGCCTCATTAAAACTCCATAAAAACCCAGTGGGAAAAATAATTGGAGAAAGAGTGCATAGCACACGCTTGCTGTGTTGCACGGATTGCCTCATCAAAAACCTTATGTAAGAAAACTTCAATGAAAAACTTACTTAAGGAAAAGAGTACAATCCACCCAAACTTCAATGTTAATCTTCAAGATTTACGTTGGGTACTCAAACTTCGTGTTTGAGATTTATGTAGGAGTATGTGAAAATCTCCTCGAAATATGCACTTCTCTAAGCCTCATCATCCCGATTCCTCTAATACATCTTTCAAAGGAAGATGCCGGAGTGACTTAGTGAATAAATCTGAGATTTTCACACGACTTAGTATGCAAAGATATCTTTATCTCGTTCATCTTATGCATTTCATGGGCATAAAAGAACTTGGGGTTGATATGCTTTGTAAGGTTACTCTTCACATATCTCATTTGCACTTGTGCAACACGTACATTATCTTCATAGATAATAGTGGGGGTTTGTTCCATGTCTCGCACCACATGACTTACGGATGTGGTGAACCATTCTTCAAGCCATGCACATTCCCGAGAGGCTTCATACAATGCAATGATTTACGAGTGGTTAGTCGACGCCGAGACAAGAGTCCGCTTAGAGCGACTTCCAAGAAATTGCCGTTCCACCGCAAAGGAAAACATACCGGTTGTAGACTTGCCAAAGATGCGGGTCCGATAGGTACTCAAGATCGGGCGTAGCCAACTAAATTCAATTCATTGTTTCTTACGTAGAAACAAGCCGAGGTCTTTGCTTCCTGAAGGTAAGGAAGATGTCCTTCACCCCTTTCCAATGCCTTTGGTGGGTTACGCATGCAGTGCTAGCAAATTCACAACGCCAATGTTCGGTCTAGTGCTATTCGCAAGGTACATGAGAGCTCCAATTGCACTCAAGTATGGGGAATTCCGCTCCCGGGACTTCCTCCTCTTCTTAGGCTGTATGGGTCTAGGTGCTTGAGTGACCTTAGGCCATTGGGGTCTTTATGGTATGCCTTTCAAAGCCAAATCTTTCCAACACTTTGCGTGTAGGATGCTTGGTGTACCAAGATTCGCCTTGGACATGTTCAAAATCGCAAGCCTAAAGCAGGAACTTGGTTTTACCCAAGTCTTTCATTTCAAACTCGATTTCAAGTATGTGCATGCTTCTTCAATTTCCTCATCCGTCCCAATGATGTTCAAGTCATCTACATAGGCGGAGATTATACAAAATCCATTCGAGGATCGTTGTATAAACACACATGGACAATCTTCATTTGTTCGTGTAGCCTTTCTTGAGAAAGTCACTCAAACGATTGTACCACATTCTTCCTGTTATTTTAGCCCATATAGTGATTTCTCCAATTTCACATGCTGTATAGGTTTCGCTTGCTCTGCCTTGGTTCGGGATAGGATACCTTAGGTACTTTCATGTATATCTCCTAATCCAAGTTTCCATACAAGTATCTTTGTGACAACATCCATTAGCTTCATTTTCAACTTCAAGTTGATCGGCCATTGAGATCAAGTATCTAAAGGTAATTCCACCCATGACCGGAGAATAGGTTTCTTCATAATCAACCCTAGACGTTGAGTGAAACCTTGAACAACAAACCTTGCAATGGTTGCTGCTCTTTTCATAGATTCTCCTATTATTACAAAATTTATATTATTTCGTCATGGTGTGCTTCATGCACTTCTACTTGCTCTTCATTGCTATTTCCCATTCGAAACAAAGTTCCTTTAGTTTTTCTCCGCCAATGTGTGCGCACACATTATTTCCTGGCGCTTCTTCCAATGGAAGATTCAAATATGGAATTGCCTTTTCCACGAGGCTTCTTTCGCCAGTCTCAAGCTGGCTCCCCTTCTTGCTTTAGGGCATTTTTGTGATTGGCTATGGTAAGTCCTCTTGCCCATTTTTCCCCAGACGTCGGGTACTTTGGGTTTGAGAAGCGATTTCTGTTCTTTTCTTTGAGGCCTCAACAGGATGAGGATACCCATACGCTTTTGGTATTTCCACCCTCTCGGTGCATTTCTTATCGGTATATCGACTTTAACCACGCTCTTCGGATCACAAAATGATCAGGCAGTTCATTTGCTAAATTCCGCAAATCGATTGTTGACGCAGTACTGTACCATGGGTACCTATCAGGCCCGGAAGCACGAGGGCTGACCTATCCTGACGGAAGTCGGCACCACGAAAGGTACTTGGGTCGCAAAGAACGAGCCCGACTCATGCGGGCCGACTGGGCGGTCGGCGGACTTCCTGGTTCCAAGCGGTCGGCACACGCGGCCGCCCTAATATCGGCTTCAAGCTCGCCACGCACAAGTCAGCCAGGCCCACGCTTGTCGGTGACCGCCTTGTGCGCTAGCTGGCCCCCGACATCCGTACAGGGTAAGCGGCTCCTTCAAGGTTGTCGAAGAGCCACCAAGAAGTCAAACCCCATCTCGCGTCGCTCGCACACCGCAGGAGCACGCCCGCTCCGAGGCCTAAGCAAAGTCAGCGCCATTAAAGTCACCAAAGTGACAAGAGCACCACGCAACACGCCACCCGACAAGATTACGCAAGATCAGAGACGCCACAGAGCCACCAACCCACCTGGGGACAGCAGGGGTTGGCCGGACAAGACAGAAACCAGACCTCAAGACATGCACTCTCTCTCGTAGGTCTTCACAACTCCGTAAACCGCCTCCTCCGCTATATAAGGAGAGGGCGAGGGAGGGGCGCGGAAAAAGGGAAATAGCAGTCTCAAGGTAGCCCCGACTTCAGCGAAAACCTCAAGGGATGGACGGTACCGTCGCCTACTTTGTACACCCTCGTCTGCCTCCAAAAGATCAATACATTCACACCGCACGAATCCAGTAAGGACATTCGGCCCAAACCGGTATACATCTTCGACTCCACGCAGTCGACCATTCGAGGAGAGGAGCGCTGACCCCATCCGACCATAAATTAAATATTGTGCCGGTGCACGAAACACCGATTGGCGCGCCAGGTAGAGCTCTCGCGTCTTCACCGACATCTTCATCTTCGGATTCCATTCTCCTCCTGATGGCTTCCTCCCACTACGCTTTCACGGTGATCGAGGTGGATCCGCTTCGCGCCCTCGATTTCATCGTCTACCACGGCGGGAGCTTGTCTCGTCCTCGTTCTGTCGACCGACGCCCTCCGCCAGAAGTCTGATCGATCGCCGACGTCTCTCAAGAACTCCTCGAGGCCCCGCGCATTAAGCAGCGGACGGCGTCGGACGGCGTGTTCCTGGCAACATCGCATACGGCCAAGGGCGAAGCGGCGTGAACTACCCTCCACGAGCTCACAACTCGTGGCCATGGCGGTCCACGAAGCTTCTCCACGACACTGTGGATTCTCTAGCTACTCGCTCTAGCTCCGGACAAGGAGTGTGCCCTCTCGAAGGGCCTACGCTCGCGAGTGCAATATGATCGGTGCGGCGGAGCTATCCTCCACCCTCGCTACCATCGGACCCTCCTCCGCTGCGACGAAGCCTGGCGGGAGGAATCCGTGAGAAGACGACGCCGCAAGGCACCCCATTCCTCACGATGACAGGAGCTAGAAGCCCGAAGGCCGAGCTCGAAGCCGCAGGTGAATCGAGCGCCGTCACTTAGCTCACCACTGCCTCGGCCGGCACATACCAAGCTGCCAGTGTCATTAAAGAATTGGCCGAGGAGCGAACGCCTTAGTTCTTCCCTCACGCCAACGAACATTGCGGCTGCGGGCAATGCTGCTCCGAGGGCTGCACGAGCTAACTGAAGCAAGGCCACCTACCGTAACCTTTCGGGGATCGGTGAGCTGCTTGTCAAAGACGCCCAAGGTTCTAGTTCGTGCCGACGGCGCGCCACCTCGGGCCGCTCGGCCACTCCCCTCACAGGCGGCGGAGCCCCAAGACGGCCCCGCTTCACGAACTCCCCCAGGCATCATACACCTTTGGCGCGCCATCGCTGCAGGGACAAGTATGATCTCCGCACCACCCTCGAGGCGCGAAGAAGAGCTACCGACGCCGGGCAAGACTCCTCGGCAGATCGCCGATAAGGGCGACGCGACCATCCCACCAGATTCGACGGTCTGGCCGCTCACCGCCAGATTCGCAGCCGACTTCCCGGCCGATTCGGGCCCCGACCAACATAGCCAAGTACACGGGGCTACCAACGATGTCCGGTTAGGGACTACCGGCTCGCTGTCGGTCGGGAGCGACGGACGACTCGCCGTCTATCGCTATCCTCCCCATCTATCTGGCGGGACTCGAGCATGGCTCGAGTACACCTCACAGATACCATCGGCACTGGGCCGACTGGCGAGCCTTTCGTCGGAAATTTCCAGGGCACATACAAACGCCCTGGCAACTCCTGGGACCTGAAAAGTTCTGCAAGCAGCAGCCGGGGGAGACCCTCCGGGACTACATCCGCCGCTTCTCCCAGCAGTGCAACGAGCTCCCCGACATCCGCGACGCCGACGTCGTCGGCGGCGTTCATCTACGGCACCACGCGGCGCAGGCTCGTCCACAAGTTGGTGTCGGCGAAGCCCTCGGACCACCAAGGAGCTCCTTGACATCGCCACCAACCACGCCTCGGCGAGGCCGTGGGGAGCCATCTTTCGAAAGGAAGGCGGCCCACAAGACAGCCTCGCGGCCAACCGAGGCCGCCGCTCAATGCCGGACCAAAGAAAGCGGAAGGGAAGTGTGGTCGCTGGCGTCGAATGGTCGGCCGCCGAGCACATAGCGAGGCTCAGCAGACGCCCGACCGATTCGAGAAGCTGATGGATAGTCCGTGCCCGAACCACGACTATCCCGCTGCACAGTATCGGATCGCGAAGTCCTCAAGCGTTCTCTAAAACCCCACGACGTCATGGGTAAGTAAGGAAGAAGCGCGACGCGCCCGAGGGACAAAGCGATGGCGAGCCACCGACGAAGTTCCCGCAACTTCGACGCGCTGTCATGATCTTCTTGAAGCTGGAGTGCTACGATTGCGACTACCAAGTCTTCGCCGAGAGGTCCACCAGCTACCTCGCTGCCGCATTTACTGAGGTGGTCGAGTGCCGTCGCCTTTCGACCGGGACCGACCACCCCGACCACATCTCGCACCGACGCTTATCCGCTCGTCGTCGACCCATCGTGGGGACGGAGCGCTGACAAGGTACTCATGGAGCGATCTCAACATCATGTATATTGAGACCTTGGATGCCTGAGGTCCTCGCTTCCGCTCCGGCCGAAACAAGGCGCCCTTCCATGGCGTCCGCACTGTGCCAACAGTGCCCACCTCGGCAAGTGTCGGCCTGCCGTCACCTTTGGGAGCCGGACAACTTCCGCACCAAACCTCACTTTCGAGGTTGTGGACTTCCCGGCTCCTACCACGCCATTTTGGGGCGACCATGCTACGCGGGTTCATGGCGGTCCCAATTACACCTACCTCGTGAAGATGCCAGGCGCGAGAGTCATCATCGTGGCCACATCTTTCCAGCCTACAATAGCTAGTGAGCGGCGTACCGCGAAGCTGGCCTCGGCTGGTCCTCGCTTATGCCGAGCTCGCCCGGCTCGAGAAGGCCGGATCCACCCGACTCCAAAGCAAGTCGGGGACTAGCTCTTTCAAGTCCGCGAGGACACGAAGGAGTCGCTGTTGATCCGAGGATCCCGCCAGACCGTGCGGATCGGGGCCGCCACCACCAAATAGGAAGGGCTGTCGACTTCCTCCAAGCAAACCGAGATGTCTTCGGCAGGAGACCCTCGGACATGCCGAGTCCCGGCGAGGTCGCCGAGCACTCTCGAACATTCGACCGATCTGCACCGTCGCCAGCGCGCTGCCGGACGAAGAGAAGCGACGCAGGCCATATCGGGGAAGAGATCGCCAAACTTTTGGCCGGTTTGTAAGGGAGGTGCGTCACCCGAGTGGCTCGCCAATCCCGCCCTTGTAAAGAAAAAGTCGAGCAATGGAGAATGTCGCGTTGACTACACGAGCCTCAACAAGGCCTGGTCAGAAGATCCATTCCATTGCCTCGCATCGACCAGTGTCGTGGACTCCACCGCCGGGTGTGAGTCCCTTTCCTTTTGGATGCCTACTCGGGCTATCACAGATCGTGATGAAGGAGTCCGATCAGCTCGCGACCTCCTTCATCACCCCGTATGGCTCATCACATTTACGCCACGATGCCTTTTGGTCTAAAACGCGGCGCCGACGTACGGCGATGTACGCGTGTTTTTCGGACCAAATTGGCCGTAATATCAAGCCTACGTCAGCGACATCGTGTCAAGACCAGGAAGGCCGATGACCTCATCACCGACCTGGAGGAGACTTTTTGCGAACCTCCGACGATCTCGCATAAAGCTCAACCCCGAGAAGTCGTCTTCGGGTCCCTAAGGGCAAGTTACCGGGATTCATCGCTCTCGAGCCGCATCGGCCAACCGAGATAAGATCTCCGCTTATCGCAAGGATGGGGCCAATCAACGATCCAAGAAGGGAGTTCAGGCTGATGGGATGCCTCGCGGCACTAAGTCGCTTTGGTATCCGCCTCGTGACGAGGATGCCACTCTACTGGTGATGAAGAAGTCCGACCACTTTTCCCGACTAACGGCTCAGAAGCCTTTAGCCGACTAAAAGCCTTTCGACCTCACCTCCGTCTCGTCGCCTCGGAGCCGCAGGAGCCTTTGCTCCTCTACATCGCCATACACGACTCAGGTCGCCGGCACTTGTCAGGAACGAGCTTTAGGAAGGCGCGTTCTCAAGGTGCAAAGGCCGGTCTACTTGGTGGCCAGGTGCTCTCCGATACAAAGGTCCGATATCCCCAGGTACAGCAGTTGCTATACTAAGCTCATCGCCAAGAGGAAGCTTGCCCACTACTTCGACCGATCGGCACCCATCTCGTGGGTAACCTCCTCGCCGCTGAATGTCGTCCACAACCGCGACGCTACTCGGAAGAATCGCCAAATGGGCTCTCGAGCTCAACGGCCTCGACATATCGCACGTCCCTCGTGACGGCGATCAAGTCTCAGTCTTGGCGGACTTTGTCGCCGAGTGGACCGAGGCGCAAGTCCTCGCGCGGGCCGAAGACCTCGAGCATCGACGATGTACTTCGATGGGTCCTACACCAAGAACGGGCGGCGGGTCGCCATCATCTCCCCACTCGGCAACAAACTCACGTGCGCCATACGACTACTCTTCGACGCCACCAACAATGTCGCCGAGTAAATCGGCGCTCGGCTAACCGCCTGCGACCGGCCACGACCTGGCGCGACGTGTCAACGTTCGCGCGACTCAAGGCGGTCGTCGATCAAGTGATGAAAGCCACCGAGCCCCGCGGCGCCGGATGGCCGCCCTCGCCTCGGAGGTCCGCGAAGCTTGAGGAAAAGTTCAAGGGTTTCGAGCTCCATCATAGCTACCGACGCTATAGCTGAAGCCGACTCCTCGCCAACCTCCGCCTCGGGAAGGGGCCGGTTCCCCAGAATCTTCGCCGTCTCCGACCTCGTGACCCATCAATCCGGTTGGATCCGAATGCCGAGGGCGCCACCCAAAGGCGGGTGGCCCCACCGATCTTCGATTCGGATGCCCACTGGGTCGGACTTGGGCGCCCACGAGCATCGAAACCGACGAGGCGGCCGCTTGTCGATCGATTGACAAACGGGTCGCTCGCCGATACCAGGCTCTACGCCGCCGCGCTGAGCTAAGTCGGTCTCCGGGACGGCGCGCCTCTACAGAAGGAGCTCGTCCTAATCCTTCCAGTGCGCGCCGACGAAGCACCTTCGCAGGACATCCATGACGGTGTCACGGGCACCACGCGGCGCGCTTGATCCCTCGGCAGGAAAGAGCCTTCCGAGCAAGGTTTCTCTGCCGACGGGCGTAGCAGATGCGACCTGCATTGTCCGCACCGTGAAGGATGCCAATTCTTCGCGAACAGACGCATCTTCCTGCAAGCCACGGCAGACGATCCCCATCACATGGCCCTTCGCGGTTTGGGGACTTCGACCGCTCGGACCTCTTGAAAGGCGCCGGGGGCTTCACTCACTTGCTTGTCGCCGTAGAGACAAGTTCACAAAGTGGATTGAAGCAAAGCCATTGCAAAAGATCACATCAAGCAGCGGTAAGTTTCTTCCGCGACATTGTCTACCGGTTTGGGGTGCCCAACTCCATCATCACCGACAACGGACGCAGATTCACGGAAGGAGTTCCCAGTCTCTGCGACAACTTTAACATCCGAGTCGGTCGGGCGGCGATACACCCTGAGCCGGACGGTAAGCCGAGCGAGCCAGCGGCATGATCCTCCAGGACTCAAGCGCGAATCTTCAGCCGATCAAGAAATTCGCGGACGATGGCTCGAGCTACCGCCGTGCTTTGGAGTTCAAGGACCACGGCTCTGGGCCGACCGGGTTTACTCCTTTTTCTTGGTGTTCGGGGCGGAGGCTGTCCTCCCGACCGACCTTGAGTCACGGCGCACCAAGGGTGCGTAACTACAACAACGCACGGCAATCGAGAACAACAAGATAACTCTCGATCGACCGACGGCTCGAGACGCCGCGCGATCCCTATCGGCAAGAAAGTATCGCCAGCGCCGTCGCTATTACGAACCGACGGTCCGCTGGCATTGCTCAAGTCGGCGACTTAGTGCTACGCTAAGTCAGTCCGCGAAGGACCAGGCACAAGCTCTCCCCGCCTTGGGAGGCCCTTTCACCATCGCGAGATCCTCCGACCCAAGACTTTCCGCCTCAAAGACACCCAAGGGAATCTGTGACAAACGCGCTGGAACATAGAGAAGCCGAGAAGGTTCTATCCATATGACCTCTGCCTCTCTTTGTACCATACGAAAAAAAAACACTCGAGCAAAGAAGGCTGCGGCGGTCGGACTGACCGACAAGCTGGTTTTTCCTCTCTCTCGAACCTCCTCGTTTTCTTTGATCATGAACCGCGACTTCCCGCCCCGGAAGCAGAGGTCCAGTGTCCTCCTTCGATCACGTGCGAAAGAGCGAGGGCTAGATCTCAACACAAAAAAGAGAAGGAGCGAAGCGAAAAGAGGAAACCTAACACTTTATTTATTTATGGAGGAACATCGCCTCTAACCAAGAGCGAACCGCCTATTGCGATCTTGGTACCGCCACCGAAAGCTCCGCACTGCAGCGTGCCTCTACCACTTGCAATAGTGGCGCCCTCACTCGGCGAAGCCGAACGCCGACGACGAGGACGCCGACTGCCGCGGCGTCCTCACGAGCTCACCACGGCAAGATCCGCCACCTCCCGCAACCAGTTCGATGGGCAACCACCTCCTCGCGGTGAGCATTGTGGTCCGCCATGGCGCATGGAGCAACAGGCGCCGCGCCTTTTATAACTCGCTTGAAGATAAAGCGCCCGCTTCGCCAAGGCAAAGCAGAGCGACGGCGCTTGGGGTCACGCGATGGCGCGAAGACGGCGCCCAGCGCGTCGGCTCCAAAATCAGCGTCCTCAGCGACGCGCTCGACCAGCCTCAAGGTCGACGCCGGCCGTACAGAGACGGTGTTGACCAGCAGGCGCTAAGCACCGCCGCTTTCGCACCGACGCTGACGCTCAGGGATCCACCAAGCATGGCGGGATGGCGCTAGGGCCCTGAGTAAGCCCGAACGACGGTCACGATCCTGACGCCCACGTGGAGGATCGCCACCGGTGGCCGTCGGCGCGTCGTCTCCGCCCGGCTTACTCCAAAAGGGCCGAAGTCGCGTGACTCGGCCGCCGCGTCTCGTGCCTCCACCGCCGCCTCTTCGCGACTCGGCGCGTCGAAGGTTTTTTCGCGAGATCTGCAGGGGACGAAAACAACGTGGGACGCTCGCGCGACCGACTGGAGGACTAAGCTACTCACCACCCACGGAAGCCTCCTTACGCCGGTTCCTCCGGCCTTGGCACGCGCTTCCGGTCGGGCCGTGGCATCGGCAAGCAAGCTCCTTCATCGCCACGAGCTCACCCCGAAGCGATCCCGCCGGCTAAGCCGATCGGCCTCCTGGTCGACTGCCGATTCCTCCTCGATAGGAGCGGCCTCGCCGGGTGTTGCCAAGACTGACTGCGGAAGCCTTGGCGCTTCAAGATCCGCCAGGACGACTGGCCCTCTCTCCTCGGTGGGGCTGACTCGACCGCGACGTTGAGCCTCCCGCAAGGCTTCAGGCCGACCTCCCCAGCCGTTGACCAGCCGAAAGGCGACTCTTCCTTGCTCGGGCAAGCGCCCTCCGAGCGTCCGAGCAGCCTCTGCCCTATGGCACTCCTGTGCAAATGCCGGAGGAACTTTGACTTGCCCACCGCTCGATGTCAAGCGCCAGGTACTCCGCCCGGTCGATCTCCTTCTTTTCGGCCAAGAGGATGCACAAGAAAATCCCGTCAAACTTACCGATGGCCGAGCGGGACTCCTCAAAGAATGGACTTCTCGCTTGGGCGGCGTCAGCGACAAGGGTAAGTTCGGGCGTGGATCCTTCCCATGTCATCCTCCAGGCGTCCCAATCCGCGACGTTCGCGCTGCGTCAGACGTACGCTGGGGCCCCGGCCAGGTCGGAGACCGGGCCAAGTCGGCGAGGCGATCGCTACGACTTGATTCCCGCCCGACGGACGCATGGCGGTGATTGTCGCGCCTATCGGCGACACTCGGACCAGCTGGCGGCCGGCGGCCCGCGGGTGGTAGATCTCGTCCGCCGGCGTTGCAACGCAGCGCGAATCGATGTTCGCATCTCGGCGACCTTCCACGGACGGCAAAGACGGGGAAGGCAGGATCGCGAGAACTCCGCTCACCATCGTCGACGGCCAACGCAGTGAGCACGCCTGACGGGCTTACGCTGGCCACATCCGTGACGGCTCCAGATGCCCCTCGCTGGCGCCCTCGCTAACGGGCCTACTGCGAGGCGCATCGAACGATCCCCTCCCGACAACCACCACGCGCCCCGACATCGAGGGGGCGATTCTCACCACCGGCGAGGCTCGGCGCTCCGCGATCGGTGAGGCTTCGCAGACGGGCGGTCGGTCAGAATTGCGAAGAAGTCACAGAGGTGCGCAAGTCGCGCACAGGAGGAATGAACAACCGACTTGACGCGTGCCCTCTTGGCGGACCCCGCGAGGAAGCGGCGGGACTCAGCGCTCACAGATAAAACTGCGCGCGGTCTCTTCGGAGAGCAGTCGCGGCCCCGGCTTCGGCGATTAGGACCGCGTCGCCGGGACCGCCGGCAACTTCTCCTCGCCGACAATGACTCTCGTCACCTCACTCGAGGTCTCTTCCGAGGTCTCTCGAGACCTCCTCGCCACGTGGCTCGGTCCGCGCTCTTTCCTCTCTTCCGCGTCTTGGTGGCCTCTTTTTCCGCTAGCGGCGGCCCCTGCTTTCTTTTTCCAGCGCACGGCCGTACTCAACTCCTTTTCCCCGGCGGCCAAGGCGAGATCGTCCACCGAGCCTGAGCACGCCGGTAAGGAGGCGAGGAAGCAGAGCAAAGCAAAAGCGAACAGAGCCGTCGGGCGCATGTGTTCGCGGATTCTGAACGCCGAACAGCGGGCGCCTCGCCCACGGTTCGTGTCTCCGTGATGGAGCTGGACACGCGCGAGGATCTCGACGAGGAAGCTCCCGCCCGACGACCTTACGGGTGGCCTGGCCCCATGTACTCAAACATGGGGCGCAACGATCCTTGAAGGGTTGGATGCGCCTCTCCATGAACGTGCCGAGGACCACCTTGCACAGGCCCCGCCGCTTCAGGTCCGCGAGCTTCTCAAGGATCGCGTCCACCTTCTTCCGGTCCTTCTTGTCGTGGCCCTGTGTCCAACAAGGATGCACGGCGTCGGAAGATTCCCACCGGCGTCGGCATCATGTTTGAGGTTCGGGACATAGAACCACTCGCTATGCCACGGTTGGGCGTCGCAGCCTTCAAGTCGGCGTAGAGAACGGCTTAAGCGGTGGGTTGGCGCGTTGAATCATCGAGCTCAGGGAGGCTGTGTCGATGACGACCTCGAAAAAAAAGTGGCGCCAGAGCCCCGGTGGGGTTCGATCTCGTGAAGGCCTCACGAGCGTCATGAAGACCGCAATGTGGAGGACTCCATTCGGGTTCGATGATGAACCTCCCTCGTAATAGTGCAAAGAACCCCGGATTTAACGGGTGGAGTGGAAGTCCAAGCCTCGCTTCGTAGAAGGACGCCAACGAGACTATCTCGTAGTCCCCAAGTTCGGGTCCCCGGCCAGTCGGCGGAACTCGCCAGGACTCGGCCGCGAGGAAGGAACTCCTTCCTCTCCGGCATCGAGATAGCGACCGCCACGGCGAACGCTGGTACAATGACATCTCCAGTGCGCGAAGGAAGCGAGTTGGGACGACGCGGCGAGCAGAGGCTCCTCTTCCTCGCTTTTCTTCCTCCTTTTTCCTTTTGCGTAGCCCGCTACACGAAGGCTTGGCGCCTACCACGCCACCCACTCCTTCCTTTATAGGCTCGGCGAACAGACGCCGCCTCGGCCGAAATCGACGCCTCCTCGACCGACGCGATGCAAACCGCCCGTCGCCGCCGCCTTCGCTTTCCTGAACGTGCGCGATCCATTTAAATCCCATCAAGGCATTAACTACTCCGACAGGATGGCCGCCAAGGCGCGCGCGCTTACGCCAAAGACGCGAGCCTCGCCCGATTCACGATGGGCCAAGGCGCCAGCGAGAAGGTATGCAAACTACTGATCGCCGCCGCCTTCGCCGGAGAGTAAGCCGCTATAGGCTCGCACGAGGCCCGGCACTGCACAGGTTACGAGGCGACCATCCGGCCGAATTTGGGAAGCCGCCAAAGACACGTAAAAAGAGCGCAGCGGTCGAAGAGCTCCCTGCAGGGCCTCTGGCGGGTCGGCGGACGAGCCAATCATGACTCGCGTGCCTGAGACCATACCTCACACTCTCATAACTCATCGATGAGTAGCGGCCGGTACGCCTCGGGTCGGCGGACGACCGGCAGCCGACACGGATCGAGTAAGGCGAAAGGTTTTTATGGAACGCCCCGGTAGTCGGACATGCAGCGGAGCTACGCCTGGCTGGAAACGAACCCCCTCGGGGGATCGCCAAGGTTCCACTTTCGGATCACCCGATAATGCTTTCGCCACGAGCACGGCGTGCTCAAACCGACGAAGGTAAACGCTGGCCTTCGCCACTTTGATTCTAAGGACCCACGTGGTGGCCGTAATCCGACGGGTAAAACCCTGGCCGCTCCCCGACCGCTCGGGGGCTCGAGGCTCACCGGGCTCACCCGAGCTTCTTTGACGGGCTTGACCGACAAGCGGGCGGCCCCGACTAAAGCGCCGCCGCCCTCAGGATCCGCGCCACTTTTCGACCAGGAAACCCCGACGGCTCACGACGCTCGGGGCTCTGGGAGCTTACACCACTGCAGCGCGCCAAGACCGGCTCTTTCAGCCGGGCGACTCCCAGCAGTCCGTCCACTAGGCACCGCCGACCTCGGTCGGCGACCACCGCGCGGCGAAACCTCGACCGCTCCCGACCGCTGGCCGCTGGTTACGCCACTGCAAGCGCCACAAGACCTGCTCTTTGGGATCGGCTTGGCCGAAAGCAGCTGGCCTCAAACCAAAGGCGTCGACCTCGTGGTCCGTGGGCCACTTTTTCGATCGTAAACCCCGACCGGGCTCCTCGACCCCGCTCGGGGGCTGATTCACCTCGGAAGCCACACGCACCTGTGCTCTTTCAGGGGCCGGGCGCGGCTCCCCAGGCAGCCACACCGACCTCCGGTCGACGGTTATCGCCGCCAGTACAGTTAAACCCCTGGCGGCTCTCCATTCCGCCCGGCCTGGGCTATCGACGAGTACCCCGTACCATGGGTACCCCATCGGCCCTAAGCACGAACGGGCCGACTTTATCACGACGGAAGTCCGCTGCAAGGTACTTGGGCCGCAAAGAACGAGCCCCGACTTTGTGCGGGCGACCTCGACGGCCGGGCGGACTCGGTTCCAAGCGGTCGGCACACGCCGCCTAATATCAGCTCAAGCCCGCCACGCGACAAGTCAGCCAGGCCCACGCCCGGTCTCGGTACCGCTTTTGTGCGCTCCGACATCCGTACCAGGTAGGCGGCTCCTTCCCAAGGTTGTCGAAGAGCCACCGAAGAAGTCAAACCCCATCCGTCGCTCGGCACACCGCAGAGAGCACGCCCACTCCAGAGGCCTAAGCAAAGTCAAGCGCCATTAAAGTCACCAAGGCCGACAAGAGCACCACGCAACACGCCACCTCGACAAGATTACGCAAGATCAGAGAGCCACCAACCCCACCTCGACGGCGAGGGTTGGCCGACAAGACAGAAACTGCACCTCAAGACATGCACCCCTCTCCTCGTAGTCTTCACAACTCCCGTGTAAAGCCGCCTCCGTCTATATAAGGAGGCAGGGGCCCGAGAAGGAGGGGCGCGGAAAAGGGAAAATGGGTCTCAAGGTAGCCCCGAGCTCCCTAGCGAAAACCTCAAGGGGATCGGACACCCGGCCGTCGCCTATTTGTACACCCTCGTCCGTCTCCAAAAGATCAATACATTCACACATAACCCGGAGTAGGGACATTCGGCCCGAACCAAGATACATCTTCGACTCCACGCAGTCGACCATCTGGGAGAGGAGCGCGACCCCATCCGACCATAAATTGTATTATTGCGAAACACCGACAATTGTCTTCTTGACTTCATGATTTGCTTCATTAGTGCGAGAGGTCATGCGGGATCCCAATGGAATGCCATATGATTTTACTGCATTTTTCATACAATGTTTCATTTCCTCCCCCTAATGACGGGAATGCGATACTCGTCAAAAAAAATGCAATCAGAGAATTGGGATGTATGCAAATCTCCAGTCGTGGGTTCCAAATACGATTATGGATGCATTCTCATAACCAACGTATATCCTGTACTTGGCGGAGAGGGCCCATTGCGCTTTTGTAAATTAGGTATAGGTACATATACCATTCATTCAAATCTTCAGATGACCCATTGCACTAGTTGCATAGTTGAATGGATGTTGTAGGCCGATGGTCTATAATTGATGAGTGTCGCGTGCGGCAGATCAAGCGTGTCCCCAACAAGTGTTGGGCAAGTTACAACTCGCAAGAGCGGTCTCGGGCAATGAACTTAATCCTCTTTATTAGTGCTTCAAATAGCCCATTTTGCGTATGGACGTGCGTGCAGAGTGCTCAGCTTATTATTCCGTTCTGTTGTGCAATAATCATCAAATGCCTTGGAAGTGAATTCGGCATTGTCCATTCGAATGGACTTCACGCGATGATCGTGAAAAGCATTTTAATTCTCGATGATCTGCGAGATCGGTTTGCGAATGCATGATTCCTTGTTGACAAAGAAACATGTATGCGACCATTTCGAGGAAGCATCAATGAGCACCATAAAGCATCGAACGGCCGACAAGGGCTGAATCGACCGCAAAATATCCCCTGAATGCGTTCCAGAATGCGAGGATTTCATGTTGCACTTTCATAACAGAGGGTCTAGTTATTAATTTCCGCACATGCATGGCACACAAAATCTTCATGATTCGGGAAATTCTTAACATTAATGCCATGACCTTGTGAGTTGTTAACTATATTTTCATCAATCTCGCATCAGGATGACCTAATCTACAATGCCATAAAGCAAATAATTGAGCTTCTAAAGACAGGTCTTCAAAGAAGTATACATGCGTGTGCATTGATTTTCGTGGTAGTATAGCCCAGATTCATCTGAGGATATTTTCTAATACCATTTTTCATACTCACGTGCTTCATAATGCACAAATGCTATTTGCCATTTTCTTCATTGGTTTCTACGTGAAACCCATTGGCCCGAATATCCTTGAAACTTTAAGAGAGCGCGGGTTGATTCGAGTACAAGAGGGCTTCTTCAATTACCAAAGTTGTACCCATTGGCAATATAATGGTGTGGCTCTTCCCACGAGCCTATTATATGCGTATCGCTTCTGCGATAGTCGTAGAATCCTTCCGTTCTTCGTGATCGCCTGGAAGTATTTAGACTCTCTTAAGATGGTATTTGTTGTGCCACTATCAACAATGCATATTTTCTCCATTGGGCGCTACACGATTTCTAGATGAAAAGAAAATAATTCTAATCATATAGTGGCAAAGTGATTCAAATATTGCTTACAAATAAAGAATACTGGAATAAAGAATAAATTGCAATTCGATTCATGAGAAAAGAAAATGTATGCTCTTGGGAGCTACAATTCATTACTCAAAATTCATTAACAACCACTGTTCTATAGCCTGCAAACTTCAGGCGAACCCAATCTTGCTGTGCTTGGAGCAAGATGGTGGGCTTGAGTTTCTCGAACTGCTTCTGAAACACAGTCCGTAACGCAGGTGTACTCACCTCAGCCATGTATTCATTATTCATAGTGGTGAAAAGTGATACCGGGAGTACAAAATTTGATCGTTTTGCTCGGCAATAGTTTGCGTGTCCTTCGAGGACCCTAAGCCAGTGTGACTTGGAGCTTCTTGTCTCGCAAGTATGATCTTCAAACCACGATGCCCATGTGAGATAGTTCGACCTTTTTCTTGTGGTCGGCTTCTTCAAACTCACATTGAATAATGCCAGTATTTGCATATTCAAAAGATTCTTTTCATTAGATTACTTCGTGTAATCTAATAGGGAGTGGTTGCAAGATTCATAATTGCATAATTAAATTCTCATGAATTTCCAGTAAACTAAAAGAAAGCAATAATTTCAAGATTCATAAATACAAGATTCATAGATCACGAGATTCATAAGTGCGAGATTCATATATACACAATTCATAAATATTCGAATAAACAATAATTGCACAATTCATAAATTCATAAATGCGGAAATAAATTCTAAATTTCAATTTTTCTTAGTATTTGGCAATTTTCTTAATTATACAAGAATTTCAGCATCACTTGATGACAAAAATAAATTGCAACATGAATTAAACATGGCATAAGTCTAATTACAACTTATATAATTCTTGTTGGTGGGAGCAGCAATTAATGAATATCTCTGTCAATTTGACTCTTGGCCAGTCAACTCCGCTCTCTAGGCGCACATGAGGAGGGAGCACTTCGCTTCCGGTGCCAATTAAAGAACCAAGCCTCATGTGTGTTTTCCTAGACACCAATTGTCTCATATCATTTATTCATTACCAAAATCAAATCCCAACCACTCATGTTCTCATAAAGCTGTATTGTATGAAATTCGGAATTTTCCTAACACTTTTCATAATTCGCTAATTTCCAAGCAATTTTCATTACTTTACAACGTGAAATTGAATTTCATCAAATATCAACATGACATAACTCATAAATTTATAAATTCGGAAAATAAATTCTCAGAAATTTCCGATATTCTAAACAGAGCAATTATTGCAAAAAAACATGCAGATATTCATAAATCGTAAAATAAGGCTAAGAAAATTAAACCACATAAAACAATTTTCTGAATTTTCTAGCTATTTTCATATTTTTCGGCAATTTTCAGAAATTCGAATTTTCTAATCAATTCCCGAGTTTCTAATAATTTCGGAAAAGAAAACAAAGAAAAAATAAAAGAAAACACAGGTGCGGTAATTTTGCCCTCTTTGTGACCCAAACCGAACTTCAATATGCATTTGAATCTTTGCTCAGGTCCACGTGAACTTGTTGCCAGATTATTGAATGGACTATGTCCAATCGTTCATGCCTCCTGGACTTCATGTCCGAGTTGCGTGACGGCCGGTGTCTCCATGTTCTGGTCCAAGTATTCATGACCAAGGACTTCATGTCCTATTTGGAGTTAGGGAGCCGGCTGGGCTTCTAGTGGCGCAAGGAGGAAAAAAAAAGGTACGGGCCTGGCCGAGCAGTTATCGGAGGCGCCAAGTCTTTGGGCCGGTGGCGCGGGCGAGGCGAAGCGAGCTCTGCGTCGTATTGGCGGTGGGCGGGCGGACTTGGCGACCATCGCTAGTGCGATGGCGTGGCTCGTAGCCCAACACTGGCCGTGACGCCAAGGCGGTGGCATGCGATGGCGCACTAATGTGAGAGGGCGCGCGTGGCGATTTGCTTCAAGAGTCGAAGCATCCGGCCGCGTGCGAGTCTTGGCGCCGACGGGGCAGCGACATATATTTCTTTGGTTGCATGCATACATTCATACGTACCTTTCCTTGGTTGACCGAGTCCTCATGATTTGCATGGTGCATGCACATAATAGCAAAGGTGTAGCGGGCTTTCTTGTGCTTTGGTTATGCTTTGTTCCTAAGGCGATGCTTTGGCCATGCTTTGTTCCGAACGTGTTAGATCCGTTCTTTCTTGTGCTTTGTATCTTCTCCGCATGGCGGCTACCGCGGGAAGCGGGTCGCGGCAAATCGAGCATCGAAGCGGCAACAAGGCGGCAGCGGAAGCGAGTAGGCAACTGGCGCCTGGAGCCGTGGCAGTTCTTGTAGGCAACCGTAGTCGCTTCAGGGCCGCCAGTGACTCAGAGCGACTTCAAGTGGCGGCGAAACGATGTTCGGCGAAGCCCGGTGATGGCCGAGCGCCAATGCGGCGACTTGAGCCATGGCGTTATGGCGTGCGGCAAGCCAGCCGAGGACGCTGAGGCGGCCGCTGCATGCTATGAAAATCGAGGCGAGGCTGCGGCGGCCGCGCGGCGCGTGGCAGGTGCTCGGCCGACGATATGGCTGGCCGATCAAGTGAGATCGCGACGGCGCGAAGCCGCAGGGGAGGCGCTGACGGGCGCTTGCTTGCATAGTTAGTTGACTTCGTGCCATGACTTCATGCCAGGACGACGCGATTGCGGCATGGTGATCGCGAAGTCGTGGCAAATTGGTCTGGCGAGGCCGAAGCTCATCGCCAGAAAACAGACCGCTGCGTAATTCGTAATAGCTTCGTGCCCACAATGCCTACTTCACCGATGCGAGATGGCCGTGCCCATACGTTGCTTCATGCAAAGTAATCTGTAGATTACCTGTAAAATCACCGGTAACCGTGCTACGTGGCAAACATGCAGAGTCTGATGTGTAGATTAGATGTATGAATATCTTCATACAAGCGAGTAGATTCAATCTCGCATTCTCACCTTTTCTTACCTTTAATCGTTCACCTGGGTAGAGCTCCGTCGATAACTTGTTAGACAACCTCGCCATCGAATAGTCCGGGTTGCCTTAATGTATCTAAACCGGAGAACAGAAAGAGGCGAGAGACACAATATGAGGAGAACGGATCTCGCTTTTATTATTCTCAGATGTCTTTGTGTCTGATGGGGTGACCACTGCCTCCTATATATAATGGCGGTTCTGCTTAGAGATAGGAAGATCCATATCGGATACTTAATCCGTTTCGCAACGGATACTTAATCTGTTTCCTAACACTCCTTTCCCCCCATGTGCCCAAAACGTCCCCCCCCCCCCCTCCTCACCTTTAAATAACCCTCACTCCCCCTCTCCTCTTCCCCACCACCGCTTCCACCCCGCTTCTTACCCCACACAAAAAAACAAACCCCAACTCGGAGGAGAAGAAGATACGAGCACAATGCTAGAGGAGGCGATCCCCGCGCTGTGGAGCGCCGTGCACGGGTGGTTCACTCCGGCGGTGCTGTTCCTCGTGCTCAACCTGGTCATCGGCACCATAGCCGTCACCTCCAAGGTCGCCGCGTCGGCGAGCGGGGAGGGGGATGGGGTCGGCGGCGGCGGCGGGGAGCACCGGAGGGTGTCCCGCGTGCCGTCGATGGCGCTCGACCGGCTCCGGTCGTTCAACCTGTCCCGCTTCGCCGCCCCCGCTCCTGAGCCCCCGGTGGCCGCGGTCCTGGATCTGGGGTCGTACGAGCGCCCGCCGCCGCTGGAGAAGGAGGGTGGTGAGGGAGAGGGAGGGCGCGAGCACGAACACGCGCACATGGAGAGGAGCAGGTCGGAGGCGGATGCGGAGGCGGAGCTGCCGCGGCTGCCGGCGAGGATGCGCAAGTCGGCCAGCGAGAAGTCGGCGTTCGCGCACTTCGAGGCCGAGGAGGACACCGACGCGGTGGAGGCGCGGCGCCCGGCGACGACGAGGGAAGCGGCGCGCTGTTGGGCCCGCGTGGCGGAACCGGAGCCGGAGTCAGAGGAGGACATAGAGGAGGCCGGCGGCGGCGAGGTGGATGCGCGCGCGGACGACTTCATCAACAAGTTCCGGCACCAACTGAAGCTGCAGCGCATCGACTCCTTCATCCGCTACAAGGAGACGATCCGCCGCGGCCATGCGGCGGGGAGCGAGTAGAAGTGGCAGTCCGAAGAAACCGGCCTATATGCAAGAATGATAAAGAAGAAGAAATGTGGGGAGGAGGAGATGGTAGTCTTGTTTCTTCCCCCTTCTGTTTTCGTTTTTCTTTCCCTTTGATGATGCTATTATATTTAGCTTTTTAGTTTTGCATAGAACCTTATGTAATGTCCTGTGAAATGCAGCTTCAGCAGGGGTTGGGAAAGAATCGGTAGTCAAGTTTCTGTAAATTTGCTGCCCTTTTTACCTCTCTTTAGATCAGTTCTGCGAATGTGGCCAGCGATCTAATCCATTTTTGCAGTTTCTTAGCACCCCGAGGGCTGTATAAATTGCCCAAACTGAGCACACTGAGAGCATGCATAGCCTGCATAGGGCATGTTTGGATCATTAGCAGCTAATAGTTACCTGGCTAATAGTTCCTACTTAATATTAGCTAGTTAACTATTAATTGACTAACTATTAGTTGGAGGGTGTTTGAATCCACTAGTTAATACGTGGCTAATAGATGTTTAGGTTGATCAATTATCCAGAATACTCCTGCTATTAGTTGCTATTTGTGGCAGGCGCGAATAGTATTTTGGTTAAATACTACCTATTAACTGCTATTAGCTGGGTTTGGCTGGCTAATGAGATAACTATTAGCTGGATGTCTAGTTAATAGTTAGCTGATCTATTTGCTGGTTATGTTTAGATCTACTCCAAATAATTTTTAGCAGCTAACTGTTAGCTGCATGATCCAAATACGCCTATATAATTGCAATGGCCAATAATACAGGAGGAACTGTTGTGTCTTGACAAGTTTATCTAGTTATGTGCTCGCTGATCTCTCTAGAAAGTACGGACAAGGGTATCTAAATAGGCAAAATATCTTGTGTAATTAAAGTTTTCGTGTAACTATCGTGCAACCCTACTAAAAAAGTTTTAAAAAATTCTGAAAAAATCATGGATGTACATCTCAACTTACCCCATCTACGTATAAAATTTAATGGTCAAATACGTACTATGCTAGAAGTTATAAAAAAGACAAATTTACGTACTATGCTAGAAGTTACAAAAAAGATAAATTTTTGAAAAAATTTTAGTAGGGTTGCACGATGGTTGCACGAAAACTTTAATCGCACTGAATATGTTGCCATCTAAATACCAGCCGCTAATACGTGAAATTAATTTCATTTACTACTTATCTATAGTGAGTTACAGTAATATATAATGTATATTGTATTTAAATATAGATTTTTTGAATAACTCTTTTATACGATATAAGAAGAAAATGTAACCGACATGATATACATGTATGGGCCTGCACACGGTGGACTAGCATTCTCTGAGAGAAATTTGAAGCAGCCGACTCGTGGATAGCATTGCTGCAGCTACTGTTCGTCATGACACGCATCTGGAGCCGTACCCTACGACAGTACAACCACCTTGCCCCGTTGTGTTTGGTCGCTCTCTCTCTCGCCCTCATTTTTAATCGCCTCCGCCTCGGCGGTCTCACATGGGCCACCAGTGTTGGCTTAAATCTATGTGATTAGTAGCCATTGGTGACACCTGCTTCGTTACGCCATAGCTTAATCTATCGTTAACTCCGTGAGGGCGGCGCTTAGCGCCGGAATAAAAATGCGACTGCGGCAGCTCACGCTCGGCGTTTGAGGTTTCTTTCATCTCGCGCTCTTTTGTAGCACAATAGCTGTTCCTGTTGTTTTGTGGATGGTGGTTCTTGTATTATTGGGATTGATTCATTGTATGTGTCATTACATACTTTTCTTTTTGCTCAAATGTGTGGTGCACATGCCATGTATAACATCGGATTCTCTAGGCGAAGAACAAAACTAAATGGGATTGAAGGGTGTCTTTTGACTAAGACATGGTGCTTTCTGGTAAAGTTAGCTCGTGCTCGTGAATGATTGGATTGATCTCTGCTCTTCTTCCTCCTAGGATTGGAAGATCATGCAAACCCTAATCGTTGGAGTAGATGTAATCGGATCGGATAGATACCGACCAACTGATTGAATCTGTTTTGCTAGTCGTGTCAGATAGTTATCGGATTCAACATCAGTTTCGGATTTGGGAGATCACAATATGTCGGATTGGATATTCCGATTATATTCTCGGATAATTCCAGAAAACTCAATTCAAATATTTCGATGTTTACATCCCATTTTCTAGCACCTTAGTTGGGCCCAGCCAAATAGCCCAACGTAGGCCATCCTTCCACGACTCACCCTCCTGCCACTGTCCTATCCGCTATCCTGCCTGTTGGTGCCAGCCGCCACTAGAGTTTGATATGTAATAATATGCTTCCACTTGTCTATATGAATACATGGTATTCTTTTGCAAAACGTAAAGGAATATTTGATATCTTTGTAACATTGTTGGACTACCTGGTAAAATGACTTGTTAAATTGTGATAATCCTATTGTATGTTAAACTCAAACGGTTGATTAATTATTGATGTATGTGTGATATATGCGGTATCTGATTTTGCATGATATCCGACAAAAATATTCGGTATTGTATTGATTTCGTTCCGTATTCGCTTCACATTCATAACCAATATTATACACGTCGTATTTGTATCCGGTACTATTTGTATCTGACTCTGAGTCTAATAAACAATATAATTTCTGATAAAAAAAAGAGCGATATCAAACCAAATCAAAACGATTGCACCTCTACCCAGGAGTAGCATGGAAAATTCCTCTCATCTTGCCACCGGAGGATAACTACATGCTTTACAAAATCGTATACCGCCATTGTCATCTTTTAACCTCTTTTTTATTCTCCTTTGAAAAACATAACCTTGGAACTATCATGGTGTAGTTTTGTGCTTTAAAGAGAGGATACAAAACATGTCCAGTGTGGACTTGTGGTCGTGCACCATCACTGCCCTGGATCCACTATCATCATGACTTCGAGCCAAGATTGGCGCCCGCGCGTATGCCAAGAGCACCGTCATCCTAGAATGACCATTGTCCTTGATCCCAAGTCCGAACAAAAAATTTAGGAGTTGCAACTTACAATCTTGCATTATAGACTTGCCAAAGCCAAGTGTACGGCAAAAACACCTGAACAGCTCAATGCTCGCGAAGTGTTCTCTTATCTGTCCCCTCTCTTTTTTGATTGTTTGCAAAGATAGCTTTTTTTTCAAAATTTTCTACAAAAATCGCCCCACATTGTAGTACCGCGGAAGGATTTCCTCTTACGCGACACACCTCCTGTCGTGGCTCCAGAGCGCGGCAGCAGGCGACTTGCCACGTTGGGTATTGCCTGCTGCGTTACCCGCTTCTCGCGGTCCTATGGCGCGGTTTCTCGGCCTCCTGCAGTGCCTTGATGCGGAAGGAGCCAGATGTCGCTCCCTGATCCTTTCGCGGTGAGGAATAGACTATTTAAAAAAAAAACAAATTTGGTGGAGAACTATTTTTGTAAACAAATAATAATAAATAAGGACCAGATAAGTTAACAGTTCAATGCTTGCTCGACACACTTCAAGCAAATAAAATATAAGTCAAATCATATGACATTTAAATCTCTAGAAGAGACAACAATAATATATGTGGAGAAGTAAGATCTGCCAAGTACAACCTGTCTTTCAGAAAACAAAGTGAAGTACAAATAAGCGAATTGATAAATTTCCGTAGATTATGTGTTTGTGTTTATAATATGAGCTCGACCTTTTTGTGTACTGCCTTTGGAGGAAAAGGCAAGATATAGGGCTTTTAGCATATGATTACTGTATATCAGATTTGGGAGATCACTAACCGTCAGATCGAATATTTCGATTATATTCTCGGATGATTCTGAAAAACTTTATTCGAATATTTGGATATTTACAGTCCACATTGTAAGTTCAAGTTTTATTGGTTTGATGATTAGTTTTAGATTAATGCTTAATCTTTATTTAATAACATATCTAATCTTTAGAAGATTAATATATTTATTGAGCTGGTTATTAGTAGTCTCAAATTTGGATGAAAAAAAATGAAAAACTCAAGGTATGTACATGTATTTATTCTAGTATTTAATTGCATACTTTAGATTCAAGTTAAAGTATGAATTTCTCCATTGCTTTAACCATAAAATGTGCATCATGTTTTCAATCCATATATACACGAATGCACATATCTAGGGGGAGTTCACACTCTAACTTGATGTTTCATTGTATTGATATATTTCTTATTGCCATATATAAAGGATCAAGACATTGAAACTAAATCCTTGCCTAGTTGTAGTATTTGTGGTATCTTAGGATAAACTCCAATGCAATAAAATTGAATATGTGCATATTGATTTAAAGTTAATTATATGTATGCACATATCTTTGTGGAGTTTATTATATAATTGATGGTTTAAAGTATTGATCATTTCCATATATTCAACATATAATGGATCAATGCATATCATCAACATGATTATATGAAAACTTGTGTAGTTAGTATACACTCATATCAATTTAAATAAAAAATTTAAATTGAGCTCATTTGTCTCATTAATTATTAAAGAATACTTCATCGTGGGTTGATGGTGTTCCTTGATTAATTAAGGACAAATGGATAGTTTTTGAGTATAACAAATCATTAGTTGCATCAGTGTATTCAAGACACAATTAATTCATTTAATTTGATTAAGGTTATGATCAATTGATCTTAGAGGCATCCATTATGTGTTAATAGAGTGCAATAGATGATTGAGATAACCATACATGTTGGACTAACACTTTCCATGAGTTGTGAAAGCAGCATTCAGTCCAAAGGATAAGACCAAGAAACAGGACAAGGATGACATCATGAGTTGATGGGTGTCAAGAGGAGATCCCGAAGAGAAGAAAAGAAGAGAATGTTCATCAAGAGTTGATGAATAAGAAGGAGTCAGGTGACGATCTTGAAGAGAAGTTGATTGAAATCATAAAGGCTTCAAGAGAGCTCGGTTACGATTCCGGAAGAAGAATGATTGAAGATCTTAAAGCCCCAAAGGGGATCGTTCACGTGTGGCTGGAAGGTATAACTAGATAGATTAAGGATATTTCCTAGCTTTGTGTCTAAATTTTAGCGTCGTACTATTAAGAGTGGTTGCGTATTTTGCTTGTGCTTCATCATGCATTGGTCAATTCAATCCGTGTTCACTCGAGCTCAAATCTTCTTATTTAGATTTTACATGAAGCTAATAATCTGGCATGTGTTGGGAATGGGTGAAGCTCGTACTTTAGCTTTTGCATAATGCTTTGATTTGCATGTGTTGCAAATGGGGGAAACATATGCATTGGTTTTCCGCATGAAGCTTTGATTTGCATGTGTTGCAAATGAGATAAGCTCATGCGTTGACTTTTCTTTAATTCAATTCTTATTTGAAATGGTATTACTTGAAATTAAGTTTTGCATGTATTGCAAAAGGAGAGAGCTCAAACAATTATGTGTTTAAATGGTATGCATGGAGCTAAGATTTGCATGTATTGCAAATAGAGAGTTCATGTATGTGACTTTATTTGGTATTGCTTGGAGCTAAGTTTTGCATGTGTTGTAAGACGAAGATGTTCAAGCAAATTAGTTTTATTGCTTGTTTGGAGCTAGAGATTTGCATGTGTTGCAAAAGAGAGATAGCTCATGCCTTGTGGTTTAATTTCTATTTGCAAATAGATTTTGTAAGTGAGCAGGAGGTTATGGGTGTCGATCCTAGACTATGCAAAGAGGGTATTTGTAATGTGTTTGCAAAATGATGTGATCATGTGTTGATCACCTCATGGCTAAGAGGATCAAACCCATAGGTCGGTCCTCCACATGCGGTGGTCGATAGTCCCAATCAGTGTCGCAGTAACAGCAGCACCTCTACTGAAGTCCACACGTTCGGGGAAAAGAACGTCGCGCATCGATGTGTCAGCACCAACACGCACAGGAAGGTTCAAGTGGTGACGGGTAGGATTTTAGTTACTGCAGCTCTGTAAATTGCAACCGCAAACTCTCGGAACTACTGTTTGGTTGCCTTCTCAGTTCAGCCAGGCTGCATGAGCTCAGACAGGCTGGTGGGAGTCAGGCTGAGTGGATGCAAGGAGATGTTGTTTGGTTGGTCGTATGAGGTTGGACAGACTGCACAGAGATGTTGTTTGGTTGGATGCATTGGAATGAAAGTGTGATAGTCAAATTCAAAAGAGGGATGAAATAAATTTTAAAAATACTAGAAAATCAATAATTTCACAAACGAAAATAAAAAATTTTAAAATATATTCTAGAAAATCAATAAATTGAAAAACTAAAATTTTAATCTTTTGAAATTTATATAGCAAGTATGGTCTAGTTATGTTCGAAAAAATATCAGGAACACATAGGTGAAATCGGTTCGTTAATCGGAGATGTTAATCAAAAGATATAGCAAAGAAAAGAAGAAAATTAGATAATAAATGATGATGTCAAAATGCGTAGCTCAATGAGCCTGGCTCTGAGGAAGCGGTGGATTTTCGTTTCCTCGGAGCCGAAGTGAAAGTGTTGATCTATGAAAGTGAGTTGAATGAGAAGACAACCAAACACCCATCTTTTGCATCTGTAGATGCAAATCTCTTTAGATGCAGCCAACCAAACAGCCCATAAAGAGAGGATACAAAACATGTTTACTGTGGATTTGTCGTCGTGCCCATCATTGCCCTGGATCCACTATATCATGACCTCGCGCCAAGATTGGCGCCCGCGCGTATGCCGAGAGCACCGTCGTCCTAGAATGATCATTGCCCTTGATCCCTAGTCCGAACAGAAAATTTAGGAGTTGCAATCTTGCAAAGCCCAAGTGCACGGCAAAATCACCTGAACAGATCAATGCTTACTCGACACATCTCAAGCAAATAAAATATCAAATCAAACCATCTGACATTTAAATCTCTCGAAGAGACAGCGATAATAATATTATACGTGGATAAGTAAGATCTGCCAAGAGCAACTTGTCTTTCAGAAAACAAACTGAAGTACAAGTAAGTGAACTGATAATTTTTTGTGGATTATGTGTGTATGTGTGTGTATTTTTATAATATGAGTTCAATCTTTTTGTGTATTGGGTAATTTTTGTATTTGATACAAGATTCGATCCGTATTCACAAAACGATACAATACTTTTGCATATTGAAAGAAAACTCACTCATACCTAGCATTTGAAATTCCGTTTTTGAATACCCGAAATTTCAAATTCCGGTTTAGCTTTTTTCAGAATTTCAAATCTCATTTCTTGCGTATTTGGAGCATATTTCGAAAAACTGGGTATGCCATACTATATCCGAGTTTTCAAATTCCGGGTATAGGAGCTATACCCGGTTTTTCAAAATCCGGGTATGAGTTCATGCCCCATAATCGATTGAGCTGACACAATAATCGATTGAGAAAATATCAGGCCCATTTATACCTATATTTAAACACATTTTAATTTTATCCTAATTCGCCACCGGTTTTGATCTGGATTGTTAAAGGAAGGCCACCTATGCAATGCACGCACGTATACACACACACGTCTAGTCCGTGTGGTCTCCGTCTGAGCAACGCAGGAGGCAAAGCGACGCACGCAAGTGTACAGAAGAACTCGGCGGCGGCCGGCGAGCCACCCCTGGTGATGGACATCTGGCCACTGAGAGAGAGCATAGGCTGTAGGCGAGCTGTTCACTTCACTTGGATATGCACACAAGTTTGTTCGGATGCGCGCTCTCCTCTATCTCCGCCGCCGCCGCCGCCCGCTGTGTCCGGCAATGCACAGCGCCGGCTCTACTTTTCTTTTATGGTGGTATCTACTTGGAGATCCGTCGAAATTTGGGCCCTTTATGGAGAAAGAAATTGGCCTATCTTGGATTGGATTAATTTTGCACTGGAACGAACGTCGTAAGAGTTTGGCAAAAGGTAATGTAAGCGACGGTTCTTACCTGATCTTTTACATTCCAATCAGAGCCAGCGGCTGAGGCGAGGTTTCAACGTTGGCATTTTCGCCTTGGAAGGTTAGGTGCCTTGTCAGCGAGATCACCAACTATTGGCAACTTGCCTTCAGCAATATGCAACACTAATGTACCACTAAGTATCTTGGTCTTCTTTTCGCGTGGAGGAGGTGTTTGGTTCTTTGGACGCACGATGGGGTGGGATGCCTCGTAGTTTAGGTCAAACGTTCCGATCAAAACCCAAATAACTGCGCACTTATTGTTCTTCGTGACAGTAGATAATTCCTGGCCCAACAAATTTCGGACAGCCTACCTGAAATACTAAATTTCACTGCTCCATATCGATTCCTACGTGGTAGCATTTGTTCGTAAGGGCATCTCCAATGATGCCAAATCAGCTAGTCCATCTCATCTTTTTGCTTATATGTAGAGGAGAGAAGTAGGGGAGAGATACAAGAGCTGTCTATAGTGGTTTTCAAGAAAAATAAAAACAATTACATGTTGACCCACATTTAATATTAGAGAATATGTTATAGCCAACTCATCGAAGAGCTTATCTTTAAACTAGCTATAAGTGATATGGTGCTTTCTTATAGCCAATAGTTAGCTCTACCATTCGAGATGCTCTAAGAGATGATAAAACGGTATTACTAGCAACCAACCATAGCCTATGGTTGGGTGGGTTAATTTTGTGGATTTTTCACTATAATATTATGAGATTTGATAATAAAAAGTATTCCATTTGTCCAAGTTTATAAGACGTATTTTTTAATAGTATTATCTATAAATATATGGTATATTTTATATTCTAATGTAAAATTAGTATGATGTTTCTTTTGTACCCTAATAAATATAGTGTTGTGCAATTAAAATTCGCACATGAAAAAAAAGAAGCATAGAAAAAAGCAAAAATAAAAAAATTACCTCACTAATGAAAATGCATCCCAAAAACACCTGAATATGCATTAATTTAAAGCAACCTGTATATCAAAATTTGTAAAATTAATGATACAATAGTAACTTATGAAATGATTATGAACAATCATAATGAAAGAAACATATCATTAAGGTATTAACTTGAATCATGAGGCAAATTTATTCTACCGGTTTTTATGCTTTGGAAGTCTTTTATGATTCTAGCATCATCAATGCTTTTAAATATCTCTCGCTCGGTGTAGCATATTCCGCTACCTTGTTGCACAAATCTGTTTTCCCATCCAATCTCTTTGGAGAGGCATGTCTAATTAGTCAAGTTGAACCATTCGACGAGTATGCCCTCCTTACTTAATCTCTAATTTCATTGTTCTAAAATGTTTGAACTCAAAAATTTTTTACTCGAAAGTTTTTAAACTAAGGCCCTCTTTGGTACGGTTCCAGATTCTAGTAGAAACGAAAATGGTTTCAGATTTTTGGTAGAAACGTTTCAGGTAGGATTCTGTGAATCGGGTGGAACGGGGTTGAGACCGATACAGCCACAGTGTGAAAAAAGAAGAAACGGTCCGAGGAGAATCGTTCCGAGCTTTAGCTCATTTGATTGGGTTTCTTTCAAAATATAGTAGAAACGGCCCGGTTTCAAGTTGCCAAACGGTGCCTAAAAGTTTTTTTTGATTAAAACTTTTCGATCTAAAATTTTTTGAACTGAAAGTCTTCGATTGGACTTATCGAAGGTCCTATTTGGTACGGTTTCAAATTCTAGTAGAAATAGATACGGTTCCAGATTCTTGGTAGAAACGTTTCAGGTAGAATCAGAATCATTGTCTGGAAACCGTTTGGCTAGCTGTCTGGATTCTGTAAACACTACAGGATGACACGTTCTTGCAAGCTGTATGACCGCTTGGAATAAGGGTATTCCAAGCAGTAGGACCGCTTGGAATACCCTTATCTACTGCTTTCCGTTCGGCTGCTTCTAAAAGTATTCCAAGCGGTATATACATTAAAAACGGTACTACCGCTTGTAAAACCATTTTTCGAAGCAGTACCACCGCTTGGAAAACCGCTTTTAAAAGCAGCACTACCGCTTGTAAAACCGTTTTTCAAAGCACTGCCGCCGCTTGTAAAACAGTTTTTAAAAGCAGTCGGACCGCTTGCGGTATTGAAATTTTAAAAGCGGTACTACAGCTTTGACAAAAATTCCAAGCTGTAGAAGTGCTTGCATTTAGCATTTCAAGCAATTCAAAAATTAATTACTAAATAATGTATATACCGCTTGAAAAAATAATTGCATCAGTTTAATATATTTCGCCAAATTGAAAATAATATCAAGTACCCATAACATACAATCCAAGCACCATAACATATAATTCCTCGAGAAAGCAACGTACCAAAGTTTCATTATCACAAATCATCCATAGGTACAACATGTGAACATCACCAAAATATATAAAAGGCGAAGTACAAAGTTTACTCCTAGCATGCATATCACATACATGGACATATAACAAAATATAACTAGAATGCAAAATATACCCTTCCTGACATGGACATATCTATTCGCATGTCCTATATATTTACATCAAAAGTATACCTATTAACTAAACCACTCAACAATCACCAAAAGTATACCCATTAACTAAATCACTCAACAATTCTCCTTTCTAAGGCTTGAAAGTTCTCTTCCAATCTTTAACTCTCTCTCCTTCCCCTTTCACTGTAAAAAGAAGAAGCATTTTGATCAAAAGTTTTCGATTGAATTCATCTGAAAGTATCAAATCAAAACTTTGTAGTAGAGAAGGAAGAGTGCGAATGGAGAAGAGAAGGGAGGGGCGCCAGGTGGCAACACTGGATGTGTCCTCACCAAAGAATTGGTAAGGGTAACCTCAAATTAGCAATACCTAAAAAAGTAACCATAGATTGCACTGTTGGAGGTCCATTACATAGGAACATTAGACCAAACAAAAATTAGATAATTCCCTCTTTTTGATATTCTCAAATGTCCCAAAAAGCTATTAAAATTATTTATATTTTCGGCACCAACATAATTACAAACAGAACCAACACGACTTTATGTAATGCTCCTAAATCCCAACAAGAAATGTTAGAATAAGACCACAACATGCACAATGGCCCGAAGTGACTAGCACATATACTTGACTTGAGTTATAGAAATTAATGTTTCAAGGCTTAAGTTGGCATATCCCATGATTTTGTTATCATGCGGACAGCCAAAGAGAAATCGAAGCTTGATAAGTCAATATACCAAATGGCAGAGGACATTCTTTAAAGTTTTCAAAATAGCTTAATTTGTCTCATGAATCCTAATTAACAACTACAAAGGGCATTTATATAACAAAATTTTAGTCCGACTCATGCCAACGAGAGCCCTCATTATATTTTGGCTTTGAAACAATAATTCTACTATAAAAGGGCATTTATAATATGGAGAAAACGTTAGGCATACCTCTGAATTTCTTCAACACTTTTCCCCTTCAATCGAGGAAGATACTCTTTCCAATCATAGTTACGAAAACCATACACCTGCAAAGTTGAGTGGAGGAGATTCTGACCATAAAAGACAACATGCCATACATTCATGTCCGTTTAGTAGTATTACTGCAGAGAATGTAACAACAATGTTCGGAACTGCACGAATGAGGGTGCTCGTCTGGACACAAAAAAACTTATTTTGGGAACATTAGATCACACAAGCAAATAGTATGAGAAAAGCATGCCAATGCCAATTAACTATACTAGTAGCACTAAAAGAAGACTTTCCAAAGCCATTGTCAAAATAAGAACCTATAAATGAAAATATGTGCACAAGAGACACGACAAAATCAGAAAATTACTATGTGTGCTCTGCTCTACGAGTCTATCCAAACAAAATCATCACATAAATTGTAGTTCTCTGTTCTCTTGCCAATAAGGCGGGTTTTGAGTGAATCAGGTAGATTTAGTTTAGCTAAGTTTGATGATAGAAGCGAGTCTATCTAAACAACATCCTCGTATAAGATATAATTCCCGGTACTCTCGCCAGGGGGGCATGTTTGAGAAATCGGTAGATTTAGTTTAGGTGCCCGAGCATGCCAATTCGTGATAGAAGGATTTGGGGTGTCCAAGTTTGAAGAGCATGTTAAGTCAAGCAATGAAATGCCTACATTCATGCGAGATATGAGGTAAAGTGGCAAGTTCTCCTTAAATTAAAGTACAACAAAAATTTAAGTAGAAATTTCTTCCAACTAACCTCATGAGTGTTTGTAGGAATTGTGTTCGTTGAACTTGGTTGAATCCATAAACTCTTAAAGTCGTCCTTCACCCTCCATCAAAGGAAGTGACTCAATATTACCTATGAAGATGTACTCGCAAGAGTTAATAAAAATGAATAATATTCATCATGTAGCAATAATACATGATAACACAGAATGTACTCTATAAATTTATTCGTGATTTTTCTTAGCATATTGGCCCCTCCTCCACTGAAATATTTTCTTGTAAAGTTGTGTCATTATCGACAAATCATCATCATAGGAGTAATCCTCGTCTTGAGAACTTAACTCATGCGGGCGGTAATGTCATCCTCATGTGGCGACCATCTACACATGATGCACGACATAAGAAATAAGGCTCATTAGTCTTTTTCATTCTTGAAAAGCATATGCTCAGTTGCTCACTCTAAAGTTTAGCAGTCTAAACTAGCACTACCTTGGTAAACAACGACACCAGTACATTGACTATATATTGGCAGTTTGGGTATAGACTTAGAAACTACGCAATTACATCAAGAAAGATCCAATGTAAGCGTTGACCCCTTTTCATGAGACACTAAAATCATTTCATTCAAAACATCTAACACAATTTGCCGCGTTTCTCAAAATGAACACACAATAACTTTAGAAAAATCGGAAGGAAATTAGGATATTATGGGGAAAAGGGTTAGTTCCTATTCCACAATCACAGCAAGGCGGGTGGAGCCAGGATGAATACGAAAAGTTGAAACTTGTGTGTCTTGACTCTTGCATCAATGTATATTCACATATCCATTCCTTCGACATGGACGATAATATCCCAACGAGAACTATAATGGATGGGATGCTATTTAGTAATATCACGGACCGTTCTTGAGTATTTAGGTCGACCCATTAAATCATCTCAAAACTTGAACTTTATCTTTGTTTGGTGATTGATGCTCTATGGTATTTAGGTCGCTAATAGAAATTCATAATTTGTGAGGAGCAACAAATAAAACAAAAAATCCTCGGTGGTTACAAGTGCGAGGAAGCAATCACCACCTATCATGCTATGGAGAAAAAATGAGATGGTATCAATAGGTTGGAGAGAGCACTACAAATAGTTTCTGAGATGTAAGTGCATTCACAACTTCGGCATGGACGATAATATCCCATGAGAACTATAGAAGTACAAAACAAACCACATATACAATGTCTCCTACCATGATTAACTCCCTGTTTGCTTCTTACAGCCACCTTGGCTTGCTAGCTAGCCTTTCCTTCTCCCAAAAGGACCAAAGGCCGAGACACCCCAAAATCAGCTGTACATGCTAATACAACAAATCAAGATCCATCCAATACAACAAATCAAGATCCATCCATCATGGATTGTTATCTTCTAATCATGATGAGCGAGGCTTCATATAGTGATGATAACATTAGAGAGTAATTTAAATATGAGATAGCTATCGATGAACCATCCATCATGGAAAACTCATGTACACTGCTCTTGCTTTGGCGAGTCCACTCTGCGCCTTGCTTGTTGTCCAGGCCATGGCTCCCTCTGCCAGTGACTCGTGGACCGGCCCACCGGCTCTGCTCTTGCTCGCCCGATCAGCATCGGCTGCCATGCTACTAGTACACCCTCCGCCGGCTTCCTCACGACCTAGTCGTGCCCTAGCGCAAACGATCTGAGCGTCGCCTCGCCGGGGACCTGGTCGCGCCTCTCCCCACCTGGCGTGGCGCTCCTTGCTCCCCACGGCACGCCTTGCCGTGTCGGCTAGCCCTAGCGAAGGAGGGTAGAAGACCACGGCGCGCTCTAATCCCATCCCTCACGCCACGATTTGGCCAATGGGTGAGTGCGAAACTCTATTAGGTCATGAGAGATTGGGGATTTTTAGTGCCTGTGATATGGTGTGGTGATGTGCATGGTCTCTCTCTCCCTCACGGAATTTTTAGCATCCCTTGTGTGTGTAGAATGCCCGCCTTAACATAGTATCGGACGAGTGCATGCATTAGAAACATTTCACGGACTTAGAGCTTTTAATTAAAATTATTTTTCCAAGCGGTCCCGTCGACTTAGATAGCTTACTTTTAAAAGCGGTAGTACAGCTTTTAATTACAATTCTTTTTCCAAGCGGTAAGTTAGCTTTTAATTACTATTTTCCGAAGCAGTAATACCGCTTGCGCCAATGGGTCATCCTGTAGTGAAATCGGGGTGAAACGGAGTTGAGGGCGATTCGGCCCCGGCGTGGAAAAAATAAGAAACGATCCGAGGAGAATCCTTCCGAGCTTTAGTCCGTTTGGCTGGGTTTCTCACATATTCTAGTAGAAACGGCCCGGTTCTAAGCGTGCGTTTGGTTGCCTGTACCAAGTGGTACATGTATGAGATGGTTCAAGAAAAAAGTTATCTATGTGTTTAGTTGCTTGAATGGAATCATCCCATCCTGAATCAAGTGATACAAATTTGAGAAATATTCTCTCTAGATGCTACACCACCTCATTCAACCAAAATAATATAACCAGATGGTACATGACCATCCCATCCTATTTAACACCATCCCATAAACCAAACACATCCTAAATTGTCAAACGGAGCCTAAAAGTTTCAAAGGGAGAATGAAGTGAGGAACGCTATGTGACATGTGAATGCGTCGTCACCGATTGTAATCTCGAAGTAGCAATGCCTACGCTACGTGCATACTCAAGAGGAGAGAGAGCGAGTGAGCGAGGAGAAGAGAAGAACAAGGCAAGTTTGGTTGGCCTCAACCGAATCGAATCGAGCCAGTTTGGGACGGGTTCAAAAAGGTCATTTCACAAGACATTTCGGGGTAAAAAAATTAGCAAATACTAGAATACGGGAGGAGTGCAGCTATTCCAAACTTTGAGGTGGCATTTTAACAAGGAAATTATTTTAGGCGGCAAATCCTCCTGTCTTTACTGTGGCATTTCATCAATTTTCCCCCACAAAAAAAAGGGCACACAGGGTAACTTCCCCCTTCCAGCCCGACCTTTTGGGCTAAGCCCAGTCTATCTCGGGGAGTGTTGTCTAGGCCTTTGGATCCGGAACCAACGGCCCACGAGTCTACGACCCAAACCAAGGAATGAGAATAAGAGATCAGTTCTGCTCACCAGCCAGTTCGTCGCGGCGAAGGCGGCGACGACGAGACTCAGCTCAGATCCGAGGAGATGGTAAGCCCACGAACACCAGCTCTTCTCGGGATCTAGGCTTTACCGTTCTGATGTGCCGTTGGGGGTGGTGCCGCAGGCGGCGAAGGCGATCTCGAGCCCCGTGCCGGTGGACTGGTACCCGATGCTGGCCGTCGTCATGGTCGCCGTCGGGCTCATGCTCACCGCCTCCTTCTTCATGTAAGTCGGCTTCAGCGCATCTGCTGCTGGTCCATACACCTCGATCTCCTATTGAGATTTACGCAGATCGGTGAGATCTGAACTGATGACTGTAGCCGTTGAGTTGTTTGGTTATATGTGGAATTGGCTCACCTGTGCGCCCGAATTGGGGATCTGATGTGCTGCGATGCTGTACTGTTAGCTCGATCCGTATGTGGTAGCATCCTGTCCTGATGCATTCTCAGTAGCCGCCGTAGAGGATTTTTGATCCCTGTTGGTTTGGTCGTGGATGAACTGGGGAGTTGCTTGGCTCGATGCCGTGGATTGGATCAGTTGGTTTTAGTTTTGGTTTTTATCAAGTAAATTTTGTTTTGGAGTTTGTAAGTCCTTTCAGCATGTTGGATACAGGAAACTAGAGTTGCGTTGGTAGTTCAGAACAGGAACCATCTACAATTTCTGACAGTGTTGACTGGCAGTATTCATGTTGTCCTTGCTTTAAGATTAGTTTGAGCTTTCTAGGTAGTAGGTAATACGCAACATTTGGAAACAAAAGGGCTTGTGTATCTTAGTGTTGTGGAAAAACTCAGTATACAACTAGCTTCCAATGTATGCACATAACCATGAAATGATGTGAACAAACTATTGAACGAGCACAAGCTGTCCAATTGCACTTTATTTAAAAATAGGCCATTTTTATCAAAAAATTTTTTGATAAGTGATGTTTATTAATTGCATGACCAAAAGATACATGGTGGGGACAATTTTTTAACTATCCAAGTATCCATATGATTGTGTAACTTGACTTGATTTGCTGGTGTCCATGCCTTGTCTGGTAAACCACACATTTGTCTTTGCCAAGTTGGTGGTAAATGGCGTAGTTATGGCCGGTTTCAGAAACTATGATTAACCTTGTGGGCCCTTGGGACCCTAACTAACTAGTGCAATTCACTCATTGTGAATGCAACCGTGTGTTATTTTGTGTCATTACATGTCATGAACCTAGTTCATGTCGGGGGTAAACATCTGTTGAAAGGAGGTTGGATGGTGACGACTTGAGCTAGAACGGCGTTAGGTGAAGGAAGGCAACGATTGGCGGAAGATTAGACCTAGAATATCTGGCCGATGGGGGAAGAGCATGGCAGGACTTATAAACTTTGGAGAGACTTCTTTGTTATTCATTGCTTCATCTCAAATGAATGCAACATCCGCCACACGGCAATCTAATCCAATGCAACTGCTCAACAACTAAACAACAAATCTGCTAGGATGCCAACTAAATTAATCTTGAAGCCTCCTATCCAGCCGAACAGTCCTACAGACAGCAGTTGTTGCGCACCTGCTGCCGCTGTGCACAGTAGGTGTCACCCATGACACATTACGTGGCTGTTTAAATTATCAGTTCCAGTCTAATGTTCTGGCACTAACAGTTTCAAGAGAAAAAAAGCTAGCTCTTGTAGCCTTAAGAAGACTTCACTTGGATAATTGTACTTGTCCAAGTCAGATCTCATGGTTGACTTCCTTCTTCCTGAATGAATTATTCTAACTTGTCAGAAAAGAGGTCAAGCCAGACAATCATGTCTGTGTTGTGTGTTGGGCTACACATCTTGTATTTGTGTTATGATATTATTAAACTATGTTTCTATTACACTTCTCTTCCTTTTCCCATTCTACTTCTTATTAATGACTTGACGAACCTTTTTCCAAAATTGTTATAATCCTAATTAGCATGCTACAGTCTCGCGTTAAATTAGTTGACTTGTATAATCTATCGATATACATTTTGTTTCAGATTCCTATGTGTTCCATAACATAAAAACATGGTCAACCAGTAGATCTGTGCTCCCGTACTATCAGTTTTTAGACCTCAAGTCCTGACCTTGTGTTATGCATGCAACCAGATCATTCCTTCAAGTTTAATTTCAGTAGCAGTTATATGTGTCCTTTGTATAATCTGCTACTAGATGAAGTTAACCAGGACGATGTTATGGCCACATATGAATCAACTGCTAGCACTATAATTCATCATCTATCTTATATAACTACCTTGCCAAATGATATGATCTGGCTGTCTGTCAGGAAATATTTACTCCCTCCGATCATAAATAGTTATCTTGGACATAGGTGCAGCTAAACTTTCGAAACTTTGACCGTCAATATCTTTTTAAATATTTAAATAGGATACATGAAAATCATGTGTGGATTGTCTCGAAAAGTACCTTCATAATATTATATTTTTATTGGGTTTTATAAATATATTATAATAGAAATCAATGGTCAAAGCTGTGTTTTGGAGATCGTATCGATGTCCAAAACGACAACTATTTGTGAACGGAGGGTGTAATTATTTAGAAGAAGGAAATTAATTTATAAAACTGTTGACTGATTAGTGAACCAAGCTGTATCCTTCTGTCTTTCTAATAGAAGGCTGTAGAACTTCAATCAATTATATTTAAGATAGATTGTTAACTAACAGAAGGCTGTAGAACTTCAATCAAGAGAGCAGAACATTCACTTATTCTTTGCTAATTGTATGGTTTATTTCAGTTACGAAGCAACTTCATCCATGCGGAGCCGTAGCTTCGCAAAGGAGATTGTCACAGCGGCCATTGCTTCTGTCTTTCTGGTATGCCCCTGTAAAGGGTGTTAGTGGGTTCACAATTCCATAGGGTGATCGATGCATATCTAAGTAAGCTTTTAATTGTTCCGCAGGGCTTTGGATCTCTGTTCGTGCTCCTTGCTAGTGGCGTTTATGTCTGATGACCTGCTATGGAAGCTTTTTGTTGGGGTTCTCCAGCCGTAGTCCTAGCTAGGATATGTCAGATTCTGAAATTATGTGTTGGTTCCCAGAGAATATGCAGTCATATGGACATGTTTTAGAAAAAATGGTTGAGAAACAGGCTGGAAGCAAAATTACACCAATGTTGCGAAATTTTTTCTCGAATATTTACTATATTATCAGTCCACAACTTGGGTGTTGCTCAGTTGCTGCTTATTTTACATGAGCCACAGGTATTTTCTTAAAAAAAATTGCTGCTCTTGCTTTCTGAGTTTTTATATTGTTAGGACCAGCTCTTTGAAATGGAAAAGGAAGCAATAAGCGCTGAACAGAGGAGTTAGATAAAACGAGGAAGCTAGAGAACCCTCAAAGGCTTAAATTAATGCCACAGGGTATATATACCAATCGAAGATGTCCGGTGCTTGCAAAATCTGTACACGAAAGAGATTTTCACTTGGGCCATCATTACCTGTGAACGTAGTAAATCTATTGACAATGTGAGTCCGTCTGAGGGCCGCAACAACCTCTTTTATCTGTACGTCGTAGAGAACCTCTGAATACGAAACGCTTATAAATTAATTATTCAAGAACGATTGTTTAATGTAATGGACCGCATTTTCAGGTGCACGTTTAAATACTACAACATCTACTCAGGAAGATTAAACGTCGGGAAGTAAGTACACATTCCCAATCAAAGGACGAATTCAACTGTTTTTTATAGAATATAAGGCCTAACAGCCAAGTTCTTACAAAAATGAGGCGCAGCTAGGCCCTATTTAGATTACATCCAAAACACCGCGTAAGTAGGCATGGGCGAAAGACTAAGACCTTAAAACCAAACCAATCCGTCATCTACGATATCTTGGTAAACTTCAGCTTTTTGGATCTATGAAAGGGTTGGGTTAAGCAAGGGTGAGTACACAACCGTACTCAATAAGTCGCACGGTAGAATGCTGAATGCTATATGCAAGGGATTACAATGGATTTGGCAGAAGGTTTAAGTATTGTGGTTGCAATTTTATTTGTAATGGTATTTTACATTTGAAACACAAACCATAAATAATAGTAAGGAGGGTTTCCATAAGTTACATAATTAAGCCACATTCTCAAAATTCTCCAAAAACTACTTAAGCTAGGTTATGAGAGTCACCACAATTCAAACTTAGCTTCATTAACCGAAAGCACCGCGTATTCGCATACCATTAATTTTGACTTTGCAGAGCTGCTCAGCTTTACCCACAAGATATCAACGACCGTTAATCCCACACGTGAATTACATGCAACTTAAATGCATGCGGTCGGGCCGAGATAATCACAGCTTTTTGATTGAACATCCCATGGTAGCTCATACCCGATAGGTCATTGGACCCACTGTTTTTGGGACCCCACTAGCCAACACAGGAGCCTCAACGTCCATCACTGTTCCACCCCACCAGTCACCCCCCTGCTAGGAATGCTGCTCCACATTCTCCTTTCGAGAATGGTACCACCATGTAAGTATTTTCAGGGGACGAACAATGTACTGAGTTATGTCAGGAAACGGTTCAACTGAATTGACCGGTCCCAACTTGTGGTTGAGCGGAACCTTAAGTTATTTACTTTGCTCAAGAGAGTTTAACCTTATATTGCCAAAGACCAAGCCATTCAACCATCCGCAAACCAACCTAGTACCTGCTCGTACCAGCCACTCAAACCAACCATGGCATTAATCATTAGCCGGGGATCGGACTTACATCCATCTCGTGGCTAGTCTAATACTGTCCTCCTGACTGTAGCAACAATTTTAAAATCCATTGAGCCAACTGTTCGCCATCATTTTATTTCTCTTTTAAAGATTTCAGTGAGACTAATAAGACTAATTAATTAACTATGGGACTTATAATCATTGACTAGGGCTATTCAAGGGTAATATGGTTCGTCAATATCAAGGAGGCTAATTGTGAACTGGGTATAGCTAAGTTGCATGTCATTCTAAACTATCGATTTTCAGTATTTCAACGTACAATCAAAATAATGCAATAGAAAAGTACATACTACAATATTATCATTAATTAGGTCTAATATGATCAAGGACGTGCGGCTTGTCTTGCTGGGTTGAGGGGTCGTCTAGGGTGTAGCGGCTGTAGTCGTACTCAGCTCATGTCTAGTCCGACTCTTGCTCCGGGAATTGCTTGGGCTCTGGGTACTGCGTGAACATCAGATCTAGCGCAAACGAACGAAAAATGGTAAATAAACGATAAACGAAACGAAAACAGCGGACGGAAATGAAAACGAAAAAGGAAAACAAAAACAAACGGAAAACCAAAATGGGCCGGAGGAGGTCCAAGGGAAAATTGGGCATTCCATAAATTTTAGGAGCTTCAAAAGGCGGAGCAGATGCTATTTTTGGACTCAGTGGCGTGAAACGATCAAGATGGTATATTTTGGGAATTTTTTGGATTAATTATGGAATTTTTGGATCATTTAAAATCCGAAAAGAAAAGAAAAAGAAATTAAAACAAAAAAAAACAAACCAGGCCGCTACAGTGCAGGCTGGTCCGGCCCAAGGCCCACGGCGCGAACGCGTGTGTGCATGCTGCCCAGCGAGACCGACCAGCCCAAGTCGAGCGAGGCAAAAGGGGGGGGGTGTCGAGCGAGTAGGTGTGGGCATTCGGTTTGTTCGGTCTAATCGGTTCGATTTTTTCGGTTTTAAAATAATTCTGTTTTTAAAAAGTGGCAACCGAATTTCTCAAATTAAAATGGAAAACCGAACCGAATTAACCGAATATTTCGGTTCAGTTAATTACATAGGTCATTACGGTATAAGTATAGTAGAACATATAAACATACCACACGTATGCATAAAGATGTTAGAACATAATAATTGTTTGGTAGATTTAGAAAAAATATTACAAAAGTGGAATTGTACATAGGCTATTCGGTTTTTTAAAAACAAAAAACCAAACCAAACACCGAAAACCGAAATATATCAAAATAAAAACTGAACCAAAAATCGTAAACCGAAATAATCGGTTAATTCGATTCGGTTCGGTAATTCGGTTTCGATCTAAAAATACCCACCCATATGAGCGAGGGCCCGGGTGATGGGGGCGACTAGGGTTAGGTTCGGGGGCGACGGCAGTGCAAGGATGGTGGCGGCGCGGGCGCAACGGTGGATGGCAGCCATCGCCGGGAGAGGGAGCGGTGGAGGGGAGGGAGGTGAGAAAGGGCTCGGCGCGGGGGGGGGGGTGTTGAGGGTGGGGGCTAGGGCATGGCAGCGGTGGCGAGCGTGGCTGCTCCAAATATCATTAATGACTCATTCCAACTTCGATTCTCCATTCCCCTCCACCGTTGTCATCGGTGGACATCACGATTGAGCTCAACTCGCGTCTGCCGTGGGCTCATGTGACGGCGGTGAACGGCGAGCAACGAGCAGAGACATGGAAAGCGATTGAGCGTTGCTGAGGGTTCGTGGGGTGGTGGCAGAAGGCAACCTGCGAGCAACTATGGTGCGGATGGGCCGATGGAGGTAGCTACTCGCGCGGACAAGCGTGTAGCGACGCGGATTTCCCATTGGATGCTACGATGACTGAATCCATTGATCGAGCTAAGGTCCCGTTTGGCAACTTGAAACCGGGCCGTTTCTATTAGACTCTAGAAGAAACCCAACCAAATGGGCTAAAGCTCGGAATGATTTTCCTCAGAATATTTCGTCTTTTTCCACTATGTTGTTGAATCGGTCTCAACCTCGTTGCACCTTATTCACAGAATCCTATCTGAAATGTTTCTATCAAGAACCTAGAACCGTACCATACATGACCTTAGGTGACGGTACAACAAAGCAGCATATCAACACAATCAGATCGCCAATTCCAAGTTTCCAACCCACGGATGAAGCATTTCGGCAGAATCTACCCAAAAAAACGCGACTGCTGGACGCATCAGATCGGATCACCGATTCACATAATTAATCACACAAGGTGGCAGCAACCTGTCCACGAGGAGAAACCCAACCAGATCGTCGCGTCCTGACTGCTTTCGCTGTGCGGTAGCCGCCGTAGAGTTCGACTTGGATCGGGGTGCTTAGGCTTGTTAAAAAAGTTTTTCGAATTTGAAACAACCTCAAATTTCAAAATGAATTTGATCGAGTTTCTTTTGAATTTGCATTTGGATTTGATTTTTGGAATTGGAATTGAGTTTGAATCCTCACCTCTGTGGGCCGAATCCTCTTCTTCTTGGGCTTTGCAGCCCGTTTCCCTTCGGCCCATCGGCCTGCTCCCGCTTGTCCTGCTCGCTCCCTCCGGCCCGGCCCAGCTCCGCCCAGCCAGCCTGGCTTGCTCGCCCGGCGCCTTCCGCCTCCTCCGCCTCGGCGCGCTCGCCCAGCGCCGTCTGCGCCTTCGCCGGCTTGTCGCCGCCAACTGGCCCAGTTGCCCGAGCCGCGCCCGCGCCTCGCGCCGCCGCCGCCTCCTTGGCTTCGGTCTTCCCGACCAGCGCCAGCCCCGCCTTACACCGCCAGCGTCGTCGCCCCGCCCGCCGCGTCCGCTTCATTGCCGCCGCCTGAAACCGCCTCGCCCCTATAAAAGCCGCTCCTCCCCCGCCTCCTCAACTCGCCCCGCTCCCTTCCCCTTCGTGGTGAGCACCTCTCCCTCCCCTCGCCTTCGCCTCTCCCGGCTCCGGCCGCCGCGCCGCCGCCGAACCCCATCGCCCCCTCGCCCTCCCCTGTTCCCCTAAACCCTAACCCGCCCCTGCCCTCACCCCGCCCCTGCCTTGCGGGCCACGCCGTCGACCTCCTCCCTTTCCTGCGCATGGCCCCGCGCCTCCTCACGCTCAGCCGTCTTTGGCGGCCGGCCCACCCGACCTCCGCCCAAGTGGGCCACGGCCCAGTCCCGCCACCGAAGCCGACCCAGTTCCCACGGGAACAGTAAAAAGGGTTTTCCGATTTTATTTTAATTAATAAAATCCGAAAATTCGTTTTAAATCCAAAAATAGCCCGGAAAATCCAGAAAAATCCCGAAAAAGCCCAGAGCTCCACCAAATACATTTCCCGAACCGTCTCGACCCACTGAGTCCAGAAATGCTGCCCGTTTCCAAATCCGAAACTCAGAAAATTCCCAAATCCCAGTTTTGCCCTCCGTTCCCTTCCGACTCGGTTCCCGGTTTCCGTTTCAGTTTCCGTTTTCAATTTCCGGTTATTGTTTTGTCGTTTATTTATGTTGGTTGTCTTTCCGCGTTAGATTCGACCGTTGAGACGCCAGCAGAGCCGGAGCAGTCCCTGGAGTCGGAGCAGACGTCGGACCAGACGGGAGCGCAGTACGACTACGTCCTCGACGACTCATCCGATCCAGCTGCCGCGCAAGGCAAGCCGTACACCCTTGATCATGTTGATCCTATCATGCCATGTTATAGTAGTAATTATGTTATAACGCATTATTTTACTGTATATTGAATTAATGAAATCCAGTATTTTAGAATGACATGATGCTTAGATAATGCCGAATTGCTCATGGAACCTCCTTGAAAATATTGAATCCTGTTAAATCCTTTGGAACCCTAGTTAATTGCTTATTGCCATGAATAGGTTAGATTATACTGCTAGGTTAGTTCAAACCTGGATTTAAAGAAAATGTTGCCGAACCTCCGATTCGGATGTTTATAAAAGTGCTACAGTCAGGGGGACAGTATCGGATTAATCCCGGAGTGGACGAGATTCCGATCCCCGGCTGGTGATTAATGCCTTGGTTGGTCTGGTGGCCGGTACTGTGGGTACCGGGTTGGATTTGTCGATGAAGGCTTGGTCTTTGGCAAAAGTGTAAGGTTAAAGACCCCATTGAGCAAAGTAAATAACTTAGTTCCCGCTCAACCACAGGTCGGACTGGTCAGAGGGTCCGTATCCGACGTAGCTCAGTAAGTTAGTCATTCCCGAGATAATAACTGGACTGTTTGGTGGAACTATTCTCTGGAGAGAATAGGGACCGGGCTTTCCCGGCAGGGAAATGGACCGGAGGGGTGGAACGGGAATGGTCCAGTGTGACATTCTTGGTTCTCACAACGGTAGACGCTAATGGGGACCCTGAGTCCAAGGTGGCGGTCTCTATCGATTAACAACTAAAGGACGGGAATGATTAAACGAAATGCTACGATCATCTAAAACTGGGCCACATGCATTTAAGTTGCATGAAACTCGCGATTGGCATAAAAGTTAAAGATATCTTGTGGGTAAAGTTGAGCCGCTCTGCAGAGTTAATCTTAATTGTAATCGATTACGCCGTACTTCCGGTTAATGAAGTTAAGTTGGAATCGGGGTTGACACCCCTAACTAAGCTCAAGTTACTGTTTGGAATTTGGATAATTGTGGTTAAAAGTATTGTTGAACTTGTGAAATTCAATTACTTATTTTATGGTTTGTGCTTCAAATGTAAAATGAATTGCAAATAAAAACTGCATCCAGATACTTAACCCTACTGCCATCCCTTGGTTACCCCTACATATAGTATTCAGTGGTCCCGTACGACTTGTTGAGTACTCTGTACTCACCCTTGCAACCCCCGCCCTTTCAGAGTTCGAAGATGCTGGAACCTACCAGGAGGTCGTAGATGACGATTTAGTCTGGTTCTAGGTCTTTGTCTTCGCTTAGGCCCTGCCTGTGGTTTCCTTCTTTTTGGTATTGTAAGTCTAGAAGCTTAGACGCTTCCTTTGTAAAATCTGGTCATTAGACCAGCTATATTGAATAAAAGTGTTGATTTGGCTTTAGCCAGGTAATTTTACTCTTGTTTTCCAACAGTTAGTCTTCCTGGGTAACTGTTGTGAGCTTTCGCACTGCCCCTAAAAAGGCGGTCCGTCACAGAATTTAACAGATGGCGAAAATTGATGGATCTGAGCCTTTGCTTGCTTGTGCATGGTTGGGAGGGTGTTTTCCTGAGCGTAGAAGAGCATAACAGAGCCTTGAAAACGCGAAGAACAACGAGTAAATTTTACAAAACTACAAGTTTTCTATATAGATTATTAAAAAATAAAAAAATTTATAGTGTATTATACTTGTAGTATATAGTGAGCAGTAGAAATCAGATCTAACCGTTGATTTGTTACGGGTGATTTTACTACTCTACTACTAGGTAAAATATAAATGAACTTAGTTAATCAGATCTATTAGATCGAAAAGAATGAACGGTCTATATTCAATTTATTTTACCGTAAAAGAGCTCAAAACAATATAGGTTTTAGTTTCTATTTCACAAAACTACCGATTTTAGTATAATTTGTGTTATAAAATTATATGTTTTAGAATTGATCGTTTCTCGTAATGAGTGAGACAGGATAGACTCAATGGCAGCCTCATGCGTGAGTGAAGCGGAAAATATGGTATAATAAATATATAGTTTTATGAAATTTACTTAAAAAAACAAATCATTGGCGAACCACCTGGTGGCTGCTGCCATGCCGATAAATCTGGTGCAAAAATGTGCTTCTCCAGCTTTCGCAGTCCATAAAAGTCTTAGCGTTGTGCCGTTGTCAAGAAACGGAAAAAAGAAACAATGTTCTGGATGTTCATAGCTGGGACCTGCGTAGATATATGTCTGCTTTCTATTCGTCAATTGCCACCGCGCGTAAAATGCAAACATGCCACGGGCTTCGCTTTACTCGTAGACTGCAAAAAAGTTGTGGCCTTGCGCTTTCCTCGTGAGAATCGGGAAGTCTTCCGCTGCTAAATACGTGTACCCCGGTGTGCGTATATATATAAGTATTATAAACGACAAATCAAGGACCTGTTTTGCTAGTGGAAATATTATAGGATCCATACGCGTATCAACATCCTCCCAAGGGTAAGGCCCTGTTTGCGGCGCAGGATTTTCACATTGTTACACATTGATACTTTTTATATAGTAATAGCTTTTAGATTGGATAAGAGTTTTATAAGATAAATTATACGGTTTTAAAAACGAAGAAGATAAATCTTACAGAGAGAATCAAAATAATAACACTGAAGCTACCACGACAAGTAAGAAAAGATTACGAAACTTACTGCAAATTTTTTAAGTACAACATCAAAAGAATAAAAGGGACTGTTGCTCTCCGACAACCTCTCCAACCTTCTTTGATCTTTGGATCCTTGCTCTATACAGGATTTTAGTGCTACGGAATAACCTAGTATCTAATCATCTCGTACAACTTTATCTTTGGATGGGTTGATTTGTGGCTTCTTGATTGTTTGGGTCCTCCATAATCTTTTTTTTTTAAACAGCTGAAGTTGTAATTAAATTAGAGGAGTAGAAAACAAGGTTTAAAACCTAGTTACAAGGTGCCAGAGGCTGCACCCGAGACAAAGGGGGAGGAGAAAAGGAATAAGAAAAAACCTAGACTCCTTAAGAAAGGTGATATGGAAGCTTGTTAAGCTTAGACGCCCCCGCTAAAGTCCAGTTTACAGCTTCGTTTGTGATAGATTGAACAATTTGCTTGTTGGTAGTCTAGCTTCTTTGAAAAATTATGCTGTTCTGCTCTTTCCACCATTCCCAACATGCCAGGATGATCAAGGTTTTGACATCTTTCTGAAGGCTCGTTTGGCAGTCTGCGCGGTGAAGATTCCACTGCTCGAGGTGCGTAGACGGCTCCAATTGGTCCGGCCGGAGCGATGGCAGGCGTACCCATCGCACAATGATTGACCATAGTCGTCGAACTTCGGGGCAATCTACGAATTAGTGAAAAACTGTTTCTACATTCCGACATCACATTTGGCAAAAGTAAAGGTTTGGCCATCCCTTGTGCTGCAAACGCTGCGCTGTCCATATCCAATTTAGCTGTGCAAGCCAAAGGAAGATCTTGCAGTGCAACGGTGCCCATGCCGACCATATTGTAGCGGTGAGATTTTTGGATACATCCGCTGAACTGTAAGTAGTACGTTGAGCTAGCTGGGTAGACGCTATTGGAGGTTTGCGTCCAAACAATGCAGTCGTCTGATTCCGGGCGAAGAGGCACTGATTGAATCTTGGATCATAAGCAGACATATTCTCGCAATCATCATCTAGGTTTATATAGACCCCTAGTTCTCTTCCAAAGTAAATAGGAATCCTAATCCTAAAAGGATAGATATAAGTTACCATATTTAACACAAATGATTTCTACAGGAATTTCTAGGAAACAATTCAATTCTCGCAGGAATCAGAATTTTTTTTCCAACGTTTCAACGATGCTAAGTGGTCTGAAAACGTGGTTGACCACTAAAATAGACCCATTTTGGACGGCCTACTCGTCAGGGACTGTTTATAACGATTTTCTTAGATCTCTCTCTCTCTGTCTGTCTGTGTGTGTACTTGTATCCCCTTGGTGGGCAAAGGGAGTGTGCCATTTTTTTCCCATGTTATTTTAGATTATAGTGCTTTTGAGCAACGACGTGCATGAACAAGCTAGATCAGAGTGGCAGTCACCTCCGCAGCTATAATTGGTGCAGCCTGGGAATGCAGATTTGGTGAGGTAAAGCATGTGTGGATACACGACTTGCCTTAGAAATTCCTTCTGTTCTTGCAGTTGACTCCGGTTACTTTAGCAACACCTTGTGGTTACGCTGCGTTTGTTGTGGATGCTAACTGTAAAGATAGTGTAGAGGAAATTTCACACGAGCATATTCCGCAGAAAAAAGAAAGGCAGCGAAAAACAATGGGCGTGTACACATGGAAAATGCAGGAAAAGTCGCGATGGCTGTTTCGCTAATCGAAAACTGTCAAGGGGGAGCGACGGGTGACATCGAAATGGCAAGAGAATAACGAAGTGTTTGCATTATCTTCTCCTTGCTTGTTCTCCGTCTGACTTTATCACTTCATAATGCTCGAATAATTGCGGAGACAATGGTGAAAGATACGGATTTAATCTAGATGAGGAGACATGATGGTTATTTCACGAGGCAAATACTACCTCCCCTCTGTTCAAGTTTACGGGGCACGGTTTTTAAACGGTGTTGTCCATAAATAATAAGAAATGCTATATTCTAATACGAAAATTACTGTAATGTTTTCTTCGTATCCCTAATAAATCTACGGATCTACTTGATATTCTCTGTATACAATGTTAAATATAGTGTTTAGAGATGATAATGTAATGATTTCTTTATATCTTTTTAAACTACGTGACAAGAAAAATTAAAATGGCAAGCGAATACTAGTGTACTGCATTAACTTCTGTCTAGGTTTATCCTCCATTTGGCATTGCAGGGCGTTCTGGGAAACTCTGCTTTACATTTGTCGCGCGACGTAGAAAACTACATTTGACTTTACCACTTCAAAATGCTTGATTAGTAATCCTTCGCTTTCTTCAGCAATATTTTTTTTGAGATTATTTGCGCCGTAATAATTGCAGATCCAATGGGTAAGGATGTGAACTTATCCGTAGAAAAAAGCCAAAAATTAAGAAGGCGTGTGCAAGCGGGGACAGGCACTTTGAAGTGGATGCAATAATCACCAAACAATTTCTGAAGATTATCCGGTTAGTGGATTCAATAATCATCATCGAAGTGTCAAGCGAATGGAGCTTCTTCATTAGCTGAACAAAACTGATAATACCTTGCGTTAATTCCGTGGCAAAATATGGTCAAAAACAGCAAAAAAGGAGGTATCTCCAATCTTAATCATGCCATGTTTCTGCATGCAATGCCTGCAACTCCTTTGCTGCTTGATCTTGACTCTTAAGGCAGCTGTGATTACGAGCAAGATCACAATGATGGTTTTCACCTCAGGTAAATCACTAGAGCATTGTGCATGAAGAAACATGATTTGAACTGCAGAAACAAAGCATGGTGAATTAAGATTAAAAAACAATATGCGGTACTATGTAGTGCAGACGTGCAGTTGCATTGTCCACTAAGCTAGTTTTTTCTAAACAATGTTGAACCTACACATTGCTATTTAGAATAATGATGGTTTGTATGAAGCATATTTGTAATTTATAAATGATTTATAAGTTGTCGTTCCTAAAATCAGCATCGAGTTGTTCGTAGCTCGGCCCAAAGAACATGACATTCTGCTTCTCCTAACTGAAATCTGTCCAATTGGACGTCAGTTAGAATGTAGTAGATGGCATAATCAATGACCGTACTTTTGACGTGTAGAGGAAGTTAGGGACAAATGATGTTATGAACCGTATGGAGTTTTCTGCAAGTGAGAATGCATAACCAATTTTGGGTTTTGATAAGTTTCATCCAGATGTTTTCTTTAGCGATCATCATCCAAATTCCTGGTCATTGGATTTGCTTTCAGATCGATGCACGCCCCCTCTGAATTCGAAGTGGATTGATCCTACGGATGTGTGTTTTGATCGTACGGTCCAAAGTTTAGATGTTTTCTAGGACAAAAACATCCGGATGATGCCTATACACTCCCATACATTTTTAGTACTGCCTATTTAGTTGCACAACTTTGAAACATGAAATTTTTAGTACTACCTATGTGTACAAATCCTGAGCTGTAAAGCCATGTACATACTTCTTTTCAGTTCAAAAGCAGAAAACCATTTTATGCAACTTTGCATCGTCCTTGTTTAAGAAAAAAAAAGGAGAAATACCTCTGCAAAAATGCAGAGTAGTTACCAAATATATGCATGGAGCATGTGAACCACAAGAATATGAGGAAGTGGACACGTTTATGTATGGACTTTTTACAAAACCATTTGGGTAGACACATAGAACTAGCAAAACATCATCACATGCAACAGGCTAATATACCCAAAACAACAAAATGATATGAACCTCTTTATTCCTTGGCCAGAAAGATGCAACAAAAACCAAGAAAGATGAGCTATTTCAAGCACTTGTGCAAGCAACCAGGAAACAGCCTATTTAAGCAGGTGCTCAAAAACGAGCTACTGCCTCCAACCCAACTCCACCAAGTTCAGAAAGTGTTTTTTTCCCTTCAGAAAAAAAAAGATGTAAAGAAAAAAAAAACATATTGTGAGTCGTGAGAAGCTTTTCGGCTAGTACAAAACTAGCACACATCCTGCAATCTTGAGCAAGTCTCAAGCTCACCTCACTTGCCTTTGGCCTCAACTTTTCCATCACTTAATAGTCTTTGCACCTCTCCATTGTTGCCTTGAAATAATCTTAATCGTAGTGCATTGTAGACGTTTTATAGAGCAGTCATGAGGTTCTCTCTGCTGTTCTTTGTATCCTGCACTCTCTTGGCATGTTCTGCTCCACATTGTGCAGAGGCAAAAGCCAGGCACCTCAAATGGGAGGTGAGCAACATGTTCTGGTCGCCGGACTGCGAGGAGAAGGTCTTGATCGGGATCAACGGCCAGTTCCCGGGCCCCACGATACGGGCCAAAGCCGGGGATACGATCGTCGTCGAGCTCAAGAACGGGCTGCACACCGAGGGGGTGGTCATCCATTGGCATGGCATCAGACAGGTAATCACAAGAACTCACACAGTAGTTACCCTGAATTAAGTGTGTGTCTTGATATGTTCAGATAGAGGTAGGAGAAGTGCTGTTTTGTTGATTCTGTTGACATTTCAACACTGCCATGGATGGATCATGGTAGATTGGGACGCCATGGGCGGATGGCACCGCGGCGATCTCTCAATGCGCGATCAACCCTGAAGAAACCTTCACTTATCGGTTCGTTGTCGACAAGGTATTGCCGATCAAATTTCCTAGATGACACCTCATTGTTCATGCCAAGAAACTAAACCAGAACATCAGTGTCCATTGCTGTAGCTAAACAATTTAGTTGGGACTTGTGAGTGATCAAGGGTTTGGTTCATGGTCGCAGCCAGGGACATACTTCTACCATGGGCACTATGGGATGCAGAGGGCAGCAGGGCTGTATGGGTCTCTGATTGTAGATGTGGCAGATGGGGAGGAGGAGCCATTCAAGTATGACGGGGAGCTCAACCTGCTGCTGAGCGATTGGTATCATGAGAGCATCTACACCCAGATGGTTGGCCTCTCCTCCAAGCCCTTCAGATGGATCGGCGAGCCGCAGGTAATGTTGATTATCTCAGATGAACTGCACTACTGTTTTTGCTATGTTATTTCAGTAACATGCAGTTTTTATGGTAGAAAATGGTTTATGATTGAGTGAAAGGGATGATTAGCTAGATCGTTTAGGAAGCATTGTTTCAAGTAGTTGAAGACAAGTGGCACTGGGAATTTGTAGCCCATCATCCATCTGATTTCAGATGATCTTGGAGTGAACTGTGCTCTTACACACGTCTAAATTCAAATACAATGAACCTATAACAGTTGTTATTAATTGGCGAAGATACTTTGGTTGCTTTAAAACTCATGAAATTTCCTTCTTGTTTGAACTGTATAGAAAGAAATACATTCCTTTCATAACAGAAATTTGTTATCTGACACTTTGTAAGTGTGCAGACATTGTGAACTCAATTATTGGTATGGCATAACGTTCAGAAAAATTATCCGTATAGCATACGAATATAATAACAGTTCAAGGCATGGCTTCTATTTTATGTTCTGAAAACGCTTGTTCGTATGGGTTGAATCATAGTTTAGGGCAAATGCTAGGCTGGCTGGACCAGCCACTAAAATCCAGCAAACATGGCCTCAAAGATCACAACCGATGGTGATAAACTGATAATGCACACAGTCAGCATGCAAGGCCCACTGAGCTGATCAGAAAGGCAAGAAATGGAACCCCAACCCCTTTGGGGTTTCTAGAAAGAAGCACTCCTACTTGGAAAAGCACATCAAGTATAGGACACTTTGGACACAATGCCAGTAGTATGTGTACAAACAATGTCAGAACAGATCATGCCATATACATAGCTGCATACATGTACAACATAATTTCCTGAAGAAAAGCTGCAGGATGTCATGGAGGAAAGGAAAACAAAAGGGCGCCATGCCGGTCACTTGGCCACATGATTTTGGGAGGGGACACATGCAGTCATGCTACACAAAAAAGCATCCATGCAAGGACCCTTTCTTTCTTGATCTTGGAAACATTTGTCCTGGAAGATGCATGATGCAGGATTGCAGAGAGGTAGTGGTACTATTATTGTGTGGGGAGCTTTGGGCCTTTGGCCATTGGGTGGGCAGGGAAGCAGGGAAAAGGTCAAGCCAGCATGAGTGCATCACATTGCCAGATCTTTTTTTCTTGTGTGCTCATGTGTTGCAAATGCAATGCATGTGTTTGGAACTTAGGCGGTCCTGGAACCATGTGGCTTCACTGCTGATTCACACCCTGCATTTGGCAGAAGATTAGCAGCTGGTAAATTACAAGTTGCTGGCATTCGTGGTTCATAGGTTGACAGGGTCTGTGCTAGCATGTCAAGTATTCAATAATTGACCTGTTGATTACTTGATTTAACATTAACCCAAGCACAAGATAAATGAGACTGTTAAATAATGGGCAATGGCACTGCATTGTATTCTGAATTTCTGATCACCTTGATAATTCAGATTACACTTGGCTTTGGTAGATGTTGCTGCCTTCTTGCAATCTTTCATGTATGAATCTTCGTGCTGGATCGTCTGATGACACGCACCGTGCCTTGTGTTGTGCTGCAGTCCTTGCTGATCAACGGGAGGGGTCAGTTCAACTGCTCGCTCGCCGCAGCCCACACAACGGGCACCAAGCAATGCACCGGCGGCGGCAACCGGCATTGCGCGCCGGTGGTCCTCCCCGTCGAGCCGTACAAGACCTACAGGCTGAGGGTCGCGAGCACCACCTCGCTGGCTTCTCTCAACCTCGCAATTGGGGTAAGCAATCCAATCAGATCAAAGATTAATTCCTTGAGAACACGACAATATATATCGTGCAATGTACAGAAGAATTCAGTTTTGGATTCTTGTAACGTTGTTTGATGGGTTGCGTTTGCCAGAATCATAAGTTGACGGTGGTTGAGGCCGACGGCAACTACGTCGAGCCGTTCGTCGTCGACGACATCGATATCTACTCCGGAGACAGCTACTCCGTCCTCCTGACGACCAACCAGGACCCGTCGTCCAACTACTGGGTCAGCGTCGGCGTGCGCGGCCGGCAGTCCAAGACGGCGCCGGCTCTGGCCGTGCTAAACTACCGCACCAACCGCGCGTCCAAGCTGCCGGTAGTCGCGCCGCCGGTCACCCCGGCGTGGAACGACTACGCGCACAGCAAGGCCTTCACGTACCGGATCCTCGCCCGCGCAGGCACGCCCCCGCCGCCGGCGACGTCGGACCGCCGCATCGAGCTGCTCAACACGCAGAACAAGATGGACGGGCACACCAAGTGGTCCATCAACAACGTGTCCATGATGCTCCCGGCGACGCCGTACCTGGGCTCCCTGAAGCTCGGGCTCAAGGGGGCGCTGGCCGCCGCGCGGCCGGCGGACACGTTCGGCCGCGGGTACGACGTGACCCGCCCCCCGGCGAACCCGAATACGACGGTGGGCGACAACGTGTACGTGCTCCGGTACAACACGACGGTGGACGTGGTGCTCCAGAACGCGAACGCGCTGGCGCACAACGTGAGCGAGGTGCACCCGTGGCACCTGCACGGGCACGACTTCTGGGTGTTGGGCTACGGAGACGGCGCGTTCCGTGGGGACGCCGCTGACGCGGCGAGGCTCAACGTGCGGAACCCGCCGCTGCGGAACACGGCGGTGATCTTCCCCTACGGGTGGACGGCGATCCGGTTCGTGGCGGACAACCCGGGCGTGTGGGCGTTCCACTGCCACATCGAGCCGCACCTGCACATGGGCATGGGCGTCGTGTTCGCCGAGGCCGTCGACCGCGTCGGCAAGGTGCCCAAGGAGGCCGTGTCCTGCGGCGCCACGGCCACGGCGCTCATGGCCGGCGACCACATATGATTGTGAAGTGTGTATTTGTGTTAGCCTTGTGATTGTCCTTGTGCTTGTGATTGCTAATTAGTTAGGGTTGTTTCATTTTTTTATTTTTATTTTTGCTATTAGGGAGTGAGATTGTATTGGCTAGTGCTTGTGATTTGTTGTACTTGTGTGTTGAATGCAGTAGAATGGTTTGCTCGGCCCTGCGGCTTATATAGATGGCGACTGAGGTTTCAGCTTCCAAAAGCTCGCCATGCACTTCTTTAGACAAATTTCAATAAACATATCATTTATAAATTCATCTCACACTGCCGTGTTTGAGGATCATCCTTTTTTCATCTATAAGATCCTCATTTGCAAGTATCATAGAGAAAATTCAAAAATATCATGCAATTTGGAAATGATTGGCTTTACCCCAGCCACTAAGGGGCTGTTTGGTTGCCTTCTCAACTCAGCCAGGCTGTATGAGCTCAACCAAGCTGGTGAGAGACAGGCTGAATAGATACAAGAGATAGTGTTTGATTAATTGCATGTAATGAATCAGGGTGCGAAGAGATGTTGTTTGGTTGCTTGTATAAAAATGGATGGGATGGATTAAACACAGGTTGACGAGTAGGGTCATCACAGAAAACGAGAAAATCTGAGCTAGGCTTGCGGGCGACGTGGCTGCATGGCCAGGGCCTGGCTCGGGTGCCTAGCTAGCCAACCAAACAACGTGCAGCTGCATGGCGCAGGCATGGCTAGCTGGAGCCAGCCAACCAAACACGCTATAAATGTACTAGACAAAAATTGTGGGGGCAGTGCTTCTATGCCTTTTCTCCCGGTTCAAGTTGCACAAATTTTGAAGCAAGCCAATAGGTAATTAATTACCATCTACCATTCATTCATGCTTTAATATTTGTGCAACTTTCAAAAAGAAAAGCATAGAAACACCTCTCAAATTGTGGTCTATAACTCATCAGTTAGAAGCCTTGTTGAGCTTCATAAACCAATCCTCTCCACAAAAATCACTATCAGCAAATAGCAGATATCCTACTTCAACACTTGTTACATCTAGACATTGATCAGCTCTAAAACATGGATAAACATCAAGGGTGCTATGGGAGGGTGAATGTAGGGAATGGCAAAATATTTAGCAAAGTGCCGGCACAATCCGGTCCAGTGACAAGCCCATAAATACACTCATTTTTGCTCATCAAGCTACCATTGTCACAACTCAAATTTTTCATGAGGACTAAATAGGGTTGTGGTTTAAGAGAACGAATGAATTGCTTTCTCAAATTTGTCATATTCATAAGTGCAATACATAGACAAACAGTGTGTTGAATACTACCTATAATATAGCCGGAAGGTTTCCTGAGCCCTCAGCCCCCCACGTCACCGGCCCCCACCCACTCTCTCTCCCTTTCTTGCAAAAAAAAAACTCCAGTTCTTTGAAATTACGGATAGGTCCTTTTCATTTACTATGATATATGATTGTTCTCCATTCTGGCAACTCTGAAACACATGGCAATCTCATAAAATCGCATGGTACTGCTATATATAAAACAATGAGCATGACTAGAAACTTCAGAATTTTAATCATGCATAAGTATTGAGGGATCTTTAACAACACAATCATTTCAAGCAGAAAATAGCTCTATAACCTATGAATGTTTGGATCACAATATATATCCTTGGATGTCACAAAATTTAAATTGTTGCCATAAGGACAAAACGCATGCCATCAAAATATGTTTATCTGTCAAATATTTGTATCGGAGGCAGGGCTCAGACCGAGAGGCCAGGATGTACCACAGGCGGAGCCCAGAGGAGGACTGGATTGGAAGGCGGGGCAAACGGCCGTTGGGGAGGCGCGGCACGGAGGCAGGGCAGAGGGATCGTCGGGGCGACTGTAACACCCTAAAATTTTGCTTTTCTTAAATTCATGTGTGATTTGGCACTTTGGTGAATTTTTGGAATTTTCTGGAATTTATTTGGAATTAATTTGAATTTATTCCCTTTTGAAATAATTAAAGAAATAAAAGTTTCAAATAAAGTTCTGTTGGAAATATTTTATTTGAGTCCCAAATGCCCTAAAATATTTTCTAGAATTTTTTTGGAATTTTTCTGAGTATTTTACTATTTTTCTTGAATTAAATGAATTACTGGGAATTATTTTAAATATTAAATCTCTGGAAAATCCAACCGGGTTTGCACTGTTCATCCGACCGAACCCGAGTCAGACTCGAGTCCGAGTCAGACTCGAGTCCGACCCGAGCTAGCCGACCGGACCGCACCAACTCTAACCCTAATCGATCCCGACCGTTGGATCGAGATCCAACGGTTAGGATCAATCCGCGCGAGACAACGGTCGCACCCGAGCGATCCCGACCGTCCATCGTGCCACGTGGACGGCTGAGATCAAGCCACGTCACCTCGACGTGTCCGGGACGGACTCCGCCGCCCGTACCGGCTCCGCCACGGATTCCGTGGGGATCTCGGCGTTCGAGCCGGTATTTAATGCCCGGACCCGTGCCCGAGGTTCGCCTTTGCCTCGTGCGTCGATTGCCCCACGTGCCCTAGCCCTAGCCGCCGCCGTCTTCCCGCTATTGCTCGCCGTAGTGGCCTAGAGTTTGCTTCGGGTTTTGGCTTCGCCCCGCCGCCGTCCGCCGTCCTCCGCCGCGACTGAGCCTAGCCCCGAGTTCCCCAGGCCAAGGCGCACCCGTGGGTATATCTCACTCCGCCGGAGAAGCCCCGAAGCGCCGTTGGGCTCGTCGTCGTCTTAAATCTCGGTGGCCTCGCCCGCCGCGTCGCCATCGCCGTCCGCTGAGCACCGCCCGGCCGTCCGATCGAATCCGACGCCCAGATCTCGCCACGTCCATCCACGGTGAGATTCCGTTCCAACCAGAATCAATCTCGACCGTTGGATCTAGATCCAACGGTCCAGATTAAGCGCATTCACCCCAAACGCATGAGACCAGATCCAACCGGGCCGTTGATTTTCAAATCAACGGCCGAGATCGAGCCACGCGTGTAAGGAAGTTGGGCCGTGGCGGCCGGCCAGACGCTGCGTGTGACGCCGACACGCCGCCGCGTGTCGGCCGACGCGCCAAACCGCACCATGACGCCACGCCGACGTCATGGGGCCCACTGTCGGCCGCCACGGTAGTGCGGCGGTGACGCCAGCAATGACGTCACCTGTGGGTCCCACCGCCGATCTGATGTCTTTGAGTCCCCACCGACGCGTCAAGAATGACGTCACCCGTAGGGTCCCACATGTCAGAGACACGTGAGCCGTGGACCGGGTCCACGGTGGACCCGAGCCGAGCCGTGGTCGAGCCTGCGGATCTACCGACGCCACCGCCCAATCAGAGGTTGACACGTGTCCTTGCTGACACAATAAATTACTTTCCGAAAAAGAAAATGAAATATTAATTCCGTTTAATGTTTAATTTGAATTTCAAAACTTCAAATGATTATAACTTTTGCATTTTAACTCCGATTTGAGTGATTCAAATTTCTAAATTTGTATAAAATTGAGATCTACCTAATGATGAATTTTATTTAATTCTTGGACCAAAGTTTTTCTCTGTAATATTATTTAATTGATATTTAAACTTTAAACGCTTATAACTTTTGCGTTTTAACTCCGATTTCGCCGATTCAAATTCCTAAAAATTCATAAAATTATGCTCTCTCTATTTATGGACTTCATTTGGATGTTTGTACACTTTTTGTCTACTGTTTTATTCATTTGTTGCTATTTGCACGCGTTACGAGTAGACGTTGAAGTGCCGGAAGGATTCGAAGGTGAAGTGTTGACCCAGGAGCCAGCTCAGGACCAAGAGCAAGTACTTTTTGAAGGCAAGTTGTGCTTTGACCATGTTGATCCCAATTTCAAATTAATTTGGTTTAAATTATTGCATGCTAGTTTAATTAGAAAATACTTTATTTAATTCCGGGGAAATAGATAAATGCCAGATTGTTGTATGACACCTTGGTTAATTAAATATGTGCCATGAACCCCTTGTCACCCTAGTTGAGGATTAAATAGTTGGACATTATTAAATTGCCAACATGGGAATTTAGATCGTTGTAATACATTGCTTAGACCTACTACGTGCTTATGACATGGTTTTGGACAATCAAATGTTAATATTGACTTAATGATATATTGAACCTATTTTGGAAAAGGTATCATGTGTTGTGATGTTGATGGCACGTGGTGCATGGTAATCAACTGGGGGTTTTGATAAATAGATTTGGACCGGGGCATGTGGCAAGAATGATTGGGTGGGCCTGTTGTGGCACCGGGAACGTTGATTTGGTTCTTCGGGTAGTCTTACCCTGGTCACCCTAAGGACTTAACCTTGCAAGCCTTTGAACTGAGTCAAAACGTGCAACCACATGTCTGTAATGGGACGGACCTAGTTGATTAAGTTGCTAATAATGTACCTGTGGGACCTCAGGATGTCAACTACACCCTTTGTGTAGTTGTACGGGGGAGCGTACCGGGGCTGCGGCCAGGTACCCATCTAACGGTTGATTGGCCTAAAACTTCGCCTTAGCTAAGGGAAGGGTTAGTGTGCAATAACCGGGGAGGACCACTTGTGCTGTTAGAAGTTTCCGAAAGACTGCATTCTGAACACTCGCCTTTGTGGTGTTTGGCTGTATCTTGTGGGTAAAGTGCATAACCTCTGCAGAGTGAAAAATCTATTCGAATAGCCGTGTCCGCGGTATTGGACATTGCTCGGGGATTACAGTCAAGGGTTAGACTTTCGGGAAAACAACTTGGACTTTTAAGGTTTGGTTTGGTTAATAGATGATGTTGATGGAAATGTGGACTAGGAATGGGGAAGATGTTTATTTAACTCCTGGAAAAGTTATTGATGTTATACTTGTTTCTACTGCTTTCGAATCTACTTATGATACTTGTTAAATGTTGTTTACTGCAAATATGCCTTGAGCTATTCCTTTGTATTAAGCCATGCATGTAGTATATTAGCTGCATTCTGTGCATAACTTGCTGAGTACCAAGTACTCACCCTTGCCGCAATACAACACCAGTTGAGGAAGAGTCTACACCAGCGTTGGAGGAGGAGCTCCAAGAGGAACCGTCTAACTAGGGAGCGAGCCCAGTCAGTTGCCTGTGGTATACTGGATGGCGCCACGAAGTTATCTTATTTTTCGCTGCAGTTATTTCTCTCTTATTGAGTTTCGCCCTGCGTGGTGTATATTTGTAACTTGACCATAAGGTCAGGCAACCAGTTTGGTTAACTATTTAAAGTACCTTATTAATTCGTTGGGTATGATTGTGATATTTACCAATGTTGAGACTGTGTGCACTAGCGCGTTCCTGGACTAGTGCTGAATACACAGAGGGTCCGGATTTGCAAATTCGGGTCCCGACAGCGACGCGGAGGCAGGGCCATCAGGGCGACACGGTGGCAGGGCAGTCGAGGCGGCGCAGAGGAAGCCTATCGCTGGAGGTAGCGGAGGCCCTATCAGGGAGATGGACAGGTGGAGAAAATGACAGTGGGTGGGGGAAATTGGGTTAGGTTTCACCATTTTATATGTGGTATAAGGTGGGTAAATTTTGACAAATTTTGGTTGTTGGCTTTTCTATGTACAAATGGATTAACGGCTTTTAGCTTTCGACTACAGAAAACTTGCTGTTTGGAACAGCTTCCGGCTTCCACAGGATAAAAGCTGAAGTACAAGCCATTCCAAACAGGGCCTCAACATTGCGATAGCAAAACTGAATTGTAAGTGCGCAACCACTCACGCACAATTTGGACAAACCATCACGATTGCCAGCAAATGCATTTTGGTGGGTAAATCACGGCGATTGGAACCTAATGACTTGCCATCTATGATGTCATGTAAAGTCTGGCTCGGTGAACATTAAACTTTTGTACCTCTTGGTACCTTCACCTTTAAAATTGTTGGTACCTTTGGTAATAGCATAATATATATTTTGATATCTTTCAAGGATGGTAATAAGTTTTTCTGTATACCCTGTAGTTGCTTATTTTTTTTTCTTTTCTTTTTATTTTTTGGCTATTGTGCTCATTGCTAATTGTTAATTATGGAGATTCATAGTCTTTTAGGATTTGAAAAGGTATGCTACATGAATCCTAATAGGATTAAAATTCTACTTTCTTTTAGAATAGGATTCCTATTTGCTTTGGAGGAGGACTAAGGGAGCTATATAAACTTATGAGGTGATCACGGAGAACCCAAGCAACCAAGAAGCCATAAGGTGCACGAGAGGATTAAAGATTAGGTTATTCTTTAGCACTAGATTCTTGTATAGGGCAAGTATCCAAAGGTCCTAAAAAATTTAAAAGGTGAGAGAGCAACAATCCATTGTACTCTTTTGATGTTGTGCTTAAAGAATTTACGGTCGGCTTAGCCAAATCTTCTCTAACAATTCATTGTACTCTTTTGATGTTGTGCTTAAAGAATTTACGGTCGGCTTAGCCAAATCTTCTCTCTCTCTCTCTCTCATTGTGGTTGCTTCAACGTCGTTGTTTTAGTTCTCTATGAGATTCATCTCTTCATTCTTGAGATTGTGTATGCTCGTGTCGTATCTCACAAACCTTTGATCCGATTCGTGGACTGTTATGCATAAAAAGTGGTATCAGAGTGTAACAAGTGGTATTAGAGCCAATGCCAGATTAATCAAATTTGTGAAAATATCGGTAAAGCGCCAGGTGGCACAAAATCAATATCAATGTCGAAGATGTGGAATAAAGTAGAAAAATTTGACGACGGATAAAATTTCAACGTGTGGTGAATGTTGTCCTTGTCTAGCAAGAGTTAATCGCTGCTTTTGAATGGGACAAACCAAAAAAGAAGTTTGAAGAAGACTAGAAGGTGATGGAGCAGAAGGCTAAGTGCAATCCATTTATGTCTCTTCGATGAGGTAAAGTACTTGGTGATTGTGACGCCCTCACTTTACCTGACTAGGTCAGACATAGTGGAAATCATCACTAAACATAGTCGCGCTAGGATCAACCAAGGAAATATTTCATGCATATGTAGAAACTTCCAGAGTTCAGTACACAGGGTTTTATTCTTAAAGCACATATAGTACTTCCTTAGGTCTGGCTACAGTGATTACTACATCGTCGGCTTATTTATTACAAATGTATTGTAGAGCCTCTCTACTGAGGCTCTTTTATTCCAACAAGTCTTGGCCATCAGTTCCCTCATATTCGTAGCCCTCCACACCAGCATCATCATCACAAAATAGTTCACGGCATCATGAGTGTCAACCTCTATGTCATCCGGATTAGTAGACATCACAGCGTCTGAAAACCAACAATGAAGGCAAGCCTGAGTACACAAGTACTTAGCAAGCTATGGAAAAGCGATGCATGTATTTATCTATATTCTTTCGGCCACCAGGCCGTACTTTAAAAGTATTTTAACATTTGCAATTAAGGACACCATTGCCCATTTGTTGAAAAGGTCATGTTTTAATTCGGAAATCTAATTACGGCAGAGCAACATGGGATCTTACAGTCCGTGTTAGAGGGAAATTCACATGACACACTTCTAAACCTGGAAGGTAGGAGTGACATCATATTTTAACTCTGATAAGATGTGTACTGCTTTGCCCATAGTATCATTTGGCTTATAATACCCAACTAAAATACTACCTTCAGCGCATGACTAAGCCAAGGAACCAGAACCTTTGTCTAACATGTACTCTAACCTCTGCCCAGTACCACCTCGCCTCACCAAAGGCATGTGGGTCAAGACTCCTATCTGGCAATCTCACCCTACGGTGACTGCCCTACCTAGCAAAGCCACCTTCTCATGGGTGGCAGGGACAGCTACTTGGTTGCAAATCAGTTCAGCCTGTCCTATTCCAGATATATGGTCAATGCGCGGCTTTTGAAGTAAGTGCCAGTTTAATTATATCCTTAAGTAATATTCTATGTAGATGAGTCCTGACTTACACAACAACAATACCTATGTTGTTCTTCCCTAAACTTCTTTACCCACCAAATAGTTCCATAACCCTACCTGGTTATAGTATTACTACTAGGCCTCTGTGATTCAGTCTCATTAATATCACCCACTGGATCTATCTGATCCACTTGATATATTTTAATTTCATTTTACAAATTAACTTTTTGTTAACATTCAAGTATTTCAAATCAGTCCGCAACCCACAAAATCAGTTCAGAAGGCATGATCGAAGGGTGACTTGCCTACGGGTGTTCCTGCCAACTTGTCCACGGCAGGAACCAACCCTAAATGCCCTAGGTTGCTCTCGGAGAAACTTTCTATTGAAAGTATCAAAATTTTCAGTACTTACAATGTTCTCTAATTGTGCCTTAATACAATATGTATATAAGATGTACTTCAATCATGTGTTATGTGTATAAATTTGGTGATTCTATATTTGTTAATTTCTATATATTGTAAATGTAGCAAGAATTAAATTTAAAATTTAATTGAGAGGAAATAGAAGCGAAAAAAATTGACCAGCCTAGTAGTGATCTCAATATCCACCTATGCTCACTCCCCCATTCTCTCCTCTGGTTCGCCCCACTACTTGGCCCACTTGGCCCAGCCCAACCGAGTGTCCTGCTGGCATCCTCCCTTTTTCACTAACCCTAACCCTAACTAAAACCCCCCATTCCCATCCCAGCCACCGCTCACCCCTCTCCCCTTCTCTCTCAAGCTCTCGTCTTCCTCCTCCCCCACACCAAGTGTCGTCTCCCACTCCTCCACGCTGCCATCGGCCTCCCTCCACACCGCCGTCGGCCTCCCCTAGTGCCAACGCCCTCCCCCGACCCTCCCCTCCTCCTTCTCCCCAACTAGTGCCGCCACTGCGCATCCTATGCCGCCCTCGAGCCCACATTACAGCTTAGATACACTGGATCCGACGGCCCCATCACTGCCAGCCACCTCCTCCAACTCCCCCTTGGCTCCCTTTTCCTCCTCCCAGCCCAGGTAGCCTTGCCTTTGATGGATCTATGGGATTTGGCATGAAACCCTAGAGATGCCACCGCTGAATCCACTGGATCCGGCCATCTCCTCCAGCCCCAACATCATTCCCGACTTCCACTCGGCTTCCTCGACATCTACCAAAGGCCCGGGCTGGGTTTCCCCTCTTCCACTCTGTCGCCACAGTTTCCCCAACCAGCGGGGTCACCTTCCTTTGCTCCGATGGCGACGCCACCAGCCTCAGCGATGACTATTGCTGCTCTACCCTGGCCTCCACATCGCCTCCAATGCGGTGCCCTGCCATGGAGCTCGGTGGCCGCTCGAAGACGGCCACTGTCGCCCTCAACTACGCCCAGCCCCGCAAGCTAAGTGCTCTACTCTTTCTCTTCCTCCTACTGCTAGTGCTACTCGAAAACTCTTAGGAAGCAATTAACTAGTGATTATGGAATTTGAATGTTCTTGGGATTCATAGTGATGCTAGTGATGTTGGTCAGTGGACCTCCGTATATTCATGTATGGACCTATGCGATGTGAGTTCTTACTTTTGTAGAACTTGTATTCTTAGTGTGTGCTGGAAATGCAAGTGTGGATACGGACATTGTTTGAGGCACAAATATTTTAACCATGTTTTTCCTTTCAAATCTAAGTGCATGTTGATTAAATCCATATTTGTTAGCTAATGACCATCCATATGTGTGAATTTAGACAAATGTGTGCTTGATTATGCATGTTCCTTTGATTTATATCAGATGATTAAGATGAATGTCTGCTGGTGAAAAACGTTGATGTTTTGCTATCTTTGGACAAGGAGTAGTATTCTGATACTTGAAATTTGATAAGTACATGCTTAGAACGAAAGTATGCTTAATCTTGCATTATTTCCTTTATGAATTCATAAATGGCGTGTTACTCATAGCAAAATGAGATGTATGACTATTATTGGTTAAATTAACATGAAATCTGATGATAGGATAATGTTGTTATTGCACTTTGATGTCTTCCTAATTATGATGTTATGCTTATGTTGTTGGATTATCCATAATGACTGTGTGTTGCCATCATGCTTTTATCTTCTACATGATTAAGGGAAACAGGAAGAGTGATAAATTTTTAATGAGTGGCACCTTTTAACTGCAATGGAAGATGGATTGAGTGGTAGGGGAAGGAGGAGAGAGACATGTGGCTATCCCTTTTCCTTTCTCGTCTTGGTCTACTTCCCATGCTCCGAGCAAAAAAGGACAATGAAGAGAACAGTAGAGGACAGCTGTGAGGTGTAAATGCTGGGAGTTTTTATATGGTATCCAAAATCGACATGGTTGGGTGAAACTAGATTTTGTAGGGTCAAACCATGGGCTTGAAGGGCCAGGAGGAGGCATGCAACCTCCTCCCCTGCCACTTGGCTGTGAACAAAGGGGGAGAGAGAGAGAGAGAGAGAGAGAGAGAGAGAGAGAGAGCATTGTGGACAATTGACTGTTTAGGGTGTAAAAATAGTAGGGTGCTATTTGTACATGGGTTTGGATTGAACTACAATAGAGTATAATCTTTGTAAACTTTTGAGGGCTGAAGTGTAATTGTTTTTGTATGAGATTTGGACTTGTAGTTTAAAAATGTAAACCATGATGTATGCTAATTGTACTGCATTATATTGATTTGGATCTGTTTTAACTCTTTGGGTATTATGAATGGATTTGATGTTCTTGAGTAATATTGTTTAGGTTGAATGCTTATCATGTGGATGTGATAATGTATTATGTTTGTGCTGATATTGTTTGTATATGTGTATATACATTGCTGAAAATTGGGTGTATATGTGTAATGTATTTTGGTTGTGTTAAATTTGGGTGTACATGTGTGTGTATATTCAGGGGCGGAGCTGGGCCTCGGGCAACCGGGGCCCAGGCCCGAGGCCCAACTCAAAAACAGGAGAATGGCTTTGGCTGGAGAGGCAGAGAAGTGATCAGACCCATTCGGATTGCCAGCCTAGTACAACAATTTTCACCTGAACTTTAGCTCACGAGGCAAATTAAGCTCCTTCAGGCCGAACCTTTTCTTCTACGACCGACCGATCTAACTTGGCGGGTAAATGAAAGGCATTCTGGGCCCGAGGCTTAGGGCCCAGCTGGCTCCGCCCCTGTGTATATTGCTGAGATGGTGTGCATATGTGTAGACATGTAAATTTATATATATTTATATATAAACATGTGGTCTCTTGAATGAAATGCATTGCATTACGATTAGGTTTTAAATTATGTTTTAGTATACTAAGAGAATGCATTAGGACATGCAAGCATGTCTTTCAAATTTTGGGTAGGTCTTTATAGTGATCAAGGAGAATTCGTCGAAGAAATTATGAAATGACCTGGAAGAATTGTATATGGCAAAGTCGCTGATAAATCAGTGGGTGCTGAAGCAACAACTGTATAGGTTGCATATAGATGAATGTACATAGTTCGTTGACCATCTCAATATCTTCAACAAAATTATTACACATCTTTTTAGTGTGGACGAGAAAATTAAGGAGAATGGTAAAGTCGCATACTTGTATCATCTCTACCACTATCTTGAGAGTAATTGGTGATGAACATTCTTGTCGAAAAATGCTCTATCAACTTCAATGAGGTAGTTACATATCTATTGGAAGCGGATTCCTTGAAAAAGCCACCAGAATATTCATCCCTGAGTGATCAAGCATTAGCTACAATAGGTATTGCATGCAAAAGCAAGAGTTACAGGAAGAACGACAAGAATAAGAGCACACATGTATGCTATCTATGTGGCGAGGAAAGTCATTTGATAAAGAATTGTCAAGTTTGAAACAAATGAGGGGTGCATGCTCAATAGCGGTAGCAAAAGATGATTCAGGCATACTTATCGTCAGTCAATCAAGTACTTCTCATGGATGAATATTATATTCAGGTTATTGCTTTCACATATGTTAGGCAAGAGATTTGTTTGACAAAGAATCTCTACACCTGGCTCATGGAATTGTTCACTTGGTTGATTGCAAGGTGTATGTAATTACCGAGTTGGGTATAGTTACATTAGAGATGTATGATAGAGCACATCGCATATTGACAGAGTTTCGGTATGTACCTAGCATAAAGAAGAATCTAATATCTTTGAGGTCACTTGAACTCGAAGGTTGTGCGTTATCACTTCGATGTGGAGTTATGCAAGTTACTTGTAATGGGCACGTGATCATGAAAGATATTTGAAGATCTTTCGTTTGATAGGTAAACCTAAAGGAAGGGCAATTGATGGGAGGTCTGAAAAAAAATCCTGATTAGGAGAAGGAAACCACATCATCAATAGTATATACTTAGATCTCAACTATAGTTATGTGTAGAACGGCAAAGACAGTTGCAAAATCTATCAGACTCAAAGACGAATGTGCGAGCTATTGGACGAATGAAGACGTGGCAGGACCAACTACAAAATACCATCGAGAAGGTGGAGCATAAAGGCGATACAAATCAATGGCATAAAGGGCTATAGAAACAAAAGATGTGGTTAACCAAACTACACAAAGAAAATACTCTTAAGTGAGGGGTTCAGGCGGCCAAATCTAAACACCAACACGCACATTGTGGTAATGTGCATGAGTATCTATGGTGGAGACACTCCCAAAGGTGGGAAGATAAAGAAAATACAGAGCAGATTTAGAACGAATTCTTTAAAGAGCGTGATGACTTTAACAAATAAGAGTTACGGTGAAGATTGTTAATTACAGTGACTCGTCAACTTTTAAGATTTGAAAAGATGTGCTAAAATGAATTCTAGCAAGATTAAGGTTCCTACTTTTTTCAGAGTAAGATTTCTACTTGCTTTAAATGAATACTAAGTGAGCTAATAAATCCATCAGGTGGCCATGGAGTACCATCGAGCAGTACAGCGCAAGGGGTGCTGCAACCCTGAAGCGAGCACAAATCTGCAACATACTGAAAATAAAAAGGCATACTCACGACAAGGGAGCATGCTGCACGTACTAACAGCAATCTCCAGCACATTATAATATTGTCAAGAAAGACATTAGATAAATGAAACAGGCACGGCAAATCGAGACATGGAGTATCACAAGAAACACTGAATATCTTTAGAGGTAGAAAATCCATGTTACGCTACAACGAGTATCAAGATCTCTCTTGAACATCTGGCTATTCTTACTCCTACCAGACTACACATTCTGACAAAACCATGGAATGCCATCGCAAATCCAAGTTTCCTTTATATATGTCAATCGAGCAGCATCATGTATATGACATTGCAGCAAAACCTTGGACAGGCGGTGCTCTAGAAGCAGACGAGATATTTCTCTCGACGTTTGTTCCATCAGTCGATCTTCACAGAAGCATATATCTTCCTCACGAACCAGAAGCAAGCATAGAAGCCAATAGTACCAGTCAGTACGAAGAAAGCGTACGAAACGATCAGCATGTAACCAAAGTACAGAATGCCTGAAACAAGCTTTGTGATCTCCAACTTATTGAAGAAGTAGAAGATAGCATAAGCAAAAAGATAGAGAGCTGAAGAGCCTGCCGTCAGGTATGCCCTCCACCACCAGTGGTAGTCCTCGCTGCATAGCTGGAAGTAGCAGAGCACAATTGTGATCTCGGCACAAGTTACGATGAGGATGATGAAGACTATGAAGAGGAAACCAAAGATGTAGTAGAACTGGTTCAGCCATATAGATGTCAGGATGAAGAAGAGCTCAATAAAGACAGCACCAAATGGCAATATGCCACCAGCAAGTATTGAGAAAGCTGGCTGCAGGTACCATGCTTGCTCGGGAATTTGCCTGGGAATCTTGTTTGTCTTCACTGGATCCTCAACGGCTGGCTGCTTGAATCCCAAGAAACTTCCAACAAAGACCAATGGCACAGAGATGCCAAACCAGAGGAGGAACAGAGCAAACATTGTCCCAAAAGGAACTGCGCCAGATGATTTCTCACCCCAGATCAGGGCATTCAGGAAGAAAAAGACTGCAAAGATTATACCAGGAAACATAAAGGCAGTTTTCAGGGTGATCTTCTTCCACTCAGTACCTTTGAACATCTTGTACAGGCGAGATGACGTGTACCCCGCCAATACACCCATGAAAACCCACAAAAGGACCATAGCAGTCATAAGTCCTCCACGGTTTGCAGGGGATAAGAATCCAAGTAGCGCAAACATCATGGTTACCACTGTCATCCCAATGAACTGCACACCTGTTCCAACATAAACACAGAGGAGGCCTGAGTGGACAGGAGGCCTGAAGACATCACCATGCACTAACTTCCATCCAGTTTCTTCCTGGGCCTCATCCTGATTGTCAAGCTGATTATAGTTTGCTATGTCCTTGTAAAGGGTTCTCATCATGATCATGGCTACCATGCCAGAAAGGAAAAGGACAATCATCAATGAGTTAATGATTGAGAACCAGTGGATTTGGCTATCACTAGAAAGAAGGTAGACATCCCATCGAGATGCCCATATAATCTCACTAGCCTGCAAAAGTTCAATTCAAAATTAATCAAAATGAGAGGAACAAGAAACCCAGGAAAAGAAAATCTTGAGCCAGGAGCTATACCTCAAAGGTAACATCATACGAGAATACAACATATGCATCAGGTGCCACCTCTTGAGGTGTGTGACTGCCAGGAGCTATCTTAGTGTTAGCATTGCAAGTTTGCACTGTAGGATTCTTGTCATCCCAGGCACCATATTCATGCTTAATGCTGTATAAAGCAACAAAGAGACAATTTATTGCCGGCACATGTAACTCCATATACAAATATAAATGTATGAAAGGGTCAAGCGACAATTTCTACTAAATATCAGCTATTAATGTGAACATTGGTTATAACCCCTCCATTCATTTGAAATCAATGAAATGATAAAAACACTGGGTAAACATCAATTTGGAATGGTCGCACACTGATCAACTATGCACATAAATCGTAATGAAAGAAGGTATCAGTTACACCATGAGCAGGAACTCCTACAAAAAAAATGTAAGCAGAGAAGAAAACAAAATGCTGGAAGCAGATGATATTAAGTAGAAGATGCAAGTTAGACATGACTCAGTAGTCAGTATCCTATACCTGCTAGGAATCACATGGAAGCCAACAATACGAGCATCCGGAGAATTTGGGTCTTCATGGTACAGGACTTTAAAACTCAAGTGATTGTTGATATAATACTTGTCATCCTTGAGCTGGCAATATTGTGTTCAAATTAAGGTCCCTTGATAAATATTTAGTGTTTAAGCAAGTATCAACCGATTGGGTGAGATGCTCACCTTATAGCCAACCCGGTAACCATGCTCAAAGCTTGGTGTTTGGCTTCCTTCTCTTGTCTGTCTAGGGACCACAACTGGGAGATTATCCAAAATCCTGGTAGGGGAATGTTTTAAAAATAATGTTAGGTGCTATAATATAAATGCACATGCTGAACACATACTACAACTCGAACCAATATCATATATAAACTGGATAGATGGTCACATTGTTCTACTGGCAAAATATCAATATAATACAATCTTCAAAATTTAAAACATACATGTTCACTCGATATTCATCATCAATCTTTTCTTTGAAATTCTTTGCAGCTTCTGGAGAAAGCTTTGGTCGACATACAACTTTGCAACTCTCATCCCTCCTCATCTTGAACTGTATGAATTGAAAAACAAACTAGAGTTAAAGAATGAACAGATTTCCATATAATGTGATCATGCTTCCCTACTCCCTAGCACCTACAGAGCATCATTTTTAAAGTATAGCTAATACAAACAGAAGGGTGCTGTCCTTACATTGTAAACAGAATTTTCAATGCGGTCCCCACGAAGGACTTCCCCTAAGTTTTCAGCGCTGTTCTTAATCGCTTGAGGTTTGCAGTAGTCCAGGAAATAGTAGTCATACGGAAGTTGTGTCTTTATGGATGATAGTTTGTTGACTTTCACCTGAAGCTCATCATCCTGCAAAGCGAATAGTTAGTTAGCCTATAAAAATAAGAGAGGTGAGCAAAGGGAAAATACACACAGATAAAGATTGACGAAACAGCTAAACAATCAATAGTAGAATACTATAAATTTTGGTTATTAAACTGTAATTACTCTTCTTCTAGCGCACTCGCTTCTCAGAAGATATGACAGTCATCAATGCAACATAATCAGTGGAGTCCCATAAACAAGAGGAATCCACCATATTGTAACGGATGAAAGGAACACCTCAATTTGTTCACATCCAAAAACAATATGCATATGTTAATAAAGTTATACAAAAATGCATCACTTGTTCTCCTCTCTTGATGAAGTAATTGGACTCAAAGGCATCAACCTGAGACCACAACCATGCACTTCTCTACAGGTGGAGCCTCTTTAAGTAGATCAATAAGAAAATGCAACATTAGTAGCATAAACATTAGCATTGTAGAATATGCATTTGATACTTATCTGAGTTGTATTCAACCAAGAGAATCAAAGGAAACTAAAAATGGATATGCCAGGCAGCAACCATTTTATGATGTAATGGAAAAGGTATCTCAGTTTGCGTATGCCATTTTACATAACTTAGACATTCCAATCTTTCCTAGCTTATCCAACCCCTTCAGTACAGCTAAAATGGAAATTCTCTTCATACCTCACAGTTTTCATGCAATGCTACTTAAGAATGATCTCTTCGCTATAGTTTATACCGTCATCTAAAGACACCTAGGCCCTAGCAAATTAGATGAAAATAATGCTTCAGCTCAGGTCACTTTCCCCGAGATGTAAGATTCCAATGTTATAATCTTCAGGAAAACAACCAACATAAACAATAATCGGTACCAAGTGATAAACCCTCAACACCAACATAGTTAAGCGTTCGAGTAAATACAAATTTGCTGACACAAAAGAAGACCAAAATAGAGCAGCAACCAAAACAATCACCATATAATTAATCTGTGCCTCTAGAAGAACTCAAACCAGCAAGCACAGAAATTCCCTATTTATCAAAACTCCAAGTGTGGCTCTCCGGCTCTCCCCCCTATAAAAATTGCTCCACTGCTTCCCTGGGGGCCTTTCCACACCTCTATGCCAGACACGGCTAATCATACTACCACCATCAGGGGCCAACCACGGGAAGGAAGAGTCCAACCCCAACGCACCCTGTCTCAACAACACTAATCACACAAGCAATCAAAGGTAAGGTGAGCATTGCCCCGTACTGCCTTCCTTAATTCCCGATACGCACAAAAACACACATGCAAAGCTACCACTATCGGTTCGTCCAGACATTTCGCATTTCCGCTCGCCACTTCCATAAACGCCGGTTCTCCAGATCACTAAACCCTAAACCACACACGCGCACCCAATGACCCTTCAAATGCGGGGAGGCGCACCTCAGAGGCCAGATCTGAGGCCGCGCCTCCCGGTACGTCCAGATCCGCCGGCACCGACGGCCCGGAGGGGTCACCTAGCTCTAGATCCGAAGAGGAGAGGAGTCGGGTGGGGGCATGGAATGATCGGTGACCTTCTGGAAGTCGCGGGGCGCGACGCCGGGGAGGTAGAAGGCGCCGGCGGGGGACGCGGCGAGGACGACGGCGGCGATGAGGAGTGGTAGAAGACGGCTGCGCTCGCGACCGGTGACAGCCATGGGTGGCGGAGGCGGGGAGAGGAGTGTGTGCGAGAAGGGTGAGGACTGAGGAGTAGGTGGTGGGAGTTAACAAGTTAAGAGAGGGATACTACGCGGGGGTGCGCTAAACCCGTAATAAATTGGAAAAAAATTAACGTACGCAAATTGCTAAGCTTTATTAGCTCGATGGCGATAGATGCATTTCGGATTTCGTGGGCGATTTGAGACGGAGTTTCAGAAGAAAATCCTACCGACATGGTGGATGGATGGTATTATTCGAACCTAGAATGGACGGCTCTGATCGAACCGTCCGCATCTCAGAGTACGATAGCCGCTATAAGAGTTAGGGCTGTTTGGCTAAAGGATTTTCGTAGTTTCCAGGCAAAATCATGATTTTAAAGAATACCATGTTATTTTTTACCATAAGGTGTTTGGAAGCAACTAAAAAACACTGTTTTAAAAACCATAGTATTACCAATACCATGGTATTTTTGGAGTATTGAAAACTCCACTCATAGTGAAGTTTTGAGCTTTTGGTATCACTTTATCATGCAAAAGACTTTGCTTTCAAACAGTTTCCATGCCATGGTTTTGTAATATTATAGTATTTATGCCAAAATAATTTCTATGCCATGGTATTGAAAAACTTTGCTTCCAAACAGGACCTAAATTGTTTAATCTGATCGAACCGTCGGCATCTCAGAGTACGATAGCCGCAACAAGAGTTAAATTGTTTAATAACGATTTGGAACACAAGATTGCCATGGTGGTTTCGGAGAAGCCTTCGAGACAACGAAATGGTTAGCTACAAGAAAGAGATGGCTGACCGAGGAAAGGGGCGAGGAAAATCCAAAATGACGATACCTCCTCACCCTCTACCAGATTAGTTAGGCTTAGTACCAAACCCTAGTAAAATAGGCGACATTCTATCTATCGCACACGGCAATGAAGTCACCGTGATTCTCATGTTTCAATAAGCTGGAGTACAAATACAGTTACCAACTTACATTCAAGGAGAAAACAGTTGAAATGCAACAAATTTACAGGCTAGGGTTTGCAGATAATTCAGCAATTTACATTAGCATGTGCAGTAGTTCAGCTCAGTTTATTGCCCCCATCTTTATTCATTCACAAAAGTAGATACAACCAGCGCGCTCGAGCATCTTGGCCTATAATGCTCTTGCTAACAATTCTCGCAAGTCAAACCAAAAAGAGCAAGTGTATGGTTTCACGATACATGACATAATATTACAGAAGTCGCCCTGACCGAGACATCTATGAATAACTTATGCTAACTGACTGAAAAGAATATGATCTGACTATATATAACTACAGCAAAAAGGCCATGAGTTCAAACCGTTCGATTTATTCAAGCTGCACTTGAGAAAATATTGGATTTCTGAACATGGATAGGATCAGTGGGTAGCATCCCTGCTGTAGTACTGATCCAAAGTCTTCGCAGGGATACGATGCAGAAGCTCACGAGGGAATATGCGAAGCAGTGTCCACGCCAGATCAAGTGACTGGAAAATGTTCCGAGTATCGTATGCCCCTTGTGTTACAAATTTCCTCTCAAATTTGTCAAGGAATTCTAGATAAAGCTGGCAAGAGATAAAGAACAGTTTATTATATTTCTTTTTTTACTTCAAAAGAAAACATCAACTTATGAGTTATTTCACTAGTGACTAGTGACAAACCAGATCCTCAGAAGAGAGCGCCTCCTCTCCCACAACTGCTTTCATGGCCTGGACATCCTTTCCAATTGCATAGTTGGCATAAAGCTGAACAGAAAACAGTAAGTATGAATCCCTCTGTAAGTAAACTCGGAGCTTGAAGGAAACCAAATCTATGGTGTCCAAAAAGATACCTGATTAGACACATCTGCATGGTCTCGACGTGTCATACCCTCACCAATAGCACTCTGCAAGAATTATTAACTGTTCTCAGAACTAACCTTCAATATGCATGCTGATAGCATCTAACTGTTAAGGAACCAGTTTTCATAAGGTGTAGATTGATAAGCAATCTCACCTTCATCAATCGAGAGAGAGATGGCAGGACATTGATGGGTGGATATATCTGAAAGCAATACAATGCCATCATGTCAATACGGAAGGTAGAGAAAAATCAGAACAAGAACCGCAGGTTTTGTTTCTTGAGTCACATTAGTATGGAAAACTAATAGCAGGTGCTAAATAAGAGTAATAACTAATTATATGAATGTCTGTCATGATGCTATCATCTTTGCTAGCTACTAAGTAAAACAACATGCAAATGCACCTGTCTGTTATGGAGTTGTCTGTCAATGTATATCTGTCCTTCAGTAATGTATCCCGTGAGATCAGGAGTTGGATGTGTGATATCTGTTTAGGAGGGAGGGAGAGGGGGATCACAACATTAGACATTGCATTTTCATGTTTAACTAGCCAATAAAATGAAATGCATCGCAACAAGTCATCTAAATGTGGTAGGACAAGGTGACCCAACCCAAGTAACTTACAGCTAGCTCATAGGTATACAAACAAGAGAGCTGAGACATTCATGCTGGACTAGTGCACATACTCAGATTGCATCACACTTTGACAGATCTAGCTCATTGGCAGCAAAATGGGTGATTATGCCAAATAACATGTTGGATATTTAATATTTTTGCATACTAGTGGAAAAGTCTTACGTACAACAACTTAATAGAATGTTCAGAAGATAATTGTAATGGTAATATAGCACCGTAACAAATAGATCAACAGAGCAAACAATTACATTTCTTACCATCATTAGGCATTGTTAGAATGGGTATTTGGGTAATGGAGCCGGTTCTTCCTTCAATACGCCCAGCACGCTCATATATGGTTGCCAGATCAGTATACATATACCCAGGATAACCACGCCTACCTGGCACCTCTTCTCGGGCTGCTGATACCTACATACACATAAGCACAATTCCCATTTCCAATTCATTGCAGCTGAACAGTAAATACATAAAATGGGATATGCGAGAATATATGTTAGAAATCTTCCAAATTGCTATTTCATAGATAGAGATAAGTAAAAAACACTGTCAGTAGATACGTCAGTCTAAATCCAACATTGATTTGCCCATTTTGGGCAGTGGCAACATGATCGAATGAAATTTCATGAACTTTTCCAAGCAGATAATGAAAAAACTCATGCCATTTCTGATTTGAAGGTTGTACAAGCATCATGCAAGCTAACTGAAAATGTGGCTTTTAAGGTTTTAGCTCATTCAAACAGGAAACTTTGTAATCACATCGATGGAATTTTATTGTACAGTAAGAACATAAAATTTGTTAATCCTTTCCTTCAAAAAAACCATTGATCCTTCAAGTCATCAACAAAATATTGCAGAAGTTTTTCTAAAAAAAGAATTACGATTGCATAATGTGCTTCTACGGAATTAAGTTCTAAGAGTAATTGGTAAAAAAATCAACCAAGAATATGAGAAATGGTAAAAGATATCAAACGCAGTACCTCACGAAGCGCATCAGCGTATGAACTCATATCTGTCAAGATGACGAGTACATGCTTCCCACATTCATATGCCAAATATTCTGCGGTTGTTAGCGCAATTCGAGGGGTGATAATACGTTCAATAGTGGGATCATTTGCCTATAAGACAAAAAGGAGCAGCGCGTTAAAAATATGCTTTGATTGGTATTGATGGTCAAATTCTGTTTGGGATACATCTAAAACCACACAGAATCAATTATGGCAATATTAACAGAAACAGTTGCTTTTGAATAAGAAATGAATCTGGATCGCAAATCTCTACTATATAAAGTGAGAGTTTCTTCCCACGTCACATTAATTGTCCTGCTTAATTGCCCTACTTAATTGCCCTGCTTAATTGCCCTACGTAAGAAACGAAGCGTTGCTTTAATTAGCCAGCTTTTGCAAGAAACGAAGCGTTAAAGATAGATGTTTGATCTTTAATTAGCTAGCTTTTGCAAGAAACGAAGCGTTAAAAATAGATGTTTGATCTTATGAAATAGTATTTTTTTTATTTTTTTAATCTTTATTTTCCGTTATCAATTTTGTTTTTCGTAGCAACGCACGGGCATATAACTAGTCTACTGTAAATACCAGATTCAGAAAAAGGGTGACCCGCTCCATTGAACCGTTCTCTTCAAAATCACGCTTGAAGAATTGGGCTGTTTCCATGTTCACTCCCATAGCAGCAAACACAATAGCAAAGTTGTCTTCTTCGCCACCCTGGAGGTTAGAGATATCAGAACAATGGTAAACAAAAATTCAGATATGACAAAAAAAAGTCTACATGGGCAAATTGAACAGGTAAAGCATCCCACTCCATACCATATGGATGTTTCCCTCACATAAATCAACAATATTATGAGATTTTAAGATAAGTACACACACAAGGTGTGTGTGATGCAACCTTGGTTGAAAGAACAGAATTTTCAAATCAGGAATTCATGTAGATCACGTACAGCTAAAGCTGTTAGGCATTTAGGATGTATGCACAGTATCTAAGTTAGGCTACCTCTGCATGCTTGCCTTTCTCCAAGCTCTTGACAAGACCAGCCTGACGACAAATCTGAGCAGCAATTTCATTATGAGGAAGACCAGCAGCAGAAAAGAGAGGAATCTTTTGCCCTCGAGCAATGGAGTTCATGACATCAATGGTAGATATCCCTGTTTGAATCATCTCTTCTGGATAGGTTCTCTCACTGGGGTTAATAGAACTTCCTGGAATAAACATCAGAGTACATGATTATCAGAAGTGGAAGATTTAGCACCATCCGTACTTCTAATTTTTATGTGTCCCTGCCATGAGATGCACTTATCCATGATGTTCTTACACAACAGTGTGCTTGCATTGAAAATTGAGAAAGAACGTACCAGAGATATCCAAGTAGGCCTCAGGCAAAATCGGGGGGCCATTATCAATAGGCTTTCCAGAACCATTAAAAATGCGCCCAAGCATATCAAGTGAGACAGGAGTTTTCAAGACCTGTAAGAGAAAAGCAGTGTACCATACACAAAAATAAACAAGGGAGCAAATACACAAACAAGGCAATTTCATTTTAAAAGTTTAAGATGAGCATGTCCACTTTATACAGTTCCAGTGGGATGCAATTGTCATGACTTAGTTAACATCAACATATATCAAGAACTTTAAGATTGAAACTACATGTACTTATCAACATTCTTGTAAATTTTCTTTATCAGCTACATCCCTAAAGTGAAACCATTCTTCATGCAAGCACTTTCCAGTTCAAAGCGCTTAGCCTATTAGAGAATACTTAACCAGTATGTAACCAGGAAATAAAGTAAGAAGAAGAGACATGTGAATAAGAGGCAAGGTACCTCGCCTGTGAACTGCACAGTAGTATATTTGTTGTCTATTCCTGAAGTACCTTCAAAGACCTGAAGAATTAAGAAGTTCAATGATAAACATAGATAATGCAATTTAAAGTTGAGAGGTGCTTCTATGCTCTTCCTTTTAAAAGTTGCACAACTATTAAAGCATGAATGAAGGGTAGATAGTGATTACTTACCCCTTCGCTTGCTTCAAGATTTGTGCAACTTGTACGAAAAGCATAGAAGCACTTCTCTTTAAAGTTTTATGGGAAATGGACCAAACTAACTGTATTGCAAAATCTAAATCGGATCTGAACTTAAGAGTATTACTTAGAAGCAATCAAGAGTGCATATATGTTTGGTCATAACAATACAGAATAGAAAATGAAGTAACCTGCACAACAGCTTTTTCACCGTCAACTTCGAGAACTTGACCACGTCGAGTGGTGCCATCTCCCAAACGGATGTTTACAATTTCCTGGTACTTTGGGCCCTAAAGATTGTTACATGAAGAAAGGGATAGTGAGTATAAGTTGCTACCAGACTAGGGTGTTCAACATTTGTGTGATTATGCTAACAGCTGCAAATTGAAGAAAAGCATACACACCTTTACTTTATCCAAGATAACCAGAGGTCCTGCCACACCAGAAACAGTCCTGTACTCTGCATAAGTAAATCATTTGTTAGTAAAGATTATCTTTGTTAGATAGCCTGAGAGGAATGCTATTAACAAAGCAGTAAAACTATGAGCCTAGCCATATCTATAACCCAATTAATGGTATTTTGTGACACTTGCAACTTTGGATGTGCTATGAGTCAAAATCTGCCAAAATCAATATAAGCATACAAAATGAACATGGTAAATTAAAAGCATGGCCTAGCCAAAGTGCCAGACCTGAAGACATGACATAATGTTGCATTGTTAAAAGTTAAAACTGTAAAGCTACAAAAGCAAACTTCATCTACAATGAATTAGACCCATCCTTATCGGCACACTATGGTGGTGTGCTTCAAGAAAAGCTCTGACTGAGTTATGTATTATTAGGATAACCCACAATTAAATATCAATGCAGCACAGTTACAAATGCAGCAGACTGGTGATGCATAGTTGCATACCATGCTACCATAATACCAAATGATCCATTATCCTGTAGCTTTAGCATGTGTGCATATAAGGTGTTTAGCTCTCTAAGCTTTTAACCTATTTCCCCTTTCTTTTCCAGCACAATAAGCAAGCACTGTCCACTTACATAAGCTGGCATGCCAATGTGAGCACTGGTGAGCAGCAATAGTACCGCACATGCCCGATGCAAATAGGCGACACACAAACCGACGAACGCACAAAACTACAGTATAAGGGCACATTGCAGAGCTTGATCTCATTGCTCGTGTTGCGCGACTCACCCATGCCGATCTCCAGGGTTCCCTCCTCCATGTCGGCGCCATCCTTCACCAGACCCATGCTAAACCCGGCAAGAACAACCTGCAGAGGGCAACACCAACCGCGCCATCAGAATCAAGAAACAAACTGATCCGTGCTGCGGAGATCCCACTCCCACACTCTGAACCACAGACAATAAAACAGGAACCCTTCAAGACTCGCCGCCAATCGCTCCCCTCATCTCCCAATTCCGGCGAATCGATCGAAAAGCGGGACCTCCGAGCGACCCCTACACCCAGATCTGGCCATTGGAACAGATCTTGATCTCAAATTCCACACCCGCAACAGCGTGGCGCAACTGACTGGGCGCGAGCTCGACGGTACCAGGGTGGGGATTCGAGCGCGAGAGAAGACGAAGCGTACCTCAGGGTGGAACCGGTGGGAGACGGCGAGGAGGAGGTGGTGGTGGATCGGGTGGGCGACGACGCAGCTCGGAGGAGAGGTGGAGGGGAGACGGCACGAGAAATTAATGCAGGAAATACAATCAGATATCATGGGAGAGGAAGGCCTTTTTGCGTGTTTACCCTGGACGAATACGCGATTTACAAATCCACCCCCCTCGCGGAGGATCAAAATATCACAGACGAACGAACACCACCCAACCTGATATTCTTTTTGTTTTTGTTTTTATTACTACCAATTTGAATGCGATTTAGTTCCTGTTTGGATGCTACGTATTTGAAAACTGTAGTATTCGAAAACCACAGTTTCAATGTACCATGCATGAAATACCATAGTTTGTAAATACTTTCGTTTTTTTTACAGTATTGATGAAAACCATGATATGTTTGGATGTTACAGTATTTTAATGAAGTATTATGTTTTTAAAACTAGTTATGCTCTTCTAATACAAAAAATTAACCAAACTATATACATGCAAAATATATAGTTAATCACCCTCCACGTATGTATGCATTTTCCTTGTGGCTAGATTTAAAACAAACCAATATATACCCGGATAATAAGGTCTCGTTTGGTACGGTTTCAGATTCTAGTAGAAACGGAAACGGTTCCAGATTTTTTGTAGAAACATTTCAGGTAGAATCAGAATCACTTTCTGCAAACCGTTTGGTATGGTTCCAGATTCTAGTAGAAACTAGTAGAAACGGGGTTGAGGGTGATTCAGCCACGGCGTGGAAAAAGAAGAAACGTTCCGAAGAGAATCATTCTGAGTTTTAGCCCGTTAGGCTGAGTTTCTCTCAGATTCTAGTAGAAACACCTCGGTTTCAAGTTGCCAAACGGGGCCTAAGATCTCATAATGGCTTCCTATATATTCTCTATGGCCATATGGATCAACACATTCAATAATGCTATGAAATAACAAGTAAAGAAGCCAACGTTGAGAGTATATACCATGAACTCGAGCACAAGAAAAGAGAGAGAGATGCATGCAACATGCCACAGAAGGTAGCTTCGAACGAGTGAGCTCAGTTTTGAGACAAAAAAAAAAAGTTCACAAGTGGATTTTTAAAAACTCCAAAAATATCATAGTATTAGCTATACTACGGTTCATAAAGCTAAAGAGCTTATTACATCCAAACACATCAAATTTTTGATACCATGGTATTTTTGAGAAAACATAATATTCTCTTAAAACTCCAAAATATTTTGTATGCAAACAGGTCCTTAAATCGTATTTGCATCTATCCATCAAACTTCACAATTGCCGGAATATTTTTTATGGCGGCTTGTCTTTCAAAAAGAATGTCCAAATTAAGGACTTTCTAGGTTAACACGTGAAATTCTTCACCAAAAGATTAAATTGTGTGGTGTAGAAGAGACAGAATTGAACAATAGCCTAATGCTAAGATGCAAAAATAAGATATAGTGAAGGGCGATGAGATCGCGTGGTTCTGTAATTTTCTACCCGCTAGAGTACTTCTATTTAACATTGTTCTTTTCAAGTTTCAACATTATATTTTTTTTATAGGAAAAAATTTATTGGTACCACTGAAAAAATGTGCAATTTTAGTTCTGACACAAGTCTTTTCATCGTTTCATTTTGCTATTAGTTTGACCATTAGGATGTTGGTTTCGGATAATTTTGCCCTCAGCTCACACACCGAAAAGAAATGAAATGCTCCCAAAAGGCCCAAACCCTGCACTCTCCGACCATGGTGCTCCTCCTATGTCATTGCCACCGGCACCTGCACCCCTCTGCCCACCTCATGCGCCACTTCTCCACGCTCCACAATGTCGAGCCCTCTCCAATCCCCGCCCTACCCCCACGTCACCTGCCTCTAGCCACACCTCCTTCTTCAACCTCCGGCGAGACCAACCCAGCCCGCATCCACTTGATCATCGCCTCCGCGCTCTCCGACCCCGCCTTGCCGCGCCTCCACATGTCGCGCCCCCTCTTCTTCCTTGCTGCCTCCCGCCTTGCGCGCCTTCGACGACCCGACCTCGTCGCCTCCCTCCTGAACCTCCTCCTCGCCTTCACCCTGTCCTCCCTTGGCCTCCTAGCCTACGTCGTCTCCTTTTTTTCCAAGCCCTGATGACGCACTCCGTGCCTTCTCCTCATCCGCGCCCTACGCCCGCTCCAATGTCTCCCTCTTCCCCCTCCTCTCCGTGCTCCTCCCCGCTGACCAGTGACGGAGCCAGAAAATTCTAAATGAGGGGCCAAGAATGAAGTGAACCTCTACTAATGATTATACAGTTGTACTAGATACTAGACTACTAGGGTTTGGATTGCACATACATACCATTCGTCCTGGACAGCTGGACTCCTGGTGCAGTGGCGTTGGCCATGACCGGCGAGACGCGAGAGCGACAGATGGAGTCATGGAGGTTGCACGCCGCACGCGAGGCGAGTCACGGGGGGACCAAGGGAGCACGCGAGACCGTGATGCCAGCGATCGGACACGAGAAATCACGAGACCAGCTGGTACATGATCGTTCGGTCTCCCGTCTGGCCGTCTTCCCATGAGTCCACGTCTTCACGAATCACGAGTCCCCACCAAGCACCAGCCCTCCTGACTCCTGGTCCTGCTGGGCCAACGACGCCGACTGGGACCCAGGCCCACCTACGCCCCGGCCTTGGCTCCGCATATAGCGCCGACCACCTCGAAGACCTCAAGTCCACCTTCCGCTCCACCGAGTCCTCCCTCGGCGTTGCCCCTAGCTGCGCCTCCCACAATGTGCTACTCCACACCCTTGTCAAGAACTCTAAGCTCGTTGTTGCCCCCCAGATGCTCGACAAAATGACCAACAAGATGGTCAAGCACCGCCCGACCCTAGACATCATATCTTACAATACTGTCCTTGCCGGGTACTTCACGTAGGGCGATGAGGAGGGGCTTGAGAAGCTGCAAAAGGAGATCAATGAGAGCAAGCTGGAGCCGAATGTCGTCACAGTAAGAACTCTGAGCCAAATGTGTGTTGGATTAGGAGTGGCTGAGTGATTCGTTTTGATGGATTTTTGATGGGAAATTATGTGCTCATGTGTATTTAGGCTTTGTAAGTCTGAGACATGGATTTGATTTCTATATAGCAGTAAGAAATGGTAATGTTATGGTACATGTATGGCTACAATGATGGGAAATGATTCGAACTGACGACGAAGTGATTCAATCGCAATTGACACACTGGTTCGTCCGATTCACACAATCTGATTGGACGGCACGTGCGCTAAGGGTAAAATTGTCCGAAACCAATCTCCTAACGGTCAAACTCATAGTCAACTGGTAAAAATGTCAAAAGAAGGATGAAGTGAAAAGAATAGTGACAAAAATAAAATAACGAAAAAACTAGTTGCGGAATCAAAATTGCACAAATTTTAGTAGGACCAGCAGAATTTTCTCATTTTTTATACATGCAGTACATGAAATGCCAAACTTCCGACACATTGGACACCTGTCCTATTACATTTGGACTAGAGACTTCCACACGATTGCCAAAATTCTTGGATCCGGCATTATTAATCGGTTGATTGAGACATGCAATGATATGATCATGTCCATCAACCAGGCTGCAGTCAAAGCTAAAATCTGAAACTACTAGGGCTGAAGATGATAAACACTCAACCCTGCGACAGCCGACAGGTTGATGTGCCCATAGAATATGATAGAACAAGGTAGAATTCCGAAACTATAGATTTGTTCATGTTTGGCTTGCTTATATAGTCTTTTATTTTCCAAATTCAAAGAAAAACACACGACAATGTATTCCTGCATCAATGCCCAAAACTGATGGAGTACCTCATGGACATACAGTGTTTTTTTATGGACATACAATGATATATCAGCCACTAGCTAGTTACACCTTAGATATATCTTCATCATCTTAACCCTACGAAAAATTCAAAAACACCTCCATAAGTCATATGCTTTTTCAATTTGCCCCAATATATCTTATTTTTGCTTACTTTGCCCCCTCACAAGTTAAAATGGATTGCAAAATACCCCTACACCTAATGTTCGCACTCTTTTCACATGGTTTTTATTATCTGGCACTTGTTTCAATGATTTTAGCACTTATTCAAGTGATATCAATACTTGTTTCAATGATTTGAGTGATTTCGGTATTTGTAATACAATATTTTAGCACTAAAACATTAGTCATGAAACGGAGCATTACAAGTACCAAAATCACCCAAATAATTGAAATAAGTGTTAGCACCAATAAAAAAAGCGTCAAATATAATGAAAACCACATGAAATAGTGCTGCCACGTGGTTTATGGGTTAATTTGCACGCTAACTTAACCTGTGGGGGGCAAAATAAATGATAATTAGTTACTAGGGGTAAATTTTTAAAAAGGTAGATTACTTTTAGAAGTGGTTATGGAATTTTCCCTTAACCAAATTAAGTTGGCAACATATCCTATGCAATTAAGTTTCCAGTGCAATCATCGTGCAACTGAACTACCAAATGTCGTGAAAAATTTTGAAAAAAAATTGTAGATGTACTCTTGAACATATTCTACCTCTGTATAAAATTGCAAGTTCAAATTCATTATATATTAAGAATTATAAAAAAGAAAAATATTTGACAAATTTGAAGGGCTCAAAATTGATAGAATTTTGATAGAATTGGTAACTCTCCATATATAATGAATTTGAACTTGCAATTTTATACAGAGGTAGAGTATGTTCAAGAGCACATCTATCTACAAATTTTTTCAGAATTTTTCATGATATTTGATAGTTCAGTTGTACAATAACTGCACCGAAAACTTAATTACAAAGTATATGTTGCCAATTAAGTTTGTGAATCGTGACTAGTGGCTGCCAAGGCCGCCGGTGCCACGTGGATAGCTCAGACTGGTCGTGGTCTCTACTTCCGTGATCTAGATGTTTACTGGCACATGAGCGTGTTGCACTGCTCTCGTGTTGGACGACCACGTGGACAGCTGGTGCACGCGGGCCACTGATTGGATCAGGAGAGAATAAGAAAAGGGTAAGGACAACACAAGAACACAACCGAAAGATAAGATTGTAAGAACGATGAGGAAGAAAGGTTATAATATATATATATATATATATATATATATATATATATATATATATATATATATATACTTATACTTATTATAAGAATGAGTTGGTGGTGATGGTGAGTCTGTGGGATGACCATTCTTGGCGAAACTGATAGGGTCAGAGAGTAGATAAGTCACTATTACTTTGCTAACCTATAGTTGCAAATCTGCAGGACAGCTCAATTGATTTATTTACTAGCTTACAAAGATATATTTTGCTTGATATGTGTGTTCCAATGATTTATTGTATGGTTTAGGATTCTGCATTATAATTATGTATTATTCTTTTTTGAAATCCCGTTGCAACGCACGGGCATCTTACTAGTATATATATATATATATATATATATATATATATATATATATATATATATATATATATATATATATATATATAAAGCCTTTTTCGTACTCCTACGTCCAGTATTCCACTTAAACGAATATGTTATATTCCTTTATCACTTTTAGTATACTTCAATAATAATCTAAGATACTACAATACGACATTATTGAAAAATTCATGAGAGCTTTAATTTTTTTTGCTATATACTTTTTTTCATATGTAAAAAGAGTATATAAACAAATTATGCTACAAAGGGTAGACTATGATGAAATTTTTTGTAGAACTCACTTTGAAGTATCTTATAATCAGTATTAGAGTATATTCAAAATGATAAAGAGATAAAACAATATCATTTAAGCGGTATACTGAGAGTGGAAGTACGTACTCCCAAGGGTACGAAACCATTTTCATATATATATGCAAAGCATGAATGCATGGTGATTTACATGAAATTTGTTAACACAAACAACGTATTTGTGTATTGATCGATCTAACTCAGTTTCTCCCGGAGCTCATGTCTTGAATTGGCCCGGCCAATTTTCGGACCAAGCAGCAAAGGCTCAAAAACCTCAGAGACCCTGACCCATGCAAGGCCGAATTTGCTCGTGTCTAGTGCAAATCTTAAGCATTTCCCAAGCTTACGTGAGCTAAGAGCATCTCCAACAGTGCCTCAAATCCATATCCTAAATTTGATTTTGGGCTTGATTGAAAAAATTCATCCTCCAACAGTTCCTTATACCAGCTCCCCAATATTTCGCACGCCCAAAACCTGAAGCTGGCGACCTCATTTTTGCGCTCCCCCGCCGCGCTCCCAATCTTTGATTCACGCCCCTCCCACGGCCAAATCGCGGTCGCAGTTTCCTTCGCGCCATTCAGCTCTTCCCCACCTCCTGGTGCAGATCGACGGGCCTCCCGCCGCTGCTTCCTCTCCTTCCGCCGCCGCCTAGTCCTCTTCACCCGACGCCAGTCGCCGCCTTGCCCTCTTCGCTCGACGACGCCCTCTCGGCCCTAAGCGCGCCTTGCCCTCTCGCCGGTGCCGGCCTCTCGGCCCGAAGCCACCGCCTCGCCCTCTTGACCTCCACAAGCTGGAGGTGGCGCCCATCACCAAGTACACCTCGGACCGTTGTTGGTCTTTGGTGGCAGATCACCCTGAACCGAACCTTCATCGTCAACGGGCTCAAGCTCGGCAACATCCGCGTGCTCAACATCAACACGGCACTCCGCTCGCTTCCTTCGTGGGCACACACAGGTTGTTGCTTAGTTTAGTCTGAGAAGAGTTTGTCTCCCGGTATCCGTAGCGCACTCTTGATTTGTGTCTTTATGCATCAGTTCCCCAATCATTAGTTAGTATATGTATAGCTTTTTTGATAGGATCATTTTTGCTCTGTAGTGGCATCTGATTCACCTTTATGTTTGTATTTATAATTGTGGAGTAGTCTATTATATTTCCAGACTGAGCAGTTGACTTTTAACTACATATATATGGTGAATTCTGAGCTTGGAAGGATATGTTGTCAAATGAATTAATATGGTCACTACATGTATCAGAAATCCAAATGGAAGCGTGTGTCTAGTTGCCACACTGAGTTTGAAGAATATTAATAACCAGCCATATCTATAGTCCACTGGAATTAATTCTCCAATGCAAGGGTCAGTATTTGCTGATCCTACCAGCTGAGTTTGCATATATTTTGCTGATTGATGTGGTTGTCTCGTCTCTTTTACTTATATGGTTATATATGAATGAATGATCTCAGTTCTTTACAATTATTTGGCAAGATAATGAACTTGACTTTGGGTACAGTAAAAGTTTAGACATGACAATGGCTTCAAGACTTCACCAATATCTTGGGGAGCTTCACACTGCAGATTTTCTCTACTGATATTTATGCAATGTGGCTGATTGTGATTGTGTCTGGTTGCCAACACATCTGGGCATCAGCCCCGGTTCAAGTTTTTGAACCCTGGCCTTTGGTGTGAATGATATCACTGCAATCAGATAGAAATTTCCCACCACACACACTCCCAGGAAGTCCTAACTATGATAAAAGCTGCAAAAGCTGCTATTTTGAGGCTTACAAAAGAACTTGCATCGATGGAAGAGGTTATAGCTACTGAATCTTCTATAAGAGCTAGGGCTCCCTTTACTTATGCTGACCATCCATTTTTTCAATGAGTCTATAACCTGACTTTGCAGGTTGCAGCCTGCCACCTGATGTCGTCCAAAAGTCTTTGCAATAAGTTCTTTAATATGATGGCCAAGCTTGTTGGAGTTGAAGAAAGCAAGTTGTGTGGACGTTCTTTAATATCCATGGCTAAGCATGTTTAAACTCAGTACGAGTTGGTTGTGGACGCCTCCAGCAAAACGAGTCAGTTGTGGACTCGGTAACCGATTTGGTTGCAAGATCGGTCCCAGCCAAATTAGTTTTAGGGGAAAAAATAAGGAACTGTTGGAGTATGTTCTATTTTAAAGACCCAAAAACTTTTGAGAAGCTCCCAATCCTGAGTTATTGGGAGTCTAAATATTAGGAACTGTTGTAGATGCTCTAAGCGTGGGTTGGGTACTCCAGCCGGGCCAAAAAGTAGGTTACGAAGGGCTTAGCAGGCAGGGTTTGGTTAATTCTGGGCCAAGCTCGGGCCGCTGCTTCTGAGCCAGTTTCGGTAGGCCACTGCCGAAAATGGCCAACATACCAGTTCCTTTTGCGTCGCTTGGCTCCGACACACGATAGCACCAACGAGAGCTGCTGTAGAGACCCGCTCTGCGCCGCTCGCTTGGCATGGGTTGTGGCCGTCCCTATCATCTTTGCCTATGCGCCGGCGAGGTGTTCGACGAATTGCCACGCTTAAATGACAGCCCCAGGAGGCAGGAGTTTCGCAACCAAGAACAGTGTCGTGCTCGAAGATGTTCTTCCATGGACGACATTCGTTATGCAGTAACGCGCTAGCATTCCCATCCGATGACATGGCATTCTTTCCTGTTGGGCCAACTGTGGCGCGACAATGGCTATGGTTAAATATGGGTGACTCATATATAAATTTTTTAGACGTGGAAATGTATGTTAGATAAATTCTAATAGAATTAAGATTCCTAATCCTAATAGGAGTAGGATTTTTAATTGTTTTGAAGAAGAACTAGAGATGCTATATAAACCTAGAGGGTGGTCATAAAGAACCCAAACAACCAAGAAGCAAAAGCCAACCAATCCAACACAAGATGTGCACAAGAGGATTAGAGGCTATGATATTTTTTAACATTAGATTCTTGTATAGGGCAAGTATCCAAAAATTCTAAAAGATCCAAGAGATTGTAAAAGAGCGACAATCCCTTGTACTCTTTTGAGGTTATGCTTAAAGAGTTGGCGTAGGGATGGCAATGGGTATCCGATACCCGATGGGTATTTACTCTATTAGGGTGCAAATCTGGTCCAATAATCATACCCGTGGGTACCTTAATGCGAGAAAAACCTTCACCCATCGGGTATGACGGGTACGGGGTACTTGCACCCGTACCCGTGTACCCCACCCAACCCAACTAGCTAGTAGCCAAGCGGCCCAAGCGGCCAAGCCTAGGCTGCCCAAGCCCAGTCACTCAACCGAGTGGAGTACTGGAGTGTGGACCAATTCAGCCATCCCTCCCTACACCGAACCGAATCAGTGAATCACCGAATCCCACAGTCCAGACCCTAAGTTCCTAACCGTCCCTAACCCTAGCAAACCAGCGGCGCCGAAACACTGGCGAGCGGGAGGCACAAGCGGAGGCGCTGCGGCGAGCGGGTCCTGCGGCATCGGCGGGCGAAGCGGTCTCGCCGGAGGACGCGGAGAGTGCGGGCGAAGCGGCGGCCGAGCCGCCGAGCCGTCGCCCGTCGAGCGGGGTCTCACGCCGTCAGCCCGTCACGCGCTCGCTACAGGTGCCGACTTGCCGAAGTGGGGAGGACCAAGGAGGAGGAGGTGAGTCGGTTCTCAGTGAGCGTGAGATCGGTGTCTCGGTTCTCAGTGAGTCGTCGCCCGTCGAGCGGGTATGGGTGACCCGGTGGTTGAAAGGGACCCGAACGGGGATGGGTATGGGAAAGAAGTTCTACCCGTGGTCGGTACAGGTGAATTAACGGGTGATTTTTCATCTGGCGGGGACGGGTATGGGGGGCCAATACCCGGCGGGTATGCACCCGTTGCCATCCCTAAGTTGGCGGTCAACTTCATCAAATCTCTTTCTTGTCGTGGTTGCTTCAATGTTATTTTTTTGTTCCTGGTATAAAGAAGAATATAATATTTGTGATGTCGCTTGAACTCAAAGGTTGTAAGGTATCACTTTGAGGTGGAGTCATGCAACTTATTTGCAAAGAGTAGGTAATCATGAAAAGTATATGAAACAATAGAGCATATCGATTGATGGATAAGCCTAAAAGAATGGCAACTAATAAGAGGTCCGGAAAAAAAATCCTGATCAGAAGAAAATTGTGTCGTCAACAGTACATAATCAGATCTCAACTACAATTATATACAGTATTGTAAAGACGGTTGTAAAATCTAGCATAAGCAAAGGTGAATATGCAAAATGTTGGAAGAAGCAACACATGATAGGACCAACCACGCAGTGCCAATGAGCAGATGGAGCTTAGAGACGGTACAAACCTACGGCTTAGAGGGTTGTAGGAACAGAAGGTGTGGTTAACCAAACTACACAAAGAAAGAGCTCTCAGATGGAGGGTTCGGGAAGCTAAGCCCAAACATCAACACGCACATTACAGTGATGTGCATGAGCCCTTGTGGTGGGGGCACTCCCAAAGGTGGGAAGAAAAAAATACGAAACCAACTTGGAGCAAGTTCTTGGAGGTGCACGATGACTTTAACTGATAAGAGTCGATGTGGAGATTGTTAAATATGGTGACTCATATCTAGTCTGTTTGGATTTGAAAAAAGTATGCAAAATGAATCACAATAGGCCTAATCCTAATAGGAGTATGATTCCTACTTGCTTTAGAGGAGAATTAAGGAGGCTATATAAACTTCGGGGGTGATCATAGAGAACCTAAACAACCAAGAAGTCACAAACTAACTCATCCGAAGAAAGAGGTGTACGAGGGGACTAGATGCTAGGATATTCTTTAGCACTAGATTCTTGTATATGGCAAGGAACCAAAGGTTTTAAAAGGTTCGAGAGTTTATGAGAGAGCGACAATTCATTGTAGTCTTTTGATGCTGTTCTTAAAAAATTTACGGTCGACTACTCTTTATTTCTCATCGTGATTGCTTCAAAAAAGCTTCTTCCAAATTGCCAGCGTGGAATAAAACCACAGAACAGTAGAACAAATAATCATGAGTCGAGATCTGGCACCACCACCTCTTCCGTTGCCAGTGGCTTCCTTATCGTTGGCACCACCATGCATGGCTTCTTACTCGTCATTCGTGGTGAAGACCAAGTGACTTGAAGTGGATGGAGAGGTGGCGTCTACTGCGATGGTACTAGCAGGGCAACGATGATGGTGAAGAGGAACAAGGAGAGCATGCCAGCTGCATACCTAGGGAGGGGAGTTGCACGCCATTGCTGGGGCCAACGAGGCCATCGATAGTTGGCTGTTGGGTCGACAAGTTTCAAAGAAAACAGTTTTTTTGCCAACCGAACAGGTTTTGAGATTGGTTGAAGATTACATTTCTATATCTCATTTTATTTGAGAACCAAACAAGAAAAAAAATTAGAATTGCTGCCCTTTGCAATTCTACTAGAAATTTAATTGCCCTTCAATTCGACAAGCCAAATTCAATGCATGGATTATAACGTCCTAAAATTCAATCCATTCTAAAACCATGATTTTTTTTAATATTTTTTTTTGAAATCTAAAAGAATTACTAATAATTAAAAGCCTAGTTATAAATAAAACTGAATTTTAAATCACAAATAAAGTATGGAAATTCCAATATGCGAATGTCTAAAAATATTTTTGCTAGCTTTAGAACACTTTATATATATATATATATATATATATATATATATATATATATATATATATATAATTTCCCAAAACTTTTCAGTGTCATTTGAATCCATTTTAAATCAAATGAATTTGCTGAATTAAATTAATTTAAAAACTCAAGCAAATGTGAACAATTCTTGACTTGAGACTAAAAGCCATGGCCAGCCTCTCCACTCTACCCTCGGCCCAATAGTGGCCTTGCCCAAGCAACATCCGCGCCGACTGATCGACTTTGTTGGCACGGCAAACTTTCGCTATCCAAAATATAATTACTTAATATTCATTATCAACATCTTTTCCACTAAACTATATTAAATTGCGATGACATCACTGGATTGTGGAATCTATGCAAAAAAAAAAATATCTATGTAGTTAAATTTTATCTACTGATAGTACCTCGATTTACTCGAGACATATTCGTTGCCACTAACATAGATGTAGAAGAAAATTAGGCAGATGTCAATAATGGTAGTAACAAAATTTGTTGGTCACAACATGATATTTCCTTACTATTATTCTTTTCTATTTTCAAAAAAGTAATGTTGCAGTTTGTGAGAGAGCCGCCCAGATCGTCCTCGAGTTGTTGGATGAACAGTTGCTCCCATCGGATTTGGATCCTAGCAACCAATCACCGGAGGTGATCCTGATGCTAATACCCAAGCCCAATGGAGACAACCTTACGAACGTCCAAACGACTCGACAACAACCCCGGTATTCCCCCGGTATGCGACCCGAAACACGCCCAGGATCACCGCATACCGGAAAACAATACGATATCAATTCAATTTGCATAAAGGGGGCAACGAACCCGAAACTTTCGAACCAACACGCAAGCGGATAACAACAGCACAAAGACGAACCCGACAACCACCCACCAAGACTAAAAACCACGCCGAGACTCCAAACTAGGCAAAAACGGAGAAAAAGACCAAGACTCCGAAAACTGAAAAATTTCGGCATGACCTTTCTAGATTCTACGGACATCCACTCAGCAGACAAGAAAACACAGTTGATATATATACATATGGAAAGTAAAAACGACATCCACAGCACCACAGCAGTATCACAGCTAAAGAAAACACAAACGGAACCCGACACACGCGTAAGCGTCCATTACCAAATCCAAAAGCCCATCGAAACGCCTATCTATACAACAAAAGAACCAACCAACGCATTTAACAAAAGTAAAGCAAATCCCCGGAAGTGTTACGCTTTGAACACTCCGGGCATAAGCGGCATCGCCAAGCCGCTACTCGGTGCCCTTGATCACCGAGAGACAAGACGAGCAGAACTCGCACTCGCCAACCGGATCCTCACTGAAAACCACAAAGCGAAGCATGAGTACGAAAGGTACTGCCAAGACTTATCCGTGGGTCCATATATGACCGACTCCAAAGGATTATGCATTTGGTTGTAGCAAGGAGTAAGCTTAAGGTAAAAGTGCGGAAAAGCATTAACATTTGTAATATAAGTGCGACAACCGAAACAAATACAAGTTTAAAGCAGTTATAGACCGCACTTACTTCTAGTGTGAAGTTGAAAGTAACAACAATTAAAGTAGAGCAATACATAACCAATTTAAAGCTCAAGCCCAACCCGAACCACAAGTTCAAGTTGTTTACTACGTATTTGTGCGATGAAAGAGCTTGCTCATATCCGAGAGCGGCAATTCGAATCGCTTAATTAACCCTGCAGGGAAGCATTGATCGCACGACACTTACCACAAGGGCCTAGTGTCAACCCCCTCCCAATCATACCCAATCGCTGAAGCGTCCTCCTGTGGCCCGAAAACCTAGCACCCCCTCGAGCAGCCCCAAGCCCGGCTTGGCGCTCGAGAGTCGGCCTAAGCCTCGCCCTCAACCACGTCCAACCATAGGAAGTTACGGTCCATCGATTCCGTATGAGAGAAAGAGTGGCTTACCGTACCATAATCGGGCATGCGACCAACCGGGGTGTGCTCGATCAAAGGGCAACCATCGAATCGGTCCTTAATCGACTCAGACGGGGCTACACATTTGAGTCTCCATACTCAAATGAACCGACTCCCCGCCCGGTCCACAATTTATTAATTATGACTCATAACCATACCCATTCCAATCCATCATGTGTGAAGTGAAACAATTGTTAATAATCACAAGCAGGAGAACCATTCCCCACTTGGCCCAACCCAACATCTAAGCAAAACTAAGCGTAGACTCGTTATAATTACCCATATTTTGGTTCAGAAGAGTGTTCTACAAATTTCAAGGAGTGTATGTGCAGCAATTAGGTTCTAACCCTGTTCCCACCATTCAACTCCTAATGCATACTTAATCGACTAAATAAGCAATTTAATTCTCTAAGATAAAATCATATAATGGGGTAAATATGCTTAGGTGCTTGCCTGATGCTTCTGCCGGAGTCTCAGTGACAACCTGCTCACCGCGATCACCCTCGATCGCGGCCACGTCACCCTCCGCGTGATCGTTCTCTACACGACACACATGTATGAAATGAGATGCATGCTATGCCGATGACATGAAATGAGAATTGAAAAACAACATGCACACATTCGACAATCAAAAGGAAAAACAAGGCGAAAGTCCACTAACAGGCAACAATAAATTCTTAAATGCCCAACACTATTTTAACATCAAATCTTTACAAACGGAAAACGACTAGCGACAACTCTCATTCATTTAACCACCGCACAGCACTATCCATTATTGGTTAGCTCAACCCATTTCGACCTTTCCCGCATAATCAATCACATAAAACCGAGCACCCACAATACTCCAACCTAGATTAGTACTAATCCCAACCTGTACAAAATGATCTAGATAAGGATTCTAGCATCCCATATGGTGGTTTAGCATCAACCAACATCCGCGAAACACATTCATCTACTAAACGAACTCAACCACTAAATAGCACCTCATTGGCATTTGATCGAACACCTAGCATCCACATTGCGACAACCACTCCATAGCCTTTGCATGAGCACTCCCAAACAACAATCTCCCCATGGGCATTTCAACAAACACCTAGCCTACAACCCAACCAAAATCCCCAAATCCCAAACCCTAGCCATGGCCATGGGGGTGGAGAGGAAGGGAGAGAGAGAGAGAAGGGGAGGTCTTCTTCGCTTGATTGTACCGAGGAAGGCGCCGGCCGTGGCGTGGCCGAGCAGCAGGCCAGGAGTGGCCTCGGCGAAGGGAGGCGGCAGCAGGCGGCCGGCGATGGAGGAGGCGGCCGGTGGATCTGTGGCCGGGCGGCCGGGAGGAGGGCCGAGTGGAGGAGGGCGCAGGAGGACCACCCACGGAGGAGGGAGAGGTGAGGGAGTGGGGAGTGGGGCGTCGGGTGGGGAGGGAGCCGAGTGGGTGAGGAGGGGGGGTTTCGGGCTGGGAAAAAAAAATGGGGAGGGAGAGAGAGAGAGAGAGAGAGAGAGGAGTGTGGGAAAAAAATATATCTAGGTGGGAAATTACTCATTTGCCCACCATGGCACTCAATAGGAAAATAGGACCATGACAAATCCTCCCCCCTTAGGGGAATCTCGCCCCGAGATTCAAAACGAGTACATCGCTAGAAGGAATTTAATACAGACAATATCTGCGAAGGGATAGGGTTGACGCACTTACACGGCTTGAAAGAACTCGGGGTATTCGCTTTGCAAACGGTCTTCCCGTTCCCAAGTGGCCTCATCTTCGGTGTGGTTGCTCCACTGAACCTTATAGAACTTAAGAGTCTTCCTACGAGTCTTGCGTTCAGCCTCATCCAAAACTCGAATAGGACGCTCTTGGTAAGACAAATCAGGTTCAAATTTGAACTTCGAGCTCATCCACGCGCAATCTGCTCGAAGGGAGTACGAACACACTTCTTCAGCTGGGAGACGTGAAACACGTCGTGGACCATTCCGAGCGAAGGAGGAAGCTCTAGCTGATATGCTACTTGGCCGCGCTTTCCAAGGATCTTGAACGGCCCTACGTAGCGAGGTGCCAGCTTTCCTTTAACTCCGAATCGACGGGTGCCACGGAGAGGAGAAACCTTCAGGTAGACGAAATCGCCAGTGTCGAAGGAGAGGGGTCTCCTACGGCGATCAGCATAACTCTTCTGTCGCGACCGCGCTATCCTCAGATTTTCCTGGATAGTCCGGACCTTGTCTTCCGCCTCCATAACCAACTCAGGCCCAATCAAGGAGCGCTCCCCACTTTCTGACCAGTTCAGCGGCGCTCGACAACTGCGACCATAAAGTGCCTCAAACGGGGACATCTGGATACTGGTTTGGTAGCTGTTGTTGTACGCAAACTCGGCGTACGGAAGGCACTCCTCCCACTTTTTCCCGTAGGACAAGATACAAGCCCTCAACATGTCTTCGAGGATCTGATTGACCCTCTCGGTCGGCCAGTCGATCTGAGGGTGGTATCCGAATCGTGGAGCAATTTCGTGCCCAAGGCTTCATGTAGGCTTCTCGCACTGAGAAGTGAACTGAGAGCCTCTGTCTGAAACTATCCGCTTGGGCACTCCGTGCAGACTTACGATCCGGGAGATATACAAGTCTGCATACTTCTTGACGCGATACTTGGTGCAAACGGCCAAGAAGTGCGCAGACTTCGTCAGTCGATCGATGATCACCCAAATCGAGTCATGGCCTGAGGAAGTGGTCGGCAGGCCGGTAATGAAGTCCATGGTGACATCCTCCCACTTCCAAACTGGAATAGGAAGAGGCTGAAGGGTACCGGCTGGCTTGAGGTGTTCGGCCTTCACCCTCTTGCAGACGTCGCACTCTGATACATAGCGAGCGACTTCGCGCTTCATGCGAGTCCACCAAAACTGCCGCCTCAGGTCTTGATACATCTTGTTGCTGCCCGGGTGAATGGTAAGCAAAGAGTTATGCGCCTCATCGAGAATCCTTCGCTTCAACTCCTGGTCATCAGGGACAACTATGCGGTCGCCGAACCACAAGGTTCCCTGCTCATCCAGGCGAAACTCAGCGGCTTGCCCCAAATCTAATTTATCCCGGATTTGAGCAACTTCTTCATCCTTTGTCTGTGCCTCTCGAATCTGATCGAGCAATGTAGATCTCAACTCGAGATTAGCTATGAACCCCTGCTCGCCCATCTCCAAGCCGAGTCTTTGGAATTCGGCACAAAGGGAGACACTCGGGGACTGGAGAGTAAAGCAGTTGCATTGAGCTTTGCGACTCAACGCGTCAGCTACCACATTCGCCTTCCCCGGATGGTAATGCACCTCCAGACTGTAATCTTTGATCAACTCAAGCCATCTCCGCTGCCTCATGTTCAGATCTGCTTGGGTGAAGATGTACTTGAGACTTTTATGATCAGTATAAATATTGCACTTGTTCCCCAGGAGATAGTGGCGCCAGATCTTCAAGGCATGCACCATCGCCGCAAGCTCCAAATCGTGGGTGGGGTAGTGCTCCTCGTGATGCTTCAAGCTGCCGAGATCGTGAGGCAACGACTCGGCCTTCTTGCATGAGCACACACCGAGCCCGATGCCCGACGCATCGCAATACACCTCAAAAGGATTTGTGGATATCCTGAGTGAGGACAGGAGCCGTAGTCGACGCGTTGCTTGAGTCCGAAGGCGCTCTCACGATCCGTGACCATCCGAATTCAACTCCTTCTTGAGCGGCTCGGTCATCGGCCGCAATCTTTGAAAAGTCTTGGATGAAGCGGCGATAATACCCGGATCCAAGAAAGCTGCGGATGTCCGTAGCGATCTTGGGCTGCTCCCATTTGAGTACATCCTGTACCTTGCTCGGGTCAATCGCCACGCCTTGCTCGGAAAGGGCGTGTCCCAAGAATGACACTTCCCTCGGCGAACTTCGCACTTGCTGAACTTCGCATACAGGCGATGCTCCCTGAGTCGCCCGAGAACAATGCGAAGGTGTCTGGCGTGCTCTTCTTCACTGGCTGAATATATCAAAATGTCGTCAATGAAGATGACGACAAACGAATCCAGCTCTTCCATGAATATGGAGTTCATCAGGTACATAAAGTACGCCGGCGCGTTCGTGAGGCCGAACGACATCACGGTATACTCGTAGAGCCCGTATCTGGTGGAGAAAGCGATCTTGGAATGTCCTCGGCAGGATCTTAATCGATGGTAGCCGAGTCTCAAATCAATCTTGGAAAATACTCGTGCACCGGTCGGTGATCAAACAGGAGAGTCAATCCGGGCAATGGGTACTTGTTCTTGACGGTGATCGCATTCAGAGGGCGGTAGTCAACGCAGAGGCGCAGAGAACCATCCTTCTTGGTCACAAACAAAGCCGAAACGACCCCAAGGTGAGGAGCTCGGTCGGATGAACCCCTTGTCCATCAATCCTTTAATTTGGGTCTTGATTCACCAATTCATTTGGCGGCATCCTGACGGCCGCTTGATATCTGGAGCGATCCTGGTGAAGCTCAACGACGAACTCAATGTCCCTATCGGTGGCATTCCGGTAGTCTTTGGGAACACATCGGAAACTCGGACACCACGGAATCGAGTCCGGCTCTTCAACTTGTCCCATTCGGTGAACACAAGGTGGCCTTGTTCTCATTAAGAAGTAGAGTGAGTCGGCCGCCTTCTGATTCCGGAGTGACAGGGTACGACTACAAAGAATCCAAAAGCGACCTGTTGCCGTGTCACCCAACTCATCCTCAGGATGACATCTATCCCTCGAAGGTCTAGAAGCGACAAAGTCGACGGTGAACGGAATCCTCGAATCTGAACCATCGCCTTCCGAACCATCTGCCTGATTGTGATCTTCGACCCTGGTGCCTCAATCGAAAGGAGGTGACATCGCATCGACCCTCATCCGATGTCGCTCTGCAAACCCCGTGACGGATAAAAGAATGGGAGGCCCTGAATCAAACAACACTCTAGCCTCATGCCCCTCAACAAGAAACGTGCCCGGCTAGCACGGCGGAGCCTCAGAAATCGCCTCGGCGTCGGCGAAGGTGACGCCTCGGCTCGGCGTAGGTAGTGGCGGTGCCGCCGCGCTCGAAGGTCGTGGAGCCGGTGCCGCGACGCGGAAGGGAAGAAGCGATCCGGATGAAGTGGCCCGCAGCGTCATAATTGTAGCAGGCCGGGGACCGGGACTATCGCCGCTGCCGGTGGCGGTAGTGGTGGTCGTGGCCGGGAGCGGCAACCGACGGCTGGGCCGACGCGACCGATCGAGGCAGCTGGCTGAGCGAGACGACCTCGGCGGCCGATCTGAGACCGCCTGAGCCAGCGAGCCGCCGCCACGAGTACGGTGTCGCCGCTTCCTCTTCTTCTCCTCTGATGAGCCCGCATCTTGAGCTCAACGGTGATCGCTGACTCACCAGGTTATTGTAGTCGGCGAAGTCGCAGGCAGACTGACTGTCTGCATCTTCGCCGTCGACCCACTCACAAACCGACCTTGCTTCTTCAGTCGGTGTCAACCTCTTCGGGGCGTCTTGCGCGAGGTAGTTGAACTCTTGCGAGTAGTCAACCACCGACTTGCCGAGTCGGGAGGGTGAGCTTTGCTTCTTCATGTCCATGAGGCCCTTCGGGATGTGGTACTCCAGAAAAGCCTCACTGAACTCAGCCCAAGTAAATCGGTGCCCGGCAGTGCATCACCCGCAAATTGGCCCACCAAGCACCCCAGGCTCCTGGAGCCGCTGCGCTGAAGTGAGCCTTCCGGAGCTCCCCACGGTCGATAAGAGCAAATTTACGCTCTATCGTGACGCAGCCAATCGTCGGCCTCCAACGGGTCGGTGGCCCGTGAGAAGACCGGTGGGCTGCGTGCGTAAAGTCGAGATAGTGGTGGGCCGACCTCGCCCATCACCGCTGCCACCGTCTTTGGACCCGGTCCTGGACTAGCATCTCCAGGATCCGGTTGGTCGCCTCCTGGTGCTGCTCGGTCCGCTGCAGAATGTCCAACACATTGGGAGGAGGTGGCGGAACAGCACCCTCTGGCTGCTGTCGCTCAGCACCACCCTCACCCCCAGAGGTGGAAGCCCCACGGGTCCTCATTCTGTCACCAACAAGACAGACGACACAGGTTAGACTCCACAAGGGAAAGTAGACTTCAAAATTATCAAAAACCCTAACTTGACCTAGTCAGGACTGCAGCATCCCGCGCTGGAGCCCTACAAGCCCATCTTACACAAAAGCATAAAGTATGATGCAAAATGACATAGTAAACATATGCATGCATGATATGATATGAACCTCATATGCATAATATGGATGCACGATTCCAACGTAATCGTTTCTCCCACACTCACCATTTAACGTGACTCTCCTAAGTATACACCTAGGGCGGGTAAGCTATACTAGGCTCTACCTAATGCATCATGCAAGTCCTAATCAATCACCTAAGTGGTCGTCAAGTTTAAGTTCGTCTTTATGCACCTTGCTCTGATACCAACTTGTGAGAGAGCCGCCCAGATCGTCCTCGAGTTGTTGGATGAACAGTTGCTCCCATCGGATTTGGATCCTAGCAACCAATCACCGGAGGTGATCCTGATGCTAATACCCAAGCCCAATGGAGACAACCTTACGAACGTCCAAACGACTCGACAACAACCCCGGTATTCCCCCGGTATGCGACCCGAAACACGCCAGGATCACCGTGACAGGAAAACAATACGATATCAATTCAATTTGCATAAAGGGGGCAACGAACCCGAAACTTTCGAACCAACACGCAAGCGGATAACAACAGCACAAAGACGAACCCGACAACCACCCACCAAGACTAAAAACCACGCCGAGACTCCAAACTAGGCAAAAACGGAGAAAAAGACCAAGACTCCGAAAACTGAAAAATTTCGGCATGACCTTTCTAGATTCTACGGACATCCACTCAGCAGACAAGAAAACACAGTTGATATATATACATATGGAAAGTAAAAACGACATCCACAGCACCACAGCAGTATCACAGCTAAAGAAAACACAAACGGAACCCGACACACGCGTAAGCGTCCATTACCAAATCCAAAAGCCCATCGAAACGCCTATCTATACAACAAAAGAACCAACCAACGCATTTAACAAAAGTAAAGCAAATCCCCGGAAGTGTTCTGCCCCTGAACACTCCCGGGCGTAGGCGGCATCGCCAAGCCGCTACTCGGTGCCCTTGATCACCGAGAGACAAGACGGCAGAACTCGCACTCGCCAACCGGATCCTCACCTGAAAACCACAAAGCAGAAGCATGAGTACGAAAGGTACTCGCAAGACTTATCCGTGGGTCCATATATGACCGACTCCAAAGGATTATGCATTTGGTTGTAGCAAGGAGTAAGCTTAAGGTAAAAGTGCGGAAAAGCATTAACATTTGTAATATAAGTGCGACAACCGAAACAAATACAAGTTTAAAGCAGTTATAGACCGCACTTACTTCTAGTGTGAAGTTGAAAGTAACAACAATTAAAGTAGAGCAATACATAACCAATTTAAAGCTCAAGCCCAACGGCGAACCACAAGTTCAAGTTGTTTACTACGTGACTGTGCGATGAAAGAGCTTGCTCATATCCGAGAGCGCGGCAATTCGAATCGCTTAATTAACCCTGCAGGGAAGCATTGATCGCACGACACTTACCACAAGGGCCTAGTGTCAACCCCCTCCCAATCATACCCAATCGCTGAAGGCCCTCCTCGTGGCCCGAAAACCTAGCACCCCCTCGAGCAGCCCCAAGCCCGGCTTGGCGCTCGAGAGTCGGCCTAAGCCTCGCCCTCAACCACGTCCAACCACAGGAAGTTACGGTCCATCGATTCCGTATGAGAGAAAGAGTGGCTTGCAGTACCATAATCGGGCATGCGACCAACCGGTGTGCTCGATCACAGGGCAACCATCGAATCGGTCCTTAATCGACTCAGACGGGGCTACACATTTGAGTCTCCATACTCAAATGAACCGACTCCCCGCCCGGTCCACAATTTATTAATTATGACTCATAACCATACCCATTCCAATCCATCATGTGTGAAGTGAAACAATTGTTAATAATCACAAGCGGGAGAACCATTCCCCCACTTGGCCCAACCCAACATCTAAGCAAAACTAAGCGTAGACTCGTTATAATTACCCATATTTTGGTTCCGAAGGGAGTGTTCTACAAATTTCAAGGAGTGTATGTGCAGCAATTAGGTTCTAACCCTGTTCCCACCATTCAACTCCTAATGCATACTTAATCGACTAAATAAGCAATTTAATTCTCTAAGATAAAATCATATAATGGGGTAAATATGCTTAGGTGCTTGCCTGATGCTTCTGCCGGAGTCTCAGTGACAACCTGCTCACCGCGATCACCCTCGATCGCGGCCACGTCACCCTCCGCGTGATCGTTCTCTACACGACACACATGTATGAAATGAGATGCATGCTATGCCGATGACATGAAATGAGAATTGAAAAACAACATGCACACATTCGACAATCAAAAGGAAAAACAAGGCGAAAGTCCACTAACAGGCAACAATAAATTCTTAAATGCCCAACACTATTTTAACATCAAATCTTTACAAACGGAAAACGACTAGCGACAACTCTCATTCATTTAACCACCGCACAGCACTATCCATTATTGGTTAGCTCAACCCATTTCGACCTTTCCGCATAATCAATCACATAACACCGAGCACCCACAATACTCCAACCTAGATTAGTACTAATCCCAACCTGTACAAAATGATCTAGATAAGGATTCTAGCATCCCATATGGTGGTTTAGCATCAACCAACATCCGCGAAACACATTCATCTACTAAACGAACTCAACCACTAAATAGCACCTCATTGGCATTTGATCGAACACCTAGCATCCACATTGCGACAACCACTCCATAGCCTTTGCATGAGCACTCCCAAACAACAATCTCCCCATGGGCATTTCAACAAACACCTAGCCTACAACCCAACCAAAATCCCCAAATCCCAAACCCTAGCCATGGCCATGGGGGTGGAGAGGAAGGGAGAGAGAGAGAGAAGGGGAGGTCTTCTTCTTCTTGGTATCTCAGAGGAAGGGGCGCCGGCCGGCCATGGCCGGGCGAGCAGGCCGGTGGGAGGGCCTCGGGCGGAGGAGGTGGCGGCAGTGTGGCCGGCTGATGGAGGAGGCGGCGGCCGTGGATCTGGCCGGCGGCGGGAGGAGGAGGGCCGAGTGGAGGAGGCGCGAGGAGGACCACCTGGGAGGAGGGAGAGGTGAGGGAGTGGGGAGTGGGGCGTCGGGTGGGGAGGGAGCCGAGTGGGTGAGGAGGGGGGGTTTCGGGCTGGGAAAAAAAAATGGGGAGGGAGAGAGAGAGAGAGAGAGAGAGAGAGAGGAGTGTGGGAAAAAAATATATCTAGGTGGGAAATTACTCATTTGCCCACCATGGCACTCAATAGGAAAATAGGACCATGACACAGTTCATTTTAATTTTAATTAAGCTTTTCGCTTATATATCAAAGTTATTTCCTAACTTTATTAAATTTTCAAATACTAACCAGACCAACTTTTACATACATGTTTATGTATTAAAATTTTTTTTAAATACATCTCCTTGTTATATAACATTTTCTCTGAATTATTACTAATAAACAACATCATAAATACACCAAGAAAAAAAATAAAAGTCACATTTAGAGTACAACCATTATTAGATTTTACCACAAGTACTTTTTATGCAAACTTTTTTCGTTATCCAACTAATAGTTCACGCTCATTAATTTAAATGTTGACTTGCTTAACTTTATGTGACCACACATCATTTTACGATCTAAATGAGTTTGAATGTTTGGACAATATATTAGTCTATTCACATGGAGCATTTGAAACAAGTATTGGTGGAGAACAATACCAAAAGAGCAATGATGTTATGCTTTCGATGTAAAGTTCAAAAAAAAAAATGGCTAGTTTTAGGCAGTGGTATTTATAGATCTTTTGGTATATCAAATATATAGATATATTTTTTTTATCAATATTTGGTGTGAAAACCAAAGAAAAATTGTAGATCTACTAATAATTCTAGGATAGAATGTCATGTTGCCTAGCTACGAGCTTGTGTTCATAATGGTAAAACGTAGCCTTGCTGACGTGATGAGTATGCCAACAAGTCTATGATGGAGTACGCCATGAGTGATTAGCTAGAGTACCCATGCAAAAAAAGTGAGTTTTTGTACCCTTCTATGTATATGATACAATAAATGAAAGAGCAGTGTTTCTATGCTTTTTATTTCAATACAAGTTATATAAATCTTGAAACAAACGATGAAGTAAGTAATCGCCGTCCACCATTTATTCATGCTTTAATGTTTATACAATTTTTAAAAAAGAAAAACATAGAAGCATCTCTATAAATAGAATATTTTGTTCATTGAAAATGATCTCACGATCTTTCACTAGCTAGTATGTAACTATTCTCTAGTTATTACGCATTTAGAAACAGTACTTCTTTAAAACTATTTGCATTTTCGATGTGTTATGTCTTTATCATTATTAAAGCCAAGTACAAAATGAAGCACAAGAGAATGCCACATGTCTTCCGATTCCAATCCAACGAATACTCTGTTGATCATACATCTAAAACCATCTAAATAGTTCCAAGGGACATTGCAATGATAGTATAAATTTTCCCACACTAAATTGTAAATAGAGAATAAGACCGCGACAAGGTGGAGGCTTATTTCTAGTTACTAAGCAAAACATTTGGAGTGGCATTTTACGAAAAGCATGTTTCTTTGGTGTGGCATATGATGAGATTTCCCTAGTTTTCACGCCCTTATGTGTTTAAAGTCTCTCCGATTGTTCACAATGTTAAGACCTATATTACAAACTTTGCATCAAATGGTCACAACAAAGTCCATAACTGCTAGGCATGCATATATTGATCATAGGTGGCCCAAGTGAACACTTGAACAGTGTTTCCGATAGATAGAGAACAAGCTATTCGGTATATATGCACCTGTATATCATGCTGCGTTTTATTTGGCAAGTTCTAAAGAACATCCGGTTCTTAATTATCAGCTTATCGGTAAACCATTTTACACCCACACGGATGTATCGTAAGCCATTGCTGCTGTTCACTTCGTTGCTCTTGGCTTGAGATACACATTCAATGGATGGAGCTTGTAGGTTGTAAGCTGGATGGTGTCGACCTTGTCCTCGTCGCCTTCCTTCAGCCCCCAGGCGAACTCCTGCACGAACCGCGCGATGGAGGTGCACGAGATGTTCATCGCCTGCAGGCTCCCCGCGCAGGCCCTCCTCCCCGCGCCGAAGGCCATGCTCTTGTACATGTCCGCAGCCTCGAACCTCCCATCCAGGAACCTCTCCGGCTTCCACGCCTCGGGCTCGTCCCAGTCTTTCTTGTTCATGTTGCACCCGTACAGGTTGATGATCATCTAGCAGAACCAGTAGCGTTTCAGACCCCCCATTGTCAACGATCAATCAGCATTGCATGTTGTGTGGTGTGGTGTCGACATGGTTGTGCTTCCTTACCTCTGTACCGGCTGGAACGTCGTAGCCGGCTAGCCTGGTGTTCTCGTGGACGAACCTTGGAGGCACCAGTGGGACAGGAGAATGGTTCCGCAGCGTCTCGTGGAACACGGCGTTCAGGTACGCCAGCCGTGGCAGGTGATCCTCGGTGACCATCTCGTCGCCGCAAACCTCTTGGATTTCCTGGTAGAGGCGATCCTGATGTGCCAAAGGTGATTTGGTTAGCACTGCATGTGAAGAGCACAAAAACCGGAAAAAGTTAAGTTTCAGTGCTTACCTGCTTTTCTGGGTTCTTGGCAAGCTCATACATGGCCCACTCGGTCGTGACCAAAGTAGTATCTGCAGCCTCTATGACTGTCTCCCACACGAGCATTGACAATTGATCGTCTGTCAGCGTGTTCTCTGCTAGCAAGAAGTCCAGATAGGATACCCTTGCCTGCACTTAAGAGATTATGGAGTAAAGATGATAAAAGAACATAACAAATTGCATTCAAAGTATGCACTTATGCCACCTCTCTGCGTGCAATTCTCTTCTTCTGTTGCTGGATCAAGGCTCGCATCACCGCAGTTCTCCTGGCTTCTGTAGTAAGAACTCTTGTTTCAAAGCTCCTGTTTGGAACCCAGCGTAGGTATGGGAAGAAGTCCCTCCAGTCAACCTCGATTGCACACATCATCATGTCAACCACTGTGGTTTTGTAGATTTCATCCTTTGATATATCCCTCCCAAACTCCTCCACATACACCGAACTCACATCCTCACCTAAACTCTGAAATTGCAGCATACATCCTCATTTCTCAATATTCCAAATAATAAATGGGTTATATGGCAGTTCAAATTTTGACAGTGATACCGACAGATATGCAGCACAATTGATAAGCACAATGACTCCTGAAATTTGTAACATTTGTACACTTACCTGGACTAAGGACAAGCGGAATAGCTCATCCTTGAAAACTTCTCTGAAGTTCAGAGGAGCATGTGGGTCATCAGTCACCAATGTGTGAAAAGTGCTTAACATGTTATTAACCATCTTGTTTCTCGTCTCCCGAAATTGTTTCTGAAATTTGGGCAACCATGGCATTGTTAGACCTTAGTTAGCTGAAAGCATAACTAATATCCAAGAGGTTGTATTAGAACTATATATATAATTTTTCAAACTGTTGAAACTTATACCTGAGCAGATGTACCCAACATGCTTGCCATAACATAACGCTTCACCATTTTGTGGAAGTCACCGTAGTCGCTTGTAGCAACCATAGTTTTATCACGAGTGAGCACTGACAATGCTTTAGATAGATTTCGAGTAGATATGGATGAGAATTTTGCAACCATTGCCTGCAAAAGACAGGATGGAATATTTGATCTTGTTATTTTTGGTCAAATCTGAGACATTTTGTCAAGCGCCTCAACGCCCAACGTCGCCCGACCGCGGCTACGTAATTCGTAGTCGCGTTCCAGGCCTTCACCGTGAGAAGATCTCACTGGTGGCTTGAGAGAGTTTGAGGGAGAGGAGCAACTTTAGAATAATTGATCTTGCTTAATTCTCTCCAAGTCTAATACATGGTATATATGGCCAATGGCCCAACCAATTTCTCCTCTAATTAAGGCATGCAAAAGGAAACTACCAATTTCTCCTCTAATTAAGGCATGCAAAAGGAAACTAGATCTTATCTTTCTAAACTTAGCCACTGATGGTGGCTCTCGCTTTGGGCGCGCTCGCAGCCTCCTCAGCGTCACGACGGCGCCTATAGGTGCGCCCGTACATGACATCTCTCCCCCCCTCGACGATCAGCTCGTCCTCGAGCTGAAACTGGGGAAATTTGTCGTGGAAGTCTGCAACATCCTCCCATGTAGCACCAGCAGTGGACTGCCCTTTCCAGCGGATGAGCACCTGCCGAACACCCTTGTCCAGCCGGTACCGAACAGCCTGCTCAGGTTCTGGAGTCACCGCCCCATGTTGAGTGGGTGGGAGGGGAGGTGGCGTAGCCGGTGGTGCGCCGACGAACTTCTTGAGGAGGCCGACGTGGAAGACATCGTGTAGCTTGGCACACGGGGGCAGCGCTAGACGAACAGCCACCGGGTTGATGCACTCGGTGACTTGGTAAGGCCCGACGAAGCGCGGCTTCAGCTTGCCCTTGGGCGCCTGTGGAAGAGAAGAAGCTGCCCTTTGGCGAAGGCGCAGCAGCACCCAGTCACCTACGGCATAGGAGACCGGTCGGTGCAGGCGGTCGTAGAACTTCTTCTGGACGGCCTGGGCTTGTTCCAGGCGGTAGCGGACATCCGCTAGGAGCTCCTCGCGTGCAGCCATTGTTTCGGCCACCGCCGCCACCCGGGTCGCTCCAGGCTCATAAGAGCGGATGGAGGGGGGGTCCCTACCGTAGACCACCTTGAAAGGAGTGTCCTTGAGCGACGATTGATACGCCGTGTTGTAGACGTACTCCGCCCATGGCAGCCATCGCAGCCACTGACGTGGTCGATCCCCAGTGAAGCACCGGAGGTACATGACGATGACTTTGTTGGCTGCCTCCGTTTGGCCATCGGACTGCGGGTGGAAGGCGGACGTCATGTGCAGCTTGGGGCCGGTGAGTCGCATAAGCTCCCGCCAGAACGTCGAGGTGAACACGGAGTCCCGGTCCGACACCATGGACTGAGGGATCCCGTGTAGGCGAACAATCTCGCTGAAGAACGCCTGGGCCACGGACTCTGCACTGTAGGGGTGAGCCAGTGGGATAAAATGGCAATATTTGCTAAACCGTCCGACCACCGTGAGGATCACCGATTTGCCCCAACGCGAGGCGGCGCCTCGATGAAGTCAAGCCGACGTCGGACCACACGGCCTGGGAACGGGCAGGGCAGCAGCGAGCCGCCGGTGCAGTGTTCGACTTGTTGCGGCACGTGGCGCAGCGCGACGAAGTCTGGACCACGCGGCGCCTGGCGGGGAAGTAGAAGTCCCGGCGGAGGCGATGTAGAGTCCGCTGCACCCCTTCATGGACGTCGTCGTGCGTAGCAGCCACCACTTCGAGCAGCAGTGGTGAGTCCGGCGGAATGTAGAGCCGATCAGCATACGCCACCATGCCGCCCAAAGAAATGACCACGGCGCCCCTTGTGCCGGCCGCTAGTTCATCCTCGATGGTGACCAGGGTCGGGTCTTGTCGTTGAGCATGATTTAAGACGGCCGACGGTCGGCGAGGCGCGTGACGCGCCAAGACCGAACCCTCCTCGCTGGTGTCGCGCCGGGATAGCACGTCGGCGACGGTGTTCGTGGCACCCGGCTTGTATTCCACCGAGAAGTCGAAGCCGAGGAGCTTGCCCACCCAATGGTGCTGCGGGATCGTCGAGAGGCGCTGGTCGAGGAGGAACTTGAGGTCAGAGTGGTTCAGGCGGACGAGGAACGCGCGCCCCCACAGGTACGGCCTCCAGTGGCGCACGGCGTGCACCAGCCCAATGAGCTCCCGCTCATATGCTGCCAGAGCGCGGTGTCGGGGGGCGACCGGCCTGCTGAAATAGGCGATCGGATGGTGCTCCTGCAGCAAGACCGCCCCGAAGCCATGCGTGGACGCGTCACACTCAACGATGAAGCCCTTGGTGAAGTCGGGCAGCGCCAACACAGGAGCCGACGTCACGGCCGCCTTGAGCGCCTGGAAGGCTGCCTGGACCTCGTCGTTCCAGGAAAAACCCTCCTTCAGCAACGAAGTGAGGGGCGCCGCAATCTTGCCGTAGTCGTGGACGAACTTGCGGTAGTACCCGGCGAGGCCCAAGAAGCCACGCACTGCGCGCGCCGAGCGGGGTGCCGGCCAGTCGTGAATGGCCTGTACCTTGGCCGGGTCCATGGCCACACCTTGGGCGGAGATGATGTGGCCTGTATGCTACTGACGGTGACCCAAAGATGCACTTGGATCGCTTGGACGAAGAGGACATGGCGGTGAAGTTCGGCGAGGACGGGCGCGGATGTGTCGCAAGTGATCCGCCAAGTCTTCTTTGTAAATCAATATATCATCAAAAAAACAAGGACGAACCGGCGAAGAAATGGTCGGAGCGCGTCGTTCATGAGCGCCTGGAATGTTGCCGGGGCGTTGCATAACCCGAACGGCATCACCAGGAACTCATAGAATCCGTCATGGGTTCGGAACGCCGTTTTGTGCACATCAGCCGGTCGCATCCGGACTTGGTGATAGCCGAGCGGAGGTCGGCAGGTGAAGAAGCTGCGCACCATGCAGCTCATCAAGGAGTTCGGCGACGGGGATGGGGAATGCATCCTTGACGGTAAGGGCATTAAGAGCACGGTAGTCCACGCAAACCGCCAAGCCCCGCCTCCGCTTCTTGACCAAAGAAGACGGCGATGAGAACGCCGAATCGCTGCGGCGTACGATGCCTTGGTCCAGCATTGCGGCGCATTGCCGTTCCAGCTCGTCCTTGTGCGCCGCCGGGTAGCGGTAGGGCCGAACCGCCACAGGTGTAGAGCCGGGCTTGAGGATGATGGCGTGATCCCGTGCGCGCTGCGGTGGCAGCCCCGCCGGCTTTGCAAACACCCCCTCGAAGGAGTGCAGCAGCTCCTCAAGGAGGGCGTTCGGTGTCGTGGTGGCGGCGAGTAGGGGTGGCCGACGGTCGGCGACGTCCGACCAGGAGACCTGTCGGCCTTGGTGCAGGAAGGAGACGGTGCGGTCGACGAAGTCCCACACCACCCGGCCAAGGGTGACCATCCATTGAGTCCCCAAGACGAGGTCATACCCCGCGAGCGGCATGACGAAAAGGTCGATGAAGAACGTCTCGCCCTCGATGATGACCGGGGCGCGGCGGATGACGCCCGGGCAAGTGACGCGCTCGCCGTTGGCCACGGTGGCCGTGAGACGCGGCGCTGGCTGATCGGGCAGCGGCGGCGCGGCAGCGTCCTCGGCGATGAAATTATGTGTGGAGCCGGTGTCCAGGAGCGCGACGAGGGCGGTGGCGCCCAGGGAGACCCGCACCTGCATGGAATCACAGATGGGCATACCGGCCACTGCCCTGAGTGAGAAGACAGGAGCGCCTTCCTGCTGATCGTCCCCTGGTTCCTTGTCGGCCGCCAATCTCGACGCCGTTGAGGTAGAAGATGCGCGGCAGACACGATTGTGGCCGCGGGAGTACGGCTCATTGCAGTTGAAGCAGAGGCCGAGACGGCGCCGTTCCGCCTGTTCCTCCTGGGACAGCCGCTTCAAAGGCGGGCCTTCCTGTCGCACTGGCCGCGCTACCGGGTGGTGCAGAAGAAGCGGGCAACGCCGAGGCGCCAGATCGAAGCAGGGCCCGAGGGGCTCCCCGGGCGGCCGGTGGAGGTAGCCGCGCCAACTCCATCTGCTCGACCTGACGGGCGAGACTCATGGCCCCGGCGAGCGTCTCCGGATTGTGGATGCAGACAGCGTGGCTCAATGGGGAAGAAGGCCGCGGTGTAGAGTTGGACGCTGGTCCTCCCTCGAGCCGCCAAGGCAGCAGAGCTCGAAACTCGTTGGAGTATTCCTCCACGGTCGGTCTTGGCGACATTCCGACAACTCGAACAGGGGCGCCGAGCGGAGAGGTGGACCGAAACGAAGGTTGAGGAGGTCCTTGAATCGTCCCCATGGCGGCGTTCCCTCGTCTTCCTGCAACTGGATGTACCACAGCTGCGCGACGTCCTCGAGATTGTAGGAGGCCATCCACACGCGCTTCCTCCGGCAAGATGGTGTTGTTGGCGAAAAATAGGATTCGCATGTGTTGATGAAGAGCATCGGATCGGTCTTGCCATCGAAGCGGGGAAGTCGAGCTTCTGGAATCTTGGGGGCCGATCCAGATCGCGAGGAGGCTCCTCGCGCCCGCCGCCGCTGCTGTTCGACGATGATGACGACTTGTCCTTCATGGTGGCCATGTCGGCCTTCACGGAAGACAACTCAGTCTTGAACGACTTCATCATCTCCATGAGGTCCTTGATGGTGGGTTCAGCCATGGTGGTGGAGTGGCCGGTGGAAGAGGTGTGCGTGGAGGGGGATGGTGGAGGGCTGGAGCGGTTGTCCGAGGATCTACGTGATGCTGATACCAGGTTGTCAAGCGCCTCAACGCCCAACGTCGCCCGACCGCGGCTACGTAATTCGTAGTCGCGTTCCAGGCCTTCACCGTGAGAAGATCTCACTGGTGGCTTGAGAGAGTTTGAGGGAGAGGAGCAACTTTAGAATAATTGATCTTGCTTAATTCTCTCCAAGTCTAATACATGGTATATATGGCCAATGGCCCAACCAATTTCTCCTCTAATTAAGGCATGCAAAAGGAAACTACCAATTTCTCCTCTAATTAAGGCATGCAAAAGGAAACTAGATCTTATCTTTCTAAACTTAGCCACTGATGGTGGCTCCTGCCTTGGGCGCGCGCTCCGCAGCCCTCCTGGCGTCACGACGGCGCCTATAGGTGCGCCCGTACATGACACATTTCTACTGCACTGCAATCATTCTTGAGTTTTGCATACCAGCCAATAATCATTGAGAAATGAGAATAAGTATTGTGACCATAGAAGAACTAAGAAATTTATATGCATTCTTGTGTAATATCATTAATTCGGACTAAATTTAGCTTAATTTTATCCATACAAATTTTCAAGAAAAGGTGTTAGTTCAGGACTCACCAAAGGCATTGATTTAACTCCATATGAGGAGAAAAAAACATAGAAACAAGAATAGGATCATTTCAGCTACATTTAGAAATAATCTTTTGTGAGCAAAACAGGACTTCTGTATCAAGATTTGAATTATGAGATTGCCAATTAAAAAATAAAATTGCTAAGATAATACTAGAAGAGCATACAGGGAAAACGTAGAGTTTGCAATGTCATAATCATGGTCAAGCCACTAAAAGGCTGGATTGCCACTCAGAAGTACAAAAAAATATTGTATAGCTGCAAATTACAAATACATTAGCAAATTGATTAAAAATGATGAAAAAGCACAACTTCCAAGTTACCTCCTTGGCTACTTCCGTTGAATTGAGCACAACTACAGAAGAAGCACCAGTCCTTATAGTGTAAATTGGCCCATAAGTATCCGACCATTTTGCAAAGGTCTGATGGGGCTTCTTTTCTTTCAATTGATGCAGATTTCCAATAAGAGGTAAACCAGGAATAGCTGCATGAGAAGAAAATAAAATCAAATGAGAGGATTTAGTTTTTGACTTTTTTTCCTTGAAGTAGAATGAAAATTTGAAATATGTTGTCTGTTTGATAATTTTTCTGCATACATGATAACACCAGAGATTCATGCAAATAACTTAACCTAGTAAAGCGCTTCTCTCTCTTTTTCGTAGGTCAGCAAGTATCATGTCGAATATTCACCAGATTACATGCATATTAGTTGCATATATAAGTTTCATCTTGCATTTTTCTAGCATACATCAGGATTATGGCAATTAATTGTATCTGAGGGATGATGGAGTTGTCAGACTCAAATAAGCTCAGAATGTCAAAAGGAAAGAGGTGATTATTAGTTGCGATCGTAACTGAAAGGATGTTCTCTGAATTTGTTGTTTGCTACTCAACAAAATTGATATCTGTTCATGTATTACTATGTGGCAATCAGCGCACACTTGCCCAAAATAAATTCTTTATAAAATTGAAGAACAAATTTAGACCATATTTATGGATTGATAAAGTTTTCCAAAGTTTGGTAATGTTATCCAATACTGCAAAACATTATGGTAAAATAACTGTAAGAGAACAGTAATTCAAAAGCGAGTCCCTATACGAGAATGTTAGAATGTTTCACAGTATGGCATTTCTTGTTTTCAAATCCATAGTAGCTGCAACTATGAATGGTTGATTTGTACTCTAAGTGAAACAACCTTCATCATTAAATAAATTAATAAAAGTGCTAAGCAGGTAATTAGGGTAGTAATCAACATATTTGCAGTAAAAAAATTAATTAAATGGCGAATAGAACTAATAAATTAAAAAAAGGATTGTCGTTAAACCCGCAGGCGAGGTATTGATCACCGAGATACCAAACCCGTTGGGACCGAGTCGGGACCTCTCACTAGATCAGGCTCATCATGCGGCAATCCCAATTTACCTGTCGGATGGCGGGTATCCGTAGCGTTTAGAGCCAAATAGTAAACCATTCGGTAACCCAGTAAAGGGAACCAAGGGGCAAAGGAAGTAACTTAGTAAATCTGACTAGCACAGCCTCAAGAGAGACCAGCCGGGCATGCCATGCATCTCCCCTGGGCACTCAGTAGTCAAAGCAAGAAGACAAGAGGCCATGCCCTCATTTATAGCCGAAGGGACCCAAAGGAACCCAAGCACAGCCATTTAATCTTAGCCAACCCAAAGCACAACCACACCTCTTCCACTCCTTTTCACCAGCCAAGGCAGCAAAGGAGCAGCTACTCTCTTCTTCCTTTTCCCCCACAAACCGAAGGCCATTCCCAAAGAGCAATCGAGATCAGCAACCAGGGCAAAACCGAGAGCCAAGAGAGGAGCAAGAGGAAGCCAGTCAGAGCGAGGAGGAGAAGGTGAACCGCAAGCTAGGAGGAGGTCCAGGAGGAGTTCCCCAGCAAGGAGCAAGAACACTCCAGGAGGGAACCTCGACCACCTCTTCTTCCTCTACATCAACAAGAACCACACCGACAGCCACAACCGAACCCTCAAACCCGACCATCAGGTGCACAGCCTCAGTACATCATCACTAGTAGTAGTAGCAGTAATGCCTGTAGACTGCTTAATGGATGGATCGAGTAGGGTTCTTGGTCTAAGCAGAATGAACTCTAGGGTTGCATAGCTAGTTGCCATACCGTCCCTCTAGAATCCACACATCATTGACCTTTTATTGCAAATCAAGAACATAAGCAAAGAGTAAATTGTGCAAAAAAAATGTTTAGGAGACCCTAGGAGATTAGATTGAGCGCCCTCTGTTCTTGTCCAAGACAGTATAGGGGTGGCTAGGTTTTGTCCAGTAGGAGAAGGGAAGGAAGAGAAGGTGAGGTAGAGGGAGAGGAGGCAGCGGTCGGAGTAGGGCTTGCCGAGGAGGAGCTCGGCGACGCTAGAGGCGGCCAGGCTAGGATCCAGTGAGGGAAGAGGCAGGGTAGTAGAAGAGAGGAGAGAAGGGTGAGGGAGGAGAGAAGAGGGGAATAGAGAAGAGAAGGGGGAAGAGAGGAACTAGCCGGGGTGAAGAAGCTGGCAGTGGCGGCCACACCGGCCAGTGGCGGTGGAGCCGAGCGGAGGGGAGCAGCCGGGGCCAGCGAGGCGAGGTGGAGAACCGAAGGGGAGTCACCAGGAGGAGAAGAATCAGCGGAGGGGCGCTGGTGACAGCGGCGGCGGTAGAGGTTGCGCGGAGTGGGGGAAGGGAGAGCCAGAGGCATCGAGGGAGGAAGGACCAAGGAAGAGTCGCCAGAGAGGAAGGGGAGCCGAGCCAGCTTCGGCTGGACAGAAAGAGAGAAAGGAAAAGAAAGAAGAAGAGGAGAAGAAAAGAAAAGAGAAAAGAGAAGAGGAGAGGAGAGAAGAAAAGAGGATAAGAAGAGAGAAAAAGAATAGTAGTAGGAAAAGTAAGAAAATTGCCTTTCGTGCGATTCACGTAGGTTAAATCACCGTTCCGTGACCGTAGGAAAATTGTATTTTGAATTTCTAAAAGCCGCGATTAAATAGAAAGTAGGAATATAAAATTTTCATTGGGTATTGATTAATTGTTATAATTAATGCAGCTAGCTAATAAATGTTGGGGTCAAATTCGCAATTTTAGTATAGAGGGCAGCACCCTCCATTTTAATGCCCTTGGCTGCCTGTAGAAAGTCGGACACCGTAGCGTATTGGGCTGAATAAACTGCCTTAGTTAATACTCTTTAATTGGCAGGGTTTGAATTGAATCCCTCAAGAGACCACCTTCAGACTCCGAGTGAGGCCGAGTATTACAATCCTATTGCAGGCAAGATTCTTTTTATCATAATTGCAAAATTCTTTTCAAATGCTTTCAGATATACTTATCATATCATTCGATACATGAAAAAATATCTTATTTTCGAAAACCTCAAATTGGGTGTGGTTGGAAGGAGGGTTGTCTAATCTTAATTTGTGAAGAGGAATTTGAAGATTGAAATGGATGGCGAAAGAGCCGGCAAGTCCAACTGATGGAGCAGTTGGCTTGTTCTTATATTAATATGGTGGGTAGAGGATGCCAATGAGAAGCCGATGAGAAGGATATAGGCCGGCGGGGTCCTCTACATAGGCTATGATATAAGGATAACCAACTACACTTGCGCAATGAGCCGTATTTCCAGTATTAACCATAATGTGTGGAATCGGCCAGAAAAGGTTGTCCTAGGAAGATATTATGATCTCCACATTGGGTAAGATTAGATAAATACGCGTGTGAAGCTGGGTATGCCAGAAGGCCCAGTGAGGAACACAGAAAATCAGCAACGGTTGATTCTTTCAGGCTATATATTTATAAAACTTTAGGTTGAGTATCAGTAGTGATGCTGCAGTAGCCAGATAATACTGTTAGCTACGAGTCTGGTGGGGCGACTTGGGGTAGGCATCCCCCCACTCGAGTAACAGGGTTGGACATCTAATACTAGACTAGCGATAAACATTCTGGGATCTCTCATGTGAGAGTCACTACTCACTATAGGTAAAGTGGTACAAACTTGTGCAGAGTCAAATCATGAATTCATGCCTGTCTCCTGGATTGGCGGCTACGGAAGCTAAGTTTGCCTCATATACGAGTGCTAGTAGCAATTTCAAGAATTAAAATTTGAAACCCACGTTTTTCCGAATAAAACCTATTTTTTCCTGAAAATAGATTTGAGAGAGAGAGATGGATATGTGGTGAGTGTTGGAAAAACTCATAATATGCATTTGGCTATTAATGCTTGCTGAGTACTTCTGTACTCACTCTTGCTAAATCCCCCCTTGCTAGAGAATGGCACCGGTAGTCAGGCTTCTGTTCGGGGTGACGAGGCGGTTACGAATTATCAGAAGAAGTAGAGTGATGGATAGACTGTACTCTAGCTTTTGTTGGCTGTTGGATAGTTGGAACTTCTGTAATATATTTTTGTTGTACTTGATTCCTATGTATAATTATGTACTGGACATGTTGCACTACGCGGCTTGGAATGTATTATATTTCCAATTCAATCTCTAATTATTGTTTTGTTGTAACACTCTGAACACGGTATAGTAGCTGATAAAGTACCGAGGCGCCCGATATTTTGTTAGCCACTATACCGAGATTCATGTAATTAATTTAGGGTAATGACAGTGGTTGTTAATTATCCTAGGCTAATTATGCGGGTCGCCACACTAAGGCAGCACATATATTGAAAGACTGTGCTGCAACAAAAGCAGGGAACATAACAACTTATCAAAGAACTATTTTTCAAAGTGGTTTGATGAGCACAGCTTTTGAAAACCTACTGCAATTGAAAGAGGAACCTTTGGACTTGTCATTTTCAGCACTGTTGCTGACTGAGAACATAATAACTTATCAAAGAACTGTTTTTCAAAGTGGTTTGATGAGCGCAGCTTTTGAAAACCTACTGCAATTGTAAGAGGAACCTTTGGATCATTTTCAGCTGTTGCTGACTGAGAACCATCACCCTTTCGGCCAAAAGTAAATGGAAGGCTACAGGCGTAAAGAAACTATCACAGTCACCAGTCAGGGAAGCATTCCGATTTATCAATTATACCGGATACAAAAATTTATTTGTTCAAATAAAATTCTAATGGCATGTTTAGAATGCAGGAATTTCAGAAGAAATAATTCAATTATAGCAGGAATCAGAAAAAATCCCTGCATTCCAAACAGGGCCTAAACATGCCTGCGACACTGCACATGGAAATCTCAACATTGTTGACTGCTCCCATGATTGCCAGGACGAAAAGAAAATCTCTTGAGTTGTTGCCATCGATCGGGCAGTTTTTCTCCATTGATAACAATTTGACCAGTATTAGGAAGCTTATTTTTTAAAAAAGGTGAAAGATCACAATTATGAACAGTTAAGAACATAGCTGTTCTTTATCCATTATATATGAACACAACAAGTTTAGTGAATCTATTCCTTTTCAATAATCACAACTCGTTGCTTGCTTTTTATCATTCGTGCAAGCAGCTTTCTTTTTGATATTAGAAAGCACTTTTCCTTATGAAAGTGCACACCGGACTGCTCAGTGCTCATGCATGGGGAAAAAGGGGGATTTGGAATGGTGGTAATTAAGTGCAGACAGCTGTCTGTGTCAACTTGGAGCTATCCATCCACGAGGCTTCTGCATGATCATTTCTTAAGCATCGGACACAAACCTTGAGGGTTTTTTTTTCTGTTAACTTTTCTTATGTCTTTCTAAGTGAGTCATAATGCTAAGGCTTATTATTTTATATATGCTTGGTAAATTTCACGCTACCGACACTTTGCCGAGGCAATCTTTTCTTAGTCTAAAGATTAATTAAAGAACGATTGTCGTTGTCTAGAAGCAAGCCTCAGCATGACCCACAATTTTACAAACCAGGGCTCTGCTCGCATGTTACAGTATCTGTTGTAAGAAAGCACTTCGACATTTTTTACTATAACCGAGTCTTTGAGAAACCATGATATTTTGTAAACAATAAAGGAAAAGTATGTATCAAACAGTCGAGTAACAGCCGGCAAGGCAGTATAGTAGTATGCATGGCATGTTCTGCAGCATGTATATACAAGATAAGCAATGGACAAAAGCAGGCTGCAGTCCTCATTCTTAGACTATTCTCTAGCATGGTCAGATTGTCATTTAGTATATTGAACAACAGGCTATAGAACAACAGGCTATATGAAATGAAAGAAACAAATCTTTTTATGTATAGAATCATCTTTTTCTTCGATGAAAGAGTGAAAGACCACTCAGCCAATCCTTCCAAAAAAAAACAGCAGATCTAGCAACAACATGAACAGCTAGCACACAATCGGCCGCACATTCGCACGCATTTGATCATCAGAGTCAGTCAGATCATAGTCACCTGGTGGCGCGCTGGTGCGGTTCTTGGGCCCCACCACGACGCCGGCGAGCGCGGTGGCCGCGGCTACCCCAACGCCCGCGGTGAGCGCCGCCAGCAGCGACTCCATCTCGATCGGACCGGATTCGACCGCGTTTGGCGAGTGCGGAGAGGAACAAGGGTCGTGGAGAAGGCAGTGGCCGTGGTGGTGCGCCGTGACGCGAGGCGACGCGACGCGAAGGTGGAGGAACACGGACCTGAACGTCGCCGGTGACGCCGTTCATTTTATTATTATTTTCTTTGGGAGAAATTTATAAACATAGACCTCCGGAAGTTAACCGCCTTCTCAATTTACCTTCATATTTAATAATTATTATTATTATTTACTTTACCCCTTATAAGTAAAATCAGAAGAAGAAAAACCCACAAACACCTCTGGAAGTCAACTGTGTTCTCGATTTACCGGCATATTTAGTTATTATTTACTATACCCTTATAAGTAAAGTTGGTGGGTAAATAACCCTCTAAACCGCATGTAAATTATTTCTTGTAGTTTTTATTATCTTTCACACTTCGAAACAGCTGCAGCGGTGGAAACGTGGAATGCATGCATGAGTGCATGACAGATCGGACGGCCGGCATGCGTTTGGCATCTCGGCTAATTAAGGATATGTTTAGTGATGGATGAGAAGGATATGTTTAGTTGATGGATGAAATTGGATAGGATAGGATAATTATGTATCATTTGGTTATATTATTTTAGATGAATAAAATGATCTAGTATATATAGAAAATATTATTAGGATAGTATGGTTCCATTCGATCAACCAAGCACATAGATAAATTTATTTAAACCATCTCATACATATACTATTTGACACAAGCAACCAAACACACCCTAACAACAGATCATTAGCTGGCTGCCGGAAGAGTTATTCCGCGAATTAATTAAATTGGATTATTTGCTTCATATCCTCTTCTTCTTTAAAGCGGGAATCAGCCAACGCGTCTAGCTAACTACGTCGATCAACTTTTTTTTTTCCCTTCGTAAATCCATTTCACTAGCATTAAGCGTCTCATCCACGTAGAAATTTTTGGAGCGTACGTATGCAAAAGTTTTATATTATAGTGCTCGAGAGATACAGAAGGATGGTGAAGAGGAAAAAAAAGGCAACGTAAAGCAGAAACAATCAATCGCCGGTTTCCTGTCTTTTATCCTGCGTGATAAAGTTCTCATTTCCCACGGAAGAGAGAGGCGAGAGTTCTACTGATATTTCCACGAACAGTACATGTATATCCACCGCCGTCCTACTGATTATGCATACTAAGGCCCTGTTTGGGGGGCTGCGCTTCAGCTGTGCTTCAGCTTTGGGTCTAAAGCTCCCCCAAACAGCTCAGTTGCAAAGCAGCTACACAGCTAAGCCACAGCTGAAGCACCCCTAAAAGCCACAGCTGGTAGGGAGGTGCTTTTCAGCTGTGGCTTCACTCGATTGCCTTCCTGCTCGCTCCGTCTCCCTCCTCGTCCCGTCGTATCCCCGTCCAGTCGCCTCCTTGACTCCCTCTGGTTCGGGCGCCACCTCCCCGACTCCCTCCTCACTTGGGCCCACACAGTTGCCCCAAAAAGCTACAGCTGCAGCAGCTTGTTTGCCAAACGATATATAAAAAAAAGACACAGCCACTAGCTACAATCGCATACTCAAGAAACTAAAAGCCTTTTTCACCCAAAACAGCCCCAAACAGGCCCTAACTCAACCGGTCACAAATCAATATTTTTTTATATTAATACAGCATCTAAAACGCAAATTTAACAACTAATTTTTATTTTAATATATATATAATCTAGTAAAAATTATAGTTCTACGAGAATTATTTCCAAGATAAATCTATACATAGAGATATCATTTTTCATGAGTTGAACCTAAATACTAAAAAGATATCCATAGAAAATGTTTAAAAATTTTGTATACGTGTACTGTAAGAATTTTTTTAGACGGGAGGGAGTAGCCAGCACAAATGCACAATAGATAGATAGATAGAGAGAGAGACGATCACAGATTCAAAGCACAAAACTGACGGCTTCTGTTTTTTAGATGAAATTGATGGGGCATTTTGATCAGACAGAGAGGAAACGCACCTGGGGGCGCGTTGAGACGATTCCTGGGCCCTATCACGCCGAGCCTCTCCGCGAGCGCGGTCGCCGCAACGAGCCCCCCTACCGCCGCCGCCGCCGCGGCGACCGCGCCGCCCCCGCCCGCGGCTGCCAGCAACGACTCCATGGACCGATCGATCGATCACACCGCAGCCCGATATGTAGCCTCCGCCCGTACGTTCCGATCTACGCTGCGCTTTCGCTTGCTTTATAGCGGTGGCCGGAAGAGGCGAAGGAGGCGAGAGCCGTGGGGAAAAACGACGGGGAGAGTGGAATGTAAGCTTACAGGACGGCGAGATAATCTTTTGTAAACAACAGTGCAAAGATGCCAAAATGCAGTTTAGACAACAGTGCAAAGATGCCAAAATGCAGTTTAGTTAGAGGGAATTGATAAGACGTCTGATTTTTTTACAATATTTTTTTTTTACACCTAAAATATTTTTTTTCTATGTAGTGAAATATTTTTTTCTATATGGTGAAATATTTTTCTTCGACAAACAGTAAAAAAAATATTTCACACATTCAAAAAAAAATATTACATGACGTCAAAAAAAAATCAGACGTCCGCCTAGTTTCCCTTAGTAAAATGGGTGTCGATCTCTTTTCGTCGGTTACCTGTGTAATGGCATGCGCATGCTGTGCCTTGGACTCCGCCACTGACAAAAGCACGAGTAGCTGATGAGATCCCACTTGGTGTTATGCTATAGATTCGGAGTGCTGTTCTCCGTGGAAGCGACAAATGTATGTAGGTGCCTTGATCGATTTGATTAGCCCACAAAACGGAGCTGACAATAACACAACCTACTACTTATTTTATCTCTCATTTATGTTACTTAGAGTAAGTTAGAAACCAATTTATACAATAATTATCTATAAAAGTTGTCTGTAGATATCTTTACTATTATAAAGCAACAGTTGGTGGCAGTGGTGAGTTCTACCCACGTCATTAATTGCCCTATTTAATTGCCCTGCTTAATTGCCCTACGCAAAAAACGAAGCGTTGCTTTAATTAGCCAGCTTTCGCAAAAAACGAAGCGTTAAAGATAGATGTTTGATCTTGTGAAATAATTTTTTTATTTTTTAATCTTTATTTTTCGTTATCAATTTTGTTTTTCGTAGCAATGCACGGGCATGTAACTATTATGTAATACTTATATGTTCTCTCTTGTATATAAATAATATATCTATGTTCCTATGCAAAGCTGACTCTTATTTAAAAATCAGCTATATTCTCTCTCATCTTTTCTCACTCTTACACATAGACCAAAGCTAATGTGTACAAACTAAAAACCAGTTGAGATGGTCGTATTGTACATGCCGTTAGAGTGGGTACAATAACAAAGCATACAATTTACTTCATCTTTGCGAACGAGCGAAGGCTCAGTTGGTTTGATTCGATGGTGTGCGTGCAATCCGCCCGGGATCGAGTCCCGGACTCGCTCGGGTGCGCACGGGGTCAGGTGCAGTGCGTGTGTGTGTGCGTGAGTGGGTGTGTGTGCGTTTGTAGTCCGGTTGTTGTTCTTCTTTTTCTATATTGAATGCCAGAGCTCTTGGCCAAATTTTTTTTAAAAAAATTTACTTCATCTTTCATCCATCTCATCTAGAGTAAGCAATAAATTCAACTTGTACAATAACTATCTCTAAAGGTTGCCTCTAGATAAATATTTTTAGCTATAACATTAAAGCTTATACAATAACAATCTCTTATCCATATCATAGGATAAATGTGGTGCCTCTTTTCTCACCGTTATACATAGGATAAATGTGGTGTGTAATAACAAGCTAAAGTGATCTTATACCTGCCCTTACCTGGCTGGCCCTACAGTTTAGATACCTCGTGCTCGTGCATGCAGTCCACGTCCCAAATCCTGTTAAGACAATATCCATTGGTTAATTTCCCTTACCTTTTGAAAAAGGTAAAAGGAAGTACTCGTACTAGTACTGTAGGAGAAAGAAAAGGAGGACTTATCAACGACCGTGTCGGAAACAAAGGAGAATAATTAGTGCAATGATGGAATGGACCTCTCTAATGGTTGGGAGACCCGATGGGACGGAGCAAAGTACAGCAAGATTTGGAGATATCTACTTTGGAGAACTGTACCACGGCTTACTGGGCCGTGTGCTTTCCCCAAGTGGCTGAGCTGCTCATCTCTACTATTCTAAAGCACGAGTTGGTGGCAGTGGTCCATTCTACCGTTTCCCGCTTCCAGTTATTTTGAAATGAAACAAACACAGTAATTAGCCAGCTTAATTGCCCTTCTTAATTAGCCAGCTTTCACATTAAAACCAACGCAAGACTGCCAGTTCCCGCCAGGAAAAATTTTGAAAAAAGTTTCAATAGTGCCAGAAACGAAGCGTCATACATATTAAGCTTTCTAATCTCTACTATTCTAAAGCAACACTTGGTGGCAGTGGTCCGTTCTTCCCACGTCATTAATTGCCACTTAATTGCTCTGCTTAATTGCCCTGCTTAATTGCCCTACGCAAGAAACGAAGCGTTGCTTTAATTAGCCAGCTTTCGCAAGAAACGAAGCGTTAAAGATACATGTTTGATCTTGTGAATTTTTTTTATTTTTTAATCTTTATTTTTCGTTATCAATTTTGTTTTTCGTAGCAACGCACGAGCATGTAACTAGTCTAGTTTAAAGCTAGGCAAAATGGAACATTTACACTTAAAAAAAGGTAATGCTAGTGATCAGATGTCTGTTTTTCTTCGAAACATTTTTTTCTACGTAGTGAAATATTTTTCTTCGACAAACAGTAAAATAAATGTTTCGTACATTACAAAAAAATGTTTCAAACGTTCAAAAAAATGTTGCGGCGGCATCCGAAAAAAATGAAAAAATCGGACGTCTGGCTGCAAGTTCTTCCCTAAAAAAAAAGAGGGGAAATATACAGTGTAGGCATCCAACTGTAGGATTTGAGCTCAACATACCTAGCTTTCTGTAACATCCTGAAAATGGGCCTAGCAGGAATTGTGCATTTAAAAATTTGTATTGAGCCAAAAATCTGAAATTATAAATCTTACTCTTTAATTTGGAATTAGATTAAAAAAAAATCAAAACTCTTTAAATTAACAAAATTCACTCAGACTAGTCTGTACTAACGGAACTCGAGAAATTTCCAAACAACCTAATATAGGAAATAATTCGATAAAATACTAGAACTCAAGAGATGAACAAATATGGATTTTAATGGATTTTAGCAAACCATGCGAGAGCTCTAAAAAAATTCAATCAAAGATTTAAGAGAAGCAAACTTTGAAGAATTTTATTTTGCATTCTACACATCCAAACTGAATGAAACCAAGTGCATTTAAAACTTCATGCATTTACCTACCTACTCAAAAATTCTCAAAAAGCTTTTGAATCATTTTAGGCCATGAAATGATAATTCAAATCTCACCATTTGAAAATCATACGCATGTACAAAGTATCGTGCGTACATTTTGTGCGTGGATTGCTAGTTAGCTCAATTCAATGGGTCGTTGTGACTCATGTTAGAACCGACCCCCAAACAGTTCTCCTGCCTTTTCGCCTCCAGTCAGCATCGCCCCAGGCCATGCCCTGCCATCCCATACCCTGCCTCGGACATTTCCTCACCATGCACTGTAGTACCTCACGGCATGGGCACAGGCGCACAGCAAGCAGCCAAAAAGTCACCGTATGCTCCTCACTCTGGCCAAGGCCATGCCATCGACCGAGCTTACGTGCCCCTATACATACGCATGATCACCCAGTGCTAGCCACAACGAGCTGCTCGCCTCCATGTACTACCACGACAGGAGCAGCACGGCCAGCCTCCACCGCCATTGAAGAACCATCGAAGAATCGAGCCGTCGAGCTCCCGATTGCATTCGCCACCCCAGCACTTGCCACGACGAGCTCGTCCCTCCCTGTGCTGTCCCGACAGGAGCCACCACCTTGAATTGTCGCCGCTCGTGCTCTCCCTTTCTGCCGGCCAACTCCAAGATCAGTGCGCCACTTTTCAATACCTCGCACCTAAAGCATCACCATCCACCATGGTTTAAGACCCCAAATCAATTTGGCCGATTCTTCATCGTGCCACCGCCGCCACGGGAGCTCCTCACCACCGCTGCTCCTCATCGCCGCGCCACCACTGTTGGCCATTCCAACTCTATCTGAGCACTTCCTGGAGCTCATCTAGGCCCCCTATTGCTCCTCCGCCCGCCGGCAGGCCAGCTCTGGCATTCTCACGCCGCCGCGCCGGGCGCCCCCTTCGGCTGCCGCTCCTCGTCGCCACCGGCCCTCTAGGGTGCCGTCGAGCACCATCGGAGAGCGCCCGCGAGATCCCTTCATCATCCTCCTGCTCATCGGACCCCGGCCTGCGCCGGCCCTCCTTCACCGGCGGCAGCCCCTCCGGTCACTTCCCCCTGTTCTCTGCCTCTGCACGTTTGGGCCCTCCTATCAGCAAGCGCAAGCTAAAGCCAGCAGCTCTTTCTCTTGGCTGAAGTGCGCTTTCCATAATAGAAGGCGTATTTCGGTTTTAAGGGTATATTCCAAACCGACTGAAATTGAAATGATTATATCTTTTGCAATATAGATCCAAATCTAGCCAAACAAGTTTGTAAATTTGAGTTAAATCTTGTAGTTTCCGATTATTTAAAAATGTTGTATGTTTGCTCTCTGTTTAACATTTGAATTTGAATTTAAACGCTAGGTTTGAAATATGCTAAATATTAAATTTTTGCAATTAAACTCCGATTTGAGTGAAAGTAGTTCTATTAGAACCCTGGTGATCTTAGGAACCCAAATGTGTAAAAGTAATTAGGTTTTAACTTGTTTTAGATTTGTTTTTTGTTAGATTTGATTTCATTACGCTAGATGACCAAACATGCATAACTTGTTCATTTATGATTCAAATTACGTGCAACAAATTTCCTAACGTTGATTAGGCAGTAGACAACCTTTTTATGCAAAATTATTGAATAATTGCCTTCTGTTTAATTTGTAGATTCGAATTTGAATGCTAGGTTGAAATATGCCATGTGTAGAATTTGAGTAATTGAACCCCAAAATTGATGAAACAAACTTCGTTAGGTTCCTTAGACCATATGCAATGCATGTACGTAAAAATGGTTAGATTTGAGGTTAGCTTGTGCTAAGTTTGTGTTATGTTGCTTCTCAATGCATTAACAACTTAAATAGTGATAAACAACTTATGCAAATTCTAATATAGTGAAAATAACCCTCAGGACCAGGTTAGACTACGACAACCATATTCCCTGTTTTCTTAAGTTCAATTCATGTTTGTATGTAATCTTGCCTTTAATTCATAGATGATTAGAATAGGAGTTAAGGTGTAGAAATAAGTATTAGTATTAACACTTGTGAAATCTGTATTTGAATACCACCAGTCCAATGCTAGTTAATCTGCAAGAATAGTTCACATGCATGCAATGTAGGATTTAATTTGCGTAAGCCGTAATGCTCCTTTAGTTGAAAAACGTCTTGGATAAGAGTAGAAAGTCGCGGAACCAGCTTTAAAACACCTTTAGAGACATCCCCAGCTAATGCCAGAAAAATGAGTAAAAGAACATGTATAGTATGGTTGCAAACTTAGAATGAAACTTGATCTGATTAGCGTTACCTTCGTGATCATTTAGACTATTTCGACAATTAATAAAATAAGTCGTCTATATGCTAGAACCTGTAAAATCAGTTTAGAAACACACTACAAAGTGCATGCTACCATATTCTAGAAAAACATCTTATTTATAACTTGCTTTCCATCTATATCCAGCATTTCAAAACCCTTAAGTGTTAAACATTCGTTTCACTTTCCGACCGATTTTGTGATCATTTAAGCATGTTCGGTAGCCCGTAAAATATCTCGTCTAAATACAAATTTTGTGAAGAATAGCCTAGAAATGGTCTTTAGGATATGATCTGCAGTAATCTAGAAAAATATTCTCATTTCTTCTTGCTTTGCATCTGAATCCTATTAGAGTAATAACCCTAAGTGTTATAATTATCAACACTGCTTGTCATGACTAGATAAGCGTAGATTGGCCCTTAGTTAAAGTACTCATGTCGTAATAATCATTCGAAAACCTTATAAGTTCAGCCGGTAGCTTTAATCTAGTTAGCGCCCTTTTAATACTTAAGGTCGGTACTATCGAAGCTCAAGAGCAGTACTACTATGAGTCAGTAGTACCGTAGACTGAGAGTCGGTATTACCGGGAAAACAATAGCGCCTTAACTAATGTCTTAATTCTATTAATTTAAACAATCTTAGCTTCTTGAAGTCGTAAAATAAGGATAAACGATTCATAGAAAATAAGTAATCGTGTTGCGGTATATAGTTTAAACCGTTAGTAAGGGAAAATGACTGGAAAGACATTATAAAACACGTATACTTGAAATCATATAACCTAAACCCAGAAATCATGCTTGTTATGTGTGATGATTTATTATTTGGATTTCTATCTGTACTCTTTTTGCCTCTTTGGAATTTATCTTATTGGAGTTTATTGTTATTTGCTATGCTCTCACGGTATGACGAGTAGCACCTGACGTAATTGACGCTACCGCTAACGAGTCTAAGCGCGTACTCGATGACAACTCCGATCTCGACGACAACACGACTCCGACTACTCCAAGCTGCGACTTCGACTTCGTTGTAAAACAACGTATAGCAAGGCAAGCCCCTTTGATCATATTGGACCCAAATGTTCAGATATTCCTTTGTCAAATTTTCATGCATGCTTTATGTTTTATAAAATGTTATTTTGGGTTATGGTAGATATCACCTTCATTATAGGATTTCCATAATCAATGTTGCCATGTGAACCTTGATAACCCTAGACAATGGATAGACAATGTAGGATGGGTATAATCGCTTATTACATGCATACGCTTAGCCATGCTTAGATTGGGATACGAACAGATGGTTTATTGTTCGTAATGAACTTAAAATTTGACATATTCAAATGTTGAACATGATGAACTATATTCATGAACATGTTGGAATATTGATGTCTCTTTTTCTGAAAATAAAACTATGATTTGGACGCGGGCGACTTAATGGCAATAGCCGGTTGTGTGAGGGTGTGCTCACATGTAGTTAGGGGGAGATTGTCGCCCGGGTCGGATTAAAGACCGAACTCAGTGTTGTATGATCCAAGATTACCCGTACAACCACAATGTCGGTATGGGATGGCTATAACCAATTAAGTTGCTTAAAACTGGTTTTGCATGTTGGAAGGCCGTAGTAGCACTAAGCACGGATTTAAGTTGCTCGAAGGGGTGCCCTCACCGAGGTGTTGGGAATAACGCCTGCCGATGCAACGGTGTACGCTTTGCTATGGGGAGAAATGGTTTTGGCAGGGATGGACTGCCGTGTGAATGATTTGTGTATCGTGACTTGGGTGTGTTGTTTCTACCGCCATAGCAAAGGTTAACGTCACCGGGCTGGTGCAAAACCTGGGTTGAGTAATGTAAAGGTTATATATGATTTTCCCCTGGCGACACACCAAAGGAAGTGTGTAACTAAGATTTGCAAAAAGGGAAGTCATTCTTTGTTGGTAAAGCTGTACCACTCTGCAGAGTTAAAACTAATCGATTAGCCGCGCTCTCGGTTATGAGCACTTGGTGAACTTGCACTAGTTAGAAAGCTTCTTTTCTTTTTATAAAATTAATTGAGAAGATAAAATTTGGAATTGGTGAGCTTACCCTTACAGATGATTCAATTCTTGACATTACGTTGGCAAGGTTGAATTTATCTATTGTGCCCTGTGTGGACAAAATAAATTGATTCTAAATATTGTTGGGAATGGGAGATTCGATACTCACGACAGACTGTGAGTTGTCTACTACTGTTGTGTGATCCTTACTTGTTATACTTGCACACCTGTTATTTTAATTATCTGTCTAGTTTCCTTTATTCAAATTTTCGCTTTCAATCTATTATTCAGTATTTACAATTCAATTTGGCTCCACGCAAAAATAACTCTGATAGCCATCCTGTTGAATCAGCTTGCATATAACATAGGTTTTGCAAACACTTTGAGTCTTGCTAAGTACGTAATGTACTCACCCTTGCTATTGTTGTTGTTTTTAGGTGAACAAATAGAATATCCCGAAGGATCGTACTTTGTCGCAGGTTGCGGAATAATGACGATGATTTTATCTAGAGTTTATACCTTGTCAGTTGCCTGAGGGATTGGATGGGCATACTACAAGATTTCTGTTTCTTTCCGCTGCAATATTATTCTAAATTGTAAGACTATCCTGTAAAATAGCTATCGTAGTGATAATGATATTTTGTATGGTTGTGATTTTCATTTGTATGTGCGTGCTAGCTACTGATCCAGGGACTAGCACAGGAAGCACATTAGAACATGTCTTTTACGGTGCATTGTACTATAAAAGGGAGGCTCCTCACAAGTGGTATCAGAGCTATGCTGACTGTAGGATAAACCCTAGATAGAACTGTCGTTAGCATAGAACTGGGAAATTCAAAATATTATTTTCGTAAAGATAAACAAAAAGAGTAGCATTAGTTAAGTATATACTCTTTTCCCACGTATAGGAATTTCCTCCTCATTTATATACTCTTCTCTCTTATTGGACTTTCCATATATCCTTTTCCTTTTCTAGGATTTTCTCTTCTCAGCTCTATATATATTTTTATTCTTTCTATAAGAATTTCTCTTCTCATCCTTATTCCCACTGAATAATGTTGACAAATCTTTTTACAATAATTCTGATGAGTTCAACAAACAGAGCCTACAATATTTACGCCAACAACTTCAGAAGTATGGATGCGACACTTCATCAACTTCTCCGACTCCATGGAAGCTTTGGATTGTCATTCCCGATGATTGGTACAAGAATTTGAAAGTGACTCATCCTCAAGTAGCCTACTTAGAGGCAATGTCACTTTAGCTGCTAAAGTAAAACTAGCTATATAGCAAGTCTCGTGTGTAGGGATACGCATGATTAGGCTAGTATAAGAAAAACCTTATGAACCCCTTACGTACTAGGTTGAAAATATGTGTAGTTTTTGTGTTATTGATCATTTGTTGCAAGCCTTTTTGTATTGCTCCCTGGGATGTACTCGTGAATGCTCGATATGAGGCGAAAACTTCACGATGTCGCAACCTTTAAACTGATGAGAGATCATAATTAAGAACTTTTTATGAATGGGACATTATCTCCTATTAAATAAAAGATAGTCTTAGAATTAGATTATTTCTATATAATCTTCATCTCCCTTCTAATATAGAGACAAGCTAGTTGACTAGGCTATTAAAGAAAAAGAATGCTGTCTAAATTAAAGATAGCCTTAGATTAAAGTATTCTCATGCGACTTACCCCTTCTTTCTGTAGGACTTCTCATCTGAATATTATTCTTGATAGTAATCTCCTCTAATTCTTATGGATGAAGCTAATGCCTAACGTGAAGCATCGCGACCTTGACCAAGGATGACACAACCAAGGGAAGGTATCAAGAACTACTTGTTGCATATGCAGACTCCACCGCGTCGCCAGGAATGCTATTCTCTCTTTTCCCATGCTACTCGCGCGAGACAACAAGAACTTCTCTAAGACCTAGTCTCTAAACCTGAAGAACCTCCATCTCGTCACCTTACCCTATAATGCTATTGCAATGTCATCAAGTCACTTCATGTAGAATCGAGAATTAATAGGTTTAATAAAAATGCTTAAGAGGAGGATGATAATTATAAACTTTCGATTTCCTTGTGCGGTTGTTTTGAATATGTGACCTTTTGCATTGCTACTCTTGGTTGTTAAGGCCCCTCAATTTATTTTGGTGATTAATGATGACACAATTAAAGAGATCTAATGTTTTATCCAAGAATACTGTAGAGATCGAGATCATATCGAGCTTGGAATGACATTGGACGCCCCTATGACTACTTAAAATCAAAAGGACGGCATCAAGACCAAAGTTGTAACCTTTTATTTATTTGTGTCTTAAGGATAGCCGTACTATTAAGAGGGTATGACGAGAAATCGACTTTAGGATGTGCATGTGCTCAACATCAATTATTGCATCTCTAATTAGCACTCCTACATTTGGTTTTGAGAAGTTTTAAATTGAAACCGAACTGGGTAACCCGGAGTCTCCGGATTCCAGTCCGGAGTATCCGGATTCAATCCGGAGTATCCGGACATTTTGTCCGGAGTCTCCGGGTTGGACCCCTCGGTTGCTTTTAGTTCCAGCTGGTCCGGAGTATCCGGACATTTGGTCCGGAGTCTCCGGGTTGTTTGTCCGGACACTCCGGCCTGTACAAAAACGGGAGTAACGGCTAGTTTTCAAAAAAGGGTATTTAAAGCCTCCACTCCACTCCAACGGCTAGAATCTCCATTGAGCTCATTCATAGCAGCATTGAAGCCATTCCTAACCATCTCTAAGCATTCAATAGAGCCCCCACTTCCTCCCACCAATTGATTTGGTTGTTGATTCCTTTTGGTGAGGAGAGGAAGAAGCAAAGTGCTAAGTGCATTCATTTCATCTTGTTGAGCACTAGTTCATCCTCCAAGCGATTCTTCGTGGTGCTATTTCTCTTGGAGGTTGAAGGTCTCCTAGACGGCTAGGAGTCACCGGGAGCTATCGACGCGTGTGGTGAGCCCCGGTCGTTTGTGAAGGCAAGTCTCGCCTCCGAAAGGGAAGAGACTAGAAGTGAAGCCGGCGAGTGCATTTGTGCAACACCGGGAGGAAAGCGGGTTGAAAGAGACCCCGGCTCAAGTGTGACCGAGCTACCTCAACGGAGACGTAGGATTCCCTTCAAGAATCCGAACTTCGGTGAAAAATCGTTTCTCTCGCTCTCTCTTTATTTGCTTGTGTTGCTTGTGTGGATTTGTCTTCGTAAACCCTAGATCAAGCACTTTGTCTAGCTTTAATTCAAATCCATACTAGCACTTGTTCTAGGTTGTAATTGTTATCTACTTTTAGTAGTATCTTGTGCAAGTTTGAGAAACTTGTATTGCGTTCCCGAGCCACTCAACTCGGAGACTCAGATTCAATACGGACACTCGACAAGCCGAGTATCCGGACCAAAACCCGAGACTCGGGTTGATCGGTTCGCCTTGATTTAATTCATTGCGTAATTTTTAATCCGCCTATTCACCCTCTAGGCGACATCGTTGGTCCTTTCAATTGGTATCGAGCCAAATCTCCTTTATTTTGGCTTAACCGCTTGGAGAATCAAAGATGTCGGACATAGAGAAAGTTATCAAACCCATGCCCAAGACAAGGCCATGGGTTCGGTATAGGGGTTGCAATTCCTTTAGATTATTCCTCTTTGGAGTCTCAAACTCCTCATCCTATGTCTCCGTCTCGTCTGGCCGAGCGCCTCACTTCGATGGCACTCGATATGCGGCATGGAAACATAAGATGAAGATGCATTTGAGATCACTTCATCCTTGTATTTGGAAGATTGTTGAAACAGGTTTCAAGCCCGCAAACCGCAACAATCTCACCTCCGAAGAAGACAAAGCTCAACACTTCAACGACTTGGCCGTCAATGCCTTGTTCAACGCCTTGAGCGACTCCGAGTTCAACTGGTCGATGGCCTTGACAATGCCAAGGACATTTGGGAAAGATTGATGGTGTCTCATGAAGGTGTGTCAAGTGTCCGTGAGTCCAAGATCGAACTCATCATTGGAGAGCTGCCGATTCACTTTGGAAGAAGGTGAATCGTACACAAATATGTTTGATCGCTTGATGGTGCTAGTGAATCAAGCAAAGGGACTTGGAAGCACCGAGCTCACCGACAAGGCCGTGGTGAAGATCATCCTTCGAGTGATCACCCCCACCAACCGCAACCTTGTGCAACTCATCCGCGACCGCCAAACTTCGACACTCTCACCTCACGATGTGATTGGCGGTTGATGACGGATGAGATGATGGTGAAGGAAGCGGAAGTGGTGGAGGAGCTCAAGTCCCAAGAAGAAGAAGGGCATCGCCTTGAAAGCCGTCAAGGTGGTGCAAGAAGCCGAAGATAGCTCAAGCGACGAAGAAGAATCAAATGGGCCACTCACAAATGAAGACATGGCCCTTGTTAGAAGATTCAACAAATTCTTGAAGAGAAAAGGATACAAGCCGGGAAGCCATTCCAAGAGCTTCGGCAACAAGTCAAGAGGAAGGCACTCTTCAAGAAAGTGCTATGAGTGTGGGGAACCCGGTCACTTCATTGCCGAGTGCCCACACAAAGAAAAGAAGGAAGAAAAGCCGCACAAGAAAGACAAGTACCGCAAGAAGGACAAGGACAAGAGCAAGAAGTACAAGGGCAAGGGTCATGCATACATTGGCAAGGAGTGGAACTCCGACTCCGACTCCGAGTCCGAGTCCGAGTCCAACTCCGACAATGAAGGAGGACTTGCCACCATCGCCATCGCTACTCCACCGACAAAGTCGAAGAGCCTCTTCGACAACTTGAGCGACGGAGATGAAGATGCTCCAATGTGCCTTATGGCAAAGGGGCACAAGGTATCATCTAAGAGCACTATTCATTCCATTGTTGATTATAGCTTGGATGATTGTGATGATGCTAGTGATGAGGAAGAAGTAGCATTTAAGTCTATGGATGATTTTGATGTTAAAAAATTAGACTTGCTACTTAAGGATATTGAAAAATTGGAGGAGGTTGTTGAGCAAAAGGAAGCTATTCTCGAAGCTCAAGAAGATCTCCTTATTTTTGAGAAGGAGAAGAACCTTGAACTAGAGAAGAGCTTGGCCCTTGAAAGGAAGAAAAATGAGGATTTGGTCAAAAGCTCAAATTTGACCAAAAATGAAGCACTTAGTCTTGAGATCACCAATGCTTCACTCTTAGAGCAACTTGCAAAAGCAAAGGATGCTTGCAAGGCTCTTGAAGTGAAGCTTGTTGATCTCTCGAATAAAGCTTCTACCTCAATCAACAACTCCAATAGTTCATTACCCTCGACGAGCAACGGTTGCGCTAGATGCTTTAATGTTGATGTTGCTACTTGTGCTACTAACCGTGAGACTTTGAAAGTCTTAGCTCATGAAAATGAGAAGCTTAAGGTGATGCTTGAAGATGGACTTCAAAAGTCCTACAAGGCAAGCAAGGGTTTAGAAGAGTATCTCGGTAAGCGCCAAGGTAATCCTAAGAGGCAAGGGCTTGGGTATGTTCCGCCAAAGGGCAAAAAGAGCAACATTGTTGTTGCTCCTTTAAGCAAGCCCATACACTTTGTAAAAGGCGAAGGAACATCCAAGCACAAAGCTCACTCTGAGTTTTTTGCTTCTTATGTGCTTGAAAAGACTAACCTTGGTCGTGTAGTTGCTTATCATGTTGGGCGTAAGCCGAAGAATGCTCCTTGTGTTCGCTCTATTTGGGTCCCTAAATCGCTTGTTACTAACGTGCGTGGACCTAACCAAGTTTGGGTACCAAAGAGCAAAAACTAAATATGTTTTTGTAGGCCTATATCTCCGGTGGAACAAGTTGGATTTTGGATAGCGGATGCACGCATCACATGACCGGAGAAAAGGCAATGTTCGCACACTTGGATGTGAATGGATCAAATAGCGAAAGCATCATATTTGGAGATAATGGAAAAGGAGAGGTAATTGGTTTGGGTAAAATCTCTATCTCAAATGATTTTCATTTAAGTAATGTCTTACTTGTAGAATCATTAAGCTACAATTTGTTGTCCGTTGCACAATTATGTGAAGCGGGTTACAATTGTTTGTTTAATGAAAAGGGTGTGGAAGTCATTAAGAGGCTTGATGGTTCAATAGCCTTTAAAGGACGTTTGAAGGGTAAGCTCTATCTCGTAGACTTCAATACGGATAGACTTAATCTTGAAACATGCTTAATGGCTAAATCTAGCATGGGTTGGCTATGGCATCGCCGACTAGCCCATGTCGGTATGAGGAATCTTCACAAACTCATTAAAGGCAACCACATTCTTGGACTAACCAATGTTGTCTTTGAGAAAGATAGGATTTGTAGCGCTTGTCAAGCGGGCAAGCAAGTTGGCGCCTCCCATCCCGCCAAGAACGTGATGACGACCTCAAGACCATTGGAAATGCTCCACATGGATCTATTCGGTCCCGTAGCTTATATAAGCATCGGGGGAAGTAAGTATGGTTTAGTCATTGTTGATGATTTTTCTCGATTCACTTGGGTGTTCTTTTTGCATGATAAAGGTGAAGTCCAAGTGACATTGAAGAAATTCATGAGAAGAGCTCAAAACGAATTTGAAGTGAAGATTAAAAGAATTCGAAGTGACAACGATACCGAGTTCAAAAACATTGGTATGGAGGAGTTTCTTGATGAGGAAGGAATCAAGCATGAATTCTCGGCTCCCTATTCTCCTCAACAAAATGGGGTAGCCGAGAGGAAGAATCGAACCCTCATCGAGATGGCGCGGACGATGCTTGACGAGTACAAGGTTTCCGATAGCTTTTGGGCGGAAGCCATCAATACCGCATGCCACAGCTCCAACCGCCTCTACCTTCACAAGATCTTGAAGAAAACGGCATACGAGTTGCTAACCGGGAAGAAACCAAATGTCTCCTACTTTCGAGTCTTTGGGAGTAAATGCTATATCCTAAACAAAAAGGCTAAGTCTTCTAAATTCGCTCCTAAAGTAGATGAAGGTTTCTTACTTAGTTATGGAACTAATGCTTACGCGTACCGAGTTTTCAACAATACCACCGGTGTCGTTGAAATCTCGCGTGACGTGACTTTTGATGAGACTAACGGTTCTCAAGTAGAACAAGTTGATCATGCCGTGATTGACAGGGAAGAACCACCTTGTGAAGCTATCAAGAAAATGGCAATTGGGGAGGTAAGACCTCAAAATCTGGAATCTCACCCGAGCACCCCAACCCGGAGTCTCCGGCCTGAAACCCGGAGTGTCCGGGTTGGTCCGGAGTCTCCGGGTCAAATACCGGAGTCTCCGGATGGGTCAGGCTCAGGTGATGTTCCCTCCTCGTCCAAGCAAGCCCAAGATGGTTCGAACGCATCCCAAGACCAAGAACCTATCCAAGCTCCAAATTCAACCGTTCCTCACCCAAGAGTTCATCAAAGTATTCAACGAGATCATCCGGTCGACAATATACTTGGAGATATTCACAAGGGAGTATCTACTAGATCTCGAGTTGCAAATTTTTGTGAATTTTACTCGTTTGTGTCGTCTCTTGAGCCTCTTAAGGTAGAAGAAGCGTTTGATGATCCGGATTGGGTGATGGCCATGCAAGAGGAGCTCAACAATTTCAAGAGAAATCAAGTTTGGGAGCTTGTTCAAAGACCAAATCAAAACGTGATAGGCACAAAATGGGTCTTCCGGAACAAGCAAGACGAGAACGGAATCGTGACAAGGAACAAAGCTCGTTTGGTTGCTCAAGGGTACACTCAAATCGAAGGTTTGGATTTCGATGAAACATATGCTCCAAAGAGCTGTGCTTGAATCTATTAGAATATTACTTGCCTTTGCTACTCACCATGATTTCAAGCTGTATCAAATGGACGTGAAGAGCGCCTTCTTAAATGGACCACTCTCCGAGATGGTCTACGTCGAGCAACCACCCGGCTTTGAAGATTCAAAACACCCGGACCACGTCTACTATCTACACAAAGCCCTTTATGGACTTAAGCAAGCACCGAGGGCTTGGTTCGAGTGTTTACGAGACTTCCTTCTCGGACAAGGTTTTGTAGTCGGAAAGGCCGACCCTACTCTCTTTACTAAACATATTGATAATGATTTATTTGTGTGCCAAATATATGTCGATGACATTATATTTGGATCTACTAATGAACATTTGTGTAAAGAGTTTAGCAAGATAATGATCAAAAGATTTGAGATGTCCATGATGGGAGAGTTGAAGTTCTTCCTCGGATTTCAAGTCAAACAACTCAAGGAAGGAACTTTCATTTGTCAAACCAAGTACATCAAGGACATGCTCAAGAAGTTCAGAATGGAGGACGCCAAGCCTATAAAGACGCCTATGCAGGCCAACGGGCATCTAGACCTCGACAAAGAAGGTAAACCGGTCATCCAAAAGGTATATCGTTCGATGATCGGTTCTCTCCTTTATCTTTGTGCATCTAGGCCCGATATCATGCTTAGCGTTTGTATGTGTGCACGGTTTCAAGCCGCTCCAAAAGAGTGCCACATGGTGGCCGTTAAGAGAATCTTGAGATACTTAGTGCACACTCCTTATTTCGGACTTTGGTATCCAAAAGGATCTTCCTTTGAACTTGTTGGCTATTCCGATGCGGATTATGCCGGTTGTAAAGTGGATAGGAAGAGTACCTCGGGGACTTGCCAATTCTTGGGTAGGTCCCTAGTCTCGTGGTCTTCCAAGAAACAGAATTCCGTAGCCCTATCCACTGCCAAAGCCGAATACATAGCAGCCGGGAGTTGTTGTGCCCAACTACTTTGGATGAGACAAACCTTGAGTGATTATGGCCTAAACTACAAAAGTGTTCCACTACTATGTGATAATTAGAGTGCCATAAAAATTGCCAACAATCCCGTCCAACACTCCCGTACAAAACACATAGACATTCGCCATCATTTCCTAAGAGATCACGCAACCAAAGGCGAAATTGATATCCAACATGTGAGTACAAATGATCAATTAGCCGATATTTTCACCAAGCCCCTTGACGAGAAAAGGTTCTGTGAATTGAGAAGTGGTCTAAATATTCTAGATTCTCGTAACGTGGCTTGATAAGTGCTTATATATTGGTTGGTGAATGAAAAATGAATTTCAAAAATTTATTCATCTTTTTCTCTGAATTTACTCTGTGTTTTTGTCTCTTGATCTTTTGATCTCGTCATTTGCTATGTGACCATAGTTTGACTGATTGATTGTTTGCTGGTCATATATCAAGTTGACACCTTAGGGTCTCGTTCCCTCTCTCGTTCCGCAAATTTCCTAGGGTCTTCGTGCGTTTTCCCTTTTTCCTAACCGAGCTGGGGAACCCGGAGTCTCCGGACAGTTTGTCCGGAGTGTCCGGGTTAGCCCGGAGTCTCCGGACAGTTTGTCCGGAGTGTCCGGGTTGGGCCGGAGTCTCCGGTCTGGAGTCCGGACTCTCCGGGTTGGGGCGGTCGGTTAAACCCCCCATATCCCGCGCGGTTTCTTTTTTCTATTCCTTCGTGCGCCTCTCCCTCTCCCGTGATCCTTTCTTGGGTTGGGTGTGTTCTCCTCCTCTTCCTCTTCTCCAAGGATCTTGGACCCCTCCTCTTCCTCTCTTTGGAGATCAAGGTAAGAAATCTTTGCCCTATCCCTCTTCCTTCCGAAATTGGATCCTTATTCGCGGTTCTTAGGGCTTCTCCCCGTGCTTCTTCTCCTCTAGGGTGCCGATTGCTTCGTCGTGGCCCTCTAGATCGGAGAATCTCGCCCCTAACTCACCCGTTCTTCTCGTTTCAAATCCGTTTGAGGTGAGTACTCTCGGTTGTGCTCTAATTCCGCGAAATTTCCTTGCTAGATTGTGCCCTAGTCGTTTATTGCTCATCCTTAAGGCAATCTAGTTTCATTCATGCAAATTTGGGGGGTTGTTTTCCCCAAATTTCTTGCGCCCGTGCGCATTGTCTGGCGCATCCGGAGTATCCGGACCTTTAGTCCGGAGTCTCCGGGTTGGTCCGGAGTGTCCGGACTTTTAGTCCGGAGTCTCCGGGTTAATCCGGAGTATCCGGACATTTTGTCCGGACTCTCCGGGTTGGGTGCTTCGGCCAGACTTCAGTTTTGTCTCAATTTTCAATCGCCTCGCGGTTAACCTTTTTCCCTCGCCTTGTCTGGTCAGATGGATCCTACTCAGGGGTCTTCAGCTGGTGGTGGTGGTGATCTTCCTAGGGACTCTCCGTCTCCGGACAGTCCCTCCAGTTCTCCGTCTGCTCGTCAGGCGCCCAAGAGGCCGCGTCTTGCCGTGGCAAAGCAGCCCGCCTCCAGGGGAAGAGGTGCGCTGAGGATTGGAACCTCATCTGGTCCTCAGGCTTCTGTTCAGCCATCTTCCCAGCCTCCAGCGATCTCGGCGGCGGCAAGATCTCGGCCTCACGCTCGGACCTCCGCTCGGCCTCGGCTGATCCAGATGAGCATCCTGCAGATACTCATGCCAGCCGAGAGATCGAAAAGGAGGGAGTTCCGTGCCTCAGGTCATTTCATTGGCCCCTTAGCCAAAGCCAAGCTCGTGTGGAGGTACCCCATGTCGTTGAACCCCTTGAGAGTGATTGACTACAGGACGGGTTCCTGCAAGGGTAAGGCAATAGTAGAGCAAAGAAAGAAAGATCCGCTCGATTTCCATCAAGATGAGTACGTGGACCGCCCGGTTTTGGAACCGATTTCACCAGATTATTATGGGACGGTCCTCTACCCTCTTGAGCATCCAAAGTGGTCGATGAAGACCATAGACTGGAGTACATGGCAGCAAATGAGCTTCCTGTGTTCTCTCAGATTCGGAGATTTGTGAGCTGCATGAGATCAAGGACATCATGTCTTTCAAATTTGATCGAACAATGAGATTGTCATGCAATTCTATGCCACTCTCTACTTTGACAAGATCAAGATGCCATTTGGTGGATGACTGATAAGGTGTGGTACAAGGCCAATAAGAAGAGGTTTGCCGTGAGTCCTTCACCTTCGCTACAATGACAAATCAAGCTTCATGAGAAGAAGGTCTTGACTCTGAAAGCATTGAGTCCTTGTATGACACTTCGAGGAGTTTCACAGTGGGGACCATCAAGGGTCTCAAGGATGTTCCCGCCGTTCTCAACAGGATGCCGAGGGTCACTCTTTGGCCTAAGGAGGAGATGCATACGCCATTAGTTCCTATGGAAGGAACTCGCTGTACCACCTCGTTGAGCGCACTCATCCATTTGATATCGTTGACTTCATCTCGGGAGACGATGAGACACGCGCAGAGCAACATGGCTACCGCAGCTATGCACCTTTTGTGATGGCATTGATCACTTCGCCGGTGGTCTCAAGTTTGTCGTGAGGAGGAGCACCTTTCCTACAAGGTCCGACCTCCTTCGCTTCCTACCGCCCAGCAGCCTCGTCCCGCTCCTCCGAGGACTCGCCGTGGTCGCGCCGGCTTCCACCTCTGCGTCTGCTCTGCTGTGCCTCCTCCTGCCTTCCGAAAGGCATCGAGGTCCCGAGCAAAGACTTCTTCAGAGGATGCTCAAGCATGTCTTCCTTCTTTGCCGCGACATCTCCACTGTGCGAAGGTGATGAGCAAGCAAATCAAGAAAAATGGTCAAGACATTCGCAGATCCGCCGCCACAATGGCGAGGCAGCCTCTCCCAAATGACTCCTCCGGGTCTTCCGAGGAGAGTAGCGATGCCACCTCTGCAGATCAGCTCTTCGGCATCACCTCCTCCTCTCCGCCTGCTGCTGGAGATGACCCCGGCAGCGAGTACTCCGCATCCGACGACGAAGGCGACGACGAGTGATCCTTCGTGTTTCTCCCTCTTTTGGTGTCTTGATGCCAAAGGGGGAGTGATATCTTTAGTCGCGTTGTCTTTAGTCTCGTCGCGTTTGCGTTTTTCCTTGTGATGTCACTTGTGTTGCTTGTGTTGCTTCATATCTTTGCTTATTTCGTGTTGTGAACTCTGTTATTCCATGTAATGTCTTTAATGCTTACTTTATGCATGGTTTGCTTTCAGTTATATTCTCGGATGCTGTGTTTGAGGGGGAGCTCTCGGTCATCTCTCGTTAAATATGTGCATTTGTTTCCACTCAATTCTTCTAATGCACACACTTAGAGGGAGCTCCTCTTTTTAATCTTGTAGCCTAAGTGTTGTTCTCGTTATTTTATTTGCTGATTAATTGTGTTGTCATCAATACACCAAAAAGGGGGAGATTAAAAGTGCATCTAGGCCCCTCAATTTATTTTGGTGATTAATGATGACACAATTAAAGAGATCTAATGTTTTATCCAAGAATACTGCAGAGATCGAGATCATATCGAGCTTGGAATGACATTGGACGCCCCTATGACTACTTAAAATCAAAAGGACGGCATCAAGACCAAAGTTGTAACCTTTTATTTATTTGTGTCTTAAGGATAGCCGTACTATTAAGAGGGTATGACGAGAAATCGACTTTAGGATGTGCATGTGCTCAACATCAATTATTGCATCTCTAATTAGCACTCCTACATTTGGTTTTGAGAAGTTTTAAATTGAAACCGAACTGGGTAACCCGGAGTCTCCGGATTCCAGTCCGGAGTATCCGGATTCAATCCGGAGTATCCGGACATTTTGTCCGGAGTCTCCGGGTTGGACCCCTCGGTTGCTTTTAGTTCCAGCTGGTCCGGAGTATTCGGACATTTGGTCCGGAGTCTCCGGATAACCCGGAGTCTCCGGGTTGTTTGTCCGGATACTCCGGCCTGTACAAAAACGGGAGTAACGGCTAGTTTTCAAAAAAGGGTATTTAAAGCCTCCACTCCACTCCAACGGCTAGAATCTCCATTGAGCTTATTCATAGCAGCATTCAAGCCATTCCTAACCATCTCTAAGCATTCAATAGAGCCCCCACTTCCTCCCACCAATTGATTTGGTTGTTGATTCCTTTTGGTGAGGAGAGGAAGAAGCAAAGTGCTAAGTGCATTCATTTCATCTTGTTGAGCACTAGTTCATCCTCCAAGCGATTCTTCGTGGTGCTATTTCTCTTAGAGGTTGAAGGTCTCCTAGACGGCTAGGAGTCACCGGGAGCTACCGACGCGTGTGGTGAGCCCCGGTCGTTTGTGAAGGCAAGTCTCGCCTCCGAAAGGGAAGAGACTAGAAGTGAAGCCGGCAAGTGCATTTGTGCAACACCGGGAGGAAAGCGGGTTGAAAGAGACCCCGGCTCAAGTGTGACCGAGCCACCTCAACGGAGACGTAGGATTCCCTTCAAGAATACGAACTTCGGTGAAAAATCGTTTCTCTCGCTCTCTCTTTATTTGCTTGTGTTGCTTGTGTGGATTTGTCTTCGTAAACCCTAGATCTAGCTCTTTGTCTAGCTTTAATTCAAATCCATACTAGCACTTGTTCTAGGTTGTAATTGTTATCTACTTTTAGTAGTATCTTGTGCAAGTTTGAGAAACTTGTATTGCGTTCCCGAGCCACTCAACTCGGAGACTCCGGTATTCAATACCGGACACTCCGGACAAGCCGGAGTATCCGGACCAAAACCCGGAGACTCCGGGTTGATCAGTTCGGCCAGTTTAATTCCGCTGCGTAATTTTTTAATCCGCCTATTCACCCCCCCTCTAGGCGACATCGTTGGTCCTTTCAATTGGTTCTCTTTATGGGCAAAGTTATTTCCTATCCATCTATAAGTTGGTGCATACATGAGAGTAATTGCCCTACAAAATCACCACCACCACACATGCTCTAGAAGAAGAAAAAACTCCCTCCTGTGATATCTTTTTCAATATTTAGATTGGATGCATGACAATGATATGTGTGTGTGTGTCAAAAAAACTTTCTTAAATTATAATTTTTATTATATTTATAAATCTGTTACGGTAGAAATTAGTATACCAATTACTCTCTCCGTTCACTTTTATAAAGCATATTTTGACTTTGCATAAGGATTAAGGTTGCGTTAAAATTGAGAAAGGAATGAGATAAAATGATTTTGATACCCCCACTTAATTGTTTTAGGGCATGTTTGGATCTATTAGCAGCTAATAGTTAGCTAACTAATAGTTCCTATCTAATATTAGCTAGCTAACTATTAGTTGAAGGGTGTTTGGATCCACCAGCTAATATGTGGCTAATAGATGCTATTGTCCAGAATACCCATGCTATTAAATGCTATTGTGGTAGACGCGAAGGGTATGTTGGTTAAATATCATCTATTAGCTGCTATTAGCTGGGTTTGGCTAGCTAATGAGATAACTATTAGCTGGGGGTGTTTGGATCTGTTAGGAAACTGATTCCGTATCCTATATGGACTCTTCCTTATCTCTAGCAGAACCGCTATATATAGGAGGCAGGGGCTACCCCTTTGTACATACAAGCATACAGAATAATAAAGCAGGCCCGTTCCTCCTCATATTGTGTCTCTCTTTCTTCCTGTCTATTCTCCAGTTTAGATCTATTAGGCAACCCTGACTATTCGAGCAGCGAGGTTGTCTAACACGTTATCAAGACGTAAGCTCTCACCGAGAAAGATTGAAAGGTGAGAAAAGACAAGAAGCGAAGGATCATCGACGACGATTTAACGCCTACTACCGGCGATTGATCGCCCGATCCGACCGCAATCAACTCGCCATCAAGCCGGCATCCACTCGGATTGCCGAAATAAAAGTCCTACGCGACTCTATCCTACGCGATAGTCTACCAGAAAGCAGATTGAAAAAGTGAGAAAGGTGAGAATTGAATCTAATCGATCGCTTGTATCTTGCATCTAATATTCGTAGCATCGTATTCGCCACGCGGCACGGTTACACTACCGGGCGATTTTTACACTGCGGATCTACTTTGCACGAAGCAAAAGTCTCAGAAGTTGACGGTTATTGCAGATCCATTGCATGCATCTACAGTACAAGAGCAAGATTGGCACGAAGCCAACGCCCTACAAATTAACTAAGAAACTACAGTGCAATGAATCGGCTGGAAGCCGTCCACCGTCGCGCGCGCTGGAAGCATCCCGCCGCACGTGAAGCCGCCACCGATGGTCGCTGCAGAAGCTCAAAAGTGGCGCCGGCATTCGCCAAGACGTAGCGCCGACAGCGCCGCCGCATTGGCATCGCCACGCCCTCGGCGTCTCGGCCGCCCGCGCCCGAGCACGAACCATCGCCGATCATCTTGCGCACTTGAAGCTGCGCTTGCCGGCCAACCACTGCCGACAATAACACGAAGCCGCTACGCGCTTACCGCGCCGACGTCGGGCTGCCGGCCACAAGATGAAACCGACCGCTGCCGCGTCGCCGCCGGCGGCGCTGCAGACCTACCGCACGGCCGAGCGACATCGCTGATGCCGCTGCGGGCGACGCCGCCGCCATCGCTGAAGCGCCACGGCCGGCTTGTCGGCGACATCCGCAGTTGCCAGTGACGCCGCCACCGACGGCCGGCTCCCACGCTGGCACGCCTCTCCGCTGTTCGCGCCTTGCGGTAACATGTCCGCTGCGGCCGACGACGGCGATCGCCGTTGTTCGAAGCTTGCCACCGCGTCAAGCCCGCCAAACGCCGCGCCATCGGTTTCACCGGCCTCGTAAGGCCGTTGCTCCCAAATACCGGATCTATTCTTGCCGACTTTAAGTCCAATGACTCGTGGACTTGAAGCTTCATGATTCAATTTGGCTCAAACCAAACGCGGACATGATCAATTTCCAAACCAAATTGGATCGGTTGAGTGGTGCACGAGGGTGGGGGCAAGGGAAATTACCCCTTTGCCCCCTTTTATCATTTTCTTTTAATTGTTTTTCTTTCAAATCAATTAGAAATTCAGAAAATCAATTACAAATTTGCGTAAAATTCTGAAAATTACCAGGAAAATATGAAAAATATCCAGAAAAATCCTAGAAAATTGCGTAAAATTCTATGGCTTTGTTTTAATTTATCTTAGCCTTATTTTCTCAGATTCGTGAATATTTGCATTTATTTTTGCAATAATTGCCATGCATAGAATATCGGAAATTCCTGAGAATTTATTTTCCGAATTTATGAATTTATAAATTATGTCATATTGATATTTGCTGAAATTCAATTTCCTGTTGTAAAGTAATTCTGAAAATTGCTTGGAAATTAGCGTAAATTATGAAAAGTGCTAGGAAAATTCCGTAATATTTCATACGGCATTTTATGAGAAATCGAGTGGTTGGGATTTGATTTTGGTAATGAATAAACAGACATGAGACAATTGGTGTCTAGGAAAACACACATGAGGCTTGGTTCTTTAATTGGCACTTAAAGCGGAAGTGCTCCCTCCTCATGTGAGCCCTAGGGGTGCTGACTCGCCAAGAGTCGAATTGACAGAGATATTCGTTACCTGTTTTCGCTCCCAACCAACGAGAGTTACATAAGCATTACACCGCATTTAATTTATGTGGGATTCTTTTTTCCGTATTTATGAATATTTATGAATATGTGTATATATGAATTTTGCAGTTATGAATACTGTATTTATGAATCCTGCATTTATGAATCTCGCACTTATGAATTTTGCATTTATGAATTCCGTATTTATGAATCTCGCACTTATGAATTTTGCATTTATGAATTCCGTACTTATGAATCTTGTACTTATGAATTTTGCATTTATCTTTGTATATATGAATCTTGATATTATTGCTTTCTTTTAGTTTGCTGGAAACTCATGAGAATTCAATTATGCATTTTATTGAATCTAGCAGCCATTTCCTATTAGATTGCACGTAGTAATCTAATGGAAGAACCTTATGAATGTGCAAAGGTGTGGCATTATCTAATGTAAGTTTTTGAAGAACTGACATGAATTGTCAGAATTATCTCACATAGACATCAGATTGCATAATGAATAGTAAGCTCTCGAAGAGCATACTTTTTCTCATGAATAGAATTGCAATTTATTCTTTATTCCAAGATTCTTTATTTACAAGCAATTTTTGAATTACTTAGCCAATGTATGATTAGAATTATTTTTCTTTTCATCTAGAAATCGTAGCGCCCAATGGAGGAAATATGCATTGTTGATAGTGGCACAACAAATACCATCTTAAGAGAGTCGAAATACTTCCAGGCGATCACGAAGAACGCCGAAGGATTACGACTATCGCAGGAAGCGATACGCATATAATAGGCTCAGGAAGAGCCACAATTATATTGCCAATGGGTACAACTTTGGTAATTGAAGAAGCCCTCTTGTACCCTGAATCAACCCGCACTCTCTTAAGTTTCAAAGATATCCGCGCCAATGGGTTTCACGTAGAAACCAATGAAGAAAATGGCAAAGAACACTTGTGCATTGTGAAGCACGCGAATATGGAAAGATGGTACTAGAAAAATGTCCCTCATATGAACTGGGTTGTACTACACGAAAATCAATGCACACGCAAAGGTATACTTCTTTGAAGACTGCCTTTAGAAGCTCGAATTATTTGCTTTATGGCATTGTAGATTAGGTCATCCTGGTCTTAGATTGATGAGAAATATAGTTAACAACTCACAAGGTCATGGCATTAATGTTAAGAATTTCCGAATCACGAAGATTTTGTGTGCCATGCATGTGCCACCGGAAATTAATAACTAGACCCTCTGCTATGAAAGTGCAACATGAAATCTCTGCATTCTCGAACGCATTCAAGGGGATATTTATGGTCCGATTCAGCCCTTGTCGTGGCCGCTTCGATACTTTATGGTGCTCATTGATGCTTCCTCGAAATGGTCGCATACATGTTTGCTGTCAACAAGGAATCATGCATTCGCAAAGTTGATCTCGCAGATCATCATAATTAAGAATGCTTTTCCTGATCATCACGTGAAGTCCATTCGATTGGACAATGCCAGCGAATTTACTTCCAAGGCATTTTATGATTATTGTACAAAGAACGGAATAATTGTTGAGCACTGCATCGCACGCCCATACGCAAAATGGGCTAGTCAAGCACTAATAAAAAGGATTAAGTTCATTGCCGCATCGCTCTTGCAGAGTTGTAACTTGCCCAACACTTGTTGGGGACACGCAGCCTCGCACGCAAAGAAGACTCATCAATTATAGACCATCGGCCTACAACATCCATTCACCTATGCAACTAGTGCAAGGGGTCATCCGAAGATTTCCCATATTAGAAAATTTGGTTGTATGGTATATGTACCTATACCACCCCACAAATGGATCGCAATGGGCCCTCTCCGCAAGTCCGGGATATACGCTGGTTATGAGAGTGCATCCATAATCAGGTATTTGGAACCCATGACAGAGACTTACACACAGCCCGATTCGGCCGATTGCATCTTTGACGAGGACCATTTCCGTCATTAGGGGGAGAGAATCAACCATTGGATGAAAAATGCCGGAAATAGTATGGCATTCCATCGGGATCCCGCGCATGACCTCGCACTAATGAAGCAAATCAAGAAGTCCAGAAGATAATTGATTTGCGAGAATTTAGCAAATGAACTCGCCTGATCATTTTTGTGATCTCAAGAGCGTGGTTAAGTCGCATGTACCAGCAAGAAATGCACCAGAGAGGGTGGAAATACCAAAGAAAGCGTAAGGTATCCTCATCTTGTTCAGAGGCCTCAAAGAAAAAGAACAGAGATCTCGGCTTCTCAAACCCAAAGTACCCGAGACGCCTGGGAAAATCAAGAGAGGACTTACCACACCAATCACAAAAGTGCCCCAAAGCAAGAAGGGGAGCCGCTTGAGACTGGCACCGGAAAGAAGCCTCGTGAAAAGGCAATTTCAGATCTGAACCTTCCATTGGAAGAAGTCACGAAAATAATGTGTGCGCACACATTGGCGGAGAAAAACTAAAGGAACTTGCTCCTGGAATGGGAAATAGCAATGAAGAGCAAGTAGAAGTGCACGAAGCACCCCATGATGAAATGGCCATAAACTTTGTAATAACGGGAGAATCAATGAATAGAGCAACAACCAATGTCGATGCATACTTTGCAAAGAAGATTGCCACGATCATTAATCATGATCCCGAGCCCGCATCTCTCGCAGAGTGCAAGAAAAGGCTCGATTGGGAAGATTGGAAGAAGGCAATCATCGCAGAGTTAGTCTCTCCGAACAAAAGAGAGGTGTTTGGGCCTGTGTGCCGTGACGCCTCCCCATATAAACCCGTGAGGTCACAAATGGGTTTTTGTTCGCAAGAGAAACGAAAACAATGAAGTTGTAAGGTACAAGGCAAGGCTTGTCGCTCAAGGTTTCACTCAACGTCACGGGTTGATTATGAAGAAACCTATTCTCCTGGCCATGGGTGGAATTACCTTTAGATACTTGATCTCAATGGCGATCAACTTGAAGTTGAAAATGAAGCTAATGGATGTTGTCACAAAGATATTTGTATGGAAACTTGGATTCGGAGATATACATGAAAGTACCTAAGGTATCCCTATCCCGAACCAAGACAGAGCAAATGTAAACCTATACAAAGGTGAAATTGGAGAAATCACTGTATGGGCTAAAACAATCGGGGAAGAATGTGGTACAATCGTTTGAGTGACTTTCTCTCGCAAGAAAGGCTACACTTAACAAATGAAGATTGTCCATGTGTATTTATACAACGATCCACGAATGGATTTTGTATAATCTCCGCCTATGTAGATGACTTGAACATCATTGGGACTGATGAGGAAATTGAAGAAGCATGCACATACTTGAAATCTGAGTTTGAAATGAAAGACTTGGGTAAAACCAAGTTCTGTTTAGGCTTGCACTTGAACATGTCCAAGGCGGAATCTTGGTACACCAAGCATCCTACACGCAGAAAGTGTTGGAGAGATTTGGCTTTGAAAAGGCATACCCCGCAAAGACCCCAATGGCTCAAGGTCACTCCAAGCAGACCTAGACCCGTGCAGGCCTAAAGAAGAGGGGGAGGAAGTCCCGGGAGCGGAATTCCCATACTTGAGTGCAATTGGAGCGCCATGTACCTTGCGAATAGCACTAGGCCTGACATTGGCGTTCGCCGTGAATTTGCTAGCACTAAGATGCTGCGTAACCCACCAAAAGGCATTGGAAAGGGGTGAAGGACATCTTCCGTTACCTTCAAGGAAGCAAAGACCTCGGCTTGTTTTACAAAAGAAACAATGAATTGAATTTAGTTGGCTACGCCGATGCTGGGTACCTATCGGACCAAGATACCGGCAAGTCACAAATCGGGTATGTTTTCCTTTGCGGAGGAACGGCAATTTCTTGGAAGTCGTCTAAGGCAGACTCTTGTCTCGACGCCGACAAACCACTCGTAAATAATTGCCTTATATGAAGCATCTCGAATGTGCATGGCTTCGAAGAATGGTTCACCACATCCAGAAGTCATGTGGTTTGAACATGGAACAAACCCCCACTATTATCTATGAAGATAATGCAGCTTGTGTTGCTCAAGTGCAAATGGGATATGTGAAAAGCAATCTTACGAAGCATATCAACCCCAAGTTCTTTATGCCCATGAAATGCATAAGATGAACGAGATAAAGATCTTGATACTAAGTCGCGGTGAAAATCTCGCAGATTTATTCACTAAGTCACTCCCGGCATCTTCCTTTGAAAGATGTATTAGAGGAATCGGGATGATGAGACTTAGAGAAGTGCAGATTTCAGGGGGAGAATTTTCACATACTCCTACATAAATCTCGAACATGAAGTTTGAGTACCCAACGTGAATCTAGAAGATTAACATTGAAGTTTGGGTGGATTGTACTCTTTTCCTTAAGTAAGTTTTTCATTGAAGTTTTCTTACATAAGGTTTTTGATGAGGCAATCCGTGCAACACAGCAAGCGTGTGCTATGTACTCTTTCTCCAATTATTTTTCCCACTGGGTTTTTATGGAGTTTTAATGAGGCATATGCATCTCGCGGTGAAGAGTCCAAGGGGGAGTGTTAGGAAACTGATTCCGTATCCTATATGGACTCTTCCTTATCTCTAGCAGAACCGCTATATATAGGAGGCAGGGGCTACCCCTTTGTACATACAAGCATACAGAATAATAAAGCAGGCCCGTTCCTCCTCATATTGTGTCTCTCTTTCTTCCTGTCTATTCTCCAGTTTAGATCTATTAGGCAACCCCGGACTATTCGATAGCGAGGTTGTCTAACAGGATCCACTCCATCTAATTTTTAGCAGCTAACTATTAGCTGTATGGATCCAAACAGGCCCTTAGAAGATGAAAGATATACTTTGTGTTGGTGGTAATTAATAAATGCATATGGTTGAGAGAGAATAAAAAGGGGTATAGAAGAAAATGCCTCATTAAATCTACATGTAAGCCTTGTATTTGTGAACAAGATTCTTCAAAAAATAAATCTTATAAAAGTGAACGAAGAGAGTACAATATAAACTAGGGATCACATATATATTTTAAGGATCATGTTGATATCTAAAATAATATTTTTTTTTTTTGTGACCGGAGGAGTAACGAAAAGGGAGCTCGTGAGTTCATGGATTCATTCCAATCTCGTGGATGGCCTGAGAACCTGCGATGCATATAGCGAATAGCCAACAAATATCCACGACGCTTAAATGTCAGGTTTATTGACCGGCTGCAGATCGTCAGAGTGCGAACACGTACGTTTAACAGCTACGACCAAGATAAGACGAAATAAACGAGTATAAATAATATACTGCCCTATTTTGCACTCAAGGGTCCATGAAATAGGGCATTTTTTTTCGTAAGCAACACTGTTCCCAAAATGGAATGCAACTTCTGTCCCTCATAAATCATACTCTACTATTCTTCTCATGGTGTTACAAAGGTCAACCCCAAGTCGCCGGCCGGTGCTACTGCTGATCTCTATCACTAGCGACGAGTTAGCATGAAATCTATTATGTCAATGAAACCATGTTAAAAAAAGCCTTCGCGTTTATTTTGAGCAGATAGCAATTCCTAAAGAAGCTCCCAAGTTCATTCCGATAGACTAAAAATTCTCACATTAGTCTCAGTCAAAAAAGGAAAAAGATGTATGCTTTTTATTTAGGTGGGTCCAGCTTATAATATCGTCAATTAATAGCTGTTACAGTTGATAAAAAAAGCACATTTTTTTCTTTCGGAAACACAGTTTTAGTTTTAATAATAAGTACTAGAGATATCCTCCGGTATTAAACGTCGGAGAAAAGGGCCGTCGGGAGCACCCCCACGTGTCCTTTGCTCATTTTGCAAAAAAACCGCCTGTTTTCACGAATTATGTATAGGTCTCTGCGAATTTACGAATAGATCCTTTGCAATTTTCCGTGAGAGGAATTTTTTTTCCAGTTCGCGTTTAGGGCCTTCGTTCGTCGTTTTACGAAAAGAGGCTCCCGTTAAATACGAATCACGAATGAACCCTTTTCTAATTTTTTAGGACAGCGAACAGGTTCAAAAATATAACAAATAGGTCCACGCGCTTTACGTTCAGGTCATTTCTCCGTTTTGCCCGAAAAAAATGTTTTCGTTTCCCGTTTTTCCTCCGGAGCATGGGAAAAATGTTTTTGTTGGCAGTTTTTTCTTAAAAAAAAAATGGAAATTCGTTTTTCGTCCATCGTTTCTCCGTGTTTGTTGAAAAAAATATTTTCGTTGTCCGTTTTTTCTCCGATGCATGGAAAAAATGTTTACGTTGACTGTTTTTCCTCAGAAAAAAAAATGCAAATTCCATTTTTCGTTCAGGCTTTCTCTGTTTTTGCCAAAAAAAATGTTTTCGTAGCCCGTTTTTTCTTCGGATCTCAGGGAAAATGTTTCCGTGGTCCATTTTTCCTAAAAAAACACAAATTCGTTTTTCGTACACGCACGCGGCGTGCGCCACTTTAAAAAAGCCCATTTTCCATTCGGACTTCCTCCATTTTTGCCGGAAAAATATTTTCGTGGTTCGTTTTTTCTCCAGAGCCCCCCAAAATATGTTTTTGTGACCTATTTTTCTCTAAAAAAAGGCAAATTCGTTTTCCATTCACGCACGCGGCTTGGTCTCTACAGTTTCTCGAGCTTCTAAAATTTTTAAAGATACATCTAAGTCTATTTTTTCACCCAAAAAAAAATGCAAAGCCATTTTTCGTTTACGCGCACGGCGTGCGCCACGCTTACGGTCTAGTATAACATATGCAGGTCTATTTTCATGTATAACCATTTGACAATCGATGTTCATTATATCATGGAGGAGCAGAGGGAAAAGTACACAGATCCAACCATTTTTCTTAGTTCGTGTCGACATTTTGTCAACTCATTTCAACTATTCAGACTTTACTAGTCAAACAAATCCATGCTCATTCATCAAGGGATAGCCACGTATAGTATATTGCATTGTTTTTTCTCTGAGGCAAAGTGAATTGACGTACGAAATTTAGCCATGGAAAGTTCCTACCGGCTTCATGGGGGACATACCGGATTACCGGGTGAAACCATGAAAATAGCTAGACTGGAGTGAAAACGACTAGATTCTACTACATCCTCCCAAGTTCCAAGTTTCTATGCACCACATACACTGCCAATATAAGTTATATAAAATTTGAAATAAATAAAGTGATAAAAAATCACTATCTATTTTTCATTCGTATTTTAATATTTGTACAGCTTACTCTTTCAAAAAAAATATTTGTACAACTTTAAAATATAGAAGTACATAAGCACCTCTCTCTCTCTCTCTCTCTCTCCACGGTTTCGTATTAGCTTGACTGATTAAGAAAAAATAAAGAAGATGCATGGAAAGATAGGCTTGATTTTGTTCTAGAAGAACAATACTAGTCCGAGCTAGGCTCTACAAAAGTCCAAGTCCCCTCAAAATTGGGAATTATTGACGGAATGTCCTAACGTGGCATGGATCACTTGCCTCCCTGGTTTTGTTTCCACTCGTTTTGCAATTACATGCACTGTGATTAACAAAATTGCGTAGATATAATTACGAGTATATATTCTGCTTAAGTATACAACTGTTGTGGCAACGAAACTTAATAGTGGATACGCAAAATACCCGTTTCTTCTTTATAGACATAGAGCTTGAGAAACTAAAGATCACAGGCCACTTTAGAGAGAGATAGTTGGGGCTCTTTATACAGATCGATGTGGGGGATGGATATTTCTCATCCTGCCCCCTAATAATTAAAAAATAAGGGTATATTAGCAATATTTTAAATTGTTCATCCGCAGACTAACATAAAGCCCGAAACACATTCTTAATAGGCCTCCACACTATTTTGTCTTTAGTTTCGCTCTAAAGTCCCATTAGACCTTGTAGGCAGCCCACAACAACAGTCACACAAGCATGCACATTTTTTTTACCGGCTATTTAAAAAAAAAAGTCAGGCAGACCATTTTTTTTTTGTTTTGTTTTTTGAAACAAGAACTGTCACAGTATATACTTTGAAAGCAAATGTCTACCTATCTGACATACACGAACCGTCACATGACCTCCGCATATGGCCCGTGGCAATTTGTTGATAGTAATTAACATTAAGCAGATATCTTTGACTAGTATAAATATTCTTTGACTTCTCAAAGCACGAAAGATTCCATGTTCCATTGCAGCCACCGTAGCCATCGAGCTGAAGAGACGATACATTTGTCGTAGACCAAATTTTTCCCAGAGTTCCTGTGAATTCTTCCCAGAGTTCCTGTGAATTCTTCCCAGAGTTCATACTGCAGCGTGGATTTGATTTGCTTAATCAAGTTTGCGTGCTGATTGCTGGTCGATCTCATCTCTCGTCTGTGAGTCGCACTGCTTGCGAGTAGAAGATTTTGTAGGGCTTGCTACGTGATTTCCTGGAGTACGTACGTGCACAATGACGTTGTTGTCTCTGTGAACATGCTGGTGCTCGCGTGTGCGCTCACGGTGGGATCGAGAATTTCTAGGGTTTTTTACCGCTGCTACTTGTGTTGGTTCTTCGCTGATATCCTGGGTGGACGAAGTGTTGTTCTCCTGTTATTGTTTTCAACGGATTGTTTCTGTGAACGTTTGTTTTTCTCCAAAATTCCTCTAGAATGCGCATTCTAAATACTTTTCAATTTTCCAACCATTCCTTCTGCTTATTTTGCATCCGCCGTTCGTACTTTTCAAACGCTACCCCTCACCAGTCACCAACTCCCGATTCAGGCGATCCTGTCCTTTAAAGCATACGTGCGTGCGCCGGCCGCGCCGTGTACGTACGTACTGGGGCCGACGAGAACGTGTCGGGCGGCATGGCCGCGCCCGCCGAACCTGGAGCTGGCGGCCCCCTGAGATAAGAGAGGCGATGGACGCCGTCTTCGCGCTCGCGGCGGGGCCCCGGGCTCGCGTTCTGGAGCGCGCGGCGGCGCGCGTCCCCGGCTGCCTCTACGCCTGCCTCTGGGCGCCCGTGATCGCCGTGCTCCCATCCGAGTGCGTACATTTTTGGTCTTCCATTGATTCCTTCTGGTGTTTGCTCTTACGGCGTGCATTGGGCTGGGCAGCCATTTGTTCTGCTTGGACGCGTGGATCGGCAACGGAGGCGGCGGCCGCGGTGATCTCGTCCGGGCGATGTTCGAGGCGTACCGAGGAGAGCTCTGCGCTGTCGGACGCGGGTAACTAAAGGGTGCATGTTCCATTCATTGCAATTTCACTTCAGTTCTCAGATTCTGACGCTGATGAGCATGTATGTATGTAGTTGTGTGCCGGGTTGGGCGTACAAGGAGGGACGCGCATCCATGGAGCTGCCGGAGCCGGACCTGACGGCGTCGGCGTCGCTGCGGGTGCAGAAGCAGTTCTACCATGTCAGTATATATACTAATGTCATCTCGAAGATGCTAGATTTGGTATCTATTTCGTACTAAGCTTTGCGCATCGTTCTTGTTTTGTCCCAGGAAGCTGGCACAAAGGTACGTTTTGATGTACGGTTCATTGCTGCATCTATGCAATTGGACATGCATGGTTAAGCGAGGTGATGATGTGTTTGACGTGATCGCGCGCGGCAGACGGCGGTGTTCATGGGATGCGAGAGCGGGGAGATCGAGGTTGGCCTGTCGACTACATCGGCGGCGGGGGTGGCGGATCACGTGCAGCAGTCGCTCCTGGAGGAGCTCCTCCAGCTGCCGCCGACGCGGCCGTCCTCCTCGTCCTCCTCCCTGCTGTCGCTCTCCGTCGGGAGCCCGGAGTACACCTCGCTCATTCGCTCCATGGCGACGTCAGTCGCCGCGGCCGCCGCCGAGCCATCGACGCGACAACTGCAGCCGGCACCGGTGCTGGCGTCGCCGCTCCACGGCTTGCTCGCTCCGGTCTACGGGCCGCACGAATTCCCGAGCGCCGATGCCGACGCCGCCGCAATGGCGCAGGCAATCCTGGCGGTCATCTCCTCCCGTGATCCGTCGACCACCTCCGCCCCTCCACCGCCTCCATCTCCTCTGTGGCTGACCCGCCACGGCGCGCAGCGCACGTCCCCGAGATGGGCGACGGCGTTCAAGGCGTACAACACCGCGCTCTCGCCAAGGGCGCGACCGCGCCCGGGCGCGCCCGGGCAGAGGATGATCAAGATGGGCATCTCGCTCCTAGCGAGCGTGCATATGGCAATGCGCAACCGGGAGCTCGCCTCGGCGCACCACGATGAGGGCGTTGCGCCGCCGCCTCCGCTCACCAGCAGCCAACTGCACCACATGATCTCGGAGAGGCGCCGGCGCGAGCGGCTCAACGACAGCTTCCAGGCTCTCAGGGCACTGCTCCCTCCCGGATCAAAGGTACAACGAATCAAATCAAGCATCAAGCATCTCTCAATGCAAGCCTCTTTGCAACATGGCAAAGTTGTCGATTGTTAATTTGCTGTATCTATCTGCTTGGGGCAATTGTGATCATTCGTAGAAAGACAAAGCCAATGTTCTTGCCGACACGACAGAGTACATGAACAAGCTGATAGCCCAAGTGTCCGACCTCCAAGAGAAGAACAAGCAGCTCGAAGCACAGCTTCGCCTACAGCGCAGCGAGAGCCAGACCGCAAGCGACGACTCGTCGGAGAGGATACATGTCAATGTGACGACTGCCGCATCGACGTCGACATCGACACCTGATCAGCCTCGAGAGGTCAGCATAAGGGTGGCAGTGCGGGCGGAGTGCGACATGTCGGAGCTAGTGATCGCTTTGCTCGCGCGGCTGAAGGAGATGGGGCGTTTCGCCGTGTTGTCCGTGGACGTGTGGCAACGGAGCAGTGCCCTCGCAGAGGCCAGCCTAACGTTGCGAGTCACGGTACGACCTCTACTATGCTGTTCACTTTCCTTAATGGCGTAAGCACTAAGATGAACTGGTTAAACCCAAATAAACCGTAGTAGCATATGTCGATATCCTTATATGTGCGTGGAATACCTAAAGTTAGTGCACGCATTCATAATATTATCATCACATACAGACGTAATATGTCATAGATATTAAAATATGTGTCTTATATGCATATACAATACATAATTCTTATAGTATAAGGACCATTGGTGAAATAAAATACAACAAAAAATAGTGAAATAAACATCAAAGTCCAGTGGTATGTCCTAACCCAAAATATATCCACACGCAACCGACTAGATTAAACCCTATAAGAGCTCATCGTCGTATTCCCCAAAACCTATGCTAAACTATGAGTCGTTGTGGCTAGTGAATTCTTCATCCTCTGAATATCAACAAACAAGAATAAGTACATTTGTACTCATGTTCTCACATTGTACATAAAAATGATATTTATTCAACAATAACAATAAGTAGTAGATCTCGTAAACATAATTTGTAAAAAGCAGTCAACAACTATGTAAATAACAAGTATATGACATAGATATGAGTAAAACCACAATTCTCCATAATTGTGATCAATGATCCATTCCCTGCCATACCTGGCACAATATTTGTAACATGGTTATTAACTATTTTCGAACACAATTTTTTTTTGTTTAAAACCAAATCTCTCATGATTGTAACTTTTTAAAAAGATTTACAATTCGTAGAGGTGTACAATTTTACCCACAAGTCACGACCAACTCTTATTGCCAAGCTATTGACACACTTCTTTTGGTGTGCGGCAGAAGGATCATGATAAAACTGTTATATCACAGAGTCCTAACTTTGCACCAGCCGATGATGTTTAGCCTTCGCTATGGTGGCAGAAATAAAATTTACTCGTACATAGTAACCATGACAGTCCATCCCTATCATAGCCATTTCCCCCAACATTTTAGTGTGGGAACTTCTTTAAGCAAACATATCTAGAATGCGCGTACTACTTTGGCTTTTCAATGTGTAAAGCTAGACTTAGATAACTTAATTAATAGACAAAAACCACCCCATAAATAGTACTTGAGGTCGCACAGATGTGCAAGAACTTCCCCTACACTATGTACAAGTCCATCACTCTTATTTCAGTCTATCGAATTAACTCATCCGCATCAAAACTTAATTTTTAATTTTAATTTTATACCAAGATAACAGAGGTGACCCCTCTGGTTCATCATGACAAAAATTACCTTTTTTCGAACAAATGTTCCAACTGCTCAAATGTTCTTCCCATTTGTAAAGCATTGCTAAGCATGTGTATATATAGTCAAGTACGTATACCCAAGATTGACATTAGTTATTGTCTAACCCCTAATCTTATATATTTAAGGTTGTCCATTTATCAAGGAAAGTTCTATACAATAAGTAGGAATATCTACCAATACCTATAATATAGCTATTTTACTAAGAGTACATGCATGCATACATAAATTTATAAAATAAGTTAAATAATATGATCAATATGGTTAAAGGAGGTGCTTGGATTTACTTTGGATCAATAATGAAATCTCTAGAATGTCGGTGTCAAAACAATAATAAGAACCAGCCGAATGCAACAGAGCCCAAATTCAAATATTTTTTTGCAGATTTAGAAAGAGCGTGATTTTAGAAAATGATTTTATTTAATTTGGAATTTGTATACAAAAGTTATGAGCTTTTGAATTTAAATTGGATGAAAAATAGTTAAATTGAAAAGAGGGGGATGACATTGAAGGTGTATTTCCAAATATTACACCCTCCAGCAGAGAAGGCGTATTCTCTACTAAATTAAAAATGCATTTATTATTTTATGGTATTTTATTTTTATTTTACAAAGACTGGTAGGTGGGATCTCAGCATTTTTTATTTTTTATTTGAAAAGGACTAACAGGTGGAGTATGCATGTTAGTGACTCATCCTATAAATACTGGTTTGAGTTAAAACCTAAATAATTATTCTTAGTTGGCCCATATGTCGTAGACATATTTGTTTAAAACATGATTAGTTAAAATAATCTTAACCCTAATAATGTTTCTAACAACTGGGGCCCACATGTTAGTGACTTGCTACATAGGAAAGCGCTCGTGCCATTGTCAAGCTCACTCTCGAGCTCGCCGGCGGTGAGGTAGCTCACTCTCTAGCGGTTGGGATGGCTAGAGCGTGTAAGGAGGAGCTCGAGGAGGTGATAGTGGCCAGAGAGGTGGACGAAGACGGCGGCATGACGGCGTTGAACGGCAAAGCTTCTTGGGTCAGTGTGAGGCTAAGCAAGTGAGAGTAGTCGGGGGGGGGGGCAACCGGGTCATCATGTCAGGTAGCCGGGGTCTAGGTGAAGCTATAGCCACTAGAGCGAGGACCAATGATCACCGGAGGTGAGTCGATGATTTAAAACGCGGCAGTGGAGAATAGGGCAGTAGAAAGAAGTATGATTGACTATGACAGGCAAAAGTAAGTGGCGCAAATAGATCAGTGGCTCACCACGGTCACTTGGACGTGGTTGGAGGTGAATGGATGATGGTTAATGGCGACGGCAGCGGGAAGCTTCACGGTGATAGCCAAACACAAAGAAAGCTAGTGAAAATGAAGGTTACCATTAGCTTCGCTATATCATAGAGAAGCTAAAAAGGACCATGATTAAAGCTGAAACTCACCAGAAAGGAAGAGGTGACTCAGCAACAGTGGAGACCAGAGATGAAGAAGAAGAATAAGACACAGTTCCAGCGCTACACTGCATAATAGGCTACACCATCTTAGGGCATTTCAAGAGGAAGAAAAATGGCACAAGATGACACAGGTGTTGAGGCTAGAGCTCACTGGGAGATGACTTTGCTTCGGCGGAGCACTCACATCGGCGCTTGAGATGAAGGTGGTGTTTCGGGTTGCTTGGTGAGGGTGAGGTGCTGCAAGAGGGCAAAATGAGCTAGGCGTTAAACTGAGAAGCCAAAGTTCAAGATGAAGGGGCTTAAATAGGCATGGATTGGTGATTGTCTTTGTCGGCTTCCTCTCAGCTGTGAGCCAGATGCCCGAATTTCACGCTTATAGATACGCCTCGCAGGCGACATGGTGGTAGCATCAGATAGGGAGCTCGAGGCAAAGCGATAGGGCGAGTTGGTAGGCGGGTGAAGCGATAGGGTGAGCACGGGGGTGAAAAGATTCGGCGTAGTCATGGTAGGCACTTCGTTGAGGAAGAAGCCTGGCAAGTGAGCTATGGCTATCAGCGGGAGCAAAGAGAGAAGGCGTATCAACGAAATTGCGCCTCCATTCAGGAAAAACGGGAAAACAGATTGGGTTAAAAAGGATGATAACAACTGACATGTGGGGTCAACATATCAGTGAGAGAAAGGGCTGATGCATGGGCCAAGTTGTCAGTGAGACAGAGGAAAGATATTTGAAATTTGGTTTTTTAATTAGAATTCTTGTAAAAAAAATTAGGCATAGTTAAGTGGCTTAAAAAATTATGAAAAGTTTTGCGAATGTTTCTAATGTGGTATTGATGTTTGTGTAAAATTTCTAGAATTTCATCAAGCCTATATTTTTTATTATAAATTATTTTATAGAATCGGTTTTAATATCAAGTGTAGTATTTGATTTTGCAAAAAATAGCAACCTAATTCAAAAATTCACAAACATTTTTTGAGAGGCACTTAAGATCATACAGAACCTAAATAAAATACTCCCAAACTTTGCACAGTTTTGAATTTGAAAGTTAAAATTTAGGAACAACAGCTAGAAAATGAAAACAGTGTGTTCTTTAAGTGCAGAAAATTCTAGAAAAGCCAGAAAATTTTGAGAATTCATAGTAAATACAGACAAATAATTTAGCAAATTAATATTTAAATTGTGGCAAATGTTGTCATTGTACATCTGCAGATGTTCGCAATAGTACGGTCAAATAATTTAGCGGTTGACTTGAATGGGGTATACCATTGATTTTGTTCTAAAGAGGAAAGAAAGGGGAAGATTGCATGTGCTTGACCTGGGTTGGAAGATCCTATATAAAATCTTTGAAATGTCTTGAGAAAAGACTAGCTCAGGTTTGGAGTACGTAGCTAGCTAGTACTTGCCTTAATCAAAATCGTAGACCACATAGGTCTAATTAATACTTAATTAACCGAGCTGTTTGAATTAGCCATAGAAAACACGACTCGTTTGGTCAATTAGGAACTCATATATAGTAGAATACTTGAATTACACACGTTCCAACTTCAAGCTTCCATGGCTATGAACCTATATGAATGAGACTATAAATATGACTCTGTTGTCATGCTCTGTTCGATCGAAGTAAAAAAAAAAGTTCTCTTCACGTATGTTGTTGGCAACATGGAAATCTTAAAGAGAGTGACTAGGGAACGGTATACCGTTGCAACGGTATAGCCGTGAAACTTATGAAACTTATCAGTTTCAGTGCTGGTTTCATGAGTTTCAGTGTTTAGTTTCATCAGTTTCATGTTTTATCAGTTTTTAGTGCTAAGTTTCATGAGTTTCAGTGCAAAAAATCATAAGTTTCATGAGTTTCAGAGGTATACCGTTGCAACGGTATACCGTTTTTTAGTTTTTCTGATCTTAAATCACCATTTTAAAACTACAAGTGACGGTCTCCTGAAGCAATCGATTAGTTTTTCGATTCTGCTAACTTTGACCCTTTTCTTGTTCTTTTAGCCATCTAAAAGATGCTTGCTTGATGCAATATTTTCAAGATAGCATCTACTACACTTTCCTTGTCTCATCTTTTTGACGCTGACAACGTCTAGTATATGGTGATCGATGAGAAGTTTCGACTAATTGGCATTACTGAAAAGTAAATACGAGATACATTTATATTGGTCAAAATACTTACTCATGAAGCTACTAACTAAAGGGTACTTGTCAAATACTGCTGTAGGCTGGCGACGTCCTCGACGAGACATCGCTGAAGGAAGCTGTGACGAAGGTTGTCGAGGACGCAGCGATGAACCCGCCGGCACATCCGCCGGAGTCGCCATAGGTCGGGCCCGTGGCGCCGGAGGTTTTTGCTCGCTGGCACGTCAATTTTGACCGAATCAGGGAGGGTGAGATGAACTTTAGAAGGCAGGAAAGGGCTGTTTGGTGGCAATGGTTTGCCTGTTTTTCTTCAGTCCTTGACATGAGATTGATTAGGACATGGCTCTGGTAGTGGTGGCTGGTGAGATCAGGATTCACGAAAGAGAGATCTGCGTAGCCCGGATTTGTTAGGAATTTAGCATGGTATATGTGATGACAAATACTGTAGCGTAGCTTACCGGCTGTTGCTTGCAGATGTTATACGTCTTTTTTTACATGAAATAGATTGGTCTTTTGCTTTTGGGCTAACAACAAGTTAATTAGTCTCGCTCTCTCTCTATATATATATCCGTAAATCATTGGTGAGATAGCCTACAATAATTAAATCAGAAAAACAAAACCCCTATAAGTGATTATCTGTTTGCCTCAATAAAGTGAGAGAGGGTGTAGGATCGATATATACTAATATAGCAATCAGAGGGGGTGAATGATTGCGCAGAAGCTAAAATCAAATTTTCGATCTACTAAAAATTCACCCCAATTCGGAATCAAATAATTGCTTCGGTTTCATGCAAAAATAGATTGACAGATGTTCGGTAAAACGCTAATTCCCAGAGATCTAGCCGTCGGATTGACCTAAAATTTTAACACAAGAAACTAGATTCCAATACGCATCAAACAAAAATAGAATCAGCCCGATCGGACTTACGAATCAAAAGTTATAAGCTTCACAAGTTAACTATATCAATAATGACGCGAATTGATTAAACCCTAATTTCGTGATTAAACAAAATATACAAAGAATTAACCAATCAAACTTTTTAGATCACTAACTTGATGCCCTAGGAAGATTTGCAATAGATCTAATCAAAATTATGATGGTGGAAAATGAATCAATCTAGAGCAATTAATCTAAGAACATGAAAGAACAATGACCGATAGATTAGTACTATGATTGAATCTAAGTGGGATAGGTGCTTTCAATCTGTTACCTCTCGTGAGAAATCAACAATGCTACTTGCAAGATTAGTCAATGCATACATCAACCTACCTTTTCTTTTCTATTGATGCACGTACAAACCTCTTTTCTTTCCTCGCTCAACAACTAGAAGTTGCTCTCGCTTTTGTTGCTTTGCACCACTACCTGATGTTAGGAGCTCTTGTATTGTGCCACGAATCAAACTTCCCACAAACACTAGCAGCTAGTTGGCTGTTTGGTTGCCTTCTCAGCTCAGCCAGGCTGTATGAGCTCAGCCAGGCTGGTGGAAGTCAGGCTGAGTGGATGTAAGGAGATGTTGTTTGGTTTGTCGTATGAGGTTAGACAGGCTGCACAGAGATGTTGCTTGGTTGGCTGCACTGGAATGAAAGTGTGATAGGCAAATTCAAGAAAAGGGATGAAACAAATTTTAAAAATACTAAAAAATCAATAATTTCACAAACGAAAATAAAAAGTTTTAAAATATATTCTAGAAAATCAATAAATTAAAAAACTAAAATTTTAATCTTTTGAAATTTATATAGCAAGTATGGTCTAGTTTTGTTCGAAAAAATATCAGGAACACATAGGTGAAATCGATTCGTTGATCGGAGATGTTAATCAAAAGATATAGCAAAGAAAAGAAGAAAACTATATAGTAAATGCTGATATCAGCATGCATACATGGCTCAGCAGAGCCTGGCTCTGGGGAAACGGTGGATTTTCTCGTTTCCCTGGAGCCAGGCTGAAAGGGGTGTTTTGCATCTGTAGAGCCAGGCTGAGTTGAATAAGAAGACAACCAAACACCCATCTTTTGCATCTGCAGATGCAAATCTCTTTAGATGCAGCCAACCAAACAGCCCATAGAACTCACAACGTGTGCGCTGCCTCGCCTCGCTTGTATCCCGTCCTGAGCCAGGAACTTGACGTCTCCCTTTATTCTGATGCAGCGACGCGTGGTGTTCGGAACAGCCAACGCCTTGGCATGCTAATGCGGTCGCCGACGCTCTACTTTTCTTTGATCGGATTCGATTGACGCTTTGACCAACTCTGCCTCGAATTTGACAAAAAGCACTGATACGCCGATGAAGCCAACGTTGATCTTAGAATTTTTTTTCGTGTGTGCGGCTATGAAGAAAAGTAGTTTTAATTTCTTTTTGTCTAGTCTGGTTACAATACTCCAAAACAAAAGAGTACAAACCCTAATCCACAGCACTGGCTCAATAATAAACAGAGGACACCTCCCCCTATTTATAATGAGCAATCCTAAAGAGTTCGTATACAGATACATGCATGCATATCCACCTGGCCCAACATGGCCCAATACATGCAAGCTACCCCAAACGATTACAACTGCACACGTACGGCCCACCTGCCGCACTCACGTGACTAACTAGACTTCACGTGCACCGTTCTCTAGCCCAAACGTCCCGCATGACATCCTCGACCACTAGAACCTCGATTCCTCCCTGAACCTAGTCCCGAACCTCAGTTCCTCCATGAACCTAGTTCCAGCCCCGTCACCGACCACGTTCGACCTCAAGCAACACCTGCACATGAACAAACACAAAACCGTGTACGAGCACAAGTCCATGACTTGACTCAAGATCAATCCATGCAACCACTCACACAAGCACATTGCATCAAGCAAAACAATTACCATGCTATCACAAGCATATTAAATAATTATCTGAAACAGCACATGCACCACACATGCCATGATCACAAACACTTTGCAATACCAAATCCATCACTAAGCCAATTTTTCATCACATGATTTCACAGAGGGGAAAAGATCTTCTGGGTCCATCGGCTGGCCCACGTTTAATTATAATGGTGATGATCTGTTTGCCTTAATAAAGTGAAAGTCCTTAGTATAACTGAATGTCACAGAGTTTAAAGCCTATCGTCCAATATATAGATTAAGGGTGTGTTTGGTTGGTGGGATGAGGTTGAATGGTGATTTTGTACTATTTAGTTCCATTATGTTGGGTGAATTGGATGGTTCGGTATCTATATTTCTTAAATTTGTATCCCACCATTCAGGATGGTATGGTTCCATTCAAACAACCAAACATATAGATAATTTTTTTAAAATTATCTTATACATATACCACTTAGTACAAATAACCAAACGCACCTTAAGAAAAGTCTCACAAGAAAAACAAGATTAGACTACCCAACTCCCTAACCCTAAGCCTGTGTACGAAAGGGAAAAAAGCAAACCCTTAGAGAGACTTTTAAATATCTTCAGAAGGTATCAAAATTTGAGACTTTTTAATATCCTTTAGATGTACTAAAATTTATATTGAGGTTGTTGGAGGAATACCTAACACCTCTTCTTAAGACTGTCTCTACCCTAATTCCAAAGGGTTGCCGCGCGGGCTCTACGCCTTCAGCAAACCACTGCAGGTGGTGGGAGCTTTATCATCAAAGGTCAAAGCTATTAGAGGGCGTGTACATCCCTGATGGGTTCCACAAGACAAGCGGGCCTCGCCAACCCAAGAATATACCTTAAAGAACATGGAGGCCATTCGTTATATGGTCCGACATATACAGTGCAATCGGCGACTAACTATATAATATACAGATTAAGGAATTACAATTATGCCTAGAAAAGATAATAATACCCCTCACATATACTTATAGGTTAGCTATTTCTATGAGGGGTGTTTTACCCATTTGTACATGCCCAAAACCTATAAATACCCTATGTATCCCTCATTTGTAACTTGAGCTCTCTTTAGCAATAAAATAGCACATTCAAACTGATGAGTTCTTGGGGACCTGCTTCTCAGAGTCAACCAACCCATTGACATCCTCTCGAATCCTGAACTTGTATAAATATCCGTATCATTTTACTCTCGTGGATGATGGCATGTTAAACGGCCGACGTCTACCCTCTCACTTGTGTTTGGGTTTCATACTTGCAACAAAGATATTATGAATTCGGCTCATGCGGCCGTTCAGCCCAAACGAGCGCGCGGGGCGAGGCCCACTTTGTCGGCCCACGCAGCGAGGGAAGGAAAGGGGGGAGGCGAGCGACCTGGCAAGCCGGCCGGCGCAGGCGAGCGGCGGTAGCGGCGACGGACTTCGGTGGCGGCGGTCTTTGGGCCGCGACGGCCGGCCGGAGGCGGCTTTATATAGCCGCGAACGAGGCGGTTCGCCGGCGGCGCGAGCGGCAGGTAGTGGCGTGTCGGTGTCCACGGTGGGCGGCCGGGGCACAGCGACGGTGCGATAACGGGGTTCGCGAGCGGCAGCGATGCGACGAGGCGAGGCAGGCGCAGGCGCCGTGGTCGAGGGCGACAGGTCACACGGGCTGCTGGGCCGCGAGTGGCCGGCTGGGCCGAGGGGCAGCAGGCCAAAGGCCCAAGGCAAAGAGGAAATGACCCAAGGCCAAAACGAAGAAAACCAAATTCAAACCGAATTTCGAATAAAAGCCAATTGAATCCAAATTCAAACTTTTAAATAGTTTGAAAATTTGAGGTTGTTTCAATTATAAGGTCAAATTAACATCGATACTGATATCATCCTCCATTAGGAAGTGTTAATGTCGAGGGTGACCACCGGTGTCGCACCAGTGTAGCTTCTCTCGCCATCACCCTACCTTAGCTTCCCCCTTTCTTCCTTGTCCAGAACACCTTTTCAAGTATGACACAAACAGTGACATTTCCGATGATATCATGAATTGACAGTGACTTCTTTTTCAATGGGAAAGGATGGTGTTGGTAATGAAAGTTAGCCACCGCAATGCCAAAGGAAGCTTTGCTCCAGTAGAGCTGCAGGGTTAGATCAAGATTGGACTGGCTTCATTGAAGCAGTTTGCATCACAGAATGAGTGCAAAACTGGACATCAGAAGCTGCAAACCACATCCAGATACCGATGCCATTGCCAAATCATTAGTGCACATCAATTTTATGGCAAATAATCAAATCTCTCATTGAGAAATCTCCTCTGCTCTACGTCCGCTGCAAACATCCAAGTAGTGGGTTTGTGCCGTGCTCTATATTCGTTGACAACTTGATATTTTAATTATGCGAGTCAAACAGGCCTTGTATCATGTAACAGAACTCTTTTCTGGCATACATGTTGTCATCACCATAGCAGTATAAACTTCCTATAAACAAGATATATACATACAGTACATGTGTGCTTCAGACTCAAAACACTCATCACAAGAACTTGTTTAACCGAGCTGGCCACCTAGTTCTATCAAGTTTTTCTTTGAGAGATTGATAATCGAATCTGCTATTACTCGAGCACTAGACTTCATATAGCCTCCTGAGATGGGGGAAGAGATGGAAAGTGTGCATAGGAATACAGCATTAGTGGCTGTGTGATTAGCGGAACAAACAATCAAATGCAGGGGAAGTACTTACCTGATGTCAACATGAGTAGAGGAATGTTTTGATCTTCCGCATACCTAAACACCTTCTCATCTCTGATCACCACACCCTCAGGACTTACCTGGAATGTGGGGAAAAACATGTTGGATTCAGCAGCATAGCACCTATTGGTGCAGGGTACACAAGAAAAACAAGGGCTACAGGTTGTTTATAAACTAGTGTTTCTAATATTTCTGTGCATGATTAAGATTCTACATTATGATGATATCATGAAGGCATTTTCTGCTGGGTGCAGAATACAGTGCTGCACTGAAACGTTACTTATGTGCCTGATCGATGTGAAAAATATAATAGAGGTGATCACGAAAGTACCTTCAAGCTGCCCAATGGATCACCGTCAAGGATATCTGTCCCAGCATTATATACAATCAACTGGGGCTGAAATCTACTTTTTGCGACCTGCAAACGACATGCTCCAAGAGTAAATGAAAATAACAAGTTTGTAAAAACAATTATATTTATAATCAGCAAGAGCAGATGGTTCCAAGTGCAACAAGTCTGCAAACATATGGGGAACAACAAGTATGTGTCCGACTTCCATGTGCATTAAGTTGGCAACTTGGCATTATGGAGAAAAGCAATGTTATCAATACAGCATTGGGCATGATCATTTCCTCATGATAAGGTAGAATTATAAATCATGTTACCCAAGTGCACAACCTACGTTGAAGTAGTTGAACATTGATGCAGAGAACTTATTTAACACCATGGATGCACGCATTTCATGAAATCACATGCTATAATGGTATAATAAAAATCACTTTTATGTCCAGGTTATTAAAAGTTCAGAACATATGTCATGCAGAATATGACACCTCAAATATCATATCTGACCTAATAAATCTCCTTAAAAATTGCACAGGGTACAGAAAAATTTCATATAGCACCGCAAATTTTGCAAGCATCCCATCCTGAAAAGTTAAAAGTGTAAAGGTACCTTGAGAGCCTTGTCAAGTTGATCCAAGTAGTCATCCGTTTTTGTCCCACTCTATAATGCACAATCACATAATGAGAAACTTACATGAAAAACAAGAGAACAAATAACCAAGAAGATACAAGATGCAACTTACAGTTAACTCGACTTTTTGATCAATATACCGCTTAGCAACATGATCCTAGAATAAAGTCAAGTCAGTTTACATAGAAATAAGAATATAGCTGTTATTAAACAAAACTGAATGATAATATCAAGGACTGAACAAGAAGTTGGTGATACTTTACACGACAGACTATAATAATTGAACAACTACATATTGTATAAATAAACAGTAAAACAATGATTATAGCATACACAGCTGGAATTGATGTTTTTCAGTTTTGATATATGCCCAGTTACGTCATCTAAACAGGATAAACAACAAGGTGTCTTCCAAAAGATGGCTTGGACTATAAGTTTATGGGGTTCAGAACAAAACTTATGCTCAACTACCAAGACATGGTGAAAATCTAGGCAAGTAACCTCTACAACATAAGCAACCCAGAATCACGTATTTCACAATGATAATCAGAGTATAACCAGCAGAAGGAAAAAAGCCACATGTTGTGCAGATGGAAGCAGAACTCCAGACGTAATTCTTACAAAGGGATATATTCCAGCATTGTACATGTCCAAAGTGTAAACCCTTCCTGCAAGTGAAAAACTGGCATCATAATGACATATATAATGAACAGAAAATGTCCAGAAAAAATAGATAAAAGTCCATACCATCATTAGCAAAATCCTTTTCATGGCCATTTCCTTGGTGGGCATCCAGATCTATGATCATTACTCTGCAAGTGTTTTAAGAAGGATAGGTACTTATAAAGCTAAATTTGTTAGTTTGCATCCTTGCATGGCACTGCCAGCACATGTTGTAATTGGCAAAGCATAGTGCTTGTTAAGATGCCAACAAGGCAACAAACATCGCAATCTTCCTACGGGAGAAAGCGGGATTGACATGACAGAGGATGCCCAGCAATATGGATAGTTTACATAATGCATTCACAATTGTGCAGGCAAGCACATACTTTATATAAGCCACACAAACATTTCCAGAAACTAAAGGGATATATTTGCTATAGTTACAATCCTGTCGGTTAAGGGTTTCTTACCTTGAAATATTTAGACGGACAAAGGCAAACTGAATGCAGAGAGAAATATCAGCATATGCACAAAATCCACCCCCTTCCTCCGCCGAGCAATGGTGAAATCCTCCACCAACATTAATGGCCCATCCTCTCTCAAGAGCAAGTTTGGCCGACAGAATGGACCCGCCCACCTAAGGAAAGAAAATTAGCTTATCATATACCCTATGCAGCTGTGAGCACAAAGCACAAGACATCACCTGCTTCCGGAAAGGGTACAGTAGCTTTTGCTGCACAAGCCAGTTAGGAAGAAGGGACACAGGAGGAACCTAAGATAAAACATCTCATTAGCTAACCACACCGTATAATTTTCGACCAATCAGGCCAATTCCACTTCCTCTGAGCAATTAATACCTCTACTATGGAGGCAACCTTTAGGCTGCTCTTGAGGCTGTTCAAGAATGACTCCGAGTGCACCTGGTTAAGCAAGCCACGAAAGAAGCTTAGAGCAAATAGCTGGAATCAGGCCGAAACACACTGAAAGTCAAAGTCTGCACCAAGCGAAAAACATGTTCTTGGTTCTTGGCCCTCACCACTAGTAAATCTTCCTTGGAGGCTTCCAATGGCTCCACCACTCGGATCTTCTCTAGGTGCCCTTCTTTGGTGAGGAACTTGCATATGCGGCCCCATTTGGAGGAATCAAACGGGTGCCTGCACAAGATGTTGCACGTGCAGTGTAAAACACAGCCGATGCATGTCTATGTAGGTACACGGATGGATAGGCAGCAGCTCACAGCTTCTCGATTCCGAGGAAGGCGATGTCGTACGCCGGCGAGTAGACCACCGGAGCCTGCGAGAAACAACACGATTGAGACACGAGATAAACAGCTCGTCGGAGTTTCATGTGGAAGAAACGGTTTTGCGCCCGCTCCTTGGAAAGGAGGGATTTTTCGCGAGTGACCTTGGAGCCGGGGACGTCGAAGTAGAGCTTGCTGGAGAGGATGCGGTTGCGGCGGAGGAGCTCCGCCGGGATGGCCGGCGACGAGGAGGGGGCGGAGGAGTCCATCCGCCGGCAGGAGGAGAGGGCTCGGGTAGGGTTTGGGAGGAGACGGATGGTCGCGGTGTATGCGAGCTCTTGCCGCGAGAAGACGAAATTGTTCGCTCACTTGCCGCGGAGAAGAGGAACGGTCACGGTGCCGGGGCCCGGGGCTCGAGAGAATTCCGTGCGGTGATTTTTGCGAGGCGGTACTTTGTAGTTTGCATAATTACCTTTCCCCCCCCCCCCCTTCGTTTACCTCATACATGACAGTTTTCCATAGGAAACAGAGGAAGCGTCATTGTCACATATTCAATTATTCTTTGGTATCGTAGAGGTTAAAGTTTAAAAAACGAGTTACAGATAGAGTACTATTAAGAACAATATTTTAAGAGGAGTATTTTTATACGTTACATAAATATTAAAACATGAATGAAGGGTAGATAGTGATTACTTACCCTTTCGCTTGCGTTAAAATTTGTACAATTTGTATTGGAAGGGAAAGCATAGAAGCACAGCTCATATCTTAATCATTGTATCTAAGAATTACATTGAATGAGCTTTATCAACATATTGCTAATCTATATTATATCATTGTTTCGATGAGTTGACACTTGACACACCTTACCGTTAACAAAGAAAAACGAACAATACATACTATTCATACTCACACATGTACCTACGACAATTGAGAATTCATCCTATCCTAGAACAACATATTCTAACACCGCCCATTTATGATGAAATTGGACAAGTAAAAGAGCAGCTCGATAATTGGTTGCTCTAGCTGTATTTTTTTTTTCCATCCAAAATTACAGCGAGGGGACCCAAACAAATTTTACGTCCTGTACAAGCTGTATTAGATGAGAGGAACCAAAATGCAAGGGCAACAAAACAAACGGCGTGTAACTGCAAAAAATACTCTCAGTTCCACCGAGGAGAGAGTGGCTCGTCTCCACCGCTTCCATGGCGATCTCGAGGCCCCGAAGCCGCGGCGTCCCCCTCCTCCCGCTCCTCCTCCTCCTCCTCCTCCTCCTCGCCCTGCTCATCTACTCCGGTACGACCCCGCCACTTCTCCTCCTCCTCTCGATTCCTGCAAGGTTGCAACTGACACTTCCCCATCCAATCTGCGGCCGTTCTTGCCAGTATCTAGGCTTCAGTCGAGCTGGGCGCCGGAGGGGGCCCTGAACCTGCCGCCGTCCGCCGCGATGAAGCGGCCCGATCGCCTCGTGCTCGGCCCCGCCTCTGGCCAGGGCCGCCCCGACCGCCTCCAGTGCCAAGGTCTAGACCCTTTCGTTTCCGTGTAGTTTCCATCCGTTTCTTGCATTGTGATTTGTGGGTGTTGTGCTGCTGGGTTTAGGGATTTTATAGGGTAGTGCGTGGAGTTCGGAAATGGAGCTACCTGCTTGAAATGCAGTGACATTTTTTTGTTCAAAGAATCAAGAATGGATGTGTGATCCCTGGGCTCGTCCTTGATTAGATGACTCTGTTCTTGGTCTCTGCTCTTTCTGTCATACTGTCTTGACTATTGCATAGCACGGATGTGCATTCTGTTACTGTTACAATCTTCTAATCCCTTGTTCTCTGGTATTGTTTGTGTTAGCAATTAGCACTAGCACATCTGCATCTAGCGCAAGAAAGAAAGGAGACAAAGTTAAGGATCAAAGATAGAATTCAGTAAATCCATTGCTTAGAGAAACATTTCTTTTTGTGGTATTTTATCTTGAAATGAGTAAATAGCCAGTTGACTGCATCATGTGCCTTCTCAAAAACCATGTTTCAGATAAATCTGGAATGGTGTGGATGCACTTAGATCTGCCGAAAGTTGTACATAATATGCACTCTTTTGGTGATGATAGTTTGAATTGGAGTGTAAACGGCGGGCAAGGATAGATTAAATTACGGTGTAAATGGAGGGGCAAGGATGTTAAGAACTTAGGATCTTTTAAGTGATTTTCTGCGCTTTCAGGAAGTGAGTTAAGCAAATCAGTGTTGTGAGAGGTGGGAGGACATGTGTTACTGAGTAATGAATACACTGTTCATATGGAAGCTAGTGATTCCAAATTCCTCTAGTTGCATATGCTAAATCTGATTGTACTTTTTGGAATGCAGTAAGTAGCTGTGGACAATGGCTGGTCTTGGCTCAGGCCTCAATGGCCTAGTGCCATGGTTGTGGTGGAACAGTGGAGATGAGAAGGAGAATAAGAGTAGTGTTAGCATAGTCTATAATAGGCAGGGCCCTTGCTATCTTTGGCAAGCCCTCTTTGGGTTTAGGCAGGTGCGGCTGCACAAGGGATGCGCCTCCTCCCTGTTTGGTTAATTGGTTATAATAGGCAAGGATCTTCCTGATTAGGTTGTTTCCTATTTCCGTGGACATCCTTGCCTATATGTACGTGAGCCTTTGCTCCCCATTAATCTATTCATTATTCTCCCAAACCTTTCTCTCTTTCATGGTATCACGAGTCCGGGTTACCTTGCCCTAAGCCTTGGCCGGCCTCCTGCCAGTCTTTGCGTCATGCCGATTCCCAGGCGCCTCGCCCCAAGGGTGACCTCGCGAGGATGCCGCCATGTGATCTCTCGCCATGTTGGCGCCTCGCCTCGATCCCTCCGCCTTCTCTCTTGATCTTCTCGTTCTTTGCGCGCTTTGCCAAGGAGAAGGCCGGCGTCGGCATACGCGCCGGAGGCGTATGAGCGAGCCCTTGCCGTGTCGCCCAAGCGAGGAGGACGCCAGCCTTCTTGCCGGGCCGGGCCGCGCCTCGCAGCGCCAACAAGGAAGCGGGCGGCCCTGCCGGCTTCTTGCCACGGCCATCAAGCCCGCCTCCGCCTCCGTGGAGCAGGCCGATCTCCACGCCGCCATGCTCTGCAGAGGCTGCAGCCCTCCTCAACCTTCACGCCCGGCGTCGCCGTCAACAATATCCTGAGTCTCGTCCACATCGCCCTCGGCGTCGACTCGGTAATTACTGCCGTTGGCGCGATCGCTTTCTTCGACCCTTGGCAAGTTCTCTCTCCAGGATCACGTCCAACTCGACTCTTCGCTCCTCCACGATTGGGAGCGGATGAATTGTGTGGTGAAGTCACGGATCCTCAGTCCTCACCGACAACCTCGCCGACGTCGTTTCCTCCAGGGCTCCACCGCCAGGCCACCTGGCTCATTGCCGAGTCGGTTCGGGGAACCGCGAGGCGAAGCCATCCGGCTTGAGACAAGGTTCCGCACCTTCGCCCAGCGATCTCCCCGCCGAGTATCGTCGCGATCTCAAGAAGATGGCCGAGGACCTCGGCAAGATCGGGCGAGGTCATCACCGTCGCACTCGCCCGAACGCGTCATCCGCGGTCTCAACGAAGCGCCACCCACGTCGGCGCTCTTCTTCGTCGCGCCGACCATTCCCGACGTTCCTTGACGCTGCGGCGACCTATACTGGAGGAACTCACCATGGAGGCCCGGAGACGGCCCGGCCGCCGCTCTTGCCGCCACCACCCAACCAAACCAGCGCCTCTCAAAGACGCCAAAGAATAACTCCGTGGGCCGGGACTGCAACGGTTTCCAGAACTACAACCGCCGAAGAAGCGGCGGCGGCAAGGGCAAAGAGAATACCAAAGAAGAAGGCAGTCGGCGCCAACTGTATAACAGCAGGGTGGCACTCCCAAAGCCGCCACTCCTCCCGGTGGGTGGCCAACGTTCTACAACCCGTGGACAGGGACCATCCAGATGTGGCCTGGCCCCCGTCCCCCCCTGGCGCCTATTCCCCAGCCGCGCCATCCGCAAAGAAGACGCTCGCCAGCGGCACAAGAAGAAATGCCAAGACTCGCCGCTCTGAGACGCCCCGGCCATTGGGGCGACCACCTACTATGACCCCTGGCCGGCCTCCTCGGGATCGCCAGCCGTTGGCCTCCGCTCAAAGACGACGACTCTGAACCCCCCTGCAACCAACGAGTGGAACTTCGACTCAGGTGCTTCTTCTCACATGACATCTACTCCCACCTGTCTTTCACAAACCTTTTCCCGGGTATCCTCGCTTCCTTCTTCCATTATTGTCGGTAATGGCTCCATGATCCCTGTCACTGCCACTGGCACCGCAGAGTTACCTCACTCTCTACGCCTTCATAATGTGCTTGTTTCTCCTCAGATTATTAAGAATCTTATCTCTGTTCGCCAATTCACTACCGATAATAACTGTTCCATTGAGTTTGACCCTGCTGGTTGTTCTGTGAAGGACCTCAATTCCAGGAACGTGATCGTCAGGTGCAATAGCTCCGGGCCGCTATACCCCCTGCGCTTTGCTCCAGCACACTCCCTTGTCGCCAAAATCACCTCTCCACTGTGGCATCGTCGGCTCGGCCACCCCGGTCATGAGGCTTTAGCAAAGCTTGCATCTCGTGTCTCGTGTCAGATAGAGGATTGCTCCCATTTATGTCATGCTTGTCAGTTAGGGCGTCATGTTCGTCTGCCCTTCCACGTGTCCGCGTCTCGCGCGTCCAATAAATTTGATCTCCTACATTGTGATCTCTGGACTTCTCCAGTTGTCAGTGTGTCTGGATATAAATATTATTTGGTCATTCTTGATGATTGCACTCATTATTTATGGACTTTTCCTCTTCGTGTTAAATCTGACACTTTTAGCACGATCGCCAACTTCGTTGCTTACGCATCCACCCAGTTTGGCGCCTCTGTCAAGGCCGTTCAGTGCGACAACGGGCGCGAGTTTGACAACTCCAGCGCTCGCACTTTCTTCCTCTCCAGGGGCATTCACCTGCGCATGTCTTGCCCCTACACCTCGTCCCAGAACGGTAAAGCTGAACGTATTATTCGCTCCATCAATAATGCTTTGTTCGCTCCATCTTTGTTTCAGCCTCCATGCCTCCCTCCCATCGGGTTGAGGCTCTCTCCACCGCCACAGCCTTTGCTTAACATCTCGCCAACCAAGACTCTCGCTTTCTCTACGCCGCACCTAGCCCTATATGGCTCCCCGCCGGCGTACGATCATCTTAGAGTCTTTGGCTGCAAGTGTTATCCAAACTGCCTCGCAATGACCCACTCACAAACTCGCTCCTGTGTCACCTGCGTCTTCCTTGGTTACTCTAACCACCATAAAGGATACCGCTGTCTTGACCTCTCTTCCAATCGCATCATCATCTCTAGGCATGTTATCTTCGACGAAACTACCTTTCCCTTTGCTGATCGCGATGGCCCTCGCACTCCCGAGACCTTTGAGTTTCTTGATGCTTCTGACGCTGTGACAGCTCCTATTGGACCACAGCAAACCACTTTTTCTGCAGGAACACGTCCTGGCGATGACGGCGCCTCAGCACCCATTGAGGGTGCACACCGCCCCGAGGACTCCGTGCCCGTCCCGCCTGCCCTCTACATTCCTCCTGGGCGACGCTCCTCGACGCCCTCACCCGCGCCACGCGCGGCCACGCCACCCTCACCAGCTGCGTCTCCCGTTCACGGGCAGCCCCCGGGCTTCCCGTCGCTCCAGGAGCGGGTCATCACCAACGTCTACTCCCGCCGGGACCGCGGCCATTGTCTTTGGCCGGGCCGAAGTCTGCACCACCCGCGACAGCCTCTGTGCCCCAAGGATGCTGTTGCCGTGCCACCGGTCATCAACCAGCACCCCATGGTGACGCGCGCTAAGAGCGGGTTCCGTGTGCCTGCGCTCTTCCATGCTGCGCCCCTGTCTCCCGTGCCCAAGACCTACCGCAGCGCACTTGCCGACCCGAGTTGGCGTGCCGCTATGGAGGATGAGCATGACGCCCTTCTGCAGAACCATACTTGGGATCTCGTGCCCCGTCCACCACACGCTAATGTCGTAACGGGCAAGTGGGTCTTCAAGCACAAGTTCAACGCCGACGGGACATTGGAGCGGTACAAGGCGCTACTGGTTCTCGAGGAGTTTCACTCGGCGCCGGCGTGGATTTCTCTGAGACGTTCGGCCCGGTTGTGAAGCACTTCTGATTCGCCTTTATTCTCTCTCGCTCTCTCTCAGAATCGCCCGTACACGGCTTGATGTGAAGAATGCTTTCCTCCATGGCCATTTATGCAAAGCAGTGTACTCGCTCGGCCAAGGCCAGGATTCGAGGATTCTACTCACCCAGACTTTGTTTGTCGCTTAAACAAGTCTCTCTACGGGCTGAAGCAGGCCCCTCGCGCATGGTTCACTAGGATTGCCACTCACCTGACTTCCCTTGGCTTTGTCGAAGCCAAGTCCGACACGTCGCTCTTCATCTACCGCCGCGGATCGGACCTCGCCTACTTGCTGCTCTATGTCGATGATATCATCCTCACGGCTTCTTCATCAGCTCTCCTCCGTTGGGCCATCTCGGCTCTACAGCAGGAGTTCTCCATGAAGGACCTTGGTGAACTGCATCACTTCCTAGGTATGCATGTCCAGCGTTCCAGCGATGGTCTTCTCCTCTCTCAAAACAAAGACATGATGGAACTTCTTGATCGCTACCGCATGGCCGAGTGCAAGCCGTGTTTGACGGTTGACACCAACCCCAAGGTCGCGGCCAGGAGATGGTGCCCCGATTCCGACGCGTCTCGACTTTCGCAGCCTTGCCGGTGCCTGCAGATGGTCGACCTTCACCGGCCGACATCGCCTACGCTGGCCCAAACAGTGTCTTTACATGCACAACCCCCGGGAGCCGCATCTTGCTGCGCTGAAACGGATTCTACGGTACATTCGTGGCACCCTTGACATGGGTCTTCAGCTGCGACCAACCTCGGCTACAGATCTTGCGGTCTACACTGATGCTGACTGGGCTGGTTGTCCGGATACGCGCAAGTCCACCTCGGGCTACGCTGTGTTCCTTGGCGACAACCTCGTCTCCTGGTCCTCCAAGCGTCAGAACACCGTCTCGCGGTCCAGTGCTGAAGCTGAGTATCGCGCTGTGGCTAATGGAGTCGCTGAGGCCACCTGGTTGCGCCAGCTTCTTCTAGAGCTTCACACCCCTCTTCACCGAGCTACGCTGGTGTATTGCGACAACATCAGCGCCGTCTACATGTCTACCAACCCCGTTCAGCATCAACGCACCAAGCACATCAAGATTGATCTTCATTTTGTCAGAGAACGGGTTGCCGCTGGTGATGTTCGCGTTCTGCACGTGCCAACCACATCACAGTATGCAGACATCTTCACCAAGGGTCTCCCTTCCACCATTTTCACAGAATTTAGAACCAGTCTCAACGTGTGCAGTGGCTGACGCTTCGACTGCGGGGGGATGTTAGCATAGTCTATAATAGGCAGGGCCCTTGCTATCTTTGGCAAGCCCTCTTTGGGTTTAGGCAGGTGCGGCTGCACAAGGGATGCGCCTCCTCCCTGTTTGGTTAATTGGTTATAATAGGCAAGGATCTTCCTGATTAGGTTGTTTCCTATTTCCGTGGACATCCTTGCCTATATGTACGTGAGCCTTTGCTCCCCATTAATCTATTCATTATTCTCCCAAACCTTTCTCTCTTTCAAGTAGGACTCCTTGAAAGTAGATGAGAATTGGGAGAAAATAATGGATGATTAATGGGGAGCAAAGGCTCGAGTACATATAGGCAATGGTGTCCCCAGGAATAGGAAAGCTATCCAATCAGGGGAGATCCTTGCCTAATTTAACCAACTAACCAAAACAAGGAGTGGGCGAACAAGGCAACATGCATGCGCACAAGGCAACATGCATGTGCAGCCGCACCTCCCTAAACCCAAAAGGGCTTGCCAAAGTTAGCAAGAACCCTGCCTAATATAGACCATGCTAACACGCCTGCTAGCCTGATCGTTAGCCATCCAGCACGCTCAGATCGGGTCTCGACTCGAAAATAGCGAGGAAGGCAGCCCTTTGGTGAAGATGTCGGCATCGCTGCGAAGATGCTCGGAACATGCAGACGCGGAGATCACCAATGGCAACACGCTCGCGACGAAGTGGAGATCAATCTCAATGTGCTTCGTGCGTTGATGCCGAACCGGTTGGAGGACATGTAGACGCGACCGATGTTGTCACAATACACGGTGTGGCACGGCGGCGGGGGAGCACGAAGCTCTCGGAGGAGCTGGCGCAACCATGTCGCCTCGGCGACTCCATTAGCCACTGCGCGATACTCAGCTTCAGCACTGGACCTTGATACGGTAGTCTGACGCTTGGAAGACCAGGAAATGAGATTGTCACCAAGAAACACAAAGATAGCTCGAGGTGGACTTGGCGTGTATCCTGACACCGCCTAATCGGCATCGATACACCACAAGGTTGGTGCACGAGGAGGGTCGTAGCAAGAGGCCAAATCGAAGAGTCCCGCGGACATAGCGAAGAATGCGCTTGAGAGCCGCAAGGTGAGGCTCCGTGGATCATGCATGTGAAGACAAACTTCTTTGGGCGACATAGGCAATATCTGGCTGGTGAAGGTGAAGTCTGCGAGGGCACCGGCAAGGCTGCGAAAATCGAAGCATCGACTCTTGGGGCACCATCGATGGCGGACACTTTGGGGTTAGTGTCTCTGGAGTGGAGCACGGCTTGCACTCTGCCATGCCTCGCTTGGTCAAGAATCTCTAGCATGTATCGCTTCCCGAGATAGAAGAAGGCCATCACCACAATCTTGAACATGCATACCAAGGAAATGGTGCAATTCACCGAGGTCTTTCATAGCGAACTCCTGCCGCAAGGCCGAGGTGATCACCGCGAAGACCTGGTCGAGGAGGCGATGAGGATGATGTCATCGACATAGAGAAGTAGGTAGGCCGTGTCGGAGTCATCTTGATAGATGAACAGTGAAGTATCCGACTTGGCCTCAACAAACCCAAGAGAGAGCGGTATGTGGCAAAGCGACTGCCAGTGCACGAGGAGCTCGCTCGAGCCCATCTGAGGACTTGTTGAGCCGGGCAGACATAGTCGGGATGAGCGAATCCTCAAAACCACTGGCCTTGGTATGCTTGATCTCTGTCGAGTGCCATGGAGAAACGCATTCTTCACATCAAGCCGTGAACAGGCCATTGCCGTGAGAGAGCGAGAGAGAGCACAAGATTTAATCGTCGCGGCTTGACAACCGGCCGAAAGTCTCCGCGAAGTCGACAGGCGTTGTGTGAATCCTCAAGAACCCAACGTGCCTTGTACCGTTTCCAGAGTGCCGCTCGGAGAGCTTGTGCTTGAAGATCCACTTCCAGTGACAACATTGGCCTGGGGGACGGGCACCAAGTCCTGTGTGATTCTTCAATAGAGCATCATATTCTTCCACCATGGCGGACCGCCAGCAGATCGATAAGACTGCGCGCAGACGTCTTCTAACCGAGACAGGTGCGTGGCGGTGAAGATAGCGGGAACACGGAACCCGCGCTTGGCCCGAGTCGCCATGGAGTGCTGGTTGACGACGGGAGGCACGGTGACGGCACCCTTAGGCAGTGGTGCCGGCGCAGGTGTAGGAGCTGGCGCCGGTGTAGATGCTGGCACAGGGCGAGGCCGGCGCGAGAAGACTTGCGTGACGACACGCTCCAGCGGCGAAAAACCAGGTGGCGGGCCGCGAGGGCCAGGCGACGAGGTGCCTTGGCCAGCACGGAGGGCAGGCGGGACGTAGCGCTCGGTGGAGGATGGTGAGGCCGTGGCCGCGTGTGGCGCAGGCGAAGAGGCCGTCGTGGAGGAGCGGAGAGCCGGGACAAGAATCGCGTCCGGCTCACAGGTGCTAGGAGCACCGGGAGGGGTGCGAGGGGCACCAACAGCTGGTGTGGAGGCGCCAGAAGATGTTCCTGCAGGCAAAAACTTGTGCGGCGATCCAATAGGAGCGAGCACAGCATCAGATTCATCCAAAAACTCAAGGGTCGCAAGTGTGGAGGGGCCATCACGCTCAGCGAAAGGAAAGGCATTCTCATCAAAGATGACGTGCCGTGAGATGATTATCCGGTTGGAAGCCATGTCAAGGCAGCGGTATCCTTTGTGGTGAGCAGAGTAACCAAGGAAGGCACAAGGCAGACCGAGGAGTGAGTTTGTGGGTGGTTGTGGCAGATAGGTTCGGATAGCATTTGCAGCCGAAGACTCGAAGGTGCGCATAAGCCGGTGGTGTGCCAAGGAGGGCAAGATGCGGCGTGGAGAAGCCAAGAGTCTTGGTGGGCAAAATGTTAATCAACGAAGTGGCTGTGGAGAGGGCCTCAACCCAGTAGGAGGGAGGCATGGAAGCCTCAATAAAGAGTGAAGCTTAACGACATTATTGATTGACCGAATGATGCGTTCAGCTTTACCATTTTGAGGCGAAGTGTAGGGGCAGGACATGCGAAGATGGATGCCCCGAGAGAGGAAGAACGTGCGGGCGCTGGAGTTGTCAAACTCGCGCCCGTTGTCACACTGACCTTCACAGTGCGGCAAAGCGTGTGTGAGCGTGGCGATGAACCCGGCAAGTGTTACGAAAGTGTCGATTTGAGACGCAAAGGAAAAGTCCACGAGGTAATGGGTGCGATCATCAAGAATAACCAAATAGTATTTATAACCTGAGACAACGACAGCTGGTGATGTCCACAGATCACAATGTATAAGATCAAACTTATTAGACGCACGGGACGATGAAATTGGAAAAGCTAGGCGAACATGTCGACCTAGTTGACAAGCATGACACAAATCGGAACAATCCTCTATGGAAAAAGAGACACTAGACGCAAGCTTGGACAAAGCTTCATGGCCGGGGGTGGCCAGAGTCGCCGATGCCACAAGTGGAGAGGAGCCCTTAGCAACTAGGGAGTGTCTTTGGATCGAGACGCAGGGGATATAGCGGCCCAGAGCTATTGCACCTGACGATCACGTTCCTGGAGTTGAGATCCTTCACAGAACAACCAGCAGGGTCAAACTCAACAGAACAATTATTATCGGTAGTGAATTGGCGAACAGAGATGAGATTCTTAATAATTTGAGGAGAAACCAAAATATTATTAAGACGCAAGGAATGAGGTAACTCTGTAGTGCCAGTGGCGGTGACAGGAATCATGGAGCCATTACCGACAATAATAGATGAAGGAGCGGAGATCTGCCGAGAAAAGGTTTGTGAAAGGAAGTGAGGGTGGATGTCATGTGAGAGAGGCACTGAGTCGAAATACCACTCGCTTGACGAGGCGGGTTCGGCGTTGCCGCGTCTTGAACGCGAGGCAAGCGATCAGGCGTCCCAGGAAGGAGGCGGCCGGACCCCATTGGCCGGCCTCGAGAGGCGCCAGTGGAGTAGCGAGGGAGGCTGATGCAGCTGCGGTATGGCTGAGCATTTCTTCTTGCAATCGCTTCTTGTTGTTAGGCGACGAACGCTTCTTCTTCGCTGCGATCGCGGTATGGCGCCAGAGGAAGGATGGCGGGCACCGGACCATTGGATGGTGCCCGTCAAGGATTGTAGACGGTGGGCGGCCCACTGAAGGAGGTTGGCGGTCTTGGTGCCCCGACTGCTTCTTCTTTGGCCAGCCCAACTTCTGCGATGGGCGCCGCCGCCATTGCCAACTGCCGCGCTTGCTGCGGCGATTGGATTTGGAGCCGGTGCCGTTCAGCGCCCGGGCCGGTGAGTGGCGAGTGCGGCCGGCGATGGCTGGCGGCTTCCCAAGGTGAGTTCCTCCAAGGACAGATCGTCCTTCGCCTCGAGGAAGGTGGGGAAGGGGCGGGCGCGCCGTAGCAGAGCACCGATGTGCGTGAAGCGCTCGTTGAGGCCACGAATCACGTTGAGGACGAGGGTGCGGTCGGTGACGACCTCTCCCAAGGCGGTAAGATCGTCGGCCATCTTCTTGACGCAGGCAGATTTCGGTGATTGAAAGATCGCCTTGCACGAAGTTGCGAAACTTCGTCTCGAGCTGGATCGACCGTGTCTCCCGATTGCCCAAGAACTGGGATTCGACGGCGAGCCAGCCGTCCCGGGCAGAGGCGCCCTGGGAGGAGATGATCTCGGCTAGGTCGTCGGTGAGAGAGCCGAGGATCCAGGACTGGACAACGCAGTCCATCCGAGCCCAGTCCGGCGAGGGGACCGGGGTGTCGATGAGGACGTGCGCTTGGAGGGAGAACTTGCCGAGGACCAGCAGGAACTGATCGCGCCAACGGTTGAAGTTGCTGGAGTCGACGTCGAGAACGATGTGGACGAGGCTCCGGATGTTGTTGACGGCGACTACCTGGGCGTGAAGGTTCGAGGAGGCGGCGGCCTCTGGAGCGGCCAGAGAGTGGAGGTCCGCCGGGCCTCTGCAGAGAGGCCGACACGCCATGAGGGTTCCTCTGAGGAGAGGGTTGCGGGCGGCGGCGATGGCGGCAGCGCTCGCTCCTGTCGCGCGGCGATGGCGGCGTCGTGAGCCTTGAGGCGTTAGCGGCCGCCTCTTCACTGGCGAGGCGGCGAGGCGCATCGCAGGCCTCCTGCCGGTCCTTAGCGTGGCAGCCTTCTCCTTGGCCAGATGTGCAGTGACCTCCTGCTGCTGGAGGTCGGAGGGGACGGCAGAGGCGTCGCCGGTGATGGCGGCGGCCAGCGGCCAGCGTCCGATCGGCGGCCTCGGTGACGGAGGCGCCGGTAGAAGGGTGGCCGGTCATGGCGCAAAGACGGCAGAAGCCGGCCAAGGCTTCGCGGGCAAAGGGCCTGCGAAGTGCGGAAGCGAAAATCCGAGGTCAAGCTCGGACTCTTGATACCATGAAAGTAGATGAGAATTGGGAGAAAATAATGGATGATTAATGGGGAGCAAAGGCTCGAGTACATATAGGCAATGGTGTCCCCAGGAATAGGAAAGCTATCCAATCAGGGGAGATCCTTGCCTAATTTAACCAACTAACCAAAACAAGGAGTGGGCGAACAAGGCAACATGCATGCGCACAAGGCAACATGCATGTGCAGCCGCACCTCCCTAAACCCAAAAGGGCTTGCCAAAGTTAGCAAGAACCCTGCCTAATATAGACCATGCTAACAAAACAATAAATCTAACTCTTAACTATCTTATCTCTAACTCAACTAAACAACTTGATGCTTGAGCAAACTCAATTAAAATATCCCAAGGACTTATCTGCCTGCTACTGCTGTACGGTCTGGGGCTGGCGTGGGCTCCGGTTAATGCCGGCCCCACATGACAATATGGTATTGTGGTTGGAGTTGGTGTGCTTAGGTTTGTAGGTTATGTCTTGGTACAAGATAAAATCATGTTTACATACAGACATACATTGATTTGTATGGGCAGGGGAGAAATTCCAGCGTATTCAGAAATTCCATAAGAGTAACATTGCTATCTTATTGTTGATAACTCTGTGAATACTATCTGGTATTTAGTTTATCTATGTCATCTATCTATGTCTTTGAAATTCCTACATTAATGTGAACACAGAACCTTTCAACTTTCAACATGTGTGCAATTAGCTTCTTGCCATACAAGGTCTAATGTCAATTTAGGTTTTCAGTGTAAGAAGCTTACCTCCTGCAAAATATTACTAATAATCATTGTCTTCATGCATAATATATTGACACAAAACAAACATTGTATAACAATCGATTCACAAGAATGTCATTCTCCTATTTAATTCCTAACTGTAATGTCCAATTTGAAACAGTTCCCAGGAAACCAGAATACTGTTATCAGAGCCTAAAGGTTGCATATATTTTGGAGAATGTAAAATTAGTATTAATCATAGTTACCCGAAATGCAGTTCGTCCGAGTCGAGGTACGGGATTCGGGTTCTCAGTACGCCACTTTTTCTTCCAATTTCCACTGCGAACACGAACCCTGTACTCTAAACCGGTTTGGGTTCGACGAATCCGATTCGCGGGGGTTTATAGCGAATCCAGTAACTATGGTATTAATCATAGTCTATGATGTTCTGTAATATGTATTTAAAAGTGAAAGGTAGGCTTCTGGGTGTCTCATAAGTCATAAGATTGTTCATACTTATATAGTGTGGGTGAAATCAGCATTTAGTGGTTAGCTTCATCTGACTGACTACATTGTCCCATTTTCCTCAGGACTTCAATCTGTGAATAAGATCAGTTTATCAAGTGAAAGAAATTATTCTGGAGAACATGTTTCTTTTGTTACAGTATTTACTGCCTACAACTCTGACCTAGCTGGAGCTGGCAAAATGACGTCTGATGTTGTAACTGTTGGAAAGCATTCTTATAGCAAGGTGGAAAGGTCCGTGGCCATTCTTAATACTTTCATCAGTTTCATACAGGTACCTCCTCCCTTACGTCTTTGTGTGTGATGGTCACTAGTTAACTAACAAGATGCTTAATTTATAGTTATGTTTTTGCATGTTGTGACTTGTGAATGCTTGATAACCAAACACTCCCAGCTAAGAGAATTACAACTGATTTACCTCCTTTCTCTTGGTGAGTGTTATCTCTATGGTGGTAGATGGAAGAAGAAAAAAGAAATGTAGCCAACACAATCTGAACATAAATATTGACATTACTATCATATCCTTTTCTAGAAACTAGGTATGAGTTTATGATCTAATTAGTTACTTATGAACTACTATGGCTATTCTTCTAGCAATTAAATTGAAACATGAAAAATGTGACCTCCCTTCACCGGCGGTAGTAATGCTGGTTGTTTTTAACATCTGATCTTATTTGTAGCACTCTGCAGGTGTCAATGCCAAGAAGCAATGTGATCATATTGACTGATCCTAATTCAAAATTTTCAATAAATCAAAGAAGTGCTGCAATATTGCCTATCAAAGGAAATTATTCTCGAAGAAATTTAATGCTTCAGAGAATCAAGTCCTACATTGTAAGCCTATTTGCTTCACTCATACGATATCTCAAGTTTCTGCATATGCTTTCTCAAAAGTACCACTCGTGTGATTCAACATATTATCACTGCTATCCAACCATCTTTATGCATTATTTTCTACTAAATGAGTCATTTATTTTTCTGGTCCATATTCAGGCATTTCTGGAGCTAAAACTTGTGGCGCTTGAGAAGGTGGAGGGGTTTAATCATTTTGTTTTCACTGATTCTGATATAGCGGTGGTCGATGATATTGGACATATATTCAAGAGATATCCTCATTGTCACATTGCTCTTACTTTTCGTAATAACAAGGGCCAGCCTTTGAACTCTGGATTTGTAGCTGTAAGAGGGACCAGGGATGGCATCTCTAAGTAAGTTAATAGCATCCATGGAACAGGTCTTATAATGGAAAGTTGTCAATACTTAAAAGTAACTCCTTTTCTTTTTTCTCTTTTTTGCTTTTAGGGCTATGAAATTCTTCAAAGAAGTCCTTGAAGCATACTACTTAAAATATATGAATGCTTCCCGCATGCTTGGTGATCAATTAGCACTGGCATGGGTAGTGAAGTCTCATTTACCATCTGCTTTTGGAAAGTTTTCTAGGCATGAGGTATTTACAGGTGAAGTCAACGGAGCATCTATTCTCTTTTTGCCTTGTGCTGTTTATAATTGGACTCCACCTGAGGGTGCTGGTCAGTTTCATGGTATGCCCTTGGATGTTAAGGTATAACATTTTTCCTATTTGTAAGGAAACTTGTTTGATCCAAATCACTCTTTTTCTTCATGGTAATTTACACATGCTGGTTTTGGGCAGCTCCCATCCTCCCAGGATCATGTTGAATGATAAATTATAAATATGTTCATTGTATAGATTCCTTGTTGTTTTCCATTAATTAATGCACAAAATTAATCTGCCATAATATTCTTAGGTTGTCCATTTCAAAGGTTCAAGGAAGCGTTTGATGCTTGAGGCATGGAATTTCTACAACTCAACATCTGAGTTATCTGATATGCTGTGCCTGATCTTGAAGAGTGGTAGGACAAAATATGACTTCTAAACATTTGCTCCATAATGAGGTTACATTCGGTACTCTCTCTCTCTCTCTCTCTCTCCATACTGATACAGGGATACCTTCATTGTTTTGTTTTTACACATCTGCACGTGTGTATCTGAATAATGCTGCAAGAGGTATTTATGGCGTAGCAACAAGAACTCAGGATTTGACTGATTTTTGTTTATTGTATTAATTATTACTATTGGCGCATTTTGGGTTTCTGCCCTGTGCCTTTTAAAGGTCACATAACACAATTTGTCTCTTGGTTGTCTTCTTTGCAATGTTCTATGTGTGGTTGCGTGTTTGGACTTGATTTTTTTTTGCCTTAGTGAACTGCTAGAACTTGTGCTTTACTATGAAGTTTTTTTTTTGTAACGAGAGTTTTCAGAATTTAACACACTTTAAAATTCGCATTTCAGAATTTAACACTCCGGCCCACTGTCATACATACAGACGGTCTCATATGTCATTCAAATGCTCTGAAAGGCTTACGAATTGAGTGTCAAATTCAGAAATAACCCTTTTTTAACAAGCCTGTCTTCTCTTCGCAGTTGGTCCTGCTCAAAGGGAGAAAAAAAATTCTCGCTGAGCTCCACAGCTCCACACTGATCCATTTGACATGGGGTTTCAACCCTGCATCCGAGTCATTGCAAGAAGCTTCACACATCCATTTGACATGGGGCTCAACCCTGCATCCGAGCCATTGCAAAGAATTCAGGCGTCATGTCATCACAAGAATTTGGAACGCAATGAAAATTTGCTCATCAATGCACAGCCGACATGACATCACTGTATATAGCTTCCGTACAAGCAACAACGTATACTGTAGTAGGGTGGTTATTAGGAAGTCACCAATTGTTTCCTGCGTGTGTTTTTTCGGAGTAGGTTAGTTACCCTTCGCATCCTCTTTCATACAACAATTTCTTGGTGGTGGCTGATAAGATTGTTGGAATTTTCCCCTTAACACAAGACGCCATTATTGGTAAAACTGATGCTACCTGAGCTGTTTCTTTCAGATGCATATGTTTGCCCGTCTCGCGCATAGTTTATTAGGGTTTAAGTAGGTTGTAGCCGCACTTCGCCATTGGAGAATTGGGCAGTCTTTGGGCCAAGTAGAGCACCGCAGACTGGTTGCCACACCATCATGTACTCCAATACCAATAAAAACAAACAGCGACTACAGCACTGAAGCCCTCGTAGTTCACACAGATCCGGTCCGTACGTGGAACCCAAGTTGACACCGTCTGCTTCTATCCCAAAAGGCAATTTTACGTAAGGGTGTGAAAAACGTGTGAGGACCTGAAAATCCAATTAACAAATCAAATCATTAAGTGCTTAGTAAATAATACAATTAAGCAATTAAATTAGAGAATCAGTATTATGCATAGAATTAAAGGACTGTTTTGCCCTTGTGCCTTAGAGCATCCAGTAGAAGCTCAAGGGTAAAAGGGTAAAAGAGCACAGTAGCAATAAGGATAATATCAGTGCATAGCCGGTCACTTCCCTTTTCCCCTCATTCCAGCCGAGCAGCCCTTGATTTCCTTTCTCTTGCGGCACTGAGAGCACATCATTTTCATCGCCACCCCTAGAACCGAATGAGCGTCAGCCAAGCTAGTGCTTCCTTCCACTATTTTCCCAAGCCAAGAGCAAGCAAGGAGAAGGAGCACAGCTAGAGCACCTCAAGCTGGAGCCAAAGAGGGAGCAAAACCAGCAGCACCAGCCCAACCGAGTCCAGGAGAATTGGAGCAGAAGGCCAAGCACAAGGAGCTCAACCTCGGCCACCCCTTCACTATCATCCCCAGCATCTTCAACACAAAACCACCCTCTCCAGTGCACAAGTAAGGCAGTAGCAGTAATATCAGTAAGGTAGTATGTTAAATGAGTAAATCGGGTAGAATAGCAAGTAGATCGGTGCAATCCACCATGGTCTCAGTAGGAGGGTGACCCTAGGGGCCCACGAGGGGCGTCCTGACCATCACCATGCACTCCCCCGTGTGCATGCATAACCAATGTCGACACCCCGCCTCCCAAACCTAGGACACCACCCCTAGAATCATCACAGACCCATGCTTAACTTCAAATCACAACACAAACCTTGCCTCACTTGTTCAAACAAAGCAATAGATCACTTGTAAGGAAAAACCCCAAATCCAGTAGGGAAGCAAGAGATCCAACCAAACTGGGTAGAGCCACGGGAAGAAAAGAGGGCTGACGAGGCCAGGCTGGCTCCGATCGGGCTCGGCTGCGGGTGGCCGAGCGAAGGGCGAGACCGAGTCAAGCGGCGGCCAGGCCAAGTGCCGGCAAGGGGGAGAGAGTAGGCGGCGGGTCTGGGGCCGGAGGCCAGCGGGCCGGGGGCGAGGCCGGCGGGCTGAGCTGAGAAGTAGAGGGGGAGCCGAGCCGAGGAGCAGGAGGGAGGCGCCGGTGGCCGACGTCGGGTTGCGAGAGGGAGAAGAGGAGCCGGGGGGCTCGGTCTCGAGAGACAGAGAGGAGAAGAGCTGAGAGGCGAGGCTGTCGGCCAGAGAAGGAAGGAGAAAAAGAAAAGGGGAAGGAAGAAAGAAAAGAAAAGAAAAGGCAGAGGAGAAAAGAAATAAAAGAAGAGAAAATAAAAGAGAAAAGAGAAAAGATGGATTTTTTTTTTGAAAGTGGTTTGTTGCCGTTGAACGCGGTTAGTTTAATTAACCATTAGCTGATTAGCTCAAATTAAAAATTAACACTAGCAATAGTTGATATTGCTACTATTGAAATGGTTGGACGCCATGAATCATGTTCAAAATTGATATGCTGTAATTTTCAGGACAAGAACTGAATAAATCATACCACAATCTCCAGCTTTCGAGCGAGAACGATTATATTTACCAGAGTTCAGGCAAGTTTCTTTAATCATGTTTTATTAAATGTTTTTCAATGCTTTCATTAATTATATCACTGCACGAAAAAATTTACGTTGCAAACAAAACCTTAATTCGGATGCAGATGGATAGTATGATTGAGAAATGGATATATGGAGTGGTAATTGGATTTGGTATTGGATGGGTTCATCTAGTGAATGGATCAGTTGGTGTACGTTTATCACGGTGGATAGAGGGTGCCAATGAGAAGGATTGTTCGATGGTGGGACCCTCTACATAGGCTATGATATAAGGATAAAACAATCACACTCGGGCAATAAGTCATAAATTCAGTATCAACCATAGTGTGTAGGATTGGCCAAAAAAGGTTGTCATATGAAAGTATTATGATCTTCACATTGGGTAAGATTAGATAAATACGCGTGTGAAGCAGGTATGCCGAAAGCCTTAGTGAGGCGACATAGAAAATAAGATACCGTTGATTCTTTTAGGCTATATATTTATAAAGCTTTGGGTTGAGTATAGTATTGCTGTTGCGGTAGCATGATACAACTGTTAGCCGCGAGTCAGCGACAGCCTAAAGGAGTGGCCTCTCATGTGTATGCCACTATGGGTAAAGTGGTACAAACCTACGTAGTGTCAAATCATGAATTCATGATTGAAGACTACAAAAACTAAGTCTGTCTCATATACATGTGCTAATAGCAATTTTGGATAATTAAAATCAACCAAACTTTCCTAACAAAACTCTATTTTATAAAAGTGGATTTTAAGAGAAAGTGGAATTTGGATAGATGTGAGGAAAAAAAACTTCATCCCTGTTCCCAGTTGGTTCGACGAGACGGTCGAGTACTACCAAAAAGGTAGAGTGATGACTAGCCTGAGCAACGGTTTCGTCAATCTTTTGTGTAACTAGTAGCTATGCATTATATTTTTGTTGTATTTGGATCTTATGTATAATTACATTCTAGACATATAGCCTTCGTGGCAATAGACTACAATAAAAGTACAATTTTCAATATTTAATTATTATTCTGTTGTAACACTCTGAATACGATGTTGTAACTGATAAAGTATTGAATTAGCTGATATTTTGTTAGCTACTGTACCGAGATTCATGTAATTAACTCAGTGTAATAACAATAAAGCTGTTAATTATTCTGAACTAATTATATGGGTCACCACAAAACGTGATCCCAAGTTGACCTCTATTAACATAACGAGACGAGCAGATACCCAAAAACTCTCGACATAGGACAAAAATTAACCAGTTCACCGGGTATAAAAGGTCAAATGGACACAAGTAACAAGCAAAATCTTTCAAAAACATCTATTGTTTTGACTCTGAATTGAAGGCGCAAATAGTTCTGTCACCGGCTCACTGCTGGTTTGCTTCCAAACATTGCACCGCTCACTTAAAGCATTTAGCGTCCAGCAAGGCCTCGCCCTCGAATGGCTCCTGGTCCTCAATCATGGCACTGACACGGTCCTTCTGGGCCTCATCTGAGATGTCAACCTTGGTCCACTCATAGAGCTCCATGTCGTAGACCTCATCCATGACGAACTTGGGGATATCCTGACCACGGAAGAGCCAGAGTCCCTTGACCTTGAAGGGTGGCGTGGAGCCAATCACAAGCATCTTGCCAAAAGCATACTTGCGGCAAAGATCCATCCGCTGCAGGAACCCACCAACCTTGTTCAAGGTCACGAATGATACAGTGTTCTCACTGTTGTACTTGTAGTCACAGAACCACAGAGAGTAACCCTCTGAGTCATACATGTCCCAGAAACCTGAAACATAGGCATCACGACTTTCAGTATATTTAAAAATCTAGAAAAGGAAATGGATTTAAGTTCATTTTTTATATATCTATTTCGCCCAGATTATCATAAGTAGTTGTAACAAAAGAGAATAATACCATTCCACTAATTTAAGCTGACATGACGTGTAAGGCCATTCTCTGCTAGAAAAAGATTTGTCATTTCTAGTTTCCATTTGCAACAAGCACAGCATGCCACAAGTACACACATTTGGAAAAGAATTGCTGCATCTGCTGTACTAAGAAGCATTGCCATCCAGGACAGAGGAAGGCAGTCACCATGAGCAAGCATTCAAGTCAGCATTAAAAAAACAATAACTCAACTTCTAAACAGTTCCAGACAGTGATAACAAACATCACAGTTAAAAGTTGCGAAGTAATAACTGAACTATGTATAATAGCACAATTCTGAAAGAAAATGGAAACGATACCTCATACCTTTAATGGCAACCTCACGGAAGTTAGTCTTTGTGTTTGAGTATAGCCTCTTCCACTCATCAAGTATCATTTTGCTTGGTGGCAGTAGATCAAGAGGATTCTTTGGCTTCGGCTTTGGCGCCTCCTCTTCCTCTGGTGCCTCAACCACCTTAGGCTTTGGGGCCTCCTTCGGAGCCTCTTTCTTGACCTCCTTTGCCTTTGGCTCTTTAGGAGGAGGAGCCTTTTTCTGAACAGGAAGTACGGACCCTGCCTGCTTGACATCACCAATGACCCTCTTGAAGTTAGGCTGGTTAACCATGGTCCAAAAGTACCTCTCGACATGAGAGAACTCAGAGGTGAAACTCTTGGTCAGGATCCGCACAAAACCATGGTAGAGGTTGCATGTCATTACAATATCAGCTAGAGTGACACAATGTCCAACAAGGAATGTGTTTGAGGCAAGGTGTGTGTTCAGAGCACCAAACGACCTCTTCAATGCAGCAATACCGACTTCCTCAATCTGCACAGGTAAAAATTGGACTATAGTAGCTTTCCAATGCTCAATATGGAGGGATCTAATACACCAATCCTACAACTTACCACAGGAACATAAGGAACATAACCAAGCCTTGGGTACAACCACTTCGCAATATTGGCATCAACCTCTGTGGCAGCAAAGTCCATCCATTGCTCAATATGGGCCTGCAAAAACCATTAATAGATAAGCACAAAAACTTGCTGAGCTATGATAATGGAAGTATTTGATAGATCACTCACATATTCAATAAGAGAAGATCCATACAGATAGTGGTCACTCTTCAAACGAGCAACTTAAGGAAGAAAGGAGACACAGTGATTAATTCAGTATAAAGTCAGGTAAGATTTAGAATGAAAAGGTGTAAGCCTATATATACCATAGCGTGCCATAGCATTGCTCTCAAAAACAGCACCATCAGGAGTCTCAAGAACAGGTACCTGAAAAGAATTGTTAGTTCCTGAACCACTGAATTGAACTTAATTTGTGTACTTAATTGGTGTACCTTCCCAAGGGGATTCATCTTAAGAAATTCGGGGGTTTTGTTTGATACACCCATCTCGAAATTCTTGGCCAGCTCAACCTTGACCCCACTGTATTCTGCAGCAATAAGTGACTTAAAGGCATTCTTGTTGCTGCTTCCAGAATGCAACACCTATGCAAACAAAAATATTAGACATACTGTCGTAACAATGGAAAATCATCTGCATCTGCATATAAAGTAGCTAGTCTATGCAAGCAGAGCAACTTCATGTGCACCAACAGATCTTAGGTAAGCAAAGTGAAAGAACAAGAAATGCACTTATCGCTCGCATGCGCAAACAAAGCTCCTAAAATCCATTACAATACTGCGTAATATACAAGAGAACAGCAACTCACAAGATTGAGCGTTTGAAATAAAAAAAAAGATTATTATTCACAAACAAATACCTATCCTGGAGATCCAACGAGCTTACGCATGATCCAGAACAAATCGCCTCGACGGAAAATCTAAATGACCTATGACTTATCGCTCCCCCTAATCCTACATCATGACTTGCGAATTGCATCCGGCAGAGACGCGACACAGGCAGAAACCTACAAGCTCGCATTACGCATCAGATCAAGGTAACCACGCAGCACATGTCCTCGAAATCCAATAGAGTTAGACAATATCCGAGCACATCAACATCTGCTTACAGGCAACCTGAACTACGCAACCGCTACTAAAGCAAGAACGAAATCGATGAAGCAGAAGGAACTCACAAGCGCCATGTCGGCAGGAGTTGCTGGCTTCGCCCGATCCAAATCTCAGATCTGCACAGAACAAAACGGGAAAAAAGCACCAAAATTAGCGAGACTAAGCACGATTGGCACGAACAGATGGAGTAAGCTAAAGATTAAATCTCTTGCGAGGGTTCAAGGGGGTGGATTCGGGGCTCTTACAGCGGCGTGGATCGAGATGAGATCGTGGAAGCAGCAGCAGGCAGCGAACACCCCAGCAGCCGAGGAATGGAGGTATAGGGGTTTACAAGTCTCGGGAGTTGCGGATTATGGCGGCGGTGGAGTGGGGAGAGAAGCTCGCTGCTATCTAGGGTTGCAGGAGGGAGCGTCCAGATCAGGTTTACGTTTTCGTTTGGGATTTGAAAACTGGAACAGCTCGGTAGCGATTTTTCGCGAAATTCGGTCGAAAACCGACCAAAACTGAATGATTTTTAAATTTGAAATTCGGAATTCAAATCTGGCGATCGAAAGGTCGAAACCGATCGGTAAGAGGCAAACCGGTCGGTTTTGTCCGAAAACTGACAACAGTACAAAAAATAGAGAAAAATTATAAAAACCCGATAAATGCCCAAAAAAACCACAAAAATGTTAGAATTGTATTTTGCAATAATAGCACAACTGTAAATTACATGTTTTGCAATAATATCACAATTGTAGAAAAATATGCATAATTTCGGCATGACCTTTGTTATATTTTAGACAATCTCAAATTATAAAATGGATATTCAGCAACGATATATCAATAAATAACATCTCAATTTACAATACCGTTCATATCCAAGCAAGTCAATACATTCATATCCAGTGCTTTGAAAACATACATTAACACATTTTGAGCTATGGTTAGTATTGTTGGTTGTACATGTCGTTGGCCATATTGTACTCATCAGTGGACATCATGACCAATCCTCGTGTAGCTAGCAACTCCGCCTTATATTCGTGCCAGCTTGACCCCGTCCATGGGCTAGTCGTTTGCCACTGTTGGTACAACATGGCATAAAATTCAGGGTCTTGCCACTCATACACATATTGGGTGGGAGGTTGTGTGTGCGAATCCGGAATGGTGTAGTCGTATGGGCAATATGAGCCATAACTCTCGGCGACGCTATACGAGCTACCACTATCCTAAGGTGCATCACGGCTTCCTCGATGGCCTCTCCCTCCTGTAGTAGTCGTCCTAGGTGATTGCGGAACCCCATGGTCTTTGTCCTGTGTGGCATGAGTGTACTGGGACTCTCCTGTAAAATGTATGGGAAGCTGTGCTTCTGAGTGGGAAGTGGCATGGATTGAGGGATCAGCACCGGGCTGAGCGCCATCACTGTCTGTCTTGGAGCTGCTATCATTGGATTCTTGGTACGGCGGGCTCCGACGGGCTGTGGGATTGCTATCAGTTGAGTTATCACTCCCTACATATTGTTCCTGTTGTGTGGGAAGCTTCCCCTTTCTTTTTGAGGGAGCTCTCCTTTTTGCTTGCTCCCTCGTCGACACTGTTTGGTGCTTCCTCTTTCCTATGTGAGTGTCACCCACTGTCGTTTCTGCCCATTCGGGGATACTTATCGATTGCAATGCACCAGTCTCTACCTGGTCTGTCACGAGGTGTGATGGGATTGGACTGTCACTCTCTGTGTCCTCCTCGTTCAATAAGGGGTCAGCATTGGACCTTCCTCTATCCATCCACAACCGAATCGGATTTTGTGTGTCACATAGTGTAAGCTCCATAAGGCGCTGGAATGGATCGTCTTCAGATGCGGACTTGTCACTTTCTTGTTCTTGGATTCTGAGCCGCAAGTTGTAGTTCACATATACCAACTTATGTAGCTTCTTGTATGACAGACGGTTGCGAATTTTTGTGTGAATGAACGCGAACGTGCTCCAATTACGCTCGCATCCGCTGGAAGAAGCGCAATGCGAAACTATACGCTGCGCCAATTTCTGGATCGTGGGTGTGTCCGAACAAAACACACCCCACCAGTGTGCTGTACGTTACCGCAGACAACAACATTTATAATGTGCAAATAGGAGAGTGCCACTATATTTAATATAACGTAAGCAAAATACCAGGGGAAGTTTTATGATCATGTGCCATCCTCTCAGCTAGTGAAGTAGAGAATGATCCAACCTTTCTTCGAAAAAGATGAGCCTCATGAAGATCTCGCATCGCCATATCAGTATCATCAGCCAGTGCTTCAAATGCATCCCGCAGATTTGGTAAGAAGGTGTTGGCCGTGCCATATGCGTAATGTGTTCGGGGATTCAAGGCGGCAGCTGCATGTAATTCAATGAAACATGTTAGTACAAGTATTCATATAAGTATCACGTGTAATTCAACGAAAAGAGAATAATGTAGTACCAGCATTCATATAAGTATCACGTGTTAGGTCGCCCATTCTAGGGTCCACGACATTCATGTATTGATCAAAAGTAGCTCGAGAGTCATGAAACAAGCTATCATATTCTTGACGCATTATGGTGTACCGCAACATCACCTCGCTCAATATGGGAACCCTGTCTTGATCAGCAAATCGCAAGAAGGCATACAACGGTTCCACATATTTCACAACTAAATTAAGGTTGTCCCACCAATCTAAGCTTAAGAGGCACCCATACGCGTACCTCCCCTCTGCGGTATTAACAAAGCGAGATGATAGAAATTCCTCTGAGGCCATCCATTGTACGAACTTTTCCTTGCGATGAAGGAAACTGTCCAAAAACATGTAGTTTGTTCCAAAGCGAGTAGCATTCCACTTGATTAACTCGCCACCAATGTGCTTCTTCATCATGACGTGAAGCTTGGAATGGTTGTAAATCCATCGAGAGACTTTTCTAGCACTCTCAATGACAGACGCGTGGTTAGGGAACTCTCCAATTTGCTTCAGCATCAAATTAATCGTGTGTACTACACAAGGCTGCCACACGATGTTGCGGTGCTCCCGTGCAATGAGCTTGCATGCCTTCTTGTAGTTAGCACCATTGTCTGTGACAATTTGCATAACATTATTCACACCCACCTCATCGACCACTGAGGCTATTTCCTGCATCAACAAACACAATGAAAACCTCCACTACATCCTGCATCAACAAACACAATGAAAACCTCCACTATGTACCTTGCGCAAGTACATCGCATCTTGACTTTTGCCAGTTGCATCAACAGATTTGTGGAAGAACATGGTATTGTTGCAATATAGCATGAAGTTGATAATGCTCATGTGTGTTGGCCCAGTCCAAGAATCACACATGATGGTTACACCATACGTAGGCCATTCCAACTTGAACTTCTTCATCTTATTCTGTGAAAGGATCGGTAAGGCCTAGAGGGGGGGTGAATAGGCAATTTTAAACAATTTAAACAAGACAAACTAAACAGTTTAAAGATAAGATCTAAGCAGATAAACAGAATAAGCACCAACAGACTAAGAACAACTTAAGCAATAGTGAGAACAAGAAAAAGACAAACTATCACACAGAGACAAGAGATTTTTCACCGAGGTTCAGAGAGAAATCTCCTACGTCCCCGTTAGAGCACTTCCTCAGAAGTATTGCTCCTCCAGTAACTCACAGAGGCAGTACTGGATTTTTCACTATTGTAACTCTTTTTACCACTTTGGTGAGGTGAGTCAAAACCTCTTCACAATAATAGTGGCCTTCCACAAACACGGTTGGACAGGTCGCACTAAAATCACCAAAGAAACCGTCTAGGAACAGCTAGTTCCAAGAGTAATAGACCATCCACAAGCCCTGTCTCTTGGTTCACTAGAAACAACTGAAACTAGACTTTCTTGGGGAGCTGTAAGAGTGTAGGATTTTTGTTTTTGAGTGGAGCTTGATCTCTTTTGGAATTTTGGCTTTCGGATGCTAGATGTCAAAGAGATGGCAAAAGTTCCGTTTGGGAGAGCCTCTGAACTGTTTAAATAGGCTACAGGAAGCAAATAGCCGTTATTGGCAGCAGTAGCCGTTTGCCAATGTCGATCAAGTGACAAACGAAATGATTGTATCGACAAGGGTTGATAAAAATATGCAAGAGGCTCAAAGAACTACGGACCCAAACCAGTGAAAAAGGCATCTACGTCGGACCAAGAAAGTTGGTCCGTCGTACACATGCTTTGAGCAAATCTTTGGTCCGTTGGGAGAGTTTTAAGAACAAGTTTACAACGGACCCAAAAACTTGGTCCATCGCAGAAGGAGAGCTTCTTGGTTATATATCAACAAAGGAATTGGATTGAACACGAGAAACCATTAAGTTTTATGTTTACAACGGACCCAAAAGGTGGTGCATTTGTAAATGGAAGCTTTTGGTCCGTTGTAGCATAAAAGCACTTGAGAGATTTTCAAGGAAAACACAACTGCAATGAGACCCAAAAACTTGGTCCGTTGTAAATGGGAAACGCTTCGGTTTGAGTTACTGTTAGAATTTAATTTGAAAAGGATATGAACTCAAACAAGGTTTAATAAAGGAATCTGAAATGATTTAGCTTAAGCCCCAAGTTGTTTTTTAAAGAGAAATCCTAGGAACCAAGAATTTAACTTGTGCATAGTCCCTCTTTATAGTACGGTTGAAACCCGGAAAAACTTATCTAAAAAGACTTGAAAAGACTTATGAGCTAAAGGACTAAGAATAATGAAACCTTAATCTTGATCCTCTTTTCTGATGAAATCTGATAAGACTGATTTAGTTGATCATCAAGCACCAAAACCCAACAAATAATTTAAACAAATTATTAGGGGGCCTAGATGCTTTCAATCTCCCCCTTTTTGGTGATTGATGACAACCTTCTTGTTTTCAGATAAAACTTTCCTTCTTCTGCAAAAGAATGTTAGTCCTGAGAACAAAAGTATAATTTAAAAGAATGAGCTCCCCCTAAAACCGTGCTTAAATTTAACAAGAACTATTTTTCAAAGAGTTTAAGCACACACAATAGAGTAATTATGATTAAGAGAAACTCAGCAAGTAGTCTAAACAGGCAGAAGAAGCAACAGAAACTCAGCAAGTAGTCTAAACAGGCAGAAGAAGCAACAGACTGCAACAGACCAAAGTTAAGCAAACACAAGTTCACACGTTTACTTCTACTACTCTCTAGACTAATTTCTCCCCCTTTGGCATCAACTCTCCAAAAAGAATATCACTTCTTGCGCCTGGAGAAAGTTCTTTTGAACAAAGTCGAAGCTCTTTGACTGACACTGCGCCTCGGAGAAGACCGAGCCGAGTAGCTTGTTACGATTGTTGTCTTCTTTGAAACCATAGCTTGATCATGCCAACTTGGATAATCTGGATCTCTGGCCGAGACTCAATCGCCCAGCTTCGAAAGTTTTCTTGAAGATCATGAATCGAGTCAAGAATTGGATTTGTCTCGATCAAAGATGATGTCACCAAGTCGTTTCTTGATTTGATACCAAATTTGTTATTGAAGTATCAAAGTGATCAATATAGCCTCGAAGAGTGTGTTCTACACCATGAATTGTGTCATCATTGGTCTTAAACATCTTCTCTCGAGAAATCGACAAACCGATGAAACTTGGTATCTTGAGTATTCGACTTGGTATTGAGGTCATAAAGCTTTGTCTTTGGGCAAGTTTTGATTGGTGTTTACTTGGGTGAGCCAAGTCCTCGATCCCATTGATTGCTCTTTAGCATATCAAAATTCTTTGAAGTTTCATCCTTTAATCGCCTCTGTTCTTGATATATCTTACTCATCAACTCGTGAGTTTTGAACTTGATCATGATATTCTTTGAAGAGCGACCATGTGCTCAGTGTGCCTTAACGCAGCCTAACCTCTCGTTCTTCAAAGAAATTTTTCTTGGACATCCTTCAATTACGAATTGTATCTTGTTTCAAAAGGTTGAACCAAGCAGTACATTCCTCATTCCAAGCATGATGTTGTCTATCATCTGGATTTTCTCCTATATTTTCATGAGCGAGTGATGGAAGTCTTTGGTAATCTTGAAAAATTTTGAGGAACTCTAGAGCCTCTGCTTCATGATCATGTCTCGCAGGTCTGAATTCTGATCTTGAACAAATCTTGATGCAAAGAAGCAAGCTCTCTTAGCTTATCAATTTCTCCAAGTTCATCTCCTTGATTTACATCATCTGAGAAGGAAAACCCATAATCGAATGTTCTGCTGGAGGTAGGGTGCGATGACTTGAAATCGGAGAAATGTGACTAGGACTGAAATGTCCACCTTGGTGAGTGCAACATCTGCTTCATGATTGGATTGAGAAGCGAGGAAAATCTGAGTTGCTTCATCTTGTGCATCGATTGTTGCAAAGTTCTCTGAGAACTTCCTCCAAGAATTTCTGTATTCTCAAAGTTTTAGGCCGAGGAGGTGCAAAAGGCGAGTATGATTGCTATGATAGCTAGGAGTATTGAGTCTTGGAGTATGATGACTAATGCTTTGTGATGATCTGAATCGTGATGGCTTGAAGCAGGTTGATCATCTCCATCATGAGTCAAATTTGTCATCACTTGTCTCCCTCATGATCACTTGGATCAATTGATGCGAGCGTTACACAGGGCACTTGGGCAGCAAGCCGGTGGGTAGTTTAAGCAACTGTATTTCTTTGGTTTAGGTAAAGGATCTACTACTTTCTTCTTTGTGAAATTATCCCTTGGGCTAGCAAAGATTCGGATATTTGCCGAGCAAAAGGTAGTGGACTCCATTCTTCTATAAATTGCTTCCTCCATTTCTCCAAAAATGTAATCTATCGAGGTCAATGGGTTGCTTTGAGAGGATTAGATGAAGTAGCCAAGCCAACACCGGAGTGACACCTTCTTTATAACAGATTTTGGAAAAAGCTGTATGCCTTAAGATCAAGAGCGGTGTTTTAGCTTCTCGGACAAACAACTAGCTCGATTTGCATTGAAGTTTTCTTCTGTGATATCTCTATAAATATGAGCCGAAAGTCAAGATCGAGCATATCTCCAATTTGTCTCCATCTATTTCAGGAAACATTTTGTCATGAATCCTTGTTCTGTTAACTTGAGGTCCTGCGGCTCCAATTGCTGATTCAAAGTGTGGTGACCTTACTTTTCTTATTTTTCCATCTATAGAGAATAGAATATAGTGTCTTCTTTTGTTTACTAAAGCAAAGATGAATAGAATTCTAGGATTCTATCTTCATTCCATGAGGAAATATTGCACGACACCATTTCCGGCAATCACAGGCGAGATCTAACACAATCAAGTATGTGGTATGATCTAGTTATGGAGCAAATTTGATTCCAATCTACAAGCGATGTTTGCTCAAGGCAGATATCTTCATTCCCTTTTTGTCATGTCTATTCTTATATCCCAAAAGATGTTTTACGAAGAAGTGTGATGAACTTCTCATCTAGTGGGGAGTTTATCAAAAGGAAACCAACTTCTTTCATTTACTAGCCTGATTGACCTCGGCCTTTTTCCTCCAAGTGTAGCTAGCTCATTTCCACTTAACATATCAATCTCAGGAATAAGATTTTCTTCTTGAGCCGAGATCCCTACTTGGCTCATAATCGGCATCATCGATTCGGACTCATAAAGCTGGATCGGATATAGCAAAGTTGCTTATCTTTTCTAGGAGGCTTTGATGTTGTGACCTTTGTAACCAAGCCGTGGGTGCAGTATCCTCTAGATGTACTGTCCCTTGTGAAGACTGGGTGGATTTATGTTTCTTCTTTGACACTATCTCACCAAGTCTATCCATCAAACTTCTTTTATCTGTGTCTTTTCTCCTAGGCATTTCGTCAAACACCTAACAGACTCACTTTGTCTTTCAGACCTCAGATCGGTGCAAGAACTGACGCAACAGACTAAGTCTACAGAGATAAGAGGAAAGACCTTAAGACAAAGATTTCTAGGACTAAGGTTTGATCAAAACAGAAGAGAAAGCTTACCACTTCCTGAACACACTTCTCCGAGCAAACTGGAGCACCGTCGCTAACACCCGGTTAGGGTTTGCTTCGATGGAGAAAGGAATGTTGCTCGGGAGAGGAAGTAGAGAGGGGAGAGTGGTAATTTTCTGAGATGGATTTGAGGACAAGGGAGTGTTGGGAGGAGGCAGGACCAAAAGTTACTATTCCGAGTAATAGTAATCGCAGCGGAAGTGAGAGTGACTATAAGAGATTGGTTGAGGTGAAAAAGACAACTTCCTCACTTATCGGCAATTGCAAGAGCACACAGGACTCATTTGAGAAAAGCAAGAAGTTTTCTATTTACGCCGGACCAGCTTTTGCAAGAAGGACATTTACAGCGGATGACTTTCTTTAGTGCATCGTGAATGTGTTCACGAGCAAGAGTGGTCTGTCAGTAGATGGAAAACTCACTGTTGTCACCGAGTCCGTTGTGAACTTGCAAAAAGAAATTGAAGAACTTTAGAATTCTTAATTTGTATGAGTTCCATTCTTTTAAGCAGGATTATAGACAAACTCAAGCTTGATAAAGAGAACTCATGTCTTTGAGAGGCTAGCTAATTTTTAAGTAATTGTAATATTTTTTTATTTTAAAAACAATTTACTTGCATCAACACTACTAATTTTTGTTAACATAAGTAGGTGACAAGAGATGTATTGGGAAACATTCTTGACTCCCCTTAATGTTAAAAACTCAGAAAACTTGCAAGGTAAATCAACAAGCAAATAGTTCAAATAAGAAGTCAAGCTTTAAACAACATTTGAAAGATCAATAATATTCAATTCATTTCTCGATCTTGAAAATCTGGCTTCATCTAAAGGTTTGGTGAAAATATCACCAATTGGTCATCAGTTCTAACATAACTAAGCATAATATCCTTTTGCCAACATGATCTCTCGATGAAGTGATGTCGGATCTCAATATGCTTAGTTCGTGAGTCTTTGGACCGGATTGTTTGCTATTTTCACTGCACTTTCATTATCACGAGAGAAGAGGTACATTTTCAAACTTAATGCCGTAATCAAGAAAGGTTTGTTTGATGAATAAAATCTGAGCACAACAAGCCGGCGACCACATATTCAGCCTCGGCGATGAAGCGATGCTACTGAGTTTTGCTTTTAGAGCACCAAGATACTAAAGACCTTCCAAGCGGTGACAACCCCGAAGTGCTTTTTCGATCTATTTTGCAACCGCATAATCAGAATCTGAGTAGCCAATTAGATTGAAAGAAGCACCCTTAGGTACCATAAGCCTATAGTTGAAGTGTGCTTTAAATATCTGAAAATTCTTTTTACGGCACTAAGATGTACTTCTTTAGGAGCAGACTGAAATCTAGCACACATCTGAGACACTAAACATGATATCAGGCCTAGATCTTTGTCAAGTAGAGTAAAGATCCAATCATGGATCTAAAGAGTTTTTGGTCCAGCAGACTTACCTCCTATATCTTGATCAAGATGTGTGTTTGTTGCCATAGGTGTCTTGAGTGGCTTGCATTCATCCAATTTGAAGCGTTTAAGGAGATCCTTGATGTATTTTTCTTGTGATATGAAAGTTCCCTTTTAATTGCTTGATTTGAAATCCAAGGAAGAATGTAAGTTCTCCTATCATTGACATCTCGAATTCCTTTGCCATCAAATCATGAATTCCTTGCAAAGAGAGTGATTAGTACAACCAAAGATTATATCATCAACATAGATTTGGCAAATCATTAATGCACCATTGAAGTCTTTTAAAAGAGTGTTGGGTCAACTTTCCCAATTTTGAAATTCTTTTCTAGTAGAAAGTTCCTAAGTCTCTCATACCATGCCCTTGGGGCTTGTTTTAAACCATAGAGAGCCTTAGATAACTTAAATACATGATTTGGATATTTTAAGTCTTCAAAACCAGGAGGTTGCTCAACAAAACAGTTTCTTCAATGATTCCATTAAGAAAAGCACTCTTTACATCCATTTGAAATAAAGTTATATTAAAATGACATGCAAAAGCTAGAAGGAACCGTATAGCTTCAAGTCGAGCAACAGGAGCATAAGTTTCTCCATAATCCAGTCCTTCTACTTGAGTAAAACCTTGTGCCACTAATCTTGCTTTGTTTCGAGTGACAATTCCATTTTCATCTTGCTTATTTCTGAAAACCCACTTTGTTCCTATGACATTTTGATCTTTTGGACGTTCCACCAAATCCCATACTTTGTTTCTCTTGAAGCTATTAAGCTCTTCTTCCATGGCAATAATCCGATCGACATCATCCAAAGCTTCATCTATAGTTAGGGTTCAACACAAGAAACAAAAGAGTAATGTTCACAAAAGGAAGCTTGTCTAGATCGAGTTTGAACACCCTTCTTGAAATCCCCAATTATTTGATCCACGGGGTGGTCTTTGGCAATAGTATGATGACTCTTAATCAAGTTTAATTCTTCTTGATTCTTCTCATCTTCTTCTTGTAGTGATCCATTTTGAGGCATTATGGAAGTTGTTGGTTTCTCATCATTATCTTCTCTAGGTTTTACTTCACCAACTTCCATTTTCTTCATTGCTTCCATCAAGGCATCTTCACTGCATCGACTAAATTCTCATGCTCACCTTGTGAGCCATTAGATTCATCGAATTTTACATCATAGGTTTCTTCAACCAAACCAGTTGAATTATTAAAAACTCTATAGGCTTTAGATTTAGAAGAATAACCTAACATAATACGAGTCACACCTTTCTAGAAATTTACCTAGGTGTGTCCTCTTTTTGTAGATGTAGACCTTGCACCGAACACACGAAAGTAAGTAACATTTGGTTTTCTTCCAACCAAGCTCGTAAGAGGTTTTCTTGAGTAGTCGATGTAGATAGAGTCTATTGATTGCATGACAAAATTTGTGTTGATTGCTTGACCAAAAAGCGTCTGGTGTACCATATTCATCCAACATGGTTCTTGCCATTTCAATAAGTGTTCTGCTTTTTCTTTCTACTACACCATTTTGTTGAGGAGTATAAGTAGGTGACGGCTCATGTTTTATTCCTAGCTCAACACAAAAATCAATGACATTAGTATTAACAAACTCGGTTCCATTGTCACTCCCGATTTTCTTGATGGGGCAATCAAATTCATTTTGAGCCCTTTTGCAAAATTTTTAAAGATTTTTCCAACTTCACTTTTATTAGGTAAAAGAATACCCAAGTGAACCGAGAGAAGTCATCCACAATGACTAAACAGTATGAGTTACCACCTAGGCGGCATAAGAGGTTGGGCCAAACACATCCATATGCAAAGCAGCCTCTAGAGGTCTAGTGGTGGACATGATATTTTTAGTAGGATGAGAATTTGCAACTTGTTTACCGGCTTGACAAGCCTTTGCACAATCTATCCTTTCGAATTTTACATCTTTCAAACCCACCACTAACTCATTTTTAAAAAGCTTCTTCAAATTAGACATGCCTACATGCCCAAGACGTCTATGCCAAAGCCAACCAAGAGAGGCTTTTGCCATGACAAGTCGAGATGCATGAGGAGTTAGAGTTGAAATCAACTAGATAAAGATTTTGAAATCTAAAAAATTTTAAGATAAGCTTTTCATTATTGTCAAAAACAGTAACTCCATCAAGAGAAAAGGTACAATGGAAACCAAGATCACACAAATGAGCTTAATCGATAAAAGATTGAAATTCAGGGAATCAACAAGAAGCACATTATCAATTGAATAATCATTAGAGATGGCAATCTTACCATTTCCCTTTACCTTTCTTCTACTATTATCACCAAAAGTAATTTTGTGACTTGAATTACTTTCTTTTTCAACTGAGGTGAACATTCTTGATGAGCCGGTCATGTGTTGAGTACATCCACTGTCAATTACCCAGTGATGACCACCACTCTTGTAGTTCACCTGAATAAGCAGAATCATTTATTGATTTTAGGTACCCAAATGCTTTTGGGTCCATGGATGTTAGTTTCAACAATTTTGGGGCCAAAAGGATTAATAAGCAAAGATTTGGGCACCCAAATAGCTTTAAGCTTTCTATCAAGATTAGAGGGGCCGACAAATTTCACATTCATTTTTCCTCAAATCTTTAAACAACATGTAATGAGCATCAACCATGCAGTTTCTTTTAGCCTTTGTTTTAGCGTGCTTGCATACATGCATACATTTGAGCGTGGTCAAATCTATGACAAGAGCAAGACTTAGTGCTTTTCTTGACAAAATTTATCTTGGATTTTGGCAAATAATCCTTCTTGGGCACATTATCTGCTTTATATCCAATGCCTCTTTTGCCCAAGGTGACTTTTTGCTCCCAAGAATTTTATCAAGAGTGACACTTCCGAGAAAGCATTTTTCAAGACCTTTGTCAAATTTAGCAATTTTTGACCTTAGCTCTTGATTTTCCAACATGAGACTTTCAAGACACAAAGCATTTCTATGATTGTCATTAAGCATGCAGAAGAGCTAGCAATAGGAATTTCATCACAAGTCAAATCACCAGGTAATAGATCTATCATGAGTGGAAACATTCTTTGATTTGCTTGTAGTTAATTCCTTACTCATTTCTAGTTCACGGTGTTTGACAAGCAAGTCATCATGAGTCTTAATAAGTAATACATGAGTTGCATTCAAGGAATCATGAGCAAATTGTAAGTAAATCATGATTGATGACAAGATCATTATGAGCAAGAGTGAGATTATCATGGACAATATTGAGCTCATTATGGCTAGTCTCCAAACAAGAAAACTTGTCTTTCACTTCTTCATACTTAGATTCAAGAATCTTGACCTTAGAGACAAGCAAGTCATTATCATCATTTAAAGCGGCAATAGTTTTCTTAAGAGATTTATCCTTAGAAGTTTTAGCACACAAGGCATCATTAAGCTCTTTAATGATCTCCACTAGCTCATCATAAGAAGGAGAATCATTTACCTTGTCCTCATCACCTCTTGCCATAAGACAAGCAGACAGAGAAGGTGAAGGTGGAGTAGATTCATCCAACGCCATCCAGCCAACCCCTTAGACCTTGAACCACCTTCATCATCGGAGGAGGAAGAAGAGGATTCATCACTTGAACTTTCTTCATCTCGAGACCCATTCACCAATATGTGCCTCCTTCTTTCCCTTTCTCCAATGTTTCTTGGAGAACTTCTTTCTGTGATGAAACTTTTGCATTTGTTGTAGGCATTTTCTTCGGTTTCTTCATCTTTGCCCTTGCCCTTGCCCTTCTTCTTGCTCTTGTTTGGACATCGTGCGGCTATGTGTCCCTTTTCATTGCATTCAAAACAGGTAATATTCGAAAAGGGTTTTTCTTTGAAAACTGATTATATACCTTCCCTCTGTCTCGGCATTAACTCTTCTCATGATTTTGTTTGCAGATCTCATAAGCAAGGCCGGTTTCCTGACGTCTTCGTCTTCATTACAGACTTGACACATCATCTTCTTCACTCGATGACTCTTCCACCTTATCTTTGGCTTTGAGAGCAATAGATTTCTTCTTGGGTGCATCTTCTTGACCAAAGTAAGTTCGTGTGCGTAAATCTTTCCTAGTAACTCAAGAGGGTGTCAATTTTTAGATCTCCACTGTTTGATAGATAAGTTATCAAGCTGTGATAAGCACGAGGCAGACACCCTTATCATTTTCCCCGCAAACTTCCACATCATCAACCTTAGTACCAAGACCTTTAAGTTCATTGACAATAGGATTAAGTCTAGAAAACATATCATTGGCATTTTCTGAGGAAGCATTTTGAATCGATCAAACTTTTCTCTAACAACAAAATACTTTTCTTCTTTCACATCGAGGTACCTTCATGAATTTCTTGTAGAGTGGTCCAAATATCATAAGCGATGAGACAAATTACTCACTCTATCAAAAACTTCTATGCTAAGACAGAGAATATAGCATTTCTAGCCTGAGCATCATATTGCATATTTTTAATTTCTCCAGGAGTGGGTTCTGAGGAAGAGGACTGTCCATCGTATGACGCGTGGAGGTAAAGGTTTTTCTGTCACTCTCAAAGCGTCATAGCCGATGACCTCAAGATAACATCTCATGCGAATTTTCCAATAAGCATAATTTGAGCCATCGAAAGCAGGAACCCTTCCTACACTAACAAGAGCAGACCCATTTCCCTCGGCCATTACCCAAGTGATTAAGCTTGAACAGGTAAAACCTGCTCGATACCACTTGAAAGGATCGGTAAGGCCTAGAGGGGGTGAATAGGCAATTTTAAACAATTTAAACAAGACAAACTAAGCAGTTTAAAGATAAGATCTAAGCAGATAAGCAGAATAAGCACCAACAGGACTAAGAACAACTTAAGCAATAGTGAGAACAAGAAAAAGACAAACTATCACACGAGAGACAAGAGATTTTTCACCGAGGTTCAGAGAGAAATCTCCTACGTCCCCGTTAGAGCACTTCCTCGAAGTATTGCTCCTCCAGGTAACTCACAGAGGCAAGATCTTTGGATTTTTCACTATTGTAACTCTTTTACCACTTTGGTGAGGTGAGTCAAAACCTCTTCACAATAATAGTGGCCTTCCACAAACACGGTTGGACAGGTCGCACTAAAATCACCAAAGAAACCGTCTAGGAACAGCTAGTTCCAAGAGTAATAGACCATCCACAAGCCCTGTCTCTTGGTTCACTAGAAACAAGCTGAAACTAGACTTTCTTGGGATTTGTAAGAGTGTAGGATTTTTGTTTTTCGAGTGGAGCTTGATCTCTTTTGGAATTTTGGCTTTGGATGCTAGATGTCAAAGAGATGGCAAAAGTTCCGTTTTGGGAGAGCCTCAACTGTTTAAATAGGCTACAGGAAGCAAATAGCCGTTATTGGCAACAGTAGCCGTTTGCCAATGTCGATCAAGTGACAAAAGCGAAATGATTGTATCGACAAGGGTTGATAAAAATATGCAAGAGGCTCAAAGAACTACGGACCCAAACCAGTGAAAAAAGGCATCTACGTCGGACCAAGAAAGTTGGTCCGTCAGACACATGCTTTGAGCAAATCTTTGGTCCGTTGGGAGAGTTTTAAGAACAAGTTTACAACGGACCCAAAAACTTGGTCCGTCGCAGAAGGAGAGCTTCTTGGTTATATATCAACAAAGGAATTGGATTGAACAATTAAACCAAGAAGTTTTATGTTTACAACGGACCCAAAAGGTGGTCTGTTGTAAATGGAAGCTTTTGGTCCGTTGTAGCATAAAAGCACTTGAGAGATTTTCAAGGAAAACACAATCGCAATGCACCCAAAAACTTGGTCCGTTGTAAATGGGAAACGCTCGGTTTGAGTTCTGTTAGAATTTAATTTGAAAAGGATATGAACTCAAACAAGGTTTAATAAAGGAATCTGAAATGATTTAGCTTAAGCCCCAAGTTGTTTTTTAAAGAGAAATCCTAGGAACCAAGAATTTAACTTGTGCATAGTCCCTCTTTATAGTACGGTTGAAACCCGGAAAAACTTATCTAAAAAGACTTGAAAAGACTTATGAGCTAAAGGACTAAGAATAATGAAACCTTAATCTTGATCCTCTTTTCTGATGAAATCTGATAAGACTGATTTAGTTGATCATCAAGCACCAAAACCCAACAAATAATTTAAACAAATTATTAGGGGGCCTAGATGCTTTCATTCTGTATATCCGCTTCGTTAGCGTCCAAATATTTGCCATCTATGTCTCTCCCGCTGGGAGAAGGAACACCCTCGCCTGTAAATGAAATATAGAAAAACCATGAGAACTATTATTGAACGTGTATGTCAACAACGTGTAACTATTATTTGAAAGCACACTTACCCCATTTTTGAGTTTCCCTCACAGCGCTAACGAAGTACGGATTATCTGCTTTTCTCCCCGCGATACCAGCTGTGTGAAATTTTTTTGCCCATGCCGAGCCAATAGCTTGCTTCGCATTCCTCCCCTTCTGTGTCCAGCTCCCAGTGTCAATCCTTGGTTGCACAGGGCCACGGGCTAAACCAAGGTGGTAATCCCTCACGGCCGATCTGTCCCGTTACGATGAACTCCATAACATCCTTGGCAACAGACCGTCGCCTTCTCTAACCCCTCTAGACGTGCCACTGCCACCACCATGTTCATATCTGCCACCTGCCCGCCTCATAAATTCTGCCTCTGCCCTTGAGGTAGCCATGGCGTGTTGTAGTTGTTCCTCCTCATTAGCATCACCCGTGTACTCTGCATATGAACTTCTTCTTGCGGGGGAATGTTCAGGTGCATCTGCTTCTTCTCTTCTGAGCCTCTCCTCTCTCTGTCCCTTCTTCTTATCTTTCGTCCTGTTTAGATCGCGCACAAAGTAATCACGAACCTCCTTAGGGACTTGATTGCAATGGACGACATTTGTGCCGCGTCCTGCCAAATGCTGCTTCAATCGGGTTGCACCGCTTCCTTTCTTCTCTTTGTGGCAGTACTTGCATCGAAATCCAGCACCCACTCTTTCGCCGTGCTCCCATACAACATCGGCTTGGTCCGTCATCTGCTAGTACAAAATAATAATAGATCTTGTAGTGCATAAATCATACAAAATAGCACTGTGAGGTTAAACTTGGTTCAACGTAGTATTGAATGGATTTTCATGAACAAACATGAATTGGATTTCCATACAAAATAGCATTGTGACAATATTGAATGGATTTCCATGAACAACCCTAAATGTATTTGCATCCCATACAGATGTAATTTCACCAAGTATTGTCTAGTCGACAAATTACTGCATAGCCTTATTAACATCAATTAAACCCTACAAACATGAATAAACTACATGCCTCCATGAACAAATTCTGTATAAACTTGGAACCCTACCAAATCAATTAGCTAATGAGATAAAAACTCAATCAAAATACTCAAAACTAGCACTTACCTTCTTGGACGAAATTCCCTCCGCAGGAGCTCGAAAATCGCTCGGTTTACTTCAAAAACCGACCGGATCCGCTCGAAAACCGACCGACTGGCTGGAGCAGCAAGCAGTTTGATTTCTAGACTTGAGCCGCTCGGTTTCTCACGATTACCGCTCGATTTCCTGGCTTAAACCTCGGCTTCACTTCGTTCGGCGACCGGATCTGGCCGGAGGCGCTCGGCTTCAGCTCGGGGAGGAGTGGAGAAGATTCTTGTGCAATTATTGATGTCTGAATCGCCCCCAGCCAGCACGCACGGTTCATTAATTTGCATAGTGGGCCGGCCGGGCCTTATTGGGCCTGGGCTGCACAGTGTGGTTTTTCTTTTTTCCTATTTTTCAATTTTGATATATTCGGTTTTTGCGCAAATAAATTTGAATTTTCAACTCATTTTCATTGTACATATTAAAACAATATTAATAATGATTTTAGGGACCTTTTGGATAATTTTTTTGCAATTTTTTAAAAAATTTTGAATTCAAATTTGATTCGGACCGGTTTGTCGCTCGGTTTTTGTTCTCGAAAACCGTCGGTTTTGCGAACCCTGGTCCAGATTCATGGTCGGGTAATGCGGTTGGACGAACGAGATTATTCCGGGAATCAGGTGATGAGCGGGTCAGTTTTTTAAGAGGGATTTCGTATTTTCTAGCAGATTTGACTCATATTAATAAAATGATACAACAGTTTTGTGTATTTACAGAAAAAACCACTCATATCCGGTTCTCCAAAAACCGGATTTGAATACCCGGTTCTTCAAAACCGGATAAAGCGTATTCGATTTTTCGAAAACCGGTAATTATGTATTTTCGAATTTTAAATTCAAACATCGGTTTGTGGTAAACCGGATATGCATATCCGGTACCACAAACCGGTAACCCGTTTTTGTTTGCTTTTTTTCTATTTTTTAAACCCGAGATGATTCAAACACAAATAACTTTCGCTATACAACTCCAAATTCAATGAGACAACTTCATATATTTGTATAAAATCATATAGATTATGAATATGCAAAAATATTTTAGTTTTGATTATTGTGCAGCAAACGATGTTCAAGTCACGATAAATTCGGATTTTCGTAAAATTGGGATTGCCTGTGAATAATTGCAACAAGTTAACAAACAACATCCATCAACATTAGAATAATTATGTAAAGGACTAAACTCTAGAATGTGCACCTTGATTGCTGCAGCAACAGTTGTACCATGAAAATCAATTCTTTCTTTGGCTGTCTCAGTACCAGAACAGAAGCTTAGCAATTGATAGTTAAGATATGAATAACCAAAACAGAAGCCCAATTTCCTGTGCATAACCAAAACAGAAGCCCATTTGATAGGTCAGATATGAATACACAGGTTGTACTTATATATATTAAATTCCGCATTCTAATTACTATTGTATTAACATTTTCCGCGATCTAACTACATGAATTAAATTCTCCTACCTCACTACTCTAATGCCATTTAATATTATGGTACCATTCATGACATGCAGGATAGTTAAGAAGGACTCTAACGCAGTACGACAATTGGAGCACATAGTGATCATTACAAAATGAATAACTAGCAGGCTTCACACTTGCCTAAATTCGTTGTAATTATATTACGGTTCTCAAATATAATCACAGTGCCTAATTTCATATATCAAACACATACACCTCTAACCGTGCTAAAATAATAATATGAAATACAGCTACCACGCTAAAATAATTTCGTCCAAATATTGCTACCGTGTTAAAATAATTATACGAAATACATACCTTCTATGTCAAGTACTGCTTGTTATTTCATGTACGAATATTACACTAAAATTATAATTTCTGGAGCTACTCCACCTACTAATGGCGCCATTTTGTGTACTACTAGTTATTCTAATATTGTATTAATCGCAAAAATTTTAGTAATGTGCACCTTGATTGATGCAGCAACAGTTGAAGGATGAAAATCAAATCTTTTTTTGCTATCTCGGTACCGTGGTTTCCTCTGCATAAACAAAACAAAAGTCCAATTAATAGTTAAGATATGAATACACAACTTCGCTTTTCACATGTTAAGCAATAACATAACCACACGATAGTACTCAAATAGCTTCGCTTTTGCAGTAGTGTGGCTACTCAAATAGTCGTCGTAGAGCGTTCCTTCGCGCAGCCCTTCCTTCTCCTCAATGCAAAGTGTTCCTCGCAGACCTTCCTTCGGGCAGACGAACCTCATTCTCTCCTCCCTCCTTCTTATAAGCCTGCACCCTGCCATCCAGCATTAATCACGGGGAACAAATCACCCGCGCATGCACCTGCGCCGTCCTCACCCACTACATGCACCGAAAGCAACATTAATCACGGGGAACAAATCACTCGCGCATGCATCGAAAGCAATTTTGGAGGGACTCATATCCAGTTTGTGGTGTGCCGGATATGGCCCATCTCCAGATTCCGTATACTGCATATCTGATTTTTCAGGTTCCAGATATTCAAAATTGGATTTTCAAATACCGGATATGATTGGTTTTTCTGTAAATACGCGAAAGTGTTGTATCTTTTGTAAATATTGTTCAAAAGTTATATCAAATACAAAATTTTCCGTTTTTTAAGTCGAGACTCCTGGATTTAGTTATACGCTTATACGTTGCAAGTATACACCCTATGTTGCATCGATTATAAGATCATTTGTTTGATGAAGATAAAGCATAAAATGAATTAGAAATCACATGCAACTCATATAAGCAACGAACAATAAATCTATAAATAAGCTAGCATTAATACATCTAAAAACTAATATGGCCCATATTCGAACATAGTGCTTACCAAAAGCAAAAAAAACAAAAGAAAAAAATTGAAAAGAACTATGTTGTAAAGCACAATGCCTCTGTTGGAGCTAACTTTGCACCCTGCACACATCATAACATCGAGGAATAACCAATATAATCATCTGATCAAGCGAGATGCATTCATGGGTACACGCTGACAATAGCAAATGCTAAAAAACAAATGGTGCTCATATAGGTATTCGCTAAATATCATTTTTGATCAGCCTCGGTTCAACATCAATCATAATTTCTTTTATTAATTATACTATTTATGCTATCCATGGTAATTAACAAAAAAGATAAACCCTCTCTATCTTCAGCTTATTAGAGATGCGCAAATACCAAATAGAGCTAATATAAAGAGCTAAATTATAGTGTGCCTGATACCAGCTTGGTAATGTGAAGTTTAGTGAAGAAGTAGAATCCAACATACATAAATAGATAGATTGCAGATGATCCTAAGGTAAGGTGAGACCACCACCGCATGTAATCCTCACTGCACAGTTGGAAACAGCATAGCATGATCGTAATTTGCACATAGGTGATGCCAAGGATAATGAACATGAGGAAAGGAAACCAAAGAGATAGTAGAATTTCTGAAACCAAATTCAAGATGAAGAAAATACCAAAAGCAATCCCCTAAAACAGGAAAGCAGTCCTCAGGGTGATACTCTTCGATTATGATCTTTTAAACATCTTATAGAGGCCCGAAGAAGCATACCCATTAAGACCCAAATAAGCAGTATAGCGGCCATCAATCCTCCCCGGTTCGACAGAGAAAGGAAACTCAAAATTGCAAAAATCATGGTGACCAGCAGCATGCCAAAGAACTGAACACTAGCACCAACATAGACACAGAGTAAGTCAAAGTTGGTTGGATGGTGGGACACATCTGCACGAACAAGTTTCCATCCTGTTTCCTGTTGGGCTTCTTCTTTAGTTTTAAACTGATTGTACCTAGAGATATCTCTATACAGGGTGCGAAGCATAACCATGGCTACCATACCAGACAAAAAAAAGTACAATCATGAGAGAGTTCACAATAGAAAACCATTGAAGTTGATCATTTGTGATTACAATATAGGTGTCTTAGCAAGAAGGCCACTTGATCACTCTCATGCAAAGCCATGGTAAGGAATCTTTTCTAGCTTTAATCTCCTTAGGAGTATCTGAGTTTGTCACAAGCTTGTTGGCATGGGGATCATACATGCTCAAGCGAGTGTTTGCATCATTTCAATTATCATCAAATTGATGACTAACATTGACACATGAAATTTAACAAAGTCATGCAAGATATTAAACAAAAATAGTCTTGGTATGCAATAACACTATATAAATCCAAGATGAAAAGCTTGACTTAAGCAAACCTGAATGGTTTGACCTCAAACAAGACAATTTTAGAGATATCTGAATTTTCATCCTTGTGATACTTCACTAAAAATATTAAGTGGTTATGGATAAAGTACTTCCCATCCTTGCTCTGCAAAATATATTTTGTAATCAGATCATCACTCATGTTCGAAACCAAAAGGTTAGATGAGCACACAGACCTACTCTAGCAACTTGGGCATTGACACCAACACCATATCCACTTTGATAAACAATAACATCATTATCCTGCCTTGCTATAGGAACAACTAGTGGGAGGTTATCAAGAATCCTAGCGACAAACAAAGATGCCACGATGAAACAACTGAAACACCGAAAAGCACAGACCGACATAGCTATCGCTACCATAGCGACAACCCATAACGACCATCTAACATAGTAAACATGGGAAGGAACACAACGGTATACATCGATCTTCGACGGCAAAGAAAATTGACCACATACAGAGGAGACCCATACATAGGATAGAACAGTAGACTCAGTGATATAAGAAGGAAAGTACAGGGACAAGACGACATCACCTTGAGGAGGTTGCGAAGAGGAAGGCTGATCCCCTGATAGACGGCAAAGCACTCACAAGCGAAGAATACCAGCTGCAACGAAATAAAGGTAACGAATAAGCACTAAGATACAGACGAGACGGGTTCACAGATAGAAGAAATGGTTACCTGAGGTACGAAACAAAAGAGTGGCCTCCAATCGATGACGACAAAAAGACGATCCTCCGACACACGATAAAGCCCAAACAAGCGACAAACTCTGAGCTGCAACGAAACAATGAACACCAGTAAGGATATGTGTAGGGAGCAAAATGGTGGATAGAACAAATTACTAATCAGTAAAGCCAACAACGACAAACATGGATATTATCTGATGTGTGGCACGAAGTACGAGGGCGAACGAAGAGAACAAACCCGGGAGCGTGACGCAAGAACCGAAAGGGGAAACACAGGCGGAATGGCGGAGCCGCAAATTAGGCGATGGGACAGCCAAGAAACACGGGAGCCATGACGGACAGAACAAGGCCGCCACAATGAAGGAACGGAGTGGCTGCCGCAGGATGGAACTGAGGGCAGCCCGGAACGAAATGGCCTCGACGCGCGTGCACAAACGTACGATGGAGCGCCCTAGTGCCAAGGATTCTAGGCGACATAAGTGTAACACCCCAAAATTTTGCTTTTCTTAAATTCATGTGTGATTTGGCACTTTGGTGAATTTTTGGAATTTTCTGGAATTTATTTGGATTTATTTGGGATTTATTTGAATTTATTCCATTTTGAAATAATTGAAGAATTTAATTTTGCAAATAAATTTTTGTTGGAAATATTTTATTTGAGTCCAAAATGATCCAAAGTATTTTCAATTTTTCTCGAATTTTTCTCGAGTCATTTGCTATTTTTAATGAATTAAATGAATTACTAGGAATTATTTTAAATATTAAATCGCTGGAAAATCAAACTCGGGTCAAGCATCGTTTCATCCGATCGAGCCCGAGTCGACTTCGTGTTCGAGTCCGACCAGCCACGTGACTCGACCGAACCCACTCCTAACCCTAATCAATCCCAACCGTTGGATCAAGATCCAACGGTTGAGATCCGCCGACCCCGACCCGAGCCGTGTCCGGACCGGGCCCGGTCGCGCCCGTGCAATCTGGGCCGTTGATCGCGCCACGTGGGCCGCGACAGGCTGCGTCTCCGCCGAAGTCCGAGCCGGACTCGCCGATGAGAGCCGCCGTGACCGACTAGGGTTCCGCCGAGCACGCCTCCGGCTATTTAATGCCGGATCGCACTCGAGGATCGCCATCCCACGCCGGTCTCAAACCCTAGCTCACGCCGCTAGGATCCCCACCGCCTCCGCTATTGCTCGCCGGAGTTGGTAAAGCACTCGCCGCGATTTCGCGCCGTTCGCCACCGTCCGCCATCCTCCGCCGACGTTGACCCCAGATCCAGATCCCTTGCGTCAAGGCGCACTGCGTGCCTACCATCCACTTCACGGAGGGGCCTGCAGCGCCGTCGGGCGTGTCATCGTCATCATCGCCCGGCCGCCAAGCCGCCAAGACGCCATTGCCGTCGCCGAAACCATCTCGGCCGTCCGATCAAGATCGCACGATCCAGATCTTGCCACGTCATCGCACGGTGAGGTTTCATATTTACGATCTCTAGATCCAATCTCAACCATTGGATCTAAATCCAACGGCCCAGATTAACCGCGTTCACCCCAAACGCCAGAACACCAGATTCATCTGGGCCGTTGATTTTCAAATCAACGGTCTAGATCTAGCCACGTGGCGTAAGGCCAACCGCGCGTGATCGGCGCGGTCGGCGCGCGCATGAGAACGTGTCTCGACACGTGGGCCCGCATGTCGGCCCGACCAAATCGCACCATGACGCCACGATGACGTCATGGCGGGCTCCGCTGTCGCCACTGTCCCAAAGAAGCAGGCCGACGCCAAGAATGACGTCACCCGAGTGGACCCACATGTCGGGCCTTCGTGGAGCCGTGGGCCGAGTCCACCGTGGACCCGAGCCGAGCGTGGACCAAGTCCATGGACCGGCCGACGCCACCAGCCAATCAGGAGTCGACACGTGTCCATGCCGACGCAATAATTAATTTCCGAAAAGAAAATGATTTATTAATTCGAAATATTGATTCAAAATTTAGATTCAAACTTCAAACGCTTATAACTTTCGCGTTTCAACTCCGATTTGAGTGATTCAAATTTCTAAATTTGTATAAAATTGAGATCTACCTAAATATAAATTTTATTTAATTTTTGGACTAAAGTTTTTCTCTGTAATATTATTTAATTGATTATTTAAACTTTAATAAATCATAACTTTTATGCGTTTTAACTCCAAATTTGATTTATTCCAGTTTCTAAAAATCCAGAAAATTATGTTCTCTCTGTTTATGGATTTTATTTGGAGTTTTGGGATGTTTTTGCCTAGTGTTTATTTGTGTATTTGCTATTTGCACGCTTTTACGAGTAGACGTTGAAGTCTTGGAAGGATTCGAGGGAGAAGTGTTGACTCAGGATCTAACTCAAGACCAAGAGCAAGTACTTTTAGAAGGCACGTTGTGCTTTGACCATGTTGATCCTATTTCGAGCATCTACTTTGATTTAAACTATTGCATGCTAGTTCAATTAGAAAGATACTTTGTTTAAACGCGTGGGGTTAGATAAATACCAATTTGCTATATGACACCTTGATTACTTAAGTATGTGCCATGATCCCTTGTCACCCTAGTTGTGGTTTACTAGTTGGACATTATTAAATTGCCAACATGGGTTTAGACCGTTGTAGTATCTTTGCTTAGACTCGCTACGTGCTCATGACATGATTTTGGACAATCAAATGCTAATATGGACTTAATGATATATTGAACCTGTTTTGGAAAAGTATCATGTGATGTTGATGGCACGTGGTGCATGGTAATCAAGCGGGGTTTGATAAATGATTTCGGCCAGGGCATGTGGCAAGAGTAATCAAAGGGCCGCTTGTGGCATTGGGAGTGTTGATTTGGTTTTTCGGGTAGTCTTGCCCTGGTCACTCTAAGGACTTAACCTTGCAAGCCTTTGAACTGGTCATACTTGCAACCACATGGGTGGAATGGGACGGCCCTAGTTGACTAAGTCGCTAAGGACTCACTTGTGGAGCCTCAGGGTGTCGATTACACCGTTTGTGTGATTGTGCGGGGAGCGTATCGTGGCTGTGGCCAGGTACCCATCTAACGGTGTGTTGGTCCCATACTTCGCCTTGGCTAAGGAAGGGATGGTGTAGAGCACGTCTGGAGAGGACCACTGTGTTGTTTGAGGCTTAGAAAGGCTTTGTTACTGGAACTCGCCTTTGTGGTGTTTGAATGTATCTAGTGGGTAAAGTGCATAACCTCTGCAGAGTGTAGAATCTATTTGAATAGCCGAGTCCACGGTACTGGACAATGCTCGGGAATTACAGTCAAGGGTTAGACTTTCTGAAAATAACTTGGTTTTGAAAAGATGGGTTGGTTTAACAAGGAAGATGATGGAATTATGGTTTAGGATGGGAAAAATGTTTGTTAAACTTCTTGAAAAGTTATTTATGCTTTACTTATTTCTCTGCTTCGAATCTACTTATATTACTTTTCAAATCTTGTTTCTTTGCCAAAAATACCTTGTGCTATTCCTTTGTACCAAGCCATGCATATAGTATATTAGTTTGCATTCTGTGCATGACTTGCTGAGTACCAAGTACTCACCCTTGCCTCAACACAATATCAGTTGAAGAGGAGATTACGCCAGCTTTGGAGGAGGAACTCCAAGAAGACCCGTCTACTTAGGGATGCGAGCCCAGTCAGTTGCCTGTGGTATACTGGATGGCGCCACGAAGTTTATTTGATTTTCATTCGTTATTTCTCTTTTAATAAATTTCGCCTTGCAAGGCATATATTTGTAACTTGGCCATAAGGTCGAGTAACCCTTTGATTATTTAAATAAAGTACTTTGATAGTATCGTTTGGTATGATTGTGATATATACCGATGTTAAGACTGTGTGCACTAGCGCGTTCCTGGACTGGTGCTGAATACACAGAGGGTCCGAATTTGCAAATTCGGGGTCCCGACAATAAGATACTAGGAAGATAATCACGGTGCATGCCGCGCGTGTGAACAAAAAACGAATTTGTGTTTTTCTTTGGAGAAAAAATGGACCGATATGTATTTTCTAAACTTTTAGAGGGTCTTTCAGAGCGGTTTTTTTGAAAAAAAAATTGTTGGGGGGGGGGAATGGAACAGGATGTTTTTTAAAAAAATTTTGTAGGATCTTTTCACTTTTTTTTTAAAAAAAAATTGACCGGGATGAAAAAATGGACAAAGATGTAGTTTCCAAATCTTCGGAGGATTTTTTTGCGGTGGCACTTGGACACTCTCTAAGGTCCTCAAACCTCCTAACTTTAATACATATTATATATTTTCTCGAAAAAAATGAAGAAAGGGTCTTCTTTTGCTGAGTTTAACACTCTATACGTTCACCGGTCAATAATATATGCTTCGAAAAATAGTATAGATCGAGTTGAAAAAAAATATAGAGATACAAGTGTACACATATTTCTTATTCTGGAAAATATTAGAAACCGAGTTACAAAAAAATAGAGAGATAGAGTTGTACACATATTTCTTTTGACGATATTTCTTTTGACGAATTTGGTTAACACTCTATTAGTACCCGATCAACCTTCTTTTGTTGAGTTTAACACTCTATGCGTTTACTAAGTAATAATACATGTTTAGAAAAATATTAGAGATTGAGGTGGGGGAAAAAGTCTAGAGATTAGAGATCAAGTTGGGGAAAAAAATCTAGAGATAGAGCTGTACATAAATTTCTGTTGACGAAAATATTTTTTCGGAAAAAACGGAGAAAGGACCATGTTCTGAAAATTATTAGAGATGCGAACCTTCTTTTATCGAGTTTAACACTCTATGCGTTCACTGAGTAATAATACATCTTTCGAAAAATATTAGAGATTGAGTTTGGGGAAAAGTCTAAAAATTAGAGATTGACCTGCGGGAAAAAGTCTAAAGATAGAGCTGTACACATATTTTTGTTGAAGAAAATATTTTTTTCGGGAAAAACGGAGAAAGGACCTGGACGTAAGGGATGGTGACCTGTTTGTTATATTTTTAGACCTGGTCGCTATCCCGAAAAATTAGAAAAGGGCTCGTTCGATATTTGTATTTAGCGCGGGGGGGGGGGGAGGGGGTTCATAAAGTAATGAACTAGGGAACTAAATGCAATTTAGAAACATTTTTCTTACCCTAAAAAAACCCGCGAAGGATCTCTCTGTAATCTACAGGGACCTATCCGTAATTTAAAGAAAAGGGATGGACTTTTTCGCATTTTGGCGTAGGGTCTGACGTGGAGGCCCTGGTTGGCCTCCATTGCGTTCCCTTATAATAGAAGTTTATATTTACGAGGTAGGGTTACGCGTTGTCGCGTCGTGCAAAATTTGATCTATTTTTTCTGGAAAAAGGTATGAGGATTTAAGCATTTTTTTGTTCTCTTGTGTTTTTTTTTAAAATACGCTAGGTAGGAACCGTCGACGAATTTGTGTAGCAATAGACCTTTTTTCAAACAAAATTGAATAATACATATTCCAAAAAATATTAAATTTTGAGTTGCCAAAAAATTATAGAGATAAAGTTGTACACATTTTCTTTTGACGAATCTATTTTTTTCGAGTAAAATAGAGAAAGGAACTTCTTTTGGCGAGTTTAGCACTCTATACGTTCACCGGGTAATAATACATGTTTCAAAAAATATTATAGATCGAGTTGTAAAAAAAACTCTAGAGATACAGCTGTACACATGTTTCTTGTTCCGAAAAATATTTGAGATTGATCTGTAAAAAAACTACAGAGATAGAGTTGTACATATATTTCTTTCGACGAATTTGCTTTTCCCAGGAAAAATGAAGAAAGAACCCACTTTTGCTGAGTTTAACCCCCGATGCGTTCACCGGGTAATAATACATATTTTGGAAAATATTAGAGGCCGAGTTACAAAAAAAAAACTCTAGAGATAGAGTTACACACATTTCTTCTTACGAAATCGTTTTTTTCGAGAAAAATGGAGAAAGGACTTGGACGCAAGGAACGGGGGCCTGTTCGTATTTTTTGGACCTAAGCACTATTCCGAAAAATTAGAAAAGGGCTCATTCGAGATTTGTATTTAACGTATGTTTTTTCGTAAAATAACGAAGAGGGGACCTAAACGCTATTCAGAAGAACACATGGTCTATTTTGAAAAAAAAAAGTTTTTATCCTCACTGGTTTGGGAAAAAATATAAAAAAAAATTGAGGGCTTTTTTGTAATTTTACAGGACCTATCTGTAATTTAGAGGGAGCCAAGAGGTTTTTTCGCAAAATGGCGGGGAGGTGACGTGGAGACCCTGGTTGGCCTTCAAAACTTCCACACATAATAGATGTAATATTTATGTATTTAATTATATGATTGTGTATTGGAGTTCAGAGATCAAGTCCTTGTTGGCTAATTTGGTCCTTGTTTTCTCTTAAAAAGAGAGAATCCTTGTAGGGAAAGTACCACCAGCTTCCAAACATGAAGGAAAGGAAAGTATGTTAGGTGTATATGTCAGTGAGATAGGTCAGGGAATAGGCATAAGAGATAAATTAGTTTTACTTTTAACCTTCTTACCTATAGATCCTAACTTTGAGGCAACTGAATGTGCTAATCATCATGGCAAGGAATTGTTTTGAGTTTGGTGACCACCAATGAGTACAGAACTACAGATACATTCCACCAAAAAAGGATTACAAGAGGCTCATGATAGAACCAAATAGAATGGCAGAATAAGAAAACTATGGGATTTTGCGAAGTCCTAACTCATATTAAAATATTCCAACCTTTGCAAATATCCTTGTTATTACAGTACTACTTCTAGTCATAGATAAGGGATGTTTTAGCTTAGGGGCGGAGCTAGCCCAGGCTCAGGTCTCGTGTTAGATTAGCTAGCTGTTCATGAGTCAATTTATGATTTTTCAAGAGATTGTTCGTAGGCTTTCGGCCATGGTCCGGGTAGCTCGAGACCTGGCTACGCTCTTGTTTTAGATATAGACATAGCTTCGAAAGCACAGCATTGATCACTATCATTTTCATATTAATGATCTATGTATTTTGTAAAAAAAAAAAATCGTTAACCAATTCTTAAAAAAAAAATGGTTAACCAAAGTTAAAACAGTTTGACAGCGCATATATTAGGATGCCATTAAGGGTGTGTTTGGTATATATAATCTCATATTCCCCTGCAATGTAATATTCCCCTCAATCCGATTACTGATAAACACATTATCGGTAATATAATATTCCAATGTTTGGTTGACTTGAAGAAAACTATAAAATAGTCTTTATAATAGTTTAAATATTTCATAATTTGGACCAACAAGTCCACAAATTTAATTTTTGGAATTGAAATTTTGAACCTCAAAGGTTAATATCTATAAACTTCAAATTAATAACTAAAATTTCAAATTTTAAAATTGCAACCATCAAATTTTCAATTTTTATGATTCAAATTCTCATTTTGGGATCTTTGAAATTTTAAATTTTGAGTTTTGGAATTCAGATACTCAGGATTTGAGAGTTTAAAATTCAAAAATTAAAACTTCCAAAATTCAAATCTATAAAATTTAAAGTCCCATAATTGGAATTCCTAAAATCCAGAATTGCAAATTCCAAAATTTAAGATTCAAATTATCATAAAATGGATTTTGAAAATCCAAAATTTTAAATTATCTGAATTTAAGATTTTGAATTTCAATATTCAAATTCTGATATTTAGGTTTTGAAATTCATATTCTAGAAAAAAAAAATCAAATCCATACCTCTAATATTAAAATATTTGAATAAATCAATAAATCATAATTTGGATTTTGAATTTTGAAAGTTTAAAATTGTGACAAATTAAAGCAAATGATAAAAAGCGCAACAACAAAGATTCCTTTCCCTAGTAATTTAGGATAGACACATTTTTCTACGGGAAACGCATTTTTGGAATTGATGGTTATATGATTTTCGAGGTAATCTTGGATTCTTGTTTTAGATTTCAGGTTAGTTTACTAAATATGATAATCTCATAAGATTATTAAAAGATTCCTGATAATTCTTAGAGGATTTCTCCAACCAAACGTACTCTAAAAGAATAGTAGGCTGCACGGCAAGTCTTAATTCCTAAGAGTATCTCCAGCAAGGGCCCCTAAAACAGGGTCCTTATTTTGGATTTAGGGACTCCCTCTATTTTTCGGGGCTCTGTTTTCAGAGCACAAGTCTAGCAACAGCCCCTAAACTCAGCCCCTATTTTACTTTTTCTCCTATTTTGACATATCCGCTATATATAATCTTCATTTGACACAACTAAAATTCAATCAAAAATATTTGTAATACATAAAACATAAGCATATTAACATGTACAATTTAAAAACATGATATTTCAAATTTAAATTTAAAATTTTCAAAACATGATAAATAGATAAATAGAAACTCCGAACAATGAATCAAACTACGAAGCGCTGTGAATTGCCCACAAATGCTCAATAAGATCACCTCGAAGCCTCTTATATATTTCCCTATCTTCAATAATAGGAGTTGTACTCGTGTCCCTGGGAATTGGAGCTAAGGAGGCAAATTTAAGGACCTTCTAATTAGAGGCTTGAGTTGAGACCCTGCTGGATCTGTTTTTTTACTACACTCTTTGTTTTAAGGTTTAGGGAACCTTTTGTGCTTGAAGCCTCGAGACTTTTCTTTTCACGCAAAAGCCCTTCCAAGAAGCAGTTTATTCGACGCGGTGCCCCTGCATTTTTAGGCTGGACAATGCCCAGCACGACAGGCCTAAACCTGATGGGCTTTTGCCTGTTAGGCCTAATTATAGCCCATTTGCCATACAATACACTTGAACTATTCACTTTGTCGACATCACTCGGAGAGCTGTTCGCGCTCTCCGTGAGAGTTCCCGACCATGGCGGGCGGCGAACACCGAGGGCACAGAGCGCGAGCCGCGAACCATGGCAACCCTGTGTCCCCTCCACTTCGGCCTTTCCTCCGCCTTCTCTCGCTCTCGCCGCCACAGCCGGAGGTGACTCTCTTCCCCTTTCCTCTCCCTCTCTTACCACAAGAGCATAGCGTGATCGAAGTGGGCGCGGGTTCGGGTTCCGTGTGTGTTCGACAAAATGCGCTTGAAGGTTTCTTTGCCTCCTCACATGCCGCTAGGGCTTACGCGGTGTTTACCAGATGTTGCTTCCTCTTAGTATAGCGTGTGGCCGTGAGGCATTGGTGGTTCAAGGGTTTCAAGATTGAAATGCTGTAGTGCATGCGAAGCACCAAAAAAAATTTAGCATCGCAGTTGTTTGCGCTGGTTCGGTACGTGTAGGCTAAAAGAGTTGCATAAAGTCATGGGGGAGAGCTTGTGATTTGAGGAGACGTGTGCTTGTTCAGTTATCCATCGTGTAAATGTTGGCGATTATTACGAAGAAGTTAGGTGCCTTTTTGTTACAAAGAACTAGTTATGGCTTTTTGTTTATCAAGTGAAAGCTATGGGGCTCATTTGTTGCAAGCGTCCAAGAATTCTTGAGATCTATTTTATTTGAGATGAGTAGAAGCAACAGAGAGCTTTGTCAAGTATGCTAGCTATTTCAGTGGAGGTTCGGGGATCGAGAGTGCCCAGGAATTCTGACTGTTAGTTCATTAGAGTAGAGATCTATCGGAGGGGAAATGTAGGACCATAGCCCTTACAGATAAAGCTTTAATTTACAGCTACTGAATCTCAGTGATTGAGTGGCTGCATATGTCATTTTTAGAAGAAAATGTGTCACTAAATGTACTTATCCTTTTTTCCAGTGTGAAAACAATGATTCATTTGTCACATGCCATTTGGCAAATGAATGATACTGTCGGCACCTCTTGTTCCTTACTGGAATTCAGTAAATATCGGTAAATTGTATCATATAGAGAAAGACCTTATAGTGTTATGTTAGAACCGAGCCAATCACTTTTACTTGCAGTTCATATGTTTATGAGGTTAAAAAGGGAGGATCTACCAAGGGACTTCTGCTATGCTAATTGAAAGTCCAAGGGTGGTATTACCAGGTAGCCAACCTTTGACCTACTTCAGCAACTGGAGGCCACGAGAGCAAAGCGCTTAAACTGACGCCCAGATTTCTTGAATGAGCAATAATCATTTCATTGATTAATTGAGTTCATATTGATTTTTGACCACCATATCAAGGTTCCAGCTATCTCCAACGATTTATACTGTATTTTGGAGATTTTTCTCTCATTTTTATTTTTATGTTTTTACCACTTTACTTCTTATCTTTTTACTAAATGACTTTTCAATGAGGAGAAAACAAATATATGATTTAGAAATTCAAAAAAGATGCATATTCAAAATTAAGATCATCTTTGAAACTCATTTTAATAGTTTGTTCATTTTGAAAAAGAATTTTCATATTGGAGTTATTCTTTATCAGGATTTATTAACAACACGAGGTGAAGATAATAAATTTTAAATTAAGTTCTTGAATCAAATTAAAATTTCTATTTGATTCTATTTTTCTATTTTTTTTTAAGTTTGGGATGTTACATAAGCATACTTATAACTTTCTGGTATTCGGTAGTACGCAATAATCCATTACACACACCACCATAATGAAACATTCGAACTAATTAACCTATTTATATTTTGGCAGTGCCACTAGCAGACACAGGACATCAACCTATGTGGATTCTACGTTTGCTACAACATGCAACTCCTCATTGATTTAAAAAAAACCAATGACATAGATGTTTGTCAATTTTGAAACAGTTGTTTCCACTTATTAATTTATATACACACAAAGACTAGGCTTGGTAATTAATGCGCTGAATCTATGTTGGAACAGGCTAACCTGTTGGGTATTCGAGAACAACTCAGTGCCTTCTTGAATCGTGAGGTTAATAATCCAAAAGGCGAATACTACTCGAGCCTCGTTTGATGAGTTGTGAATTTGTTAGATGCAATTTGGATTAATTTGTGAAACTTGTGCTGTGAATTTGTCAGTTGTAGTTATGAATTCAATTGGCTCTTATATATGTGAGTTGATTTTTAAAATGGATGCGTTGTACATTGTAATGTGCGATCAGAGTTGATTTCTAAAATAGATTCGTTGTATGTTGTAATATGTGATCCGATCGAGTTCATTTCTGAAATGTATGTTATAATAATATACCGGTGATGCTCTATACTGTCTTTTGTTTCAAGAGGCACGGCTAGCATTTCCTGAGGCTAGCCAATAAATCGAAATTACTAAAAAAAATGTAAAATCAACATCCCAAGTGGTTCCAAACTAGAACCATCTGTGATGAGACCTTCATCCCAGATGGTTCCAAATTGCAACCGTCTGGGATGGTTTTTTTCATAGATGGTTGGAAAACCGTCTATGATGACTATAAATCATCACTGACAGTTTGATATAGACGGTTCGCAAAACTTTTTTCATGAACTCCCTTTATGAATGCTAAATTCATGGTTCATTTTTATGGTTTGGTTAAATTTAATGCTGGTGTAGGTCAGGTCAGCAGGCCAGCATTTGTACATGATGTATATTAATTTATGAAAAAAAATAGTGTAGAAATCTCTCAGGCGTACTATATAGAGTTGCTTCACACTTCCGCTTATAAAATAGAACAGAAAGAGGAACTGACCATTGCCTTTTGTCTATACAGAAAAATGAAAGCGAACTGTCTTTCATGCTTGATTCGCAAATCTGGCACAACAATCTCTTTTATCTTTTTAGCGCCTATCATACTATGATCCATCTTCCTTACCAAGCATAATCCCAGAATGCCAGTGCATTTAGTCCCAAAATAAGTGGCTGAGGTTCATCCCTTCATCCCACCCGTAGGTTAACCTTATCCCATTTTTGTTGTTTCTCTGATGCTACCTGTTGTTACGGGAGTGTGTCCCCCACAACCACTTCCTGGCTTGCTGTGTGAACACATCCCAATCATCTTACTAGTCAAATGTTTTTTTTAATTTCAGTGTTAAACTTATTTGATGGATTGCTACGATTTACATTCATGTGCTTTTACTTTTTCTACTAATTGCAACTTAACTGCTTTTTTGTGTGAAATTATTCCTGTCAATATTGGGCAGGATTTCTCTACCTTGATGATGAACTATGTATGATCTAATCTGTCATTGCTGTTTGATTTTATTTTTTGATGACTGAGAGCTCAGTAGTACCTTTTCAAAGATCTTGGTTAACTGTAAGGGGGAAAGAGTGTAGAAAAGGACTAGATATTTTATGTTAGAACCTGCTGATTCTTATTAACAATACATGATGATTGCTAGTTTGCCGGTCTATTCCTGTATGTCTAATAAGTTTCTTTTGTCTCATTTCAGTACCAACAACCGACTCTACTCATTATGCACCACTTTTTTTTTTTAAAAAAAAAATGCTACTGTTATTAGTGCTGATTACTAAACATAATCCTATGCTTCAAGGTACAGCCGTCATGCTTAATTGAACTACCTGTATGGCTGTATATGTACCGTAATTGTTCTTTTTCAATCACTAACCATGCATTTGCTGCTACCCCCACGGAGGGTCCCTGTAGACATGGTGCAGTGTCCTTTTGCTCAAGGCCATGACCCCTTTGGATTTGCAGAGCCTTCTGAAAGCTACGTATTTGTTGTGCACAAGTTTATCATTGAGCCTTGCCTTACCACCTTACAACTTGTGACAGGGAGTGAATTACTCTCTGTCTACAGGAGTGATTCAAAGACCGTATACGTATGCATCCTGACCATCATACAAACTAGCAGCTGCCCCTCTGTTAAAAACATTATCCAGCTGTAGGAATGATCAGATAAGAAGTTTGACAATGCTGTTTGAATCTCCTGTGCACCTATCTGTTAACCAGCCCTATGGTTATCAGCAAAAACTACTATAGCTTATGCACTAGATCTAGGCAATAACAACCTTTGTAGCTTAATTAGGATTTGATGAATACTCTATCTTTTCTTATATTAATCATTAATCTTTGTGGTTGGGTTCTCTTCTTGTAGATCAGTGCTGTCATAGACAAATTCCTGGTCTACTCATGCTAAATATACATTTCCATCATTAATTTACTGTGATGATGCACTAGATTCCCAACTGATTTTGAGTTGCACTGCCATGCATTCTGTTGTCATAATGCGCAGGCCCCTCTTCAATGAACAACGAAGTGATATAGAGAGAATACAGTAATGCTCATCTGATGACTGTGCTATTCCCTGCAATCGAGGGTCGTTGGTCACTATTTGGCTCGAATACTATGCTGAAAAACCTAGGTCCGATCTGGTGTATTCTGAGTTGGAACAATTTCTCTTCAGATTTTGCATTGTTCCATAGTTTGTCTTTTCACAATTTGATAATTGCCACTGCTTAGGGGTCAGGGATTAGGATTTCTCATGCTAAATTGAAACCTTGAACAGTTTCTCTTCAGAATTGTTTCTTAATTAAGAACTGTAGTTGTTTTTCATATTATTCATGAAATGTGTTGTTCAGGCCAGAAACCTTATTAGATTTATCTGAATTTGGTGCCGACTACCAAAACATCAAGCATCTACACCGAAGCTTACCTGTTTGATGATGACCTGCAGGTTTAAGCTCTGAAACGGCCGTACTGCATTAATACTGGCCTGCATGCCTGCAAAATGTTCAGAGATTTAGCTCCGATCTCGATGCAATGGAGAAACATCCGTTCTTGAAGATATCTACACGTAAGTGGGTCAACCCATGATCTTGTCTATTGCTTTTCTTTGTCAATTTCCATCACACACACACACACACACACACACACACACACACACACAAATGCATGTATATATTGCAATGATCCACAGACCTCATCCCGCTGTAAAATGACGGCATGGTTTGCAGAGCTGTGCAGTGGGCACGGTCTGCCCCTTTTGCATAGATTTGGGCCAATTAGTTGCTTGTTTGGGCGTGCGCCTCGCTGCATCTGTCCCCATTAAGGGCCAGATCACGAGAGGGCGAGGAACAAGCCGCCCAGATTTTGGCCTCATGTAGCTGGGACTGTATGGGCTCGCTCATATGGGAAGAGGCGTCGCTTTCAAGGTTTCGACCGTGTCTGGTTTCCTCGTAACACAGGATAGATCAGGTCGAGAGAAAAAATGAGTGAGCTAGCGTTGAATAGATGGATGAGATTGGTAGCCTCCTTCCTTGCCTCGTCTCTTTTGGTAATCGGCAGGGAGGAGAACTACTGTTTCTAGCTACATATCTGTGCTAGTAAGTGGTACATGCACCTCGTGATGATCATTAATTTCGAATTACACATCATTCGATATAGAGGTGGAAATCTTAGGGATACGGGAAATTAGATCTGCGTAATTTCGCATTCTGCATCTGAAATGTTACTAATGAAGTCGTGGAAATCATGTTAGATTTTAGACACAAAGTTTACACAGAAAGGTTTAATGTAATCGAAAAAAGTTTTTTCTAAAGAAAACTATAAATCTTTTAACGGAATGGTTTACGTACAATTGTTTGTTTTGATAAGATATACAACATAAAATTTCAACCATCTACTCCCTCCAAGTGGAAGAAGGTGAAACCGTGAAAGTGAAGGAATGTGGGCAAATTTTTTTTAATCTAAAAATTGTTTTCACTGCAGCTATGTCTATTTATCAAGTAAAGAATAATGCTCCTTCTCAAAAAAAAACTTGTTAAATAAAAGAATTGTTTTTGACATAATGATAGGGCCATTGCAGTTTACAACTGGCATGGGACTAGAGGAGATAAGTGGCATTGATCTTATTGATATGATAATGATGTCAGTGCTTGGATTTATCTAGTACAGTAAAAAGGAGCAAAAATCAAAGTTATTCGATCGTTACACAGTGGCCACGTACGTAGTGATGAGTTGTTCTATATAGATTGGTGCTTTGGGAGTAAACATGAACTATGAACCATGCATGCCTACAGCGGGCGCGCGAAGGGGCAGAAGTGTCTCTTTGCCTGCTCAAGCCATTTAATGTTCTTTGTCTACGCCCAAAAATGGAACGCAAAGGGAGAGAGGCAGAGATGCTGAATTCACGCAAATCTATCTATGAAGTGCGGATAGCCGCTCTACAGGCCTCTCAAAGATCTCTCAGCTTTTTATCGAATTGGCTAGTCATCTGCACCAGTGGTCTTGCCAGAATAGTAGCATTGAACGTGTACGTACTTATGTATTCAGTAGCTTGTACCGAATAGCGCAAGATGTTTTCGACACATCTCAGGGTGTTCATACTTCATAATCGTTGAATGCCATTGGTAAACATATAATGGGATTTCCTACTCCGGTCCATCTACAGCATTGGAACTACTCCAGGGTCTATCAGTGCTCTTTTGTATTGTTGTTGTGCATGTGTTGTCGTCCCTCTCGGTGTTCTCCAGATGTCCTGCCCGTTGGGTTTAATGACCTATCAGCTTAGCCCAGCATGTTGAAACTATGATTTTGTTCTTCACTCCACTTGAATGAAAGACATGGCTTTTACCAACCTTTCGGAAAAACTATTATTATGTTCTTCACTCTACTTGAATGAAAGAAAGAGCTCCTGCCAATCTTTCGAAAAAGAAGAAGAAGAAGAGATCACATGTGAAAGTGAATAGTTCCAGATTGCAATTGTACCGGTATTGGTGATGCCTGCTACCAGATATCTACTGGTTGGCAAAGGTTTCTTTAATAACTAGGCAGCACTGATTAGATAGTGAGCAGTGGTGCTGTTTGTGGACAAGAGCTAGTTAGTCTCCTAGGGATTCAGCTGGCTGCCATGCATGCGTTACAAGTTTGCATTATTTGATGTTGGATTTATAGTTTACCTTTCAAAGATACATGCACTAAAGCACAATTGAGCCTTATTTGGGTTAAAGAAAAGGTAGAGAAGGCCAAGTTCTTGGTGTTTTCAACTTGCACGCACAGTAAAAAGTGGAAGACATCTTGTATGTAACGCTTGTCACATCATTGTTATCTTCTGAATTTTGGCAGATCACAGTGAACTAAGTTCAACTAACATAAGTAAATTACTGTATGCTTTTGTGTTATGAAACTTTTTAAGGCTGGCCCTCTCTGCATTTTGCATGAAGCTTCACCACTGCACGTTGATGTATATTTTGAGCAACTCCTATGTGATCGAGGCCCCGTTTGTTTGGGCTGTTTCATTATCTTAAAAGCCAAAAATCCAAAGTTTAAATAAATAAGTGGTTTTTTATCTGGGTTTTTTTAAAAGCCATAAGCCTCCATATAACTAAAAACAAAAAGTTATTGGAGATGTGCTTTTTTGACTTATTGAGGGTTGGTTTTAGACTAATGCTGCTGAAGTTAAAGTAAAATTACCCACCTCCACTCAAGGTTCAAAATCTCGGCGAAATATCGGATCTCGGACCCCCCGAGTTTCATAATCCAGACGAAATTAAGAAAACCCTATAAAAAAAAATCAAAAGTGCTACAGTATCCTATAATTTCGCCGAGATCTCGGTGAATTTGACCAAAATCTCGGCAAATTTGACTGAGATTTGACTAAAATTTGACCGGATTGGATTCTTCGCGTCGTTTCCCATGTGAGACATTAGTAGATCATGATTTTGGTGAAATTGAAAAACCCTAAAAAAAATTCAAAGTGTGACGATGCGTAAAATCTCGCTGAGATCTCGGTGAATCTCGCCGAAATCTCGGCAAATTTGACCGAGATTTGGCTAAAACTTGACCAGATTTAACCGGATTCAAATTTTGGTTTTTGTATTTCGTTCACATTTCTTCCGAAATAACGAGATTTCGGCGAAATTTCAGATTTCGGCGAAATTTCAGATTTCGGCAGGTGACGATATTTAATCCGAAAATGAAATTTGAAACCCTGCCTCTACTACGTATAAAAGCTAATTACATTTAAACTGTTTAAGTCTAAAAATTAGCTTTAAACTATAAACCGAAAAACCTAAATCTAAATAAACAGGTCTGAGTAGTTAATCGATCAGCTTATGTTAGAACTTCTAAGTTTCACCCGCACCTTAATTTTAAATAGTAAATACAAGGCTAGTAGTAGGTATATGCATCGGTTGTAAATGACACCTGGTGCCTGGCATGGGAATGTATAACCTACCTGGTTTCTGACAAAACCTAGATTGCTAATTACACTTCTATTACATCTGGGAGGTTTTCAGGCTCCTCAGGGCATCCACCTGCCTCTCCGCCATTTTTCAAAAAAGCTCCTCCATTCCTCCAAATCACGAATAGGTCCCTGCGAATTTACGAAAAGGTCATTTGCGATTTTTTGTGAGGGCAAGAAAAATTTACCCGGATTGCGTTTAGGTCCCCCGTTCGCTACTTTACGGAAAGAGGCTCCTATTAAATATAAATCGCGAATGAGGCCTTTTCTAATTTTTTTAGGATAGCGCCCAGGTTCAAAAATATAACAAATAGGTCCCCGCTCCTTACATCCAGGTCATTTCTCTGTTTTCCTCGAAAAAAATATTTTCGTGAACAGAAATACGTGTACTTCTCTATCTCTAGACTTTTTTTTCCCAACTCGATCTCTAATATTTTTCGAAACATGTATTATTACTCGGTGAACGCATGGAGTGTTAAACTGGACAAAAGAAAATTGGCGTCTCTAATATTTTTCAGAACATGTATTATTACTCGATTAACACATAGAGTGAGAAACCCTCCAAAATTAAAAAAATACATCTCTTAAATTTGTTTTTCGTTCGCGTGCGTGGCGTGTGCCGCGCTTGCTGTCCTAGTTAGACTTACATGGCAAAGTGTGTTTTGCCTGGAGGTTCTCAAATTTGTCCATTTTTGTCGGTTAGGTTGTTGAGCTTGTAATTTCTGCAATTCACTCGAGTATTGTAACACCCTCCCTTTTATGATACAGTATACTATAAAAGAAAAGTTCTAATATGTTTTATGTGCTAGTCTCGTGATCAGTAGCTAGCACATACATGCACAAATTGAGATCACAAATATACACAATATTATTATTATTGCAAAAACTATTTATGTAACATAGTTTGACAACACAGAGTAATATTACAGCAGAAATAAATAAATATCTTGTAATGTGCCCACCCAACCCTCAAGCAACTGATAAGGTATAGTACCTAGAAAGTTGCATCATCGAAGTTCCCGTGTCCTGCGGTGAAGTAGGTGTCTTCTGGGCTTCATCTAAAGCAATGAATTAAGCAAGGTCGAGTACTTACGTACTCAGCAAGACTTGAGTGTTTGAATATGCAGGCTGTTCCTAGAGTAAGCCTTCTACGGATATTTTGCGTGGAGCTAAATTGAATTGTAAATACTAAATAGTAAATTGAAAGCGAAATACAGTAAAAGTAATTGATAGTATGAAATAACAAATAAGAATAACATAAATGTAATTACTCACAGTCTTTCGTGAGTACCAATTTGTCCATCCTTTGCCAACACATGACATGAAAATCAATATTTGCCAACACATGGCACAACAACTGAAACAATCTTGCCAACACATGGTAAAGCATTGAATCATCTGTGGGGAAGACTTACAAATACCAATTTCTCCAATTATAATTCAATTTTATGAAAATATCAAAATTCTAACTATGTGATGTCTTTACCAAGTGCTCATGACTGCCAGCGCGGCTAATCATTTAGTTTTAACTCTGTAGAGGAGTACTACTTTACCCATAAGGAATGATCATCTCTTTTTGCAATCGATATTAACACACTTCATTTGGTGTGTCGCAGAGAGATCATACATATAACTGTTACATTACTTAACCCTAACTTTGCACCAACCCAGTGATGACAAACTGTTACTATGACGGCAGAAGGTATTTGTACACATAGTACGACGAACGGTTTCACATCCCGACGCCTCACTTCTCCCCATAGTAAGACGTACACCGTTACATCGGTAGATGTTATTCCCAACACCTCGGTGAGGGCATCCCTTCGAGCAATCCAAAACTGAACAACACGTGCTACTTCAACCTTTCAAGTTGCAAAGCCAAATTTCAATAACTTATTAAGTTAAGGCCGCTAAGTTACAGGATTACATGAGGCAACAACAAGAACATCAGAGGCAACAACAAGAAGCCATATCTGCTGGCACTCACAATTGAATGTAAGTTCATTTCCATATCGCATACAATTTAACTTTGATGCTTTCAAACTGATTATGTGCAATTATTACACAGGATTGTATGTCTACTGCCTTTGGAAGACCTATCAACCTTCCACCCCTTCCTCAATTTTAGGGTCCACCCCTTCTACCCCTTCCTCCATTTATGACCTCACAATTAATGGTACTTGGCTTTCTATTCGATATTTGTATATAGTTTCATCAAATTGTTGAAACTAACCATTTGCCTCCTTATATGATGTAGGGAACAGTTGGCTTGACGCAAGCTCGCAGGGAGGCGATGGGTCACACAGTGGCGCCGAATATGGTTCACCTCGGGTGAATGAGGAGTTCGATGGTGTGTTTAACTTGGGTGGAGGCTCCGGCGAATGAAGTTGAATGGATATGTATGTTATTGTGACGATTTGTGATGGTATGTTTGTAATGTGGATTGTTATTTATGTGTTGTGTTGATTTGTAATGTTATAACTGTTATTGTGATGTTTGTGTGATATTGTATTGTGAATTGAACTGAATTCTGTTTTAATTTTCCCCCCTGGATTCCTGTATTTTCGTCGGTTTGGCTTGGCCGATGAAAATACGAATATGTATTTTCGTCGGTTTGGTCTTTAGTCGACGAAAATATAACTATATATTTTCATCGGCCCGAGTATTATCCGACGAAAATGCGTGCGAGCCACGTTAGCCTGGCCTGACGTATCACATTTTTGTCGGTTTGGCGTGGCCGACGAAAATACATGTATTTTCGTCTGCTATTTTTCGTCGGCTAACCGACGAAAACATCAATTTTCATCGGTTTCTAGCCGACGAAAAATTATGGTTTTCCTGTAGTGATTCCAACATGTCCAATAATTATTTCTAATATGTCACCTGTGTAAATTCATTACGAACAGTAAACCATCAGGTTCGAGCAATTTATTGAAGTACTATTCTTAGTCAAAACTTTTTAGAAATAATTTGCTGAAGATTTGGGGTTTAAATATAAATTGTTCCAGATTTTATTCCTTATGGAATTTTAGGTTTCACATTTTTAAAGTGAAGAAAATAATTAAGATAAATAACTTTCTTAAAAAAACCAAAGTTCAAGAAAAATTTAGAAAAGATGGAAATTCTAAAATAAAAATAAGATTTTCATTTACTCAATTTAAAAGGAAGAACTTTAATACCGTAATTGTTCTTTTATTAATACTAGAATTCAAGAAAGAAAGATAAAAGATGATATTTTAAATTAAAATCTTTATTTCAATCAAAAAAAATTATTTACCTTCATTTTTAAAATTTAAAATTTTATTTTCCCATTTTTCAATTTTTGGGATGTTACAAGTACAAATGGGGATTAAGCTAATTTGGGCAAACAGTCCATTTGTGCTACAGACACTTTCGTTTGCCCTAATTTGAGGGCACGCTACAGTTGTACGAGATGATTGCCACATAGGTTAGCACATGCATAACCGGATCATTACGACGTCCTTTTGGAGCGAGACCCGATCCTGGCCGGCTCTAGGAATTAACGTGTTTTGCACAGCGCCGCCCTACGTGTTTTAATATTCAGAAAAACTAAGAAACGGTATACCGTTCCTACGGTATACCTGTGAAACTCATGAAACTTATAAATTTTTACACTGAAACTGATCATGAAACTTAGCACTAAAAACTGATGAAACATGAAACCGATGAAACTAAACACTGAAACTCATGAAACCAAATCTTGGCGATAAGTTTCATAAGTTTTAAATTATCTGCGTTATGACGGTATACCGTTCCCTAGTCTCCCTCTTTAATATTCCCCTCCGATCTAGCTCATCCCTTGCCCCTCTCTCTCTCTCTCTCTCTCTCTCTCTCTCTCTCTCTCTCTCTCTGAAAGGGATCGGAAGGATCACACACGAATGATCTACACGTACGGCCTAGAGTCATCTCTCTTTGTTCCCTTTATAAAAGGGTCCTGGCTGATCCCCCTACCGTCCATGATCATTCTTGGCCCCCTGCAAATTGCCCTCCCAACCGCACATCACACCACTACAGTACCAGCTTCTCTTCTCCATCTCAGCCTGATCTCCGTACTTATCTAGGTATCGCCTGCACCTGCCACCTAGCTGAGTTAGATCTCTAGCTTCCTCTAGATCTCATGTCTGCCATCTACATGAGCCAGCTCTATACCACTCCCCCTCTAATGGAGGGAGACCATCACCAAGATCATCGTCGTCAGGGTCACTTCCAAGCCTTCACCCTACCAAAGGATCCCCCAGTCTTGTTCCCCTTTGTGATCAACAACAGCAGCCCTAGTGACAGCAGTCTAATCTATGGATCTGACCATCACTTGAGGCAGCATCAAGCTATACTGGGGCCCCAACATGTAAGTACTAGCTATCTATCTATCCAGGGGATTGATTAATCTCTCGACCCCAGATAGATGTACTGATTTCATGTTTGCTCACTTTCAAGTTGTTTAACTAAACATCTATTTTATTTTTGTTACTATCAGATGATTGGTGGATCGTCAAGTGTGTTTGCGACGCCGTTTCCGACCGTCGAGAGCATCCGTGACGACATGATCGAGCGATCCTCGTACGATCCATACGATATGGAGAAGCTGCAGGCCACCGGCGGAGCAGTGAAGGCCGATAGGTGGACGGCGCCTGCTGCGGCGAAGATGACGATCACGAGGAAGATGAACGATCCCGGCGTTGGCGGGGCGGCGAAGAAGCCAAGGAGGAGAGGAGGGCAGGCATACGAGGATCACAGCCACAGCGGCGGCGGCGGCGGCGGCATGAACCAAACTTTGGGTGTTATTAGGGTGTGCTCCGATTGCAACACCACCAAGACCCCCTTGTGGAGGAGTGGTCCTTGTGGCCCCAAGGTAGGGTTTTGTTGCCTCTTGAGCTCATGGTCCATGCATATATGCTTACACTTCGTGCAAATGGTGTAATTAGCTTGGACTCTATAATTGCAAAGGTAAGTAATTCGAAAGTTTTGATATGGCGGGTTTTTTGATGGCATGTTGCATGGTGCATGCAGTCGCTTTGCAACGCGTGCGGCATCAGGCAGCGGAAGGCGCGGCGGGCGATGATGGCCACCGGGGCTTCCACCGACGGCACCAAGGTGGGCACGCCGAGTGACGCCGCGACAGCGCACCCGAAGGTGAAGAAGCAGAAGAGGGCGGACGTCGACCGGTCGCTGCCGTTCAAGAAACGTTGCAAGCTGGTGGTCCAGGATCACACTGCCGCCACCGCTGCCGCTGCCGCCGCCGACGACAAGGCCAATGTCAAGTCTACCGAGGTTGGCAGCGCCGTGCCGACGAGGGATCACGTAGACAGCATCGGAATCAACTGGGGCAAGGGCTCCGCTGCGGCTGCCGCATGCTTCCGGCCATCACCGGCCTTCGCGGTGCAGGACGAGATCACGGACGCCGCCATGCTGCTCATGACGCTGTCCTGCGGGCTTGTCCGTAGCTGATGTCGATCGATCGATCGATCGAGAGTACCACTACCACACTACCACTGCAGGCTTTTTGCAGCTAGTACGTTACTGCTCGTACTGTCCGAGCTGCTGTGTTTTGGCTTCTTGTTCTTGTTGCTGGTGTAACCTGCGCTACTGTTAATGTCTTGTGATTTGTTTGTGTGTACGAGAGAGAGAGAGGCTGAGGTAGAAACGAGGAGGAGGAAGCAATAAGGGGGGAAATGTCATCTAGCAATTAGGTTTTGCAGGCACCGTGAGTTCAGTTTGGATCAGTAGCTTTTTTTTTTTTTTTTTTGCTGCGGCGGCTAATTAAGCCACTGCCTGCTATATATGTATGTTTGTTCTTCGTTTTGGTTGAATCTCTTGTACTACTGGAGCTCATAATAATATGGACAGTTCGAACCACGAAGTATTACTGTTCATCGGAACTCGTTTTCATGACTTTCGCTTCCGATGATTATGTCAGTTATGATCAATTTGTGTCAGCATGGTGTCCTCTTTTCACCGACTTTGAGGCAAACATTCTCTTTATCATATGGCATCTGAGGAGCTTAATTAATTTGATCGTCAATGTTGAATAGTGGAGCATGCTGCTATAAAAAAAAATTCGATCGCATGCACTTTTATACTCGACTGAATGTTATCTGACGGCTGTGCCAAATACGAGTTCCATGTTTATTTCGAAGACAAAATTGTCCGCATGTCAAATACCATCTCTATGTTTAGTTCACAGACAAAATTAAATTTGATCAGGCAACGAAATTTGGCCACATTTGGTCACTTTTGAGTTTTGACCACACCACCAGCTCTTACCACCCACTTCACATTTGGCGGCCCGTTTAATCCATGCCAAAATTAGTGGTAATGCTCATGCCATGCATGCCATACATTTGACCATGGTCAGATCTTTAGGCAACTTAATTAGCATGCCAAATACAAAGCATTGTCTGTACCAGACAAAGAGGCATGCATGGGCGCACAGTAACTACGGTAGTCAGACATAGAGGAGGAAGGGTTTTGATAAGTTTCATCCGGAGGTTTTTTAGTAACCATCATCTAAATTGCTGGTCATTGGATTTGCTTTTAGATTGATGCACGCCCCCCCCGAATTCGAGACGAGGAAACCACTTCAATAATCTTCTTGTCAGTTACACAGGCAACGTTCGTAAAGCAGTTTGCCCTTGCAGGCTTTCTCCTTAACAAGTGAAACATGCATCGCGTGCCAAAGCAACAAGATTTTCAATAGTGCGTATCGAACAGTGCAAGACACATATCTTCACCATCATCTCTCAAGACTATCAGGAACGACGACGATTGGCACTGGCGACCACATGATGGGCTACCTCGGCGGCGCACTTGTACCTCCGGCGTACCCCCGGAAATAATTCTGGGAGATGCACGCCAAAGCAAAGGAGAAAGGAATTAAGTTGACGGCATCCTTATATACGGGTTTTGGAATATATGGAAACAACGGAACAATAGGATTTTCAATAGGGTATCAAACAGTGCAAGACGTCTTCAACATCATCTCTCAAGACTAGCTATTAGAATCGACCATTGACGCTGGCTACCTCGCCGCATAGATGTTCCACTCGGGCGGAGTACGGACGTCTCAATTGCACGCACTTGTACCTCCGGCGTACCCAGGAGACAAGACAGGCATTTATCCAGCTCTACCTCGATCATTCCTAGATCCACCCTTCAGCAATATTCTTTAGCTAAAGATTGCCTACTCGATTGTTTTCAGTTACTAGATCTGTTGTTTTGTTTTCATTGAACTGGTGTTGTGTGCGATTCCCCACCTTAAATGCAAGGCAGAGTTCCTGCCGTTTCGTTTAAAAAAACCATGCGATGCACTGGCTCAGTGTGACATACAGTATCCATGCATGACGATGCCACGGCTAGCTGGTGGTCGAGATTCATATTTGTCGGACCCTGGAATATAATACCTTCGAAATCCTCTGTGTATTCTGTACTAGTTTAGAAAATACTAGTACACACAGTAGAAATGAAACCATAGCATATCCATCGTTCTTCATTAATAATAAATATTCAGAGTTACAAATGAAATGGCACGCAGGTCAGCAAATAAATAAACGACTAAAAAGCAGCGAAATTGGAAAACAGTACATAGAGCCCAATTAATTTGCCACAGCAATCGACTGACGGTATGGACTAGTCCAACTGGTCCTCACCATCGTGGTACTCCTCCTGTGAAGCAGCAGGTTAAGCAAGGGTGAGAGTACTAGCGTACTAAGCAAATCACACCAGAAATGCAATATAATGTATCGGCAACAAAGGAAGGTTTTATGGTTTATTTAAACGTAAAGCAACAGTTTACTAAACATTCTAAATAATTTTAAATGGCACGGTTTATAAGGAAACTCAAATTTAAACATTTTTCTTTTTGACTTAGGAATCACTCCTGGAACTTTCCAAGTTTTATCCCTGATGGACTCCCTCCATCCCAACATCATTTCTGTAAACCCAATTTTAAACTACCAAAATCTAATCTGAGGATGGCTTGCTCAGCATGCTCATAACCGCGAGCGCGACTAATCGATTAGTTTTACACTTTGCAGAGGTTGTACAAATTTACTCATAAGACATGATATTCCTCTTGTATCAGCACACTTCTTTTGGTGAGTGACAGAGAAAATCATGACAATGCCCCTATAAAATTCATACATGTAGTCACGCCTGCGAAGGTTTCATCACTGAAAGAATCCCTCTATTCAGAAGCCCTCTCTTGCGCCAAAGTGGTAGCCTCACGCTTTTACCACACCACTACCCCCATATGGCATGACTGTTCATATATAACTTAATATGGCTAGCCAGGTCTGTCCCATTCTAGACCCGTGGTAGTACGGTTAAGCTTTATATTCAACGAAACTTAGACCGGTCCTTAATTGACTAGACGAGACTTTCCACAAACCCAAGATGATAACCACACCACCTTCCAACCATTTCTCGCTCGTTTAAGTCATTTTCATTTTAACCATACTATTTCCACAATAACACTAACATTATAGTTATAACATAACATTAGTTTGGCATAAATCCTCCAGAACTTTCTAAATTCAATTCTAAGCAATGTCTAATTATTATCGTGACATAGTTCAAAATTTTCTTAAGGTTACAAGGGCGTCGGAACTCAAATGTCATAACTAGCATTTAAAACTAGGTCGAAAAATAACATTTATAACAAGTAGGCATACAATAATTTAAACTTCAACATATATACAAGTTTACAAACTGGGAGCAACATTGTCAAGGTGGTGTGACTTGCCTGGTTTGATGAGTCGTCGCTCGGGTACTCCTCGGACTCTCCGTAATCTACGCGCGAAAAGCACCCAAATTCAAATAAAATACAAATAAATTCAACTTAAATTCTAAACTAGCACTAAACTGAAATTTAAGATTTTAAATGAATTTAGAAAGAAAAACGGAGCCAAACGGAGTTCGAACGGGCGAAAACGGACTCATGAAAGTTTAAAAACCATTAAAAAGGATTTTCTGGATTTTTAGAATTATTTTTCTAAAGAAAATCTGAATTATTGCGCAACGATGATATCAGCAGCATTTTTCGGATTTGTTTTTCAAAAGAAAACTCAATTATGACGTCAGCGCTGACATCATAATTGATTTTCGGATTTTGAATTAGTTTAAAAACAAATCGGTGGGGCTGGCCGGCGCGTGGACCGGGTCCACGCGACCCGTGCACCAGGCGCGCGCGAGCGCGCGTTGACTGGACGAGGCCAAAGCGCAGGGAGGCGAAGACGGCGGCAGGATCGGCGGAGCCGGAGGAGGCCGAAGGGAGGGCAGGGTGGCTTGGCGACGGGGCTGCCGGAGCCGAGGAAGATGGCGGTACGGCGACGCGGGTAGGGGAAGTGAAGGGAGAGAGAGGGGAAGATGGGGCTTGGGGGGTTGGCGGACGGCGTGTGAGAAGGACGGCGGCGGCCGTTGGCGCGGGAGAGGAGAGATCTGGGCGTTACAATAGTGCACTACTATCAGCCAAAATTGATGTTAAGCATGCTGCATTTTGAACGGCCTGGAATCCTGTGCAAACGATGCTATGCTGCAGATATTCCACACCGCTGTTTATCTAGACCTTGAACATATTTTGCATGCCTGAACTTATTGCATCTCTTGATAGTTTAGCCATTGCATGCGTCATTTCTGCCATTTTGGCTTCACTCATTCACAACCAGAATAGACTCAAAAGACTGAGATTAACAGACCAACCATGCCAATTGCCAACAAAAAGTACAGCGCGCAGAATCTGAGAAATATCTGACGAAACGCCTCAACACATTGGCCTGACCAGGCAAGGGCCAGCGAGCAACAGTCCATGCACATCTCTGCTGAATCCTAGAAGCCTCTCAAGAGGCTGGGGCTAGCTGGCTGGCTGAAACTTTCAGCGATCCCTAAAAGGCGAGCTGCGTATTTTTGCACCGGATCGTGGTCGCCAATCGTTCGTCGATCTTGTCTGATCCTGATGTATCCAGACAAGATCGATCGGCACCCTGCATGCGCGCGGTGAGGTTGATCTCCCTCTTGGCCCTTGCATTCCGTGAACGAACGGGCTGTGCCTGTACATGCTGTTGCTTTCTGAATTTCTCCTCTCCCGCCGAGCGCGGCCGGATAGCTCCAATTTTCGCCGGTTTTTTTTTTTATGTGGATTTGGTCGCGTTTGATTTCTCGGCCGTGCCGGCCGGCGACCTGGATGCCGCGGCGCCGCTCGTTTGGGCGGAGATGGATGGCTGGCCTGGTCGTCGTCACCTGTATCCGTCGCCGTCATTGGAGCATTGTTGACTGGGATGGCTCTTATTTCGTTGGTTGCATGTACTGTAACATGGTGCTGATTAATTATCTTCTATCTGGTATTGTTGTGAGACTTCTGGCCGATGGCTTAATTCGTTGATGGGATGGCTTGAGTCGATGGTTTCTGCTGAGCTAATTGAGTAAAGGTAAGGTGGGCTTATCATCCAATTGGAACAAAGTTTGTTGGCCGGTAGAGCTAGGGGATTGGGATTTTTGTATCTAGACAATTCGAAATTGTTATTTTACGGTTAACCTCAAAGATCAGTTTGGGCGCCCCCTCTCCTCCATGCGGCACGTGACGCATGCTATCAAGCAAAGTCTCTAGGTTTAGTTGGAACTTCTTATCGAACTATCATTTAGAAGGCATGGGCACCCTCACGCTGTAAGTTTTTTGCTTGGTTGATGCTATAAGACAAAATATGGACAGCTCAAAGGTTGCAGCTTCGAGGATGACAAAACCAATACTTTTGCTAAATATACAATAGAAACCTTGAAACTATAATACACATCTCCGTCGACCGCTTGGTAGTTTGGCAAACATGGATTGGAATAGCTCAATGGCTCACCTGCCGATACTCGATCTGACAAACTGGAACCGACGATGACAACTAAGGATTGGTGGCTCAAATGGGTGCACTCCTGGCCGGCTTTCACAAAGACCGCAAGCACACTGATCATTCTCGTAATTTTGCTATATATGGTGGAAGAAAAGGAACATACGTATCTTCCAAAACAAAATATCGATGAACCTTGAGATCCTAACTCTCATCAAGAAAGAGGCCAAGCTTTAATTGGGAGATGACTAAAGTAAAAAGATTAAAAGTAACTTGTATTTATTTCTATCCTTTCTAATATACGCCCCCGACAATCGCTGGCTTTCAAATAGAAGAGTTGAGCTTATCGTCATCTTGATTAGATGTGCTTATCCGCTCGTCTGGATTCGTTTCTGTTTTGTGTTTGCATGGTGCACCTAGCTTGTCCTGTATAACGAATGACTTGATGGTTGACACTTGATAGGCATGTACTCGTGCCTTTTTGAGGCAAGGCTACTTTCACATTTGTTATCCTATATATGGCGTTTAGTTGATTACTTCACGTTTTACATTTCTTTTATATCTAGTTTAGTGGGGGCATAATCAACAATAGAGTCAGATTTTGTGACCCTTAGGTATCCCAATCCTCTCCCGCCCAAGATTTTGGGAAGAAATCAGCTAGCTACTGCTTATTGAAAACTAAGCAATCAACAAAGAAACTACAATAAAAAGGCACTGCCACAATAAAAAATTCGCATTCTTAAAGAATCACGGGTAGTAGGGAAATGCCACTGCCACAATAAAAATTGCGTGCATAGAAATCTCAATAGACGCTTATTAAACTGAAATACAAAGAAACTACGTACAAAGTCAACACAACCACAACGCTTCTTTGAAGCACCTGGGTTTGACACTGCAACGTCACTGCTTACGTGAATGCACACACGTGCTTCCCTAAAAAAAAACCAAATAATGAACTATTACAAATCAAGCTATGATGCTTTCGGATCAGCATCGAACATATGATATAATAAATCCTACGGTGCATGCACTATACTAATAATATACAATGAATAGTACAAATTACATTTTGTCATTGATTTGTTAAAAGATATGTATTCCTGCTAACAGCTAATCTGATCCGGTGAATAGAGAATAATAAACAATCTATATTGAATTTAATACACCTAAAAGAGCTCATAGCATATACCTAACTCGACCTTCGCAATTTCTACATACAGCAAGCATGCAAGCCAAGGAACCTTCAGCCTCTATAAAGGAATCGGGTATAGTCGGATCGGATATTTTCCGACCGACCGACCGATCGGATGTGTTCGAATTGAATTCGGATACCTAGCCATATCAGATAGTTATCTGATTCGGTATCGATTTTGGATATATTTTTTTCGGATTCGGGATATCACTACCCATCGGATTGACATATTCCGAGTTAACTTTCGGATATTTCCAAAAAAAAATGTAATTCGAATATCTAGATCATGTGGCTCAGTAATTGGGCCGGCCCAATAGTGATCATGTGCCCAGCACTTTGGCGACACCACCAGGGACTTGGTTAACTGGTTCATTTCAAGCCCAGTGTCAGTGAGGAGGGGATCAAGTCGGGTTTGCAGAGCCTCAATCACAGGCCATTTGATTGGTGGGCTAGGGGTGAAATGCTCGTATGCATGTATGTAAATAAGTGAGACAAACAGCTAGCAAGCAAGAATTAACAAAGGGAACGTGTCTCTGTCATCTTAGGCCCTGTTTGTTTCCCTCTCCAGCTTATATAATTCAGCTTTTTGGTGCTGGATTATATAAGCTACTTTCAAATAAGCTGGTGGGTTGTTTGTTTTCCTGGATTATTAGTGTGTTGGATTATTAGTTCGAGATGGTAAAAGACATTAGTACTCTTGACTGTTTTGGGCCGTTTTTGAGAGGATGCCATAGGCCTTGCACACATCCTCCACAGTGGATATGTGCAACCCGTTGTTCTTTTTTCACCATTCTTTTTCCGTCGTTTTTTTTTTCACCATTCTTTTTCCTTCCCGCGCCGTCGCCCCGTTGCCGACGCCTTGCGCCGTCGCCCCGAGGACGCCGCCTTGCGCCGCCACGTCGAGTCCGCCGCCTCCCATCTCCATCGCGCCGAGTCCGCCGCCTCCCATCTCCGCCGCGCCGAGGACGTCGCATCCCATCTCCGCCGCGCCGAGTCCGCTGCCTCCCATCTCCGCCGAGCCGAGGACGTCGAGGCCGCCGTGTCCCATCTCCACCGCGCCGAGTTCGCCGCCTCCCATCTCCGCCGCGCCAACGTCGCTTCCCATCTCCGGATCCACACCGATAGCTTCGTTCGCCGCATCCGCTCCAACGCCTTCGCCTAGACCCAAGTTGAGGTCCTAAGGATCCATGTGGTGGCTGGTGGAGTGCAGGTCAATGGCGGCGCTGCGACGAGAGGGGAAAAAACGATTCGCAATATAATCGTGGAGAGGCATGTAATGGCATTAGTGGGTAAATATACTGAAGTTTACAGGGTATTTTAGATTGTAGTTATAAAATAAGCTGGATTATGAATATAGAAGCACCCTAATGGCTGCTTATAGATTATTATAATCTACTGCTTTGGATTATATAATCTAGATTATAATGTAGGCTGTTTGTTTCCCATATTAACTTATATAAGCTGGATTATATAATCCATAGGGCAAACAAACATGGCCTTAGTTAACTCCCGCGGCATGACGGAAGTTCAACGTGCTGGGCCAGGTGTGGTTCGAGTCTGGGCCCACGTGTCATCAAATTTGCGAGAAGACATGGTTTAATTTCTAGCATTGATTTGTGGCAGTTTTTTTTTTTAATTTTTGAAAGCAAACAGTTCCTTAATATTTAAAACAAAATTTGCCAAAAACCCGTGGTAGGGTCAAATCTATATTTTTTATTAATATATATATACACACACCACACACACACAAATGAGATGAGGCGGAAGGCAATAAAAAGATGTTACAATTATTGACACACCCATGACATACTTTGAATAAGACAAATTCAAACTCATCCGATCGATCAATCAGTGTTATATATATGTGTGCTTTATGTGTTATCTATTTTCGCACAATATCCGACAAATTATTCGGTACCATATCGATTCCATTCCGTATTTAATTTGAATCCGCAAACGATATTATCCGCACCGTATTCGTATCCGGTACTATTCGTATCTGACTCCGAATTCAATAAATATATATGGTTTAGGATATAAAAAAATGATATCCAACCGAATCCGAACCGGTCGGAATGCAGTTGCCGTGGCTTTGGTGTCGACGGCGGCCGGAAAAATCCTCTGCCCCGGAGACAGTGTCGCCCCGGTCGTATCTGGACTTCAGCTCAGAGATCATTCCCCATTTCTCCCCAAAATGCCGCCTCCACCCGTCCTAGGATGTATAATGCGACAGGTACTGCTTGCACCCGATGCATGTGCGGTCGCAGCACTCGCACCACCTCGTTGTCCCTCTCTAGTTTGCTCGAGATCACCGGCGGCAACCGCCGGCTGCAGCAGCCCGATGGTGCAGAACACGTCCCCGTCGGGCGTGGCCGTGGTCATTCGATCGTCCCACCTGCACTCATGATCAACACATACGCAATGTCGGTTGTCGCATCAGTTCAGAGCAAAAGGTCCTGTGGAGTAATCGTGATTTTTTTTTTTTTTGAATGCTCGGCCGAGGCTATGAATTAATTAGGAGGAAAGAAACAGTTTACAGAAAGACCAAAAAAGGCATAAAAAAAGTCGAAAGAAAGTGCAGGAGTCTGCACCTAGAGGAAAGAAGAAAACAGGGGGGGTACAACCAAGGACCGTGGAAGGATCCTCTAAACTGAGATTTGGGCAAGAAGGGTCTTTTGTCCTCACGCACCAGTTATAGTCTAGTTGGAAGCCTCATCTTTGATGATCTGTATAATTTCCTCATTTGAACTGTAGTTATTTTGAAAAACTCTCTTGTTTCGTTCTTTCCACCACTGCCAGCAAACTAAAATTACCAGGATCTGACACCTTTTGTAAAACCAGTCCGTGAGGCGACTGTTGCGGTCGAAAGCTCGATTCTTTGGTTAAGATTCCAAATTACGGCGAGCGAAGGAAGCCGCACCCAATCAGCGATGTCCGTCCACAGGGATCGAAAAAGTGGACACTATGTGAATAAATGTTGTGCTGGCCATCCCCTGATCTGAAGTCGTTGTGCTGTCCAAAGGCGATTCCACTGCGCCAGCCAGAAGAAAATTTTGCGACGCGATGGCGCCCAAGTTGACCAGGTTGTTGCTCTGTAAGGTTTCGAAGTGCTTCCCTCGAACTGCAAGCGGTAGGCCGAAGCAGCCGAGTAAACGCCATCTGGGATGTGCAACCAAGTAATCGTGTCGTCTATAAGGGGATGCAAAGTTATCGTCTTCAATTTCATCCACAAGATGACAAAATCCCTAATGAGTGACCCGTTTAAATTGTGGTTGATATCCCGAATCCAATTATTATTTTGCAGTGCATTCTTTACTATTCCTGCTTTAAGCCTAGAGTGTCCGAAAAGGTCCGGCACCAACTGCGACGGCGCTACATCATTGAGCCATCTTGAGGTCCAGAAAGTCACCGTTTTTCTATTTTCAATAGTTATTTTGGTCTGTTTGGTGCCACGGCGTTGGCAAGCCGCGCCAAGGTAATCGTGAAATTGATTGAATGTTTTTGCTCATGATCTGGTGGAACATGGTGTGACATGAACGGATTTTGATGGGGATCACCGGATTGGCCGGAACGGCGAGATCAAGGCAGTGACTGGGTGGTGGTGCTTGTCCGCCTGAACAGAGGAGGAAGAAGATGGCGTCGATCTTGATGCTCCTGCTGTAGGAAGGGGAGATGGAGTTAAGGATGGGGAAGAAGATGCTGAGGCGAAGCGAAGGAGCATGGTGGTAGGGCCCAAGGCCTACCGCCGCGGCTGGTGCTGCTCGGTGAACGTGGCGGCCATGAACAGAGCTCGAGCTCGCGCTCGCTTTTCCTTGCTAGTGTGGGGTGGAGGAGGAGAGATGGCGATCTCAGGGCGCAACTCTTCTGGGCTTTATTAGGATGGTGCAGGGTGCGATTTCTCGCGAGAGCTCGGCGGCGAGCTGCCTGTGTCCGGCGACGAGGCTGCAGTGCAGAACACGGGCGAGGCGACGCGAGTTGACGCGGGAGTGAGCGGCCTCGGCGCGCGGTGTCGGGCAAGGACGATGCAGACGCGGGAGCGGCGTGGCTCGGTGCGTCGGTGTGACCGGCGCGTGGAGGACGACGGCGCAGGCTGCGTCACGGGGAGGAAAGGCCGGCTGGGCAGGGGCTGTTGGGCTGGAAGGAAACGGAAGAATGACCAGCCGAAAAGAATTGAGAAAAAAAAAACAAGGGAGGGAAAAAGGGGAAGGAAATGACGAGATGGGCTGGAACGGATTGGGTTTAATTTGGTCCAATCTGGATTTTATTTTATTTTATTTTTGCCTTTTTTTTAATTCAAATTCCAATTTGCCTTCATTTTGGAAACTTAAATTCACATTTTGTTTCCATAGTTATTCGATTTAAATTAAGAGCGTGTGTTTTGTTAATCATTTGCTTGAAATTCAAAACTCGACAATGTTTTTTAATAAAATCTAGGGAAATCAAAATGCACCCAAAAAGTCTTTAAATTGCATATTTTCAAGTATTTGAAATACATCCAAATTTGGGGTTGTTACAGCCGCGGAGCATGGCCGCTGTTGGCGGCAAAGATTATCAGCAGAGCTGGTCGGCTGCGGTAGGCACATATATAGGTGATCAGCGACGGAGCCAGGCCTCGGGCCACCCAGGCCTGGACCAAAAAATCCCATGTAAATTTCTCAAAAAATTTCATAAATTCACAAATTAATCCAATAACCTTTGGGCCAGTCCGAGGCTTAGGCCTGGGCTGGCTCCGCCCCTGTAGGTGATAAAGTTGTGATCAGGTCGCAAACGATCAAGCACAGACAGTAGAAAAAAAGTTGTAGTCTCGACAACCTTGCACTCTTTCTTCAATCTTCATGGGTGGTAGTTTATATAGATGCGCTGCTTGAGTCTTGGCTAACAAAGCGGATGTTTTATATATGTAGCTTCAAGTGAATTGGGAACAAGATGACTGCTTGTTCGTGTTCCATCCTAGCATAGGTGTAGGAGGTTAATTATGAGATCCGTCCGTGTGTACAATATATATGCACCCTCTTCTCTCTTTATATATTAGGAGGGGTGCGGTGCGGCCTATTCTTGCAATATAAGAAGGGACTAAGCAATTAATCTATAATTAAGGAGACTCTAATTAAGCTTCGAACCCGCGGGTGATGGCGAAGACTGCAGGAAGCGCGAGGAGGAACATGACGAGGGCGGCCATGGCAAAGATATATATAGGCGGCGAGAAGGCCCTGTCGGGTTCCAGTACGCACCGACGAAGTCGCCGTGAGGACGACGAGGAGAAGGAGGCTGCCGAGGATGGTGACCGGTCGGCACGCAGTACTCCGATCCTAACCTTGTTTGGAGACGAACCAGATGCTGGTGACGACGACGGGGACGGCGCAGACCAGGGTCAGGATCAAGTTGAGGCACGCCGTGACTAGGGGTCAAGTCACGACTGACGTACGGAAGTTTCATTCTTTGTAACGCTGCGTCAAGCAAGAGAAGAAAACTACTCAATCTGTGTTAATCTGGTGCGCGGCAGATACAAGTACATGAGCTGAGTAACCCCATCCATGAGATCGCGCGCATCGACGGCAGCTGCTTCCTCTTTGACCAATCCGTTTGGTTCGGACACGCGCGCACATCGAGTCTAGGGTTGACTATCGAGTTTAACTGTTAAGTTTCTTTCCAAATTGTTATAATTCAACATAAAATCACTAACAAGTTATTACAAAGGCGGGCCTCATTAATATTTTTTTGTTTGAAATAAATTTATTCTAACTTGAAACTTATTAACTAGTAATCAAAATAATTTGGATTCGAACCTAACAAGTTTGAGAGGTGTTTCTAGCTTTTCTTTTTGAAAGTTTTATAAATATTAAAGCATAAATAAAGGATACATAATGATTACTTACCCTTTCGTTTACTTTAAGATTTATACAATTTGTATTGAAAGAAAAAAAAAGTATAGAACGACTGCTGTAACATCCGAAAACTTTGTTATCTTGATAAAGTTTCATTTCATGCTTTTTCCAACTAAGCATTCTGATCAGTGCATTGCTACACCAATTTGAGGGGTGAAAGGCTAACTTCATAACTCCATTTTCCAAATCGCTTGCTCGGGTTTCCAAATCCCGCTGACTCATCAAAGTGCACGCCGCAAGTCTTGTGCAAGAGACATCAAGTCACTAAACCAGACCCCAAATCCTTTGAACCACTCCAACGCTGAACTGGGCAACACATCCTGCCTAGATCCACGCTTCTTTAATCCAACAATTCCTCTCGCATTGCTCCTGATCAAGTGAGTAATGTTTCATTCACAAGACCGCAACTTGGAACCGAATGAGCGATTTTAATCCGACAACTAAATGTTCCAACCAAGTGTCTGCAACTCAACTAAGTCCGCAATCAGAGCGGATCATGTGGCTACTTCTGAACTCCGGGCAAGGCCAAACTTGGAGCAAGAAGTTAGCAATGCAATTCCCTGGAATCAGCAACTTTGGCCAATCTTATGCTCAAGTCTGATAACTCAAGGTGGCAATTGAGTATTACATTGTCGAAACTACGTTAAGCTAATAAAGGGTACTCGTGTAATTCATAATTGATCAATTCATCAGTTTTGTGCAAGTTCTGATGCATTCAAAACTTCCAAAAGCCACCACATCATCTAAGTTGATTGAACAAAGCAATGACTAGAAGTCCGTCTCGCACTTTCTAATCTCCACTTCATGCATTGCCCGAGATCGATAATCATCACAAAGAACTTTAGTTATCAGATTTGTCTCGAACCTCGCACTATAGCAATCAACCATAGCATCCTTTGGAACCTCACCAATATAGTGAATTCCCATTTTCTTTCACTCAAAATCCAAACCTGGCATCATATTCTGGTCGAGCTAATGCATTCATTTGGAAGCTTTCGCTCAAGAACTTCATACCTTTGGTTGCTAATCGATGGTTGTATTCTCGCAACTCAAGAGCTTGAAGTGGCAACTCATCGAACTGCATCCTTCATCGCAGAAACTCGACGTGACGATTTAATAGTGTGAGGAATAACAATGGGATCGAAGGAACGGATCGCTATCGCCGTCATTTGCTCGTCGCCGTTGTCTCACCTCGCCTCCGCTTCAGACAGCTCTCCGCCGCTGGGCCGGGGCCCTCACGGTGTCGCCAGGCCCAGCCTTTCTCTCTCTCTACCATGTTCGTGGTTCAGAGCCCGCACACGCGCCACGACGCCATGCCGCCATCGTGGCATCGCCTCCGCCCCAAATTAGCTTATAAACCGAGCGCTTTACTTCACCATTTCTCCTTTTGCCTTCTCCTCCCGTGAACTACCTCGCCTCCACTTGTTCTTCAGTGAGCAACCGAGATGGGAGAAAGTCTGCAATTGAGCAAGATAGTTGGAGTAGTGCTTCAATCCATCCGGATTTCATCATCTGAAGCTTCACCGATCATCTCCCACCGCTCCTTTGCAGCCCCGGTTTGTATCGCCATGCCTCGCTTCTTCTTCGCTCCGGCCGCTGTGCCGACGCTGCCTGGCCGCTTCCTGCCTCCACCTCTTCAAGGTACTTTGGGTTCCTCTTGCTCCCTTGGTTGTTTTCTCCGTGTCTTGCCGCTAACTCACCTTCTTCTCTCCATCGCCGGCAGCCTCGCCGAAGCCCGCTCGCTCACTGCCTTCTCACCGCCTCCCGTGCATCGACCGACTCACCAACAAAGCGCTGACTTCCTCTCACCGTAAGGCCGGCCAAGACTTCCCCACCGCCGAACATCGCCGCGTAGGCCGCCGCGGCGGCTCGTTTCCGCTCACATGGCACGCGGCCCGGGCCGAGGCACGGCACGCTGGCCTTCCACCGTGGGGCCCGCGTCTGCCGTTGCCAAGGGAGAGGCATGCTGCCAAGAAATGCTTTCCTTGGGAAAACGATTTTCATTTTCTTTTTCATTTCCAATTCATTTTCGGCCGAATCAAGTTCAAAAGTTCATATTTTGTGCTACACAACTCCAAATGAGATGAAACCACTTAAATTTTGTAAAATCATGAACTTTGCGATTATGCAAAATATTTCATGTTAGTTTAGTGTGCAGAAATGATCTCAATTAAATGCTTTATGTTAGTAGATGCTTAATATGCAACTTTAGCAAATCAATTCCAAAATGAATGAAACCAACTTCACTTGAATCATCAATGGCTAAGCATTCCAAATTTGTGATTATATTTGAATTTGACTTGCTTTGTAATGTTGTGATGGTTGCTTTGTTTCAATGCTTAAACAAAGGTTAAAATGCTATTAACAAGTGCAACTATAAATCTAATGCATGATAGCTTGTTCCTAGGATTTGAAATATCTTGATCATGCTGCCATATGACCTCGCTTAAGTCTTATTTACCGCCTTTGCATGCTTTAGTATCAATGCGTTGTTTCATGCTCATTAGGGAAGAATGGAATAATAATAAGGCTTTCATGTCAAGTAAGCTTTAACCTTGCAAATAGATTAAGATGTAATAAAACCAACCCCAAGTTACTCCATATGCATCCCTTAATAACTCTTAAAGCTAATTAGACAAGTCTATTATGTTACTCAACTTAATCATGTAAGTCCTAACTATTTACATGAGAAATTGTGATCTTTTAGGCCTTTTCACTCATCCCAGTAAACTACTCATTCAAATGCAAATTTAAGGGAGACTAGCTTAGAATCATCCTACATCATGTGTACTACCATGTTATAGAAAACATTTCATTTATAACTTGCTTTGCATCTGAATCCTATTGTATAAAGGGCTAAGTTTCATGATTAACCAAACGATTGCTTGAATAGCTAGTCTTGAATATCTTTTAATCCAAACAATCTTAGCTTCCCCGAATTCGATTGTTTAAACACTAAGATACATGTAATTAACTCGCTGTGTGGAACTAGTATGCTAGCATTTGATTGAATACTTCTGAACCCGCTTGTTCTTTGTTGAATTTTAAGTTGTTATTTGCTTCGATTTCCTTTTGCCCCATTTGATTCGTGTTATTTGCTTTTGTCGCAGCTTTCGTCGTAAAGCGACATTTACGGTCGGAATCAAGGTCGACAACCCCGATTATATTCTCCGGTGAACAATCCAAGAAGAGCAAACAGCAAGCACCATCCTTGAACATGTTGATCCCATACTTTTACAAGTCTAATTTGTTTTAATCAAACTATTATGCATGCTTAATTTCTCGTAGTTGCTACATTGTGGGTCATGGTAGTTATATTCCTAACTTGTGGGTTTACCTTAATTACATTGCCATGAAAAACTTGCATAAAACCTAGGCTAGGATTATTCATGCTATGAAATGAAAGTTGGTTATACTCGATACCTAATACTATGCTTAGCCATGCTTTAGTTGGGTAGAATGTTAGGCTTGAATCTTTATGAAACTTTGCAAATGTTGAAAATGGCAGTAAAGGATACTGGTATGTGGTTAAAAATGGAAATGAAAAGTATGTTTTAGACATCTAAGTAGTTATGTATATCCGAAAGTGCAATGGGATAGTCTTGGCACTGCATAAGCGCCACTTGTACTACAAGGAAATGGATTGGTGTTGTATGGAAACCGCAATTGCACGTAGATAGGGGGAAGTACTCGCCTGGGTCACCCTAAGGACCGAACTTGATACTATTAACTGAGTTAATTGGTGCAACCACATGTGCTAGTATGGGATAGCCTTAACTGAGTAAGCTAGATGAAGTTTTAATCTTGCACGCTTCAGAGGCGTAAGAGTAGGACGAACCAAGTGTGTGGTGTCGTCGAGGGCTGCCTCTTCACCGAGGTGTTGGGAGTGAGTGACCCGATACAACGTATGCCTTGCTACATGGGAGAACGAGGCGATGCGCCGGGACCATCGAATCGTTGAAATTCTCGCCGCCATAGCAAGGACAGTCATACTGGCTAGTGCAAGGTTAGGCTTTTTCTAGTTGAAAAGTTTTGTCATAGTTCAGCAAAACGGATACTTGGGTATCACTATGGCATGGTTGACATGATTGCCAGAATATGTCATGTGGGTAAAGTGTACACTCTCCGCAGAGATTTAAATCTAATCGATTAGCCGTGCTCACGGTCATGAGCGCTTTGGAAACATAATGTCATATAGTGTTTTGGTTTTGGTTTTGCAAAATGACTTGGAAAATGGTGTTATTGTGTTGGTGTAAGTTATGGTGGGCTGTTATGTTAAAGTGATATTGTTTATGGCCATGGAGGGTCATGAATGATTGTTCAAATACTTATATGCTACTTATAGCTTTTATCAAATGCTCATTTCAAATGTTATCGCTTGTTTAACAATTGCATGCTTACAAATAAAAGTTGCTTTTATGCTGAAATTCAAACCTAGAGTAGAAGCTTTCATTCATTGAATAGCCTTTGCATGTATAATATTTCTTCCATACACTAAAGTCTTGCGTAGTACATACGTGTACTCACCGCTTGCTCTACTTAAAAATGCTTAGATGAAGGTAATGATGACGCTCCTGGCTGCGCTTAATTAGAAACGGGGTAAAGCGATTTCTTGGTTGGATGAACTCGGTTTTCCTACCGGTTGCTATGGGTTATGGTTGGCACACCGTTGTTCCTCTGGACTTAAGGTCATCTTCACGTTTTACTCTTTGTGCAATATCTAGTAGATGTAATAGTTTCTAGACTACCTTTATGTCTTTTACATATTTGTATGTGTGATGTATCACTGATGTGTAAAGTATGTGTGTGCTAGGCGTTGATCTTGGGAACTAGCACTAACACATATGGAAGCTTGATTGATTCCAACCGCTTGGCAAGAGCACGAAAGGCGCCGATTGGTTGATCTCAATCCGAGTACTGCTTTCGTGATGTTTACTGATTTCTTTCGGGTTGTATCATTATCCAGACCGATGCAACAGTAAGAGTCTTTATCGCTAATCTATGACCGGAGCCCCCACAACTGCTCAGCAAGTTTTTTATTTTATTTATCTGGTCCAGCCGTTTGGTGTCTTGTTGCCCTGCCGCATCCATGGCCGCACCGCCCCGGCACCGCTACTGCGCCTTGAGCTGGTGGTTAAGGCAACAAATTGGGCCGAACAAACTGCAGATAATAGCCCTTCTTCTCTCGGCCTTTTCTGGGCTGGAAGTAGACAGGCCCGAAGTTCCGTTCCGGAGCCCAAAGCCATGTCCTTCCCATCCAATTTTTTCCTGCCCGACCGACACCTGTCACTGAAGGCGTAATTGTGTATGCCGTAAACGAACAACGAAAACGCCTTTCCAACTGCGCACTTTCGCCCTGCCGCTCTACTCTGCTCACCTGCCGTTCTACATTGAAACAACCCTCAAAAATTTCAAAATGAATTTGTTTGAATTTGCGTTTGAATTTGGAATTTGGAATCGAGTTTGAATTCAAACCTTGTTTGGGCCGAATCCTTGCTTCGTGGGCCTTGGCTGCTCCGTTCAGCCCGGCTCGGCACTGCTCGCCCGGCCCATTGACTCGGCCGCCTCCTCCGGCCTGGCGCGTTCGGCGCGTGCGCCCGCCATGCGTCCTGCGTCGCGCTCTTGCGCCGCCGCCCGTCGTAGCGTGGTCGCGCCAGCTTCTGCCGCTGTCGCCCGCTGCGCCAGCGTCGCCGCCTCGCCGGCCATTGCCTCCTCGGTTCCGACTATAAAGCCACCCTCCTCGCCTCCTCAACTCGCCCGCCTCCCTCCTCGTGGTGAGCTTCCTCCTCCTCGCCGCCTTCTCCTGCTCGGCCACAAGGCCACATGGCCGCCGAGACCCCGCCGCCTCCTCGCCTGCCCCTAGCTCCTATCCTCCCTCAGCGCCCGTGCCGACGGGGAACCCCACTTGTCAGCCCTCCCTCTCTCCGTCCCCGCCCGGTGGCCCCGCCAGCCCCCTCTTCCTCCACGTGGGCCGGCCCAAGCCGTGCCCCACGCTCGCCCGCCCCAGCCGCCAGGCCAATTGGGCCGTGGCCCAATTCCAAGCCGAAACCGGCCCAGCGCCATTTTAAACAGTAAAACGATTTCGGATTTTTAATTTAATTATTAAATTCCGAAATTCGTTTTTAAATCCAAAAATAGCCCGGAAAATCCCGAAAAATCCCGGAAAAGCCCAGAGCCCCACCAAATACTTTTCCCGAACCGTTTCGATCCCCTGAGTCCAGAAACGCTGTCCGTTCCCAAATCCGAAACCCAGAAAATCCCCAAATCCCAGTTTTGCCCTCCGTTCTCTTCCGACTCGGTTCCGGTTTCCATTTCAGTTTCTGTTTTCTTTCCCAGTTATTGTTTTGTCGTTTATTTATGTTGGTTGTCTTTCCGCGCTAGATTCGACCGTTGAGACGCCAGCAGAGCCGGAGCAGTCCCTGGAGTCGGAGCAGTTCCCGGAGCAGACGTCGGACCAGACGGGAGCACAGTACGACTACGTCTTCGACGATTCATCCGATCCAGCTGCCGCGCAAGGCAAGCCGTACACCCTTTGATCATATTGATCCTATCATGCCATGCTATAGTAGTAATTATTTTATATCGCATTATTTTACTGTATATTGAATTAATGAAATCCAGTATTTTAGAATGACATGATGCTTAGATAATGCCGAATTGCTCATGGAACTTCCTTGAAAATATTGAATCCTGTTAAATCCTTTGGAACCCTAGTAAATTGCTTATTGCCATGAATAGGTTAGATTATACGGATAAGTTAGTTCAAAACCTGGATTTAAAGAAAATGCTGCCGAATCTCCGATTCGGATGTTTGTAAAAGTCTTTGCGATCGAGGGACGATGTCGGATAAATCCCGGAGTGGACGAGATTCCGATCCCCGGCTGGTGATTAGTGCCTTGGTTGGTCTGGTGGCCGGTACTGTGAGTACCGGATTGGATTTGTGGATTGAAGGCTTGGTCTCTGGCAAAAGTGTAAGGTTAATAATCCCCTTGAGCAAAGTAAATAACTTAGTTCCCGCTCAACCACAGGTCGGACTGGTCAGAGGACCCGTATCCGACGTAGCTCAGTAAGTTAGTCATTCCCGAGATAATAATTGGACTGTTTGGTGGAACTATTCTCCGGAGAGAATAGGGACCGGGCCTTCCCGGCAGGGAAGTGGACCGGAGGGGTGGAACGGGAATTGTTCGTCATGACATTCCTGGTTCTCACAACGGTAGATGCTAATGGGGACCGTGAGTCCAAGGTAGCTGATATCTATCGGTTAACAACTAAAGGACGGGAATGATTAAAAGAAATGCTACGATCATCTAAACTGGGCCACATGCATTTAAGTTGCATGAAACTCGCGATTGGCATAAAGGTTATAGATATCTTGTGGGTAAAGCTGAGCCGCTCTGCAGAGTTAATCTTAATTGTAATCGATTACACCGTACTTCCGGTTAATGAAGTTAAGTTGGAATCGGGGTTGATACCCGTAACTAAGCTCAAGTTACTGTTTGGAATTTGGATAAATGTGATTAGTGTTGTTAAACTTGGGAAATTCAAATTACTTATTTATGGTTTGTGCTTCAAATGTAAAATGAATTGTGAAATAAAACTGCATCCAAATACTTAACCCTATTGCCATCCCTTGATTACCCCTACATATAGTATTCAGTGGTTCCGTACGACTTGTTGAGTACTCTGTACTCACCCTTGCAACCCCCGCCCTTTCAGAGTTCGAAGACGCCGGAGCCTACCAGGAGGTCGTAGATGGCGATTTAGTCTGGTTCTAGGTCTTTGTCTTCGCTCAGGCCCTGCCTGTGGTTTCCTTCTTTTGGTAGTGTAAGTGTAGAAGCTTGGACGCTTCCTTTGTAAAATCCGGTCGTTAGGCCGGCTATATTGAATAAAAAGTGTTGATTTGGCTTTTGCCAGGTAATTTTACTCTTGTTTTCCAACAGTTAGTCTTCCTGGATAACTGTTGTGAGTTTTCGCACTGCCCCTAAAAAGGCGGTCCGTCACATACATTTTTGTTTTCGCCTCAACGAATAATATACTGTAGGATTCAGGCAGTAAGCTGCTTATCCTTTTTCATATCTTGCATGCTTCTGACGAAATAATGGCGTTTGTAGTCTGTAGAAGGAAATGAGCTGTATGTTTGAAGTTTGAACCGGTATCATGCGGAGTCAAGACTTTGATCGCATTGTCTGTTTCTAAAGTGATTTCAGCGATGAAGAGGAGCACGGTGGTTTTGATGTAGGCAACATATTGTTTGCCTGTGATGTGTGATCTAGGAAATCTGTGATTGCTCGTTGCACATCTGACTGCACGAAATGCATTGCTTATGGACCCGAACCTAGGTGATTTATCCATGATCGGAATGAAGCTTGGATGAAACTAAGCAGAGGTCCGAACTGACTGATGTTGAAGAATCAACAGATGAGTTGTGGTTAGGGGGAAAAGGGTGAAATGTCACTCGAACCCAAAGCTAGCAGTTGTGGTTAGGGGGGAAATGGCACTTGAACTCAAAGTTAGCGGTTGGAAGGGCAAGTATTTGTCCACTGGAGGTTGATTAGTCCTCCTAAATTCCGTGCTTACCAGCTTACCCATATTTATATTATCCTTTTTTGAGATACCACATGGGTGCTTAAACGGTTGGACTATTACATATCCAGATTTTTTTTTTTGCAAAGTGACGACCATAAAAAAAGTAGATGCTAATGCTAGCCTAAGGATCAAGGTGGTATAAGCATTCAAGATCTTGGTGTGAAAAAATATCTGCTTACTTAGCATATAGCTTTTCAAACTGCTAAATGAGAATGGTGTCTAGCAAACTCTCCTCAGAAGAAAGTATCCAGGGAAAAAGGCTCTTTCTCATACAAAAAGAAAGCCAGTGATTCTCATTTTTGGGCTAGCTGAATGAAAGTCAAACATCATTTCTTTAAATTTGGGTCATTTCAACTTCGTGATGGAACCCAAATACAATTTTGGCAGGATGTATGGCTTCGGAACAACCCTCTTACTGCACAATATCCTCGCCTTTATAATATTGTTCGAAGAAAACATGCCACATACGGTAGCTAAAGTAATGTACATTGTACCACTCAATGTGTCCTTTCATAGGGCTATTATGGAACATAATTTACTAGTCTGGCATGAGCTTGTTGCAAAGGTTTCTAGTTCGCAATTATCACCAGAACATGATACTTTTTGATGCAATCTCCATAAGAACGGACAGTTTTCTGTTCAATTGATGTATGCAATCTTAATGCATCAAAATGTCCTAGTTGCAAACTAACAATTGTGGAAGCTTAATGTGCCATTAAAAATATAAAAAATCTCTGGTACTGATGTCGTGGGGTGATATTGGCAAAAGATAACCTCTCTAAAAGAAATTGGAATGGTAGCAAAAAATATTATTTTGTAATAATGAGAAAACTATACAATATCTCTTTTTAACTGTTGTTTCGCTCGTTTTGCATGGCGCGTTATACAAGCGGCTTCTAATCTATCACCTCCTAGTAGCATAACCAATATGTTTGGGAACTGGCTATTCGGGTTGGGAAAAGAGATAAGGGCTCACATTTTTGTCAGGGCTGCTGCTTTGTGTTAGTCAATTTGACAATGTCGCAATGATGTGATTTTTAAGAAGATAACAATTTCTACTCCATTGCAGGTTATCTACATTTGCATCAACTAGTTGTGATCATAGTTTGTGCTATAGCGTTAGGATGCACGGGAAGTGATATTATCAGCATGCAACTCACTGGAGATTGTGCTTCGGAATCTCTTCATCAGCCATGGATAGCGATTCAGTAACAGACTGTGTGTGGATTAAGACTTTATGTTTATGTTTATCATGGCTTGTTGCAACTTTCATGTTAGATATATCTTTTTGACAGCTTTTCTACTGTAATATTGTAATAAATGGTTGGCTATGTGTATCTTATGATGCAGAGGCCGAAAGATATAATCTTCTCTTATCTAAAAAAACATCTGATTGTACATGCATCTCCTCAGGGATAGAGGGGTGAGCCATGGGATGAGAACGATGTGCGGTATAGGATAATGAGATACTTGGCGAGGAGATAGAGTTTGATCAAATGCAATTTTGACATTTACAAAATCATCAGTCTCCGAAATTAGATTCTGCTATTGTTTCTTACTCCCTCCAGTTTGATAATAGATGTCGTTTTGGACATAGTGATGATCAAACTTCTAAAACTTTGACTATTGATATATTTTTAAATATTTAAATTGGATATATGAAAATTATATGTGTAGATTTGTCTCAAGAAGTACTTTCATAATATTATAATTTTATTGGGTTTTATAAATATATTATAATAAAAATTAGCGGTCAAAGTTGTGTTTTGAAGACCGTGTCGATGTTCAAAACGACATCTATTATCAAACTGGATGGAGTATATTTTTACCCCTTTCAACCTAAAACTAGAGTTGACCGATTATATTGTCATTTTCCGACACTTTCCATGTTTCACGGTGTAGACCGGGCCGCGGTCAAGTCTGAGGTTGGTAGTAGTTTTGAAAGTTACACCGATATCCCACATTTCTCTTTCATGTATGTCATCAAATATCTGCAGCCATTCTCCCCTCACGACAATGCAACGATGTCGAAGTTTGCGTTGAACACTAAGCAGGCCTCTTGACAGATAAGATTGCGCAACATTTTCCATGATAAGATTGCAATATCTTTTTTATGTCCTCCTCACCAATCAAAGATGGGTGTATGGTTACATCTTCTCCGTGAATGGGATAAGGAGAAGAAAAATGCTTGCCAAGATGACAAATTCTGCCTTCTACATCGATTTATCGAGTTATTTGATCAAAGAAAAGTATTGAGAGTTCAAGAGCGAAAAGCATGCTTCTGTGCAGTCCTCTCTTATCCCAGTTCATGGGTCGGGTCCTGAATTGGATGTGTTATCATTGACCTGATACTAGTCCCAATCACCGGCCCTACGGTTTGTTGTGACAACTTTGAGATGGACCACCGGTACCATTATGGTAGGCTTGTAATGTAGTAGCTGAAGTGTCAATCTCATCTGTCAAGATGATTTTTTTTTTCCTCTAAATATATATAGATTTCAGAATCCTATGTACCTAATAGAATAACTGGAGAAAAGTAAAGAAACATGGTAATGCGGGGTTCAGGAATCAGGATAGATTTTATGCTATTTAGCTCTACATTGCTCGTTTGCATTTGCATATTTTTGACGCATTTGGTTCGTGATTACAGCACAGGAAATTGCTGCGTCTGCTGTTTTCCTTAAAATCGTGGCCCCTGAGATCTGCACTTTTATCCACCTAGGAAATACCTCTACGATCAGATGCCTTCTTTGTTAGATGCTCCTTTGCTCAGCAAGAACTATGCTACATGCATGGTTAGATGGGTCTCAAGCACAGACAAGGCTACCCATGTAGTCATGTGGTCTGTCTTCCAAGTAGAATGCCGTGGCTGCATTATTATAGTATCATGTCACCTAGGAAATACCTCTATGATCATTGTTTGAAGTCACTTGACTTGTTTTGATTTCTGTATTAGAGCGCGTGGATGAGAGCTTTGTTCGTTAAACCATCGGGCCAGCTACGTACATCTTGCATTCTTGGCGTCATATTGTTAAGGTTCTGAATTTTTGTTTCAAAGAAAAATGACTGGTATCTAAAGTGTGGCTTAGAATGCAGATCTGGAAGTTGGGGTGCTGGAAGCCTGGAATTGGTTGAGTGGTGGTTCAGATATCAGATTTCCTACTCCAATTTATGTAAGCAGAAGCTTGTATGCCATATATTGGTGTTAAAACTGTGCTTATTGCTACCTTGTTGTTACAGTCTTACAGATAGGATTTCTGGGACTGTTCAATGGCTGCTCGATGGATAAGAACAAAGAATTCCCAGTAGGATGGGGCTGTGAGGAAGTAACTGAAGGTTACAACTTTGGAGAAGGAAATTGCGTGAGGCAAGCTGCTAGCAAGCCGTATACAGTTGCATGAAGCATATGTCTTATCCAAGGCCAACATTTTCATATGTATATATTCGTTGCCTGCCCCTATCCATTGTGTTTGGGCATGTGCTGCTGCATTAAAGAATGGTTGCAGTTGTTGAGTTCTGTGACATGGAACCTGTGGAATGGGATAAGAGGTCTTAGGTGTTGAGATTTGTCGTCAAAGCAGTCTAAAGTAGATCCATAACAACCGATTAAAAATGTCATCTGTTATCACTATTGTACTGAGTATATGGTACTTGCTTTGCTACAATGATGAAATGATGCATTGATCAGTTGGTGTCGTCAGGTTTATTGTTGGAGCTGCTATGCCACCTCTTGGAACCTAGAAAGAACATCTTTTTTTTTTCTTCTCAGAGGAAGTTAAAGCAAGCAAGCAAGGAAGAGAGGATTAGTTCAGTATTTTCTGAAGATGGATAAGCATATAGCTTGCACGTAATACCTTGGCAATTCAAATGTTTTAGCCTTTTGGGTGGATGCAATATGCCTATCCCCCATATGTGCTTCTCACTGTTAATATTGCAGCAGTGTGTCTGGTGTGCATCGAGGGTCCAGATTACAGAGAAGAGTCCGGATGAAAACACAAAGGGAGGTAATGGCAAGCCAATTTCACTTCACTAGATGCAGTAACAAGTAACAAGTAACTACTCTAAGCAGTTTGTGGTAGCTCAGTTGTCCAAACCCTTAAGCTAGTTGAATATTAGTTGAACATACCTTTCTTTTGCTTTCAAACCGTTAGAAATATGTTTGTTTTTTTTTGAAAAAATGGTAGGAGCTCTGCCGAATTCATTAAGAAAGAAAGCGGAGTTCAAATACAAAAGGATGAGAAGAGCTAACACCGGGGGCTAGGAAAAGAGACCAACTACTAAGACAGGAAAAAACGGCAACCGTTAGAAATATGTTGCAATAGATTCTCTTGGTCCATGTTGCTATAGTTTCTATTAAACGTGTTAGTGACAAGGTGAGTGAGTTCCTTGTGATAAGGTTTGCACTTTGCATCTCTTATTTTGGCTCCTGCATTTTACATGATATACTCATATATACCAGTCATGAATAATTCGTTCTGATCCTGAACTCCTCCAGGCCCTAGATCCTGAGATGATAAACAGATCAGGTTTGGATTGGGTCACCGCGGTTGTAAGGCGTATGATTCGTTGTAGGTTTCATCGGTGGAAAGCGTAGAACAGTATGGCCATCAAGAAATGGAAGGTGACATTTCATAGCTGCATCCTAGTTACTAGTTTTCACTGTCACTTTCTGAGTATTTTGGCATCTTTCACTGAGAAAAAGATACGAACAGACAAACATCAGATTTTCATTCTGTTCTTCAGATAAAATGGCGAATCTCAATTTTTCATTCTTCCCCATTGTTTTTATTGGTTTGTTACTATTCATCTATTACTACTGGCTATTACTATCCTTCGCAACTTGAGGCTGATATTTATTTGATCCTTTCTGCCTTTCTATAGTCTACTCGATTGCCGAATGGACATTGCATCCAGGCACCTTACAACATGCAGTTGGTAGACATGGAAAAGTGAAAAGAAGGAATATATCCTCCTGCTCCTTTTTTTTTCCCCTTTTGTGTTGATTAATGGCTTGCAACTTTACAAGCTACTCAGATAGGTAAACTTGCACGGTCATTGTTGTAATTTTTCAAAGAGCTATGTTTTTATGTAGTATAAGGTCAAAAAAGTTTGTAAGTAATCTCTTAACTATCTCGAATTCTCGATCAGTGGGATACTATGTATGACAAATATATACATGGTCAAAAGGGTGATTTGATTGAATTGAAAATGGTGTCAAAATTCGACCAAGGTCATCAAGGTTAGTTAGTATTTGGTAGAGAGATAGCAAGATGCCCCTTAATAAATAAACAGAAGGAACATGACTGGGAGCTAGTATAGTGCTATTGTTCGATGCGCTATCAGCTTTCTTGCTCTTTGTAATCTTGTCGATCCACCTTTTTCCTACTCACTTCCACCACATCCTTCCCTCTCTAACACAAAAAATTATTTTAACATCGAAAATTTTAAATAGAAAGTTTCAACACGAAAAAAATTCAAATCAAAATTTTCAACTGGAAAAAAATTAAATAAAAAAATTTCAACTCCAAAAATTTTAAATCAAAAACTTTCAAATTAGAAAGTTTCAACTCAAAATATTTCAAATCAAAAAGTTTCAAATTATAAGGTTTCAACTTGAAAATTTTAAATAAAAAATTTTCAACTCAGAAAGTTTCAACTCAAAAAATTCAAATAGGAAAATTTCAGCTTGAAAAGTTTCAAATTATATGGTTTCAACTCAAAAAAATTTCAACTCGAAAGTTTTCAAATTAGAAATTTTCAACTTCAAAAGTTTAAATAAAAAATTATCAAATTGGAAAATTTCAACTCCAAAAATTTTAAATCGAAATCTTTCAAATTAGAAAGTTTCAACTCAAAATATTTCAAATAAAAAAGTTTCAAACTATAAGGTTTCGACTTGAAAATTTTAAATTAAAAATTTTCAACTCAGAAAGTTTCAACTCAAATAATTCAAATAGGAAAATTTCAGCTTGAAAAGTTTCAAATTATATGGTTTCAACTCAAAAAATTTAAATAAAAAAGTTTTAACTCGAAAATTTTCTATTCGAAAATTTTCAAATTAGAAATTTTCAACTTTAAAAAAATTAAATAAAAAATATCAAATTGGAAAGTTTCAACTCAAAATTTTTCAAATAAAAAAGTTTCAACTCCGAAAACTTTTGAGTAAAAAAACTTTCGATTCGAAAAAATTTCGAGTAAAAAACTTTCAAAAATAGTTAAATAATAATTCTTATTCAAAAACTTAGAGGAAAATTTTAAAGAACAAAAGCTATTGTGACTGTGGGGGGAAGGGAACGAGGGCGGAAAGGGGTTAACGACAAATGTCGTAACGAGAGAGCCTTTGTGGGGCAATGGAAGTGGGGGAAGTAAGAAGGTGGTGTCACTTGTCACAAAAAGAGGTTATTTTTACCAAAGATTTGGTGATGGCATCCTTAAATAAGCAAATTCCTTTTATTAAGGGTAATTAATGCCACGAAACAACTAAGGAGGTTCTTGTTCATGTAATTTTTTGTCACTGCTATGTGCTTTCACTGTGTGCAGGCTAAGATGTGGCCCAGTTATTTTGTCAATTGCGAATTGTCGTATTAAGCTTCAATTTAAGTTTTTCAAAAGAAAACCTTATCTTTATATTTGGCAGTATCAAAGTCATTTTGATTATTCTAAAAAAATCTAATGATCTGGAGGTGACGGATGATGGTCTCAAGCAGGCTGATGATATAGGCATGAATTGATGCTTCTTTCCAGAGGCCCAATTAGTAGGCTTCTTCACCAAGCAAGAAATTTAAGACCTATTTGGTTTAAATCCAGCTTCACCGTAACTAACTTTAGATAAATGTAACTTACCATACTTTTATGACAAAAAATTCAGCGTCACAATGTCGCAAAGTTCGGTAAAAACTGAGTCTATGACACGTAGGATATAAAACTAAAAAAGTATAGCAAGCTACAGTTGTATTAACAAATCAAACACCTATTAAAAGTCTGCAGCACATATAAACTTAGCTATAGTAAAGTTAGTCTCAAACCAAATAATCCCTCGGACTTTCGGCTGACTAACACGTGACTTGGTGTCAAACAGCATGAGTGACGAGTTCTGTCACTTGAGTTGTCAATCCAAAGAAGTAGGTATGTCTCTCGCAACTCTCTATCCTACCACCTGCCCAATGGAATGAACAGTCTGACGGAGACTTTGACAGGAAGAGCGGCAGCACATTATAATAACTCAATCAAATGTGGAGTTGAAGCAGATCGTCGCCGTTCAAAAAATGCAGAGAGGTGCTTCTATGTTGGAAAAATTAGGAATTTTCTCAATATTTTAATCCGCAAAAATATGTAAATTATGATTAAACAATCGCACATTTCTAGTTCACAGCCAAAGGTACTAGATAACAGATTATCTATCTCATATGCAAAGGCTAATGAACAAGAAATCAAGATGATTAAAACACGGTATAAGAAGATATACCCATGAGCCGGTGCCACCATAGGCATGTGCACAAAGCGAACAACAACTTGATCATTGTTGTTTGCCATGACGGTCGATATGAAGACGATCACGAGGTTGTCGCAGTGAAGCCTTGGTGCAAGTGCAGGCGAGACTTTTCGAGCGATCGCTGGTCGCTCCCCAAAAACCTTATCGGCCTTCTATCTCGAGCAAGATCTCAAGAAAGACGAGGTTCCGAGGCCCGCTCTCTCCGCTACTTGTGCGGCGCAAGAAAAGCGGAGTCGGAAATGCAAAAGAGCAAGACTACAAAGGATGGATGGAGTGCATGTATGAGAATTCGCCGGGGGTAGAAAAGCACCGGTAGTGACTCTCCTTATATAGCCTCGCGACATGCAACGGGCGAGGTGAGCCATCAACCGCAGGTAGCCGTTACCGATGGCGAATCGGCGACCATTATGCGACCATCAATCACGTCCCGTTACAGAATCGGCGGTATCGGTCACACCGGTCTGATCACTGCGATTCTTGATCATTATTGGTCACATTGATCATGAAACGGGCAAAACAAACCGCTCCCGCACATCACGCCCGGACTGGCTGCGCGACGCGTGCACGTCCACGTCTCGCCTCGTCGTCTCGACCGCACGCACACGCCACGCCACGCCTCGGCTGGCCGCTGTGGCGTGGTGACATGTACCTTTACCCTTTTTCCACCTTGCTAATTGAGAGACACAACCCAACTATTTAAGTTGGTCAAATCTTCTCAAATTACCCATATGGTACTAAACCATTTTCATGACTCTTAGTATTTAATGGGCCTTTAGGAATTTCTATTAAATTAATTATGGTACCCATAATAATCTAACAATCCCACCAAATTTCAAAGGCACATTTGAAATACTCTCGCCCAATGTAGTTTGATATACTGTTTCGATGGAGATCATGTTGAACTTCCATCTAGAACAAAAGTTACACTCATCCACAACCGTGATCAATGGACTATGCCTTGAATTGACATTTTGAAGTAATAAGTTTTACCAAAGTCCTTTCGATACTAGTCGCTAAATGCATCCCCTCGATTTGGAGCTTATAAGTCATACCTCCTTAGCCTTTCATGAGCCTCTAGAGATCACCCAATCTCATAGACTGTGACTAGCGGTCGAACTCATATAGGTGTATTCATCATCATAAGATGTCTCAGAGACAACATCTCGCTTATCAAAGCCACTTTCGGAATACATTAAGGTATAACCAACCTGCCATACAGAAATAGGAGAGTTATTGCATCTCAAACGGAGTGGACTAAGTATAAGTACTCCTCTCAGCCAGTCACTAGCTTGTCTCAACATCCTAATCCACGGGATCTCCGATCAAATAGGATGAGTTACCACTAAGACATGACTTTATGTGGGTCTCAAGCCCATCTCCCTCGATGCTTCATCTATCACATTCCGTGATAGTCCCTTTGTAAAAGGATGCGCCCAGTTCTTAGCCGATGCGGACATAGTCCAACGCTATAACTCCGAGGAGTTTCTCATTTTCTCGGAGACTTTCAACCGCCTCGTAACGTGCCTTGATGACTTCATGTTATCCTTAGAACTGTTCACCTTAACAATCACCGTCTGATTGTCACAATTCAAAAGAATAGCAGGCACCGGTTTCTCAACCACCGGTAAGTCCTTCACAAGTTCACGCACCGGTCGGCCTACGTAGCGTATCTAATCGCTGTGAGTTACGCTTCCATTGTAGACCTCGTTAAGATAATTACGCTTGCAAGACTTCAGAAACAGCTCCACCACCCAATGTGAACACATATCCACTTGTGGCTTTTATTTCATCGGATATCCGCTTGAATCACTATAACCCTGGCCTAGGGTACCCGGTGTAGTGAATTCCATAACTTGATGTCCCTTTTAGATAGCGCATTACTCTCTCAAGAGCATGCCAATGATTATCTCCCGGGTTTGAAACAAACCGGCTTAGTTTGCTCACAGCAAACGAGATATCAGGCCTTGTTGCACTAGCTAAATACATCAATGAACCAATTATTTGGGAATATCTCAATTGATCCTTTGCTATTCGTTGGTTCTTTCGTAATAGCACACTTGGATCATACGGCGTTGGAGCAGGTTTACAATCGCTATAGCCAAAGCGACTCAACACCTTTTCCACATAATGGATTTGCTCAAGAGTAATCCCACGTACCTTCTCTTAACAATTTAATGTTTAAGATGACATCCGCTACTCCCAAATCTTTCATTTCAAAGTTTTGGACAGAAAACCTTAACTTCCTTAATCACATTAAGGTTTGTCCCAAAAGATCGTATGTCATCAACATACGGACACATAATCACTCCTTCACCCCCACCATAACGGTAATACACACATTTGTCGGCTTCATTCACAACAAAGCGTGATGTTAAAGTTCTGTCGAACTTCTCATGCCACTGCTTAGGTGCTTGCTTAAGGCCATACAAAGACTTCAACAACCTACACACTTTTCCTTCATGACCCTTTACTACAAATCCATCAGGCTGATCCATATAGATTTCCTCTTCCAACTCTCCATTAAGGAAAGCCAGTCTTTACATCCATCCGATGAATGATCGACCGTGTAGGAGGTGGCCAAAGAGCAGTAGTACTCTAATAGTGGTCAACTGCAACTTGGTGAGTAAGTATCAAAGAAGTCCTCGCCTTCTTTCTGGGTATAACCCTTGGCCACAAGCCTTGCCTTGTACTTTTCAATCGTACCATCAGGCCTCAGCTTTTTCTTGAACACCCACTTACATCCTACAGGTTTACACCCATATGGACGTTCAACAACTTCCCAAGTTCCATTGCTCAAGATGGAATTCATCTCACTCGACCGCTTCCTTCCAATAGTCGTCTGAGATGAATAAGCCTCACTCGATGGTTCTTGGGTATCATCCACTAGATATACAATGAAGTCATCACCAAAAAAGACTTTGTAGTCCTTAGTCTCTCTTACTCTTACAGTTACTTCATTGCCCTCATCTATTGGATTTTCCTCAAAAATGGGCTCAATTTGTATAGGAGTGGAAGGTTTAGGAGAGAAGATAGATTCTTGGCGATGAGCTAAGTGTCTCTTTCATAGGAAATAAGTCCTCAAAGAATGTGGCATCATTGGACTCAAAAAATTGTACCTTCATTCATATCGGATACTCAGATTTCACTATTAAGAATCTATACCTGCAATCTTTGAAAAGCATAACCAATAAAGACACAATCAACGGTTTTGGTCCAAGTTTACGCTTCTTTGGAATAGGCACATTTACTTTAGCCAAACAACCCGGCACGTAAATAAGAGAAATTTAATCTTTTCCTCTCCCATTCCTCGAATGGTGTGATTTCTTTATTCTTTGTAGGAACCCTGTTTAGGACATGACATGCGATCAATACACCACCCCCATTGATTCCTTTGAAAGTCCCATTGTTTCTAACATGGCGTGCTAACCATCTCGGCTAGAGTACGGTTCTTTCTTTCGGCAACCCGTTTTGATTGGGGTGAATAGGGGAGGCGCCCTCTCATGGATTATTCCATGTTTCTCGCAGAATAAATTAAACTCATTAGAAAAATATTCTCACCACGATCGACCTAACGTTTGATTTTTCTCTCAAGTTGGTTCTCACTTGACTTTATAGATCTTAAAATAGTGAAAAACCTCATCTTTTGACTTTAATAAATACACATAGCAATATCTAGTAGAATCATCAATCAAAGTCATGAAATACCTCTTACCACCTTTTGTCAACTCCGTTCATCTCGCTTACAAATCGGTATGAACTAGTTCTAACGGTGCCAAGTTTCTCGCCTCTGCTTTGCCTTGTGAGGCTTAAGTAGGTTGCTTAGATTGCACACATATTTGACACTTAGAACCTTTGACTTGGATGAATTTTGGGATTAAATTCACATCGCTAACCGCATCATGCAACCAAGATTAATATGACAAAGTCGTGAATGCCAAACATCGAGTCTCATGATTACAAACAAGATTCACAATTTTATTCATGTCAAGTCAAAGACAAGCGGAACAAGCCTCCGCTTCATAGCCTTTTCAATAAAAGTTCCAATTTTAGAAATAACACATTTATTGGATTAAAAAACTAGCTTAAACCATCTCTACAATAGAGACCGACAAGGTTTTTATTTATCGCGGGCACGTGATGCACGTTCTCAGTCGTCAACTGACTTTTTCCCGAAGTAAACTTCAAGTCAAGCGCCGACTCCACGTACAAAATGCCTGCGACCCATTCCCATCAACACGGAGGTATCCTGCGACCTGGTAAGAAGAGAATAAGGATCCACAGACAAACATGTATATTGGCCCCGTGTCAATCCACCAATCAATGAGCGACATACGATAGAGCGGTAGGTATTGGAAACATACCCGGATGTTCCTCCTCGATGTGCCAATAACAACGTTAGCGGACTTTTTCCGCTTATTGTCTTTGCGATCCAGGCAATCCTTTGCCCAATGATCGATACCATTCTGAACAGCGGTTTCCGCTTTCCTTTATTCTTCTTCTTCTTGAAGCTAGTAATTTGAGCGGCCTTGTTCTTGTTCTTAGGCTTTTCAGGACTTATTTCTATTCTTCTTGTTGAATTGAAAGATTTTCTTTTGTACCACATTGGCACTAGAACTTTCTTTCCCACATTATATCTTTTGCCCTCGCTTTCTCTCAACATTTAGAGACCCAATGAGACCGACGCTGAACTCTTGTCTCTTATGTTTTAGAGTAGTGGCAAAATCCCTCCAAGAAGGTGGCAGCCAATGATGCATCCCGCCACAAACTTGCTCGGGTAATGCACATGTAAAATTCTCAAGTTCTTTACGCAAAAGCTTGAACCTCATGAGCCTGTTTCTACTGAGTGATCGCCGACCATCTTGTAGTCATGGAACTGCTCCATGACATAGAGTTCACCTGCTCGAGATACTCCGACTTTGCCTCAAGTGCATCACATTTTCTTTACCACTTGGCAAAATCATGTACACATCAACAAGATTTTCTCCCCAACGCTTAATCACGGCGCCTCTAAACAAAGGTTATCCGCAGCCACGAAAGCACTCTCCCGCTCGGAGAGAGCCCACCTCAGTCGTGGCTTGTCTTAACGTGATACACGCTCATGTGATCAACCACAAAATCATCTTGCGCGCCAACGCTTGTAATTTGTGCCAGCCAAATATAGTTGGCTTAAGTGCGGCAAAACCGTAGTTGTAAAATTCCTAGAATAAGGTTTTTTGGATTGTTGGAAAAATTAGGAATTTTCTCAATATTTTAATCTGCAAAAAATATGTAAATTATGATTAAACAATCGCACATTTCTAGTTCACGCCAAAGGTACTAGAATAGCAGTTATCTATCTCATATGCAAAGGCTAATGAACAAGAAATCAAGATGATTAAAACACGGTATAAGAAGATATACCCATGAGCCGGTGCCACCATAGGCGCAGTGAACAACAACTTGATCATTGTTGTTTGCCATGACGGTCGATGTAGACGATCACAGTTATCGCAGTTGAAGCCTGCGGTGCAGTGCGAGACTTTTCGAGCGATGCGTGGTCGCTCCCAAAAACCTTATCGGCCTTCTATCTCGAGCAAGATCTCAAGAAAGACGAGGTTCCGGAGGCCTGCTCTCTCCGCTTCTTGTGCAGCGCAAGAAAACGGAGTCGGAAATGCAAAAGAGCGACACTACAAAGGATGGATGGAGTCTGTATGAGAATTCCGCCGGGTAGAAAAGCATGGTAGTGACTCTCCTTATATAGCCTCGCGACATGCAACGGCGAGCGACCATCAACCATTGGTAGCCGTTACGATGGCAAGCGACCATTATGCGACCATCAATCACGTCACATTGTAATTGACGCGGCCGGTCTGGTCACCCGATCATCGCGTTTGATCATTATTGGTCACATTGATCTTTGAAGCGGCAAAAACAAACCGCCCCGCACATCACGTCAGGGCCGGCTGCGCCAAGCTGCGTGCGCGGCTCTCTCGTCTCGACTTTGCGCACACTACGCTGCCACGCCACGCCTCGGCTCGGCTTTCGGCCGCAGGTGGCGACCTTTACCCTTTTCCACCTTGCTAATTGAGAGACACACAACCCAACTATTTAAGTTGGTCAAATCTTCTCTCAATTACCCATATGGTACTAAACCATTTTCATGACTCTTAGTATTTAATGGGCCTTTAGGAATTTCTATTAAATTAATTATGGGCCACCCATAATAATCTAACATTCTATGCTCTTCCTTTTAAAACAAGTTGCACAAATCTTGAAGTAAGCGAAGGGGTAAGTAATCACCATCTACCCTTCATTCATGCTTTAATAGTTGTGCAACTTTTAAAAAGAAGAGCATAGAAGCACCTCTCAAAAATGCATAGGAAATTTGGCGAACTATGCAATTGCTCAGAAGGCCTGCTCCTAAAGTGGCTTAAGCTGTCCACTTTCTTTTGTCCCTTCATCCGGCTGCAGTTGTGTTTTGTTGCCTGTAATTGGACCTTAATTTTGGTTTCTGGATCAGGTTGTTGTTTTTCTAAAAACGACGCGACCGGAACCTCGCGCTGTCGTGGTTTTTGGTTCTTTTTTGTATCTTTTTCCTTCTTTAATGAATTGGCAGAGCTCCCGCCTTCCTTTAAAAAAAAAATGAGCATTTCTCCTTGCACAATGTCAGCTGATTGAAAATGAACTCTGAGGTAGTATGTAGGAAAGACAACGTAAATTTCTTGCCAGAATGTGTGGATTTCAATTTTTGAGCATTTATTTTCGATTGAACGGCCTACATACTCAGTGTCTCGGAGGATTCTTATTGTTGCAGATGCAACCTCGAAATAAAACTTCTATTTTTATGTAGGGCACGAAGAGGATACACATCATATCCACATCATGCACTAAAAAACCCTTTATGTGGTCCCATGACTCTCCACGATCACACAGGCTTGTGTTTCAGGCATTCTGCTTTCTGGCACTCTTAGCTGCAGATTCATCAATTTGTTGATACCTTGTGCCTAATTTCAGGTCTCTCTCTCTCTCTCTCTCTCTCTCTCTCTGCTAGATCATGAAAGGTGCATTAGGTACACACATTTGAGTTAAAGTATAATTCTTCCTTCTGACCAATTGATTATCTATCTGTAGAGGCACTGATCACTGTGGATTAGATCTAACCACAGTGCTATGTATATAGGTGATCTTGATGACCTGGAGTTGTTGGGCTATACGGCCTTACCGAGGTATCTCATTGTCGTCGCTGCTGTGCTGGCATTGGCTGACGGCTGTCCTTTGGTCCTGGCCAATTCCCAAACAAGGCAGCCGGCCGGAGCACCACTTGGAACACAGCTGCACATGAAAGTACTGTTTGAGAGAGGAGGATGACAAGATAAGAAAGGGTCCCGGATTTGCTCGCACATGCCATATCCTTCCCATTACAAAAGAGGTTGGTGGTGGCGGTGGTGGTGGTGATGAATCTGCTTTTCTCTCTCTCCTCCTCTTCTTCTCACTCCTCCCGGTATCTACCTATAGGTCCAACAGGTCAGCAATGTCGTAGTCACTCTGAGTATCGTCTTGCACATATGGCAGGTCTGTTTTTTAAAAACAGTACCCTCATGGCTTGCCTCTTCCTCTCATTCCCCTCACCTAAGCACAAGCAAGAACACAAGAGGTAAGGCGCCGCTAAAATCTTGCTCTAGAGGGGATTAGAGGTGGTGTTGGAGGAGTTCATCTCGGAGATCCAGATATGGCCAGGGCCAACGCCGGCCAGCTGCCGAACAAAAGAATAATGTTCTTTTTTTTTACAGATTATCACATCAATTTTTACGTAATTTAATTTATGTAAAACTAGTATATAATTGATATGAAAAAGCTATGCAGAAAAGAACAAGTTACTCATTCAATACCTAAAAATTTGAGTACTCCCTGATAAAATAGTAATCACATGAGAGGTGATGAGCCAAATTAATTTTATTCATTGGATTTAGTTCTCAGTGCTCAAAATTTGAGTGTTACTTAACAAGAAAACACTCAGATTATCACTAGACACCCCAACATTTTTTTCCCACATGCACAATATTTGATCCAAACTTTTTTGTAGACAATATTTGATCCAAACCTGATACTACGTACATACGACACATGCCAACTCTCTTTTAAGTATTTCTCCTTTTTTGTAGGTAATTTTTTTTATATATATTTTCACATGCATGATATTAGATCCAATCTTGATACGCCACGTGCGATACTTTTGGGATAAGGGTTTGAGCTGTACTCTTTTATAATCGTCATTATGGGCTCGTGATCGTTTAATGTTTATTGTCTCTAAAATTTCAAGGCAGTGTTTGGTTGGACGCCGCGACTCTTAACGTAATGGGCATCGAAATAAACTGAAAACACGAAGGGAATGCGAGAAAATAAAACGAAATATGTTTGGCTTCACTAGGTAACGGTATGAAATTCATTACACCGTTTGGTTGGATGCCGCGACTCTTAACGTAATGGGCATCGAAATAAACTGAAAACACGAAGGGAATGCGAGAAAAAAAAAATGAAATTTGTTTGGCTTCACTAGGTAACGTTATGAAATTCATTACACCGTTTGGTTGGATGCCGCGACTCTTAACGTAACGGGCATCGAAATAAACTGAAAACACGAAGGGAATGCGAGAAAATAAAACGAAATATGTTTGGCTTCACTAGGTAACGGTATGAAAACTCATTACACCGTTTGGTTGTCATCCAGAACAGAAAGAAAAAAATCGAAGCAAATTGTTTTCTTATCGTCGTGAGGGAGGAAGAAAGGCGAGAGGGCGGCGTGCTACAGGAGGGGAGCACACCGGCCAGTGCCACCGCATACCGGCAGCTCGGCGCCCGTCCGCCCCCATCCGCCGCCGCAGCCGGGCGCCGATTCTGACGTCCACGCCACGGCTCGACGCTAACCCTAGCGCCGTCATCCAGACTTGCGCCGCCCGATGTCGTGACCTTCCGGCCGGCGCCGCCACCTCCTTTCACAGCCACGAAATCAATCGCGAAGCTAGCTTAATGACGAAGACTGTTTGTGGTTGTACAAGAGGCTTAACTTAGATTTTAGATCTCATCTGTGTTGAAACTTGGATTGGGTTGCTTTCTGGTAGGGTTAACAAAGCCGAACGAAAATCGAGAATTTCGATCGGTTTTCGAGATTTCGAGTCCAACCGAAATATAAAACCGACTAGTAAACCGGTTCAATTCAAAAAAAAAAAATTCAAAATTCAAAAAATTTAAAAAATTTATGCGATGTAAACCGAACGGTTTTTTTGAGAAAACCGCTCAAGAAACCGATCGTCCAAAAGGTTCAATTCACTAATCGGTTTTTCGAGAAAACCGATCGGTTTTCGATTTTTTTAATCTGTTTTGAATTTTTTGTTCAAACACTCGGTTTTCAAACCCTTCGGTTTTTGACGGTTTTCGCTCGGTTTTCGCGAAAAACCGATACAGGTGGGGTCTCGATTTTCAATTCGAAAACGGTTTATAAACCCTGGCGGTTTCGTTTCTAAAAAAACAAAAAAAAATATAATAGGAAAATGAATATTTCGGCTCCTATATGTGAATATATTGTTGTTGATTTCCGCACGCTACAGCACATATGATGTAGTCCGAGACTCCGAGTACTTTAGCAATTTCATTTGTTCAAGTTACCGTGGGAATATAGTTTGGGAACAACTACGACTCAGACGTTTGATGAGAAACTTTATATTAGACGTGTGCGGTGGAATGGAATATCACTAGATAATGTATGCAGCAATTATAATCAATATATGCAACCAAAAACCCTGATTGCAACAAAGTGTATAGCGATAATGTAGCAAAACATCCGTTGGATTGCAACAAATTTGAACTACTGGGGCAACAAATACAAGAACCTATTGCAACAAAAATTAAAACTCGTTGCAACAGCAAAGGCCGGAGAGTCCTTGTGCGCACACAACAAGAGGCGCTTGTACGACTAGATGTAGAGGAAGAGCAATATTTTTTTTACAGAGACAACAAAATTATTAACTTCCCGCAAGAATTGAGAAAATGTGATGCAACAAATACCGGAACATGCAAACAAAACCCACCGGTTAGCAATGAGGCAACAATGGCGGAAGGGAACTGAGCTCTAAGTAATATATAGGAGGAGGAGGCTGGCTGGGCGTCCTGTCGCTAGATGCCAATTGAAAATGCCCACTGATGCAACCTACAATTCGATGCCAATTGAAAGTCAAGCATCCGCATAACCTGCGCATCAAGTATCGACTTTAATTTCTTTAGGTGCGTGCATGGATGCTAACGAGCTAGCTAGCTAACGCAATGCAACGCAACACTGATCAAGTTGTTGAGGATTTAATTTGATGAGACAAGACTTGCAATGGGATTCATCACACCTACCAGTTAAACCATCCAGCTCCTTTCTCTAACCTCCGAGCTACATTAATTGTCGGTGCAGTTTCGTTAAGATCTATCAAAAAGCTTTTGGTTGGTGAGAGATCTTGGTCAGATCATGATTAACGATAGAATCTAAAGCTCTTTTCAATCAGTGATGAAAATCGATTCAAGACAATCGGCGATGCGCCCCATCATGCACTGAGGTAACACTCGCTCGCAATGGAAGGGCAGAAAGGGTAGTCATAACCACTAATTGGGTGGCACCAATTAATCACGTTAATAGTCAACACAAACTTTAGATATATATATATAGCCTTGAAACATCCATTCCAATAGTGATTGATATATTGTCACACGTAAAATCCGTAAGTAAATAACGTGGCGCCGTTACTTAAGAGTTATATTAAAAAAATACAATTATAGAAAATATAGTTATATACAAGATAATCATATTATAATATCTAGTCGCGCAGTTGCGCGGGTAAATTTGCTAGTTATAGTAAAAATTAGTGGTCAAAGCTTTATTTTGAGATGTTTAAAACAGCAGCAATTTGTGACCGTGGGAGTAGCGGGCTAGGTGACTAAGAAATAGCATGGGAATCAAAAGGTGCACGCTGATCAATCATTGATCGGTGTCCTGTTCAGTCCCACGGAATAACCTTGCGTGTAGGAGTCATGAAGCAACTTGTGTAATGTAATGTGATCCTGTGACTTGTGAGCACATTCTAGTTTTTAAGCACATCTAGGCTCCGTTTAAAATGAAGTTTTTTTTTTGGTCGAAAATAGCAAGAGAACAAATCCATTGCGTTAGAAAGTAGAATTTACATGTTGATCCCGAAACTAGAGGAAAAACAAAATAAAACAAAGTGCATAAATTTGAAAAACTCTCGCATTTTAAATGGGATCTTTGCATGGCCAATCTTTGTACTACGATGTTGCGAAAGCCTCACCCACGTTGCATATATGTTGGCCTGTCACCTCCTACTGGGTCCATGCCTTTTTGCCCAGTGATGTGGCACGTGTGTTTCCGAAACCTGGCACGTGTGCAGCTCTCCGAAATCAGAACACAAGTATAGGGGCTTGTGGCAACACGCACACGCATTCAACCCCTGTTGTTCTATCACTGGATGCGTTTCAATTCCATTGATCGGTGATTTCGTAGGTGATTAAGAAACTAGACTGAAACCACACTGCATTGGAGTATTATTGGACACCGTGGTTTCACCATTCTTTTCTGAAAGCTCAGTTTCACCTCTCGTTTTGCAAAAGCCGAAAGGTCATGGAGTTAGTTAAGAGTTGTTACACCTTTAAGAAGCACAGTTTTGGGTTCAGTGAATTAGCAGTTCTCCTTTGTCAGTACAAGAAGCATGCATGCCTTCGTTCATGCGTGTGCTGACCGAGTAACACAACTGCTGATACGTAACACACAAAAAATCATGCGAGGATCTGGAAACTGAACTGACAAGTTCATGCTAATGCTCTGTTTGAATCGATCAAATTTGGTAGGAATTTCGCAGGAAACGGGAGTTCCTAACAGGTTGTAAGGCATGCTCAAGCATGGAACAGAGTCTAGACTGTTCCCTCTTTGATCCCATGTCACATATATGCCTCTTAATTCCATTAGCTGCCGATCCAGATCTTGCCCACAATATTCAACCTCTTCGAGCAACTATCCAGGACTGGGATCCGGCAAATGTACAAGGTTGTCGTACTAGTAGAAAGGGACGGCATTTGGTAGTTGGTATCTCCAAATGTGCACAAATGTCAGGGTGCCATCAAATCAACGCTGTCCTAATGTGTTTTAGATTTTGCTGACCCCAAACAATGCCTCCCAACCATGCTTCACTGGAACCACTACAGGCGGAAAATCGTTACGAATGCTTCAGGAACATTGTTTGAGGAATATCATTACTCGGTTCGGCCAAAAATTCTTCTTAATGTGGAAAGAGTGCGTTCAATCTTTTCTACTTTTGAAAAATAGTAACTTTTTAGTACTTATGTTAGTCCTGTGAAAATACTTACATTTTGACTATGGAGACAAACATTACGTTTCTCCAAAAGTGCATGCTTTATATTGTTCCATATTAATCTTTATAAATATATTACCTTTTTTAGTACTTTAATGCAATTGCTAACCTGTAACATGAACATGAGATCAGTTCTCAGCTCACCTGCAAAGAGTAGTTTGATTGTTAGATTCTCTCATCTAATGTTACACTAAGCGATCACTATAACGGTGTCCTCCTATCTGCTGATTTGGGCTGTCACAGGATCCTCGTAGAATCAGACTCGACGATTGTAATAGATGAAGCAAACTCGCCTGGTTCATCAAGATCGGTGGGCTCTGTGTTCGTTAATGAAGCCTTAGTTGTTTCTAATCCCTCTGTAAAAGCAACCTTTTATTACTGTCCTAGAGAGGCTAACCGAGCAGCACATGTGCTTGCTCGGCAGCCCAAAAAACACATGTAATTTTTTAAAAATTTCATATAAATTCAGAAATTGGTCCAATAACCTCTGGGCCGGCCCGAGGCCTGGGCCTGGACTGGCTCCGCCCCTGCGTGCAGCATGTACTTGATAATACATATGTGATTTTGCCTTTTGGAAAATAAATTGTTGCAAAATTTCATTTGTGATATTTTGATATTATATATTGTAGGAGAAAATATATTGACTCCGCTTCACAATACTTGTCTCATGTGATCTAAACTTTTTTCCTCAAATAATTGCATAGCAAAATAGTAAACCCAACATAACATAATATTTTTCATTTATACCATCATCTCTTAATTTTATTATTGCAATGCTTGACTCTTTCTTTTAGTGTACATCACATTGCTTATACCGGTATAGGCGAATGAACCCATGTCGATGTATCACCCTCTTGACTTCATTCCGTGGAAGTTCACTAAATAAAGAGTTTGATTTTTTTTTTCAAAATTTTTTAGCTTATTCTATATTTTCTTAGCGACGGTAAAAAATCTGTATCGACTTTTATTACATAATAGTTATAATATATTATATATCAAATTCCTTGTGGGCACCTGGAAGCATGAATTGGATCTCACTCATGTGTTGAACTAGAAGTGATACTCATACTCCACTTAAGTGTATACTCACTATCCTCAAATAGTTCTGTGCACAGATGTTATCCAAATGGTCATCACCCAAACAGATATGAGCTACATGAATAGCACTGTACACACTTACGCATAAGATGGTTCCGACTTCATTCTGAAGAACCATACCAGGATTGAGGTCAACCCTTCCGGGAGTATCACACGCCGACCGTCTCAGAACCTTGGTATCGCCCACACCCACCGAGGGGTGTGAGTCACAGTAGGCAAGGGATGACGGTCGCTTGTGTCCACGCGTCAGACAGTTGAGAATAATTCTGAGTACCCAGATATGTATTTAGTGCTAGTTCCCAAAATCAACGCCTAGCACCACATATCCCACATTCGAAATGAATCATTACACATATACAAACACTTGCCATAGCATAAAAGTAAACTAGAAACTATTAAAACTACTTAATATTACATGACCATGGCCGACCGGCCAAATATAAAGCATAAGAGTGAACTTGTAGTGAAAAAATAGCAAAAACCAAAAGTAGGACATCGGTATGCCCATCCAAACCCAAAGGGACTAGGGAAAAGCCCAATTTATTCATCTAAGAAGTCATCCGACCTCGGAGTGAAGAGAGTGTCGTCGAGGAGCTCATCATTACCTTCGTCTAAACAATATTTGTCGACGATCGGGATCGCCTGACCACAGAGATGAAACCGAGGGGGGGGTGAGCAGGGACCCAAAGGCAAGCTTCGTCCCTCAGGAGATCGGCGTTTGCTGCAGTTACGAACAAAGAGAAGAAAGCAAGAGACGCGAGGATTTATACTGGTTCGAGCCCCCAGTCTGGGTAATAACTCTATTCCGGCCTTGTCCTGAGGCGAAGGAATTGACTATGCTTGAGTACAAGTGGGTGTCTATCTTTCTGCGTGTCTCTGTGTCCCCCCTCTCGGGGTCGTCCTACGTACTTATGTAGAGATTACAAAACCCTTCCCTCCCGTTCTTGGTAACCGATCAGGAGTAGTTCTCGGAGAGAGTGGCCCTACGAACGCCTGACCCGGATCATAACCGTTCACGGGTCCTACGCCCACGTTCGCCTCAAGTCCTACTACGGATTTGGGCAACTGCCAACGTAAGCCTCTGATCGCCCCCCCCCGAGCTTTAGGTCTCGGTCGTGAGGTGGCCTTTGACTACCTTGCTCGAGGTCGCGCAGGCACTGCCCGGTTAACGGGATGGTAGGGGACCCGAGCTCGAGTTGCCGGCTCAAGCTTGGGCTGGGGTCCGTTGACCATGCTGTTGACCGGGCAGGACTTTTCAGTCCCAAACAATATTAGTTAAAGCAAACGGTAAGTACACATACGTACTCGCAAGACTTTAATGTATGGAAATATTTATACATGCGTGGTTAACTCAATGAAAGTGAGCTTCTACACTAGGTTCAATTTCAACATGAAGTAAGTTTTATTTGAAAGCATGCAGTTTAACAAGCAGTAACCGCATTATAAAGAGTATTTGATAAGAATCTAATAACAGTATGTAGAGCATGTACACAACATTTCATGACCCTCCATGGTCATGAATAACAATTAAAATTGTGGCCGACCCATCATACCAATAAACCAGCTCATCATACCACAAATTCCAAAAATATTTGTAGAGATAAGACTATACTTGACATTACTTCCCAAGCTGCTCTTGACCGTGAGCATGCCTAATTAATTAGATTTAAATCTCTGCAAAGAGTGTACACTTTAACTACATGACACATTCTAGCAATCATTTCAACCATGCCAGGCGATACTCACTATACCCATTTTGCTAGATTGTGATGAACCCGTTCAAATAGCTAAAGCCTACCCTTGCATCAGCCGGTGAATGTTGAATCTTTGCTATGGCGGCAGAAGTCAATAACCGTACTCACGATAGTTTCGTATCCCATTGCCCTCGTTTTCCCCATAGCCAAGCATTCACCGTTGTATTGGAATGCTTTAGTCCCAACGCCTCAGTAATGAGAGCACCTAAAAACACAACCGTACCCCGGTTCATCCTTACTACTTCGGCCTACCAAAATGAAGGTTAAACTTCAACTATTTTACTAAGTTAAGGTTATCTCATACTAGCACATGTGGTTGCACAAATTAACTCAGTCGATAGCATTAAATTCGGTCCTTAGGTTGACTTGGGCGAGAATCTCCCCCTATCTACGTGCAAGCTCAACCCTTTCACCAATGGCTATTGCCATAACCCGCCTTTATCCAAATCATTGCTTTGTTTTTATTTTTACTAACATATCAGTATCTTTTCCTGTCATATCCAAACTTTTTAAATTTCATAAAGACTCCAATCTACCATTCTACCCTTCCTTAACTAAAGCATATCTAAGCGTTGTAGTTAAGTAATCGCATATATCCCAATTAATATTATGTATTGTCTAACCCTAACTTACGGTTACCAATGTTCACATAGTCATATTTACTAAGAAAATTTCACTAGTTCAGGCTATAACTACCAACACCCACAAGATAGCAAACTTTACAGAAAGTACACGCATCAGTATTTTTTAAAATAATACATTTTTTAAGAGTGATTGCAATATTAATACGTGAAAAAATAAAATTGCAAAAATAATACTACTTCACCAAATAGCACGGCGAAATACCAGTAGTCGCCAAACGGTATGGCGACTAGGCGTAGTCGCCATACCGTTTGGCGACTACTTGTTAATCCCGTAGTTAGTTCTTCACCGTCAAAGTTTACAGCAAACAAGATAATAATCGCCGTACGGTTTAGTTTGACGACAACTAGTAGTCATCGAACTGTTTGGCCATCCTCTGCTCCCCCCTCTTCCACGCTTCTTCAGTAGTAAACACAACCGAGTAATCCAAAAGGAGGGACAAAGGTCAGAAGAAGCAGTTAAACGAGCAAAAAAGAACCCAAAATCAAGACCGCATTCCCACTGCCAATTGGTAGGCTCATGAGACATGACTCATCATCATCAGCACTTATAAGCCCACCACCACCCCTCCCCTCCAACCCGTCTTCCTCCTCCTCCTCTTCTCCATTGCCTCTCCAAGAAGCCAAGAAGCTGTACTGGTTCACACACTCCGAGCAGAGATCGAGAAAGCCGGGCCCCAGGCCGGTCTAGGCGGCGCCACCATGTCCGGGGGCGCCCTCCTCCTCCTGCTGCTCGTCGCTGCCGCCGTTGTCTCCTCCCCGGCCAATGCCGCCGTCTCCTACGACCATAGGTCCCTCGTCATCAATGGCCAGAACCGCATCCTCATCTCCGGCTCCATCCACTACCCGCGCAGCACCCCCGAGGTATACATACAGTTACACACGCGACAACAAGCAAGCACAGCAGTTCAGGCTCGCGCTGATAAAGTGATAATCCTTGCGCATCCTGGCGTCAGATGTGGCCGGACCTGATCCAGAAGGCCAAGGACGGCGGGCTGGACGTGATACAGACCTATGTCTTCTGGAACGGCCACGAGCCGGTTCAGGGGCAATACTACTTCAGCGACCGCTACGACCTGGTCCAGTTCGTCAAGCTTGTGAAGCAGGCCGGCCTCTACGTCCACCTCCGCATCGGCCCCTACGTCTGCGCCGAGTGGAATTTCGGGTAACAATGCAGCAGCAGTAATCCTGCTAGATTTTCGTTCTTGTTCTGCATTCTTGTTGCTTCTTCTTAGTTTCTTGGCTTACACGTTTGGAATTCCCTGTTGATTGTTTTGGTTTGGATGTTGCAGTGGATTCCCTGTTTGGCTGAAGTATGTGCCCGGCATTAGCTTCAGGACGGACAATGGTCCATTCAAGGTACTGACAAGAGATGGCAAAAACAGCAGGAAATTTGTTTCTTCCATTGTTAACCATTTTGGATTTCGGGTCTGATTTCGCAATGTTCTCGACGCAGGCGGCGATGCAGACGTTCGTCGAGAAGATCGTGTCGATGATGAAGTCCGAGGGCCTCTTCGAGTGGCAGGGCGGTCCGGTCATCCTCGCTCAGGCAAAAAAGCCCTGTTTTTTTTTTTTAAATTATTTTTTCACTTGACAAACGCATTGATCGCTCGAGTTGAATTCTTGATTCCGCAACGTGATTATATTGGACTTGGTTGAGTTCTTTCTGACTTTCGTGAACGATGCATCCAATCCAGGTGGAGAACGAGTACGGGCCGATGGAGTCGGTGATGGGCAGCGGCGCGAAGCCGTACACGAACTGGGCAGCCAAGATGGCCGTCGGCACCAACGCCGGCGTGCCGTGGGTGATGTGCAAGCAGGACGACGCCCCCGACCCAGTGGTAACTACCACTTGCTGTCCTTCTCCCATTTCTCACCGCGGTTGCTCACCACTTCGCTTTTCTCGCACCCCGTGCTTTCGTTAGGATATCACTACCACAACCACCCCTCCTTTCCAGCAAAGTTGCCAACTTTGTTTGCTGGTGCCAAAAAAAAAAAGATTCTTTTCTGTTCTGTTCTTGTGCTAATTCTTGCCTTGCGTGATCGGCGGCGGCAGATAAACACCTGCAATGGGTTCTATTGCGACTACTTCACCCCGAATTCGAACAACAAGCCTTCCATGTGGACCGAGGCCTGGAGCGGCTGGTAAGCTTGATGCACCGATTAAATTCCAGCAAACAAGAATAAAATCGCGAGTGTGTGGCAGCATCGACGCGGTTATTATATCGATCCAACGGATGTCGCTGTGTGATGTGTTAAGGTTTACGGCTTTCGGCGGCGCGGTGCCGCACCGGCCGGTGGAGGACCTGGCCTTCGCCGTGGCGAGGTTCATTCAGAAGGGCGGCTCCTTCGTAAACTACTACATGGTGAGGCACTGAGGCTGGCTGGCTGGCTGGCTAGTACCACATGGGTCACTCACTCAAGTCACATGGGCAGTCGTGTTAGTAGATGCTTGAGCTGTCAAGGGATAATGGTATTTACATGTGCTTGCTCACAGTACCATGGAGGCACAAATTTTGGCCGGACCGCCGGTGGCCCCTTCATCGCGACGAGCTACGACTACGACGCACCCATCGATGAGTACGGTACGCGGCTGTTACGGCCTTGTGCCAGACTTGAGCTCATGCTATGCTTTCGGAAAATGGAAGAGAGTGGTGATCGTTGCATCAGGGCATTGTGCTGCAGACGTACGTGTGCTCTGATCGTCTGAAACCATGGTGTGCGTTTTGCAGGCCTGCTTAGGCAGCCGAAATGGGGTCACCTGAGGGACCTGCACAAGGCCATCAAGCAGGCCGAGCCCGCGCTGGTCTCCGGCGATCCGACGGTCCAGAACATTGGGAACTACGAGAAGGTCGAAAGATCTCGCCGCATCGATCCCTACGCACAAGTACCCAGCAAGAGTGGCAGGTCCAAATTTGCTCACAGAGCGATCGGATTTTGTTTCAGGCGTACGTCTTCAAGTCGAGCACCGGAGCTTGCGCCGCATTTTTGTCGAACTACCACACGAGCTCCTCTGCAAGAGTCGTGTTCAATGGCCAGGGGTACGACCTCCCTGCCTGGTCCATCAGCATCCTGCCGGACTGCAAGACCGCCGTCTACAACACCGCAACGGTGCGCAAGACACTCCAGTTAAAACCAGCCAGCCTGAACGCTCGGTGGACGGCACAAACCTGATGAACTTATCCGGCGATTGTGCAGGTGAAGGAGCCGTCGTTGCCGGCGAAGATGACCCCGGCGGGGGGCTTCTCCTGGCAGTCGTACAGCGAGGCGACGAACTCGCTGGACGAGAGCGCCTTCACCAAGGACGGCCTGGTGGAGCAGCTGAGCATGACGTGGGACAAATCGGACTACCTGTGGTACACCACGTAGTGAGTGATTCGCTGGCCCTTCACCTGCTCCGTTTCTTTCTGAAACCGTTTGATCTCTTCTAAACTCTGAAGGTTGCATGCCTTGATGTCGCAGCGTCAACATCGACTCGAGCGAGCAGATCTTGAAGTCCGGCCAGTGGCCGCAGCTCACCATCTACTCCGCTGGGCACTCGATGCAAGTGTTCGTCAACGGGCAATCATACGGTACCTGACTAAATCTTTTTTTTTCTTCTCTCTCAGAAGTACATCTTGTTATATATCTATCAGATCAAGGTGTCAGGTTTTACTGACGAATTCTCCGTGTTCGTGCCGCAGGCGCTGTCTATGGCGGTTACGACGGCCCGAAGCTGACATACAGTGGGTATGTGAAGATGTGGCAGGGGAGCAACAAGATCTCCATCCTGAGTGCAGCAGTTGGTCTCCCTGTAAGTTGGTCAGAAACTCAGAATGTCATGCCATTGACGCTCTCTTCCGGTTTAGACCATCCCCTTGTAACGTATACGATCTCTTAATGTCTGTGATGCAGAATGTCGGGACCCATTTCGAGACCTGGAATGTCGGCGTTCTTGGCCCCGTGACGCTCTCGGGCCTGAACGAGGGGAAGAGAGACTTGAGCAATCAGAAATGGACGTATCAGGTACACCACATTTGTTCAGACTGCGTCTTCCCCAACTTGTTCTTGCCATGTACGTAGGAGCATGCTGATCTCGATTTCCCGGCATCGCAGATCGGCCTGAAAGGCGAGTCTCTAGGCGTAAACTCTGTCAGCGGGAGCTCGTCCGTCGAGTGGGGCAGTGCCAGCGGCAAGCAGCCACTGACATGGCACAAGGTCAGCGCTGAATCACCGTCCACGTTTCCACAATGCTACCGTTCTACTGCCATTTTTACTGAACTTTACAGTTCTGAGCAGTCGCGGTCCATTGCTGAAGTGTTGTTGTTCTTGTGATTGCGACCCTCTAGGCCTACTTCAACGCGCCGGCCGGCAACGCTCCGGTGGCCCTGGACATGGGTAGCATGGGCAAAGGCCAGATCTGGGTCAACGGCCACCACATCGGCCGGTACTGGTCGTACAAGGCCTCCGGCGACTGCGGCGGCTGCAGCTACACCGACACGTACAGCGAGACCAAGTGCCGGAGCAACTGCGGCGACATCTCTCAGAGATGGTACGTCACTCTCCTACCTAGATTGGGCAATTTTTACCACTCTCGTAGATTCAATTCTAAACCTTTAGTGTGCAGTAGAAATCAACTGCGTTGTTTCTACTACCGTACTACCGATGAATTATAAATAAACTATAGTTAATCTAATATATTAGATTGAAAAGAATGAACGGTTCATATTCAATTTAATGTACCGTAAAAGAGCTTAAAAAAACCCGGATCCACAAACTGTTTGTAGTACATTAGCTAGCTGCTCCACGAATCACTATTTAAGACGAGAAGTAGATACAGTGAATTCGTTTAAACTGTTGGATAGAACAGCGCAGCAGCACCAAACTGAACCTTAAATTTCTTTTGCAAAATTCAGGTACCACGTCCCACGGTCATGGCTGAACCCGAGCGGGAACCTGCTGGTGGTACTAGAAGAGTTCGGTGGCGACTTGTCGGGCGTCACATTGATGACAAGGACGACATGAGAAAGAAAGATAGAAAGGAAAAGAAATTAAGAAAAAAGAGAGAGATCAATCAAACTGTGAATAATTTGCAGGAATTGGGAGAGAAGGGAGGGCACACATAGCAATTATTTCTTCGTCATATCCATACATACGGCGTATATACGGATACGATTGGTGCTCGTTATACGTACGTACGTACACAAACTAGTACAGTACTATTTATTGGAGGGGCTGCGTTAGAGTTGGCCGTCGTCGGCACGCAGTCGCTGTCGACTACAATTATTTTGAGCCTTTGATGGTTTTGCTCTACAGCCTGCGCGCATCCCGAGTACACACAAAGCAGGATTCCTATTCTTTTTATTTGCAACGTTGAGCTGCAAATGTGAACAATTATGGTCGTCTATTTATTTCTATCATTATGTATGATAATTGATAAGTTATCGTGTGAATTGTATAAGAGGAAATAATTGTTCTTTTCCTCTCATCTTTGTCACTTCTCCATTTTCTTTTTCTTGAATCCTTCTGTGCTCTTCCGACTTTTGCATTGATGATGAGATTTACATTGAAAAGAATAAGCACTTTCAAGTCTGAAAGTAAGCTTGTGATTGTACTATATGTGGCTAGTGTTTGAGCTGAACAGCTGCAGGTCTGTATCTTATATTGCATGAAAAGTTGCACAGTCTTGCGCACTAGTGGTGTGCAAAAAGTGGCTGCTGAATGCCTGAATCCTTCACTCAGTAAGATGTGGTCTAGTCAGAGAAAATTGTCTTCAACCTTTATTCATCTTTCTCTGCGAAGTTTATCTTAAGAGATATCAGTAGAAGAGGAATAAAAGTTTGATCCACAAATGAAAAGGGTAAATGACCACTTTCAATTCAATTCATCTGGTCTTGGACCATATGTAGTACCAAATATCCTCTGAAACTCATACTTGGATACAGCTCACAGGATTTTGGAGCAGGAATTAAGAGCAAAGACTAACCACTGGCACTGCTCACTCCCAGTGTCACTGAGCTTTCTTAACTGCAAGTCTGCAACCACCAGAAAAGGCTGGAATTAACTAATTAACTATTTTATGTGATCTAGCTAGGTTGGAAGTTGGTGACCAGTTCCTATCTTCATCCAACAACCATGGCATGCATATTATTGTGCAGCTTGTATTCATGGATGCATTTGCAATGCATGGCCTTGCAATTAGGATGTTTGGTGCAGAATCTCGTCACTCCCCTGTTTTTGCACGCGATGGTGCAGGCCCATTCACCACAATAATTCTGGCGGTTGTTGCATGTACAAGAAAAGGGTTTTCGTTAGTGATTGTTGTGCTCTTTGATTATTGCATGGCCTCCTTTTTAACCATGCATGATAAACAGTAGTTGATGATGATTTGTTAGGTCAGGATTCTTACGTCCGAGCATCGATTTGGAGCTAAACAAATTAATCTGTGGAGAATACAATAGATTAGTAGATGGTGGCGTTTGTGCCGTACACAGATCACAAATTCACAATCAGCAATCGAGAAGGTAGGCTGAATTAACTTTGGACCATCCACTGTAACTTGTATCCTCCAATGCCTTACTTAAAACTGAATAGCATTTTTTGAAACAAAAATAAAAGATAGGACTTGGATAATTTTTCACAATCAGATCATACCTATGTGTCTTTTAGAATAATTGTGCTTTGTTATACAGGACCCCTACACCTTTTAATTATAGTGCCAATTACAACCGGACTCAATTTCAACTCAACTTTAATCCGAAACACTCTCCCCAAGATGAGAAAAAAAAAAAACCATACCCACCTTGTTATGCCCTCGCTAGAGCCTAACTCTAGTGAAATAGTCAGCAACTGTTCACTAGACTTTACATACTCCGGCTTCACCATTCTACCATCTAACTTCTCCTTGATAAAGGACATATCATTCAACATGCTTAGTGTGATCATGTTTTACCGGATTGTTAGCAATGTTGATCGTAGATTTATTATCACAATGCAGTATCAAGGGACCAATCTTGAACACTCAGATAATACAACCTTCATCCAGATCATCTCACTCAAGCTCAACGCAATTGCTCTATACTCTGCCTCTGAAGTAGATTGTGCCACAACTTTCTACTTCTTACTCCTTCATGACACAAGGATACCACCCACAAAGACGCAGTATCCAGATATATACCTCATATTATCTACATTGCTCTTCCAATCAGTATCACAATATCCTTTCATATTCAAATGCCAATTCTTCATGAACTGAAGAGCCTAACCATCATATTCATTTTCAACAAGACTAGTTTTAGCAGGTTTATCAGATTGTGTCCTTTTATCTTTATATGTCTTATTTTTTAATTTGAAATAATTGGAAATATCATGACCAGGAATCTTGCAATAATAGCAAAAATTATTGGATTTACGTCCTCTTGACTTAGATCTAGACTTTGAACTATGAGAATTACCTTTATGCTGTGATATACTTCTAACAACTAATCCCTCAGCTTTAACTTCAAAACGAGAATCAATATCAATTTCTTTGGACAATAAATTTGATTTAATATTCTCAAAACTAAGGGTATCATGATTGCCACAAAGCATAATTTTCTTGAAACATTTAAAGGTAGCAGGGAAAGAGACAACCAACAGAATAGCCTTATCTTCATCATCAATTTTTACCTCTAATTTCTCAATATCAATGATAAGTGGATTAAATTTATTAAGATGAGACTGAATAGAGGTACCTTCCACCATGCAAATTGTGTATAGACGTTCTTTGAGGCGCAATTTGTTGGCGAGCAGTAGTCTTGTTGAAAACTTCACGCAGAACATTTATAGACAAGCTGAGTTGTATGGTGGAGGGAGCTTTCTGGTCAAGTTCTTCCTATTATTCATCTGTTATTGTCGTTGGTTTAGCTAACAATACTTTTCTGGCACCCACCTGTGTAAGAACAGCTTTATTTGAACCTGCCATATCGAAAAACTGATCTTACCATCAAACTTTTTGATGTTAAATTTAGTGGATGACATAATGAAGAATAAAATTATAGATAAAAAAAATATGATAGATTCTAAAAAATAAACTTCCTGGTGCGCTTTGGGTGCGCGAAGAAATTGTTATGCACGTTCTGGTATAGCTCGGGTGTTCTTAGCAAATTCTGGTTGAAAATCTTTTTTTTTTCATCTACCTTATCTCCTTCATGGGAGAAGCCGAGCCTTATCTTCACGAGCTCTTCATGGGTTCCTTGGATGAGCCAGGCATCCTGGGCTCAAGCGTGTGGCCAGCCGAGGTGCGGTCGGGCTGGAGGCGACCGGCTTGGGCGCAAGCTGGCGAGGCTGAAGGTCCCGAGGGGCGATGGTGCTGCAGAACGGCATGGAGAGGGCTTCAAGGCGGAGCCTGGTGGGAGGCGGCGCGCTGGGCGCTTGGGCCAGTGCGAGGCCGACGACCATTGGTCGTAATGGCAGGGACCGAGAAGACGGCGGTGGCATTGAAGATCCGGTGGTGCAGATCTGGCGGCGCATCGGGAAACCGTGAAGTCGGTGGCCGCATGGAAGTCGAGGAGGCCGAAACCAACTGCATGGACGCCGAGCTAGCGGCTGACGCGGAAGCCAAGGCGGCAAGGCAGGCCATGGAGGCGGTGGCAGCCGATGCGGTGACGGAGACGGAAGCCAAGGCGTCGGACGCGGGTAGACTGCACGGAAGCTGAGGAAGATGGCGTGAATCCGTGGGCTGCAACGACGATGGTAGTGCGGAAGTCGAAGCGATGGTGGCGCGATCAGAAGCCCAGGTATGTGGACACTCTGATACCACTTATTAGGTTAGGGTTTGGATCTCATGCACAACACATGCATAGCAGAAAATGGGAAGAAATGATTTACATGGAAAACCTTTGTGGAAAAAAATCACAGGAGACAAAGATGCACTATTTGGTTCAATGTACATATACAGGGTTGGCTTTATATAGCCAAATAGAATCTGAACTGTAGATGGTAAGGACTCCAAAGATATGATAAGTTATGATATTGAGGCATATTCCTAACAGTTTATGTTTCATGGTGATCTTCATTACTGGTTAATGGAAAATGTTGTTGCCTTTTTAAGTGACATGTGTTTCATTCAAAAGATAGTATTTCAATAAGTGCAAGGCATCGCTGAATCAAATCAAAATGAAAAACATACGAGCTCAGTAGGAATAATTGGGGATGTCCATAGTGTAACTACCCTACAGTAGACATATCGGATCACCTAATCACAGCTAGGCACATAAGAGGGAAATTAATTTGAATCAACCATGAGAAATCCATTAACATGCCCTGGTTGGCCAAGATTAAACAAAACTATTTCTGTTTGGATAGGCAAGACATTGAGAACTTTTAGGATTTATCTCAAATATGAAATGTCTTGATAAAACTACTATAAGCAGAGCAATTTGAAACTACATATATATCTAACAAACTGCAATTTTCGTACAAATATATCTAAACAGGAAACACAAAAGGTACTATACATCAAGACATTGGATTTTGTTTTATACAGCAACCAATAAACTCTATGCACACATGGTCATGTGATTTGGAACACAGCACCACTCCATTGCAATGTCCAGTTTTGGTCTTTGTACACCTTCAATAGTCCGCTAAATCAATTGAATGACAAAAAATGAATAAAAAGCTTAGGTTAGCACTGAATAAATTAGCTAATGCTGGAGTTATTTTGGTACTAAGTGCAAAGAAATTTAAAGCAGGTATAACATACACTAAAGGTTTATCTCAGAACTTAGAAAGTACAAAAATGTAACTCTATGAAATTATCCTTTAGCTGCAGGTGATTCTAGATTCAATTGAAGTAAACATTGTACAGTCAAATAGTCTGTGGGCTGCCCCAAAGCCCAACAAAAAAAAATTTCTAGGCCGATCACAACTACACATTCCTTGCAACTGATATTGAACATATACTATTTTTCAGTCATTGCGGCTCTACCCTCAGCCAACCAAGTAGTTCTATTAGCTTCACCTTCTTCACTCATAAAAGACAACCCAATAGAGCAATGGGCACAAGGAAGCAACCTTTGTTCAATGGAAGCAATGGGCACAAGGAAGTAACCTTTGTTCAATGGAACTGCAGCTGGGACTACAGGGTGCAGGGTATGAAAGCACATTGTGTTAATATTGATAGGTTGAAATGCTGGATGACATTTATGAACCACAGGGGCATCAACTAATTTGTGCTTTTAGGTGTAAAGTAGGGTATGAAAGTGTGATCTATAAATGATTATAAACCAACTGTTTTTATCTACTAACTACTAGCTAAGACATGTTGGCTAAAAAAAAACTACTAAGACATGATGAATTGGAGATGGTACAAATTTCTTGCCATGACGACCACGTGGCGGGTCATAACATAAGATCATAATTCTTTACTAACGTGTACTGATTCAAAGTAATTTGGAGAAGGTATTTCTTTACCTAAATCGTTGACCTAAGAAAATAGTGAAACACAGATTGTGCCATCGGTATCCATGTTTCCTACTCAAGCTTCTAATCCGCCGTGTATGAACAGGTCCAAAATTATCTTATTGGGCTCTAACAGCAACATACCACCAAATGCGCAAGATGATGGAAACACATACGAGATGAACGTTTTTCAGTTAAATATTTTATTTAACTAGAAGGATAATTGAGCCATATTAAATATTATCAGGTGAACTCTAACGCATTTGGACCTTTCTCTATCATACCTAGAGGTACAGAGCTGTTACTATTTTATTTAATTATATATATATTCATATTTGATTTGTACAAAGCTAAAGTAAAGATGTATTTAAAAAGCCCGGAAGAAATAAGTACACAGACGAGTTTAGCACTATAGTGATGTGGAACATGCTACAGGGCTTCAATGCTACGGTACACAAATTCCTGCTTTTTTTGTTATAGAAACCAAACAGTATGCGCTACAGTGAGCACTTTGCGCTACAGTAGCGTCACCACAGTACCAACTTTGTCTATTCCGAATCAAATCACGATATTTCTCTTCTCTTATGTTTAAATCTATTCCATTATAAATAAAAAAGACTCCGACACTAGATTAATAAGATAGCTATTTTGTATCTATTAAGCGTTCTTCGTTTGTTTTTCCTCCTTGTATGTGTACAGAGAGGAGGAATCGGACGATTTCTTCCAAAGATTGTTCGGCCTTTTCACTGAGAATTGGGTGATCGACATACTTCTCTTGGAATCCATGAAGTTCAACATGCGTGTGATTTTGACGAATCGAAGAGTTGCAAATCTATTGCATTTTGCAGCGAAAGATCAACTAGTATTCATCAAAAGAACGTATAAGTATCCAAATTTTACACCGTGAAAATTAGGCCCTTGACCAGCATCCAGATTGAAGAACGGGAGACACCGAGCACACCAAGAAGCAGATCAGAGGATGCGCCGCCGTGAAGATAGGTAAGATCCGGGCGAGGCATTGAACACAACAAGAAGCAGGGGCGAGGAGGTGCACACCATGAAGCTAGGGAAGATCTGGAAGTCAAGAAGCACCTTTGGTTTGCAAAACATGAGGGGAAATAAAAATTGCTGGAAAAATAAAGTAAAAGATATCACCTAGATTGAAGGATACATCGGCCAAACCCATCGACTAGGCTATTGGTGGAGCTGGAGCTCTACCAAACACCCCCTAAGTGTTGCAAACTGCAGTTTACTTTTCTTTTCTAAAAAGAAAAAACGTATCTCTACTATTCTAAAGCAGCACTTGGTGGCAGTGGTCCGTTCTTCCCACGTCATTAATTGCCGCTTAATTGCCCTGCTTAATTGCCCTACGCAAGAAACGAATCGTTGCTTTAATTAGCCAGCTTTCGCAAGAAACGAAGCGTTAAAGATAGATGTTTGATTTTGTGAAATAATTTTTTTTATTTTTTAATCTTTATTTTCCGTTATCAATTTTATTTTTCGTAGTAACGCACGGGCATGTAACTAGTACATTCTCATATACGATCTCGTGGGTTGTATCAGGCCCGTGGCAGGGCCCACTTGGATGGTCTGCGTGCGGGCCGGGGACCTATTAATGCACAACGAGATTGCATATTAAAAGCCCATTAGCCTGGGCTGAAATGATTTCTACGGCCCATTCTGTTCTTTATTATTTTTGGGTTTCGTAATAAAGCGCGGGAATCGCCACGCAACCGCACGATCGCCGCGAACAAGCTACCAATGGAGCAGTGGCTGCCGCTGTTCCGCTACCTCCTCGCCTCCCCGTCCCCCAACGCTGCAGCCTTCTCCTCCTCCCCCGACCATTGCGCCAGCTCGCCGCCTCCGGCCGCGGCCCTCCTCCGGCTCCTCCTCTCCCCGGCGCCCACGCTCCCTCCCGCCTCAGATCCCCCCGCAGCTGTCCTCTTCCAGACCCTCCCGCCCTTGCTCCAGTCCCAGGCGCTCTCCTTCCTTTCATCTGCCTCCAACCTCCTTGACCCGCTCCAGCTCCGCGCTCTCGCCGTCCGCGTCCTCTCCGCCCCGTCCGGCAGGTACGACTTCTGGGTCCGCCGCTGCGCTCGCCACCTGCTCGACGGATTGCCCGAGGAAGGCGCTCTTGATGTCAACGAGGAGTTTATTGAGGAATTCCACGAGCCGCCGCAGTGGATTAAAGAAGCGGCAGCGCGGGCACGTCCTCTCCTCCCGTGGCTGCCTCTTGATTGCTGGAGTGTGATGGCGAGCGGCCGTGGTGGTGGGGATGGTTTGGACGAAGTTGGGCTGGAGTCTTTGGTGTTGGAGCGAGAGGAGGATTCGGAGATGCAGGAGGTTGGCTGCATTCCGCCTCCTCCGGCTCCTCTCAGGGATTCAGTTGTGCAGAGGGCGTTGGCTCTGCAGAAGGAGATTTTGACAGTGGAGTCAGTTTTGGGAGCCCAGCAGATGGCAAAGGATTTGCAGGATCTTTGTGTTGAGTCCGGGAATGCCGAGGCAGTGCTTAGCTTAGTACAGCCATGGGAGGCCGATGATGACACTGTGAGAGTTCTGCTTTCCAATTTAGTACTTGAGGAAGATGGAATGCATGGAAAGGGGCCAGCACTTGTGCTGTGTTCTCTTGTTTTACCGAAGTTACTTGACCTGCAAAGACCAGTTTCATCGATTCTTCTTTCTGCCGCATTGGATGTCTGCAAACACCACCCAGCGTCTGCACTGGAGGCTGTCCTCTTTCCACTAGTTCTTAGAAAGGAGGGGCTAAATGTTCCTCAGTGTGATGTGCTCACGCGGATTGTGAAGGATTGCATGCATCCTTTGCATGTCACTGCCTTCTGCCATAGGATGCTTTCAGGGGAGGAGAGAGAGCGGAGACCACTTTGTATGCCTCAGCACTGGGATAATATTGGTAGTGATTTGGTCTGGACGGAATCTCTCTTCGCACTGTTGTACAGCATTCTCAATCAAGACATTTGCTTGACACCAAGCACCACTGGAAAGCTAGTGACCGTGATTGATGATATGTCATCAAAGTTCCCAAGGTCGCTAAAATTTGGGAACTTTCTACTGTGCTTCGTCACGAAGTGTTGGCATGAATCTAAGATTCATAGGGTTTTGCTTGAGAGGGCTGCTGAGAGAACCAGCACTTTTCTGACTAAAGCTATATTGGCAAAACTGCGGCCCGCGAGTTGAAGTGCTGTCTTGAAGTGTTTAGAGCTGAGCATCCGGTGAGCCTACATGTCCATTCATATTAGTAATTTCATGACAGGCCTGTTTTGTTTGACTTTTAAAATGGACAGCTTTCGTAGCTCCGGATACCATGGAAGAATATTCATATATAAAAAATAGCAATTAATGTACTGTGAAAATATTACTTACTGGAACCACACTCAAAGAACGGATTTTTTTTATATATGCCTGTGAAAATGCGACAAGATTGTCATGAAATCTAGAGTAGCCAGTTAAAGGGAATAAATAGGCCTGTTGAAACTTATCTTGAGTTCAGCTGTAAAAACTATACGTAATCCAGCAGTCATTTTCACCAGTCGTTTCTATCCAAGAACTATGGTTTTCAATTTGAAGTGTGTGCATGATACATTTTAATTGTTAGATGATTAAATCCTTATGCTCATACGCATGGCCTTTCTATCACTGGAGGATTTGTGGTTCCTGTCATAGGCACACACCTGTTCGGCTGTTTCTAATGCCTAGATCATGCACTTCAACTTCAATCAACTCTAGTGGTTGTCTTGGACATATACTATTGTTCCTAGAGAACCAATGAGAAAAGTACACCGTAGTTTTTTTATTTTTGAACTGTTCAGTCGAGGATGGAATGTTTTCTAGTATATACGTGCTTCATTGTCCTTTTTTGACACATAACTGTTTCGAGTCATATTTCACATGGCATATCATAAGTCATAGGCAGCACGACTACCACTTAAACAGTCAAGCAAACACAGCTTTACTAATCTTTGGAATAATTAAGTTTTCAGTGGTTGTGGGCCTTGTGGCATATTAATGTAGCATGAGTGCATCATTTTTACCACCTGAAGTTGTTCTTCGTCATCTATCGTGTGCTATTTTTCAGTTGCAGAAAAGCAAAATTCGTACATTCAATAGTAACTTATAACATATACAGGTAAATCAGGCAGTTTATTCCTCTAATGAAAAATAACGGTTGACAACACAGTACATAGTTTTGATGAGAACCACTTGACTTTTGCTTAGGGACGGTACATATAGTGGCTTTTGATGGGAGTCACTTGTATACCTTCTTTGTAGTTTGGAACCTTGATACCTTGTCATTGAACTTTGTAGTGGCATAGAAATTAAGGTAGTCTTGGAAACGGTATTGGCTAGGATATGTAAGCTTTGGAGCTGGGCAGATTATAGCATCGGGACCTGGGTTGTAGAATGTTGCAATAGATAGACGGCTCCCATTCTTATGGGGGAGTACCTGATGGCAAATGCTTTTGTACATTCCATTGCTCATCACTTCGATCTGATCTCCAAGGTTTACGAAAATTCTATTTCCTTGTGTTGGTGGTATTGGGATCCATCTGCCATCTTTCATGAACTCCAAACCTGGGACCAAGTCATCTTGAAATAGAAGTATGATTCCCCCAGCATCAGTATGTCCCCGGAGTCCCTTCACAAGTTCTGGATGACTACACCTGGGGTACTTTGCCACCTTGATGCCTACAGAAGGCTTAGAGAATGCTTTCTTCAAGTAATCATTGTCCAGCCCAAGATTTTCGCTCATGACTTCTGCTAGCTGCTCCGCCAACTTGATTGCTTCTTCAGCATATTCGGGAACTGTGGTACTGTACAGTTAATTGCTTCTATTAGTATGCCTTACAAACTTCTGATTTGTAAGTTTTGCCAATTGTATTGGACATGACTACTGCAATTCATGGTAATAAGTTATTCTGTAATTTACATTGCAAACTCACCGAAGTGGCTCAGGAATATCATGAATGTTTGATTCTGGCTGATGACGATACATGAAACTGCACTCCCAGTCAACATTTGAGGCGACTTTATCAGGACCTAGGGTTTTTGCCATCTCGGAATTGTAGAAGTTCTTCTCCATATTTTGCTCATAGTACTTGTTCACCAGTCCCTTTATGTTGTGCATGAGGTCCTCATTGATCCCATGGTTTTCAAGCTGACATACAGTTAGTTTTTCATACAAGATAATAGTGAGAAACTAGAAAGGAATTTTTTTATGAACATAGCAATCTTATATATTCTTACTTACCCAAAAGAAACCCCATTGTGCACAGGCATCATGGAGAAGCGAAAGTGTCTCTGACCTCTTCTCGCCATGCAGCTCATCCATCTTTATCACTGGAATTTCCATGTCCTGAAACACTGGACTGTAGCAGTTTAACCAAATGTGTTACTCTTCTGGAGTTGATCTGCTAAAGCTACAGCAAGGTAGGCATTTATAATGGCCTAGATAGGGATGCTAGGAAATATCTTTTTCCAGATTTCAAAACATGATGTGGTTTGAATATGAAGGAAACCTTGCTTTCTTAGGAGGCATTTGCAAAATCCTGTCCATATACATTTCACTATTCCCATGTGATTTATCTAAGATAACTTGGCTAGTATCCTTCAAAACTCATCATCATCATGATGGTTGACTTATGAGCTACACATGATTGCTATTTGTTTATCCTGTTTTACTTCCATATAAAAATGAATCAGTGTGGCAGTCATCTTATTGAGATAACTAGTTGGCTTTAGAGATTCACTTTCTTTTGGTCAGTTTCGCCGCCCTGAGTAGTGGTGATGATGTTACTGCGGCACAGATTGGGAGGAGTAAAATCTCAGTTTTGAGATTCTTTCAGGTCAGACTAATCATGGCAGTTAGTTTGACTTTGTGGTTCAATGCATGAAGGCCTGTATGCAGAGTCAATCACAATTCACAAACAAACGAACAATTCGATGCATTTCTTGCGCATATACAAGCCTAGATTTTCTCAGGGATTTGCTAGATCATGTTTGCATTTTTTTAAACCGCACTTGTTAATTTGCTGCAGAATAATATTCTAGTAGATTGAGTCATCTTTACACAATGTTAGTAAGTAGATAGTTCCTTCTTGATTACTTGTTAGTTGCATTGTTGTTGTAGTATTAGTCTCATAAGTTGAGCTACTTCTGGAAAGACCAGTGGCTGTTTAGTTCTCACCCCATCAGGCCACAGGGCATGCTTCAGGTTGCCTTAAATCTGCCTCAGCTTCGAAGTTGCCTCACTTTGATAATTTGTTTGTCTTTCTTTAAAATTTAAATGATTAAATTTTAATCTGTATAGCCATGGTATAAACAACTTATAGCTACAAAAAAAAAAAAAAAAAAAAAAAATCCTCACTTTTGCTCCTCTACATTTTCTCCCATTTCATTCTGTCCTACTTGTAGGATATGGATGGTTGGAAAGTGTGTGTAAAATGCATAAAATACAAGCATACGTACTAATCACTCCTAAAATTAATTATTCAATTTTGACAGATTTCTTTAAATGGCTGGAGGAGTGCCTGAAGTGAGGTTTAAAATTTTTGATACCCCGTGGGGTGGCAAGTTGAAAGTTGAAAGTGATTTGTAAGTCATAGCGTCTCAATTTTCATAGATGGCACAACAAGCTCACAAGGCCGACCCCAGAAAAATGTGCAGCTGCGGTCTGACCACGGCGGCAGCGAAGGACGCCTCTCCAAGGCACGAACACGTCGGAGAATCCTGGAAAGTGTGCAATGCAATTGTCCAATGCGTGAGGGTGGTACCGATATGATGTTCTTGGATCGATCTCGGTTGCACCAGAAAGCCAAGGACGCTTTCTGGTTGCTGGAGCTGCAGTCCTGCAGATAGGATGTGACTTGAGTAGGGGCTTGTGAATTGTGATGCCCAAACCCCAACTGTGGTCGGCGCGGCCCAAACCAATCAGAAGCTCGCAGAAGCTGCGAGCGGATCACGGCGCTCCCCGTGCGGCCCATAAGATCAGCCCAGCTCATGCAGCAGCAGCAGCAGCAGCAGCAGCACGCACTCCACCACGTACACACCACGATGCCGACCATGCAGCCCCGGGACCGGGAGGAACCGCCCGAGCCCGCCGCCGTGAACGAAGTGGGCCAAGCGGCGGCTGCGGAGATAACGCGAGAGGCCACGATAGCGGAGGGAGGTGGCAGGAGCCCGGCGTCACCGTCCATGGACAAGGAGATCCCCGTAGACCCCATGTCGCTGCGCCATCTGGGCATGGTGGCCGACGAGGACGCCCCGCTGTCCGTGCTCACGGAGGTCGTGGTGCAGTGCAGGGCTGGGCCTGCGCATAGGCAGTAAATGTGACCGCTTAGAGCTCACAAAAATTAGGGGCATGAGTCAGTCCAGGGCCGGGCCTGCGCATAGGCAGTAAATTAGGGGCATATTTGGGTTTTTACTTAGCTTAAAAAAAAGCCATTGAATGATGTGAAACTAAGAAAGTGTTGTACTAAAGCCCCGTTTGGTACGGTTCCAGATTCCAGTAGAAACGGAAACGATTCCAGATTCTTAGTAGAAGCGTTTCGTGTAGAATCAGAATCACTTTCTGCAAACCGTTTGGTACATTTTTAGATTCTATTAGAAACTAGTAGAAACGGGGTTGAGGGTGATTCAGCCACGGCGTGGAAAAAGAAAAAACGTTCCAAGGAGAATCGTTCCAAGTTTTAATCCGTTTGGCTGAGTTTCTCCTAGATTCTAGTAGAAACACCTCGGTTTCAAGTTGCCAAACAGGGCCTAAATTTGCAAATACGTTTTCTCAAAATGATTCATTTGATATTTAATTAGATGAACTTTTTCCTGAATTAAGAATGCTGCAAATGTTTCAATTACTTAACGAATCTTGTTTACTGTTCCTATGATCGTAACATCAACTGAAAGAAGCTTTTTAAAGTTAAAACTATTTGAGGTCATTAATATCATAGGAAAAGTTGAATAGTCTGGTCACTTTATACATTGAGAAAGATATGTTGGATCGGATTGATGTTGATACTATTATCAAAATTTTTGTATCTATAAATATTAAAAGAAATTGCTTTCTATGATAATTGTATTTACAACTCGTTTGCTTGTTTGGCAGGTGATAGATGATAATTCATGGTTCTCCCTTAACGTGCTTTGGCTAATGTAATTGTCTCATAAATTGTTTTATCCATAGTAGTATGTTATAATTTTTGAGACTTATTTATAATATTAATGTGCTAGTGAATTATCGTCAATAAGTACTGTCGACGATTGGGGAGCAGGCCCCCGCCGAGCTTACTTGTTGGTGGAGGGACCAACTGCGACCCCTTCTCACGTGATGGGATACTCAGAGGAGTGACTCACTAGACTTCAATGGGCAAGGACACTGTGATTTACCCTGGTTCGGGCCTCTCAAGAAGGAGATAATAGCCCTACTCCAGCTCGTGTATATTTTTTGTAAAGAAATCTGTGTGTCTTTCCCTCATGGTGGGGATGCTTTTATAGCTTACAAAGGACCAAACTCCGTAGGTCCCCACTATCCGCACGATTGAACCACGTCCAATCGTGGCAACTGGCAGATCCTACAACTCCGCCATGCTCCCGCGGAGGACGCAACGGGCTAACGGAGGTTACGCGTTGGTGGTTACTCCCACCTACCTCGAGATCACGTCAGGTCGGCCAATTCCCGGCGCCGAGCTTGGTTGCCTTATGCAAGCTCGAGCTCGCTATTGGCTAGAATACGCGACCTTCTCAGATCCCAACTAGATCGTCCTTGGGAACGACCTCCTAATGGCTCGGGCGGGAGCGAGCTCGGCCGTTCGTGGCACCCGAGGTAATTTATGGGAATTACCCAACCCCCCGACAGCTAGCCCCCGAGGTTCAAGTGGGAAAAAGGCCTAAGGAAGGCCTTCCCCTTGGGCCTACTGTCCTATGAGCACGTCGGATTTGTTGCGGCGAACAGCTGACGCGACCACCGAGCTATTGACCTCCTCCGAACGAGCCTTTTGCCTCGGCTCGTCGGCGCTTGAACGGACGTGGGCCCCTCTCAATGGTTCCTTCTCCGGAAGCCTCATTCGGGCGATTCGAACCGTCCTTCCTAGGAACTGTCCTTTTGGCGGGGCTGATTTCGGTCGCGTGCCACGTGTCGTCCCGGGTGGCGAACGCTTCAGCGCCCTCTGCGCCTCTAGGGCTTCTCGACCATAACGGCGGGAAGTCCTTCGCTTCTGTTTCTGGAGGGATTTTAAACACCTGCGAACCCTAGCTCGCATCCCCCAAAGAAAGGAAACGCTTCAAATCATTCTTTGCTCCAGTGCTCGTTCCTCCGATCGCGCGATCGTCTCCCTTCGACGCCTCCTGCATTTAAATGGCGAAGTTTGGCGCCAAAGAAGATCGATAGGCGAAAGCCGAGCTTCGCACAGCGAAGTACCTCGACGCCGGCCCATGGAGAGCCCCCACGGCCGAGGAGAGCCCGGAGCCAGAGGAAGGGGAGATCATCTCCACCGAGCTCTACACCATAAACGGGCTCCGGATGCCTGAAAGCGAGTTTGTCGAGTCCGTCCTCGCCTTCTGTGAGTGCGAGATCGCTCACCTCCACCCTAACTCCATCCTTATCATGGCCATCTTCACCCACCTCTGCGAAGGGTATGTGGGCGTCGAGCCCACTCCCAGCCTCTTCCTCCATTTCTACACCTTATCGCAAGACCAAGACGCCTTCGCCGGCCGGTGCCTCTATTTCCGTCTCCGACCTACCCGCCCGTACGAGTATCCGAGCTTCACGCTCAAGGACTCGGTGTCGGGATGGGCCGACTCCTGGTTTTATCTGAGGAAGCGGAAGACAGCTCGCTCTCCTATACCGGCACTAGAGCCCGGTTGCCGAGACTCTACCGACCGCGGCAGGAGGAGGAGAAGGTGCTCCTCGCTGATCAACGAGCTCACTTGCTCAGGGTCGACCGGACGGGATGTCGCCCGGGACTACATCAGAGCCCGGGTGTCGCCCCTCAGGAGGAGGGTGCATCCCTTCTTCAAGGTTGAGGGGTGGCAGGACATCACACGGGAGTCACGCTCAGGTATACCATCGACCTCGGCCTTCTCTCTTATGCAGAAGACATTCGTTCTTACCACTTCCTTTCGTTCGGTACGCAGCTCCACCGGAGGACTGGGTGGACGCGAGGGTGTCCGAAATGTTCGGCACCCCCAAGGGCAAGGAGATCCTAGAGGGTCGCCAGATCCCGAATAACGTCCTCAACCGGACCGAGGCGGTAAGTTTTCGATTTGGCCCTCCTTTCTTGATGTCCCACTTGGTCCGAGTCTCCCCAGGGTGCCCCGACCTCATAAAACTCTCTCTGGCAGGAGAAGGTCGCCCTCGAGGTTGCCGTGGATCAACTGGCATCGCAGCCGGGGGGACGAGGTCGTAAGACCAAAAAATTGGCGGGCCGCAAGCGCCGCGACCGATCTCCTTTCGCCACGCCGTCTCCGCCTGCTTGCAGCGCCCTGTTCAGACGATCGCTCACCCCACCAGCATTTGGAGTATGCTAATCGGCAGGAGGTGAGCGAACTAAAACTTTGGATGGATGAGTATACCAGAAAAAACCCCGAGCTGATGGCTCGTTTGTGTCAGCTTGCCGCGCGGGCGAAGAAGGAGGCCGCGGCTGGTCCAGCGCGGAAGGAGGCACTGGAGAGCCAGATCGCGGCTCTTCAGGCAGAGCTTCGCAGCGGGTGAGCTCGAGCTCGGCCCCTACGGATGACGAGGAGGAGAAGGACGAGCCGGACTCGTCCCCTGGTCCCGAGGTCCCGCCGGCCGCCCGTCGCGCCCAACCACGCCTAACGCCGACCATCATCGAGGCCGATTTGGGAGAGGTCGACCTTCCGTTGCCAGGGCCGACAAGGCACGCGAGGACATGGCTGCCCTCCTCGTTCGCGCCGAGGCCACCGGAAGATGCCGAGCGAGGTCGACCTCTTATCCTGTCTCGCTTGTCTCATTCCTCCCAAGCACCACACTAACCCCACATCGTCTATAGTGGGTGTGGCGGCTAGTCTTGAGTTATGGGATTTTGGAGCAATGGTCGACGATATTCTTGACCTCGTGCTAGAGAGGAGCTTGCATACCGCCGAGGCCGTTGTGGGCGGCAGGTCGAGGTGGGAATCGAGGCCATGAGGCCCGCTTTCCCACGGGCGGTGGTGATGACGCCGAGGTAGAGGGGCTCGCCGCCGCGAGATCCGGCCCAGAGCTCGTCTCTCCCGAGGAGGAGACGCGGAGGAAGATTGCGGCCGCGATGCTCGGGCCGCGGAGGGCATCCCCACATCATAATTGAAGACGACGACGTGGAGGAGCATGGTGGTGCCGAGCACGCTTGAAGCTCTCGCGAGGACTCCGCCGGCGCGAGCGACATCATCACCGCCACGCTCCAAGAGATCGCCGAGATCTCTCCCCGAGCCCGCGATGCTCCGCCGGACATCAACGTCGGCCCGGTATCAGGTGGGCCGGGCCAACTTCCAGGCGGAGGGGAGCCGCTGTGTACCGAGGCCGCTTTGGTCGAGGTCGACCTCGCGGCTGCCGACCCGGCGACCCCAGTCGATCTCGCGCCCGAAGACACCGCCACGGCCCAATCTCGGGTACCCAACTTTCCGATCACTGACCCGGTGCCTCCAGTCGACCCCGCGCCCGGAGACGCCGTCACGGCCCAAGCTCGGGTGCCCGACCTTCCGGTCGCCGACCCGGTGCCTCCAGTCGACCTCGCGCCCGGAGACGCCGTCACGGCCCAAGCTCGGGTGCCCGACTCTCCGGCCGCCGACCCGGTGCCTCCAGTCGACCTCGCGCCCGGAGACACCGCCACGGCCCAGGCTTGCGAGGAGGAGGAGCCCCCGAGCGCAACTCTGCCGGGAGGAAGAGGAGTGGGAGGTGGTCCTTGCTCTCGAGGCCGTCCCTCCGCAGAGATGGAGGTCGACCCTCGGGGCAAGGTCTCCGCCTCAGGGGACGGGGAGCTCGAGCTCAAGCCCACGCCAGGGAGTAAAAAACGGGATGGAGGACCCCGCCGAGCTGTTCCAGGAGGGGCTGGAGGCTCGGCTCTGTTGGGTAAGTCTCCTAACACTTATGTGCTTTTGTCCCAAAAATCCGGCTGCGACCCGAGACGCCTTGTTGCGCAGGTGTTGGAGACCACCATGAAGGACTTCCACGCCACGACCGTGCCACCAGAAGTCGTCGCGAAGCACCAGGCCGAGCAAGACGCTAGGATCGCGGAGCTTGAGCGCCTGGTCGCCGAGCTGAAGTCTTCTGAGGCCGAGATCCGGCAGAAGATGGAGGAGTCCGTGCACTTTCTTAAGGAGCGCCTCGACCAGAGTGAGCAGGCGAGGTCGAGCCTTGAAGCGACGGTGGCGACCCTGCGCAACTCCGCTCGAAGCGCCGAAAGGATGATCGACCAGCAACGGGAGGAGTCCAGGCGGCTTCGTCAGGCGGCAAGCGAAGGTCGTGAAGCTCGCCGGCGGGTGCTCGACCTCGAGTCCGAGCTCGACTCTGTGCGGGAGGAGCTCGTCGCTCTGCAGGACGAGAAGCGTGCCGGCCTCCTGTAATTCCTTCTTCCCGTGTTTTACCTGAAAAAACTCAAAAAACCTCCTAGTCGAACAAAGAATGTTTCGAATTTAATAGATACGCTTTTGTTTCCCTTGTAATGATAACGAGTTGCTTCCTCCCGTTGTTCCCCCTTTTTTTGATGGTTATGCGAGCTAGCGGACGATCGTACTAGGGAGTGACTACCTTGTGCGAAAGCTGCTCTAGGTTGTAGCCACACGGTACCCATATAGCCCCCGCCGTCAATGGAGGTCGTGGGCGTAGGCTGCGGGCACGACCTCGTTGACGGAGTAGTGCCCTGCGGACATCGTGTGGCCTTTTTGTGTACGGTGCGTCTATACCGCCCACCGGCTGACTCAGCTTCGGAACCGTCAGGGGTGTCCATGCAAATCTTTACTGCGGCGGAGGTCTGCGCGAAAAGATGGTCGACTTATGAGGAAGGAAGCCTCGAGGTCGAGCTCACGGTGGCCCGATGTTAGGTGGTCGTGACGCCGTCCGTTTTGCCCCGACGGCCGAGCCTGCTTCACGATATTTGATCCGGATCGAGCTTGATCACGAATTTCGCGGGGGTTAAAGAGAGAGAGAGAAAGCGAGAGAGAAAGAGGGAGACCGGAAGGCCAAGGTGTCGAATTTTATTAAAGGAGCAAAGTTGGTTTAGTTAGATATGGAACTTACGCAGTTGGTCGATGTTCCAAGTGCTAGCTAGTTCTCGACCATCTTCCATTGCAAGGCGGATGACCCGGGCGTGCTGTTGAGACGACCGTGTAAGGACCTTCCCATCTTGGCGTTAGCTTGTTGGCTTTTGACAAGTCTTGGACCCGTCATAGAACGAGATCGCCGATGTTCAAGTTCCTTGGTCGTACCGATTTAGCGGCGTGTCGGCGAAGAGCTTGCAGGTAAACCGCGGATCGCAACAGAACTCGTTCACGAGTTGCTTCCGCGAGGTCGAGGTCGAGAAGGCGCTCGCTTACGTGGTCGATGTTATCGGCTAGGTTCACCCTTGGGGATCGAGGATGACCTCGACGGGTAGTACGGCTTCCGCGCCATATCTGGTGAAAGGGGTCTCACCGTAGCTCGGCTCGTCGTGGTGCGGACCGACCAGAGGACGGGAGAGGTAGCTCGTCCACCCAGGCCTAACCATGCCGATCGAGGTTCTTGAAGACTCTCTTCTTGACTCCTTGGATGATCTTCCCGTTCGCGCGCTCGGTCGCCCCATTGCTCTGCGGGTGGGCCACGGATGCGAAGCATATCTTGGTCCCGACCTCCTCGCATAATAAGCACGAAACACCTCGCTTGTGAAGCGAGTGCCGTTGTCCGTGATGAGGCGACTCGAACGCCAAAGCGGTCACTGCGTTATTGCGGAAGAACCTTTTAGCCGCTTTGCGAGATGGTTGATATAGGCTCGGCCTCGATCCATTTAGTGAAGGTGTCGATTGCGACGAGCAGTATTTACAACCCTTCCTTCCCTGGGAAATGGACCGAGTATGTCGATGCCCCAAACCGAGAACGGCCAGGTTAGGGGCATAGTCTGCGATGCATATCTTGCGGTGATGGACTTTCCGGGCATGGAATCGGCAAGATCGGCAAGCGGTCACTATTGAGCTGCGTCGGCCAGGTCGGCCAAGAGTAACTCCAACCGAAGGCTTTGCTCACCAAGGTCCTAAAGGGCGAGTGAGCTCCACACATCCGTCATGGATATCTTTGAGGAGATATTTGCCTTCCTCTTGGGTGATGCACTTGGAGAGGACGCCAAGCGCGCCTTTGCGGTATAAGAGGCCCTCGACCATTTTATAGGCTGAGGAGCGTCTTACTAGCCGGGATTTCTCGGCTTCCTCCTCGGCGATGTCCTGCACGCAGGTATTGGATGAATGGCGTCATCCAACTCGCACTCGCCTCGAGGAAGGAGATGGTACCACCCGTCTCGGTTGCCTCCTCTTCGGTGGGTATGGAGGGCTTATAAAGGTGCTCGACGAGCACCCCCACCGGGGCGGGAAGCTGGGCGGAACCGACCTTCGATAGATGGTCGGCCAGGGCATTGTCCTTCACGGGGATGTATAGTACTTGAAGTTTTAAGTACTTTTCCATCTTCCTTACTTCAGCCAGGTAAAGCGCCATCGAGTCATCGAACGCGATACTCCTTGTTAACCTGGTTGACAACCACCGCGAGTCGCCTCTTCGCAGATTAGTCGTTGGACTCGAGCGTCTTGCACGCCCAAGTCCGGCTAGCGAACCCTCATATTCTCGCTGCGTTGTTCGTTGCGCGAAATGTAGTTGGAGGGCGTCGGATCCGCTCCCTCTGGGGGATTCGAGGACCACTCGGCCCAGAGCAATTGTAAGCTCGGGATCCGTCGAAGTGCATGACCCGCGGCCGTGCTCTGGTCGGGTTCAGACTTAGATGGGGTAGGATTTGTCCATTCGGCTAGGAAGTCCGCTAGGACCTGGATTTGATCGCGGTCTGGCCGAGAATTCGATCTCGGGTCGGCGAGCTCCATGGCCCACTTCGCGATCCGTCCGCTTGCGTTCTGATTCCCTAGAATTTCTCTAAGCGGGAAGTTGATCGGGACTCGAATTTTGTAGGCCTGGAAGTAGTGTCTTAACTTCTTCGAGGCCACGAGGCGCATAAAGGAGCTTACGGACCTCGGGAGTAACGCTCCTTTGGTCCGTGTAGGACTTTCGCCGATGTAGTAGATCGGGCGCCGCACCCGCCCCGTTTCTGATTATGACGACGCTTATCGCCTGGGGTGTGGCGGCCAGGTAGAGCAAGAGAACCTCTCCCATTCTCGGCGTGGTCAAGACCGGGGGTCTCGACAAATATAGCTTTAATTCTTTGAAAAAGCGGTCTGCTTCCTCTGTCCAGGCGAAACCGTCGTGCTTCCGGGGCGCCTTGAAGAAAGGCAGGCCGCGTTCCCCGAGCCGCGAGATGAAGCGACTTAGGGCCGCCATCCTCCCGGTCAGGGACTGAACCTCCCGCGTGCAAGTGGGTGGCCGCATGTTCTCGATGGCCTCTATCTTCTCAGGGTTGGCCCCGATTCCTTGTGGACCGATCATGTAGCCGAGTACCTTGCCAGCCTTGACCCCGAACACACATTTTTCAGTGTTCAACTTTATTCGATGCTTATTGAGGTTATGAAAGGTCTCCTCTAGATCGGGTACATGACCCGAGGCCATCTTGCTCTTGACGACTATGTCGTCTACATATACTTCCAGGTTCCGACCTATTTGGTCCGAGAAGGTTTTCTGCATGAGGCGCTGGAAGGTCGCTCCAGCGTTCCTTAGACCGAAGGACATGGTCGTGTAGCAGAATGTGCCAAACGGCGTGATGAAGGAAGTTTTCTCCTCGTCGTCGGGCGATATGCCGATCTGGTGATAACCTGAATAGGCGTCCAGAAAGCTCATCGCCTCGGAGCCGGCCGTTGCGTCGACCAACTGGTCTATCCGAGGTAGCGAAAAATTGTCTTTTGGGCATGCGGCATTCAGTCCTGTGTGATCGACACACATGCGCCACTTGCCCCCCTTTTTCTTCACGATAACTGGGTTGGCCAACCAATCAGAATGATCGACCTCCCGTATAAAACCGGCTTTGAGGAGCTTGTCCAGTTCCTCTCTGATGATAGCTTGCTTCTCCGGGGAGAAGCGCCTGAGCTTCTGCCGACAAAGCTTTTGTCGAGCCGAATCGCTAGCTTTGTGCTCGACGACCTCCCTTGGGACTCCGGGCATGTCGGACGGTTCCCAGGCGAACGTGTCCGCTTCTCCGGAGGAAGGTCACGAGCTCGAGTTCCTATTTAGGATCCAGGGAAGCCCCACGTGTCACGACCTTGCCTGGCTCTGCGTCGCACTGTGGATGGCCTTAGTTTCTCCCCGGCCTGGAGAGGGTAGCCTTGGGCGGGAACTCCTCGGTTCTTGGTCGGGCCCGTGTTGGGGCTGCCCGACCATGTCTAAAGCCCTCTTCGTGATTCAGGGCTGCTTTGGCTTCCTTCATCGAGATCACGCCACGGCCGGAACCTTCAGGCATTGGTATCCGTGATGCGTGGCGGCCATGAATTTGGCGAGTCTTGGTCGGCCCAGGATGGCGTTGTAGGCCGACCAAATCGACTACCTCGAAGGTGATTAACTCCGTCCGGAAGTTGCTCGGGCTTCCAAAAGTTACAGGCGGGACGATCTGTCCGAGCGGCTTGGCCGAGGTGCCGGGACTATCCGTAGAAAGGGACTACGACGCTCTTGACGTTGGACCGAGGAATTTGCATCTCGTCCAGGACCCTGGCCGATATCAGGTCCAGGGACCTCCCGCAGTCCACGAGCACTCGTCCTACCGCGGTGTTGCAGATCGTTGGACTCACGACCGTCGGGAGCCTCTGGGTTTCGTCATCCCTGGGGGCGATGCCCTAGAGAAGGTGATGGGCAGCTCGGACCACTTAAGCCGGCGAGCAGGAGGCTTCCCTTGAGTGACACGAAGTACCTCGCGGCGGCCTCCTTGACTCCCGACGAGACCCATAGGCGGCGGAGCCCCGAATATCACGGCGATGTGGTTTCGGCTCCTGGTACTCCATGTCTCAGATCTTCCTCCTCGGCGGGCTTCTTGCCCTTGACGTCTCCTTCTTGCTCGGGAGCGTGGGCATGGGACCCTTGCCATTGTAGAATTGCTCCAGCGGAGGCCCATGTTCGCAATTCCGCAGTCGTGTCCATGCGCTGGTGGAAGCGGCAAAAATAAGGCGCTAGCCCGTCGGCTGTCGCCGCGGTCTTGGTTCGTCCGGTTTTGCTCGTTGTTCCATTGAACCGGTCGGCCTTTTCCTTCGCGGCTCCTCCTTTATACGATTGGCAGGTCGGCCGTTGTCGCTGCTCGATGGCCGCCACCTCGCCGGAGACGGAGGGTTTTTTCTTCTTTTGATTTTTCTCGATCGAGCTCACGCTCTTTCGCTTGACGCCTTCGAGTCCGGCCGAGGGGCAGCTTTCCTCGCCCAAAGAGCCTTCTTCCATTGGACGGCCTGCGTCGCGTTGGCATAACGGTCACCATGCGAATGTACTCGTTGGCCGTGATGTCCGGTGAATTTCGAGGTCTGAGTAAAGCGTGACGTCTCGGACCCCAAACTTGAAAGCCCTGACAACCGCCTCATCCGAGATGCTTGGGATGGAGTGCGTACTTGCATGAAGCGCCGACCTGGCGCAAGGTCTCGCCCTCCGTCATGTCCACGCTCAAGGTCGGGCTCCTTCCGAGGCGGGCGTAGCGGCCTACGGAAGTTGGCGGAGAAGTCGCTGGTATGCTCAGGACCGGATCGAAGTTTTCCTTTTGGTTGAATAGCCACGTCCGAGCCGCCCGGCCCAAAGATCAGAGGCGTAAAGTTAGCCATGACCCTTTCATCACCTCCACGCTAGAATGGCCGTGGTGTAGATCGAGAGAAACTTCGTCTGGGTTCCGGCCCCATCGAATCTCTCGATGTGACCCGCTTGAACCTTATTGGCCAGGTCACACGTCGTAGCGACGTCGCGAAGCCTCTGACCAAAACGGACTGCCGGACGGCCATTATGAAGCGCGGGCGGCCTGGCGATCCCCACGGCCGAGCCCGAGGTTCAGGGCTCAGCGAGAATATCTCCTATGCCTGTAGGGCGGAGAGTGGCCCGAAGAGGAATGTTCGGCCCGGTCGCCTGCGTGGCTCAGATTCCGTTGATCCCGAGGAGCCCCGGGAATTGCTCCGGTGCCTCCCGAGCTTGCCGCGTTCGCGCGGCCACTCCGGTATGGCTGCGTGAGTCGCTTGTGGGTGGAGGCGCTTTGACGCCGGGCGGCGTTCAGTGAATTACTCTGGGCATCCCTTTCTCGAGGCTTCCGCCGCTTTTATGTCTGTGGCGATTTCCTCGAGGTCGTCGGCCACACCGCACTCCATGGCTTCTAGATCGACTTGCTCAGAAACTCTCGAGGTTGCGCACCACCGCGCCAAGGCTTGAAGGCGTTCCTCGCCGGGGAACGCGGGTGACGAGCTCGCTCGTCGCCGACGGCTCCGGTGTCCCGTGACGCTGCGGAAATTCTCACGAAGCCGGCCCTGGTCTTGTCGGCCGGGCCACCACGGACTTGCCGGCGTAAGCTGGCCAGTGTCCGATTCAGAGATGTCTGCAGGTGCTCCTTGGCCGCTTCATAGCGGTGAAGACGCGTTTCGGCCGGGGATTTGCTCCCGACATTTCCATCCTCCTCCGCAACGAAGACGTTACGGGATTGGACGGATCGCGAGGGTGATATCACGGTGTCTCCCCGTGACGTGGTCCCCTGGTCGAGCTCGAAAAGGTCGGGGATGTCCAGACCATCGTAGAGCCCGTCATACTCGTTGTCCGAGAGGGCGTCGAGCTGGGAGCGAAAGAACTGCTCCGGTGCGGTGGTTTCCATGGAGAAGCTCCGGGAACCGTCATGATTCTCAAGGCCAGCGACATCGGCGGCCCCATTGTCGAAGAACTGCTTGTCTTCTTCCTCGATTCCGGGGGCGCCGAGGCCCTAGCGATCTTGGGATCTTGTCATCCTCCGGGATTCCTCACGAAAGGGAAAGTCGGTCCCCACGGACGGCGCCAGCTGTCGACGGTTGGGGAGCAGGCCGCCGAGCTTACTTGTTGGTGGAGGGACCAGCTGCGACCCTTCTCACGTGATGGGATACTCGGAGGAGTGACTCACTAGACTTCAATGGGCAAGGACAGCATGATTTACCCTGGTTCGGGCCTCTCAAGAAGGAGATAATAGCCATACTCCAGCTCGTGTATATTTTTTGTAAAGAAATCTGTGTGTCTTTCCCTCATGGTGGGGATGCTTTTATAGCTTACAAAGGACCAAACTCCGCAGGTCCCCACTATCCGCACGATTGGACCACGTCCAATCGTGGCAACTGGCAGATCCTACAACTCCGCCATGCTCCCGCGAAGGACGCAACGGGCTAACGGAGGTTACGCGCTGGTGGTTACTCCCACCGACCTCGAGATCACGTCAGGTCGGCCAATTCCCGGCGTCGAGCTTGGTTGCCTTATGCAAGCTCGAGCTCGCTATTGGCTAGAATACGCGACCTTCTCAGATCCCAACTAGATCGTCCTTGGGAACGACCTCCTAATGGCTCGGGTGGGAGCGAGCTCGGCTGTTCGTGGCACCCGAGGTAATTTATGGGAATTACCCAACCCCCGACAAGTACTTTGTACTTTTGTGATGTAGTAAGTCTAATGGCAATTAAAATTAAAATATTACTATATATATTTAATGTTAGAACGAAGAGTCTCTACATTCATTTCGCCTGAGGGCTCCAAAATATCAGGAACGGCAGTTACGGCACTGATGCAGTCCCCGTTCCTGCCGCCGGTCCACGCTCGTCGACGCCAGACTCCCGTGCTACGCCGCCTCCTTCTCCGTTCACGGCGCCGCTGCTAAGCGGGACGAGCCCGCCATGCCCAGCCCCACCTCTGCCGCCGCCGCCCTGCGCTTCCTCGCCCGACAGCACTACGTCGCCGAGCCGGCCGCGCTGCCCGCGCTCTCTCGGAGCGCGTCCCGCGCCGAGGGGAGATCCATGGAGCAGCACGACGAGCCCGTGGACACGGAGCCGCTCGCGGTGGAGGACTGCTTCACGTGCGGCGCGCTGTGCATGTACATCCCGGGATTCTCCGAGAAGAAGCCGGCCACCACAGCCGGAGCGGCCGTCCTGTCGAGCATGCAGAGACAGCAGTCGGGTGCGAGGCGGCGGAGCAGCGTGTCGCGGCTGGCGTCGTTGGAGCGGTTCGAGTGCGGGTCGTGGAACACCTCCCCCGCCGGCGGCGGTGCCAGCACCCACGGCGTACGAGGCGGCCATTTTTGAGGTGCTAACTATATTGGGGCTATATCCATATCTGATACAGTTTCCGATACCGATACGCCATTTTTCTGAAGTATTCAAGTATTGGAATTGTGCAGCACATGAAAAGCTACAAGGCACTTCTTAAGAAGATATCCCGGTGGATGAAAGAGGACAGCTTATTATTTGTTCACTACTTCTGCCACAAGACAGCGTATCACTTTTGAGGTACATTAATAATCCTGCATTTTCAATGGTCATTTGGTCTCAACTTCATTTAAAATAGCTTTCCCGTTATATGGATCATGCTGCGACCTGTTATAGCTGTAGTTGTATTTGTGTTTGACTGATGTACGACATATTTAAAATCTAAACAGCTGATAGATTACAAGTGAAGTTAAGTTCTTAATGTCAGATCCTTAATGATAGTGATAGGAGTTCCTTGTGGTAAAGTTATTAATTACCAGTGATACCATTTACCAGTCTTGTAAAAAGTAACTATTATTTGCTTCTATAAAATGAGATATTATGTTATTGATGTGAAGCAGTGTTATTAACTTTATTTGTAGTTCTCATGTGAGTCATGACCTCACATTTTCTATAGGACAACAATGATCACAAGGTATTTCTTCACTGGAGGAACAACGGCATCAGCAAACCTTCTTCTCTATTTTCAGATTAGTTTCTAACCAATCATACATGTTTACATTGATTACTGCCCTTATGCGACTAGTCAAATATGAATACCGGTTGGCTGATTATTGATCAATATTAATATGAATATTGATATTTACTGACTATATTTGGTTGCAGGATGTTGTATCTGTGGCCAGTCATTGGCTTGTCAGTGGCACACATCATGCTAGAACTAGTTATATCGTTCCCAAGTTTATAAAGCATCCATTCCCTAGTACTCCATGCATTATAATATGATTTTAAATGTTCTACCCATTAGTTAGTAATGTTGAACATCTAGGTATTATTTTGATTTCAAATTTGAATATAAAACATAATTCCAAAATAATCAAACACAACAAGCTAGACAGAAGATACCATATATTTCCTGAAAAAATAGATCTAGAAATGATGTGTACGAGATGAACAGAGGAAAGAATTCTTACGATGGGTTTGATGACGAAAAAGATGCAGTGCAGTAGCGACCGGCCGTAGAGGAAGTAGTCGACGCAGAGGAAGCTCGAGCGGTCGCGCAGTTGCGCTGCCCAGAAACCTTATTGCCGCCCCCGTGCAGGTTCTCGCTGCGACAACTGTTCGGAGATCCCGCTCTCCTTGCCTCGCGGTGCACGCCGAGAGGAAGGTCGGTGAAGAACGAGAGCAGCACGAAGACGCAACACAGATCACAATGGATGAACGCGAGTGCCAGAGCAAAAACTAATTTCAGTCTGGACGTCTCCAGATTTTATAGCCTCGCACCAGTAACGGTCAATAATTGACCATTACAATACCATTAAACGCTAGTAAACCGCAGGTCATTCAAATGACTGTTTCTATTAGAAACTGACGCCATTATCATGGCTGTTTCAATTCTCAGAAAACAATTTAAAAGGGTTTAAATGTGCCAGGATTTAATCCACCGCGGGAAAAATACGCGGTAATTCGCGAACCGTGCTCCTCACCCTCCATCTGTCTTATTACAAGGCATGGTGGGAGCTCTCCCTTTTAAATTGGTATTCTCCTCTCTCAACTAGTAATATGGTACTATTCTTTGTAGCTTTGGTATTAGAGATAAATGAGCCACTTGGGCCTTATTTCTAACAAGTAATTCTAATTAATTAATTAATTAGAGAGGAAACCCAAAATACAGTTCAGATCGTGATATTAAAGTAAAAGATGATATGCAATGAACTGTGAAGTAATGGTTGGAGGGTTTCTCGGTTTGCATTTTGCTACTGGTACAATCCAAAGTATATTGACTGTTGAAGTTATAAAATAAAGGGACAAAATATGTTACTTCTATACAAAATGTCAGGCCGTGAATGCAATATCGCTTAATCCTGTAAAATGTCAATAAATCCAGCATATTGTATGTTAATTGATTGGCTTTGATTGGATTTTATTCCTAGCCTCTCCAACTTGTTTGGGACAAAAGGCATAATTGGTTGTTGTTATATATTGTATGTTAATTGACCTATTTGAACGAATACCTGTACTATTTTTCCCTGTAGTGAGGAGTGGCTGAAACGTATGGATAAGAACATCACTTCCATAAGGCCAATCTTTGAGAGAACTTATGGCAAGGAATCAACTACCAAATGGATAGCTTATTGACAGACACTCTTCATCTCAGTCGCTGAACATTTTGGATACAACAATGGTGACGAATGGAGGGTTGCGCATTACTTGTTCAGGAAGAAGTAGAAGCTACTGCTCGCCATTCCTGGAGCAAAGTAGAATCGCTTGTATCTAGTAAGGTGCTCTGGCAGGTTTCTTCCAATAAAATCACTAATCATGGTTCTTTTTTCTTTTTCTTTTTTGAGAAGCGAATCATGGTTCTGGTACTTTATTTCGGACTTTGTCAATCTGTAGCGCATATTCTGGCTATTTTATGAAGAGTTTATACTTTCCAAGCTCAAGAAAGAACGCATTTATATCTTGAAATAGGTGTGGCACGAGAACTTAAGACATAGATCCTCACGGCCATCAGCTCGTGCCAACACCTGGGACACCGACATAAATCTGGATGCAACACCTGACATTCAACTAGGATTAGCATATTATATTTTGGTTTAAATATAGCATGCATCGAGGCCATATCAAGAGAACACACTCCAGTAGTAGCTCATCAAGGTATAAGATTGCTGAAGTACACACATAACATCATACATAGAACTAAAAAAGGTGTTCTTGTTGCCACCAAACCATACACCAGCATTTAGGTGGAATTGAATTCAAGTCTCTGAATAACAAGGAGCCATTTAGTCTGAACCTTCTCTGAATGTGACCATTCTTAAGCCAGCAAAACCAGTTACCTACAAAACTACCCCTTCCTGCTACTATGATATACAGCTTCTCCTCTTTGTTTACAATGGAACTTAAAACCATAACTAATCAAATTATATACAACCACAAACATAGTAGTTATCTCATGCCTTCATTAAGAAGACTGTGACTTCCATTGCTGTATCGCCACATGCAAGGAATGGTTGGGAATTATGGATAAATTTGGAAGCCACTGTTTCGTAACTGGGGATATCTTGTGTTTCTCGAGCCAAGCTTTTATTGCTCTGTGCTCATAGGTATGCCCATCAGCAGCAACATAAGGATCGTCCATTACCTCCTGCACCAAAATTATTTGCTAAGCTAGAGCGATAGCAGGAACTGGTGTGATCAAGTACCTACCAAATTTTACCTGCAATATAGGGCAGATGAAGTGGCTTGGCGCGACTACATTTGAACTTCTTAACTTGAGAAAAGCAGTAACCCTGCTCAGAATCTCTTCCAGCTCTGGCAGCACCTCTGACTCAAGATTAGGCCTGTCCCTACATTTTAATGCTGTACATCGCAATCCCAGTTTTGCCAACATCTCTGCCTCAGCCATTGGCCAATCAGTTTGAGACTTGTCGAGAATATCAGAAAATATGCCTTTATTAATCGCCTCTTCTGCACTAAGTATTAGCCCATGTGGACGTTTGCCAGTTAGTAGTTGAAGAATGATAATCCCCAAAGCATAAAGATCTGATTTTGGTCTGACTGTCCCAGTTAATTGGTACTCGGGATCCATGTAGTACAGTGTACCAGCAATGACGGTGTCTCTGTACTCTGTGAGCCCTTCTGGCACAAGATCTGATATGAGCTTAGCAAAACCTACGTCGCCAATTTTGCTTACATAATTCTTGTCCAGCAAGATATTTCCAGGCTTCAGGTCACGATGGACAATGGGCTCCGGTTTCGTTCCATGCAAGAAAGCAAGCCCGCAAGCCACCTCAAAGATAATTTGGAACCGCAGAAACCAATGGAGCGGTTGGTGCCCTTTATTGTTAATAAGTTGATCATCTAGGCTTCCATTCTCCATGTATTCATATACAAGACATCCAATTTCAGGACAAAAACCTAGCAACAAAACCAAGTTGGGATGGTGAAGTTGGCTCAGAATCTCCACCTGCATGATGTCAAAAAATCGAACCATCTAATGAATTCCTCATCAACAATAAAAAAATATTATGCTATTTATGTTCCTTTTATGTCTATGAACCACACAGTAAAACCGATATGAAATGTAATAAGTTGACCAAAACTGAAGGGAAAAAAAAAAAACTACAACTAGAAATTTCAGTAACTAGCCAAAAAAAATCAGATAGGTCTAGTGAGAAAAATAGAAAAACATAAATCAGGGTACCTCTCTCAAGAACTCATCGATCTTGTCACTGGAATCTTGCTGAATAACCTTGACAGCAACTTCAGTGTGATCAAGGGTGCACCTGTATACAATCCCATAACCTCCCTCACCAATCTTTTTTGCATCGGAAAAGTTATCAGTAGCAAGCTCTATTTCATGTCTCGAGTACCGCCTGCAACTTTTGCCTGTCGACAAAAGAGCATCCACAACCTTTGCCTTCACGGTAGTCACCATGTTAGCTACTATTTCAGCCTTGTGCTTGGAATCCATATCAACTTCTCTAATAGCTTCTAAATGTTTGTTCTTCTCATCTGCAACCGCCTGTTTCAGCAATTCCTCCCTCTGTACTGCATCCTGCACCTTCTTCTCCTCTTCAGTACATTCATTAGAAAGTACTTGGATCTGAAACAACTTATAATAATCATTACAACAACTGATAGCCTTAGTTTGGGTTAGATCTTCACAAGCTTTATCATACATCGCTAACCTTTTTCTTAGCGTGGACGAGATCTTCACAAGCTTTGTCGTACATCATTAATGTATCCTGCAATTCCTTCCTCAGTTTTGCTACTTCATCTATAGGTTGGGACTGCAAATCAAGCCAGCATAACAAAATCAGCATTCTAAAATTACCAGTTCACAATTACCAGAAATTATGTGAATGCATCTGGAATCCAACATTAATCAGAATATTCTCAAGGCTGGAAAACAGCACTAACCTCTTCAATTGAGCTTAAGGCAGCATAAGGAACTTCTTTCAATTGGCCAATAGCATCAAAATCGTTGTTCCCTTCTCTCCCTGGTGTCTTTCGACCTAAGCTTCCTAAAAGGCCTCTTCCGTGGCTTTTCGAACTTTTACCAGCATTGGTGGAGGTGCTAAGAGAACTGCAGGCTTGAGAGCACAAGTCGGAACTAATATCTCCAGAAGATTTTGGTGTCTCACCATCAGGGAGGTCAAGCAATGATTGTTTGTCTTGCAACCAGTTCCTCTGTATTCGGGCAAATGCTTTATGACTAATTGATTGAATCCTTACACAAGTGTTTGACTCTGTAAAAACGTTTGTTCAAGACAAAATAAGTGTCTCACCGTTGCGTTACTAAAAATAAACAAGAAAAAAGTAAAAGGAAGAGAAATTGGTCAAAACATACTGCCTGTTCGAGCCTGATTTGCGAATTTTATAGTTAATCTGTGCCGGGACACGACGAATACATTGCAAGAACATGGCATAGCTTTCAGGACAGTAGAGGGCACATCTCGGAGACGTAATATCCTGAAAAAGTAACGGACGTACCATTTACCAACAGTAGATTTGGCACAACTTGCTATAAATCACTATGGCAAAAACTCAGTAATAAACACATATGCTCACAAATTATGTGTACGCATTTGAAGTTAGTAAATGATAAATTTATGGAAACAAGAAATAAGAGTTGTTATTCAGCCCTCAAGTAATGTATATTTATGCAGTTATGGACCTTATGGTATTGCATGCAGGAATTCTACACATTCAAGAAACACCTAGCACAACATTGCAGGTATGATCTTAGGGCATGTTTGGTTGATGGGATGAGGTTGAATGGGATGGGATAGAACTGTACTATTTGGTTCCATTATTTTGGGTGAATGAGATGGTTTAGCATCTAGAGGGAATATTCCTCAAATTTATATCACTTGATCTAGGATGGGATGGTTCCGTTCAAGTAACCAATCGCATGGATGACTATTTTCTTGAACCATTTTATACATGTACCATTTGGTACAGGCAACCAAACACACCCTAAATTGAGAAGAGAGTAGGGAGCTTTAAGCCTTTAATATGTTAGGAGTTGGAACAATGTCAATAGCTAACAGCCAAAGAAAAAAGTTCACTAAAAGGTACAATACCGAGAAAAAATGTACGAGACTACCATAAGCAATAAATTAAATAAAACCACCAAACACATGTGACAGCTGAGGCACATATTGATCGCATTAACCTCTACAGCATAAACTGAAACCAGCTGCTGCTCTTGGAATTGGCATCTGACTTCTGCTATTTTGTTTTAGAAATATTTTATGAGATAAGAGGTAGGAACATGTGCATCTTTTGGATAAGAATAAAACTTTTTTTTAAAAAAAAAACTGAGATCTAATTTGTGTGGAAAACTATCCGAAAATGGACCCTTTTCACCATACCCTTTGCAGCAAGAAACTTCCCCACCAACTGCTCCTAAGAGATGAAACCATTGGGACCAAATAGTGCATAAATTTGTATAATATAGCCAAAACCAGCTGCATATGCCGACAATCTTAGTACATAACAGGGACAGATCAGCGTCAACAGAACTATTGCTGTTGCTGCTAATCGTACCAAGATAAACTTTGCAGGCTAAGTAAAGTTATTAGCCCTACTATATTTTGTTCGAAAGCATAAATGAGAGAAAAAGAGGTTCAGCCTCAATGGAAAAGGAGGTTTAATGATATATGTACGTGCATGCATCTATCACCTTTTTTCATGACCAAATGCGCAGCAAGGCAATCAGCCACATCTCACCATCCCCAAAAGGGACTCAACTTTCTGCTCCCCACCTATCTACCTTTCTGTTTTCATCTTGGGAAAGGGCTATCCAAGTAACAACAACAATTTTCTCCCTGTAATCCTTATCACATGTCGTCGTCGGGTTCTCAAAGGCGGAATTCTGCCCTTTTTTTGCTTCGAAAAGGGGATGAAAAAGTTATGAAAGTTCGTACCTCCGGAACCAGCTCAGGGAGGCGGATCCGAGCACCAGGTTGCGGACGCCGGACTCCGCCGTGTACCTCACCAGCGCCTCCGCGACGCTGTCCCCCTCCAGAACCACCGTTTCCACCTGCACGCTCGAATTGGAAGCCCCAGTGATCGATCAAAACTATGAGCTAGTAGCGCAGCGAAATTGCGCGGAGAAGATGTGGAAGAGTGGACTGACGTTTCTGCGGCCGCAAAGGCGGCGGAAGGGGAGAAAGACCTCCTGCGCGCGCGCCCTCCGGTCCTGCGCGTACATCTCCACCACCTCCGCCTCCATCCTCTCCACCGGCACCCTCTCCCCCGCTGCACCACACGGTCACACCACAAGGCAAGGTTGCAAAGGGGGGAAAAAGCATCAGTTCGCTGTTGATTCGCACAACCACACTACCCCACGAACCGAATCGATGATGAGGAGACCGAGAGAAGCAGCGAGCTTACAGGGGGAGGGGACGAAGGAGAAAGGCGGCATGACGTGGACGAGCGCGACCCGGCCGGGTCCGGGGGCGAGGTTGGCGGCGGCCCACCTGACCGCGCGGCGGCTGCCGCGGCCGTCCCCGAGCACGGCCACAGCGACCGCCGCTGGGGGGTCGCCGCCGGCGGAGGAGGACGCCATGCCGCGCACAGCGGCGCTAACGAACCGTCGTATAGAGCGGCGGCGGAGGAGGAGGAGGACTCGACTCGAGGTGGTGGTGGCTGAGGAGTCGACTAACCAACCAATCGGCAGCAGCGCTGGAACTGGAAGCAACGACCAGGTTTCTTCGAGAGCACGGGGTGGTGGGGTTGGGTTTTTTTAATACTTTAATTTAATTTATTTTTCCGTGGGTGCGACCGCGAGGTCGTCTCGTCTGTGACTGTGAGCAGGACGTTTGGACTGTGAGGGGGCGTGGGGCCCACCTGTGGGGCATGGGTGGCTTTGAGAGAGATTCTTTTTCTTCGGAAGGAATGCTCAGGGCGGGCCTCAGGGTTTTGTGTTCGTTTGGTTTGGGTTCTTGTTTTGACCGCGGCTGAGTCTTGCAGAATTTTAGCACGTGAGGTTTTCTTCGTATCCTCTTTTTATGTCCCCGTACAGTAACGGCGTAACCAATCTACTACCTCCTCAAATTTATATAAGTCTTTTCTTTTTAGTAATCTTACCTATAAATATAAGATATATTTCATATTTCAATATAAAATTTGTGTGATGTTTCAATTATGCCCCTAATAAATATTTATCTTTAATTTATACTAGTTACATGCCCGTGCGTTACTACGAAAAACAAAATTGATAACGAAAAATAAAGATTAAAAAATAAAAAAAATATTTCACAAAATCAAACATCTATCTTTAACACTTCGTTTCTTACGAAAGCTGGCTAATTAAAACAACGCTTTGTTTCTTGCGTAGGGCAATTAAGCAGGGCAATTAAGCGGCAATTAATGACGTGGGAAGAACGGACCACTGCCACCAAGTGCTGCTTTAGAATAGTAGAGATTCTCTATATGCATGCATTTAGCATAGTGCCTCGTGATAATAATTAAGGTAATCTAGTTATTTTCAATGTATTCATAGTCTACGTGTCAAGAAGAAATATGCCTTATAAACTTAGATGGATAGAGTAATTTAAATGGTTGAGATTTTGTGTGTATTTTCCTTTTCTCCAATTGTATCTATCACGGTTAACGTTACAAATTTCGTTTTCGGACCACATCTCTAAGGCGGTCGAAATTTGAAATTTCGATGACATTTTGGAATCTTGGCCAAAATTTAAAAAAAAAACGATTGTTCGAAGGATCTAATCCCACCAGGTCCTTCCAGTCCATTCCCCATTTGGCCATTTCCCTAATTCCTCGTTCATTCGTTCCAACCCAACCCTACCCTGTCGCGGCGTCGCCCATCCCCATCCGCCAGCCCGAATCGGGCGCCTACTCCTCTCACAAGGCTGCCACCTCCCTCCATCTACCTCCCGCCGTGTTCGACTACGGACGCCGCCATCTGGCTCTTCGGCTCCCTCCCAACACTGCCCTCCGTCCTCCTCCTGCATTCGTCTCCAAGTGCCGGCTTCGTCCCCCGTTGCCATCATTTGTCCTGGCATCCATCATCCCCAAGCTGCATTGTGCCACCTACTCCTCTCGATGTTCAAGACCTGGGAGTCCCTTAATCGAGCTTACGAATGTAATTCTGATTGCCTTTTGTCTATAAAACAATATTGAAACAGAAAAACTAACCTACGGTATACCGTAGGAACGGTATACCTCTGAAACTCATGAAACTTGTGAATTTTTACACTGAAACTCATGAAACTTAGCATAAAAAATGATGAAACATGAAACTGATGAAATTAAACACTGAAACTCATGAAACCAACACTGAACTGATAAGTTTCATAAGTTTCACGGCTATACCGTTGGAACGGTATACCGTTCCCTAGTTTCCCTCATATTGAAAGGGTTAGAAAAAGGGTGGAAATTGTATTGCGAGTGTTTCTTTACAGAGTACAGACTTCTTCATACCAAAAAGCTATATGCTATTACACACTTCTACACATCTTGTTCCACTTATGCACACAAAACTATATCCTGAATCCTTGCGGGAGTAACATATTTATAGCGTCGAAGGGATGGCAGTTGTCATCTTTGAAGATGTATCTTCCAATCAAAAGGTGTCTTTCCGTCAAAAAGTGTCTTCTCAACGAAGGGGTGTCTTTTCGTCTGAGAGGCGCCTCTTCGTAGGGAGTAACCTCCAAACGGTTGTCTGTACCTATCAGAGAAAGATTCTTCTGCACGTAATCCCTACGCAGAGATTCCTTCCTGACTTGATTCAGGTCGGGTATAGGATTTACACAATCTTTCCTTAGGACGGTGTGATAAAAAACACTATGTGAGAACCTAAGTGTGTCATCACAAGGGTCCTTAATCTTTTGTTCTTCGTTCTAAGATTTCTTCTCATCACAAGGGATAATTAACTTGATCATCAATACCAAAACCCATAAAAATCATTACTCAAAAATTAAGGGACCTAGATGCTTTCAGGAACACTGTGAGAACCTAAGTGTGTCACCACCAGGTATTAGATATGGTTCTTCTCTGCTCGATCGCACAAATGAGCTCACAAAACCTTTAACCTTTACTAATGGAATCACATAAGTGCCAATACCCACAGCAAAGTCTGATTTTACTTCTATAACGTCATAACTGTAGTGCTTATGCTCATTTGAGTCTGAACTCCAGTTAATGTCTCATCCCTTAAAGAGGGCCCATACTTCACCTTTCCTTGGTTAAATCTCATGGTTGTTTCTCTTCCTCCCTTTGGCCCTACAAATAACAGGGGAAAACATCTTTGTATCTTCAGTTAAGATTGTTCTACCAATTATGAAACTTCCACAAGCAACAGGCAGCTCCTTAGAATACCATGCCTTCTCAACATCATTCAGAGGATCAAGCTCTAGCCAAGTGAAACGCAGCATGAAGTTTGGAGAGTAAGCCTGCTTAATTCAAGCATAGTATATTGGCATGCAATCACGATCATCGTAAAATATTGCCCATATCTAATCAATTCTGAATCGATCGGCATCTCTGTTCTTCTCAAAGTTGTAAAAGTCTGAATCTGGACAAGAAATCGTAACTTCGTAGGGCCTATTGCAATGTCATAACTTCTATAACTAAGACTATCTCCAGCAATTTCCCTTCATTCCATTCCCTTCCCTATTCCCTTCCCCACTTTCATTCCCTTTATTTCCTATCATCTCCAACAACATCCCCTCGAAGGGATTTCTCTCTGGGATTGGAGAGAGAATCCCTTTCTATAGGGATTCACTGTACAAACCCCTTCTGAAGGGAATCGTGAAGGGAATCCGCTGGAGCACTTGGGATCTGTTCGCGAAGGGATTTGGAGGGGACGGGAAGCCACTGGAGATAGTCGCATTTCCTCTTTTTTGCTTGTTCCTTGTTTCTCATCATGATCTAAGCCATTGATCATTTCTTCATTTTATATGCTTGGATACTACATCTTTGTTGGTTGTACACATTAGCACCTTCATTTATCGTTTCACCACTTTTGCCACCATTACAGAAAGAATATCCTTTCATTATCCTTTTGGCCACATAAGAATCTGAAGGATGATCACCACCTTCTCTACAGCCATCATGCCCATCTTCCTTGACAACATTATTTTCCTACAACCATCATGCCCATCCTCCTTGACAACATTATTTTACTACAGGCTTGATCTCTTAGGATTCAGCCCAGCTGTTTTATCTGCACTCGCCACAGTAAGGACATCTTTTGTGGTAACCTGGCTACCATCCATGGCAACTGGACAACCGGATCCTGTGCGTTTGGTTGCCTGGATAAGGTTGGATGGGATATGGCCATCCAACTTGGATGGGATGGAGACATCCAGGTAGTTGTTTGGTTTGGTGGATAAGGATGAACCAATTTTTTGTTTGGTTGGATGGATGATGATGGATGGGATGAGCTAATTTTTTGTTTGGTTAGATAGATGAGCTAGTTGTAATCAAGATTTTGAATTTTGGTTTGAACTTTTTGGACAAAATCTAATTAAAATTTGAATTTTGAACAAAATTTGATCACAATTTAAATTTTCTGACTTAATTTGATTTTTTGGATAAAATTTGACCAAAATTTGATTTTTTTGGACACATTTTGAATTTTTGAATAAAATTTGCATTTGCAAACAAATTTTTATTTTTGGACATTTTTTTACTAAAATTTGAATTTTCAAACAAAATTTGACCATATTTTGAGCGAAGTTTAATTTTGGCCAAGAAAACTTTGCCGAAATTTGAATTTGATCGTGTACACCTCTTCAGACAAAGAAATCGGATGAGCACATCCGGCCTTTTTATTTGGATGGCTTTATCCAGCATCTTGAGAGAATATTCCCAAAAACTGGACGACCATATCCTATCCATCCACCCGTCCAAACAATTGGATGACTCCAAATACATGGATGGCCATATCCCATCCACCCTCATCCACCCAACCAAACGCACCCAATATACCTTTGTTTCCCTTTTTTGCATGCTCGCCAGTGGAACTTTATCAGAACTAGTAAGGTACCCGTGCGTTGCAACGGTATCTACATTTTGAACGGCTGTCCTGCTATTACGATAACATGAAACAAGAAAATATATTGTGCAAATAATACCTTATACAGTAGGACACTATTGAAGCAGTATTTCTATATTTCTATGTAAATGAAGCGTTCAGAGTGGTTAATTAATTAAAGAGGTGGGTAATTAAAGAATGGTCTTGTGTGCTGTCTTCCATCTACCTGGAGTGGTTAATTAAAGAGGTGGGTAATTAAAGAATGGCAGAACTGGTAATTTTGATGAAATGACGTAGGAAGAAACTCTCACTTCATATAGTAGAGACTAACAAGTGGTGGTTCAGTTCTATGTGCACAATTTTCTTCCTTTCATGCTGCTATTGGCAACTTACATGTCCCAGCCTTCGCTGTGGCATTATTGCCTTCGTGCTGGTGAGTGGCATGAGTTTGATGACAGGTGAAAGTATTTTGCCAACATTTTTTCTTTTGCAATTTTTCAAGTTTTTTTTTCGAGCGGTATTTGTCAACTTTCACCGATTTTTCGCCAGAAACCGCTTGAAATTCGAGCTTTTTCGAGCGGTATTTGTCTAAAAACCGCAAAAAACGCTCGGCGTTTTGACCGGATTTCAAATTCATTTGACTTTCCAAACTGTTCATTTTTCAACGAATCATGAGCGATTTTTCGCGAATGTGGTACCACCAAGTCGTTAAAATTCGAGCTCAAAATGATATTGTTAACCGTGATCACACCATCATCAATGAGTTTATCAATCTCTTCACCTTATACTAATACTAGGCAGATGGCGGACACTTGCTACATGGTAGTCGATGGATGACATGTAAGGATTTGTCTTCACTGAGAGTTATAAACTAACTAGTAAGGTGCCCGTGCGTTGCAACGGATCCTTTATACGAATAACAACTGTATATATCTTTGCGAGGAAGGCCTTTGTGTAGATAGCGATATTAAAGTAGTCTTTAGTAGGAAATTAAAGTAGCACTTCTAAAAACTCAATTAACTATTCATTGATGCTTGTATCAACCGGTAGGTCCACTGAGTATGCTAGTTTGTCACAGAAGTCCGGTAGTATTTTTTGCTTTTGAGGAAGAATGCTGTACCAAGTGTGGTATCAGAGATGGTTATAAAGATCCAGATCCTGTTTGCGACTTCACATGTGGAATTGCTGCATTATGTTTTGAGGCAGGATCATCAGCGCTCATAATAATTTTTCGAAAAAGAAATAGGATGCAGTTAGGGTTTCAAACCCCGCGGCGGACCTCGAGATCTTTACCGGAATCGGTAATTCGACGATAGTGCAGGGAAGATGACCTCCGAGCTCTAATCACGTGCAGGTGCATCTCCAAAGCTATGCTTAAATCCTAACTAGTTATATGCCCGTGCGTTGCTACGAAAAACAAAATTGATAACGAAAAATAAAGATTAAAAAATAAAAAAATATTATTTCATAAGATCAAACATCTATCTTTAACGCTTCGTTTCTTGCAAAAGCTGGCTAATTAAAGCAACACTTCGTTTCTTGCGTAGGGCAATTAAGCAGAGCAATTAAGTAGAGCAATTAAGCAGGGTAATTAATGTGACGTGGGAAGAAACTCTCACTTTATATAGTAGAGATGATAGCTAGTAAAAAGTTTGAGCGTTGCTGTCGGTGGATGTTGTGGTAATTTTAACAGAGATAAAATCTTTTAAAAAATTAAAATATAAAGAAAAATAATTTTATTTTAAAAAATATAGTCATTTATCTATATTGCAAGAAGCACTAAAAAATTACTACATCTATATAAAAAATGTTTTGAAAAAAAATCATTTTATCCTTTTTTTTGGTAGAATCACTATAGCTACATTACTATAGATATGCCATTGTGTGGCTTCTACAATGTTCGGTGCAATCCAAAATCGAAGCTAAGACCTGTCGCTACCGAACTGATGCCTTAATCAACTAAGCAACAAAGTTACCGTGAAGTAATTCACTTGATAAATATATGAGTCTACATAGCACTTCACTGAAGAAACTACAGTAAAAAGCGTGACGTGAAGGGAGGGCTGGCATTCTAAAGACTAGAGAGTAACTCCCCTTTTATTTTTACTAGTTACATGCCCGTGCGTTGCTACGAAAAACAAAATTGATAACAAAAAATAAAGATTAAAAAATAAAAAAATTATTTCATAAAATCAAACATCTATTTTAACGCTTCATTTCTTGTGAAAGCTGGCTAATTAAAACAACGCTTCGTTTCTTGCGCATGGCAATTAAGCGGCAATTAATGACGTGAGAAGAATGGACCACTGCCACCAAGTGCTGCTTTATAATAGTAGAGATAAGGCTTATTTTTTTAATGATATTGTTCACAAATATAAAGCTTGTATATAGATTTAAGAAGATCTTTTCTTTTATACCTCTATTTATTCTCTCTCAACCATATGCATTATTCATTACCACTCATACAAAGTATATCTTTTATCTTTCAAGACAATTAAGTAGGGGCATCTAAGTTATTTTCGTCTATACCTTTTTTGATTTTTAATGCAACTTTATTCTTTATGTAAAATTAAAATATGTCTTATAAAAATAAACGAGGAGTATATAGATATGTAGTGTCGGTGTTTCGGGCACCGGTAATACGATTTTTTGTCTAGGGGTCGCGCGTTCCCTCTCCTTGAATGGTTAGACTCAGGGAGCCCAAGAAGTATAGTGGTTCGGGCAGAAGGTCCCTACTCCAGTTCGTATGATGGGTTAAGAAAGGCCTCAAGTACTACCTCTACTCGTTAAAGAAAAGAACTCTCTTTCGTTCGTTCGCCCCTTTCCAGAGGGTCCTTCCTCCCTTTATATAGTCGGAGGGGGGCAGGTTACATGAGAATTTGGAGAAGAAAGGGTGGAGTGTCCTACGCCCGGGAGTCCTGGTCTTCGGTCTTTGGTCGTCTGGCCGATGTCTGCTCACGCCACACCGGGTCGGTAGATACATCGGGCGGCATGGTTTTCTGCTTGGTCAGGCAGTGGCGCATCCATCCTCTGCGTGTTGTCAGGTGCGGACGTCGTAGTGGTTAGCTCTGGCGTAGCCTCGGGAGGGAGTGTATCCTCTCACTGTTCGTGACGGGATGACAAGACTGGAGCTTTTGACTTCGGCAGCCTCCCCGCTGCCTTGGGGAGGAGCCACCTGCCCCCGCACGATCGCTCCGAGCCGTCGTGCCCGAAGGGCAGGCGACCGACTCTCGGCGAAGACTTGTCTTAGCCTGGTCAGGGCTTGGGTGGCGTCCGACCAGTAGCGGGGGGTTGGAGCCTGCGGGGCGTCTGACCTGTGGTGGGGGTCGGATCGCCCCCTCGATTGGCTTGGTCGGGGACGAGTGTCCTTCGTGACCCAGCGGGGCCTTCGGCCAGAGCTGGATTTGGGGCAGCCCATTCGTAGTTCTGGGCCGTTGGGGATACCCATGGTATGAGTATTCGTCAGATGGGGTAGGGAGTGACAGCAGACTAGTAGTGCTTCGCTGACTGTAACTAGGGATGTCAGCTTTACTCATGGGTTTGGGTACCTGTGGGTACTCGATCCGATAAGGGCAAGTACGGGTAGCATTTTATACCATGGGTTTTCGGTTTTAGGTACCCGATAAGACTATAGGATGGGCATGGGTGCCAATTTGTACCTATGGGTGCCCAATGGGTATCCTATGACATGTGGATCTAGTTTTATAATATATACATTAAAAAAAATAAAAAACCTAACCCTCAATCATTTGCTAGATTTTAGAAATAAAATATGAACATCATTCTATTACTTGAACTTCTATTTTTATAGTGGCATTTAATTATATGTTTATCGTTAAATTGAAATAATATAAGAATTATTTGAGTCCTTTATTTAATAATCTATGAGCACAGCCGTAACGGGTACAGGTACCCATCGGGTTTGGGCGTGGACACATATCTGTATCCAATAAACTTAGTGGGTTCGGGTGGACGGTACAAGTTTGAGTTTCGAATTTAGGTGTGAAACAGTTATACCCAGAGGTATCCGTTCGATTAACATTCTTAATTGTAACTTTTGTCATGCAACATATGAGGATGAACTATAAAAGCTCAAAACGATGTTCCTGACTTGACACTTGATGTGTGGTCTAATTGTCACCATGCTGTTTTATCATTGCTTTTCTTCTTTAATAAAATAACATGTAAATCTTTTGAGTGTTTAAAAAAGGTTCGAAACAAAAACAAGCTGTTAGTTGTCCCTAGGGAGGCACATATACAGATCAGTTTTCGAGGTATAAACAGACAGGGACAACTGTAGAAGCATTGACTAATGTAAGGCTCCCTCTATGTCTCTCTCTTCTGCACAGTTGGACTAGTTGGCCGGTGGTCTGTAGCAATGTCAGCATAAGTAACACGACATTTCCTCTCCAAAAATTAATTCCAAGTCGCATTGACTAATGTCACAGGTGTGCCGTTTTTAGCTTAAGGTGGCGTTTGATCGGTTGAACGATGATGAATAGAATACGATTATCTTTAAATTTAAAGTTATTCAATTGTCTAGATGAGTGGATGGATAAGATATAGCCATCTAGTTTTTTAATTATTTCCTTAAGATGCTGGATAAAACCATCCAAAAAAAGATCGGACAGTCTCATCTAGTTTGTTGTATGAAAAGATGAACTCATTCAAATTCAAATTTTGCCAAAGCGCATTTGGTCAAATTCAAAATTTAGTCTAATTGTGATCAAATTTTGTTCAAAAATTCAAATTTCGGTCAAAAATTATCCCAAAAAACAGATTTTGTTCAAAAATTCAATTTTCGATGATGTTTTGTCCAAAAATTCAAATTTTATCTGAAAATTTAAATTGCGACCAAACTTTGTCCAAAAGTTAAAATTTTGGTTAAATTTTGTCCAAAAATTTCAAGCTAAAATTCGAAACCTTGATTACAACTAGCCAATCCATCTTCATCCATCTAACCAAATAAAAAATTGACTCATCTCATCCATTCAACCAAATAAAAAAATTAGCTTATCCCTATCCACACAACCAAACAGCCACCTGGATGACTCCATTCCATCCAGACTAGATAGCCATATCCTATCCAACCTCATCTAGGCAACCAAACACACCCCAAAGCTTCTTACCGGATAGCTGGCTTCAAATTTTTCACTTTTCTTACCCTTTAATTTTTTTTTCAAAAGTAGCCTCCACACAAACGCTTTTGCAAAAAAGGTCCTTACCACGGGCTAGATGCACTGCACTACTATGTGTAGTTCCCCCACGAAACTGCATCAGCCGTGTGCAGCTCCCCACGGAGCTGCACCTTTTTTAAATAAATATTTAAAAATCCTTTTTTAAAAAAATATAAAATTGCATATATTTTTTTAAGTGTGTAGCTTCCCACGGAGCTGCTCCTTTTTAAAAAATATATATATAAAAAGATGTAGCTTCGTGCGGGAGCTGCACATGGCTAGTGTAGTTTCGTGAGGGCGCTGCACATGGTAGTGCAACACATTTAGCTCGTGGCAAGGGTTATTTTTTATAAAAACACTTGCGAGGGTTAACTTTTTAAAAAAAAATTAAAGGGACTAAAATAGTGAAAAATTCGCTGGCTTCATCTGTAGCTAGCCAGCCTAATAGATGGCTAATTTGGAGGCTTCTTTGACGACGAGCTGTGAAGGTGCACTGCAGTGCAGCTTTGTCGTCGTAGACACGGTAGAAGTAGAGATTTTTCGGATAAGATTTCATCCCGAACAGCAGAACAGCTAGGTTTACGGAGACTAGCTTCAACACGCACCCATTAGCTACGGAAAGATTGACCTTGACGCGCGCAAGGAGTTTTGGACCCCAATCCAATGGCAGCGAGACTCCCGAAACAAACATCAATCCACACCATTCACATTAACTAGGTCTTTGGAAATGCCTTTCCGGTTGAGTCCACGGAATACTGTGGTGGCCACGTTTGTCACATACTAGTAATTTGGAAGCTGCAGCAGGTAGTATGCAAGCAACGGGGCTTAATGATATCTGAACCAGTCCATGGCCGTGCAGGACTCTCTCTCGAGGAGATGGAGCTGCGTCGCCGTGCAGTGCAACCACCATTAAATTTTCCTCTACGCGTGCCCGATGAGGCCAAAAGCCCTGGACATCAGGACATTGGCATCGTTTAGGTCTAATTCCTTCGTCTTTAATAGAAGTTATTGTTATTATTGATTGATTCGTGGGAATGAAGGTGCGCCAGGGCCGTCGACTTGACGTCAAAGTCTCGCCGACTCGTTTCAGTGGTTATTTCCATGCGTACGCCTTCCCGCGAGAGCGATCGATCGAGCGAGACCGATGATGTTGAGTTCGGAGATTATAAGCCAAAAACACAAGAAAAAGGCTAGCTAATTAATCACGGTTGATTCCTTGAATAAACATGCAGTGTTCTCGCGATGATGGATAGATAGACTGAATACGACGCTAGCTTGAGAGGGTAGGGCATCTGTCTGCGACCGGCGGCAAAGCATGAACTCAGCAGCGTCGCTCAGCGATTTCGATGCGATCGAATCGCCAGGTTTGTTGCTACGGCGCCACATGACGGCACGCAGAGATATATAGGGTACCACCAAAAGCGCTGCTATAAATAAAGGGTAGTATTTCCTGCTAGGACTTTCCGAAGCTTCGCCTTGTGAAATTGTACTACATCGAGTCGCATATGATATTGTATTGTGTGAAATTTGATCCGAGTATTTTTTTGTGAAACTGCGGGAAAGGATCTGTTCGTGATTGAAAATAATGATAGATGACATATTCGTGAATATACGGATTACAAAGCTTTTTTTTCTTTCAAAATAACCAGTGGAAGGACCTAACCGTAATTTTAGAATTGGTGGGAGGATTTAACCATAATTTTAGAATTTGCAGAGAGCCTTTTAAAAAAAAATTGTCACGTGAACACCCTGGTTGGTCTCCAAACCCAGACGAAATATGAATAAGGATAGATAGATAGATAGATAAGCAAATGGTATGCTAAGTGCTAACTAATGGCATGATGCCCACATGAACACGGGAGATTCTAGTTAAAAAACGAGCGTATCGCACAGGAGATCGAATAGCACTGGATGGTCGGTGTGAAAACCCATCAATTTTTTACTCGTAATAAATTGAGCTGTAAATAACGTCCGCCTAAATTTCGTTGATAACCGATATGGCCAACTCAAATTCCATGATGCTTGACCTCAAAGGTACCAAAACAAAACCCCCGGACTTGTGTCAAAATATAAGTTTACAATGAATCTAGGATGATATTACTTACCTTTAGAGTACCAAGATATTGAGTATCATCATTTTTTGCGGTGCTCAATCAACCCGGTAGATTGCGTCACCAGGACTGACGGTGCTTGGTCTTGGTAGTAGTTTGTATAAGCATATAGAAATCACGTTGAGTCATTGTGCTTTATTAGAAGTGCGTAACACTGTAATTCAATTAGATTATAAATCTCATTCTAGTTTAATTTAAATTTAATTCAAGCCAATTCCAAATCTAATTTTTATGTTTGAGTATCATTTGGAATTCTACGGGACTGTGGATACCACCTATGCACCTAGGCCCATCAATATGCACAAAATAACTTCTCTACACGCTGAATCATCTGCAACAAATTTTAGACGATTTCATGAAAAATTTGGGGTGTGCGTGCGAACTTTTACTAAATTATTATCTACGAGGCTATGGGGGCTCTATGTGCACCTAGGCCTTCCAATGTGCACAAAGTAGCTTCTCTACACGTTAAACCATCTCCAACTAATTTCAGTCAATTTCACTGAAATTTTATGGTGTGAACGCGAGGTTGGAATTCCAAATGCCGAACTTTTACTTAATCTTATAGAGTGAATTTCAGATAAATAATAGGGTGTAAGTTAATAACTACTTCTAGCTCTACCATGACTTTTATTATTGGCTTTAGAATGAACAATTCAATTCTGGGAGGCAGTGAAACAGCTGCATCCTTAAAATTGAATTCTAATCCCAATCCTAGGACTATTACCATGGAACCAAACGGGACTACCTTGTAGGCTCGTAGGGCAAAGTCGATTTTTGGTAGGAATCAAACATGCCACCTATAGTAGCCTACAACAATGAGCCAAGCCACCTCAACTCTCAACTACTGAGATGCAATTTGATTGTCCAAACTCAAGAGCATGCCAAATTGGACTTCGTGAGGACCCAGCACGCATGTCGCACGTAACAGTAGGTCTCTGTTGAGCCATGTTCTAATGGACTCAGTGGTCGCATCACGACGAAAAAAAATGTCATGTACGAGTTGAGATTTCCACTTAGGAGTAGGTGGTGTGGCGCAATCCATCATGAATGCCGCCGATTCGAGACATAAAACTACAATTGTTGGCTCACATTCATGTTTTAATGTAACGTACCTCCAGAACTCTTCCTCTCCAAAAAGAACAAAATTACACAGAAAACAGCTGATGCGTGCATCCACCGACATATGTATATGTATGCTTATATAAACCGAATGAAGCAACACGCGTAGCTAGACTAAACGCCATGAGTACTTGAGAAGAAAGAATTGGATACGGAACAGGATGCTAAACAGTTGGAGAGTATATTGCAAATGATAATATATAGCAGTTTTTTTTTCGCGAAGCCAGTTGAAAACTTGGTATTCTTAGAGCATCTCCAACAGTTCCCTATAATTTGACTCCCAATAATTCTAGATTGGGAGCCTCCTAAAAGTTTTTGGGACTTAAAAAAAGACCATACTCCAACAATACCCTATTTCCCCCCTAAAACTATTTTGAATTGGCCCTGGTCTTGCATCCGACTCCGAAGATGCTCTGGAGTTCTGGTCTGTGCGATGCTTGTATGTTTCCTTGCCGATTTGTATGTGTCCATGCGCCTTCCTGTTGCTGGACGTCTCCAAAACCAAGTCGGATCCAGATGTTTGGCTTCCCGTTGCTGGACGTCTCAACTCAACAAGATTGACCATGGTATTTAAAGAACTTGTCGCTCGGCCATGGACTAGTTGATTTGCATAAAGCCAGAAAGCAATCATCAAGAAAAAGTAAGGACCCTAAAGCCTCCTCAACTATATAAATGTGTCTTATGTGTTATGTTTGTTCAGGAAGACTCCCACTTTTGATCCCTCATTCATTCATATAAATAGATTATTCTAATTTGCAACCCAAATCTGCATCCATGAAATAGAGCATAATGTATACTAACTTACAAAACCAAAACGTAAGAGAATTTGGGCATAATGTAACAGACTATATAATATAGCATATCCAGTCTTACAGAGAAAAATGGAATCTGGCTAGAAGGGCTTACATATCATGAACCGTCACTTTATACCCAGCCATCATTAGGTTTCTTGCCATATGGGAGCCCATATTTCCGAGTCCTATGAATCCAACACTCTAAAAAGAACGAGCTACTCGTATGAATACCAACAAAACAGTATCTTAAATCAGGATGCAGTGAATAAAAAAGGACCAAAGTTCCTTCATTTTTAACTAAACTAAGCATTTGGACACTGCAAGAAAGAACGCCAGATAGAATCATGAGAACCTCCAACTGAGATGGAATTGCAGCATATATCATCTTCCAATTCAAAAGTAGCATATAACCTCATGTTGAATCTAGTTAGTGGATTTGTAACAATCTGATAACCTCGAAATTCCAGATAGAAGTAAAAAAGGTCCATGATGATATACAGCAGTCCTAAAGGGAGATATAGCAGTCCTGCAAAATGGAAGCAGAGATGAGTACTTATAGAGCAACATGCTGTAAGGTATCTGGCAAAATGGAAGCAACACAGTGTAGTATTTGTGGATAGGTTTAGTAAACAAAATTACCTCTCTCTCGAAGCTAATTAGAAACACGACGAGCAATGATTTCATTTTGTAGGTTCTTGTAGAACTGTTGCAGATGGTCAGGCATTGAAGTAATGTCCATTGTCATAATCCTCTCTTCCTCTAACATTCTCTTCAACTGTAATTCATTTTCCTTTATCTCTATATTTTTTGCCTCATTTGCAGCCCTTATTTGATCTAGCTGAAGTCTCTCTTTCTCTAGTTCGTACGACTGATTAAATCTTTCCTCTTTCTTCTTTTCTTTCTCTGCATCAAACTCCTTTTTTTTTGCCCAAAAATGGTCAGAAGCCTCCCTGTAAGAATCACCTCCACCTCGCAGTAATGCTTCTTTCGCTTTCTTCTTACCAATTGGTCTCTTGTGGGCATCAGTCTCAGGACATGTATTCTCAATGATAGGATCAGTACTACTATCAACAATGATGGCGGTGCACCTTCCTGGACTAGAATCTGTGTTTGCCTTTGGTTTTTTATTGGCGGATTTTTTAATATCCTCCATCTGCTGGCGCTTCTCATGCCACTTTGGTTGATTCCGCAAACTATTCCAGCAATGCATGTATTGGAATGATTTATGGTCCTTGTCTTCAGCTTTAAACAAAGCTAAGGCTTGAACAAGCTGCACATGTCAATGAAGGTAAACTAAGCTACTACAAGTTTCCATGCATCAAAATGACGTGTCTAAGAACCAAAATTCATAAGAATTACCTTGTCTTGAAAAGTAATCCCACTTTGCCTTCTATCCTCAATCCTTGTTAGACATCCACAGAACTTGTTCACGTTCTCCTGAATAGATGCCCATTGATGCGATATTGAACTCTGGCTCCGATCTGATGCAAATTCCTTGTTGGTGTTGTAGTAATCAAAAACTCTTTTCCAAAAAGTACCACGAGTCTGATTAGTACCGTTGACTGGATCCATACTAATGTTCAGCCATGCTGACACAACCAATGCATCCTCCTCTTCACTGAAGTTTTTCAACCTTTTCTGGCTTGGTCTTGATGAAAGAACAACGGGCGATGGCTGCTGCGCAGGCGGGCTACTGAAGTCATCCAAAGAAAAGTTATTGTTGTCCTCACTCATCAAGTTACTATAGTATCCTCCTTCCATTGTCAATAGCACCTAGCCAATACAAAAACATATCAACAGTGAATTAAATGTTTTCTCCATGCTGACTATATACAACACTGATGCAGATATGAAAGCGTAAGTCTTTTCTGAAAACCAATATTTCAGCCTAGTAGAAATAAAAAGTGAGTCCCTTTTTAATAAAATAGTTCCCAGATAAGTAATTGCGCCAAACAATCAAACTTTTTTAAAATCAATGTGAAGGATAAACCGCCTTGGGGAAACTGGACCATGTACTTAGGTATGTGTAGCAATTACAATAACCGATTTAACTATAAACAACAAACTGGAACATATCAATTCAGTGAGCTACTTACAGTAACATGCAAACAAATCATCAATTCAATTGTCCTAGCTGTAGGTTCTCACAACTAGTTCACAAATTCTGGTGGGATATGCCCCAAAGAGAGGTAAAGACCCTAAAGCCTACTCAACTATATAAATGTGTCTTATGTGTTATGTTTATTCAGGAAGACTCCCACTATTGATCCCTCATTCATTCATATAAATGGATTATTCTAATTTGCAACACCAAGCTGCATCCATGAAATATAGCTTCTTTTTCACAAATTCATCATCGCAGACCTAAACTTAAGAATTATATAATCGGTTCTTGGAAAAGATTTTTCCCCATAAGGCACATGGTATAAACCAATGGGGCAATGAAGCTATGCTGGGCTAGATCAAGTTATTGTTACAATGATGCTGGGCTAACCAATGATTCTGACAATTGAAAAAAGTAGCATTCAGTTCTGTCATCTAAAAACAACTGCTGAAACAATCTGACAGTAAAAGTGCAATCCCAAGCCATAGATTAGGCAAAACACATATTCTACCAAACGAAGGGACGATAGCAAAGAATTACCTAGTAGTAAATTTAATAGCAGGCAATGGAGAGATCATTATCTATCATTATACAATCAACAGTACAGTATGAAACGGATTCTCAAAAGCAAAATGCCTGAAAATTAGCTGCCATGCCCATGGGAAACGTTGCCCAAAACATAAACATGTAGCCTTCCACACATACATAGTGGATGAAACCCATCCGAGCAGTAAGAATGCTGCGATCTTGAACGAGTAACAAGGATACGAAACGAAATCAAGTAGGGTTGAAGGGGAGCCAACTACTACTAGCAGTAGGAGATGAGCCAACTACTACCTTCGTTGGAGAGGAGGCGGCGGCGTCCGGTGGAGAGGATGAACCGGCACCGAGCGGAGAGGAAGCCGCAGCGTCGGGCGAGAGGAGAGGACGAGACGGCGGCGTATCGGCAGCGGGCGGAGAGGGCGAGGCGGCGGCGTCGGGCGAGAGGAGAGGACGAGGCGGCAACGTATCAGCAGCGGGCGGAGAGGGCGAGGCGGGGGCGTCGGGCGAGAGGAGAGGACGAGGAGGTGGCGTCGGGTGGAGAGGACGAGGCAGCGGCGACGGCGTCGTGTGGAGAGAACCTTGAGGCGGCGGTAGGAGGATAGGAGTCGGCGGCTGGCGGATGGGGTGGGGGAAGAGCTACAATGGCGCGAAGAGGATGGGGGCGGTGAATTGCGCACAAGATTTGGCCGCGAGAGAGCGCGAAGCGAGGATTGGGAGCCCGGCGGCGGCGCGTAAAAAAGAGGACTTCGGGCTTCTTTTTGGGGCGTGCGAAAATTTTGGGAGTTAGTATGGGGAACTGTTGGAGCATGCATTTTCTTAATCAAGCTCCAAAACAGATTTAGGGTATGGATTTAAGACACTGTTGGAGATGCTCTTAGTCCAGAAATTGTTGCCACAAGCATGGCCACACGCTTGCACAACAAGGGTGAAGCGGCGTTTAGGTTTTTTCTCCCCCAGCGGTTTAGTTGTAATTCCAAGTACATACTCCGTTCAGAAAGTAAACCATGATTCATTTGTCATTGACACGTTGTTTACAATCGCCAAAACTGCAGCTCTTGCCGTTTGGTGCCCTTTGGAACGATAAGCTATTTCTAAAACAGCAAGTAGAATACACTAAACAACTCCAGAAACATGGAAGCAAAACTGAACAGACTGCCATTTTTCTTACGCCTAACACTTGCCACGCTAAGCATATATTCTGGCATTTATTGATCAATTGATGTCTTCAGTCTCTGAACATCAGCTATGAGGGAAGAATTCATCTCACAAGCATCCTTCAAGATTTCAAATCTTCGGCCAACTTCATCACTGCGTTGGGAATCCTGTGCAATGCCTTTCAGGACAAAACTCTGGAGCATAGCCTGTTGGACAGAATTTTCCAAACAAGGATGGGGCATGATTAAGAATTTTAGGAATTGCAGCGTAAAGAGTTAATGTTCTTCAAAACCTGAGGGAACACTTACCTCGTGATGCCGCTTCTGGGCATAGCACCGGATAAGCGACTTAACCAGCTTATTTCGCACTTTGCCAGAAGCACTGCACTGGAAAATAAAGCCGGAAAGGTGATGCCTCGCTAGTGTGAAAGACATAGAATCCCTCTGAGCAGCTTTGTCAAGGACACCTGATGTCCATGATTTGGCATAAGACTCCAAAATTCTTTCGTCATCCTACAAATGTAATGTAAAAATATGAAACGGTGAAGGCATCACTGTTTTATTACAAAGCAGCAGCTAACCACAAGTAAATCTGGACAATAAAAAAAACCATGCCATGCAGTTCATAACTTCATATATATACGGCAATCAAATAATTGGCAGCGAAATAGCATACATTTTGTACTCTACATAGTCAAGATTGTGCAATATGCAAACTCAAAACAAGCTTAAATCAAGATTGTGCAATATGCAAACTCAAAACAAGCTTAAAGTAAACGTTGAAAATGAATTTCATCATTCACAGTTACTACCAAAAATGCCGTCCAGAAGAGAAACATTAAAGAAACTAAAGATATGGTACCTCAAGAGGCTCCAAGTATCCTTGGACGTCACCAATGCATTTGTCTAGTGGAGGCAACAGTTCAAGTACATAAGCATTAGACAATGCATTCCAGGCTGCAAGCCGACCTGAAGGCTCAACACTTCGATGCAAATAAATAGCCATTTGCCGACCGAAAATAACATCTCCATATGAGACAGCTGCAAATTGTTCAACAAGGCTCTCAACAAAAGTAGTATAGCTTCCATGAATTTTCTCCTGGAACTTGAGAATTTCAGGAGTACTAATCACTTTTGCTTCCTCTACAGTTGCAACAGATCCAACAACCTCATATTTCTTGACAGAGTGAGATCTATAGTATTTCTGGCATAATATGTCCAGATGCTGGCCATACAATTCTTGCAAAGCATTGAAAATATCCCTACTTCTGTCTTCTTGAAGCAAGTCCATGTTAGTGTGGAGAGAGGCAGAAAGTGCATGCATCTTCCAAACCAAAGGAACATGAAGGCATGGAGCAGCTGAAATGGCTTCCAGACCTAAAAGAAAGATAAGACCAGCTCTTGAAACATCAACAGCATAGTTGGCTGATGTTGACAGGTTGCCTTTTGGATCATCAATGCAGCAGATTGCACTTAGAATCCAATGTACAGGAAGAGGCAATCTCTGGTGTGCACACTCTACAACTAAGGTACTGCAAGGTGGATTTACAGCTACTGCTAACTCTGCTTCTTCTTGAATCGTCTCCAATGTCGACATTTTTGGCACATTAATGCCACTGTTATTTCTGGCATATTTATCTGAATTCTTCTTCTTGATGGCCAACCATCTGGATCTGAAATGTGAATTCAGCACACTGCTAAAATGCAGATATTCATCTTCAGTTATGTCCCACTCAAAAGTTTTTGGTAATTTCATGTGAGAAGCAATACGATGTATGGAAGATTTGAGACACTTCAGAATTGAAGGTTGGAAGAGGATATCAAAGGCTTTCTCCAACGTAGAGATCTGATCTGGTCCTGCAATCAAAGATACACCAAGAACAGAACTGATTCTCTCTGAAGCTGTGGCAATTGGATTAGCCACATTATCTGAGTTCACACCTTTATTGAGAGTAACGAGACCTTCAGACAATGTAGAGAAGATTTTGATTAACTCTAGGACCAACTGTGAATCCAGTTGTGCAAGTAAACATTTCAGAGACCAAACCCCTCCACCACACGTCCCCCAGCCAAACCCAACACCAGGAGCTGGTCCTCCTCTACCAAACATCTCTATGTTATGTAATACGGACCATTGAGAGGAAATCATTGGCAACAGCGAAGCTAGTAAATCAAACAAGTCATTATGCCATAAACTGGAAATGCCCTCTCCTAATATCTTGCCAGCTATCCCTGATTTAGATTCTTTGAGATGCTCAGAACAGTCTGTTGTCGCTCTCTGGATTACTCTGTCAACAGAGCAGGATAGCCGCACTAATCTTTGAAGGCAACTTATGGAAGACAATGATGCATCAACATTACCATGGGATCTCGTATAACAAAGCATCTGCACCAATGATACACCATGGAAAGACAGATGTTCCTCGTGTACAACAGCATGAGTACCCGCGAAGCTGAAAAACCCATTAGTAATTACGGCCAAGCCAATTTTGGGGACAAAGTCAGGTATCCAAGGCAAGCAGTAACTTTCACCATCAGGAGTGGCATCGGATGATATTCTTTCTAATATTGAATTAAGCATGCCTAGTACAGAAGAAATCACTAAAACCAAGCAGCTGCCCTCTAGTATATGCTTTGAATCCTTACTCTGCCCATTGATTAGTGAACACACATAGGGAATATCATTCAGATGTAACCAAGATAGCGCCAACTCTACCATTGGAACTACATGGCTCCAAGACCATGTCTCAACATAACTGTCAGAAACTCCCCTGTCTTGCTTGCCAAGCTGTTCCACTAAATGAAGAAGCGGCAGCCTTTGTGCCAGAGCTCCTAATACAAGATACGACTCGCTTGCAATGGAAGTAAACTCGGAAAGAACATTGCTTTCACTTAGCTTCTGAAACACTGGTCTACTGAGCCACAGGCACAAAACAGGAAAGATGTCTGTGAAATGTGCTATGCAAAACCCGTAGGAAATACAGGTTCTCCAAAACCGCAGCTGCTCAACCATCATTGCAGAACAAAGTTTGCATTGTTCCTTTCCGGAACTTATCCAGTACTCAAGGGTATAAGCTTTTCTGTACCAGTGCCACATTGCCTGCTGGAAAACTCCATCATTCACAAAATTCAAGCATGTTTGTCGGTTGTATTTAGACAAAACCTAAGCAAAAGGAACAAATGATTTTAGATGCTAATAAAAAGACCAGTTTGACAGAAATAGAAGCAATAAAGGAAAAAAAACATGATTGTCACCTGTATACTTTTTAGAACAATTGCTGCATATATTTTTTAGTATGAGCAATCTCAAGTTCTCGACAACCAATAGCTTTTAATGCACGCTCATGGTGTTTATCATCTCATCATAATAATGGGACAACCAAAGGGCATACGCAAAAAAGGAATTCGTTCAAGAATCAGCTATGAGAAGTGACAACAGATACAAAGTATAAACTAACTTACATCCAAAAGGAAACCATTTGAGTTCAGCTAACAACCAACTATTCAGAAACAAAATCACAATAGATTACTGGGAGAAGTATAACTAGATCGAATGATCAGCAAATGGTAAGCAAAGATGACCAAGAAAGAAACACTACATTCGCAACAATCTGCACCTTCAGGAACTAATCAGCATCAACATAAATAGTAGATACACAATACATCAATCTAAGATGTCAATTATCTATCGTTATTATGTTAACCCTATAATAAGGTATTGGTGTTTTCTATAGCACAAAAAACTTACCTTCAAGAGAGTAACCCCTTTGATCTGTGAGGAGTGAATTTCCACTGAACCTTGCTTGACCAACATCTTACAAACACTTTGAACAAGCCTCGGACAATTCAAGATAGCATCAGCAGATTGTGGAGTGTGTCTGGCTAATGCCACTAGAATTGATACAAGATAATCTTCTAGAATTGGAGCTGGGTCCATCTGAATCAACAAAGAAATACAACTTGAATGTAAGATCCTTAATCATTGACCATCACTTTTCCACAGTAGAAAATTAAAAGATTGACAAAAAAAGTCAGCTAGCTGAAAGAAAGTTTACTGGCAAAGTAATAAATGTGCAAGCTGGCATGGGTATCATCGGCAAACAGCACAAACAAGCAAACCAAGGGGGGAACCCAGAAACCAGGCAATACATTCCAAAGGATAGATTCGATAGAAGGATATAGGATGACAGGAAACAATGATGACCAAATGATGAGTTAGAACTATGGGACACACAGAAAAATGATGAGTTAGAACTATGGGACACACAGAAAAATGATGAGTTAGAACTATGGGACACATGGAACTGCCATATGGCATATAGCTCCAAGAAATCCATAGGGTGTTCCTAAAAAATTCAAAGGTTAAACACAATTAGTCGAATTGTACTTGTTAAATATAAAATTATCATGATTTGACCAGGGTAAAAATTTCTGGTGGAAACCAGCCGGTTTCTGCCAGGAACCAAGCAGAATCCTTGCGAGGAACAGGAGGTGCTGTGACAACCCGGTATGGAGGTATTTCATGTTATGAATAGCACTTATATTCATCATGAGGCCAAAGGGCCTATATATATACATGTACAAGAGGGCAAGCAATAGGAATAGGAATAGGACTCTATCCCTAACATACAAGGAAAGCAATAGGAATAGGACTATATCTCTAACACCCCCCCTCAAACTCATGGTGGATCAACAACACTGAGTTTGGAGAGAAAGAAGTTATGATACGCTCTAGTTTGTGTCTTCGTGAAGAAATCGCTATGGAGCTCACGAAGGCACATCTTGAAGAGCCACAATCTTATCTGTGCACTGTGACCTCGTGATATGAAGCATCAACACCAATATGCTTTGTGAGTTCATGCTTCAACTGGATCTCGCGCAATCTGATAGCCCTGTCTTTGTCGGATAAAAGAGGAGTCTGTAGAAACAGAAACACCAAAATCCTCAAGCAACCACCGTAGCCACGTAACCTCTGCATCAAAGAGCCATAGCTCGCAACTTTCACCTCGGCACTCGAACGAAGCTGCATTGCTTGCTTCTTAGTCTTCCAAGCAATGAGAGAACCACCAAGAAAAACACAAGAAGCGTAAAGGGACCGGCGATCGAGTGATCACTAGCCCATGTAGCATCAGAGTATGCCTGGAGCTGTAAAGAGCTGGAGCGCGGAAAGAAAAGACGGTGAGAGATGGTTCCACGAAGATATCGTAGAACACGAAGAAGATGACTATAGTGGAGCCGAGCGGAGCAGAACGAATCGACTCAGGATATGAATGGATGAGAAATGTCGGGACGAGTGACACCAAGATAAACAAGACTCCCAACAAGATGGCGATAGCTAGTAGGATCCTCAAGAGGTTCACCATCAAGAGGTCGAAGGTGAACATTGAGCTCCATGGGAGTCTCACCAGACGCTCATCGGTGAGAGAGGCACGATCAAGAAGATCTGGATATACTTCTCTTGGGAGAGAAAGAAGCCCTCGAGGTGGAAGACACCTCAATCCCAAGAAAGTATCGGAGAGGACCAAGATCAGACATGAGAAACTGCTCATTGAGACGGGATTTTACAAAGGCAATATACTCAGAATCATCGCCAGTAATGATCATGTCATCAACATACAGAAGGAGAAGAGTCCGACCACGAGAAGAGGTGTGAACAAAGAGCGCAGGATCATGAGTACTGGCAGAAAAACCAGCGGCAGTGATCACAGAAGAAAAACGCTCAAACCAAGCACGAGGGCTTGCTTGAGCCCATAAAGAGAGCGGCAGGCCGACAAACCATGCCCTCGAGAGCAGAATACCCGGTGGTGGTGCATATAGACCTCTTCATGCGGCTCACCATTAAGAAAGGCATTCTTGACATCAAGCCGAGAGATGGACCACTCTCGAACAGAGGCAACGACAAGAAGAGTGCGAGCAGTGGTCATGTGAGCCACGAGGGCAAAGGTCTCATCATAATCACGACCATGCTCCTGCTTTGAAAACCACGCGCCACAAGACGAGCCTTGTAGCGCTCAAGAGAACCATCAGAGCGAGTCTTAATCTAATAGACCCATTTACAAGTAATGGGACGGACACGGGGAGGAAGTGGAACAAGATCCCATGTGCCAGTGCGCTCAAGGGCAGCAATCTCCTCCGCCATCGCATGCTGCCATTCCTGATGAATAACAGCATCACGGTAAGAAGTCGGCTCGGCGTAGCCGCACCAACAAAAGCAAAACGCCAGAGGCCGAATAGGATCGCCGATCGCGAAGAGCATAACGAGGAGACGCTGAAGAAGATGGCTCATCAGAAGAAGAAGATGGCACATGAGAAGAGTCCTCAGCTGGCGGACGACGAGTGTAGTGGAGAGGATAGGGAGAAACAACATCTGAAGATCCCTGTGTAGGAGTGGACGGTGGTGAAGAAACCGGCACTAAAGGGGACGTCGATCGTGAAGGAAAAATGACAACTGGAGTGTCAGGAAAAGTCAGAAAAGACAGTGGCTCAACAAGAGAAGTAGGAGAGGAAGAAGAACGAGGGTAGAAGGGACGAGACTCATCAAAAGTGACATCTCGTGAGATCCGTATCCGTCGGCCAACAGGATCCCAACAACGATATCCCTTATGCTCAAGATCAGATCCCGAGAAAAACACACTCAACAGATCGAGCAAACTTAGTGCGTTCACGAGGTGCAAGAAGAACATAGCACACACACCCAAAAAGCGAAGTCGAGCATAATCTGGAGGCATGCCACAAAGGCGCTCAATCGAATTCCACCCTTCAGAGCGTAAGAAGGTTGGATATTGGTCAAGTAGGTAGCAGTGGAAACGGCCTCGGCCAGTGAGGTGGAGCAATAAGCAAGCATAAGAGCGCGAGCCGTCTCAAGAAGATGACGATGCTTGCGCTCGGCCACACCATTCGAGCATGAGCACCAGGACAAGAAAAGCGAGAAAGAGTGCTGCGTGTAGCAAGAAAAGCTCGAAGAGCTCTCGACAGATACTCTCTGCCGAGTCGGCCACGAAGAACACGAATGGGAGAATCAAGCGAGTGTGAATCATGGTGGCAAAGTCTTATAGATGGATAAAACCTCACTACGAGAGGACATAAAATATATCCAAGTGTGGCGAGAGAAATCATCTATAAAAGAATATAATATCGATGACCCTTTGGAAACAAAAGGAGCCGGACCCCAAACATCGTAATGAACAAGATCAAAAGGACGCTGTGATATGGAATCAACTGGAATGGTAGGGAGTTGTAGCCGTTTGCCAAGCTTACAACCCATGCAATGTAAAGAGGTATCACCAGGACACAGAGCCTAAAAGCCCACGGCGAACTAAAGAAGAAAGACGCGAACCACAAAGATGGCCCTGACGGTGATGCCATCGAGCAAAAGTCGAGAAGAAGCAACGGATCTTTGGCAAGAGAGGAAGCAAAAGACTGGCGGAGCTTGTGGAAGGTAGATGAAGCCGATCAAGCTCCCAAAGACGCGAGAATCATGGCGGCGAGGCAGTCCCAACTATAGCCTCTCGCGGCGATCACGAACACAACAAGAGTCGAGAATCAAGAATAATCCGGCTGACCATGATCGATAAGTTGGCGGCGGATATGAGCGCATGGTCGGTTTGGGAACATAAGAAACAAGAGGGACATGAAAGGAGGGCGACAAAAGATTGCCTCGCCTGCAACAGAAGAGAAGTACCATCTGCGATGCCGCGGTGGTAGGAGCAACAAGAGGACTAATGGAATGTAGACTCGTGGGATCGATGTCATATGAAAAGAAGCTCTAATCAAGAATCCATGGTGTGATACGATGAGGAAGGTGGTCTCTCACTGGAAGATCGAGTAGGAACTGCAGGGCGAACTTTGCGTGTAGAGGCTGACCATGCGCGACTTGAAAGAGCACAAGAATCTCCTGAATGGAGTCAGAACCAACAGGAGTCTGCTGTGGAGGAGTCTGCTGAGAGGAAATGTCTGAAACTCCATTGCTCTTAGGAGAACGGCCACTTCGACGAGCAAGATTCTTCTTCTTCTGGTAGCAGAAATGCTTCACATGGCCTTTGTTGTCGCAGTAGGTGCAGTGAAGACCTCCGGCCCCAGTAGCCAAAACTGGAGTAGGCGCCACCGACGGAGGAGAACGAGGCGCCGCCAAGACTGAGGGAGACACCAGAAGACCCGCGTCATAAAGACGAGTCTCCTCAAACGAGTCTCCATTGAAGATAACCGGGCATCGAGGAACAAGAACAGTCCCCGAAGAAAAACCTGCAAACGAAGACATTTTTTTTTTTTTGGGGGGGGGGGGGACTGAAACCTTATGAAACAACTGGCTGCGTTGAAACAGACCCTGGTCTTGAAGTAAGAAGGATTTGTCACGTGGTGGACAACAAGCAATTCTTTAAGTGAGCTTTGTCTTCCTGTCGTGGACTTGAAGCCAAACAGCCAAAAGAAAACTCCTTAGTGAGATTTGGAGTCCGATCGAAGACCAAGCACTCACGGCTCTGTCCTTGCTTTTCTCCACGGAACCTCTCTCGCAGGAGCCAGAGCGCACGGCGAGCTGGATATGGCGGCGTCGGCGAAGACCGAACTTGGCGCGGGCACTGCGCCGAGTGCTGAAGATGGTGTGGCGGGTCGAGCGAAGCGGCCCGACGGGAGTCGCCGCGCCGACAAAGGGGCCAACGAGGCCACGCGCAGCAGGCGTTGAGCGGTGCCGATCGCAGCGGCGCGATCGAGCCGTCGTCTGGCGGCAGCGGCGGCGGCCCACGAAGAAGCGGCTGGCGCGCGATTCCACGGCGGCGCGCGGTTCACGGCAAGCGGCAGCGGCGGCGTAGTCCTGACGGCGACGATCAGCGGCGGCGTTCTGCGGCGGCTTCGCTCCGGCGACACAGATCGGCTCAGCGGCAGCGTCCCACCCGGCGGCAATGGCCGGCCCGGCTGCCGGCGGCAGCAGCGGCGTAAGCCGGCAGTGGTCGAAGCTTGGCGGCGGCGATCCGGCAGCGGCAATGTCATAACCAGCCGGATTCGAGACGCAGCTATTCGGCGCACAACGAAGCCGGCGCACAAACGAGAGCACGCAAGGATCCAGATACGTATCTCGCAGAAGGAGGAGTAGAGGCGACGAGAATAGTCGCCGAAACAGACGCAAGCTCTGATACCATGTTATGAATAGCACTTATATTCATCATGAGGCCAAAGGGCCTATATATATACATGTACAAGAGGGCAAGCAATAGGAATAGGAATAGGACTCTATCCCTAACATACAAGGAAAGCAATAGGAATAGGACTATATCTCTAACATTTCACAGCTATTTTAGCAGAATATATATGGCAAGTATTATACAAGATAGAAGAAGCAAAAATTTTGGGGAGAAAAAATGGAGAGCAAAAGTGAGAAAATTAAGCTAATTGGAAAACATCAGGGAACTGGCCAGCTCTAAGAAAAGAAAAAAAGGAATGCTAACCACGTATGGGATGTGATAATTTAGCCAAGAACCTTTGAGTAGCTTTCAACATTGTTCAAGAATCTTAAATTGGTCATTGCTTGCTTGTCACTGGCATAATTAAAACAATTACTACAACTGTAATTAATAGACAAGACAGTGTTTGTTTAAATAATTTGGAGCCCATGGTTATGATATTCTATCACTAAATAAAAGAAAGCACAAAGCTCTATGTTACTTGCCCAGGTCTATAGGATTGTGAAAGAAACACACCAGATAAGAGTGAAAAGTAAAAGCTGACCTCTAAAAGGAAGCAAATACGTGGAAGTATTCCCATCCTAACAAGACCAGCAGCAACATCTTGTCCCGACACAATGACATCATCTTGAATGGTATGTTTCTCATCACCTTCTTCCTCATCGTTTTCACCATAATGTGGGAGTATATTTGATGGTTTTGTGTTGTATTTCCAAAAACCCCCTTCAAGAAAACTTCCATCCAAGTCAGGTTTGCTACGAAAAACAGGAGCTGTGCAGATATCTTTCCCCAGATCTACTACTTTCTGCGAGGGGAGAGATGAAACAAATAAGACTCAAATCAGCAATGAAAGTAGACTAGACAATAAAAGGCAAAGATACCTCTGAAAACTGGAAATATGTCTCATTCATGTCATAGGTCAGCATAACATTAATAACTTTAGCACAAGTCAAAACTACAGAATCATGGTTATCATCCAATGCCATCCTGCAAATGCTTCAGTTAGTGACAGAATGTAGAATAAATAATATGAAAGAAAAACATATGGCATAACAAGGTCTCAGATTGGTGCCTTTGACATACAGAAATACAGTGCAAAACATTTAGATGCTACATTTGCTAACTGTTATTGGTTAGGATTTTCCAATATGATTTTCCGGGATTTGAAACCGTGACATGTGGTTGTGAACCTTAAGATGACTGCACTAGCCAATAGTTCCCACACTCCAAAAAAAATAATATAAAACCCCACATAGTAGCTAGGTAGGTCATAGTTCTTTTAGTATATAACTTTACCAATAAAACCCTTAAGAGGAAAAGGCAAATACAAGAGAAGAAAAATATATATATAGTAAGGTTAGGGGATATATGTTAACATCTTCTTATGAGTGATAACTGATAACTAATGGATGAGATGACCTTGAACTATTAATGCTCACCCTCCAACATGACGAACTAAGGAGCCCAATTGTTGAAGCATGCATTTTCAATCATAGATGCAGCCATTTAAAATATCAAGCTAAGGGAACTAAGCATATCTACGAAGTTCATGGTAAGTTTGCCTGTGATGTGGTCTAGGGTTCTATTTTTGGGTTAGACTGAATTTGGGGGAAAGATAGGAAGAGCTTATCACCCTCGTGCCCCTAGGGCTTTTAATCCCTGCGAGCTTGAGGCTTCTACTGCTTTGGGGAATTTTCTTTATTGATTCTTATCCAAAATAGCCGCCTATCCTTTATAGATTAGGAGCAACCTCCCTAACAAAGGAAACTATAGATATAACTGAAATAGTGATATATCTAACCAACTATAGATAAAATAAATCTAACTCTAACCAACTCCCCTCTCATGCTGTTGCTGGCGTTGCGGCCGCGACGTTGCTCATAGACCTTCCCAACAAAAGCGTCCACAACATTTCCACCCTCATGGCAAAACAATTCATCCTCGAGTTGGAACTGGGGATACCACTCCTTAAAGACCTCCAAGCCCACCCATTGCACCAAAAGTTCCCAAACGCCTCAATTGAGACGGGCACGTACAATATTGCCGAGAGAAGGAACCACACGACCATGGACAAAATCAGGCAGCTGAACTTCACCTTTAGTAAAGCCACATGGAAAACATTATGAATACGGGCCTTAGCAGGGAGTTGAAGAAGGTAGGCGTTTGTCCCAAAACGGTCCAGAATTTGGAAGGGACCATAAAACGTGGTGCTAATTTGGAAGAAGTACCCTCCTTGATAACCGAAGCAGAACGATAATGTAGCCGTAGCCAAACCCAATCACCCACGTCAAAACCGATATCACGATGAGATTTGTCATGGAACTGCTTCATTTGATCCTGAGCTTGCCGAAGACGCTCTTGGATTCCTTTGATTAATTTTCATTAAATGTCTTTAATTGATTTCAGTATATACATATGTGTATCATTCATGAATTGGAAGTTTTATATTTAAATTGAAAATCTTAAATTGGACATGGATGGAATTCGGATTGATTATTAAATTGAGGAATTGATAGTTGGATTAAATTGAGGAATTGATAATTGGATTGAATTGAAGAAGTGGCTTTGGATGTGGTGTATGATTATTATGGTGGGTAGAGGGCACCGATGAGAAGGTTTGTGGCCGGTGGGGCAATCTACATAGGCTAGAATATAAAGATAAACAACTAATACTCAGGCAATGAGTGGTATTTCCAGTATCAACCATAGTGTGTAAAATCAGTCAGAAAAGGTTGTTCTATGAAAGTATTGTGTTCTCCACATGGTGGTTAGATAGTTACTAGTGCGCCAAATCCGGGGATGCCGGTAGTCCCAGAGAGACCGCGTAAAATAGGAACTCAACCATGTGACTGATGTTGCCCATAACGGTGCTATATGTGAAGCCAAGGGGTAGTGCTGCCGCCATATGGCGGAGTACAACAGTTAGCAACGAGTTTGGTGGGATGGCCTGGGATAGGATCCCCCACTCGAATAACAGGGTTGGAAATCCAATACTGGATTAGTGATAAACGTTTTGGGGCCTCATGAGTTGGGGTCACTATGGGTAAAGTGGTCCAAACCTGAGCAGGGTCAAAATCATGAATGCGTGCCTGTCTCCTGGATTGGAGGCTACGAAAGCTAAGTATGCCTCATATACAGGTGCTAGTAGCTTTTTCGAAATTAAAACATCCAATCCTTAAAGAAAACCAAAAACCTACTTTTAATAAAAAACAGAATTTGAAAGAAGTGAACTTCAGGGGAAAAGGAGAGGAAAAAATTTCATATCATGCATTTGTTACCAATGCTTACTGAGTACACCCGTACTCAATCTTGCTTAAATCCCCTTTGCTTAGAAGGTGAGTCCTATGAATCCTCCTACGAGGCATGAGGTGAGGGTGATACGCAGGACCTGGACTTACAGGAAGACGATTACTACTACCACCACCAGGAGGGCTAGAAGATTTGGTAGACAGTATTCTCGCTTTGGACGGTCATTAGGGTAATGAGACCGTTGTAATATATTTTTATTTTACTTGGATCCAATGTATAATTATGGTACTGAATAAGTAGCCCTGCGTGGCTTGGAATGTAATATATTTCCATTCAGTCTCTAATTATTGTTCTGTTACAACACTCTGAATACGGTATAGTAACTAATAAAGTGTCGGGTCACCCGATATTTTGTTAGCTACTATGTCGAGATTCGTGTAATTAACTCAGTGTAATGATAGTGTTATTGTTATTACCCTAGGCTAATTATGCTGGTTGCCACAATGTTCTCTGGAAAACTTCTCAAGACAATTGAAGCATATGATGGAATAAGTCCTGTTGGTCTTTTGTGGGTAGCTTTAGGGCAGCCTTTTAGACTAGCTTTTGGACTAAGCTTTAGGGCATCTTTTACTAGCTTTAGCATATGCTGCGCCGGCATGGCATGGCATGGCACTATAAATATGTAATCCAGGTTGGTATGGAACATGGTGTGGGAAATAAAAACCAGAAAAAATTGCCCCAACTCCCATTGTCATCCTATCTCAATGATAGTAAGAATTGTGCTACTAACAAGTGGTATCAGAGCCGTTCTTTCTTGCAGCCTAAACATCTCTTGCTCATCTCCTTCCCACGCTCCTCCTCGCTCTCAAGAAGCGGCCAGTCACAGCAGTTTCCGCTCACCCTTCATCCTCTGCCTGATCGGCGGCGGCTCATCTGAGGCGGCTTCTTCCTAGCGGCAGCCCAGCTAGCGCCATGTCGGAAAGAGACGATCGGTCGCTTCGATCGCCTCAGCCTTGGCAGAGGCCCGAAGTTGCCGAAGCGGCAGAGATGGCAGCGTGATAGAAGCTATGACGGCAGCGGCAAGAAGCGGCAAAAGCTGGCGGCGAAGCGGCAGCAAGGCGAAAATAAAGCGGCGGCGGCGGATCTGATGCAGGCGGCAGCAGAGCTTCGAGCTCTGCTGGCGCGCTCAGCGGCTACCTTTCCGTGAAGCAGCCAGCGGCAGCGAGCTCAAGCGAAAGGAAGCGGCAAGCAGCGAAGCGGCGCGATGGCGATTGCCCACCCTCATGAGCGGTGAGCCAGGCCAGCGCAGACGCTGCCGAAAGCCGGCGAGGGGCGCTGGCGACATGGCGCTCACGGCGGCAGGCTGGTGGCCGACGAGATCGTAGCCCTACGGCGGCGCGGCTCTCCTCACCAGGCCGATACCATGGTCACCGCGGGCCCAGGCCATTATCGAGGACATCGGCCCGTGGTGGGTGGCCTACCCTCACCAAGACCAACTATGTCGAGTGGGCGCGGTGATGAGGATAAGGCTCGAGTGCGGCACATGTGGGAAGCGATCCGTCTGGCGGCGTCGATTACGACGAGGATCGGCAGCGGCGGATGCTCTCATCGCCGCTGATCCGTCAGAGATGCGATTCACGCTTTCCAAGAAGCGATCGCCAAGGAGGCAGGATGCCATCATTTGTGTACGCATCGCGGCGGCCGCGCCCGCAAAGACCACCTGCAGGCGCTTCGCAAGGAGTGGGAGAACCTGGCCTTCGGGCCGGTGAGGATGTTGATGATTTTGCTCTCCGCCTTAACACTCTACTCTGAAGATGGTGCGATTCGGTGGCGACACCTACGATGAGAGAGCCGTCGAGAAGCTCTTCATTTGCATCCGAGAAGTACAAGCGGATCGCTCGCTCAATCGAGTCTCTATTGGACCTCTCCACGATGTCGATCGAAGAGGCAATAGGTCGTCTCAAGGTAAATCCGGCGACGAACCACGACCTACTCTCGGGGCCTATCACCATTGGCGGGAAGTTACATCTCACTCAAGGAGCAGTGGGAGGCTAGCCAGGTGACGGGAAGAAGAGTCCTCTTCGCGACAAAGGATGCCGCAAGCACGCTAAGCCGCGCAAGGCGCGAGGCAGCGTCGGTAGAAGCGCGAGGGCGTGCCAAGGGTGACACCGCGGGCGCCAGAAGCGGCGCGCCGCAACCAAAGCGCAGACGAGGCGACTCTGCCACAAGCGTAGGCCAAGCGATGTCGCCCGACCACGGCGTGGCCAGGCCCGTCGCCGCAGTGGAGGAAGAAAAGCGGCTCTGCTCCTGGCACACGCAAGCATCAAGTTGTCTCGAGCGCATCGGCCGCGGCGAATCTCCACCTTGATGGCCGAGCACACGCCTTTCTTGGCGGCGACTCAGCGATGACAAGATTGACGGGTGGTATCTCGAAACCGGGCGCTACCAATCACATGACCAGGTCGGCGGAGTTCTTCACCGAGCTTGACTCCAACGTCGAGGCTCGTCAAGTTTGGGGGCGCCTCCGGCGTGGAGATCGAGGCGTCGGCTCCGTCATCCTCACCGCCAAGTCACGGTGAGCACAGCCGCTCACCGAGTCTACTACATCCGCGTTGAGGAACTCTATCATCGACTTAGGGACGGTGGATGAGAATGGTTCGGTGTGCTAGTAAAGAACGGAGTCATGAGGATTTGGGATGGCCATCGCCGCCTTCTTGCCAAGGTAACCAGAGGCACCAATCGACTCTACATCCTCAACGTCACGGTGGCACAACCCTCTGCCTCGCCGCTCGTCGGGACGGCGGCGTGGCGATAACGCAGCGCCGGACACCTTCACTTCGGCGCTCTGAAGCGACTGGTGCCAAGGAGATGGTACGAGGCCTGCCAGTGTCTCGACCACGTGGAAGCGATTCTGCGACATCTGCGTAACGACGAAGCGGCGGCTCCCTTTCCCCGGCGATCGAACTTCCGAGCCAAGGCGGCTCGAGCTCGTGCACGAGGACTGTGGCCAGTGACACCACCACACCGAGGACGACGCTACTTCTTCTTGCTTTCGTCGACCTCACCCGCTACATGTGGGTAGCGGTCCTCGGCGACAAGGAGAAAGCTGCGGAAGCCATCAGCGCCGCAGTGCTGCGGAGCGAAGTCTGGCGCAATGTGTGTCTTCTTGCGCGACAACGGCAGCGAATTCCACGGCGGTGAAGTTCGCGATCGTATTGCGCGGATGAGGGCATTCGGCGCCACTATTCCGCTACGGCCGCACGAGAATGGCGTCGTCGAGCGGCGTGTCCAGGCGGTTGAGGATGGCTCGCCCTCCTCAGCGAGAGAGGATGCGGCTATTCTGCAGGGAGGCAAGTGGTAGCGGCGATCCTACATCCTCAACCGCCGCCCACCAAGGCTCTCAGCGGCAGGACGCCGTCACGAGGCCTGGCACAACGCAGGCATAGCCGGCGGTCTCACCTCACGGGTTTTAGTGCCTCGCGTTCGCCAAGGAGCTTGGACATGTTGGCAAGCTCGATGACAGGAGCACTCGGAGTGTTTGCTCGATTCTGCGGAGGCTCGAAGGCCTCGCATTCTCGACCCAAAGACACGGCGTATGCGCCGCAGCGTGACGTTGTGTTCAACGAAGAAGCGAGGATGGGCGTGGGAACAAAGCGATTGACAATGGCTCGACTCGCGGCGTCGGCGACTTCACCATTGAGTACGTCGCCGAGGGAGGAGTGAGAGTAAGCGGCTCCTCTTCGCCGAACGCGCCTACCCAGTCCCGAACCCACGAGACTCGGCGCGCCACTCCATCACCAGCGGTGACCCTCGAGCACGTCTCTCGACACACCGGCTCGTGCCGAGCCGCGGCCGGTGGAGTTCGTTACTCCACTCTCCCACGACGAGGCGCGTCGGCGCGTACCACGACGGCGAGCCGTTCGCGGTATCGTCACGATGGAGAGACCTTCTCGGCGACAGCCAGGTGCCAGGAGGCGGTGCCTCGCGATCTGGAAGCGCGATTGCATCTTCGTGTGGACGACGGCGAGCCTCGTTCTTCGAGAGGCCGCGAGACACGCGGCATGGCGCGCCGCTATGCGATCGGAGATGGATGCGGTTGAGAGAACCGCACTGAGAGCTTGCCGATCTTCCGTGGTCACCGCGCGATCACCCTTAAGTGGGTGTTCAAGGCGAAGAGGATGAAGCCGGCGCCATTGTCAAACACAAGGCTCACTTGGTGGCACGTGGTTTCGTCGCGGCGAGGAGGATCGACCGGCGATGCCTTCGCCCGCGTAACACGGTTGAGAATCCGTCGACTCCTGTATTGTTTGCTTTCGGGAAAGTGGCGGAGTTCACCACATGGACGTCAAGTCGGCATTTCTACTGGCGATTTGAAGGAAGAGGTTCACGTAGTAATCAAATCACGGGGTTTTGCGATCCCCAAGCAAGGAGGGCAAGGTCTTTGCGTTTGCACAAGGCTCTCTATGGCTTGCGGCGAGCACCAAGGGCATGGAATGCCAAGTTAGATTCCACGCTCGAGGGATGGGCCTCGAGCAAAGCTCGCACGAGGCCCGACCATCTGCGGCGGGGCAATGGAGAAATGCCTGTTTGCGGTGGGTGTTTACGTCGGCGACTTGGTGATCAGGCACCAAGGATGCGGAGGTGGCGGTATTCAAAGAAGAAATGAAGGCCACCTTCCAAATGAGCGACACAGGGCTTCTCTCCTTCTACCTGGGATCGAGGTGCATCGGGGCGACTCCGGATGTCACTTCAGCAGATCGCTACGCCAAGCGCGTCGTTGAGCTAGTGGGCTCACTAATTGCAACCCGGCTCCGCTCCGATGGAGGAGAGGTGGCGCCGAGCCGCGACAAAGACAACAGGAAGTGGGCGCTACGATCACCGGCGCCTTGTGGGGAGCCTTCGCTACCTTACCCACACACGGCCGGACTTGGCATTCTCCGTCGGCTACGTTAGCCGGTTCATGCAGCGACCGACAACGGAGCACCAGCAGGCTGTGAAGAGAATCATCCGCTACGTTGCGGGGACTCGATCACGGTCTCCACTACCCGAGGTGCCCTGGGGAGGCACACTTCGTCGGGTACAGCGACAGCGACCACGCCGGCGACGTCGACACCAAAGAAGAGCACGCAGCGGGATGCTCTTCTTCCTAGGCAAGTGTCTCGTCGGTGGCGATCGGTCAAGCGAGGTGGTAGCCCACTGTCGGTGTGAGGCCGAGTACATAGCGGCCTCCACCTCTGCAACTCAGGCTCTCTGGCTTGCCCGACTGCTTGGTGATCTCCTCAACAGAAACACCAGCACGGTGGAGCCCTGGCAAAGAACCCTGTTTTTCATGAACGGAGCAAGCACATCCGGGTGAGATATCATTTCATCCGAAGCTGTTTGGAGGAAGGAAGCATCAAGGCAAGCTACATCAACACCAAGGACCAGCTTGCGGATCTGCTCACCAAGCCCCTTGGGAGGATCAAGTTTCTTGAGCTACGCCCAGGGGCCAGGGATGGTCCAACTCTCCCACAAGACGACGGACAAGACTTAGGGGGAGAATGATGGAATAAGTCCTGTTGGTCTTTTGTGGGCAGCTTTAGGGCAGCCTTTTAGACTAGCTTTTGGACTAAGCTTTAGGGCATCTTTTACTAGCTTTAGCATATGATGCGCCGGCATGGCATGGCATGGCACTATAAATATGTAATCCAGGTTGGTATGGAACATGGTGTGGGAAATAAAAACCAGAAAAAATTGCCCCAACTCCCATTGTCATCCTATCTCAATGATAGTAAGAATTGTGCTACTAACAGCATAAACCCTTGAGCCTACGATCTGCCATCTCTGCTGCCGTGAGTAACTTATGCCCTGCGGTGCTTGTGTCTTAGCTGTTGTGGGTGCCTGGCCTGCCATGTTTGCTCCCGGCAAAGTGCTGGTATGCCCACTTCGTGGTCCTGCAGTTGTGCTGACCAGTTGACTGTTGATCACAGCACCCTGACTGCTAGGTGCAGCCTTGCTGGTTACTGCAGGTCTGGACAGAGATTTGACTTCTTCCTCGTCTACTTCCAATCTCTTCTCTTAAGCCCAATCAAGACTCATTGCCACCTCCAGCGTGGCAGGATTCTGTAGTTCCACATCATACGCAAAGGATTGTGCAATCTAGTAGTAAAAATCTGCACTTGTTGCTTCTCTGTCATGTCATCACAGGGGCACAAGAAAGCTAGAAATTGCTCATGATAATCATCCACCGACCCAGTATGGCGCAGCTGTATGAGTTCGCCCAATGGGTTAGTCCGGATTGGAGGTCCAAAACGGAGATTGACTGCTGCACAAATCGTGGCCACATCGGGATGTCTTGATTCTTCTCCAACCGGAAATACCACTGTTGTGCTACCCCTGTCATGTGATATGAGGCAAACCATACCTTCTTCTGCCAAAGTACGTTGGCCTGTGAAAAACTGCTAACACCTGTTCAGCCAGGGCAGCGGATCATCCTTGCCGTCCTAGATTGAAAATGACAATTTGTGAAACCGTGGTACCCCACGATTCCCAATGGCCGGTTGTACTTCTCCTTCCTTCAATTCCTCCTGAAGTGCCTTCCCTTTGCTACCACCCGTACCTTCAAAACCTAGCTGTAACTTGCTAACAGCCTTCTCCAGATTTTCCACCTTCTCAAATGTAGATGACATGCGATCTTTGCCAGCTGCTCCTCCGTGGGTTCCAAGGTAGAGGTGGTGGGATGGTTCTGACACCAAATTGATGTGGTCTAGGGTTCTAATTTTGGGTTAGGCTGAATTTGGGGGAAACCTGCGAGCTTGAGGCTTTAATTGGCTGCTATTGCTTTGGGGAATTTTCTTTATTGATTCTTATCCGAAGTAGCCAGCTATCCTTTATAGATTAGAAGCAGCCTTCCTAACAAAGGAAACTAGAGATATAACTGAAATAGAGATATATCTAACCAATCAGAGATAAAATAAATCTAACTCTAACCAACTCCCCTCTCATGCTGTTGCCGCACTGCTGTTGCTGGGGTTGCAGCGGCGACGGCGCTCATAAACCTTCCCAACAAAAGCGTCCACAACAGCGTGGCTGTACTTGATAGAATTGTCTAATATATTTCAGTTCAGTGGCTCTCTTCACTATGATAAACTAAGAAACTATTGTAAGGCAATAAACAAATCCAAATAAAGTTTATTAGTTCAGAAAACAAAATTTTACCTTAGCGAGAGAACCAACTCTGGTTCAGGTCCAAGGGCATATGCCCAAACTGCTTGCCAATCATCAACCTTGTCAGCACAATTTGTTTCTTCAACATTATCAATTAGATCCATCTTATGCAGGTTGTGCACTGCCCTATTCAGAATAGAAGCAAGAAGCTGCAGTGCAAGTACACGCTGCCCAGGAACCTATAATTTGAACATTAAAGCTGAGTTACATTGCATTCCTAGAGCTTTCAAGATGTGTGTCACATTTTATAACAATGATGTAAAAAATATGAAGGGGTTCTTCGTAATCTAAGGTTCGTGAATTCAATGAAGCGGAGGACACTTACTACGCTTCAAATACATCCACCACAACCAACCAAAATACAACAGGCTAGTATCTTGAACTTGGTCTGCATCATATACCGATTATTACAATTACTAGTTTAGTAGCTAGCGATTCTGGAGAAACAATTTACCAAATAGCATCACCTAGCACATTTAGTGAGTCATGCTATCACAAATGCATGCAATATACATAGTACAATTGAAGTAAAGTTCAACTGACTAACCAACTGGATGCAGAATGAATTTAGCATCATGCAGATCTTGAAATTGCAAATCTAGCAAAAACTACCCATACTTGGATAAAATTTGATAAAGAATGCACCACACAATCAATTATGCATGATGTGATCCCCTCAAGAACTCAAAAAGGGAAATCCACACACACACACACATGTATATAGAAAGCCTCTTTTCTACTCCCGAGAGTAATTACTCCCTATGCCGTATCTCACAACGTAGGAAATATCTCGCGCAACAACGGAGGGTATGTACGTGTAGTATACAAGTATATAAGACCATCTAGGTGGTATTTACATTTTTTCAGAGATAGTATGTACACTTTTTAGACATACTTCTTTTTATGTGCATATATGAAGGTATTTGCAAAATACGCTTAAAACTATGTACTCCATTGCAATTTTTTCATGTGGATCTCATTGAAATATCTTATAATTAATATATAAGTGTATCCAAAGTGATAAAGAAGTATTTCAAGTTCATTTGGGTGGTATTTATATGGGAATAATTACTCCCGGGGGTAGAAAATATTTTTTTCATACATACATATATGTATGTATATATATAGGAAGCCTTTTCTGTACTCTTGGGATACATACCCCCACCTTCACCTTCAGTATACCACTTAAACGAATGTGTTATACTCCTTTATCACTTTCAATATACTCCAATAATAATTCTAAGATACTACAATACGACATTGTTGAAAAAATTCATCAGAGACCTTTATTTTTTTTACTATATACCTTTTCCATATGTAAAAAGAGTATATAAATAAATTATGCTATACAGGGTGGACTTTGATGAAATTTTTCATGGAACTCACTTTGGAGTATCAGTATTAGAGTATACTCAAAAGGATAAAGAGGTATAATAACATCATTTAAGCGGTATATTGGCAGTGGGAGTGTGTGTGTGTGTGTGTGTGTGTGTGTGTATAGACACACTTGGGGCACCATGGAGCCTGGGCTCCATGATTCAAAACGGGTATTTCCCCTATGCATTGCATACGAAATTTTTTGAAACTTTTAGGATGTTGAGTTTAACTAGTTTACTAACTAGTCAAAAAAGTTTGAACTGAAATTTGAACTAGAGTTTTCTTTTTTGATGATAGTTTGATTGTAGGTATGTGCTGATTTTATATACAAGTCAGCAAAGCATGCAATATAAATTCGTTCAAAAACTTTGAATACGAGTATATTTTTTTCAAAGGTATGTGTTTGGCTTCAATTGTTATAGATGGGTATATACCATAAAATTGAAATTTTCGCAAAATATACCCGAATTCGGCTTGAATTCGCTCATTTGAAATCACGGTACAGCTATTCTACGCATTGGTCATAACCCCAGTTCGTGTGTTGCGAAGCGCATCAAAACCATTCACGTATTCGGTAGTAAACCACGAATAATTAACTTGGCCAACCAACTAATAAATGTGTTTCCTCGTTTATACATAAATCTGTTTTTCTTTATTTTAGTCATAACTTTTTATTGGCAGCTCCGATTTACGAACAAATTTCACTGACGACGAGAGGAGTAGCATGATATAGTCTCGTTAATAAACGCCACATAAATCAAATTTTGCTGCCACAATGAACATCAATTTACTACTGTATGATAGTAAAATATATATCTATGCATGGTAAAATTTATATGTGGATAGTAATCACGAATCCCTCATTTTACTATTTAATACACTAACGTTTACTATCTTATTTACTATATTTTACTATAGAAAAACGAATGAAGCTACTATTGAATCAGTACCGTGGCCAACCAACTAATAATAAATGTGTTTTCTTGTTTGTACATGTAGCTGTTTTTCTTTATTTTAGCCATAACTTTTTATTGACAGCTCTAATTTACGAACTAATTTCACCAATAGATTATTGACGACGAGAGACAACACGATATAAGTCTCGCTAATAAACTCGCATAAATCAAATTTTACTGCCAAAATGAACATCAATTTACTGCTGCATATTAGGAAAATATATATCTATGGATAGTAAAATCAATATATATGGATAGTAAGAATCTCACATTTAACTATTTAATACATTAACGTTTAGTATCTTATTTACTACATTTTATTATATAACACCGAATGAAGCTACTATTGAATCAATATTGTGGCAAACGAACTAATAAATATATTTCCTAGTTTGCACATGAATCTGTTTTCTTTATTTTAGCCATAACTTTTTATTGGTCGCTCCAATTCACGAACAAATTTCACCAGTAGATTATTGATGACAAGAGGAACAGAATGATATAAGTCTTACTAATAAATGTCGCATAAATCAAATTTTACTTCCAAAATGAACATCAATTTACTACTGCATGATAGTAAAATATATAAAGATGGATAATAATCATGAATCCCTCATTTTACTATTTAATACACTAACGTTTAGTATCTTATTTACTACATTTTACTATAGAACACCAAATGAAGCTACTACTGAATCAGTACCGTGGCCAACCAACTAATAAATGTGTTTCTCAGTTTGTACATGACTATGTTTTTTCTTTATTTTAGCCATAACTTTTTATTGGCACCTTCGATTCACAAACAAATTTCACTAGTCGATTACTAACGACGAGAGGAACAGCACGATATAAGTCTCGCAAATAACATCACATAAATCAAATTTTACTGCCAAAATGAACATCAATTTACTATTGCATGATAAGTAAATTCTATATATATGGATAGTGAAATACACACACATGTATAGTAAATCAGTTACCAGCTAGCAAAATTATTGTTTATTAACGAGACTTATATCATTCTGTTCCTCTCGTCATCAGTAAGCTACTGGTGAAAACCATTTGTAAATAGAAGCTACCAATAAAATAAAGAAAAAAATATTCATGAACAAACAAGAAAAAGCATTTACTAGTTGGTTACCAGCAACTGATAGGTTTAGTCGGTCTGCTTTAACACGGCTCGGTTGGTCTACAGTTGGCGCATAGTCTATGCGCAGTTGTAGAATAGCATCTATACACACACACATAGGGCACCGTGATCCAAAAATGGGTATTCCCCTATGTATTGCGTGCGAATTTTTTCAAAAAATTTAGGATGTTGAGTTTAACCAATTTACTAATTAGTTCAAACTGATTCAAATTAGAGTTTCCTTTTTTTTATGATTGTTTGATTGCAGGTATGTGGTGATTTTATATATAAATCAACAAAGCATGTGATCTAAATTTGTTCAAAATCTTTGAATTCGAGTATATTTTTTCAAAGTTATGTGTTTCATTTGAATTGTTATAGATGGGTATATACCCTAAAACTAAAATTGAAAAATATACCTAAATTTGACTAGAATTCGCGCATTTGAAATCATGGTGCCCACTGTCCAGGCACCATGGTGCCCCATTTCATGTGTACATATGTGTGTGTGTGTGTGTGTGTGTGTGTGTGTGTACAGTGGCGGTACTAGGGGGGTGCCGGGTATGCCCCGGCACCCCCAAAAAATTTAGAAACACTAATATATATATATATATATATATATTCAAAAGGTTAAATTTGTTGATGAATTTATTTTGATTTTTATAGTTTGAGATTTTTAAAACCTTAGAACTATTTATATTACTTTTAGCAAATTTTAAATATATATGTTATATTTATGATATTACAAAATGATTATACAAGACTATAGATTTATATGTATGAAGTGTGCATATCAAGGGATTACAATACCATTTTGAGCTCGAAAATCGCCACTGCTCATCACCGATTTTCGTCGAAAATCGGTAGAAACTGAATGGTTTCGAAATCAAACTCTTAGAACTCGGCGGTAAAAAAAAAATGAAAAATGGCTAATTTGGCCGATTTTCGACTGGTTTTCTTTGAAACTTCGGCAAACTAAGCGAAACAATTTGGAAACCGATTTTTGATTGATTTTCGAGCAATTTTCACCAATTTTCGAGTGGTTTACGTCGTATAAAATTTTATGAATTTTTTGAATTGGACCGGTTTATCAACCGGTATAGTTTATCGAGCCAGCTCGATACGATCGAAAATCATGATTTTTGTTAATATTTGAAACTATGTGCACAACCATCAAAATTTTTCTAGTTCCGCCACTGTGTATGTACATATAATATATGAAGCCTTTTCTATACTCTTGGGGGTACATACTCCCACCTCCAACATACCAAATAAATGAAGGTGTTATACACCTTTATCACTTTCGCTACATTGCAATAATAATTCTAAGATACTCCAATGCGACATGGTTAAAAAAATTTATCGGAGCCCTTTATTTTTTGCTATATACCTTTTTGGCTTTTTCCATGTGTAAGAGATGTACATAAACAAATTATTCTACAAAGAGTGGACTTTGGGGGGGAAAAAATCGTGGAACTCACTTTAGAGTATCTTATAATTAATATTAGAGTATACTCGAAAGGATAAACATGTATAGCAATATCATTTAAGGGGTATATTGAGAGTGGGAGTATGTACTCCCAGGAGTATGAAATCATTCATGTGTGTGTGTGTGTGTGTGTGCAAATATTCGTATTGCTAAATTTATGGAACTGACGAAAGACAAATTCTATAATTTTTGTCCATCCACCATCTGGTTAAGTTATATAGAACAAACCATGCTCCTGGTAAGTGCCACTGCCTCATTGATTGTGTAGCCAACAGCTGCCGGATCTCCCTCTGTTCGAAGGAAGTCGCGCTCAGCTACGCTTTCTGCATGTGTCCTCTTGCCTATAAGCAGGAAAGACAGGTTGTCATATCATCACAATAGAAGCTAAACTAAACCAACAGAGCAAAAAAGAAATAATGTACCATCTTGTTGCCCGTGACAAGATTGAAACCCCAAAATATCTCCATCTAATGTGAACCTACACAACCTGATCCGCTCCACTCTCTCACTCCATACCTTCCAAGAGTGTCCATTATGCTCATCAACCGTCAACCAGCCGCCTGGAGTAGCCCTTGCGGTTTTCCCTGGCCCTGAAATGTCCCCAACTTTATCCTTCCCCCCACCTTTCCTGCCACCAGACTTCTCCTTCCCCCGCCGCCTCAGCATCTCCACCAATGCAGGGTCCATCCTATTCAAAATATCTGCCTGTGCCTCTGCGATCTCCCCTGCCGACATCCCCGCCAGCCTAGCCATGTTCTCTACATTTATCTCCGATGCAAGCGATGGCTCCCCACCATCCAATTGCATACCCTCTCTCTGCAATTTCGCATCCCCAACTCCACCCGCCTTCATCGAATCATCCCACGCATCAACCTGCTTCATCCGCTTCATTGATGCCACATCAGAAATCAAAGCCGCAGCACCCAATTCTTCCCTAGCATTTCGACTGTCCAGTAACATGCCGTCTCCCCCCAACCCCCTCTCCCCCACCGCACCATCCACCTCTGAAGCCACAACGCCGGGATCAATTTTCTGCGCGTTTTGTTTCCTTGACTGCAAAGGCTTCGCCTGCCTCCGCTTGGGAGGCACGTCGTCAGCGACGAACTCTCGCCACCGGCTGAAATCCATGCCCTTCTTCTCCTTCCTCCTCACCGGGCCGGCCGTGGCGGCCACCGGCTGGTAGTCCGTCTCGTCCACGTCCTCGTCCCCCTCAGCCTTGCCAGCATCCTTCGCAGCAGGATTCCAGTGCTGCGGAAGAGCAGTTAGTCAGTCGGAGAGTACAATAGTCGAATCGAACGGGAGCGGGTTTAGGTCTAGGGTTTTTTTTTTTTTTTTTTTTTTTTGGGGAGGGGGCCGCGGCGGCGTCCGGGGCCATGGGAGCGGTGGCGAGCGACGGGGAAGGGGAGGACGGTGGGGAGTGGCGCGGAGGAGGGCACGGCGGCGGAGAAGTCCTTCTCAACGATGGCGCCGACGAGGTGAGAGGGAGACGCCGCCGCTGCCATGGCGGGGGGAGGCGGCGCGGGGTCGAAGGGCTCCTCCACCACCTTGCGGCGCGCGGGGCGGGCGCCCGGCTGGTGCTTCCGCTTCGCCGCGTCGTTCATTGGGGAGCTTGGGGTTTGCAAGTGTACTGGAGCGCAGCGTGGTGATCGGCGAGGATGGTTTAATTGGTTTTGATTCGGTGGGTGCTGTGTCTACGAGACTACGACTCGATCGGCCCACGAGTCCACGACCATGTGCAGCTGAGTAGCGCGCTGTGTAGACAGAGCAGCGATTTCCAAATGAATGGTGATTTTCATAATAGCAAAGATCAAACCGAAAATCGTTAAAAGTCAAATAGTTTTAAAAACCAAAATCTTTTGAAAAAAATTTAAAAATCGATGATTTTTTATGAAAAATCGACAGACTTGTTGAATTTTTTTCCAATCAATTTTTGTAGCGATTTTTGACGAAAATCGAGCGATTTCCACTGATTATCGACTGGTTTATGACAAATAAATTTTTTCTAATTTTTAAATTGGACCGGTTTATCGACCGGTTTTAGAAGCTGAATCGTGTCGATAAGGATGAAAATCGCAAAATTCGAGTGACTTACGTCAATTTTGTGAACCATGAGTGATAACGACATCAACCTCAAAGATACCACCGTTGCCACTACTTCCTTTCCGACTGCACCATTTTCATCACCTACACTCGACACTGCGACATCTTCGTCGCCAAAGGGCTTTAATCCGGAAGCTCAGCCTTTCAAGCCCATAATAAAGGACCAGCGCCTCAAGCACGTATCTCGAGGATGGCCCACGCACCAAGAAAGCCCCACATGGAAACCCAAGATGCCAAAAAGGTCGGGCATCCTGCTACACGCCAACTTCAAACGGGTATAATTCGGGCTCTCAGACTCCGTTTTCGACGTGTGATAACCCGTTGGAAAGCTTACGAGATAAGCTTTCCAATGGATCCAGCCCCATGTCCAAAATAGCTCTAGATCGACGGAAAAACGCAGAAGAGTGCCACGAGCCAAATCTGTTAAATGCTGCATCACCGTATTTTTTTTTGCCTATGGCCCATGTATGGTAGGGTTGCGTGATGGCCAACCCTAGGGTGGTGGCCAGCCCTATTTTGGGCGCCCCAAGTCTGGTCTCCACCCTGTATAATGCCCCCGCCGCCATACGTTATTATTTAGGTTTTGCTGTGTTTGGTAGACCCCCTTGTACATCCCTCTTCGTGCTTGCGCGTGTCGACTAGACCGTCCGAGATGAGAAACACAACCTCACCTTTTTTATTCGTGAGTTTTATTGGTATCAAAATTTCAGATTGCTTCCTTACTTTGTTCTTGCAAGTTTCTCGATTGCTAGCAGAAATAAGGATCCATTATGTTTAGGTGTGGTTGATCGACCTGCGTTGGTTGCGTTGTGATTGCCTGTTCCTTTTCCTCGCTGGTTGAAAGCCAAGATCATGAGTTCATCAACACCCCAAATTGACGTATCATTCTCATCAAAGGATCGGGAACCCCCGTGTGCGCATCAACGAGACATAGTAGTTTTACCGGAAGGCAAGCTTGAGGTCAAAGGCGAGAATTAGGAGGCCTTCGCCTGATAAATTTCAATACTTTTTTCTACTATTTAAAAAGTGAAATTGCTGACTCGATGATGTTCTTACCCAATATTTGGTGAGAACGTTTTGTACTATTTTAAATTAGAAAAGTTTTAACTTGAACATTTTTAAATATGAAATTTTCTAATTAGAAAATTTCAATTTATGTATTTTTTAAATAATTATCAAATTAGAAAAGTTTCAACTCAAAGTTTTTCAAATAAAAAAGTTTCAAATTAGAAAGTTTTATATCAAAAAATTCAACTCAAAATGCTTTAAATCGAAAAATTTCAAATTAGAAAGTTTCAAATTGAAAATTTTCAAATAAAAAAAATTAGTTCGAAAACTTTTAGTTCAAAAAGTTTCTACTAAAAAAAGTTTTGATTTAAAATTTAACTCAAAATTTTTAACTTAAAAATTTTCAAATTGGAAAGTTGCAACTCGAAAAATTTTAAATAAAAAAATTTCTAATTCTAAACTTTTAACTCAAAAGGGTTGAACTTGAAAAATTCAAATAAAAAAGTGTCAACTCCGAAGACATTCAACAAAAAAATTTGTTTCGAAAAGTTTTGACTAAAAACCTTTTAAAAAATGGTTAAAAATACTTATTTTCAAACTTTTGGGGGGATGTGAAAGAGGGTGGAGAGGTGCTTCTATGTTTTTTTTTAAGATACGCAAATTTTAAAGCATAAATGAATGGTATATGATGATTACTTAACCATTCGTTTGCTTCAAGATTTATGCAATTTGCAGTAAGAGGAAATTCATAGAAGCACTGCCCAAGAGGGGAATGAAGGAGGTGCCCCCACTTGTCACAAAGAGAGAGCATTTAATAGGGAAGGGAAGTGGTGGTGTCACTTTGTCATAATGAGAAGAAGTCCTCACGAATGCCTTCGAGTTGGCAATTCCCTTAAATTTTTTAGTTTGAAGGTAGTCTCAAACTGATCATACCCTTTTAAAAGAAGCAACCGATGAGTCCTTAACAAACTATAAGTCAAAAGAAATGGAAAAATGGCAAAGTTTCTGTCTATAGCAAACTTCCTTTTACTCCAACTGGTTTTGAGTTTAGACTTTGAAGTTGAAAGGATGATGGAGCTGTTTGGTAGAAGTCCGAAACCGGCGGCAGCAGAGTTTGGCAGAAAAATTCGCCACCCGAAGAACACCACTTCTCTAAGGCGTAGGGGCTCGGCATCCGGGGCGAACATGGAGGCGCCCGCGGTTATGTTCAGAGAGAGCCTAGTGGCAACCTCCTCCTCGACCAGACGACGATGGGAGAAGCAGGAGCCATCGGTAGCGGGAAAGTATCAGAGCGCGTCGGCAAAGAAGAAGAAACAGGCTCTGAAGCGGAAAGGAAAGTAGAAAGAGGTTGAACCGCTCCCCCTCAGTCGACCTCTTATAAGGCTGCGAGGGAGCCTTCGGCGGGAAAACCGAAGGGGCGCGGCGGTTCGAAAAACGAAAGTTCAAAAGCCCCATTAAAAAGGCACACCCCAAGGATCGTGCGGCAGTTGCCAGGCGGGAATAACTGCGCACACCGCCTTGAGAACCGGAAGAAGCCAGAAGGTCCCTTGAAGACTGCGGGGCGTGCAGGTTTGTTAATGGTCCCACCCAGGAGACTAAACGGTTTCCCAAGGGGCATCTAAGAGAAGGAAAACAAGAAGAGGGTAGGCCAAAAAGCGCTCCTGGTGGGCCCGGGGGCTACTGTCGGCGTATTTTACGCCAGGGTCCCCACTCCCCCGCAGTAAAAGAGACCACCGGGCGGGCAGGGTGCGTCCGGCCGCTCCCCGGCATGGTCGCCCCGGTGGACAGGTGGCGACCAGGCCACACCACCGGGGGCCCAAGAAGGTGGTCGCCCAGTGGACAGGTGGCGACCAGGCCACACCGCTGGGCGCCTAGGAAGGTGGTCGCCCAAGGGGCGCGTGGCAGGCAGACCACGCCCTCGGGTGACCAGCAAGGTGGTCGCCCACCAGGCGGTGGCGTCTGAGCCACTCTCTGGCGTCCACCCCGAGGTTGCGGCGCCTAGGTCAAGGGCATTTAATGCGGTCGTGCGCATTAAATATAAAGCGTGAAAGAATGCGACATGGCGGCGCATCTTCCCAGGCGAGCATTAATGGTGTATGACACCACGATAGCACCTTACCCCACGGCGGAGCAGGTAGCGTTAGCGGACGTAAGGCGGCGAGGAGTGCCAGTTGCGGCGGGTGATAATGAGATGTAAACGAGAGACTTGCGCATTAAATGCGCCCTTGTCGATGTAATAATGGTGGCTTGCGGTGTAAGCCTCCCATGCGCCAGTGAGCCCAAGTATAAAAGGGCCAGGGTGCATGGGAAGAAAGGGTTAACCGGGAGGTTTCATACTCTCAACGAAGAACCCAAGCAATACCAAGAACAAGAGAGTAGGGTCACATTTTCTTGGAGGGCCGAACACAGGGCAAACCCTAGCGTCCCCATTCCTCTGAGCTCCACCGTCATCCCGTCCATCTTCCTTCCTTCGGCGATCACATCTAAAGCCCCCCTGTTAGAACCTTATAAGCACCCGATCCGGAGGTGCCTGTTGGCTAGAACGCTGACAGTGGAGCAAAAGGATATCTATGATAATTATATGGATGAGGACATGATGGTATAATATGGGAGACAAATAACGTGCCTTCAACTGACAAATTTGAGAAAAATTTTCTAGCGATACCAGTGAACATAACACTACTCTTGTGTCCACCTTGGAGGTGGAATGTGCTACATTGTTCTTGTGGTCATATATATTGTGATTCTCAACTATGTTCTTGTGGAATTTTCCGCTTTTGTTTTAAAATATCCGTTCCGTTCGATTCGCGATTCGTTTCGTCACTATCCGTTTAAAGTATCCGTTTAGGGTTTCCGATTTCGTTTAATTCTACGGTAAAAAATGTGGAAAGCGGAAGCGAACGATCATTCAAGCCGGATTTCGTCTTAGTTTTCATCCCTACCTATGTGTTACCAACTTTGGTAAGAATCTTTTTCATTGCATACTTATTTCATTTTGTTGCCAAAGTTAGGCCAAAACTTGGGCCAACAATTTTCATGACCAAATTTTGGTAATGGCAAAATTTAGCACACATTGGTAAGGTTGGCATATGGCATGAACCAAACATGCTCGATATAATATCACTTATACCATCTTAAATTTGTCGGGAACTCTTTTTCTTTATTTGGTATTCAAACCAAAATACTTTACTTTTTTTTTGTTGATTTGGCATTCAAACCAAAATATTTTGCATGACTTGAATCCCAATCATGATTGCCACTACTTAGGAACCCTTTTGGTTCTTATGCATAGCCTGCTCATGGGCAAGAGATTTATAGACCGGGCAATTGATTGTCATCTGCAAAGTATAATGCTTCTAACATAATGGCCAAAAGTTTTGTTATTTGTTTAACAAGCCAGACATTGCTAGCAATATTTTCATTAATCTATACAACTACTACAATATCAGTCACTTTAAAACTAAAATGCCTTTGAATTCTGCATAAAACACTTCAATTACTCTAAGATATTTTGAGATACCATAATATGTTCTAAACATAATAACCAGAAAGTACAATGTTTTTAATATTCATGACAATAGTTTTTTTTTAATTTTGAAGCCACATCTTTCTATGAATATTTTTATTGATCAATAATACTACTACAACCTACAAGTCTTGGATGGCTACAAATTTTGCAAGAAAAAAAATACTACAACCACTTCAAATTTTACAGAAAATACTTTAATTCCTCTAAAATGACAACAATTATAAATTTTATAGAAAACACTTTAATTCTTTCAAAGTTAAATTCCGACCGGAGCTACGTACAACCAGAGACAAGTAGAACAAAAAGGCCACCAAACCACCGAACCAAACCCAAAAGCGAAAACCAAAACAAATACCAAGATAGCGAGGAAAAAAAATGAAATAATTAATAATTTGCCACTTCAAACATTGACATTTTGATTATGATGCCACTTGAGCCAATGACATATGGGACCATCTGAGTCAATGAAATGTAGGTCCAATGGCAAATTTATGAAGTGTCAATGTTTGAAGTGGCAAATAATTAAATCTCCCAAAAAAAAAAATCCCCATTCTTCCTGTACAACGAGCAAACACGCGAGGCGAGAGAAAAAAAAATGGAGGCATGACCGCATGAGCACCTCCTCCTCCAGCTCCAGCTCCAGCTCCTGCCCCGATCCTCTCGAAACCCTAGCGGCCCCATCCCTCTCCTCGCCGGCGGGACTCTAGCTCGGCCGGTGGCGGCGGAGGAAGCGGAGGCGGAGGGTAGGGAAGGAAGTGGCGTAGCGGCGACGATGCCGTCGCACGCGGATCTGGACCGGCAGATCTCGCAGCTGCGGGAGTGCAAGTTCCTGCCGGAGGCGGAGGTCAAGGGGCTGTGCGAGCAGGCGAAGGCGATCCTCATGGAGGAGTGGAACGTGCAGCCCGTGCGCTGCCCCGTCACCGTCTGCGGCGACATCCATGGCCAGTTCTACGACCTCATCGAGCTCTTCCGCATCGGTGGCGACGCCCCCGACACCAACTACCTCTTCATGGGCGACTACGTCGGTAGGTTCCCGCTGCTCTGGCCTTCTTCGCCTCACACGCCACGTGTTGTTCCGGTCGATCTGTGGATTCGGCGATGTGTTTCGATCTGACACTTAGAGAGCGCGAGGGATTGGTGAATTCGCTAGATCCTGCTACGTTGTTCGGGCTTCTTGGGGTTTTGGAGCCTGTGGGGTGGAATTGCTAATAGATTGGTTATGTGATCATGTTTTTTTCTAACTGTTGCTTCATAGATTGCTAGAATTGTTTCCTGATTTTAGTTTTTGTTCAGTTGATTACACGAGTAGAGACTTTCTGGATTAGGTATGTTAACGGCGTAGACATTTAGTGGAGTAGGAATTGCTATTTACCATATTTTTCTGATGTACTCGAATAGATCTCCTTGAAGCCTTGGAGTACGTATTCCTTATGGTGATGGAATGATAGTGGCTTAGAGAGGCGAAGTAATGTTTTTGGTTGCTTATTTAAAAAGTTAATAGTTGCCGGGAAAATTGAAAATGTGCATGAACTTTGGTTTCAATGGAATATATTGTTTGCTGTATACTAGTAGACCAACAAATAAGGATTTTGTATTTATTCTTGTCTGCTTGGTTCTGCTGGTGTATTGGTTAGCTAATCGTACATGACAAGCATTCTCAAAAATGTCAAAATTGATGTCAGCATGGCTATATGTTGTAAGAATCATAACCATGCGCATGCTTCTGATGTATTAATATGAAATTTGTGTGCATCTCAACGCAAATATGAGTTAGACAAACAAGACACCGTTCAATTAAACTTTGTTGAGAACTATGAGTACTGTGTGGTTTATTAGAGCTTGTGGCAGGAAATGCTATTTTTTCATGAAAGTTGTTGAGTGAGCTGTTTTTCTTTCTATCTATAATTTCTTTTTCTTTGGAACATGTTTACTTGTTTCTATATGATAATTGAATTGATTTTTTGAGCATTTTCTGCAGACCGTGGCTACTATTCAGTGGAGACTGTTACATTATTAGTGGCTCTAAAAGTCCGTTTTAGAGACAGAATCACAATATTGCGAGGAAACCATGAGAGCAGACAAATCACTCAAGTGTGAGTTTCCATTCCTTCAATCTGAAAAAACTTTACAGTAGCTAATTGCTAATTTAAGCTTAGTACTTCTGTATTGCAATTATTGCAAAGCATATGGGCATTATCTCGTAAATCTCTCCAAAATAATTCAAGCTAGAAATAGATTTTTTCCAGGACAAGAGTACTTTGTGGTACAAAAGGCACCAACAAGTTTCTGCTGTTAGAAGATTAGGACATGTGTTATCTCGGTATCTCCTGGCTGTGACTCTTTACTTTTTCATAATACTTGACCCCCCTAAAACCTCTTGGCCTTCTTCAGTTTGATTTACCTGGCTAGTTTTATTCATGATGCTTGTCTAAATCTAAATGTATTTCTTCCGTGCTGAAACACAACAGGATGCTTGCGTTTTTTAATTAGAAATTTATTTTTGGACTAGATTTGTGGTCACCTAATTGCTGGAAGGTTGATGCAATTTATGACACAAAATTTATAGATTTGTTTTTTGCGTTGTTATCTTGAACTCCATGACCTTGTATCGCTTTGATCTTTCGTTTTGACATTCAACTTCTATAAGTTTAAAATAGCCACTGATAAGGGTGAGATTATTGCCAAGTATCCTTGTTGGAGACTGATAATATGTTGAAATGGCGTGCATGCTGTCAGACAGATTCCAGTAAGTACTACTTGCTGAAGCTGATCTGTTAAGTTTAGTTTTTTTTTTTTGGTGATGGACTGATCGTTTAGGGCCTTTTTTCCTTGCTAACCTTAAGATTGTCCAGTTATCTAGCTTATTGGGGCTATAAAATCTAGCTAGCTTATTGGAATCTCAATGGGAGGAGAGGCAGCCGATAGAGCTGAGCTGGGATCATTATGACATGGTTTCAATCAAATGGTAGAAATTAATAATGTATAGTTTGGGGCATTTGGTTGGTTTGGGCTCAAAACATTCCACAACCAACGGAACTCCGAACTTCCGAATTGCATGGAAAAAGCCTGAAGGCGATTTATTTTCTGAACTGACTGTCCCAAATGGCATAAATCATTTTTTGTGGTTTGGAGATTCAGCTTTCGTTCTCACCCCTAGTTGCACTTAATGAAAAGGACATGTGACAGACACATTTGCTTTTCTCTTCGACTCCAACTCAAAACAGCAAGGTATCTAGTTTATATACTGTAGTATATGTATAGGTTAGTATGGCCCAAGTGGCTCATCTAGTCTTGGGTTGGCCTGTGTGGCACATGATCTTGTATTTACACCTCATTGCTTATGGAATAAAGTGTACTCACTGTAGTTTTTAGCTCTAACATGATATCGTGATAGGCTTAAGGCTGCTTGACCTGGTCCCTTGATATATGTAATTCTGGTTACGCTTTGTAGAAGCATGAAATTGTGGGGAAGCTAGTATTATTTAATTTTGACATTGTAAAATTTTGTTAGTTTTAGAATGTGACATGCTAAGACCCACAGCAACAGTTTTGAGTGAGATATTTTCATGGATGTGGTTGTTTGACAGTTTTTTATTCATATTCTTTTCTTGTTTTGTCCTATTTTTGAAATATATTACAAATATCCATAATAGATTTGTCTTTGAATTCAACCCTTACCCAAAGATTCCTGCCTGCAATCACATCCTCCACGTGTTTGGTTTTTTTATTAGGTAGCTTCCATCCAACCCTGCTCCACTACCATCCCAATGTTTAATTTATGCTGATAGTTTTGTCCTGGTGCTATACATTATGAATTGTATCTATAAGGTTATTACAATTTTGTGGAAAGAACTAGAGATGTTGAATATACATATCCTCTGTTTTAGGGCAGCTATTGGCTCAGTGAGATGCTAAACGCAGATGCTGTAGCCTCTTCACCAGTTATTGTTAATTAATTCTTTTCGTTACATAAGTATAGCTACATAATAAATATATGTTCATTTCCTTTGTCATATAAAGCTAGCATCTTCAGTTTCATCTGTTATATACTTATATTTGAACAAAATTACTTGGGGGGAAGTTGTTAAGGCATATATTGCCTTATATAGGCTTTCCTTTTGTACCCTCATGTACTATATATATTATGGCCTATTGACCTCATATTGTATACAAGTGCTATTCATAACATGGTGTCAGAGCAAGGTTAGAGTTAGGGTTTTCACCGACATTGCACTTGTGCCATCCCTAGCCGTCACCTCGTTCTTTCGCTATCGCTGCCCCCGGGTGGAGAAATCTCCACTCCCGGGGGTGGCCACCTCATAGTCGTTGGCCTTCGATTTGTTGTCCTCGACGGAGCCCTCGTTCGTTGATGGGGATGACTTCCTCTTTTCGGCCTACTCCGTCTGCTGCGGGTTGATGTCGTCCTCGTCCAAGGAGTTGCGCTTAAAGGCGAAGGTGCCGCCCTGGGCGGCTATGTGGTTGGCGTAGAGGCGGTACTCCTCCTTGAGGCGGTGCAACTCCTTGACGCCGGCCAACGCCGCCTCCTTGACGTCGGCTCCACTGCGCTGCCTCTGCTCCACCTCGGAGGAAGAGGCGTGTACCACCTCCCACCAGCCCGTGATCGTCGAAAATGAATAGAGAGGAAATTGAATTAGAAAGAAGGGGATGAATTGGTTACTTGGCAGCTTGACTTGCTCTCGCCTTTACTAGGCTAGCTTTTGCTATATGTGATAAGGAAAATGGGAAGAATTGGGAGTGCTTCGCTCTTTAAAGGAGTTTTGCGTGATAGAAAGGTTTGCATTATATCTGATCGATTCTCTGGGAATAAGGAGTGCGCAGGGTATTTTTTTCTCCGGATGATGGTCATGCTCACCTTTGGTGCTTGCGCCACATAAAGGCTAATCTAAAGAAGGCAGGGTTTACTAAGTGTTTTTGAACAAGTTCAATGAGATTCTTCTGTCCAATAGCCCCTCACTCTCATCAGCTGTACGCTTTACATTACGAAATTAGATAGCGAATGTCAGTCTTCAGAAGCGTAACAGAAATAGAAAAACCTATTTGAATTCCCAAGCCACTTTCCAAGCCTGGATGAGATCTAGGTTCCGGATATTCCAAATTTGATAGTTGGGAAGTCTATTCTATCGCGATGCACCGCCTCTAACTCCCGCCGGCCCGCCGGCTCGTGACGCGTCGTCTCCGGCTCCCGTCAACCCACGGTCGCTGCTCCTCCGCAGGCGTCGTTGCCTCCAAACCTTGAGTTTACGATTGGATTTCAATAGCATCCCACAAACGGTTTTTAATCGGCTCGGCAGCTTGGCTCGACGGCTTGGCTTTGTTGGTGGCTTTCCTTTGTCGGCTTGACTTTGATTTCGGCTTATTCCGTCGGCTTGGCTTAGCTTCGGCTCATTTCCATCGTCTCGACCCGGCTTCTGTTTCGGCTCTACTCCAGCTTGGCTCATTCGTTGGCTCTCGGTCGGCTCGGCTCCTTCATCGGCTTTGCTCTTTCGTCGTTTTGGCTCCTTTGTTGGCTCAGGTTGGCTCATTTCATCGGCTCGGCTCCTTCGTCAATGCCTTTCGGCTCCTTTATCGGGTCAGGTCAGCTCATTTCATCGGCTCGGCACTTTCGTTGGCTTTCCTTCGTCGACGTGTCGCGGCTCCGATCTAGTCTTCCTAGTTATCCTTCGAGTATTTTCTTTCTCAGGTTCGTTGCTTTCGTGGCGTCCATCCAAGTCATTAGCGTTTATCTTTGAGTTCGTCTAAGCCATGCAAGTTCACAAATTCCTTTTGCATGGCAGCAGTCGCCACTCCTCTTTTTGAGCCGTTGCAGATCGTAGAAGTCTTTATAAGGCTGCCGCATTTCTTCCGCACTGCGCCTCTACCGCGCTTTTAGTGCACTGCATCGCCGCCATCTTGGGCTTCGATATGCGTCGCCATGCTTTTATATATCCCTCTTTGGATTTATTTGACAGCTCTATTTGTGTTGTTTTCATCATCTTCTTTGTCGTGCTATTGTGGTTGACTTTGCTCCTCCAGTCCTCCTTTCTCAGCCCTTGCACTTTGTGCTTTATCAACTGACGCATGACCCTGGTGGGAGATCTTTGACGCATTGTCCAGGAGCTAGATTCTACGACGACAACTTCAAGACTAGGACTTTGGATTTTCCCTATTTTAGTGTCAACCCTTCCAAATGATATGCTATTGCATACGCCTTGCTTTTTTGTGGGGGTGAGGGGGGGGGATGTTAAGGCATATATTGCTTTATATAGGCTTTCCTTTTGTACCCTCATGTACTCTATATATTCTGACCTATTGCCCTCATATTGTAAACAAGTGCTATTCATAACAAATGTTTCCAGTGGAAACTCCCTTGCAGGCCATTGCATGGGATTTGTCATATAAGTATAGCTACAGAATAAATATATGTTCATTTCCTTTGTCAGAATATAAACCTAGCATCTTCGTTTTCATGTGTTATATATACCTCTATTTGAACAAAATTAGTTGGGGGGGAGTATCTAGTGGAAACCCTTCTTCTGGTTTTCACATGTTAACTCCTATGTAGGCCATTGCATAAGATTTGTTTGGATGATATTCAGATTTAGGTGGCCCACGTGGCCACATGTGGTAAGTTTAGCGGTTAATGGCCAAAGAAGTGTTGGCGGTTTGCACTGGATTATTTCCCTAGAATGTGCTGAATTATGTGAATAACTTGATACTAGCTTACCGCCGTAAACCCTCGTAAAAATTGGGTAATGGTTGAATATACTTTATAATGGTCATATCATGGCATAAAAGTGTATTTTGGCTGAGATGTTTTGTTGCATCGGGCTACTTTGTGGAATGCAAGCACACCTGTAGTGCTAGGGTGTTCTTGACATGGACTGTTTGGCAACAGGTATGGCTTCTATGATGAATGCTTAAGGAAGTACGGAAATGCAAATGTTTGGAAGTACTTCACGGACTTGTTTGATTATTTGCCTCTCACAGCTCTTATAGAAAACCAGGTTTGTTCTTTTCTCCAAATGGTTGGTCTATTAATATGGACATTGAGTTTAGTTTCATCTATACCTGATGAAAGAGGAAAGTTCCATTTTGTAGATCTTTTGCCTGCATGGTGGTCTCTCTCCATCATTGGATACGTTGGATAACATTCGTGCTCTTGATCGCATACAAGAGGTATGCAACATTTTACTATGACCTCTGAACTAGCACCTAATTGTGTGTCATTTTACACCTCAACTCTGTCGATTTGAGACGACTCCATTGACTCATGAACTGGAGTTAAGGCTCTTGTTTTTTGGGAAGGTTCATGATAGCTTGAGAATAAATCACTGAAGCTATATGTAGATATAGCAGATCAGGTCCACAGGACTTATATAGTTATTTTTAGCTATTTGTGTAGGCTTAGTAAGTAAGAAGAGTGTGTGCAGCTGTTTTGCCATTGGATGTGATTTAACCATTTATCTTGCATATGCACGTGTCACAGAGCCACAGGGCATCCTTCACAAAAATATCCATCCCATATGATAACTTGTTTATCGATATACAATATAGTATTCTGAGCAAAATTAGCTGATAACTTCATATACAAGGGTTGGTCTAAGAAGTTACAGTAGTGTGGTTTTGAGATTTTCTGATGTATAACTGGATATTTTACCATGATGCTATGGATACTGTGGGAAAAAAACCCAGAAATTAAGCTGACTAGAAGACCGAGATTCCAGAATTATTTGCTTAACTAATTGCGGTTTATGTGGTTTTCTAGTTTATGATCAGACAAACATTCTGCAAGCAAAACAGAATCTCATTGACACTATTTTCCAGTTCTGCATGATATTTTACTTGCTAGTTCGGTTTTAGTGATAAATAGACTCAATATTGAAACCTGCAATATGTTTGATATCCAATTTCTTTGTACAGTTTGTTCTTACGTCACATGAACTACAATTGACCCTCATTGGGCCTTTGGGGTATAAGAATCATTGCCCTTGTGTAGAATGATTTGTGCTGTATTCTGCAGACTTTGTTAGCTCGTGATTAATATTTTTGCTCTTTTATCTAAAATGGTTGTAGGTCCCTCATGAAGGACCCATGTGTGATCTTTTGTGGTCTGACCCAGATGACCGATGCGGGTGGGGAATTTCCCCAAGAGGGGCAGGATACACATTTGGGCAAGATATCGCACAGCAATTCAACCATACAAACGGTCTTAGCCTTATTTCAAGGGCCCACCAACTTGTGATGGAAGGGTACAATTGGTGCCAGGTTGGTATCCAGTGTGTTAGATTTCAGTCATCCTTCCCCCACTCAGTTCTGTAACTTCTGTTCATCAAATTGTTATTTGCATTTTAAATTTAGTATAAACCATTTTGATAAAATTTCTGGGACTCCTATCAGATAAGAATTTTTGTTGCTATAAATAAGGGATACTGAATCTAGTTATCATTTGATGTGAGATAATACCTGAACTTCTTTTTGTTATAGAAGTTTTAATAGCCCGTCGTGAACTGTTAAAACAACGATGACACTACAAATGATTTATCTATATATTACATATTGTACAACTTCAAAGGAAAAATGGATAAGGTGCAATGCTGCACTTATGAATTGTGGGAACGGAATGCTTTTGATGCTGGAAGAGTGATGATATCATGAAAAGGGTAATTGTGGAGATCAATGGTACATGAAGGATCTGGTCCATCTGGTTGGATTATTTACGATCAGGATCTGGTCCATCAGTCACATAATATACGATACAATTCTCTAAGAGAGCAGAACTTTGCTTGATTGGATGTCTGTTCTTTTTTAGTTCTGCACATTGATTTTTCCCTTCCAATCACGGGCATTTGAGCACCAAACTGAAAAAGTTTCACAGGAAACTTGAATAATGCTATGTTGATTGTCATGCAGGAAAAGAACGTTGTCACAGTGTTCAGCGCACCAAACTACTGTTACCGGTGCGGTAACATGGCTGCAATTCTTGAAATTGGTGAGAATATGGATCAAAACTTCCTCCAATTTGATCCAGCACCGCGGCAAATCGAGCCGGACACAACACGCAGGACCCCCGACTACTTTTTGTAATCGTGGTATTGATTTTTTTAACTTACTGCTGTTGATGCTCCCCTCGACCACAGCAGCGTCTGGATCTGTAGATCTTTGTCCTTAAAAAATGTGTTCCCTTGAGCCGAGTTGTACCTTTCTCATTCTTTTGTTTGGAGATTTTGTTGCTGCTTCTTAGAACTTCATAGAACATGTTAAAAGTACATGGCATTGGGATATTTTGTTGTACCTCCATTTTGTATTATTCCGAGACAGATAGAAGGGAAGCTGCAGTAGCATTGTCTCATAATATACTTTCGGTGTCTAGAAGATGCATGGCCTGATGATGTCCGCCCCATCGGAGCAGATTTACAACCAGCCAGGATGTTGTTCTGTTCTCTCATGTCTTGTGTTGTGTGAGTTGGTCAGGCTTTCTGGCAGCAGAGATGCCAAATGTGCCAAAGTTGCACGGTTGGCATCTCGGTTTGGCATCGTAGATTGCCAGCCAATAACTATGGCGAGTGTTTGTGCGAGGTGATTATCAATTTTTTTTTTAAAAAAAGTAAATGTTTGTACCCAAATTACTTTTATCGCCTTTTCTGTATCTAGTCTCACAGCACACAAATCACCTATAGCAACACGACAGATCTAGAATACAATCAATTAGATATGGTCATCATTTGGATGGTTACCGCAAGGCTTACCCAAGGTATCGCGGATGATTTTTTGCATGTTATTTTGTAGGCAGAAAAAGAAACTGTGGTAAAGCAGCTGAAAGCCTCAACTCGCCCAGCATCATGTGGCAAGTCAAACTTCGAGAATGAAACAAACAACAGGCTAGACACATGTAGCAGCACATGAAGACTATAGTTTACTCCATTACCGGACAAAGAAACGCTAAATTGTACTACTGGACAATGATCGATGAGGTAGTAGTTGAGTTGTAGACTCCTTTTGCTTTTAACACTCGGTAGTCGTCGCTAGTCAACCCGTTTTGCTTAGCAAAGGGCAGATCGGACAGGAGTGGGCCTGAATAGGACGGCTTGCTTTGGTACACGGTGATCTTTTTAAAAAAGTTATGAAAAGGTATAAAATTATGAAGGTTGAAGCTCACCTACTCGAAGGGGGAATGAACTACCAATAGTGGATTTGAGGTGGGTACTCAATTCGTAGAGCCGGTCCAAAGTGGTTTGGGCTTATCTCAACGTGGATTAGGGGAGACCGGCAAGTCTTCGAACACCACGGTAAAAAATATCATGTCTCCTTGTGGTTTGCATTCTATTCTTTATTTACATTCAAACAATTTATATTCATTGTACTATTATTGATTGCTTATCTCTAGAATTGGAAACTAGTGTTAGATACTTAGATTGTTGGTGCACTTAGTGAGCCTAGTTGATTTAGGATTTAATTGTCAAAAACTATAGTTTATCACTTCCGTATTATTTATTATCAAGATTTTGACATAGAGTTAATTAGGATGTGTTATTCATAAAGAGAATTTTTAAAACCGTCTATTAATCTCTCTCTAATTAGTATCCTCAACCTAATATACGCTCGCCGACCTCGGCCGCTGACCCTGCTCTTTGCTTGGCTCCTACCACCGCCGCCAAGGTAAGCACTGTGAGCCAAGACTTGTATGTAGTTGGACTCGAGATCTGTAAATTGTAATGATACTGCTAATTAGTTTCCAGGGTGACTTAAGAAAGCGAATTGTCTTGCTTCTTAGTCAAGAATTATGTTATTGCTAGTTGCAGTGCCATTTTTCATCCTGAAGTTTTCTGTCATGCAAATGGAAACATACCACTGTGTGTTATTACCATTCATTCCATCTATACCTATACTAATTAGACACTCTGAGAAAGTTCCCACGGTAACTAGAAAATATATGTTCATCTATCTACCGGGCCCGAGTTATAACGGCTTAGATTAAGGTCCTGTTTGGTAGAACTCCAGATCTCAGCTCTACCTTAGATCTGAAATTTATAGGCTAAAACAAAGTGAATTAAGTTTATGTTTTTATTCTAAAATGTAAACAAGATTATCCACCTAAACACACTTAGGCCCTGTTTGGCAATTTGGAACCGAGCTGTTTCTACTAGAATATGAGAGAAACCTAGCCAAACGGACTAAAACACGGAACGATTCTCCTCGAAACGTTTCTTATTTTTCCACGCCGTGGCTGAATCACCCTCTACCCCGTTTCTACTAGAATCTGGAACCGTACCAAACGGTTTCCAGACAGTGATTCAGATTCTACCTGAAACGTTTCTACCAAGAATCTAGAACCGTTTCCATTTCAACAGATCCACGGATCTGGTGGAGCTGGAGCTCTGCCAAACAAGACCTAAAAGAAAGAGTCTATGTCAAGTACAATCTAAATTAACTGAAATTCGAAATAAAAAAGGAAAAATTAGCAATTTGACTTCCATATGATTTCTAAAGTAAATCCATAAATAACTAAAATTTAAAATAATAGTTGAATAAAAATTAGCAAATTAAAACAAAGAGCTCATGTCAATTATAATCCAAATTAACTAAAATTCAGAATAAAAAAATACTCGAGTTATAACGGTTTAGATTAAAAGAAAAAATTCATAGCAAATACAATCTAAATTATAAAATCTGAAATAAACAATTAAGGAAAATCAGAAAAAATTAACTTCCATACGATTTCTAAAGTAAATCCATAAATAACTAAAATTTATAATAATGAAATAAAATTTAGCTAATTAAAACAAAAAGTTTATGTCAATTATAAGCCAAATTAACTAAAATTTGGAATAAAAATTATTTAAGTTATAACGGCTTAGATTAAAAGAAAGAGTTATTGTCAAGTACATTATAAATTAATTGAAATTCAGAATAAATAATTAAGTAAAATTAGAAAATTTGCTTCCATACTATTTCCAAAGTAAATATACAAATAGCTAAACTTTAGAATAATAATTAAATAAAAATTAGCTAATTAAACCAAAGAGTCTATGCCAATTATAGACCAAATTAACTAAAATTTAGGATAAAAATACCCAAATTATAACGGCATAAATTAAAAGAAAGAGTCTATGCCAAGTACAATCTAAATTAACTGAAATTTAGAACAAATAATTAATAAAAATTAGCAAATTGACTTCCATACTATTTATAAAGTAAATCCACAAATAACTATAATTTACAATAATAATTAAAAAAACAGCTAATTAAAACAAAAAGTCTGTGTCAACTACAAGCCAAATTTTGATAAACAGCTTATTGGGATAGATGTAGCTAAACCATGCCACCCCAGTAAAATTCAAAACAAAAATTACACTAGTTATAATAGCTTAATTTAAAAAAAAATTGTCTATGTCAAATACAATCTAAATTAACTAAAATTTAGAATAAAAAATTATTGAAAAATAGCAATTTGACTTCCATATGATTTCCAAAGTAAATCTATAAATAATAAACATTTAGAATAATAATTAAATGAAAACTATAAAATTAAAACAAAGAGTCTATGTTTCCTACTAATTTCGAAGTAAACACTATAAATAAAATTTAGAATAATAACAAATAAAAATATGCATTTTTATTCGATGTCATCCTAAAACTAAAAAAATCCACACCAAGTATGATAAAAAAATATGCAAATTCGGAATAAAAATTAAAGAAGTGATTAGAGATTTGATTTGTACAACCTCCAAAGTAACATCCATAATTAAAAAAGTTTAGAATAATAGTTAATTACTCTATCCAAGTTTGTAGGGCGCAGTTTCTCTTGGCACATAGACCAAGGTGATATTAAAAATGACTAGAATACCCTTAATTATTGTCTATAAAAACTATATAATACATGCATATAGAGGATATAAAGTAAAGCTAGATATTTGTTAGACGTATTTTCTCTTGGCACATACAATGTGACATTGATCACACTAATTTTTATTGGAATATTAAATATAACATATATTTATGAACAAGATCATTAAAAAATACAGACTATATTTTTTTGACGGAATGAGTCTTAGTCAATTACAAACCAAATGAACTAAGATTTAGAAAATTTTTTTAGCAATTTGATTTCTATACGAATTCGAAAGTAAATCCTAAAATAAATTTTGGAATAATAATAAATGAAATAGAAAATGGGTTTTTAAATATGAAAGAAAGATCCACCCAAAGTACGTTTAAAAAATATGCAAATTAGGGATAAATTAAAGGATGATTAATATTTGTTTCGTATGTGAATTAAAATGCTAAATTATAAAAATATTAAAATTCATAATAAAATCTATTACATGTACTAATTATAAACTACGAAAATAATTTCACATTAATCGAGAAAAAGAAAAGATTTAGCACCCATCTAACAGAACCAAGTTATAGTGGTTATCACGTACAAACCAAATTAATGAACCCCGGGTGACTTTATCTAAGAAGCTAGCTTGGGCATTCGCACGGGTGAACAACTAGTATATATAATGCTTCAAATGTGGATTGGGTCCATTTTAGCAGTAATGATTTTCCACTGTATACTCTACTTGGAAACATGATGTTTTGCTTAATGTAATGATTTTGCCATGTATCAACTTGGTCCCTATATGTGTCATTTCGTTGTTACAATTACATATTTGCTAATATGCATCATACTTATAGATGGAAAAATGACAGCCCTGAAACATTGCGTATGAGATGATTTTACAATGAAGGTTTCATTGATACTTGTATAGAAGATGTTGCAGCGAATAATAGGCCCTAGCAATGTTTGAATGCTAAAGGGTATCACAATCTTGTGATCAAGTTCAAAGAACACATAAGGAGAGAGAGTACATCCATAAACAATTGAGGAATCATCGGGATAGTTTGAAAAGGGACTATGCCAATTGAAAGACATTGGATCTCTATGCATCCGAGCTAGGGATTGATCCTAAGACTGGATCCATTAAGGAAAGCGATTCGTGGTGGGCTGATTAGATTAAGGCATGCGATCTTTAATATTGTTGTATGTGCATGTGAATAGAATAGTTCAGGGGCGGAGGAGCAGGTATGGCTGGGTATGGCACCTGCCATACCTGCTCTGTCACGTGGATCCTTAGTACTTTTAGCACATGTTCTGTCAGTAACACAAAATATTTATGAAATATTTACCCTGATGATTTCATGTGTGGATTTGAAAAATTATTTTAGCAAGATGTCCAGTAGATTGAACTCGAATACTTTGCTCCTTATATTCTCTGTATGAATTTTTTTGGCATTACGATATTGTTTAATATTCCATCCTACCGATTTTGCCGCATCATAATTTTACTCCGTCCTCCGCCACTATAATACACCTACTATCGAAATGAGAATAGGATGATATCCTATTACCTTATTTTAAAATTGATGTTAAGATTAGGATAGAAGATGCACACGTCCAAGGAACAATAACGGATAATAAAGGTACATAAAAATAATAATTTCGCCATATCAGAATTTTTTTCCGTCCTCCGCTACTGGAATAGTTGTAACCTACTAATGGAATTGTTCTAACTTTATTGTAGGCCATGCCACATTGTGGCAAGTTTAAGAAGGGACCCTCGCAGCATGAGGATAAACTTGATGTTATTTTTTTTATTATACAAGTTGTACCGATGAATATGTTCTTGTTCCTGGTGTAGAGGGTGCAACCCATGTGAACCTTGAAGATAATGAAGATGAAGGTGAGGATACTTAATATGAGGGTGATGAGGGAAGCACTATACCTAATAAGTCACCCAATGTGGATAGGTGCCGAAAGAACACAAGGTCCAAAAGAGCTGCCCATGACCCCACAAGTGGGAAGAAATCGAAGAAGTCATATAGAGATGTTCAATTGAAGCGGTTGGTGGATATTTTTGGCAAATCTTATGGTAACAATTTTTTTTGACTAATGCGCTGGCCCAATGATCGATCCTACTAGGCAATAAATCTCTACGACGATTGATTTAGTCATTGAGACTGGAGCAGAAGAAGGGAGTGATGAGCATTTTTATGCCATACAACTTCTCATTAAGGAGTACCATGGTGTCTTCTACAGGCTTAAGACACCTCAGGGAAGGCTAGCAACGCTTATGAGGATATGGGATGAGAAGAAGATGCGTTAGAAATTTGACTTATTTCATAAGAGTTGAACCTATGTATCCTTTATGTGATGTCATAAATATATTTTTTCTTTTTTTGTGTCGTTGAATGGACCTATTTGTTTTTGTTAGGATGAAACAATAATAATCAATGTAATGTACTATGCGATATATTATGGCATATATCCTTTTTATGTTATCACATCTCTACCATTTTCTTGTAACTGGTTACTTTATGTCATGTGCTTGTCACTATCTGGATGAGCTCTTCAAGTTCCAACGATTCAAGTGATGGTGACTCCAGTCATGAAGGTGTTGTTGATGTTGACGATGGAGGACTAGATCTGTACTTGCTGCTAGTTGAGATTGTTGTATTTGGATGTTTTGATAACTATGGTGACTCTACCACCAAAAAGCCAAGGAAAATATCAACGATGATAGAAATCCAATGGTAGAGGACACATTTAGTAACTCATAAAACTATTACGACATGTTCAGAATGCGAAGTTCAGTTTTTCTCAAACTCCATGAGACTCTTGTCAGCAATTATGGCTTAAAATCAAATAGGAAGGTAAGTTCAAAGAAAGCACTATCTATGTTCTTATGAAATCAAATAAGAAGGCTGTACTGTCTGAATAAGGAGGACAGAACATGGTCAATCACATGGATGTCATTTCCTCAGCTCTGCAATGTACGTGGTTTGAGTGGAGCTCCTCAATCCACCACCTAGGTAATAAAACAGCCTTAGCTATTAAAAAACAGTTAATTGGAAGTTTGGAGAGGTGTTGAAATGTGTGTATAAATTGGGTATAAACAACATAAATCCTAAATATTCTCACTTCTCTTTGGTGCATCCTAGACTTAGAGATACTAGAATTTTCTCTTATTTTCGTAATTACATTGGTGCAACAGATGGGACACACATACTTAATCTGTGCATTTCAACCACCATGGATACACAAGTAAGAATGTCATGGTTGTTTGTGCAAACAAATAATAATATATGCAATGTAAAAGCAGAAGAAATACATATAATCAATATAGTATAGTTAGTTCTGAACTCCTGATTTGTCTCTCTTTTTTTTTGTAGTGGGTAAAAAATCATGTGAAAATATATTAACATATCCTACATTCAGAAATGTTTATGGAGTCTTTTTAAAGTACATGTGTGTGCACTTGTTTAATGGGTACAAAAGCCATTAGGTTTAACCTGACCTTCCGAGAAGTCCAACGCTCCCTGTGGACTGTATTGCCAATCTGGATCCCATAATAGCACCATCTTCTGATCATTTGAATGATCAACTGGAGTGCTGTAGCAACCATGCATGGATGCACCATTGCACCCTCAACCTCTCCGTTTCTCCTCACTTTCATTCAACTTCTTCTGTGCATCTCAGCTCATGATTTACTCTCGCCAAGCTCCTCCCTCTCCGTAGAGCGCAGCTCCGATGTGCTCTATTCTCCAGATGGTACTTTCACCTGTGGCTTCTACAAGATTTCCCCCAATGCCTCCACCTTCTCCATTTGGTTCTCCAACTCTTCTGAAAAAACTGTCGTCTGGAGCGCAAATTCTCTCCACCCTGTGTACACTTGGGGATCCAAAGTGGAGCTAAATTCCGATGGGAGCCTGGTTTTAAAAGATTACAATGGACAGATCGTATGGAGCAACAACGTGAGCTCTTCTGCTGCTGAACAAGCTCAGCTCTTGGACACTGGGAACCTCATTGTGAAGGGCAAAGGTGATAGCATTCTATGGCAAAGCTTTGTTTCTCCCACTGATACCTTGTTACCCAATCAGAGCATTACTGCTGCCATGAAGTTGGTCTCCATTAATAGATTGCTCGTTCCTGGCCACTACAGCTTCCGTTTTGACGATCAATACCTGCTTTCCCTGTTTAATGATGAGAAGGATCTCTCGTTTATCTATTGGCCAAATCCAACTGGGACTATCTGGCAAAAGCTTAGAACGGCTTTCAATAGCACCACAAACGGGGCTCTTGATAGCTTGGGGCATTTCCTAGGAAGCGATAATGCAACCTTCACCGCTGCTGATTGGGGCCCTGAGATTATGAGGAGACTGACACTAGATTATGATGGCAATCTCAGGCTGTACAGTCTGAATAAGGAGTACAGAACATGGTCAATCACATGGATGGCATTTCCTCAGGTCTGCAATGTACGTGATTTGTGTGGTACGAACGGAATATGTGTTTATACACCAGTGCCTTCTTGTGCATGTCCCCCTGGATATAAGATTGTCGATCCAACTGACCGGAGCAAAGGCTGCAGCCCAAAGATCAACATCAGTTGCGATGAGCAGAAGGTGATATTTATCGAGCTACCAAACACTGATTTCCTCGGGTACGACCTAAGTGTTCATCATTTTGTTTCTATCGACTCTTGCAAGAACATATGCTTGAGTGACTGCAACTGCATGGGGTTCGCATACTGGCAAGGAATTGGTGATTGTTATCCAAAGTATGTTCTTCGTGGTGGTGTGACCCTGAGTCACCTTGGTAGTACTGGTACCATGTACATCAAGATTCCTAAGGGCGTAGATGTGTCGAACCCCTTGATTCCCCAGTCACAACCTTTTGGTCCTAAATATGGCCTTAAATGTAGCACAGAAAAAAAGTACTCCATACCAGCTTACTTGGATATGCTTAAGACCGACCAGAATGGATCGAAGTATCTGTACGTCGTCTACGGATTCTTATCAGCGATATTTCTTGTAGAGCTCATCTTCATTGTATTAGGATGGTTTATTTTGATGAGGGAGGGGAGGCAATTAAGAGGAGTATGGCCAGCTGAGGTTGGGTACGAAATGATAACCAACCATTTTCGCAGATACACCTACAAAGAGTTGGTGACAGCCACAAGAAAGTTTCAGTGTGAGCTTGGAAGGGGAGCGTCAGGCATCGTGTACAAGGGGGTCTTGAGAGACGAAAGGGTCGTTGCCGTGAAAGAGTTGGCAGACATAAACCAAGGCCAAGAAGAATTCCAGCATGAGCTGAGTGTGATCGGCCGGATTTACCATATGAATCTAGTGAGGTTTTGGGGATTCTGTTCTGATGGCCCGCACAGGATACTGGTCTCAGAGTACGTGGAGAATGGCTCGCTGGATAAAATCTTGTTTGGTGGTGGTGAGAGCTCACAGATTATACTCGACTGGAAGCAAAGATTTAACATCGCTCTCGGGGTGGCGAAAGGATTGGCGTATCTTCATCACGAGTGCTTGGAGTGGGTCATCCACTGCGACATGAAGCCCGAAAATATACTCCTGGACGAGAACCTGGAGCCAAAGATCGCCGATTTTGGCCTTGCAAAGCTCCTGAACAGAGGAGGGTCCAACATAAACGTATCGCGGATCCGGGGAACCAGAGGCTATTTAGCGCCTGAATGGGTTTCCAGCCTCCCAATAACAGCAAATGTTGATGTCTACAGCTTTGGGGTGGTGCTCCTGGAGCTGCTCAAGGGAGCTCGCATTTCAGAGCTGGAGAGAAATGAGGATGACGAGGTGGAAATGGTCCTTGGACGGATCATCAGGGTGCTCACGGAGAAATTGGAGTCAGATGGCAGTGGAGGACAGTCTTGGATCACCGACTTCGTTGACAGCAGATTGAATGGCCAATTCAACTGCGTGCAGGCAAGGACGATGATGAAGCTTGCTGTCTCGTGTGTGGAGGAAGATAGAGGCAGAAGACCTACCATGGAAAGTGTGGTGCAGATGCTTGTTTCAGTTGATGAAGCTGGAAGCACAACTGTAATAGGAGGAACTGCCTCAGACCAGAACATCGATCGATCCTTGCTTGTTAATTTGTACTGAAGGGCGGCTACGCGAAGAAGAGTATGTCCAAATATAGTAGTACAGTAGTAGCAGTGATATTTGTGCAAGACCGTACGATCAAAACACACATCCGTAGGATCAACCCACCTCGAATTCAGGGGGCTGTGCATTGATCTGAAAGCAAATCCAATGACCAGGAATTTGGATGATGGTTGCTAAATAAAACATCCGGATAAAACTTATCAAAACCCTTTGTGCAATAGCGACGCTATTGCTGGCATGCTGTATTCTGCTGTAAAGACCAGAACATTATTGCTTGTTTGTACTGAAGGCTATGCGAAGAAGAGTAGGTCACATGAAGGATGAAATCGAATCATTCTGAATAATATCAAGCTTATTTTTTCTTGTATTTGATTGTTTCTTTCATGTACAAAGAACATGTATATGTTAATTCTAGCACACAAATGCATGCATGCTCGCCAGCCAAAGCAAGGAAATGCATGCATGCCAGCCAAGTAAAAAAAAAGTGGTTCTAGTGTTAATTCTAGCACACAAATGTATCTGTATACTAGTTAATCATCACCTGTTTTACTGCAGTAAGTTTTTGTTTTAGTCTGTCACCAGCAGAGAAGTGCATAAGTGATCAATAGTGATGTTTAGTTTTCTAAATGTAACAGTAGAGTGCCTCTAAAAAGCCGAACATCAGATTGGATAGATGCTACGGTGCTATCAGCTATGCAGGTAAATAGATTGGATCGAGGTGCAAGTTTTATTTGGGCCTGTATTAGATATAGGCTTCTTAGTTCTAGATTTGAACTGGATGGGATCAAAGAAACAAAATTTTAGGTTTGGATCAGATTTGTGCCGGAGTTTGACCATTAGCAGCCCTAATCGTAACCCTTTCCTTCTTGTTGCTTGTTGAAATGATCCCGGGCAAAATTTGGCATTGTCCTGAGGAAACCATATTAGCCATATCAGCTGTAATTAATAAACGATTTATTTGGAAAGAGTGGAAGTGCTACCACTAGAAGGGTATATTGAACTGAGCCGTTCTCCTGCCTGAACACCGTACCATTGCGACTTTTCCGCATGCTCCATGGCATTAGCACCTCTGTAACCATGGTCCATGGTGGTGAGATTTGGAGTTAGTTTGGCCGGTGTTGCCGATTTCCTCTCAGCTTCCTCGAAGATATATGTTGGTTTCCAGAGGGAATAGTTTTGACATTTGAGGTGCTCCAGATGCAAGTTTCTCTCCTCTAGCTAGTTGCCTGTGAAGGAGTCGGTGGGTGCTTATAGGTTCTTGCTTAAGCCTTAAGCCAACCTGAACTGTACACACCTCTGCCGCGTTTGGCTTGTTACGTAGTGAGATCACGTAAATTTCCCGGGCTATCTCCCTACTCCCCTGTTTAGTGTAAATTTCACGGGAGTTGCAGAGGAACCAAGCCATGGCCTGATAGACTAAGGGCCAAGCTTGGCAACTTTGAAAATTTTAACAAGCGAATTGAAGAACAGACGTAATTCCATGTGCACTAGGAATCCTTTTCCCTTCAATTACAATGGTATGTATAAATAATAGTTACCGGATTTGCTGTAAATTCCTATGAATCACGAATTTAAACCCGAACTGATTTAGGGTACAGGTTCGTGTTCACAGTGAAAATAGGAAGAAAAAGTGACGAATCACGAATCGGATTGATTAAATATGAACTTATTGGAATATCTTATAATGGTTGGACAATTTTTTGATTTTTTTGATAAAAAAAATTTAACTGAAATTTGAATTTTTGGACAAAATTTAAATGAACCCACCGAAATATAACTGGAAAATTGTATTTCGAGACCCACGGAAAGGAATGAATTTCGACGAAATTTGGGCGAAATTCGAATCCCTGGCTGAGAGTAGTTCACTTGTCAGCATCTTGGTTGTAAACTTCACCAGAAAAGCCTGCGTGCTCGTGGTTAAATCGCCTTCTGCCATGGTGCTGCAGGTATACTTCTTCCCTCGATTAGCTTAATAGCTTCCGGCCTTCCAATATTTGGTCCTTGCCTCCTTCCATCTCCGGCGGCTCCATATCTACGGGGGTAGCACGGCTGCTCGCCCCGGTGACTTGCATCGTCCCCACCCTTGCAAACAAGGTCACGTCTTCAATTCCCTCAAGCTTTCTTCCCCGAGTTTGGTTTGAGTTGAGTTCGGTGTTTCTTCTCTTTTTTTATCCTTTTTCTCCTTCTTGGTTTGAACCGTGCGTGCTTTCCTTTCTTTATTTGTTCCATTGTTTCTCCCATCTAGAAAAGGGCATAGATTTGCTTGATTCGTACTAAGAATCAAGAGGTGGTAAGATGCCCTTCCTAACAAGGAAGAGCACGACTCTTGTTCTTGGGTTGAGTGGTTGACCGAATGATCCCATCCTGACTTTGTGGAACACTGTTATAATATCACGCTTTCTTTTTTTAAAAGAAAAGAAAAGAAAGAAATATGTATCGCGCTTTCTTTTGAGATGCGTCATGCTCTAGAAATTATGCTGTAGATGGGATTTTTGCACATGAACCGAGTTGCATATATCGGTTGACCTTGTCCGAGCGGTTCCGCTTCATAGATGTTTATGGCTGTGGAAGAGATTTTAGGAAAACGGAGAAAGAAAAGAGAAGAAATCTTCGAACACTACAAAAACTTATTAATCTTTTTTGATTCTCTCTCCTTGAGCTCCAAAGTACGTAGTGATACGATAATGTAACTCCGATCTCCTGCCTCTTCCATTTCAGGAGAAGTACATTTTGACCGAAAACATAGTCAAAAGAAAAGGACGAATAATTGGCGTGTTTGAACCGCCGTTCTTCAAATTTCCTTCATTTCACCGTTAATTATCGGCGTTTCTTCGTCGCAGTCACGTTCGTTTTTTCTTTCTTGAAATCGTGATGAAAATTATTTACTCGTGGACTCGAATAATTGCAGGGGGGTAACTGGGAGAGCACGTCCCAGCTAATCTCACTAGAGCATCGCGGCTACGATGGAGCAGTGCCAACCCAACCGTCGAGGTACGTACGCGCGCACGGTCGGATCTCTCGCGGCTGTTCGTTCGCTCGTCACAGGCACGAGCTTATTCGTAACGTTATCGTATTTGCGGGGTCTTGACAACGAGATTTGCCTTCTTTCTGCCCTGTGTATCCTGCTCATGCTCGGCAGTTTCGCCGCCGCCGTCACCTCTCGGGGTCGGGGTGGAGACGAAGGCCGGCGCCGCCAAGGACGCTCTTGCAGGTATGTACGTACGTACGCGCACGGATCCGCTCCTTGTCAAGTAGCTCTCGCCTTCCTCTCTTTGTCCGGCACGTCTCTTTGATGTTGATGCTGCGGTCGTGGCTTGTGACTATCGGCCGTCGACGGATGTCAAGGGTCAACCAGATGCTTTTGTTTTTCAAGGGTAGGCTAGTAGGATGTGACGTGTGACGGCATCCATGCTGAGCTAAGAATTGTTGATGACTGGACAAGGGATCCGGTTCATGTGCTTTCCCTTTGGTCTGTGCGATCATACGAGCCGCTAGGCTGAAAAGCAAATAACCAGATTGATCTGGAGTACCGTATCAAAAGTTATTACAGTTATTCTCTATAGTAGCATTACTATATTAAAACATTGTAGCACATGAGTTTTGTAGATATAGACCGTTCGTTTACTCGATCGGACGGTCCACACCTATAAAGACTGCTTAGGTACAATTCCCACAGCGGGTCTGGATTTTGGTGGATTTTGAGCAAGGGGCTTGTTATAACTAGCCAATTGGCCATTTTAGTTTAGGATAGTGTACAATGCACAGAGTTTAAGTTTGGAACCATAGAAGCCAAATTTGAAAATCCTATTTTGCAAATTGTTTTTAAGGCAGATGTTTCATAAATTTAAGATTGGGATAATTGATTTAGTATTCAATTAGCAGAACTTGTTTTGATATCTCACTCTCCCAGTTTGTGAAAGACAGGAGTGTGGACCCACATAGCAAGTTCACACACTATACTTTCGAATTAAATGTAGTTTCACATATCTCTTTCCCCCCTTAAAGTACATGTAAGGACCACCTCTAAGCTAATCAACAATTCTAAACGTATGTAATTAGGATCCACAGAACAAATTAAAAGTGCTACATGTTTTACTCTTTTTATAACTTCTAACGTATCTCTTTTTTTTTTCCTTAGTAGATTATACAATAGATACTAGGAAAACTGCTCCAGATAGTGTCTACTAAGTGAATACACGCAATGTCGATCAATTGAAGCTACTCTACCACTAACTTAAAAACATTCATTTGTGTCGATTCGAAGCACACATTTGTGGCGCTTTCAAACCGACACTAATAAAACTATTTGTATCAGTTTTTGGCTAAAACCAACACAAATAATATGATAAAAATATATCTATTATTATTTGTAATTGTCGACGATTGGAGAACGGGCTCCCGTCGAGCTTACTTGTTGAATGGGGGATCAACAGAGCCCCGTCGTACGGATCGAAGAGGGCGTTCGAGCGATGCGAGGTCGGGAGAAGAAGAAAAAGGGGGACACGGTGTTTTTATCCTGGTTCGGGCCTCTCACCGTCGAGATAATAGCCCTACTCCAGTGTATTGTGTTCTATCTTGGTGTCCCTCCCCTGTTACAGATCTTCAGGGGGGTTTAAATACTACGACTAGAGGTACATAGAAGGTAACTACCTCCTGGGATTGCGCCGCGCAATCGTACTTACGATCACGCCCTTGACCCGGCGTTATTTGAATTCGGGTATGATTTCCCTTGATCTCCGGCTGATTGGTTGCCACCTTCCTTCCTCGCGGCATTGACCGGGCACTCCGACCAAAACACCCGAAAGGTGTCGCGGCCTCTACGAGCATGCTTGCTCGTGGGGGTGTGTTTGGTGCTTACGTGAGCGAAGGTGCAAATGCGCATGCTCGGAGGAGAAGGAGGGATGCTCGTTTCGTTCTCCGAGCATCTTCTTTTAGTGTTGCTTGGTCGGCGGGTTTAGCTTTTCACGGGTACCGTGGTCTTTTGCCGGATAGCCAATCCCGACAGCTAGCCCCGAGGTTCAAGTGGGAACCCTCGGGCTTCCCCTTGAGCCTAAGAAGACTTGAGGGGATTGAATTTCCTTTGGTCGTGGCTCACGACCATTTTTCGTCGGGAGGCGAACTTCTTTACCCGCCAGCGTGTTTGCTCGCGTGGCGCGTCGTTTGGTTGTTCTGCGGTTCCTTCTAGAAGCCTCCTTGTAGCAGTGCGGCGGTTTCAGCGCGCTTTCTCGGCCAGTGTCGCTACGTGATAGGCGGCGATTTTAACTCCGCCATTTGTCTTTTTAACCCTTTCTCTGGGAGAGATCGGGTCACGTTGTCTCTTTGCTCGTCTTGACCAAAAATCCTCCAAGAGCCCTAGCGCCCAAGAACCCTTTCCGTTCCTCTTCCTTCTTCGGCCATGGCGCGTTCAAGGTTAGCGGATGACGAAGGAGGCTCCAGTGCTCACGGACGAGGTACGTCGACCAGGCTCGGGTCGAGTGCGAGGATGATGCGGCGCCGGCACCGCGAGAGGCGGAGATCGTCTCCTGCGAGTTGTACGCCATCAGCGGGCCCGTGCGCGAGGCGACTTCCTCGCCTCCGTGCTTGCCTTCTGCGGTGCGAGATCTCTCATCTCCACCCCAACTCTATCCTTTCTCGCAATCTTCTCCCATCTTTGCGAGGCTTACGTGGTGTAATGCCCACGGCTAGCCTCTTCTTTCACTTCTATTCCCTTCCGCACCGGCCGGGATGGCTCCGCCGGATTGCGTTTATCTTCGCGGCCCAACCGACCATACGAGTACCCCTTCGTTTCTCACGAAGGACTCGGTGTCGGGTTGGGCCGACCTCTGATTCTACGGAAGAAGGCGGAGGGTCCCGATTGGTCTATCTTGGGGAGGGCGCTCCGCCCTCGAGAGGCAGCGCGCCCGCGTGCAACTGAGGAAGAGCGGGTGCTCGGGGCGATCGGTGAGCTCGCCCGAGATGGGGCTCACTGGTCGGGATATCGCCCGGACTTCACCTTCAACCGGGTGTCCCCACGAGGCGCCATGAGCATCCCTTCTTCGAGGTGACCGGGTGGCATGACTTCACCCGCGAGGACAACGCAGTATGTTCTGGACCTCTTTCGGGCATCGCTTTACGGTGATCGGTGCTATGCATATATATATATATATATCTTTATCTTAGTCTTTGGTTGCGGCGCAGACTCAGGACCAATTTGGAGTTGACGAGAGGGTCGCCGAGATGTTCGGCGCCAGAAGGAAGAAGGCGGCCAATCGTCAGGTCCCCAAGAACATCTTTGACCGTGGCGGCGCGGTAAGTACATCTTCGCTTCCGCTCGAGGCATGTTTTCCGAGCTTATTCCTCCCGATTTACGTTTTGCGGGAGAAGGTCGCCCTTGAGCTTGCGGTGTCGGCGCCGCAGTCACGCCGCAAGCCAGACACGGCCAGGGGCTCCAAGAAGGACGGCGAGTCGAGGCCGCCAAGTATCCGCCTCGCCTCGCGCCAAGCGGTCGAGGCGCCGAGCCGACCAGGACCCCACGCCGCACCTTGAGTACGCCGACCGTCGGAGGTAGCGAACTCCGAATTTGGTTTGATGACTTCAAGCGGAGGAGGCCGGAGTGATGAGCCGATCGGAACAGCTCGCCGAGCAGGCGAGGAAGGCCGAGGAGGAGGCCAGGTCCCTCCCGACCAAGGAGCGGCTGGAGAGGCGGATCAAGGCCCTCCAGGACCAGCTTACTCGGGTGGTCGATGACCCCGAGGAGGAGGAAGAAGAGGAGGCCACCTATGCTCTGGTCGGAAGGAGCGGGAGGTCGACCTCTCAAAGCGACCTCGGCCGGAAGAGGTCGACATGGACGACGTCGACCCGGCGATGGCACGTGCCCGATGACGCCGCGGAGGCGCGTCGTGGTCGTGGCCGAGGCCTCTGAGGCCGCCGCGGCAGTCGCCCGTGGCCCGGCGAGGAGGCCGAGGAGGATGGCGCGCTCGCCAGGCGCGAAGGTAGGTTCTGCTTCATTCTCTCATTACGTTCTTGTCTTGTGATTTTCTTGGGCTAACCCCACCCTTGTTTGGCGTGGGCGTGATAGCTTCGGATGTCGTTTGGACTTCCGCGGATGGTCGAGGAGATTATCGACTCTGCAGTTGACGCCGAGCTCGACCGCGGTGTCGACCAAGGGATGGCCGAGATGGGGAGGGCCGTGGCGGCTACGGACCAGTGGGCCGAGCTTCCCTCGGCGGGACCGTGCTTTCTTCGTGGACGCGGAACCTATTCCGGCCGTGGAGGAGCGAGGCCGCGAGGGGCCGAGACCAAGACGCCTTGGCCTTGGTCACTTGCGAAGAGACGACGGCGGGCGAGGCTCAGGCGCCGAGCCCCGAGGAAGGGAGCTTGGTCGCTGCCGACCAACAGCCCTTGGCCGTGAGCCAAGGAGAGGAGGAGGTCGTCCCCGACCTAACTCCTTCGGCCTTGGGGCACCAGGCGTCCCCGGCCACGGAGGTGCAAGGGGCGGAGGTGATCGTCCTTGATCAAACGCCTCCGGCCGCGGAGCATCGGTCGCCTCCGACTATGGAGGGACAAGAGGCGGAGGTGGTCGTTAACGACCAACTGCCTCGGCCATGAGCAAGGAGTGGCAGCGCTCGTGGTTGGCGTACAGCCCCCGAGCGCGGTGCCCGACCAGGGGGAAGGCGGCCACGAGCCGCTTGCCGTGGAGGAGGATCAGCCTCGGGGCGACCCGGGGTTGGTCGAAGGTGGTGACGCCGTTGCTCTCCTGAGAGCACCGGGTGCTCAGGAGGAGCAAGACCCCGGCGCGCCGGTCCGGGATGACTTGGTCAATCCCTTCTTTTGTTTGACCAAGCCTTGGCCAGGACAAGTCGGTAGGGCTCTTAGTAAGTTTCATGTTCCTTCTTTTTCTGTGATCGACCTTCCGGGAGTCTGCTCGGCTTTTTCCCTTCTCTTTTCTCTTTACGCGAAGTTTGCCTTGAAGGCTATGGAGGATATCGGCCTTACCTCGGTCTCCATGAGAAAATCTTGGTCATTACCACCGCGAGCAAGACGCCAAGATCGCCGATCTTGAGCGTCGGAGTCTCCGAGGTGCGCGAGGCCGACTGAAGCGGTGGAATCGGCGAGAGCCTCATCGCCAGACTCGGGACCAGCTCTTCCAGAGCGAGGCCGAAGAGCACTTCAGAGCGTATGGCGCCGAGCTTGACGAGGAGCCGAAGTTATGGAGGTCCCGACCAAGGCCGAACTCCAACGAGCTCGGGAGCGCGAAGAGGCCCAGCTCAAGGAGGTGCAGCGCCTTCGGGACAGCGCGGCTGAAGGTCGTGCCGCTCGGCGGAAAGTTTTGGACTTGGAGGCGGAGGTCGACTCCCTTAAGGAGGAACTTGCTGCCCTTCAGGTCGAGCGTAGGACTTAGCTCCTTTTTTTTTATTTTTAGCTCGTGTAACCCTGTAAAAAAAAACAACGCTTCGGGTTAAATGAGCAAACTCGCAGGTGTTTGGTCCTTGCCTGTTTTTCTTGAGTTTGCCTTCAACATATGCCCATATGATCCCGGTTCTGCAGAAAAAGGAAACAAGTTCCTGCATAGAGCATATATCATAGATACGAGCAAAGAAAACAAGGCCCTGCATAGATCATATATCATGGATACGAGCAAAGGATCCTTGGTAAGAAGGGACGGAACGTTCCTATCATCTGAGCCCTGCCATGGACAAAGGTCGTGCCCTTCTTGTGCGAGCACGAGTTTGTTCATGGGAAAATTTAAGGGTCGCTTTGGTCGTGACGATTTTTGAATGATATAAGTAGGTCGGTTGCGTCGAGAAGAAATGCGAGCCTGAGTAGACGAACTTTAAACCAACATCACGTAGAGCTACCATACAGAATGGTCACCGAACCAGGGCTTAGAGTGGATGCTCGCGCCCGACCACGCATCTGATGAAAAGCTACCGTGGAAAGTGAGCGATTGGCGAGCATCCGTAGGGGCCAAGGGAAATGGTGCGCACATACTTGTCGGATAAGTCCGTGCAATCTTTGCTGAGACGGCGATGCTCGTTCGACAAAGCGAGGGCGAAACACGAAAGAGGGAAGCGTTTTATTGGAAAGAACGCAAGGCGCGAGATAGGAGTACTCGTCTAAGCGTAGAATTTACGCTGTGATTGATCGATGTTCCAGTCTTTGGTGAGCTCCCGACCATCCGGCATCGCGAGGCGAACAGCCCGGGCGTCTTGTAGACACGCGGCCGTGTAGGGTCCTTCCCACCTTGGGGTTAGCTTGTTGGCCTTCGACAGGTCTTGAACTCTTCGTAAGACCATGTCGCCGACTTGCAGGACCCTAGGTCGGTTGTCTTGGCCGCGTGCCTCACGAAGAGCCTGTAGGTAAACCGCAGGCCGAACAACGCCCGTTCGCGTGTCGCCGGCGAGGTCCAGTCGACGAGGCGCTCAACTTCTTGATCGGCGGAATCGATCGGTTGCACCCTTGGGGAACCAGACGATTTCGGCGACGAGAATGGCCTCCGCACCGTAAGACGAGTCGGAAGGCGTTCGCTTTGTGGCTCGGTAGTCGTGGTCTTGAGACCAGACCAAACGGCGGGAAGCTCATCCACCCACTTCTTTGCTTGTCTTTGGTTGAGGGTCTTAAAGACCCTCTTTTTTATGCCCTGGACTAGCTGCCCATTTGCTCGCTCATTTGCTCCGTTACTCTGTGGATGCGCCACAGGCGAAAGCAGACCTTGGTTCCGACCTCCTCGCGATAACTTTGGAGCAGTTCATTTGGTGAATCGGGTCCGTTGTCTGTGATAAGGCGGTTGGGTATCGAACCGAGTTACCACATTGCTGCGGAGGAATCTCTTGGCGCTGGGCGAGATGGTCGAGACGGGCTCGGCCTCTATCCACTTAGTGAAAGTGTCGATGGCCACGAGCAAATACTTGCAGCCTTCGACCTCGGGGAAGGGTCCAAGGACATCGAGCCCCAGGTTGAGAACGGCCACGAGAGTGGTATGGTTTGCGAGGGCATATGGTTGGCGGACTTTTCGAGCATGAAGCGGCATGCCCGTGGTCGTTACGATTGGCCGTCGTCCGTCAAGGCCGTCGGCGATAGTACCCTAGTCGGAAGGCCTTGCTCACAAGCGTCCTGAAGACGAGTGAGCTCCGCACATTCCTTCATGGATATCACGAAGAAGGTCTTGGCCTTCCTCACGAGAGGCATCTGGAAAGGATCCCTAATGCGCCTTTCGGTATAGGTCGTCTTCGATCGATCTGTCTTGAGAAGATCGCCTTATTAGCCGGAACGCTCGGCTTCTTCCTCGGGCAATGTCCCATGCGCAAGATATTGGATGAATGGCGTCATCCAATTTGCACTTTGCTCGAGGAAGGAGACCCTACCGCCGGTCTCTGGTGCCTCCTCTTCAGAGGGAATGGAGGGCTTATGTAGGTGCTCGACAAGCACCCCCACCGGAGCGGTGGTGCGAGAGGAACCGACCTTAGACATTTGGTCGGCCAGGAATTATCCTTCCTGGGGATGTAGATTACTTGAAATTCTTGAAGTATTTCTCCATCTTCCTTACTTGACCAGTGCAGCGCCATTGAGGTATCGAACACCGATACTCCTTGTTGACCTGGTTTACGACCAAGCGTGAATCGCCCTTCACAATGAGCCGTTGGACTCTAGCGATTTACATGCCCGAAGTCAGGCCAAAGGCCTTCGTACTCCGCCGTGTTGTTAGTCGCGGCGAAATGCGGTTGGATGGCGTCTTGTAGCTGTTCTCCATCCGGGAGACCAAGATGACGCCCGACCCGAGCGCTCGTATGCTCGGGATCCATCAATCTGAGAGTCCAGGAGTTTTCCCTTGAATCATTGGTTCCATTGGTGGTGGAGCCGGAGCCGACCATTCCGCCACGAAATCGGCCAAGACTTGTGATTTTATCGCGCGGGCGAGAACACCGGCTCGAACTCGGCGAGCTCCATTGCCCACTTGGCTATGCGACCAGGCGTCTGATTTTTCAGGATCTCCCTGAGTGGGAAGCCGGTCGGCACCACGATCTTGTGCGCTTGAAAGTAGTGGCGCAACTTCCGGGAGGCCATCGATGAATGAGTCTGATGGTTTACGGACCTCGGGTAACGCTCCTTTGGTCCATGAAGTACTTGGCGACGTAATAGATAGGTCGCTGGTACCATCTCTCTCTCGCCAACACCGAGCTTACCGCTTGCGAGTTGCCGCCAGGTATAATAGCAATTCTTCCCTGGCCGTAGGTGTGACGAGGGCGGGCGGTTGGGAGAGGTCTTGTTTTAGCTCTTTGAGCAGCGATCGGCTTCCTCCGTCCACGTGAAGCCATCATGCTTGCGGAGGGCTTTAAAGAAAGGTAGTCCTCGCTCCCGGTAGGAGACGAACCGGCTTAAGGCGGCCATTCTTCCGGTCAGAGCTTGTACTTTCTTTACGCATGTGGGCGACCTCATGTTCTCAATGGCTTCGATTTTCTCCGGGTTAGCCCCAACGCTATTTGGCCCGACCATATAGCCGAGCACCTTGCCAGCCTTTACGCCGAATACGCATTTATCTGGATTTAGCTTTATTCGATGCTTATTGAGGTTACAAAAAGTTTCTTCCAAGTCAGCAATGTGACCCGAAGTACTCTTGCTTTTGACAACTATGTCGTCGACATAGACCTCCAAATTTCGACCTATTTGGTCTGTGAAAGTCTTCTGCATGAGGCGTTGAAAGGTTGCTCCCGCATTTCTCAGACCGAAAGACATGGTCGTATAGCGAGAAAATGCCGAGCGGGGTGATGAAGGAAGTCTTCTCCTCGTCTTCGCGCGACAGGTGATCGATGATAGCCTGAATAGGCGTCTAGGAAGCTCATGGTGCGTGACCTGCCGTCGCGTCCACCAATTGGTCTATGCGAGGCAACGGGTAGTTGTCTTTTAGCACGCACGCTGCGTTCAAACTCCGTGTGGTCGGCGCTTTGTCGCCACTTGCCTCCTTTCTTCGACCCGAGGCTGGATTGGCTAGCCACTCGGAGTGCTCGATCTCTCCGATGAAGCCCGGCTTTTAGGAGTTTATCAAGTTCCTCCGGATGATTGCCTGTTTTTAGGGAAAAGCGTCTAAGTTCTCGTCTCTTTGGTTTTGTCGGTGAACCGCTAGCTTTGTGCTCGACCACCTCCTTGGGACCCGGGCATGTCGGATGGTTCCCAGGCGAACACATCCGACCTTGCAGGAGGAAGGTGACGAGCTCGAGTTCCTATTTGGGATCTAAGGAAGATCCCAAATGAATGACCTTGGCCGGTTCCGACTCGTTGGCGGAGCAGCCTTGGTCTCTCCTCCAGTTGGAGGGCAAGTTTAGGCCAGGAATGCTTCGGCTCTTGGTCGGGACCGCGAGTGGGTAGCTGACCGACCATATCTAAGGCTCTTTAAATCGTAATTGAGTGCGGACTTGTGGTTCCCTTTGATGGTTATAACTCCGTTCGGTCAGGAATCTTCAAGCACCGTCACAGCGTGGTGAGAGGCGGCCATGAACTTGTCCAAGGCCGGCTGCCGAGGATGGCGTTGTAGGCCGACTCAAAGTCCACCACCTCGAAGGTGATTAGCTCCGTTACGAAGTTACTTGGGCCGCCAAAACTTACAGGCGGGACGACCTGCCCCGGAGGTTTGATCGAGGTGCCGGAACTATCGAAGAAGGGCACGGCCACACTCTTGATTTTGGAGCGAGGAATGCATCTCGTCCAAAACCTTGGCTGAAATAAGGTCCAAAGAGCTCCGGAGTCTATGAGGACCCGGCCGAGCGGCAGTATTGCCGATGGTGGGGTTCACGACCATCGGAAGCCTCTGGGGTTTGGTCATCCCAAGGGACGATCGTCCTTGGAGAAGGTCGAGGATACCTCAGGCCATTTAATTTCTTTGCAGGAGGCTTACCAGGTAACATGGTGCACTTCCCTTGCGGCCTCCTTTAAGTCCGGCGGGACTTGTAGGCGGAGGAGCCCCGAAGATGACCGCTATGTGATTCCTTGGTTCTTGGTATTCCATGTCATCCTCACTTTCCTCGGCGGGCTGTTTTCCTTTGTCATTTCACCTGCTCTGAAGCGTTGGCATGGGCCCCTGCCCAGTAAAAAGCTGCTCCAGGCGGTAGGTCCACGTTCGGCAATTCCGTAGAGTCGTGCCGTCGCGCTGGTGAAGCCAGACGATGAAAGTCGCCCCGTCGGTCCGCTTAGTCGCCTCGTCGGTCCGCTTAGTCGCCTCGTCCTCGAGGCCTGTGTGGTTGTCCTCTTCGAAGCGTTAAGCCCCGTGACTGGCCGAGGTTGCTCGGGTTGTTGTTGTTCCACCGCGGCTACCATGGTGGCGAGGGCTGCTTTTCTTCTTTTTCTTGATCTTCTTGTCTCTGGTCGAGCCCTTTTGCTAGCCGAGGTCTCTAAGCCAGGTTGAGGCGGCGGCTTCCTTCGCCCAAAGATCTTCTTCCATTGGGCGGCCTCATCTGCGTTGGCGTATCGATCGGCCATTCGGAAGAGCTCGTTCGCCGTTAGATCGGGTGGATCTCCAGGTCTGCGTGAAGCGCCGCGTCTCGTACCCGAACTTGAAAGCCGGACGACCGCCTCGTCCGATATGTTCGGGATCGAGTTCGGACTGGATAAACCTCTGGGCGAATTGTCGCGAGGTTTCCCTGTCCGTCTGTATCAAGCGCTCAGTCGCGCTCCTTTCGGCGGATGTAACGGCTCTGGAAATTTGCTCGGGCCTTGGCTCGAGCTGCCTCAGACCGTATGGAGCCTTCCTTCGATTAAAAAGCCACGTCTGGCGGCTCGTCGAACCGTCGGCGGGTAATTTGCCATCACCCCCTCATCGCCTCGGCGGCAAGGATGGCGGTGGTATATATCGAGAGAAATTCGTCAGGGTTACGGGTCGTTGAACCTTTCGATATGGCGGGCTTGAATCTGTTCGGCCATGCGGCGTTCGGAGGGAGCTCGTGAAGGCCTGGCAGCCGGCTCGGGATTTCGCGGTGAAATCCTCGGTCATAGCGGCCTCCGCGGGTCTTCCACCCAACGCCCGTCGCGGGTGGTCGGGAGAAAACCTCATGCGACGGTCGTCTTGGCGACCGCTTGGTCGTGGAAGCGTTCAGAGTGCTCGTAATCTGGCGATTATACGGATATCGCTCGGGGTCGCTCTGTGGTATTAGGGGCCTTTCCGGTCGGGTTAGCGATGCGGGGCGATCTCGAACATGGCTCCGAGATTCACCTGCTGCGGCGCCGCGGGAGCGTTGTGATGGTCGAGGAACACTCGGGCATCTCGGTCACGAGGAGGATCCGAGACTTTTAGCTCGGCGGCAAGCCTTTCCAAATCTTCGGCTACGACCACGCCCACGGCCTCTAAGTCCGCTTGCTCGGGAAACTACGCGAGTCACGCGGCCGCCGCCAAGGCACATGTAATCGTTCCGTTCCGGTGGCGGCGGTGGCGAAGCTTTGGCGGCGCTCGGCGCGATCGGGAGTTCGGTACCCACAAGAGTTCCTTTCCGTGAGCGCGCCCCCTTTGCCTGGCGGCGAATGCTCGCGAGGGTCTTTCCCAGGGCGCCTCGGTGGAGTCGGCCGCCTCGTAGAGTCGTGCTTGGCAGCGTCGAGGATCCTTCTCCGGGCTCCGCGGCTTCCGGCCACGTTGACCGACGAGGCGGGATGAGAGCGATGGGGACATCATTGTATCCCCTTGAGATGCGATCTCTCGGTCGAGTTCTAGGTCGTCCGGTATGTCCAGGCCGTCGTAGAGCTCATCACAGTCATCCTCGGGGTCCAGGGTAATGTCTGAGGATGGAGGCCACGCCCTCGCATTCCGTGTCCGGGAAGGGCTCCCAGACTCGGTGTGACCGATAGGATCGGTCACCCTGCCGCGTCGTCGGCGGCGTAGTATCGTCGTCATCTTCAGCGTGGTCGAAAACACAAAGGTCGAGTGTCTCCGAGTTCGGCATCCTCGAGGATCTTGATCCGTCACGGGAATCAAGCTGCCGTCCCCACGGACGGCGCCCGGTATCGACGATTGGAGAAGCGGGCTCCGTCGAGCTTACTTGTTGAATGGGGATCAACGAGCCCGTCGTCTGACGGATCGAAGAGGCGTTCGAGCGATGCGAGGTCGGGAGAAGAAGAAAAGGGGACACGGTGTTTTTATCCTGGTTCGGGCCACTCACCGTCGAGATAATAGCCCTACTCCAGTGTATTGTGTTCTATCTTGGTGTCCCTCACATTCTGAGATCTTGAGGGGTTTAAATACTACGACTAGAGGTACATAGAAGGTAACTACCTCCTGGGATTGCGCCGCAATCGTACTACGATCTAACGCCCTTGACCCGGCGTTATTTGAATTTCGGGTATGATTTCCCTTGATCTCCGGCTGATTGGTTGCCACCTTCCTTCCTCGCGGCATTGACCGGGCACTCCGACCAAAACACCCGAGCAGGTCGCGGCCTCTACGAGCATGCTTGCTCGTGGGGGGGGGGTGTGTGTGGTGCTTCTGTGAGCGAAGGTGCAAATGCGCATGCTCGGAGGAGAAGGAGGGATGCTCGTTTCGTTCTCCCGAGCATCTTCTTTTAGTGCTGCTTGGTCGGCGGGTTTAGCTTTTCACGGGGGTACCGTGGTCTTTTGCCAGATAGCCAATCCCCGACAGTAATTGTGTCAGATCTGGCCACTCCGTGACACACATCAACCTCACGTGGCCATCCTAGTACTATTCTCGCCCAAACACGCTTAACTTTGAAGTTCTAACAAGATCCAGCGGATTTAATCTCCCGAGAGGTCACCCATCCTAGTACTACTCTCACCCAATCACACTTAGCTTTGAAATTCTTATAGGGTCCAGTGCTTTAGTGCTGGTATGATCGCATGTGACATGTAAAGTGCCCGCTCCCCTTAACTCCGCAGAGCACCTGAACACCGATTTTAATGTTCTCATACTCCGAACACGTTTTGAGCTATACTCCAAAACTTCGGAGGCCGTTTTGAGACCCTAAACGACGTTTTTTAAAAAAAATTATGTCGCCGCGCTCGCACTCACGCAAATCATCATTGAAAGACCTGCTAATTTTCGGATGTAACTTCTCATTAGCTTCCCAACAAGCCAAAGAACGCCTCGATCGGAGTTACGAGTCAAAAGTATGGACGTTTTAGCGAGATGCAGAGGCGCGAACTATTTGTGTCGGTTTTTGGCTAGAACCGACACAGATAATATTATTTGTGTCGGTTTTTGGCTAGAACCGATACAAAACTTGGACTATTTGTGTTGGTTCCAATTTACAACCAATATATGTTTTTAACTAGAACCGACACAAGAATTGTATTATTTTGTCGGTTTCAGTTAAAAACCGACATCAATAGTCTTCCCGTCATTTTAAGTTTTAGAACCGACACAAAAACTTTATGTGTCGGTTCTAAAAAATCGATACAGATAGACCGTTACCTATTAGGTGTTTTATAGTAGTGCACTGTCCACGGCACTAGCAAACATATCGGATTATTTTTGACCGACGACCAATTCGGAGCGAATTCGGAAGGATAAATAGGTATCCAGTCGGGCTACCGTGCAAAATCTTAGGCCAGACCGGACAGGTGCTGAACTCAGCTTCACTCGAGCTCGACGAGCTGCCTGACATGAACATAGAAAGTTAGGCCAGGCCATAGGTTACAGACTTACAGTTCATGTTCCCAGGCTGGCTCAGTTTACTACCCGTTGCTTGGACGGAAAGATCATCTGCCGTTGATTAATCAAATTTCACACACAGAACATACATATACAGTTCAAAATAGTTCCACATTCTTTGCTCACAAACATTACTTAATCTTTGAGCATTATGTTCGACCAGTTGGCAATATTGCACATCAGCTCTGGATCGGAATAAGAGGAAAAACGCGTCCCAGAACATCGTAATATCCGGAAAATCATATCAAAGATACGAAGAAACATGGCGTTTTAAATGGCTCTCGGACATTGTAAAAGTGTGGCGTTTGGTAAGGGACAAGGCCATGAGCACGTAACATACAATGTTGCAAGCCAAGCCAATGCATGCAGTGTGTGCGTTCTGGGAGCTAGGAAGGAAGAAGGCCCTGCAGGGACAAGCTCGTCGTCGTCCTGATGTCGTACGCCGATCCATTATCCGGATTCTGTTATTGTTTTATTACACTATATTGCATGGATTTTAATCGAAGTCATTATAATTTGGATCCGCTAGATAGATGATTTTTTTTTAAATAATAATATCCAACGGCTATTATAGTTCAACTTAGCTATGGTTCATCAAATTAAAGGCTAGATATTTTGTTTTTTTTAATAAAAGTTTCCAGTATATTACTATTTTTTGTTAGAAAGATCCGATGATGGTTGTACTTAGGGTTCACCAGATTAAGGGCTAGATATTTTGTTTTTTTTATAGATTTTCTAGGCTATTTTTTTCTTCGCAATTCTCATGAGTTTTTAATATATAATAGATGTAGTTTCACATATATATCTCCTTTTTTTTCTTCCACCCCACCCCCCCCCCCCCAAAAAAAAAAAAAAAAGAAAAAGAAAATTACATGCAGGGACCATCTCAAAGCTAATCTCTCCACCAAATTAAAGTGCTACATGTTTTACTCTTTTTATAACTTCTAACATATCTCTCTTTTTTCTCAGTAGATTACACGATAGATAATAGAAAAACCGCTCCAAATAGTGTCTACTAAGTGAATACACGCAATGTTGATCCATTGAAGCTACTCTACCACTGTCCGCTGCACTAGCAGACAGATCGGATTATTTTCGAGATACATAGGTATCCAGTCGGGCTACCGTGTAAAATCTTAGGCCAGACCGGACAGGTTCCAAGGCTGGCTGAGTTAGCTACAAGGCCTTATGTTACAAGCTTCATGCTTGTCCTTGTAATAATCTTGGCTCAGCATTGGACTGGAGTGTCCGCCTAATATGGTGTGGACAATGCTAGCTTAAGCTACCCCGTTGCTTGGACAGAAAAATCATCTGTCGTTGATTAACCAACGTACATACACAGAACATAGATATGTACTTCAACGTAGTTCAACATTCTTTGTTCACAAACATTAGTTAATCTTTGAGCATTATGCTCGACCAGTTATTGCACATCAGTTCTGGATCGGAATGAGGAAAAACGCGTTCCAGAACCATCCTATATCTGCAAAATCAGATGGAAGCTAGATATGAAGAAACATGCACATATTCCATCCCGTGAAGGCATAAATGGCTGTAGGATATCGTAAAGTGTGGCGTCGTAATTGGCTCTAGGACATTGTAAAAGAGTGGCGTTTTCTAAACGACATCGAAAAATCGATAATTCGCTCATGAACACTGTAAATTGTGGTAATTTGTTAGAATACATCGCGCTTGATATGTTACATTTGTATGTCAACCAGCTCACTGGGAAAATATATATATATGAGTAGTTCTTTTTATTCTCTTTATTTTATTTTTTTTTAAAAAAACTACTGTAAAAATTCATTACTAAGCAAAACCATATGCCCTGTTGATATTTTAAAGTTTTTGAAATAGCTAAATTATTTCCGTATTACAATTGTTGCCTATAGATTTTTGTTGACAATTCCGATGACCATTGCACATGCAAAAAAAAGATCTCATATAGATTGAAGTTGAAATTCTACTTGCACTCTATAATGAACTTTAATTTGGAAAAGACTAATTACAAGGATAATTGAATATTCTGATTCAAATGATACTAGAAGAATGGTGCTTTCCATGTAAAGGTCATATATGAAATTTGTTTTTTTAGCACGATGTATCACATAATTCTTTGTACCGTAAGAAGAATTGTACTACAGCTATAATATCAAATAACTATTTTGTTAATTAACTTTTATTATTATAGCCTAATTTTAAATTTAGCACAGGACCCCCAAAATATCAAATATGGCCCTGTGGATGTGGTAATTCACTAGATTCTATGGGCAATTGTGAATTATCAGATGCATCTAATTATGAACCTGAACCTAACTTGGTGGTTTGTCCAATAACCAGGATAAAATTTGATGACCAATTGGGCTATGTTCCAGGACACCCACATTCAACAATTATTTGTCCGTGTTTTTTTTGGCGAAAGATATGACCCTTTTTTAATGATAAATAATAATTAAGAAACTGAAATTGAGCAAAGGATGTAGTATACGTTGCTCAATTACTAGTCCTATATACTATGGTTAAACAGTCTGTGATTAGAAATGGAGTCACGTTCAATTTTTCTGCATTTTTTATAGAAAAATATTTTTACAGAACAATCAAATCTTCGTCTAAAAGTGCACTTTTTAAATTCCTCATTTGTGTATTGTCACTCCAATATATTAAAAGCGAGTCTTCATCCTAATTATTTTGGTGAAATTAGAAAATTGTCGGTTGTCCTTTCTTGAAAAAGGATCATGCCAATTGATCCTGATCACAAAAAGAACAGGAAGGGATCGGTTGTCACACCTTTCTACTTATGTTTGACAGGTCCAAACAATATTAATCGAGCATCCTATCTTAGTCGAAAGATCGCGTGAAAACCACAATTATTCTTTTTGGAAGGCTTCAAGGCTATTATTTTGATTTGTGATCCACTTCTCTGTTCATTTGTAATTCATTGTCTTTCTCTTTTATATTTTAATGATTAGGACAATTCATCTTTGTAACTTCGGAATGATGTCAATCACTAGCATGCCATATGATGATCTTAATAACATGCAAAAAAAAACTTAGTAAACACATTGGGACCTTGATTTATATTCCTGTCCCTTCTTATGAACGCTTTATCGGTTATCATTTTCTGATAATTAGAATTGGTTGTCCTGAAAGTAGTGGACGAGGGAAAAGTTACTTACAAACTTTTGTGTGTGAAAATATTATCATGTTTTAACATTCCATTCATTATCCTTTTAGCATATTGCAACAGGTCCATGGTTTTAAAAGGTGTAGCGGTAGCATATATATATTTTATATGTGCTATCATCACAGTGTGCTGTTAACTTGCAAAGGGCCACACTAGTGGCACTGATCTTGTAATTCACTCATTCCAGGTTCTTTTTATTCCTTTCGATTACAAAGTAGAATAAACTCGGCGTTACTTTGATGTTTGAACCACCAGAAGTCATTTACGAACTGTCATCTGGGCAGACCCGATGCCACGGGTTTTGGCGTTCTATTTATTAAATTGGATTGTTAAAATTGCCAAATTAATGTAGGCGGAGGAAGGCGTCGCTGCGACAAGGGAACCGCGCCACAATGTCAATGCCCAGGAGAACATGGAGTTTGGGGCCTGGATTACTGGCTCCGGTGCGAGCATGATGGTGGCCTGGTACTTCCTCTCTCCAGAGGACAGAGGAGCACACAACCTTCGTTACGTCATCCCGATGCTGCTTGCCTTCCTATGCTTCATCAGCGGTGTCTGCCTGATGCTGCTCAGCGTGAACTTGCTCGAGCTCCCAGAACACCTTGTCTCCGAGATCCAGGCCAAGGCCTCCAAATTCCTCTCCTTGCTATGCAGCACATTGCCGGTGGTAGCATTGCTTAGCCCCTTGGTGCTCTCTGCGTATAAGGTCTACAGGTATGCCTGCCTTGCCCTTCTGGTCGTGGTGGCAGCTCCGTTTGCAGTGGCGCGATGGTACGTCGGATGCAGGTCTGAGGGAGGTGACGGGAGGCGGGCAGCATACGAGGAGCACGCGGAGCAGCTGGAGGCTGCCTTTAAGTTCGTCTCAGCCATCAGCAACTCTGCCAGCGGCGGCCTGGTTGCCTTGGTGGTCAATTACAATGTCAGCGGCGGTTCAGGGCGTACTAAGAGTGCTCTACTTGTAGCCATCTTCTTCGTATTCACTACCGCGATCGGGGGCCTGCTCTCCATGGAGATCCGTGCTAAGGTGCTAGAGATCGACGGCCGGAGGCTCAGGGAATTCATTGTACAGTCCATGTGGTTAGCGATTATCTTCATGCTTCTGTCGCTGGCCTGTTCGGTTCTTGCAGAAGTCTTCGCTGTAGTTGAGTTTGGCGTCTTCGCTGCATTTGCCCCGTGGGTTTCTGCAGCCCTTGTTTACGTCTTCCTCGAGCACTGCGTTCGCCGTCCTCCTGCAGCCGAGGACGATGTCGCCGACGAGTACCCACAGGCACAGCTCAAATGGAAGGCCGACAAGGGGATCAAAATCACAATGTGGTCGTTTACAGCGATCGTCGGTATATTTGGAGGTTTCCTTCACGACCATGGCAAGATTGAACCTCTGAAGGCCTGCATCATGTTACTGACCTCAGCTTTTCTGTCCGGCCTTGCGGTCACGCTGCTGACCATGAGGACAAGTTCAGCCACCGGTGGCCATGCTGCAGCTATCACCGTACTGGATTGGACTGCGACGGCGACATTCGCAGCTGCGATATTTGCCGTTGCCATTGCAATGTTTTTGGAAATACTGTAAGCCTCACTACCCGTCTCCTCTGGAGCAGCGCCCTCCCTCGCGACGCAGCCTGCATCTGCATGCATGCCCATTCCCTTGCAGTGAAGCATCGGAACAAAAGGTGAACGCTCGGAATCACGATGAGGTCAGAGATTGCCTTTTATTAACTGTAATCTGGAGCGTTCAGATTTTTTGTCGTTGGACATCAGATTGAGGGAGTACTGGAGTGCGCAGGAACCTCGTTGAATTTGGGATCGGCTCTGGGAGGTCGTTGCAGGATGCATGCATGAGTTATAACCTCTTGCAACCCGGCTTTCTCTAAAAAACGGTATGCACCAAACAAAAAGAGGAAAAAAGAAAAGTAATTTTGCTGCTAAGAAGGTTATGATATTGAAAAATGCAACTCAATGTCTCACTGAAATTGTACATCATGAGAGCTGTCGGCCTGCTCTGTCTCTCCACAGTGAGTAGTAATATTTTTCGGTAGCACAATTGCTACCGTGTATGTAAACCATGTGCTATTATGCTGCCGGAATTGTGCCTGTTCGGCGTGCTTATTTTACCTTTTTCTACTCCACGTTTTGCCATGCTCAGCATGTTTATTTCACCTTTTTGATGTACTTTTTATCTATTCTTCGTTACTCCTTAATCTATTAATGCAGCTGGTCATATATATATATATATATATATATATATATATATATATATATATATATATATATATATTCGTGTTTCTTGTTATTTTTTACTAGATATTTTTTTAAAACAATATTTTGAAAATAAACAACTTGCTAACTGGATACCAAAAATGGGGCGTGGTAAGAATGCAGGGTTTATTTTTTAAAAAAGGCTGGTACATTTAATAAATGTGAAACAACTAAAATTAAAGAACTAGAAAGAAGGCTGGATACCAAAGATGAAGTTTATCTAGAAATTTTATTAAAAAGGCTGGTACATTTAATAAAAAAGAATGTTCTCCTTCTGTTCATCTTCCGAGCCGAGGCTGGTACATTTCAAAGCTTTGAAATTTCCCAAACCAAAGATGGCAGTGCTGCCAAGTAAAAATGTGAACCAACTAAAATTAAAGAACTAGAAAGAAGGTAAAGATTTGAAAATAATTGTTGACATCTGGAGCTTGGTTGCTTCTGGTCCGTTTGGTTCTGTGACTTGACTTGGGTCCGTGTAATTGAAGCGCTGATTCAATTTTCGCGTTGAAATGGAACTGGTTTGCGACACCAGTGCAAGTGTTTTGGACGACTCATGGATTTATAAAGTGGAATTGAATAAAATTAAAATACAAATATTATTCGAGCTGCACGTTTGCACAAACCGTCCGGGCCCATGGACGGCTACGACTTTGACGACTTCCGCGGCGGCGCCTTGGGGGCCAAGGCACGCCGCCTTGAGTCGGCTACGGGGATACGCATAGCAGGTTGGGATATTTGTGACGATCACCCCGGCCCGCGTATTCCGTTGCTATATAGGTATGTGGGTGGCTTCAGACGAACGAGTTGCTGCTCTTCTCGGCTCTGCTATAGGCTAGCTTGCTCTCTCATCTCATCAGCTGATTCGTACGTACGTAGTTTCGAGGAAGCTTCGTCGCGGACAACTTCGCCTCATCATCGAGTCAGCGTCCTCCACTGCTGGCTCGGCTATATAAGAGGGGGAGCTGCTGATCGTCGAGGTCCAGCTTTCTCTCCGTTGGAAGATGCCGGCGACGACGGCCGGTACCGTATATTAATTGCCCCTTAATTAGTTCTCCTGACCTCATCTATATATTTAGACCCTTTCTTCTTCAAGGCAGATATATAGCTCGCATATACATACATCTGAAACTTCGGTATACGAGCATGGACGGTAGTCAATGGAATAATTAAGATCGATCATCGAAAGTTGCAAGAGAGATGCATGGAGGGGCTTATTATCTAAACATATATAAAAGCATGATGACCGAATTTCTCCAGATCATAGTAGACATGCTATCTAAACATGTCAGTAGTCTCATGTTTAGAAGAGAACATGGACGACGTACTCCTCCTATACATGGCATGCAGTTGCTCACGGACTTTGATCAATTCCCGAGCAACCAGTGGCCCGAATTAAGGTGGGGCGACGAGGGCACCGCTCCGGCCGGCTGTGTGGGATGGCCGGCGCCTGGCTGGCGATGCGTGAAGCTGGAGGCCGCCGGGCGTTCGTCTACAGCAAGGTCAGTCAAGCTAGATCCTCAGGGCGGGAGGTGCATGGTGTAGATGGTGGGCAGCACAATTCCCTTTCGTCTACGCTAGACTGGATTGTAGATGGAAGCAGATTCCTTTTCCAGTTTCCCCTCTTCTTTTCCTTCCATCGAGTTTGGTTAATTAAATCTCTTTCCCCATTGCTGCCTTTAGCCCAGCCAATGATGCATCAGGGCGATAAAAGGTTGGATTGCAGGAGCCCTAGATTAGTGGATTGCTTGAACCTTACCCTTAGTATCTTGGTAGGTTTTCTCGTATGGTTGTTGCTAACCTTAGTCCTTTTCTTCCTCTTGTCCTGTGCTCCGTGATACTGATCATGTCTTGTAAACTTTGCGTTGGTTGTGCTACTAGCTCGTTGGTCAGCTCGATCCGATCCATGGGCGGAATTTTCCTAGCAAAACAAAGTTAGGTTGCGACAATCCAGTTGGCGAGGAGAGCAGCATCGGTGGTTGTAGCAGGCTAAATTAACTTGGAGTTTTTGGTTGTAGCAGGCTAATTAACTTGGGAGTTTTTGGTCGGCCATTGTTTTCCACGGCTGACGACGCGCGCGTTTCATTGCAGTTTCCATTGCGAATTGGAAGCAGCGTCCACAGTCCACACCTTGTCGCCTAACTTAATTGCCGGCCGAAACGCTACACATTGGAATTAGTAATACTCCTCCTACCTTGTTTAAGGCATGAAACACGGCGGCCGGCCGCCCGGCCGGGTATGCAGGAGGAGAAATTTGTTTGTTAGCCACTTTGGTGATTTCGTCAACACTGGCTGGCGCTCGACTCCGGAGGATAAATCGTTTGTTTGCTATGGAACATGAATGCGTCCAGCTCAGCGGCAGAACCGAAAATTTTATACGAGTTTATGAACAATCACCACATCCATATTGAGGAGAAAGCTCACTCAGGCTACTGAACTTGTAAATACAGTAGCACTCATGAAAGGGATTCCGTTTATGACGTGAGGTGAAGTTAGAAGCATACCTGGATATATACTCGTAATGGCTTCCATACCTATCTCCGCTAGAACGAACAGCCGCTGGTTCAGCTCAACTGTGGAACCACGGGTCAAGCACACGGAATCTCGATGCCGTGCTAGACCGGGGCGTGGACAAGTCTTCCCAAGCAGTTTAGTTGCCCCGCCTCGGGCTCGGGCTCGGACTCGGACTCGGGCTTGGGCTCGGGCCCTAGCCGGAGAACACGTCGGAGCGGCTCAATTCACAACTAAATTGCAATCCGGTTTGGTGTCCGGCCAAATTATCAATGCGTCGCTGTCCATGCGTCACATGTGCGTTGGGGCAGGTGGTACTCCAGTAAGCAACTTCTAGGTGCTTTGCTTCAACTTTCTGCCGAAGATGCCCTTGGCGTTGCTTCCACGCAACTTCGTGCACCACAAAGCGAGTGACGGCAGACAGCTGGTCCACTGGCCAATATAAATACAGTACTAGTCCATAAGTCGCTCGTCCCGATAACCTTTTTCAAATTTTATTTTAAAACATATATTGTTCCTATATCTTCTGTTACTCCGTCTAAAGCGGTAGATTCTTACAAAAACACACCGTCCAAACTTTACTCATTGTACTTCTAAATAGAAAACCGGTCGAAACGCCGGCGTGAGGGAGCCGTCTAAAGGATTCTCTCTCCGAATCCTTTTTAAAGAAAAAGCTGAAGGGAATTCTGAGATCTGTTTGCCAAGAGGTTTGTTAACTGAAGAGAATCTAATCCACTGGCGATAGTCTAATACTCACTTTACTACCAGTTTAGGTTTTAAACCGGTTTAATATGATCGATTTTCACGAAAATAAAAAACTGACCGGTTTTTGTCAGTTTGTCAACCTGTTCTTCGGACTGAACGTGCGAAACCGTAAGGTCCAATCAATCCATGTTGTACACAACGTCACTAGCACCAGCCACAGCCAGACGACTCTTCCATTGCATCTGCGCCCCCCGCCCTCCTCTCTCTCTCCGTCCAGAGTTCAACTTCAAACACCCTTCCTCTCGCCCTTCCGGCCGGCGTACGTTAATTCCCCTCCGGTGACGTCATCTGCCGGGCGTGTGGTCGACACGTGTCATGACCTCTGAGGCAACGAAGATGGCGGAGCATCAGAGAGGTCGCCGTGCGGCGAACCCTGCCGATGCGATGGACCGCGAAGCCAACGGCGGCGGCTTCTCGTGGCTGACGGTGCTCGGGTTCGCGTTCCTGACCTTCAACTCGGGCATGGCGATCTACAGGTCGGACGGCGACGCGTATGCGGTTGCCTTCGTGGCCTTCTCGTACGCAGACCTCGTCTTGCTCTTCTACTGTCTGAGGCAGTTCGAGAAGGCGGATCCCAACTCGCCGGCCAGAGAGAAACTGAAGGTGGCCGTCTGGATCCTAACGACCTTGCTGACGGTTGTCTTTTCCTACAAAGTCGCGGCAATCATGCCGCTCCCGGTGAAAGTGTTGGTTTGGGCCATGGCCAGCGCCACCGTCCTTGGAGGCTTCTACGCCTTCTTTCTGCATCGAGAAGGGAAGGTAAGTGTGCCGATTGCCATAGCCGATTACCACTCTCTCATGTAATGCACTGCATATTTCGTTCCGGGCAAACCCGAGCAGTCGAGCACCCTCCGGTTTGCAACACGGCCGGGTTCGGTTTCGGGTTGTGGCCTAGTGGTGGCGTAACTATATGTGGCTGGTCATACACTCAACGCTATCGGTTTGACGGTTTCGGGTTGGCGAGTGGCGTAAGCGTAAGTGGCTGGTCGTACACTCAATACTTTCAGTTTGGTTTTGCAAATACGGCCGGGTTCGGTTTCGGGTTGGCCTAGTGGCGTGACACTTGTGTCCGGTCTGACCGGTCATACTCTCGGTTCTGTCTTCGGGCTCGGGCTCGGGCTGTGCGGGCTATTAATAGTTTCAAGCCGGTTCCTCCTAGCTAGGGCTCCTCTTTAACATTTGTTCTCGACGGACTATTTTCAATGTCAACTTTTATGTATAAACCAGTAAAAGAAAACGTACTCACGAATTGTTATTTTCGTGCTCCATCCTGGATTACTCTGTTATATAAAATATTTATGAAAATAGACGAGCGAGACTGGGAAAAATATGTAATTACAAAAAGAGAGCTGCTAGCCCACGCTATACCGTTGGAATGCATTCCAACGGTATAGCAGTTTCATCTGGTTTCACTAGGTTTCATTAGGTGTAAAAGGAGATCCAAACCTGTTTCAATAAATTTCAATGGATTTTAAAGATGATACTATAAGTTTCATCAAGTTTTAAATATGAAACTTGATTAAATATGACTTTTAGAAGAATTTCAAAAGACAAAGTTAAAAGTTTTAGAGCACGTTTCGCAAGTTTCATCAGTTTGAGTGTTTAGTTTCACGAGTTTTAGTGTTTAGTTCCACGAGTTCCAATGATAAGTTTCATGAGTTTCAGTGTTTAGTTTCATGTATTCCAGCGTTTAGTTTCATGAGTTTCAGTGTAGTTTCGGTGATAAGTTTCATCAGTTTCAGTGATAAGTTTCATGAGTTCCATTATAATGTTTCACGAGTTTCGGTGATAAGTTTCGTGAGTTTCGGTGTTAAGTTTCATGAAACACTACGATAAGTTTCATCAGATTTCACAAATAAGTTTCATTAGGTTTCACAGATAAGTTTCATTAGGTTCTACGGGTAAGTTTCATGATGTTTCAAAAATAAATTTCATGATGTTTCGTAGATAAGTTTCATGAGGTTTTACGGATAAGCTTTATGATATTTCACAAATAAGTTTCATTAGGTTTCATGGATAAGTTTCACTAGATTTCACAGATAAGTTTTATGATATTCCACGGATAAGTTTTGTGATGTTTCATAGATAAGTTTCATTAGGTTTCACGGATAAGTTTCATAGTATTTCACGGATAAGTTTCGTTAGATTTCATAGATTAGTTTTATCAGGTTTTGTGAATAAGTTTCATGATATTTCGCGAATAAGTTTCATTAGATTTTACAGGTAAGTGCCAAGGGCCACCGTCCTCATCGCGCAAACCCAAGGAACCAAACGCAGCAGTTGCTCTAGTAGTACTCCAAAAGATCTTTCTTACTGGCTGGTGTAGTGTGGTGAGCTGGTCACTAGATCGTTGTGGATTGGAATGGCGATGCACTGAGCATTGGGGTGGTATTTATACGGGAGAGCCCGGCTGGCTCCTTAGGTGGTATCCAACGGGCAAGTGCCGGCTGGCTGGCGCGCCTGTGGTGAAGTAAATGCGTCGCGGAGTGGATACAGCAGAGAGGTATCCCGTCGTATTCCCATTTGACGGGATACCGTTATATAGTTTTTCTCAATCATGGAACAAAAAAAAAGGCAACTATGAAAAAACACGATCAAAGATGGATACCATTAGATGACATCGCAAAACAAGTTTACATTACGGAACACCGAAATATCCCTTGCCATCGAGGACACGTTTCCTTGAGCCGGAAAGGGGATGCGGAGAGGTGCAAGCCTCCGAGAGGCACTGCCCTGGCTGGAAATGTTCCGTCCAAGCTAAGAGATCTATCAAGGGTTTTTTGGGTTCCTTTTTTTTTTTGTAGATAAACGGAAGTCTGTAGTGCCATTTTAAACACAAACAACTTTCTGATGTCATCTAACAAGACCAACTTTTTCGGTATTATTTTCGAGATTATATGCAAGTCAAATATCAGTGTCACTAACAAGTTTATGTATTTCAAGTGCCAAAATTACACGTATTTATTTTATAAGACAATTTTCACGTGTCATTTGTTCTTTAAAAAGAATACCTTGCCATCTAATTGTTACTAGGAAGGTACGCGCGGCGCACGCCGCTCGCGTGACCGGGAAACGAATTTGTGTTTTTTTGGTACAAAAAACGGACCATGGAACAATTTTTTCCGGGAAAAACGGGAAAAAACGACGCAAAACATTTTTCCCCATGCTATGGAGATAAAATGGACAACAAAAACATTTTTTTTCCACCCAAAAAGATAAATGATGGACGAAAAACGGATTTAATATATTTTTTTAGAGAAAACGGCAAATGAAAACATTTTTCTCACGCGCCGGAGAAAAAACGAATCACAGAAACATTTTTTCCGAGCAAAACGAAGAAAGTTTTTTTTAAGAGAAAACGGCCAACGAAAACATTTTTCCCGTGCTCCGGAGGAAAAAATGTTTCCGAGCAAAACGAAGAAAGTTTTTTTTTTAAGAGAAAACGGCCAACGAAAACATTTTTCCCGTGCTCCGAAGGAAAAACGGATCACGGAAACATTTTTTCCGAGCAAAACGGAGAAAGGAATTTTTTTTAGAGAAAACGGTCAACGAAAACATTTTTCCCATGCTCCGGAGGAAAAACGGACCACGAAAACATTTTTTATGGGTAAAACGGAGAAAGGACCCGAACGTAAAGCACAGGTACCTATTTGTTATAATTTTGGATCTATCCGCTATTTTGAAAAATTAGAAAAGGCCTCGTTCGCTATTCGCATTTAATGGGGGCTCTCTCTGTAAAATACCGAACGAGGGACCTAAACGCGAACTGGGAAAATTTATTTTCCTCTTACCGAAAATCACTTAGGAATCTACACGTAATTTTGAAGAAACGGAGAATCTTTTCGCGAAATAGAGGAGAGAGAGATTAGGGGTGACGTGGGGGGTTGGGAGGGTTGGAAATATTCCACACATACATAAGGATAAGGATGTTGATATGTGTCATAAATGAGAGAGAGAGAGAGAGTTGATATATCGAAAAGAATTTTAATTTTTTTGAACCAAGAAGCAACTGGAGATACCAAACGGAGTATCACCGTGGTGCCGCTCCTGCTACACCTGCGCCAAGCTTCAACAAGGGAGAATTTTCAACGGAAATAAGGAGGAGAGAATCGCCGGCAGGCAAGTCCTTTCCTCCATCTTCTTCCGGATAGACATTTTGAAGTACCTTAGCAGCCAAACATTTGTGGTTTCTCCATCTTCTGAACATACATTTTTAATTCCCTTATTAGCCAAAACACTTGTGGTATTCAATATATATCACGTTCCATTCCCTAATTCCATCCGTATTTGTGCAGGTTGCTCGAGTTGCAGATGACATCCACCTCGGTGTTCCGTTTGGTGCAACCCAAATGTTATGTCGATCCGATCCAAATCTAAAAAAAAATGTATTAGTGTTCAAAAGGGGGAAAAATTGCTGTGCCAGACAGTAGTTGAGTATTTTTGCTACCCGGGAGGTGTTGTGCATGCGTTTTCGCGCTTGTTCCGTTGGGTCGGTATTGTCACAGTACTATTCAGGCCCGCGCGACGGTGCCAGAGTTGAGTTTCACGGTGGTCACGAATCCGCCGCCGGCCACCGTTAAGCTGCCGTCTGTACCAGCACGGTTGACGGTGGCTCCCTTGTCCCAACTTGTGTGCTGTTCTCGGTGGACGCCGGTTTGTTTGGGCTGCACCCGCGGGCCGCAGCAGCACGACTGATCCGTCTGCTAAGCCATGTCACGGCTGACCAGACGACTTGTCTGTAGAATGGTCAAGCTGTTAAGACTACCCCCGTGTAAAGGCCGTCGTCCTTCGCGAAGCGAGTAATTTGGATCACGTCTGGCATGTATGTACGGCTGATCAACAACAGCAGCGAGTATAAGGTTTTGTTCTGACTTTTGTTTCTTTCTTCTTTCGGTTTTTGTTCCGTACTTTTATTCCGATATTTCCTTTTCAATGCAAGTTGCACAAATCTTAAAGCAATTGGAGGATAAGAAATCACCGTTTATTTTTTATTTCTGCTTTAATGTTTATGAAACTTTTAAAAAAAAGTATGGAAGCACGTCTCATTTACTAAATGTGTTTTACCCTGAATTTTGTGGTTTTTTTCTTTGTTTGTTTTCGAGATCTCTCCTTTTTTTAATAACCCTTTCGCTGTTAGTCCTTTCAACATATATGGAATTTTAATTGTGATCCTTTTTTCTCCCGAGTTTCCTTTTTCGGGGAGAAGCTGGAGCGAAGATGCTGTGAAAGTGAGTTTCTGTTCTACTATGACGATTTTAAAGTATTTGCCAGAAGCATGGTATTCAAAGAAAGTTGAGAGCATATTGCAGTGATCTAATAGAGAGGTGCCACTGAAAAGATACAACTACACAATGGTGGATAACTTGAGATGGTTAAGTCAATGCTCGAGGAGAAAGAGAAAGATATGCCCGATACTTGTCGATAGAACAAATATATAAGTTTCTGCTATGGACTGAAGTCAGCTAAAAGCAGTTCTGAGAGGGGCTAACATGACTTTGGAATGTGACAGTTGTAACTTCCAAACGAGACCAAAGTCTTGCATCTTGATCGGTTCCAGCTGATCTTTAAAGTTTGGTTGCATCCTGTCGCTGTACGCGGCAAAAGGCAATTATAAGAACGGGTCGGCGACTATCAATTCTCAACTCTGGTCTGGCTCTGGACATGTGTGTTTCCGGTTTGATCAGGATCGGTCTTGTTTAGTTTCCAGGACAAGTAGCAAGACTTGAATCTGGCATGTTATGCGAGTCAGATTTTTGCACGAACGCTCAACGAAATTCCTTGGGTAACGGATTTGATAGTGAGGGCAGAATATTCTTTCAACCAAAATAAGATGATAGAAATAAAAACCCGTGGACGTCATTTTGCATGCTTTGAGCTGATAAAGCTTCTTATTAATTTACTGTAACTCATGTTGCGTGATATTTTAGTAGAGACGGCTCATCATGCACTATATTCGTATCTTCAGCAGGCTATTCTGTTGAACAAACATAACAAGATTCTTTCTTTTTTGTTTCGCAGGAAGGCTAAAGAACCGTGGCAAAAATTGATAGGGATGGCCCCGTCCCGACTTTGGTCAAACATGGTCCAACGTTGCTGGAAAAAATCAAGGTACATGCTTCATTTGGGCAAAAAAAGGGCACATTTTGGTAGAGGACCGAGTAAATTTCACGGAACTTCAGGTTTTAGGGCCAAGGTAACACAAAAACCAAGGTTTTACAACTTTTTTCAAGGAACCACATGTTTTTGGGCAAAATGTTTCAAAAAGCTTAGGTTTGCTCTGTCTCATTACATGGAACAGGATAGGACAAACCTAAGTTTTTTTTCTAAACCTTTTGTCTAAGAACATTGTTTCTTTGGAAAAAATTGTAAAACCTGCCCTAAAACTTGGGGTTTTGCGAAGTTTACTCTCTAGGTTTTGCCACCCCTCGCCTTGGCCACCACCAGCTGCCGCAGAAGTAGCCAGTTGAAGGCCACCTAGCTTGCTGCTTGCAACACCTCTGCAACCGCCACCGCGCGCCACCGCCACCTCCAGCAAAACCAGCCGCGCTGCACAGCCCACAACCCCGGCCTCTGCTGCTACCAGGCATACATAACAACGGCCCATAGTTCACACTCACCACGGCATCCAACATTGCAGCCTGACCACCTTGTCGCCCATTGCCAACCGAGAAATCTAGTTTGGGGCTTGGCAAAACTCGAAGCAGGTCACCTACCCATGAAGTGCCTAATTTTGACAGAGAGAACATGGACCTTAACCAAATTAATAAGAACATTCGAGGCAGAAATCCAATGGGAAGCTTCCTATCAAGGGGAAACATATGAGTTGTTTTGTGACCTGAGCCGCTTATACAATGGTCTCTCTCAAAAACTTCCATATGTTGCCCCTTTATATGAAGTTTTCCATTGAACGTTTGCCCTTTTGGGCCATGGATACCGAAGTCGGGATAGGGTTCTCCTTGTCAAAGTTTTGTCACGGGATGGTTAGGACGCTGCATCATCCGCTGTTACTGTGTAATGCTGTATGTCCGCTTACTGTAACAAAATAAACACGTAAGCAAAGTGTCAGGCCCGTGGCCTGACTAAAAAACGGAAAAGAAATTGTGTTGTAGTTCGCTGGCGTGTTGTGCCATTATTGTATTTTAAAAACATGTGCATTTTCAGCTATCGTGTAATACTACTATGTAGACTCGTCATCTGGAGTACTATGTAGTCTGTCTCTGTCCACGTATGTGAACGGTATTTTTCTAAATTTTTACTGCTTTGGCGTTGACATAATTGAAATGTTGAAAAGCTCTGTATCTTGGGCTGTTGAATGTGACAAACCATTATATGTGACAACATAATTTCATCGTTTCCGGCTTCCATGGACAGTGGATTAACCATTTTGTGATTGCAACTGCTGTGTTTGTCCGTCTCTTTGCTTGCGCGTGTCCACGTGGAAATGCAGGCACAGAAAGCGGGAGAAGAAACAGGCCAGCCAGTTCTTCGTTACGGCTGTTATTGGTAATTCTTTGCTCCTGAAGGCTGAAGCTAGCATTTGTCTCCACCAAATGGCAGTGAGAGTAGCCTAAGTTGTATGATGTCACTATTGTGCAGTCTTTTACGCCACGTGCCCCTTTTGCATGTTGATATAATAATTTTTTTTTTTTGCGATGTATCACGCATTTGCCCACCGTTCCAGCGCGAACTAAGCGTTGGCGTTGCTACTAGCAAATCGCATGTCGTTGTCAGCATCAACGCATTTTCACTCCCCGGTCTCTCTCAGTAGTCTCAGTGCTGTGTGCGCCCTGTAAGTCTCAATGGCTTTGCTATTTGGCACAAGAGAATTTCGCCGGTGCTTCGCATGTTGTTTTATAGGAGGCGTGTAATTATTTAAAGAAGAGCATAGAAGCACCTCTCAAGAAAGATTGCTATGGAATGTCCGTGTTCTGAACAGGGCGAATACAACAATTGTTCCGTCACACTTCTTAACGTATGAAGAGCAGGGCTAACATTTTCATAATACACTGGGAATTCGAAAATCAACCGAAATTCGAAAAAAAAATGACCGGTTTGTGAAGTCAAATAGCTGGTCAAAATGAGCTCGAAAATCGAACGAAATTCGATAGTTTTGGTTGGAAAAATTCGAATTCATGTCGGTAGCGATAATCGCGAAAATCAATCGAAATTTAACAAAAACTGACCGGTTTGCGAAGTTAAACAGGCGGTCAAAATGAGCTTAAAAATCGAGCGAAATTTGCGAAATTCGACTGGTTTGGATGGAAAAATCGTGGACCGAATGGAAAAATGGAGAAAAAGGCAAAGAAAAATTGTGAAAAATTATAATAGCACAACTATGAAAGAATATAGAAAATTTCGGCATAACCTTTGCTATATTTTAGACAATCTCAAGTTGCAACAATATATCAACAATAACAATATTTCATTTCAATGCCGTTCACAACTCAATTAAACAAATCCACATTTCAATACCATGGCATATTACATTTCAAATCAATATTTATCACGAAAATGAATGTTCACAATTGGCAGAGCTTCGTCATCCTTCTATTGTCACACCTATGCTATGTTGGGCCTACAGGGCTATGGTAGTATTATTGGGTGTACACTTGGTTGGCCATGTTGTACTCCTCTGTAGACATGAGTGCTAATCCTTGGGTAGTTAGCAACTTTGTCTTGTATTCATGCCAACTTTGCTCTGTCCATGGGGTAATCGTTTCCCACTGTTGGTATAATATGGTATAAAATTCTAGATCTTGACACTTGTAGACTCATTTGGTGGGACGTTGTGCATGAGCATACGGGATGACGTAGTCGTATTGGCCATATGAGTCATAACTCTCTTGCGTCTCGGCAACGCTGTATGAGCTAGAGCTATCCCGTTGTGCATCATGGCTATGTCGATGCTCTCTTCCCTTCCATGAAGTAGTTATCCTCTGTGATTGTGGAGCGTCATGGTCTTTGTTCTGTGTGGCATGAGTGTATCGAAATCCCCCTGTAAATTCTATAAGACATTGTTGTTCTAGGGCACCGTCACCAAATTCAACGCCATGGCTGTCCATCTTGGAGCTACTGTCTTCCTTTCTGAGTCTCTCTTCCTTCAATCCTTTCTTCTTATCCTTCATCCTGGGTAAGTTGCACTGAAAGTACTCACAAATCTCCTTAGGAACTTGACTGCAATGAACGACATTTGTACCATGCCCTGCCAAGTGGTGCTTTAGTCTGGTTGCACCGTCTCCTTTCTTTTTTTGGTGACAGTACTTGCATCGAAATCCAACACCCATCATGTCGTTGTGTTCCCACATAACATCGCCCTGGTCTGCCATATACTAATTCAAAACAACAATTCAGTCAATTTGATGACTACACTCACAAATATCATGCATGAATAACCACTCTGAGCAAGTAATCATAATTAATCAAAAATTGAAATTAGTAATCATAATTAAACTCTCTGTCATAACAAGAGAACGATAGTTAGCATTTGGAACAAGCAAATAATACTAGTGTCATCTGCCCCCTCCTAATAAACAAAATAACAAACAATAGTAGTTCCACTTCCTAGTATGTGTATTAACAACACTAATATGAGTGAATTAATACCACAGTTTGACTACATAGGACCTTCTAGTAAACTAATTGTTCATATAGTTTCTAACCTGGACATGCAGCCATGTACCCACTAAACTAATTCATGGAAGATTTTAGCACATGCAACAACAACCATTTCCAGGACCGTCAACTTGTAAATATGAGAACAAGATCAAAAATCGATTGAATTATACCAAAAATCGCCCTGGCTTCTCTTGAAAATCGCTCGATTTCTGTGGAAAATCGACACACTCAGCATATGAACTTCACGGCGCTTGATTTTGTTGCTTGACCGGCGATTTTCGAAGCAAATCGCTCGATTTTCGAGCGGCTATGGCGACTTCACGAGCGGCGCCAAGCGGATCTGACCAGAGGCATAGGAGTGGAAAGTTTTAGAGCAATAATGCGGTCGGAAACGCTCACATAAGCGTTGTAAACTCGCAAAAAACAGTGTTGGGCCGGTCGAGCTATTGGGCCTAGGCACTATGGTCCGGCCCAAAACTGTTCTTTGTTTGCCTTTTTAAATTTTATACAATCGGTTGTGGCGCAAAACAATCTAAAATTTTTGATTTTTCAACTAATTTTCATCCCAGAGGTTACAAAACTATTAATACTGATTTTAGAGAGTTTTTGATTAAATTTTTCCAAATTTTTGAAATTTTTTGTATTTGAATTTGAATTTGCCTGGTTTTCCCGCTGGTTTGTATTCTCGAGAGAGCTCGTTATTATCAAAATTCACGATTTATCGTCGAAATTGCTAACCTTGATCACTGAAGAGGTTTTGCATTCACGGCCACAGTTGAAACAAGCAACCAAATCCATGACATACTGAAGTCCCCGTTTTACTGTGCCAGATAATTTAATTATACACTTGCACCCTGCATTGGGCTAGACCACTCCCACGACAATGGCGGCCGCTTACTACCCCTTGATGACCCCGGCGTTTCTGTACTTGTACCGGATGGCCCAGAACAAGAAGAAGAGGTAGTTTAGCGTGCTGAGCACGCACATCACCCAGTAGAACCGCTCGAGGTGGCAGTGGTTCAGGCTCTCCCCCTGCAGCCACGGCCGGTGCCCGCCGATCGCCGTCGCGCCGTTCACGATCGACACCAGCACCGAGCTCAGGTAGTACCCCAGCGCCAGCGACGCCCACGACAGCGACGTCGCCAGCGACCGCATCCGCGCCGGCGCCTCGCTGAAGAAGAACTCCAGCAGCCCCGCCAGCGTGAAAAGGTCCGCCGACCCCAGGAACAGGTACTGGAACGCGATCCAGAAGAAGGTGATCGGCAGCGGCTTCGTCGAGTCCAGCATCCCCGCGTCGGCGGCGACGTTCTTGCGCTTCACCTCGACCACGGCCGCCACCGCCATCGCCACGATGGAGATGACCAGCCCCGTGCCGATCCGCTGGAGGTGGGTGATGCCCATCTCCGTGCCCGTCGTGCGACGTGCGAACGGGATGATGACGTGGTCGTAGATGGGCGCCAGGAATATGATGAACGTGACGGGGAACACCGGCAGCGACGCCGCTGGCACCGTGAGCCTCCCGACGCGTGTGTCCATGGTAGCCGCCTGCTCCACGGAGAAGGTCGACAGCTGCGCCAGGCAGCAGTTGAGCATGATGGTGGAGAAGAAGATGGGGAGCACCATGAGCACGATCTTGACGTCCTCCACCTCCTGCACCGTGCACGCCAGGGCCCTGTACAGCGGCTGGCACTGCACCGCGCGGTTCAAGAACCTCAGCTCCTGGGACGGCTCGACCACGGCCTCCTCGGCGACGCAGATCTCCCCGGGCTTGCTGAACCCCTTCATGTCGGTGCTCCCCGTCGGGCTGGGCGCGCGGTCGATGACGGCGCCGTTGCTGGCGCTCTGGACGCCCCCGCGTCGCGCGAACGCGGCGGCGAGGACGACCTTGGCGATGGTGGTGAGCGGGCTGCCCGTGGGCACCTTGTTGCGGTACAGCCTGGAGCCGGCGACGAAGACCGGGATGGAGAGCAGGATGGTGATGGTGGAGATGCCGAACCCCCACTGCCAGCCCTTGTTGTCCTCGACCCACACGGCGAAGGTGACGGCGATGAGCGCCCCGCAGGAGAGGCAGAAGACGAAGTAGTTGAAGAAGGTGGAGCGTCCCTTGCGGCCCCGCGGCGAGTGCTCGTCGAACTGCTCCGCGCCGTGCGACGGCAGGGAGCCCTTGATGCCGCCCACGCCCAGCGCCGTCAGGTACAGCCCCACGAACAGCATCGCCTTCTTGCTCCCCGACACGGGCTCGCACGGCGCGGCTCCGGGCGCCTTGGCGCACTGCGCCGGCATCAGCGCCGGCGTCCGCGCCTGGACCGTCAGGATCACCAGCCCCTGCGCGCCATTGCAACACGCAAACATCAGCTCACACCTGCACCCAGAAAATGGACCCAAAAAAGCAGAAACAAACATTGGCCCAAATACTTTGGGCCGGGCCCAAACAATTGCACGCATTGCAACCTGCTGACGAGAAGAGCATCAGATGTACTTGCATTGGCATGACATGATTAGATGATTAGATGGAGCACTTACCATTCACAATGGATCAAGTCAACTAATCAGGCTACCATGTCCCATGCTTTTGCAAATATCAATCATGCGAAAGCGATAAAAAGGTTCAGGGACCAGGCAAGTGGTCGCCGTGCTATGCTACCTGGGCGCGGCCGCCCGTGCGCTACGTCGCTTTGGCTCGCCATGGCCCCGCCCGTGAGTTGGGCGCTAAAGCGGAGAGGAGACCGACCCACTGCCAGTGGAGATATTTGACCGGCGATCCATGGGGCTCAGAGGTATCCTTTGCTTTATTTTTGTCAGCGTTGACTGAAAAAATTCATGGCCAAAGCGTGCCGGGAATGCGATGTTCGGCTCCCAAAGGTCGGGAGGCTACATAAAGGTCAAACGGTGATCATTACAAAGCTGGATCTTGAGGTCAGAGAAGCGGCAAGCGTGTGAGGCTAACTAATTACTTGTTGGCTAGCTGTTGCTGTGGACAGACGATCTACTTAACTAGTACTCCTCCTCCTTAATTAACCCAGGGCACAGAAAAGATAACGGCAAGTACTACCTAGTACTGTCCTCAGTTGCTCTATATCCTAGATTGAGATGCTCTCTCAAGTCTGAGGCAGCATGTCAAAGGCTTTGACCATTCCACGAGCGGAAAAAGTTCTTTCTTTGCCATCAGCTGGTAAAATTGATAGGCTATCTCTGGTTCCATCCGATGAAAAATGACCACAGAAAAATGTCACCCTCTAAACTTTTTAAAAAGTGGACACTTACGGTCGCTCTCTCCCCCAGTTGCAATCTCAGCCCTCCGGCCACAACCACCGCCGTCCTCCGGCATCCTTTACCGGACGAGGAGGCTGGGCCCTTCTGGGCATCCGGTGATCGGTGCTCGACCACCGTGCAGTCTCTGCCGTCTAGCCCACCCGCTGATTTGTGGTCCCGCGGCCTTGTCGTCACCGGGAGCCTTGGGGCACTGTCCAAGAGATTTCTGCCGAAATCAATCCAGGAACAGGAACAGGAACAAGGCCGTCCGGCTTGCGCAGAAGCTGCCTAGATCCAAGATTTCGTGCGTCTTATTGGGACAAAAGCACTAAGGCTGAGCCTTTTTCTGTTTCGTGTTCCATGCAGCTGAGGATGAGTCGCTTAGCATTATAGTAGTTTATAAAGAAAGCGAATAGTTTCGTAAAATTTACTAGTTCTTTTCTGATACACCAGGTATGGTACTGTTTTTAGATAGAGTCACTACTACAGAAATGCTTATATTAGACGCACTATCACAGACGGTTTTCAAAAACCGTCCGTAATATATGATATCACAGACGATTCTATAAACCAACCGTCAGTGAAATTATCACAGACCGTTATTAATAAAACCCGTCTGTGATTAGATAAATATCACAGACGGTTTTGTATTAAAACCGTCTGTGATATTATCACAAACGGTTCTATAAAAACACCGTCTGTGATATAAAGTAATATCACAGACGGTTTTACTATACAACCGTTTGTATAGTAACCACAGGCGGGTTGTGTTTATAAACGTCTACGATATTGCTTATATCACCAGGCGTTTTGTGTTGATAACCGTCAGGTAATTGCATTATAACATTTTGATGTTTTTATCGAACTACGTATTTTCATCGAAGGCCATAATTCGTTCATAGATAGGGCGAAAAATGGTAATGACCATTTTATAACATAATGAAATTCGAAATTGCTAGTGATCGGACGTCGGTTTTTTCGCAACATTTTCTTTATGCGTGTGAAACATTTGTCTTCGACAAGCGGTAAAAATTGTTTCATACATTCAAAAAAATCTTGCAATGCGTCAGAAAAAACGAGAATCGACGTCAGTGTAAGTTTCTCCCAATGAAATTTGATAACAATCAGAATATGACCATTTTATAACATAAAACATTTCATTACATTACTACATTATATATATATATTATTACTTATAAATTAAAATATTCATAAATCGTCGGAGGAGGTGGCGAGCTGCCATCGTCGTCGTCATCGCTCCCGGTGGAGTTGCCATCGTCGTCGTCGTCGCGCCACGGTGGGCTACCGTCGTCGTCGTCGTCATCTCGAGCCCCGAGTGCATGGCGTGGTCGTCGGCCTCCGACTCGTCCTCCTCCTCCCCCCGCGCCTCCTCCTCCTCCTCCTCCTCGTCCTCCTCCCGCTCCTCCTCCTCCTCTTCCCGCTTGCGTTTCCCGCATAGCGGCGACGCCGGGGGAGGTGATGGTGGAGCGGCGCCGGGGGAGCTTGCGGAAGGAGGTGATGGTGGAATGGTGGAGGCGACGCCGACGAAGGAGAGCTCGCGGCAGATTCCATTATCAGTAATGTACGTGTTGATCGAATTCGATCAATAGCGGTGATTTTATAGGTGGCCGGAATTGAAGACGAAGCGAGAAACGAAGAGTTCTCATTCAAAGGCGCGCAGGAAACGAAGAGACGAAGACGGACCGTCGCTATCACAGACGATTCTATAAACAAACCGATTGTTGACTATCACACACCATTCCTCGTCTGCCTTCACGGACGGTTTTTTAAAATAACCGTCTGTTATATACCTATATATCACAGACGGTTTAGTTTACATAACCGTCTGTAAAATATCACCGACGGTTGGTACACAGCCAACAATGAACCAAGATGCAAAAGCAGTAGAGGAATACGTACGACATGCCTTGGATGCTCAGAAAGATAAAAGCTTCATACTTTTACCCTTTAACCCAGGGTAAGTGCTGCCCGACTTGGTATACTCTCATTTGTAATGTGCACACAATACTTTGGTGCTAATTGACCATGGCAACATACCTATGCAGGTTTCACTGGGTTCTAATTGTAATTCATCTGGCCAAGAACCGGGTTATTTACGTTGATTCCTCACATACCGGCAACCACGACTTGAACCCTATCGCACGGTTAATCACCAGGTAACCACGTTGTTTAAGGAGCTTGTTGCTCTGGAATATTGAGGCTAACCTTTGAAATCACGTAGGGCGGTCAAAGCTTTGCGAGATCATACATTCAAGGCGAGGATAAGGCGTTGCGGCACGATTTCAAGTTTCGGTATCCTCTATACAAGATAATCCTATTTCAAACTCCGTAGCCATGATTCTCGAACTAAGCAATTCTATTTTTCCAAAGGCCACCAACAAGGACAGGGCAATAACCGATGTGGATTTTACGTTTGCCATAACATGCATCTCCTCGTCAATGCAACACAAATGAGTAACGATAAAACTTCGTTGCAAGACAAGGATCTGGCGTCCCTTCGAGGAAAACTTTGTTTTTTTCTAGTCACTGAAGTCATTAGTAAAAAAGGCGAGTTCTACGCAGGTGCCTAGCGCAAGAGTTAGGTTTATCTCTGTATTGCCACTTATCTTTGTCATTCTAATTTTCGGTTTATTTGCTGAAATGGATGTACGGATAGTGCTTGTGATGATCGGTGATCACTGAAATGGATGTAATGTCTCTGTCTCTGATGAACTGTGAAATGGATGTAATGATGCTTGTAATGTCTTGATGATATTCGATGAAATGGATGTAATAATGCTTCTGTGCTGATCTTCAGTTGATGGGCATGAAGGGAGTCAACATATCTCATATCAAGAGCCATCTTCAGGTAATACATAGGATTTTCCAAGTATACATATGCCATACTATATCTTACCACTAGTGCGGACATATATCTTGCCGTATATCTGTGCTTTCTTTTGAGATACATATCCCTAATAGGTCACTAGTGTGCAACCTTCTTTTTTTCTAAAAATGTTGAAGTCTATGCTTTTCTTCTAGTGCCTAATCCTGCTCTTGCACGATCAAATACAGGCTGAAATAGAGAAGGTTAAGAAAAGAAGAGAGGAAAGAGCAATTGAAAAAGCACACCATGAGGAGGAAATGGTACGTATATATCCCTGGTTATCATAAATCATATATTAGTTTCAAGTAATATTGCTTGTGGAACTAAAGGTCTAATTTATTCTAGTTGTGGTTATTTTCATTGTGTGGATACTATTTCATCCAATAATAACTTGTATATAGTAATGTGGTGGAAGTGCATCATTTGATAACTTTATTTAACGCTTTCAAGAAAGGAAATCCTCAATCTTTGCACACATGAGACATTGTTGTCTCTGTACAAGGTCTTGAGCCTTTACTTGATTGATGATTTCCTTGTAAAGTTGCCACACTCCGGGAAATTGAAAAAGGGTGGTATAGTGGATGTTGAAGGCTGCTTTGCAAGAATTGTGCTTCATGACTGGAATGAGGGTAGGATATACTCTCTCCCATATCAACTTTGTTGATTCTTTATTTTTTTCCGAGTCACCTGAGCGTCCTGTTGTTTTAGGAAGCTGGGAAAGAATTTAATATTGATGAAATTTACACAGCTGAGTCTTCAGTTGCTGAAAGGGATGTAATGATAGTGCTATAATCAGCTTGGAACAATTGCTAAATGAATCCCATATCTGTGATCGCTGAAATAATGCTTGTCTAATAAGCGCAATGTAGCTTCGTGTTATGTCTGCATTTGAGGGCATGGCTAGCATTTCTGAGGCTAGCCAATAAGCGAGAAAAAAGATGTATGTATGAAAACCATATCACAGGCGGTTCACAACTAAGCACCGTCGTGATATAAATATCGCAGACGGTTCATACATGTGGACCTTCTGTCATAGTTTGTATAACACGAGGCGGTTCATATTACAAACCGATCGTGATATACACTAACTGAGCGGTTGGTATATGGAACCGTTAGTGATAGGATTTATATCACAGACGGTTCATATTACAAACCGTCAGTAGATTTAATATAGCACTGACGGTTGGTATATGGAACCGTTAGTGATAGGATTTATATCACAGACGGTTCATATTACAAACCGTCAGTAGATTTAATATAGCACTGACGGTTCTAAATAAGAACCGTCTGTAAAATTATTATCACAGACGGTTAATGAAACCGTCTGTGAAGTTATTATATTATCACTGACCCATTGTTAGAGGCGGTTCACAAAGCCGTCTCTGATGATATTTGTGAACCGTCTCTAATGGTCTTTTCTGTAGTAGTGAGTGTTGCTATCCACGCTATATCGTTGGAAGTGTTACCAATATTATAGCAAAGTTTTATACAGTTTCAGCAAGTTTAAAGAGTCCGTTTGAAAAGTTTTATGTTTCATCGTCACTGTAATCTACGTGGTCTCAGAATAACCAGATCTATTGATGATGATATCGAATGGACCGATGGTACGTGGAGGGACAGTCTGCCGTGGGAGAGGGGGGACGCACATTGGAAGGCAGGGGCAGTGGTTTTGACTGTAAACATGGGGGGTAGTGTCAAAGGATAAGTAGTCTTGAAACAACAATCCGCAGCATACATAATCGGTTCTAATCGGACGACCACTTCTTATCCCGTTAGTTTTGGAAGGGAAAAAAACGTGGTTTTGTACCGTTGTTTAGTATTTGTGTTACAGATAATACTACTAGTCCCTACGACGCCGTACGTAAACCCTTTTTTTCCGCTAGCCGCGACCATGTTCCAACGAGACAAGTACAACTTAACAAGTGAACGTGTTGTCATCCGGTGAAGGATAGCTAGACCACTCCTAGTCGTGGCGCCGCAAAGGCAAAAGGGAAAAGATCTTGACCCATCAGGGCAGGGCAGGAGCGGTCCAGATTACCGCGCGCGTGCGTGACGGACGGCGCGAGAGATTCCGTGTAGCACCGGCCGGCCTCGACGACGGATTGGCCGCCCAGCCGTACGTGGGAACGGGATCACAGTCACACACCGAGCCACCGCGCGACTTGGAGCCACTAGCTGGCGTGCTTCGTCGATAATAGTATGCTCTAAACTAGCCAATAATATGTATGCCTAGTGATAGAAATTAGAGGCAATCTAGTTATTTTCAATATCTTTTGGATCATGCGCTATTTCTAATTAAATTTGGACGGAGGAGTATTAATTATATATATTAGCTAGCTTTTGCATGCTTTTACCATGCATGCATGGTCTGGTAAAGTAAACTACGAGTTACATCGACCACGCAAACATGCCCTACGACGCACGGTGGTTGATGCGAATGACCGCTGCGCACAGTGATTGTTTTGGTTTTCTCAAGTACAATAATGTTTCAACTAGCTCGCAAGCGAGCGACTATACCCACGCGATCCACCACAGACGTCCCTGTACCCTCTACGCCGTACACATCGGCATTCATCCGACTCATCCATCCGACATCTACACCTAGCTATGTGTATATATCGAAATACGTACTCCCCGATATTTCCGAGCACCACTCGTCCACCCAATGAAAGCAAGAAAAGAAAAGACGCTTTCCATCGCAAGCTAGGTTCACATATCAGCGACACGCCAGCACAGGCAAAACCGTGACGCTTGGTAGAGTAGAAATAAAGCAAGCTAGCTTAATTAGCTCCAAACACATGCACAAGGGGGCTTGTGATAACGGGTTTCACATGGATATTGTTGCCTCGCTTGTTCTTTTCTCCCCGTCGCCAAAAAAGCGATCGAGACGACCCCCAATCAATCAGTCCAACGAAGGCTACGCACACGTAGTTGTAAAAGCCAGGCCAGATCAGTCCATGGCCGCCTGACCCTCGCTGGATGTGGAGGCTAGCTTGTGCAGTCACAATACGTGTAGGGCGTGATTACTGCGACGTTCCCTTTGACCCAGGCTATCTAGCTAGCTAGCTGCCTGCTGCCCATCTTGTTAGCGAATCTAAGTGATGGTTACCATTAATCATTGGCCTCTATCTTCCCTCCTAGCCCAAATCGCAGGGAATTACGAGCTAGCTCTGATCAATTAATTTTTTGGGCGATGCCCTTGTCAGATGGAACGCCTGTGGAGTACAATAGCTCCTCAAGGTAGGGTGTCTCTAGTCTCTACAACAACGAGATCGATCTTTGACGAGAGATGGACGTGTACGTAGCACCACGCGTTGAGCCAGCCATGTCTGATCAAATCTCCAGATGGGTGTTTGACGTGATGGTTTTTTAAAGGTGTGTTTGGTTAGTGGAATGTGATTAAATGGAATGGAATAGTTATGTACCATTTGGTTCTATTATTTTGGGTGAATAAAATAATTTAAAATCTATAGTGAATATTTCTTAAATTTGTATCCCACCATATATCCAAGATAATATGGTTCAATTCAAGCAACCAAGCATATGAATAACTTTTTTACTTGAATTATCTCATACATGTACCACTTGGTAAAACGCACCTAAATCAACTGATGTGATTATCCTAGGACAGGTGTGACCTCTCCGCCTAGCGTACGTACAATTTTGCCGGAGCTTTGCTGGCTCGCTCTTTTTGGACGGCGGAGATGCCGTCATGGAAGAAGCTTTGATCCATGACTACAGCCTCCCTCCTTTGGGCAGCGAGATTCTAACTGACGATCTCGCCGGTCAAACATGCGGGGAAGGCAACGGGCCAACTGGCCAAGCGAAAAACAAAGTCAAGTGATGACGTGGCAGCACACTTGGACAGGATATTCGGGTATTTTACTTCCACGTCAGCATGGAGATACGACGAGCACCATATCATATCTATGTCTACCCGGAAACATCTACTACAGCAATCTGTAATAACAAAGCTGGCCTGCATCTGTAGTACTCCTTCCGTCCAAGTTTTATATTCAATACATGTTTGTTAGGGTATAGAGTGAACGTCACACTGATTTTGTATTAGCATATAAAATACGTCTTAGATTTATATAAAAAATATTTTATAATTTTAGACATAGGAGTGTTTTTTGTCTGCGTGACGTGAAAAAAAAAACAAATGGATAATTAGCGGCCTAGTATACGTAGTAGTGAGCAGATAATTAAAAGTGAAAAAGATTTTGAGGGCGCGCGAGCACGTACCAGGAACTCGACGATGGCGCTGATGAGGTAGATGACGTAGGTGGTGAAGAAGGCGTCGGAGAGGAAGCCGCCGAGGAGCGCGAACAAGAACGCCGTGCCCATGAAGTTGGTCACCGTCGTCGCCGACTGCACCAGCGAGTAGCGCATGAACCTCACCAGGTAGGTCACCAGGTTGCTCGCGTTCGCCAGGAACGCCAGGTTCTCCAGCACCTCCACGACTGCAGCACGAACACACCGTGTACAGTTTCAGCACCGTTGTCAGTACGAACAGATCGATTTCGATCTAACACTTCGAATTGAGGCCCCACTTGGCACAAATTCTTCCGTGGAATTTCTATAAATTTTTCATAGTTGTATGGAAAATTATACTCCCACCGTTCTCGATACATATTATAGTGTTCAAATTTATTTCTAAATACAAGCTAAGCTACTATACAATTTTGAAATATTTTTTTTACATTTTTCCTCTTATATCCATCCTATTTAGTTTTTTAATATTATTTACTATTATTTCAAAAATATAACAAAAAAAGATAATATAATCTTTAAAAAAATATAAAATGAAATGTAATGTGTTGAGAAACAGAGGAAATAGGTTATGGACGAGACAATCCTTTCGTAGGTGTAGCACTCTACTTCTCCCTTCAAAAAATGGGTACTACATGCCAGCAGCATGGCGCGGTACTAACCGACATAACGTCCCCACCATATACGGGTGCCGTTCCCGACGCATGGCGGCCGGATTTTGCCTGACGTTTCTGCCTTGCGATTCGTGCCGGTTTAATGCGTGCGTTTGGACGACTTGGGGCGGGTAAATTAGATTTCTTTTCCTTTTTTTCTCCTTTCGACGCCGGTTTCCGCTTGGCAACAAGGTTCCGTTTCCCCCCCTCGTTTTCTTTCTTTCTCGTGATCAATTAACAAGGCATTTCCCAACAGAACCTCCCAGACCGGCAGGAGAAAGTAGAAACTGAATCTCTCTATCGCCACAGCAACAGTAAAAACAGTGCGCCGAAATGAAGGCACCGCACCGGTCGATGCTTTCATTCAGACAGCCGGAGCCATCGGTAAAATCACAGGTGCATTCGAGAGGGACGGATGCGAGCGTCCATGCAGAAGCCTCAGGACTCAGGAGGACAGCACTGTAGCGAGGGGGGGTGCAAGTTGGCTCCCCTTTTGCCGTGCAATTGGGCGGCAAAGGTGCCCAATCCTCGCCCCAAGTTGCAAGAACCCGGCAATGGAACCGGAACGGTATGTGAAAGAAAGGGAGGAGGAAAAGGAGGGAGAAAGAAGAAGGGGGGGGTGGAATGGAGCCCAACAGAAACTAACCAGTGGGAGAAAAGAGAGAAAGGCTCTCGAGCACTACTTGTCCGAAAGCAGGCAAACCAGACAGGAGAGGGTGCAGGTCCGATCGGGAAAGGAAGGGGGGAGGAAAGAGAAGGTGTGGCTTTCAGTCCGGCATGAGAAAAGATGGGGAGGGGAGACAGAAAGGGGAGGAAGGATGGTCCATGATGTGCAAGCGCAGAAGCAGTGTTAATCTGGAGTATCCTATTCGATCTTCCTTTCCTGCTTGCTCTATCTCCTTTTCCCCGGCCGGTCCCCTACTTGGTTCAACCGAGAGGGGTTCTCGAAGAATCTATGAGGGGGAGAAGCTAGCATGAGGCAGTGAGTCGATGATCGAGTTGATTGCTTACCCAGCACGAATGAGGCGGCGAGCATGCCGCCGTGCCGGCCCCTCACCGCCGGCCGGTTCCTCCAGTCCACGTACCCCTCCCACCTCTCCACCTCCTGCGCTCCATCCTCCTGGATGCCATGCCACGAGCAAGGCCAACAAATCGGTGAGCACCAACGACACCAGACAAGAGGTGTGCATGCATGCTGCATCAGCTCGATCAAGAAAATTGCGAGGAGCAGGAGGACTCACCATGGTGCCTGCCGCCGCCTCTCTGCGTAAGGTGCAACTTCACCGGTGCTCCGGAGTGGCGGATGAACGGAGGAGGAGAGAGGTCAGGGGAGTAATGTGCCTGGGGAGGAAGTGGGTGGTGGTGTATTTAAAAGGAAGCAAGAGGGGGCACCACAACGATCACAGTCCACACACCCAGCCCACAGGGGTGTGCATGACAGGGACACAGGGCCACCATGGCATGCAATGCAAGCGGAGATACGCAGCCCTACCAGCCCGGGATGTCAATCTCAAGATGCCCCGCCCTCTCTTTCCTCCTCTGAAATCCAGAGATATGCGTGGCCTGGCCTCACCCCTCATAAAAATAGAATAAAAAGGATCGTCGATTATGTAGCTGGCCCTGATGCGGTCTTCTTCTCGTTCCGCGCCTAATTGGTTTATTCTTTCAATCTAGTATTAATTTCCTTGTGATTTCCAGCATGGTTAATTACACTGTTGAGGGTGCATTATTGTTAATGATGGGGCCGGCCGGATTGTCCGAGTTAATGTTGTGCGTGGTGGATTTGCACGTACTGTTGATCCTGTTCGATTAATGGATTTGTAAGAGTGTACATGTTTGGTTAGTAGTACGAGATTGAATGGGGTAGAATGTTGCTGTACTATTTGTTTTCATTATTTTGGATAAATAGAATGGTTCAGCATCTATAGGGCGGGAATATTCCTTAAATTTGTATCCCACCATGCAGAATGAGATGATTCCATTTAAGCAACTAAACATATAGATAACTCTTTTTTTGAACCATCTTATACATGTACTACTTAGTACAAACAACCAAACACACCTTAAAAGAACACTACCCTTTTATCATATCTCATCTCATCAGCAGTCAATTAGCTAGGTTGGATAAACATCAGTTTTGTGTTTCTCTGCGCTACAGTAGCTTGCTGGCAGTTATTCTCAAGTAACATTCAAAAATTAAATTACAAGATCATATTGTAGTAAGTTTTTTACTATATTTATGTGCTATATGAATATTATTACTGACATATATACGAGCTAGCTAGCTAGCGTGTACATTTTCCACTGCATGCATGCATGTGTGAGACACACACGGAAGCAATAACTTATTCTATACGCCGGCCAAACGACCGCGCCCACCCTACCTCATGTGCACCCACTTCATATGTACGTTGATCAGGGTTCACAAAATCGCGTGAAAATCGCGATTTTCTATCATATCGGAGGGGTAAGACTTTTAAAACTAGTTGATAAATCGGTTAAATTTAACAAAAATCAAAAAATTCAAAAATTCAAAAAAAATTATGAGCCGTAAATATCGCGATAATCGGTGAAAATTGAGAGAAAATCGGTGCAAATCGAGAGAAGATCGCTCAAGGAATCGGCTTCGAGAAACAATCAATTGGTTGGTAAAAATCGAAAGAAAGTCGGTCAAAATAGGGAGAAAATTGGTCAAAAATGAGAGAAAATCGGAGAGAAAATCGCTAAAAAAACGGCTTCGAGAAACATTCAACTGAACAGTGAAAATCAGAAGAAAATCAGGAGAAAATCGGAATTTTTTCTTCAAATTTTTGGATTTTGAAACCATGCGACATGTAGCGATTTTCTACCAAATTTTGAGCGATTTTTTCCGATAATCTAAAAACAAAAATCGTCCGATTTTCTTAAAAAAGAAAAGGTGAACCCTGCCTGTGATCAAGCCAACTTAGTGACACACTAAAAAAACAACATATATGGGTTCCTTATCTATTACTTTATCCGGTCACAAATAGCTCTGACCACTAATTTTTATTATAAAATATTTGAGACAAATCTACATATATGATTTTCATTTATCCTATTTAAATATTTAAAAAGATATTGACAGTCTAAGTTTGAAAAGTTTGAATTATTAAAATATCGCAAATGGAGCTATGCAATGATTTATTTTTCAAAAAGCAAAATCACATATGTATTGCTAAGTCATTTAAATAAACTTTAAGGATGACCCACGTGCAAATGTGCGGACCACCTTGCTAGTTAGTACTACAATATATCTTTTCTTATTTTAGCCATAACTTTTGATTGGTAGCTCCGATTCACAAAAAGTTTTCATCGAACCTAGGGATGAAAACTGAATGAAAATGGTCAGTAAATGGTTGTTTTATTTTCACATTTTTTACCGGTAACGGAAACAAATTCAGAAACCCCATAAATAGATACGAAAACGAAACGGATCCGATACGAAAACAAAAGCAGAAAATTCCACAAGAACATAATACATGATCATAATATGTGAATTATGATATCTTTATTGCTTCACTTGTGCTTACCTGTTTGTTTTTTTACCATGTAGAACATTTCTGAGGATCCATACTTTGAACACATAAAGCTCTTGCAAAAACATATTCCTTTGCTGATGATGGAACAACAACAATAAATAATACTTGCATTAAGTGCAAGGAAGGAATGGTATTGTGCTTTTTTGAAAGCTATATCTCAGCACTGATTTTATATGGTGAAAATCTAATGCCTTCTTAATAATGCTCACATGGAATTGCAAATGGAAATGCTATGAAGAAGAAAGCGAGCAAGCGGCCACTGGTCGAGGAAAGATTAGTTGCTTCTCTTGCCATTGGCAGGATTGTGGCAAATTGTTCTGCAATATATGAATACCGTGTCAACGCCTTTTATTGTTCACTATTTTCTAACTGGATGCTGATGTTGAAGTATTTGATGTTGTTGTTCATATTTTAGTCATTTCCCTTGATTCTATTTTATTGGATGTTCATGTCATCGCTTAAATAATTGTAAATGATTAGTATTGTTACTTCTCTCATGATCCGATACAGCTATTCATGCGATGATTATTTACATGCCTATTCTGTATGTCCTATAGTAACTTGTGAAATGTTAGTGGAACTCTGAGCAACTCTGTTAGATCCTCTGCTATTGAATATCATTAGGCACAAGATCTTTATTCCACACCCCATCACAATCGGTTCTAGCTTGGAGTAACAGGTATTTTTTATTTTTGAATTCTTCTTTTTTTTTAAGGAATGCATGCAATAAAAATAGTTAACTAAAATTTTTGAGATGTGTGGCCACCTTCTTTGAGCTATATAGTTAACTTAAAATAAATATAGCTCATAGAAGATAGATGGTTGTTTTGAGCCTTATTGTCTGTTTAACATACAATTTCTCTTGACATTTACTTAACTACTAGCTAGCTCATTCTCAACTATCAATCTGGCCATTCAAATTGTCACTTGTGGATACTTAGGTACAGCATTTCGGTATGATACCAGATGTCTGACCAATCAACAATAGTGAAATGGGCTCTTCACAATTGGTTCTAAGCTAGAACTGATTGTGATGACCATTTATCACAATCAGGCGAAAACCGACTGTGATAGCGCTTCCTTATTATTGTTTAAAGACTTTCTATTGTTGCCAAAACCGATTGTGATAACGAAAAAGAACTGATTGTGATGTACATTCCTGTAGTAGTGGTACTTTTTGAGACATCTACACAAAGGATTTTTATGTATCCAATTTAAATATTCAAAATCGTAGTAGAACCCAGCAAATCTATCGCAGGTAATCGATTGAGGTAGCGGCCTAGTCATTGAGATCCTCACTGACATAGAACTCCTCCTCTGGATCAACAGAGTAAGCAAGGGTGAATACAAAAAGTTCTCCGCATGTCACACCGAAAATGCAGTATTAATGTAAGGGTGACAAAGAATGGCATAATATGGTTAGTTTGAGCAATAAGCAACATTTAAAATACAATAAATACTTTCAAAGGCATAGTTGATTAATAAAACTGAATTTTAAACCAATTTTCAACACGAGATGAAACTCGGAGCTTAATCTCAAATTTTCTTCCAGATGGAACCCTTTTCCATCTATAAATCATCTCTCTCTGAAATCACTTTTGGAAAAACCAAAGTCTAATTTGTGAATGGCTTGCTCGGCATGCCAACGACCGCAGGCACAACTAATTGATTAGTTAAATTCTGCAAAGGTTGTACAATTTTATTCAGAAGACATGATCGTCTCCTTGGGCCAAAAACACAGTTTCTTTAGTGTGCGGCAGAGAAAATCATGAAATCATGACAAAGCCCTTATAACATTCCATCCATGTAGTCATGCCCACTAAGATTTCACCGCTGGTAGGGTTAAACCGCCTAGTCTAGAAGCCCCCTTTTGCGCCGAGTGGCAGCCTCACGCTTTCACCACACTAATTGCACTTAATGGCATGATTGTTCATGGTATATTTTAACACGGCTAGCCCAGTTTGTTTCATTCTAGACTTGTGGCAGTACGGTTAGGTTTTACAATTCAGTGAAACTCTGACCGATCCTTAATTGACCAGGCGAGACTTTCCACAAACCCAGAACCATGATGAAACCATCTCTCAACCTTGCCTGGTCTAAACCACATTTTTATTTTAACCATACTATAACATCGGAATACCAAATCACATCCTTTCATTTTAAGAGAATCTCATTTTGGTATAAATTTCTCAAAACATCCTAATTTCAGTTCTAAGCATATCTAAATGATTTCTAAGTATCATCACATAATAAATAACATTTTTAGGGTTACAATAGTATGGGGATTCAAATTTCAATGTTGGTTTAACAATAATAGGGTGTAATTATTAATTTAAAACTGGGATAGAAATAATACTTGTAAAAACTATGCATGAAATAATTTAAATTCAAAGTACAACTTAAAAACTGGGACCAACGTGATCAAGAAGATGTGACTTGCCTTGCTCGATGGGTCGCTGCTCGAAATCGTTGTCCGTGAACTCCTCCAACTCTCTGAAATCTATACGCGAAAAACATTTGAATTCAAATAAAATATCCAATTAGCATAAAACAGAAATTTAGGATTTTAAATGAATTTAGAAAGAAAAATGGAGATCAAATGGGCGAAACGGGCTCCCGAAAAAGTCATAATCGTATAATATAATAATGAAAGGAATTTTGAAATTTCTTTTATAAATAAAATTTTCTAATTTTTAGAGTTAAAATTTATATTTAAAATTTTGAAATTTTTTGAAATTTTTATCTATTTTTTTCTTTTATTCTTGGAACCGATTCTCTCTATCCTCTTTTTTTTTAGAAAGAATTATTTTTTTCTCCTGGCTTCACACGGCACGGAACAAACAGAGAGCAAGCTCTCTATCTTAGCCATGGCGTGAGGGGAAAGGGCTAGGGGTGGCTGGCCGGGCTCGATCGGTAGCGGCGGGGCGGCTAGTCGACGACGGTAGCCGGAACATGGGCGGTGGCTCCCAAAAAACAAATTGATGGTTCTTGCCTTTTTCTGGCAAAACCAAGGCAAGCTAGCTCACGGGGAATGGAGGGATGGGTTGGTGATGGGGAGAAGCACTCGATGCCCTTTTTTATAATGCGAATGGAGTCCTAAGGAATGAGAATAGTTGCAAAACTCATGGCTCCCATAAATGTAAGGAGGAGCAAAATTAGGGCCGATTTGTGCGGGAAATGGTTTTGGAAAGTTGAGGATGCGACGAGGATTTAATTGCACATTTATTTGGTAAGTTTCGACGCGAAATCGAAGTAGATTTGAAGTTTTCTTTCAAGTGTTAATAGAGGAGAGCGAGAAAAAACTCTCCTCTATTAATGGCTAGAGGTTGAAGAATCATATGACAGGTGGGTCCGGTCCCACCTGTCATTTATTTTGTTTTTTTCAAAGTATTTTGGTCTGAGAAATAAAAGGTTGGGATAAAATAGAAAAAAGCTATAAAAATCTTAGGAAAATTCTCTAAAATACTATGGAATATTTGGAACCTAAAAAAATTATTTTGTTTTGGAAAATTTCAGGTTTTAAATGTTGTGCAAAAATTCTTTTTGTAAAATTGAAAAATGGCAAAAAGGCTTTATAAAATTCAGAAAAATCCCAAAAATTAATTAATTAATTAAATTAAATAGAAAAGTAAATTGTTGGGATGTTACATGTTCCACGGCGGAGGGGGCGCAGGAGGCACTTCGGCGGTAGAGGAGCGCGGAAGGTGTCTTTCGCGGTGAGAAGGAGACTAGATTTACAATACCATGAAGAAGGGAGCTATTTTTGTAAAAAAAAAAAAAAAAGAAAAGAAAGAAAGGGAAAGAGAGGAAGGAGGCAGTAAAGTGATCACTTCTGTATCTCTTTATCTTGTTCGTGCCTTGTTACAGAACAAAAATAAAGTAAGGAGTGGTCGTAATACATGGAACTGCTTATCGAAATGTCATAGCTAGGCGAATCGTTTTTGTCCCTGATTATGAGGTCACATCGAATGGTCGAAATCTATGAAAAGTATATTTGTGTGGTTCATTATTGCAGCCAGAAAGTTCCTCTTTTTTTCCCAGCAAAAATTAAAGGAGCTCAGATTGTTAGGATTTATTGTGTTGCATGTGCATGTCTGGATGGTGCAATAATACTTCTCAGTGGCAGGCAATATATCCTGCAAAGATGCAAATTACACAATCAATTCAGTTCTTGTTAGAGGATAAATGAAAGTTCTTGAAATCGAGTTTTCCTCAGCCCTGGATAAGTTTAAACACCAAAAGCTAAAGTTTGTTAGGTACTAGCAGACATACGTTCTAGTCATATTTCAAGACCTACAACGTCAATAAAGATAAGTTTAAACAAAACTGAAGGCCGCTTTTTCTTTTTTTCTTTTTATAAAAATAACTTAAGGCTAGTTTAGCCTAGGAGGAAATTAATTATAAGTTAAGCTGAGACATGGTCTTCATGCATATACTTTTCTTTTCAAGAATAAAAGAAGCTTGGGTTCGGTCTGGTCAAAATTAAACCCAATATAAAAAGGCATGCATGGGAAGCATGCATGTAGCCCACGGGATAGCAACTCGTTCATTACGGGTGTGTTTGGTTGCCTGCATGGTGCCTGAATCATATGAGTGGATGCAACTGTATCTGTTAGACACATGTTTGGTTTCCTGTTCATCCTGGCCAGGTGGATGCAATTGCACCCACTCATACAGGATGGAGAAAACACAGAAATTAGACTTCTCTCTAATGCAGGCCCGTGAGATGCACAAACAAGCAACCAAACAACTTAACTTGCATCCACTCAGTCAGGCCAAGGCTAGCCTGGATGGCTCATACGAAACAAGCTAGGATGGTGCAGGTAACCAAACACACCCACGTGTTTAATTTCCTGTTAGTGTGCAATATACATATCAAGTGAATTATCTATATGGGGCCATGCATGAGGAACCCTTATCTAATTATTAAGATGCACTAGCTCATGATGCCAACTTTATCTTAGGAATAAGGTTCTCACAGGCAGCTCCTCCGATAGATACCCCACATGCTGCCTCTTTTCATTCCCTCTCGATCGACTAGATAATCGATGTCCTCATGCCTCATTGGTAGAAGATAAGAGCATCACAGCAGCAATCAAACATGCATGAACAGCCAGTTAATAGAGCAGTAGGACCGAGCTTTTTTTTTTTCCGGTACACTAAATTTAATATAGATCATTTATTATTTATAATTCAATAGTATTTATTTATTATTAGAAATAATAGGGAAAAAAAACATCACCGTGCAACAAGGGGCGCAACAACAATATGCCGCACAGGCATTTTTCACACTTCAGTACTTCAGTACGTCATGCGAGAAACGTCAAGTGCTGCACAGTTCACTCGGTGTACGTGCATCCAGACGTGTTGGGGGATCGACGGTGCCTTGAGCTTTCCAGCGACTGTGGCGCTTCCTTGAACACATTGCACTGCCTCTCTTTTTTTAAAGAAAAAAGAAAGAAAGAAAGAGAAAGACGTCCGTTGCGTCACGCACGCGTCCCTGTTCAGGGTTCATGCACCGTACTCCCGTAGGTCGCAGTCGAGAAGATTAGTTTGATCATTTGAGTGAGACGAAGAGAGTGTGACTTGCACTGGAGAGATCGATGGCCATGACAAGATTCTTTATGCATATGCACATGTTATGGGATGGCATGTAACATCCAACGGTGTATAGTAAGGGGTGTTTGGCAGAACTCCAGCTTCACTAAATTCTTGGAGTTGGTGAAGCTGGGTATTCTTAGCTTCACCAAATTCGTGGAGCTGAAGCTGGAGGTATATTAAAAGTGTTTATGTGGATTATCTTGTTTATATTTTAGAATAAAATTATAAACTTAAGTCACTTTATTTCAGTCTACAAGTTTCAGCTCTGAGATGGAGCTAGAATCTGGAGCTCTACCAAACAGGTCATATATACAATGTATAATGTATAAAAATAAACGAAAAGAGTACTATAATGTATAGTTTATTAACGTGTAGCCATCGGAAGCGTGCTTAATTAGTTCACTCGTTAACTACTGACAAGATCGATCTAAGTCAAAATTCTACCAGTATAGCTAGACTTTTGCTTGCTCAGAAGTCCAAATGATTGATTTGAAGTTTTGAGTGGAACATATATATATATTTTTTGACAAAATCTTGTTGTTGGTACACGTAGCGGCCGCCCGCGTGCATTGACTTCATATACTTCTCAGTCGTCACTAGTACACGTGTTAACCATTCGACATACCTATGTGCTAATCACTGAAAGACACATATATTGCATTATATGTACGCCTTTTATCTAACGGAAAATCAATATTATCGTTGAATTTGCTCCTCCTACGTACGTACGTATATCATGGTTCAACACAACATTAACATATACAGTACATTGTATAGTATGGCCCCTAAAACATTGTATATAGCTTCTACTCAAGTCGTGTTCAAATAATTTTATGTAATTGTATCCTTGTAGGGCTCTTATTTGGCTATGCTTATCTCCAAAGTAGAATAAAATTTCTAGTACTTTGCGTGGAAGTTTTGCACCTCTCAATTGGTTTTTTTGTTTTGTCTAAACGTTTCTGCTATATATCAGTCGATTATTTTTTGTCTAAATTAATAGCCAGAGACCAGAAGAGCCTATCTTTGGTTCGATCGGGGTTCGAATTATCGTTGATAATCGTCTGATTATCACGATAATCGAGGTTATCAACACGGCACAAAATTAATTACCGATGCGTAAACCAAAAAAATTTAAAAAAATCAAAAAAATTTAAAATCCAGAAAAATTTATACGATGCAAATATTGCGATTATCGAGACATATCAAGTGATTATCGCCAAATATCAAGCGAAAATCACTCAAAAAATAGACCACAAGGAAGTTCGTTTGGTCGGTTGATTGTCAAGGCAAATATCGCAATTATCGAGATAAATATTGCGATTATTGCAAAATATCAAGCGGAAATCGATGATTTTTTAAACTATGCTATTTTTGACTGATTTTTTGTTTGATTTTTGCGATTAACGAAATCACTGTTCATTCGAAAATCACGAAAACGATTTAGTGAACCCTGGGTTCAATATCTTGTGAAGCGTTTATTGGAAAACTTATAAACTACACATCTTAATAGCCAACCCTGAATTGCATATTCTAAGGCAACTAAGGGGTTTGAGAAACCACATTTCTTACATTAGTGATTTTATGCACCAGTATTTCATTATAATTTATACAAATCTTGAAACAAATAAAGCGGCATGTAATTATTGTCTACTATTTATTTATATTTTAATATTTATGTAACTTTTAAATAGTGATGTATAGAATTGCCTCCTTATTTCTTATTATAATACGCAATTGTTGTGTTGTGGTGGGGGGGTTGGGGGGTGGGGGGTCGTTGGCTTTCAGATTGTGCCATGAAGGAATTAATATAACTAGCGAAGAATGCCCAACAAAAGATCAATTTAGCCAAGCGGTCCTTTTAAATTGAACGTGTGCAAAGTTGTCAAAGCTGTAGTAGTATATACACGAGATTACTAATAGTTTGGGTCGTGATTTTTATGTTTCTCTCATGCACATTTAACGAATTATTCAGAGCTAGCCAACCAGAGATCACATGTACATTAATTATGCCTTCTAGTTAACCCCCCAAAAAACAATGTTATCGTTGGTTTGATTGCTCGTAACATGTCAGGTTCGCATTAATGTACTGGTTTCTACACAAGTCGTGTTTTCACCAGTCGAAACGTAGAAACGTCAACTAATTAATGGATGGTTCCTATTTCACCTGTCGTGGATAGCTAAATATATACTCCCTCTGTCCCACAAAGAGTGCATTTCTAGTGTTCAAATTTTGTCCCACAAAGAGTGCATTTCTAGTCCGTAAGGCCCAGCTGTAAGTGTATGCATGCTCATTTAAGTGCTTGTGGAAACCGAAGCATCAACATGCTTGTGTATGGAGTAATGAGGGTCACATTGGTCATTTACTTTGCACACTAATCTGTCTTAAAAATCCTAGAAATGCACTCTTTGTGGGACAGAGGGAGTATTAATCCTCTGCACTCATGAGTCATGACTATATATATCCACTAGTTTTTGTAGGCTCCAACATTATTGATATGCAAAGAGACGAGGAACCGTAACGTATGGAGTATATATTAATCAGATTAAATGTGGATTGATCTTCTGTATATCGAAGTATCGAACTAAGGACGCCGCATGCATTTTTGATTCCCATGAAATCAAAACGGGTTAAACTATATCTTGCTATATATCCGGATAGCTAGGTCAATATTTTTTAATAAAAAAACGAAAAATATTCTTTTCAAGTCACCTTCACGACCAATATTTTCGTATCCACAATTATACCTGTGAGTTGTGAATACGATCTACAAGTGATGGTGGGTCAACTGAAGCAAGCATGCATCCAGCTCGTGCGTTGGACTCGATGCATGCACTGTAAAAGAAATTTCACGTCAGTCTACTCTAATCATAGAAAGCCATGTTAAATCAACCAGGGGAGACGTACGTCTGTGGATTATTAATTTATTATTAGCGCGCGCGAGAGCCGTGAGCGGTTAAAACATGCGTGCGTAATGGAGAGTGGTGGTAATTACTCCACACACAGCATCGCATCGCCCAAGTCAAGACCGGAACACGTACATCGTGCACCCCAAGCGTGACGCGTGTACACATACTCATTTTTCCTCCCTTGTAATTTATCTATCCTCGCACATTAAACAGGTTTATCCTGACTTGGCTGATGGTATAGACCTGTTGATACGACCAGTAAAAATACTCCAACTGCACGTAGCTTAGCCACACAAGAGAGAAGATCAAAGCGCGACACAAGTGAACAAGACAGATGTGAGTGAGATCGATGGAGTTCAGCTCCAGGTGAATGTGTTGACCGTCGGCCGTCCCGTCAAAAGCTACGTATACGTGGTACGTCCGTCCGTCTCGGGCGCTCACACGACAGCTTACCTGGTCTGGTCGGTCGGTCGGTACACGGAATCTGGCCCGACGCAAAAGCTAGCTAGCTACACGTATACGCCTTCGCCTTTCGGTTGTCCGGTGATCCGGTCGAATCACGCATGCAGGACGCGCGATTCGGCTCATGCCGTTTCCCTGTGCTCTGCTCCCCAAGTGGCCATCCGTCGATGCTGAGGCAAAAGGTACGTGCTTTAATTGATCGTTATCATGCTAATGGAACAAATTAGTTGCTAATCTTAATCTATTGTGGCCTAATCCCTCCTCGGATTAGGGATGGAGTTTTACCCACGGGTTTGGGTACCCGCGGGTACCCGACCCGATAATAATAGACACGAGTAGCATTTTAAACCCACGGGTTTTCGGGTTTGAGTACCCGATAAGGTTATAGGATGGGCATGGGTACCAATTTGTACCATGGGTATGGGTACACATTCGTGCCCGTTTTGGGTTTTGGGTTTGGGTGGGTACCATGATTTCGGGTTTCGGGTTTGGACGGGCGGCAGTCATACCTGGAGGTACCCGCCCGATTGCCATCCCTAGCTTGGATCGATCGGAGTGCGTCGATCGTCGAGTGCAACAAGTACCTAACTCTGGGTCAAAGCCTCAGTGTATGTGCTACTTTGCACTTTTTTTTATTTTTCGAACGAAAATATAAATCTAATCTCCTTATTGACTACGAAAGCTAGCATTAACATATGACATGTATTACCTACTGTGCTCTCCTACTACAGCGATCGTCGGCACTGCATCGATACTGTGCATCACAACAGCTCCTTAATAAGCGCGGCAGGTGGCGGCCTCACCTTCCGTCGAGTGCAGGTACCGCAGTACCCGTCCTGTTGAGTTCAGGTAACGCGGTATCTTATCCGCCGTGATGGGTGTGGTGTCGGCGATCTGTCACGGTGGGGAAGCATATGGGTGAAATGGATCATCTGTTAGTGCTTATGAGGTCGGAAGCAGTGGCGGAGCCAGAAAGTTCCAAAGAGGGGGGCTTAAAAAAGAGATATCTAAAATTAACTACTATGACTATCGATATACTATTAAATAGTTAAAATTTAAATTGTATGCAATATAAATATGTAATTATGAAAGGAGAAAAACGTACCATTCATTGCTTCAAAAGATATCCAGAAAATAATATAGTGCCTTGTTTAGCCAACTATGGTTTGAATAAGAAAATAATTAATCTCCATATACAGAAATATATACACCGTAGGCCTTAGTGGATTTCATAAAATATATCCAGAAAATAATATAGTGCCTTGTAGAAATACATGAGCAGTGCACTGACATTCAATATCCCCACGCTCTATCACATACAAATTGATGATTCAATATGATAACTGAGGATCAAATCACAATATGCAAGATTATCTTATTCTAAGTTTATTCTATAAGATTGAAGTCATTGAACTGAATAAAAACTAGACAGGCATGGAATATCGGCCGGTGATTGTTAACAAATAATAAGCTTTTGAAAATAACTTACAAATAACCGGATCTCAAACCGCTCGTCTGGCCGTCTCTTGATCTCTCGGCGTGAAGGCGTGAAGCCACGAAGGCTGAGCGTGATCCGCAGATTCACAGAGACACAGATCACGTATTCACGCGATCACGCGTCGGCCGGCCGGAGTGCCGTCGGCAGTCGCCACAATCCGCGGGTCGCGAAGAGACGAAGCCGAGTAGCCGACGACTCGTCGAGACGCGGAAGACGAACGATCGGAGTCACGCGAGTACACGGTCTCTCTCTGATATCTGTAACCTATACGGCATCGTCGTATACGTATCATACACTGTAACGCTGGTTGGGCCATCATCATGGGCTTCAAATTCTAATCCATACTTCAAATTCTAATCAGGTCGTCTGGCCGTATGTGCTACTGCTACGTGGGGGAGGGGGTCCCTGCGCTGGGGCTGGGTGGGCTCCAGCCCCACCCAGCCCCACCGACGCCTCCGCCTCTGGTACTCGGAAGGACAGATAAGAGTTGTATTTTGGTTAATTAGGGAGGAACCAAAGATTAAAAAAAAATAGTGAATTAAGCTGGACCAAAATAGGCAAGGCTTCGTGCAGCGCGTGGTACGTCGAGCTCATCTTGCCTGGTCGCCGGGACAGCCGAAGAGCCAGCCAGCCAGCCAGCGCCTACCGGTTGATTGATTCCCTCGCGTAACTGTACGTGTGGCCAAGCGAGCTTTCTACGAGCGCTAGCTAGCTAGCAGTCCACAGTCTACGCTGCTTTCTGCAATTAATGGAGATGGGAACATTCCATCCATTGCCATGAGTGAGGGGGTTAATTAGCCACCTTAATTATTTAATTAGTACTGTCATTGCTGCACGCGCACAATCGCCGGTAGCCACAGGAAATCACCTAGCTACCTGTGACCGTACGTGAATCATGCATGGCCCCATTTTGTTGCCCATATAGTATTAACGTATACGTACCGCGCTAAGTCGAAAAATGTTGATAAAAAACATCGCAAGCATTTCCCATGTGCACCAAATTGTCGACCTATAATTAACGGCATGAAGCAGACCAGATGTGATTAATTAGGTTGAAAAATTAAGCATGGAGATGTCCTGGTTGGGACCATGTAGCTGGTTGCTGATTTAGGGAACGTAACTAAGTATGTTTTTACCACTACAATATTATCATAACTAGTTATATGCTCGTGCGTTGCTACGAAAAACAAAATTGATAACGAAAAATAAAGATTAAAAAATACTATTTCATAAGATCAAACATCTATCTTTTAACGCTTCGTTTCTTGCAAAAACTGGCTAATTAAAGCAACGCTTCGTTTCTTGCAAAAGCTGGCTAATTAAAGCAACGCTTCGTTTCTTGCGTAGGGCAATTAAGCAGGGCAATTAATGTGACGTGGGAAGAAACTCTCACTTTATATAGTAGAGATAACTTGAGTAGCTTCCGGGGGTAAGTTATGAAGAAAGTAACGTGCATATATGCATGCATATGAAACACGAAATGCTGATAGTGCGAAATGTGAACACTTAGGACGCTCCCAGCAAACAGTGATGTATCTAGGATTTTAAGTATGGGTGGTTCAACTTGGCATAAATTTTTTAAATATCGTGCAAGTGCAGACTGTAGTCAGCAGTCGGTGCACTGCATATAATTTACGAAGCACAATTAAGACTCAGTTTCTTAACTCTGAAATTATAGTACTTGCCATTCATAAAGAGCTAGAAAAATTACTAGTCGAGAGTAGCAGAAACAAAAGCTACATGTCTAATTTTTTCATGACAAAAGATGCTCAAAGCAATCGATTAATTAATAGATGTCTACTGTTGCAAACCAAAAAAATAGCTTAATGCCAACAGTAAGCAACATAGCTGCTACTTTAAAAGATTAACAGAACAACAACCCAATCGATAGATAATCTAATATTCTGACCAACTAGCAATTTATGAACTAGTATAAGAATGACATCTAATACATGCAGGTCACGAATAGGAACAGAACTATTGAACTACTTTATACTAGTTTAGATATCACTGGACCTTAAACTGAGAATTTTTTGAGTGGCCCACCGGGACCACCCTATGGATACGCCCCTGCCAACTAACACATTTGCTTAATACTTATGGTATTTGGAAATGACCTCAGGACCTTAATGTCGAGCCATGCTCTCGATCTATATATCAACTAATCAACAGATTGTTACACGGATCAGAAGCTGTACGTATATCCAAAGTTCAGACGATCTGACCTCCAGTAACGAATTCGGCCCCTTTTACTTCCATGTATATTACCCTAGCGTAGCTTCTTGCTTCTCACGCGTCGGTTCTTCTCCTTTTCGGGGTCGACCTTGGCGACGTTGTCCTCCTCAAGCAGCTGAGCCGGCCTAGCTTCTTCCTCGGAACTGAGCCATAGTTTGGCCGCCTCAAGCCTCCGTTTCGGCTATTTGATTTTTTACGAACTAGTGAAACTACTCGTGCAATTGTGCACCTAGAATTATGATACGGTTATTTTTCTATATAATTATATTTTATATAATTATGTATTTGTTATATAACTTTAATATCTTTATATGATCAATATGCACTGTTATAATCTGGTCTCACCAAAATAACTGGTGGCGATTCTTTTCTTTTTCTTTCGATTAATATGAGAATTTTTAGGATTTTTTTTCTTTTTTAGAATTATTATGGGATATTCTTACCCTTAAAATGAAGGATGTGCCTTGAATATCATAGATTGTTTTTGTTTATAATATCACCGATGGTTTTTATTTATATACATGTGCAAGTGATTCTTGTGTTTAAACGTAAGATGATCATTTGTCAACGGTTCTTAAAATTCTAGTCTCCAACATCAAATTCATTCTCCGTTGCAATCCAATAATTTGTCGATGGTGATGGCTGCGATGTGTCGCCGGCTCGCCGCTCACTAGCAATACTAGCATGTGCGTGTCAGTGAGTGCACTGATTAGGGTATACTTGCTCAGCCGGCCGAATCACTCATCAGAATCATCATTAAGCTAGTCTTGTTCACAGGTAGCTTTTGCACAATGCACTACATTGATAATGCGATTGCAATCGTTGATCGGATAAACTTAAACATGATTCCCTTGTCGTCTACAATGTTGATCAATTGCAACAGATTAAGGGTCAGATGTTTTGCTTTTTTGTGAAAAGTTTTAGCCTATTTCTCCTTTTTCTTATCAACTCTTACGAGCTTTTAATGTATATATATATTAATAGATGTTCTCTTGCTCTGATTCTATGTAGGGGTTAAATTTGTAAGTGCTTTATAAATTATATTAAAATATGTGAATTGGCATTACTGTATTATTTTCAAATAATCAATGAGCTGTGGGATGTGGATATGCTGCTGCTGTATTTGACATCTGTGGATCGAAGTGTGCTGTTTTCAGCTAACTGAAGAGCTCAGAAGTGTGGATTGGAGTGTTTGGAGATCAGTACAGTGCTTTGGGGCTTTGGTTCGGGACTATGGGTAATAGGGAATTAACCTCTTATCCTAGTATATATATACACACACAAAAGAGTACTTGCTAGCTAGCGAGGAGAGTATGTATGCTTTATGTATACAGTTCTATCATCCACTCATTTCCACGTAAGCTCTGCAAGAGGCCATCCGGTCTTGCATTGCGAGCACCAGCGCATTTATGCGCCGTAGTTTGCTGATCGATCGAGTGACGATTACCGCGAGTATGTAACCAAGCTAACTATCGTATTTGTTGACTTTGTTTTAGACGGTAATAGTTCAACATATAACGTACCTGCGTGTGGACAGGCATAGATGTATTGCTGCATGGATGCGTTAGCAATTACCTTGGCGAGATAAGATTGTTCTTGGCGACAAAAGTTTGTTAAGATCCATTAGATTGAGGGTCGGATGTTATGGACTTTTTTTTTAATATTTATTTAAATAATAATATCTGATGGCTGCTATTATTCAAGTTTGTTATGGTCCACCAGATTAAGGGCAAGATGTTTTACTTTTCTGCGAAAATTTCTAGCATATTTTTACTTTTAATAGAAGATCCGATCCGATAGCGGTTGTAATTAGGATCCACCAGATTAAGGGCCAGATATTTTACTTTTTTGTGAAAATTTCTAGTCTATTTCTCTTTTTTTCTTAGCGACTCTCATGGGTCCATCAGATTAAGGGTCGGATGTTATGGACACTTTCTTTTAATATTTTTTTTAAATAATAACATCCGATGGCTACTATTATTCAAATTTGTTATGGTATATTAGATTAAGGGCCAAATGTTTTGTTTTTTATGATAATTTCTAGCATATTTTTACTTTTAATAGAAGATTCGATCTAATGGTGTTTGTAATTAGGGTTCACCAGATCAAGGGCCAGATATTTTTTTTGGGGTGAGAATTTCTATTCTATTTCTCTTTTTTCTTAGCAACTCTCATGAGATTTTAATATATAATAGATTTCAAATTAGTGCAACCTATTTCTTTTATGTTAAATTAATATATTTCTAAGCCAACTAACAAATCTAAACTTTTTAAATTAAAGCCCACCAAATTGAAGGTTTGATGTTTATTTAGACCTTTTCAAATTAATATATCTCTAAGATAATTATCTAATCTAGTCCTTTAAAATCAAGGTTCACCAATTTAAGAGTCGGATATTTTTTTGAGAAAATCTAGCATATTTTTCCCTTTAGTAGATGCAAAAGGGCTATCATAGACTTTTAATATATAATAGATCTACAAAATTGGAAAATAATTGAAGACATGCTTTGGAGATCATGTTGATGTCTAGATTCTAGAATAACTTAAGTTTTATGAGTTCCAAATAGCCCTTCGTATCACAGGGAAGAGTACTTATGCTACAAATTTTTTTCCATTCAAAGAGTTAACTTAGAACATTTTTTCCGAAAGAGAGAGCTACAATATGGCTAATTCCAATATTTATGAATACTAGCCAGCCGACAAACTAAGCTACAACTCTATGTATACAGCAAAATATTGCATTGTCCTCTTTGTGCGGGTATTCTTGTCGATCTGAGGTGCCCATAGTGCTAATGGTTGTATTCAATTAGAGTTAGAACAGTGGGTAAACCATGGATCTTGTTCCCACTGTCCATACATATGAGAAATATAATCATACTTTCGGGGAAGCCTATAAATGGAATGAATAGAAGCATATGGTTCTATTCCCACATATTCTTTTGAGGATTACCATCCACATATAGAAAAGGCTAGTACTAGGGGTAGAGCATTAAGACCATCTAGAGGCCTCTCCTTTTTTTTAGATAATGAAATAGCATATTAACTTTCCCGCTTCTGCATCGTGAGATGCACACAGACCAAAATTTATTACAAAATTACAGCCAAAAATGCAGTCAAGATGAAATTCTCATAAAGAAATTTAAGCAAGAAAAATGTTGCAACAAACAATAAAAAGAATAATAAAAAAAACACTCAAGACGCATATAATCTTGTTTGAAATCTCCATCCATGCCGAAAGAAAAAAATCCCTAACCATGGTATGTAGACACCTGCATGCTATAGAAATCATCTCCTGATCATCCTGACGCTGCAGTACTGACTATGAATGCAACCAATTGATGCACATATAAATAACCTGCAATGGATTAGACAATTTTTTTTTATCAAAGACAATATCATTTCGATATAGCCAAAGAGACCAACATAAAGCTGCAGCCTTAATTAAAAATTGAGCCTTTATCTCTTTTTCCAGTCCCATTAGCCAAGTTCCAAACATATGAGATATACTATTAGGAGGGGTCAGATTAGAGGTCACTTGTATCACATGCTTTGCGAAGCGAGCATACTAACAATAAAAAAAGAGATTGTCAACAGATAAACGTGGGAAGTACCCACGTACCGCCTTTAAGTACTCGCCCGGAGAGGTGCATGTTTCAGCCACTCCTCGTATGCGACCGGCAAAGGTGCTCGCTAAGAGGGCGATGTGGCGTTAGGCCACTCCTCATGACCAAACAAGGTGCTGCACTAAGAGGCAGTGGCTGCTCAAAGACGAGGCGACACAAGGTGCTCGCCAGGACAGGCTCGTGCCACTCTCAGGCTAATTCCGGCGAAGGTGCTCGCCAAGGGGACAGTGGCTCAAAGCCACTCCTCAGGCGACCAACATGGTGCTCGCCAAGGACAGGTGGCGTCAGCCACTCCTCATGCGACTCAAGCAGTGCTCGCCCAGTGTGGCTCAGCCACTCCCTGCATGACCAAAGGTGCTCGCCTGGGGACAGTGGCTGCTCGAGCCACTCCTCATGCACCAAAGAAAGGTGCTCGCCAAGAGGACAGTGGCTTGAGCCACTGGCGAGTTCCCAAGAATCAACCCCGTGTCTGTACTGCATGGCGAGGGTCAAGGATATTTAATGTCACGTAGACGGGCGCATTAAATGCAGAGATATGTAAGCGCAGATGGCTGGCGTGTCTTCCCCAGCGCAAGATTAATGATGGTGGCCTCGAATCCGACATCCCCTCTCTCGGCAAGTGCCTGCAGGTGATGACATAAGGACCCAAGGCGGTCTAAGTCGGCCAGGGACAGGCATTAAATGTGATGTAAGAGAGTGTGACGGTGCATTAAATGCACCGTAGTAGCGTGTCGACGCTTGCTTTACGCAAGTTTGTAAGCCCCATGCGCCGGCCCAGCTGAGTATAAAAGGGAGTTAGGTGCATGGGAGAAGGGTTGTTGTTTGTTGGTTGGCGGAACCTTAGAAGGTCGTCTTCCTCACTTTGTAAGAACCTTTGAATTGAGAAGAATCCTGCCAGACTAGGGTCATTACTCCTTTTGGAGGGCCCAACCTGGGTAAACTCGGCCTTCTTGCTTGCTTCAACATCCCGTTTCTTCCTGCCTCTCTCGAGCGGTTACCACAAAAGCCCCCAATCCGAATCTCTCAAGCACCCAATCTTAGGGTGCCTGTTGGCCTAGTTGGCTGGGCGCGCCAGTAGGGGCTTAGTGGTTAGATCGCCCGCTTCTTCCATTCCTTTTGAGGAGTTAGCAAGAATCCGAAGATCATCCGGTATGGCGGAATCTCATCGCCGGCCAGAGCGCCCCGAGGAAAGCAGCCTAAGCCGATCTCGGCTCCCAGAAGGGAGTCGGGTCCACCGGTCCTTCTACTGGAGGGGCGCGAGTCACATCCAAGCCCGGAGTTCAGCTGTCCAATGGCGCTGTCGTTGGGGGGAAGATACCCTAATGCAAAGCCTTCATGCAGCCCGTTGGTTGCTCCTGGATCATCCTCCGGTCCCAACTGACGGGCGACACCACCACCCCTTGGCTCCAGGACATTGTCTGCCTAGTGGACTCACTTTCAAGAAGCAGTTGCCCGGGGCAATTCAGCCGGGGCTTCCGCAGCCTCCGCCATAAGTTCGTATGGTGGATGCACAGGCTTCCATCGCTCTTTGGCGACCTCTCCCGGCCGCAAGGAGCCGGATAAAGGGAAGGAGTATCGGGCCGCCTCTCTCAGCAGGGGACGTGCACAAGCTTCGATCTTCCCGCGTACTCCATGCCGCGAGGAGAACCGCTGGGATTTAAGGGCACGCCAACAGGGGCGGCCCAAAGGGAGATGATCTGCTCAAGTTCTTCGGAGGGCGTCATCCGCAGCGACGCGCCAACCCCCGCTGCCGCACGTGGCGAGCTTCCTTCCGACTGGGGAGAGTGTAGACTCGCACTCCTCGACCCCGCCTCGTGGTCGGGTCGTGGCGACACTACTCCCATATAATGTTGGGTGCCAGGCGTTTTCCGCTTCACGCCACCGTGGCGGAGAGATTTTCGTCCCGCGCCCATCGAGAGTATGACGGCACCACCAACCCTCAAGAATTTCGCAGATTTATACGACGGTGGTGCGCGTGCTGGGGGTCGAGAGTTATGGCCAACTACTTCCCGATGTCGCCGACAGTTCGCCCGCCTCCTGTCGAACCTTCCTCGAGGTTCGGTACACTCAGAGGAGGAATCGTGCGACATTTTTGTAGCCAACTTTCGGGGCTCCTACGCTCAACCGGGTGTGAGGACGCACCTCCACGCTTTGGAGCGTATGAGGGGGGAGTCCCCAGGGGGTTTATTCGGGCGTGTTTAGCCATTGCCGCAATACGATCCCTCGGATCTCTCGAGCGCTTGGTCATCATTGCGTTCCCGGAGAGGGTTAGGGATCGTAAGATGCGGAGAAGATGGCTACCCGCGATCGCCGCTACCACTTCCGAAGCTTTTCCTGGCTCACAAGTGTGCCCCGCAATGAGGCTTCGGAAGGGTGCAAAGCAGGCCCTCAAACCCCGACGAGCCGAGCGTCAAGTCCTCCGACCGCAAAAAAGAAGAAGCGCAAGAAGCGTGCCGAGAGGTTTTGGTGGCCGATCCGAAGCCAAGCCTCCGGGGCGCTGACGATCGTGAGCGAAGGAGAGATCGCCGGGACCACGAGACAATCGCAGGGACCGCCGTTTCTCCCGCTGGGTGAAGACAATAGGGGCAAGCCATCTTGCTCCATCCACTCCGCACAAATGGGCACGACTGGAAGATTGCCAGGTTGTGTCCAAGTTGGTGGAGCTGCTCAAGAAGCGCCGAAAAAGGATCGCAAGATGATGACGACGAAGATGACACCCCACCGCTTTCCAACAAGCCGAGCACACTGCAAGTGGCGCACATTCATGGGGGGCTCGGCCACCTACTCTTCCAACTCGCAAAGACAAGCGAGCCGAGACAGGTGTGTGCCACCATGCCGAGCCCGACGAAGCCTGGCTGGCCAAGTGGTCGGATCAATCGATCACTTCGTCGGCCGACCACCCGCGAACACTTGTGCCCAAACCATCTCCCGATCGTGGTCGCCTACGGTCCAGGAATGCGAAGCTTGGGCGAGTACTCGTTGATGGAGGAAGTGCCATCAACTCGCTTTGTCGCACGGCAGCGTATCAAGCACTCCAAATACCTTATGAAGAATCGCGCTCACCGCTTTTATGGAATTGCTCTGATGGGCCTAATGCCCCGGGACAAGTCCAATGTCATCACGTCGTGAGCCGAAAACTTCCCGACGGAACTCATCAACTTCGAGGTCGACTTAGACCTCCCTTACAATGCCTGGCCACGGCCGCTAGTCAAATTTATGGCGATGATCATGCTTATTTGCCGATGAAGATCCTCGGGCCGAGGGCCCAATTGTAGTAAAGGTGGACAAGCTCAAGGCCTTGCGCCGGTAAGCAAGTGCAAGACTTTCCGAGCCGAGCCTGTTCTGCGCGGGCACAGTACCTCGAGCGCCCTCGAAGGCCTAAGGCCCGCTTCACCCAAATTCTCGGGTGAGGTGAAGGTGGTCCCCGTGGGTGAGGAAGGCGCAAGGTCGGAGAATCGGGCGATCTCAGCGCCAAATAGAAGACGCTGCCACCTTCCTCCGGTCTAATCTAGATGTGTTCGCCTGGGAACCATCTCGAAATGACCGGGTCCCTAGGAGGTGATCGAGCACCGATCGCAACGCTGCTGGAGCGCACGCAGTCCGCGTAAGGTCCGAGGCAAAGCGCCAGAGCGACAAGAGGCCATTCGGGAAGAAGTGGAGAAGCTATTGCAAGTCGGGAGTTGTGCGGGAAGCCGCCTACCCCGAGTGGCCGGCTAACCCGTGCACTGTGAAGAAGTCCAATGGGAAGTGGCGAATGTGTATAGACTTCACCGACCTCAATAAAGCCTGCCCTAAGGACCCTTACCCTCCGCCAAGGATTGACCTGCGTTGTCGATTCTACGGCAGGATGTGAAGCTCTATGTTTCCTAGACGCCTACTCAGATATCATCGATTAGAATGGCGTAGGAAGACGAAGAAAAGACGGCCTTTGTAACCCCTTTTGGTGTACTGCTATGTTCGAATGCCCTTTGGGTTGAAGAATGCCGGATCCACATACCAATGAGCCATGCATATTGTATTCAAGTCACAAATTGGGAAGAACCTGGAGGTATATGTTGATGACTTGGTGATAAAAGCTAAGGCCAGCGATGGGTTGGTTGAAGATCCGAGGAAACTTTCTCCCACCTCCGCACTACCGCCAAAGTCGAATCCCGAGAAGTGCGTGTTCGGGTGTCATCCGAAAGCCGCTTGGCTTCCCCGGTCTCCACCGCTGGATCGAAGCCAACCTGCATAAGATTGAAGCAATAGAACTAATGAAGCCACTGTCCGGCTTAAGCGGCTTGATTAGGCTGGTCGCCGTTTCCTCTACCGTTCATAGCTACCGGGGAGAAAAGTCTCCATTGTTCAAGCTGATGAAGAAGACTAATTCCTTCGAGTGGACTTCTGAGGCCCAAAGCGGCATTTGAAGATCTGAAAAGTATCTCTCCTCGCCCCTGGCCGGTAAGCCTCGAGCCTCGCGAGCCGCTTCTCCTTTATGTAGCGGCAAGCCCTCGCGCAGAGTGCAGACTAGTAGCAGCGAGAGGGTGCGCCGGCCTATTATGTGAGCAAGGTGCCGCATGATGCTGAAACTAGGTATCCTCGTGCCCGTAAAATGGTGTATCGGTGGCCGGTGGCATCAAGAAAGCTGCGACATTATTTCCAAGGAAGGGAGATCACCGTGGTCTCTCGTATCCTTTATGAGATCCTTCACAACCGGAAGCTGAAGGTCGACGCTAAGTGGTGCAATCGAGCTGGGGGGGAATTTGGCTTCAAATTTGCCCTCGTGACTGCTATCAAGAGTCAAAGGTCAAGTGGCGGACTTCATTGTTGAATGGACTCCAGGATGGGAAGATAAGGAAGTCCCGTGCCCACGCCTTTGACGCTCTTCTTTGATGGATCCTTCAGGCTCAAAGGCGCCGGGGCTGGTTCTCCCGGTCTCCCGACCGGGACCCTCAAATATATAGTCGCCCTGGACTTTAAAGCTACCAACAATGTTATGCGGAATACGGCGATTGCTGGTCGGCTCGAGTCCGCTTATCGCATACTCTGGCGCCCTCTGATTAAAGCGATTCTTTGCTGGTCATCAACCAGGCAAGGAAGGACTTCACCGCTCTGATCCCGCTATGGCAGCTTACTCCGGGCGGAGGTTAGAAAGATGGAGAGACACTTCGAAGGGCTAGGTATACGCACATACCCGCCAGCGACAATTATTTAGTGACGAGCTTCTTCGGCTACCGCTCGACAAGAGCCCTGCTCCGGTCGGAGTCTTTGAAGAAAGGCTTCCGCGACCGCCCATCTCACTTGCCTCTGCGTGGGAGGATGGTGATGCCGCTTCACCCTCACTTCGATGGGAAGGCGACGCTGCTCATCGCAACCCCGCTTCACGGTGGGGACGATGGTGGCGCCGCCACCACGCTGCAGAGGAGGAAAGTGGCAGGTGGAAACGCTGCTGAGTACCCGGACGATCACTGGTGGTCGCCGTGCTTTGGACCGGGAAGGCACATGGATGGATCCGATCCGGCCTACTGCGGATCATGTATGCCGACGATGATGCGTCGCACCGAGAAGATAGCGCGAAGGCCAAGCGCTACACCCCGTAGATGGGGACACCGTATGCCGGGTGGAAAACGGAGTTCTTCCAAGTGCATCACTCGGGAAGAGGGAAGCATTTTGCTTTCGATATCCATGGAGGCGTGTCAAAGGGAGCCATTTTTCCGGTCGGAACCTGGTGGGAAAAGCTCGCCACGGGTTCTATTGGCCAACCGCCCTCCTGATGCTTTTGGCAGAGTGAGGTGCAGGCGTGCCGCTTCCACGCCAAGCAAATCCACCAACCAGCCTGCTCGCAAAACCATCCCGCTTCTCATGGCCCTTCGCGGGTCTGGGAGCCGGATATCCTGGTCCGCTCTCGCGGCCACAGGAGGCTACACTCATCTGCTCGCCGCCATTGACAAGTTCACCAAGTGGGTGGAAGCGGGCCGGGAGAACCATTACCGCAGCCGCGGTCAAGTTCATGCGAGGATCTTCGCCCGCTTCGCAGTCGCCAACCCAGATATCATCACCGACAATGGCGCCGATTCACCAAATACGCTTCGGACCTTGCGAAGAAATGGGCACGGCGTCTGCTTTGGCTCCGCGTTGCCCATCCAAGAAGCAACGCCAAGTTGAGCGAGCCAATGACCAGCGTTTGAAGGGCCTCAAGACTCGGCGTTGATCGGCTTCACCAACGCGCTCGGGCGTGGGTTGAAGAACTCCCGCAGGCTGTGGTCACCCGACCACTCCGGCCAAGACCGGAGAGACTCCATTCTTTCTCGTTTACTGAGCAGAGGCTGTCCTCCTTCCGCAATTGACATTCGGTCGACGCGCACGCTGCGTTAGCGGAAGAAGATCAGGAAGAGATGCGCCAAGACGACGCCAATCTCCTGGAAGAAGCCTCGGATCGGCATACTGCGGCGCCGCTTCAGATCAAGAAAGCCTCAGAGTACCACGCCACCCGGCCGGTGAGAGAACATCGCGGCAAATGGGCGACTGGTCTTGCGAAAGATTCGGCCGCAGTGGTTGCACAAATCGCTCCCGGGGAGGGCCCCTTTAAGGTGGTCTCGCCTCGACCGGGCGGTCCGTGTTGGCCAATGAGGGCGGGAGGAACTAGCGAACTCACGTAATATAGAGAACTGCGCAAGTTCTACCCTTGAACGGTTGTAAGTTTCAGGTTTTGTTCCTCGTCTTGGCCGAATCATGCCTCGTGCTGCTCGATTAAACTGGGAACACTTGTTCAAATTAAGTATTAAGTTCGTTATTTCTAGCAAGCATTTTCATGCCTTTCTCGTTCTCGTGCTTTGTGGCAAAGTGTTCGGCGATCACTCTAGTCCGCTTCGCCCCATGAGCGCCAAAGTGGCAAAGGCGGACCACTATGTAAGTGCGCGCGAACAGATTGGGCAATTGGGCGATTTGGTTTGAACTCACCACACGGTCATGACACTCCGGGAGTCCCCGAGGCTGGGGCGATTTAAACATCGCTATCATCAAAGCCTACGCCCCGTCACGCCTTACATCAGAACGCGGAGGCTACAAGGGTACGTGGTTGTTTGCAGGATCTGTAAGGCAACGAAAAAGAATCGCCCGGACACAAGGGATACTTTACTCCTTCTTTACCTTCTAAGCCTTAAGCCTGGCAAAGAGCACTCAAGTTAATCTTGGCGGTCGATGTGGAAGGCTAAGAAGACAAGTTAAACATTGCCGAATAAGTCTAAAAAGTGTCATGTCTATTCCATGAAAGTGCTTTACAAAAGTTGTTGCAGGCCGCAAGTTAAGAGGGCAAAAAGGAGAAGGGTCTAGGTTATCCTATCCTTCTTCCTCCTCGTCCGCCATCGCCGCCGCGAGGTCTTCCGCGAGGCCCGACGTCGGCCGCTGCCACCTTCTTCTCATCTGCGTCCCTCCACTCGGGTTGGCTATCTCCTGAGCAAATGACGGTCAAGAAATGCCGATCGGCGCCTGCCGCGCTCGCCTCAAGCTCTCCTTCAATCCTCGGACGGCAGCGAGGGATCAAAGTTGGCGCCCTTGGACGCCGCGAACACGCCAAAACGAACTAGCCGCAGCTCACCAAGCGCTGCCCCTCCGGTGGACCGGCGGCCAGGGCGGCGGAAGCCGGCGGTGAAGTCCGCATCCGACTGAGGCGTAGTCGAGGCGACGGCTTCGTTCCGCGGGCGCTTCTTGTCAGCACTAACCCACGAGCGAGGCTGTCCCCATCCGGTCAAAAGGCGATCTCAAAGATTCCGCAGAGGTGTCGGGCTGATGCGGTGTGTCCACGCGCCGAGCTCTTCCATGAGCTCGGCACATGAGCGCCCTCGCTTCCCGCCTCCCACCGCCTCCGCTCCCGCTTTCCATCCGGTCAGGGGAAACCAGCCACCTCGCCGGAGGCGGCCGATCTCGGCGGCTGGCACCTGCTCTGGCTTCGACGTAAAGCGGTGGCTGGTGTGGGAGTAGAGCCGCTCCAAGGGCGTCAAGAAGGTGACTGCGGGCCCGCCGGAACGGAGTCCGCGGAGGATCCGGAGTGGGCTGTGGTCCCAGCCTGGTCCTCAAGAAGAGCAGCTGGCTGGCCAGAAGCCGATCGCCGGCTTTGTCTCGGCGGATCAGGCTGCCGCTCCGTCCGCTACCTCAAATTTCGTCTACCTGTGAGCGGTGGGGTCGGCAATGTGCCCCGAACAAGCAAAAGCAAGCAAAGGTAAGGCTCCATTCGAAGATTAAAAAAGTTTTACCGCCTTTCTTGTGTGTATCAAGAATTCAGTTACTGGCCGAGGCCTCGAAACCGAGGCACTCCTGAGTGAGAACAGCCCCCTCGACCTAGGCGACCGGCGGCTGGCCTGGCGCAGGATCGCTACGGTGGTCCGCCGCATCGGTCCGGGCGGGTCGGCCATAGCGTGTGTGCATGCGGCGATGCCGCGGCCGGTGTCGCCATCGGCAAGAAGCCGGGCGGGTCGGCTACTAGCGGCACGTGCTTGCGGCGGCGGAGGACGCCGCGCCGTGCGTCCATCGCGAGCCGCGGTCGAAGCCACCAGCGGTGCCGGTGGCGCGGAGAGCAGCCGGTCCCGATGGCCGGTAGCGCTGGCGGTCACCCGGCAGTGTGGCGGCGATGGAGAGAAGGCGCAGCGGCCGGGCGGGCGCTGGCCGAACCAGGCGGTGATAGCGGCGAAGCAGCGTTGTCGTCGCTGATGAAGAGCCCCATCGAAGAGGAAGTCCCCGAGGCGGCGTGTGAAGGTCCAGCCGGCCCCGATAGCCGTCGTGGTCGGCCGGACGCCCTGGGCTGGTGTCGTCGGCAGACGCTTGTTCCTCCCCGGTCGCCACCGGTGTTGTAGGAGTGCCGCGATTATCGAGGCCCTTGATGGGCGATGATGGCGCCCCCATGGCGCTCCATCTTAGAGCATCGCCTTGACGATCTCCGCTCGATCGAGGTCGCATGTCGCGAGTGGAAGCGCCTTCGGGGAAGGGTGGAACGCCGCCGATCGCCCGGCCGCCATCCAGAAGCGACCACGGGCGCCCAGCCTTTCCCCGCCGCACACAAGAAAAGAAGAAGAAGGCGATGTTAAAAAAAAAAGGGGAATGATGATGAAGAAGGAAGGCGAAGAGCTTACCTCCTTAAACCGCCCGAAGTCCTCGCCTCACGCCGTAGTGCCAAGTGGCGGTCTTGCCACGCAAGAGCTAATCCTCGACACGAAGTCCGGAGAACTATGCCTCCGGTCACCTCGTTATCCGTAGCTGATCAACTCCGAGCCAACATTGCAAGTGGCGTGTGTGGCACGGAGATACCTACCAGATTTGCTTGCCCACCGCTCCGGTAAGCCCTGTGGCTTCAATGCATTGCTGCCTTCAACGATACAACCATTCGTGGCGCCACATTTTCTCACCGTGGATCGGTTCTCCATTGGAATGTAGCGCAACAGCCTGCCTCTAAGTCGCATGGCGCGACCGAGATGTCGGAGCCTCGCCGACGCGAGCGAGAAGAAGTAGCGGAAAAGGAGAAGATTGGGCATTACTCCCTATAAACATCTCACAGAAGTGGGCGAAGACGAGAGGAGCACAATGGAGTTAGGCGGAAGGTGGATGTTGTGAATTTCGTAGAAGTTGAGGACGGCGATGTAGAAGTCCGAGATGGGCGGGATCAAGCTCGCCATCATCGCTGCACGAAGAAGATGACTTCCCGGCCGGGCGTGGGGAGCGATGGCCTACCGCGATATGCGGAGAGCGCCGCGGCGATCACCTTGAGCATCTAGCGGCGGCGTTTTCTTCACAATTGAAGGAGGAGGACAGAGTCGGAGAGGCCATCGGAATCCGCCAAAGGAAGAAGGGAAGCTAAGGCAGAAGGAGAGCAGAGGCGGTGCGGTAAAAGGGAACATCCCTGCCGCTCGCTATTTATAAGAATTCAAGGAAGAGCCTGGCCAGGAAAAGTCGAAGAGACGCGGTCGGATGCGGGAAAATCAAAGCATTTTTCAAGGAAGTGGGCACGCCCCACGGCTCTGGAAAGGGCCGCAGATTCACCTCGGGCCGGAAAGAGGCAAGTTTTTAAAGATCACAAGGGCATTTATGGGCCCCACCCGAGATTGAACCGTTCGACGAAGAAGAATAAAGACACTCGGTGGGCCCGGAGCTACCTCAGATAAACGCTGGGGTACCACGCCAGCCGCTTAAGTACTCTCGCCAGAGGAAGGGCGGTGGCTACTCCTCAGGGCGACCAAAGAAAGGTGTCGCCAAGAGGACAGTGGCGTTAGGCCACTCCTCAGTATGACCACTGGCGAAGGTGCTCGCTAAGAGGACGTGCTCAGCCACTCGAGGCGACCGGCCAAGGTGCTCGCCCAGGACAGGTGCTGTGCCACCTGCATGCGACAGCGAAGGTGCTCGCCAAGGACAGTGCTTAGCCACTCCTCGGGCGACCAATGGTGTGCTCGCTAAGGGGACAGTGGCGTGTGCCACTCCTCAGCATGACCAAAGAAAGGTGCTCGCCAGGGACGAGTGCGCTCAGGCCACTCAGGGCGACCCAGCAAAGGTACTCGCCCAGTGACAGTGGCTCAGGCCACTCCTCGTGCGACAAGAAAGGTGCTCGCCAAGAGGACGAGGTGGTGTTCGTGCCACCTCGGGGCGAGTTCCCAAGAATCAACCCCGTAATCTGTGCTACAGGCGAAGGGTCAAGGATATTTAATGCAGACGTGGCGATTAAATGCAGGATATGTAGGCGGTATGGCGGCGTGTCTTCCCAGCGCGCATTAATGATGGGTGGCCCCGAATCGACATCCCCTCTCTCGCGAGGCCTCTGCAGGGTGACAGACAAAGTGGGACCCAAGGCGAAGTCTAAGTCGGCTAGACAGGCATTAAATGTGATGTAAGAAAGTGTGACGGGTGCATTAAATGCACGTAGTAGCGTGTCGACGCTTGCTTTACGCAAGCTTGTAAGCCCCATGCGCCAAACAAATTTTGAGTATAAAAGGGAGTTAGGGGTGCATGGGAGAAGGGTTGTTGTTTGTTGGTTGGCGGAACCTTAGAAGGTCGCTCTTCCCAGCCTTGTAAGAACCTTGAATTGAGAAGAATCCCCAAGCAGACTAGGTCATTACTCCTTTTGGAGGGCCCAACCTGGGTAAACTTCGACTGCCTTCTTGCTTGCTCCCAACATCCCGTTCTTCCTGCCTCTCGAGCGGTTACTACAAAGCCCCCATCAATCTCTCAAGCACCCAATCTTAGGGTGCCTGTTGGCCGGTAAGCCGACAGAGATGTTGGATAGTTTCCTCATGGTGACAAAAACAACATTATTTGCTGCCAGTCCAATTTCTTTTACTTAGATTATCTTTTGTTAAAATCACTCCTCAACGTAAGTACCAAAGAAATATTTTAATTTTTAGAGGTACTTTAATCTTCCACGGTTGTCTATTTGTAACTGGGATATTTTGATGCAAGAAAAATGTATACATCAAAGTAACAGAAAACTATCCATTTTGATGGAGATTTCATCTAAAGTATCCTTTTAGCAGACAACTGTAAATGAGCGATCCTTGTAAAAAACTCTTGCATGGCTTGTAAATTATGTCCCATAATAGCTCTGAAAACATATATTAAAATATCCAAAACTCATTACTTCAGCCACCGTGGCATATTTTTCTCTATGAAAACATATATTAAAATATCCAAAACTCATTACTTCAGTCACCGTGGCATATTATATGAACAATGTTAAATAGACGAGGGTATTGAGTACTAAGTGCATTATTCCCCAGCCAGGTATCATGCCAAAACTGAATTTGAGATCCATCATGAAGCTAAAAAGCCCCAAATCTAAAAAGATAATGTTTGAACTTCATTATACCCGACCAAAAATGAGAGTCTCCTAGCTTCCTTTCTACTTGAGTAAGGGCCTTACTTCCCGAATACTTTCTAATCAGTATTGTTGCCAAACACCATCCTCATTTAAGAGTTTGAAGAGACATTTGCAAATCAAAAAAATATTTTTTATATTAAGGTCGTGGATACCCAAACCACCTTGATCCATAGGTTGGCACAAAATATTTCACTTGGCAAGCCTATTTTCCCCCCTTATGTTCTTCACTCTGCCAGAAAAATCTGATCTAAAATAATATAATCTTTTAAGAATCCCATGCGTTATCCTAAAATAGATAGCATAAACATGGGTAAACTGCTAAGCACATAATTTATAAGGACTAATCTGCCTCCAACTGATAAATGTTTTCCTTTCCAACTACTTAGCCTCTTTTCAAAACGTTCTTCTACCCCCTTCCACTCAATATTCCTTAATTTGCGGTGATGAATTGGTATGGCTAGGTATCTGAATGGTAAACTACCTACCTCACATCCAAAAAGATGAGTATACTATAATTCAAATTCATTAGCAGCAACAAAGCAAAAAAAAAAAATCACTTTTATGGAAGTTTATTTTAAGTGCTAAAAGTTGTTCAAAAGCACAGAGGAGTTTCATATTTTTGGCATGTTGAAAATCATGATCCATAAATATAATGGTGTCATTTGCGAACTGAAGGATAGATAACCCACTATGAACCAAATGGGGTATTAATCCTTGTATTTGTCCTTCCTCTTAGGCACGTTCTAAAATGATAGCGAGCATATCGACCACAATATTGAATAAAATAGGGGATAAAGGATTCCCCTGCTGGAGTCCTTTTTTGGTTTGAAAGTATGGATCAATGTTATCATTAACTGTAATGCTGACACTCCCCCTGAAACAAAGTTTTCTATCCATTGACACCATCTCTATGAGAAACCTTTCATTCTAAAAGCTTGTTGGAGAAAGGACCAATTGACCTTATCGTAGGCCTTCTCAAAATCCACTTTACAAATTAACCCATCTAATTTTTTCTTGTGCAACTCGTGAATTGTCTCATGTAAAATTATCATGCCATCTATAATGTTCCGACCTGGCCTAAAAACAATCTATGTTGGCTGAACAATATTTTCGGTGACACAAGATATCCTATTAAGAAGACAAATTGGTATGTATTGTTGAATCTTATTAGCATCCTTGGATTTTGGCAAAAGTGTGATAATACCAAAGTTTAAACTAAATAAAGGGAGGACAGTCTTGCACATATCATGGAACATCACCATTAAGTCACCCTTAATGACTTTCCAAAACACCGGGTATAATTCAGTTGAAAACCCATTTGGACCAAGTGCCTTATTATGTTCCATTTGAAAAATTGCCACCCTCACCTCTTTCTCAATGAACACCTCCGTAAGAAAATCATTCTCAAAAGTAGAAACCCGAGGTATATCATCTCGGCAAGATTCGATCGTAGAAAAAAGATTGCTGTCAGGTGTTCCAAAAACATTGGTTAATCCAGAGTTTTCTAATTATTTGTCAAGGTCATCAATGATGCCGAGCAAATGTCTCTTTTCTTTCCTATATGTTGCACTCGTGTTCTTAGCCCAACCCCTCAGATGTTGTCTAAGACTCCTGATTTTAAATTGCTATCTAGATAAGGAAGTATTCCCCTTATTCTCATTATTCCAACAAGTAGACATCATATCAAAAAAAGTCATTCCCGGTTAACCACCCCAGTTCAAATTTGAACAAGGACTGTAATCCCACATGGAATGCCACTCCAGTATTGAGCAATAAAGGAGTATGATTAGATATAGATCTTTCAAGAGCATTGACCGTGACCAAAGAAAACTTCTTTTCCCAATCTGTGCTCGTGAGCACTCTGTCAAGTTTCTCAAAAGTAGGATTTGCCAAATTATTGGCCCAAGTAAACTTTCAACCAAATAATTCAATTTCTCTCAGATCCAAACTATCAATGATAGCATTGAATAATGATTATTATTTTTCTCATCATGTCGTCTAATAATATTAAAATCACCCCTATCAATATAGGTAATGATTTCTTGCGACATGTATGAACTAGTTCAGTTAAGAACTTATCTTTTAGTTGGTTTTGAGCTGCACTATAAACAGCTGTTAAAATCCATTGGAAACCATCATCTTTGTTTCTTAAGTGAAACTTCACATAAAAGTTTCCTTCATCAATTGAACCACTGTCAAAGGATGCCAAATTAACTCCCGTAAGAATCCCCCCGGATCGCTCACAAGGTGGCATACAGTGCCATAAAAAGTCCTGACCTCCACAAAGGTGTTTTAGATTAGAAGTAGAAAACTCACTTTTACCCATTTCAAGGATAGCAATAAAATTAAGAGGTTGCTCCTTCGTCAAATCTGAGATGTATTTGTGTTTAGCCAAGTCTCCAAAACCTCTGCTATCCTAAAAAATACCTTTCATTTAACATTAACTTTTCTTTGGTAATTTTTGCCACCGAATCTTTTATTAGCACCGATGGCATTCTTTTTCCTTGGGATTACATCATTACATAAATGAGCACCCGTAAAGTCTAACACCTCATCTTTTAAATCACTACATAAGTGATTGAGGATAGCATCATCAATAACATCTGAATATGCATTCCCAGAATCATGAGGAGGTTTGATAATTTTTCTCATGAAAATCTTCGAATGATCTTTTTCTAACTTAATCTTTTTAATCAACATCGCAACCTCCTCATTTTCACCCAAAGTAATTCCAACCCTTTGCAAATTAGTAGCGAAAAATCTGAATAGGAAAGAAAGGAAGTAGAGAAATTACTGCCTGGAATCTCCAGATTGCGAACAGAAGCCTAATGCTTGACCTTCTCCACAGTGTCTACCTCAGCCTGCATCAGCCCACCTGCCATATTATTTAGACGTAGGGATGCAAATGGGCCGACCCTAGGGTCTTCTTTGACCCACTCTAGTTCATTTGTTTGCACTAAAAACTTAATTTTTAGTCCACCTTTTAAGTTTTAGTGCAAACAAATGAACTAGAGTGGGTCAAAGATGACCCTAGGGCCGGCCCATTTGCATCCCTATTTAGACGTTTGCTTCTGTGAGGTCCCACCTACAGAGGAACATCCACTTCAACAGGGTCCATCACCTTGCAAGCCTTCGGATGATCCAACCTCCATCCAACCTGCCACAGCTAGCTAGTTTCTAGCTTTGAAATATCTGCTTCTTGAGCATAAGCATCAGCTGCATTGTCTGCATCTTCCAACCTGGCTAATTGTACCTTTACTTGATCTTCTGAGTATTCATCCCCCACTGCAGTGATAATATTATCATTGGCCAGAGAAAACAGAAAATTAGCAGTATCATGGTAAAAAATTGCATCTTCGGCCAGCAGTCCTTCATTCTTCGTGCTCTCAGCATTTTGCTTGTCTTCCAACATTGGAGAAATATCAAGCAATTTGGAATAGACATCCAGGAAGCAAAATCAACAGTTGACCAAATTAGGTTGTATCACATCTGCAATAACAGTAGGAGCTGAACCAAACCTAACAATTTGATTAAGACTCATGTCCTCTTTGGGACAATCTGAAATATCGATATGACCCTTGAAAGGCTTGACTGCAGTATTGAATATGATCAGCATTTCAAATCACCACCTTGCAATGAATAAACTCTTAATTAGAACTGCCAGGCCCCATACTTACCTTCTCAACCTGTAACTCTGTCATCTAGCAAAGAGGGATTTGCACCGGGTGACACTTCAAAAGAAACAAGTGTATCGTAAACATCTTATAGGGGAAGGAAACCGAGAGCAACCCGGTGACCCACGTGTCACTCGTGTTTTTTGCGAACCCCTCGGTTTCTTCGAAATTACGTTCAGGTTCTTGCGCGATTTCATGTGAGAGGGAGATATTTTTTTGTTTCGCGTTTAGGTCCCTGATTTGGCGTTTTGCGTTGAGGCCCTCCCGTAAAGTGCGAATCGCGCCCGAGCCCTTTCCTAATTTTTCAAAATAGCAAACAGGTCTAAAATTATAACAAATAGGTCCTCGCGCTTTACGTTCGGGTCCTTTCTCCGTTTTGTCCCAAAAAAATGTTTTCGGGGTTCGTTTTTTCTCCAGAGCATGCGGAAAATATTTTCGGGAGCCGTTTCCCAAAAAAAAAATGTAAAACCGTTTCCTTTCTCCGTTTTGCCAGAAAAAAATGTTTTCGCGATCAGTTTTCCTCCGTTTTGCCCGAAAAAATGTTTTCGTGATCAGTTTTCCCTCCAGGGCATGGGGGAAATGTTTTCGGTGGCTATTTCCCGAAAAAAAATTTGGGAGACCATTTCCTTTATCCGTTTTGCCCGGAAAAAAAAATCGTCATCCGATTTTTCTCCGGAGCATGGGGAAAATATTTTCGTTGCCCGTTTCTCCAAAACAAAAAATATGGAAAACCGTTCCCTTTCTCCGTTTTGCCCCGAAAAAATGTTTCCGTGATCTGTTTTTCCTCCGGAGCATGGGGGAGATGTTTTCGGTGGCTATTTCCCCACAAAAAATATGGAGAGCCGTTTTCTTTCTTCGTTTTGCCTGAAAAAAATTATTTTCGTGAACCGTTTTTTCTCCGGAACATGGAAAAAATGTTTTCGTTGGCTGTTTCCCAAAAAAAAAATGTAGATTCGTTTTTCGTCCGTCGTTTTTCCGTTTTCCCCCGCTTTTCCTCATTTTTGGATCAAATTTCGCACGGCGCGGCGAAGCGCGCGGCTCTAACTAGTTACTACTATACTTCACAGACTTACTATCTTTGGCCGGAGAAAACAGAAAGAAATTAGCATCATGGACAAGATTATTAAAATCAGCTAACAACTCTTTATCTTTTGAGTTCTCTGCATTTGTCTTATCTTCCAACAATGGAGAAACCATGCTTACCCTCTCAACTTGAAACTTTCTATCAATGTGTGAAAGATGATCCTCAGTGCCAATCGAGTCAACCAATTTTGCAGACTCGGCAGCAGCTACAATCTAATCCTCAATATTTATCTTAGTAGTAAATGCAGACTCAATTTCCTTTGCAGCAACCACTAAATTAGCACCATTTTGATCAATATAAGCTAAGGTCAGTGCAACACAGGAAGACTGATCAGCACAAATTAAACTCTGATCTACAGTATTTAAGTGCTGAGAAAAATATTCAGACTGGTCAACAATGAAGTTATGCCTAGTACCACCAAAAGGAACATAAGTACCAAAGGATTGCTGAGCTACAGGTGAGTCAATTTTTCGTTGAACCCCTGCTGTCTTTGCTGATGACATTGGAGCATCAAGAGATGACTGTGCACTAGAAGATCCATCCTTCAAAGTTTTAGACCTTTTGATGTCTCTACCTGGCATACCAGCGTCTTCATCCATATGTTTTTTCCCTTTTCCGTGAACCTCCCCACCTGGTTGCTCCATATTATTCTGAGAGAAATTTTACGGTGGATTATACTTGTAATATAAAATGTGTAGTAGAAATCACATCTAACCGTTGATTTGTTAAGGGTGTTTCTACTACTCTACTACCAGGTGTAGTATAAATAAACTCTAGTTAATCTGATTCATTGGATCGAAAAGAATGAAGGGTTCATAACAACTCCCTATTTTTGAGTACTCACTATATCGACAAACTGGGTTGAACCAATGATTGAACCAACTGCACAGAAGGATAAGTAATCCTGAATTTTATAAGGGACAACAAAAATCTGCACCCAAATTTTCTCTAGCTGCAATTTGGCATCTGCCTTTGGAGACCACTCCTCAAGAGACATTATCAACCCATCTTGGCTTTTAACTTTCATTTCTCCAATACTTGTCAGTCTCAGCAATTCTATTTTAGATGGAAAAGGTATCAAAAAAGAATTTGGACCATGTTCTTTGACCTCCCATTGCCACTTGATTGGAATTGCTCTTTGCATCTCTTCACACATCCTGTCAACATTCCATTGATCTCCTCAGACACACGGACCAAGACCTTCTTATTAGCATCACTGCAAGGCTTTTTGTTACCAGAATAAGGAATTTGGTAAAACCCAAGACCATCCACTGCATAGCCACACAAATTTACATAAGGTTTTGGAAGTTTCAAAATCGGACATAGTCATGACAATTTTCTTGCTACAATTAGCATATATATATATATATATATATATATATATATATATATATATATATATATATGTGTGTGTGTGTGTGTGTGTGATATCTCAAAACAACCTGACCAACAGGTTTTTCGTTTAATTAATATCGTAATATGCTATTCATGTGGAATACTTACCGCTTCCAGCTTGCATGGCACCCGGTTTCTCGGCTAATGGATTCCTTGATTTGATCATACGACCTCTTGGTGCTAAGTCTCATGATAGCTCTCTTAACCAATTCACCTCTTTTGTAGAAAAAAATTTCAATGCAAATTGTGAACAATTAATAGTCTTTAGTGAAATTTTACAAACATTATTTTCTGATAGGTGGGCTCAAGAGACTAGATGGTAATCTGAGTTCCCATATATCTATTGACAAAATTTTCAAATTCTTTTACTGCCTGTTGAATTATATACGAGAGCAATTATTTGCTGAAAAAAAGATCGCTTTGAATAGGTAGAGCAGAATATTTGATCATGCGTGAAGTCTCTGTCATTAATTGAAGAGAATCTTATGCGCTGTTCCTCAATTTGTAACTATGCATGAAATCACCTCTCTGATCTGTTTTGTCCAAGTGTAATCCCTTTTATGACTTACGAGAATATATGGTGAATGCTTTTCCTTCCACTCATCGATTCACCCTTTTTTTCCCCATCTTTTTTTATAGGAAACGACGAAACGTCTTGTAGTAGAAAAGTTTTATAGCTGCAAGCAATGGAACTTTAAGAAGTTTTCTTCTCCTTAATAACCGCATTTACATCAGGGAAGGCACCAGCTAGCAAGTGCTGGAATTAACGTTGCAACATAGTATCATTTGGATCACCAGTCTTGGCTGGTCCTTTTTCTTTTACCCTTGATTACAAGTAGCCATAATAATGCTAGTTCCTAATTTGCTTGTAGGACAGATCAAGGAGGAACTAGTGATAGGTTTGTCCTACATCTAAACGGCAATTTCACTTTGGAATAAACAAACATAAAGGCTGTTCTTGGGAGAGGCAGCCAACCAAGCCATGACTGTTAGTGGCATCCAATGCACACACAACAAGATGTCCTGGAATTGCTTTCATGAGCATTATAAGAGTGGAGAAGCATAGCTTTTTATGCTATTGGCTAGAAGAGCTTAAGGCAGAAGTTCCAGAAGTTACATAATTATGATTTTTTGTTTCTTTTTCTTGAGAGCTATGTGACACTGATCAGCAGTTCTTGACAAAACAAGTGCAGATGCCAGTTGTGTAGTGTGATAAAATTTCCAGCTTTGATACCAATTAATTAATCATTATGTGCAGATGAAGTAACTGAAGAAATCAGTTGACCAATATACTGTTGTTTAAGGAATGTGCTTTCATGCTGCCCCAAATAAAAATAAGCAGCGGAGCTTGTAAATTACTACTGCAGTTATGGTCAGATGACTTGTCGAGATTACACCTATTTCATTTGGTCGTATGTTTCGATCGAATCATAACATAAAACTATTTGTGCTCAACTTTTGTTTATGAATGGTCGGTCATGTTCAGGCCGGCTCCAAAAATTTAGGTCGCCTGAAGTAACGGCAACGCATGAGTAATCTACTTGTATGATGCATCATGAAGGGAATTCATATGAAAAACACCGTGATTAGAGCATCTATAGACACCCCAACTGGTTGACTTGCGACAAATTAGCAGGCTTATTCTGTGTCTTAGTGAAGATAGTTTACAAAAACGATGAAAGGAAGACTGAAAACTTAATTCCTCGGATCATGGGAAGGAAATATGCTTCCTTTGCAGGCTCAATCTGATTACACCAGCTGTTTCTCTATGACGCAACCACTTGAGTATTTTTTTTTTTCAAAGGTGAGACGTCTAGAGATTCTTAATCAGTGAGGATCGTCAACTCTCACTGGTGCCCGCAACACTGTGTGTGAGTTACCATTTCATTATCAAAATTTCCTCAGTGAAATAATCACCATTCCAAATGCATACTTCAGACATTTTAACTGAAGAAAACCTGATGGATTTCTCATTTCTGCAGTGGTGACTTTAGCAGTTACTTTTGTTCAGATGGGCCGGCACAATGGACAAACAGAGCATCCTTTCTGATCTACAGAATAACCAGACAAATGAAGCTGGAGTGAAGGGCTGCTCCTCCTTGTACTGAGAAACGAAGACAAACCCACACATGATCATCCATGGACCGACCGACTACGCTTGTACACGCTATACGTATACGCGGATCATCTCTAGCCCGTCTAGGCACACGCGGAGTGCATAAGGTCGATGACACGTATGATCGTTCGTCCATCCGCCGGTCTGAATCAGAGGAAGGGAGAAAAGAACGAAATGCTTCGCAAGGCTGCTCGCCCCTTCCCTTATCTTCTCGAGACGGTTCTTGTCTAGTCCACTCTAGTTTCTAGCTACAAGATCGGCTGTGGCGACATAGCACTGCCGATCTAGCCTAGTTTCTAGACGGAGAAAGAGTCGTGAATGTTTACCTCTGTGAGAGGTGCTTCGAGTGCTCAGGGCGGATCACGTGGATGGCATGGTTCCATCCATCCTATTGTTTGGTTAGATGGATGGACGGATAAGATCATCCAACTCTTATTCCATTCAACTTTCATCCCATCCATCATCTAACATTTATCTCACCAATCAAATTTAAATTCTCACGCTATTCACCATCCAACTCTCATCCCATCAAATTTTATCCCTCCAACCAAATAAAAAATTAGTTATCCCATTCATCTCTCATCTCTCCAACCAAATATGAGTTTGGATGGTTTCATCTCTGACAGGCTGAATGATCCCATCCCATCTATTCTTTGCCCCTGAACCGTACGGGCTTAGATTCTTATCCTGCATCTGCATGCCTGCTCCACAAGTGCAGTAACTGAAACGCACTGTACGTCAGCCTCGCAGCGCACAGGAGTGGCCAAAGCAGAGCAGCCATGGGGCAGGAGACCAGAGCGTCGGATGCTGCCATGCCAGTTGTCCAGTGGCATCGGGATGCTGCTCGATCCCTTGACCTTGGCGACGAGCAATCAAGGTGGGGGAATCAAGAACGTGCGGGGAAAACGTACTGGATACTACTCACTGCAACGACGAGAGATCCGAGACGCCCGTCAGGTCGTAAAGAATTGGCAGGGGCTGCGGAGATTGGGCCGGCTAGCCGACCATTCTCTGCTGCTGTTGCTGCCAACGTCGTCTCGTCATTTACTGTCGACATGTTATGACACCGTGCCCTCGATGCTGGCTGGCTACCAAATAAGCCACGTAGTCTGTAGCCAACTAGGATAAACACCATGCTTGGGGTTCCCTCTTTTTTTTTAAGAGTACATTTTATAAAATTACATGTTTTATGTAAACTATCAGAAAATCGTAGCTTTTAATTTATACTTCACAAACTATAGATTTTAAAAATCTGTATCACAAAACTACAAGTTTTTAGAATTGATTGTTTCTTGCGTGGGCTTAGATGGCAGCGTCATATACAAGTGAAATAGAAAATGGAGGCGCGGGAGGCTATCATGTGAGCCTACACTGTCAGACCGGTTACAAGAAATGATCAATTCTGAAACATGTAAGTTTTATGGCACAAGTTCTCTTAAAACAGGAAGTTTTGTGAAATAGCATTAAAATTTGTAGTTTTATGATAGTTTGTAAATTTTTTTTATGGTTTTGTGAAATTTACTATTTTTTTAAATTTAGAAGAGTGCATGGTGGGCGTATACTAATCACACACCCCACTCAAACACATATACTGATATACATATGCATCCATTGTAGATGCTAGGAATTTTGCAGGGCCTCCAAGGCCTCACGAACAGACAGTGTTTCTCAAAATTGTCAACCTTATTCATGCCTCTGAGCATGAGTGTTATAGTTTGGTGGAGATAATTAATTTAATCGTGTCACTTAGGTTTATCTGCAAGCTCAACGTCGAAATTGGATGAGGCTCGGAAACTTGCCTAATTGTTTCACTTATTCGTGCCAATCGGTGCTAGTGAAGCTTTAGTATTCTCGTGTGAATTGTTTGTTGTGAACTTCTCACGTTCCAAGCATGCCCTATATTTGAAAAAAGGCAAGTGAAATACTTCGTCTTTCTCAAAAAGCCGGACATATAATTTCTATCAAACCCCAAATGTCAATATGCCCTTCAAAATTATTCTGCAAATTTTGAACCAAAAAAATGCTGCAAATTTTGAAACAAAAAAACGCAGCATGTTTGTTTGATGGGCCCCAATGCCCCTTACACGCCAAACCCAATTCATTGTGGGCTCCCAATGGGCCCCGTCACTCCAGCCGTTGCCGGCGCGGATGCTTGTTCGGGGCTTCTACGGTTCTACCCGCGCGTACGTCTCGATTGATCCCCTCATCGACATCGCCGGAATCCGGCGGCGGTAATCTCCTCCCCTCGCGAGCCTGGAGTCAAATGCGACCTCCACGCCTTCCCAGGTCGCAAACGGCGGCGGCGTGTACGGCCTACGTGGCCTCGCTCCTGCGTCCGCTTTCTCCACCCCGACGTGTCAGTTTCCCATCCACGCTACTCCCACTTGAACATTTCCATCTATCTACTTGGCTTCGCCGCAAATTTCCCCCCACGTTTGGGTGCCTTTTGTCTCGCAGTAAGCTCGTAGCGCGACCATGGCGGCGTCAGGAACCCTAGTCGTGTACAAGGTGGTGTTCGCGGCGCTGGGCGTGCTCATGGTGTGCACCCTGGTGTACACCTGCATCACCGACGGCTCGCCGTTTCGCCCCGAGCTGCTCACGCCGTGAGTACTACTAACCTTTGCCCTCTATGGAAGAGGATTATATGCCAATTACTGCTGTGATATTGCATGTTTCTGGTGTGTTTGCTTGCGGATTGGTAGGAAGCGGTCGCCGTTTTTATGAATTGGATGCTTGTATGTGCAACTAATCTTTTTGAGGCTCGTGGATTTCATGCCTTGCTAATGATTAGCAAATGCTAGGAATATCTTCCAATTTTTTTTTTGGACAAATTCTTACAATTTTGTTGGTGCTAACCTGCATAGTGGTGGACTTTACCTTTTATCCTGGCCAAATGCTACTTGCACATGTAATAAAAACACTGTAGCACCTGTAAAGTCATCTATGTTAAATTACGAAGTACAATTTGTTCATTGAAATTCAGTTACTGTTAGAGTTTATGTACATTCTTACACAACAAATGCTGGAATTTGCTTTGTTTTATGCCTTACAAGCCTGTAGCTGTAGAATGTTGCTTATATCTGGATTTGCCTGTGTTTATCTTTGATAAGGTGCTGTTAGCCACACTATAGCACATTGCTGCAGGAAGTATAGGTAGATCCTGGCCAAATGCTACATGCACATGTAATAAAAACACTGTAGCACCTGCAAAGTCATCTATGTTAAATTACGAAGTACAATTTGTTCATTGAAATTTAGTTACTGTTAGAGTTTATGTACATTCTTACACAACAAATGCTAGAATTTGCTTTGTTTTATGCCTTACAAGCCTGTAGCTGTAGAATGTTGCTTATATCTGGATTTGCCTGTGTTTATCTTTGATAAGGTGCTGTTAGCCACACTATAGCATGAAAACTTAGGCTTACTCGACATTGCTGCAGGAAGTATAGGTAGATCCTGAGACATGCTACTTTTAAAATTCAGTGCTCAATTATGCTGTAGGTAGTACAGTTTTTTCATGAAAGAATTGCTACTTTCTTAACCAGTGAACGATGTGTTCCATTAGAGTAGGCAGATCATAGCGCTTGTCCAAGCAGCTTACATGTTTTCAGATGGCCTTCGGTTGGAAGTTGTAATTCTTATATGTGTGTAGGTGGATGGTGGCAACACTGGTTGACTTTTATGTGAATGTGGTTGTGATCTCGGTAATTCATTTATCTTTTATACTGTACTTCTACTTCCTCATTACTAAACAGTAGCTTTGTTAAGATGTCTTGTATAGAAAACTTGTGATGTTTAGCATATTTGGAAAGGAAAGTGTTTCCTGGAGTGTGAAGTGAAAGTGGCAACTAATCTATTTGTTCCGTGAAACGCTGCCCACAACATGCTTGCATGCACTGTACAAGAGTGGACTATATAGCTACCAGCATCCCCCCGCCCCGCGATAAGATTCTTGGAGTCAGACGTATTTTTGCGCACATAATTTCCTTCTATCAATTCATTGTCTTTTCCTCTGCATCTGTATGAAGGAACTCATTGAATTTCTCAAATTTGATGCCATATGTCTAACTATAGCAACAACCAAGCCTTTTGTTCCAAACAAGTTGGGGTAGGCTAGGAAAGAAACCCAATCAAAGCCATCTATCTAACTGCATTATCTCTTTTTTGGTTGAAGCAGTAATGATTGTACATGGGTTGCATCTCAGAGATGAGAATAAAATAATTGTGTACAGGATATAAATAATATAAGATTAAATAAACAAACATACATGAAACAATTTGTGGTTCATGTATGGAGATCCAATTTCAGAACATTATTTCCAGCTTAACTTTAGCTAGAGGTGCTTCTTTCTTTTATGGTGTTTCAGACTTGGGTTATCTACAAGGAAGTAAATTGGATTAGTTCTGTCTTTTGGGTGGTTCTGTTGTTTTGTTTCGGCAGGTACTTGATTCCTTCTTGCTAATATTCTATGTTTGAATGAAGTTCTATTCCACTAGATGCGATCGACCTTTTTTATTTTATTTTTTCAGTGCTGCTACATGTGCTTATGTTGTTAAGAAGCTTTTTGAAATAGCACCTTCAGGGCCTTCCCAAGATCCACTTGATCTTTTATTGCTCAGGTATTGAATCAAATTATTCCCATCATATGCAGGATATTAATTGATTTGAGTCAACTATTTTCTTGACAGCATAACTGACGCTTTAATAAATGTACCTCTGAAAAGAAGTGTCATTCATATTTCTTTAATATTTTTTTCTCATTTAGCTTTCATGATTAGCCTTAAATGGTATCCTCTGTCTCATTAATTGTTGATACGTGTTCTGTTTATTATGCTTGTGTCGATTAATTCTTATGCCATTACAATTCACAATGCACTGGGGCTGATAAATTCTGAGCTCTTGGTACTAACTTATTCTGAACTTTTACTTCCTTGGGGTTGCACATTGAGAAATATAGTAATAAATTATGTAAAGAAGAGGGCTTTGCCGGCATTAAATAAGTACTTATGTGTTGTTTTAACAAAATGATAATTTGAAGTTTTCTTGAATCTTTATGGTACACTGCCAATAAGATGCTAGCATGCCACAGTTAGCAATCACTTTTCGCTCCTCAATATGCTTCATGGGATGGGGTGGGGGTTGGAACATGAAGATGATTGCACTATGGCACATCAGTATGAAGTGAAAAGAAACAAATTTAATTTGTTTTCCCTACTCATACTGAAAATTGAAATGGATTAGGCATGTTTCTCTCTCTTGAGGATTCTCATTGGACTAATAGGCAGCTTACATTGCTTATGGTATGGCATCCTTTAAACTGTTTAGGGACTGGTGAATTATATTATCCTGCAGATTTCTACACCCGCAACAACAAACTTCTTGCTGCGTAAAAAATTTTGGGGTTGCATCCCACATATCGAATAATGTACTGAAGAAGCATATCTATTGCTCCCATTCCTTAGTGCCACACTTCATGCTGTGACCCCACATGGTGACCTTGTTGTATTACATTTGAAATGCCCAAGGAATGTTATTTTGCATACATCAATTGTTAGTTGCATCTTCTATAATTTATATTTGTGTATATCAACTTCTTTCAGGCAAGATAATCTATCACAAAGGAAGTGCTCTTTTGTCATAATTGGGAGAATTATTTTCAGCATTTTGGGGGTACTCATGGCTGCAATTGTCATATATACTGTCATCACAGATGGACTACCTTTTAGGAAGGATTTGTTGACACCGTAAGTGAATACAATATACATTCATGATTCATACTTGTCGGTTTTTGAGAACTATCTTTTTTGAAGTATTGTACACCCAGCTGAAATTAGCAGATAAAAGAGAAAATCAGTGATTAAGGGTGTGTTTGGTTGGTGGGATGAAGTTGAATGGGATGGGATGGTCCTATATCATTTGGTTCCATTGTTTTAGGTGAATGGAATGGTTCATTATCTATAGAGAATATTCCTTAAATTTGTATCCCACCATCCAGGATAGGATAGTTCCATTCAAGCAACCAAATACATGGATGATTTTTTTCTTGACCATCTCATGCATGTACCACTTGGTACAAGTAACTAAACACACCCTAAATTCAAGATTACAATATCTTAGAACAGGCATACGGCCCAAGGTATTTTCAAATATAAAGTAAGAATAAGATATGTGAATCATGCTAGAAGTCCCCTTATGCTTACACAGCCAAGAGTCAATTTTCAACTATTAGCCCTAACCATAGTTGTGTACAAGTCCATTAAGAGTTGAAAGCCGTAAGTAAATCTTGTTAGTTGACATTTATGAGAATGTTGTGTATGTTCCATTGATTTAACAATTTAGGCTATTAACTAAATAAAAAGTGTTCTGGTTTATTTGGTTGGTTTATCCCAATTTTACTTGTGCTATCAATTACAAATCTCGACTTTACTATTCTCTTGTGCTCTCAGGTGGATGACTGCAACCTTAATTGACTTCTATATAAATGTCTTTGCAATATCGGTAAGATACCTTCAACTTTTAGTAATTGTTCAACGTAATTATATACAACACACAAGATTGTCTGCATGAATGCACCCTGAAAATGTACTATTCATGTTTTAGTTTGTGCAAAGGTTGAAAACCATGTTTTTCTTGCTACAACTACTGGTACATTAATCTGTTGCTGTTAAACTCAGTTTTGTTCATGTCATGGTACTCACAGTTTATATTAATCATAAATAATAATTGTATTTTCTATGAAAATATATTCCATTAATAATCCCCATTTGCACTTTACTTCTATCTCTGTTAGCTCCTCTTGGAAAATGTGCAAAGCCAGGTCTTTTAATTTACTTTGATGGTGCTTATATTTGGTTTGTCCAGTAATTGCCGTAGTCCTATCGGATGAAGATCTTTCTACTTAGGAATGCACATTATTGATATTTTGCTCCCTGGTAGGCAACACAAAGCCAAATGGTTAATCTTTGATGACATGTCCACAGGTATGGGTTGCTCACAAGGAGTCGAATTGGATATCATCAGTCATTTGGATATGCTTGTTGATATGCTTCGGAAGGTATATATTTCTTTTTTGAGGCTTCAAACATTCAGCATCTTAGCAGATTACTACATAATATTTGAGTTTTTCTGGTTCTTTCGACTTCAATTGTACAGCATTACTTGTCACAACACTTCCTTCATGTACATCTTAACATAAGGTATAATAGTAATTACTGCTGCCTATCAAATACTGTAATCACCTTGTTAATCATTTGCTAACCAAACTATGAATCTTTTCTACTCCCGGGAGTAATTACTCCCTATGTTGTATCCCATAACGTAGAGAGTATCTTGCGCAACGGAGGGTATGTATGTGTAGTATACAAGTATATAAGACCATCTAGGTGGTATTTATATTTTTTCAGAGATGGTATGTACACTTTTTAGGCATATTTCTTTTTATGTGCGTATATGAAGGCATTTGCAAAATATGTTAAAAACTATGTACTCCCTTGCAATTTTTTTATGTGGATCTCATTGGAATATCTTATAATTAGTATATGAGTATATCCAAAATGATAAAGGAGTATTTCAAATTCATTTGGGTAGTATTTCAAAGATGAGAGTGATAGATAGGAAGTCTGTTTTGTATTCCCAGATGTATGTACTCCCTACCTCTATTTGGTTGAAAACAACTTCCTAATCTTCCATTTATAGAATATGCTTCTACCTATGTAACATCAGTTAATATACAGTGAGTATGGAGTACATACTCTCGGTAGTATATATATATATATATATATATATATATATATATAGTATTTATTTACGTATGAAACTTATTGACCCTTATCCATTTTTCCTTTGCTTTAGCATCACAACATGTGGCTACATTGTGGTTCAACTTTTCCAAGTGTCATACCAAGATCCAATCTACCATGTGCTATTGAACTCTCATAGCAAGTACGGAATTGCACCCTCCCAATAATCCTTGATCTTCTACGAGCCTGATTAGCGTACAGTTGTCTAAACTTTGCTTGACAGACAGTCATTTATCTGGTATTCACCTGTTTGAAATGTAGGGAGATTTGAAAACTCATTGAAGGGCTATGTTCTGTTTGGTATACAATAATATTCCCTCTATACATAAGGTGCCACAATAAAGTACCTATCAGAATAGCAATTAGAGATGATTGTTTTGCTTGGTGGAATGTCATAACTTCTTTGGCAATTTCTGTACAAAATGAACCGCAGCATGTATAAAGTTGAAGCTCCTTCACTTGTTGTGTTCTCGAAGTCTTTATTTGTACATTTGATTTAATTTCTTGGTAAATGGTCTTTCTTTATTGTAGCTCTTGTCATATCCTAATAAATCTTTCAAGACAATCAGTTGCTAAAATCAAGCATAGAGCAACACAATCAGAAGACTCTAAGCACTTGGATGATTCACATTCCTTCACTCTATAGATATATGCGCGCGATACTTGTCTCTGATCCCTACTAGCTCCTTCATGGCATCACCAATCTGCATGCGATCAGTTGGCAGTTCCTTCGAACACAAAATTCCAATACGCAGAATCGAAGTGATGCTGCTCGATGTCGAATTGTTTCCTTTCCCATCCTCCAGTGTTGATAGCAGGTACTGATCCGCCACATTGGTCGCTTGGTCCCTCAATGCTATCTCTACGTGCCTATGAAGGTTGAGATCTTGCACAAATTCACCATCCGTTGGTCTTTTTCCAGTGAACATCTCCAACAACAGTATTCCATAGCTGTAGGTATCACCATATATCGAGACTTCATTTCCTTGACCATACTCTGGAATAGACATATGCAACAACTTATATATATAAGCTTCTCCATAATTTGAAAAAAAAAGTGCAGAGAGTGATATGAATCTGTGAAATCAAATTCCAATGAGGAATCACTTTTTTCAGAAAACGAACAATGCGAAATTTTATCTGAGCATTTGTTTCAGTTTTTGAGGGAAATGATTTTTGTAACCATTTGTGAAGGCGAATTTTTATCAATAGGACATATCATAGCGAAATGGGTAGTGCTTTTATGATATTCTAAAACTGCACAAAGCACCCTCAGTAGATAAATAGTGCAAATCAAACCCTCAGTTTCTTTATGGTAGATCATAGCTAGGATCACGTATCTTCAAAAGACCACAACGAATGACTTGCAGAACAAATTAGCATAAATAGAAAAACAGTAGTGGTTAGAGGCAAACCTGGGGCAGCATATCCAATGGTTCCTCTTCTTGTAGCCCAACCACTGGATATCTCCGGGAGGCTGGCATCATCTTGATGCACGAATCTTGCAAGCCCAAAGTCACCCACACGGGCAGTCTTGTCATTGTCGAGAAGAATGTTGCTTGGCTTGAGATCGCAATGAACTATTGGCACTGGCTTATAGTGGTGAAGATATTCAAGTGCAGAAGCTACATCTATGGCAATGTCTATCCTTTGGATGAGATTGAGCACCCTAGGGGTTCCATCTTCCTGGGAATGTTGGTGTAGCCATTGGTCTAGATTTCCATTTGGCATAAACTCAAATACAAGGGCTTTGAAGTCGAGACCCCTGAAATCAATACTTGAGCACACTGTCAAGATCTTCACAAGGTTTCGATGTCTAACGCATCTTAAGGTCTCGCATTCTGCAACAAAGCTTTGAGATGCCCCCCGCTGCTGGAGGTTGAGCAGTTTCACAGCGATGACTTCTTCTTGCTCTTGGTTCATAATTGTTCCTCTGTACACCGAACCGAAGCTTCCTGTACCCAAGAGGTTTTCAGAGGCAAAACCATTTGTTGCCTTCACTAATTCATCGTAGGAAAGCCTCATATACTGGCCACTGAATGATGGAACTCTTTTCATCACTCTCGACTGGCTCCTCAGCTTCCGTAGTGCAAACAGTGCAGATACCAGGATAATGCAAGCAATTGCACAACCTATTGAGATCGCCATGACAAGCTTGCGAGACCACTTTTTGGATGCATGGTTTGAGCAGGGTGGCAAGTTAAATTGGGGGATACCTCCGCATAGGCCACTGTTCCCTTCAATCGATACCGCACTTGCATTCAGAAATATTCCACGTTTTGGAACTTCACCCTCAAAATTATTGAATGAGATGTTCAGGCTAACCAGCCCCTTCATACTCTCAAGGAAATCCGGGATGTGCCCAGACAAGTTGTTTCTTGAAAGATCAAGAACTAAGAGCCCCTTCAGTTGCGCCATTGGTGCTGGAATCGTGCCTTGAAATAGGTTTCCTTGCATATAGAGATACTGCAAACTTTGGCATTCAGCAAGAGAGGCAGGAATTAACCCAGATATCCTATTGCCAGACACATCAAGAGATCCGAGATTTACTAGATTACTAACTTCTGAAGGCAATGCTCCAGTTAACATATTGCCTCGGAGCTCCAGAGCAACAGACAGTGTAGATATGAGAAAAATTTCTTTTGGTATTGGACCAACAAGCCTATTGAATGGTAGGATCATTTTTTGCAAGGGGCAGCTTCTAAGGCTGGATGGTAGCGGACCACTAAGTGCATTGGTGCCGAGGTAGACTCCGTTTAACGCTGTGAGATTGCCAAATGTTGGTGGAATTGGTCCAGATAACTTGTTGGTTGACAGGTCTAGTTGACCCAATTTCCGAAGATTGCTAATGGACTCAGGAATGGTCCCATCTAGGAAATTAACATCCAAGTAAATGTATTGCAAGTTGACAAGGTTTCCAATTCCTTCAGGTATATTTCCCCGTAGCATGTTGCTTGTCAGGCTGAATGCCTTCAAATTTGTGGAAAGATTTGCTATTGAATTTGGTAGCATCCCTTCCAGTTTGTTATAGCCCACACTCAGGTATTGCAGCATACTACAATTTGTCAAACTAGAGATGAATTCCCAATCAGTGACCTTCCTTGCTTCTAGCTTATTATTTTGAAGTAACAGAACTGACAGGTGCTTTTGTTTAATGCCAAGACATTTCGGTACTACCCCCGAGAAAGAGTTGTGTGGTAACTGAAGCAGTTGAAGCGTCGAAACATTACACACGGACAATGGGATGGTGCCATGAAATTGATTGCCAGCAACACCAAATGTCTTGAGCTTTGAGAACTTGTTTCCCACGTCGCTCGGAAGAGACCCACTGAGTTTGTTGAGGTCTACAGAGAAAAATTGAACAAAGGAAAGATTGTATACCGAAGGTGGTATGGAACCTTGGAGTTCATTCCCGTTCAGATAAAACTCAACGAGGGAATCGAGTTTTCCAAGAGTGTGGGGGATTGAACCAGTAAGGTTATTAGATGTGAGAGAAAGGACATTGAGTAGGTTGAGATTTCCTAATGACTCAGGGATGCTCCCAGTTAGGCCATTCACTTTGACATCTAGAACTGTTAGAGATGAGAGGTTCCCTAGTGAAGGTGGAATTGGCCCCGAGAGTTGGTTGTTGTCCACATACAAAATCTGTAATTTCTGGAGACCTCCAAGAGAAGAAGGAATAGAACCTGTTAAGTAATTGCTACTAAGATATAGATCGGTTAAGTTTTTAAGATTCCCAAACTCTGGTGGGATTTCTCCTATGATCATGTTTGATCTCAGATGCAGATAAGCCAGGCTTTTTAGGTTTCCAATCTCGACAGGGATACTTCCCGTAAGATTATTAAATCCAAGAATGAGTACCTCAAGATTGTGCAGAGATGCCAACTCCCGGGGTGTTGAGCCTTTCAGCATGTTGTACTTGAGATCAATAACTCGAAGGTTTGACAAGACGCCAAGGGTGGTAGGTATCACTCCTTGAAGGTTGTTGCGGCGGATACTAACAACCTGGAGGTGCACACAAGATGTCAGTGATGGCGGGATCCCCCCGCCAATGGAGTTGCTGCTGAGGTTCAGATGCTGCAGTTGCACAAGGTGCCCGAGCTCTGATGGTATGACGCCATGAAGGCGGTTTTCTCGGAGGTCAAGCTGCCTGAGGTAAGTCAGGTTCATTATAGAAGATGCAATGGTGCCAAGAAGATTGAGCTCGGGAAGATCCAGTGCTATGACACGGCCACGGCGGCGGCCACGCCATCGGCACATAGGGATCGACTGGTTTCCCCATGATCCCAGTGCTTGGAATGGATCTCCTCTTATCAGAGACCTAAATGACATAAGCGCTTGGTGGTCAGTGGCGCTTGCTGTGGCAGTTTCTGGCACAGCATTTGCCGGACATGGAAGGAGGAGGGAGGCAAACAGGAAAAACCCCATGACTGTTGCAATTCCCATGTTTAGGCGACAATTGCAAAGGCTGGTTTGCGGACCGAAAACCTGTTGTGTTTATAGACTTGCCCCATTATCGTTTCTCTTTTTATTTTCTTTTTGAGGACTTCAATTTGTGTTATGAGCCAGTGGGCATCACACTTGGGCTCACACAGTCACCCCGGATTCATGGGCAAATATGAACCTAGTGTTGGCCCATCAGGACCCATATTTTGCCTGCATACCTACGGCCCACTAAAAGTTCACTGGCACCTGAAATACTCCATAAAACACTTGCCGAAGGTTTCCTTAAAGTGCACCGATGCCACGTCGCCCCGATTTCCAGGCCGTCCGATCGTGCGCGCGAGCGGCCGAGATCGTTCCATGTCGCCCCGCGCCAAACCATAGCATAAAACGGAGTCGTCCGTCGTTTGCTCGCTTGAGCGGGGCACGTACCGCAGCAGTAACGACGTTCGTCATTTGCCCGCCAGCGCTCGCGCGTGCGCGATTTTCTCCGTGCGATGCGTGGTTGCGTGCGCATGCGCGTCGGTTTTCTGTGGATAGGTCCTCTGGGTTTTCGAAATTGCATGTAAGTCCTATTTTTTTGCGAAAAAAACCCTTTCTTAGTGCAGAAGCCCTCCGAAAAAACGGAAAAAAACCTCGAAAAATCCGAAAAAAAATCCAAATTGCATGCGAGTCCTGTTTTTTTACGAAAAACCCTTTCTTAGTGCAAAATCCCTCCGAAAAAACACAAAAAAACTCCAAAAATTGCAAAAAATTTTTTTGCACGTATGTCTTTTTTTTAAACGAAAAGACCCTTCCTTAGCCCAAAAACCCTCCGAAAAATCACGAAAAAAACTCAAAAAATCTGAAAAATATACGCCTTGATCTATTTTTACCTCCAATCCATTTTTCAAAATAAACCTTTTTTATTAAAAAAAAACGTAAAGGAAACCCTACAAAAAAATAGTTTCGCAGTTATGGCCCTCCGAAAAATTGCAAAAAAGGGCCTCCGAGAATCCGAAAAACATGCGCATTGGTCTATTTTATCGTTTCGATCCGTTTTCCTCCAGAGAAACTTTTCTTATTAAAAAATATCGCTCCAAGAGACCCTCCGAAGACTTAAAGAATACGTTTCAGTCCGTTTTTTCTCCGAAAAAAACTCAAAAAAACCTCTTCAAAAAATTCCGAAGTTATAACCGATCGTGTGCGCGGCGTGCGCCGCGCTGACCTTTCTAGTACATCCTATAGAGACAGATAGAATCGTTTCCTCTCAAACGCTCTCATCCTACAGACCGAACCAAAGTTTCCTGTACCCAAGAGGTTTTCAGAGGCAAAAGCATTTGTCACCTTCACTAATATACTATCTATTGATCCGGAAGGAATTGCCGCTCAGGCATCCTAGCCACGTGTCCTCCTTCGCGAAAACGGCCACCAAAAAAATAGATTTACGGATAGGTCCTTCCATCGGTTATTTTGCAGAAGAAGTCCCGTGGTTCCGTACATTCGCGAACGGATCCCTCCAAAAAAACTGAAATTATGTTGAGATCCTCCTACCTTTTTTCTCAGAAAAAAAAGTCGAAGCAAATTTTTTACGATGCGGCGTAGCGCACAATTCTACCTAGTTCATCATAAGAAAGCCTCGTATACTAACCATTGAATGATGGAGCCCTCTTCTGAATATTTGAACATTTGTTCCGGTAGTACTAAGAGGTACAAAAATTTAAAGGGTGGAGATGTCAATTTTTGGTACCTTTTAGTAATAGCTTTATATATATATATATATATATATATATATATATATATATATATATTTTGGGTACCTCTAAAGAATGGTAAAAAAGTCTCAATGAAGTTAATTAATTATTCAGTGGGTGTCATTTTTGGCACGCGAGCCATTCAAGGTTTGAAGACCATAAAGTGATGCTGAGAATACAATGATTGCAGACCTCAAGTCATTGTCTCCTTTTTAGTATAATATAAAGGCAGCACGTTGTAAGTTGCGACTGTTTCCTTCTTAGTATAATATAAGGACAGCAATTTGCAGGAACTTTCCAAAAGAGAAGAAGGTATTTCTAAAGCGATGTTCTAGAAGGTAATTAATATTGGTTAATTAGGAGCAGAACTTCCGCGGTTCCTAGCTAGTTCCTTCCACCATTCCTACTCACTTTTAGTACGTCGAAGTTAGGTTCTGACCGGAGGCTTATAAGTGCTGGTTGGTCCTGCTGGAGCAATATATATTGCAATTTGAGCGCCCAGCATCCATCCAACCGTCCATTACGCCAATTGTTCCCTTTCGGTGCTAAATAGGATTAATTAGAGCTCGTCAGGAACAATGCCGAAGAACTATTTCCATCTTCCGACTCGGGCTCAGTTGCTTCTTATCCTCCTCATTTTCCTGGTTTTTGTCAGTGTCAGCCTCGGAGGTGATCCAGGTGGAGATTGCAGTGACGATTGTAAGCACTCGTGTTTCTAAACAAACAGTACAAGTTTTTCGATCTTTCCGAGAGGTGTTTCTATGCTTTTTTTTTTTTACTATTTACGGCTTTCTAAACCCACTCGCAATACATGTAGTTTTCCTTCTAGCTAGGAATCTAACTACGTTATTCTTCTCCAACACTTACATTTGCTCATTGCCTGATTTTTCACCGTCATTGCAGCTGCCGTCCAGCATGACTGCCCGCCAATCCACTCTCCAAACTGTTGCCCGAACTGTCCAGGCTGTTGATAACCACCGGATGGATAGGAAGCGCACGCATGCCATTTCTAATTTTCTACGCGGCTGAATCGGGAGGATTCTCCAATTCGTTTGATCTAAAAGAACGCATGGGACGAGCTGGATGGTATTTTCGCGATCGATCCGTTGCGTAGGAAGCTGGTTTTCTACGTGCAACAAATAAAATGTTTAATCATCTATCATATATATTGCGCAGGAGCTATTTGATTACTATGTACGAGTGTGTAATCACTTCACTTCAATGATAACTGAATAAACATGTAATACCATTTGTTTATGGGTGGCTATGGATTCCTTATGCCAATCGTTGAAGATTTCTCTTGTTTCCACGCAGTTCATCGCTGGAAGTCTTTTGTCATGCAACCTCGTTGCTGTTGGTGCTCTTTTCACAGTGTAATCTACCTTTATGTTCATGCATGTAGATGCGGTCATCATCCTTGTGAGATTACCGGCTCTCCTGTACCCAACTTTCTTTCTCCTTACTTAATGATCGGCAGCGCAGCTTCAAAAAAAAAATGCAACCTCTCGTGGCTGCGTCCAACTCACTTTTTGCTTACGATCTTTGTTGACGCTAACTTTTCTTGTTTGTGTGCTACTATATATCACTATGTAGTAGATGGATGAAAGTGACAGGCTGACTGTTTTCTACGATAATATAATTAGGCTTGTCTCCATAATCGAAGAAACCTAAGCGGAAATTAAGAACACCATCCTGGACCGAGCTATGCCTAATGCCTGCCGCCGGTCTGCTCTCAATCGTTGTGCTGGCTAGCTCCCCGCCGCCGCCGCGGAACCTGGGAGCACCGGCTGCATACAACCGCCATTTGTTACTCGGATAACTAGAAAAGAACCTCGGCACAAAAACCGATAAAAAACCTCGCAACTACAAAGCAGTACCATTATTTACGTGGCACCACTTGGTGTGTATACAACCGCCAGTGGTGGAGTAAGGATTTCGACAAACCTCGAGCCAAAAACTAAGCAGCTATTAGTAATATAAAAAACTATGGATATTGAGATATAAAAAAAAGTATGGCACAAATGCACAATTAAGAATAAATCTAAGCTGCATGCTTAATATTTAATAAAATAAATAAAATACGTTAAAACAATATAGCGTAGTGGAACAATGCAAAAGTTAATACCTAGTAATTAAGTAACTAACCCGAAATTCCTAATTAGTCCTCGTACTTACTACAGCAGCTTAGGATTCTAGTTTTAGGCAAATCCCTCCTTTTTCTATATAAACAGTTGTGCTGTGTATTACTCAATGTGTGTGCTGTCTTTTCATTGGTTTATAAACAGTTGTGCTCTGTATTACCACACCATGGACGTGATGTACTCCTCGAACTCGAAGGACTCAAGGTACTTGTCGTAGAGCTGCTGCAACTGCAAGTAGTCGTGCGGTGGTTTCTGCGTGCACATGTTGTATATCGTCTTGTGGCATCGAAAAAAAAAAAACCATGTGAGATCATGAAGCACAGACCAAGCAACCCGTGGCCTCGGCTTTGAGCCTTGGAGCAGGGTGGAAGCAGCAGGGTTGGAAGGACTGGGCAGGGACGCCGGGTGTAGCCAACCCAGTATCAGGCCTTGGGTCCAAATCAGTATCAGGCCACTAAAAGTTTACCGAGCCCATCAAACACATCTCGGAAACAGATAGAATCGCTTCCCTCTGAAACGCTCTCACAAACTGGATTAGCCTTACCAGGCAAAGGTCGCCAGCGATGAGAACGACGACGCCGATCAATACCTTTGAGCCCTCGACGCCCCCATCCTCTTCGTTCTCCTAGCGGCCAGGGGGAGCATTAGGACTAGAGCATTTTGGCCAACGAACTCCACCAAACCTCCGGCTGCGGCATCAGATATGCTACATGTATGGTCAGTCCATGACCTGATCACCTCCCTGCTGCCATAGGTCACGTGTGTTTGGATTTTGGCTTATTTCGTGCGCGTTATGTCGTTTGGGACTCTTCTGTATAAGGTTATTGGAATCTCGATTCGAGTATTAAAATTGTAAGATTTTACGATTCTACACATTTAGCAAACCGAAAGTTTTTTAAAGTAAAATCCCAGAAATATATTATCATTGAAATACATAATATATTTGAAAAAAATTAAGATAGAATCGTACAACAGAAAGTCAGAAACCTTCCGGAGCATCTCCGTTTCGATTCAGAGTCCTCGGTCCTCGCTATGGCGACGGCGCCACATGCCCGGCCGCGCCGTCATATCGTTGGAGATGACGCATCAACATTCAACCATATCCTGCGATCATATTCATATATATTTGGCCATATATATGTTGGGAATAGTCCCACATTGGTTGTGGAGAGGGATTGAGCATGGTTTATAAGGGTGAGGGAGCACCCCCTCATTGAGCTAGCTTTTTGGGGGGAAATGGCCCAACAGACTTTGGCCCGCTGCTCGGGTTGGGCCTGCGAGTGTGTGCTGCAGCCCAACGACCTGGGATCCGGACGTGTTAGGGTGGCGGTCCGGCTAACAATATATAGCTAAACAAATATTGTGTGAGAACTTTAGCATCTCCTTTTTGTTTATCTATGGATTTTTATGTATGTATTGGACCATATTTTTTGTTTAAAACTATTATGGTTCACTGGTTCTCAACTTTATTTAGAGCTCGCCCAGACTCTAAACTTTTTTTTGGCTCTAAACTATTATCATTGCACTATGATTGTTATTGTGCTCTCCCAAAAGCAAACTATGCTAAAGCACCCAGCTCGCCCAGGCTCTAAACTTTTTTTTGGCTCCGCCATTGTTCATATCATTGCACTATGATTGTTATTGTGCTCTCCCAAAAACAAACTATGCTAAAGCACCCAGCAATTAAACTAATGGTTTTCTTGCAGATCTATAACTCTGTTTGAGGATATGTGAATAATTAGTTTTCATTAGGAGAACCTGCTAGAAGCACTTAAAAAATAATTACCTACCTAGCTTATTGTGATACCCTTACATCACATGTGAAATGCACATCCCCATAAAAAATTTTCAGTTCTGACTCTGCCTCCAATACCCTTAGAGCGACGGTTGCATATTCGTTACTTGTGGAGAAGATGCTAATAGCGAAATTTATTGAAAGGAACTGACATGGAACGGATGGCAGCTTCTCCGATCCAGTCCAAACAAACTTAAGAACTATATGCAACTAAAATTTGTCTTATGCCATCAGCTTTACGCACGCATCAACATTCAACCATATCCTGCGATCTAGGAAGTGTGGTAGCTAGTGCCTCAGCCTTCAGGTTCTGAAGTCAAGTCGTCGATTATTTGCTGGAATTAATCGTAGCACCGGCCTGGATACGAAGACCAAAGGCTGAAAACTGATGGACAGCGAAGTGTTCGAGTTGGTTTTTCAGAACATAAGGTTTTTCTGGAATTTTTCTTATAGTTTAAATATCTGGTCATATATATAGCTAAGCAAATATTGCGTGAGAACTTTAAAATAAGAGCCGTCATATTCATATCTTTGCACTATGATTGTTATTGTGTTCTCCCGAAAGCATTGGCCGGCTCAGAGATGTTAGATATTTATGTAGGGGGGCATATCCTGTGCAATCAAAGGTTTGGTGCAATCACCGTGCAATCAAACTAAAAAAAGTTTCAAAAAATTCTGAAAAAAATCATGTATGTACATCTCAACTTACCCCATCTAAGTATAAAATTTTATGATCAAATTCGTCATATGCTAAAAGTTACAAAAAAGACAAATTTGGGGTACATTTGAACTGTAAAAGTTTGTCAAAAATTTGTCTTTTTTGTAACTTCTAGCATAGGACGAATTTGATTATGAAATCTTATACTTAGATGGGGTAAGTTGAGATGTACATCCATGATTTTTTTCAGAATTTTTTGAAACTTTTTTTAGTTTGATTGCACGGTGATTGCACCTAACATTTGATTGCACAGGATATGCCCCCCTTTATGTAGAGTCAAAAATCCCCGCAACCCCTTCGCTGGCCAAGGCATATAGTGCTTGCGCACAGGGTTTACAAAACCAAAATCCATCTGAAAATCTACTAGCTCGGTACTCATCAAAAATCGTATGAATGCCGAAATCAAACTCTTTGAAATCGGTGGTCAAAAAATTTTAAAAATCGACCGATTTTATCAATTTGTAAATGATGTTCACCGATCTTAGATAATTTTTCTTCTAAAATTGGCAAACTAAGCAGCGTCGGTTTTCTCACCGATTTTTGGCACACTCAATCAAAATTAGAAATTTTTTCAAAGATTCATAAAATCATAATAAATCCCAATAAATCTATAAAACACCTTAGAGAAATTTTAACAATTTTTGAATTTATTTTTGTGTTTGTGAAAAATTAAAAACAACAATGAATGAAAAGGAACAAAGACACTGTCATATTTTTATAAAAATTTACAAGCTTGATCATGAGCTTAAATTTTAATTGTATCATAAATAGTACCCAAGGATCATGTAGTAAATTTTTTAGAAATATTAGATTTCATTTATTCCCCTAGAAAATCCAAAAATAGAAGATCATATACATAGACTGTAACACTACCAAAATTGTAAAAAAAAAAATACACATATCTGATCACCATCTAAAAATTTTACGTTATCATTATCATTACCTCAAGACCTCACATAAAAATTTCTATAAATATTAGACTTCATTTAGTGTCCCTAGAAAATCAAACACAAAAGAGCATATACAAAGACAGTAGTATTGTTGTAATTTAAAAAAAAAAATACATAGATCTAATCATGATCTAAAAATTTTACAGAATCATTAGAATTGCCTCAGAACCTTACACAAAAATTTTCAAAAAAAATTAACATTTTTCATCAACTTTTCAAAAATTTTGGATTTAAATTTGAATTCCACCAGTTTACCAAGCAGTTTCAGATATCGTACCCGTTGATATAGACTATTTTCATGAAAATCAAGCGATTTTTCATCGGTTTTGTGAACCTGCTTGAACATGCTTTCGCCTCTGCTCATCCACTACCACTGCCCCCCTTCAACCTCACCACAACTTACTAATTTCCCGCTTCTGGAGATGGAGCTATGAAGGATATACGAAGGTCGGGCCGTCAGTTTGTTGATTCCAAAACGGTAGCATATACCAGCACATGGTGTTGGTACCTCCATGCATGTATCAGAGTTACGATTGCCTGCTTCTAGCTCCTAAAATGGCGGCATTCGAGGTCTTTCTAATCTGTGGAGTGTGGACTTTCGACGATGACTCAACGAACCTTCAGGTCTAGATCTTTGTTTTCACATCCGTAGTTTATGTACTATGCTGCTTCTTAGGAAATGCTTAAAAATGGATACCTCGAAGATGGTACAAACCGGATGTTCCATTGGTTTAATCAAACAGAAAAACTAAAAAACGGTATACCGTTGCAACGGTATACCTCTGAAACTCATGAAACTTATGATTTTTTGCACTGAAACTCATGAAACTTAGCACTAAAAACTGATAAAACATGAAACTGATGAAACTAAACACTGAAACTCATGAAACCAACACTGAAACTGATAAGTTTCATAAGTTTCATGGCTATACCGTTGCAACGGTATACCGTTCCCTAGTCACTCTCTTAATCAAAACCTTGTTAAAGGTATTTGAAAGCGTGTTGTGCAAAAAAGTTGCAATACAAAAAATTATAGTACATCTATTGTACATAACTACTACAATATCTTGTATGAATTGAGTTGAATTTTGAAAATAAATTGTGCGGAGTAATCCTGCATCTAAGATCAATAATGTACAGATTAGTACTTAGTTTTCTTGAGACTTTTTAGTATCCTTAGGAGACACCAAAATTTACATTAAGCTAGTATCAAAATGTACAAAAACTTTAAAATACGAAGGACTGCCTCCTAGTAAAATTTACATTGTTAGAATTCAGGAGTGAATATAGGTTATGTTGGAAATATGCGCAATATTTTTATTCCAGATTTTATATTGATGCAAATACTACTGATAAACAATGATGCACACAGTAATTCTAACAGCAGGCTACACATTGTACTTCCAAACATATGAACTCAAGAAACAGAGTATGATTAAATCGAACGTTCACTAACCGACTTCTGATTAGGCTTGATGAAGGCGAGCGATGTGCGTAAGAGGTTGTGGAAGAAGTCGATGAAGCGTGAGAGCGGTCGCGCAGATGCGCTGCCCAGAAACCTTATTGCCGCCCCGTGCAGGTAAACTCTGCGGCAATGGCTCGGAGATACCGCTCACCTTCCTTCACGGTGCACGCCGAGGAGGAAGGCGGCGTGGTTCAACGGCACAACACGGTCTGAGTTCGAGAGAGGAGAAGGAAAAATGGAGGAGATGTTCGGTGTATCAAGCCTGGGCGTCTCCGTGTGTTTATATACACTCAAACCAAGAATCGATGAATAATGTGACTAATGGTGACCGCGTAATGTGTGGCGATTACTAGTAACTCGATCGTATAATGTCAAGATTACTAGAATGTTTAAATCGCATTTAAACAGAATGAACAGAGAGATAATTGCAAGATTCAGCAAAATAAAAGGTAAATTCAAAGTGCCAGGAGACACCTGGCCCGGCCGGCGCGATCGCTCGTCGCAAGTCACAAGTCACGCGAATTTTCACGAAAATCACAGCGAATCTGGCCTTGTAGCGTCTTGTAGCGTGTGTGTTCAGCTAGTATTCACCCTATGCCATCCCCATGCCAAGTGTCACATTAATCAAGAGGTGGGAAAGACTCCACCTTTTAAATTGCCCTTCCTCCACTTAGCTAGGCAATATGGTACTAAATCATGCATGCTATGGAATTAAGGAAGTGGGCCACCCATGGGCCAATTTCCAACATTCCCCCACCAATTCCATAGCGAACAAAGAAAAATAACAAAGATCATTGTATCTTGATGTGTTGTTAATATACGATCTTTTGGTGTAAGTCCCGTGACGGGTTGAACTTGCACCTAGATTAACAAGATTTATCCTCTCACAATTTGTTGAATGGACTATGCCTTGAATTCATAGCTTTTGTGATCAGACTTCACTTGAAAATCACCACCGATACTAGGTCGCTAATAAACCACGCCTACACGGAGCGTTATATGGTCATGCTCCGTATCGCTCATGAGCTTTCTAGAGAATGCCCCATCCTCGTGAACTGCGACCTCACAGTTATGCTCAAGTAGGTGTATTCATTATAGGTATCCTGTAGGCCAATACCTTTTTCTCTCATTTTGACACTAGAATACATTAAGGCTTTAAGCCAACCTTCCATCTGATTGAGAGTACTTTGTCTATTAGGACACAGATACAATTTAATAATATGTACTCTCTTGTTACAACATCAACTTGTTTTTCCCACTACCTAATTCACGGGATCTCCGATCAGGAAGGTATGGGTTACCATTGTGTTGTAACTCAAATGGGCCTCATACCCATGTCCATAGACGCAACGGAAATCGTTTTCCTTGCAAGTCCTTTTGTAAAAGGATCTGCCAGATTTTTCTCAGTGCGAATATAATTCACAGCAATTACTCCGGAGTTTCTCAATTTTCTCGATGATTTAAGCCTGCGCTTCACATGTCTGGAGGACTTCATGTTATCCTTAGTACTCATAACCTTAATCAACACTGTTTGGTTATCGCAGTACATTAGGATCGGCGGTATTGGTTTCTCAACCAATGGCAAGTCCAACAGTAGCTCTCTAAGCCATTCAGCCTCAACAGTGGCTGTATCAAGTGCTACAAGTTCAGCTTCCATGGTTGACCTCGTTAATATGGTCTGTTTGCAAGACCTCCATGAAAGCTAAGACACCGGCTAAGGTAAAAACATAACCACTCGTAGCTTTGATCTCATCCGCATCAGAGATCCAATTGGAATCACTATATCCTTCTAATACAGATGGATATCCAGTATAGTGAATTCCGTAAGATGTTGTGCCTCTCAAGTAGCGCAACACTCTTTCAAGTGCCTCCCAATGATCATCTCCCGGGTTAGATGTAAACCGGCTTAATTTGCTCACAAAGAAATGAGATATCAGTCTTATGGCACCAGCTAGATACATAAGAGACCCAATAATTTGTGAATATCTCAATTGATCTTTCCCTAGCCCTTGATTTTTCCTAAGTTTAACACTCGGATCATATGGTGTTGGGGAAATTTTGCATTTCTCAAAGCCATACAGGCTCAAAATTTTCTCAGCATAATGGGATTGATGCAAAATGATTCCATCCTCATTCTTGATTAATTTAATATTCAGAATAACATCCGCCTCACCCAAGTCTTTCATATCAAAGCAACGAGACAAGAAAGTTTTGACCTCGTCAATTACAGCAATGTTAGTCCCAAATATAAGTATGTCATCAACATACAAACACAAAATCACACCTTGACCCCCACCATAACGATAATATACACACTTATCTCGCCTCATTAACAAAGAAAAACCAGCAGATGTCAAAGTTTTATCAAACTTTTCGTGCCATTGCTTAGGTGCTTGCTTTAGTCCATATAAGGATTTTAATAATTTGCACACTTTATTTTCCTGTCCAGTAATCACATAACCATCTGGTTGCTCCATATAGATTTCTTCCTCCAACTCTCCATTAAGGAAAGCTGTCTTTACATCCATTTGATGGACGTGTAGACCATGGGAAGCGAGATAAAGCAATGAGCACTCTAATGGTGGTTAATCCGCAACAGGAGAATAAGTATCAAAATAATCCTCTCCTTCTTCTCGGTATAACCCTTGGCTACAAGTCTTGCCTTGTACTTATCAACAGTACCATCAGGCCTCATTTTCTTTTGAAAACCCACTTGCATCCAACAGGTTTACATCCAAAGAGGACGATCGGTGATCTCCCAAGTCCCATTAGCCATGATGGAATCCATCTCGCTCTGGATGCCTCTTTCCAATACTCAACATCAGGTAATGCATAAGCCTCTGAAAGAGTTTTTGGCACATCATCTACGAGGTATACAATGAAGTCATCGCCAAAGGTTTTCTCAACCCTTTGTCTCTTGCTCCTACGAGGAGCCTCTGCGACTAAATTGTTATCCTCCTCAGTAATATCTTCTACTGGTAGTGTATCATTCATTGGTTCAAAAATAGTGGTAGGTTCAACATTAATATTTTCAGTTTGTGAGGTACTACCTGCTGGTCTCATAGGATAAACATCCTCAAAGAATGAAGCATCTCTGGACTCCATTATTGTGTTAGCAACAATCTCGGGAGTTTCTGATTTTACTACTAAAAATCTATAGGCCAGATCTTGTTATGTGCATATCGAGAAAAATGCAATCGATCGCTTTTAGGTCCAAGCTTTCTCTTTCTCGCAATGGTATATTGACTTTTGCCAAACACCCCCATGTTCGCAGAAAATTGACATTGGGCTTTCTCCCCTTCCATCCCTCATATGGAGTAATCTCACGCTTTTTAGTGATTACTCTATTTAAGACAAAAGTTGCTGTCAATATAGCTTCCCCCACCACATTTTAGGCATGCCGGCACTCTCTAACATGGCATTCACCAAGTCTGTGAGTGTTCGGTTTTTCCTCTCAGCTACCCCATTTGATTGGGGAGAATATGGTGGTGTAACTTCATGGATTATACCATGCTCGTAATGTAATCGGGAGAATTCATGAGAGATATACTCTCCTCCACGATCAGACCTTAGTCTTTTAATTTTCTTTTCTAGTTGGTTCTCAACCTCGGCCTTATAGATTTTGAAGTAGTTTAAAACTTCATCCTTTGTTTTCAGCAAATACACATAACAATAACGTGTTGCATCATCTATAAGAGTTAGAAAGTATCTTTTGCCTCCTTTTGTCAACAATCCATTCATTTCACATAGGTCAGAATGGACAAGATCTAATGGTGCCAAGTTCTTTTCTTCCTCTAATCCTTTAAAGGGTTTTCTAGGTTGTTTTGCTTGCACACAAGATTGGCACTTTGATCCTTTGACAATATCACATTTTGGAATTAATTCTGTCGGTGTTTCGAGCACCGGCCAATGAATTTGTATAGGTAAGAGGGGGGTGCACGCTCCCTCTCCTCGACGGCTTACTCGGATGAGCACAAGATGTATACTGGTTCGGGCTGAACGTCCCTACTCCAGTTCGTGTGGGTTTGATTGTATTGATTTCCCGGTTGTCCGTTGTCTCACATGCTCGCTCCCTCCCCCTTTATATAGGCGAGGAGGGAGGTTACACTGTTGCTTGAAAAAGAGAAAAAGACTGTGCTCTTAGTCGCCCGCAAGTGGCGGGCTGATGGGACTGGCCGCCGGCTCCCCTTGCCCTGCTGCTGGTCGGCGTAGTTGCTCGTAGTAAATGCGAGAGTTGGGGACTTGTGCCGCTGCGTCATCATTACGGCCAGCATTTAATGCGCTCGATACGCAATAAATGCTGTCGCTTCTTCAGGGATTTCGCCGATTCGGTTCTTCCTCGCCCGGTAGTGGCCGGGCCTGGCCGGCCTGGTTCGGCCCATGCGCTTTTTCGGGCCGCTGGGGGTACCCATGGCCTGGGTACCCGTCAAATTCTAATCTGGACATTCGAGCAATGCTATCAAAACCAATATGACAGAATCGAGAGTGCCAAATATCGGCATCACATTTATTCGAACCAATTGCAATATTCATATTATAGCAAGACTCTAGAGTACTTAGGCGGAACAAGCCTCCGCTCTCATAGCCTTTACCAACAAAGTTCCCAAACTTAGACAATACAACTTTATTTGACTCAAATACTAGCTTGTAACCATCCCTGCATAAAAGAGAACCACTAACAAGGTTCTTTTTTATTGTTGGCGCATGCTGCACGTTCTTCAAGTGGACAATCTTCCCTGAAGTAAGCTTCAGATCTACCGTGCCAACACCAAGAACAGAAGCATGCGACCCGTTCCCCATTAGGACGGAGGAAGCCCCGGCTGCTGGTAAGAAGAAAACAAGGAAACATCGAACACACGTGAACATTAGCCCAGTATCAACCCACCAATCGGTGGTTTGACATGCTTTGAAAAACAACAGAGAATTACCGTACCCTCACGAAGTCGAGGCCTCGCCTATGGTCACGTTGGCATTTTTCTTGCCTTGTTCATTTGTCTGCTTTTTGCGATAGCGGCAGGTCTTTGCCATATGACCGTCCTTTCCGCACACAAAACAGTGATGTTCTTCATGTCCTTTTTCTCAATTTTCTTCTTTTTAAAGCTAGTTGTCTTGTTTGGTTTAGCAACTTTGAAGTTCTTGCCATATGATTTCTTCTCGATGACATTGGCATCATTCTGATTAGTTCTGCTTGGTGCATCTTTTGCTCTTGCCTTTTCTTCCACATCGAGGGCTGCAATGAGATCCTCAGCAAATCTCTTCCTCTTGTGCTTTAAGCTAGTGGCAAAATCCCGCCAAGATGAGGGAGTTTGGCAACAATGCCCGCTGCCACAAACTTAGGAGGCAATGCACAACCCAAGTGCGCAATCTCGCCAACCAAGAGGCGGAGGTCGTGTGCTTGTGCAACAATCGATGAAGCGTCATCCATGCTAAAATCGAAGAATTGCTCGCACACGCATGCGACCCGACCGGCCTCGACCTCTGCATACTACGGTCAAGTGCATCCCACAACTTCAAGCGGATGTGTAGTTCATATACACATCGTAGAGCCGATCTGCCAAAATGGTCGAAGGCTGACCTAGTGCGGTGTTGTTTGCACTATCAAAGCGCATATCTCGCTCAACCGTAAATGGATACTGCGGGTGGATCACCCACCACAGCCCCAATGACATGAGCCAAAACTTGGCCCTTGTCTGCCATCTACGGAAATTTGCACCAGAAAACCTCTCAGGTTTCATAGCATCCGATGGATTAGCCATTGCTGAATCACAAAAATATCGCAAATAAGGTTTCTGGATTGTTGGAAATATGCGCAATATTTTTATTCCAGATTTTATATTGAGGCAAATACTACTGATAAACAATGATGCACACAGTAATTCAAACAGCAGGCTACACATTGTACTTCCAAACATATGAACTCAAGAAACAGAGTATGATTAAATCGAACGTTCACTAACCGACTTACAGTTAGGCTTGATGAAGACAGAACGATGTGCAGAAGAGGTTGTGGAAGAAGTCGATGAAGCAAATAAGAGAGCGGTCAGCGCAGATGCGCTGCCCGAAACCTTATTGCCGCCCGTGCGAGGTAAACTCTGCGGCAATGGCTCGGAGATACCGTTCACCTTCCTTCACGGTGCACGCCAAGGAGGAAGGCCGGCGTGGTTCAACAGCACAACACACCAGTCCAGAGTTCAGAGAGGAGAAGGAAAGAGGGAGGAGATCGTCAGTGTATCAAGCCTGGACGTCTCCAGGTGTTTATATACACTCAAACCAAGAATCGATGAATAATGTGACTAGTAACCGATCGCGTAATGACGGCGATTACTAATCGATCGTATAATGTCGTGATTACTAGAATGTTTAAATCGCATTTAAACAGAATGAACAGAGAGATAATTGCAAGATTCAGCAAAATAAAAGGTAAATTCAAAGTGCCAGGAGACACACAAATGGCCAGCGCGGCCGCTCGTCGCAAGTCACAAGTCACTTGAATTTTCACGAAAATCTGTGAATCTGCTGTGTAGCGTCTTGTAGCGTGTGTGTGTTCAGCTAGTATTCACCCTATGCCATCCCCATGCCAAGTGTCACATTAATCAAGAGGTGGGAAAGACTCCACCTTTTAAATTGCCCTTCCTCCACTTAGCTAGGCAATATGGTACTAAATCATGCATGCTATGGAATTAAGGAAGTGGGCCACCCATGGGCCAATTTCCAACAGGTTAGTTACTTTGCGACGCGTGTATTCGTGTGGCCCATGCATAACACGGCTAACTAGATGTCCCACAGTTGCACGGTAAAAGTTCAGTGCTCCGTACGTGGAGCTATATATAGGTGCTGAAGCATCGCACAGTTGCACTGTATGCCAATAGCTCCCTTTAGGTGCTAAGCAGGTTTCTCGCCTTCTCTTCATCCGGAACAATGGTACTAAGCATTTGCCATTTTCTGGTTCGGTTGCTTCTTATCATTTTACTGCTTTTTGTCAGTGGCAGCCTCGTCGGTGGTCGTCCAGGTCATTCATGCTACACCCGTAAGCACTCGTATATTTCTAATACTAGTTACATGCCCGTGCATTGCTACGAAAAACAAAATTGATAACGAAAAATAAAGATTAAAAAATAAAAAAATTATTTCACAAGATCAAACATCTATCTTTAACGCTTCTGTTTGCACCAAAATTTAGCATGTATTAAAATCGGTCTGAGACGAAAACGGAAAGGTATTCACATGGAAAGAAATCGGTAAACGGCTCGGAAAAGGAATCCGTTTCTAAAAAGGAAAGGAAATCGGATAAGAGGCCGATACGGGTAAATGCACCGTATCCATGTACAACTCGGATCGGCCAGGCGTGTTATAAAAGGGGGTGGGCGCCAAGCAAAGAGATAAATCAATCAATCCAACAACACACACATCTACTTTTTACAAGCCTTTTCTTTTACATTGCTTTAGTTTCATAGATCTCTCTGCAAATCGACGGAATCAACATAGCTGCGCATCGCCGATTGTTGATTTTAGCCGATTTCACCCAGGTTTGATCTGCTTCGTTTTGTTGCGCATCGCCTTCTCGAAGCCGATTTTTACCTTGTATCCGGATCAATCGTAACCGGTTGATCTAGTTATCTCCTAATCGGTTCTAGCCGACTAGCGAAAAGCCGATAGATCCTTGTTTATCGGCTTTGATCAAATTACAAATTCTACCTTGTCAATTTCAGGTCAAATTGACTGGCACGCTCTGCAAACCCGGTGTTTGTCTTGTGTGTTCGAGGCTAAAAACCCCCTTCACGTTTTTTGCGCAAACATATTTTGGCACGCCCGGTGGGACCAACAAAAAGAATGTCGTCAACCGACAAGCCCGCGGTCACCGCCGATATCGACACCGATGCCATAATCGCGCCTCAGATGGCCGATTTAACCCCTGAGCAGCGGAAAGAAATCGAAGACCGAAAGGCGGCTCTGGAGGAGATGATGCTACGGTGCTTCCAGAAAACACGCCGTGGCGTTACTCAAAAGATTGCACTCCCAAGCATCAATCCTATCGGAGATTCGTCATCCGACCGGTAAGCCGATACGCACCCGCTCAAGCCGATTTATCAAGTATGATCGAGCAATCTGTCCATCACGCATTGATTAACCAGTCATCGGCTCTAGTATCCACATTAAAACCGATGATAGAAAATAGTGTGAAAACAATTGCTCAGGAATTAGCTGCGTCTGGAAGCCTGCTAGATCCACCACAAACCATCCCTACGTACCCAGTATATTCCATAACACCTAACACCAACACAGTAAACGTGTCGGCTCAAGCGTCTATTATGGTACCAACTCAACCTACGGTTTTGAAACCAAGCATACAGAGAGATGGATTCACACACTACCATGGGCACACGGATGGGGCCAAGATAAGCGCATCAAATCAGTCAAATGGGCCCTCCAATAGCATCGGATTATCGGCTTATCAGCCGATCGAAAAGGGTCAGGTTCCACAGTCACGGGGAACCACAACCATGAAACAAGCACCGTATAGGGTGGTGCCGTACGTCGAACCTTTCGCTACCTGCACCGGTGTATTAGGTTTTAATCAGGATTATGACACAAGATCAAGACCTCCCGAGGTGCGATTTGGACAAAGACCGAGTTTGCACTCGGGGCGTGGCACGAACAATGAAAATTGGCAATGTCGGCTGCACCACAAGCCGACAATGTTAATTGGGCGGAACAAATCGCCAATGTTTTGAGGGAACAGTTCGGTTTACAGCCAGAGGAAGGGTAATCGGCTACGAGGAAGCCGTATCCCGATTACATAGACCGAATGCCATACCCCACAACTTTAGGATACGGACTTTGCTAAATTCTCGGTGATGATTCTGTTACCACAATTGAGCATATCGGACGGTTCATGGCTCAATGTGGGGAGGTCTGACGATCCGATGGATTAAAAATTAGATTGTTCCCTTTATCATTGTCTGGCACTGCATTCACTTGGTTCACAAATCTACCACCAAATTCAGTTCATATATGGAACGATTTAGAAAGCCGATTTCATGAATACTTCTTTTCGGGGACTATGGAGCTTAGGATTTCCGATCTTAGTTCAGTCCGACAGAAGTACGGCGAATCGGTCTCTGATTATATCAAGAGATTTCGGGGCGTACGGAATAGATGCTACAGTGTAACATTACCCGACGATCAATTGGCCGACCTAGCGTTCCAAGGGTTAATCCCCCCATTAAAAGAAAAATTATCTGCCAAGAGTTCCCGACTTAGGCCACCTACTCCATCACAGATCGGCACATGAGAGCGGTATCACGAGAGAGATCAAAGGGTTTAAAGATAGATTTAAACCGAACAAAGAACGAAAGGCCAAAATAAACATGATAGAGTACGATTCGAGCGATACCTCCGAGGACTAAGCAGAGGTGAACATAGCCGAGTGGGCCAAAGGTTCTAAAAGCCACTCGTATGCTCTCTACTTGCCGACAAAGAATAAGGCGGAAGTCAAGTACTCGTATGATGTGTCAAAGTGTGACAAGATATTTGATTTGTTACTACAAGAAAAACTCATAAGGTTACGAGAAGGGCACATCATACCATCACGAGGAAATTAAAAAGCGAAGGTATTGCAAATGGCATCATTCATTCTCCCATAACACTAACGATTGCAATATTTTTCGACAACAGATTCAATCGGCCATCGCCGATGGCAGGCTAAAGTTTGCAGAAGAATCGGCTATGCAGATAGATATGAGCCCTTTTCAAGTCAACATGGTTCAATGTTCACGAAAAGAAAAGAGGCCTGCGGAAGAAGATAAGCCGACTAAGGGAATTGTATCACGAGACGAGACAGTGCAGATTACTATCGGTTCTATACAAATAGAAGCCGATAGGAATGGACAAAACTCAAGAACGGTAAAACCAAGAGGGGACTTGGAGGTCGGTAAATGGTATCGGGCTGAGAGGGCTCCAAGAAAAGCCGATTTCAAACCAAAGCCGACCTTCTCACAACTCCTGGGGAAGTATGAAAGGATAAGTCAGAGGGGTGACACTCAACACCACCAGAATCCTCATCGACTAAGGCAAAAGAGGGACGAGCGTTGGCGGCCAGATATGTCATGTCGGCCAACTACTGAAGAAGAGAAACACCGACAATGTCCCTTTTGGCAGTTTTGCTGGGAGAAAGGGATGACCTTACCAACAGTTACGTCTTGTCCTATGCAACACTCATCTGTATATCGGCCAAACCGGTCTGTAAAAGATAGGTTGTCTAGACCGATATACAATCATCTAGATATGAGGAAGCGAGGGCCGATCCATGAAAGGTTGTCAACATCAGAGCAAGGCGAGTCCTCCCGAAATCAGGAACTATCGGCTGACACAAGTAGGATGGAATCTGACAGCGAGATAGGCAATTTAGCCGGAAAAATACGAAAGCCGATAGAACCTAAACCTAGGTGGTGCCCCCCAGGTCTCAGCAAATCACAACGCAGAAGGCTTCAGCGATTAAAAACACAAGAAGAAAGGGAGGCCGAAAAGGAGAGCGAGAGGGATCGGATGTTTAATAAGTTAAGACCGGTACCAATTTTGAGAAAGGAGTGGAGAAAGAAGGAACAGATCGATAGTGATTCAGACCAATCGATCAAATCCGGTTCTCCGATGATACGGGATGATACGCCACCGATGGATATAAACATGGTATTCGCTCTACCTGCCGAGTTCAAAACCGAAGAATCGGCTGAAGAAGTATTCGCCCAATTATGCCTCGGAGCACCAGACGCTGTGTTCGAAAAGCCACAAGACATGCATCGGCATCTGAAACCATTATATCTGAAAGGGTATATTAATGGCCGACCGATATCTCGTATGTTAGTCGATGGCGGGGCGACAGTCAATCTGATGCCGTTAAGTACTTTCAGAAAATTGGGTAAAGCGATGAAGACTTGATCAAAACCAATATGGTGCTAAATGACTTCACGGGAGACCCAACTGAGGCTAAAGGCGTAATGGTGTCGGTGACGATACCGGTAATAAAACTTTGCCGATTGCATTTTTTGTGATTGAAGCCAAAGGTAATTACAGCGTGCTCCTTGGGCGGATCGGATCCATGCCAATTGCTTTGTATACCATCAACTATGCACCAAAAATTGGTGCGGTGGAACGATGATACAAGAGAAGTCGCACGGCCGACACATCGGCTCATATCGCCATGGCTAGCCACGATACCAGCGGCCACACGAAGAAGCCGAATGTATATCAGGGAAAGCCTTGGACAATGCGATTTTATCTGCGTTGAGAAGTCGAGGATTCAAGCCGATCGGCGTCAAACCCAACACGCTTGATCGGATGCAGGCGAAGTAGTAAGAAGATGGAGTACAAGACACTAGCAAAGCTGCAGAAAAGGTCGGGAGCTATCGGCAAGAAGAATACGAAGAAGTCTGTTGAGGATTTTGAAGAAGAAAGAAAAGGGTTAGGATTTACTTACGCGATTTGCTCGAAGAGATCGATATTGGGGAAGGTGATAGCAAAAGACCAACGTTTGTAAGTGCTAAATTAGAACCCAGTTATAAAGCAAAGTTGGTCGAAATACTCAAGAAATATAGAGATTGCTTCGCATGGGAGTACTACGAAATGCCAGGCTTAAGCCAATGACTAGTTGAGCATCGGCTACCAATAAAACCTGGGTATCGACCATTCAAACAGTACCCTAGGCGATTTAATCCTACATTGTATGACGCTATAAAGGAAGAAGTAGGACGATTACTAGAAGCAAAGTTTATCCGGCCTTGCCGATCTGTTGAATGGGTTTCAAACATCGTCCTGTAAAAAAGAAAAATGGCAAACTTAGGGTATGTGTCGATTTTAGAGATTTAAACAAAGCTACACCAAAAGACGAGTACCCGATGCCCATAGCCGATATGCTTATCGATGCTGCATCTGGGAATAAAATTATAAGCTTTTTGGACGGGAACGCTGGATACAATCAGATATTCATGGCCGAAGCCGATATACCCAAAACGGCTTTCAGATGCCCGGGGGCTTTGGGGCTATATGAGTGGAAAGTGATGACCTTCGGCTTAAAAAATGCCGGTGCTACTTATCAACGGGCCATGAATCATATTTTCCATGATTTGATCGGTAATACCGTGGAAATATACATTGACGACGTGGTGGTAAAATCCAAAGAAGACTGGCAACATTTAGCCGATTTGGAAAAGATGTTCGAAAGCACAAGGTTACATGGGTTAAAAATGAACCCTCTCAAATGTGCTTTCGGAGTATCGGCTGGACAATTTCTTGGGTTTACGGTGCATGAAGGAGGAATTTGTAAGACCCTCACTTTTATGCTACAGTGCAAACATAAAAGCAAGGTTCTAATGTGCATACTGTACCATTCCCATGATCAGTGGCTGGCACGCACAAAACACAATTTGGAATCACAACCATACAAAAGTTTCATATTTTATTACAGCGGAAGTAAAGATACAATATGACCGAGAAGGTCAACTAAACATAGCCAAAAGAATCAGATGTCTTGTAGTTTGCCACATAATCCACAGGCAACTGACAAGGTAAATCCTTAGAAAGAACCGTCGTCCATAATCCCGTTTTCCTGCGTCGCAGTACCTGTCGAGGATTCCTGTCTAAAAACAACAATAATAGCAAGGGTGAGTACGTTGCGTACTCAGCAAGACTTGTAGTGTTTGCAAAACCTGAAATATATGCAAGCTGAATAGAAAGTGGGTTTCTACGGTTGTTTTGCGTAAAGCGAAGATTTGAATTGTAAATACTGAATAGTAATGGAAAGCATAAACTGAATTTAAAACATTTTGATAAGTAATCAAAATATCAAGTATTGACAGAAATAACAATAAATTACTCACGGCCCTTTTGTGAGTAAATGTAGGATCGAAGTATACGAATATAGCAATCAGAGGGGGGGTGAATGATTGTGCGGAAGCTAAAACCAAATTCTTGATCTATTAAAAGTTCACCCCAAAACAGAACCAAATAATTGCCTCGATTTCGACAAAAACAGAATGATAGAGGTTTGGTAAAACGCGAATTCCCGGAGATCCAACCGTTAGATTGATCTGAAATTTGGACACAATAAACTAGATTCCAGTACGAATCTAACCCAAAAAGAATCAGCTCGATCGGACTTACGGATCAAAAGTTATAAGCTTCACAAGCTTGCTGATCCAGAACTTGACGTGAATCAATCTAATCAAAACTTCAAGATTAAACAAGATCTTCAAAAGATTAATCAACTAGACTTTGAGAAACTCTAAATCAATACCCTAGAACGGTTTTTGATGGATCAAATCAAGATAAAACTTAAAGAACAAAAACCAATCTAGAACTAGAACAAGCATGCAAACAAGAACCAAAAAGAGAACGTTGAAGCAATGCGGGAACTAGAAGAATTGATCTTTATTTCTTTTGTCTAAAGTACTCTCATCAAAAGAGTACAAACCCTAAAACCAAGCTCAAGGCTTGATGCGCTTAGCTCTGCTTGGTGTCTTTCAACAGGAGACCCCCCACCTATTTAAAGCACCAACCCACAAGGAGTTCTGAATACGATTCCTATTCCCTAGAAGGAATCCGTATCCAACTCAACTCTACTTGGCCCAACCTGGCCGAGTACAACTCTTGCACGCGTATGGTAACCCTTCCATACTCACGTGACTAACACTTTGCACGCGTATGGCCACCTGCCATACTCACGTGACTAACACTTTGCATGCGAATGACCTCCTGCCATTCTCACGTGACTAACCATTCTTCATGTGCACCATTCTCTTAGCGAGCGTCCCCGCATGACATCCTTGACCACCAAGACCTCGGTTCCTCCTGAACCTAGTCCCGAACCTCGGTTCCTCCATGAACCTAGTTCCGGTCCCGTCATCGACCACATTCGTCTTCGAGCAATACCTGCACATGAACAAACCACAAAACAAATCCGAGCACAAGTCCACGACTTGACTCAATGTCAATCCATGCAACTACTCACATGAGTATTGCATAAAGTCCACTTCAAAAGAAGCATCATGAAATCATCACAAATTTCAAATTCACATTCAAAATTCAAATCCAAATCGCTCAAAATCCTAATTGAGCGAACGATTCACGACGGACAAACAAAGTTGGTCCGTTGTATAAGAAAAGTTTCTGTTCCAAGAAGCCAACCAAACGCGGAAAAACACGTTCACAACGGACAAACAAAGTTGGTCCGTTGTACATGCTAAAAATGGCTTCGGTCATGAGCTCAAAACAAGTTCACAACGGACCCCGAAGCTTGTCCGCGCAAGCGTACACGCTTCCGGTTTCACAAAAGTAAAACCCTAGAAAAAGTCCATTCACGACGGACAAAAAGAATTAGTCCGTTGTACATGTGAAAATGACTTCGGTCATGGGCTCAAAAACATGTTCACAACAGACCCAAAAACACTGTCCGTCGCAGATGAGAAACTTACTGTTTCTTGAGAACTTTGTCCTGCCGCTAATCGTAACTTCATCGCTTCTTGTCAAATTGTCAAACACATGCACAAGCACATTTTGCAAATCCAATTCTAAGTTAATTTTTCAGTTCAAAGCCAATTTTTCAGCACATGATTTCACAGTAAAGATAACGGAAAAGACCCTCCATGGTCTTATACGAACAAATATAACAATAAGTGACATTTAACAAATGTGAATCACTTTCCAAATCATTTTATCAAGAATTTTAGAAAATAGAAAACAACTAACTTAGTGTGGGTTCACCAAGTCATCCATGACCGTGGATACGGCTATTCGAATAGTTTTATCTCTGCAGAGTTATACAGCTTTACCCACAAATAATGACTTCCCTTTTTGCAAAGCTTAATAACACACTTCCTTTGGTGTGTCGCCAGGGAAACCCATATATAACCTTTACATTACTAAAACCTGACATTGCACGATCAAGATGATGGACTTACTAATGGCGGCCGAAGAACATCGTATGCACGGATCATTCCTCCCCATTAGAAAATGGCGGTAGAAGCACATCGTGTATACGGATCATTTCTCCCCATTAGTAAGGCGTATACTGTTGCATCGACAAGTGTCAACACCTCGGTGATGGCACTTCCTCGAAACAAACCTATATATGGAATGCCCGTACTACTACTACCTTCCATAATGCAAGATCAGTTTTTAATAACTTAATTGGTTATAGCCGTCACCATACCGGCATTGTGGTTGTACGGGTAATCTTGGATCACGGGACACTTCGCTCGGTCCTTAAAGTGACATGGGCGATAACTCCACCCTATCTACGTACACGTTAAAACATGTACAAGCGGCTATTGCCAATAATCACCCACATCAAAACAGTAGTTTTATTTTCATTTTTATCAAACTACCAGTATCCTTTACTGCTTAAATAAACCATAAAAGATTTCATAAAGAAAGGTGTGGGTGTAAATGTCGCTAACATTTTCTAAGCATTACTAAGCAAATGCAATTAGTAAGCGTTATTCCCATCTGACATATGAATCTACCCATTCCTAGGGTTATCATGGAGCTTATGTCAACAATATTCAGGAAATCCTCCAATATGGGTTATAGCTACCATACAACAGAAAATAAGGATTTGCTAGAATATAAGGCATGCAGGCAGATTGTTAATCACATTTTAGTTGATTATGAAATTTGGGTTCAAAATGCTCAAAGGGGTGCTTGCCTTGCTACTTGTTGTCTTTAGCGACGAAGTCGAAGAAAAAATCTTGAAGTTGACGACGACGAAGTCCGAGACGTCGAATTCTACACGTCGTATAACGGAAAAGAATAACAAATAGCAAATAACACTTTCAATAAGGGCAAAAGGAAATCAGATAGAAAAACAAATAACAAACATTACATAAAACAAGCATGGTTGTAGTTAGGGTTTCGAGATCGCATAAGCGAACATACTACTTTCACATTGCAGTCTTATTACTGATTTAAGGGTTTGAAGGTCGACGCACACAACATCTATTCCTTATGATTCATTCTGTTTTATTTTACGAATTCAAGAAGCTAAGATTGTATATGTTATTATAAATCAATACATAAAACAACAGGGTGAGTGCAGGTATAACTTATACTATTGGATATAAGCAATAACGAACATCACAATTAATCACTAGCGCATGCATGGTTTAATTTAAGCAAACACCAGGCATCTAACAATTAATCATTAATGCTGGTAAAGCTTATCCTATGGTACTAGTTATTGAGCAAAGTTATTGACTTATATATTATGGGCTTTTAGGGCTCATAATGTGCAGTGTTATGTTTTGAATAGGATTCAGTTGCAAAGTAGGTTTAATAGAATTACTTCTACATAACGAAATAGTCTAGTTTTAGGAAGTACTCTAAAGCTGGTTCTATTAGTACTTATCGGTGATGTCCTATTCACTTCTTAAGTTATGGATAGTTAATCCTTAGGTTTGCGACTAAAAAAAAATGATATGCAATCATTCTTGCAGATTAATAGGGTCTTCACCTTAAGGATATTTCAATATTAGTTCTATAGCATTTGGGTCATATTAGCTCATCTATTAAATTATGTTACATCTATTATATGGAAACATATGTTAACTAAGGACTAAAGGTACACTATGACTAGAACCTGATGTACAAATTGAAACTATTATAGACTAGGGTTGAATCTAATCATTTTCGAAACATTAAAGTCTTGTATTATGATTTATCCCTAATAGGTTCTATATGCACTATTGCTCACATGTGTATCTCAATTATACTAGTATTTGATTAGCATGATTATTCACTAACCTAATCCAGATCTAATCAATTATAAAATATTCTTACATGGCTAGGTATTACGATTTCATAAGGGAGTCTAGGAACTTCTTTTATGTATTATAACTACTCAAGTCTTCATGCCTTAAATAATAATCTATTTATGAGTTTGGTTCAAACAAAGGTTATTTTTTTTTAATATGATCTAAAACAATACTTAAGATCACTAATTATTAAAATATAAATGATGCATGGTACACCCTAAGTATTTTTGCAGAATCATGTTTTCCACAGTCTAACTAGCATAACAGATCAAGTTCCATATTATTTGGACTTATTTTAAATAAGTTATGATTATTCGAATCTTTATCATAATGAGAACAAACCTAAGCAGAAAATAATTCAAACCAACTTCAAATTTAAATATAATTGCATGTTTGGATAGAATATTATACAAGGGTTCAAATAGAATAAATTCCATTCAATTTGGATTTCATTTGCATAATTTCTATACGTAGCTAGTTTTAGACCAAAAGATACTCCCTCTTTTAACTTTCTAGTTATGATCGAGTCAGCCAAAATAATTGGTAACTAATATTGAACAAGTTTATAACTTCTATGAACTTAATCATTTAGCTAGCCACTGTTTATTGTTTCATCTATAACAAAACAAAAGGACTACTTGACATTTTATAATGAAATATTATTTTGAGCCTGTGATATTTGCATGACGTTATATATGTATATGCTTACTTTCTGTTCATGGAAGATGAAGCTATATAGGAACTTGATTCAACTAAAGTTAAACACTGTATTTTTATAGGATTAATTGCTCTGGACCCATAAAACACATACTAACTAGTTTCTCGCCTATTATCATTTATTTTGGGAAAGACACGCATATTGATTGTTGTATATGGATAACAAGCTATAAATGAACTTGGTTCAATCTAAGATAAATAATATATGCAAACATCATTCTAATTTGCAACACCTTATATGAGGGCTTTTAGAGATTATATATGCATGTCGGTACATTCGGATAGTACCACAAGACATTAACAATTAGCTAGAACTAAGCATACTTATGCTATGACGCTATGGTTATTTGTTTGTACACAATTGACTAGAAGCGCTAGCAACCATAATGCTAATTAGTAGCTAATAAACAATAAAATTTTTCTTATAACAAACTAAAACACATACTACAATCTAGGTACTGTTGATCCCTAAGTAAGCAACATGGAAACTACTGAAGTGCTTGAGCTACCTTTGGTTTGGGGCCACTGATCAGTGAATGAAAAATGGACCAAGCCTTTCGCAGCTACAGTAGCTCGAGCTACAGTACACACCATGGGAGCTTCGGGCATGCTTTGGCCGGCGATGAAGCAAGTGAAGGGAGGATGAACCGAGCACAAAAATGGAAACCCGAGGTCACAACGAGTCCATAGGTGGCCTTGGTTTGGGTTGAGATGGACCGGAGTGGTGGCGCCATGGTAAAGAACAGAGGCGCAAGGTGGTGCTCGGTGGCCGAGCTCTACGGCAAAGGAGCACTCAAATTGGTTTAGGGGAAATGATCCAAGATCAATAGTGATGCTCCACGCCAAGTTAATTTGGGAATGGAGCTTTGGAGAGGGAGTATGGCAGCAGCTTGAGCATAGAGGAGATTTCGGCCATGGTGAAATTGGGATGGCTTAGGTGGAGTTTGGAGCTCATATGTGGAGGAGAAGGTACCAAGGAGCATGAGAGAGCTTTATAGGCGAGCAAGGTCGGTTTGGGGGCTTGATTTTTGCTTTGCTTTGACCAAAAACAGTGAGAGGTTGCTGCTGGTTCGAGCTGCTGCGTGGGGAGGCCTGAGGATGAAGACAAAGCTGACAGGTGGGTCCAAGTTGCAAGTGGAATGCAATTTAAGTCGGTTTGCAGACAGATCAGCGAAAAGCTATTTAATAGGGTGGCCAGATCACGTCTAGATTTTTCGTAGATTTTTGTAGAGAGTCCTGGATAAGTTATATTGATACTGTAAAATTTTGAGAAGATAATTCGTTGTAGTTATTTAATTAAAATTATTACAATGAAGACTGTACAGAATTTTTATTTCGGAATTTGATTTTATTGAGGGACTAATTCAACTTATAAATTTTTGAAACTTTTACAAAAGGTTTATAATGTTGTCAGGGACATTCAACAAAAATTTCAAATCTTAAACTTTAGTATTTATTTTGTAATAATTCTTTTACTCCATTTTTCTGATTTTCAGGATGGGAATAAATAAATATGAATAAATAGTAAAACCAGTTATTTATTTTTGTAAATTTTCTTGGATGAGGATAAGGTTACTGAGCTCACATGGTAAAAATACCAGGTGCTGAAAAGATCTAGGGTTTCCTACAAAATTCTGGCAAAGGGGTTGGTCAAGGATAAGCTTCTTCATTTATTTTACCTTATCAACTTGCAAATGGTTTCACATTTTCTTTTTGACCAGCCAAGATGTTTTCTAGAGCACTCTAGGGTTATCCAAGATTTACTATGGTAATTTTAATCTTTTACCATTTTACCATTTTATCTTTTACCTCTTTATCTTTTACTTCTTATCTTTTTATCAATTTCCTTTTCAAAGAAGGAAATCAATAAATAATTTTAGAGATTTAGAAAAGATGTTTATTAAAAATTAAGATCAGCTTTGAATCTCATTTTAATAATTTGTTCTTTTGGAAAAGAATTTTCCAAATTGAATTTACTTTTTTATCAAGTTTTAGGAAAACGATATGAGGATATCAAACTTCAAATTAAATTCTTGATTCCAATCTAAAATTGCTATTTGATTTTATTTTCAAATCTTAGATTTTCATTTTTCTAATTTTTGAAAATGTTGGGATGTTACAGAATTGAAGTAAACCAAACCAAAGTGAAAGCTATAGCCGATACTGAACCGCCGACAAGCAAAAAGGAGTTGCAGGTATTAATTGGGAAAATCAACTACTTGCGACGTTTTATCTCAAACTTGTCAGGGCGTATTCAGACCTTTACACCGCTACTGAAAATTAAAGATAACCAAGAGTTCAAATGGGGAGCCGATCAGCAAAAAGCCTTCGACGACATAAAAGGTTATCTGATGAATCCACCAGTATTGACCGCACCAAAACACGGTATACCTTTTAGACTATATATATCGGCTAAAGGTGATTCGATTGGGGCAGTTTTAACACAAGAAGCCGATAGGAAGGAACGAGCAATATTTTACTTAAGCCGACGTCTTGTAGATGTAGAAACCAGGTATCCCCTAGTAGAAAAATTATGTTTATCATTGTATTTTGCTTGCACCAAGTTAAGACATTATATGCTGGCTTCCAAATGCGTTATAATATGCAAAACCGATGTAGTTAAGTACATATTATCGGCGCCAATCCTACGGGGTCGGCTTGGTAAATGGGCATACGCCTTAACAGAGTTCGAGTTAACCTATGAGTCGGCTAAATCTGTGAAAGGACAAGCTGTGGCCGATTTTATCACAGGAAGTGAAACATTAGTAGGAACAGCTAGCGTAACTCCTTGGCAACTATATTTTGATGGATCTGTTTGCCAAGAAGGCGAAGGCATCGGTGTGATATTAGTTTCACCTAGGAAACAGGAGTATGACTTCATGTATCGGTTAAATGGCCGATGTTCAAATAACCAAGCAGAATACGAAGCGTTACTAAGGGGCCTACAATTGTTAGATAGCATCGGGGTGAAAGACGTCGAAGCTTTTGGAGACTCGATGTTAATCGTACAGCAAGTCAAAGGAGAATACCGATGCAACGATTTACGCGCTAACTCAAGACTGCATCAATGCCTCCAAATCATCGAGATGTTCACTACATTTTCCATAAAACATATCCCCAGAGAAGCTAATAATAAAGCAAACCGATTGGCACAATGTGCATCAGGGTACAAGATTGAAAGACGACAGGGACCAATCGAGCTAAACGTTTGGCCGATTTTATGTGTTCACCGCCGATCGGAGAACAGAGATAAGGGATTATTTGTCAGATCCAGCCAAGCCGACCGAGCAGAAGGTCAGGCGCAAAGCACTCAAATATGTTCTACTAGAAGATGTATTGTACTTTCGGACTATGGAAGGTTTGTTGTTAAGATGTCTGGGAACCGAGGAAGCCAAAGTAGCGATGGGTGAAGTCCATGAAGGCATCTGTGGATCACATCAATCGGCCCATAAGATGAAATGGGTACTGAGGCGAACAGGATATTTTTGGCCGACGATGTTAGAGGACTGCTTCAAATATTATAAAGGATGCCAAACGTGCCAAAAGTTTGGTAACATACAGTCAGCACCAGCATCGGCTTTGCATCCGATCATCAAGCCATGGCCATTTAGAGGATGGGGTATAGACATAATCGGCCAAATATTTCCGTCATCCAGCAAAGGACATAAATTCATCCTTGCAGCCACAGATTATTTCTCAAAATGGGTTGAGGCTGTACCACTCAAGAAGGTTGCTAGTAGAGAGCTGATTGACTTTGTAAATGAACACATCGTCCATCGGTTTGGGATTCCACAAACAATCACTACTGATCAGGGTACTGTGTTCATGTCCAACGATTTCAAAGGTTTTGCAGAAAGTATTGGGATAAAATTACTCAACTCTTCCCCTTACTACGTTCAGGCCAACGGATAGGCCGAGTCGTCAAACAAGACATTGATAAAGCTGATAAAAAGAAAAATCGAGGAAGAGCCAAGGAAATGGCATTCAACGCTATCGGAGGCTTTGTGGGCTTATCGGCTATCTCATCACGGATCAACTAAATTATCACCCTTTCAGTTGGTATACGGACAAGAAGCCGTTTTGCCCGTTGAAATCAACATCGGCTCGATAAGGCTACACGAGCAAGATAAGGTATCAGCCGATGAATACAAACAGGCGATGCTTGACAATCTAGATGATTTGGCTGAACTAAGGATGATCACACTAGATCGGCTTAAAAAGGGAAAAGAGAGGGTTGCCAAGTCATACAATAAAAAAGTGATTTCAAAGTCGTTCAATCAAGCCGATTTAGTATGGAAAACCGTGTTGCCGATTGGGTCTAAAGATAATCGATTCGGCAAATGGTCTCCAACATGGGAAGGGCCTTATAAGATCAATCGGCCGATTGACGGGAATTCATATATACTGGAGTCCTTGGAAGGGTTCGTCCTACCTAAAGCGATCAATGGAAAATATCTGAAGGCATATCACCCAAGCATATGGGTCGGGTCCTAATTACAGAGGAAAATATCAGGATCAATTACAGAAGCACATGCATATAAAATCGGTCATACAGCTGACCGAGTCAGTTTAAACACCCATCCACAGAATAAAGTTTACAAAATCGGATGCACAGCCGATCAAGCAAAGAGTTCAAAAGACGTCATCTCAAGTTTAAAGCAACATTACAAGGATTGGCCACAACTGATCAGTAAATCAAAGTCTAGTGTAGTCCCGATCCGGGCAAATGGGCTCCTAAAGCCGATAGGGCCGCTGCCGCTTTGCCAATAGTGGCTTGAACACCATCTATAAGTTGTTGATCGGCCACTGCATCACCCGGAACTGGAACTATTTTGGTCGATTGAGTCTTGACTTGCGTAAAAATCTCGCCAATCTCCCGCCTCTGAACGGCCAGTGAGGAAGAAGAGTTTGTGATGCCGATCTGGCAGTCTGCAAGTTCTTTTGTGACCAAAGCCAGCTGTTCTTCAAGTTTAATTTTGGTCGACTCCAGCTCTTGAGCTCTGCTTTTTGCCGATTTGAGTGTAGCAGTACCTCGATCAAATATGCTCTTCCGATGTTTGGCATCTGCTATAAGCTTATCCAAGAGCTGTTGATCGGCTTGCTGGGCCTTCCTCTGATCCACCCTTATTTTGGCCGACTCCACATCCAACCGGCGTGCGTCCAAGTGACATACCTCTAGCAATGCGTCCATAGCTGCGGGAGGAAGATCGGCCTGCATGGTTGCCATCGCATTTCTCAAAGGTTGAGTGTTGGACAGGAGAGCTGCTTCCGGTTGCAACACTTCATCTAGGAGCGATTGAGTCGCTCCTGCATACCCGGCGCAATGGGTAATAAAGAAATCGGCGCCGGAGCAGAGGTCGCTATTATACGTTGGATATCGGCCGGGTAATCATCAGTGGCCACAATCTCCGGGTCGTCAAGCTCGTCCAAGGAAAAGCCCAAAAGATCGGCTAAGTCCATCGACGGAGCCGGGCGTAAGGTGTTTTGGAGGTGACGAAGCGGATGGCGGAGCAGGAGCCAAAGCCGGCAAGACAAGCACGTCTGTCTGAGTCTTCTCTGCATCGGCTTCTAGCAATTGGACGGAGGGGGTTTCCTGAAAAGTATTTTCACGATAAGATCAAGGAAGACAAAGATAAGTCAAGAATAGGGGTCGAAGCTAACGCAGTAGCCGATCCGGTTGGGGATGATGCTGCATCACGGCCTGCAGTTTTTGGGGATCGCTTAATGACAACTTTACGGCTTTTCTTCTCTAAAAAGACGAACATGGGTTTAGCCGACAGCAAGCATGAAACTTCATTTGATAGAAAATGACGGAAGATAGAACTAGACGTACTTTTGGTGCGCTGGACGGCAAGATCAAACAGTGATGGGCTATTGACCCCCAACGTGCCAGAAGATAAACCGGCAAGAGGGGTCGATGACCTTTGCCGTTTTGAGCGATCGTCGGCCGATGCGGCCTGCGCTGGGGTTGATCTTTTGCTAGTCTGAAGGGTAAAAGATATGGTTAAGCCGATGAAAATCTTATTCCAATAAAACATCAAAATAAAAATACCTCTAAAGACGAGTTAGCATCGCTCGAACTCGAGCTAGACCCAGCAACGGTCTCCGTCGGCTCTCGAAAGCCAGGAAGAAAAGAGGACAGGACCTCGGGAATAGTGCGCCTCCGCAAGAGTGCCTCAGCTATGGAAGCCCACCATGTGGTAAATTGGCCCGATCGACGTGTGTTTAACACGAGGAATGGCAAGTCTACCACATGGAGCTCATCGGCTAGCTCGATAATAAGCTCCGCCGCAGTGGTGTTAGTAACTCTGTTTCGTGGCTTAATCATGCTAAGTAAAGGAAAGCTAGGGATGGTTTGTCCGAAACCCAGCTGGCGTGCATAAACTGAAGGGTGATAGAACTCATAGGTCGGCTGAAATGTTCTATTTCGGGTGCTTAAGCCGACGTGAAGGATGCAAGGAGAAATCAGCAGGGGAAGCAGATCAAGAGTAGGCTGGGGCATTAGAGAGCTATCAGAATTTAAACGAAGAAAAGAAGGCCACGGGAGATCGGCTAATTGGCTATACGAAAAGAAATCTCTACGGTTAAAAGAAGCTTGGTTAAGGTTCAGGAAAAAAGACAAGTACTTATGGAAGCCGGCAGGAGAGATTTTTTGTTTATCAGACGAACACATGATGAATTTTTCGCCTGGGGATCGGCTAGGTTGGAATACAGGAATAGCACCCTCAGGGAAGTCTTCCGTTGGGAAAGCTGATTCTTCCGAAGGGTCCGGGATAATAAGGCGGCCAAAAATGCAGTAAAGCCAAATCTGGATAAACCAAAGAGGGCCGCCAACATTACCTACGACATAGGAACCATTGCCGGTGAAAAGCCGACTCCGGATGATATGCATCATATGGTATACGGCGCCCAACAAGGACTTCCCTAAAGCTAGCCGATGGCCCATGACTAGTTGCTCCGACATGAATTGATAGACCTGTGTTGGTCCTAGGGAAGCGCCACAGAAGAGGAATCGGTCTAACCATAAGTTGATGAAAGCTACGTGTTCTTCATCCGATACAGGGCCAGTTACTTTGTTGTTATTTTGGATATATCTGGACCAACCTTCTCCCTTTTTTCTGGTCAATTTGTACTGAGGTTTCCCGCTAAAAGCCGATATTTGGTCTCCATCAGGCCTAAGACAGCATAATTCAGCCATGTCTAGAAGGGTTGGGCCGATGGGACCGGTTGGGAAAAAGAAGGCGTTAAAAGAGTCCGACCAAAAATAGCAGGCAGCAGCTACTAAAGATTCATTGGGCTCTGGAGCAGCTAAGGACATGGGGATACACTCAGCAATACCCATACCTTCCCACTCCGCCTTCTTTTGGGCCGATACTCTAATATACCAGGACCTCCAGCCCTTGAGAGCTGTCGGCCAAGCCCTAAAACTTTTGGACCACTCATTGATATTGTAACCAGGAGCCGATAAAGGGAGTCTAGGGATCTCATCTCCAATGACGGTATCGGTTTCTATGGTTCCTATTGGACCTAGGAAGTACTGATGATCGCTATCTGGAATCGGAACAAGTACCTGAGATGCATCCATTTCAGCCGATGCTATGAGAAGAAGGGGTTGAAGCGGAGGAAAGCCGATTTCAGGATGAACGAAAGCACGCCAGGGTGAAAATGACCGCAAGGGGGGGCTCATATTTATACCTCGGTGAAAAAGGTGAAAAGGCGGGAACAGTTGCTGCATTAAAAACGCACCGAGAGTATTACGACGCCATTAATGGGGGAGTTACCGAGGAGGATCTTAAACGTTAAGCCAATCACGGAGAGAAGCAAAGGATTTTTGAAAGATAGCAAGCTACCTTTCAAAAATGGGGGGCATATGTTTGCACCAAAATTTAGCATGTATTAAAATCGGTCTGAGACGAAAACGGAAAGGTATTCATATGGAAAGAAATCGGTAAACGGCTCGGAAAAGGAATCCGTTTCTAAAAAGGAAAGGAAATCGGATAAGAGGCCGATACGGGTAAATGCACCGTATCCATATACAACTCGGATCGGCCAGGCGTGTTATAAAAGGGGGTGGGCGCCAAGCAAAGAGATAAATCAATCAATCCAACAACACACACATCTACTTTTTACAAGCCTTTTCTTTTACATTGCTTTAGTTTCATAGATCTCTCTGCAAGTCGACGGAATCAACATAGCTGCGCATCGCCGATTGTTGATTTTAGCCGATTTCACCCAGGTTTGATCTGCTTCGTTTTGTTGCGAATCCCCTTCTCGAAGCCGATATTTACATTGTATCCGGATAAATAGAAACCGGTTGATCTATTTATCTCCTAATAGGTTCTAGACGACTATCGAAAAGCCGATAGATCCTTGTTTATCGGCTTTGATCAAATTACAAATTCTACCTTGTCAATTTCAGGTCAAATTGACTGGCACGCTCTGCAAACCCGGTGTTTGTCTTGTGTGTTCGAGGCTAAAAACCCCCTTCACGTTTTTTGCGCGAACAGCTTCGTTTCTTGCGAAAGCTGGCTAATTAAAGCAACGCTTCGTTTTTGCGTAGGGCAATTAAGCAGGGCAATTAAGTAGGGCAATTAAGCAGGGCAATTAATGACGTGGGTAGAACTCACCACTGCCACCAACTGTTGCTTTATAATAGTAGAGATAAGTTGCAAACTTCGTACCCCTTTCGAAACCCACTCGCAATCTAGGTTGGTATTCGTATACCGAACGTTCCTCTGTATCCTGTTGTTCTCTAGAACGTTTTTGTTTTTCTCTGTTTCCTTTTTCCCTTTTGGTTCATGGCCTGATATTGATCACCATCATCGCAGCTGACCCGAACGCCGGCTGCCCACCAGAACCATCGCCCAATCCGAACTGACCAGGCTGTGGATACAAGGGATATATGAGAAGCGCACTATTTAAATACGATGAAACGTGAAATGATTCTCCAAATCCTTTGATCTGAGTACGTATGTACGTTTGAGCACGCACGCTGAAGATCATGGGAAGGCACGGTTCAATGCTTAGCAAGTTTGAACGAGCTCGATGTTTTTTTTTCAGGGTCCATTGCGTACGAATCTTTGTACGTAAAGAAATAAAATGTTTATCATTCTACACGTGCTATTTACTTTCTACACGTGTAAACCCTTTAATTCAATGATGATTGTGGCTATTTAGGAAGTCTATCAAACAAACATGTTTTGAAAGTTCCTCTTATCCTACTTGTCTTCAACTGTTTTAGGAGTCGAGAGGTGAAGCTAAAGGATCCTATACCTAGCAATCTAACCCAAGCAATCAAGCAACGAGTTAGACTCCGATAACCTTTTACTATGCACATAAGCCCCATCGGATTTGATATTGTGGTATACATTATGAGCATGTTACAGCATTAAGAATGATGTAGATGAATATTTAATTGTATATGACCTTCCAATCGTGAAATTTCACCTGATCCGTTCATGTATTTTATCGTTTGTAAAAAAAAATATTTCTCATTTAGGCTATATCTTTATTAAATAAAGTTTTTTAAAGTAAAATTCCAGCAGTATACTATCAATGAAATACATAATATATTTGAAAAAACGTAGATAGAATCGTACAACACAAACCTTCCGGAGCATCTCCGATTCGATTCAGCGTCCTCGGTCCTCGCTATGGCGACGCCGCCACATCACCGTGTCAGGACCCAGCAAGATCCAACTAGAAATCCCAATCACCAATCGATCAAGAAGAATCAAACAGAGAAGGAAACTAGACAGAACCGATAAAATATTCAGAGGAAGAACGTAAAGGAAAGTAGAACATGAATGCAAAAGCAACATCAGTGATAAGCCATAACAGAATTCTGTTACAACCCGCAGCTTTTGTACTTCCTCTGGTCCTTCCTAACGCCACAAGTTGGCAAAATGACAGTGTTCTATTACCGTGAATAGTAAATCCTGAAATTAACAATTACAGCTAATAGTAGTTACTATTAAAGACTACCACCCTTGGATTGCTTGAAGCACCATCAACTTTCAGGAGCCCTTGGATCTTCATAACACCTCATCCGTTAAATTTCCTTAAACAAACCGGTATCGCCAAATCTCAACCATCCAACTCTGAAATGTTTCCTCTTCCTGATGAATTCGGACTCCATGTTTCCAGTATCCTGACAATACTCTCCTCCTTAAAGATCCTTGTCCTCAAGGATTAAAATTCGAAAAAACTCTTGTGATGAAATCAGCATCTTCCAAGTAGCAGCTTCTGGAGGTAAGTTCACCCATTGAGTCCGAATTCATCCTCAGGGTTCATCTCTGCTTCATCTTCCTCATCTTCGATAGTGATAAGATGTAATTGTTTCTGCAGTCTGCATACCTTACTATGCCCTGGTACCCAAGGTTCATGGCATTTGAAATATTTACCTCCAGTCCATTTAACCTTTCCCCCATGATCTGCCTCCTCATAGCTCTCTTTCTTGCTTGCAATTTTGTCTCCTTTTTGATATGTACTCCTTTACTGATTCGCTTTGAAGTTATCTCCAAAATTCCAATCATTAGACCTCTTGTATGAGTTACAATTTTCATAATTTCTTGCATGTGCATAAGCTTCCACTAGCGTTTTTGCACTGATTGACTTCAATGGTACCTTAATATAGTTCTTGAGACCTGAAATGAAGTAATCCAAAAAATACTCCTCGGAGAGTGTGAGATGATTCCTTTTCACCAGATTCATTGTTTCTTCAAATTTGTCAACATAATTTTCCACTGTCCGCATTTGCGATAACCCTCTGAAATTTTCGGTTATCTCAATTATTGTTTCAGAAGCAAATCTTTGATTTATCATTGTACAAAACTCAGACCAAGATATAGTGTTGGTATTAATCCTGTTGCTACTGATCCATTGATCAGCTCGACCAGTCAAATACACTGCTGCTATTGTCACCTTCTGTCCTTCCGGTGTCTTACTCAACTCAAAACATCTCTCTGCTTTCCTAATCCAAGCCTCAGGATTGCTTCCATCAAACTTAGGGAATTCAACTTTTGGGCCTTTACTGAAACTATTGGAATAATGGTTTCTCCCTTCATTTGGGTATTGAAACCCCTCCTGCCCCCTTAACATTGAATAATCACCTTGGTTTTCAGCTCTTGGCAGAGATGCATAAATGGGATGTTGCTGCTGTTGTTGTAGACACCCATAAGGCATTCTATATTGGGGAATATAGGGAGGATTTGAATGAGTAAACTGAGGAGCAAAAGTGCTATTGGTCATTACAGGGGGTATACACTCACTCCAAAAGTTCCCATTATTGTACTGTCCATTGCCCTAACTTGCCCCGGAGAAGGAACAGAACTACTTATCATACCATATGAACTGCTATAAGGATTAACATGCATACCGTTGAAACCCCCACTGCCTGGAGGTCTTGGAACATTCGATTAACCACTCCCTGGAGTTCTGAGAAAATTTCCGCCCGAAACTGACATCCTTGCCTCTATTTCTCCCATGGATTCTTTTTCATTTCCCATCATAGCCAAAGTACTAGACACCTCTCTTTGCTCTGACTTATCCATTAAAATCTTCAACAGTCTGTTATTTGATCTATTTTATCAGTATTCCCTTCAAGTTGCTTCTAAAATCTCTCCATCTGCTCCCTAGCAACCGCCGAACTTTCCCCCATCCGAGACTGCATGTTCGTCCCATCCTTCTTCAGATTCTCCACATCGCTGATCAAAGCCGATCCAATGTCCTCCTCCAGACTCTTACCCACTTTAGGCATCTAAAGAATATGATAGCGAATACTCCTTCACTAGATCAGGGATTTTACAAGGAAACAAGTTCCTCAACCTTTCCCGATTTGAAATCCAAGATTTCCCACCGATCCGAGGCTTAACCTGGCTCTGATACCAAAATGTCAGGACCAGCAAGATCCAACTAGAAATCCTGAAAGACCGAGATGGCAATCAGAGGGGGGGTGAATGATCCCAAATAAAATTATCACCTACTCAACATACTCCAAACAATCCCGCAAAGAAACTCGGTGCTCCTCAAAATCACAAAACCCGCAAAATTGGGAACGACTAGACAACTATGTGTATCCCTAGCTTACATGGATGAGAACCATGAATTATGTGAGAGATTTTTAAATCACAATCCTGGTTGTTAAGTGTCCAAAGCAAAGAGGGATCAATTCAAATACTTCTTTTCTAAAAGAGATCAAGCCAAAACATAAAAGCCTCTTTTAGAAAAGCAAAAGCAGATTTTTCAGGAATTGTCCTCATTTAGAGCAGGTGGATGGTGAACTTCTGTTGCTCCAAAATTTTTGGTAATTTTTCACCCTGTGAGAAGATGAGTCGTGAAGCACTCCACCAAAAATCACCACCAAAATCCTTCTACAAAAATCAGGAAAAATCAAGGACTATGAACAGTCAGGATCTTCAATCAGGAATTTTAGGGCTCGGTTTTCACCTCACAACTCCCAAACGGTGCATCCAGTGGACTCCAAAATTTTTCCACAGATGGATATATGAGTCAATCACCTTCTCCAAAAAGTATTACTCAAAAAGGATTTTTCTATATTTTTCTAAAAATCAAAGACTGACTGCTGCGCGAAGAACAAGTTCAGGACAGATTTGCAATCTTGATAGAAACTTGATCTCTAGTCTATCCTAGGGTGCAAGAAAGATGTAAAACCACATGAGCACCCTCAAGACCTCCTTGATCAACAGAATTTAGAAGGAGATGAGCAAATCCAAATTGCGAAAAAGTAAATTGCGAGAATTTACATGCGGGAAGGTAAATGCTGAATTTAAATTGCGTAAAGTAAAGACATAATGTAAATACGGAATTTAAATTCATAAGAATGTAAAGAAAATCTTTGTATTTTCTGGTTGGAAGGTTTAGAAAGCCTCACTTCATGTGAGCAAAGCTCAAATGAGCAACTCAAACCTTCAAGTGAGGGAGGGCACCCCTCCCCCTCTATTTATACTACTCTAGGGCCACCTACCACCCTTGGATGAGTCCCAAACCCTAGAGCACTCCACCAAGGGCTAGGATTAATCCTACTCATTTCACCCCACACATGGGCTTTACATGGACCACATTGGCCATACATAGGTTTTAAACAAACCCCGATCAACCCGATGCAACGGGCCTTCATCCGCCGGACTTGACCGCTCAGTTTCCTCCTCTTCGAGCCTCCAACCCGAACGGGAAACCTTGAGCCACATCAAGTCCATTTCCATGACGTCCAACGGTCCAAGTGAACCTGGTTTGAGCCCAACCATCTCGTTGGCATCCTTGACCGCTCCGGACCTCGGTTCTCCCAACCTAGTCCCGGTACTCACCAACGACCATAGCTGCCTCAAGAACCTGTACCACAAGGAACAAACCATTTTGCACATACCACAATGCACATACCTTTTTCTTCCTGCATGTAAGTCCACAATTATCATTAATTCAAACATGCAATACCGAGTCAAATCAAACTCAAACATGAGCACACCTTGCTCAAATAAAGTCAAATACTCATCACAAACATGGATAAACCTCCACATGGTCCTTCAAATCCCAATCACCAATCGATCAAGAAGAATCAAACAGAGGAGGAAACTAGACAGAACCGATAAAATATTCAGAGGAAGAACGTAAAGGAAAGTAGAACATGAATGCAAAAGCAACATCAGTGATAAGCCATAACAGAATTCTGTTACAACCCGCAGCTTTTGTACTTCCTCTGGTCCTTCCTCACAAGTTGGCAAAATGACAGTGTTCTATTACCGTGAACAGTAAATCCTGAAATTAACAATTACAGCTAATAAATAGTTACTATTAAAGACTACCACCCTTGGATTGCTTGAAGCGCCATCAACTTTCAGGATCCCTTGGATCTTCATAACACCTCATCCGTTAAATTTCATTAAACAAACCGGTATCGCCAAATCTCAACCATCAACTCTGAAATGTTTCCTCTTCCTGATGAATTCGGACGGCATGTTTCCAGTATACTGACACACCGGCCGCGCCGTCATATCCTTGGAGACGACGCGAGCGCGGCCACCACCATCGAGGCCGTTGCGGCGGCAACGTTGGAGGCAGAGGGGGTGGGGCGCTGGTGACAGCCGTGGAGAAGGCCAAGTCCAGCCACCCCAGCCTCCCTAAACCCTAGCAAAAAAGGCGAAGAAGTGGTGGCGAGGCGAATCGGGCGGCGGCGCTGCCCCTCTCTTGCGGCTTGACGACGGTGGCTGCCCCGCGCCCGCTGACGCAGGAGGAGGAGGGGCGGAGCGCGTGTGCGGATGCAGCGGCGGCTGGTAAAGTGGCGCTGGAGGGCCGGCCCTCCACCTCTGCCACGGTGAACTGAACTGAATTGGTACTCGAGGGCCAGTACAAATGCCAATATATCCGTTTCTAGCTAGAGGGACTGAACTGTGTGTTAATATTTTCATATTTTTCTTCTGCTTTGGAAAAATAAATTTACTCTCGCATTGCTTTATCATGAGGTTATCACAGTTGAGAGTTCTATGCGAGAAAACTCAGAGATATTGATGGAGGAAAATATTGAGGACAGGTATGCAACTCTACCTTCTACACGAACTAAGCAAAAGAACCTACCTGCTGAGGTAATATGTTTTTTTTTTGTCCGTAGCAAAATCGCGTGTATACACAGCTAGTTCTGTATAAAATATCAAGATTTTCAAAATAGAAAAAATATTTTGTATTTCTTTTCTTGTTAATACGAAATATACTGTCCCAATTCTTTGCCCAATAATAATAACATTTTAACTATCCATGGCTTGCTTTTCTATTTCTTCACAGAATTTGTTCCTCATATATTTTTTGCAAAAAATACTAATATTTTAACTAAGGAAAATGAGTAGAGCATCATCTTTCCACAGCATGCCTTTCAATTGAAAATTTTAGCCGCCCTACAAGTTGCACCTTCTGTTTTTGAATATATGTTATTTTGGCTTTCAAATTTTATTTCGAATTACATATTATTTTACAATTTGGAGACAAGCTTTAATTGTTTTTCCTGTTTTTCCTTTGCATACTCTACCAATTATTATTCCCAAAGTTATTTACTATTGTGGATTATAGTAACATACACAATCTAAAAGAAATAAGTGAGCTAATGAAGGAGAGCGATTTGGTTATTTCTACCTATGCCTTAGTTGAAAAAAATAATAATCTTAAAATATCATCTATTCAAAAACAGAGAGGGTATATTGTTTGTGATGAATAGGGTGTGAAAGTACTAGTTTGTTACTCCATCCGTCCAAGTTGATAGTGCATATTTTCTCTTGGTACATACTAAGGAGATATTGAAAATGACTAGATTATCCTTAATTATTAGAGGGAGACTAGGGAACGGTATACCGTTCCAACGGTATAGCCGTGAAACTTATGAAACTTATCAGTTTCAGTGCTGGTTTCATGAGTTCCAGTGTTTAGTTTCATCAGTTTCATGTTTCGTCAGTTTTTAGTGCTAAGTTTCATGAGTTTCAGTGTAAAAATTCACAAGTTTCATGAGTTTCAGAGGTATACCGTTTCTTAGTTTTTCTGTAATTATTATCTCGAAGCACTATATCAATGCACGCTTGTAGAGAATATCAAATAAATCTGAATATTTATGAGAGATATAAAGAGAATCATATTAATTTGCATTCAAACATGAACTACGTTCTATATTTACGGACTAGACTATTCAAAAAATATGCGCTACAAACTTGTGCGGCGGGAGTAACACGAAACGTACATCAATTAGTCAAAACAGCCAAGCCAATAGAAAACGTTCCTGAGGTGAACTTTATTTCATAGCACGTTTAGCGGTTCTGATGCATAACAAGCCCGAATCGGTTGCAAATAAAATACAAGCAAAACAACATAGGCGCCTTCCAGAGAAAAGAACTTCCAATAAAGCGACTTCCGTAATGCACTAGTAACATGCATGTGAACAACAGAAACAATTGTCTCAACTGCGTAGTGCTGAAAATGCTTCTTTAATTGCGATGACTTCAGCGTAAACTTCCATCATCGTTGGTCGATCTTTTGGTATCTCCACAGAGCATGAGAGACCAAGCTTAACAAGCTGCATAATGCAGCTCAGCGCCCCGACCGTTGCATGATTTTGATGGTCCAAATTATTGTCCGGATCTTCATTTTCAAAATTTGGAATGATATTAGGATCAAGAATCTCGCCAATCTTTTGAGGAAATGCTTTCCCCACAAATTTGTGAAGGCTCAAACCATTAGTAAACATCTCATCAGTCGGACGCTTCCTTGTGAGCATTTCTAGGATGATAATTCCATAGCTGTAGACATCGCCCTCTGTTGAGATTTTGCTCCCAAAGCCATACTCTACAATATTGTGTATAATTGTTCAAACAATTGACTATCTCGCAATATTGATAATAAAAAATCTTGAAAGAATATTTTCAAAGAAAGAAAAAATAGCATAGACATCTAGAAAAATAAGTAAGGTATTAGAGCTGCCCTATTGCATTTTTTTAGCAGGAGCTCTGCTGATTATTTAGATAGAAGAAGAAAGCTATTGCATTTTTTTTGTACCAATAAAAATAAGACGAGAATAAGAAATTGTCACCTGGTGCGATGTATCCAATAGATCCTCTTGGTCCGGCTAAGCTTGTTGAACTATTAGTACTTGAAGAACTGTGATTGTGAAGAAACTTAGCCAACCCGAAGTCGCCAAGACGTGCACCCATGACATCATCTAGGAGGACATTGCTGGGCTTCAAATCACAATGGACCACAGGGGGCATGCAATGGTTATGTAGATAATCCAATGCAGAAGCTATGTCAGATGCTATTGTTATCCTCGAGCCCAAACTCAGTGGTCTTTTCAAACTATACTCGTTCAGTTTTGGATGGAGCCAGCTCTCTAGGCTGCCGTTAGCCACATATTCAAGAATAAGAGCTTTGAACTCATGTCCTGTTGGATCAAATGTTGAGCATGCAGTAATCACCCTTACAAGATTACGATGACGAGTGTTCCTCAGTGCCTCACATTCAACAAGGAAGCTCTTTGGTGCTCCAAGTTGATCAAGTTTGAAAACTTTGATAGCAACTGCATGTTCTTCAGACTCAAATCTACCTTTGTACACTGACCCATATTTTCCTGAACCAACCAAGTTGGCTAAGGAGAAACCATTTGTTGCTCTGACTAAATCAGCATGTGTGAACTTCTTCAGCTCCTTGCAGGATGGATGAGCTACCAGCTTGACTATCTTTTTCTTCTTCAAAAGAACGACGGCGAAGCTTGATAAAAGGACGAAAGAAAGAGCACTAAATCCTACTACTTTCAGGATTTTGGATGTGTGCCTTTGTTTGGATGCCTTCGTGTTGCAATGTGGCAGTTGTAGCAATCGGGTGCTGGCACAAATGTTCTTGTTACCTTGAAGGAACACCTCGCTTTCATTTTGAAATATTCCACCAGTTGGTACTGGTCCCTCGAGGTTGTTGAAGGACAAATTGAGAAACTTCATAGAGCTAAAGGACTCAAAGAACTCAGGAATTTCACCAGACAAGTTGTTTCGAGAAAGATCCATCTCAATGATTCCTCTCAAAGTAATGAAAGATTCAGGGATTCTCCCATCAAGAAGGTTCCCCTCCATGTGGAGGGACTCCAAGTGGACACACTCACCTAGAGTCGAGGGAATTTGTGCAGACAACTGATTATTGGAAATATTCAAAAGATCAAGGTTGATCAAGCCGCTAATCTCCGGTGGTATTTGTCCTGAGAGTTGGTTGTGAGACAAGTCCAGACCTTTAGAGAGGGAGGAAAGAGTAAAGAGCTCTTTTGGTATACTACCATCAAAGCTGTTACAAGAGAGGTTCAACGCTTCCAAATTTTTGCACTGTCCTAAAGCTCCTGGGATTGGGCCGCTCAGATTATTTTCTTGTAAATACAGCTCACCCAATTGATTAAGATTACCAATTGAAAGCGGGATTTGTCCGGAAAGTTTGTTCTGGGATAAGCTTAGGACAAACAAGTTTGGAAGATTTCCTAGTGATTCAGGAATATTTCCAGTAAGCAAGTTCTGTTCCATGTAAAGAACCGTGAGGTTTGTGAGGTGCTCTATCTCTTGTGGTATGGTGCCAGATATTTTATTTGCTGTTAAGAACAATACCTCTAAGCTCTTTGGAAGGCTCCAAATGGAACTTGGCAGGACTCCTCGAAGGATGTTTGAATCCAACTGTAATGTCACCAGTTGTGTGCAATTTGTCAATGAGGATAAGAAAGACCAATCTCCAGCTTCAAGCTGGTTCATGCCTAGATCCAGTTCGATTAAGTTGGGTAGGGTCCCGAAAGAGGGAACAGTACCATGAAATGCATTGTCACGGAGATTAATCACCTTAAGATTGGTCGTGTTGGCCAGTGAAGTGGGTATTTGACCTTGGAATTGGTTCCCTTGCATAATCAAAGTTTCGATGCTTGAAAGTGTATTTCCGATGCTATATGGAATTTCCCCGATGAGACTGTTCTTACCCATGCCAAGGTGTGTGAGTGCTGACATGTTGTAAAGAGATGCCGGGACAGTCGCTGACAAAAAGTTGTAAGTGAAGTCTAGGACTTGAAGGTTTGGAATTTTACCTATACTCATTGGGATGCTACCTTGAAAATCGTTGTCTCCAAGCAAGAGCCAGCGAAGGGAAGAAAAATTCCCTAGAGTTGAAGGGATGGTGCCTGCAAGATCATTTGACTGCAAGATAAGATATTGCAAGGGTGAGTCAATTTTCGAGAAAGCGGGAATGGACCCGACAAAGTTGTTCACTCCCAGGGCTAATATTTCAAGTGACGTGCTATTAAACAGTCCCGGAGGGATCTCTCCACTGAGATGATTTTTTGTTAAGTCCAACACTTGGAGTGATGAACTATTAGCTAGGAATGACGGAATAGGTCCTGTGAGGCTATTATTCGTGAGAATAACAGAGACAAGAGAAGAGCTGCTTCCAAGTGAGAGAGGAATGTTGCCCGTCAAACTATTTCCTGCAAGACGTAAAACTGAAAGGTTGCGGAGAATCCCCAACCCTTCTGGGATTCCTCCGGTGAGCATGTTGAGACCCAAGTTGAGCTTTTGAAGATTTGAACATTGGATCAGGTTTGGGGGGATCCCACCATGGAGGGAGTTGTTCCCAAGATCAAAGATTAGAAGGCGAAAACAGGAAGATAAAGAGTTTGGGATCATGCCTGTAAGATTGTTTGAGCTGAGGTTTAGGTACTGCAGCCTATTTAGTTGCCCAAGTTCAGGTGGGATCTGACCACTCAGTTGATTGTTCGGCAAGTGGATTCTTGAGAGTAAAGTGAGATTGGCAATGCAAGAAGGTATCTGGCCATTGAGGCCGAACGACTCGAGATCCAGTGCAATAACCCGAGATGCGTGTCCCTTGCTGCAAGTAACACCGGGCCAACTGCAGAAATGGAGGGAACCATTCTTCCACGAGCCTAGCAGTCCGGCAGGGTCGGAGAGATGGAGCTTCAGGCAAAGGAGGGTTTGGAAGTCGGTGGTAGATTCATTCGGGAATGCAAAGCTCAAAACAGAGGAGAGGACAATGGTGTGGAGCAGTGAGGAACAGATTCTCCCTACAGGAGACCTGTATTTTCTATCACACATGCTTTCTGCTGTAGCAGACGTGCGCAGTGTGCTTGTGCCTTGAGTTGTGATTTCCCGTAGTAGTGGGCATGCTGCATTTATAGAAGGCAGATAGGCTGATTGCATCCAAGCTGGAGCCATGAATGAACAGGGAAATAGTGAATGAACTTACGGCAAAGGTTTTTTTTCCTTCGGTAGCGCAACACGGTCAAAGTTTGACTTCTCCGTGGAGCTTTATATATATAGGTGCTGAAGCAAAGCAGGTTTCTCACCCTCTCCAACACCGCTAATCAGGAACTTTATATATAGGTGCTGATTCTGCTGAAGCATTGCCGTTTCATGTATGCCAATAGCTCCCTTTAGGTGCTAAACAGGTTTATCGCCTTCTCTTCATCAGGAACAATGCTACTAAACATTTGCCATTTTCTGGCTCGGTTGCTTCTTATCATTTTACTGGTTTTTGTCAGTGGCAGCATCGGTGGTCTTTCAGGTCATGCATGCGGAACCTGTAAGCACTTGTATTTCTCCTTTCGAAACCCACTCGCAATGTAGGTAGGTAGTTTTCTGTCTAGTATGCGTAACGCTGTTACATGTATACCGAACGTTCCTCTGTATCCTGTTAATTCTCTAGAACGTTTTCTTTTTCTCTGTTCCCTTTTGGTTCATGGCCTGATATTTTCACCATCATCGCAGATAAGCGTCGCGGCTGCCCAGAATTGCCCTCTCCGTACTGCTGTGGAAAAAAGGGATGAGAAGTGCATTATCTATTTCTATACAATGAAACGTGAGAAGATTCTCCAAATCATTTGATCCGAGTACGTATGTGCGTTTGAGCACGCTGAAGATCGTGGGAAGAGGCAGTACGGTTCATATTCATTGCGCAGCAAGTTTGAACGAGCTGGATGTTTTTTTCTCAGGATCCATTGCGTACGAATTTTTGTACGTAAAGAAATAAAATGTGTATCACTCTACAGGAGCTATTTACTTTCTACACGTGTAACCCTTTCAAATCAATGATAATTGTGGCGATTTTGGAGGACGATCAAACAAACATGTTTGGAAAGTTCCTCTTATCCTACTTGGTCTTCAATTCTTTAATTTAGGAGTCGAGAGGTGAGGCTAAATGATCAGATACTAGTCCTCCTCGCTGCGAGGTCCTCGCACACAGGTGGAAAGCCAGGCCTTGTTTGAGAGGCCTATTCCCGATCGGGATCCATGTGGATGGCCCTAATGGGTGTGCCATAGCAATCTAACCCAAGCATTATGCGCGTACGTGAGCCCCCATCGGATTTGATTTTGTGGCATACATTATGAGAGTATAGTGGCTAAAACTAAAGCCTCATTTTTGAACTTAACCTGCTTTATCTATAGGAATCAAATAATATTAAAACTCAAATCAATATCACAAATCAAATAATATTAAAACTCAAATAAAAGGTACCGATCTTATGGTCAATGATTACAAATTAATAGCCACATGGCCTGAGTACAATAAAGTATCAGCAGAAACAAAATAAATAGCAACAGGATAAGCCCATCCATATGCCCAATAGACAATCGATTGGAGTGCGTGTCCTAGAATTTCAGATCTCCTTCATCGAAACCTCAAGCAAAGTACTCGTAGTCACCTTCTGCTTCTGCACACTCCTCTGTGGAAAGTGGGGGATATTGCAAGGGTGAGTACACAACCGTACTCGCAAGCCTTGAAAACTTACTACATGATAACTATATGTGTAGGACCGAATATAGCAATCAGAGGGGGGGTGAATGATTGTGCGGAAGCTAAAACCAAATTCTTGATCTATTAAAAGTTTACCCCAAAATAGAACCAAATAATTGCCTCGTTTTCGAAAAAAACAGAATGATAGAGGTTTGGTAAAACGCGAATTCCCGGAGATCCAACCGTCCGATCGATCTGAAATTTGGACACAAGAAACTAGATTCCAATACGAATCAAAACCAAAAAGAATCAGCTCAATCGGACTTACGGATCAAAAGTTATGACCTTCGCAAGCTTACTGTTCCAGAAGATGGCGAGAATAAATCTAACTAGAATTGTAGCTCACTAAAGATTTGATGAACTTGATCTTTATTTCTCCTTTCTTTTGTCTAAAATACTCCAAACAAAAGAGTACAACCCTAAAGCTTGCTCAAAGCTTGATTGCCTTCAACAGGAGGCAACCCCTCTATTTAAAGAGGGCAAACACACCTAATCCTAGAAGGAGTCCTAATCCTAAAAGGATTCCTAATCCTAAAAGGATTCCCACTCCTAATCCTAGAAAGAGCATGTATTCAACACAACTCCACTTGGCCCAACCTGGCCGAGTACAACTCTTGCACGCGTATGGCAACCCTACCATACTCACGTGACTAACACTTTGCACGCGAATGACCTCATGCCATTCTCACGTGACTAACCATTCTTCATGTGCACCATTCTCTTAGCCCGAATGTCCCGCATGACATCCTTGACCACCAAGACCTTAGTTCCCCCTGAACCTAGTCCCGAACCTCAGTTCCTCCATGAACCTAGTTCCAGTCCCGTCATTGACCACATTCGCCCTCGAGCAATACCTGCACATGAACAAACCACAAAACGATTCCAAGCACAAGTCCGCGACTTGACTCACATTAAACCATGCAACCACTCACAGGAGTGCATTGCATTAAATATTCTAAGAACACGATTTCAAAACACGAACAAAAACCTTTGCAAAAATCAAAAAGCTTTTCAAATAATCAAACTGATTTCAAATCTTTTTAAATAAAGAAACCAAAAAATAAATCTTGTCGAAATATCAAACTGGTTTCAAAACTTTTTCAAATACTCATCATCAAAATCAATCGGATCAAAAATAACGATCCTTCAATCTCCCCCTTGATGAGTAATTTGACAAAACACAATATAAGATTTAACAAGAGATTGAGCAAGAACCAAAAGACCAAATAATCCCAATTCAAAAACCTCCTTGACTTGTTCTCCTTTTGACAAAATAGTCATCAAGATCTCAAAACTCCCCCTTAATGAATGCAGATCTCAAGCTTTGAAGTATATTCAAGGTATATAATCAAAGTAAAGCATTTGAAGAGTTTTAGGAGAACTTTCTCATTTTGTATCAAATTATCCAATGAGAAAACAAATTGTGAGAATATGGAGGCTCTAACACATAGAATAGTTATTGCATAAGCAAATTAGAGCAAACAAGTAAAATGTCATAATCAGATTTTGCCAAAGCGAAAAAGAAATCTATCATGAGCATAGAGAGACTTTCAAATTCACTAATATTTGTCTCAAGCCTTTTTCAACCATTTGAATTTCCTTTTTCTCTTTTAGCAAGTTTGACAATTTTGCTTTGTGATCAACAGGATGACAAGTAATCGCACACTAGCCCATACTTGTGTATGAGTAGGTAGTTCTTTCTTGTATCTTTCTCAGTTTAAATTGGCAAGTGGCTTCACATTGTTCTAAACTTTTGTTTAGACAAGTAGCCTTTTCTTGCATCTTTTGCATTTAAATCCTCGGCAAGGAAGTCGCACATTGTACTAAACTTGTGTTTAGCCAAGTAGCTTTTGCTTGCATCTTTTTCAACTTGCTTTTAACATTAAAACACTGATTTTGCTTGAGACTCATAATGATCATTTGAAGTCCAACAAAAACTCACACATAGTTTCTAATCAGCTCTAGCCTTTCAACAGATGACAAGAAACTTTTAAGCCTATTTCACAAATGCAATACCATAATGAGCAAGAGCCAAAATATTCTCGAAAAGCATCTCAAATTGAATTATTTTAGCCTTTTAGTGATAAGTAAAGCATTGAGCATTAACTTGGCTACATACACAAGAATAATCACCAAAGCTTTGTACTACATGATGCAATGTAAACAGGGTTTTTACTTGAGGTGTAAAGTCAAAATACCACTTAAAAAAATCACTTCTAGGAACCAAAGTCAAGTAACCCAAAAAGAGATAAACTCAAGACTCCTCAAATCAACCCATGGGGATGAATGATCCCAAGTTCACCGCGTAAGAAAGCAAAACGAGAAAAATCAAGCGGTTTAGTGAAAATATCGGCAAGTTTGAGCACCGAATCAACAAATTTCAGTTCAATAGCTCTTTTTCAACATGATCTCTAAGAAAATGAAATCTGATGTCAATGTGTCCAAGAAAGAGAATTACTCAAGAAGTGGCATGAACCAGATGTACTTTTCTATCAATTCCACATCCTCCAAATTCAGCATCGAGAAAGGTCTTAAACTAATGCGTGAAGAAGCGAAAGCCAAATGCCAAAATCTTGAGTACCACTGAGATACCTTAAAATCCTCTTGATAGCTTGTCGATGTGAAGCACGCTGGGAAGATTGAAAACGAGCACACAAGCACACAAAGAAACTCCAATTATCTCATCCTCAACAAAGATCATCATCATCTTCATCAACAAAGATACTCTCCCCTGAACATATGCACTGCACTGCACTATTTGTACTAGTGCCTTTTGCGTAAAACAGAAGTGGAGGAAGCATCTTGAAAAATAACAATTTTAGCACGAGATGCACAAGTGAAGGAGGATAACCAATTTTATCATCGGACATGTGGCGTGAGCATCCTAATCCACTAGCCATATGTTCTCCTTCCTCGCGTGAGAAGCCTACATAGAAGCAGAAAGTGTCGATGTCTCGATCGGGGTTAGAAATAAAGCATTTAGGGAATCCAGATCTTTGAGACACACGACGCACAACAAAGAGGCACAACACGAGAATTTTTATGCACAAAAATAGATTTATCCTTTCCCGTGTTTTTAGCAACAAAAGGTGTTTGCTTCACCCTGGGCACATAATGAGAAGCAAAGTGTGTCTTTCTGACATTAGACTTAGCATTGAACCTTTCTATCCTTTGTTGTTTAGCTAGTCTAAAGCAGAACTGAACTAAATGACCATCTTTACCACAGTGAGTGCAAGTGTATTTAACATGATGTTTAGCTTTAGAAGTAGAAGCAACATTTGCACTCATCATAGTAGAAGATAAAATTCCAGTAGATTTAAAAACAGTTTTCTCAGGCTCTTTGACAATTTCAAACTTTCCGCTTTCAAGAGCTTTAACAACAGTAGGAGCATGTGATTTGTGATGAGCATAAGGATCAAAACCTAAACCTTTGTGATGAGTGTTGACTTTTGATTGATCCAAAATAATATTTAGGTTTTTCTTTCCTTTAGTAAAACGCTCTAAACAATCTTGCAAGTAATCAACTTTACGAGAAAGCACAAGACAATTATTGCAAGGAATATCAACCTTCTCTTTCTGCTTATTGCGACAAGTAGAGCATGAAAGAACCTCATGAGTGAGCATGTTATTAGTCATCTGAGAAACTCTAGCATTTGCATCTTTCAATTTCAATTCAAGAATCGAGCATTTAGGACAAGAGATTGAACCATGCAAATCATCAGTGGAACAACTAGCATGTTTAATATGTTTCTCATTTTGATGCAATAGGGAAGCATGAACACTCCTTAAAGCAATAACTTCAGATTGTAGCACATCACAAGATTTGCAAGAATCATCATCAGGAATTAAAGATCTAAGCCTTGCAATTTCAGAATTGGAACTATCAATTTCTAGATCTTTTTCTTTAAGAGCCTTCTTAGACTTTTTTAGTTCTGAAGCTAATTTAACCATGGCATACTCAAGCTCATCATAAGAAGGCCTCACCTCTTCAAAATCGGAGTCGTTGTCGCTATCCCTTCTAGTCATGAAACACATCCCGGTGAAGTCATCATCGAATCTCCCTTCTTGTCCTTCTTCTTATCATGTGGCTCATTATCACTCTCAAAGTCCACATCGCTAAGATCACACTCCTCTATGGCGGCTAAGACTTTCTTAGCAACTTTCCAAAATTGGGGCGCCTAGAAGTAGTGTGTCTTGAGCTCAAGCAGCCGATTCCCGTTCTTCTTTCTTCTTCAACTTGGGACAGCTTTGCTTTAACATGCCCGGAATGTCACACTCAAAGCAGCTTGAAGGACTCGGTTGTGCCTCCACGCCTCCTCATCCTCACATTGTTGAGTGCTTTAAAAGCACGTGAGGAGATGAGCACAAGATCTTCTTCAGAAGCATCTCAAACTGTTCATCTGAAAAGAAGCCAATGCACATAAGGAAACAAAAGATGGTAGTCCAGATTTAAGTGTGGGTTAGCAACAAGTGCATGTGTAGAGGACTTATCATCTCTAGGTGACAAGGAATCCATCTCATAAGTTTTTAGTCTAGAATAAAGATCATCCATGGTCAAAGTATCCAAATCAACAGTTTGATTAATCGCAGTAACAACCATGCGCCATTCAGGACTAAGAGATCTCAAAATTTTACTAGCGTTATCCTTAACTGAATTAGTTACTCCAACACCACGCAAATTACACAAGATTTTCTCAAATCGAGAGAAAAGATCATCAATTGATTCACCTGGTCTCATAGCAAAATCAGAAAAGTCCTTTTGATAAATATTTTTGCGCACTTTCTTAATCTTAGTAGAACCTTCATGATAGTCACATAATGTCTTCCAAACAGAATAAGCAGAACATAGATGAGAAACTCGATCAAATTCTTTTTCAGAAATTCCTTGAAAAATCAAGTTTCTAGCTTTAGCATTCATATCAACGTCTACTTTATTATCATTGGTGACTATATCAGGAACATCAAAAACAGTAGAAACTTTGCACCAAACATCATTACCTTGAGCCTCAATATAGGATTGCATACGACTCTTCCAATAAGAAAAATTCGAATCATCAAGCATAGGAGGACGATTAACATACATGTCTGACGCCATACCTTAACCTTGCTCTGATACCACTTGTAGGACCGAATATAGCAATCAGAGGGGGGGTGAATGATTGTGCGGAAGCTAAAATCAAATTCTTGATCTATTAAAAGTTTACCCCAAAATAGAACCAAATAATTGCCTCGTTTTCGAAAAAAACAGAATGATAGAGGTTTAGTAAAACGCGAATTCCCGGAGATCCAACCGTCCGATCGATCTGAAATTTGGACACAAGAAACTAGATTCCAATACGAATCAAACCCAAAAAGAATAAGCTCAATCGAACTTACGGATCAAAAGTTATGACCTTCGCAAGATTACTGTTCCAGAAGATGGCGAGAATAAATCTAACTAGAATTGTAGCTCGCCGAAAGATTTGATGAACTTGATCTTTATTTCTCCTTTCTTTTGTCTAAAATACTCCAAACAAAAAGAGTACAACCCTAAAGCTTGCTCAAAGCTTGATTGCCTTCAACAGGAGGCAACCCCTCTATTTAAAGAGGGCAAACACACCTAATCCTAGAAGGAGTCCTAATCCTAGAAGGATTCCTAATCCTAAAAGGATTCCCACTCCTAATCCTAGAAAGAGCATGTATTCAACACAACTCCACTTGGCCCAACCTGGCCGAGTACAACTCTTGCACGCGTATGGCAACCCTACCATACTCACGTGACTAACACTTTGCACGCGAATGACCTCATGCCATTCTCACGTGACTAACCATTCTTCATGTGCACCATTCTCTTAGCCCGAATGTCCCGCATGACATCCTTGACCACCAAGACCTTAGTTCCCCCTGAACCTAGTCGAACCTCGGTTCCTCCATGAACCTAGTTCCGATCCGTCATTGACCACATTCGCCCTCGAGCAATACTCGCACATGAACAAACCACAAAAGCGATTCCAAGCACAAGTCCGCGACTTGACTCACATTAAACCATGCAACCACTCACAGGAGTGCATTGCATTAAATATTCTAAGAACACGATTTCAAAACACGAACAAAAACCTTTGCAAAAATCAAAAAGCTTTTCAAATAATCAAACTGATTTCAAATCTTTTTAAATAAAGAAACCAAAAAATAAATCTTGTCGAAATATCAAACTGGTTTCAAAACTTTTTCAAATACTCATCATCAAAATCAACTGGATCAAAAATAACGATCCTTCAATATGCAAGGCTAAACAAAGAAAGGCATAATATGGCTCATTTAGCATAAAGCAATATTTAACTTTAAATATCATTTGTAATTTCACAAGGCATCATTTAACAAATGTAGTTGTAAACATTGAACTTAATATGACAACTAAACATATTCCAATCACCCGACTGGCTCCAACCGCCAAACCACAACCCGAGAGTTCCATCCACTCACAGATTCCACTACCAACTAATAACCCGAAAGTTTCATCCGCTCACAGATTCCTAAAACATCATTTTCATTTAAAAAATAAAACCATAAAATCTACAATGTGAAAGCATACCTCGCTTGCCCTTGACCGTGGGCACGGCTACTTGAGTTGCAGAGTGTGTACAGCTTTACCCACAAAACATGATCAACTCTTGACGCGATCGATATTAGCACACTTCCTTTGGTATGTCGTAGAGAGATCATGGCAAAACCTTTACAATGTACGACCACACTATTAACTTCTCTCGCTAAGGTTTCACCGCTGATAGAGCTCTAGCCACCCAATTCAGAAGCCCCACCTTGCGCTTTGCGAGTGTCTCCATCCGGCACCACATTCCACCAAATTGAGAAGCCAATAATGAGACGTACAAATTAATTAGCCAGGTCGTACCCATATATATTTGTGGTTGTAAGGTAGTGCTCGGTCCAAAGCAACACACACTTCGGTCCTTAATCGACTAGGGTGTAACATTCAATTTACCAAAACATTCTCATGCATCGAGCACCCACTAAACATCCATCCGCCCCGGTCTAAATTGTTTTTCCACTTTATTTCATTTAAATAACAGCAACAATACCAATTACGGCAACTTCACAAAAGGGTTTAAACAACATTTGAAATGTTTCCCATAATAGCATAATACCGAAACGTTTAAGTTGGACTAAGCAATTCTACTATCTCATGCTACACTACTGGTTATCACCAAATAAATTAGCTCGTATCATCTAGGGTGACAAAAGTTCACAATAATCAATGTCAAGAGGGTTATAACAACTCTTGGAATTTAACTAAACATTAAGACCATATTTGAAATACATTGCATAAAAATAAGCATGCATAATTTAAAGCAACATATACATTTTATAAACTTGGATCAACGTAGTCAAGGAAAACTTGCCTTCATTTCCTCCTGCTAATTCTACCTCCAGCTGTTGAATTGGTTGTCTACACGTGAAACAACAACAAATAAATATAAGAAATACAAATAAAATTAAAAATTAAAAATAATGGTACTAGAAGGTAGGGATTGAATTTAGATGAATTTAAAATTTTGAATCACTGAAATCGGTTCTCGAACGAAGGAGAACGAGCTCTCGAAAGTGGCTTGGATCAGAAAATTTAGAAAAAAGAAAATGGAGAGAGATGATGACACGTGGCATGATATGATTGGCTGGAATTTTGGAATTTCTGAAATTCTGGAAAAGGGGAATGTGGCATCATTGCTGACATGGCTAGGGCTGACATCATACTAACGTAGGCTATGGTTGACATCATCGATGACGTTAGCGCTGACATCAGCCTGGCATTGAATGTGGGGCGGCGTCGCTTCATTTTCGGCGACGGTGCAATGACCGAAGGAGCGGCGTGGGAACCAGAGCGGCGCGTACAATAGATTCGGGCGATAGCGCCGTGGATGGAGGCGGCAAAGCGCAGCCTAAACTGGCAGCAGCGCGAACAGGACGACAGCGGCGCGACGGCCGAGAGATGAGGAAAATGGCTTCGGCTGTGCAAAATGCGATGGAATTGAATCGAGCTTGGGGCAAAAAGGACGTGGCTGACGAGATGAACTCAAGGGAGTAAGCGGCTACAGCTAGAGCTCACCGGTGGCGGAGGTCGGTGGCGAGGAAGCTTCGAGCTTTGGCAATGGCACGGCAGCGCAACGGGACAGTGGAGCGATGGCTCGAGAAAAAAAAAGAGAAAGCGAAGGAGGTGCGTATTAAATAGTGCACGCCAAGGTGACTGGTCCGGATACGGTGCGGCGGGCGTGCAAAACCCGGCGGTAGGCGGCGCAGGCGAACTGAACGCGGAGGCGACGCTACGCGGTGAGCGTGCAACTGACAGGTGGGCCCCACCTATCAACGTGTAACATCCTCGTTTTGGCTTTCTGGAGAAAAACCTAATTAAAATAAAGCTAATTCAAAGTTGGAGTTTCTTTGGTGTTTATATTAACCTGGCATCCATTCCCCTTCGAAATCGGGAATTAATTCCCTCCAAGGAAAATCGGATTTTCCAGATCTGCAGTGCGAAAATCCACCCGAGTCCAAAAGTGCTCCAAAAATCTCCAAACCACTTCTAAAATGTTCCAAATATTCCGAAATGATTTTAGGAATCATTCCCCGGATTTTTGGACCTCCGTTCCTATTTTATCTCGCGCGGCTTTTGTTTAATGCCTGCGATCCGCGCCCGATTATTCAATTCCACAAAAATCATCCAAATTCAACCAAACCACTTCCATTGAGTTCCAAATATTCTAAAATGGCTCTAGGAATTTTTCCGGAATTTTTAGGCCATTTTTCCTAATTTTTCTCTAAGGCGAATCATTTGCGTAAAGGAGAACCAATGAGGTGCTGCCACGTGGCACATGAATAGTGTCATCTTCAACCTCTAGCCATGCATGGGGGATGAAGCTTCATGCAAGCAAAAAATGGTGGGAGCTATCTTTAATTCCTTGTAGCTCCTCCAATACAACTCCAATTCATGAACGGCGGATCCGTTGGGATCACAACGGACTCTCTTCCTATCCATGGGGTTGTTGCACCAAATCGCGTTGGTTTTTGAACGGTTGCAAGAAACCCGAAATCCACTCTTTTGGAGATTGCGCGGCCGTTTCTAATCCGTTCCGCGTGATTCCACCTCTCATCTCTCCGTATAAGAACCCTCTTTCCGTTGGTATAACCCTCCTTTAGCCTCTCAAACCCAATCGGCCGTAAAATCAAGAAAACCGACGCACTCTCGCGTTCTTCGCGTTCTTCGTGTTCTTGCTCATATCTTCCACTCCGGTGGATCTTTCTTCCTCCCGTTCGTTTCCTTGTGTTAGTGTGGATGTCTAGTCTCTAATCCATCCATCAATTTCAGGGTTCATCAAGTTTCCTCGACGAATTTTGGATTTTTGCTCGTTTCGGCCGAACCCGTGTTCATCGTCGATTTCATCTTGCTCGGTGAGTTTCGGTTCAATTCCTTCCGGTTATAGGTTCTTAAGGATGTTATCTAGAGGTCCTAGCTTTTTGTTTGGATCAAATCCATGCAAAATTGAGAGAAAAATCGAGTTTTTCGGTTTGTGGAGCCTCGCTTTTTCTTTTGGAGCTCACTGTGCTTGCCCGTGGCGTGGTTCGCGCGCCACGGGCCGGCCATCACGGCGAAAGCCGCTTCGCCCGCTGGCCGCCGCCACGCCTGGCCGCCAGCTTGATCGTCAGGCAGCGTCTTGCTACACGGCGGCGCCGCTTCGCCACAAGCTTCGCCGGCTGAAGCTCGCCGAGCCCGCCGTCGGACCCGCCACACGGCCGCCCTCCCCTTCCCTCTCTCTCTCCCTTCCTTTTCTCTATCTCTCTCCTCCATGGCTTGCATGAGAGCTTCCAGAGGAAGCTTCCTCTCTTTCCTCTCTCTCTATGACGCGTGGCCCCAACGTCACATACACTCCAAAGCCTAGTCAAACCAGTCAACGTCCGGTCAAAGCGCAGTCAAACGTTGACTCGGTCAAACGGAATATTCGGGAATATTCAGGTTTCGATTTATTCGAAATTCAAACTTCGGAAGCTCATAACTTTCTCGTCCGAACTCCGTTTGACCTCATTCAAATTTCTAAATTCATCTAAAATCAAGACCTTTCTGCCAGTACTAATTTTATAATTTTTGGATTTTATTTATTTTCCGTTATTTATTTGTTGCCTCGTTTTGCGTGTAGTCGACGATCCACTCGCATGATCACGATTTCGTCGAGCCTTCCGAGTTCGACACCGCGCCAAGAATCGAAGGCAAGTCTCCTTGATGCACTTTGCTCCTATGTTTGCGAAAGGATTTAAAATTGTTTATAAAGTTGCATGGCTATGTTTAATTAAATATGTCAAATATAAGAGCTAGTTATTCCGAACTTGTTAATTCCTCCATGACATTGTTAACCATATCCATTGTAACCCTAGAACATTGTTAATACCATGCCTATGTTTATATGGTATCCGTTGCTATGTAGTACGGTAGAATTGCGTGAGGACCTTTTCCGATAAAACAACCCATGGGTGGGATTATTCAAAAGAATGTTATTAAATGTGTATTTGAAGGTTATTAGTATGATTTTGGTCCTGTTTTCTAAAATAAAAGAAAAGGGAAATGATTTTGACTTGGGCGGCTGGAATGTCGGGTGGAAGCGGATCAAGCCTTGATCCTTTTGTGCAAGTACCGCCCCAAGTCATATAAGGACCGACGCTTATGATTGCCATTTTAAGCATAATCAGTACTACCACATGTCTATAATGGTACGACTGGCTCACTAATTTGTAGAAGCCTAGTTTAGACTCGCCACTTTCGGTTGTTGTGTGAGAGCCGGACGGAGGCATTGTTGTGGATGTTGTTTTGCTCACACGGCGCAAGAGGGCTTCAGACTGGGTGGAGGGAACCCTAACAAATGGTGAAACCTCGGTAGGTGGGTCTAGCTAGGTAGATACATTGTAACGGCCTTGTCAAGATATCCTCGCCGCACACCTAAGGAAGTGTGTTAATTGCATGGCAACAAGGGTCTATCTTGTCTTGTGGGTAAAGTTGTACACCTCTGCAGAGTATAAACTATTCGAATAGCCGTGCCTACGGTCAAAGGCAAAGCAAGAAATGCTTTCATATTGGTAGACTTTGATTTTGTTTTTAAAACCGAAAAGTGTTTTGTTTTGGGGTTCGGGAGTGGTTAGAACTCTCGAATGTTGTTTGGCGGAAAGAGCCAACCAGGTGGAAAGAACCTGCTTTACATTTGACGGATGGAGTCACATGATTAACTTTGATCCTTTAAACTATTGGCGGATAGAGCCTTTATGTTAGTGATGGTGGATAGAACCTCACTACAATAATAAATAATTCAATTATTAAAAAGAGTTGTAAAATATGCTTTGTGAAATTTATTACTTAAGTATGATTTAATCAAATGTGGCTTTATGCAAATAAACCCTATTAAGCTTCCTTTGGAAAGCCCTCATGATCATAATTTCCCGACTTGCTGAGTACTTTTGTACTCACGTGCTACACCAACATTGTAATCATCAGAAATTTATCAAGATGCCGAAGAGGAGGAGGAGTTCTTCGAGGAGGATTGCCAGGAGGACTAGTTGCGTTCCTAGTCGTCGCCTGTGGCGTTGTGGCGTTCGCTCGTTGCTTTCTTTTTGCTTCCGCTGTTTTGAGTGTCCGGTCGTTGGACCGAGTATTGTAATAAGTGGCCATGTGGCCCATACTTGAATATTTACATTACAAGTTTCGTTATGTTCGGCAATGATGTATCACTGTGACTGTGTGTACTAGCTACTGATCTGGGACTAGTACGGAAATACACAGGAGATTCTGGATAGCTGATCCGGGGTCTCACAGCGGTGGTATCAGAGCCTGGACGACTGTAGGACGTGACCTAGTTAGCATGGCAAAGCCTTAAGGACCTATATTTCATAAAAATGTAATTGCAAAAGTTTAAGTTTCTTTGCTTCTATCTCTTCTATCTTAGTATCTTGTGCTCATCCTCTCTTTTATTTAAAATTTTGGTTACTAATTCTGTCTTCTTTCAAAATCAGATGTCGGTTTTCACCACCTTGCTTACGAGGTCGGGAGGCTTTGCGAGGAATCACATCGATGCTCCAGAGCTGGGCTTTCCCCATCGCCCGGAGTATCGCTACCAGTCAATGCCTGGTCTTGTCCAGGACATGTGGCAGGTCCGCTTGCTAGTCTTCGCGAGGAGCCGCCTTCGCGTCGAGGACCGGCCGTTCTACTTCACGGCCGAGAGACCGATTCTGGCGTACGCGCTTCAGGACGCGGCCAGAAAGGCTATCCTCATGTTGGGGCAGAGCTACGCCGATATCTTTGGAGAACTCCGTCTTGGGGCATTTCCCCGCTTCGGGTTGGGCGGGTGTACCGATTTAGGAGTTTGGCCCAGGAGAGGGACCCGACCGTGGTGCACTTGGGGTCACTCGTCCAGGCGCAGGATGAGGCCTACGTCCGGATGTCTGACGAGCTGCTGGGTCTGCGTCGGGACTTGACGGCAGCGAGAGAGAGGATCTCTCGGTTTGAGGAGGAGAGGAGGAGCCTCCCATCGCCTCCACCGCCAGCGCCTGTGCAGGAGGCACAGCCCGTGGTGCCGCCGCCACCAGCCCCGGTTCGGGAGGAACCGCCGGCCCGCGACATCCCAGAGGACGCGCCGCCAGCCAAGCGTCATCAAGGCCTCGAGGCCGATCATCGCGGCGCAAGTCCGCTTCGCCTCCTTCGCCGCCAGGGTTTTCTCGATTGCTTTGGCTGCGGCCGAAGCGAGGATCTTCGGCAGCGCTTCACCTTCCCGCAGCAGAGCGAGGAGGAGGAGGAAGAGGAGGACCGTCCGTAGCGTCTTCGCAATGACGAGTTCTTAGATAGTTTTAGTCTCACAGGATCTTAAATTTGTCGCGTTAGAGCGTTGAATAAGTGATTCTGGATTGTATCGTGCCTTTAGGCATTTGTGATCTGACCACCTCCAAAACTATTTGGTTTTAATTGAAGTTCGATTGGTTTTTCTTTCGGTTGTGTGCTCTTGTGGTTGTGCCCTTCATTGAGGATGTGGTTTAGTTCCTCGTTGCTTACCTATGCTTCTCCCTCTTTCCTTGTGCTTGACCGCCTTGTGCAGATGGAGAACGTTGGTCGTGGTCGTGGTCGTGGAAGGCCCGCAGCCGTGGTAGAGGCCGTGGACGAGCCCGTGGACCGTGCACTTTCAAGAGGAAGCGTAGTATGTGGAGCCACCGCAGCCGCAAGGACAAGAGCAAGTACAACACCACGCCGCTTCGGCATGATCCGCCGCCGCCCCACCACCGGCTCACGCCAAACATGGAACAAATGATGGCGATGCGGCTTCAGATTCTTCAGCGTTAGCTCGTAACGCCTGAACCAACCTCAAGCGGCTGCGGCACTGTACCAAGCTCAACCGCCCAATCTAAGTTCGGGAGTTCATGAGGACTCGACCCTCGACTTTTCTTTCGATCCGCAGATCCGCTGGATGCGGATGATCGCTCAAGGAAGTTGAGCGTAAAGCGCACTTGGCTCGGTCTGCGATGACATAGAGAGTGTGCGACGCATCTCACTAGCTCAAAGGAACCGCAGCCAATCGGTGGGAAAACTATCATGCGCCGCCCATGCGGACCTGAGAACATCTCCATGGAATGAGTTTGTGGAAGCCTTCAGGGCTACTCATATCCCAAGGGGATTATGGAAATGAAGCGTCGTGAGTTTCACAAGCTTCAAAGAAGGAAACTTGTCTGTCTCGAGTACCTTAACCGCTTCACTCACGGTCCCCAGACGCGACCGCAGATGTCGCGACTGACGAGGCCAAGATTTGGCGATTCATGGAGGGCCTTGACCCCAACTTGAAGGTATAGCTGGTTTCAAGCGACTACCCGTCGTTCCAGCACATGATCAACAAGGCGTTGATTCAAGAGGATGCTCAGCGTCAGCTTTTTGAGTCGCGCAAGAGAAAAATGATGTTTCGAGACTCGGGCCATGGTGCCGCAGCCTGTGCCCTCGTGACTTTTCAAAGCAAAGTAGCCTAGCCAGGTGCCGCAGAGCTGGCCCCAGGACCCCAATGTCTACCCCGCGCCCCACCGACAAGCCCCCGGCAATGCCGTGGAGCTCAAGCTCGTAAGAGTGGGACAGCAATGGCAGTGAGTGCGATGCTTTAATCTGCAGGGAGATGGGGCACTACGCCAACAATCGCCCCGTAAACGTCACCCGTCACCCGGTGAGGTTCAACCTGAGGATCGCGCCCGGCCAGCGCCCTGCGCCCGGCTCAAGGAAGAGGAACCCCTCGGACTCGCGCCAAGACGCCAAGGACTGGCAGGAAGAGGGCGTGTGAACCACATCACCGCGGAAGAAGCTCGGGATGCGCCAGACGTGGTTTATGGTAAGTTCCATGTGAACTCGCACTGCCTTGATTCTGCTTGATTACGGTGCAACTCATTCATTTATTTCGAGTACTTGGTTAAAAGCATAATCGGGACACCTTACAGTTAAGAAACCCTTTGTTAGTACAATCCCCTGGAAAAGAATTAAGAACAACTTCTGTCTGTCCGAAAATGGATATAGTAATAAAAGGGGTAAAGTTCCTAGCGAACTTAATACTGTTGGATACTAAGGGTATAGAAGTAATCCTTGGAATGGATTGGTTAACCAAGTACAAGGGTCAGATAGACTGTGCTAGTAGAGCTATCTCTCTTACCAGCCCTGAGGGGATTAGAGTGAAGTTCTTATCTAATCTTGCCTCTAAGGGGGGTAGCACCCTAAACCGTTTGAAAGGTACTTCGTTGGAGAAGGTACCGATCGTCAATGAGTACCCGGATGTGTTCCCGGATGAGTTGCCTGGTATGCCACCAGATCGAGATGTGGAATTTGTGATTGAGCTAGTACCTGGTACCGCTCCAATCTCGAAGAGACCGTACCGACTGCCTTCTAACGAGTTGGTCGAGATGAAGAAGCAGATTGAAGAACTGCAAGAAAAAGGATTCATCGGACTCCAGTCGTCACCTTGGGGATCGCCTGTGATCTTTGTGTCCAAGAAGGATGGTAGTGCGAGAATGTGCATCGACTACGGTGTCGTTGAATGAGGTTACGATCAAGAACAAATATCCGTTGCCTCGGATAGATGATCTGCTTGACCCGATTGAAGGGAGCTCAAGTCTTCTCCAAAATAGATTTGAGATCGGGATATCATCAGCTGAAGATAAGAAAAGAGGATATTCCGAAAACAGCCTTCACCACCCGATATGGACTGTATGAGTTCACAGTCATGTCTTTTGGGTTAACCAATGCTCCTTCTTATTTCATGAATCTGATGAATAAGGTGTTTATGGAATATTTAGACAAGTTAAATCGTAGTATTCATCGACGACATTCTTGTCTATTCCAAGAGCAGAAAAGAGCATGAAGACCATCTGCGGATAGTCTTGGAAACGCTAAGAGAGCATCAGCTGTATGCTAAGTTTAGCAAATGTGACTTCTGGCTGAAGGAAGTGTCTTTCCTGGGTCATATCATTTCTGCTGCAGGAGTAGCGATAGATCCAGTAAAGTGAGAGATGTTTTGGATTGGACACCACCCAAGTCGATCCGGAGATCCAAGTTTTCTTGGATTAGCCGGTTATTATCTGAGATTCATTGAAGGTTTCTCGAAGATAGCGGACCTCTTACTCGGCTTACGAAAAGGAAAAGAAGTTTGAATGGACTAAAGCACGTGAGCAAAGTTTTCGTGGAGTTGAAAAGAGATTAACCTCGGCCCCAGTGCTTATTTTACCAGACATCCATAAGGGCTTTGAAGTGTATTGTGATGCTTCGAAGCAAGGACTTGGATGTGTTATGATGCAAGAAGGAAAGGTAATAGCCTATGCTTCTAGACAACTGCGACCTCATGAAGAAAACTATCCTGTTCATGACTTGGAGTTAGCCGCAGTTGTGCACGCGCTCAAGATATGGAGACATTACTTGATCGGCAATAGATGTGAAATCTATACGGATCATAAAAGTCTGAAGTATATCTTCACTCAGCCTGATCTTAACCTGAGGCAGAGAAGATGGTTGGAGTTGGTGAAAGATTATAATCTGGGAATTCATTATCACCCTGGAAAAGCAAACGTTGTTGCGGATGCTTTGAGCAGGAAAGCTCACTGCAACAATACGAGGGTGCAACCAAGCCAACCGACGCTTCACGATGAATTTCGGCGCCTTAACCTGGAATTAGTAAAGGAAGGGTGCATTTATTCTTTGGAGGTCAAATCAACCCTTGAGGATCAGATCCGAGAAGCTCAAAAGGACGATAAAGGTATTGCCAACCTGAAGGAAGGCCTAAAGAAAGGAAAGCACCCCGGATTTTCAGAAGATGACCAGGGAACTGTTTGGTTCGGGAAAAGAATAGTGGTCCCTAACCAAGAAGAAATCAAGAACGTGATCTTGAAAGAGGCTCACGATTCAGTTTACTCCCTTCACCCAGGAGGCACCAAAATGTATGCTGATCTGAAAGAGAAGTATTGGTGGTCCAATATGAAAAAGGAAGTTTCTGACTTCGTAGCACGGTGTGATGTGTGTCAGCTGGTAAAAGCAGAGCATCAGAGACCTGCTGGTCTATTGCAGCCTTTGCAAGTGCCTGTATGGAAATGGGAAGAAATTGGAATGGATTTTATAACTGGCTTACCCAAAACCAAGTCCGGTTATGATTCCATCTGGGTTATTGTGGATCGATTGACCAAAGTGGCCCACTTTATCCCAAAGAAAGACGACTTATTACGGAGATAAGCTTGCCGAGTTGTATATGGCTAAGATTGTGTGTTTACGGTGTGCCACAAAGAAGATTGTGTCTGATCGCGGTTCCCAGTTCACCTCGAGATTCTGGCAGCAATTGCATGAGGTGTTGGGCACGAATCTTAATTTCAGTACTGCGTATCATCCCCAGACGGATGGCCAGACCGAAAGGGTCAATCAAATTTTAGAGGATATGTTGAGAGCTTGTGCTCTAACATATAAAGGTTCGTGGGATCAGAATTTGCCCTATGCAGAGTTTTCCTATAACAACAGTTATCAAGCCAGTTTGAAGATGGCACCTTTTGAAGCTTTGTATGGAAGAAAGTGCAGAACACCCTTATATTGGAAGGAGACCGAAGGAGGACAAATCATCGGACCCGATGTTCTGAAAGAAGCCGAAGAGCAAGTTAGACAGATTCGTACAAATCTGAAAACACCACCTGCATGTAAAAGTTATGCGGACAATCGTCGACGGGACTTAAGCTTTGTACCAGGAGATCATGTGTACTTGAAGGTATCCCCTATGAAAGGAATGAAACGATTCCGTGTCAGTGGAAAATTAGCACCCCGCTATATCGGACCGTTCAAGGTGATTGCCCGAAAAGGAGAAGTGGCTTATAAGTTGGAGTTGCCGCCACAGCTGTCAGGAGTACATGATGTCTTTCATGTGTCTCAGTTAAAGAAGTGTATCCGAGTGCCGGAACATCAGTTGCCGTTGGAAGACATGGAACTCCAAGAAGATTTGTCTTACAGGAGTATCCCATCAAGGTTTTGGATGAAGCCGAAGGCGTCGGACGCGCTTGTAGAGTAATCAAGTTACGCAAGGTTCAGTGGAGCAACCATTCGGAAAAGGAAGCTACTTGGGGCGTGAAGAAGATCTTCGAGCAGTTCAGGACCTCTTTCTTTCTCCGTCTGAATCTCGGGGACGAGATTCTCTCTAAGGGGGGTAGGTTTGTAACATCCTCGTTTTGGCTTTCTGGAGAAAAACCTAATTAAAATAAAGCTAATTCAAAGTTGGAGTTTCTTTGGTGTTTATATTAACCTGGCATCCATTCCCCTTCGAAATCGGGAATTAATTCCCTCAGAGGCGAAAATCGGATTTTCGATCTGCGCCGTGCGAAAATCCACCCGAGTCCAAAAGTGCTCCAAAAATCTCCAAACCACTTCTAAAATGTTCCAAATATTCCGAAATGATTTTAGGAATCATTCCCCGGATTTTTGGACCTCCGTTCCTATTTTATCTCATGGCTTTTGTTTAATGCCCTGCGATCCGCGCCTCGATTATTCAATTCCACAAAATCATCCAAATTCAACCAAACCACTTCCATTGAGTTCCAAATATTCTAAAATGGCTCTAGGAATTTTTCCGAATTTTTAGGCCATTTTTCCTAATTTTCTCTAAGGCGAATCATTTGCGTAAAGGAGAACCAATGAGGTGTCTTTGCCACGTGGCACATGAATAGTGTCATCTTCAACCTCTAGCCATGCATGGGGATGAAGCTTCATGCAAGCAAAAAATGGTGGGAGCTATCTTTAATTCCTTGTAGCTCCTCCAATACAACTCCAATTCGCGAGCAGTAGGATCCGTTGGGATCACAACGGACTCCTCTTCCTATCCATGGGGTTGTTGCACCGAAATCGCGTTGGTTTTGAGCGGTTTGCAAGAAACCCGAAATCCACTCTTTTGGAGATTGCGCGCCGTTTCTAATCCGTTCGCGTGATTCCACCTCTCATCTCTCCGTATAAGAACCCTCTTTCCGTTGGTATAACCCTCCTTTAGCCTCTCAAACCCAATCGGCCGCAAGATCAAGAAAACCGACGCACTCTCGCGTTCTTCGGCGTTCTTCGTGTTCTTGCTCATATCTTCCACTCCGGTGGATCTTTCTTCCTCCCGTTCGTTTCCTTGTGTTAGTATGGATGTCTAGTCTCTAATCCATCCATCAATTTCAGGAGTTCATCAAGTTTCCTCGACGAATTTCGGATTTTTGCTCGTTTCGGCCGAACCCGTGTTCATCGTCGATTTCATCTTGCTCGGTGAGTTTCGGTTCAATTCCTTCCGGTTATAGGTTCTTAAGGATGTTATCTAGAGGTCCTACCTTTTTGTTTGGATCAAATCCATGCAAAATTGAGAGAAAAATCGAGTTTTTCGGGTTTGTGAGCCTCTGTTTTCTTTTTTGGAGCTCCTGTGCTTGCCGTCGTGAGCCGCGCCGCCCGGCCGGCCGCCGCGCCGCCGCCCGCCGCCCGCCGCCCGCCGCCCGGCCGCCGCTGACGCCAGCCGCCGGCCGCCATGCGCCTTGATCGTCCGCGTCTTGCTGCCGCCAGCGCCGCCTTCCGCCGCCGGCCCGCTGCCCGCCAGCGAGCTTCACGGCTGCCCGCCGCCGCCCGGACCCGCGCCGGCCGCCCCTCCCCTTCCCTCTCTCTCCTTCCTTTTCTCTCTCTCTCTCTCCATGGCTTGCATGAGAGCTTCAGAGGAAGCTTCCTCTCTTTCCTCCTCTCTATGACGCTGCGGCCCCACTGGCCATACACTCCAAAGCCTAGTCAAACCAGTCAACGTCCGGTCAAAGCGCAGTCAAACGTTGACTCGGTCAAACGGAATATTCGGGAATATTCGGTTTCGATTTATTCGAAATTCAAACTTCGAAGCTCATAACTTTCTCGTCCGAACTCCGCTTTGACCTCATTCAAATTTCTAAATTCATCTAAAATCAAGACCTTTCTGCCAGTACTAATTTTATAATTTTTGGATTTTATTTATTTTCCGTTATTTATTTGTTGCCTCGTTTTGCGTGTAGTCGACGATCCCGCATGACCCGATTTAGCCGTCGAGCCTTCGAAGTTCGACACCGCCGCCGCTGAAGGCAAGTCTCCTTGATGCACTTTGCTCCTATGTTTGCGAAAGGATTTAAAATTGTTTATAAAGTTGCATGGCTATGTTTAATTAAATATGTCAAATATAAGAGCTAGTTATTCCGAACTTGTTAATTCCTCCATGACATTGTTAACCATATCCATTGTAACCCTAGAACATTGTTAATACCATGCCTATGTTTATATGGTATCCGTTGCTATGTAATGCGGTAGAATTGCGTAGGACCTTTTCCGATAAAACAACCCATGGGTGGGATTATTCAAAAAGAATGTTATTAAATGTGTATTTGAAGGTTATTAGTATGATTTTGGTCCTGTTTTCTAAAATAAAAGAAAAGGGAACTGATTTTGACTTGGGCGGCTGGAATGTCGGGTGGAAGCGGATCAAGCCTTGATCCTTTTGTGCAAGTACCGCCCCAAGTCATATAAGGACCGACGCTTATGATTGCCATTTTAAGCATAACTGTACTACCACATGTCTATAATGGTACGACCTGGCTCACTAATTTGTAGAAGCCTAGTTTAGACTACGCCACTTTCGGTTGTTGTGTGAGAGCCGGACGGAGGCATTGTTGTGGATGTTGTTTTGCTCACACGGCGCAAGAGGGGCTTCATGCTGGGTGGAGGAACCCTAACAGCGGTGAAACCTCGTGAGGTGAGTCTAGCTAGGTAGATACATTGTAACGGCCTTGTCAAGATATCTCGCCAAGCACACCTAAGGAAGTGTGTTAATTGCATGGCAACAAGGGTCTATCTTGTCTTGTGGGTAAAGTTGTACACCTCTGCAGAGTATAAACTATTCGAATAGCCGTGCCTACGGTCAAAGGCAAAGCAAGAAATGCTTTCATATTGGTAGACTTTGATTTTGTTTTTAAAACCGAAAAGTGTTTTGTTTTGGGGTTCGGGAGTGGTTAGAACTCTCGAATGTTGTTTGGCGGAAAGAGCCAACCAGGTGGAAAGAACCTGCTTTACATTTGTGGATGGAGTCACATGATTAACTTTGATCCTTTAAACTATTGGCGGATAGAGCCTTTATGTTAGTGATGGTGGATAGAACCTCACTACAATAATAAATAATTCAATTATTAAAAAGAGTTGTAAAATATGCTTTGTGAAATTTATTACTTAAGTATGATTTAATCAAATGTGGCTTTATGCAAATAAACCCTATTAAGCTTCCTTTGGAAAGCCCCTCATGATCATAATTCCCGACTTGCTGAGTACTTTTGTACTCACGTGCTACACCAACATTGTAATCATCAGAAATTTATCAAGATGCCGAAGAGGAGGAGGAGTTCTTCGAGGAGGATTGCCAGGAGGACTAGTTGCGTTCCTAGTCGTCGCCTGTGGCGTTGTGGCGTTCGCTCGTTGCTTTCTTTTGCTTCATTGTTTTGAGTGTCCTGGTCGTTGGACCGAGTATTGTAATAAGTGGCCATGTGGCCCATACTTGAATATTTACATTACAAGTTTCGTTATGTTCGGCAATGATGTATCACTGTGACTGTGTGTACTAGCTACTGATCTGGGACTAGTACGGAAATACACAGGAGATTCTGGATAGCTGATCCGGGGTCTCACACAACGAGCGCGGGAGGATGCGGGCCAAAGCGCGGGCGAGCTGGGTCGGGGAAATGAGTGAGGTAGGCTGGCCAGAACGGGCCAGAGAATTGGGTTTCGGCCCAATTTGATTTAAAGGATTTTTCCAAACCTTTCTAATTAAAATAATTCTAGAAAATAAATAAAGCCAAATAAAATCATGAAAAACCAGAAAAATTCTCAAAAATACTTTAAGATATTTTGAAATCAAATAAATTATTTCGAACATATTTCAATTTAAAATTTTGATTCAATTGATTTGCTTGCACCAAAAGGAATTTTTAAATTCAGGGAAAAATTTTGAAAATAAGGAAAATCTGAAATTGCTCAAATTTTGGAATGTTACAGCTTTTGTGCAAATCAATCATGTCCGTCAATTATAGACTTTGTGCGGTGCACGAAGTTGCATGAAAGCAACGCAAGGAGAATCCTACAGAGAAAGTTGCCAATGTGGTGAAAGGGAGGAAAGCCAGCAATTGTTGATGTAGCACCATGGGCGGACCAGAAGTTCTGGTCGAAAGATGAAAGCCCGATAGAGACATTGGAATGCTTATAGAGATATTTCTTTGAAATAAAAAGTGTCTTAGTTTCTTTTACTCTTACCAAAGTATATTTACATAAATTTTTTTTATTATTATATCTTTGGATAATGTGTCGTACTTTAGTCTATGATAGTAAATGAAATTGAAAATAGCTAAATCAGATTGGTATAGAAGAAAATGTTAATAAAAAACCATCTCAAAATTATAGAATAATATGTATTTAGAAATAAAATTTGAAAGCTGAACGATATATTCAGACACAGATGGAGTACCAAGTTACCAACTTAGGCCTTTGTAAGGACGAATGAATGAGGCGTCCATTTTTAGATATGTTAGGCATATTGGATTTTCTACGCAACATTTTCTCCAAATACTTTTTTTCGTCGTCGTCGTAGTAGTATTAGATAGATGATATACAATTAGCAAAGACAAACATATACCTTCAAACTAGTATATTAGCTTTGTTCTATATACTTTAAAACAAAGCAAGCTGTACTGCTTCTATGTTCTTCCAAAAAGTAAAAAACAGAAATTTTGTAGCATGTTAATCGTTTGATTTGCAACAACCGAATACACTGCTAGCAACAACTAGTGGCAGTAACTTCCATACGAAATGTCACTACCTGAATCATACAGTGTAAGCCAGCCCTGTGATCGAGGTGGTTAAAACCCAAACTAGTTCAAAATCTGTAAAATTGGGAGGTTTGCAAGAGACGGAGGAACAGAACCTGCCAAACGATTGTGACTTAGGTCGAGAGCGGCCACATCGATAAGCCTACCTAGCTCCGTTTGGATTTCTCCTGTCAGGATATTTCTTCCTAGCCCAAGCTTTGTTGAATTCCTAAGATCTTCAACTTCAGAAGTGATAGCGAAATGATGAGTACCGCAAGGCTCAAAAGATAGAGAAAAAGGAGGCCACGCGACGTACGTAAGAATCTTGTAGTGGAGCGCTAGACTTCCAAATTCCAGTCGTGGTGAACTGATCTTGGAGCGGCTACTCATGGTTTTACACAGGCGCACACGGTACGCCAACTTTATACACTTTTCAGAATCCGGGTAAAAGAGCGTGTTCTATACGATTTTCAACGTTGATTAGTTCAGACCGGAGCTTTAGCGTCGTAGATTCGTAGTATTCAGCCAACCAGCCTATTTAAGGGCCAACTGTTTTCTTATATGCATGTCACGATTACGCCAACTGACCGGTCTTAGTGCCAACAAGCATACACTAAGCATAAAGCATGACTTTATAGTAGTCAGCAGTGGCAGAGCCAGAAAATTCTAAAGAATGAAATAAACATCTACTGATGATTGATATTCAAAGTTCAGTATATAATAAGTACAATATGTAACACTTGTAACTTGCAAGGATTTATGAGTGAATCTCACCACTAATTATTTCACATGAGGCTATAATTGATATTTGCGAGTCCTCATGTTCTGAAAATGCTATAAAATATCTTTCATGACTATCTTTGTAAACACATCTAGCTCAATATCAGGGATGGAACTGGTACGGATATTTTCCGACCGACCGACCGACCGAATTGATTTGGATGATGATTTGGATAGTTTCACAGATATCCAGTTGATTTCTCGGATAAGGATATGGATACAGATAATTTACATGGATACGGATACGGATATGGAACACTGATTATCCGATATATACGGAATATTCGAGTTTTTGTTCGGATAATATCCGAATATGACATACGGATATTATCCGAATAACACGTTTCAGAATAACACATTAACAATTTAACATGTTTCACTGTTTCAGAAACTGGGGTCTGCATTGGATGACAAGATATAATGTGTTCATGTGTACTAGATGCTAATTTGGAGATATTTGGGTAAAGGTGGTACAGAAATTGGCAGGTGGCGTTTCAGGAGGGCTACTTAGGATTCAGCAGCATATGCCAGCTGCAAATCATTTGGTTCAATTATTGCAATGGGGTATATTGTTACTCACAGAGTCACATGTATGACAAGCTAGGGATAAAAAGGCAAAAAAAAAGACATACACATATATTTCTTTTGGAATTTTGAATTTAAATTTGGACCGATTTTGAAAAAAAAACTGAAATTGGATTTTAAAATATCCGACTAATATTATTCGTATCCATGTTGATTCCGATCCGTATTCGATCTGTATTCGTAACCGATATTATCCTGTATAATTCGTATTCGATTCTGTATTCGATACTATTCGTATTTGATTCTGTATTCGATAAAAAATACGGATACGGATATGAATAGGACGATATTCGACCGTATCCGATCCGATCACATCCCTACTCAATATAACAAAACCATGAGATCATTCAGTCAATCGTCACTTATCTTATTATGTAAATCTGTCTTGATAATCTTCATTTCCGAGAAAGCCCTTTCAACTGTAGCTGTGCCCACCGATAAAACAAATGCTAATTCAATCAGTCAATAAACCAATGGATAAACGACGTGCTTCTTTGTTTGAACCATTTTCACAGCAAGACTAGCAAGATCATCACAACTTGAGAATTCGTCTCTTCTCATATCAACAAGAAACAAGTGAAGTTGTTCTTCGAGAACCACACGATCAATTGCCGAGAAATCATCATAGTATATCTCTGAGAGTCGAATAAGACTGCCATGATCAAAGTTAGAAAATGAATCTCTCGAGTTTAAGCAAGCAATGCATTTCAGAAGCTCGGTAGAAGTTTCACTGAACCAACTATCTAACTTAGTAGCAAGTGAATCAATCACAACAAAAAATATTCAACATAATAATAATAATAATGATAAGTGACAAATTGCCTTTCGCGCCTCATATGACCTCTGGCATGCTTTCAATCTTCATATTTGGCACTAAAATTTCCGATGCAATACAGAACCTCTTTACTTCTTCCAACAAGGTTTCCCATCCATTTTCCCTAAATGTTTGCAGGCGAGCTTTCACACCAACAAGAAGCACTATTGCATTAATAATATTTTGATCCTTTTGTTGTAAGAGACATGACAAATCATTAGTCATACTTAATATTTCGATCATGAGATGCAAGATGAACACAAAGTCAAATGTTTTCATTGTTTCCATCAATCCATTTAATCCTTACAACAAAAGGATTTCCTACCTATAATGTGCACCAACCCTCCTGGCGCCTGGTCCTGCTGGGCCAACGACGCCGACCAGGGCCCAGGCCCACCTATGCCTCGGCCTGGGCTCCGCCTATGGTAGTCAGTCAACCATCCTATCTAAGTGGCCCTATAGCTGGAAGAGGGCATGTTATCGATGTGAAATGGATCCAAAGGGACTCCCAAGACATAATGGTTCGTGCATATTTTTTACAGAAACATGGAATCAAAGTTGGGAATTTACAGAAGCATGGAATCAAAGTTAGGAATAAAGTAGCGGCCGGGAAGATACAGGAACAAGGGGATCATTTCCAAAATTTTGCCCCGACAAGACTTACCCTATTTGCAAGATGGAACACCTATTGATATGGTCTTCAAGTGTTTTCTTACATGCATGTCGCTATTGCGCCAATTGACCGGTTTTAGTGCCAACAAGCTTGCACTAAGCATAAAGCATGGCTTTAGTGTCAGATTTGTAGTAGTCAGCAAACCAGCATATCTAAGTGGCCCTATAGGTGGAAGAGGACGCATTGCCGATGTGAAATGGATCCAGAGGGATCCCTAGACATAATAGTTCGTGTATATATTTTATAGAAACATAAAATCAAAATTGGAGATAAAGTAACCGAAAGACACAGAAATAAAGGGATCATTTCCAAAGTTTTGCCTAGGCAAGATATACCATATTTGCATGATGGAACACCTGTTGATATGGTCTTCAAGTGTTTTCGTATATGCATGTCACGATTACGCCAACTGACCGGTCTTAGTGCCAACAAGCTTGCACTATAAAGCATAAATCATGGCTTTAGCCTCATAGATTTATATTAGTCAGCCAACCAGTCAATCTAAGTGGCCCTATAGGTGGAAGCAAGGATCAAAATCTCGTATTTTGGCCAGGACGAGTTTCAAAATCTCGGCAGAATAAAAAAAATTGAAAAATTCAAATTGCTACAGTATTTTTGAATATATATATTTTTTTTGGCAAGATCTCGGCGAGATTTGGTGGTTTTTTGCCGGATTTTAATTTTTGTGCATTGTATTTGATTGGATTTAGGGTCAAGATCATCCACAAAAAAAGTTGACATGTTTTTGACTATTTTTTGGTCGGTTCAATTTGTTGGTTAGTCTTGAGAAGTATTGTTTGAATTTTTTAAAGTTAGGGATAAAGTAGCGACCGGGACGACACGCCACAAGGGGATCATTTCCAAAATTTTGTCTAGGCAAGATATACCCTATTTGCAAGATGAAATACCTGTTAATATGATCTTCAAGTATTTTCTTATATGCATGTCACTGTTACGCCAATTGACCGGTCTTAGCGCCGACAAGCTTGCACTAAGCATAAAGCATGGTGCACTAACTTGTAAGATGCCCCTCAAAAAGAAAACAAAAAACATGTCAAATGAAGGGCTGAAGGCACGGGCAGGGGTATGCGTCTATATGCGCGTGCCTTCGTGCATTTGAGATGGTGTGTTTGAGAGGTAGCAATTGTTGTTTCTTGTCTACTTTCAAGACGGGCAAGTTTACCCAGCAATCTGTTGTTACAAATGTTTACAACTTGGGCCATCAATGTATATAAAAGTATTTAGAATGGCCACATGAATTTGAGCGTGATTAAGAGATGAAGCATAGAGGCAGCTTTGTGACGGACCGCCTTTTTAGGGGCAGTGCGAAACTCACAACAGTTACCCAGGAAGACTAACTGTTGGAAAACAAGAGTACAATTGCCTGACAAAAGCAGCTTTCAACACTTTTTATTCAATATAGTTGGTCTAACGACCGGATTTTACAAGGGAAGCATCCAAGCTTCTAGACTTACACTACCAAAAGAGAGAAACCACAGGCAGGGCCTGAGCGAAGACAAAGACCTAGAACCAGACTAAATCGCCATCTACGATCTCCTGGAAGGCGCCAACATCTTCGAACTCTGAAAGGGGCGGGGTTTTGCAAGGGTGAGTACGGGAGTACTCAACAAGTCGTACGGAACCACTGAATACTATATGTAGGGGTAATCAAGGGATGGCAATAGGGTTTAGTATCTGGATGCAGTTTTGTTTCACAATTCATTTTACATTTGAAGCACAAACTAATAAATAAGTAATTTGAATTTCACAAGTTCAACAACACTTAACCACAATTATCCAAATTACAAACAGTAACTTGAGCTTAGTTACGGGTATCAACCCCGATTCCAACTTAACTTCATTTACCGGAAGTACGGCGTAATCGATTACAATTAAGATTAACTCTGCAGAGCGGCTCAACTTTACCCACAAGATATCTATAACCTTTATGCCAATCGCGAGTTTCATGCAACTTAAATGCATGTGGCCCAGTTTAGATTATCACAGCATTTCGTTTAATCACTCCTGTCCTTTAGTTGTTTACCGATAGTACCGCTACCTTGGACTCAGGGTCCCCATTAGCGTCTACCGTTGTGAGAACCAAGAATGTCACTCTGGACCATTCCCGTTCCACCCCTCCGGTCCATTTCCCTGCCGGGAAAGCCCGGTCCCCATTCTCTCCAGAGAATGGTAGCCACCAAGACAGTCCAATTATTATCTGGGAATGATTAACTTAATGAGCCGGAAGTGTCGGATACGGGTCCACCGACGATCCGACTGTGGTTGGCGGGAACTAAGTTATTTACTTTGCTCAAGGGATTATTAACCTTACACTTTTGCCAAAGACCAAGCCTTCATCCACAAACCCATTCCGGTACTCGCGATGCATTACGAACTCAACCAAGGCATTAATCACCAGTCGGGGATCGGAATCTCATCCACTCCGGGATTAATCCGATACTGTCCCCCTAACTGTAGCACTTTTATAAACAATCCGAATCGGAGATTCGGCAGCATTTTCTTTAAATCCAGGTTTTAAACTAACCTAGCAGTATAATCTAACCTATTCATGGCAATAAGCAATTAACTAGGGTTCCAAGGATTAATAGGGTTTCAATTATTTCAAGGAGGTTCTATGAGCAATTCGGTATTACCTAATTATCATGTCATTCTAAAATACCGGATTTCCATAATTCAAATACAGTAAAATAATGCGATATAAAATAATTACTACTATAGCATGGCATGATGGGATCAACATGATCAAAGGGTGTACGGCTTGCCTTGCGCGGCAGCTGGATCGGACGAGTCGTCGAGGAAGTAGTCGTACTGTGCTCCCGTCTGGTCCAACGTCTGCTCCGGGAACTGCTCCGACTCCAGGGACTGCTCCGGCTCCACTGGCGTCTCAACGGTCGAATCTAGCGCGAAAAGACAACCAACATAAATAAACGACAAAACAATAACCGAAAATCAGCGGAAGCGAAGCGGAAAAGCGGAACCGAGAGTCGGAAGAGAACGGAGGCGGCGGGATTTGAGGAATTTTTGGGGTTCGGATCGGGAGCGGACAGCATTTCTGGACTCGAGGGATCGAAAGCAGTTCGGGAAAAGTATTTGGTGGAGCTACGGGATTTTCGGGATTTTTACGGATTTTAGGCTATTTTGGAATTAAAGCGATATTTGAAATTAATAATTAAATTAAAAATCCGAAAATCGCTTCCTCTGTTCGAGGCGGAGCCCAGGCGGCTCAGGTGGAATGGGCGAACGCCCATCAAGTGGCCAGAAGCGAGAGAGTGGCTGGCTCGGCCCAGCCAAGCCGAGAGGCGGGAGGCCCGCAGCAGGAGGGAAGTGGCCGACGGTGGGGTCACCCGTCAGGTGAAGCGCTACAGAGGAGTTAGGGTTAGAGGCGGCGAAGGGCGGCGGCGCGGCATTGTGGCTGGCCGGGCGAAGCGAGAGGGCAAGGGAGAGAGAGCTCAGGGACGAGGCGAGGTGAGTTAGGAAAAGCGGGGAGGATCGGCTTTTATAGGGCAAAGCGAGGCGGCCGGAGGCGAGGCGACGCAGGCGGTAGTGGCCATGGCTGTATGGCTGTGGTGAGTCAGAGAGGAGGGCGGCCAGGCGCCTGGCGTGCGCAGTCAGGCGATCGGCCAACCTGGGCGGCGACAATGGCGGAGCAGCAACGGCGGCTGGCGCAGCCGAGGCGTGAGCGGCAGCAGCGCTGGCTGCCGGGGCGACAAGCAGGCAGCAGCGAAAGCGAGCAGCGAGCCAAGGAAGAAGCGAGCCGCGGGAAGGCGAGCGAAGCGGGCCAGAGAGAAGCAGTAGGAGGCCCACGAGGCAAGGAAAACGGCCCAACAAGGTTTTGAACTTCAAACTCGATTTCGATTTTCCAAAATCCAAATCAAAAGCAAATTCAACCAAAAAGCAACTAAATTCATTTTGAGTTTGAGGGTTGTTTCAACCTACCCCACTTAAAATGGAATCTCGTCCCCGAGATTCATTTCGCCTGGGAAAATAGGTTGGGAAAATTCTGCTGCAATTCCGATTCCTTCTCCCAAGTAGTTTCCTCGAGTGTATGATTCTTCCATAGCACTCGGCAGATCCTGACATTCTTGAACTTGAGTTCCCTTTCCATAGTTTCCACAATCCTGACTGGTTCCTCACGATATGTCAAATCTTCTTTCAAGTCTATCCCTTTCAACTGTACTTGCTCGGCCGGTGACGGAGGCATTTCCTCAAGCCCAGGACACATGGAAGACATTGTGTACCCTTGACAACTCTGGACTTAAGCGTAACTTGTAGGCTACTTCTCCAGTGCATCGATCCACGGGGTATGGTCCAACATACCTCGGAGCTAACTTCCTTTTATACGAAACGGCGAGCAGGGCTTGAAGGGTGTCACTTCGAGATAAGCGAAGTCTCAACATGATAGCTTATATCTTTTCTCCTTGTATCCGCATAACTCTTACCTGCTCACGGACTTGAGTACATTCTCAGATTCTTCCTTATGATCCTCACATGAGCTTACGCATCATGAACTAGTGAGGTCCAAAAAGGCTGTTTCTTTCCGATTCTGTCCAATTTAATGGGGTTCTACACTTTCTTCCATACAAGGCTTCAAAGGGTGACATGTCGGTGGCTTGGTAGGCTGTTATTGTGCGAGAACTCCGCAAATGGCAAACACTTGGCCCATGAGGCTCCATATGCTAGAGCGCAGGCTCTCAACATATCCTCTAGTATCTGGTTGACTCTTTCTGTCTGACCATCTGTCTGAGGGTGATAGGCCGTACTAAAATTTAAGTCTGTACCCATCGCTTCATGTAGACTCTTCCAGAACTTTGAAATAAACTGGGCTCCACGATCTGACACGATCTTCTTAGGGATTCCATGTAATCTGACAATCTGGGTCGGTACAATTCGCCAACTTGTCTCTTCCAACGATGCTTTATAGGGATGAAATGGGCTACTTTGGTCGATCTATCAATGATTACCAGATAGCATCATGTCCTTCTTGAGTCTTGGGAAAACCGGTGACAAAGTCCATTCCAATCTCTTCCCACTTCCATTACGGCCTTTGGAAGGGGTTGCAGCAATCTGCCGTCTTACGGTGGTCTATCTTGACTTTCCGACACACGTCACAACACACCACGTGTTCGGCTATCTCTTTCTTCATTCCATTCCACAGTACTCCTTCTTCAAGTCTTGGTACATCTTTGTCTTTGCCAGGATGTATTGAGAATTGTGGCGAGTGAGCCTCTGTCAAAATCAATCCTCTTATATCCTTGTCCTTGAATGCATACACGATCGCGGAATCGTAATATGCCTTGCTTGTCTTCCGAGAACTACGAGGACTAACTTCCTTCATCAACTTCTGTATTCAGTATCTCCTCATCATCTGTGAAATTTGCTTTGATCTGCTTGAGAAGTTATTTGTATTTCTAGGAAACATCTTGATCCTTCGACACTATCTGCGAGTTCAATTCTGTGCCGACTTCAGGTGGGAGAGATAGTCTCAACTTGAGCTAAGTGATGGCATGCTTTTCGGCTCAAAGCGTCTGCTACCACATTAGCTTTTCTGGATGATAAAGGATCTCTAGGTCATAATCCTTAATCAACTCCAACCATCTTCTTTGTCTCATGTTCAGATTGAAATTTGGGTGAACACGTGCTTGAGGCTCTTGTGGTGCAGAAAACACTTCTAGCGGTTCCCCAGCAGGTAATGTCTCCAAATCTTCAATGCGTGCACTCTTGAGGCTAGCTCGAGATCATGGGTCGGGTAATTCTCCTCATGCGGTCTGAGTTGTCGCGATGCATACATAACCACTTTTCCTTCTTGCATTAACACACATCCCAATCCTCTCTTGAAGCATCACGGTAGATCTGGAAATCTTTATCAGGATCGGGAGAGTGAGCGGAGTGCGAGGTTAACTTGGTCTTCAACTCTTGGAAACTTTTCTCACACTTCTCAGTCCAAACGTAGGGGCTGTCCTTTTTGAGAAGCTGAGTCATCGGTTTAGCTATCTTGGAGAATCCTTCGATGAATCTTACGTAGTATCTGCCAAAGCGAGAAAACTTTTGACTTACGGCAGCGACACAGGCCGTTTCCATTCCAACACTGTCCTGATCTTCTCGGGATCCATCTTCACGCCATCCTTGGTGATGATGTGTCCTAGGAAAGCGATTTCATCCAACCAGAAATCACACTTAGAGAATTTTGCATATAGCTGATGTTCTCTAAGCCTTCCCAGAATTAAGTGTAGATGCTCCTTGTGATCTTCTTCTGTCTGGGAGTAAATGAGTATATCATCTATGAATACCACGATGAACTTGTCCAAGAACTCCATGCATACTTGGTTCATCAGGTTCATAAAGTAGGCCGGGGCATTTGTGAGTCCAAATGGCACCACGGTGAACTCATATAATCCGTACCGAGTAGCAAATGCTGTCTTTTCTCTGTCTTGTTCTCTGACCTTCAACTGATGGTATCCTGTCCTCAGATCTATCTTCGAAAAGATCTTGGCTCCTTTCAACTGATCGAACAGGTCATCTATCAGGAGTACTTGGTACTTGTTCTTGATCGTCGCATCATTCGAGGGCTCTGTAGTCTATCACGAGTCTCTTACTTCCATCTTTCTTTACGGCAAATACAACCTGCGCGGACCAAGGTGATATACTTGGCCGTACAAATCCTTTGTCCAGCAATTCATCCAATTGCTTCTTCAGTTCCTTTAACTCCAAAGGCGACATTGGACGGGATCGCTTGTGGATAGGAGCTGTTCCAGGAACTAACTCTATTGCCAGTTCTATGCCTCTGTTCGGAGGTTTCCCTGGTAACTCTTCTGGAAATACCTCGGGGTACTCCCGAACTACGGGTATGCTGTCTAATCCACGGGCAACTGTATTGATGATGCTCTGACTTCTCTTGATCAACCTTGGATCATTCTGAACTGTCACTTTCTGACCATAACCATTCCTGAGTGTCACTGTTTTCTGCGCACAATCCAACTGAGCATGGTGTCTAGATAACCAGTTCATTCCCAATATGACATCTAGACCATCCATCTCTAACAACAACAGGTTGGCTCTGAACTCAACTCCTTGGATTTCTATCCTCAGATTACTGCAGCTGAATCTTGCCATCAACCGACTTCCAGGGGTGTGGAAAACACAGGGAGAGGGCAAGGGAGAATAGGGCAACCCACTTTTGCATAAAAGCCAAAGAAATGAGCGAATGGGTCGCTTTGGATCAAAAGGGTTAAGGCCAACTTGGTTTGGACGGGAAACTTCCCAACGATAACATCCGTTGCTTCGGCTGCTTCTGCTGCTGACACATGGTTGATTCTGCCTTGAGGGTTCCTGGGTGGGTTGGTTCCGCGGTTGTTGGAATATCCTCGGTCTTATTTGGTGCCCTCAAATAACCTTGATGGAAATGGTGAGGTTGACGAGTCTTTGGTGTCTGTTGGCGGAAGTGGCGCTGAGCTTTGCCACATCACTCGGCAAGTCCTTCTTGAACCTTCTTGCTGAAGTGTCGGGCTGTCGAAATGGAAGCAGAGCTGAACCTTTCTTGGGACACACATTAGAGTAATGGTTCCCGTTGCGAGGTAAAGCATCGAACATTCCCGGGTGAGCATTGGGCGGAGCAGTCGGGATCCTCCCCTGCTTGTCTCTTGTTTGGAACATTGGGGTTAAAGGTATAGGTCCTTCCCTTGAAGCCGACTTGCTGTGACATTCTCTGTTCTTTGTGCCTTTCTCTTTCTAGTATCCTCCAGGTCATTCCTTGTCTCTTGACACAATCAGTCTATCTACCATGGTGAGAAATCCTTGAACTCTCTTGATGAGATATGGAACTTGAGGTTCTTCTGATCCTTCATAGAATCTTTCTATCTTCTTTTCCTCTGTGTCTACTTCTCTGGGTGCATAAGCGAGAAAGGTTGTTGAAGTGGTGCGGGTATTCCATCTGATCCTTCCTCCTTGATGGAGAGACAGAAATTCCCTCCGCTTGGAAGCCATCAAGCCTGCTGGAATGTGAGTCTTCCGGAAAGCTTCTTCGAACATCTGCCACGAAATCTCTTGTCCTACCTTCAGAGTCTGAAAGTTGACCCACCATGCTGCTGCTTGTCCTTGCGGTGGTGAGAGAGCATAGAGCACTTTCTCCTTCTCGATTACAGCACGCGGTATCGACTTCATTTGGATAACCGTGAGCCAATCATCTGCTGATAACGGCTCAGTTGACATGGAGAAAATAGGGGGCCGGGTCTTTTGGAAGTCAGACCAGTGTGACCCACCTAATAACCCATCATGTCCAAAGTTGTTTCCTGGGGGAGTCATCTGGGGTCTTGCGGCAAGCTGTGCCATCATCATCTCAATCATCTGATTCTGCCTCTGTTCTGACTGGTATCTGTTCCTTTCTATATCTGCGATGCTTGAGCTATGTTAAGCTGGATTCTTTGGTGGAGTGCGCCTCATTCCGTAACCTTGGTGTTGTGATCCTTCACCTTGATCCATCTTGACTATCTTTTAGGTCTTGCTGCGGGGTTTTGGGCAAGCGGAAGATAAGTAAGATTTAGACAGGCGAGAGAGATAGAATAGGTGAGGCGAGGCGAAATGGGAAAGAATTAGTGGAATTAGGCCGAAGGTATAAAGATAATAGAGCAAACAACATCTGAGAGATAGGAAACTTAATTTTCTTGACACATAGATTGTTTACAATACCGTCATACTAAGGTAAGAAACAACCTATTTTACATTACAAAGACTACTCAAAAGGGTAAAGCCAACTTCTAGGACTAACGCCCTATTCTAAAATGGAATCTTCAATCGTAAATCGGAGATGTAGATGATGCGCTCCTCTGGATCTTCTTCCACATCTTACGCCATGGGCCAGTCGGTCTGGCGACGGACCATCCACGGACATCTCTTCTCAGGGCTCGTCTTTGGGCTGCGGTGGTCTATTTCTTCCACGAAGCTCGTCGATCTCCATCCAGGCATTGCTCAACTGTCGCTGAAGATCATCCCGCTCGAGGAGAAGGGTAGTGTACAGGAAATCCTTGTTGACAAGGAGCTCCGCAGCTTCCTCGACACGCGGATCTGCCTCGTCCTCTGGAACAGAGACGATCACTGTGCCGGGGGCATCCCCCTTCATGGGGATCAACTGAAATCGACTGTGGTCGAACTCAGCGGCGAAGAGGCAGCAGTGCTTCAACGCCCGGCAGGCGAGTCTGAATAGCGTCGACTCGTGGGCGCGGTGCCCTTGGAAATGACGCGGAATATCTGGATTATTTGGCGGGGATCCAGATTGAACCAGGCTCTCCACTCAACGGACGACACCCTGGAAAAGCTCCCCGTGTGGAAAGCGGGATCTCAATCGATCAGCTCCAACATCTTTGTAGCATTCTCCACAATGATCAGCCCATCCTTCGGGAACCTCGGGAAGTGGGTAGGCGTGGTGCACCATCTGCCAAAACGAGAATCTTTTAAGTCGAGCAGCGGAAAGGTTTTAAGTGAGTTTGAAGGAGAGAAAAGAATTTTTAAGGAAAAGGTGGGAGCAGAGAGAGGGAGAAACAGGATTATAAGGATAATACTTACGGTTTTGAAACTCATTTTGTAGTTTGAAATAATCTTTGAAAAAAGACTCCTTAAGCCAACTTAGGTCTCGATCCTACGGTCAAGCCTAGGCTCGATACCACTTGTGACGGACCGCCTTTTTAGAGGCGATCTGAAACTCACTTGATTACCAGGAAGACTAAGCTGTTGGAAAACAAGAGTACAATTGCACGACAAAAGCGGCTTTCAACACTTTTTATTCAATATAGTTGGTCTAACGGCCGGATTTTACAAGGAAGCATCCAAGCTTCTAGACTTACACTACCAAAGAGAGAAACCACAGGCGGGGCCTGGCGAAGACAAAGACCTAGAACCCGGACTAAATCGCCATCTACGATCTCTGGAAGGCGCCAACATCTTGAACTCTGAAAGGCGGGGTTTTGCAAGGGTGAGTGCGGGAGTACTCAACAAGTCGTACGGAACCACTGAATACTATATGTAGGGGTAATCAAGGGATGGCAATAGGGTTTAGTATCTGGATGCAGTTTTGTTTCACAATTCATTTTACATTTGAAGCACAAACTAATAAATAAGTAATTTGAATTTCACAAGTTCAACAACACTTAACCACAATTATCCAAATTACAAACAGTAACTTGAGCTTAGTTACGGGTATCAACCCCGATTCCAACTTAACTTCATTTCTAGATGCAGCGTAATCGATTACAATTAAGATTAACTCTGCAGAGCGGCTCAACTTTACCCACAAGATATCTATAACCTTTATGCCAATCGCGAGTTTCATGCAACTTAAATGCATGTGGCCCAGTTTAGATTATCACAGCATTTCGTTTAATCATTCCTGTCCTTTAGTTGTTTACCGATAGTACCGCTACCTTGGACTCAGGGTCCCCATTAGCGTCTACCGTTGTGAGAACCAAGAATGTCACTCTGGACCATTCCCGTTCCACCCCTCCGGTCCATTTCCCTGCCGGGAAAGCCCGGTCCCCATTCTCTCCAGAGAATGGTAGCCACCAAGACAGTCCAATTATTATCTCAGGAATGATTAACTTAATGAGCCGTGTCGGATACGGGTCCACCGACCAGTCCGACCTGTGGTTGAGAGGTAAATAAGTTCTGTACTTTGCTCACGTGGATTATTAACCTTACACTTTTGCCAAAGACCAAGCCTTCATCCACAAACCCATTAGGTACTCGCGATCGCCACTACATCAACCAAGGCATTAATCACCAGTCGGGGATCGGAATCTCATCCACTCCGGGATTAATCCGATACTGTCCCCCTAACTGTAGCACTTTTATAAACAATCCGAATCGGAGATTCGGCAGCATTTTCTTTAAATCCAGGTTTTAAACTAACCTAGCAGTATAATCTAACCTATTCATGGCAATAAGCAATTAACTAGGGTTCCAAGGATTAATAGGGTTTCAATTATTTCAAGGAGGTTCTATGAGCAATTCGGTATTACCTAATTATCATGTCATTCTAAAATACCGGATTTCCATAATTCAAATACAGTAAAATAACGCGATATAAAATAATTACTACTATAGCATGGCATGATGGGATCAACATGATCAAAGGGTGTACGGCTTGCCTTGCGCGGCAGCTGGATCGGACGAGTCGTCGAGGAAGTAGTAAATCTTGTGCTCCGTCTGGTCCAACGCGTCTGCTCAGGGAGCTGCTCGACTCGAGGGGACTGCTCCGGCTCCACTGGCGTCTCAACGGTCGAATCTAACGCGAAAAGACAACCAACATAAATAAACGACAAAACAATAACCGAAAATCGAAAACGGAAACAGAAACGGAAAACCGGAACCGAGTCGGAAGAGAACGGAGGGCGAAACTGGGATTTGAGGAATTTCTGGGGTTCGGATCTGGGAACGGACAGCATTTCTGGACTCAGGGGATCGAAACGGTTCGGGAAAAGTATTTGGTGGAGCTCTGGGATTTTCCGGGATTTTTCTGGATTTTCTGGGCTATTTTTGGAATTAAAACGATATTTCGGAAATTAATAATTAAATTAAAAATCCGAAAATCGCTTCTACTGTTCCGGGCGGAACTGGGCCGGCTCGGGTGGAATGGGCGAGCCAGGGGCGAAGAAGCGGCGAGGAGAGGCCGTGGGCTCGCCCAAGCCGGCGGCGGGCGGCGAGGCACGCAGGCGAGGCAAGGGAGAAGTGGCGGGTGGGGTCACCGTCAGTGAAGTGACCACGGAGGAGTTAGGAGTTAGAGCGGCGAAGCGGGGCGGCGGCGCCTGGCGGCCGAGCCAGGGCGGAGAGGGGGAGAGAGAGGAGCTCAGGACGAGGAGGCGGGAGTGAGTTAGGAAAGCGGGGAGGGATCGGCTTTTATAGGGCAAGGCGGGAGCAAAGCGGCGGAGGCGAGGCGACGCGGCGGCGCGCGCGCGCGAGGCGGCGGGCCGGGCGTGGTCGGGAGACCGGAGCCGAGGAGGCGGCGGCGGCACGAGGCGTGGCGCGATCGAGCGACCAGCAAGACGGGCCAGCGACAGCGGCGGGAGCAGGCACGGCGCGCGAAAGGCCGAGGCGAGGGCGGCGGCCAGCTGGTCGGCGGCGGCACGGCGAGGCCGAAGCGAGCAGGCCGGCAGTTAAGGAGGCGAGCCGCACGGCCGGGCGGAAGCGAGCAGCGGCCGAGAGGAAACGGGCCGGGAGGCCCACGAGGCAAGGAAAACGGCCCAACAAGGTTTTGAACTTCAAACTCGATTTCGATTTTCCAAAATCCAAATCAAAAGCAAATTCAACCAAAAAGCAACTAAATTCATTTTGAGTTTGAGGGTTGTTTCAAGCTTCCTTTCAGCAATTAGAATATTTTCACAAGGGGTAAATAAGTGCAATAAGTCACAATCTATTGATAATATCGCATTGTGAAAACAATGTTTTCTGATGAAATAGACTACCGCAGATAAGTAATCCTAGGCAACTACGAGACAACCCCATGTGTTAGCGATGGAATTGAAGCTAGCTCCCACCAAAACGAAGCCTTCGCTGAGCTATACATTACAAAGTCACATGAGCCTGCGTAGGGAGCATTGCTTGATGAGTCCAGAATGTATTGCACTACTACACCAATTCCTCTACAGCAGCCGAGGTTCAATTAAGGCTAAAAACGCCACGAAGAATCCACCATCATTTGTGTCGAAATCACAAATGTAGTGTGCAAAACACCACCGGTTCCTAAGGTGTCCAACAGATTGTTTGAGCGCTCTGCTTCAGCTTTGAGACTTTCCTGGCTTGTCCAATAGAATCATTGAACTACAGATGGCATCGGTTACTAAGTTAATGTAGGTGATCATGGTTTCTGATGCATCGTTGGTTGGTCCTGCAATTTGTTTGAGCTTTCTTGTTCAGCTTTCGGAGAACCTGGCTCGTCTATGGCCATCAAATTTGCATCAATAGGCTACAGATGACAATAACCGAACAAGAAAATGCAGCTTTGGTTTAGTGTATGGTCTAGAACAGTACGATGTGCATGTCTACTGGAGTTCTTGCATGATTCTATGTTCACATAAATAAAAGAAAACTTACAAGGGTTTGTTTCGCGGAACCAACTCCATCAGACACATGTTCTGTGCCCCTCACATATTCCGCGGATCCTTTACTACCATCCTGCAGCATACAAATAAGGAACAGGAATATTACCAACAGAAAATAAGACAGTATCTATAAAAAGTTCAGATAAGTTGGTACATGATAACATGAATGATGCTCCTGCTTAAATTGCACCAACAAGGAAGTGCCTTCTCAGTAAAATTGATAATACATAATTTTGATAAGCCCACAGAAAGATAGGAGTCGATATACACATGTCCACACAGAAATTGCTAAATTACATTAACATAACCAGGCAGGTAGCATTTTTCATAATAAAATAACACTTGTCAAATAGAACCACCATTACAACTATTTCCAATATAAAATGCAACAACATGCATGAGAACAATTGAGAATTTTAACTTGCCAAAAAACAACTATCAATCTCAAGCATCACACCCAAGGTTTCAAATTTCCTTTTCACACTATGTATATCAGAGGGAACCGAAATCCGAACAAAATTCAAAATCAAAATTTTTTGGACTGGGATTTTAGAGATTGTGGCCAAAAATCCAAAATTTCTCCTAAAATCTCGGCAAATTTCAACCAAATGAAAAATAATTCAAACGGCTTTAGAAAATTTTGAAAATTTTTGTGGATGGTCCTGATGCATCACTAATGTTTCCATAAAATTTTCAGATGATAATCAAGCCTAAGAAATTTTTAAAAATTCTTACAGTGCTCTATCCTGATAAAAACTAAGTACATGCATGCTAGCTATATAAAATGAATCTATTGCCACCAAGATTTCAACTCGGGGTCTAGCTCAGTCAGTAGAGTGTGTGTCAGTTAAGCCTTCTAGTCGTGGGTCTGAAACTCCGAATCCTAGCCTTGACCTTTTTTTCCACTCCGGTTTTCATTTGCATACTAGCTATATATATATATATAATCCGTTGTGCCACCCTTTCATAATGGTTATACTCCGATAACCTTTCATTATGCACGTACGTAAGCCCCCATCGGATTTGATTTTGTGGCATACATTATGAGCGTGTTACAGCATCAAGAATGATTAGGGATGGCAATCGCGTGGGTACCTCCGGGTATCACCGCTTCATACCCAAACCCAAACAAAGTGTCACCCATCCAAACCCATTAAGCTTCACGGGCACAAATCTGTACCCATGCCCAAACCCAATGGGTACTTGATACCCAATGGGTACTTATGTGTATCTATAGCAACAAACAAATATGCCTAGTCGTAGTCGCCGTAGCCACCGGAGGGGGAGGGTATGACACAACCGAAGGTGGAACCGGGGAAAGGGAAGCGGAGAGGGCAACCATACCTGGTTGGAGGGGGAAGGGAGGGACCCATCAGCGCTACGTAGTCACGCAGGCACGACGGTGGGATCGGCCTTCCCACTGGTAGCACCACCATGCGGATGACCGACCCCTAGGGAGGGAGCCAAAGGGAGCTGAGCCACCGAGGTGGGGGTGATGGGGGCCATGGGGGCGAGGAGGTGAAGAAGGTGGGGGATGGGGCCAAAGGGAGAGGCGGTGACGGGAGGGAGAGCTGACTACCGAGAGGGAGGGGTGCGCGAGGGATTGCTGCGGGGGATTTCGAAGGAAGCGAGAAGATTGTGGCGGCAAATTAGTGAGTTAGTGTTTTGATTTTTTAATATATATATATATATATATATATATATATATATATATATATATATATATATATATATATATATAATGGGACCGTTTGTCATAGGATACCCATCGGGTACCCATGTGTACAAACTGATACCCACACCCATCATGTGACCTTATCAGGTACCCAAACCCGAAAACCCATGGATTTAAAATGCTACTCATACCCATCCTTATCGGGTCGGGTACCCATGGATACCCAAACCCATGGGTAAAACTGCCATCCCTAAGAGTGATGCAGATGAATTTCACAAAGAGGACTGAAATATCAACGACAAAACAACCATGACAAGAGGACCAAAATATTTTAGCTTCTGTATGTATGAACGTGAAGTATAGTGGCTAAAATTAAGGCTTCATGTTTGAACTTAACCTGCTTTATCTATAGGAATGTAATGAGCTGCGCATCTACTAGCTAGATACCTATCCAAATTGAGGTTTCTGAAATCCCCAAATTTTGTTTTCACTATCAAGCACCAGATAGCTATGTGCATCCACTAGATAGCTATCAAAATTTTGTTTTCACTTTCAGGTGGCCTTTCCCCCACCATAAATTAAAAAAAAAAGAGAGAGAGAACATGGAGAGGATAACAGCCATAATAACAACACAAGCTCCAAACAGTGCTACCTAGTACCTTATTCAAAGGCCATAAGTAACAAACACCAAAAGATGGCAGGCGTGCTTGTCGGATCCAAAGGTAACACTTCTGAACCATATGTGTATCTCACACTGATCCAAGATTATGGTAGCGTACACAGTAATAAAGTTGATAACACAACTTATCAAATGTACCTTTATTCATTAACTATCAGTCTTTTACAATATGAATGGCACACAGGACAAATAGAAGTAAAGCAGCTGAAATAAAATAAACTGAACTAAATCCCAGTAGAATTGCCACTAGCAATCGACTAGGGTAGTGATCCTAATTATTATGGTCCTCACCATCGTAGACATATTCTTCCTCAAAAAAACAACAATAAAGTAATGGTGAGCACTAAAAGTACTCAGCAAGTCGCACAGGAAATGCAATATTAATGCAAGGATAACAAAGGAAGGCATGATATGGTTATTTTGAGCGTAAAGCAATAATTGACATATAATAAGCAATTTCGAAGGCATAATTGATAGAAAAACTTAGTTTTAAAACAATTTTCAACATGATATAAAACCCGAAGCTTAATCACAATCTCTCTAGATGGAACCCCTTCCATGTATAAATCATTTTTCTTTTCTGAAATCACTTTTGGAAAAATCGGTCTAATCTGCAAAAGGCCAGAACCATAACGAAAACACCTCAACCATTTCTCACCCAGTCTAAATCACATCTTCACCTTCTTTTGCACAATATCACCTTTTCCATAACATTCCATGACACATGAATACCAATGAATAATCCTATTTCAAAGAAATCTTTGTTTGGCCCAAATTTCCAAAAATATCCTAAATACATGTCTAAGCATGTATAAGCCAATTCCTAAATATTTTGATAATCATCATATAACCATAAGTATAATCCTAGGGTGACAATGGCACAAGGGATTCAATCATCAAATATGGCATTAACAATCAAGGCATAACTATTAAATTTAAAACTGGGATTGGAATACATTTATAGAAATTATGCATGAATAATTTAAATCAAAATAATATTTCAGAACTGGGTTTAACATGATCAATGATGTGTAACTTGCCATGGAAAAACACTTGCTCTAGAACTGGACCTTAATCTTGAGTCCACGCTTCACTCTCGTATACTTCTGGTACTTCAACGTCTATGTAAAACGAGAAATGAACACCAAATAAATACAAACTAGAGAGCAAACAAACTTCAAAAATCAATAAAATTCACTATTAAATAGATCTTAATTTTATAATTTTTTAGAAACTAGAATCACCTCAATCGGAGCTCGTATGAGTGAGAACGGGCTCACAAAAGTTTGAAATAAAAGAAAACAAATACATAAAAGAAAAAACCCTAATTTAATGAATTATTTTTATAATGAAAGTTCTATTTATTATGTACTACTGACGTCACTGCTAATATTAAATTCGACTGAATAGCTTTTCTAAAGAAAATTCTATTTATGACTTCATGCTAACATCAACAACACTAATTAACCAAATTAAAATAAATCTATTACGTTGACAGGTGGGACCATGGATCTATGGACCCGGTCCTCGGAACGAGACTAGTCTACTGGACTTGGTCCACGGGGATTTGACCAAAAATGAGCTGACGCAAGCGCTGACGCACAGCAACACGCATCGAGATGCGGGCGTGACACGCAGTGCACATATGACGATCATCGTTTAATCCTACGGTTAAGGTTACGGCTAGTGAGCATGGTGATGGCGCGACGCTGAAGAGGGAGAAGACGACACGGGAGATGACGCTTCCTCAACGGATTTGCTTCGGAACTGCATGGATCTGGAAGAGCATGACCTTGCGAACTCGGCAATGCCCTCGGCTGTGGTGGAGATGCGGCGGACGGCGAGATCCGAGCGGAGCAAGGTGCTTCGGCGGCAACGCTTCAAGGAACTTCGGTGAGCTCTCATGGCCCGACAACGGCAACTATGGTGACGAGACCTAGGGCTAAGGGTGCAACGTGAGATAGAGAACACGACACAGTGGTCGACTGGTATTTATTGGGCCTTGGGAGGCATGTTCGATGTGGAATCTGCGACAGGATCGGCACGGCGACAAGTTATGTTCGGATGCACGGCGGAGCATCACGGCCGAACTCGTGGCGCACATTGGACTGCTTATAGCGCAAGCACTACAAGGCGCAGTTTCGCGCTTCAGATCAACATCCAATGGCCAAAGATTGATGGGGCTAGGGCTTTCGCGCAGCGCGGGGCTGCGAGCGGGGTTTGGGCTGGCCTAATGGGTTTCGGCCGATTAACTCGAATCCTATTTTCAGACTTTTATCAGTTAATTTAACTCCAAAAATTCCTTAAAACCAAAATAAATAGCAAATGTATCAGAAAAATTCCATAAAAATTTTGGAAAATATTTTGAGACATTTTTTAACTAAAATAAAATATTTTAAACAAAATTTTATTTAAACTTTGCACAAATTTAAATAACTTATTCAAAAGGTTTAATGCACAAGTAATATTTAAAATACAAATAAATTCAAAAAAATTCACAAATAAATAATAATACAAAAATTAAAATTTTAGGATGTTACAATGCCTAAGTCATTTACTTACGTAAGCTTATTACCGGATAAAGCTTCAACAAAATAATTGCACTTCATGAAACAAGTAAAACCATTAAAAGATACAATTTTAGGATGTTACAATGCAGACAGTTGACTGCTGCAAGAGGACTTTATATAGTTCTCCGGTTTCTGGAGGCACATGGGAAGAAAACGCGAAGTGCGTGTAGTCAGTCCACTCCACTCCACCGGTGTTTTTCCTTTGACCAGTGCAAAAACCCGAGAGGGGCCCGGTGGACAGCTAACTAAGGCACCAAGACCATATCTCAAAGATCCATGAAGCCACCAATCACAAAAGGAGATCCATTATTTCTGAATTCTGATGGCAGAGTTGGCGTTGCATGCTGATGTTGACGCCCCGGGGCTGATTGTTTTTATTTTTTATTTTCAAAATTGTAACCATGTTTGCCTACGATTGTGCTTAAGAGAGTTCTCGTCGATAGAACTCTTGCCCTCAGCTGCCCCTCTCGGTCCGAAATCTCGAATGCCAAACTGGCTGTACTAATCAACTGCAGTTTGCCAATAAAGGAGCTTTATATTAGAATTGACTAGGATAAGAACAACGTGAGGTTTCCTGGAATGCCGACGAGATGCATGCCCGTGTGCCTCACGCAGATGGGGAATTCGTATGTCTTTTCCTTGACCCCGAATTTCTTCCATGAAGCCACCGTCCAAACCTCCATTTCTCACCGGAGATTTGGTCTTTACATGCTGTGGAGCGGGAGGACGCTCGGAGCTGATCAAAAACCTTGCAGCTTCAAAGCAATACCATTATTTACGTCGCACCATTTGGTGACTACACATCACTTTGCATTGCGCGATATCAAACAAAAGTTTTGTTTTGATTCTATTAACTTTGACAAGCTGAAGGAATGTCTAGATTCGAGCTTGGCTTGCAAAAAGGCGTGCAGTCTCTTGGGCTGATACAGTCACCTCCGTATTCATGGGCCTTTCATGTATGAACCTAATGTTAGGTCATCAGGGCCCATATTTTGCTTAGGCTGACGAGCTGCGTAGGTACGGCCCACTAAAAGTTACTGGCACACCAAATACATCCCAGAAACAGATAGAATCGTTTCTCTCTCAAATGCTCTCACAAACTGGATAGTCTTACCGGGCAACCGTCGCCGTCGCCGGCGATGAGAACGACAACGCCGATCAAGATCTTTGAGCCCTCGGCGCTCCATCTAGGGGTGATAATGGGCTTGGATCGATCTAGGTTTTTAAATTAGACCGGTCCAAAACTGCAAATAGAATGGACTCATTTTGGATTTATAGCTATTTGGGCCAGATCTAGACCAGATTGCACTAGGCTTTATGAGACCACTAGAATTAGACCTTACGTTTTTCTACTAAATAGTTGTATGCCATATATTATGTGCTAATTCTGGTCACATCTACATTAATTTTTTACATGTAAATGGCTTGGATCAAGGTTCAAACCTTTATTTAGGTCTGGATTAGACCTAGGCTTATTAGTTTTATATTTGGACTAAACTGGATTAAAACAAAAACAAAAAATAAAACTTGGATCAAACTTATACTGAACTTTAGCCTATTATCACCCCTGACTCCATCCTCCTCCTCCTCCTCCTCCCTGCGGCCAGGTAATATTTAACAAAGGAAAATTAGTATAGCATCATCTTTCCACAGCATGCTTTTCAATTGAAATTTTTGGCCGCCCTACAAGTTTTTGACTAATATCCGCTCCTCTATTATTGAATACATGTCATTTTAGCTTTCAAATTGTGTTCCTAAAATAGATGTTATTTTGCAATTTCGAGAGAAACTTTAATTTTTTTCCCTTTGCATACTTTACCATTTATTATTCCCAAAGTTATTTATTACTATGGATTAGGGTAAAACACACAATTTAAAAAAAAAATAAGGGGGCTAATAAAGAAGAGCGATTTGGTCATTTCTACACACGCCTTGGTTGAAAAGTAAAATCCTAAAATGTCATCTCTTCATAAACATAGAGGGTATATTGTTCGCGATCAATAAGGTGTGAAATTACTAGTTTGTTACTCCTTCCGAGCAAGTTTGTAGTGCATATTTTCTCTAGATAGATAGACCAAAGATATATTGAAAATGATCAGATTATCCCTAATTATTATTTCGAAACACTACATTCAATACATGCGTGTAGAGAATATCAAGTAAATCTAGATATTTACGGGGGATATAATGAGAAAATCATATTAATTTGCATTGGATCATGAAATACGCCATATATTTATGGACAAGACTATTAAAAAAATAGGCCGTATAAACTTATAAAGAGGGAGTGACATGGAACATACATCAATATCAACTATATTACACAACAAAGAATTGCCGGCCTCCCAGGGCATCCACACCACCCCCATGCCATTTTGCAAATCAGCCCTCCCACTTTCTCTAAATTACGGATTGGTCCATGTAAATTACAAAGAGGTCCTTTGCGATTTTTTGTGAGTATAAAAAAACTTTTTCAGATTACGTTCAGGTCCCTAGTTCGTTACTTTGCAGCGAAGCCCCCTGCTAAATACAAATTTCGAATGAGCCTTTTTCTAATTTTTCATAATAGCGATTAGGTCCAAATATATAACAAACAGGTCCCCGGACCTTACGTTTAGGTCTTTTCTTCGTTTTTTCTGAAAAAATATTTTCACCAATAGAAATATGTATATCTAAATTTTCGCCAATAGAAATATGTGTATGCCAATAGAAAAATACATCTCTAAATTTTTTTCCCAACTCGATCTCTAATATTTTTCGAAACGTGTATTATTACTCGGTGAACACATTAAGAAAACATTTTATTACTCTGTGAACTCGGTCCTTTCTCTGATATAATACACGTTTTTCGTTCGTCCTTTCTCCGTTTTTGTCGGAAAAAATGTTTTCTTGGTCCGTTTTTTCTTCGGATCTTGGGAAACATGTTTTCGTGGTCCGTTTTTTCTCCGGGGCCTGGGAAAAATGTTTCTGTTGTCCATTTTTCCTCAAAAAAGGCGCAAATTCTTTTTCCGTTCGCGCGCGCGGCGTGCGCCGCGTTTATGTTTTCGTAGTCAATTTTTTCTCAACAAAAAAACACGAATCCGTTTTTCATTTGTCCCTTCTCCATTTTTTCCGGAAAAAAATGCTTTCGTAATCTGTTTTTTTTTCGGAGCCCGGAAAAAATGTTTTTGTGGTCCATTTTCCCCAAAAAAAAAAAAATTGCAAATTCGTTTTTCGTTCGCGCGGCGGCGTGCGCCTTCCCATAAAACTCAAAAAAGATTACGACTAGATCCTTTCTCCAGCGTTTTTCTTACAAAAAAAAAAATTTCGAACCAAATTTTGAACGGTGCGGGATTGCCACACAGTTCTGCCTAGTTAGACAAAACAACCAAGCCAATAGAAACGTTCCTGGGCTGAACTATATTTCATAGCATGTTTAGCGGTTCTGATGCATAACAAGCCCAAATCGGTAGCAAATGGAATACAAGCATAACAACATAGGCGCCTTCCAGAGAAAAGAACTTCCATAATGCACTTGTAACATGCATGTGAACAACAGAAACAATTGTCCTTTGTCTCAACCGCGTAGTGCTGAAAATGCTTCTTTAATTGCGATGACTTCAGCGTAAACATCCAGCATTATGGGTCGATCTTTTTGTGTCTCCACAGAGCATGAGAGACCAAGCTTAACAAGCTGCATAATGCAGCTCAGCTCCCCGACCGGTGCATGATTTTGATGGTCCAAATTATTGTCCGGATCTTCATCTTCAAAATTTGGAATGATATTAGGATCAAGAATCTCGCCAATCTTTTGAGGAAATGCTTTCCCCACAAATTTGTGAAGGCTCAAACCATTAGTAAACATCTCATCAGTCGGACGCTTCCTTGTGAGCATTTCTAGGATGATAATTCCATAGCTATAGACATCGCCCTCTGTTGAGATTTTGCTCCCAAAGCCATACTCTACAATATTGTGTATAATTGTTCAAACAATTGACTATCTCACAATATTGATAATAAAAAATCTTGAAAGAATATTTTCAAAGAAAGGAAAAATAAAACATGCATGAATATCAAGAAAAACAAGTAAGATATTAGAGATATCCTATTGCATTTTTTTTTGTACCAATAAAAATAAGAATAAGAAATTGTCACCTGGTGCGATGTATCCAATTGATCCTCTTGGTCCGGCTAAGCTTGTAGAACTATTAATACTTGAAGAACTGTGGTTGTGAAGAAACTTAGCCAACCCGAAGTCGCCAAGACGTGCACCCATGGCATCATCTAGAAGGACATTGCTCGGCTTCAAATCGCAATGGACCATAGGGGGCATGCAATGGTTATGTAGATAATCCAATGCAGCAGCTATGTCAGATGCTATTGTTATTCTCGAGCCCAAACTCAGTGGTCTTTTCAAACTATACTCGTTCAGTTTTGGATAGAGCCAGCTCTCTAGGCTGCCGTTAGCCACATATTCAAGAATAAGAGCTTTGAACTCATGTCCTGTTGGATCAAATGTTGAGCATGCAGTAATCACCCTTACAAGATTACGATGACGAGTGCTCCTCAGTGCCTCACATTCAACAAGGAAGCTCTTTGGTGCTCCAAGTTGATCAAGTTTGAAAACTTTGATAGCAACTGCATGTTCTTCAGACTCAAATCTACCTTTGTAAACTGACCCATATTTTCCTGAACCAACCAAGTTGGCTAAGGAGAAACCATTTGTTGCTCTGACTAAATCAGCATATGTGAACTTCTTCAGCTCCATGCAGGATGGATGAGCTACCTGCTTGACTGTCTTTGTCTTCTTCAAAAGAATGACGGCAAGGCTTGATAAAAGGACGAAAGAAAGAGCACTAAATCCTACAACTTTCAGAATTTTGGAGGTTTGCCTTTGTTTGGATGCCTTCGCGTTGCAAAGTGGCAGTTGTAGCAATGGGGTGCTGGCACAAATGTTCTTGTTACCTTGAAGGAACACCTCGCTTTCATTTTGAAATATTCCACCTGTTGGTACTGGTCCCTCGAGGTTGTTGAAGGACAAATTGAGAAACTTCATAGAGCTAAAGGACTCAAAGAACTCTGGAATTTCACCAGACAAGTTGTTTCGAGAAAGATCCATCTCAATGATGCCTCTCAAAGTAATGAAAGATTCAGGGATTGTCCCATCAAGAAGGTTCCCCTCCATGTGGAGGGACTCCAGGTGGACACACTCGCCTAGAGTTGAGGGAATTTGTGCAGACAACTGATTATTGGAGATATTCAAAAGATCAAGGTTGATCAAGCCGCTAATCTCCGGTGGTATTTGTCCTGAGAGTTGGTTGTGAGACAAGTCCAGACCTTTAGAGAGGGAGGAAAGAGTAAAGAGCTCTTTTGGTATACTACCGTCAAAGCTGTTACAAGAGAGGTTCAACACTTCCAAATTTTTGCAGTGTCCTAAAGCTCCAGGGATTGGGCCACTCAGATTATTTTCTTGTAAATACATCTCACACAATTGATTAAGATTACCAATTGAAAGCGGGATTTGACCGAAAATTTTGTTCTGGTATAAGCTTAGGGCAAACAAGTTTCTTAGATTTCCAAGTGAGTCAGGAAGATTTCCAGTAAGCAAGTTCTGCTCCATGTAAAGAACCGTGAGGTTTGTGAGGTGCTCTATCTCTTGTGGTATGGTGCCAGATATTTTATTTGCTGCTAAGAATAATACCTCTAAGCTCTTTGGAAGGCCCGAAATGGAGCTTGGCAGGACTCCTTGAAGGATGTTTGACTCCAACCGTAATCTCACCAATTGTGTGCAATTTGTCAATGAGGATAAGAAAGACCAATCTCCAGCTTCAAGCCGGTTCTTGCCTAGATCCAGTTCGATTAAGTTGGGTAGGGTCCCGAAAGAGGGAACAATACCATGAAATGCATTGTCACGGAGGTTAATCACCTTAAGATTGCTCGTGTTGGCCAGTGAAGTGGGTATTTGGCCTTGGAATTGGTTCCCTTCCATAATCAATGTTTCGATGCTTGGAAGGGTATTTCCGATGCTATATGGAATTTCCCCGATGAGACTGTTCATACCCATGCCAAGGTATGTGAGTGCTGACATGTTGTAAAGAGATGCCGGGACAGTCGCTGACAACATGTTGTAAGTGAATTCTAGGACTTGAAGGTTTAGAATTTTACCTATACTCATTGGGATGCTACCTTGAAAATTGTTATCCCCAAGCAAGAGCCAGCGAAGGGAAGAAAAATTCCCTAAAGTTGAAGGGATGGTGCCTGCAAGATCATTTGACTGCAAGATAAGATATTGCAAGGGTGAGTCAATTTTCGAGAAAGCGGGAATGGAACCGACAAAGTTGTTCGCTCCCAGGGCTAATTTTTGAAGTGACGTGCTATTGAACAGTCCAGTAGGGATCTCTCCACTGAGATGATTTTTTGTTAAGGCCAACACTTGGAGTGATGAACTATTAGCCAGGAATGACGGGATAGGTCCTGTGAGGCTATTGTTCGTGAGAATAACAGACACAAGAGAAGAGCTGCTTCCAAGTGAAAGAGGAATGTTGCCCGTCAAACTATTTCCAGCAAGACGTATAACTGAAAGGTTTCGGAGAATCCCCAACCCTTCTGGGATTCCTCCAGTGAGCATGTTGCGATCCAAGTTGAGCTTTTGAAGATTTGAACATTGGCTCAGGTTTGCGGGGATCTCACCATGGAAGGAGTTGCTCCCAAGATCAAAGATTAGAAGGCGAAAACAGGAAGATAGAGAGTTTGGGATCATGCCTGTAAGATTATTGGAGCTGAGGTTAAGGTACTGCAGCCTATTTAGTTGCCCAAGTTCAGGTGGGATTTGACCATTCAGTTGATTGTTCGGCAAGTGGATTCTTGTGAGTAAAGTGAGATTGGCAATGCAAGGAGGTATTTGGCCGTTGAGGTCGAACGACTCGAGATCCAGTGCAATAACACGAGATGCGTGCCCCTTGCTGCAAGTAACACCGGACCAACTGCAGAAATGGAGGGAACCATTCTTCCACGAGCCTAGGAGTCCGGCAGGGTTGGAGAGATGGAGCTTCAGGCAAAGGAGGGTTTGGAAGTCGGTGGTAGATTCATTAGGGAGAGCTGTATCACCTAATAAAGAGACAGGGAATGCAAAGCTCAAAATGGAGGAGAGTACAATGGTCTTGAGCAGTGAGGAACTGAGAGTTCCTACAGGAGACCTGTATTTTCTATCACACATGCTTTATGCTATAGCAGACGTGTGCTTGTGCCTTGAGTTGTGATTTCTCACAGTAGTGGGTATGCTGCATTTATAGAAGGCAACTGGTTGCCTTCGAACTTGGGAAGTCAGTAAGTCAATGCAGAGATTTTTGTGTCAGTGTTTTGCGATTGATGTTCTCTGTGGAGCTTCATATAGGTGCTGAAGCGTTGCCATTTCCTGTATGCCAATAGCGCCCTTTAGGTGCTAAGCAGGTTTCTCGCCTTCTCATCGTCAGGAACAATGCTACTAAACATTTGCCATTTTCTGGTTCGGTTGCTTCTTATCATTTTACTGGTTTTTGTCAGTGGCAACATCGGTGCTGTTTCACGTAGAGCTGGTTCTTCACTTCGCTGGCTCCGTTGTTACTGAAATTGCCTCCGTATCCTGTTGTTCTCTCGATATTTTCCCTTTTGGTTCATGGATTGATATTTTCACCCTCATCGCAGATGACGGGGGCGGCTTACCCTGCCCACCATTGCACGATATTAACTGTCCAGGCTGTGCCACAATTGTGTGCCACCACAGCCGCTGTGGACACAAGGGATGAGAAGCGCATTCTATTTCAGGACGATGAAACGTGAGAAGATTTTCCAAATCATTTCATCTGAGCACGTATGTGTGTTTGAACGGTTCATTGCGTAGCAAGTTTGAACGAGCTGGATGCTTTTTTTCCAGAATCCATTGCGTACGAATCTTTGTACGTAAAGAAATAAAATGTTTATCACTCTACAGGAGCTATTTACTTTCTACACGTGTAATCCCTTTAAACAATGATAATTGTGGCAATTTAGGAAGTCGATCAAACAAACATGCTTGGAAAGTTCCTTTTATCCTACTTGGTCTTCAATCCTTTAAATCAATGATAATTGTGGCAATTTAGTTTCGATCCTATACCAGTTCTCCTCACACACAGGTGGATAGCCAATGGGTGTGCCATAACAATCTAACCCAAGCAATCAATGAGTACAATGGTTATACTCGGATAACTTTTTATCATTATGAGAGTGTTATTGTCACATACATTATGAGCGTGTTACAGCATCATGAATGTTGTAGATGAATTTCACATAGGGAACCAAAATACCAACGACAAAACAATCATAATAAGAGAGAGAATTTGTCAATGTTGACCATAAAATCCTTAAGTACAGAGTAAAGAGATTTTGTCATCTCTTGTAACCTTTAATACATGGCTCTCTCGTAACCTGACAAGAGTAAAGAGATGACCATAAAACAAATTTTGCAAACACAAAGCATAAAACTTACTTAGCCTTGTGATGATCAACACATCACAAGCTAAGACTCTAATACATGAGCTCTCTATTTGCAATACATGTGAGTAGTGCTTCTATGCTCTTCCTTCTAGTACAGGTTGCACAAATCTTGAAGCAAGCGAAGGGGTAAGTAATCACCATCTACCCTTCATTCATGCTTTAATAATTGTGCAACTTTTAAAAGGAAGAGCATAGAAGCACAAATAACAACCATTAAAATCAAGTTGTATGAGCTCACTTTATTTGCAATACATGCAAATACTTATCTCCATGCAAAATCCAAATCAATTAAGATTCAAATCAAGAACCAAGCATGAACCACATGCAAATATGAGCAGCTTCATGCCAAAAAGGCAAAAACCAACTTAAGAGTTGAGCTAGAGTGAACCGGATTGAGTTCATCAACACATGATGAAGCTCAAGCTAAATGATTCAACCCCTCTTAATATTATGGCACTAAACTAGAAACCCGATCTCTCAACCAAACACCGAGACCAGTAAAAGAGTAGAAATACATCCTTAGCCTATCTAGTTATACCTTTGCCCTTTCAAAATCAACTTGGAGCTTTTATGATTTCCAATCATCTACTCTCCAAGTATACGTCTTATCTTCTTGTTCATCAACACATGATGAACTTCTTCTCTCGTCGGGATCTCCTCTTGACACTCATCAACACATAATGACGTTCTTGTCCTGTACCTTGACTTGATGGCTATCAACACATGATACCATCTCAAGTCTTCATCACAATCCTTTGGACTTAACCTATTTCAAACTCATTGAAAATATTAGTATAAAACACATTATTGTCCCAATCATCGATTACACACCATTAACACATAATGGTTGTCCCAAGATCCTTCGATCTATCCATTTGATGATTGAGCACAACCAAAATCAATTTGAATGATTAATTGTGTCTTGAGTAATACTCAGAACTTTCGATTGTCCTTAATCAATCAAGGAACACCATCAACACATAATGAAGAGTTCTTTGATGATTCGAAGACAACTAAACTCAATTTAAATTGCATTTAAATTGATATGAGTACACACACACACACACAAGATTCATATACTCAATTTGATGAAATCTCAAAGTAATGATATAATATATATGGAATGGAGGGAAGGGATCAATGCTCTTGAGACCAACAACTATAGAATAAACTCCATTAAATATGTGTATATAAATATTTGAACTTGGAATCAATATGCACATAATCAATCTTAGATACTTTATCCTATATTGGCATGAGTATACTACAATTACACAAGTTATATATACTCAAAGGTTATTTCAAAGTCTTAAACCTTTATATTATTTGGCAAGAAGACAATGATCAATACAATCGAAACATCAAGTTAAAGTACGAACTCCCCCTAGATGTGTGTATTCATGTATATGTGGAATTGCACACGTAATGCACAACTTTAAGGTTTAAATAACGGTGGAGTTCATACTTTAACTTGAATCCAAAATATACATTAAGATATCATAAATTGAATATGATTACATACGTTGAGTTTTCCATTTTCCATCCAAATGAGACCGATAAAATAAAACTCAATAAAATTGTTAGTCTCACAATGATTAGATTTGTTATTAAATAATGATTAATCATTAATCCAAAACCAATCACCAAAACTAGGCACCTTGTGGCCAAACCGGCGGACGGGTGAGGGCGCAAGCAAGGAGGCGGCGCCAGTCACCAAGCATCGGGGTCCAAGCGTGCAGGCATCTAGATCCGCCGCTGGTGCTACTCGCCTGGCCCCTGCCCCTTGTGGCCGAACCAGGCAACTTGCGAAAGCTGAGGGCTGAGGTTGGGCAGCGACGCCATTGATGGTCAATGTTCAAGAAATCGTTAATCGATAGCTGATCGGTTGGCCTAGGATTAGAGATTAATTGTCTAGTCGAAGGATTAACTAAACTAATCGGTCAACCATTAATCGGTTGGTCAGCAAGGGCAATATATTGATGTAATTACTAAAATACTAAAAAGTGGTACCTTGATGGCTTGGCCTGTAATATTGATGTAGGTTGTAGCTTGCTTGATTGAAAGAAACAATCACAACCACATAACTTGTAAATTAAAACAAATCCATTAGCGTGCTTCAAGCCTTCAATTAGAAATATTGTAAGAAATAATATAAGTATCAAACTGTTTTAGTGAGAGGCACAAATAATCAAAACAGAACTGCATATACAAAACTCAAATAATCAAAACATAACGGTAGAAAACAGCACACAGACACAACACTACAACAGACTGCATTTATAGAAGGCAGATAGGTTGCCAGCTAGCTGCTTGCATCCAAGCTTGAGCTACGAATGAACAGGGAAAGAGAGGATGAACTTACTGCAAAGCTTCCGGGTTTTTTTTTATTTGCTTAATTTGATTAAAAGCAGTCTTATGGCCCCCTTCGAAATAGAATATGGACTATGGGAAAAACTGTCGTTGATTGTGGGAGAATCAGGACGGGCCGGCAGCGACTTCTAGATTTCGGACCGGGCCGGCTGCGACTTCTAGGTTCCGAACTGGGCTGACGAGAATCAGGTTTCACTCGGATTCTGATTCTATGTAAAGGGCAGTTTCTGATTGTGGGAGAAGCTGTTCAAAATCCCCCGTTTAGCAAACAATCCGTTTTTTTTAAGCAGAAGTTGTGTAGAAGCTGTCCCAAAGGAGGCCATATGGTAGATGTTGATAATTTTACCCTAACTTCAATGATATTAGCCTGAAACAAGCTGTCAATAAAGAAAAAAAGGCACCGCATCGGTGGATGTTGGCTTTTAGTTATATAGATGCTTATAAGACTGTTTGTTTGGGCTTAAGCGGTCTGCTTTTAAGCCAAACCAAGTTGTTTGGCATCCTAGCTTTTTGATGTATTGGATGGTGTAGTTTATTGTTGGAAAGTCTGAAATACCCTTTAGAGTTGTGAGGACTTTTCTTATGTACTTATTTATCTGAGACAAAGATTTAATGATTTTTCACCAAATAACGTATTGAAAAACATAAAAGGCAGAGAGGTTGCCAGCTAGCTGCTTGCATCGGAAAGAGAGAATGAACTTAGGCCATATGATAAAATCAGTTTTTTTTCCTTAAGTAGTTTAAAAGCAATCTATTTTTATATGTGATAGAGGGGATAATTATACCCTAACTTTAATGACATTAGTCTAAAATTAACTCTCAATAAACCAAAAAAACATCTCTCCAGTGGTTGTTGGTTTTTAGTTATATAGATGCTTATGATTTTTGAAAAAGTCTGGTTAAAAAATCACTCATTTAATTATGCATGTTTAGCTAATAGTTTAAAGCCAATCTTTTGGCTTAAAAAAAGCAGTCCATTTTTTTACGTGGTAGAGGTAGGTAATTTTACCTTAACTTCAGTGTCACTGGCCCAAAACCAACCCTTAATAAGCCAAAAAAGCACATCTCATGTGGTTTTGGCTTTTAGTTAAATGGAGATTAATGAAAAAGCTCCGTTAATAAGCCACTTATTTGTTTAATCATTGACTTTTTGGTTTTCAAGCTACGAAAAAGCCCAAACAAATATAGCGTTAGTTAGGCTTTTTTGCTTTTAAGTTGGGGAAAAAGTCTAAACAAATGAGCCATTAGATCGTTGGACGACCATTTAAAAAAAAACTTAGAATTGAATTGTATGAGTTACGAATTTCGATCCAGTGACTGCTATTGCAGTCATCAAGTCAATGCAGAGATTTTTGTGTCAGTGTTTTGCGATTTATGTTCGTCTCAGCAGCTCAGCACTTTCTTTGCACTTTATTTAGGAGTGGATATATTGGTCAGTGAGTTCGCGTGTACTCGTGCGGCCCATGCAAAACACGGCTAACTGGATGTCCCAAAGTTCCACGGTGAAAGTTCAGTTCTCCGTGGAGATTTATATATAGGTGCTGAAGCGTTACCATTTCCTGTATGCCAATAGCTCCCTTTAGGTGCTCGGCAGGTTTCTCGCCTTCTCTTCATCAGGAACAATGCTACTAAGCATTTGCCATTTTCTGGCTCGGTTGCTTCTTATCAGTTTAGTACTGCTTTTTGTCAGTGGCAGCATCGGTGGTAGTCTAGTTTCTTCATGCGGCCCCAGATACCGTAAGTATTCATATTTCTAGTATTGGTACCGTTGTTGCTGAAATTGCCTCCGTATCCTGTTGTTCTCTCGATATTTTCCCTTTTGGTTCATGGATTGATATTTTTCACCCTCATCGCAATTCGCAGGTGACGGGGGCGCCCACCCCTGCCCGCCATTGCACAATATTACCTGTCCAGGCTGTGGACACAACGGATGAGAAGCGCATCTATTTCTATACAATGAAACGTGAGAAGATTCTCCAAATCATTTGATCCCAGTACGTATGCGCGTTTGCGCACGCTCAAGGTCGTGGGAAAGCACGGTTCATTGCGTACCAAGTTTGAACGAGCTGGATGCCTTTTTTTCCCAGTATCCATTGCGTACGAATCTTTGTACGTAAAGAAATAAGTGTGAGAAGTGCTTCTATTTGCACAAATATTAAAGCATGAATGAAGGGTAGATGAGGATTACTTACCCCTTCGTTTGCTTTAAGATTCGTGCAACTTGTATTAGGAGGGAAAGCACAGAAGCACCTCTCGTGTGAGTGTTTATCATTCTACAGGAGCCATTTACTTTCTACACGTGTAATCCCTTTAAATCAATGATAATTGTGGCGATTTAGGAAGACGATCAAACAAAACATGTTTGGAAAGTTCCTCTTATCCTACTTGTCTTCAATTGTTTTAGGAGTTGAGAGGTGAGGCTAGAGGATCCTATACCAGTCCACCTCACACAGGTGGAAAGCCAATGGGTGTGCCATAACAATCTAATCTAAGCAATCAGTTTTGACCGTGTCGGATTTGATATAATGGTTATACTTGGATACCTTTTTATCATGCACAACAGCCCATCGGATTTGATATTGTCACACACATTATGAGCGTGTTACAGCTTCATGAATGTTGTAGATGAATTTCACATAGGGAACCAAAATACCAACGACAAAACAACCATAACAAGAGAGAGAATTTGTCAATGTTGACCATAAAATCCTTAAGTACAACCTGGCAAGAGTAAAGAGAGTGTCATCTCTCGCAACCTTCTCTAACCTTTTGACAAGCAATCAAATCCTTGCCGTATATAAGAATCTATGTTAAATAATAGCATAGCTGTCTCTAATCCTTCAATGTATACAAGAATCTACATTGAATAATAGTATAGCTTTTAATCCTCTTGTGTACCTCTAGTTGTTGTTATCTTGCTTTTGATGAGTTTCCCATGGCTTTGCTTTTTACGTTGCTATGGTCACATTTCATGGCATTTTGGTCCCTCACTTGTCCCCCTCCAAGAATCTTTGTGCGAGTAATATTAGTACAGGAATCCTTACGTCACACCTCTTCCGAGTCCAAAAAAATTCTAATCTGAGTAGGGTATGAGTGACCTTTCACAACACAATAACCTATATCATCCAAAACAATGTAAAAGAAATTAGGGTGAACGATGTTCTAAAAAAAGACAGGGCAAGCAAGAGAGATAGATGCTACATTATTTCTTTAGCATTAAATTATTATATATTGTAAAGATCCGAAGGTGAAAAGACTCGAGATGCTTGTAAGGGAACGATAATCCACTGTTCTCTTTTGAAATTGTGCTTAAAAAATTTGTAATCAGCTTCACTAAATCTTTTCCATCCTTTTGTAATTGTTTCCCACTACTATTTTGGTTCCCAATGAGATCCATCTACTTTGATCTTGCTACCCTATCTCACAATCAGGGTTCCATTTTCTGAATGAATTTCGTTGAATTTCGCAAATTTCGAGTTTACCGCTCCGATTAGGAAAAGAAAACCGTTCGGTTTACCGCTCAAATTCAAATTTAAATTCAAAAAAATGAAAAATTTGACAAAATTTATCCAAAATTTGTATATAATTAGTATTAATAGCCTTATGACCTCTAATGTGAATATATCTGAAAAAACAAAGTTTGAGACATTTTTGAGCCATTGAATTATATTTAGTAGCAATATTTGTTGAATTATGTTTAGTAGCAATATTTGTTGAAGTATGTTTAGTAGCAATATTTGTTGAATTATATTTAGTAGCAATATTTCCTTGCAAAAGCCAGCAGCATGAGCCAAGAAGGGCACTATCCATAAAATCATGACATGTATCCAAAAAGTATATCTGAGTTTTACTTAAAACCACATGTAAACTACTAAGAGATCATTAAACTAAATCAAAATCCCTGGTTTAACTTGTCAACAATCAATATAGAATTATATGAGACCTCTAGTGATAAACCTTCCATCATTCCTTTCTATTATGTGCACATATCTTGCTAACACATACACATAACTTTTTTATTTTGAGTGAGAGAGAGAGGCATATCATAACTAAATATTCAACACGAATGCAAGTATTAAACAGTCAACTGTAGTGCATAAAAAATAAATAGAAATTCATTGTTACAATATCCGCTACATCCAAAAATCAGCTGATCAAATAAGTGCAACATTTGAATCAGAATTTTGGACTACACCTCCACAGCACACTGCTGACCAAGCTCCTTTTTCTAACGATTGCAAAAATTGGCCGGTGTTCTCCCCAACTGCTCCAATAAACGTGCCTACACCCCATTCCGTCTAGAAAATGATATGATTGACCTATAGTACTTATGAAACCCGGCACTGAACTAAGGGTTTGATTTACGACCTCCTGAACTGTTCGCATTGCTCTCTTTGGTTCAAGGCTATGATGAAAGTTCAGATCGCCTTCCTAACGTACGGAATACGGAATTTAGTCGATGCTAAACCTCTGTTCTAGCTGAGACTAACGGCACAAATTTCTAGTGCTATAACTGAAACTACCCTTAACGCGCAAATGAAAGCCCTCACAACACTCTTTACCTGCAACTGCTCCCGCTTATGGTAGTAGATAAACTGGTGGTGGACATGTATCCGCGACCTCTGCTGGTAGATTGACTGCTTTATATGGATCGAGGCTGCAATCGAGGTAGTGCTTGAGAATGCTACTCTATTCCTGGAATTAGCCATCCCCTTCTTTGACTATTCGACCTGCTCCTCGAAGCAAGGAAGGGAATGAAGATGGCATTGAATGCCCTTTCCGCAAGAAGGATAGGAGTTGGCTTACCGCATCTACCTTCGAATCGCGGGATAAGGGCTGGGGCGTTAACTTAAGTACTAAAGCTGATGGAGCAGCTGCCTTCGTTGATTCCCCATGAAGGAATCGGAATATTGCTACTTCCCCTTACTGCTCTAAGCGGGGGAGATGGATTAAAAACCTTGTGTGAAGGAAAGGCTGTCAAAGTCGTTGACCATTAATCCGGTTGAAGGACAAATGGACAGTGAATCAATTCTTAAAATATCATTTTTGGCCTTTAATGTCTTTTTATAAATTTTACAATAATTTTTTACAATTTTTTTCTTTTTTTACATTTCCTTTTTTTTAATCTGCCAGCGGTTTTCGAGCCTTTTTGAGCGGTTTTTGTTTGAAAACCGTGAATTTCGCTCGGCGGTTTAACTAGATTTCAAATATATTTGACTTTTGAATCAAGCAGTTTTAAGTGAATTTTGAATGAATTTTCATGAATTTTGATATCGCCGAGACGCCGAAATCCAAGTTCGAAATGAAAACTAAAACCCTGCTCACAATGTCATATTCAGCCAAAGGCATTACAAGACAAAATATGTAACCACTTTCGCTGATTAGCATATATCCACTGGCTTGATTTAGCGACACACGCGGAGGCATTGGGGGCACTCCTGACTCCTCAGCATCTCCAGACTCAGGGATGGTAATTAGATGAGGTGGAGCTCCCTTGTAACATCCCCAATTTCGGTCTTTTGCCAAAAACTAATTTTAATTAATTAAATTCAAAATTTGGTTCTTCTTTGATGTTCTAATTACCCTAGCATCCTTATCCTTCCGAAATTGGAGTTCAATTCCTGGTCGTCCGAAAAGTCGAATTTTCAAATTTCGGTCTTTACTCGAAATTCCACCTGAGTTTCAAAATACTCCAAAAATCCCGAAACCTATTGTATTAGGTTTCAAATATTCTAAAATGATTTTAGGAATTTTCTCAAAAATTTTAGAATCTCTCTGGGATTTTATCTCTCACGGTCTTTTGTCAAATGCCATTTATTCGTCCCGGAATTTTCTAAATTCCAAATTTCATCCAAAATTAGTGAAACCAATTTTATTAGGTTCCAAATATTCTTTAATATTTTTGGTAATTTTTTCGGAATTGTTAGACCCTTTTTGCTAATTTTTCCCACACGTCTTTTTTCTTTACTAGTTCCAACCAATGAGGGAGTGCCACGTGTACGGTACTGTGCATCTTCTTCCTCCCCATGACTGGAACGTTACAGAGGAGAGCACTCACCTCCCTTCAATGACATTCAATCTTCAATCACCCATAACTCCCTCATTTCTCCACCAAATTGCGAACGGTTTGTTCCGGTGTGAAGGTGGAGACAAGGAGATCTCATTCCCCACTTCCATTCGTCCTTAAACCCGCCGGAATTGGATTAATTGAGTAGAAACCGAAATGCACTCAAACCTCAATAACTCGGCCATTTCACCACCTCCTACAACTTCGACTTGGAGCCATCTTTCCCGTGCTCACACTCTCCCATTGCCTCTCCACTTCATTCCTCGGGAATCTTGCAAAAACCGTCACCGACCGTCATTCGTGGACATCGCCGCGTCATCTTTTGATTCAGTGAGTCATTTGCAAATCCGTTCGCGTCATCGTGTGTGTGTCGTCGCCACGAACAAAAGCCCTCAAGAAATTTTGAGTTTCGTTGCAGAACGACGATGAATTTCGCGTTTGAAGTCGCTGGTTAGAGCTCCGTTCATCGTCGATTCCTCTCAATCTGGTAATTCCCTTCAAAATCCGACACCACCGTTGGGTTCGCATCGTCGAGATCTTTTCGGTGCTCTTCTTCCCCAACCCCATCAGCCCCTTCCAATGAAAATCATCATCCTTAACCCTAACTCTCGGTTGCGTTCCGTTCCGGAGAAAAAAAACACTGTAGCTTCGACAAAAGTGTTGTAGCTACAGTACCAGGTCGATGCTACAGTTCCGGATCCGTGATGCTACAGTACCATTTCTCTTTTTTCTTGATTTTCTTTCCAATCCAACTTTGAAATGCTCGTTCTCTTTCGTCGTAACTCCGAATCGAGTGATTCAAATTCTTAATTTCATCTAAAATCATCCTCTATCTGCCAGTACTAATTTTATAATTTTTAGATTTATTTTATTTTATTTTATTTATTTATTGCTTCGTTTTGCGCATAGTCGAAGAAGCCGCTGTCGCCGCCGAAGAAAGTTTAGTCTAGCAGAGCGACGCATCTCTCCTCGTCAGCGAAGGCAAGTCTCCTTGACGCATGTTGATCCCATGATTTATAAATATTTTACAAATCGCATTGCTATTTATATAAAAGGATGATGTTAACGTTAGGCTATTAGTTATACCTGTTGTTTATACCTCCTTGATATTGTTATCCATGATCCTTTGTCACCCTAGTACAGTAATTCACCATAATAAATACTTTTGGGAAAATATTCTTTGATTAGGGGAATGACTAGTTGGAAGACATTTTGGATGGAACAAATAGTATGGAATGTAAATTGTAGTTAGATGAATATTAGTGATGATGTGGGGGTTGTTAATATGAAATTGATCTATGAATGGTGATCATTGAAATATTGAGTTGGATAGTGATAGTAGTTCGCAATAAAGTTAGTATGGATTGGGGAAAAATTGGAAGATGTATGGTAATAAGGATAATATTTGGTAAATTAAATAAAAAATATTAAGAAATCATACTCGGTGGTTTAGTAGATGATTTTGTGAAACATTCTTAGTAGATGATAAGATTGATCGCCGTGTGAATGATGATTTTGATATAGAATCAAATTTGAGTAGAGTTATGTCGGCGTTTCGGGGCACCGGCTAGTAAATTTGTATAGGTCGACGGGGGTGCACGCTCCCTCTCCTCGAACGGCTTGACTCAGGTGAGCACAAGATGTATACTGGTTCGGGCAGAACGTCCCTACTCCAGTTCGTGTGAGTTGGATCGTATTGATTTTCCTTTCTTGTTCGTCCCCTTTACACGCTTCCCCCTCCCGCCTTTATATAGGCGAGGTGGGAGGTTACACTGTTGGTTTGGAAAAAAGAGGAAAAGACTGTGCTCTTGGTTGTCCGAAAGTGGCGGGCTGATAGGACAGGCCGCCGGCTCCCCCTGCCCTGCTGCTGGTCGCCGTAGTTGCCGCGCCGCTCATAGTAAATGCGGGGGTCGGGAACTTGTGCCGCCGCGTCGTCGTCATTATGGCCAGCATTTAATGCGCCCGATATGCAATAAATGCCGTCGCTTCTCCGGGATATCGAAGACCAGGTCGTGGGTTCGGACCTTACCCGGTGGTCGTAACTTCGGGCCTTGATCGGCCTGGGTCGGCCCGTGCGTCTTTTTGGGCCGCTGAGGATACCCATGGTGCGGGTACTCGTCAAGAGCCCGAGCCCCGGGCGGTCGAAGAGATGCTCGGGGTTTTGCCTCCGCCGCGATACGCTGACTTGATTAGAGTCTCTCGGGTGCGCGAAGCGCACCCGGTGGGTGTAGCCCCCGAGCCCCTGAGCTGGTCGGAGAGCAGGTCGGGGGGTTGCGCCTTGTCCGGCTGCTGCCGTCTGCACGACACCGGATCGCGCTTAGTCGGAGACAGTCTGATCAGGTGCTGGCACTCCGTGGTGTAGTTCTCGAGCCCCCGAGCTGGTCGGAGAGCAGAGTCGGGTTATGCTTGTCCGGCCGCTTCGCTGCATTTAACTTGGATCGCGCTTTGGTCGGAGGCGATCTTCGATCGGGTGCGCGCAGCTTCGGTGGGTGTAGTTTCAGCCCCCGAGCTGGTCGGAGAGCAGTCGGGGTTGCGCCTTGTCATTGCCGCCACGGACACCGGATCGCGCTTGGTCGGAGGCGATCTGACGCGGTCTTGGCGAGCGCACCAGTGTAACCCGATCCCCGTAGTCGGGGTTGCGCTTGTCCGGCCGCCGCTTCGCCAGACGGAACACCGGATCGCGCTTGGTCGGAGATCTTCGTGCGCGAAGCACTGTGGTGTAGTTTTGAGCCCCGAGCTGGTCGGGGGTTGCGCTTGTCCGCCGCTTCGCCGCCGTGCAGAACACCGAATCGCGCTTGGTCGAGGCAGCGATCTTCGGTGCGCGAGCGCTTGCGGGTGTAGTTTTCAGCCCCGAGCTGGTCGGAGAGCAGGTCGGGGGGTTGGGATGCTCGCGCTACGCACGCTTGCGCTTGACCCGGGGCGGGGCTAGTTGCGGTTCGTTTCACGCTGGAGCTGGGCGAGTTTGCTGTCGGGTGGAGGGATTTACCGTCTGTCCCGTGTTTTACGCCCCGTCCGCAGGTGTGGGACCTGGAGGGGGTGAGAGACGCGCGCTTGCCTTCGCTGGCTTGAGCGCCGCTCTCGTGGAGCTTCAAGCGAGTGATCCGGGTGGAACCTGGTGGCCCCCCTCGCGAGGGGGGTCGCCTAGCGGATGATCCCGGCGCGGGTATCCGACCCCACTTGGGGGTGATCCATGAAGAACCTTTCCTTACTCGATCCCGTATCGGACCCTGGACCGTTCGCCGATCCAGGGCGTTGCCGCCGCTCGCCGACGGACTCGCGAGAGCGTGAGGTATGGTCCCGGACGTGAGTTTTAAGGCGATTGGGTCGTCCGCCGACCCAACTGGGGGCCCGCTGGGGGCTCGCCTTGTCCTCACCTCTTGCTCGTTTTTCGCCATGGCGGGCCGGATTCGTTTTGCGGCCGGTTTCGCACCCCGATCTTTGGGCCGGGCTTTAGACGGCTCTGGGGCTTGGTGGCGGCAAGTGCTGTTCTCGGGCTGCCTCGGCCGCAGGTTTATCGTTCCCTTACTATGACGACATCGACTTTGATCTTGTTAGTAGCGGGTTGCTGCAAACCGATCCGAGGAGGAAGTCGATGCCTTGGAGCTTCGGGTCGAACCGCACGCCAGGGCGATTGCCGACCGGGTTTCCCCGACCGACGTCCTTCATAGATGAACGATAAAGGGAATTTAAACAGTCTTTGCTCTCTCTAGATTTGTAGGGAACTGGTATGTGTTTTGTCCCTGTGTTTGTTTTTCGCACCCTTTGTTTGTAATGGCCACTGTTACCGTCCATTGCCTTGGGGACCACGGGGGTCGGGCGTAGGTTGGTGTGCGCATTACAAAGTTAGGGAGTCGGGGAAACAAGAGAACGCTCAAGAACATGTCGATTGGTTAGTGCGACCGTGGGAGGGGTGTTCTCGACCAATCGTGGGTCGCTCCGCTTGGACACTTCCTTCTTCCGCTAAGTACTATTTCGCGAATCAGTAGCGCCGGGCGTAGGCCGTAGTACTTCTGGTCGAAAGTTTGGCCGTTTCGGGAGGACCCGGCGATTGGTCGTGTCACCGACCCACGGGACTCTTGTAGCCCCCGAGTGGTGCGAGGCGGTTTGGTTGTTACCGCCGCGCGCCACTTGAAGGAGTAACAACGAGTGCAGGAAAAGAAGATATTCACTTATCTTTCCTTACGACTGGCGAGGTTCTCGAGGCGTTTTTGTTCAATGCGGAGTATTGGCGGCGCTTCGGTTTCCGCACCGTCAGCTTTGATGCTTCGGCTTCCACGCCATCATCTTCGAAAAGGCGCGGTCGTAGTAAGTCTTTGGCGGTACCCCCTCGATCGTCGTTTAAATGCAACAGATCGCCTATAAACAAAGCGGCGGTGGCGCCGAGACTTCATCCAAATGACGTTGAGGCTGCTGGCGACTTGCTTTCATGGTCGCTTTGCCCTCTCAACCTTGTTCCAAGGTCGAAGCCCACCTATCGATGAGATCGATCGACGCCCTTCAAAGAAGAGGCGGAGGACGAGGAGTTGGAGCGACGAGCCGGTCACTTTGAAGCGGTGGCCCGTCGGGTGACGCGATTGATCGAGAGCTGAGCTGGAGGCGAGGAGGAGGAACGGAACGGAGCGGCAGCCGCGGTCATCGAGTGAGGAACGGCTAACTGCGAGCGCCTGAGCGATTCGGAGAACAGGACGCCGTTCCCCCTCGTGCTCCTTCTCCTTCAGGGAGCTTGGAGTCTTCCGCGACATCCAGGCCCGTGCTAATAAATGTACTGCCGGTCGCCCCAATCACGCTGCCGTACACCTCTCCGTCTGTGGACCCTTCTACAGCAAGGCCCGAGTTCCCCCGGGAACCATAGAGGCCACATAAGGGGGCGGGGGGGCTTCCGGCTCTTGGCGCCGCATCCGGGCAGATCGAGGCTCTCCCGTCGCGGACTTCGGCGACCCGACCAGTTTCTGCTGCGCTTTGCGGCAAAAATTGTGCGGGAAGTTGAAGCTGCGCTTGGAGAGGGACGATAAGTCCGGAGATCACCGAGGCGAAGAGGACCCTAGAATAAGATAAACTTTTTGGTTTTCTAGGCTTTATGTTTCTCAAAGAACGTAAATGCTGTCGAAAAGGTGTTTGGATTCTTCGGAGGTTTTGTGTGTGCTTTTTCGCTTATTTTTTCGGGTGTGCTTTTCCGGTGAAGCGCGCCGGGATCGCTTTTCTTGGGTCCGAGAGGACCATTCGAGCAGTGATCGACGTGTTCAAGCGTTTTTCCGAAAAATAGGCGAGGAAGTTTCACACGAGCGTTCGCACCCCGACGCCATGCGTAGGTTCGACCGAGGGTCGGGCTGCTCACGGTAGTAGACGAGGTAAAAAAGAAATGGGCTAAGGGTAGAATCGTCTTAGCTTTTCAATATTCCAGGCGTTGGACAAGATGTTACCATCGGGATCCTTGAGCCGGTAAGTGCCGGGTCGAAGGACTTCCACCACAGTAAAGGGGCCTTCCCAAGGAGAGGAGAGCTTGTGCTTGTCTTTGTTGGACTGAACCTGGCGCAGGACCAGGTCGCCTACGTTGAACGCTCGGCCTCTAACCTTGCGGTCGTGGTAGCGCCGTAGTGCCTGCTGGTACTTGGCTGAGCGGATGATGGCGATATCCCGTGCTTCGTCGAGCCGGTCGACAGCGTCTTGTTGATACTCGAGCCCCCGGGTTTCGTCGAAGGCTCGAACCCTTGGGGCGCCGTAGTTTAAGTCGATTGGCAAGATGGCCTCCGCCCCGTATGCCAAGAAGAATGGCGTGAATCCGGTCGATCGGGTTGGGGTGGTCCGTAGGCTCCAAAGTACGGGAGGTACCTCAGCCGCCCAACGTCCCGCGTATCCCTTCAGCCTTTCGAAGATCCGTGGTTTGAGCCCCTGTAGGATCATGCCGTTTGCGCGTTTGACTTGGCCGTTGCTTCGCGGATGGGCGACGGCTGCCCAATCCACGCGAATGCTGAAGCTGTCGCAGAGCTCGAGAAACTCCTTCCCCGTGAATTGCGTTCCGTTGTCGGTGATGATGGAGTTCGGGACTCCAAACCGGTAAACGATGTTGCGGATGAAGTCCGCCGCCTGCGCCGAAGTGATGGTCGTGATCGGCTTAGCTTCTATCCACTTGGTAAACTTGTCCACCGCGACCAGTAGGTGGGTGAAGCCCCCAGGCGCCTTTTTGAAAGGCCCGACCAGGTCGAGTCCCCAAACGGCGAAGGGCCAGGTAATAGGGATCGTCTGGAGGGCTTGTGCTGGGAGATGAGTTTGCCGGGCGAAGAATTGGCACCCTTCGCACGTCCGGACGATTTGTTCAGAGTCAGCTACAGCAGTTGGCCAGTAGAAGCCTTGTCGGAAGGCTTTCCCGACCAAGCTCCGCGACCCAGCGTGGTGTCCGCAAATTCCCCCGTGGATGTCGTGGAGCAGCTCTCTTCCGTGGTCGACCGGGATACACTTCTGGAGGATCCCAGAGGGGCTCCTTTTGTAGAGGTCGTCGCCGACCAGTACAAAGGATTTCGCCCGTCGAGCGAGGCGGCGAGCCTCGGTTGGGTCGTCGGGGAGGGAGCCGTCGGTCAGCCGATCGATGAAGGGTTTTCTCCAATCGGTGCTGGTCATCAGGACGTTGCAACTTGGCTTGGTCATCTCAACCTCCGGTCGCTGGTCGTCTGGCGGAGGTGCTTTCGGCGAGTCACCCATCCGGTCATCCGGATGGTCGGGTCGGATGGATGCTTGGTGTAGGTCGAGGACGAAAACCCCAGGCGGGACCGGCCCTCTGCCAGAGGCAAGATTGGCCAGACGGTCGGCCTCACCGTTGTTCACTTTGTAGCTATGGTGAAGCTCAAATCCCTTTGAATTTCTGCTCGGCTTGCGTACCTTTCTTGACGAGGCTGCCATCCGGTGTCGCGAGGTTCCGCGGCCTTCATGACTTGGTCGACAACCAGTTTTGAATCGCCATGCACGACACCGCCGCGCCCGAGGTCGGGCGGCGATGCGAGGCCGATAACGAGGGCCTCAGACTCGGCGACGTTGTTGGTTGCGTCGAAAAGTAATCGGATGGCATATTGGAGCCTGTTCCGAGTGGAAACAATGACAACCCGGCCCGGCTCCGCTTTTGGTGAAGGATCCGTCAAAGTACATTGTCGATGACTCGGGTCTTCGAGCGGAGGTGGTGCCTGAGCTTCGGTCCATTCGGCGATGAAGTCGGCTAGAACTTGAGATTTTACGGCGGTCCGAGGGATGTATATTATGTCGTGCCCATTGAGCTCGAGTGCCCATTTGGCAATCCTCCCAGAGGCGTCGCGGTTGTGGATGACCTCGCCGAGTGGTAGAGAAGTCACCACGGAGACGCGATGCCGGTTGAAGTAGTGTACCAGCTTTCTTTTCGTGATTAGAACCGCGTAGACCATCTTCTGCATTTGTGGGTACCGCGCCTTGGACTCGGAAAGTACTTCGCTGACGAAGTAAACTGGTCGTTGGACCTTGAGAACCCGTCCCTCCTCTGCTCGCTCCACGACGAGCGCCGCGCTGACGACCTGGGTCGTGGCGGAAATGTAGAGCAGCAGGGGTTCTTCTGGTGCCGGGGCAACCAGCACTGGAGGAGAGGTTAGAAGAACTTTCAGCGCGTCGAAGGAGTCCTGAGCTTCCTTCGTCCAGTTGAACTGGTCGGATTTCCTCAGGAGTTTGTAAAGAGGCAAACTGCGCTCGCCGAGGCGGGACGTGAAACGACTTAAGGCCGCGAGGCATCCTGTCAGCCTCTGGGCCCCTTTGAGGTTGCTGATCGGCCCCATCCTCAAGATTGCGGAGATCTTGTCTTGGCTGGCTTCGATGCCACGCTCGGAGACGATAAAGCCGAGTAGCTTCCCTTTGGGTACTCCGAAAACGCATTTTTCGGGGTTGAGCTTGATGCGGTACCGTCGAAGGTTCGCAAAAGTCTCTTCCAGGTCGGTGATGACGTCGCTGACCTTCCTGGTCTTGACAACGATGTCGTCGATGTACGCCTCGACGTTACGGCCAATTTGATCGGAAAAACACGTCTGCATACACCGTTGGTATGTAGCTCCCGCGTTTTTCAGGCCAAACGGCATCGTCACGTAACAAAACGAGCCGTACGGGGTGATGAACGAGGTCGCAGGTTGGTCGTCTTCCTTCATCGCGATCTGGTGATAGCCTGAGTAGGCGTCCAGGAACGACAGACACTCACATCCCGCGGTGGAGTCCACCACCTGATCGATGCGGGGCAAGGGGAATGGATCCTTCGGGCATGCCTTATTGAGGCTTGTGTAGTCAACACACATTCTCCATTGCCCGGTCTTCTTTTTTACAAGTACAGGGTTGGCTAACCACTCGGGGTGGCGAACTTCTTTGATGAACCCTGCGGCCAAGAGCTTGGCGATCTCTTCTCCTATGGCCGTGCACTTCTCTTCGTCGAAGCGGCAGCGGTATTGGCGGCGAGTCTAGACCCAGGCAAATGCGTTCGAGAGAGTGCTCGGCGACTTCCCTCGGGATTCCTGGCATGTCGGAGGGTCTCCATGCGAAGATATCTCGGTTGGCGCGGAGGAAATCGACGAGCGCGCTTTCCTATTTGGTAGGAAGCGTGGTCCCGATCCGAACGGTCTTGATTGGATCTTCGGGGTCGATTTGGATGGCCTTCGTGTCCTCAGCGGATTTGAAGGAGCCCGACCCGGATTTGCGGGAGTCGAAGCGGCATCGCTGGGTCGTGGCCGGAGGCCGGCGAGTTCGGCGGACGCGACGACCGCCCGAAGCCAACTTCGCGGTATCCCTCTCGCAGCTTGTAAGCGAAGTTGAAAGACGCGGTCGCGGTGATCACTCCTCGCGGCCGGGCATCTTGATTTCAGGTAAGTGTAGTTGGGGATCGCCATGAACCCGCGTAACATGGTCTTCCCAAGATGGCGTGGTAGGAGCCGGCAAAATCCACGACCTCAAAGGTGAGGGTTTCGGTGCGAAAGTTGGCCGGGCTCCCAAACGTGATGGGCAGGTCGACCGCCGGCGGTGGGCCTCTGGCCAGGACGACGCCGTGAAAAGGCGCCTTACTTGGTCGGAGGCTTGGGCGGGGGATCCCCATGGCGTCGAGGGTCTCGACATAAAGAATGTTGAGACTGCTACCACCGTCCATGAGCACCTTGGTCAGGCGCTTTGTTCCCACAATGGGATCGACGACAAGCGGGTACCTCCCTGGTTGCGGAATGTGGTCGGGATGGTCGGTCCGGTCGAAGGTGATCGGGGATTCCGACCATCGAAGGTATTTGGGTACGGCAGGGTTTGCCATGAGCACCTCCCGGTAGGCCAGCTTGAGCTGCCTCCGGTCGGCGTAGCTTGCCGGTCCGCCAAATATCATGAGGCATCCGTCGGTTTCGGGGAAGCCGTCCGCCCCTTTGTCTCCGTCGGTGTGGCTGGTCTTGCTTCTTCCCTTTGCCCCGCGGGGCGTGGTGGGGCTCAGGAAAGAAAACGCTTTAGGACCTCGCAGCCCCAGTATTTGTGCTCGACGGGTATCCGTGGTTCGGACACGGACTCTCCATCGATTTCCGAAATAGTCGGGGTTGCCGATTCTGCGGCTTCCGGGTCGGCGGCGCGACTATGCGGTCCTCGCGGACTTGTTTGCCGTGGCGCTCCGCTTGTCGGGGCGGTCGGAGGAGGGCTGGGCTCGGCGCCCGATCCCCGCCGACTTCCCTTTGTCGAAGATGATATCTACGGCCTCCTCGCCCGAGGCGTGGTTGGTGGCGATGTCCAAGAGTTCTTTGGTGGTTCTGGGCTTCGCGCACCCCAGCTTGTGGACCAGGGTCTTGGAGGTAGTGCCGTAGATGAACGCCCCCACGACATCAGCGTCGCGAATGTCAGGGAGCTCGTTGCACTGTTGGGAGAAACGCCGGATGTAGTCCCGGAGGTTCTCCCCTGGCTGCTGTTTACAGCTCTTCAGGTCCCAGGAGTTCCCCGGTCGCTTGTATGTGCCTTGGAAGTTGCCAACGAAGTGGTGTTTGAGGTCGGCCCAGTCCCTGATAATGTTGGCGGGCAGGTACTCGAGCCATGCTCGAGCTGAGTCCGCCAAGTAGATGGGGAAATCTTGGATGACGAAAAGATCGTCTGAGCTCCCCTGCCGGCATGCTAACCGGTAATCTTCTAGCCACACGCTGGGGTTTGTAGCCCAGCGATTTGGCTATGTTGACCGGCGCACGAAACCTAGCAGGAATCTCGCTGCGCGGATCCCTTGACAGAATGCCCGCGGCCGGCCATCGGGGCTCGGCCGTGGTCGCGTCGTGAAGCGATCGGCGACGTCGCGTCCGGGCCGGGTCGTTCCACGCCCTTCTTCGCTTGGAGGGTGGCGCGAACGTCGCGTTCGTCGCCCAGCGTTAGCGCACCAAAGTGCGTGATGCCTGGGGTTGTTCGGGGCGATATCGCCCTTGTTTTGCTTCGGTGGCTCGGGAAGCGCCGCGCGCGTCCGTGCGAGGCGCCCGAACGCTGTGATCCGAGCCATGCGCATGTTGCGCTGGCTGCTCGTTCCACCGGCCTTTCGGAGATTCGGTGGGTTGCCTTGGCCGTGGGATCATCGGCTCAGGGATGCCGCGAGCAACATTGCTGCCGCGCGATGTTTTGGCCGGCGTAGGGAAGAACGACGAATCGTCGGTCCCTTTGACCAATAGGTGGTGAACCTGGCGCGGCGCGAGCACGTCGCGCCGCTGGTTCGGGTACAAGCTGTGGTGGATCTTGATCCAAGTCGGCTTGAAGCTTGTCAAGCTCGGCTTTTGAACCTCCAGCTCTTCGCGCCGTCGCTGAAGGTCGGCGCGGCGAGTCTGGTGGTTTTCCTCGGTGCGTTGGAGGAGAGTCTTCGGCGTGACCGGGGTAGCGGAGGGGTCATTTGCGCCTGCCGCGATGTCTGGCTCGCGGTAGCGTGGTCTGTTCTTATCTCTCCCTCCGCTAGAGCCGTGGCCGGAGGAGTTGTCCGAATGGTCGTTGTCGGGCGCGTGGCCGACCATCGCCACGAAGTATGAGGGCGCAACGGGCGCAACCGCTGCTGCTTGACGCCCCTGCGGGTCGTTCGGGGCGAAGGAGCTTTTGGCGCGCTCCGGCGTCGAGGTCCGTGTGGGGACCTCGAGCCGAAGGTCACTGAGGATGTTGGAGACGGCGCCAAGGCCCACGGGGGGCGCTTGACGCCGGAGCACGGCGGGGTCGATCACCATCTGTCCTGCCGCGGTGGTGATGAAGTCGAGGGAGCCGAAGCGGATCGATGCTATCGGCATGGTGATGTCGAAGAAAAGGACCGTCGAGGAGGCTGAGTGGGAAAGCAACGGCGACGACGTGCGCAGCCCCTACCTGGCGCGCCAACTATCGGCGTTTCGGGCACCGGCTAGTAAATTTGTATAGGTCGACGGGGTGCACGCCCTCTCCTCGAACGGCTTGACTCAGGTGAGCACAAGATGTATACTGGTTCGGGCAGAACGTCCCTACTCCAGTTCGTGTGAGTTGGATCGTATTGATTTTCCTTTCTTGTTCGTCCCCTTTACACGCTTCCCCCTCCCGCCTTTATATAGGCGAGGTGGGAGGTTACATCGTTGGTTTGGAAAAAGAGGAAAAGATCAGGTTTTGGTTGTCCGAAAGTGGCGGGCTGATAGGGCGAGCCGCGGCTCTCGCTCGCCGCCTGCTGGTCGCCGTAGTTGCCGCGCCGCTCATAGTAAATGCGGGGGTCGGGAACTTGTGCCGCCGCGTCGTCGTCATTATGGCCAGCATTTAATGCGCCCGATATGCAATAAATGCCGTCGCTTCTCCGGGATATCGAAGACCAGGTCGTGGGTTCGGACCTTACCCGGTGGTCGTAACTTCGGGCCTTGATCGGCCTGGGTCGGCCCGTGCGTCTTTTTGGGCCGCTGAGGATACCCATGGTGCGGGTACTCGTCAAGTTACTTTGAGCATTAGTGCTCGAGGAAATTGTATAAGCTGGATACATTGGATTGATAAAGTAGTATCAAAGATGGTTTGGAGTTAGAAAATATTATGAGTAAAGTTAATTGGATTATTAGTGCTTGTTAGAAAAATTTATTCAGGGGTTGATTAAGAAATGGGTGATTATTGAAATATGGTCTCGCGATATCCATTTATGTGGAATTATGAATAATGTGGATTATGTGTGATTTGTTCAGTCAATTTGGTATCATTGTTTATGGAAATCATTATAGTCAATGAATTAATGAAATCTTGGATTTATGGAATCTTTCTTGAAAAATGCTCGGGGATGAGATTATGAATTATCCTTTGTGAATTAAGTAGATTAAAAGATTAATCGATGTTTGGATGATGGATAAACAATAGTGTGACTTATATTTTGAGGAGACTATTTCATATACAATAATGTTAGTAGCTTAGCATGATTTTGGAGTCATGATGGCACATGATATAGACTTTACTTGTTGGAGTACTAAATTGGACTGGATTATCTAATGCCATAACAATAGAGGGGGATCTTGGTGATTTCATGAATTTTGGAGGTTATAGAATTGATTATAATAATTTTTATCAACACTGAGAATTGAAGATTATTAAATAAGTTGTTGGTGGAATAGAATAGTTCGGTAGAAATGCTTAGACTTGCAATCGGTCAGTATGCACCTATGGGTGGGACTTTCTTATAACTCTTGAAAATTCGTGTTGGAAATTATAGGCAAAAGGTATTGCCGTTGGTTTTTAAAATAAAAATGATTTAGACTTGGGCGGAATGGTTTGTCTGGCGGGTGCGGATAGAGCACTAGTCTTGGTTTGTGCAAGTACCGCCCTAAGTCAATTAAGGACCGACGCTTATGACTGTTCATTCCAACCATAACCGTACAACCACATGCCAAAGTGGGCACGACCTGGCTGAATAATTTGTAGAAACCTAACTTAGACTCACCAGTTGGTGGAATGTGAGTGCAGGATAGAGGCAAGACTGTTTTCTCACACGGCGCAAGAGGGGGCTTCTGTATTGGGTGGATAGAACCCTAACAGCGGTGAAACCTCGTGAATTGGAGTCGAGTTAGGCGTATACATTGTAAATGCCTTGTCATGATATCTCTGCCGGCACACCTAAGGAAGTGTGTTAATAGCTTGGCATCAAGAAAATATCATGTCTTGTGGGTAAAGCTGTACACCTTTGCAGAGTTAAAACTATTCGAATAGCCGTGCTTACGGTCAAGGGCACGCGAATAATGCTTTCATATTGGTAGACTTTGGTTTTTGTTTTTTAAAACAATCTTTTGGGATCCGGGAGTGGTTAGAACTCTCGGGTGTGCTCCTAGCGACTAGAGCCAGATAGGTGGATTGAACCTATTTTTGTGAACCATGGCAGACAGAGCCATGTTGATGGATTGAACCCTAATCTTTTTGAGATATGGCGGTTAGAGCCTGTATACTAGTGATTGGTGGCTAGAACCTTCACTAGAGTTATTAATAATTTCAACTGTACAAATAATTGTTAAAATAGATTTGTGAAAATAATACATGTAAAGTTTTTGAAAGTGTTGCCTTGTGCAAAAGAACCATAATAAGCCATCTTTGGATAACCCTGCATTATGCATCTTTCCCAGACTTGTGGAGTACTCTATGTACTCACATGCTACATTCTAAACTTATCTCAGAAGTGAACGAAGCTATCAAAGGAGATTCCAAGGACTAGGACGCGCACCCCACTCGATTGCCTGTGGGTATATGGATGGGTCGCCACTTGGTGTTATCATCTTCCGCTGCAGTTATTCAAGTTGTTCAGCATGCAAAGGCAGTAATGGTAAACCTCGACCATAAGGTCTTTGCTTTTATTTGGTGCTATTATTATTTGGTTATATGTAATTGTGATATGGCTGTTGATTCATCACTGTTTGACTGTGTGTACTAGCTACTGATCTGGGATTAGTAAAGAAATACACAGGGGATTCTGGATAGCCGATCCGGGGGCCGACATCCCTTGTACCCAAGCTCGATAGAAATGTCATGTTCATGCCCATGCCCGCCACCCGTGGTGGGTACAATCCGTCGCCCATGCGCGTTACCCACGGGCATATCCTATCGTAATCGAAGCAATCTTGATATTTTCACCATCCTTACAGCTAACCCATGTGACGGACCGCCTTTTTAGGGGCACGTCAAACCATCACAACAGCTATTCAAGAAGATTAGCTATTGAAAAAGACAAGTGTACATTACCAGACAAAAGCAATTCATCTTGTTTTATTCAATATAAGGCCTAACGGCCAAGGGTTTTTACAAAAGAGGCATTGCAAGCCTCGAATATATTACATTACCAAAATACTGCATAGACAGGCCTGAGCAAAAGACAAAGACCTAAAACCACACAAGATCGCCATCTACAATCTCTTGGTACTCTCCAGCGTCTTGGAACTCTGAGAGCAACTCCAAGAGAGATTACTAAAAAGGAGCCCTAAACTTCAATATAGGACCCCAACTAATTAGATTTAAGGCTCCAAATAAATGTTCACTCTAGCAATTAGGCCCTAAAACCTAACTACCATCTAATTAGATAGGGCCGAATCACAGAGTTGCTAAATATAGCTACTCGCCCAGGGGTCCTAAAACAATTTGCTAAATTTTAACAATTTAGGGTCCTTGCTAGAGTTGATCTTTTCCCCTAAAAACCCTATAATTCAAGTTAGGGCTATATTTAGAGCCCCTCTTGGAGATGCTCTGAAACGGTTGGGGGTTGCAAGGGTGAGTACGATAGTACTAAACAAGTCGCATAGAAAATTGTTGAATATTATATGTATGGGATTAGCAATGGATGGCATATGGTATTTAAGTATTTGGATGCAAGTTTATCTCTAAATTCATTTTACATTTGAACACAAACCATAGTAATAGTAATGGGGGGTTTCCACAAGTTTAACACCATTAACCGAATCTTCCAAAAATCAAAGCATTACTTGAGCTAGGTTACGGGTAGGGGTGAAAACGGGACAGGAAATATCCGCCCGATCCGATACCGAATCTATTTAAAATCCGTACCGATGTTATCCGTATCTGTATCCGGAAAATCCGGTGTAATATGGGTTAGGATATGGGAAGAGCAATATCAGATCCGTATCCGGAAAATCTCATGTAATATGGGTTAGGATATGGGAAGAGCAATATCCGACCCGATATCCGGTAAATATCCGACCCGAATATCCGGATAAAATTAGTTATTCTTCCATTAATTTGGTTCATTATTGGATAGATAGAGTAGTTGTTTGATATTGGCACTAAAAAACACTACTTTGTTATTAAGAGTGAACTTCAACAAATCTATCAAGAAACAAATAGAGTGATGACATAATGCTTTTACCTAAATTGATTTGTTCAACTTATTTGATAAACTTCTTTTCTATTCAAATTACTGGAATTAGTTGAGTCGCTAAATTGAAGCATAGCAAACAAATCCGAGTACTCCTCATTATGAGAGAAGTCTATCTTCAGTTTGTTAGAATGTGACAATTCAACACTATTTAATATCTCCAGGAATTTATTCCGTAAGGTTAAGTTTGATGGGAGAGCTCCCCTTGTTCTCTGCTTTCTTTATGTCTCGATCTCTCTCCTTGAAGGATCATTGTTTTTGATCAAATTGTTTTTGATGATGAGTATTTGAAAAGAGTTGAAATTGATTTGATTATTTGATAAGATTTAAAAGAGGTTTGATTATTTAGTGGTTGTATGGATTAATTTGAGTCAAGTCGCGGACTTGGGCTCGGAAATCGTTTGTGTGTTTTTGTTCATGTGCAGGTGTTGCTTGAGGTCGAATGTGGTCGGTGACGGGACCGAGACTAGGTTCAGAGAGGAACTGAGGTCGTGAGGGTCGAAGTTGTCATGCGGGACGTTTGGACTAGAGAACGGTGCACGCGAGATCGAGATCGTTGCAGCGTAGTGGCAGGAAGCCGTACGCGTGTATACGATTTTTAGAGAGTATACATGCAAATGTGTGTGTGTGTTGCATGTGTGCTAATGCATGGTGTGTGTGTGTGAATACATTTAATGCATGAGTGTGTGCATGCATGGTGTGCGTGTGTGCATGCAAGAATGGATGCATGCATACAAGGCATGCAAGGAAGACACTCATTCTTAGCATGCATGCACGGCATGCAAGGCAGAGGTGCGTGAGGTACTTGTCGCCTGGCACGTGAAGCAAGGCAAGTTTTGTTCCAGAAGGACTCATTTGTTGGAGTGGAAACCCGAGACGGTTTTTTTTTGTGTGTTCTTTGTTTTGGACTCGTGGCCAGATCAAGGGGCAGCCGTCCAAGCCTTGGAGAAAGAGCTGTCCGTGTTTTTTGGTAGACTGTGTCCAAAAGGAAAGATCGCGTCAGTGTCCAAAAGGGACACGCTGCTGGGTGCGACTCGGGAACAGCAAAGAAATTTTGTTTTCCTTGTTGGAGTCGGTTTTGACGCCGTGACAGGGAGGAGGGCTGTAGTATATAATCAAAGCCAATGAAGCCAAAGGAGATCAATCCAATGCAAAGGGCAAGAAGCAAAAGGTGCCTACAACAAAGAAAAGCTTTTGTGCTCTCTTTAGTTTGTTTAGGGTTTTCTAATCTTGTGAGATTAGAGATTTTGTTTAGGGTTTTCTAATCATTGAAGATTAGAAGATTTTTTTTGGTGTCATCTTGTTGAAGATGGCTTTGGAATAAAAAAAATAAGTTTATGCAATATTCTCTTATTTTTTTTGGCTTTGATTCTTGATTAGAAGGTTTGTTCGATTTTTGATAGAACTAGTTTTGATTTTTGTTCGACTTGTCTCGCTAATTAATCTAGGGTTTTGATCTCTTCATTATTAGATATTCTTCCGCTATTTAGGGGTCTTTAATTTTCCGAAAAAAATAGTTGAATTTTATTCGGCATCTATTCACCCCCCCTCTAGTTGCCTACTCGGTCCTACAAGTGGTATCGAGAGCTGTGCTCTACTAATCCATCTTAACAGGTGATTAGTAAACGGTAAGTTATGGCAACGGAGAAATACTCGAACAAGCCGCCAATCTTCGATGGTATGCATTTCCCATCGGGCGGATCAGGATGATCGCATATCTTCAAGCTCAAGGTAACACGATTTGGCGCAAGGTAAAAATTTAAATGCGAGCTTCCTTCTAATGATGATATTGATAAAATCGAGTTTGAAAAAGATGTTGAAAACAATAATAGAGCTAGAAACATATTGCTTCAAGGACTTGCTAGAAAAGAATTTGATAGAGTCTGTCATTTACTCACCGCTTCATGAAATTTGGAAATCTCTTCAAGATTATCATGAGGGCACCGACTGTAAAAAGAAGCTAGGCAAGATCAATTTAAAAGGAATACACTAGATTTGAAATGAACTCGAGAATCTCTAGATGATTGTTTTGCTCGCTTTAATGTAATCTTAAACAATCTTAGAGTCAGATGTAAAGTACATCGACTCTGAAAATGCTAGACATTTCCTATCATCTCTTGATCTTAAAATCGGCAAATGAAAGTGACTGCTTTTAGGGAAGCTCATAAGATGAGTGAAATGACTTTGGATAAACTATATTCTAGTCTCAAGACTTTTGAGATAGACATTGTTTCAAGAACTTCCAATGATAATTCTATGGCTCTTAATGCTAATTCTTCATATGATAATGCTACTAGTTCTTCATCATCATATTCCATTACTGCTTTGAGTGCTCTTAGTGATGAACAGCTAGATCAAATACCAGAAGATACACTTGCTCTTCTTTCCAAGCGTGTCAATGCAGCTTACATGAGATCAAGGGAGAGAAGAGGAGCCTCCATCCTTTGCTACAATCAAGCGGCAAGGCCGGGCACATCCGTGCTAACTGTTTCAAGAACAAAGATAAAGAGGAGAAGGAGCAAAGCAACTCCTCCAAGTCCTTCCGGCCAAAAGAGAGCAAGGACAAAAATAAGCAACGGACAAAGAAGATGCTCAACAAAGTCTTCGCGGCAATTGGTCGCTTAGACTTAAGCGACATTGATGATTCAACTGACGATGAGAAGGAAGCGAAGCAAACTAAGCTGAACGAGAAAGATTTCACCGGACTGTGCTTCATGGCGAAAGGGAACACTAGTGATTCTAGTGACAACGACAACACTTCCAGCGACGGTGATGAGGTAATACCTTCGTATGATGAGCTTTGTGAAGTTTTAGTCATATTGAGAAAATCTTTAAGAAAATCCTCACTCAAAAATAAAAACTTAGAGAAAGATCTATCCATGCTGAAAACTGAAAACTTTGATCTTAGAAATTCAAATTCTGAAAAGACATGTGATTCTTGCTTAGATCTCAAATTTGAAATTAAATCTTTAAAAGAGGAACATATGATTAAACTAGAACAAGTTTATGCCAAAAATGAAAAACTTGTGAAAAATGTTGGTTGCTCTACTGATGGTTTACATGGTCAAACTTCTTGTTCTAAATGTCCCATACTAGAATTGAAGTTGCATGATGCGGATGCTAAGATTACTCAATTATTTAATGATTTGCTTACACATGAAGTTCTTTCATGCTCAACTTGTCGCAAGCAAAAAGAAAAAGTAGATGTTTCCTGTAATAATTGTTTAACACTCTCTCGAAAAATTGATTACTTGGAAAAGTCTTTAGAACGTTTTACTAAAGGAAAGAAAAATCTAAATATGATTTTGGATCAATCAAGAGTCAGCACTCATCACAAAGGTCTAGGTTTTGATCCTTATGCTCATCACAAATCATATGCTCCTACTATTGTTAAAACTCTTGAAAGTGGAAAGTTTGAAATTGTCAAAGAACCTGAGAAAGCGTCTTCAAATCTGAATTTTATCTTCTACTATGATGAATGCAAATGTTACTTCGCTTCTAAAGACAAACCATTTGTTAAGTACAATTGCACTCATTGTGGAAAAGATGGTCATTTGATGAATTTTTGTTTTAGACTAGCCAAACAACAGAGAAAGGAAAATTCAAAGGCTAAGTCTAACTTTAGACAAACACGTATCATTTCTCCACATGTTCCGCTAGTGAAAGCAAACAAAATACCTGGAAATTCATTTACTTTGCATTCACAAGCTTTTGTACGATCACCTCCTCGCCGAAAGTGATTCAAAGGCTTTGGATACCTAAATCATATTTCTCTAACCCCAAATGAATCCTCAACATCTTCTGCTCATAACATGTAGGTGGTACGAGAAGGGAAGGAGAACATCCGGGTTGTTGATTCAGGGATGTCAACACATGACAGCAACCCAAGTTGGTTCTCCTCCCTAACAAAAGCATCACGGGAACTAAACGATCACTTTTGGAGATGCTACCATCGGACGCTGGCCATTGCAAAAAGGTACTGTGAAGGTGAATGATCACTTTACTTTAAAGAATGTCTCTTTGGTGTCTAAACTGAAATTCAACCTTCTATCTCAGATCTCAATTGTTGGATGAAAACTTTGAAGTGAGTTTTAAACCAAATGCATGTAGAGTACTCGATGCTTCCGAAACTTGACTCTTGAGATATCTAGACTTGGAAAAATTTTCATAGCAAATTTTAGCAATGCTTCAAGTTCACATTGTTTTGTTGCTTCGTAATCTAGAAATCTCAATTTTTGGCATCGTCGGTTAGGTCACATGGGCTTTGATCATTATCTAGATTGAGTGGTCTAGACTTAATTCGTGGCTTGCCAAAATTAAAATCTTGCAAAGACATTGTTTGTGCTTCCTGTCGACATGGTAAGATGGTTGGAGCCCCTCATGCTCCTGTCTCTCTTGTAATGACCACCGGCCCCGGCCAACTTCTTCACATGGATACAGAGGACCATCTCGAGTACAATCGTGGGAGGTAAGTGGTACTTTCTAGTAATAGTTGATGATTATTCGAGATACTCTTGGGTACATTTTCTGTCTTCAAAAGATGAGATTTTTGGACTCTTTCATGTCTTCATTAAGAGATTGATAAATGAATTGCCTAACTCATTGAAAGCCATAAGAACAGATAATGGTACAGAATTCAAAAATGCATTGTTTAAATCTTTTGTGAAACTAATGGGATTGAACATCAATTTTCTTCGCCATATTCTCCCTCGCTGAATGGTGTTGTAGAAAGGAAAAATAGAACTTTAATTCAAATGGCTAGAACTATGCTAGATGAATACAACACTTCAAGAAAATTTTGGGCCGAGGCAATTTCTTACGCTTGCTATATATCAAATAGGGTCTATCTCGTAGCTTTACTTGGTAAAACATCTTATGAACTGAGATTTGATCGTAAACCATCTGCTTTCTCACTTACAAGTGTTTGGTTGCAAATGCTTTATTCTTAAACATGGAAATCTTGATAAATTCAAGCTCAGAGTACAGATGGTATTTTCCTTGGCTATTCGTTGCACTCTCGTGGATATCGTGGTACTTGATTTATCGACTAACAAATTGTTGGAGACATGCGATGTTACTTTTGATGAGGCTAGCCATGGAGCTAGACCCGACATTTCAGGTTCACGAGAAGATTTAGAGCCAATCTTTTGGATAAAAGATTCAAGAAAATGATGAAGATGATGATGATGATGAGCTCATACCTACAGAGCGGGAAGTTGTTCTGAACAAATTGATGTGACTACTACTTGATTCTCCTACACCTCCCACGACGATCAAACAACTGGACCTCCCTTACTGCTTTTGAAGAACCATCCTCTGAACAAATTATTGGAAGTCTTCATGAAAGGGTGACACGTTCTAATTCATCTCAAACTCTTTTATGCATGCATTCTCGCTTTTGTTGCAAATTTTGAACCTAAGAACATTACTCATGCTTTAACCGATAGTTCTTGGGTAGATGCGATGCATGAAGAGTTAGAAAACTTTGAAAGGAATAAAGTTTGGTCTTTAGTGGAACCTCCTAAAAATCAAAACATTATTGGAACAAAATGGGTTTTTAAGAACAAGTTAAATGAAGATGGAATAATTGTTAGAAACAAAGCTAGACTTGTAGCTCAAGGTTATTCTCAACTTGAAGGAATTGATTTTGATGAAACATTTGCTCCTCGTTGCTCGCTTAGAAGCTATTCGCATCCTCTTGGCTTTTGCAGCTTCAAAAGGTTTTAAGTTATTTCAAATGGATGTGAAAAGTGCTTTTCTAAACGGTTTTATAGAAGAAGAAGTTTTTGTGAAACAACCCCCTGGTTTTGAAAATGAAAAATTTCCTAATCATGTGTATCGCTTTATCAAAAGCTCTTTATGGATTAAAACAAGCTCCTCGTGCATGGTATGATAGATTAAAAGGCTTCTTGCTTCAACATAATTTTGAGATGGGAAAAGTTGATAAAACTCTGTTTACTCAAAATTCAAATGATCAATTCCTTGTGGTGCAAATTTATGTGGATGATATTATCTTTGGAGGATCCTCCCACTCTCTTGTGTTGCAGTTTTCCGAGCCGATGTCCAGGGAATTCGAGATGAGTATGATGGGAGAGTTGACATACTTCCTTGGATTTCAAATCAAGCAAGCGAAAGAAGGGATCTTCTTGCACCAATCTAAGTATACAAAGGAGCTACTAAAGAAATTCGACATGGGAGAAGGAAAGTCAAGATCTACTCCAATGAGCACAACAACAATTTTGGATCTTGACGAGAATGGTGTCGAGATGGACCAAAAGAATCTGAAGCATGATTGGATCACTTCAGACTTGATCGCTTCGAGGCCTGACATACATTTTGCAGTATGTTTGTGCGCTCGATTTCAAGCCTCTCCTCGAGAATCACATCGACAAGCAATTAAAAGAATTTTCGTATCTTCGCTCCACTTCGAATTTGGCATTTGGTATTCTTGTTCTTCTTCGCTTACACTCCTAGGATATTCGATGCTGATTTTATGGGTGTAGATTAGATAGAAAGAGTACTTCCGCACATGTCATTTTCTTGGCACTTCACTTGTTTCTTGGTCTTCTAAGAAACAGTCCTCGATTGCTCAATCTCTTGCTGAAAATTTGAATACGTTGCGGTACCGCTAGTTGTTGTTCACAAATTCTTTGGATCACTTCAACTCTTAAAGATTACGGCATTAACTTTAGTAGTGTTCCACTTTTTGTGATAATACTAGTGCAATTCACATCGCTAAAAATCCTGTTCAACATTCAAGGACTAAACACATTGATGTTCGATATCATTTTCTTAGAGATCATGTTGAAAAAGGAGCTATTGAACTGAAATTTGTTGATTCGGATGCTCAAATTGCTGATATTTTCACTAAGCCGCTTGATTCTTCTCGCTTTGCTTTCTTACGCTTAACTTGGGATCATTCATCCCCATGGGTTGATTTGAGGGGGAGTTTTGATTTTAACTCTTTCATTTGTGTTACTTGACTTTGGTTACTACAAGGAGCTATTTTGTCGTTACATTTAAAGAAAACTCCCTTGTTTTCATTGCATCATGTAGTACAAAGCTTTGTTGACTATTCTTGTGTATATAGTCAAATTAATGCTACATTGCTTCACTTCTCACTAAAAGACTTAAAGACTAAAATAATTCAATTTGAGATGCTTTTCGAGAATATTTTGGCTCTTGTTCATTATGGTATTGCATTTGTGAAATAGGCTTAAAAGTTTCTTGTCATCTGTTGAAAGGCTAGAGCTGATTAGAAACTATGTGTGAGCTTTTTGTTGGACTTCAAATGATCATTATGAGTCTCAAGCAAAATCAGTGTTTTAATATTAAAAGCAAGTTGAAAAAGATGCAAGCAAAAGCTACTTGGCTAAACACAAGTTTAGTACAATGTGCAGCTTCCTTGCCAGGGATTTCAATTCAAAAGATGCAAGAAAAGGCTACTTGTCTAAACAAAAGTTCAGAACAATGTGAAGCCACTTGCCAATTTAAATCGAGAAAGATACAAGAAAGAACTACCTACTCATACACAAGTATGGGCTAGTGTGCTTGATTACTTGTCATCCCTGTTGATCACAAAGCAAATTTGTCAAACTTGCTAAAAGAGAAAAAGGAAATTCAAATTTTTGAAAAGGCTTGAGACAAACATTAGTGAATTTGAAAGTCTCTCTTTGCTCATGATAGATTTCTTTTTAGCTTTGGCAAAATCAGTTTATGACATTTTACTTGTTTGCTCTAATTTGCTTATGCAACAACTATTCTATGTGTTAGAGCCTCCATATTCTCACAATTTGCTTTCTCATTTGATAAATTGATACAAAATGTGAAAACTCTCGTAAAAACTCTCCAAATGCTTTACTTTGATTATATACCTTGAATATACTTCAAAGCTTGAGATTCTCGTGATTCATTAAGGGGGAGTTTTGAGATCTTGATGACTATTTTGTCAAAAAGGGGGAGAGCAAAAGTCAAGAAGAAGAAAAATAAAAAGAGAGGTGAATTTCAAACTGTTTGAGAATTTGGATTTACTTGGTCTTTACTTGGTCTTGGAATCTTTTGGGTCTCAAACTCTCATTTTTTTTCTCTCTACTCTTGTCAAATCTTATTGTGTTTTGTCAAATTACTCATCAAGGGGGAGATTGAAGGATCATTGTTTTTGATCAAATTGTTTTTGATGATGAGTATTTGAAAAGAGTTGAAATTGATTTGATTATTTGATAAGATTTAAAAGAGGTTTGATTATTTAGTGGTTGTATGGATTAATTTGAGTCAAGTCGCGGACTTGGGCTCGGAAATCGTTTGTGTGTTTTTGTTCATGTGCAGGTGTTGCTTGAGGTCGAATGTGGTCGGTGACGGGACCGAGACTAGGTTCAGAGAGGAATTGAGGTCGTGAGGGTCGAAGTTGTCATGCGGGACGTTTGGACTAGAGAACGGTGCACGTGAGATCGAGATCGTTGCAGCGTAGTGGCAGGAAGCCGTACGCGTGTATACGATTTTTAGAGAGTATACATGCAAATGTGTGTGTGTGTTGCATGTGTGCTAATGCATGGTGTGTGTGTGTGAATACATTTAATGCATGAGTGTGTGCATGCATGGTGTGCGTGTGTGCATGCAAGAATGGATGCATGCATACAAGGCATGCAAGGAAGACACTCATTCTTAGCATGCATGCACGGCATGCAAGGCAGAGGTGCGTGAGGTACTTGTCGCCTGGCACGTGAAGCAAGGCAAGTTTTGTTCCAGAAGGACTCATTGTTGGAGTGGAAACCCGAGACGGTTTTTTTTTTGTGTGTTCTTTGTTTTGGACTCGTGGCCAGATCAAGGGGCAGCCGCCCAAGCCTTGGAGAAAGAGTTTGTCCGTGTTTTTGGTAGATCGTGTCCAAAAGGAAAGATCGCGTCGGTGTCCAAAAGGGACATGGCCGGGTGCGACTCAGAACAAAGAAAGAATTTTTGTTTTCCTTGTTGGAGTCGGTTTTGACGCCGTGACAGGGAGGAGGGCTGTAGTATATAATCAAAGCCAATGAAGCCAAAGGAGATCAATCCAATGCAATGGGCAAGAAGCAAAAGGTGCCTACAACAAAGAAAAGCTTTTGTGCTCTCTTTAGTTTGTTTAGGGTTTTCTAATCTTGTGAGATTAGAGATTTTGTTTAGGGTTTTCTAATCATTGAAGATTAGAAGAATTTTTTTTTGGTGTCATCTTGTTGAAGATGGCTTTGGAATAAAAAAAATAAGTTTATGCAATATTCTCTTATTTTTTTTGGCTTTGATTCTTGATTAGAAGGTTTGTTCGATTTTTGATAGAACTAGTTTTGATTTTTGTTCGACTTGTCTCGCTAATTAATCTAGGGTTTTGATCTCTTCATTATTAGATATTCTTCCGCTATTTAGGGGTCTTTAATTTTCCGAAAGAAATAGTTGAATTTTATTCGGCATCTATTCACCCCCCCTCTAGTTGCCTACTCGGTCCTACACTCCTTGTATCCGACCCATTTGCACCTCTAACTATACTACTATCATACGTTGAAATAATTATGACTTGAAGCTAATGTTGTAAGGTTAATTCTTCATTCTTTCTTTTACGTACACAATTATGTATTATACTACTATCCGATTATGATATCCAATCCCGACCCGAATCCGTCAGATATCCGCTCCGTATCCGAATCCTGAATAATCCGAATTCGTATCCGTCTCCGGGACATCCGTATCCGACTCCGAATCCAGAAAAAAAATATGGGTTAGGATACGGGACAAGCAATATCCGCCCGTATCCGACCCGGTTTCACCCCTAGTTACGGGTGTCACCCTAGTTCAAACTTAGCTTCATTGACCGGAAGCACAGCGTAATCGATTACCATTTTAATTAACTCTGCAGAGGTGCTCAGCTTTACCCACTAGATATCTACGATCGTTAATGCCAACGTATGAATTTACATGCAACTTAAATGCATACGACCGGTCCGAGATTATCACAGCCTTTTGTTGAATCATTCCTAGATTCAGTTCTTAACCGATAGGTTTGAACACTCCTTTTAGAACCCGCTGTCCTAAACGAGCACATACCGTTGTGAATCGGAGAATGGCGCGACACGGCCCATTTCTGTTCCACCCCTTCAGTTACTTCCATGCTAGGAAGGCTGATGCCCATTCTCCACCAAGAATGGTACCACCAATTTAATCAATTTTTCAGGAGATGACCGATGTACTGAGCTATGTCGGAAATAGGCCCACTGACCAGCCCGACTTGTGGTTGAGCGCAAAACTTAAGTTATTTAATTTGCTCAAGGGAGTTATTAATCTTACATTGCCAAAGATCAAGCCTTACAACATTCACAGACCCATCCGGTACCTACACGTACCAGACACCAAACCAACCGAGACATTAATCATCAGCCGGGGATTAGACTCGCATCCACCTCGTGGTTAGTCCAATATTGTCCCCCTAACTGTAACACTTTTATAAACTTCGAGCCAGCGGCTCGCCGACATTTTATTTCCTTTTTGAAGACTCTAGAATTAAATTAACAAGATTAATAGTAACTATGGTTGCATAATCAACATCCAGGGGTTAATTAAGGTTTTAATACGATTCAACAGTATCAAGGAGGTTTAAGAACAATTTGGCATTAACTAGGCATCATGTCATTCCAATATAACGAATTTCAATAATTCTACATACAGATTAAAATAATGCGATAGAAATTAATTACTAATATATCAGGCATGATTGGGCGCAATATGATCAATGGAGTGCGGCTTGCCTTGCTCAGTGGCGGGATCGTCTAAACTGTAGTGGAAGTAGTCGTACTCAGCTTCCAACTGGTCCAGCTCCTGCTCCAGGTACTGCTCCTGCTTTTGACGTGGCTAAACAGTCAAATCTAGCGTCAAAAGGCGAACAACAATAAATAACAATAAATAAGAAACGAAAACGAAAATGGAAATTGAAACGGAAATCGAAAACGGGTCGGGAGAGAGTCGGAAGGCAAAACGGTCATTTTAGAAATTTTGGGAGCCTCAGATGGCTAAGCGGAGGTTGTTTCTAGACTCAGTGGCGCGAAACGGTTTGAATGATATATTTTTGGGAATTTTGGAGCTTTCGGGAATTTTATGGGTTTTTTGCGATTTTTCTAGAATTTATAGGGGATTTTTCGGATTAATAAATAATTAAAAATCCAAAAAATAGAAAACGGCATGAACAGTGCTTGGGCCAAAACAGCGAGGCCCATTCGGCGGTTCGGCCTGCGACGCACGCGGGCGAGGCCCATTCGGCCGGCCTAGTGCGAGGGAACAGGGGGGTGGCTTGGCCTGGCCGATTCGGGCTGGCCCAGCGCGGGCGCGCTAGGGTTAGGGCAATAAAGGCGGGGCGGCGGCAGCTGGAGCTGGGAGGGAAGACGCAGGCGAGGGAGAGGAGAGGCTCATCGGCTTGAGCGAGGGAGCGGGGCGAGTTTGCAACGAGGGGTGAGGGCGGCTTTTATAGGTGTCGCGCAGAGGTGAGAGGCGGTGACGGGGCGACCTATGCGCGGCGGTGGCACGGGTGGCGGGTCAGCGGGGCGGCACGGTCGGCGATCGGGGTGGGCTGGGCTGGGATAGGCCGGAAGGGAGATGGGCCAGAAGGCCCAATAGCAAGAGGAATTGGCCCAACGTGAAAATGAAATCAAATCCAAACCGAAGTTCAAATAAACCTCAAATAAAACCCAAATCCAAACTTAAATAGATTTTGAATTTTTTAGGGTTATTTCAACCTAGCCGGCTACCCATGTACTATTGTGCATACATGACATCTTCATCATCCCTACGGCTAACCCGATCAACTGCCCATCATTGCTCGATCCGCGCTGTCCACGCTGCGGATAGGGAGTTTATTCTATTTCTAGACAACGGAATGTGATAAAATTCTCCAAATCGTTGATCTGATGATAGCCGGGGCCAGCCCTGGGCCTAGGCAATAAGTGTGACCGCCTAGGGTCTACGAAAGTTAAGGACACCATACGATATATTTATATAGTATACATCCTCTAGACTAAATATAGTTGATAGTTAGGTCAATTAAACTGCTGAAATGTAAAAAAAAATGAAGGAATAAATTTAAGAAAATTATAGAGCTCAAAAGTATATTTTGGTTTTAACTTAGCGTAAAAAACATGAAGCCATTGGATGATGTCAAACTAAGAAAGTGTTGCGATAAATTTGTAAATATTTTTTCTCAAAATGATTCATTTGATGTTTAGTTAGATGAACTTTTTTCTGAATTAAGAATGTTGCAAATGTTACAATTGCTTATTAAATCTTGTTTAATGTTCCTATTATTGTAGCTTTGGCTGAAAGAAGCTTTTCAAAGTTTAAACTATTTGAGGTCGTCATTGTTACCAGAAAAGTTGAATAGTCTGGCCACTTTATGCATTGAGAAGGATATGTTGGATAAGATTGATGTTAATACTATTGTCAGTGATTTTACATCTAGAAATATTAATAGAAATTGCTTTTATATGATCATTGTATTCACAACTTGCTTGTTTGCTTGGCAGATGATAGATGATGATTCATGACTCTCCCTTAGCATGCTTTGGCTAATGTAATTATCTCCTAATTTGTTTTTATCCTTAGTAGCATGTTATAGTTTTTTAGACTTATTCATAATATTAATGTGCTAGTGGATTGCCGTTAATGAATATTTTGTATTTGTATCATATACTAAAAGTCTAATGGTAACTGAAATAAAGGATATTACTTTATATTTACGTTAGAATGAAGAGCCTCTATTTTTATCCCGCCCGAAGGCCTCCAAAATGTCATGAATGGCCCTAATGAAGTCTAAGGGGGTGTTTGGGAGGGCTCTGCTCCTCAATTTTCAGCTTCACTCCAAATTCGTGTAGCTAAACACCCTAGCTCCACAAAACTCCGGCTTCAGGAAAAATGCGAATCTAGAGGGCTGCTCCATGGTTTTTGTGAAGCTCCTCAAGGGGTACTCCAAGAAAAACACCGTTTCTTACTCACTCGTGAAGTTCCTAGGTAATTACCCACCTTTGCCACTGGTTACACATATGAGGAGCAAATTAAATTCACAAAACCTCCATTCAACATCCAAGGGCATAAATGGGCATCCACACCAAAACCATCTATTTTTGAAGCTGGATCTAATTTGCAAGCCAAACACATTCCTTCCCTACTTCAACTCTATGGTGGAGCTACTATATGGTGAAGCTGATGGAGTGAAGCTGATTTTTTTTGTAGTGGAGCTCTCTCAAATAGGCCCTAATTCGGAGGCATTAGTTGCTTATTGGGACGAGCTCGATGGTTTCTCACGCCCATTGTATAGGAAGTTTTCTACGTACAAACAAAATGTTTATCCTTCTACCGGAATTACTTCCTCTGGCCACAAATAGATATCGTTTTAGACATCGACATGATCCCTAAAACTCAACTTTGACCACTAATTTTTATTGTAATATATTTAACAATATAATAAAATTATGATATTATGAAAATACATTTTGAGACGAATCTACACATCTGATTTTCATGCATCTAATCTAAATATTTAAAAAGATATCGATAGCTAAAGTTTTAAAAGTTTAATTGCATGTACCCTAGACTTTCTACAAGTGTGGTAGTTCCGGAAGAGGATAAACAAACATGTACCATTTGTTTGTTTATCAATGTTAAAGCAAGCTAGCTTTAGGAAGCTGTTATATACTTGCTCTTTTTTATGGGGAGCAGTGGAAAAAGGATATCACTGTGTATATATTTCAAATATATAAAAAGGAAAAAACTTGTGCACAGGAGAAAGAAAAAGAAAAAGACAGGCCTTTTGCTGCTGAGTTTTACCCTTGGTGTTGGGTGTTGTTAGTGCTGCTGTTGTCTAGCAATCTCACCTGACCTAGGCTGCAACACTCCAGAGTGTAAATTTTCATCAACAGCACAAAGCGATCGTTCTTGTTCAATCGATGGATGTTGTTGCTTTCAAGGAACAAAGAGTGAATTTCACGTAATACATGTATACTCACATAAGTATCAAGGAACTATAGATATAAAAAACACATTTCAAGAAACTACAGACTTACGACCTTTTGTTTCGCACAGCTGTATATTTAAGAACTTCGACAGACTTGACCCATGCAACAAACTCACCTATTATTGGAAGCTATCTTGTATTAGGAATTTTTTTAAATAATAATTTTAAAAAAATTACAGAAATAATATGCCTATTAAAAAATAACAAAAATACCCCTCCATCGCTAATTCTAACGGTGACAGAGGGGTCTATCGCCAATTCAAATCGCAAGACCTCTCTGTAGTCAATTGAATTGGCGACAGAAAGGAAAACCTTAACGGTTGCCTCTCTGTCGCCGTTTCAATTGGTGACAGAGGCTCTATCGCCGTTTCAAATGGCGACAGAGGCTCTGTCGCCGACAAAACCGTTTCAAAGCCTTGCGCGACGTTGCAGGTAGCCATTTTCACCGAGCGAGTCGAGCACAAACCAACCGAAGAAAAGAGGAAGGAGATGGGGAAGAGGGGAAGAACTTTTTGAGATGATATTATGCTTTGAATGCTATGAAATATTGTGATGAAAATAAAAATAAAGATTTGGATTTAGACTATACGAGAATGGTTGGATTAGTGATCTTCGGGTTAGTTGAAAACTCGCCTAGTCAATTAAGGACTGGTCTGTGAGCTACTGAATGTAAAACGCAAATGTGCTTCCACAAGTGTCGGGACCCCGAATTTGCAAATCCGGACCCTCTGTGTATTCAGCACTAGTCCAGGAACGCGCTAGTGCACACAGCCTTAACATTGGTAAATACCACAATCATACCATTCGATGTTAACAAGTACTTTATTTAAAACCAAACTGGTTACTCGACCTTATGGCCAAGTTGCAAATATATGCCTCGCAAGGCAAAACTTATTAAAAGAGAGATAATAGCAGCGGAAAATCAAATAACTTCGTGGCGCCATCCAAAGATACCACGTGCAATCGATCGGGCTCGCTTCCCTAAGTAGACGGATCCTCTTGGAGTTCCTCCTCCAAAGCTGGTGTAGACTCCTCTTCAACTGGTATTGTGTTGAGGCAAGGGTGAGTACTTGGTACTCAGCAAGTCATGCACAGAATGCAAGCTAATATACTATATGCATGGCTTGGTACAAAGGAATAGCTCAAGGTATATTTGCAGTAAACAGCATTTGAAAAGTAATAAAAGTAGATTCGAAAGCAGGGGAAATAAGTAAAGCATAAATAACTTTTCGAGAAGTTTAATAAACATTTTCCCCATCCTAAACCACATTTCCATCACCCTCATTATTAAACCAAACCAACCTTTCAAATCAAAGTTATTTTTGAGAAAATCTAACCCTTGACTGTAATTCCCGAGCGATGTCCAATACCGCGGACACGGCTATTCGAATAGATTATAAACTCTGCAGAGGTTATGCACTTTACCCACAAGATACAGTCAAACACCACAAAGGCGAGTTCCTCAGTAATAAAGCCTTTCTAAGCCTCAAACAACACAGTGGTCCTCTCCGGTTCGTGCTCTACACCATCCCTTCCTTAGCCAAGGCGAAGTATGGGACCAACACACCGTTAGATGGGTATCGGCCACACCCACGACACGCCCCCGCACAATCACACAAACGGTGTAATTGACACCCGAGGCTCCACAAGTGAGTCCTTAGCGACTTAGTCAACTAGGGCCGTCCCATTCCAGCCCATGTGGTTGCAAGTATGACCCAGTTCAAAGGCTTGCAAGGTTAAGTCCTTAGAGTGACCAGGCAAGACTACCCAAGAACCAAATCAACATCCCCAATGCCACAACTGCCCACTGATTACTCTTGCCACATGCCCTGGCCGAAAATCGCTTTATCAAAACCCCGCTTGATTATCATGCACCACGTGCCATCAACATCACATGATACTTTTCCAAAACAGGTTCAATATATCATTAAGTCAATATTAACATTTGATTATCCAAAATCATGTTATGAGCACGTAGTGTGTCTAAGCAAAGGTACTACAAATCTGCCTAAACCCATGTTGGCAATTTAATAATGTCCAACTAGTAATCCACAACTAGGGTGACAAGGGATCATGGCACATACTTAGATAACCAAGGTGTCATACAAAGAAATTGGTACTTATCTAACCCCCATGTTTAAACCAAATATTTTTCTAATTGAACTAGCATGCAATAGTTTAAATCAAAATAGATTTCGAAATAGGATCAACATGGTCAAAGCACAACTTGCCTTCAAAAAGCACTTGCTCTTGGTCTTGAGTTGGATCCTGAGTCAACACTTCTCCTTCGAATCCTTCCGTCACTTCAACGTCTACTCGTAAAGCGTGCAAATAGCAATACACAAATAAACAATAGGCAAAAACATCCCAAAACTCCAAATAAAATCCATAAACAGAGATAACATAATTTTCTGGATTTTTAGGAACTGAATCGTCAAATTTGGAGTTAAAACGTTAAAAGTTATGATTATTTAAAGTTTAAATAATCAATTAAATAATTTTACAGAGAAAAACTTTAGTCCAAAAATTAAATAAAATTCATGTTTAGGTAGATCTCAATTTTATACAAATTTAGAAATTTGAATCACTCAAATCGGAGTTGAAACGCAAAAGTTATAAGCGTTTGAAGTTTGAATCAAAATCTGAAATCAATATTTCGAATTAATAAATCATTTTCTTTTTCGGAAATTAATTATTATACAAAGATGGACACGATCGGCTCTGATTGGGTGGCCGACGCCGGTAGGCTCATGGGCTCACCCACGGTGCGATTCGGTCCATGGTGGACCCGGCCCACGGCCGGGTGAGATCGACAGATGGGACCCAATTGCCGCCATGGTCTCACGCAAACGCGGCTGACGTGTGGGCCCACTGACATGCGGGGCCCGCGTGTCAGGGACACGCGCTCACACGCGTGGGTGCGGCTAGGCACACGTGGCGCAATCTCGGCCGTTGATTTGAAAATCAACGGCCCAGAGTGGATCTAGGCTTCACTTGGTTAGGTTAACGCGGCGGATCTGAGCCGCTGGATCCCGATCCAACGGCCCGCATTCGATCCGGTTTCCGTGGTTTGGGATAGAACGTGGGCTCACCTCAACCGCTCGATCCGATCTGACGGCTCACCGAGCTCGCTGAGTCCGGCGATGGCGCCGGCGAGGCTTGGGCACGGAGACGAGACGACGACCTCCCACGCGGCGTTACAGGCTCCTCGGCGACGCAGGCGTGGTCACGCTCGAGTCGCCTTGGCTCGGGATCCTGCTTCGGCCTCCTTCTCCTCGGGCGGCGACGGGCGGCGGCGGAAGGTGAAAAAACCACCACAATACCCTAAGCTACTACGGCGAGCAATCCCGAGCAAGCGGCGGCCGCTAGGGTTTAGCAAGCTAAGGCAAAAGTAAGCGCAAGGTCACGGCGTCCTCGGGTGCGATCCGGGCATTAAATAGCCGGGAGGCGTGCTCGGCATGAGCCCTAGTCGATTCTGGCCAAGACTCGGCGGAGTCCGGCTCGGACTTCGGCGAGGAAGGCGACGAGAACCGCCCACGTGTCCAGATCAGGCCCCGATCGGACCGGGCGCGAACGGTTTGGGTCGGACACGGCTCAACCCAGACGGGCGGATCTCACTGCTGGATCTTGATCCAACGGTTGGGATTGATTAGGTTTAGGAGTGGGTTCGGTCGAGTCACGTGGCTCGGTCGGACTCGAACTTCGAGTCTGACTCGGCCTCGATCGGATGAACAAGATACTTGACCCGAGTTGATTTTCCAGCGATTTAATATTTAAAATAATTCCCAAGAATTCATTTAATTCGTTAAAAATAGCAAATGACTCGAGAAAAATTCGAAAAATTACGGAAAATATTTTGGATCATTTTGGACTCAAATAAAATATTTCCAACAAAATTTTATTTGCAAAATTAAGTTCTTTAATTATTTCAAAATGGAATAAATTCAAATAAATTCCAAATAAATCCAAATAAATTCAGAGAAAATTCCAAAAATTCACCAAAGTGCCAAATCACACATGAATTTAAGAAAAGCAAAATTTTGGGGTGTTACAAACCTCCCCCTTAATAGAATCTCGTCCCGAGATTCAGGGCTTACTAAAGGAATAGGTTTGGAAACTCTTTCTTCAAATCCTCTTCGCTCCCAAGTCGCTTCGCTTTCTTCATGGTTGCTCCAATCGAACTCTACAAAAGCGGGTTGACTTGTTTCTAGTTTCTCGATCCATTGTGTCTAAAATCTTCACGGGATGCTCCTTATAAGTCAAATCCTCTTGCAACTCAATAGACTCTAGCGGTGTCTGCTTCCTCAGGAACTTCGGAGACACTTCTTCAATCGGGACACATGGAATACGTCATGCACTCCTCGCTAACGATGCGGCAATTCCAGCTTGATAAGCAACCTCGCCTCTGCGGCTCACAATCTTAAATGGTCCAACATAACGGGTGCGAAGTTTCCCTTTGGCATGGAACCTCTTAACTCCCGAGAGGCGTAACTCGAGGTATACAAAGTCTTCTCGGTTCAAAACTCAAGTCTCGGCGACGATTGTCAAGATAACTCTTCTCGTCGAGATTGGGCTATCTTCAACCTTTCCCTAATCATAGCGACCGTTTCTTCACCTCTTGAAGAATATCAGGCCCAAAGACACGGCGCCACGGTCTCATTCCAATTCAATGGCGTCCGACAGTGGTCGACCATACAAAGGCTCTCAAAAGGTGACATCTCAGAACTAGCACGATAACTATTGTTGTAATCGAACTCGGCATACGGCAAACTCTTATCCCAAGAGGTAGCATAAGCCAATGCACAAGCTCTCAACATATCCTCGAGATCTGGTTGACTCTTTCGGTCTGTCCATCCGTCTGCATGGATGATAAGTCAGATCTTGAAGTTCAAACGGGTTCCCATGGCCTCATGCAACTTATTCCAGAACCTTGAGGTAAATTGGGTACCTCTGTCTGATACAATCCTCTTTGGCACTCCGTGCAAACAGACAATCTCGATCATGTACAATTACGCTAATTTATCTCCGAGTAAGTGGTCTTCACGGGGATAAAATGGGCTACTTTAGTCAAGCGATCCACTATAACCCATATGGAGTCGTAACCTCCTTGAGTCTTGACAAACCGGTAATGAAATCCATTCCGATTTCCTCCCACTTCCACTCAGGTATTTTCAGCGGTTGTAGCAATCCCGCTGGTCTCGATGCATTGCCTTGACTCTCGGCATACGTCGCACAATGCAACATGCTCGGCAACTTCGTTTCATACCCGGCCACTGAATCTCTCCTTCAGATCCTGATACATCTTGGCGCTTCCAGGATGAATTGAGTACTTGGAGTCATGGGCTTCCTCCAGAATCAGTTGCTTTAACTCCTTTTTGTTAGGCACACAAATGCGATCCTTCATCCACAACGTGCCTTGCTCATCCAACTTGAAGTCCTCTGCCTTGCCTTCCTCCTTGATGGACTTAATCCTGCGGATCTTGTCATCATCCTTCTGTCCTTCTCGGATCTGGTCCTCTAAAGTAGGCTTTACTTCCAATGCGGCCAAGAATCCGCTAGGTACAACCTCAATCTTCATCTTTTGAAAATCCTCACATAACTCATCCTGACTTGTGGCTAGCAACGCACTCATGGTATGGCTTTTCCGACTCAGAGCATCGGCTACTACATTGGCCTTCCCGGGATGGTAATGGATTCCAACATTATAGTCTTTGATCAACTCTAACCATCTCCTCTGCCTCATATTCAGATCCGACTGGGTGAATATGTACTTAAGGCTCTTATGATCTGTATACACTTCACATCTGTTCCCGATCAGATAGTGACGCCATATCTTCAAGGCATGCACTACGGCAGCTAACTCTAGGTCATGTGTCGGATAATTTTCCTCATGCGGCCTCAACTGCCTTTGATGCATAAGTTTACGACCTTTCCATTCTGCATCGGCACACATCCAAGTCCTTGGCGCGATGTGTCACAATAAATATCGAAGCTTTGAGCAACATCAGGTAGAACTAACACCGGTGCCGATGTCAATCGCTTCTTGACTCTGAAATCCTTTCTCACATTCTCAAGCGTCCATGCAAACTTCTTTTCCTTCTTCGGCAATTGTGTAAGAGGTTTCGCAATTGTCGAGAAGCCTTCGATGAAACGGGCGGTAGTATCCTGCCATTCCAAGGAAACTCCGACTGGGTCACGCCTTCTACGCTCCCAATGTAACACAGCTTCTACTTTGCTTGGATCTACTGGCGACTCCTTCATGCGGTCATTACATGTCCAAGAAACTCCACCTTGTCCTTCCAAAAATCACACTTGCGAACTTGGCGAAAAGTTGCTGTTCCTCACTTTTCCAAAACTTCGCCTTAAGTGTTCGGCATGTTCATCCTCTGTCTTGGAGTAGATTAGGTATCGATCTATGAACACGACGACAAACTTGTCCAAATATTCCATGAACACCTTATTCATCATGTTCATGAAATAAGCCGGCGCATTTGTCGACCCAAAGGACATAATCAGAACTTCGTAATGTCCATATCTTGACGAGAATGCGGTCTTGAATATCTTCTGATCGGATCTTCAATCGATGGTATCCCGATCTCGAGATCAATCTTGGAGAAAACTCCGGCTCCTCTCGGTGATCAAACAAATCATCAATCACAGGTAGCGGATACTTATTCTTCACGGTGACTTCATTGAGTGCACGATAGTCAATGCACATCCTGAAACTCCCGCCCTTCTTCTTGACAAACAAAACTGGTGCTCCCCACGGCTGAACTCGGCCTCGATAAATCCTTTCTCCATTAACTCTTCTAGTTGTTTCTTCATCTCTACCAACTCCTCGGTAGACATCCGATAGGGTCTCTTTGCTATCGGTCTTTGTGCAGTACAAGCTCTATCACAAACTCTATGTCCCTGTCCTCGGCATACTGTAGATCTTCGGGAAAAACATCGGGTACTCATTCACTACTTTGGGACATCCTTTATGCTGATTGCCTTGGTATCAAGTTAACCATCAACTGACCATCTCTAGCTGCAGTGGCTTGAAATTCCACTTTCTTCCCACACGGGCTCTCAATCGAGATAGTCCTTCGTCCACAATCCAATACGGCCTTGTGCTTGGATAACCAATCCATTCCCAATATGACGTCTAAGGTCCGGGTCTCCAAAATTATAAGGTTTGCTAGGAATTCTATTCCACCTATTAGTATTCTCACCTTTAACATCCTACTTTCGCTCGGAGTTCTGGAACTGTGGGTTTGAACTAAAAGCATGCACTTAAGTCTTGCAATCCTTAAATCATTTCTAGTAGCAAAGCCTTGCGAAACAAGCGAATCGCGAAGCTCGAGTCAAGCAAAATCAAAGCTGTGTATTGAGTTAACAAGTAACTTACCCAAAGACGACGTCCGTAGCATTACGTAGTGCATCTGCGGTGACATGGTTGACTCGGCCTCTCACCACGATGCAGGGTGTGGCTCCTCGTGTCTTTGGCGTCCTAGCTGGGTGGTTCCTAGGTTGAAGCGAATCGGGTCGCTCTGCTGTCTTCTTTGGACAAGCTGTTGGCAAAGTGTCTCGGCTCGTTGCGCTTGTAGCGGCGTCTCACCTTTGTTCCTGCCGACGCACGAGTAAGCGTTTCTAGCGGGGTGGGTGCGATAGTTTTGATTGACGGGTCGTGGTCTTTGGGATGGTGTCCTTGTTGCATTGCGTGGTTGGAATCAAGAATTGATTTGGTGCAACTCTCAAGCCGCTATGCGTTCCTGGCGTGATCCTTCTTTGTTGCATCCTCGCGCTCTGTTCTCATCCAGTTCCTTGCGCTTGTCCTCAAGAATAAGTGCCTTATTCACCAACTCTTGGAAATCTGGAAAGGTGTGGGTGATCAATCTCGCTTGCAATCTGAGTTAAGTCCCTTCATAAAACGACTGCCTGGATTTATCCGCCGCTACATCCTCGGGGCGTAGCGTGCTAGTGTGTGAACTTGTTCAGTAGTCGACCACCGGTGATTACCTTGCTTGATGCTCTGAACTCCTCCTTCTTAAGGTCCATGATTCCTTCAGGCACGTGATACTTGTCGGAATGCAGTGAGAACTCTTCCCAAGTGATATCTTGAGGGTTCTCTTGCGTGTACGTAAATTCTCCCACCATTCGGCTGTTCCTTCCAACTGATGAGAAGCGTAGAGTACCTTCTCATTTCCTATGCATTGAGCTATGTGTAGCTTCCTCTCGATTGATCTTAACAAATCATCGGCCTCCAATGGATTGGCATTTCCAGAGAAAGTGGGTGGGTGAGTCCTCATGAACTCTGATAGTCTTGTATTCTGGCGTTGTCCATGATTAACTTGGTTAGCAGTGGCCTGAGCAAAGGACGTCGCATTTGTTGCATCATAGCATGCATCAATCGAGTCTGAGCAAAGAAGAAATGCTCCAAAATTCTGCATATCAACTGGCGGTGCTGGTGCTCCATTATTGGGGTTTTCTGCTGGGCGAGAACCACTCCCATTGCTTCCAAAGTTTCCACGGGTGTTCACCATTGTCGGGACCCCGAATTTGCAAATCCGGACCCTCTGTGTATTCAGCACTAGTCCAGGAACGCGCTAGTGCACACAGTCTTAACATCGGTAAATATCACAATCATACCAATCGATACTATCAAAGTACTTTATTAATAAAAGGGTTACTTGACCTTATGGCCAAGATACAAATATATATGCCTTGCAAGGCGAAACTTATTAAAAGAGAAATAGCAAAGAATGAAAATCAAATAAACTTCGTGGCGCCATCCAAAGATACCACAGTAACTGATCGGGCTCGCATCCCTAAGTAGACGGGTCTTCTTGGAAATCCTCCTCCTAAACCGGGCGTAGTCTCCTCTTCAACTGGTATTGTGTTGAGGCAAGGGTGAGTACTTGGTACTCGGCAAGTCATGCAATGTAATGCAAGCTAATATACTATATGCATGGCTTGGTACAAAGGAATAGCTCAAGGTATATTTGCAAGAAATGACTTTTGACAAGTAATAAATGTAGATTCAAAGCAGTGAGAAATAAGTAAAGCATAAATAACTTTTCAAGAAGTTTAACAAATATTTTTCCCATCCTAAACCACATTTCCATCATCTTCATTGTTAAACCAACCCAACTTTTCAAATCCAAGTTATTTTCGTAAAGTCTAACCCTTGATTGTAATTCCCGAGCATTGTCGATCAAGCAGTGGACTCGGCTATTCAAATAGATTCTACACTCTGCAGAGGTTATGCACTTTACCCACAAGATACAGTCAAACACCACAAAGGCGAGTTCCTCAGAATAAAGCCTTTGGAAGCCTCAAACAACACAGTGGTCCTCTCCGGTTCGTGCTCTACACCATCCCTTCCTTAGCCAAGGCGAAGTATGGGACCAACACACCGTTAGATGGGTATCTCGGCCACAGCCACGATACGCCTCCCGCACAATCACACAAAAGGTGTAATCGACACCCGAGGCTCCACAAGTGAGTCCTTAGCGACTTAGTCAACTAGGGCCGTCCCATTCCACCCATGTGGTTGCAAGTATGACCCAGTTCAAAGGCTTGCAAGGTTAAGTCCTTAGAGTGACCAGGGCAAGACTACAGAAAACCAAATCATCATCCCCAAAGGCCACACTGGCCCACCTGATTACTCTTGCCACATGCCCTGGGCCGAAATCGTTTATCAAACCCCAGTTGATTACCACGCACCACGTGCCATCAACTTCACATGATACTTTTCCAAAACAGGTTCAATATATCATTAAGTCCATATTAGCATTTGATTATCCAAAATCATGTTATGAGCACGTAGCAGGTCTAAGCAGCATACTACAACGATCTAAACCCATGTTGGCAATTTAATAATGTCCAACTAGTAAACCACAACTAGGGTGACAAAGGGTCATGGCACATACTTAAGTAATCAAGGTGTCATATAGCAAATTGGTATTTATCTAACCCCCATGTTTAAACAAAGTATCTTTCTAATTGAACTAGCATGCAATAGTTTAAATCAAAATAGATTTCGAAATGGGATCAATATGGTCAAAGCACAACTTGCCTTCAAAAAGTACTTGCTCTTGGTCTTGAGTTGGATCCTGAGTCAACACTTCTCCTTCGAATCCTTCCGGCACTTCAACGTCTACTCGTAAAGCGTGCAAATAGCAAATACACAAATGAACACTATGCAAAAAGATCCCAAAACTCCAAATAAAATCCATAAACAGAGAGAACATAATTTTCTGGATTTTTAGAAACTGGAATCGTCAAATTTGGAGTTAAAACGCAAAAGTTATGATTATTTAAAGTTTAAATAATCAATTAAATAATTTTACAGAGAAAAACTTTAGTCCAAAAATTAAATAAAATTCATATTTAGGTAGATCTTAATTTTATACAAATTTAGAAATTTGAATCACTCAAATCGGAGTTGAAACGCAAAAGTTATAAGCGTTTGAAGTTTGAATCTAAATTTGAAATCATTATTCGAATTAATAAATCATTTTCTTTTTCGGAAATTAATTATTGCGTCAGCATGGACACGTGGCAGCTCCTGATTGGCTGCTGACGTCAGCCGGTCCATGGGCTTGGTCCATGCTCGGCTCGGGTCCACCGTGGACTCGGTCCACGGCTCACGTGGATCGACATGTGGGCCCACTCGGGTGACGTCATCGAGGACGTCAGCGCTTGGCTGGGTGAGCCACTGACATGCGGGCCCTCTGACACGCGGGCCCCGCGTGTCGGCCTGCCACACGCACGCGTGGGCGGCGGCGCCGACCGTCGGTCCAACTTCCCGACACGTGGCGCCAATCTCGTCCGTTGGTTTGAAAATCAGCGGCGCGGATTGGATCCAGGGTTTAACACGTTGAAACTACTCGATGCTCAGGCCGTTCGATCTAGATCGGACGGTCCAGATCTAATCCTATAATCGCCTTTGCTACGGCACGTGGCGATTGTGAACCGTTGGATCTTGATCCAGCGGCCCGAATCTAATCGGGTTTGGAACACGTGAACTCACCTCAACCGTCCGTCTGGATCCGACGGTGCCTGAGCTCGCGAGGGTGATGGCTTCGTGGTGGCGCACGCGGCTGCCGGAGTTGAAGACGACGCACGAGCCCAACGGCGTTCCGGGTTGCTCCGGCGAGATGAAGGGTCCTTCGCGCGTCTCGTCCGCGGTGAGTCCGGGACCGAGGTCAACGGCGGCAGGGACGGCGGCGGCGGAACGGCAAAGACTGGCGATGAGCAGCGCAACTACGGGCGAGCTCAGACGGCTAAACGGGCGGCGATTTAGCCTCGGTGAAGTAGAGAAGGGAGGGCGCGGAATCACGGCGGTCTCGGGGTATGCCGGGCATTAAATAGCCTCGTCCGTGCGTAAAACGGAAACCTAACTTGCTACGGCGGCGCGGGCGGCGAGTCCAGCTCGGACTCGGTGAAGACGACGAAATCGTGGCCGTCCACGTGGCACAACCAACGGCCACGATCGCGCGGCGCGATCGGTCCTGGCCCCGACACGGGTCTGCCTGGGCGGATCTCACCGTTGGATCTTGATCCAACGGTTGGGATTGATTAGGGTTAGGAGTGGGTTCGGCCGAGTCAAGCGGCTCGGTCGGACTCGAGTCCGACTTTCGATCGGTTGAAACGATTACTTGACCCGAGTTGGATTTTCCAGTAATTAATATTTAAAATAATTCCTAGTAATTCATTTAATTCATTAAAAATAGCAAATGACTCGAGAAAAATTCGAGAAAAATTCTGGAAAATATTTTGGATCATTTTGGACTCAAATAAAATATTTCCAACAAAAATTTATTTGCAAAATTAAATTCTTTAATTATTTCAAAATGGAATAAATTCAAATAAATTCCAAATAATTCCAAATAAATTCAGAAAATTCCAAAAATTCACCAAAGTGCCACATCACACATGAATTTAAGGAAAGCAAAATTTTGGGGTGTTACAAACCTCCCCCTTAATAGAATCTCGTCCCGAGATTCAGGGCTTACTAAAGGAATAGGTTTGGAAACTCTTTCTTCAAATCCTTTTAGCTCCCAAGTCGCTTCACTTTCTTCGTGGTTGCTCCTTGAACTCTGAAAACGGGTTGACTTGTTTCTAGTTTCTCGATCCATTGTGTCTAGAATCCTCACGGGATGCTCCTTATAAGTCAAGTCCTCTTGCAACTCAATTGATTCTAACGGTGTCTGCATTCCTTAGGAACTCTGAGACACTTCTTTAATCGGGACACATGGAATACATCATGTACTCCTCGCCAACGCATTGTGGCAACTCCAAATGATAAGCAACTTCGCCTCTGCGGCTCAAAATCTTAAATGGTCCAACATAACGGGTGCAAGTTTCCCTTTGGCATGGAACCTCTTAACTCCCCGAGAGGCGTAACTCACGAGGTATACAAAGTCTTCTGGTTCAAAACTCAAATCTCGGCGATGATTGTCAGCATAACTCTTTTGTCGTGATTGGGCTACCTTCAACCTTTCCCTAATCATAGCGATCTGTTCCTCAGCCTCTTGAAGAATATCAGGCCCAAAGACACGGCGCTCACGGTCTCATTCCAATTCAATGGCGTCCGACAGATCGACCATCTGATGCCTCAAAAGGTGACATCGTAAGCTAGCCTGATAACTATTGTTGTAACTAAACTCGGCATACGGCAAACTCTTATCCCAAGAGGTAGCATAAGCTAATGCACAAGCTCTCAACATATCCTCCAGAATCTGGTTGACTCTTTCTGGCCTGTCCCATCCGTCTGTGGATGATACGCTATCTTGAAGTTCAAACGGGTTCCCATGGCTTCATGCAACTTATTCCAGAACCTTGAGGTAAATTGGGTACCTCTCGTCCGATACAATCCTCTTTGGCACTCCGTGCAAACAGACAATCTGATCATGTACAATTACGCTAATTTATCTCCCGAGTAGGTGGTCTTCACGGGATAAAATGGGCTACTTTAGTCAAGCGATCCACTATAACCCATATGGAGTCGTAACCTCCTTGAGTCTTGACAAACCGGTAATGAAATCCATTCCGATTTCCTCCCACTTCCACTCGGTATTTTCAGTGTAGTAATCCTGCTGGTCTCTCGATGCATTGCCTTGACTCTACGGCATACGTCGCACAATGCAACATGCTCGGCAACTTCACGTTTCATACTCGGCCACGAGAATCTCTCCTTGAGATCTGATACATCTTGGCGCTTCCAGGATGAATCAGTACTTGGAGTCATGGGCTTCTTCCAAAATCGATCGCTTTAACTCCTCCTTGTCGTGCACACAAATCCGATCCTTCATCCATAACGTGCCTTGCTCATCCAATTTGAAGTCCTCTGCCTTGCCTTCCTCCTTGATGGACTTAATCCTGCGGATCTTGTCATCATCCTACATCCTTCTCGGATCGATCCTCTAAAGTAGGCTTTACTTCGGTCACGGCCAAGAATCCGCTAGGTACAACCTCAATCTTCATTTTACGAAAATCCTTACATAACTCATCGACTTGTGGCTAGCCACGTACTCACGGTATGGCTTTTCCGACTCAGAGCATCGGCTACTACGTTGGCCTTCAGGGATGGTAATGGATTCCAACATTATAGTCCTTGATTAACTCCAACCATCTCCTCTCGCCTCATATTCAGATCATTGGGTGAATATGTACTTAAGGCTCTTATGATCCGTATATACCTCACATCTGTTTCCAATCGAGATAGTGACGCCATATCTTCAAAGCATGCACTACGGCTAACTCTAAGTCATGTGTCGGATAATTTTCCTCATGCGGCCTCAATCGCCTTGATGCATAGCGGCGACCTTTCCATTCTGCGACACATCCAAGTCCTTGGCGCGTCGTCACAATAAATATCGAAGCTTTGAGCAACATCGGTAGAACTAACACGGTGCTGATGTCAATCGCTTCTTGACTCTGAAATCCTTTCTCACATTAAAGCGTCCATGCAAACTTCTTTTCCTTCTTCACAATTGCGTAAGAGGTTTCGCAATTGTCGAGAAGCCGATGAAACGGCGGTAGTATCCCGCCATTCCAAGGAAACTCGAATGGGTCACCGTCTTTGGTTGTTCCCAATGTAACACCGCTTCTACTTTGCTTGGATCCATGGCGACTCCTTCTGCGGTCATTACATGTCCAAGAAACTCCACTTTGTCCTTCCAAAAGTCACACTTGCTGAACTTGGCGAAAAGTTGCTGTTCCTCGGCTTTTCCAAAACTACGCCTCAAGTGTTCGGCATGTTCATCCTCTGTCTTGGAGTAGACCAGGATATCGTCTATGAACACGACGACAAACTTGTCCAGATATTCCATGAACACCTTATTCATCATATTCATGAAATAAGCCGGGCGCATTCGTCACCCCAAAGGACATAATCAGAACTCGTAATGTCCATATCTTGACGAGAATGCGAGTCTTGAATATCTTACGATCGGATCTTCAATCGATGGTACCCGATCTCGAGATCAATCTTGGAGAAAACTCGGCTCCTCTTAATCGATCAAACAAATCATCAATCTGGTAGCGGATACTTATTCTTCACGGTGACTTCATTGAGTGCACGGTAGTCAATGCACATCCCGAAACTCCGTCCTTCTTCTTGACAAACAAAGCTGGTGCTCCTACGGCGACGAACTTGGTCTGATAAATCCTTTCTCCATTAACTCTTCTAGTTTGTTTCTTCATCTCTACCAACTCCTCGGTAGACATCCGATAGGGTCTCTTTGCTATCGGTGCTTGTACAGTACAAGCTCTATCACAAACTCTATGTCCTGTCTGCGGCATACCGAGGTAGATCCTCGGAAAACGTCTGTACTCATTCACTACCGAACATCCTCTATGCTGATTGCCTTGGTACTGTTAACCATCAAGCTGTCCATCTCTAGCTGCAGTGGCTTGAAATTCCACTTTCTTCCCACACTGCTCTCAATCGAGATAGTCCTTCGTCCACAATCCAATCTGACCTTGTGCTTGGATAACCAATCCATTCCCAATATAACATCTAAGGTCTGGGTCTCCAAAATTCTAAGGTTTGCTAGGAACTCTATTCCATCTATTAGTATTCTCACCCGGAACATCCTACTTCCGTTCGGAGTTCGGAACCAGGGTTTGAACTAAAAGCATGCACTTAAGTCTTGCAATTCTCAAGTCATTCCTAGCAGCAAAGCCTTGCGAAACAAGCGAATCTGAAGCTCGAGTCAAACAAAACTGCATTGCAGTCGAGTTAACAAGTAACTTACCCAAAGACGACGTCAGTAGCATTCTGCGGTGCATCTGCGGTGACATGGTTGACTCGGCCTCTCACCACGATGCAGGGTGTGGCTCACGGTCTTGGCGTCCTAGCTGGGGTGGTTCCTAGGTTGAAGCGAATCGGGTCGCCTCGCTGTCTTCTTTGGACAAGCTGTTGGCAAAGTGTCCTGGCTCGTTGCTTGATTGTAGCGGCGCCTCACTTTGTTCCTTCTTTGTTGCACGGAGTAGTGTTTCTAGCGGGGCTGGGGTTTGGTAGTTACGATTGGCAGGTCTTGGTGCTTTGAGGATGGTGTCCTTGTTGCATTCTCGTGGTTGGAATCGAAGAATTGATTTGGTGCAACTCTCAAGCGCCTATGCGTTCCTGGCGTGATCCTTCTTTGTTGCATCCTGCGCTTCTGTTCTCATCCAGTTCCTTGCGCTTGTCCTCAAGAATAGCGCCTTATTCACCAACTCTTGGAAATGCGGAAAGGTGTGGGTGATCAACCCTACTTGCAATCTGAGTTAAGTCCCTTCATAAAACGAGACTGCCTCGATTTATCCGTCGCTACATCCTCGGTGCGTAGCGTGCTAGCCGAGTGAACTTGTTCAGGTAGTCGGCCACCGGCTGATTACCTTGCTTGATGCTCTGAACTCCTCCTTCTTAAGGTCCATGATTCCTTCAGCACGTGATCTTGTCGAATGCATTGTGAACTCTTCCCAAGTGATATCTTGAGGGTTCTCTGCGTGGGCATGAAGTTCTCCCACCATTCTGGCAATTGTTCCTTCCAGCTGATGAGAAGCGTAGAGTACCTTCTCATTCCCTATGCATTGAGCTATGTGTAGCTTTCTCTCAATTGATCTTAACCAATCATCGGCCTCCAATGGATTGGCATTCCCAGAGAAAGTGGGTGGGTGAGTCCTCATGAACTCGACACCTTGTATTCTCAAGCGTGGTCACGATTAACTTGATTAGCGTGGCCCGAAAGTAAAGGACGTGCTGCATTTGTTGCATCATAGCATGCATCAATCGAGTCCGGGCAGCAAGAAATGCTCTGAAATTCTGCATATCCATGGCGGTCTGGTGCTCCATCATTGGGGTTTTCTGCTGGCGAGATCCACTCCCATTGCTTCCAAAGTTCCCACGGTGTTCACCATCTGTCGATTTGCTCTAGGTTTAGAGATGAGAGGGAAACAAGAATAGACAAGTAATATGGAACTTATGCGGGGCGAAAGGGGTAACTTTAAGGTCCAACTTTATTATTAATAACTTGGTATGGCTGCTTACAATGCCTAAGGGCCTTGCAACACATCTGCACACTCAAAGAAACAATGAAAATCCAAATCGAACTAACTCTGGAGTCTAACGCCTAAAGGGTGACTCTTTTTCTATGACGCGACTCGGCGAAGGAGTCTCACTATAGAACCTATGCTCACTCATCGAGAAAACCTCCACGGCCTGAATGCGGTCTTTGTGGCATAGGCGCGAAACGATCGCCATGTCCAAAGAATCGTGTCCTCTGTGGTAGTCGAAGAAGCGGTGTCCTCATCGAGATCCGACTCCTCTGGATCTGGCTCGTGTAGCTCAATCTTGGCTCCGGTGCAGTCCGTACAAAGTCATCTCGGCTCGTCAATCCTTCGCAGAAGATGTGCCACATACTCTTGAGCTTCCCGCCATCTGTTTCTTCTCTGTCGTGATCTCCTTGCGGGCCTTCAGTAGCTCCTTGCTTGTATTATCTAGTACATCCTCCTGGCGGCGACAAATCGTGCCAATCAGGTAACCGTGGCATCCTCATCCTGAATCGCCTTGGGTCGAGAAGGTTATCGCTCTTGTGGATAGTAGCGGAACACCGTACTCTCAACTTTCGGGCGTAGATACGGGTAATGTGCCGCATTGCGGCGTCGTGATACTTCTTGGATACCCATCTGCATTGTAGATCTCTGGCGGTCTGATGTATCGAGGCGATTGCACGGGCCCTTTTTCCTAGCGGGTACCTCAATCCTCACATCACAAGCCTTGATCAATCCCGCTTGTCCGATCACTTCCACTTGGTATTGGGGCTTCTCAAAATCTCCGAGAGTCTCAGAGCATATGCCAAAGTTCCGCGGCGTGACCAACTCCCGGATCAACGTAGGTTGAACTCTTCCTCCATCTGTCACAAGAGTGCTTTACGTAAGAACTCGGAATTTTTAAATTGTGACAAGGTAAGGGAAAATTTCAGCAAGAGACAAGAAAAGAGAGAAGGGGATAAGTCGAGATGTCATTTCTTGTCTTCACAAATTTTTAGCTTTAGAAAATAGGTTTTATCCTCACTACGACCAATCTAGCTTAGGGTTGAGCCTACAGTCAAGTATGGCTCGATACCACCTACTGTCGGGACCCGAATTTGCAAATCCGGACCCTCTGTGTATTCGGCACTAGTCCAGAACGCAGCTTAGTGCACACAGTCTTAACATCGGTAAATATCACAATCATACCAATCGATACTATCAAAGTACTTTATTAATAAAAGGGTTACTTGACCTTATGGCCAAGATACAAATATATATGCCTTGCAAGGCGAAACTTATTAAAAGAGAAATAGCAGCGGAAAATCAAATAAACTTCGTGGCGCCATCCAGTATACCACAGGCAACTGACTGGGCTCGCATCCCTAAGTAGACGGGTCTTCTTGGAAATCCTCCTCCGAAACTGGCGTAGTCTCCTCTTCAACTGGTATTGTGTTGAGGCAAGGGTGAGTACTTGGTACTCAGCAAGTCATGCACAGAATGCAAGCTAATATACTATATGCATGGCTTGGTACAAAGGAATAGCTCAAGGTATATTTGCAAAGAAATGACTTTTGACAAGTAATAAATGTAGATTCGAAAGCAGTAGAAATAAGTAAAGCATAAATAACTTTTCAAGAAGTTTAACAAATATTTTTCCCATCCTAAACCACATTTCCATCATCTTCATTGTTAAACCAACCCAACTTTTCAAATCCAAGTTATTTTCAGAAAGTCTACCCCTTGACTGTAATTCCCGAGCATTGTCGATGCAGTGGACTCGGCTATTCAAATAGATTCTACACTCTGCAGAGGTTATGCACTTTACCCACAAGATACAGTCAAACACCACAAAGGCGAGTTCCCGTAACAAAGCCTTTCGGAAGCCTCAAACAACACAGGTGGTCCTCTCCGGTTCGTGCTCTACACCATCCCTTCCCTTAGCCAAGGCGAAGTATGGGACCAACACACCGTTAGATGGGTATCTGGCCACAGCCACGATACGCTCCCCGCATAATCACACAAAAGGTGTAATCGACACCACGAGGCTCCACAAGTGAGTCCTTAGCGACTTAGTCAACTAGGGCCGTCCCATTCGACCATGTGGTTGCAAGTATGACCCAGTTCAAAGGCTTGCAAGGTTAAGTCCTTAGAGTGACCAGGGCAAGACTACGAAAAACCAAATCATCATCCCGATTGCCACACCGCCCACTGATTACTCTTGCCACATGCCCCGATCAGCGTTTATCAAACCCCAGTTGATTACCACGCACCACGTGCCATCAACTTCACATGATACTTTTCCAAAACAGGTTCAATATATCATTAAGTCCATATTAGCATTTGATTATCCAAAATCATGTTATGAGCACGTAGCAGGTCTAAGCAGCATACTACAACGATCTAAACCCATGTTGGCAATTTAATAATGTCCAACTAGTAAACCACAACTAGGGTGACAAAGGGTCATGGCACATACTTAAGTAATCAAGGTGTCATATAGCAAATTGGTATTTATCTAACCCCCATGTTTAAACAAAGTATCTTTCTAATTGAACTAGCATGCAATAGTTTAAATCAAAATAGATTTGAAATGGGATCAATATGGTCAAAGCACAACTTGCCTTCAAAAGTACTTGCTCTTGGTCTTGAGTTGGATCTGAGTCAACACTTCTCCTTCGAATCCTTCCCAAGACTTCAACGTCTACTCGTAAAAGCGTGCAAATAGCAAATACACAAATGAACACTATGCAAAAGATCCCAAAACTCCAAATAAAATCCATAAACAGAGAGAACATAATTTTCTGGATTTTTAGAAGCTGGAATCGTCAAATTTGGAGTTAAAGCATAAAAGTTATGATTATTTAAAGTTTAAATAATCAATTAAATAATTTTACAGAGAAAAACTTTAGTCCAAAAATTAAATAAAATTCATATTTAGGTAGATCTTAATTTTATACAAATTTAGAAATTTGAATCACTCAAATCGGAGTTGAAGCATAAAAAGTTATAAGCGTTTGAAGTTTGAATCTAAATTTGAAATCATTATTCGAATTAATAAATCATTTTCTTTTTGAAATTAATTATTGCGTCGGCATGGACACGTGGCAGCTCCTGATTGGCTCTTGGCGTCGGCCCGATCCATGGGCTCGGTCCCACGCTCGGCTCGGGTCCACGGTGGACTCGGTCCCACGGCCACGTGGATCGACATGTGGGCCCACTCGGTGACGTCATCAGCGTCGGCGCTTGGCTGGGTTAGCCAGCGACATGCGGGCCCTTCCGACACGCGGGCCCAGCGTGTCGGCGTCCACACTGCGACGGCGTGGGCGGCGCCGACCGTCGGTCCAACTTCCGACACGTGGCGCAATCTCGTCCGTTGGTTTGAAAATCAACGGCGCGGATTGGATCCAGGGTTTAACACGTTGAAACTACTCGATGCTCGTGGGCGTTCGATCTAGATCGGACGGTCCAGATCTAATCCTATAATCGCCTTTGCTACGACGCGTGGCGATTGTGAACCGCTGGATCTTGATCCAACGGCCCGATCTAATCGGGTTTGGAACACGTGAACTCACCTCAACCGTCCGATCCGATCCGACGGCGGTACGTGAGCTCGCGAGGGCTGATGGCCGTGGTGGCGCACGGCTGCCGGAGTTGAAGACGACAGCGAGCCCAACGGCGTTCGGGTTGCTCGGCGAGATGAAGGGTCGCTTCGGTGCGTCGTCGCGGTGAGTCGGATCCGAGGTCAACGGCGCAGGGGACGGCCACGGCGCGAACGGGCAAAGACTGCGTGGCGGAGCAGCGAACTACGGCGAGCTTCAGACGGCTAAACGGGCGCGATTTAGCCTCGGTGAAGTAGAGAAGGGAGGGCGCGGAATCACGGCGGTCCTCGGTATGCCGGGCATTAAATAGCCTCGGCGTGCGTAAAACGGAAACCTAACTTGCTACGGCGGCGGCGCGGCGGCGGAGTCCAGCTCGGACTCGGTGAAGACGACGAAATCGTGGCCGTCCACGTGGCACAACCAACGGCCACGATCGCGCGGCGCGACCGGGTCCGGTCCGGACACGGCTCGGGTCGGGGTCGGGCGGATCTCAGCCGTTGGATCTTGATCCAACGGTTGGGATTGATTAGGGTTAGGAGTGGGTTCGGTCGAGTCAACTGGCTCGGGTCGGACTCGAGTCCGACTCGGTCGATTGAACGATACTTGACCCGTGTTGGATTTTCCATCTAATTAATATTTAAAATAATTCCTAGTAATTCATTTAATTCATTAAAAATAGCAAATGACTCAGAAAAATTCCAGAAAAATTCTGGAAAATATTTTGGATCATTTTGGACTCAAATAAAATATTTCCAACAAAAATTTATTTGCAAAATTAAATTCTTTAATTATTTCAAAATGGAATAAATTCAAATAAATTCCAAATAATTCCAAATAAATTCCAGAAAATTCCAAAAATTCACCAAAGTGCCACATCACACATGAATTTAAGGAAAGCAAAATTTTGGGGTGTTACAACCATCTGTCGATTTGCTCTAGGTTTAGAGATGAGAGGGAAACAAGAATAGACAAGTAATATGGAACTTATGCGGGGTGAAAGGTGTAGCCTTAAGGTCCAACTTTATTATTAGTAACTTGGTATGGCTGCTTACAATGCCTAAGGGCCTTGCAACACATACTGCACACTCAGCAAACAAAGCAAATCCAAATCGAACTAATTCTGGAGTCTAACGCCTAAAGGGTGACTCTTTATTCTATGACGCGACTCGGCGAAGGAGTCTCACTATAGAACCTATGCTCACTCATCGAGAAAACCTCCACGGCCTGGGTACGGGTCTTTGTGGCATAAGCGTAAACTTGATCGCCATGTCCGACAAGCTGTGTCCTCTATGGTAATCGAAGAAGCGGTGTCCTCATCGAGATCGACTCCTCTGGATCGGCTCGTGTAGCTCAAATCTTGGCTCTGAGTGCAGTCAGTACAAAGTCATCTCCAACTCGTCAATCCTTCGTAGAAGGTGTGCCACATACTCTTGAGCTTCCCGCCATCTGTTCTTCTCCGTCGTGATCTCCTTGCGGGCCTTCAGTAGCTCCTTGCTTGTATTATCTAGTACATCCTCCTGGCGACGACAAATCGTGCCAAGCGTATGTAACCGTGGCATCCTCATCCCGAATCTCCTTCGGGTCAAGAAGGTTATCGCTCTTGTGGTGATAACGGAACACCGTGCTCTCCAACTCTCTGGCGTGAATACGGGTAATGTGCGCGTGCGGCGTCGTGATACTTCTTGGATACCCATCTGCATTGTAGATCTCCTGGCGGTCAGGTGTATCGAGCGATTGCCTGGGCCCTTTTTCCTAGCAGGTACCTCAATCCTCACGTCACAAGCCTTGATCAATCCCGCTTGTCTGATCACTTCCACTTGGTATTGGGGCTTCTCAAAATCTCCGAGAGTCTGTAGCATATGCCAAAGTTCTGCAGCGTGACCAACTCCCAGATCAACGTAGTTGAACTCTTCCTCCATCTGTCACAAGAGTGCTTTACGTAAGAACTCGGAATTTTTAAATTGTGTCAAGGTAAGGGAAAATTTCAGCAAGAGACAAGAAAGGAGAGAAGGGGATAAGTCGAGAGGTCATTTCTTATCTTGACAACTTTTCAGCTTTAGAAAATAGGTTTTATCCTCACTACGACCATTCTAGCTAGGGTTGAGCCTACAGTCAACCTGGCTCTGATACCACCTCTGTCGGGACCCCGAATTTGCAAATCCGGACCCTCTGTGTATTCAGCACTAGTCCAGGAACGCGCTAGTGCACACAGCCTTAACATTGGTAAATACCACAATCATACCATTCGATGTTAACAAGTACTTTATTTAAAACCAAACTGGTTACTCGACCTTATGGCCAAGTTGCAAATATATGCCTCGCAAGGCAAAACTTATTAAAAGAGAGATAATAGCAGCGGAAAATCAAATAACTTCGTGGCGCCATCCAGTATACCACAGGCAACTGACTGGGCTCGCTTCCCTAAGTAGACGGATCCTCTTGGAGTTCCTCCTCCAAAGCTGGTGTAGACTCCTCTTCAACTGGTATTGTGTTGAGGCAAGGGTGAGTACTTGGTACTCAGCAAGTCATGCACAGAATGCAAGCTAATATACTATATGCATGGCTTGGTACAAAGGAATAGCTCAAGGTATATTTGCGAAGATTGACATTTGAAAAGTAATAAAAGTAGATTCGAAAGGGAAATAAGTAAAGCATAAATAACTTTTAGAAGTTTAATAAACATTTTCCCCATCCTAAACCACATTTCCATCACCCTCATTATTAAACCAAACCAACCTTTCAAATCAAAGTTATTTTTGAGAAAATCTAACCCTTATTGTAATTTTAGCGATGTCCAATACCGCGGACACGGCTATTCGAATAGATTCTAAACTCTGCAGAGGTTATGCACTTTACCCACAAGATACAGTCAAACACCACAAAGGCGAGTTCAGTAACAAAGCCTTTGGAAGCCTCAAACAACACAGGTGGTCCTCTCAGGTTCGTGCTCTACACCATCCCTTCCCTTAGCCAAGGCGAAGTATGGGACCAACACACCGTTAGATGGGTATCTGGCCACACCACGATCGCTCCCCGTCTAATCACACAAGCGGTGTAATTGACACCACGAGGCTCCACAAGTGAGTCCTTAGCGACTTAGTCAACTAGGGCCGTCCCATTCCAGCCATGTGGTTGCAAGTATGACCCAGTTCAAAGGCTTGCAAGGTTAAGTCCTTAGAGTGACCAGGGCAAGACTACCCGAAGAACCAAATCAACATCCCCAATGCCACAACTGGCCCACCTGATTACTCTTGCCACATGCCCGGCCGAAAACTGCTTTATCAAAACCCGCTTGATTACCATGCACCACGTGCCATCAACATCACATGATACTTTTCCAAAACAGGTTCAATATATCATTAAGTCAATATTAACATTTGATTATCCAAAATCATGTTATGAGCACGTAGCAGGTCTAAGCAGTGTACTACAACGGTCTAAACCCATGTTGGCAATTTAATAATGTCCAACTAGTAATCCACAACTAGGGTGACAAGGGATCATGGCACATACTTAGATAACCAAGGTGTCATACAGCAAATTGGTACTTATCTAACCCCCATGTTTAAACCAAATATTTTTCTAATTGAACTAGCATGCAATAGTTTAAATCAAAATAGATTTCGAAATAGGATCAACATGGTCAAAGCACAACTTGCCTTCAAAAAGCACTTGCTCTTGGTCTTGAGTTGGATCCTGAGTCAACACTTCTCCTTGAATCCTTAGGCACTTCAACGTCTACTCGTAAAGCGTGCAAATAGCAATACACAAATAAACAATAGGCAAAAACATCCCAAAACTCCAAATAAAATCCATAAACAGAGAGAACATAATTTTCTGGATTTTTAGGAACTGGAATCGTCAAATTTGGAGTTAAAACGCAAAAGTTATGATTATTTAAAGTTTAAATAATCAATTAAATAATTTTACAGAGAAAAACTTTAGTCCAAAAATTAAATAAAATTCATGTTTAGGTAGATCTCAATTTTATACAAATTTAGAAATTTGAATCACTCAAATCGGAGTTGAAACGCAAAAGTTATAAGCGTTTGAAGTTTGAATCAAAATCTGAAATCAATATTTCGAATTAATAAATCATTTTCTTTTTCGGAAATTAATTATTGCGTCAGCATGGACACGCGTCGGCTCCTGATTGGCTGGTGGCGTCGGTAGGCTCATGGGCTCGGCCCGCAGTGCGGTTCGGTCCATGGCGGACCCGGTCCACGGCTCGGGTGAGGCGGCGAGATGGGACCCACCTGTCAGTGCGGGGTCTCACGCAAACGCGGCTGACGTGTGGGCCCACTGACATGCGGGGCCCGCGTGTCAGGGACACGCTCACACGCGTGGGTGCGGCTAGGCACACGTGGCGCAATCTCGGCCCGTTGATTTGAAAATCAGCGGCCCGCATTGGATCTAGGCTTCACTTGTTTAGGTTAACGCGGCGGATCGAGCCGTTGGATCTGATCCAACGGTCCGCATTCGATCCGGTTTCCAGGGTTTGGGATAGAACGTGGGCTCACCTCAACCGCTCGATCTGGATCTGACGGTTCACCGAGCTCGCGAGTCCGGCGATGGCGCGGCGAGGCTTGGGCCGGAGGCGTGAGCGACGACCTCCCACGCGGCGTTCTGAGGGCTCCTCCGGCGACGTGCGTGGTCACGCTCGAAGTCGCCTTGGCTCGGGGATCCGGTTCGGCCTCCTTCTCCTCGGCGGCGGCGGCGGACGGCGGAAGGTGAAAAAACCACCACAATACCCTAAGCTACTACGGCGAGCAATCCCGAAACAGCGGCGGTGCTAGGGTTTAGCAAGCTAAGGCAAAAAGTAAGCGCAAGGTCACGGCGGTCCTCGGTGCGATCCGGGCATTAAATAGCCCCGGAGGCGTGCTCGTGGCGGAGCCCTAGTCGGTTACTGGCGGACTTTCGTGGCGGAGTCCGGCTTTCGGACTTCGGCGAGGAAGACGGCACGAGAACCGCCCACGTGTCAGATCAGCCGCCCCGATCGGACCGGGCGCGAACGGTTTGGGTCGGACACGGCTCAACCGTGCAGGCGGATCTCGGCCGTTGGATCTTGATCCAACGGTTGGGATTGATTAGGTTTAGGAGTGGGTTCGGTCGAGTCACGTGGCTCGGGTCGGACTCGAACTCGAGTCTGACTCGGGCTCGGTCGGATGAACAGTACTTGACCCGAGTTGATTTTCCAGCGATTTAATATTTAAAATAATTCCCAGTAATTCATTTAATTCGTTAAAAATAGCAAATGACTCAGAAAAATTCCAGAAAAATTCTGGAAAATATTTTGGATCATTTTGGACTCAAATAAAATATTTCCAACAAAATTTTATTTGCAAAATTAAGTTCTTTAATTATTTCAAAATGGAATAAATTCAAATAAATTCCAAATAAATCCAAATAAATTCCAGAAAATTCCAAAAATTCACCAAAGTGCCAAATCACACATGAATTTAAGAAAAGCAAAATTTTGGGGTGTTACAACAAGTCTGGTATGGGATAGATCTGGATGTCCATTTAGCGACATTTCATTGATAGTTGTACCATTTGGTGAATGTGGGGATGATTAGTTTTCCACATGGTGCAAGAGGGGGTTTCTGGACTGGGCGATTTTAACCCTATAACTACATGAGATCGAATTTTATAGGGGCCTTGTCGTGATTTTCTCTACCACACACCAAAGGAAGTGTGTATTTTGGCAGAAGAAGATAATCATATCTTGTGGGTAAAATTGTACAACCTTTGCAGAGTTACAACTAATCGATTAGCCGTGCTCGTGGTCATGACATGCTGAGCAAGTCTTTCACAGATTAGATTTTGATGTTTTCAACATTACAAGTTGTTTAAAAAGAAAATCTTTCTTAACTAAAAATTATGTCTTTTTATAAACTAAGCTCCTTAGAATATAAAAAAACTTGTTTTCACTGCAGGAAAAACCACTAACCTCGATAGCTAAAACCGTCCACCCTAAGGATAAAACCGTCCACCATAGGTAGGGTCGACAGCCGGTCGTCCACCCTAAGCCGCCGAAAGTAAGTGGTCGACCATAATATTAAATTCGACGGGGTTGCTGTCCACCCTATTAGGGTCGACGGCCAAATATAGGTCGTCTACCATAATAACCTTAGGGTGAACGGCCACTGGCAGCCGTCCACTCTATGTTAGGGTGGACGGCCTTTTTATGCCGTCAACCATAATAAATTTAGGGTGGACGGCCACATGCAAAAAGCAGTCGACCCTAAGCATTAGGGTGGACGACCACGTGGAAAAAGGTCGTCCACCCTAATTAATCAGCACTAAAAAAACAATTTGACTGGTAGGGCAGCATTCAGTCACAGTTCATATCCATACAATCTCATCAACAAATAACAATCACACTCACAATTACAGTCACAGTTTACATTCACACTCACAATTACAGTCACAATTCATATCCATATATACTCACAATTCATATTCATATACATTCACCACTTACAAACTCATTACAATTCATATCCATACACATTCATAAATCACATCCACAAATCAACATATAATTTACATTCAACAAAAGTTTGATATAGAGGTTCCCAACAAAAATTCAACGTATATGACATGTCCACAAATCGACAAAGTTCAACAAAAGTTTGATATAGAGATAGCACATCACCTCAGTCATTCTAGCTAGGTGGAGGAAAAACCGAAGGCATACCAAGCATCTCACAACAAAGTCCGTCGAAGCACTGCTAGTGGGCTCGGCGCCACTTCCCACATGTTGAGCTGCACCAGCTGATCTTGAAGCCTCCTACAAAGCAAGAAAAACAATGTATAACTTAGAACATTATTTTCAATGACTTCCCAAATTACAATTTTTGGTGATAGAAGTACCGTGTCCAGAGTGTTTTGAGTTGGAAGCCGGATCGAAATCTTGGAATGGATGTTGGAACTGGTGGTTGAGTGGAACCCACGATCGAAGCAAACCAATTAAAGAAAATGAATTAGAACATTTATCTTGTGAGTTGAAAACAACAATTCTTCACGAATTAACATATATTACCCTGTCTGGCATACTATGTGGAAATGGCAACGGGAACTGAAACGGAAACTGCAAAGGTGTTGGCTGAGCCGGAGCACCCGATCCGGAAGCGTTCTGAGGAGGAAACTGGAACATATACTGGTATGTTAACTGCAAAGGGGGTGGCTGAGCCGGAGCACCCGATCCAGAAGCCTACCAATTCAAACATATGGATTAGAGCATTACATTTGTGACTTGCAGAAAAAAGACCATTAGTATCAATATATGGATTGGAGCATTACCCCGTCCGGAGTTGAACCAACCGAACCGAAAGCCTACAAATTCACATAGCATATCATTGATGGATAGACATTAATAAGAAATAAGAAATTACTAGTAATAGACAATACTCCTTGGAAGTGCATCATCGTCGGCCGTGAGGGATCGAAAAAGCCTGGAAATCCTTGTGGTGGAATATGATTCTACATATAACTCACATAGCATTAGTAGATTGAATTAATTGAAAGTGATACAAAATTGAACATAATTGGTGCATATTTTGCTCCATGGAATCCAGTCTTCTAAGAATAGTCTCACGCTCTTTTTCTCCCTCTTCTTGCCGTTTGTGAAGCTCCGCAACCTGTTCTCTCAAAGCGTGGTTCTCTTCCATGACGCGCCTGCTGGACGAAGACGAAGAGGAAGCCCTCGAGCGTCGAGCTGCCCTCACCTCAGGCATGTACTCAGAAGAACACAAGTAGGTGTTCCCGAACGCCAGTCTCCCATGCCTCCTCCCACCCATCTGGCTATGGATGACTGTAGGATCCAAAGGTTGTTCTGTAGGAACACACTCGGGCCCGTGCACCATAGTCATTGCATCCACGTATTCATTCTGCATTACAAATAAGTTAACACCGCACAAAACAATGTATCCAAACGATATTACTTACTAATTTTTCTTGGGTAGCTGGATCCAAAACGCGCCGAGTACCATCTGGGTTCCGCCCTGAATGTGCGTTTGTGTACACATCAATCCAGTCGACGTCCCCCTGTCTGAACCTCCTGCAATTCATTACGAAATGAAAATTTAGTTGCAATAAATGAGAGAACTGGAATTACTTTAAACAATCCTTACCATAAACTTTTTCCGCTGTGCCATCGAATGGCTACCAAGGTGTGTGACGCACGAATCAGCAGATGCATTGCGATTGTTCTTGTTTCTTGTTGATTTCTGCCTCTATTCTTCTGTGTCATACATGTCACACATCCATCTCCAAGCATCGGGGCACTTGTCACACCATGGCGGTCGACATGAATTGTACTCATCAGGGGTAAGGTATATGTCTCGAGCACCTCCATCCCTTCTGAGATTCTGCCCTCGCCTTCGATAATACTCCTCAACAGCCTTGACACGAGAAAGTGAGATCATCTCGTTCACAATGTGTCTTGCTTTTCTATCAATATCCTCGTGGGCTACAAGACGCTGTCGCTCTTCGAAATCAGAAGGCAGAGCATACCTAGCCTAAAATAGACCACAAACAAAAATTACAAGATAAACATAAATGCTTCTGCTCAACTACCTAGTCTTAGGTGACTAAATCATGGGAGGACTCAACACTCAATAGAATTGTCCAGATGATTGAAGAGGGCCAACTAAACAAGCCAAAGTTGCAAAGATGGCTAGAAGAGTTTTTCTTACCCAAAACTCGTCGAGGCAATGATCGGCAACCAATCCGTCACCATCCTGAACAGCCTTTTAGTCATCCCAGGAGAGTGCTGCCCTATGCAGATCACCAATGTCCACCATTCCCGGGTAGTTCATCCTCAGAATGGTCCCTAGGGCTGGACCTGGCTCCTTCACATTATTCTGGATTGCCACCAAGTTGCTACACAACAACAATGCATCTGAGTTAGAATAATAATTTAGTGCTACACAAATTCAACTTTTAGAACATACGTACATATCCCCAAAGTATGTAAATTCAAACTTCTCATTTGGATTTGTGGGAGCCCTGTGAAGCTTATTAGTGCCCCTCTTCTTTCGAGCTCGTGTTCCCTGGCCTGTTCCTGCCTCCTGAGAGGAAGATGTGCCCTCTGTCCTTGTCTCGGGCTGCTGCACGACTACAGGATCCTGCATCACACCCTCAAGCTCTTGCATAGGCGGTTGTTCTGTGCCCTCTGGCATACCCTCCGCCTCTGTCTCCGGCTCATCCTCATCGCTCTTGTTATCAACAACGAACCGTCGTGTCCCAGCCCTCCTTGCAGCCATCCTACATTGACATTGTACCAAAAGTTAGTTTGACAGTAGTAAAATATAATTACAATTTACATAACAAAAAATGATGACAAAACTTGCTTACTATTTGTTACATACATTTTTCAACTAATCACCGTGGTTCATATCATTTGTCATTTCGTTGTCAACTTGGACAAAAAGATTGTCAAGTCCTATCCCGATATCTATGGAAAGTTGTCCTGGCAAACCTTCTTCTTGAAATGGCACATCAATGGTCTGTTCAAATACATCCTCGTTATCATCATCTGAGGAGAATGGTAATGTACCGGGAGGTCTTATTTTGTAAACAACCCACCAAGACTTGTACTTAGGGCACGCATAAGATAAATAGTACACTTGCTCGACCTGGTTAGGGAGAATAAACTCTTCACTCCCTGTATACAGTTTCATATGGTTAATTTCGACTAGGCCTAGTTCTGGAGTCCGTCGCACCACATAGGTAGGATGAAACCATTTGCAACGAAAAAGAACCACTGAGAGATCATTACTTCCATCAAAGACAACCTCTATTATCTCTTTAATAATCCCATAATATTCTATATCGTTGCCATTACTGTATTGAACATAACTCATGACCCCACTATTTACTGTCGTCAAATTTGGACGTGCCAACTCCTCCGCTCTAGAGCGAAAACGATACCCATGCACTTTGACCGTACGGTTGCATGATTTTGACATCTGTCGAAGATCATTGTGCGCACTAGCATGCTTGTGACACTGCAAATTGGTTTAACCCAAGTTAAGAATAACATATTATACGCACGTCGTTAATCAATAAAAATTATGATAGGTTCAGATATTTGCGTGATAGAAGAACCAAGTTAAGAAATTCGGATGGCCTGGTCCACGATCCCTTTCTTTCAGGTTATCAATTTGTTTTTAAGTAGGTTCGCCTTGTCTTTTCCATTCCTGTTGAATAAATTGCCTACAAAGAGAATGATTTAAGTTTTAAATATCTAGTATACAATGCTATAGAACGCATAAAGTGTTTGACAAATAAACTTACTCGATGTACCCATCCATTTCCTCCATATTGGTGTAGATATATAATTGTACACGAACCCTCTCATCCGGTTCTAATTAACGTAATGTACTTCTCCCTAAAGATTTGCCTTGTATCCGAAACACCTTTATGCTCGACACTTTTCTTTTATACACTTTCTTATACCTGGGCTTGTAAGCATTGACATTGTTGGTTGGCGCGAAGTACTTACTCGTGAAGTATGAAACCTCCTGAAGTAGGCATGCTACGGCAATGGATCCTTCGACACGTGCCTTATTTTTAACCTTTGCTCTGATACTTTTAACATACTTTCCATGGGATACATCCATCTGTACTGCACAGGGCCTCCAACCTTTGCTTCATAAGTTAGATGTACCAAAAGATGTTGCATCGCGTTAAAGAACCCAAGAACATATATTTTCTCAAGCTTGGTAATTAGCAACACTATTTCCTTCTCCAACTCTGCCATTCTGGACTCGCTGATCTCTTTAGCACAAAGTTGTCTACATAAGAAGCTAAGCTCAGCCAATGCTCTCCATATGTCCTCATCTACATATCCACGATAAGCCACAGGAACTAACCGCTCAATAAATATGTGGTAGTCATGACTTTTCATTCCATTTATTTTCCCTTGAGCAAGACTCACACCGCGCCTAATGTTGGCAGCATAACCATCAGGAAACTTCACCTCTTTTTTGATCCAAAGAAGAACCTCCTTTCTCTGTGAGGGTGTTAAACAATATTTAGCTTTAGGTTTCTTTGTGGATGTATCGCTCATATTCAAGGCAGGTCTGTCGCATATCAAGGCACAATCTAACCGGGCTTTGACATTATCTTTGGTTCTATTAGGTATGTCGAAGTTCGTGCTAAAGATGGACTCACTCACATTTCTCTCCTGATGAATCAGATCAAGGTTATGAGGCAGTTTCAAGTCCTTTGCGTAAGGGAGACTATAAATACTACACTTGTGAGTCCAATGGTGTTGCTCACCGTAACCTTCATAATCGTTAGGAGTGTCTTTGAGATTATTCTACCTAGCAATGATGTCAATGACCCGCAGACATTTCGGTGGACCTTCTTTTATCACCTTTCCTTTACGGAATGCATTTGTCTGTCTCCTGGATGGGTGGCTTGAAGATAAGAACCATCGGTGACAATCGAAGAAACATGTTTTGCCACCATTCTGCAATTGAAAAGCACCTGTGTCATCCATGCATATGGGGCAAGACAATCTCCCATGAGTGCTCTATCCTGAAAACATACCATATGGCGGGAAATCATGAATGGACCACAGGTAAGCAGCACGCATCCTGAAATTCTGCTTTGTTGAGCTATCATATGTCAAGACACCGTTTGTCCACAACTCTCTTAGCTCAGCCATGAGTGGTTGCATCAACAAATCCAAGTGCTTCCCAGGATGTCTAGGCCCTGGTATGATCAGAGAAAGGAACATATATTCCTCTTTCATGCAACGGTCCGGAGGGAGGTTATACAAATGGTGAATATAGGCCAACATGAATATGATTGTGCGCTCATGCTGAAGGGTGTGAACCCATCTGTCGCGAGACCAATACGCACATTTCTTGGATCTCTTGCAAAATCATGATTCATTTCATCAAAGTACTTCCAAGCTTCACCATCGGATGGATGAACCATGACACCTTCTTTCACACGTTTTCCTTCTTTGTGCCACCTCATATGCTTCGCTGTCTCTTCCGACATAAACAACCGCTGCAAACGTTGAGTCATTGGAAAGTAATGCAACGTTTTCTTGGCAACCTTCGTCTGTTTGGTGTTACCATCTTTGTCGGTAACTTCAACATACCTAGACTCTCCATAGCGATCGCATTGGGTATTTTTTGCGTGCTCCTTCCAGAAGATTATGCAATATCGAGGACAATAATTTATTTTCTCGTATGGCATTCCTAGACCACTTAGAATTTTCTTCGAATTATACAAGCACTATACGACGGTTCACTTACAGCGACCTACGGTTGGTTGCTAAAAGCGGCTTCAGCGACCTACGGTTAGTCGCTAAAAACCTTTAGCGACCCATAAGGATGGTCATTTGTAAGTGCCGTCGCTAAAGGCTTTAGCGACCGACATCTTTTTAGCGACCGAGCGTAGGTCGCTGAAGTTGTATATTTAGCGACCAACTGTGGGTTGTTGTACTATAGATTTAGCGACCAACCATGAGTCGTTATACTATATATTTAGCAACCAACAGAAAGTCGCCCTCTTTACAGTTGTTATTAATAATAATATACAGTTAATTATATATACAAAAGCACCACAAATCACAGATTTTTATACACATAATCACATAGACATACAAAGTATAATACCACAATTATGTTTGATGGTCGCTATTGAGCAAAACGAAGAGTAAATAATCACACGATACTCGTTGAGTTAGATAGCAAAACGAAGAGTAAATATTTTTTTATCATCATCTACCATCTCTATAAGACAACTTTACGCTTCATCACATCATTATATTCCCACGGAATGAGAGATGAAAATATTGGTAAATACAAACATGCATAAACTAAATAACTTGAATCCACAACACTCATAGTTTTCTCGAATGTGAGTAAATGCGAGAGATCCATTATTCCTTGGCATGTCATCAAACATAGCATTAGTTCATGATGTTACCAAATCGTCACGAAGAAGCATCAGATTGTACTGGTAGAGCTGAATCGGCACATCTTGAAAAACATCCATTCCATAGCCATGATCGAAGAAACAACGAGAATCATTGGGAAACCAAGAAACAAAGAAGACAATCCTATCCTGAAAATAAAAAGGAAAAAAATAATAAAGGATTATGAACATGACAAATTATTGCTAGCCATGATTATCCATATCCTCCACAGATCTAACATAAAAGCTGAAGTAACTTTCCGTACACCGATGATAAGCATGTGTCCACTTATAGATTGGTATACTCAGATGATCAAACATAGAACGATCCAAAAAATATTGTTGCAAAATATTCTCATTAAATTCAGCTAGAAAATTTGATTTGCGTAGAACAATCACAATGTAAAAAAACAATCTTGTGTTCTTTCCATACTTCCAATTCTCTCAAGCACTAGAGAAAGACAAAGAAGCAAAGCATGACAACAAAGAGTTCGACTCTATATCATAACTGGTGTTAAGATACTATTTTTGCACCTCAAACTAAGAAGGAGATAAGTGTATGCTAATTTTTAAAGCCTTATTCTTATCTTTCTATTTGGTAAAATGCAATTTTTGTTTTTCTGTGTATACTATTTTTGCACCTCAAACAAAGGAGATCAGTGTATACTATTTTTGCACCTCAAACAAAGAAGGAGATCAGTGTATACTATTTTTGCACCTCAAACTAAGAAGGAGATCAGTGTATACTATTAATTTTTGCACCTCAAAGTATAGCTACAGATTATTTTTCATTGACCATATCTGCCAAGAATCATATATTTGATAGTAAACATAATAGCCACTACACACACACATATCACAAACATATCAGCATTTCAATTTAGTAATGTCACCTTGCAATACTTTGGTGATGAATACATTCCCTCAACATAGCGCCATAATGTAAAGCAATGTCCATATTCTCATACCTGGGAGGTGAAGAAATAAATGAATTGTGCAAGTACAAGTAATGTGTGAAATAAACAAAGCTAATCAAATTTATTAAAAACACAAACAATAATCAGATGCAATAACAAAAAGAGTTGCAGGAGGTACCTCAGTATGAGTTTTCCCCATGAATGGTAGCCAGCAAACAAAACATTTTCTTCTGTGGCATTACGCTGGAATTCACTTCGGCCAGTCAAGACGATGATATGGAAACCAAGTCTCTGCAGCTCATTGTACAGTTTCAAGCTATATGGTAATGCATGTGCCTTTGCTACATCTACCCATTCATCAAATGAGGTCTCATTGAATTCCTGCAAGCTACAAAATCAGGGACGTGTGAGAAAACAAGGTACCAATCTTTTTCTACAGAACTACAAACATGACCATGCAGTCCTTTATAAACAGCCAAATTATGCAGCCTTTCAAAAAAAAGAAGCTACCAGTCAGATGATTCTAACAATTTTACTTTCCCTGAATTAAGAAACAAACCACGTTCCACAAAATTTGAGAGGAAAGATCTAAAACCTACTTGCACAGAGTATTCTAATACATTGGATTTGCAGAACTTTTAATATAAGATACAGTCAGGTACTTCTACTTCCTTATCAATCAAACAAACGCAACATAATATAAAGTCTGCATTGGAACTTAATTTACAAACCAATTTTCTTTTCAAAGCATATTTCAGTTCAGAGTACTAGCAAATTTTGGGGACGAGTTTTATGTAGCAATGCCCCTGGCAAACGAGGAAATCACATCTATTGTTGCTCTGCGCGAGACTAAAATTGAAGTCACCACAGAATATGCCTTTGTGTTGGCACTTGGCACATTGCTGTAGTACTACGACAGCCAGAAAATTTTGCTCCGAATTAGCAAGTATAATGAAAAAAAATGCTAAAAAGACTTTTGCTTGTGGCAAGCGTATACACAATTCTTACTACCTCAAAATTTGTTTAGTGTCAAATACCCAAATCCATCGTCGTCCGCATGAATTCGCATTGGATTTCGACGGTTTGCCAATCACGTTCGTGCACGAACAGTCGATGGAAAGAAAACAACAGAGCTGGGTTTGGGCCAATTACCCCCAGCCGCTGACGGCGTAGTAGGGCGCATTGGAGAGCAGCGTCTCGTCGACGTCGAACACCACGCCACTGGCGCCTCGCCGGACGTGAAGACAAGGGCGGCGAAGGCGAGGAGTCGGCGGCGGCGAGCGGAGTCGGACGAGTAGCGCTTCGCCCTCCATGTACCGCGCGCACGAACGCGTCCGCGGCCGGTCAAGACGGCGCTTCCAGGCCTCGCTGCGTTGCCGCTTCACCGACCTCCAAATGTCGCAGAAGAGCGCGTCCGCGTTATCGCCCGTCGCCGGAGGAGATCTCGGCGTGGGGACCTCCAAGACGGCAGCGGAGGACGGCCTTGATGCGACGGCGCCGGCCGCGAGGGGCGTGAGAACAAGGAGCCGCCGACCGAAGGAGAAGCAGTGCGCCACCGGGTCGCTTGTCGCGAGCCCTCTGACATCGTCTCCTCCCGCGAGGTGAGGTGGGCGGATGCGCGGGGGCTAAGGTTGGGCTTGGCTCGAGGCGACAACGTCGGCGCGGCGCGGCGTGGCGCGGCGCGAAGGGCGGGCGTGAAGGGCGGCGAGCGGCGACGGGGCAGGGGCAGCGGCGAGCGGCGACGGGACGAGGTGGCGGCTAGGGTTGGGGAGGGGCTGGGGCACGGGGGCGGGAAGCGGCTAGGGTTGGGGAGGGAGGCCGGGGCACGGGACGAGAGCGGCGCCCTTGTGACGCTGACGGCTGGGTGGGTCCACCGGTCCAGGGCTCCAAGTAGTGACCCCTTCTCTATAGCGACCCACCGTTGGTCCCTAACGACATCTATAGCGACCAACCATAAATTGTTAAATTTCTAGACTTTTAGCGACCGACTAACCGTCGCTAAAAACTCATTTAGCGACCAACCGTCGGTCCATAAGTTTTAGCGACCAACCATCGGTCCCTAATAAGGGTCGCTAAAGATCAACCGTCGTATAGTGAAGTTTCGTGGCATTTTGTGGTCTTCGAGGAGAAGGCTACAAATAAGCTTCACTAATTCATTGTAGCATTTGGTCGAGAAATTATGCTTTGACTTAATTGTGATGAGACGTGTGACAACCGCAAGGAGCATCACGTTTGTTTTCTCATGCAACGGCTCTAAGCGGCCTTCAAAAGCTTTAAGAAATCTGTTGCAAGTGGGGTAGGCACTTCCTCTTTTGGGAGATCTAACCCCTGACCAATGTTGTCCACCATCTCTTCCATTCTGTCAATTTCATCGTAACCTTCGACAATATTGGAGGGTTGTACTCTAGCAGAACTAGATAGTCCACCTTGCACGCTTTCGTCATGATCAACCCATCTATAATAATTTGCTTTGAAGCCGTTCTTACAAAGATGCATCTCCATTTCTACCCGACATCTCTTCAGGCTATTACCACAAAGAGCGCACGGGCATCTCACTTCTGCCATGTCCGACACAAAGGCCGACCCAAAAGCAGCGAGATAAAATCTTTCGTGCCCTCCTTCCACTCGACGGAGTGCCATCCATTCTTATTCCAACCATCATACATCCACTTCAGAGAATTTTCCATAATGGGCTGAAAGAATGTAACATGAACCATGAATGTATGCAAAGGGTTTATGAATGTAACATGAACCATCAATTCAGATTTGTTTGGACGATGCACTATCCTTGTTTGGATTTCGATTGGAAGATGCGAGAAAAAGGACTAAATATGCACAAGCATGTAGGTTTCAATGTGGAAATCAGATATGTATATCTGTAACACCCCGGCACCCCGTGCCCCGAATGTTACACTCTCTGTAACACCCTGGCACCCCGGGGCCCCGAATGTTTCAATCAGCAGGCGAACAGCTAGGAGGTTGCCGAACTTATTAAAAATTTCGGCAGCACCTCCCCTAAAACTAGGGCATCCACTCAGCAGATAGAAGACAATTAACAGTGTAATATCAACAACACATATATAGCAAATTGCTGGAATATGTCCACTAGCACATATATACACATATATATCCATTAACACATCATACACACATATATGTCCATTAACACATCATACACATATGCTTCAATATGTCCACTAGAACCAAGTCTTTTCAGTTTGTTAAGACCGAGTCTTATGAATCTATAGTAAGTCACATACCATGTGGGTTGAGATTTGATGTAATCACAGTTGTATTGACTTGATATCAAATTCAATTGAAAAATTAATAGATGATTAATAATCTGACCATAACATTAGAGAACTTCATGACACACCCCCCTAATTAACCCTAATACTCCTAACACATGCCACTAATTAACCCTAATACTCCTAGCACTCAATGCTCCCAACACATGCCACTAATTAACCCTAATACTCCTAACACATGCCACTAATTAATTTTCAATAAAGCAAATTACATATAAATGTTTTTTTACTGTTCTTCGATGGTTTCTAAAGCCGTCGACACTAGCTTGTGCTGTAAAAAAAAGCTTTGAACATATACCTTTAGGTTTTTAAAACCGTCGACCCTAGCCGGATTGGGACGTCAGCAATACTACACAGGACACGGGTGGGGTTGGCCGAGTCACCGGCGGGCGGAGGGAGCGTCTGGCAACCGACGGCGGGCGAAGGGAGCGTCTGGCAACTGACGGCCGGCGGCCGGGCCACCGGCGGGTGGCAAGCGCAGCTGGGCAACCGGGGCGGCTGCCCTCGAGGAAGCGGCGGCGGCGGGCCTTGGGGTGGCGACGGTGGACCTCGGGAGGCGGCGGCCCTTCGGTGCGGCGAGCCCGGGAAGTGGCGGCCCTCGGGAGGCGGCGGCTAGGGCGGTGGCGGCCGGGCCACCGGCGGGTGAAGGGGGTGGCTGGGGCACCGGCCGGAGCGGCGGCGGCGAGAAATCGGCGTGTGCTTTTCTTGTAGTGTTTATACCGAATTCAATCATATAGCCTTCTTTTATCAACTCTTCATTAAGATGCATCTCCTGTGTAACTTTGCGGAGTACTTTGTACTCACCCTTGTTTACTCCGTTGATTTAGATGAGTTCTACGTTGGTGAGGACTAGAATAACTAGGCCACTGCCCCCATTGATTGCCTGTGGTAATTCTATTGGATTCTACTACTGGTTTTATTCTGCTTTCGTTGTAATCTTTATTTGGTCTACATGCCACATTTATTGTAAACTTTGATTATTAATAAAGCATATTGGATATATCGTGCTATTATTTTGCTATGTGTACTATTTTTAATAAAATAGTATAGAATACACAGAGAATTTTAGAAGTATTTTTTTTATCCGATAATATATCCGAAAATCATGATTTTCATACGATAATAATCGATATTTGAAATTGTAGTGTCTCTATTCTGAAAATATTTGACCATGATCTGAAATTCTGAAAATATTTTCATACGAGAATTTTCAAAGTATTCTTTTATCCGATAATATATCCGAAAATCATGATTTTTCATACGATAATAATCGATATTTGAAATTGTAGTGTCTCTTTCGAGAATAACTAGGCCACTGCCCTCGGTACGGTTTGCATTTTGAAAATATTGTGGACGATGTACTTTAAGCGCTACACTCTAAAGGTCACGGGTTTTTCTTTGACAAGTCCATAAGTCTATATTTATTAGAGGTACAAGATGACGCACACAACTCATATATATCGTGTTGACGACATTAGTGAACAATCACTCAAGCAATTTAAGTTTGTTTACTTTCTGGTTACTCTTGCCGTGTGTGTCCAACTATCCATAACAGGGTTTCAAAAATCATTTTGGCGATTTTCGATAATCGGCAAAAACCACTCGAAAATTAGAAGAAATTGAACAAGTTTGAAGTAAATTTTTTTGAAATTAACGGTCAAACTTCATTGAAAAAAATTAAAAAAAAAAACGATTTCACCAATTTTCGAGCGATTTTCGGCACACACACAAGGAAAAATAAAAAAATCAAGACAAATTGGGAAAATTTTAGAAAATCTGAATAAATCCCAATTAATCTATAAAACACCTTAGAGATATTTCAAAAAAATTAATTCATTTAGTGCTTCTAGAAAATCAAAAACAGCAATTATTAAAAAAGAATAGAGACACTGTCATACTTTTATGAAAAATTAAATGCTTGACCATGATCTGAAATTTTAATTGAATCATAACTAGTGCCCAAGAATCTTGTAGTAAACTTTTCAAAAATATTAGACTTCATTTACTGCCCGTAGAAAATCAAAAGAGACAATAGCACTGTAAGAATTTTAAAAAAATACACAAGTCTGATTATCATCTGAAAATTTTACATCATCATTGCCATTACCTCGTGACCTCACACAAAAAATTTCAAAAATATTAGACTTAATTTAGTGCCCCTAGAAAATAAAACAAAAATAAAAAACATATACAAAGATAATAGCACTGTTAGAATTTTTAAAAAAATACATAGATCTGATCATAATCTAAAATTTGTATAGAATCATTAGAATTGCCTCAAGACCTCACACCAAAATTTTCAATACTTTTTCATAAATTTTTCCAAATTTTTTAATATCAATTTAAATACCATCGGTTTATCTAGCGATTTTGGAAATCAAATCGTGTCGATAAGGGAGAGCAATTTTTGTCAGTTTTGTGAACCCTGGTCCATAGCATGTGACAGGGACATTCATGAGATTGACAACGGCAATCTCACTAGGCCACCTTTGTTGATCAATTTAGTCGTGCCCAGACCAATGGATATTATTTTTATGTTCTTTGATTTCTACCGGATATATCTAGTATAAAATGCCATATTTTCTTTTTTTATATTTTTAGATGGTATGCTCTATTCTAGTTCATAACAGTAAATAACATTGAAAATAACTAAAGGGAGGAAGTCTAGAAAGAAAGGAAAAGTAGTAAAAAGCCACCTCAAAATTATAAGATAATATACATTTGCAAATAAAATTCGAAAGCTAATATGATATGCATTCCATAAAGGAGGGTACATGGAGTAGTACTGTAATTTATGTTAGATTTTGTCGGGACCAGATTTTCGAATCCGAATCATCTATGTATAACCGCACTATTTTCGGATCAAGCTAGTGCACACAGTGAAAACAGTGATGATAACATATCCATATCACGAATCAAATAATATTAAAACTCAAATAAAAGGCACCGACCTTATGGTCAATGATTACAAATAAATAGCCACACGGCCTGAGTTCAATAAAGTATCAGTGAAAACGAAATAAATAGCAGCAGGGTAAGCCCATCCATATGCCTAATAGGCAATCGATTGGGATACGCATCCTAGAATTCTGGATCTCCTTTGTCGAAACCACAAGTGAAGTACTCGTAGCCACCTTTTGCTTCTGCGCACTTTGTGGAAAGTGGGGAATATTGCAAGGGTGAGTACACAACCGTACTCGCAAGCCTTGGAAACTTAATGCATGATAACTATATGGAAGGCTAAACAAATGAAGGCATAATATGACTCATTTAGCATAAAGCAATGTTTAACTTTAAATACCATTAGTAATTTCACAAGACATCATTAACAAATGTAGTTGTAAACATTGAACTTAATATGATAACTAAATAGGCTCCAATCACCCGACTGGCTCAAAACGCCAAACCACAACTCGGGAGTTTCATCCGCTCACGGATTCCACTACCAACTAATAACCCGAAAGTTTCATCCACTCATAGATTCCTAAAACATCATTTTCATTTAAAAAAATAAAACCATAAAATCTATAATGTGAAAGCGTAGCTTGCATGCCCTTGACTGTAACATCCTCATTTTTGTAAAAGTTAAAATCACACATTGTAGCATTTGAATAATAATAATAATAAAATTTGCACAAAATAAGAATATTAAAAAAAATGCATACAAGTGTCCGATTTATTAAAAGAATTTTTGCGAAAAATCTCTAAGTCGAAAAAAAAAATCCCAAAACCAACTTTGTTAGGTTCCAAATAGTGCCTAGTATTTTAGAGGAATTTCCCAAGATTTTTGGAACCATTTTGCTATTTCTTCTAACCGTGTTTCATGTTTGCACATATATGTGTATCACGTGGAGGACTCATTCACGTAACCTTCTTAGCATGTATATGCGTATATGGTGTGGAGGCTTTGAACCGTCGTAAGCCATGCGCATGAAAGATTTCCCTTTCAGTTGTTTCTACTGCTTCACCTCCCATCAGTTACTAGCTGTTTCATTTCCCAACAGTTACCAGTCGTGAACAATTTATCCTCTAGCCGTTTCCAAATTTTCCAGTTGGCTCCTTCGTTCCTGCATGCACACGTAAATGAGAACGTTTCCATTTTTCCCAACCGTTGCATGCAAGGGAAATTTTCTCACGCGCATGATGTTTCATTTCCAGTCGTTTCCTATCCTGAATGCAAGCGTTTACCCTTCATCTACCCTCTGCCAGGTTACTAGTATCCTTCACGTCATGGCTTTAATGGCTAGTTCCCCATTTTAGCTTTGCCTTGCGAATGCAGTACAGAGCCAAAACAAATATATACAGAAGTTCTAGCCACACCTTTTCCATTGCCTTGTCGCCATCCTGTACGCCGTCGTCGTCATCGCCGCCTTCGCCGCTGTGGTTGACGCCGGGTACGCCGTCACCGTCGCTGCGCCATTGGAGCCACCGTCGCCGCCGTTGATGCAGTCACCGCTGTCGCCGTCGTGGTTGCCGTCGCTACCACCGTCGTCACCGCTACTGCAGTCATCGTCGACGCCGCCACTGCCGTCTAGTCGCCATCACCGTCGTCGCCGCCATTGACGTTGCCGCCGCCGCTGTCGACATCGTCGTCGTCGCCGCCGCACTCTCTGGCTCACCTCCTTCTGTGCTACTGCCGTTAACCGGTACTCCCTCTCAAACGCTAGACGTCGACTCCGTCGCAGAACCGCAGGAAGACAACCCTCTCCTCACCGACCAAGGCAAGTTTCCGCAAATTCCCCGCAAGTTTTCGATAAGTTCCCTTGAAGCATGTCGATCCATGTTTTGAAACGTTTTATAGATTTACTAACTTGCATGCTATGGTTGTTTATATAAAATGATATGTTATGATAGAGTGTAGTTATATACTTTGTTAATATGTTTGTTTGCTACATATTAATCTATCTATCCTTTGGTTGCCCTAGAATGATTAATTGTATGGCCTAACACCCTTGTTTAGTCTACTAGTAGTGCCTAGTTATGCTAAATACTATTCGTATGTTTAATTGAAAGCTTGTTATTTGAAATTCCAAATGATTGAGCAAAAAATGTTATTTTAAAAAGGGCAGTTGGTGCTGCCAGTTTGGTAAAACAAAGGAAAAGAGAAACTTGGAATTTCAAAACTTGAATAGGGTGGAAGGTTGCAAGGCGGGTGCAGTATGCACGAGACTCGGGTTTGAGTATGTGCCACCCTAGTCACCCTAAGGACCGATTCCTTGTGATTGTCAAACAATGTACAACAGTGCGACCGCGAGTTCCGGTGTGGGACGGACCTGGCTGAGTAACTAGTGAAAACTTAATTAAGGCATGCCAAACGGTGGAGTGGGCGTGGTTGTAGCCACAGTAGTCCTACAGGCGCAAGAGGGGGCTTCCAACTTGGTTGTAGCCATTTGGCGGTGAAACCTCAGCGGGCGTGACTTAGTTAGGACGTAGCTAGGGAAATGGCCTTGTGATTTTCACTTGGGGTTATATGCCAAAGGAAGCAAATGACCAAAAAGAGTGAAATACCTCTCGCGGGTAAAGCGTGCAAGCTCTGCAGAGTAAACAAACTATTCGAATAGCCGTACCCACGGTCAAGGGTGGACAAAGTGCGCTGTCGCCAGGTAGATTTTCTCTATTTGATTCCAAAATCAGATTTTACAAAAGAAAAGCACGGTTGTAGCCGTGAATGTTATGATTTGATAAAATTCGTGGTTGTAGCCACGAGGAAAAGATTTCAAAAGTATTCTTAAAATAAAACCATGGTCGATGCCATGCTTGTTTTGATTTCCACGGTTGGAGCCGTGTCCCAAAAAGTTTAAACTCTGATTTATCAAAAGAAAATACTTTTGAAAAATGCTATTAAAAATTCTAGGATAAAATTTTAAAAATTGGCTTTTGCAAAATTAACCAATACCTTCCCTTGAATCAAATTGCATATTGCATTTCTTACTGGACTTGTTGAGTATGTTGCATACTCACCCTCGCTTTATGGCGAAGTGCTTATTCCATGAAGCAGATCAGGAAGATAAAGATAGCTGTCCAAGGGCCTGCGTTCCACCATTCGATATCTGCAATGAAAACTTTGAAGAGGAAGATTATCAGGACATCTAGGATCACGTTATCTTCAGTCTTTGCCTGTGGTGTTTCTGAACTTCATTTTATCATGTTAACTTGACAGTTTAATATTTCCGCTGCTATATGACCTACGGGTCCAACTTTTGTAATAATGGGCCTTGTTGGCTAGTACTCTGTATTAAACTTGATTTATCGCATGGTGATGATCCATACTGTTATGATCTGTGTGTACTAGCTATTGATCCAGGGACTAGTACAGGTAAACACAGGTGGGCCCGTGTCCTATTGCGGGTTCCGACATTGACCGTGGGCACGGCTACGTAAGTTGCAGAGTATGTACAGCTTTACCCACAAGACATGATCAACTCTTGATGCGATCGATATTAGCACACTTCCTTTGGAATACCGCAGAGAGATCATGACAAAGTCTTTACAATGTACGACCATACTTTTAACTCCGCCTGCTAAGGTTTCACCGCTGATAGGGCTCTAGCCGCCCAATTCAGAAGCCCTCCCTTGTGCCTTGCGAGTGTCTCCATCTGGCACCACATTCCACCAAATGGAGAAGCTAATGTTAAGACATACAAATTAATTAGACAAGTCATACCCACATAGACTTGTGGTTGTACAGTAGTACTCGGTCCAAAATAACACATGCTTCGATCATTAATCGACTAAGGCGAAACATTCATTTTACCAAAACATTCTCGTGCATCCAGCACCCACCAAACATCCATTCGCCCTGGTCTAAATCATTTTTTCCACTTTATTTTATTTAAATAACAGCAGCAATACCAATTGCCACAACTTCACAAAAGGGTTTAAACAACATTTGAAATGATTCCCATAATAACATAAAACCGAAACTTTTAAGCTGGACTAAGCAATTCTACCATCCCATGCTACACTACTAGCTATCACCAAATAAATTAGCTAGTATCATTTAGGGTGATAAAAGTTCACAATAATCAATGTCAAAAGGATCATAACAACTCTTGGAATTTAAATAAACCTTAAGACCATATTTGAAATACATTGCATAAAAGTAAGCATGCATAATTTAAAACAACATATACATTTTATAAACTTGGGATCAACATGGTCAAGGAAGACTTGCCTTCGTTTCCTCCTGCTGATTCTACCTCCGACTGTTGAATTGGCTATCTACACGCGAAACGACAACAAATAAATACAAGAAATACAAATAAAATTCAAAAATTGAAAATAATGGTACTGGAATGTAGGGCTTGAATTTAGATGAATTTTGAATCACTGGAATCGGATCTCGAACAAAGGAGAACGGGCTCTCGAAAGTGGCTTGGATCAGAAAATTCAGAAAAAAGAAAATGGAGAGATATGCACTCATTGTGGTAGAGATGGACATTTAGTAGATTTTTGCTTTAGACTAGCCAAACAACAAAAGAAAGAAAAAACTAAGGCTAGGTCTAATTTCAGACAGGCACGCTTTGTTTCTCATTATGTTCCTAGGGTGATGCAAACACCTTTTGTTGGTAAGAACACTGGAAAAGACAAATCTATCTTTGTGCATAAGAATGCTCGTGTTGTGCCTACTGTTGTGCGTCGTGTGTCTCAGTACTGGATTCCTAAACATCTTATTTCTAACTTGATCGAGACCTCGACACTTTCTGCTTCTATGTAGGCTTCTCACGCGAGGAAGGAGAACATATGGCTAGTGGATTCCGGATGCTCACGCCACATGTCCGATGATAAGAATTGGTTCTCCTCCTTCACTCTCGCATCTCGTGCTAAAAGTGTTATTTTTCAAGATGCTTCTTCCACCTCTGTTTTCGCAAAAGGCACTAGTCCAAATAGTGCAGGTACATGTGCATATGTTCAGGGGGAGAGTATCTTTGTTGATGAAGATGATGATGATGCTGTTGAGGATGAGATAATTGGAGTTTGCTGTGTGTCGGCGTACTAGCCAACAGGCACCTCCGAGACGGGTGCTTATGAGGTTCCGGCGGGGGCTTTCGGGGCAATCGCCTCGGAAGGGAGGACGGTGACGATCCGGGCACCGGGAGACTCAGACTAACGGGGGGACGCAAAGAGTTTTTACCCAGGTTCAGGCCCTCCGAAGAGTAATAGCCCTAGTCCTGCCTTTCTTGGTATTGCTTGTGTTCTTGCTGGGGAGAATGAAAACCTACTCACAATGAGTCGAACCGAACCCCCTCTCCCATGCACCCCGGCTCCCTTTTATCCTCGAACTGACGGGGGCGCATGGGAGGCTTACACTGCAAGCCATCATCATTACACTGGCATGGGCTCATTTAATGCGCACGCCGCTGCTCTTACATCCATTAATGTCTGCTGCATCTATCATAATCCTGCCTTGGGCCCCACGTCCACCAACGCCGCCCGTTCCGTCACGGGGTGAGGTGTAGTTGTGACGTCTCCCAAAGCCATGATGCGCCTGGGGAAGGCGCGCCGCCACGCTGCAGCTCCCATGCTTCCACATTTAATGCGCACGATTCGCATTTAATGTCCCTGATCTCGACGGGACTATCCCGGGGGTGGTGCGCCAGGGGCCAGGACTGTACGCCACGTGTCCACTGGGCGACCACCGCGCCGGGCATCCCGCGGCCTGGTTCAGACGCCACGTGTCCGGCTGGCGATCACCGGCTGGTCGCCAGCCTGGCTTTGACGCCACGCGTGTCCGCTGGGCGATCACCCGCTGTCGCCAATGCCGGCTCAGACGCCATGTGTCCGCTGGGCGATCACCGGCTGGTCGCCTAGCCTGGCTCAGACGCCACGTGTCATTGGCGCGACCACCGTATGGGTTTTTTTTTGCCGTGGCGATGGGCCCAAGCACGCCCTGGTTGCCACTTGATTCCTTTTGTAGCGCGGGAGCGGGTACCTTGGTGTAGAATCTGGCCGACGGTAGCCGGGCCCACCTAGGAGCGCTGTGTTACGCTCTTCTTCGTCTTTAATCGGCGGCTTGAGAACTGCTCCGGCTCTGGGTGGGACCCTTCAAAGGTCCGCGCCTTGCAAAAAGATCTTCGGCTTCTCCGATTCCTCGGCGGTTTCTTGCGGTTACATCCTCCTTGTAACCGCCGACGCGTTCCTTGGGATCGCCCCATTTATGGGGCTTTTAAACTTCCTCTTTTGAATCGCGCGCCTTTTCGGTTTTCCGCCGATTCGCCTTCCGAGGCTTTATAAAAGGCCGATCGAAGGGGGAGCGGTTCTTCCCCCTTTCAACTCTCCGCATTCCACATCTTTCCGACGTTTCAAGCTTCCGTGCTTCGTCCCCTTTGCGGTTGCGCTTCGAAATCTCCATCCTTCCGAGGGCTCCGGTGCTTCCTTCTTCGATCATTGAGGAGGAGAGAGCCGCTAGGTTCTCCCAGAACATCACCGGGGGCGCCCTTCGCCTCCGCGCCGGGACTGTCGAGCCTCACTGTCGGCCTGGGAAGTGGTTTTCTTGGTGGCAGCTCCTTGCCGGCCTACTTCCGCCGGTTTCGACTTTTATCTTTCTGTTCTCAACTTCTATGCCATTCACCACATTCACCTTCCTCCCAACTCTGTTATCCTCCTTTACGCCTTTGCTCACTGCGAGATGTTCGTGGGAGTGCTGCCCAACCTTCTTCTTTTTCGCTACTTCTACACCCTTCGCACCATGGCGGTACTCCGCTTGATTCCGGAGCTGTCACTGCGGCTTCATGACGGCGGCGTTGCGCTTATATCCCATTAATTTGCCGGTCCAATTGGAGGGATTAGCGCTTGAGTGGTCATCTGTCGAGGACGGCAATGCATTGAAGTCTTTGGAGCTTCCGCCCGGCCGGCGGTCAGCAACCCAAGCGGGGGCTCCGGTGAGTGATGAGCCCGAGCTCCAGGCGATCTTGGCCGCGTCGACCGGTTCGCGGACGGCCCGGGCTCGACGGGGCCATGGTGATCCGGATTTTATTACCCGGAGGCTGTGTCCTCGCGCGCGCGCCCGCCACCCTATTTGTACATGGGCGTGGGCGATGGGACCGAGTATCCGGAGGTAACTCGCTTCCGCTCTGCGTCATCCTTTGCTACTGTTTTCTTTTGACAAAACCTGATTCTTCTGGCGTTTCTTTCCTCCTGTGATTTCTTTTCCTTCTCGTGCCAGCAATGGCAAGAATTTGGTGATAGCGTGATCGGCCGGTGAATCTGCAAGCCAGGCTTATCCGGCCCCGTTCCGCCCGTTCCGTGGTGCGGTCCCACTTTGCCGGCTGTCCCTCGGAGCGCGCGGCAATAATCCGCGCCCTGCCTCGATGGACGCCATGGGCTCGCCGTCGTGACACGCCAGCGCCTTTAACGATTCCGGAGATCCTCTCCGCAGCGGTCGTGAGGGGCGACGAGCGAGGCGCAGCGCTCGGATGATGACGACGGCTCCGCCCAACCTTCCCAGGCCCCGCCTCACAGGCCGGCCGAGGCGGGGACTTCTACGTCGGCCGGGGGCTTCCACGCCGGCGCGGGGCTGCTGCCGGCTGCGGTAACGGGTTCCTCCGTGGTGGCGGGGGCTCGTCGGCCGGCGGTCGTCGCCCTTGCCCCTGCCGGGGGTGCGACGACTGGACCCTCATTGCCGATCCCTTTGGTGCCGCCACCGCTACGATAGCGGTGGTCCTTCCTCGCCTCCGCCTTTGCCGCCCGATAATGGCGGTCTAGCTCGCCTCGCCTCGCCACCGGCGGTGACGGGTCTACCTCCGCCTCCCGGCTGCGGCGGATCGCCTCGCCTCCTCGCGGAGGGCTGGTCTCGTTCGGCGTGCCCCGCTTCCCAAGGCGGCGCCAGGTACTCACCTGGAGATGCAAAAATAAAACTTTCGTTAAGATTAATCCTTACCGTTATTTCCTCTTTTGTTCGGTGTTCTGCCGGACATCCCCTTTGCTCGTGGCCAGGGCGGCCAAGGTGCCGCGATTGTCGTGGCTGCATCGGCCGAGGTCGCCGAGCGGCAGCGGTCGAGGGCAGCCGGACGCATCTCGAGGTAGCGGCCGCGGCGCCGGTCGAGACCAAGGCCCATTCGGCCCGTCCCTACCCTGAACTTCCCACCGCCTCCGTTCCTCGGCGACGCCGATGCCTGTTTGGCGGCCCTCGGCGAGCTCTACTCGGCCACGAGCAATCGTGCGGTGACGGCGAGGAGCGGTTGGCGGAGGCGGAGCCGAAATCAACCGCCTCCGCGAGGAGGTGGCGGACACGATCGGGAGGCGGGGCTGGAGCTGCGATTCGCGGAGGGAAGCGGAGCGGCGGGAGCAAAGCACCAGCGCGCCCGGCGTCTCCGCGAGCGAGGCGGAGAGAGCCGACCGGACTCGATCGGAGGTGGAGACGCTGCGGATGCTGCATCACGCCGACGGACGGTGGCAGCCTCGCTCCATTGAAATTTGGAGCAACCGGGTCGCGAGAGGAGAGGCCACGGCATTACGCCTTTTGCCTCTGCTGGACCGCGGACTTCCTCACGCGCCTTCCTGCCGCCCTTCGGCTCGGTCCGCCAGAGAAGCGCGCGGTCGCAGCGGCTACGGCCAAATGCGTGCTGGCTTGCTACGCCACCGTGACGCCAACTTCAATCCGTGATTCTTTGTCCAAGGGCTAGAGGGTGGCTGGCGCAGCGGAGGAGCGAGTTCATGAAGCCTCCGAGCAGGTTGCCGCCCGACTAGCGATGGAGAACCCCAGATGGAGGCGGTGGCGGAGGGCGTGGCGGTGCTTGGGCGTGGCCCCTCATGTCAAGATGCGGGCTTGGCCGAGGAGGCGGCAGATGACCCGGAGGACCCTCCGGCGCAACCTCCGTAGCGTTTCTTCTTTTATTATCGCTGGTGACCGTGCCTGCAAAACTATAGGCCACCGCCATTTCGAGCAAGTAGTAATGTAAAATTTACGGCCAGGTTGCTTAAGAACTTGCTTTTGCCGTAATAATTTTTTTTTTGGTTCTATGCGAACGAGCACACAATTGCTTAAAGACTTCAAGTCTTGCGCGCGAGGACCTCGGCCCTCAAACCCTTTGCCTTAGCAAAATTTACCTCGGGTAGCCTCTAGGAGCGAACACTTAGTGAGTCGTGACGGGACCTTGGGCTTTGGCAGCAGCGGTGTTCGGCGCCGACCCCACGAGGACACCGGAGTGTCATGGCCGTCTGGGGTCGTGGCTTGAACTACCGCCCAACCGCTTGATTCTGGACGCCGCTCTCACTTAGCGATTCCGTCTTTACTACTGGTCATTTGCAAGGCGGCAGGCACCAGGCGGAGTGCCTTGGCGCTGCCAATGATGGGCAAAAGACCGAAGAGAGGGCAGAAAGAACTAATACTTGAGATAAAGAAAGCGAATATTTAACTTTAAACATAAGGTCTCCCACCCACGGCGGAGAGGAAGACATACTCCGGCCGTCGGGACAGACCCTAGGACTTACAACCGGTCGAGGTAGAACTTGCCTTGATTTTCTATGTTTTGGGAGTTTGCTAGCTCTTCACCGTCTTCGATGTTGACCGCCCGGGACGAGAGGCGAGACCACTTTGAAGGGTCCCTCCCACTCGGGAGAGCGATTTATGCGACCCGGCATGCGATTGGATTCTTCGCAAGACCAGGTCGCCCGCTGCCAGTGTTCTCTCATTGACTCGGGAGGCGTGGTACCGCCTGAGACTTTGTTGGTATCTTGCGGCGTGCAAAGCCGCTCGATCTCGCGCCTCTTCCAGGAAGTTGACGTCGTCCCGGCGCAGAACCCTCTGCTCCTCTTACGTGAATGCCGCGACGCTGGGTGATCCCAGCTCGATTCGGAAGGAGAAACGGCCTGCGCCGTAGACCAGGAAGAAAGGAGTTTCCCGGTGCCCGGCTAGAGTGGTCCGAAGTGACCACAATCTGGCCGGGAGTTCTTCAGTCCACCGGCGCCACGCTTGTGGAGTCGGTCGAACGCCCGAGGTCTTGAGGCCCTTCAATACGGTAGCGTTGGCCCGCTCGACCTGGCCGTTGCTCTTGGGGTGGGCGGCCGAGGCAAAGCGAGACTTTGGTGCCCATCTCTTCACGAGAAATCCAAGAAGGTCGCCGTAGCGTGCGCCGTTGTCGGTGATAATGCGGTTGGCGACCCCAAAGCGCGAAGATCCCTTGTATGAACTTGATCGCACTGCGGGCGGTGATGGATCTCACTGCCTCGGCTTCCACCCACTTGGTGAACTTGTCGACGGCGACGAACAGGTGGGTGTAGCCCCCTGTGGCCCGCGGGAACGGGCCCAGGATATCCAGCCCCCAGACTGCTCCGACCACTTCAACGGCCGACTCGCCCCGGAGGATGACGTTGTGGCACACACCTGCCTCAGATCTCGCTTGTACTGCGAGTTCGATGAGTAAGTGGCGGAGCCACCGTGTATGAACGCCACCGTGCGCTCACTTTCTTTGGAAGGCTAAGCGGAGCCGCATCTTAAATCGTCTTCATCTTCGGGGTCTTTCTCACGGCGCTTTTTGAGCCGCCTGTCGACCAACTTGGACACAACCTGGCAGTCCTCCAAGTCGTGTCCGCTTGTTCGATGGATGGGGCAATAGGGCTTGCCACCATCGTTCTCGCGGCGGGGCGAGCGACGGTCCCTGCGGTCGCCACGCCCGCCCCGGCGCTCGTCTCGTCGGTCCTGATCGTCATGACGCCGGGACTTGGGCTCCGGCTCAGCGACCAAGACCTCCCTAGCGGTTGCCTCCCGCCGCTTTTTCTTTTTCTTCTTGCGGTCGGAGGACTTCGAGGCGCCAGCATCGCCGGAGTCAGAGGGTCTTGTCGCGCACTTCCGGGCTTCGGCCGCCCTGGCGCACTTGTGCGCCAGGGAGAACAACTCAGACGTGGTTGAGATGACGCGCGTGGCCATCTTTTCCCGCATCTTCTGGTCTCGGACCCCCCTTCGGAAAGCAATAATCACCGATTGCTTTCGGAAATCAGAGGATCGTGTTGCGGCGATGGCTGAATCGCCGGATGAACTCTCTCGGGGACTCCCCTCTTTGCTCCAGGCGTGGAGATCGTCCTCCACGCTGGTTGAGCGTAAGAGCCCTGAAAGTTGGCGACAAAATGTCGCACGACAGCTCCTCCCACGAGTGTACAGAGCCTCGCGGGAGGTTAAGCAGCCAAGACCGGGCAGAGCCCGTCAGCGATGTTGGGAGGTAGTTGGCCATTACTTTCTCGGATCCTCCCGCCGCACGCACCACCGTGGTGTAGATCTGCAGGAACTCCTCCGGGTTGGTGGTACCATCATATTTCTCGAAGGAGGCGGGGCGGAACCTCTCCGGCCATGCAGCTTGTCGAAGGCGGAGAGAGAACGCCTGGCATCCGACGTTGTAGGGGGAGCAGCGCCGTTCGCCAGCCCCTCGATCCTGAGGAAAGGATGAGGAGTGTGACTCTGCGCTCTCGCCAGAGTCCGAGGGAGGAGCCCCCGGTCTTGCACCCCGCGGCGCTCGCGAGGACACGACGCAGTCACCGTCGACAGCGTTGCCTCTCGTCAAGGCGCGATCGAAGGTCTTCGCGGTTCCCCCTGGACTCGGGGGGACCGCGGGAAGAAGCGGAGTCACGTGCCCATCCCCCCGTTACAGAGGGGGTTGCAACCAGGACTCCCTTCCCCTTGCCCCGGTCCTTGGTGCCAGGAGAAATTGTCGTGTGGCGGCTGGAAACCGTAGCGTCGGTTCTTGTGGCTGCCTCGTCGCCTTCATGCCGGAAGCCCCGGTGGTCGCCGCTTCAACTTGTTGCCGAAGCGGCATCCACCAGTGGACGATATCCCGCGACCAAGGAGTGGCCGGTGTCGCCCCAGGGTCACCGGAGGATGATCGAGGAGGAGCCGGGCCGCTGAAGGCTTCGGCAGGTGTCGTCCCCAGCGCCAAGCGCGCCGTTAGACGGTGACCCTGGCGCGGAGCCAAGTGCACCGCTCCCGCGGCGGAGGGGCCCGGGTGGCCCGGCCCCCTCTCCGAACATTGGGACCGGCTACGGGCGCCCCTTACCTCGGGCAGATTGCTGCGCTTGGAATGCGATTCCGCCATGCAGACAAGCGTCCCTCCTCCTGCTGTAACATCCCTGAATTAATTAAACAGTAAAAATAAAATATTTAAAGGTAAATTTGATTTATTAATATCTTTCTGCAAATATAAAAGTTTTTGTTAAAAGATAATTGAATTCCTGAAATTAGCAAAGGAAAAAGTTATAGAAGAAAATGGTAAGAAGATAAAGTAAGTCAATTGCCATTTTCTGATCAAGAATATTCATTATCATCCCTGATCCAAATCATTCATTACAGAGTTTAAACAACAACACTGTTGATTGTTACACCATAGTTCACATTTACAATTCATAAGAGTTACAACGATTCTCACAAAGACATACAACAATTATCTGGAATACGACTCAATACAATCATTAGATTACAAGTCCGATTACATCATAACGAAATAAACTACAAGACCCTATGCTATGGTCTTTGTACTGTCTTGATCTGCATTCTGTGAACCTGCACATTCAACTGCACATGTATAAGAATAATAGAATGAATGCATTAAATTAAATACAATAAATGAATAGAGAAAAGATTGCCGTCAGCTAAGTTTGATCGCTCAGTGAGGTACCCTAGATTGTCCGGGGGCCAATTTGGCTCCTCTCGCGATTTGTTTTTACATCATTCGGCGATAAACAAACCTGTTAAGCCGTAGACGCGAATATTCAGAAAATATCGCGAGGTAAAAAAATTCTTTACCATAGTAAAACGAAAGAACCACAGTGAAATGAGATAAGGCCTCAAGAACCTTTGTGCCCAGGATGCCAGCCTCTCTCCGTAAAAAGCGGCCGAAACCTCCAGAGCAATCCCAGCCGGCCACTCAAACCATCAAAGCATGAAATCTCTCAACCGAACTCCCCAGAATAAGCTAGCCGGCCAAGCACATGGTCAAGGCCAAACCACATCCCTCTGACAAGGTTATTAAATGAACAAACAACCCAGCCGCAAAGACCATTGGACCGGGGCCCTCTTTCAAACCCTGCTCACACCGCCATAGCCAGGCTATATAAACCAACCTAGACTCGTCCAAAAGAATTACAAAGCAAAATCATTCCAGTGACAAGGTTTATATGCAAAGTAAGCCCCGGTGAACCTTAGCCTCAATCATCCAGGGGCAAGTCTCCCAAAGCAAAGCAGGAGCATAAACCTAAACAGAGCCAATTACAGAGTGAACCGCAAGCAATCAACGACAAGGTAGGAGCCAGAAGATCAGGAACCCCAAAAAGAAACAAAGCAAACCGTATTCATGCAAGTAGAACCAATCCAGAAAGATAAGTTCCAGAAGGTTTGCGCAAGGCACAGCCAAAAGCTAGGAGAACCGAATTCCAGGAGCAAGAATGGAAGATCAAGCCTTCAACCATATAAACGCCTGATCATTCCCTTTTGCAAAAGTAAGTTCCCAATATTCGATTCCATTAGAAGTATGTTATCATATCCAATAAGCATGGACATGAAGTTAGATTAGAAAATGACAAGAGAAAGATAAAGGAAAAGTAGAGGAGAAGTGGCCTCGGTTTTTATGCATAACAAAACTACGAGGGTTGCGTCGTATGTCCCCTTGAATTACAAATACTCCCTGGCCAGATTGCAAATCAAGGTTGTCGCTATGACGCCATCCAACTCATAAGATTTAAGATGCATGAATCATCATGGGCCAAAGAACCATAGTTCACCCCTAGGTCATGGCATCGCTTTAATATTTACCATACAAATGAATCATTGAGCCACTTTCAGTATGCTCTACCTAGACATTCAAGGATTACCCAGTTCAGCCTAGCATCAAATCTTTATCATTTGCTAAGCCAATCTATCCATGAAAGAAATTTTGTGAAACCTTCCTCTAATATTCTCGAGACCAAAGAAGGAGGCTCACCCATAAGACATGGTATCATTTCATCATTTACTATGTAAATCAATCTATTCGAAACTCTGTCATCATGCTATAGCTAAGCATTCAAGGATCATTAAGCACAATTTAGTATTAATCCATCATCTTCTAAGCTTTTCTATTCCTCAGTGGATTCAGAGAAATCAATTCTCAATTAAATCATCCAAACACATCACGAGGGATAATGAAATCGCACAAACAAAGCATCAACTTCATCATACGCTATGCAACCTAGTCGGAGCTATTACCAAAGATCTCATCATTAAGCATTTAGAACGACGGAACTAATAGAGCTTCAATCTTTCATGAACAAAACTTATCTACGCCACAACACCCTCAGTACCATTACCCTTCATTATTCCATTCAAGCACATCACAGATCAAGGAAGCATGATCTCAGCATCAATATCTTAATCTCAATCATCATGAAACCCTAACATCAAGCAACACAGAATAATCCCCAATCACAATAAGGAGTCGGCATGTAAGGAAAAGGGGACAAGAAATTAGGGGATATCAAACCCTAAATTAAACCGGAACCATCATCATCCGGCATCCAGAGAAGGAGTAAGGAAGAGAGAGGATTGGGGTTACCAACCTTAATTAAGAAAATAGAGAAGGGTGGAGAACCAAACCGCAAGGACGGGAAAGAGCCAGTCGAGCCGGCGTGTGACCTCAATGGAGGCGGCGCAGTGCTGAGCCGACGCAAGCAGGCATGGAGGCGAGCCGGCGAAGCCGAGGTCGACAGGAACCAGAAGGCGAGTGCGGGAGTTGGGCGCGCCTGGGCCAGCGTCGGCGGCCGTCGGCGGCCGGCGGAGCTGGAGGACTCGGGACCGCCGGGCGGAGGCGCCAAGGTGGCGACGAGGCCAGATCGCAGAAGACCAGAGAATTGGGGAAAAGAGAGAGGAGAAAGGAGAGAGGACAGAGTAATCGGTGGAAATGAGAAATAAGAAATGAGGAAGAGAAAAGAAATAAGGAGAAAGGAGAGAAGGAAAGAAAGAGGAAGAGAGAAGGAAAAATAAATAAATAAATGAATGAATAAATAATAATAAAATATATATTTAAGATTAAAATCATTCTAAGTAATTGAAACTTAGTCAATTGACATATCATTTATATCCGAGGCATACCTATATGTGTTATATTTAGACCCAGATACAATTCCTGGATTCATGAAATGAATTTTGAAATTCTACGAAGTCTCGAATGATCCCAACGTATATATATATATATAATTATAGACATTTCATAATTGATTAAGATGAATTAAACTAATGAATAATTATATTCTGATAATATATGCTTAGAATATAATTGCAATACACTTATAGATCAACATACCTAATCAACTTATTTTATAGGATCATTTGATGCTACAATAATGATTTAACACTAGCCTATCTTAATCTCTTATAAAGAAATATTTCCGTCACAATATGCTTTGCATCTGAATCCTATTAAAACACGACCCTATAAGAGGATAAACCCTAAGACCTGTAGTAACGATGCATATACTTAAGCTTAACCCTGCAATTTGCAATTACTTTCACCCCATTGTTCTATATACTAATTCATGCAAGCAGCTCCACACCCTGGAAATGAATTTTAGTATATTTAATCTTACAATCTTAGTTTCCTGAATTCGTAAAATAAAATAAAATAGATCATAAAGAGTAGGTATCGTGTGCAATGCGACCCCTAAAACCGTTAATCAATAATAAAAGACTAACATAAAAGTAACTCACTCACATACTTGTTTTATGTAATGATGTTTATTTGATTTTCCATCTGATTTCCTTTTGCCCGTATTGAAAGTGTTATTTGCTATTTGCTATCTTTTTCGCTATACGACGTGTAGAATCCGACGTCTCGGACTTCGTCGTCAACAATCTCAAGATGACGTCTTCGACTCGTCGCTAAAGACAACAAGTAGCAAGGCAAGCACCCCCTTGATCATATTGATCCTAATTTTTCGTAATTAACTAAAATGTTGATTAAAACTTGCTTGCATATGCTATGTTCCATAAAATTGTAATTGGGTACCGGTAGAAATACCTTATCATTGATAAACTTCCTCAATTGATATTGATATGAGAACCTTGATAACCCTAGCTCGTGGATAGACACTTGATGTCAAAATGGGTATAATCGATTATTATATGCATATGCTTAGCCATGCTTTAGATTGGGAACACGAACAGATGGTTATACTGCTCGTGGAACTCAAATTGTAGATATGATGAACTCTGTTCATGGACATGTTGGAATATCGTGATTATTGAAACTTTCTTTTTCTGAAAACAAAACTATGATTTTGATGCGGGTGATTATTGGCAATAGCCGGAAGTGCAATTAATGATGCACGTAGATAGGGGGAGATCTATCGCCCGTGTCGTATAAGAACCGAGCTGATGTGTTGTTTTCAGGCCAAGATAACCGTACATCCACAAGTACTGGAGTGGGACAGTCTTAACTTATTAAATTATTTGGGGATTAGCTTTGCACATTGGTAGGCAGTTGTAGCACGGGCATTCCCGAGATAGGTTTGCTCGAGGGAGGTGTCATCACCGAGGTGTTGGCATCTGCCGTTGTAACGGTGTACGCCTGGCTATGAATTTGGGGCTGTTGTTGTACCATTTGAGCCGCGGGCTCCTGAATACTATTGCTTCACTGTTTGTTTGCTTCCATCATAGTCAGGGGTAACGTCATTGGGCTAGTGCAAAGTTAAGGTCCAAGTAACGAACAGTTTCGTAATGAACTCTCTGGCGGCACACCAAAGGAAGTGTGTCTAATACATGTTGCCACAAAGGGAGGACATTTCTTGTGGGTAAAGCTGTACAAACTCTGCAGAGTCTAAACCTAATCGATTAGCCGCGCTCTCGGTCATGAGCACTTGGTAAAGTCATCACATAGCTAGACATTTTCTATATTCTTATAAAACTGGACCAGATAATTTAATGGTGAGCTTACCCTTACAGATGATTCAATACTTGACATTTCGTTGGCAAGGTTGAATTCAGCTGTTGTGCCTTGTGCTTGGCAAAATTAAATTGATTACAGTTATAATGGGAATGGACGTGTTATCGCTCACGAAGGGCTGTGGGTATTTTGTTACATGTTATTCACAAAGGGCCGTGAGTAATATGTTTCATTTCACTCACGAAGGGATGTGAGTCTCTTATTTTGTTTATGTTATTCTTACATATTATTTATGTATTTACATATTTGTTATTTCATTTTCTTTACAAGTTTCGCTTTCACTCTATTATTCAGTATTTATAATTCAAATTTTGCTTTATGCAAAACAACCGTAGAAACCCACTTTCTATTCGACTGCATATATTTCAGGTTTTGCAAACACTACAAGTCTTGCTGAGTACGCAACGTACTCACCCTTGCTATTATTGTTGTTTTTAGACAGGAACATCGACAATTACTGCGACGCAGGAAAACGGGATTTTAACGACGATCCTTTCTAAGGCTTTACCTTGTCAGTTGCCTGTGGATTATGTGGCAAACTACAAGACATCTGATTCTTTTGGCTATGTTTAGTCGACCTTCTCGGTCATATTGTATCAATACTTCCGCTGTAATAAAATATGAAACTTTTGTATGGTTGTGATTCCAAATTGTGTTTTGTGCGTGCCATCCACTGATCATGGGAATGGTACAGTATGCACATTAGAACCTTGCTTTTATGTTTGTACTGTAGCATAAAAGTGAGGGTCTTACACCTGCTGAGCTCCGAACTGAGAGTGAAAAAGAGGAGGCAATCTAACCACCAATAGCCCCTACCTGTCGCGCCACTGTCGGCGTACTAGCCAACAGGCACCTCCGAGACGGGTACTTATGAGGTTCCGGCGGGGGGCTTTCGGGGCAATCGCCTCGGAAGGGAGGACGGTGACGATCCGGGCACCGGGAGACTCAGACTAACGGGGGGACGCAAAGAGTTTTTACCTGTGTTCAGCCCTCAGAAGAGTAATAGCCCTAGTCTGCCTTTCTTGGTATTGCTTGTGTTCTTCTTGGGGAGAATGAAAACCTACTCACAATGAGTCGAATCAGACCCCCTCTCCCATGCACCCGGCTCCCTTTTATCCTCGGACCGACGGGCGCATGGGAGGCTTACATCGCAAGCCATCATCATTACACCGGCATGGGCTCATTTAATGCGCACGCCACGCCGCTCTTACATCCATTAATGTCTGGCCGCATCTATCATAATCCTGCCTTGGGCCCCACGTCCACCAACGCCGCCCGTTCCGTCACGGGGTGAGGTGTAGTTGTGACGTCTCCCAAAGCCATGATGCGCCTGGGGAAGGCGCGCCGCCACGCTGCAGCTCCCATGCTTCCACATTTAATGCGCACGATTCGCATTTAATGTCCCTGATCTCGACGGGACTATCCCGGGGGTGGTGCGCCAGGGGCCAGGACTGTACGCCACGTGTCCACTGGGCGACCACCGCGCCGGGCATCCTGCGGCCTGGTGCAGACGCCACGTGTCTGGGCGATCACCGGCTGGTCGCCCGGCCGCTGCTCAGACGCCACGTGTCCGCTTAGGGCGATCACCGGTTGGTCGCCAGCCTGGCTCAGACGCCACGTGTCGGGCGATCACCCGGCTGGTCGCCCGGCCTGGCTCAGACGTGTCGCCCGGGCACGACCACCGTATGGGTTTTTCTTTTGCCGTGGCAGTGGGCCCAAGCACGCCCTGGTTGCCACTTGATTCCTTTTGTAGCGCGGGGGAGCGGGTACCTTGGTGTAGAATACGCCGACACTGTGTGCATGTGTGCTCGTTTTCAAGCTTCCCCGCGTGCTTCACATCGACAAGCTATCAAGAGGATTTTAAGGTATCTCCGTGGTACTCAAGATTTTGGCATTTGACTTTCTGCTTCCTCATGCATTAGTTTAAGAGCTTTCTCTGATGCTGAATTTGGAGGATGTAGAATTGATAGAAAAAGTACATCTGGTTCATGCCACTTCTTGAGTAATTCTCTTTCTTGAACACATTGATATCAGATTTCACTTTCTTAGAGATCATGTTGAAAAAGGAAGCATTGTGCTTCACCATGTGGATACGGAACATCAATTGGCAGACATTTTCACAAAACCTTTGTCTACTTCTCGTTTTGCTTTTATTCGGGGAGAATTTGGGATTGTTCATCCAATGGGTTTGTTTTGAGGGGGAGTTTCTTTGCCAAGTTCTTTCACTTGATGAGCTCACTTTATCATATTTCTTTATATGTTATGAAATTGAGCTAATATATGATAATCTAATTGTCTCACTTGAACTAAAAATGACATTGCGGAATTCCCTGGACTGATTGCCTATAGCTAAATACTCTGTGATATCTTACTCTTCTAGGCTTGATATTGAATCTTCTTGACAAATTTGGGCTATGAAGCAAGTGTGGTTTCAATTTTACTCTTTCATAAGACCTTTTAATCACTTTTGCATGTTTATAATCAAAGAAAAATGAAAAGAAAAGGGAATCAATAAAAAAGGGTTGTTAAAAGCAAAAGCCTCAAGTTATGAGCTTCAGGATGCTTTCCCTAAAAGATAAGATGTATGCTTCAAGCATGCCATTCCCTCAAAAGACAAGATGTATGCTTCAAGCATGCCACTCCAAGGAAATAAAAGAAGTATGCTTCAAGCATGCCACATGCAGTTTACTGTTTAAAGATTAAATTGGTCCACTAGATTGGAGTTGAAACTACTTGCTCGCCCTGATTTGTTATTTGCTTCAACTTTGAGCCTTTGTTTTTTCTACTAAAGGTTTTGCTTAGTACTTGGCTATAGTTGACTGAATTGAGGTTGAGATGCATGTCATTCCCTAACTTGCTAAAATCACATCAAGATCATGTATTTTGCATGTTATGTGATATATAAGGTTATATGATCGAATGAGCTCATCTTTTCCTATCTTGGCACTCCCTTTTCCCTTTGTGAAATCTTTGCTACAGGAAAAATTTTGAACCTGTTCTCTCTTTTGTACTCTTGATGAATCCATTGTCAAAGGGGGAGAAATTTGGGAATCGTTGAAAAGTTTAAGAAAAAGGGGGAGTTGTTTGAGAATTTTGGGAGAAGTTTGGAGAATTTTGAAATTTTTGGGCACATTGCACATTCACACACATTTTCCTTCTCAGGGGGAGTTTTTGTTTTGCTTTTTGGTCAAAGGGGGAATTCTGTGTTTTCTTACTTTGGTCTTTGATCCTTTGGATTTCAAAATCTTTTGTAAAGTGAATGCCAAATGTTCAATTCTAAGTGGTGTTGCCAATGTTTTCATCAAGGGGGAGATTGTGAAATCATGTGCTGAAAAATTGGCTTTGAACTGAAAAATTAACTTAGAATTGAATTTGCAAAATATGTGTGTTCATGTGTTTTGACAATTTGACAAGAAACATTAAGTTTCGCTTTTGCGCCGGACCAAACTTAAAGAAAACAGTAAGTTTCCAATCTACGACGGACCAAATTTGTTGGTCTGTCGTAAACATGCTTTTGGCAACCTCATTTTCCCATGTACGACGGACCAAGTTTTTGGGTCTGTCGTGCACATGTTCTTGAGCTCTTGTGCCAAACTCAATTTTCCAAGAAAATAGCAGTCAGCGCATGTATGGACCAAGTTTTTGGGTCTGTCGTGGACGTGCTTTTGAGATCATGAGCCGGACTCAATTTTCCAAGAAACCAGTAAGTTTTGCATGTACGTCGGACCAATTTCTTTGGTCAGTCGTGAACGGCCTTTTGAGGATTGATTTCGCATGTACGACGGACTAGTTTCTTTTAGTCCGTCGTGAACGTGTTTTCGCCGAAATGTTTTCTTCTTGGAACAGAGACTTTCACGTGTACAACGGACCGATTTTGTTGGTCCGTCGTGAATGGTTTTTTGAGTGACTTTTTCATGTGTACGCCGGACCATATTTTTTGGTCCGTCGTGAATGCGTTTTTGCTCGATTAGGGTTTTGAGCAAAATTGGAATTGTGTTTGATTTGTTTTTGAGATTATGAAATTTGTGATAATTTCATGATGCTTGAAGTGGACTTTATGCAATGCTCGTGTGAGTATTTGCATGGATTGATGTGAGTCAAGTCGTGGACTTGTGCTCGGAATTGTCTTGTGGTTTGTTCATGTGCAGGTATTGCTCGAAGACGAACGTGATCGATGACGGGACCGGAACTAGGTTCATGGAGGAGTTGAGGTTCGGGACTAGGTTCATGGAGGAACTGAGGTCTTGGTGGTCAAGGATGTCATGCGGGACGTTCGGGCTAAGAGAATGGTGCACATGAAGAATGGTTAGTCACATGAGAATGGCAGGAGGTCATTCGTGTGCAAAGTGTTAGTCACGTGAGTATGGCAGGTGGCCATACGCGTGCAAAGTGTTAGTCACGTGAGTATGGTAGGGTTGCCATACGCGTGCAAGAGTTGTACTCGGCCAGGTTGGGCCAAGAGGAGTTGTGTTGAATACATACTCTTTCTAGATTAGGAATTGTATTCAGAACTCCATGTGTTTTGCTCCTTTAAATAGGAGGGTTGTCTCCTGTTGAAGGGTATCGAATCAATTGGAGCTGAGCGCATTGAGAGCCTCAAGCTCAGTTTTAGGGTTTGTACTCTTTTGATGAGAGTACTTTAGACAAAAGAAATAAAGATCAATTCTTCTAGATCCTTGCGCTTACAAGAATCGCGTTGCTACAGTGTTTCCTGTTTTGGTTCTTGTTTGCATGCTTGTTCTTTTCTAGATTGGTTTTTGTTCTTTGAGTTTTATCTTGATTTGATCCATCAAAACCTTTCTAGAGAATTGATTTAGGGTTTCTCTAAGTTTAGTTGATTAAACTTTTGTCTTTTCTGTTAAACCTTCAAGTTTACGTTAGATCAATTCTCGTCATCTTCTGTCACAGCAAGATGGCGAGGTTCGTAACTTTTGATCCGTAAGTCCGATCGAGCTAATTCTTTTTGGGTTCGATTCATATTGGAATCTAGTTTCTTGTGTCCAAATTTAAGATCAACCTAACGGTTGGATCTCCGGGAATTCTCGTTTTACCGAACCTCTATCATTCTGTTTTTGTCGAATACGAGCCAATTATTTGGTTCTGTTTTGGGGTGAACTTTTAGCAGATCAAGAATTTGGTTTTAGCTTCCGCACAATCATTCACCCCCCCTCTAATTGCTATATTCGTATACTTCGATCCTACACGGTGGTGGCACGACAACTGAAGGGGCGGCGTGGGAACCAGAGTGGCTGCGCAGGATTCGGGGCGGCAGCGCGTGCGGACGGAGATAGGCGGCGTGGCTAAACGATAGTGGAGCGGTGTAGCGGGGACAGCGGCGCGAGACAGCCAGAGATGGGGAAGACGGTTTCGGTCAGGCAAAACAAGATGGAATTGAATCGGGCTTGGGGCAAAAAGGATGTGACCAACGAGATGAACTCAAGGGAGCAAGCGGCTACCGCTAGAGCTCACTGGTGGCGGAGATCGGCGGCGAGGAAGCTTCGAGCTTGGGTAATGGCATGACGGTACAACGGGACAGTGGAGCAACGGCTCGGAAAAAAAGAGAAAGCGGAGGGGGCATTAAATAGCGCATGCCGAGGTGACTGGCCCGAATATGACTGGACGAGCATGCAAAACCCAGCGGCAGGTGGCACGGGAGAACCGAATGCGGAGCCCAAGCGTGCTGCTGACAGGTGGGCCCCACCTGTCAGCGGGCGCAGGCGGATGCGAGCTGGAGTGCGGGCGAATGAAGCGGGCCAGGCGAGCTAGGCCAGGGAAAGGAGTGAGGCAGGCTGGGCCGGAATGGGCCAAAGAATTGGGTTTCGGCCCAATTTGATTTAAAGGATTTTTCCAAACCTTTCTAATTAAAATAATTCCAGAAAATAAAGAAAGCCAAATAAAATCGTAAAAACACCAGAAAAATTCCCAAAAATACTTTAAGAAATTTTGAAATCAAATAAATTATTTTGAACGCATTTCAACTTAAAATTTAGATTCACTTGATTTGCTTGCACCAAAAGGAAATTTTAAATTCATGGAATTTTTTTGAAATTAAGGAAAATCTAAAATTGCTCAAATTTTGGAATGTTACAGGTTTTGTGCAAATCAATCATGTCCGTCAAATATAGACTTTGTGCTCTGCACGAAGTTGCATGGAAGCAACGCAAGGTGCCAACGTGGTGAAAGGGAGGAAAGCCAGCAATTGTTGATCGTGGGTAGAGGTGGGCATCGCACCAGGCCGGACCGGCCCAGCATGGGCTCATCGTGCTTCATGCCTAAATCATGCTGTGTCATGCCGGCCCGGCTCGCCTTCGGTGAGCCCAGGCACGATCCATTTGCGCTTCGTGCCTGCTTCATGCCGTGCCAGTCTAGGCCCGACCCATTTACACTATTGCGACGAGAGGAAAGGAGACGGAGACACACAATGCTCAATCTCTTTCAGTTTTCTCTCGTCCGTTGCTCCCTCTCGCAACTCTCTCAATCTCTCTCGCCCGTTGCTCCCTCTCTCGGTTCTCTCCCTCCCTCTCGATCGTCTCTCTCAATCTCTCTCTCGCCTGTTGCCTCCCTCTCTTTCGCTCATTAGCTGATGAGAGAACGAGAGATGGTCATCTGTAGAAAGTCCAACATTACTTTTTCTCATCAAAAAGATCATGGGTGCGCGGGGACACGGCGGTCGCGGGAGGGTGCGCTACACGACGATCGCGGGAGGCGAGCGGCCACGAGGCCCACAACGGCCAAGGCGGCGCGAGCCATGTGGGCCACAGGCGAGGAGGCTCGCTGGCACGGTGTCAGAAGCGTGCACGCGGGCCACAACGTCGAGAGCGAGCGGCGGAGGGGCCAAGGCAAGATCGGCAACGATAGCGACACAGCATAGGTAACCCCCACATGGCCATGCTTCTCTCTCCTACTTCCTGTCGCGGCGGGCGTGCCCGTGCCGGGCCGTGCTGCCCATCGTGCCCTGGTCTCTGGCCGGCATGGCCTGTGCTACCGTGTCGTGCCGACACGGCATAACCCACCTCTGTGCCATGCCGAGTTTTGGACCGGACTGGACCACCATGCCTCGGGCCAGCCCAAAATGACACGGTCCAAGTGCCCACCTCTAATCGTAGCACCACTGGCAAACCCAGAAGTTCTAGTCGAAAGATGAAAGCCCGACGAATGCTTATAGAGATATTTCTTTGAAATAAAAAGTATCTTAGTTTCTTTTGCTTTTACCAAGGTATATTTATATAAAATTGTACTATTTTTTATTATATCTTCGGATGATGCGCCTTACCCTAGTATATGGTAGTAAGTGACACTGAAAATAGCTAAATAAGATTGGTATAGAAGAAAAGATTAGTAAAAAGTCATCTCAAATTATAGAATAATATGTATTTAAAAATAAAATTTGAAAGCTGAACGATATATATTCAGACACAGATGGAGTACCACGTTACCATCTAAGCCCTTTGTAAGGACGAATGAATGAGGCGTCCATTTTCGGATATGTTAGTCATCTTGGAATTTATACGCAACATTTTCTCCAAATACCTTTTGCTGGTAGTAGTAGTAGTATTAGATAGAAGATACACAATTAGCAAAGACAAACATATACCTTCAAACTAGTATATTAGCTTTGTTATATATACTTTAAAACAAAGCAAGCTGTGCTTCTATGTTCTTCCAAAATGTAAAAAACAGATTTTGTAACATGTTAATCGTTTGATTTGCAACAACCGAGTACACCGCTAGCAACAACTAGTGGCAGTAACTTTCATACGAAATGTCGCTACCTGAATCATATAGTGTAAGCCTAAGCCAGATTGAATCAGCCTTGTGAGGTGGTTAAAACCCAAGTTCAAAATCTGTAAAATTGGGAGGTTTGCAAGAGACGGAGGAATAGAGCCAGCCAAACGATTGTGACATAGGTCGAGAGCGGTCACATTGATAAGCCTACCTAGTTCTGTTGGGATTTCTCCCGTCAGGATATTTCTTCCTAGCCGAAGCTTGTTTGAATTCCTAAGATCTTCAACCTCAGAAGGGATACCGCAAGGTTCAAAAGATAGCGAAAAAGGAGGCCAGGCGAGGCGACGTACGTCAGAATCTTGTAGTGGAGCGCTAGACTTGCAAATTCCAATAATGGTGAACTGATCATGGAGCGGCTACTCATGGTTATACACCAGGCGCACACGGTACACTAACTTTATACACTTTTCAGAATCCGAATAAAAGAGCGTCGTAGATTCGTAGTAGTCAGCCAACCAGCCTATTTAAGGGCCAACTGTTTTCTTATATGCATGTCACGATTACGCCAACTGACAGGTCAAGCTTGCACTAAGTATAAAGCATGGCTTTAGCCTCATAGATTTATAGTAGTCAGCCAACCAGCCTATCTAAGTGCCCCACAGGTGGAAGAGGGCACGTTATCGATGTGAAATGGATCCAAAGGGACTCCCAAGACATAATGGTTTGTGTATATATTATATTTTACAGAAACGTGAAATCAAAGTTGGGGATAAAGTAGCGGCCAAGAAGACACGGAAACAAGAGGATCATTTCTAAAATTTTGCCTAGGCAAGATTTACCTTATTTGCAAGATGAAACACCGGTTGATATGGTCTTCAAGTGTTTTATTATATGCATGTCACTATTAGGCCAATTGACAGGTCTTAGTGCCAACAAGCTTGCACTAAGTATAAAGCATGGCTTTAGCCTCATAGATTTGTAGTAGTCAGCCAGCCAACCAGCCTATCTAAGTTGCTCTACAGGTGGGAGGGCACGTTATCGATGTAAAATGGATCAAAGAGACTCCCAAGACGTAATGGTTTGTGTATATATATTATATTTTACAGAAACGAGAAATGAAAGTTGGGGATAAAGTAGCAGCCAGGAAGACACGAAAACAAGAGGATCATGAAAAACAAGAGGATCATGAAACAAGAGGATCATTTTCAAAATTTTGCCTAGGCAAGATTTACCTTATTTGCAAGATGAAACACCTGTTGATATGGTCTTCAAGTGTTTTCTTATATGCATGTCGCTATTACACCAATTGACAGGTCTTAGTGCCAACAAGCTTGCACTAAGTATAAAGCATGGCTTTAGCCTCATAGATTTATAGTAGTCAGCCAACCAGCCTATCTAAGTGGCTCTACAGGTGGAAGAGGGCACGTTATCGATGTGAAATGGATCCAAAATGGATCCAAAGGGACTCCCAAGACATAATGGTTTGTGCATATATTATATTTTACAGAAACGTAAAATCAAAGTTAGGGATAATGTAGCGGCCGGGAAGACACGGAAACAAGAGGATCATTTCCAAAATTTTGCCTAGGCAAGAGATTTACCTTATTTGCAAGATGGAACACCTGTTGATATGGTCTTCAAGTGTTTTCTTATATGCATGTCACTATTACGCCAATTGGCAGGTATTAGTGCCAACAAGCTTGCACTAAGTATAAAGCATGGCTTTAGCGTAGTCATCTTACATGCATGTCACTATTACGCCAATTGACAGGTATTAGTGCCAACAAGCTTGCACTAAGTATAAAGCATGGCTTGAGCGTAGTCATCTTACATGCATGTCACTATTACGCCAATTGACAGGTATTAGTGCCAACAAGCTTGCACTAAGTATAAAGCATGGCTTTAGCATAGTCATCTTATATGCATGTCACTATTACGCCAATTGATAGGTATTAGTGCCAACAAGCTTGCACTAAGTATAAATCATGGCTTTAGCGTAGTCATCTTATATGCATGTCACTATTACGCCAATTGATAGGTATTAGTGCCAACAAGCTTGCACTAAGTATAAAGCATGGCTTGAGGCCTTGAGCGTAGTCAGCCAACCAGCCTATCTAAGTGACCTTATAGGTGGAAGCGGGCACGTTATCGATGTGAAATAGATTCAAAGGGAACCCCTAGAAATAATGGTTCATGTATATATTTATAGAAACGTGAAATCAATGTTGAGGATAAAGTAGCCAGAAGATACGGAAACAAGGGGAATCATTTCTAAAATTTTGCCAAGGCAAGATATACCCTATTTGCAAGATAGAACACTTGTTGATATAGTCTTCGAGTGTTTTCTTATATGCATGTCACGATTACGCCAACTGACCGGTCGTAGTGCCAACAAGCTTGCACTAAGCATAAAGCATGGCTTTAGCCTCATAGATTTATAGTAATCAGCCAACCAGCCTATCTAAGTGGCCCTACAGGTGGAAGAGGCACTAATACATAAAATCTTATTACAGACGATTCACAAACCGCATGTAATGAAGATCATTACAGACGGTTCCTATTTAAAATCGTATGTGATGACATTACTATCACAGACAGTTCCTATTTACAACCATCTGTGATATCCATAATTCAGCACTACATAATATATGATACATCGTATAGGTCTCCAAATTTACCATGTCTTGGATTCTAATGGGATTCAACGTCAACCTCACGTGGGGATTAAGCGGATTAAACTTCCGAGAGGTCACCCATCGTACTACTACCCTCACCCAAGCATGCTAAAATTTGGAGTTCTTATAGGATCCAGTACTTCAGTGCTAGTATGATTGCATGTGATGTGTAACGCGTCCCTCTCCCCTTAACCCTGCAGAGCACCTAAACACCGATTTTAATGTTATCATACTCCGAACACGATTTGAGTTATATTTTAGTGTTGTCTCATACTCCGAGACGGGTACAAAACTTCAGAGGCCGTTTTGAGGCTTAAAACAACGTTTTTTGTAATTCTGTCGATGCACTCGCACTCACGCAAACCATCATTGAAAGACCTCCTAATTTTCGGGCTTTCTGCATTTTCGGATGGAACTTCTCGTTAGTTTTCCAATGAGCCAAAAAACGCCCCGATCAGAGTTACGAGTCAAAAGTTATGGCTATTTAACCAAACATGTTCGAATTTTCTATTTGCAAACCGAATCATTGCCCGAAAGAAAAATTGGAGCTCATCGTGTTGATTCCAGAAAGTACAAGAACACTCTTATTAGAATCACGAGTCAAAAGTTATAATGTTTTTACTAACCGTGCAAAATATCTACAGGAGTTATCACAGACGGTTTTATACTAAAATTGTCTGTGATATTGCTGATATCACATACAATTTCTAAATAGAACCGTCTGTGATGGCTACAGGAGGAGTCATCACAGATGGTTTTATAATAAAACCGTCTGTAATGAGGCGTCTAAGAGCATCTCCAGCAGAGCCCCTAAACCTTAAAATAGGGAGTGTAGTAAAAAAAACAGATCCAGTAGAGCCCCAACTCAAGCCCCTAAAATTAGGAGGCCCCTAAATTTGCCTCCTCAGCCCCAATTCCCAAGGAGCCCCAACTCAAGTCCCTAAAATTAGGAGGCATCTAAATTTGCCTCCTCAGCCCCAATTCCCAGGGACACGAGTACATCCCCTATTATTGAAGACAGAGAAATACATGAGAGGCTTTGAGATGATCTTATTGAGCATTTGTGGGCAATTCACGGTAACCGTAGTTTGATTCATTGTTCAGAGTTTCTATTTATCTATTTATCATGTTTTGAAAATTTTAAATTTAAATTTAAAATATCATGTTTTTAAATTGTAAATGTTAATATGCTTATGTTTTATGTATTACAAATATTTTTGATTGAATTTTAGTGGTGTCAAATGAATATTATACATAGCGGATATGTCAAAATAGGAGAAAAAGTAAAATAAGGGTTGAGATTTAGGGGCTGTTGCTGAACTTATGCTCTGAAAACAGAACCCTAAAAAATAGGAAGAGTCCCTAAATCTAAAATAGGGACCATGTTTTAAAGGCCCTTGCTGGAGATGCTCTAATATGCGCCTTTTTGTAGTAGTGAGGGCACGTTATCGATGTGAAATGGATCCGAAGGGATTCCCAAGACATAATGGTTCGTATATATATTTTACAGAAAAGTGAAATCAAAGTTGGGGATAAATTAGCAGCCGTGAAGATACGGGAAAAGGGAATCATTTCTAAAATTTTACCTAGACAAGATATACCCTATTTGCAAGATGGAACACCCGTTGATATGGTTCCAAGTGTTTTCTTATATGCATGTCACTATTATGCCAATTGACCGGTCTTAGCGCCGACAAGCTTGCACTAAGCATAAAGCATGGTGCACTAACTTGTAAATGTCCCTCAAAAAGAAAGCAAAAAACAAGTCAAATGGAAAGCTGAAGGCACGGGCCCACCCTTGGTCGCGTTGCCTCCGTGCATTTGAGATAGTGTGTTTGAGGTAGCAATTGTTGTTGCTTGTCTACTTTCAAGACGGGCAAGTTTACCCAGCAATCTGTTTTTACAAATGTTTACAACTTGGGCCATCAATGTATATAAAGGTATTTAGAATGGCCACATGAATTTGAGCGTGATTAAGATATGAAGCATAGAGGCAGCTTCCTTTCAGCAATTAGAATATTTTCACGAGGGCGAAATAAGTGCAATAAGTCACAATCTATTGATACCATCGCATTGTGAAAACAATGTTTTCTGATAAAATAGACTACCGCAGATAAGTAATCCTAGGCAACTACGAGACAACCCCATGTGTTAGCGAAGGAATTGAAGCTAGCTCCCACCAAAACGAAGCCTTCGCTGAGCTATACATTACAAAGTCACATGAGCCTGCGTAGGGAGCATTGCTTGATGGCTCCAGAATGTATTTCACTACTACACCAATTCCTCTACAGCAGCTGAGGTTAAATTAAGGCTAAAAACGCCACGAAGAATCCACCATCATTTGTGTCGAAATCACAAATGTAGTGTGCAAAACACCACCGGTTCCTAAGGTGTCCAACAGATTGTTTGAGCGCTCTGCCTCAGCTTTGAGACTTTCCTGGCTTGTCCAATAGAATCATCGAGCTACAGATGGCATCGGTTACTAAGTTAATGTAGGTGATCATGGTTTCTGATGCATCGTTGGTTGGTCCTGCAATTTGTTTGAGCTTTCTTGTTCAACTTTCGGAGAACCTGGCTCGTCTATGGCCATCAAATTTGCATCAATAGGCTACAAATGACAATAACGGAACAAGAAAATGCAGCTTTGGTTTAGTGTATGGTCTAGAACAGTACGATGTGCATGTCTACTGGAGTTCTTGCATGATTCTATGTTCACATAAATAAAAGAAAACTTACAAGGGTTTGTTTCGAGGAACCAACTCCATCAGCCACATGTTCTGTGCCCCTCACATATTCCGCGGATCCTTTACTACCATCCTGCAGCATACAAATAAGGAACAGGAATATTACCAACAGAAAATAACACAGTATCTATAAAAAGTTCAGATAAGTTGGTAAATGAATGATGCTCCTGCTTAAATTGCACCAACAAGGAAGAGCCTTCTCAGTAAAATAGATAATACAGAATTTTGATAAGCCCACAGAGAGAGTATTCGATATACACATGGCCACAAGGAAATTGTTAAATTACATTAACATAACCAGGCAGGTAGCATTTTTCATAATAAAATAATACTTGTCAAATAGAACCACCATTACAACTATCTCCAATATAAAATGCACCAACATGCATGAGAACAATTGAGAATTTTAACTTGCCTAAAACAATTGTCGCATCACACCCGAGGTTTCAAATTTCGTTTTCGGAAATAGTTGTCATTTTCAGCGAGATTTTGGAATTTTGGATGAAATCAGAAAGAAGTTCAAAAAGCAAGATTCAAATCCGGAATTTTTTGGACCCAAAAATCCAAAATTTCTACCGAAATCCTAACAAATTTCAACCGAACGCAAAACGGTTCAAACGATGTTAGAAAATTTTTAATTTTTTTTGTGGATGGTCCTGACACATTACTAATATTCCCACAAAATTTTCAGCTGGTAATCAAGCCTAAGGAATTTTTAAAAATTCTGACAGTGCCACTGTCTTGATAAAAAACTGAGTACACGCATACTAGCTATATAAATTGAATCCATTGCCATCAAGATTCCAACCCGGGGATCTAGCTCAGTCGGTAGAGCGTGTCAGCTAAACCTTCTGGTTGTGGATCAAATCCTAGCCTCGACATCATTATTTTTTTTCAATCTGGTTTTCACTTGCATACTATGTAAAAAAAATCTGTTGCGCCACCAGGACTCCAACCCAGGTCTCAGGTGTAAAAGACCACTCTCCTGGCCAGCTAGACTCAATTATGTTTGTTAAGCTTTTATACATAATTTATATTTGTATCACATGTATTCCGGTTAGACTCACATGTATCACATGCAAATTTCAATCGAACAAAAAATAGTTCAAACCAAGTTAGAAAATTTTGAAAAAAAAATGGATGGTCCTGACGCATCATTAATGTTCCCATAAAATTTTCAAATGATGATCAATCCGTTATAATTTTTAAAAATTATGACAGTGCTACTGTCCTGATAAAAAGCTTCCGTGTATAATTTTGGATCATAATTCGATTGAGCAACCAAAACAGGTTTAGAATTTTTGAAACTTTTATAGAAGGGTTCTAAGGCAATGATTAAGCTCTCATAAAAATTTTGGATCATGATCACACTCGAGTGAATTTATAAAATTTTGACAAGATTACTATCTCATTATGTTCCTTTTGTTTTTTATTTTTTAAAGATAACAAATGAAATTCAATTCCTCAGAAATTTTTATGTATGATCCTAGATTGCTAAAGATGGCACCATAAAATTTTCAAATCATGATCAAGCTTATACATTTTTTAAAAAAAAAAATCTGATAGTGTTTCTGTTATTTTTATAAAACAACTCAAAAATTCGGTTTTTCAAAAAAAATTCATGGGAGATGACATTCTTAAGAGGTATTGTCCCAAATCCGGTCGAAATACCCAAAATTTCCGAAATTACTGTGGCAATTTGAATACTTTTATTCCGCCAAGATTATGAATTTCGAGGGGGCTGAAATCCGAGACTTCGCCGAAATTTCACTGGGATTTTGAACCTTGATCACACCAGAGATTTTACATAGCCATATTAATCTTACAACTTAATTAGCATTAAGGACTAAGGTTGCTCTAACACTAATATCTGAAACAGCTATACAGGTGTGGTACTAATACTTAAAAAAAATGCCAACAAAGTTACACACTATATACTGTCATGACATAACATTTTTTTTACTTCACTTCAGTTATTCTAATTCCCAATGTTTAATTTGACAAATCGAACATATAAGATTCAGAAGTGTCGGTGCAATCAGGATTTAAATTTAAAACGATGTGCATCACAAAACATCAACTCTACATGGATGTCTTTGACAGTCCAAAACTACATAATATATGCTCTCTGAAGAAGGCAAAAGATACAAGGGCCATTCAGCAAGAGGTCTTGCATGCCTTCTAGCATATATTATATACCAAACCATATGAATTAAAATAGAAAACTACCTTATCTGTGACCTCAGTTTCACCAAATTCTCTCTTAACTCTCACACTCTGAATACTGCTCCTCCTACAAGAGAAAATGGCATACCTCAGAACACATAATACAAACAGCTCAAGTGATTGCTACAATCATCTGAATGATTTGAGGAACCAAATAGAAACAAATACCTTCCCGAGTCCTCCAAAGGCTTGACATCATCCATTTCCACATCAGAATCAGCATGGTGTCTTTCATCAGGATCCTCTTGATCTTCATCTTGCTGTAGCAAACATAAATGTAACATACCCAAAATATGATGAATTATTGCCTTGTATTGGGCTCTTTGTCAAAATATGATGAATTATTGCTTTCACACTTCCAAATCTACAACTATAATCAATAAGCATTCGTGATTGCATAAAGCTAGTACTTGGACGATGGCACATGCCTTGACTGTTTTGCTAAGGTTAACATGGTAGCAAGACAGAAATACCATGTTCCTAGATGTGTATCCCTTGATCTTTAGCCAATCCAACAAGTGAACAGAGACAGTCTTGATGATGGATATTTGACAAGACTACTAAGTTTTGATTATAAATCACATCAGACAATTCACAAATGATTCCTCTGTAAAGAATTTATTTATATGAATACACATTCAACTTGACAAATCCAACAGTTGATTTGAACATTATGGAGAGAATGCAAAGTGTCAGTATACGGTATAAAAGATGCATTACTTCAAACATGACCCAACCAAACAAAACAGCAAAGGACAAACTCTGAATAGAGAGTTCATACCACAACGCCTATCAAGCCTTAGCTGGTTTCATGCAATTGCCTTGAAATGGGCAGAAAACATTTTTGAATTCTCACAAGCACATAACTAATGACTTATTATTCCCTGACATGCCAATGAACCTAATACCAACCATATACACAACAAACTGAAAGGAAATAAGCAGAGGGGGCAAGAACAAAATGCAATTCACTACAGCACGCATGCCACACTGAGAATGCATGAGCAGGCTAGGATTAGCAGGGACGGTACTTTGGTCATTTTCAAAAAAAGGCAGTAGGCAGTGTTAAGTCTCCAGCTATTTTCATCTTTGCGATGTACTGGTGTTATATAGCAGTCACAATTTTCAAGTGTCATTTCTAATATTACCAGTTTTTTGGGTTTATGCGCTAAACACCCCAAACAAAAGACATCAAAGTTCCATCACCTTCCAGCTTCTCATGTCAGAACAGAATCAAATAATTAGACCATCTACTAACTTTTGCTAATAACTATACTTATATTTATAACAGAAATTTGCATCTGTGCTCTCGCTGTTCCCAGTGAAGAACAATTTCCACAACCAGAGTCAGCATTTAACCTTCATACAAATGTTTACAAGTTGCTGTTCACAGCAACTATATTACTATACCAATGATGGCATCTATCCTTGTAGCTGATGTATTTTAGAAAATAAAAAGAGACAGCATACAGCAAACTTCTTGCTTATAATAGAATGCTCACCTCAGGTAACTCAGCCTCAGGAGGCCGCTCTTGAAATTGGACACTGGGAGCATGTCGGAGTTTTGAAAGATTATCAAGAAGTTTCAATCTTATATCATCCAATTGCTGGCGTGTGTTTTTGTTCTCCATGTTACTTGGTGCAACATGAAGAGTATAATCTGGACCAAAATACTCATAATACTCATTTTGAGGCATCTTGTCAGTGAGCTCATGACCAAGTGCAACTCCTGTCTGCTCAAGCATAGGGGGGAAAGACAGCAAAAAAATTAAAGAAAATAACATAATTATTTGAAATGGTAAAGATTAAAAAACATATCCATAAAAAGCAATAGAAGCCCCAAGCCCTTAAAAAATTATGGGAGATATATTACTTGCTCAATTTATGTGATTAAAAGTATAATCAATTATTTACAGTAATAGCTGCCTTGAGTCTTGCCTGGTATGATGGCTAGATCAGTTGGAAAATGCAAAAAAGCTAATCTTTGAAGGAAAAAAATATTTGTTTCATACAAAAATAAAAATATGAGGGGCCTATTTACTGTCTAACAATGAATAACAATAATTAAGTTCGTGTGGCATCTAATAAACTCAAAACACATTATGAGCATTTATCCCAAATTAGGAACACCTCAACCAACACAAGTAACTACAATCTATAAACTTAGACAGCAACATGGTACTAGCGAATTTTTATATCACGGTTATTGTGGTGTTGTGGCAGCGAAAAAACTATTCTAATTTGCGGTTCAATTTAAGATTTCTCGGTTCTATTATTTTAAATATTTCTTTGAAATAATATGAATTCAATAAAAAATTAATAAATCAAAACATAGTTACGTTATGTCAGAATTTCAATTACGTTACAATGTTAATACAGACAGTTCATACACGAAATTCAAAACATAGTGGGTAGAAGGATTTTGAAAGTTTAGGAGTGAATTTCTTTTTTTACTTTTAGCTTGGGTATGACGGCTTGAATTAGTGATCAAGGCAAAAACAGCAATGACGTGTAGCAACTGCTATTTCCAGTACAGCAGGCAGCTATTACCCCTATAGCAGCTGTAGCTGTATAGCATGCATTTCTGTATAATGCACCATGTGGAGGGGTGAAACCACAATAATGCCGCACTGCCACTATAGCCCATAATTTAAAACAGGGGTACCATTCAAAGAAATGTGCTTCACAGATAGAGGGTATAAGTTTGGGGTCAAGAAGCATTATTGGGTGCAGGATGAGGGTGGTGAGGCAACAAAAAGGGACAACCCTTGTTAGCTAGAAAGAACTGATGTTCCTAATGATTGCCATTCTTGTGCCCAACATGTCATGTCAGTGGGTATAGAATAAGTAACTGATGTTTTAAGGGTTTGGTTTCAAACACCGACGTAGACCATTTAGCTGATAGTTAAAAAAACGAAAACAAGACAGCGAAATGTATGTACTTGAATGGGTATGAATAGGACATTAGCCATTTCAACATAACAGTTGTGGGTTGTGAAGAATATCCATATGTAAACTAAATAACAACGTACTTTCTTTGCACTAGTAGCATATGTGGGGAAAAAAAGGCAAGTGTACATAATGTATTATTTTACATAAGTACTCATAAATGTCAATCACTTTCAGTGTTCTAAATAACGGCCGGTCGGTCGGTAAGGCCTTGTAAATGGACGTTAAAACGGTAAAGGTCCCCTGCCCATTATGATTATGGACATTTCAAGGCTTGTTTGTTTTATCGGGCAGTTTATTTGGTTTAACGGCCGCTAACATTTAATATGCCCATTTTATCAGCCGTTTATTTGGGTAAAGTTGCAAGATTGGCATATGACATAGAACATTATGATATACATGAGATGAATGCTAGTTTTGCTTTTCATTGCCACTTGAGTTGTTCATTAGTTCAATTATGATTCTTTAATTACATTCACTTCATGTCATCTTTTTTATTCATGTCACCGTTGTGGACAATTGTTGATAGCTAGTAGTTCCATTCTTTATGCATGGATGGATGAATTAGATGCTTATTTTGTTACTGCAAACACGTGTATGTATTTCTCTGAATTTTAAATAGTAAAACCATTTACAAGACCGTTTATAAGGCCGCTTACCGTATAAACACTAAAAGGTGAGGTGACTGTTCGTTAACTGTTTACTGTTATTTAGAACATTGATTACTTTGCAAAGACGGTGTATTCGTGGTGAATCTTATACATGTTAGACGTATTTTGATGCTACAGAGGATGCTAACAAACTTCCTTTTTTATACGGTCAGATGCTTTCGACCAAATTAATTAGGCAAGGCTATTAGAATAAACAGAATAATAATGGATGACAGAAGGACAAAAAGCCCTACAAATTTTGCTTTTTCCATAAAGTTACCCGTTACATACCTCATAGCACCAACATCGTGCAACGTTTCTTATGGTATACCCGCCGCCACCAAGCAGTAACAGCGGGACATTGAAGGACCTCATGAATCTCACACACTCGGCGTGTCCCCTAATAGATAGGTTGAAGCAGCCCAACCTATCACCCGACAAGGAATCAGCACCGCACTGGAGCACCACCGCACCAGGGCGGAACACCTCCATCACCTTGCCCATGATCGGCTTGAACAATGACTGGTAGCTCTCGTCATCAATACCATCATCCAATGGGACATTCAGGGAGTAATACTTCCCCTTGGAGTGCCCAACATCACGAATATCCCCTGTCCCCGGGAAATAATCCCCAAATTTGTGGAATGAGACTGTCATCACCCTGTCCGTCGTGTAAAACGCCTCCTCCACGCCGTCCCCATGATGGATGTCGATATCCACATAAAGAACACGCTGCAAATGCGAAAGTAATACCAGATTAGAACAACAGAATTTTGCGAAAGTGAAGCAAACAAGGGTGATATATAACATGACACAGGACATACCTGGTGGTATTTGAGGAGCTCGAGGATAGCGAGGACGATGTCGTTGACGTAGCAGAATCCGGAGGCCTCGCACTTCTTGGCGTGGTGGAGGCCGCCGGCCCAGTTGATGGCGATGTCGTGGCCGTGGTTGAGCTTGACGGCGCTGCCGACGGAGCCCCCCGCGTAGGTCTGGCAGAAGCTGTAGAGGCCGTCGAATACGGGGCAGTCCTCGCCGACGTTGAAGCGCTTGAGCGCGCGGATCTGGTCCTGCTGCGTCTCGGGGGTGACGGAGCGGAGGAAGGAGACGTAGTCGTCGGCGTGGAAGCGGCAGAGGTCGCGGTCGCGGGCTGGCTGCGGCTTGAGCACCTGCATCTGGTCGAGGAGGCCGTAGTGGGCGAGCAGCGCGTGGGTCATGCGGATGCGGTGCGGCTTCATCGGGTGGCCCTGGCCGTAGTAGTAGTTCCCCACCTCCGCGTCGTAGAAGTAGCAGACGCGGCGCTTCTGGCCGTCCGCGCCGGAGGTGGGCAGGGAGTTGCCGCCGCCGCCTGCCGAGGCGTCCATCGCGGCGGAGCGGAGGCGCTTTTTCTCTCTCGCTCCTCCGGGCGCTTGGGTTTGGGTTTCGGCTCGCGGCGGCGTTTGAGTTGGGGAGGGCCGGAGGGTAGAGGCGGACGAGGTCGAGACGGGTAAGTATAACACGACACGACTGGGAGAGTTTTTCCGATTTTGCAGTTCCGCGGCCGCTGGATCACGGACGGACTCAACACAAGCCGTTCGATGCAATAAGGTGCAGCTCAGGGAGAGCGCGTCTGCATCAGACGTTCGGCGCTAGTGGCTCCGTTTTTTTTCAAGGCACTTTGGTATTAGTTAGGACTTTGCTCAACTTTAAAACAGAAATATGCCGCACCTGGCACCCCTACCGCTACCTTACCGCAACTCTAACCACCGCCTCTACCGACTCGGGCAACTACCACCTCATACCTATCATCGTGAATCATATCCCTGTAGCCAAACAAAAAAACTCGACAGGCTATTCCCTATGGGTAGTATCATACTCATTAATTAGATGCCATATAGGATTTTTTGCTGATGTGGCAAAACAGTAAATAGGAGTGAGAAGAAAGTTGTATCTTGAGCAAGATAGCTTTGGCACGATATCTTAGGCCATGGCACAGAATCTAATGCTCTGGGTCTATTTTCATAGACACAACATCACACCAATTAATTATTTTAAACATATAAGTATGATACTATGCATTGTAGATAGTGTTTCTTCAATGTAGTATCATACTTTTTATTCTATATTGCATTCTTGATATTGGAGTATGACACTTTGCACTGGGAATAGCCTAAGTAACTAGAGACAAACCTATCAAATTCTAGGTTAGGCTCAAATTCCAAGTTGGATGTTTCAACGTCCAAGTTAAAGGGAAATTTCGCTATTTGACACTCAATTCATCGGCCTCTCTCCGCTTGACACCCAATTCGCTCGCCTTTCGGTATTTGACACCGAAACCATCAATTTCTTCGTTTCATGACACCCATCCATTTTTCTCAATTTTTATTTTCCTTTTCTCTTTTTGTAATATTTTTTTCATGTGCTAGGACCAAATTACCCCTGCATGGCACTATGTGGTGGGATCCCCTGTATGGCTTCCTAACTAGTCCGTCCCCTGTATTGCTTCGTGTTCTCGACGCAACCGACTGATGGATGCAGCCCAGCCCGGCGACGCCGCAGCCCCCGACCCGACCGGCAATGACTCCTCCCAGCGTGCCGCCGACGCAGTCCCGCCATCGCCGACGCTGACGCAGGCGCCATGCATGAAAGGCGTCGCCGTTGCCGATGCCATGTAAGATCAATCATGCATCTGCAAGTATCACCTAATGTATATATGCAGTGCAGGTCACCCTTTTGTATCTTTGCGTTTTGGTAGACTCCACGTATAGTTTATAACTATGTAATTTACCATCCGCATCTCTAAAATAATGTGTAAGACTAGAATTTATGGTTCTTCATGTTATGATGAGATATAGAGTGCATAATCTTGTAGTGAGTGTCCTAATATGCATATCTTAAGAATACGAGTGAATACAGTGTAATTTTATTATTTTTTGATATATGTGGCTTAGTTTAGATTTCTAGGGATGCATGTATAGTTTAGATTTCTAGGGATGCATGTATATTCTAGTGCATCCCCTCTGCTTTGTATCTGCAGCATGCTGGCATACCCTTGTCTAAAAAATTGCTCTAGAGTTGCATTATTAGTTAGATACTTTAAATTAAATCATCTAATGGCTAGAGATGATTGTGTTGTTACAGAAGGTCCATATACTGTTCATGTTGGTTAGAGATACTGGCATTTTGAAAAACAATGATTTCGGTACCCTGTCAAGTGTCAACAAATTTGACTTTGGCTGCTAGCTAAGAAGTAATGCTTCTACTAAGTTGTAGGACTATACTGTACAGTTTGCTGAATTAATTCCATCCCAATAATACCTCATCATATGCGCTATATCAGTGTGACTTAACCATGCTATTCTGCCACCTTTACTGAAATCTTTGGAGTACATGGATATTACCTGTAAACATTTTTATGATTTTAGCTCTCTGTAAAGCTGCAATTGGATTGCATTTTTCTCTCTTTGGATCTATACTGTGAGTCCCAGATGCGTAGGAACAACTGTAGTCCCCTATTGTATTTCTGCAGTTTCCATAGCAAGGATACTGGTCTGGAAATTGGAACTCATTGATATCTGCAAACATCATGTAAGAGTAGAGAAATAACCGAAGATCAATGCACAGATAACTTTAGGTGAACTTGAAAGAAGAAAGTGAGTACAAGGAGTTGCTGACCTTGGCACCCTTCTTCCAGGTAGGGGTTGCCTGCAAAGCCTATCTAAAAGTTTAAAAGGAAAAATTTAGTGCCTGATAGACATATTTCTGACATAAAACACTTACTGTTTGACAAGAAATATTTAATTTATCTTGTTCTTTTGCTTCATGGGTAGGAAGTAAAATTATATTGCAGGAACCACTTGCAAAACAAGTATTTCATGGTTGCAGAAAACCAATGCGTCTCCTATCGTTTTTTACTTTCTACCCATGAACTATTTCATGGTTGCAAAACAAGTATGTTCAGCTTCCATGCATGGCGCTTGCGTCGGTGAGGGCGGGACTGCGCATCCGTCAGGCAGCTGCGTCGGGAACACGAAGCAATAGAGGAACAGACTAATTGGGATGGACTAGTTAGGAAGCCATACAGGGGATCCCACCACATAGTGCCATGCAGGGGTAATTTGGTCCTAGCACATGAAAAAATATTACAAAAAGAGAAAAGGAAAATAAAAATTGAGAAAAATGGATGGGTGTCATGAAACGAAGAAATTGATGGTTTCGGTGTCAAATACCGAAAGGCGGGCGAATTGGGTGTCAAGCGGAGAGAGGCCGATGAATTGAGTGTCAAATAGCGAAATTTCCCCAAGTTAAAAGGTTCTAGTTTTCGAGATTAAGGTACCGGTTTTCATTCCATTTGAAATTGAAAGGAGTGCAAATGGAAGTCTGGTATCCGATGCCATGAGCCCATGATGTTCCTGGTCGCGAGCATGTTTACATGCAAACGTGGTCTACCCCACCAGTGGATATATTTTGTGGAATCGGCTCAACGAACGGATGAGTTACCATCAACGGCTGACATGGCTATGGATCATAGTGATACCACGGGCCATGGTTAATGTTTCATTATGCTGAGCCTTTTTTTTCAGTTTCACAATCTATTAAAGTAAGTGGCGTTGTCACCACGGAGGTTTTATTGAACTTGAGCCCACTCTCTACCGACGCTGCGTGAGGTATCTTCGTTGTGTTTTTTTTGTCTCTTCAGTTCATGTGTGAATTTAGGTTACTTGATATGAATTTGGATTTCATAAGACTAAATTTGTTAGGTTTGTCTCAATTTAGCACAGTTTCCTTTAAACCCTTACTCTATTTTCATTGTGCCTTCACCACTGATTAAACTCGAGTGCAAAATGAAGCACGCTTTTTTCTCCGTTGTTTGGTAAGCCATGCACTTGTTTTTTTTTTGTATAAGTACAAGGATGTACACACAACACACACACCACACCAGGTTTCAAATTTTATTTTAGGGTTTCATCTCGGCACCCTCCGAAATCCAAAATTATGGCGAAATCTCGTCATTTCGGACGAAATCCGAATGAAATACAAAAAGGAAAATTTGAATCCGGTAATTCGAACAATGCTACCGAAGGATGGCTGGCAAATTTCAAGTGAATGAAAAATGGTTCAAAACATGGTACAAAATTTTGAAAAAAAAAATGGATGGTCCTGATACATCACTAATATTACTATAAAATTTTTATATGATGATCAAGCTTGAGGAATTTTCAAAAATTACGACGGTTCTACTGTCCTAATGCATCGGTTATGTTCATTTTGTTTTTAAATTTTTAAATATAACAAATGAAATTCATAATAATTGAACATCAATCTTATATGGTAGAGAGCTAATAAAAAAGCCTAATCCTTTCCTTAGCTTTAATCTACTGCAGGCAAACAGGTTTTGGGTTTTCACCGTTCGACCGGCATGGAGCTAAGCGACTGTAGTTAGCAAATAAGACAGGAGCACATGCACATACACAATGGGGTTAGCTTGCCTTCTCTTCCTCCAAATTCCTTTGCTGTTCTAGGTGCGGTGCAATGCAATGGCTAATGATCTCAGCATAAAGCGCAAAATTAATTCAGAAACTCTAATGTAGCAATTGAAAATCAGAAGTTCACCGTTTTATTAAAAAAAAAAAGCTAGTTTGAGAATTTCTAAAAATTTCTTTCTCCATATGTACATAAAACATGAGCTAATTAACTCTCTTAGTACTAAACAAACAAATTAAGCAAATGGACTCTCTTAGTAACTCTTATCATCACAACAAACAAATTAAGCAAATTGAGCCATCAGTATGCGTTGTACAAAACAAAACAAAACTTCATGGCTAGTGACTGGGTTTCAGGGCTAGTGACCAGATTCCATGTAACATGCATTTATGAATCAATTGCCATGCAAATTCGATCATATCCAGCCATTTAAAATTCAAAACCGGTCAAAAAATATGAAATTTCGGTGAGATTTTACGAGATCTCACCGAGATTTTAGGGTGCTGTAGCTAATTTGAATTTTTTTTTTCAAATTTTTTTCATTTCATCATATCTTGAATCTCGATGGGTTCGAAATCGGAGATTTCGCAAGATTTCACTGAGATTTCTAACCCTATTCCATACACATCACCACACGCGTGCACACACACACACACACACGAGTTCACGACACACGTCAAGGAAATGAAGGATCGTTATTTTTGATCCAGTTGATTTTGATGATGAGTATTTGAAAAAGTTTTGAAACCAGTTTGATATTTCGACAAGATTTATTTTTTGGTTTCTTTATTTAAAAAGATCTGAAATCAGTTTGATTATTTGAAAAGCTTTTTGATTTTTGCAAAGGTTTTTGTTCGTGTTTTGAAATCGTGTTCTTAGAATATTTAATGCAATGCACTCCTGTGAGTGGTTGCATGGTTTAATGTGAGTCAAGTCGCGGACTTGTGCTTGGAATCGTTTTGTAGTTTGTTCATGTGCATGTATTGCTAGAGGGCTTAATGTGGTCGATGACGGACCGGAACTAGGTTCATGGAGGAACTGAGGTTCGGGACTAGGTTCAGGGGGAACTAAGGTCTTGGTGGTCAAGGATGTCATGCGGGACATTCGGGCTAAGAGAATGGTGCACATGAAGAATGGTTAGTCACGTGAGAATGGCATGAGGTCATTCGCGTGCAAAGTGTTAGTCACGTGAGTATGGTAGGGTTGCCATACGCGTGCAAGAGTTGTACTCGGCCAGGTTGGGCCAAGTGGAGTTGTGTTGAATACATGCTCTTTCTAGGATTAGGAGTGGGAATCCTTTTAGGATTAGGAATCCTTCTAGGATTAGGACTCCTTCTAGGATTAGGTGTGTTTGCCCTCTTTAAATAGAGGGGTTGCCTCCTGTTGAAGGCAATCAAGCTTTGAGCAAGCTTTAGGGTTGTACTCTTTTGTTTGGAGTATTTTAGACAAAAGAAAGGAGAAATAAAGATCAAGTTCATCAAATCTTTCGGCGAGCTACAATTCTAGTTAGATTTATTCTCGCCATCTTCTGGAACAGTAAGCTTGCGAAGGTCATAACTTTTGATCCGTAAGTCCGATTGAGCTGATTCTTTTTGGGTTTGATTCGTATTGGAATCTAGTTTCTTGTGTCCAAATTTCAGATCGATCGGACGGTTGGATCTCCGGGAATTCGCGTTTTACCAAACCTCTATTATTCTGTTTTTTTCGAAAACGAGGCAATTATTTGGTTCTATTTTGGGGTAAACTTTTAATAGATCAAGAATTTGGTTTTAGCTTCCGCACAATCATTCACCCCCCCTCTGATTGCTATATTCGGTCCTACAAGTGGTATCAGAGCAAGGTTAAGGTATGGCGTCAGACATGTATGTTAATCGTCCTCCTATGCTTGATGATTCGAATTTTTCTTATTGGAAGAGTCGTATGCAATCCTATATTGAGGCTCAAGGTAATGATGTTTGGTGCAAAATTTCTACTGTTTTTGATGTTCCTGATATAGTCACCAATGATAATAAAGTAGACGTTGATATGAATGCTAAAGCTAGAAACTTGATTTTTCAAGGAATTTCTGAAAAAGAATTTGATCGAGTTTCTCATCTACGTTCTGCTTATTCTGTTTGGAAGACATTATGTGACTATCATGAAGGTTCTACTAAGATGAAGAAAGTGCGCAAAAATATTTATCAAAAGTACTTTTATGATTTTGCTATAAGACCAGGTGAATCAATTGATGATCTTTTCTCTCGATTTGAGAAAATCTTGTGTAATTTGCGTGGTGTTGGAGTAACTAATTCAGTTAAGGATAACGCTAGTAAAATTTTGAGATCTCTTAGTCCTGAATGGCGCATGGTTGTTCTGCGATTAATCAAACTGTTGATTTGGATACTTTGACCATGGATGATCTTTTATTCTAGACTAAAAACTTATGAGATGGATTCCTTGTCACCTAGAGATGATAAGTCCTCTACACATGCACTTGTTGCTAACCCCAAAGACTTCGCCTGGACTACCATCTTTTGTTTCCTTATGTCTGCATTGGCTTCTTTTTCAGATGAACAGTTTGAGATGCTTCCTGAAGAAGATCTTGTGCTCATCTCCTCACGTGCTTTTAAAGCACTCAACAATGTGAGGATGAGGAGGCGTGGAGGCACAACTTCGGAGTCCTTCAACTGCTTTGAGTGTGACATTCCGGGCATGTTAAAGCAAATCGTCCCAAGTTGAAGAAGAAAGAAGAAGCAGGAATCGGCAACGCAGCTCAAGACACACTACTTCTAGGCGCCCCAATTTTCGGAAAGTTGCTAAGAAAGTCTTAGCCGCCATAGAGGAGTGTGATCTTAGCGATGTGGACTTTGAAAGTGATAATGAGCCACATGATAAGAAGAAGGACAAGAAGGGAGATTCCGATGATGACTTCACCGGGATGTGTTTCATGACTAGAAGGGATAGCGACAACGACTCCGATTTTGAAGAGGTGAGGCCTTCTTATGATGAGCTTGAGTATGCCATGGTTAAATTAGCTTCAGAACTAAAAAAGTCTAAGAAGGCTCTTAAAGGAAAAGATCTAGAAATTGATAGTTCCAATTCTGAAATTGCAAGGCTTAGATCTTTAATTCCTGATGATGATTCTTGCAAATCTTGTGATGTGCTACAATCTGAAGTTATTGCTTTAAGGAGTGTTCATGCTTCCTATTGCATCAAAATGAGAAACATGTTAAACATGCTAGCTGTTCCACTGATGATTTGCATGGTTCAATCTCTTGTCCTAAATGCTCGATTCTTGAATTGAAATTGAAAGATGCAAATGCTAGAGTTTCTCAGATGACTAATAACATGCTCACTCATGAGGTTCTTTCATGCTCTACTTGTCGCAAACAGAAAGAGAAGGTTGATATTCCTTGCAATAATTGTCTTGTGCTTTCTCGTAAAGTTGATTACTTGCAAGATTGTTTAGAGCGTTTTACTAAAGGAAAGAAAAACCTAAATATTATTTTGGATCAATCAAAAGTCAACACTCATCACAAAGGTTTAGGTTTTGATCCTTATGCTCATCACAAATCACATGCTCCTACTGTTGTTAAAGCTCTTGAAAGTGGAAAGTTTGAAATTGTCAAAGAGCCTGAGAAAACTGTTTTTAAATCTGCTGGAATTTTATCTTCTACTATGATGAGTGCAAATGTTGCTTCTACTTCTAAAGCTAAACATCATGTTAAATACACTTGCACTCACTGTGGTAAAGATGGTCATTTAGTTCGATTTCGCTTTAGACTAGCTAAACAACAAAGGATAGAAAGGTTCAATGCTAAGTCTAATGTCAGAAAGACACACTTTGCTTCTCATTATGTGCCCAGGGTGAAGCAAACACCTTTTGTTGCTAAAAACACGGGAAAGGATAAATCTATTTTTGTGCATAAAAATTCTCGTGTTGTGCCTCTTTGTTGTGCGTCGTGTGTCTCAAGATCGATTCCTAAATGCTTTATTTCTAACCCCAGTACCGAGACATCGACACTTTCTGCTTCTATGTAGGCTTCTCACGCGAGGAAGGAGAACATATGGCTAGTGGATTCCGGATGCTCACGCCACATGTCCGATGATAAAAATTGGTTATCCTCCTTCACTTGTGCATCTCGTGCTAAAATTGTTATTTTTCAAGATGCTTCCTCCACTTCTGTTTTCGCAAAAGGCACTAGTACAAATAGTGCAGGTACAGGTGCATATGTTCAGGGGGAGAGTATCTTTGTTGATGAAGATGATGATGATGCTGTTGAGGATGAGATAATTGGAGTTTGCTGTGTGCTTGTGTGCTCGTTTTCAATCTTCCCCGCGTGCTTCACATCGACAAGCTATCAAGAGGATTTTAAGGTATCTCCGTGGTACTCAAGATTTTGGCATTTGGCTTTCTGCTTCTTCACGCATTAGTTTAAGACCTTTCTCTGATGCTGAATTTGGAGGATGTGGAATTGATAGAAAAAGTACATCTGGTTCATGCCACTTCTTGAGTAATTCTCTTTCTTGGACACATTGACATCAGATTTCATTTTCTTAGAGATCATGTTGAAAAAAGAGCTATTGAACTGAAATTTGTTGATTCGGTGCTCGACTTTGTCGATATTTTCACTAAACCGCTTGATTTTTCTCGTTTTGCTTTCTTACGCGGTGAACTTGGGATCATTCATCCCCATGGGTTGATTTGAGGGGGAGTCTTGAGTTTATCTCTTTTTGGGTTACTTGACTTTGGTTCCTAGAAGTGATTTTTTAAGTGGTATTTTGACTTTACACCTCAAGTAAAAACCCCTGTTTACATTGCATCATGTAGTACAAAGCTTTGGTGATTATTCTTGTGTATATAGCCAAGTTAATGCTCAATGCTTTACTTATCACTAAAAGGCTAAAATAATTCAATTTGAGATGCTTTTCGAGAATATTTTGGCTCTTGCTCATTATGGTATTGCATTTGTGAAATAGGCTTAAAAGTTTCTTGTCATCTGTTGAAAGGCTAGAGCTGATTAGAAACTATGTGTGAGTTTTTTGTTGGACTTCAAATGATCATTATGAGTCTCAAGCAAAATCAGTGTTTTAATGTTAAAAGCAAGTTGAAAAAGATGCAAGCAAAAGCTACTTGGCTAAACACAAGTTTAGTACAATGTGCGACTTCCTTGCCAGGATTTAAATGCAAAAGATGCAAGAAAAGGCTACTTGTCTAAACAAAAGTTTAGAACAATGTGAAGCCACTTGCCAATTTAAACTGAGAAAGATACAAGAAAGAACTACCTACTCATACACAAGTATGGGCTAGTGTGCGATTACTTGTCATCCTGTTGATCACAAAGCAAAATTGTCAAACTTGCTAAAAGAGAAAAAGGAAATTCAAATGGTTGAAAAAGGCTTGAGACAAATATTAGTGAATTTGAAAGTCTCTCTATGCTCATGATAGATTTCTTTTCGCTTTGGCAAAATCTATTTATGACATTTTACTTGTTTGCTCTAATTTGCTTATGCAATAACTATTCTATGTGTTAGAGCCTCCATATTCTCACAATTTGCTTTCTCATTGGATAATTTGATACAAAATGAGACAGTTCTCCTAAAACTCTTCAAATGCTTTACTTTGATTATATACCTTGAATATACTTCAAAGCTTGAGATCTTGCATTCATTAAGGGGGAGTTTTGAGATCTTGATGACTATTTTGTCAAAAAGGGGGAGAACAAGTCAAGGAGGTTTTTGAATTGGGATTATTTGGTCTTTTGGTTCTTGCTCAATCTCTTGTTAAATCTTATATTGTGTTTTGTCAAATTACTCATCAAGGGGGAGATTGAAGGATCGTTATTTTTGATCCAGTTGATTTTGATGATGAGTATTTGAAAAAGTTTTGAAACCAGTTTGATATTTCGACAAGATTTATTTTTTGGTTTCTTTATTTAAAAAGATTTGAAATCAGTTTGATTATTTGAAAAGCTTTTTGATTTTTGCAAAGGTTTTTGTTCGTGTTTTGAAATCGTGTTCTTAGAATATTTAATGCAATGCACTCCTGTGAGTGGTTGCATGGTTTAATGTGAGTCAAGTCGCGGACTTGTGCTTGGAATCGTTTTGTGGTTTGTTCATGTGCAGTATTGCTCGAGGGCTTAATGTGGTCGATGACGGATCGGAACTAGGTTCATGGAGGAACTGAGGTTCGGGACTAGGTTCAGGGGGAACTAAGGTCTTGGTGGTCAAGGATGTCATGCGGGACATTCGGGCTAAGAGAATGGTGCACATGAAGAATGGTTAGTCACGTGAGAATGGCATGAGGTCATTCGCGTGCAAAGTGTTAGTCACGTGAGTATGGTAGGGTTGCCATACGCGTGCAAGAGTTGTACTCGGCCAGGTTGGGCCAAGTGGAGTTGTGTTGAATACATGCTCTTTCTAGGATTAGGAGTGGGAATCCTTTTAGGATTAGGAATCCTTCTAGGATTAGGACTCCTTCTAGGATTAGGTGTGTTTGCCCTCTTTAAATAGAGGGGTTGCCTCCTGTTGAAGGCAATCAAGCTTTGAGCAAGCTTTAGGGTTGTACTCTTTTGTTTGGAGTATTTTAGACAAAAGAAAGGAGAAATAAAGATCAAGTTCATCAAATCTTTCATGAGCTACAATTCTAGTTAGATTTATTCTCGCCATCTTCTGGAACAGTAAGCTTGCGAAGGTCATAACTTTTGATCCGTAAGTCCGATTGAGCTGATTCTTTTTGGGTTTGATTCGTATTGGAATCTAGTTTCTTGTGTCCAAATTTCAGATCGATCGGACGGTTGGATCTCCAAGAATTCGCGTTTTACCAAACCTCTATCATTCTGTTTTTTTCGAAAACGAGGCAATTATTTGGTTCTATTTTGGGGTAAACTTTTAATAGATCAAGAATTTGGTTTTAGCTTCCGCACAATCATTCACCCCCCCTCTGATTGCTATATTCGGTCCTACAGGAAATTTCTAAAGGCAGCAGAGGAGTCAAAGACATTAACACTTTCTAGTGCTATCATGTAACACTTTCATCATCCCTAGGGATCAGTGGTGTAGCCAGGATTTTAGTTAAGGTTGATCCAATTTTTTTTTAAAAAAAAATCATCTAACAGGACAACATATAAATACATAATGTATTAAAAGCACAATACAAATATAATAATAAGTATTGCAATAGTTCAGATAATATTACCATACTACTTTTTCTTCTTGTCAGGCTTACGCCTTTTAATAGCCATGAAAGTCTCGATTATATCATCTTCATCCATTTTGGAGAACATATCTCGCTCAATGAAGGTGACTAGACAATCATCTAAAAGACTATCATTTATCCTATTTCTCAACTTATTCTTGACAAACTTCATTGCGGAAAATGTCCTTTCAACATTTGCCGTCGCCACTGGTAGAAGCAATACTAATGTCCTGCTGCAGTAGAATTGTATTAGTATCCAATAATGGGGAAGACGGTTTAGCAAAAGATTCATACTTTGAAATTGGTTGTAGTTTGTGAGTACCCAACTGATTGTATTAGTACCCAATCAGATTCCCTTGACACCTAGGAAACAGGAATAGCCAATTACATGGTGTAGCAATCTGCAATCGGATGGATCATGGATGAAAAACTAAAAAATTATAACAATATGAGTATTTCGTTGCATACTGTTTATGGCAGCACCGTTCGGCGTCCACGTCCAGGCGAGTTGGCGTCCGGCCGTCCGTGTCCTAGCGAGTTGGTGTCTTGGCGACCACCGTCCGTGTCCTGGCCACTGCGTCCACGCCTCTTCAAGACTTCGAGTGCTCAATCAAAACATCTCCCGGCGTCACTCCTAGGCAGTTCTCTTCGACTCCTGACTCTTCAAGTAATCGAGTGTGGGCCGGCCGGCCGGACATTGGTTGGGCCATGGCCCAACCGTGACAACGTGTGGCTCCGCCAGTGCTAGGGATGATAGCATTGCTAGCTCCTTAAGATCGAACAAATGTTACTTCCTTATTATGTTGATCGAATGGCTCACAGTGGAGCGCTTACATGTTACCTTCAGAAATAAGTTAGACCTAGTATCTTACCTCCTAAAGCGGCAAGAACCAGCGCCCGCTCAACCCCTCCACGTCATGGCTTTTGCGAAAAACCCCTCCATAGGAATTTTTGTAAAAAAACCTCAGAGTCCCAAAAAATTATAAATATCTTATCTCTTAAAACGGTAAGAACCGACGCCTGCTCAACCCCTCCGCGTCATGGCTTTTGCAATCCTGCCCCAGCGGTTTTACATGGAGACCCTTGGGCTCTAGGAATTTACAAAGAGGTTATGTATCAGCGGTTTTACACGAAGGCTCCCGCGTTCCATAAATTTACAAAAGGGTCCTGCCCTAGTAGTTTTACACGGAGGCCCCTAGGGTTTCCCAAATTTATGAAAAGGTCCCGCATCGGCAATTTCCAAAAAAAATCGGGGTTTCAAAGATTTACGAAGAGATCCTAGGCTGACGATTTATGTTTCTAGAATTTACAAGGTTTTCCTTGCCACTGGAGCGCTCGACCAAAATTCAGTCTACCTTTCAGCCAGTAGTACGTCCAGTTCTTTCATCTCAGTGAAGGATGCCCAAATGGAACGTTTGCAGTCAATCGTTCATGCTTGAGAGCACATATAAGCCATAAAGTGGTCATGGTACTGACAGAAGACTAGCATCAATGGTAGTAGTTCCCATGGGAACATCCCATTTCAAAAGAAGACTTTCCATTCTTTGTATAAGCAAGCACTACGTGTGGTTCCACTAGATAATTGACTGACAACCTGGTAGCTTCCGGAGTTATGCTCAAATAGCATGCCAATCTTGACCCTTAAGTCACTGGAATTTGGACATAATTATGCAAAAACATATATACTCCCGTGGGATTAAAAAACCGGATACGAGAAAAATATTGAACCCACCCCGGTGCCGGTTGTTGGCTGGTTACCGATTTTAAACGAACCAAATATCATCAAACAAAAAATTGAATGTTATAACAAAAATTTGAGCGTTCGACCGGCCGACCGATGAAGAGGGAAACAAGTTTGACACAAAATTTGAGAGGTGCTTCTATGCTCTCTTTTTTTAAAGCACACAAATATTAAAACATGAATAAAGAGTAGATGATGATTACTCGTTGTTGCTTCGTTTAGTACAATTTAGCATCACTGCCTTAGCTTTAATACTTTCATTAGCTTGCAAACAAGCATATAGTCATATTTTTTTGCTAGCATTTTAGATTTTAAATCTAGAACTTTTCAGACTCGACATTTTTTTTACTACGACTAGGAACGGGCCAGTTACCGCCGATTTTTTATCCTTGCTCCAGTGTGCATAATGGGACGTAAAAATACAGCACTCTGACCAGTAAAATGGCATGGAAAAAACAGAGATTGATTCTGGCTGTAGACAAGAATGAAGTTATTTGAGGTAGGATATACCTACTCACAAGTCACAATTCAATAGCAAACACTGAAGAGTTGTTCTACAAAATAAGAATAAAAAGGAAATGCATGCAACAGCAGACATCACATAATTCTCTAAAAAACAGCAAAAAGTTCAGAAAATATATTAAATGCTAACACTGATTTGCGTGTGCGCCGTAAAACAGGTCTTAACAAACACTACATGGAATTGAACTGAAAAATGAAAGTGTTCTTCTTGTCCCTGCCTTGTTTGACGATGAGGGCCTAATAAGGTCGCTATCTCTGTTCCAGTGCCATCTGCCGTCAGTCATCCAGGTTCAAAGCACGCAAGAGGACCCTCGAATCATGTTATTCAACAAAGCTATCAATGGAAGCAACCGGCCGTGGTCTACGCGGTACTCCTGCCCTTCTTCTCTATGCCGACGCGACTTGGAGTTGATTACAGCCTGCAAGCACGCTACGCATTTGAAACTTGATAGTATTTAAGACAGGTGTGTTCGGCCGACCTGAGATGCAATGCGTTACAAATCTTGTCTGTCTCTTGATCATCTCGGTTCGATGGGGCTAAGGCCTCGCAACTGCAGTTCCAGGGGTGCATCTTGGACTGTATGCTTCCTGCTTGCAGTGGCTTCGCTATCCAACATCCCATGCTTCACCTCCTCCATGCTCATAGCTCCACCTCCCACCACTGCCTCCAGCAACAACTCAGACCGCTCCGTGCTCCTATCGTTCAAGTCGCTCATAGCTCAGGATCCCTCCGGGGCGCTCACCTCGTGGGGCAACAGCTCACTCCACTGCTGCAGATGGCAAGGTGTGACGTGCGGAAAGCGTGGGCGCCGCCGTGGCCGCGTAGTCGGCCTCGACCTCAACTCGCTCGGGCTGGTTGGTAGGATCTCTCCTTCCATCTCCAACCTCACGTACCTCAGGAAGCTTCACTTGCCACAGAACCAGCTCAGTGGGCACATGCCACATGAACTCGGCCTTCTCGGCGATCTGAAGCATCTGAACCTGAGTATCAATTCTCTCGAGGGAGAAATTCCGACCACTCTGTCTCACTGCTCGCACCTCCAGACCATCAGTCTGTGGTACAATAACCTCCGTGGCGGCATTCCATCCAACCTTAGTCTCTGCTCAGACCTGAGAACCATTGAAGTCTTCGCTAACTATCTCGAGGGGGAGATACCCGGTGTGCTCGGTTCGCTCCAGAATCTTGAGCTCCTGAACTTGTTTGACAATAACCTCACTGGAAGCATCCCACCCGACATAGGAAACTTGAAAAACTTGTACTGGGTTGATATAAGCGATAATGGCCTTACAGGCTCCATCCCTCCTGCGATTGGCAACCTTCAGGCTTTGCAGTACATGGACTTTGGAAACAACAAGCTTTCAGGATCCATTCCAGCGTCTTTAGGCAACCTCTCCTCACTGAGTTGGTTGGTTCTAGAAAACAACAGTCTCACTGGAACCATCCCGCCATCGTTTGGTAGCCTCCCTTATCTTACCATTTTGAGTTTAGCAGGGAACAATCTTGTAGGGGACATCCCTCCATCATTAGGGAACCTTTCTTTGCTCGCCCAACTAACGTTTGCAAGAAATAGTCTTACTGGAACCATCCCTCATTCCTTCGGAAATCTTTATGGTCTGAATCTTCTCTCTCTCGCAGAGAACATGCTCACAGGCACCATTCCTCCATCCTTTGGGAATCTTGTTAATATTGTATATCTCGGTTTGCGATTCAACCATCTTATGGGGATGATCCCTCCATCGCTATTTAACCTTTCCTCTCTTCAAAAGTTGGATCTGCAAAACAACAGGTTGAGTGGAAGTTTGCCAAATTATTTTGGAGACAAGTTTCCTCGACTCCAAGGTCTTGCTTTGAACGGGAACAAATTTCATGGTCCCATTCCTTTGTCACTTTCCAACTGTTCGATGCTTGAACTAATTCAACTAGATAATAACTCCTTCTCTGGTATAATTCCTGCAAGTTTAGGAAACCTCAAGAGCTTGGTCAAATTTCGGATTGACTATAATAAATTAGAGGCAAACCAGGCTGCTGACTGGGGCTTCTTGAATGCTTTGACAAACTGCAGCCATCTGCAAGTACTGCAATTAAGTGTCAACAGGCTTAGAGGTGCGTTACCAAACTCTCTTTCTAATCTTTCTACTAGTTTAGAACACCTTGCAATTATCTACAATGAGATAGGAGGAAATATACCTGAAGGAATAGGGAGACTTGCCAATTTGATGGCACTTTACATGGGTCCTAACCTCCTCACTGGTGCCATACCTACTTCACTTGGTACACTATCAAAATTGAATAAGATATCGCTAGTTCAAAATAGACTATCAGGAAAGCTACCATTGACTCTTGGAAATCTTACTCAATTGAGTGAACTCTATCTATCTGGTAATGCGCTTACTGGGGAAATACCTTCAACCCTTGGAAAATGCCCTTTAGGTGTATTAGACCTTGCAAACAACAAACTTACAGGTAAAATACCAAAGGAGGTTTTCTCATCCAGCACATTAAGGACTTTAAGCTTCGAGAACAACATGTTAGTAGGGCCAATACCTTCAGAGATTGGTCTCTTGAGAAATTTGCAAGTTCTTGATTTCTCAAGTAACAAGCTAACCAGTGAAATTCCCATCTCCATTGGAGGATGCCAGAGCATGCAATCTCTTTATGTTAGTCAGAATCTCCTTCATGGTTCAATTCCCTCTGCAATGAACAGGTTGAGGGGTATTCAAGATCTGGACCTTTCATGCAACAACTTCTCTGGGACCATTCCAGAGTTTCTTGGCAGCATTAATGGTCTTACATATCTGAACCTCTCCTTCAACAACTTGATGGGTGAAGTTCCAGATGCTGGGGTATTTCGTAATGCAACTGCATTCTCAATTGTTGGAAACAATGGCCTGTGTGGGGGTGTTCCAAAGCTAAGATTGCCGCCATGTCCAAACCAACAAGCAAGGAAGGAGCATAAATTCTCAAAGCTAGCAGTAGTCATGTCAGTGACCACAACAATTTTGGTTCTTATTGTCATTATATCTTTGCTTGCCATTCGATATCAGAAACATAGATCCAACAGAGGACAATCAGATTCCACAGCTGCCAGGAATCAACTACCAAGAGTTTCTTATACAGAACTATCTAGAGCAACAAATGGGTTCTCTTCTGCAAATCTTATTGGTGAGGGAAGATTTGCTTCAGTGTATTTGGGAAATATGAGCTTCGATCAATATAGTGTTGTTGCAGTCAAGACACTCAAGCTCCAGGAGAGGGGAGCATCTCACAGTTTTCTTGCAGAAAGTAACGCCTTGAGATATCTTCGGCATAGGAATCTTGTGAAGATCTTAACAGCCTGCTCAACTATTGATCCTAGAGGCCATGATTTTAAAGCTCTAATCTTTGAGTTTCTACCAAATGGAAGCCTTGACAAATGGTTGCATATTAACATAGATGAGCGTGGTTACCCTTACCAAGGAGCCCTAAACCTTTGCCAAAGGCTAAGCATTGCCATTGATGTAGGATCGGCGGTAGAGTATCTTCATGATTACAAGCCAATGCCAATAGTTCATTGTGATCTTAAGCCAAGCAACATTCTTCTAGACAGTGACATGGTGGCGCATGTGAGTGATTTTGGACTAGCGAGGTTCATAAATCAAGAAGACAACAATTCTTCTCAAGTATCATCCAGCTGGACCGCATTTAGAGGGACCGTTGGATATGCCGCTCCAGGTGCACATTTATCACTTGCCAAATTTTTACTTCTTATATTCTCAACATTTATACTTCTTATATTTTGCCCTCGTGAAATATGAGTCATTTGTGATAATTTGCATATGATCCGCTCTGGCATTAACCCATTGAGTTATGCTTGTGCTGCAATCACTTTTTCAGAATACGGAATTGGCAATGAAGTTACTACTCATGGAGATGTTTATAGTTATGGGATACTTGTACTAGAAATGTTTACTGGAAGAAGTCCTACAGAAGAGGATTTTGCAGAGGATTTCAACCTTCACGGTTTTGTGGAGGCAGAACTGCCTGATCATGTTGTGAACATTGTTGACCCGATTCTCATGCCAACAAGGGAGGACACAGAGAGGGATCAAAACTCACTCATGCACAAGGAAGCAACGCTTTCATGCCTAACCTCCATTCTGAGGGTCGGTGTCCTCTGTTCGAAACAACTACCTGAAGAACGGATGCAAATACGAGATGCAGTGAGAGAACTTTACACAGTCAAAGAAAAGTTCTATCCATCAAGAACCAATGCAGGCAGAAGGGAAAGTCGAATGCCAGAAATAGCACAGGAGCAAGCGGAGTAAATGTAGCCATTGACAGAATCACATGATATCAAGCTCATCAACGTGTAGCAAAATAATTTTATAAATAAACGGGCTAAGGATGCAGTTACCCAAGTCTTATCTCTTAATATCTTTCTAGCTTACACAGAGCAAACTTCACTTCATATGTATAATGTGCAAGGCATATAAGTATTATCTTGTTGATAACACATAACAGCAGATTTTCATTTCCCCTGATAACACCATATTTGTATCTCAAGTTCAAAGATGCTAAGAAAAGTGTTCAGTAATTATTCGCGCTAAAAACGTGAAGCAGGGTTCCTAGCTTCGAACATACAAGACAAACACCGAGTTTACAGAGCGTGCCAGTCAATTTGACCTGTAATTGACAAGGTAAAGTTTGTAAATTAAGCAAAACTGATAAATCGATGCTTATCGGCTTAACACTAGTCGGCTAAAAGCCGATTAGGAAATAACTAGATCAACCAATTACGGCTAATCCGAGGTCAAGGCAAAATCGGCTTTGAGAGGCGATGCACAACAACACAAAGCAGATCGAACCTGGGTGAAATCGGTCAAGATCAACAATCAGCGATGCGCAACTTTATTGATCTCGTCGACTTACAGAGGGATGATTGTAAAACTAAAACGACGAAAAGAACTGTAAAAAGTAGATGTGTGTGTGGTGTTGGATTGGGTTTTTTTTGCTGCCTTCAAGTCCATCTATTTTATACGCCCCAACCGATCCGAGTCCTGTACTGACATGGTAACCAGATTCGTATCGGCTTTGATCCGATTCCTTGCCGTTTTGAAGATGTCCTTGTTGGTTACGCCCTTTATCAGATCTTTCCGTTCCTGTGCATGCCGAATGTTGGTGCAAACAGTAATCTATGTAAGTGCATCCACATGGTACATGGCAACCCAAAAATAGATTTAACCAGCAGTACCAAATATAAAAAGCTACGCGATGGTACCTGACGATGCATTGGAGTGTTAGAACCAGAGGCCCCGCACATTATACCGATTCTTTTCCGTGGGTTGTTGGGTGTGGGGTGGATGTAATCAATCACGGCTGCCAATCCAAATACTTCGCGGTCTTCATCACAACGACCACAGACTCCGCAAGTGGGCAGCGCGCTTGCGACGACGGCACAGTTCGTCAAGAACCTGTCTTGTATCAGCAACCTAACCAAATCCTAGCGGTAAACGCAGCAAACTCCGGGCTCCGGCGGCCGCAACAGTCCGGCAATGGGGTCTTTGGCATTTCGCCGAACATCTCGCGTGCGCCCTCAAAAGAGGCACGCAGGGTGGGCGGCGCGCGCTGAACTGCCGCGCACGGCATGACCCAGCAAAATATTTGAATTTGTCACGCCGGGATTCCACTGGAGATTCATGTAGGCGTGCGCGGACGATGTCCATAGCGGCAACTCTAGCGACAGAAGACGGACACCCATTGGCAATGCGGCAAGACGGCGGTTTGCCATTTAACACTGATTAGCTAAGCTGTTGCGGTTCATCCGTTTCCAAACCATGGTTCTGGGTAAAGATTGGAATTTCGTTTTTTTTTTTTTTTTTTTTTTAAAAAAAAAACGGCACCCATCGAAATTCGATTCTCCTCCAAGCTAGCGATTTCTTTTTATGATTTTGGAATGATTTTCTATTAAGTTTTTAATTGTAGTTTAGGGTCGTTTCTGGAAATTTTAGAGCTTTCAAATAAACTCCAAAGTTTATGAAAATGTTTGTGGGTATTTCTGAGATAGTATTCATAGTTCTGTAAAAATTTTAGAACTTGAGAAGCACCATGATTTTGTTAAAAATTATTTTAGTGTTTCAGTTTTAATTGAATATGCAGTATTAGATTTTCCAAAAAAAAATTTAGCAAATTACTTCAACAATTCATGAAATATTTCAGAGGCATCCTCCAGACCATTTGAGATTTAATCAAAATATTTCCAGATTTTATACTGATTTAAATTTGTAGTTTGAAAATCAGAACCAATAACTAGGTTATTAAAAATTATTTTATCTAAATACGAAAATTCCAGAAAAGCCAGAAATTTTTTGAAAATTCATAATAAACTCATAAAAATAACTTGGCAGCTTCATGCTTAAATTTTGGTGTAAATCTGGGATGTTACACTTGTAAGGATAATTATGCGTCTAAATTTCAGAGAAGTCGGTATGTCAACGAGCAAGAGCTACCTTCCCCGGCGACTCGAAGAATCACCCGCGCGCGTTCGCATCTTTTTTCAGAAGAAGGCGTGCGTTCGTATCATGCAAGTACCATAGCCTTAATTGGCGGTTTTTAAGTGTTCTTCCGATGGCCGGGTCAATGCAATGCATGCAGAGGTTGTTTTCACTTTGCATCTCACTCAGTAATCAGTATCGATGTGCTCTCTCTCTCTAGCACGGAGAGAGATTCTCTTTGGGGCTACCATCTCTCTCACGTATCCATGTGCCGACTAGCAAGTAGCGACTCTTTTATTTGAAAACGGAACAAGTACGGTCCTGTTCCAATGCATATTACACCTCATTTGAACAGCCATATTCCAAGCGACTCAATTGCAATTTGCGAGTCGTCTCCCTGATTACAACTTGCCACTCTATAATATTGCACAACTAGACCCCGACGACTGCTTCCAAAAGATTCAAACAGCACTAGAAAATAAAGTGAGCAGGTAGCAGCAAATATTGGACCACAGATCGGTATGCCATTTAGGGCAGTTAGCTAGCGTCGCACCACACTAAGGCCATGTTTGGCAGAGCTTCAGATCCCAGCTCCACCTCAAAGCTAAAACTTGTAAGCTGAAATAAAGTGATTTAAATTTATAAATTTATTTTAAAATGTAAACAAGATAACCCATCCAGTGTTCAAGAAAGCGCTAGGCGCTAGTCGGGCGGTGAGGTAGGGCCTAGCGCCTCGACGGATTAATCGGGGATTAATCGGATCTAGGCGGTCAGTCCTAGGCGGTCGGATAAAATAGAATATAGTAGATATGTAGGATGTAAAGAACCAAATAACTAAGGTCAGTCCTAGGCGGTCGGAAGGTGGGGAGAGACAGAGAGAGCGAGAGGGGGGAGAGGCAGAGAGATCGGGAGAGGGAGGAGAGGCAGATAGATCGGGAGAGGGGGAGAGACAGAGAGAGACCAGAGAGTGGGGAGAGCAGAGAGAGATTGGAAGAGGGGGAGAAGCAGAGAGAGCGAGAGGGGGGAGAGGCAGAGAGATCGGGAGAGGGAGGAGAGCAGAGAGATCGGGAGAGGGAGGAGAGGCGGCAGAGGGTGAGGGAGAGGCAGCAGAGAGAGATAGAGAGATCAAGGGGGGGGGAGCAGGGGAGGGAGAGGCGGCGGAGGGGGCGGAGCAGGGGAGTGACCTGTGCGGTGACGGCTTGGGGACGGCGACGACGATGGCTTCGCGACGACCGGCGGAGAGGCGGCGGGAGGCTAGGTCTTCCCCGCGCCCGTGTCTCCACTCTCCACCGAAGGTTCTCCCGTGCACCGAGTCTCTAGGGTTAGCTCTTATTCTCCTTTGGCGCTGGCTCCATCCCGAAGTCGGTCGCCGCCTACTGGCCCGTTCCATGACGCCGAATACCGCCGCGCCTAACCCCGCCGTCCGCCTGCGACCCGCCTGCGACCCGCCTAGGCGGCGGAACCGCCTAGAGGCCCGCCGAGGTCGGAATCGCGGCGGCCGGTGCCCGCCGACCGCCTAGGCGGCGCCTTTGTCCGACTTTTTGAACTGGGAACCCATCTAAATATTCTTATAAAGTGTTTGGCAGAGCTCCAGCTCCAGCAAATTCTTGGAGTTGGTGGAGCTGGAGCTGGAGCTGGAGCTGTGGGTATATTAAGAGTGTTTAAGTGGGTCATCTTGTTTACATTTTAGAATAAAATTATAAAGTTAAGTCACTTTATTTTAGTCTACAAGTTTCAGCTCTGAGGTGGAACTGGGATCTGGAGAGCTCTGGCTCTATTTTTTCAGCTCTGCTCCACAACTCCAGTGTAGAGCAGCTTCACTGCAGAACTAGAGTTGGAGTTGTGGTGTTTGGCCATGAGGTTAGCTCCAGATCATAAAATAATGATGAATGGTCAAAATTACCCTTTTACTTAATCCTATCATTAATTTAGCTAACTTTGGAATGGTCACGTCTCTGCCTTCCGCATGGTTTTGGCGGGCTGCGTACGTGGTCGCAAGATGGGCACCTTATCCGTGTATCAAGTCGCTCACAAGATTCGAAGCAAACTAACGAGCTAGCAGTTTAGCACAGCCACAATACTCCTCCAAATACATATATATATACTAGTTACATGCCCGTGCGTTGCTACGAAAAACAAAATTGATAACGAAAAATAAAGATTAAAAAAAATTATTTTACAAGATCAAACATCGCTTCGTTTTTTGCGAAAGCTGGCTAATTAAAGCAACGCTTCGTTTTTTGCATAAGGCAATTAAGCAGGGCAATTAAGTATGGCAATTAAGCAGGGCAATTAATGACGTTGGTAGAACTCACCACTGCCACCAACTCCTGCTTTATAATAGTAGAGATACGCTCTCTGGAATTCAATTTTATTATTTTTAAAACACATCTATATTTTTGAAATGGTTCCATCAAAGAATATATAGGAAAAAATAAGATTAATCCCAGAATGTTCAAAAGCCAATTAATAGGCTAACATAACCACGATTCCAGAATGTTCAAAAGCTCGTACAGAAGCACTGGAATTCCTTTTTTATTATTTTTGCAACACTTATTTATTTTTGAAATGGATCCATCAAAGAACATATAGGGAAAAATAAGATTAATTATATGAAAGTGCAATAGCAGTTGCCAATTAATTCTATGTTAGGAAAGATACAAGGTTGTTTTACAACATAAATTCAGTAAACCGTGGAACATGCCCATGGCGTTGGTCTCTGGAAAAACTCCCTCCACACACGAGGGCCAATTGCAGAAAAATGAATAGTACAGTAAAAACTCCCTCCACACACGAGGGCCAATTGCAGAAAAATGAATAGTACAGTAAGGACTAATGCTAGATGGCTGTTTGGAGGAGATGGCGGTAGCAGTAATGCAAGGCTGGAGCACAGTGAGGCTGCTAATGGAGACAGAGGCTGATAATGAAGACATCTTGATCTTCTATTTCCACAAGGTACCTACAAATAATCACACATGCTCATCATTAATCACCCTTGCCACACCACATGGTAATGCCAAAAATATGACACACAAGATGTATATATTATGGCCTTTTCTCAGAAATAACGGTAGGAGCTTCCTTCAAAAGATTCATTAAAGGCTCTTTGCTAGAAATCCAACTTTTAATGATAGAACACAATCTTGACACAACGAATTTTATGAATTCAAATTCAATTGTATTTATACAGATTTTCAAGTGAACATGAATCATGAATAATGGTTATTGAATTGCATAGCTTAAATGCGTAGGGATGTGTATCTATATACTATACTACACAAATATGACCCTAAATCAAAATTCCATGGAATATGGGTGCAGCAGTATTAGTGAAGTTTGGATCGACCTCATAATCCTGATTAGGTCCCATGGTCCAAATGAATACTAGCCTACACAATAGTGCAATTGGAATAGTGACTGCTAGGCTAATACACCGAATTTTTCTCATCACTCTGCGACTGCACTGACTGTTTTTTCCAGATCAAACAGGTGCAACAAAATTCACCTAAGTTACATTGTATAAGAGTGCAACCTAGGGCGTTTCGAAAATAAACTTCACAACAAATTGCCCCATCTTAACACTCTAATTTCAACACTGAATTGGATATGAGTCTCATCTTCGGTTAGGAGTCTCATCTTCAAACGCAGCTAATCTAGCACCTCAAGTTGGAATCTGTCACTATTTGTAATACCTTTAGAACAAAGCAAGGAGACAACAATACCTCAAGTTGGAGGGGCGGCGACGGCGGTGCTGAGAGGAGGGTCGCTAGCGGCCTCGCTGGGAGGAGGGCGGCGGACGAGCGCAGCCACTTGGGAGGAGGTGCGGCGGCCGAGCGCAGGCGCAGGGAGGAGGTTCGGCGGCCGAGCTCAGCCGCTGGGAGGAGGGGCGGCGGTCGAGCGCAGGCGCAGGGAGGAGGGGCGACGGTCGAGCGCACGCGCAGGGAGGGGGGGCGGCCGAGCGCAGGAGCTAGGAGGAGGGGCGGCGGCGAGCACAAGTGATGGAGGGGCGCCGCTAGGGCGCGTGCGAGGAGGGGCCTGGTCAGGGCATCGGGTGGATCGGGAGGGGGTGGGGAATTGTCAGGGGTATTACCCCTGTGGCAAAGGTGGGTAATTTCTCCTCAACTCCATGCCTACTCTGAAAAAACGCATCCGCGGAGCACCTTTTCCCTTGCTCCAAAAAAATATACTAGAACTCTGCCTGCTCCACGGAGTTGCCTGCTCCGTGGTTTTGTGGAGTTGGGGTGTTTGGCAGGGCTCCACCTAGATCCGGGATGGAGTTGGGAGCTGGAGCTCTGCCAAACAGGGCCTTAATATATCCACAGCTCCAGCTCCATAAATTTAGTGAAGCTAGGAATACCCAGCTCCACCAACTCTAAGATTTTAGTGGAGCTAAAGCTCTGCCAAACACCCCTTAAACATCCTCTTGCAAAGCTGAGCTTTGATCTCCATACCTGTAACTAATAGCATAGCCTCTTTGAGTGCTGTTGTTATACTCTGATATTCCTTTTTATACAGAACAGCTTCGGATCGGATTAAAATTTTGTGAGATACGGTACGAGCGTGCACAATCTCAATAACGAATAAGATAAATATCGTATAGAGAACCAATATAACAGTTTTGAAGCAACCAAGACGAAAAAGGAAAATTTCGACGAAGGCGACGTTAATTCTCTAAGCAAAACCTCAAAAAAAGTACAAGAAATTGTTGCTATCCAGAGGAAGTTCAACAGGAAGGACTTGATCAAGCCCAAGCCCGGGTCATACGTCACGAGGCTCACGCGTTTCGCCAACGCCATCCCGTGCAGGCCCGGCAAGCCATGCTAGGGCGGCCAGCGCAGTAGCCAACCGGAGCCGATTTCTTCCAAATCTTTCATAATTTTATTAGATTCGCTCTACCTAAGTTCGTAAATGTATTAGGCTTTTGAAGACATCCGTGGGGTTCAAATTTATCAAATGATCCATCTACGTAAAGCACTCAAATTAAAGGTGCTTGGCTTGGCAGCGGTTAAAAAAGCACGCAAGCGACAGATTTCTCGGATCGTTTGGCTTAAAGAAGGAGATGAGAACACATGTTTCTTCCATCTACAGGCTAATGGACGGCGTCGAAAAAAATTTCATCCAGTCTCTAAAAACCGGCCAGGACATCATTATTCTCCATGAGGATAAGGAACGAGTGCTGTTCCAACATTTTTCATCGTTAATTGGGAAAAAAGATGACAGCCCTAAAGTCATCAATTGAACATGCCTAAACCTTCCTAGGTACAATGTTTTTGACCTTGACATGTAGTTCACAGAGCAAGAGGTACTATAGGCAATCCGACAGCTGCCTATGGAAAAAGCTCCAGGCCCGGATGGGTTCTTCGGCATATTCTATAAGCACTGCTGGGATATCATCAAGCATGTCATCATGATTGCCCTCAGTTCTGTCCGAAATTGTGCAGTAGGGGCATTCGGACTGCTTGATACAAGTTTGATTTCCTTAATCCCAAAAAAGGAATGTTCAAGCAGTGCGGGAGATTATCGACCAATAAAGCCCCATTCGCTCCATCTCGGCAAGTTCACCAATTTAGCTTGTTAATTAGTCACTTAATTAATCACTTTACTCATTTAATCAGGCCACCAATTTAGCACATTGATTAATCACTTTACTCATTTAATTATTTAATTAAGTCACTAATTAAGTGACTTTGCTTAATTGAGTGGCTAATTAAGCCACTACCGAGGTACCACACCAAGCATCTCCTTGCCGAGCTACCTATTACCGTGATTGAACATGCTGCCAAGGTATGGAAGTATGGAAAGTGATACATATCGCCGGCCGCATTTTTCGCGATTGAGGAGTGGGTCATTTTTGTAAATTTATTCCTAAGAAGGCTAGATTTAAAAAACAAAGTGTGTGAGGACGAAAAAGATAACAAATTTTGGGAAATTTTGGGGAAAGAAGAAGGCAACTCATGGGTGAGTGGGCCCACGACCCACGTGTTCATTGCAATGAGCGCCATGTAGGGTTGACAATTTTGAAATAGCAAAAATTGTACGGAATTCAAAATTTAAAAATCATAAATATTGAGCCAAAACTCGATTGAAAATCATAGAGTTTCATAATCAAGATTTTTTGAAAAAAAATTCAAAAATCGATGATTTTTATGGAAAATCAATAGACTAGTTGAACTTTTTTGGCAGTTGATTTTTTGAGCGATTTTCATCGAGCGATTTCCGACCGGTTTATGTCGCATGATTTTTTTTTTGAATTTTTTGAATTTTTAAATTTTTCTGAATTGGATCAGTTTATTGAGCGGTTTTAGAAGCCAGACCGCGTCGATATGACCGAAAAACACAAAAATCAAGCATTTTCCTCGATTTTTTGAACCCTGACGCCATGACATAGTGTTTTCTATGCATCTTATAACTTGGCGAAATGTAGTTGTGTGGTTAAGAACAACCTAGAATGTTTGCACGATATACTATGATTCTAATGGTGAGACAATCACGCAAGTAATTAGAAGCACTCTTGTTCGAGCCATGGATAAAGAAAATCAGCAGTAACCGGCTTGTCACCAGTGGTTAGTGGTCGTACAAGTCCGACCGTAAAAAATATCGGTAAATTTTAAATTAAAATGCTAGTAACAAATGTTACTATATACTTGTTTATAAATTAATAAAAACATTATAGCTAAGAAAATGAAAAAAATCTTTATTATTTAAAAAGAAGATAGCGGCAGCGGTGGTGGTTTGTCACACCTCCAAGCCCCAACTCCCCCTTCAACAACCTCCCTAAATAATCTAAAATAAAAAAATAGAAAAAACAATAATTTAGCAACATGCAAATTCTACCTCCCTAAAAATTCTATTACATCAAGGGTGAGTACATTCGTACTCAGAAAGACTTATAGTGTATCATAATTATAAATAAATGCTTGGTTATATCAAAAGATATGACTATCTTACCATGTTCTTTTGTATAAAGCGATATTCAATCATAAATAACAGATAGTAGATTATAAACGGAATTTGTAAAAAGTTGATGATAAGTATTTAAATAACAGGCACATATATGCAGCATAAATATCAGCAACTCACAATCCTTCATGATTGTGAATAACGATCTATTCTCTACCACACTTGGTATAACATCTGAAATATGGCTACTTGTAATTTGTCCAATTCAACCCTTTTTATTGAAACAGAAAATCTAATTATTATCAAAGCATCAAGTCTCTCATAACCATAAGCATGGCTTTTCGAAAAGGTTTACACTTTACATAAGAGTATAGCTTTACCCATAAGACATAACCAACTGTTGTTGTCATTTTTTACACACTTCCTTTGGTGTATGTGTGCCTGAGGGATCATGACAAGAATCGTTACATCGTATAAATCTAACTTTGCACTATTCCGGTGATATTTGACCCTTGCTATGTCGGTGGAAGTAACATTCACACACAGTAACCATAACAATACATCTATGTCATTCACATAGTAATCATGACAATCCATCCATATCATAACCATTTTACCCATAGCAAGTCATATAACATTGTATCGGCAAGTGTTATTCCTAACACCTCGGTGAGGACACCCCTTCGACCAAGCCTACTGTGCCAAATAGGCAAAGCAGTTTTCACCAAAATACGCTTCCTTGATGGCGAATATGGGTTCCAAGCCAGCACTATCTTTTTAGGATTTTGGAATGATTTTCTATTAAGTTTTTAATTGCAGTTTGAGGTTTATGGAAATTTTAGAGGTTTCAAATAAACTCTAAAGTTTATGAAAATTTTTGTGGGTATTCCTGAGATATTATGCATAGTTCTGTGAAATTTTTAGAACTTGAGAAGTAACATGATTTTCTTAAAAAAAAATTTTAGTGTTTCAGTTTTAATTGAATATGAAGTATTAGATTTTCCAAAAAAATAGCAAATTACTTCCAAAATTCATGAAATATTTCAGAGGCATCCTCCAGATCATTTGAGATTAATTAAAATATTTCCAGATTTTATAATGATCTAAATTTGAAGTTTAAAAATCAGAACCAATGACTAGGTTATTGAAAATTATTTTATTTAAATACTAAAATTTCAGAAAAGCCAGAAAATTTCTTAAAATTCATAATAAACTTAAAAAAAATAACTTGGCAACTTCATGCTTAAATTTTGGTGTAAATCCGGGATGTTACACTTGTAAGGATCGATAATTATATATGCGTCTAAATTTCAGAGAACTCAGTATGTCAACGAGCAAGAGCTACGTATACCTTCCCCGGCGACTCGAAGAATCACCCGCGTGCGCGCGTTCGTATCTTTTTTCAGAAGAAGGCGTGCGTTCGTATCATGCAAGTACCATATAGTCCATAGCTTTGGCGGTTTTTACGAGTTCTTCTGATAGCCGGGTCAATGCAATGCATGCAGAGGTTGTTTTCACTTTGCATCTCAGTACGTATCTCACTATCTGTATCGATGTGCTCTCTTCAGCACGGGGAGAGATTCTCTTTGGGGCTACCATCTCTCTCACGTATCCATGTGCCGACTAGCAAGTAGCGACTCTTTTATTTGAAAACGGAACAAGTACGGTCCTGTTCCAATGCATATTACACCTCATTTGAACAGCCATATTCCAAGCGACTCAATTGCAATTTGCGAGTCGTCTCCCTGATTACAACTTGCCACTCTATAATATTGCACAACTAGACCCCGACGACTGCTTCCAAAAGATTCAAGCAGCACTAGAAAATAAAGTGAGCAGGTAGCAGCAAATATTGGACCACAGATCGGTATGCCATTTAGGGCAGTTAGCTAGCGTCGCACCACACTTTAAATATCCTCTTGCAAAGCTGAGCTTTCATCTCCATACCTGTAACTAATAGCATAGCCTCTTTGAGTGCTGTTGTTATACTCTGATATTCCTTTTTATACAGAACAGCTTCGGATCGGATTAAAATTTTGTGAGATGCGGTACGAGCGTGCACAATCTCAATAACGAATAAGATAAATATCGTATAGAGAACCAATATAACAGTTTTGAAGCAACCAAGACGAAAAAGGAAAATTTCGACGAAGGCGACGGTAAATTCTCTAAGCAAAACCTCAAAAAAAGTACAAGAAATTGTTGCTATCTCACAACTCTCTCGAACATTTTAGGACCCTTGGATTCTTACCCTACACAAAATCTAGTGCTAAAGAATAATCCAGCCTCTAATCCTCTTGTACTCCTTTTGTTTTGGATGAATTGGTCCGTGGCTTATTGGTTACTTGGATTCTCCATGACCACCCTATGGGTTAATATAGCATACTTAGTTCTCCTCCAAAGCAAGTAGGAATCATAATAAGCTAGCATACATTTTTAAATCCTAAAAAACTAGGGATGAATCACCATACGTAACATTTGTCTTGCTCCGCATTCCTCCACCACCGGACCGATAACTCCTCTGCTTTCTAGAGCCGTGCCGCTAGGTGTGGGCACTATTTAACCGAAACCGAACTGAATTAACCGAAAAATTATTTTTTTTTTCGATTTTCGGTTGTCGGTTCGGTTTTTGTTTTGACGCTGTTCGATTTTTGGTACTCTGTTCGGTTTTTGAATATCGGCATCTGAACAAACCGAAGCCCAAACATGTCACGAGAGCAATACACCAAGTTGCAGTCGCTAATACCGCAACATAGCACAACCGCACAAAAATCCCCCGACTCCTCACTCCAGCCCTAGATGAGATCGAATAGGCCATTCGATGCCGCATCTATTAAGAAATGGAGCATCACAGATTGTTTGAATTACTGGCATTGACTCAATGCCTAGCATTCTGAAATCTGAATTTCGGTTTATCGAAAAGCCGAATTGACCGAACCAAATTTGTTCGGTTAATTCGGTTCAGTTTTCGAATTTGGTTCGGTTGGTTCAATTTCCAAAAGCCAAAATTAATTTAAAATAAAAAAAACCGAATGCCGCCGCTGCCGGATGACCTTGCCTCTGTCTTCCTAAGGTGCTCGGCCAAATTGTGTAGATGGGAGCTGGAGATAGAATTCAGGCCGAAGACTACTCTCATTTTAGGCTCCAATTCCTGTTTTATTGCTGGTGACGAGTAGCCAGAGCAAGAGCGGGAGCTGGGCCCAACAGGACTTGTGCATCAAATTTCAATAGAGTACATCTTATTTGACTTAATAGATAGCAACAACATGGGAAATTAATGTGTACAATCCAAGAATGGGTTCAATTCGCTAAGATGCACGTATGGAAAATTTGTTTGCAATAATAACTTTGCAAAACACACATAACATTTGTATATAAGCAACATGATACGAACAACCTTTTATTTGGAATTTAAAATTTGATTTCCAACTGGGACGCTAGCGCGTAGATGCTTGGCGACTCATCTTCTTCCGTAAGAGAAGTACGGTGTTTACAGTTGGTCTCGTTGGTGCCCGGCGATGGCCTCTCCGTGACAGCGTTGAGCTACGGGTTTCTCAGGGTTGCGTCGACCCGGACCCTCAACAATTATGGGCTTCTTAGGGTCGTGCTCGTGCTGATCTGCAGCACCTGGTCCTGGAGTAACTAGTTAAGAGGAAATCAATAGCAAACAAAAGAGAGCTGCACCTGCACGCATGCAGTAAATAATACTAGAGAAGCATTTGTGCGGGGTATCTACCACATGAAGCGGATGGAGGCTGAACGGCCGGAGCAGCTGGAGCACCGCCGCCTGGAGGATTAACGGCCGGAGGATCGCCGCATGGAGCTGCAGGCGGAACGGCGGAGGCGGAGCTGTCAGCAAGTGCCATTCGCTCTAGGCGGAGCACGAGTTGATCACTGATGAATGCCTCCACACTAGTCCCTTGTAAGGGTATTTATGCTTTTAGATACGAGAGATCTCACCGTCTGTATCTACGTTCCCCGGCGACTGGAAGCATCACATGTGCTCATATTTTTATTTCTACTACGAATCACATGCGTTTTCTACTAGTCAAGTGCACGTGCGTTGTAACGAAAATATATATTTTTAGCCATATAATCAAATCATGTCATATATTTACAAAAGATAAAATTGCACTCGAGAGTGAGAAGTGGGTAATGACGAAAAGAGAAAGATACAATTGGTTTTCTCTTTATCCCGTGGTCTATATGTCAGCGTGCTATTTTTTTAGAAAGGATGACAGGAAGGACGGACGACCACCACGGGTATATTTATATATCTTTATTTCTATTCGGAGAGGCGTGCTTTCATACTATGCACGTGCTCTGCCGCTGGCTGGCTCAATGCAACATACCTAACGAAGCGGGACACGTGGCGTCAATCCGCATGGTGTTGCACAGGTCATGATATACAACACCGTTGCATAGAATTTATTTCCAGAGGTTTGGTGTCTATCTCAGTCTGAAACTTGAGGTGTCAACTATCTTAGGGTCAAAATTCAGGTTCAGAAGGATGAAACTAACATTTAAAGGTTGTCTGGTCCTGGTTCTTTGGTCGACTTTGTGAATTATTTTTTCCAATTTTTACCGATATGGGTTCTAAATTTTTAGTATTCTGTTAAGATAAACTTTAATAAATAAAATAATAATTATTATTAAAAGGAATAATTTGATATATGCCACTCCTCAATCTGAAAATTCGATAGCATGTGTAAAAAATGCCACTCAATGGCATGATTTTCAACATGCCATCGAATTTCCAATTCCTAGAGTGGCAAATATCCAAATGCCCCTTAAAATTTCAACGCTACCCTCTCGCATTTTAGTATTCTGTTAAGATAAACTTTAATAAATAAAATAATAATTATTATTAAAAGGAATAATTTGATATATGCCACTCCTCAATCTGAAAATTCGATAGCATGTGTAAAAAATGCCACTCAATGGCATGATTTTCAACATGCCATCGAATTTCCAATTCCTAGAGTGGCAAATATCCAAATGCCCCTTAAAATTTCAACGCTACCCTCTCGCACGTCTCCACATGCCGTTCAAGGCGCGGCAAGTAGCAACTAACAACTACTACTATTTTACTCATTATTTTGTTTTACTTGCCATCCTAGAGTGCATGCAATTAATATTGTAAAACTTTAACCGTTAATATACACTAGTGGTCATGCACCTCAGTCCCCATTGTGATGAATAAATCTATCTTCTAGGAAAAGTATGAAAGAGTAATCTATATATCTACAAACAACCGGTAAGATTAAAGGTCCCTCCTTTGCTTTGGAGAGCTAGAAAATCCCACAATAAACCTTAAATTAGAAGAAGAAAAATCCCTAGAAATTTTCTAATTAATTAAGATAAAAATAAAAGAAAAACATATAAACACATCTCAAAAAATAAAGATCTTACCCGTCCATTAGATGGCCCACTTATGACGGCTAGGATGTCTCACTAATAACTATGGTGGTCTTACCATATTTCATCACTCTTGTAGGCATTAGGTAATAGGCCAATTATTGTTTTAGGACTGTACAAAGTAGATGGTACTGTTGAAGGACTCTCAAGTTCCTAACTTCCTACAGAGAGAAAGATTCCTGTAGGAAAAGTAAGGATGGAAATAACCAGGTCACTTGTAGGGGTGGCAATAAGGACCCGTTCTCCGATCTCCGGCGGGGTGGCAATAACCGGGTCACTTGTAGGGGTGGCAATAGGGGCCCTTACTGGAGATGCTCTTAGGGGACGAGTATGGAAAGAAATTGTCCCCCGCGGATATGCAAACGGGGAAAATTATTCCCTGTCGGGGATGACGGGGACGGGGATGGGGAATTTTTTTTTTCCCGCGGGGACCCGTTTGGGGATCCGAATTTAGTTTAGTTTAATTTAGTTGTTAGATTGCAAACATATTCTTTAGCCCATCATATTCACATTTTCATAAACGGGACAACATAATCTTCAATGAATACATGCATTCTTTTTTCCTTGCCTGTTGATATGATTTTAGAGTTAAAATGGCTATAAGAGCTCTTTTCTTGTGTGAAATTGAAATTTTCATGGGAATGGGTCCCCGACAGACCCCGATATCCGAACGGGGATGGGGACGGGGGGTTTTCTCCCCCGAGATGGGGAACAGGGACGGGAAAAATTTCAAGTCGGGGGAACGGGGATGGGGAGGTACTCCCCGGCCGGAAATACCCCTGTTGCCACCCCTAGTCACTTGAAGTCCAATAGAGGAAAAGTCAGGAAGAACCGAAGTAGCTAGCCTGGCATACTCATCCGGCCTCCTAGCAGAACGGGTAGACGGGCGTGGCCGGCCGGCTGCAGCCAGAGGGAAGATCGGCATCATCCGGTGACCCGGATCAATGGGGATCAACAGCTGTTGTGCTGGGATCAACGTGGGAACGAACACCGGCCGCTGTGGCAACCGGAACAAAAAAGGAGGCGCCGATCAGTGGTCGCGGCAACAGAGATTGACGCACGAACAGCGACGAGCGGCTATGGCAAACAACCAGCCAGGATCGGAGCGACGGCGACCAACCATCTAGTGATGATGTGCTGCGAACATTGACTGGCTGGAGTTGGCAGTGGTGATTTAGGATATACGTAGACGTGTGTATCGCGTCAAATGCAGCATGTATGCAATAGTGGTTTAAGCCAATTTACAGGGTGGTGTTTACTGTTTGGTCTTCCCTATCTCCTCTCCTTGTGCTCATCCATGCATGGTAATAGATTATTTTGCACTAGACCACGTATTTTACATTACTAATTAGAAAATTATCTCATGAACCAAAGAGAAAAAACCTAGACCCAAGTTATAACGGTACAGATTAAAAGAAAGGGAATTTTAGACTACACCCACTTTATCTGGTATGATAGGACGGTTGATATTAATATTACCTCTTTTTACGTAATAGGTTGATAATATTATATGAAGGCTGATAATGACTTTTTACACTGTATAGAAAAAGAAATAAAAGATAGCATTAAAATGTATCAATTAAAGTGAAATTCTATACAGGGAAAACTATATTGATGCTAATTAATGGTGATTATATGTTCCAAATAGCATCATTGAACTGTTTTCCATTTCAAATTATTTCTGCCATCACATTACAAATTTACATTTAGTTATTCTTTTTCTGAATTTGGATGTGCCATTATAAAGTATTAAATTATGTGCAATTCTAAAATGCGATGTTAAAATCTGAAATTATCACTCAAATATACCTCTGGTTTTTAAATATTAGTTGCCTTTACATTTGAATCACTATGGTTGGGCCTGTTCAAATTTAAAAGTATGATGCTATCTTTTGACATAAATAAAGCGTACACACCCAGAATATATATATGGTTTATGAAAGTAAATTGCCATAATTACTAACATTTTCATGGGCCAAAAGTAACCTTGACCAACCAATGGTTGAGATTCAATTCACCTTTTACCCTTAAAGAGGTTAGAGGTTAGTATAAAACTACACGAGAGACACTCACACTTTAGAAAAAAAAAAAGGGTCTTTTTTTCATAATTTTTATAAACTTAATAACAAAAACATTAAAAAAATTAAAAGTTATAAAGTATAGCCGCGCAAATTTCGTGGGCCACTCCTGCTAGTTCAATTAACTGGTCCTATGTCCCCTGCAAACAACAAAGAAAACAGATCAATTGCACTAGCTTGCAATTCATCTCTAGAATCTGTACTGTAGCTGGAATCAACAAATCCTTTGCCTGGTCTTGATGCAATTGGCCCTTTTCTGCCTCCCTTGATCTGAATTTCTAAACTAGCCTACCCAGCATGAGCCTGCCTACTGTATGCATAGTGCTGTGCCTGGCTGGGCTGGCTAGAGTCAACCAGAAAAGACGCCATGCTTTTTCTTGGTCTTGCATGAGCAACAAGTCCACTTACAGGATGGTAAAGTTCATTGTTCTACTCATTGTTCCGCTATATTTTTCATTTTGACAAAATTATGTTTACACATAGTAAGAGAATCTCGCGTACTCCAAAATAAGCAGGAATCATAATAAGCTAGCATACATTTTTAAATCCTAAAAAACTAGGGATGAATCACCACACGTAACATGTGTCTTGCTTCGTATTCCTCCATCATCGGACTGATATCTCCTCTGCTTTCTAGAGACGTGCCGCTAGGTGCGGGCATTATTTAACTGAAATCGAACTGAATTAACCGAAAAACTGGGCTTTTTAGGTTTTCGATTGTCAGTTCGGTTTTTATTTTGACGTTATTCGATTTTTGTTTCTCGGTTCGGTTTTTGAATGTCGGCAACTGAACAAACCGAAGCCCAGGTCACGAGAGCAATACACCAAGTTGCAGTCGCTAATCCTCCGATGCCGCCTCCTCCCTCGGCGTCGAGCCGCCGACACCTCCTCTAACGTCAGATCTGCTCCCCCGTCGTCCACTCATCCGTCCCCAAGCAGGCCTCTCTCCTAAACTCTCTCCGGCAGTCCGGTTGCTTTGCACTTCCTCCAATCCTCCAGCTAGTGACAGGTGAGGTAGATCTGACCACCTCCTTTACAAAATTTCATATCTGAATATCAATCTTAATACCTACATTGGAGTGAAATTCATATGTTAAGAAATGGAATTTCATCTGTTAAGAAATGGAGCATCACAGATTGTTTGAATTACTGTCATTGACTCGATGCTTGGCATTCTGGAATCTGACTTTCGGTTTATCGAAAAACCGAATTGATTGAACCGAATTTGTTCGGTTAATTCGGTTCGATTTTTGAATTTGTTTCGGTTTAGTTTCCAAAAACCAAAATAATTTAAAACTAAAAAAACCAAACCGATAAAACCGAATGCCCATCCTAAATGCCGCCGTCACCGGATGACCTTGCCTCTGTCTTCCTAAGGTGCTCGGTCGAATTGTGTAGATGGGAGCTGGAGATAGAATTCGGGCCAAAGACTACTCTCATTTCGGGCTCCAATTTCTGTTTTAGAGCTGGTGACGAGTAGCCAGAGCAAGAGCGGGAGCTGAGCCCAAGAGGACTTGTGCATCAAATTTCAATAGAGTACATCTTATTTGATTCAATAGATAGCAACAACATGGGAAATTAATGTGTACAATCCAAGAATGGGTTCAATTCGCTAAGATGCACGTACGGAAAATTTGTTTGCAATAATAACTTTGCAAAACACACATAACATTTGTATATAAGCAGCATGATACAAACAACCTTTTATTTGGAATTTAAAATTTGATTTCCAACTGGGACGCTAGCGCGTAGATGCTTGGCGACTCCATCTTCTTCCGTAAGAGAAGGACGGTGTTTACAGTTGGTCTCGTTGGTGCCCGGCGATGGCCTCTCCGTGACAGCGTTGAGCTACGGGTTTCTCAGGGTTGCGTCGACCCGGACCCTCAGGAATTGAGGATACATCAGCGATACGTCGACCCGGAGGACCCTCAGGAATTAAGGGTTTCTTAGGGTCGTGCTCGTGCAGATCTGCAACACCTGGACTAACTAATTAAGAGGAAATCAATAGCTAACAAAAGTGAACGCGGGTTTTTTCGGTTGTCGGTTGTCGGTTCGGTTTTTATTTTGACGCTGTTCGATTTTTGGTACTCAGTTCGGTTTTTGAATGTCGACGTCTGAACAAACTGAAGCCCGAATAGGTCACGAGAGCAACACACCAAGTTGCAGTCACTAATACCGCAACATAGCACAACCGCACAAAAATCCCCTGACTCCACACTCCAGCCCTAGAAATCCCCTGACTCCACACATAGGCCATTTGATGCCGCATCTGTTAAGAAATGGAGCATCACAGATTGTTTGAATTATTGTCATTGACTCAATGCCTGGCATTATGAAATCTGAATTTGGGTTTACCGAAAAACCGAATTGACCGAACCGAATTTGTTCGGTTAATTCGGTTCAGTTTTTGAATTTGATTCAATTCGGTTTAGTTTCCAAAAGTCAAAATAATTTAAAACCAAAAAACCTGAACCGATAAAACCGAATACCCACACGGCCCCGTTTGGCAACTTGGAACCGAGTTGTTTCTACTAGAATTTGAGAGAAACCCAGCCAAACGGGCTAAAACTCAGAACGATTCTCCTCGGAACGTTTCTTTTTTTTCCACGCCGTGGCTGAATCACCTTGAACCCCGTTTCTACTAGAATCTGGAACCGTACCAAACAGTTTGCAGAAAGTGATTCTGATTCTACCTGAAACGTTTTTACCAAGAATCTAGAATTGTTTCCGTTTCTACTAGAATCTAGAACCGTACCAAACGGGGCATAAATGCCGCTGCCGCCGGATGACCTTGCCTCTGTCTTCCTAAGGTGCTCGACCAAATTGTGTAGATGGGAGCTGGAGATAGAATTCGGGCCGTAGACTACTCTCATTTTGGGCTCCAATTTCTGTTTTAGAGCCGGTGACGAGTAGCCAGAGCAAGAGCGGGAGCTGGCCCCTGTAGGATCGGATGGCGTCAATCAGAGGGGGGGTGAATGATTGAGCGGGTGCTAAAACAAATTTTTAGTGATTCTTTTAAACCCCCTAAACAAAAAATAAAATATTGCTTCGGTTTAACGCAAAAACAAATTAACTGATGTTCATTAAATCGCAAATTCCCGGCGATCCAACCGTCCAATTGATGTGAAATTTTTACTGTAGAAACTAGATTCAATATAGAAACTAACCCAAGTAGAATCGACTCAATCGGATCTACGGATCAAAAGTTATAAGCTTTGCAAGTTGACTGTTTCAATAAAACCGAAAATAGATTAAACCCTAATTTCGTAATTAAACAAAATCTATAAGGAATTAACCAATCAAACTTTTTAGATCACTAACTCGATGCCCTAGGAAGGTTTGGAATAGATCAAATCAAAATTATCATGAAGAAATAATGAATCAATCTAACAAGGAAACATGCACGAAGCCGAAGAACAAAAACAAGAAGATCAAGATTACCGCGTGTAGGAGTCTACTAGTACTTCACGTAGCTTTCTCTAAGCACATGCATGCAAGACAAATAATCAACGTAGAACCTTTTGCATGGATGACAATCGCCTCTTGTTGCTGAGCAACGTAGCCGCAGCTCTGTTCTTCCCTCGACGTGATTGAATGTTCTGGTAGCTTGTGAACCACGCTGCGGAGATGCGTCGACTCGGCAAAAGCCAAGAGTGCACGATGACAGGATGTGAACGTGCGGGGCGTGTTGACGCTGTGACTGCGTATCCTTGAACGTGAAGGACAGTCGCGCACAGCCTCCTGCCTTAGCGCACGATGTAGCCGGGCAAGCGAAGTCGGCCGGCCAGCGGACGCGCGTAGGACGGCCGAACGAACAGATACACGCAAACTGCCGCCGGACTGTTTTTCTCTGTTTCCTGCTGCGCGGCTTGATGAAGAAAACTATTTTTATTTCTTTTGTCTAGTCTGGTTACAGTACTCCGAACAAAAGAGTACAAACCCTAATCCACACCTATAAACAGGGGACACCTCCCCCTATTTATAAGAAAACCCTAGAAGTGTTCGCATGCATGTCTACTTGGCCCAATATGGCCCAATACATGCAAACAACCTCAAAACGACATAATCGCGACGCAGACGGCTCACCTGCCGCACTCACGTGACTCACTAGCATCCACATGCACCGTTCTCTAGTCCGAACGTTCCGCATGACAACCTCGACCACTAAGACCTCGGTTCCTCCCTGAACCTAGTCCCGAACCTCAGTTCCTCCAAGAACCTAGTTCTGGTCCCGTCATCGACCACGTTCGACCTCAAGCAACACCTGCACATGAACAAACACAAACCGTGTACGAGCACAAGTCCATGACTTGACTCAAGATCAGTCCATGCAACCACTCACACGAGCGTATTGCATCAAACAAAACAATTACCATGCTATCACAAGCATATCACTTAATCACATGAAACACCACATGCACATGCACCACACATGCCATAAGCACAACCACTTTGCAATGCCAAATTCAACAATAAACCAATTTTTCATCACTTGATTTCACAGCCCCAACAGGACTTGTGGATCAAATTTCAATAGACTACATCTTATTTGACTCAATAGATAGAAACAACATGGGAAATTAATGTGTACAATCCAAGAATGGGTTCGATTCGCTAAGATGCACGTATGGAAAATTTGTTTGCAATAATAACTTTGCAAAACACACATAACACTTGTATATAAGCAACATGATACAAACAACCTTTTATTTGGAATTTAAAATTTGATTGCCAGCTGGGACGCTAGCGCGTAGATGCTTGGCGACTCCATCTTCTTCCGTAAGAGAAGGACGGTTTTTACAGTTGGTCTCGTTGGTGCCCGGCGATGGCCTCTCCGTGACAGCGTTGAGCTACGGGTTTCCCAGGGTTGCGTCGACCCGGAACCTCGGGAATTGAGGGTTCATTAGCGATAGGTCGAACCGGATCCTCACGACTTATGGATTTATCAGCGTTGTGTCGACGTGGACCCTCAGGAATTACGGGTTTATCGCCATTATGTGGATCCAGACTCTCAGGAATTGGAGGTTTATCAGCGTTGGGTCGACGTGAATCCTCAGGAATTGAGGGTTTATCGGCATTATGTCGACCCGGACCCTCAGAAATTGGGGGTTTATCGGCATTATGTCGACCCGGACCCTCAGAAATTGGGGGTTTATCAGCGTTGTGACGACTTGGATCGGGCAGCGGAACTGCAACACCATGGAGTAACTAGTTAAGAGGAAATCAATAGCAAACAAAAGAGAGCTGCACCTGCACGCATGCAGTAAATAATACTACAGAAGCATTTGTGCGGGGTATCTACCACATGAAGCGGCTGGAGGCTGAACGGCCGGAGCAGCTGGAGCACCACCGCCTGGAGGATTAACGGCCGGAGGATCGCCGCATGGAGCTGCAGGCGGAACGGCGGAGGCGGAGCTGTTAGCAAGTGCCATTCGCTCTAGGCAGAGCACAAGTTGATCACTGATGAATGCCTCCAAATTAGTCCCTTGTAAGGCTATTTATGCTTTTAGATACGAGAGATCTCACCGTCTGTATCTACGTTCCCCGGCGACTGGAAGAATCATATGCGTTCATACTTTTATTTCTACTAGTCAAGGGCACGTGGATTTGCAATCAAAATATATTTTTTAACCATATAATCAAATCATGTTATATATTTACAAAAAAAATAAAATTACACTCTTGAGTTTGCCACGATGAGTGAAAAGTGGGTAATGGATGGAAAGAGAAAGATACAGTTGATTTTCTTTTTATCTCGTATCCTATATATAATATTGGTGTGCTACTTTTTTAGAAGGGAGAAACTAGCAGCCGGACGTCTGATTTTTTGCTTTTTTTCGGACGCCGCGCAACATTTTTGTTGAACATATGAAACATTTTTTTAAACATATGAAACATTTTTTTGAATGTATGAAACATTTTTTTTTACTGTTTGTCGAAGAAAAATGTTTCACTACGTAAAAAAAATGTTTCAATACGTAAAAAAAATGTTTCATACGTAGAAAAAAAATGTTACAAAAAAATCAGATGTCTGATCCTAGCAATTCCCTTTTTAGAAAGGATGAGGGAGGACGGCTGACAGAGTGACAGCCACACGTATATTTATATATTTTTATTTCTATTCAGAGAGGCGTGCTTTCATACTATGCAAGTCTCGATCGCAAGTGCTCGGCCACTGGCTGGGTCAATGCAACATACCTAGAGGTTGGTGGCTATCTCAGTCTGAACCTGAGTTTCAAGTTTCAACTATCCTAGGGTCAAAATTCAGGTTCAGAAGGATGAAATTAACATTTAAAGGTTGTCTGGTGTTCAGTGGTTCTTTAGTCGACTTTGTGAATTATTTTTTCATTTTTTACCGATATGGGTTCTAAATTTTTAGTATTCTGTTAAGATAAACTTTAATGAAAAGGTTGCTTGGCGCCTAGGAGAGAGAAATTTCAAAGCTACACTCTCACACGTCTCCACATGCCGTTCAAGGCGCGGCAAGTAGCAACTAACAACTACTACTATTTTACTCATTATTTTGACTTGCCATACTAGAGTGCACGCAATTAATATTGTAAAACTTTAACCGTTAATATACATAAAAAGTACACAAATTTGTCATATGGAAATAACATTGGTAGGTTTTTGATGAAAAATACTTCAGTATCATTATATTTTTTTTATATACATTTTTCCTAATATATAATAATAGTCAACAAATATATCCAAACGGAGGGACTATATGCAAAATAAAACGTCCAGTGTAGATCCAAAGCATCTTGCACCTCATTTGCATAACCTTCCAAGCAAATCAATCGCTAGGCGCATTCCCGACAACAACTTGTAAAAGTGAACTCCAACAACCACTTCCAAATAAATCAAGCAGTAATACGAATTTAATGCGCGGCTAGCGAATCCCAGAAGCAGGGTTAGCAGAAATAATGGCCCAATTGAGCCAAAACGTTGTTTCCATTTAAACATTAACCTTTGACGCATCCTCCGTTTCGTAACATTTATCCATATACAACTGTGCACATGGACCAACGAAGCATTAAATCTAATAAAAAATTAACGAAAAATGACTATGCATATCCCTATTAAATAGTATCAAACTACAACCACTTAATCTCTTTCAGAATATCTAAGTAGAAGTAGAGTGAAAACATTGCAATAGCTAAACTCTTGATTCATTCGATGAACAAACATTTTGAAACGGTGATTCCCGATACTATGAACAGCATAGTGAAACAGAGGGAGCGGTCAATTTGCAGAAGAAACGGTCCAGCCTAGTTCCATTGCATCTTGCACCTCATTTGCACAAGCTTCCAGGCAACTAATTCTACGTGTGAGCCCCAACAACTACGTACAAATAATTCAAGCAGCACGAGTCCACGTACCGAGCAGGTCGCAAATTGCAAAGGCATGCATTCGTACATCTGCAAGTTGCCACCACATATTTGACTACAAGCACTATATCTTGCAAAGGAGAGCTTCGATCTCCATAGCTGTGATTAACAGCAATGGCCTCTTTGAGTATCTTGTCTCCAGGCATTGTTTTTCTTTACCTATTCACCTTTTTTTGTTGCCTACCATTAGCCCTCAGCGAAGAAACTGAAAATGATAGGCAAGCTCTCCTTTGCTTCAAATCCCAGCTCTCGGGTCCAGCCGGAATTTTGGCCTCATGGAGCAACACATCCTTGGAGTTCTGCGGCTGGCATGGGGTCACATGCAGTGCACGGTCTCCCCGCCGTGTCATTGCACTAGACCTCGCATCAGAAGGCATCACAGGCTCCATATCGGCCTGCATTGCCAACCTTACCTCTCTTACAAGGCTCCAATTGTCAAACAACAGCTTCCATGGCAGCATACCGTCCGAGCTTGGCTTCCTGAGCCAACTCAGTAACCTCAACCTCAGCATCAACTCTTTGGAAGGTAACATCCCATCTGAACTCTCTTCATGTTCCCAACTTGAAATCCTAGGTTTGTGGAACAATTCCCTCCAGGGAGAAATCCCACCCAGCCTAAGTCAATGCACACGTCTTCAAGAAATTAACCTTAGCAACAACAAGCTCCAAGGGAGCATCCCCTCTGCTTTTGGGAATCTCCCTGAGCTGCATATACTGATTCTTGCTAGCAACAGGCTTACCGGCGACATACCTCTGTCCTTGGGCAGCAGCCGTTTTCTGACATATGTCGATCTTGGGAGGAATGCTCTCACAGGGGGCATCCCAGAGTCCTTGGCAAATAGTTCATCTCTCCAAGTACTTAGGCTCATGAGCAATAGTCTTACCGGAGAACTTCCAGAGTCTCTCTTCAACACATCGTCACTTATTGCAATTTGCCTCCAACAAAACAGCTTTGTTGGTTCTATACCTTCTGTTACTGCCACCTCTTCCCCTCTGAAATATCTCTATCTAAGGGAGAACAATCTTTCAGGAACAATACCTTCTTCACTAGGGAACCTTTCGTCCCTTCTTCATATCCGTCTTTCAATGAACAATTTAGTTGGGAGCATCCCAGAGAGCATTGGTCACATTCCAACACTAGAGATACTGACCGTGAATTTAAACAACTTGTCTGGGCCAGTTCCATCATCTCTCTTCAACATGTCATCCCTGACATTTCTTGCCATGGGAAACAACTCGCTCACTGGAAGATTACCCTCCAATATCGGCTACTCACTCCCAAATATTGAGGGTTTAATCCTCTCAGTGAACAAGTTTGATGGCCCAATCCCAGCTTCTCTTCTAAATGCTTATCACCTAAAACAGCTTTACTTGGCTTACAACAGCCTAACTGGGTTCGTGCCATTCTTTGGATCATTGCCAAATTTGGAGGAACTTGATCTGTCATACAACATGCTAGAAGCAGGTGACTGGGGCTTTGTCTCTTCACTCTCGAATTGCTCCAGATTGACTAAACTGGTACTGGCTGGGAACAATCTCGAAGGGAAATTGCCAAGTTCTATTGGCAATCTTTCTAGTAGTCTTGAGTGGCTATGGATAAGAAAGAACAAAATTTCTGGGCCTATACCACCAGAGATTGGCAATCTTAAGGGCCTCCGTATGTTGTACATGGATTACAATCTTTTCACTGGTGATATACCACCAACAATTGGACGTTTGCACAACTTGGTCGTTCTAGCCTTTGCACAAAACAAACTCTCAGGCCAAATCCCGGATATTATTGGCAACTTTGTTCAGCTGACTGATCTGAAATTGGATGGTAACAACTTTAGTGGAAGGATAACTCCAAGTATTGGACAATGTACTCAACTCCAAATACTCAACCTTTCTCACAACTCACTAGATGGGAGTATACCAAGTGAAATCTTCAAAATTTTCTCTCTTTCTGAAGGGTTGGACTTGTCACACAATTACTTGTCTGGAGGAATACCAGAGGAAGTTGGCAATCTCATTCAACTGAATAAACTTGACATCTCAAACAACTGGTTGACTGGCAAAGTCCCATCCACTCTTGCCCAGTGTGTGGTTCTGGAGTATCTTGAGATGCAAAGCAACTTCTTGGTAGGAAGCATCCCGCAATCTTTTGTGAGCTTAGTAGGCATAAAAAAGATGGATATTTCTCAGAACAATTTGTCCGGAAAAATTCCAGAGTTCCTTACATCATTGAGTTCTCTGCACCATCTCAATTTATCCTTCAATAATTTTGATGGAGCAGTTCCGAGAGGCGGTGTTTTTGACAATGCTGGTGCTGTCTCAATTGAAGGAAATGATCATTTGTGTACAATTGTTCCAACAGGAGGAATGCCTATCTGTTCTGCACTGGTTGACAGTAAAAGGAAAAGCAAGTCCTTGGTTCTAGTCCTAGAGATAGTAATACCAATTGTTGCTGTTGTTATAATCATTTTGTCCAGTATTGCGACAGTTCATAGGAGGAACAGAATGCAAGCAAATCCACGCTTGCAACAATTCAATGAGCACATCAAGAAGATAACATATAAAGACATTGTAAAGGCAACAGATAAATTCTCCTCTGCTAACTTAATTGGCTCAGGATCATTTGGAATGGTTTATAAAGGCAATCTGGAGCTTCAGGAAGATCAAGTTGCCATCAAGATTTTTAACCTTGACATATATGGGGCACATAGGAGCTTTGCTGCTGAGTGTGAAGCCCTAAGAAATGTCCGCCATCGAAATATTGTAAAAATCATCACTTTATGCTCTGCCGTGGATTCTACTGGGTCAGACTTCAAGGCCCTAGTGTTCCAATACATGCCGAATGGGAACCTAGAAATGTGGCTACATCCGAAGGCACATGAACATAGTCAAAGAAAGAGTCTGACTTTAAGCCAAAGAATTAATATAGCCTTAGATGTAGCATTTGCCTTGGATTATCTTCATAACCAATGTACACCTCCACTAATACATTGTGACTTGAAGCCAAGCAATATTCTTTTGGATCTCGACATGGCTGCGCATGTCAGTGACTTTGGCCTAGCAAGATTTCTATATACTACATCAAATGCAGATCAAGATAGTTTGACAAGTTTGGCTCGCCTAAAAGGATCCATCGGATACATCCCACCTGGTGAGATAAAATTATTTGTAAGATTTCGATTCTGTTTGTTATATATAGAGTTGTACAGATAATGTATATCCTCTAATTTCGTTACGTTTATAAATGTAAATGCAGAGTATGGCATGATGGAAGAGATATCAACCAAGGGCGACGTCTATAGTTTTGGAGTGCTTCTGTTAGAAATGATGACAGGGAGCAGTCCGACCAATGAAAAATTCAATGATGGCACAAGCCTGCATGAATTTGTTGATAGATCACTTCCAAATAATATCTACGAGATTGTTGATCCCGCAATGCTACAAGATGACATCAATGTAACTGGCGTGATGGAGAACTGTGTCATTCCACTGGTTAGGATAGGTCACTCTTGCTCCATGGCGTCACCCAAAGAGCGATGGGAAATGGGACAAGTTTCTACCGACATCCTTCGGATCAAGCATGCGGCCTCAAACATGGGTGTCAGATGAAGCAAAGATTTGGCATCACGGTTGCTAGCGACAGAAGTTCATACACAGAAGCAGTGGCGGACCCAACAAAGGGTCAAGGAGAGCTAGGACACACCCTACCTCCGATAAGATCATGGGTACCCCCTCTAGCACCCTCTATCTATCGTGGGGCGCTTTTCAAAATGATTGTACTTTGTTTGATTTATTTGTCTTATTTTAGCATTATATCACTACCAGTTAGCACCCCCTAAATTTATATTCTGGTTCCGCCACTGCACAGAAGAATACTAATGTATGTTATGATTCTCATTGTTTTAATTCAGTGTGATTAGTGGCATTTGCAGAAAGTAACATTCTTTTTGGCATAGCATGTTGTAAATCGACACGAACACAAGAACGAAGTAGATCAAAACAAAACAGAGCGAGACACAAGATTTAACGTGGAAAAAACCCCTCCAATGCGGAAGGGAAAAAAACCACGGGCGTCGGCGGCGAAACTTCACTACTTTTGGAGAGTGTTTACAAAAACGCCAGATGATTCTTCGGCGGCTTACAAGATGAATTTATATTAGGCAGTGACCTAAGTTAGCCCCTTTTCTTGAATTTGGATCATAACTCAACATAGCATGTCGTGTCATTTTTCTCTCATGTCTTCAACTAGCAAATTTACCCGCGCAACTGCGCGGCTAGATATTATGATACGATTATCTTTGATATACAACTATATTTTCTATAATTGTATATGTTTTATATAACTCTAATATCTATATAGATTAATATGCACCCTTATAATCTAGTCCCACCAAAATAGTGGTGGAGATCCTTGGACTTTTCTTTTAGCCTAAGCCACTATAACTTGGATCCGCTAGATAGATGGTTAAATATTTTCTTTTAAATAATAACATCGGATGGTGGAGATCCTTAGACTCTTTCTTTTAATCTAAGCCACTATAATTCGGGTCCGCCCAGATTAAGGGTGTGATGTTTTGCTTTTTTGTAAGAATTTCTAGCCTATTTCATTTTTTTTCTTAGCGTCTCTCTTGAGCTTTTAATATATAATAGATTTGGATATTTGTTTAGAAGTGGGTTCAAGTTGAATATTTCTACAAGCACAATTCAAGCGATTGAAGCTCGACCGATTTGCTCTAACTAGCGTCCGACCAAAGCCAATTGATGTTTGCAGAAGTTGATTTTGTATCAGGCTGGGGACTAAACCTCGAATTGGGACAAGACTCCACTTGCTCCAGCACGAAATTCGTCCTTTTCAAAACTAGAGCAGAATGGAGACCGAAGCCTAGGCTACAGATCGATCTCACGCCAGTGCATAACGATAGATCCAGCAGGTAGACATACACACGCGTGTACCTACGAGTCGCGGGACCCTAGTTGTGCATCCCTCCCGGGTGCGCACTGTGCCCTTCGCGGCCCAGCCGTATGACGCACGTGCCTCGCCCGGCGAGCGGACTGCTCAACTGATCCAAGGGTGTGTGGGCCTTGGCCCAACAAGGGAAATACACACATTGGCTACCATAGCCAGGCCATAAGAGTCCCATGTAACCCCAAAAGACTAGCCTGATTGTGGGAGGGTTGCTCTCCCTTTTAAGGTGGTATTCTCTCTCCTCCACAAGCAAGGTGGTACTATCATTCTCACCCTCTTGTTTCGGGACGTAGCTCTGATACCAATTGTTGGATCGTAAGGACCTTCTCAACCCCAAAAGCTAGCTTAAGAGGTGAGGGGCTCCCACACTTATAAGTTAGGTCCTTTGCCCTTCCACAACCAATGTGGGACTATTCTAACAATCCCCCCTTCACACATTGGTATCTCTCAGTCGTTCACCGCCCCTTCACCGTACACCGACGGTCCCTCAGCTCCCACATTGGTTGTGGGGAGGGCTTAAGCGTGGTTTATAAGGGTGAGGGAGCACCCCCTCATTGAGCTAGCTTTTTGGGGGGAGATGGCCTAAGAGACCTTGGCCCACTGCTTGGGTTGGGTCTGACCTGGGATCCGGATGCGCTAGGTGTGGCGGTCCGGCTAACAAGTGGTATCAGAGCCCAGGTGTGGCCCAGGGGACCCAGGGGGAGCCCAGGGGGCCCAGGTGTGGCCCAGGTAGCCCAGGTGGTTCCTAGATAATCTCGGCCCAATGTGTGAGGGGGAGATTGTTGGAATATTCCCACATTGGTTGTGGGGAGGGCTTGAGCGTGGTTTATAAGGGTGAGGGAGCACCCCCTCATTGAGCTAGCTTTTGGGGTTGAGAAGGCCTTACGATCCAATAATTGGTATCAGAGCCCGGTTCTAACATCTTTGGCCCGATGGACACTAGGGTGTGAAAGCCTGATGGACCGTGGCCCTGAGGGACCGTCGGTGTACGGTGAAGAGGTGGTGAACGGCTGAGAGATACCAATGTGTGAAGGGGGGATTGTTAGAACAGTCCCATATTGGTTGTGGAAGGGCAAATGACCTAACTTATAAGTGGGGGAGTTCCTCACCTCTTAAGCTAGCTTTTGGGGTTGAGAAGGCCCTTACGATCCAACAGTCGTGCCACTTCCTCCCGAGCGCCGCCGCTGCGTGCTGCTACTGTTTGGGCCTCGCCGGTCGCCGCACGTATGGCCGAATCCACGAAAGGAACCGCCGCCGCTCTCCTGCACCGCCATGTCTCGCCACAGCCCGTGTCGCGTCGTCTCGCACCATCACCGTTATATTACCATGGAAGGCGGGGGTTGGGAGCAGCGTTCAAATTCTCACCGAAATTCTGCGAAATTTCGGATTTCGGACCCCCCGAGTTTCATAATCCCGACGAAATAAAAAAAAACCCTAAAAAAATTTAAAAGTGCTGCAGTACCCTATAATTTCGGTGAAATTTTGGCTAAATGGACCGAAATCTCAGTTTTTTGACCGAAATTTTACCAAAATTTGACCGGAGCTTGACCGGATTGAATTCTTCAACTCGTTTTCCATGTCTGATCAAACTTTCAAAAAATTGGTGATTTTTGACCACTATAAAATTAAAAGTGCTACAGGGCATTAATATCTCGCCGAAATTTCGGTGATTTGGATCGAAATTTCGGTAAAATGGACCGAGATTTGTATAAAAGTTGACCGGATTTTGATCAGATTAAGTTCTTCACGTCATTTCTCATGTGGACAGTCGGTAGATCATAATTTTCGCGAAGTTGAAAAAACCCTAAAAAATTGAAAGTCTTATAGTACCGGGAAATTTCGCCCAGATTTCGGAATTTTGGAGCGAAATTTCGGATTTCTCGGTTAAAAAATAACCGGATTTGAATTTTGGTTTTTAAATTTCGTCTGGATTTTGTCCGAAATTTCCGAATCTCTACAAAATTTCGGATTTTAGCCAGGCCTGAGATGGAGTCCGAAAACGAAATTTGAATCCTTGGTTGGGAGTCACTGGAGGTGGGCGTCGTGCCATGCCGGTCCGATCCGGGTCCATCGTGCTTCGGGTCGGAACCATGCCGTACCACGATGGCTCGTCGTGCCCACCGGGCCGGTCCAACTCGTCTTTGGCGAGCTCAGGCCTAGCCCATTTACGCTTCGTGCCGTGCCGGTCCAGGCTCGACCCATTTTCACTATAGTGACGAGCAAAGAAATAAAGCACATCACTACTACTAAACTACTTATTTTAATTCCAGAAGAGACTAATCACATCAACAAAATGTCAAACATAAATGCAATGCTTGAAGATGCCCTGAATCAACAATATCTGCCAACTTTTAGGTCTTAATCTGTGATTTCGTGCCCGTTCGTGCCGTGCTAGCACGGGCTCGGCCCAAACGATCGTGCCGGGTCTTGCCGCCCATCGTGCCCGGTTCTCAGGCCCGACACGGCCCGTGCTACAGTTGCGTGCCGGGTTTTGCACCGGGCCATCCCGTCGTGCTTCGGGCCAGCCAAAAAGAGCCCAGCCCAAGTGCCAACCTCTAGTTGGAACTTGGGAGGAAGAAGATAGTTTCCTGTTTTGAAAAGAAATGCTTATAGAGAGTAGCGGCCATGTGGAACCTGGTATGTAAGTAACTGAGTCACTGACGTGTTGATCCGGCCTGTAAGAGGCGACGTGTCCGTTACAGCAACTCAGGAATGCAATTCCAGATCTTTTTGTTGTAAAACGATAACATCATGCGCCCACAGTAGATCAAATAAGATGCAGATTGAATAGCATGAATAATTAAAATAAGCATGTATGATATAAAGAGGCAAAATTGTTTCTCTTTATTAGATTTATTCTCTTTTACATAGGGTGTCGTGACCCAGAAACCGCCTAGGAATTCGGTTTCGGACAGAGATTGAATATCACCTGCTTACATTAACAAAAGACAGCGAAAGAATGTCAGATATGTAATTATGGCCAATTTAAATGAGATTAAAAGAACAGTATAGGCCACCGGCCTAAAATTTGAATTACGAACCATCAATCGAAAACAAACCCATAGGAAACGCCTGAATGCGGCCGTGACCCTAAATGCCATCACTGCCGGACGCAAAGGTATCCAAGCGACTGGCTTCTCTCTCATCCTCTGAGTAAATATCAACAAGCAACGTTGAGTACACGTATGTACTCGCAAAACTTTAGTGTATGAAAATAAATATATATGCAGGGTTAACCCAGAGGGATCAAGATTCTACACTAAGTTTATTTTCAGCATAAGGAGGATTTTCTTTGCAATAGAGTAGTACACAAAACAGTATCGAAATTGTAAAGAGCATTTGATATGAAAGTAGTTAACAGTATATAAATCATTCGTACAACAATTCATAACCAATCCAACGAGTATATTGCAACCAACTCATCACCATACCATTAATCCAACTTTTCATATCAACGATCCAAATCGTCGTACCAACATTTTTTTAAAGTGTTTGCAAACCAAAACCAAAAGGCAATACTTGACATTATGCCACAAGCTGCTCTTGACCGTGAGCATGGCTAATCGATTAGGTTTAATCTCTGCAGAGAGTGTACACTTTACTCACACGATATATTCTAGCAATCATGTCAACCATGCCACGCAATACACAAGTACCTATTTTGCTTGACTATGACGAAACTTTTCGACTAGTTAGAACCCAACCTTGCATTAGCCCGGTGTATGTCCACCCTTGCTATGACGGCAGAAGTCACTAGCCGTACATTTTAGTATTCACGATGGTTTCACATCCCATCACCCTCGTTCTCCCCATAGCAAGGCATACCCGTTCTATTGGAATGCTTTGGTCCCAATGCCTCAGTGAAGGGAGCACCTAGAACGACAACAGTCCGTCGGTTCGTCCATACTACTTCGACCTACCAACATGCAACGTTAAACTCTAACTAATTTACTAAGTTAAGGCTATCCCATAACTAGCACATGTGGTTGCACAATTTGACTCAGTTGATATCATCAAATTTGGTCCTTAGGTTGACTCAGGCAAGATCTCCCCCTAAGTACATCCAAGTCCATCCCTTGCACCGTGCAAGTCCATCTCTTGTACCGTACAAGTACATCCCTTGTAAGGTACTAGTCAATTCTTTGTACAACCAGTTATAGCATATCTCGCCCGTGTCTAAATCAATAGTTTTATTTTCATTTTTACCAAAATATCAACAACCTTTAATCATGTCCAACTCAAACCAAAATAGCCTCTGTGGTTTTTGGAAAATCCAAAAAAATTATGTACAAAAAGAAAATCAGGTTGGGCCCGCTTATCGACCTCTTGGGAGGGAATATTCTTGAAATAGTCTCTTTTCTCTCTCTATTTTTCTAGAATTTAATTGATTATTGAATCTTTCGAGAGTCCGTTCTTCTTCATACGAACTCTGATTGAACTCGTTCAAGTTTTTATATTAATCTAAAATGAACCCTACATTTTGGTATATTTTATTTTATTTTATTTTTGGAGTTTGTTTGTACTTAATTTGGTTGTTGCCATTCGTTTGCTTAGATGTTAAGTGCCGAGGGTGTTCGAAGGTGAAGAGTTGATTAAAGACTAAGATCAGGAGTTGTTCCAAGGCAAGTTGTGCTTTGATCATGTTGAACCCTATTTTATAAATGCTATTTTATTTTACTCTGTTGCATTTTATTTCAAATTATACTATTTTCAAATAGTTTGGGAATTAGTTATTCAATCCATTTGAATTATATTTCCCTTGTCTGTTGCTATGCCATGTTTATTTTTCACCCTAGGATGGATCTTTATTAGTTGGTTGCTAATATAATGCCAACATGGGTTGGTTAGATCGTGTGTAGTATGCTTAGCCATGTCACGAATAATTAATATCTTTTCAAAGTGCAAATTCAAACATGACTAATGGTACATCGAATATCTTTTGAAAAAGGGTGTGTCATGTGTTGTCACACATTTGTGTTGATGTTGATGGCATGTGTTGCACGATAATCAACTGGGTTGGCAAATGATTTAGATTGAGGCAAGTGGCAAGAGGGTATATTGACAGAGAGGGTCTATGTGACATTTGGGTTGGAGATTATGTGTGAATCGTTTGATATGGTTACTGAGATAATTGAAAATCTTGCCACGGTCATTTTAGGACTTAACCTTATAAGCCATTGAATTGGGCTAAATCATACAACCACATTTCTGCAATGGACAAACCAAGCTTAGTAACTTACCGAGTATTGACATATGATATTTCAGGAGAATAACCAAGCTATGTGCGCTGTTGGGAAATGTGTATGTTGAACATTGATTATTTATAGTCCAACGATGAGTATATATTATTTTGTCTCTGTGTAAGAGAGGAATAGTGAGATTAGGCTTATCGGGAGTGTCTATGTTCGTATAGAGTTTTCAAAAGATTTTGTTGTGGTTTTCTTCGTCGCATGTCAATGGATACGTGTTATGGCCGAAATTATAGGATTGATCATATCTTTTGGTTAAAGTATATAATCTCTACAGTGTGTACAACTTATTCGAATAGTTGCGTCCTCTGTTATGGACAATGCTTGAGAATTTTAATCAAGGGTTAGATTTTATAAAATTAAACTAGTGAAGAAAGACTGTGTGCTAATGAAAGTATTAAAACTTGGTCTAAGCTGTGTGCCAGTTTATCTTGAGAAATATCTGATAAATGTATTATTATTGTTATTTGTTTTGCTCTTTGTTTTAATCTACTTAATTGTATTCAATTGAAAATTTTGCTTTACTACAAAACAACCATATTGAAAGGATCGGGTTGGCCTAGAGTGGGGGTGAATAGGCAACTAAAAAATGACAGAATTAAGCAAACTTTTGATAATTACAGAGCGACTGGATCAAAACTTACGAACAATTAACAAATTAAACAGTTCAAACACAAAGTCGCTAAGAACCCAGTGGCAAGATGCAAGAGAACACAATCGGAGAATTAACACGGAGACAAGTGCATTTTTTTCACCGAGGTTCAGAGAAAACTCTCCTACATCTCCGTTAGAGCACTTCAATTGAAGTACTGCTCCACCAATAACTAACAGTAGTAGTTCTGGTTTTTTCACTAATGTAACTCTTTCACCACTTTGGTGAGGTGAGTTCCAACCTCTCACAAAGATAGTGGCCTTTCACAATCACAATTGGACAGGTCGCACTATAACACTTCCAAGTCATCTAGGAACAGCTAGTTACAAGAGTAATAGACCATCCACAAGCCCTATCCCTTGGTTCACTAGACACTCTGAAACTAGACTAGAACTTGGAGCATTGATCACACTGGATTTTTTAAAATCAGAGTTTGAGTCCGGTCTCTTTGATGGCTTTAGAGCTTTAGAATACTAAAATATCAAAGAGATGTAAAAAATTCTTCTTTTGGCTTGCCCTGGAACGGCTTATATAGGTTACAAAACGAATATAGCCGTTAATGGCAAGAAATAGATGTTTGCTAATGTCAAAATGATAAGACATGTCAAAATGATTGCTTTTGGCAAGATTTGAAACAATATACAATAGTCTTAATGCACGCCAGACTGAATTTAGTGAAAAACCCATTTGCGCCGGACCAAGATGAGTTGGTTCGTCGTAAATGTAACTAGAGCAAAAGTCAATCCGTCGTGAAACAATGAAGAGCAAGTTTGTGCCGGACCCAAAAACATAGTCTGTTGTAGATGACAAACTTACTGGTTTTGATTCAAGAAAAACTTAGATTCAACAACAAGTTCCAGTAAGTTTCATGTTTACGCCGGACCGAAAAAATTGGTCCGTCGTGAATATAAAAACTTGGTCCGTCGTGAACAACACACGCTCGGTTAGGATTCAAAGAGACTTATTCACTATGCTGGACCGAAAAACTTGGTTCGTCGTGAACGGTGTGCGCTCAATAAAGATTCAGAACAAAAGGCTTTTGCACCGGACTAAGAAGGGCTTTGGTCCAACGTGAATATGATTTTGCTAAACTAAATGAAAGATTGAAATTCTTTTACTTTTGAGGGGAAAGAATTTATGACCTTTGCTCCAAGTGATATTTAAAGATTTAGCCTATGAACCAAGGTATTGTATTTGTGCATAGTCCCTCTTTATAATACGGCTAAACTAAAATACAAGACTTGAATCATCTCCCAAGTCAAAACTAGTGACTAAAAGACCTTAACCGTTGTCCTTCCTTCACAAATCTTCACACCATCAAGGGTATAAAAGTTGATAATCAACACCAAAAACCATTAATACTATAAATAAGAATTTAGGGGGCCTAGATGCTTTCACATATCATCCATTAGAATATATTAGCATTATATGCACAACTCGTTGAGTGCTTGCTGTAATCATCCTTGCCACAACAAATCCATCAGTTAAAGAGGAGTCTACAACTGCTTTGGAGGAGTTTCATGAGGAAGCGAGTCGCTAGAAGTCAAACCTTATCGAATGCTTGTGGCATGATGATGGGTTATTTGTTGAAGTTTTTTCGTTCCATTGCTATTTTCTTAGAGTTAAAGCCATATGAGGCTTAGTAAGTGTAAGGTTGACATTAAGGTCACTCAACTACCTTTTATTCAATAAATATAGTCTTATTATATTTTCGTTGTGTATGATTTTTATATTATATCTATGTTATAATTGTATACACTAGCGTGATTCTCGACTAGTGCAGTAAACACAAGTGTTCAGATTTGCAAATTCGAGTCTCCACAGAGATGCATGGGGTAAGGTAGTGGATACAAATATTAGGGGGGAGACTAAAAACAGATACAGAGTTATTGCCCCGTTAAAAAACATTACACCCTAATGTGAGGTATCCGCATTAAAAAAAAGAGTACAGTAACTACATACATATACATAGACTAGTCGAAGTGGTCTAGGTCAGATAATGCCTCCACGATCTTCGAATCATCAGTCTGATGTTGTGTTCTCTTATCTGCACGCTCCCATTCGTTGAGACATGTGATTGCCTCAATGTGGCGACCCGCATAATTAACCCTAGATAATGACCGAGTGTTGCCATTAATCTTGAGTTAATCATACTGATCTGGGCATATTTAATTAATAAACCATCGAGTAAGCCCGACGTGATTATTAATTAATACGCCATTTCAAAGTGTTGCAACAGAAACAATAATTAGAGACTGAAATGGAAACTTTATTACCTTTCCATTGCCACGCAGGCTATATGTTCTTGGCTGTAATTATACATATGATCCATGTACAATAAGGTCAAATACATGGATACTCATTACCCGAAAACTATCATCAGCTACTACATTCATCTGGAATCCATATTCTGATCAGTTGCTTGTCCACCAAATCCAACATCTAGCAAAGGGAGAGTTATAAACGGTGAGTACAAAGATGCACTCAGCAAGCGATAATAGTAACATAATCATAATGAGTTTTATCCACCGGAGCTCTTACCAACTCCAAATCAAAACGGGTTTTATAAACTAAAACTTCCCAGTTTCAACAAACTAGGTTTTATCAACCGGAACTCTCCAGTTCCATTCGTCAAATCACATCCCAATCAATTTATCTGAAAAGGTTTTTCTGAGTAAAATCTTGGTCATTATTATTTACAAAACTTCTACTAGCACTCGTATCCAAGGTTCCGTAGCCTCCAGTCCAGGAGACAGGCATGAATTCATGATTTTATACCCTGCGCAGGTTTGCATCACTTTCCCCATAGTGAACCCAACCGAAGTCGAGAACCCAGAACGTTTATCACTATTCTGGTGTTGAATCTCCAACCCTGGTCCCATTTCCAGTTGTACTCCAGTTCGAGATACCCTCTCGAGTAGAGTTACACATATACCCTGGAATGGCCAGTTGATCTCCTTGCTCTAGAGATACTCATGGCTTTAAATATAGCGCCGTCCAATTGGCATCCCGCCCTCTGGGCCTACCGGCATGCCCAGAGGATCGCCCCTTAATACATACCCAATGTGGAGGATTCAAACACCATCATAGGACAACCTTTCCTGGTTGTTTCCACACACTATGGCTGACACGGATAATACGGTTCTTTACCCGAGTGTAGTTGTTTCAGCCTTATATCATATCCATATGTTGAGGGCCCCGCCGTCAATGCTCAATCATGGCACCCTCTACCCACCATATAATAACTCACCCCGACTCCCTGTCGGTTGAGTCCAAATCACAATCCGACTGCATTCCCAGTCGATTCCACAATTGATTTCATTTTTTTGCAATTAGATAGATTTTTCCATGCACCAATGCATTTCAAAATTCTTTTATAAACTTCCATGAAATTCATTTCATAAATATGAGCAAGGAATGCTTGCCTGGATTCTGGTGGAATATACGTCCTCACACGGTTGCAGAAGATATTCTGCCAGATTTGAACTGATTTCCTGAAATTAGAGAATAATATACTTTAGGTAACTTTTTGTATGATTTGGGTGTCCAACCCTTTTCTTTAAATTTTATTGAATTAATGTATGTTCAATGAGTATTTCATTTTTGAGGTTCTTTATATTAACATGTTTTGACTGAACATGTTTTAGTCTGAAATAGTGTGGCTTATTACTTTTTGTTTGATGCACATTGCATTCTGAATTTATATTCTAATCTAGATAAGATTATAGTTGTTTCAATTATCATGACAGTTGCTATAATTAATTATTCCTTAGTTTCTTTAACAACTCTAATTCATTTTCCTTTTACTTGGTTTATTTTGTTTTCTTGATTAATTAGAATATTACTGATTCAATTTTATGGTTGATGTATTGGGTAATTTATAGAATCTGACTCCTTTATGGATTATAATATGTCATACTTGTCAATTCAATTCCATTTTCTTGATTAATAATATTTGATCTTAACTCACTCAATTTATCAACTATCTGACTATTTAATTGTAAGGGGATTGCTAGTATTATTTCCTCTTAGTGTGCGTATATTTATTTACCCTCATGTAGCCTTTAACTATTATAATATGATTATGCCATAAAGGTTTTAATGTAATTCAATTTATTAAATCTTTAATTCCAATAATAACATTCTTGTTATTAGTATTTCTTATATTGGTGGTTGTTATATTTTATTGTCCTCCTACCCATCCTTTCTTTGTTAGGTTATTACAGGCTTATTGCATATTTCATTTTAGGTACTTTGAACTAACATATTTTAACTGGACGTATTTTAGCTTAAAATGATTCGGTTTATACCTTTTTAGTTTGATAACTATATTAATTTGAATTTACAATTTAGCCTAGGTAGGATTTAACTACTTCGATCAACGTGCTAATTGCTACAATTAGTTAGTTCTTAATTTCCTTACCGAGCTGAGTTCATTTCCCTCCTAGATGGTTTATTTTATTTCCTTTAATAATTAGGACATTGCCAAATCGGTTTACGGTGGATTTATTGAGTTATAGAATCCGATTCTTTTCTGATTTATAGAATGTTATAATTGTCTGCTTGAATTTATTTCCTTGATTAATAAGATTTTGATTATAAGATTACTTCACCCATTGTGCCATTTATTTGTTTAATTGGAAGAGGGTTTTATAGTATTATTTACTTCCTGCCTGCAGACACGTGTTCACCTTATTTAATCTTTAGTCATAATACGGTGATTCTGATCTTGATATCTTGATTGGCCTCGGTTTGTTACGTCATTAGTTATATTATTATCATTATTATTATTAGCATTATTTCTTATGCATGATTTCATTATTAAATTACCGACTTCTCCTTATTTATTTCAACGTTCAGTTCTTACCTTTACTTTTTGACTCAAGTTAATTTAATGAATAAGTTTAGTTTATTTAAATTCGGCATATAAATAAATACACATTAATTTGACGTCTTCTTGATTTAGCGTGTTTTAATTTCAAAAATATTATGGTTGCAATACTTTAAATTGATACAGTCTACTTTAACGTATTGCTATTTAAGTTGATACGGTCTAAGTAATATATTAACCTAGTTATGATTATCCACTTTTATTCATTAAACTAGCTATTGATAAGGTTTAGGTTTCTCATTGGTCTTACTTAGCTCAACCTTTATTTTGATTCTGCTATATGCGAAATGTACAATTATAGGAATTGATTTCGAAGGTTTTATCGAGATTAAAATTTATAGATTTGGGTGACATGTCCAGATTTAATTATTTTTCTTGTTTTTCTCTTTTCTTTTCTCTTCTTTCTATTTTATTTCTTCTTATATATTATTCTCTTCTTTTATTTTCTATTTCTCCTATTCTTTCCCCTTCCTATTTCTTTTTTTTATCCTTATCCTTTTGGCCAGTTGGGCCTCCTCGGCTCCTCCCCTTCGCATTCTCTTGCGCCTCTCCTTCCTCCCGACTCCTCTCTGGCTCTCTGCTCTCTCTACTCCTGGCTCCATGGCGCCCCCGCCCGCTTCCTCGGTCTCCCTCCTCCGGACGACTCCGGTTCAGCCTCACCCGGCTCTTCGCCTGCATCCACGGGCACCGCATGCTACCTCTTCCGAGGTCACACGCCGGCTTCACTGGCTCTCCCCGTCCTTGCGGTTTGGTTCTCCATCCCCTTCTCCATTTTCTTAATAAGGGTTTGGTAACCCTAATCCTCTCTCTCTCTCTCTCTCTCTCTCTCTCTCTCTCTCTCTCTCTGGATGCCGATTTCCTTCCAGTCCATGGTTATTGGTTGCATGGGGATATTTGTGATGTGCGGTTTACACTTAATGGATTCCACTAAGCTCGATTCTCTGATGATTTGTGATGCTTAAGTGATTTGCTGGAGATCCTTTATACTGATTGATAAATGGGTGGTTTAGCAGATGATAATTCGATTAGTGCTACACATGCTTGAATGTCTCTGAACTCTTAGGTATGGCATGAGGATACTAATTCCTTCAATGTTCTACTCACATGATCAATGATGATATGCTATTATGCTGCTGGATGTTTCTTTGAATACTTGATTAAAGTATAGCGATATTGGCTTAAGGTAAATTAGTGGCATGGTAGATGATGAATTCTGAGGCCATGCTAAGGGGGTTTGTTGTCTTCTCTTGGTCCATGATGCATGATCTATTGAATTAATCTACTGCAAGTTGGAGGGCATCTGTTTTTCCTAAAGTCAGTGCGCCGGGGGAGCATATTTGGCTGGGGTTAAACATGATGCAACCCTTGTATGTTCAAATCTAAATACTGAGACCAAGTTTCCTACTCTTTACTGCCTATACTTGCTTCTAGCTCATTTCTACTCCTACTGTCTGTTCCATTTTCGGTTTCCATTTCATTTTGTTCTTGCTGTGTCCATTGTGCTACTCTACATGGGAGGGTTGGCTGGGACTTACCTGGATGGATCTGGAATGGAGATTTGAGGTTGAGGGAGATGGCTGTGTTCTTGGGGTTGGATCTCCCTTTTCCTTCGCTTGATCCTCGGTTGCTCCTTACCCCTTGTTCGGTTGTTCCTTGCTCCTGTCTATCCTTGCTCCTGGCTGTGGAGCTCTGGCCGAAAGTGTGGTTTGGGGTCTGAACTCTGAAGTGCTGGGAGTTGAGTTACTTGGAAGTCTCCTCCTTTTGCTGGGCGTCTGCTTTGGTTAATTGGCCGTGGATGTTTCTGGAGGCTAGAGTTATCTGGAGGTTTTCCTTTTTAAGCTGGTTCGGTGGGGCTTGGTGGTTCAGGAACTGAACGTCTTTGTCCTCTATGTCTGATGTCTTGGTTTAATCTGGGACGGTTGTCTTTGTCCACTTTGCCTGATAATTGAGCTCTATCCTTTTCACCGTGATGTTTCTTTGTGTGGTCTTCTCTTTGTTTCTTTGGATAATTTGATTTCTATGGTTTGCTAATTTGATACACACATCTACAGTCTACCCAGGTTTGTATACTGCCGAATGATGCAACTAATATTCGCTAGAAGGGCCAGATTAACCTCCGGATGATCTAGGGTACCTCAATTGGCGATAATTAATTGAGATGAGCTGACGGCAGTTCCTAACTTATTTCTATTTTCATTTATTTAATGGGTACTAATCTAATGCATTGCTATCTGGTTTCAATGCAGGTTATGCAGATGAAGATGGGGATGATTAGATTAGGATTTTATACCTTGTAATATTGTACAATTAGATTGTAATCAGTGGATTGAATTTTGTAACTGAGACTTTTATTGTTTCAGAATTCCATAGTTGTAATTGATTTTCAATTTATAATATAATATTTCATATACGTTAATAAAGTTTATTAACTGTTTTTGTTTAATTCACCTCCTAATTCATCGTTAACTGTTAATTGATTGTGTGGGGTATTTCACTCAACCATCTCAGACATTGCTAGTACGCCTTGATAAAATGCAACAACAACTATAGACGGAGAAGAACTACAACGAAGTAATCTAGATGCAGAATGTTGAGCTTCAAAGGCAGAACGACAACCTCCGGCGTCAAAGGACCAGGAAGAGGAACAATGCCGAGGTGGTCCACCTTGATAGCAACTCCACACTTACTGTTGATGGCCTCCGCGTAGAATCCAATCCCCGTATTTTCAATTCCAAAAGACATACATATATCTTAGATGTAGTTTATGTTCATGGTTCGTCCGTATCGCTATTTGTGCCCTACAACTAGAAAGACGAACATAGGCACCAAACCAAATATTATATGCCATGTACTCCCCAACTATATTAACGAAATGCTATGTCCTTCGTCGTCCTATTTGTTTAAACAATAAACGTCACTTCAATTTATTATATATGCCTTTACAACGAGCTCCAACATCAAGCAACAAAACAGTCCAAATTTTGCCAAAATATTCTCCCCTACTTTCTCACATAGTCATGTTCCCCTTTTCCCCCAAAATACCAGAACCGCAAGCATATGTTTGTCTGTCGCCAATCGCATTGGCGACATATTGCCTGTTGCCGGTCTGGCAACACATTGTCCACATGGAGGCCAATTTCAAATGACGATATAGGTATATTTTTATAATTATTTTTTCGGCATAGTACTTCTGTAAAATCTTTTTATATTTTTCGTATTATTTTTAACAGAAATTCCAACCTTTTTAGTACCACGACCAGACAGTTTAGTTTTACTAGTTATATGCCCGTGCGTTGCTACGAAAAACAAAATTGATAACGAAAAATAAAGATTAAAAAATAAAAAAAATACTATTTCATAAGATCAAACACCTATCTTTAACGCTTCGTTTCTTGCAAAAGCTGGCTAATTAAAACAACGCTTCGTTTTTTGCGTAGGGCAATTAAGCAGGGCAATTAATGTGACGTGGGAAGAAACTCTCACTTTATATAGTAGAGATTTGACACAATACTAAAACCAAAGGTCACAATGATAGTCACGAGTGATGTTACCGATCTACCCGGTTGTAAAAACCAAGACACCATGAAAATGCTCCCACACTGCAAGAATGTCCAGTCATTTCAGACAGATTTGAAAAACAGATTGGAATTTGAAACTGTACAGAGTAACATCCAGACAACACTAGAAGATTCATTAAACGTACAGGATTATATTACAAGCAAGGTATTGGATGGCTGCAGCAGAAACATGAAGAAACACATGTATAGACAGCTTTGAGCGGGTAAAGATCAACATTTAGAAATGTAGCTGCTTGCACTGCGAAGCGACAGCCTCCGAGGGGCAGTATGGGCACTTAAAAGGCCTGGAGCTGCTCTTTGAAAGCTTCGTTACCGATTGCTTCGATACGACGTGTCCACAAGGCATCAGCATCGGAGGGTTCTCATCACTTGACTGCTCTCTGAGCACTGGGCATACAAAGACAGAGTGGTACTGGAACTCCGGTCCGATTTCTATGGGGACTGGGAGCTGCTTCATTGCCTGCCACTCCTGCTTTTTGGAAGCCATTACCGTGGTTAGCTTCAGCAAGGTTGGTAGTCCTTGAAAACCAGCTGATATTGCTACACCAAGTGGGCTCTCACTAGCCTGTCCCAAAAGGCTGCAGAATTGATGGGTAAGCTCGTCAGCTAGCTTCTCCCAATGCGTCGATGACATGAATTCAGTATATGGGGACTGATTGAGCCGGCCAGCCCAGAGAAGGCAGGCCATTAGCTTCTGGATCTCTGCCTTGTGCAAATCTGCAAAGGGCTTTAAGTGAGCCCTTGCATACTTTAAAGCCTCGTCTCTACTTCCTTCAGTTATTATCTCCACGAACTGAAGTGAATGAAGCTTCAACTCAAGCATTGAGCCATTCTGCAACAGCTGATCATGGTTCTTGGCAGCCCAACCGAGGGCAGGCTCGAGGTTTCTTGCTTGCATCGCTCCAAGTATTCCATACATCTCCTGGAATGGCAATTTCAAGTAAGTCCCATCTGATTCACCGCACTCACGGACAAAGGAGTCTCCAAGATCGAAGAGGCCTTGGCGGTAGAAATGATTCGCTATTATGCTGTTTATTGTATGGACCTCAAAATCCACATTCCTGTATGCCTTCGATATGTCTGGATTGAAAGACTTCTCAAGAAGCTTGAGATATTTGCTTAGGGCAACATTTAATTCCTTTTGACAGCCTTCAAGTTGGCTTAATGGTGCCATTTCGTTCAGCTTGGCTTTCAGCTCTGCAAGGATGCATGAATGGTCAGCACTTCCCATGGAGTCTGTATTCATCATCTGCATCTTTGCAATTGCCTGCTCAACTTCATTCACTATCTGATCAATAGCCTCATGAGTCTTAGCAGAAGATAATGCACGTTTTTCAATAACTCGGTCAAATGCCTCTCTTAGACTGTCAAGTTCCATTGTATGATTGTAATGCACCCAACTAAGCAGCACAGCTTCGCCACTGCCCTGTACATGTCGAAAACCACACATACAAAAGTAATTCTGTGAGAAAACTGCCACAAAGCAAAATATTTGGAAGATGCACTACAAAGTCCAAATGCTAATAAATCAGTTTATAGAATGCAGCAACCATAACATATGTTGAACTGTTGTGAACTTGTGGTTGAATAAACACTGGATAAACCTATAGTGATCAAGAAGCCACAAGGAAGAGTACAATAGTACAGCATACAAAATAAGGTATTTAACGTCTCCTTTTATCCCCTATTCATTCGTGCTGTACTGCAACAAAAGAATAATATGTTGGTTAAATTCTAGCAGTAATCGAAGTATGTTAGGAACACGGTAATGCTTATAGGAAAGTTGCACAGTTCTGTTCTGGAATTGCACTTTTAGAACATGTTGTCAAAATGATCGCACATTCTCCTGAAGCTGGAGCACAAAAAACAAATCGAATGCAACACCATGTTATTATGTAAGCCTGATCTCACAATTCAACACCACTCGCTGCACCCTTTGCTCCCACTCCAGTGCAGTATGCATCTCATCACTAATAGTCCATTTCAAACTTTCCATCCATGTTGCTCACAGTCAGTCAGTGGTTCCCCGCAATCAACTCATTAAGATGCCGCATGCATACGAAATGTATATCTTGACGGCATGATTGCAAAAAATACACCTGGACCTTCAAAGGTCCGTCAAACCCCTACATATACATGAAGACTTGCCTCCTTTCTCTCTACAAATATATCAGTGGTTGTGAATTGGGAAAAGTACTTATCAAATTCACTTTATGCTTCATCATCTAAAACTAATCACAGCAGCTTATACCGATGTACACTTGTGGAGATGGATGTGCAGCCCAAAACATATAAGTCCATTGAAAAAACAATGTACTTCACTGGTCTAGTAGTATATAATACGACGCAAGACTTCATCAGTAATCAGTTAGATCACATCAAGCATGGAATCCTTATATATAGTTCGGAGATCAGATTTATATCGCAAGTGCACTGAATTGATACAGAAGCCAACATCCCAACGAAGGCCCAATCCAGGCCCCTCCAGTTCTCCATCCACGAAGACAACATAAATGCAAGATATACACATAGGATAGGACATTGGCAGGTAGCACTGCTCACTACAGATTTGTGCTCCATGAGGAGTTCATTCACAACACGCAGTGCGCACGCTTGCGAGTTCGATCTGAAGCGCGCGCCGGGGGTGGGGGGAGGGTGGAGGGCTCAGCGCGTACGGACAGACAGAAAAACCCTAGGGTCTCTACAGTGAGCAGCCGAGCAGGGAGGAAACGATCTTGGGTAGGCAAGCAACGATCCTATCTAACCACGACGCATCTAACAATCGGATCAAGAAATCATACCGGTCGCGAACTAGATTGGGGGAAAGGCGAAGTAAGGAAGGAAGGAATCGAACGAGGCTCACCGAGAAGTACCAGCTGGGGTCCCCGATCGGAGGAGGGGCTCGCGAGCGGCGGCTCTGGGGGTGATCACGCTAGGCACCGGCGCCTCGGTGGGTGGCGGCGAGGTGAGGAGAGGTAGAGGAGGCGGCGGTGGTTGGGGAAGGGACGCAGCCGGGAGAAAGAGAGAGATGGGTTTGCGGTAATTTGGGCGTATTGGGTTGGGTTCGACCAGTCCATGGACTCCTGAGTCGGCACAGCGATGCAAGGCATCATATATTCATGTTCCGTTAAACTTATCAGATTTCCGTAGGATTAAACCGTCTAACTCGAAATTCCAATCTTGCAAACATTCATGGAATCGTCTATTCATCATTTATATATTTTTTTTGTGAATGTCATATTACCCTTCCATTAAATTAAGATCTAACCATCCTGATCGATTTTCACTTCGTCTTATACCATCCTCGTCATGTGTGACACTCTCTTTGATCAACTACATCACACGTTATTTGCTTCGAACCCTAGCGTCGCCGCCTCACCCTCGGCGCCGATAGGGCCCATTAGCCACCCTTCCCTCTTCTACCGCCACGGCGCCGCCCACCTCCTTCTTTTCCGCCACGGGTCTCCATCACACCCCGTCCTGCCCTTCTTTCCCGTCTCTAGCGGTTACAGTCATTGGACTGTCACCACCACCCGCCACCTCCTAACCTCTCTTTCTATCGTTCCCACCGCTTACCGTTCTCCCCCAAGCCTGTGGCTAGCGCTGGTTCTTCTCTATCCCGGTCATCCCTCTATGCCTAGGGACTCCAGAAGACAATGAGCTCGCTAGAGACTATGATTACGCCAGTCCAAGCATGAATCTCTAAACAAATCGTATGGTAAAAAATCGTATGGTAAATGATTTGCACAAAAAATATTGTTCCAATGATGTATCGCAATTCTGAACACTAAATTGTAACTCTGCAAGTTTGTTTCATAAAAAAAAATGACTACGGCAAATAAAAACAAGCGCTCATTCCATAAAAAAACCAACGCTTCTGAGGGATGATAGTAGAAAAATAAGGGTTATTCGAAGTTTCGAATTGGATTGAATTTATCGATTGGTGGGTTATTAAAGATGATATAGACGACAGATCAATTCCATCCATTCGGATTGCATATTTAGTGTCACAGAGAATGGCAGCGAACGCTTGTAGAGCAACAAAAAATCTTTCTGATGAATACAAGTATGCAAGCACTGTTAATTCTATTTCTGATATATTTATATATATTTATATATATAGACACACATACATATATGTGTATGAGTCACGCGAGAACAATGAGTAGGCCGTACGTGTATATATGTGCAATTTTTAGGCTATATGTATATATTAGGCTATATATTATTAGACTAAATATACATGCATGCAGCGGCTAACGGCGGAAAGTAAGCCACGCAACAACCACAAAAGAAGTTCCAGAGCCGGCGCGCGCACAAAAAAGGAGGCAAGAGAAGAAGCGCGTGCGGCTGCAGAGCAGCAAGTTGCATCTGTGTGCAGGCGCGTACAAGGGCAGAGAAGAAGAATCACGAGCAGGGCAGCGGAGCGGAGGCCACCATCCGTTGACGAGGTGTTTTGCGGCAGCGGGAAGGCCAAGAGCAACATGGCCTCCACGCATGATGAAGACATCAGTGTAGGGGTGGGCATAAAAAAACTGAAACTGAAAAATCATCGGTTTTTTAGCTTTCGATTCGGATTTATTTCACTGCTATTTGGTTTTTGGGTTTTGATTCGATTTTTGAATCTTATAAACCGAACTAAACGAACAGACCGAACTAACCTCACCGGCTACTCCATTCGGTCACTCGTTCCCCCACGACCGCACCGCCCCCTCGTCAATCATCATCATGGCTTCGTCTCCTTCCCTCTCCCCTCGCCTCCCTCCCTCGCAGTCGCCGCCACCGACGGCCACCTCCCTCCCTCTCCCCGCATGCGGCTCAGCAGCTTCCTCCCGCGGTCCCGCTCCCTCCCTCACCTCCCACTCTCGCTGCTGCGGACGCGCCCCTGCCGCCTTCTTCCCTCTCCCCTCGCGAGGGTCTCTTCGGCCTCCAGCCCACCCTCGCCGCCCACCGCCTCCCCTTCCCCCTCTGGCGCGTGAGCAGCACAGCATCCCCTGCCTACCCTACCCCTTCTGACGCGAGCATCGAAGTGTGCGTGGCGACGGCGTGCGAGGCTCCCACCGGACTCCAGCCCCCTCTAGCCCCTCGCCTCCCTCCGCCACCCCCTCCCCTTTCTTACTTGCGCGCTCCTTTTTCTTCTTCTTATGTGCGCTCCCTTTTCTTATTTGCGGTGCACATAGCCGGAGGCAACTGCCTCTCCTATTTATTCTCAGCAAACTCTATCTTCTCATCTTTAATCAAATACATATATGTATATTCACTTTTCAATTACTTGGTCTAATACATGCATACACAAAACCCAAAGCTCATGAATGCACGCACATGATCTACCTGCCGCTCTCGCATGACTCGTTTGTTCACACGGCTCACTGGCCGCTACACTATGCCGTTTGTCCGCATAGACCTCTTCACGTCTCATCTTGTTGTACCTACGGCCCTCGCGTATTGAGCTCAGGCTACGAGCCGCCTACGCAGATTTTTCCCGATCTGCAGTGTACGTCAAACATGCATGTGTTGTGTCTCCACACCTGTGCTGCATCTCCACACATGTGTCTACAGATAAAAAAACCAAACACAGTATCTTGATATTCCACAAACATAAATATTATTTATCCATCACAAATATTATTTTCCAATTAATCATCACACATTCATAAATATTATTGTTAAATTAATCATGTGTGTGTGTATCGTAAATAGAATTCACAGATTTGTTGATCCAGAAGCTCCCTTAGATGGAAATAACAAGCAGTTATATAATGATTGGACTGAGATACATACGCAAACGATATGAACTGCTCCATGCTGGCCACTCAACAAAAGCATATATGCTGGCTGCACCTTGTTGAAAGAAGTACACTTGCAACTTGAAAGAGACAGCATAACAAGAAGGAATATGAGCAGTTTTAAAAGGCTTTGGCATTTTTCATTTTTTTTTTCCTTTTCTCTAGGTCTTTTTTCTGGCGTTTTCTGTATTGAACTTTCTCCCTTGCAATGAATTAGCAGAGCTCCTACTAGTAATTTCGTAAAAAAAGGTGTTGGATAAAAATTTTATGATTGTACATAACATTTGCGTGTAGCAGCAAGCTAAAATACATATATATTGACAATATAATGATCAATATATACATATATCACCTAGAGTCTAGAGAAACAATGAGCAAAAACATAGAAGTGGACCAATGGTATCCTTACGAATAGAGTGAGCAAACCATTGACTTGACGAAATAAATTCTACATGGTGTAGAAGGAAACATCACAAGCATGACCTTGCGTGAGACTAGAGTTCTTCGCTCGACTGCGCCCCTTTGGCAACTTTGACGAACATATCTTAATTCCATGGTGGTGTCAGCTAGGCCCCATGCTTGCATTCGCACTCTCTTCTTGAAATTCTCTACGGCCATGAAGACATCTGCAATCCTCACTTCTTATTTAGACAGCTCGTATTTCTGCGTTCCTGACAAATGGACTACCTTCCTTGCGCTTGGTGAGAGCTTGAGCACCAGATTATCAACCTCTCGCTCAAACTCCAACGGTGTCGTCATTGTCAGCATAGTACCTTCCGTATCTAGTTATGAGCTGCCAAATGAATTAACATGGAAACAACACTATCACAATTGGTCTCAAGTTATGAAGTAAATTGTAACATATTAATATCTCTTTTAGGCCTTCCTACGCACTGAAGCCTGCCATCTACCATAATACACAAGAGATCAAGGAGAACTTCAGCTTCTTCCATGGAATGTGCTGCAAAGATGCCTAAAAGTATAAGTGGATTGGTACTACCATGGAAGAGGAAATTATGGCCAAGCACAAGTGAACAAATGGTTGTAGTTTGAAGATTACTGGTAAGAATGATTGTTCTGTCTTGCTTTGCTTGCTTCACAACACTCCAGAGACTCTTCCTTGAAGCTGGATCAAATCCAGCACTGGGTTCATCCATGTAAACTACCCAAGGCGCATCTATGAAATAATGAAAGTATATGGAAGGATTAATTGATGACACAAGAAAATGGAAGGTGATGTAGAAGGATATACTTTAGCATCTCCAAACAGCGAGGTGGCAACACTAAGCCGCCTCTTCATGCCACCACTGTACTTCCTGACTTGCTTATCAGTAGCACCACCACGAAGTAAATTTACACTTCTCAAAGATTCTTCAATAGCCTACAAACCATTGTTATTTTAAAAAACAATTTCAGGTTTGTTTGAAACTCCATGGAACAAAGAAGTAATTTTACATACCCTACTAGGTGAGTTCAAGGAAAGTACAGAGATTTCAAGACATGCAAGCAAGAACATATATTTTTTTTCACCTTAAAGATTATGCTACTGCACTATGAAATCAGTGAACTTTGGTATACATGATATAACCTACAAAATCCGAAGCAGAGCCATTGAGGCTCTTCAGTCGGCCATAGAACTGGAGATGTTCTCTGCCAGTCAGCATCTCCCAAAGCACACCACATTCCAACATAGAGACAACACAAGGTAAAAATCAGGAGGCGTTTTTCATGAAAGTAATTCTCCCAGACTACAATTACTGGGAGCAAATATGTAACAAAGAGATGCATGTCCTACTCATTATGCGGACAAATCCCCATGCTGTTGTATATCTTTCCCATGAGGCGTATCACCAAGTCCTCGGGGTACGGCCTCGGCTCTCACCTGCCCTTCTCGCTGGTTGGGTCTTCGGAGTCAGCTCGGCCGGTAATCTCTATCATATTTTCCCTCGACGCTACTGCGGCCTTTCGCTTCGGAGGAATATGAGCAGGCTTCGATCTTGTCGCTCTCCATGGATTGCAGTTGACACCAGCTTTGTGGTTATGTTTCAAACAGTAGAAATAAGAGTCGGGTCAGGTGTTCAGAAACCCTCCCTTCCTTATCATGCTAAGGTGAGGGCTATTTATAACCACTCTACATAGTTTTCGCGTATTTTTCATTATGCCGTTGATGAATATTATCACTCTAAGGATGGAGCAGGCCTCCCAAACAAGGCCTAAGGGCATGTACAATGGTATAGATGGCAGCTGTCTATAATATAGCTCCACATCATCTATAGACAGCACTAAAAATAATTCATACAATGGATCATCTATAGAGTTGTCTGTAGTGATCTCTCATTCAATTAACAGACTGTCTATACAATGGTACACAAAATGTAAATCTGTCTATAAGCCGTCTATTAAATAGTAGACAGCAGTCTTCTCTCTCCTCCATATCATTTAAAATCCTACGTGTCATCTCTTATAGACAGCTAAATATAACCATTGTACAAAGGGTAATTTCCTCCCTTCCGTCCACTTGTCGTCAGCCTGTGGGCCTACCCGGTGGCTTTTGTCTTGTTGTGGTCTTTCGTGGGTCAAAGACTTGAATGGACTAGGGGCCATCGATTCTAGATCGGACGGCGGTTCTAAAGGATGAGTTGGATTAGGCTATAAGCGTGCCCACAACATATTGCAACATCCAACGCCCATCCCATTCATCCCCCCTACAGCCCTACCCAATTCAAAAGCTATGCACTGAATTAATGGAATATTGAGAAATAATGTGTGGAACATTTTATTTTATTTAATAGAACGTATGTCTAACGATATTATTTAGGAAACATTATTGTGTGTTTAGTTGGTGGGATGAGGTTGAATGGGATGTGATGATCATGTACCATTTGGTTTCATTTTTTTTGGGTGAATGGAGTGGTTTAGCATCTATAGGAAATATTTTTCAAATTTGTATCCCAACATCAATAATGGGATGATTCTATTCAAGCAACCAAGCATAAGCATGATTTTTTTTCTTGAACCATCTCGTACATGTACTACTTGGTACATATCGGACCCCCGAAAAAACATTTTCGAGATCCTCTGTGTATCTTATACTAGTCCAGGAAAAACTAGTACACACATTAGAAATGATACCGCAACATATCAAGCAAACTTTTATTTATTTAATTATAAGAGTTTACAGCATAAATAGCGTGCAAAATAACACAGCGAAATCAAAATAAAACTGTAGCAGAACCCAACAAATCTGTTATAGGCAATCGACCGGAGCTACGGCCTAGTCATTGAGATCCTCCCTGCGCGTGGAATTCCTCATCTGAATCAACAGAGTAAGCAAGGGTGAGTGCAAAAGTACTCTGCAAGTTACATACGAGATGTATTTTTAATGTAAGGACAACAAAGATGGTATAATACGGTTAGTTTGAGCAATAAGCAACATTTGAAATACAATAAATAATTTCGAAGGCATAGTTGATTAATAAAACTGAGTTTTAAACCAATTTTCAACACGGAATAAAACCCGGAGCTTAATCCCAATTCTTCTTCCAGATGGAATCCCTTTACATCTATAAGTCATCTTCCTTTTTGAAATCACTTTTGAAAAACTACTAAAGTCTAATATGCGAAAGGCCAGCTCGGCATGCCCATGACCGCAAACGCGGCTAATCGATTAGTTTACACTCTGCAGAGGTTGTATAACTTTACCAACAAGACATGATCATCTCTTTGCGCCAAATACACACTTTCTTTGGTGTGCGGCAGAGAAAATCACGACAAGGCTCCTATAAAAATCCATCTATGTAGTCATGTTCGCCAAGGTTTTACCGTTAAAAGAATCACTCTAGTCAGAATCTCTCTCCTACGCCAAGTGGTAGCCTTACGCTTTCACCACACCACTTCCACCTAATGTCATAACTGTCCATAGTATGTTTTAATACGGTTAACCAGGTTTGTCCTATTCCAGACTTGTGGAAGCACTATTGCGCTTTACATTCAGCAGCTCACAGACCAGTCCATAACTGACTAGGTGAGACTTTCCACAAACCCAGAACCATAACGAAACCACCTCACAACTATATCTCACTTGGTCTAAATCACATTTTTACCTTCTTTTGCACAATGTCACCTTTTTAGGATTTCATTGCACACCAATACTAGGGAATACTTTTATTTCAATAGAAAAATCTTTATTTGGCTCAAATTCCTATAAGGATAATAAATTTACGTCTAAGCCATTTACTATATAGCACTAGTGAATACTATACTACTGTACCAACCAGTGGTATTTTGCTTAAGGTGACAAGGTACACAGATCATCAAAGTCAAAGGGATCATAACAAATAGGAACAACTAAGCATTTACATTTGGGATTTAAATTACCCTGATAAAATTATGCATACCGTAATTTAAATCAAAATATAGTTCAAAATCTGGTATCAATATAATCAAGGGTGTAACTTGACTTGCTTGATGGGTAGCTGCTCAAAATCGTTGACCACGAACTCCTCCGACTCTTCGAAATATAAACACGAAAAATATCTAAATTCTAATAAAATACCAAACTAGCATAAAACATAAATTTAGAATTTTAGATGAATTTAAAAATAAAAATGAAGCCAAACGGAGTTTGAACGAGCGAAAACGGGTTCCTAAAAGTTTGAAAACACATAAAATAAAGAAAATAGAATTTTCATGATTTTTCAAATTATTTTTCTGAAGGAAATCTGAATTATGATATCAGCATGATGTCACAATTGATTTTCGTGAAATAAATTTTTAATTGGAAAATTCTTAGTCGCTGACGAGTGGGCCTGTCAGGTGGACGGGGTCCACGATGTCACCCAGTGCATGGTGACACAACATTGTGGACGCGCGCACGCGCACGGTGAGAGTACTCCAGCAGGCTGACCGGCGATCGGAAGGGAGGCAAGCGACGGCGGACACGCGCACCGGCGATGGTGGGACCGGAGGGAGGCGGAGGGGGAAACGGCGGCGATGGTGGCCGGAGCCGAGAGGGAGAGGTTGCAACGGGCGACGTTCGGGTGGAGAAGAGAGAGGGGAAGGAGTGGGGAGGAAAGGGAGAGCCAAGACTGGGGGTTACAGGGGAAGAGGGCGTACGGGGCAGGCGGTGACTGGTGCGAAAAAGAAGGGGCGGCATGGTTACGGCCGGTGAGAAATGGGAGGAGAAGAGGGCGAGAAATAAGAGATAAGGGCGGCGGGGAGTGAGGGAGTTTTATCCACACGAGAATGGAGGGAGGCTGGCGCGAGAAAAGAGGGAGGAAGGAGCTCCAATTCGACGGCCATGGAAAGAGGAGAGAAATGGGAGGGAGGGAACCGGAGGTAGGAGATGACTCGATAGGTGAGGTTCGGTCCCACTTGTCAGTGAGGCGGAGTGAGAGGAGGGTGCGAGCGGGATGGCTAGGCCGGTAGGCCAAGTGTGCCGAAGGGAGGAGGTGGGCCAACAAGTCGGCTGTGTGGCAGACCGCGCGAGGAGAGGAGATGGGTCGCGCGAGGGAGAGGCGGCCGGGCCAGCTCGGCTTGGCTGACTAAAAAGGGGGGTTAAATCTTTTTTATTTAAAATAATTTGAAAAAATAAAAATAGTTTTAAATAAATATCAAATAGGGTTTAACTTTTTTTAAATAGTCTGAATTATTTTGAAATTATGAAAATTATTTTTAGCATAACATTGGTTTTATTTTTATCAAATAAAATATTTTTGCAACAACGAAAATAGAAAAAAGCCTTTATAAATGGCAGAAAATTCACCAAAAAACTTAAAAAATCATAAATAAATAATTGACCCAAAATATGCAAAATTTGGGGGTGTTATAGCGCAAACAACCAAACACAACCTAAATATATGCTAGTGAAATCTAATTTTTAAATACGTCTTATCGTAGAAAACACGATGGTTCGTGCGGATCGTGAATCGGACACTCACTGTATCTACTATTTGAAGTCTCGGATTGCATGAAAAAAGCAACTCTAACTTCGTGCGATGACCTGGACCGCTCCTGCTGTCCTAGTCGCAGAATTGTCGTGGGCCCCTACTGCTTTTGCCGAGGTCCGGAGGCACCATGGGCCGGAATGGGGCGGGCGGCACATCGGGGATCAGCCCACTAACGACGCCATTTACGAAAATTCCCCCCATTCCGCCGACACGACGCCAACGGCCGCGTGCACGTTTTTCCCGCCCGCCCCCGTGATTCAAACGGCGCGCGCGGGCCCCATCCCATCGAGCCCCAACCCACGCAACTCCAGCAGCTCCCTACCACTGACACGGTGGCCCGAACAAACAACGGAACCCAGCGGGGCCCGCGCGCCGGTGCGATAACCGTGGGTAGCCTCCTCACGGCTGTGCTGCGAGCCGGCAAGGCCGTTTCTATTTATACGCTCCCTCGGTCTCTCCCCCACAAAGAAATCGATTCAGTCGCGTTTTAAAAACCAAATCGAAACCCCTCTCGCCAAGGTTCCATTTCGCGTCGCCGATTTCTCCGGTCCGTGGTAAAGCGCAAGCTTCGAGTGTGATGGCGACTTCAGCGGATCAAGCGGCCAGCTGCGGTAAGTTTTTTTTTTGGGCGGTGAAGATTTTGTTGATTGTTTAGGTGAAATGGGTGAGGTGTTGATCTGGATTATCATTGTTCAGCGTCTGAGGCGCGGGCGTCCAAGCTGCGGTACCCGCTGCGGTCGGCGAGCCGTCCGAAGGCGGCGCCGCCGGCGGTGGATGCTCCTCCTAGCGCCTCCGCTCCGAGGAGGTATCCTTTCTCTTCATGCTTTGATCCACGATTCCTTTTCGTGGTCGAAATCTTGAGCTGTTCTAGTGAACTGATTCCTAACAGCAAAATGTTGTGTACAGAATCAGATCTGCTCCTCTAAAATTAGTAATACCAAGCCCAGTCAGTAGACTGTACTAAATTCCAAGGTGTCCATTAAGCTGTTAATTGAGGGTTACGCCAATTGTTAAAAGAGCTAAAACAAGGGGGGACTCGCCATAGTAACTAAGAAGCCCTAAATGTCAACCCATTTGCCATACTGTATATTGTTTGTTGGGCGCGAGGCTGAGCCCGATGGTCCATATTTAAAGTGCATGTAAATGGGCTAGTTTAGAAACGTTAACCATCTGGTTTTTGCTATGGGGCTTGATGCACATTCTCTATGGTGAGTTTCATCAGTACACTTGGTACAACACAATCGTATGTTATTGTTCTCACAGACAAAGTTAACATAAGGAAATATATTTGTATATGCGATTTTTATCTATAGTATTGCTGAAAATCAAATCAAGGAGACAAAGTTGCACCTAAAGTTGAATGAAAAGTTTGTACATTATTTTTTTTTTCTTTAACATTGTAGGCTAAGTGTCAGGCCGTGTTTATGTCAATCTTTGTCCTCACATGGATCTGTGTTTCCTTAGTAAAAGTTCTACTATGACTACCATGCCTTTAGGTAGTTTCTTTCCCGGTAGTCCCACATTAGTTTGTTCGGGAGGTTTAGCCATCACAAGCCTGAGTTATCAATATTTCAACAAGTTTCTGTGGGAAAACAATAGGCCAGCGTACAGATGTTTAGATGTCCAGATTATTGCTTCAAAGTTCAGCATCTGACTGTTTGGTGCTATGCCAATGCAAAATTGACTAGCAACTTACATTGCGAGACTCAGAACTTTAAAATTGCTACGAGCTAACTTTGTTTATTGAGATCACTTCTAATTGTATTCCTTATATAGGGCAAAACCATCTTCAGATGTTAGCAAGAGCATGTGTGTTCTCGATCTTTCTTCACTGAAGGATAAATCAGCCAAACTTCCACGGAGGCACTCAATACAAACCAAGCCAGGTGCTAGCCCGAGGCCAACTCCTACTGGAACTATCACTCCGGTGTCAGGCATTCGGTCAAGGAGGTCGGACGGCCTGGGGAAGTTTGATACTCCGACATCAGAAGTGTCCATGTCCACAGCAAGGCGCAAGTTCAGTACACTGTCCTCAATCTCATATTGGATGGCACAGATCAGGCTTGCAGAGGCTGCTTCCAAGCACTCTGTCTCTCTGGGCTTCTTCAAGCTTGCCCTTAAATCAGAATGTGAGGTGGGCACAATTGATCCTTTGTCATTTCTGATCAGTTCAGTTTCTTTCATTAATTGTATTATTGTAATGTCTGTTTTTTTCCACAGCCTGTGGATCGGATGAGAGAAGAACTAAAGGCTTATGTAGTCCGGCATGGACTTGCAACGGAGTTGGAGGAACCAGTGAAGGATACACTTCAGGTTTATGACATTGTGGAAGATTTTGAGAAGCTGAAGATCTCTGTAGACTCCACACAGCAACCAAAAAAGTCTGACAAGGCTGCTCGTGGTGCCACCAATGCGTCTCCAAAGGGTAATCTGAAGCCAAGGTCACTGAATTCCGATGCAACTCAAAATAAGGAAGTTGGCAAGAAAGAGAACATTCAGAAGGAGAAGCCTGATGCAAGGGTCAGAGGTTCCTATAACCGGAATCCTGCCAAAAATGATCCTGCAAAGGAAGTAGTTGCTAAAAACACTGGTAAGAAAACCAAGAAGCATGCCAAGGGGCAGCAGAAAGATTGCAATGGAGGTACTGAGGCTTTGCCGGTTGGTGCAGATCAAGAATCTGGTAAGTGCCATCGTGTATTCCTGAATTTCTAATATAAATATCACCCATCTGTGCAAAAGTGTGGGCTTGCTAATGGCAAATTTATTTTTCAGTTGATGTGGTGAAGGAGACTACACATGAAGATAAGGAGAACATGGTAAGAATTATACTGTGCAATAGCAAGGGCATTACTGCATTGCATATGTACCAGGTTACTATTTCGCTCTTGCTAATCGAAACTTTTACGCTTGTAGGGCGATACTGAAATGCCAATAGATGCTGGCATAGCCCAAGAAGTCTAGAACAGCCGGACCGACTTCAAATTCAAACCTTTTTATTGCTGAATATGAAGTATGAGTGTGTGGTGCTTGTTTCCTTTTCCCATTGTTGATATGTTACTGGAGGTTGTCTTTCTGTTTGTCAAACAGTAAAGGTCTTTAAGAGTGTATTATAGTTTGCTGGGTGGTTGATTGCTGCTTGTAGTTCCTTGTTAAGTTTGCAACTCTGCGTGTATGAGTCTTTCGTACGAATACATGGTTGAATTCTTTATTTGTGTGATACTTTGGGATAGAAATCCTTCTTGATCTTCGTGTTTCTTTTCATGTACTAGTTAAATGTTTGTGAGCTGTAATTGAAACCTCAGTGTTGCATCAAATATTGTGCTGTGCATGCTACGTGCACAGTGCGCTCACCAAATATTGTGCATGTTATGTGCGCTCATCATATTTTATCAAAGGTAGCCTATGATCAGAACGAAGTTACTAGTTGAATTAAATTAATTAATTCCACAATTTTTGCCGGTTCTTGAAGAAACCACAATACAATACATACTCTAAATAAAACAAATGAGTTAGGCAAAAATATGAGAACACCTGTTATTTGCCTAACCAAATTACAAAACAATACTACCCATTTCCATGTAAACACAATTTCAGATAGCCCTTTCTAACAAAGCAAGATACTTCTAAAAAATGGTTGCATTTCTAGTTTACCACAACACCCATAATGGTTGTGCTGTGTGGTCACGTGATTTTCTTTGTATTATTGGATGTATCACATAATCCAGAGCACACACGATGTTGCTTTTTGATTAACTAGCAAATTTATCCATACAATTGCGCGGCTAGATATTATGATAAATTATCTTTGATATATAACTATATTTTTTATAATTGTATATTTTTTATATAACTCTAATATCTATATAGATTAATATATATTGTTATAATTTGGTCCCACCAAAATAAGTGGTGGAGATGCGTGGACTCTTTCTTTTAATCTAAGTCGTTATAACTCGGGTCCGCTAGATAGACGGTTAGATATTTTCTTTTAAATAATAACATCCAATGGTGGAGATCCTTGGACTCTTTCTTTTAATATAAGCCGTTATAATCCCGGTCTGCCCAAATTAAAAGTCAGATGTTTTATTTTTTTTGTGAGAATTCTCAGCCTTTTTTTTCTTAATGACTCTCACGAGCTTTTAATATATAATAGATTATTACTTGTAAGCCGCTTTTCTTTCTCTGTCTAATTATTTTACCCGGGATCTAGCTTTTATGCTCGAGTTGTCTTTTTCTCGTCTGTATCTCTTCACTTGAGTTCAGTAATATTTTTTCTGTGATTACTGATATTTGAATTTACGTCTAAAAGATTATGATGTGATTAAGGTGTTTCAACAGCACAACATCACCTCATGCAAGGCCAAACGTGCATTGCAACTAGTTGTAACGTTACGTCACTCCCCCAGAGAGTCGTCCACCTTGCACAGAATAGACTTGTGAAAGGTGCATGGTAAGTACACGTAAGGTAGAGAAACTACAAGATATACAGGTTGTACAAGGTTCTGACAATTGTACGAGACAAGCAATGACAAGGAGAACAGGTACCTTGGCTTGCTACACAAAATGGTGCATTTGAAAACAGGGGGCCGCATAGAAGCAGGTGCAGGAGAGGAGACTAAAAGAGATCAATGTTGAAGAAGAGAACAGGTCTAAAAGTTTTAGGTGGAGTCTGAAGTGTACCAGTTGACAATGGCAAAAGCCATAGAGAGAAAGCAACCCAACCGGTGATATCTTGTGTAAGTCTAATCTTAATTTACCGATTGAATCTCCGTCAACTACGGCCCGAGATTGATACAAACTTTTAAAATTCAAATCGTCCCATCTACTCATAATTGAATATCTGTTGCGCCAATTTTATGCTATATTTTAGGGTCGAAAATATGTACATACCCGCATGGTTTTGCATTTTTTTTTCTGATTTAGTTGTACCAAGTTCAAGCTTTCTCTGCGCCTAGTGCTGGGAGAGCCTACCATGGGAACGCATGATTCACATTGATGGCATGTTGAGGGCTTTTGTCAATGGGTGCGTTAGATTATCACCGGTTTACTCTAGTGAGTCCTGAGCAGGATTAATACTATCGACACCGAAGAAATTGTTTTAAATTCGAAATTCATAAATAAAAAATATCAACTCGAAAATTACTGCAAAATTATCAGAAACCGAAGGTTGAATACTCAAAATTTTTGAAAGAATTCAAAAAAACAAAAACAAAAACCAACCTGTTTTAGGTGGTTTTCACCGAAAATCAATCGGATGATGACCGGGTGCTGACCTGCGGCACCGCCACATGTTTTTGACAAAAATCGGTTGATTTTGACTAAAAACCGACCTATTTTAGCCATCGAGCTAGCTCGATACGATAGAAAACCACGGTATTTGATCGGTTCATCGCGCTTCTGTGAACTCTGGTCCTGAGCTTTTGCCCCTTCTATGGTTAAGTAAAGTAGAGGAGTATCTAGTAGTACTGGTCTACTACTAATGCAGTCCAATTCTACTGCTTTTAGTCTAAATTATTCACACTTCAAAGGCATTGCATAGATAAACATATCACACAAAGGCATTGCACAGTTAATTAAACAAAGCATTACCATGTCATATGGGATTGGATAACACACATCAACATCACAATTACGTTCATCTCTTGAACTTACACTGTAGCATAACCAAGAGGGAATTAAGAGCATATATATATTGCTAATTAATTTAGTTTAGTTGCTTTGGAGAGTGGCATAGATGGCATCCAGTGCATAATTGAATTATGAGCTTGGACACGAGAGGAAGAATCCATAAATATACCAACTAAAGCCATGGTCCAAAGAGAAATTATATATATATATATATATATATATATATATATATATATATATATATATATATATATATATATATTACAATTACCTGAGATACCATGGTGTATGGGTACTATGATCCAAAATAGGTAATTCCTCTATTCATTTGTTTTTAATTTTTTTTGAAATTTTTAGGATATTGAGTTTAACTAGTTTACTAACTAGTTCAAACAAGTTTGAACTAAAATTTAAACTAGAGTTCCCTTTTTTTTATGATAGTTTGATTGTAGGTATGTGCTGATTTTATATATAAATCATCAAAGCATGTGATCTAAATTCGTTTAAATATTTGAATTCAAATTTTTTTTTTCAAAGGTACGTGTTTCATTAGTAATTTTAAGATACTCCAATGTGATTTGGTTGAAAAAATTTCATTGAAATCCTTTATTTTTTTGGTATATAGCATTTTTCACATAAAAAAGAAGGATGTACACAAATTATGCTATAAAGAGTGGGCTTTGATGATTTTTTTATAGAAATCACTTTGAAATATCTTATAATCAATATTAGAGTATACTCAAAATGATAAAGAGGTATAACAACATCATTTAAATGATATATTGAGAGTGGAAGTACATACTCCCAGGGTATAGAATCATTTTGTGTGTGTGTATAGAAGATACTCCGAAGTGAATTTTACAAAAAAAATTCATCAAAATCCACCATTTATAGCATAATTTGTTTATATACACTGTTTACATATGAAAATGGGTATATACCAAAAAAAAACAAAGGATTCTGATGATTTTTTTAACAATATCGCATTGTAGTATCTTAAAATTATTATTGTAGTATACCGAAAGTAATAAATGAGTATAACATATTCATTTAAGAGTATAATAGAGGTGGGAGTATGTACTCCTAAGAGCACGTAAAAGGCTTCACACACACACACACACACATATATATATATATATATATATATATATATATATATATATATATATGAAAATAAAAGTATACCATCAAAAGTATATACTCTCTGTATCCTACACAACTGATGTTACGCGCACGGTTAGAGCAGAAGGCAACCCATTCTGCTGGTAGAAGATACTCCTTCGTACCAGCTGGAATCTGCAAGAGGAAAAAGAATTGGATTTCAATTTACAACTCCGCGCTAGCATCCATGAATATGCAATGGAGAGTAATCGGCAGTATAAGAAAATTGGATCAGAATATCGATGCATTGAAAACGTAAATACTAAATACTACTCATTACTATGATACATATGCATATCCACCCGTACGCAGTTCCGCCTGTGATCTCAACTCATCCTGGCTGCCAGCGACGGAGAGCAGCCGCTTGGCATTGATGCAACCAGCCTGAATCTTGTTGCTAGTTGAGATCGCATGAGTAGTGGAGGCGTCCTTCCAGCGCTCCCCGATCGAATCCAGCCGCAAATGATGTGTACGTGATGGTGAGCAAGAGAAAGTGATTTCTTTCAATTAATGTAGTATTGCAACCACCACGCATCCAAAATGATAGAATCCCATAAATACAGGAACAATGACTCTACGTGGGTCGGGTTTTACAAGCTAATCCGTTGGCATTAGCTCTAAACTGTAATTTTGAGTATGCTTCAAAATAATTTCTATGAAAAATTTCATAAAAATTCACTCTATTAATTTCCTCCTTTTTTATATTAAAAAAGGCTATATAACAAAAAATAAAGAGTTTCAATAAAATAATTTCAACTATATCGCATTGGAGTATCTTAAAATTAGTATTAAAGTATACTGAAAGTGATAAGGACTAAGGAGAATAACACATTCATTAAAGTAGTATATTGGAAGTGTGAGTACATACTCCCGTTCAATCCAAACAGCATGCATGTTTTCTTGTTTCAAGAGTTTAGTTGTGCATACAACCAGAATGAAAAAATGATTTAAGATATGTGCTTCTATGCCTTTCTTTTTAAAAATTGCACAAAAAATTAAAGCATGAATGAAGGGTAGATAGTGATAACTTACCTCTTAGCTTGCTTCAAGATTCGTGCAACTTATATTAGGAGGGAAAGCATAAAAACATTTCTCATGATTTAATTAAATCATTTCGTTGAAATGGAGAGATATGTGAGTACATACTCTCAAGAGTATGAAATAGGCTTCACACACACACACACACACACACACACACACACACAATAACACCGAAATAAGACACCATGGTGCCTGGGCACCATGACTCTAAATGCGCAAATTCAAATTAATTTTGAGTATATTTTTTTAAAAAAATTAGTTTGAGGGTATATACCTATCTATTACAATTTAAATAAAATGCATATCTTTTAAAAATATACTCGAATTCAAACATTTGAATGAATTTCGATCACACGCTTTGTTGATTTATATATAAAATCAGCATATACCTAAAATCAAACTACCATTAAAAAGGAAACTCTAATTTGAATTTTAGTCCAAACTTGTTTGAACTAGTTAAACTTAACATCCTAAAATTTTGAAACATTTTTGTATGCAAATACATAATAGAAATATTCATTTTAGATGGTGCCCGGACATCATGCAACCCCACTCTCTTTGTCTATATATATTTGACGGATGTGTGTCACTATACGTAGGGGTGAATACGAAATGGAAAGTTTCCGACCATTCCGAAGAAAAACGGAAATGGAAGCCCTTTTTCGGAAACAGAAACGGAAAATACCGGTATGGAAACGGAAATGAAATTTTTTTGTTGGAAATGGAAACGGGAGAGTCAATTCCGGCTAAAACAGAAATGGAAATTTCGTATAAATGAAACCGGAAACTAAAAATGGAAACGGGCTGGAAAGGAAAATGGGCTTGGCCCAAAAATGAGAAGGAAGAGTTTATATTTTCTTTTGAATTAAAATAATTTTATAAATACAAATGGTTTATATAAAATATAAAATAGAGTTCAAAAATCCATAAAAAATTCTCAAAAATACTTTAGAGCATTTTGAACCTAGAGAAATTATTTTTAGCATAATTTTATTTTTATTTTTTATAAATAAATTAATTTTATAAATCTAAAAATAGCAAAATTGTATCTATAAACTCAAGAAAATCGAAGATAAATATCAGAAAATCATAAATGAACATCGAAAAATAATATAAAAATTTTAGGATATTAAACCTTTGTAGTTGGTGGAGCAAGAGGATATCAATGATAATTATATGGATAAGGACATGATGGTCTGATATGGGAGACAAATAACATGCCTTCAGCTGACAAATTTGAGAAATTTTTTCTAGTAATACCAGTAAACATAAAATTATTTTTGTGTCCACCTTAGAGGTGGAATGGGCTATATTATTCTTGTGGCATGTATATTATGATTCTCTACTATGTTTTAGTGCAATTTTCCCGCTTTCGTTTCCGTATTCGCTTCATTCCGTTCTGCATTCGTTTCCATCACTATTCGTTTCCGTATCCATTTTCGGGGTTTCCGATTTCGTTTCCGTTACCGATAAAAAATGTAGAAACGAAACAAAACAATCATTTTCGTAACGTTTTCATCCCTAACTATACGCGTGGGCTCACGCTGACCTAGATATGAGGATCCAACAGGACGAACAAGGTATTGGTCCACATCACCACCGACACAAGAAAAAAAAAATCACACTTTTGTTGCATGATCCAAAACGGACCACAATTCTACGAACAATGGTCTCGATCGCCACTAGCCATTCTGGGTTTCTAGCACAATGGTGCCATTAATTTTTCGAGGTTCGAAGATTTAATTTCTGACTAGAGGTGGGCACTTGGGCCGGGCTCTTTTGGGCCGGCCCGAAGCATGATGGGATGGCCCGGTGCAAAGCACGGTACAGCACGGTTCCGGGCCGGGCCGGGCCGGCACGCAACTATAACTCGAACCGCGCCGGGCCCGGGAACCGGGCCGGCACGCAACTATAGCTCGGGTCGTGCCGGGCTCGGGAACCAGGCACGACAGTTTGGGCCGGACCTGTGCCGGCACGACACGAACGGGCACGAAATCACGGATTAAGGTCTAAAAGTTGGCAGCTATTGTTGATTCAGGGCATCTTCAAGCATTGCATTTATGTTTGACATTTTGTTGATGTGATTAGTCTCTTATGTAATTAAAATAGGTAGTTTAGTAGTAGTGATTTGTTTTATTTCTTTGCTCGTCACAATAGTGAAAATAGGTCGGGCTTGGGCTGGCACGGCACGAAGCGCAAATGGGCCGGGCTTGGGCTCGCCAAATGTGAGTTGGTAAGACGGCCCAAGACAGATGGGCACAATGGGCCGTCGTGTACGGCACGATTTGGCCCGCACGATGGGCTGACCGGCCAAGACGTAAGACAAGATTTACGCCCACCTCTATTTCTGACTATAGAGGTGTTTACGTTTGGTCTAGCTTTAGCTGTACTTCCCCATTTAAGTTTATAAAATGTATATTTTAAATGGTATTATACGCATATATAAAATATATTTTATGTTCTAATGCAAAATTAGTGTGATGCTCATCTGTACTCCTAATAAATAGTATCTAATTTTACTTTATATTCTCTACATGCATGCAGTGAATATTGTACTTAAATATAATAATTAAGTGTAGTCTAGTTATTATCAATATCTACTTAGTCTATGTGTCACGAGAAAATGTGCCATACAAATTTGAACGGATATCTGTTTGCATTCACCCCCAACACTGACATATCCACTCAGCTCCTTAGACTATCTCCAGCAATTTTCCTTCATTCCATTTCTTTCCCTATATTCATTCTCTTTATTTCCTACTATCTCCAATAACATCTCCTTGAAGGGATTTCTCTGTGGGATTGTAGAGAGAATATGTTTCTAAAAGGATTCTTTCTCCGAATCCCTTCTGAAGGGAAGACTGAAGGGAATCCGTTGGAGTATTTGGAATCTGTTCGCGAAGGGATTTGAAGGCTGAAGGGAATCCGCTGGAGATAGTCTTACCCTTCGCTTCCTCCGGTGCATCTTCCAAGCCATGCTGTTTGTGCTTCAGTGAATGTCGTCATCTCCTGGTCAGTTGCAGCTGCTCCCTAGTCCCTCATCTAGCATTGCAATTGATACATATAAACATGGGAGGTTATTCTATGCGTCACTTGCACAAATATCAAGCATCCATCCTCTCCCGCTGTGTAACCGGGGCAAAGGAGCCTCCATTTCCCTAGTGGCCGCAGCTATCCTTCTCCAATCTCCATAAAACCTGCGTCCCAAGCCAATGCTTGTGCTGAAAAAAACATATCATTTCTCTGTTTCCACAAACTCCGGAAAGTTGCCGCGGAAACCGTATTCGAGACAACGTGATTTTTCATTGCACAACCATCACTTGCCACAGATCCAAAGTTACAGCTTCTCGCAATTTCATTTCGCCTTGAAATTGCCTCATGAACTTGGAATTCTTGACAAACCTGATCTTTGGGAGTTGCCAAACGAAGTCCAATCGGGGTGAACCGATCAATGGTTCGGTTCTCCCGGTTCTCGGAACCCTGGTCGTTCTGTACTTCTGTGCTGGTAACAAATGGGAATTTGCTACTCCTGAAAAACTAAGCACATCTAGTCTGAGTCTGATTAAGCTAGTAATTCTTGAGAAAGATTCAGAAGTTTTTTTAGGAGGTAGGAGTAGGTTCGGAATCTTGGTTCAGAAGTTTTTAAAGCATAGATTCACAAGCTCAAACGCCAACCAGACGTACAGTGCTAATGGTAACCCACCTTATGAGGGCTAGGATTGGGGGCCAAGCGGCCCCCCCACGTGTCGCCGGCGCTTTTGCCAAAAGCCCCTCGCGTTTCTTCCGAATTACGTCCAGGTCCTTGCGCGATTTTATGTGAGAGAAGAATATTTTTTTCAGTTCGCGTTTAGGTCCCTGGTTTCCCGTTTTGCATGGAGGCCCTCCCGTTAAGGGCCAATCGCGAGCGAGCCCTTTCCTAATTATTCAAAATAGCGAACAAGTCCAAAATTATAACAAATAGGTCCTCGCGCTTTACGTTCGGGTCCTTTCTCCGTTTTGTCCCAAAAAAAAGTTTTTGGGGTCCGTTTTTTCTCCAGAGCATGCGAAAAATATTTTCGGTAACCGTTTTTCCACACAAAAAAAATGTAGAACCGTTTCTTTTCTCCGTTTTGGCCGAAAAAAATGTTTTCGTGATCGGTTTTTTCGTTTTGTCCCAAAAAAATATTTTCGTGGTCCGTTTTTTCTCCAGAGCATGCGAAAAATATTTTCGTTAGCCGTTTTTCCAAAAAAAAATGTAGAACCGTTTCTTTTCTCCGTTTTTGCCGAAAAAAATGTTTTCGTGATCGGTTTTCCCTCTGTGGCATGGGGGAAATGTTTTCGATAGCTATTTCCCTCCAAAAAAAATTGGGAGACTGTTTCCTTTATCCGTTTTGCCCGAAAAAAATATTTTTCGTCATCCGATTTTTCTCCGGAGTATGAGAAAAATGTTTTCGTTAGCCATTTTTTCAAAACAAAAATATGGAAAACCGTTCCCTTTCTCCGTTTTGCTCCGAAAAAATGTTTTTGTGATCCGTTTTTCCTCCGGAGCATGGGGAAGCTGTTTTCGGTGGCTATTTCCCCACAAAAAAATATGGAAAGCCGTTTTCTTTCTTTGTTTTGCCTGAAAAAACTATTTCCGTGAACCGTGTTTTCTCCGGAGCATGGAAAAAATGTTTTCGTTGGCCGTTTCCCAAAAAAAAAAACGTAAATTCGTTTTTCGCCCGTCATTTTTCCGTTTTTTCCCGCTTTTCATCATTTTTTTATCAAATTTCGCGCGGCGCGGCGTAGCGCGCGAATCTTTCTAGTTAATTATAGGAGTTAAAATAGCGATGGGTTGACGGATGATGTCCCGTTTCTACTCTTTTCAAAGTGCAACGATGAATTCATTACAACCAGCCTGTCCGGCCTTGAACTACAGGAGTTTACTCATTCAGTGTTCAGTTAAAGCTAGTTTTTTTTAAGAACTAGTTAAGGTACTTTTAGTAAGTCAATTGTTGAAATGAAGTAGTACTGCGTTAGGAACGCGTCTTGATCATTTGGTACCCTAAACAAGATGTTACCCTAAAACGGAGTTTCTCTGCTGGTACGACGTCCAAATATATCATTTGGTCCATAAACTTTCCACATGAGATTCCGGCCAAATCTGCCTAATCCATTGCTCTTGCTCGGTACTCCAGTGACTCTTGTCAACGCACAACGAACACATGCGTTGTCACCAAATCCACCGAAGACTTTCGCAGGCTTGTCTTTTACGGCCAATGGTCGATCAGTCGTGCCCATCTGCTGCACAGTGCCGACGTTTGCATTGGATGGATCCGGCTGGTCGACTCGTGCATCAAAAGTTGAAACGACTCATCCGGATTTGACCCCAGCACAGCACTGATCGCGCATGCGTTGCAGCCTAACTTTCTGGCAAAAGGTGGCGCTGAGAGAGCCCGACTCCAAGCTATCCACTCGATTGACTCGTAGCATCCAAGTTAGCTACACTCCAAGCCGATCCAAGACTCCTCCAGCATCCTTTCTTTCCATGAGATGGCGCATCCAAAAAATTTCCACACACTGTAAGAGACGCGCGCGCGCGCGCATATATATATATATATAGCGCTACGCCGCGCCGTGCGAAATTTGATAAAAAATGATGAAAAGCGGGAAAAAACGGAAAAACGACGTGCGAAAAACGAATTTACGTTTTTTTTTTGGGAAACGGCCAACGAAAACATTATTACCAAAATCAGGAGAAAACACTCTTCACGAAAATAATTTTTTCAGGCAAAAAGAAGAAAGAAAACCGCTTTCCATATTTTTGTGGGGAAATAGCCAAAAGCAGCTTCCCCATGCTCGGAGGAAAAAGCGGATCACGAAAACATTTTTTCTGAGCAAAGCGGAGAAAGGAACAGTTTTCCATATTTTTGTTTTGAAAAAAGCGGCCAACGAAAACATTTTTCTCATGCTCCGGAGAAAAATCGGATGACGAAAAATATTTTTTCGTGCAAAAGCGGATAAAGGAAACAGATCTCCCAATTTTTTGGAGGAAATAGCTATCGAAAACATTTCCCCCATGCCCCCGAGGGACAACCGATCACGCAAACATTTTTTTCGACAACAATGGATAAAAGAAACGGTTCTACATTTTTTTTTGGAAAAAGCTAACTAAAAATATTTTTCGCATGCTCGAGAAAAAGCGGACCACGAAAATATTTTTTTGGGACAAAGCGAAAAAACCGATCACGAAAACATTTTTTCGGCCAAAAACGGAGAAAAGAAACGGTTCTACATTTTTTTGTGAAAACGGCTCAAAAATATTTTTCGTGATGCTCGGAGAAAAACGGACCCAAAAACATTTTTTTGGGACAAAACGGAGAAAGGACCCGAACGTAAAGCGCGATGATCTATTTGTTATAATTTTGGACTTGTTCGCTATTTTGAATAATTAGGGAAGGGCTCGCTCGCGATTCGCTTAACGGAGGGCCTCCATGCAAACGGGAAACCAGGGACCTAAACGCGAACTGGAAAAAATATTCTTCTCTCACATAAAATCGCGCAAGGACCTGGACGTAATTCGGAAGAAACGCGGGGGGCTTTTGGCAAAAGCGCCGGCGACACGTGGGGGGCCGGTTGGCCCCCAATCCTAGCCCTCATAAGGTGGGTTACCATATATATATATATATATATATATATATATATATATATGGAACATATCTAGTGCTAATGGCCATTGGGTGCTAATATGCTAATATAAGATCTGACCCATCAGATCTATGATGAGTGGCTCAGATTTGGACAGGTAATTAATGAGGTAATCAATGGGCTTGTGTGAAAAGCATTTGAGTGAGTAATGAGGTAATTAATAGGGCTTCCACCTCTCTATATCTGAGCCATTTATCATAGATCTGATGGGTCAGATTTAATGTTAGCATGTTAGCACCCAATGACCATTAGCACTAGATATGTTCCCATATATATATATATATATATATATATATATGCTCACCATTGCACACGTACATCATGCCTGTCTTTCTAGCACATTGTATTTTAAAAACGTGCGCAGGGAGGCTTCAAGATTTCCCTCAAGTGAATCTCTGTAGCATAGGTACTGCGGTAGCCGGATCTGAAGCGTCCAATCAAAGATCGAATGGCTAAGATTTAACAAAGGCAAATCGCTGTTCTTCTCTGCCTACCATTCCACATTTTGCAGATCGCATTGCGAGCGGTATGACTAGAAACAAAAATACTCGTATTACCCAAGCCGGGCCAGGGTCAAGCCGCTCGGCCCGATACGCGGCGTCGTCCGGCCTAGTGTTACGAGCCGCCCCTAGGCGCATTAATTCGGCATCTATCGCCATGAGTATCACTCTAAGGTGTAAATACAATAAGATATATTTTATATTTTAATATAAGATCTGTGATATTTTTTTCTGTATCTTTAATAAATATTCAGTTTTGCTCCATATACATATATTAAATATATCATTTAAAGATAATAATTAAAGATAATTTAGATATGCCTTTTTGATCGTGCCAAGAGAAAAATACGATTTACTCTATATAAGCTTGGACGGGAGTACATTCTCCCCGTGTTGCAACTACGCGTCGTCGCGGCATCTTAACTCCGGTCTCGCTCTCGCCTACTTGACACGGCCACTTTAAAATTCCGTCCAATTCCACGTACCACTGCAGCAGCAGCCACCTGGCGCCGACGGCCGGACAGGTGGGCCCACTGGCCACCTCGGCCCCACGCGCCAGTGACACAGACGCCTCGCGTATACCGCTTCGTCGAGCTTTTCCGCGGTCAGAATGCCCAGATGAGATCGACGCCGCCGTACCACCACCCCGCCACGTGCTCCGGGGTCCAGACCGACACGCGAACCCCTACCAAAGGTGGACCCACATGTCAGGGGAAAACACTAGTGGCAGCAGTACTCATGTACGAGCGTGTCTACAGTATACCCCTTCAAGTTTGGCTGGCAAGCACTCGCACCGTCTCACTCCCTCCCTCCTCGTCCATGGCCACTTGCCTCCCTCCCACGCTCACGCGCACGCCTTTCTTCCTCCTCCTCCCCCCATTGACCAACTGAGCTCTCTCCCTCTCTCTCTCTAGCTAGCTAGCTTCGCCGTTGCGCCATTCCTACCCCGCTTCTCAGCCATCGTCACAGCACAATGGCTTCATCCTCCTTACACAAGCCTGGCACCCTGCTTCTGCTGCTCCTACTCTGCATTTCCGGCGTGGTGATCTCCCAGCCGCTCGATTCCTCACAGGCCAAGACGCTCCTCCGGGTGCGCCGCCTGCTCTGCTTCCCGCCGGCGCTCGCGGCGCTCCCCACGGCGCCGGACCCCTGCGCGCTGCCGCCCACGCCGGCGCTCACCGTCGCCTGCGCCGGGGGGCAGGTCACGGCGCTCTCCGTGCTCGGGGACCGCAAGCCCGACCCGGCGTGGCGCACCGCGCTGCCGTCCAACTTCTCCGTCGACGCTCTCTTCACCACGCTCACCAGGCTCCCGGCGCTGTCGAGTGTATCGCTCGTCGCGCTCGGCGTTTGGGGCTCACTCCCGGGCGCCAAGCTCCGCCGGCTCGAGGCGCTGCAGGCGCTCAACCTCAGCTCCAACTACCTCTACGGCGCCGTCCCCGAGCAGGTCTCGCGCATGTACTCGCTCCAGAGCCTCGTGCTGTCCAGGAACTACCTCAACGGCACCGTGCCGTCCCTCTCCGGGCTCGCGTTCCTCCAGGAGCTCGACGTGGCCCGTAACATGCTCGGCCCGGCGTTCCCGGAGGTGGGGAAGGCGGTGGTTAGGCTGGTCTTGGCCGACAATAACTTCACCGGGGTGATTCCGGTGGCGGTGAGCTCGCTGGGGCAGCTCCAGTTCTTGGACGTGTCCAGGAACCGGCTCCAGGGTTGGATCCCTTCCTCCATCTTTGCGCTCCCCGCGCTGCGGTACATCAACCTGTCGGGCAACCAGCTGGCCGGGCAGCTGCCGGCGACCACGGCCTGCTCGGAGGCGCTGGAGTTCGTTGACATCTCGGCCAACCTGCTCACCGGGGTGCGCCCCGCATGCCTGAGGCCCAACTCGACGTCGCGCACGGTTCTCGACGCGAGCAATTGCTTCGCCGACGCGAAGCTGCAGCGGCCGAGCACGTACTGCAACCCCGGGGCGTTTGCTGCCGTGCTGCCGCCGCCGCAGGGGATCGGAGGAGATCAGGGCAGGGGAAAGGGCGGTGAGGTGGGGATGGTTCTTGGCATTGTTTGCGGTGCTGTGGGAGGCGCATTGCTGATTGCCCTGGTGATGGTGGTGGTGCTGAGGAGGGCGAGGAGGCCGAACCCGGAGATGAGCGTCTTGCCCAAGTCGCCGCTGGTGAAGCCGGCGAAGAAGGCGGACGGTGGGAAGGCTCCGGCCAAGGTGACCCAGAGGATTATTACTCCTACCGATAAGAGTAAGAGGATTAATACATTTGCATAATTTCATTGCTTGATTCATTTCACTTTTTTTTTTTGTGTTATGTGCTTAAATTGGCAGCATGTTCTTAATCTTAGATCATTAAAGAAGGGAACACAAGATTTGGGCAACTAATTGTAAATGAATAACTAATCTATGATTGGTGGTACAAAGGGGCCATAGAGAATTGTAGTAGTAATTTTGAAGACCTGTTGCCTTGATTTTTCTCCTGCGTTTTTTCTTTCTTTTGTGAATAAAGTCCACTCACTTTAGTCAAATAATTGGGAAGCTTTGCGTGAGTTTAGTCTGGATCTTGCTTAGACTCTTTGAGTTTGAACATGGGATGGTTCTTTATTCCTTACTTCAAGGAAGACTGAGAGAAAGTAAAAGCTGCAAAGTCAATCAACCGAAAAGGGAAAAAAGAAAACAATGAGCAATGGCCTAATGATTTGTAAACAATCTGCAGGATAATATGCCTAACATGATGTCCATTTTCGCAGGGCGTGAATCACAATCTGCAAGGGTGAATACACTGGAAGTCCCAGCGTACCGTGTGTATACGCTGGAGGAGCTCCAAGAAGCAACCGACAACTTTGCTTCCTCCAACTTGATCAAGAATAGTCTTCTTGCACAGGTATGCAGATGCAGTAATGGAATCCTTTTAGCTTCAATGGAAGTGAGAATAATAAATATACAAATAAGAGTTAAAGGATTGACTTCTTTTGAAGAAATGGTTGTGCACTTCAGAAGTTCAGCATACAGATAATGTGCCATATAATGTGGTATATAATGTGTAGTAGAAATCAAATCTAGCTATTGATTTGTTAAAGTTATTTCTGCTACTATACTACTAGATAAAGTATAAATAATTATTAGCTAATATGATTCATTGGATCGAAAAGAATGAATGTTACATATTGAATTTAGTGTACCGTAAATATGCTCTTCTCTTCCTTCAGTTTGTCTTTTTGCTAAATGAACTTGAGCCACAAACATCCGTTGCTTGGCATCAGACATCTGCTGTCACACCTTAGGCATCTTTTTCAATCAAGTGAAGTTGCAACTTTATTCATTTATGGATATTTATTCATTCTCTTTTGAGTACTATAACAATCTTATTTGTAGGAAATTTCAACCATGGCCTTACTTTCAGTACAGCTTTTTGCTAGAAAATTTTGTCAAAACTGATTTGTCCTTTATTTGTGCGACGTGCTCCTTCCTGCTCATAGCATTACAATGGCCAGCTTCAAGATGGTTCTAGAGTCTTGGTGAGATGTCTCAGACTAAAGGTGAAGTATCCTCCTCAGAGCCTGGCCCAATACATGGAGATAATCTCTAGACTTCGCCACCGCCATTTGGTTAGCATCATTGGTCATTGCATTGTCAATGATCAGGAGAATCCTACTATTGCTAGCTCTGTATACCTCATTTCTGAATGTGTAACAAATGGATCTCTAAGAAGCCATCTTACTGGTAATTATAGTTGAGGACATCGCTTGTACCATTCTATAACTAAATATCTGCAAGATATCTGAATTTACCCTTTGACGGGCTTCACAGAGTGGAGGAACCGCGAAATGCTGAAATGGCCGCAACGGGTTTCTGCTGCCATTGGTGTTGCGAGAGGGATTCAGTTCTTGCACAATGTGACTGCTCCAAGAATTGTACAGAATGATCTCAACATAGAAAATATTATGTTGGACAAGACCCTCACTTCGAAAATCTGTGGTTTTAATCTCCCAATGATATTGACTAGCAAGAATGGCAAGGTGAGTTCAAATGATTAAAGAAGTTCCTCACTTGGCTACCTGACAGCAAAGTTGTAACCGCTCTTATCTTTCAGATACTCTCAGAAACCCCATTTACTGTCAACGAAGAAAGCGATCTTGGAAGGTATGGTGTCATTGCAGAAAGAAAGTGAGCATTTACACTTAATAAAATAGAACTAGATGTAGCTAATGGTCATCTAAACAGACATGAATCTAATGATTGGGTGTTGGAACTCAGAGATACCGACCAACCTTTCATAATGAATTAGAATCTGATTAATTTTTCTAACCTGTAAACTAATGTGATTATGATTCTTTCTGCCCCTAGTGCTCAAAGTGCAGAACAAGGGGACAAGGATGACATATACCAGTTCGGCCTAATTCTTCTGGAAGTGATCACGGGCAAACCGACAGAATCACAAAGAGAACTGGACTCCCTTAAAGCTCAGGTAAATCTCAAGCTTCATATTCACATCACCGGTGGCTGCTAATGGGTAAGGGCCGGTACGGGCTGGTCAATCAGACGGGCCAAAAATATCGTATGGGCTGGATCATTTTGGATTTACAGTGGTTTGGACCAGACCCTGACCAGGCCTGGGCCTTACCATTTTGTACTAATCGCTGAGGCCAGCGGTTCCTCCCTTTTCTTGCATGGGTGGGTGCGTGCTCTGCTAGCTTAGGCCTAGATAAAGGCCCAAGTTTTTGGAGGCCCAAATCTTTTTTAGGCTTGGATTGGACCTATACTTCTCTATTTTGGGTTTGGACTTTGGACTGGATTAGATCAAGGGAACCAAGTTTTTAGGCTTAGATCAAGCTTGTGCTGGGCTTTGGCCTATTAGCAGCCCTTACTAACGCCACAATGAGTTACACCAGGAAAAACTTGAAAAATTCGAAATCTCTTAACAAAATTATGATTCTAAGTTTGCCTGGCCGTGTCGGTTTGCAGCTAAGTGAGGCCCTGGCTGAAGACCCAGACATGCTGAAAGACATGGCCGACCCGACGATCCGCGGCACGTTTGCGGTGGACTCTCTGAGCAAGGTCACCGAGATAGCCCTCAACTGCACGGCCAGCGACCCGAACGACCGGCCCTCCATTGACGACGTCCTCTGGAACCTGCAGTACTCCATGCAGGTGCAGGACGGGTGGGCGAGCAGCGAGAGCTTAAGCTTGAGCATCAGATCGCAGGCTTGAACACAAGGATGCAATGCTTTTCGATCGATGCATCTTCACCATTGTGTCTGTGTTCTAGTTTGTTTTGGCGTTTGTTGTGCAAGAGAGGGGTAAATGCTGTGCGTTCCCGGTATATAGAAGCGGATTTTTTTCTCTCTTTTTTTGTTCAAGGCTGTAAAACTCCAGCGCTATTAAAGTCGAAACTATTATACCATTATTAGCTTATGCTGATCGTGGAACAGAATATACAGCTCTGCCAAACGAAAGAGGCTGTGGAGCTGAGTGCCCGGAGGGCTGGAAGAGGTTGGGATGATCGAAGAGACTGTCAAGCTGTTTAAAATTGAATCCTGAAGGGCCTAAACATTGGAGGAAATGCATTTGCAATGCAATGTACGGAATTAGGAAGAAATAACCAGCGAACCCAACAACATAACAAAAATATCCGGAAGACTCAAGGATCCATTTAACTATTTAAGCATCCTAAGAATCAACATATAGTGCATCATCACAGACGAAGAAAAAGAGCGCATATCCATGAACATCAATTCAACTAATCTGCAGAGGCAGGTACCAGAAAGTATAGAATAGTCTTATGCCGAGAATCCGTTCACCAATCGCTCAGGCATCCTAGGACGACGGTGCGGCAAGGTCGGCGTCTCCAGAGCCTCCACCGCAGAGCATCCATGGCTTCACCAACCTTGTCCAGTAGACTTTCTGCAGACTTAATCAGGTCAATGACCTCAGTCTTCTCCAAGCTCAAGCAGCATTCCCGTCACCTTGCCAGCGTTCTCCCGCTCCAGTTGTTCAGCCAGCGGCTACAGCTTGTTGCCCAGAATCTGCAAACCAGAAAAAAAGCATATTAACTTGAAAATTTAGCCTTTATTAAGAATTTTAAATGGCAATAATGTAATGTCCAACTATCGACAGGTCATTGTGGCAATAGCACATAGTAATCTGCGAACATCATGGATCGCGAAAGGTACAGTCATCCTTACTGCTCGTTGCTGGTCCGGTTCAGCAGAAGCTAAAGCAGTAGGAAGGTTGCTGCTTGAAATAGATGTTAGAGAACGGACAGCGTCATCCATTTGTGCGAAGTGGTAGACATCATGTTGCGAAGGCACCATGGGACTCGAGAAGCTCTGAGGCAGCATTGCAAGGTGATTAACCCCATTCCTGGCATTTGGCATGTACCTGACGCTTTGGCTGGCATTTGGGTGAATCACCTGCGTGGCGAATCATCAATTTTTCCGGTAAAAGCATGAGATGTCAGGTGAGGTGAATACCATTTAAGGTGCCCTGGCTACGGAAAACATATGGCAGAATAAAAGCAGTTAAGAAGCAGGAATTATAAGATTAATTATTTTCCATTTTTCCTTTTGTCTAGCAATCTGGACATCACATGACTGGATGCAGGGTACTTTGTCAGATCATAGGCGTTTTAAGGATTGAAACAAAAAACACAAAAAGGAACGTAAGATGCTCAACCAACAGAAAGAAATACCTGCTGCTGATGATGCATTTCTCGAGCCATTCCTCCAGGCCGAGCACCCACCCTCTGGCCAGGGTGCCTTGATCTCTGCATGTTGTACGACATCATCATGTCGTGGGCACCAGGCCTCATTCCTGGAACGAACAGCTGCTGAAACCCAAAGCCTGCAGCTTGTGGTGGGATTGGGCCAGGAGCCCCCTGACCGAAGTAAAACTGATGGGGAGCAATATTTGCTGGTAATGTGGGTGGTGGTACACGAGCAAAATATGCCTAGCAAAAATGAGGTCAACATCAAGCTTGTGTTATGCGTCAGAAAGAGTTTTCAACACAAAAATATGGAACATTGTAAACATCTCTTAACACATAACATTTGCGAAAATGATTATTCAATGCCATGTGAACATCTAACATCTGACAATATATACCTCGACTCAGTAGCAGATACAATGTTAAATATAAACAGCAAGGAGTTTATTTTGTCATTACTCATCAACTTTATGTGCAATATTGAGTATAAGCATTATGTCATCACTGACGACTCATCAACATTGACCCACACTTGAAGGCTCACTGATTTTAGCACAAGATACACAACCACACAACAAAATCAATTGTTATATCTAATCCGCTGTTGAGTTATGCAAAGAAGAACCGAACTAGGCTCAGTTTGGTGGGGGGCGTGGATGTTCAACCCCACCACCCAGGTCCGAGCCCTTCTTTGGCTCGAATTTGTGTGTCTCTTACTGCTTTATTACTAAGACATGTAGTCCCTCCTACATGTGTTTTGTTTTGTTTTTATTTATGCAGAGAAAAGGTGCCAAGAATAAAGCTTTAGGCATCCTCACGGACCCATGGCAATGCTAAAGCCACAGAGTTCACTAAAATGTAAAAGTGACTCTGTCAGATCTAAGAAAGGGACTAGCTATCAGCAAAAACCATCAATACTACAAAAACCAATTCCCTTGCAAAAGAAGGGTTAACACTTACCATTAGCATCGCTCTTCTTTCCTCCTTGCGTTGAGCAAAATCAACAAACAGTGGTTTTCTGCCAACAATCCTCCCATGCATTCCATCAATCTGCCACATATTTTTTTTAAAGAAATTTGAATAATCAGAACTATGCAATTGGACGCAAAGGGGCACGATCGCAACAGATGAATCGAAAGAATGCTTCTTTAACGTACAGCATTGTAGGCAGCTTCAACAGTAGTAAATGATACAAATCCTGAACCCTTGCTGCTTCCTTGTGAATCACGCATCACCTAAAGAAATGTTAACAGGATGAATAACAATACTAGGAATATTAGATTGAATGGTGCTTTTTGTGGGTTCTTTAAACGAAGAAGAGAACCAACAGCAGCAGATTAGCAGTAAGCATATAGAGAGCGAAGTACCTTGCATGACCCTATCTCACCAAAGCCTTCAAACAACTTCCTAAGATGTCCATCATTAATATTATCATCCAGATTCTTCACGTACAGATTGAGCCCTTGAAGCTTATCGAGTTTCCCATTTCTCTCATCCCCAAATTTTATTTCCAACTCAGCTAGTCTTTCTGCTCTCTTCTGAGCTCTTCCAACATACAAGACCATATCGTTTATCAACTTCCCATTGAGATTTTCAACCGCTGCTGCAGCACATTCTGGTTTCTCATAGTTAACAAACCCGAAACACCTAGAGTTGCCTTCAGCATCTCTCATGACTATAGCACTAGTAATTTCACCAAACGGTGCAAACTCATGACGCAGGTCGTCATCAGTAAACTCTTTAGGCAAGTTCTTTGTATACACATTTGTAAATTTGCTAGCTCCAGCGATGCGTTCCCTCTCCTGGCGACGCATGAAGAGACCAACGAAAATCTTTTTGTCATTGGCCAACATGCCATTGAGGCCGTTGATGGCATCCATAGCAGATTCCTCGCTATCAAACTGTACAAAACCGTATCCTTTCGATTGGCCGTTGAAATCAGTGGCCACCTTGCACGAAAGGATGGTGCCAAAGGATGAAAACATATCTTGCAGGCTTTTGTTGTCGATGTTCGGCTCAAGATTTTTTATAAACACGTTAGCACGTCCACTCTTTCGCTGGGTTGGATCCCTGTTTGAGAACATAACCCGGATGGACTTCCCATTGACAGGGGCAAAATTCAAAGCTTCCAATGCACGGTTGGCTGCAAACAATCACATACCACCAAGTTATAACAACTAAACTAAAATGTCAATCCCAAAATGCAGCGATGCAAGCGAGCATGCATTTATTTTACGAAAATGCGAGCATGGGGAAAAATTTTGATCACTGCGTTTAACATTAATCAAATAGAACAGTACAAAAGTATATTAATGACGAAAGCCGAGATATATTATCCGACAGAATTCCGCGTTATTATACACAATGGACACATGTTCAAAAAAATAGGTAATACCATGGCGCGCTATCTGCATAAAACTCTAAACAAAACTAACGGAAATGCCAAACATTCTTCTGTTCAAGTTTTGCCTCATCGCTACACACAATTTATAAAGCCGATCGAGCACTCAAGGAACTAGAATTCCTCGCTGCTTTAAGCACAGATCGCCTCAACTCCAGAATCTGATGCCGTAAACCAGATCATAGACAACACCGAAAATAGGAACATCTAACAGGCAATTTTTTTCTTCTGAAAATAGGAAAAATAGACAGACAAAAACCCCAACAAGCAACAATCGCCGCCTACTACAACTGATCGATCATCACGTTGGCCATGCCCGCAATCACAAGAACCCAAAACCCTCACCTCGATCTGGAGGAAAAACAAAAAACTTATACAACCGATCAAAACCTAGTGATGGATCGAAACCACCCCAATCCAACAGCAAACCACCACTGAAACATTAGAACCCCGGGGCACACGGTACCCAGATGGAACCCGAACGCCGAGGCACGCACGAGAGGCAACGAGACGATCGAGACGCTCACCGTCCTCCCGCGAGTGGAAGTTGACGTAGCCGTAGCCGAGCGACTTACGGCCGACTACGTCGCGGCAGACGCGAACGGACGCGACGGGCGCGACCTGGCAGAAGACTGCGCAGAGCTGCTCCTCCACCACGCTCGCATCGAGGTCGCCGACGTACAGGGACGCGGCCGAGCCGACCGCCGGCTCAACAGCCGCAGGGGCCGCTCCTGGCTGAGGAGCGGCAGGTGGCGGCGTCGCGATCGAGGCCGGGAACGTCGCGGGGCTCGCCATTGACGCGGGCAGGAACCGGCGGTGGCGACGAGAGGGCTAGGCCGCTAGGGTTTGCGGTTGGGTTGTGCTGGCCTCGCTCGATCGCTCGTCGCGTCGGCTTCCCTGGCCTTTTCAAGTCCCGCTCGCCTCTCTTAGTTGCCGGGGGGCGAGAGGAGGTGTAACAGGGGGCCCACTTACCAGTGGCTTGCGTTGGTTGCAACGCGTTGATGTTCGTTCGGACTGGAGAGGGGGCCCAGCTGCAGTGGGACTCTGTAGCCGATGTTTCCTGTATGCAAAGCAAGCACGATCGACCCCCGGATACCGCATTCTATAGCAACAAGTTGCCGGGTGTTAAATTCAAGGAGTCTCAGCCCATCCAGGTCCAGCCCACTAAGACCCAAAACTAATTGGGGCCTTACAAGAAGTGACCATATCACAAGAGTGTATACTTGTATGACAGAAGTTTGCCCTATCTCGCCCATTTGCGCACTATTTTTTATATAACTTTTGGCTCTCGTACGAATAAAATTATTAATTTAACCCTCTTATTAACCGTAAAAGTATCGACAAACGATACGTATCATCTATCACAGCAGATCACACCGCACCGTAATTTTCCTATCTATCAAGCTCGGGTACCGCAATAGATACCTACCATGTTTGTGTACCGAAATACCCTATCCTGTCATGCTACCGTAGTTTGGCACCAAGCTCCTCCCACTGTCACCCAAGTTGCCACGGTTCTAGCCACCTACCGCTACACGAGCGTGGCAAGTGAGCTACTTCTGCGATCGAGAAGAAGACTATTTTTATAAATTTACTCGCATGAGATCAGATTTTAAGTATATATTTATTGAGAGAGAAGGCTAAACAAGCAAATGATTCTCTTTGACAAGCAGTATGCATGTAGGAAAACCCCACCGACGCCACATGCATACACTTCACTGTCACACATGCACACCCCTGCACGGTAGTCCGCTGGCTATTCGGCGAGTGATAGATCGAATGACAGCGAATTAACCCTGCCGGAACCACTACGGATCGAGTCCGGTGCGGGGACGGCGTCTTTTGTCTGCAAAACAGCGACACGCACGATCGCTAGTATTAGCAACATATACGTCGGCATGGCAGATGGCACTGCCAGAGTCCACCGGCGTCTTTTGAAGGAGGATTGGACGCTGCTGGCGCCAGGGGAGCACGGGAACGGGCGGAGAGCTGGGGAATTACTACCGCGTCCTCATATCTAACTACAATGAAGAAGGCGAAGGCATGCTTGTTGAATTTTTTTTTTAAATAATACTTTTTTTAAATCAAATTGCGTTTTTAATATACGGAATAAAAAATTTACAAAAATAATATGCCGTCGCCAAACGGCATGGCGAATACCCTATTTTAAGCGAACCGTGTAGCGAATACCCTATTTTCGCCACACGGTTGGCGACAATCTACTAACCGCGCCGCCAATTAGTCGCTACGGGTATCAAGGCTATTTTCGCCAAATGGTATGGCGAAGATACTATTTTCGTCAAACTGTGTGGCGAAAACCCTATTGACGATGGTAGGTATCTATTATGGCGATGGGGAAGTAAAAATTGGGCAGAATGGAGTGGATTTAAGCTGCTTTGCGGTCACCATGGCCGAGCACTTGTCCCCCGATACTGTTAGCATTCGTGATATAAAACTTTGGTTGACCCAATTTTTTTCCCTGGATCCAAGTGTTTATTCTGTTAGCATCCAAATCGTATACACGCGTAGCAAGGGTGACATTGTGTGGGAGTTGAAGATGGTCGAACACTGATTGTGGCGATAAATGGTTAAGATGGTGCAAGGGATCTAGCCTCGATTGTGTGATCTTTGGTGCAAGCTTGCCCTATGGAAGAGGTGAGTACCTCTTGGTGTGGCGAAGCGACACATTGCCGACAATTTGAACAAGTTCTACCGGTGTCGGGTTGAGGCGGCGGCGAGGGGATGATCACATGGATGCAGCTGGTTGAAGGTCGGGCCGATGAAGGGAGGATATCGATCAACTTGTAGATCAATTGGAGCAAGACGGCGCATGGCGACGAGAAGAGGAAGCCGAAATGTTGGACCCGGTCGATACCATCGGCGAAGATGATGACCGGAAGAAGATGATGAAATGCATGGTAGCACTCGGCTCGGAGGTACCCATCAGATGAATGGAGCAGCAACGGGTATGGAAGCTTTGTGGGGCCATGACTACGTTGTGAGTATGGTACTGGTGCCATTAATTTGAATCAAATGTTCGAACAATTCGAATTGAAGTTAGCGGTGAGCTTGTGGGCACTATCATTGCAAAGAGAGTTTCGGGTTGTCCTGTCTAGCCAGATAAGTACAGTGAAGTGCGTAATCGATGGTTGTGAATTTAAAGTACATGCATACAAGTGAAAGTGTGAGACATATTGGATTGCATCAAGAGTAGACGAGCACACATGCGGACTAGAAAATGTTCTTGTCAAACAAGTAACTTGAATCTTTGTAATAGCCCGTGATGTTTAATGAAATCATTGAGAAGCGGGATATCGAGTGTTAGTATATTGAAAGCAATGTTACGAACATTTAAGTATCGGATAAGCTACTCCATGGCCTGGCGTCTTGAAGCGGCATTAGAGAAGAGGTTTGGCACATACGAGGCATCGTGCAACCTACCTCGTGTGCTTGAAGTCTTGAAGCAAACCAATCCTGGCACATACACCGCTTTCAAAGAAGCGAAGCGGTCTAAAATGGGATCTGTACATTTAAATCGTGCTTTCTTTTCATTGGGCCTTGCATTCGTCATTCGCACCATCGTCCATTGCTTTGTGTTGATGGCACATTTTTGATTGGAAAATACAAGGGCAGATTCTAACGACCATTGCAATTGATGCGAACAACCACATACTTCCATTGGCCTTTGCTTTTGTTGAGGGTGAGAATCGGGATAGCTGGCCGTGTGGTTTTTAGGAGACCAAGGTGGGAGTAGTTGGTGATCGGCCCGCATGTGCATCATTCATGATCGTCACAAAGGTATCCTCTCGGCAATCAAGACTCTACGGGGAGGACCGAGATGAACTATTTTATTGGCTTTGACCGCGAGCAATTGGTGCATGAGACATTTGGGTGCCAATTTCTTGAGGCGGGTTCAAAAGCAAGAAATGATGAATCTGTTTAAGAGGTTATGCAAAGCGAATCAGGCACGTAAGTTCAGCGCTATTTGCCGGGTTAGATAAAGCACACCCGCGCATGTCGAAGAGATGAAGAAGCAACCACCTGTAGAGCAGATGTCCACCAAAGGCTAACACCCCTTGGAGCTTCGATCCTCCTAATATGAGGACGAGCGTCAAGGAACATTAAGTGTTTCACTTGGATCGATAGAGTGAGCCTCTAGAAGTGGGCATTGCTCCATGACAGGAGCACCAGGTTAGTATGGTACATTAAAATATCAAAACAGCGCTAAACAATTTGGCATCGTTGCTCTAAGTATTTTCGCGTTGAGCAGGTTTGGCGTGATGACATGAACATATAGCCGAGGTTTACAATTGGGTCATCAGAGGCCTCGAAATCCGCTCAAAGCTTGTGGCCATCCTTGAAGGCATGTTGCACGGCAGACGTTAGCTACTACCAAAAGGTATCACGAGCGGTACTTCATGCCTCCACATTGCAAGCGCCGTATTGTTCGCCGGATGATGACCTACATGGAGGAGCGAACCATGAAAGCTCAGCGACATATGGTCGCGTAGCTGGAGTCGCGAATACCGCCGAGGTGACTCTTCGGTGCAAAAAGGGATTGGGAACCGACCTGCGGTTATTACGCATACGAGGTTAATCTAGGCCAAGGGGCATCTGGATGGTGTGAATCTGGTGCAATAAGCCAAGACTTCTCCATATTCCTTTGCTCACGTGATGGGTTTGCTTGTGGGCAAATTGGGATGAACACGTCGCAATACATGTCCCCTTTCTACTTGAAGGATCATGTTGTCCATGTCTGGCTCGGGTGAGTTTCGTGGTTTTCGTGCACCACGGTGATTTCAACTGCGATTATGAGAGATGAGGGCATCTGTTGCGGATCAACCTTGCGGAGGTGTGCGGAAGAAGGGTCATCGTCGATCCTGGACTAGGCGCGATTCGCATAGCATTACATGGATGAATCTGAGAGTGGGTGGCCCTCTTAGGTGTTACGAGTCTGCAGCGAGTATGGTCACAAGGCAAACCGATTACGTAGGGTGTATGTTACGAAAGTGGTGGTGGCTATGTATCAAATATGTTATTATATGCACGTTGGATGTTTTTATTCATGTATGTTGTGTCTCACATGTTGTGTACTTTTATTTATGTTCACCCCTTATGTCTTTTATACATTTATGTATTGTAATATTGACGTGATTGGTTGTCTTTTATTCATATATGTTGTGTCTTTTATTCGGATATATGTTGTGTTTGTCTGCATGTTGTGTACCTTTATTTATGTTCAACCCTCATGTCTTTTATTATTATACGTTGTGTACTTTTATTCACATATGTCGTACTTGCCGTGACGTTGTGTAGTATGATTTATGTTGAAACATTTCTATGTGCAGGGGATGGAGCAGTCGACTCATTCCTGGACCACATCTTAGATCGCGCGCGCCGTGCGCGCGTCCACGGCGAGAGGGAATGACAAGTTGCCCTACTCAAGCGGATTCGTGTGCCTAACAAGGCATAGTGCGTTGGCGGCCGCTTCCACACCAGTTAGTTGCGATGCTTGTACATGTTCCATTGTTCGTACAATTAGTATTCATTACATTCAATTAATTCAACTCTGTGGTTCTTCGTTAGGCTTGCGTCGTGCGCGCTTCCGCTAGTCCGCATGGTGGAGGGTTCGGGTGGCGAGCCCGTCGAGCACGACCCCAGGCCGAGGGTGGCGACCCGCGGCCCGGTCGCGAGCGTTTCCGTCGACCACTCATTTGTTAGCGTGTTTGGTCGACGGCCCGAGGCCGAGGAGGCGCACACTTTTCACTGCACAGCCGAGGGGAGATAGCGGTGGCTTGCCAGGGCGTCGCCATGCTCAACTGAATTGCCGATCGCCGGCACGATCGGCCCCTCGACTCGGCTCTGTTGGGTGGGACGCGGACTTCTTTGCGCTTAGCGAGGTCGCGGAGATAGACCCGAGAGATCTGGTAGGGGCGAAGCACGGGCCATTGAGGAGGTGGTTGGCACGGTTCGAGGTTAGTGATTGTACATATTACTATATGTTACTCCAGCTTTGCATAGCATTAACGTGATATCACACTCTTTCAATTGTTGCGAGTGTGGCGGATGGCGGGTGAGCCCACGGACTACCAGGTTGCTAGGCACCTCGAGGCCTATCTGCTTTGGTTGTTAATTTGGGTGATGTTCACGTCGAGTCGCAGCGACACCGTGGGCCAGCGTTGGATAGCCTCACGCACGGGCTATTGCGGACTCGAGCCTGACGATGTCTGGCCGTGGTATCACGGGGTTCGGCGGTTCTTGCTTCCGCATCTGCGCAGCTTTGCGGCGCGTCGCGTGAAGAAAAGCGAGAACTCTAATCGGCCAGGATGCCGCTTCTTCTTCGACTTTGGTCATTCGGCGCTTCTGGTCGCACCGAGTCGACTTTCCACCCGCCGAAACATGCACGGCGGTGATGCTTGGACCGGACGATGGGCTCGCTACGACCAGCGACGGGTACATGTTCTTACTCATTAATGCAATTGTAATTTCAATGCCATCTGCTTTACGATTATTTCTACTCTATTGCGCCCACGGTGAAGCGGTGTGTCGAGTACGTCGGGCGTTCGCTTTACTGCGGAGGCCTTCGACCACCGAGGGCGGGAATGTCAAATGCAGGACCCCTCTGACAGCGTGTAGGAGAGAAGGCTGCGAGGGCTGTCCATGCTACTCGTAGCGAGGACCCGGCCTTCTTGGAAGGCGAGGAGGCTTCGTCTTGGCGTCTTAAATGAGGACTACGCGCGCGCCGCAGGAGTCCTCGGCGGTTTGGACTACGCCAGGTGGTCTGTTCCTTTGAAACGCGTGCGGTGAAAGTGCACTCGTGAGTTACTCGCCACCACAGAATGCTAAGTGCTTACGACATATTTGTACTAATGAGGTCTTTTATGCAGGTTCTCCACCGAGGGACCCAAGAAGGCCATGGTGACCTTCTTGCAGAGGATGGCGCGTGCTTGCGCTGTGGGAGGCGGCCCGGAGGGGCGTTGTCGAGGAGGTCGCCCCTCGACCCCTCCTCCTACCAGAGTACTTGTCCCGCACGTGCCGGACCGTGCTCGTCTCTCCACGAGGAGCAAAGCGGCCGGCCAGTGTTCTTCTTGGCATCGCAGACTTGTACTTGAGCCACGCAGGGGCACTGCACGGATGGTAAGTCTCGTTGTATTTTACTCATTAATGCAATTGTAATTTCAATGCTATGTCGTTATGTTTAATGTTTGTTTATGCGTGATAGGTGGGCGAGGCGAGGGCTTGCGACATCTGCCGCGACTTCTGTCTCAGGCTGCGCAGCTAGGACCACTTTCCTGGCCAGCGGACTATCAGGCCATGGGGCATGTCGAGCACTCCCGGCGGATCGTGGAGCTTGGTACTTTGTTTAGCGAGCCCCAGGCCCGAACTGTTGGTGGCACCTCGTCCAGGCCGCCACCCGGTCTCGGCTCTGGACACCACCTTCGACCACCGCTTCTGACCAGTCGGCTTCCACACCCAGTGCCTCCAGCTCGAGCCGCAGTGGAGATCGGTTAGCGAGATGCCACCACGCGGCCTACCATGGTCCCCACACCCGTGGCCGATAAACATTGATTGATCCGTTTGAAATCTAATCTTCTCACTATAATTAAATGTTAATATGCATCTTTGAGGCCTCATAGGACATGCCTCTGCCGGACACCCGGTCGAGCCTGGCGTCACGACTCGGCCCGATCGATTCTTGCGAGGGCCGTTCCGCACGCGGCCTCGACCCACCTTGGCACCGCGCCCCGCCTCCTCCAGCCACGCGAATCACGCGGCCTCCTAGACCCGTTGCCTCCCGCCTGCGTGTCCCGCCGGCTCGGTCTGACCAGCCGGACTACGGCGGGCGGGACCATCGCTGGTGCTTAAGCCCACGACCTCTCGTGATGCACCCCTCTAGCGTCGCATGAAGGAGAGCTGAAATTAGGGCGAGCGAGGCAGTCGAGCTGGTCAGGAGTCCACCACCGGGTGATCGAGGCTTAGGATGTGCGTTATTTTTGGGTACTTTGTCCTATTATGCTTTACTATCTATTTTGTGTACTTCCTCATATCACGTGGTCTATTATATATTTACGTCATCTTTAGTCATATCAACCGCGTGTCATTATTGCTTTTCGGCTTTGCCATATCAACTTTTTCGACCTTTGTCATTTCCAATTTGCATAATCTTTGCCAAAAGCCGGCTATGGCGAGATTCCTGTTTAAAGTTGTGGGCATAGCCACGCTCATGTCATCATGAGCCGAAGCTTATCCAGATGCTCATGGATTTGAAATACTACGAAGTCCGCGAGACTCTCCTTTGGTTGCCCTTTCCGCGGCTCTTTATAAACCCACCGAGGAGGGATATGTGCATCACAGCCATAACTTCCATAAACTTTAGTCTGCTTTTCCCACACACACGGTAGCCACGATGTCGTTCTACTGTCGCCTCTTGACAGCGAAGGCTAACCCCCCAATACCGGATGAGAGTAGCGTTGGCGCTGATTCTGCGGAGTTGCCACGCGCGAAATGTGATCGCAACTCTTTGGCGAAGGTTACGTGAGTCGCGCGGAGATACGGCCTCCGCGCCATCACTCTTTATTGTTCAGCGGGTAAACCAAATGTTGTCCATACCTAATTACGGTATGATACCATTTATGCATCGTTATTTGTTTTTAGAGGCGACGGCCGTTGTTGCTTTTTCAATGGATCGCCAGGCGGGCGTGATTACGAATTTCTCTACAACTGCGCACACGCCTACCCCACTTCGCCAGAACTTCACCGCGGTGGGAGAGGCGGCGGGATATGTCCCCTACCTAGATCGGCCGGAGTTAAGGGCAGTGGGCAAGGGACGAACCAATCCGGTCGATTCGCGTGCCTCATGTTTAGACTCGATGTACGATTCTAAATCAATTCATCTGAGGACTTCAAAAGAAGTTTGCAAAAATGGCTCAAGTCAAGGCAAGAAAATCCTCCTCGAGGAGACAGCATAAAACCGAAGCTGTGCGACCACGGCCTCAAGCGGTGGTAGATCTGGCGACGAGGATCTAGCGGATAGAAGATTCTACCGAGTGCCCTTTGTCCGAGGATGCATGGTCTTGGTACTTCCAGGCCAGGTGGACCGGAGGCGTACCCACATCTCAAACTTCCCGTGTTTGATAGCGGGAGAGCAACCCTCGCCCGTGGTGCTACTACCTCGGAAAAGCCGGACCCGAGTGCATAAAGCGGTATTCTCCAACCACCACATGGGCATCTTGCATTGATTGCGGGGCACGTTTTCGGTTTAACAAGAAGCCCAACACACCTCCTGGACCATATCGTGGAGTGCGAGCCAAAAACAGAGGAGGCGTCTCGGCAAGTCTCGGAAGGAGCAAGAGGTTCGTCCTCTCGAATAGTCTTGGATAAGGAAGCGGCCGTAGGAGTCCGCGATGCGCATAACAAATCCTTGACGCATTACAAAGGCCATCCAGCAACCCCGGTGGTATTAACATAAGGGGCCCGGCAGGAAATCGGAAGCCATGCCCATATGGGAGAAGCAGGACTCACGAATGCACACAAACAAGTTACTTCTTACACAGGAGACGTATGGCATAGGCTACCCATTCGGACGGTGGGAGCAACTGCAAGACGGCCATGGAGCTCTTTCATAAGAGATTGAGCGGTGTCAGAACAAATCGCACAAGATTGACAGGTGATGTAATATGTAGAAAATGTATGACATCATTCCCACTCTCTGAACATAGGCGAACGATCACTTGTTCCACCATTGTCGATGTTATTGGCACTTCTCTAGCAATGCCATCCTTTGTTTAATATCCGTTGTATCTGTAGTACTAAGGTTGAGTTTGCGTACTTAAGATTCTTCATTTGCATCTACATGCTTTTGTTATTTTCCTTTCTCATATTATGTCTTACCATTTAATTCTATCCGGCGTAAACAACAGCGTAGATGAAAAATTTTCCCATAATATGGAAGTCCATATATCAAAGAGCAAATCTGGGTATTCGTGCGAAAAATACATTCGAACGAGACATTTCTGAGTTTGCCGAAAAAGGCATAAAAGTTATTGTTGACAATAGTACTTAGGGTTATTGTGGCGGTATATTTTTGTAGTGAACAAAGGCGTAGATGAAATTTTTTCCATAATATGGTAGTCCATATATCAAAGAGCAAATCTGGTATTAGATTCGAAAAATACATTCGAGCGAGATATTTTACAGTTCTGTAGAAAGACCTAAAAGTTATTGTTGACAATAGTACTTAGGGTTATTGTGGCGGTATATTTTTGTAGTGGACAAAGGCGTAGATGAAAAATTTTCCCATAATATGGTAGTCCATATATCAAAGAGCAAATCTATGTATTCGTGGCTTAGAAAAATACATTGAACGAGACATTTTACAAGTGCGAAAAGGCCTAAAAGTTATTGTTGACAATAGTACTTAGGGTTATTGTGGCGGTATATTTTGTAGTGAACAAAGGCGTAGATGAAAATTTTTCCATAATATGGTAGTCCATATATCAAAGAGCAAATCATGTATTCGATGCTGGAAAATACATTGAGCAGAGACATTTTACTGTGCTGAAAAGGCCTAAAAGTTATTGTTGACAATAGTACTTAGGGTTATTGTGGCGGTATATTTTGTAGTGGACAAAGGCGTAGATGAAAAATTTTCCCATAATATGGTACTATATATCAAAGAGCAAATCATGTGATTCGTGCCAAAAAATACATTCGAACGTGACATTTTAATTTGCGATATATTTTGCAGTGAACAAAGGCGTAGATGAAATATTTTCCATAATATGAATGCGATACCTACATATTTTTGCATAAATGGAACATCAACACTATATGCATGTGGTATAATTATTTTATTCCATATTTTATACATTTTCATGCGGCTTGGCGACTACCTATTTTAGCGCCATACGGCTTGGCCAATTATATTTTCGCCAGTATAGTATGGCGACTACCTATTTTCGCGAGCGATGCGGCGAATACCCTATTTTCGCTGATAAGCGTGCGAAAATAAGCCTAACCATGTTTACGGACAATTAATAGCGCCAATTAGCCTATTTTATGCGAACCGTGTGGCGAAAATAGGGTATTCGCTGCATTGACGATTCGGCGAAAATAGGGTGTTCGCCATACCGTTTGGCGACGGCACATTATTTTTGCAAATTTTTTATTCCGTATATTAAAAACGCAATTTGATTTAAAAAAAGTATTATTTAAAAAAAAAATTCCATGCTTGTTGGGCTGTGGGCCTTGCATCTTCATCATCTACCCTCGTAGATGCTCTGCTCGATGGTGTTCACATGCTGTTATCTATGAGATGCGTTATACTGTGAAATCAAGATTGAACGATTTGACCAGCTACAACGCTTGTTCGCAGATCAAAAGGAGTAAACAGAAGAGGCACAGGTGATGTATTGCCGGAGCGAAAATAACCCTTAAACTTTCCATTCAAGTTCGCCAAACATGAGCTGCGACGCCATTTGGAACTGTACAAGAATTCCCTATCCAAAGCTAGCTAGGCACTTTTCATCAAAATCCTACTGCTCCTTCCCCTCCACTGTCATCCATGTCGTCTCCCTCCATTTCCTTCTAGCTGCACCACTGAATTAATCCACTACAACAATGCCCTGCCTCCTCTGCTACGACGAAGTGAAATCCAGAAGCAATAAGCTATACTGCAATGTTCATGCTCATGTCATCCTTGCTGGCTCCCGGTCTTGATGAGCGGCTGCTGCGACGTCTTGCCCCACTCCTCCGGCGGGCACTTCACCTCCTTGAGGAAGGCCACCACCTCCTTCATGGTGGGCCGCTCCGCCGGCGCCGGGTTCACGCAGAAGATGCCGATGCCCAGCGTCTGCAGCATCTCCTGGACCAGCTGGTCCGGCATGCCCCGCAGCTTCGGGTCCAGGATGTTCACCGCCGGCTCGTAGCTCCCCATCTTCTTCTTCGCCCACTCCACGATGTGGAGGCTCTCGCTGACCATCGGCTCGATGGCGCTCCGCCCGCTCAGGATCTCCAGGAGCACCACGCCGTAGCTGTACACGTCGCTTTTCTCGGTGATGTTGCTCGTGTAGCTGTACTCTGAAACGAGAAATATGTCAACCATTGTGCCCTGACAATGATCATTCATAGTAGAACAAAACGCATGCCTTGTGTATTTATTCTCAATTTCACCGCAACATTAATCCTTGTGCAAAGTCAAAATACGCCTTATATTTATCAACAGAGGGAGTACTTGCTACTTCCGCATAATTAAGCAAACCCACATAATTTTGTTCTGAGCATTGGAAGCAACATCATCAAGTCAACATGCTTCAATTGACAATGATGCTTGTAATGTGAGAAACTAGCAGCTGTACTACAAAAGGACAAGGTCAGTTAATAGCTAGCCAGAGTGATCAATTTCACCTGCTTAAACTACAGGCAATCAACAAGCCATGGTCATGGACGCAGAACCAGGTTAAGATCACTAGAAGCAACTACAGGTCAGAGATTCTTGCTTAGGCAACGGCATTACCCAAAAGGATCATTGAGTTGTGGCATTAACTAGTGTTGCTGGTCCTTTACACTACATGGCTAAATGCTAAAGGAACTAGAACAGCTAAACGTAATTTGGTAGTAGTAGAAATCACTTGCCTGGAGCAATGTATCCATAAGAACCGGCGATGCGCGACATGGCGTGATGATAATTGGGGGAGTTCATCAGCTTGGCCAGCCCAAAGTCAGCCAAGTAGGCCTCATACTTTGAATCAAGCAATATGTTGTTGCACTTGACATCCCGGTGGAGTATCGCCGGGACGCAGTCGTGGTGCAGATAGGCCAGCCCCTGTGCCGCCCCAACGGCGATCTTGTACCGGGTGTCCCAGTCCAAGCTCCTGTTCTCCTTCAGGAGTTGCTGCAGATTGCCATTGGGGACGTAGTTGTAGAGCAATAGCTTGACAGACTTGTTTGAGCAGTAACCAAGCAGCTTAACAATGTTCCGGTGCCTGATGTGCCCCAGGATCTGAATCTCAGCGGCAAACGTGTCGATAGGCTCTTCTTTTGTTGATTTCCATAGCTTTTTCACCGCGATGATATCCCCATTTGGCATTTCAGCTCTGTACACGACACCTGAGCAACCTTTGCCGATCACATTCTCGTCTCTTAGACATGCCAAGATGTTATCAACGCTCAAGTTCAGCTTCTGGAACGGTGTAAGCGTCCACGGGTAGGACAAATCATCACCCCCCGCGGCCGACAAGCTCATCGCCTTCTCAGCCGCGAGCCTCCTGCTTCTGTTGATCAGGATCCAGACCACCACAATCAGCAGCGTGATCGAGCCCAGAATGGCGCAGACGAGGATGACGGTCTTGATCGTCTTCAGCGCCGTCCTGCGAACCATGTCCGACGCACAGGTGTGCCCATCGAAAGACTCGCACAGGTTGGGGTTGTCCAAGTACGAGTTCGACGACAATGTCTTGAAGAACGGCGTCACCGGGATCGCGCCGGAGAAGTTGTTGTACGAAATGTTGAGCGACGTCAGGCTGGTGAGCGAGCCCAGCACTGAGATACAGCCGTACAGGCCATTGCTGGAGAGGTCGAGCGACTGCAGCTGCGTCAAGCCGGACATCTCGTCCGGCAGCTCCCCGGCGAACCTGTTCGAGCTGAGGTCCAGGCTGATGCTCAGGCTCGATAACGCGCCGATCTCCGGTGGTATCGGGCCGGAGAAGCGGTTCCTGCTCAAGTCCAGCATGGTCAGCTTCTGCAGGTTCTGAATCGACTTCGGCAATGGGCCGGAGAGCATGTTGTTGCTGAGGATGAGCTTGTTGAGGTAGCTGAAGTTGCCGAAGCTCGCTGGAATCTCGCCGGTGAGGTTGTTCAAGCTCAGGTCGAGCTGCTCCAGGTTCATGAGCTCGCCGAACTGCGGCGGGATGGCCCCAGTGAAGGTGTTGTTGTGCACGTCGAGCAGCTCCAGCACCGTGATGTTGGCGAGCTCGGCGGGGAGCACGCCGGTGAACCTGTTCGAGTACAGGTCCAGGAAAACAAGGTTCTGCAGCTTGCCGATCTCCCTGGGTATATCGCCGACGAGCTGGTTCTCGCCGAGCCGGAGCCGGACCAATGACACGCAGTCGGCGACGCTGGGGGGGAGGGGCCCGGACAGCGCGTTGCCAAGCAGCAGCAGCTTGCTGAGCTTCAGAAGTCCGAACACCTCGTCGGGGATGCCGCCGGTGAGCCTGTTCTTGGACAGGTCCAGCGCGTACAGCTCGGTGCAGTTGCCCAGCGACGGCGGTATCGTGCCGGACAGGGCGTTGCCCCATAGGAACAGCACCTGCAGCGCCTTCAGCTCCCCGAGCTGCGGTGGTATCGCCCCAGAGAGGCCGTTCTTGTCGAGCTGCAGGGCGGTGAGGCTGCTGCAGTAGCTGAGCTCCGGCGGTATGCGCCCCGTTAGTTGGTTGTCAGATAGGTGCAGCTGCTCGAGCGCGCCGAGCCTCCCAAGCGCACCGGGCACCTCGCCGGTGAGCCGGTTGCCCGACAGGTCGAGCACCACCAATGCCGTGCAGTTGGACAGCTCTGGCGGGATCTTCCCGGACAGGGCATTGCCCCAAAGGAGCAGGCTGGTGAGCTTCTGCAGCCTCCCGAGCTCCGGCGGTACCGGCCCGGTGAGCTTGTTCATGTGGAGGTAGAGGTTGCGCAGCTCGACGCACCCGCCGAGCGCGGCAGGCACGGGACCGGACACGCTGGTGTCGTACAATGCCAGCGTCTGGAGGTTGACGAGGTTTCCGAACTCCTCGGGGATGGGGCCGGACAGAGCGGTGGCCGCGCCGCCGAAGACGGTGAGGTTGGAGAGCGCGCCGAGGGAGGCCGGGATGGGCCCCGACAGCGCTGGGTTGCCGCCAACGCGGAACTGCTGGAGCGCGGTGAGCGCGCCCAGCGACGCCGGTATGGTGCCATTGAGGAGGTTGTCCTGGACGCAGAGCACCTGGAGCGCGGAGAGGTTGGCGAGGGAGCGCGGGATGGCGCCGGTGAGCCGGTTCGAGTTGAGGAGCAGGTACTGAAGCCCCGACAGCGCGCCGATTTCGCCGGGGATGGCGCCAGAGAGCGCGTTCGACGAGAGGTCCAGCACGCGGAGAGCGTCGAGCGACGCGTATGACGGCGGGATGAACCCGGAGATGTTGCAGGTGGAGAGGTTGAGCAGCTGCAGCGACGAGAGCGTGGCGAGCGGCGGCGGGAGGGAGGAGAGGTTGAGGAAGGTGTTGGGCAGCGACAGCGACACCACCCGGCTCTGCGGCGAGCACGTCACCCCTTGCCACGAGCAGGGCGTCGCGGCCGAGGGATTCCACGACGGCAGCACCGGCGACGGCGCCGCCGGGATCAGCGACAGCAGCGCCTTACCGTCCGGGGACAGCGCCGCGGCCGGCCGGACGACGAGCGCGGCCGCAAAGAACACCACCACGGCGGCGACCTCCAAGAACGAGTGGGCGCGCCGGCGCGCCATTCTTATTCCAGCGATCAAGAAACCGTGCCAAAACGGAAAACAAACGGTTTTTCTCTTATCAGAAGCGGCACGGCAATCTCACGGCATGGGGGAAGTTCTCTTCCCTTGCTTGCTATAATGAGAAGAGAGGAGGTAAGAAGCAGGAGGAGGAGGAGGAGGAGGATGGCGAGGCAGCGAGGAGAAGAAGCTTGCTTCGAGCTGGCGTTGCTTGCGCCGCACCCAAGACGCATATGGAGGGAGCGGAGGCGCTGCTTTCTTTCTTCTTCTCTCTCTCTCGACTTCTCGAGTCTCGAGTTATGCTTTGATTTTGCTTTGCTTAAACCCCTCGTTTTGGGTTGGTAAAACCTCGGCTGTTTTGGTCTTATCTGCAGTTCTTGGGAGCGGAGGAGAGTATTTAATGGTGTCTAGCTATGAGAGGTCTTCTCGGGTAGGTCGGGGGCTAGTGATAATGTCACATTGTCACTATTGCAGACTTGCAGTGTGTGTTTACTTGTTTAATTGCAGTTTTGGTCGCTTGCTGCTTGGCTTTATTAGTGTTTCATCTTCCTTCTTCCCTTCCTTTTCTCGTGTGTTTTGGGAAGATGATGTTCAGTTACTAGTAGAGAAAAAAAAACTTTGGCTGAAATTCTCTCTTTTTCTTGTTATAGCAGGTGGTAACTCCCTTGAAATTCTTCTGGGAAGAACTTGCAGTTGGACGTTCGATTTTTTCATTTTTCCAGACGCCACCGTAATATTTGTTTTAACGTGTGAAATATTTTTTGAACATAGTGAAATATTTTTTTGTAATGTATGAAATTTTTTTTACTGTTTGTCGAAGAAAAATGTTTCACTACGTAGAACAAAATGTTTCATACGTAGAAAAAAAATATTTCGAAGAAAAACAGACGTCCGATCACTAGTATTACCGAATTCTTTTTCTTCTTCTTCCTAGTTGTTCTTTCAAAGGAAACACTTGTTTGGAAGTTGTTGCATGTTGCCTAACGATGGAACCAGGATTTCGTCATGCCTCACACTGTCGAGGGTAAACCCCTTTTCTAAGTTTATAATACCTAATTTTTCGAATAATTTAGTTTATAATTGTAAGACGTATTTTATATTCTAATAAAATATTAGTGTGATGTTTTCTCTGTATCCCTAATAAATATCAATTTTTACTTTATATTCTCTACTTGAATGCATTATAATAGTGTTTATACATAATAATCAGTAGTATGGTAATTTTCGATATATCTCATTAGGAGTAGTGCTATTTGGGTTGGGAGAAAAGTTACAGTTTAGAGTTTAGACTTTAGCTTAAGCTTTGTATTTGTAAATATTCAATGCCTGAAGCCGAATCATGTTCTGCTATAGCCAGTGTAACTAGGTAGATTTGCGCGTTTCACCGCGCCGCAAGAAATTTGATCTAAGTTTTTATCTCCGAAAAAGGCAGGAATATCAAAGGCTTTTTTTGTTCGCTTTTTATTTTGAGGGAAAATACGCTAGGCAAGAACCGTCGAAGGATCAGAGAAACAACGGGCCTTTTGGGGAAAAAGAATAATACTTGCTACGGAAATATTAGATTCGAGTTGGGGGAAAATATAGGCCTGAGTTTAACAACCCACTGTCAGCGGGTAATAACACACATTTGAAACTTATTAGAGATCGAGTCGCAAAAGAATTTTTCGATGCCGTACTTAACATCGCAAGCGGGAGAAAAATTTGGTAAAACGAGGAAAAGCGTGACATGAAAAAAATTCGAGAAAAGCAAAAGGCGGAAAAAAAGCGTAGAAAGCGATGGGTAAAATCGAATTTCCTTTTTTTCGTGAAAGCGACCAACGGGAATAATTTTTTCCGTGCTTTGGAGAAAAAGCGGATGCGAAAACATTTTTCGGGTAAAGCGGAGAAAGGAAACATCTATTTTTCTCTTTTTTGGGAAAAACGGTCTCTGAAAACATTTTTCCCATGCGGAAGAAAAGCGGATCACGAAAATATTTTTCCGGGCAAAGCGGAGAAAGAAACCTTTTTTTTGGAAAGCGGCCAAGCGAAAATATTTTTCGCATGCTCTAGAGGAAAAAGCGGACCCGAAAACATTTTTACCGGGTAAAGCGGAGAAAGAAACGTCAAATAATTTTTGGGGAAAAGCGGTCAACAAAACATTTTTCCCATGCTCGGAAGAAAAGCGGATCACGAAAACATTTTGGGCAAAGCGAAGAAACAAAGCTTTTTTTGGAAAGCGACCAGCGAAAATATTTTTCGCATGCTCGGAGGAAAAGCGGACCACAAAACATTTTTTTGGGTAAAGCGGAGAAAGGACCGAATGTAAACCGCGGGGACCTATTTGTTATAATTTTGGACACATTCGCTATTTGAATAATTAGAAAAGGGCTCGCTCGTGATTCGGACTAACGGGAGGGCCTCTATGTAAAATGCAAAACCAGGGACCTAAACGCGAACCGGTAAAAATATCTTTCTCTCACATAAAATCGCGCAGGGACCTGAACGTAATTTCGCAAAACCGGGGGACCTTCTCGCAAAACAGCCGGCGACACGTGGGCAGCCGGCCGAGCGGCGTTCCTAGGGCTCATATAGTGGGTTGATATTTCTTTCATGAGGTACTCCGTTTCATAATGTAAGAAGACCCTTGCAAGAAAGCATGACACGAACACATGAAAACACAGCTTACTCTTGATATAGCAATGACTTCCATCGACACTTGTAACTTACAAAAGAAGATCATCTGGATCAGAAAAAAGGAAAAGGAAATGCAAAGAAAGTGTTTGATAGGAGTAACTCGGTTAACCAGAGTTTTACTGGAGATAAAGGCGGAGATTACCGGGACAAACACGTGAGAACCGCGGTAATGACAAAAGCCGTGTGGGATTGTGTCCGGGATAAAAGCTTAACCCGTGCATATCTAGGTAGGAGCAGGGTTCAAATTCCCGGCGAAATCCCGCGAAATTTCGCCGAAATTTGATTTGACCGAGTTCTATAATCCGTAAATTAAAAACCCTAAAAATTTAAGCGTGCTCTGATTACCCTATAATTTAGAAATTTGGTTAAACGAACGAAATCTCGGTTTTTGAACGAAATTTGTCTAAAAGCGTGACCGGATTTGACGGAGTTTGACCGGATTGGATTCCTCAAGTCATTTCCCAGGTCTGACCAAAATTTCAAAATTTTTGACATCGTTTGAACCATTTTCCGTTCGATTGAATTTTACGAAATCTCGGTTTTGGACAAATTCGGTTTTGACGAAATCCAAGAAATTTCGGTTTAAAAAAAAACGGATTTAAATTTTGGTTTTTGAATTCCGTCCGGATTTCGTCCGAAATAACGAGATCTCGCCGAAAAATCGGATTTCGGTCGACGACGAGATTTGACCTAAAACGAAAATTTGAACCCTGGGTAGGAGCCGTGCCATGTGACATAGGGCTGCGCTGCCCCGTCGGTTCTCGAAGGTGTGGTCTATTTGAAACTTTTTGCACATTTTTTTTATCTTTCAGCTTTGTTTAAACTAAATTGTAAATCTAATCTTCTTCCATACTATAAAAGGAGTGGTAGAATACATGTTACAGTATAAAACTGCTACAGTAATGGTAGAAATTACGGTATTTTAAAAGAAAGTTATATTTATAATTTCATCCTAACGAGACCAAGTGAATAAAAAAATTAGACAAGAGGCCAAATAAGCCAACAACTCTCCGTTCTCCAATCCGACAGTAACCCCCATCTCTCTCTATCCTCATTCTCTTCCTATGATAATGGCTTCCCTCCTGTTTTTAGGGCATTATTATGGAGGTTTTTGTCATGACCAATTGGTAAGCGCCCTTCCCATCGCAGCCGATCACTAGCACAAGTTAAAAATACCATACTTAATTGTCACGAGTGATGCCTTATGCGCAACGAGTGATGCCTTATGCGCAACGGATCTATGCGATGTTGCGCACGAAAAAAATTGTTGAGATATACGGAGATTTTAACAGTGAGATGAAATATTTTAAAAAAAAACTAAAAAAGAATGAAAAACTTCTAAAAAGTTTTTAAGGTATAAAAATATATATAACTTCTTTTAAACAATTATTATTATTTGGGGAAATATTTTTTAAAAAGAAATATTGTAGCTCAGGGGCACTATAGAAACTACAGTGCCTGAGCGGTCGTGTGGCGAGCGACCGGCTAGAGCTCCGTACATATCCAAGAACTATAAGTTTATATAGATTCTCTTCTCGTCGCAATACAATTTTTTTTAAAAAAAAAGAGAATGAATAGTTATAGTATATCATTTAACAAGAACATGCATAGTCCAAATTTTTTTTTTCTAGATTTAATGTCTTCTTGTTCAATGTGTATAGTAAACTGTGGACTTAGAGCAAGTACAATAAATAATATTGTCGAGATATGCAGATATTTTAATATAGAGATGAAATATTTTTTAAAATACCTAAAAAGGAATTAAAAAACCTCTAAAAGTTTTTAAAATCTAAAAAATATATAATTTTTTTAAAAATTATTACTATTTGGTAATTTTTTTTAAAAAAAAATAAGAAATACCGTAGCTCAGGGGGCACTATAGAAACTACAGTGCCGAGCGAACAGCTAGAGCTCCATACATATCCAAGAACTATAAATTTATATAGATTCTCTCCTCGTCGCAATACAAGTTTTTTTTTATAAAAAAAGAATGAATAGTTATAGTATATCATTTAACAAGGACATGCATAGTCCAAAAATATTTTTTTCTAGATTTAATGTCTTGTTGTTCAATGTGTATAGTAAACTGTGGATTAAAGCAGGTACAATAAAATCATCTCGGTTTACTATAAATATATACATATCAGCTTTGACCAATATAGAAAAGTGAGAAAAAAAAAGGAAAAGATAAGAGAGCTGGTTCTCATGAAGTAACCAATGTCACATGAAAACAAGATAGAATAGTTATGTACAAGTGAGAGAGATAGTTATTGTATAATATAATTTTATTGATTACTCTAGATAATATAAACGAGAGATAAAATGAATAGTAAATTTTGTTATTATACTTGCTCTTATACTGTGGGAGGGAGGGAGTATTATTGGCCGTTGTTAGATCGTCAAAACACATACTACTAGCTAGTACTCCTTGAGTAGTGTTTTCCTTGGGTTTTTTTATAAAAATTTTTACGGCTTCCGAGATACAATTTTTACCATTACTTTTTATAATTTTACATTAAAATATCCTAATAAAATTATAATATTATAAAAGTATTTTTTAATGATAAATATAATGATATAATTTTTATATATTAATATAAATAGTTTTAAACCTACTGATGATTATTTTTTTTACAACATTTCGGTGCAACGAGATCCCCGGAAAATAGGGGTCGCATCTGCTAAGCAGCATACAGAAAGTATTTGATGCTTGCATGTACAAGCGTACAGAAAGACATTGATTATAAACAAAAGGATGAGTAGTACACTAACCAAATGACGACCGCATTTGATACTCGAGTTCTTAAATCTTTTTCAGTGTTAAAACAATGTAAAAGCAGCTTTGATCAGCAGGAAAAACGTCATTTTTTTCCATCACATTTTCTCTTTAAAATTTCCAAAGCGTACTATCGGCTCCATTGGGCCCATGTGTATGGGCCAGATTCCCAAGCAAGGCCCACCAGCAGCCATTGGGATCGGTGGCAACACCCAGCCCATACCCTCCACCCAATAACCTAAAGCCGCTTATCCCCATCGCTGATCCCAACCGTATAAATCCCTGAACACACTCCCCAAACACCCGCATCTACCCTCCAAACCCTAGGCCATGGTGCCCAACCCCTCTGAAAATCCCAGGGGCACTATCGCCAATGCACACCACCCCGGGTCAGGTTCCTTGGGAAGGGCAAAAGCTTAATGATATTGGGAGATAGGCACGTAAGCTGGCAGGCTGCTGCTTCCTCCTCTTATAGGGGAGTGTGTTTAAAGTAAAAGGGCTTAATAAGAGAGAGAAAGGGAGAGAGAGAGAGGGGAAGGAGGCAAGCGCCCATTTCTAAGTTTTGGGATTCTTAAACGGTGATTAAAATTTTAACCCCTCTCTCTCCTCTCTCTCTCATCTCATGACCCATTCGGTTGGTCTCGACTCTCGACTCACGAGGCATGCTGGCATGGCGGATGCCTTTGTTTTTAATTACTGTACCTTTCTCTTTTTTACTATGTCGTTCTGTTCTTTTTCTTCTTCTTTTTTCACCATGGCATGAGAGAGAGAGAGTGAAAAGAGGAGAGAGGTTGGAATAGTGCACAGGAGGCTATGCGGGGTTAAAAACAGTGGCGCCGGTCAGTTGGTGGGCTTTCCAAGGGGGTGGAGGTGGGTGGGTTTGGGGAATTGGGTTAAAGAAAGAAAACATGCAGCAATTTGTACTTAACATGTTGCCGCTCGGTGTAGAAATGCGTCAGCGTTGTGTGGAACAGCCAAACAGGTCATAATTACTGGGGAAAACTTAGGCACTTTTTGTTTCCTTCTCCGGCTTATATAATTCAGCTTTTTGTGTTGGATTATATAAGATGTATTATATAAGCTACCTTTAAATAAGTCGATGGGTTGTTTGTTTTCCTGGATTATTACTGTGTTGGATTATTAGTTTGAGATTATATAAGCACCCTAATGGCTGCTTATAGATTATTATAATCTCATGATTTAGATTATATAATCTAGATTATAATCTAGGCTGTTTGTTTCCCCATTAACTTATATAAGCCGGATTATATAATCCATAGGGCAAACAAACAGGGCCTTAGTCACAAGCAGGGTTAACAGTATGATTTTGAAAATATTTAAAAATCGGTAATATCGAATTAAAAATTGTTATAAATTGAAGAGTTTTACAAGTAAAATTTTGAAAAAATAGAAAAAAAAATCAAAAATAAAAAAATGATAGCCAGTTGAAATTTTTATGGTCGATTTTTTAGCAATTTTTACCGATTTTCGACTGGGTTACATCGCATAAATTTTCTAATTTTTTTAATTAAACCGGTTTGCCAAATCGTTTTAGAAGCCAAACCACGTTGATACTTGCAAAAATTGTGAAAATCAAGCGATTTTTGAAACCCTAGTTAGAGGTTTTTAATTGACTAAGCGGTGGCCAATGTTGGTATAAAAACATGAAATATATGTCCAATGGCTAAGAAATCAATGGCCAAACGAAAGGGTAGTGATGAACAATTTGCTCAAAGCATTATGTACCGGTGGAATAACGTACGATTACTACTAATACCAGTATAATTATGTTTCAACAAACACAATATTGTGCTTAAGACGACATGTACTACTACTATCAGCAAAGGGCATGATGAAAAATATACTGACCGAATGGACATTGAAACTAAAAGTATTTTTGGCTAGTGCCTAGCTCGTAGTCTCGTAGACCGTTGTGTCTGGCATCTGAAGGAAATATTTTAGGTTGAAATAACTTCTTTTTTAGGTTGTTTTTATCCTTTCTTTTTGATTGGCACGGTGACACCCGCACGAGACATTATCTCGTGCACGGGATCAATCCTGAGCCGTCCGATTAGTGTGCCGGATTGCTGCTACGTATAGTTGCTACAGTATCCGACCCATCTAGACCTATCGGGTCCATGGGTCAACGTTCGCCAGATAGACCCGAACACGAGCAAACATCTCTTATCCAGACAACGCCCGTCCAAAATTAGTCTCCATCTGGAAATGGAGGAACAGCAAACAAATCGTTCTTCCTTTTGCTCATTTTTTTATTATAAATTTTATATGAAAATGAAAATTCCAAATAGCCTTTTTACTACCGTATAGAATCTACTTGCACTAATCCTACCTGGCGCTAGTGGCAAGTTGCTTTTTTTTTATGCACTTACATTGCTTTTACCTCCTTTTTTTTTTAAAAAAAAAAACTCTTTTACAGTAGCTCAATTCAACATGGGCCGTCCATTTCTTTTGAACTAAAGATTCAGATTAGTTAGAATTTAGTTATACTAGTTACATGCCCGTGCGTTGCTACGAAAAACAAAATTGATAACGAAAAATAAAGAGTAAAAAATAAAAAAAATTATTTCACAAGATCAAACATCTATCTTTAACGCTTCGTTTCTTGCGAAAGCTGGCTAATTAAAGCAACGCTTCGTTTCTTGCGTAGGGCAATTAAACGGCAATTAATGACGTGGAAAGAACGGACCACTGCCACCAAGTGCTGCTTTAGAATAGTAGAGACTATCCTTGACATTAGAATTTGAGTAGGGTAGAACTGTAAAAGGAACTCATGGCACAAGAGTAATTTCGACGATGGAGAGGGGGTTAAGTTTTGGGAGAAGGCCGTTAATACCCTAAAAAAAATTGATTTACAGCAAAAAAAAAATCCTAAATACTTTTAAAATAATAATAGCTAAATCTAATTTCTTCTGTCACTCTTTGCTATCAGTAGGTTCTCTAAAAAAATGCCTTTCCCTCCGGTTGACATCAGTATCGTGGCAATGCGATTTGTTATAGGAACTAATAAATGTTAAGCAGTTGCTAGGACATCTTCCTCGCGGGCGGTGCGTCGGTGGCTGCGACAGCACGGGTGACCTCCCCCCTCGGCGTGGCCGGACGGGCCTCCGCATGTGGGTGTGCACGTGGCTGATGGGCCCTGGTTGCGGCCGCGCGAGGGTTAGCGGGTCGGCGGACGGCACGTCGGCGGCACAGCCATCCTCCTCGCCATGGCTGGATGTCAGAAATAATTTTGACTAGGTTAAATCAGTTAGTTTGCTAGTATTTGTTAGTTGCATGGGTATGCATCGTGGCCAGGATGAGTTGTTGGTTCGTAGAGCCCGAGTCGTGGTAGATTTGGAGTAGTTTGTTGAGGCCTGCGTGTGTAATTATATATCTTGTGCTAAATCTTAATTAGTTGTTATTAGCGAGAGACGTGTCCTTGGGCTGAAGTACTGTCAATATATTGCAAGCTTAAGCATTGCGTCAGCACCTTTTATGATACATTATCCTTATCAGGATTTTATAAATTCATTTGAGTGTGATCAATCCAAAATGTTTGTGAGACTAAGAATTACCTGAGCACCCTTCTCTAAACATTTCAAAAATTCTAGACCTTCTTTGGTTGCTCAATCAAATATATGTATTGATCATTAGGCTTTAATCAGGATAGTAACATTATCAAAATTATTGAAAATTCCTCAGGCTTTCTCATCATATGAAAAATTTATAGGAATATTAGTGATATATCATGACCATTCACAAAAAATTTCAAAATTTTCTAACATGATTTGAGTCATTTTTCATTCGGTTGAAATTTGTTGTTCAGCCTTTTATGAGGAAAGTAGCACTGTCCGAATTTTTGAAAAATTTTCAGACTTCATCATCATCTAAAAACTTTATGGGAACATTATTGATGTGTCGAAACCATCCATAAATTTTTTTAAAATTTTCTAACATTGTTTGAACCATTTTTCATTTGGTTGAATTTTCCTGGTTAGTATTTTATCAGGATAGTGGCACTATTAGAATTTTTACAAATTCTTTAGACTTAATCATTATCTTTGTATGAAAATATTAGTAATGTGTCAGCACCATTCAAAAAAATATTCAATCTTTTTAACATCATTTTGATCATTTTTCACTCAGTTGAAATTTATCGAGATAACGGTCATTTCGTCCGAGATCTCGGGAATCCCGGTAAAAAAACCGGATTTGAATATTGCCTTTTTGTATTTCATCCAAAAATTGTTCAAAATTCTGAGATCTCGCCGGGATTTCGGATTTCGGTCTCCTCCGATATTTCATCCCAAACCGAGATTTGAAACCTTGCTCGGTTGATGCATTGGCAGATGCAGCAATACTAGTCCTCCTCGGTGTGACTGGTTGGGCCCTGTCACGCCATGTGTTGGTGCGCGTGGCTGGCTTGGCCTAGTCACGGTCGTGCAAGGTTCGACGAGCGATGTATCGGCGACTGTGGCGACACCAGCATCCTTCTCAGGTGGCGACGCGCCAACGATGGTGTCATGGGCAGTGTGTCGACGACAGTTGTTGTGGGTGATGCTAGGTGAGAGAAATGATAGGTGCTTCTGTGTTTTTTTTTTAATTGTACAAATATTAAAGCATGAATAAAGGATGGATGGTGATTACTTACATCTTCACTTGCTTCAAAATTTATACAACTTATATTAGAAAGAAACGTATAAAAGCACTACTCAAGAGAATTTTGTGTATGTTATTAAGTAGTATTGTGTTTGTTCTAAACGCCTATTTAAGCGTACGTCAAATTGAAGATGGCCTTAACATAGTAGTCCTCTAGAGAGTCATGCGCGTTTCTTTGTATGCATAGCTAGCATTTGCTCAGCATTAGAGATTCAAACACACTCAATTGAGAGTTTTGGGTGATACTTGGACCAGGCTGCTGTCGGTGATGAGATTAAGCTCGGGCTGGCTCGTCTGGCAGAGGAGCATAAACATTGGGGCCTAATCGTACACTCGTACGGTAAAAAATCTTGGGAAATCAGGAGGCGCACGTGAGTAGTGCGTGCGTGCGTGTTCCACTGCTACCTTGTCCTTGTCGGCAGGGTGGGACTATGAAGAAAAAAAAGTAGAGAGGTGTTTCTATACTCTTTCTTTTAAAAGTTGCATAAGTATTAAAGCATGAATGAATGATAGATAGTGATTACTTACTCTTTCGCTTGCTTTGAGATTTGTACAACTTGTATTAGAAGGAAAAGCATAGAAGCACTGCTCAAAAAAGTATTCGCTCAATCTAAATTTGTGAGATTTATTTTTTTAATAACTTTATTTATAAACATAGAATATATTTTATATTTTACTTTAAAATTAATGTGATGTTCTTCTATATCTCTAATAAATATTGATCTTACTTTATATTCACTTTTTAGTAACACTAACCTCCTCTTTGGTTACTGTCAGTTACTGTGCTCCTATCAGGTCATGATTTCATGAAATTTTGGATCTTAGACCCCTCCAAGTTTCATAATCTCGACAAAAAAAACCCTAAAATTTTCTAAGTGTTACAGTAACCTAAAATCTCGGCGAGATCTCGGTGTATTTGATCGAAATTTTGGTTTTTTTTATCGGATTTGATCAGATTGGATTCTTCACACCATTTTCCATGCGTGATCATTTTTGGACCAATTTTTGTTTGGTTAAAAATTATCGAGATCTCGTAAATCTCGGTCAAAAAAGAATCAAATTTAAATTTTGCCTTTTGAATTTCATTTAGATTTCACCAAAAATAAAGAGATCTCACTAAAATTTTAAATTTCAAACCATATCAAGATAAAATCCTCAAACAAAATTTCAAACCATATCTGATGTGGCCCTGCCCGAAGAAAGAGAGAAAATAGCGCCTCGGCCCCACCCCCGCATCGGCTTCACTCCGTGCTGTGCTAGCACGATATTTGATGCAAAGTTTTTACCGCAGCTGCGTGGTTACTTACTTTTATAGTAATCCGCTTGTGGTATGGAACTGACAGTTGATGATTGTCCATCGCCATGTGAAGCGTAAACCATACTCACTTTGTTGAGGGTAAGTACGATAAAATCACTTTATTTTTAATCTCTATATATTAAGTTTGTCTTATATGAAAGAGTGAAAAAGAGAAGAAAGAAGAGAACTGGTTTTTATTTAGAAACCAACTTTGTATAAGAATATAGGTAGATTATTTATGTACAAGAGAGAAGATATAATTATTGCACAGCAAGATATAATTATTGCACAGCAAGATATAATTATTGCACAGCATTTAGAGACAACCTTTCGAGACAATTATTGTACAAGCTGACTTTTTGCTTACTCTAAATGATATAGATGAGAGATGTAGTAAGTAGTAGGCTTTGCTATTGTACTTGCTCTAAAACGTATTTTAATTTTATATAAAGATTAATGCAACAGTGAAATTGAAAAATTTACCAGAGAAAGTGACCTAGATATCCCATTTAATTGTCTTATAAAGATAAAAAAATACTTTATGTGTGGTAATGAATAAATGCATACAGTTGAGAGAGAATAAATAGAGATATACAGAAAAAGCCTCATTAAATATACATGCGAGCTTTATATTTCTAAACAAAGTCCATTCAAACTATAGTACTCCATCCGTCCAAGTTTGTAAAATATTTTTTTTTCTTGGTGCATAAACTAAGAAGATATTAAAAATGAGTGGACTACTCCTAATTATAATCTCTAAACTATATTTCAATACATGCTTATAGAGAATATCAATTAAATATGTATATTTATTAGAAGTATGAAGGAAATATCATACTAGCTAGTTTTTGTATTTAAATAAAAAATATGCTTTATATTTATAGATAACACTTATTTAAAAAAATACAATCTATAAATTTAGACGGAGAGTACTAAGGTTGAACAGTCTTGAACTAGAAGAATGCAATCGTGTCAGCGAGCATTAACGGATGCAACACTGCTAGAAAAATAGACATCAGTGGCGGTTCGTAACTGCCATCAGTGGCGGTTCGTAACTGCCATCAGTGGCGGTTTTTTGAACCGCCACTGATATAGTGCCACTGATAATCGAAGATTATCAGTGGCGGTTTTGAACCGCCACTGATAATATTATCAGTGGCGGTTCCAAAGAAAAACCGTCACTGATAATGCATTATCTGTGGCGGTTCTGAAGAAAAACCGCCACAAATAATTATATTTAATATTCCGGCAGTTTTAACACAAAATGAAAATATTTTCTAAGAGGTCACCCCTCACCCATCCTAATTAGTAATACTCTCACCCAAGCACGCTTAACTAATGAGTTCTACCACCGATTTTTAATGCAAATACAAGCACTTCCCGAGAGATCACCCATCCTAGTACTACTCCAGCCCAAGCACGCTTAACTTCAGAGTTCTTATGTGATCTAGTACCGTAGTGTTGGCATGGTCACATTTGAAATATAACGTGTCCCCCTCCCCTTAACCCCACAAAGGACCCGAACACTAATTTTAGTATTCTCATACTCTGAATTTGAAGTATCCATGTCACGGTAAAATCAAGTACTTAGTTGAAATTTGAAGTACCCATGTCATGGTAAAATCAAGCACTTAGTTGAAATTTAGAGCACTCAAATTAGGTAACTATAGTTATCAGTGGCGGTTCTATCAAAAAACCGCCACAGATAACAGTATCTGCGACGGTTCTAACATAAAACCGCCACAAATACGCCCATTATCAGTGACGGTTTTTACATTGAACCGCCACAAATAGTTCCCAAGTATCAGTGGCGGTTTTTATTCCGAACCGCCACAGATAACCGAGTATCAGTGGCGGTTTGTGGTTAGAACCGCCACTGATAGTGCTCGAAGTATCAATGGCGGTTCTAACCAAAAACCGCCAATGATACTCGGTTATCTGTGGCGGTTCGAAATAAAAACCGCCACTGATGATCCTGGCACCGGTTTGAGCTAAAAAACCGCCACTGATATTTCTATTAGTGGCGGTTCCAAACAAATCGCCACTGATAGGCGTCTCCTATGTGCAGTTTTGTAGTATGCAAGTTGCAACGGTGGTAGGAGTGCTTCGAGATTGGCAATTAGAGACTGAACTAGACACGCACCCTGAGCAGACGTTCTGTTAACAGCCATACCCAGTGACCTTTCGTAGACAGTGCGTGATCACTTCCTAAGGAAGTGCCTTTCCCCAATAATCGAAAAGAACTTGTGCGCTAGATCTCGACTATCTTCACCGTTTTGGTACGGGATCTAGTGGTATTTAGGGGCTGTTTGGTTTGTGTCCATTTGTTGTCAATGCTTGCCATGCTAAATTTTGGTAGTGTTGGTTAAATTTGGCAAACATTTGGTTTGCAACCAAATTTTGACTAGATTCTTTTCTCCATTGGCTATCCAAATTTTTCTAGTTCATTTTCTAGCCAATGGTTGGCCAAACTTTGGCCACCAATTTGGGCACCAAGGGGCTGTTTGGTTTGTTACCAATGATTGCCAATACTTGCCATGCCAAATATTGGTAGTGTTGATTAAATTTGGCAAGCATTTGGTTTGCAACCAAACTTTGGCTAGATTCTTTTCTCCATTGCCATGCCAAATTTTTCTAGTTCATTTTATTGCCAATAGTTGGCCAAACTTTGGCCACCAATTTGAGCACCAAATTTTTGGCTAGCCAATTCTTGACAAGGTTGAACTTGGCAATTTTGGCTTCAAACCAAACAGCCCCCAAATTTTGGCAAGGCTTGGCTTGGCAAATTTGGCCTCAAACCAAATAGCCCTAGGCTTCGTTTGCCAATTTGGAATCGGACCGTTTCTACTATAATCTAGGAGAAACCCGGCCAAACAGGCTAAAGCTCGGAACGATTCTCCTCGGATCATTTCTTCTTTTTCCACACCGGGGTCGAATCGCCCTCAACCTCGTTCCACCCCGATTCACAGAATCCAGACAGCTAACCAAACGGTTTGCAAACAATGATTCTGATTCTACCTGAAACGTTTCTACAAAGAATCTGGAACCGTTTCCATTTCTACTAGAATCTGAAATCGTACCAAACAGGACCTTAGTTATACTGCCATTAAATCCCAACTTTGTAGATTAAAGTTCCAAATTATATTTCTAAATTGAAGAAATTATAACTATATATCTCAGTATATGGCCTTGTATAATAACAAATATATTTGTTTAATTAGAGAACTAATGAGTATTATGATTTACAATAATAAACAAAAGATTACACAAAAATAGGGGGCCCTTTTGCCGTGGGTGAAGGGAATATGCCCGAGAGGCAATAATAAATTGTTTATTATCATATTCCATGTTTATAATAGATGTTTATTTCTCATGCTAAAATTGTATTAATCGGAAACGTTAATACATGTGTGTTTAATAAACAAAAGGGTTCCTAGTAAAGCCTTTTTTTAAACTAGCTCGTTGATTAACTGATGATCAAGGTTTCCTGATCATGAACATTGGACCTTAGTTACATTGAATTACCCCGTTATTCCCGCTTTCGGTCTACGAGGGTGAGTCCTTCTGAAACCGTTTACTTGCATCTCCTAGATATGATCTTGGTGTTTGGTTGCAATCGTAGAAAAATTTTTGTTTTCCATGCTTCGAAACCCTTCAGTGGGGCCCTAGGCGGCCCCCCTGCATCCCTACCTTAGCAACGGGCCTAGTAGTTGTCCCGCTCATCCTGGCTCATTTCCTCTCCTCTGCAATGTTTAAAATAGATCGGAGCTAGATCGACACAACACAAAGTTGGCACGGCTTACCAATTGTATGTGCCTGAGTCCGAAAAAAACGAGTTGGATAGACACAACACGGCTAACTGGTCGGATCATGATGGTACGATACAATCTAATCCATGACCCAATGATAGGGTCTACACAGACCTATCACGAAATGTTCTGTTTTTGTACAAGCAAGGCAACAGATTGTGGGGGGGTGAGTTTTCCTTCTTATAATCTTTGATCTCGGAGGACGGAGCAGCTATCGGCTCATATCTCGACGCAATCGAGTTAGCCGTGAAGTGATCACTATAGTAGCACTCGACATGCATTTTTTCCCTAAAAATATCCACCCGCGATCAAATTTACAAAAACAACCTCCTTCCCCAACGCGGAAGAACTAGGAGGCAACGGCCAATGCGAGAGCGCGGCAGGCGGCTGGGGCACCAATCTTCCGCACAAGGGGAGCACGGAAGCAAATCTTTCGCACACCTTGACTCACACGCCCGCGCTCACCCTTGGGCCCACGCTCACATCACTCGTCGCCCGCACGCGTGCCACGGTGTTCGCCCCTGGGCTCACTCACAGAACGAGCTTGCGCCAGCTCATGCTGGCCCCACCAGCGCGTTGTGCTCATCGCGCCGTGTGTGCTACCTACCCGCATTGTGCCCACGCACGCCCAACCATAGAGGCGGCTACCATGTTACCTCCCGGGTCTTTCGCTGTGGAGAAGAGAACTATTTTTGCAAATTTTGTCTTGAGGGCTATTTTTGGAAGAAAAAAAGGGTACGAAATGGACTACTGCAGTGATAATGGACAATGCAAGTAGTCCACGAAGAGCCTAGCCAGTGTTTTCGCTGCAACACATCGCTACTTTTCTATATCAACCTAGTCAACAAATTGTAGCAGTACTAGCATATTTAGGAACACGTATTTTCTCTTGATATATAGACCGAAGAGCTATTAAAAATAACTAGAATGTCCTTAGTTATTATCTTTAAGCATCATATTTAATACATGTATGTAGTGAATATCAAGTAAATCTAAATATTTATTAAAGATATAAATGGAGCATCACACTAATTTGTATTAAAATATAAAATACACTATATATTTATTATCGATGTTCAAGACCAGGGGTATCTAGATCGACCTTACGAATGTAATTTGGGTTGTCTTTGCGTGAATTTAATCAAGATCTTAAAAGTAGGGCGATGGAAATGCTCTTTATTCAATCACGTGTTTTGACAAAAGTACATTCTGAATGGGGAATAAGAATCTACTAATTGTTGGGTGCTGTTGCTTTGTACTGCTCTCCCTTTTTTATCCATCCTTGCATAGACCCCCCCTTTTTATATCGAATGAAGGGATGACAGTTATCTTCTAAGATATGTCTTCCGGTCAAAAGGTGTCTTCTCGTCAAAAGATGTCTTCTTTCCAAAAAGCGTATCTTCATAGAGAGTAACTTCCAATCAGTTATCTATACTTGCTAAAAATCGTAACCAGGTAACAGGCCTTGGGCCTTATTTTCTCTTCATGGGCTTTTTTATTTATGAGTGTGTAGACCCAAAAGTATAATGAGACATATTAATCATCGTCAGCTAGCCCCCAAAGCTTGAGTAAATACGTGTAGTTACTCAAGACTTTTCATTTCTCAAGACATTATAGGGTTTCACGCTAATTATGTCGCTGTTTTGGTTCATGATAGGAAAATTTTTTGCGATTTTCTCGGTAAGTGAACCGATGGTATAACTGTCCTAATGAACAATATAAATAAGGAAGGTAAGGTTTTTCTTGTACACTTCATGCCTCCACACTTTTGTTCGTGAAAAGAACCTTTTTGAGCTCATCTAATTTCTTTGTTTTTGGCTCTTGAGGTTTTTCATCTTTTGTTCTTTTTCCTTGCTCATTTGAGAAGTTTGATAAAGAAATGGATGTAAAAAGCCTTAAGAACTAGAAGAAAGTTTGAAGCTTTTCACCTTTCGAGTTCTTACCCTCTTTCTTCGTCATTCACCGCAATAGAGAAGTCAGTCCTCACCAGCGCATGACCAATGATATTGAGATCCAAGGTCTAATTCCTTCGTGTGAGATGGTGCGGTGGGATCTCAACGGAGAAGATTTGAAGATAGTGCCCAAGGAGGAAAGAATTATCCTCTTTGCTTCCATTGTGAGGTCAGAGTTCTGTCTCCCAGAGATTGAGTTTTTCACTGATGTGCTTGATCATTATAAGATCGAGCTCCACCACCTCCCGTAAAATTCCATTTTGTTCTTGAGCTTTTTCTCGCATCTTTGCGAAGCTTTCCTTGGTATCCCACATCCTTTTTGAATTTTTCGCTATTCCTACCATATACTAGAAATAGCAAAACAAAATATTCTAGTGAGAGTGTTTATTTTAAACTTTAAGATCAAATGGCTTCCAAATACCCATTCCTTCTGACCAAGGATACTTAGAGGAATTATAGAAAGGAGTGGTTTTACTTAGAGATTCCGGGGGAAGTCGTTTTCTATTTACCACGGAACCTACTCCGATGTGGTTGAGGAGCGATGCCAAGAAAGAAAGGGATTCCTTAAAAATTACCGATGAGGAGAAAAATATCATAAAAGCTATCACCAAACTAGTGTCAGGGGGTTTGATTAGACAGAATATCGTTTACGATTTTCTGTATCATAAGTTAAGCCTCTTGAGGAAGTGGTTTAGATTCGCTTGGAGACTTGAAGGCGACCAGGATCCTAGCAAGGATGAACCTGGAGGTAAGAATTTTTAATTCTCCAACCTCTTATTTCTTCTTCTAAGAAGAAAATTATGATGTTTTATATGTTTTACTATCAGTTTTGTTTATCGAGGAGACCCACTCAAGTGTTGCTAATGTCCTGAGGGTTCCCTCGGACGGATCCGACCAGGCTGCACTGGACAACCAACCTTCCAGCCTTATCGGGCAGACTGATGAGTTCATTAATGAACGTATTGAGATATGTACTAAGTATTTATTTTGGTTACAATTGTTCTATTTTCAACCCTAATTAAGTTTATATTCTTTAGATGCATGGTAAAAAATGAGCTACCGACCAGTCGGAGGTTGCAGCTGTAGCTCCACCGACCAAGAAGAGGAGGACTCTTGTTAAGAGTGCCTCGAAGGTGAGGAACCTGACCTCTACTGACCATCTAGTGCTGATTCGACCAGCACTAATCAGATTCAGAGTACGCGCACTAAGCCTGTGCTTGATCGTTCTCAAGCCCAAGAGAAGAAGACAGAACTTGCTGTGCAGCAGAAGAAAAAAAGGACTTCTTCTCAAGGGCATAACAAGAAATGATATGGTGACTAGGATGCTTTATACAAGCATTATCTTTTATTCCCATGTGTTCAGAATGAGGAGGAAGAAGAAGATAAAGATGGTATTCCTCTCATCATGAGAAGGAAGAGGAAGACCACCTCCTTGAATGTGCCATCCAATCCTTGAATGTGGGAGTGTCTGCTATCCCCACAGATGACACTAGCGGGTGTGTCATCCAATCAAGTGATACCCTGACAACCTGGGTCATGGAATCTAGACTTTGTCAAGTAAGTTTACTTTTATCTACACTACTACAGAAATGCCTATATAAGACGCCTTATCACCTACGGGTTTTGAAAACCATCTATATTAAAACTAATCACAGACAATTTTGTAGCACGATCGTCAGAAACTACGTGATGTGTTAAGAACCGTCTGTAATAAGCTAGTATCACAAGTGGTTCTATCGTCTATGAAGTATCACAGACGGTTCTTTCTAAGAACCGTCTGCGAGGTGAGTCCCAAAACGTCTTGATCCCTTCTACACCAGACCAGTTCTTTAGTCCGACGTTGAGTTTCATCTATTCGAGAATCAAACTGAGCGTGAGTCATTCACGACGGACCAAGTCTTCAAGTGTACGCCGGATTAAGTTTTTCGGCCCGGCACAAATGCAATTATCTCTAGAAGTTCTTTTGAAAGTCAGTTGGCTCGTAGGTCAAATTCTCGTAAGTTTCCCTTGTACACCGGACTAATTTTTTCGATCCGGCGCAAATGCTTCTTTGATTGTTTCACGTCGGACTAAAAAATTGCTCAAAGCTAGTGTACGACGGACCGAGTGTTTTCCGTCCGGCGTATTTTGGATTTTTACTGAATTTGGTCCGCCGTGCATTGATCAAATTGTGAAGCATGTTAATCTAAGTCCGTGGCACATTAGATTACATTATTTTGTTATTCTGACATTGCCCAACGGCTAGTAAATGCCAGTAATAGCTATATTCCTTTTGTGGGCTATATAAATTGCGCCAGGACCTTCATTTGGAAGAACTTTTGCATCTCTTTGATATTCTAGCATTCTTGAGCTCAAAAGCTTTCAAAGAGACCGATTTTTATGCTGATCAATATTCCTAAGTGATCTTGCTCCAAGCTCAGTCTAGACAGTGTTGTGCTAAGTGAACGAAGAGATTAAACTTGTGAATAGTTTATCGCTCTCAGAACTTTGAGTTCCTAGACGGCTTGGGAGATTTTTGGTGCGACCTGTCCAAAGGTGTTTGTGGACGGGCACCACTGATTGTGAGAGGTTTTGAGACTCACCTCGCTGGAGTGGTGAAAGAGTCACCCCAGTGTTTTACCAAAGCTATTGGTTTTTGCTTTTGGTGGAGTTGAACTTCTTGAGAAGTGCTCTAACGGGGACGTAGGAGTTCTACCCTGAACCTCGGTGAAAAATTATCATGTCTCTTGTCCTTTACATTCAGTTTCAGCTTACTGTTCTGTTTACTTGCTTGCCTACTTTCATTCATTCTGTTTTTGTCGGTACTCTAGCAGAGCCTATATATTTTAGGCCTTTTTTTTGTCAAAACTTAGTTTACTTTTTCGATAGCCTTGTGATTTCTGTCTTAAGGATGTTTAGAGTGTTTTAGTGCTAGAAAATTTGAAAAAGCCCATTCACCCCCCTCTAAGCTCATCCTCGATCTTACAACCTCTGAGAACAGGGTAGGTACAAAGTCGCTCTCACCTCCTGATTTCTCAAGAAATGGTGACTTCGATGTGACCTCGACCGATTTGGATGGGGTCTTTGACTGCGGATACTCCTTTTTAGTAATGTATTGTGAGCAGAAATCACACTTACTTTCTTCCTCGATGAAGTCATCGGCATGAGGTGTGCGTAGCCGACGAGATCGAATGAATTTTCTTCATCCATTGCTTACGACAACAACACATTACCTTTAAAAAGTTTGTAACTTGACGCGTAGTAAGCCCTCCTTTTAGCGCCAACTGTCGATGTTCAAGATCAGAAGGTTTCTAGATCAAGCATATGAATGTAATTTGGGTTGCCTTTGCGTGAAGTTAATCAAGATCTTAGAAGTAGGACGATGGAAATGCTCTTTATTCAACCACGTGTTTTGACAAAGTACACTCGGAATGGGGAATGAGAATCTACTAATGGTTGGGTGTTGTTGCTTGTATTGCTCTCTCTCTTTCTCCATCCTTGCGTAGACTCTCTTTGTATATCTAACGAAGGGATGCCATTTATCTTCTAAGAGATGTCTTCCCACTAAAAGGTGTATTCTCATCAAAAAGCATTTTCTTGCTAAAAGACGTCTCTTCGTATGGAGTAACTTTCAATCAGTTATGTGTACCTGCCAAAAAGAAACGTCCGCACGCTTAGTTTTATGCGGTGTAACAGCCACTCCAACCAGTTATCAGGTCAGGGTGAAGACAGCTAATTCCCTGACTAGGTAACTTGACGACAACTCAATGCCCAACCAGTTTGCTGAACTAGAAGTTACCCTGACTAGTATACACATAATCGGTCAGAGTGAGTAGGATATGACTTATCTTCGAATAGTGTTAACACACTTGTCAAAAGCATTTTCACGTGACTAAATTTAACTATTATTAAAATCGTAACCAGGTAACGGACCTTTGACTTTATTTTTTCTTCATAGGCTTTTTTATTTATGTGTGCATAGACAAAAACAGAATATGACATAGTATTAATCATCATTATTTATAGATAAAATTATTAAAAAAATTAAGTAATTTGGACGGATGGAGTAACGTTCTTACCGCTGAATTAAACGACAGGATCAGTAGACAGTAGGAGTAACAGCGCGGCGCCGCTCGCACCGGCTCGAACGGCGCTAACAATAATTATAGGGACGGCCCTAATCTCTACTATTATAAAGCAGCAGTTGGTGGCAGTGGTGAGTTCTACCCACATCATTAATTGTCCTGCTTAATTGCCCTACTTAATTGTCCTGTTTAATTGCCCTACGCAAAAAACGAAGCGTTGCTTTAATTAGCTAGCTTTCGCAAGAAACGAAGCGTTAAAGATAGATGTTTGATCTTGTGAAATATTTTTTTTATTTTTTAATCTTTATTTTTCGTTATCAATTTTGTTTTTCGTAGCAACGCACGGCCATGTAACTAGTATACTCCTAATCGCAAAGGAAACAAGCATAATTAATTCCACTTTTCCTCCTGGATCGCCTCCCGGTATGATCAGTATCGTACCCACGTGGCAATGTATAAAATTTTCTCTAAGGAGGCCGGCCGGGAAGAACCCGATGATGGTTTTCTTATCTTCTTCAGCAGGATAGATAGAAAAGGATTAGCGCGAGTACTTGAGGCATCTGCGAGCGCAAACCAAGATATAGTACTACTAGTATAATTTGTGTGCGAGAGAGGCAGATGCTTAGGCTATTCCCAATGGGTAGTATCATACTCATTAAATAGATGTTATATAGGATTTTTTGCTGATATGGCAAAGCATTAAATAGGAGGGAGAAGAAAGCTGTATCTTGAGCAAGATACTGCTTTGACACGATATCTTAGGCTGTGGCACAGAATCTAACGCATTGGGCCCATTTTCATAGACACAACATCACACCAATTAATTATTTTAACCATATAAGTATGATACTATGCATTGTAGAGAGTGTTTCTTCAATGCAGTATCATACTTTTCATCCTATGTGGCATTCTTGGATATTGGAGTATGATACTTTGCACTGGGAATAGCCTTATAGTAGTATATAGTATTCACCAATTAACTAAGCCAGGCTAATTAAGCTAAGCAAGCATCTGCATGTATCCACTTGGCTTTATGTGTAGTAAAGCTAGCTAAGCTTTGGTCGCAATAATAATAGTTGCACTGCGTTGTACAAAGCTAGTAGTACTCCATATAGCTAGCTATCATTTCGCCATGGCCAGCATGGAGCCCCAAACCCAGTTGTACGTTTCTTGCCTGTAATTATGCCATCAGTTTCGAACCAGGTAATTAACCCACGTTAAGGCTTTCTTTACCTGGAGTTTAGTATGTATCGAAGTCAGAGGCAACACGTTGGTCGAAGCATGCAGCGAGCGAGTATACACTCCATTAAAGGCAGGAAGTACTTTTAGTACCCCCGATCGATTGCAAGTATAGAGGTGTTTAACACAAGTGTTTTGATGGAGTAGCTCGCTAGGTTTTTGACCCGCTCTTTTAAGTGATGCTAATTAGTCTGAAAGTCGTGATTAAGCGCTCACAAACGAGACAGGATTAGGCAAGAACTAGAAACAGTGGAGTAGTGAACAGTAACACTGATAAAATACTCCTTACACGTGTGTGTATATCTTCCATTTACTATAGTCAAAGCTCATAAGGTTTAGCTGGAGGTCACATGTTTCAATAATCTCACTAGTTCAATACTTCGTCCCTTGCTGTAACAAAGGTATCCGATAATCAATTAGGTCCGAGCCCAGATTGGGCTCACAAGGCTAAAACAAACGGCAGCGGATGCCTAATTCGGCCGCATATATCTTTTGCCCAACCAAAGACCACAAGAAACATGGGTCGTGGGTCAGGTGTGTTTGATTGGTGACCAAAATTTCTCTACTGAAACGTGTCAAAAATTTGGCATCACGTAAGTTTGGTCGTCAAATTGTTTGCCTATGAATTGGTCACATTTTTGTAAACAAAATAATTACAAAGCCAAACAAAATGATCCTTGCCAAATTCTGGAAGTGGATGCTAAATCTGGTCAAAATTGCCTTCTTTTTTGGCTTGTTGGTCGGGGCTTTAGTCTCACCTCATGTGCTGCTTTTCTCCGTCAGCTTTGTTGGCCACCTCAAAGTTCGCCTTCAGGTTGAAGTCTCATGTTCAGTACTTCAATGTCGTGTATGTACTTATGATACAATTGCTAACATAACATGCCATGAATGTTGCATTCAACACGCGGATGTCACTAGTACAGTTGATATGCTCGATCATAAACGCACGATTCTGTAGCCTGAAAGTGGATACATATCCTCTGTGCTCTTAGCTGAAGAAAAAGAGGAGTTACCAGAATGAGCTAGAAAAGAGTAAACTGAATTGTTTTCAACCGAGTTCAGTGCACAATTAATTATTTCTTACGACAATAAATCCTCTTAGACAAAAAGTACCCAACGATACAATACTCCCTCCGGTTTGGTAATACCTGTCGTTTTGGACATAGTGATGGTCAAATTTTCGAAACTTTGACTAACAATATATTTTTAAATATTTAAATTGAATATATAAAAATTATATGTGTAGACTTGTCTCGAGAAGTACTTTCATAATATAATAATTTTATTGGGTTTTATAAATATATTATAATAAAAATTAGCGGTTAAAGTTGTGTTTTGAAGACCGTGTCGATGTCCAAAACGACAGATATTACCAGACCGGAGGGAGTAGGTTTCAAATGCGACGGTCAGAACTGGAGAGTCCTATTAATAAGTAACCCAAGGCAATTTCACTTGTAATATTCCAATTAAACCTTTCGGGTTTCGTTGGACAATTTGGACTAAAATGTTAGGACCTCCTATTTGCAAGGGAAAACTTGAGAGCTGACAGCTTCAGAACCCACCCAGCACCAGCAGATGGGTCAGCTGTACTATCAGGGAATAATCATCTGCTTAGAGATCATAACTTCTAAGCATGGAACACTTTTGAAGCCATGAGATCCCTGTATGAATATAAATAAGACGCCCATTAGCCACCAAGGAAGTATGCGAAGAAAACATAGAGAGGATTGGCATGCATACAGTTATCACTGTGTCTCTATCATCAACCATTATCTAAAAACAGAGAGGCAATCGGCTGCTATACCGACCTGACTAATGGACATGATGTGTCAGGTTGATCCATGCTATTGGCTCAGTATCATTCAGTTGCACCTCGCACATAGCTGTTGAAGGTGCAGCTGTTGGATGATGGAGATCCTAATCCAAACCCTCACGTAGAAGTTTCTTTCCCGATGTCTCCTAACCCTACCACGCACTTATGTTTTCCGAGGAAAGTAGGCATGAAATCACCACAGAACGTTGTTGAAAAACAAGTCCAGGCGACTTGTGGTGAGTGCTCTCGTATGGCGGGGAGGCATGGATGCTCTTCACGTGGCTGGTATTAGCTTCTTTTCTCATGAGCTGTGACTTGTGGCGCTTTAATCTGACGCCTACTGATGTGGGGAGTGCTCAGCTCTTGTTAGGTTGCCAGGAGTGCCTAATGGGCTTTGAAACGAGACCAATAGCAAGTTTGTGCGCATGGGCTGTTAGAACTACGGAACTACGTGGGCTTAGGGCAAGCTCAGGAGTGTGCATGGACCGTTAGAAATGTGTGGGCTTTAGGACGAGCTCATGAGTAAACTATTAAAGAAATGTACCAATATAAACTCATTTTTTTTGTAATTATTGAGGGTATAATAGGAAAAAGTCATCCTCTTACATCTCTATATAAAAGTATAAAAGCCCCAAGGGTCATGTGAGGGAGGGATCTCACTCATTTTTACCACATGCTGCTGCTGCTGCTCTCTCTCTCTCTCTCTCTCTCTCGCTGGTGGTCTATGTTCTTTAGCTCCTCCAGCTGTGTGTAGGGTTGAAAGTGGGACAAAAAGCTTTTGATCGTTTTGGAGAAAAACGAAAATAAAAATACTATTTTGAAAACGGAAACAGAAAAATACCGATACAGAAACGGAAACAAAATTTTTTGTCAGAAACGGAAACGGGAGATCCAATCCCGACGGAAACAAAAACGAAAATTCCGTATAAGTGAAATTGGAAGTTAAAAATGGAAATGAGCCGGAAAGGGAAATGAGCTTGGTCTAAAAAGGAGAAAGGAGAGTTTACATTTATTTTTGGAATTAAAATAATTTTATAAATACAAATGGCTTTATATAAAATATCAAATAGAGTTCAAAAGTTTTAGAAATATTATCAAAAATACTTTGAAACATTTTGACATAGAAAAATTATTTTTAGTATAATATTATTTTTATTTTTCATCAATAAATTAATTTTATAAATCTAAAAATAGCAAACTGGTATTTATAAACTCTAAAAAATCCAGGATAAATCTTAGAAAGTCATAAATAAACATCGAACAATAATATACAAATTTTAAAGCGTTACACCTTTATAGTTGATGAAGCAAGAGGATGCCGATGATAATGATATGGAGGATGATATGATGATCTCATACGGGGGACAAATAACGAGCTTTCAGCTGGCAAACTTAAGAAAGAACTTTCTAGTGATAGCAGTGAACATAACACTATTCTTGTATCTACTTTGGAGGTGGAATGAGTTACATTGTTCTTGTGGTCATATATATTGTGATTACGTACTATGTTCTTGTGGAATTTTTCATTTTCGTTTCCGTATCTGCTTCGTTCCTTCCGCATTCGTTTCCGTCATTATCCATTTTCGTATTCGTTTTTGGGTTTTCGATTTTAGTTCTATTACCAATAAAAAAAATAGGAAAATAAAAATAAAATAACCATTTACCGATCGTTTTCATACCGCTTTCGACGTTTCTAAAGGAGAAATGATATTCAATACATACTGTTTGGCATCGCTGCCACAACAAGTACATTTGATTTTAATTGTGGCTGTTGCACTTCACTCACTTTTGCGAAGTAGTTGAGCTCTTTACAGATAGCTATTGTGCTTACCAGGGTTCACCTTACCGTTTAGACCACGAATTTCGCTACTACGTCGGCACCGAAAATCATCGATTTTCGAGCGAAAATCGTAAAAATTGCGCGAACTCAAAATTCAATTTTTTTTTGAAAAAATAAAAATAAAAAATCGTTGATTATCGTGGAAAATCGACAAACTTGGTGAACTTTTTTGGCGGTCGATTTTTTGGAGCGATTTTCATCGATTTTTGACGAAAATCGAGCGATTTCCACCGATTTTCGACCGGTTTGTAACACGTAAATTTTTTCGAATTTCGATTTTTTTTTTAATTGGACGGGTTTATCGACCGGCATTGCCTATCAATAAGGGGAATAAGAGGCACGAATAGATAAGGTTAAAATGGTACGAGCCTTGCATTAGTGATGCTTTTGAATAGAGTTTTTTCTTACGTACACTGAATTTAATAGAGACCGTTTATTATTTTTGAACCAATGAATCATAGATCAAAATAGCTAATACTAGTAGTGGAAATATCTTTAACAAATCAGTGGCTAGATTTGATTTTTACTACATATTATATACTACTAATATAATACAGGTACAATTCCTCTTTGAATAATATGTTTGTAATACCTAAAGAACGTATTACACTGATTGAAAACTGTTTATACGAAACTTTAATTAAGTTTTCTCAGTATGTATTCGGGCTACAGTCTCGTTTAGTAATTTTAAATGCTTATATTTCTTGCTAGTGTCAGTAAGCACCAGGGTTAACAAAATGTCAGTAGGCATCAAGGCAAGATCGCCTCGGTGTATATGCAGCAGGTCATAGCCACTAAAGGCTGACGGCATCATCGCATCGAGGATTCGAGGTTCAGCTTGAGCCGTTCAAGCGTCCATGGTTCTTATCAGCTGTTGGTAAAACTTGCTTCTCCTCTTCCTCCACCACCCGGCCCGTCACACCACTCACTGCATTGCAGTTACGATAATTGATTAGCGCAAATCTTACTCTACCTAGCTATACCACCGGCCTACCTAGACGGGGCTGCGTCGGTCGGAGAGGCAAATACACTGATCGTCCCCAACCCGTGGTGTCCCTTTTGTTGGGCAGCCGTGTGGCAGTGCGGCCCGCGCAGCTGCATCACCATTCACCAAGCTCATACTCAAGAACTGAGAATCCATGGGGTCCCACATCGTCGCCCTTGTCGCAGCGATCGCCGAGCACCCTGCGCCAAGGTTTAAAACCCCGAAAAAATTTCAAAAATCTCGGTTGAGATCTCGGATTTTGGATCCCTCAAGATCCTAAATCTCGTCCGAATAAAAAAAAAATTAAAATGTTACACTAATCTCGGCGAGATGTCGGTAATTTCGGCCGAGATCTTGAATATTTTGATTGAATTTTGATTTTTGTTGGCCGAATTTGATTGAATTTAGGGTCAATACCATCAACAAGAAATTTTAAATTTTTTTGATATGTTTTTACATTTTTCAGTTGGTTCAAGTTGTCAAAGCCTATTTGGTTGAGTTGTGCTCTCATCGGTTGGTGAAGTACTACTTGAATTGCTTGTGAAATAATTACGCAAATATTTACTTTTTCGTTATTACAAATCTATGAACAAATTATATATGTATACAACTATATTACTAACTAAACAATATATAATCATATACTATGTACTAAAGAGTGATGAAATTAAATAGAAAATAATAAAATTATATATTATGTACTAAAAGTATAAAGTATACAAATACATGCTACAGTCTCATTACCTCTTTGGCTCTTGATCGGCACAAGAGTCTGCACCAGGTTCCGCATTATCAGAGAAAATTATGTGAAAATTGTGTTTCCGCACGTATCAGAGGGATACAACATTTAAAATTGGCCGGTAAACTGGTTAAATTAAAACATTCAAAAAATCGAAAAAATTTATGCACCGTAAACATCGCAATAATCAATGAAAATCGAGAGAAAATCACTCACAAAATCGGCTATGACAAACATTCAATTGGTGGGTAAAAATCGAGAGAAAATCGGTAAAAATTGGTATATTTTTTATTATTTTTTTCAAAACTTTAGATTTTAAAATTATGCAATTTGTGGTGATTTTTAGAGAAAATCGTACCAGGTTAGGGGTGATTTTTTAGTTGATTTCGGTAACGTGAACCTGGTCTGCACGTTCCTCCTCACTTCCTCAGCTCTATGGCCAAATTTGTTTTGGCTTTTTTATCGGCTTAAAAGCCAAAAAGCCTAAGCCGAAATAAACGACTGGCTTTTAAGTCGGGCTTTAAAAAAGCCTAAAGCCCCTATATAACTATAAGCCAAAAGCCAGAAAAGATGAACTTTTTTGGGCTTTTTTGAATGAAATAACCCTTTGCCATTAAAAATCTCCAAAATTACCCACTAAATGCCATCGTATATAAATTGAGAATTCCTCCCCTATCTCATTTAGGGTATTTTAGACTTTCCATCCATAAGCTATACCATCTAACCCATTAATAAGTCAGGATACCAAACAACATGTCTTGGCTTAAAAGCAGACGGCTTAAACCTAAAAAGCTAGCTTTAAGCTAAAAGCCAAAAAGCCTAAACGGAAACAAACAGGACCTATGTTTGGTTGTTCCTCTTCCTCCAATCTTCTTCCTCAAATTCCAGATGTGGGTACTCCAGGGCTGGCAGATGGGCTCCTCGGCGCCGTGGCCCCGCTTGCTACCCTGTGCTACCCCGACCAGCCTGACCCGTCGGTAACCTAGGCTCCTCGTCTACCTCCTCCCCTCCTCCCTGTCGTCGTCGCTTGGTCGGCATTCGCCCTCCGCGACTCCATTGCTCGGCGCCGTTGCCTGACGGACGACACCCGACCGCCCTGGCCTGCCCTCTGCGGGCGGCTCCCCTGGCTCGACGGCTCTGCTCCTCATGTCGCTGCTCCCGGCGGTCGTGCCCCTGGCTGGCTTTTCTATCGAGTTGCACACCTGCGCCCTGCCTTCTCGTCGTGCGCATCTACGCCGCCGGCCACCGCTAGAACTAGGGCTTCTCCTTGCCCCCACCCATGGTTCGCAAAATCGACGAAAATCGAGCGATTTTCGCGTGTATCGCCGCGGCCCGATATCAAAAACCAGTCGATAAACCGATCCAATTCAAAAAAATTCGAAAATTCGAAAAAATTTACGTATCAAAAACCGGTCGAAAATCGGTGGAAATCGGTCGATTTTCGTCAAAAATCGTCGAAAATCGCTACAAAAATCGATCGCACAAAAAGTTCAACAAGTTCATCGATTTTCCACACGAAATCGTCGATTTTCCACGAGAAATCGTCGATTTTCCACAAAAATCGACGATCTGATTAATGGACAAGATGTGTCGGATTCTCTTGCAGTGTTTGAACCATTCAGCTGGCTTTGTATCTCTAGCACATAGGAGATAGATGTTGAAGGTGCAATTGTTGGTCCGGTGAGATGCCTATTCAAATGCTGCCGTGAAGCTTCTTTCCAGATGCCTCTTAACCCTAGCATGCATTGGTTTTCCGAGGAATGTATGCATGAGCATAGATGATCAGTGGAAGGTGTTGAAATAAGTTGAGGTGACTTGGTGTGTGTCCTCTCAGACGGTGGGCATGGCATGGGTGCTCTTCGGGTTGCTGATATTAGCTTCTTCTGTTGTGGGTTATGGGTTGTGAAGCTTTAATTTGGTACCAGTTTTGATCTCCTACATTTATCGCTGGTACATTTGATCTCAATTGTGGCATTATGTTTCATTTCACTCACTGGTACAAAGCTGAGGGCTTTACAGATAGCTATTGTGCTAGCTTACTGACACATGGAAACTCACATTAATTATATATCGTCACAATGTTATTGGGTGTAGAATTATTTGTCGAATCGCTTGAGTTTCTGACTTACTAAACAAGATACCCCGAAGAAACCTAGTACAAATTGAAGATAACTTACCGGTGAGTCCGAGTAAGAATTCAGATTTTACCATTTCTGCGAAGGCTAATCGTTCAAGATGTGACAAGATCGAAGACAATTCATTCCAGTAAAAATATAATACTCTTTTGAGTGTTTGAGGGACAGAAGAAGACAGCAGAGCACTGCGCAACACCAGTTGGCAGTCAGAGCAATGCTTCATCAATTGGAAGGCTATGGTGTGGTAGTGCTATGGTACACTGCACACACCTTCAAGAAATCATCTGCCTCCTTCAATGGCTGATGATGAATGAAGCTCCATGGGCAGTTCGGACTAAAATGCAACGCACTTGCAATTTGCAAGGGAGTTCTTGAGCATCGTTGGCTTCTGCAGCTGGGAAATACAAGAAGCAAGGAGAGGTGCTACAAATTTGCCAACCCTAGCATGGGATTTCTGCATGAGCGTAATGGTCTCTATTAGCCATCAAAATAAGAAATTAAAAAAAAAAAAACTGCGAGTGCAAATGAATCGGGTTATGGTCATATTACCTGATTGTTGGAAAGAGTTTGTTTTGATTTCCTCGTTGTTGATCAGGCGTACTATACTGGCTTCTCCAATAGACGGGCGGTTGATAGCCTGAACTATGCAATTGGCTCAGTATCTCCAATCCCATCCCCACGTACGATAGAAAGAGCCTGAATGATCCGGTTTTACGGTGGAAACTTCATTCCCGGTGCCTCTTAACCCTACCATGCGGGATCTCTACATGAGCATATAGAGATCAGATGATCGCGACAGAAAGGTGTTGAAAATAAGACGATTTTGTGAGGCCTCATCTGTGGTTTCTTCGCTGCCTTTCAGGTGAGTGGGTGATAGTAGCAGTAGGGCCTCACCTCATCCGACGCTTTCTTGGTATAGGACAAAAGTGGTTCTGCAGTGAAACTTGCCAAGAGGATCCACTAAGGAGGATAAGTTGGCAATATTGAAGAAAATAGTAGTGGATGGACACAAATAAAAGCCCTAAATTTACTTAAGTTGTGCAGTTCATTTTGGACGAATATTTTTGAATAAAAGGCGGAGCTCTGCCGCTCAATTAAGAATAGAAAAAGTCAGAGTACAAATAACCGAAAGAAAACATGGGCCCATCAACAGGGAGGGCCTGTGAAAGAACAACACATCAACAAACCTACGGGCCCCAAAGGCCGACAACACAAAAGAAACTAAGGGGCTACTCCGGAGCCAAATCCCTCATCGCCAAAAGGAAGTTCGAACAGTCTTGGATAGCCAGTTGAGCTACTGCCATCACTGTAGAGTACCTGTTGTTAAAAATCCGAGCGTTGCGCTCTTTCCAAATATTCCAACAAGCAAATATTAGAACCCCGTCCAGTCGCCTACGGCTTTCTTTGGGATAAGCAGCTGGATTGTTTGCCACCAAGAAGTAAAGGTTTGCCCTGAAAAAGGCCCCGCTTGCAAGAGGTGCTGAAGCTGCAACCGGCCAAAGATGAGGGACCATACTTGCTTAGCAAACGGACAAGACAACATGAGGTGATTGGTCGAATCCTCCCCTGAACCACAGAGGCTGCACACCGGACTATGTGGCCAACCCCTCAAAGCTAAATTGTCAGCAGTCTGCAACCTGTTTTGGATCAAAAGCCAAGCGAAGAACCTACACTTATTCTGGGTTTTTGCTTTCCAAATTCGGAGAAAATTATGTTCTGGAAAGGCCCCAAAGAACTGCACCCTGTATGCTGACTTTGCTGAATACTGACCATCCGGAGTCCAACGCCAGGTTAACACATATGAGGACTCCAGTTGTAAGTGAATTTCCTGTAGGAGACTCCAGAGGGTCAGGAATTCCTGCAACTGTGCCCCTGTAGAGATACGCCTAAGCGGAACATTGTTATTTGAAAGACTGTGCTTGACTGTGGCATTTCTCCTTCGAACAAGGCTAAAGCACTGCGGAGCAATTTTGCTCGGAGACGAGCCATGAAGCCACTTGGACGTCCAGAACCTAGCCACTTCCCCATTCCCTACCTGTATGGACGTACTAGCCTCAAAGAGGGCCAAATCCGATTCTAAACAAGGAATCGACATGTCATTTCACAGCCTGGTTGAATCCTTCCAGGCGTACCAAAGCCACCTCAGTCGCAGCGCCCTGCCAAAGGCCTCCAAATGCTTGATCCCCAAGCCACCTAGAAATTTTGGCCTGCAGATTTTCTTCCAATTTACAAGACAGTGTCCTCCCTTACAGTTTAGCTCTCCTCTCCGATATTGAAGGACTTTCCACTTATCCGGTCTCTGGATTGATTCTACGATATTTTTTTGGCCTGATTGTTACGATCGGTATCTCTCCTCGCGTGTAGTTGATGACCATCTCACCAAAAAGACCATTAACACGGTTCAAAATGGCAAAAAAAAGGTCGAAGCGCTTAGCAAAATTTGCCGCTTTCCCTTCTCATTCGATGTCACCGTAATGGTATTACAGCCTTTTCATGCATGATACAGAAACCATGGAATAGTTCAATTTTTTTTTTATTTGGTCACTGGAAATGAACTGGTCTGTGAAAAGCCCACCTTTTATTTCACAAGACCAGATGTTGCAGTTGTATGCCTTCTCAAAATTGTTTTAAACTTCAGTTCAGCCAAAGCAACTTCGATGGGACACATCAATACGCTCGAAACAAGAGAGTTCAGGATTTGCGAAGCTGAAAGTACCCTCTCTACCCAAGTCTACATGAGAGATGAGACCCAGAAATTGGTAAGATCTCGGAACTTCCCTCAGGCTGCACTCACTGAACGGTGGACTGAGAAAATAGAAATACGGCTACAAGAGTTTGTCCGGACTTTCAGAGAAGTAGGCTGTCTGTCTGCTGTCCTAATTGCCCCTCATGGTCCATTTATGTTTTGAAAATGCCGACCAGCTAACTCACGGTCTACCTCCTGGTGCAATATATATATATTTTTTTTGAAACCAGTGGTGCAATATATTATTATTATTGCTATGTCAGATTGTCCGGAAACCTGAGATCAAACGACGAACGGGCAGATACAGTGATATCCTGTTGGCTTTGCAAATTGCAAGTTGCAACCCAAGGAGAAGAAACTAAGCAAGTCCCGGGTAGGGCCGGCAGAAAAATCGCCATGGTTTGAATCAAAATTATTTTGATTACAACAGTTAATAGGTTTAAAATTGAAATAAGTCAAATTTAAAATTGAAATAAGATCAGAGCCCCATCGTCGTCCTCCGAGCTCAACACCCCTCGCGCCCGTGCGCCCGACACTCGTTTCGCCGGTGCCGCCTATCCACCGCGCTCCGCTGCCGAGCGGCGTCGGTGGCGGTGGTATCGGGAACCCAAACCCTACTTGGCAACCGGCTAGGGCGAGCGAGGCGAGCGGCGCTCCGCTGGGGAGAGGCTACCCCTGGTTCGTCCCACTCCCCAGGGGAGAGGCTTCCCCTGGATCATATGCCGATTGATCCTGTTATCCCCACGGTACTGACCTCATATTGATACTATACTATCAGTTGTATTTGTATCTGTACAATAAGAATCTGTATTTTCTTTAACCACCAGGAGATTAGGGGCTTTAGTATTGTTTTCTTGGTTTGCTAGAGAGTTAGAGAATCGCAGTAACGAGGAAATCGGTGGCATACACAAATTTCATCCTTAATTCTCTAAATTTATCAAATTTATATTACTGCAATCGAGTCATGCACTCAAATTAACGTGATTGATTGAGACTGACTATATAAATTATTCCTTGTTCGTGGAAATAATTGCATAGCTCACTTTCTGTATAAATTGTTCGTTTTAGCGCACAGGAGAACTATGTGTTTCTTTTACTGAATTGTTATGGAGGAGTCATTCTGATTACTACATCATGTAACTTGCTTTGTTCAGCTTTGTTAGGGTCAGCACTCAGCAGATTATCTTGTCAACAAGAGATAAGTTTGCCAACCGGACTACAAACGCGCACACACCTCACATACACACACCCCACCACACACACACGCCTGCCTCCGGGTGGGCGGGTCGCACAACCGCGCCCCCAACCAACTGAGCTCTCTTTTGTCCTGCTGTTTTCATGCTGACTAGAAATTAGAACTTACCGCATTGATGCAGTGAGATTGTATAGCACAGCAAATCAAAATCATGTTATGATGAATCTGTACCCATATCTAAATAAGCCATGATGGAAAAAATCGACAACATTTCAGAAAGCTTCGATAGTTATTTTTGGAGAGGTGCTTCTATGCTCTTCCTTCTAGTTCAAGTTGCACAAATCTTGAAGCAAGCGAAGGGGTAAGTAATCTACCCTTCATTCATGCTTTAATAGTTGTGCAACTTTTAAAAGGAAGAGCATAGAAGCACCTCTCTTTTTTTTGAACCTTGTTATCAGGTAAAGTTGAAATGAATATTGCATCCGTTTAAGCTAGGACTTGCATTTTGGGAGATTATCTGTCTCTATTTCAATTAGCTGCATTCATCATCCATTTTTTCGTTTTTAAAAACGCTCTAATCATGACAGTTCTGCAGAAGCATTAAAGTGTGTATATGAGATCAAAGGACGCATACAAAAACATCCTTCGGCAATCTGTGCTGCAGATGTCCCAGACATACCACGGTTTGCATTAGTGGATCACTTACCCCATGGCTTGCTTGATAGTCTACCTCCTGGGCCTGTCACTGTATTTCGTAGTTTTATCTAGCATCTTTGTTAAGCAGCATGAGGTGTTGAATATAGTCTTTATTCATTTACATTTAGGTGAAAACAGTACCCTGGAGAGACCACTTAATCCTGGTTTGGACAGCATTAGAATTCGTGTGCCAAATTTGGATTTCATACAGTCCATTGCTCGTGGTGCTGGAAGCGCACTTGCGCTTACAAGCGCCAACTTAAGTGGACGGCCTAGTAGTGTCAGCATCAAAGAGTTTGAGGATCTATGGCCACATTGTTCATATGTCTTTGATGGTGGAATACTTGACCAGGACTCCAGGAGTCTACAAGATATTGAGAGATGGAAGGTAAGTGCAGTAATAGCAATATCAATTATTGAAAGCTTTGATTAAACCTCTCAGATCAAATTGAGAGATGGAACTGTGTACAACATAATGTTTAGATGGAATCTTTGACACCAAATACAAATTTCAGTTCAAGGAAGGAAACAACAGCGGTGCTTGGCAAGTTTGGCTTTGTCGAAGCTTCATGACAGCTTGGTGCCTTCATAAAGTTGGTATGATCAAAGAGTTTCTTTGTTATTCATCTCATTTCCTCTTTAATTAGGTGATGTAGCAGGGTATTGGCTGTTGTTTGTGGTTTACCTTTTCCTATTTGAACTTTTTAGTTGAAGCATTGGATTCTTAGAACAATTTCCACGTTAATGCTCTTTTACAGTATGTAATGTAATCTTCGTGTGCTACAGTTCATTCAGATATAGTAGATTGCAATGGCATGCCTATGCAAGCTGGAAGTAATCTATATAGACGGGTTAATTCCAGAACATATTGTGTTGCTGCGATGTCTTCGGTAAGACAGCAACTCAGTTTTGGAACTTTGGATGTGCTGCGCACACGACATAAGTCATGTATGAAAACATTAGCCTTTTTGTTTTGTCTGTGTTTCACTCGTGATTTCGCTTGTTTGCGTCCTGATGTAACAACTTACGAAAACAATACAAGTCAGAATCATGAGTTGAGATGACACCATCTCAAAATAAAAAAGAATCATGAGTTACAAACGGGCGAAAAGGATTTGTCGCTTATGCAAGTGAGTGAGAAAAATTGTCAAAGTGGCCGCAGCGAAACTTGACCTGAAGCCAAAGCCAACGGATGATGATAAGCTAAAGCATGGAAAATTTCACATAGGAACAATTCCATTGAACGCCCAGAACAGCACCTTTCAACCATCTGAACATTTTGGCATTTTGGCTTAATCTTCAGAACAATTCCAACTGTCAAAGCTGAAGAAAGGAAGGACACAGCCCAACAATGGAAACACAGAAAGGAAGGAAGGCCCTCGTGTGGGAATGGAGAACCGCACACTCCGCCGAACATTTCAAGTTTTTGTATTATGGTATATTAGAAAAAATAAAGTATTTTGCAAGATAAATCTAATGACATTATTTTTCATACAGTCAATGTATATACTTTAACATATACTCTCTCTGTTCTCAAATACATTACATTCTAGCTTTCAAATTCTATTTTCAAATACATGACATTCTAGCTTTCAAATACATGTCATTTTACAATTTTGAGATTTTTTTTTACCATTTTTCTATTTGCATACCCCTCACATTTATTATTCCTAAGATCATTTACTCCCATGGACTATAATAACATACAACATACAGCGAAGAGGAATAAGTGATCTAATTAAAACGGGTAATATGATTTTTTATAAATATGTATTGGCTGTAGTGCAAACTCAAAATGATACTCCCTCCGGTCTAAAAACGCTGATATTTTGAACATTGACACGGTCTTCAAAACACAACTCTGACCACTAACTAAAAATTATAATATGTTTATAAAATTTAATAAAATTATAATATTATGAAAGTGCATCTCGAGACAAGTCTACACATATAATTTTCATATATCCAATTCAAATATTTAAAAATATATCGATAATTAAAGTTTTGGTAGTCCGCCCATCACTATATCCAAAACATCAATATTTTTAGACCGGAGGAACTATATATTAAGAGCATCTCCAAGAGGGGCTCTAAATATGATCCTAACTTGAATTATAGGATTTTTGGGGAAAAGATTAACTCCAGCAAGAGTCCTAAATTGTTAAAATTTAGCAAATTGTTTTAGGGCCCCTAGGAGAGTAGCTATATTTAGCAACTCTGTGGTTGAGCCCTATCTTTGTTGGGTTTTAGGGCCTAATTGCTGGAGTGAACATTTTGTTGGAGCCCTAAATCTCTCTTGGAGATGCTCTAAGGCACCACGGAAGTACGGATGGTCAAAGTTTCAAAACCATTACTTCACAGATCCCACAGTGACGTGCGATTATATACGGAGGGAGTACACTACAGTCATTTTTTATGGGGAAAAATAAGCTTGATTAAGAAACTGGTATATCACTATATACATCTTCCCTGTGTCTTCAGAACCAAGGCAGTACAAAGTTTTAAAGACTACTTCCAACAAAAAGAGAGAGAAAAAAAAACACGTGCACCTCTCGAAATGAAAACGAAAACAAAATCTTTGATAATGATTAATGAGAAATAAAGCGAGGAGCAGGGATATAATTCTGTATGGGAGATGGAATCATCTGATCGTCAGGATGCGGAGGTTGATGAGCACCGGCAGGAGCAGGACGACGAGGAGCACGAGGCCGGCGAGGATGGCGATGCACGTCCACTTGCGGTTGCTCTTCTGGTACTCGCGCGCCACCTCCAGCTCGACGGTGCCCCGGCGCACGAACGAGCTGGCGTGCGCGACGTGGCTCTCGATGTCGTTGAGCTGGTGCCCCTGCGCCTCGACGAGCGCGGCCATGTCGAGGAACACCTGGTGCAGGTCGAGCAGGCTGCGCTCGATCTCCTTGACGGCGTCGTGCCGCTCCTGGATCTCCGAGATGGTGTCCATCACCTGCCCGCGCCCCTGCTCCTGGATCGCCTTCTGCAGGAACGACTCGCTCTCCCCCGACGAGATGAGCGCCTCGATCGTGCTATCCTCCGCCCGCTCCCCCGTCACCGTGTAGTACCGCCGCGCCACCGTCTCCTTGTACTCCGCCGCCATCCTCGTCCTCAGCCCCTGCATGCGCGCAGGCAATTAATGCGCATTCATGGGCGGGGTATGCACGAACAAATTCAAATTTGTATGTTAGTGATGCATGGAACTGCAGCAAAAAGAAGCAACGTAGCTATTTATTTATCTATTGTATATTAAAACCTTAGGTAATGTCTCTAAGACTTACTAAGAAATAAAATAGAAATTCTTGCAAAAATGTAAAAATATTTATCACTTTATTTGGTAGACCTAGATAAGTTGAAATGTAGTAGTTATTAGATGTAATTATTTTTTAAAAAAATATCTTATCGTCTATCTAGCTAGCAACCCGATTTATAACGTCTAGCCCTTAATTTGATAGACGCTAAATAAGTTGAACTATAGTAGCCATTATATGTATTATTTAAAGAAAAACATATAACTATCTATCTACTAAACTTGAGTTATAACAACTTAGATTAGTACAATAAAAAGTAACAAATATTCAGAAAAAAAATAAAAAGAAATTAATTTTCATATGAATTCCAAATTAAAACCCATACATTGCGAAAATTTGGGAAAAAATTTAGCAGTTGGATTTGTATACAAATTCTAGCCCAAAACTAATATTTAAAATTAAATAAAATTAACATCTTATATTATAAGAAAAAGTCCATACTAAGTACAATAAAATATAACATAAATTTAGGATCAAAATCATGTAAGGGTTGTTTTGCTATGCAAGCATATAAAGACACAGGGAAAGGAAACGGCACAGCCCCTCTTCTACCAGTTGATAGTTGAGACAGGTACAAGAAGGCTACATATTGATTTGTTTTTTTTTTCTTGTGAACACCAAATCTGGCAATCCTTTTAACAGTTCTACTGTGTAGTGTTTGCAATTGTGAGTGTTCTGGCTAATGGTGTAGTTCGATCTGAGAACCATTTCTGATAAAATAGGAATTATTGGGAAGTTAAGCGATATTATTATTTGGTTCGAATATGTTCTTGAAGGTGGCAGCAATTCTGCATTCCAGGTAACTCTAGTTTCTGAAATTTTCATCTAAAAAATGTTTCTGAAATTCTGAATAGAACCCAACGAATTTTGTTTGACTTGATGAATGCTTTTGTGTGATTCCTTATGCAGGTGTACTGTTAGCGGACTGGAGGAAAAGCTCTAAAACAGGTCTCTGTTGTGACTAGCATATGCTCTGTATCATGCGTTTACTTCCTGAGAATCTTGTACTGTTTTTACGCATTGGTCAGAATCCTTTCCCATGAATCTTTAGTATGTAACAATGTAACTTAAAGAATTCCTAATAAATAGTGAACGATCATATAAGGCTAACATATTGCAGCTTTCTGATAAGCTCAAACTACATATCTGTTGTGCATATTTTGTCAGTGTATAATATGTGCATGTAATTCAGGAACATTCATCAAATCTGGACCGGTGGACGATGTGCTTCCATCGGATGAAGTTATCTCTGTTACGGTTGAAATTGTACATCCCAATTAAAAATTATGATTGTCGTGCACATTGTGAAATTATCACGTAGAAAAAAAAATGTGTGATTTCTTTGATATACCCGTCTCTGAAGTTTTTAATTCAATGCTAAATGAATAGTGATATCATCTGATATTCTCCAAAATAAATTACTTTCAAATTGAAATTTATTGAACTCGGTTTCCGTATCTAGTCATTTCAACTCTAAAGACGATTTAAGATGAGAAATTTTACTGTACGTTATAATTGTAGTATATAATGTGTAGTAGAAATCAAATATAGTCACTGATTTATTAAAGGTATTTCTACCGGAGAAAATATAAATAAGTACTAGCTAATCTGATCCATTAGATTAGAAAGAATGGACGATCCATATTGAATTTAGTGTATCGTAAAAGAGCTCTTTAGGGCGCCTCTAATACCTGAATGTTGAATTATTATTTTCCATTTACAAGATGGGAGAAATGAATGTAGAGACGGCTTGTATCGTCTCTACTTGATAGACTCGGTTGGCACAACTGTCTGGGACACAAAAACCGGTCTCTACATGGTGGCTTTGGTGTAGTTACCTGGAAGTCATCCATGAGGTCCTTGAGCTTCTTGCCGAGGCCGGCGACGACGGAGGTGCGGGTGCGGTCGGCGGAGGATCCCGGGCCGCAGCCGGGGACCTTGCGGGAGGTGGCGTTGTCGCGGTCGAGGCCCTCGAGTTTGCCCTTTACGGCCTTGGCGCGGCGGAGCACCTGCTCGACGTCCGCGTCCATGCGGGCGCGGAGGGACTTGACGGCGCGGGCGTCGTGCGCCGTCTTGGTCTCCTCGTTCGCTGACTGCAGGCGCTTGTACAGGGCCTCCAGGCCGCGCATGTCCTCCTTCACGGCCTCCACGTCCTCGAAGAACTTGTCCAGGTTCACCACGCTCTCGCCGCCGGCCTCCATGTCGCTCGGCGACGACTGCGGGTTCGCGTCCGCATACTTCTTGAACGAGCTCGACGAGAACAGGTCGTTCATCTTCCAAGAAGCGGAATGCGCAACCTAGAACGCCGATCAAAGAAGCAAGAAGCACAAATGAATTATGCTGCGTACGTACGTACAGGAAGGTATTTGGAAGAAGAATGGCAATGGCTTGCCTTCCTAGATTGATATATGGCGTCCGTCCAAGAGGGACTAGCAATCGACGTGAAGTGGTAGAAAGGAAGGTCTCCCTCTCCTGTAGGAGTGTCGAGCCTCTCTCTCCCTATTTGTGGCAACACGGCATGCACGGCTCTCTGGCTTCTCCTCGTCTCGCCACTTTCTTGTCTCTTCTCCAATCATTTTTACGTACGTACGCCAGGCGGCTCTCTCCTTTTCTCGGGTCAGGAGCTGAAGCAATCAAGCAATAACGCAAGTGTTGTCTCAGGATCGCGAAACCTTGATCTCAACACTTCCATTTAGCCTGTCGATCTCCAAGAGCACATTGTACCGCGCGCATACGGCGAGAATGCATTGCGTGTGCATCAGTGCGTATATAGGCACGCGGACAGGTAAAAAACAAACGTCCAGGCGTCCAGCAGGCCGGTTCTGCTCTGGTCATCGGCGCGGCGGAGAGTTACTCTGCTGGCCCGGCTGATGCCCGATTGCAATGTTACGTGAGCGTCCGTGCTCAAAAAATTTTACCTAATGGGACACCTTGATTTCGAGATGGATTTCGTTCGATTCTAAATAGTATTTCACGTGTCTTTTTTTTTTCTGAATCGAACGCCCCGAATTCGAGATGGATTCCAACTCCCATGTCTTTTTTTTTTGAAGCAGATTCCAACTCCCATGTCAACGCCCAAGTAACACTACTGTCGATAGAGTGCAGGGCTCAGAGCTATGTTTGACATTTTGAGAGCCTGTGCTAAATTTAAAATTAGGCTATACACGATAAAGGTTCATCACCAAACTAATTATTTGATATTACTGTTGAAGTACAATTATTTCTTACGGCATAAATGATTATGTGATACATCGTGCTAATTTTTTTTTTCATATATGACATTTACTTGAAAAGCATCATTATTCTAGTATTATTTGAAACAAAATCTTCAATTATCCTTGCAATTAGTTTTTTCCAAATTAAATCAATTTCGATGGCTATCGTTAAGTCTTTTCTAGTCCATTATAGAATGCAAGTAGAACTTCAACTTAATCTACATGAGCTCTTTTTTTGCATGTACCATAGTCAATGGAATTATCAGCAAAATTCTATATGAAACAATTGCATTACCGAAATAATTTAGCTGTTTCAAAAATATTAAAATATCAACGAAACATATGATTTTGCTTAGAAATTAATTTTGAAAGTAAAAAAAGTTTTTTTAAAAAAAAGAAAATAAAGAGAACAAAAATAACTACTAATCTATTAGTTCTTACATTTACTAATACAAAATATTAACAACTAATAATATAAAAATTACTAAAAAAAATGGGCCCTTAATTGTGGGGGCTACTGTGCAGTAGCCCATGCTGCACAGGGCTCCCGTCCGGGCCTGGCAGGGCTGATACGCAGGGCGGCAAGTAATGCCCAATGCCGCGCGCGGATGCCGACGTACGAGATCGACGGTGGTCGGTCGGCTCACGAAGGCCAGCGGCCGGCCGGGCGTGCGAAGGGGACACGGCGCGGCGTGACGTCGTGGAAATTGACGCAGATGGCCTGGAACCAGAGATGCATTTTGCACACACCACACGTGAGATACTGAGATGGGCCAAGGGATAAACTGCTGCTCTGTTACAAACTTTCAATCAGTAGCCAGTAACGTGGCTACTGATTTGCGTGCCATCGTAAGATGCCCCAGTGTCGCTCGAAGTTGCCTGGCATGATGCTCTTCATGTCCTCGTCGAAGAGGCCGAAGAGGTAGACATCTATCTTGCCCGGCCGGAGAGGGGTGCCTTCCTTCTTGGCCAGCTTCTTCAGGAGGCCATCGTAGAACCGCCGCGCGAGCTTGAGGTTGGCGTTCTTGTTGCCGTCGGTGGGCCAGCCGACCTCACCGACCACGACCTTGAGGTTGGGCACGCCGGCCTTCTTCAGCGCGTTCAGGAGCGTGTCGTAGTTGGCATCGAATGATCGAACACGTTGGAGTAGCTGATGCATGCCACCCTTGTCCTGGATGTCGCGGCCGCCGTCGAAGAAGGCGAATTCGAAGGGGAAGTCGTCACTCTGGTACAGGCTGAGGAAGGGGTATATGTTGACCATGAAGGGCGAGTCGTGGTCGTGCAGGAACTTGACGACGTCGGTCATGAGATCGTCGATGTCCGGCCGGAACACGCCGGAGTACGGCTTGTCGTCGGGGGAGACGTACACGTCGGCGTTGAGCGGGATTGTCGCCTTCACTTGTCGCCGACGCCGGCCTCGTTGAGCGCCTTCTGGATGTTCTTGAGAGCCGGGAAGGTGGTCTTCATGAATGATCCGTTGTAGCTCTTGAGAAATGGCTCATTCCCCACTGCCACATACCTGCTCTCCATCAAACAGCATTCGTCACAGAAAGATTAGGAGCCAGAATGCTCGCTGTTGTCGATCGATCGAGGCAAGCAAGCATACTTTATTTTGAGCTTGTCGCCGTAGCTGGTGACGTTCTCCTCGACCCAACCCTTGGCGTTGCTGTAGCTTCTGCTCATCATCTCCAGCATGTCGTTAGGGATCGCCGAGCATGACCTCGATGCCGGAGTCGACGAGCGTGCCGACGGGCCAAGGGTCGGCGTCGAACATCTTCACCTTGGAGATCCCGTACGTTCTCCTTCAGCATCTTCACCGTCGACGCCTGCAGCAGCGGGTGCGAAAGCTGCGAGACCCAGTTCACGCTGACGTCCACGGCGGGGGCCGATGCCGTGGCTGAGGGGGGACACGGCGAGCAGCATCGCGGCCGCACCGGCCAGCAGCCGCAGAAGCCGAGCCATGCAGGGGTGCTCTTGTTTATGTTAGGATTTGGTGGTGCTCGTGAATTGTATTCCTCCCCTTGGTGGAAGAATGGAGAGGAGAGGAGAGGAAAATGGCGGGTAAAATGATTGGAGTTTGACGACCAACGCATGGCCACAGGAGCATGCACGACAGATGGAGAAAATATCAAGATCATTGGTTCATCAAGTTGGACACTCTCCAGTCTCCAAACCATGGCATGTGGCGACGTAATCTTGAAGCGTCCATTCCACAAACTTCCCTATTAACCCATAAATTCCATTGAACGAACTATCTCGTTTCTGATTCCCACTTCTCCTTCTTGTTTCTAAGGCTTTTGGGCTGTTTGGTTGGCTGCATCTAAAGAGATTTGCATCTACAGATGCAAAAGATGGGTGTTTGGTTGTCTTCTCATTCAACTCAGCCTGGCTCTACAGATGCAAAACACTTTTCAGCTGGCTCCAGAAACGAAAATCCACTGCTTCCTCAGAGCTGCTGAAATATGCATGCTGACATCAGCATTTATTATCTAATTTTCTTCTTTTCTTTGCTATATCTTTTGATTAACATCTCCGATTAACGAACCGATTTCACCTATGTGTTCCTGATATTTTTTCGAACAAAACTAGACCATACTTGCTATATAAATTTCAAAAGATTAAAATGTTAGTTTTTCAATTTATTGATTTTCTAGAATATATTTTAAAAATTTTTATTTTCGTTTGTGAAATTATTGATTTTCTAGTATTTTTAAAATTTATTTCATCCCTCTTTTGAATTTGCCTATCACACTTTCATTCTAGTGCATCCAACCAAACAACATCTCTGTGCAGTCTGTCCAACCTCATACGACCAACCAAACAACATCTCCTTGCATCCACTCAGTCTGACTCCCACCAGTCTGTCTAAGCTCATGCAGCCTGACTGAACTGAGAAGGCAACCAAACAGCCCATTTGTGAACCATCTAAGAGCATCTCCAACCGTTCCTAATATTTAGATTCACAATATTTTTAGATTAGAACCTTCCCAAATGTTTTTGGGTCTACAAAATACCTTGTTCTCCAACAGTTCTCATATTTTCTCCCAAAAAACCTTTGAATTGGTCTGGTGGTCCTATACTAGGTGTAATTGTGGCACCTGTGCCGCCAGCAAGTTCTGTTGGTCCTTGGCCGAGTTCTCGTCCGTGTGCTGCTTGTATGTGTCCGAGTCTTGTTTGTGTCCGTGCACTCCTTAGTTTTGTATACGTAGGTGTCAATTGTGCAGAAAAGATGTCCACAATATTTAATTAAGTAGCATACTTATCCATTAGAGCATACAACTTATATAAACTACAGTTTCAGGCAAAATATTTTGACGGATACTCAGGTTCATTACCTGACATTGTTGGGGTCAAGACGCCATCCCCAATGACCATACTAGTACCCATCAGAACAAACAGAAGCAGCATAACGCGAAGCAAGTAATGCTTCTCGATGAAGCCCTTCATGAACAGACCAGTCTTTTACTCCTTACAAGGTTCCTCCAGGTTGTATGCTGACAGAGAACCATGGTTGGCATGGATGTTATTCAGAAGGCCCATCCTGAAGCGCCTACACATCAGCTAGTACAGAGCAAATGTCCCACCAGCACAATACATTGCCAACAAACTAGGGTAGTTAGTGACTAATCTACAGTGAAATGGGGTGATCTGACAAAAAAAAAAAAACAGGAGTATAACTTAGACTCTGAAATCACCTTCTCCATTGTCATCCGCTCCTAGAACAAGGATGATGTACTTAAAGAGGGGTATGAGAGTAGGGCTCCAGAAGACCAGAGATAGCACTCCAAGGATCTCTTCGTCCTCCTCATGGAGACGCAGCTTCCCAGAGAAGGTGTTCTTGTACACATAAACAGGTGATATGTAGAGATCACCGTACAAAACTCCAAAGCTCTGATATGCCAGTAAAAATGTCCCCTTTTGCCATCCCTGGACATGCACAAACAGTGTCATTTTTACCATGTGTGTAGTTACTCCATTCAAAACATAGGACAAAAGTTAACAATCTAAACAGAGAAACTTTAAATAGGTGACAACGTACCATTCAAAGCAAACAGAAAAGTCTAAACTAAGTTCCAAAAAAAAAATGACCAATTGGACCATCAAAAGTGATATGATGAACCGTCACCGTAAGCAACCATGTACTTCCAATAAATGGACAAGGACTGCGTAAACAGATTGACCCAAAATCAAAAGAAGTTCTTTAATCCAATCCATGGCACCATTTCATCTCTGAATTTTTGCTCATGGACTCTGAAAATCCTAGATATAACGAACTAATTACAACAACTCTCGCTAATTTCATATCAAATTCTAACAACAGAATACATCATTCTAAAACTAAGCCAATGCAGAATCTAAACCTTGAGAGAATCCCCAGCCAAGTACTAACATGTAGCCAAATTCACCACCAAAATTCAGAAGTAAAGAAGGGATAAAACTGATCTAGCCTTACAGCTTCGCTCGTTTATGACATGCTTAGAGCTTGGTCTTAGAATTAACACGGAATATCAAGAAAAGAAGGGACAAGAAGATACCGCTGCGCTTGGACCGGTGATGAGAAGCGTGGAGGAGAGGCGCGGGATGGAGGCGGCCGCGGCTGCTGTGGGTGGGCAACTGCGGGAGGAACGCCGTCGGGGAAGGCCGCGTCGCCAGTGGAGCCGAGCCCATTTCTTGGCTTCTTCGCCTTCCTCGTTGCTCTCGCTCGCGCAAGTGAAGGTGATGCTCCCGTGCCCCTGCGGCTTGGCGGCGGTTCGGTACTCCCCTGGTGGTGGCGGCGGCGGCCCTCTCGTCGCTGCGACGGTGCTCCGGCAGGTGCGGTCGGCCCCTCTCCCAGCGGCGCAAAAGCCCTCTGCGCGCGAGCTCGGGACGGAGGGGGACGCGGCGGTGGCGCCCCTGCGGCCTGGCGGAGGTGGAGCTCGGCTGGATGGCGCGAATGCAATCCTCTACGCGGGAGATGGAAAAAAATCGTGACTGGGAAAGCACTAGAGAGGCGAAAACCTGGCGACTTCAGCCGAAGTTTTTGGGCGTGCGAATAGGGCTACTGTTGGAGCGGTAAATTTTTTTTGAGTTTTGGGAATAAGATTTAGGTACTGTTGGAGATGCTCTAACTTCCGTTACAGTCACCAAGACATAGACAGTGCTACTTTAATTTGGATGATGGAATTGCAGTAATGTGATTGATAGAAACACTGCCGTCCTCAACACAATAGAGTACATGATTAATTTAATTTCGGTGATGCAACTGCAATCGAGCCCCACTATTCTCCATAACTTCCCTGATTGTAGTAGACGATGACATGATGTGGTAGTGCATATGCGCATTGGGTTTTAGATGTTTTATTCTGGATTTAGTGGGATAAAAGGACATGCCGATGCTAAGACGGGCTTGGTCTCTGGAGGCTTTGTAATTCTAGTGATCTTTGGGAAGTTTGATTACAAGGGTGACTGACTGCTCGCATAACTACAGCCTAGCTCAATAGGGAGAACTAGTTTCGTAAAAGCATAGATTAGTGTTTTGGTTTTCGAGATAGCACAGAGACAAGCACTACTAAAAAAAAACATACTACTAACAAGACTAAAATATGCTAATCTCTACTATATAAAGTGAGAGTTTCTTCCCACGTCATATTAATTGTCCAGCTTAATTGCCCTACTTAATTGCCCTGCTAAATTGCCCTACGCAAGAAACGAAACGATGCATTAATTGCCCTACTTAATTGCCCTACTTAATTGCCCTGCTTAATTGCCCTACGCAAGAAACGAAGCGTTAAAGATAGATGTTTGATCTTATGAAATAGTATTTTTTTATTTTTTATTTTTTAATCTTTATTTTTCATTATCAATTTTGTTTTTCGTAGCAACGCACGGGCATATAGCTAGTATATGGTAATTAAGAGTTTATTTGACGGGATGCAATCCACATTAACTGTTGTCTATAGGTTGAGACAATCTGCCGTGGTGACCTAAGTGAAAATTCAATTAAAACTAGTTATATGCCCGTGCGTTGCTACGAAAAACACAATTGATAACGAAAAATAAAGATTAAAAAATATAAAAAAAATACTATTTCATAAGATCAAACATCTATCTTTAACGTTTCGTTTCTTGCAAAAGTTGGCTAATTAAAGCAACGCTTCGTTTCTTGCGTAGGGCAATTAAGCAGGGCAATTAAGTAGGGCAATTAAGCAGGGCAATTAATGTGACGTGGGAAGAAACTCTCACTTTATATAGGCCATGTTTGGATCCCTGGACTAATTGTTAGCTGGCTAAAAATTAGTCCTAGTCTATCCAAACAGGAAGACTAATAGGTGGGCTAATTTTTAGCCAACCCCTCAGCTAACAATTAGTCCATTAGCTGGTGGAGGGGAGCTAATTTGGGCTAATAGTAGGTAACACGCTGAAAAAGTCTGAAATACCCTCGCGCTGGCCTTATCCTCACTTCCTCACCCGTGTGTCCACTCTCCAGCCCGTTATGAGGGGCAAACATGACTTTTCTAAAAAATTAGCCCAATCATTAGCCATCTATCCAAACAGCCCTAGGCTAATTTTAGATGGACTAATTATTAGCTGGCTAACAATTAGCTCTAGCCATTAGTCAGCTAACAATTAGTTTTAGCCCATCCAAACATGGCCATAGTAGAGATTTATTCTCTCATGTCACGAAAGAATAAAGCGGTTTCCAAATGCAACTTTGACTGCTAACTCTATTGTACTGTATTTATAAAACATACTAAAATTATAATATTATGCATAGATATATCCATAAGAAAAGTTTAAAATGCTTAAGTGCACACATAAAAAAGGAATCTCCTTATTAATTTAACAGCAATAAACTTGGCGAAAAAAAAAGGTATACATAGGATAAAGCCACAAGCTGCCATGCAACCATACATCTCAGCATTGATGTGTCACTTATATTAGAAGATTCCAAGAGATGTAGTATAGATGATCTGAACAAAAAGTTGGGAGTGTATAGGTATCATTCGGATGTTTTTGTCTCAAAAAATATTCAAACTTTGAACCGTACGATCAAAACACACATCCGTAGATTAACCCACCTTGAATTCAGGGGGGCCGTAAATTGATTTGAAAGCAAATCCAATGATCAGGAATTTGGATGGTGGCCAATGAAATTTATCAAAACCCCAAAAGGTTTGTACGTAAAAACTCGGCTTCGACTCTGCAACAACCCAGCACAACAACGCCCTGCCATGACCACCACCACCAACGGTGCCGCTGCAGCCAACCATGCAGCGAACGGCGCGGGCTTGACCGGCCGCGACCACATCGTCATCTTCCCGTTCATGGCGAAAGGCCACACACTCCCTCTGCTCCACTTCGCCACGGCGCTCTCGGTGCACCAAGGGAGCGTCCGCGTCACCATGCTCACCACACCGGCCAACCTGGCCTTCGCCCGCAGCCGCCTCCCCACGTCGGTGGACCTCGTCGAGCTCCCGTTCCCGTCGCTGCCTCCGCTGCCGGCTGGCGTCGAGTGCACCGACGCCCTCCCCTGCCCGTCCCTCTATCCGACGTTCCTGCGCGCCACGGCGCTCCTGCGGGAGCCCTTCGCCGAATTCTTGGCGTCGCTCCCGTCCCCGCCGCTCGTGCTCGTCTCCGACTTCTTCCTCGGGTTCACGCACGGCGTCGCGGGGGACGCCGGCGTCCGCCGCATCGTGTTCCACGGCATGTCCTGCTTCTCCATGGCCATCTGCAAGTCGCTCATCGTGAGCCCACCGCCCAGCGTCGAGCACGGCGCCCGTTTCCACGTACCCCGTATGCCCGAACACGTGAAGATCACGGCGGAGGAGGTCCCGGATGCGGTGGCGAAGATCGCGGACCCCGATGACCCAGTGGTCCGGTTCGTGATCGACGATATCGGCGAGTCTGACGTGCGCAGCTGGGGCGTCCTGGTCAACAGCTTCGCCGCGGTGGACGCGGATTACGTGGCGCCCTTGGAGTCGTTCTACCAGCCGGACGCCCGGGCCTGGCTGGTAGGCCCGCTGTTCCTCACCGCCGGCGACATGCCGGAGCGCGAGCGGGACCCCGAGGGCTGCCTCCCCTGGCTCGACGAGAGGGCGGGGCGGCCTGGGTCCGTGCTCTACGTGTCGTTCGGCACGCAGGCCCACGTCTCCGACGCGCAGCTCGACGAGCTGGCGCGTGGGCTGGTGCAGGCCGGCCACCCCTTCATCTGGGCCGTCCGGTCCGACAAGTGGTCGCCGCCGGTGGACGTGGGGCCCGACGGGCGGATCGTCCGGGGCTGGGTCCCGCAAAGAAGCGTGCTGGCCCACCGGGCAGTGGGAGGGTTCGTGAGCCACTGCGGGTGGAACTCGGTGATGGAGAGCCTCGCGGCGGGGAAGCCCGTGCTGGCGTGGCCGATGATCGCTGAGCAGCAGCTGAACGCGAAGCACGCTGTGGACATCATCGGCGCCGGCGTTAGGTTGGACGTCAAAGCAGCCGGAGCAGCGGCCGTCGTGGAGAGGGCGGAGGTGGAGGAGAAGGTCAGGAGGCTGATGGACGCCAGCGGCGAGGAAGGGCAGAGGATGCGGGTGAGGGCCGCGTGGGCACAGCAGGCGGCGAAGTCAGCGGTGAGCGACGACGGCACGTCACGCGTGGTGTTGCGGAAGCTGGTGGAAGAGCTGCAGGGAAGCTACGGTGTCGTCAGCAAAGGGAAATAGAAGCTGGCGGCCAAAATGACATTACAAAGAACATACTTGGTATTTCGTGTCAGTTCTACATCTACGAATGTACTCATATGCACCCTACTCTATATTGATGATGCTCCTTCAATTCAGTCCCTGTTTCCCTTCATCGAATTGTTTATTTTGCAGCTTTTGATCATGCAAGTTATGCACCCGAGCTTGTCACTTTTAACGAAATAAAAGTAGCTCCTTTATAACTCATGTAACATCCTAAAATTAAATAAAACAGTAATAATAAAATATTAAAAGATGAATTTGATTTATTATTGAATTTCCTAAATTTATGTGTTTTTTAGTGAATTTCTTGTTAACGGATAATAGAATTTTGATACGAGAGAAATGAAATGGTAAAAAGATAAAAAGTAAAAAAGTAAAAAAAAATCTTAAAAAATGTTATAAAAACAATGGAGACCTCTAGAGCCCTGATGTGGCAGTCAACAAACCATGTGAATCCATTTAATATGTGAAATGATTATTTCTATTAAAATTGATGTGACTTTGAGCAGTGCAAGAAGTAATTTTATAAATTTTTACATAGCTTCAACGTGGCTCAACAAGTGACCATAAAATATTCAGATATTTATCCTCATCTGGTAATTTTTTTTAAAATTAATAATTAAATTTAGTATTTATTTAAATTTAATTATCCCAAATCTAAAAATTAGATAAATTGAGAAAATGAATTATTAAAAATAAATATTAAGGTTTTTAATCTGAAAATTTTATGTAAGGTTTCTGGAATAATTGCAAACTTTTTGTAAAAGTTTCAAAAATTTAACAATTGAAATATTCCCTCAATAAAACAAATCCTGAAGTGGAAATTCTAAATAGTGCTGCTTGTCAGAATTTTAATAAACTATCCACCTAAGATAATTACATGGAATTTTTATAAAAGATATAGATCTTATCCAGGATTTGGAATTAAAATTTTCAAAAATAATCATTGAAATTTGGTACTCGAATTAATTGCCTCTTTAAAGTAATGTTTGAATTCAATGAATTGAAGTCTCTCTTTCTCTCTCTCTCTGACTGGTGGGCCCCAGCATTAATGCGCCAGCTCACACGCCTTTCCTTAACCCACATCGCCACCAGGTGGCCCTGATCCTGGTGGTCTCGACGGTGCAGCTCCCTCGGTTTCTCTTGCCGACGGGTGGGCCCAGCCTTTAATGCTACCCCACACGTCAGCAAAAACTGGAGAGACACTCCTCACTTCTCCCCGTCTGGCTGCCATGTGGGCCCCTCTTCTTGTCCGGTCCCGCATGTCAACCACTCACCTTTGCTCTCTCTTTCTCACTTCCACGTGGGCCTAGGGCCCAGTGGTCAGTTGCCTCTTCTTCTCTTCCCCTTCTCTGTGTTAGTCTCACCGGAGCAGAAATCGACCAAGCGTCACCGCCTCTACCTTATCCTCACCAAGTTCCGCAACCATGCTAAGACCGAGGTTCACCACACCTCGTCTAACACCGCTACCACGTCCCACGCCATGCCCATACCTTCTCCTGCTGAGCGTCGCAAACCCTGCCGAGTTCATACGGTAATCGAGCTCCTCCACACCAATTTCCTTGGCTATAAAGCCACTGTCAAGCTCGCAAGTAGCCGTGCATTCCATTCCTTCTTTCATTTCACCTCCACTCAACCGCAATACACCCAATTCGCCCTTCTTCTTCCCCTCTGGCCACTCCATCGCCGCAAACAATTTTGCAAGCAAACTTCTTCCACACAAATCCATTCTTCAATTCCTTTCGGACGAAGCACCCTTACCCACTCGTGAACTAAACCCCTCTGCCAATTTCAAGAATAAATCACTGTAACGCTGCCACACCAAACCATCTTCATCCCCAACTCTGGCGACCCATCGAGAGCTCAATCCGAGACCACTTCCTCATGGTGAGGCCTCTCATCGCACCTAATGAACTACATGGATGCTTAATAAATGACTAATTGAACTCTTTAAGCTTCGATCATCATCGTGGCCCAACCACCTTCAAGACCGCCGCCGGCCTCCATCGAACCCTATGCTCCGTCCATTGTAGGGCCTAATTAACCCATCCCTTAGACTCACACCATCGTGCTGACGCTCATCGTCTGTAACACCCCAAAATTTTGCTTTTCTTAAATCTATGTGTGATTTGGCACTTTGGTGAATTTTTGGAATTTTCTGGAATTTATTTGGATTTATTTGGAATTTATTTGAATTTATTCCATTTTGAAATAATTAAAGAATTAAACTTTGCAAATAAAATTTTGTTGGAAATATTTTATTTGAGTCCAAAATGATCCAAAATATTTTCCAGAATTTTTCTAGAATTTTTCTGAGTCTTTTGCTATTTTTAATGATTTAATTGAATTTCTGGGAATTTAATTGGATTATTTAAATGCGAGTGGGTTTTACTGTTCATCCGACCGGACCCGAGTCCGAGTCAGACTCGAGTCCGAGGCCAGCTTGGTCCAAATTAACCCGGCTGGCCAACCCAAACTCCGTGTGACCGTCGGATCAAGATCCAACGGCCACGGTTGAGCCACGTCGCCGGACCCGAGCCTGACCGAGCCAGCCAGCTCGCCCGAGTCCGACCCGAACCCAAACTCACGCACCGTTGGATCTCGATCCAACACCGCGGCGCTGCGCTACACGCCACTCTACCTGAAGTCGCCGCCGACTCCGCCGCCAAGAACGAGCAGGTCTCGGTTTCCGTGCATTTCACGGACGCCGAGGGCTCTATTTATTGCGCCGTCGCCGCCGTCGTGACCGCCACTTCATTGCGCACCTGTATCCCTAGACAACGTCGTCGTCGAGCCGCCGCCTAGCCGCAATCGCCGGTTGCTTTGTAGCGCTCGCCAGTAGTTTTCGCCGATTGCCGCCGTCTTCGTTGTCCTCCGCCGCTGAGGTCGATCCGGAATCGGAGGTCAAGCCGCGTCGGAAGGACCTCTCACCTCGCCGGAGCACGCCCGGCAAGCGCCGCTGCCGTGGTCGCTGCCCCTAATCCCGGCGAGCCGGCGCCACAAGAAGCCATCGCCGGACTCGAGCTCGCTTCCTCCGTCCGATTCCGATCCAACGCCCCAGATGCGCCACACGTCATCTCACGGTGAGATTCCGCCCAAAATCTCAGATCCAATCTCGACCGCTGGATCTAGATCCAACGGTTCAGATCAAACGCTGTTAACCCAAACGCTGCGTGAGAGCCAGATCTAATCTGGGCCGTTGATTTTCAAATCAACGGGCGAGATTGGCGCCACGCTGGCCCCGGAAGGCTGACCGCGCGTCGGCGTCGCCCACGCTGCTGGCGTAGGACGCCGACACGCTGGGCCCGCATGTCGCCAGCCCAGCCACACCGCACCATGACGCCACGCCGACGCCATGGCGGGCTCAAGATGTCACGGGCCGCCCCAAATGAGGCCGACGCGTCAAGAATGACGCCACGCTGGGTCCCACCGCCGACCATGGGCCGAGCCTCACGACGTCGCAGTGACGCCACCCGAGGGGACCCACCTGTCAGCGACATGTGGAGTCGTGGATCGAGTCCACTGTGAGACCCGAGCCGAGCGTGGACCAAGTCCATGGATCACCGACGCCACCGCCCAATCAGAGGCTGCCACGTGTCCAGGCTGACGCAATAATTAATTTCCGAAAAAAGAAAATGATTTATTAATTCGAAATAATGATTTCAGATTTTATTTCAAACTTCAAACGCTTATAACTTTTGCGTTTCAACTCCGATTTGAGTGATTCAAATTTCTAAATTTGTATAAAATTGAGATCTACCTAAATATGAATTTTATTTAATTTTTGGACTAAAGTTTTTCTCTGTAAAATTATTTAATTGATTATTTAAACTTTAAATAATTATAACTTTTGCATTTTAACTCCAAATTTGACGATTCCAGTTTCTAAAAATTCATAAAATTATGTTCTCTCTGTTTATGGATTTTATTTGGATGTTTGGACACTTTTTGCCTATTGTTTATTTGTGTATTGCTATTTACACGCTTTACGAGTAGACGTTGAAGTGCCGGAAGGATTCGAAGGAGAAGTATTGACTCAGGATCCAACTCAAGACCAAGAACAAGTACTTTTTGAAAGCAAGTTGTGCTTTGACCATGTTGATCCTACTTTGAAACTTATTTTGATTTAACTTATTGCATGCTAGTTCAACTAGAAAATACTTTATTTAAATATGGGAAATTAGATAAATGCCAAATTGCTGTATGACACCTTGATTACTTAAAATATGTGCCATGACCCCTTGTCACCCTAGTTGTGGATTACTAGTTGGACATTATTAAATTGCCAACATGGGTTTATATCGTTGTAGTATACTGCTTAGACCCGCTACGTGCTCATGACATGATTTTGGACAATCAAACGTTAATATTGATTTAATGATATATTGAACCTGTTTTGGAAAGGTATCATGTGATGTTGATGGCACGTGGTGCATGGTAATCAACTGGGGTTTGATAAATAGTTTTTGACCGGGGCATGTGGCAAGAATGATCGTGGGCCGTTGTGGCAATCGGGATGTTGATTTGGTTCTTCGGGTAGTCTTGCCCTGGTCACCCTAAGGACTTCACCTTGCAAGCCTTTGAACTGGGTCTAACGTGCAACCACATGTCTGTAATGGGACGGACCTAGTTGACTAAGTTGCTAATAACGCACTGTGGGGACCTCGTGAGGTCAACTACACCCTTTGTGTAAGTTGTACGGGGAGCGCATCTGGCCGAGGCCAGGTACCCATCTAACGGTTGGTTGGCCTAAACTTCGCCTTAGCTAAGGGAAGGGTTAGTGTGCAACAACCGGGAGGACCACTTGTATTGTTAGAAGTTTCCGAAAGACTTTGTTACGGAACTCGCCTTTGTGGTGTTTGATTGTATCTTGTGGGTAAAGTGCATAACCTCTGCAGAGTGTAGAATCTATTCGAATAGCCGTGTCCGCGGTATTGGACATCGCCGAATTACAGTCAAGGGTTAGATTTTCTCAAAAATAACTTGGATCCGAAAGGTTGGGTTGGATTAATAATGATGTTGATGGAAATGTGGATTAGGATGGGAAAGATGTTTATTAAACTCCTTGAAAAGTTATTTATGCTATACTTGTTTCTACCGCTTTGAATCTACTTATGATACTTGTTAAATGTCAAGCATCGCAAAAATACTGTCGGGTGTTTAGGGCACCGGCTAGTAAATTTGTATAGGTCGACGGGTGCACGCTCCTCTCCTCGAACGGCTTGACTCGGGTGAGCACAAGATGTATCTTGGTTCGGCGTAACGTCCCTACTCGATTCGTGTGAGTTGGATCGTATTGATTCTTCTTTTTTGTTCGCCCTCTTACACGCTTGCCCTCCCGCTTTATATAGGCGAGGTGAGAGGTTACACTCGTTGGTTTGGAAAAAGAGGAAAAGACTGTGGTTTCGGTTGTCCGAAAGTGGCGGGTGATGGGATCGCCGGCTCTGCCTTCGCCTGCTGGTCGCCGTAGTTGCCGCGCCGCCGTAGTAAATGCGGGGTCGGGAACTTGTGTCAACTGCGTCATCGTCATTATGGCTGGCATTTAATGCGCCCGATACGCACAATAAATGCCGTCGCTTCTCTGGGATATCGGAGACCAGGTCGTGGTTTCGGACCTTGCCCGGCGGTCGTAACTTCGGGCCTTTATCGGCCTGGGTCGGCCCGTGCGTCTTTTTGGGCCGCTGAGGATACCCATGGTGCGGGTATCGTCGGTAGCCCGAGCCCCGGGCAGGTCGGAGAGATGCCCGGGGTTTTGCCTCCGTCTTTGCGATACGCTGTCTTGATCGAGTCTCCGACCGGTGCGCAAGGCACCCGTGGTGTAGTCTCTGAGCCCCCGAGCTGGTCGGAGAGCGTGTCGAGGGTTGCGCCTCGGCCATTGCTGTTTCGCCAGACGGACACCCGACCGCGCTTTGTCGGGATAGTCTTCGACCGGGTGCGCTGCACCCGGTGGGTGTAGCCCCCGAGCCCCCGAGCTGGTCGGAGAGCAGGTCGGGGGGTTGCGCCTTGCCCGGCTGCTGTTTCGCCGTACCGGGACACCCGACTGCGCTTTGTCGGGGATAGTCTTCGACTGGGTGCGTGCGAGCGCATCTGGTGGGTGTAGCCCCCGAGCCCCTGAGCTGGTCGGAGAGCGGTCGGGTTGCGCTTTGTCCATTGCCGCCGCTTCGGACACCCGATCGCGCTTTGTCGGGATAGTCTTCGATCGGTGCGCGAGCCGCCAGGTGGTAGTCTCCAGAGCCCCGAGCTGGTCGGAGGCGGAGTCGGGGTTGCGCCTTTGTCATTTCTTTGCCGCCGTCTGGGACACCCGATCGCGCTTTGTCGGGATAGTCTTCGACCGGGTGCGCGGCGCACCCGCTGGTGTAGCCCCGAGCGGTCGGGTCACCCGGCGGCACGATGATGTCGCGCTTTGCACGCTGCGCTTGACCGGCGGGGCTAGTTGCGGTTCGTTTCACGCTGAGCTGGGCGAGTTCTTTGTCGGGTGGAGGGATTTACCATCGTCCGTGTTTTACGCCCGCCCGCAGTGTGGGACCTGGAGGGTGAGAGACGCGCGCTTGCCTTCGCTGGCTCGAGCGCCGCTCTCGTGGAGCTTCAAGCGAGTGATCCGGGTGGAACCTGGTGGCCCTCGCGAGGGTCGCTTAGCGGATGATCCGTGGCAGGGTATCCGACCCCACTTGGGGCGATCCATGAAGAACCTTTCATTACTCGATCACGTATCGGACCTTGGACCGCTCGCCGATCCAGTGCGGTACTGCCGCCCGTCGGCAGGCTCGCGAGAGCGCGAGGTATGGTCCCGGACGTGAGTTTTAAGGCGATTGGGTCGTCCGCCGACCCAACTGGGGGCCCGCTGGGGGCTCGCCTTGTCCTCACCTCTTGCTCGTTTTTCGCCATGGTGGAGCCGGATTCGTTTTTGCGGCTGGTTTCTCGCACCCCTCAGTGCTGGGCCGGGCTTTAGGCGCGGTCCGGCGAACTCTCGGACGGCCCTGGGGCTTCGGTGTCGTCGATTGTGTCCCCGGTCCGGCCTGGGAGCGGAGACTGAGAGGGCGCTGGGAGCGCTTTTCGAGGTGGCGCCTGTTCTTCCTGCGGTTTTTTGACAGTATTTAACATTTTGCGGGGGTTTGGTAACTGGCGCACTTACCGCGACGTGGATAGGTGGTGGAGGAGGATCAGGCCGAGCTGATGTTTTTGCGAGCGGTCGGCCGAGAGATCCGTGATCGGGTGCTGGGGCCAGTGGACTCTTAACCAGGCTCGAGCTCGCTGAGGAGTACCCTGGCCCGCGTGCCTGACCACGTGGAGGCTTCGGTGGCGACCGGTGCTGTTCTCGGGGCTGCCTCGGCACTGGTTTGTACGCTCTCTTACTATGACGGCATCGACCTTGATCTTGTTAGTAAGCGGGGTTCCGCGAACCGTCCGGAGGAGGTCGACGCCTTGGAGCTTCGGGTCGAACCAAGACGCGCCGAGCGAATGCCGACCGGTTTCCCGACCGACGCCCTTCATAGATGAGCGATAAAGGGATTTTAAGCAGTTTTTCTTTGCTCTCTCTAGATTTGTAGGGAACTGGTATGTGTTTTGTCCCTGTGCTTGTTTTTCGCACCCTTTGTTTGTAATGGCCACTTTTACCGTCCATAGCCTTGGGGACCACAGGGGTCGGGCGTAGGTTGGTGTGTGTGCTCTACAAAGTGAGGGAGTGGGAGAAACACGAGAGCGCCAGAACGCCGATCGGTCGGGCGATCAGTGGGAGGGTGCTCCGACCAATCGTGGGTCGTTCCGCAGGCACTTCCTTCTTCCGTTAAGTACTATTTCACAACCGTAGCCGGGCGAGAGGGCCGAGTACTTCCGGTTGAAAGTTTGGTGATTTCGGGAGGACCCGGCAATTGGTCGTGTTACCAACCCACGGGACTCTTATAGCCCCCGAGTGGTGCGGGGCGGTTTGGCTGTCACCGCCGCGCGCCACTTTAAAGTAGCAACAACGAATGCAGGGAAAGGGGATATTCACTTATCTTTCTTTGCGACCGGTGAGACTCTCGAGGCGTTTTTTGTTCAATGTAGAGAATCGGCGACGCTTTGGTTTCCGCACCGTTAGTTTTGACGCTTCGGCTTCCACACCATCGTCTCGGAAAGGCGCGGTCATAGTTAACGCTGGCGGGTACCCTCGCTGCCGCTTCGTCTGGTCGCTGCGACGCCTATAAATAGGCGGCGGTGGGCGCCAGGACTTCATCCAGCCGACGTTGAGGCCTGGCCGGCTCGCTTTCATGGTCGCTTTGCCCTCTCAACCTTGTTCCAAGGTCGAGCCCACCTATCGATGAGATCGACTGGGACGCCTTTCAACAAGAGGCGGAGGACGAGGAGTTGGAGCGGCGAGCCGGTCACTTTGAAGCGGCGGCCCCGTCGGGTGACGAGATTGATTGGGAGCTGCTGAGCCGGAGGCGGAGGGGAGGAGCGGAACGGAGCGGCAGGCTGCGGTCGTCGAGCTGAGGGAACCGCTGCCGCGAGCGCCCGAGCGATTCGGAGAACAGGACGCCGTTCCCCCTCGTGCCCCTTCTCCTTCATGGAGCTTAGAGTCTTCCGCGACATCCAGGCCCGTGCTAATAAATGCACTGCCGGTCGCCCCAATCACGCTGCCGTACACCTCTCCGTCTGTGGACCCTTCTGTAGCAAGGCCCGAGTTCCCCCGTGAACCATAGAGGCCACAAAGGGGGGCGGGGGGCTTCCGGCTCTTGGCGCCGCACCCGGGCAGATCGAGGCTCTCCCGTCGCGGATTTCGGCGACCCGACCAGTTTCTGCTGCGTTTTGCGGCAAAAATTGTGCGGGAAGCTGAAGCCGCGCTTGGAGAGGGACGATAAGTCCGGAGATCACCGAAGCGAGGAGGACCCTAGAATAAGATAAACTTTTTGGTTTTTTAGGCTTTACGTTTCTCAAAGAATGTAAATGCTGTTGTATCGGAAGAAATAAAGGTGTTTGGATTCTTCGGAGGTTTTCAGGTGTGCGCTTTTTAGCTATTTTTCGGTGTGCTTTTCAGGTGAAGCGCGGGATCACCGTTCTTGGGTCCGAGGAACCATCCGAGCAAAGGATCGGCGTGTTCAAGCCGTTTTCGAAAAGTAGGCGAAGAAGTTTAACACGGCGTTCGCACCCGACGCTTCAGCGTAGGCTCGACCAAGGTCGGGCTGCTGGCGATGAGACGAGGTAAAAGAGAAATGGGCTAAGGGTAGAATCGTCTTAGCTTTTCAATATTCCAGGCGTTGGACAAGATGTTGCCATCGGGATCCTTGAGCCGGTAAGTGCCGGGTCGAAGGACTTCCACCACAGTAAAGGGGCCTTCCCAAGGAGAGGAGAGCTTGTGCTTGTCTTTGTTGGACTGAACCTGGCGCAGGACCAGGTCGCCTACGTTGAACGCTCGACCTCTAACCTTGCGGTCGTGGTAGCGCCGTAGCGCCTGCTGGTACTTGGCTGAGCGGATGATGGCGATATCCCGCGCTTCGTCGAGCCGGTCGACAGCGTCTTGTTGAGATCCGAGCAGCCCCCGGGTTTCGTCGAAGGCTCGAACCCTTGGGGCGCCGTAGTTTAAGTCGATTGGCAAGATGGCCTCCGCCCCGTACGCCAAGAAGAATGGCGTGAATCCGGTCGATCGGGTTGGGGTGGTCCGCAGGCTCCAAAGTACGGGAGGCACCTCAGCTGCCCAACGTCCCGCGTATCTCTTCAGTCTTTCGAAGATCCGTGGTTTGAGCCCCTGTAGGATCATGCCGTTTGCGCGTTCGACTTGGCCGTTGCTTCGCGGATGGGCGACGGCTGCCCAATCCACGCGAATCGTCGGTTGCCGCAGAGCTCGAGAAACTCCTTCCCGTGAATTGCGTTCCGTTGTCGGTGATGATGGAGTTCGGGACTCCAAACCGGTAAACGATGTTGCGGATGAAGTCCGCCGCCTGCGCCGAAGTGATGGTCGTGATCGGCTTAGCTTCTATCCACTTGGTAAACTTGTCCACCGCGACCAGTAGGTGGGTGAAGCCCCCAGGCGCCTTTTTGAAAGGCCCGACCAGGTCGAGTCCCCAAACGGCGAAGGGCCAGGTAATAGGGATCGTCTGGAGGGCTTGTGCTGGGAGATGAGTTTGCCGGGCGAAGAATTGGCACCCTTCGCACGTCCGGACGATTTGTTCAGAGTCAGCTACAGCAGTCGGCCAGTAGAAGCCTTGTCGGAAGGCTTTCCCGACCAAGCTCCGTGACCCAGCGTGGTGTCCGCAAATTCCCCCGTGGATGTCGTGGAGCAGCTCTCTTCCATGGTCGACCGGGATACACTTCTGGAGGATCCCAGAGGGGCTCCTTTTGTAGAGGTCGTCGCCGATCAGTACAAAGGATTTCGCCCGCCGAGCGAGGCGGCGAGCCTCGGTTGGGTCGTCGGGGAGGGAGCCGTCGGTCAGCCGATCGATGAAGGGTTTTCTCCAATCGGTCTTTGGTCATCGTGACGTTGCGGCTTGGCTTGGTCATCTCGGCCTCGGTCGGCCGGGTCGTCTGGCGGAGGTGCTTTGGCGAAGTCACCCATCCGGTCATCCGGTTGTCGGTCGGATGGATGCTTGGTGTAGGTCGAGGACGAAAACCCCAGGCGGGACCGGCCCTCTGCCAGAGGCAAGATTGGCCAGATGGTCGGCCTCACCGTTGTTCCGCCTGTAGCTATGGTGAAGCTCAAACCCCTTGAATTTCTGCTCCAGTTTGCGTACCTCTTGACAATAGGCTGCCATCCGGCTGTCGCGAGGTTCCGCGGCCTTCATGACTTGGTCGACAACCAGTTTTGAATCGCCATGCACGTACAGCCGCTGCGCTCCGAGGTCGGCGGCGATGCGGAGGCCGGTAACGAGGGCCTCGTACTCAGCGACGTTGTTGGTTGCGTCGAAAAGTAGTCGGATAGCATATTGGAGCCTGTTTCCGAGTGGGGAAACAATGACAACCCCGGCTCCGGCTCCGTTTTTGGTGAAGGATCCATCAAAGTACATTGTCCAGTACTCGGGGTCTTCGAGCGGAGGTGGTGCCTGAGCTTCGGTCCATTCGGCGATGAAGTCGGCTAGAACTTGAGATTTTACGGCGGTCCGAGGGATGTATACTATGTCGTGCCCATTGAGCTCGAGTGCCCATTTGGCAATCCTCCCGGAGGCGTCGCGGTTGTGGATGACCTCGCCGAGTGGTAGAGAAGTCACCACGGAGACGCGGTGCCGGTTGAAGTAGTGTACCAGCTTTCTTTTCGTGATTAGAACCGCGTAGATCATCTTCTGCATCTGTGGGTACCGCGCCTTGGACTCGGAGAGTACTTCGCTGACGAAGTAGACTGGTCGTTGGACCTTGAGAACCCGTCCCTCCTCTCGCCGCTTCCACGACGAAGCGCCGCGCAATACGACTGGTCGTGGCGGAAATGTAGAGCAGCAGAGGTTCTTCCGGCGCCGGGGCGACCAGTACTGGAGGAGAGGTTAGAAGAACTTTCAGCGCATCGAAGGCGTCCTGAGCTTCCTTCGTCCAGTTGAATCGGTCGGATTTCCTCAGGAGTTTGTAAAGAGGCAAACTGCGCTCGCCGAGGCGTGACGTGAAACGACTCAAGGCCGCGAGGCATCCTGTCAGCCTCTGGGCCCCTTTGAGGTTGCAGATCGGCCCCATCCTCAAGATTGCGGAGATCTTGTCTTGGCTGGCCGATGCTGCGCCGAGACGATAAAGCCGAGTAGCTTCCCTTTGGGCACTCCGAAAACGCATTTTTCGGGGTTGAGCTTGATGCGGTACCGTCGAAGGTTCGCAAAAGTCTCTTCCAGGTCGGTGATGACGTCGCTGACCTTCCTAGTCTTGACAACGATGTCGTCGACGTACGCCTCGACGTTACGGCCAATTTGATCGGAAAAACACGTTTGCATACATCGTTGGTATGTAGCTCCCGCGTTTTTCAGGCCAAATGGCATCGTCACGTAACAAAACGAGCCGTACGGGGTGATGAACGAGGTCGCGGGTTGGTCGTCTTCCTTCATCGCGATCTGGTGATAGCCTGAGTAGGCGTCCAGGAATGACAGACACTCACATCCCGGTGGAGTCCACCACCTGATCGATGCGGGGCAAGGGGAATGGATCCTTCGGACATGCCTTATTGAGGCTTGTGTAGTCAACACACATTCTCCATTGCCCGGTCTTCTTTTTTACAAGTACAGGGTTGGCTAACCACTCGGGGTGGCGAACTTCTTTGATGAACCCTGCGGCCAAGAGCTTGGCGATCTCTTCTCCTATGGCCGCGGCGCTTCTCTTCGTCCGGCGACGCAGCGCCGGGCGATCGGGTCTAGACCCAGGCCGGACGTTCGAGAGAGTGCTCGGCGACTTCCTCGGGATTCCTGGCATGTCGGAGGGCCTCCATGCGAAGATATCTCGGTTGGCGCGGAGGAAATCGACGAGCGCCGCTTTCCTATTTGGTAGGAAGCGTGGTCCCGATCCGAACGGTCTTGATTGGATCTTCGGGGTCGATCTGGATGGCCTTCGTGTCCTCGGCGGATTTGAAGGAGCCCGACCCGGATTTGCGGGAGTCGGGAGCATCAGCTGGTCGTGGCCTGAGGCGGGCGAGTTCGGCGGACGCGACGACCGCAAAGCCAACTCGGTATTTGTCCTTCTCGCAGCTTGTAAGCGAGTTGAAAAGACGCGGTCGCGGTGATCACCCCTCGCGGCCCGGGCATCTTCAGCTTCAGGTAAGTGTAGTTGGGGATCGCCATGACGCGTAACATGGTCTTCCCAAGATGGCGTGGTAGGAGCCGGCAAAATCCACGACCTCAAAGGTGAGGGTTTCGGTCGCGGAAGTTGGCGGGCTCTCGAACGTGACGAGGCGGTCGACTGCCGGCGGGTGAGCCTCCTGGCCAGGGGACGGCCGTGAAAAGGCGCCTTGGTCGGAGGCTTGGGCGGGGATCCCCATGGCGTCGAGGGTCTCGACATAAAGAATGTTGAGGCGCTACCATCATCCATGAGCACCTTGGTCAGCGCTTTGTTCCCACAATGGGATCGGCGACAAGCGGGTACCTCCTGGTTGCGGGATGTGGTCGGGATGGTCGGTCCGGTCGAAGGTGATCGGGATTCCGACCATCGAAGGTATTTGGGTACGGCAGGTTTGCCACGAGCACCTCCGGCAGGCAAGCTTGAGCTGCCTCCGGTCGGGCGTAGCTTGCCGGTCCGCCAAATATCATGAGGCATCCGTCGGTTTCGGGAAGCCGGCGTCCGCCCTTTGTCTCCGTCGGTTTTGGCTGGTCTTGCTTCTTCCCTTTGCCCCTGGCGTCGTGGGGGTTCCGGAAGAAAACGCTTTAAGACCTCGCGATCCGGTACTTGTGCCTCGACGGGTATCCGTGGTTCTGGACACGGACTCTCCATCGATTTCCGAAATGGTCGGGGGTTGCGGTTCTGCGGCTTCCTCGGTGGTCGGGCGGCGCGACTATGCGGTCCTCGCGGACCTGTTTGCCGTGGCGCTTCCGTTTGTCAGGGCGGTCGGAGGAGGGGCTGGGCTCGGCGCCAGTCCCTCGCTTCGACTTCCCTTTGTCGAAGATGACATCTACGGCCTCCTCTCCCGAGGCGTGGTTGGTGGCGATGTCCAGGAGTTCTTTGGTGGTTACGGGCTTCGCGCACGGCTTGTGGACCAGGGTCTTGGAGGTAGTGCCGTAGATGAACGCCCCCACGACATCAGCGTCGTGAATGTCAGGGAGCTCGTTGCACTGTTGGGAGAAACGCCGGATGTAGTCCCGGAGGTTCTCCCTGGTCTTGTTGCGGCTCTTGAGTCCCAGGAGTTCCCTGGCCGCTTGTATGTGCCTTGGAAGTTGCCAACGAAGTGGTGTTTGAGGTCGGCCAGTCCCGATAATGTTGGCGGGCAGGTACTGAGCCATGCTCGAGCCGAGTCCGCCAAGTAGATGGGGAAGTCTTGGATGACGAAAAAGATCGTCTGTGGCTCCCCACGCTTCGGCATGCTAACCGTAATCCTCTAGCCACACGCGGGGTTTGTAGCCCCGCGTATTTGGCTATGTTGACCGGCGCTCGAAACCTAGCAGGGAATCTCGCGCTGCGGATCCCTTGACAGAATGCCGCGGCGTGACCATCGAGGGCTCGAGGCTGCCGATCGCGTCGTGAAGTATTTGCGGCGGCGTGACGTCCGGGCCGGGTCGTTCCCTGCCCTTCTTCAGGCCTGGAGGGTGGCGCGAACGTCGCGTTCGTCGCCCAAGCGTTGGCGCACCGGGGTGCGTGATGCCTGGGGTTGCTCGAAGCGATATCGCCCTTGTTTTGCTGGTGGCTTCGGAGAGCGCGTAGCGCTGGACCGTCTGAGGAGGCGCCCAGCTGTGGATCCGGAGCCATGCGCATGTTGCTTGTGGCCGCTCGTTCCACCGCCGGAGATTACGGTGGGTTGCCTTGGCCGCGGGATCATTCGGCTCGGGGATGCCGCGAGCAACATTGCTGCCTTGGCGATGTTTTGGCCGTGTGGGAAGAACGGCGAATCGTCGGTCCCTTTGACCAACAGTGGTGAACCTGGCGTGCGCGAGTACGGCGCCGCTAAGCGCAGTACAATCAGGTGGATGCTGATCCAGATCGGCTTGAAGCTTGTCGAGCTCGGCTTTTGAACCTCCAGCTCCTCGCGCCGTCGGCCGAAGGTCGGCTGGCGAGTCTGGTGGTTCTCCTCGCGCTGGAGGAGAGTCTTCGGCGTGACCGAGGGGTAGCGGAGGAGTCGTTTACGCTGCCGCGATGTCGGCTCATGATAGCGCTGATGCATTCTTATCTCTCCCTCGCTAGAGCCGTGGCGGGAGGAGTTGTCCGAATGGTCGTTGTCGGGCGCGTGGCCGACCATTGCTCTGGCGTGAGGGCGCAACGCGCAACTGGCCGCTTGCTTGACGCCCATGCGGGTCGTTCGGGGCGAAGGAGCTTTTGGCGTGCTACGGCATCGAGGTTCGTGTAGGGACCTCGAGACGAAGGTCACGGAGGATGGTGGAGACGGCGCCAAGGCCCACGGGGCGTTTTGACGCCGAGCACGGCGGGACGATCACCATCTGTCTGCGCGGTGGTGATGAAGTCGAGGGAGCCGAAGCGGATCGATGCTATCGGCATAGTGATGTCGAAGAAAAGGACCGTCGAGGAGGCTGAGTGGGAAAGCAACGGCGACGACGTGCGCAGCCCCTACCGGCGCGCGCTAACCGCCGGTGTTTAGGCACCGGCTAGTAAATTTGTATAGGTCGACGGGGTGCACGCTCCCTCTCCTCGAACGGCTTGACTCGGGTGAGCACAAGATGTATCTTGGTTCGGCGTAACGTCCCTACTCGATTCGTGTGAGTTGGATCGTATTGATTCTTCTTTTTGTTCGCCCTCTTACACGCTTGCCCCTCGCCTTTATATAGGCGAGGTGAGAGGTTACACTTGTTGGTTTGGAAAAAGAGGAAAAGACTGTGCTCTCGGTTGTCCGAAAGTGGCGGGTCGATGGGATCGCCACGGCTCCCCTGCCTCGCTCTTTGGTCGCCAGTAGTTGCCGCGCTCGTAGTAAATGCGGGGGTCGGGAACTTGTGTCGCTGCGTCATCGTCATTATGGCTGGCATTTAATGCGCCCGATACGCAATAAATGCCGTCGCTTCTCCGGGATATCGGAGACCAGGTCGTGGTTTCGGACCTTACCCGGCGGTCGTAACTTCGGGCCTTGATCGGCCTGGGTCGGCCCGTGCGTCTTTTTGGGCCGTTGAGGATACCCATGGTGCGGGTACTCGTCAAATACCTTGAGCCACTCCTTTGTATTAAGCCATGCATGTAGTATATTAGCTGCATTCTGTGCATGACTTGCTGAGTACCAAGTACTCACCCTTGCCATAATACAACACCAGTTGAAGAGGAGACTACACCAGCTTTGGAGGAGGAGCTCCAAGGGGAACCGTCTACTTAGGGAGCGAGCCCAGTCAGTTGCCTGTGGTATACTGGATGGCGCCACGATGTTATCTTATTTTCCGCTGCTATTATTTCTCTCTTAATAAGTTTAAGCCTGAGGCTGCATTTGTAACTTGACCATAAGGTCGAGTAACCAGTTTGACTATTTAATTAAAGTACTTTACTAGTATCGAGTGGTATGATTGTGATATTTACCGATGTTAAGACTGTGTGCACTAGCGCGTTCCTGGACTAGTGCTGAATACACAGAGGGTCCGGATTTGCAAATTCGGGGTCATCGTCCGATCCATTCGGCGTCTCCAGCGAAGCCTCACTGCCGGCGAGCTCGTGTCTTGACTCCTTTGTCCGGTGTCGCTGCCATGCGGGCCACCGCTGTCAGCCACTCCGGTCTACCCACGCACGTTGTACGTGCGGGTCGCTAACCGCTAGGACCCACATGTCAGCCGTGCAAATCACGCATGATCTCGCTGACGGGTGGACCCCATTTGTCAGTGGCTGGGGCTGATTTGAACTAGCGTGCGCAAACCCAGAATACACTTTCCTGTGTAGAAAGCGTATTTTCAAATTTAGTTCATTTATTCAAAATAAATGCATTCAAACTGCAATAACTTTTAAACTATAAATCCAAATTTGGTGAAACAAGTTTCTAAATTCATATTAAATCATCTAGTTTCAGAATATACAAAAATATTTCAAGATTAATAAATATTTCAAATCAGAATTTGAATTTAAAGAATAGGATTCAATTATACCACATGCAAATTTTGTGCAAATCAAATCCAATTTTAGTAAAATAAATTTTGCTAGAATACCTGCATGATAAGGGTATTGATTATGCAAAGAAACTTGAATTTAGAGTTAATTTGCATTATTTTCCAATTTAGTTTAATGTCAATGCGTAAAATATTCAAAATGCCATAACTTGCTCATTTAATGTCCAAATGAATTTGTCGACGATTGGAGAACAGGCTCCCGCCGAGCTTACTTGTTGAATGTGGGATCAACCGAAACCCCTTTCTGACAAAGGTGTAGCATCGAAGACGCGGAAGATGGTCTGTTAGCTGTCGACGATTGGAGAACGGGCTCCCGCCGAGCCTACTTGTTGAATGTGGGATCAACCGAAACCCCTTTCTGCCAAAGGTGTAGCATCGAAGACGCGGAAGATGGTCTGTTAGAACAGACAGGAACACAAAGATTTTATCCTGGTTCAGGCCTCTCATGATCGAGATAATAGCCCTACATCCAGTCGCCTGGTGGCGTTTTTTGCTATTCAAATGATGGATCCCCCTCCCTCCTAGGGGCTAGGGGGATTAAATACAAGATACCTGTGTTATATACATGGTAACTACCCCTAGATTTACGACATGCTTCCATAACCATAGCGCCCACGATCCGGGGCCCTTGATCTGCGCAATTAATTTGAATTTCCGGTGCACCTGCCCTTGATTTCCGGCGGATTGATTACCATCTTCCTTTCTAGTGGCAAGGCGGGTCCCCGACCATCTGCCTGTAACGGCGTGGCCTTCACGAGCATGATCGCTCGTGATCGTCCGGTATGGTCGTAGGCGAATGGGTAGACACGCATGCTCGGGAGTTATGTTGCCCGGATAGTTTTCCGAGCATCTTCTGCTGGTGCTGTATGGTCGGTAGCTTCAGGATCTTCTGGGGGCACAACGGTCTTTTATCAGATAGTCAATCCCCGACAGCTAGTCCCCGAGGCTCAAGTGAGATGGGTCATCTCCTTGAGATTGAGAAGTCCAAGGAGGGATTGAATTCTTAATGGTGAAGCATTTTACCTCAGCATCTAGGCATGAAATGACCAGGAAAAAGATTTGATAGATGAGACAGGCTCACACTATCACATCCCAAGCGAATCATGCTCGGGGAAAAAGGTCGGCACAGGCTGCGCCGAAAGGGAAAATAAAACGTGATCGAACCTCGTCCCGAGTATAGATCAGATGCCTAGGGAAACTAGGCATGGATCGGACGCCTAGCATAAAGGTAACTAGCAGACTGTGAACAAACACATGCTGCCGCATCCCATGCATGGATCATATGCACAGGGGAACTAGGCATGGATCAGACGCCTAGCATAAAGGTATCTAGCAGACTGTGAACAAACACATGCTGCCGCATCCCATGCATGGATCGGATGCACAGGGGAACTAGGCATGGATCGGACGCCTAGCATAAAGGTATCTAGCAGACTGTGAACAAACACATGCTGCCGCATCCCATGCATGGATCGGATGCACAGGGGAACTAGGCATGGATCAGACGCCTAGGCTACTAACGGAATGCGAGCGGACTCACATTGCCACATCCCGAGCATGGGTCTAATGCTCGGGGAACTGACAGACGAGCCAGGCTCGAGCTGCCGCATCCTGGACATGGACCAGATGTCCAGGGAAATAGACTGGGAGGACATGTGCTCAAACGCAGAGCGCGCTTGGCGCGGAACACCAACCGTCTCCGAGCGAAACGCGTGCTCGGAGGAAGAGACTCGCGCGGCGCGATGCACCTTTCGGCGCGGAACACGAGCAGTCCCCGAGCGAAACGCTTGCTCGGGGTAAGAGACTCGCGCCCGAGCGTAGTGCCTGCTCGGCGCGGAACACCAACCGTCTCCGAGCGAAACGCGTGCTCGGAGGAAGAGACTCGCGCCCGAGCGTAGTGCCTGCTCGGCGCGGAACACGAACAGTCCCCGAGCGAAACGCTTGCTCGGGGTAAGAGACTCGCGCCCGAGCGTAGTGCCTGTGCCTGCTCGGCGCGGAATACGAACAGTCCCCGAGCGAAACGCGTGCTCGGAGGAAGAGACTCGCGTCCGAGCGTAGTGCCTGCTCGGCGCGGAACACGAACAGTCCCCGAGCGAAACGCTTGCTCGGGGTAAGAGACTCGCGCCCGAGCGTAGTGCCTGTGCCTGCTCGGCGCGGAATACGAACAGTTCCCGAGCGAAACGCGTACTCGGAAGAAGAGACTCGCGTCTGAGCGTAGTGCCTGCTCGGCGCGGAACATGAACAGTCCCCGAGCAAAACACGTGCTCGGAGGAGACTCGCGCCCGAGCGTAGTGCCTGCTCGGCGCGGAACACCAACAGTCCCCGAGCGAAACGCGTGCTCAGAGGAGGAGACTCGCGTCCGAGCGTAGTGCCTGCTCGGCGCGGAATACGAACAGTCCCCGAGCGAAACACGTGCTCGGAGGAGACTCGCGCCCGAGCGTAGTGCACTCGGCGCGAACACGAACGATCCCCGAGCGAAAGCGCGTGCTCGGAGGAAGAGACTTCGCGTCCGGCGTAGTACTGCCGGGCGCGAACACCAACCGCCTCCGGCGAAAGCAGCGTGCTTGGAGGAAGAGACTCGCGCCCGAGCGCGATGCACCTTTCGGCGCGAACACAAAGCGATCCCGAGCGAAACGCTTGCTCGGGGTAAGAGACTCGCGCCCGAGCGTAGTGCCTGCTCGGCGCGGAACACCAACCGTCTCCGAGCGAAACGCGTGCTCGGAGGAAGAGACTCGCGCCCGAGCGTAGTGCCTGCTCGGCGCGGAACACGAACAGTCCCCGAGCGAAACGCTTGCTCGGGGTAAGAGACTCGCGCCCGAGCGGAGTGCCTGTGCTCGCTTTCGGTAGCGGAATACGAAACGATCCCTCGAGCGAAACGCGTGCTCGGAGGAAGAGACTCGCGTTCGAGCGTAGTGCCTGCTCGGCGCGGAACACGAACATTCCCCGAGCGAAACGCTTGCTTGGGGTAAGAGACTCGCGCCCGAGCGTAGTGCCTGTGCCTGCTCGGCGCGGAATACGAACAGTCCCCGAGCGAAACGCGTGCTCGGAGGAATAAGAGCGATTTTCAAGATATAACAAGATCAATTCCCGAGTGCAATGCCCATCCGGTGTGAAGAAACGCGCGTCCGAGCTAAAAATTTACTCAGTACAGATTCGAGCGAAAAGCCTGCTCGGGCAAGGGGATAAAATTTGCGCCCGAGCGAAGAACTTGCTCGGCGCAAAACAGAAACGACTTTTCTAAGCACAGTTTGTTTGAGGTAAAGAACTTTTTTTTTACGTATCTTACCTCATCATAAGTAGTGCAGTATCGGTCATCAGATGTGGAAGATGACGCCTTCGGGATTCCTTTGGCAAAGAATCCGTCGATCCCCACAGACAGCGCCAGCTGTCGACGATTGGAGAACGGGCTCCCACCGAGCTTACTTGTTGAATGTGGGATCAACCGAAACCCCTTTCTGCCAAAGGTGTAGCATCGAAGACGCGGAAGATGGTCTGTTAGCTGTCGACGATTGGAGAACGGGCTCCCGCCGAGCTTACTTGTTGAATGTGGGATCAACCGAAACCCCTTTCTGCCAAAGGTGTAGCATCGAAGACGCGGAAGATGGTCTGTTAGAACAGACAGGAACACAAAGATTTTATCCTGGTTCAGGCCTCTCATGATCGAGATAATAGCCCTACATCCAGTCGCCTGGTGGCGTTTTTTGCTATTCAAATGATGGATCCCCCTCCCTCCTAGGGGCTAGGGGGATTAAATACAAGATACCTGCGTTATATACATGGTAACTACCCCCTAGATTTACGACATGCTTCCATAACCGTAGCGCCCACGATCCGGGGCCCTTGATCTGCGCAATTAATTTGAATTTCCGGTGCACCTGCCCTTGATTTCCGGCGGATTGATTGCCATCTTCCTTTCTAGTGGCAAGACCGGGTCCCCCGACCATCTGCCCGGGTAACGGCGTGGCCTTCACGAGCATGATCGCTCGTGATCGTCCGGTATGGTCGTAGGCGAATGGGTAGACACGCATGCTCGGGAGTTATGTTGCCCGGATAGTTTTCCGAGCATCTTCTGCTGGTGCTGTATGGTCGGTAGCTTCAGGATCTTCTGGGGGCACAACGGTCTTTTATCAGATAGCCATAATTGACTTGTGGGTAAATGCATACCGGTGCAATGGTGTACGCCTGGCTATGGGGAGAAACGGTTGTTGTTTCATTGAGCTAAAAAAGATTATGATTTATGTGGTTGTTTGTTTCTACCATAGCAAGGGTTTTATGTCACCGAGAGTATCAATGTATATGCAAGATTAGGCGGGAGAGGTTGGAAATGTTATATTCATGCATAATTCAATTGTTTCCTACAAACAAAATCTATGTAAAATTCCAAGCCGAAATCATGAGGTGGGATCTATTATATATTAAAAGCTCATGAGATCAGTAATTAAGAAAAAAGAGAAATATGCTAGAAATTCTCACAAAAAAATATCTGGCTCTTATTCTGGGCGAACCCAAATTATAATTGTCGATGATTGGGAAATGGCTCCCCGCCGAGCTTACTTGTTGAATGAGGGATCAACATAGGCCCCTTTTTCGATGAAAGGTTTATGTTCGAAGAATGCTCATGACGTAAAACCCTTGCTATGGTAGAAACAAACGATCATTAGATCATAAATCTTTTGAGCTCAATAAATCAATAAACATTTCTTCCTATAGCCAAGCGTACACCGTTACATCGGCAGGTGTTATTCCCAACACATCGGTGAGGGCACCCCTTCAAGCAATCCAACCGGAATAGACCGTGCTACTTCGGCCTTCCAACGCGCAAAGCTAGTTTCAAATAACTTACTAGGTTAATGTTGTCCCATAACAGTACTTGTGGATGTACGATTTTCTTAGCCTGATAACAACACATTAATTCGGTCCTTAATTTGACTTGGGTGATAAAACTCCCCTTATCTACGTACAAGTTAAAATATCAGTAGCCTTTACTACCATAATAAATCATTTAGGAAACTCCCCCTATCGACAACACATTAGCTTGTACAATCGGCTATTGCCAATAATTACCCATGTCAAAAATATAGTTTTATTTTCATTTTTATTAAAATATCAGTAGACTTTACTACCATAATAAATCATTTAGGAAACTCATAAAGAAAGGTGGGTGTGTGTCACCTGTTTTTTCTTCTAAAGCAATACTAAGCATGTGCAATTAATAAACGATTATACCCAGACTATTATTATTAACTTAACCAATTTCTAGGGCTGTCATGGATCACAAATCAACAATGATTAAGAAAATTCATCAGTGAGGGTTTAACTACCAGAAACTGTAAAATACGCAATCTTGTAGAATATAAAGCATGCATGCAAGTTTTTATTCAACATTTTAAGTGATTATAAAACTAGGATCGAAATGATCAAGGGGGTGCTTGCCTTGCTCTTCTGGAATGTACTCGAGATCGGAGTCGTTGTCGACAACATCGGCGTCTACACGTCGTTGAATAAGTACAAAACAAATACCAACTTTTAATAGTGGCAATAAGAAGTCAAATGAAGAATCAAATAAAATTATCACATAGAAACAAGCATGGTTAGCAACAGGGTTTTTATCATTTTATGTGATGGCAAGGTCTTAAAGTTCTTTCTAGTGTTAGTAGTTTTAGGGTTATATAGTGCTCATATCCATTTTTTTATGTATTACTTTATTTTAGTTTACGAATTTAAGAAGCTAAGATTGTAAATCTAAATATAATTAAATTCAAATTCAAGAGGCCAAAATTGTTTGTACTAATATAAATTACTACATAAAGCAACAGGTCGGGAGCAAATAAAAGTAGCATTGTATATGCTAAGTATTATTTTAGAATCATGTTCTCTTCTGTTTGACACAAGGATTCTAATGAAACTGGTTTCATTCAAATTGGACTTCATTTGCACAAATCCTACATGTAGCTATCTTCAAACCTAGAATTCGAATTTAAATTATGATTCAAACTACTAAACAAGTTTCAAATATTTTTGCTGATTATGAAATTATATGATTTTACATGAATTTAGAAATTTATTTCACTTGATTTGGAGTTATGGTTTAAAAGTTATGCTCATTTGAAAGTGCTCGGTTTGAATAAATCAGATTAAATCAAAAATGCACTTTCACTTAACCGAAGGTGTATTTCCATAATTTGCGTGCGCGAGGATTCAAATCTGGACCAAAGTCGCTGACATTCGGGGCCCATCTGCTGGTGACACGCGCGATCGAAGCAGCTGGTAAGCGGGTCCCAGCTGGTCAGAGGCTGAGCGCGCGGCTGGAAACTGACACACGGGTCCCCCCTGTCGGCGAGTTCGAACGGAGGAGAGCTTCGTGAACCTCTCCGGCGGTGAGCCAAGGCCGAAGGCACACGACTGAGGGTACGTGTCGGTGTGAGTCTAATGGATTGATCAATCAAGCCTAAGAGTGGCCGGAGCATAGGGTTCACTGGGGCATGGTGGTGAGCTCGTCGGAGCAAGGCCACAACGACAAAGGGTACTATTTCACGGTTTATGGGTATGCGCACAAACATCAGTGAGTCCCAGCGGTGCTAGATCAACGAATTGATGGAGGAAAGAGGAAGCACAATGAGCTCTCATCGTGCACGGCGATGGCGGAGGAGGAACTCGGTGCGGGGTCACCCAAAAGGTTTAGGCTACAGAAAAGGTGCGCAAAAGTTCCGTGAGCGATCAAGGAGTCTTCATGCACAGTTAATTGAATTAAGTCTCATCGTGGCTCGGCAATTCGTGATTTTCCTGTTTTCGGGTTCTCACCGGAACCGGGAGAGACAAAAGCAATTCGGATCAAGCTGGGGTTTAGGGGAGGAATGAATATGTGTTTTGGGTTGAGGTAGATTCATTGCACCCAATTGCCCCTTTAAATAGAAGAAATGGGGCGGTGAAACAGGATTTGAATGGAGAGGAAGAACGGTGGCTAGTCAAGGAATTTGGGCGAAGCTTCGCGGCTCTGGACAGCGGAAGGCATGGGCAAGGCATGGTGAGTGTAGGAGTGGCAGACAGCCTCAGGGTGCGAGATTGCGGCCAGAAGCGACAAGAAATAAGGTGGTTTTTCTCTGGTGGCTTCGGTCAGGTGCTAGAGAGGTAGAGAGCAGAGCGAGAGGAAGGGTATGACCCTGACATGTGGGGTCAGGCCCACATGTCGGGGAGAGAACAGAGGGAGAGAGAAGATGCTGGCGTGTGGGACCAGAAGGAAAGGGGTTCACCTGGCAGTGAGCAATGGGTCAAAGAGTCGGTCAGTAGTGTATTAAAGGAAAGGCCCACCTGTCAGTCTAAGGGAGAGAGGAGAAAGAATTCAACGCATTCTATCTCTTTCTGACAGCTAGATAAGGCTATTTATTCCAGGGGTTAAATCAAGTCACAAAATTTTCAAACGTTTTGACTAGCTTCCTGGATAAGTTATCTGGGCACTATAAAATTTTGAGATGATAATTATCTGTGGATAAATTAATTGACCGTACAGAAATCTAATTTCGGAAATTGATTTATTTAAGAGCTTAAATTAACTTATTAATTTTTGGAATTTTTATAAAAAGTTGGTAATGATTTCATAGATCTACCATAAAAATTTCAAACTTAAATTCCTAGTATTTATTTTATTAAAATTCTTTTTCTTTATTTCCCTCATTTCAGGATTGGTGTAAATAAAAAGGGATAAATAGTAAACGCTGATATTATTTTTTGTAAATTGTACTAGATAATGGTAAAGATAAGGTGTACTCACAGTAAAAATTTTACCTTCTGGAGATCTGTACAAAAAATCTAAAAAAAATCATTTACTGTTCTGGTCAGATTTAATAATTAATTTAAAATTTGATCTTTTCATGGTTTTAATTGTGTTCACACCAATTTTGACCATCCAAAACTTTATCCTGTGATTTCCAAGGATAATCACAGGCGTTGGTAATTTTTCTTAATTTGTTTTATCTTTTTACCTTTTCACCATTTCTTTATTTCTAATTCCAATATTCAATTATTCAATTTTTCATTAGCAAGTAATTCACCAAAAGCTTAAAAATTCAGGGAATGCACTAATAAATCAAATTCAAATTTTAACAATGCATTTTATCTTTTTTATTAAATTTTGGATGTTACAATAGGGTAAGGAAGCATAGAAAGTGTAAAGAAAAAACATAATGACTGGGCGAAGGGCCAACACAATGTCTTTTTTTTTTTTAACTGGGAGCTCTACCATTCATTACTAAGGAGAAAATCAGATAATTTAGTACATTACCGGATAAAAGATAGGTCAACAACAACAACAACAAAAAAACAGTATCCGTTGGCTAGCCTTCTGAGACTGATGCAACACACAATGTCTTTGCCATACAAATATGAAAGTGCGAATTGTCAAACCCGAAGATCCGTGTCTGTACCGATATTATTTGTCTCTCTGATTATATGGTCGACCAAGCTTCTTTTTAATACCACTTGCCAACCTTTCGGTGACAGAAAACGTGGCTATGGATATTAATATCTGGAGATAGTACATAGAGATTCACAAGTCGCCTGACGTACTGTTATTTGGTGCCGCTAGTGCCACCGGCCATGGCCAGTGGCCACAGAGACTACGGGAGTACGGGGAAAGTACGCAACTGAGGAGTACGAACTGAGGAAATTTTACCGCACACCTGTGTCATCCGTTGACTATATTAGTTTTGTTTTTTAAATGGCATATTTCGGTATCAGCTCATATCAATATATCGTTTTGGGTTTAATAAAATAGCATACATTTATAAATAGACATATGTTTAATTATATGTACATAAAATTTCACTTATAATATTACTCTAAATACATAGTAGTACTGTCAAATATAATATATAGTTCAATGGACGATATTACCAATTTTCCGGTATGATCGATATTATATGGTATCGAAGCCGGTATGATCGGTATTATCCGGTATCGAAAAAGATATGGCAGGTATTATATGGTATCGACATAGGTATGGTATATAGGACTACTTTATACCGGTTTAGGTAACAAAATACTAGTTCCGAACATATTGTCCCCCTTAAAGTGGAAGGAATTGTCGGCCCTGGAGCATCCCCGTCAGCTTCTATGTGAAAAGCCCTAATTCTCATAATTAATCAGATAGATTGAAGGAAACTCCTAATTTCAACACACATTCCAGAGGAAAGCAAATATTTACTTAAACCTCATAAGATTTCATCTCTTTTTTTTTTGAAACCAGCAAAACGCTGGGTGTATATTAGAAGGGGAAGGGATAGTTACAAAATTAAGTTAAATTACAGGAGAGAGGATAACAATCTTTACAAGAGACAGAAAACTGGGAAGTCACCCAAGAATGGAGGGCAAGTTTGGCCTTACGGATAGCCCTGCTAAACGTTTTGCTCCAGCAAGCTCCCAGATCTTTGCCTCTTCCTTGATGAGGGTTATGATCTCGCGGCGTGTCAATATTTTGTTTTGAAAAACACGTCTATTCCTCTCCTTCCACCATTGCCAAGTTACGAGAATAATGATTGTGCTCACAGCACTCGTGAGTGCCGGTACAGAGGATACTCGTTTAAGCCACTAATCCTCAATTGTCAGTGTAGGTTCCCAATTTGTTGGATCAAGTATCGGTAGGTGCAGCCACTGCACTGTGTCGGTCCAAGTATGCCGGACCGTCGGGCAGTCAATGAAGAGGTGTGTAGCAGTTTCAAGGTTTCTGTTGCACATTTGGCAGAAATACTTGTTTGGCCATTCCCGAAGCAGCAGCCTTTGTACTGTCCAAATCCTATTTTGCAGCATCAACCAAGCAAAAAAACTTGCAGCGCGAGGGTGCCCACACCCTCCAAATGATTGTGTGATAAGAAGTTTGGACCGAACCTGCAAACTGCACTCGGTAGGCTGAGGATGTTGAGTATGTTCCCTCCGCTGTAAATTTCCACTGATTCTCATCCTCAGTGTCCAGGTTTATGACAGTCTGTTGCACCTTGCTCGTCAAATGTCACGTATCCAATTCATGTCTTGCAAAGCGTTTGCAACTGTCCTATTCTTTCTTCTTGAGTGTGCATAAAGTTTTGGAGTGAAGGCGCATGGTGCCACAAACAAATTCTCTCGCTCTCTCTCCCCTTCTCTCTTTTCAAGTGATGCTTTCCGTCAAAATTCCCATTCAGACTTCACTATACATAACATTTCATTCCTGCAATTTTCTAGTTCCTACAATTCCATTTCTTGCATTCCTAACGAACATAAAGCAATTGGTCTTAGATAATCACAATTCATCCTACCGAATAAACTAATTACTCACCCAACACGTAGTTTGTTGAAACAAAGATACTCCAATTTCATTAAAAGAAACCAAGGTTCTACAAAAGTTCAAAAGAAAACAAAAGAAACAAGAGACAAATGGCCAAGCCTGCAGACTTGCCATCAGAGCAGAGAGATCATTTTTCCTAGCAAACGCTCTCCCTAGTCCCTACAGGAATGAGTTTAACTACAGCCCAAACACACCGAGTTATTTTGCTAACAAAATACAGAAGCCGCAGGCAACACATCTTGCGCCATCCTGGGAACTCACCCAACTCTATGCAGTTTGTGGGAATCCAACGCTAGCCTTTGCCACAAAACCAGCTGCCAATTAAACTGGTTTAACTATGGGTTTATTTGGTTTGAAGTCAATTTTGCTATAATTAAACTTAGACAAGTGTGGTTTATCGTACTTTTTGTGGTAACATAATTTAGACTACAGGTGTGACAAAAGTTAGCAAAAAACTGAGTATATAATGCTTGGGATATAAGACTAATAAAGTGTGGCAAGATACAGTTTTGATAACGAACCAAACATTCGTTAAAGAATCTGTAATACGTCTAAACTTAAGCGTGCTACAAATTTAGCTTCAAACTAACCATGCCATAGCTAACTATTGGTGTTGGCATACACTAATTACACCTTAATCACACCAAATCCAAAAATAAATTCTGTGGAGCTGGTATGCAAACTCATTCCTGTGCATGCCTAACACTGATTGATGCCACGTGGACAACCCTGCAATCTAACGCCACGCATTAAGTGAGGACTTTGAACTCATCTCTTGCTTATTTGTTGCAAATTTGGTTGCTTAATTTAGATTTAATGCATGGCATTGGATTGCAGGGTTGTCCACATAGCATCAATCAGCATCAGGTATACACATGAATGAGTTTGCATACCAGCTCACATAATTTGTTTTCCCAAATCCTGCCTGACGCAACACACCAAAAACATTTGGCAGCACCGGCACGCTGCACGCCTCCTCCTCTCTACGCATATTGCGTCCGCGTACAATTAAAAAATGCATATATATAATATCCTTAGATGGGATCGAGATCAGAGAAGCACAGCTAAGTCAGATGATCCGGCTCCCCTTACATGATCTCATTATTAATTTAACAGAAATAAACTTGGGGAAAAAAAAGGTATACATAGGATAAAGCCACAAGCTGCCATGCAAGCTTATATATTAGAACAAGAGATGGGCTAGAGATGATCTGATTCATCTGAACATAAAAGTTTGTACATCAAAACTCGACTTTGACTCTGCAACGCCCAGCCATGGCCACCACCACCAACGGTGCCGCTGCAGCCAACCATGCCGCGAACGGCGCGGGCTTGGCCGGCCGCGACCACATCGTCATCTTCCCGTTCATGGCGAAAGGCCACACAATCCCTCTGCTCCACTTCGCCACGGCGCTCTCGGTGCACCAAAGGAGCGTCCGCGTCACCATGCTCACCACACCGGCCAACCTGGCCTTCGCCCGCAGCCGCCTCCCCACGTCGGTGGACCTCGTCGAGCTCCCGTTCCCGTCGCTGCCTCCGCTGCCGGCTGGCGTCGAGTGCACCGACGCCCTCCCCTGCCCGTCCCTCTATCCGACGTTCCTGCGCGCCACGGCGCTCCTGCGGGAGCCCTTCGCCAAATTCTTGGCGTCGCTCCCGTCCCCGCCGCTCGTGCTCGTCTCCGACTTCTTCCTCGGGTTCACGCACGGCGTCGCGGGGGACGCCGGCGTCCGCCGCATCGTGTTCCACGGCATGTCCTGCTTCTCCATGGCCATCTGCAAGTCGCTCATCGTGAGCCCACCGCCCAGCGTCGAGCCCGGCGCCCGTTTCCACGTACCCCGTATGCCCGAACACGTGAAGATCACGGCGGAGGAGGTCCCGGATGTGGTGGCGAAGATCGCGGACCCCGATGACCCAGTGGTCCAGTTCGTGATCGACGATATAGGCGAGTCTGACGTGCGCGGCTGGGGCGTCCTGGTCAACAGCTTCGCCGCGGTGGACGCGGATTACGTGGCGCCCTTGGAGTCGTTCTACCAGCCGGACGCCCGCGCCTGGCTGGTAGGCCCGCTGTTCCTCACCGCCGGCGACATGTCGGAGCGTGAGGACGAGCAGGACCCCGAGGGCTGCCTCCCCTGGCTCGACGAGAGGGCGGGGCGGCCTGGGTCGGTGCTCTACGTGTCGTTCGGCACGCAGACCCACGTCGCCGACGTGCAGCTAGACGAGCTGGCGCGCGGGCTGGTGCAGTCCGGCTATCCCTTCATCTGGGCCGTCCGGTCCGACAAGTGGTCGCCGCCGGTGGACTTGGGGCCCGACGGGCGGATCGTCCGGGGCTGGGTCCCGCAAAGAAGCGTGGTGGCCCACGAGGCAGTGGGAGGGTTCGTGAGCCACTGCGGGTGGAACTCGGTGATGGAGAGCCTCGCGGCGGGGAAGCCCGTGTTGGCGTGGCCGATGATAGCCGAGCAGCAGCTGAACGCGAAGCACGCCGTGGACATCATCGGCGCCGGCATCAGGTTGGACGTCAAAGCAGCCGGAGCTGCGGCCGTCGTGGAGAGGGCGGAGGTGGAGGAGAAGGTCAGGAGGCTGATGGACGCCGGCGGCGAGGAAGGGCAGAGGATGCGGGTGAGGGCCGCGTGGGCACAGCAGGCGGCGAAGTCAGCGGTGAGCGACGACGGCACGTCACGCGTGGTGTTGCGGAAGCTGGTGGAAGAGCTGCAGGGAAGCTACGGTGTCGTCAGCAAAGGGAAATAGAAGCCGGCGGCCAAAATGACAATATAGACGAACATACTTGGTATTTCGTGTCAGTTCTACTTGTACGCATGTACTCGTATGCATCCTACTTTATGTTGAGGATGTTCCTTCAGTTCAGTCCCTGTTTCCCTTCTTCGAATTGTTCATTTTGCAGCTTTCCCTTCGAATCGCTGCGGCTAGAAGCCGCGCCTACTCCTCTCCGTGGCCACCAATACCACCCAGCTGATCGCTCTCACTTGATTGCTGCCGTTAGAAGCCGTCCAGCTTTTTTGAAAAGCAGTTTTTTTTTTTTGTTTTTTTGAACTTAAAAGTAGCTATAGCTTTTTATAAGGAACCGTTTAATAAAAAATTTAATTTCTCTAAGCAATAAACTACAAAAGCAAGTCCAACCTAGCTTTCAGCTTTTATATATGACTTACAAATTATGCCAAAAATCACTTAAAAATTGAGCTGTTTGGGCGGCTTGCTAGCTTTTTAGAAGCTGAAGATGGTATCAACAAAGCATATGATCTAAATTCGTTCAAATATTTGAATTCAAGTATATTTTTTTCAAAAGTATGTGTTTTATTTGAATTGTTATAGACGGGTATATACACTAAAACTGACAGTTTCAAAAAATATACCCGAATTTAACTTGAATTCGTGTATTTAAAATCATGGTGCCCCATTACGACACATATATATAGAATATGCTTTTACTCTTAGGTGTATGTACCCCCTACCTCTAATTGGTTAAAACAACTTCCTAATCAGGAGGATTCAGTTAACAACTTTCATATATATAATAGAGAATGGCTAAGTAACACTCGAGTGTTTTTTGGGTTTGTGAGCACTCAACTTGGGGGCCTATAAAGAGGAGGGTGGTGGGGAGAGATGACAAATTGATTGGATCAATAGATCTAGATCCAAAGGCTACAAATTTGAGTGCTCACAAACTAAAAAAACACTCAGGTGCTCCCTAGACACCTCCTAAATAATATGCTTTTACCTGTGTATTATCGGTTAATATACAGAAAGTAGGAGTATATACTCCCGATAGAGAGAGAGAGAGACGCGCGCGCACCTTGTACTAGATCTTCTGCAGCCTGCAGGGTAACAGCTTTGTCTGGAAGGGGGATTATAGAAGGCTTCCTCGGAGCAGAGACAGTGATCACGTATGTAGCAGAGGTTTCAAAAGGCGAGCTAAATCATAGAGCACTCGCTACGTAACGTGACAACGAGCGATGAGTGGAGCACTACTGGTTTTTTATGCGTGCAACCAGGACGATCGTAGAACTGACTGATTTCCCGGGTCGCCGTCGCTCCGTTGTCGTTGCGTTCATTTCTCTTGCTGGTATTGCACGGTGCATTCGTCGTCGTCAATCTTGCCTACCTAGAGGCGAAAGCACTGATCGCACTGGGCGACAACTTAGGGTGCGTTTGGTTCGTGGGATGAGGTTGAACGGGATGGAATGGTCCTGTATCATTTGGTTCCATTATTTTGGGTGAACGGAATGGTTCAGCATCTAGAGGGAATATTCCTTAAATTTGTACCACTTGGTACAGGATGGGATGGTTCCATTCAAGCAACCAAACACATGGATGATTTTTTTCTTGAACCATCTCATACATGTACCATTTGGTACAGGCAACCAAACGCACCCTTACAACATCCTCGTTGATCTCACACACTCGCCGGTAGAAAGGTAGAAAGCCTTGCATAGTTTTTTCCTTTTGCTTTGTTTGTTCTTGCTGTTCTGAAACTCTGTGCTCCTCCTTCTGATCAATGAAATGTAGGCAGCTCTCTTGCCTCTCTTTTCTTTTCTTGTAAAAACGAGTAGCTGAGTGAGGCGTCGATTGATTATTTGATGTTGGTAACACGAACATGTAAAGCTTGTATACCTTGCCATGTTCATTCCATTATTTTGTACTTCTTCGAAACTCTAGGGAAGAAGGCAGCTCAAACCACGGTTGAAGTTGTACCGTTTTGTGATATCCATGCGTCATTACAGTACTTAATGGAACGATGCACGATGCTGTTGCTAAGGATGGAGTGGCTAAACAGTAGTTCTGCACCGATAGTTAGGGAAAAGCTTTTTACGGGAAATTCCCCTACCTCATGCGTCGTCCGCACCGCACGTTATAGCAGTTCTTCCTCAAAGGAGGACCAGGAAAACTATGAGAGAGAGAGAGAGACCACAAGTAGGGCTGGAAATTAAGTTCGAGGCTCGCAGCTTGGCTCGGGCTCGGCTCGGCTCGGCTCGAAGCGGCAGTGAGCCGAGCCCGAGCCTACTTATTGGCTCGCTCAGCCAACGAGCCGAGCCAGAGCTGGCTCGCGAGCTGCTCGTTGGCTCGTTAGGCTCGTCAACAACTCAACATTCAACAAGCATCTTAGTTCACCAAATCACCAGTGGATCACACTAATACACTATCACAGTCAACAACTCAACATTCACAAGCAACTCAGATTCTCAGCTCACCAAATCACCAGTGCATCACACTGTCACAGTCAACAACTGAACATTCAACAATCACCTCGCTTTTTCTTCTGCACTCGCTCCATGGGGGAGGCCAGTGACAGTGTGGAGGGAGTTGGGGCCGTGCGAGGCGTCGGACGATTTAGGGATTTGTGGGAGTTCAGACTGGCTTCGATGGATTTGGGGGAAGAGGAGATCGGAGAGTGGATTTGGGGCCTTGGGGCAGTCGGGCAGAGGAGTCAATCCTTCGGTGGACTGGTGCAACGCCCGGCTCGCGAGCCTCAACGAGCTGGCTCGAGGCTCGACCGAGCCCGAGCCGAGCCCATTTTGTAGCTCGATTCATAATCCGAGCCGAGCTCGGCTCGGATCAATTATCGGCGAGCTCGACCGAGGCGGGCGGCCCGGCTCGGCTCAATTCCACCCCTAACCACAAGCATGCAGCAGGAGCTGGGAAAACATAGAGAGGCAACACAGAAATATAATCTGATAAGCTGAAATTTGTCCACTTTGGGTTGCTCTCTGCTCGAGAGTGGCTATACGCCTACAAGAATCAGTGCAATTGTTTCTTTCAATGTATGGATAGTTTGGATTCCATCGTATATGAAGCTCTATAATAGAACGGGGGGCTAAAGGCTTGAATCATTCATTATTCTGATGGTTGCTCTCTGCCGCTTGGCTAGTTGCATGTTTGCAGGGTACTCCTTGGCCTTGCCTTGTCATCTCATTACCAGCGACAAGGAAGTATGCAGTGTGCCTGGAAAAAGAACACAGATGGTAGGGTCTTAGCCTCTTGGGGAAAATGCTGTCATATGTTGGATTTAAATACAAGGTGGTGAGAGTTCAGTCATAACACAGACCTGAAAAAATTCATCATTTTGGTTTTTGAGTCTGGGTTTATGCTTTCAGTTGTATCCAGAGCTTGCTGCATGTGGTGGAGCCATCGCTCTGCAGCTCGGTGGGTAACTGCGAATGGTCGATGTCGTGCTATCAAGGCAGGATGTCCTACAAGGAGAATCAGATAAAGAGATATTATCAGATCTATAAGTAATTCAGATGAGTAAATTGGATGTAGATGTGTTTGATCACATGAGGGAGGGCCCTTGTTGCTATTGGTTATCATGAGTGCAAGGATGGTACAAATTCAGATAAGAGCAGTGAATGTGAAACACCCAGTAAGCTTGCCATAAATATTTACTACACCAAACATGGATCGAGAAATGAACAAACAAACAAAAAGGTGGCATGCAACAGGGAAAACATTCATTTCTTCAAATCATTTTGCGTAGATAATCTAGGTGAACAAACAGGAATATGCAAACAGGAGATGGTGAGATGAAACCTATTCAGCCTATTAGTCGCTAGAAAGAGAACAACAACGCCTTGACTGGGAACTGCGACTTATATATCAAAAAAGCAGCGTCACAGATAAAGCCAGACAACATATGTCACTGATAAAGCCAGTCCCCTGACAAAAACCAAGCAATAATCTTAATCCACTCTCATCAGATGAATGATAGATCAGTAGGCACTAGGCGGTCAGTTGACGAATGAACGGAACATTAAAGTCCAGGCATGAAACACTCAACAGTTCTTTCCAATGACTCTGGTGAAAGAACAGGATCACCAGAAGGAATACTATGTTTATTGAAATACGCCGCTAGCAATCAAGAGAATGACCTCAAATGGAAATCAAAAGGAGCTGAATTCTACATACTGCTTGTCATGACTAAAAGTTATGGTTAACAGGGAATACTTCCTTATCAAGTTGAGTTTTCAAATACTGATCACTTCATTCTAGACGTGAAAGCTATTAGGGACCAGTAAGAGCATTTCTACTCAGGAGGTCCATATGATTCAATGTTAGCAAAGCATCATCTTTAATGGCAAGTTTACATTCTGCAGAAAGAACAGCATTCATGTTTTGGCCTTTGAGGCTTCAAGCAACCATTGGAGACACAGATTGTACCTCCATTTGTCAGACTGACCAACCAGGTAGCTTTCAGCTCTCAGCTTTAATTCGGAATCAGATACACAATTGGCTGTATAAGGAGATAAGCAAAGGTTCATCGTCCTAGCTAAAACTCCCCACAAATCGAACCAATATCATCAGAGATTAACCCTCCCTTCTATCCTCCTTACCCAATAATTAGTTGATGTGACCATAATTTGCTCTCTAAACACCCCATTATGGCCGGATTACGACATGTCCTAAATTTCACAGGGCCTTACAGTTGGGAGACGAGGAGTAAAGTTACCTCTCCTCTGGGAGAAGAGCGGCGGGCCGCCCATGCGCTGCACCAAGAACTCGTACTGGTTCCGGATCGCTTCCTCCTTCCTCGATGCCGCGAAGATCTCCCGGAACCACTCCTCCTCGTCCTCATAAACCCTGTTTCCTTGAATTTAACCGCAGCCATAAAATCCGAAAACAAATCGGGCAAGGAAAAAAAAAAAACTTGATCGGAGCAGACGGGAGAAAGCGGTCAACAGATCAAAAGGTTTGGGGGCGGCGGGGAACCTGGTGTAGAAGTTGGTGGAGAGGTCGACGAAGGGCTGCAGGGTGCCGCCGAGCGCCTCGAAGACGTTGCCGTCGTCGATGGCGAAGGCGTCGCCGGCCGCCACGCCGCTCCACTCCGACGCCTTGTCCTGCAGCGACTGCATCTCCTCCTGCCTGCACTGTTCGGTTGCTGTGGAGCTCACTCGGTTGGGACTTGGGAGCCACTCGCTTTATACCCGCCACGCTGTCCCGGCCAATCGGGTGGCGAGCGCGGGCGGCTGGGGTCCCGTGGGGCCCTGGTGTCGGCGAAAGAGGGTGAACCGACCATGTCGACATTCCGCGTCACGCATGGCGACATCTGATGGTGGTAGTAGCTTGCGAGCTGCGATCGCCACCCACGGAATACCGGCAGGACAAGCCCACGGTTTTTCCTTTCGAGAGCAGTTGGTTTTCGGCCCCTTTGGGCGGTTTCCTTTCCTCGTTTGCCTTTTTCTTTGCTTCGCTTTTTGTTTTAGTTTTCTTTTCATGGGTTGTTGCGTGTTGGGCTTTTTTGGGCTTGGCTGAAAGTGACCGTTTTTTCGGGCAGGAGAGGCCTTCGTGTGGCCCGTTTGCGTAGAGGGTAACGACGATATCACGTCTTCGTAATGCGATTGCTCTTCTTCCTCTTTGTTGCTGATGCGGGGATCAACTGCACAACGGGAGTATGCAGGCTCCGCTTCGTTGCCCTTCCAAATCCAGCCCCTAACGCGACCGTGAAAGAGCGGGAAGAGGGCACGTGGCACATTCGGCGCCGTGCGAGCGCTGGACGTAGCGTCGACCACGACAGCGCCTGTGGACACGGCATGTTGGCATGGGAGCGAGAGGCCAGAGCCAGCCGCGGCAGGACGGCGCTGGAGCAACCAGCCGCGGCACGGCAGCGCTGGAAGCAGCTGCCGCGGCGGCGTGGCGCTGGAGCGCGGTGCAGCGTGGGACGCTCGCGGGACTCGAACTGAAACTTAGCGAACTGAAAAGCGATCGAACGCTCTTAGCGATGCTAGTGAACTGAAACTTCCTTTTGAACGAGAAAACGCACACCCCTGTTTCCTTCATGAGTAGGGGACTGAATCTGCAACTCGAAAAAAAAAGGTTGAGTAAGGTTTGATCCAATGCCCCCAGATTTTACTGAAACCCCTCAAATTTTTAGTTGAGTGTTATATAGTCACACCCAAGGTTTAAAATCTCGTTTTGAGTCAAATCCCGGAGGTTCTCGAAATCCAAAATTTCGGCGAGATTCGGAAATTTCGGACAAAATCCGAACGAATTACAAAAACCAAATTTCAAATCCGATTTTTTTTCAACCGGGAAATCTGGGTATTAGTCTTGTTCATAATATTCGATGTATTTCATGTTTCAATACAAAAATTAGTGTGTTGTTCAATTTATACCCTTTATAAATATTTAAATGTATTTGATATTCTCTATATGAATATACTCAATATAGTGCTTATAGATAATAATTAAAGATAATCTAGTTATTTTTAATACTATTTTCTTAGTCTAATAACAAAAGAAAATACGCAACCGTGTTTCCACATGTGAGAGCAATTGTGTACTACCAAATGCGTGCGGCGACCAAGGTCCAGATTACTCCGTTAGGTGCAATGCGAATAGGCCGAACTAGCTAGTGGCACCAAACAGCAGCTATGCCCCACAAGCACTATATATGCTAAACTTATTAATACCATATTAGAAGTTATATCTGTTTGGTTCTTGAAATAGTATGCTCTGATAGTAATTTATACCGACGTATCGTTTCGAATTTAGTATAATAGTATATATTTATAAGTATACACATATTAAATTATATGTATACCAAAATTAACTTACAATATTATTCCAAACATATAGTAGTACTATCAAATAAAACATATAATTCGATAAACCATATTATCAATTCCACCGACATGATTGATATTAATCGGTATTGGGCTAGTATTGACCGGTATGACAGGTATATACCTATCGAGGCTAATACGATATATAAAACTACTTGTACCAATTTAGATATCAAAATGTGTACCGATACTGACAACTATGATATATATACAGCAAACCCCACCGACAGATCAGTATTCCAAACCCCAAACCAACCAGATCAATCGATATCCCCACACAGGTGGTTACAACGTGCAGCCATGGCCCATGATACCGCGCCTACAGAGAGAGAGAGAGAGAGAGAGAGAGAGAGAGAGAGAGAGAGGGAGGGAGGGAGTGAGGGACGGGCATGGCGTCGTATACATACGCACTCATTGCTGGAAAGATACCCGCCGCGCGGTCGGCTCGGACGTGTAGTTCGGAGCTGTAGCATACATACGAGTATACGACGGGGGCGGAGCGTTTGACCCAGAGAGACTACCTACGCTGCTTCGTGGTCGTAGTAAGTAGGTACGTACAAACCCGTGTCTCGGACAGAGTCGACACGCATGCACATGGAGGTGCATGTACTGATCTGTGAATAGTATATTATACTACCTATACCGATTTTTTTTTACAAAAGTAACTTCATATAAAATAATTTACAAAAACAACCTTCTAGCCCATACCTCTCACACTAAAAAAATACGAAAGCAAGATTCCATGGTGTGGTAGTGCAGAAGCAAGCTCCCGTGGGAACACGGAAGCTTTGGTTCTGCGCAAGGCTAACGTGGCACATTGGCGAGCGAGCACGGGGAGATGAGCGTGCGCGAGGGCAACGAACGAACGCACAGGGGTGTGTGCGGCGCGAGGCGGGCAACGTGTGGGGCGGGGTGTGTAACGCACAGCGTGGGAGCATCGCCACTGCACTCCCCTAGCACGGGAGGTGTGGTTGGGGAGCCATTTTACTTAAATTATTTTATATGGGGGTTAGTTTTGTGAGAAAAAAATTGAGAGGGCTAATACAATGAACACTGTCATGTAAACAGTACCATCAACGTTGACATGATCATGACCATATGTCATAGGATTTTGATAATCATCACTGGGATATAATCAACTAAAAACATCCAATTTTTTTTTACCTTTGGATCTGCATCGGGATTCATGCTCTGGCAGACTTCTTCTCCGGCGAGGCTTAGGATCGGGGTTCACCGAGATTAGGGGTGGAATCGAGCCGAGCCGAGCTCGGCTCGACCGAGCTCACCAGTTTTCGAGCCGAGCCGAGCCCGGCTCGTTGCATACATCGAGCTCAATCTTGAGCTCGGCTCGGGCTCGCTCGAGCCTCGAGCCGGCTCACGAGCCGGCCTACAAGGGCACTGGCAAGGGCCCAAATGCCCTTCATTCTCACAAAAAACGAAGCTCCTCCATCCATTCTCACCGTTCTCAGGCTCCAGCCTCCTCTAGGGTTCGGTTAAGAAGCAATTTCATATTTATGGGACGCCTTTTTAAGCACAGATGGTTAGACTGCTCTTTCAGTTTATAAAACTGCAAACATGTAATCTGGAAAAAGAATACTCCGCTTACTTTTATCTGTGCAAAAGTAATCAGTAGACCCAATACAAGACATTTGAAGTACTAAGAAGAGTAAACTCAAAAAGTAAGGTAAGACAAGCATTGCTCATTAGATGTCTAGCATTGGGTATACTGATTCTTGTATTAATAATTCATACCTTATATAACTCAATGATCGCCGAGCCTAACGAGCCTAACGAGCTCATGGTGGCTCAGGCTCGGCTCGTTGGCCAAGCGAGCCAGGCGGTAGGCTCGGGCTCGGCTCGTTGGCCATGCGAGCCGAGCCGAGCCGCACCGAGCCGAGCCGAGCCCGAGCCGAGCCTCGAGCCTCGAGCTAAAATTCCACCCCTAACCGATATCCCAACCTTAGATTTTGAGGGGAGGTGAAGCGGCGATGGGCATGGCATCACGTCGTGATGAGCAAGTTAGGTGTTAAGGGGTGGCGGGAGGTGGTTGTCGGCGGCGATAAACTTGCATAGGTGAGAAAGGTGGCGGGGTGGCAGATAGATTGGCTCCACGACCGGAGAGTTGGAGGAAGGGAGCGTAGGTGATGACGGTGGAAGGGGTGACGGAGGTGCGTTGCCTACTCTAGCGCTGACGGAGCGCTAGCGGCTGTGAGAGTGGGCGACTGGGCGTTGAGGGAGGTGTGGGGAAGTGGGGTGGCATTGTGGCGGCTGGAATCTGAATGAGAAAGAGAGGGATGGTGGGAGGTCAGGGTTGATCAAACGGCTGCTGGGTTCCATCCAACGGTAGAAATTTCGTAAGCTTTTTAAGGAAGAAATCATCCGGCAGATTGTGTTGGAAACCACACTAATTCCCTGCTGCTAATTGTAATTCTTACCATACATAATCTTGCCTTGTATAGGCGCTATCACCATGTATAGAGGTGCCATACTTAGCTATAGCCATGTATAGAACTATTGCCTTGTACGTGGCTTATTGCCATGCATGTAATCTTCTATATATCAATCCATGGGCCAGGCCACCGCCGTCTTGGTCGCCCAGTTGGGGCGCGCCCTGGCGCAGCAGCTCGCCCGGGATTCTTGGCCCACGTCCTGGCGTACCACAGCAGGCATATGCCATGCACCTCGCGCCTGCGTTACCTGCACCGCCTGCAAGTTCTTCGCCGACAACAGGCTGGGATTCCGCCGGCCTCATCGCCGCTATGAACGCCATGTCTGTGCAACCACATGGCGAGTACAACGGCGAATGGGTAATGGACTCAGGTGCTTCCTCGCATATGTCATCCAACGCTGGTATACTCGCTTCACCTAAGCCTTTCCACTCTCCGCCTTTTGTTACCGTCGGCAATGGTTCTTCGTTACCTATTTCTTGTACTGGCCATACCACTCTTTCTACACCTAATCACACTTTTACTCTCAACAATGTCCTTATCGTTCCTAGTATTGTTAAAAATCTTTTTTCCGTTAGACAATTCACTCGTGATAACTCTTGTTTAATCGAATTTCACCCCTATGATTTCTCTATCAAGGATCTTCGCACCAAGACCGAGACTCTTCGCTGCAATAGTGGAGGAGATCTCTACACCATCCGGAACCCCAAGCATTCCGTCCAGACCAGCTTCATAGCATCATCCTCCACAGATCTCTGGCATCGTCGACTCGGCCACCCTAGTCATACCAATTTATCTTCTATTCCCCAGCTTAAGCACTGTAATAAATCTAGCTCCACTCTTTGTCATGCCTGCCAATTGGGTAAACATGTTTGGTTGCCTTTTAGTCGTTCTACCTCCCTTATTCGACATCCCTTTGAATTGTTACATTGTGATTTATGGACCTCTCCTGTCTCTAGTTTATCAGGTTTTCTATATTACCTAGTTATTCTAGATGACTACACCCATTTTGTTTGGACTTTTCCTCTCCTTCATAAAAGCGATGTTTTTGACACTCTTCGCAAATTTTTCCCTTACGCACGTACTCAATTCAACCATACCATTCGTGCCATACAAGCTGATAACGGAGGCGAATTCGTTAATCCCCGCATTTCTGAACTTCTCAATTCCCATGGCACCCTCCTACGCCTCTCTTGTCCACATACCTCACCACAAAACGGGAAAGCCGAACGAGCCATCCGCACCATAACCAATATAATCCGCACCCTTCTCATTCAAGCCAGCATGCCTTCGTCCTTTTGGGCTGAAGCTCTCGCCACCGCTACCTACCTACTCAACCGACGACCCACAACAGCCCTAAACTCCACTCCTTTTCAATATCTCTACAAAAAAACCTCCTACCTATGATCACCTTCGTGTTTTTGGGTGTCTTTGTTATCCAAATACTTCGGCCACCGCTCGCCACAAATTAGCACCTCGTTCCGTGGCCTGCATTTTTCTCGGGTACCCTAGTTCTCACAAAGGATATCGCTGTTATGACCCCACTACCCGCAAGATTATTCTCTCCCGCCATGTCGTTTTTCATGAGACCACTTTTCCCTTTGCGAGTATACCACCACGGATGTCTACTGCTGCACTTGATTTCTTGCAGGATTTCTCTGCCATGCAGCCTCCAATCATGTGGGTTCCTGTGGCGCCGTCGACACTTGTCCCTGTGCGTCATCCGGTAAGCGTGCCAAACACGCCACGTCTCGACACCCGGCGCAACTCCCTTGACTCGGCCTCCCTCGACCCATTTAGCGGACCGGCCGTCCCACTGAGCTCGCCCGCCGGGGCGCAGGCCGTCCTCCCAGGCTCGCCAGCTGGGCTAGGTGCGTAGGATACTTCAACAAGCACGCCCCCATGCCAGATTGCAGTGACGCCTTCTCCTATGCCTCGACTTGCTCCAGGACCGCACCAGATGGTTACCAGGGCGAAAGTCGGCATCACCAAACCCATCACCAGGTTGAATTTATCTGCTGTCACCACTACACTTTCTCCAATTCCCAAGTCATACAAATCTGCACTCCAAGATCCCAACTGGTTGACTGCCATGCAAGATGAATATGCAGCTCTCATGCAAAATCAAACCTGGTCTTTGGTTCCTCGACCACCTGGCGCAAATGTGATTTCTGGTAAATGGGTCTATAAACACAAGTTTCATGCCGATGGTCATCTAGCTCGCTATAAAGCCCGTTGGGTCGTTCGTGGCTATTCTCAACAAGCCGGTATTGATTTCGATGAGACTTTTAGCCCTGTGGTGAAACCTACTACTATTCGGACTGTTCTTAGTCTTGCAGTTTCACGCTCTTGGCCCGTTCGTCAGTTGGATGTCAAGAATGCTTTTCTCCATGGGAATCTCGCTGAGACAGTTTATTGTGAACAACCTTCAGGATTTGTTGATCCTTCCCGCCCATCTCATGTTTGTCGTCTGCAGCGTTCTCTCTACGGCCTCAAGCAAGCACCTCGTGCCTGGTACCAGCGGTTTGTTCAGTACGTGGGAACTATCGGCTTTACTGCTTCCCGCTCTGACACCTCTCTTTTTGTCTATCACCGTGGTGCCGCTACTGCATATCTACTACTATATGTTGATGATATTATCCTCACTGCCTCCTCGACGGATCTTCTTCAGGACATCACCACGTCTCTCAATCGCGAATTTTCCATGACTGACCTCGGTGATCTTCATTTTTTTCTCGGCATTTCAGTCACTCGCACTTCCCAAGGGATGTTTCTTTCTCAACAAAAGTATGCCCGTGAGCTTCTCCATCGTGCCGGGATGGCTGATTGCAAGCCGTGTCTTACTCCAGTTGACACCCGTGCCAAATTGTCAGCCAACGAGGGTGCTCCAGTTGCTGATCCGTCCGAGTTTCGGAGTCTCGCCGGTGCCTTGCAATACCTCACTCTCACACGGCCTGATATTGCTTACGTTGTCCAGCAGATTTGCCTCTACATGCATGATCCAAGAGAACCTCATTTTCAGTACCTCAAGCGTGTTCTTCGGTATATCCAAGGTACCTAAGCTTATGGTCTCACATTGCACTCCACTCCCTCGTCATCCTTGATAGCTTATTCAGATGCGGATTGGGCTGGTTGCCCGGATAGTCAGCGCTCTACCTCGGGGTTTTGTGTCTTCCTCGGTGACAACCTGATCTCATGGTCCTCCAAGTGCCAGGCTACTGTTTCACGCTCTAGTGCGGAGGCTGAATATCGTGCCGTTGCACACACCGTGGCTGAATGTTGTTGGCTACGTCAGCTTTTTCAGGAACTTCACTCTCCTCTCTCCTCCACCATAGTTGTCTATTGCGACAATGTTAGCGCTATCTACATGTCATTTAATCCGGTTCAACACAAGCGCACTAAGCACATTGAGATTGATATTCATTTTGTTCGGGAGAAGGTCACTCTCGGCGAAGTCCGAGTTCTTCATGTGCCGTCATCGCATCAATTCGCTGATATCATGACCAAGGGCTTCTCTTTACCTCTGTTTAATGATTTCCGCTCCAGTCTTCATGTTAGTGCGCCGCACCATACGACTGCGGGGGGTGTTGGAAACCACACTAATTCCCTGCTGCTAATTGTAATTCTTACCATACATAGTCTTGCCTTGTATAGGCGCTATCACCATGTATAGAGGTGCCATACTTAGCTATAGCCATGTATAGAACTATTGCCTTGTACGTGGCTTATTGCCATGCATGTAATCTTCTATATATTAATGGAATGCTCAACGCCAGGATGTGTGGCGATTCCTCACATCTTCTTTCAGATTGCTACAGTATCATACATAAAACTATGGCATTGCTGACTGTGCTTTCCGCTTTGTGCATGTGCTAATTGATCGATGCCGTCATGCCGCCCCCCACAAAAAAGGGCAGGGCAACTGCAGGTCACTAGTTTAAATTACACAACCCCTCGTCTATTTCTCACACACCACTTGTTGAGACTGGTTACAGTGTTACACACCAGAGAAAGAGAGAGAGAGAGAGAGAGAGAGAGAGAGAGAGAGAGAGGCCATGGCGAGCGAGTGCAGTGGTGGCTGCAAGGAGCACGCGGAGAACGGCGGCGGATTCTTCAAGATGCCGGAGATCAAGTACAGCAAGCTCTTCATCAATGGGAGCTTCGTCGACGCCGTCTCCGGTACGTACGTACATATACGCGCACCGTGTATAAACTCATGAACATCTGCCTCGCTTCTTCCTTCTCTCCTCTCTTGTGTACTGTATACAGTCTCGATCGATCATCTGAAGTACGCATGCAAGGTTCGCCTTGCTAAGAAAATGGATGTTGAACATTCCATGAAATTCCTTATAGCATCTCCACGAGAGGATCCTAAAAATGAGCCTTAAATTTTAATTTAGGACCCCAACTAATTAGATTTAGGGCTCCAATAAAATATTCACTCCAGCAATTAGGCTCTAAAACTCAATAAAGATAGGACTCAATCACAGAGTTGCTAAACATAGCTACTCTCTTAGGGGCCCTAAAACAATTTGATAAATTTTAACAATTTAGGGTCTTTGCTGGAGTTGATCGTTTTCCCTAAAAACCCTATAATTCAAGTTAGGGTCATATTTAGAGTCTCTTTTGGAGATGCTCTTACTAGTAGTGGTTAAGGCGCATTTACTGGTTACCACTCGCTAATTAAAGTGCGCGGTTTACTTCTGTTTTAACCTCGCTTTTGATAGTACAACGGCTCTGGTAATTAAGTTGAAGGCAACATTTTTTTTAGGACAGTTTCTGGCTTTCAGCCTCATGTTCACAAATCGCAATTCAACTCACAGTTCTTCGATCAGAAACACGGGGTGTTCACGACCTTATCTGGCCTGCAAGCTAACAGTACCCGTTAGTGTTTGTTTTTCACCAAACAAAGCGGAATCTTTAGTAAACTTTCCGTAGGTTCACTGAATCCAGACACTAGGTAATTGGAGTCCTAAATTTTCATAAACACTCCATGACAGATGGGTCAGGGGCACATTCAGCTGTTGCGGAATAATTGATGGTTTGCTCTGAAGTTTATATGTTGATCATTTTCTCCATAATATCTTATTGACATGTGGATCCTATGATCATATATCAGTGAGACACACGAGACAAATAATCAATTACACATAAACTTCTAACCAAATAATCAAATGCCCCGCTGTATGCATGCATGCCTGCATCGAACTCACAGTCGTTTACATGAACTAGCTAGTGGAGCCCACTGCCAGAGAGAAAAGGTTGCACTCTCCGCCGTACGTGGCCCAGTAATAAAAGAGAGGGCCGCTTCGGTAGTGGGTAGCAAGTAGCAACTCAGCAGACAAAGGCCCCGTTCGTTTGATTTACGAGCGACACGCTTAAAAAAGCGGATTATTTGCGAACAGGAGGATTACGGACAGCTTCTGCGAGAATCGAAGTTGTTTTATGAATAGAATCGAATCATGCGAAACCTGATTCTCTGATTCTTGCTGATTCTTGCCAGCTCGGTCCGAAACCTAGAAGTCATAGTTAACTCGGCCTGATTCTCCCATAATCAGAAGCAGCTTCTCCCATAATCCAGAATCCATAATCCAGAAGCTGAAACGAACTGGGCCAAAACCTTAGTGCATTGGCAGACTGCAGGGCTAGCTGCATGCCCTCGCCATGTTTCCACCGCCGCGTGTCTCCCGTTCGTCTGCATGTGTGCGATATATATTGTCAAATGGAGTATACTAGTTCGTGTCCTCTGCTCGAGGTCTGAGCCTCTGACGCATGTGCATGCGGCTTCTTGTTTGTACGAGCATGCATTCCTTAATTTTTAGATCGATGCGATGATCCGTCTGAAGATCGCCAAATGGCAGACGGGTGCTCTCTTTTTCTTTTTCTTTTCTGACATGCTTGATTTTGAGATCAGCTGTTTGTATTTTTCAGTACATGCTTGATTTTGAGATTAAAGGGCCTGTAGTATGTGTAAAACTTGCAGTCTTTACTCTTTAGCTTAAAATAAGATTTGGCACTGCCAATTTTTCCTGCCATTATTATGTGCGTAGAATCATTCCTTTTTTTAAATAAAAAAATCATGTACGTAAAGTACGGGATGCATTTTCTCTTGGAAAGAAAGAAAAATACTCGTAGTACAGAAAGTTATGACCTGACAGATGTTCGGCTGTTTTTTTTCCCAACTCTTGCGTGTTAGGCAATGCCGTAGAGAAGGGAATATGACTTGGTTGAAAACTGGAGTACTTTGATGTCCTCTCTCATCAAGTCTGCAGGACAATTAGTTACAGGAAAAATAAAGGTCCCTAGGACAAGCTTGTGCAGTTAGGGCATTACAATAATATAGGCAGCAGTTATCTTAACTATTATAAAAATAAGTTGATGGTGATGGTGGGTCTGCAGCGATTCTTGGTAGAGCATTAGGGGCCAAGGCGATGGAGTGAGTCACTATTGCCTTGCTAACCTATAGCTGTAAATCTGTAGGACAACTCAATATAGATGATTTGATTTATTTACTAGCTTACAAAGATATGTTTTGATTGATATGTGTGTTATAGAAAATTGATTTATTGTATGGTTTAGGATCCTGCATTATAATTATGTATTATTCTCTTTTGAAATTCCGTTGCAACGCACGGGCATCTTACTAGTCTATAATACATCTCTATATTATCTACGGATAGCATTAAAAACAATTTATCCAGTAGATCATCTATATAGTTATCTACAATGGTTGCTTATCAAATTTACCGACTGTCTCTACAATGGTACATAAAATATAAAGCCATCTGTAAGACCGTTTATTAAATAGTAGATAACAGCTTTCTCTCTCTTCTTATCTCTCCTCTACATCACCTAAAATCCTACATGTGAGACCCCTCCTTTTATGCTACAATGCAATATAAAAAAAGTTCTATAGTGCATACTATGCTAGTCCCATGATCAGTAGCTAGCACACACTAATATAATTTGAAAACACAACCAAAAATAAGTTGCATAATTTATTACAATAGAAATTCTATTACATAATTTTTACATAACAAAAGTAAAGCAACAGTGGAAAACTTTTATCTTGTTGTATACCATCTAAGCCCAAGTTTCATAGGCAACAAACAAGGTGAAATATTAGAAAGAACCGTCTTTATTAAATCCAAAATCTGCGTTAAAGAAAGCGTCTTCTGGAATATTTATTTCTTCACTCAAAAACAACGATTATGCCAGTTGAGTACAAAAGTACTCGCAAGACTTTTACAAAGCCTAAATATATGCAAGCTGAATCAATGGAAAGGTTACTACGATTATTTCGCATAAAGCTGAATTTAAGTTGTAAGTGCTGAATAGTAAATTGAAAGCGTAAATAAAATAAAAATAATTTGGCGAGTAATTAAATTAACAAGTAATGAGTAAAAGAAATGTAAGCGTCGACTCACAGTCCTTCGTGAGCAATAAAAAGTTTAATGCCATCACATGGCAACAAATAAATAACCATAAAGAAAGTTTGCAAAGCATTTATTCCAGCCCATCCATCCCGTTTTATGAAAATAGAAAACATCTAATTAGTGTCAGTTCTCTAAGTTATCCATAACTGTGGATATGGCTAATCAACTAGTTTTACACTCTGCAGAGGTGTACTGCTTTACCCATAAGGAATGATCATCTTTTTTGCAAAGCTTAATTAACACATTTCCTTTGGTGTGTCGCAAAAAGATTATACAAAACCGTTACATTATTTAAACCTAGCTTTACACCAACCCGGTGACGTTAAACGCTTGTTATGGTAGAAACAAGCAATCGTATGAAACATAATAATCTTTTGAGCTCAATAAACAACCGTTTCTCCTTATAGCCAGGCGTACACCATTGCACCGATATACATTTACCCACAAGTCTATGTGGAAGCTCCTTACAAACAAACCTACCCGGAATGTTTGTGCTACTCCAGCCTACCAATGTGCAAAACCAACTTGATAGGTTAAGGCCATCCCATACCAGCCCTCATGGTTGTACGGTTATTACTTGGATCATGCAACACTATATTCGGTCCTTGATTTGATTTGGGAGATAAATCTCCTCCTATCTAAGTACATGTTAAATGTACATCCAGCTATTACCAATAATCATCCATGTCAAAATCATAGTTTTATTTCTATTTTTACTAAAATATCAGTATCATTTATTGTCATAATCAACCTTTTAAAATTTCAAAAAGAAGTGTGTGTGCGCGCGCGTATCTGCATATTTCAACAGTATCATCTAAAGCAGTGCTAAGCATATGCAAATACTTAAATCAAGTATATCCGGTCTATAATTTTTATTCATCCACTAGGGTTGTCAAGGATCACACTCCAATATGGTTTAAGGGCTTTGGTTCGTGAGGGTGTGTAGATGCTCTGGTCACAAAGAATTGAAGGGAGGAGCTGAGTGGAAGGAGTTCAGTCGAGCTCCAGTGATGGCAGAAGTTCGGTCGATCGGGGAGAAGAAAGGAGCATGTGCTCGGCTCAAGGAAAAATGGGGCTAGCTGTGAGGTTATGGAGCACTAGGTAGACGAATCCTCGAGCTCTCCCAATGACACAGCACTAAGAAAGATATGGGCACTCGGTCAAGTAGAAGAAGCATGTCAGGTGCGCGCACCGACCTCGGGCTGTGATATTGCAGCGAGAAGAGATAAAACAGAGGCAGTGGCAGCGATATTTTTCGGCCGGAGAGAGAACAGAGAGGAAGAACGAAGGTGAGGCGAGGAAGATGGCATGTGGGGTCCTCGGGCCCACGTGGAAGTGAGAGGAAGATATAGAAGGGGGTGAGTCAGTGACAGATGGGTCCAGTCGAGAAGCGGGGCCATCTAGTAGTGACTGGACGTCACGAGGCCGGTCAGTTGGTGTAATTAAGGCGGGGCTCACATGTAAGTTCAATAAGAAATCCAATGTAGACCTTCTTCTCGACAATTATACAAATTTGGGATAAATAATAAATTTAGTTATTAATTTTTACAAATTTTACCAGATAAGGGTAAAGGTATGAATATCACATGGTAAAAGTTTCAACATCGGTAGAGGTCTAGAGAATTATACAAAAATCTTTTACTGTTCTTGTCAGAGTCAAGCTGATATTATTTTTGATCTTTTCTTTATTAAATGGTTTCACACTAATTTTGACTAGCCAAAACGTGGTTCCTGTGTATTATAAGGATATTTACAGCATTTTTGATATTTTTCTAATATTTTTACCTTTTTATCTTTTACTATTATCCTCTTTTAAATTTCCTAATTTCAATTATTCTTCAACAAACAATTCACCAAAAGAGATTTAAAATCATAAAAATCAATAATAAATCAAATGCATAATTTAATATTGTATTTTGAGAGGTGCTTCTATGCTCTTCCTTTTAAAAGTTGCACAAATATTAAAGCATGAATGAAGGGTAGATGGTGATTACTTACCCCTTCGTTTGCTTTAAGATTTGTGCAACTTGTATTAGGAGAGAAAGCATAGAAGCACCTTTGTTGTATTTTTACTTTTTATTAAATTTTAAAATGTTACGCTGCGTGATATATTTTACAGACAGCTAATATGTACCAATATAAGAGCATCTCCAAGAAGGCTCTCCAAATTTCACTCTCCAAAAGTCCTATTTGGAGAGCTCTCCAAAAATTTGACTCCCTATATCTCCTTCCTCTCCAACAGCACTCTCTATATCACACTCTCTATTTTATCTCCCTTCTATTTTAATCATATTCCATAACCGCCATAACAGTTATTGTAACCACCACGCTGCAACGGTTATTTTTCAACGTTGAAATTCGACAATAAGAGAGACACCAACCCACTGATAAGACATCAAAGCATTCTGAACATGACATAACTATTATTATAAATATAGTGGAGCCATTAATTGCAGCAAAGATTAGCTTCTATTATCATGAGAAACATTGTGAATGCTTAACCAAACATCCTTCCCAACTTGCCTAGAACATCAGCAAATCCTCTACAAGATCCGCTCATCTTAGCTATTAAATCATGTCTGTTGTCTTATCATAAGGAACACCTGGCCCGCTCGATTCTAACTTCTAACTGAACCAAGCAAGCTAGTATATTGAGAAATTTAGAAATTTATGTTCAGAAATTTAGAATAACTTCATGTTCCTTGTCAAGGAGCCATCCCAAAGTAAAGCTCTCATATACGTGTTCCTATGATCACCAAGCAAGCTAGTATATTGATAAAAGGAGACAGCCTAGCTCGGTTCCTAAATGATCACGAATATCCTCGGAAAAAGAGTGATAACAAGATGTAGATGCACCACATAGATGTAGAATCCTAGTACTAGAGCAAAGCTCAAGCAAGAATTATGAGACCTAATCGATTCACCAGGCACGAAACACCCAGTGCAGTAACTAATTAGTGCCAACTAATAGAAACATGCAGCAAGGAATAAATTTAGCAACAGGTGAAGCAAGCAAGATGCAAAATTGTACTAGGAATCCTCAAGCACATCCAAGACATCTAGTGATTTGATTTCACAGGCACATCGAAGTTACCAAGACATCTAGTGATTTGATTTCACAGGCACATCCAAGTTACCAAGACATCTAGTGATTTGATCTCACAAGCACGAGTGATTAGCCACCAACTGTTTGCAACAAGGCACTCAAAAGAAGCAAAAAGGGCGATATAAACTTGTAGGGTTCGTTCGCAGATCTAAGTTAACCCAGGAAGGATCAAGCAAGTGACGCTAGCCAACAACAACAACCTCCTCCTTATACATCAAAACCATCTGATCAGATCTGAGCCGAGGAAAGACGGAATGGAATCGGCCAGGTTGGGGAACAGGTGGCGGCGGCGCGGGAGCGGTAGAGCTTGCCGAAGACGTGGAGCGGTGGCCAAGCCGATGAAGCAGAGCGACATAGCGAGCACCATGGTGGGCAAGAGCGCGCAGCGGCGCCTCGTCGGTGTAAGCGAAGCATGTTGCTCCGCGCCGCCGGAGAAGCTCCGCCCGCCGGCTGCGGAGAGTGCGGCGGCGGCGCATGCTGGCCGGCCCGTGCTGGGGCCCACCTGATGGCCGGCGGGAGCCGCCCGCGTCGGCGACGGAGGATTGGGGCGTGAGGAGGAGCGAGCCATGGCTGCCTTGGCGTCGGGGTCGTTTGCGCGTGCGGAGAAGTCCGTCCGGCCGCGCGAATGGAGGAGCCGTTGTGCGGAGCGAAATAGCGAGCGGAGAGAGAATCGCCAAATGTAGCGAGTCTCTCTCCGCTCGCTACATTTGCAGAACGGTTTGGAGATTCTGTTGGAGCTCCGTTTTCCCACCTGCTATCCAAAATTTGGAGATAGAGAGCTGTTTGGAGATTCTTTTGGAGATGCTCTAACTGCCCTTAGTTCGGCTGTCTATATCAAAGTGCAGCCGCTGCTGGTGACGAGTTGTGCGATGAAATGACGACGTCGACGGTCCTGTGCTACGTACGCTACGATGTTCATGACATTAATTACGACATGGGCCAAGCTCACAGGTCCCTCTCCTTCTAGAAGCGAATGCTACGTTCGTGTCTCTGCCATCTCGCTCCCGCGCTCCAGGGAAGTTTTTGCTCGGCCGGCACGCGCAGAGCTTTCTTGTAGAAATTTTGGCACACCACCTACCTTTCATGTACAGCTACTGCTGATCAGCAACCAAACAAATTAAGTAGTACATGGGCCAGGAGGATCTTTCTGTTTTGATCATCGCTTGTGGAGTGCGAAATAATCCTGGGGCCGGGTGTCTGGGTGTGGCCGTGTGGGTGATATCTTTTGAGAATTTTAGGATTAATTCCCCTGTTAAGTTAATCTTGTTAAGTCAAATTTAGTTTAGCTTATGTTTCTATCGCTGCATGTGTTTACATGTTCCACCTAGCTGTGTTTACGTACATGTTCTAGCTAGATGTGTGTATCTTGCAACTTGCAAGTAAGTTTGTTAGAGGATGACCGCTTCCTGTGGGAGCATTGCATAATATGCAGATCGAGGTAGCACTCACCGCTAGTTAAGGATTGCACTACTGATGTTTACATATATAGTTGCCTCACATAATAATATACACGAGAAGTCGAGAACAGTTAGAGCGCCGACAAAGTGTTTACTGTTCACCTTCTTCCGAACGAGTGGGTGTGTTTGTCCACATAGCATGAGTTCTTCCCAACATCTGGTATCAGTGGGGGTGAAAACGGATCGGATACGGATATTGCTCTTTTCGTATCTCAGCCAATATTTCTGTCGACGATTGGAGAACGGGCTCCCGTCGAGCTTACTTGTTGAATGGGGGATCAACAGAGCCCCGTCGCACGGATCGAAGAGGGCGTTCGAGCGACGCGAGGTCGGGAGAAGGAGGCCGGAAAAAAGGGGGGACGCGGTGTTTTTTATCCTGGTTCGGGCCTCTCACCGCCGAGATAATGACCCTACTCCAGTGTATTGTGTTCTATCTTTCGTGTGCCCTCTCCTATTCTGAGATCTTGAGGGTTTAAATACTATGACTAGAGATGCGAAAAAGTAATCGCCTCCGGATCACGCTTATGCATCCATATCCGTGATGCTGCCCTTGATTCCGCGTTATTTGAATTTGGGTATGATTTCCCTTGATCTCCGGTGATTGGTTGCCTCCTTCCTTCCTCGCGGCCTTCATTGAGCCCTCCGACCAAGACACCCGAGCAGGTCGTGGCCTCCACGAGCATGCTTGCTCGTGGGGTGTGTTTGGTGCTTCGCGAACGGAGGCGCAAACGCGTATGCTCGGAGGAGAAGGAGGGATGCTCGCTTCGTTCTCCCGAGCATCTTCCCTTAGTGCCGCTTTGGTCGGGCGGGTTTAGCTTTTCACGGGGTACCGTGGTCTTTTGCCAGATAGCCAATCCTCGACGGCTAGCCCCGAGGTTCAAGTGGGGAACCCTCGGGCTTCCCTTGAGCCTAAGAAGACTTGAGGGGATTGAATTTCCTTTGGTCGTGGCTCACGACCATTTTACGTCGGGAGGCGAGCTTCTTTACCCGCCGCGTGCTTGCTCTGTGGGGCGCGTCGTTGGTTGTTCTGCGGTTCCTTCTCAGAAGCCTCCTGTAACGGTACGGTAGTTTCTCGGGAAGCGGCGCTTTTTCCGGCCAGGTTTTGATGAGCTATAGGCCGCGATTTTCTATCCCGACTATACACTATCCAGTTAACACTTTCTACCGGGAGAGGTCGGAGTACCATTGCGTCTCTATGCTCGTCTTCGCGAAAAATCTTCCAAGAGCCCTAGCGCCCAAGAACCCTTTTCGCTCTCCTTCCTTCTTCGGCCATGGCGCGTTCAAGGTTAGCCGATGACCGAAGGAGGCTCCAGTGCTCACGGACGAGGGGTACGTCGACCAGGCTCGGGTCGAGTGCCGAGGATGATGCGGCGCCGCACCGCGGAGACGGAGATCGTCTCCTGCGAGTTGTACGCCATCAACGGGCTTAAATCGCCCGAGAGCGACTTCCTCGCCTCCGTGCTTGCCTTACTGCGGGTGCGAGATCTCTCATCTCCACCCCAACTCCATCCTTTCCTCGCAATCTTCTCCCACCTTTGCGAGGCTTACGTGGGTGTAATGCCCACGGCTAGCCTCTTCTTTCACTTCTATTCCCTTCCGCACCGTCGGGATGGTTCCGCTGCGTTTATCTTCGCCTTGCCCAACCGACCATACGAGTACCCTTCGTTGCTCACGAAGGACTCGGTGTCGGGTTGGGCCGACCTCTGTTCTACCGGAAGAAGGCGGAGGGTCCCGATTGGTCTACATCGGGAGGACGCTCCGCCCTCGAGACGGCGCGCGCCGTGCAACCGAGGAAGAGCGGGTGCTCGGGGCGATCGGTGAGCTTGCCCAGATGGGGCTCACCGGTCGGGATATCGCCGGGACTTTACCTTCAACCGGTGTCCCCGAGGCGCCGCGAGCATCCCTTCTTCGAGGTGACCGGGTGGCACGACTTCACCCGCGAGGACAACGCAGTATGTTCTGGACCTCTTTCCCGAGCATCGCCGCTACAGTGATCGGCGCTATGCATCCGTATATGCCTTTTGTCTTAGTCTTCGGTTGTGACGCAGCTCGAGGACGGATTTGGAGTTGACGATAAGTCGCCGAGATGTTCGGCGCCAGAAGGAGAAGGAGCCGACGCCCAATCGTCGAGTCCCCAAGAATATTTTTTGACCAGCGGCCGCGATAAGTACATTTTCCACTTCCGCTCGAGGGCATGTTTTCCGAGCTCATTCCTCCCGATTTACATTGGCGGGAGAAGGTCGCCCTTGAGCTTGCGGTGTCGAGAGCTGCAGCGCCAAGCCGACACCCGCCAGGGGTTCCGTAGAAGAGGGCGGCGGGTCGAGGTCGCCGAGCATCCGCCTCGCCTCCCCGCGCCAAGCGGTCGAGGCGCCGAGCCGACCAGGACCCTACCCCGCACCTTGAGTACGCCGACCGCCAGAGGAGAATGGCGAACTCCGCATTTGGTTCGATGACTTCAAACGGAGGAAGCCGGAGTGATGAGCCGATCGGAGCGGCTCGCCGAAGCGGCGAGGAAGGCCGAGGAGGATGCCAGGTCTCTCCCGGACCAAGGAGGCGGTGGAGGCGAGATCAAGGCCCTCGGGACCAGCTCACTCGGGTGGTTGATGCCCCAGGAGGAGGAAGAAGAGGAGGAGGCCGCCTATGCTCTGGTTAGAAGGAGCGGGAGGTCGACCTCTCAAACCGCCTCGGCCAGCTGGAAGAGGTCGACATGGACGATGTCGACCGGGCGATGGCACGCGCCAATGACGCCGCATGAAGGAGCGCGGCCGTGGTCGTGGCCGAGGCCTACGAGGCCGCTGCAGGCGGTCGCCCGTGGCCCGGCGAGGAGGCCGAGGAGGATGGCGCCGCTCGCGGCGTAAATACGTTCTTCATTCTCTTATTCCGCTCTTGTCTTGCGACTTTCTTGGGCTAACCCACCCTGTTTGGCGTGGGCGTGATAGCTCGGATGTCGTTTGGACTTCCGCCAGATGGTGAGGAGATTATCAACTCCTTGATGGGCGTCGAGCTCGACCGCGTCGTCGGCCGGTGATGGCGAGGCAGAGGAGGCCGGTGCTAACCGGACTCGGTGGAGCCCGAGCTTCTTCGGCGGGACCGCGCTCCTTCGGCCGTGGAGCCTATCGGCCAGCGGAGGAGCAGGAGCCGCAGGGGCGAGGACCAAGACGCCTTGGCCTTGGCCCTTGCGAAGAGATGGCTCGGCGAGGCTCAAGCGCCGAGCCGGGGAAGGGAGCTGGTCGCTCCCGACCATGACCCTTGGCCATGAGCCAAGGAGAGGAGGAGGAGGAGGTCGTCCCGGCCTAACTCCTTTGGTCAGAGGCACCAGGCGCCCCGGCCACGGAGGTGCAAGGGGCGGAGGTGATCGTATGATCAATCGCCTCGTGCGGAGCATCGGTCGCCTCCGACTATGGAGGGACAAGAAGCGGAGGTGATCGCCCTCGATCCAATGCCTTGGTCGGAGAGCATTGGTCGCCTCATTGAAGAGGAACAGGAGGCGGAGGTGGTTGCTAACGACCAATCGCCTCGGTAGCGAGCATGGAGTGGCGGCGCTCGTGGTTGGCGTCTGACCCCGAGCGTGATGGCCGACTCATGGGAAAGCGACCACGAGCCGCTTCTTTGTGGGCGAGGATCGGCAGGCGACCGGGTTGATCGAAGGTGGTGACGCCGTTGCTCTCACAGGAGCACCGGTGCTCAGGAGGAGCAAGACCTTGACGCCGCCGGATGACTTGGTCAATCCCTTCTTTCGGCCGGCGTGACCGCCACGCCAGGACAAGTCGGTCAGGGCTCTTACGTAAGTTTCCATGTTTCTTCTTTTTCGCTGCGAGCGATCTTCCGGGAGTCTGCTCGGCTCTTTCCCTTCTCCTTTCTCTTTCTGCCAGAAGTTTGCCGCGAAGGCTATGGAGGATATCAATGCCACCTCGGTCTCAAGCAGAAGAAATCGGTCGTACCACCATGAGCAAGACGCCAAGATCGCCGATCTTGAGCGTCCGTCTCCGAGGTGCGCGAGGCCGACTGAAGCCGGTGGAATCGGCGAGGAGCCTCATCGCCGGGCTCGGGACCAGCTCTTCCAGAGCGAGAGGCGAAGAGCACTTCAGAGCGTAGTGCGCCGAGCTTGACGAAGAAGTGGTGAAGCTTCGCAGACCTTGGCCCGAGCTTCGGAGCGCGAGGAAGCCAGCTCAAGGAGGCGCGGCGCCTCGGAAAGCGCTTGGCCGAAGGTCGCGACAACGGCTGAAGGTCTGGACCTAGAGGCGAGGTCGACTCCATAAGGGCAGGCTCGCTGCCCTCCAGGCGGTCGTAGGACTTAGCTCTTTCTTTTATTTTTATCTTGTGTAAAACCTGTAAAAAAACAACGTTTTGGATTAAATGAGCATATTCGCAGGAGTTTGGTCCTTGCCTGCTTTTTTTTTTTGCTTGAACTGCTTCGGCATATGCCCGTATGATCCGGTTACTGCAGAAAAGAAAGCAAGTTCCTGCATGGAGCGTAGATACGAGCAAAGAAAATAAGTTCTGCGTAGATCAAATATCATAGACACGAGCAAAGGATCCTTGGTAAGGAGGGGCGGAACGTTCCTATCATACGTAGCCCCTGCCATGGACAAAGGTCGTGTCCTCACTATTGCGAGCACGAGTTTGTTCATGGGAGTTTTTAAGGGTCGCTTTGGTCGTAACGATTTTTGAATTACTCGAATAGATCGGTTGTGTTTGAGTGAGCTGTGAGCCGCAGAGCGAGGCAGCTTTAAACCAACAATACGTAGAGCCACCATACAGAGTGGTCACCGAGCAGGGCTTAGAGTGGATGCTCGCGCCCGAGCCATGCATCTGAAGAGCTCTTGTGGAAAGTGGGCGATTGGCGAGCATCGGCCGGGGGCTAAGGGAGATGGCGCACATACTTGTTGGATAAGTTAAATGCGTAGTCTTTGGTGAAGCGGCGATGCTCGTTCGACAAAGCGAGGACGAAACTTCGAGAAAGAGGAAAATGATTTATTGGAAAAGAACGCAAGGGGCGCGAGATAGGAGTACTCGTCTAAACGTAGAATTCTGTGATTGATCGATGTTCCAGTCTTTGGTGAGCTCCGACCATCCGGCATCGCGAGGCGAACAGCCCGGGCGCTGTAGACATGACCGTGTAGGGTCCTTCCCACCTTGGGGTCGACTTGTTGGCCTTCGACAGGTCTTGAACTCTTCGTAAGACCATGTCGCCGACTTGTAGGAGCCCTAGGTCGGATCGCCTTGGCTGCATGCCTACGAAGAACTTGTAGGTAAATTGCAGGCCGAGCAACGCCCGGATTCGCGTGTCGCCGGCGAGGTCCAGGTCGACGAGGCGCTCAACCTCTTGATCGATGGAATCGATCGATTGCACCCTTGGGGAACCAGACGATTTCGGCAGCGAGAATGGCCTCCGCACCGTAGAAGAGAGATGGTATGGTTTGTAGGGCATATCTTAGGTTGGCGGGTTTTGCGAGCATGGGCGGCATGCTCGGCGGTCGTTACGATTGCCCGCGTCCGTCAAGGCCGTCGGCCGAGTAACCCAATCGGAAGGCTTTGCTCACAAGCGTTACGAAGAGCGAATGAGCTCCGCACATTCCTTCGTGGATATCACGAAGAAGGTATCGCCTTCCTCCTGGGAGACGCATTTGGAAAGGATTCCTAATGCGCCTTTCCTGTATAGGTCGCCGATCGATCTGTCTTGAGAAGATCGCCTTGTTAGCCAGGAACGCTCGGCTTCTTCCTCGGGCAATGTCCCATGCGCAAGGTATTGGATGAATGGCGTCATCCAATTTGCGCTTTGCTCGAGGAATGAGACCCTACCGCGGTCTCTGGTGCCTCCTCTTGAGAGGAATGGAGGGCTTATGTAGGTGCTCGACGAGCACCCACGAGCGGCGGTTTGGGAGGAACCGACCTTAGACATTTGGTCGGCCAGGGAATTATCCTTCACGGGGATGTAGATTACTTGAAATTCTTGAAGTATTTCTCCATCTTCCTTACTTCGCCGGTCTGGCGCCATTGAGGTATCGAACAACGATACTCCTTGTTGACACAGTTCACGACCAGCGTGAATCGCCCTTCCGCGGTGAGCCGTTGGACTCCTAGCGATTTGCATGCGAAGTCCGGCCAAAAGGCCTTCGTACTCCGCCGCGTTGTTAGTCGCAGCGAAATGTAGTTGGATGGCGATCTTTAGTCGCTTCTCCGTCGGGGAGACCAAGATGACGCCTTGACCAGGCGCTCGTATGCTCGGGATCCGTCAAAATACAAGGTCCAGGAGTTTCCTCGAATCATTGGTCCGGCCGGTGGTGGTGCCGGAGCCGACCGATTCGCCACGAAATCAGCCAGGACTTGTGATTTTATCGCCGTGCGGTGAGAATACCGGCTCGAACTTCGGCAAGTTCCATTGCCCACTTGGCTATCGACCACCTGGCGTCTGATTTTTCAGGATTTCCTGAGTGGAAGCCGGTCGGCACCACGATCTTGTGTGCTTGAAAGTAGTGACGCAACTTCCGGAGGCCATCGATGAGTCTGATGGTTTACGGACCTCGGAGTAACGCTCCTTTGGTCCATGAAGTACTTCACGACGTAATAGATAGGTCATTGGGTACCATCTCTTTCTCTGCCAACACCGAGCTCACGCGCGTCTGGGTTCTTTGCCAGGTATAATAGCAATTCTTCCTGCCGTGGGTGTGGCGAGGGCGGGCGGCTTGGAGAGGTCTTGTTTTAGCTCTTTGAACGCAGCGATCGGCTTCCTCCGTCCATGTGAAGCCATCATGTTTGCGGAGGGCTTTAAAGGAAGGTAGTCCTCGCCCCCGATCGGAGACGAACCGGCTTAAGGCGGCCATCCTCCGGTCGAGCTTGTACTTCCTTTACGCATGTGGGCGACCTCATGTTCTCAATGGCTTCGATCTTCTCTGGTTAGCCCCAACGCCATGTGGCCCGACCATGTAGCCGAGCACCTTGCCGGCCTTCACGCCGAATACGCATTTTTACGGATTTAGCTTTATTCGATGCTTATTGAGGTTACTGAAAGTTTCTTCTAAGTCGACAGCGTGACACGAAGTACTCTTGCTCTTGACAACTATGTCGCCGACATATACCTCCAAATTTCGACCTATTTGGTGCAGTGAAAGTCTTCTGCATGAGGCGTTGAAAGGTTGCTCCCGCATTTCTCGACCGAAAGACATGGTCGTATAGCGAAGGTGCGAACGGGTGATGAAGGAAGTCTTTCCCTCGTCTTCGCGCGACAGTCGATTCGATGATAGCCTGAATAGGCGTCTAGGAAGCTCATGGTTCGTGACCCGCCGTCGCGTCCACCAATTGGTCTATGCGAGGCAGCGGATAGTTGTCTTTTGGGCACGCCGCGTTCAAACCTGCGTGTGGTCGGCGCACACGCGCCACTTGCCTCCTTTCTTCCTCGACCCAGGACTGGATTGGCTAGCCACTCGGAGTGCTCAATCTCTCCGATGAAGCCACTTTTAGGAGTTTATCAAGTTCCTCCCGGATGATTGCTTGTTTTTCCGGGAAAAGCGTCTAAGTTTCTGTCTCCTTTGGTTTTTGTCGGTGAGCAGCTTCTTTGTGCTCGACCACCTCCCTTGGGACCCGGGCATGTCGGATGGTTCCCAGGCGAACACATCCGACCTTGCTCGGAGGAAAGTGACGAAGCTCGAGTTCCTATTTGGGATCTAGGGAAGATCCCAAATGAACGATTTGGCCGGTTCCGACTCGTTGAGCGGAGCAGCCTTGGTCTCTCCTCCAGGTTGGAGGCAAGTTTAGGCCGGAATGCTTCGGCTCTTGGTCGTGGCCGCGAGCGGCAATCGACCGACCATATCCAGCCGCTCTTTCGTCGCAATTGAGTGCGGACTTGTGGTTCCTTTGACGGTTATGACTCCGTTTGGCCCGGAATCTTTAGGCACCGATACAGCGTGATGCGAGGCGGCCATGAACTTGGCCAAGGCCGCCTGCCGAGGATGGCGTTGTAGGCCGACTCAAGTCTACCACCTCGAAGGTGATTAGCTCCGCTACTGAAGTTACTTGGGCCGCGAAACTTACGGGCAAGACGACCTGCCGGAGGTTTGATCGAGGTGCCCGGACTATCCCAAGAAGGGCACGGCCACACTCTTGATTTTGGAACGAGGAATCGTGCATCTCGCCCAATACCTTGGTCGCAATAAGGTCCAAAGAGCTCCGGAGTCTATGAGGACCCGACCGGCAACAGATTGCCGATGGTGGGGTTCACGACCATCGGAAGCCTCTGGGTTTGGTCATCCCAAGGGACAATCGTCTCTGGAGAATGTGAGGGATACCTCAGACCATTTCACCGGCCAGACCGAGGCTTACCTGGGTAACATGGTGCACTTCCTTGCAGCCTCCTTTAAGTCCGGCGGGACTTGTAGGCGAGGAGCCCAGAAGATGACCGCTATGTGATTCCTTGGTTCTTGATATTCCATTTCATCCTCACTTTCCTCGGCGGGCTGTTTTCCTTTGTCGCTTTCACCCTGCTCGAAGCGTCGGCATGGGACCCTGCCATTGAAATCGCTTCCAGGCGGTAGGTCCACGTTCGGCAATTCCGTAGGTCGTGCCCGTGCGCTGGTGAAGTGGACGATGAGAGTCGCCCCGTCGGTCCGCTTGGTCGCCTCGTCGGTCCGCTTGGTCGCCTCGTCCTCGAGGCCTGGTGGTTGTCCTCTTCCACGAGCATTAGGCCACGGCCGTGTGGCTGAGTTCGGGGCCGTTGTTGTTCCACTGCGGCTACCATGGCGGCGAGGGTTGCTTTTTCTTCTTCTTCTTGATCTTCTTGTCTCACGAGTCGAACCCTTTTTGCTAGCCGAGGTCTCTAGGCCAGCCGAGGCGACTTCCCTTCATCCAAAGATTTTCTTCCATTGGGCGGCTTCATCTGCGTTGGCGTATCGATCGGCCATTCGGAAGAGCTCGTTATTGTTAGATCGGGTGGATCTCCAGGTCTGTGTGAAGCGCCGCCTCGTACCCGAACTTGAAAGCTCGGACGGCGGCCTCGTCCGATATGTTCGAGATCGAGTTCGGACTGGATGAACCTCTCGACGAATTGTCGCAGGTTTCCGTCCGTCTGTATCAAAGCGCTCCAGGTCGCGCTCTTTTCCCGGCGGATGTAGCGGCTCCGAAATTCGCTCGAGTGCGGCGCTGAGCTGCCCCAGGACCGTATGGATCCTTCCTTTTGATTGAAAAGCCACGTCTGAGCGGCTCCGTCCAGGACCGTCGGAAGGTAATTTGCCATTACCCCTCATCACCTCCGTGGCGAGGATGGCGGTAGTGTATATCGAGAGGAATTCATCCGGGTTCTGGGTCCGTTGAATCTCTCGGCGTGGCGGCTTGAACTGTTTGGCCATGCGACGTCCGGAGGGAGCTCGTGAAGGCCCGGCCGGCTTCGGGGTTTCGCTGACGAAAACCTCGGCCACGGCGGCCTCCACGGATCTTCCACCCAACGCCCGCGGCGGTGGCCGAGTCGGAGAAAACCTCATGCGTCGGTCGTCAGATGACCGCATGGTTGCGGAGTGCTTTGAGCGCTTCGTAATCTGGCGATTATCTGGATATCGCCCGAGGTTGCTCTGCGGATCGCTCCGGCCTTTCGGATCGGGTCGGCGACTGGGCGATCTCCGAGCATGGCTCCGAGATTCATCTCTGTGCGAACGCCGAGGAAGCGTTGTGATGGTCCGGGACACACTCGGGCATCCGGCCATGGGGAGGATCCGAGACTTTTAGCTCGGCGGCAAGCCTCTCCAAATCTTCGGCCACGACTCGCCCATGGCCTCTAAGTCTACTTGCTCGGGAAATGCAAGAGTCACTACGATCGCCGCCAAGGCCTCAGAGCCGTTCTGTTTACAGTGAATGGCGCGCGAGCTTTGACGGCGCTCCGGAGCGCGATCGGGAGTTCGGTACTCCGCGAGTTCCTTTCCGTGGAGGCGCACCTCCCTTTGCCTGGCGGCGAATGCTCGCATAGCGTCTTTCCCAAAGACGCCTCCAAGTGGCGTCTGGCCGCCTCATAGTGGTCGTGCTGGCGGCGTCGAGGATCCTCTCCGGGCTCGCGTGGCTCCCGACCATGTTGACTCGACGAGGCGAGACGAAAGCGATGGGGACATCATTGTATCCCCTTGGGACGCGGTCTCTGGTCGAGCTCTAGGTCGTCTGGTATGTCCAGGCCATCGTAGAGCTCGTTGCGCCATCCTCGGGGTCTCCGAGGGTAATGTCTGGGAATGGAGGATCCGCCCTCGCATTCCGTGTCCGAGGAAAGGCTCCCGGACTTCGGTGTGATCGATAGGATCGGTCACCCCGGGCACGTTGTCGGCGGCGTAGTACACGTCGTCATCCTCAACGTGGTCAAAGACACAAAGGTCCCGAGTGTCTCCCGAGTTTGGCATCCTCGAGGATCTTGATCCGCGACGGAATCAAACTGCCGTCCCCACGGACGGCGCCCGGTTGTCGACGATTGGAGAACGGGCTCGTCGAGCTTACTTGTTGAATGGGGATCAACAGAGCCCCGCCGCACGGATCGAAGAGGGCGTTCGAGCGGCGAGGTCGGGAGAAGGAGGCCGGAAAAAAGGGGGACGCGGTGTTTTTATCCTGGTTCGGGCCTCTCACCGCGAGATAATGACCCTACTCGGTGTATTGTGTTCTATCTTTCGTGTGCCCTCTCCTGTTACAGAGATCTTGAGGGGTTTAAATACTATGACTAGAGATGCGAAAAGTAATCGCGCCTCAGGATCACGCTATGCATCCATATCCGTGATCTTGCCCTTGATTCCGCGTTATTTGAATTTGGGTATGATTTCCCTTGATCTCCTGGTGATTGGTTGCCTCCTTCCTTCCTCGCTTGGCTTCATTTGAGCCCTCCGACCAAGACACCCGAGCAGGTCGTGGCCTCCACGAGCATGCTTGCTCGTGGGGGGTGTGTTTGGTGCTTCTGCGAACGGAGGCGCAAACGCGTATGCTCGGAGGAGAAGGAGGGATGCTCGTTTCGTTCTCCCGAGCATCTTCCCTTAGTGCCGCTTGGTCGGCGGGTTTAGCTTTTCACGGGGGTACCGTGGTCTTTTGCCAGATAGCCAATCCCCGACAATTTCTTTTTCTGGATTTGGAATCGGATATGGGCTAGTCGGATACGGGTACGAATTTGGATTAATCGGGATACGGATAAGGGACGGATATATGACGGATTTGGGTCGAAAACAGATAAAGACATAAGAATAATGCATGCATATATAGAGTAATATATTTTAAATCAAACTGTATGGGTACATGACCATAGTAGCAAGTTATATATCAATCAAATCCAATATACGTCATAGAAAGAGTGTGCTACTTTGGGATTAATAGAATCAACTAATTGTCAATATAAATGGGCTCTCTATAGAAAAAATGAGATGAAATGGGTTGGGCCTTGCTGATATCCGAATAGGAAATCCGGATATCCGATCTGAATATCCGATCCAAATACCCGAATAGAAAAAATCCAAATAACCGAATAGGAAATATCCGATTATCTGGATCTCGTCCCGTATTTACCGGATATTGGTTGTTCCGTATCCAATCCCGTATCCAAATTCAAGTATCCGGATCCCGTCCCGAATCCGGCCGGATAGTCAAATCCGATCCCGTATCCGGTCCTGACAGGATCCGGTCCCAGATCGGGCGGGAATTATCTGACCCGATTTCATCCCTATGTATCAGAGATATATCTCTTAATGCCAAAGATCATGCCGAGGAGGATTAATAGAGATAGCTTGCCAGAAGACTCCATAGGAGGCGGCAACGGCGACCTGACTGTTCCGGTGGTGGCGAGAGTGCCGATGCGCGAGGGAAGTGTCTCCCTCCAGTACCCATTGCTCACCAAGAGCAATTACTCGGTATGGGCAATCAATATGGAGGTCTACATGGAGACCCAGTGCGTGTGGGAGGCGATCGAGTTGGAAGAACCAGTGGACGTGTGCAAGGATAAGATGGCATTGGTGATCACATTCATCTCCCACACATGATGATCGAGTGTCGCCAGAAAATACCTAACGTTCTCCGAGTCAGAGTATATGCAGCCAACTGATCAGAGATCACTAAGAATCTTAGTGAACTGAGCAAATCACTCATCGGGATTCTCACTAGCGTATTGCTCAAACTTGTTGTAGTCACGCTTGTACTGGTCCTGCCTCACCGTCTTGATCTGAGTGGTGCCCTCATGGTAAGCATCGAGGGTCACCCAGACCTGATGGGCGGATCGCAGGTGAGAGATTCGGTCATACTCACTACGGCTAAGTCCCTATATTAGAATGTTCATTGCCTTAACGTTTGCCTCAACATCAGCCATATTTGCGGCATTGACGTTCTCATCGGTAGGAACCACATAAGGGAGCTTCACCTTCTGCCGAATCAGGAAGCCCTGGGCAGTGATGTACGACTCCATCCTCGACTTCCAAAACAGATAGTCAATTCCCAAGAAGATCGGAGGCTTGGTAGAATACTTATTCGTCGCCATGGCTCTTAAGATCGGTTAAGATCTAAAAAAAAGCAAAACAGGCTCTGATACCAATTGAACGATCAAAAAGGGCGACTAGAGGGGGGTGAATAGGAGCCAAATAAAACATCCCCTTAAAAATTCAAACCACCAAGAGATTTAAGCAAATAAATTGTAAAATCCAAACAGTACCGCTGACCTGGAGGTCAGATGAACAATACTCCGACCAAGTTGAGGGCGGATGAACAGTACTCCAACCAAGTTGAGGGCGGATGAACAGTACTGCCGACCTGGAGGTCAGATGAACAATGTTCGGTGAACAGTGCTCTGACCAGGTTGAGATCGAATGAATAGTGGCGTCGGCCTAGAGGTCGAATGATAGTGTTTGTTAAACAGTGCTCGGGTGAATAGTAAAAATCAGCACAATCTCAAAAACAAAAGGACGATATAACTTTTGATCGGTTGATGACCTTTTTCCAGTTTGAAGAAGGTTGCACCAAAGAACCAGATCTTAACACCTTGACCGTCTGGACCTCAGTTCTCTCAGCCTAGCCCCAATCTCCTTCGCATCATCATGACCTAGCTACGAAGTCCTGCAACTATTACAGACAAGAGAAACACATCACATACTCCCTCCGGTTTGGTAATACCTGTCGTTTTGGACATGGTGATGGTCAAACTTCCGAAACTTTGACTAACAATATATTTTTAAATATTTAAGTTGGATACATAAAAATTATATGTGTAGACTTGTCTCGAGAAGTACTTTCATAATATTATAATTTTATTGGATTTTATAAATATATTATTGTCGACGATTGGGGAGCAGGCCCCCGCCGAGCTTACTTGTTGGTGGAGGGACCAACTGCGACCCCTTCTCACGTGATGGGATGCTCAGAGGAGTGACTCACTGGACTTCAACGGGCAGGGACACTGTGATTTACCCTGGTTCAGGCCTCTCAAGAAAGAGATAATAGCCCTACTCCAGCTCGTGTATCTTTTTGCGCAAGAAAAAGTTGTCTATCCCCTTCATGGTGGGGATGCTTTTATAGCTTACAAAGGGGCGTGCTAGTTCAAACCCACTAACTCCACGTCCGACCAGGTCCAACGTGGTAGCTAACGGATCCTACATTCCTGCCACGTTCCCACGGAGATCGCAACGAACTAGCGGAGGTTACGCAGCGGGTGGTTACCGACCTCGGGATCACGTCAGGTCGGCTAACGTCTAACTCCGAACTCGGCCACTTCGGCCCGAGCACGAGCTATCGGTCCACCAGGTCACGCGACCTCCTAAAAGGTCCTGGCTAGGCCGTCCCTTGGAACAACCTCCTCGTGACCAGGACGGGAACGACCTCGTGCTGCTCGTGGCGCCTGGCTAGGTCGTCCCGGGGGACGGCCTTCCGGTGGTTCGGGCAGCAGTGAGCCCGCGCCCCTCGTGGCACCCGAGGTAATTTCGTGGGGTCTACCCGACCCCCCGACAATTATAATAAAAATTAGCGGTCAAAGTTGTGTGTTGAAAACCATGTCGATGTCCAAAACGACAGATATTACCAGACCGGAGGGAGTAGCATTGCTCAAAATGATTAAGGGGGTGAATATTAAGTCAATCTTGTTAAGTCAAAATTAGTTTAGCTTCTGTTTCTATCGCTGCATATTTTTACATATTCTTGCTAGATGTGTTTATCTTGCATGTAAATTTGTTAGAGGATGATCGCCTCCTGTGGGAGCATGGCATAATATGTGGATCGAGGTATCACTCACCGCTAGTTAAGGATTGCACTACTGATGTTTACGTAGTGGGAGAATTGATCATTTACTCTATTTTAATTGATGTGATTGATTATTCGTTTCGTATGTTTTACTAACTTATGGTCTTAAAACTCACACATCAGTAAAACATCACATCATAGGATAAATGATCAATCTCACTTATGCAAACCATCAATTAATCCTTTACTGCTCATTTCTTCCCAGCGACTAGGTGGGTGTGTCCACACAGCACTGAATCGTAAGATTTCTTAAGAAAAAACCCCCGTAATTAACGTCGACTTGATCTTGGGAAGAAGCTAGCGTTGCCCCTTAATTTACGAAGCTAGCATTTCTGAAAGAAGGATTCTCACGCTGGATATATCTTCTTCAGGTAAGACGTTCGAGACTAGAGATCCACGCACCGGGGATGTGATAGCCAACGTCGCGGAAGGCGACAAGGAGGATGTGGACTTGGCGGTGAGGGCGGCAAGGGAAGCCTTCGATCATGGCGAATGGCCTCGCATGTCCGGACACGTACGACTCTTTCTTCGTTTTCTCGCCGCACAAAAATGGCTTCCATCCTCTTCAAGAGCAGATGGAAGAAGAACTCAAGTGAGCAACTATCTCAAGCGTGATTCCAATCCCAACTGAAAAATCGACGGCATGCAGGAAAGAGGAAGGATCATGCGGAAGTACGCTGACTTGGTGGAGCAGCACGCGGACGAGCTGACCCTGCTCGAGTGCCTGGACGCCGGCAAGCTGCTCGCGCTCACCAGGGTGGTCGACGTCGCCGGCGCCGCCGACACCCTGCGCTACTTCGCCGGCGCTGCCGACAAGATCCACGGCGAGACGCTCAAGATGTCCAGGCAGTTCCAGGGGTACACCCTGCGCGAGCCCGTCGGCGTCGCCGGGCTCATCATCCCCTGGAACTTCCCCTGCGTCATGTTCTTCACCAAGGTCGCCCCGGCGCTTGCCGCCGGCTGCACCATGGTCGTGAAGCCGGCCGAGCAGACGCCGCTCAGTGCCCTGTACGTTGCTCATTTGGCGAAGCAGGTAAGATCACATGACGTGACAGTGCGACACACGAAGCAGCTTTGTTTTCCGATCATTTGTCCTGTCACTGGTACTTCGGTTCAGTTGCTGGTGTTTCTGAACTTTTCGGATTGTATTCTGCAGGCAGGAATCCCAGATGGTGTAATCAATGTGCTCACAGGATTCGGTCCAACAGCAGGAGCTGCAATTGCGTCTCACATGGATGTAGACATGGTATAATAATATCTGAGCAGTGCTTCTATGCTTAAACGATCGGTTATTACATGAACCAGTTTCTTGCAACCAATGCATTGTGTTTCTTCTTTGCAGGTCAGTTTCACGGGATCTACAGAGGTTGGACGGCTCATAATGGAGGCCTCCGCAAGGAGCAACCTGAAGCCAGTGTCACTCGAGCTCGGCGGCAAGTCTCCGCTCATCATCTTCGACGACGCAGACCTGGACATGGCCGTCGATCTCGCCATCAGCGCAAACCTCTTCAACAAGGTGAGCATCTTAACAGAGAATCTAGCAGTATGAGATAGAGTAATCGATCATTCATCGGCTGAACTGGATTTTGCAGGGAGAAATTTGCGTGGCCGCGAATCGCGTCTACCTGCAAGAGGGCATCTACGATCGGTTCGAGGAGAAGTTGGCAGACAGCATGAAGAATTGGGTTGTCGGAGACCCTTTCGATCCTCGCGTCAATCAAGGGCCCCAGGTTAAATTACCCACAATCATCGCAGATAAGCATCCCCTGCTGTTCCCCAACATAGATTGATCTTTCTTGAACATAGGTGGACAAGGCTCAATATGAGAGGGTGCTCAGCTACATTGAGCATGGCAAGAGACAAGGGGCTACTGTCCTGACCGGAGGAAAGCCCCATGGACAGAAAGGTTACTACATTGAGCCTACAATTTTCACCGATGTGAAGGTCAAATTAACCTCCAAAACACAAGTTGCAAATACATCTTTGCTTTGCTCTCTTTCCAATTTCTGACATTATTCAATCTTTCGGTAGGAGGACATGATCATTGCAAAGGAGGAGATCTTCGGACCCATCATGTGCCTGATGAAGTTCAAGTAAGCCTGGCTACCATCCCAATCCATCGATCACCGTCACCTTGTTGCAGAAGTTCAAATGAAACACCGTGATAGCGACAGAGATTGCGCATTGTGGAAATGACAAGAAAGTTCGCATATTTCTTGTTCTAGGACGGCGGAGGAGGCGATCGCGAAGGCGAACGACACCAGGTACGGGCTGGCCGCGGGGGTGGTGACCAAGGACATCGACGTGGCGAACAGGATGACGAGGTCGATCCGCGCCGGGGTGGTGTGGGTGAACTGCTACCTCGCCATGGACGTCGACTGCCCGTTCGGCGGGCGCAAGATGAGCGGGTTCGGCAAGGACTCCAGCGTGCACGCGCTCGACAAGTTCCTCGCCGTCAAGTCTGTGGTCACCCCCGTCTACGACTCGCCCTGGCTGTAGCTTGCGTGTGGACAGTCAGTCAGTCATTGGAGGATCTCTGGAGGTGAAGAAATATTATTCGCACCATTGCTTGTTGCTGAGGTAATAATACGCGCTACTACTTGGGGAGGAGCTTAATTGTTAGGAGAAGAGACCCAGTGTGGCAATGGAAGTAATGTAGATCAACGACTCCTTAAAAGTGGCGAAAATTCAGCCATTCCGGGCATCATTTTACCCCTCAGAGAGAGAATCTACGAGAACTACGGCACGGCTGAGAATCCATCGGCTGCTAACGGAGCTGTCAGACTCCCCATCAAATCTGATGTTTCACTGACGAAAATTTCAATCCAACTGCAAAAATCGTAGAGCATGAGTGCAGAACGAACTAAAGCAAACTTGGAGTCGATCAAGAGCTTGATAAAGATTATGCAGGATACACCGATCTGGACATGCCGTTTCACCTCATTCTCCGGCCTCCACCTCTCTTGTCTCTGTGTTAATGGTTGTACTATTCTTGTTCGCTCCCCATCCTACACACAGAGCAATCTCTACCATGCATCTCAATGGCGATCAACACCGGCTCACACGCATTAGGCGTTTCCGGGCTCTTGGGCTTTGTGGTTCCTCGTGTAGAGTTAATTGCTTTTTGTTGCCGAAAAATATATTGCTAATCTAATTCTAACATAGTAATTGGATTAAATATTTTTTATAAAAAAAATTGTGATTGGCCGCAGCTGCCATGCCCAACGCCCCAACCCATCTCCATCGCCGTTGGCTCCACATTGTCGAGGAGAGTACTGCACAAAGGAAGCGCGAGGAATCGTGACGGAGGCAAATTGACAAGGTTGGGTCAAGGAAAATGACGAGAGGATCGGACGATCAAGATTACAATACGCTGCAAGGCTTTCAATCCAACGGTTGGATGATATCCTGTACGTCGAATGAGGTTTGGACAGTATCCCGTCTATACCTGTTTCTTCAGAATAATTGTATAGCGTTCGATGTCTTTCCAATGGGATAACTTGTTGTCGTTCGATTCAGTGCTTTGATAGCATATTGTCTGCTCATATCTTATCCAGCTAGCACTACTAGAAAAGGGGGCTTTCCTACCAGCACATAAGTCCAAATTAGATTTGAACCGGTACTGATGACGGTATCGGTACCGGTTCGTTTTGAAATTCCTGAAATGAGGCATCAGCTAGCACTACTAAAAAAAAAAATACTCCCTCCAATCATAAATAGTTATCATTATAGAAATAGGTGCAGTCAATATTTTAAAACTTTGACTGTTAATATCTTATTAAATATTTAAATTGAATACATGAAAATCATATACGTAGATTTGTCTCGAAAAATAGTTGAATAATATTATAATATTATTATATTTTATAAACATATTACAATAGAATCTATTGGTTAAAACTATGTTTTTAGGTTGTGTTGATCCTCGATGATAACTATTTATAACTAGAGGGAGTAGTTGTTATTACTACCGAATTAACTATTCTTAAAGCATCTTTGATTCACAGTCAACTAGGTTGGAGCAAAGTGTGAGTGTGTGACATGCCATAAAAGAATGGCCAACAAAATGTTAGTTACATATTTGATAAAGTTATATAAGAATTTGAGTATATAATATGTAGTCTATGGGTTAAAAAAATATGATAAGCCGTAACTGTGATAAAAAAAAACTAAATAACTGCCCAAAAATTGTGATACAAGTAAGTTTAAATATGGCAACTTTAGGCATCAAAACTGAACACCACTAAGGGTGTCGGTGGAGAATGGATATATATCCATTCTTGCAAACACCCTTAGTGGTGTTCAGTTATACACACACACACACACACACATATATATATATATATACATATGTTTATATATATTTATATTTATATATATATATATATATATATATGTTTGTATGTATGCATGTATGTATGTATGTGTGTGGAAATTGCTAAATGGCACTCGAGTGTTTTTTTTGTTTGTCAGCACTCAATTTTTTATTTATTAGATATTGCTTTGTAATCCATATTATGCTTTATCATTTTGACTTGGTGATCCATATTTTTATTTGTTGTGTTCCTTATGATTTGTTTTGTTTTACATAATTTAATCTGTGTAAAATAAGTATATAATTGATATAAAAAAGGCAATGTAGAAAAGATTAATTTTTTTTACAAATTGTCACATCTTTTTTACATAATTTAATTTGTGTAAAACTTTGCATACAATTGATGTAAAAAAGTCATGCAGAAAAGAATATTGTTCCTCGTGCAATACCTAAAAAATCGAGTACTCTTTGATAAAATAGTACTTAAATTGGAGGAGAGTAGACAAATTGATTTCATACATTAAATCTAGATATAAATTGTCGGGGATTGGATAATTCCCATAGTACCCTGGAAGCCAGTTTCTTAACCGACCATCTTTACCATTGGACGATGTCCCCAGGGACGACCAACGAGCGTCTGACGAGCAATCGGCCCGCTCGACGGCCATTTAGCTCGCTACATCTTGCTCGAAAGCATCCGTGTTCGCCGCAGACGAAGCTGGAGTGCTCGGCTACGAGCACGCCAGGCAAATACGAGCAACCGTGCTCAGGAAGTTGCGTGGAATCTCGGGTTATGCTCGGTGGATTCGGTCAAACCACTCAGAAGGAAAGTGGCAACTAATTCGCCGAAGATCCAGGGAAGGTGCGCCGGAAATATGGAAGCGTGGCGTAATTATAGGGGTAGTTACCATGTATACGACTTAGTACCCTGTATTTAATCCCTCTAACCCCTATGGGGGAGGGGGCGGTCATTCATCGTTTCAATACGAAAAAACGCCACCAGGCGACTGGATGTAGGGCTATTATCTCGATCATGAGAGGCCTGAACCAGGATAAAATCCTTGTGTTTCTGTCTGTTCTAAGGGACCATCTCCCGTGTCTTCGATGCTACACCTTTGGCAGAAAGGAGCTTCAGTTGATCCCACATTCAACAAGTAAGCTCGGCGGGGGCCAGTTCCCCAATCGTCAACAGCTGGTGCCGTCCGTGGGGATCGACGTATTCTTTGTCAAAGGAATCCCGAAGGCATCATCTTCCACATCTGATGACCGATACTGCACAACTTATGATAAGGTAAGATGCGTAAAAAAGAAAAGTTCGTTACCTCAAGCAAACAGTGCTTAAGCGAGTCGTTTCTGTTTTGCGCCGAGCAAGTTCTTCGCTCGGGCGCAAATTTCACTCTCTCAATCCTACCATCTCATGAAGGTCCACCAAATAAAAGAACATAATGTTTTATTTTTCTGTGAGAATTTTTAGCATATTTCTCTTTTTATTTAGTAACTGTAAACCACATGTTATAGACTTTTATTACATAACAGATTTTGATTCCTAATTTGTATATATACAAACAAACTCCTTATTTTACTTTATTTCTCTCTTGGATTAGAATATTTATGGAATTTTAATTCTAAATAAAACAAAAAAATACTTTTCACTTAGTATGATATTTTAAACAATTGCTAATTTCTTTTAGATTTTTATTATAAATTTGCATATTTTTTGGACCATTCTTCTTGTTGACTTTCTTTTTGAGTTTTAGTTCGGAAAGCACATATAAATCCACATGCTAATTTTTATTTCAAACGTATGTTATTTTTTATTGTACCTCACATAGACTCTTTCTTTTCATCTAAAATGTATTCCAGTTTAATTTTGAATATATGTTATTTTTTGTACCTTATATGGACTCTTTATTTCAATCTAAATTTTATTTTGAGTATTTGTTATTTTTATTGTATTTGGCATGGACTCTTTATTTTTAATCTATTTTATTTATTTTTGAATTTTAGTTTTATGTTAGAATTCGCATGCAAATTTGATTGCTAATTTTCAAGTAATATTTATTCTAAATTTCAGCTATATAGCGGTTTTAACTTAGAGTTTCTATGAAAAATCAAATTTCTATTTTCTTTTTGTCGACGATTGGGAAACAAATCCCCATCGAGCTTACTTGTTGAATAAGGGATCAACAGATCTCCTTTTAGGTGAAGGGTTTGCGTCTGGAGAATGCTCTTAGGATAGGATACTCAAAAAATAGACAAATATTTATATTGGTTCGGGTCTCCCACAGCGGAGATAATAACCCTAGTCCAGTGATTTCACTATTGCTATCGAACTCTTACAAGAAGGCTATATCAGTGTGTTTGTGACTTGCTCTTCCCTTTTTTCCTCTCCCCCTTTACTAGTTTACCTGTGGTTTCTTATAGCTTACAAGATACTTGAAATAACTGCAGCCGAATAATGTGCGTTTTATTGCATTACCTGTGGCCGCTACTGTAGCATTGATTCTCGCCACGTCCCCATTGTGGGCGAAACGACCCTAGATCGTGGTGTAATCATCGCTACTTAAACGTTGTGGGGGTGAAAACGATCTTCCGCTCATGCTCGAGGATTTTCCCAGCTTTGACCAATCATTGCACTGTTTCGAGCTTGGGTGCTCGTGGACGACCACTGGGCCTAGTCTGGTCGGGCAGGCTAGCCGGCTAGACTATCCGAGGGTCCTCTTTGGGGACACCATCCAAGGGCATACATGATCGACCGAAACCAGCTGTTAGGGTATAACAGTCCATATGGAGATTATTCAATCCCCGACACTTTTTATTTTTTATTCCTAATTGCTATTATTTTTGCTGTTATTTTTTATTTAATTTCAAATATTAATTTTAAATTATAATTCATATACAAATCCAATTACTAATTTCATCTCATTCCTATTATTTTCATTCTAATTTATATTAGTTTATATTGTTATATTTTATTAATTTTTAAACATTAGTTTTATGTTAGAATTCATATAGAAATCCAACCACTAATTTTAATATAATTTTTATTTCAAATTTCAGCTATATATGAGCTATTTGACCAACCTACACCGTTATAATCTAGACCCATCAAATAAATAACCTAGTATTTTATCTTTTTACTTCAATTAATGTGGTAATTTTTAGCCCTTGGTAGATGCAGTGACCAACTACTCAAACTTAGTAAAGATTAGAAAAATGATTGTTCTTCACTATTATAATCTTGATTAGCCACCATGATGCTTACAACTTTTATTTCTATCCTTTCTATTGATTAATTAATATAGAAATTTCTAGTTTCATGGAGGCGCATATAATTGTATGTTTGTTCAGAAAATATATTGTCTATTATAATCTCTCAAAGTCGCATATAATTTTAAACTAGTTATATGCCCGTGCGTTGCTACGAAAAACAAAATTGATAACGAAAAATAAAGATTTAAAAATAAAAAAATAATATTTAATAAGATCAAACATCTATCTTTAACGCTTCGTTTCTTGCAAAAGCTGGCTAATTAAAGCAACACTTCGTTTCTTGCGTAGGGCAATTAAGCAGGGCAATTAATGTGACGTGGGAAGAAACTCTCACTTTATATAGTAGAGATTTGTTTACGAAAGTAGATTATAAATAATTAATAGACTAATACATTACATGTGATGTGATGTACGTGTCCACATATTCCACTTCGTTCATTTTTCTTACAACATACTTATGTCATGCAAATTAATCATAATCCTAACCAAGTTGATTAATAGCTGTTAGGAAACCGGATTCGTATCCGATATGGACTCTTCCTTATCTCTAAGCAGAACCGCTATATATAGGAGGCAGGGGGTCACCCCATTGTACACAAGCATACAGAATAATAAAGCAGGCCCGTTCCTCCTCATATTGTGTCTCTCGCCCTCTCTTTACATTCTCCGCTTTAGATCTATTAGGCAACCCGGACTATTCGATAGCGAGGTTGTCTAACACGTTATCGCACGTAAGCTCTACCGGAGAAAGATTGAAAGGTGAGAAAATACAAGAAGCGAAGGATCATCGGCGACTTTAACGCCTACTACCGGCGATTGATCGCCCGATCCGACCGCAATCAACTTCGCCATCGCGGCATCCACTCGGATTGCCGAAAGAAAAGTCCTACGCGACTCTATCCTACGCGATAGCCTACCGAAGAATAGATTGAGAATCGGTAAGAATACGACGATTGAATCTAATCGCCGCTCGCTTTTTTGCATCCACATGGCATGGGGCTACAAATCTGCATTGTTTCTTTCGATTTCAGATATATTACAATATATCTACAAGACATGAAGCTCTTTGTATGGTGACATGTAACACGGTTACGAAACTTCGGCGGCACGGCCGCCTAAAGCACAAAAGCCACCGTCGCTTGATTCGGCTGCGCATGAAGTGCCGTGGCCTCCTCTCTCACACCGCGTCGATCGGCCACGCAGCGCCGACTTTGCCACCAGCGCCAACAGCCACGAAGACACCGCTTGTTCCTCGTCGCTCAAAGTCGGCCAGATTGCCGTACTCGCCGCTGGCGTCATGGCCATCGTTAGCCCGGCCGCCATGGCGGCTCCTCGCTGGCGCCAAAGGGCTCGGTCGCCAGCAGCGCCTCGGTCTCGCCAGGCACGTCGTCGATCGTCGCTACGCGGACCGCAGATCGCCGCCCGGCCAAGCCACCGACGCCGACCTCGCAGCGCCGGCTGGCGTCGCTCCATGTCCCGAACATCCACCGTGTCCTAACTGGCCGACAGAAAGCCGAGCTTCGTGGACAAGAATTTTTAGACATTAAGTCCGATGTCTTTTGGATGTGCCATATGCGACCATCACGGACCACGAAGTCAAGTTCTTGCAAAAGTTACGACAGGCTATATGCGACCATGCAGACCACGAAGTCCAAGCTCTTGCAAAGTTCTAGGTGGACTTGAAGTCCTTAAAACACCAGATCGAAATCCGGTTTAAAAAAAGCGGTTGTGAACGAGGGCAAGGAAATGACCCCTTTGCCCCCTCATTTTTCTTCTGAATATTGCATTATAAATTCAGAAAAGCAGATTAAAATAGCTAGAAAATTCTGAAAATTTTTGTGGCTCTGTTTTATTTTCCTTAGCCTTATTTTCCGCATTTATGAATTATGGAATTTATTTTCCTGTATTTTATGAATTATGCAATTATTGTTTATTTTGAATTTATGAATTATGTCATGATGATATTTGCTGAAATTAAATTTTTACATTGTCTGATAATCACGAAAATTGCTTGGAAATTAGCGTAAATTATGAAAAGTGCTAGGAAAATTCCGAATATTTCATATGGCATAAAATGAGAACATGAGTGGTTGGGATTTGATTTTGGTAATGAATAAACAGATATGAGACAATTGTTGTCTAGGAAAACACACATGAGGCTTGGTTCTTTAATTGGCACCGGAAGCGGGAAGTGCTCCCTCCTCATGTGAGCCCTAGGGCGAGTTGACTCGCCAAGAGTCAAATTGACAGAGATATTCATTACACTGCTTTTGTTCCCGACCAACAAGAATTATATAAATTGTAACTAGACTTATGCCATGTTTAATTCATGTTGAAATTTATTTTACATTATCAAGTGATCTTGGAAAATTGCTGTATAATTAACAGTAAAATTGCCAAATACTAAGAAAATTCTGGAAATTCATGAGAATTTACTTTCCGCATTTTACGAATTATGCAATCACACTTTATTAGATTACACGGTAATCTAATGTAGGAATCTTGTAAAATGCAGATGTCCGACATTGTGAACCGTGAGTTTGAAGAATTGGCCCAAAGACGGTCAAAACTACCTCACTTGGGCATCCGATGTGAAGATCGTGACGGCGGCAAGAAGCTCCGAGCTGCTATTGGCTTAGGGTCCTCGAAGGACGCACCACCTAATGCCGAGCGTAACGATCAAGCATTGCACTTCCTCGAGCACCATCTCTCACCACCCTGAAAAATGAATATATGGTGAAGAAAGTGCAATTGAGCTATGGATCGCACTCCGTGATTCGAGAAGCTCAAATACACAATCTTGCCCCAAGCACGGCAAGATTGGGTGCGTCTGAGGTTTGTGGACTACAAAGCATTGGCCGAGTACAATTACGCCTTGCACGAATTTGTACTAATCTCTCCCTATGTGGCAAGAAGATCATCGAAGAGGAGAAGATTGAGAAAACTCTTTCCACTTTTCACCCCAATGCTATCCGAATGCGCGACTATCGTCGGGACGCATACAAGGAGTATAGCGAATCGATTGATATTATGCAAGTTGCGGAGTCACAATATGAAGTTCTCCGAAAGAACTTCGTCTCACAGACAACTGGAAGGGGCATTGTAACAGAAATCAATGCCAACAGCTATAAGGTGAAAAAGCCCGCCCACATGAAGTGGGTCAAGAAGGGTGGAAAAGAGAAACATCAGGCCAAAGGAAAGTCCATAGCCCAAAAGAAGAAGAATGACAAGGAAAAGCCGCAGGGCAAGCCGTATGGACAAAGAAACCAAACGTGCTTCAAATGCGCACTTGGGGCATTGGTCAAAAATATGCCGGAATCCAAAGAAGTGATCAATGCATATCGTGCCAAGAAGAAGGCCAAAGGAAATGCACCTTTGGCAGAGGCACATTTTGCCGAAGTAGGCAATGATGATGTCATGGAAGTTGACACCCCACATGCTTCATCCTCGCAGCCCGGCCTAGACATCAATGATGCAGCCAAGCCCTTGGCAAATGAAGAAAACACTTCTGTGGATGACATAGAAGCGAAATGAATGCATACTTTACTGATTCCGTTTAGTGCATGAATAACATTGTTAGCACTTTCTTTTAGATTGTGGTTGATTAGTTAATATTGAATAATTGTAAGCTCTCGAAGAGCATACTTTTACTTTCTCATGAATAAGAATTGTTATTTATTCTTTATTCCAGTATTCTTTACTTGCAAGCAATGTTTGAATTACTTTGCCACTGTCAGATTAGAATTATATTTCTTTTCATCTAGAAATCGTGTAGCACCCAATGGAGGAAATATGCATTGTTGATAGTGGCACAACAAATACCATCTTAAGAGAGTCGAAATACTTCCAGTCGATCACGAAGAACGCCGAAGGATTACGACAATCGCAGAAGCGATACGCATATAATAGGCTCGGGAAGAGCCACAATTATATTGCCAATGGGTACAACTTTGGTAATTGAAGAAGCCCTCTTGTACCCTGAATCAACTCGCACTCTCTTAAGTTTCAAGGATATCGGCGCCAATGGGTTTCACGTAGAAACCAATGAAGAAAATGGCAAAGAACACTTGTGCATTGTGAAGCACGCTGAATATGGAAAGATGGTACTAGAAAAATGTCCCTCATATGAATGCAGGTTGTACTACACGAAAATCAATGCACACGCAGTATACTTCTTTGAAGACTGTCTTTAGAAGCTACGAATTATTTGCTTTATGGCATTGTAGATTAGGTCATCCTGGTCTTAGATTGATGAGAAATATAGTTAACAACTCACAAGGTCATGGCATTAATGTTAAGAATTTCTCGAATCACGAAGATTTTGTCTCGCCATGCATGTGCCACCGGAAAGTAATAACTAGACCATCCGTTATGAAAGTGCAACATGAAATCCTGCATTCTGGAACGCATTCAGGGGATATTTGCGGACCGATTCAGCCATTGTTAGGGCCGTTTCGATCCTTTATGGTGCTCATTGATGCTTCCTGGAAATGGTCGCATACATGTTTCTTTGTCAACAAGGAATCATGCATTCGCAAAGCCGATCTCGCAGATCATCGAATTAAGAATGTTTTTCACGATCATCGCGTGAAGTCCATTCGAATGGACAATGCCGGTAATTTACTTCTAAGGCATTTGATGATTATTGCACAAAGAATCGGAATAACTATTGAGCACTCGCATCGCATGTCCATACGCAAAATGGACTAGCCGAAGCACTCATAAAGAGGATTAAGTTTATTGCCGCATCGCTCTTGCAGAGTTGTAACTTGTCCAACAATTGTTGGAGACACGCAAATCTGTATGCAAAGACACTCATCAATTATAGACAATCGGCCTACAACATCCATTCAACCATGCAAACTAGTGCATTGGGTCAACTCAAGAATTGAATGTATGGTATATGTACCTATACCACCCCCACAATGATCGCAATGGGCCCTCTCCGCAAGTCTGGGATATACGTTGGTTATGAGAGTGCATCCATAATCAGTATTTGGAACCCATGACTGAGACTTACACACAGCCCGATTCGATTGCATCTTTGGCGAGGACCATTTCCGTCATTAGGGGAGAGAATCAACCATTGGATGAAAAATGCCGGAAATAGTATGGCATTCCATCGGGATCCCAGCGCATGACCCTCGCACTAATGAAGCAAATCAAGAAGTCGAGAAGATAATTGATTTGCGAGAATTTAGCAAATGAATCGCCTGATCATTTTGTGATCCGAAGAGCGTGGTTAAGTCGCATGTACCCGACAAGAAATGCACCAGAGAGGGTGGAAATACCAAAGAAAGCGAAGGTATCCCTCATCCTGTTCAGAGGCCTCAAAGAAAAGAACAGGAGATCGGCTTCTCAAACCCAAAGTACCGGAGACGTCTAGGGAAAAATGGGCAAGAGGACTTACCATAGCCAATCACAAAAATGCCCCAAAGCAAGAAGGAGCGGTTGAGACACAGCCTTTGGAAAGAAGCTTTGTCGAAAAGGCAATTCCAGATTTGAATCTTCAATTGGAAGAAACTTGAGAAATAATGTGTGCGCACATTGGCGGAGAAAAACTAAAGGAACTTGCTCCTAGAATGGGAAATAGCAATGAAGAGCAAGTAGAAGTGCATGAAGCACACCATGACGAAATGGCCATAAATTTTGTAATAATAGGAGAATCTATGAAAAGAGCAACAACCATTGCAAGGCTTGTTGTTCAAGGTTTCACTCAACGTCCTAGGGTTGATTATGAAGAAACCTATTCTCAGGTCATGGGTGGAATTACCTTTAGATACTTAATCTCAATGGTAGTCAACTTGAAGTTGAGAATGAAGCTAATGGATGTTGTCACGACATATTTGTATGGAAACTTGGATTCGGAGATTTATATGAAAGAAATCTGGGAAGGTATCCCTATCCCGAACCAAGACAGAGCAAACAGAAACCTATACAGTGTGAAATTGGAGAAATCACTTTGTATGGGCTAAAACGATCGGGGAAGAATGTGGTACAATCGTTTGAGTGACTTTCTGCAAGAAAGGCTACACTAACGTGAAGATTGTCCATGTGTATTTATACAACGATCTACGAATGGATTTTGTATAATCTCGTCTATGTAGATGACTTGAACATCATTGGGACGGATGAGGAAATTGAAGAAGCATGCACATACTTGAAATCTGAGTTTGAAATGAAAGACTTGGGTAAAACCAAGTTACATTTAGGCTTGCAGCTTGAACATGTCCAAGGCGGAATCTTGGTACACCTAGCATCCTACACGCAGAAAGTGTTGGAGAGATTTGGCTTTGAAAAGGCATACCCATAAAGACCCCAATGGTCGGAAGGTCACTCCAAGCCAGACCTAGACCCGTGCAGGCCTAAAGAAGAGGGGAGGAAGTCACGGGAGCAGAATTCCCATACTTGAGTGCAATTGGAGCGCTCATGTACCTTGCGAATAGCACTAAGTAGGACATTGCGTTCGCGTGAATTTGCTAGCGCAGATGCAAGGTCTGAGAACCCACCAAAAAGCATTGGAAAGGGTGAAGGACATCTTCCGTTACCTTCAAGGAAGCAAAGACCTCGGCTTGTTTCTGAAGAAACAATGAATTGAATTTAGTTAGCTACGCCGATCTTTGGTACCTATCGGACCGCATCTTGGCAAGTCACAAAGCGGGTATGTTTTCCTTTGCGGTGGAACGGCAATTTCTTGGAAGTCGTCTAAGCGGACTCTTGTCTCGGCGTCGACTAACCACTCGTAAATCATTGCATTGTATGAAGCCTCTCGGGAATGTGCATGGCTTGAAGAATGGTTCACCACATCCGAGAAGTCATGTGGTACGAACATGGAACAAACCCCCACTATTATCTATGAAGATAATGCGACTTGTGTTGCACAAGTACAAATGGGATATGTGAAGAGTAACCTTACAAAGCATATCAACCCCCAAGTTCTTTTATGCTCATGAAATGCATAAGATGAACGAGATAAAGATACTGCATACTAAGTCGTGTGAAAATCTCGCAGATTTATTCACTCAGTCACTCCGGCATCTTCCTTTGAAAGATGTATTAGAGGAATCAGGATGATGAGGCTTAGAGAAGTGCAGATTTCGAGGAGATTTTTCACATACTCCTACATAAATCTCAAACATGAAGTTTGAGTACCCAACGTAAATCTTGAAGATTAACATTGAAGTTTGGGTGGATTGTACTCTTTTCCTTAAGTAAGTTTTTCATTGAAGTTTTCTTACATAAGGTTTTTGATGAGGCAATCCGTGCAACACGACAGCGTGTGCTATGTACTCTTTCTCCAATTATTTTTCCCACTGGGTTTTTATGGAGTTTTAATGAGGCATATGCATCTCGCAGTGAAGAGTCCAAGGGGGAGTGTTAGGAAACCGGATTCGTATCCGATATGGACTCTTCCTTATCTCTAAGCAGAACCGCTATATATAGGAGGCAGGGGGTCACCCCATTGTACACAAGCATACAGAATAATAAAGCAGGCCCGTTCCTCCTCATATTGTGTCTCTCGCCCTCTCTTTCTGTTCTCCAGTTTAGATCTATTAGGCAACCCCGGACTATTCGATAGCGAGGTTGTCTAACAATAGCGATTGGGCAGATGGTCAGCGCTTACCTTGGCACTTTCTAGTGACGCGTGTGTCCCATTGCGTACAAGAGACTGCATGACTACAGGGCGATCAGGCGTCTGGTGCGCTGCATGGCTTTGCGGTGGAAAAGGTGGGCTCAACTACGCTAATATATAACGGCTTAAGCATTAGGGGTGAAAACGGGACAGGAAATATCCGCCCGATCCGATACCGAATCCGTTTAAAATCCATACCGATGTTATCCGTATCCGTATCCGGAAAATCCGGTGTAATATGGGTTAGGATATGGGAAGAGCAATATCCGATCCGTATCCGAAAAATCTCATGTAATATGGGTTAGGATATGGGAAGAGTAATATCCGACCCGATATCCGGTAAATATCCGACCCGAATATCCGGATAAAATTAGTTATTGTTCCATTAATTTGGTTCATTATTGGATAGATAGAGTAGTTGTTTGATATTGGCACTAGAAAACACTATTTTATTATTAAGAGTGAACTTCAACAAATCTATCAACAAACAAATAGAGTGATGACATAATGCTTTTACCTAAATTGATTTGTTCAACTTATTTGATAAACTTCTTTTCTATTCAAATTACTGGAATTAGTTGAGTCGCTAAATTGAAGCATAGCAAACAAATCCGAGTAGTCCTCATTATGAGAGAAGTCTGTCTTCAGTTTGTCAGAATGTGACAATTCAACACTATTTAATATCTTCAAGAATTTATTCCGTAAGGTTAAGTTTGATGAAAGAGCTCCCCTTGTTCTCTGTTTTCTTTGTCTCGATCTCTCTCCTTGTATCTGACCCATTTGCACATCTAATTATACTACTATCCTACGTTGAAATAATTATGACTTGAAGCTAATGTTGTAAGGTTAATGCTTCATTCTTTCTTTTACGTACACAATTATGTATTATACTACTATCCGATTATGATATCCGATCCCGACCCGAATCCGTCAGGTATCCGCTCCGTATCTGAATCCTGAATAATCCGAATTCGTATCCGTATCCGGGACATCCATATCCGACTCCGAATCCGAAAAAAAATATGGGTTAGGATACGGGACGGGCAATATCCGCCCGTATCCGACCCGGTTTCACCCCTATTAAGCATCTACACATATCTCTACTATTCTAAAGCAGCACTTGGTGGCAGTGGTCCGTTCTTTCCACGTCATTAATTGCCACTTAATTGCCCTGCTTAATTTCCCTACGCAAGAAACGAAGCGTTGTTTTAATTAGCCCGACTTTACTTAAAGAAACGAAGCGTTAAAGATAGATGTTTGATCTTGTGAAATAAATTTTTTTATTTTTTAATCTTTATTTTTCATTATCAATTTTGTTTTTCGTAGCAACGCACGGGCATGTAACTAGTCCAACTATATATGGCACACGGCACATTGGTAAACTAATCTTTTATTCCAAATTTTTATTATTTTTTATTATATATTGTATGAACTCTTACTTTAATTTAAATTGTTATAACTCGGTTCCGCTAGATGGATGATTATATATTTCTCTTTAAATAATAATATCCAACGGCACTTATAGTTTAACTTATTTAGGGTTTATCAGATTAATGGTCAGATGTTTTACTTTTTATAAGAATTTTTAGCATGTTCCTATTTTTTGTTAGGAAGATCCGATGACAATTTTAGTTAGGGTCCATCAGATTGATGATTAGATGTTTTACTTTTTTGTGAGAATTTCTAGTTTAATTTTTTTTAAAAGCAATTATCATAAGTTTTTAATATATAATATATAGATTGGCTAGTGCATGTTGTTTCGTCTCCGTTTCACACGCATCAAGGAGTCCAAAAAGGCTAAGCTGCAATTATTCACGTCCACACGCATAATAACTTGGCTCCGTTGGCCGCGGGCGCACGGACCGCCTTCTCGCACAACTTGATCTCGAGCTCGCGCTCCATCTTGTTGTGCACAACCTAGACATGCATGGTCAAGGTTTGAAATTTCATTTTCGGTATATATTTTGGAGGTGGCTGAAATCCAAAATTTTGGTGAGATTTCGTAATATATATAAAAAATTTGGACGAAATAAAAAGACCAAATTTTAAATCCATTTTTTTCAACCGGGCTTTTCGAATTTCGACCAAAATCACCGATATCTCGGTCAACTTTTGAAAAATGATTAAAAATACGTCAAAAAATTCTAAACTTTTTTTGTAGATAGTCTTGACCACAAATCTAATCAAATTCGGCCCACAAAAATTAAAATCTGGTTAAAATGTTCGAGATTTCGGTTGAAATCACTCAGATATCGTCGAAATTTTGAAAGTTAATATAGCATTTTGAATATTTTTTTAAAACTTTTTTATGCGATCGATATTTAAGATCCCAACCCCGTTTGAAAAACAAAATTTTGATCGAGACCACGGCGAGATTTTGAACCATCAGCACGTCCTTGCCGCTCTGTACTACTGCACCACTGCGCGCGCTCGTTGATGCGCTCGGCTTGGCCAGCTCCGCGGCCTCCGCCTGGCACCGTCCTTACTCCTTCGGCCACGCGCACGGCGCACCCCCGCACCCCACTCCTCCGCTCCCGGGCTCTGTCGTCTCGTCCAGCTTCCGCGCGGGGGCAGCGGCGGCAGAGGAGTTCTTGTTCGTCCCTGCCGCCTTCTTCCGCACCGTCTGCAGTCTGCACCGGCGCGCCAGAACGCATCGCCTGGTCAAACCACGGCAAAAACAACAACAAAAAATCAACGAACAAAATCCAAAAAATTCGCCTCCGAAAATCCTCGTCAGAACCCCGCTCTCTTACCCGTTAACCCGCTAGTTCGTTACCTTCCGCACTAGCACTAGTACTGTCTCCGCCCGTCACTCTCCCATTCGCGATCTTGCCTCCCCTCCCCTCTGCGCCCTCCACCTCTCCGGCGACTCGGCGAGCCAGTCTCCGCGGGGCCACACCTCCCGCTCCCACCTCCCGCGGCGTGGGCTCCGCCCTCGCCGCCGCCTCCGACGTCGCAATGGTATGTTCCCCTCGCCACCCGCCCACCTTCTCAGCTCGGTCCCGCCGCTTCCGCGGAAATGCTAGATCCAGCTGCGATGTTGGCCCGTTCGGCCCAGCCGGATGCCGCGACGGCTCGCCGCGCCGAGATCCGCGGCCGAACTGATCGGTTTCTGCGTGGATCTGGGGGGTTCTGACGTGTGGCGTGTTTGTATGAATACTGATTCGTTCGTTTTGTTTTGTGTTTTTGATGGGTTGTCGTTGGTGGCTGGGATGATACGGCAGCCTCTCCGGTTAGAGATAAAGGTAATTTCGGGACTGCTCGGTTAGATCCTGTTAATTTGAATGGTTATGATGTAATAACTTGGTTGTTTCGCTGATGGTGGTTGCTGTTTGGTTGGATCAGAGGAAGCTCGCGCAGAGGTCGGAGAGGGTCAAGTCCGTGGATCTGCACCCCGCTGAGCCATGGTGAGTCTTCTGGTGTTTGTTGTGCTAGCCAAATGCCCGCACTGCGCGTAAGCATTGTGCATTTGAGCGTGTGGATCGTTGTAATTTGTGAAAAATGCGTTATCCTCAGGATCTTGTCAAGTCTTTATTCCGGGAGCGTCTGCATCTGGAACTACCAGACGCAGGTTGGTGGCTCTTAACTCTTATCAGAGATATTTAGTTGTTTGTGTTATTCAGCTAGTTATATGAAGTTTATCACGACCAACTAGTTGTCTCCAATTTAATCTATCTGCTGGTGAATAAAAATGGGACTGGGGTGTGAGCCATGTGTTTCTATAAAAAATGTATGTGTTGAATTCCATGAATGAACATTTGCTATTGCCAACTTTTGTACTGAACGATAAGATTAAGATTTGTGCAATGCATAGTTAAGAAGCAAATACGTTTGATCTATTTAGCAGCATTAGGATATTTGTAAATACTCTTTATCAGCCTTTCATATATTTTGATAGTGGAAGATTTTACTTACAAATGCCGAAAGACAGAAGTAATGTTCACCTCGAGGCTTGAGATGATTGTTACATGCATCCATGGTCATCGTTAAAACTTAAAATGATCCCATCATGGATGGAGTCATGGGCAAATGTATGCACTTTATATAGTGTTATCATAGGAATATATGATACAACTTGCGACCTCCAATGTGGTTTATGGAAGTCTCAGCTTCTCAGGAGGTTCATGAGTGACTAGCCAACACCTGGTTGCCTCTGACAGTCATCAGCTGACCTCGACTGGTGGTTGACAGAGATGTGGTGCATTTTCATAGGCAAGGACTGCGAAGTAAAATAGTAGCCGTAGGTCACTGCATGTGATGGGTGATGCCATCCACCAATGCAGGGATGGACTCATCTAGGCAACCAAACAGCCCTGTACATACCTTCTATTTTCATTACGCTATACACCGATGGAAAAGGGAGACCCAATATTGAATTGGATGTTCTACTTTTTGTGCAACAGTCAAGTTGGATATATCTGGCTTTTTAGAGACATTGTTAAATTTGAACTAATTAAACTATGCTAATTTATCGCCAGACAATGGTCAAATCATTTGAAGTCACCGAGTTACCAGGCATGTTTTCTCACCTCACTGTTTACATTTTCCTGTGTATGCCATTTTTGCTAATGTAACCATGTTAGCTGCAGTTCGTTCGGCTAAATTTATTGCGCGGAAGCAATGGGTTGTGGCTGGTGCGGATGACATGTTCATCCGTGTGTACAACTATAATACAATGGATAAGGTCAAGGTTTTCGAAGCTCACACTGATTACATCAGGTGTGTGGCTGTTCACCCATCCCTGCCCTATGTGTTGTCATCTTCGGATGACATGTTGATAAAGCTTTGGGACTGGGATAAGGGCTGGATGTGTACTCAAATCTTTGAGGGGCACTCTCACTATGTCATGCAAATCACATTTAACCCGAAGGACACCAATACTTTTGCCAGTGCTTCCCTTGATCGTACAGTAAAGGTATGCCTTTCCTGTTTTATTTTGGTACAAAAATTGTGGGTTTTTTCACATGGTTCCTGTTTCCTGAGCCTGAACAGTAGCCTTCTGTACTTGAATTTTTTAGATCTGGAGTCTTGGTTCTCCTGATCCGAACTTCACATTGGATGGCCATTCAAAAGGTGTGAACTGTGTTGATTACTTCACAGGTGGTGATCGGCCATATCTAATTACAGGCTCTGATGATCAAACTGCCAAGGTGTGGTATCTTCATTAAGTGATACAATCCTGAACTTTTAGAATATTGTTATAATGTATTATTTTGAATCAGGTTTGGGATTACCAAACAAAGAGCTGTGTTCAAACACTTGAAGGGCATGCACATAATGTCTCTGCTGTATGTTTCCATCCCGAGCTTCCAATAATAATTACAGGTTCAGAGGACGGGACTATTCGTCTGTGGCACTCCACTACCTACAGGTACCTTTACCGTTGGTTCTATTCTAACTTGTGGCCTTGTAATACTCTGTCTAATTGCTTATTTGTTCATACACAACGTGCTCTTGATCTTGCTTGCATAATCCTATCCAGATGTTGAGGCCAATACTTCTAAACAGAATCTCTCCTCATCCGGCCTAGCACAGCGCTCCTATTACAAAAAATGCCCAGCAGCATGTTACATGAGTTACTTATATTCAAATTTTGAAAAAGTTACGCTGTCCCTGTTCAACCATTTTTTTGCACTTATGAATCTCAGCCAAATTACAAACATCTTTTTGCTAGTCAGATTGAGCTCAGGCGTGAATGCTGCAATGGAATATTGGAAAAAAAGGGAGCAGGATTAGCACTCACATATGGCACTAGTTGATCTGTAGTTGCAAGTTTACTTGACATGTTTTGTATTTTTCCTACTTGTTTTTAAGGATGTTATTGTCTTGTTCAAGTGTATATTCATCTTTGTTTTATTGTGATAGCATGTGATCTTTGACCTTTGGTTACGATTTTGCCATGCAATCTGAGATCAGATGACATCTTGTTTATAATTTAGACAAGGTTGGATTGTGATAGCATGTGATCTGTAGTTGCAATTTGTTTGCAACTATTACATAGCAGAAATTATGTCATTTTTTTATATAGACAGCTGTATTCTTTTTAAATCAGAGGAGTAACTGTTTAACTAATTAGATGATCTTTTTCTATAAAATTTAATGGCCCTACAATTTTTAATTGTCAGTGGGGACACATTCCCTTTTCCTCTTGTCCTCATGTTTGTAGATCTGCCCCTGTGAAAAACATGACATGCAATTTGTGGCAAACCTTGGAGTTAACCTCATTCTTATGCTTTTTAATGTTCATTTTATTGTGGATTTAACTTTTTATTCTTAGACTGGATTTAACTTTTTATTCTTAGAACTAGCATTGAGGTTGGTGCTCTTTGCAGGCTTGAGAACACACTTAACTATGGCCTTGAACGAGTTTGGGCATTAGGTTATATGAAGGGCTCAAGAAGGTAATGAAAGATTTCCCCCCTTTTGTTCTTCTTGTATTCGCCAAATCCGGGAATATGTTCAGAATATCTTCAATTTCTTCAGGGTTGTGATTGGATATGACGAAGGAACAATAATGATAAAGATTGGCCGTGAAGAACCCGTTGCTAGCATGGACAGTAGTGGCAAAATTATATGGGCGAAGCATAATGAAATTCAAACTGTTAACATCAAGACAGTTGGTGCAGATAGTGAGGTTGGTTGCCAAATATGCTATGCTGTTGAGAACTGTTAGTAATTTTCATGTACTGATGTGTGTACTTTTATGTCTCATTTGTCAGATCACAGATGGGGAACGGCTGCCATTGGCTGTGAAGGAGTTAGGAAGCTGCGATCTTTACCCACAAGTAGGTTTTCATTTGATATTGAGTGAATGTTTCATTTAAACAGCATTTTTTTTTTTTGCAAAATGGTACAGTAGACAAGGGAGCTTCCTATGATTCTGCATGGTGTTGCATTGCATTATGTGTGTAAAAACTCTAATGGAGTGAAAAAAGTATATGCCATCAATCATTTTAGTATCTTTTCTGTTTATACTCTCCTTATCTTTGTATAGTAGATTTTTGTTACTTTTAGCTACTGCAGTGTTATTAGCAATGTTCTAAAATCAATACGGAATGTATATGAACTATCTCAATCAATGAGGATTCAATTTAAAATGAAAGTTAGAGTTTATAGATAACTTTGAAATTTAGCTTGATGGGCTAAAAAATGTACATAAAAATATTAGAACTGGTAACAGATGTTTCTGACTGAAATTGAATGTTGTTTTCTCCCTTGGAATATGTAGACCTTTTTTTGTGGTGCAGCAAGAAAGCATGATTTTGCACAGATAGATATATTTGGCTCTAATTTTTATTAGCAATGTATACTTAATTACTCATTGGCAATTGATCTTTCCATTCTTTCAGAGTTTACGGCACAATCCAAATGGGAGATTCGTTGTTGTATGTGGAGATGGAGAGTACATAATATACACAGCGCTAGCATGGAGAAATAGATCCTTTGGGTCTGCACTTGAATTTATGTGGTCAACTGAGGGAGAATATGCTGTCAGGGAAAGCACATCAAAAATAAAGATATACAGTAAAAATTTTCAGGTTTCTTTCCAATGTAACATGTTTTATATGTGGTTGTTTTCTCGTCCCTTGGTTGTTAGCCAACTTTCTTTACATAAAGTAATCACTCTGTGATTTGCTGAAGCATTATTAAAATGACTAACCATGCTTAAAGAAGAAAAACAATATTGCTTGGGACCCTCTACCCCTGTATAGACTGTTTGATCAGATATTATAAATGAATGCCCTCCTGTTCTTAGTATGCTGCTCCCTCGAAATTTAACAGTGCTGAACCTGTTTCATACTCCCTAGTTGCTATTGTGATGCCATAGACTGCATTGCTCTGTCTGTTTTCAAGAACAGCAATTTACTGGTTAAGTGAGTCCAACGTTTAAAACTGTGTGATCAACATGGAATAAGAGGTTAGTCTTGTGTTTTTATGCAAAAAGAAGAGGTGAACAAATATTTTTGAATCACTGCTGCAGAAGCTGAATGATAACTAACTGAGAGGTGCTTCTATGCTCTTCCTTTTAAAAGTTGCACAACTATTAAAGCATGAATGAAGGGTAGATGATGATTACTTACCCCTTCGCTTGCTTCAAGATTTGTGCAACTTGTACTAGAAGGAAAAGCATAGAAGCACTTCTCTAACTTGGAACACCGTATAGCGCCTATTATTTCATATATGTTCGCATTTTTATGGTTGCTACAACTACAAGGCTGCAGCATAATCTGATGAGAGCAACTGATAATTTCAGGAGAGGAAAAGTATAAGACCAACATTCTCTACAGAACGTATTTACGGTGGAGTATTGCTTGCTATGTGCACGAATGACTTCATTTGTTTCTACGATTGGGCAGAATGCAGGTTAATACGCCGGATTGATGTGAACGTTAAAGTGAGTTGTTTCTTTGCTTCAGGAATGGATATCTATGATGTGTTTTTATTCCTTTTCATGTCTTATGCCACTAGAAATAATTGTTTTTGCCTGTTGCAGAATTTATATTGGGCTGACAGTGGTGATTTGGTAACGATTGCAAGTGGTACATCATTCTACATTTTGAAGTACAATGTGAGTTATCACATGCAGTATGTTCATCACTGTTTTTTTTCTTTTGTTGCCGTAGTGCATCTTGTATTGTTACATCTGAGCCTGTGTTAATTTTATCCTTGTGTGTAATTTACTAACACATCAGTAACTTGATACCTTCTAGAGGGATGTAGTTTCTTCTCATCTAGATGGAGGGGGTTCGGTTGGCGAGGAAGGTGTGGAAGATGCCTTTGAATTGCTTCATGAGATAAATGAACGTGTCCGTACTGGGTTATGGGTTGGAGACTGTTTTATATACAATAATTCTTCATGGCGGCTAAATTACTGTGTGGGAGGAGAGGTGAGCTCTTGGTTTTCACCATAATCAACATAACCTTATGTGTATGATCATTAGAACAATTGTTGTCAGGTGCTATCTATTTACCATTCCATGCCCCATGTGTTACAGGTCACTACCATGTTTCACTTGGATCGTCCAATGTATTTGTTAGGCTATCTTGCTAACCAAAGTCGTGTCTATTTTATTGACAAGGAGTTCAAGTAAGTGGCATGTTTCTTTTTTCTCTTAATATTCCTTCATGAATTCATGAATCATGATGCCTTCTCATGATGAACTTCTGTGACTAACAACTTCGATTATTCCAGTGTGGTGGGTTATACTTTACTACTCAGTTTGATTGAGTACAAAACACTTGTGATGCGTGGTGATTTGGAACATGCAAATGCTGTTCTACCTTCCATACCAAAGGAACAACACAACAGGTGCCCCATATTTGGCAATTAATTTTAGTGAACATCACTTGTAAATTAATGTGCCCTGGTTTTTAAATGACTGACTTGGTTTGCAGTGTGGCGCATTTCCTTGAATCACGAGGCATGCTAGAGGAAGCCCTTGAAATAGCGACTGATCCTAATTACAGATTTGACCTGGCTGTGCAGCTTGGTAGTCTGGGTGTTGCAAAGGCATACTGCAATTTTATTGTTTATCTGTATACCATTGAGGACACATTGTCCAAGAAAATTCACCTTCCATTGAAATGAACACAACAAATGGATGCTCTGCAGGAAATTGCTGTTGAGGCACGAAGTGAGTCAAAGTGGAAGCAGTTGGGGGGATTAGCTATGTCAACAGGAAAGGTATATGTGTGGTGTGTGTAATTTTACCTGTCTATAGTGTACTCAATATGTACTTTTTTAATGATTAGAATCTTCTGTGTGATAATTGAGTTCTACTTGTTATTGGTGACGAAGAAAATGATTAGTAGCAAATCATAACTTAATCATGAAGCTTAGCTTGTAGCTTTTAAAAATATTTTTCATTTCTACAAGCGTTTGAAATTGAAATACTGGGATGCAATTTGGATAGCTAAATGGTGCTGAGCTTGTTGCAAGTACAAGAATCTTATATATCAATATTGACTTTTGAATCAGAAATGCCATTACATGCTGCTTGTCTCTGTCCTTTTTTCCCTGTAAACACCATCTTGCATATAAACTAATATCCTTATAATTTTATGTTTCTGCCTTTCTCTGAAATGCAAGCATTTAAATTTAAAGAACTGTCTCTTGTTATACACAACAACAATTGCAGCTCGAGATGGCAGAGGAATGTCTCGTCCAAGCTACTGACCTTAGCGGATTATTGCTTCTATATTCATCTCTTGGAGATGCTGAAGGGATAACAAAGCTGGCATCCATGGCTAAAGAGCAAGGAAAGAATAATGTTGCTTTTCTCTGTTTATTTATGCTTGGCAAATTGGAAGAATGCCTTCAATTGTTGCTTGATAGGTATCGACTTCTGCAACTTCATATTGCCGTATTTTATATTTTCTTGTTTTAGACGAGCCTTTATAAATTTATGTTGACTATCCGGTCATTCTTTATACAGCAACCGTATTTCGGAAGCAGCATTGATGGCACGATCCTATCTTCCAAGCAAAGTTTCTGAGATTGTATCACTATGGAAAAAAGATCTTCAAAAGGTAACTTCCTATGGAAAGTTTCTTTGCTTGTGTTTCTCTGTCCAGTTCCACTCTACATTCCCCAAATAGTAAATACTTCATACTGTTGCATAATATTTCTCTCAAGCATGTTACTTAATTTGCAGTAACATGTTTCTGTACAGTCTGTTCCACACACTGACTTCCGGCTGGTGATATGGCACCATTTCCTTTCTTGTATGTACCCATCATGAAACCTGTGACAGGTTTTGGGGAATTCAAACCATGGGTGGGAATGGTTTCTGGCTAATGACTGCCCTGTTTGAGGTGGTAACTGGCTGCTTTGGGATTTCTGAGTATGTTCGTTGTAAAGACAACGCAACATAATGAAGAGAAAGTACATGCTGTGCTGCACTTTATATACTCATAAATGTACCATAATATCATCAATAACTGATATTTCAAAAGTGAAAAGAAAATCATATTTGAGTTAAAACTTTAATTTTTCCTAATCCTATACCGAAAAAGTGGTTTATGTTGCTTTGGGCTGTTTGGTATCCTGGTTTGTTCTAAGGCAGAAGGACCTGCATCAGGTTTTTATGCTTCAAATCTGACAATTGCGATTCAACATTAAGAACATTGAATTCAGAATGGCATATGCATTTGTCGTTGACAGCTGTGATCAAATGAAAAAAGGCTGTTGCCTTAGAAGTTCGTTTCTTGTGCCCACGCTTACACCGCACCGCCTTATTCTAGCTAATAGGCAATTGTTGGTTCATTATTTTTTGTTCCTGCTTGTTTATCAGGTGAACCCCAAAGCTGCGGAGTCTCTGGCAGATCCCGCTGAGTACCCAAACTTGTTTGAAGACTGGCAGATTACTCTCAATTTAGAAGCTACCCTTGCTCCCAAAAGGTATTTGTTCGTCCTTATGGGCAATAGAGCATAAATAATTGTATCAAGTTTTTCCTAATCCCCTCCAACATGCTTGGTTTTCCATCCAATAAACACAATCCACTAATACCTTCTACTATCACTAAAAGATAAGCTGGCAATCAATGCACTGTGTTATAACCCCTAAACCTTTGATCTTAGCTTATGGTTCCGATACGTGGATACTAACTTCCATGCACTTCTATCCAACACCAAATCTTTGGAAACGTTCCAATCCTTCAAGTCTCTTTTAACTGCTACTTCCCACGTCAGTCTCGGTCGACTTCTGTCTCTTCTTATGTTTTCGAGACGACTTAAAATTCCACTACGTACCGATGCCTCACGAGGCCTCCGTTGGAGATGTCCAAACCATCTTAGACAATTTTGGACGAGCTTTTCTTCAATTGGTGCTACCCCAATCCTATCACATATCATCATTGCAGATTCGATCTCGCCTTGTATGACTATAGATCTACTGCAACATCCTCATCTCTGCTACGCTCATTTTCTGTACATGTTGCCCTTTTGTCGTCCAACATTCCACTTCATACAACATCGCATATCTAATCGCCATCCTATAGAACTTACCCTTTGACTTTTGAGGGATTTTTCTATCACATAGGACACCTGATACTTGGCACTATTTCAGCCACCCCGCTCATATCTTGTGGCTCACATCTTCATCAATCTCACCGTCATTCTGTAGTATCGATCCCAAATATCGAAAAGTTTCCTTCCTAGACCCTACTTTTCCATGTAGACTAACATCTCTATCGCCTGTCATAGCACCGTTGAAAAAACACCTCATATACTCAGTTTAGTCCTACTAAGTCTAAAACCCTTTGATTCTAAAATCTTCCTCCACAACTCAAGTTTTCTATCAACACCCACCCTACTCATCAATTAGCACCACATCATCAGCAAAAATTATACACCAAGGAATCTCTCCTTGTATGTCCCGCTTGACTTCATCTATCACTAGGGCAAAAATATAGGGGCTCAATGTTGGCCCTTGATGTAGTGCTATCTTAATATGAAAGCCACTGGTATAGCTATCACATGCTCTGACATTAGTCACAACATCGTCATGCATATCCTTGATTAAGATTACGTACTTTGTTGTGACTTTTTTTCAAGCGCCCACCACATGACCTTTCTTGGCACTTTGTCATAAGCTTTCTCCAAGTCGATAAACATGTGTAGATCCTTCTTTTCCTCCCTATACCTCTCCATCAACTGTTTTGTCAAGAAGATAGCTTCTAGGGTCGACCTCCGAGTTATAAAACCAAATTGGTTTTTCGTCACACTAATCATTCTTCTTAAACGATGCTCAATCACTCGCTCCCAAAGCTTCATTGTGTGGTTTATGAGCTTAATTCGTTTGTAATTAGTACAACTTTGGATATCACCTTTATTCTTGAAAATTGGCACTAATGTGCTTCTCTGCCACTCGCCAGCCATCTTGTTCGACCTAAAAATGCTATTGAACTATTTAGTTAGCCAAACGATTGCGATGTCTCCAAGGCATTTCCACACCTCAATAGGAAATAGGAATGCTATCAAGCCCCAGTGTTTTACCTACTTTCATCCTTTTTAAGGCTTCTCTTACTTCGTACTCTTGAATTTTTCGAACGAACTGCCCATTGGTGTTGTCAAAAGAATCATCCAGTTCAATCATACTATCCCCGTTCTCTGTTGTACAACTTGTCAAAATAGTTTCTCCACCTATTCTTGATCTCGTCGTCTTTCACTAGAACTCCAGAAGTCTATAAAGAAGATAATTTACATGAAATCACGCAAGAGTTATGCTTTAAGAGTTATAACCTTCATCAAAATCCTTCAGCAATGTTCATCACACTCACTGCCGCCTCCTTTAGTGATTGTATCTCACGTTGGATTGCATTATTTGCAATAAAGATTTGTAATGTGTTGTGCTCTATTGTTACAATGATTTGTGCTCTATTGCAATAATTTTAACGTTAATCTTCTACATTGAAGAGTGTCTCAGAGGCTGATATAATTTGAATTTTAAGAACACTGTTCATTCTAATCATATCATAGGTTACGACACATTTGGGCAAATGATTTGAGGCGCATTCAGTTTTAATAAGATGGCACCTTTCCTTTGCCTTTGTTCTTACAAGATCTTATTTGAATAGGGGTATCTATCCACCTGCTGAGGATTACATAACTTATGCTGAAAGGTCCAATGAGAGTCTTGTGGAAGCTTTCAAAAGTATGAATGTGCAAGAAGAAGAGCTACCAAGCGAAAATGGAGATCCTGCTCTTGAGGTATTACACTTACAGATTGATTGTTGGGAGCATCATATATGACACGTGCAGTTGGTTTTTTTTTGTTGATATTTACTTATGCTTTGTGTTCATACTAGTTGTTGGATGCATGTTTTTGTAAAATAGAAAACAAAATTGTCTTCTGGCCAAGTTTGATATGTAGATATGTCGAGTAAATACTAAACAGTAAACTGTATTAGATTACCATTGTTCTTGCTGAGAGTTCTTGAGATAGTTTGTGTTTTTGGTTTGCATCTTTTGTTGCTCCCTCTAGAAAGATAGAAATAATCGTTAGCATTTTTAGACACAACTTTCTTTTTGATTTTTTTTATTAATTTTATCACTATCAGTTCCTTGTATTGCTTCTTTCCGTTTGTTATGTTCTTGTATGACACAAAACAATCTTCAACAGATCATTGAGGATGATGGAGTCGAGGAAAGTCAAGAGGATGCCGTTGAAGTTGAAGCTGATGATTCAACAGATGGTGGTGTCCTTGTGAACGGGAATGATGGTGAGGAACACTGGGGTATGAATAATGAAGGAACTTCATCAGCATAAAAGCAGTAGTTGAGCAAGTGTACAGTCCAAAAACCTTTTAGTCTAGCCTTGTCGTCCTAAATACACCAAAAATATTCAGGAAAACTAGCTGGAGAATTGGTTCTAGCGTGCCTATTCTGCACTCTGTAATATCCTGAGTCACTTCATCCCTCATCCTTTACCACTAGACACATTTGGACATGTATGTGTTAGGGATATCCTATATTACACGGGGTACTTGATTGGAGTATTCAGATACCTGATATGAATATTCATAATCCACTGTTAAGAACAGCTATAACTATGCTAGTTTTATCCTCTGGGTTTAGTATCTAGTAAGTAGCAACCTAGTTTATATTGGGAGTTGATCTAAGGCTCTTTTGGACTTTGTTAGTCCTAACTATGGACAATTCTTGATGATACTAGATGTCATCTGCATTGTTTTTGCACGAAAGAACACGATTTCTGTGTGTTCTTTTTGCAGAGCACAAACTCAGTGAGTTTTGTTGAAAACTGATTATTCTCCATGGTAATTTGTATTGCTGGCTGTTCTCAGCCAACAGTTTTATGTGTGATCGAGGACTAGTTACCAGTTACTACGGGTCATTCACAGAATTCATGATTAGGTTATGCTAGAATTGCTTCTAGATGGGAAGCCAGATTGACATAAACTCATTTTGAAAATCCAAAAAGGGATGGTCAACTTGTCTCACCTAATAATCAACCCCAATTAAATTTGTTCACTGGAAGATTTTTTTAACAATTTATTAGAGGTTGTAATGGAAGTTTGATTGGATATGATTTTATTGAAAAGAAGTGCTTCTTATATGCTCAATCACAAAGACTGCACACTAAATCTACTCAATGAAACAAACTTAAAATTTACATTTTTTTTTCATGGTTTCAGTTTGACATTGAGTTGTTGATCTGAATCGTTTGATTCATCACAAAGCCTCTTTTTAACCCAATGATTACATGGCACTGATACAAGAAACCAATCTTTCTCAACGTTTCTGATTGTATCTTATATCAGCTTTTATATTTTTTATGTGACCCAATACACAATGTTTCTTACTACTTTCTTTGATTTTTTGCAGTGCTAACTCCTGACCAATAGTAAAGGTATTACAACAGCATACTGCACCAGCACCGCAGTTTGGTTGTTTTTTTTGTAAAGGTAAGCATAATTATATGTATTCAAATGTCAAAGCAAAACAAAATGGTAAAGAGCATTGGCGCTCAAATCGCTTGATTATGTTCGGTAGTATGTGATGCTGTACATTTTTAGCTCTATATTCCCTTGCTATGCCCTTAATCCTTGTACACGGAAGGGCATATCTATCCACATGCCAGGGCAGAGAATTATATCAGTTTTTCATGGCTGAGTTTGTGGAGTTAAGACTATGTTCTTACTATGGCAGGTTGCCTCCTGTTGTTTGAGACTTGGGACAGTAATGTAAAAGCAATTCCTCCCCATTTGTACAAGGCGTTGTTGTGCGTGGTCTAGTACAGATGATACAGGAACAGTCTTCGATGATTAATTAGCACTTGGTGGTGTCAGATAACAAATTTTGCAATTGGATTCTTTTTTTCGTGGGCTTTGGAAGCTTTACGGCTTTGTAGATTTGGGGTATGTTATAGCTTGTACTACCCTTTTATATGTATACCATATGTTATGATACTGCTATTCTTTGAGGTTGGAATTCCTTTCGTGGACGGAAATGATGTATTCTGCAGTACATGTGGTAATTGTATTTTGGTCCACCGAATAAAATGTCCCATTTGTTCCACCTTAGTTGCGTCTGGACCTTGGTGTCAGCTCTGTATTAGGTTCACAAAACTGTCGAAAATCGCGGTTTTTGACCGTATCGAACCGGTTCGAAACCATAAACTGATCAATAAACCAGTTCAATTCAAAATAAAAAATTAAAAAATTTATATGATGTAAACTGGTTGAAAACCGGAAGAAACTGAGCCGTTTTTTACGAAAATCGCTCCAAAAACCGGTCGTCCAAAAGGTTTAACTAGCCAATCGGTTTTTCTAGAAAATCAATGGGTTTTTAAGAAATCCGAGCAATTTTTGTTTTTTTTTCCTTTGAATTTGTTTTGAATCTTTTTTCAGACACTCGGTTTTGAAATTTTTGGTTTTTGACTATTTTCGTTCGATTTTCGCGATAAACCGATACCACCGAGACATCGATTTTTAATTCGAAAACGGCTTGGTTAACTCTGCTATGTATAATTTGATACTTTTTTAGCTACTGTAATGAATAAGTTCCAAGTAGTTTTCATGTAACTTTGTATGTAAAATGTTTTTGCTGTATAGGCTGTCTACCAAAGAACGTTGCAAAAGTGTGCACATTTGATCTATGATTGTATCATACAGTCATTATAATATTCTTTTGTTCGTTTCTTGGCTGATAGATTGTGATGTAATGTCGAATAACGACATCGCAGCCAAACTGCTTCTTGGTGCGTTTCTGTGTATTCATTCAGGATTCGTATTCGATGCAATCTGAATTTGTATTTGCATGACTGCATCCGATAAAATATGTGGGATAGGATTTGGGTCGGGTAGCCAATATCCGACTGCATTCGATCCGGTTGCACCTGGCACTGGCAGTGGCCACGTCGAATTCAAAAATGAAATTGGGAACGAAGGACAGCCAGTTTCCGGCCCAGTCAACCTAACGGAACCCGCACGCTCGGACCGATCCCTCCCACGTCACATAGCCAATAGGGCGTCTCTTCTGGCACATCTCCCCAATCACCCCACGCCACGTCACCCCTCTGACGCGCGCTTTCCTTTTCCACGGTTGCGCTTGCGCGGTTGCGTTGAGCCCGGGTCCTATAACTCGCGCTTCCGCTTCCTTCCCGCACCGACCACCCAATCGCCGGCATTCCACCGATCCCTCATCGAAGCGAAGCAAACGCGACGGGACATGGTCTCCGCGCGCAAGGGCCGCGGCGGCGGAGGCGGAGCCGCCCGGCCCCAGCCCCGGCCCCGCGGCGGCGGCATGGCGGCGCGCGTGGCCGTGCTTGCCTTCTGCGTCGCCGGGATCTGGTCGGCCTACATCACCCAGGGCGTCCTCCAGGAAACGCTGTAAGCATCGCCCCTCCCTAGCCTCTCTATGTTCGCGACAAAGGGAGAAATAGGGCTCAGTTCCCCGGATTCCGTTTCTCCCGCGGCTCAGGTCGACGAAGCGGTTCGGGCCGGAGGCGCGGCGGTTCGACCACCTCGCGTTCCTCAACTTCGCACAGAATGTAGTCTGCTTCATCTGGTCCTTCATAAGTGAGCACCCTCTTTCCCGCGCCCGCGCACTGCAGTTGCATTGCACGGAATGTGACTGTGATTTCGCCGCTTTTGGGTGGTGATTGCGTGTGAAGGGTCGTGACTTTCGTTGGTTTGTGCAGTGATTAAGCTGTGGTCGACTGGTACCAGCTCCGCCGTCCGCGCGCCGCTGTGGAAGTTCTGGGGCGTCAGCATCACCAACACCATCGGTCCGACTATGGGGATCGAGGCGCTCAAGTACATCAGCTACCCGGCTCAGGTTTGGTTCGGGCTGCTTTTGCTGTCCCAGCTACTTTGTTGTTCTGTGAATTTTGTGCGTCTATTGTATTTGTAATTAGGTGTTGGCTGTGTTAAGCGGTAATTTAGTAAGTGGTGTTTATGGAGAGGAATGTTCTAATTTTGGATTTACTTAACTGGCCAAGGAAATGGGCGATGGAGTTCTGTAGGCAGCAGTACGGTCTTATTGCTGTCTTAATGGGATAGCTATGGTTTTACAAAGATTTTTTTTCCTTTGCTAGTGAATATTGGAGATGTGTTCGAGTTTGGCTTGGTGAAATTGTAAATTCAGACTGTGGTTCTGCAGTTGCCAGTTGGTGTTCTAATACATTGGGATCATAGATTCGGTTTGTTCATGAATGATGCACTCATGAGTTCATGTAGCAATTGGCCACAGATCAAGTCAGATAGCTCCTTAGGAATCTCCCGACATATAAATTATGACGGAAGTATGTCCTCTGTTGTTTAATAGCAATTTCGTGATCTGGAAATTATTAGGAGAATTCATGAGTTATGATGAACTAGTACTAAATATGTTGATCTGTGATCCTGAATTTCTGGTATGGCATGGACGGCTAAACACTGATCACCGTATTTCCTCACTACCATCTTGAGTATGGCTTTCCAACTATCCAACCTAGACAGTAAGACATTAAATTGCGTATGGCTTACTGCGATGTTAAATTTAATTTATCCCCCAAATTTATTGGAACAGTAGTATCAAGCCGGGCTTTTGCTTCTGAATATCGAGTTCTTTCACATTCCCCCTTGTGTGAAATTATAATTTGCTGATTTAATTAAATAGCACAGTGGTACTTAAAAAGGAATAATTGCTACTAGTTTTGTTTATGTGATGACGCCATAAATTACTGGAAGATCAAGGATCCTGAATTATTTGCTCTGTGTTAATAGGTCTTGGCAAAATCTTCTAAGATGATTCCAGGTGAGTTGCATTGATTTATGCGGACTACTCAGTGTATCTTTACAGAAGTTTGTTTGCATGTGCATATTGCATCTAGTGGTCATTAATTTGTGCTTGGGTGGGTCAATTCACCTGATCAGTGTCTGAGTAATGAAAAGTACACACAAAAAAGGAACGGGAAAATAAGAAAAAGGTGATGATATTTTTCTTGAACAATAAAGTGATCACCCTTTTCACATGGGGAATAGATGAAAGTAACCGATGCGTGAACTCGGCCAGGAAATAGAGGTAGTGTTATCCATTTTGGATCAATGTTTCCTAATCAGAACTGGAGGAAATTTATGCATGAACTACTGCTGTACTGCCTCTTAAGCCTGAGTATATGCAGTTACCAGAGAATGAATATCTTTGAATTATGTTTTTTCCTTCACAAAATTATCACATAATGACTAATGGCTCGGATTCTCAGACAAACCTCTGTACCAGTACCACTAATGAAACTGTTGGAAATTTGATTCCAGTTTGCCACCATGATGTAACTGTTAAAGGCTGTAAGCTGTCTGTACAGTTCTGCACAACTAAACAGATCTTACATGCATTGTATATGGAAACTGTACCAAGCTTAACACATGCATAGTTTTTTTTTGGTTACCTGGTAGCCAGTGCAGTGTCAGTAATTGTGTAATTAAGCAATCTGTGTTATGATATTTGATTCGCGACAAACCTATCTTGCTTCTTAGCTTGTACTGTGTTGTACTTATATTTCTCACTAATGATTTAATATGTACAGTGATGTTGATGGGGACCCTACTCTATGGTGTTAAGTACACATTTCCGGAGTATCTTTGCACCTTTCTTGTTGCTGGGGGTGTATCAACCTTTGCATTGTTGAAGGTCAGGAGTTCTGCAATCATTTATTCATGAACGGCCATAGTGATGAGCTGATTTTCATATGCATCTAATTGTACCCATGAGCCTTCGACAAAAGCTGAAAGCTTTTGTCTAAAACAAAAGGTTGAAAAAATATTTATTGTCATGTTCCTTACTGTTTTATTCTGATGAAATATGAATTAGAAGAGATATCAAAATCATTATAACTAGGACTCTGCACAGCTAGCTGTTATGTATACAGTATACCTCAAGAAAGAAAGAGAGCCAATGTGATGCCAAATCAATGTTTCACTTGGATAACTTTCCGGTTTATTAGATCTATAGCTGTTTGACTTAATACAATTGCTATGTGCATAGCTGATCTAAACTGCGTTGGCACTTCAGAAGTTTTTGTTTGTTGCTGTTGTATCAGACAAGCTCGAAGACAATCAAGAAGCTTGCTAATCCTAATGCGCCTCTTGGCTACACATTGTGCTTCCTCAACTTAGCTTTTGATGGTTACACTAACTCGACCCAAGATTTAATAAAGTCCAGGTAACTATACCCTGTCCATATCAAATCAAAGCATTCTGAAAAATTGTGATCTTCTATCTAAATGGGAAGTACCGTTGTGTTATTGCAGGTACCCAAAGACTAATCCATGGGATATAATGCTTGGGATGAACTTTTGGGGAACCATATATAATGCTGTAATTATGTTTGTCGTGCCATTACTGTTCAGTAATTGGCCATACGCAAACGGTTTTGAGGCAGTGAGATTTTGCCAGGAGAACCCAGAGGTGGCCTGGGACATTCTCCTGTTCTGCCTATGCGGCGCCGTGGGGCAGAATTTCATCTTCCTAACCATCAGCCAATTTGGCTCTCTTACTAACACTACCATCACTACCACCCGCAAGTTCATGAGCATCGTCGTCTCATCCGTCATCAGTGGCAACCCACTGTCGTTGGAGCAATGGGGAAGTGTTGTGATGGTCTTCTCTGGTCTCTCCCTCCAAATCTATCTCAAATGGAAGAGAAAGGTCAGAGACCACAAGGAATAAGCTCAATTCTTATAAACTCGTTCCAATTAGTTGCTTTGATTGGACATAACTGCTGCTGAGTTATGCGAGAGATTATTATTGTAGCCCATCGAAAATTTAGGAAAAAGTTTTACATCGACAAAAAATACATGAAATGTATGGTAATTGTTGTAGTGTCAGCTATTTAAAAACGGCTGGGTTGTTTCTGTTCTACTGGGGAAAGATGCAATGAATTATGTTGCGTTGAGAGGCAGAGTTGTGTGGTAAGAGTGTATTTTTGTTCTACTCCCAACAGGAATCACTAAATATCAAATGACATTTCAGTTTTCTCACGCTGAAGTTTGTTTACCTCTTTAAGCAAAACCTGGTGGTTTTGCTCCGGTGGCAGGTCTTGTGCTTTCCGAGCTAAGCGGTCATGCCATGGCTCCGACGGTACGTTAGGATATCGTACTCTATTTATCTAGTACTGTACATGTTCACCGTGTGTAGGAATCGGTTCCTCTGACGTCGACGTCACTGACGTTGGGTCACTGCACGTGGGCCCTCTTAGCGTGTGGGTCCTATGTGTCAGTGACTCATCGTCAGAGAATTCGACGTCAGAGGATCTCAATTCGTGTATCAACTGGGACCATGTTTATTGAGCTGATCACAAGGACATTTAAGTCCTAGGTTATTGTGAACTTTTTACTGCAGTAGTGTAAGGACCCTAAAATTTCAATTAAACAAACATCAACATTAACTTCTAATGGAGTGGCATTAGCATTTAGTGGAGAGCATAGTGGACAGTTTTCTCCCAGCAAAACAGTGATGTGCTTGGGGAGCAAATATCCCAGGGTAACCTGGTAAATGAGTAAAGGTAGAAGGGTAAAAAGAGTACAGTGCAGTGAGGATAAGACCAAAGCCACAGCCAGTCCATTTATTCTCTCCTCCCATTTCGTTTCAACCAAAGCCACAGCTAGCACCAGCCATTCCCTTTCCTTTCTCCCAAACCGAGTGAGTGTGAGAGAGAGCTCCAGTGAGCAAGAACTGAAGGCAGCAAGAAGGAGAAGGGGGGGAGCTGCTGATCCAGGGGAGGAGATCGGCTACCTCCAACCCCCAGCCCTAACCAAGCCAAGAGAAGAGGGGATAGAGCTGGAGGCCAAGCAGGAAGCTCAAGGCTGCTACCTCTTCTCCAACCTCCTCTTCATCTCAGATCAACTGAACCAGGTGCACAAATGGCAGTAGCAGTAGACTAAAATGTAGCTTCTGTCTTGAGTAGATCAAGTAGAGAGAAGAGTGGACCGGGTTTCAAACCATTGTCTCAGATCTTGGCAGTAAGGGAATGGATGGGTTCATGTACCTGGAAGTTCGTCCCTATGGATGAACACTGATCTCCCAGCACACACCATACCACAATGGATTTCATGCTCTTTGATCATCATTGACCCCCATCAAATCCCCAAAACCCAGTAGAAGCCAAACCCTAGAAACCAAGAAATAGCAATAGAGAAGAGGATGAAGGGGGGATTCAGCAGTAGAGAAGAAGGGAAAGAGAAGTAGAAAGGGGAAGAGGGAAAGGAGGGATTAGGGGCTAGTACGGCAGTAGAGTAGAGAGAAAGTAGTGGGGGAAAGAGAGGAGAGGGAGGAGCAGAGAGGGAGGCGCTGGGAGAAGAGGAGCTCCATGAGCTGTCGCCAGAGGAGGAGCTGATCCCAGTGCAGTCCAAAGGCGTTGAGGCGAAGGAAGGAAAAAGAAAGCGAGAGAGAAATGGAGAGAAAGAAAGAAAAAGGAGGAAAGAAAAGAGAGGAAGAGAAAAGGAGGCTGGGCCAAAGGCCCATTCAATTGAACTTGAAAGAGAGAAGAGAAAAAGAGAATGAGAGAGAAGAAAAGAGAAAAGGAAAAGGGAAGAAGAGAAAATAAAAGAGAAGAGAAGAGAAGGAAGAAAAATTAGGGAGAAGGGAGTTGTCGGTGTTTCGTGCACCGGCAATACGAATTTATGGTCGGATGGGGTCGCGCGCTCCCTCTCCCCGAATGGTCGACTCAAGGAGTCAGAAGATGTATACTGGTTCGGGCCGAATGTCCCTACTCCAGTTCGTGCGGTGTGAATGTATTGATCTTTGGGAGACGGACAAGGGGTGTACAAGCGAGGCGGACGGTCGGCTGTCCGATCCCCTTGAGGTTTTCGCTAGGGAGTCGAGGCTACCTAGGAGACTGTTTTCTCTTTTCTCCGCGCCCCTCCCTCTCGGGCCCTGCCTCTCCTTATATAGACGGAGGAGGCAGGTTACACGGGAGTTGGGAAGACTACGAGGAGAGGGTGCACGCCTTGAGGTCTCGCTGTCTTGTCCGCCAACCCTGCCCGTCCCCGAGGTAGGGTTGGTGGCTCTGTGGCGTCTGATCTTGCGTAGTCTTTGTCAGTGGTGGCGTGTTGCGTGGTGCTCTTGTCAGCCTCGGTGGCTTTAATGGCGCTTGACTTTGCTTTGGCCTCGGGAGTGGGCGTACTCCTCTGCGGTGTGCCAGGCGACGGGACGGGGGCTTGACTTCTTCGGTGGCTCTTCTGACAGTATGGCGAAGGAGCCGCCTACCCCGGTACGGATGTCAGGGGCCAGCGCACAAGGCGCCGCGATCTTGGCGTGGGCCTCGCTGGCTCGTGCGCAGTGGAGCTTGAGCTTCAATATTAGCGGCCGGCGATGCCGACCGCCCGAATCGAGTCCGCCGACCGTCGGGTCGGCCCCGCCTGTGTCGGGGCTCGTTCCCTGCGGCCCAAGTACCTTTCGGTGGTGCCGGGCCTCCGCCGTGATAGGTCAGCCCGTTCGTGCTTCCGGGCTGATGGGGGTACCCATGGTATGGGTACTCGTCAGGAGTTTTCACCGCGATCTGTAATTAGAATAGATAAACTAGTTAGCTGTTAGTCTAAGCATCAAAAGGTCTAATCAGTAGGGGTTAATTAACCTTGTTGTTAATCTGTTGGACGCCATTACTCAGATTCAAAATTTAGCATGTAAGACTAGTTAATTAATTTCAGGCCAGATCTAAATCAACTGGACCAACCCCATTATTCGAGTGACGACGTACCTTGCAATATTATACCAGGCAAGTCCCCTTTGCTCATGAATTTATCAAAGGTTTTCTAATTACTTTTCATATCATAAATGTCATCATTGCATTGAAAATTATTTTACAATTGGAAGACATTAAATTGTGACATGGTCAGAATTGTGAACTGGAAAGAAATGAGTTGGCGGGTGTGGAACCCGAGTATGTTGTTGGATTGGACATTCGGGTCATGGAATAGTTGTGTGAGTAATATGGTGGGTAGAGGACGCCGATGAGAAGGATTTGTCATGCCGGTGGGGTCCTCTACATAGGCTAGCATATAAGGTTAAACAAACTAACACCTGGGCAATGAGCCGTAAAACAGTATCAACCATAGTGTGTGGAAGCAGTCAGAAAAAGTTGTCCTATGAAGGTATTGGTATCTCCACATTGGGTAAGTAAATTAAGGGCGGACCTGCAGGCACAGGGAGGCCAGAGGGACAGGACCAACTTGGGGCGGTATATTTGAAGCCCAGATGTGTAGCTCCGATTTCGAGATGGAGTTAACTGGCCACCGGATGCACCACCAATTTCGAGATGGAGTACATTGGCGGGTGGTCAGGGATACAACTGTATCTGCGAGTAGTGGGAACAGCCTGGAATAGGTGTTCTCTGCTCGAGTACAGGGTGGAGATCTAATACTGGATTAGCGATAAACGTTCTGGGGCATCACTTGAGGGTGTCACTATGGGTAAAGTGGTACAAACCTGCGCAGGGTAAAATCATGAATTCATGCCAGTCTCTTGGATTGGAGACTACGGAAGTCAAGGCTATCTCACATACAGTGTTAGTAGTTGATTTCAGAATTCCTAAAATGATCAACTCTTTAAGAAAACAACTCTATTTTCATTAAAAAGGTAATTGGAGGAAAGAGGTGTTCTCTGGAAGAGTTGAGTTGGATTGAGATAAAAATCATGTATTACATTCTTGCTATTAATACTTGCTGAGTACTCCTGTACTCACTCTTGCTTAACTCCCCCTCTGCTAGAATGTGAGACGGATGGAGCCGCCAATGAGGCGTGGGTTGAAGGTGATGATCAGGACCAGGCCCTTCAGGAAGATATCTACTACTACTACTACAATCAGGAGAACTAGAGAATTGGGTAGACATTACTATCTTTTAGACGGTCGTCAGGGGATGAGACCGTTGTAAGATATTTTTGTTATACTTGGACCCGATGTATAATTAAGTTGGAACATGTAAGCCCTACGTGGCATGAAATGTAATATATTCCCATTTCAGTCTCTAATTATTGTTCTGCTGCAACATTCTGAACACGGTATAATAGCTGATAAAGTATCGGGACGTCCGATATTTTGTTAGCTACTGTGCCGAGATTCGTGTGATTAACTCAGGGTAATGACAGGTTATTGTTAATTACTCTGGGCTAATTACCCGGGTCGTCACAAGTAGCTTCGCTAAAAAATTTTATTGCGAAAATGATCTCCGTTCAGCTTGATTTACAGGAATGGCCCTCTTTGCACCCCCGAACGCTGCTAAACAATGCTCCCGGCTAGCGCCATGGCCCCATCATGCAGCGCAGCCTGGGCGCTGCAATTGCAAAGCAGCGCCTCCAGAGCAGAGTCATGGAGCCATGGTGGTAGCCGGCAAGTTTAGGCAATGGAAGGAAGAAGAAAGCAAATTAGCAATACTAGGCTTTATTAGTTACTACATGGGCCATCAAAACTAATTATAACCTTAGTGTCATGGGATTTCACCTGGTGGTACTCAGCTTTCTTTCACCGTAGCACCGCACTGGGAGAGACAAATAGTCGCATCGATTTCGCCCTTTCGCTGGTGCCGTGCGAACGCGGGTGGTAGAGGTAGACGCCCAGCGGCACAGGCGCGGCAGCTGGCTGGCTGGGAGCCTGGGCAGCCTACTCACGAGTGCCATCCAGTCGGCTGCGGGCGAGGGAGGAGTTGGAGTGATGGAGTCGAGGGTGGGGCGCCAGGGGCCGAGGTAGGCGAGCAGCCGAGAAGAGGCAAGCATGAGTGATGAGGGCGGCGTTGGCGAGCGCCATCCAGCTAGCTGCGGGCGAGGGAGGACACTGGACGCACGTGGTACGTCGTGTACTCGTGTGGGCAGACTGTTCGATTGAGGAGGCCTAGAGGAGCGACCTTGGACAGATTGCATGAGGAGTTGAGGAGGAGTGAGCTCGGAGTTGGAGCCTAGGATTGATCACCATCGCCTCATCGCCGCTCAAGGGTCCACTCGCCAGAGGAGAGGTGGAGCGACCTTGGAGGTAGCCGCGGAGTCTTGGACTAATCGCCATAGGTGGAATCGACGAATCGATTAATGAATTGACCGCCTGGCCTGCCTCGGTATAAATTGCCCCAATGTGGCAATGCCCCCTCTTTCATTCTGATAATTTATTGACTGAATATTTCTTTTTGTCTTTCTCTGATTAAATTTGTTTGATTGTAGAAAACTAAGTTGCAAAAATGGAGAACCAAATGTTGCACAATTTTTTCCCGCGAAGTGCAAGTACTAGTAACCCACGAACCATCAAGGACAATTTATAAGTATTCACTAATTGAAATAGCATAACTAAGTTTTGTATTTTTTTAATCTACAGGTCGAATGGTCGATAATCCGCCCTCACATATTTATGTCAATCTATCCAATATTAAGGTACCATGCTTGTTATATTTTGATTATTCATTCTGTTTCCTTTCTATATATGTATGAATTTGGAATTTGGTTGGCAATAGACCGATATACGCTTCATATAGGTGTTTTTGGGTGAAAATAGCTGGTGTTACTAATTTTACATGGCGGTAGCACTAGGGGGGTACAGTAGCAATGGCTAGTTTTGGTGCATTTAATGCACAAAACTAACCGTTGAGCTTAGGAATGGTGCTGTTGGTCCTAGATGGACGGTAGCATTGGGTTTTGCATGAATTTTTTTTTGATTTTGCCCCCAAACGGATAGTTTATTTGAGGGGCTGTATAAGAGGCAGAATGGAGAGTATTTTGCTAATGTTTTATCACCCATTGAAGGTATTCTTGATGCCGTCCTTGAGGAGCAATTACTAGGCACGTCTATAAGAATAAAAATCAATGAATTAAGTAGGTAAAAATATTAAAGGAAGAATTGCCATCAGAGTATTCCTGGGCTGGAGGTGGTGGTGATTCTCGGTGTGCAGCATGTCGAGAAGACGATGCTCTAGCGAACATATGGATTGGATTAGGCTGAGCTGGGGTAGGAAGCGTAACTCGTGGAGGTTGTGGCTCCTTAGTGGCTTCGCTTTCAATATTTTATTTTTCTCATTTATTAAATTTTTAGGATGTTATAAAATGTAACTTTGGACAACCCTTACAAATATAAATAAAAATTACAAAGAAATATCTAACCTAATAGAGTAAATTTAGATGAACTCCTACAAATAAAAAACTACATATTACTTTGTACTACAATTTTACATGACGAATCTTAGATAGCTGGTTGACAAGGAAATCCCAGATGACTAAACTTAGTAAAGTCAATATAAAGAAAACTCTACTCCAAAACGAAGACATGATAGTAAGCAAATTAATGCAATTAGTTGGTTTCAATTATCCCAATAAATCGACTCGCGGACTCATGCTGTTATTTTCTTCGTACATACATATATAAACAATGTCATCACTAACAAAATCACGATCATGATAATATTAGGTCTTATTTGGGAGGTCTATTTCTGACCATGATCAAATTTGTTTTAAGGAAGCTTTCCGTCGGGCTCACATTCTAGCGAGCCTGGTGAATAACAAAAGGTGGGAATTTCTTAACTTGCATCAGGGAAATATGTTCGTAATGGAGTACCTTCATCATTTCAACTACCTTTCTCGTTATGCCACTTTTGACGTGACCTCTGAAGCCAGGAGAATTGAGCACTTTAGAGATAACCTCAATGAGGAAATTAAGTGGACTTTGGCTGTTCATGATATACATGATTTCTAGATTCTTGTGGACAAGGCAATCCAAGTTGAAGACAGTACTCGGGCTGTCTTGGAAAGCTGCAAAAGGAAATTGATGGCACAAAAAGCTGCAAATGCTAGTTATTCGAGGCTTCTTATTGGATAGTAATCCAATGTGCGACCATCTGCTCCACCGCAACGGCAGAGACACCAAGGCCAAGTTCCTTGACCTCGATCGCCTCTTGCTCATCCAGTTGGCCACACTGGAGGATGACCCACAGGAGTGTAACCCCAGGCTGCGATTGTGACTTGCTTCAAGTGTGGAGAACATGGTCATTATGCCAATGCATGCCCCAAAAGGAATGTAGCTCCACCTCGCCAAGGAGTGTCGTAGTGAGCCCCAGGTCAGCCTCAAGGACCTGAAGAGGTGCTGATTTGGCCCCGGTCAAATCTGGTATATCAATGCATGATACCAAATGGGTCTGACAGCAATTCTTCCTTTAATATTTTTACTTACTTAATTCATTGATTTTTATTCTTATAGGCGTGCAAGCTGATGTGCAGGACCTACAGCTGAAGATCAGGAGAACACATATGCTTGAAATTACTATTCTTGTAATTTCTATTTTTGAGATGTAATTAATTATTTGTGTACTTTTAAAATCTGGAATGTAATTAATTCTTTAGGTCATGTATTTAATTCTGATGTACAAGTTTGTAATAAATAAAATGTATGATTAATCTTTATTACAATTGATATTTGTATAAATTGAGATGTATGAATATATTTATTTTGTTGTAATTCACTTCGTGTAATTAGTACCTTTGATCAATAACAAAGTTTAGTTTGTTTTAATTTGTCTAATAAATTGATGAGGTTTGTCTTTGGATAAATTTAATCGGTGATTTTTCTTTTGTAATCTAAATTATCTTATTCTAATCCCTTATTTGCAAGGTCCTAATTAGGATGGTCATTTCAATAACTTAGTCTAGACCTTAATTAGGGCATTCTTCTTATCTTTATATTCTCGGTCTTCGGGGTACAGAACAGATCTCCATCTTTTCGAAGATTCCAATAGGCTTTGAAGAACACTTCTCCATCCATCGCTTTACTTGATGCCCATCTCTAATCATCTAATCTCTTGAAAGTGGAAAAGAAATAGATACACCTCTTTTTCAAATAAGGATTTAGACTTAAGGAGAAAATAGAATAAGACGAGAGTAGAACTTTTTCAAAATACTTTATTTATTTCAAAATAAGTCTTTAAGCTTAAACCATTCTAACTAAGGCCACTCGTACAATCGATATGGCTCTGATACCACCTCTGTCAGACCCCAAAAACACTTTTTAAATCCTCTGTGTATCTTATACTAGTCCAAAAAAAGATAGTACACGCAGTAGAAATTATACCACAATATATCAAGCAAAATTTTATTTATTTAATTATCAGAGTTTACATCATAAATGGCGTGCAAGTCAACATAAAATAACACAACGAAAGCAAAATAAAACTGTAGTATTACCCAACAAATCTGCCACAGGCAATCGACTGGGGTAGTGGCCTAGTCATCAAGATCATCACTGGCGTAGAACTCCTCTAAATCAATAGAGTAAGTAAGGACGAGTACAAAAGTACTCCTTAAGTTACATAGTAGATACATTTTTAATGTAAGGACAACAAAGGATGGTATAATAAGGTTAGTTTGAGCAATAAGCAACATTTCAAATACAATAAATAGTTTCGAAGACATAGTTGAATAATAAAACTAAGTTTTAAACTAATTTTCAACACAGGATGAAATCCAGAGCTCAATCCCAACTTTTCTCCCAAATGAAACATCTTTCCATCTATAAATCATCTTCCTCTTTGAAATCACTTTTGGAAAACCAAAGTCTAATATGCGAAAGGTCAGCTCAGCATGCCCATGACCACAGGTGTGACTAATCGATTAGTTTACAGTCTGCAAAGGTTGCACAACTTTACCCACAAGTCATGATTATCTCCTTTTGCCAAAATACACACTTCTTTGGTGTGCGGTAGACAAAAATCACGACAAGGATCCTATATGATTCCATCCCAATTAATTATGCCCGCTAAGGTTTCACCTTAGGTAGGGTTAAAACCGTCCAATTCCAGAAGCCCCCTCTTACGTCGTGTGGCAGACTAACCATCCATACATTCAACTCAATGGCATAACTAACATTGGGACATCACAAAACGGATAGCCAGGTCTGTCCCATACCAGACTTATGGTAGCACTATTACGCTTTACGTTCAGTAGCTCACAGACCGGTCCTTAACTGACTAGGTGTGACTATCACAAACCCAGAACCACATGGCGTCGCCCCTTGACAACCAGTTCTCGCTCAGTCTAAATCTTGTATTTACTTTCGTTTGAATAATATCACTTTTCATACATTCCAAGGTACACCGATACTAATGAATAGTTTTATCTCAACAGAAATCTTTGTTTGGCACAAATTCCCAAAAATATCCTAGTTTCATTTCTATGCATTTCTAAGCCATTTACTATATATAGCACCAGTTAATACTATATTAGTGCACCAACTAGTGACATTTTGCATAAGGTGACATGGATCATCAAAGTCAAAGTCAAAGGGGGTCATAACAATTAGGAGTAACTAAGCATTTAAATATGGTATTTAAACTACACTGATAAAATTATGCATGTAGTAATGTAAATCAAAATATAGTTCAAAATCTAGGATCAACGTGATAAAGGGTGTAACTTGACTTGCTTGATGGGCAGCTGCTCAAAATCGTCGTCCTCGAACTCCTCCGACTCTCCAAAATCTATACGTGAAAACATCTAAATTCAAATAAAATCTACATAAATTAAAATAAAATACCAAACTAGTATAGTATAGAAATTTAGGATTTTAGATGAATTTAGAAAGAAAAATAGAGCCAAACGGATTACGAACAGGTGAAAATGGGCTCCCAGAAGATTGAAAACAAGAAAAAGAATTTTCTAAAATTTTGGAATTATTTTTCTAAAGGAAAATCTGAATTACTGCACGTGCTGATGTTAGCAACCATTCTCAGTTTTTGATGTTTTTGAAAAAGAATAATAATAAATTTCCCCTTTTTGCCTCATGGCAGCACGAGTCTCGCGGGAGATAGAGAGCAAAGCTCTTTGTCCCCATGGCGTGCACGCAAAAAAGGGGGGAGCCCGGGGGCAGTCCGCATGGCGCGGTGTCGGGACCCGAATTTGCAAATCCGGACCATCTGTGTATTCAGCACTAGTCCAGGAACGCGCTAGTGCACACAGTCTTAACATCGGTAAATATCACAATCATACCACTCGATACTAATAAAGTACTTTAATTAAATAGTCAAACTGGTTGCTCGACCTTATGGTCAAGTTACAAATGCAATGACAAGCAGTAAACTTATTAAGAGAGAAATAATAGCGGCGGAAAAATTAAGATAACTTCGTGGCGCCATCCAAGATACCACATGCAACCGAGTGGGCTCGCTCCCTAAGTAGACGGTTCCTCTTGGAGCTCCTCCTCCAAAGTGGTGTAGTCTCCTCTTCAACCGGTGTGGTATTGTGGCAAGGGTGAGTACTTGGTACTCAAGCAAGTCATGCAGAATGCAGGCTAATAGACTATATGCATGGCTTGATACAAAGGAATAGCTCAAGGTATATTTGCGGTAAAACAACATTTGACAAGTAGCATAAGTAGATTCGAAGCGGAGAAACAAGTATAGCATAAATAACTTTTCAAGGAGTTTAATAAACATCTTTCCCATCCTAATCCACATTTCCATCAACATCATTATTAATCCAACCCAACCTTTCAAATCCAAGTTATTTTTGAGAAAATCTAACCCTTATTTGTAATTCGGCGATGTCGATCATGACACGCTTATTCGAATAGATTGTACACTCTGCAGAGGTTATGCACTTTACCCACAAGATACAAATCAAATACCACAAAGGCGAGTTCAGTAACAAAGTCTTTGGAAACTTCTAACAATACAAGTGGTCCTCCCGGTTGTTGCACACTAACCCTTCCCTTAGCTAAGGCGAAGTTTAGGCCAACCAACCGTTAGATGGGTACACGGCCTCGGCCCGATGCGCTCCCCGCACAACTTACACAAAGGGTGTAGTTGACCTCACGAGGTCCCACAGTGCGTTATTAGCAACTTAGTCAACTAGGTCCGTCCCATTCTGGACATGTGGTTGCACGTTAGACCCAGTTCAAAGGCTTGCAAGGTGAAGTCCTTAGGGTGACCAGGGCAAGACTACCCAAGAACCAAATCAACATCCCGATTGCCACAACCGGCCCACCTAATCATTCTTGCCACATGCCCCTACGAAAACTATTTATCAAACCCAGCTTGATTACCATGCACCACGTGCCATCAACATCACATGATACCTTTCCAAAACAGGTTCAATATATCATTAAGTCAATATTAACATTTGATTGTCCAAAATCATGTCATGAGCACGTAGCAGGTCTAAGCAACATACTACAACGATCTAATTTCCCATGTTGGCAATTTAATAATGTCCAACTAGTAAACCACAACTAGGGTGACAAGGGTCATGGCACATATTTAATTAATCAAGGTGTCATACAGCAATTTGGCATTTATCTAATTTCCCATATTTAAATAAAGTATTTTCTAATTGAACTAGCATGCAATAATTTGAACCAAAATAGGTTTCAAAATAGGATCAACATGGTCAAAGCACAACTTGCCTTCAAAAAGTACTTGTTCTTGGTCTTGAGTTGGATCCTGAGTCAATACTTCTCCTTCGAATCCCTCCGGCACTTCAACGTCTACTCGTAAAGCGTGCAAATAGCAATACACGAATAAACAATAGGCAAAAAGTGTCCAAACATCCAAATAAAATCCATAAACAGAGAGAACATAATTTTATAAATTTTTAGAAACTGGAATCGTCAAATTTGGAGTTTAAATGCAAAAGTTATAACATTTCGAAGTTTAAATAATCAATTAAATAATATTACAGAGGAAAAATTTAGTCCAAAAATTAAATAAAATTCATAATTAGGTAGATCTCAATTTTATACAAATTTAGAAATTTGAATCACTCAAATCGGAGTTGAAACGCAAAAGTTATAAGCGTTTGAAGTTTGAAACAAAATCAAATCATTATTTCGAATTAATAAATCATTTTCTTTTCGGAAATTAATTATTGCGTCGGCGAGGACACGTGGCAGACCTCGATTGGGCGGTGGCGTCGTGGTCCATGGGCGTGGTCCATGGTTTGGCTTAGTCCACCGTGGACTCGGTCCACGGCTTCACGTGTCGGCCAGCGGTGGGACCACTTGGGTAGCGTCATTCTTGGCGTCGGCGAGGCTCACCACGGTCGGCGGCAGTGGGATCCATCGTGGCGTCATTCTTGGCGTCGGCGCCTTTGGGACCGGCTGGCGACATGTGGAGCGCCATGACGTCGAGTGACGTCATGGTGCGATGTGGCTGTGGCGACATGCGGGCTGCGTGTCGGCGTTACACGCACGCAGCGTGGGCGGCGGCTGCAGCGGTCAATCTCCAGCACACGTGGCTAGATCTCGGCCGTTGATTTGAAAATCAACGGCCCAAATTGGATCTGGACTCACGCGTTTGGGGTGAACGCGTTTGATCTGGACCGTTGGATCTAGATCCAACGGTCGAGATTGGATCTGGGATTTTTGGACGGAATCTCACCGTGAGATGACGTGGCGTGATCTGGGACGTTGGATCCGGATCGGACGGCCGAGGGAGCTCAAGTCCGGCGATGGCTCACGGCGGGCGCTGGTCACCGGCCACAGGAACGACGACCCAGCCGACGGCAAGCGCGGGCGCTCGGCGAGGTGAGAGGTCTCCTCCGACGCGCTTGACCTCCGATTCGGATCGACCTCAACGGCGCGGAGGGCAGCGGAGGCAGCGGCAATCGGCGAAGAACTACTGGCGAACGTTACGGCAACTACTGGCGGCGATTGCGGCTAGGCAGCGGCGGCTCAGCGGCGTTGTTCAGGGCTACTGGTGCGCAATGAAGCGGGCTTCACGATGGCGGCGATGGCGCAATAAATAGGGGCCTCGGCTTAGTGTATCGTCGCGGAGACCGAGGTCGACGCAGCTTCTTGTGAGTCCGGCAGGCGACTTCGGATTAGGTGACATGGCGCGCGCGCGTTGGATCGAGATCCAACGGTGCGTGGAGTTTGGGTTCGGTCGAACTTCGGCGGTGGTGGCTCGGTCGGGCTCGGGTCGGCGGCGTGGCTCAATCGTGGCCGTTGGATCAAGATCCAACGATCCACGCAGTTTGGGCTCGATCGGCGGGTTAATTTGGACCAACTAGCGCGGGTCGGACTCGAGTCTGACTCGGACTCGGGTCCGGTCGGAGGAACAGTAAAACCCACTCGCATTTAAATAATCCAATTAAATTACCAGAAATTCAATTAAATCATTAAAAATAGCAAAGACTCAGAAAAATTCCAGAAAAATTCTGAAAAATATTTTAGAGTATTTGGGACTCAAATAAAATATTTTCAACAAAATTTTATTTGCAAAGTTAAATTCTTTAATTCTTTTAAAATGGAATAAATTCAAATAAATTCCAAATAAATCCAAATAAATTACAAAAAATTCCAAAAATTCACCAAAGTGCCAAATCACACATAGATTTAAGAAAAGCAAAATTTTGGGGTGTTACACGCGGCGGAGCCGATGCTGGAGGTGGCGGCCGGAGGAAAGGTCGGGCGTCAGCGATGGTCGAAAAAATGGGGCACGGTCGAAAAAACGAGAAGAACAAGGAGGGCTCAAAACCTCGCGAAATTTGGAGGCTAGAGCTCGTGAATGATTTGTGGAGGTGAGCACCGAGTTGTGGAGGTAGGGCGTCCTCGGGGAGGAATTTATTGTCACAGTGAGCCCATGATGGATGGGAACCGATAATCTTATCGCGATTTGAATGGGGAACAAAATTCGACATTTAAGATTAAGATTTTTTGGTAAATTGGTTATGAATGGATAGAATGGATCACGACGAATCCGAATATGATTTTTCGCGGATTTTTGGCGCTCAAACGAAGGGGATTTTGAATCTTTCTTGAAGTAACAATGGAGGGGAGAGAGAAGTGTTCCTCTGGACAACCCAAACTAGAAGACACATATGATATGTGGGGTCGGGTCCCACCTGTCATTTCTTTTTTTTTAATTAAATTGAGCTGAGAAATAAAAGGCTTGAGATAAAATAGTAAAATTGTTCTAAAAGTTTTGGAAAATTCTCTACAATTTTATGGAATATTTGGAAGCGAATAAAAATTATTTTTGGAATTTTTTTGATTTTAAATTTTTCTACAAAAATTCTTTTTATAAAATTGAAAAAACCAAAAAGGATTTATAAAATCCAAAAAATTCACCAAAATTCTCAAAAAATCATAAATAATTAATTAATCCAAAATATGCAAATTTTGGGGTGTTACAATATGTTTAGATTGTAATCTTAGACATATCATTTTAGTCAAATACAAGAACATAGGAGTAGGGTTATTATTTGCTTGGGAGAAGATTTGAATCTTTCTAAACACCTATCCTCCTCTGCATGATCCAAAGTGAGAAGTTTCTTGCATTTATTTTGCAAGATTGATAGTAATTCGTTGATAGCTGGTGCCATCCGTGGAGTACACACCAACTAGATTATGTTTCTCATAAGCCCTTATGCATCCATGGTAGATGAGTGGAACAAGGAGAACTGGTTTGATCTCGCGGATTACATAGAGATCGACGTGGATGTGCTCCAGCAGGATATCCTTTCATCTTAGGGGAATGCATGCTCCAACGATTAGTCGTCGAATCCAATTGCCTCCTCGATGATGTGTAGGACTTGTCGCCCCCAACACCTTTACTCCTAGAGAGAGGATCAGAATCCTCCATGGGCAAGGGTCCAAGCGGCTAGAAGCAAATCCCAATCATCAAGGATTTCAACCATACCGAGGGTGTCATTCTCGAGGGTCGAAATCCGTCAGAAGATACTCGAGCCAATGTGGCAAGTCCTAGTGCAACATATTCGAGATCTTGGTCGCCACCTAATATTCGTCACTTTATGGTCATTAGTACATGAGAGCTCTAACGCACTTGATCCCATCGGCTATCCAAAAAATATAAATTCACCACCTATAGAACTTGCGGAAAATTCCCCCTCTTGGAAGGGACTCTAATGGGTAATGATGTAGCCTCTTTTGACTATTCCTCAAGCCAAAAGGTTCGAGTACCAGCAGCGACCAGGAAATTTCTAACCCATTAAAAAATAAAAGTTCAAACGTTTTGTTAAGACTCGCTGAAATTATATGTAAATAATTTATACTAGTCAGAATGTGCGGCGCACGCCGCACCGTGTAAAATTTACTCTATTTTTTTTTCTAAAAAAACTGTAGGAAGACCTAAACATTTTTTTTCCCAAAGCGATTTTAACACTCTATGTGTTCACCGGTGAATAATACATTTTTCGAAAAATATTACAGATCGAGTTGCAAAAAAAACTACAGAGATACAATTGTATACATATATTTCTTATTCCGGAAAATATCAAAAATCGATTTACAAAAAAATAGAGAGATTGAGTTGCACACATATTTCTTTTGACGAATTTAGTTAACACTTTATTATTACCCGTCAACCTTCTTTTGTCGAGTTTAACACTATGCGTTAACCGGGTAATAATACATGTTCCGAAAAATATTAGAGATGCCAACCTTCTTTTGTCGAGTTTAACAATCCATGCGTTCACCGAGTAATAATACATATTTCAAAAAATATTAGAAATCGAGTTTGGAAAAAAGTCTAGAGATTAAAGATCGAGTTGGGAGAAAAAAATCTAGAGATAGAGTCGTTCACATATATCTGTTGATGAAAATATTTTTTCGGGAAAAACGAAGAAAGAACCTAGACATATATTTCTTTTGACGAATTTGGTTAACACTTTATCATTACCCGACTAACCTCCTTCTGTCAAGTTTAATACTCTATGTGTTAACAGAGTGATAATGCATGTTCCGAAAAATATTAGAGATATCAACCTTCTTTTATCGAGTTTAACACTCTATGCGTTCACCGAGTAATAATACATGTTTCAAAAAATATTAGAGATCGAGTTGGGAAAACGTACACATATTTCTATTGACGAAAATATTTTTTTCAGGAAAAACGAAGAAAGGACCTGGACGTAAGGGCGTGGGACCTGTTTGTTATATTTTCGGACCTAATCACTATTATGAAAAATTAGAAAAAGGCTCGTTCGAGATTCGTATTTAGCGGGGGGCTTTGCTGTAAAGTAACAAACCAGGGACCTAAACGTAATTTGAAAAAGTTTTTTTTATACTCACAAAAAATCGCGAAGGATCTATTTGTAATTTATAGGGATCTATCCCGTAATTTAAATAAATGGCATTGGGGTGAGGTGGATGGTTTGAGAGGGCTCCAATTCATTCCAACATAATAGATGGAATTATGAAAAATTAGAAAAAGGCTCGTTTGAGATTCGTATTTAGCGGGGGGCTTTGCTGTAAAGTAACAAACCATGGACCTAAACGTAATTTGAAAAAAAAATTTATACTCACAAAAAATCGCGAAGGATCTATTTGTAATTTATAGAGATCTATCCTGTAATTTAAATAAATGGCATTGGGTGAGGTGGATAGTTTGAGAGGGCTCCAATTCTTTCCAACGTAATAGATGAAATATATATGCAACGGTAAACCTTTCTCTGTTCGCTGGGTCGGCTCACCGCTAGCTAACCCCCCTCTCGTGAGGTCTCCACATCAGTTGCTCACACGACGCTATGGCAGCTCCCCTCTCCCGCATCCGCATCCACATCCCCGGATCGATCTCCATCACTTCCTTCCTCTCCCCCTCCTCCGTCGCCCACGTCGCCTCCAAAACCCTACCTCCAAGCCCCGGCCTCATCCCGGTCCGGCCGCTCCGCCGCTTCGCCGCCATGGCAGCCGCGGCGGCTGAGGAGTTCGTCAAGGGCCGCGTCTTTCCCAACGGCGTCGCCGTCATCACCCTCGACCGCCCCAAGGCCCTAAACGCCATGAATCTCGGTGAGGATCGCTCCTCTCCTCTCCTCCTCTTTGCCCTGCCCGGTTGGGTGTGCCCTCGAGGCGTGGTTTTCGAGCTGGAATGCCGCGATTTGGGCGGATGTTTCGACACGTTGTGGATTGTCGATGTGCTTCGCGGCGTGCTTGTGTTACCCACGCTAGCTTGCTACGTTGCGGAGAAATAGGTGAAATTCATGTTGCGCGATCGGTGAAGCGTTTGAAACTTGGGTGGGGAGCCGTAGCTTTTATGAAAAGCTGTTATTTTCTTTCTAGACTGAAAAGTAGCTTTAGCTTTTTTATAAGATACCGTTTAACAAAAAAAAAAGTCTAATTTCTTTCAGCAATAAACTGCAAAAACAGGTCTAACCAGCTGCCAGCTTTTATATATGACTTCTAGATTATGCCAAAAGCTTTTTGGAAGCTGAAGCTGGCTTTAAGAACACCCCCCCCCCCCCCCCAAAAAAAAAAAAAAAAAAAAAACAGGGCCTTTAACTGGTGTACTGTACGGGATGGAGTGACTAGAAAGCAATCAAAATAATTAGATGCTAGATAGCAGAGAGGTAAGTGAGAGCTAAGTAATGTTTTGAGATTGGGGCGGTACTTTAGTCAATATATGTTAAACTTCGTCACCCACTTTGTTCCCAAGTTAAATTTATGTTATGGAGAATTTGTTCCGACTAAGGCATGTGATGGCATCATCATAGGAAGAGTAACCTGTGTATGCCAATCTGAAGTTTTGAAAATTGACACTCATTCTTAGTGACAAATTTGTTGCTGTTGGTAACCTAAGGCCCCGAAATGAATGAGGGAATTTTGCAGGATTCATTCACTTGTATTCTGCAATATTCTAGCATTCCACACCAGTCCTAATTGTACACTCGAGATACATTAGTAACATTATGCTATAGGTAGTTATGGTCTTCTTCACCCAGAAAAACAAATCACATATGTTAATACTGACAAACAAAAATATAAAATTTAATTTTAAGGTAACATCCCTAGATTTTTAGCCAATCATATCCTTTCTGGTTTTTATGTCATTAAGTAAACTTAACCTTAACACAAGTGGTCTACCACCCGAGAAAAAAAATCCTCAGGTCGCCAACTGGATGCAGCTCGGGTGGTAGAAAAAAAATCCTCAGGTCACCCATTTTTTCTCTGCCATGCTGCAGTGCTCAGTTCCAATCCTCACACAGTGGAAAAAAAATGCCAAAACTAAGAGCCTTGCTCGGGCTTAAACCCACAATCACATGCTTCAGTGGCTTGCTCTCTACCAACTCATCTAGACAACCTTGTGTGTACAACTTGGTAAGTACCAGTAATGAGTAAGGTTGAAAAGGCCAAAATTAATGCACAAAAATGCCACCGTAGCATTGTCTGAATTTTTAAAAACTCCTTAGGCTCGATCATCATTTGAAAATTTTATAGGAATAGTAGTGATGTGTCAAGACCATCCACAAAAAAATTCAAAATTTTTTGACACGTTTTGGACCAATTTTTGTTCGGTTAAAAATCATCGAGATCTCAGAAATCTTGGTAAAAAAACGGATTTGAATTTTGCTTTTTGGATTTCGTTCAAAATAACGAGATTTCGCCGAAATTTCGGATTTCAGAGGGTGACCAGTTGTGAACCGAAAACGAAATTTGGAACCTTGTACACAACCATATAAGTTGTTGACAATACAAATTCGGATGGTGTATGTCTTGTAGATGTTGTCCTATTTACATCTTTCTCCCTATAGAACTTTTGTTTGATAGCTTATTGAGCTCTACTCACATATTTGAGATCTCACATGATTGCAGAAATGAACCTTAGATACAAGGCATTTCTTGATGAATGGGAAACAAATCCAAGTGTCAAGTGTATTCTTGTGGAAAGCAGTTCACCCCGTGCCTTCTCAGCTGGTGATTATTTCTCCATTTTGTTTTTTTTAAAAAAAATTCGATGACTAAGCTAGCCCTTGGATGAACATGCTGTTTTGCCTTTTATTCCGGAGCATTGGTGATGTTTTCATACAAGACTTATGGCCAATGCAGGGATGGATATTAAGGGTGTCACAGCAGAAATTCAAAAGGATAAGAACACGCCACTTGTGTAAAAGGTCTTTACTTTTTTCATCTGTGTTTTTTTAATCTGATTTTTCTTTTAGAACTCATGGTTCTTTTCTCATTTTTGTTCAAAAGTTTTTGTCACAATGTTATCTGTTGTTAGCTGTAGCTTTGCTCAAATTTGCACAGATAGTGACTCCTGCTTGGTGTAAACTGCAGGTGGGGATGTGAAGAGACTTGCTTTTGATTGCACAATGCCAAAGATAATAGAGGTCTAGTAATAGCATGAATAATGCCTTCCTGGACATAGCTTGCCATTGCTTAACGAAAAATGTTTGGTGATTGGGCCATTTTCGCTATTATCTTCTCAAAATTTTATAAGGCCTTGTTTGTATCCGAGAAATTGGTTATAGAATATTGGAATTGAAATTGCAAATCCAATGTGAAGGGACAACCGAACAAAGTTAGAATTTATATTTCATAACTACTTCAAAGAAATGGAATATTAAAACAATTTTGCAACATTTTGAATTTGTAGTTAATAATTTTACTCATCAATTCATCTGAACATTGGATTGTAATCATCAATTCAGAACATATGAATTCAAGCTCCTATTGAGATGGGATAGGAGAATTGCAAATTAAATTTTGAAGAACCAATTTGTGGAGAATTTGAAACAAAATTTCATTTCCAAGTTTCCAACAGCCACTTCCATTACTGGGATATAAATACCCTTACATTTTTGTGGTGTTTTGTTGGTTGATTCCAATTACATGAAAAGCAAAAATAGAAAAAGAGCTATAGGCATTATTTCCAATTACATGGAAATTGAAAGAAGATACCATGCTATAGGTCTACCATTAGCACTTATTTCTTCTTGTCTTCAAGTTGTGCAATGTGCATATATTTGAAAGAGAGTTGCGGTTATTTGTCACTCTGATACGAGCCAACTCGGGATGAGCTTGCTCGTACGCACGGGTTCCCGGTCGATGGCCGGATCGCAAGCTGCTCGACGACGCGGTCGCCGTGGCGACGTACACCTTGGGTATTCTGGCCGTTTTCGGAGCCACCACCTGAGATTAGTTTTGCGGCATTCAAGCATGCCTTTTTCTGTAGCGACCCGCCCAATTAGCCACTAGTGCTTAGCATTTGCCATTACCCCCAGGTTAATTAAGCGAATCCTGGCATAGTGGCTAACAAAATAATGGGCGCCGGTGCTTTATTAGCTACTATACCGTGTTCGAGTGTTGCAGAACAATAATTAGAGGCGAATGTAAATATATTACAAACCAAGCACGGTGGCTACAAGTTCGATACATAATTAGACAGATCCAAGTACAACATAAGCATAAGACACAACTACTAGTTACACAAAAGACCCAGGCGTGGTGTAACACGTATACTCAAAGACTCTATTCTCCCACGGTAGTCCTTGGCGTAGGGTTTGGTTCCGCGGATGACCCCTTACGCTCCAAGTCTCATGAGTCGGTCCAATTGGGATCCGTCCCAACGTAAGCTTGACCCTGAACAAATATCTAGCAGGGGGAGAGTTAGCAAGAGTGAGTCAGAGTACTCGAAGTAATAGTATAGAATGCAATACATGAGTTTTTCCTCCCTTTTTCCAAATCCGGCTTACCTCCTTCCCAAAATCGATTTTTATTGGAAATAGGTTTTGATTTTCTTTAAGAGTTGCACATTTTAATTCAAGAGACTACTAACACCGTATATGAGGCAGACTTAGCTTAAGTAGCCTCCAATCCAGGGAGACAGCATGAATTCATGATTTGACCATCGCGAGTTTGTACCACTTTACCCATAGTGACCCTTGCGCGAGAGGCCCCGAATGTTTATCACTAGTCCAAGATTAGATCTCCAACCACATTGCAGTCGCGGATTCCTTCACTAGGCCATCCAGCCCGCTCGCAAGCACAATTACTTGTATCAGACTATCCAGGCACCGTAGTAGCACAACTGATACTCAACCCAAGGCTTTATTCATATATAGCTAAAGAACCATCTGTCTCCTCACTGGCCTTCCTAAGATGCCGACTTCACATGGCGTATTTATCTACTCTTACCCAATGTGGAGATCATAATACCTTCCTAGGACAACCTTTTCGTCGGCTTCCACACACTATGGTTGATCTGAAAATACGGCTCATTGCAGTGTAGTTATTTATCCTTACATCATAGCCTCGTGAGAGGGTCCGCGCCACACTCCAAGTACCTTGGCCCCTACCCACCATATTAACACCACACCAATATCATAAATAACCGCACAAGCCACCGTTGCTCCATCAATTTGGACTTTGCCAACACACTCCATCCTCATCATCCAAAGACTTTCATTTCCATCAAACCACAATTCCCTCAGCGTATTCGATCCGTATTTTCAATTTACATATAAAGTTTGCAATGCATGAATGATACTCATAATAATCTGAGAATCAAGTTGAAAACATTTAATGAAATTTGCTCGGGAAATCTTGCACGAAGTAGGATTTGCAAATACTGGCCTCGCGCTCGAATACGAGGTGGTTGGTATAATCGGTTAGATTCTTGGACGACAAATACAACGTATCAACTCTAAGGGAATTAACCCATAGCAACTTTATATCTCGAGATCTACGGACAACGCTTAATCAACTAAACCCATTACTTAACCCGATTCTTAATATTCCAGCAGCAATGAACATGGCAATTCAATTAATAGAACAATTAACAATCTACACATTTATTAACTACTAACTCGCAGATTTTAGAAATTCAAATGCAGTTTTCCTACGATATGAATACGGCAAGTTAACCTACGCAGATGCACGGAATATACAACTTCCTATTTTTCTCCTCTTCTTTCTTTTCCTCTCTTATTTTTCTTTTCTCTTCTTTCCTTTCCTTTTCTTTTTCTTTTCTTTCCTTTCTCTTCTTCTCTTTTTCTTTTCTCTCTTTTCCTCTTTTCTTCTTCTCTCTTTCCTCTCCTTTCTTCTTTTCTGTGGCCGAAGCCTCCTAGCTCTGCTCTCTTCGGTTTCTCCTCCCGTCGCTCTTCATTTTGGGCGACCTCCTGCTCCACGCCGCCGCCTCACGGCCGCCCGTGTATGACAGCGACGCCGCTCTCTCGGTTCCTCTGCCTTCCTCTCTCTCTCTCTCTCTCTCTCTCTCTCTCTCTCGAACCCCCTCCTTCTGCGCTTCCTCGACCAACTATCACGGCCGACGCCACCTCTGCCGCTCTCTCCCTCTCTACTTCTCTCTTCTTCTTCTTCTTCTCTCGCCAAATCCTCCTCTAATCTCCTCTCCCTCTCTCCTTATTTGCCCTTAGTGGCCGGACATAAACGAGATACTACTACGGTATTTACGTTTGCCTCTTTTATGTTTATTCTACCTTTGATTTGCATTGGTTGATGACAAACGAGACACTACTGATCTATTCATTTGCTTCATTTCTTCTTGCATGCAAGTTCTTTGGGGTCGATGATTCAAGAGCTTCTAGCGGACGGCAAGACTACGAGTCTAGCAACCTAGAGCTCGAGACCACAACTACCGATCTACTCAAAGGCACTAAGAAGAGTAGCTTCCGCTACCACTACTAGGATTCAATGCGCACCTCGAGATCGGTTGGGTTCTTAGGGATAACTTGATCTTGGTTCGGTTCTTGGGGTACTCCTTGCTCCTTGCTCCTTATGCGATTCAATGGATCTTGGGACCTCTGGCTTCAGCTTGGGGATCATACAGTTGATTCGGTCTATCCCTTGAGACTTGGTTGGTTCTTGTGGATCCTTCTTGTTCGGCTTGTGGTCCCTCCCGGTGCTTGCTTGGTCTTGGTTCTTCTTGAGGACCTCCTATTCTGGCTTGTCTTGGGAACCTCCAGCCGAGGCTCCTTCTGCTCCTTGGTCTCTTGAGCTCTCTCCGACCGGAGTGTGTTTGAGTCTTTGGTGCTCTCTGTTGCTCATTTGGTTGGCACGAGGAGTGGAGTGAAGAAAGGTTGTCGCTCATTTGGGGAAAGGAAAAGGAGAGTGGCACGCTTTGCTTTGCTCTCGTGGTTCGGTGGGAGTGAGGAAGGAAGAATGCTTGTCATAAAGGGAAAGCAGAGAAGGTGGGTGGCAATATGCTCCCCTCGCGCACGAAAGTCTTTCGGGTGAGGCAATGCATTCTTTGTCTTGTTTACGCCAAGGTCGGGAAAAGAATACTTAAATGGGGTGTTCTCTTGGTATTGCCATCTTTGCGGGTTATTTGATGGGTAAAGGTCACGGATGCACCGCGAATCCGCACGTAGTCTGATTGCCGAGTGATGAACCGATTCAAGCGAGAGAGTGCCGAAGGCACGTATATACGGTCACGGTATCTCGGTGATCAATACCTCGCATGCGGGTCTGACGGCAATCCTCTTTTCTATTTCTATTCGCTCTATTCGCATTTTTAAATTTTACACTAACAAAGAACACTAATTAATAACCTCATTAACCACTAATACTATTATTTAACTAGTTAATATAGTGGGTCCTTACATTTTCTATCTTCCATTGCACTCTTATACTTGGGATACAACTCACACCCTGCTGCACAACAGCTCGCGGCTAACTAACTCCCCAGCGCACGCACACACCCCTTAAACTTAACCAACACCTCATTAACACACGGTCTATGCCCAACACACACTTGCATGGCCTTGTTCATGTGCGCCGCATGGACTCTCCGGCGGCTGGAGCTCTTCTCGCCTGTATGGTTGCACTGGTTCCCGCTATTTACCCGGCCGCTCCAACCACCTACCGCGCAGGCCTCGCCCCATCTGCAACGGACTTGTGGTCTCGCCTGACGTAGACTCGATCCAAGGACTGCATCGTATCACCACTTCCCCCTGGAAAACTGCCTTGTCCTCAAGCTTGCAATAAGGGAATGAGCGGCGAAAAATGATGGCGTCCATCCAAGTTGCTTCATCCGCTGACTCACCCGTCCATTGGACTAAAATTTGGCGTTTACCATTGACAAAGTGTTGAGCTAATAGGAGATGGGGTTCCGGCCGGGCTGGTTCTGTCGTTGGCGCCACGTCCGTGGGCAGGTCCATCGGATGAACTGGCGGCTCCCCTCGGAAAACCTTCAACAGAGATACGTGAAACACATGGTGTAGCCGCGCTAAATTGGGCAATCGCAACCGGTAGGCTATTGCCCCTATCCGTGCTTCCACTTGATACGGTCCATAGTACCGCGGCGCTAGCTTCGACTGTGATCTTGGCCGCATAGAATTCTGGCGATACTTTTGGAGCTTAAGCCACACCCAAGAACCAACGGCGAACTCCACCTCTCGATGCTTGCTGTCATACAACTGCTTCATGCGGTTTTGTGCTAGCAACAGGTGATTCTTTGCTTGGAGGAGTAGGACGTCACGATCCACCAATGTACAGTCCACCGAGTCAATGATAGTAGATCCTTGTTGATATGGTGTTAAAGGTGGTGGTTTGCGACCATAAACCAACTCAACAGGTGTCATCCGGATGACCGACTGGAACGAAGTATTATAGCAGGACTCCGCCCACGGCAGCCATTGCGCCCAACTAGTTGGATTGGTGCCCGTCAAGCAGCGCAAATACATCTCAATGGTACGATTGACCACCTCGGTCTAGCCGTCCGTTTGGGGATGGTAGGCCATGGATAATAGTAGCTTGGTCCCACTCCTCTTCAACAAATCTTGCCAAAAGGCACCGAGAAATACCGGTCCTGGTCAGAGACAATCGATTCGGGAATGCCATGGAGCCTGACCACTTGATCGAAAAAGAGCTTGGCCACTGACGCCGCGCTAGCTGGCTGTGAAAATGGAATAAAGTGGGGTACTTCGACAAACGGTCCACCACCACTAGTAAGGCAGTCTTGCCCTGAGATCGAGGCAAGTCGATGATGAAGTCCATGGACATATTTGCCCACACTTGATGAGGAATGGGTAATGGCTGGAGAAGACCTGCTGGAGACATGGTGCTGCTCTTACTTTGCTGGCATACGGCACACTTGCCCACGTATTGCTCCACAGTTTGGCGTTGTTTCTCCCAAAAGTAATCTGCCTGGAGACGCCGCAACGTCTTCTGGACCCCTTCGTGAGTCAGCTCGTGAATGGAAGCGATTATGTGCTCCACCAATGTCGACGTAGCTGGCACGACGAGGCGGTTGTTGCGGAAGACCAGCCCGGCGCGCACTTGCCAGGGTTCCTCCTCCGCTGATGAAGCCCCACCGCAAGGCTGTTGATCTCGAGTAGTGGAACCCTCCCGCGCTGAGGTATCCCGTGAGCCGGTAGCCCACCTGGCAGCCAGGCGCTGGACCTCTGGTTCGGCGCGCAGTGCTTCATGCCATTGGGCGCGAGTCACCTCCTGCGGCCTGGATATTACCACGCACCGGGGTTCCTCGTGATGTGCCCGCGAAAGCGCGTCAGCCCCCGCATTATGTCGCTCTGGTTTATACTCCACTCGAAAATCAAATCCCATTAGTTTACTGAGCCAATGCTGCTGGGGAGGCGTGACGAGAGCCTGCTCAAGGAGGAACTTGAGACTTCCGTGGTCTGTGCGTACGGTGAAAGGATGCCCCCATAGGTAGGGCCTCCAATGCCGTACTGCCTTCGATAATCCGATGAGCTCGCGCTCATATGCCGCCAGCTTCGTGTGCTTGTCCGCCAACTTGCGGCTGTAATGCTGTCGGTGGTCGTCTTCTTTGAAGGATCGCCGATGCTCGTGCCGAAGCATCACACTCCACCACGAACGACGTCGAGAAATCTGGCATTTGTAACACCGGTGCTGACACTAGTGCATGTTTGAGTCGCTGGAAGGCCTCCTCGGCCGACTGTCCAGTCGAAACTATTTCGGCGGAGTAGTACGGTGAGAGGCTCCGCGACGATAGCATAGTCCTGAATGAAGCACCGATAATAGCCCGTCAAGCCCAAGAACACCCGCAAGGCTGTCACCGATGAGGGTCGTAGCCAGGCGGTTACCGCTTGGAGCTTGGTTGGATCCGCTGCAACACCATTGTGAGAGATAATGTGCCCCAAGTAGCCCCCGCTCTCCTGGGTGAAGGCGCACTTGGACCTCTTGAGGTAGAGTTGATGACGACGTAGGCACTCCAGTACCAATCGAAGATGCTCGCGATGCTTCTTCGTCCTGCTGTATATCAAAATGTCGTCGAAAAAGATGAGAACGAATTTGCGCAAGAATGCTCGTAACACCTCATTCATGAGAGCCTGGGATGTGGATGGCGCATTGGACAACCCAAAAGGCATTACTAGGAACTCGTAATGTCCATGGTGTGTCTGAAACGTTGTCTTGTTGATGTCATTTTCCCACATCCTGACTTGGTGGTACCCTGAGCGGAGATCCAGCTTGGTGAAGAAACGGGCTCCCCCTAGTTCGTCCAACAGCTCCTCCACAACCGGAATTGGGAATTTATCCTTTTATGGTTCTCGCGTTAAGCTTGCGATAGTCCACACAGAAACGCCAAGCCCCATCAGCCTTCCTAACCAATAGGACCGGGAAGAGAACGGCGAACGACTGGGCCGAATGATCCCTTGTTGTAGCATGGCCTCGCATTGCCGCTCAATCTCATCCTTCTGATGGTAAGGGTACTGGTAGGGCCGTACCACAACGGGATCCATGCCCCCGGCTAGTGTAATGCGATGGTCGCACTGTCTCGGCGGCGGCAACCCCTGTGGTTCAGTGAACACATCCTCATAGGCGCTCAACAGGCTTTAAATTGCCATGGGTTCCTGAAGTCCGACGTGCATCACTGTAGCCCATGCTGACACTCATATTTCCCTATCCAGCTTTTTTTGACCACTATCTGCTCCCCCAACCCACTTAGAATTTAACATTGGCAATACAATTATTATCAGTTCTGGCACAACTTACAACACTCCATTGTGTCAAACTGATAACTGCACTGGTCTCCAGTAGTTGACTGGTTACGGGCAGTGACTTGTTGCGGTCCAGCCAAGATTAAATCTCATAATACATCTATGTATTCGCGCACTTGTAGAAAACTTGGTTCGTCTTATTTGAGATAAGTTTCTATTATTGTAAATGAACTTATGTATTTAAATAATTGCTTCCATTCAACACCATGCAAAATAATTTCTACATGGTTCAAAGCAAGTTGATTCTGTACATAAATGGTCCAAAATGACGGGACCTTTAACTCTGCCAAAAATGGTATATTTAGTTATTTACCCCTTATTGGTGCTAGCTGATTTGTACACTTAGTGGCCAGCTACAATGGGATTTCTGAACCTTACTCAGTGCTACCCCCCCTCGCCTTTTCCATATCAAATAGTACTAAGATTTTGTATGTTTAGCTGGTTTACAAATAACCTGAACAGAAACATCCTCTGCAATTTGCATTTTATTATTGAATAACTGATGTTTAATAGACACTATTCTGCTTGTCTTAATAGTACCTTTTTCTGCACTCCTTGTGTCTTTTTTGTTGAATTGGTAAATGAAAATACTGTTCACTTACATAACTAAGAGATACCATTAATCCGTCATTCCTTTTCAGGTCTTCACAGCAGAGTACTCTTTGATTTGTAAGATACATGAGTATGCAAAACCTTATATATGCTTGATGGATGGAGTGACAATGGGTTTTGGAATTGGATTGTCTGGACATGGCCGCCACCGCATTATTACTGAGGCAAATTCTTGTAACTCGAATTTTGATTTATTTTAATGAATTTTATTTCGAGATATGCATTCTGAAGACTCATGCTTGTCCAATGTGCTACTGTTACAGAGGACACTCATGGCCATGCCAGAAAATGGTATCGGTTTGTTCCCAGATGTTGGTTTTGCTTATATTGGTGCAAAAGCTCCTGGAGGAGGTGCAGTTGGTATGCTTCTTATATTTCCCCCTTGTTACAGTAATTTATTTTTGGTGTTTTCTGCTACTATTTCTCTACCAATGTATCATCGTCATGCTTTTCTAACTTAATGGCATGGGATGCATAGTCTGAACCTGTGATACCCTCCCTCCCTCGTGCATTTCTTGTATGTACCTTGATCTTTGCACCTCTTTAGTTTGTGCCCCTCTCTGTTGTCTCCATTTTGCTATGGGTGTATTTTAAGTTGATTATTATTGGTGGAGTGGTTGGGCATAATCAAGTCAGGATTTTGTGGAAATTCTCTGTAGTCTGTATTTAGCGAATTGTTCTACAGTTCTATACTTTGAAGCTTGCATTTACACAATTCTTGTTCAATTATGGTGAGTTGGCAATATGTCAGATCTTTACTTGTAGTTTTGTTCTTTGATTGATCCTTCTATTAATCTTGTGACATTATTGTGGTTTTCTCTGTTATTCCAATTCATGGTATTAGCTAGCTGTTCCCAAATGGGCAAAGTGTTTATATCAGATAGCGATCCTTCTTTATTTTCCTTCTCGTCACTAACCACTTCTGCTTCTTTCAGGAACTTACCTTGGGATGACAGGAAAAAGGATATCCTCACCTGCTGATGCTCTGTTCATGGGTCTTGGAACTCATTATGTACCTTCTGGGAACTTGGGATCACTCAAGGAATCCCTCTTGAGTGCTAACTTGTATGTTCCTAACTTTTACTTGGTGAAAACATACTAAATGCTAATACACAATCAGTGTTCCCTTAGGCGCTAGGCAGAAGGCAGGCGGAGGGTGGCTGCCTAGCGCCTATCCCACCTAGGTGGCTGTGGCGACCCGCCCAATTAGCCCGGGATAATTAGCAACAGCTGGCATTACCCTAGGTTAATTGTTAACTCTCAGATAGTGGCTAACAAAATATCTGGCACCTTTGCATTTTTATTAGCTACTATACTGTTCAGAGTGAGTGTTGCAACAATAATTAGAGACTGAATGTAAATATATTACAAACCAAGCACGCAGGCTACAAGTTCGATACATAATTAGACAGATCCAAGTACAACATAAGCATAAGATACAACTACTAGTTACACAAAAGACCGAATGAGTGTAACATGAGATACTCAAAGACTCTATTCTCCCTCGGTAGTCCTTCGCGAGGTTTGCTTGCTGATGACCCTCACTCCAAGTCTCATGGTCTGATCCAATTGGGATCCACGTCCCAACTGTAAGCTTGACCCTAACAAATATCTAGCAGGAGAGTTAGGGCAAGATGAGTACAGAGTACTCAAGAAGTAATAGTATAGAATGCAATACATGAGTTTTTCCTCCTTTTCCAAATCCAAATTTTTACCTTTCCCAAAATCTGATTTTTATTGGAAATAGGTTTTGATTTTCTTTAAGAGTTGCACATTTTAATTCAAGAGACTACTAACACCCGTATATGAGGCATTTAGCTTCCGTAGCCTCCAATCCAGAGACAGTGCATGAATTCATGATTTGACTCAAGGCAGTTTGTACCACTTTACCCATAGTGACCCCTAGCATGAGAGGCCCTGCATCGTTTATCACTAGTCCAAGATTAGATCTCCAACCTCATACCCGAGTCGCGGATTCCTTCACTAGGGCAATCCCGCCTGGCCACGGGCCATCAGCTGTATCAGATTATCCAGCTACCGTGAGCAAGGAAGACAATCGATACTCAACCCAAGGCTTTATTCATATATAGCCCGAAGAACCATCTCAGGTCCTCACCTGGCCTTCCAGCATACCCAGCCACACGCGTATTTATCTACTCTTACCCAATGGAGATCATAATACCTTCCTAGGACAACCTTTTCTCGTCGCTTCCACACACTATGGTTGATATCGAAAATACGGCTCATTGCCCGAGTGTAGTTGGTTATCCTTATATCATAGCCTATGTAGAGGGTCCCACCGGCCACACTCCAAGTACCTTGGCCCCTCTACCCACCATATTAACACCACACCAACATAATAAATAACACAAGCCACCGCCCATCACCGGACTTGCCAACACACTCCACACCTCATCATCATCCATACTTTCATTTCCACCACACCACATTTCCACCCATATTCAATTCGGGTACTTTCAAATTATATATAAAGTGTGCAATGCATGAATGATACTCAGTAATAACATCGAAATCAAGTTGAAAACATTTAATGAAATTTGCTCAAAGGAAATCTTGCAAGTAGGATTTGCAACACGGCCTGCCGAATACAGAGGTGGTTGGTATAACTGGTTCTGCTTGGATCTGACAAATACAACGTATCAACTCTAAGGGAATTAACTACAAAGAACTTTTACAGATCTGAATATACTGACAACGATTAATCAAATAAACCCATTAACTTAACCCGATTCTTAATATTCCAGCAGAAATGAACATGGAAATTCAATTAATAGAACAATTAACAATCTACACATTTATTAACTACTAACTCGCAGATTTTAGAAATTTAAATGCGCTTTTTAATGATATGAATACTAAGTTAACCTACGCGATTTGATGCACGGAATATACAACTTCCTATTTTTCCTATTTTTCTCCTCTTCTTTCTTTTCCTCTCTTATTTTTCTTTTCTTTCTTCTTTTCTTTTTCTTTTCTTTCCTTTCTCTTCTTCTCTTTTTCTTTTCTCTTTTCCTCTTTTCTTCTTCTCTCTTTCCTCTCCTTTCTTCTCTTTCGTGGTCGTAAGCCTCCGCTCCTAGCTCGCTTTCTTCTCCTCCTCTGCTTCATCGCTTCTGGACGGCTGCCTTCCCTGGCGATCGCGCCTCGCTGGGCCGCCGCCAAGAACTCCTCTACACCTTGCCTCTCTCGCTTTCTCGCCTCGCTCTCTCTCTCTCTCTCTCTCTCTCTCTCTCTCACTCACTAGCCCCTTCGCCGCCTCGCTGGTCGCCTCTCCCTCTCCACTTCTCCTCTTCTTCCACCGCCTAATCCCCTCTCTAATCTCCCTCTACTCCTCACTCTCCCTACTTGCCCCTAATGGCCAAGGATAACAGTATGCTACTTGATCTTAATTGTTTGTCTCATTTTTACGATTGCTTTACTTTTTGATTTCGTGATTTGGTTAAATGGTAAGAACAGATACTACTTCGATCTTTGCGGTTTCTATTCTACCGATTGCTCTACCTTTGATTTGTTATTTGGTCGATGATGCATGCTTTGAGAGGACGGCTAGGGCATCGATCTTTAAGCAAATTCCTAGAGCTTTACTGAGACCACCACCATCGATCTACTCATTGTAATCGGAGGGGAGTAGTTCAATCCATCGCTATTACTAGGATTGGCCGTGGCACCGGAGATCGGTTGGGTTCTTGGGGATGATAAAGTGTGCCGTCGGTTTGTGGTTCCACCAGGTTCAGCTTCTTGCTCCTCTTCTTTTGTTGGCCTTGCTCGCCCTCCTCGGTCGCTGGCTCAAAGACGCCTTTGGGGATCCTTCGTGTTCGGCTGCCTTGGGATTCTCCTGCTTCGGCTTTGTGGGTTCCTCTCTGACCGCATTGGCTTTCGAGGACCTCCTGCCTGGGCTCTCAGTCGGCTTGCTTCTTGCTTCTTGCTTCTTGCTGGGTTCTCTTGGATCGAGTGTGGTTGTGTGCTTGTGCTCTTCTCCTCTCTGGGAGCCGAGGAAGGAAATGAAGCTTTCTTTGCAAACTGGAAGGGATAAGGCCGCCTCTCTCCCTCGGCCGCCTGTGAGTCGCCGCTAGTAGGGGCATGCATACGGGCGTTGGCGTGAGTCGTCAGAAGGCATGGAATGGTCAAAGTTACGAGTTACCTTCTGGCCTTTTTACTCATTTACTACACGCAATGCACTATTAATCGATCTACACGTACGATACCCGCAATCCGACAGTAAGTACGGATTGCCGAGCGATGAACCGATCTAGCTTAGAGGTGCCGACCGCCTTACGGGCCTGGGTATCTCTGATCAACACCGTGCGCGTCCGACGGCAATCCTCTTTTCTATTTCTATTCGCTTCACTCGTGCGATTTTTAAATTTTACACTAACAAAGAACACTAATTAATAACCTCATTAACCACTAATACTATTATTTAACTAGTTAATATAGTGGGTCCTTACAGTGGCCAACTTGCAAACAAGGGGGGACCAACCTCAGCCTAGGTGGCGAAATCCGTTGGAGAGGAGTCAAAATCGATGAGGAATAGAGGTGGGGGAAACGGCATAGACGCAGCATGGAGGTCGATGTTGAGTTGTTGACGGAGCGGAGGCGATGTGGAAGTGGAATCATCGACGATGGGGAAGGCGGTGGCTAGGTGGATCTGCCCAGCTGCGATGGGGGCAACGTTGATCCAGCCGGGGGCGACCGCCGCTGCCCACTGCATATGGCCTCCTGAGAGAGATAGAGAGGGGAGAGTGGAGAGAGCAGCAGAGGAGGGGGAACCCTAGGGCTTCGGTTCTCCATGGGAGGAGTTTGTGAGAGTTAGTTGGGCATGTAGGGCTGGGCCAGCCCAACTTCTTTCTTCTCTCTAGCTGCAGTAAGGCCCTGCCGCAACAAACACCAGTGCCTCCTTTCTTCAATGCGCACACTGCCACCGCAGCTTCACGCACGCTGTCACCGCCCAGCCCTCCAAGTCGCAGCCTAGATCCGCCTCGCCTTGCTCCGCCTGGAGCTCCTACGACCGCCTTGGACCAAGGTTGACCGCCTAGCCTGCCGATTACCAGGAAGGTGCGGTGGAGAGGCTGTGCCTAGCGCCTAGGCGGATGCCTAGGGGAACACTGTATATGATTTTGATAACTCTTCCAGAATTGTATATTTCCTTGTCCATGTATTTACAGCTTAACTTTCATGACACGATTCGTGCTTGCGATATTTCTGTATTATTTTGATGGTATTTTGACATCTGATGTTCTATTTTTGTCTTTTTGCAGCACCGATAATCCTCATAGAGATGTTGAGTCACTCCTGACGGGGTACAAGGAGGAGCCAGAGACAGAGCCCCAACTAGGAAAGCTTTTACCACATATCATTTCTTCTTTTAGTCCCAATAAATCAGTTGATGAATCTGTGGAGGAGCTAAAAAAGTGTTGTCAAAGTGGTGATGCTGCAGGTAATCTGCTATTAAGCATCTCCTTTTACAGCGCCAAGGCAACACTGATACATTCAAACACTAGTGCCAACTGCTTTTTTTCATTTGAAAGTGGCCTCATTTTCTGTGTGCTATTCAATAATTAAATTTGGTACAGTCCTGATTTTAGAAGAATGGATGCATGTATGTGCTTATCCGTTCCTTTGTTGGCTGCAGTAGCAGAATGGGCCAATGATGCTTTAGCAGGACTTAAGAAAGGTGCTCCATTTTCTCTTTGTTTAACACAGAAGCATTTCTCTCGAGTTGCATCAGCATATGGGAATACTGAACACTATCTGTCTGAGGTATGACTCTGGAATCCTGTACAAGTACAATTGAACTTTTTGTTTGTTAACCATTTCTCTGCATGTTGCTAATTTTGGTGCTTGGTGCGTTCAGTTGGCTGGTGTTATGAAAGTGGAATATCGCATTGCTTTAAGGTCATCGGTTCGGAATGATTTTGTTGAAGGTGTACGTGCTGTCTTAGTTGACAAGGACCAGGTAAGTTATCCGAATGACTATATATTTTTAACTCTTCGATTTCTTAAATTGTTTCGTCCAGAAGTATTTTAAGATTCACCAAAGACTGGTAGGTGCGTGTAGCACATGTGTTAAACACCACCTTCCATAGATCAATGAGCCTCCGTCTACTGACCTAAGCCCTGAACCTAGATGTGGTCCAGCCGGTTAGAATACGCTGCTGTCCACTACCATTGGTGGGATCACAAGTGCTACCAAATCCAGAAGTTTACATATACCTGCAATCTGCAGCGAGTGTCAACTCTCAACAGTAAGGTTCTTTTTTTAAGGGGAAGTTAATTCCTGTTTTGGGGGCTTGAGTTTTATGGTCAATGTTGCCATAAGCTTAAACCTCCCCAGATGGCTTATTGGTATTGCTAACTGTTAAGCTTGAGTTTGAGTATTTTCTGAATTGTTATTCAGAAAACTAAACTAATAGATCCTGGTATCATCCATGTCTTGCAAACCGGGCGCAATTGCTGGGCAAAAAGAGTAATCACATTAAACCATGGTGAAAGTTGGACTGCCCTTAGTTTGTCTTTCAAGATTAAGGTAGCTTCATTTCAAAATAGCAAGTAGAGTAGAGTGAAAGGCGTGCGCGCCCACACACGGTAGCGCTATTCGGCACGTGCGCGCGGAGCTAGCTATTCTACGCGCATGCCGTACCCCTTGTGTCGCAAAAACAAGCTGCTAGTGTACGGCCCAAAAACACGCCCAGGTCGGAACAACCCATAATAAATCATCCCGATTCCCCCATTTCCCCTAATCAATTATCCTGGAACAATAATTAATCCGTTGCGGCATGTACACTGAACTATGAAAACCATTTATGACCAGATGCTTACTGTGAACGGAGATCGATAGTAAAATATGTTGTGAATTTTCTTCTAATAGAGATCCTGAAGTAAAACATTATGTGTATGATAGTAAAAGTTTGTGTAATGTATCGTAAAATGAAATGAAGAGGTAATATTTTGAAATGCACTTCGATTCAGTATAGTAAAATCTTGTGTAATAGCTAGTAAAATGTTATTTTGTGGATAATAAAAAGTAGTTTTTATGTATTATAAAATCAAAACAAGAATTTGTTCTGATCGTTGGCCTGCAGTAAAATGTTATATGAACAATAGTAAAAGTTTGTGCAGTATATGGTAAAATTAAATGAAAAGTAATATTCTGAAATTCAATTTGTTTCTGTATAGTAAAATCTTGTGTAATAGCTAGTAAAAATGTTTTTTGTGGATAGTAAAAAGTAGTTTTTATGTATTACAAAATCAAAACAAGAATTTAGTTCCGTTTGTTGGTCTGTAGTAAAATGTTATGTGGACGATATAAAAGTTTGTGTAATATATTTACTGACACCTATGTTCACTATATTTGCCGATTTTACTATTTTGTCTATGCAATATTACTACTTGAATAACTAGTTTTTACTCGGTATATGCGAACTACCGTGAACGAAAAAAATTGCATTTTACTTGATACAATAATGCAAAATATCATCGAATGTAACCATACTTTAAGGAAGATCTGCAGAAATCTGTCAAACGTGTACATTGTATCCGCATACGAGGATAATACTGCATGGCAAAATTATGATGTAGTTCTGTTATTACGGTTGAATATATAATACATGGCTTTCATAAAGTCATTGGTGTTCGTGGCCTGTACCCATCTTATCGGGTTGGGGGGAGTTCCGTTGCACTAATTAGTGGCACACGCGGGTTGGTCAGACTGCATAACTGGCTGGTACGTAGAATAACCTATTCTACACACACCTGTTGCGTGTACATTCTACTTCTGGGAGTAGTTTCTTCCACATCTGATATACCTCCTAAACGAACTTGAAATATCCCTTTATCCCTTTGGGTACACTCGTACTAATTATAGGAAGCATCTTTTCTACTTCTGAGAGTAGTTACTCCTATATTGTATCTCACAACGTAGGGAATATCTCACGCAATGGAGGATATGTATGAGTAGTATACGAGTATATAAGAATATCTAGGTGGTATGTATATTTTTTAGACATACCCCCTTTTATTCGTGTATATAAAGTTATTTGCAAAATACGCTAAAACCTATGGACTCCCTGATTACGAAGTTGTTTTAATCAAATAAAGGTAGGGAGTACATGTTGGAATAGGATACCCAGAAATCTTGGGACAATTTTCTCTTCTTTATTTCTCGCATGTTGGCTTGCTTTTTGCTTACAAAACTCATTACTACCCCTATATTTATACCTAAACTATAGCCCTAAGAAACGGAATAGGATTCAACAATCCTAATAGGAAAATGACAGTCCTTGTAGGATTCGGACTCCTCTCTTGTTTACAAGATTAATTCCAACCTTCACCCCCTTAATCTTGTAACATCTAACTTTCTAACTTGTTGAGGCAATCAGTCACAACTACGATTTGCCCAACTTTTATTTGACACACGACGATGAACGCTTCTCCAAAGAATTCCGCCTTCCTCTTACTAGCCATACCACCGATGATGCACGTCGTCGGCAATCATGACCTTTTGATGAAGTCCAATTGTTTTTTCACCGTTGATGGCAACGCAGACTCGCATTAGAACTTACCTGCAAGAGAAAACTTGGACACACCTATAAGAACGCTCATCCACCACAAATGCATCATGCACAGACTATTCCTTGACGGACTCGACTTTGGACGGCGAACACATCTTCTCAACGCCTCGGAGTCAACATCATGTTGCAAGCGGACTCAACTTCGACTTGCCCTACACACACAGATGATCACCATTGCCATCTTGTCACATCGGTTATCGACGACACTTGTCAATAGCGCGTATCAGGGAGACACATCTCCTCCACCCTTTCGCCGCCACATCTTCTTGTCACCTCTTCTCGCCTGTGACGCAACTTTGATGGCACAAAGACTCGGATTGACCGCCTGCTTCTTTGGGTGCCGCCCCTCGGGAGTCTCCTCTCCCGGGGTCCCGGGGGGGAGGGGAGGGGACGGGTTAATCTGAAACCTTAAGCTTTGATACCAATTGTTGGAACAGAACACCCAGAAATCTTGGGACAATTTTCTCTTCTTTATTTCTCGCCTGTTGGCTTGCTTCTTGCTTACAAAACTCATAACTACCTCTATATTTATACCCAAACTACAGCCCTAAGAAACAAAATAGGATTCAACAATCCTAATAGGAAAAAGACATTTTCCTTGTAGGATTCGGACTCCTCTCTTGTTTACAAGATTAATTCCAACAGTACATACACCTGAGAGTACAAAACTGACTTCATTAATTAACTATATATATATAAAATTTGCACCCGAGAGTAGAAAAAACCCATGTCATACCTTTGTCAAATACTTGTCAAAGAAAACCCTCTAACTTCCACCTCTATCAACTACCCACATTTTTCGTGCTAAAATGATACAGTAATTGTCCGGCTTAGGTACAGGAAATTCAAACTTCCGATGCAGTAATTATTTTTTACAACGTTAAAACATATTCATCATGGATCTCTTTTTGCTAAGCACCTTTTTCCCCAACAAAACGCTTCAAACGGATTGTAAATAGGATAAATGGTTTAGGAGATATGGTTGTTCAAAGCTTGCAATCAACCACCCCACATTTCTCTCTCCATATGCCTCTACGTGCTTAACATGATAGTAAAATCTAACAACACGTTTAGTAAATTGGAGTGCGTTTAGCAGTAACATTGGTTTGTTTCGTATTGCTGCTATCACACGGCTATAATACGCCATGGTGAGGTTTGCCAGTAAAATCTAAAGACGTGACCATTAAATTGGAGTGCATTTGGTAGTAATTTTGATCTGTTTCGTGTTGTCGCTATCACACGATCATCACGCGCCATTGTGAGGTTCTGTAGAAAATCTAACAACATATTCAGTAAATTGGAGTGCATTTGGCAGTAAAATCTTATTCATCTGGCATTTGTTGGCGATGCTTATATCATTATGTTCCTCTCGCCGTCAGTCGATTTCTTGTTTATACCAAAAAAATTTTCTTTAACTTAGTCATAACTTTTTGTTGGCAGTTTCGATTCATGAATGATTTTCATCAGTAACTTAATGACGATGAGGGGAGCAGAATGATATAAGTCCCGCCAATAAATGTTGGATGAATGAGATTTTACTGCCAAATGCACTCCAATTTACTGCATATGTTATTAGATTTTATTGCTGCACAGACTCCATAGGGTGCTGAACCCTTCTGGAATATCACTGAAGAATGAGTTGCTAGCATGATAGTAAAATTTAACAACACGTTCAGTAAATTAGTGTGCATTTGATAGTAACTTTGGTATGTTTCGTATTGCCGCTATCACATGGCCATAATACGCTAAGGTGAGGTTCGACAGTACAAAATCTAAAGATGTGATCAGTAAATTTGAGTGTATTTGACAATAACTTTGGTCCACTTTCTATTGCCGCTGTCACACGGCTATCACGCACCATTACGAGGTTCGCCAATAAAATTTAACAACATATCCATTAAATTGAAGTGCATTTGGCAATAAAATCTCATTCATCTAGCATTTATTGGCGAGATTTATATCACTCTGTTCCTTTCGTCATTAATAAGCTACTAGTGAAAACCGTTCGTGAAACGGAGCTGCCAATAAAAAGTTATGACAATCAAAGAAAAAAAAATAGTACAAATAAGAAACCATATTTATTAGTTGGTTGGCTACGTAACTGATAAGCTTAGTCAACACACGAAGTGGGTGTATGGTTTGGACGCGCTCGTCCAGCCGACGCATAGAATATCTATTGTACACGGGTGCAAAATAGCCCTTTCGTGTGTGTATGCGTGGCACATATCCAGTGTAAACCACCCTTATCGTGGAAACTCTGTGAAAATCATATGTACAAGTTTTAAAAAATTCTTAAAAGGTTATCATATGTAGGGGGATGTGAGCTTCTACAACACTGTAAAATCTGAATGGCACTTTCAATCGCATTTGAAATATATGGAATTTAGGGCTTTCACTCAATATATTGTGCTTTTTACTAAAGACACCATGATTATTAAAGCGATAAGATGATGCGTGGTGACTCACCACCTTTTTATTGCTAAAGCGCTTAAGGTGCGCGGCGAGGCAATGCCATACATATATCCTAACCTAATATAACAACAAACAAATAAGCAATTTTGTAGGTCATGCATACTTTGATATTGCTGGTTCTTGAGCCCTGCACATCATAAATAAGCATGTTGTCAATTGTATAGTACATTAGTACTAGACTACAGTACTGCTGCTGCTACTTCCACTATTGGTAGGCTCCTACTACTACCGCAGCTCTTCTACTGACTGATGCTGCTGCTGATGCTGATGCTACAGCATTGTTGCTACAGTGCCACTGCCCCTATTTCTTTGGCCGGATCCTCCTTCAATCTCCTCTTCTTCTTCGGTTCTTCCCCTAGCCGCCTTCAACGAAGCTCACGATCCTGTCGCTTCTTCCTCCTCAGATAGACTCTCCCTCCCGCATCCCTCCTCTCCCCCATACCCGATGAAGACACTGGACAAGCGGCGGTGTAGAGGAGCATCGGCGTGGCGCAGCTACTCCCCGGCCAGATCTGATGACAACAAGGCGGTGTTAGGGTTTCTCCCTCTTGATCTTGAAGTTCTTTTTGGCCCGGATATGAATCGTGCATTTGTGCCCCCTCAGGCCCCAAATGAACTTATTATCCCTGGTTCCCCAACTCTATGGCAGCCGCCTCGGGCCACACCAACACCTAAGTGTCACCTCAACGAGGATACGGTCGTACCCCCCCCCCCCCCCCCAAATTCATTTTGGGAAGGTTGTTTAAATCTAATGTGGTGATGGTAAATTTAAGTAAAACAGAAAAGGGATCAGTGGCATGCCCTAGATTTCTCATTGAATTTTTTTTTTAACATTGCAGAATCCGAAATGGAATCCACCAACTCTGGAAGACGTAAACATGGATGAGGTGGAATCAGTTTTTGAGCCATTAGCAGCTGAGGCTGAGTTGAATGTATGATATTATAAGACTGGCTACCTGAACTTCCTTTTCCCTTTTGACGATGCAATAAGAAACTACAAACATAAATAAGATTTCCATCGAACCAACAAACACTTGCAGTCCTATCTGAAACTGTTTGAAGTACACCCATTGAATTCAGTGATTTTTTTGACCTTACCTGCACATAGGAATACAGGGTTAGTGGCTCCTCTCTTGTGCCATTTTGAGGGGATTTTCCAGGTTTTGTAGACATGGATCCATGGTACCACCATGAGTTCCATGACCATGATTCGCTACGATGTTCTAGAAGGGCTTGCCACTGGGCAGTGCTTCAGAAGTACATTACATGGCGTTCTATGTTGTGCAAGAAAACTGGGAATAAAAAAAAATCATGGTTTGGCTGGCAAATTTGAAGATACTACCATCTCTAGTATAACTGGCGTGCCTAGACATATTTATATGGCAATATGGCATCAACTCTTATGGAAGGTCTGGCAATGATAGTAGATGGGTGTTTGGTTCTTGTTCAACGGATGGAACAGCGATTTTAGTTATCTAGCGGAATTTGGTTCTTGTCCATCACTATTTCGAGCTGGCTGTGTCGATGAGTCCCTGTACAACTACATCCAACCTTAGCAATGCTACATTTCATTTTCCAGATTTGCAGTTTAAATAAATGCTCTGCTTGGTCTAGCACTTATGTTTATCCATATGTTGGCTCGTTTATGCTTGCTGAAGCTAAATAAAAAAAGAGATTATAAGTTCAAAAGTGCAAAACCACACATACACACTATTTTAACCCTCAAAAGTGACTCAATTCATACATTCAACTATTAGAAGATAGGATGATGGTATATTTTGAAAGTTTACATGAATCTCGAGACGGATTTGATGTTGATAGTAGTACATGTACCCGTATGCATATGTATATGCGGAAAACCGTGTTCTCAATAGGTTGCAGAAAGCCATCCTTCTTGCTACTTGATCGATAGGCCAACACGGAATGGAGTGGTGGTACCAGCACTACAACAATAGTTGGGGCCACGGGGGCATGACCCGTCAAGATCGATAGAAGGCTGGCATTTTGCTAGGGACAATCGTCGAACCTTCCATTTTAGCCCGCCCATCGCACCCCCGTCGCCCAACACACTAATCAATATGAATTCATGGTACACAAAAGAATCGTCCAAAAAAAAATGCGTCGTGAAGAATCATCGTGGCACTCTCTCTTCTGGAAGTTGCAAGCTCACACGACCAGTACCTCGCTTGCAAAGCGTTTCTAACTAATCAATACAGCTCAAAGTTCTATCCCTAATGAACCGGCAAGTCAATGACACTATGACAGAAGTTATCGAGTAACCATGATGCTTCGGCTTGAAGTTACTCTGGCAAGCAATCAATTCAGCCTGCCGAACTATTCACAACCTTGAAAATCTCAATTGCTGGGCCTGCTGTTGTTTATGGGCCGGAGGCCTCAAAGTTGACATGAGCTGGCCTGTTAGGCCTAACAAGCTCATGAGCTGCTCGTAAGCCAGCTTGTGCTTATGAAAAGCCAAAAAGTTTCCCAAACAAGTGAGCTTACAAGCTGCTTTAAATATAAGCTAAAAGCTAGTTGCAATACAAAAAGCCAAAAGCCGAAAAGCTGGCCGATAGTTGCTTCTTCAGCTTATTGCGGAACAAAGCTATCAATTTACCCTTAGAAGTTATAGAAAATTACCTGCAAAATGCCATTATATAAAGAGGACGACCGAGCCATCCCCCTCCCCGCCTCCTCTTGCTCTCTCCCCACTCCTTCGGTCCTCCAGTGTCTTCCCCCATCCGAATCCTCCAGATCCAGAGACCAGCGGTGACGCTTCTGCATCCTGTATCCACGCCAACCCTGCATCCACCTCCAGCTGCTCCTGAACTGGTCCACCTTCGCCTCTACATCCGGCTGGTCCACTTTGGCCTCCACCTCTACATCCGGCTGGTCCACTTTGGCCTCCACCTCTAGATCCGGCTGCTCCACGTCCTCATCCACCTCTGGTTGGTCAGGATCCATACCGTTGGCCCGCCTCCACCTCCGGTTTCTCCGGATCCGGCTGGTCCACCTTTGCCTCCACATCCGGCTGGTCCACCTTCGAATTCGGCTGGTCCACCTCCGCCTCCACCTTTGGCTAGTCAGGATCCGTACAGTCGGCCCGCTCCACCTTCGGTTGCTTCGGCTCTTTGCCGCCTGTCCGGCCGATCCCCGTCCGGTTCCACTGCACTCGATGCCGCCGCTACCTCCCCCCACTCTTGAAGGATGTTGTCGGCCCTGCCCCCACCTTACACATCCCCAGATCGACTCCACTTGCTTGACTAGTAAAGCTCACCGCCTCCTGCTGCGCAGCACCATGAGCCCCAGGCACCGGCCGCCATGAAACCCGTCGTCCCGTCCTACACTGCACAGCAACATCATCCCTTCCCCCACCACCTCCGACCCCAATTTCTCTCTCCTACAACCCTAAGATATATCCTCATTCATGTCTAACATTGTGTTTGTTGCAATAATAGTGCAATGGATGGACAAAATTGGTGACAATTATCCAAAATAAATGCAGCATGCTGGTTGTATTGTAGAATATTTTCCTAGTTTAGTCTATTATTTGAAATTATTTAAGAAATGATTAGTATGGATAGTAGGTCATGACTTACATTTAGAAGATTAGATCACCATTCTCAATGAGAAGATTGAACAGACCTGGTCATATAAACAAATCATGATACAACCGGAAAAAACCAGCACAAAATGCTTCTCTTCCAATTGAAAAGATTGAATAGAGTGCTTTTGTTACTTTACTTATTGCATTTCATTACATGGTGCAACTGGGAAGAAAAAAAAAACACAATGCTTCTCTTCCAATTGTAAATGCATTTCAAAGCATTGTGTTAGTTCCAATAATAGTAATACATGACGAGAGGTGCTTCTATGCTCTTTCTTTTTAAAGTTGCACAAATATTAAAGCATGAATGAATGGTAGATGAGGATTACTTACCCCTTCGTTTGCTTCAAGATTTGTGCAACTTGTATTAGGAGGGAGAGCATAGAAACACCTCTCATACATGACCTATGCAATAGATGGATAAAGCTGTTAAGAACCCTACTGCAGTATGGGATTTATTGGCAATGAAGCATTTTGTGAGATAATTGCGAGTGAGATTAAGACTGAAAATTTATAAATTCATGGCAAAAAAAAGAGACTATTTTACAGGCGCTCCAAGAAGTTCGGCGGAGCTTCTATAGATTCATTCTAGAAGGCTGCAGAGAGACAAGATCAGTTGCGGCGTGCTGTTATGTATGCGGCAGAAAGAACTCGTAGAAGCTGCTAACTCGGATGGAGAATCTATCCGCTCGGATGCGGACACACGAGTCACATCCATGCGCATAGATTTTGACGACCACGTGGGCCTTAATCATTGGGTCCTCGGTGCCACAGCTCACCGGCCGGGAGGCCCACAGTTGTTGTATAGTGCAGAACCCAACTGTTGTTTCTTCTTTACTAAAAGGAATAAGTAACATATAAAATTAGACATTTGACTCTTGAAATTTACAGCTTGTTTTAAATAATATTTTAATTCAGTTTCGAATAGTAGTATTACACGTGATGAGTTAATGGTTTTGGCACGTAAAGTGACATACTATATAAATTTAGACCAATAACAGGTGGAGTCCACAAAGACTTTATCTTCCAAATCGAAGGAGAGAGGAAGCTACAGATGTCAACAACTTTGGAAATATGATTAGGAGCTCGACGGGGGAGAAGCACATGTGGACCCACACCTAACTTGTCATTGTGTTATTGATGCGTACCCATACCATGGGTACCCCCATCAGCCCGGGACCACGAGCGGCCGACTCGCCTCTGAAGGCCCCGCACTGACAGAATGACACGCAGCCGCGAAAATAGGGCGCACTGTTCGGGCCGACCTCGAACGGTCGGCCAGACCCGTGGCTGTCCGGCAGACCTCGATCGGCTGCCCCACGGGCCTTTCGAGCAGCGAGGCCACGCCGGGGTCAGACAACCGCCCCGTGCACCTGACATCCCCCGGCGTGGGCGCCAGGTTAGGTGGCGCCTTCCCGAGACTGTCAGAAGGGCCACCCGAGAAGTCAAGCCCCCGTCCCGTCGACTAACAGGCCGCAGAGGGGGGCGTCCTGCCCCGAGGCCAAGCCAAAGTCAAGTGCCATTAAAACCACCGAAGTTGACAAATGCACAGAGCGGACGTCATTTTGACAACCCAGCGGAAGACCGCTCACCGCAGGATTACCAACCCAGCGTGGGGGAAGAAGAGGTCGGACGACAGGACGGAAACCAGACTCCGAGGCGGACAGTATCCCTTTTCTCTTTCTCTTTCTCTCCCCCGAAACTTCCGTGTAAACCGGACATCTCTAGATATATAAGGAGAGGTAGGACCTTACGAGGAAGAGGGGAGACTCCATTCTAGACGGCAAGTTAGCGACCCACCGAGACCAGCTCTCGCTGTATTCCTGTGGCGATTGTTCGACGCTAAGAGCAATACACCCTAACCGAGCGGACTGGAGTAGGGACGTTCAGCCCGAACCAGTATAAACACCTGGCTCCTTGAGTCGACCATTCGGGGAGAGGGAGCGCGCGACCCTCACTAACTAGAAATTCGTATTGCCGGTGCACGAAACACCAACAGTTATCATACATGGCAAAACCGCTCACTTATTATGCTACACGGGCAATATCACGTTTCAGGTTATGGTGTTGTTTGAATTGAATTGTAGAATTTAGGAGATTAACTATCCGATTTCATAGTTCACAGGATTGGATCATTATTGAAACGAGGTGTCTCTCGGTCAAGGCTTTTCCCGATTGAGATTACTGGGGGCAGAAAGTCATGAGAGAGTGCATATCAGCAATTGTCTTTTCCGACATACGGTCTGCCCTTAAAAACCGTTTTTTGCCAAAACAATTGCCATCAGAACTATGTTGCGTTGTAGTGACCATTTGGACTGTAGCTTAGTATTGTAATTAGAATTTATGTGTTATAAATGGAACCTAAGTTAAACATGCTACGGTTGAATTAGTTAAAACTCTTCTAGTAGCTATTTTTTGCTTCACACTATGAGAGTATTGCCGTATCAATTTAGATGTATTTATGCGTGCACGCTCTTCATATCATAGTATGGAATTTTACGAACTTTACGTATGTCGAGTAGTGTCATGATTTCCATAAGATCACTTGCTTCAAGCCAACCTAAGTCTAAAGTAGATGCAACCGTACGAAAACGAACACAAGCTAAGCATGTGTCATATAAATCAAGACAAGAGATAAACTTCTACAAAATCGAGCTCATCTGATGTGGCATTCTTACCTCAAACGAAACCTATCAACATACTAATATACTATATGCGTGTGTCATTTAGCCCAAAAAGAATAATTAAGTTATGGGTTTTGATAAGTTTCATCCGGATGTTTTCTTTAGCAACCATCATTCAAATTCCTGGCCATTGAATTTGCTTTCAGATCAATGCACAGCCCCTCCTGAATTCAAGGTGGGTTGATCCTACGGATGTGTGTTTTGATCGTACGGTCCAAAGTTTAGATGTTTTTTGGGACAAAAACATCCGGATGATACCTAATACACTCCCATAGTATTTGCAAATCACAGCATCGCTGTAAAAAAATCCAGAAGAAGCCATCCCACAGACACACAAAAACCCCGTTTCCTAAACCTCCAAACCCCGTATAAGTATATCCCACACTTCTCCCGCTGCTAGCCTCACACAAACACATCAACACGCAGCTCAAAGAAACCAAGAAACCTCTCATCCATTGCTCAAATCCAGTTTCTACACACGAGCAGTTGATCGAAGCAGCGGCCATTAGCAGTTTGCTGCAAGCGCAATGGGAGAGCTGATTCCTGGGTTGCCGGAGGAGGTGGCGAGGGAGTGCCTCATCCGGGTGGGGTTCGACCAGCTGCCGTTGGTGCGCCGCATCTCGCCGCAGTGGAAGGCGGAGGTGGAGTCGCCGGACTACAGCCGCCTGCGCAGGGCGGAGGGGCTGGCGCGGCCGGTGCTCGCCCTGGTCCAGGCTCAACCCGATCCCGCCGAGGCCGGCCCGGCACAGAAGCACTCGTCAGCGGCCGACGGGGCCGGTGGCCCGGCGAACTCCTACCGGATGGTCATCCTTGACCCGGTGGAGGGATGCTGGGTCCCGCTCCCGGTGCTGCCCGGCCCGACTGGGAGCCTGCCTCTGTTTTGCCAGGCGGCCGCGGTGGACGGCGGGCAGGGGAGGAAGCGGCTGGTGGTCGTCGGCGGGTGGGACCCGGAGACGTGGGCGCCCACGGACTTGGTGTACGTGTACGATTTCTTGACGGGCGCGTGGCGGCGCGGGGCGCCCATGCCGGGCCCGCGCCGGTCGTTTTTCGCCTTCGCGGTCATTGGTGGGACAGTGTACGTGGCCGGCGGCCACGACGAGGAGAAGAACGCACTGCGGTCGGCGTTGGTGTTCGACCCGGACGCCGACGCGTGGACCACGCTCCGGGACATGGTGGAGGAGCGCGACGAGCCGCGCGGGCTCTGCGTCGGCGGCAAATTCCTGGTCGTCGGCGGGTACCCGACGCAGGCGCAGGGGCGGTTCGCCGGCTCCGCAGAGGCATTCGACCCGGCTACGTCGACCTGGGCCCCTGTCCAGGAGGGCCTCCTCGAGGACGGCGCGTGTCCAAGAACCTGCTGCGCTGTGCCCGGGGCAGAGCGTATGTACATGCTGCGCGATGGGCACCTCGTGTCGCGCGACGGCAGCGCTGCGGCGGCGTGGCGCCAGGTGGCACCGGTGCCGGAGGACGCGCACATCGCGGCGGCCGTCTCCGCCATTCCGGACGGCCGCGTCGTGGTTATCGGCTCCGGGTGCCACGGCGGCGACCAGACCGTTTACGTACTGCGCGAGGAGGCCGGGAAGCCGGCGTCCTTGGCGCGCGCCCCGGCGCCGCCGGAGTTCTCCGGGCACGTGCAGGCCGCCTGCTTCCTAGAGATCTGAAATGTATATACAGAAACAAAACTCCGTATATGTATACACGTACGTGAGCTATGTGCGTTTCCTTTGTGGAACGCCTCGAGTTAGTATGACAACTTTTGTAAGAAAAGAATGGTTAAACGAGTCAAAAAAAGATAACTATTTCTATTTGAGATTATATCAGTGTCAGGATGTGTAATGTGCATATGTTTTAGCAGTTTTGAATGATAGGTGCGAGTTTTGGAGATCTTTGTTTAATCCAGAGGTGGGCGTCGTACCGTGCCGTGCCAGTCCGGCCCGGGTCCATCGTGCTTCGGATCGAAATCGTGCCGTGCCACGACGGCCCATCGTGCTCACCGTGCCGGGCCGTGCCAGCCCGATTCACCTTTGGCGAGCCCAAGCCCGTCCCATTTGGGCTTCGTGCCTGCTTCGTGCCGTGCCGACCCAGGCCCAACTCATTTTCATTATTGTGACGAGCAAAAAATAAAACAAATTACTACTACTAAACTACCTATTTTAATTACATAAGAGACTAATCACATCAACAAAATGTCAAACATAAATGCAATGCTTGAAGATGTCCTGAATCAACAATATCTGCCAACTTTTAGGCCTTAATCTGTGATTTCGTGCCCGTTCGTGCTGTGCCGGCACAGACCCAGCCCAAACTGCCGTGTCGTGCCGTGCCGCCCGTCGTGCCTGGTTCCCAGGCCTAGCACGGCCCGAGCTATAGTTGCGTGCAGGCCCGGCCCGGCACGAAACCGTGTCGTGCCGTGCTTTGCACCGGACTATCCCATCGTGCTTCGGGCCGGTCCAAGTGCCCACCTCTAGTTTAATCAGATGATGCCACTTCTGTTGTGATGTTGTTTGCAACAAGAGGTGTTCTTGCCAATGAGAAGATGCAGTTGCTTTGCACGTAATGTCTGCCGTTTTTCTGTTTGTTTAGCTCATCAGCTGGAAGCCTGGAACCTTCCGAGCTTCTAGAGGCTTTCGTTGCGAAAGGCAAACCGCTTACCTCAACTCCAACTCCAAGCGGAGGTAGTCTGTTTCGAGAGCTGAGAGTTTACGGCGTGTACAATGATATACGTGAGTTGTTTATAAGAGTATGCTACATAGAATTTTAGATGATGTGAACGAAAGAAAATGAGAGAGAAAGAAGTTATCTATTATTTAACAGATGGTTTTATAAACAGTTTTATACTATGTATACCATTGTACAAATAGTCTATTAATTATATAAAAAAATCATTATATATAGTTATATTGATAGTCTATTATATGAGTTGTTTTGGGCCAGAATTGGAAATAAGACGATATCGGTGTCGTGTGATCGGATCTGAGTTGCCCCGAGCACCTCCTCATGTTGTCTTGTCGCTGCATTTATGTCTGGGATTTTGCACAACATGCTGCACTTCCATGGGCGAGGGAGTGGGCTCGCCATCCCGATCCTGCTGTATCTACGGGAGATGGCCGTGGGTAGGAATAAAAACGGATCAACTATAGGTGGATCATAGTTTTATCATATTTTTTTATATTTTTCTTTAGATGTGGATACTAATACAGATAGTCTATATATGAATATAAGGTCCCGTTTGGCAACTTAGAACCGACCCGTTTCTACTGGAATATGGGAGAAACCCAACCAAACAGGCTAAAGCTCGGAACGTTTCTTCTTTTTTCACGCCAGGGCCGAATCACCCTCAACCCCGTTCCACGCCGATTCACAGAATTCAGACAGCTAGCCAAACAGTTTCTAGATAGTGATTCTGATTCTACCTGAAACGTTTCTACCCCTTAGATTGTACATAAAAAATCAGGGCCTAAAATCTGGAACCGTTTCCGTTTCTACTAGAATCTGGAACTGTACCAAACAGGGCCCAAATACGGATAATATCAAATATAGATATGGATCAAATATAACTCAATCGGATACTATTACGAATATTTATCGGAACATGATAACCCCTTAGATTGTACATAAAAAATCAACAAAAACACATAACTAATTGATTTGATCAAACTATTATTGAAAATTAAACACATATAATCATTTTCATTCACTTATACAAGAGTTAGATACCATGTCGCAAACAAAAATAAGTAAGATTTAGTTCACCACACACATATGATTAGTTCATCATACATGTAGGTCAAAAACACAAAATAAAAGTGATCCTTGCTCAGATATACAAATAGAAGCAAAGATAGAACACACTAAAAGTTTGATAACACTTAGATACCATATCTCTAGAAAAAGTATATAATATTTGCATGTAGCGGTCCAAGATTCGTATTCTATGTTGGATTATGTTTAAAATAATAAATTATGTATTTATGAGTTTTTATGCATTTTTAGTTACTTATTTAAAATATTTTCCTATTAAGGATAGCAATATCTGAATTTTTTAGAAAATTAAAAATCTGATAAAATCTTAAAATATTTTTTTAAATGATAATTTTAATAATTTAAGCTTGATTATAGGTTAATTAAAATAGAAAATAATTTTAAAATTTAGAAGTCGTTTTGGGCCAGAAGAGTAACTTTGGCCCAGCCCACATGCATATCTGGATATATTCGACACATCAATATCTAGATTATTCGAATCCGTATCCAACAGATAGTGAGCTACCGAATCTGTATCTGTATCCGATAAAAAATATCCGTATCCATATCCAATCTGATACTATCCTAAAAATATTCGAACCAATAAAATCCATATCCGAAAATTATCCGGATCGGTCGAAAACTATCCGATCCGTTTTCATCCCTACCTGTGGGTGCTAGGGATTATTGTTGTATTAAAAAATGAGCTATTTTACGATACACTAAATTTAATATAGATCATTCATTCTTTTCAATCCGATAGATTATATTAGCTAGTATTTATTTATAGAGTATAGTAGTATGAATACTCTTAACAAATCAATGGCTAGATTTGATTTCTACTACCAACTATATATATCAGTATAATGCACAGCAAAATTTATCTAAAAAATAGGTTTAGTGATTTTTGTTTAAAATATGGTTTTATTTATTAACTTATTAGTATTTATGTATATTTTTTTTTTTCAAACTACAGCTTCGAAACTTATATCATAGCATATATATTCAAGTTTTAGTCCAACATATAAGAAAAGAATGCATCCCTCATATTAGAAAACAATGTAGTAATTTTAAACTAAAATAATATATTTACAATTTTAAACGGTCCTCGCATCTCCGTTCCCGTTCCCACACGGTGGAGGTCGCTCGCCACCACGTCGTAGGGGAATAGGGGAAAATTGCCATCCCTACTTACAGGGAGACGTGCTTATGGATTTTTCCTATGTTCGGAAAAGATTCATCACTTCTCGGTTTTCAGGTTCTTCTGACAGTAAAAATTTGTAGCAAGGCAAGTTGTAAAAGATCAGCAGAAAAATCCGTTCCAGATGCGTCCGTACGCATAAATCCCCGGTGTGTGGAAGCTTCGGTTCATTCTCCAAGTTCTAGCAGAGCAGAAGCCCCGCCGTTTTTTGTTGTTCTTATTTGCCGGAAGCCGGTAGCTCAATCAGTTAACCTCTGAAAAATGACATATATCTGATGGGTACTGGGGACCATGTAGAAGCTTCCTACACAGATTCATGCCGTCAAGTCCCTTTGGCTTAATTTATTGCACCACAGCTCCAGTCCTGTTTGAAACTTTGAATGCAATAATTTTATAGAAATTTTGTAGGATTTTCATATGAAATAGTTAAACATGGCCTCTCAGTGACCATTGGAAGCAACCAACAAAACCGAAGCCTAAACCGCGAGCTGTAGTGAGTGCAAGTGCAAATGAAAGGGACAACACTTCCTCCGAGAGTGCGAGAAACCTATATCCATAATGATGTGTGTTGGATTATTTGGGCCAAAGCTTATTTAATTGAGAGAATAATCCTGAAAAATCTCAAATGCCTATCTCATGAGGAGGCATGTGCACTAACAATTGTCCCATATTGTTAGTCTAAAGTGGTGAACACTAGCTTATATAGTGGAGTGTGATCCACCACGATAGAGCTATGTGGGAGAGAGGAAGAGAGAACACACGCGTGCGTGCTCACTCGCCTTGCCGGGGCGGCGCGGGCGCACCACACCTGCGTGAATGGTCCGCAGAAATCTGATCCACGGCCTTGCGCAGGCGCAACCTCCTTTTGCAGTCTATTTTTTTTGCTACTCGGGATCATCACAGTCGCAGTATGAGATAATGCTCGGTGCTCGGTTGCTTGATGCTCAGTGCTCGATTGCTCGGTAGCATGTCTTCGAGTAATTGCTCGGTGGAGTAATGTTCGGTTACGGTTCTTTATTACTGCGTCGCTGTCGCCGGGATGAAATAGGGAATTTTTGCCAGTTCTCTAGTTGCGCTGTCTTCTAGTCTACTCCATTCCAAACGCCGGCGTGCACCAGCGAACGAGAGAGCAAATCTCCAGAACCATTCGTCCTTGAGTTCTTGCACCGGGAGAGGCCGAATCAGGTTTTTGGGAAGCGCTTGGCGCGACTGCTCCAAAATCTTCATCACGGCTCGTCTTCCTCCATATTCACGCGTTGCTGCTCGACATCGTGTTCGGCATCAACGCACTTATGTCTTCAATACTGTACATACTGCGACGGCTACTACTTCCTCTACACACGAACAGTACGTAATACGTGCTCACTATGATGTTTCTACTGTTTATTTCTAATTTGCTGGTTCCATATGCATCTAGGGTATGTTTCTGTTATTTGTTACCAATCATCTATCAGATGTTGTTCATGATTTATACTTGGATTAAATTAAACTTCGAGGTGTCCTTGTTTCTATCAATGTATACCTTTAGAGTATAAAATTATTTTTATTTAAAACAACATATATTTCTATATAAACTAATAGTTAAAATGTCCTTGTAAGATAATGTTAATATTTAAAACGACTTATATATTAGGAAATCAGAGAGTATCGGATCGGTCAAGTCGGAGGCGACCGAATAGATAGGTTCCCGGCACGGTAGCCGCGACGGGGCGACCCATGACGTCACCCACGCGGCCAGGGGCCCGCACTTGTTAACCGGCATTCGACCGGGCAGTTCGTCCAGCGGTAGCAGCATTATTTAACCGAGCGTGACGTGACGCTAGCTCGTGCTCGCGACCGGTTTGGTATTCTTGGACCGGCTTAGATCGCGTTAATTCCTTCCTCGTCCAAGGGCTGTAAGGCTCGGACCGGCTCAGGCTGCCACGGCAACAGTGTGTGGGCGCTTGGGCTCGGGGCTTAAAATGCTATACTTTGTGAGGCGAACGCCCTTTATACAGAATTTCAATCAAACACGTAACATTTTCTGTTAATTTCCAAAGACAACATACGATACATCACAGAAATTCTTAACCTCATGTTTGTGCATAGTACAATAATAAAAGCAAGGGAAAATTGCCAATACCCTTTAAAAGTCGGTTGGAGTTTCAATTGCCCCCTACATGCACTTATATATATATTGGAACTATTTTCATATATATATACACATATATATATACACACACAAAAGTGCACTTCATACGTTCTCTTTCTGCTAACTCTTTTTTTTTTTTTTTTTTTTTTTTTTTTTTATGTGGAAGAGAGCGTCAGGAGGGTATTTCAAAGAATCATACACTTTTAGAGGGCCGTAATATTGGCAATAACTAATAAGTGCAAGAAAGCTATAACATACTACTAAGGACAAAACACTGCTAGAAAAGGTCTGCATCAGAGAAATACAAGAGAGCAATGGGTTTTGATAGTTAGATCCGAAGCAGTAGCAAGAATAATCCATGAAAAACTTCTTCCATATATTCCGTCTAAAAAGTTAGTGCAAAGGAAGAAGAGAGAGTTGAATCTACCGAAAGAAATCATATTGTGAATCAACCAAAGTTACAGAAAAGATATATATTGGGCGGGTGCTCTTGCTGCATGCCCTACCCAGGGACGGCCCTGCATGGAGGAGGTATAGGAAGCAAAGATTTGGCCGATGGGGCTTCGTACTGCTCAAATCTAGATGGTTTTTGGTTATGATCGAAGAACGAGGAGGCGGCTTACTATCGCCGGAGGCGATGCCAGAGTGGCGGCGGCAGAATACTGCCACTAGAGGCGATGCTGGAGTGTGTGGCGAAATGCTGGAGTGTGTGGCGAAATTGGTGCGAGGCCGCAATTTATATATGCGCATGAAGGCTGTAGCAGCTGGGCGTGGGCGGCGTGCGGCAGTGATGCGGCGGCGCATAGCCACGGCTCGGATTCTTGGCGATCGTGATAAGGATGGAATAGCAGGTCGAACTGGAGACGAGGTTGCAGCGATCGGCAGAGAGCTCGGCATCAGCGCGTCCGCCAGAAAGTTCGCCGTGGTCAAGGATTGCAGTGGCGTTCGGGACGCGCAAGGCATGGCGCGTTGAAGCGAGCGCTAGCTTGTAGCGGCGAGGTGGGGGTTGGCACCTGGGCTGGGAGGGAGTAGCTGGTCTGAGTTGCTGGGGCGCACACAGCACGATCTTTTGATCTTGTCTCGTAATAATTTTTTTTTTCTATTGTAGTTGTTTCACAGGATAAAAACATTGTGTTTCTGAAGCTAATACTTGCTGGAATTTTAATTATATTTATTATTAAGCATTGTGTAGTGAGTACTAGTGGCATCCTAGGGCCCGTGGAGGGCAAATGTAATATCTCGATCTATTTGTGTGAAGGTTCATGTGATTTGTGTGGAGTAGTAATGGGATTAGTCCTATTTTACTTGTTTAAAATGAGTTGTAGTAGTATATAATACATTTTAAGTCCAAACGTAGCACCTTCGGGTTAACTATTTGACACGAAACCAGGACGAAAGTATAAACGAGATGCTATGCATACGTGGGCTCGTCCTATAGTGGATTGGTCATTAAGTGAATTTTAGACTAGTGTGTAACAGATGGTATAAGGGCATCAACCCTCGCTGCACAGGGACATGTACGTATGGGCCCTTAGTGGGTACCACGGCATAAAGGTTGCACCGAGGAGTGATTCTAGATATTTGCAGTGTATATAGTGTTGTTGCTAAGGGCATCAACCTTTCAAGGAGGTGAATGTAATACATTTACCCTAGCCTTTTTGTGTAAAGTTCCATATAGAGTAGTGGTGGGATTAATCACATATTGCTTATACAAAGTGAGTTGCAGTAACATATAATGTCTATCAAGTTCAAATGTAGCAACTCTGGATTAACCATTTTACACGAAGCGGGAACGAAAATGTAAGCTAGGTGCTTTGTGTGCGAGAGTCCACCCTTTAGATGGGTTAGACATGAAACAAATTTTAGCAAATTTTAGACCAGCATGCTACAGTCATCGATGCCGGCTATCACGGCGTGGGCTGCAAACGACTAGGCCGAAGTGCTTAGGTTGCAAGGCAGCGACCGAATTAGTTGAGGGTGAGGGCAAGGAAGTGGGCCAGATGAGCTGGGCCAGCCCAGGTGAGTGTTCAATATTTTTATTTCCAGATATTTGCATAAAAGGATTTTCAACAGAGAAATAAAACGGGAGAAGCAAGTAAATGCCAGAAAATTTAGGGAATATTCTACAAAATTTTATGGAGTGCTTATTGAGATTTTTGGTTATAAAAAGTTGCAAAATTTGGGCCATTACATTTTGGCTCTTATACGTGATCCTCCAGGGAGGTTTTTTTCTTCAAAGGCATGGTAGTATGATAATTCCTGATGCTTTATGGTCCGTTTGTTTTTTGCTTTGGATTCTCTAAAAGTTGATTTTGGATTATAATTGTAGAGAAGTTGATTCTTCAAAACCTGGAATCCAAAAGCACATATGAAATGGATTGTGGATCTTAGTGTATATGAGTGGGTTGGATTATGATATTCGATTCTTAGAATCGGCCTGTTTGTTTTTTATTCAGTTTTTGAGGCTAAAACCCCGAATCAAAAATAAAAACAAACATGCCCTTAACCATTGAAGGGTTGGCGACGTGTGATGGGCTATAGCTAGCTGCACCACAGGGCTACATTGGAGTGATTCCACAGTCGGGCTGCAACACCTTAGCTCAATCTTCACTCATAGCTTAATTCATCATGGAGCAGGTTCACACATATATAGCACCTCATTTACATTTTCTTCCTCGTTTCGTGTAAAATGGTTAACTCGAATATGCTATGTTTAAACCTAACAGGCATTATATATTACTATAACTCATTTTATGCAAGCAATGTGGGGCTGATCTCACCACTGCTCCATATGGGCCACATGACCTTCACATTAACGGGTCAGGGTATTACACTCACCCTTAACAGCACACCGTATACATGGGAGAGACCCATAACCACCCTTTGGTACACAGTCGTGCATCCAGTGCTGGCACATATGTCACGTCGTATGTCTACTCCACCGGCACATATGTCATGTCGTGTGTCCATCCAGTGCTGGCACATATACCATATCGTGTGTCCACTCCGTTGGTTCATATGCCATGTCATGTGTCCACTCTAGCCCATACATGCCATATGCATGTGCCCCTATCCCGCACATGCCCATGCAAAATTTGATCATGATCAATTGCTCTGTGGAAGTAACACCTTGGCAAAAACTTCACTCATGGCCCAGCCCACCATATGGCAGGTCTACGCATGCATAACACCTCACTTACACTTTTGCCATCGCTTTATGTAAAAAGTTTAATCTAGATGTGCTATGTTTGAACTCAACATATATTATATATTACTACAACTCATTTTATGCGAGCAATATGGGACTAATTCCAACAGCACCCCACATAAGCCATATGAATCTTTACATTAACGGGTTAGGATAATATAACTTGTCAATAGGACCAACTTGCAACATGGCGCAAGATCATCTATCGCAAGCATTTGGCATGAAATCCAAAAACTTAGCATGAGTTTTAGTACCTTTTCTTGTGTCCGTACCTAGCGTGAGGTGAATTCGACAGCTCATTATTGTGCAAAGAAAGACTCAGTGGGTATAATGATGTGTGTAGGGTGAACTAACTATGTTTTGAATTTCTTTCTAGACATAGTCGCTAACGATTGCAGCCATGTTATGAGTTAATAAACGTACTGTGGATTTGCCTTAAAAAAACACTCGATATTCTTCACGAATCATAGGATTATCTTGCGAAAATTACACATTTAGGTCCTGCTTGGATGAGTGGTAATTTCTTGGGAGGTTTTGGGATTTAGTTCAAATTTGAACTAAATCTTAAACCATTCTAATGAAATACCCCTAATCCAAGCACCCCTTAGTTGACGTGATCCAAGTACTTATTCACCTCGACGTCACCAAGGACCACCCACCTTCGGCATGCCCGGATGGGGGCAGCGGGCCGAAGATCACATCCTTCGATTGGACGCTCGGCGTCGTTGATGGGCTTCAACCGCCGTGAGCTGCTCGACAGTCCAATATGCTTTGCCGGCTCGGGGACCGCATCAACAACGCGGTCGGTCACCAGGAGCGCCGCTCATGGGTGGATTCTGCATATCCTGAAATATATCCAGCCCTATGGTCTAACTACTACAACAAGAATAAAAGGAACCTGAGAATACTCAGCTCGCGCCGTGGGTTGCCAAATATTGTGCAAACTACTTCTGACCCTACACCGCATGAGTCATGACTCATGCCCCTTTGTGTTTGCCAAATTGGATACAGTATGTTGAGCTGTTCATGCCTCAAGGTGCGGCGCTAACTATTAGTAAGCTAACTATTAGTTGGAGGGTGTTTGGATCCACCAGCTAATATGCGGCTAATAGATGCTATTGTCCATAATACCCATGCTATTAAATGCTAGTGGTGGTGGACGCAAAGGGTATTTTGGTTAAATACCACCTATTAGCTGCTATTAGCTAGATGCTCAGCTAACAGTTAGCTGATCTATTAGCTAAGGGTGTTTGGATCCACTCTAGCTAATTTTTAGCAGCTAACTATTAGACGCATGGATCCAAACAGACCCTTATTACAGCTTTACCAACTCTGAGTTCACTCGCAGCCACGGCCCCATCAGGGCGAGAAAAACGCCAAACGGTAACAGAATCGCTTGCCATCTTGCGTCAGTAGGCTACCATGAGCTCGATCTCACTGTTGCTTACCGTGAAGAAGTAACATTCTATTTTTCAAGTTTCGAAAGACTTTGAGTACGATCTACAGACAGTCTAGTAAAAAGGGCTCCCCTAATAGCTGCTTCCATAATTCCATTGGCTTTCGGTGAAACCAGCAGTTCCGGTAGATAAATAGTAACATGTTCTAGTCAGGAACTCGATAGCGTATATACCTGAAAAGAAGATGCGTTGCGTATCAACCCCACCTGTTCCCAACTTGGGAACGTTTCGCATATGTTTCTTTTCGTTTTCATTCTTCCTTAGTTATGTTTCTTAATTTAAAAGTTGAGACGCTTAGCGTATCAATACTGACATATTGAATTGCATAATTGCAGTCACAAATATATTGATCGCGTGTAGGCAAAATAAATAAAGTTTGAGTGCCGAGTGTCTCGATTTGTTTGCCGCGGTATTGTCCTTTTTGAACGAGAAATATTATTTTTTTAGAAAAGGAGAGAATTATTAAGTAAGTTGACCTGATTCGTCTAAGACCATTCAAGTAACAGCTAGATGCATGACTGAATCGACTGATACGCTAGAAATGCTATCGTTTTGCCCTTTTGATCTGACAAGCGCAGTGATCGACAGTACGTAGATCTGTACCTTCTTCTGAAATTACTGTCATTTGTTACTTCGGTTACGTAGATGAAGATCACGAATGAAGCTTGTGATCACGATTATGGATCAGATCAATGTCTTATTGTCAAAATCTCTTTGAAAGGTTGGTTTACATTTGGAGGCCCATTTAACGCAGAGGTTGTGTCCAATATTATTATTCAAAGGAGGCATTATCTCCTTTAAAGTATCGAATCAATCGAAAGCTAACGATGACCAATTCAAATCAAGGGACGACTAGTCATCAATAATGATGGCCAGCCATATGGTTTTATAGGCTCCAACCATGCAAACTGGTCAGAGGATACGGCAGTATATCATACTATGATTAACGTGAGATAATTAATAATATATCTGTTAACTTACGACAGTTAACTAAAGACATAATTGGCCATAAAGCGAGACAGTTTAACACTCAATGAAAACTCCAACAAGATAAAAGATGTTTGTAATAGAATTAACTGTCACCCCTTAATACCTATACATCAGGGTTCACAAAATCGTCGATTTTCGCCCATATCGCTGTGGCCCGATATAAAAAACCGGTCGATAAACCGATCCGATTCAAAAAATAATTCAAAAAAAATAGAAAATTCGGAAAAATTTACGTGTCAAAAACCGGTCGAAAATCGGTGGAAATCGATCAATTTTCGTCAAAAATCGCTACTAAAAATCGATTGCACAAAAAGTTCAACAAGGTCGTCGATTTTCCACGAAAACCGGTCGATTTGTGATTTTTTTTTTCTAAAAAATTTGGTTTTTGAATTTATCCGGTTTTTTACGATTTTCGACTCGATTTTTGCGATTATCGAAAATTACTGTTCATCCAAAAATCGCCGGATCGATTTTGTTAACCCTGCTAAACATTGGTTGGTCTTTGTGTCCTAAGAGGATATCTAATATTTTACCATCCTATTTTATTCTTGTAACCTTCTTTTCCACGGCAATAAAATTCCAACCTTAGGTGCCGATCATCAACAGCTAGCTAGTCTTTTGAGCCCTCTTATTGACAAGTAATTGATAATCTTTTTTTTTGAAAAGCAACCGAAGCCGTCTATAAATTAGGAGAAGAAAAGTTTACAACATGACCCTAAAGTGCAGGAGGCTGCACCTAGGGGAAAAGAAGGCCAGGAGGGAGTTACAGAGAGAAAAAGGAAAAAAGACCTCTACACCGAGATTCAAGCCAGCAGAGTTTTGAGCCCTTGAGCACCAGCTAAAGCCCAGTTGGAAGCCTCGTCCTTGATGACTTGCAGAATTTCGGCATTTGAAATGCAGATATTTTTGAAAACTCTGTTATTGCGTTCTTTCCACCATTGCCAGCAAACTAGAATTATGAGAGATGTGACACCTTTCTTAAGTTCAGTCTGGTAGCCAGCTTGTTGAAGGCTCCAAAACTCTAGCTGTTGGCTGTGGTTCCAATGTTGAGGATGGAGCGAAGGTAGCCTTACCCAGTGAGCAATGGCTGACCACAAGCAACGAAATTGGGGGCACTCGGTGAAAAGATGTTGTATCGTTTCAAGGCTTCGGCAGCACATCTGACAGAAATAATGGTTTGAGCATCCCCTTATTTGAAGTTGATGTGCTGTCCATAGTCGATTCTGTTGTGCCAACCAAAAAAATATTTTGCAGCGTGATGGCGTCCACATTGACCAAGTTGAGGTTTTGTAGGGTTTTAAAGTGCTTCCTTCGAACTGCAAACGGTAAGCTGAAGTAGTTGTGTAAGCGTCATCCGTGGTCCGCGTCCATAAAATTGTGTCATCTATTTGTGGCTGCAAAGCAATCGTCTATAATGTCATCCGCAAATGTACAAATTCCATGAGGAGGGAGCCGTTTAAGTTGTGGCGAATGTCACGAATCCAATTATTGTTTTGTAGGGCATTCTACACCGTTCTTGCCTTAAGCCTGGAGTGTTTGAAGAGCTCCGGTGCCAGCTGGGAAGGTGTTGCATCATGGAGCCATCTGGAGGTCTAGAAGGCCGTTGTTCGGCCATTTCTAATAGTTATTTTGGTTGCTGCGGAGAAAAGCAAGTGGTCCGTATGGTCACAAGGCATTGGCAAACCAATCCAAGGTTTATTTGGTGATGTCCATTTTAGCCAAAGCCAACGTAATCTGAGTGCTCGGGAGAACCTATCTAGTTCCAAAACTTCTAAACCCCCTAAGTGGAGCGATCGGCAAACAATCGACCAATTCACTTTACAGTTGCCACCATAAAGCACCTCATTACCCGCCCAGAGGAACCTCCTCCTTAGCTTATCCAGGTCTGCAAGGAATTTTTTTGGTGCCTTGATCACTGTGAGCAGGGTTCACAAAATCGTCGATTTTCGGTCGATTTTCGCCCATATCGCCATGGCCCGATATCAAAAACCGGTCGATAAACCGATCCGATTCAAAAAATAATTCGAAATAATTCGAAAATTCGAAAAAAATTTACGTGTCAAAAACCAGTCGAAAATCGGTGGAAATCGGTCAATTTTCGTCAAAAATCGTCGAAAATCGCTACTAAAAAACGATTGCACAAAAAGTTCAACAAGGTCGTCGATTTTCCACAAGAAATCGTCGATTTTCCACGAAAACCGACGATTTTTCAATTTTTTTCAAAAAAATTTGGTTTTTGAATTTATCCAGTTTTTTTACGATTTTTGGTCGATTTTCGACTCGTTTTTTGCAATTATCGAAAATTACTGTTCATCCAAAAATCGCCGGATCGATTTTGTTAACCTTGGCTGTGAGTAGGTAGATAGGCAGCGAGGACATCACCGTTTTGACCAAAGTTAGTCGCCCTCCAAGGCTGAGATGACGCGCTTGCTAGCTGACCATTCGCTTAGCCATTTTGTCTTGAATGTGTTGTAGGTGAACCCGTCATACTCGCCCAAGCGTGAGTGGTAAACCGAAGTATTTACCTAGGAGATTTGCAATGCCCCCAAGGAAGGCTTGCAGAATGTTCTGCAGATCCAAGTGTTGACATTGGATTGCAGTTATTGTGCTCTTCTGCAGATTAACTCGGATGCCAGAAGTCTCGCCAAAAAGTCGCAGAATGGTGAGGATTGCTTCCAACTCTTCCTTGATTGGATTTAGAAAAATTACCGCATCATCCGCATAAAGGGACACTCGTAGCATGGATTGTTGACCTCTTAACGGCGAAAGAATTCCATTTTCTGTGGCTTTTGCAAGAATATGATGTAAAGGGTCAATAGCCAAAATGAAGAGATAAAGCGACAAAGGGCCCCCTTGCCTTAGTCCTCACCGATGCCTGATTTGCGGCCCAGGTACCCCATTTAGCAAGATCGATGAGGTCAAAAAAGCAAAGATAATTGACAACCAGTCCTGCCACCAGGCACTGAAAACGCGTGCTCAAGTCAAGCAATTATTCCCAAGAAACTGAGTCAAAAGCCTTTTCGAAGTCTAGTTTTAGCATGAGAACTGGTGTAGTGGTGTACGAGTGCGATGGTAATGCCGTGCTCTATTTTGGACATACAAAAAGTTGTCTTGGATACATCGTCTTTTGATGAAAGCACTCTGAGAGTTTGAGGTGAGTGAGTGGATGTGTGTCGAAAGTCTGGGAGTAATTGATAGTCTTCTACCATACATTCTAAAGTTACATACTGATGTATTTGCGAATGAAGTGTTTGATGTCACACGTGTGAACACCTAAAATAATATATCTCCGTTGACCTACTTGCGGCGGGTAACGGTGGAGCACTCACTGACGGGAGCAACGGTATAGCATTTGCCATCGTCGGCGATCGTGTCAACGACATTTCCATGTTCATCACGTATTTCGTAATTCTCTATTACATAAAGCAACCGAAAGGCACCGAACAAATAAAAAATGACTGACCTAAGATGTTATACATTAACGGCCATATATTAGTTCCAGAAAGAAAAAGGTTATCGTACCAATACTTAAGTTTTCCCACTTGTTCCACTTCAATTTCCTCCATTACTTGAAGACCAAATATTTGGAATAAGCCTATTTATACCCTTTAACTTTCTAAAAAGTCTAGTTAACATCCTCAACTGTAAAACCAGGTATTTAGTACCCTAAACTTATAAAAACGGGACAATTTACACTTTAAGCCGGTTTTGAAAAGAACTTTTGCTGGCAGGATCCAACTTTGAGTTATTTTTTTGTGGTTTTTGCTACGTTGGCAGCTATGTCATCGATTTTTGCTAATGCACATCCAAATGAGAGAAGAAATAATGACGAGCAGTGCTTCTGTGCTTTTTCTCCTAATACAAATGGCACAAATTTTGAAGCAAGCGAAGAGGTAAGTAATCATCATCCACCATTCATTCATGCTTTAATATTTATTCAATTTTTAAAAAGAAAAGCATAGAACCACCTCTCAATAATGACAAGAATAAGAAAGAGAACGTATAGAGAGAGAAAATGAGTAAGAAAAAGGTCGATGATGTTAATATCAATACCCTTGAATTAGATACGCATTACCAAAACTCGATAACGTATTTGCCAATATAGCAAAAACCACCTTAAGTGGGGTCCAAATTATTAAAACCATTTTAGGATGTAAATTGACCCGATTTTTATGTTTGAGGATTAAATAACCGGTTTTGTAATTGAGAGTGTTAAATATACTTTCGGGAAAAATAATGATTAAAATGGACTTATTTCCAAATAACTTGACTATGTGAACGGTGAACCTCATGCTTGCCTTCTCTAGGCCTACGTACTTTCCCCGATCATCGAGTCGGCAAGCGAGAATCGATCAGAAAAAGAATTAAAGACAAACACTACAGATTCTGCAGTTCGTGGTAACCAAAAAAAAAGAACGTTATCTAAAGAGGCGTAGCGTAGGACCTGCACATGCCCTGTGGGTGTAAAAACAGTACATTATCTAATTGGCTCCCTGCAGAAAGCAGAGTAGACATTTCACATTTGGTTGGGTGATTCTTGCAGCGCTTCTCACTTCTCAGGTTTTGATTAACAACCTCTTACTTCATGCACTGACCTGCCTTCTTTCGTCATTTTTTATTGGAACTTGGAAGCGACAAAAGTATGGCATCCATGGAAAAACCATGTGTGAGACGCTGGACGGTTTGATGTGATGTTTTATCGGCTTTTCTGACTTGTGGCGTTGTAATCAGCAGAGAAAAAGTGTCAAGGACGAACATATTAAGTCCGGCTTCCCTTGGAGCTCGAGCTAAAGTTTTCCGGCAATGAATGCCGGTTGGCACCAGAGGACGAACAGGGACAGAAAGATGGTTTCCTCCCCGCCGGCCTCCTGAAAATCATTGTACGCCTTGGCGTTTCTTGCAAGAAAGCAATCAAGCTTTTCTAGCTACCAGTAGGTTGTCGACCAAGACCTGTAGCTCTGTTAATGAACGAAAGCTGCCTGAAAATTGCACGAGTATTCACCGTGAATATACACACACCTTGGCAAGTCATGGAATGGCGATTGTACACTGTAGCACTAGTTGTATTGTTTACAGTGTGCTGCACGGTACTGCATGACATGCAAGATAGCATGCGTAGGGCTGTCATGTTTTTAAAAGAGCTCTTTTACGGTAACTAAATTTAACACAAATCATTTATTTTTTTTGTTTTTTTATACTTACTCCGTAATGGAGTAAGAGGAATGAATACCCTCAAAACAAATCAATAGTTATATCTGGAAGATCGATCATGAATGATCTCAAATTAAAATTCTATCACCTACTGGACAAGTAAAATTCAACTAAACGCCTCATGTAAAACGAACAAACTCAAAATCTTAATCTTGAACTTGCTTATGGGGTTTAGATGATCTTGGGTACTGCCTCACACGTCAAAGCAAGCAAAAATCAAGATAGGAATATGATCTACTAAAGATTCTCTATTTCAAACAAAAAGATCGGTTTCTCGCAAAGATTGAATCAATACTTGCCTAGAGGATTAGGATATGATCTGAGATAAGACTCATCAATCAATCACTCATCTTCGGCAAAAAGAAGCAAAAGCAAGTTGAAAGAGAGGAGGTAAATCCAACTTGCAAAAATTAAATTGCGATAATGTAAGTGCGTAAAATAAATTGCAAGAACTTAAATTGCAGAAAAGTAAATATTGAATTTAAATTACAGAATGTAAAGACATAATGTAAATGTGAAATTTAAATTACAAAATAAAGGAAAATGAATTTTTATTTTTTTTAATTGAAGTTTTACACAGCCTCACAACAAGGTGGACAAAACTAAGAAGCACAAAAACCTTTTCCAAACACTTGAGGGGAGAGGCATACCCTTACCCCTCTACTTTTAGCAACCTTGGAGCACCCTTGATACTTTATTGGCCCTCAAGAAATCTCATCAAGGGTTGAGATTCACTCCCTCATACATGGGCTAACCCGTAACCCAATAGCATAACGGGTTTTGCACATTTCTCAAAACGAGCTAACTTGGCCGCTATTCCATCCTCTAAACTGCAATCCAATGACGCTCTTTAATTTGAGCAGCTTCAAGATAGCACCCCAATCGTTCCCTTGCCTCCATGGCTTGCAGCAACTTCGTCTCTGGGCATTCTCCGGCGATCCCCGACCGTTTGGACCTCCGGCGCACCTCGCCTAGTCCCGATCATCCCCCGCCTCACCATGACCTCGCACTGACGTCCTGCAACCATAAAAAAACAAGGAAACACATCACGTAGTATTGTCCAAAATGATATGCAATAATCATCCAATTTTTCAAATCTCAAATCTAATTCAAATCAAACTCAAACCCAAGCACACCTAGCTCAAATAAAGTCAATTACTCATCACAAAATATGGATATACCTTCACATGGTCTTTCAATATCTGATTTTTACTAACCACTATATACTGCTAGCATAATGCACCGTAAAATTCTCCTTACTAGAAGTATAAGTATGGCCATGGGATTCGATAAACATCATCCGGATTATTGCTGAAATCACTCAAATCTAGGACCATCGGATCATTGTTGAGATTTGGAAGTATCGATTACATCCGATCCTATGATTTGATCTAATGACCCGGTAATATCCGGGTGAGATATCCAACGGTCCAAAATTTAGATATTAGCTAAAACAAAAACACATAAATGATACCTAATACACTCCCAAAATAACAGCCGTCAGCTTCGTGTTTGTGTTTTTGCACCGCTACCGTCGACAGCCCTGATCCTCAACTGCCCGCACCCGAAGCGCGCGTCACTGGGGCCCACCTCCGCTTGCCGCACGCACCGCACCGCCGTTGCTGGCCCTGTGCCCTCGTGACCTCACCTCACACCGCGCTGTCCTCGCTAGCCTCCGGCCCTGGCTCCCAGTTGTGTACAGAACATGTATACGATGTTCAGAGTTAATTCTCCGTGTACATTTTCGAAACAGGGGCAACTCAACCACTGAATACCTCCCGAAAGCATTCTCTTAGGTTTGTTGAGAACGTTGCATTCAGGGGCCGTCAGCTTCATGGCAGATTGTTTCGTTGAGAAGAAGATATGTACATGTTCACAGTGTTTCCTTTTCTGTGTGTACATTTTCGAAACAGAGCAAAATCTGTTAAGTATAAGTGAATTGACCGTCTTTCCTCATAAACTTAAGCTTTTGGGTGAACTGGCTGGTGCATGCAACTCAACATGGTATCAGAGCCAAGAGGTCTCAAGTTCAAGTCGGTTTGATGCAATTAAAAAATAATAATTACAGTCGACTTCTATTCCACGTTTTAGGCCTGAGGGAGCCTACACGTGAGGGGGAGTGTTGAAGTATAAGTGAATTTGCCCGTCTTTCCTCATCACACTTATACTTCAACAAAATCAACCATTGAATACCTCTCGAAAGCATTTTCTTAGGTTTGTTGTGAACGTTTCATTCAGGGGTGGAGAGATGTTCAAGTGATTGTAGTACGTTATTTTTAATAGGATTGTGTATGATTATTTGTTATTAACTTTTTTATTTGATTTAATGTCTTATTAGTCTATGCGCAAAGTCAGCTGCGAACGAATATTGTGAATCAGAGCTAGTGATTTATAAGCAAGTTGTCTCCCTTTAGCTCGCAAATGAAAGTAATGTTGTGGCTTTAATTTAAAGATTAATTTATTGGCCGTTGGGGGGCTGGGCACGCATGCAGAGATTTGTGGGATCATTCACAGCAACAGTCAGGAGAAGCACACGAGCAAATCGCAGATACTTATTATTGAGGTTACAGATAATTTACTGTGCACGAGTCCACACCGAATTACATTGTTACACACGAACATGCATTCAGATAATACAGGTATATTTACTCGTGTTGGTACGCGTACGAACAAAACCTTCAATGATCCCACATTGTCACATTGAGGTGGTGCAAAATATCCAGTGTAATTAAAGTTTTCATGCAACCATCGTGCAATTCTACTAAAAGAAGTTTCAAAAAATTCTGAAAAAAATCATGCACGTACATCTCAACTTATCCCATCTACGTATAAAATTTCATGATTAAATACGTATTATGCTAGAAGTTACAAAAAAGACAAATTTTCGCTTGGAATTTTGCTACAGTAGACAGCACAAAATTTGTTTTTTGTAACTTCTAGCATAGTACGTATTTGATCATGAAATTTTATACGTAGATGGGGTAAGTTGAGATGTATATCCATGTTTTTTTTTCAGAATTTTTTGAAACTTTTTTAGTAGGGTTGCACGATAGTTGCACAAAAACTTTAATTGCACTGAATATGTTGCCGACTTCCTTTGCACTAACTAGCTAGTAAAGAGTGTTGGTACGCGTACGAACAAAACATACACGAATTTTTATTTTTTTTTGTAACTGAACACTGACCGACACTCGATCGTCCGTCCGCGTTGGATAGCTTCATGAAGTTTTGTTGATACGCATACCGCCACCTCATTCAAACAGTAATTACCAATTCATAGCGCGCACGCATGCATGGATCGATGCACGTACGTGCGTACGTTCAGGCGAGGTCTTCCCTCATCCGGCTGGCGAAGTCGGCGGCGTGCTCCTTGGTGACGCAGCTCGCGAGCAGCCGCGTGCCGGCGATCGGCGCCGGCGCGTTCATCACGATCACCGAAGCGATGAGGTCGCAGTTCACGAGCGGCCCGGCCGTCATGGGCGTGCCGGACCCGTAGTCCACGTCGGAGAAGCCGAGCTTGCTCCAGTCCGACACGTACACCGACTCGTAGTTGAACGTCATCTGGAACGGGTCGCGGCCGCCGGTGCGGCCCTCGGCCCAGCTCAGGCAGTCCTCGGCCATCCGCCGCTTCGCCTCCCGGACCATGCCGACGATCTCGATCACCGACGAGCCGGCGACCTTCTCAGCCGGCGCCGACACCTTCACCGGGAAGATGGCGTTGCCCCAGTAGCCGGGCTCGAGCTTCAGCACATGGCGGATGCTGGCGAAGAAGCAGAGCTTAACTTCCGTGCCGGGGGCGGGGCCGACGGCCCGCGTCCGGCATTGCCAGAGCTTAGCGATGACGATGTCGAAGCCGGAGCAGAGCTTGCCGCCGGTGGACGCCGCGTACTGCGACTTGAGCTTGAAGAGGTAGGCTGCCGGGAAGTCGAAGGCGATGTACTCCAGGGCCAGCACCGGCAGCTCCGGGAGCGGGCCGGGCTTGATGTCCGGGTCGGGGAAGCGGTCCCGCGCCCACACCGGCTTGACGCGGGGCTCCGGGAGCCCGCGGGCCAGGTCGCCGACGGCGTTCAGGAACTGGGCCGCGCCCGTGCCGTCCGCCACCGCGTGGTTGGTGCGCAGGCCGATCACGAAGCCGCCGCAGGTGAACGTCGTGACCTGATCACATCGTAAAAAATGCACACGTACGTGCGTACGTGTGGGTCAGCCTGGGTCATGCTCATGCCGCCTGTTTGCGAGTACGCGACTCACATGAGTTTGCTTTATCCGCTGTTCAAACTTACGCTTGAGCAGAGCATGCATGCATACAGCATACTTTAACTAGTTTATAAGTTGGTCAAATTGTGTGTTCACAGCATACTCCGGTCTCCAACATGAAAACAAATGGCAACAGACGAACAGTGCATAGCAAAGCAAAACAAAAGGAGGCACCTGTATCATGGCGAGGCTGTTGTGCGGCTCCACGGGCCAGAGCTCCGTCGTCGGGTACGGCACGAGCTGCTCCTTGGTGAGCAGCAGCGGCCGCTCCAGGAAGTTGACGTCGGCGAGGGTGCAGTTGGCTGCGGCCTCCACGAAGTAGACGCCCTCGGCGGAGCACAGCACGGAGGGGCGCCCCGGCACGTCCTCCACGATCCGCCCCGCGAAGGGGTAGTAGTGCACCAGCGCGTCCGCGAGCGCGCCGCGCACGACCGCGGCGGGAGGCTTCATCTCCTTCGTCCCAGCCCCCGTCTCTCCCTCGGCCGGCGCCGGCGCCTGCACGACGTCGCGGTACACGTGCACGGACTCGACGAGGCCGCGGTGCGTCGGGTACCGGTCGACCCACGCGAGGGGCAACGTCTCCGACGGCGTTGCGGCGGACGGCCGGACGGGTCCCTCGGACACCTTCGTCACCGCGAAAACGCCCATGGCTACGTATTAATTTACGAAGCTGCCTATCTACCGGCTGGTTCGCTTGCTGTCAGCAGCTAGCTGTGCGTGGAGTGACACTGTCCGCGCGCGCAGGCCATTTTTATAGGAGCAGCGGCTAGCGGTAGTTGTTTGCTAACTTCCCGCTACACGCGTACACTTCTTTTAGCGGTAGTTGTTTGCTAACTTCCTGCTACAAATTTTTTTCTTCAGATTTTTGAAAGAGACGCCGCGCTTACTGTACACTGTAGTGCAATGAGGTCCCAACTAGGATTTAGCCGATTTTTCGGTTTGTTTGGTTTTCCGTTTATAATTTGGTTTTTATTTTAACATTATTCGGTTTTTGATGGATTGTTCAATTTTTGGAATCCAAAAACCGATTTGGCCCAACAGTGATTAGTCGTTCCCCGAATTCCCGATCCCATCGACGCCATCCCTAAATTCCCTAGATGAGGTCACGCACTCACGCAGAGACACCAATGCCACCGGCGTGGTATCGGTGCCAGCCTACCCACCCCACCCCACCTCACCTCCAGTCCCATCACCGATCGCCTCCGCACCCAAACCCTAGCGTCTCTCGTTTGCGCTCCCATGGTGGGCTAGCCCCGCAAGGGCCACGTCATCAGGACTGGGCCAACAATTGCTACTGCCTCCAATACCGATCTGCCCGCGGCGAGGTCGACAGTCTCCGAGGACACGACACCGTGGGGCCAAGCCACGACGGATGAGCTGGCGGAGTGCTTTCTCAAGAAGCTGGAGGACGCCTACGCGGTGGCATTGGCCCACCTCGCTAACCTCGTCTTCGCCGAGTACACTGCGATCTGCACCATCCTCTATGCAGGCCTCTGCTATGGAAGGCTCAACGACTCTATCGCCAACCCCCGCGCCTTCCTCTTCGACACCGACCTCGCCGTTTCGAGGAGTACTCCTCGCGGGACTTGTATGCCTCCTCCAGTGCAGCCGCCCTGCCCTCTCCCATGCCGAGGCCATGTGGTGCCTCCTTGTTGCTAGCTGTAGAAAGATTATCTCCTAACTCGCTATCTATTTTCTATATGAAGTGAGCTTAGTTGGTGTAAGGTGTTCGAGTTCTGTTCGGCTCAAATTTAGATGCTTATTCTTTTCTAAGCGGCTCAAATTTATATGCATATTTTTCTATGTTTTTTTTTATTCAGAGGAACTTGCTTCCAATTTTTTTGAAAGGATGCCGGGAGAACTGCCATTGATTCATTTCATTTCGGGAGTTACAAAGAACAAAACAAAGACAAGACAAAAACAAAATTCTATGCAATGAGCCACTCAAAAGCGGCTTGGACAGAGCTTAAGGTGGGATTACAAATCGAAGACCTCTAGTACCCAAGGTTTGAGTACATCTTTGATCCCTTCTCCATCGTTTAACAAACAAATTTGATGCCTTCTGTCAGGTTGTTGGCAGTGGTGTCAGTGTGTCACTGGTTGAAGTCAAGGTCCTATTATTGCGCTCACCCAATTAACTCGATCGAGCTGATCAGTACTTCACAAAGGGTTCGATCGCACATGTGTTCTAGATCGACAGACGCTGCACAATACAATGCGGACGTACGCATGTACTTCTGGCAAACGCACACATGCACCTCTCTTTCTCTCTTATATAGGTAGATAGAAAAATATCTTCTACGCTCCGATGTAGTTACTTTCACATATGAAATATTACCTAAATGAACTCGAAATACTCCTTTATTATTTTAGATACACTCGTATACTAATTACAAAATATTGAAATATGAACCACATGAAAAAAATTGCACGGGAGTACATAGTTTTTAGTGTATTTTATAAATATCTTTATATACAAACATAAAAAGGATGTCTAAAAAAATATACATATTATATCTAAAAAATGTAAATATCACCTAGATAATCCTATATACTTGTATACTACACATATATACATTTTATTGTGCGAGATACTCTTTATATTATGAGATACGGCATAGCAAGTAACTCCTCCCGTAAACAGAAAAGAAAGCATAGCTTTGCAGCAAAGGTTTTAATTCGATGAAACTACTGCAGTACCAATGTAACATGGAATTGAAGCTGCTGGCCAGTTGAGCTAGCCTAGCAGCTCACTACTATTTACGAGAAAATCTTCTTATAAACACCACTAATTAGCGCAAGCTCGCAGAATGTAATCGATTAGCACGATTTGTGGCCATCTTTAATCAAGTTCGAGAGGTCTTCACCTCACCTATGTTAGTATTAGCACAACTTATTTATCGATCCCATGGTCGCTGGACACAGTAAGTACTGTTGCTTGTAGCGTTTACTGTAGTAGCCTCATTCGTTTTTTTCCTTTCAAAACTAGCCTCTATGGAAATTTTTTTCTTCCAAAAATGGACTCTTTCCTTATCGCGAAAGACTCAACAGGTAACACGCATCATCTGCCACGTTTTGGTAGCGTGGACACGAGTGGTCAGCCGTGAGCGTAGAAGCCACCAAGTTCCCACGGCCAGGGAGCGCGGAAGCGCCTTCCGCGCACGTCAAGCGCAGGAGAAAAATGGTGAGAGGCGAACGCTCGCACAACGTGGGGCCAGTGCGTGGGTGAGTGCGCGCGCGGGTAAGCTGGCGCGAGTGGCGGGGCCGACAAGCTGGCACGAGCGGCGCGTGCACGGGAGGCACACTTTCATGCTCGGGCCGTGCTACTCGAGCGTGGAAGGATCCTTACCGCGGTGGGCCACGATCTGTTTCCGTGGTCAGCCAATTTTCTTGGCCTTCCGTACTATCTAACATGCTACGTGGCACATGTCGCACCTTCCCGGTAAGAGATAAGGCTATTTTTAGATATTTTTTCTGAACATGTCAGACTAGCCTTAGAAGAAAAAAACACACGAAGGGGCTGCTACATTAAAAGCTTCCTATTGCTTACGATTGTTGCGCCATAGTCCTTTTTTATTTATGGAAGCGCCACGGAATATTAGAATAATTGATGATTTATTGTTATTTATTTATGTTACGATCATTTGCTTCATAATATTTTATTGATATACGAATCCTAAGATCATATGTAAGTAAGATATATGAGATAAATGATAATTATACCAACTAAAACGAAGTAAGTTATCAATTCTCTAAGAATATTTCACTTGTGGCATTTGTTTCCTAGCAAGCCGCATGCCCATATCCTGAAGGCCACGGAATCTGTTCCCTCTGATTTCTTTTTATAAATAAATCATTCTATGATTCGTGCCATCAAATTCTTTTAAATTTTGATCATCAATAACTATATCTAAAATTAATGTTAAAAAACTATATACTCACTCTAGTCATAAATTGTTGTCATGTTAAATGTAGATATAGTCAAACTTTTAAAACTTTAGCTATTAATATATTTTAAAATATTTAATTTGGATACATAAAAATTATATATATAGATTCGTCTCGAAAAGTATTTTCATAATATTATAATTTTATTAGACTATATTTATATTATGATAAAAATTAGTGATCAAAATTGCATTTTAAAGATCATGTTTACGTCCAAAACGATAACCATTTGTGGCCGAAGAAGTAGCTAGATGTGTTGTCATAAATACTTTCATAATAAAATAATTTTATTAGTATATGTTAATATATACTTATAAGAAGTAATAATGGCGAAAGTAATTAGTAAATTATTACCCATACGTGATTCCTCGCTAGTTTATTAGGAATTATTAAATAGTAATTAGTACATCAAGAATGGATAGTTCTAGACGAAAACATAATCCGTGCTATCAGCTTGCACGTCATCCGATCCGTAGATTACGGCCGGCACATTCATACATACATACATAAATAGTACTCCCTCCGTTTCTTTTTATAAGGCGTATTTGGTTTCGTTAGGACAAGGCTTTGACCATCAATTACTCTATTAGCATATAATTTTTATGACACAAAATTGATATTAGCAGATTTGTATTCAAAAGTACTTATATATAATTATGATTTTGTATTGCATATATGATATATTAATAAAGTAATCGTTGGTCAAAGTCTTGTCCTAACGAAACCAAATACGCCTTATAAAAAGAAACGGAGGGAGTATATCAGTTGTCTGTACTGCAGCAAAGCATGGAAACAATTAAATTAGCAAGCAGATGCAAACTATCTGTCGTTGACATAACCACCCAATTAGGACGCATCTTGGGTTAAGAGTCTTAACGAACTGGATCATGGCGACTTGTGAAGAAAGCAAGTTGCCCTAATAAGGACAACAAAATTGGCAAGCTGAAATAGTAAACAAGCTAAGGTTACCGACTCAAGTACGAAGGTTGATATAAAGTTGGGGTTCTTTATAGTGATCTTTGTGTGTATACTTGGTTAGTGTATCAACATCGCTCGTCACAAGTACGAACTTTTTGCTCTCATTTTTTTTGGGTGGATCGTTGGTTTGTCACCACTCATGCAGATCACCAGGCACGTACCCAGTGTAGGTTTGGTCTATTTGTCTGACTTTCTTTGCATTATTGATCTATGAGCACTTGAGCAGAGGCTTGAAGAAGATAGCTAGTTATCGTAGTCCTATTTGGGATAGATTTTGATTATGTAGATTTTGGATTTTATGAGAATCAACTGGCACCCAGCTTCTAATTCTATGTAGAAGGGCTGCTTTTGATTATGGAGAAGCTGTTCAGAAACTGTCCCGAACAAGACCTTAGTAGTTCTTGACTTGAATTTGTAGAATGGTGTGGGAATGTACTAAATTGTTGAGTTCCAATAATGTTTTATCAATCTGTTCATCCAATATACTATCTATTAAAGGGAAAGAATTCGAGAGCTCTAAGCCCATCCACCTCACCCCCCATGCCATTTTGCAAAAAGGTCCCTCACTTTTCTCTAATTACAGATAGGTTCCTATGAATTACAGAGAGGTCCTTTGCGATTTTTTGTGAGTATAGAAAAATCTTTTCTAGATTGCGTTTAGGTCCTTGGTTCGTTACTTTACGGTAAAGCCCCCCCCCCCCCCGCTAAATACGAATCTCGAACGAGCCCTTTTCTAATTTTTCATAATAGCGATTAGGTCCAAAAATATAACAAACAGGTCCCCGGTTCTTACGTCAAGGTCTTTCTCCATTTTTCCCGAAAAAATATTTTTGTTAATAGAAATATGTGTACAGCTCTATCTCATACTATCTATTAAAGGGGAAAGAATTGGAGAGCTCTAAGCCCATCCACCTTACCCCCCATGCCATTTTGCAAAAAGGTCACTCACTTTTCTCTAATTACGGATAGGTCCATGTGAATTACAGAGAGGTCTTTTGCGATTTTTTGTGAGTATAAAAAAATCTTTTCCAGATTGCGTTTAGGTCCCTGGTTTGTTACTTTACGGCAAAGCCCCCCGCTAAGTACGAATCTCGAACGAGCCCTTTTCTAATTTTTCATAATAGCGATTAGGTCCAAAAATATAACAAACAGGTCCCCAGCCCTTACATCCACGTCTTTCTCCGTTTTTCCCGAAAAAAATATTTTCGTTAACAGAAATATATGTACAGCTCTATCTCTACATTTTTTCCAAACTTGATCTCTAATATTTTTCGAAACATGTATTATTACTCGGTGAACGCATATAGTGTTAAACTCGATAAAAGAAGGTTGACATCTCTAATATTTTTCCGAACATGTATTATCACCCGGTTGACACATAGAGTATTAAACTCGACAAAAGGAGGTTAGCGGGGTAATGATAAAGTGTTAACCAAATTCGTCAAAAGAGATATGTATCTAAGTTATTTCTTCATTTTTCCCAGAAAAAATATTTTCATCAACATATATATGTGTACAACTCTATCTTTATAATTTTTTCCCCAACTCAATCTTTAATCTCTAGACTTTTTTGCCAACTCGATCTCTAATATTTTCTGAAATATGTATTATTACTCGGTGAACGCATAGATTGTTAAACTCGACAAAAGAAGGTTGGCATCTCTAATATTTTTTGGAACATGTATTATTACTCGATTAACACATAGAGTGTTAAACTCGACAAAGGAAGGTTGACGGGTAATAATAAAGTGTTAACCAAATTCGTTAAAAGAAATATGTGTGCAACTCTATCTCTCTATTTTTTTGTAACTCGATTTCTGATATTTTTCGGAATAAGAAATATATGTATGCAACTGTATCTTTATAGTTTTTTTTGCAACTCGATCTATAATATTTTTCAAAAAATGTATTATTCACCGGTAAACGTATAAAGTGTTAAGATCGCTCCGAAAAAAATATGTTTAGTTCCTCCTACAGTTTTTTTTAAAAAAAATAGAGTAAATTTTACACGGTGCGGCATGCGTTGAACATTTTGCCTAGTACATAACTTGTTAAGAAAAGATGGAAACTCATAATTCACATATTACATAGTATATACTTGTTAAAGTCCAATCCAACCAACATGCTTAGAGATTGAGGGCATTTAGGTAATTGCCTTAGAATATTTTATTTCTTCCTTCTCTCTTCCTCTCCTTCTCCACCCGTTTCCTTCCCCCACATGCCCCCTGTTCTTTTTCCTCACTTTGACTCCCCACTGGGACGGCGGCCTCCGCTTGCTCCGCTTTGGCTCGGCCAGGCCTTGTGCCGGCGCCCCTTGACCTAACGCCCGCGCCTCCACCGGTCGCGCCCCTCTCTCTTCTTTGCTTGCGTCGCTGGCGTGCGCCGCCGCCGCGCCGCCGGTCTCTCCTCCCCGCCGGTCGCCGTCGCCCCCAGCCGGCTCCCACTACCTCCTGTACCGCGGGTAGGACCCCCCCTCACTCTTCCTCTGTCTCGCTCTCTGGCCGAATGGGGGCCTAGGTCTGCCATGGCTAGGATCTGTAATGGATTTGGGGATTTAGCCCCAAATTGATGCGTATGTTCCTTAAATGTGCATGAGTGTTGTTATGGGAGTATGATTTGCTGTTGTCAGTATATAGTCTTGTGGGCAAAATAGAGGGTGGCTTGGGACTGCGCATGATGTTGGTGCTGTGAGGTTGTATTATGCGGATTTGCACTGGGATTGTGCTTTTGATCTGTATGTGCTTAAGGTTCCATTTAAAACTCCTTTGCACTGAATTGTTGATGAGGATAGGCATGGTAACTGATGCATGGGTTGCTATTAGGCTTTGTTGGGTAACCTGTGAATGCTTGGGTTGAGAATGTTGACAATGGCAATTTAAAGATTCGATACATAGTAGATGGTTTTTAGTTAGTGTTGCGTGATGTCGAAGATTTGGCATACTTATAGGTTAGTGTACTGCTAGTAATGGCTAATGAGTTCTTTGCCTAGCAAATGTTGAAGTCGATGCTATGTTATGGGGCGATGCCTTAAATGCTTATCGTCACGACAATGGTCTTAGAAAGGGTTGTTGCATGGTGGGTGAAGGTCTGACTTCCTTGCTTGAAGAAGGTTGCTGCCTCCTCATGGTCTGTGATGTTCAGAGGCTTGAATCATTATAGACTTAGCTTAGTATCGATTTGTGGAGTAATTCTTTTGGTAATATAAACTAAAAATGTAGAACAGTCCGTTGGGTGTATGAACTGTAAGTAAGAACGCGTGTAGCAAATTGTTTAAGGTTGTGGTTGATGATTCGTAATGCTTGTGCACTAGTATGCTTCTAGTTATAGTTGGTAAGCACTTTGCATAGAAATTTTGAAAGCTTAATGCTATAATCTTAAGGCGAGCTGTTGTCCTTTGGTTATGTTGCGAGGGTTTTATTAAACTGTCGTGCAAGCTAGGTGGTGTAGGTGTTCTCAATTTTAGTGCATTAGGAGTTTATGCGGATAACCGAGTACATAATACAACCCTTGCATTTTCAGATTTGGAGAGCAAACTCCTATTCTTTTGTTTAACCCTTACTGCTTATACTCTTTCTAGTTCGTTTTTCGCGATGGAGTCTGTAACAGTTAGCTGGGATGGTTAGAGCATTTGTTGACTTGTGAGGAGAATAGGCAGGGTTGTAGGAAGGGTGTGGTTGTGCGGGTGGCTTTGCTTCGGCTTGGCTTTGCCCCCTGTTTGGCGTCGCTCTGAATATAGCTGGGTTTGGGTCTGGAGGACAAATGTGCTGTCTTGTAGATCATTATGCTTCGGACGAAATCCGTGAGGGTTATGCTAGGCTCGTGTCCTGGTTTTCTTTCGTATGGCCGAAGCCCCTAATCCATGATAAATGAATTCATTAGGGTCTTTATGCTCTGGTTTGTGGTGTACCTTAATAGCTTCTTTGGGGGTTGGTGTCAAATAAATCACTAGCTAGACAGGTTTGGATCGAAATAGTGTTGAGCCATTCAAAATGTTGTTTAACCGTTATTGCGGGGATTCACAATTGTATTCTTTTTGGCTTGATGAATGCTTACCGTATTGTCTTCCTTTCTCATTCCATGTTCATATGCATCGCATACATCTCATTCCATTTGCATTGTCATCGTGTAGAGAACGATCGCACGGAGGGTGACGTGACTGTGGTCGAGGGTGATCACGGTGAGCAGGTGGTTACTGAGACTCCGGCAGAAGCATCAGGCAAGCACCTAAGCATATTCAACCTTTATGTGATATTATTTTAGTGAATAAACTGCTTAATTGATCGATTACGTCTTGCATGAGGGATTAAATTGTGGGATAGGGCTAGATCCTAATTGCTGCACATACACTCCTTGGTATTTGTTGAACACATCCTTTGGAACTAGATTGCGGGTAATATAACTGAGTCCATGCTTAGTTTGCTTAGAAAATGGGGTTGGGCCAAGTGGTGGACGGTTCCATCACTTGAGAGTACTCATTGTTACACACGTGAACTATGTTGGAAATGGGTTCAGTCATGTTACTTGGAGGTAAATATTAATAAATGGCGACCGGGCGGGAGAGTAGGGTCAATTGGGTATGGAGACTCAATTGGCGTAGTCCCGCCTGTGTCAATTAAGGACCGATCCGTTTGTGTGCCATGTTGATCGAGCACCATTAGGTTGATCGCATGCCTGATTATGGAGGGTAAGCCACTCTTTCATCACATGCCGTTCGATGGATCATGCCCTCATGCGGTTGGACGTGGTTGAGGGCGAGGCTTAGGCCGACCCTCGAGGGCCAAGCCGGGCTTGGGCCGCTCGAGGGGGTGCTAGGTGCTCGGACCGCATGAAGATGGTTCAACGCATGAGTATGGATGGGAGGGGGTTGACATGAGGTACTTTGTGGCACATGTCGTGCGATCAATGCTTCCCTGCAGGGTTAATTAAGCGATTCGAATTGCCGCGCTCTCGGATATGAGCACGCTCGCGTCATCCGACACTCAACGTAGTAATAACTTGAATTCCTGGCTCGTCGTTGTACTTGAGCTTTAAAATGGTTGTAATTGCTTTACTTTAGTGTTGTTACCTTTCAACTTCATGTTAGAAGTAGGTGCGGTCAATAACTGCTTTAAATTTGTAATTGATTTAGCTGTCATACTCATACTACAAATGTTAATGCTTTTCCGCACTATTACCTTCAGCTTTATTCCTTTCTGTACCCAAATGCATAACCCTTTGGAGTCGGTCATATATGGACCACGGGTAAGTCTTGCGAGTACATTCGTACTCATGCTTCTGCTTTGTGGTTTCAGGTGAGGATCAGGAGGGCTGCGAGTTCTGTCCCTACTGCCTCTCGGTGCCCGGGCGGGACACCGAGTAGAGGTTACTTGCGATGTCACGCACGCCCGGAAGTGTTCAGGGGCAGAACACTTCCGGAGATGCCGTATTTTGCTTGTGTGTCGGTTGAATCCACTTTTGTTGTATAGCTAGCTTTATATTCCCTGTTCTGTGAGGTTTGAAGACTTGGTATTCCTCTTGTTGATCGTTGATGTGTTGTGATGTCTTATCATGCTTGTATGTTGCTTTTATCCATGCCATATTATCATGCTATATCAACTGTTTTTCTTGTCTGCTGAGTGGATGTCCTAGAATCTAGGAAGGTCATGCCGAAATTTCGAGTTTTTGTGCTATCTTGGTTTAGGTTGCATCGTTTTAATTTTCTAGCATGTTAGTTGAGTTGTTTTTAGTTGTGTGGTTGTCGGGTTCGTCTTGTGCTTGGTTTGGTCTTCTTGTTGTGCTTCCGCGTTGCGTGTCCGGTTGTGGGGTTTGAGTTCGTTGTCCCCTTTATGCAAACTGAATTGATGTGGCAGTGGAAACCGGTATGCGGGGCGATCCTGGGCGAGTTCGGGTCGCATACCAGGGGAATACCGGGGCTGTGGTCGAGTTATTTGAATGGTTCCACTGTTATCTCATTTGGGCTTGGATGCTAGCATCGCGAGCGCCATCGGCGAATCGTTGCTGGCCTCCAAATCCAATGAGGTTAACGGGGTGTTCCAATAGCTCGAGGACAGTCTGGACGGCTCCTCACAATACTCCATCCATTTATTTTTATAAGGCATATTTTGACTTTGCACAAGGATTAAAGTTGCATTGAAATTAAGAAAGGTACAATACAAAATGACTTAGATGCCCCTACTTAATTGTCTTTGAAGATAAAAGATATACTTTATATGGGTGGTAATGAATAAATGCATATGGTTGAGAGAATAAATAGGGGTATAGAAGGAAAGACCTTATTAAATCTACATACAAGTCTTATATTTGTGAACAAAATCATTCAAAAAATAAGCCTTATAAAAGTGAATAGAGGGAGTATATCCTCTGATCCAAAAATACGAAACACTTCGTTACACTATTCACGAATTAAGACGAGGTAAAACGTCCAATTCAGCAACTGCTAGCGTGCATATAGGACTGACTGATGCATGCCCGTCAACCTTGCCATCAATTGCCCGCTGTAGCCTATTTAGGATGAACCCTAAAGTACCCTATTAAGGTTTCTTTATCACGTACTTACGTTACCGAAAGACCACGTGGAGGTCTATCCTTATTTGTGATGAGTATTTGACTTTATTTGAGCAATGTGGTGCTCATGTTTGAGTTTGATTTGAATTGGATTTCAAAATAAAGAAATTTGAGAGTTGTTTGCCTCAAATAGTACTACTGTCTTACTGGCTGCGGTAGTACCTGTGAGACCCCGGATCGGCTATCCAGAATCTCCTGTGTATTTCCGTACTAGTCCCAGATCAGTAGCTAGTACACACAGTCACAGTGATACTTCATTGCTGAACATAACGAAACTTGTAATAGAAATATTCAAATATGGGCCACAGTGCCACTTATTACAATACTCGGTCCAACACCGGACACGCAAAGCAGCGGAAACAAAAGCAAAACGAAACGAGCGAACGCCACAACGCCACAGGCGACGACTAGCGACGCAACTAGTCCTCCTGGCAGTCCTCCTCGAAGAACTCCTCCTCTTCCTCGGCATCTTGGAAATTCTCTGATGATTACAATGTTGGTGTAGCACGTGAGTACAAAAGTACTCAGCAAGTCGGGAAAGTATGATCATGTGGGGGCTTTCCAAAGGAAGCTTAATAGGGTTATTTGCATAAAGCCACATTTGATTAAATCATACTTAAATAATAAATTTCACAAAGCATCTTTTACAATTCTTTTTAATAATTGAATTATTTATTATTGTAGTGAGGTTCTATCCACCATCACTAACATAAAGGCTCTATCCGCCAACTTTTAAAGGATCAAAGTTAATCATGTGACTCCATCCGTCAAAATTAAAACAGGTTCTATCCACCTGGTTCGCTCTTTCCGCCAAACAACATCCGAGAGTTCTAACCACTCCCGAACCCCAAAACAAAACACTTTTCGGTTTTAAAAACAGAATCAAAGTCTACCAATATGAAAGCATTCTTCGCTTTGCCCTTAACCGTAGGCACGGCTATTCGAATAGTTTTACTCTGCAGAGGTGTACAACTTTACCCACACGACACGATCATCTCCTAATGCCAAGCTATTAGCACACTTCCTTTGGTGTGCCGGCAGAGAGATCGTGACAAGGCCGTTACAATGTATCTACCTAGCTAGACCCACCCGCTGAGGTTTCACCGCTGTTAGGGTTCTCTCCACCCAAAGATCTGAAGCCCTCTTGCGCCGTGTGAGAAAAACAACAACAACAACAACAATGCCTCCTTCCGGCTCTCACACAACAACCGAGTGGTGAGTCTAAACTAGGCTTCTACAAATTAGTGGGCCAGGTCGTACCATTATAGACATGTGGTAGTACGGTATTGCTTAGAATGGACAATCACAAGCGTCGGTCCTTACATGACTTGGGGCGGTACTTGCACAAAAGGACCAAGGCTCGATCCGCTCCCACCCGACATTCCATGCCGCCCAAGTCGAAATTATTTTCCTTTTCTTTTTATTTTAGGAAAATAGTACTAAAATCATAATAATAACTTTCAAATCACATTTAATATCATTCTTTTTGAATAATCCCACCCATGGGTTGTTTTCAACGGAAAAGATCCTAAGCAATTCTATCGTACTACATATCAACGGATACCATATAAGCATAAGCATGGTATAAACAATGTTCTAGGGTTACAATGGATATGATTAACAATGTCAAGGAGGAATCAACAATGTCGGAATAACTAGCTCTTATATTTGACATATTTAATTAAACATAGCCATGCAACTTTATAAACAATTTTAAATCATTTCGCAAACATAGGAGCAAAATGCATCAAGGAGACTTGCCTTCTGTCCCGGGTAGGTCTTCGTACGCGGGAAGTTCGGCGGCGGAATCGGCGGTCGCGGCGGGATCGTCGACTACACGCAAAACAAGGCAATAAATAAATAATAGAAAATAAATAAAATCCAAAAATTATAAAATTAGTACTGGCAGGTAGATCTTGATTTTAGATGAATTTAGAAATTTGAATGGAGTCAAACGGAGTTCGGATGAGAAAGTTATGAGCTTCCGAAGTTTGAATTTCGAATAAATCGGAAAACCGAGAATATTCTCGGAATATTCCTCTCTGGTTTAACTGGTCAAAGGGGACTTTGACTGACTTTGACTGGGTCTTGGCTCTATTACATGTGGGGTAGCCTTGTCATTGTGATGGGGCTTCTTCCCCATGGGAGCAAGAGCAGGGGAGCTTGGGCTCTACATGCGCGCCGGCGGGAGGAACTCCGTGGCCGGCCAAGAACGCCGGGCGGCGGCGACGGCGTGCACGGCAACCTGCGGCGTCGGGGCACGACGGCGCGGTGTGGCCGATGGCGGTGGCGGCCGGACACGGGGAGGGCGGAGGCGCGGCAATGAGCTCGGAGCGCCAGAGCGGCGCGCAAGACCATGGGGCGGCTGGCGGCAATGAAGCGGCGGCAAGCCGTGGGGCGGCGGGGAACCAGGGCGGCGCGGGCACCGCCGTGGTCAGCCGGGCGACGGGGCCGAGGGTCGGCGAAGGGCGCAAGACGGTAGGGGCCAAAACAGAGGCCCCAACCTTCTCCCAAATTTGGAAATTTTGAACTAAACCATACCAAAACAATTGATGGAATAACTAGAGCACATCTAGAAGGACCTAGGAACGGAAGGAATTGCATCAATTCTCACCGGAGAGGATGAAATCGACGAAGAACACCGATTCGGCTGAAACGACAAAAGCTCCAAATTCGTCGCCCACGGTTGATGGAACCTAAAATCAACGATCGGGTTAGAAGCTAGACTTCCATGCTAACACAAAGAAACGAACGGGAGGAAGAATGATCCACCGGAGTGGAAGATATGAGCAAGAACACGAAGAACACGAAAGCTCCGGCGTTCTTCGCGGTTTCTTCGATCTAGCGGACGATTGGGTTTGAGAGGCTAAAGGAGCGCTATACCACCGGAAAGAGAACTCTCCCACGGAGATTATGAGGGCGAAGATGCGCGAAACGAATTAGAAACGGACAAATTAATGCCATAAATGCCGATTTCGGTTTCCTTGCAATCGTTCAAAATCCGGCGAGATCTCGGGTGCATTAACCCCATGGATGGAAAGATGAGGCCGTCGTGATTCCAACGGATCCGACGATTCGCGTTTTGGAGTTGTATAGAGAAAGATAAATGTATTTGGAAGGAGGAGATTTGAGTTGGAACTCTCTGTTCTTTCCTCCCAGGCAACCCACATACAAGGCCATCCCAAGGTTAGGGATGACACTGTAGCGCCACGTGGCGGCCTGCGGTTGGTCGGCTTATACTCGAAAGTTCCGCCCTAGAGAAAAATTAGGAAAAATGGCCTAAAAATTCCGGAAAAATTCCTAGAGCCATTTTAGATTATTTGGGACCCAATAAAATTGGTTCCACTAAATTTGGATGATTTTTGTGGAATTGGATATTCGGGCGCGGATCGCAGGCATTAAACAAAAGCCGCGCGAGATAAAATAGGAACGGATGTCCAAAAGTCCGGGGAATGATTCCTAAAATCATTTCGGAATATTTGGAACATTTTAGAAGTGGTTTGGAGATTTTTGGAGCACTTTTGGACTCGGGTGAATTTTCGGGTACCGGTGGGACTAGAAAATCCGATTTTTCGCCCGGGAGGGAATTAATTCCCGATTTCAGAGGGAAAAGGATGCCAGGTTATTATAAACACCAATGAAACTCCAAGATTTGAATTTAGTTTATTTAAATTAGGTTTTTCTCCAGAAAGCCAAAATGAGGATGTTACAGTACCGTCCGAGCGGTGCTACATACTTAAAGGAAGCGGTAGCACCGGCCTCTAGCAATTGGAGTGGCGGTAGGGATGGCAATCGGGTGCGGCGGGTACGGGTAGTACTCGCCCATACCCATGCCCGCCAAACAAAATCTCCCCCACGGGTATACCCATGAAGGGTGGCGGGTAAAGAATCTCGCCCATACCTGTCGCCAGCGGGTGCCAGTTACCCGCGAGTATACTCGTTTGCTCGCCACCATTAATAATCCTTCCAACCAAAAGGCAATAAGAGCTAATGAGCAATGGTACTGATACAATCCCTTTGATAAAATTATAAGAATCAGCTACATTATGTGGATTGAAGAATGATTATTAATGATTCAAAATTTTAAATGCACATAGGGATAAGAATGAAAATAACGCATGTAGACAAATGATGCATAAATGCTCAAGTTTAACAATTAAAATAAAAATAGTTCATCAATCATCACACACATTACAAATCGCTCATCATAGCATCACCAATAACAAATTACTAATATTAGGTACCACAAATTGGGGATTAATGGACCAACTAGACGTCTATTGTGCCCCACATGTCAGAAAAAGGTGGCGAGTAATCGGACGAAACGGATACGAGTAGAGCTCCCCCATACCCATACCCGTTTACCCGTCGGGTAAAGTTTGACCCCCCATAAACATACCCGCGGGCAACAAAAGAGGAATATACCCACCTTTATTAGGGTTTTTACCCGCGGGTACAAGGGTAATCGGGTGAGATTGCCACCCCTAAGTGACGGTAGTACCAAGGTGCGGTACTACCAGCACTTGCTAGCGGTAGTACTGCCTGAGTGGTACCACCGGCCTCAACGGGCAGTAGCTTTATTCCAGAGAGCTATTCGCCTAGGTTTGAGCGACAAGCGGTACTATCGTCGTCTGAGGAACGGTAGTACAGGCCAGCGGTACTATCGGCCCCTAGATGACGGTAATGAAGCATCGAAGCCCCTAATTTTATTTTGTTTTGGTAATTAATGACAATCAAGCTAAAGGACTAACGATTTCTCTTGAAGTTTGTGAGAATAGGCCAGACCTCATCATAGCATATGAAAAATGAAAAATATTGTGAACTAAAAGGATCAAGAAAAGAAGACTTAGAGTTTGAAGTCAAAGTACAAGAGTAGTTAGGAACCTTTTATATTTTTACCGGTTTTGGAGTTAGAAGAAAAAGATCAGTTTGCTAGAATAGATGTCATACTATCAAGAGGGAGCAATGGCTAATAGTTTGATGTTGATCAAAGCTAATTGGCTCAAAACCTTTAAAAAAATCATACATGGATGCATTTGGTCTTAGGTTTAAAAAGTGGTTTTGCATTTACAGCGAATTCGGCAGTAACGCCGTATAAAACGCGGTAGTACCGTAGATGCGGTAATACCTAGTTTTAGATAGTGGTAGCTATTTTCCAGAGAGGGACATTCCTGGTTCTATCTTTTTCTCTCTTAGCCGGCAGTACCGCAGAGCAAAATGCGATACTACCGCTTGGCGTTGGCGGTAGCACTAATCCTTGAGCGGTAGTTATTTAACAGAAGCACTCCTTTTTTGTAAACTTTTTGTAGTTGGAACTACCGCAGTATAAAGAGCAGTACTACTGGAGGTCGATAGTACCGCAAAAATCGAGCGGTAGCTATTTTACACAAATTGGTGTTTTTGGACAGTTTCTTTATGTTTTGAACTCAGGTACTACTGCAGTTTAATAGTCAATACTACCAGGGTCTGGCAGTACCGCAAAATGTATACCGGTAGTTAATTTACAGAGATGACATGTTTTTAAGCCAATCTTGCTTCAAATGTCGGTACTACCGCACCTTGTGTGTCGGTAGTACTGGATTTCCTGTAACGGCTATTAACTACCGCATTTAATTTGCTAACTCGATTGATGGGCATGGTGCAGTACCACTGGGATTTGCACGCTGGTAGTATTGCAAATGCTGAATTTTTTAGAAATTTCTCCCCAACGGTTGGATTTGTTGGTGGGGGCTATAAATACCCATACACCTGCATTTATAGAGCCTCTTGGACACTTATTAATGATATTTGAGCTCTAACAAGTCTCTTTTCTCTCTTGTGCATCAAATTCACTCCTTCAAAGAGTTAGGAACATTCAAGTGTGATTTTCATTGATTGAGCCAATTAAACACTTGATTCAACCTTAAGTAAGTGTCATCACTTCATTCTATTGGAGGTTGCTGCCTCCTAGACGGCTTGGAGGCGAGAGAATTGGTGACCTTCTCAAAGGAGATTGTGAGAAGGCCCGGTGTGTGTGTGTGTGTGTGTGTGTGTGTGTGTGTGTGAAAGCAAGGAGCTTGCCTACCCAGAGCGGGGAAGAGTTACCAATAGTGATCAAGGGAAGGCTCATTTGCGCAAATAGTCGGTTTGAGTAGATCAAGCTTCCTCAACATGGATTAGGGGAGACCTGCAAGTCTCCGAGATCATATGAAAAATCTTGATGTCTTTCACTCTTGTGGTTTGCTTTCTATTATTTACTTGTGCAATTTATATTCCTAGTGTACTTAGTGATTGTTCCTTTTTCTAGGATTGTATAATTTGCTTGACTTAGGTTATTGGTGCACTTAGCGAAGCCTAGAGCTTTTAGGCCTTATTATTAAAATTTAATTCTAGTATTACTTGTTTAATTTATTGTAATTAGAGCTGAGAATTTTAAAAATCTCCTATTCACCTCTCTCTAGTCAGTTATCCTTGATCCTACAGGTAGCACCAACTTTATGAACGAGACATGATTTATTTTGAGCAATTTGATGATTATTGTATATCATTTTGGACATTACTATGTGATGATTTTTCCTTGTCTTTGATGGTTGCAGGACAACGTGCTAGGTCATGGTGAGGCGGAGATGACCGTGACTAGGCGAGATGTGTTGGAGGTCCAGATGGTCGGGGATTGCCAGAGTATGGTCGGAGACGGAGTCGGTGCAAGCCATGGAAGCAAGGGAATGGCTAATATGCTAACTTGAAGCTGCTCGTTTCAAGAAGAGCCGTTGGATCGCGGTTTATAGGATGAGTAGCGATCAAGTTAGCTAAATTTGAGAAGTGTATAAAACCCTTTATATTGGTGGGTTTCAGGTTATCCCATGTATGAGAGAATGGATTCATCCTAGACCTTAGAGAGGTTGCTTAGGATTGAAACAACTCATCCAAGGGTGTAGGTTGATCCATGACGGCTATAAATTGAGGGGGAGAGTGAGCATCTCCTCTTGAAGGTTTTTTGTGCTCTTTTGAGTTTTGCCCACCTTATTGTGAGGCTTTATAACCCTTTGTCCAATGAAATAAAAATTATTTAAATTATGCATTTACATTGTGTCTTAAATTCAGTAATTTAAATTCACTATTTAAATTCCATAATTTACATTTTTGCAATTTACATTCTGCACATTTGGATTTACCTCCTGTACTTTTAAATGCTTGTGAATTTTGTGCCAAGGATGAATGATTGGTGGTTGAATCTTTCTTAGATCATATCCCAATCATCTAGGCAAGCCTCCTCTTGTTTTTCTCTTAAGAACTGATTCTTTTGCTTAAAAGAAAGGATTCTTTGATAGATCGTGTTCTTGCTTGTTTGAGGAGTAGTTTTGTTTTGTTCTTGCTTGCTATGACATGTGGGAAACTATCTAGAATCATCTTAATCATCAAAACTCCACGAGCAAGCCAAGACCATAGATTTTGGTTTTTTACTTCCTCTTGGTGCACTTCTTTTTCAAACTAAAAAATGTCAGAACTTTGATGCCAATCCTTGCGATTAAAGGATGGAATAGGTTCTAGACATCCTTGGGAAGGTGCATAGCAAGTTTCATGAAGTTTGGATCAGCTGATCAAAAGATTCATTGATTTTTGTTTTGAGATCGTGATGATTTCACTATTCATTCGCATGTTTTAATGTTCATCGGTACTACCGGGTATTATAGTGTGGTAGTACCGCCCCTACATGGTCGGTAGCACAGCCCTCAGGCTGAAATTCTCCGAATTTGAGTTTCTCACTTCCATTTGATCGTTTGAGACTTTTGCTTGGATCTTTATGTCCTTGGGGATATTTTCACTTTGTTGAATTTTATTTGGCTACTATTCAACCCCCTTCTAATTGCCATTTTGGTCCTTCAGTTACATTACATCAATTGACTCTGCAAAGTCAATTCTGCTTTAGTCATCTATAACAATTTCAATGAAACGCAAACCTTTGAAAAAACATACTCAAATTCAAAGATTCTGAATGAATTTAGATCACATGCTTTACTAATTTATATATATAATCATCACGTGCGTACACTCAAACTACCATAAAAAGATAACTCTAACTTGAATTTCCACTCAAACTTGTTTGAACTAGTTAGTAAACTAGTTAAACTTGACATAAAAAAAAATTCAAACTTTTTTCGCACACGATATGTAAGATAAATTTAGACCATGATGTAAAACAGGGATTTCCCCTATGTATCGCCCGTGAAAAAGTTTGAATTTTTTTGGATATCAAGTTTAACTAGTTTATTTACGTATCGCGTGCGAAAAGAGTTTAAAATTTTTTGGATACAGAGTTTAACTAGTTCAAACAAGTTTGAGCCGAAATTGAAACTAGAGTTACCTTTTTTATGATAATTTGATTGTATGTAAGTGTTAATTATACATATAAATCAGTAAAGTTTGTGATCTAAATTCGTTCAAAATCTTTGAATTCGAGTATATTGTTTCAAAGTATGCATTTTATTTGAATTGTTATGGATGGGTATATACCTAAAACTGAAAATTTTGAAAATATACTCAAATTTGGTTTAAATTCTTGTATTTGAAATCACGGTGTCCGAACTTTAGCTGGGGTTGATTAACTTCAAGTTATAATGGCCGGTGAACGGTCACGTTGTAGCCCTCTTGCAACCTCACCGTACGGACGTATAGAATAAGAACCAAGTAACTAACAACAGCTGGTTAAAGTTTATTTTAGGACGCCGTCGGGTTTGACATTACATAGGGTTAGTTAACTTGCAAGTTGTAATGGCTGGTGAGCGGTTAGCGATTTGGTAGGGTTTATTTTAGCATGCGTCGGGTCGGGTTTGACATTATACAGGGTTAGTTAACATGCAAGTTGTAATTTAGGAATGGTAATCTTGTCCGATTACATATGAATTTGTAGGTAAAAATCTTAATAGAGGTGAATATATTCCTTATTTATTGCTTTTAGGCATGTTTGTAGAGACAAATCTTTGTCCGACATGCAAATGGGCATGGACATATAGGAGCTTCACTCATACCCATTCTACTCGATTACTTGATAATAAGCACTGACAAATGTGTCATGTTTGAAAAATCATAGAGGCGTCCTATAGTCTCACTCCTCTCGGCCCATGATTTGCTGCCACCAAGTTCATTTTTCTTCTATTTCCTATCTTAAATTTCGATCTATTGCGTGTGATTTGTGTTGTGTTACTTGTGATTTAGGTTGTGTTGCTTGTGATTTGTGTTGAACTTTTAGATATATGAGCTACATTACATGTTTCTTAGTTATCGACTCTGAAAAGTATTAGCCAATCTAGGTTAAACTGTTGCTTATATTTAAATATGTCTTTTGTCTTTATGATAAAATGCTAGTTGTATGAAGTGACGGTGGGCACACATTTCTTCGTCCACCGTCATTCTTGAGTATATATGTAAGTGAGATTTTAACCTGTGAGCATGGATATAAACCAGCACTACCATATCCACAACGGCCAATTGCCATCTCTAATTGCAGTGGCTGGTGAACGGTCACGTTGTAGTCTTGCTCTTGCCGCGTCAGCGTGCGGACGTACAGGACAAGAACCAAGTAACTAATAACAGATGGTTAAAGTTTATTTTAGGACGCGTTTGGTTCGAGTTAAATTAGCTATGTTTAGCCATACACATATACCACATAGGTATAACAAAAAAAAAAAAAAATCTGCCCACACTAAACACACAACAATATATTGAGGGCCGGGAATTGAACTCACCAGGTGGCAGCACATAAATGGGGAAAACACAGGAAAGGTGTAGGAACGGAGTGACAAAATATATATTTAGAAAACGTAGAAAAACTTGGAAAGAGGCGTTAGAAACACAAGAATAAAAGACGCATAAATCAGAATACTTAGAAATGATATAAAACATTAGTACTAAACTTTTCGTTTTGAACGGCGATGGGCCGGTGGGATGTCCCTACGGCAAAGCGATTGTTGTGCTTGACGGCGAGGGGCGCTACGACGAGCCTCGCCGGCGTCGCGCCGACCACAACGAGACTGCAGAACGGTCAGCTTCCCCTCCGTGCGCTTCGATGGTACGAATTCCAATCCAAGAGGTTTGGTCGGATTTTTGTTTTCCTTTCAAAGCACAGGCTTTAGAAACTCTTCAAAGGAATTTGGTTGCTCCGATCCTCCATTCCAAATAGTTTTCTACGTCTTTTCCTCTGTTTTCCGATTGCTGTACTTTTCTCCGTTGAAACTCGTCTGATCCAAAACAGGGCCTGAGTCCAGCAAGGGCCTCTAAAACAGGGTCTCTATTTTGGATTTAGGGATTCCCTTTATTTTTTGGGGCTTTGTTTTCAGAGCACAGGTACAGCAACAGCCTCTAAATCTCAGCCCCTATTTTACTTTTTCTCCTATTTTAACATATCCGCTATGTATAATCTTCATTTGACACCACTAAAATTCAATCAAAAATATTTGTAATACATAAAACATAAGCATATTAACATTTACAATTTAAAAACATGATATTTCAAATTTAAATTTAAAATTTTCAAAACATAATAAAATTTTCGAAGCCTCTCATGTATTTTTCCTATCTTCAATAATAGAGGTTGTACTTGTGTCCCTGGGAATTAGGGCTGAAAAGGCAAATTTAAGGGCCTCATAATTTTAGGGGCTGGAGTTGGGCCCCCCTGGGAATTGGGGCTGAGAGCATCTCCAAGAGGGGCCCTAAATATGGCTCTAACTTGAATTATAGGGCTTTTAGAGGAAAAGATCAACTCCAGCAAGGACCCTAAATTGTTAAAATTTATCAAATTGTTTTAGGGCTCATGGGAGAGTAGCTATATTTAGCAACGACTCTGTGATTGAGCCCTATCTTCATTGAGTTTTAGGGCTTAATTGCTGGAGTGAATATTTCATTGGAGCCCTAAATCTAATTAGTTGGGGTCCTAAATTAAAATTTAAGGCTCATTTTTAGGGCCCTCTCTTGGAGATGCTCTGAGGAGGCAAATTTAGGGGCCTCCTAATTTTAGGGGCTTGAGTTGGGGTCCTGCTGGATCTGTTTTTTTTTACTACACCCCCTATTTTAAAGTTTAGGGGCTGGTTTAGGGGCTCTGCTGGAGATGCTCTAAGAGCACACACGTCACTGCAGTTGTCGGGTTGGGTCGCAAATTAGGCACGAACCCTGTTTGCAAAGGGATTTGATAAATTTCATCCGGATATTTTTATTGCTGAAATCATTCAAATATATCTGATCATATGATTTGATCTAACGGTCTGGTGATATCCGGATGAGATATCCAACAGTCCAAAGTTTGGACGTCCGGCACTCCCGCTTGCAAAGGTCACTGCAACGGCACCATCAAGTAAGTCCGTACCTCCGTTCTGTTGGGTGATGGAGATCGAGCGATTGATACGGCCATCGATCAATCGAAAAGTTTCGTCGGTTTTCGTTGGCGTTACGCACGCAAAAGGCCGGCCGGGCGGTCAGCCTCTGGTTGTTGTTGCTGATGGAGCATGTGAGTAATCAGTCCTTGTTTTGGACGTGGATTTGATGGTACGCGGTAGTCGGTGCTTGTGCTTCGTTCTCTCCAAAAGAAAAGGAAAGGGCTGACCAATGGAGGAAGCTAGGTCAGGTGGAGCTCAGTAGCTCACCTCCCTTTGTCTTACGGTTGCTGTTGATTTTCAAAAGTGTTTTTGTTTTTGTGATATTTTGTTAATTACTCCCTTTTGTGACGTGTAGTCAAACTTTCTAAGCTCAACCTATCAATATTTTTTTTTTAATATGCGGACGAGCGCTGGCTCGTTTAGCTGGAATGTGTTGAGATTTAGGAAAAACAAGCTTAACAAAAGATATTAGCTGAATTAAGGGTATGTATTAAGTGTAAATCATCTTTATCGTATAAAAATTATAAAAATTATATGTTCAAATTTTCAATAATTCATAAAAAAACTATCACATATAGACGAAGCGAGTTTCTACAATCCTGTAAAATTTGAAAACAAAAAATCAATCACATTTGAAAGATATGAAAAAGGACAACTTCAGCCTAAATAGTGATTTTACTGTTTAGCACTATTTATCTCGATGTTTGTTAATTTCATATCTTTTAGATGTGATTGAGTTTGATCTTCAAATTTTACAGTGTCGTAGAAACTCACATCGTCTATGTATGGTGTTTTGTTAAGAATTTTTAAAAACTTTTACATATAATTTTTATAAGTTTATGCTGTAAGAATGATTTACATGGAATACGTGCCTTTAAACTAAAATATACAAACATGGTCCCTAGCTAGAGTGTGAGGTCAGGCCCCATACAAGTTATTGTAGCTTTAGACTTCAAACTTTTGAAGGTCAGGCACGGTATTTCATGCGTGATGACCCTTGATTGTCAATCTCAGCTCGTACTGAGATGGACTGGCCTCTGCTTACGAGAGGCATGTGACATGTCCGAACCCAGGAAGGGTCCTTCTCCTAGCCAGCTAAGTTAAGGCACCAAAGCCAGGTATACATTATAATTTCTCGTTCGACCGTTCGACGAAGAATCAGACGTATCAAAATGAGACTCTACAGCACTTAGCTAGTACATGATGCAATCGCCAAAGGAAATTTTAGCTCTCATCACGCAACCTAACCGGACGGCAGACAGGGGCAGGGTTCCACTTTTCGGTAGCTCGAAAACGAACGAAAAACAAAATTCAAAAATCGGTAAAAACCGTTCGAAATTCACTCTAAACCGAACGGTTCGAAAGTTAAATAAATTCATAATTTCGGTCAAACCACCTAGCAAATTTCACGATTTTTGAACAAAATTCAAGCATAGTTTAGACGAAAACTGGTCACAATTGAAAAAACTTCTCCAAACTTTATTTCTCAAAAAAATATTATAAAAAATAGTGAAAAAATGTCAAAAAATCTTATTAAATCCCATTTAATCTATAAAACACTTGAGATAAATTTCAACAATTTTTGAATTCATTTAGTGCTTTTCCAAAATAAAAAACAATAATTAATAAATAGGAACAGAGACACTTTTAGATTTTTAGAAAATATACATGATTGATAATACTATAAAATTTTAATTTGATAATAACTAGTGCCCAAAGATCATGTAGTAAAATTTTTGGGATCTACGCTAATAACTGGGTGTAACATCCTCGTTTTGGCTTTCTGGAGAAAAACCTAATTAAAATAAAGTAAATTCAAAAGTTGGAGTTTCTTTGGTGTTTATATTAACCTGGCATCCTTTCCCCTTCGAAATCGGGAATTAATTCCCTCCGGGCGAAAAATTGGATTTTCCAGTACCGCCGGTACCTGAAAATTCACCCGAGTCCAAAAGCGCTCCAAAAATCTCCAAACCACTTCTAAAATGTTCCAAATATTCCGAAATGATTTTAGGAATCATTCCCTGGATTTTTGGACAACCGTTCCTATTTTATCTCGCGCGGCTTTTGTTTAATGCCTGCGATCCGCGCCCGAATATCCAATTCCACAAAAATTATCCAAATTCAACCAAACCACTTCCATTGAGTTCCAAATAACCTAAAATGGCTCTAGGAATTTTTACGGAATTTTTAGGCCATTTTTCCTTATTTTTCCCTAGGGTGGAACATTTGCGTAAAAGAGGGCCAATGAGGAGGTGCCACGTGGCAGTCACTATTCATCATCTTCAACCTCTTGCCATGCATGAACTTTGGAGCTCCAAGCAAGCAAAAATGGTGGATGCCCTCTTTAAATCCATCTAGCTCCTCCTATACAACTCCAAATCGCGAACGGCCGGATCCGTTGGACTCACAACGGACTCCTCTTCCTATCCATGGGGATAATGCCCCCGAAATCTCGCTAATTTTTGAACGGTTGCGTGGAAACCGAAACCGACTCTTTTGGAGATTGCGCGGCCGTTCCTAGTCCGTTCCGCGTGATTCCGCCTCTCATCTCTCCGTATAAGAGTCCTCTTTCCGTTGGTGTAACCCTTCTTTAGCCTCTCAAACCCAATCGGCCGCAAGATCAAGAAAACCGACGAACTCTCGTGTTCTTCGCGTTCTTCGTGTTCTTGCTCATATCTCCCTCCTCGGTGGTTCAATTTCTATTCCGATTCTTTTGTTGACTCCGTGAGGAAGTCTAGATTCTAATCCTTCCATTGATTTTAGGTTTCATCGATCGTGGGCAACGAATTTCGCGTTTTGCTCGTTTCGGCCGAACCGCCGTTCGTCGTCGATTTCTTCAATTCCGGTGAGTTTAGGTTCAATTCCTTCATCCTAGATGTTGCTAAGGAGGTCCTCTAGAGGTTCTAGCTTTTTGTTTGGATTGATTCCATGCAAAAATGAGGTAAAAATCAAGTTTTTAGGGAGAAGGCGTTCTGCTTTTTTTTTTTTTGGAGTGCACTGTGTTCTTGGTGGCCTTGGGTGCTCGCCGGAGCCGCCGCCGGCCGGCCGCGCCGCCGCCGCCATCGAAGCGCCGGCCGCCAAGACGCGGCAGGCCGCCACAAGGCCTCCGCCAAGCCACGGCTGAAGCCGCTCACGGCGAGCTCGCCGGAGCCCGCCGCCGGCCGCCCCCTTCCCTCTCTCTCTCCCTTCCTTTTTCTCTACCTCTCTCTCTCCTCCATGGATGGCATGAGAGCTTCCAGAGGAAGCTTCCTCTCTTTCCTCTCTCTCTATGACGCGTGGGCCCCACTGTCATACACTCCAAAGCCAAGTCAAACCAGTCAACGTCCGGTCAAAGCGCAGTCAAACGTTGACTCGGTCAAACGAATATTAGGGAATATTCAGGTTTCGATTTATTCGAAATTCAAACTTCGGAAGCTCATAACTTCCTCATCCGAACTCCGTTTGATCTCATTCAAATTTCTAAATTCATCTAAAATCAAGACCTTCCTGCCAGTACTAATTTTATAATTTTTGGATTTTATTTATTTTCCGTTATTTATTTATTGCCTCGTTTTGCGTGTAGTCGATTTATTCCGCCGCGATCACGATTTCGCCGTCGAGCCTTCCGAGTTTGACACCGCCGCCACAACTGAAGGCAAGTCTCCTTGATGCACTTTGCTCCTATGTTTGCGAAAGGATTTAAAATTGTTTATAAAGTTGCATGGCTATGTTTAATTAAATATGTCAAATATAAGAGCTAGTTATTCCGAACTTGTTAATTCCTCCATGACATTGTTAATCATATCCATTGTAACCCTAGATCATTGTTTATACCATGCCTATGTTTATTTGGTATCCGTTGCTATGTAGTACGGTAGAATTGCTTAGGACCTTTTCCGACCAAAACAACCCATGGGTGGGATTATTCAAAAAGAATGTTATCAAACGTGATTTGAAAGTTATTATTATGATTTTGGTCCTGTTTTCTAAAATAAAAGAAAAGTAAAATGATTTTGACTTGGGCGGCCTGGAATGTCGGGTGGAAGCGGATCAAGTCTTGATCCTTTTGTGCAAAGTACCGCCCCAAGTCACATAAGGACCGACGCTTATGATTGCCATTTTAAGCATAACCGCAGTACTACCACATGTCTATAATGGTACGACCTGGCTCACTAATTTGTAGAAGCCTAGTTTAGACTCACCACTCGGTTGTTGTGTGAGAGCAGACGGAGGCATTGTTGTGGTTGTTGTTTTGCTCACTTGCAGCGCAAGAGGGCTTCACATCTTGGGTGGAGGGAACCCTAACGGCGGTGAAACCTCGGCAATGGTGGGTCTAGCTAGGTAGATACATTGTAACGGCCTTGTCAAGATATCCCTGCCGGCACACCTAAGGAAGTATGTTAATTGCATGGCAACAAGGGTCTATCTTGTCTTGTGGGTAAAGTTGTACACCTCTGCAGAGTATAAACTATTCGAATAGCCGTGCCTACGGTCAAAGGCAAAGCAAGAAATGCTTTCATATTGGTAGACTTTGTTTTTGTTTTTAAAACCAAAAAGTGTTTTGTTTTGGGGTTCGGGAGTGGTTAGAACTCTCGAACGTTGTTTGGCGGAAAGAGCCAACCAGGTGGAAAGAACCTGTTTTTCATTTGACGGATGGAGTCGCATGATTAACTTTGATCTTTTAAACTGTTGGCGGATAGAGCCTTTATGTTAGTGATGGTGGATAGAACCTCACTACAATAATAAATAATTCAATTATTAAAAAGAGTTGTAAAATATGCTTTATGAAATTTATCACTTAAGTATGATTTAATCAAATGTGGCTTTATGCAAATAAACCCTATTAAGCTTCCTTTGGAAAGCCCCTCATGATCATACTTTCCCGACTTGTTGAGTACTTTTGTACTCATGTGCTACACCAACGTTGTAATCATCAGAAATTTATCAAGATGCTGAGGAAGAAGAGGAGTTCTTCGAGGAGGATTGCCAGGAGGACTAGTTGCGTTTCTAGTCGTCGCCTGTGGCGTTGTGGCGTTCGCTCGTTGCTCTCTTTTTGCTTCCGCTGTTTTGAGTGTCCGGTCGTTGGACCGAGTATTGTAATAAGTGGCCATGTGGCCCATACTTGAATATTTACGTTACAAGTTTCGTTATGTTCGGCAATGATGTATCACTGTGACTGTGTGTACTAGCTACTGATCTGGGACTAGTACGGAAATACACAGGAGATTCTGGATAGCTGATCCGGGGTCCCACACTGGGCTTGGGGCATTAGCGTCAGGAGGCGAGGTTGGGCAACACGGCGAGCTGGGTCCTGAGGTGGCCGAGCGAGCGATAGTCGACAGCGGATGGGGCGATCGACAATGGGTGGACAGCACAACCGGGACAGGAGGCTTGGAGATTGGATTTTATCTGATCTGAGGAGAAACTGGTGGGGAGGTGAAGATGAGGAGATCGACTGCTGACAGGAGTCAAGACTCAAGGGGTGTGTGTATATGCATACACAGAAGAGCTATTCTACGTCTGCGCGTAGCGCTACTTATTCTATGTACGAGCCGTAACCCCCGTTTCGCATAACTAGTTGTTAGCGTAGATCCCAAAAACACGTATGACCAGCTCTGAGAAGTAATTCATGCGTCACACCATCTAAACCATTTACGATTAAACGCATACTATGAACGCATGTCTGTAGTAAAATGTGTACAAGATAGCCCAGAGAAGTAATTAACATGTCGCATCATCTAAATCACTAGTAAATGCGTTTTCTAGTTTGTACATGAATATTTATTTTCTTGATTTAGCCATAGCTTTCAAATGAGAAAGATTTTTGTCTTCAAATTTTGCATGGTTGTAGAATATCACCTCCCCTACGTATGTGTGTTTTTTTTTAGAATTTTTGAAAACATACATCTAGTTTTTATAGATTTTATATTTTACAGAGGATATAATACATTTTACTATCCTGAAAATAACATATTACTCGCTATTATACAAGATGTTACTATATCCCGTGTAAATCATCCTTATCGTATAAAATACATGAAAATCATATATACAAATTTTTAGAAATTATCATAAGTAGGCGATGTGATATTCTGTAACTATGCAAAATTTGAAGATAAAAATCATTCTCATTTGAAAGTTATGGCTAAATAAAATAAATGAAAATTCACGTACAAACTAAAAGAGCATTTATTAGTCATTTACTAGTTAGGTTACCACACACACACACACACACTTATTTGCTTCATTTTTTTTCTTTTTAGTATATATTTATAATATAGGCATATTAACAAAAAAAATACTCTAGAATATAACTATATATAATATATTATCCTATTAGTAAACTTGTCTTTATTCATAGATTTGTAATAATCGAGAAATAAACTTTGCGTAATTATTTCACAAGCAATTCAAATAGTATTCACCTAATTGATGAGAGCACAACTCAACCAAGGAGGCTTCGATTAGAACTCAACTATGCTAATAGAAAATTATGCTAATAAAATTAGAAATTAAGCGAGGAAGACATATTTGTCAAATGTTCCAACTCGATCTGTTGGGCATGTCTTTCCAAAGATATTAGATGAAAAAACATGGAGATCCTTTCGAGAATAATAATTTAATAAGTTTGATTGATTAGATATAGCGTGAAAAAGGATGCCACATATTATTTCTATTGTTTTCTTTTCAAGAAATTGTTACAAACCAACACATATGGGAATGATATATTTATAAAAAGATGGGTCCTCTTGTTGAAAGACAGCTTTATATGCTTTTAATAAACATGTTGATGGTCCAAATAATTTTCACACCGAGTGAGAGATATTTACAAGCATGGATGATAATAAAATTATAAAACACTTTCAAGACATAAAAATTCGTAGATTGAATTTGCCTCTTGATTCAAGGTAGCGTCCTAGTGGTATATTTCCTTTTATTTTGGATGTTAATAATTATTATAACTTACTATTGTATCACTAATTTTACAAATTTGGATATACAGATTGTTTTGGAACTCCTAGGCACAAGACCGAGTGACCAACCGATCACCCGACGTCTACCGGCCGTTTTCTCGATCTCTTTTTGTGCATTGGTTTCATGTGTATCTTTACTTTTTAAAAGGTTCTAGTAACGATGAATGATGTGTTCTTCGACTTCTCAACCTTCACTATTTCTCTTTAAATATCTTTTCCATCATTTAAAAAAATCTTAACAAAAAAACTAAAAAATTACTCTAGAAAAAAAACAAATTGACTACTAAAAAATATAATACTTGTCCTAGCAATCTCCCTTCATAGTGTACAGCATAGATGCAATACACAAACAACGGTGGCAAATCCAATAGCATGGTGTACGCCAAGCTCGACAGCACAGGCATGATGTGGACCATGACAAAGCTCAACCAAGCACTATGACGGAGTCGAGAGAATGACGCACGCTAAGTCTAACAACAATAGGTTAGCATGTTGACTTTTATCCGTAGCAAAGCATGTGTATTCGGCTAGTTATCCAAATATATACTGCATTCTTGGTGCTCAGTGTTAAGCAGTATACCAAACTACCATCTACCTACGTGCCGTGTCCTGCATCTACGCATTTTCATCTCTTTTTGGTGCATCGCTAGGCCATGGCATTGGCAACGGCCGCGTTGGTGGTGGTTTGTATGGTTCAACGCTGCTTGATCATGCGGGTACTTTTTTGCCGGTGATTTTAAATTTTAATGCTGATTCTTTGGGGGGTAAAAAGGTGAACTTCTATTCTAATTGCAAAGGACATCCGAACAGAAAAGAATTGAAACTTGAATTTGGCTTGAATCAAACCGGAAACCTACTGGAAATCTGGAATAGGATTTGTGGTATAATAATTGAATAAATCAAATTCAATCCCTGGGTTCCAAACGGGGAGTTGTGGCTTTCCATGTTTGTGACTGACGGTGGGCCTCGTAGGCTGGTAGCTGGGTGTGTCGGCGATCACAAGGTCAGCCCAAGAAAACGGGAGCAGGTACGTACTGTTACATATTAAGGCGGCAGGTTACCGTACATGTGTGTGGTGTTGACTGGTTGCGTTTGTACGTGGCCATGAAAAGGACAGATCAGCAGCTAGCCACCTACTCACTAACACTTGGGGGCATAAAGCTCCGGCGGTACTAGCTTCCACGTATTGAGAAACATCTATTGACACGCATTATTCAGTATATTGAACAGTTGAGCTTCTTGACGCACGTCCGTATATACACCCTTAGCTACAAGCAGAATAAACAGCGAACTAATTCGGCTCGACTCGGCATTAGCTACAAGCAGAATAAACAGCGAACTAATTCGGCTCGACTCGGCTGACTCGATCAAATTCGTTAAGATAACGAGCTAGTTTGATTCGACTCATTATCTTAACGAGTTTAAATCTTAGCTCGGTTCAACTCGCTAAACTCGCGAGTTGGCTCGTTAAACTCGACATTGCTATATGAGAGGAGGATTGTTGTTGAGACTATACGGTATGTCATGTGTTATTATTCTCACCTCACATGTATACAACTATACTTGTCGATTTGGAAGACTCATTAAACTCGCGAGTGGGCTCGTTTAACTCGTTATAATTAGACAAACTCAAATAATGTAAAAAAACTTTTAAAAATATATAAAAATTAGAAAAAAAATGAAATAAAATTATAAAATGAGACAAAATAGTTGAAATTAAATAATGAGCTTTATTAATGTTTGGATGCCTCATTAAAAACTTTGCTAAGTAAAAACTCAACACGAGAAAATATTGGCAAAGAAAAAAGAGTACAGCTTATAGCTCAGTCATATAGAAAAAAAAGTGAAGATTACAATTATTCTTCCTGATCAAGATAAAAAATTTCAGACATCGCCATCAACTTAATATTTTATGTATTGTGTTGAGCTCATTATTTAGCTTGTTCCCAATCTTTCATAGTGATAAGTATTTCCACCATCTTACTTGTTAGATTTGTTCTTCTCTCCTCGATTATTCTTCTGGATAGACTGAAAGCAGACTCTGAAGAAATCGTGGAGACGGAAACTATTAAGACATCCCATGTTATTATTGAAAAAAATTTGATAATTGCCTAGAGGAGGGTGAATAGGCTATTTAAAATTTCAAAAGAAATTAATCGCAGCGGAAAAGTATCAGAGTTTCCGGTATAATATCGGAACTTCCGACTGGATCGGAACTTCCGGTATATTATCGGAATGTCCGATCAGTAATGAAATTCAAGAACAAGTAACAACGTATAGCAATCTACAATCTTCTTCTACTCTAGTTGAGTGCAAGAATGAGTAAACGATCTAGACTAGAGTAGCAACAATAGAGGAGTTCAAATAAAAAGATTATTCACAAGTAATTCAAGAGAAATCAAACTAAAGAGACAAGAGTTTGTTTCCCGGAGTTCAGATCCTTGAGGGGATCTTACGTTTCCGTTGAGGAGGCTCACAAAGAGCCGGGTCTCTTCCAACCCTTTCCTCCCAAACCTCGGTCACACTTGAAATTCGGTTTTACTCTTGATTTCTTCCCTTTCGAAGGCGAAATCGACCTTCACAAACTTCTCACGGCGTCCCACACTCTTCGGGAGCTCATGAGCGATGTCTAGCCGTCTAGGAGTCCTTCAACCTCCAAGGGTAACAATTGCAAAGTGGTGTGATTTTGGAGATGCTCTCTAATGTTCAGGATGAATGATTTCGCTTTTGTTCTAGCACTAGAACTCATTTCTATCTCTCACTCTCTAGATGATCACTAAGATCAAAAAGGAGGACTCAAGAATGCTTTAGATTGTGCTCTACTAGCTCACAAGTTCAGCCCAACAAAGTGTGTAACCTCTCAGAGGAGGTGGAGGTGGGTATTTATAGATTTGGGCAAAAACTAGCCATTATAACCGCACTCAGCCACACATCGGAACTTCCGATCCAACTAAGTTTCCAGAACTCAGTACCGTCTAACAGTCGAAAAACGATACATCGGAACTTCCGGTACAAAGATCAGAACTTCTGAAGTTTCTAGAGAAAACACTTTGAAAAACTTATTTCAACCAGTTTTCTAAGTCCACATCGGACTATCCGATAAAAATATCGGAACACCTGAAGTGTCCAGTTAGTACCCAAATTCGTTTTAACAAACATCGGAACATCCGATGCGAAATATCGGAATGTCCGACTTGCCCAGAGAGCACCTTTTAAGGTCTATACACGGATCGGAACATCCGATCCAAAAATCGGACTATCCAATGTGCATTAAGTGCTTCGGACACAAGCACAACTAAGCATCGGAATGTCTGAAAGTATCGGAACTTCTGAAGTGAGATCGGAATGTCCGACCTAAACTTCAAAAGGAATCATTCCAATGCAAGTGCAAGGACTTTGTGTCTCTCAAATAAACTAGCTATCATTCATCTGAGCATAGAGACTAACTCTAAATCAACTACAATGCATCCCTCTTAATAGTACGGCATTCCTATTACTCAAAAATGTAAAATACATACTCATGATGCCGTTTTTCTTACTCAATCCTTTTTGAGGGTATCCAATGTCTGTAGATAATCTCACTTTGGGACTTTTACCTGTTCACAAACTCATTGAACACATTAGTCCCTTTAATCGTTTGTCATTAATCATCCAAAACTTCTTTACGGGCCTAGATGCACTTTCAACTATGGGAAGTACCGGATATGTTAGCTTGCACTCATACCACCACTGCAAAATATTAAACTTTTCCTATTGTTGCTCTTGGTAGTTGGCAGTGTCGCTGTTGAGATAGGCAGCTAGCTCCCCACTACTTGGTGTTGTGTCTGTATTTGACGTTGTTGTAGTCGAACTCCTTGAGGTAGAGCCATTTGCACCCCATATATTTCCCCATGCAGTTTCTTTTTACCTGTTGTGGGTGCTGGTGGAGGTCACTGTAGGCAAATTTCACTAAACTTATTATCGTACTTAGCATAAACTTCAAATAAATTAGCACGAACATTTGAAAAATAAGTAGAATAATCAGTGCCTACCTCATCACTTAAAAGTAAGAGAACGTTACCAAATCCTCAAACTTTAGCTTTAGGTTCTAAAATAAATGAGAATGCATATAACATAGGAATTTCTTTTCAATATTTCAAAATTTTAATTTTCATAGCATAAATAGTTTCACACAAAATACTATCATTTTCGTGATTATTTAAGTGAGTAGCAATTTCTAGAATGTGATGCACAATTAAAGGAGAGATTGAGTAATAAACTCCAGATAAAGTACAAGTGGATTCATAAAAAAGTTCCAAAACTGACAAGTAATTAGCAATATACAAATGTTGATCTGTGAGTAGCGATTGACCACCCCAGGTACGATAATTCGTACTAATGAAAACAGAAATTGTGTCCATATAGGGTAGGAGTTCCTTAAGCATTAACAAAGAGAGTTTCAACTAACTGGCATATCTATCCCAAACTTACATGGACGTACACCCATTGCAAGACAATAGTTCTTATATGATGTTACTTGTGGATTAGAATTAGTTATGAAAGATATTGCAGTGCAAAAAGGTTCGATATACGGGTTTAACCTCTTTAAACCAGATTTAACTATAAGATTAATAATATAGCAAGCACAATGCTGATCTAACAAGAAAGATTCGGCGTACGTACTAAAAAGTGAAGTCAAAATGTTCATTGCAGAAGTGTTTGCTACAACATTATCTAATGTTATTGCAAAAAATTATCTGTGCGACCAAAATCTTCCACAACTTTTTCAATACAATCAGTAATATTCTCACCAGTGTGTGCTATGTCAATTAATTTAAATCCTACAATTCTCTTCTCTAGTTGCCGATCAGTGTTGACGAAATGAGCAACTACACTAAGGTAATCCACTTTAGTCCTATCACTCCATATGTTTGATGTCAAAGACACAGAAAAAGTACAAGTACTAAAGAGCTCTTCTAGCTTACAATGATAATTATTATAGTATTTAATTAGATACTCCCTCCAGTTTGATAATAGATGTCGTTTTGGACATCGACACGGTCTTCAAAACACAACTTTAACCGCTAATTTTTATTATAATATATTTATAAAACCCAATAAAATTACAATATTATGGAAGTACTTCTCGAGAGAAATCTACACATATAATTTTCATATATCCAATTTAAATATTTAAAAATATATCAATAGTTAAAGTTTTAGAAGTTTGACCATCACTATGTCCAAAACGACATCTATTATCAAACTGGAGGGAGTATCTAGTTGTTGTCTATCTAGAATTTACAGATAACCTAGGATTATGAGCGGTTCTACTATAGTTTTCAAATGATATTGACTCGCCAAAGTTTAAAGGTAGACCTTGAGAAGCGATTAAACGATAAAGAGATTCACAAACTACCACGGAATTATAGTCCCAGTGATATACAGTACCGTCAGGGTTGTACTGCAGCTGTGCCTATCTCATAGCCACTCCCGCTTTTTTCTACAACTCTCAACATATCTCTTCAAGTGCCCCGTTCCACCTGAAGATTTCACAGTTAATTTATGCTTACAATATTTGCAAACAACATACTTGTTCTGAACGTCATTTGATGTCTCGAAAATTTGGTTGAAATCTTCCTAGAGACCAAGACTCCCGATGCACTGCGTCTTGATCTTTGTGTCTTGTGCTTGTCGATGCAGTAGCACTTGTAAATCCTGAGGATGGTACAGGTGCTACAGTCTCCAGCTTGATAGGATGCAAGAAGCTCTTCGGTGAAATCCCGAAATCAAAAACTGGGAAAGATGAAAAATTCTCGTTCTCTATGAAGAAAACTGCAACAAATAATTACACTATTATTAATTTTATCTCATTGAAAATAATTAGAACACCAAAAAATTAAATCACTGCTCTTACCTTGATTTCTTGACAGAAGCCAGATGTCGTATTTCAAATTTTTGGACTTTTGGTAAAACTATTTTGAAAATTTTCAAATTATCAATAAGAGCAAGAGATCAAGATAATTTCTACAAAAGACTGCAGAGAAGAGATTGCAAGTTTGCTAATGAAAAAATGAGGGGGGGTGCTACCCTATTTATAAGAAAAAAAAATTAGAATTTTTTAAATTTTTTTGTATTTTTAAGCCTCGAACGGCTATAAATAACTGTTAAATAAACAGGTCTAAATAGATCGTGCCAGGCTATGCCGCCCGCGTGTCTAAATGAGCCGTGCTGTGCCAGCCCACGGTGTCAGGGTCTCGGCCCAAGCATGATCCGAGCACGCAAGAGCAGGGTTCAACTTTCTGAACGAAATTTCGCGAATTTCGTTCGTACCGCTCGCATGCGAAATGGAAAACCGGTTTGAATTTTGCTCAAATTCAAATTTAAATTCAAAAAAATTGAAAAAATTGAAAAAATTTATCCAAAATTTCTCCATAATTAGTATTAATAGCCTTATGACCTCTGATGTGAATATTATTTAAAAAAATGAAGTTTGAAGACGTTTTTGAGCCATTGAATTTATTTAGTAGCAATATTTGTTGAAGTATATTTAGTATAAATATTTGTTGAAGTATATTTAGTTGTCAAAATCTCCAGTTTACCTTGTTAACAATCAATATAGAATTATATGAGACCTCTAGTGATAAACCGTCTATCATTTTTTTCTATTATTTTGAGAAAGAGTCATATCATAACTAAATATTCAACATGAATACAAGTATTAAACAATCAACTGTAGTGCATAAAAAATAAATGAAAATACATTGTTACAGGATCTGCTACAGCTTACAAAAATCATAGTTGATCAAATAAGTGCAACATTTGAATCAGAATTTTAGATTACACCTCCACAACACACTGCATGTTTCAATATTTATTCAATTATATTTAGTAGCAATATTTGTTGAAGTAATTCTTCAAATATTATTTTTGGCCTTTAATGGCCTTTTCCAAATTTTACAACATTTTTTTTACAATTTTTCCATATTGTGAAATCATGTGATGAAAAATTGGCTTAATGATGAATTTGGTATTGCAAAGTGGTTGTTCTCATGGCATGTGTGGTGCATGTGCATGTGCTGTTTCAGATGATTATTTGATATGCTTGTCATAGCATGGTAATTGTTTTGCTTGATGCAATGCGCTCGTGTGAGTGGTTGCATGGATTGATCTTGAGTCAAGTCGTGGACTTGTGCTCGTACACGGTTGTGTGTTTGTTCATGTGCAGGTGTTGCTTGACGTCGAACGTGGTCGGTGACGGGACCGGAACTAGGTTCATGGAGGAACTGAGGTTCGGGACTAGGTTCAGGGAGGAATTGAGGTCTTGGTGGTCGAGGATGTCATGCGGGGCGTTCGGACTAGAGAACGGTGCATGTGGTTGCTAGTGAGTCACGTGAGTACGGCAGGTGGGCCGTACGCGTGCAGTTGTATTCGTTTTGAGATAGTTTGCATGTATTGGACCATGTTGGGCCAAGTGGATATGCATGCGAACTCTTCTAGGGTTTTCTTATAAATAGGGGGAGGTGTCCCCCGTTTATTGTGTTGAGAGGATTAGGGTTTGTACTCTTTTGTTTTGGAGTACTGTAACCAGAATAGACAAAAAGAAATAAAAATTAGTTTCTTCGTGAGCCGTACAAAAATAGAAAAAGTGCTGGCGGCGTGCGGCTGTTCATCTGCCCATCCTACACGCGTTCGCCGGCCGGTTGACTTTGCTTGCCCGTCTACATCGCGTATCGAGCGATCGAGGGAAGGTCGGCTGCATAGCCACGCAAGGGCGCGCTTGGAGGACGGCGTGTACTGGCCATCAGCTAGAAGGTAATCGTGTGGAGGCTTTGTGAGTACAAGCTAGATTTTGAGTTCCTCCCAGTTGACGAGATCAGATCAAAGAGTTTTCACGTGGAGGCCACCTGAAGCATAGTTTTGTTGCTGCATTTGAATTCTATAGATACATGCATTGCATCCATCAATCTCAAAAGAAGTACCGTGACAGACAACAGTAAACAATATTATTTTGATCCGTAATTCTATCCTGATGCATGTGTTAATTTTAGTTGTTTATTTAATTAGTTTTCCTTTATGGTTTTAGATCAATTGCACTAGATTGACTTATTGTTTCACAGTGATATTTTTGATTTGATCTATTCCAAACCTTTCTAGGGCATCAAGTTAGTGATCTAAAAAGTTTGGTTGGTTAATTCTTTATAGATTTTGTTTAATCACGAAATTAGGGTTTAATCTATTTTCGGTTTTATTGAAACAGTCAACTTGCGAAGCTTATAACTTTTGATCCGTGGATCCGATTGAGTTGATTCTTATTGGATTAGTTTCTAAATTGAATCTAGTTTCTACAGTAAAAATTTCACGTCAATCCGACGGTTGGATCTCTGGGAATTTGCGTTTTAGTGAACGTCTGTCAATCTATTTTTGCGTGAACCGAAGCAATTATTTGATTCCAAATTGGGGTGAATTTTTAGTAGATCAAAAATTTGATTTTCGCTTCCGCACAATCATTCACCCCCCCTCTGATTGCTATACTAGTATATATCGATCCTACAAGTGGTATCAGAACAAGGTTTTTCTAATTAGTCTTAACCGGTGATTAGAAACTGTAGCGATGGATAGGTATAAGACAAAACCTTGCGTTTTCGATGGTGTTGATTTTCAGTTTTGGAAAGCAAAGATGGAGGCGTTCATCCAGGCGCAGGGCTTCGCAATTTGGGAGAAGGTTTACAAGCCGTACGAAGTCCCTGGGAACGACAACGTCAACGACGCAAATCGCGCACATGTTGAAGCAAATAGCAAGGCGCGCAACTTGATCATCCAAGGTTTGGGACGCAGCGATTTTGATCGAGTGGTTCATCTTCGATCCGCATATGAGGTATGGAAATCTCTTTGTGATTACCATGAGGGTTCTAACACTGTCAAAGAGGTTCGCGAAGATATTTACAAAAAGGAATACATGCGTTTTGAGATGAAACCTAGTGAATCTGTAGATGATTTCTTTGCACGTTTCAATAAAATTCTTAGCAATCTACGTGCTGTTGGAGTTAGCTACACTGATGCTGAAAATGCTCGACAATTGCTTAGTGCTTTGGACATGTCGGTGTGGGAGATGAAAGTAACATCTATACAAGAATCTACTACCATGAGCACACTCACATTAGATGTTCTTTACTCTAAACTGAAGACTCATGAGTTGGATGTTTTTGCTAGGAAGAATGGACATAAATCAATTGCTTTATCCTCTCAAACTAGCATGTCTCCTAACAATACTTCTTCAAGTTTTGCTTTATCTTTCTTATCTTCACTAACCGATGAACAGATTGAGCAATTTCCAGAAGAAGAATTGTCACTACTCTCTTCTCGATTTAACAAAGCTTTGCAGAATGTGAGAATGAAGAAGAGAGGTGGTGGTGGTCCTCCAAGATGCTATGAGTGTGGTGACCTCAACCATATTCGCACACATTGTCCTAAACTTGCAGGTAAAGCATCATGGGAGGAGAAGGACAACAGAAAAGAGAAGAAAAAGTTTCCTTCATTTGATAGAAAGAAAAAGAGCTTCATCAATCGCAAGGTGGTTCACCGAGTCCTTTCCGCTCTTGAACAAGTCAATTTGAGCGATGTGGATTCGGAGAGCAGCGAGGACGATGCAACTCCAAGCAAGCATGAGTTGGCGGGATTGTGTCTCATGGCCAAAAGCAAATGACAGCTTCACCGAGGACGATCACGACAGCGACTTCAATGAGGTAGATCCTTCCTATGATGAATTAGCTATTGCTGTTGCTCGACTTGGTAAATTGCTTGATAAACGTGATAAGAAAATTAAGAAACATGATTTTATTGTTGAATCATTGAATGCTGAAATTGCTAGACTTAAGACTTTGATTCCTGATGATGATACTTGCAAATCATGTGACTTAATTTATAATGAGCTCACCTTGCTTAGAAAAGAACATGCCTTCCTGTTACATCTAAATGAGAAAAATGAGAAACATGTTAAAGATGCTAGCTGTTCCACTGATAATTTGCATGATTCAACTACTTGTTCTAAATGCTCAACTCTTGAATTGAAATTGAAAAATGCAAATGCTAGAGTTTCTCAATTGACTGATGATATGCTTACATGAGGTTCTTTCATGCTCAACTTGTCGCAAGCAAAAAAGAAAAAGTGAACGTTCTCTGTAATAACTGTTTAACTCTTTCTCAAAAGGTTGATTACTTAGAAAAGTCATTAGAACGTTTCACTAAAGGAAAGAAAAACCTAAACATGATTTTGGATCAATCAAAAGTCAGCACTCATAATAAAGGTTTAGGTTTTGATTCTTATGCTCATCATAAATCACAAGCTCCCACTGTTGTTAAAGCACTTGAAGGAGGAAAATTTGAAATTGACAATGAGCCTAAGAAAACAGTCTTTAAGTCTGCTGGAGTGTTATCTTCTACTATGATGAATGCAAATGTTGCTTCTACTTCTAAAGCCAAACATCCTGTTAAGTATACTTGCACTCATTGTGGTAGATATGGACATTTAGTAGACTTTTGCTTTAGACTAGCCAAACAACAAAAGAAAGATAGAGCTAAGGCTAGGTCTAATTTCAGACAGGCACGCTTTGTTTCTCATTATGTGCCTAGGGTGATGCAAACACCTTTTGTTGCTAAGAACACGAGAAAAGACAAATCTGTTTTTGTGCATAAGAATGCTCGTGTTGTGCCCTCTTGTTGTGTCGTGTGTCTCGATCTTTGGAGTCCTAAACATCTTATTTCTAACCCCAGTACCGAGACCTCGATATTTTCTGCTTCTATGTAGGCTTCTCACGCGAGGAAGGAGAACATATGGCTAGTGGATTTTGGATGCTCACGCCACATGTTCGGTGATAAGTTTTGGTTCTCCTTCACTCATGCATCTCGTGCTGAAAGTGTTATTTTTTAAAGATGCTTCTTCCATCTCTGTTTTCGCAAAAGGCACTAGTCCAAATGGTGCAGATACAGGTGCATATGTTCAGGGGGAGAGTATCTTTGTTCATGAAGATGGTGAGCCGGTTGATCAAAAGGACTATAGAAGCATGATAGGTTCACTTTTGTACCTCACTGCATCAAGACCGGATATTCAATTTGCTGTGTGCTTGTGTGCTCGGTTTGAAGCTTTCCCACATGCTTCACATCGACAAGCTGTCAAAAGGATTTTCAGGTATCTTCATGGAACTCAAGATTTTGGCATTTGGCTTCTGCTTCCTCATGCATTAGTTTGAGAGCTTTTTCTGATGCTGATTTTGGAGGATGTAGAATTGATAGAAAAATACATCTGGTTCATGCCACATCTTGGGTAGTTCTCTTTCTTGGGCATATTGAGATTAAATTTGACTTTCTCAGAGATCATGTAGAAAAAGGAAATATTGTGCTTTATCATGTGGATACTGAACATCAATTGGCAGATATTTTCACAAAACCTTTGTCCTCTTCATGTTTTGCTTTTATTCGGGGAGAACTTGGGGTTGTTTCCCTAACATGCTTGTTTTGAGGGGGAGTTTGTGAAAATTTTGTGATTCTTTGTTTACACTTTCTTCTTTCTTTTTCTTAAATGAAAAAAATAAATAAGGAAAATGAAAAAGTATTGAGCATTATATTTGATACACATATATGATTTGAAGCCATGTCTATGCTACAAAGTCTTTGTAACTTCATCTTTATGCATATATGGTGTAGTTTATAACATGACTATTTAAATGGAATGAAAACTTGAATTAAATCTTGTCATGGTTGAACTTTCTTTACTATCTTGATCCTGCTTAAAAAGATGCTCAATGTGAAAGTTTTCAAAGTTAAAGAGCTAAAAGCTCAAAAAGTGATTTTTTTTATAGATGCAAGATTAAGGTTATGCACTGTCGCACTTCCTCTTTACGAGACTGCTTATCATTGCATTTTGATATGAACTTGGAAGAGGTTGTGTATGACCGAAACCATGAAACCTTAAGCTCATTGCTTGGCATGGTTGAAAAGTAAGGCTGATGGTGCATATAATTTCTTGCAATTTTATATTTTGTTGCAATCAATAAATAAATCAACTTTTCAAGCACCAAAGAAGTGCACAAAAATTCAATGTTTTTAGGTTTTGAGATAGTTGAGAAAGGGAGATCATGCCATGCAAAAAATCATTAATAGTACTTGATTTCTAGTTGTGCTTACTCTACATTGTTTATGTGTAGATTTGAGGGTGCAAGCACTTTTGATAGCATGACTTGGAGGATGTTACATTTGTGGATAATTTATAATGCTCATTACATAAAAAAAATGGCAAAATAAAAACAAACAAAAAGATTTTATTCTCTCTTTTGTATTCTTGATGAATCCATTGTCAAAGGGGGAGAATTTTGGGCACATTGCACATTCACACACATATTTTTCTTCTTAGGGGGAGATTTTTCTTATTTTCACCTAAGGGGAGTTTTTTCACTTTGCATATTTGTCAAAGGGGGAGATTTTGTGTTTTTCACTTTGACTTTTGATTTTAACCTTTTTATTTCAAAAACTTTTGTTGTGAGGTGAATGCTAATGTTCAGTTCTAAGTGGTGTTGCCAATGTTTTCATCAAGGGGGAGATTGTGAAATCATGTGATGAAAAATTGGCTTAATGATGAATTTGGTATTGCAAAGTGGTTGTTCTCATGGCATGTGTGGTGCATGTGCATGTGCTGTTTCAGATGATTATTTGATATGCTTGTCATAGCATGGTAATTGTTTTGCTTGATGCAATGCGCTCGTGTGAGTGGTTGCATGGATTGATCTTGAGTCAAGTCGTGGACTTGTGCTCGTACACGGTTGTGTGTTTGTTCATGTGCAGGTGTTGCTTGAGGTCGAACGTGGTCGGTGACGGGACCGGAACTAGGTTCATGGAGGAACTGAGGTTCGGGACTAGGTTCAGAGAGGAATTGAGGTCTTGGTGGTCGAGGATGTCATGTGGGGCGTTCGGACTAGAGAACAGTGCATGTGGTTGCTAGTGAGTCACGTGAGTACGGCAGGTGGGCCGTACGCGTGCAGTTGTATTCGTTTTGAGATAGTTTGCATGTATTGGACCATGTTGGGCCAAGTGGATATGCATGCGAACTCTTCTAGGGTTTTCTTATAAATAGGGGGAGGTGTCCCCCGTTTATTGTGTTGAGAGGATTAGGGTTTGTACTCTTTTGTTTTGGAGTACTGTAACCAGAATAGACAAAAAGAAATAAAAATTAGTTTCTTCGTGAGCCGTACAAAAATAGAAAAAGTGCTGGCGGCGTGCGGCTGTTCATCTGCCCGTCCTACACGCGTTCGCCGGCCGGTTGACTTTGCTTGCCCGTCTACATCGCGTATCGAGCGATCGAGGGAAGGTCGGCTGCATAGCCACGCAAGGGCGCGCTTGGAGGACGGCGTGTACTGGCCATCAGCTAGAAGGTAATCGTGTGGAGGCCGGCTGTGAGTACAAGCTAGATTTTGAGTTCCTCCCAGTTGACGAGATCAGATCAAAGAGTTTTCACGTGGAGGCCACCTGAAGCATAGTTTTGTTGCTGCATTTGAATTCTATAGATACATGCATTGCATCCATCAATCTCAAAAGAAGTACCGTGACAGACAACAGTAAACAATATTATTTTGATCCGTAATTCTATCCTGATGCATGTGTTAATTTTAGTTGTTTATTTAATTAGTTTTCCTTTATGGTTTTAGATCAATTGCACTAGATTGACTTATTGTTTCACAGTGATATTTTTGATTTGATCTATTCCAAACCTTTCCAGTGCATCAAGTTAGTGATCTAAAAAGTTTGGTTGGTTAATTCTTTATAGATTTTGTTTAATCACGAAATTAGGGTTTAATCTATTTTCGGTTTTATTGAAACAGTCAACTTGCGAAGCTTATAACTTTTGATCTGTGGATCCGATTGAGTTGATTCTTGTTGGGTTAGTTTTTAAATTGAATCTAGTTTCTACAGTAAAAATTTCAAGTCAATCCGACGGTTGGATCTCTGGGAATTTGCGTTTTAGTGAATGTCTGTCAATCTGTTTTTGCGTGAACCGAAGCAATTATTTGATTCCAAATTGGGGTGAATTTTTAGTAGATCAAAAATTTGATTTTCGCTTCCGCACAATCATTCACCCCCCCTCTGATTGCTATACTAGTATATATCGATCCTACACATATTTTTTCTTTATTTCCCCCATTTTTCCAACCCAGCGGTTTTCGAGTCTTTTCGAGCGAATTTCGAGCCTTTTCGAGCGAATTTCGAGCCGTTTCGAACGAATTTCGCTTGGAGATTTTGAGACTTTTCGACTAGATTTCAAATTCATTTGACTTTCGAACCAAGCGGTTTTTCGCAAATTTCGATTCGAATTTCGCGAATTTCGATACCGCCCGGATGTCGAAATTTAGCTTCAAAACGGAAAGTGAAACCCTGCGCAAGAGTACCGGTTCAATCCGCTTACCATCAGGTCATATCGTGCCTAGCTGTGCCAACGGTGGTAGACCACGGCCGGCCCGCTAGGCACGGCCATTAGGCCATCTCTGGCGCAAATGCATGTGCACCGTCATGTCCTCACACAAGAGTATGAGGAGACGTTTGCAGTTTGCTGCATACGTAATTGCTTTCCTTAATTTGGACATCCTCGTTCAATTGGGCCGACAGCGGTGATGTCAGCCCACGTTCAATTGGGCCGTATTCAAGGCCTCAAAATAGCTCTAAGCATTAATTAAGCTAAGTATTAATCTTGGTTAGACTCCGTTGAGCTATCCGTTGTTGATTCTCTCTCAAAATGAAAGAGAGGTAAGAGTTCCCCGATGACGACTGGTCTGATTGCACGGTTCTGCCATGGATGATGCTCTTGCCATCTGTAGAACTGTAGTGCAGCTCATAACTATACATATGCACTCCCCCTCTATCGTGTGGACAGTCGGATACCCGGATTGAGATGCTACCATCGTCATGCTTTCTACAATAACCGGACAATAATGCGTCTGTCCACGGCTTCATATTGAAAATCATGTGAAGATTTACATCGCAGAAAACTAGGACTGCAATCTGGAGATCATGATATAATCGCTACACAGCTGTCCCAGTGCCCATGCCAACCAAACATAGAAAACCTGTGAGAAAAATATGGGGAAAAGTTTGGAGTTTGGAGAGCAACTTCACCTTCGAGCGTTCGACAGCGTAACTAGCCACACGAACTGAAAAAATCCAGATAAAGCAAACACCTTTTTTCCAGATTCTTCTCCGTCAGTTTGCTCAGTGCAGCACTTCCAGGTTAAGCAAGATCAAAAGATCGATGAAACATCAGCGAAAGCAACACGCCAACACATATCAAGTCGACGGTGCTCGCAAAAGGTTAAAGAGAGAGGAGAGAAACAAACTGCACCAGGTTGCATGTTGATCTCTGCCATTACGTTCTGCCGACGAAATTATGCTCCGACCTTCATGGAACTGAATAGAGTTGCCATCTTTTGCAAGTCAATCTTATCTTTGGGCAATTTCAGCTAATCCAGAGTGGTTTGCGAGCTCGGATCACTTCTTGCAGATGAATGGCACACGCCCATTGCTTTAATTTCCATCTCGATTGACATAGATATAACCTATAACCTACCGGGAAGGATGATACATCATAGCATGATAGAAATTGCCAAAGGATGATACATCATAGCATCGTAGCATCTCGATTGTACTGATGACTAGACTACAAGTAAGATCGCTTTGCAGGCGAACGAAGCGAGCTCGATCTCCTGCCCTGCCAACTACGAGACGGTTAAGCGACGGCAATCACCGGTTAGTTGGCGTACCGGCTACGTGCCAATTGCGACACAAGACAAATAATTGCAGTCTCCTCGATCCAACGATTCAGAGCTTCTGATGAGCTAGCCAAGAGAGTATAGGTGTGTAATTGACAAACAAAGGCTAACTGCCCAAGCTCATCTGCTCATGGACCCACTAACGCTGTGTTTTTTAAAAAGGAAAATCTGCGCTGTTACTTATTTTCGAGGAATTTTTTGGGTACTACTTGTTCGAGCAACTCAGCAACCATGTATAATCTTTTTTTTTTAATCTGCTTTGTATTGCTTGGGAATCTCATATTCTATTGTGTCTGTCCTGGCTATCTTTTCTCATCATGAGACCAGCTTGAGAGAATACCAGAGTTAAAGGTCAGGTGAAGAGCTCCTTTCCTCCAACTAATTGCTACTTTTATAAAAGTAAAGAAAATGGAATAAATGAGCTAATAAGAATATATAACTACGGGGAAAAGATAAAAAAAATGGAAGCAAAAGCACAAAAGTCCTGGTTCTCTTGTCACGTTTGATTAGGTTAGTCAAGGGCGTAGCCAATAGGGGGTTTGGGGTTTTATTGAGCTCGAACCCACCCTTATTGAGCTCGAGCCCACCCTCCGACCGTCACACCTTAAGTATCCTTTTTATTACTAGCGTTCTGTTTTTGACATAGCAATGATGAATGCACATGTACTCGAGTGCAGCTGGAGGAGAAAGAAACTTTGTTGGGTGATGAGCTACTTCCTGGACCATATGGCTTAGTGGGCCGCTACTTGTTGGAGGTCTAATTTGGCAATTGGTGGCTTCGCTTGCTGCTTGCACAACTGCACTAAATCCTAAACGTACACAAAGATCATAGATAGAGAGAAAGAGGACACAGCTTCACGGCTTTTCTTCGCGAGGACATAGCAGCTCATTGAGTCGGGAGCGCCTTACACACAATGTGAGGAGTTGGCGATTGCGAGGGCACAATGAGAATGTTGAGTGGATGTCGGGAGCTGGCGAGGGTGTAGGCGTGAGACAACAACGAGTGGGTAGGGAAGGCAATGTGGCATGAGTCGGCGAGTGTCTAACCAGCTGTGTGGTCTAACCACAAAAGCATAAGCAATGCGAGCTCCTTTTCTGATTTCTGATTTTTTTTTTTATCAATTATAACCATGTCAATATGCTAAACAGAGACAATAGCCGATTTGCTTGATTGATTGATGTTAACTTCTTCATAGATTTACAAAAGTTGGACAAGCGAATGTTGCACAAGTATTTCTTAAATAATGAAGTAATATTATTAAACTTTGAACCGGCGAGAACACAATATAAACTGCTTAATATATGAGAGGTGCTTCTATGCTTTTCTTTTTTAAAGTTGCACAAATATTAAAGCATGAATGAAAGGTAGATACTGATTATTTACCTTTTCGCTTGCTTCAAGATTCGTGCAACTTGTATTAGGAAGAAAAGCATAGAAGCACTGCTCTATATATATTTATCTCAATTTAGTCTAATTCTTTTGAGTTCACCCTCTATTTTTATTTTGGCATTGTCAATGTGTCTAATCATCTGGTGTACGTGATCTTTGATGCAGTCCATTTCACAAGAAGAAACAAATTAATTACTCGATTTGTTGCGCATAAGAATGTGGTGGTTGTCGCCATGTTTGGATGGGCTAAAACTAATTGTTAGCTGGCTAATGGCTAGAGCTAATTGTTAGTCAGCTAATAATTAGTCCATCTAAAATTAGTCCATGGCTGTTTGGATACATGACTAATGGTTGGGCTAATTTCTTAGAAAAGTCATGTCTGCCCCCTCATAATGGGTGAGGAAATGAGGATAAGGCCAGCGCGAGGGTATTTCAGACTTTTCTCAGCGTGTTACATGCTATTAGCCCAAATTAGCTCCTCCCCACCAGCTAACACTACTACAGAACCGGTCATCACAAGCGGTTCGTAACCGCTTTCAGAAGCGGTTTTAGAACCGCTGGTAAGCAACCGGGAGTGATACCCTTCGGGGTATCACAAGCGGTTCGGACAACCGCTTGTGGTGAGACACCACAAGCGGTTCGAAAGGCGTCCAGGAAGGCTCGGGAGCGCCACGTGGAGATATTCACAAGCGGTTTGTGTTATAAACCGCTTGTGAAGATTTCCTCTCCACAAGCGGTTCGTATTACAAACCGCTGTGGAGGTGCTCTCTCCACAAGCGGTTCGTATTACAAACCGCTTTGTGAGGAGTGCTCTCTCCACAAGCGGTTGGAGATAATAACCGCTTGTGGAGAGGCATTGTATATTATATATTCAATATATAATATGTTTTTAGTAGGGTATCAATATGTATGGATTTTGACATTAAAAATACATAGAAATATTTGGTTTTTGTATACAATTAAATATATATTACTCATACGTACTCATTGAAATAATCACGTATCATTTACGTAAAAGTACGAACTTAATAGACTAAAAGATGGATAGGTTTGATGGACAAGACATGAAATAATGAGCACTTTTACAAGTTTGATTTACACATAAGCAACTTTTACAAGTTTGAAAGAATAAAAGGGTGAATCTCGAGTGATTTAATTCTTGCGTGCATCATTTGTTTACGCCCTTGGTCGACGTTGATGTCGAGATCACCTGTCCTTATAGAAGGACAATCTCTCCAACCCGGTGTGTGGAACTCGCCGTGAGGGGATACAATCTCGCCAACAATAAAGCCAATGAGTTGTTCTTGAAGTGCTTCAACCCGGTGCGGCGGGATCACATCTTGCACATCGATGTTGGTGACAAAGAACGAAATTAATAAATCTTTGAGCATGTAATTAAAGTGTAAGTATTAATTGATATGTGCACTCACCTCGTTGTCGCTATGGGCACATCGCCGTGGGTAATATTTTGCATGTAGTGGCACACATAATAGCCACATAAGTTGTTTCCATCACTGCTTTTAATACTCGAGTGCTTATTTGGACAATGAATTCATTCTCGAATTGTCCTTGTTGCTTCTTGCGAAACCTTGCGAATGCCTGTGTGACGCGTTATTATGAATAGCAATTATCAGACTTGGAATTAGCAAGGTATTTCAATATAAGAAGGAAACAATTGTATATATATTTGCTATAAACCTGTTTAGGACATCAATGATATACTGATATTGTTCCACCGGTCCCCTTTTTGAGTCTTGAACAATGATCTTGCTACTATCAAGCTTGATGACCAAAAGGATCCAGTGATACCTGGTCATATATTGCGACATATATATAACTAGCTAGCAGTATTATCAATGCCTTGGAAAAGAAAAGTTTATTAATGCGTTATGAGAACACGTAAATATACGTACATGAAGTTGAAGGGCAGAAGTATGTATGGTTTGTAGTGTTGTCCCATGAATGCATCTAGAACGTAATCCTCAAGAGCTTTAGCGCTGTATCGAAATACGATCTCATTGACAATTTCCGGGTCGAGGAAGCCCACGTTGAATATGTTCTGTTTTCTACATCGTTGTATCTCCATTCTACGTAGAAATGTATAAGTTATTAGAGTTGCACTTCTATGGTACAAGGAAGTAAATGGTAAAGTTATGACCTTGATACTTACAGGCACCAAAGGCTCATGAGAGACTCGTTGATTGAGTCGCTATGGTAGATTTTGTATATGTCTTCGAATTCGAGCCATATGGTGTTGTCCCCACGATAGAAATCTTCTTGTCTGTCCCGGAGGGGGATCATTTTTCTTTGTTGAGCAGACTCTATCATGTACCATTCATGAAATTGTCGCATCTTGGTTGGCAGGTCCTTTATCTTATTTGGATCAATTAACTCCGGCCAAGCTTATATTGCCATCGACTTACGCCATTGGGAGAACATCGATCCTAGAGCCAAGCAGCCTACGGAAGTGAGTCCTGCCTCCTTCATAAATCTCTCAAGGTTCTCTGATCTTGCCGCACTGATCTTGATCTCTCTTACGCTTTGCCGCCGCCGCGACCCGTTTACTCTTCCGTAGCCTTTATTATTGGTACGCTCATAGTTGGGCAAGACAGGAGTGGCATTGCACGACAGTCAAAAGTGTTCCATCACTTTTGGATCAACTTGTACGCTTGGGTCACCGACTTCTTTGGTGCGAAGTGTGCAGCCACTTCTTCGGTGACGATCGCGTAATTCTCCTCGTCGGTCCTATCATATGCCCTCTTTGGAGGTTCCTTTACCCTTTTGACCGGCTGGACTGTGCCTTCGTGGGAGCGGTGGAGTAGTATGTCTCTTGAGCTTCTTCCTCGGAGGAGATGGTGGAGGTGTCGGTTGTCGTTGTGGAGGAGGCGTCTGCTCGTTGTGGAGGAGGCGTCATGTTGTGGAGGAGGAGGAGTCGGTTGTCGTTGTGGAGGAGGCGACGCTGAAGGAGGCGTCGGTTGTCGAGGAGGCGTGGGTTGTCGTTGTGGAGGAGACGAAGCTTCCCTGATGGCGGCTCGAGATGACACCTCCACGCCATCCGGAAATATGATCAACCTTTTTCGCCAGAGGATGATATTGTGGAGGGCCTGTCCAAGCTTGGTAACGCTGTCGCATCCAAAGCAATATCGAGTACTAGTTCTTCAAATCCGCCAAAGACCTCCTCCATCGCGACCTTCGAGTAACCCATGGGTATTGTGTTGCGGTGGAAGGTCCGCCCGGTGACACCGGCAATGCCATGCCGTAAGCCACCCCGATGGAGAGGTTGCGCGCATCGATGTGTAGCTCACATCGGCGGCGAACCCTTATGTCATCAACGGGATAATGGGCTTGCAAGTCTTCGTCCCCTTGAGGGGCCCGGTGGACGCCAAGAATGCCCGCCGCTACCGACGGCTGATCATGGCGTCCGGTGATTGATTGGACCTGGCTGATCCCGAAAGGTTACCGAGAGCTACCGCACTTGTTGCGCAACTTGTTGCGCCACTAGATCTCCAATGCTAGCCTGGGTTGCTCTAAGCTCCCGTTCCAATTGAGCCATTTTATTTGCTTCTCTTGTTTTGGTTCTCTGGTGGCTCCTGTACGAAAGAGTATCCTTCACAAAACCGTACTTCCATGGCGTCTTGCCAAAACCTCGTGTCCGTCCCGGGTGCTCAGGGGTTTGGAGGGCATGTGTTAGCTCGTCGTTCTCCCTGTCTACCACAAAAGAGCCTGACTGAGACTGCTCGACGGCTTGTACAATTCTTTGGCCAACATCTTGTACATTTGGTAGCATCACCAAACTGCCATCATCTGCAAGGCTCCCCCCGTGACCCATGAACCAATTGCGCAGGCGCTCTTCCCACAAAGCAGTAACCGGTGTGACTTCCTTGGCCAATAATTCTTCTTCTTTCTTGTCCCATTTCTGATGACCTTGAGGTAACCACCGTGCCGAGATGGTGGTGGTACTTCTTCTTCTGTGCATTGATCTTATTCTTCTGACTTGCAGCCTGGCCTTCAGCTGACATCTTGTACTCCTCGAATGCTTCCCAGTGATCGGCCAGATAAGGAAATTGGTTGAAGTCAGGTCTTTCTCCCTTCTGCACGTACTTTTGTCGAGAGCCGACTTCCATGACTGAAATGAGAGTGCCATCTTCTTCAACGTATAATTCTTGGCCTTGTCTCCAAACCCTTGAGGAAATGTGAAATTTTCCAGAATATCTTGCCAGAGGAGGTCCTTGGTAGCTTGAGGAACTTCAGCCCATTTCTTGATGCTAATTGGGACGTGATCTCTTACGTGGTAACCACAGCGTTGTTGAACGGCCCAAGCTGGCCGAAAGAGGGGCAATCGGCTTCCCATCGTTGTCAATTTCGGTAAACACATGCTTTGTGGACGGCTTCTTGTTAGGTCCCCGATTCTTGGATTGGTTGCTCGATGTAACAGGCTTTAAATAAACAAATATATATATAACATGTCAGGGTGTATTCTAATAATGAATTGCGATTAATTAACATGCCCACAGGAATTATTTTCTTCGACCATACCTCGTGTTAACGGTGTCCACATTCTCGCGGAACCAGTGTTACCGCCACAGCCGCAGGATAACCTTCATAGCTCGGCGATGGAGTCTAACAGGAACTGTTCTTCCTCGTCGAAATTAGGGTCACCACGTGTTGGTTGTGCCATCTATAAATGTTGATATAATGTAAACTTAAATTCGAAAACATCTATAACAACATATATATAGGTAAACATATACCAACATGAGGAGGAAAGGGGACGTCGGTGAAAGAACTGAGCTAACGAGCCGAGCCGATCCATACACCATAGTTTAATTTAACATAGTTTAATTTAATATCATTTTATTTTTGGAATTGAGCTAACGAGCCGAGCCGAGCCGAGACGTCATTTTTAAAATTAACATAGTTTAATTTAATATCATTTTATTTTTGGAATTGAGCTAACGAGCCGAGCCGATCTTGCGCAAAATTCAATTTCAATATATATATGGTATTGAGCTAACGAGCCGATCTACCGCAAAATGTGCTTTATTTTTGGAATTGAGCTAACGAGCCAAGCCGAGCCGAGACGTCATTTTTAAAATTAACATAGTTTAATTTAATATCATTTTATTTTTGGAATTGAGCTAACGAGCCGAGCCGATCTAGTGCAAAATTCAATTTCAATATATATATGGTATTGAGCTAACGAGCCGATCTACCGCAAAATGTGCTTTATTTTTGGAATTGAGCTAACGAGCCAAGCCGATCCATACACCATCACCAACAACATACACACATATATATATACAATGTCTCTCAATATATATACACAATACCAAATACCATACACCATCACCAACAACATACACACACACACACATATATATATATATATATGCAATGTCTCTCAATATATATACACAATACCAAATACCAACATACCAAATACCATACACCATCACCAACAACATACACACACACACACACACACACACACATATATATATATATACACACAATGTCTCTCAATATATATACACAATTAATACCAAATACCAACATACCAAATACCATACCAACAATACCAACATACCAACATACCAACAATACCAACATACCAACATACCAAATACCAACAATACCAACATACCAACATACCAAATACCATACATACCAATTAATACCAACATACCAAATACAATGTCTCTCACCAAATACCATACATACCAACATACTAACATACCAACATACCAACATACCAAATACCAACAATACCAACATACCAACATACCAACATACCAAATACCAACAATACCAACAATACCAACATACCAACATACCAAATACCAACAATACCAACATACCAACATACCAAATACCAACAATACCAACAATACCAACATACCAACATACCAAATACCAACAATACCAACATACCAACATACCAAATACATATATGAGCATAATTAACAACATACATACCAACATATCAATAATACATATATGAAAATGCCTTGTGGACATTTCATCGAACACCTTATGGGCGCATCAGAATAGAGGAGGTGGGGGGTACACACAGCTATACCTACCTCCTCCGGTGGGGTGGCGCAGGCGTCGGCTGGTGGCGGAGGGCGAGGTCGGCCGTGGTATGAGGGCGGCGGAGGCGCGGTGCACAGAGCAGGCGAGCACGGCGTGAGCTGCAGGGCGCGCGGGACTTAGGAAAATTTGGAGGTTTGACGAAGGGAGAGAGCGCGAGCGTGTATAAAGGCAGCCACCTCTACAAGCGGTTCTTAATACAAACCGCTTGTAAACGTGAGATCTACAAGCGGTTCTTAATACAAACCGCTTCTAAACTGTTCTACAAGCGGTTCGTAATACAAACCGCTTGTAAAGAGAGATCTCTACAAGCGGTTCTAATTAATAACCGCTTGTAAAGAGAGATCTCTACAAGTGGTTCTAATTAATAACCGCTTGTAGAAGCTCTCTCTACAAGCGGTTATTAATTGGAACCGCTTGTAGAGATATCTCTACAAGCGGTTATTAATACAAACCGCTTGTAGAAGCCATCTCACCGGTTATTATTGGAACCGATACATACTACTTAAAAGAGTGTGTTGCCTATTACGGTTAACAAGAACTCTCCTCTCCCCTGGCTAGCGGGCGCTTGAGTGCTGGCTCGAGGTCGCCTGCTCGAGCTCCACTCGCTCCCGCCTACCATTCTTTTTTCTTTTAAACCTTTTTTTTTTGTACTTTCTTTACCTTTCATTTTTCTTACTTTCTTTACCTTTTTTTTTTACTTTCTTTACCTTTCTTTTTTTACTTTCTTTACCTTTATTTTTTGTTGATATTCTTCATTTATATTCTTTTTTTTAGTTTCTTTACCTTTCTTTTTTTTTTACTTTCTTTATTCTTTATTCCATAAGGTTTATTTCTTTATTGTTTTTGTTTATATTCTTCATTTGTTAAACCTTTCTCTTTTTTTACTTTCTTTACCTTTCTTTTTTTTATTTTCTTTATTTCTTTATTGTTTTTTGTTTATATTCTTCATTTGTTAAACCTTTCTATTTTTTTTTACTTTCTTTACCTTTCTTTTTTGTTTACTTCTTGAGGTTTATATTTTTTATTTATTTATTGTTTATTCCACAAGGGGGACTTCGACCCTGCCAGTAAACTACCTGCGTGACGCCTGCTTTCATGAGGTTTATTTCAAATAAACACGCATAAAGATAAGACACGTCTAAAAATGATCACAAAAGTTCAAATAAATAAGTTCATAAGTAATACTACATTTTAAGTAGTACCATACTATGTCTTTACAAGTCTTCCTTCGTTATGATCGTGACGTATGTAAGCATCCGTGTCTGTGTCATTCAGGAGGCTTATGTCAACATCCACCGCAAAGGAGGGAGCTCGTCGAATCGACTATAGTCTTCCTCATCTGTGACGTCCTCAACTCCAACAATCCTTCGCTTTGCCTTGAGAACCACGTGTCGCTTTGGCTTATTGTTATTATTATCTTTCGCTTCTTAGGCTTGCTTGACATGTCTATTACATAGAAGACCTGTCTCACATCATTTGCAAGGACGAACGGTTCACGCCTATAGCCGACTTGCGTGAGGTCAACGGTTGTCATGCCGTATTTGTCGACCTTTACGCCGCCTCAAGTCAGTTTGACCCATTGGCACTTAAATAGAGGGACCTTTAAAGGTCCATAGTCAAGCTCCCATATCTCTTCTATGAAACCATAATATGTGTCCACCTTTCCTTTGTTGTCTTCGGCATCTATACGGACACCTGCTACGATTGGTGCTCTTGTCATCCTGGATCTGGTGTAAAATGTGTAACCATTTATCTCGCACTTTGAATGTCACGATTTCACTAGAAGGTCCCCGTGCCAATCGTTGCAATTGTTCATTGTCCGACCCTTTGAAAAGGATATAGTTTTGTAACCAAGCGCCGAAAGAATCCATGTGCTTGGTGTTATCCAATCCTCGGACCTCCCAGGGAATTCACGGCAGAGAATACTCTTGTGCTCAACAACATACGGGCCACCAGTTGATTGTTTCAAAACCGTGAAATGTGCTTGCTTAAATGTAAGAAGATCATTGCATGCAATTGCTTTCCTTCCCTCTGTCCCTTTTCCCCGTAGCTTTGCCCTCATGGCGTGATATAGGGACGCCGATCGGATTTAGATCATTAATGTAATCCACACGAAATTCAATCACCTCCTCTGTCCCATAACCCTCGGCAATGCATCCTTCTGGACGAGAACGGTTACGAACATACTTCTTTAGCACACTCATGTACCTCTCGAAAGGGAACATGTTGTGCAGATACACGGGTCTGAGAATACCTATCTCTTTGACAAGGTGAACAGTGAGATGAACCATAATATCAAAGAACGCAGGAGGAAATATCATCTCAAGACAAACCACACTTTGTACCACGTCATCCTGCAGCTTACTTAGTTTATCTGGGTCGATGACCTTATGCCAAATCGCATTGAAAAAAGAACACAGCTTTGTGATTATCTCCCGTACCCACTCGGGAAGTATACCTCTTATAGCCACTGGGAGCAGCTGTGTCATCAACACAAGACGATCATGGGATTTCGGTGTACGATTTTATTCTCTTTCGTGTTTATGAGTCTCTTTACATTTGATGAGTATCCGGAAGGGACCTTCACACTATTCAGGCACTCTATCATGCTTTTTCTCTTCTTTGCTTAGAGTGTAGCTCGCAGGATGTAGGTAATGTTGTCCTTTTTCTCTCTTCCTGATGTAGGTCGCTCCTCGCCTCCAAGAGTTTAAGGTCCTTCCGAGCCTTGCAGTGTACCTTTTGATTGGCCATACATATCTATGTAGCCTAGCAGGTTCAAGCAAACATTCTTCGTGATGTGCATGAAGTCAAGTGAGTGACGAACCTCCAAGACTTCCCAATAAGGCAAGTCCCAAAATACTGACTTCTTCTTCCACATTGGCGCTCGACCATCCTCATTCTCGCATGTGTTTGCTTCAGGACCCTTTCCGAATACTACTTTCAGATTCTTTACCATAGCAAGTACATGTGGCCCAAGATTTATGATCGAGGCCTAGCACGAAGGTCTACTTGCCCGTTAAATTTCCTGCACTTCTTCCGCCATGGGTGACTCGTAGGAAGAAACCTACGGTGACCCATGTACACAACCTTTCGAGAGTTTTGCAGGTATATGTTGTCCGTTTCATCTAAGCATTAGACACAAGCTCTATATCCTTTGATAGTTTGGCCGGACAGGTTACAGAGAGCAGGCCAGTCATTGATTGCTACAAATAACAATGCACGTAGGGTGAAATACTCCCTTTTGTACTCATCCCATACCCGTGCACCATTCTCCACAACGTCACAAGATCTTCAACCAATGGTTTCAGGTAGACATCGATGTCATTTCCAGGTTGCTTGGGGCCTTGTATCAACAACGGCATCATGATGTACTTTCGCTTCATGCACAACCATGGAGGAATGTTATACATACATAGTGTAACAGGCCATGTGCTATGGTTGCTGCTCAACTCTCCGAAAGGATTCATCCCATTGGTACTTAACCCAAACCTTATGTTTCTCACCTCTTGTGCGAAGTCTGCACGTCCCGATCGACTTTCCTCCACTGTGATCCATCTGCAGGGTGTCTAAGCATACCGTCATCTTTACGCTCTTCTTTGTGCCAACGCATCATCTGGGCATGCGCTTTGTTAGCAAACATACGCTTCAATCGGGGAATCACTGGGAAATACCACAACACTTTAGCTGGAGGTCTCTTCTTCTTACGCTCCCCATCTATTTCACCTGGACATCTCTCTTCACCTTATACCGTGATTCTTTGCACACTGGACAAACATCCAAATTGGCATACGCATTGCGATACAGGATGCAATCGTTACGGCATGCGTGTATCTTCTGTATTTTCAGTCCCAAAGGACAGACGACTTCCTTTGCTTCATATGTAGATTCAGGCAGAGTGTTATCTTCTGGAAGCAACTTCTTTATGAGTGTCAACAACTCATCGAATCCCTTATCTGACACACTATTTGTGGCCTTCCATTGCATAAGTTCAAGTGTGGTACGCAACTTCTTGTGGTCCTGGCCACAATTTGGGTATAAAGGAGTTCTGTGGTCCTCTAACATGCGCTGGAATTTCTCGAACTGTCTTTCATCTGTGTAGTCTCCCTCACCGCCACGCAAAGATCCGGTCCACTCATCATCACCAAAGTCACCGAGTGTACCTCCCACGGAATAGCATTGCGTGGCGTCCGAGATATTTTTGAATCCCTCTTCTTCTTCCTCGTCTTCTTCCTCGCCTTCTTCCTCGCCTTCCTCGTCTTCGCCATGGTTGGTCCAACGCTCATAGTTTGGCATGAAACCTCTCATCATCAAATGGTTCATAACCTCGCCATCATTGTGAGTGCTCCTTCTCGTTCTTGCAATCTACGCACGGACAACATATGAAGTCGCTCGAGGCAGGAATGCAATGGCCGCATCGAGAAAAGCCTGCACGCCATCAATGAACTCTCTCGATCGACGGTCCGCATTGTACATCCATTGCCGGTTCATCTACAATAAAGTAATAATTTCATATATTTTTTCTTCTCCAAGAAAAACAACCCCACCTACACCTTCATGCAATTAAAGATCTACCTTTCTAAAATTTTTTTATCCCTTTCTACCTTTCTAATTATTTTTATCCTTATTTTATTTTATACACTACTAATTACTTCATTGCAATGTCATATTTTGAACTAGATCACCATACATCTTCATACCATAACAACAACAAGCATACAAAATAAATTTTGGGGAACAACTTCATACCATACACATTTCAACATGTTCTACCTAGCAAAGCAACACATTTCAACATGAATAAATCATGATTTCTCCACATCCAATGCATAAAAAACAGCAATATGTAGGTGAGAAAGATGCTAACATGCTCTTCTTGACCTTAAAACACTTAATTTGAAGCTAAATCACCAGCAATTTCAAAACAAAAATTTGGGCAGCACCTCCCCGGAATAACAGTGCTCGGCCCTTCTCTGTTCATCAGACTGTTGGCTCGTGGAGGAAGAAGAAGTTTAAAGTGCTGGGCGGGAGGGATTCTAGAAGCGGTTTCATATACAAACCGCTTCTGAAGGTTGAGTTCTAGAAGCGGTTTGTATGTCAAACCGCTTCGACTTTAGAAGCGGTTTGACAAACAAACCGCTACTAAAACTAAGACTTCAGAAGCGGTTTTATACACGAACCGCTTCTAAATATAAATCTCTACAAGCGGTTGAGGTCTCAAACCGCTTGTGATAATTCATAAGCGGTTTGGAAAACGAACCGCTTGTGATGCTTGTCAACACAAGCGGTTCGTATGACCAACCGCTTCTAGTGACCCCCTCCCGCCCGTTGCTCAGGAACCGCTTCTGGTGCGTGGGCCAGAACCGGTTCGCACCTAACCGCTTGTAATATACCGCTTGTGATGCCCAGTTCTGTAGTAGTGTAATGGACTAATTGTTAGCTAAGGGGTTGGCTAAAAATTAGCCCACCTATTAGTCTTCCTGTTTGGATAGACTAGAGCTAATTTTTAGTCAGCTAACAATTAGTCCAGGGATCCAAACATGGCCTAAGTCTAACGCCAGCTTTGCTTCCAGAACACACACACAAGCATTGACACATGCTTGCTACATACCGTACATGGCTTAATCAAATTATTTTTTTGCAATTATTAAACAAACTAATTAACAATGCTGAAAGGAAGTTTACACGGTTATACTGGTTCAAACGAAGGAAAAATTCAAGCCACGCTCTTTTTAGTCTTCCTCAGCATACGTCATACGGTTAGAATTTAGATTGGATATTTGCATATATATTGAGTATCGTAACTCGTCAATTTTACTATATCCTTATCGAATAAAGTGTCAATTTTACTATTGTAAAGGAAATGAGCTGTACAACTTTCAAATCGTTCTGCCACGAAGTAAATTAAATTCACGATCTGCTATTTAGATACTCTCCACGTTTTCATTTGTACTGTATCCGAGATGTAAACTTGGCCATAATTAGTAGCGAAATATTACGGATATACTATGCTAATCTATTTCTTCTACTTTCGTGTGATCAATCTGACTATTCCAAAGTACTTTCATGTGATCAATCTGACCATTTCAAAGTACTTTTATGGGATCAAGCTACTTACAAAATGGAGTAATTTTTTCCGGGGTTAACTAGTGCTAAGTGATTGAAATTTTATTATCTTTCAGTGATATCTATTGGCCTTAATTTGTATCTTGATGGAAGAAAAACAATTCTACTTCGGTATACCTATACAAATACAAAGACACAAAACTCTAACCAAGACAAAAATAAAGTAAACCTAAATGAATCCGTACAAATAAAAGAACAATTATAATTAAAAAATGAAGTGAAGCTCGCCCAAAATTGTATTTACTTGGCACCTCAATTTTACATTACATTCTATGTAATTTTAGGTGATTAGGAGATCAAAAAATTTCTGTGAACAAAACCGGTTTTTACGATCTATCCTCTTTTCCTCCTTGAGACCCTAGATGGCCAAATCTGATCCGTCCATACCTGGATCGTACGGTAGGCAATCATTTTCACATCCAGTCATCAACAACACACACAGTCACACCAAAAAAAAAGGGTTTTGATAAGTGTCAATTGCTTTCAGATCAATGCACGGACCCCCTAAATTCAATGTGAGTTGATCCTACGGATGTGTGTTTTGATCGTACGGTCCAAAGTTTGGATGTTTTTTGGACAAAAACATCCGGATGATATCTATACACTCAAAAAAAAAAAAAAAAAAAAAACTAGTCGCGGCGGCTAAACAACAATTTACAAGGCAGTATATAAAAACCATCATATCTTGCATCCCCAGGTGAGAGCCAGTCCACCACCACCCAGATCCCCACCTCGCCGGCCACAAGCACCACCACCATGCGGAGCGCAGCGGCGGCCACCGTGACGCGCGTGGGGCAGAGGGTGGTGGCCCCGTCGGCGCCCACGCCCGGCGGCGCGCTCCCGCTCTCCTGGCTCGATCGCTACCCCACGCAGCGCGCTCTCATCGAGTCCCTCCACGTCTTCAAGGGCCGCGCCGACGCCTCGGAGGCCCCGGCCATGGCCATCGAGCGCGCCCTGGCCGCCGCACTCGTGAGGTACTACCCCATCGCCGGCCGGCTCGCGATGTCCGACGGCGGCGAGCTGGTGGTCGACTGCACCGGCGAGGGCGTGTGGTTCGTCAAGGCCACCGCGAGCTGCACCCTCGAGGACGTGGACTACCTCGAGTACCCGCTCATGGTGCCCAAGGACGAGCTCCTGCCGCACCCCACCTACCCCACCTCCGACCCTCTTCCCGAGGACTCGCTAATCCTTCTTGTCCAGGTAAACAAGCTAGATGGCAAAATTTTGATCTTTTTTTTTTCCTGTTATGCGTTTGCGTTCTGAAAGCAATTCTTGAAGTGAACGGCTTAGTTAGCAATGACGTTTGATTGCGCGGCCTATTCCCCAATTCAGGTCACGCAGTTCGAGTGCGGCGGCTTCGTGGTCGGGTTCCGGTTCAGCCATGCCGTGGCGGACGGCCCAGGCGCGGCGCAGTTCATGACGGCGGTCGGCGAGATCGCGCGCGGGCGTGCGGCGCCGGCGTTGGAGCCGGCGTGGGGGCGCGACGAGATCCCGAACCCGCCCGCAGCGGCAGTCGGCCCGCTCCCGGTCCCGACGGAGCTCCGGCTCCAGTACCTCGCCATGGACATCTCCACGGACTACATCGACCACTTCAAGGCCCGGTTCCTGGAGCAGACGGGCCACCGGTGCAGCGCGTTCGAGGTGCTCATCGCCAAGGCGTGGCAGTCCCGGACCCGCGCGGCCGGGTTCGCGCGGGGCTCCCCCGTGCACGTGTGCTTCTCCATGAACGCGCGCCCCGTGCTGCGGCGCGCGCTCCCGGACGGCTTCTACGGCAACTGCTACTACATCATGCGCGTGTCGGCGCTGGCCGAGGCCGTGTCCGACGCGCCCGTGCACGACGTGGTCCGGCTCATCCGCGAGGGCAAAAAGCGACTCCCGGCCGAGTTCGCCCGCTGGAGCAGCGGCGGCGAGACGGGCGCCGGCGCTGACCCGTACCGCATCACGTCGGACTACCGGACGCTGCTGGTGTCCGACTGGTCGCGCCTCGGGTTCGCGGCGGTGGACTACGGGTGGGGAACCCCCGTGCACGTCGTACCGCTCACCAACCTGGACTACATCGCGACGTGCATCCTCGTCCGCCCCTCCGCGAGCAAGCCCGGCGCGCGCCTCATCACGCAGTGCGTCGCCGCCGACAGTGTCGACGCCTTCCACAAGGACATGATGCGGCTTGACTGATCCACTAGTTAACTACCAGTAGTCATCGAGTTTTCTTATGTAATTTGATTGGTTCTTTCATGCGGTACTACGCATCCCATGATCGATTAGGGGAGGTCAGGAGAAATGCATTACAATACATATACTGATATACACCACATGCCTGTATAATGCGAAGCATTGTTTATTTGTTCTTTCTATTGATTAAAAGCTGTTGCCATTTACAGCTTGATTGCATGTTGCTTGTGATTGTGAAGCACTGCAATGGGTCGGTGGGGAGCACTCAGTGGTGTAGTGTCTCCTCTTGCTTAAGCAAAGCGAGAGCAAGTGATGTTGCATCTGTTACTTGTCACTTCAGCTATCGAGGCTTATGTCATGTTGTGCATCTGCCCAGGCATCGCGATCTCGGTTTGTTGTAGGAGTAGGACTGGCTATGCAGCTTAAGCTACTTAACAGCTATTTTTGGGCTTCTTTCTAAATTTTTGAATTAATATTTTTTGAAGTAATTTTTTTATCATTTAAATGATTATTATAAATTCAAACTAATGAGTCACTATCGAGTGGAGTCTTATTAACTTTTTTTTATTTAAAAGGGACTCATTTCAATTTTAAACCTATTAACTATTGTAATCGAAATTTTTTTGATTCGATCCCTAATACTTTTTTGCCACCCTAGATTGCTTCGTGGAGGGGTTGGGCTGGAATGAAGCCCAACGCTTTTTCAGCTCTATCTTAGACTTTTAAATGTGGTCTTCTTTCGAATGTAATTATAAAAATAGCATCTTCTTCAACCGTGAAAGCACCTATATGCGACACGTGTTACCTACCATGCTCTCATACGATGTAGGAGGAACAGCTAAACAGGAGCTTAGAAGGAGCAACTTGTCAAGAAGTGCTACCTCATAGTATAATTAAGCGATTTAATTAAGTAAAGTCATTAATTAAGTAATTAATTAACTAAAGTAATTAATAAATTAAAGTGAATAATTAATGACATATTTCTTGTCAAGCAATGCTACCTCAGTAGTCATCTTGCTGTGGCTCATCAACACGGAAGAATGACACGTGTCATATGTTGCGCCTTCCACGATCGGAGATGAGACATTTTTTTACAAATTTATTTGAAAGAAGGACGGATTTATAAAAAAAAAGTCTGTGAGAGGCGTAGAAAAGTGATGGCTTCTGTTGCTTTGCTTCGTTTGGCTTTTTTTAATTGTACACTACTATATGGGTTCGCACGCTACGCCGCATCGGACAGGGTACAACGGATTTTCGGGATTTTGTGGTCTTTGTGTAAGATCACGAAGGATGCCTTCGTAAATTTCCTGAACCCCAAGGGCCTTCCTGTAAGATTACTAGGGGCACATGACCTTTTTATGAATTCCTTAGAAACAGGAGGGTTTTGTCGCAAAAGAGGCTTTGGAGGGTCTAAATGTAATTTCTATACCTATACGCGGTTTTAAGAAAACACGAATTTTTCCTCAAAAGAGCCGTTGGAAAGACCTAAAAGTAATTTCAAAATTTGCGAAGGGCTTTTTCACAAAACACTGCACGAAACGTGGCATGGCTGGCCTCCCTCCATTCCCATCAACTTATATATAATAAAGTTAGTATTTGCGACAGGCTTTTTTGTAAAACACGGCATAAGAGGGAAATTTTCGTATTTGGTACAAGATTTGACCCGTATTCACAAAACGATACAACACTTTCGTGTATTTACAGAAAAACCAGTCATACTCGAAATTTTAAATTAAGGTTATGCATACCCGGAATTTCAAATTCCGATTATGGCGTATTTGTAATTTAAAATACTGGATATTGCGTATTTTGCCCCATACCTGGTTTTTCAAAAACCGGGTATTATACCTAGTTTTTGAAAAACCAGGTACGAGACTTTTTTTTTTGCTTATGAATTTGAAAATCTGGCTAAGCAAATGGACCTAGGGTTACAAATCTCGTTTTCAAAAAAATTTCGGAGGTGCCCGAAATCCGTCTCGGCGAGATTTCGGAAATTCAAATCAAATCCGGACGGAATCTAAAATTCAAATTTGAAATCCGGTTTTTTTTCGACCGGGAAATCCGAGATTTCGGCCGAAATTTCCGAGATTTCGATCCGGTTTGAACCGACCAAAAAATGATAAAAAAAAACATCAAAAAAATCTGAAATTTTTTTTGGATGATCTTCAACCTAAATGCAATCATATCCGGTGAAAAAAAAATTAAAAATCCGGCAAAAAATACAAATCTCGGTCGAAATCGCCGAGATCTCGGCGAAATTTAAATATGCACTGTAGCATTTTGAATTTTTTTTTTAACAACCGGTATTTTGAATCTCGGGGGGGTGTCCGAATCCAAAATCTCGGCCGAGATTTCGGATTTCGGACCGAAATTTGGATCCTTGTATGGACCGAGGCAGTGCAGGCCATACCCAAAATTTGGAGTTTCGAGTATGCATACCGGAATTTACAATTCCGGTTATGCATACTCGAAATTTCAAATTCCGGGTATGGAATTTTTAAATTCGAAAATAGGCAATATCTGGTATTTCAATTTCTAAACACGCCATATCAAAAAAAAAATTCCGGCACAAGAGGCGGCACAGCTAGCCTTGCTCTGTTCCCATCAACTTTATATAATACTAAAGATTAGTGGGCGTGTGCTGGTTGGATTGGTGATTCGGTGGTCCAATAAAGAAGCAAGTACTCATTGCTCGTGTTGGAGAAGCGTCTGCCTTCTCGTGTGTTGACTTGCACAAGTTGCGTGCTGTTTCATTACTGCCTTGACGCCGTCGATCGCTTGCGACTTCACGGTGTCCTCAAGACTGCCGCACGAGCATGGTTCAGATTTTAGAGTTATAAGGCCGCGGTTGAAACGTCGGTATTAAACTGTCTAATATAAAATTTCTGCGAAATTCCTGTCGGGATTTTGTGTTCGACATTTTTTTTTTTTTTTTTGCGAAATATCATTATTTCGGACAAAATCTTAACGAAATACAAAAAAGAAGATTTAAATCCGGTAATTTTTTTAACCGAAATTTCCGAGATTTCGGTCCAACATGCTGACATTTCGGTCTAAAATACCGATATCTCGCCGAAATTTTAGGTATTGTCGTACTTTGAATTTTTTTAGAGTTTTTTAATTTCGTTAGAATTATGATATACCGGCTGTCTCACATGGAAAACGATGTGGAGAATACAATTCGGTCAAAATCTGGTTAAGTTTTTGTCAAATCTCGGTCAAATTTATCGAGATCTTGTCGAGATTTTATATTACTGTAGTACTTTGAATTAGTTTTAAGATTTTCTTAATTTTATCAGAATTTCTGAAATTTGATTGGGCCCACACGTCAGAGAACTCGATGTCAAAGAAACCGGATCTCTGGCGCTGTCGACTTTGCCTTTCTCGGTGGCTGCTTGCGTGGGGACATGACTCGCAGTTTGAAGATCAGCGGACAGCCGGACACGCGGGCTGCTTGGAGCTTGGCAAACGTCACGTCGCGTCCCTAGCCTAGGCCCCAGCAGGCCAGAGGATTGTATTTCCTGGCGGATCGGCCATGCTCAGCTCAGGAGATTCTGGAGCGGCGACGCCGACCCTGGAATTAGCATCCGGTGTTTGCTTTGATTTGATCTCGCCGGAATCAGCATCGAAATTCTACCCGATAGAATTGAATTTATAAACCAACTCCAATTCAGCTTTGATCCGATTTGGAGCCTCATTTCCGTGGATCCAATTCATTTCCCGGGACCAAACGGACTCTTATTGTATTAGTTCACATACCCTACAATGTTAAGTTAAAAAATGCACATTATCGCAATGTCAGGCATATGTTTAGCATCCAACGTGTACGCTTCTTCCATGAACACGCACATAGTGCATAGACAGTGTTGCAACGGTACTAGAGGACCACTAATATCTACTAACCTAGTTAGGAGTACGTTTCGTGACAGTGAGGAGCACCCAACATAGGTCCAAAACACGCAATTAAAACTGTTGCACGGGTAAAGTGACAACAGCATAGAAGCAGGAGTTCGCTGTAAGTCACTTCACCTCACAGGATACTCGATTCTCCATCGTCTTGCAGCTGAAAAGGTTATCGCATCATTTCCAACCGCATATACTGCTGTGCCTACGAAAACCAGAGCATAAAAACTGGGGGCAGGGAGCACTGATATAGCAGAAACATACAACCAGCAACAACCTAGTACCAATCTTCTTGTCGCCATGTATGGAGTGCGTATGACTGATAAATACATGAACAACGGATGCTGGCAGGATGCACACAGACTACGGTGAAGGAAGCTATAAGTGCTCTACTGACTATTGTGGCTTCCAAGCCATGGTTCTCTGGTTCCCGGAGCCATAGGCCTGGCCACTACCGCCAGTCAATACACCAAAGTAAGATTGCTGAGCGACGTTCTGCGCTGGTGCGGCTGCCTCCGGGGGCGCACCGGTGGCCAGCCACTGAGCGTTGGGCTGCCAGCCGAGCTGCCCAGATTGAGCTTGAGCCTGCATAGGTTGCCCATAAGTCAGAGGCTGTTGCTGGGACTGAACGTAAGCCTGGGGCATGGGGCTTTGCGATTCCTGTGTAATGTGATACTGCTGCTGCTGCTGCTGCTGATAATAATAATAAGGGTGCAATTGCTGAACAGGTGGTGGTGGAGGCAACGGTTGCTGTGGATGCCGTGATAGCGGGAGATTACTTTGGTTTGGATCCCATTCTGGTATGTTGTCGTCGTCGTTGTCCCAAGGCTGGGCTGCAACAGATCTGTTACCATACTTGCGAACCATTTCCCTCACTTGATCTACCTGGCGAGAAGTGGCCAGTACACGCAGCTGGCTCCTGTAGGCCTGTGATGCTGTTACATTGACAGCTGCGTTTGAGATGCTAACAAAATCGTATTCAGGAAGGTCATCATCATCCCTAACAACACCAGGGCCAAAGCCCGGAGGAACGTCATCAGTTACAACATCCTGATGGTGGCTACCCTCGTTGGAAGACGTAGGCACTAAACTAGAAATCACAGCCTGCTGCTTCCTTGAGATAGACTGCCTCTTGGAGCCATCATGCTTATTGGGTATCCTAGGTGAGACATGGGGCCACCGCCACACGACGACTCCAATAAGAGATGTTCCGGTCACGGTTAAACTACCTGAGTGCTCCTTTGGCAGGTGGTCAGCAAGTATTTGTGCTGTCTTCCCTTGAGAAGGGCAGAGGTACACCTCCACGCCTTCAGCAGGCTTCACTAGTCCTACTCTATCATCTGCAATATATGAGTCAATGGTCTGCAGGAGAGTAAGAAGTGGTTAGCAAATCAGGAGATCGATGATGGTGTTATGCTGAGCTACATAAAGTTGTAACAGTTTTTTTCAAAGGATAAGTGATAGGGAGGAACCTGCAAGAGATGCTGCCGACCACTCTCAAGAGAGCCCTCCTTCCAACGTAACTCAGTCACCTGTAAAACAAGTGACACGTACTTAAAGGAAATAACATAATTTTCAGGAGCTAAACTAAAGAAAGATCACCTATCTGCAGTCTATAGGACAAAATATTGAACACCAAATAGGGTTAGGAAACCGGCATAGATTATCCAAATTCGATATGATGAGAATATGGTAATCTATCCAAACAGTGGTTTATTCGCTATTTGGATTTGTATTTGAATCTGACACACACAAAAACATATGTGGATGTGAATATTGTTTTAGATTTTCCCATCCGAAAAATGTTGTATAATCTGCATCCAAATTTGAACCCCACAAAACAATATCCACAAAATTTGTTACAGTATGTATTATCTATTTTTTTTTCTTTTTTCAATTTAGTGTCGATTTATGTTCAATAAGCTTGATTCACCATATTATAATGATTCATTGTGTTGCATACAAGAATATAATCATATTATTTGCTCATGATGTACAAATTATGCACATGTCCAAATTTGACGGAATTGGGTAGATATTCTATTCGAAATTGTGTTCTAGCTTTATACGGATTCATATTCCAGTAAAACATATGGATGTGAATGTGGTTTGGCAAATACTTGATTCCTATCCAATCCGTTTCCACCCCTACCATCAGATAGCACGATGGCATCTCTTTTTACATAAATCAACACACTAATGCATAAAAAGTATAATTTACAGATTTTAACAGATGAGGTGAATGAAAGATTTGAGAGCAGTCACTAACATAAAACAAGACAAATTGTACATGCTAAGCACACAGAAAAAGTTAGAAGTAAGGCTTTATGGAAATTTTGGAAATTTCCTGTTATGGCTTTTGTGGAAGGTGAACAGTGGACGTAAGAGCTCGTGACTCTCAGGCTTGGAACATATAGGATATCAGAGAGGCAGAGCTGAGGTATCAACCTCCTGGCATCGATGAGACTTGTTCCCAGCAGGCTCTGATACTTGCCAGTTAGATGGAAGAGGCACTTCTTTATTTCTTGCTAAAGGAACAATGATGGCAACCCCTTCTCTTAAGTAGGCGCCTCCTAACAATCATATCTAACTTAGAGATATAATAGCTCAGATTTATGTCCTAAATGTCCTAAATAACTCAAACTTCTATGTGCCTCTGCTGCTTGCTGCGCAAGTCACGGCTGTGCCTCCTTCTGCTGGCGTGCTGCCCCTTGATGTGAACGACGATCATACGGCTTTCCCCAAAATGAGCACACACTTACTAACATAGAATAAGAAAAGTTGCTACACAATGAAGATCAAATTCAAGTCTGCTGAGTACAGATGCAATTGCCATAATCAACTACCATCTCTCAAGGATTTAAGATCACATAGCACCATGACATAACCCAACACTTAGGCTGAAACATGACCATAATCTTCTTAACAGGGCTTACGCTTTTCCTTTTTTTCCTGCCATATATTAGTTCTTCCAACTAGCTTTACACTTTACAGTACCAAACTATTGGCAATAGCATCATAAAAGTATATCATACAATTCTTAAAAGGACCACTTGGTGGTGCTCAGTCTGCCTCTGCCATTCCACCCCTCCCTCCGGCAGGTGGGCCCACTCCCACAAGCGAATTCCCTCGCATGCTCTTCCCTTGCCTTCACACTGTCCCGAATCCGCCGCATCCTTCATCCCCTTTCTTTTCTCACGACCTACGAACGTGGTCGGCCACTCCCTGTACTGTGCACTCACTACCGCCACCACAACATCCGCCGTCGGGTCGCCAAAGTCGAAGCCATTGGAGAGGGATTAGTCGGTGGTGTCGATTGTTGATGTCATCGTCCACCAGAGATGGGGAAGAAGCAACAAAACCAACGGAGTAGCTCAATGGTGACGGCAGCACTCGATCAGCAAAGGAGTGAAGGCCAGGATGGCGACGCTGTCAGCGAACAAGATCTGACTGAAGAAGCGGCAGTGCTCGACTACAATGGCCACGATTCGGAGAGAAAGAAGCTAGCTAGTGGCAAGTGGTGCAGCACAACGGTGGATGAGCAAGGTGGATGACGCTTGCTGACGGCAGCGTGGTGCAGCTTGGGCGGAGAGGCAGCAACGGAGTTGTTGCAGTGGATGGCGAAGGATGGAAGCGAATTGGGGATGAACTAGGACGGGGATGGTGGTGCCGCACTAGCGAGTGCAGCCCTAGCGTAGTTGGCGGTCGGAGGTGGAGAGTATGCTGGGTATGAAGTTTCGATGTGGTGGCGCTAGGTTTTCATTCTGTCCTGAAGACCTGATTTGAAATTCTTAATACGGCAATTTTGCATTTCTCCCCATGACATTTTCAGTAATTGCAAATAGGTCACTATATGTGTTGGAATATTCTGCACATTTTTATGTGCCAGTCCTTGGATTGCAAATTTGAAGTTGAAGCACTACAAATAGCTTATATACCCTTAGATCATGCTCACTTGTGGAAAAAAATATAGATACAAATAAATAACAAAATAATGTGTGTTAGCAATGAAAGAATTATGGGTGTGTAATGTATGCAGTAAATAACCAGGAAATCACTATGGAATCTTTAATACATACTAGTTGAGTGCATGTTTATTGAATGGATCTCAAATAAATGATACCACAAAGTTATAAATTCTACAAAAAATAAACCGAGTTCTATTATCTAATATGAACTTCATAATAATGGAATTTTGTGGCAATGTGCCTTGCATACTTCCTTCTTACCATCTTGCATACACACATATATTTTATTTTGCAAAATGAAAGTATTTGTTAATGAAATTTTGTTGTGATTCTGAAAATATATATATTTTGCCGTCCCCTTTACATCATGTATGGAAGGAAACTCACAATATTTTGTTTACTAGAGCATATAATCCATCATCCATGGTGACATTTATTTTGAGATCTGTTGCAACACACGGGCATTTAACTAGTATCATACGAAGGTTTAGCTCGAGTTCAGTATGTAAAAACAATTTATTTGCACCTTCATTGTCCAAAAACAGGTTCCAACATTTTTTTTAAAAAAAAAACAGTACCTTGAGATGGGCCAATGCCACAAGCCCTCAACATAACACTAATGCAACAGTAAATTTACCAAATGTTATGAAGATTTCAGTACTGAACTGTCAAATCTAACTAGATTTCATATTAGTGGTAGTGGGTTATTTTTGGAGGGGTGCTCAGAACTTGGTTCTTTTATGGCTTTCTTCTATTATTCTGCACAGGTAGATTTGCATATGCACATCCATGTGCGTGATTTGGAGCATGGTTGCTTGGTTATTGTTGGTTTGTATATCCAAGTTTCAAGGAATTAATTTCAGTTGTGATGATAATAGAACCCACAGTTCATTACACTAAATGATTCTGAATTCAGCACTAAATGACAAAAGTATATCCACAGTGCATACCAATACAATGTGTACAACTAAAAGACAGTTAGATAAGAACACCCACATTAAAAAAAAAAACTCTGCATGAAAATTGACAGAGAAGCTATTCCCACCAGTGTGTCATGTTGACCTCAAATGGATAAATTCATGGTTATATCTAATTTTTTCCACTTTTATGGCATCCCAGGGCACAGACTGTGAAAGGCACACTGATTTTACATGATACACACAGTTCAGCATAATAATATAATATAGATGAATGGCTATGATGTTACCACAAATAAACACATAAACAAGGACATGTTTCCACTGGGATCTTATAATCACTAAGGGGGTGCTTGGATTAGGGGTATTTCATTGGAATGTTTTAGGATCTAGTTCAAATTTGAACTAAATCTCAAAACCTCCCAAGGAATTACCACTCATCCAAGCAGGGCCTAATTCTGCAGAAGTGGCAGAGACAACTGCTTGCAAGGCAACAAGTACAAGAACGCATGCATTTCAAGTTTTCAACAACAAAAATAATATGGGCCAATAGCCAATTTTAATAAAAACAGCATCCATCCAACTGAGAATAGCATATATGAAACAACAAACAGAAACGTAGTTACCATCATAGCACGGCTCCTGGATTTAGGAAGCTGTTCAAGAAATTCTTCAAAAGCACTGAGCCTCACTCTTCCCTTGATCTCAATAAGGCGGCGCCACTCATTTGTGGATGGCTTATCACCACTGGTGAAGAGAAGTAAAAATAGTAATTAAGGATATCAGCAAAATATTAATATGTGCATTAGGACATGTGATGTTCTCTAAATTGTACTACATATTGTTTGCTTCAAAATATAGAAATTATCAAAGATAATACTTCTAGTAGTTATTTGCATACAATGACTATAAGCAATGCAGACGAAACAAACCTTTTGAAGATAGCAACAACATTTGTGAGTGAAGACAATGTCAGCTGAATTGTTCCCTCCCATATACTGTCATGTGTCAACGCAGCATCAGGAGCTGTCTTACACTGCATAGTAGATTCAGGAATTAAACCACTAACAGGATCTGGTTTTTCAGCATCCACCTTTTCAGGGGAGGATTTGACTAACATATCTACCTTTGGTTGTTTAACTGGATCCACAATTGACACTGATCCTTTTTTGGGTGATTCTAACTTGAACTTAGAGTTATCTTGTGGAGATGGCATATCAGAATCAGATTGAAACGCTGATGCAGCAGCCTTATCCTCAGTTATGGAAAAAATTTCTGACTTCAACTCGGTGTCAGCTTTATCAGTAGGACTAGGGTCATCTTGCACAGTTTCACTGGAGTGATCTTCGAAAGGTGGTTCAGAATCAAGGGCCTCCATGAATTCATCCAGTGGCATAATTGGTGGAAGATTCTTTGTACCCTTCAAGCCATCCACCATAATTTCCTGTATGAGATCAGTTTTCTCATTCGCTGGATTTTCTGAATTCCTCGTCAAGTTACTGTTGCAAGTCCCAGCAACCCCATCTTGTGCATTGTTCGATTCCTTGTCTTCCCTGTGTACAGTTGTTCTATCATTAGATTTGGTTTGACCTTCGATATGTTTTGATGGAACATGAGAAAGTAAATCACCCCCAAGCCCAACCTCCACTGAGATACCATCAGTTTCTTCCACTTCAACTTGAAATTCTCCTTTGTGTGTTTTCCTCACCAAGCGTCTAACGTCCACTTCTATATTAGGAAGAACAACCATCTTTGCAAGCTCTTGAGCTTTAGCCATCCGCCACTCTGACAGCTCCTTTGAAGCAAGTTCTTCCGTAGTCATTGTGCATAGGCATTTGGGTGTTATGTCTCCAGACAAGACTCGCTCCCTCAGCACAGGATTACTTTTATCTTTCAAATTAAACAAAAGTGATCTACCTTTCTCCTTGTATTTCTTATTAACTCCAAATAGTTTGAACAGCTCCTCTTCAATTCTAAATGCTAAACTTTGGGCCTTTTGAATCCCACCCTTTTTTTCTTCTGTTGCCTCATCTGCAGTCTTTGTTCTTTTAGACTCAGGCTCAATCTGAGATACATTAAGCCCAGCATCAATATTTGAAGTCCTGACTCTCTTTGAATTAGATTGTAACATGGGTTCAGAAGCTCCAACAACAATGCCAGGAGCCCAGCAAAGTCCATGACCTTGCAAAAGCTCATCTAAAGCAAGAGTGCTATTACCGAATACTTCGTTTTCCAAGGGAACATGTATCAATTGTTGCTGCATATCATCACTCGCTTTTATGGCCACATTTGATCCCAAATTGCTACTTAATATGTTATTGTGTTCACTTTGCCTATCAGCGACCTCTGTGGCAGTAACAGTATCAGCTTTACATGCATCGTGCGACGTGGTTGTGGTTGGTCCTTGCAATGCATCACCATCCGCTTGTTTGTTCTCAGCAGCTGATCCAACAGGCGACACATTTCCAACAGATTGCTGCGAACTCTGCTGGTCAGAATCCATACTCAAGGCGGCAGCCAGAGTGTTCCTGAACTTCCATCTCACAGACTCAAAAAACCGTGGCTGTGCCTTCGGCGACAGTTCCTTCTGAACAGAAGGCTTGCCAGCAGCCGACTGGGACGGCACAGACTTCAGCATCTGGACCTTCGGCGAGGCCACCATCTTCTTGCCCACCGCAGATGGTGACGGCTGCTCCGCAACGATCCGAGGAAAAGCCGTCTGGACACTCAGCACCTGCTGCGGTGGCCTCATCGACACCCTACTCAAATGCCTCGCCCCAGAAAGGTGCGGTGCGCTGGACCTGGGTGCACCAACCTGCGCCGGCTGCTGGCTCATGGGCACGATCAGGTAGGAGCTGGTCGGCACCTGCGCGCTCCAGTTGTCAAGGCCGTAGAACACGGCGGGGTACGAGAGCTGCGCGGATTGGGGAACCACCGAGGGCAATGGCTGCCGCGGCGCCGCGCTCCCCGACACTGGCCGCGACTGCCCCGTCTTCGAGAGCTCCATCACGCTACCACGCCTTCCCGAAACACGCACCTAAAGGTGAGATCGATCCATGGCGTAAGATCGTTAACTAGGTTGCATTACCATGCCACACAAACAATCTACTCGGTAACAGATGGCGTGCAACTGCAATGCAGGTTTCGGGAGAGGGTTCGAGAGGGGCTCACCTGGAGGCGATCGGAGAACGGCGGGATCCGGCGGGAAGCCGGAGAGCGGGGCCCGGCGCGGAGGCGGAGCGGGAGAGGGGTAGGGCCCGGAAGGTGGGGCTCAGGGTAGGGTTTGCGTTTCTATTTGTTGCTGCGGGCGCGGCGGGGAGGAGGGAGACGAGGCGGCGGCGAGGAAACGCCGCACGCGTGACTACTGCGTGCGGGTAGGGGTGGGCATTCGGTTTATTCGGTTTATTCGGTTCGGTTTATTCGGTTTTTCGAAATTTCGGTTTTCGAAAACTAGAAACCGAAATATGTCTATAAATTTTACAAACCGAACTATATTAACAAAATAAATTCGGTTCGGTTTTTTCGGTTTTCGGTTTTTAACCGAACTTCAAAAGGACCACATAATCACACACATAAATGTCAATTGAAATGTTAATTTAAATGTCATAAATCACACACATAAATGTCAATGCGCAAACTCATTATGAATCATCCATTCATCCTCCTCTCTGCTGCGAGCATGTGTCTGACTGTTTTGTTTGGGCACCATCTGAACTTTTCAGGAAGGATGTAATATTACTAAATGCAACGTATGATTGGACATTGTACAAAGTCCACACATAGTTAGTGCCTGTCGTCTGAATGCGTTAATCTTCCTTGTGTCTTGTGCAGCAACCGAAGCCTAGCTCCAATGGCCGGCTAAACCAGTCTGGGATCCTTCTTAAGCATCAGAACGGCAACTGGAGCTTGTAGTAGCAGCAACAATATAGTAGGTATAGTAGGTCCAGAATGTCAATTGAAATATCAATTCAAAGGGATAGAACATAAATATCAAACTGACTCTTAACATTACATGTCCAGAATGCATAGAACATAAATGTCCAAAACATTTTAGATGTCTAGAAATCAGAGGGGACCACATAATCTCATACACATGACTCATACATAGCTGAAACAGTACATCAAACATGCAAATAATAGTAGTAGTTCAATTGAAATGGACTTTGTAGCTGTAGAGCCTCAACCTAGCCAGCAACCCAGCATTAGGAAAGATAATCCTGAAAAATTAAATAGTGTATAAGCTATTAGGAGTTTGTAGTAGCAACAACAATATAGTAGGTACAGAGAATCTATTTGTTCAAATCAAAGGAACCTTGCAGCAAAAAGCCAGAAATTCACCATATTTCTCTACTTAGTAGGCTTGGAGACTGACTTAGATGTGCAGACATCTTGCGCAAGTATAGCTGGAAATAAAAAAGGCTTTAAATTTACATCATAAATAGTTAAGGAAAGATATTATTGGGAAAAAATAGTACAACAAGCTATGCACCTTCCTCAATTTTGGTCAAATCAGCAATATCTTCTTCATTCTTGGTAGGATGGGATCGTCGCAACCAATCTTGAGCACAAATAAGACATTCAACCATAAAAGGAGTGAGCGAGCTCCTAAAATCATCGAGAACACGACCACTTGTGCTGAAAGCTGACTCAGATGCAACCGTTGATATGGGAATAGCTAATACATCACGAGCCAAGTGAGATAACACCGAAATCTAGGAGAATTGCACTTCCACCAAGCAAGAATATCAAAATCAGCATTGTCTTCTTCGTTGTCTTCACCTAGGTACTTGTCAAGTTCAGATTTGTTTGTGCCCATTCCACAACTGCTTAATCTCATCTTCTTTGCAACCAATGACTTATACCTATTGTTCCCATCACCTAGTTCTGGCACTTCTCCAGATTGTGGAGCCTTTTCATTTGGAGCATATAACTTCCTATACTCCTCAAATAAACAACGAAAAGTATCATTTAAAATTTCCCAAACTTCTTTTCCTTGCTGCTCACCAAACATTTCCAAGATACCTATGTTTGTGTACTTAGAGAGCTTATACCTTGGATCAAGTGCAACAGCAATAAAAATGATCATATTGACCTTGTCTTTATCTCCCCAATACTTATAGAACTTTTCTAACATCCTTTGGCCCATCTCATTGCGCATACTGTCATCACTATAACACCACTCTCTCATTAACAGCAAGACATCAACAATTTCATGGAATAGAATGTTAGATGTGACATGTTGTGTGGCAGAAACATGAAGAGTGAGCCTATAGAAATGTCTTAGAAACTCAACCATCTTTTTAGCATTATCCCAGTCTACAGTTTCTGGAATTCCAGGACCCTTTTCACCTGATAAATCTATGAAATAGTATGGGTCCTCCTCATTATACCTTTCAAATGCATGCTCATAGGTTATAGCAGAATTTAGCATAAGGTATGTAGAATTCCATCTAGTACAAACATCCAGAGTCAAAAATGCTTTGCTGTCCACTTTAGCCAACTCAACACATGTCTTAAACTTAGCCAATCTAGTTGGAGAACTCTTAATAAATTTTACAGCAGCACGAACACGCTGAATTGAAAGTGATACTTCCTTAAGACCATCACAAACTATCAAATTAATGATATGTGCAGCACAACGCATGTGAAGAAACTTGCCTTTAGCAATACTACAACTGTCTTTATTTAGAACCTTCCTCATGTAACTTAGAGCGGTGTCATTAGCACTAGCATTATCAACTGTTATAGAGAAAATCTTCTCTATTCCCCACTCTACCAAACATTTCTCTAAGGATTTTCCAATGTCATCCCCCTTGTGGCCCTTTATCAAGAAGAAACCAATAATCTTTTTATGGAGCTTCCAATCATTGTCAATGAAATGTGCAGTGACACACATGTAACTTTGTTGAGTGTTCGAAGTCCACGTGTCGGTTGTGATAGAAACTCTTTCACAGGAATCCTTAAGAAATTTTTTGAGGTTTGCTTTTTGATTGTTGTAAATGCGAACACAGTCCCTAGTTACTGTTCTTCTAGATGGCACAGTGAAACGTGGACAAGATTTGGCCATTAGCCTTTTGAAACCTTCCTTCTCAGGAAATGAAAATGGCAGTTCATCTATAATTACCATTTCAGCAACACATTCTCTAATACCATCAGGATCAAACCTCCATGTGGAAATTGTACTATCTCCCGCTAACGCTTCTACTTGCAAGGTAGGTTGCTTAGGGTCTTTATTCCTATTAGGATTACGCTTGCAGATTTTGAGGTGAGAGCTTAGAGAAGATGTACCATTCAATTTTGATTCACAGCGAAGCTCACGCCCACAATGGTTGCACTTAGCCTTCTTCGTAACATCTCCTTCCAGAATCTTGGTGAAACTCTCCCACACATCTGACCTTGGTGCAATTGCCTTCCTTTTCTTCACCACCTTCTTCTCATTGTCTTCATCACCCTCTGTCTGCTCAGCCACCACCACCTGTACCACTTGGGTATCCTTGTCACCCTCTGCTGTCCCAGGTGATTCAGCCGCCTACAAATTGAGCAAGACCTAAACACGAATCAGAGAATGGAACCTCCAAATCAAACAACAAAGCAAGGATATCAATCAAAGACTTACACTAGAACGTGTAGATTCAGGCGCCATTGGAGCACGGGGGAGCACCGAGCGGTGCGGTCGAGCGGGGACGGGGGAGCACCGAGAGGCACGGGAACGGGGGATCACGGGACGGCGCCGAACGGGGGAGCACCGGCAAAGACGGACGGCGGGCGCGGGGACGGGGAGCACCGGGCTGCACGGGGTTGCACGGGGCGGCGCGGGGGGACGGGGTTGCGCCGCGCCGGGCTAGGGAAGGGGAGCGGCAAGGCGGCGCCGCCTGGGACTGGGAGGCCAGGAGGGGACGCGCTGAGCTAGGGTTAGGGCACTAGAGTCGGGCGACTGTCTACCAAGCGATCGAGACAGGCACGAGAGTCTTCGCGGTTGCGGGTGCCTGGGGGCTGGGGTCTCGGGGTCTCGGGGGAGACAGGCCGGATGACTGGATGCCTGGGCGGCTGGGCCGTTGCCGCTGGCGGGCCTTGCTCCCTTCCCTGTCCATTGCACCGGCCCAGGGTGGGCAGAAATTTGGGATGAACGGTTCATTCGGTTTCTACGCTACAGTAACCGAACCGAACCCGAAAAACCGATCTATACTATAAAAAAAACCGAACCGAACTCCGAAAACCGAAAAACCCGATAATTTCGGCTATTTCGGTTCGGTTCGGTTTGGTTTTTCGATTTTCGGTTTTTTCTGCCCACCCCTACGTGCGGGACAGCGTGACTGCGTGACAGCGTGAGTGTCTTGAGTGAGAGTGATGCTAATCCCGTAATCCGAAAGGCTTAAGTACGGTTGGGCCTAGAATCGCGACTGGGTCTTCGGGATGTTCGGATAATGGGCCTTCACGATGCATTTCTTGGGCTCTTAACCCATATACCCCATAGTTTTGAGCACGCGCATGTACTGAAGAAAAGCACCAGGCCGTACTGTGACACACTTCGATTAGTTGATTTACTTCATTATTATCATCATGCTTTGCTCCTGATTTGCGACGAGAAGAGGCAATTCTTATGTGTTATATCTACTGGCCAGAATGTGCGGCGCACGCCGCACCGTGTAAAATTCTCTATTTTTTTCTAAAAAAAACTGTAGGAGGACTTAAACATTTTTTTTCGGAGCAATTTTAACATTCTATATGTTCACCGGTGAATAATACATTTTTCGAAAAATATTATAGATCGAGTTGCAAAAAAAACTACAGAGATACAGTTGTATACATATTTTTCTTATTTCGGAAAATATCAGAAATCGAGTTACAAAAAAATAGAGAGATAGAGTTGTACACATATTTTGAATTTTTCTTTTAAATAATAATATTTTAATCAATATTTACAGAAATAATATGCCGAAAATAAAAATAGCAAAACTACCCCCATATGTCCATTTGAATTGGCGACAACCCCCTGTGGCTCCTGTGTCCATTTCAAATGGCGACAGGACCCTGTCGCCAATTCAAATGGACATAGGGGGTAGTTTTGCTATTTTTATTTTTGGCATATTATTTTTTGTAAATATTGATTAAAAATATTATTATTTAAAAAAAATCCACATATTTCTTTTGACGAATTTAGTTAACACTTTATTATTACCCATCAACCTTCTTTTGTCGAGTTTAACACTATGCGTTAACCGGGTAATAATACATGTTCCGAAAAATATTAGAGATGCCAACCTTCTTTTGTCGAGTTTAACAATCCATGCGTTCACCGAGTAATAATACATATTTCAAAAAATATTAGAAATCGAGTTTGGAAAAAAGTCTAGAGATTAAAGATCGAGTTGGGAGAAAAAATCTAGAGATAGAGCCGTACACATGTATCTGTTGAAAATATTTTCTCCGGGAAAATGAAGAAAGAACCTAGACATATATTTCTTTTGACGAATTTAGTTAACACTTTATCATTACCCGGCTAACCTCGTTCTGTCGAGTTTAATACTCTATGTGTTAACAGGGTGATAATGCATGTTCCGAAAAATATTAGAGATGACAACCTTCTTTTATCGAGTTTAACACTCTATGCGTTCACTGAGTAATAATACATGTTTCGAAAATTATTAGAGATCAAGTTGGGAAAACGTATACATATTTCTATTGACGAAAATATTTTTTTTGGGGAAAACGGAGAAAGGACCTGAACGTAAGGGCCGGGGACCTGTTTGTTATATTTTCGGACCTAATCGCTATTATGAAAAATTAGAAAAGGGCTCGTTCGAGATTCGTATTTAGCGGGGGGCTTTGCTGTAAAGTAACAAACCAGGGACCTAAACGTAATCTGAGAAAGTTTTTTTATACTTATAAAAAATTGCAAAGGGTCTATTTGTAATTTACAGGGACCTATCCGTAATTTAAATAACATAGAGGGTTTTTTTTGCAAAATGGCATGGGGGGTTGAGGTGGATGGCTTGAGAGGGCTCCAATTCTTCTCCATGTAATAGAGTAGATACTAGTTAGTGTGTTAAATCCATACATGTGACTGACGAGTTGGTGTGAAACTTATACTAATTACCCGAAGTTGGTACAGAACATTTGCCACATTAGTTTTTGATGGACTGTATGATTTATACAGACCAAACAATTGAAGGTTTAGTGGTAGTATACGTGCTATACTTTCTGACTAACATCTACGAACTATGTTGTTCAATCCTGAGACTTAAGGGATAATTTTGAAATAATATAAAAAGGAAGGTAACAAATTGTGGCTGTTCTTCAAGTAGGTGGAGAATTCACACGTGAGGATGATGGGCGGATGCCCTATTCTGGTGGGGAGGCGCACACGATTCATGTGAAAAAGTTATTGGACTTTTAGGCAAAATCCCGGCCCATCCACATGGATCCCGGTCGGGAATGGACCTCCCAAACAAGATCTTAAAGTGTTTAAACATGAAACAACATCATCACAGCACAAAGCTCTGCAAGGCCGATCAAGATCGCTTGTCTACATCAAACGACACTACATCATCAATTTCGACCGGCATCAAGCAATTAAAACCCGTTTGTAAGTTCGTGGCACGTATGTTAATCGCATCTGGACAATTTTTAATCGTGTATATTAATTTTCCTAATCGACTAGATTACTCGTTTAATCCAATTGGAAAATTAGAGTATTGTTGTCACTGTTCATCAAAAAAGGAAAAACTAAAAATTCATTGTAAAACTTAGAAATAGGATTTCTAGGTATATGGACTACCATAAAATTTGGTAAATTGATATTTAGTACATATTGAAAATTCCATACCCTTGGGTTTATTTTTGTAGCATTATGCCATGTTTAATATGTGCTAAACATTTATTTTCTGTTATTGAGTAATTCTAAAAATTGTTTAATAATTAATATAAAAATGCTAGAAAATTATGATGACACATTGTTTATGGCATGGCTCTAGTTTTATTATTTTTATCATTATTTCATATTGATATGTGTTTGAATTTACTTTTCTGTTGTTAAGTAATTCTGAAAATTGCTTGGTAATCAACAGAAAATTATGAAAATGCTAGAACAATTCTAGAAAATTTCAGCTAGATTTTTGTGAGCCTTGTGTCTCTGAATTTATTAACCTAGTATAATTTCACATTGAAATTTACTTTTTTGCTACTTAGTAATTCCGAAAATTACTTAAATAATTAACAAAAAAAAACTATGGAAATTGCTAAGTAAATTCTTGAAAATTTTAGATAATTATCTACTGAATAGATATAGACCAAACTTTACTAATTGAAGAGTGAGCATGCAATATAATTATCTTACCAGTAGTAAAAAATATTTTATACAAATAGAAATATGATATGTCAGACATCTTATAGAGGAAATTTGTTGTGTTTGCCCTAAACAGCAACAATTATCTTACCAGGGCAACGAATAGTAAGATTAATATGACAGCTCAACTTATAGAGCTGCTCCTGTCCAGCCTGAAGCTGGCACCCTTACTTTTCCCTAAACCGCCATGTGTACGTCATTTCACTTCTTGAGACTCTATTTTCATATAGGCCTGAAAGTCATATATTTTGATGAAAGAGGATCAACTAGTATTTTTGAACTCTATGAAGAAAAATATATAACTAGCAAAGATCCGTCCTATTGCCATAAGCACAACATGAATGACCCTCCCGCACTGTCAGGAATTTAAAGGCTGTGGCAGGCTGGCGGCATATAACTTTGCCATTCGCAAGTTTATCATTGGAGTAACATTTTGTAACCAAAAAAATTACTAATGTTAAAATGATCAACAAGATATTATGAAATTTACACCATAATATGAGGATACTGTTGTAATAGTATCATCAAGCTAAGTACCAGAAGTACTCTGAGCTTATATGCACTTTGCTAGAAGCAGAAAAGCATGATGAACTCCTGGTGAAGAATTATCACGCACTTCCTAATGGAAATCATGCAATGCCTGAAGCACATACAAATGCAATGCCTGAAGCACATACAAATGCTCAGCGAGCTAGCAATAACCGATGGCCGTAGAAAGGGCAAAGGAATAAAGGGGATAAATGGAACAATGACATATCAGATAGGGAATAGGCAATTTATAGTGGATAAGTAAAGTTAAAGAGATAGGGGCTTTCAGAAGCAAGAGACAGGGGCTTTCAGAAGCAAGATTCAGCTAAATAAGACAGCAAACCCTGAATAACCCTATTTTAGGTACGGATGCATTGGCCATTAGTCATGCAACTATCGCATCCCGAAGCATGCTGTAGATCTTTACACAAAATCCACTGAAAAAGTTAATAAGACCCGATGAAATAATGTTATGTCATACTCCGCTGTACGACCTATTGTTGACACAGATGTTGAAAAATATGACGATATGTCTCTCAAAATTATTGAGTTTGAGAAGTCCTAGAAGGACATATATGACTCATATGTAGGCCTGAATTGGTCTCCTACGTATTCCTTTACCTTGCTAGTCGATGTCGAATATTCCTTATTAGCCTCCTTATCAGTTTAGCCTTAGTTCTTGAATGAACATTTGGTATGCGCTCATGTTGAGTGGTTATCATTTAAAATTGAATAAATACATATTTATCAGATATTTGATTAATTGTACTATATTTGTCCTATATTCTATAATTTGTTCCTGATGCAACAATTGTCTGATTATTAAGTCATACTTTTAATATAGAACAAAGTATAATTTAATGAAGGAGGAAGAAATCTCTCTAGAAGACAGTTATACCACACTAAGTGATTTGCAAATATTATGACTATCACTAGAAACGTGCTCTGATAGTTGGCATTGGAAGAATGCCATATTATATCCTGAGTCCAATCGTACTCACTTAAGTTTTTTTAAAAAAAAAAAAAACTGGTATGAATGGTTTCAATATGCAGATAGAGAAATGATGGTACATAATACCTACTCATGACTAAAATTAATGGGTATAATAAACGTGTGGTTGAAAAACTCCCTCCGAGTTATACTATGCACATATAAAACCTGGAGTTTATGTTGCGATTAAAACCCAGAAATATTTAAGATCCGGTAGATCAACTGGGTTATTCTGAGTTGAATATTATGAGAAAAATAATTAATAATTCTGCTAGCCATACCATAAAGGTTTTCCTAGATCAAAATATTTCTTATGCCCTGTTTCTGTTATAGGAAAGCTTATAGTAAGATCTTCTGTAAAAGTTAGGGAAGAATCATTGAATTTTCTGTAGAAAATTCAAAGTGATATATGTGGACCGACTTCAGCCCTTGTCGAGCCCATTCATATATTTCATGATATTAATAAATGCTTCTACTAGATTGTACCATGTTTGTCTCTAATCTACTAGGAACCATACTTTTGAAAAATTAATTATCCAAATAATTAAGTTAAGAGCCTTCTTTCTAGAAGAAAGAATCAAGTCCATTCGAATGGACAATGCTAGTAAGTTTACCTCAAAAGTATTTAATAATTATTGTATGGCTCTAGGAATTAATGTAGAGTATCTCGTACCTCATGTCCACGCTCAAAATGGCCTTGTAGAGTTATTAAATTAAAAGGAATAAAATGTTTATTACTTGGGCACTCTTGTAGAATAGTAGGCTATCCACCAATTGTTGGGGCCACGCAATGCTGCACACTGCGGTATTAATTCAACTCAGACCAACTGCACCTCATGAAATTTCTCCGTTACAAATAATGCATAGAAAAAATTTAGTATTTCCTATCTGCAAAAATTTGGTTGTGATGTATATATGCCAATCTCTCCACCACAGTGTAACACCATGGGGCCTCATCGGAAGTTGGGGATCTATGTAGGTTATGAATCTCCATCAGTTATTTAATACCTAGGAGCCTATAATAGGGGATCTGTTCACGGCTTGGTACGTTGATTGTACCGAGTATTTTTTCGGTATTAGGGGGAGATAAGTACCACATTAAAGAATGTCTAGTCCTTAGATCTATGCACTAAAGAGACCGAATTTGAAGTTCAGAGGGTAATAAATCTGCAACAAATAAGCTAATAATTTGCCAAATGCCTTCACTGATCATAAACGGGTGAAAATATCTCATATAACTGCAGTATACGCACCTAAAAGAGTGAAATTATCCTAAAAGGATATTGAATCCACTCTTGACCCTCATGATAATATGAGGGGAGGCCTCCAAGTGCATATAACTCAATTTTGTGAAGACGTCCACAGAAATATAGAACCAAATAAATGAGAACACCATATGTGATACTGGAAGAAGCTCAACCTGATGTTGAGAAAATCTGTGAAGTGAGCCATGCTAGAGATGATAACATCTCTGAAGTGATCCATCTTGAAGATGATAACCCCAACGTATATTTGTGCGCACAATCCAACATTGAGAAGTCGGAATACCCAGACTCCATCATTATGGGAAATCACGAGGAGCTGAAAGAAATTAATGAAGAGATATCCCTGAAGTGATGTAGGAGAATTGTATAACAAAAAGACTACAATTGTCGACTTATTTTGCCTCTAAAATTGCTAAAATTTGGATCCAGAATCAAAGTACATGGCAGAGTGCTAGAAGCGCTCAGATAGGGTCAAATGAAAAGAAGAAATTGAGGCAGTGCTTAATTAATAAGAGAAAAGATTTTAGTCCCGTTTACCAAGCTTCTCCTAAAGTGTTCTATGTAGGATCAAATGTATTTTTCATCCTAGAGAGAAATGAAAATATCCAGGTAGTGAGATATAAAGCGAAGCTTGTTGCATGAGGGTTCAAGCAGAGACTCGGCATCGATTACAATGAAATACATTCTCTTGTAATGAGTAGAATAACGTTCCAAAATTTAATATTAATAGCAGCAAACTTAAACTTATCAATGCACTTTGATAGATGTAGTGATCGCATATTTATATGAGTCACTGGATACAGATATTTATATGAATCCCTGAAGGAGTTAAATTCCAAATCCCAAAATCGCAACATATATAGCGTCAAACTGAAGAGATCGATATATGGATTAAACAATCATGAAGAATGTGTTACAACAGACATTGTGTCATCTTAGTATATGTCAATGATATGAATGTCATCGGAGCCATAGAAGAAATAAAGGAAGCAAATGCTTACCTTGCGATGAAGTTTTGAGATGAAAGATTTGGGTGAAATGAAATATTTGTTAGGTCTGCAGCTAGAGTATTTCCTAGAAGGAATATTTGTACACCAGTCTATTTATACCAAAAAGGCATTAGAAAGATTTAATTTGGATAAATCTCATCCTTTAAAGACCCTCATGATTGCGAGATCCCTTGAAGTGGATAAAAGACTCTTTTATATACCAAGGATGGAAAATGAGAAAATCTTAGGACCTGAAGTCCCATACTTATGTATTTTGCGAATTGCATAAGGCCTAATATTGTACTCGCAGTAAATTTGCTAGCATAAAACAATATAGTCCCAACCAAAAGATATTGGGCTAGTGTCAAGACTTTACTTATATACCTCCAAAGCACTATCTTGGATTGTTTTTTCAGAAGAACCAAGACTTAACCATGATGAGATATATGGATGTTGGCTGTCTGTCTGATCTGATCCCCACAATACGAAATATAAGATTTGTTTTGTATTTTTCTGAGATGATTCAGCCATTTCTTGACGGTCTTTTAAGCAGATCTTGGTAGCTATTCCTAACAGCCACTCAGAGATTATAACCTCATGTGAGTGTGTTTGGCTGAGACATGTGATTAGCCATATCCAGAAGTAATATGGTCTTAATAATGTTGAATACCCCACCGTTATCTATAAAGATAATATTACTTGTGTTACACAAATGTAATTGGGTTTTTGTAAAGAGCAATATCACGAAGCATATTACATCTAAATTTTTCTATCCTCATGAACTCCAGAAGAATGATGAGGTAAAGATATTACAACTAAGTCATGTGAAAATCTAGCAGATTTGTTAACTAAGTCATTGCCAAATCTATTTTTTCAAAAATAAGTTAATGGCATTGAAATGAGATGACTTAGAGATATACAGAATTCAAAGAGAGTAAAACCATGAAGCATGACCCATTACATCATCCTGAATATCCTAATTTATATCCTGAAGATTATAAGTTGTGCTCCTTTTCCCTTTGTGAGTTTTCCTTAAGTTTTTTCACATGACGATTTTTAATGAGGCAACTAGTATAACACGGAGTGCGAGTGCAATAAACTCTTTTCTCCATCCTTTTTTCCACTGGGTTTTAGGAAGAGTTTTTAATGAGATATGGGCATTACACGGTATTCTCCCAAGGGGGGTGTTATGATATGGATAGAATCCATGTCCTTGTATGGAAGGAGTTTATTCATTGATAGGCGAATTCGAATTGATCTCCAATGGTTTTCCCCATGTATATTAAGTATTACCTTGTACAGAAAAATTAATCTAATAAAGAGAAATTTTTTCCCAATACAATATTGTGTGCTCCTATTTCTATCCTTATGATTACATTAGTGTGCTGTCAATTGATATGGACGAAAGACTAAGGGTTTGTTTGGTTCATATACTAAGCCTACCATGTTTTGCTATAGTTTTTTTTTTTTGTTTGCAAACTTGGCTAAGGTTAGATCATCAAAATTGAAACCACACTTTGGGTAGGAAAATAAAGTTTGCTACACTTTTTTTGAGCCAATGACGCACGGGACCAAAATGGCAAAAAAGAATCTTACCACAAATATAGCTATGAACCAAACATATATCTAATTCAATCAAACTTGTCTAACTTAAAGTGGTAAATTATGGTAATATTTAACTATGAACTAAATAGCCCCTAATTTTCACTACCAGCACATCCCGCTACGCGCCTAGCATGCCTTCGGCCCGCCGGCCAGCACGACACGTCGCAAAGAAAAGGCCGCCTTGATGGCTGGACTTCGCGCGCGGTCACCACCAGCCACCACCAGTAGTCACGCACGCGCTAGTCGGTTGGCCGTCGCCCGCCGGATCGCGCCGCGAATCGTCAGCTCATCAGCCGCGTACAAAACGCCGTATAATGCGGCAGATCAGGCCGCGAGCGCGGCAGCTTGCTTGCTCGGGCGTGTGTGGTGCGAACTCGCCCCACGTTGCTGCCTGCGCGGGGTCGGCAGAGTTTAGGTGGAAGGTTGGTTGGTTGGTTGGTAGCCGCGCGCGTGCCCGTCTCCGCTCCGCATATGTAGCCGTGCATGAGTGCGTCACTACACTCCGGTACGTCGGGATGCAGTTATGTCCACGGGCAATCTAGAACTAGAAGGCTGGTTGGACTTTGCGTACATGGATGAACAAGCACCGGTACACGTTGACCAAGCTAAGTGATCGTCTAACTAGTCGCTTGGAAGATGACGTTTGGACTTTGGACGCCACCACCCTCTCTTCACGCGTACGATGGGATCAGTCACAACTCGCAATTCACGATGTGCGGCTCGAAATACTCCCTGGTTTCCCAGAACGTGGAATTACCACTCGAGTCATGCTACTACAGCCACCTTTAGGTAGTATGTTACAGAGGATTTTTACGTTAATATGGTACATAGAACTTTGCACCCAACAATAGTGGTGATTGCCTGGCCATGAGAAAGACTTATTTTCTTAAAGAAAAGGGAGGCAGGAGCTCTGTCGATGAATTAAAAAAAAGAAAAGAGTCGTGAAATACATCTCAGGCCGGTCCGAAGCGCCGTGACAAGTCAGAATCACACTCAACAGGAGGCATACATTCAGGAGAAGAAAAGCTAAAAAAAAAACAGAATTTCTAGCTAGCTTTGCTGTTGAACGAGACGACTCAGACGAGACTGTCACAGTGTTCAAGGGTAGCTAGGCCTTTCGTACACTATTGCACGATCAACCTTTTCCCAAAACTAGCTTAGCTAGAGGTGGGTTGCATGGTTGCGATCGGTTGTGATCGATCACGCCTTGCATGTCCGGCGGCTCTTCCTTTCCCAGCCGGGTGGTCTTTTTTTTTTTTTTGGATCAATACGGTTTGCAACCACTCCCATGCATATATAGCAGGCGTGCGTCTCTACTCCGCTGCCGAATCAAAGCAAACGTATCGATCGAATTGGCTCGGTGCCTCACGCCTCTTGGCCCTTATTACGCCCGCATATTACTAGCTAAGCTAGTATCGTCTTAGCCTGATTTGTGCGGTGGTTTGTTGGCGCCGCGCACGGAGACGACGAGATGCCCGGGCTTTATTCCGCGAGAACGACGTGCACGTACCGGCCGGCGGCTTAAAACGACGGGAGGAATATCGCATCAAACGTGGAGTCACGTACTCGATCGCAACTGTTCGATATGCATGGTGTCATCAGCCCACATGGTGAGCACCTTCGTTTTTTTGTGCTTCTTATATGCCTTTTCGTTCACCACAGACAGCGAAACGAAACCGCACGCACGCTGATACTGGTCTGTGGACTGTCCTATTACTGGTCAATGGCCGGGACGGGATGGTATCATGGTATAGGAGTGACGAGTCCCATACAATCTTGTGAGAATTTTCTTGTACTTTGTATAATCCGGACCATTTGATTTCCGATCGAACGGTCCACAAATCACCGGTGTCTAATGGCATGGCCATTTGTGCCGGCGACGCACGACAGGATGTTGAAACCACCAAGAGAATATTTCTGAAGTAGATACACAGACCACGGACAGTATCACGATCGAGCATATTTCTTCCATTTCTCTCCTGATAAACGGCGATTTATTCTCCAGGTTTGAGTGAGAGGAATGCGAATACTTCACCAGAAGTGCTGGAATGGTCAAGGAAGTCCATTAGCAGGTCGACGATTCGTCAGGAACAGGCCAGCCAAACGGAAGGAGGAGGAACCTGATTTGTGAGGTCTAGAGAAAGCAGGGAGGAGCCGGCAAATTTGACAAGGGTCGGTGAACTGTTGAAGAAATCGCGACATAATTGGGCCATTTGGGCGCCGGTACTGGCAGGGGCGGATCTAGCATGTAATTAGTGGGGTCAAATGACCCCAATAACTATGCCAAAATCGTATGTAAATCTAATTGTATTCTATTAGCATATAAGCATATATATAAGCTATAAGTTACTGTAATGTCCTAGCGACCCCAACGACCTATTTTTTGGATCCGCCCCTGGGTACTGGTACTTTTCAGCGTAATTGCCCCACTGAAGCAGCCGTGTCTATCACAGTTGCTGATGGGAAGAGGAGGTTGATGGTACTGTCGACATTTCAGCTGGTTATTACCACTTGCTACTTGCATTTACTTCGTGGGGGTTCCTCATGATCCCTTTTGCTGATTTTAGCGGCCTACAGATAGGCATGGAAGTACGTAACTTCAACCTTTTGGCAGGTCTGGAAATTTAGTAGATTGAAATCTGAAATGATTTACAATGTTAGCTGCAAATCTAAGCAAAAGATGAACTATAGGACGAGCCGAATTGATTCAGAATTGTAGGCATTTGTCCACAGCCTATCTTGGATCTCGCACAGATCGAACTGCTTATCGCTAAAGCCAACTAAAATCTGATGGGAGCTTTCTCAGTGCAGAACAAGTTCGGAACTTCACAGCGAACTAGTCTAGAGCTTATAGTACACGGCAACAGGCGAGTGCACCAGGAAAGAAAGAGATGTGCAACAAGATCACTTTAATTCTCATCTAGGTCACCATTAACACTTTCCTGGCCTTCTGCTTCAACGATCCATCCACTACCGGATAACCACTTCCTTCTCTTAGTACCATCGCGCCTTCAAATTTCTCTATACACCATTAGAACGATCCAGAGCGCGGAGTGCAGGTCGCACGGTGGTCGTCTGTGTCGACGACCGCCTGGGTTCTTCCGTACGTCCACCACGTCGGCACATGTACAGCTGAGAGCGAGGTGAATCCATGGTTTTGCTTTATTTTGTATTCCACAAGTTTTAATTCTAGAATTCGCTTTTTTTGGCGAGGAGAAATGTTAAAGGTTTAGGTGAAACAAAACAATCGGCCGGCATTTGGAACTTCAACTGAATTCGTACTCACTACTAGAAATCTAATTTTTACCGAGTGCGAAATGAAATGGCCTACGGGCCGTCGGGAAAAACTAAAGTGGCCGACGGTGCATCTTTTTCCTGACGGTAAAACAAAAACTAACGGCTATTAGAAGATTTACCGATGGGGTTTACCACAAACCGACGGTTGGTGAAAAACCCTCAATCATAGTATGAAATCACCGAGAGGGTACAACAATTACTGTGAGTGTAATGCTAACCGTCGGCCATTACAAACAATCACCGAGTGGAAATACATTTAGTGTGTGTATATAGGTAACACTCGGTTATTGCAATGATTTGCCGACGGGGTACAAACTTTTAGCGAGGGTACAAATCAAACACTGGGCTATTGCAAAATTCATACGAGGCTGGATGAAGGTGATGTATATATGAAAAATGTAGCTCTCATTGAAATCTACAACTTTGTAGTTGACAACTTTTCCATTGAAAGTCATATATTTGACTAAATAATTGATAAAGCATTATGGGAACAAGAGTTAAAGGAAGTACTTTTCTTACTTCTAGCAAGAAGAGAGTTGAGGTGAGTTGGTTAGAAGGGAGAGGTTGTGTTCAGTAGGTTGTGAGTTTGAATCCTAGGCATCACGTATTTCTAATTTGAAAATAAAAAATGTTTAACTTAAGGGATTGTAGTGCAAATAAGTTGTGAGCTTAATCCCTAGATTTGAAAAAAAAATTTACATTTTTTACACAAAATATCCCACATATAGTCCCGAGAAATTACCGACGATTAGAAAGAAAAAACCTCTCACCCATGTATTTACCGAGTGCTATGGAACCCCTCGTTAAACTAATAACCGAGGGTACCGTCGGGAATCCCACGAATGGCCGACCATAAGTAGCCGAGGGGAAGTTACCAACGGTTTACGCTCGGTCATATACATGGCCTACAGTATTTTGCAATGGCCGACATATTTTTTCCACTCGGTAAAAGTTGGAAATCTAGTAGTGACTCCATGTTTTGAGATTCAACGGACCACTTCTATAGCTTAAAGAAGCAACTATAAATAGTTCAGGCCCCCCGTTTGAAAACATAGAAATTTTATAGAAAACCCTAATAAAAGTTCTACGGATTTAAAAAATATATGAGGGAGACTATGGAACGGTATACCGTTCCAACGGTATAGTTGTGAAACTTATGGAACTTATCAGTTTCAGTGCTGGTTTCATGAGTTTCAGTATTTAGTTTCATCAGTTTTTAGTGCTAAGTTTCATGAGTTTCAGTGTAAAAAATAAAAAATTTCACAAGTTTCAGAGGTATACCGTTCCTACGGTATATCGTAGGTTAGTTTTTCTGAAAATATATACCGTATACGTAATAAAAGGTATATTTCCCACGTTTCTCCTCCGTGCCACGGGCTACTGCCCGAGGGAAGCAAGGGGCATAACGGTCATTTGGCGCGGCACCCCGGAAACCTGGTTTTAAAAATCGCGGTGGCCAACGCTGGGTGCCAGCGGAGACAGGGAGATCGCCCGGCCCCCCAACCCAGCGCGGCTAAAGCCGCCAAAACACAGACCACCACCCCACCACCCCGCCGCGCCTCCTCTCTCCGACTCTCCCCCCTTCTCTCTCTACCACCTCGACGCCAATGGCCGCGTGGTGACAAGCAGCAGGAGCAAGAACCCCTGGCCCCCCCCTCCCCCCCTACCGCTTCGGCCGCATTCCGTATGTATCTGCTTCTCTGGGTTTATTCGGGGGTCGGTTCTTGCTTGCATCGTTGGGGTGCGGGAGCTTCTGGTGATTCTGCCCATTCTGGTATGCTATTTCTGGATGCTTGGCTGCTTGGCACGCTAGATGACGGGCCCTGACAGCTGGGGAATCGCGGGAATTTATGATCTCTGTCCTGGCTGGGGTTCGTGGCGTTTCTTTTCTTTTCTTGGCTTTAATGGCCTCCGTCTCTTTCCTCTAGCCCTGGTAGGTTTTGTTTCTTTCTCCCGTTTGTATTTGAGCGGTTTGCTTTGACCATCGGTTTCTCTTCGTTTCTTCCTCGTAACTTCGGGTGTTTGTTTCCATGGGGTCTCTGTACTGTGCACTGTGCAGCAAATCTTGCTTTCTTTGGTTGGTTAGATTTGGATAATACATGTTTCTTTTTCTCTTTTAATTTTGTGGTTTCCATTGATGCTAATGTTGTTCTTGTGATAATACAGCTTGGGATCTACCATTCGCACCCCATTTGATTTGGCGCGGGAATTTTAGTCCGTATTTCCCATGGCCGCCTCCATCGCCGCCTCGGCCTTCTTCCCGGGGTCGCCGGCGCCGGCGCCGGCCGCGCCCAAGAACGCCCTTGGCGAGCGCCCGGACAGCCTGGACGTCCGCGGCATCGCTGCGAAGCCGGCCTCATCGTCGGCTGCTTTGAGGACCGGCAAGACACGCACCCACGCTGCCGTCCCCAGGGTGAACAGTGGCAAGTCTGCCTTGGTGGATGGGGAGCACGAGACCGTGCCCTCCGCGGTGCCGAGGACGTTCTACAACCAGCTCCCCGACTGGAGCATGCTCCTTGCGGCCATCACGACCATCTTCTTGGCCGCTGAGAAGCAGTGGACGCTGCCTGACTGGAAGCCCAGGCGGCCCGACATGCTCGCCGACACGTTTGGTTTCGGCAGGATCATACATGACGGGCTCATGTTCAGGCAGAACTTCACTATTAGGTCCTATGAGATTGGGGCCGATAGGACGGCGTCCATAGAGACCCTCATGAACCATTTGCAGGTGAAATATTGTGATTTGAAGCATCAGATTCTTCTGGTTGGGTGTTGGACAATGAAATAATTTGGTTTTGATGCAGGAAACTGCACTTAATCATGTGAAGAGCGCCGGGCTGCTAGGAGATGGTTTTGGTTCGACACCAGAGATGAGTAAACGGAAGTTGTTCTGGGTTGTCAGCCAAATGCAGGTCATTGTCGAGCGTTACCCATGCTGGTATAATTCGCAGATCAGCATGTTCTTTTTTTGGCCGTTCTCTTGTATAATTTGAGCTTGAAATAAGTTGTAGCTTTTGGCCATCATCCAAATTCTGGGCCATTGGATTTGCTTTCAGATCGATGCACACCCCCCCTGAATTCGAGATGGGTTGATCCTACGGATGTGTGTTTTGATCGTACGGTCCAAAATTTGGATGATTTTTAGGACAAAAACATCCGGATGATGCCTATACACTCCCTTAGGGTTTTGATAAGTTTCATCCGGTTGTTTTCTTTAAGAGACGTTTTACCATCCTTGGGAGGTAGGTTTGGTACCACCCCAATGTAAATTTTGGTACCTCCCAAGGTGGTAAAATCTCTCATGCTATTATTCTTCGACACACGCTAGCGGTTCAAAGGTATAGATGTATGGTTACTGTGGCAGTACTTTCTTGTAGTTACAACAACGAGCATAATGGTTTGTAGTAATCATGGATCATTAGGTTTGGTTAAATGGAGTTCTCGGGTTGTTTGACAATGAATGTGAAAGAGATACTCCATAGTAGTCCGGTTTATGTCAATTTTCATTAGAGGAGCAATTGTGATCTGTAACTGTGTGCAGTTGCAGACTCTTTAATTGATGCAGAGGGCTTCTGAGAATCTCTTAATATCATATGTTACATTTACTTACAGATGTTAGAAAGGTATACTTTTGTTAGCTGAAAGTGGTGTGTTGCCGAAGCGTTATGCTTTGTTTTGAAATAGTTTCTTATTCTTTTTGCAGGGGTGATACTGTTGAAGTAGATACATGGGTTGGTGCTTGTGGTAAAAATGGAATGCGTCGAGATTGGCATGTATGTGATTCTATGACAGGCCATACAGTATTAAAGGCTACAAGGTTCAAATTTTCATCACTCTCATAGATAGTTAGATACCATTACCACTAATCACATAACCTATTAACATTTGCTATTTAACTGCTCCCTCCTGTCATGTTACCACCTATACAGTGGCGGAACTAGAAATTTTTCGTTGGGATGCACACTTCACAGTACAACCCTGTACTCTTTTACCATTATTTTGTAATATCATAAATCCAACACGTATATTTGAAATTTGCTAAAAGCACAATATAAATAGTTTTAAGGTCTTAAAAATCCTAAACCACCAAAATCGAAACCAATTCGGTAAACAAATTTGACATATTAAAAAGGAGGCACCCCCCTGGTACTGCCTCTGCACCTATATAGGCCAGGTAGATTGTTTTTCCTGATCAACATGTTCACAATTGCCTATCAGGCTATGTATTCTAATTTTCGGCTAAATATGCAGTAAATGGGTTACGATGCACAAGCTTACTAGAAAGCTTGCGAGAATTCCAGATGAAGTGCGGACTGAAATAGAGCCATACTTCTTTGAGCATGCTGCTATTATAGATGAAGACAACCGGAAACTTCCAAAACTGCCAGAGCATGGAAGAGCCACTGCAGCCAAATATGTCCGGACAGGCCTGACTGTAAGTTTTGCACGTGCATAAAAGATTATAAGTCTATTCTACATGGCTATTCTTCTGTTGATGTTTTACCTCTTTTGCTTCTGTCATATATAATGCAGCCGCGGTGGGCCGACCTCGATATCAATCAGCATGTCAATAATGTTAAATACATTGGGTGGATTCTTGAGGTATTTTTGCCCCACTTTACATCTTTATTGTACTTAATAAGGTTTCTTGCTTAGATGACTATATTGTTGAAATAAACAAATTTGCCTCTCCTGTATGGATGTCTTGGTTCCTTCATAGTTATCTATCATTTTTTTTGCTTTTTAGTTGAGTATGTTACTTTTAGCACAATCTTTGTTGATCTACTCTCATATCTTTGTATACACTGCATGGGGGTTTGCCTAATGGTATGTGTTAGGCATTCTTTTGCACATCCTGTTGTCTACATGGTTTTTTTTCGTAATTAAATTGTCACATGGTAGGACACACACTTTTGTGGCCATACTCACCTTTTGATCTTTGGATGTACATATGGTACGCTTCAAAGAGATCCATTTGTCACATTGTATTTCTGATATGTTCTGTTTGTAGAACATTGGGAGCCAGTTCCCAGAAGTTAATGAGCACTGGAATTGTAGGTGGTGGTGGTGGGCGGGGGCTCAAAATCATTCCGTCTAACTATGATTAGACATTACTGTAGGAAAGTATGAGATTAGATTACACCTGGTCAAGAACCCAAATGAATGTGCCTATAATACTACTAGGGTGTCCACCTACCTATTCCTCACGTAAGCAAATACTATTCATCAGCTCTGATGTCTTTCAAAGTATATTATTTACGAGATAGCTGTGTTGCACAGGTTGGACAAGAAATGTATTTCCTGATAGATTTAACTATGTTTGGTTGGTCACCTAGGTACCTAACGATGTTGCTCACTTGTGTTGCTTTCACACAAGAGCTTGATTGAAATTCTTATATGCAACTTGTCCACAAGTCATTCATTCATTTTTTTGGAATGAAAAAATTGTTATTTGCCTGGCTGATAATGTGCCATGCGTTGTGGGCTAATCATTTATTGGTGAGCTGCAAATTCAGAAATAAAGAGTAATTATTTGTTCAGGTAACCTGCAACCCCACCTGAGAACCAAAAAATGAGGAAAATTAACATTTTAGTCAGTACCTGTTATACAAAAATATTTACCAACATGTGCTTAACCCTACTTTAATTTCCCCCCTTAGAGTGCACCAATCTCCATTCTGGAGAATCATGAATTGGCGAGCATGGTCCTAGATTACAAGAGGGAGTGTGGCCGAGATAGTGTGCTGCAGTCACACACTACCGTGTACACTGACTGCACCAATGAGTCCGGAGAAACAACTTTGCACTGTGAGCATTTGCTGAGCCTGGAATCAGGACCTACCATTGTAAAGGCCCGGACCATGTGGAGGCCGAAGGGAACCAAGTCCCAAGAAATAATGGCGCCATCTTCGTTGTAAAGTGCATAAGATGTTTCAAATGATGTTTTTTGGAAGCAACAATTTGGCAAACTGAGATGAGGGCAGCTACTTGTGTTCTCTGTTGGAAAGCACACAGGGCATACATGGATGATGTGTTGTAATCCCATGAGCCCATAACAATGGGAGACCTAAGTTATTTACATAAAAAGTGTGTGTGAAGATGGAGGAGATAAAAGGGGACAAGAATGGAGGAGATCAGAAGTGGAGAAGAGGAAGAATGCCTCTTGTGCATGCTTTGTTGTTTCAATTTTTTTTTTCCTTTCCTTTTTCTTTCCTGTGAGAAAATCTCCAGTTACACGGATGGGTGTTGTGAGTATTGAAATTGTAGCTACTGCTGCTGTATGATGGGTAGTGAATGCTTCCATACACATGTTCTGTCTGGGGCTATGTCTATATTATGAGCCCTTGAAAGCAGCCTTGTCTGGGCCACACTGTTTACTAAATTTTAAGCTCATATATTGTATCGATTCATATTTAATTTGAAACTTTTGAGTTTCTTCTCCTGGTAGCTAAGCGTGTTGAAAATTCAGATCTGGGTCTTACGCTGGCCAATCCTGAAAAGGCCGGGTTTTGGACCGGGCTGGACCATCGTGCTTCGGATCGGTCCAAAAAAGTCTGGCCCAAGTGCCCACCTCTAATCACTACATAGTCTTGACCACATCCCTTATCTATTATATATTAAAAGCTTATAAGAGTCACTAAAAAAAGAGAAATGGGATAGAAATTCTCATAAAAAGTAAAATATCTGGCCCTTAATTTTGTGGTCCCTAATTATAACCGTCGTCGGATCTTTTGTTAAAAGTATAAATATGCTAGAAATTCTCACAAAAAGCAAAATATCTGGCCCTTAATCTGGTGGATCATAACAAACTTGAATTATAGTAGCCATTAGATGTTACTCCCTCCGTTTCTTTTTATAAGGCGTATTTGGTTTCGTTAGGACAAGACTTTGACCAACGATTACTTCATTAATATATCATTTATGCAATACAAAATCATAATTATATATAAGTATTTTTGAATACAAATCTGCTAATATCAATTTTGTGTCATAAAAATTATATGCTAATAGAGTAATTGTTGGTCAAAGTCTTGTTCTAACGAAACCAAATACGCCTTATAAAAAGAAACGGAGGGAGTATTATTTAAAAAAACATCTAACCATCTATCAAGCGGACCAGAATTATAACAGTTTAGATTAAAAGAAAGAGTCCATACTAAATACATAATCCTTAATGGGCTTGATCGGTTGGTTGCATGTTGTGTATGGATTCGTGCGGTAGGTGCGCCATTGGCGAGATGAAGTCATATCCATCCGTCCATCCATTTTCTCGTCACATTCTCAAGGAGAGAAGGTAACTCACATCGATCAATGTGTTCCTTTCGTCCCATGACAAGATTATGAGCTGCAATTCCTTAGAGCATCTACAAAAAGCCTCTCCAAAACCTACTATCTATAAGTTATATTTAGAGAACTTTTCAAAAATATGACTCTTCATATCTCATTCCTCTCCAACAGAACTCTCTATATCACACTCTCTATTTTCTCTCTCCTATATTCTAATTATATTCTATAACTGTCATAACAGTAACGGTTATTTTTTGGCCGGATAAACTCAAACGGCTATATTTCAATACGGGAATTTTAAGCTCATATATTGTATCGATTCATATTTAATTTGAAACTTTTGAGTTTCTTCTCCTGGTAGCTAAGCGTGTTGAAAATTCAGATCTGGGTCTTACGCTGGCCAATCCTGAAATGGTGCAGCTAATGATATGAGTTACTTTTGACTTGCTTGGTTGAAGCGGACAACTTTGACGTGAGCAATGACAGGTTCACAGGTCCAGTTTATATTATATTGGGTTGACCGATCAGAAAGAAGAGCAAATTGTATTTTATATCTTGCTTTCCTCCTGAAATATTCTATCGACTCCATGTTTCTGGCAATAATTCCTGATCAATTGCTTTTGAAACTACAGTTATCTGAAAATTATCTTACTGTAATCTGTACAAGGCTGTAAGCCATGAGTGCTACTCCATGGAAGGATCTGCAAAGAGTGGAGGCGATGAATTTTCTTGCTAACCACCTTTTATTCCTTAGGGATTCTTATGGAAATTCTGTCAGAATTATATTATTTTCTACAAAATTTGTGTAAAATTCCATCGTTGTAAACAGGCCTTATATTGTATTCACAAGTAAGAAGAGGGCAAAGGAGCCAACGACGGATTGGTGGAGCTGCGGCCGGCCGGTAGTGCGGACAGTACATGCAACTTAGCTGAGTAGTGCTCCTGTCCACTTGTCTGCTGAAATAAGCATGGGCTATGGGATTGTCAATTCGGCCCAATAGCCTCATAAGTAAGTGCCTGGTTTGCTTTGCTTTCATGTTCTCATTCTTTTCGATACCTTTTTAATAGCGAATAGAACCATTGGTAAATGCATTTTGTAGGGGGAGTATACGTTTATTGCTCAAATATGGGAGGATACCAGTATGTAAGCATATAAATGAAAATACAAGTGAAATGAGAGACGATTCATCAATTTTCTATGCATCTATGATGTGAATGGCAGACAGAGAACAACAAGGAAATCTTTCGGTGGAGTTAGGCAGGCCTTTTACTACTGCATATATATGATACTTTTACTCCCCTCTCCTAACAGCATGAACTTCTCTATAAGAGAGATAATCATAGATAGTCCGGTTGCTAGATCCCCCTTACCCTAATTATTTTTCTCGCGGCATCTTGCCAGCATATATATGGACTCGAGCATTTGTAGAAGAATCTAAAACCGGTCATTGCACTGTATTTTAGTATGGCATACAAATTATATCGTGATATACACTTAGATCGGAAGGCAGATGCGTATAATATAAATTTAACCCCATGTTCCATGTCTGGTGTGCATGTGGTAGTCTGGTAGATAACACAAGTTAGCATACTTTCTCTGATGCAGAATCCCACAACCATTTCCCTGGATGCTTACAAACTTTGCATACGTGCATGGAGGGCATCTGTTAAGTTCAAAGTTGTTGACTGAAAACTTTGCTCCCTCTCATTGGTTTCTGATGCCACAAGTATCATGGCCGTAGATAAAAGAAAAAGGAACTACTCTATAATGTTGCGAGAGTTAAGACATATTAACAATTTAAAGATCTCTGCTTTCTGATTAGGTCGTTAGCTTGCAACATATTCCGCTCTGTGTTTGATTGCTAGTGCATACATATACACTGATTGTGCACATTGCAATCGCATCATTACTGATGATACTCTGAAATATGATTCTTGCTCTATCGTTGCCACAAGAAGGTCAGATAACCCCACATGGTGTACCGATCGACAGGATGCAGTTATAACGGCAGCCGGTAGTTTACGTTCTTGTTAATTATAGGGTTGTTAAGGCGGAGAATCCTTTTCATTCAACACGTATTGTTAATCACAGAAAACGAAATCCATGTATAATATATGCATGCAGATTCGCACTTCACTCTTGATGAAGATATATTAATCAAGAATAGTATGCATGATCAAGAATTGTCTCCGACAATATAATCTATCTATACGATGTGTCAAAGGAGTGTTGTCTAATTGAGATGGCGTTGTCGATCAATTAAGATCACATAAACACGACATTAGAACAGAATCAACAAATGTAGTCCATATATCTCTCTTTTTATTGATATTTCTGGTGTATGTACAATGCAGCCCATGTCTATACTTATATAGTGGAAGAGAAGGGGACTTTTCTTAGGAACAAAGTAAATATCTAAAGCAATCTACTGTGACTCTTAGTACTCGTTAGGAAACTCTCATGAGTTCATTTAGGAAACTCCTAGGAGTCCGTTTAGGAAAGCGTCCATGCATATATGAAAATAGAATATTCCAATACTCCCCTGTTGACACTTTTTCAATGCCATGCTCATGTCTCGTTAAAAACTTCTTACGAAAATCCCAGTTAGAAAAAAATAGACAGGAGAAAAGATTATATATCTAATGTTCTTGTCATTGCACATGTTGCCTCATTAAAAACCTTCAATTGAGAAAACCCAATAGGACAAAACCCAATTAAAGGAAAAAAGTACAACATCAATCCTCTCGGGTTTGAGTGTGTCCTTCAAAATCCCACATTTTGATCTCCAAGATCAAAACGATCAAGTGGTATATCTTTGCATAAACCTTTAGCAAAGTTAAGCAATTAAGCTCGTCCTTCTCATAATGGGAGATATAGGATATTTAATCTGGTCTTTCTATATTTTAAGATTGTTTCTCCCGTACCCTTTGGCATGTGAATGCAATATAGTACCGGTTAACAATCACGGATTTAATTAGTGAATCATACCAATGTTTTTAAGTGTCTTTTGCATTTTACAATCTTATATCTTTTCTTTGAGGATGTGCTCAATACAATACAATATCGTGGTTTAGCACTCTATCTTGCCAATACATATATGTCCAATTGACATAATTTGCAAGATATAAGAATGAAATCACATATTCTAATACTTGGTCTATATGAGTCTTAATCCATTTCAGGGATTATATGACCATGGTGTTTCTTAGCACATGAGGTTAATCACTATTAACATTTCTATGCAATCATTGTAGATGCATTTGGTTGATAATTGAGTGATTCATCATGATCCACTCGATCTTTAGGTAGATGCCATCTTTTAGGTAATATTCTACCTCTACTTCATGGTTCTACTGGACTCACAAGGATAAGTTACATTTATCATCAACAACAATCTATACATGTTGCCTTCTTATATCCTTATCACAATAGGATTTAGAGCTCTGCCAATGCTTAATTAACTGCATTATCAATTTAATCATTTGCTGCCAGAGATATCATGTAATGGAATATTATTTCATCAACAAGAGAAATAACATGTCACTTTTCATGACTTCCAAGTCATCACTTTACACCGCCTTATGATGACCTAGCAGATTTGAATTCAAAGGATTCTATTTTAGCGACAGTGGTTTGACATCAATTGTTTTTCTCTTTTGACCTATCATCTATGAGTATCATTAGTACTCTGCTTTAGACTTTAGATTTTGGATCTATATAAGCAATTATAGAGGTACAATTGTTGAAAATATCTCTATTGTTCTTCCATATCCATTTATCATGTGGATATTAACCAAATCTTTTGTCACTTTCCAAATGATATATTCTTGATTGTTCTGCAATCCCATGATTCCCATGATTGTAAGGTATACAAATAAAAGTGCTAGGTTGTTCATTCTCCTTACGAACTTTTGGTGAGACCTCTTACTTGATAGACAAATCATATCACAAGAGTTTATATAGTAATTTATCAGTCACATAACTTTATGTTAATCCACAAGCAACGACCTTATAGATCATCGATCCAAAATCCAGAGGCTTCCTGCTTATTTTTTTAATATTATAAGTCCTCTTGCATAAGTTGGTATACATTCATCTCGAGATATCTCCACTTCAGGCATATTTACTCCTTTTATACTATGTAGCAAACTCTCTGCTCATCATGCTCAAGAGTACCCTCTAAACGATTAGTTTAGTTTCGCTAGTTTATGGTTTTAATTTATGTTCATCATGACAGCTTTGAATTGAAGATATTTCATTCATCCCATCATAGTATTCTAAATATAGGCTCTATCCTCCTCCTAATACTGAGATGAGATCCTCAATGAATAGTGTATAAATCATCTATCATGGTTTTTTGAGTGCCCATGATATTACGTTGCGATGGTGATTTATGTGGAAAATATTCTATTTCTTCCATAATGGAAACTCTCATCTCTTGGATTAAGTGGATGTAATACCCCAGCCCATTAGTGGGGTAGCCCATGTGGCCCATATGGAGTTGTCATGGTGAGATTAGTTCAACATTACTTGTCTAAAGTAAATTGTAGTAGCATATAATGCCTACTGAGTCCAAACATAGCACCTTCGGGTTAACCCTTATACATGAAGTGAGGACGAAAGTGTAAGTAAGGTTTTATGCATGCACAGGTCCGCCCCATAGTTAGGCTGGGCATTGAGGGGATTTTGAGTTAGGGTGTTATAGTGGACCAGTGTTAGACCAATATATACTAGATGATTTTCACACGTACTAGACACTGGGGGTATATGTAGTGTATTGGACTCATTCTTAATGCATTATTATGCAAAAAAGATCCCAACTGAGTGTTTCCCTCTCTTCTTGGGTGAAAAATTATCACATTTCTTTCAGAAATTAATGGACATTCTCATCTCTAAGAAAATCTTGTATAACATACATACCAAAAATCGCAGAACTGGGTTCTTAACTTCGTGAGTTATGCAGAAGTTGAACATCATAGATTCACCACTTAGTGCCCCAAGATTAAATAGGAGTATGGAATCAAATGTTCTTTTAGAACATCAAACATGATCACCCAAAGATTAATGTTGTTTGAACATGAGCACACATCTTAACCAAAAGAAGGTGATCCAACATATGCCTGACTCAAAGCTAAGAACATGATTAGTATACTTCTGGGAAATTAAGATCACTCATGATCAATATCATTATCTTTTATTTAGGAATCAAGATTTCTCTAAGAAAATCTTTTATAGCATACATACCAAAAATCATTCAACTTGATGATATCCCAAATGCTTGAAAATATTTCGACTTGATGATTTTCAAATATCCCATTGTATGCTTAAGTAATTCCACCACTGATTTGTGCTTATGCTCAATAGGCTCATCATTGTCTAATGCAATATCACCTTTATTTTGACTTGAGATTTCCCATGTTATTTGCCGCCGCTCATCACTATATACATTGCTCTTTATTTGCCACTCCCTTATTCATCCCACTCTTCATGCCAACCTTAAAAATTATGCGTGCATATGCCCTAGGCATATGTGGGAATCAAGTTGTAGGATCGATATATACTAGTATAGCAATTAGAGGGGGGGTGAATGATTGTGCGGAAGCTAAAATCAAATTTTTGATCTACTAAAAATTCACTCGAATTCGGAATCAAATAATTGCTTCGTATTCAACAAAACAGATTGACATACGTTCGGTAAATCGCTATTTACTGGAGATCCAGCTGTCGAATTGACCTGAAATTTGAACAGAAGAAACTAGATTCCAATACGCATCTAACAAAAAAATAATCAGCTCGATTGGACTTACGGATCAAAAGTTATGAACTCCACAAGCTTGCTATGATAGATTCGGATCAAGCAAAAAAAAAAACAGATTGACAGAGGTTCACTAAAACATGAATTCCCAAAAATCCAACCGTCGGATTGATGTGAAATTTAAACTATAGAAACCGGCAAGGACCTATTTGTAATTTCTATAAATTTTGAGGACCCTCTTATAAGATATTCAATAACACAATTTTAGGGCCTTTTGTAAAATTCACATCAAAAGGACCGAAATTCAACCAAGGGCTTATATGCAAATTTCTGCAAAGCCAAAGTCTTATTAGCAAAATAGCCAATGGGCCATAGTTTTCGCTCGATCCAATCTCATATGGGCCGAACTCAGTCTACAAGACAAATATATCAAACCCTTTGTGGGCCTTTACCATCAGCCCAAAATAAATAAGCATGGCCTATACTCTAATGAAATCATATTGGGCTCTTCGTGGGCTCACTCGACCTAGTCCATCTGACCTGAACGGTGCAAGACCTAGGATTACATGATTTCGAACCCTCGTGTGTATTTCTGTACTAATTTCATGATCAGTGGCTAGTACACATCGTTACTCAAAATATAGCATCATCATCCATACATAGATAAAATTTATAATATTTAAGTAGTCTTACACACTGGGACTTGAAGGCCAGGTACATTAAACAAAGTTTGCAACGAAAGATAAATAAAGATAGAGCCTATGTAGTTTGTCATACCAACTAGGGTTTGTGCCCTAATATTAGGCCTCATCATTTTCTCCAAATCTGGTGGCAAAGAAGTACCTTAATTCCGACGCTTCATCTTCAACTTGTAAATTTTTAACAAGCACGGTAAGTACTTTCATACTCTGCAAGACTTTTGCAAATGCTATTAACTACATGTATGGTTAGTCAAATGGAGTATATATGTCTAATTTGCATAAAGCTAAATTTTGGATTAAATATGAATAATAGTAATTTCCAAAACAACAATTGTAAAAGCATTACTTAAACAAAATGTAATTTCAAAACGAGCAATAAAGATTTTGTTGGCGCTAAAAACTTGACGAAGGGTTAATAGCTTCCAGCACACGCGAACGCTGGGTTCAGATTTTGGGTTACGGGCGTGCGAGCCGATTCGATCCTGCAATCGGCAAGAGGGAGACTTGTCAATAAATCGGCTAAGAAACCGATTTAGACCTTCAGTGATAAGTGGATCTGATCGGTTGATGTAAGCCGATGCAGATCGTTGTAACCAGTTGATCTAATCAACCTGATGGAGTCGATTAGATAAGTAAATGCTGTTTTTTCTAAAAAAGGCGATGCGCAACAAGATCAGAAAAAACTAAACTTGGTTTGGTGTAAAGCAACTTTATTGATCAAAGTGGATTACAAAGGAAAGATTACAAAGCTAAAAGTCTACTTCTATGCAAAGGAAACGAGAAGTAAAAGTATTGGTTGGTTGAGTTGACTCTGTTCCCTTGGCGTAACCCATAGTCCCCTTTTATAATCCTTGGCCTGACCATATTCTTCTCGATCTCTAGCCACCTGTATCAGCCTCAATCTCCTCCTGCTATTTTTGGTGTGATCGCATTTCCCTCAATCTCTGATTGTATCCATAACGGCCTTGATTTCCTTGTTTAACGTACTCCATGCTAAATAAACGTGATTCCTCAATCCGAAACTGTATCGGCTTTCCTTACGAACTCAGTCTTCTTGGCGCCTAATCTGAGTTCATATTGGATTCCTCCTTCCAATTTTGACATTCCACACCAAATCCAAACTCATATCGGCTTACTCTTTGTTTCCAATTTTAGGTGCTAATAGATTTATAAAAACTTTGAGAAGGTATTGTATATACAACTTTGCTCATATGGTAACCCAAGCCTAGCCTATTAGTGTACCATGTCCAAAATATCCTTTTTGAATGAAACAACCTTTGGTAAAAAATTTAGTTTTTAAAACCATCAAAATCTAACCAAGAGTGGCCTTTCCTTGCAATGCCCATGATCAAGGGCATGGCTATTTGAGTATATTTGTTTATCACTCTGCAGAGAATGTACAACTATACACACAAGATATAATCATCTCGTATTATCCATGCAATTTACACTCAACGACATATAGTGCAACCCGAGAGATTATAACAAGGCCTTTACAGCACCAAGCCCTAAATCACCTCGCCCGATGACCCCTCAATATATGGACGCCTGTTACTATCACAATGAGGTATACATTGTTGTGTTGGACAGCCTTGCATTTAAGGTGCAAATATGTCATTGGACATGGATGCCTGTTACCATTGTCCGCACACCCAAGACAACCTATAATCTACAGTCTGCGGGAATAATTCTAGCTTTTAGTAAACTATTTAGCCAAGTTCTACCCATAAGGACATGTGGTTTGTACGGTATATGCTAGGATCAACGACACCTGAGTTTGGTCCTTAATTGACTCGGGCGAGACTCACACCGATTTCAATTCCACACTGAGCACTCGCCCAAGAAAAAAATCATTTTGTTTTCCACCTTTTCCCAAACAACATTTTTCAAAGTCTAACCATATCCAAAATATGTCATGAGTAACCTAGATTTTTCCAAAATGGCAATTATAAGCATGACTAAGCATTTGTTACGTATATTCTTCTAAGTCCCACAAGAATTTATTCTAGTAAGTGGATAACTATTCCTGGGGTGACAATGGCAAGGGTATTTCAATGTCAAGCTATTTTTTGTTTCAAACATTGGAAATATCAAATTCCTATACAAAGATACAGCAGCTTTATTTGACTTAAACATTGATAAAATAGTTATAATAAGAACAACATACCTTTGAAAGCTTGGGATCAACATAGTTAAGGGGGTGCTTGCCTTGCTCATCAAGTGCTTACTCCAATTCTGGTTCAACTTCAATCGCATCCGCTACGTTGGCGTCTAGCACAAATAAATTCCAAATAATATCCTAATAAAATCTAAAAATTACAAAATAAGATCCGGGAGAAATAGCTTGAATTTATAAAACTTTAGAAATAAAAAAGAAGTCATTTGGAGTTTTCATGAGGGAGAACGAGCCATCGGAAGTTCTACCAGGAGAGAAAATCAAGAAAAAGAAGAGGAAAAATATTGTGCGAAACTGTTCATAATTATTTTCCTTAATTCAAAAATTCTGGTTTATTGCACAGAGGTTGACTTGTGGGACCACGGTTCGAGTAACACGGTTTATTTGAAACCGAAGAGAGCCATGTAGCCCATGTATCAGCGACTAAATTTATTAAATCGGTTTTTAAAAGAAAACCGATACGTGAGGCCCGCTTGACAGTGATTGTGAGAGAGGGGGAGGAAAGCCTAACAAGTGGGGCCCACTTGTCTATGATTCATAATAGTGCAACAACTAAGGTGAAGCACCGGTGGCAGAACTCATGTTGCCGAGGCTTGGGATAGCAAGAGGGAGTTGATGAGGACCTTAGGAGGGGTTAGCGGTTGTTGGGGATGGTCGAAGATGGCTGACAACGAGAGCTCAGCGGTAGTGGCCAGGGTGGATGGTGGAGATGGAGATGTGGTGAAGCTAGGGTCAAATTGATGGAGGGGAAAGCATAAGAGAGGCAAGGAGATCCCATTTTAAGGGTTGGTAGTGGCAGGGGTTCATTAGAGAGGCTTGGTGACGATGACCCGAGGCAATGGAGGAAGGTGATTATGGCCGCAACGTTCTAGTAGAGTAAGGCTGCAAGTAAGAGGGGATGAGTTACTCGGATGCCATGGACGAGAGGAATTTCAGAACGATTCATCGGCGACGAAGTTTGGTTCTGTCTTGGAGTGGTCGATTTTGAGGGTGAAGAAGCTTCATAGAAGCATCGTTGTGCTAAGGCGTTGAAGTGGGATTGATGGGAAGGAGTGTGGAGTGGTAGGCGAGGTTGGGGAGGCTTTTGTAGGCTCAGGGTTGAGTGGCCTTAGCTTGGGCTCGAAGGCATGGCGCATCGGCCAGGGGAAAGAATTCAAATGCACAGTGAAGACACTGGCTTTCTTGTGGCTTTTGCAAGCACTTCGCAGAGCGGGCAAAGAGAGAGAGAGAGAGAGAGCCATTGATGAGGGGTGCAGTGACAAGACAAAGGCTTAGTGTGAATGCTGTGCGAGCAGCGGCTTAGGCTCTACATCGGATGGGACGAGATGAGGCACGTGTGGCCTAGGCTTGCATTGTGATGTGGTGGTGTGGGGTGGCGTGGCCTGGGACAACGGTGGTGACCAGTGCGGCTCGGTGACATGGCTAGCAGTGACAGAGCACACAAGCGCTGTTGGGCTCAGGCATACGTGAGCTGGCACAGGAATGGACATGAGCGGTGTGGGGGTTGTGCGTACTTGGTGCAAACGACGCGATCGCAATGGCCACAATTTGCAAACGGCACTGGGTTGGCGTGGCCTGGGCCTGGGAGCTAGTCGGGCTTGAGGGAGAACAATAGAGGAAAGCGTAATTCAAGAAATACGTGAAGCAAGTAGAGGAGGCAAAGAGAAGAAAACATATTCTGGGATTTGCAACAAGCTAAAATGTGGGGCAAAAGTTTGCATAATAACGAATCAAGGTGAAAAATGGTAACAGGCTATAAGTGGAATTCGACCCAAAAAGGATTTCATGATTTCAAATTTATTTGGAATAAAATGCTTCGATAGAAGGCTTCCCTATTTTTAAAATTAGTAAATGACTTTTAAATTTTTCTCCAAAAAACTCATAGAAATATTTTGGAATATTTGGAACATAGATAAAATATTTTAAACTTTGAAAATGATTTGTAAGATCTACAAAAATTAAAAAAGGCTCAAAACATAGGACAAAAATTCCATAAAATTTAGAAAAGCTCAAAATTTTAGAAAATGCATTTTAAATAATTATTATTCAAAAATCTAATTTTTTTAGACTGTGTTACATAGCTGGGGTTAAGAACCCTAGTCACAAATGGCTCTGGCTTGAGCCCCTTTTCTTCTAGTGAATTGGCTTCCTCATAGAAACCTAGCCGCCTGTAAGCAAAGAAGCTTCGGGCAATGGTCACGCCGATGGCGTTCGGTGGAGTGGAGAGCCCAGCAGCGATGGCCCTGAATGAACCCGACAACTGCCCAATGTGAAGTCGATATGGAATCCAGTGGTGGCTCCACTCCTCTCCTTTTTGCCTCTTTCTTCCAGTGGCTCCATGAATCCCGGTGGTGGTGTACCTTAGTTGATGGCGAGGTGGTCCAAGGGGCCGCCCCGAGTGGTGGTGCCATGGTCATCTGGTGACCCAGTGTTGAAGTAGAGGAGCGAGGTGTCTCTAGAACCTCCTTCCCGTGTGGTGGTTGCGTTTCAGTTCTAATGATGGCAACTAGTCGATGGCTCGACGTGGCCCGCCGGTAAGGACTATGGACACCAACACTAGATAGGTGAGGATTAGATCCTTTTTGTTTCTCTTCTTATTTTAATCCATAATTGAAAGTTGTTTTCATATATTGATCTCAAATTAGGATCAAAGCCAAAGCCATGTCGATCAATTTCAATCTATTGATAATTCTCTTGTTCTTTTCTTATTTGATTCAATCTTTGATCAAATATGGTTGTGCACCATAATACTTTATTTTGATCTCGATTCTCAAACATGAACATTTACAACTATGATCCAATTAGATTAGATCGACATTCACATTCCCTTCTTTTACTCGATTCTACCCATGATCGAGTACTACACGCCTCGTCCTATCTTGCCCAGCAAGACAGTGGCGACGATGGCTCACTCGACAAGCAAGCACGAATATGCCACCGAACGATGGTGGCAGAGCCTCATCAACACACTCAATGGCACGTTGGATTGACGGCCTCAATGGCACCTATGCACAAGGTACAACGCATTATTGCACACCAGTCGCGGATGGTGACTCGATGACCGTTGGCACCATGGCATCCGCGACAAGGCAGAAAATAGTAGTGTGGCCTTGATCTCATATCCTTGACATGATGAAGGGTGGCGACATCGGTGGAACACAAACATGGCATTGTGACTGCGACTCGTCTCGCGCTCGCACATTGAAATGTCGACGGTGGAACCCCATACTTTCGCTGGCATAGCGACATGACTATGACGGTGTCCCGACATCTTGCCCATAGTGACCATGACAGCGACACCCCACACTCACGGTGTAGCATCACCAATCCATGCACATAGCATGGTGGTAACAACCCCAATGAGTCATGCCACAACACTATTTCTAAGGTGTTCCAGTAGCTTCACCATGGTGAGGCACATGGTGTGTCCCGTTGGCTAGGTGGCGACCATTCACAAGGCACAACATGACGTTGGTCACGCCACAGTGTGATTAGACAGTCGATGCATCGATTTGGCGGTGCCACAATGACACCGATGTATATCTATTTGGCGACCATGCTAAGGCACGACATGAACACCGATCACACCAAAAAGTGAATCGACGGTCAAAGAATGGCTTGAAACAACACCAATCATACCAATACGCAAAATGATGGCCAGGGTTTGGTTGATGCTAACCCCACCCTAGGTAAGACATCAGCTGAAAGAAAATAGGAGGATCCAAATAAATATGACAACTTGAATTGACCAAGAAAAATCAAGCAATGAACCTCAGCGAATGCACACAATAGTGCATCCAAAATCTGCCTCTTGTCGTGGCAAACAGCACTACCGCCATGGCATCAAGAACGCTACCGCATCAATGATTTCCGCTTGTCGCGGCAGCCGCAACGACAATTTTACAGCAGGATCGTAGATAGCCTCTACTCCTAAGCTTCTCGTACTAATAATGTGTTGTATAATTGAGGTCGTGTTACCAACCAATTAAAATCATATAAATACAAGATCAGAATAGAGACAACACCATCTACATCTCATCTCTCTCTCTCTCTCTCTCTATATATATATATATATGTATATATATATATATGTATATATATATATATATATGTATATATATATGTATATATATATATATGTATATATATATATATGTATATATATTGGGCTGCTAGAAGCCATCGTCGAATTTGCGAAATCGTACGGACCTTTCTGTAAAAAAAACCCTATGGGGGACCTAAACATAATTTTAATTTTTTTCAGGGTCTTTTTGTAAAAGTAGCGGTGGAAGGACCTAAACACAATTTTAAAATTTTCAGGGGACCTTCCCGCGAATGGAATGAGGTGGCATGCCTAAACTTTCTCCAAATCTTCCCAGCATTAGTTACTAGGTCAATAAACGCAGCGCACGCCGTGCACGTGAACGAAAAACAAACCAGTGTTTTTTCGAAGGAAAAATAGGATTTTTTTTGGGGGGGGGGGGATAGACCGGGACAAAAAATGGACCAAGAAGCATTTTTTAAATTTTTGGAGGGTCTTTTTGCGTTTTTTCTGGGAAAAAATGGACTAGGACGGAAAAATGGATAAAGACGTACTTTCCAAATTTTCGGAGGGTCTTTTCCAACGACGGAAGGACCTAAATGTAATTACGTATTTTTAAGAGGTTTTCACAGGAGAGCGACACGTGGCATAGCTTGTTGAGCTCCAGAACTCCCAACTTTAATATATAGACTATAATATTATTACCGCCTAAAGGAAGATACCCATCCCTTTAATACAAGGATGAAATCAACGATAGCATCTTAGGCAAGCTAGCAACGATTGCAACTGCACCTAAGGGAAGTGAACCGAAAGTGTCTTGCCAAACACATGAGTTGGAGACCGAGCAGTTCCTCGGATGGCTAGCGGCACCGTTGAGCACGCAGCCTACCCGGATTCGAGTCCAAAACTCGGCCAGGTGCTCGCCTCCTTCTTAAGTGAAAGCCAGAATTCCTGATCAAAATTCAGAAAACACGAGTAGTGTAGAAGAGAAGAACCACACATGCTAGTTGGACGAAACCAGTAGCTAGGGATGGAGTTAATTGGCCGCACATTAGAAGCAGAACGTCACCGTCGACGTCGTCATGGTTTCACCCGACAAGCATATCGATAAGTATCTGCCTAATCTGCTAAAGTATCGCAAAATGGAGGGCAGGGGAACAGGGCCCTCCCCTCCAAATGATGCTTAGCTACGCTTTCGGCCAAAAACCCTGCGTTTTCGCTTAGTTTAGTGCCGGTCAAATCGTGCATGATCCCCTAAACCCCTCCCTCGATCTCGATCGTCTCTCACGTTGGTGTAGTTTATTAATCACCTTGGCTTTTTCTTAGGGTTGCGAGTGATTCATGCATGGAAGGAAGATGGAACATTTCCTCGTGCCCACTATCTAGGGTTTCCATCAGCTAGCTAGCTAACTAGCCTTTACCGAAACGCCCTTAGTTGGATTGGAATCACCAAAGTTGAAAAATGGTTGATTAGGCCTATGGACTGCGAAATATGTAGGGTTTGATTTTCTGGGAAGATTCCAACAGAAAGGTACATTATGGATATCATCAGAGTGGCTTGTGACCTACATCTTCAGCATTTCAGCCGCATAACACATGGGGTGAGGTTGACATTATTTAGTATACTTTGTGTAGTATAGTGCCATCAATAGATTAATCAGCAGACCAATTCTCACTATCGAGAAGCTCGGTGAAAAGCTAAGCAAATCTCCTTCGCTGACAGCTGCACGACTGGGTTTTAATTAGAACACAAACAACAATGTTATTTCTGAATACAACTGCTATAGTTGTTGAAGTTATAGCTTACGACATTGTCTATCTGGCCAAAATACAGACGGAGCGCTGTGTTTGCGTGATCATATTTCTCCAGATGTGGTAGCTGCCGCCGGTTCCACCAAGGAGACAGAAAGAGAGAGCGAAGAGTAAAGAAACGGGCAAATCAGCAAAAGGGCAGACGGTGCGGAGAAGAAGGAACGGAGGAAAGCCGCTCGGGCAGGCGTAAAGTCATGGCGTGGTGGTAGCTCTAGCATCTCCGTGCGCGCGCGGGCGGGGCGTGCCGAAGCCGCCTCCTCCTCCTCCTCTCGCCGCACCGCACACGCACTACACCAACCCGCGAGACGAGGCGCGGGCGGCCGGGGAAGGAAGGCATCGGGTTCGGTTGCCGTCAAAAGGCGAGGAGGGGACAGCGCGCCGACATGCCAACTGCCGCCCGGGCCTTCCCCTCCCCGACGCAGCACACAATGACAGGCGGGCCCCCCTCCTGTGCCACTTGTCGGTAGGGTGCGGGTGGGGGCGTAGGAGGAGGGGATCGCGTTTATACCTATCTACCCTCTGTCTTCTCTTGCACCGCAGCCTCGTTTAATTCGTTCTGTGCAGTATTTGCGATATCCCGTAGTGGTTTCAGGAGTGCTTGCAGGGTCATTTTGCCATAGCGACGTGATTTACGCATTGGTGAATGAGATTTACGTGTGAAGTCATCTGGAATTATGGATTGCTTCGAGCTAGTAAATAGGTTACAGGTCGAAACAGCAACACCAGCGAAGACATTAAAGGTTGAGATTTGAGAGGAAGGGCTACATAACTCCCTAAGAGCAAGTACAATAAGGCCATGTTTGGATGGGCTAAAACTAATTGTTAGCTGGCTAATAGCTAGAGCTAATTGTTAGCCAGTTAATAATTAGTCCATCTAAAATTAGCCTAGGGCTGTTTGGATACATGACTAATGGTTGGACTAATTTCTTAGAAAAGTCATGTCTGCCCCCTCATAATAGGTGAGGAAATGAGGATAAGGCAAGCGCGAGGGTATTTCAGACTTTTCCTAACGTGTTACATGCTATTAGCCCAAATTAGCTCCTCTCCACCAACTAATGGACTAATTGTTAGCTAAGGGGTTGGCTAAAAATTAGCCCACCTATTAGTCTTCCTGTTTGGATAGACTAGAACTAATTTTTAGCCAGCTAACAATTAGTCCAGGGATCCAAACATGGCCTAAGGCCATGTCAACTGGTTCTTAGCTTATACATGTCAGCTTTGATTTATGTGGAAGAGTGAGAAAAGAGGACACGGATGCATAGGTAAATCATTTATGTACAAGAGAGAAGAGATAGTTATTGCACAACATCTAGAGACAACTTTTGAAGACAGTTATTGTAAAAGCTGACTTTTAGCTTACTATTAGCATGCAGTGGGCTTTACTAACTCAATATGGTATCAGAGCCAAGAGGTCTTGAGTTCAAGACCCGGTTGATGCAATTAAAAAATAATAATTGCAGTCTACTTCTATTCCATGTCTTAGGTCTGAGGGAGCCTACACGTGAGGGGGAGTGTTGAAGTATAAGTGAATTGCCCGTATTTCCTCATCAGCTTAAGCTTTTGGGTGAATTGGCTGGTGCATGCAACTCAATAGTAAGTACAATAGTAAAGCCCACTGCAGGCTAATAGTAAGCTAAAAGTCAGCTTTTACAATAACTGTCTTCAAAAGTTGTCTCTAGATGTTGTGCAATAACTATCTCTTCTCTCTTGTACATAAATGATTTACCTATGCATCCGTGCAAAACTGGCTACTAAATAAGAGCCAGCTATCTTCTCTCTCATCGTTTCTCACTCTTTCACATAGATTAATGCTGACATGTACAGACTAAGAACCGGCTGACGTGGCCTTATTGTACTTGCTCTAAGTATGAGTAGTAGATGTAAAATGGTCCGGATCCCAATCCATGTTAGATCATTTCAATTCCGATCCTACATAAGATCTTAATCAAGCAGTACCGTGTGGGATAGCCATGCAGGTCTCGTAATCTTTGGAATCACGAGTTTCGAGGAACAATCTCATGAATGGACCTACAAACCTGCCCTACTATATCTTAGATCCTATCAACGCAAAAACGATCATGCCTGAGATCTTGTTACCGAAAGTTTTGTGCACTGGAACCAGGGTTCGCTTTATCGCGCAAACCGACTTGAAAATCGCGAAAACAATCTGTATCAAGCAGGTTCGAAATCATAAACTAATTGGTAAACCGGTTAAATTTTTAAAAAAATCAAAAAAAAAAAAATCATGTAAACTGGTCGAAAATCAGTAAAAATAAAACGATTTTCGACGAAAATCACTCAAAAATCGACCGCAAAAAAATTTCAATGCACTAGACCGCTAGTCTATTTTCGGTGAAAACTAATTGGTTTTTGATGAAAATCAACCAATTTTCATAAAAACCGATCGATTTTTTATTTTTTTTAAAAAAATATTTTATTTTCAAACGTTTGATTTCAAAACCCTTCGATTTTTGCTCTATTTTCACTGGATCGTCGGGACTTTGATTTTTAATCTTAAATCAGTTTGGTTAATACTGACGGGAACTATTGAGCAAACCTAAGAACTTGTATTTGTTACAACTCCGTACAAAATTACAAATGCGCTGTGAGAAAACGTACTTAACTAGAACGGTCCAGCAAAACGGAATAGGCGGTGAAAATTTCGGCTTGTCTGAGGTCTGACACCGAAACCGCCCCCCACACGCGCGCGGCACCAAACGGAGGCCGGGCAGCGCGCACTGCGGGGCCCACGCCGACCGCGCGCATCTTTATAGGCAGCATCCGCGCGGCCACCCCCCACCCGTCCTCCTCCCCACGACGCCCTCACCCCGACAACGACCGCGCAGCCGATCGAGACATCGAGTCTACGAGCCGCGCTCCGTTCCTCCTCCTCCACAACCCCACGAATCCACCGCGACGCCGCGCCCGCCATTCCAAAACCGCGCGTACTGGTCGGCAGGCCGAAGCAGCAGAAGCCGATGTCGACGAGCTCGACCAACTCCGCCGAGTCCCCGGCCGTGTCCGGCCTCGACTACGACGACACCGCCCTCACCCTCGCCCTCCCTGGCTCCTCCTCCTCCGGGGCCGACCCAGTCGCTGACCGCAAGCGCGCCCACGCCGACCACGACAAGCCGCCCTCCCCAAAGTACGAAGCTTTTTCCTCCTCCACCTTAGCTAGCTCCCGTTGTAGCGCTGGTTGTGGTTATGGTCTTATTGATGGTTCTGACTGACAAGGACGTGTGGCATGTGTGACGACAGGGCGCGCGCGGTGGGGTGGCCGCCGGTGCGGGCGTACCGACGCAACGCGCTGCGCGATGAGGCCGCGGGCACCGCCGGCGGGTGCAAGCTCGTGAAGGTGGCCGTGGACGGCGCGCCCTACCTGCGCAAGGTGGACCTCGCGGCGCACGGCGGCTACGCGGCCCTGCTCCGCGCGCTCCACGGCATGTTCGCCCCCTGCCTCGCCATCCGCGGCGCCGGAGCCGACGGGGAGGAGAATAAGCTCGTGGACTCGGCCACCGGCGCCGAGTACGTGCCCACCTACGAGGACAAGGACGGCGACTGGATGCTCGTCGGAGACGTCCCCTGGAAGTAAGCTATAGCTTCTCCTACCTGTTCTTGGCGATCGATTTGCACAACCGTATAAAACATTAACAAACATGCTAATCTGATTCGATTCATGTCAACGCAGGATGTTCGTGGAGTCGTGCAAGCGGATCCGACTCATGAAGAGCTCCGAGGCCGTCAACTTGTGTAAGAACCCAAGATCATTTCCTACTACAATTAACTGCCACTAACTGCATCGATAGATAGTCAAAGAGGAACGAGCACTAACATCTCCGCTTTGTTTGATGCAGCTCCAAGGCCATCATCCCAATGATCGCTCGATGCGTACGTACGCGCGAGGCGGTTTTCTGTCCGAAATAATTCAAAATGTGTGCAATGGAAGAGGCTTGGCTGCTCAGGTCCTCCATGTACCTATACCGTAGGATCAGTGATCAGGCAGCTGGTGTGTACTGTACAGGCCACATGGAAGCTTCCTCCTTTCACCTCCTCCGATTCTCTCGGTCGGAGCACGGCAGGCCGGACGGTTTGGTTTTTGGACGGCGGCGACGACGATCGAAGAGGGGCGCTAGTAGCACTTGTCAATTAGTCTATTTTTAGTTTCTTCCGCGTTAGCTGTTACCGCAATTGTGCCCAAGGACGTATACACAATTAATATACATGTTGTTTGTTTGGTGTTGAATTGTTGTCACCTGTTTCATCGTAAGGTCAAAAGTATACGAGTACAATCTGTCATTTCTGTCGAATTTTTAGCTGCCCCTGTCTGTTCGCCCCTTCTTTCCAGTTAGTGGTGCTGCGTGTTGTTCTTTTGGTTGGAATCCTGAGCTTAGTTAGGTAGGTGGTTATTTGCTGTGGAAATCAGCGGCAGTGGGGATCCATGTGCTTGGGCAATTCATCCGCTGAAGAAAACTGTGCACAGACTGAACTGAAATGTCCAGCTGCTCAATTTGTTTACCTTGCCCCTGGTTCATGATCATCCAAAAACTGAACTTGCAGGGTTTTTTTTTTTTAAAAAAAATGTGGAATGGGTCCCCCGATTTCATTATGGGAAACCAAAATAAGATCTTTTGGCAACTTGGAACCAGACCGTTTTTACTAGATTCTGGAAGAAACCCAACTATACAGGCTAAAGCTCGGAACGATTTACCTCGGTCGTTTCTTCTTTTTCCACTCTGTGGCCGAATCGGTCTCAACCCCGTTCCACCCGATTCACAGAATCCTACCTAAAACGTTTGTACCAAAAATCTAAAATCATTTTCGTTTCTACTAGAATCTAGAACCGTATCAAACAGGCCTAAATAGGGGTTCACTGAACTTGCGGTGATTCACCTAGCCCTGAGCCCCTGACTGATGAGGATGCACTCGATTTAGGCCTACCATTTTCTTTTTATAAACATTTCCTCTTATTTACTAATCACTAATCAGGACTTAGAAGTTCTCAAATTAGTTCGATAGTAGTATTATCAGAGGACTATATTCTAGCAGAGCTGATGCTTCAATACCAGTTAGCTCAGAAGCACAAATCCCACATATATACGTTTGTTCTGTATACCCAGCATTTGTGACATGCTGATGCAAAATATTCTCTTTGTCTCTCAATCTCTCATCTCAGCCGGTCATTTTGCTCTCCACCAAATCTGATTCCGCACACATACCGTTTCTGCTCAATGGCTACACGCGTGGATCGAAAGATCCAAGACTGGTCCACATACGCTCCACGCTCTCATTCAGATGATGTCCACAGTATCACACTCGGATGGTGTTTATGCTAGCGGTAGAGCATAGAATCGCTGTACTGAAAGTAACATCTTGGCAATGTATCAGACATGTAGTTTTCCATGTGAAGTGCCCGTTTTTATACGTAAAGAAACCGAACTTGCAATTATGTTCGTACAGAATGTCGGTAGTGAATTGACTTGGTACGATCCAGGCGCTAATTCGAAGTTCTTGCGTGCAAGATTTACAATATCGTTTTTTTTTCAGTCATTTTTTATTTTGATTATTAAAAATTGGTAGAAATCGCATGAGTTTAAAGTGAAATTTTTTTAAATAGAAGGTCAAACTTCATCAAAAAAAAATCGAGTGATTTCACCAATTTTTGAGCAATTTTTCAATTTTTGGCACACTTAACGAAAATTGAAAGAAAAAAATATAAATAAATCCAAATTAATCTAAAAACACCTCAAAGAAAATTCAAAAAAAAAATTGAATTCATTTATTGATTCTAGAAAATCAAATATAGCAATTAATGTGAAGAAATAGAAATACTGTCATATTTTTATAAAACATTACGGGCTTGATCATGATCTAAAATTATAATTTCATCATAAATAGTACCCAAGGATCATGTAGTAAATTTTTTGGAAATATTAGACTTCATTTAGTACCTCTAGTAAATCAAAAATAGAAGAGCATATACAAAGACATTAGCCCTGTTAGAATTTAAAAAAATACAAAGATCTGATCATCATTTGAAAATTTTACATAATCATTAAAATTTCCTCAAGACCTCACAAATTTTTTTCAAAAATATTAGACTTCATTTAGTGCCCCTAGATAATAAAAAACAGAAGAGTATATACAAAGATAGTAACACTATCAGAATTTTTTTAAAAAATACACATATATGATAAGCATCTAAAAACTTTATAGCATTATTAAAATTTCCTTAGGACCTCACACAAACATTTTCACAAAAATTTAATAAATCATCTTAAATTTTCTAAATTTTTAAATTTAAATTTAAATTTCACTAATTTTCTAAGCCATTTTAGAAGCCAAACTGCCTCGATACAAGTGAAAATTGATGATATTTGGAACCTTGCGTGCCTCCTCGGGTCAACTGTGTCAAACTGTCAAAGAGTTGATGAAATGAGCACACTTTATAGAACTACTAGGCAGATACGCGCGCTTCGCTGCGCCGTAAAGAATTTCGTTTGCTTGATGTAGTTAAAGTAAATAAATACATTGGTAATTATGTGGTGCAGAAGTAAGTTAAAGAAAATCTATAATCATAATTGCGTTAATTAATACATCAGAAGACCAATGGAATACAAAAGTTGTTTTCATGGCTAAGTAGCATATAATGATAGATTCATGAACGGTAATAAAAGGTCGAGACGATAGATATATTATTAAGGACTAACAGGTAGCCATATATTGGAGTATTTCTGGTAAGACATAGATACACATGGTGATGATTGGATAGCCAATATAGATCACATGGAAATAGGATGTCTGCTGCAGAGAAGTCAATTTGATGCGCAATTTATGCCCTGCATCCATAATAGCAAAATGAGTTCAAATGCGCAATTTATGTCTATTGTAAAAAAAGCATGTCCAGTTGACAGGTTTTAATGATCCACTCTACGAACAAGAATTAACCAAAGAAATACAACCACTCGTTTAAATTACAATTCCAAAATATTCACCTCATTCTTGTGAGCTCTTCGGCCTCTTTATTACTGCAACCTTTTATACGGCCAGAAAAAGCCAGCATATCCATTTCATAGTGTAAATGAAGAACCAAGAAAGGACCATTTTGGCGAAGTATCCTAATTACTTGGTTGCCCAACACTTCAATTTGTGAGGCAAATCTCATAGAGGCGTAATCTACTCGGCATCGCAGTTTCTGAATCTCCACAGGCAAGCCATTGTTTGCTAGCCTAGCATCAGTTCTATTCAAATGGACAACCTTGTACTTCCGAATCAATGGAAGAATCTTGTCCAAATTTAATCAACTATTAGTTTATTGAAAAATGATGTGATCCAAAGCAGACTTAATATAATGCAAGATCAAGCTTACCTGATTATGATAATAGGATATATCAGACCAACTGATAGGTGGCATTGTATGGAACATCCCAAGTTCGACTCTTCGCTTTACCCTTGGGGGCAGTTCTCTCAGTATGCGAACTTCATCTCGTAAAGAGGTTATAAAGTATTCAACATCAAATATATCTTAGAACTCACTGCAAGACAAAATGGATCACTCATAAGCACAAAACCCACTAATAGTTCAAGAAATAAATTATGCATAGGTAATGAATATCAAGGTGCCAAACCGCACCTTGGATCATTCCAAAATGAAGTCTTATCCAACTCTGGCACAACCAAAGTGACATTCAAATATCTTGCTATTACAACCATGTCACATATCTGGTGAAACTAAAAGGTAGAGAAGAGAAGCCAATGCTGAGTCGAAAGTTGTCATTGTAAAGCACATTCCTGTATAAATTTGATGGATAGAGAATAGGAGTTTTCTAATACTTACTGCAGCTCGCATTTGTTTAAGGCCACCATTGCACGAAACCATCGGATAACCATTGTTCCTATAGATTCCTGGATGACAGTGACCAGTATAAATTGCAACCTTTCTCTGAATATTCTTCCTGTTCACAACGCTGAAACAAAACGAAGCAAAAGAACACAATAATTCAGAAAATTGAAATGACCAACCTTATTTGCACCTGTATCAACTGCAAGACGTCTCTGAATAATCTCCCTATTTACGCATGTGCTCTGTAAAGGTCCAGTTGCCATCAAGGGAAGAAATGCCCTCACCGCATGGGTTTTCTTTATTCAGGGAAAGCAGCAAGCGAAAGCCCTGGTAGCTAACTACAATCTTTGCCACAATCATCATTGTAAGATTAACATATGAAAAGAAATAGACCAAGTGGTAAGCAAACACACGACTCTGAAACATCCTAGGTTGCATTCAAAAGCAAATGTCCAAGTTTCACAATAAACTGACATCATAGTGCATTGTCCTTAGTAGGCAATGAAGAAGACATTAGGAATTCTAAAGCTTCATACATTGAAGCTACAGAAAGTAATCTAAAAGGTGGAGCCATTCCATTCAAAGTCCGAGCGTTGCATAATAATAACAGAAAGATTTATTAATGCTCATAATTAGCATCACACTATATATGAACTGAAGGCAAGAACATATCATCTACACAGATGAATTAAGTGCAAAAGCGAAGATGACGACATCAAACAAAAGATGGGCATTTACATGACCTATTCTTGATGCAAAGCATGCAAACATTGAGCATGTTCTTGTGCGGGATGGACCTAACAAGCAGCAAATTTGCAATGAGAACGTGACTATGGTAACGAAGACACATGAATGGGCTGTCAATAAGAAATAGTGGCTGCTTGCCTTTGAATCATAGAACTTAAGTTAGAAGCGGGACTTGGGCATGGACAGCTTCAACTCCAGGATAGAAGCAATGACAGCACTCAGTTTCTTGTTGACATCAGGGTTCAGCTCTCCAATGGAAACCAGCTCACCATAAGCTGCAGGCTCCTGGGTACCTCAAAATGCCATAGGCACTGAACCCTTGAGAACAATCATCACATACTGTGGGAGGATGAGCACTCTAGCTAGTATCTCAACGATAAAGGCGATGAGAAATAGCTTCAGTATACACACTACTCAATCAACTCAAAACCAGAAAATTGCTACAACCTTGTTTTCAGTACTCCAAGTCTGACATTGTGCAATCATATTGTATCTCCAAATCTACATAGCAACTACACGAGACTAAGAGCTTCATTAGAAGTGGCTTGGGCATCATCAATAATCAGACAGATCATTTTCACCTTAAATATGAAATATCTAGCACGTATGTACAATTAGCTTCCAAAAGAATGGTAGCAAATTTAGAGCACAACAATTGAAAAACATGGAACTGACCTATACTTTGTGTAAAAGGTTAGCAAATAAAATTTCTGAAAGTTGCATGTCTGCCATGTGTGGTATCAGGAAGCACATAGTGAAAAACATGTGCTGTCCAGATTCATACAAAATTAATGCGCAAACACTTCATAGTATACATTCGCTTTATCTTGATCTGTTAATGATTTCATCAATTTAGTTTTTTTTTCATTTCCAATGATATGGAGGAGATGCACGTGTTCCTATGAAATTTTTGAGCTTACCATCTTCCACTCAGGATCTATGCTTACTTCCTCACTGATAAAAGTTCTTGTCCAAGAAGGCCACACGAGCTTCAAGCCCCCATGCAGATGTTGCCCTGTTTGCCCTCAAGCAATCGTAGTGATGCAGAGCTTTGATCTGCAAGCCATTATTATGTCGGTATCTGGACCATATATAATTAACCTTCTTTCTGCTAGTTTTTTCTGAACATTTCTAGTTCATTCACTTTCGAACTAATGGAACGGCAATGGAATGTTAACCGCACAGTGCAGTAGATAGGAGCGATCTGCGTGGAAACTAATCAGTAATAAAAAGAGCTTGTAAAATTAATAAAGCAGTGGCACATGGAAATAAGCAATAAGTAATACGAAAAGGAAGCAGTTCCGACCAATTTGAATTGCATGTAAAGGCATGGAAAACATCTGGAGCACCATACTCACGGCAGATAGCCATAGCAATATAAGCGCGCTACGCTGCGCCGGTAGCACCGACAAAAAATGTAGCAAGTGAATTAGGAATTGAGAAGATACCTTTGCTTAGGCTATTTGTAGTTCGTTTGAGCAAAATCGTCTGTGCTAGATAACTTCCTTTGGTTCTGATGTGATTAAAATTCTAAGAATATGTACATCATCTGCAAGCCCGGAAGATGGCATTAAAACAAAACAATTTATATGTGTAGTGTTTGCAAATACTCCAACTTTCTCCTGTGGATATGGCTAAACAAATACTCCAACTGGCGATTTATATGCGTAGTATAGATGCAGGCTATGGCTAAACAACACAGTATAATGATAGACAATCAATACTGTGCATAATTCAAGTAAAAGAATAACTCGTCAACCCGCTAGGAATTGGATAGCTACTGCAATACCTCTCCTTACAACCTTCGCAGCAGCAGACACACCCTTGTCGATGAAGTATCCTAGGATTGTTGGATCTGCAACACGGACTTGTATCAGCGAAATTGACTATTAATTGACAGATTAAAAAGGAGATAAATTCCATGAAAGATATTTTCCAAAAAAAAAAAACCTCAGCAATTCATTATCAACTCCATAGCAATCTATATATTTCACAGCTCTCGCAGCCATATCATCCAACACCTTTTTAGATTTTAGAGCTAAGGTGCGGTAAAAGAAAAATAAGCAGCACAACTGTGACTAACACCAATAATATACAACTGATACATTGAGCTATAAGGGATTACCACCATATACTCCCCCATTGCCATCGGGAGCCTTCGCCACCTTGTTTTTTAACAGAATGTTGCAAAAGATGCTAGTAACTATAACAGGAGCAAAGTAGCATTGGACCAATTCTATTATCATAATACCTGAATTGTGGTTCTGCTAGTCCAATCCATAATTTAGTTGCAATGGAAAAAAGCATTGAGTTTAATTAGGCGGATGAACATAAAATTTTAAAATAAAGCAAGGAAAGAGGTACCTTATATGGTGTCTCCATAATAAACCTTCCATCGGCAGAAACACATGGGAGAGTTCCTTGCTGGAAGAAGGCTACCTGCAGATAAAGAATCAAGTTAAAGATAATTCTTAGCCATTATCTAGGAAGTCATGTGCTAAACTTCAATGGAATTTCTGAACACAATAAAGAAGCATGTAATTATCCTTACTTGGTCGGGCTCTAAGCCAAAATATTTGTGGCTTTCAATGAATTTGCAGGTGGTTTCATCAATAAAGGGGCTAGTCATTATATACCAGTGGATTTGCACAACGTCACCAGGGGCTGCAAAACAATTAACATTTTGAGGATTTGCTAGTCATTATATACCAATGGATTTGCACAACGTCACCAGGGGTTGCACGGGGGCAACCAAACATCGGAGACGTCGGCAACATGGGCGTCGAGCTGGATCCGGCCAGGAACTGAGACGCTAGGGTTTCGAGGGCGCGAGGGGTCGAGCTGGATCCGGCCGAGGACTGAGACGCTAGGGTTTTGAGCACGCTAGGGCTCACGTGATGGCGGTGGTGTCGGCGGCGCCGGTGGCGACGATGCTGTGGATGAGCGCCGCCTTGGGGGAGAGGCCAACGCCGAGGGAGAAAAGGGGGCAAGATGGGAGTGGTGGCGGCGGTGCTGGTGTTGGAGAGTAGCAGGAGCGAAGGAGGCGGCGCCGATGTTATGGATGAGCAGCGCCTTGGGGGAGAGGTCGACGCCGAGGGAGAAAAGGGGGCAATATGGGAGCGGTGGCGGCGGTGCTGGAGAGGAGTAGGAGCGAAGGAGGCGGTGGAGCGCACAGCGAGGGCGAGAGCGAGGGCGAAAAGGTGGTTGGTCCTCGAGGGCTCCGCGGAGAGCAATTTGTTGCCGACGCACAGGCCAGCGCCTGGGGCGCGTGGATGGCTGGATTGGAACCAGCAGGAAAGATCGACGGTAAACAGCAATAAGGACCTGGACGCAAATACGAAAAGGACGGGGTCCCCTGCGCGAGAAACACCGACGTGGCATAGCTCCGAGGCTCGCATTTTCTTCCCCTATAGGGAGAGTTATTAATTAATATTAATACTAGTAGTAGCAAGCAGACAGAAGTTGTATCGTACAAAGTTTACAGGTTTACAGCTAGCGGGAGATGAGCATGTACGGCATAGTTTGCACGTCGCCACCTCGATGGACTTCGTGGAAATCTTGAGTTGCGATCGGTGATTCAAAAATCGTCCTAAATCGCTTTTATCGTTGCGGCCCCGATTTCAAAAATTAATCGATAAATTGGTTCGATTAAAAAATTCAAAAAAATTACGTATCATAAACCAGTCAAAAATCAGTGAAAATTCACTAAAAAAAATCGACCGCATAAAAGTTTACCAATGTTGTCGATTTTTCACAATGATCGTCAATTTTTGAATTTTTTTTCAAAATTTTTTGGTTTTTCAAATTATGCTATTTTTAACGATTTTTCACTGATTTTCAGCTTGATTTTTACTATCATCAAAAATTACTGTTCATCTGAAAATTGCAACAGCGGTTTTTGAATCCCTGGTTGCGACAGCGTTTGTTGGGGAACGAGATCCTCTGCAGAGAAGTGTTAGGAAACCGGATTCGTATCCGATATGGACTCTTCCTTATCTCTAAGCAGAACCGCTATATATAGGAGGCAGGGGGTCACCCCATTGTATACAAGCATACAGAATAATAAAGCAGATCCGTTCCTCCTCATATTGTGTCTCTCGCCCTCTCTTTCTGTTCTCCAGTTTAGATCTATTAGGCAACCCCGGACTATTCGATAGCGAGGTTGTCTAACACGTTATCAGCACGAAGCTCTACCCGGCGAACGGATTGAAAGGTGAGAAAGGTGAGAACGAGGATTAATCTAATCGCTCGTTTTGAATCTATACATGCATCCAATCTACGTGGCACGAAGCTACGATACACAACAATCTTTGAAGTTCATAGCACGAAATTACACGGCTATCTCATATGCATCTACAGTACATAAATTTCTTTGCACGAAGCAGCAGGCCCCGGCGCACGAAGCGTCGCCGCCGGTTCGGATCTGCGCTCGCAGCGCACGTCCATGGCACGAAGCTGACCAACCCTTCGCGCACGAAGCGCTTGCCAGAGACCCCAGCCTCGGTCAGACCGTTGCGCACCGCCCAGCCGCTCGCCCCTTTAAGATCTGCGGTATACCCCAGCCACCGCGCACCGTCAAGGACACCAAGCACCGAGCTCTTCCGTATACCTCGGCCGAATATGAAGTTGAATACTTGAATGGACAAGAAGTCCGAAGCATCAAGGATCAAGCTTTCTGGACATGAAGTCCAAATAGATCTTGGACATTAAGTCCACGCCGCCTTGTGTAGATTGGACATGAAGTCCACGTCATTTGAATAGACATGAAGTGAGATTATTTGATCTAATCTCGTGTACAGATTTGCATATACATAATCTATTAGCACGAAGCTAATTGGTATCACCGCAGTACATAAAGCATGAAGATACGTACGGCATGAAGCCGTGAACCTTGGCACGAAGCCACCGGGATTAAATCGAATCTCGTTTCTATTTTCTGCATACATCTAGCCAACGTAGCATGAAGCTACAGGTTACAACAATCCATAGATGTAGCACGAAGCTACAGTGAAAAAAATACAATACGGCTCGCAGCCACCACAAGATGGAGAGACGCTCGGCAGCCCACGCAAGACGGCCACCGCCGCCGACCACGAGTGTCGCCAGGCCGCTGCGCGCATGATAGCGTGTCGTTGCCGCTACTGCGCGCCGCCGCTGCCGCCGTGCCGCCGCCGTCCGTCTTCTTGTGCCAGGTTAAGGTCGCCACGCCAGTGCCGCGACGCCGCGAGAGCTGCTCTGCGGCCAACCGGTCGTCCGCCCGAAGAGGCCTCCGCCGCTGCTTGGCCGCACCACTGCACAGACTCGCCAGACTTGGCTGATCAAGCCCGCTGCCACTGCGGGCCGAAGGCGCTCGCCTGGCTCTTCCACAAGAACCGTGTCGCCCCTGCAGTGCATGGACCAATCGGACTTGAACCAGCAGCCAGCATTGAAGGAACCTTGGTCTTTGAGTCAAATACGTATGGACTAGAAGTCCAAAATGACAGAACTCATTGATTGAAGCCAACGGGCCCGAGATTGGCTTCAACTGGATTGGAATTATTGTTGCGCACGGGGGGAGGGGGAATAGACCCTCTTGCCCTCCGGGTTTTATTCCTTTTATTCTGTTTTCTGGTTTGTTTTTTCTCTTCCATAAATTGCATTAGAAATTCAGAAAAACGATTAAAAAAATTCCAGAAAATTATGAAAATATCTAGAAAATTGCAGAAAATTGTATGGCTCAGTTTTTAATTTTCCATAGCCTTATTTTCTGCATTTATGAATATTTGCTTGAATTTGTGCAATAATTGCCCTGTCTAGAATACTGAAAATTCATGAGAATTTATTTCCGTATTTATGAATTTATGAATTGTGCAATTATTGTCTATTCTGAATTTATGAATTGTGCAATTATTGTTTATTCTGAATTTATGAATTAGTCATGTTGATATTTGCTAAAATTAAAATTTTCTGTTGTCTGATGAATTACGAAAATTGCTTGGAAATTAGCAGAAATTATGAAAAGTGCTAGAAAAATTCCAGAATATTTCATACGGCATTTTATGAGAAACTGAGTGGTTGGGATTTGATTTTGGTAATGAATAAACAGATATGAGACAATTGGTGTCTAGGAAAACACACATGAGGCTTGGTTCTTTAATTGGCACCCGGAAACGGGAAGTGCTCCCTCCCTCATGTGAGCCCTAGGGGCAGGTTGACCTGGCCAAGAGTCGAATTGACGGAGATATTCGTTACCTGTTTTCGCTCCCAACCAACGAGAGTTACATAAGTTGTAATTAGCATTACACCGCATTTAATTTATGTGGGATTTTTTTTCCGTATTTATGAATATTTATGAATCTGTATATATGAATTTTGCGATTATGAATCTTGTATTGATGAATCCTGCATTTATGAATCTCGCATTTATGAATTTTGCATTTATGAATTTCGTACTTATAAATCTTGTACTTATGAATTTTGCATTTATCTTTGTATATATGAATCTTGATATTATTGCTTTCTTTTAGTTTGCTGGAAACTCATGAGAATTCAATTATGCATTTTATTGAATCTAGCGACCATTTCCTATTAGATTGCACGTAGTAATCTAATGGAAGAACCTTATGAATGTGCAAAGGTGTGGCATTATCTAACGTGAGTTTTTGAAGAATTGACATGAATTGTCGAATTATCTCACATAGACATCGATTGCATAATGAATAGTAAGCTCTCGAAGAGCATACTTTTCTCATGAATAGAATTGCAATTTATTCTTTATTCCGATTATTCTTTCTTTACAAGCAATTTTTTTAATTACTTAGCCACTTTATGATTAGAATTATTTTTCTTTTCATCTAGAAATCGTAGCGCCAATGGAGGAAATATGCATTGTTGATAGTGGCACAACAAATACCATCTTAAGAGAGTCGAAATACTTCCAGACGATCACGAAGAACGCTGGAAGGATTACGACTATCGCAGGAAGCGATACGCATATAATAGGCTCAGGAAGAGCCACAATTATATTGCCAATGGGTACAACTTTGGTAATTGAAGAAGCCCTCTTGTACCCTGAATCAACCCGCACTCTCTTAAGTTTCAAAGATATCCGCGCCAATGGGTTTCACGTAGAAACCAATGAAGAAAATGGCAAAGAACACTTGTGCATTGTGAAGCATGCGGAATATGGAAAGATGGTACTAGAAAAATGTCCCTCATATGAATCTGGGTTGTACTACCACGAAAATCAATGCACACGCAAAGGTATACTTCTTTGAAGACTGTCTTTAGAAGCTCAATTATTTGCTTTATGGCATTGTAGATTAGGTCATCCTGGTCTTAGATTGATGAGAAATATAGTTAACAACTCACAAGGTCATGGCATTAATGTTAAGAATTTCCCGAATCACGAAGATTTTGTGTGCCATGCATGTGCCACCGGGAAATTAATAACTAGACACTCTGTTATGAAAGTGCAACATGAAATCCCTGCATTCTGAACGCATTCAAGGATATTTATGTCCGATTCAGCCCTTGTCGTGGCCGTTTCGATACTTTATGGTGCTCATTGATGCTTCCTCGAAATGGTCGCATACATGTTTGCTTTGTCAACAAGGAATCATGCATTCGCAAAGTTGATCTCGCAGATCATCGAATTAAGAATGCTTTTCACGATCATCGCGTGAAGTCCATTCGATTGGACAATGCCGGCGAATTTACTTCCAAGGCATTTGATGATTATTGTACAGCAACGGGAATAACTGTTGAGCACTCTGTACCGCACGTCCATACGCAAAATGGGCTAGCTGAAGCACTAATAAAAAGGATTAAGTTCATTGCCAGACCGCTCTTGCAGAGTTGTAACTTGCCCAACACTTGTTGGGGACACGCAGATCTCGCACGCAGCAACACTCATCAATTATAGACCATCGGCCTACAACATCCATTCACCTATGCAACTAGTGCAAGGGGTCATCCCGAAGATTTCCCATCTTAGAAAATTTGGTTGTATGGTATATGTACCTATACCACCCCCACAGCGGACTGCAATGGGCCCTCTCCGCAAGTCTGGGATATACGTTGGTTATGAGAGTGCATCCATAATCAGGTATTTGGAACCCATGACTGGAGACTTACACACAGCCCGATTCGCTGATTGCATCTTTGACGAGGACCATTTCCCGTCATTAGGGGGAGAGAATCAACCATTGGATGAAAAATGCCGGGAAATAGTATGGCATTCCACTGGGATCCCCGCGCATGACCCTCGCACTAATGAAGCAAATCAAGAAGTCCAGAAGATAATTGATTTGCAGAATTTAGCAAATGAACTGCCTGATCATTTTTGTGATCTGAAGAGCGTGGTTAAGTCGCATGTACCAGCAAGAAATGCACCAGAGAGGGTGGAAATACCAAAGAAAGCAGAAGGTATCCCTCATCCTGTTCAGAGGCCTCAAAGAAAAAGAACAGGAGATCTGGCTTCTCAAACCCAAAGTACCCGGAGACGTCTGGGGAAAACTGGGCGAGAGGACTTACCACAGCCAATCACAAAAGTGCCCCAAAGCAAGAAGGGGAGTCAGTTGAGACCTGGCACTGGAAAGAAGCCTGTGGAAAAGGCAATTCCAGATCTGAACCTTCCATTGGAAGAAGCCGCCGGAAATAATGTGTGCACACACATTGGCGGAGAAAAACTAAAGGAACTTGCTCCTGGAATGGGAAATAGCAATGAAGAGCAAGTAGAAGTGCACGAAGCACCCCATGATGAAATGGCCATAAACTTTGTAATAACGGGAGAATCGATGAATAGAGCAACAGCCAATGTCGATGCATACTTTGCAAAGAAGATTGCCACGATCATTAATCATGATCCCGAGCCCGCATCTCTCGCAGAGTGCAAGAAAAGGCTCGATTGGGAAGATCGGAAGAAGGCAATCACTGCAGAGTTAGTTTCTCTAAACAAAAGAGAGGTGTTTGGGCTTTTGTGTGCATACGCCTCCCCATATAAACCCCGTGGGGCACAAATGGGTTTTTGTTCGGAAGAGGAATGAAAAAAAATGAAGTTATAAGGTACAAGGCAAGGCTTGTCGCTCAAGGTTTCACTCAACGTCCTGGGGTTGATTATGAAGAAACCTATTCTGGTCATGGGTGGAATTACCTTTAGATACTTGATCTCAATGGCAGTCAACTTGAAGTTGAAAATGAAGCTAATGGATGTTGTCACAAAGATATTTGTATGGAAACTTGGATTCGGAGATTTATATGAAAGTACCGGAAGGTATCCCTATCCCGAACCAAGACAGAGCAAACAGAAACCTATACAGTGTGAAATTGGAGAAATCACTGTATGGGCTAAAACAGTCAGGAAGAATGTGGTACAATCGTTTGAGTGACTTTCTCTGCAAGAAAGGCTACGAGCAATGAAGATTGTCCATGTGTATTTATACAACGATCCACGAATGGATTTTGTATAATCTCCGTCTATGTAGATAACTTGAACATCATTGGGACGGATGAGGAAATTGAAGAAGCATGCACATACTTAAAATCTGAGTTTGAAATGAAAGACTTGGGTAAAACCAAGTTACATTTAGGCTTGCAGCTTGAACATGTCCAAGGCGGAATCTTGGTACACCAAGCATCCTACACGCAGAAAGTGTTGGAGAGATTTGGCTTTGAAAAGGCATACCCGCAAAGACCCCAATGGCTCGGAAGGTCACTCCAAGCAGACCTAGACCCGCAGACAGGTCTAAAGAAGAGGGAGGAAGTCCTGGGAGCGGAATTCCCATACTTGAGTGCAATTGGAGCGCTCATGTACCTTGCGAATAGCACTAGGCGGACATTGCGTTCGCCAGTGAATTTGCTAGCACCTGCAGTCTGCAGAACCCACCAAAAGGCATTGGAAAGGGTGAAGGACATCTTCCGTTACCTTCAAGGAAGCAAAGACCTCGGCTTGTTTTACGTAAGAAACAATGAATTGAATTTAGTTGGCTACGCCGATGTCGGGTACCTATCGGACCCGCATACCGGCAAGTCACAACCGGGTATATTTTCCTTTGCTGCGGTGGAACAGCAATTTCTTGGAAGTCGTCTAAGCGGACTCTTGTCTCGACGTCGACTAACCACTCGTAAATCATTGCATTGTATGAAGCCTCTCGGGAATGTGCATGGCTTGAAGAATGGTTCACCACATCCAGAAGTCATGTGGTCTGAACATGGAACAAACCCCCACTATTATCTATGAAGATAATGCAGCTTGTGTTGCACAAGTACAAATGGGATATGTGAAGAGTAACCTTACAAAGCATATCAACCTCAAGTTCTTTTATGCTCATGAAATGCATAAGATGAACGAGATAAAGATACTGCATACTAAGTCGTGTGAAAATCTCGCAGATTTATTCACTAAGTCACTCCCGGCATCTTCCTTTGAAAGATGTATTAGAGGAATCGGGATGATGAGGCTTAGAGAAGTGCAGATTTCAGGGGGAGATTTTTCACATACTCCTACATAAATCTCAAACATGAAGCTTGAGTACCCAACGTAAATCTTGAAGATTAACATTGAAGTTTGGGTGGATTGTACTCTTTTCCTTAAGTAAGTTTTTCATTGAAGTTTTCTTACATAAGGTTTTTGATGAGGCAATCCGTGCAACACAGCAAACGTGTGCTATGTACTCTTTCTCCAATTATTTTTCCCACTGGGTTTTTATGGAGTTTTAATGAGGCATATGCATCTCGCAGTGAAGAGTCCAAGGGGGAGTGTTAGGAAACCGGATTCGTATCCGATATGGACTCTTCCTTATCTCTAAGCAGAACCGCTATATATAGGAGGCAGGGGGTCACCCCATTGTATACAAGCATACAGAATAATAAAGCAGACCCGTTCCTCCTCATATTGTGTCTCTCGCCCTCTCTTTCTGTTCTCCAGTTTAGATCTATTAGGCAACCCCGGACTATTCGATAGCGAGGTTGTCTAACAAGAAGCACGGTGACGTGCCAGTCTCTATCGTGCTACGGTCCTAGACCACTACAATTCATAACATTTTAACATTCTAAAAAAATAACCAAATATACACTAAACTAGTATTAAGATAAATGCTACGAGGATTCTACGGTAACCAAATCAACCTCCTTGCTTCGTGGACCAAGGCAATCTGCTGTAGCACCGTGCCGTTACTTCATAAAAGTAGACGATGTACATCCGTTGGATCTTGTTCTGTAGATTCAGCCAGCCTTCCAGTATTAATTTTGGCTCTTTCCGGATAATGGTTTTCCCACCTCTAATACATGTAACCATACCAAATATATCTCGATATTGATGCAAATTAAAATTCTCTTTTGTTTACACGATAAACTTCAACAAATGGCCAAACATATTGTCTTCTAGAAAATCTTCAATGCACCAAAATTAGGATTACAAGAATATTTGTTGTTTATTGGTTTGTTATTTGTAACGCCAATGTGTGTGTGTGTGTATGTGTAGGAAGGCGGAATGGGGCACCATGGTGCCGCACCATGATTTCAAATACGCAAATTCACGCTAAATTTGAATATATTTTTAAAATATTTTAATTTTATGGTATATACCCATCTATTACAATTCAAATGAAACACATACCTTTGAAAACATATACTCAAATTCAAAGATTTGAACGAATTTAGATTACACGCTTTGCTGATTTATATATAAAATCAACACATACCTACAATCAAACTACCATAAAAAAGGAAACTTTAATTTGAATTTCAATTCAAACTTATTTTAACTAGTTAGTAAAGTGGTTAAACTCAACATCCTAAATATCCGTTCGAACTCCGATTGGCTCTGTTTTTCTTTCTAAATTTATCTAAAATCCTAAATATCTATTATATGCTAGTTTAGTATTTTATTTAAAATTATTTGGATTTTATTTGAATTTGGTTGCTTTTCGCGTATAGATTTCGAAGAGTTTGAGGAGTACGCGAGCGACAACTTTGAGCAGCTACCCGTTAAAGCAGGTAAGTCACATCTCCTTGATCATGTTGATTCTAGTTTTTAAAATTATGTTTTGAATTTAAATTATTGCATGCTTAATTGTTATGAGTATAATTTTTGGCCCAGTTTTAAATTCATAGTTATACCCAGAATTGCTAGACCACCTTTGAAATTTGAATTCCTATGCCATTGTAACCTTAAGAAAAATGTTAATTATTATATGTTGGAACTTTGAAATGGCTTAGACATGCTTAGAATTGAACTTAGGAAATTTTGGGGAATTTTATGCCAAATAAAAATTCTATTAAAATAAAGAGTCATGATTCTATTATTCCTCGAAAATGTTATGGTTAAAATGAAATGTGGTTTGGGTTGACGAAAATGGATAGATTGGTGGTTTTGGGTCGTTCAAAGCTCGCGTAGTCAATTAAGGACCGGTCTGTGAGCTGCTGAACGTAAAGCGCAACAGTGCTACCACAAGTCTGGTATGAGACAAACTTTGCTATTCGTATTGTGTCATTTCAATGTTAATTATGCCATTGGGTTAAATGTGGTGATGGTTAGTCTGCCACAGGCGCAAGAGGGCGCTTTTACTTGGAATGAAACCTTATAGGGGACTTGTCGTGATTTTCTCTGCTTCACATCAAAGGAGGTGTGTATTTTGGCAAAACAAGGTAATCATGTCTTGTGGGTAAAAGATGTACAACCTCTGCAGAGTTAAAACTAATCGATTAGCCGCGCCTGTAGTTATGGGCATGTCGAGTTGTCCTTTCATAAAGTAAAATTTGGTAACTTAAATTGATCTTTTGGGAAACTAAGTTTGGGATGGAGTGTCCATCACAGGAAATCTTGGACAGTTCCAAGAGTAATTCCTAAGTTGAAAATATTTAAAAATAAAATTTTCTTAAAATTATGCAATTTGAAATTACTTAGAATATTTAGAAAATTATTGCTTTATGCTAAAATCAACCGTACAACCTTCATTTTGTCACCCTTACATTAATACTGCATTTTTCAGTGTGACTTGTGGAGTACATTTGCTTAATCTACTGCTTAAGAGGAGTTCTACGATGTTGAGGACCAGTTGGACTAGGCAGCTTCACCAGTCGATTGCCTGTGGCAATTCAATTGGGTTCTTCTACTGTTCTTTATTTCTGCTGCTTTTATTTATTTGTTTATTCAATTATTGGCCTGTGTACCAGTCATTTTGTAACTCTGGATAATTGTTATCAATAAAGTACATTGAATATGCTATAATTTCACTTTTATTGTATGTACAAGCTTTTCCTAGACTAGTACATGATACACAGAGGATTTTAGAGTTAATTTTCCAGGGTGCGACAAAGGTGGTATCAAAACCATATCGACTGTAGGTTGTGACCATAGTTTGGTTTAAACTCTAGTGCCTTACTTTAAAAAGATCAGTATTTTCAAAAACTTTTACTCCTTGAGTTGATTCCGGGTTTATTTCTGGGTGCAGGTGAGCCAGCCGATTTGATCCTACAATCGACAAGAAAAAGATTCAATTCAATCGGCCCTTGAGTCGATAGGAATTTTCCATTAATGACTCAATTTAATTTACTATTCAAGCTGATTAAATAAGAAATGACCGATAGGCCTAATCAACCTGATTAGGTTGATTAAAAAAGGATAAAAGTAGTTTTTTTCCCTAAAAGGCTAACACAACAAAATCAAAGAAAAACATACCTGGGTGGCGTAAGTCGACGAAATCAATAATCGGTGATGCGCAACTTTATTGATCAAGACGAATCACAGAAGAAAGATTACTAGTCTAAAAACTACTTCTAGTCAACAGAAAGTAAATGAAGTAGATGTGATTTGTTTGATTGATTTGATGTGTCCCTTTATGCTGTCCATTGCCTTCTTATATAGCCACCGTGCCGATCGTGCACCCATCGAAATCTCCATGAAGCTATCTATAACAGTCTCAATCTTCCAAAAATAATCTTCCAACTTTGGTTGAATCCCAATCGACTCTATTCCGACTCGCATCGGCCTTACCAAAACATCGTTCCCTTTAATCCGATAAAGATTTCTTTACCAATCTCATCAAACCAATAGCCTTTTATCAAATTGGCCACGTGTCAAATTCTGGTGTCAACATATGCCCCCCCCATTTTGAGAGATTATATGAATCTCACAAAAATTACTAGCATCGGCTAAAACTCATAATACCAACAGAATTCATCGAGAACCATCGTTACAACTCCCCACCATTTTTCACATTATCCACGAAGATTCTCCTGTGCAAATCGTGTAAACACAAGTTTTTATGCATTATCTGTTGTACAGATTTTGAGGAAATTACCCACCAATGCCACTATCATTTATCCCCTATATGTACAAGGCCCAGTCATTCGTCACTTTCATGTGCTCAAGCTCTCAATCTTTTCATCATTGACCTCGCATTCCTTTCTCAGCAATTTATTCCATCGGCTTCCTTGATTATAATGGACTTTGATCAGGTACTATTTCCTGCCCCCAACTGCGAATCTCAATTCTACATATGATCGATAGGAGACACCAACCCATCGGCTATTGTAAAACAAGAACTTCTTAGGCTTCCCTTGAACGCTACAGGTTTCAACTTCAGGTTCACTCAGAGGCCCATCTACCATGGCTTCAGGATGCTGTTATTCTCATAGGAGCAGTGGAGGGTATATGTTCACATCTATGCTCAGCACCAGGGTAGGACCATCTCGCACATCTACAAGCGTCGATGTTGTGAGACTCCTTCGACACGGGCATCCAGGATGCAGCCCGTGAGGCTATGCAAACAATGGGGAGACTCTCCTATGTGCAGTTGAAAATCTCTAAGTTTCACTACCATCCCATCAAGTACCAGTGCAGCACTTACAGTTCTTTCTGCCCCACCACGATGAGCAGCCACCAAAACACACTCAACAAGCTGAGGATAACTCAGTAAAGGCTTCGTGAGGTGCAGGAGGAGCTGGACATGTACAAGGCCGGCGGCGAGGGCTCTTCGGTCCAGGGGAGACTTTGGAGTGCTTAGAGCCTGTCCCTGCTCCGAAGAAGAGAAAACCGGTTTCGAGGACCCCAATAGGACTAGCCTTTTCTTTTTAGATGTTTTAGATGATGATTAGTTTGATGTGTGAGATATCATTTCTTTTCGTGAATAGCCACCATCTAATGAATAAAGATTAATAAATATTTGATTTCATTCGTTTATTTATATTTGAGTTTGGTTTATTTCTTCTATTCTAGTTACATCTCATCTTTACTATAAACTTTAAGGATCTATTTAATAAACTCTATTTTTTTAAAAATCAACTATCATCCTGTGCTATCTTACTCTTACTCTAAAATTATTATCTAAAAAATTGAGCTAATATTTCTTCTCTTTTAAAATAATAGATGGTCATTGTGAACTTTACAACAAGCCACGGATGGATGTTCATTCTTCAGCATCAACTTCGATACCTACGAATCAAACAACGACCAACCTACTTCCTCAGGGAAGAACGATATGAAGGAGAAGTCATCGGCCACTACGCCAACTTGCTCATCACTATGCAAGCGCGATTTGAAAGACTCTGCCATATTTTTAAGGGACATGGCTCCACATCGTATGGTGTGAAGGAGGAAGTCGCCTGCAAAGTAGTACGACGGTTTTGCCGTCTGTTCAACATTCGCCCCCAAGGACCAAGACCTCGTTTTGTTTCCTGCAAGCCTTACGAAAATTAAAATCAAACCTTATAAAATTTTAAAATAAACCATCACTTCTTTAGGAGATTGTGAGCTATCTTTTATTCTTTTGTGGGTAGCCACAAGAGAAGGATGGCTTTCCAGAGGAGCGACCCTTGAGGATACCCCAAGCCTTGCAATGGATGCCTCAACCTCCTCTTCTTCCACGACATTGTTGGCACCGTAGCGTCCTGCCAACCCCAACTTCAGGCCATCACCAGCACCGGCAGGCAGCCGAACTCAGAGGACCCCTCAAGCTATAGCTGGAGTCAAGTGCTTCTTCTGTCACGAGATGGGGTATTATACCAATAAATTCCCTAAGAAGCATCTAGCACCAGCTAGGCCCCACGCGTCAGTTCCACCACCACCACCAGCTCCTAGGAGGCTAGTACCAATAGTGAGAGGTCGTGTGAACAATATCACGACAAAAGAGGTCCAGGACACCCCTGATGTGGTTGTTGGTATTTTCCTTATAAATTTTGTACGAGCATCAGTTTTATTCGACTCTAGAGCTGCGCATTCTATTATTGTTAGTCGATTTGTGGGTAAACATGGGGTAGCCACCTTTCCTCTTGATAACCCCATGATAGGCAGCTTCCCCGGATTAGAAGTCGGAACAAATGCAATTTGCCCAAAAGTCCCTTTGATTATAAAAGGAGTAACATTCCTAGCCAACTTGATAGTTCTGCAATCGCAAATTTAGATGTAATCCTTGACATGGATTGGTTAACCAAGAATAAGGGTTAAATTAATTGTTTCACCCGGACTATTGAACTCACCAATGAAGATGAAGTCAAGGTTGAGTATGGGTCCAGTATCAGTGGGAATAAGCAAGCTAGTCTTAACAGACTGAAGGGCATCAACATAAAGCAAGTACCAATTGTACGAGAGTATCGAGATGTTTTTCTGGAGGAACTACCCAGAATGCCCTCTGACGATATCATAATCAATCTCGCCATAGGTACAGCTCTGATATCAAAGAGATCGTACAGAATGCCCGCTAATGAGTTAGCTGAGCTAAAGAAGCAAATCCAAGAGCTACACGACAAGGAATATGTCAGGTAGAGTTTATCATCTTGGGGTGCACCTGTCCTTTTGTCAATAAAAAGGACAATAGCCTAAGAATGTGTGTGAATTACAAAGCTCTTAATCAAGTCTCCATCAAGAATAAGTATCCCTTACCCAGGATTGATGACCTGTTCAACCAGTTGAAGGGAGCAGGTGTGTTTTCCAAGATAGACCTTCAGTTGGGTTATCATCAGCTTAAAATCTGACTCGAGGATATACCCAAGACAGCTTTCACTACCCGATATGGACTTTATGAGTTCACAGTTATGTCATTTAGGTTGACTAATGCGCCAGCTTATTTCATGAATATGATGAACAAAGTATTTATAGAATTTTTGGATAAATTTGTACTATCTAATAAAGCGCACATAAACTTTCTAAATATGTGGCTTGAACGGTTCCTCTTTTGTGGTGCCTCTCTTGGTGAAAGATTGTTCCTTTGCTCTGGTGATAAAACTAAAATGAGTCTGGTTGGAGCCGAAAAATATTTTTCCTCTGTCAACTCGACCAAGATTCTTTCTGTACCTCCAAATTCTTTAGCTATCATGAAGCCTATCACTACCCTTGCCCCTCTTTTTTCCACCTTGATGCGGATAGTGAGGATATGCTTGAAGAAACCCATGACTTCCTCAAAATATTCCTATCCCCAAGAATTCTCTCTATCATCTTGCATACCAGAGGCAAAACTTTTTAGCCTTTATACAAATTTTATCATCCATCAACTTACGCTAGACAATTTGTGTCGACGATTGGGGAGCAGGCCCCCGCCGAGCTTACTTGTTGGTGGAGGGACCAACCGCAACCCCTTCTTGCGTGATGAGATACTCAGAGGAGTGACTCACTGGGCTTCAACAGGCAGAGACACTGTAGTTTACCCTGGTTCGGGCCTCTCAAGAAGGAGATAATAGCCCTACTCCAGCTTGTGTATATCTTTGTGCAGAAAAAGTTATCTGTCTGTCCCCTTCGCGGTGGGGATGCTTTTATAGCTTACAAAGGGGCGTGCTTGTTCAAACCCACTAACTCCACGTCCGACCAGGTCCAACGTGGTAACTAACGGATCCTACACTCCTGTCACGTCCCCGCGAGGATCGCAACGAACTAGCGGAGGTTACACAGCGGGTGGTTACCGACCTCGGGATCACGTCAGGTCGGCTAACGTCTAACTCCGAACTCGGCCACCTCGGCCTGAGCACGAGCTATCGGTCCACCAGGCCATGCGACCTCCTAAAAAGGTCCCGGCTAGACCGTCCCTTGGAACAACTCCCCGCGACCAGGACGGGAACGACCTCGTGCTGCTCGTGGCGCCCGGCTAGATCGTCCAGGGGAACGGCCTTCCGGTAGTTCGGGCAGCAGTGAGCCCGCGCCCCTCGTGGCACCCGAGGTAATTCTGTGGGGTCTACCTGACTCCCCGACAGCTAGCCCCCGAGGTTCGAGTGGAAGAAGGCTTTAAGAAAAGACCTTCCTCTCGGGCCTACCGTCTCCCGAGCCAGCCAGGTTGGTCACGACGAACAGCTGCCCCGACCTCCGAGCTATTAGTCCGCGCCGAGAGACAAGCTCGGTCCCGCCGTGCCTTGGGCGTGCGAACTAGTTCCCATCTTACCGACGGTTCCTTCCCTTGGAAGCTTCATTCGGTTAGTACGAACCGCCCCCCCTCGGGAACCGTCGCCCGGCAAGACAGCCTTGGTTTGCGTGTCCACGCGTCGCTCTCCGTGTGGTGGACGTCTCAACTGCCCCCTGCGCCTTTAGGGCTTCCTCGACTATAACGGCGGGAACCTCTTCGTTCTCTCGTTTGGTTTTTAAACCCCAGAAGAGAAACCCTAGATCCACTTGCCCTTTCAATCAACTAGTGCGCTCCCTACTTCTTCATTTCGGTGCTTCATCCTCCTTTCCGATCATCTCCTCCATCCTCATGGCAAAGTTTGGCGTCAGCAAGCTTGATAGGCGCAAGCTGGAGATTCTCGAGCGGGCGAAGTACCTTGACGCCGGCTCATGGAGAGCCGCTGGTGCCGAGGAGAGCCCCGAGCCGGAGGAAGGAGAGATCGTCTCCACCGAGCTCTACGCCATAAACGGGCTTCGCACGCCCGAAAGCGAGTTCGTTGAAGCCGTACTCGCCTTCTGCGAGTGCGAGATCGTCCACCTCCACCCAAATTCCATCCTCATCATGGCCATCTTCGCCCATCTCTGTGAGGGGTTTGTGGGCATCGAGCCTACTCCTAGTCTCTTTCTTCACTTCTACACCCTTTCGCGCACCGGCACCCCCTCGCAGGCCGGCTGCCTTTACTTCCGCCTCCGACCTACCCGCCCGTACGAGTACCCGAGCTTCACGCTCAAGGACTCCGTGTCGGGGTGGGCCGACTCTTGGTTCTATCTGAGGAAGGCCGAGGGCGGCTCGCTTTCCTACTCCGGCGCCAGGGGTCGTGCCGTCGAGACCCCCCGACCTCCAGTACAGCCCGAGGAGGAGAAGGTGCTCATGCTGATCAATGAGCTCACTTGCTCGGGGCTGTCCGGCCGGGACGTTGCCCGGGACTACGTCAGGAACCGGGTGTCGCCCCTCAGGCGGAGGGTGCACCCCTTCTTCAAGGTTGAAGGGTGGCAGGACATTACCCGGGAATCACGCTCAGGTACATTACCGCCCTCGACCTTCACTTTAAAATAAGGAACATTCGAGCTTACTGTGCTTTCTTGTGCAGTAGCGGCTCCGCGAGGATCAGGTGGATACGAGGGTGTCCGAGATGTTCGAACTCCCAAGGCCAAGGAAATCCTAGAGGGCCGCCAGATCCGAACAACGCCCTTAACCTGACCGAGGCGGTAAGTCCTTATCTCGGACTCTTCCGAAGGTCCGTTTCAGTCGGGTTTCTTCCAAATTTCTGACCTATTCGAGTCCACTGCGCAGGAGAAAGTCGCCGAGGTCGCTGCGTGGCTCAACCGGCGTCGCGGCCGGGCGGACGCAGGAAGACCAAGGAACAGCGGGTCGTGAGCGCCGCGCCCGATCCCCGTCGGCCACGCTCTCGCCAGCGCACACGCAGACATCCCGGCTCACGCGATCAGCCACCTCGCCGCACTTCTGGAGTACGCGATCGGCAGGAGGTGAGCGAACTAAAACTGTGGATGGATGAGTACACCAGGGATAACCCCGAGCTGATGGCTCGTTTGCGTCAGCTTGCCGCGTGGGCGAAGAAGGAGGCCGCGGCCGGGTCCAGCGGAAGGAGGCCTTTGGAGAGCCGATCGCGGTTCTTCGTAGAGCTTGCGCGGTGAGCTCGAGCTCGGCCTCCGATGACGAGGAGGAGAAGGACGAGCCGACCCGCCCCTGGTCCCGAGGTCCCGCAGGTCGTCCGTTGCGCCCCAACCACGCCCAACGCCGACCATCACCGAGGCCGACTTGGGAGAGGTTGACCCTTCCGTTGCCAGGGCCGACAAGGCACGTGAGGACATGGCTGCCCTCCTCGATCGCGCCCGAGGCCAGCTGAGAGATGCCGAACGAGGTCAGCTTCTTATCCCTGCCTCGTTTCTCTCATCCCCCCTCCGGCACCACACTAACCCCACATCGTCTGTAGTGGGTGTGGCAGCTGGTGCGGAGTTTTGGGATTTTGGAGCAATGGCTGACGAAATTCTTGATCTCGTGCTAGAGAGGGAGCTTGCCCGCGCTGCCGAGGCCGTTGTGGGTGAGGAGGTCGAGGTGGGAACTGAGGCCGCGGAGGCCCAATCCCCACGAGCCGCTGGTGGTGATGACGCCGAGGTAGAGGAGCCTACCGCCGTGGAGATCTGGGCCCCAGAGCTCGTCTCTCCTGAGGAGGAGACGCGGAGGAAGATTGCGGCTGCCGATGCTCGGGCCGCGGCGGAGGGCATCCCCCACATTATAATTCAAGACGACGAGGAGGATGAGGACGGTGGTACCGAGCACGCCGCTGAGGCTCCTCGCGAGGATTCCGCCGGCGCGAGCGACATTATCGCTGCCACGCTCCAAGAGATCGCCGAGATCTCTCCCCGAGCCCGCGACGCTCCGCCGGACATCAACGTCGAGCTCGACCTCACGGCTGCCGACCCAGCGACTCCGGTCGATCTCGTGCCCGAAGACGCCGCCATGGCCCAACTCAGCGCCGACCTCCCGGCCGACCGGCGTCTCCGATCGCCCTTGCGCCAGAAGACGTCGCCATACCCAACCAGCGCCGATTCTCCCGGCCGAGCCGGGCGTCTCAATCGTTCCGCGCCAGAGACGCCGCCACGGCTCGCCTTGCGAGGAGGCAGGGCCCACCGGGGAGGAAGCTCCCCCGGCCGTGGACATTGTGCTCCGGGCGGAGGACCTCAAAAGCCCGGATGCCGAGGAGGAGGAGCCCCCGAGCGCAACTCCTGCTCGGGAGGAAGAGGAGCGGGAGGTGATCCTTGCTCTCGAGGCCGTCCCTCCGCAGGAGATGGGGGTCGATCCTCAGGGGCAAGGTCTCCGCCCCTGGGGACGGGGAGCTCGAGCTCAAGACCCGGGCCGATCAAGGAGAAGGAGCTCAAGCTCCCGCCCAGGGAGTAAGGAACGGGACGGAGGACCCTGCCGAGCTGTTCCAGGAGGGGCTGGAGGCTCGGCTCTGTTGGGTAAATTTCCTAATACTTATGTATTTTTGTCCCAAAAAAAATCCGACTGCAACCCGAGATGCCTTAATGCGTAGGTGTTGGAGACCACCATGAAGGACTTCCACGCCGCGACCGTGCCGCCAGAAGTCGTCGCGAAGCACCAGGCCGAGCAAGATGCTAGGATCGCGGAGCTCGAGCGCCTGGTCGCCGAGCTGAGGTCTTCTGAGGCCGAGATTCGGCAGAAGATGGAGGAGTCCGCGCTCTTCCTCAAGGAGCGCCTCGAACAGAGCGAGCAGGCGAGGTCGGGGCTCGAGGCGACGGTGGCGTCCCTGCGTGACTCCGCACGGCTACCGAACGGACGATCGACCAAAGAACGGAGGAGTCCAAACGGCTTCGTCAAGCGGCAAGCGAGGGTCGTGAAGCTCGTCGGCGGGTGCTTGACCTCGAGTCCGAGCTTGAGTCCGTGCGGGACGAGCTCGTCGCTCTGCAGGACGAGAAGCGTGTCGGCCTCCTGTAACTCGTTCCTGCAAAAAACTTTAGCGAAAAAGCTGCCAAGTTGGGCATAATACGGTCGTGTTTAATAGATGTCTTTTATTTTTCTCTGTTTTGTCTCCCTCGGAACGACAACGATATGCCCTATCCTGTTGCTCCCTATTCAACGGAGCTCGACAGTCACGCGATCTAGCGAACGATCGTACTAGGGAGTGACTACCTCGTGCGAAAGATCCTCTATGTCGTAGCCACACGGTATCCTTATAGCCCCCGCCGCCAACGGACGTCGTGGGGGGAGGCTGCAAACACGACCTTGTTGACGGAATAGAGCCCTGCGGGGACCGTGTGACTTTATACGGTGCGTCTACGTCGCTCACCGGCTGACCTGAGCTGGGAACCGTCGAGGGGTGCTCATGCGACCCTTTGTCTGCGGCGGAGGCCTGCCGAGAAAAGATGGTCGTCTTATGGAGAAGGAAACCCTCGGGGTCGAGCTCTGGTGGTCCGATGTCAGGCGGTAGGATGCTTGTTCGTTTGCGCCCTGAGGTCCGAGCTCGCTCTTTGATACCGGATCGAGTTTGATCAAGTGTCGAATTTAAAGAGAGAAAGAGAAAACGAGAGAGAGAACGAGGGAGACCGAGAGGCCAAGTGTCGAATTTTTATTTAAAGGAGTAAGGTTGGTTTGGTTAGATATGGAACTTACGCAGTTGGTCGATGTTCCAAGTACTAGCTAGTTCTCGACCATCTTCCATTGCGGCGAATGACCCGGGCGTCTTTGTTGAGACGACCGTGTAAGGACCTTCCCATCTTGGCGTTAGCTTGTTGGCTTTTGACAGGTCTTGGACCCGTCGCAGAACGAGATCGCCGACGTGCAAGGTCCTTGGTCGTACCGATTTAGCGGCGTGCCTGCGGAGAGCTTGCGAGGTAAACCACGGATCGCAATGTAACCCGTTCACGAGTCGCCTCCGCGAGGTCGAGGTCGAGAAGGCGCCGCCTTGCGCGTCGATGCTATCGGCTAGGTTCACCCTTGGGGATCCTAGGACAACCTCGGCGGGTAGGACGGCTTCCGCGCCATATCTAGCTGAAGGGGTCTCCCGTAGCTCGGCTCGTCGTGGTGGACCGACTGCAGGATCGGGGGGTAGCTCGTCCCACCCAGGCACGACCATGCCGACGAGGCTCTTGAAGACTCTCTTCTTGATTCCTTGACGATCTGCCCGTTCGCGCGCTCGGCGCCCCATTGCTCTGCTGGATGGGCCACGGATGCGAAGCATATCTTGGTCCCGACCTCCTCGCAATAAGCCTGAAACACCTCGCTTAGAACCGAGTGCCGTTGTCCGTGATGAGGCGGCTCTAACGCCAAAGCGGTTACTACATTATTGCGGAAGAACCTTTTAGCCGCCTGTGCCGAGATGGTTGATATAGGCTCGGCCTCGATCCATTTAGTGAAGGTGTCGATTGCGACGAACAGGTATTTACAACCCCTCCTTCCCTGGGGAAATGGACCGAGTATGTTGATGCCCCAAACCGAGAACGGCCAGGTTAGCGGCATGGTCTGGCAGCGTGATGCCTACCGATGGACTTTCCGGCATGGAATCGCAAGGTCGGCAAGCGGTCACTATTGAGCGCGCGTCGGCCAGGGCCGTCGGCCAATAGTAACCCAACCGGAAGGCTTTGCTCACCAAGGTCCTAAAGGACGAGTGAGCTCCACACATCCCATCATGGATATCTTTGAGGAGATATTTGCCTTCCTCTTGGGTGATGCACTTGGAGAGGACGCCAAGCGCGCCTTTGCGGTATAAGAGGCCCTCGACCATGTTATAGGTCGAGGAGCCGCCTCACTAGCCGGGATTTCTCGGCTTCCTCCTCGGCAAAGGTCCGTGCACGAGGTATTGGATGAATGGCGTCATCCAACTCGCACCCTGCTCGAGGAAGGAGAGGTACCACCCGTCTCGGTTGCCTCCTCTCCGGGGGGTATGGAGGGCTTATAGAGGTGCTCGATGAGCACCCCCGCCGGAGCGGGAAACTGGGCGGAACCGACCTTCGATAGATGGTCGGCCAGGGCATTGTCCTTCCTGGGGATGTATAGTACTTCGAAGTTTCAAGTACTTTTCCATCTTCCTTACTTCAACCAGGTAAAGCGCCATTGAGTCATCTGAACGCGATACTCCTTGTTAACCTGGTTGACAACCAGCTGCGAGTCGCCCTTCGCAGTTAGTCGTTGGACTCCGAGCGTCCTGCACGCCCGAAGTCCGGCTAGCAGACCCTCATATTCTGCCGCGTTGTTCGTTGCGCCGAAATGTAGTCGGAGGGCGTACTGGATCCGCTCCCCCTGGGGGGATTCGAGGACCACTCCAGCCCCCGAGCAATTATAAGCTCGGGATCCGTCGAAGTACATGACCCAGCGACCGTGCTCGGTCTGGTCGGGTTCGGACTCAGATGGGATAGGATTTGTCCATTCGGCTAGGAAGTCCGCTAGAACCTGGGACTTAATCGCCATCCTGGCCGAGAATTCGATCTCGAATTCGGCGAGCTCCATGGCCCACTTCGCGATCCGTCCGCTCGCGTCCTGATTTCCTAGAATCTCTCTAAGCGGGAAGTTGGTCGGGACTCGAATTTTGTAGGCCTGGAAGTAGTGCCTTAATTTCTTCGAGGCCACGAGGAGCGCATAGAGGAGCGCATAGAGGAGTGCCTTAATTTCTTCGAGGCCACGAGGAGCTTCTGGACCTCGGGGTAACGCTCCTTTGGTCCGTGTAAGACTTCACTGATGTAGTAGATCGGGCGCTGCACCCCGTCCCGTTCTACCGTTATGACGGCGCTTACCGCCTGGGGCGTGGCGGCCAGGTAGAGCAAGAGAACCTCTCCCATTCTCGGCGTGGTCAGGACCGGGGGTCTTGACAAATATAGTTTTAAGTCTTTGAAAGAGCGGTCTGCTTCCTCTGTCCAAGTGAAGCCGTCGTGCTTCCGGAGCGCCTTGAAGAAAGGCAGGCCGCGTTCCCCGAGCCGCGAGATGAAGCGACTTAGGGCCGCCATCCTTCCTGGCCGTGGATTGCACCTCCAGCTGCACAAGCGGGTGGCCGCATGTTCTCGATGGCCTCTATCTTCTCGGGGTTGGCCCCGATTTCTTGTGGACCGATCATGTAGCCGAGTACTTTACCAGCCTTGACCCCGAACACACATTTTTCAGGGTTCAACTTTATTCGATGCTTATTGAGGTTATGAAAAGTCTCCTCTAGATCGGGTACATGATCCGAGGCCATCTTGCTCTTGACGACTATGTCGTCTACATATACTTCCAGGTTCCGACCTATTTGGTCCGAGAAGGTTTTCTGCATGAGGCGCTGGAAGGTCGCTCCAGCGTTCCTTAGACCGAAGGACATGGTCGTGTAGCAGAATGTGCCAAACGGCGTGATGAAGGAAGTTTTCTCCTCGTTGTCGGGCGATATGCCGATCTGGTGATAGCCTGAGTAGGCGTCCAGAAAGCTCATCGCCTCGGAGCCGGCCGTTGCGTCGACCAACTGGTCTATCCGAGGTAGCGGGAAATTGTCTTTCGGGCATGCGGCATTCAGCCCTGTGTGATCGACACACATGCGCCACTTGCCCCCCATTTTCTTCACGATAACTGGGTTGGCCAACCAATCGGAATGGTCGACCTCCCGTATGAAACCGGCTTTGAGGAGCTTGTCGGTTCCTCTCGATGATGGCTTGCTTCTCCGGGGAGAAGCGCTGAGCTTCGCCGCAAAGCTTTTGTCGGCCGAATCGCTTAGCTTTGTGCTCGGCGACCTCCTTGGGACTCCGGGCATGTCGGACGGTTCCCAGGCGAACGTGTCCGCGCTTCTCCGGAGGAAGGTCACGAGCTCGAGTTCCTATTTAGGGTCCAGGGAAGCCCCCACATGTACGACCTTGCCTGGCTCTGCGTCGTACAGCGGGATGGCCTTAGTTTCTCCCCCGGCCTGGAGGGTAGCCCTGGGCCGGGAACTCCTCGGCTCTTGGTCGGGTCCGCGCTGGGGCAGCTGCCCGACCATGTCTAGAGCCTTCTCGTCAGCGATTTAGGGCCGCCTTCGGACTTCCCTTCACTGAGATCACGCCGCCGGGGCCGGGAACCTTCAGGCATTGGTACCCGTGATGCGTGGCGGCCATGAATTTGGCGAGCGCTGGTCGGCCCAGGATGGCGTTGTAGGCCGACTCGAAATCGACCACCTCGAAGGTGACTAATTCCGTTCGGAAGTTGCTCGGGCTTCCGAAGGTTACCGGCATGATGATCTGCCCGAGCGGCTTGGCCGAGGTGCCGGGGACTATCCTGTAGAAAGGGACTACGACGCTCTTGATCTTGGACCGAGGAATTTGCATCTCGTCCAGGACCCTGGCCGATATCAGGTCCAGGGAACTCCCGCAATCCACAAGCACGCGTCCTACCGCGGTATTGCAGATCGTCGGGCTAACGACCGCCGAGGAGCCTCTGGGTTTCGTCATCCCGAGGCGTCGTCTTTGGAGAAGGTAATGGGCAGCTCGGACCACTTGAGCTGTTGAACGGGAGGCTTCCCCTGGGTGACACGGAGTACCTCGCGTGCGGTCTCCTTCAGCTCCCGTCGAGACCCATAGGCGGCGGAGCCCCCGAATATCACGGCGATGTGGTTTCTCGGCTCCTGGTACTCCATGTCCGTATCTTCCTCCTCGGCGGGCTTCTTGCCCTTGATGTCTCCTTCTTGCTCTGGGAGCGTGGGCATGGGACCCTTGCCATCAGAGAATTGCTCGGCGGAGGCCCATGTTACGCACTCTGCAGTCGTGCCCGCCTGGTGGAGCGGGCAAAAATAGGCGCTAGCCCGTCCGCGTTGGTCGCCGCGGTCTTGGTCGTCCCGGTTTTGCTCGCTGCTCCGCTGAACCGGTCGGCCTTTCCCTTTCGCGGCTCCTCCTTTATACGATTGCGAGGTCGGCCGTTGTCGTTGTCGTTCGATGGCCGCCACCATGTCGGAGACGGAGGGTTTTTTCTTCTTTTTGATTTTTTTCTCGATCGAGCTCACGCTCTTTCGGCTTGACGCCCCTTCGAGCCCGGGCTGAGGGGGCAGCTTTCCCTCGTCCAGCAGCTTCTTCCATTGGACGGCCTCGTCCGCGTTGGCATAACGGTCAGCCATGCGGACGGCTGGTCGTGTGATGTCCGGGTGAATTTCGAGGTCCTGAGTAAAGCGTACGTCTCGGACCCCGAACTTGAAAGCCCGGACGACCGCCTCGTCCGAGATGCTTGGGATGGAATTGCGCACTTGTATGAAGCGCTTGACGAACTGGCGCAGGGTCTCGCCCTCCGTCTGTATCAGACGCTCAAGGTCGCGCTCCTTCCCCGGGCGGACGTAGCAGCTCTGGAAGTTAGCTCGGAGAGTCTTTGCTCACCGGGCCCAGGACGGATCGAGTTTTCCTTACGTTGAATAGCCACGCCCGAGCCGCCCGGCCCAGATCAGTGGGCGTAAAGTTAGCCATGACCCTTTCATCACCCCGCCGCTAGAATGGCCGTGGTGTAGATCGAGAGAAACTCGTCGGTTCCGAGTCCCATCGAATCTCGATGTGACCCGGCTTGAACCTTGTTGGCCAGGTCACACGTCGTAGCGACGTCGCGAACGCATGCACCAAAACGGACTGTCACAGACGGTCATTACGAGCGCGGCGGTCGGGCGATCCCCACCACCGAGCCCGAGGTTAGTGGGCCCAGCGAGAATATCTCCCTACGCTGTAGGATGGAGAATGGCCCGAAGAGGAATGTTCGGCCCGGTTCTCGCCTGTGGCTCAGATTCCGCCGGTCCCGAGGAGCCTCGAATTGCTCCGGTGCCCTCCCGAGCCCGGCCGCTGTCGCACGGCCACCCCGGGTACGGCTGCGTGAGTCGTCGGGGTGGAGGCGCTCGGACGCCCGGCGGCGGTTCCCAGGAATTGCTCTGGGCGTCCCTTTCTCGGGAGGCTTCCGCCGCTTTTATGTCTGTGGCAATTTCCTCGAGGTCGTCGGCCACAGCCGCACCCATGGCTTCTAGGTCGACACGCCAGAAACTCTCCGAGGTTGCGTACCACCGTGGCCAAGGCTTGAAGGCGTTCCCGCTCGGGGAACGCGGGTGACGAGCTCGTTCGTCATCGCGACGAACTCCGAGTCCCGTGACGCTGCGGAAATTCTCACGAACCGCCCTGGTCTTATCGGCCGGGCCACCTCGGACTTGCCGGGCGTGGCGGCGTCCGATCGAGAGATGCCTGTAGGTGCTCCTTGGCCGCCTCGTAGCGGTGAAGACGCGTTTCGGCCGGGGATTTGCTCCCGACATTTCCATCCTCCTCCGCAACGAAGACGTTACGGGATTGGACGGATCGCGAGGGGGACATCACGGTGTCTCCCCGTGACGCGGTCCCCTGGTCGAGCTTCGAAAAGGTCGGGGATGTCGGACCATCGTAGAGCCCGTCATACTCGTCGTCCGAGAGGGCGTCGAGCTGGGAGCGAAAGAACTGCTCCGGTGCGGCGGTTTCCACGGAGAAGCTCCGGGAACCGTCGTGATTCCCAAGGCCAGCGACGTTGGCGGCCCCATTGTCGAAGAACTGCTTGTCTTCTTCCTCAATTCCGGGGGTGCCGAGGCCTTGGCGATCTTGGGAATTTGTCATCCTCCGGGATTCCTCACGAAAGGGAAAGTCGGTCCCCACGGACGGCGCCAGCTGTCGACGATTGGGGAGCAGGCCCCCGCCGAGCTTACTTGTTGGTGGAGGGACCAACCGCGACCCCTTCTTGCGTGATGAGATACTCAGAGGAGTGACTCACTGGGCTTCAACAGGCAGAGACACTGTAGTTTACCCTGGTTCGGGCCTCTCAAGAAGGAGATAATAGCCCTACTCCAGCTTGTGTATATCTTTGTGCAGAAAAAGTTATCTGTCTGTCCCCTTCGCGGTGGGGATGCTTTTATAGCTTACAAAGGGGCGTGCTTGTTCAAACCCACTAACTCCACGTCCGACCAGGTCCAACGTGGTAACTAACGGATCCTACACTCCTGTCACGTCCCCGCGAGGATCGCAACGAACCAGCGGAGGTTACGCAGCGGGTGGTTACCGACCTCGGGATCACGTCAGGTCGGCTAACGTCTAACTCCGAACTCGGCCACCTCGGCCTGAGCACGAGCTATCGGTCCACCAGGCCATGCGACCTCCTAAAAAGGTCCCGGCTAGACCGTCCCTTGGAACAACTCCCCGCGACCAGGACGGGAACGACCTCGTGCTGCTCGTGGCGCCCGGCTAGATCGTCCAGGGGAACGGCCTTCCGGTAGTTCGGGCAGCAGTGAGCCCGCGCCCCTCGTGGCACCCGAGGTAATTCTGTGGGGTCTACCCGACTCCCCGACAATTTGGTTTCAGCCAATTCATACCTAAACTTTTGCTAATTAATCGGCTTCAACCTCGGGAGAGATTGCGTCGAGCTTCTTTAGCCGAGTTGGCTCTTCACATAGCCGACGATCTCCTCATTCGACAACCCCACACTTTATCATCCACACAAAAAGAGCTCATGGCTACATAACTTGGTGGTCGGCTATTTCCTCATATCTACTTTCAGCTGATCGACAACCTACCTCGATATTAGCCAAATTCTTTCCAATCATATCGCTGGAGCCGACAATCAGAACTGATTCAAGTAGCACATGTTCGAGTAGTTCTAGCTCATCAGACCGAACTAACTCAAGCTTAATCGATACCACCGGCAAGGTACTAACCAGTAAATCCCTTTTTCATTCTGCTATTAAACTAGTAAAATCTGCTTTATCCTTATGTATTTACATCTTTTTCAAACGAAGGCAGTCGGGAAAAAAAGCCGACAGAGCCATTAGGGGATGCCCCCTCAAAGAGGCAGTGACTAGGCTTGGCGGGTCATTCCACTAGGACCCTCGGAGTTCAATCTTCGTTCCTGTCCGATCTCGAAGAACAGCACTAGTAGCCAAGTAAGTTGTTGTATATCCAAAAGTTTTTCACTTTCATACCAGGCCCAGCTATACTCAATCAACTTCTTTCTTTTGCAGAAAAGAGGAAAAACCGATCTTTTAAGAAGACGGTTCAGAGGAAGAAGTCATCAGCTCTAGAGGAATTGGTTGAAAGTTCACCAAAGACATCCCCAATTGGTGGAGTAAGTATTCTAACTCAGCATCTTAAAAAATTTAGGTCATTAACAATTCAATCAGCTAATAATAATTTTTCATGTATTGACAGCGCGTGCCTTCGCCGCCTCCATTTTCACTACCGACCAATGTCGACTTACCGGAGGATACTACCAGTGAAGCACCACCGCCACTTTCTCAATCGATGCCTCATAAGCAGCCAGACTCCAGTGCTATAGTCAAGCTTACCTCTTTTGTCCATGACATACTTGGTTTTGATATGTCGGATATTGAGGGCGAAGATGAGGAGCAAGCACCAACCATCATCGACACTTTACTGGTGGAGGCAGAAGGTGTGTCGGCCAAAGTCATGTCGGCCCCAAGAGCAAAATAAAAGCTGAAGCACCTTTGCAAGATTCTGCTTAGTCCAAGGCCGATCTCCTTAAAGACGCTCAACCGATCCAAGACGTGATCAATGTCATAAAACCTGACCTCCCCGAGCACGAGACAACATCACTCCTTAAAGCTTCCTTCATCGATGATAAGAAAAAGTACAACCTCTGCAGAGTTAAAACTAATTGATTAGCCGCGCCCGCGGTCATAAGCATGCCGAGCTGGCCTTTCACAGATTAGAATTTGGTAACTTAAATTGATCTTTTGGAAAATTAAGTTTGGGATGGAGTCAGTCTATTATGGGAAAATTTAGACAGTTCCAGGAGTGATTCCTGAGTTAAAAATATATAAAAATAAAATTTTCTAAAAAGTATGTAATTTAAAATTATTTAGAATATTTACAAAATTGCTGCTTTATGCTAAAATCAATCGTACAACCTTCCTTTTGTCACCGTTACTTTAATACTGCATTTTCTGGTGTGACTTGCGAAGTACGTTTGTACTCACCCTTGCTTAATTTGTTGTTTCAGGGGAGGAGTTCTACGATGGTGAGGACCAATTAGACTAGACCGCTTCCCCAGTCGCTTTCCTGTGGCAATTTAATTGGGCTTTTCTATTATTCTTTATTTTCACTGCCTTTATTTGTTTGTTTATTCAGTTGTTGGCATGGGTGCCAGTTGTTTGGTAAATCTGGATAATTATTATTAATAAAGTACGTTGGATATGCTGTGATTTCACTTCTATTGTGTGTACTAGCTTTTTTTTTGAACTAATACTGGATATACAAAGAATTTTGAAGGTATTTTTTCGGGCTCTGACCGGGGTGGTATGAGAGCCATATCGACTATAGGTCGTGGCCGTAGTTTAGTTTAAACTCTAGGGCCTTACTTTAAAAAGATCAATATTTTTAAAATCTTTTGCTCCTTGAGCCAATTTCTGTGTTTATTTCTGGGTGCGGGTGGGCCAGCCGATTTGATCCTGTAATTGGCAAGAAAAAGATTCAATTTAATCGGCCTTTGAGCCAATAGGTACTTTCCAGTAGTGACTCAATCTAATCGACTATTCAAGCCGATTAAATAAGAAATAACCGATAGGTCAAATTAACCTAATTAGGCTGATTAAACAAGGATAAAGGTAGATTTTCCTGAAAAGGCGATACGCAACAAAATCAGAGAAAAACATAACTGGGTGGCGTAAGTCGACGAAATCAATAATTGGTGATGTGCAATTTTATTGATCAAGACTAATTACAAAAGAAATATTACAAGTCTAAAAACTAATCCTAGTCGACGGAAAGTAAATGAAGTAAATGCGAGTTGTTTGATTGATTGGCTGTATCCCTTCATGCTATCCATTGCCTGCTTATATGGCCTTCATGCCAACCGTGTACCCATCGAACTCTTCATGAAGCTATTTATAACATTAATCTTCCAATTTTGGTTGAATCCCAATCGACTCTATCCCGACTCGCATCGGTCTTACCAAAACATTGTTCTCTTTAATTCAATACAAATTTTTTTACCAATCTCATCAAACCGATAGTATTTTGTCAAATCGGTCATGCGTGAAATTCTAATGTTAACAAATTTTGAATCCATAATATGGCTTGTAAGCCTTGAGATTACTAGACGAACCAATTGTTCTTACGTTATTAGAGAAATCAGCGAAGAAGCAGAAAGAACCATTATGCACTTTGTAGAGTTTCTCAATAGTACTTTCTCCGTCCAAATTTATAAGTCGTATTTTTTCATGATATATAAATAAAAAAGATACTAAAAATAACTAGATTACTCCTAATTATTATTACTAAGTACTATACTCAATACATGTATGTAGATAATATAAATAAATATAGATATTTTCAGAAATATAAAAAGCATTGCATTAATATTATATTAAAATATAAACTATATTATATATTTATAAATGAGATTATTAAAAAATACGACTTTACTCCACTTACATTGCCCCTCCCTGACCGCTCGTCGGCTGCCGCCACACGCCGTCCAACGTGTGACGTGACCCCTCCTAACACCGCATTACTCCCAAGACGCCTCACAATTCGACACGTGTCCCGATCCAGCCTCACTTGTACCGACCCAGCAAACAGCGAGAGCCCGCACACCGGATCACAAACCACAAATATAATTAGCCCTAATGGCGATTAGTCACCATCATTAGTTTAACTACCCGTAAACTTACCGTAATGCCCCTCCCCTGCTCTTTTATTATTACTTTTTTATCAAGACTCCCCTCGCCCCCTGCTCTTTTATCATGTTAGGAAACCGGATTCGTATCCGATATGGACTCTTCCTTATCTCTAAGCAGAACCGCTATATATAGGAGGCAGGGGGTCACCCCATTGTACACAAGCATACGGAATAATAAAGCAGGCACGTTCCTCCTCATATTGTGTCTCTCTTTCTCCCTGTCTATTCTCCACTTGAGATCTATTAGGCAACCCCGGACTATTCGATAGCGAGGTTGTCTAACACGTTATCAGCACGAAGCTCTACCGGAGAAAGATTGAAAGGTGAGAAAAGACAAGAAGTGAAGGATCATCGACGACGATTTAACGTCTACTACCGGCGATTGATCGCCCGATCCGATCTGCAATCAACTCGCCATCAAGCCGGCATCCACTCGGATTGCCGAAATAAAAGTCCTACGCGACTCTATCCTACGCGATAGTCTACCGGAAAGCAGATTGAAAAGTGAGAAAGGTGAGAATCGAGTGATTTAATCTAATCGCCCGTTTGATTCCTATGCAAGCATCTACGTGGCACGAAGCTACGAGTTCGCGGTGATTTTTCTTGAGTACACGGAAAGAATGCATCTACAGTATGACAAATTGGCACGAAGCCAATACTACAATACACGAAACATCAGACTAATAAAGACCGGGTCACGTAGCCCGGCGATCTGGTTGCCATTGCACGGCACCCAGGTCGAACCCGCGCATGAAGCGCCACCGGCGCCGCCTCGACCACCGTTGCGCCGCACGAAGCCATCATAGATTGGAGGCTGCGGCTACGCCGACGACGACCGAACGGCCGCTGCCGCACGGCACACCGCCAAGCCTGGCCGCCTGTTGCGCACCGCTGCCGCGCCGACAATCGCTGCCGCGTCGGGATGCGTCTGCCAGGCCGGACGCGCCAAGGCCGGTCATTGCTGTGCACTGCTCGCTGGCTACCGAGCCAGAGCTCTCGCGACGCGCGAGCCATCGCGCTGCCGCCATGGCTACGCATTACCGCTGCCGCCGCGACTTCCGCCGGCGGCCACGCTTAGCCATCAGAGCTCTCGCGCATGCGCTCAAGCGCCAGCATCGCGGCCGTCGGCCTCGCCGAACTAGCCGATCACTCGCCATGTCCGAGTCCGGTCGCTGGCCCCTGCCGCCGCGCCCGAAGCGGCTTTTGCCGCTCGCAGCTGCGCAGACCTGGCCGCCGCAGCCTCAAGCGCACGCAGCGCATTGCCACGAGCCGGCCAGGCCGCCGTCCGTTTACCCAAGCCGATCGAAATCCATACGAACCAAATCAAAGTCAATTGCAAAAGGAGCAACGCGTTTTGGACTTGAAGTCCAGTTGAACCGGACTCCATCCAATTGGAATCCAGGTAAGTGGGGAGGAAATGCGAGATTACATGTTTACCCCTCCTTGTTTTCTTTTTTCCTTTTGCATTGAGGGGATAGTACATGACAGAGGTTCACGTCCAAGCTCGGTGAGAGCCAAGCATTAAGGGGATAGTACATGACAGAGGTTCCTTTTTCCTTTATTTTTTTCTCTTTTCTGAAAACCAATTACAGAATTCCGAAAATTAATTAGGAAATCAGAAAATTGATTAAAAATTTTGAAAATCACCAGAAAAATATGAAAATCCAGAAAATTAATTGGCTCTGTTCTAATCTGCACTTAGCCTTATTTTCTGCATTTATGAATATTTGCACGAATTTTTGCAATAATTGCCCTGTTTAGAATATTGGAAATTCATGAGAATTTACTTTCCCGCATTTATGAATTATGGAATTTATCTTCCTGTATTTTATGAATTATGCAATTATTGTTTATTTTGAATTTATGAATTATGTCATGTTGATATTTGCTGAAATTCAATTTCCTGTTGTAAAGTAATTCTGAAAATTGCTTGGAAATTAGCGTAAATTATGAAAAGTGTTAGGAAAATTCGAATTTCTCATACAACAGCTTTATGAGAACATGAGTGGTTGGGATTTGATTTTGGTAATGAATAAACAGATATGAGACAATTGGTGTCTAGGAAAACACACATGAGGCTTGGTTCTTTAATTGGCACCGGAAGCGGAAGTGCTCCTCCCTCATGTGAGCCCTAGGGGCAAAGTTGACTGGCCAAGAGTCAAATTGACAGAGATATTCATTACTGTTTCGTTCGACCAACAAGAATTATATAAGTTGTAATTAGACTTATGCCATGTTTAATTCATGTTGCAATTTATTTTCTCGTTATCAAGTGATCTTTGGAAAATTCTTTGTATAATTAATGAAAATTACCAAATACTAAGAAAAATTCGGAAATTTCTGAGAATTTATTTCCGCACTTATGAATTTATGAATTGTGCAATTATTGTTCTGTTCCATGCATTATATTTATTGCTTTAATATAATTTATTATGAAATTCAAGCACGCCGCACGAAGCGGCCACCGTCGCGCCAGGAAGGCCGACGCGCATGGAACTGAATGCACCACGCGCATAAAGCTGCGTTAAAATCGATCGCACGAAGCCGATCGTGCATATGAATCTGATCGTTTGCACGAAGCCGATCACCTACATGCACGTAGTTGTATTTATGAATATTTATGAATCTTGCACTTATGAATGTTGTATTTATGAATCTGAATCTTGCATTTATCTTGTATCTATGAATTTCGTACTTATGAATCATGTATTTATGAATCTTGCAATTATTATTTTCTTTTAGTTTGCTGGAAACTCATGAGAATTCAATTATGCATTTCATTGAATCTAGCAGCCATTTCCTATTAGATTGCACGCAGTAATCTAATGGAAGAACCTTATGAATGTGCAAAGGTGTGGCATTATCTAACGTGAGTTTTTGAAGAACTGACATGAATTGTCAGAATTATCTCACATAGACATCAGATTGCATAATGAATAGTAAGCTCTCGAAGAGCATACTTTTCTCATGAATAGAATTGCAATTTACTCTTTATTCCAGTATTCTTTATTTACAAGCAATTTTTGAATTACTTAGCCACTTTATGATTAGAATTATTTTTCTTTTCATCTAGAAATCGTGTAGCGCCCAATGGAGGAAATATGCATTGTTGATAGTGGCACAACAAATACCATCTTAAGAGAGTCGAAATACTTCCAGACAATCACGAAGAACGCTGAAGGATTACGACTATCGCAGAAGCGATACGCATATAATAGGCTCAGGAAGAGCCACAATTATATTGCCAATGGGTACAACTTTGGTAATTGAAGAAGCCCTCTTGTACCCTGAATCAACCCGCACTCTCTTAAGTTTCAAAGATATCCGCGCCAATGGGTTTCACGTAGAAACCAATGAAGAAAATGGCAAAGAACACTTGTGCATTGTGAAGCACGGAATATGGAAAGATGGTACTAGAAAAATGTCCCTCATATGAATGCTGGTTGTACTACACGAAAATCAATGCACACACGTGTATACTTCTTTGAAGACTGTCTTTAGAAGCTCTGAATTATTTGCTTTATGGCATTGTAGATTAGGTCATCCTGGTCTTAGATTGATGAGAAATATAGTTAACAACTCACAAGGTCATGGCATTAATGTTAAGAATTTCCCGAATCACGAAGATTTTGTGTGCCACGCATGTGCCACCGGAAATTAATAACTAGACCCTCTGTTATGAAAGTGCAACATGAAATCCCTCGCATTCCTCGAACGCATTCGGGGATATTTGCGGTCGATTCAGCCCTTGTCGTGGCCGTTCGATACTTTATGGTGCTCATTGATGCTTCCTCGAAATGGTCGCATACATGTTTCTTTGTCAACAAGGAATCATGCATTCGCAAAAGCGATCTCGCAGATCATCGTAATTAAGAATGCTTTTCACGATCATCGCGTGAAGTCCATTCGAATGGACAATGCCGGTGAATTCACTTCCAAGGCATTTGATAATTATTGCACAAAGAACGGGAATAAGCTGTTGAGCACTGCATCGCACGCGTCCATACGCAAAAATAGGCTAGTCAAGCACTAATAAAGAGGATTAAGTTCATTGCCAGGCCGCTCTTGCAGAGTTGTGACTTGCCCAACACTTGTTGGGGACACGCAGCCTGCACGCAAAGAAGACTCATCAATTATAGACCATCGGCCTACAACATCCATTCACCTATGCAACTAGTGCAAGGGGTCATCCCAAGATTTCCCATCTTAGAAATTTTGGTTGTATGGTATATGTACCTATACCACCCCCACAATGATCGCAATGGGCCCTCTCCGCAAGTCCGGGATATACGTTGGTTATGAGAGTGCATCCATAATCAGGTATTTGGAACCCATGATCGAGACTTGCATACAGCCCGCTTACGATCAGATCTTTGGCGAGGACCGCTTTCCGTCATTAGGGGGAGAGAATCAACCATTGGATGAAAAATGCCGGAAATAGTATGGCATTCCCTTTGGGATCCCAGCGCATGACCCTCGCACTAATGAAGCAAATCAAGAAGTCCAGAAGATAATTGATTTGCGAGAATTTAGCAAATGAACCGCCTGATCATTTTTGTGATCTCAAGAGCGTGGTTAAGTCGCATGTACCACAAGAAATGCACCAGAGAGGGTGGAAATACCAAAGAAAGCAAAGGTATCCCTTATCCTGCTGAGGCCTCAAAGAAAAAGAACAGGAGATCTGGCTTCTCAAACCCAAAGTACCGGAGACGTCTGGGAAAATCAAGAGAGGACTTACCACGGCCAATCACAAAAGTGCCCCAAAGCAAGAAGGGGAGCCAGTTGAGACCTGGCACTGGAAAGAAGCCTGTGGAAAAGGCAATTCCAGATCTGAACCTTCCATTGGAAGAAGCCGCCGGAAATAATGTGTGCGCACACATTGGCGGAGAAAAACTAAAGGAACTTGCTCCTGGAATGGGAAATAGCAATGAAGAGCAAGTAGAAGTGCACGAAGCACCCCATGATGAAATGGCCATAAACTTTGTAATAACGGGAGAATCAATGAATAGAGCAACAGCCAATGTCGATGCATACTTTGCAAAGAAGATTGCCACGATCATTAATCATGATCCCGAGCCCGCATCTCTCGCAGAGTGCAAGAAAAGGCTCGATTGGGAATATTGGAAGAAGGCAATCACCGCAGAGGTTAGTCTCTCTGAACAAAAGAGAGGTGTTTGGGCCTGTGTGCCGCACGCCTCCCCATATAAACCCCGTAGGTCACAAATGGGTTTTTGTTCGCAAGAGAAACGAAAACAATGAAGTTGTAAGGTACAAGGCAAGGCTTGTCGCTCAAGGTTTCACTCAACGTCCTGGGGTTGATTATGAAGAAACCTATTCTCCGGTCATGGGTGGAATTACCTTTAGATACTTGATCTCAATGGCAGTCAACTTGAAGTTGAAAATGAAGCTAATGGATGTTGTCACAGCATATTTGTATGGAAACTTGGATTCGGAGATTTATATGAAAGTACCGGAAGGTATCCCTATCCCGAACCAAGACAGAGCAAACAGAAACCTATACAGTGTGAAATTGGAGAAATCCCGTATGGGCTAAAACGATCGGGAAGAATGTGGTACAATCGTTTGAGTGACTTTCTCTGCAAGAAAGGCTACACGAACAGCGAAGATTGTCCATGTGTATTTATACAACGATCCACGAATGGATTTTGTATAATCTCCGTCTATGTAGATGACCTGAACATCATTGGGACGGATGAGGAAATTGAAGAAGCATGCACATACTTGAAGTCTGAATTTGAAATGAAAGACTTGGGTAAAACCAAGTTTTGTTTAGGCTTGCAGCTTGAACATGTCCAAGGCGGAATCTTGGTACACCAATCTTCCTACACGCAGAAAGTGTTGGAGAGATTTGGCTTTGAAAAGGCATACCCCGCAAAGACCCCAATGGTCGGAAGGTCACTCCAAGCAGACCTAGACCCGTACAGGCCTAAAGAAGAGGGGGAGGAAGTCCTGGGAGCGGAATTCCCATACTTGAGTGCAATTGGAGCGCTCATGTACCTTGCGAACAGCACTAGGCCGGACATTGCGTTCGCCGTGAATTTGCTAGCGCAGACAAAGGCGTAACCCACCAAAAGGCATTGGAAAGGGGTGAAGGACATCTTCCGTTACCTTCAAGGAAGCAAAGACCTCGGCTTGTTTTCTGAAGAAACAATGAATTGAATTTAGTTGGCTACGCCGATGTCGGGTACCTATCGGACCAGATAATCGGCAAGTCACAAATCGGGTATGTTTTCCTTTGCGGTGGAGCGACAATTTCTTGGAAGTCGTCTAAGCAAACTCTTGTCTCGACGTCGATTAACCACTCAGAAATCATTGCATTGTATGAAGCCTCTCGGGAATGTGCATGGCTTCAAAGAATGGTTCACCACATCCAGAAGTCATGTGGTGCGAACATGGAACAACCCCCACTATTATCTATGAAGATAATGCACTTGTGTTGCACAAGTACAAATGGGATATGTGAAGAGTAACCTTACAAAGCATATCAACCCCAAGTTCTTTTATGCTCATGAAATGCATAAGATGAACGAGATAAAGATCTTGCATACTAAGTCGTGTGAAAATCTCGCAGATTTATTCACTAAGTCACTCCCAGATCTTCCTTTGAAAGATGTATTAGAGGAATCGAGGATGATGAGGCTTAGAGAAGTGCAGATTTAGGGGAGATTTTTCACATACTCCTACATAAATCTCAAACATGAAGTTTGAGTACCCAACGTAAATCTTGAAGATTAACATTGAAGTTTGGGTGGATTGTACTCTTTTCCTTAAGTAAGTTTTTCATTGAAATTTTCTTACATAAGGTTTTTGATGAGGCAATCCGTGCAACACAAAGAAGCGTGTGCTATGTACTCTTTCTCCAATTATTTTTCCCACTGGGTTTTTATGGAGTTTTAATGAGGCATATGCATCTCGCAGTGAAGAGTCCAAGGGGGAGTGTTAGGAAACCGGATTCGTATCCGATATGGACTCTTCCTTATCTCTAAGCAGAACCGCTATATATAGGAGGCAGGGGGTCACCCCATTGTACACAAGCATACGGAATAATAAAGCAGGCACGTTCCTCCTCATATTGTGTCTCTCTTTCTCCCTGTCTATTCTCCACTTGAGATCTATTAGGCAACCCCGGACTATTCGACAGTATAATGTTAGCAGCAGCGGCGCTACTCCAAATCCAAACCCTAACGCTAGCCCTCTCCAATTCGATCCGAGAAGCGGATTCCGAGGCTCCCTGCGGCGGCGGCAGCGATGGAGGAGCATAGGCTTGGCGGCGGTGGGAGCGGGGGGAGGCCACCTATCCCGGCGGCGGCGAGGAAGCCAGTGCTCGCGCGGCACGCCTCCTTTGTGAGTAAACCTCCAAATCTCGCTCTTTCCGGTGCGCTAAGCTTGGTTGCTTGTGTGATATGTGCGAAAGGTGGGAGCTTTGTGTGTTGTTCGGCTTGATTCGTGCTTAATCTTTGCTGTTTCGTGCGATTACTTCGCGGCGATGTGTGAACTGTTTGCGCCAAGAGCTCTAGAAGCTAGGGTTAGCATCGGTATGATGGGATGGGTGGTGTTGTGTCGAATTTGGAGGTGGGAAGAAAGGGGAAAGAATCTTGGGCTCTGAAATTTTTGGTACATCCTTGTTGTACTGGAGTACTATGGGAGCTGGAGAGAGATGCTTGCATCCGTGCGGTTTATGTGGGTGCAGATTATTGGGAGTCTAGAAAGCCGTTTTAGATGCTTGTATTGTAATCCGGTGGTCTTTTGCAAAGACAGCCTTGGGTTCTATGAAATGATTGATTGTATCAAATTACTGAGGTACTGGCTATGCAGACACAGCGTTTCAGAAAGTTTGCTTGAACTAGATTAGTGTCTTGGTGCTTGATGCTACCGTAGTATTTCCATAGCGTGTAATTTGTTGAAGGGGTAGGTAGTGGAAAAGATGCTATAACATTCCTCTTGAATTGACCATTTCTTCATGGAAAGATTGTTGTCTAAAGATGTCATGCGGAGAAAAGGTTGGGTCTAGAGGACATTGCTGAAGTGGGGATCAGACTGGTAATCTAGTACTTATGTGTCATGAAAATCTCTTAACTCTTTTGGTACTTCCCACGTCCTGTTGACCTCATGGCCCCATATCATTATTCAAATGAAATTATTAGAAAAGGTACTCTCGTGTCTCTGCTTCTATATAAATAGTAATTGGCCCTTAAAGTCCTCAACGTTTGAAAAAAACTCCTAATCTCTTTTACATGGCACCTTTGAAGGAATTTGCAAAAATGTAGTTTAACTTGTTCTAATTACCCTGCTGCAATTTTTTTTTTTTTGTTTCAATCTCATCACTATACTTGTGGTTTGATTTATATTGTAGAAAATTTGGGTTCCCTTGCTGACTAGTTATATCAGATTGAACAGGATTTTATTGATAGAAGCCAAACAAGGTGATACGCATTTCATGTTTTGGCTTTCCCTTCTCATTGGTGTGCAAAAATAATTATAACAAAATGTGTGCACTTATCTTCTTTGTGTGCTTGGCTGATAACTGCATGTTGCTGCAAGAACTTCTAGAAGCCCATGCTATTTGAGCAAGGAGTGGAAAATTATCATGTCACATTGAATTCACATGGGAGGGGAGAGGAATAGTTCTTTCACGGTTGCAACTATTAAGCAAAACTTGTTGCCATGATACATTCTCAATCATGTTGAACGGCTATGATTATTTTGACGATGTGGCCTAATGGTATTCTTGCTTCTGCCTTTTGGGGATCAACTTGATTACTATATTTATTGTATGATATAGGCATGAAAGCTCCTTTATCTTTAATGCTAGCCATGGTTATCACGGCGCCCCGGCGAGGCGAGTCGCCTCCGGGGCGCCTGGACGCCTAGGCGCCTAGGCGGGCGTCTAGGCGAAGATTAGGCGACCAAAAAAACTAGTGTATATTCCTCTTTTCTATCTCCTGAGATCCTTTTTGGCCCAAGTTTTGGCCCACTTGGCCACCCGATCCGGTTGCCTCTCCTCCCAACCCCTAACCCTACCCCTGTTGGCCGACTCCCATATCCCTAACTCCCCATGCAGCCGCCTCCCCGATTCCCATCTCCCCGCGCCTCCTGCGCGTCTCCCGGGCCGCTTCCCCAGTGCCTCGCGCGTCTCCAGCGCCGCCTCGCGCCGTCTCGCCCGCGCCTCTGCGCGTCTCCCCCGCGCCGTCTCCCCCGCCGCGCCTCCGCGCCGTCTCCCCCGCCGCCCCTCCTCGACTCCCCATCGCCCCTGCGCGACCCGCGCGACGACGGAGGCGCAACCCGAGGCGACCAAAAGCAGAGGAAGATGGCGGCGGGGGAGCTGGGGAAGCCGGCGGCGGGGCATCTCCGGTTCAGGCGAGGCGAGCCGACGCGGCGAGCTCCAGCGGCCGACTGGACGCCTAGGCGGCGCCTAGGCGACGCCGTAATAACCGTGATGCTAGCACCACTTCATAATGAAATATCATGCAATATAAATCTCGTAACTTTTGTACTTATTTATTTATTTATTATTTTGGTATGTCTAATTAACTGCCATACTTGGCATTGGTATTGTAGGTGAGGAGTCCTGCAAACAATAACAAATCTGAAACTGAGAAAACTTTTGAAAGCACAGATGCTGGATTTATCCCAGTTGTACGGTCTGGATGCTGGGCTGATATCGGGTCAAGGTGCAAAATGGAGGATGTCTATGTTTGCCATGATAACTTCATGCAAGATTTTGGACTTGAATGTTATGAAGAAGGGCCCAGTGCATTTTATGGGGTATGTTTTTTTATCTAATCGATTAGGGTTTTCTTTCTTGATATATATAATATATTTTAGCTAATGTTAGTCATATCATCATGACTTGAGAAACAATGCCAACTCTCTACTGGGACAGACTTTTGTGCATCTGACAGGCATTTCCCGCGTATGTACCCTTCACACGATTTTAATGCTTTAGGTTTTTGATGGGCATGGTGGAAAGCACGCTGCTGACTTTGTGTGCAGCAATTTGCCAAGGTTTATCATTGAGGATGAGGGTTTTCCTACGGAGATAGAGAAAGCTGTGTCCTCAGCATTCTTACAGACTGACACTGCTTTTGCAGATGCTTGCTCTGTGAACTCCTCTCTTGAATCTGGCACAACTGCGCTTGCTGCACTCTTGGTCGGGAGGTAAACTCGTGCAACTGTAAGCCTTGTACTCAGTTATTTTGTAGTATTTCTTCTTAACTAGAAGCTTGTCACTACTTATCAACAGCAAAAGCCTTTTTTAGTCTCCTGTTATGGTCTTACGGTTCCTGTTTTGTTGCCTGTGCAAATTCATGAACACAGAAGAAAGCTAGGGGCTTCAACACTTACCCTCATTTACGCCCATGAATATCAGTATTTCTTCTTCTTTGGTAACTGCAAGTTTTCCTGTTCTTTGTGTGCATGTGAATTGTGTCGTCAGGTTTATATTTGTGCTTTGCTCTTTTAGGCAGTAATGTGTATATCTCTTATTTGTTTTCTGAACAATTTACTATCATTTTTGTCTTTTGACCCTTTGTTGATCATGGTTAATGCCAGCATGCACCATAGCCTATTGCATGTTGCAGTATTCTCTTTCATGATGAAAGTAATCATAATCCCCTTTCGTTATGATATTGGGTCACATGAATGGACTGTGTGACCATGTCTTTGTTAGCCTATTCTGTAATTTTCCTTTTTTCCTTATTTGAATTCTGCTGTCTTTCTATTTATCTATCGTTTTGATAGTATGGTCTCTGAAACTTTTGTGATTTAACTTGAGATAACTTTTCTTAATCGTTTCTGCATTTTTGACAGGTCACTTCTGGTGGCAAATGCAGGTGACTGTAGAGCGGTACTTTGTTGTCGTGGAAAGGCAATTGAGATGTCTAGGGACCACAAGCCATCTTGCAACAGAGAGAAGATGCGCATTGAAGCATCTGGTGGTTACATTTACGATGGCTACCTGAATGGGCAGGTCAATGTTACGCGAGCAATCGGGGACTGGCACATGGAAGGAATGAAAGCATGCGATGGTCTTGGGCCTCTTAGTGCCGAGCCTGAGGTGATGATGAGGAATCTTACCGACGAGGATGAATTCCTGATCATCGGATGTGATGGGATCTGGGATGTATTCCGCAGCCAAAATGCCGTAGACTTTGCGCGTCGAAAGCTCCAAGAGCACAATGACCCTGTTGCTTGCTGTAAAGAACTAGTTGATGAGGCCATCAAGAGGAAGAGCGGTGATAACCTCTCTGTAATTGTCGTCTGCTTCAACTCCAGGCCTCCTCCTGTCCTAACTGCTCCAAGGCCTCGTGTACAGAGGAGTATATCTGCAGAAGGCCTTAGGGACCTGCAAAGCTTCCTCGATAGCTTGGCAGATTGACATATGTGTCTTCAGAAGCACGCCATACTGTAGTGGTGTACTTTTTCCTTTTTTCCATAGCTTAGTATGGAATTTAGGTTTAGTTTGCGCGCTCTCATAATTTCGATGAGATAGCTATTGTTGAGTAATCCGGCACTGTAACATAGGCTGCGGCTAATTTTATCTGCAGTTGAAAGTTTTTGTTGGTTTCGGGGTCCTGTTGACTTCATAAGTCTGGAATAATAAAGAGAACATTTCTTATATCTCAGTGAACTGTTAAGTGATATTATTGACTATTCATGCTTGCAATGCTTTGGGAATTAAGACAAGTTACTAGGTCGGGAACACTATAGTCGTCTACAGGTAAATGATTGGCACTTTTTGTGAGCAAGCAGTACAGGTTAGTACGTAACTAAAATGTTGAGCAGTTGCTTGTTTTTGTCTTCAATGGGTGGTCCAAAATCTATCTCCAGAGGGTTGGGCCAGGGCCGGCAGGCCATTGTATGTTGCTACTTGATTTTGTGAATACGGCCACAATCTTCCTTGAAATGCTATATTGTCGTGTGTTAACTGTATTAGCTCTTCAGATTGACCCATAATTCCATTCGTGTCTGAAATTTGTGTGACAGTATCTACGTATTCCACATTGTTTTTTTCCTTCATGCTTGCTAGCTGCTACAAGACTGCCGACACTACAATTATCAAAGTAATTGCATATTATTTCAGCAGTAAGTCTTCTCTCCATGGCCAATGTTGAAAAAAGCGCTAGGCGATAGGCGGATGGAGGCCCACTGCTGAGCGCCTAGCTCGCCTAGGCAGCGCCTAGACAAATCGCAAAATATAGTCCAACATATAATTCACAAAATTAAATCTCACACACACATAACATAGTCACAAAAATAAGTTCCACGCATAATATAGTCACAAATGACAAAACATAGTTCTATACATAACTAAGTTCCACAAAAGAGTGAAAGGCGGACATAAAAGATAGAATATGATAAATGAGCCAATGATCATGAAATGATCAATCCTCTAAAGGATAGAGCTTTCGTGGCAACACTTCATCTTCATCATCCTCGAACTCAACAGCCACCTCTTCCTCCTCATTGCCCTCCTCTTTTTCAGATTGGAAATCATCATCATGAAGCTCTCTCACTCTTGCACTCCTACGAAGTTCAAGTTGTTCACTAGTACCCATAGCTTCATCAAGTACTCCCCATGGTATACCGGGCACTACCTCTTCCTCATCCTCATCATCTCTAAAAACAACCAATGCATGATTATCCCCTTCCTCATATAGAAATCCTTGAGCTTCGAAAACATCACAACATAGGAGGACATCAGTGTTCTTCTTTGCCACGATCCTTTCTTTGTTGGCCAACATTCTAACATTGAATTGTATATAGACTAGACTGTTGAGGCAGACAGTGGTTAGCATATTTCTTTTTTTTTTTGGTATGTATCTACGAATAAAGTAGATTTAGACATTATATTAGATTGGGAATTGAGACTCGAGAGTATTGAATATTGGGACTTAGGAGTAGAGACTAACGGATTTAAAAGTGCTCCAATTTCTTTCACAACTAGAAGAGATTGAGGTTAATGAGAGGAGTCTTAAGGCCATCTTTTGTAAATCCGGTGTTTGTCCTTCATAGAGACTCCACTAAGAAGCTATCAACAAGAAAAGCAAGAACAATTTAGTATATGTTTATCTATATGAGTTGATTAACAAGTTAGCATGCACAAATAAAGGCATGAATTAAGCACAAGTTTACCTGGATTATAGTCAAAGTTTTGACAACTCCTTGCAAGCTTCTTTCCAAAGGGACCTTCTCTATTTTGAAATTTGATCAACTCCGAATTTACAACCCGATCTTGCTTGTCATCATCACCATGATAAAAAGTCTCAACACAAGACATGAATGATTCCGTAATGTTTGAATCCATGAAGATTGCATTATCAATATAACTATAGTATGGATTCAACATGTATGCACTCAAGTGCAATGGAGAATCAAGTCTACCTTTCATCTTCTTCTCAACAATGGCCATAGCATCTGTGTAGTTCTTCTCTACATTTCCAAAGGCATCCTTGATCTCTTTCTTTGCCTTAATTAGTTCTTCATATAGAAAAGTCACAGATGGATTGACATCCCCATCAACCAAACGAAGAACTTGCACAAAAGGCTCAAAAACCCTCAAGCATAGAACTACACCATTCCAAAAGGCCCTATTTAAAACCGTTGTCGTTGCATCCTTGCCCTTTCTGGTTTTCACATGACTCAAGCTTTCTCACTCTCCATCAACCACCATCTTCTTTAGTTATTCCTTCTTCTCCATCAAGCTTTGCAAAGTGAGAAAAGCGAAAGCAAATCTAGTTACCCCCGGCCTTATGATATCTCTCTTCTTGGTGAATTGCCTCATCAATGCCAACGTTTTATGATGAGAACAAGTGAAGATAGTGAATGACTTTGTTTGGTCAAGTGTCTTCTTGAACTTTGACAAGTTGCCAATTCCTTGGAGTATCAAGTTGATAGTGTGGGTTGCACAAAAGCTCCAAAACATATTTGGCTTCTTGGCATGCAACAATGCCTTTGCTCCCATGTTATTAGAAGCATTGTCTGTCACTACTTGCACCACATGTTCTGGACCTACTTCCTCAATTGCTTCATTTACTATGTTGAATATGACTTCACTTGTGTGTGACACATGCGACATCTCCTTTGATTTTAAAATACTTGTTCCCATGCTACAATGTGTGCACAAATTCATTATGCTCCTCCTCTTCATATCCGTCCAAGCATCGGTCATAATGGAGCAACCATGCTTTATCTTTTCCTCCTCACGTTCCTTTAGCAAACTCTTGGTTCTCAAGAATTCCTCACTCAATAAATTCTCCCGAAGTTCATATTGGGTAGGAGGTTGAAATCTGGGGCCAAATTGACCAATGGCTTCACACATTTGCTTAAACTCATCATTGTCAAGAGCGTTGAATAATGTACCTATCAAAATAATACAAAGCACAAACAAGAGGTTAGTGAGGTAGCAACCAATAGAACTATGGAAGGTAGAAGATAGAAAGATTTACCATGTGTATACACCCATCTAGCAACATATTACTGCACTTGATGTGTTCTCTCATTCCAAAGTGCCACGGTAATATTTTGTTGCCGCTTGGCTTCAGCTGGGCTTGCTTTAGGATCAATATGACGTGCAAACTTGTCCATAGAGCCTAATTTGTTAGGTCCCGAGCTTCCATCGTCCTCCTCTCCTCCAATCGACGAAACATTCATATCTTCTCTAACTTCATCATCACGGTATTGCTTTTACTTTTTCTTTCGTTTTGCTTCTTCAAGAGATTTCTTGTACTTGTCTTGAGCTTCTACTTCATAATAACATCCGGTTGTGGTTGTAAGTAAGGTCCACCAGATTAAGTGGGCTCTTTCTTTTAGTTAAAGCCTTTATAAATCAGGTCCGCTAGATAGATAGTTAGATATTTTCTTAATTTTAAATAATAACAAACGATGGTGGTTGTAATTAGGGTTCACCAGATTAAGGGCCAGATGTTTTGCTTTTTTGTGAGAATTTCTAGAATATTTCTCTTTTTTTCTTAGCGACTCTCATGTGCTTTTAATGTATAGTAGATCCTATTTTTTTACTGTTATTTTGCTCGTTTCGCTTGGCGTGTCATACAAACGGCTTCTAATCTAAAACCTCCTAAAAGCATAAACAATTTATTTGGGAGCTGGCTAATGGGGTTGGACAAGAATTTACGATCCCACATTTTGGTTGGGGATGCCGCTTTATGTTGGTCAATTTGGCTATGTCGAAATAATACGGTGTTTGATAAGCAAACAATTGCTAATCCATTGCATATTATATACTTTTGCACCAACTAGTTGGGCGCGTGGTCTGTGTTGCAACGTCCAGATTCTCGAGAGATAATGTTATCAACATGCAGATCACTGGAGATTGTACTCAAAGATCTGTTCAGCAGGCATGGGTGGAGATTTAATAATAGGCTATGTGCGAATTGAGACTCTGTGTTTCATGTTTTTATGGCTCGTTGCAACTCCTACCAATATTTGGTTCAATATTTTTATAACATTTTGGTCGTAACTCTGTAATAAACAATAGGCTGCGTGCAACTCACGGTGCAAAGTTTCCATTATCTTTAGAAAAAATGAACCACCTACAGTCTTTGCCACATCGCCAGCAAGCCGTGAATGCAAATATCCAAAGAACCCCTGTCAGCCTCTCTCCGGCGATCAAAATTTCTCGCGGTTCCCCCGTCGTCCATGCAACCGTTGCAAGGTGTCCAAGGACGCGAAGCAACCGACAGCCCAAACAGCCTGCAACCCCTTCACCATCTCTGTGAACGTTCCGGTCATCTTGACTATCTGAGCCATTGCTGCCCCCCTGAAACGATCTGGCTGTTTCTTTCTCTGTAGACTCTATTATACAACGATCTGATTCTGATGTTGATGCTTCTGAAATAAAAATATTATGGCAAGAAAGCTGGAATAACCAATCATTCATGTGTCCTGTGATGGAAATCCTGCTCGTTGATGTGTCCTACTGTTCCCTATATAAAAATTATAAAACTTTGTGAGCATGCATGGAGGTGCTGGCTAGTAGGATCATGCGAGTAACCCACTTCTTATCAATCTCGCTTTAGCAAGCAAGTTTGCAGCTTTTGTTGGCCCATAACTGTAAAGAAGGAGGCCCATGATACATGGAAAAACAGGTGACAGCCGGGCCCGCATCCTCACTGCCTGCGCTCAGTGCCTAGGTCACTATACTTCGGCTAATAAAGACTCAAGGAGATGCTCTTATTCTGACCTTTTTTTTTTTCCTCAAGATTTTATTTTAGGTGTGTCCAGCTTTCATCCTCAATTTTCTTTTGGCGTTTCGATTGCAAGCTAAATAAATGTCTCGTAAAACTTCAAAGTTGCCTTAAGATTTGTCTAAAGAAAACCCTCTCAGTTTTACCTTTTTGGCCCTTCAAATCTGCTTCAAAATTTAGGCGTTAGGTGTTAGGGATCCATCAAATCCGAATATATTGTTTGGAACACAAGAATTTTTCTGCATTCCTACAGGAATAAAGTTGTTTCCGATATTCCTGCCCTCCAAGCATGCCTGGTTTGCCGGTTACTAATGGGAGTCCACAAACAGAGCCAATATGATCTGTATGTCGCAGCAATCTAACGGGCTAGAAAGGGTGTTAGGTTATATTTGGCTATTTATTTATGCACAACCTCAAAGTTTGATGGATGGAAATGGCATTTCTCCCTTCAATCATTGATCTAGACTAGACTAGATGCCACAACTCGTTCTTGAGTAATCAGGTTTCGACATTTTTTTTCTCCACTTTGTGGGATTCCATTTCCATGGACCCAGCCTCACCACTAAAACGCAATTCTCCGGCATACCACCAAATAATAACTAAAAGCTCGAGAAATTTCGCCGTCAGAGATGAACGTCGCATCAGTGGCCGTTAACGGCATGCACGGCCATCTGTCCATTGGATACCACTCCATCACGACCAAATCAATCCACTCTGAACAGCTGGTACTGCTCGAGATATCATCAGATCCTAGACTTACTCTCTGGATTTTCACAGTGGCACTGCACGCGTTGCGCATGCAATGTCGTACCAGAGCACTCATGAACTGATCGATGGCATCGATGAAAATGACTCGACGGGCCACGCAACCCAGTCGTGCCCCCGTTGACAGCCATAGTGGGATGGCCCAGTAAAAGGTGTCTTTAGCTTTACTAGTTTTCTCCTAACTTTTTTTTTTATAATCTAGTTTTTCTTTAAATAAATTTACAAACATAATCTCCTTTTCGATCGAGTAAGACGTAGAAGCGTGGGACTCAACAGCTTTTGAACCCTGATAGGTCGGCCGACTGTGGCTGCAATGTCGAGCCCATCTTGATGTCACACTCCCTCGGCTCGAAAGAAGAGCACGCTCGATAGTCCTCTTACTGAACCCCTGACGCTAGCAGTAGCCCTACCGAGCTACCTATGCTCGACAGCTGCTCGAGCTCCAGTAGCGTAACAGGTGAGCACCTTACGCGGTTAGGATGGAACTATTTTTATAAATTTATTTGAAAAGGTCATATTTGCAAAAATAAAAAAACCTACCGAGAGGCTATATAGGTGAAATATTCCAATAAAAGCCCGGTCTTGGGTGCAATCCATTCGCTCCACGAAATCTTTACGAACAATAACGAACACATAGGCTAAGGTGGCCAACACATGGGCTCTACAAATATATTATTTCTCTATAATTCATATGTCAGTGGAGTTCATCCTGGTTTCAGAGAAAAACAGTTTGTGCACTGCACGGAGCAATTCTTGAACTGTGCAATTGCACCCAGGACTGGAGCAATATCTTATCGCAACCACCAACACGTCCTGGCTTTCTTTCCTTAGTGGAAACATCAGGTCGCAGGCATATAAAAACACTTTCTTTCCATCTTTTACCATCTGGCGAGTGGCCATGGGTCTCTAGCAACAGCTTGTTTGATCGATCAAAAGCTCAAAAGCATATCTGCTTTAAGAGACGAAGGAGCCTGAACCTCAAAGTAGGGACCCCTTTGGTCCATGCGTTCATGTTCCCATAGGTACCGTATGTGGAGCACGGTTTTAAAAATCGTTTTGGCGATTTTCGTAGGATTTTTTATTTTTTATTTTTAGGGAAAAAAATCGATCGAAAATAGGTAGAAATCGAATATGTTGGAAGCCAAAAGTTTTGAACTCGAGGATAAAAAAATCAAAAACCGATTGATTTTTGGCGAAAACCGATCGATTTTTGGCGAAAATCGATCGAACAAACAATCGAAAATTTTCAGCGGTCAATTTTTGAACAATTTTCAGGCAAGACAATTTTCACCGGTTTACGCCGCATAAAGTTTCTTGCTTTTTTAATTTTTTTAATAATTAGATCGGTTTTATTTATGGAACCAGTTTCTAAGGGTGAAAATTGTGATTTTTGAGCGAATATCGACGTGCGGAGTGTATTATAAACGTACGGCAGTGGCATCATTGCAGGGCATCTCATGGCTCACACAATGCAAGAGAAAAGGTACGTACATATGTCCTTGCCCTTCAAAATGAGCGGGTGGAGTGGTGAAGGATTTTGTTGTTCAAGACTTTGAAAGTTTTGTTTAGAGAATTTTGAGCAAGTAAACTTTGTCCACCATTTCAAATTTTGGTTTGACCTATTGCTACTCCACAGAAAACTCAATATATAACTTTGTCCTCCAATTGGAATGCAAGAATTTCACAGAAACATTGCACGGGAATGTTCAAATCCTTTCCTCGCAATGAAGATGTTCAAATCCTAAAGAACACCTTGACGAATCTGCATTCCAGATGTAACCTAGAAAACTTACTACTTCTGATTTTGTAATATTAGTACACACCCAACAATGTTTAGGACTTAGGAGTTACCCAATAGATCATCTCGGTTCAAGATTTCATCATTTCATGCGGACCATATGCAAATTTAACCTCACCTCTGCCTCTCCTAGTATGCTCCGAATTAAGCACTGGCACGTGGAGTCCTCTGCTCACCAATACGTACTAACGTACGTATAAGGCATCATGGCAACAGCTCGACAGGTCATCTTTGATAGGTCGAGCATTTGAGCATAACCCAAATTGTATGTATAGATTTATCTAGAAGTAACTTTTATATTATTATAATTTTATTAGGGTTTATAAATATATTTCAATAAAAAATATGGTTAACGTTATACTCCCTCCGTTTATTTTTATAAGGTTTATTTTTTAAATGATGTTATTCATTCGAGCAGTGTTTCTATGCTCTTCCTTCTAGTACAAGTTGCACAAATCTTGAAGCAAGCAAAGGGGTAAGTAATCACCATCTACCATCCATTCATGCTTTAATAGTTGTGCAACTTTTAAAAGGAAGAGCATAGAAGCACATCTATTCATAAATATAAGGGTTGCATGTAGATTTAATAAGGCATTTTCTTCTATACATCTATTTATTCTGTTTCAATCATATGCATTTATTTATTACCACCCACACAAAGCATATCTTTCATCTTCTCAGACAATTAGGTGGGGATATCTAAGTTATTTTTTCTTACGCTCTTCTCAATTCTAATGTAATTTTAACTTTTATGTATAATTAAAAATATGTCTTATAAAAATAAACGAGGAGGAGTTTGTAGACGATTCTCTCGTCACGGGGAAGTAACTCCCTTAACCTAATGGGTGTACTTCCAGCCTCCGATTGCAATGATGAGGGGGGAGCAAGATTTGGATCTTGCGAGAATAATCATAAATTCTCCTGCTATGGCATTGAAGCTTTGCTTTGCATGCATGCTCGATCTACTTGGTGGGTCAGGCTATAGCTTGCAAGGACATCTCCATTAATGCCCTACAGGATTTTGAGCTTTTATGAGTGATTAAACAAGACTTCTTTTGGACAAAGATGAAAGGTTAAGATCCCTCCACTTTTGCTTGCGAATCTAAGCGGCTTCAGACAATCAAATTGAGCAGGCGTTGGCTTTTAAAATAGTACATTTTGGCATTGATTTATATTAACACGCTGTTTTAGTTTAATATAATAATATATATTTATAAGTATATAAATGTTTATACCAAATTTTGTTTGTAACATTACTCCAAATATATAGTATTAATATCAAATATAACATATAGTTTAATGAATTTAATAGATGGTATCCCTCTATTTCTGAATATACGACGGTTTAGGATTTTGCAATTCAACTAAGATAAATGTATAAAAAACCAAATTACCCTTTTTAAACCACTTATTACTATTGGACAGTGTGTATTACTCTAGTTCATAGCATTAAATGATCTTGGAAATAGCCAAATACAAAGGACATATAAGAAAAGAGTGAAAAGTTATCTCGAAATTATAGAATGACACGTGTTTATGAATATAATCTAAAAGCTAGGATGACATGTATCTAGGAATGGAGGGAGTATTATTAATTCTGCCAGTATTGTTCGGTATTGAAGCCAGTATGTCAGTATTAACCGGTATCGAGCCAGTAGAACCGATATTGGCTGGTATCAAAACTGGTACGGTATGTAGGGTTATTTTGTACCGTGTAAAATTTGATCCAAAGTTCATTTTACAAAAAAAAAAATTGCAATTCCGGTTTTCTCGGTAGTGTTTTTTTTAAAAAAATTAGTTGGTTATGAGCCGCCGACTTTTTTTGCAAAACAACGGGGAAGGATCAATCCGTGGTTGAAAAAACCGATAGATGATCTGTTCGCAAATATACAGAACTACAGGGTTATTTTTTCAAAATAATTGGTAGAAAAACCTAATCGTAACTTTAGAATTCGGTGAAAAAACCTAAACATAATTTTAAAATTTTCGCAAAAAAGCACCACGTGAACAGACTGGCTGCTCTTCAAAGCTAGGCGGCATACGGATAAGTAAAGCTTCGCCCTCGTAGGATTTGTAGCTATATGTTCTCTCTGATAGTGATAATCTTATCTATCACATCACGTAAAATTCTAGTTGGAAGAGAGAGATTGTGTTGTCTCTACATAAGAGACCAGCGTGTACATAAACCATTAAAAATTGTGATGAGGTGCGAGGAGGAAAGTTATAATAATAAAAAAAATCATTAGAAAATAATTTTAGAGATAAATTGCTAGAGATATTGTGCCTAGTGTTATTTCTAAGTGAGTTGAAGTAGTCAGAGATAATTCTGGGAGATAAATTCGGTAGTGCTGAAACTTTGGTGGGCCGGATCAATCCGCACTACCGAAATTCCACCATCGAAAGACCCCAGTCAACCTACTCTCGTCTACTTTTTCTCGTATACCGGCGGGGCCACGTAAAGCGACCCCACGTAGAGCATATTGCTAAAGCAATATTACTTGCTCACACGATATTTTCCATCGTCAAAACCAAGAGGATCCTTATTTCCAAAAATAAAAAAGATCGTCACATATTTAGACCGTGTCCGGTCCAACGATGTAATCAATACCCATTGCGTCCCGCAATACAAGTTCTTCCTCTTAAAAGATACCTTTTTATAATATAAATTTTTAGGGAATAAAAGTACGGCTATTGTAATATTTTTACTCTATTTTAACACAGAAAAGGTAATTGAATAGTTGCAGTGTGTTTTTTTTAATAGAGATATGTATTGTCCAATGATATTAATTTTGTTTAGATTTAGTGTCTTCTTTATCTATACGTATAATAAGTTTGAACTTATATCACCGGGCGGTGTGAAAAACAAGTTCCCAACCTGATTCCAGCACGCGAATTAAGCACATGTGTTGCTTAGCCTAACTTTATCCTTGGAATTATTCATGTAGCTGCACGTTGGGATTATTCATGAAGCGTCATCCGGATCTAACTCTATCCTCCTCTCGCTGTGACATTCCGAATCCGCAACTGTTAACGGTCGTCCGTATAGCCATGAACTGTACTACTGAGTACTGTAGGTTCAAACCAATTCCCCGATCGAACCCACCACCTGCCAGTGGTGGTCGACAGTCGACCACCCGTAACAGTTTCCTGGAACTTTTATCGTCGGCTAGCGACCTACTGTAGCTAGCTGCTCGCTCGGTCTCCACCGGAAGAAAAGAAGACGCAGAACTCGGTGACCGTGCCCGTGCGTGGCCAGGTACGTAACACACACAAACAAAGCTAGCGCAAAACTCCTCCCTCTTTATACAGGCAGCGGCTGGTCGCTTTCCCTCTCGTCTCGCCCCGTCGCGTGCATGCAATGCATGCATCTCGTTGCTGTCTCTCGAGTCTCAGAGGCCGCTTTTACTTTTGCGACGCCTTCTCGCCGCCGCGCCGGCCATCCCTGCGCTGCATGCGACGCACGCTTTGTTTCGCGGTGACCAACACGCTCGCAGCCACCCAACACAACAGCGGCTCGTACGCGTCAAAAGAGACATTCCCAAGTGAGACCCCTCGGTCGCCACGCCGGCCGGCCGTTTTTCTCGAGTTTTCACCGTGCGTAAAGAGACGCGAGCGGTAAATTAATTAACCGTAGGCAAGGAAGCTACTCACTTCCTTTCCTCCTGGATAGATATATATATATATGTCGGTGTAAACATATCTATAAAAGAACGTATTTTTTGTTAGATTTTATATGGTGTATTTTGTTTTAGTCTGGATAGATATTATATCGAAATTGTAGAATAATATTTATTAAAAACAAAATTTAAAGGCTAAAATAAAACGTATTCCTAAACGGATGGAGTAAAAGAGCACCCCTGAGCAGTAGCACTAGTACTTTTGTAAGGGGTTAAAAAAACGGTGGAGTACGTAAAAAGACGTCCCTTTGTGCGTGCGCGAGCACTGAGGTGCTTTAGCTCAGGCTTGCCCCCGGCGTAGCTTGCTTTCGCCTTTTCCCGGCTTTATATAAGCTTAGCCCCCTCCTGTAGCATGCCACTTTGGATGGGATCTTTGCTTATCCTCTACCTCGCCGGTACTACCGCCGTTGCCAACGGAGCTGCCGATGGTGCTTAGCTAGCTAGGAACTATACTACTCGGCAGACTTGGAAGAGCCGCCATTTGGAGTTTTTGGACACACTTCTCTCCTCCCATCAGGCATCAGGTACGCCTCTTGTAGTTGCCGGCTGTTAATACATCTTGTTTGCGTTTGTGACTGTGCGCGCGTCATAAGTTTGTCCTTAACTGATAGAAGCCTTAACACTCGCTTGGATGTTGCTTAATCAGCTCTGTAGCAATATACTATAAGCACATGCATGTCTTCTTGGGCGTTCGTGGTTGTGAGTAATGAGGGACTTGCTAGCTCGATAGTACCACTACAGTACTGGTGCCTGCCCCTGCTGCTGCACATTGGGCGTATGTGCGTACGCGTTTTGCTGGGTTGGCTCGGATGCTCGTCGATTTTTTCTCGTGCTCGTCCCTCTTTTCTTTTGAGGCCCTCGCGCTTCTTTCCTTTTGATGCGTTGCGGATGGTCTTTTGGGTCGGCGCTTTTGAGGCGAGCGAGCGCGCTGCATGCAGCCTGAGAGAGAGAGGAAACCGGCTTTTGTTTTGCCCCAGTGCTGCCTGCGTAGCCGTGGCGTGAAGCCAAACTCTCTCTCCTCCGATCTCTCGACACTGTCGAGATCCCAGTCACACATCAGGGCCATGTACGCACACGCCTGTTCCTCCCTCCTCCTGTACCAGCCACCGCCAGCCATTAAATGCATGCGAAGGATTTCTTAAAACTTGGCTAGAACTCATGATTGCCTCCCGTGTTGCTTTCCCCCACGTCGTGTTATCCTGCCTCTGGACTTACCTTCTTGCCAGCAAAAGGGTACCATAAACTGATCCCTAGTCCTTTCCCTGCCGCGACATTGCTGCCTAGGGGTACTAAGGGTGTATTAGTTGTCCTGTCGTGAAATCTGGCGGTTTAAGATCTCTACATTCACAGCGTAGTTTTGCACTTTGCGGATTTTTAATTTTAACCTTGGGGTAGATCATTCAAGAACACCAACGCGTGTGCATTGTATTTTACAAGCTCTTTGTTGTAGTAAACTGAATCCACATTTACTACTATTGTTGATTTATGGAAAATCATAAATTTTATACAATTTATATCGGAAGAAGGATAAGTGATGATTACTTACCCCTTAGTTTGTCTTAAATTTTATACAATTTATATCGAAGGAAAAAAAATATAAAAGCGGTATTAAAAAGAAAAAATAAAGAGAGAGATCTGGAAAAAAAAAAGTAACTCTTTTTTTTTCGCGTGACAACGTTTAAAAAAACCCACTCTTTCGTGGGTCCGCACCAAAAGCTTCTTTTTGCAGAGCATTTCTCTCCCTTTCTTTCCTTTTTCCCATCGAAGAGGGTAAAGCTGGCTAGAGACCTAGACCAACTCAGTGAACGAGTGACCCTGTCCTACCACTGGTACCAGCACGTCACCGGTCAGCCATCCATCCATCGATCAAGGCCTGGCCATCACCCATATGTTGTGTCACGCGGCGTGATGCAATTCCGATGACAAGCGCGATACGCCTCGAGCCGTGCTCGCCTCCCACCGGCTGCCCGCCGGTGGTGCGTGGCGCCTGCCGACCGACGTGACGGGTGGATTTTACGTGCGCGCGCGGCGGCCGTTACCCAGCTGCCCCGACGTGCTGCCTATACGGCCGTGGCACCCCGGTCCCACCGCGTTCGTCAGCGCCACCATGCGCTGCTGCTCGAGCGAGGGTGACGCCGACGCGGCTCTGCTGCTGGCCGTGCAATTATTGCATGCTCTTGTGTACCAGCTAATTTTGTCGCGACTGTTGTTTTTTTGATTTGGTGTCACGGCTGTAAGTTATTATAGATTCAGTTTTTATTTTTGTAAAATTTTGTCATATATACGATGCTAAAGTTTGTTAGCATAAAAATAGTGTCAAATCACACTTACCTAAAATTCTTTACAACAAAGTCGGCTTCAAAACAAATTGACCCTAATTTGACAAACTTTATCCAACCCAGTGCATTGCACGTATGGTCTTTAATTTTGCCATCAAAATTGTGTGATGATGTGTCCAAATCGTAGATTTTGACGAGAACTAGAATGCTTGCTAATTACTAGCGAAAGGAATAATTTCTTGGACCATCGTCGGCTCGTACCCAAGATATAACCAGCAGCTAAGGCCCTGTTTATTTCGGCTTAGGTCTTATGGCTTTTAAATCAAAAAAAAAGGTTTTTTGGTTTTTAAATCAGTAAAAAAAATCTCGTATATAACTATAAGTTAAAAGCCAGGCAAAAGGTGCATTTTTGAGCTTTTTTGGATGACATAACCACTTGCCACTAAAATTCTCCAAAATTACCATCCAACCTATTAATAAACCAAGAATCTCTTCTCTATCACATTTAGAGTATTTTAAACTTTTTATTAATAAGATACACCATCCAACCTATTAATAAACCATGATACCAAACAATATGTCTTAATTTAAAAGTAGACGACTTAAAAGCTCATTGAGTCAAAAAAACTAGTTTTAGACTAGAAGCTAAAAAGCTTAAGCCGAAATAAACAGGACCTAAACCAACCGCCCTAAGATCCCGACTACATTCCTCGGAGAATTTTGTATTCATAAGGTGTATAGCTTCAGTGCGGCAAATGAACAATCATAAGTTCGTCATAACCGTGGGTAACATTTGTAAAAGGCCAAAAGTAGACTCACCAACGAAAGAAAACGTTGCTAAAAAAAAGGAGCAAAAAGATAACAACCGGACCATTCCCCCTCCCACACGACGTTTGGTTCGACCAGCTCGGGACCAACCGCACATAACAGTTAGCCAGAATGCTACCGTGCGTGGCGATGCAAAGGCAACGTGCGCGGGCCGCTGGTGCATACGTACTACACGCAGGCGCGCGTTAACGAGCACAAGCGCGGGCGCGCGTTAACGGGCACGGGCGCGGTCTCACGGGCCCTACCGCCCGGCGACGCGAGTGGTTGTGGTCCATAGCAATCCCTCGTACAACTGATAAGGATAAAATTTTAAAAGAACTCGTTAGCGAAATCCTCGTATCCCGTAGCATAGAACGTGTCATCAGGGTTTTCTACTCCTTGTCTACTGCATATCAACAACAACAAAATTGAGCACTTTTGTACTTAGTAAGATTTGTAGTGTATCATAAAATTATTAATGTTTGCAGGCCATATCAAAAGAAGGCTAATATGTTCATCTGAATAAAACAAATTTGAACAAGAATATCAAGTAATATATTGTAAACAAAATTTATAAGAGCAATTTTGTCTGTTATGTAAATAGCAAGTATAAATAGTATCATAAATAATAACTCAGTCCCTCATAAACATGAGCATTAAAGCGCCCTTTGCCAATCCTTGGTATTAAATCTGAAACAAAGATTTCTCTCTAAGAAATATTTTCAATTCAATCTTTTTAACAAAAATATCAAACTCTAACCGGTGCCAGTACTGCAAGTCTCCCACGATCGTGACCACAGATTTTGGAAAAGTTTTACACTCTACATAGGTGGGCATCTTTAACTTCAAGATATGACTAACTCTTTTTATCGATGTTTTCACGCTTCTTTTGGTGTATGGTTAGGTTATGATACAAACTTTTAAATCATCTAGATCTAACTTTACACTAATCCAATGATATAAAACCCATGCTATGACAACGGAAATAAATTCATACATAATAACCATGACAGTCCATCCCTATTATTCACACAGTGGCCATGACAGACCATCACTCTATAACCATTTCCTCCGTAGAAAGACATACATTGTTGTATTGGTAAGTGTTTTACCCGCAACTCCCTTTGAACACCTTTCGGAGCAAATCTACACCGGATTGCTCGTACTACTACAACATTCCTACGCGCAAAGCTAGATTTAGGTAACTTAATTGGTTAGTGATAACGCATAATAACATTTGCTTGCACTTGTTATCTTGGATTATACAACCAAGGTTTTAAATTTCGTTATCTTGCACTTGTTATCTTGCACTATGTGTAAGTATATTAGTCGTACATCCAGTTAATACTATATTTTATCCGTGTTAAACGATAGTTTTATTTTTAATTTCATACCAAAATGAATAAAGGGGAGAATGCCAATAAAAGCTTCATAAAGATGTAAAAATACATCAAGTATCAAAATTGAGTTCCGCTCAAGATGGAAAAGTTTGATCTTACAGTGACGAAGAACATTTGGGCCAAGAATTTACGTTCAGGTAGACGAAAATGCAATTTCACAAAAGAGGCGAAAAGAACAAATCGACTTTCAGATGGAGTCGGAGTCAGGGTTCAACTTTTCGTCGAAAACCGCTCGAATTTCGCGAAATTCGACCTTACCGTTACTGTTCGAAAAAGGAATTCGTTGAAAACCGCTACTGTTCCAACGGATTTCGAACGGTTTTTGAACGGTTTTTTGAATTTCGGTTTTTGAACGGTTTTTCGTTTTCGAAAAGTGGAACCCTGGTCGGAGTAGACTCAGGAGTTCACTTTGCAAGGGGAAGGCATGCACGCACGTCTCAACATGCATCACGGTCCTTCCCAGTTTCAACGGCGCCATGATTGCTCGTCTGGTGTGCTGCACCGATAATAATGGTCTCTCATCTCCTCCCTGCCCGTTGGTCAACTGCTCTTTCGAGTGCGTCCTCTCGCACAAATTAGCCCCGAGTGATTTGATCCCGTGCCCCTCCTTTTTTCCCCCTCCTCGATGCGAGCCAGGCCCGTGCCGTAACGAGCCATCGATGGCACGCTGCACTTTTCCACTCGATTACGGTTGCTGCGCGGTGTGGTCCTGCGCGCATCACGTCTCCACGCCGCACAATCGGCGCCATGTATGCAATCATGCGTGCGTCGCACCTATCCAACGTACCTCGCGCTCTCCGTGCGCTCGCTACAGCTTTATTGACCGAAGCAAACGGCTAGTGGCTAACCCACGGCCCAGCAGCATTGCATTTGCTTGTGCTAGTACAAAGGAACACACGCACGTACTACGCTGTGCCCGCACTAGCACCGCACCACCCGCGAGTCGTCTGCCTAGGGAAGTAGGGAGTGTGACTGTGTGGCAGCGCGAGGACTGTGTAACCGACGCTCCAAGGGACCTTGATTACGAGATGGAGATAGGGCTCGGAGAGGTTGATAATGTCTTTGTATCGACGGAGTTTTGGATAATCTTAAGCACGTACTACATGCTGGATAGTGGAGACACAATGAACACCGGTGACGATTATGGGTGATGTCCCGATCAAAAGATTAATACGCCAGCAACTCAATCGCCGACTGTTGCCTTAGGCAGCCGCGTATCTAATTTCCCTGATCTGACTGGTACTAGCTGTCAATAGTTTCATGCCATGTCGACGGCAGACGATCTGATCCGGCCGAAGAAAAGGAAAGCCGGGGCCCGCAGCCGTGCGCCCGCCATAGCGTGTCATGATGGCGCCTTTTGAGCAAGTAAAAGAGGAGACCTAACCTACCAATGCCATGCCGCAGCAGCCGGCAGGTAGTGGGTTGGCCCTGCACGGGCAGCACCAGAGCACAGCACGCACCCAGCCGCTGCGCGCACAGGGGCATTAACCCCCCCAGCACAGCCACCACATGCGGCAGTGGCGAACTGGCGACGGGTTGGTGCGGTGCGCGGTGGGCGGGCAAAGTTGGCGTGCGCAGGCGTGCATTCTGGCAGTCATGGGCTCGTGGCTCGCTCGGCTGGTCCCGTGGCCCCGGGCAGCAAGCAGCAGCCGCTGTGCTTGTGGTGCTGCCACTGCACGCCTGTCCACCCTTTGGCTGTGCCGTGGCCTCTGACCGCGCTGCGCGAATGCTCCGCTTTGTCCCTCGGCGCCACGCAGACCACGCCCCGCCTCGGGCCGCGCGCCGGTCCCGTGCCGCCCCCGCGCGAACGGTGACCCCCCCTCCCCGCGCGTTGCGACGTACTACGCGGCCGCGCACACACGCCGCTGTAACACGACACGGCCGAGGCGTGTTTTACTCTCTCTTCTTCTCGGCGTGGTTGGATTTGTTTTGTTTCTTGGCGCGGGTACAGTTTTGTAGGTAGACGGTTGCGCCTATTATCTCGCCCCGCCCTGCCACGGGATGGATGGAGAGTTTGTAGGGGCGGATTCAAGGAAGCAAAGTTGCCAGCTTCATACGACTCCTAATTGTGCTAGAACCGTAGGATCATCAGCTTTATACAAAAGAGTAGTAGTATTTTATAGATTTGACCCGGCGATTACACTCGGGACAAGTGTTTTGTGCGCGCGCGTTGTTTAGAATGGGGTTATTATAAATGGGTTTGGCCCATGAGGATTGAGGAGGGTCTGGGGTTCTATTCTGCAATAGCGGAGCGCCTTCTTGTCGGGGGCACGCTTCCAAAGTGCACCGCACGGCCATCGAGGCAGTTGTCATGTTGGGGTTCTTGTTTAAGGCCTAGCAGGGCTTCGAACCTGGGTTTTCTATAGTCGTTCGACCATGCTGGCAACTTAAATTACTAGTATTGTCTTGTCTACAAATAGAGAAGATATTTGATATTTTAATATAAAATTAATGTGGTATTCTTTATATACCCCGATTAAATATCTATATTTACTTTATATTCTTTATATACATGCATTGAATATATTGTTAATAGTAATAGTTAGGTATCATCTAATTATTTTTAAATCTTTTTGGTTTGTGTTAAAAAGAAATAAGTCTTGTAAACTTGGACGGACGAAGTGTATAGGTACACTTGTTTGCAACGGTGGTAATTCAAAGAAAGCAGTTCGTCTCATGTAAACAATTGAGAATTGAGAATTTTTTGCGCTTTAAATGGAGCAACATGGCTGCAAAATATGGATTTGCAATATGATACGGTTTATTGGTCACAACAATATATGTTACTGATTTATTGATCGTATTAAAATGTGTTTTTCTATCAAGGAGTTTCTGTGGTTAAGGACGGTACGATTACCATCAAAGGGACTATTTTTTTTATAACTTTAGATGTGTTATAGGAATAGAGGTTTTTCTACATATCCATACATAAATTGTGTTTAATATGTTAGCTGTGCCACAAACACGTACTACAATTTAGTTGCCAACCGTGTTAACGTGCATACGAAAATAGAACACTTGCAGTTTTCTAAGTACCACCCTATATACGGAAGGTGAATCATCACTATTTTTAAAAATTAGACAAATATTAAAATATTAATAAACAATATTGATACTTACCTACCTTTTATTTATCTCAAAATCTATATAAGCACTGCTCACGCACACGGGCACAATCTACCCCTCAATAATAACAATCACGCACTACCGACCTGCCACACGAACATGTGATACACTTTTCAGTAAAAATACTCGTCCATGCCTTCGGAATAACACCATGGGAAGCTCAGCTCCCACCGCGCCACTATCTCGTGCCCCAATTTAATCCACGGCCCACACGTTTTACCTGCCGCCCCCCACCCCGATTACACGTCCCCGTTTCTACGGCGCCTACTACCTTTGGTAAAAATCGGAGGGTTCCCTGTTTTTACCAGTGGATTTATGGATTACCCTGCCAGGCTGCCAACCCCCACGGCGTCCACTCCCGAACAGGTCAAACATGCTGCAGTTGTTGCATCAGTGCCCGTCCCAGAGTCCCAGCCCAGCCCAGGGGTTCTAAACTTCTAATGCCTTTCTGTTCCGCGCCTCATTAATTCCGGTAATTTACCCCCCGTTGCGACAGGGGATTTTTTAATCAGTGATTGGGTCGCTTCGTTTTTACGGTGGGGTTTGTAGGCTCGTTGCTTTGCTTGCCAACTTTGTCGCTGCTGATCACGCAGAGAGGTTGTAACGTTATAAGGCAACGCGCAGGCGTTCTACCGCGTTGTCGGGTAACGAACTCGCGCAGTGTGGGTCGCAGCCGCTCACATGCTCGAGGTCCTGGACATGCCGCCGCCCCGGCACCAGCCGGCCGCCAAGGGAGGTGGGCACGGGCACGTGGGGCCGGCGAGGAAGCAGCCGCTGCAGAGCAGCGTGGCGCAGCCCAAGGCTGAGATGGCGGCGGCGGCGGCGGTTGCGCCACCGGAGGGAGGAAAGAAGTGCGGTGGCGGTGGGAGGCGGCGCGGCGGGCGCGGGCGGGCCAGGGCAGGGGAGCCTCGGCCGGCGCCGGCGCCGGCGGCGGTGCCTGCGGCGCGTTCCGTCATTGGACCGCCGGTGCCGAGCAAGGGGCTGACATTCTGCCGGCGCCCGGGGTTCGGGACGGTGGGCGCGCGCTGCGTTGTGAAGGCCAACCACTTCCTCGCCGAGCTCCCCGACAAGGACCTCACCCAGTACGACGTAAGTCCTTGCCATTTCGCTTGAAGAAGTTGACCAGCATAATTGAGATGAAGAAAGGTGAGAGCATATCTTGTTTTTCCTGTCATCTTTGCAGGTGAAGATCACACCGGAGGTGAGCTCCCGGAGCGTTAACCGAGCCATAATGGCGGAGCTGGTCCGCCTCTACCGCACGTCCGACCTTGGAATGCGCCTCCCGGCATACGACGGCCGCAAGAACCTCTACACCGCCGGGACCCTTCCGTTCGACGCGCGCGAGTTCGTCGTGCGCCTCACCGACGACGACGACGGTACCGGCGTCTCCCCACGGTACGCACCTGCACTCGTCCCGGCGCTATGTGCACCACCTCGTCGTACGTACGTCTCGCTTGACTGCTATGCTTTGCTGGCTGGTCTGCGTTCCTGCAGCGAGAGGGAGTACAGGGTCGACATCAAGTTCGCCGCGCGCGCCGACCTCCACCACCTCCGGCAGTTCATCGCCGGGCGGCAGGCCGACGCGCCGCAGGAAGCCCTCCAGGTCCTCGACGTCGTGCTCCGGGAGCTCTCCAGCAAGAGGTATTTTATCCGCGCGCATTGCCCGTTGCAGCTTGGCTTTGTGCGTTCTTGGAGAGAACTGATGGTGCCTGCCTGCGCCAATGCTAGGTACGTGACAATAGGGCGGTCGTTCTATTCGCCGGACATAAGGAAGCCGCAGCGTCTCGGGGATGGCCTGCAGTCGTGGTGTGGGTTCTACCAGAGCATTCGGCCGACTCAGATGGGGTTGTCCCTTAACATTGGTGAGATGCGCTTCGGCTGGGGAATATTTGGTACCCTCATGCATGTGATTTCTTACGTTGTCCTGTCTTCGTGCTTACATGGTGGTGTTGATGTCAGACATGTCGTCCACTGCGTTTATCGAGCCGCTGCCAGTGATCGAGTTCGTGGCCCAAATATTAGGGAAGGATGTCATGTCAAGGCCATTGTCGGATGCAAACCGGATCAAGGTAAACTGTGCTGTGGGGAAAAAAGGAACCTAGCCTAGTACCACAGTGACATGTAACAGCTGCTATTTGGTTGTTATTGGTTATGGGCTACCTGGTTTATGTTCTTGGGTGTTGTGCTTTTTTTTGCCTGAGGAAGTAATTTATGTGTGTAATTTGGTAATGCCAAGCAGATCAAGAAAGCTTTGCGGGGTGTGAAAGTTGAAGTCACTCACCGAGGAAATGTAAGGCGGAAGTACCGCATTTCAGGGCTGACAGCGCAACCAACTCATGAACTGATGTATGTTTCGACTGTAATTCGTTTCCCTTGCTCCTAATGTGCTATCAATTGGCAAATATCCTGCGCTAAGCTGTTCACCAAACATAAAATGCATGATACACCCTCTTGATTCAAAAGAGTATGGTAGACTTCTAAATGCATTTTGTTTGCTTTGATTTGTTGATTTCATCTAATCAGTGACTAGGTTGAACCAAATTAAATACCTATATCGAAGCCATAGTTCCTAGACATACTACACTTACAGATTTGATTTTGCTTATTTTGACAGTTTCCCAATTGATGATCAAATGAATATGAAGTCCGTCGTAGAGTATTTCAAGGAAATGTACGGGTTTACCATTCAGCATTCGCACCTTCCCTGCCTTCAGGTGGGAAACCAAAAGAAGGCAAACTATCTACCAATGGAGGTAGGTATCAAAGCTCACCGACAAGTTTCTGTTAGCTGTCAATTTTGTATGTTGTTTCCTCAGTAAAGATTGTGATTTTTGAGACATTTCTTACTAGGCCTGCAAGATTGTTGAGGGCCAGAGGTACACAAAGAGGTTGAATGAAAAGCAGATCACGTCCCTGCTAAAGGTTACATGCCAAAGGCCTAGAGAACAGGAGATGGATATTCTGCAGGTCAGAGTTTTTCCTAATCACATTAAAAATGAAAGAGTTTTTACCCCATTCAAATTACATGTTGGGCAGGGCTAGATGTGCTAGGTTTTTGTTCCAACAGTTCTGATGGTCTTGTTGAACAAATCCGTGCATTGCAAGATATGCATGCAACATTCTCATTTATTGTCCTATCCTCAAGTCTTTGTTTTTATTTGCCAGTGGTCCAAACATTGCATGCAATGGATCTTCATTAGCTAGCCACTATTACATGCTACTAGGGTTTTCCTTCATGGAAGAATTTTGTTGATCAGTGCTGTTGTTAAAAATAAAATGGCTCGGATGACTAAAAGTATTTGTTTTCAGACAGTTCATCGAAATGGATACGAGCAAGATCCTTATGCGAAGGAATTTGGGATCAACATAAGTGAGAAGCTAACATCTGTTGAAGCCCGAGTTCTTCCTGCACCTTGGGTAGGATCAATCGTACACTGTTATTCATGTCAGTAGTTAGTTAATTGCTCTTTGCTAATGATTTGAACATGGAATTTCGTGGGTTCAGCTGAAATATCATGATACTGGAAAAGAAAAGGAGTGCTTACCACAGGTTGGTCAATGGAACATGGTGAACAAGGTTAGATTCTATTTTGCTGCAGTTGCACATATCATGTCCTTGCAGATATCATTGTGTTAATCCTGCACATTTACCACTTAACAAAACTCATTTTGGCAGAAAGTGATCAATGGATGCAAGGTGAATCATTGGGCTTGTATAAACTTTTCAAGGAGTGTTCAAGAAACCACGGCTCGGGGATTCTGCCAGGAGTTGGCACAAATGTGTCAGATTTCGGGCATGGTAGTATACCTCTCTTTTCTGCTAATGTTTTTTTTTTTTGCACAAGAGAGGCCTTTGTGAAGTTAATTGCATGTGCATCTTTTTACTTTCATCTCCGCTGTTATTGCAGGAATTCAACAGTGAGCCTGTGATACCAATATATTCAGCTAGACCAGATCAAGTAGTGAAGGCACTTAAGCATGTGTATAATGTAGCATTAAACAAACTCAAGGGTAAAGAACTAGAGCTTCTTTTGGCCATTCTTCCTGACAACAACGGTTCCTTATATGGTGAGTGACATATTCTAACTATCTTGTATGTTTTTTATCTGTATGAGACATTGAGTTATAACTTTATATTTGCAGGTGACATCAAACGTATCTGTGAAACTGATTTGGGATTGATATCCCAATGTTGCTTAACCAAGCATGTTTTTAAGATCAGCAAGCAGTACTTGGCAAATGTCTCGCTCAAAATCAATGTTAAGGTACTTATTAACTCATCACTTTGCTTGCACATCAAATGTATAGTGTAGACCAGCAAGCTAACTTAGAACCATGCTTATTTATTGCATCTTGGACTTAATGATATGATTAAACTCAGATGGGAGGAAGAAACACCGTGCTCTTGGATGCGATAAGTTGGAGGATTCCGTTGGTCAGTGACATACCAACTATTATATTTGGTGCAGATGTAACACATCCTGAAACTGGGGAAGACTCTAGTCCATCCATTGCTGCAGTAAGTCTGAGCATTACTCTGTTTCCTCTGCATCAATATGCATTACATTTTCATCGGATTATGCTTGTTGCCACTTGCAGGTTGTTGCTTCTCAAGACTGGCCGGAAGTCACAAAGTACGCTGGATTGGTATGTGCGCAGGCTCATCGGCAAGAGCTCATTCAGGACCTTTACAAGACATGGAATGATCCTCAGAGAGGCACTGTAACAGGAGGAATGATCAGGTATTTATCCAGGAAGAATGCGCTCTTCTAAAGTGAAAAACTAATTAAATGTTTTTTTTAAAATGAGCTATGAACTTATTTCCTGCTCTGCTTTTGTTATGCAGGGAACTCTTAATATCCTTCAGGAAGGCCACTGGGCAAAAGCCATTGAGAATAATCTTCTACAGGTATACTAGTTCAATAGTAGTTAAATATTGCAAAAAACAATTTAATGCCATGTGAATCTTCTACATGTACGATAGTGTTTAGGTTGGCTATCTCTTGTGGAGTACAAAAATAGCCATTTTTAAGGCTTCTTTATGTTGCAATTAAATTATGTTATCTGTTAATTGTATTAATACTTTATCTCTTTCAGGGATGGCGTTAGTGAAGGCCAATTCTACCAAGTTCTCCTTTATGAGTTAGATGCTATCCGTAAGGTTGGATACACTTGTATTTTCTTATGTAGATCTTCTAACCACCGTTTTAGATTAGCGTAACAAATGCTTCCTACTAGGCATGTGCATCCCTGGAACCAAATTACCAGCCTCCTGTAACATTTGTGGTGGTTCAAAAGCGTCACCACACAAGACTGTTTGCAAACAATCACAAAGACAGAAGTAGCACGGACAAAAGTGGAAACATTTTGCCAGGTAATCTTTTTCATGACCTCTACATCTTTAATTTAGGGATCTACTGCAGATTATAGTTTAACTAACACATTGTAAGATTTATTAGTACTTCAACTAAAATTTTGTGTGTTAGTAAAATTGTTCCACCGGTTGGTTTCTAACACACTACATATTTCATGCTAACACTATACCTGCATGCATAAGCACAATTTCCTTGGACTATTCAAACATGGTTTTGGGTGATCTAATTTTATGATATTGCATTTACTATGTTATTCCCTTGTTTCTGTAATTGCTCACTAGCTGCCCAACAACAGGAACTGTTGTTGATTCGAAGATATGCCATCCAACGGAGTTCGATTTCTACCTTTGTAGTCATGCTGGAATTCAGGTAGGAATATTGTACCGGTCGTTGTGGAAGGACATCCTGAATTTGTCGCTACTCTGGTCCCGTGTCTTGTGATTAAGTATTTGAAAAGACTGCATATTCTCTTTTCAGCAAGCTATCACTGTACCTAGTTACCTAGCGAAGATCACTTGCTAAAACGAATAAACTAACCGATGCTGCTAATGGCCAATTTTTTAATCATGTGATTGTACAACCATGGTACTTGGTTCTGTAAAGTGTTTGTACTGCAAGCATGGGAATAGATCTCAATACCCTGTTCTGATTTCTGAAATGACTGATGTGAGAGTTCACCAGGGAACAAGTAGGCCAGCTCACTACCATGTCCTCTGGGATGAGAACAATTTCAGCGCAGACGAAATGCAGACGTTGACAAACAACCTTTGCTACACGTACGGCATTACTGCTTTATCTATGTTATGCTTGTCCTCTGCACTTTGATCTCTGCACTTCATAATCTTTTAAAAACAGCCTGACTTTGATCTCTGTATGTTGATGCAGTTACGCACGATGCACACGTTCGGTCTCTGTTGGTTCGTTCTTCTGCACTAATGAAGCATATTCCAGTTTCCTACTTCTTGGTTTTCGTGTTTTGTCATATACTTGCGCATGCATCTGAACTGCAATCTTGTGTTTTTTACTTCTCCAACAGTCCCACCTGCATACTATGCACATCTGGCTGCGTTTCGGGCGCGGTTCTACATGGAGCCAGAGATGTCGGAGAACCAGACGTCGAAGAGCTCCAGTGGGACGAATGGAGTCTCGGTGAAGCCTTTGCCCGCCGTGAAAGAGAGGGTGAAGAGGGTGATGTTCTACTGTTGACAAGGAGACTGCTTTAACTACTCACAATTCTGTACCTAACATTGTATAATTTAGTAGTGGAGATTTAGGTTAGCTTTCTCCCGGAAAGGAAGAGGAGAGCATTTGGATCCTGAACAATCTCTTGATTACCTCTGTAAAGTACTGAGAAACGCCTGTATAATAGTTCTTGGATCACATGACATCCGATAATCATAATTTTGTTGTTTAGTTGTATGATTTTGTTGCTGTTTAGTTGTCTAGCTGCCGTTTGTTTTAGTTGCATGCTTGTGTGGCTTTGTAGCCAGACTGGTGTTTTCTTTTCTTTTTCTTTTTTGGTGTTGTTTCGGTTGTATGGGTGCTGTTTCGGCTTTTCGATTTCTGTTTTTCTTTTTGTTGTTTTGGGTGTAAGACTATTAGCCGAGCTCTTACCTATTTTCTAAAACAGAGGTTTACCTCAAAAAAAAAAAAAAAAAGACAACACAGAGGTTTGCAAGTCTCTTTTTTGAAGTTGCACAGATATTAAAGCATAAATGGAGGATACATAATGATTACTTATTGCTTCGCTTGCTTTAAGATCTATGTAATTTGTATTGAGTTAAAATACATAGAAGCACATCTCTTTATTTTCATGCCTTACCAGGGTAGTACCAAGAAACATCTGTTACAAAGCATACATCAACAAAAAAGTTGCTTATTATTTGCATGTTAAACAAATACAAACACAAGTGACTAGATGTTTCAATGTATCCTGCAACTTAATTGATGGCTGCACATCTATCATGCATTCATGCCTCTTTGGTCAACCGTATTTTTCTTGCTGCTACATTCTCACTTAGCTCTTATATTTGGTTTTGCGTTCCAATGCAGGAGAAATTACGTACCGACTTGGATGGATACATTGAATAGAAAATGTAAATTCAGAAAGTTAATATGCTACACGGTAAAATTGTAGGTCATATGATTCTGTTTGTACACCAAAACTGAATTGAAATAAGAAACCGTTTGGGGTGAAAATATCTAAGAAATTCTCTACATCTGGGCCAATATTTCGTCGGGCTTGTGCAACTGGACTGGCTTGTCACATTTGGGATCTGCTTTGGGCCAGCTTTGTCCAAGACAACCACACTATAGAGTCTAGACATAACTACGTAAGGCCAGGCTGATTGTGCTCAAATCTAACCAGAATATAGCACTTGGTCCATTGATCTCAGGTGATTAATTCTACTAGTGATGCACAGTTGGAAAGTACCCATTTTTTAAGTGGAAAACTGGAGAAATACTGAGACCTCTAGAATATGTATGTTTGCAAAATCTGAGAAATACTGTGTGAAAAAACGAAAGGTTTTCCGCACAATCCCTCATGAGGTTTGTATTGTATTTATAGATCAAACAGGAGCGGTTAGACCTCTAGGATACAGTTTATTATTGTAACAGAAACAATCAGAGTGATAAGGATAATGACGAAGACCTTACTGCTACACTATCATATACAACACAATGTCATTTATTTTAACACGCCCCCCTCAATCTCAATTGATGGACATCAAATTGAGATTGTGATTCAGTTGTTCAAACGGTGCCTGTGGTAGAGCTTTCGTGAAGATATATGCGACTTGATCTGACGAACAAACAAACCGTACCTCCACATCTTTAGTGCAACTCTTTCTCGAATAACATAAACATCCACTTCAATATGCTTTGTATGAGCATGGAAAACAGGATTCGCTGACAAGTATGTTGCACCAATATTATCACAGCATAATATCGAAGGTCTTGACTGATACACTCTAAGTTCCTTCAACAGAGATTGCAACCAGATTAATTTAGATGTTGCATTAGCCAAGGTTTTGTACTCTGCCTCAGTGCTTGATCTAGAAACAATTGGTTGTTTGCGTGAACTCGATGACACTAAATTTGATCCCAAATATACTGCAAAGCCATTAGTAGAACGCCGACCAACAGGGCAACCAACTCGGCCTGCATCTGAGAATGCACTTAGAAGAAGCTATTCTAATTTATGAATATGCAATCCCATAGAGTAGGTACCTTTGACATATCGCATGATCCTTTAGCTACCTAGTGTGCATCAGTGGGAGCCTACGGGTGTGTTTGGTTACCTGCACGATCCTAGCTTGTTTCGTATGAGCCATCCAGGCCAGCCTTGGTCTGACTAAGTGGATGCAAGTTAAGTTGTTTGATTGCTTGTTTGTGCATCTCATCGGCCTGCATTAGAGAGAAGTTCAATTTCTGTGTTTTATCCATCCTGTATGAGTGGGTGCAATTGCATCCACCTGGCCAGGATGAACAGGAAACCAAACATGTGTTTAACAGATACAATTGCATCCACTCATGCGATTCAAGCATCATGCATGCAACCAAACACACCCTACATGAACTGGCACAAACGATTTACTACAAAAGAGATGTCTGGTCTTGTCAAAGTTAGGTATTGTAGAGCAAGAACGATACTTCGGTACTGAAAAATTTCATCTTCAGAGAGTGATTTGCCTGACTCCTGTGACAATTTCTTAGAGCTAGACATAGGTGCAGTAACTGGCTTGCAGTGTTGCATATTTACTCGGTTCAAACTGTTTGAAATATATTTCCTTTGTGTCAAGACAATTCCCTTGCTATGTTGACAAACTTGTACTCCCATAAAGTAAGCTAGGTCACCAAGATCCTTAATAGAAAATCCTGCAAGTAGTTTTTCTAAAATTCTGGGGGGAGCATCAACTGAGGAGCTGACAATAATAATGTCCTCCAAATACACCAACATTCACATAGTAATTACAGGTTTACTAAACACAAAGAAGGAAGTGTCAGACATGGATGGAAAGAAGCCGGGTACCTTCAATTCTTAGCTTAACTGAGAGTACCATGCTCTAGGAGTCTTATGAAGCTTGCACACATAATTGGGTAGATGAACATCCTCAAAACCAGCGGGCTGCCTCATATAAACTTGTTCTACAAGAGTTCCATGCAAGAAAACATTATAAACATCTATTTGCCTCAAGTGCCATCTCAGTTTGACAACCAGACTAAAAGTGTTGATCAGTGTAGTCAATTCCATGCCAGCGGCTGAATCCTTTTGCAACAAGTCGTGCCTTGTACCTATCCACTGTGCCATCTGATTTTTGCTTTAATTTGAGCACCCATTTGCAGTCCACAATATTTTCCCTTGACTACTTGGTACAAGAATCCAAGTAGGTATTCTTCTGCAGTGCTGAAAATTCAGCATCCATAGCCTCTTTCCAATGTGGGTCTTGAAGTGCTTTAGTATGAGAGACTGGTTCGGTGAAAAATGCATGACGGGTGGGTGGATATTTGATAGCACCGCATTTATGTTCAACTATATTCACATTTACTGGACGTGCTGTTATATTTTACCGTCGCACCTAGACGCGGCGTATGATGGCCATGTGATAGTGGCAATAAAAATATACCATATTTACATTCAAATATACTCAAATTTAGTTGACATGTTGTTATATTTTATTGCCTCTCCTAGCCAGTGGGGACCCCCATTCTGGCTTGGAATACCGAGAGTGTCCCATATTGATACAGTATGTACGTACATTTACCAAATTGTCATCACATCCATACACAATATTGCACATATATTGGCGGAAGCTAGTTATACAATATAAAGGACGAATAGAGTGCAGCGGAAGATACATAAATCTGGTAGTATGCCCATAACAATCCCTCTGACAACTAAAAAGGATAAGCTCTAAGAAGAACTCGTTAGCAAAATCGCTGTATCCTGCGGTATAGAATGTGTCGTCAGGGTTTTCCATTCCTTCGTCTACTGAATATCAACAACAACACAGTTAGGTACTTTCGTACTTAGCAAGAATTGTACTGTGTCACAAGATTATAATTAAATGCAGGCTATGTCAAAGGAGAAGACTACTAGGTTTTTTTGCATAACACGAACTTGAATCATGAATATCAAGTAATAGATTGTAAATGGGATTCACAAGAGCAGTATTGCTTAATATAAGAATAATGGGTATGAATAGCATAAAATGTAATAACTTATAGTCCTCTGTGATTGTGAGCATCGTATCGTCCTTTGCCAAATCCGGACATAAAATCTGAAATAAAGATTTTGCCAAGAAATATTTCCAATTCAACCCTTTTTATAAAAATATCAAAACTCTAACTAGTGTCATTGCACCAAGTTTCTCATAACTACGAGCACAACTTTTCGAAAAAATTTATATTCTACAGAGGCGTACATCTTTATCACAAAACAAGACCAACTATTTTTGCCAATGTTTTCACGCTTCCTTTGTCGTGTGGCCAGGAAGTTATGGCATGAACCTTTACATCACCTAGACTTAACTTTGCACCAGCCCGGTGATGTCAAACCCTTATTATGGTGGTGAAAATAAGATTCACACACAGTAACCATGACAGTCCATCCATATCATTAACATAGTAACTATGACAGTCCATCCTTACCATAACCATTCTCCAATAGCAAGGTATACACCGTTATATTGGTAAGTGTTTCATCCACGTGCCATAACCATTCTCCTATAGCAAAGTATACACCGTTATATTGGTAAGTGTTTCACCCACATCTCTGTGTTGACACCCCTCCGAGCAAATTTACACTGGATTGCCCGTACTACTACAACCCTCCAATGTGCAAAGCTAGACCTAGGTAACTTAATTGGTTAAGACTACCCTGTAATAGCACTTATGGTTGCACTGATTATCTTAGATTATACAACACTACGTTTGGTCTTTAATCCGACCCAGGCGAGAACACTCCTCCTACACTACGTGCAAGTCCATCCCTCGCACATTTGGCTATTATCATATCTCGCATGAGTAAAACTATAGTTTTATTTTCATTTTTATACCAAAATACTAGAAACTATATTTCCCAATATGTCCAAAATTTACAACGAACAACATATCCGACCATTCGTTATCCCATTACTAAAACACAGCTAAGCATATGCATAAATGCTTGATTATACCCAATTGACATTTAAGTAATAGTTAATCCTATCTTAGGGTTACCAAGGTTATCATGTCAATATTTATTAAGAAAGTTACATGAATAAGCTTATATCTACCAATATCATAATATAGCCTATTTAATGAAAATAACGCATGCATACATAGATTTGACAAAAAATAATATAACTTAAGTGAAATAATAGGATCAACATGGTCAAAGAAATTGCTTGCCTTGCTCGTTGAATTCTTGGGTGGAGGCGAAGCCGATTGTTGTAGTTTCCGGAACATTGGTGTCTATATGCAATTTAACGCCAAGCAGTAATAAGAAGTAAAAGAAGTCAATAACGCCAAACTCCAAATGAAATTACAGAAGCAAAAGGTTTAGTAATTTAAAGGGGTTTAGAATTTGGTTCCTCAATTTCTAGACTTTACATGCAAAGGTTATGTATTGCTCACATTTTCAATCTGTTAAGAGTCTCCCTAAGAATTAATTGTAAACAGAGGCAAATTTTATACCTTTCTATAGAAATGGGGAGTTGATGATTTTATAATGGTACAGAAACTGGATTTTTAAATTTTGGAGTTTATTTGCATAAGTTATGTTTGTTTGGATATTTTATTGCGAAAAGATTCACCATAAATGGGAGCTAAATGCAAATGGGACACAAACTTAGATATATTTTTTTAGACAGAGATTTCATGGTTCTAGGAGTGTTTAGGAATTTGTTTCACTAAATTTGGAGTTTATATGCAAATCTTATTAACATTTGAATTTGAATGTATTAAAAACTAAACTAAGTAGGAGTCTGATTCAAACTAAGTCCACATTAATTTTTTTTTTTTGCAAAAATGGAGAGATTATGACTTTAGGAGAATTTATAAATTTAAATCATCAAATTTTGAGTCAATTTAATAAATGAATATGCTAGGTTTCATTCAAATTTTGAATTTAAATCTTGAACATAGGTCAAACTTTAAATATTTTTACATAATTAGTAATTTCATGATTTTAGTGGAATTTATAAACTTGTTTTTCCTTTATTTGGAGTTAAATTACAAAAGTTATAAACGTTTGAATGTTGTCGGTTTTGAAAATTCACAAACATAGAGAAATACGCTTTCCAAAAGGGAAAGAGTCTTTTCCTTTTTTTGGTTTTTCCCAGTTAAGTGCTAGAGGTTGACGATGGGGCCCCACCCATCGGCCTCACAAAACAAAGCCGACAGCTAAGGTGATTGCCGATAGCGAGTGAGGGGTGCCACGGCTCGGCTGTGGCCTGGGTAGCTCGAGGAAGGACGAAGGGTGGCAGGGGATGGCTCAGCGGTGGTCAGTGATCATCGGAGGAGGTCAGTGGTGGAAGTAAGTGGCGACGGCCATGGCAGCTAGCCGCGGAAGGAAATTGATCATGCTCAAGCTTAGGTGGGAGAGGGGAAACAATCCAGGAGCTACCAGGTCCCATTTTGATACCTTGGAGGGTTGTAGAAGCCTCAAAGTGGTCTAGCAATTGTCATCGAAGTTGGGGAAGGAGAGAGGCGGTGCAGTGGTGATTCGACCAATGTGAGCTGCAACTAAATGTGGCAAAAGCTTCAGGGACTTACGAGGAAGCTCCAAGCTCAATTAATTGAACATAGGCTCAATTAGTCAACCCAATTGGGTTCCAACCCCAAGCTTCGAGCTTCCCGGCAATGGAGGGTCTTGGTGGGGCTTACGTTGTGGCTAAGGTCTAGTGAAGTTGAGGGAAAGTGCGGGGAGGTCGAGCTAGCTCGGTGGTCTTTTTATGGGCGAGGAGGAAAACCTAATGAGGGTCCAAGAGGGGAGGAGGGTAGGGTGCATGGCATAGCTCTTGGTGAAAATTGAGTGCACACACAAGATTAGCGAGGCAGCGGGGAAGTGATGGCCCTCAGCGGCTCAGTGGGACAAGAGGAGGGGAGTGGTCGACGCGTACGGTGGCCAGGGCATGGGCTAGGCGGAGGCTCGCCGTGGTATGGGCACTGCAAAGGGGGTTGGGGTGGTGTGCAGGCGAGGCCTATGGCTGGGGAGGCCAGCGGGCAAGGGCCATTCGGGGGGGGAGGGTGCACGGCCTGTTGAAGATAATTTTCCATAAATAGGATAGTGTCATCTGCATGTAAAAAATAGACAACCCATCATCCACCAAATGTGGTATTGAGCCCCTTATTTGCCTATTGTTTTTAGCTCTATCTAAAATGATTGCTAACATATCAACGACAATATTAAATGAAATGGGGGGATAAATGGTCACCCTAGGGAAGGTCCTTTTTGGTCTGAAAAAAAGGACCAATATCATCATTGACTTTAATGGCCACACTACCCCCCGTAACAAAATTCTCAATCCACGTGCACCACTGTTGTAAGAGACCTTTCATCCTTAAAGTCTGTTGAAGAAAAGGCCATTTAATTTTGTCATAAGCTTTTTCAAAATCATTCTTAAAAATCACCCCATCCATTTTTTTCCTATACAATTCGTGAATGGTTTCATGAAGAGTAATCACTCCATGCAATATATTTCTTCCCGGTATAAAAGCCGTTTGTGTAGGACGGACAACAAGATCAACCATACAAGTATACAAGACTTGTGATCATACAACTATACAAACGGTTTTTAAATAAATCTTTAGCTCTGATCTTCGATCTCCTTTTTAGAGCAATTTCGCTCTCTTTTTAGTACCTTATTAGTTACTATCATCATGTATTAGCTCATGGTCTTATTTGGAACACATGATTTTTTTTCAGAATGATTTTTCTGGGATGAGCAGAGTGGAAATGCGATTTCTTACGCTTTAGCCCCAAATTAAACCAATCGTCTTTTGAGCTCTCAGTGCATTGGATATTTTACTACATTAGATTAGACTTTTATCCTTATGTTAGCAAAATTGTCCCTCCATTTTGCATTCCTAACAAAAATTTCCATCGCTGGCACATGTGCTGGTGTGTCCATACACACCTTGCAATATCTTCACTCCGAAGGCTCAATTTGGGTCCATTCTCGAAGATAGGAGATTGAAATGTTTTATGGCCTAAGATTAGATTTAAACCCAAATTACAACCAAAATAGTGAAATCTCCACATGCAGAATAGCCCCATCGCAATATTTTTGGAAATACGTCGTGAGTCACTAATGCATGTGTCTAATCTGTCAATTAACCATACACATATTACAATAACTTCACGAGAGGTGTTTCTGTGCTCTTCTTTTTAAAAGTTGCACAAATGTTAAAGCATTAATGAAGAGTAGATGAGGATTACTTACCTCTTCGTTTGCTTTAAGATTTGTGCAATTTGTATTGAGAGGAAAAGTATAGAATCATTGCTCTAACTTCACTTGGAATGCTCAATTTGGATTCATCCTCAAAGTCAGGAGAATGAAATGTTATCCTCAAAAATTTTAAAGGCCTAAAATTGGACTTAGCCCAAATTAGAGCTAGAAAAGAACAAGAGCAATCTTAAAGGAAATTCATCTTTCGAAAATCTTCAAGGAAATTCGTTTGTGCGAGCGACATTTCTCTCTCGGAGGCATAGCCAGCCTAGTCCAGCAATGTGGACCCCACCCCACCATTGGCCCAGTCACCCAATACTATTCCATGAGGGCCCACTGCGTTGGGCCCACATGCACGTGTGTAGAAAAAAGTTACGGGTGTATGAAGAAGCAGAAGGAATGCCGATTCCCCCTGAATTATCTGAAATTTATGCGTTTCAAGCTGGTCTACATTTCTTTCTCATCCCCGTAACAATAGCCGCCTTTGATCTTTGTGCGCGCAAAATTTTCCTATGCACAAATAAAGTGTTCCTTCACACTCTGGCCAATGTATTTTCGGAAAATCATACTGCATTTTTTCCGAAGAAATTTCGATGCATGTAATTAAGAGGATACTTCACTTGTATACTTCTATTTTCCTAGAAATTGCCTACTAGGGAATAGAGAATGCTTGGGGTGTTTATTAAGTAGGGGATTTGGATTCCAATGAATGGGATTTTGATGTAGACTTGTGTTGATTTAGGGTGCTTTATACAACTTTCCGAAGAAAATATAAACTGTACCACTGAGATATCAATAATCACACAAAATATTGTAGGCATATATACTAGTCAAGTGTCCGTATGATACAATGGAAACATGTTTTTCAATCAAATAATCGAATTATGCCACGTGTTTATAAGAAATAAAATTGCATTATTGAGTTGCCATAAGGAGGAAGAAGTGGGTAATGGTCCGGTCAAAAGGAATGGGTGTGGGCGAAAAAAAAGATGTGATTAATTTTCTTCTTATGACCATATATACACGCGCTGTTTTTCTTAAAGACAGAAAGAGAAAAAACGGACAACTGCAAATAACTCTATTTATATACTAGTAAAATACAAACGCACAAATGTATCATTAGCTGAGATTGTGATAGATAGATAGTCCCGAGTAATGAGATCCTTATGACATAATTTAAAAAGGGCTATTTGCAAAATGATCATTCATGTGCCTCAAGAATCTCTAATACTTAAAAGGAGTGAGCGAGCGTTGAGTGATGCGTTCTCCCCTCCTCGCTGCAAAATTCACGATTCCTTCTCTTTCCTGTTTTGTCTTCTGCCTCCAACCTTCCCACTCGTCCTCGCACTGAAACTAGAAAATTTTTGTTTATGGTGCACATATGTAACTCTATAATGTTGTATAATAATTTTATAATATCTTAAATTTAACATATATATTTAAAATTTAGTAAAAATACAATATAAATAGTTCCACGGTCTTAAAAAAATCTTAAATCATTCGAATTAGAATCAATTCAATTACTAAATTTAATTTATTAAAGATGTGATGTAGCCGTTACAAAAAATTTTAGGTACCTAGCGCCACCCCTGACACCGCCTGTCACGCACCTCCTCCTCCTCCTCCTCCCTTGTCGTCGCCTTCTAAGCTTGCCCCCGCATCCTCTCTTCCCGACCCCCCACCTCTGCCGCCGAAGATGGCCACGCTTTCGCCGCCCTCGCCCGGTACTGTCTGCCACAAGCCATCTCCTCCTACCCTTAGACGCCAGTGGCTGCAGGCCCCTAAACCCTTTCTCGGAGGCTCACCGCCACCGACACTCCCTGCATGGTTGACCACGGTGACAGCAGAGCACTTACGCCGCCATGCCCATGCCCGAATTGGAGCCATCGTCTCCACGCCCCAGATCAGTCGGATTTGGCTGGTGGTGTGGTACTGTGGTTGGCCGGTGCCAGGTGTGCACGGCCGGCAACTCCTTCATTCACTCATCGTAGGGGTGCAAGAGGCTTTTGGACGCAAGCTTCATCGAGCAATGGGTCATTGCTGTCCACAATAGTTAGTATCCTGATCAGTGTCGTAAGTTGACATATACTCTTCCATTTGTTCTCAAGAAATTAATTTGTCAATTTTACTTCTGCAAGGTTTTAACACAAAGAATTGGGCGTGAAGGATGCGATCGGCACACAAAAAAAGACAAATTTGGGGTGTATTTGAACTGTCAGAAGTTTGTTCTTTTTTTCTGTAACTTTTAGCATACGACGAGTTTGATCATGAAATTTTATACGTAGATGGGATAAGTTGAGATGTATATACATGATTTTTTTCAGAAATTTTTGAATTTTTTTTTAGTTGAATTGTACGGTGATTGCACCAAACCTTTGATTGCACTGGATATGCCCCCGTATTTAAAGGGATACGGTGTTTAAATACTAACTACCACAAAATACTTACTACTGAAATATTTTCTGTTCCAACTTCCAAGGGAGCAAGGGCATACTATTTAATTAACCTGAGGTGTTGGTATTACCTATTGCTCATACACGACATGGTATATATATGCTTGTTTGCTCTGGTTCTTCTTTCATGCTTTTTGTTTGATATGTTTAATTTGCAGAGATTTCATATTAGCGTAATTTACAGGGCTGCTCCATTCCCATTGTGAGATTAGTTTTGGTGCTGTATACTTTTTTTATTTTACAGTACTATAGATCGTTCTCTCATGTATTTCTGATTTTTCTCTTTTGTTTGAGGAAATTTTTGCAATCTTTTCTTTTCTATTAACCGCAAAATAGTACGTCCAGATATCATATATCCAAATTCTGTATGAGGTCCAAACTGCAGTGTACTAATTCACATGAGGTGGAATAATGTTATTTGTTTAACATTAAGCATTCAGGGTATTGCATCTGGCTTGTGATCTGCCTGTCGCCCCATCACCACGAAGCAATATTCTAGGTAATTGTCTAAATTGACTCATTGACATGTTCATTCTAAATAAGCTCCAAAATTTAAATCCTTCAACCACTTGATCAATAGATGGAAGATGAATTCTATTGTATTCGATGCATGTTAATATGCTTTCAATCTCGGCATGTTGACACTTAATTAGCTGTACTGTTTCATTACTTGGTGTTGATTTTATGATTTTCCTAAGTCAATCTGTTATGATGCAGGTCCTACTTATTGCACCACACTCATGATCACTGCCTACTGCATCTATTTTATGTCCGAGGCCTAATATGATCATTTCAATATGCATTTAGATTTGGAGGTATGCACAGATATTTCAGTTGTTGCTTCCCTGATTAAAGTTCAATTTGTTAACTGAACGATCAACCTTATAATTCGTGTCCAGACATTGTTTAGGCACTCTAATTTGATGCATTCATATGCAGCAGAGTTTGTTTGTTTTTATTTTCTACACATTATTCTTGTTCTGAGAGTTTTTATATTAGTTTTTTTCCTTGAATTATCTGTAATAATTTATCTTCCTAGGAACATATATAATGGGTGCTTAATCTAGATGTCTGTACTAATGCAGATGGTAGGTTACAGTTTGATTGACATTGATATCCTGGTCCCCTTGCAATTTGATATCTACTGCAAGTGTTAATCTGATATCTTTTGCAAGTGCTACTTATATTTGTAAATTGTATAATGTGGAAAATGTGTCCTTGAGTTCCTGAATTCGTAGGGATGTGACTACGACTACCACAATTAGTTTGATAGGAATTTTGCTCCTCAGCTCATGCGACTGGGTCAGGGAGTTTGGAATTGTTGTTGCTACTTTTTGTGAAGATGGAATTGCCGCTGTAGTTGCAAGGGCTCTCACCGCAATAGGTGCTCACAGAAGAGATAAAACACTTGATCGGTGAATTTTGTCTGTTTTATCTGACTGAGAGGATGCAAATTCGTACGATATTTCACCTTTATGTTATACTAGCCAAAATGTGCGGCGCACGCCGCACCGTGTAAAATTTAATCAATTTTTTTCTAGAAAAAACTGTAGGAGGACCTAAATTTTTTTTTCGGAGCGATTTTAACACTCTATATGTCCACCGGTGAATAATACATTTTTCGAAAAATATTATAGATCGAGTTGCAAAAAAAACTACAGAGATACAGTTGTATACATATATTTCTTATTCCGGAAAATATCAGAAAACGATTTACAAAAAAAATAGAGAGATTGAGTTGCACACATATTTCTTTTGACGAATTTAGTTAACACTTTATTATTACCCGTCAACCTTCTTTTGTCGAGTTTAACACTATGCGTTAACCGGGTAATAATACATGTTCCGAAAAATATTAGAGATGCCAACCTTCTTTTGTCGAGTTTAACAATCCATGCGTTCACCGAGTAATAATACATATTTCAAAAAATATTAGAAATCGAGTTCGGAAAAAAGTCTAGAGATTAAAGATTGAGTTGGGAGAAAAAATCTAGAGATATAGCCGTAAATATATATCTGTTGATGAAAATATTTTTTCCGGGAAAAACGAAGAAAGAACCTAGACATATATTTCTTTTGACGAATTTGGTTAACACTTTATCATTACCCGACTAACCTCCTTCTGTCGAGTTTAATACTCTATGTGTTAACAGGGTGATAATGCATGTTTCGAAAAATATTAGAGATGTCAACCTTCTTTTATCGAGTTTAACACTCTATGCGTTCACCGAGTAATAATACATGTTTCAAAAAAATATTAGAGATCGAGTTGGAAAAATGTACACATATTTCCATTGACGAAAATATTTTTTTGGGAGAAAACGGAGAAAGGACCTGGACGTAAGGGCCGGGGACCTGTTTGTTATATTTTTGGATCTAATCGCTATTATGGAAAATTGGAAAAGAGCTCGTTCGAGATTCGTATTTAGCGAGGGGCTTTGCTGTAAAGTAACGAACCAGGGACCTAAACGTAATTTGAAAAAGTTTTTTTATACTCACAAAAAATCGCAAAGGATCTATTTGTAATTTACAGGGACCTATCTGTAATTTAAATAACATAGAGGTTTTTTTTGCAAAATAGCATGGGGTGAGGTGGATGGCTTGAGAGGGCTCCAATTCTTTCCAACATAACAGATGGAATATTCCTTGATCATTAGTATACATAAAATTGAGGCAAAATTGATGTCTGATCTTGTAGCCAAATTTTCTTTTGTTGTTTGACATTTATGTTTCGTTACAAATTTTGTTTTAAATAACAATACACAAACAATGGACTAGTATCTTAAAAAATAAATATCATTAAATACCTTTGTTGTGAGTTCATACATAATTGTGCATAGAGATAAGTTACTAAACAGTCACCAACTTGCCCGTTTTCATCTTAGGATGAAAGTGGGATGGGAAGCGGGCAATGCGGCACTTTGCCCAAATGCCCGCACAAGCCGCCGAAGTTTATGCAGGCTTATACGGCAGCCTACCAATAGTTATGACAGTCGATGCGGCACCCACAGCCCTCATCGGCCTTCAACAATTGCAACTTTGAAGCCAAGGGACATCAAGTGACATGCGGCAACAAGGTCAGCAAAGCCAATGCCGACAATGAGGACAGAATGGGGAGGGAGGGAAGGGGGGCATGGGGGGAGGGACATAACAGAGGGAATGAGGCCAAAACTGATGTACATGTAGTCGGTCAAGAAGGAGTGTACAGCGGTTGACGCGAACACTGCCCGTGGGTATCATACCAGTGAACTGCTTCTTGCGGCAGCGGCGCTTCCGCACGATGGCGGAGGGGCGAAGGGAGTCAGGGAGGAAATCAGCACGTCGTCCTCCATGGGCTCCGCATCCCACACGGCATTTGCTGCTCTTCCATGGGTTCCTCAGCTGCGCTACTCCATCCTCCTTGTCTTGGTTCATTGGGGCAAGAGGCAGCTGCTCCACGGCTTCAGCGTGCGGCTACGGTGGTGGTTGCTCCTCGTTGCCTTCCTCCATTGGGGTTTCGGGGGTTGCGACGAGCTCGACGGGTGGGAGCGGAGGAGGATTTGAGAATTAGGATGTAGGAGGTACAGTGGTGATGTAGGCTACATGGGCACAATATGACCTATGCGAGCTGACCGTCAGCGTTATTTAAACCATTGATTGGGTTATGGGTATTCACTTAATATTTTATACGGATTAAATTAAGCGGGTTAGCAGATAGCCCACATCCACTTTTATCATTATTTTCATGCTACTTGTTAGGTTGAAATTAAACTATTAAAGGCAAGATCCATTTATTTGTAAACAAACGGTACGTCGAGTAGAAGAACTTCGATCCTTACTCGAAACTTCTTTTGTACCTGAATGTAGATCAAAATGTACTACAAAAAAGAGTTGAAATTTGTTCAGTACCGTCACAAAGATAATTGGAGTTGAAAAACACCATGAGTATATATATTTTCAACGAAACTGAGCTAATTTTCTCTAAATAATTAGAACGTCAACATCATTCCGGAGGCAGCAACAGAAGCAGAAGAAGCCGTGTGAATTTATTCGAATTTATCTGGTTTGTCTTTTCCATTTGTTCATTTCCTCTGCACCCCACCCCCCAGTCCCCCACCCCATTAAAGACCGAGCTGGCTGCCTCTCCATGGTGCTCGCGGCCGTATTATCGTGGAGAGAGAGAGAAGGAGGCGGGTCAAGTCTTCTTCCCGCATCGATCGGGAGATTCCGTCCGCGAGGTCGCCTCTCCCGCCTGGGTACGTCCCGTAACCTCCCCTTTCTCGATGTGCCGCTCGCATTGCCGTGTTCTTTTCTTGATTCCAAGGAGTAGATAGGAGAGGAAGGGAGGAGAATCTTGCGCAAGTGTTAATGTGTAGGCGGTTTAATTTCGATTTGATTTGACACATTGTTGCTTGATCTCGGATGGAAGACTCGTTTGTTTTCGCGTGCCGACAATTTTCATGCGTAATTCGTGCGGTTTCTTTTTGGTTCGATACAGATAGATAGCCAAGAACGTGTTAGATTTAGATTTTTTTTTTGTCTTGCAGTTTGCATCTTCCTTCTTAAACCCGACTAGAACGATTCCAAATTCTTGGCCTGAGATCTTGGCATTTTGGTTTTTGTCACGCAAATGTCCAAATTTTTAACTATGTTATTGTTTTCGTCAGCAGTATGGAGACGCCGGCGCCCAATGCTGCCGCCCCGCCGGAGCCGGCGCAGCCACGGCGGCTGCCGGACTTCCAGCAGTCGGTGCGTCTCAAGTACGTGAAGCTGGGGTACCGCTACCTCATCTCCCACGGCATGTACCTGCTGCTCTCGCCGCTCATGGCGCTGGTTGCCGTGCAGCTCTCCACCGTCTCCCCGAGCGACCTCGTCGACCTGTGGGAGCAGCTCCGCTTCAACCTCCTCTCCGTGCTCGCCTGCTTCACCCTCCTCGTGTTCCTCTCCACCCTCTACTTCCTCACCCGCCCGCGCCCCGTCTACCTCGTCGACTTCGCCTGCTACAAGCCAGAGCCGGAGCGCAAGTGCGCACGCGAGACCTTCATGCGTTGCTCCAAGCTCACCGGCTCCTTCACCGACGGTAACCTCGACTTCCAGCGCAAGATCCTCGAGCGGTCGGGGCTCGGCGAGGACACCTACCTGCCCCCCGCAGTGCTCCGGGTGCCCCCCAACCCTTGCATGGACGAGGCGCGCAAGGAGGCGCGCGCCGTCATGTTCGGCGCCATTGACCAGCTTCTCGAGAAGACGGGGGTCAAGCCCAAGGACATTGGTGTCCTTGTTGTCAATTGCAGCTTGTTCAACCCGACGCCGTCGCTGTCAGCCATGGTGGTGAACCATTACAAGCTGAGGGGGAACATTGTCAGCTACAATCTTGGCGGGATGGGGTGCAGCGCCGGGCTTCTGTCCATTGATCTCGCCAAGGATTTGCTGCAGGTGCACCCCAACACCTGCGCGCTGGTCATCAGCATGGAGAACATTACTCTGAACTGGTATTTTGGGAACAACCGGTCGATGCTTGTGTCGAATTGCTTGTTCCGGGTGGGCGGGGCGGCGATCCTGCTCTCGAACAAGCGGTCCGACAGACGGAGGTCCAAGTACGAGCTGGTGCACACCGTGCGCACACACAAGGGTGCGGACGACAGGTGCTTCGGCTGTGTGACGCAGGAGGAAGACGAGACGGGCAAGATTGGTGTCTCGCTTTCCAAGGATCTCATGGCGGTGGCTGGAGACGCGCTCAAGACGAACATCACCACGCTCGGGCCGCTCGTGCTCCCATTGTCGGAGCAGCTTCTCTTCTTTGCCACATTGGTTGCCAAGAAGGTGTTCAAGATGAAGATCAAGCCCTACATTCCTGACTTCAAGCTGGCCTTTGAGCACTTCTGCATCCACGCTGGTGGCCGTGCTGTGCTGGACGAGCTGGAGAAGAACCTGGAGCTCACAGACTGGCACATGGAGCCATCAAGAATGACGCTGTACCGATTTGGTAACACGTCAAGCAGCTCGCTCTGGTATGAGCTCGCGTACACCGAGGCAAAGGGGAGGATCGGCAAGCGCGACAGGATCTGGCAGATTGCATTCGGATCTGGGTTCAAGTGCAACAGTGCCGTGTGGAAGGCGCTACGAACGGTGAACCCGGCGAAGGAGAAGAACCCCTGGATGGATGAAATCCACAGCTTCCCAGTGGATGTCCCAAAGATTTCAAAGGTTGGAAATGCCTGAACACTTCTTTGTTTGTCCGATGCGGCAAGTGTGGTGGGGCGATTGGCAATTTGGCATTGGCAGGGCAGGGAGATTATCTTCTGATTCCGTTGTTTGCGCTTGTGTGAGTTCTTGTTTTTCGGTTCTAGCATCTGTGAGGGAACTTAAAACTGTAGATGATTCGATTAGGTAGAAAGAGTGCGTTCTCTTCGCTAGGGTGGTCTGATATGTCGTATTTATTCAGATTGGAGAAAACAATTGGTGTTTCATGTGACATTCATCTTTCACCTGATTGTGATTCGTCAGTTGCGGGCCAACTGAAGATTGGATCTCTCCCAGTGGCAAGGTCACACATTCTTACACATTCAATCGATTAATTCTATCATCATACGGTGCATTGTCTTTCTTCTGGGTTTGCTTGGTTGTTTCTCCAAGTTCTTCTGTCGCTCAATGCGATGTGATGGTCCTATGATCTGATTGTTTAAGCTACTACCTTCAGCTATCTTTTTCTGGTACAGATCTGGGCTTGTTGCCTGAATGATTAGACTCCGACTCCGGGGATGTCTGTCAATTCTGCATTTACACTTGTAATCAATATCCAAGCTGTCCTCACGTCGCTTGCAATTTATTTTCTCACGGTGTGCCCTTTTTCCCGATGGGCCATCGGCCATGGGGTGAAAACTGATGGATACAGACACATAATGATTTTACCATATTTATTTTTATATATTTTTCTCAGATACGGATATAGATACGGATAGTCCGGATACGAATATGAATACAGATAATGCCGAATACAGATACAGATCGAATACGAATCGAATCAGTTACAATCACGAATATTTGTTGGAACATGATAACCCCTTAGATTGTACATAAAAGATCAACAAAAACACATAACTAGTTGATTTGATCAAAATATTATTGAAAATTGAACAAATAAAAGCATTTCCATTCACTTAGACAATAATTATATACCATATCGCAAACAAAATTATGTAAGATTTAGTTCATTATGCACATACGATTTGTTCATCATACATGTAGATCAAAACACAAAATAAAGGTGATCCTTACTCAAAGATACAAATGAAAGCAAACATAAAACACACTAAAAATTTGATATTTCTTAACTACCATGTCTCTAGAAAACATATATAATAATTACATGTAACGACCCAATATTTCTATTTTTGTTAAATTATGTTTCAAATAATATATTATATATTTATGAGTTTTTATGCATTTTTAACTACTTATTTAAAATATTTTCCTATTAAGGACAACAATTTTTGAATTTTTTTAAAAAAATTAAAATCAGATAAAATATTTAAAATAACTTTTTTTTAAAAAAAAATTTATAGACTATGGCAGGAATTTTTTCAAAAATATCATAATTTTTTGAGTTATTTTGCTAATTTTAATAATCAAAACTTGATTTATGGATTAATTAAATTAGAAAACAATTATAAATTTTAGAAATCTTTTTGGGCCAAAAGATTAGCTTGGCCCAGCCCAAATGTATATACGGATATCTGACCCATCACTATCCGGATTATCCGAATCCGTATCTGTCGGGGATTGGATGATTCCCTTAATTACCATAATGCCACGACGACCGGTCTCGTCTCGGCCCTGTGCACCTCGGAGGTTGTCCCCGAAGGTGTGGTCGAGCACCGTTGCTCGACTTGCTCGGCTGGTGCAAGCCCGTTGCTCGGCCAATGCCCGAGCATGTTGCTCGGGCTCACCTACTCGGGCTGGTGTCAAATCAGCTCGGCCCGACCCCGAGCTCTGGATGCGTGGTCGGGAGTTAAGACTAACGGTCAAGGCGATAATCACGCCACTTCGGGGGATCTTGCGCCAAGGACGCGGGTGTGGCGGAGAAGTAGGATTCGGTTGCGACCACGTTAGACACGGTCAAACGTGCACGGAGTGGGCCGTAACCGAATCGATACTCTTGTAAATTATAAATGCGTCCCGAACATTAGAGGGAAGGGAGGACGCACTGAAAGAGAGACATATTGAGACAGATACACACGCAATATACACTAACGCTGGAGTAGGGCTATTATCTCCTTGGTGAGAGGCCCAAACCAGGATAAATCCCTGTGTCATTCTTTGAGTGTGCTCGATTTGGCGAGACCGGGCATCCTTCAGAAGCCACCCTTCATGCAAGAAGGGGACGGAGTTGATCCCCCAAATCAACTAAGTAAGCTCGGCGGGGGGCCGCTCCCCAATCGTCGACAGTATCCGTATCAGACAGATAGTAGGCTACCGAATCCGTATCTGTATCCGATCCGATACCATCCGACAAATATCCAATCCAACAGAATCCGTAACAAAAAATTACCCGAATCGGTCGAAAACTATCCAATCCATTTTTATCCCTAGCCATGAAGATGGCTACGAAGGAATTTCATTTAGAGAGGCGAACATGAATGTAATGAGTCATTGTCTAGTTAACTGGAAGAAAATCTGCAAACCCAGGACTCTTGGTGGCCTAAGGGTAAAGGACCTGGACAGATTTGGCTAGGCACTTCGAATGTGTTGACCGCGGTTTGCTTTGAAGGAACAACACAGGCCTTGGGTAGGGATGGCATTGCCTTGCGACGTCGCTGATCACAGTTTGTTCAATGCAAGCACTTCTTTAGCGCTGGGGAATGGCGAAACGTCTATCTTTTGTGAGTCCAATTGGCTCTTTGGAGCCTCCCCGTGCGTTCTGGCACCTTCTTGCTACCAGCTAGTTCGAAAGACAGGAAGCTCGGTAAAGGACGAGCTGTCCACAAGGAATTGACTTCGACAGCTACATAGGATCAGTACGGAGGCACAGTTGGACGAGTTTGTGCGATTGAGGTAGGCCATTCAGCAAGTCCAGCTTCAACCGGATGTACAGGACAACCTTACCTGGAAGTGGATATTGAATGGGGAGTACTCTGAAATGCCCCGAAAATTTTAAAAGGAAATTGAAAAAAAAATCGGATTTGGATTTGGTTGATTTGGAAATTGGATTTAGAATTGGATTTGGGTTTGAACCCTTACCTGGGCTCTCCGTCTTGGACCTCCAGTCCGCTGCTCCGCCCATCACATCGCCTCACCTCGCCTGCTCCCGTCCCATCGCCATTGTCCCATCCCCGCGCCGCCTGCTCTGCCCACACCCCGCGCCATCCCCTGCCTCGCCTGCCCCCTCGCCGCCCATGCCGCTCCCCCGCGCCGCGTGCTATAAGACCCCAAGCGCTCATTTTCTCCGCCCCCCCCCTCGCTGTCTTCTTCTCCGGTGAAACCCAGCCCCTCCCCCTTTGCCCCCATCACCGGCACCACTCTCGGTCTCGTCTGCCGCCGCCTCGCTCCCCCGCGCGTGAACCCTAACCCTAGCCTCTCCCTGCCCCGAGCCCCACTCCGCCCCACCATGAGCTCCCCCCCCCACGGCCCTTCTTCCTCCCTCGCCGAACCCATCTTCTTTCTCCCCTCCAGCCAGGGCTCGCGTCGCCGCCCTTACCTTTCCCCGTAGCTCCCAACCCCGCCGTTCCCTATCCCCGGCCGACTTTCCCGCCGCCATCCTCACTCCACCCCGCCGAGCCCCCCCCCTTCGGCGGCCGCTGCGACCCGGCCATCGCGAGCCCTCCCCGACCGAACCCCTCGCCCTAACCCTACCCTGCATCAAGCACCCTTCCCTTTTTTGTTCCTCGCCAGCTGGGCCGGCCCAACAGGCTGTCGCGCCATTGGGCCGGTTTGGTCGACCCAGTCGGCCTAGTCCCCCTCACGCGTGCGTCTCCCCCCTGGGCCATGGGCCTCTTGGGCTGTGTCGGCCTGCCAATGCGGCCCGACCAGTTTTCTGTTTATGATTTTCTTTTAATTTCAGTTTTCGGATTTCCTTTTTATAATCCAAAAATTCCAAGAAAATCCAGAATAATCCCGAAAAATCCCAAAATAGCCAAAATATACTATCTTGACCGTTTCAAGCCGCTGAGTCCAAATACGGCCTCCGTTTCGCCAGTTGAAGTCCCCAAAATTTCAAAAATACCCAAATTGCCTTCAAACCCTCCTCCGGCCCGTTTTTTCGTTCCGTTTTCATTTTCGTGTCCATTTTTGTTTTTCATTTACTTCTCGTTTTCCACGCTAGATCCAATATTCGCGCAGCAGCTGGAGCCCGAGCAAATCCAGGAGCTGAAGCAAGACCCGAGCGGAGATGTGTACGACTACGACCTAGCCGATCCCGTCGCGCAGCAAGGCAAGCCGCATGTCCTTGATCATATTGAACCCAGTTATTTATGATATTGTAGTATTTAATTTCTATCGTATTACTTTAATTTTATGTTAAAATACTGAAAATCGATAGTTTATAATGATATGCAACTTAGCTATACCCAGTTTCGCAATTAGCCCCCTTGACATTGATGAACCCTATTACCCTTGAATAATCCTAGTCAATGATTATGAGCAACCTAGTTAATTAGTTAGTCTTATTAGTATCACTGAAAATCTTTAAATGGGAAATGAAGGTGTGACGAGCAGATGGCTCAGAGTATTTAAAAGTGTTCTACGGTCAGGGGGGTAGTATTAGACTAACCACGAGGTGGATGAGAGTCCGATCCCTGACCGATGACATAAACCATGTGTGGTTTAGTGGCTGGTACGCGTAGGTACCAGATAGATTGTGGATGTTGCAAGGCTTTGTCTTTAGCAACATAAGGTTAAACCCTCTTGAGCAAAGTAAATAACTTAGATTTTTTCTCAACCACAAGTTGGGGACCGGTCAGTTCAGTTGAACCGTTTCCCAACATAGCTCAGTACATTGTTCATCGTTAGGGAATACCTACATGCTTGGTGGTACCATTCTCAGAAGGAGAATGGGGAGCAGTCATTCCCAACAGAAATGAGGCGTCATTCGTCGGTTCTCACAATGATAGGTTACTCACTCAGTATTGGAACTCGACTCTTGCGTTGGCCAGTGGGGTCCCAAGAACAGTGGGTCCGAGTACCTATCGGGTAGGAGCTACCATGGGGATGTTCAATCAAAAAGCTGTGATGGTCTCGGCCCGACCGCATGCATTTAAGTTGCATGTAATCCGGCGGCATTAACGGCCGTAGATATCTTGTGGGTAAAGCTGAGCAGCTCTGCAGAGTTAAAATAAATAGTATTCGAATACAACATGCTTCCGGTCAATGAAGCTAAGTTTGAATTGGGGTGACTCCCGTAACCTAACTTAAGTAGTTCTTGATGAATTTGAGAATGTGGCTTAATTATGGTAACTTTGTGAACCCTCATTTTTACTATTATTTATGGATTGTGTTTCAAATATAAAATGATATTACAAATGAAATTGCATCCACAATACTTAAACCTTTATGCCAATCCAATTGTTAATCCCTTGCATGTAGTATCCTGCATTTCCTGTGCGACTTGGTAAGTACGGTTGTGTACTCATCCTTGCTTAACCCAACTCCTTTCGAGAGGTCCAAGAAGCTGGAGTTTATCAAGAAATCGTAGATAGCAAATTGGTTTGGTTTTAAGGTCTTAGTCTTTTGCTCAGGCCTGCCTGTGCGGTGTTTTGGGTGTAATCTATTCGGGGCCCAGATGCGCTTCCTTTTGTAAGAAACTTGGCTGCTAGGTCTTATATTCTATAAAAGCAGTTGAATTCATCTCTTGCCTGGCAATGTATACTTGGTTCCCAATAGATAATCTTTCTGGGTAGCTTTTGAGGTATTTAAACGTGCCACCTGAAAAGACGGTCCGTTACATACTCCGCCAAAACAGTTTACAATATTCAATTCTTCGGCTCCGTATTTAATCACAAATATAACTTCATTTGGCACGCAAGTGCGGAGGGAAGATGCAAGTTCTTTGCGTGGTACTTTTCTGATGACAGAATCCTTACAGCTGACAAACTAGCATACAGGGGATGGCCACATAGTTCTTTTTGTGCATTATGAGTAGGGCTGGAAAAAAAGCTCGTTGAACTGGCTCGGTGGCTCGTTTCAAAATTGCTCTGATTACATTCATTTTTCTTTTAAAATAAAAATTAGTTGATTTGGAACCAGAGTCAACTTCGGCTCGGCTCGTTAGGCTCGGCTCGTTAAGCTCGGTTCGAAGTTGGGTCTCAAACAATACAGGAGACTATAATAAATAAGAATAAATCAGTGTCGAAGAAAGCTCGAAAAAAAGTTCAACTGGCTCGTTATCCACCCCTAATTATGAGGGTTAGAGTCCGAAACGGCAACCCATCTCCTCTTACTTTGCCCTTTTGCAAAGCAGACTTGGAGGATGGTGTTTCGTTCGTTACACATCTCACAACGCCCCGGAGAGTACTTTAGTTGATCAGGGGGTTTTCCTTGGTGGAGGTTAGTCCGCTCTACAGCTGATAAGCAACGTCGCAACGAAGTGAATTGGGATCCTAATGTACGTCACGTGGAATCTTTGGAAAGAAAAAAATAATAGGACTTTTAGCAGTTCGTATGTATCGATGCAGGTGGTGGCTAATACGATTAATTGTTCAAGACGTTGTTCACAATCGGAAAAAAGCTTTCGCAGAAATAAGCGACGAGTTTCCGGCGGTCAGGGACCGGCTGTGACGGACCGCCTTTTTAGGGGCAGTGCGAAACTCACAACAGTTACCCAGGAAGACTAACTGTTGGAAAACAAGAGTAAAATCACCTGGCCAAAAGCCAATTCAACACTTTTTATTCAATATAGTTGGTCTAACGACCGGTTTTACAGGAGAAGCATCCAAGCTTCTAGACTTACACTACCAAAAGAGAGAAACCACAGGCAGGGCCTGAGCGAAGACAAAGACCTAGAACCAGACTAAATCGCCATCTACGATCTCCTGGTAGGCTCCAGCATCTTCGAACTCTGAAAGGGCGGGGGTTTGCAAGGGTGAGTACAGAGTACTCAACAAGTCGTACGGAACCACTGAATACTATATGCAGGGGTAATCAAGGGATGGCAGTAGGGTTAAGTATCTGGATGCAGTTTTATTTCGTAATTCATTTTACATTTGAAGCACAAATAAATAAATAAGTAATTTGAATTTCACAAGATTAACAACACTTAACCAATTCATTCACAATTATCAATACAGTAACTTGAGCTTAGTTACGGGTTTCAACCCCGATTCCAACTTAACTTCATTAACCGGAAGTACGGCGTAACCGATTACAATTAAGATTAACTCTGCAGAGCGGCTCAGCTTTACCCACAAGATATCTATAACCTTTATGCCAATCTCGAGTTTTCATGCAACTTAAATGCATGTGGCCCAGTTTAGATTATCACAGCATTTCGTTTAATCATTCCTGTCCTTTAGTTGTTTACCGATAGTACCGCTACCTTGGACTCGGGGTCCCCATTAGCGTCACTGGTTGTGAGAACCAAGAATGTCACTCTGGACCATTCCGTCCCACCCTCCGGTCCATTTCCTGCCGGAAGGCCTGGTCCCCATTCTCTCAGGAGAATGGTAGCCACCAAGACAGTCAATTATTATCTCGGGAATGACTAACTTATCGAGCCATGCTCTGATCTGGTCACCGACCAGTCCGACCTGTGGTTGAGCGGGAACTAAGTTATTTACTTTGCTCAAGGGGATTATTAATCTTATACTTTTGCCAAAGACCAAGCCTTCATTCACAAACCCATTCAGATTACTCGCATGACCGCCACTGCACTCAAACAAGGCACTAATCACCAGCCGGGGATCGGAATCTCATCCACACCGGGATTAATCCGATACTGTCCCCCTGATTGCAGCACTTTTATAAACAATCCGAATCGGAGATTCGGCAGCATTTTCTTAAAATCCAGGTTTTGAACTAACCTAACAGTATTATCTAACCTATTCATGGCAATAGGCAGTTAACTAGGGTTCCAAAGGATTAACAGGGTTCAATCATTTCAAGGAGGTTCAATGAGCAATTTGGCATTACCTAATTATCATGTCATTCTAAAATACTGGATTTCATTAAGTCAAATACAGTAAAATAATGCGGTATAAAATAAGTACTATTATAACATGGCATGATAGGATCAACATGATCAAAGGGTGTACGGCTTGCCTTGCGCGGCAGCTGGATCGGATGAGTCGTCGAGGAAGTAGTCGTACTGTGCTCCCGTCTGGTCCGACGTCTGCGCTCGAGAGCGCTCGACTCCAGGGACTGCTCCGGCTCCACTGGCGTCTCAACGGTCGAATCTAACTCGAGAAGACAACCAACATAAATAAACGACAAAACAATAACCGGAAAAAGAAAACGGAAACTGAAACGGAAAACCGGAACCGAGTCGGAAGAGAACGGGGCAAAACTGGGATTTTGGGAATTTTCTGAGTTTCGGATTTGGGAACGGACAGCATTTCTGGACTCAGGGGATCGAAATGGTTCGGGAAAAGTATTTGGTGGGGCTCTGGGATTTTCCGGGATTTTTCTGGATTTTTCGGGCTATTTTTGGAATTAAAACGAATTTTCGGAATTAATTAATTAATTAAAACCGAAAAATTGGTTTTACTGCTCGTTGAACCGGTCAAGCTGGCGTGAATTGGGCCGAGGCTCACGGCGCGGCGGCTGAGCCGGTCGGCCGCCAAAGACGGCGTGGCGAGGGCGGGGCCACGGCAAAGTGGCGAGGCGAGGCCGACGAGCGGGCCCGCTGCCACCGGGCACGGCGTGGGAGGGTTAGGCAACAGGAAGGGCGAGCGGCGGGGCTAACCCAAGAAGAACGCGACGGCGGGCCGAGCCGAACGGCAAGGGAAGGGGAGGGAGAGGGGAGCTCACCACGAGAGGAGGGGAGCGGGGCGAATGGAAACGGAGGGGAGACGGGGGCTTTTATAGCCAAGGGGCGCAAGCGACGGGCGTGAGCGGCACAGGCAGCAAGGCGCGGCGGCGGGCGACGGGCGGCGCGGGCGACAAGGCGGCGGCGAAGCGGTCGGCGCAAATAAGACGGCGCGGGCGGCGCGAGCGCATCGCGAGGCAGGCGCCAAGACGGAGCGTGCCGCCACGAGGCGAGGCGGCGGCGGCTGGCCGGGCGACGGCCGAGGAGCGGCGGCGGCAAAGCCACGGAGGCGACGAGGCTGGGCCGGCAGCAGGCCAGCTAGGCCGGGAACGGGAGCGGGCCAACGGGCCGAAGGAAGCAGGCCGGCGGCCCAAGAAGAAGAGGATTCGGCCCACTGAGGTTTGAATCCCAAACTCGAATTCCAAACTCCAAATCCAAATTCAAACGCAAAGCAATTCAAATTCATTTTGAAATTTGAGGTTGTTTCACCGGCTTTCGACCGTCCTTCATTCTCGCCCTCTCACGCAGGCAACTAAACGGCCTCCTTGCTGGTTGTACCTTCCTGCTTTTGTATTGTTTTCTTTCTCTTCTCTTCTTCCTGTCTGTAACCGAGTTGCCGGGCTTTGTTTTTCCTACCCTGCTGGTCTTGCGTCCAGCGGAATTATCCGGGACTAGTAGCTTTGGCTTGCTTCTCTTAATGCATGTGGCAGAACTCCTGCCGTTTCATTCAGAAAAGAAAGAAAGAAAGAATACTGAACAGTTGAATAACGTGATCTTTGTTGTGTATTGAACTGCAACATTCAGAAATACTGAATACCATGCCTTCTGAATTTTACATTGCTGTACTTGTCTGCAGTGAAAGATACATTTGTTGGCACATAAATTTACGCGAAATCCATGCATATAAATCCAAAATTTACAAGGCAAGCGTGCATTGCAGCAGCCAGAGCGCACGACTCCGAATCTGGCCAATTTGTAGCTGGCTAGCTGTGCTTCTGTGGTTGCAGAAGGACTTGTGCTCGGCTGTAATTGCCAAACAACTGCTGCTGCTGCCGCCGCCGACTGTGCAGACTGGAACAAATGGGCCATTAGGGGAGTATCATTATCATATTAGCAAATGGCAATGCAGGAGCTTTACAATATCCTGTAACACCACGTGAGGCAGATACAAGCACTGTTAGCACGGAGGAAACAATCCAGGTCGCTGCCCGTCAATGTCACCATCATCGGGAGCTCATGACAGTTAGATCTTAGCATAAGTTGCAGCTGATATCATGAGGTTTCGCAAGAAACCAACTCATGTTTATGGGGAACTGAAACTGTAAAATTGTCCTTGGTTGAGTACGTCTATATCATTGGATTGGCAGTATGATATCTGTCAAGATGTTTTTGTAGATGAATTGAAGATAATCATGAGATATTACAAGTGCCAATCATGAGGGCGCCACTAATCTGAACGGAAATTTCACATGGACGGCACTGTTTGCTGCTGAATTGCTGATGCCCAATTAGTGATCGCAGAAAGGTCGTATCGTATATATATGCGTGGGGTAGGATCACATGGTGGAGCATGTGAAGCGATTCCATGTGCAAGTGCAGTGACGACTGACGAGGCAGATGTAGTAGAACTGGGTGCGCAATCGGCGTGGATACAGATGAATGTCAATTATTCTGTATCTTAATTCACTTTTTTTTCGGAATCGGAGTCAAACACAGATAATGCTGAACACAAATACAAATACAGATTATCTTGGTCACGAATATAGAACGAATACATGCCAATCCGAATACGGATAGTCTCGATCACGGATATTCAGTCACATATCATACAAAAATAGAACTCATATTTGTCACACATAAAAGAATCAATCAATTGTACTACATGTTTGAAATGCAACTCATTAGGAGTTCAATAAGCCAATTTGACTACAACAATTAAACTCAAAAGTATTTTTAAAAAAAAGTTCCTTATATTCAAACATATTTGCCTAAATTGTTTGGAATTACTCTGAGATTATTTTCTATTTTTCTCAACTAATTTGGATTTTCTGTATTTTCTAAAAATAAAAAACTAATTTTAATATTGAAAAAGGCCTAGTGGGCCAATTTCTCTATCTGGCCCACTCTAGCAAGTAAGAGGATAGTCATGTACTTATGGGCCTATAGTTTCACGGGCTTGCATGTTGGGTTGATATCCGGATATCCAATATAAGTTTACCAAGTATTATCCGATTAAAATTTCGAATAGGTCTAACGGACATACTTTCATCCTAAATCTATTTACATATCTAACAAAAATTATCCGAATTCAACTCCGATATCTAAAAACACAAATATCCGATTTTATACTTTGAATAATATACGAATTTGTTGGGACGGAAGGACGCTCCGTTTGCACCCCCCACGTACAACACAACTGGTTGCAATATCCTAAATGTCCCAAAATGCGAAAAGTCGTCTTTGCAACAACGCTGAAACCACTAAAATATGGAAAACAAGAACATGCACTCAAGTATTGTATTAGGATCTGTAGATCTGGTCAACAATACTGCATGTTCTTGGCCACGGTAACAGGTTAGAGTTGGACACAGGTCGAGCCACCTGAAAAGGATCCACCATTTTCTGGCACCGTCTTAAGCAAGGTTTTTCGAGATTTGTCAAATTTTCAAATAAAAAAAAAGAGAAAAAATTTAAATTATTATAGTGATTTCAGTAAATGTAAATTTCACAAAGATTTTGGTATTTTTTTACCAGTTTTGATGTTTTTGGACCGAATTTCGCACTAATTTTTTTGTGGAGAATTGTATTACCTTTTACGAGGACCATATGAAAAATTTGCAATCAGCCAGCGATTGTACTCATAAAAACATTTGCATATTGTTAAACCAGCTGCTAAATACAGCATGCAAGCAAATTAATAAGAAACAGGGGATAAAAATCATAATCACATTACAATGACATGGCTCATGAGCAATGATAAGCAGCTGCATGTCTATGAAACTAGCATTGGATTACTCTTTAAAGTGAAAAGGACCATTCACTACTAAGAAAGTAGTGAGCCCATAGTGAGGATATGTAATTGATTTGGCTCTGCGGCAGCCGGCTTCAAAGTTTCTATGATTTATAACTTATAAATCGATTATGAATTAAAAGATTAGCTAAAGATTTTTGTTTGCTGACTTCTTTGCAAGTATAACCAGCTATCTCCTAAGTCCTAACAGTCAGTCAATCAGACAACACAGTAAGCAAACTGTCAAGTAACAGCTATATTATCTCTTGAGATCAGATATTGTAAACACTAACATTCTACAATCCTGAGTTCCTACATTGTACCAGGGATTCAAATTTCGGACCCCTCCGAGATTCAAAATCCCGAAAAATTCAAAAAAAATAATAATCAAAATTTGGATTTCTCGGCGATTTCGGGCGAGATATCGGCGATTTCAGGCAAGATTTGATAGTTTTTCTGCCGGATTTTGATTTTTTGTGCATTGTATTTGATTGGGTTTAGGATCAAGATCATCCACAAAAAAATTCAAAAAATTTTAACATGTTTTTGACCATTTTTTGGTCGGTTCAATTTGTCGGTTAGGATTTTCCAAATTTTTTAAAAATTTTCAAGATTGATCATCTTCTGAAAATTTTATGAGAATATTATGGATGTGTTAGGATCATTCACAAAAAATTTCAAAGTTTTTTAATACATAGGAACTTTTCTAGTCCATTCACATAATCACATGCACAATGTTGTATTTAAGTGAAGGGCACTGGATGGAAAGATTGTCGTAAATTTATGTCAGGAGAGGTAGTATGAAACTATGAACAATAATCTAAAACAAAGTAGAAGTCTGAAATGACTTATAATGGAGGTGGCCCTTTTCTTTATTTTGATGAAGCCCTTAGATGGCATGTTAATGAAACAAAAAAAAATAGAAATCCAGTTACTTCCATACATAAATCAATGCATGCCAGTATGCCACCGGTAAGTCCAAGGATCTGTGATGAGCTTGGAACTGGTAGAAGCCCATGAAGTCTGTAATTTGCGCAATTAAATTTCTGTTGAACATGATTGCATATCATTATTATGACTTATGACTACTGCAGCCTGATCATCATAGTTTGTTAATTATTCATATAAGTACATAACTATAGACCTTATTTCTTAACTTCAATCGGCGAGCTTTCTTTGCCTCTATGAGGTGTGTGCACCAATCCCTTTTGGTTTTTTCTATCTATTTATTTGATCAAATGCAATATGTCCTGGTGTTTGCTGTTAGAACTTACCAATGATTCTCGTAGCACTTATGTTCTTATATGTTGATTTAGCATTATAAGTCAAATTTGTATATAGGGTTGCTATATATGATAGCTCTAGAGTGTACAATTTAAATATTTAAGGATTGACTTTTTTAATACATAGGAACATATATAAAACTTTTCAAATGACTTGAAATTCATTTGTTACATTTGAAAAATCAAAAACTGGTTTTATATACGATTTTTATCACGACTTTACCACTGTTAGATTTTTTAAAAATTCCTCATGCTTGATCATCATCTCAAATTTTTGTGGGAACATAAGTGATGTCTGAGGACCATCCAAAAAAGTTTTCAAAATTTTTTGACATGTTTTAGACCATTTTTCGGACGGTTCAATGTGGACCGAGATCTCGGTATCGACCGAGATCTAGAATTTCCCGATTGAAAAAAAAAAGTGGATTTGAAATTTGGTTTTTACATTTCGCCCGGATTTTGCACGAAATTTCCAAATCTCACCGAGATTTCGGATTTCGACCACCTCCGAGATTTTCCAAAAACGAGAATTGTAACCTCGTATGAGACCAAGATCATTAATTTCTGGGAAAAGGTGAGAGATGCGAGGCTTACCAAGTGGCTATAGGATGACCTTGGCGCCGATGTAAAAAAAACAAAGACAGCACTTCTAATCTCAAGAGACCATTTTACATTCAAACAGATAGAAAATGTAGATAAATATTTATACGATTTTTTTTCTAGCCTCTAGAGACCACTTCACATAAGGTTAAAAATCAAAATCACCAAGATTTAGTTAATTTCACGAAATTTCAGTGATTTCAACCTAAGTTTCAGTTTAGGGCTCCTCAGAAATGCTAGATTTAAAATTTAGTTTTTGAATTTCGACCAACATTCTGAAATCTCACTGAAATTTTAGATTTCAGCCGCCCGAGATGTGATCCAAAAATAAAATTTGAACCCTTGGTCTTAAACCTAGTTACTTTCAATGATGGGCACCATAAGATCAGCTCAACTCCCCGATTCAAACATGATTAGCAACAACAAATCAAACAGAATCAGCTTAAAAGCTCAATGAACCCATGTTATTACAGAAAACGAGTTTCAGAGAAGTACAAAATCACAACAGTCGAAATGATGTTTAACCGAGATATGATATGCATTCAAACAGAACATAGACCACGGCAATCCAGATCACCATTTTCTAACAAGATCATCATGGGGAGGGGGCGGCAAAAACGGGTGAGCACAATGGCATTTGTTCCGCGGCCACGAGCGGCAGTACAAGATTTTCACTTTTGTGAATGCAAAGCACGGTACTAACTACCAACTTGCTTTCCTCTTGTTTTATTTTTGACACTTTAGATTCTTGACGGTGTCTATTGAAGAGGGCCCCATACAGAAATCCATCGTTTGCTCAACGGCAGACAAGATTTCCCCCCCAGTGTACCTCACATGGGTCGGAAACAGGCTTTCACGACAGGCTTACGGGATATAAAACCAAGAGAAGGGCTTTGACAGAAATCTCCCCATAAGAACCAAACACTGCCAGGTTTGGCGACAATGTAATCCTACCCCTCGGTCTCCCCCTCCTTCGGATTGTGGAAGCCTTCAATCTTATGTGCAATATCATCTACCCCAACATTCGGTTTGCCATTAGCATTGAGAGCCTCATTGTCTTCAGAGCTGGCTGTGTTCAACTGCCAGACCCGGATGGTGCCATCTTCTGATCCCGATGCATATGATTCACCACCAGGTGCAAACCGGACACAATGGACTGGACCATGATGCCCTTTGTTACAGACTGCACATCGCAAAACAGCATCAGTTCTATTGGGGCAGGACGTGCTATGGAATAAAAGCCTAAAAATATCACATTCTATTTCCCATAAAAATACCCAAGCTGCAAGCAGAGCAACTTGAGTGAGCAACGTTCTTACAAGGTTAGGACTGAAACACAACTAATGCATAGCTACATGATAAGAACAAATATGACAACACCATATAATAGTAAATATGGAAAGATTTATTTCAGTATCCAATATGCATTTATAAAGCAAAAAATAGAAAATATTATTTGATCACCAATGACTCAGCCCTCATGATGAGCCAATTCCTGCAAAAGCAGAAAAAAAAAACTGTCCACAACATAAATCCTTTTTTGGACTTGCTTAAATGTGCAAGCAGGACGACCCAAGTTCCGAACGGATTTCAGCTACGGAGTATTAATTGCACTTGAGAGTTGAGACTTATGACCACTGTTGAAGCTATGTCACCAGAACATTTCTAAATTCTCTACTGGTCACAATAGTCAAAGCTAAACATACATATAGTGCTAACATTCATGTTTTGGAAATGCAAAACTGCACTGCAAGCTGCAGGGACCAATGAATGATTTAAATATTATAACAGACTTACTTATTTCTTCACCAGTGAAGAAATCAAATACATGAACCCACAAATCTTCTCCTCCAGCGATAAATTTGCTCCCAAACTTCGGTTCAAGTGAAGCTGATTCCACAGTGCATGGCATATCATAGCTTTTAACAAGCCCGAAGCTGCAGAATAACCAGCAAAAAAAATTGTTGGAGGAATTGATCAATTCATAAGACGCAGAACAGTGGTCGTAGAAAAAACTTACTGATTCGCATCCCAAAATTTAACGCTTGAGCCATCAGCTGTTGTGATGAACCTGCCATCCCGACTTACTTCTGCACTAGTGACAGGTGCCTTAGTTTCAAGAGTTTGGACAATTTTTCTACTCCTCACATCCCATAACCTGTGCAGTACCATAGCAATTAATCAAGAGGAACAAGACTGCAATAAACTTGGATAGACAAGCATTAGCTATTTTTCATATTAAATTAAGGCATTCTTTCAGACACACCTTACTCCACCCATATCAGAGCAGGAACTTAGTATAGTTTTGTCACTATGAAGCCATGCAACAGTTCGCACAGAACCAGGTGTTTTGTCAAGTTCTCCTGGAGCTGCATCTGGACGATTCATATCATACATACGCAAAATCTTTTCCACACCTCCAGTGAGCAATAGATGGGTATCCTGCCGTGTCATTGACGTTTCCAATTGTATTAAAGCATACAAAATGGTCCAGATTTTAGAACAGATAAAATAACAAGCAGCTAAACTATAACAGTGGCATAGACATGAACTTAGTTAAGAAAGTGATTCAATATTGTTCAGTAAGATGTGACCATGGATATAAATCAACCACACCACATGGCCAATATACTTCTTTTAAGACGGTCAATATTTTATGGCAGTCATAGGAAGGTTGAGTAGGCATTAGTTTAACAGACCAGAAAGTCTGGAAAAAAACATTCGAAAGAGGGAAACGAGATACAGCACACCTCGTCTTAAGGGCGGATAAAAAAACTCCATGAGAACTAGCAATCATGGCTCAAATATAGATGCCACAAGAAGAAACAGGGCAATTAAGTTTCAACAAGCAATACCTCAGAAAAGGCACAAGCACGGACTATATGCTTGTGTTCGAATGAATGTAGCTCATCGCCTGTTAGTGCATCCCATACTTTGCTGAAAAAAAGTCAACATAACAATCAAAAAAGCAGACTAAACTCAGTAATGAACATAGCAACTTCTTTCGGAATTAACGTTAGAGGACTACAACCTTTGCTGGCTAACAAACTTTATTACAAAAAAAACATGTTATTTATCTGCACATGGTTGCAACAGACCCTACAAAATACAGTCCATACAATATATTGTGAGACCCTCGCTTTTATGATACAGTGCATCACAAAAGAAAGGTTCTATATATGCATTCTGTGCTAGTCCCGAGATAAATAGCCAACACACATATACATTTATCAGCGGAAGCAGTTCTTCCATAAAATTATAACAAGCCAAAAGTTAACATAGTGAATACAATTTTATCTTATCGTATACCTAACTACCCATTTTTCACAGGTAACTGACAAGGTAAAACTTCTAGATAAAAGCATTGTCGTTATCCTCGTATTCTGCGTCAAAACACGTATTTTGGGATAATCTATTTCTTCACCTAAAACAACGTTAATAGCAAAGTTGAGTACATTGCGTACTCAACAAGACTTGAAGTGTTTGCAAATCCTAATTGCATGTAAGCTGATACAAAAGAGGCTACTACAATTATTTGTATAAAACTGAATTAAATGTAAATTCTAAAAAGTGAATTGAAAACATAACTTGTAAAGAAATTTGACAAGTAAAATAATAAGCATAAATAACAACATAAATCAAATGATTATAAGTATTATCACATCATTTTTCTAGACAACACATGGCATAACAGCTGAAATCAACCTTACTAATACATGACAAAGCATTGAATCATCTATAGGGTAAATTTCTCCAAATTTTCCAATTCCATTTCGTTTTATGAAAATCTCAAAATTCTAACTATGTGATGACTTTACCAAGTGCTCATAATCGCGAGCGCGGCTAATCGATTAATTTTAACTCTGCAGTGGTATACAGCTTTACCCACATAGAATGATTATCTATTTTTGCAATGTATAACACACTTCCTTTAGTGTGTCGCTGAGAAATCATATATAACTTTTACATTACTTAATTATAACTTTGCACTAGTCCAGTACCGACAAACCCTTACTATGGCAGCAAAAGATATTTATACACTAAGTACGACGAACGGTCACATCCCGACGTCCCACTTCTCCCCATAGTAAGGCGTATAATGTTGCATTGGTATGTGTTTAACCTACACCTCTGTGTGGGCACCCCTATGAGCAATCCAACTGAAAACAGCCCATGCTACTACAACCTTCCGATGTGCAAAGCCAGTTTTAACTTTTAAGTAACTTATTTAGTTATAGCCGTCCTATACCAGCCCTTGTGGTTGTATAATTATCTTGGCATGAAAAAACATCATAGTTCGGTCCTTATATTGACTCGGGTGACAAATCTCTCTCTATCTACGTGCAAGTCACATACACAATCAGTTATTGCCAATATTCACCAATGTCGAAATCATAGTTTTATTTTCATTTTTATTAACATACCGTTGATCATACTAATCCAACATGTCCATGTCCAAAATTCATGATTATCATGTTTAATATTCAAGTTCTTTGTGAGCAGTATATCCATTTGTCTATTGTTCCCATTCTAAAGCATAACTAAGCATATGCAGTATCAAACGAATACACCCATTACATATTTTTATATGTGATTCCATTGTCTAAGGTTATCAACGGTTCACATAGCAAAATTAATTAAGGAGATCCCATTATGAATGTTTTAACTACCACATCCCACAATATAGCAATTTTTGAACATACAACACGTATGAAAACATTCATTAAAATATTTCTGAAAACTGGAATCAATATGTTCAAGGGGGTGCTTGCCTTGCTGTTCGTTGTCGTTAAGTTCTAACTCAGGTTTGTCAACAACAGTGTTTGTATCGTCAGGTTCTATTCGTCGTACGTAGATACATAGCAAATAACAAACTCCAATAAGGCAAAAAGAATACGGATAGAAAATATCAAATAACAAATTACTACATTAAGCAAGTAGGGTTTAGGGTTAGGGTTCTACGATTTCATGTGCATGTATTTATGTTGATCTTTTAATCTTTATCTTAAGGTTAGCCGTTCTGGGTTAGGCTACAGCACTACTACTTGTTCTTTATGAGTTGTTTATTTTCATTTTACGAATTCAAGATGCTAAAATTTTGTATGTTTGTATGCATTATATCAAATTCAAGACACTAAGATTATCTAGATAAATAATAAGTTATTATGTTATCAGTTGAATTAACATGTAAACCTAACATGCATCCTTAAGTATTTCAGCTTAAACAAGTAATTTCCTGTTTTAAGAACATATAGAGAGTGATTGCATTAAATTTTAAAGCTCTTACATCTAAATTATACACACATGACACTAGTACTTAGAAACTAATTCCACATTAGAAAATGACTTAAATCAAGTAGAAATTTAGATAATTTTACAGATTTGAGTTGTTCATATTCTCAGGTTTCTAATGAAATTAGTTTCATTTTATTTGGAGTTCATTTGCTCAAATTCTACATGTAGCATGTTTTAAACTTACTTTAAATTCAAATTTTAATTTTAAACAAAAGTCACATACAAAATATTTTTGCATATTCAGAAACTAGAGGATTAAACATGAATTTAGAAATTTGTTCACTGAATTTGGATTTAAAATGCGAAAATTATGAAGGTTTGAATTCTAGATTTACTGAAATATTCCAAAAAAGGGAAACTACGCTTTCTAACTAGGAATGCACACTTTCTATTTTCAGCAAGTTTTTCAATTCAAGCCATGCTAACAGGTGGATCCAACATGCAGTGGCTGTGTGCGCACGTGTGGATGACATCGATGGCCCACGGGTCTGCGAGAGGACAACAGGGGAGAGGCGGCGCGGCTCACCGGCGGCTGCGAGGGGTGGAGTCCGACGGCCAAGGCTAGCATCAGCTGGAGGAGGTGGTGGCGGTGAAGGGTCAACGGTCGATATTGGTCGGCGGTGGGCCGGTGGCCAGAAGTGGGTTGGCGTCGAGCTTGGCCGAAGCCGACCCAGGACGAAGCTCGTCGACTTCGGCCGTGGCGGAACTCCCCGGCGGATTGATGGCCTAAACCGAGGAACGAAACAACATTAGTAACTAGTATGGAGCATTCCACCGAAGGAATTGAAGCGAAGTTCTTTGGTGGAGAGAATTGCTCGCGATGAAACTCCACGGCGGCGATGCAACTGAGGAAGAAGAGAGCAATTCGTGTGGAGCAAGGGCAACAGGAGGGATCTAGTGAGGTGAGAAGGTATGGAGACAATGCGACAGAATTTATAGCCATGTTGAGTTGGTTTGGCCGGAGAGGAGCTAAAGCAGAGCGACGCATGGAGGGCTTCGACGGCGGGATAAAGAGCAAGGTCATCGGGATTTGGTATTGGATATCGGCGAGTTCAGGTGGTGTCAGAGCTAAGATGGGAGACCTTGGTTGTAGGGACCCTGAAATTCAATTAAGCAAATAGAATCATTAAGCACGTGCTCAACAAAATAATGAGCATTTTTGCATGGTAACAAAAATATCTCACGGTAACTCAGTAAAAGAGCAAAGGTAGAAAGTAATTGTGACCATCATCACTTGGATGAGACCAGCCAGCCAGCCCCAAATACATTCCCCTTCCACTTCCTTCAGTCAAGGCAGCAAGCAGCTAGGAAGCACCAATACCTCTCAAAATCCACGTACCCGTATCCGATACGTATCGGATACTCCCCGATATGTATCCTGCACGTATCGCTTAATTTCTTATTTTTCAAAAAAAGAAAAATCCGATACTTCTCGGATACTTCTAGGATACTTTTCAGATACCTGGTCACTAAATAAAAGCCTTCTAAGGTACTCAACCCTAACATTCCCCGCACTGGTCTCCGGAGCCCCTAGACACCCGCTCCCGATCGGGAAGTGCGGCGACCGCCAGTCCGTCACATCCACCGCTAGTGCCGCCGCCGGATGCCAACGCCAGTCCGTCACATCCACCGCTAGTGCCGCCGCCGGATGCCAACGCCGGTCCGTCACTCTTCCCCCGATTCGATGCCGACCCGACGTCGCCCTCCCCGCAGCAGACGTCGACCCCCCGACGCCAACCCCCAACCTTGGCATAGCTCAGCAAGCTCACTCCGACCTCGGAGGCCGACGCGGACCCCCCGATCCGCCATCACCGACCCCGCCACGCCGACGCAGACCCCCCGCCAATGCCCTCGCAGTCTTGGCCGACGCCGAGACCACTTAACGCCTCCTCGCAGCGCGGTAGCGCCTCGGCCACCAGCTCTCCCAATAAGATTGTTCTTAGTTCTTAATGCATCAAGGTGGTGGAGTTGATGGCATCTGGTGGTGGAATTGGAAGCTCGAGTGGGTCAACTAGTACTGGCACTAGTGCTGCCTGTCCTGCACCAACTAGTGGAGCCGCCATGGCAAGTAACATCCTGGCTGCTGCCTGTGGCTTATAAGGCAAACAACCATCAACCATGAGGGATAACTAGAGAAGAAAGTACTTGGCTACATCAATATTAAGGTATTCTCAGTTTCTCATTTCCTTACAAGAATTCATTAATTTTCTGTTTTTCTATTTCTATTATATGTATATGTATATGTATTTGTATATGTATGTATGTGTATGTATATGTATATGTATGTGTGTGTACACGTATCGCCGTATCAGTGTTTTTGAGAAAATGTTGTATCGTGGTATCGCGTATCCGATACGCATCAGGGTATCCGGGCAACCTATCTTCAGACAACGACGAGAAACAATTAATTCGCTTGTCATTTCATTTTAGAACTTGTTGAAATTTTTTATATAAAGTTATGTGAGGGTTGTCTACTTATGGTAAAAATTTGGAGTGAAAAACTTTAGGAAATTATTTTATAAAAATCTGACAAGTGGGCCTACACATATTTTCATTTTCTATAAATATTTTATTTGAGTCTAAATTAAATTAAAAAATTTTGATAATTTTTGTACAGGTTTGTTATCAGCTTGGAAATCTTGTGTAAAAATTTCAAATTTGTTTATTGAGTATTTATTTTCTAATAAATCTTTCAATGCATTTCTCATATTTTCAATTCTCGAATTTTTACAGGCAGTAAAAGTATTAATTTTTGAGCTTTTTATCACAGGTAGACATTTATGTGAGGAGTGTTTGGTAAATTCCTTAGCTTCAGATAAGGTTCGAATCATTTTATATAAACATGTCATGTCTGCTGTTGTGATAAAAAGTTTATTGTTTTTAGATTATTATCCTTAATTAAATGCTTTCACATTCATTTTGACTGTAGTAAAAGTAATTCCAAAGCAAATTTACTTTTGTGTAAATTTTTATTACCATTTTAATTTTACTATATTACTTTTCATCTTTTACCACTTTACATATTGGCTTTTCTTTTTAGGATAAATTCCAAAAATAAAATACAAAAATCACAAATTCAGATTTTAAGCACATTCATATTTTCAAGATACACATTTTATTTCTTACTACTTTTTAGGATGTTACCAAGCCCTAGTGTTGCAGCTTGCATATTTGCAAAGCACCTACATCCAGAGCAATCTAAGAGAACTGTCAGCCTAAGACCGCATGGACTGGTTTATGTACAATTGCATACCTATGGATGTACCCTAGTTTCTGAACTGATTTGAGTACAACTACCTACTTCTGGATGAACCGTAATTCCTGAACTCCTCTATAGACTAATGTCAGGCACTAGATCAGATCAAAATTATGCATTTTTTCACTCTTTATATCTCTGTACGAAAAAAAGGAACTTGATACCTCAAATACTCCTTTAAGCACAAATTGATGTCATTGGAATAGTACTCTGCGAATTGCAGGTTGCTAAACTACATATCTACAAATGAAAGCAGCCCATTTATCTTCAGAATTTCCACAGGTTCTAACTAATTTTTATGTTCAATCGTCAATGTATTGGTTTATGATTTTATCATGTGTTGCAACCAACAGCGGATACAGCCAACAAAATCAACCAATTATGTGCAGTTAGGTTTGTTTAATTGTATACTTAAATCTGCTTAAATCACTTTGCAAAACTACAAAACTGAAACTTGTAACTCGGTTTGAAACATACTGCAGACACAACCCAATGCTGCACTAAAACAATGCTATTAAATTTGCTTGTGATTTAAATCGCAATCACAAGAAAGAGATCCAGAAGTTAGCAGAAAAATCAAATGCAGTTTTACTCAGTTCAGTGCTCTTTTCCAGGTCAACGTGGTTATGCCAAACTATGTCAGTATAATGATTAAGTAACATTAAGAATAGGTGTAATGAACAAGGATTATGTTTAATTTAACGATCATGAATGTACTATGATAACAATTTTGTGCTCAAATTATGCCTTGTAACAGATTCCTTTCTCCATGGCAAATCTAACTAGGTACCATGAACAATTAGATCTGAACCACAAGATGAATTATAATTCATGTATCAGTAGCACGTGTCTCCTGAAGCAAATATAGATAAAGTCCATCAGATAAGCATCAATTGATATAGTAATGCAGGCATATTCCATTTTGTAAAACAAAAATGAAATAAACACCAATGAAATTTCATGGGACTAATATCTTACGCCGAAAAATCAGCAGAACCAGTGGCAGCACGCAGAGCATTTGTGTCTAGACAACAGCTCCAAACAGCACCTTTATGACCTTGAAAAGTCCCAATCCAATCTCCAGTCTCACCATTTCGAATCATTGGATTTGAGTCTGCAGACCAAAGCACACAATATTACTGTTGAGCAATAGACAGCAATCCAAAAAGACAGGAACAACTCTCCAATGCGTTGCAAAGTGAAGGTTACTGAAGTGCTAACTATATTTAATACTCTTTACAGTTTACACGTTACACCAATCCTATGCCAGGATGTGCACCATTCTCCGGTATTTGTACTATGTTCTCAAGTAAAAGTGAGGTCACCAAGTTAGTAAGTGACTAATAGAATAGATACTGTATTGTTTCAACGCTCAGTATTATAATGCTTACAACATAGAAGAATGTATCAGAAGCTGACTGTTATAGATTCAATTAAGGCATCTTTTAGGATCGTTCATCGAATGATTCCAACACTTATTATAAAGATTTCCTCATGGGGATGTAAATCCAGAACATACACTGCAGTTGTAAATCTAGAGCATCCATGCTAATAAACAAGGATGGCCTCTAATAGCCCAAAAATGCAATTGTAACGGGTGAAGGAACCCATATTAGTATATTTATCCTGTTTTAAACTATGGATACAATCATACCAATAAAGTTTTTTGTCGATATTCAACTACGATTAACTTCCATCCCTAGAAACGGCAGCTCGGTAGTGTTCAAAACATGAAACAAAGAAAGGCTGATTTATATGAGCAGTCATTTAACGACCTACATCCGAATAAGTATAAAGTTAACTACTTTCTGCAAATATCCAGAAAATCCAGGAACAGTTCGATTCCGTGCAACATAAGAAAGAAACATTGATGAGGTAGGTAACCCTGCCTAATTTTTAGAAATTTGCAACTAGCTTCCAAGATAGGAATAGACACGTGAAAAAAAACTTGCACAATACAAATCAAAGCGTTGATATACGGCTGTGACCATGTATAGATTCACTAACAATGTATCCTTACAACATTCGGGCACACAAAAAAAACGAGACACGTCATATGAACAATTTACAATTACTGTGACACCCTTCGAATCTTACCAATATAGCATAAACTCAGCTAGACTGCATCATGCAAAATAGCAACAACAGGTACGTTAAATAGTATGTTGAGGTATAAATTGTTGACAATTCCGCGCTACCATTCCACTCTTCACACCTCAGATATCACAAGTTCACATGATTGCGGATTGCAGTTGTCATACTACTTATCACCATAGAAATTGCACAACCTAGATTGATAACCCACAAGTCCATAACCCACTCTAACCCAAGCAGTGCGAGGCAAATTGAACTAACCAATCACACTACACAGTTAAATTATGCAACAAGAATTACGGTACAAACTGCGCCACTGGCAATATTTAACACTGGCGTCGCGTCGCAATCCACAGCCCATCCGAACGAATCGCATCAAAAAAAAAAAAAAAGCGGATCGCTTACCCTTGCTGGCGCTGATGAGGAAGTAGCCGTCGGGCGTGACAGGGCTGTAGAACAGGTCGACGACCGGCCGCGAGTGGCCGTGGCACACCAGCGGAACCGCCACCTTCTTCTTCTCCATCTCCTCTCCTCCCTTATTCCGTTCCCTCCCTTTCGCTTCCCCCGGAAACCCCTAGCAAGTCGACTCCGGCGGTGGCCTGAATGAAATGCGGCGTCCCCCCTTGCTGAGGCCCTAACCCTAGCCCCGATCGATAAAACCACGGAAAAAATAGCAAAAATCGCACGGATCAGCGGGGGATAGGGCGATCCGAATCAGTGGGAGTTGATCTGTACAGGAATTTTTATTGGGTAGAGCAATGGGGTGGGCGGGATGGGATGGCGCCGGCCGGCCTAGAGCGGGGAAGCGGAAAGGGGAAAGGAAGGCGGAAGGAGGTAATCATTATATAAGGAGCCGAAGCGGCACACGTCGAATCGGAAAGAGGAGACATTGCGGTACACGGGACGGGACAACGGGAGTGGGAGGGAGAGTTGTGGCTGTGGTTGGTTGGCGGCCGCTGGATCGTGGTTTGATGGTTTGGATTCGTTTTCTTTCTGTGTGCACGTCAACAAACACATATAAAGTCTTTATTAAATAATTCTCTATACAAGAATGTTCAATATATAGCAAAATCAAAAGGAGATAAATTTGGATTCGTCCACCAATAAATAGAGTCCTTCCAGATTTGGATTAAGATTCTTTCTATATCATAACACTCCCTTGGTGCGAATACCACATAATGTACATGGGCGGATTTACAGGTTATGCAGGGTGGGCCACGGCATACCCTGTATATTCGGTCCAATACCCTGTCATTATCTTATATAGTTAGTTTATGAAAGTCATAACTTTATATCCGTATATCTGATTGAGCTGATTCTTATTGGGTTAGTTTCGAAATTGAATCTAGTTTCTACAGTTAACATTTCACATCAATCCAACGGTTGGATCTTCAGAAATTATTGTTTTAGTTAACATGTGTCGGTCTATTTTTGCTGAAACCGAAGCAGTATTTTATAATTTATTTAGTGGTGTTTTGAGAATCAATAAAAATTTATTTTAGCTTCCTCGCAATCATTCACCCCCCCTCTGATTACTATATTAGTGTATATCGATCCTACATGTGATATGAGTGCAAGACTGCTAGTTGATTTATAGAGTAGAAACAAATATAATTGCTACTTTGCTAGAGACTAGAGAGTTGCTTATTGATGCATTGCTTTTTTTTATAGAGTTGTTGAATTATGAAGAGGAACAGAGACATTGCATCTCTTTTCCAAAAACATGCAGCAAAGAAGGCTGCTGCTTCTTCATCTCCTTCCATGGCTCCACCTAGAACTGTGGCGGAAGATGAACCTAAAGAGCAAAAAAGAGTAATTGAAGAAATTATGAATCCTATACCATCTTCTCCGCCTTTAGTTCCTCTTGATAATGTCTCACCACCGGCACTGGCACCCCCACCGCCCCCACCGACAGTCTATGATATCAATCGTCTTCCACATGATCCAGGTGATAGCCTGCCCATTCAAAGTTATCCTGTTAATGATCAAGATGCAATTCGAAGAACATATATTCTTAAAGGTCCATTCCAACCATATGCACATGAGGTTAATATGGAGTTGCTTTCTTGTATGTCGACCTTCAAACATACTGACTCATTTGCTTCTTTTGATGCGCAGAAAGTGCGTAGACTTGCTAAGTTCTACCCTAATGACATCATCTCAAGTACTGATTTGATAAAGCTTGAGTTACAACTTGATAACTGTATTGACGACATAATACTAGATGATAGATTCAAAGGTCTAGAGAATCTTGTTGATCTCTCAGTTAAGCTTGTTGAAACAAAGAGGCATATAGTTTATGATTTGCTTTACTTGCTTCTGAAATTGGTATTGCTTCTACTGGTGGCAATGGCAAGTGTTGAGATGGTATTTTTCTACAATAAGTTTAGTCAAAAGTAAGTTGAGAAATAAGATGTGTGATAGTCTTTTGGATGATTGTCTAGTCACATTTATTGAGCGAAATATTTTCTTCCAAGTTGATGAAAATGATATAATTAAGAGTTTCATCGCTATTAGAAGGCGAAGGCCAAACAAAAAGTAATATTGTATTATTTGAACTATTCTAGGTGCGTAAGGTTCTTTTATGCATATTTCATATTTAAAATATTCGAAGTGTTTATATTGTAATTTATACTTGTATTATCATGTTTCTAGTTATTTTATTTTATACTCGTATACCGAATTTCTCGACAACATTTGTAGTTGTTTACCGAATTGTTCATTGAATTTTACCAAATTGTATATTATAGTATTAGCTCGGCATACTCTAATTTAAAATCCTAGATCCGTCACTAATAATGTATATATCTCGCTAAACACTTCTCCGAAAACCCAATAGAAAAAAGGATGAAAAAAAGAGTACATTGCGCTCGTAATGTGTTACACCAGTTGCCTCATTAAAAACTTCCATGCGAGAAAACTTCCAAAAAAAACTCACTAAGAGAAAAAGAGTATAACTTATAGTTTTTAGGATATAAAGTAGGATCTTTAAGATCATGCAAAGGGTTATGATTCATGGTTTTACTCTCCCTCCTGAACTCTGTATATCTCTAAGTCATCTCATTTCAATGCCATTAACACATCTCTGAAAAATAGATTTTGGCAAAGACTTAATTAACAAATCTACTAGATTTTCATATGATTGAGTTTGTAATATCTTTACCTCACTATTCTTGTGGAGTTCGTGAGGAAAAAAACTTTAGGGGTATTTTGTTTTGTGATATTGCGTTTTACATAACTCATTTGCATTTGTGTAACAGAAGCAACATTATCTATATAGATAATTATGGGGTATTGATAATATTAAGACCATATTACTTCTGGATATGGCTAATCGCACGTCTCAGCCAAACACACTGACGTGATGCTATAATCTCTGAGTAGTTGGTAGAAGTAACTACCAAGATCTGCTTAAAAGTGTAAGTACAACCTCCATTAGGTTGATCCATTAAGTTGGTTTTGGTGATTAATGATAAATCCTAATATGAGACTAATGTTTAAGTAATTACTATTTTCGTCTCATCAAGGATGATTGGTGATCATTAACAAATCTACTTTTTAATGAGGCTAACATATTTATTGAGCTTATGTTTAGTAGCCTCACATTTAGATGAAAAATGGAAAACCCAAGGTATGCATTGTATAAATGTTTATTATTTTATTGCATACTTAGGATTTAAGTTGAAGTATGAATTTCTCCGTTGCTTTAACCAAAAATTGTGTATCATGTTTCCCAATCCATATATTTCATGGATGCACACATTTAGGGGGAGTTCACTGAGAGGAGCCGCCCAGATCGTCCTCGAGTTGTTGGATGAACAGTTACTCCCGTCGGATTCGGATGCTAGCAACGAATCACCGGAGGCGATCCCGATGCTAATACCCAAGCCCAAACGAGACAACTCTACGCCTTCCAACGACTCGACAACAACCCCGGTATTCCCCCGGTATGTGATCCGAAACTCGCCCAGGATCCCCACATACCGGTTCCCAATGCCATATCACAACAATTCCCACAAAGGGGCATCGAACCCAAAATCACTACCAGAGACGCAAGAACGCGGAAGCAACAAACACACCTCACGGCACACGGAAGCCCAACGAAAACAACCCACCACAGCGACCAACGAAAGGTAGACGAAATCCACAGCAGAAATAGAAGTACAGCTGTTTACAAAAGTAAAACCAACTACTCTATACTAGCAAAAGTAAAACACCTCCGAAAGTGTCATGCCCTGAACACTTCCGGGCGTACAACGACGACAGCCTCTACTCGGTGCCCCGCCCGGTCACCGACAGGCAGTAGGGGCAAAACTCGCACCCCTGCGGATCCTCACCTGCAAAACCACAAAAGCAGAAGCCTGAGTACGGAAGGTACTCGCAAGTCTTACCCGGGGGTCCATATACGACCGACTCCAAGGGATTATGCATTTGGCGGTAGCAAGGTAAACAGGCTTAGGTTAAAAGTGCGGAAATGCTGAACTTTGTTTCAATATTTGTCATCTACTCAAGTTTTTCTCAATATAGTTAGCAGTTGTAACAGCACCTACTTCTAGCAGGATATTGTAATAAACAGAATGTAAAGCAAGTCATCTCAATTAAAAATTTAGCTCAAGCCCAGCGGCGAACCACAAGTTCAAGTTGTTTACTACGCAGAAGAAGTTCAGATCAAGCTTGCTCATATCCGAGAGCGCGGCAATTCGAATCGCTTCATTAACCTGCGAGGGGAAGCATTGATCGCACGACACTTACCACATGGGCCTAGTGTCAACCCCTCCCAATCATACCCAATCAAGCGTCCTCCTGTGGCCGAAAACCTAGCACCTCGAGCAGCCCCAAGCCCGGCTTGGCGCCGAGAGTCGACCTAAGCCTCGCCCTCAACCACGTCCAACCACAGGAGATTACGGTCCATCGATTCCGTATGAGAAAAAGAGTGGCTTACCAGTACCATAATCGGGCATGCGACCAACCGGTGTACTCAATCGATTCCACTTACGGATCGGTCCTCAATCGACACAGACGGGCTACACATTTGAGTCTCCATACCCAAATGAACCAACTCCCCCGCCCGGTCCACAAGTTAACCTTTCCAAAACATTTTCCCAATTCCAAGTCCAACATAATGTAACATGTGTGTAATTATAAAAACCACAAGTGACAGAACCCTCCGTCACTTGGCCCGAACCCAACATCTAAGCATGCTAAGCGTGGACTCATTATATTACCCATATTGGCTCCAAGGAAAATATTGATCAATTATCAACAAGTGTAAGTGCAACAAATAGGGTCTAGTCCTATACCACAGTCAACTCCTAATGCAAAACGTAACTCACAATTTAACAATTTATTCTCAAAAATATATTCATACGAGGTTCAAGATGCTTAGGTGCTTGCCTTGATCTTCTGCTTGTGGGTCGACAGCGATTTGCCCCTCGGCAACTCCCTCAACCACGGCCACGTCAGTCGTCGCGGGATCGTTCTCTACACGAGGACAATGCATATTTAAAATGCATGCAATGCATATGAATGAAGTACAACTGAAAAACCCCGAAGAACGACGCAACCGGACAACTCGACTCAATTGGACAGACCAGCCTAACCCGGACAGTCCGGGTTTTCAATCCGGACAGTCCGGCTAACCCGGACATTCCGGCCACATGCGTCCGGATACTCCGGCCTGGGCGGACACTCCGGACTGGGGTCCGGACACTCCGGCCCTGGCGCATCTTGCCCAACTAACCCGAGGAATCGAGGTACCACCAGGCCCTACGGCACCATGAGGGCCCGATCTACGACTTTTCTACACGCGGTCGAGCCGGAGAAGATTCGAGCTGGCCCAACCCGCGCGAAAACGACGCTAATCTACAAAAGCTCTTGCCAACTCCAAACAACCCTTGGATCGGCGCTACCGCTACTCGATCTACCTCAATAGCACCCACATTTGCCAACCCACGATCCAAACCCAACCCTAGAACCACTACACCCAAAACCCTAGAGCTCAAGATTCAACTCCTAACCTCCCAAACCCGAACCTAAGCCCCACATTCACCATGGACGACCCTAGGACCCTAGAATCAAACCCCAAGAAGAGGACCTACCTCCAAGTGGGATGGAGGAGAGGCAATGCCGGGAGGAGGATGGAGGATGCCGGCTTGAGGAGGAGTTCCCGGGGATGGAGGAGCCGCCGGGGAGGAGCCACGGGAGGGTCACCGGCCGGTGGAAGCTCGCCGGAGAGGAGCTAGGGTGGAGGAACGAGCTCACACGGGTGGGGAACCAAATGGGGAGAAGAAATGAGGTGGGGGAGTCAAGAAACGGGACTTTTATACCAAATCCCGCGAATACCGGACACTCCGGACTCTAACCCGGAGACTCCGGGTTGGGGCCTTCGGTGGAATCAACCCGGACACTCCGGACAATTGGTCCGGACACTCCGGGTTGGGGCGCTCGGTCAGCCCAATCCGGATACTCCGGACATTTTGTCCGGACATTCCGGGTTGGATCCGGACACTCCGGATGTGGATCCGGATACTCCGGATGTCCCATTGCTCTTTGAACTCGAGGGCTTGACATTCACACTCTAACTTAATGTTTCATTGCATTGATCTATTTCTCATTACCACTTATAAAGGATAAGACATTGAAACTAAATCTTTGAGTATACATTTAACATGCATAGTTGTAGTATACTCATGGTATCATAGGATATGCTCCAGATCAATAAAATTGAATATGTGCATATTGATTCAAGGTCAATTATATGTATGCACATATACTTGTGGAGTTTATTCTATAATTGATGGTTTAGAGTAATGATCATTTCCATACATTCCACATATTATGGATCATTACTTTCCATCAACATGAGTATATGAAAACTCGTGTAGTTGTTATATACTCATGTCAATTTAAATGAAGATTTAAATTGAAGTCGTTTATCTCCTAATCATCAAAGAACATTGCATCATGAGTTGATGGTGTTCCTGTGATCGATTAAGGATAATCGATAGTTCTTGAGTATAATGAAGCATTAGTTGCATCAATATACTTAAGACACAAATACAATTATTCATTTAAATTGATTTAGGTTGTGCTCAATCATTATTGAGGCATTCATTATGTGTTAATTGAGTGCAAGGATGATTGAGACAACCATGCATCTTGGACTAACTATTTTCATAAGTGATGATTGAGCCAGGTTAGGTCCAATGATGGTTAAGATAAAGAAACGGGACAAGGACGACATCATGAGGTGATGAACGTCAAGAGGAGATCCCGTTGAGAAGGAAAGAAAAGAATGTTCATCAAGAGGAGATGAACAAGATGTTGTGAGAGCTGGGTTATGATCCGGTGAAAGAGAAGTAGAGCTGTGTGACGATCTTGAAGAGAAGATGATCGTAAATCATGAGGACTTCAAGAGAGAGCGATGTGACAATCCCGGGGAAATGAGGTATGATTGAAGATCATAAAGGCCCCAAAGGGGATTGATCACGTGCGGCATCAAAGGTAACTAGATAGAGTGTCTTGTTATAGGCGTGCCGTACTATTAAGAGGGATGCAACGTGGATGATTTAGAAGTGTCTCTGTGCTCAAGTGTTATCTATCCTTAAATAGATGAGAGACACAATACACATCACGTACACCGGGATTGTTTGTCTTTTTGTCGGGATCGGATGTTCCGATCCATCGGTAAATTCGGTGGTGTGTTGGTGAGAGTCTAGAACCTCTCTGGATTGATCGGATGTTCCGATCTTTGGATCGGATGTTCCGATAAGTGTTAAACTCAAAAAGGGTGCTCTCTGGTCAAATCGGATGTTCCGATCGTGAAAATCGGAAGTTCCGATCAGTGTTTTTAGTTTGCAAGTGTGCTGATTTTTTGCCTGATCGGAAGTTCCGATGTAAGTTCCGATGTAAGTTCCGATGTTGGATCGGAAGTTCCGATGTTGGATCGGAAGTTCCGATGTAGACTTAGAAACTTTTTGAAAGGTTTCTGTAAGGTGCCTCTCTGCCCAGATCGGAAGTTCCGATGCAAGTTCCGATGTATCGGAAGTTCCGATGTTAGTTCCGATGTGTTTATTGGATTGAGTTTGTCCTGGAGTTTTAGCCTGATCGGAAGTTCCGATGTTGAGATCGGAAGTTCTGATGTGTGTAAAACGGCTAGTTTTCTTGCTCCAACGGCTAGTCTTTGGGTGTGGGGTATAAATACCCCCCTTGGCCGGTTGGGAAAGTAGGTTGAGGATATTGTTGAAGGGCTAAACAAGAGGTTGAGCTAGTGGAGTAGAGAGATCACCTTGGGATGCATTTGTTGCTCCTTGGTCATCTCATGAGCTAGAGAGAGCTCTAAAAACTTGTGTTGTGATTAGGAGTGGATTGAGTGTTCCTCCTTGCTCCTTCTCCCTTGATCTTAGTGATCCCTCTTTGAGTGAGGTGTGGGAAGTGAGAGTTAGTGCTAAGAGTGTTAGATTGAGATACATCTTGAGCACTAGAGTTCATTTCCAAGATCATCCATTTGTTGGATTTGTTACTCTTGGAGTTTGAAGACTCCTAGACGGCTAGGCGTCGCTCACGAGCAACCAAAGTGTGTGGTGTGCCGTGAGAAGTTTGTTGAAGGTTCGATTTCGCCTCCGAAAGGGAAGAAATCAAGAAGTGAAGCCACATCTCAAGTGCGACCGAGATTGGCGAGGAATAGGGTTGGAAAAGACCCGGCTCAAGTGTGACCGAGCCTCCTCAACGAAGACGTAGGAACCTCCTGGGAGGAAGTCCGAACTTCGGTAAACAAATCATCGTGTCAATCCTTTACATTTGCTTATTGCTTTACTTTGCTATCTTGTATTGGATTGATCTATCTAGAGTTGGTTATCTCGCTAGCTAGCTTTACTACTAGTCGCTAATATTTGTTTGTGCTAGCTTCGAGTAGAAATCATTTTTTGTTTGGGCGTAACTAGTTTTGCAATTCACTAGACTCTGTTCTAATCGGATATTCCGACCTCGTATCGGATATTCCGATTAGACACCGGAACCTCCGACTTCATATCGGAAGTTCCGATCTCTTTTCCGCTGCGTTGTTTTAGAAAATTGTAAATCGCCTATTCACCCCCCCCTCTAGGCGTCCATCCTCGATCCTTTACACATGGAGCCAAGCATGAGGAAGATCATTCTATTATCATGAGCCAATGCCATCTCGGTAACTTGCAATTTAAATTGATTATTTTATTGCTTCTAGCCTTGTGTAGGTTTAGATGCATTAGTTTCATGAAAATCAATTTAATTGCTTGTTGATTGTACCTTGCTCATGTTTCTTACTTGTGCTTTAATTGTAATCTTGAGCAAGTTAGGAGTGGCACATTTAGGGGGAGTGCTAATTCATAACCATGTGTATCACATCCCTACGTATGCCCATATTTATTATAAGTGCTTATATATTTTTCAAAATCAACCTTTTAGCCAAAACTCAAAATTTGCTAATCTATTAGTAATCTTTTGAAAAACTAGTTGAGAAATGTATACAAATGCTTTCAAAATGTTTTTCAAAGGTTTTTGCTTCACAAAATCTATTTTGAAAAGAAAATGAGATTTATACCAAAAACCTAGATAGAAGTATCTTGTTTTGGATTTAAATGTATAATTTTCATAGAGTTAAAAGTAAAAAGATTTTGAAAATAATTTCAATACAAAAATCCTAGAGTTGGTTATTCCTAACAATTTTCCATGTTCAAAAGATTTCCAAAAGACCAACCAAACAAAAGTTATTTGATTTTGAAACTCGCCGAAAAACTTAGTTTGATCGATATAAGTCAAAATACTGCACTTAGTGAGTTTCACCATGTGGACTAGATCTTGTGCCATATCCTAGATCAAAATGGTATTCCAAACTCATACACAAAAGTTCAATCTCTAAATCTTATCTCATTCTCTTGAATTGGATTTGATCTTTTGTGTTGTTGAGTATTTGATTTATTGGATTTTCATTTGGTTCTTCAAAAGAATCCTCTTTGGACAAAAAGCAAAAATTATGTTTTAATTGACCCAAATTTGCAAAAAACTCTGTAAAAATATTATACTATGTATTTCAAATGTTTTACAAGCTTTCAATTTGAAAATTCTATGTTAAAAACTATTTTGACTCAAGTCCTTGTTTTTCAACCAAAAAAAAAAGAGAGCCTATTATTGAATTTTGGCATTCAAATTGGATTTCATTGTTTTATAAATTGTCATGGCTTCAAAAATGCATTTCAAATCCTTCAAGCTATGAGGGTTCAATTGTTGGTGAAATCCAAGTTGAAGTTGCACATTGAGGGTTTATGAAAATTGTTTTCATCTTTGTACCTCAAAGCGCATTTTGCCAAAATAAGCTATATGAAAATACTTTGCAAACAAAAGTTATCCTAAAAATGTTTGAAATAGTCCAAAGTTAGTTCCCTAATGATTTCAATTTATTTGGACTTCATTTGCAAAAATTCTTGACAAATTTGCAAAAGGTGGACTGAACTTTGAGTTTCAATCAATTTGAAAAATTCAACTCATCGGAACATCCGATTTTAAATCGGAAGATCCGATATTCTGGAGTTTAGTGCACATCGGAATATCCGATCCATATATCGGAATATCCGATCTGTGTACAGCCTGATTTTATAATTTCTTTCGAATTTTGCTTTGGGATATCTTTATATTGATACTTCCTTTTTCAAGAATTCCTTTTGAGAAAGATTCTTGTATTCCCAAAGTATCTTTGTGCAAAAATTCAAAAGGTTTGCATCTTATATCAAAGTGTTTTCAAATGGTATCAGTCTTGAGTATTCAATTGATTTCAAAAGTGGTATTCACTTGATCTTATAGCTAGACAAAACTTGTGCAATTCAAATGCAAATGGCTCCATGATTCATTTATTGAATATCTTGGGGAGCTCTAAAAACTTGTGTTGTGATTAGGAGTGGATTGAGTGTTCCTCCTTGCTCCTTCTCCCTTGATCTTAGTGATCCCTCTTTGAGTGAGGTGTGGGAAGTGAGAGTTAGTGCTAAGAGTGTTAGATTGAGATACATCTTGAGCACTAGAGTTCATTTCCAAGATCATCCATTTGTTGGATTTGTTACTCTTGGAGTTTGAAGACTCCTAGACGGCTAGGCGTCGCTCACGAGCAACCAAAGTGTGTGGTGTGCCGTGAGAAGTTTGTTGAAGGTTCGATTTCGCCTCCGAAAGGGAAGAAATCAAGAAGTGAAGCCACATCTCAAGTGCGACCGAGATTGGCGAGGAATAGGGTTGGAAAAGACCCGGCTCAAGTGTGACCGAGCCTCCTCAACGAAGACGTAGGAACCTCCTGGGAGGAAGTCCGAACTTCGGTAAACAAATCATCGTGTCAATCCTTTACATTTGCTTATTGCTTTACTTTGCTATCTTGTATTGGATTGATCTATCTAGAGTTGGTTATCTCGCTAGCTAGCTTTACTACTAGTCGCTAATATTTGTTTGTGCTAGCTTCGAGTAGAAATCATTTTGTGTTTGGGCGTAACTAGTTTTGCAATTCACTAGACTCTGTTCTAATCGGATATTCCGACCTCGTATCGAATATTCCGATTAGACACCGGAACCTCCGACTTCATATCGGAAGTTCCGATCTCTTTTCCGCTGCGTTGTTTTAGAAAATTGTAAATCGCCTATTCACCCCCCTCTAGGCGTCCATCCTCGATCCTTTCAAAAAGACCGCCAATATATGGCTAAACCACCGCAGAGACACAAAATCAATCTTATATTTGGCACTGTGGGGATCAGATAGATTGCCAACATCCATATATCCCACCATGGTTAAGTCTTCATTGTTCTAGAAAAATAATTCAAGAACTTAATTACCTTAGAGGTATATGAGTAAAATCTTTGACACTAGCCCAATGTCTTCTGGTTGGACCTACAATGTATCTTGCTAGCAAATTTATTGTGAATGCAATATCAAGCTTTGTGCAATTCGTAAGATACATAAATATAGGACTTCAGATCCTAAGACTTTCTTATTTTCCATCATTGATCTAAAATGGTATTTATCCACTTTAAAGGGTCTCATAACTATGGGGTTCTTTAAAAGGATGAGATTTTATCTATGTTAAATCTTTCCAATAACACCTTGGTATAGATAGACTGGTGTACAAAAATTCCTTCTGATAAATGCTCTAACTGCAGGCCCAAGCAATATTTGGTTTTACCCAGAACTTTCATCTCAAACTCCGTCGTAAGGTAAGCACATTCTTCCTCTATTTCCTCTGTGGTTCTGATGATATTTAGATCATCGACATATACTGAGATGACACATAATTTATTCTAGAATTTCTTTATGAACACACAGGGACAATATGCCTTCTTCTAGAGGGACTCATTAAGTCGGTTGTACCATATGCTCCCCGACTGTTTTAATCTGTATAGTGATCTCTTCAGTTTGACGCTATACATGTTGTAATTATTAGGATCCAGAATTTTGACTCTTTCAGGTACTCTCATATAAATATATGTATCCAATGACCCACATAAATATAGTCACTACATCCATCAGCTGCATTATTAAATTTAAACCTGCTACCATTTACTATTAATTTTCGGAACGTTATCCCACTCATTACATGGGAATATGTTTCATCGTAATCAATGACAGGTCTCTGCAAGAGCCCTTGTGCTACAAGCCTCACATTATATCTCATCACCTAGATATTTTCATTTCTCTTTATAATGAAAACCCATTTAATCCTACAAGAAAAACTTTAAGAGATGTTTGATCAACGGACCAGAAAAAAATTCTCTTATTAAGCGAGCGTCATCTCAATTTTTTTTATTTGACCCTATCTGAGCGTTCCTGGCACTTTGCCATGAACTTTCATTTTGGATCTAGCTTTTAGCAATTTTAGAGGCGGAACATATGTCGACAATTTTAATCTTTCTTTTATACAATTCTCCTACATCACTTAAGGGATATCTCTTTATTAATTTTTTCCAACTCCTCGTGATTTCCCACAATGATGAAGTTCGGGTGTTCTGACTTCCCAACGTTAGATTGTGTGCGTAAATATTCACTTGGGTTATCATCTCCAGGATGGATCACTTCAATGATCTTCCACTACCATGGATAGTGTTCTCATTTGTTCAGTTATTTACTTGTGCGGACGTCTCCGCGGAATTAAGTCCCGTGCACCAAGAGGACTCCCCCTCTTTTTATCATGAGGGTCAAGAGTGGGTTCAATATCCTCCTAGGATATTTCCACTTTTCAGGTGCATATACTGCATGTATATGAGATATTTTCACCCTCCTTATGATCAGTGAAGGCATTTGACAGATTACTAGCTTATTTATTGCAGACTTATTATCCTTTGAACTTCAAGTTTGAACTCTTTAGTGCGTAGATCTAAGGTCAAAATATTCTTTAATGTGGTACTTATCTCCCCCCTAATGCTGACAAAATGTCCTTAGTACAATTAGCGCACCAAGCCATGACAATCCTCTGTTATAGGCTATAGGTGTTTAAATAATTGACGGGCATTCACAACCAACATAGATCCACAACTTTCGGTGAGGTCTCATGGTGGTACGTTGTGGTGGATAGATTGGCACTGTAACACCCTGGCACCTAATGTGCACAGAATGTCACCACAAAGAATAATATCAACAAACAAATAACCTCTTTAGAATTAAATTACAGCAACTACGCTAATGATTCAAACAAAATTTCGGCAGCATGTACTCTCTTTTTCTATGGTTTTAAGCATCAATAATAGAGTCATAGCAAAATAGCATAATCGAAGACAACAATAACATGGCAAATAGGGATTTCAGCAACGATACAAGCCAAGGATATAAATTTAAACGTCACATGAACAAATACAAAATGAACATCTAATCATGACAACCAACACGGCGAAAAGTACAATTTAGATCAATAAGGTAAATCATCACAACTATGGAAAGGATATGAAATTGTCTATTTAAGTGATGCTAAGTGAAGTCGTGAATCTAGCTCCCTTTCCCAAATGCTGGATTCGAGGTACCTAAAAAAACATAAAAAAGCGTGAGTTCATCACTCAGCAAAGTGTATTGCAATGCGAATCAAACAATAACATGTAACATACATATGAATATACTTCATGACTTAAACCATGTGAAGATCAGTTTATACAGATTCTTCATTCACACTCTCATGTAATGCATCATGCATGCTCATGTTATGCTTCTTTTCTTAGCACATACCGGCATTGCCGAGTGCACACCCGTCGGTGTGCACCCTCATTCCCTTCCATCCCGTGGAAGGTGCTTACTCTTACCGACTTGCTCCCATTCACAACTGTGGATGGAACTACGAGGTAGGTCTTTCTCAGTGGCGCTCCAGATTAGTCATAACTTTCTCACCGATCTTACCGGATTAGTTATGACTTTCTCACCGATCTGGCCTGTCCTCATGCTATGAATGCACATATGTCATAAACATGAATAAACTTGTGTATATACTCATTTTAACAATTGCATAGCCATTTAACGATTCATCATATCACATGCAAGAACCAAACATGACAACCTATCATATCACACGGTTAAAATTGCAACACTACGAAACTTTAAGGCCACCCAAGCCACAATCACCACAATACACTTGCCTTTAACCTCTCGAAACGGTGTGGCGAGACGTTGATGCCACTCCCGGGGTCACACCACATGCAAATAGATACATTCCACTCAAAAACATGCCAACAAAGCATCACAAGACCAATAACTACATCGGCTTCGCGACCCATTTCTAAAACCCAAAAAACAGTAATCTTTTTCTAAGTATTTTAAAATGACCATAACTTGAGTTTTACAACTCCAAATCAAGTAAATGAATACATTTTCTCAAACTACATGAAATTTCCCATCTTTTTCTAAGTATTTTAAAATTCTCATTCGGCATCTAAGTTCCTCTAATCTGCAGATGAACACAAACACTACCATTCGCGACACAGATTGGACAGCGCTCGGTAAAATGACCATTTTAAACGACTGAACGAAACTTAGTGATTTCAGTCTTCAATTAAATATAATTCGATTATCTACAACTTTCGCAACAGCCGGTCCCTTAGAAAATGACTCTGAAATTCTCAAATTCGCGCCCAAAGTTGAAGATCTAATCTGACCGAGAGCAGAACGTAGGACAGATTTGCAATCACCTTAAACACATCCAACAAACATCACCTAATTACAGTTTTTAGGTATGATTTCCCCCATCTAACCAGCACCAAAACACTACAAAAGAATCTACACTTGCTTACCTCGTCTTGAAGAACCAATCGAACGACAGAATTCTCCTCCTCCCGGCCACGATCTCCCTCCAATTGCCGAAATCGTTGGATCCTCTCGGTTGGATGGCTTCCAAACAGAGAGATCGAGGGAAGGGGAGGGCTGCGAGGGGAGGAGACCCTGGGCTAGGGCCGGCTAGAGGGGGGTGGAGGGCGCAAGGAGGGGGGGCGCACGGCAAGGGAGGAAGGGGGGCCGGCGACCACTAGGGGGAAAGGGGGGGCGCAAGCACGGGGGCAGGAGAAACCCTAGGGTGTTTGGCTGGATTTCCCCCCTCCTACATGGGCCAGAAAACCCCACTAAAAGCCCAGAACACAACCCCCCAAGGCCCAAACTCCCCGGCAATAGCCCAAAAACCCTGAATTGACCAAAATGTGACTTAAATACTTATCGTATTGTAACAGGCATGTATACAACATAACAAAATTTTCGTAAATGAAAAATACTTAATTCTTTTCCACTCACTATCTGCAGCGGAAAAATTTCATGATGTGCAGTTGGTATGAGTTGAATTAATACCACAACTTTCAGTACTGCGTGGCCCTAACAGTTGGTGTGCAGCCTAATATTCTGCAATATCGGTCAAGCAATGAATTTTTATGCCTTTAATTTAATGACTCTGCAAGGCTATTTTGAGTGTGGATATGAGGTACTAGATGTTCTACATTAATTCTCAAAGCCATACAATAATCATTAAATGCTTTTGAGGTAAACTCACTACCATTGTCTATTAGAATAGACCCGATCCTTTCTTCTGAAAAGTAGGCTCTTAATTTAATAATTTAGGCAATTAATTTTAGCAAAAATATGATTCCTAGTAGACAAGAGATATACATAGCGTTATTTAGTAGAAGCATCTATCATTACCTTAAAATATCGGGTTTTTTAATACAATACAACTTTTGACTTGTATTTACAAATCGATACAATATGTTTACGTATTTATAAAAAACCCAACCATAAACAAAATTTGAAATTTCGTTTACCCTTTATCGAATTTTTAAAATTCGTTTTCGATGTATTTGAAACCTAAAATTTCGGGTACACATTAAACAAAAAAGAAAATTTTAGGTATGAGGGGCCCACCCTATACCCGAAATATGAGGTTTCGGCAAAGGATTGGTGCGACAGGCGCTCCACATGCATGATGCAGTAAAGAATTCAACATATTGATTTAATCTTTACCTATGATGTTAGCATCGCAGTGGAAGAGACAAGGTTAGTAACACTAGAATATTGACCAAACATTAAAAAAAAATCGTGCATGCACTGGGGTGGCGTCCTTAGCCGAAACCTCATATTTCGGGTATGGGAGCCGCACCCAAAAATTCATTTTTCGTTTAAGGTGTACCCGAAATACCAGGTTTCAAATACATCGAAACGAAATTTGAAAATTTGGTAAAAGGTAAACGAAATTTCAAATTTCGTTTATGATTGGGTTTTCTATAAATACGTAAATGTATTATATCGATTTGTAAATATGGGTCAAATGTTGTATTGTATTCAAAATTTTCATAAAATATCTGAAGGGGCCCGACATGTAGGGGTGAAAATGGGTCAGATAATATCCGTCCAATCCGAAGCTGGATCCGAGCGGGACCGAATTCAGGATGAAATTGAATTATCTAGTCGAATACAGGATCGGATCCAGATAATGTAATCCGAATACGGGATCGGATTCAGAGCGATCGATATCCGAATAATCTGGGACGGAAATCGGATATTGAATAATTAGCTATTCGGATATCCGGATCTCTTTGGCTCAATTGTATCCGACTCTTCCCCCACGAGGCCACGCAACCACTTGGCCACTCCCACTCGGAGCCTCTACCAAATGCACATTGCCACGCTATTGGGCATGAATGCATGATTGTATGTACCTGTATTGGTTTGACGAGGTCATTAAGTTTTTTTTTTTTTTAAAAAAAAAGAGGAAACCGACAAGAGAGGTGCCTGTTGTATGGATAGTTTTTAGTTGCAGAAATGACTGAGGTGATCAAGTTGTTCGTTTGTATTAGGTCGAGTTGCGTGCGATGTCGTACCGTGTGAAATTTGGTCAGAGCTTCTTGTTACAAAAAGTGTAATTTTGGTTTTCTCGGTGGTGTTGTTTTTAAAAAAATTGGTTGGTTAGAAGTCGTCGGTGAATTTGCGTAACCACGAGGTCGCGTAAGCACGGGGTCATTTGTGCAAAAAAAAAAACCCGCCGAAGGATTGTTCGTGAATTTGCGTAAGCGAAAAACACATTTTCGGTTTTCTCGGTGATGTTTTTTAAAAATTGGTTAGCTATGAGATGTCGACATTTTGCGAAACAACGGGAAATGACCTATCTGTGATAGCAAAAAACTGGTGGATGACTTGTTCGTGAATGTACAGAACTACGGGTCCTTTTTGCAAAATAACTGGTGAAAGAACCTGAACTTAAATTTAGAATTTGTGGAGGGTCTTTTCACAACAACAAAAAAAAAATGTGACACACGGCCTCTCTGGTTGCCCTTCAATTATAGATGCTTTAAAGAGAAGTAAGTCGTCGGTGAATTTGCGTAACCACGAGGTCGCGTAAGCACGGGGTCATTTGTGCAAAAAAAAAAACCCGCCGAAGGATTGTTCGTGAATTTGCGTAAGCGAAAAACACATTTTCGGTTTTCTCGGTGATGTTTTTTAAAAATTGGTTAGCTATGAGATGTCGACATTTTGCGAAACAACGGGAAAGGACCTATCTGTGATAGCAAAAAACTGGTGGATGACTTGTTCGTGAATGTACAGAACTACGGGTCCTTTTTGCAAAATAACTGGTGAAAGAACCTGAACTTAAATTTAGAATTTGTGGAGGGTCTTTTCACAACAACAAAAAAAAAATGTGACACACGGCCTCTCTGGTTGCCCTTCAATTATAGGTGCTTTAAAGAGAAGTATTATTAGCAAACCAGGAAAACAACAAATCAAAATCTGTTTCGTCAAGGAAAACGACGAAGTGAAGTAAATGAACAAATGCTATACAAATCTATCTATATTAATAATCCAGTTGCTTGCCTTAACATGCCTACTACAGCCAGAGACGAAGTTGGGCCTTGGCCCAAGGCCTAGCCTAAGTATCAATGGATCAGTGGACTTCAACCAAAAATCGACCCGAGGCCCAGCAACAGATGCATGACTCGGGTCTTGTGGCCAAGAGCCCAATATTGGCAAAAGCGATGCTCTACATTCGTAGCTTGAGTCGCATCGTCGCATTGCATGCCCAACTTCGCGTCGTCACCCAGCGTCGCCGCCCCCGCCCCCGCCCGCTGGACTAGTGGCTGGAGCTCTAGCCATTGCCGGCTGAGGGCAGTGCCGCGCCACCGCTACAACCTGCATTTCCTCCCGCCGCATGCACCGCACAGCTCCATAAGACCATGACTGAGGGCTGATGCAGTGGAGATGTGGTCTGTGGCTGTGGAGGTGAATCGATCAGGACCTAGGTGAAGAAATTTTGTCCTTTCTTTTCTTCTTTGTTGATGATTGATACGAGTATTGAAGTATTGAACAATTAATGATGAATTGGTGATGCCTTGACCTTCCTTAAGTTCTCTTGATGGCGTGATGCCATTTTTGTTGGATGTCCTATTGAAGAAATCCTCTGAAAATAATTGAGATAACTACTCATTGTTGCTCCTGATTATTGCATACATTAGTACTAGACTACCAGAGTTCAGTTCACGGGATGAGCATTATTGATCACTTCTAATTTTACATGATGTCTATCAGCTAACATGAGGAAAGTACAAACATCACTAATTTTACCTAGCTTTTAACTTCTTGCTTTTAAGCATATAAATCAACAGTTCAACACACTAGACATGAAACATCTACTATGCGAGACTACGAATCGTATAGGCAGTAACAGCAGTAAAAAAAAATCTTTTCTTTTACGAGAACTAGCTATCATCATCATAATTCATAATCAGGAAGGCGTTCTCGAATTCTCAGCACCCCTTCGTAGTGCAAAATCTAAAAAAAACGTACTGCAAAATGTTTTTTTTAAATGGAGCGTGTAAAAGGATAGCAAACAAGTCCTAAACTGGTTTGTGTCGACCATGCTATGCGAACTCACTCACAATCAAGTGATATATATTCTCTAGGTTTTGTAATATCTGCCCAACTATCCTACACGTACATTCTGACTAGTCACCAAAATGTAAGGAAAAGACGCATTTCAATAATTCAACATATTTCATATGACTAAACACACACGGATAAAGAATGAAAATAGAATAATTATGAGAGTGACTAGGGAACGGTATACCGTTGCAACGGTATAGCCATGAAACTTATGAAACTGTGAAATCATGTGCTGAAAAATTGGCTTTGAACTGAAAAATTAACTTAGAATTAGTTTTGCAAAATGTGCTTGTGCATGTGTTTGACAATTTGACAAGAAACAGTAAGTTTCGTTTTTACGCGCGGGACCAAGTTCTTAAAAGACAGTAAGTTTTACATGTACGCCAGACCAAATTTTTTGGTCCGTCGTGAATGGCTTTTTGCTCGATTAGGGTTTGTGCAAATTTGGACTTTGAATTTTGATTTGTTTTTGAGATTATGAAATTTGTGAGAATTTCATGATGCTTGAAGTGGACTTTATGCAATGCTCATGTGAGTAGTTGCATGGATTGACATTGAGTCAAGTCGTGGACTTGTGCTCGAATTGTTTTGTGGTTTGATCATGTGCGGTATTGCTTGAAGACGAACGTGGTCGATGACGGGACGGAACTAGGTTCATGGAGGAACCGAGGTTCGGGACTAGGTTCGTGGAGGAACCGAGGTCTTGGTGGTCAAGGATGTCATGCGGGGACGTTCGGGCTAAGAGAATGGTGCACATGAAGAATGGTTAGTCACGTGAGAATGGCGAGGAGGTCATTCGCGTGCAAAGTGTTAGTCACGTGAGTATGGCGGTGGCCATACGGCGTGCAAAGTGTTAGTCACGTGAGTATGGTAGGGTTGCCATACGCGTGCAAGAGTTGTACTCGGCCAGGTTGGGCCAAGTAGAGTTGTGTTGGATACAGATTCCTTCTAGGGAATAGGAATCGTATTCAGAACTCCTTGTGGGTTGGTGCTTTAAATAGGAGGGTTTGTCTCCTGTTGAAGAGCATCGAATTGAGGAGAGCTAGGCGCATAGAGCCTTGGGCTCAAAGTTTAGGGTTTGTACTCTTTTGATGGGAGTATTTTAGACAAAAGAAATAAAAATCAATTCTTCTAGTTCCCGCATTGCTTCAACGTTCTCTTTTTGGTTCTTGTTTGCATACTTGTTCTAGTTCTAGATTGGTTTTTGTTTTTTGAGTTTCATCTTGATTTGATCCATCAAAAACCTCTCTAGGGTATTGATCTAGTGTTCCTCAAAGTTTTGTTGATAAATCTTTTGTTGTTCTTGATCAATCTACAAGTTTCGATTAGATTGATTTTCGTCAAGTTCTGGAACAGCAAGCTTGCGAAGCTTATAACTTTTGATCCGTAAGACCGATCGAGCTGATTCTTTTGGGTTCGATTAAATGCATGGAATCTAGTTTCTTGTGTCCAAATTTCAGATCGATCCGACGGTTGGATCTCCGAGAATTCGCGTTTTACCGAACCTCTGTCATTCTGTTTTTGTCGAAAACGAGGCAATTATTTGGTTCTGTTTTGGGGTGAACTTTTAATAGATCAAGAATTTGGTTTTAGCTTCCGCACAATCATTCACCCCCCCTCTGATTGCTATATTCGTATACTTCGATCCTACAGAAACTTATCAGTTTCAGTGCTGGTTTCATGAGTTTTAGTGTTTAGTTTCATCAGTTTCATGTTTTATCAGTTTTTAGTGCTAAGTTTCATGAGTTTCAGTGCAAAAAATCATAAATTTCATGAGTTTCAGAGGTATACCGTTGCAACGGTATACCGTTTTTTAGTTTTTCTGAATAATTATACCGTTGATTCCTCACGGACAAATATTGTGAAACGGAAATCCTCGAAAAAACATACCGGACAAATATTGTGAAAGAGACGAAGAAAAACCACCAAGGGTAGCCAAAGTAATATATTCCGATTTTTTTTTTCAGCTGAATAACACGAGAGGATGCATTAGTTCAGTTAACATACACTAAAACCAGATGCATACACGGATAAAAACATAAAAAATACACAGTAATTACCCTCATCGGATCGGATCGACTTTGAATCCGATCAATATTCAAATTCAGTACGAATTCGTCTTGAAGCGTTTGAAAAAGGCTACATATCTTATGCACATATCCATTCTGTGCACATATGCAATAATTAAATCCGAGCCGTCCAGATCTCATCCAACGGTGATTTCATCGGGGTGAAAATTGCAAAATGTTATTGTATATGTGCACAGAATGGATATGTGCACAGAATATGCACCCTTTGAAAAATACGAATTCAAACGCGGTCCGAGTGGGACGCGTGGATCGTGAACTCGCAGTATCGGAGTCGGCGAGAGTAGGTCGTCATATACACCAGCCCAAGTCGCCAGAGGCAAAAGCCCACGAGAAAAGCGTCCTCCTCCCAAACGCGAACTCGAACCACGCTACCGACGCGTCCTCCGAGAAGAGACGAGAGGGGGAAGACGAGCGGCGAATCGCGAGATGGCGACGGTGGCGACGGACATCTCCAAGCCCTCGACGCTGCCGGCGAGTGGCGACGAGCTGGCGGCGGCGAGGGGGAGGGGCGCCGGCGGGGAGGGCCTGCGGCAGTACTACCTGCAGCACATCCACGACCTGCAGCAACAGATCCGGCAGAAGACCCACAACCTGAACCGCCTCGAGGCCCAGCGCAACGACCTCAACTCCCGAGGTAACGCGCCGATCCCCACAAGCCAGCCCTAATCCCCGGGGCGCAGGATCGATGCCCCTTTTGGATCGGATCGAGTTTACGCAACCCTAGTTCCTGTCGCCTGTGGATTACGCCACAACGTGAGACCCACTGAATCGTGTCTTTTGGATCGCGAGCGCTATAATTGATCGAGTGACGTTTGGGGTGTTTTAATTGCGAGCTCATCAACTATACTTGATGTCTAGTTAGCTTGCCCTGATTTTGGTTTTGTCTCCTTACCAAATTGAAACTCTCCTGCTGATAGGACATCGAACTTTGTTTAACTGGCTGGTGGTAATCTGCTTATGTTGACGATTTGCACGCGCTCCCCGTGGTTAACTTTATGATGGTGTATGAAGATGTTAGCTTTTAGCTTGATTTCTATGCTGTGCATCCGTGGATTTATTCTGTTGTTAGATGAAATAGTACTATGCTCCTAGCCTTTCTGTGTATAGAAGATACCAGTAGAGTTTTGGTGTGAACTACACTTCTTTGCAGTTTTTATCATCATGTGCTCAGTTTTTTTTCCTTGCGACTTTGGTGTTGCAGTTAGAATGCTGCGGGAAGAGTTGCAGTTGCTTCAAGAACCAGGCTCATATGTTGGTGAGGTTGTGAAGGTTATGGGCAAGTCAAAGGTTCTAGTGAAGGTGCATATCCTTATTTGTTACTTCTTATGCTGTGTTTGTGCACATCATTCCTGCTTTCGGCATAGTAGAGGAGCAACACTTCGTTGGGGAACCCTCAATTAGTCAGACCATGGCTATATATATTTTTATTTCATGGAGCATTACTTTTATGTGGGAAGGGATCACTTTCTTTCAGCAACACCCAAAACTGTGCTATAGAAAATATGATATGCGAACTAGAGCCTTGTGATTTATTATTTGACTTTCTAGTGTGCAGACACAAACATTTATTATTTTCTCATAGGACTAACCAAGCAGTGGAATAGAATTATAGAAAAACCGAAGTAATGGAATAGAAACCTAAACTATTGCTTTATCTGTAATGTGCATCTTAGCTTTGAAGCTTTCAGAAGCTGGTCAATCTTCATTTCACACGATGTATGGTTTCTCTTATCTTGAAGAGTATCCAGAATTTTAATCTTATACACGGTATTGGCAAACCAGAGTTTGTCAAAATGTTCTTTGCTTTGCTCAGTCTCTTGTCTTCTGTTTGTTCTTGCGTACGGTGGTTCAATGTGCTTGATTTTCATTGGATAAAACTTAGTAGTCTATTGCTGTTGTGTGTAATACATGCATAGGGAATATGTTGCCCCAAGGGTCTTGATTTTTATATGAAATTTCTGTCTACGCGGTGATCATATTTTTTAATGTGGGCAATTCTTGCACAAACACAGTCGTTATCTAAGTGTGGTCATTATTAGAGCAGATGTATTGACCTGCAATTTTTGAACGGGAGTTTTGAGTTCCAGTCATCCTATTGTACTTAAGTGGTTAATTACAATCTTTCAGGTGCATCCGGAAGGAAAATATGTTGTAGATCTTGATAAAAGCATTGATATTACAAAGATCACGCCTTCAACAAGGGTTGCTCTTAAAAATGACAGCTATATGCTTCATCTTATCTTGCCCAGCAAAGTCGATCCATTGGTTAATCTTATGAAGGTTGAGAAGGTTCCTGATTCTACTTATGATATGATTGGCGGTCTTGATCAGCAAATTAAAGAGATCAAAGAGGTTTGTAAAGAACTTAATGCACGGTGCATTTGTTGTATTGTTAGCTCTCTTGTTTAAAAATTCAATTTCAGGTGATTGAGCTTCCAATTAAGCATCCTGAGCTGTTTGAAAGTCTTGGAATTGCCCAACCAAAGGTTAGAATTTGTTTACCAGTTTGCATTTTGTTTGGCATCAATTGAGTCATTATTCAGTGGATCATATTTACACTTCTTTTTTTAGGGTGTCCTCCTTTATGGGCCTCCCGGTACAGGAAAAACATTACTTGCTCGTGCAGTTGCTCATCACACCGACTGCACCTTCATTAGGGTGTCAGGTTCCGAGTTGGTTCAGAAGTATATCGGAGAGGGTTCCCGAATGGTTCGTGAACTCTTTGTGATGGCTAGGTAAATATTCTTTGTTTATGTTGCATTGAGTTATTACTGTTTACTTCTACGGGATTCTGAAATCATTCTGTGGAAAGGATGCTTACATAGTTTATATAATTTGAGAGTCTAAATGTATTTTGTTTGAATTTCGACAGGGAACATGCACCATCCATTATATTTATGGATGAAATAGACTCCATTGGATCTGCTAGAATGGAGTCAGGAACTGGCAATGGTGATAGTGAGGTTCAGCGCACAATGCTTGAGCTTCTTAACCAACTTGATGGTTTTGAAGCATCAAACAAAATTAAGGTTCTTATGGCGACAAATAGGATAGACATATTGGATCAAGCTCTCCTGAGGCCTGGCCGAATTGATAGGAAAATTGAGTTCCCAAATCCTAATGAAGATGTAAGTGGTTCAGTACTCACTGTAATAGTGTTTTAATAGTGTACAAGAAGTCAAGTTCATACTGCTTGATCAGAGCAGTGCTAATTTTGAATTGCTTACCTATGTTTTTGCCTTTTCAGTCCCGATTTGATATCTTGAAGATTCATTCAAGAAAAATGAACTTGATGCGCGGCATTGATCTGAAAAAGATTGCTGAGAAGATGAATGGAGCATCAGGAGCGGAGCTAAAGGTGTGTATAGGTGCCACTTATCGGCCAATATTTCAATTTCTAAAATTTTTATATTGGCAAGCTGGAAAAAAAATAATCCCGAATTGAACAATACATAATAAACTCATGCAACCAACTTCTATAAGCAGCTGTAGAAAAGTATTCTCCATAGTGTGTGCATGAAATCCAGGTCCAGCAACCATTTTAATCCATGTAGTTAAATACCATTAACTCAAAACTTGGTCCGGATAGCAAGTATAAATGTAGTAGCTGTCCAGATTAGCCCCTTTGGGTCATTATTTTTGCAACGCATTTAGGCAATACTGTAGTTCAGTTTGCCTCGTCCCAGGCATCAGTAGCTCAACTATAGTGCATTGAAATATATAGATTCTTGTAGCATGGTAGTATGGTACACATTTTGCTTACCTTGATTTTTTGCTTTGTTTTTCAGGCGGTCTGCACAGAGGCTGGAATGTTTGCCCTTCGTGAGAGAAGGGTGCATGTCACCCAGGAGGATTTTGAGATGGCGGTTGCAAAGGTGATGAAGAAGGATACAGAAAAAAACATGTCCCTGCGAAAGCTCTGGAAGTGAAGCACTGATCCTAACATCCTAGCTTTCGTTGTCGTGTTGAAACATTTTAAGCGAATAGCGGCATATTTTGCCCCATGAGCCGTGAAATTCTTAAATATCTTGAGGTCGGGAACTTACAATATCGTGTGGTAGCTTCCAAGTTAACTTTCTTTATTTGCTTATCAAAAGATGTGAGATGGAAATTAGTCACTGCTGGTAATGAATGTTGTTTTGTTCACTGGATTGGTAGTTCATAGGGAACCTTCTGTGCTGAAAACGACGACCGCAATGTTGTGTTATGTTTTACGGGATATGTTCCATTAGACAGCTAGTTTGTCTGAGCTAGCTCAGGCTTCGGCTTCTCTGGCCTAAAAGCTAGAGTTTCTGGCTCCTGTTCGCAACTTCGAGACGATTTGCCATATTTAGGGATATTCGTCCAAAATGTCAAAATTGGCTCATTTTGCTCTACTCGGTGGCTTCTAGAGCTGGGCAGCTGGCGAAGTGAACTGTGGTGTTTTCACACACATTTCCCCATCTTGCAACTAACAAGTTTCTGGAGATGGTATATGACATGTACAGTAACAGTATAATGTCAATCAATTTTAAGCACATTTCAACACCTAAAAATCAATCTCATTTCAGAAACAACATTTCGCCTGCCGGATTAGCTACCATTCGGATCCCGACGTTGGATAAAATGGATTATTCTTGTTTGTCCTACACCCATACTCCATCAATCGCAAGCTCATGTCAATTTTGGAAGAAGCTCAAAAATAGCTTGTTAAACTCGATAGCTAGCCCTACAGCTCAAATACATATATATGCACATGCACAGCTCACTTGCAGCTCTCGCGTGCCTCGCTCGCCCGTATGGCCCGCTTACTGCTATATTGCGTCATATGTCCGTGTAAACCTCTTCGCGTCTTGTCTCGCTGCACTCATGTAACTCACGGGTTGCTTCTGAGTTATGCACCTCCAGCACAGATGCTCTCCGACTTACAGCTTGCGTCGCCTGACTCGCACACCTAATTTTACAACTAAAAAATCAATCTAACAAAGTACTTTAGTCTTCCACAAAAATAAATTATTTCATAATAAATATTATTTTCTATCACAAATATTGTTATCAAATTATCATATATATATGTATATCACAAATAAAATTAACAGTTTCGATCGCAATGGTGATTGCGTTTTTTCAACTTTTGCCGATTTATTCCGGCGCGGATCTCGGTTCAGCAGCTTTGGCGGTTCTTGCCTTGTTCTCGTTGTTCGTGGAATTCGCGGCTTGCGCTGGCTTGTCGATATCTTTAATCAGTGTTTTGTTAATCAGAAATAGCAGCTATTGGATCTCTTTAATTAGTTGCAATTGTCTCAACAATTGCTGGCCCAAATTCTTTGCTCCAGATGTTCCGACGATCTCTTGTTGCAACTATAAATCAAGTAGCTGCAATCCCAATGTTTGTTTACTAGACAGCATAGAAAACAATGTGGTATTTTAGTAGCTGGCTAGCAGCAATCCCAATTTTAACTTGGACACTGTTTGTCTCCAAGAACAAATATCTGATTATCCAAAAACATTGGCAGGACCCTCTATAGATCAACATGTATGGCAGCCTAGACAGCTTGATAGATATGATCCAATGTAACTATAAGGCCAAATGTTGTATGAACTTGTGATTTCCGACAAAGGTGAGATGATTGCATGATCAGACACAGTGGCTGATGTTCAGTCGTGCTGGTGAACCATGTGCATGTTGGAACTAATTCAGAATTAATTCAATGAAAAAAGTTAAATGGGTGTTGAGTTGAGGGTATGTGACTTTAGTACTATATTGCTTAGCTAGGTGGAGTAGAACTAGGGGAGCTCCATGGACTCTAGTATGAGTTGATGGTAAGATTAGAGGTACATATGGTTGGCTTTGTTAGGCTATATACGCGCGCGCATATATCACGTATTTCGCATGTTTATCGTGTGACTTGTGAATTTATGCTACATCACTTTACACCTCAACCGCCGACGTGGCGCTGCGGACTCGGGAGACGCATGTTTGTGTGCGGTTAGTCCGCTTGCTCACGATGCAAGATTCCGAGGGGCAGTTCCTGGAATCGTGACGGTTTGATTTTCGAATTGTATAGAACTCGCGAAGCGGTTTAGTCTAGTCACGTCTTGATAAGGGAGACGTCCTATTTGTGAAGACATAATGAAATCCGATCTCGTGTTTCTCCAACGATCTCTGCTTTCTCCAGTGCTTGCTGCCCCCCAAGTCGTTGCATCTCTTCGCTTCTCGTGCAATAGGTGTGAGGGAGAGTAGTGTCTCCAATCCGACGCCGGCCATTTGACACCCTGCATGGGAGACCGGCGATCAAATTTCTGGGAAGCGCCCTTCCACGAGACTGCTCGTCTTCGATCGTTGTGCACATCGCTCCTTCATAGCCTCTTGCTCTTCATCAAGCCCTCTGTAAATGTTTTCGGACCAATTGGTTGTTGATCCAAGTCATCTTTTTATTGTGATTAAATCTGATGAGAATACATACTACTATGATAGTGTTGTTTACATATCCAAGATCTTTCTATTGTGATTAAATCCGATGAGAATACATGTTGTTATGATAGTGTTGTTTACATCTATGTATCATTGGACTATCTAGCATATGTAGGCATGTCTTGCTTACTAGCATGTTTCTCTGAATATCTGTTGGCCCAACTATCTAGCATGTGTAGGTATGTCTTATTTACTAGCATGTTTTATATTCTCTAAATATCTACTGGCTGATAGTAATCATGTTGTAGACGCAATCTTTAACTTCATGTTTTCATTAGTATCTATAGAATTAAATTAATACTATACCATGTGTTGCTACCATTCACTGTGAATATATCTATGATGAGGGAAGAAAGATGATCAATATTAATGTCTGACACCTTATGAATGCAGGGGAAAAATGAAGTGACTAGCAGGGGAAAGGAGAGAGACAGAAGGCTGTCTTTTTCCCTCTCCTCTTGGCCCGCTTCACTCATCCTCAACTGGGGTTGGCCGCAGCTTAGAGTTCATTAACCCTTCAGTATAAGCTAAGTGTCATCCTCTTTCTTCCTATTACAGCATGCCACTAACTCCCCTTTACATGATATTGGTTGTAGCCTTTTTATGATGTGAAAGATGTTCATGATTTGAAGTTCTTAGACAGGGAGTGGTTCATGTGTTGGAAATTGATCTCTATGCTTTGTGCCTATTCCAATGGCAATGTTTGATTTACAATGATATTTATGCCCTCTTAATTAATGGAGTTGGGCTGGCTGACATACACATTTGGGCATGAACTTGATAATGTAGTTGTGACATCATACATGACTAAGTTTCGGTAGTTTGTTTGAGTAGGGTATGCATCCATAGGATTGAATTACTCTTTAGTATTTTAGCAGATTCTCTAACTTAATTGTGGTATTACATGAAACTGAGGTTTTTGTGTATCCATGCTTTAGATAGAGAATGGACCTGATCTTGCTTGATTTCTTTCAAATGAGTTGGTTAGAAATCGATTAACACCTCAGTGAATATTTGCTAACATTGATGTATTGATCATGATATTGAGAATGACTATGTTGCTGTTGAAACCTATTGCTCAACTGCATTCCTTATTATACCCATGGTCCTGTACCATCCATTTTAGTGTTTGTATAGTGTCATTCTTTAGATAATCTTAAATGCACTCCACTTAATTTCTCTCACCCTACAACACTATTGCATACATGAAAAAGCAGTGTAGTTAGATCTTGACGATTGGCATCTTTTATTACAGTGTCTGAGGGATGGAATGAGAAAGGAAAAGAACAGGACAAACCCTTTCTCCTCCTCCTTGGTCGGTTCTTTTTTCTCCAGCAGTAAAGGACAGTGAGGAGGGAAGTAGGTGTTGTGCTGATGTACGAGTGTGTGAATGCTAGTAATTCTGTTTCTTTTTTTATAGTGCAATCAAACCGACATGGGCAGGCAGGGGTGAAAACTGTGGGTTGGCTGTAGGTGGCAAGCATGCAGTGCTCTACTCTTCCACTTGGCAGTGAGGCATGGGCAAAGAGGGATGATGGTGGCAACTGGCTGAGCTATGTCGGTTTGGGGAAAAAGTAAATAGAAGTGTATTCTTTTTTTGTAACTTGTTGAGAGCTGAATGTAACCTCTGGTTGTATGATCTAAGATTTGATCTGTAATCTATGTGAATTTTGGAGGAAATATAGATATAAATTGGTCTTCAACTTTTACTATGTACGGATGTAATCGAATGAATTCGATTGCTGTCTTTAATGGAGGTTAAATTGGATGTTCAATTTTCGTAAGATTTAAGGAACTGATCTTTACCCTTGGTATAATATGCATGGGATCGAACGGATTTGATATTTCTGGAATAGTGTTGTTAAATTAGATGTTTAATTTGGATGCGATTTTGTATTTGATTGTGTCGATATTGTGAGTGTATGGATCTATTTATTGATGAATTTTACATGTGTGTGTGTGTATTGCTGAAATTTTTTGGTGTACATGGGTATATAAATTGCTAAGGTTATGTGTATGTGTGTAGGTATATACATATCTATGCATATAGTTCCTTTGAATAAAATGCGTCACACATTATGATTTGGTTTCAAATAATAATAATAATAATAATAATAATAATAATAATTATTATTATTATTATTATTATTATATATTTTTATTATTGGTATGCTAAAGTATAATTATAGGTAGGCATAGCTTAGGGATTAAGATTTTGGGTTTGCCTTTACAAGATAATGGTGCAATTATATACGAGTACTAAATTGTGCCTTAATTTTTGTTTTTAGCCTTTTCGTTAAATATAATGTATTTATGAATAATTTTATGTTTGTTTGATTTTGAAGACTTAGAATGAAAGATCCATTACTTTTGACAATTAAAAGCTTTTCTTTAAATTCATAAGTCTAGAAAGATTTTATAAACAGTAAAAATTTAACTCAAGGCCAAAATTCAAAATTCAAAATTCAATTTTTCACTTTCTCTTTATTTGAGGCTGTTATAGCGTAGAAGGTGAGGCGACGCGGCGTTGGAGGCGACTGGCGCAGGAGGTGAGGGGGTGGCCGTAGTGACGAGGCGGCGTACGGTGGGCGAGGTGGCGGCCGCACAGCGAGGCTTTGCTCCCCCACGATCCGCCTAGCCTCCTCCCTGCCGCAGGCTGCGGTCACACGGCAGTGGCGCCGTGCGCACCATGCTTGCGTGCCATCCCTGTAGCGATGTGTCGCCTCCGTACCGTACTGTCCATCGTGCTCGGCATGGCTCGAGCTATAGTATCACACAACCTACTAATTGATCTTTTGGACCGATCTATGCCCACGTGTCTTGGACCGATTTTACACTACTAGAAAACTAGGCTTTACTACCGGCACATCACTACCGATTAGATCATCAGTACCGGTTGGTAACACGAACCGGTACTAATGAGAGTGCATCAGTACCGGTTGGTAGTACTGATGCACTCATCAGTACCGGTTCGTGTTATGAACCGGTACTAATCCCTCGTTTCAGGAAAGTCCAAAAGGAATGCATATTCTATGTATATTAGTATGCGATGGTGGGTGGATTGGTTAGAAGAGTGAGGTTGGAGTCACGAGGTTGCGGATTTGAGTCCCGCTTCTTTCATACATTCTCGACATAGATGATCAGATCTGTTGTAGTGTTACCACACAACATACAACGAATTAAGCTACTTAATTTCCTCGCGATTTTACCACACATGATTGGCTGGTTAAATATTGCACCGAAGATCAATTAGTTTTTCTTCAAGACAAATAAAGGATTTGCTTAATTTTGACGTAACAAATACGCCTGGCAGAAACGTATACAGATGGACCAGCGCATATAGGATCGATAATGACACTAGACCAGCACATGCGTGCAACCAAGTGCGCAAGACATTCTCAACCACGTACGTACAGCGGCAGTGCGCGCGGCACATCGGACGGACTGGCACTCTAGCAATCTAGCATGGGCTGATCAGGTTGGCCACACCAAACTTGAAGCGGCCAAGCTCAGGCTAGCTAAGGTAGGAAATCGAAGGCGTAGCTAGGAAGCGGCGAATGATGGGCTAGCAGCTTAGGTTTCTTGGCGCACATACATGCATGCATATGCCGATTGCATGCATGATGCATGCATGCGGCCGCCGCGCGCGGCATGTTCACGTCGCATGCGCGGGCAGTGAGAGACATGGGGAGCCGACGGAGATGGCGGCTGTCGCCGGCCGGGGACGTACGTGGCCGCTTGGGCTCGCGATCCATGTGGGTCTATACCATTACCAGTAGCTGGCTGCTAAGATCGGGTGCGCGCGCGCGCGCGTCTGCGCTCATGGGCTCCATCTGCCGGTGGTTGTTGCTCTCCGGGCCCACGCACAGCGACCTCTCACCCAGCCGGCCGGCCGGCCGGCGCCAAAAGCAAGCATGCGCACAAGTTAGGCCATGTCTTGAACCTTGCTAGCCAGCCAGGAGTTGAATTAATTTCGTTTGAACCTTCTCGATCGGGGGCATTGATGATTCAACTCCTTCCATCACGTACGTATGACAAATTGCTCCTTTGATTTCCTCTAGCATTTCTACGCAGCAACAGTTGTATTCTGTCCTAATTATTTCCCTGTGTTCAGAATGGAGACCAGGCTGCCTGGTGCAGGTTGCACGTACATTTCAAAGAAACGTGCGAACCGCTCGGCATGCACCGTGAATCACGAGTCTCAGCACATCCATAATTTGTGCTACTACAGACTGATTCATCATTCACTGTCTTGGGACGTACGATTGACTTTCTCGTTCGTGACGACGTAAGAGACTGAACAAATTAAGCAGCTCAGGAAGACGAGTGGTTCAGCAAAAACCAGCTTAATTTACCGACCACCGGGTAAAGATACAGTGACAGCCGGGGGAAGGTCGACCCCGTCCGGTAAACTCTAGTTTTCAATTAAAGATCGTGAATTCGAATGTGATGAACAGTATGTACGGCTGGCAATCGGTCGGATTTAGATTTTACCTTTAAAGTTCGCCACGGAGGAAACCGGAAGCCGGCCGGTTCCTCTCGCAGGTTAAGAACCGGTACACCTTCTCTCTTTGCGGAAACTTCGTCATCTGCATAAGTACACATACACCTGATTACTTGATCATATCACATGCACGGCGTGTGAAAGACAAGTGAGAAACACAGAGAAGGGCAGCAAGCAGGCCACGTTCCATAGTTAACTAGCTACTTGCTCAGTTTGTCCCTACAAAGTACAAACCTAACACGGCTATATCTAGCTCAATTCAAACCCGTAATCAAGTACTACTTAATATTTATGCAAAAAAAAAAAAAACTTAAAAGTTGTGATCCATGAGGTGCACATATATCCAATGCACGGCCACAGGTTACATATATAAAACCCTTGCATGTCTAGTTACTGTCCCCACGGAGCCCTTGGCGTTTTGCTGTCGTCGAGCAGCGAAGTCCAAAAGGCTACCCACTGTATCGTGTTTTGCTGACCCAGCTACCCGCAGCAGACTAAGTTACGTCCGTATGTGTACCGACTCCTGCACTTTTTGTTGGTCACGTTGGGGCCTACACAACGACGCGTATGCATGTAGACGCCCCCAATTGGATATATATATATACATATAATTAAATCGAGTTGCTCAGTTATGCACTTTGGATTGATATGCTAGTCTAATTTTGATTGAGCAGTTTAATTAATTGGATGGACATATAGTCCGTGGTCGTTAATGATAGGCGTTCACGCTAATACGACTTCTAGTTCTGGAATTAGCAGCTGACCTAATCTCTGAACTTGTCTATTACAACATACCAGGAACAAATAACTTCAGAACCACTGTTGCACTGCTCATCTTACGCAAGAAATTTGTAGTGTTATGTCTAGCTGGCTAGCGATCGAGCTGTATACCGTATGCACGTTGGTTTCTTCGGTGCGTTGCCTTCTGATTCCTTTTTGCTGCCGGTGCACAGTGTGGTCAGACCTTTACGTCGTCGAGTAGTCTAAAGACGTCGCATTTTGACCGAGCAGTCTGTTAAGCTTGCATCATGGGAGGAGGAAATAATAAAGCAGGCAAGCGATTCTGCCTTTTGCGTTTACAAAGTTGTATGTTGTATCTGCCGGCCGGCCCAGAAAGCAAACGCGCGCGAAATCGCGTAAAATCACAACTTGCATCTGGGCGACCGAATGCCGTCAGAAGCCAGCAGGAAGATTAGCGAGAGGAATACGTGCTAGTTAGGACATTGCATAGCTAATCTTCCGAGATGCACGACAAAGTTAATTACCATGCATGCACTTCCCCTGAGTTTTCTCACAGGAATAAAATATGATAGGTATATGACCGAAAGCGTGTGGCCTTTCTGAAAGTGATCGATCACTCGAAGAATTATTTGCGGAATCGCACTCTGAACTTCCCGCTTTGCATACTGCACTAATTCGATCCGTGCATGTCTAGGAACGCGTACATGCATATCGTGCGATTCGACGGTTGCATCCACCGTCCGCGTTAGTTGTGTTTCTCAAGCAAAGTAGCGATGCGCGCGCGCGATCACGTTAATTATCGAACCCTCTTCTTTTCTGCGGTGAATTTTCGGTATGTATCTGGCAACAAAGGACTGCCTACCTTTGTCTAATCGAAATTGAATGCTTACCTGCTCCTATTATTCCTCGTCTCGACCATCTCTGATCTGCATTTGGATTGTCGAGATTAATGAAGGTCAGAAACCATGTTCTTCAGTCATCCTTTGGAAAAGGGCTAAATTTCTCCTTTCTTTTTGAGAGAGAGAGAGAGAGGTGTGAAAGATCATAGCGGAAAATCCACACTGATAAGTGATAACTCACCCAACATGTGGATGGCAGAAATAGAATTCCGGTTATTTGCCACAGGCGGGGGTCACAGGGTGGCACACTGCTACGTCATGCTAGTGTTGGAATTTAGAGTTTATTTTGTGTACCAAATAGCTAGAGTGTAGGGCACATTTCACAGACATTGCTTGGAACATGATGATTTTCCCAAATTTATATAGGATTTAGACTGATTCCTGCGAGCGTTCCAACATGCTTAGGGCATTTACAACGCCGTTTCTTAATCAGTTTCTTAAGGTGCCAGGTCAGATGGAAAAATGACATAGCAGGAAATTAATGGAGAGAGAGAAGGGGATCGTTTCATGTTTGTGAAACCATTTCAACACTTGCCCCGAAGCGGAAGAAACGCAGCGAAACTGCGTTGGGCAGAAGGGGATCGTTTCTTGCCATTCCCGCGGGATATCATGCGCCTGATCCCTTTCTTCGTCCCCATCCGGATCGCTCCGAGGCAACGGGCTATTCTTCCCGCGCCGACGAGGACTGCCGAGGAGGGCGTCGCTCCGTCCTGCGTCGTCAAGGAGGCGAGGCGGCGTTCCATCCCCCGCCATGGAGAAGGCCAGCGCCGTCGAGGAGGTCAGGCCGCTTCCCTCCCGCCGGATCTGCTCCCGATTTCGCTCAAGGCCTCTGCCCCGCCCCGGGCGCTCCGCCCCGCCGCATCTCCCCGGCGGCGTCTCCCTGGCCAGCGCTTCCCTCCCGGCGGCGTCTCCCCATGGCGGCTCTTCCCCTCCTGGCGGTGTCTCCCCGACCCGACCACATCTCCCCGCCGCAACTCCAACAGCGACTTTCGAGTTTGGTTTCCTTTTCAATCACCTGATGGACTTCTTTGTCTAGAGGCGCATCAGCTAGTGAGAGGAAATGATGTTGTCTTCGTAAACGACGACATCTTCTCCAAGTCCCCCATCGCCACTGACCAGTGATTTATCCAACGCTTACCGTAGAAACTGGTGCCACTAGGGGAACCTGCACTTTCTGATGCTCAAATGTAGTATGATGGAGTCTACTAATGCCTTCATGCATTGTAGAATCAACTGATTGTGGGCTCTTTCATTGTGAACATTTTTGTTTGTATAAATTGTAAATGCATTTTTTTAATTTTATTTTCTGCATCTTGAAACAGGACTCTGGTGCCAGAATGAGTATTCCTCTAGTTTTTATCAACGATGGAAAAGCATACTGCACTACTCATTCATCTTCTGGTCAAGGGATTGCTCAAAATGTGCAGTCTCAAAATGCTGATGGTATTGCAAAGAAGTCAACAACTCCACAACTTGCAGTTGAAAACCATGATTCAACTGCTAATGTAAATGATAACATTTCTCTGGTAGCAAGTTACCCTGCTCCTAATGGAATACTTGGTGAAAATGTCAGAGACAAGGGTGGTAGCTCATCTGATAAGACCCCAGCAAATGCAACTTCTTTTCAATTCTTCGTGATTGCAGATGAGGGACTTAATCTTTTTATTGATCTTAATTCCAATCCATCAGATGCTGGGGATGTAGTTAAAAGTGACTCTAATTTTGTAAGATGCGTTTCTAAATTAGTCATGTCCTAGCTTAATCTCAATAGCCCTTTGAGAGTCTACAATGCTCTCAGTGATAATAGTACAGTATGACTTCTGCTCTAGATAAGATCAACACTTGGATAGCTAGATTATATATAGCAGCAGATGGTGCAGTGAAAACTGATACTGTATTTTGGTTGTGTTTCTGACTTCTCACTTTTCTACTTGCTACTTGGCAATTTCCATTTTCAACTTTTCAACTATGCATGAATCATGCAAACGTAGTTTTTGTGTTGTTCAAGCTACACACAAACAGGGTCAATTCATGTAATTTATCATGCTTCCTATATCCCTGTTTCTCTTTAACCCTTTATATTGGCATCCAGCAAGCGGTCAACTTCACAGAATTTTATGACATTGCTTTTCACTGGTTAATGTTCAATTTTCTTATTTGAACTAGGGATTTGGTAGGTCACAAACTTCAGGGTTTTACTCAATACATATTTAATTTCAAGCTCTTAGCCCGTTAGCCGTAACATTTGAAAATTGTTTGAGATGAATAGCCTTGTATTATTCTTGATTTGACTAGAATTATATATCGATCTTTAAATTGGAGCCTTGCAGACCGGTCCCAACTATGATGAACAACCTTCGAAGAGCAGAGTATAGGAAATGTTTGTTCAGTTCTGTTTTGCCATCCACCTTTTAACGCAGCGCAAATAGGATTGTCAAAAAAACTTGGGCTCAACAAGCTATTTGAGTTGAGCTATAATTGGGCCCAGGCTATAATTGTCACAATTTTTTTGTTGATTTGTTTCACCGTGTTATTTGCGATTCCATTTGCAGTTGATACAATCGTGTGTGCGTGGTACTGTATAAACAAGAATATATGGCACAATAGATCCAATGCAAATTAAACTAACTTACAACATAAATTAATGTTAGAAACAGTAGATAGAAACTATGCATTGGGGTCCTTGTTTCTAAACCTCCATTTAATACACCTTCTCTCCTTTAAGAAACCATCTAAGAAACTATGCATTGGAAATGCCCTTAGTTTGTTTTATAGAAAGGTATATGAACTCACTGTAGTTTGTTTCACCCCAGCCCCCTTTATCTTTCTCGACCTCTGTTCCGATGGTTCTCTTTGTCCAATAGAGCTGCAGTGGAGGAATACGAAATTTAACTATATATATTGGAGCATTGTAAGCATATAGAATATTGCAAGATAACTCACATTCTATTTATCTCAACGGACCATAGTCCAAAGATATGGGAACATACGACTAATTGTTTGGAGCGTGGAGGATATTCGGTTGTGCTGCCCATCGAGGAACGTACATGATCCTACAAAAATAGGTATATTATTCCTGTCGTCGGTGCACATTTAATTTGGATGAATCAGGAACAGATGCTCTCTTTAAATGTTTACTTGATAATTTGATATTTTGTTTCAGTACATGAAGTGTCCATCTGGCAGGGGCGTATCTGGACGGTGTTGGATATGCCTTAACACCCACAAAAATTTTAAAAACGCTGCAATATCACCTCTTCAATAAGCCAAATTTGCTAATTGAATTGGTTCCGATTTTTATGGTTTAGGATTTTTAAGACCTTAGAACTATTTGTATTGCACTTTTAGCAAATTTTAAATATATATGTTGGATTTACGATGTTACAAAACTATTATACAAGACTATATAGTTGTACATGTGAAATGTACGCCTTTATTGAAAAGGAATGTTCTAGCTACCATTCTCTGATCAAAGATAAGTCCATTTCTTTTATTTTTGCGGTACGGGCTTCTGCACTTGATGCTGCAATCCACCTGCTGGTAACTTTCGCTAGCAAGGACATGTATCTGTGAATCTTTATTTTTTTTTCCACCTTAGATCTTTAATGCATATATAGACAGAACTCCTGCTGTGTGTTTGAAAGAAGATAATCCATTTCATCGCAATCGCGATGAGCATTTACCAAAGGCAGATTTTATATATATATAAAAAATACATTTACCAAAGGCAAACGTACCGCAATGTAAGCGTGCGACCAGAGCCCATTTTCCTTTGCCTCCTATATATCCTGGACCTAGTACGACAAAACCAGAAGAAACACTCGCATGTTACTCGCTGCATGCACACACACGGGTAGCGAGGCAAGCGTAGCTAGGATCGAGAAGTACGTGCGTGCGTGCACGGTGACGTTCCTCTCTCTCTCTCTCTCTCTCTCTCTCTCTCTCTCTCTCTCTCTCTCTCTCTCTCTCTCTCACCATCCATGCAAGCGCGTCGCGGTAGCGGCGGCAGAAGGCAACCGTCGCTGGGTCCGCGCGACGAGGCCGCGACGCGCGCGCCCACCGACCGGCCGGGCCGGAACCCGAGCATCGTGCTCCGGCACCGCCCCGCGCGCGGCGCCGTTGCAACACGTACGCGCGCGTACATATATATCCCGGTTTGTCTTCCCGTGAGCCTACCTCGTTTCCCGGCCGGGTTCGGATCAACCTCTTGTCACTAGCTGGCTGGTAGTTTAGATCATCGGCTGTCTCCTACGCGCATGCACGAAAGAATGCGGCCACCAGCTCGTTGACTCTCTGCAACCAGAATTAACCTATCTAGGGCTAGGCTGCAGGAGGCCAGAAGCCGAACTAAACGACGCTCTCGATCAATCATAATTCTATCTACTTCCAAATTCCAATCCGAAATAGTTATCATTAGTTGGCGTACTTGATCAGTTGAGGCTGTTCGGGCTTGTATGCTAGCAGATGCTAATATATAGCTACAGCTAGCTAGCAGACTGCATCTGCATCGGTCGGTCGCTGAAAGATGCGCCCATGGAACATGCACGCAGTGCATGTCCTCTCCTCCCTACGGTTACCTTGCCAACTCGAACTCCATGTGGCGCGGCCTCGATCACCGTCTTCTGCAACCACCATTACCTGTCCAAACCGGAAAACCAATCATCCTTTCTACTGCACTTTTCTTTTTCTTCTTCCAGAATCTGTACTCCTTTTTTTAGATTCAGTCTGTACTCCTACATGATATGAAGTACTTCTAAATGATATCCCCTGGTTAGCTTGGAAGGCAATAATTCATTAGTGTTGAGATAGTTCCGATACTCCAAAGTTCCCCTGCAAATCCTACATTTCGGTTGGGGCCCTGGGTTTTAAATTTTTTTTTTAACTTGCTGCGGTTAATAATTTACGTTTATCACTTCTCTCTTCCTAGCAAAATTGTAACCCCTAGATGCTTAGCCAAAACATGAATTTCACGAGAAATTTGTATTAAAAAAAATAGTGCATTCCAGGCATATAAGGCTCTTGCAAAATTCCCATGATTCGTCAGCTGTTTGTTTATGATTGTTTCTTGAAGTGGAAAATATGGGCTCTCTCGCAAGGATTACCTGTGGATACTTCTGACCTTTTTTTAAAAAAAAATAAAGATCTGTTTGCCCTTTACAAATTAAATATGCATGGGTTCTCTAAAAAAAAGAAAGAAAGAAAAGAAAAGCCGGGTTCTTCACATATCTTTGGTTTAATAAAAGCTGATTCAGATTCTCAGGCCCTTTGTTCAGCTTCTTGGCCCCCTTGAAGATCTCCACACTGGCCACTTGCAGAAATCTGAATTCTTCACTCACTGAAAGCCAAAAGAGGAGAAAAGGAGCTTTGAAATTAAAACTGCACACTGGCCACTTTCAGTTTCCTGCAAATCTCTGTCTCCAACTTCAATATTGTAAGTATGATAACAATATCAAACAATTCTTATTTCCCGGTTTATTTCCTGAACTATCACGTGAAAACAGGCGCTAACTCAGATGCTAAGACTATATATACTCCCTTTGTTCTGCAATATGTGTAAATCTCACCATACACAAATAACAAGAAGATACAAAATCTAAGAAAAAAATAATATCATTACACCATGTATACCCCTATTAAATGGCATACTAAAACTACTCATCCACTTTTTCAGCATTAAGGAAGGTATATGATAAAAATATTACAATAACTACACTTTGAATCTCTGCGACAGAATTATATTGTAGAACAATGCTTCTCAAGTATAAGAACTTATATTGCATGAGGGAGAGAGTATATGAGATGATTTTATACCTTGGATGTCCACCAAATTGGGGACATGCATGGTTCAGATGTTAAAGCTTTGAGATGCTTAATTAGTTTCTCTAGTGAATCTGTTCTCATAATCTAAACAAATAAACGGTCTGGTTTGGGTGTTTCCAATCAGCATATAATTTCAATGATTTCTTTATTATTAGCAGGCAAATACAATCATTAGGCGTTTGGAGAAATCACATCAAGATATATAGATAGGAGGAAGAACACGTCCCAAAATAAGCAACTTGAGTCCTAAAAAACTAATGATTAATCAACTTGTTCATAGCTTGTTATGACCTGCGTACACAAGCATAGACAAGTTAGGTCATACTAAAGTTTTGTGGTCTGCTCTGAGCACCCTACCGTATTAATTTGCCTAAGCAATTTCTTAGTAGTGCCAGTCTCGGATCAAGCACTAAAGAACACGTGTTTCTCTTGATTCCAATGCAATAAAAATACAGTAGTACTTCTATGTACCATCTTTTAATATAAACTACATAAATTTTAAAGCAAATAAATGAGTAAATAATCATCATTTACATTCATTCATGCTTTAATATTTATATAACTTTTAATAAAAACACATAGAAGCACCTTCCTAAAAATACAATTTGCAAGAAAAAAAAAGTAATTTAACACGGGTCTTGTTGCACATCTAAATAAAGAGCTATATAGAGCTAGCTCTTTGAAGATACATCACTCACCCTTTGCCTTGGAGGTAAGAGGATTGGTGAAATCCTAGCCATTGCTTATCAGTAGTAGTTTAGTAAAAAAGAATTTAACCTCCTATGACCGGCCACAAAAAGAAAGGAATGTATAATCAGTTGCGCGGTACACGTGCATCCTTTTTAAACATCGATGTACCAGTACATTTCACGCCTATATACATACTAATATCAGGCATGCGATGACAAAAACAAAATTGAATTTAACTTGGTATTTAAATTTCACATGTGAAATTCCAATGTTAATTTAAAGTAAAAATTCATATATAATTGCTTTATAGTTTAAATATTCCAATTTTCATATAAATTCAAAATTTTACTGGTAGGATTTGACGCTTTATTATATCTTGATTTTAAATTGCTTAGTGAAGGGTGTAGAGTATGTTACTACCACCGTTCTTTTTTACTTGTTATTTTGGATATCGACACAATCTCCAATACACATTTTTTTATTGTTGCCTTTTCTACTTATATGTTAGTAAAAACTATTAAAATTATTGTGATAGGAAAGTTTTTTTGATGACTACTCTAAGAGCATCTCCAAGAGGGGCCTTAAATATGGTCCTAATTTGAATTATAGGATTTTTGTGGAAAATATTAACTCCAGCAAGGACCCTAAATTGTTAAAATTTAGCAAATTATTTTAAGACCTGTCGACGATTGGAGAACGGGCTCCCGTCGAGCTTACTTGTTGAATGGGGGATCAACAGAGCCCCGTCGTACGGATCGAAGAGGGCGTTCGAGCGATGCGAGGTCGGGAGAAGAAGAAGAAGGGGGACACGGTGTTTTATCCTGGTTCGGGCCTCTCACCGTCGAGATAATAGCCCTACTCCAGTGTATTGTGTTCTATCTTGGTGTCCCTCCCCTGTTACGGATCTTCAGGGGGGTTTAAATACTACGACTAGAGGTACATAGAAGGTAACTACCTCCTGGGATTGCGCCGCGCAATCGTACTTACGATCTACTGCCCTTGATCCGGGCGTTATTTGAATTTCGGGTATGATTTCCCTTGATCTCCGGCTGATTGGTTGCCACCTTCCTTCCTCGTGGCATTGACCGGGCACTCCGACCAAAACACCCGAGCAGGTCGCGGCCTCTACGAGCATGCTTGCTCGTGGGGGGTGTGTTTGGTGCTTCTGCGAGCGAAGGTGCGAATGCGCATGCTCGGAGGAGAAGGAGGGATGCTCGTTTCGTTCTCCCGAGCATCTTCTTTTAGTGTTGCTTGGTCGGCGGGTTTAGCTTTTCACGGGGGTACCGTGGTCTTTTGTCAGATAGCCAATCCCGGCTACCTAGCCCCGAGGTTCAAGTGGGGAACCCTCGGGCTTCCCCTTGAGCCTAAGAAGACTTGAGGGGGGATTGAATTTCCTTTGGTCGTGGCTCACGACCATTTTTCGTCGGGAGACGAACTTCTTTACCCGCCGCGTGCTTGCTCCGCGTGGGCGCGTCGTTTGGTTGTTCTGCGGTTCCTTCTCTGAGAAGCCTCCTTGTAGCAGTACGGCGGTTTCTCGAAAGCGCTTTCTCGGCCAGGTGTCGCTACGTGATAGGCGGCGATTTTAACCTGCCCCTTCGCTGTCTTTTTAACCCTTTCTACCGGGAGAGGTCGGAGTTACATTGTCTCTTTGCTCGTCTTCGGCCAAAAATCTTCCAAGAGCCCTAGCGCCCAAGAACCCTTTTCGTTCCCCTTCCTTCTTCGGCCATGGCGCGTTTTCAAGGTTAGCGGATGACCGAAGGAGGCTCCAGGTGCTCACGGACGAGGGGTACGTCGACCCAAGCTCGGGTCGAGTGCCCGGGGATGATGCGGCGCCGGCACCGCGGGAGGCGGAGATCGTCTCCTGCGAGTTGTACGCCATCAACGGGCTTCGTCTGCCCGAGAGCGACTTCCTCGCCTCCGTGCTCGCCTTCTGCGGGTGCGAGATCTCTCATCTCCACCCCAACTCTATCCTTTCTCTCGCAATCTTCTCCCATCTTTGCGAGGCTTACGTGGGTGTAATGCCCACGGCTAGCCTCTTCTTTCACTTCTATTCCCCCTTTCGCACCGGCCGGGATGGCTCTGCTGGTTGCGTTTATCTTCGCCTCCGGCCCAACCGACCATACGAGTACCCCTTCGTTGCTCTGAAGGACTCGGTGTCGGGTTGGGCCGACCTCTGGTTCTACCAGAAGAAGGCGGAGGGGTCCCAGTTGGTCTATCTTGGGAGGGCGCTCCGCCCTCGAGACGGCGCGCGCTTGCGTGCAACCTGAGGAAGAGCGGGTGCTCGGACGATCGGTGAGCTTGCCCAGATGGGGCTCACCGGGTCGGGATATCGCCGGACTTCACCTTCAACCGGTGTCCCCACGAGGCGCCGCGAGCATCCCTTCTTCGAGGTGACCGGGTGGCATGACTTCACCCGCGAGGACAACGCAGTATGTTCCTGGACCTCTTTCCCGAGCATCATTGCTCAGTGACCGGTGCTATGCATATATATATATATTTTTGTCTTAGTCCTTGGTTGCGGCGCAGCTCAGGACGGATTTGGGTTGACGAGAGGGTTGCCGAGATGTTCGGCGCCCGAAGGAGAAGGAGCCGACGCCCAATCGCCAGGTCCCCAAGAACGCTTTTGACCGTGGCGACGGTAAGTACATCTTCTGCTTCGCTCGGGGCATGTTTTCCGAGCTCATTCCTCCCGATTTACGTTTGCGGAGAAGGTCGCCCTTGAGCTTGCGGTGTCAAGCGCCGCAGCTGCGAAGCCAAAGACCCCGGCCAGGGGTTCCCGAAGAGGGCGGCGGGTCGAGGCCGCCAGTATCCGCCTCGCCTCCGCGCCAAGCGGTCCGAGGCGCCGAAGCCGACCAGGACCCCACGCCGCACCTTGAGTACGCCGACCGCCAGGAGGTAAGCGAACCGAATCTGGTTCGATGACTTCAAACGGAGGAGGCCGGAGCCGATGAGCCGATCGGAACAGCTCGCCGAAAAAGCGAGGAAGGCCGAGGAGGAGGCCAGGTCCTCCCGACCAAGGAGCGGTGGAGAGGCAGATCAAGGCCCTCCAGGACCAGGCTTACTCGGGTGGTCGGCGACCCCGAGGAGGAGGAAAAGAGGAGGCCACCTATGCTGCAGTCGGAAGGAGCAGGAGGTCGACCTCTCAAGCGACCTCGGCCATTGGAAGAGGTCGACATGGACGACGTCGACCGGCGATGGCACGTGCTGATGTGGCGCGGAGGAGCGCGTCGTGGTCGTGGCCGAGGCCTACGAGGCCGCCGCGGGCAGTCGCCCGTGGCTCAGCGAGGAGGCCGAGGAGGATGGCGCCGCCACGGCGTGAAGGTAAGTTCTTACTTCATTCTCTTATTCTCGTTCTTGTCTTGCGATTTTCTTGGGCTAACCCCACCCCGTTTGGCGTGGGCGTGATAGCTTCGGATGTCGTTTGGACTTCCGCCAGATGGTGAGGAGATTATCGACTCTGCGGTGGGCGCCGAAGCTCGACCGCGTCGTCGACCAAGTGATGGCCGAGACGGGGAGGAGGCCGGCGCCACGACTCTGAACCAGTGGAGCCCGAGCTTCCCTCGGCGGGACCCGCGGAACCTATTCCAGCCGCGGAGGAGTAGGAGCCGCAGGGGACTGAGGACCAAGACGCCTTGGCCTTGGTTCCTTGCGAAGAGACGTCTGCGGGCGAGGCTCAGGCGCCGAGCCCCGAGGAAGGGAGCTTGGTCGCTGCCGACCAACAGCCCTTGGCCGTGAGCCAAGGAGAGGAGGAGGTCGTCCCCGACCTAACTCCTTCGGCCTTGGGGCACCAGGCGTCCCCGGCCACGGAGGTGCAAGGGGCGGAGGTGATCGTCCTTGATCAAATGCCTCCGGCCGCGGAGCATCGGTCGCCTCCGACTATGGAGGGACAAGAGGCGGAGGTGATCGCCCTTGATCCAATGCCTCCGGTCGCAGAGCATTGGTCGCCTCCGGCTGCAGAGGGACAAGAGGCGGAGGTGGTCGTTGACGACCAAGCGCCTCGGCCATGGAGCAAGGAGTGCGGCGCTTCGTGGTTGGCGTCTGACCCGAGCGGTGCCCGACCAGGGGGAAGGCGGCCACGAGCCGCTTGTGGAAGAGGACCCGACCTCGGGCGACCCGGGTTGGTCGAAGGTGGTGACGCCGTTGCTCTCTGAGCACCGGGTGCTCAGAGGAGCAAGACCACGCGCCGGTCAGGATGACTTGGTCAATCCCTTCTTTCGGCCGGCGCGACCGACCGCCAAGCCAGGACAAGTCGGGTCACCGGCTCTTCTGGTAAGTTTCATGTTTCTTCCCCCTTTTTTTTTCTGTGATCGATCCTCTGGGAATCTGCTCAGCTTTTTTCCCTTCTCTTTTCTCTTTCTGCCCGAAGTTTGCCGCGAAGGCTATGGAGGATATCGACGCTACCTCGGTCTCCGTAGAAGAGTACTGGTCGTACCACCGTGAGCAAGACGCCAAGATCGCCAATCTTGAGCGTCGGGTCTCCGAGGTGCGCGAGGCCGACTGGCACCGGAATCGGCGAGGAGCCTCATCGCCGGGCTCGGGACCAGCTCTTCCAGAGCGAGGCGAAGAGCACTTCAGAGCGTAGTGCGCCGAGCTTGACGAGGAGCTGGGAAGTTGCGGTGGAGGTCCCGACTGCAAGGCCGAACTCCAACGAGCTCGGGAGCGCGATGAGGCCCGGCTCGAGGAGGTGCGGCGCCTTCGGGACAGCGGTGAAGGTCGTGCGCTCGGCGGAAAGTTTTGGACTTGGAGGCGGAGGTCGACTCCTTAAGGAGGAACTTGTCGCCCTTGGTCGGCGTAGGACTTAGCTCCTTTTTTATTTTTAGCTCGTGTAACCTGTAAAAAACAACGCTTGGGTTAAATGAGCAAACTCGCAGTGTTTGGTCCTTGCCTGTTTTCTTGAGTTTGCCTTCAACATATGCCCATATGATCCGGTTCTGAGAAAAGGAAACAAGTTCCTGCATAGGGCATATATCATAGATACGAGCAAAGAAAACAAGTTCTGCATAGAGCATATATCATGGATACGAGCAAAGGATCCTTGGTAAGAAGGGACGAACGTTCCTATCATCTGAGCCCTGCTATGGACAAAGGTCGTGCCCTTCTTTATTGCGAGCACGAGTTTGTTCATGGGAAAATTTAAGGGTCGCTTTGGTCGTGACGATTTTATGAATGATATAAGGAGGTCGGTTGCGTCGAGAAGAAATGTGAGCCTGAGTAGGCGAACTTTAAACCAACATTACGTAGAGCCACCATACCCAAATGGTCAGCGAGCAGGGCTTAGAGTGGATGCTCGCGCCCGACCACGCCTCTGATGAAAAGCTGCGTGGAAAGTGAGCGATTGGGCGAGCATCGGCCGGGGCCAAGGGAAATGGTGCGCACATACTTGTCGGATAAGTTAAATGCGCAATCTCGCTAAACGGCGATGCTCGTTCGACAAAGCGAGGACGAAACACGAGAAAGAGGGAAGCGTTTTATTGGAAAGAACGCAAGGGGCGCGAGATAGGAGTACTCGTCTAAGCGTGGAATTTACGCAATTGATCGATGTTCCAGTCTTTGGTGAGCTCCCGACCATCCGGCATCGCGAGGCGAACAGCCCTCGGGCGTCTTGTAGACACGACTGCAGTAGGGTCCTTCCCACCTTGGGGTTAGCTTGTTGGCCTTCGACGGGTCTTGAACTCTTCGTAAGACCATGTCGCCGACTTGCAGGACCCTAGGTCGGACTGTCTTGGCCGCGTGCCTACGAAGAGCCATGTAGGTAAACCGCATGACCGAGCAACGCCCGCTCGCGTGTCGCCGGCGAGGTCCAGGTCGACGAGGCGCTCAACTTCTTGATCGACGGAATCGATCGGTTGCACCCTTTGGGGAACCCAAAGACGATTTCGGCGAGAGAATGGCCTCCGCACCGTGACGAAGTCGGAAGGCGTTTCGCTGTGGCTCGGCCGGGTCGTGGTGCGACAGACCAAAGAACGGCGGGAAGCTCATCCACCCACTTCTTTGCTTGTCTTTGGTTGAGGGTCTTAAAGACCCTCTTTTTTATGCCCTGGACTAGCTGCCCATTTGCTCGCTTTTGCTCCGTTACTCTGTGGATGCGCCACGCAGCGAAAGCAGACCTTGGTCCCGACCTCCTCGCGATAACTTTGGAACAGTTCATTTGGTGAATCGGGTCCCGTTTGTGATAAGGCGGTTGGGTATCCGAACCGAGTTACCACATTCTCGCGGAGGAATCTCTTGGCCGCTGGGCCGAGATGGTCGAGACGGGCTCGGCCTCTATCCACTTAGTGAAAGTGTCGATGGCCACGAGCAAATACTTGCAGCCTTCGACCTCGGGAAGGGTCCGAGGACATCGAGCCCCAGGTTGAGAACGGCCACGAGAGTGGTATGGTTTGCGGGGCATATGCCGGTTGACGGACTTTTCGAGCATGAAGCGGCATGCCCGGCAGTCGTTACGATTGGCCGTCGTCCGTCAAGGCCGTGGGCGAAGAGTACCCTAGTCGGAAGGCCTTGCTCACAAGCGTCTGAAAGGCGAGTGAGCTCCGCACATTCCTTCATGGATATCACGAAGAAGGTCTTGGCCTTCCTCACGAGACGCATCTGGAAAGGATCCCTAATGCGCCTTTCCGGTATAGGTCGTCTTCGATCAGTCTGTACTGAGAAGATTGCCTTATTAGCCAGGAACGCTCGGCTTCTTCCTCGGGCAATGTCCCATGCGCAAGATATTGGATGAATGGCGTCATCCAATTTGCACTTTGCTCGAGGAAGGAGACCCTACCGCCGGTCTCTGGTGCCTCCTCTTCAGAGGGAATGGAGGGCTTATGTAGGTGCTCGACAAGCACCCCCACCGGAGCGGTGGTCTGAGAGGAACCGACCTTAGACATTTGGTCGGCCAGGGAATTATCCTTCACGGGATGTAGATTACTTGAAATTCTTGAAGTATTTCTCCATCTTCCTTACTTGACCAGTGCAGCGCCATTGAGGTATCGAACACCGATACTCCTTGTTGACCTGGTTTACGACCAGCGTGAATCGCCCTTCACAATGAGCCGTTGGACTCCTAGCGATTTACATGCCCGAAGTCCGGCCAAAAGGCCTTCGTACTCCGCCGCGTTGTTAGTCGCAGCGAAATGTAGTCGGATGGCGTACTGTAGCTGTTCTCCATCCGGGGAGACCAAGATGACGCGACCCAGCGCTCGTATGCTCGGGATCCATCGAAATCTGAGTCCAGGAGTTTTCCCTTGAATCATTGGTTCCATTGTTTGGTGGAGCCGAGCCGACCGATACGCCACGAAATCAGCCAAGACTTGTGATTTTATCGCCGTGCGGGCTGAGAACACCGGCTCGAACTCGGCGAGCTCCATTGCCCACTTGGCTATGCGACCACTTTGGCGCCCTGATTTTTCAGATCTCCCTGAGTGGGAAGCCGGTCGGCACCACGATCTTGTGTGCTTGAAAGTAGTGACGCAACTTCCGGAGGCCATCGAATGAGTCTGATGGTTTACGGACCTCGGGTAACGCTCCTTTGGTCCATGAAGTACTTGGCCGACGTAATAGATAGGTCATTGGTACCATCTCTCTCTACGCCAACACCGAGCTTACCGCTTGCGAGGTTGCCGCCAGGTATAATAGCAATTCTTCCCCTGCAGTGGGTGTGGCGAGGGCGGGCGGTTGGGAGAGGTCTTGTTTTATCTCTTTGAACGCAGCGATCGGCTTCCTCCGTCCACGTGAAGCCATCATGCTTGCGGAGGGCTTTAAAGAAAGGTAGTCCTCGCTCCCCGGTAGGAGACGAACCGGCTTAAGGCGGCCATTCTTTCGGTCGAGCTTGTACTTCGCTTTACGCATGTGGGCGACCTCATGTTCTCAATGGCTTCGATCTTCTCGGGTTAGCCCCAACGCCATTTGGCCCGACCATGTAGCCGAGCACCTTGCCGGCCTTTACGCCGAATACGCATTTCTCTGGATTTAGCTTTATTCGATGCTTATTGAGGTTCTGAAAGTTTCTTCCAAGTCGACAACGTGACCAAGTACTTTTGCTTTTGACAACTATGTAAATCGACATAGACCTCCAAATTTCGACCTATTTGGTGCAGTGAAAGTCTTCGCATGAGGCGTTGAAAGGTTGCTCCGCATTTCTCAGGCCGAAGGACATGGTCGTATAGCGAGAAGGTACCGAGCGGGGTGATGAAGGAAGTCTTCTCCTCGTCTTCGCGCGACAGTGATTCGATGATAGCCTGAATAGGCGTCTAGGAAGCTCATGGTGCGTGACCACTGTAGTCGCGTCCACCAATTGGTCTATGCGAGGCAACGGGTAGTTGTCTTTTGGGCACGCTGCGTTCAAACCCGTGTGGTCGGCGCATGCGCCACTTGCCTCCTTTCTTCTGACGAGGCTGGATTGGCCACCACTCGGAGTGCTCGATCTCTCCGATGAAGCCCGACTTTTAGGAGTTTATCAAGTTCCTCCGGATGATTGCCTGTTTTTAGGGAAAAGCGTCTAAGCTTGTCTCACCGGTTTTTGTCGGTGAACCGCTAGCCTTTGTGCTCGACCACCTCCCTTGGGACCCGGGCATGTCGGATGGTTCCCAGGCGAACACATCCGACCTTGCAGGAGGAAGGTGACGAGCTCGAGTTCCTATTTGGGATCTAAGGAAGATCCCAAATGAATGACCTTGGCCGGTTCCGACTTCGTTGAGCGAACAGCCTTGGTCTCTCCTCCAGGCTGGAGGGCAAGTTTAGGCCGGGAATGCTTCGGCTCTTGGTCGGGACCGCGAGTGGGTAACTGACCGACCATATCTAAGGCTCTTTCGCCGCAATTGAGTGCGGACTTGTGGTTCCTTTGATGGTTATAACTCCGTTCGGTCAGGGAATCTTGAGGCACCGTCACAGCGTGGTGAGGCGGCCATGAATTTGGCCAAGGCCGCCTGCCGAGGATGGCGTTGTAGGCCGACTCAAAGTCCACCACCTCGAAGGTGATTAGCTCCGTTACGAAGTTACTTGGGCCGCCAAAACTTACGGCAGACGACCTGCCCAGAGGTTTGATCGAGGTGCCGGGACTATCGAAGAAGGGCACGGCCACACTCTTGATTTTGGAACGAGGAATGCATCTCGTCCAAAACCTTGGCTGAAATAAGGTCCAAAGAGCTCCGGAGTCTATGAGGACCCGGCCAAGCCAGCGGTATTGGCGATGGTGGGGTTCACGACCATCGGAAGCCTCTGTGGTTTGGTCATCCCAAGGGGACGATCGCCCTTGGAGAAGGTCGAGGATACCTCCGACCATTTAATTTCTTGACCGAGGCTTACCCTGGGTAACATGGTGCACTTCCCTTGCGGCCTCCTTTAAGTCCGGCGGGACTTGTAGGCGGAGGAGCCCGAAGATGACCGCTATGTGATTCCTTGGTTCTTGGTATTCCATGTCATCCTCACTTTCCTCGGCGGGCTGTTTTCCTTTGTCATTTTCACCTGCTCTGAAGCGTTGGCATGGGACCCTGCATTGTAAAAGCGCTTCCAGGCGGTAGGTCCACGTTCGGCAATTCCGTGGAGTCGTGCCGTGCGCTGGTGAAGCCAGACGATGAGAGTCGCCCGTCGGTCCGCTTGGTCGCCTCGTCGGTCCGCTTGGTCGCCTCGTCCTCGAGGCCTGTGTGGTTGTCCTCTTCCCGGCGTTAAGCCCCGTGACTGGCGGGTTGCTCGGGTTGTTGTTGTTCCACCGCGGCTACCATGGTGGCGAGGGCTGCTTTCTTCTTCTTCTTGATCTTCTTGTCTCTGAGTCGAGCCCTTTTTGCTAGCCGAGGTCTCTAGGCCAGGTTGAGGCGGCAGCTTCCTTCGCCCAAAGATCTTCTTCCATTGGGCGGCTTCATCTGCGTTGGCGTATCGATCGGCCATTCGGAAGAGCTCGTTCGCCGTTAGATCCGGTGGATCTCCAGGTCTGCGTGAAGCGCACGTCTAAATACCCGAACTTGAAAGCCGGACGACCGCCTGCGTCCGATATGTTCGGGATCGAGTTCGGACTGGATAAACCTCTGGGCAATTGTCGCGAGGTTTCCACTGTCCGTCTGTATCAAGCGCTCAGGTCGCGCTCCTTTCGGCGGATGTAACTCTGGAAATTTGCTCGGGCGTGGCGCCGAGCTGCCCAGACCGTATGGAGCCTTCCTTCGATTAAAAAGCCACGTCTGGCGGCTCCGTCGAACCGTCGGCGGGTAATTTGCCATCACCCCTCATCGCCTCGTGGCAAGGATGGCGGTGGTATATATTGAGAGAAATTCGTCCGGTTACGAGTCCCGTTGAACCTTTCGATATGGCGGGCTTGAATCTGTTCGGCCATGCGGCGTCCGGAGGGAGCTCGTGAAGGCCTGGCAGCCGGCTTCGGGATTTCGCGGTGAAATCCTCGGTCATAGCGGCCTCCACGCGGGTCTTCCACCCAACGCCCGTCGCGGGCCGAGTCGGGAGAAAACCTCATGCGGCCAGTCGTCGCGGCGACCGCTTGGTCGTGGAAGCGTTGAGTGCTCGTAATCTGGGCGATTATTCAGATATCGCTCGAGGTCGCTCTGCGGATCGCTCGACCTTTCCCGGATCGGGTTAGCGACCTGGGGCGATCTCCGAGCATGGCTCCGAGATTCGCCTCTGTGCGAGCGCATGGGGGAGCGTTTGCAATGGTCCCGGGAAACACTCCGGGCATCCCGGTCACGAGGAGGATCCGAGACTTTTAGCTCGGCGGCAAGCCTTTCCAAATCTTCGGCTACGACCCTGCCCACGGCCTCCAAGTCTGCTTGCTCGGGGAAACTACGCAGGTCACGCACGACCGCCGCCAAGGCCTGTAACCGTTCCCGTTTCCGGTGAACTGGCGGTGGCGAGCTTTGGCGACGCTCCGGAGCGCGATCGGGAGTTCGGTACCCACGAGAGTTCCTTTCCGTGGGAGCGCGCCCCCCCTTTGCCTGGCGGCGAATGCTCGCGAGGGTCTTTCCCAAGGACGCCTCCAGGTGGAGTCTGGCCGCCTCGTAGGGGTCGTGCTTGGCAGCGTCCGAGGATCCTTCTCCGGGCTCCGCACGGCTTCCGGCCACGTTGACCCGACGAGAGCGGGATGAGAGCGATGGGGACATCATTGTATCCCCTTGAGATGCAGTCTCTCGGTCGAGCTCTAGGTCGTCCGGTATGTCCAGGCCGTCGTAGAGCTCATCGCAGTCATCCTCGGGGTCCCCGAGGGTAATGTCTGGGGAATGGAGGCCACGCCCTCGCATTCCGTGTCCGGGAAGGGCTCCCAGACTTCGGTGTGACCCGATAGGATCGGTCACCCCGCCACGTTGTCGGCGGCGTAGTACACGTCGTCATCTTCAACGTGGTCGAAAACACAAAGGTCGAGTGTCTCGAGTTCGGCATCCTCGAGGATCTTGATGCATGCGGAATCAAGCATCGCTCCCCACGGACGGCGCCCGGTATCGGCGATTGGAGAACGGGCTCCGTCGAGCTTACTTGTTGAATGGGGATCAACGAGCCCGTCGTGCGGATCGAAGAGGGCGTTCGAGCGATGCGAGGTCGGGAGAAGAAGAAGAAGGGGACACGGTGTTTTATCCTGGTTCGGCCTCTCACCGTCGAGATAATAGCCCTACTCCGGTGTATTGTGTTCTATCTTGGTGTCCCTCACATTACGGATCTTGAGGGGTTTAAATACTACGACTAGAGGTACATATAAGGAAACTACCTCCTGGGATTGCGCCGCGCAATCGTACTTACGATCTACTGCCCTTGATCCGGGCGTTATTTGAATTTCGGGTATGATTTCCCTTGATCTCCGGCTGATTGGTTGCCACCTTCCTTCCTCGTGGCATTGACCGGGCACTCCGACCAAAACACCCGAGCAGGTCGCGGCCTCTACGAGCATGCTTGCTCGTGGGGGGGTGTGTTTGGTGCTTCTGCGAGCGAAGGTGCGAATGCGCATGCTCGGAGGAGAAGGAGGGATGCTCGTTTCGTTCTCCCGAGCATCTTCTTTTAGTGTTGCTTGGTCGGCGGGTTTAGCTTTTCACGGGGGTACCGTGGTCTTTTGCCAGATAGCCAATCCCCGACAAGACCCTTAGGAGAGTAGCTATATTTAGCAACTCTGTGATGGAGCCCTATCTTCGTTAGGTTTTAAGGCCTAATTGCTGGAGTGAATATTTCGTTGGAGCCCTAAATCTAATTAGTTGGGGTCCTAAAATAAAATTGAAGGCTTATTTTTAAAGCTCTTTCTTGGAGATGCTCTAATGACATCGTTTCTATACGATAAATTCAAATATTTTGTGTTCATTAACGGTTAACGTTTTAGAAGGTTTGACTGGACGAATTCTAAAACATACCTAAAATAGAACGTAGGAGTGGTACGTATAGAAATTTTGCAAGGTGGAGCAAGTGAGATTACTATCACTAATTGTGTAGCTTATTCACAGCCATGCTTTTAAGGAGAGGTTCTGAAATACATTTTCTTTCCATATTTACGATGTACAGACCGTATTGGCCTTCCAATGGTAGCAGGTGAGATGATCGTAAAAAGGAACATCAACTCTTGAATCTGACGTACCTAAAAAATTCCTTCTCTTTCCAACTGCAAACACGAAATGCCACGCCAGCAAACCCAGGCGGTCAATAGATGGAAGAGGCTGCTCAAACCTACCTCGTTGACTCCTGCAAAGCCAAACATGAAACAGAACAGAGCTCTCTCCCCTGCTGGGCCCAACGCCGCCGGCCACTCTCCCCTATATAACGGCCGCCTCCTCCCGCCCTCCTCATGTCCAGACCAACCCAACGCCCAGACAAAACCACCGCGCTAATCGAAACGCGCAGCAAGAAGCAAAACCAAACCCCTGTTTTTCTGCGTCCTCTGTTTCAAGAAACAGGGGAGCCAATGGGCGCTGAGGAGGCGGCGATGACCGTGTCGGGGTGGTGCTGGACGTGGAGGGTGCTGGTCGTTGCCGTGACGGGGGCGGGGCTGCTACTGCTCGTGGCGGCGCGGGTGGCAGACGCGATGTGGTGGCGGCCGCGGCGGCTGGAGGCGCACTTCGCGCGGCAGGGCGTGCGTGGCCCGCCGTACCGGTTCCTCGTCGGCTGCGTGCGGGAGATGGTGGCGCTCATGGCGGAGGCTACTGCCAAGCCCATGTCGCCGGCCACCTCCCACAACGCGCTGCCCAGGGTGCTCGCCTTCTACCACTACTGGAGAAAGATCTACGGTATGCACGTGACGTGCGCGCGTGTTTGTTCGTGCGGGCGCTCCGCTGGGTTTTTTTTTTTTTTTTTTTTTTTTTTTGTCTTTGTGCAGCTCTGACTTTTTCACGATCAGTGGATGGATTTTAATGGTGGTCGTGGTGGCGCTGGCGCAGGGCCGACGTTCCTGATATGGTTCGGGCCAACGCCGCGGCTGACGGTCGCGGACCCGGAGCTCGTCCGCGAGATCTTCCTGACGCGCGCCGAGGCGTTCGACCGCTACGAGGCGCACCCTGTCGTCCGGCAGCTCGAGGGCGACGGCCTCGTCAGCCTCCATGGCGACAAGTGGGCCCTCCACCGCCGTGTCCTCACCCCCGCCTTCTACCCCGACAACCTCAACGTACGTTGGCACTGTCTTTCCTCTCCTGCTTCTTTGGCTGTGTGTTTGATCAGTGTGCAATGATTGACACGGCGCGGCGTTGTGTTTTGCAGCGGTTGGTGCCGCACGTCGGCCGGTCGGTGGCGGCGCTGGCGGAGAGGTGGCGCGCGATGGCGTGCGCCGGAGGCGGCGAGGTGGAGGTGGACGTGGCGGAGTGGTTCCAGGCAGTGGCCGAGGAGGTCATCACGCGCGCCACGTTCGGCCGCAGCTACGACTCCGGCCGCGTCGTGTTCCGCATGCAGGCCCGCCTCATGGCGTTCGCCTCGGAGGCTTTCCGCAAGGTGCTCGTCCCTGGATACCGGTACGTCAAAAACAATCGAAGACGAAACCACTGCTCAATGATTCGCCTTTTCGGACAATTTGTCTCAACTTTATGCCGGAATTTGACTTGCAGGTTTTTGCCGACCAAGAAGAACCGGCTGTCGTGGGGTCTGGATAGGGAGATCAGGCGGGGCCTGATCCGGCTCGTCGGCCGGCGCAGCGACGCCGCCGAGGAAGACGAAACCGAGATCAACGACAATGGCAACGGGTTCCGGGACTTGCTGGGGCTCATGATCAATGCCGGGGGCAAGAAGGCGCCAGAGATGCCGGTGGAGGACATGGTAGAGGAGTGCAAGACGTTCTTCTTCGCCGGCAAGCAGACGACCACCAACCTGCTCACCTGGGCCACCGTGCTTCTAGCCATGCACCCGGACTGGCAGGATCGCGCCCGCCAAGAGGTCCTCGCCGTCTGCGGCGCCGGTGACCTCCCCTCCAAGGAGCACCTCCCCAAGCTCAAAACGGTACGCCACCTCACCACCACAACCCACTGTTTCGAAAGTACAAATTGATATTTCAAACACTTGATCAGTTCCTTCCCCAGGGGCACTTGGGTAAATTCTTTACGATAAAAAGTCTCACGTTGTTTCTACTCCCTGTCCTCTTCCAGCTGGGGATGATCCTGAACGAGACACTGAGGCTGTACCCGCCGGCGGTGGCGACCATCCGCCGGGCGAAGGTCGACGTCAGCCTCGGCGACCTAACAATCCCGCAGCACACAGAGCTGCTCATCCCAATCATGGCGATCCACCACGACGCCAGCTTATGGGGACCGGACGCGGCGCAGTTCAACCCCGCGCGGTTCGCCGGTGGCGCCGCCCGGGCGGCGAAGCACCCGCTGGCCTTCATACCGTTCGGGCTGGGTTCCCGGATGTGCATCGGTCAGAACCTTGCCCTCCTCGAGGCCAAGCTCACCGTGGCGATCCTACTCCAACGCTTCGAGCTCAGCCGCTCCCCCAACTACGTGCACGCACCGACGGTCCTGATGTTGCTCTACCCGCAGTACGGCGCGCCCGTGATCTTCCGTCCCCTTTCACCTTTGCCCGATTCAGGCTAGCTAACCCCGGTAGGCACTAGGAAATGACAGAGCCGACCCTGCCGTGCTGCGTATCTGCCCAGTGACACAGAAAAGGCCAAGGAACCACTGCTTTGTGCTGCCTCTGTTTTTGGGCCGGCCGGTTGCCGAAAATGCCCTCCCTAACAGACTAGATCAGAGCAGAACTTTAGGATTTCGATGGGCACAGAGGAGGAGAACACTCAACACCAGCCCCACCTCCACCCTCCCCTGTTCGGTTGCTTCCATTTGTTCTCTTCTCCTTGCATGGATTCTGGTGTATGCATCTGTGTACAGTCCAATTTTTATTCCGGTTATTATTCTTTACAGGAGAAGAGAATCCACAGCAAGGGGGGGGGGGGGGGTAGAGAATCCACTCGTTCACCTTGCTTGTACACGGTATTCCAGCTTGTACTCCTCCCCCTTTTTGCGTGTGTGATCGGTTGGTGTATCGTTGTTGTGTTGGCAACTCATTGTAGAATCTCTAGTACAGGAATACCTTTGTACAATCCCGGTTGATGTTTTGCACAGATGCGTTATATTCCAACCAAAGTCTGCCGTGCAGCCAGTATCAGTATGTCACCCTGCCGTGATGTCTTTTTCTCCCCCTTTCCAAAGTTTTCTTCTCTTTTCAAGAAATCGGGCCTGCCCTCCTCTCGTATGCCACTAGCATTGTACCGATTACATTTACAGCAAATGGTCTGTTACGTACGCATGCGCACAACTTCATCTCGTCAGTAAAGGTGTGTGATCCATCCTGGCGATTCGATCCTCTCTATATGATTGAATTTTATGCGGAGGAGCAAAGAAACGCAGCACGTACAACCAATGTACCGCCTCCAGTACTAGACAGCTCCTTTATGGAAAGGATGAGGGAGAAAAGAAAGGAAGCTACGCACCTGCGTCGGTATGATAGGGGTTCGGATCAGATCAGGCCGACTGACGCGCTGCCGTGACCGGTAAAATCCACAGACCCAAGTCACGGACCGGCTGCGCCTACTTCGCCAGGGCCAGCTGCGCGCGGCAGCCTTTTGATGGCGTAACGAGACGACTCGGACGCGACGAGACGGGACGCGGGCCGGCGGGCGGTGAAGGCGGGCAGGCGTCAGGTCGGGCGCGCGACGCGACGTGTGGTTGGCCGACGCGCGTCCGCAAGTCGCACGCAAACGCAACCCACCAAATCGGGGCGGGAGGGTGGTGGGTGGGGGATGGAAAAAAACGGTCGCGGGAACACGCGCCACGTTTCCGTCTCGCGTGTCCGGGGAGCGGGGCGCGGGCTGCCCCCGCGCGCCTGCCGCATGTGCCCCGCATGCCGTGTAGTACCACCACACATGGGCCGTCCTTGTCGCCGGCCGCTCGCGCGGCTCCATCGCCGGTTGATCTTGGACGTCCACGTTGGATAGGAGATATTCGACGATGGTGCTTAATTTTCTGGTTCTAGAGAACGCACGAGAACCGTGCATCTTTCCATTAATAGAGAGAGCTGCTGATGCAGGTAGCAGGTATATGTTTGCTCTCACATTCGCCGACAAATCGCGATTCAATCATCGGCATGTAGAATCATGCATGGTTCTCGGGACTGTTGTTTAGATTGTTACGGCGTTTCTTCTTCGGAAATAAGGGCGAGCCTCGGGTTCCTTTATCAAAACCAAAATAATAAGAGCATCACAGCTAGCAGCTAGAACCATAAAAGTGATATTTCTTAATTTACCCGCATTTTGCTAGAAAGAAATGTTGGTCATTGTTGCTTACCTGCGACAGCAGTAGCAAACCGGCCCTAAAATGTCAAGAACATGTACCTTGGAGGCTTGGACCGCCCCGGCGTCAAAGCACGATGCTTCGTTGCGTACTCACCAGTCACTACTTGTGTCGTCGTCGCGACCGACTACTCGCTGGATTTTCCCTTTATCGGAACTCAGAAGTATGTAGACGAGAGCAGCTGCGTATGTGCGCCGTTCTCGCGGTTGGAGTCGACCGTCGACGTCCAGAGAGAGAGAGAGAGAGAGAGAGAGAGAGAGAGAGAGAGAGAGAGAGAGAGAGAGAGAGAGAGAGAGAGAAGACAAATGAAAAGTAAAAAACATTCAGTTTTGACCTGATCGTGCAGCAAACTACACGAAATGGTGCGTAAGAGAGCCGCTGCTTTCAGGGCCGGTCCTGGCATTTTGGGGGCCCAGGGCGAAAACTCATATAGAGGCCCCATTCACCTCTTCATATATATATACTTTTTTTTCTCTCTATACGTCGCCGCCACGCGATCGGCAGCCGTCGCCCCTCCTGTTTTACTTTTAGTTAGATAAAACCCCTAGCCGCCAGTCGCTAGGAAGCATTCTTTTGATGGAAACCCTCTTTCCTCAAAAGACTTCTAGTCGCTCACGCTCTGGCGTCCTGCACAAGCACAACTAGTCCAATGCCAAATTGCCAAGGTACAAGCTGATTTTCGTGCAACCCTACTAAAAAAAGTTTCAAAAAAATCTGAAAAAAAATCATGGATGTATATCTCAACTTACCCCAACTACGTATAAAATTCTATGATCAAATTCGTTGGTGTCCAAAATTTGTTTTTTTTTGTAACTTTTAGCATAGGACGAATTTTATCATGAAATTTTATACGTAGATGGGGTAAGTTGAGATGTACGTTCATGATTTTTTAAGAATTTTTTGAAACTTTTTTTAGTAGGGTTGCACGATAATTGCACGAAAACTTTAATTGCACTGGATATATTATCATATATATAGACCAGCACTTTGCTTAAATAGTTTGGGGGCCCTTAACTTTTGGGGGGCTCTGGGCGGCCGCCCACCCCGCCCCCCCTCAGGGCCGGCCCTGGCTGCTTTACTGTAAATAGTGATAGTGAATTCATGGTGCGTTAGTCTGTGTTTGGTGTGACAACCGCGCGTTGATGTTTAAAATAACACCAACCTTGTGGACTTTACTTTGATATGAAAAAAGAGAGAGATAGGAAGTTCCATGTACAAAATCTGGCGATGTTCTTTCAAAAGAAGCCTTGATGCTGAGTGCCATAAAATATCTCCCGTCTTTCGATCGCACAAGTCAATGTGGAAGACGTACGTCTACACCAAACAAGCACAATCGTTCAGAACCATTTCGACAATCTACCATGACATTCTGTGAGGGACAATTATAGCGGAATACATACATAGATGGTTTATTCCCGGGCTTAATTTGCTTCAGCACTGCACCTACGTAGTCGCGTACAACTGTAGCATAAATAATTAAAGAGCATAGAAGCACTCTTCGTAAATATATATATGCACAGCTTGCGTGCAGTAAGAGACCTAAACTAGCTAGTTCGATCTCTGCATCGGCAACAGGACACTACGACATAGGAATATAGGATAGTCTGGAATACACAAATTTCTCCTTGAGTAGGTTGCTAAAAGCTACGGACGGTCCCAAGATAGCAGTGGCCATTATTTGCATGCCACCACCATCGAGCCAGCCGTTGAAGTAGAAGCTAGATAGTACGCAGAAAAGTACACATCCTTACTGCCACTCCAAATCACTGGTCCATCAAGGCATCAATGATTGATAGGCAGAGCAGAGCTCAATAGTACACCATTTAACCCATATAAGTGTTCTGCAGTATGCACCGAGACCACCCAGCATTATTGCAACTTTGATCACCCAATATGGCCATTGCTGCAGCTTCCTCATCAACGTTCACCATGACCATCAGACTAATATATATGCCGCAGTGCAGGCAGCATATCAAGAGATCAGTAGTTCAGTACACATGCACAACAACACAAGTGCAGCTAATCTTTGTTCGGTTCTTGTGTGGTTGGCCACGCATTCAGTTCAGCAGTAGTAGGACCTCCCTTTGTGGTATCCGATAATTTGTCACTGGTTTTAGCTAGGTAGGTCTCAAGCTCAAAGATGGAAGATGTGATATACATGGATGAGTTGAGATGGATCTTGTCATGTGCTTTAACTCTGGTCCCCTGGAGAGGCATGTGGTACAGTAGAAATAGGATATATTCTTTGTTGCTTCCTGCATGTAGTAATTGCTGCAAGTCTCTGCAACAGTTCTACCTATGCATAAAACAGAGAGGGCGCCCATGTGACTCAATTCTGCACTGCATTATTAAGTCCCCATGTAGATCGGCTAATTCTGGGTCCATGAGCTTTAATTTGTTTTGGACAGCAATCTGAAAGGGTTCAGCTCATTTCCCAGGATGGGTAGCCTACTCCTTACTTTGAGGGACGGCAAACTTATGACCAAAAACATGACATGTTTACCTTTGTAAAGACAAATGTGAAGTAGCAATGGTAGTAGCAAAGCAGCTGAAGCTGTTCAGACAAGGAGCTAGGTTGGTGTTTTCAGATCCAAAATTAGCCTTTCAACCAAGGAAAGAGATGGAAGGTAGGAAGCAACAGGTCCCTTTGGTGTCTTGCAAGCAGGCACCAGCACTTGTCCATTTAGTTTAGTGCTCACTCTGATTCTGATGTCTCAAGCAATTGGTGCACCATCACGAGCCAACAATTGTGTACTAGGGACACATCTCATGCTTTTTTTTTGAGAGTCCAGCTAATCAGCTATGGCACAGTGGAGTACGATTGATGCTTACGTCGCATGATTAATTTCATTCTAGTTCAATAGTCGCAATTCTAGTCCTAAAATTTAGGTTTGCATTAAACATGACAAATACACAAAGCAGCAAAAAAAATAGTAGACCTAACTCTCATGAATAAAGAAAGCAATCTTCAGAATGACTTATCTTGCAGCAACAAGCTGAGGTTCTTCCACTAGTTCAGAACTCTGAAAACTAGACTGAATGAGAAACAAAAGCTCTTTATTTATTGCACAATAATTTGCATACACCTTGAATTGGATTGTGCTATAAGTAAAGATAAGACAAAATTGTACTGAATAACTGCTTCTCAACTCTCAAGCAGTGTTCTCCACCACCTTCTGCTTTCTGATCATATATTGCAGTTGAATGAATGATGCTGTTGTGAAATTTGTGAGAAGTGGCGTATCATCATGTGCAATATAAGTAGTTGGTTGCCTTGCACATCAGTTCTGACTTCTGAATTCCAATGCAATCATCTTTGAAAGAAACTCGTGATGCAATCATTCAGGATGAATTAAACAGATGTCACTTCAGTTATCCACTTGGGAAGCAACAATGACGAAATATATGTTGCCTGGAGAGGTATGGATGCTTGATTAATCATAAGCAAATCAAGATCAAAGACAACTTAGTTAGTACTAACTGGCAAATTAAGGCCTAATAAGCACATGTTGCATGACATCGAACACAGTAACACCCCAACAATAATTGGAGTAGAAATGAGCTGGCATGGGTTAACCGACAAAATGGAGGTTGACCCTAGTTCAACTCACTCGCTAATTAATTTTGAAATTTATATACCCAGTAATAGACTCGCTAAGTAATCGCCATGCTAGAGTACTTGTATCCAAGATCCAGTAAATAGGGAACATGCACAATTAGCTAGTGGATCATTATATATTCTACACATTCTCCAGTAAATACAACCACGTTTGCAGCTCAAGCTACCTTCTAATCAAATGCCCCTTAGGTTAGCTAATTTCTTCGCTAGCATAGTAAATCCCTATTCCGATGGTAGGTTAGCTAGTACTTTCGGTTGCCCTAGATTCTTGCTAATCTGTCCCCAAAGAACACATGCTGCCTTGACAAGAACATGGAGTACTTGTACTTTGGTAGACTTCTTCGATTGCAAATAGAAGTTGTTTTTATCTTTGTGCACGAGAATTAATTAAGTAGTATATTGCCCTTTGATCACTCCCGAACATAGTAGTCTTGTATCCTAAATACATAAATACATAGAAGTAAAATGTGCCTCGAAGTTATAATATGACTTATCTTAACTATTATAAAAATGAATTGGTGGTGATGGTGAATCTGCCAGGCCGTTCTTGGGCAAAAACAGTAGAGGCTCAAGGCCCAGTAGGTGATAAGGCTATTCTTGTTCAGAGATTCTTCAATAATAGATCTTAAATAAGTGATAGCTCAAGTTTTAGATTTTTTTTTAAGAGTTTAGAATTTATGGTGTCACCATCTATTTGAGATCCGTTGCAATGCACAGGCACTTTACTAGTATTTAAAAAAGAGAGGTGCATCTATACTCTTCTTTTTAAAAGTTGCATAACTATTAAAGCATGAATGAAGGGTAGATGATGATTACTTACCCCTTCGCTTGCTTCAAGATTTGTGCAACTTGTATTATGAGGGAAAGCATAGAAGCAGTGCTTAAAAAAAATGTATAGTTTTCAACTTAATTTCCATCTAGATAATCATTGTCTCAATCCCTTATAGCCTATATATTTTTATTTTTAAATACGTATATACTTACCGTATCGCCGGATCTTTATTTTTTTTTAAATTATGTATTGCTCGTACTAGTATCACCGTATAGGTGATGCACAGCAGGCGAGCACTAGAGCTGATGAGAAAATAGTACAACTGAGTTGCATTATCATTGTATTATATTTACTGTACTAACTAGCGAGCTCATTGCTGATCCATGAACAGAACTGATGAACCTTGACTGCAGCACTGTCCCATTGTTTGTCAGCATCAGAACCTTCAATCACAGAGAGGACCAGGAGTAAGGACGGCGCAATCACTGCAAATCTGCCGCCGCCAAGAACAGTGGAAGATAGTAGTACGTACTACCTCTAGTGTACCAAAGTATAAACACTTTGAAAGCAGTCACTAATCAATAGCGTTATGGCCAGAGAGATGAGATGCCCAGTGCCACAGCACGCACTGCACAGGCTCTAGGTCTAGCCTCCAGTCCATTACCGAATCATTAGCGGCTCTTCTCAAGCTCTATCCACGTACCCATCATCACATGCCCGGCACATGACAAGATAGGGACTAAGAAACATCAGCTGCTCCAAATGGACAAGCGAGAGGAACCTATCGTTGAAGTAGTAGCGAAAGCTACGCACGGCAAGTCGCCAGGTCCACTGCACAAGCAGAGATCAGTGAGAAGCTTGTTTGTTAGTTTGTTGGCATGTACCTAGCTTGCCATCGATGTATCCTGTGGTACATGCATCCTCGTGAATGTGACTGGCTGCTTGTACAAGTGGCTAGCTGAAGCAAGCGAGATCCAATGCCGCCGTCACAACTGCAAAACGGAAGTGCTCCGTGTAAGACTGTTGTTTACCAAGGTGTCTTTCATCAACATCGATCCTGAGCTGATAGATGAGCCGGTTGTTGCCTAGAATTGAACAGTAGAATTCATTTAGGTGAACAGATCTGTAAGATGAATACATGTGTTAGTGCTGCTTGCATCAGCCCAAGCACGTATCTGCAGTGGTGGTGGGGTGAACAGTACCCTGACATCAATGCGCACGGCCTTTAATTATGTTTTTGTTCGGTATTCGGAACATCAGCAGCCATCGATCCTAGGCCCATAATGCAAGAAACAGCGGCAGGCCGGCAGCAGCACTGCAAGGTTCGTTAGGCCGGCAGTACCAGCAGCACACAGGTCTTTGATGGAGGAGGACGTCACTGTCGTCGTCGTCATTGTCGTCGCAGCCATGGCAGAGGGCACCACCGGACCGGAGCACCCGCTGGTCCCCGGAACGGTCTTGCCGCTGTCGCCTGATCTCGCGTCTGCATGGCCCCAGCTCCTCCAGATCTGCTCAAAATGGTATCTGCATGTCAAATGGAGTAGGAGAAGTATGGATGTAAGCCTCTAAAAGTGACTAGGCTCATTGGTTTCGCATGCCGCGGTTGCACAAGCTGCAGAGTGCAGAATCTTCCCAGAACAGTTCTTTCTGTCCTTGAAATCATTCAGCTTTGCAAAAGCAGGAACACCTCTGCTGGCCCTCAATGGGAACTTGAAATGTCCACATCTGATTCTTGATACTCTGCTGTACAGCAATGCATTGCCTATCATCCAAAGCAGAAGCATCATCACATCGAACAGGGAGCATCACTTAACCAAAAGAGGGAGCATCTCCAGAGTCCTAGTAGTTTTACGATTTTATCTGGTGATGTTGGCAAATGACAACCAATGGTTGGTGCAGCGAAAAGCTTCTTGTAAGTTGAGCAGCTTCACCTGATGTTTTAATGAATCAGTAGAATAACTAGTTCAGCTACAAAACCAAATCAGTTCCTTTCTTTTTTTTATAAAAAGAAAAGAAAAGAAAAGAAAAGAAAAGTGAACAACCCAAGCTTGGTACTTTTAGGCCTGACGGGTTGTGTCTAGTCGGACCAGCCCAACCAGGTCGGCCCATTACGACGGGCCTCAACAAGCATTTCACTCGAACCACTTCATATTTGTTCAGGTCTACTCGCTATTATCTAGAATTGCGAAAATAGTATACGAGTGCCTATTTCGACAGCCACTTAACTGTAAACACATGGAGCAACAACATGAGCAGAATTTCTGATGAAACAAGGATGGAAGAAAAACATCGCTTTAATGAAGAGCAACGAGACAACGAGGACACAAGGTACATGTTTCCCTACACCACGTATAAATTCTTCGGACTTGCTAAACAGAAACTAAGAACGGTACATCTTTGCACTCAAGATCTATGGTATAGATTCCCTACCGTTTGATCCTTTCATCACATCCAATATACCATTCGTATCGTTCCTCCCTCCCTCCCTCTCTCTCTCTCTCTCTCTCTCTCTCTCTCTCTCTCTCTCTCTCTCTCTCTCTCTCCGCCGGCCATGGAGGTGGGCTGCGTGACTTCAAGGGCGGCCAGATCCGACGTGATGAGGCTAGGTGGCGTTAGGACGGTTGTGGCAGGGCAGGGAGGAGGGCGTATCCATTCCAACGTGGCTTTGGTTAGAGTTCAACTGGCTATACCTTCCTTTCGCTTCATCCACCAACCAGCCTCTTACTTCCACCACCTCCGTTTCAACTGCTTCTTCCACTTCTACCTTTGTCCAATAGGCCCTACCATTTGGGTCACATTGGTGCTCTGTGTCTTTCTTCACTAGTAGGGAGTGATGTCCTTGTGTTTGTTTCTAGTGACATCTCTTTACACCATACGGGTTTCGAGCTTGGCAAACAACCGTCTATTGATTATGTGTCTCAGCGTACTTTTGATCTAGTTTATTTTGATGTTTGGGGTCTGCCCCCCTTCAATTCAAAAGGGGGTTATCGCTATTATGTGATCTTTATTGATGATTATTCTCAACACACTTGGACCTACCTTATGTCTTTTCACAATTAGGTTTTTTCTATTTACCAGTCATTTCCCACAATAGTCCACACTCGGTTTGACTCAGTCATTCGTGTCTTTCTTACTAACTCTACTAGTGAGTACCTATTTGCTGCACTTCATCGTTTTCTTGTTGAGAAGGGTACTCTTCCTCAGTATTCCTATGTTGGTGTTCATGCTCAGAATGGTTTCTCTGAGCATAAGTATCGTCACCTACTTGAGACGGTTCGTGCTCTTATGCTTGCCCCTCACGTTCTGCCCTATTTTTGAGCTGAGACTTCTTCTATGACTATTTATATTGTCAATTTACGACCTTCCTCTACTCTACATGGTTGTACTCCTATTGAGCATTTCTCTTGTAGGACTCCTCGATATAGTTACCTCCACCACTTTGATTGGTCTGCTTTGTTTTTTTTTTCACCTCATGAGCGCATCAAGCTAATTGCTCAGTCGGTTGAGTGTGTTTCCTTGGCTATAGTCTGGAGCATATGGGTTATCACTGTTATGACCTTGTTGCTAGCAGGATGAGGATCTTTCGAGATGTCACTTTTGATGAATCTCGTCCTTATTACCCTCATCCTCGTTCTAATCTGACCTTTCCTAAGTCTCCACTTATGTTTTGTCACCGTCTTCACCTACTTCACCTCATTATGTTCCTTCTCCTTTGGCCTCCTTTGTTCCCGCTACTCTGGAGGCTTCTTCTATTACCATCATCTCCCTCTTTCTGTTGCACTACTCTCGCTATCCATGGCCTGCTACACCTCCAGTTGAGTCTTCTTCCAATCCTTCCACTATTTCATTCTTGCTGGGTCCTACTCCAACCTCTCCTCCTAGGTATGATCTTCATGATCGCCGTACTGTCAAGCCTCCTGAGTGTTAGGGCTTTGCAGCCGCTGCTCTTGTTGAGCCTATAACTTACTGTTAGGCTGTTGCTCACCAGGAGTGGCAGCAGCTGATGACAGAGGAGATTACTGCTTTGGAGCTTCTAACATGTGTAACCTGATTTATCTATTCTGAGTAATCGTTTCCTATCTACTGTAGTTAGGGTTAATAATACCGTTTTGACCTCGATTTTCGATGAGCCAGCGGTACCGAAATTTGCGAAAAATAGAACAAAATTTGTGAAAAAATGAATGTTTTCAAAAGTCAAACGAATTTGAAATCTGGTCAAGTAAAAAATGGGGAAATTGCAAAAAAGAGTGTTGTAAATTTTATAAAAAGCCATTAAAGGCCCAAAAATAGGAAAACTATTAGAAATATATAAAAATATGGAAAAACACGAAAAAAAATTCCAGAATAATCTTTCCTAAATATGAAAAAAATCGGCATGGCCTTTGCTATATTTTAGACAATTGCAAGTTGTAAAGTGACATTTAGCAATAATATGTCGACAAATAATCTTTCATTTCAATACTATAGACATATCGATCCAACAAGTGCAAACATAAGCATTCACGTAATCACATAACAATACCATTCACATATAAATACCATTTACATTTCAATACCTTTCATTTGAAGTTGTGAAGTAGGCATAGCTTCATTGTCCTTCCATTGTCTACATTTTGCTTTTCTATTATCTACATTTTGAATGGCTCAAAACCGTCCCTTAACTTTGTTTTTTCAAAAAAAAAAAAAAACACCAGAGGTCATAAAGCTATTAATACTAATTTTAGGGAAATTTTGGATTTTTTTTCAAATTTCCCATTTTTTTGAATTTGAATTTGAACTTGAGTGGTAAACCGAACGGTATACTTTTTTGAACTAGCGTGGTACGAGCGAAATTAGTGAAATCTGAGTGGTTTTTGACAAAATTTGAATCCCTGATTGTAGGGGTTCATGTATCCTATCGTTTTTTTTCTTTGTCTACCTTAGAACAATTCTTTTGAATCTATCTCTTTGTAGAGCTTAGAATAGTTTATTATTTTTAGACACTAGCATGATAGTTTAAATGTAACTCACATTCATGCTTTCTTCTTTTATTGGGGGTTCTCTGAACCTAGAATTATTGTGTTCTTCCAAAAAAAATAAATGTCTTATGTTTTTATTATGACTTTTAAATTGTCAATCCATATGGAGAGACAAGGGGAAGGGGTGTTGGTGGTTATAATTGTCAATCCGTATGGAGTGAGAGGGATTAATGCCTTCATTTCTAAATATGAGGTATATGTGAGAAATTGAAACTCTCAATTTTTATGGTAGCAATTTATTATAAAGTTACAGCAAAACAGCTGTCATAAAAGAGGTCCAAATACTGAAATAAAGTTGCAACAAGCCATAAAAAACATGAAACATAAAGGCTCAGTCCGCATACAACCTATTACTGAATCGTCATCCATGCGTGATGAAGAGATCCCCGACCATGATTTCTAGCGATTTGCAAGTCGATAGCACCATCTCCCAAGTGTCTTGACGCTTAAGCACAGACTATGATCGCAACCAGTTGGTACAAATATAGATAACCTGCAATGGATTAGATATTTTTTCTATAAAAAACCACATCATTTTGACATAGCCAAATTGACCAACACAAAGCGGTAGCTCCAACCAAAAAGTGAGCCCTTAATTCTTTTCCCAACCCCAATAACCAGTTCCCAAATATATTGGTCATGCTACTAGGGGATGGAAGATTACAAGGTGCTTGTATAACGTGCCATGTAAAATGAGCAAACTAACAGTCAAAAAAAGAGGTGTTAAATAGTTTCATCATTGTTACAAAACAACCTTTTTTGCTACCATTCCAATTTCTTTTGCATAGGTTGTCTTTTGTTAATATTACCCCACGACGTAAGTACTAAAGAAATTTTTTTATTTTTAATGGCACTTTAAGCTTCCAAAGTTGTCGATTTGTAACTGGGATATTTTGATGCGCTAAGATTGTATACATCGTCTGAATAGAGAATTGTCCATTTTGATGGAGATTTCATCGAAAAGTATCCTATTCTGATGATAAGTGCCTACCAGTAATCTTTGAAATAAGCTCATACAAGTACAGTAAGTTCTATCCGCAATGGCCCTACAAAAAGACACATTAAATGGGATAGAACACATTACTTCAGCCATCGTGATATGTTTTTTTCGAACAATATTAAATAGTCGAGGGTATTATGCATGGATGGGGCTATTCCCAAGCCATATATCCTATAAAATCGTATTTGGGATCCACCACGAAGTTGAAAAGACCCAAATCTAAAGAGGTGATGTTTGACTTTCATTAGGCCAGCCCAAAATGGAGAGTCCCATGGCTTCCTTTCTGCATGAGAAAGAGTTTTATTCCCTAGATACTTAATTCTGAGAAGAGTTTGCCAGACACCGTCACCATTTAACAGTTTGAAAAACCATTTGCTAAGTAAACATATATTTTTGACACCGAGATCTTGAATGCTCATGCCACCTTGATCCTTGGGTCGGTATAATATATTTCACTTAGCTAGCCTATATTTTTTTAAGGATATTACTTTGCTAGAAAAATTTGGATCTGTAATAGTCCAACCATTTAAGCACCCCACGTGTAAACATGGCTAAGCTGCTAAGCACGGAATTTAGAAGTACTAATCGACCTCCAGCGGACAAATGCTTGCTCTTCCAACTACTCAAGCATTTTTCAAATCTTTCTTCTACCCTCTTCCACTCACTGATCCTCAGTTTTTTATAATGAATTGGTATGCTAAGGTATCGAAAAGCAATTTTCCAAGACGAGCAACAGCAATAGCTAATTCATCATAAGAAGGATCTACCTCATTGAAGTCGCTGTCTTGATCGTCCTCGGTGAAGCTATCCTTGCTGCTTGCCATGAGACACAACCCTGTTAAGTCATGTTTGCTTGGAGTTGTATCGTCCTCGCTGCTCTCCGAGTCCACATCGCTCAAATTGACTTGTTCAAGAGCGGAAAGAACTCGATGAACCACTTTGCGGTTGATGAAGCTCTTCTTTTTCCTGTCGTTTGAAGGGAACTTCTTCTTCTCTTTTCTTCTATCGTTGTCCTTCTCCTCCCTTGATGCTTTACCTGCAAGTTTAGGACAGTTTGGACGAATATGGTCGAGATCACCACACTCATAGCATCTTGGAGGGCCACCACCACCTCTCTTTCTCATTCTCACATTTTGTAAAGCTTTGTTAAAGCGAGAAGAGAGTAGTGCCAGATCTTCTTCAGGAAACTCTTCAAGTTGCTCATCTGTTAAAGAAGACATGGAAGACAAGGCAAAGCTAGAGGAAGAATTTGCATTTGACATGTTAGGGTTAGAGATCAAAGCAATTGATTTAATATTACCTTTCCTTGCAAGAACATCCAACTCATGAGTTTTCAATTTAGAATACAGAACATCTAATGTAAGTGTACTCATGATGAGATTCTCTAATGGATGTAACTTTCATCTCCCAAATAGACATGTCTAAAGCACCAAGCAATTGTCTAGCATTAGCAGCATCATCAAAGCTAACTCCAACAGCACGAAGATTACTAAGAATTTTATTGAAACGTGCAAAGAAGTCATCTAGCGACTCACCGGGTTTCATCTCAAATCGCATGTATTCATTTTTGTAAAGATCTTGACGAACCTCTTTAATAGTGTTAGAACCCTCATGGTAATCACAAAGAGATTTCCATACCTCATATGCGGATTTGAGATGGATCACACGGTCAAAGTCGCTGCGTCCCAAACCTTGGATGATCAAATTGCGCGCCTTGCTGTTTGCTTCAACATGTGTGCGATTGGTGTCGTTGACGTTGTCGTTTGCAGGGACTTGGTATGGTTTGTAGACCTTCTCCCAAATTGCGAATCCCTGAGCTTGGATGAACGCCTCCATCTTGGCCTTCCAAATCTGAAAATCAATACCATTAAACACACAAGGTTTTGTCGAATAATGATCCATTGATCTAATCACCGATTAAGATAGATTAGAAAAACCTTGCTCTGATACCACTTGTAGGATCAAAAGACACGAATATAGCAATCAGAGGGGGGGTGAATGATTGAGCGGAAGCTAAAACCAAATTTTTGATCTATTAAAAACTTCACCCCAAAAGAAACCAAAAGATTGCCTCGGATTTGACAAAAACAGATTGACAGAGGCTTGATAAAACGCGAATTCCCGGAGATCCAACCGTTGGATCGATCTGAAATTTGGACACAAGAAACTAGACTCTCGTAAGAAACGAACCCAAAAAGAATCAGCTCGATCGGACTTACGGATCAAAAGTTATAAGCTTCGCAAGCTTGCTGTTCCAGAACTTGACGAAAATTAATCTAATCGAAACTTGTAGATTGATCAAGAACAACAAAAGATTTATCAACAAAACTTTGAGGAACACTAGATCAATACCCTAGAGAGGTTTTTGATGGATCAAATCAAGATGAAACTCAAAAAAACAAAAACCAATCTAGAACTAGAACAAGTATGCAAACAAGAACCAAAAGAGAATATTGTAGCACACAAGGAACTAGAAGAATTGATCTTTATTTCTTTTGTCTAAAGTACTCCCATCAAAAGAGTACAAACCCTAAAACCAAGCTCAAGCTCCCTTGCGCTGTTACGCTACTTGGTTTGATTGATGCCCTTTAACAGAGACACCCCTCCTATTTAAAGGACCAACCCACAAGGAGTTACGAATACGATTCCTATTCCTAGAAGGAATCAGATTCAACACAACTCTACTTGGCCCAACTTGGCCGAGTACAACTTTTGCACGCCGTATGGCAACCCTACCATACTCACGTGACTAACACTTTGCACGCAGCGTATGGCCACCGCCATACTCACGTGACTAACACTTTGCACGCGAATGACCTCCTGCCATTCTCACGTGACTAACCATTCTTCATGTGCACCATTCTCTTAGCCCGAGCGTCCCGCATGACATCCTTGACCACCAAGACCTCGGTTCCTCCCTGAACCTAGTCGAACCTCGGTTCCTCCATGAACCTAGTTAGGTCCGTCATCGACCACATTCGTCTTCGAGCAATACACGCACATGAACAAACCACAAAACGAATCCGAGCACAAGTCCACGACTTGACTCAAAGTCAATCCATGCAACTACTCACATGAGCATTGCATAAAGTCCACTTCAAAAGAAGCATCATGAAATTCTCACAAATTTCATAATCCCAAAAATGAATCAACACAATTCCAATTTTGCTCAAAACCCTAATCGAGCAAAAACGCATTCACGACGGACAAGGAAATATGGTCCGGCGTACACATGAAAAAGTCACTCAAGAAGCCATTCACGACGGACCAACAAAATCGGTTCGGTGTACAAGTGAAAGTATCGGTTTCAAGAAGAAATCATTCCGGCGAAAACACGTTCACGACAGACTAAAAGAAATCAGTCCGTCGTATATGCGAAATCAATCCTCAAAAATCCGTTCACGACTGACCAAAGAAATTGGTCCGACGTACATGCAAAACTTACTGGTTTGAGAGTTTGGTCCGGCACAAAAGATGACTTCACTGTTTGCTGTCAAATTGTCAGACACAAGCACAAACACATTTTGCAAATTCAATTCTAAGTTAATTTTTCAGTTCAAAGCCAATTTTTCAGCACATGATTTCACACTCACCTTCGTGGCATAGGCCAGCTGCATCCCACCTCTGTTTTGGTTGCTCAGGCGTCTTCTTCTTTTTCGGTGTCTACAGTGGCTTCCTCTCCTGTTACACCGGTAGCAGCTGCTTCTACTATAGGTCTCCAACTCTCCATTGCACATTTGCACCTAGTATGACTGTGATGGCCATACATTTTAGTAGTGCTACAAGCAGAAGAACGAAGGGCCACAAGGGCGGTAATCCTCCAAAGAGCATTGGCGGCTCCTCCCAGTCAATCTCTCGCCAGAGCTCCTACACACAGGGCCATCAGGAGATGCTCACTCTATTTCGATGCCTCACCACCTCAGCTCCGACTGGTTCTGCTGTTCAATCGTCTGGTGCTCCATCATGAACACCTCCTTCCTCGGGCATAAAATCCCCTTGGATTATGGATTTTGGTGATTCTTTTCACATGACACCGGATTCCACTCACCTTACTTCCGTGAGCCCTTCAGCTCTTCCTCTCACTGTTTACATTGTAGATGGTACCTCCCTTTCTATTGCAGGACGAGGCACTCTTTCTACTTCTTCTTTCTTATTCCTACGTTTCTCATGTTCCTAAATTAGCCATGCAACTTATGTCGGGCGGTCAGATTATTGATCATGCATGCTTTCTATATCTTTCTTGAGTCAGATTGTTGTTCTGTTTAGGATCGACACACTTGGACACTGATTAGGACTAGCCCTAGGCATCATGATTCACAACGTCTCTGGGAGCTCAACTGGCTACACCTTTGACGAGTACCCATACCATGGGTATCTCCATCAGCCCGAGACCACAAGCCGGCTGACATCCTTCAAAAAGCTCAGTTCTAGCAAAGGTTCGTGGGCCGCGAAGAGTCGGCCTGGCACTGTTCGGAGCCAGCCCCAGGCGGTCGGCGGGCTCCGACCTCCAGGTCGGGGCGCATGGTCGACCGGCTCCGCCAACGCTCGAAGGGCCAAGACCATGCGGTAAAGGGCCAACCGCCGCGTATGCGTGGCGCCCTCGCCGTCCGTACCAGGGTAGGCGGTCCCTTCCCGAGAATGTCAGAGGATGCGTCAAGAAGTCAAGCCCCGGTCCCATCGTCACTGACACACCGCAGAGAGGTGCCCCCTCCCGAGACCAAGCTGAGGTCAAATACCATTAAATGCCGGGCTGACGTCCGTACAGAGCGGTGCGTCACCTCGTCAGCACAGTCAAAGACTTCCCGCCGCAGGGCTACCAACCCGGTGTGGAGGTAGTCGAAGCCCGGTCGGACGACAAGACAGAAGACCAGACTCCAAGGCGTACAGTACCCCTTCCTTTTTCTCTCCAACTCCCATCTGTAAGCCTGCCGCCTCCGGATATATAAGGAGAGGCAGGGCCCCGGGGGAGGAGAGAGACCGATCCAGCAAAAAAGAGCGAAACAACTCACCGAGCGCAAGGGAGATCGATCGAACCCCTTGTCTCGCCTGTAACCTTCGGATCATCTCTCGAATACCAAACACCCCAACGACACGAACTGGAGTAGGGACGTTCAGCCCGAACCAGTATAAACCTCTGGCTTCTTGAGTCGACCATTCGGGGAGAGGGAGCGCGCGACCCCAACTAACCAAAAATTCGTATTGCCGGTGCACGAAACACCGACAACCTTCCTTTCGCTTCATCCACCAACCAGCCTCTTACTTCCACCACCTCCGTTTCAACTGCTTCTTCCACTTCTACCTTTGTCCAATATATGGCCCTACCATTTGGGTCACATTGGTGCTCTGTGTCTTTCTTCACTAGTAGGGAGTGATGTCCTTGTGTTTGTTTCTAGTAACATCTCTTTACACCATACGGGTTTCGAGCTTGGCAAACAACCGTCTATTGATTATGTGTCTCAACGTACTTTTGATCTAGTTTATTTTGATGTTTGGGGTCCGCCCCCCTTCAATTCAAAAGGGGGTTATCGCTATTATGTGATCTTCATTGATGATTATTCTCAACACACTTGGACCTACCTTATGTCTTTTCACAATTAGGTTTTTTCTATTTACCAGTCATTTCCTACAATAGTTCACACTCGGTTTGACTCAGTCATTCGTGCCTTTCTTACTGACTCTACTAGTGAGTACCTATTTGCTGCACTTCATCATTTTCTTGTTGAGAAGGGTACTCTTCCTCAGTATTCCTATGTTGGTGTCCATGCTCAGAATGGTTTCTCTGAGCATAAGTATCGTCACCTACTTGAGACGGTTCGTGCTCTTATGCTTGCCCCTCACGTTCTGCCCTATTTTTGAGTTGAGACTTCTTCTATGACTATTTATATTGTCAATTTACGATCTTCCTTTGCTCTACATGGTTGTACTCCTATTGAGCATTTCTCTTGTAGGACTCCTCAATATAGTTACCTCCACCACTTTGATTGGTCTGCTTTGTTTTTTTTCATCTCATGAGCGCATCAAGCTAATTGCTCAGTCGGTTGAGTGTGTTTCCTTGGCTATAGTCTGGAGCATATGAGTTATCACTGTTATGACCTTGTTGCTAGCAGGATGAGGATCTTTCGAGATGTCACTTTTGATGAATCTCGTCCTTATTACCCTCATCCTCGTTCTAATCTGACCTTTCCTAAGTCTCCACTTATGTTTTGTCACCGTCTTCACCTACTTCACCTCATTATGTTCCTTCTCCTTTGGCCTCCTTTGTTCTCGCTCCTCTGGAGGCTTCTTCTATTACCATCATCTCCCACTTTCTGTTGCACTACTCTCGCTATCCATGGCCTGCTGCACCTCCAGTTGAGTCTTCTTCCAATCCTTCCACTATTTCATTCTTGCTGGGTCCTACTCCAACCTCTCCTCCTAGGTATGATCTTCATGATCGCCGTACTGTTAGGCCTCCTGAGTGTTACGGCTTTGCAGCCGCTGCTCTTGTTGAGCCTATAACTTACTGTTAGGCTGTTGCTCACCAGGAGTGGCAACAGCTGATGACAGAGGAGATTACTGCTTTGGAACTTCTAACATGTGTAACCTGATTTATCTATTTTGAGTAATCGTTTCCTATCTACTGTAGTTAGGGTTAATAATACCGTTTTGAACTCGATTTTCGATGAGCCAGCGGTACTGAAATTTGCGAAAAATAGAACAAAATTCTGTGAAAAAATGAATGTTTTCAAAAGTCAAACAAATTTGAAATCTGGTCAAGTAAAAAAATGGGGAAATTGCAAAAAAGAGTGTTGTAAATTTTATAAAAAGCCATTAAAGGCCCAAAAATAGGAAAAGTATTAGAAATATATAAAAATATGGAAAAACATGAAAAAAAATTCCAGAACAATCTTTCCTAAATATGAAAAAAAATCGGCATGACCTTTGCTATATTTTAGACAATTGCAAGTTGTAAAGTAGACATTTAGCAATAATATGTCGACAAATAATCTTTCATTTTAATACTATTGACATATCGATCCAACAAGTGCAAACATAAGCATTCACGTAATCACATAACAATACCATTCACATATTAATACCATTTACATTTCAATACCTTTCATTTGAAGTTGTGAAGTAGGCATAGCTTCATTGTCTTTCCATTGTCTACATTTTGCTTTTCTATTATCTACATTTTGAATGGCTCAAAACCGTCCCTTAACTTTGTTTTTTCAAAAAAAAAAAAATCACACCAGAGGTCATAAAGCTATTAATACTAATTTTAGGGAAATTTTGGATTTTTTTTTCAAATTTCCCATTTTTTTGAATTTGAATTTGAACTTGAGTGGTAAACCGAACGGTATACTTTTTCGAACTAGCGTGGTACGAGCGAAATTAGTGGAATCTAAGTGTTTTTTGACAAAATTTGAATCCCTGATTGTAGGGGTTCATGTATCCTATGTTTTTTTTTCTTTATCTACCTTAGAACAATTCTTTTGAATCTATCTCTTTGTAGAGCTTAGAATAGTTTATTATTTTTAGACACTAGCATGATAGTTGAAATGTAACTCACATTCATGCTTTCTTCTTTTATTGGGGGTTCTCTGAACCTAGAATTATTGTGTTCTTCCAAAAAAATAAATGTTCTTATGTTTTTATTATGATTTTTAAATTGTCAATCCATATGGAGAGACAAGGGGAAGGGGTGTTGGTGGTTATAATTGTCAATCCGTATGGAGTGAGAGGGATTAATGCCTTCATTTCTAAATATGAGGTATATGTGAGAAATTGAAACTCTCAATTTTTATGGTAACAATTTATTATAAAGTTACAGCAAAACAGCTGTCATAAAAGAGGTCCAAATACTAAAATAAAATTGCAACAAGCCATAAGAAACATGAAACATAAAGCCTCAGTCCGCATACAACCTGTTACTGAATCGTCATCCATGCGTGATGAAGAGATCCCCGACCATGATTTCTAGCAATTTGCAAGTCGATAGCACCATCTCCCAAGTGTCTTGACGTTGAAGCACAGACTATGATCGCAACCAGTTGGTACAAATATAGATAACCTGCAATGGATTAGATATTTTTTCTATAAAAAACCACATCATTTTGACATAGCCAAATTGACCAACACAAAGCAGTAGCTCCAACCAAAAAGTGAGCCCTTAATTCTTTTCCCAACCCCAATAGCCAGTTCCCAAATATATTGGTCATGCTACTAGGGGATGGAAGATTACAAGGTGCTTGTATAACGTGCCATGTAAAATGAGCAAACTAACAGTAAAAAAAGAGGTGTTAAATAGTTTCATCATTGTTACAAAACAACATTTTTTGATACCATTCCAATTTCTTTTGCATAGGTTATCTTTTGTTAATATTACCCCACGATGTAAGTACTAAATAATTTTTTTATTTTTAATGGCACTTTAAGCTTCCAAAGTTGTCGATTTGTAACTGGGATATTTTGATGCGCTAAGATTGTATACATCGTCTGAATAGAGAATTGTCCATTTTGATGGAGATTTCATCGAAAAGTATCCTATTCTGATGATAAGTGCCTACCAGTAATCTTTGAAATAAGCTCATACAAGTACAGTAAGTTCTGTCCGCAATGGCCCTACAAAAAGACACATTAAGTGGGATAGAACACATTACTTCAGCCATCGTGATATGTTTTTTTCGAATAATATTAAATAGTCGAGGGTATTATGCATGGATGGGGCTATTCCCAAGCCATATATCCTGTAAAATCGTATTTGGGATCCACCACGAAGTTGAAAAGACCCAAATCTAAAGAGGTGATGTTTGACTTTCATTAGGCCAGCCCAAAATGGAGAGTCCCATGGCTTCCTTTCTGCATGAGAAAGAGTTTTATTCCCTAGATACTTAATTCTGAGAAGAGTTTGCCAGACAACGTCACCATTTAACAGTTTGAAAAACCATTTGCTAAGTAAACATATATTTTTGACACCGAGATCTTGAATGCCCATGCCACCTTGATCCTTGGGTCGGTATAATATATTTCACTTAGTTAGCCTATATATTTTTTATGGTTATTACTTTGCCAGAAAAATCTGGATCTGTAATAGTCCAACCATTTAAGCACCCCACGTGTAAACATGGCTAAGCTGCTAAGCACGGAATTTAGAAGTACTAATCGACCTCCAGCGGACAAATGCTTGCTCTTCCAACTACTCAAGCATTTTTCAAATCTTTCTTCTACCCTCTTCCACTCACTGATTCTCAGTTTTCTATAATGAATTGGTATGCTAAGGTATCGAAAAGGGAAAAAGCCCAATTCACAACCAAAAAGCTGGTTGTATTGAGCCTCAAATTCCTTTGTAGCACCGAAACAGAAAATTTCACTTTTATGGAAATTGATTTTAAGACCAGAAAGTTGTTCAAATGCACATAGCAACAACTTCAAACTTTTGACCTTTTCAAAATCATGTTCCATAAATAAAACGGTGTCATCTACATACTGAAAGATAGATAAGCCATCATCTACCAGATGAGGTACCAATCCACCTATCATACTGCCCTTTTTGGCACGTTCTAAAATAACAGCCAACATATCCACAACGATATTAAATAATGTGGGGGATAATGGATCACCCTAGCGGGGTCCTTTTTGGGTCTGAAAGTATGGCCCAATGTCATCATTGACCTTGATACCAATACATCCACCGACAACAAAACTCTCAACCCACGAACACCAGTATGGTGAGAATCTTTTCATCCTTAAAGTTCGTTGTAGAAAAGACCATTTGATCTTATCATTAGCCACCAAATGAAAGTATTTGGTATTATTATCCCCCTCGAGGGTATGTTCGACTTTCGCTCATTGGTACCACTTAATTCCCTCCTCACGTAACAACTGGGCTAGCCTCTCAGCAAAACGCTATTTTAGATCAATTTCCTCATTAGATAGCCCAATGTGCTCTGATTGTTTATCAAGCTCATCAAGAATGTGAAGTAACTCTTTCTTTTCTTTCTTGTAAGTTCCACTAGTATTTTTGTCCAACCTCGTAATTGTTGTTCGAAACTTTTAATTTTAAATTGCCACCTATCTATGAAAGTATTCCCCTATACTCATTGTGCCAACATTTGGATACCATTTCAAAGAAGCCTTCCCTAGTTAACCATCCAAGTTCAAATTTGAACAATGGCTGGTTTCCCCTTTGAAAGGCTGCTTCAGTATTGAGCAAAGCGGAGTATGATCTGATAGTGACTTATCAAGCGCATTAACGGTGACCAGGGGGAACTTCTGTTCCCAATATGTGCTCATTAGTACCCGGTCAAGCTTCTCAAAAGTAGGTTTTTTTCAAGGAATTTGCCTAGGTAAAGCTGCGGTCAGATAATGCAATCTCTCTCAAATCTAAATTGTCAATGACATCATTAAAAAAGAAAAGGCCATTGAGGATGAAATTTGTTTTTGAACCTTTTCGTGATCTATGATATCATCTATTTAACTAGGAATAAGGTAAAAAGTGTAGGATGAAGTTATTAGGTATGGTTCACATACCCCGAGAAATTATCTATGGGTATGATTAGTTTAAAGGTAACATTAGCCTAACAAATTTAAAAACAACCCTCCTAAGATGTTGTATGTCATCTTCTCCGTCCACTTTCACCTTTCTCTATTTCCTCTTCCCAGCTCACTTCCTCACCTCCATTTCTTCTTCTCTAACACAAAATTAGAAAATTAGAAAATTTAACTATGAAGATTTTAAATAGAAAGTTTCAACTAAAAAAATTCAAATCAGAAAGTTTCAGCTTGAAAAAGTTTTAAATTATAAAGTTTCAACTATGAAAAAAATTCAAATTAGAAAGTTTCAACTCTGAAAACCTTCAGTTTGAAAAGTTTTGATTAAAAATTCAACTCAAAATTTTCAGCTCAAAAAAAATTAAATTGAAAATTTTTATATTAGAAAGTTTCAACTCGAAAAATTTAAATTGAAAAGTTCCAACTCCGAAAAAAATTCAATTCATAAACTTTTGATTCAAAAATGTTTGAATAAAAAACTTTCGAAAGTGGTTAAAACATACTTGTTTTAAAAAACTTGGGGGAAAATATGAAATACAAAAACTATTTTGAATTTGAGGGGAAGGGAATGGAGAAGGAAAGAAGGGAGTGTTACCACTTGTCAGAAGGAGATGACCTTTGAGGGGGAAGGAATGAAGTGTTACCATAAAGGCACCCTTTTGTATCTATATTTGGCAAGGGTTCATCTATCATAACAAATTATCTTTGTCTAGCTTAGAGCATCTCCAAGAGAGAGCCCTAAAAAGGAGTCTTAAACTTCAATTTAGGACCCTAACTAATTAGATTTAAGGCTCCAACGAAATATTTACTCCAGCAATTAGGCCCTAAAGCCCAACTACCATATATGGTCTAATCACAGAGTTGCTAAATATAGCTACTCTCCTAGGGGCCTAAAACAATTTGCTAAATTTTAACAATTTAGGGTCTTTGCTGAAGTTAATTTTTCCCCCAAAAACCCTATAATTCAAGTTAGAGCTATATTTAGAGCCCCTCTTGGAGATGTTCTTAGAGTAACTCCTCTGTATCTATATGTTTTATAGGGGTTCACTTAGCCTAACAATTTATCTCTGTCTAGCTTAGCATAACTGTTTTGAATATGTTATTTATCACTTCACCAAGGCTTTGTTAAAATTTCAGTGGTTAGCAATGCGCAATTTCTGTACGTCTTTGCTGGTATTTTTGTCAGTCTATATGAAACTGTTTCTTTAAGTTGCAGCAATGTTTGTATTTAAAAAAAATGTTACAGTAGTGCTGCGACACAGGATTTCTCTTTTTATCAGTTACATCAATCATCTCAAACAAGGCTACATGATCTTCTTTTCTGTTTCTCTGTGCTGTCCTGTCAGAGGCCATTTCTAATTTTTTTTGCAACTTGCTTTTCTATCTAGTCATTTGGGCATGGTAACATATATAGCATAATTCTTTTGTTAATGGGTCAACAGGCTCAAACCAGCCTGACAGAGCCCATCTATAGCTTCTTTGTAGCCCAGCTGAGTACAAAAGAACAAAGCCCAGCCCAAAACTGCACAAAGCCCAAAGCTGCATAACGGGTCAAAAATTCGTACCGGCGGCAGATTAGCAGCAACAAAAACAACACAACGAATCAACATAAACAACGCATGAGGACAAAATATGTGACTGAAAAAAAAAAGAAATTTTCAGTCAACTGAGAAATAGACAGCCCCTAAATTCTTTGCTTGTAGTTGACTTCAATAGAAGCTACTGGCTTGCTCATGAGAAACCACCGGGTGGACCTATACAATATTCCTTCTGAGTTCTGAGAAAGGACATTGTCAAATATGTACCTTTACAAAGTATTTACAGCAATGCAGAACTAGCACTCCAATATCAACAAATTGAAAACAAAATAATGGCCTAGTACACCCAGAAAAACTGCAACTACGTGCCCTCAAAGTAGGTACCAGCCGCATGAAGTCACGAGCACAAGAGAAAGGTGGCCAATAATTCTCCTGCCACAGATACAACACACTGGAACAAATAATGGTGGACACATCTACAAGCCTTGGAATGCTTGCAAAAGAGCAAATAATGTTTTTAGTAGAAACGGTAAGCTATGATTGTTATTCCTAGTTTAAAGTGCAGACCCATGAATGACATGTTTCATAAAAAGCTCCTGATGGAACATCCGAATTAAAAATGTTCCAACAAAACACTAAAACAGGTAAAAGGTACTTCATAAGCTACGAGTATGGATACATGTCGCAATTAAAAAAATGTTGTACAAACTTACCTGACTTACTGCTGTGAATGCAAGGTAAGAGCTTACTAACCTCAACTTTGTTGTTTATATGTGGAAGTCAGTTGCAGGTCCTGAGCTAAAAGCAAACTCACATGAGCTCATGAAAGAACACGAGTAGCAAGCTGATGAATATATGACAGCCATTAACGCAGCAGTTGCTGCTGACAAGGCCACACCACTAGTTATTTTTCAGAAATCTTCCTTACTTTACAGATTGCAGCCAACATATCGGTGAGGGGACTCAAGCTGATTGCACACTGAAAAGCTCGTCAAAGCACAAAATGATTCGGCAACAACCTTTGCAATAACCATACGCTGGAATTAACTCTTCTGAAGAAAGAAATTGAACTACTATGGAAATCATGGAAGCCATGAGATCAAGCACATCAAGCAAATTCGCATCAATTTCCACATGTACGGCTATTGATTTGCTCACAATGAAAGCTTCTATACAGGCTATCTAATGTTTTATCTGTGCATGCGTATAAAGCAATATTGGGCAGTAAGCATTAACCAATATTGAAACCGCCTAGCGTGCTAGATTAAACTCATATTCAGATACAACAACTCAAACCAACTATCGAGTCAACTACAATCAACCATACACAATCACAGAACAAGCATAGCATGGAATGCAAAAGAACTGTGAATGTGGTCATCATAAAGACCTGCACATAGATTTCAACGAGTCAGTTTAGTCCTGGATGCTTCAAAGACCAACAAGGTTGTTAAATAGTCAAGCGACGCTTAAGTGTTAAGGCGCTTGGGAGGGGCTTCGCCACACCGCGCCTTGCCGGAGGGGACTATGGCGTTCACCTCATGGCCATGTCAGGCGGCGTGAGGTGGACACCCTAGTTGACTTGGGGGTGGGGGGATCGGGGATAAGGCCCAGAAACATGAGGGAAATAAGGAGACATACCTGGGCCAGCCAAAACAACGGGAGAGGGAGCAAGGATTGGCGGCGCAACCAGGAAAACCTAGCGCCTCCACCCGCCGCCGCGTCGCCTCCGGCCCAGGTCCACCATGCCGCTTTTGCTCCATCGCCAAATCCAACTGGGGTCCATCTCTTCTTCTGGTCTGGTGAGGTCGAGGCTCTTCTTCTTCTAACACCGAGGTTGAAGTATCTAGGCCCCTAATTTTATTTGATTTTGGTAATTAATGACAATCATGTTAAAAGGCTAACGATTTCTCTTGAGTCTATGATGATATAGGTTAGTCCATATCACGGCATATGAAAAAGAAAAAACGATGTGAACTAAAGGGGTCAAGAAAAGAAGATCAGAGCTCAAAGTCAAGATACAGTAGTAGTTATGACCCTTTTTATATTTTTACCGATCTTAGAGTTAGAAAAAAAGATCGTTTCACTAGAATAGATGATGTACTATCAAGAGAGAGTAAGGGCTAGTAGTTTGATGTTGATCAAGTCTAAATTGGCTCAAAATTCTTCTAAAAATCATACTTGGTTGCATTTGGTCTTAGGTTTAAAAGTGGTTTTGTATTATCAGCATTTTCAGCAGTACCGCAGTACAAAACGCGGTAGTACCGGGTTTCATACGGCAGTAGGTATTTTCCAGAGAAGGAATTTTCAGTACTTAATCTTTTCTCTGGCCGGAGTACCGCAATGCAAAATGAGGTACTACCGCTTGGCGGTAGCACCGAACATATGGGCTGTAGTTTTTAAACGGAAACACTCCTTTTGCGAACTTTCTAAATATGGAACTACTGGAGTACAAAGAGCGGTACTACTGAAGGTCGGTAGTACCGCAAAAATCGAGCGGCAGTTATGTTATAGAAAGAGGTGTTTTTGAGCGGGATATCTGTATTTTAAATGCCGGTACTACCGCAATGTAGTATGCGGTACTACCGGAAGTTGGTAGTACCGCAATTTTAATACCAGTACTCATTTTACAAAGAGGACCCATTTTTTAGCCGATTGAGCTACAAAAGTCGGTACTACCACACATTGCACGCCGTTAGTAAGGATTTCCTGTAACGGCTATTAACTACAGCATTAAATGCTCTGATTAGACCGTTGGCAGTGGAGCGGTACTACCGAGTTTTGCACGCCGATAGTACCGCAAATGCTGATTTTTTTTTTAGAGATTTCTCCCCAATAGTTGGATTTGTTAGTGGGGGCTATAAATACCCCCACACCTACATCAATAGAGCTTCTTAGACACTCACTGAATACATTTAAGCTCTAGCAAGTCTCCTTTCTCCCTTGAGTATTAAATTCACTCTTTGAGAGAGTTAGGAGCATTCAAATGTGATTTTCATTGTTTGAGCCAATTAGACACTTCATTCAACCTCAAGCAAGCGTATCACTTCATTCTCTTGGAGGTTGCCGCCTCCTAGACGGCTTGGAGGCGTGGAATCGGTGATCTTCTCCAAGGAGATTGTGAGAAGGCCCGGTTGGTTGTGAAGGCAAGAAGCTCACCTACCCGAAGCAGGGAAGAGCTACCACGAGTGATCAAAGAAGGCTCAATTTGCGCAAGGAAGCCGGCTTGAGTTGGTCTTACCTCAACGTAAATTAGGGGAGACCGGCAAGTCTCCGAGAACACGGGATAAATTCTTGGTGTCAACCTCTCTTGTGGTTTGCTTTCTTTTATTTATTTGAGCAATTTACTTTCCTAGTATACTTTGTGATTGATCTTTATTCTAAGATTGTATAATTTGCTTAGACTTAGGTTGTTGGTGCACTTAGCAAAACCTAGAATTTTTAGGCTTTATTTGTTTAAATTCTCAATTCTAGTTTTACTTGTTTAGATTGTTGCAATTAGAGCCGAGAATTTTAAAAACCTCCTATTCACCCCCCTCTAGTCGGTTATCCTTGATCCTATAGAGGTCCATCCCTTCTTCTACTCTTCTTCTGATGCTTTGCCAGATCCTCCACGCCGCTCATCTGCTCGGGGGAGGCGATGCGGGGAGGGAGAGACGATCAGGGTCAGGGGAGCTCAATGGGGTCGAGGTAGAGGCATCGGGGTAGAAGTAGCAACAACAGCCACTAGCCGTAGAAGTAACACTAGTAGAACTGTAGTAGGCTAGAAGAAGTAATGTAGCAGTGGTACTGTTGCAGTAGAGGTACTTAGTAGCAGTGGAAGTATAGAAGTAGAAATACTGTGGTAGTACCGTAGTAGTAGAAGTATAGCAGTAGAATTCTCAAATCTTTACTTCATTGTTGTCCTATTTTCATGTACTTTGTTGCTTGAGAGAAGAGAAAAGAGGAGAGATTATCAACAAGCTATGTCACTAATCCATATTTACTCAAATAATTGGAAATTTGGAATATGAATTATTGTAATGTTGTGTAACAAGCTACATGTTGGAACTTGCAAGGGGGATGTGTGCTACATGGAAGAAGATAAATTAGAAGGAGGACGGGTGCTGCATGGGCTCAAGAACAGCTAATATCAAGGTATACATGACCTACAAAATTGCTTATTTGTTTGTTGCTATATTAGGTTAGGATGTGTGTATGGCATCGCTTCGCCGCATGCCTTAAGCACTTTAGCGGTAAAAAGGTGATGAGTCGCCACGCCTCGCCTTACAAAAGGGTAGGGAACCATCGCAATTGTAAGCATAAATTGGTCCAGTTAGAATTGAGATTATGTTTAGAATTGTAATATCTCTACCAGTCTACATTTTTAAACTCACTGATATTTTGAGCAATATTTACGTGTAATATAAAATCCACAGCTACTCCTCTCAGTTGCCCTTGTCATTGTTTTCTTTTTCATGAGAATAAGTTGAGAAAGTTCAAGTGGAAACTAGAGTTCATTAATGTCGCGAATTTTCTTCGCAACTTAATTGCAAAAGCAAGGCACAAGAGATTCCTAAAAACAAAGGAATAATGAAAACAAATAAGGTACCAATGGAAGTTCGATGGAAATGTTGCCACATGTATCACACTGCAAACCATGTGGCAGACTCCACCATCTACATAGACCTACGGAAGGATGCTTTACAAGCCTCCAACTTTGGCCCTGGAAAATTCATTAAAAATGTCAGATTTCCCTTTTGCAATTGCAAACTTCTTAAAGTGGTCATCGCCCATTAGACCATTACAGTATTACACCACAGCTACTATTAAATAAGAGTAAAGATGCAATAAGTTAGTTAGCTATCTAGACAACACAGTGTCAAGAGAAGAAATAAGAATACATACTAATATTACTCAGTGTTCAACAGCTTTCTTAATAATGATATTTGCACCTACCATAAATAGGTCACGCACAAATTTTCAAGACATCTAGCAATGATGAATAGTATTAAGCAATAGAGTCAAGTAGCAACTAAAGGAAAATCATTGAAAACACAAAGGCTATCATTTAGACAACCACACTTCAGTAATGAAGACTCACTTTCATATTGCATCATTGAATTGTAACTGCTTGCCATCATAACCAAAAGCAAGGACAATTGTCACAACAGTATAGTTTTCAGCATCAACATAAGCTAATGTAAAGCTCTAAACGCAAGAGTAATTTAGTGTGAAGAACAGAATTTTCTTGAGAGAATGCTGCAAAATTTCAGATATCTTGGCAAGTCTATGCCTCATGACACACAAAAAAAATCCCCACCGAGTAACTCTTTTCACAGGTAATACAGAACACCAGGTACTCCAATACCTCATATACTTAATGAGTTTCCCAACTTACAATGATTCTCAAGACAAAAACAAAGATATGATAAATGTCACCGAGAAAGTAACTACAATAGCTATCTAGAAGTAGCAGCTGAGGAAACCAAGTTCCTCAACTCAGCTAGATGTTCATCAATTGAGATGTTAAGTGTAAGCCTTAGATTAGTCAACAAAGCCTCTTGCTCCCAGCTAATAGACCCATAAGCATATAGTGCCAACATTGTTGCATGGTAAGCATGCAGCTCCAGCAAATGGGTTTCTTCCCTCGGCACATCATTATCATGTTGAGATGTTTCTGTTTCAGATACAGAAGCTTCAGCATCATCAGTTCTACTACAAATATCTCCACTTTGGTAGGTTGAATTATAGTAGTGTGATCTATAGGGGCTACTGCTGGGACTACAACTACCAACAGAGGATGAAATGCTCTCAGCGCCACTAGGATCTGCAGTTGTTACAGGATGATATTTATAATCAGCATATGCATTTACCCCAGCCAAGTTGGTTTTAGGAACACCATTTTTTCTCATATTTAAGGAAGCATGCGTGTATTTTTCACCCAGCATAAAGCATGGGGAATCAACAGCATCTACCTTTTCAGCAAATCGAAGAGAACCTCCAGCGACCAGCTGCAACTGTCTTCCGTCTGTATGAGGTGTCCACAATCTATTAATGAATTCACTGCACTGAGTAGGGTGTGTTGATGTAGCAGATGATTTTCTCTTCACGCCTCTAGACTTGTCACCCTCAAACGTATTATGGTTCTTGAGTAAAAGATGGTTGTGTGCTGCACGATGCAATTGCTGGTGTTTGCCCAACTTGCAACTAAATTTTCCATCTTTTGATTGACCTCTGAATGAACCACCGGAGCATCTTGCAGAATCCTGAAATTGATCGAAAAGAAAGAGCATTAGAGAGTTCGTGTTAATACTTGAAATTAAATTTATCTACTCATGGAGAAAAATCAAAGAACCTATTTTCAATATTGTTGAAGAGACAGCATTAAGACCATGTGAACTGTTTGATTTAACTAAAGGTCATAGATAGTTTTATATCGATGACCTTATCATGAATAATTCTATTTTGACAATTTGAAGGAACATGACATTACCTTCTGAATCACAATCCATTTGTCATCTTGCCAAAGCTTCCTCAACCGAAGATCCGATACATGCGCTCTCAACTCCAGCGATGACCCAAGGAGCCTGACGACATAGTGATCGTTGCCAAGCACTCTTACCATTACAGCAACCTTCCACGAGTAGCTGTCAAAGGCCTCAAGGATATTACCCGCAGTCCAGCGTATTGGATCATCCGAAGGAGGGGGGCAAGACCTGATCAACCTTCTTGGCACCCTTTCAAAAGCCGCACCAGAGTCAACTGGACTTGGATCATATCTCACATAATAGCTGTGTCCGTTGCCTGAGACGATCTCTGCCGGCCTCCAAGAACACAGGGGCACCTCCGCCTCCTGCAATACCTCCACCTTGCTCCCTTTGAAGAATCTCATCGGGTCCTTTTACTTCCACAACTCTGTTACAAACAAGAAACCAAAAACATCAATAATTGAATGAATTAGATTAAGAGTCATCAAAATACAAAGATTTCAACTTCTACAAGGGCCACCGCGGATTATATGAACAAATATCATAACGGACATAACCTAGTTTCCAACATTGCTAAAACTACAGTTGATTGCAGAATCTAACAGATATGCTATGAAAAATAACTGATAGTTAATACGCCTTGTTAACCACTACAAACTAGTCACACAGATCAGGGATTCACGTAACTTAGGTGATGGAAACTGTAACCACTATAGTCCGAGCATATCAGTCTATTGATCTGTTACAGGAATAGAAGAACAAATTCGTGATCCGAACAAATTGTGAATTTCTAACAGCTTGTAGCGAAAACCAAACAAATATACCACCTAGTAATCGAACAAACGAAACAAATCAAGAGAAATACACCCCCAAACAGCAAAAGGATCCACGGACAACTCAAGATGTTTCAAGAGAATCCCGGTCCAGTTTCCAAACGCCAACAGCGATAATCCACTGCAGGTTACGAACTCTAAACACGGATTTCCAAGAAACGGCAATAGCAGTACCAAATAGAACAAGAACAGGTTCGAAGATATCAAACTGCGCATACCAAAGCGATCTACGGATCAAACATATCGAGTACCAACCAAGCTAGAGCATTTGAACTGGTCAATCAGGGCCCAGCAAACGGTAATCGTACAGCTAATCAGCAACAAAAACAATTTCCCAACGCTCTACCGTAAGTTCCCTTTAGCACCAATTCCCGCACAGAAACATCAAAACCAGCACCAAAAATTACATAAAAAACCGAAAGCAACCTTGCGATCCCGGCTACGCCCGAAAGAGGCGACGAAAAATCCAGGGGAAAATTTCGTCGGCTCCAGCGGATCCCTGGGCGTGTTCTTGATTTCTAAGCAGTGGAGATTAGGCGAACAGAGGACTCGGGGCGAATTTGGGAAGCGGACATAGGGGATTTATCTAGTGGAAATCTTTTTCAATTTAATTCAGGATGCGACTGCAGTTATCTACAGGGGATGATGGGTTGCGTTTGCGTGGTTTCGCTTTCCAGTCCAAGGCGACAAGTATCAGTCGCATCGCAGCCGTTGGATCGAAACGGCCTTAGGCCACCGCCAGCGCATCGCTTGCCGGCCGTCTGATGCAGATCCGACGGCGCTCGGAAGTAGGGGGGGTTCTTGTTGGTGATCTCGTCACTATGGGTTGCAGTCGCTTAAGAGATTCTTTCTTTTCCAATTCGGAGGAGGATTGGTAACCGACCGATGGGATTTATCCTTGTTTTAGAGCATCTCCACGAAAGAGCCCTAAAAATAAGTCTTAAACTTTAATTTAGGATCTCAACTAATTAGATTTAGGGTTTCAACGAAATATCCACTCCAGCAATTAGGTCCTAAAACCCAACGAAGATAGGGCTCAATTACAGAGTTGCTAAATATAGCTACTCTCCTATAGGCTCTAAAACAATTTGCTAAATTTTAACAATTGAGGGTCCTTGCTAGAGTTAATTTCCCCAAAAAACCTAAAATTTAGATTATGACCATATTTAAGGCTCTTTTTGGAGATGCTCTTAATAGTTCTCACAGAGTGATGTTAAGACCAATTGCATATATTTTTTTTAAAAGAAACAGTTGTAATGAATAATGACGACTAAGTATAGTTTCTCTCTGATATTTTTTTCTGAAAAAAAAATGGATGTTGTTAACCATGCACCGCTAAATTTGGTAAAAGTAAGTGCTCAAAGTATACCATTTTTTGTTGGTCCGTATGCTGTTTTTTTTTTTGTTAAAACGCTATGAATATCTTTTCTCTAGAATGCCTCACTAAAAATGCTAGGATTTAATTTTTATGTCATGGATTTCTTGTATCTTGGTGACCACATGTCTCAATAAAAGTATAATGAGAAGGTATATATTTGTTATTGAATCCTTTCGTGCCAAGGCTAAATTAAATACACCATGATTTACACAAAATATAGTTTGAACCACCGTGGCTTGGGCACTTGGGGTGTAATCCTCTTTTCGGAAGAAGAGGATGGAATGTCTAATCGAGTTGCTTCAATAATGAACATCCGGTGTTTAATTAACCAGCATCTAGGTAAATTCCTTGTCCAACGTTAATTACGTCGTTTAGGCGAACAACTTAGTATCGAATTCAGCGGTGATTAATTTTTCAGTTTCAATTGTAATTGAGGTGTAGCACGTAAATTATACCCATCATTTCATTTGGTGTTGCAGTCTTGGCCGTCACGTTTTGCTTTGCTTGGTCACTTGGTTTTCATATTCCTTGCGGGGCAGGAAAGAATGTAAAAAAATAATTTAATTGCACACAAGATAAGCTCTTTTATTGATCAATTATTTAACTAAGAGCATCTCCAAGAGAGAGCTCTAAAACTGAGCCTTAAATTTTAATTTAGGGCCCTAACTAATTAGATTTAAGGCTCTAACGAAATATTCACTCCAGCAATTAGGCCCTAAAACTCAACAAAGATATGGCTCAATCACAGAGTTGTTAAATATAGCTACTCTCCTAGGGGCCCTAAAACAATTTGCTAAATTTTAACAATTTAGGGTCTTTGCTGGAGTTAATCTTTTCCCAAAAAACCCTATAATTCAAGTTAGAACCATATTTAAGGCCTCTCTTGGAGATGCTCTAATAACTAAAATTAGATTACGCGAAATCGGATGCATGAATTGGACACAACCGGGACTCATCTCCTTTAATGGTGGTACTAGCGAATTTCAGGTCTTGGTTTGGTTGCAAGCAACGGATGGCTCCCATTGGCCGCACCATACTAGGCATCCGTGTTGGAGTTGGAGACCGGGGCCCGGGGCCAAGAAAGCCTAGATTAGGAGACCCCGCAATAAGTACTCATAAAAAAAATAAGTAAATTTCGCAAAACTACAAATCTATTGTATAAACTATCATACAACTGTAGGTTTAAGCATCGATTTCATAAAACTACATATTTTATAAAATTTTGTATCACAAAATTATAGGTTGTAGCTTGGATGGTTTTTTTTTCAACAAGTCTAATATATTGGGCTCACGTGTCAGCCACACTCGCCGTCTATCCTGTTCAGTCGAAGCCACATGAGATTCCCGGCGGGGGGAGAGAAAGATCGCGGCGACGTGATGCCTCTCGGCAGATGGATTGCGTGGACAGCTAAGCAACACTCTAAAATTGTAGATGGATTGCCCAATTTAAAGTAAACGTGTGTAGGCTTTACACATTGATTGCATTATTCAAAATGAAACATGCACCAATTGGGGACAGGTCAGAGACACCCTGACGTGCCAGCTAGGATAAAAACGGATCAAATACGGATAGATAATAGTTCTATCATATTTATTTTCATATTTTTTTCAGATGGAGAAACGAATACGGATAACCGGGATATGAATACGAATAATGTTAAATATAAACATGGAGCGAATACGAATCGAAAAGAATACGATCACGGATATTTATCGGAACATGCAAACGTTTTAAATTGTACAAACAAAATGAGTAAAAAAAATATAACTAGTTTATTTGAACCAAACATTCATGAAGAACATGTAATGACCCAAGATTTGTATTCTTTGTTGAATTATGTTTAAAATAATAAATTATGCATTTCTAAATTTTTATGCATTTTTAGCTACATATTTAAAATATTTTCCTATTAAGGACAACAATATTTGAATTTTAGAGATAATTTAAAAGTTGACAAAATCTTGAAAATAATTTTTTAAAATGATATACTGTGTCATGAACATCCCAAAAAAATCAAAATTTTTGGAGCTAGTTTGCCCATTTTAATAATCAAAACTTGATTTCTGGATTAATTAAATTAGAAAATTATTTAAAATTCAGAAACCTTTTTCGGCCAAAAGAGTAGCCTTGGCCCAACCCGCACACCTGGATAATTCGGCCCCTAAATATCCTGATAATTTGGGTTCGTATTCAACAGATAGTGAGCTATTGAATTTGTATTCATATCCGACAAAAAAATTCGTATTCATTTCCAATCCGATACTATCCGAAAAAAATCCGAGCCGACAGAATCTGTATTCAAAAATTGTTCGGATCGGTTGGAAACTATCCAATCCGTTTTCACCCCAAGTGCCAACTGATGTGGTGTCAACTAAATAGGACATACGGAAGCATGAGGATGGTAGGTGGGCCTAATCTGTCAAACCTACTATAAGAAGGAATAAGTCCAGTTTACACCTCCAAACTTTGCAAAAAGTTTGTTTAACACCCTCAACTGCAAAACCGGATATTTAACACCCTAAACTTATAGAGCTAGGTCAAATCACACTCTAAGGCGGTTTTGGATGGTGGTTTTGATGGTGTAGATCCCACTCAAGATGGGTTTTGCAATATTGGCGGTCATATCATTGGATTTTGCTTATGAGATCCAACTCAAAGTATGTTGACATCCACATTGTCGACCTTTTTCTTACTCCTCTAACTATATCTCTATTATCTTTTTTGTTCTCGTCATCCTTCCTCATCTTCTTTGGATTGCCGTCGGCAAAAACCGATGACATGACTACTAACATAGCAAAAACTACCCTCCAAAACCACCTCAAGGTTTAAGTTGATCTAGTTTCTTAAGTTTGGGGTGTTAGATACACGATTTTGTAGTTGAGGATGTTAAATGGATTTTTTTTGTAAAGTTTTGGGTATAAAATGGACTAGCTAAAACTTATAGTTTAGTGATACCAGATATTCTAAAATCTACAGTTTTATGAAATAGTTACTAGAATCTGTAGTTTTATGATGATTTGTACAACAAACATATAGGTTCGAGAAATTTACTCAAAAAACTGTCTGAATTTATAGAGGTCTCAATTCTTCAGAAACCATTGTGTGTCCTGAGGTCACGTATGCAGATATGCAGATTTGCTTCACGCATGGAACAACCATCCCAGCTCATCTCATTGGATAGATCATACTTCTGGTGAGATAGATGGATCCCTTTTATGATATAATATATGCACAATCGATTATTGTTGCTTTTTCATGCGCCGAACCGATTTTACAAGGCTGAAGATTGTTGCAATAATGAAATAGTGACTATCTGGTTGCCAATCAGCGTATGTTTTAGTTGTGTGCCATCGGCATCCACAAGAACTTGGTATTTGAGTCTCAAGATCCATAATAATTTGATGATGTAATGTCCTTTTGTCTAGGCCATGATGATAACATCACCCGAGAAATTGAAAGCCTAGATTACCATGGTTTGGACTCTGGTGTGTAGGAATCATTGGTTGCTTTATAGTATGGGTATATGTACTTCAGGAACACTTATTTCCAAGCACAAATCAAAGTATTACTTCTCATACACATAACTGAGCTCAATACAAGCTGGAGGTGAAATACTTACAAGCCACATGTGCTTCTTTGAGCAGAGACAATCAGCTAGACATCAGAACATGTATAAAAGAATAGCATAACATGTATTACACGTGTAGTGTGAGAAAAAGAATACATACTCCAAATTTTGTATACAACTTGTAACGGTGACCCAAATCATACCTACTCTAATCTGGAGTTAAAAGAATGTCTATACCCAAAATATGTACCTATTAGAGAGCTTGTTGATGTGCTAATCCTTCCAAAACTCCAACTTAAGGCCTTTCTGTACTACTTGAACATGCTTGATCTAGTTCACTAGATTTTTTTTTTAGAAACTCTACTTCACTTGTATCACAGAAACCAGATTCTAGCTTTTAGATTCACTTGCGATACCCACCGATTCTCAATCTGCATAAGGCAGCAAAATCGTTAACATCAGAAACAAAACCATCTTTGTGCAAAATTCCATTGCTGGAAGTGAGTGAATAACACAGTGTAAGGGTAGTTAATAGTATCTATCATGGGCAATCAAATGAATCGCAGAACTTAAAAAACTGAAACTGTCAAGAAAAGTGCGAGGGCACAGACAGGCTGACATCTTTTCCTCCTGCTCAGTCGCAGAAATTGTTTTGCGGATTTCCAGCACTGGCATATGAACAGGCTAGCTTGTTCTGAGAGCAAGTTTTGCTAGTAGTGATCTACAAGGGACAATGTTTCCTACAGCCATGGAGCAAGACGCAAATGAGTGGAACCCAACAGATCCTAATGGAAGGATCAACCCATCTCAAAGAGAAAGGAGCTAAGATTGCCGGAAACAGGGACAATAGACTGCCCACTAGCCTGAAGATGTCTGTTTACATATGCTTGTGTTCTGCTAATTGAAGTGACCGGTGTGGTGGTGGCTGAACCTCTTTCTCCTGCGCTGTGGTGCCAACAAATTAGGCCATGCCCTTGCAGAGCTTTGCAGAATTATTATGAAGCTAAGCCACTACAAATTGATCCGTACGATCAAAGTAACAACAGGTTTATACGCACTAAGTGGCAAACCAGTCTGGCTAGTCTTCCGGTCCCAGGATGCATATGGAAAGATTCTAGAACAGCCATGATCGAACAAGTACCACTTCAAGGGGGCAGGGGCGCAGGGCCGTGTTTTTTTCTCTCTTTCAAAACGGGCCCTTTCCCCATTACTGTAAATTCAAACCATAAATTCAAACACTGTAAATTCAAACCATAAATTCCTTCAAAAACACAAGGGGAAAAATAACGGCCCCAGCTATAGCACTTTCTGGGGTAATTTTGAAACACTGTGACTTTTATCCTCTTTGAAACACTGAATTTTTCATCTGGTATATATGCCAGATGAAACCATTTAGCTGTTCAAATCATTCCTCTCTCCAAGTATATTGTCAATTGGCCTTCACACGAAGAATCGGATGTTCCATCCTTCGTATGAATTTTATCATCCATTAGTGTATGCATATTAACTTGGTTTCAGACAAGTAATTCCAAGTCTCACTCTGCTCGGTCGGCTCAACCCTAGGGAGCGAGTACACAACGCTGCAACTGTCGCCATAGTCCTTGGTATGGCCGACAACCTTCAACTCCGGAGCTTACCCTGTTTTTTGCTTCATACCCGATGCTCCTTGAACTTTTCTGCCTAGTGGTCAAAAATAACAACGGCAATGTTCTCAGAAGAATTGACGCTTTCTGCCCTCATAGCCGACTTCTGCCCAGGTCTACCCGATGACTTAGAGTCCTCCGATTCTGACAATAGTACTTCAAGCTCCAGCAGTGATGCTAGTTCTTGTAAATGTACTAACATAAGTATACTCGATATTACTGGCGAGGTACTAACCGATGTAGATCTCGTGTACTAACCAACTCTTTTTCTCAATCAAAACTAACTGATCCTTACTCCTTTTGCAGACAAAGGCATCTGGCAAAATATCGGCTAGAGACCCTTCTGAAGTTGGCCAAACCAGCAAAAAACTGCGCCCGTCGGCTAAAATGGCTTTGTCCAGGTACACTTCCAGCTCCTTGGGTATTCAGGCCCTATCTCTTTCCAACTTGGAACGTCACCAGCCAAGTATGTTCATATTGTATCGATCAAATTCATATTCCCCTTACTTCCATTATGTCATAATCACTCATAGCCGATTTTGTTTACAAAACCAAAACGCGGTAGCCTATACAAGAAAGTTGTCAAAAGGGGCACCAAGCCTGGCCCATCGGCCCAAGAAGAATCAGCCGAAATTTTACCCCACACTTCTGCTGCCGACAAGGTAACGAATTACTCTACCTCGAAATTCCTTTGCGAAATTAGTCGGCTAACAATTTTATAAATTCACAGGACACGTCCTCTCTACCTCCATTTTCTCCGCCAACCCACATCAGCCTGCCCGATGACACAATAAGCGATCTTCCTCCTCTACCAACTGAAAAGGCTCCATCACCTTCCGCTGCTATGACTAAACTGACCACCGAACTTAGCAGCATTCTAGATTTTGATTGGTCGAACATCGAAGAGGAAGATGACCACACTCCCACGGACATCGACAAAATTATTAAGGAGGCGGAAGGAGCATCGTCTCAGGTTCTGGCTGCCCAAGCACCAAGGAATCTTTGCAGAAGCTATTTGGCCTGCTCCATGGTCCCTCGACTACTCTTGTAGATAATTCTCAGCCGATTAGGGACTTGATGGATCAAGTCAAAGCCGACCCGTCCCAAGAGACTTTTGCAGCCCTCCTAGATGTTTGCTTTTTGGACGATAAGAAATAAGCTATCAACGAGGTCAAGACGAGAATTGAGCTCCAATCAGTGCAACACATAGACAAGAAGCACTTGGATCAGCTCGTAGCCGATGCAAAAGCCAAAGGCACAATATGATGAAATTATCTATGAGGTGAAGGGCACAAAGAAGAACTTGGCTGGGCTTGAAGTAGCCAAGAAATCTCTAGAGGAAGGGCTAGTCAAAGTAACGGCTCAGATGGCCGATTTTGAAGAGCTCCTCCAGAAGCATCTCTCGTTGGCAAAGACCAAGAAGTCTACGCTTGACGAAGCAATGAACGTGGCCAAGGCCCAGTCGGCCAAGGTCGTCCAGATTCCAGGCACCTTCGAGGAGGATGAGAAGATTGTCTATGAGGTGGAACAAATCATTGCCAAGGCTATTGCTGCGCTTCTAGGACTAGGAGTCAACCTTAAACTGTAATGTATAAACTGTTCCATCAGTTGCCTGAGCTCCATCCAAAACAATGGTTGAATGTCTTTTCAACAAGTTCTTGTAATTTTAAATCGGCTGTCTAACTGATTTTAATTTTTTTCCTAATCCATTTTACTTTATATTAGTTTTATTCTAAGGACGATGTATCCCATCGTCCATCGATCATAAACTAGAATTAACCGCAACGAGTTACTTTGGTCTTCTAACTTCAATCGACCAACAATTTTAGTTGGTTGCAACAAGTCAATTAAAGCCCTTAGCCGATTAAAATCCAACCAAAACACTTGGATAATATTTCTTCAAATATTTTCGATTGATAGCCTTAGTAAACAACATTCCATCTAGTGTTTTCAAAATATAAGAATTTCTGTGCACTAGCTGATTTATCTTATACGGTCCCTCCCAAGTAGGAGACCATTTCCCATATCAACTATCCTTTGAGTCAACATGTAGAATCGTTTTCCACACTAAATCGGCTTCATCAAATAACTTAGGCACAACTTTTTTATTGTAAGCTATTGCAATTCTAGTCTTATTTTTCTGAATTCGCTCCAATGTTCGCAACCTCAATTCGGCCAAGTTGTCTTAATTATCAGCTATTAAATCAATATAATCCTGAGCCGACAAATCATCTTACCTTTGCGACTCTCAATGAACTTATAGCAACCTCTATCGGTAATACTGCTTCTTACCCATAAACAAGCTGATAGGGTGACAGCTTAGTAGCCCCATGGCAAGAAATCCGATAGGACCACAATGCATCTGACAATGTCACATGCCAATTCCTCGGCTTGTCATCAATCTTCCTCTTAATTAGCTTAATCAATATCTTACTTGATGACTCGGCTTGATTATTGGCTTGCGCATAATAAAGCGATGAATTCAGTAACTTAATCCCAAAGTTCCCAGCAAAACTCTGAAATTCATTAGACATAAACACATTACCTTGATCAATCGTAATCGTTTGAGGGATCCCAAACCGATAGGTAATGTGTTCCTGAAGAAATGTACGACTGCAGCAGGTGCTAATTGCACATTCCCAAATTTTTGGCAATCTTGACATCCCTTTTAGTATTTGAAACAATCTTCTAACATCGTCAACCAAAAGTAACCGATCCGTCTCAACAACCATTTCATTTTATGAGCCGACTGATATGTTCCACAAATCCCCTCGTGAACTTCTCCTATCGCCGATGTTGCCTCGTCAATTTCAAGACATCTCATCAACAAACCTTCTAAAGTCCAATAATGAAGTGTATTATCGAGCATAACATACTTTAAGACTTGTCTTTTAGTTTTCTCATCGGTCGGTTTTGATGGATCCGATAAATAATCCGATATCCTCAATCGCCAATCAGCTATGTCAGTACACATAATTATTTTTTTAATCGGCTCGCAATCAACCAATAGGTCAAAAACCTTATACCCCGAAGTTTGGTACCAACGAATTGGTTCTAGTATTTTGCTCACGAGGGATATGGCTGATTGAGAAAAAACTAAATGAACCGATTATCACTTGACACTGTTCTAAGTACTTAGCCAAAATATTATCATAGCAATTATATTCCCCTTTTACTAAATGTACCCCACAAGCTGAGAGTCACCGCAAAGAAATAGATGCTCCACTCTGATTCACAGACAAAGGAAGGTATCAACTTCGCGTGTGCTGCATATCCCTTTCCACAAATGCCCTACGAACCGAAACCCTAACACAATCGCCACCCTCATCCTAAATACATTGCGCGACCTCTCAGCGTCGGGCTGGCTCGCATCGGGCTCCCTCCGCGCCGACGCCGCCGAAGCCGCACACGGCGTCCGCGCGCGCCGAGGAGACGAGGGGAGGGGAGATGGACGAAGACGAAATGAGGCGACCGAGAAGGATGCGCGCGCCCGGAACGCCCGGTGGCCGGGGAGGGAGGGTTGGCCCCAGTTGCAGAGAGAGATATATCCGCGAGTGTATGGGACGGCCCACTTTTAACGCCCATAAATGTACACGGGCCTGGGACATTAACAGTCTAAATTAAGTAGACCTATTTTGGCCCGAAATATCTGGACCTAAGGCCTACAAAGAGCGTTATGTTCAAGTTGAGCCCACGAACAGCAAAATCCACTGAACGGGTAGGGGGGGTGAAGACAGCAAGGTATCCATCCGGAGAGCTCCCGGAAATGGCGACGGTGGTGCCGCTCGCCGTGGCCGCCGCCTCTCCAAGGACCTGCGTGTTCGGCCCCGCGAACCACGCCCCGTTCCTCGGGGTCGGCCTACGCCTCCGCCCCTTGCCGCGTGGCGTCGCCTGCGCCCTTCGCAGGAGGCCCTCCAAGTACAAGGTCACCTCACATGCTACTTCCTCTCTCTTTCTCTCTTCTCCATTCCCCCCCTGTTCTGAAGCGCGCGCGCGTGTTTAGTTGTTTCTCAAATGAGATGCCATCGTAGCTTGGCGGTAGTATGTTAAGCAAGTAGAATTCAGGTGGTGGTAGTGGTAGTGGTTCACTTGTTGGAGACAAGACCTCGTTCATGTCAAACCTAGAGCTATGTGGTATACTTGTTGCGTATTGGTTACCTAGTTTCTCCAAATAAGAGATGTTTGGTGAAGTGTAGTTACTGTTTATCCCAACACAGTGCCCGTATCTTGTTCGCCTCTGTGTGCATAATTGTGTTAGATAAGGGATTTAGATGGACAGTATTGTTTTGCTGTGCGTTGCCTGCATATTTGTTCTCGGTGTCTGCCGTGCAGGATGTGTGGGATTATGTGTTTCCCTCATGTAGCCATAAATTGTGAGTTTGTGACTGGAGGCTTTGTTAACAAAAATCTTCTGTATTCCAGACTAAAATCAAGAATGAGGAGGATGAGCCTGCAGAAGATGACATAGACGATGGTGGTGGTGATGATGATGCGTTGGAGGCACTTTTCGAGCAGCTGGAAGAAGATCTCAAGAATGATGATTTATCTGTCGAGGATGATAATGATGATGGAATATCAGAAGAAGATATGGTCAGGTTTCAACAAGAGTTGGCAGAAGCAATTGGGGATATTGATGGGGTTGATGAATCTGCGGGTGATTTGTTGTCAGGCTCTGAAAATTCTGCTAATGATGAGGAAACAGATGAAACCGAACGATCAGCGCTGAAAAACTGGCAACTCCGGAGACTGGCTCATGCACTGAAAATAGGTCGCCGTAAAACTAGTGTAAGTGAACAAATGTCCACCTGAGTTAAGTGAACAAATGTCCACCTGAGTTCCATTTAATTTCCACTTTTAAAATCAGCATAATTTCTTTTACCAGGAAGCACTCTTTGATAGGAACAGGTAAATTTCCAAAACTCAAATTACTGAAGTTTTTTTTGTCTTCCATGAATTGTTTTTCTTGTAGATAAAGAATCTTTCAGGGGAGCTAGGCCTAGATAGGGCTTTGGTCATCAAATTGCTCCGTAATCCACCTCCAAAACTTCTACTTATGTCCGATAATTTGCCTGAGGAAGCCCCTTCTAAACCTGAAATCAAGGAGATAGAGCCTTCTCCAATAGTTGATAAGGTTGATGCCACTCAAACCAAGCCACAGATGGAACTTCCCATTCATGTCATGAGTGCGGAATGGTCTGCGCAGAAAAGACTAAAAAAGGTGCAACTGGAGACATTAGAAAGAGTCTACTTCCGATCCAAACGCCCCACGGTAAGTAATATTTCCATGAAGATCATCAATTTCATTCAATGAAGTACATTTCACAGTATATTTGCTCATTTTTCATATCTTCTGTTCGATTTTTGCAATGCATGATCACTAATTTATTCTTGCATTTGACACAGAATACAATGATCAGCAGCATAGTTCAAGTGACGAACCTTCCACGGAAGACTATTGTCAAGTGGTTCGAGGATAGAAGGGAAAAGGATGGGGTACCAAACCATCGTGCCGTGTACAAGATATCCCTATCTGACACCATAGCTAGTTGATCAGTTATTCAGATAAACATGTATTACGGTGTTCTCTTTGAAGTTTGAACTACTTACAAAATGTAAATTTGAATTTTTAAGTACAACAAGTTTCACAAGCCCTACATGGAGTACCTTTAATATTATAGTTATAGTCGGAGGTCAGCCAATGTGACAGGTACAACTCCTAACTGTCACATTGCCATTTTTATTGGCTTCACTCTGGACCAACATTTTGACTATTGGCTTCAGTGAAAGTTAGTTTCAGATCTGTTGACCAGATCTTGATTTGCTGAATGGTAAATGTTCCATAGATCTTGTCACTTTCTTGCTTAGTTGCTTAGATTAATTTTTTGGTGTGGAAGCAAGGCATATCACATGATAGTGGTCCTAGTCTGATTTATGCATCTGATGCAAGATTTCCAAAATATTAGGTATTTTGGTGTAGTACTTTAAGATGAAGTTGTATGTCATTTAATGTCACATGCATGGAAAAATCAGCGACAGTGTAACACACACACTCTCTCTCTCTGTTTTTTTTTAAGAGAAGCGACAGCGTAGCTGACACCGTGCATTAGGAGGATGAAACATTTGATGTTCACATTATACCTATATTAAGTTCCGGAGGTTTGAAGCCCTCCGGCTGTGTCCACGTCGATCTCTTCACGCTACCCCGTACGCCTGCTTCTCCACGCTGCCCGGTTTCTAGAGCCTCCTCGCGACGCCTCCGGACTCCAACCGCGCGGGCGCGCTCTCCTTTCTTCCTTCGCTGTCCTTTTTTCTTCTCCATGGCTCTCTGTGAGGCATGGAGCCTCCGTCGCCTTTCCTCCAACGCTCCCTCCATCCACCCTCGCACGCGCTGTGCGGCCGGCTCCGCTTCCTCGGCGACATCGTCCGGCGACGCTAGCTCTCCCGCCAACGCCGCCTCTGGCCGGACGCCTCCTCGACCCGCTCTCCCTCCGGCCTCTGGAGGCATGGATCCTCCGTCGCCTTTCCTCTGACACTCCCTCCATCCACCCTCGCACGCGTTGTACGGCCGGCTCCTCCGCTTCCTCGACGACATCGTCCGCCGACGCCAGCCCTCACACCCACGGCGAACCCACGATTAGCCCCTCGATAGCTGTCTCGAAGAGGCAGGTGGGGATACTGAAGAAGGCCCACGAGATCGACGTGCTCTGCGCCGCCGAGGTCGGCGCCGTCGGCTTCTCTAGCACCGACAACCTCTATGACTGCTGCTCGTCCAGGACCACGTTCGTGCGCTCTCTCTCTCTCCCTCCCCCCCTCTCTCTCTCTCATGTTTCTTGGTCTCTGTTTAGTTTCTTTGGAATTGATCACAAAGATGCAAACTTTGGCTTGATGTTAGGTTGCCAAGCATCTTGGAGAGGTAACAGGCCAACTCCGGGAAGATACTGTGGTATAGCAGCTTGTTTCGGTACCAATCGAATAGAAATGTCTCCAAAATTGAATCTTGGAAATGTTTCAGGGCCTCAACGCGGAGATCGGCCGGGCGAAGGAGGAGAACGAGAAAATGCGGATCGAGCTCAGTCCAGTGTTTCAGCTTAGATTTCCCATTTTGACTTGCACGCACTTCAGTGTTTATTGCATGTGCATATGATGCGATTTTGGTGCTTTGTGCCTGTTGATGGCATAGCCATCTGAAAGTCGAGGATCCGAACTCCCTACAGCCCAAGGAGTTGATTGCGATCGAAGAGGCCCTCCAGAATGGGCAGACCAACCTACAGGACAAACAGCCAATTACTGGCTTGAGAGCTTTGATACCTGCATCTTGCAAGTGCTGCATTTTTTTAGCGTTTCTTTTTCTGATGTCGATTTTGTTTTCTTGGCGTTGCAGATGAACCACTAGAGGATGCCCAAGAGGGATCTATGAGCTCTGAACTTAGTTTTTGTTCCCCGCGCTTGTTTTGTAGATCATGGAGTACTTTCTTCAGCAAGGACTTCTTATGTGATTCTAATCATTTATTGCCTTTGTGGTCCACTCCAAGGGAAGATGCTGGAGGATGAGCGCAAACTGCTAGCTTCTACGATGGTGATTCTCCCTCCAGAATAACTTGCTAGCTGATTAACTTTTACTTGAGCAGTTCCTTGCTTTTTTTCCCCTGTTACTTTGGATCTCCCTGCGAAACTGTGGATAAACATCGAATGGAGTTGAGTCCACATGTTTTTGCAGTAGCTAGCGCATCATACAGGTGGGTCGTGGGGGTTACATTTTGATTCAATTGCAAGGTGTGCCCCTGTTTATTTTTACAGTTTGTTTCGTTAACAATTGCCAGGTTAATGTAGGGCTATGGTGAATGCATCCCGGAGTCAGTCAATATTAGTTAGTGTTGAAAGTGGTGTTGGCAAGACCGAAACAACAATGCTTATCATGCAGTATCTTACGTACGTTGGTGATAGATCTGCTCTTGATGATCGAACAATTGAGCAGCAGGTTCTCACTGTTATATATGGAAACAGAAGTCCTTCCGCTTTTGATTGTTTTTAACATATTTGTTTCCTGGGTGGTACTGTTGAAACTCCTGTCTTATAAGATCTTTATTTTGTTCCCCACCAGTCGGTCCCTCTTTTGGAGACATTTGGCAATGCAAAAACAGTTAGAAATGACAACCCAATGTGAGGTTTCACTCCTACAATGCTTAATGTGGGGCCAGTTTTATTCAACAGTTCAAATGTGTTCTTCAATTAGATATTGCCTGTTCATCGTCATTAACCATGTTAACAGTACTATTTTTACAGAATATACAGCGGCTTTTCTAATTTGTAGAATTTAACATTTTCAATCTTTCTTTGTGTTACCTTAACTTACAACACTTTCTTGGTTGCAGCCGGTTTGGTAAATTTGTTGAGATACAGTTTAATGCAAGTGGTACAATATCTGGAGCTGCCGTTAGGGCCTATCTTTTGGAAAGGTCTCGTGTTGTGCGAATTACTGATCCTGAAATGGATTTTCGTTGCCTTTATCAATTATATTCTCATGTTAATTAAATCTAAGCATGTTCTTCAAGAACTAAATTAAATCTAAGCACATCCTTCAAGAACTAATGTGGACTTTACCAGCTTCACAGAAAAATCACAAAACCATCCTGTAATAAAACTCGTATAATGTTTACAAGCATAGATTATTGGTTATCTCAACGCAATTAATAGAGATGTTTCTGCAGTTAATATGAGAATAGTGACGAATTTTGGTATTATGTGAACCTTTTCTTCTTTACTTTATTTTTCTTTTCTTAATTTTCTCCCATTTTTCTTTCCCAAATGGCACACCACGTAAGCATGTCTGCAAAGGACTTGATGAACGTTGATGTTGGCTTGCCTACCAGTTTCTATAGTTGCAATTGGCTGATTACAGATCACCTAAAAGGATAACTGATCTCATTTTTTGTGGCGCAAATTGATTGCTCCATGAGTAGTGCTTGGTAGTCCAATGTTTACTACACGCAGACCTACTGAGTTCTAATTCTGTTGTCTGCTGTTAAAGCAAGCTCCAATCTTTATGTGCTTGAAACAAATCTTGTCTTTTTGAAAAATTCTATCTACTACTATATTAGAGTCCTTAATTGATACTCCCTCCGTTTCTTTTTATAAGGCGTATTTGGTTTCGTTAGGACAAAGCTTTGATCAACAATTACTCTATTAGTATATAATTTTTATGACACAAAATTGATATTAGCAGATTTGTATTCAAAAGTACTTATATATAATTATGATTTTGTATTGCATAAATAATATATTAATGAAGTAATCTTTGGTCAAAGTCTTGTCCTAACGAAACCAAATACGCCTTATAAAAAGAAACGGAGGGAGTATTGCTATTTGGTTCTTCCTTGTGCCAGGTCTCTTCACAAGAGCACATTAGGTATAAAAACCTGTTAGAAGACTATCTATTCCCATTCTACTTTTGCGATCCATTTACAGATAAACAAATTTTTATAAGCATAAAGAAGTTTAATAGTTTAACATTCTCTTTTGCCTTTCTTACATGACTCGCCCATCAACTTTTCAATGTCAGGAAAAAGGTGGTTATTTCCAAAGCGTGAATCTGACTTAACAGCATGGATGGCCCAATACATTGATGACTCGTGTCTTTGGAAATTATGTTGTTCAGAAGGTTCTCACATGATTGTGGCACCGAAGTCTACTCTTGGTAACTGGATAAAGGAAATCTAGCGTTTTTGCCCTATTTTATGTGCTGTCAAGTTCGTAGGAAATCCAGGAGAGAGGGTTAGTCCCAAATCTTTATTCTACAATCATCATTGTAATTTCTTCTGAAATATTCCTAATCTTTTTCAATTTTGTTTGGTCAGAGCCATATAAGAAAGAATTTCCTACGGCCAGGAAAATTTTGATGTCTTTGTTACTAATTTTATGTATTACATGTTGACTATGAGTGATTAATTAAGTAGGTTGTACCTGCAGCTGATGCTACTTCCTCATTTTCTTCAAAAAAATACCTTATGGAATATTCTTTGCGTATAATCTTAGAGAGATCAGTGAAAATGCTCTAGAGTGCTGCTGTGACGTTCACAATATTAGCTGCTGTTGATACACAGCGCTATCATATTCCTGCTGCATTGTATAGATGTTATCTTGCCCTAAAAATACATTCTAAAATAAAAGAAAGAAAGCTACAGCTACATTTCAGCAGCAATGTATTGCGATATCAAAGAAAAAACTTTAATTTATTACTTCATTTTATACATTACTATATTACTCGCAAACACGGACTTACGCGGCGTGCTGCCGCGTAACATTCCTAGTTGACTTGAATCTTTGGAGTCTGGGTAGGTCACTTTGTACTGTATCAGCTATATCAAAACCATGCCTCTTTGCACCTTACTTTAATTAAAATGTGTTGCAATTTTCAATGTAAGAGTTTTGGACTGATGAGTTGACTCAGCGTTCTGCACTGGTCATGGGATCATCAGAGGCTCAAATGGTAGGCAGTAATTTTCAGTGACACACATGACCAGGTGTATCTACATAGCAGATCTCTTGGCACTTATTTAGGACTATATTTATTATTTATTTCACCATCTTTCAATCTATGCAACTCTTCGACCGTCTTTCAATCTTCCCAACTCTTCCGCAGTCATTCCATCTTTGCAACTCTATGGTGAGTTTTATTCTGGACTTTTTACTATTCATAGCGGGTGTGCTTGGTATCAACAAGTGCGCACACCTCGTATAATGCAGGGGTTGGGGAAGATGGAGATATCGTGGAAGGTTGGACAGGAGAAAGGTCTGTGGGGCTTGTGTTAGTAGCTTAAATGTTAAGTCTGTATGGTGCAATTAAAGTTCAATAATCTCCATAGAGTAAAATCATCATTAATATATTAATGCTGTCTAAAATTAAACTTTTGATGTTGTATACTACAAAAATCATTTTTTTTGTTTTAGATAATATACTGTACTTTATTATCTAGTAATTGTACACACCTCTTTATTTACTGTCTTCCTGCATTTTCCACACTACCCTGTGTGATGATGATTGGCTGTTTGCTAATGTTAACTAGAGTTGAATATAATTGCTATTTGTCTTTGCTTGCTTCCCCTAGGTTCTCGGGACTTTTTCTTCCGATGTACCCCTTCCGTCCCACAAAAAGTGCATTTTTAGTTTTTTTAGATAGATTAGTGTGCAAGGTAAATGACTAATGTGACCCTCATTACTCCATGCACAGGCGTGCTGATGCTTTGGTTTTCACCGGCACTTAAATGAGCATGCATACATTTACAGCTGGGCCCTACGGACTAAAGATGTACTCTTTGTGGGATAAATTTTGAACACTAGAAATGCACTTTTTGTGGGACGGAGGGAGTACTACGTAAAAACCCATCTATTTATTACCTATAATAACTGAGGACGTTAGTATTGTTTGTATATATTTTTAGAGACCAATATGACAAACTCAAAATCAACGATGCTCAACCTTAAGGGGTAACAAAATTTTCGACTGCAATATCGATCTCTACTCGACGCATCACCTTGACCGAAATAAAACTAGTGGACTACGGTAATAAGACTGAGGGTGCTTAGACCTAACAACATATTTTATGGGCATATAGATAACTGTGAATCATGAAATTCTATTAGAAGCACATCATGCTACAACTACTTTTATCGGTATTCTACATGCCAAACTCATAAAACATTTTCTTTTTCTTTTTCTTTTATGCAGTGGATAATTTAGGAGAATAACTAAACCAACACAGTTTCCGTTATAAAGATCCAGTATTATAAATCAAATACACTTAAACACTAAACTAACTTCACGCAAGGATCATGTATTTGATCACCCCCTTAATCTAATAATTAAAGAATATATGCACATATATGCAATGACTACAAAAGCATCTAGATATATCAACAAATGTTACTTTATTCACAACCAGATAATTGGCAAACAGGGTAACCATCCACAAGTACATTCATTTTGGAAAATTACACCATAACCATATTACACATTACAACTCAATTCGAGAAACCACATGCATATACACTCAAGGTCAGTATAGCCATAACACCTAGCATATCCACACAATTAAACATCCAGCTATGTCACTATTCATGAATATCAAATTCAATTCGATTTCCATTCAAGAGATTATACACATAAATTTGTACAAAGTGCTAACACGCAACCTTATCAATATAAGTATGCACATTTAACACTCTTGAACACTCAAAATTTTCAGCAAACTATACATTCATACATAAACACACGGTACAACTCAAATCACATGGTCATCTCCACATAAGTAAGACATCTAAATCAGATCAGCCGATGCTTAAGAATATAACCTCCTTCATACCCATTTGAATTATCAGAGAAGATTGACAGATTCGATTTATATCCACACACATCAAGTTTACACCTTAAATACAAGTCCAAATTACATACAAACGAGTACAAGCTTACACTAAAAGTCACAAGAGGAAAACACTGATGTGCTTTCTGTCCTCCAAACCGACATAAGACACCGACCTTCCCTAGTTCAGCAAGTCACCAGCCAACCCTGTGCCCACATAAGCCAGCTGCCACCGCACTCTCCTCTCTCTACCATCCTGTGTGGCCAAGTGGGAGAGGCAAAGAATTGCATGCACTCCACCTAGCACTCCAGCCCCTGGTTTTTCTTGCAACCAAGCCTGGTTTCAGCCTACCCAAAGTGGTAACACTGGCAGTATAAAAGCAGGTCAAAATAGTACTCAGGAGCTTTTCCTACCTCACCTAGAACCATCCACAGAGCAGTAGCTGCCCTCCCTCATCTTTCTCTGCTGAAAGGAGAAGAGGCGGGTCCTAGGAGGAAGAATAGGCAGTCAGCAGCCACAGCCACATGCCTCACTGAAAGGACCGAAGATGTCGCCTAGAGGGGGGGGTGAATAGGCGAATTAAAACTTTGCAGCGGAATTAAAACTACCCGAGCGGGTCAACCCGGAGTCTCCGGGTTTTGGTCCGGATATACTTGGCTTATGCAGGTGTCCGGTATTGGATCTGAGTCTCCGAGTTGGGTGGCTCGGAGCGCAACACAAGTTGCTCAAACTTGCACGAATTACTACTAAAAGTAAATAACAATAGCAACCTAGAACAAGTGCTAGTATGGATTTGAATTAAAGCTAGACAAAGAGCTAGATCTAGGCTTTACGGAGACAAATCCACACAAGCAACACAAGCAAGTAAAGAGAGAGCGAGAAGCGATTTTTCACAAGTTCGGATTCTTGAAGGAATCCTCGTCTCGTTTGTGGGGGCTCGGTCACACTTGCGCGGGGGTCTCTTTCAACCCGCTTTCCTCCCGGTGTTGCACAAATGCACTCGCCGGCTTCACTTCTTGTCTCTTCCCTTTCGGAGGCGAGACTCGCCTTCACAAACGACCGGGGCTCACCACACAAGTTGGTAGCTCCCGGTGACTCCTAGCCGTCTAGGAGACCTTCAACCTCCAAGAGTAATAGCACCGCGGAAGTCGCTTGGAGGATGAACTAGTGCTCAACAACCCGAAATGAATGCACCTAGCACTTTTCTTCTTCCTCTCCTCACCAAAATGGATCAACAACCAAATCAAATGGTGGGAGGAAGTGAGGGCTCTATTGAATGCTTTGGAAGTGTTAGAGAGGGCTTGAATGCTGCAATGAATGAGCTCAAGAGCAGTCCTAGCCGTTGGAGAAGAAGGGGTGGCTTTAAATATATTTTTGAAAACTAACCGTTTTTCCCCTTTTCGAACAGACCGGAGACTCCGGGTTGTCCGGACTCTCCGGACTAAATGTCCGGACTCTCCGGACTCTCCGGAATTCACATTTTTGGCCGAGAGGGTTAACAGGAGACTCGATCGAAGTCAGGATACTCCGATTGTATGTCAGGACCCTCCGAGTTGACTGGCTCGGTTGGAATTCTGATTTTTGGAAAGTGCAAGTTTTTGAGTGCTAGTTTATATGCAAGTTTTGACCTTGAGCACATGCACATCCTAAAAGCGATTTTCCATAGTACCCTCTTAATAGTACGGCTATCCTTAAGACTCAATTAAAAAGAAAATTACACTTCTTCGTCTTGATGCCGTTTTATTGAGATTTGATACTCGTAAAGTCGTCCAAAGTCATTTCAAGCTTGATGTAATCTCGAGATCTGCATTATACTTAGTTGAGATATTAGATCTCTTTAATTGTGTCATCATTAATCACCAAAATAAAATGAGGGGCCTAGATGCACTTTCAATCTCCCCCTTTTTGGTGAATTGATGACAACACAATTAAACACAATGGAATAAAGTATGAAAATGACTTAGTACATCAAAATAAAAAGTGGAGCTCCCCCTAAATGTGTGCATTAGAGGAAATGAGTGGAATCGAATGCACATATTTAATGAGATACAACAAAGAGCTCCCCCTAAAGCATTGCATAAATTAAATTTGTATCACAAATAATTGAAAGAGAACCATGCATAAGGTAAACTCAATGTCATTACATGGATAACAAGAATAAAAGAGTTCATAAAGATAGAAAGCAACACAAGACAGCGTTCATCACACAATAAAGATAATAAAAAGAAATGACCCCTAAACGGAGACACTAAGCAAACTAAGCAACGACACTGAAGATATCACTCCCCCTTTGGCATCAAGACACCAAAAAAGGAAAGGAGGACACTGGAAATCACTCGTCGTCGCCTTCGTCGTCGGTCGAGTACTCATTGCCGGGGTCATCTGCAGAGCAGGTGAGCCGAGGAGGTGATGCCAAAAGGCGATCGGTGACGTAGCATCACTACTCTCCTCGGAGGAACCAGAAGAGTCACTAGGAGAAAGCGCCGCCCTGGTAGCGGCGGATATCACGAATGCCCTTCTTTGTTCTCCTTGATCTGCCGACTCAACCGCTTCGCTTGGTGGAGATGTCACACAGAGACAGAAGATGTGCTTCAACATCTTACGAAGGGTGCCACTAGGGACCTCGGATCGCCCGAAGAACCGGCGGAGAGGCACAAGAGGGCAACGGAAGGCACGGCCGGGGTAGAGGTAGAGCTCGGCGACCTCGCCGAAGCCTAGCAGCGAGACCAGGCGGTGGAGTAGCCGGAGTGGGCGAGGACGGACCTTGTAAGCAAGATGCTCCTCATCTCGACAAACTTGAGACCACTCACGTAAGAGATCAAAGACATCACAAAGGGTGCATAGCTGCAATCGGCCATGTTGCTCTGCGCGATTCGCCTCATCGTATCCCACATGAAATCGACAATGTCAAACGAGTGGGTGCGCTCAACGAGGTGAAAAAGCAAGTTCCTTCCATAGGAACTGATGGCAGAAGCATCTCCCTCCTTGGGCCAAAGAGTGACCCTCAACAGCCTGTTTAGCACAGCAGGCACATCCTTTAGACCCTTGATGGTCCCAACTGTAAAGCTCTTGGATGTGTCGTACAAAGCCTCGATCTGCTCAGGAGTCATAACCTTCTTCGCATGAAGCTTTGGACTGTCATTGTAGCGAAGGTTGAGAATCCTAGCGAACCTTTTCTTGTTGGCAGTGTACCAAACCCTGTCTGTCATCCACCAGATAGCATCCACAGACTTGTCAAAATACAAGGTGGCAAAGAACTGCATGATGACTTCATTGTTCCAGTCATACTTGTAAGTCATGATTTGCTTAATCTGATGCAGCTCACATATCTCTATGATCTGAGTGAAGACAGGATTCTCAGCGGCTGCCATATACTCCCAGTCAATGGTCTTCATCCTGACCACTGGGTGTTCAAGCGGGTATAGGACAGTCTCATAATAATCTGACTGGAATCTGTTCCAGAAACGTTTGTCCACATACTCGTCCTGATGGTACTTGAGCGGATCATTCTTTCTGTGCTCAACTATGGCTTTGCCTTTACCAGACCCGGTCCTGTAATCAATCACCCTCATTGGGTTGACTCCCATAGGGTAGTTCCAAACCGGTCTAGCTTTGGCCAAAGGACCAATGAACCGACCAGAAGTACGGTACTCCCTTCTTTTCTGATCTCGCAGAGTGGCATGCTCATCAGCAGGATGCACATATGTACCAGGCTGAGGCTGAGCAGAGGACTGGCCCTGAGCCTGAGAAGGTGACTGAGAACCAGAAGGAGGACCAAGCAAACGCGGACCTCTCGAGGTAGGCCGCTTCACTGCAGCGTATCTTGGCTTCTTTGGTGCCGGCGCAACAGTAGGAGAGGTAGGAGGTGTATCCGGAGGAGGAGAAGAACCCTGAGAAGGAACACCACCCCCTGACGTCCCCTGAGGATCCATCTGACCAGACAAAGCGATGAAAAAGGATTAGCCGTGAGGCTACAAGAAAAACAGCTAGAAGCAATTTCTGGCCGAGGCACCCAACCCGGAGAGTCCGGACAGAAAGTTCGGATACTCCGGATTGCATCCGGAGACTCCGGACAAAATGTCCGGACACTCCGGATTGACCCGGAGACTCCGGACCCAGAGTCCGGACACTCCGGATGTGCCAGAATTTTCGCACGGGCGGTCAAGGAGAGGGCAATCCAACCCGCACAACTCAACAATTTGAGACTAGATTGCCACAAGAAGGTAGGAATTGAGTCTAGGGCACAATCTAGTACACGATTTTGCAAGATTAGGGTACGGATTGGAACTCACCTTAATGGGTTTGAAACCGAGGAAATGCGGGTGAGAGAGAGGATGAATCTCCAAACTTGAGGACCTCAACGAGATGAATCACACCCTAGAAGAGATGAAGCACGAGTAGAGGCCCTAAGAACCGCAAGCAATGGATCCAAATCCGGAAGGAAGGAGGTTAGGGCATGAGATCTTACCAAAATCCCAAAACCGAGGATGAGAATGGATCCAAGGTCCTTGGAGATGGAGAGCCACGCCCTAGGAGAGAGGTGAGCACGGGAGAAGGAGAGGGAAAGGCGTCCGGAGGAAAAAGGATGGAAAAAGAAACCGCGCGGGATTAGGGGGACTTAAACCGTCCGCCCCAACCCGGAGACTCCGGATTTTCAGTCCGGAGACTCCGGCCCAACCCGGAGAGTCCGGACAAATAGTCCGGAGACTCCGGATTAAATACCGGACTGTCCGGGTTACCCAGCTCGGTTAGGAATTTGACAACTCGCAGGATAACTCAAGGAAATTGCGGAGCGAGAGGAAGAAGGAGTCCTAGGATGTCTACTTGATATATGACCAGCGAACAATAAAGCAAACAAGCCATGGTCACATATCAATGACAAGATTAGAGGAACAAGAGCCAAAAACACTGGATAAATTCAAAGAAAAGGATGAATAAGATTTTGAAACTCATTTTTCATTCAACAAATAATATGTGAGCACATATCAAGCCACGTTACGAGAGTCTAAAATATTTAGTCCACTTCTCAATTCACAGAACCTTTTCTCGTCAAGGGGCTTGGTAAAAATATCGGCTAATTGACCATTTGTACTCACATGTTGGATATCAATTTCGCCTTTGGTTGCGTGGTCTCTTAGGAAATGATGGCGAATATCTATGTGTTTTGTCCGGGAGTGTTGGACATGATTGTTTGCAATTTTTATGGCACTCTCATTGTCACATAAAAGTGGAACGCTTTTGTAGGAGAGGCCATAATCACTCAAGGTTTGTCTCATCCAAAGTAATTGAGCACAACAACTCCCGGCGGCTATATATTCGGCTTCGGCAGTGGATAGGGCTACGGAATTTTGTTTCTTGGAAGACCACGAGACTAGAGACCTACCCAAGAATTGGCAAGTCCCCGAGGTACTCTTCCTATCCACTTTACAACCGGCATAATCCGCATCGGAATAGCCAACAAGTTCAAAGGAAGATCCTTTCGGATACCAAAGTCCAAAATGAGGAGTGTGCACTAAGTATCTCAAGATTCTCTTAACGGCCACCATGTGGTACTCGTTTTGCTTGGGTCTTTTGACAAGCTCCCAGACTTGATTGCGCTTGAAATTGTTCAGTTCCTCTTGCATGGCCATCACCCAATCTGGGTCTTCAAGCGCTTCTTCTACTTTAAGAGGTTCAAGAGAGGAAACAAACGAGTAAAATTCACAAAAATTTGCAATTCGAGATCGAGTAGATACTCCCTTGTTAATGTCTCCAAGTATGTTGTCGACTGGATGATCCCTTTGAATGCTTTGATGAACTCTCGGATGAGGTACGGTTGAGTCCAAAGCTTGAATAGGGCCTTCATCATCTTGGGTGGCATTTGAACCATCTTGAGCTTGCTTGGACGAGGAGGGAATATCGCCTGAGTCATCCCCATCCGGAGACTCCGGTATTGGACCCGGAGACTCCGGACCAGTCCGGACACTCCGGGTTTCAGTCCGGAGACTCCGGGTTGGGGTGCTCGGGTGAGTTTCCAAAATTTGAGGTCTTACCTCCCCAATTGCCAATTTCTTGATTGCTTCACATGGTGGTTCTTCCCTGTCAATCACAGTACGATCAACTTGTTCTACTTGAGAACTGTTAGCCTCATCAAATGTTACGTCACGCGAGATTTCAACGACACCAGTGGTATTGTTGAAAACTCGGTACGCATAAGCATTAGTTCCATAACCGAGTAAGAAACCTTCATCTACTTTAGGAGCAAATTTAGAGGACTTAGCTTTCTTGTTGAGGATGTAGCATTTACTCCCAAAGACTCTAAAATAGGATACATTTGGTTTCTTGCCGGTGAGCAACTCGTACGCCGTCTTCTTCAAGATCTTGTGGAGGTAGAGACGGTTGGTGCTGTGGCACGCGGTATTGATGGCTTCCGCCCAGAAACTGTCGGAAACCTTGTACTCGTCAAGCATAGTCCGCGCCATCTCGATGAGGGTTCGATTCTTCCTCTCGGCCACCCCATTTTGTTGAGGGGAGTAGGGGGCCGAGAATTCATGCTTGATCCCTTCTTCATCGAGAAACTCCTCCACACCGATATTCTTGAACTCGGTACCGTTGTCGCTTCGAATTCTCTTGATCTTCACTTCAAACTCATTTTGGGCTCTTCTCATGAACTTCTTTAGAGTTACTTGGACTTCACCTTTGTCATGCAAGAAGAACACCCAAGTGAATCGAGAAAAGTCATCAACAATAACTAAACCATACTTACTTCCCCCGATGCTTATGTAAGCCACGGGACCAAATAAATCCATGTGGAGCATCTCCAAAGGTCTTGTGGTCGTCATTATATTTTAGGCGGGGTGGGAGGCTCCAACTTGCTTGCCCGCTTGACAGGCGCTACAAACCCTATCTTTCTCAAAGACAACATTGGTTAGTCCAAGAATGTGGTTGCCTTTAACGAGTTTGTGAAGGTTCCTCATACCGACATGGGCTAACCGGCGATGCCAAAGCCAACCCATGCTAGATTTAGCCATTAAGCACGTTTCAAGATTAAGTCTATCCGTATTGAAGTCTACGAGATAGAGCTTACCCTTTAAACGCCCTTTAAAGGCTATTGAACCATCAAGCCTCTTAATGACATCCACACCCTTTTCATTAAACAAACAATTATAGCCCGCTTCACATAATTGTGCAACGGACAATAAATTGTAGCTTAATGACTCAACAAGCAAAACATTATTTAATTGAAAATTGTTTGAGATAGAAATTTTACCCAATCCAATTACTTCTCCTTTTCCATTGTCTCCAAAGACAATGCTTTCACTATTTGACCCATTTGCGTCCAAGTGTGCGAACATTGCCTTTTCTCCAGTCATGTGGTGCATGCAACCGCTATCCAAAATCCAACTTGTTCCACCGGAGATATAGGCCTACAAAAACATATTTAGTTGTTGCTCTTTGGTACCCAAACTTGGTTAGGTCTACGCACGTTAGCAACTAGAAATTTTGGGACCCAAATGGAGCGAACAAAAGGAGCATTCTTTGGCTTACGCCCAATGTGACAAGCAACTACACGACCAAGGTTAGTCTTCTTAAGAACATATGAAGCAAAGAACTCGGAATGAGCCTTGTGCTTGGATGTTCCTTCGCCTTTCACAAAATGAATCGGCTTGCTTAAAGGAGCAACCACGATGTTGCTCTTTTTGCCCTTAGGCGGAACATATCCAAGCCCATGCTTCTTAGGATTACCTTGGCGCTTACCGAGATACTCCTCTAAACCCTTGCTAGCCTTGTAGGACTTTTGAAGTCCATCTTCAAGCATCCCCTTAAGCTTCTCATTCTCATGAGCCAAGACTTTCAAAGTCTCACGATTAGTAGTACAAGTAGCAACATCAACATTATAACATCTAGCGCATCCGTTGCTAGTTGAAGGTATTGAAACATTGGAGTTGTTAATTGAGGTGGAAGCATTATTCGAGAGATCAACAAGCTTCACTTCAAGAGCCTTGCAAGCATCCATTGCTTGAGCAAGTTGCTCTACGAGTGAAGCATTGGTGATCTCAAGACTAACCACTTCACTCTTAGTCAAATTTGATTTTTTGACTAAGTCCTCATTCTTTTTCCTTTCAAAAGCTAGGCTCTTCTCTAGCTCAAGATTCTTCTCTTTTTTAAAAAAATAAGGAGATCCTCTTGAGCTTCAAGAGTAGCCTCCTTTTGTTCTACCACTTCCTCCAATTTTTCAATGTCTTTAAGTAGCAAGTCTAGTTTCTCAATATCAAAATCATTCATAGACTTAAATGCTACTTCCTCATCATCACTAACATCATCATAATCATCTAAGCCATAATCAACAATAGAGAGAGTGGAGCTTTTAGATGATACCTTGTGCCCCTTTGCCATGAGGCAAATTGGAGCATCTCCTTCGCCGTCGCTTAAGTTGTCAAAGAGACTCTTTGACTTTGTCGGTGGAGTAGCAATGGCGACGGTGGCAAGTCCATCTTCATTGTCGGAGTTGGAATCGGACTCGGACTCGGAGTCGGAGTCGGAGTTCCACTCCTTGCCGATGTATGCATGACCCTTGCCCTTGTACTTTTTGTTCTTGTCTTTGTCCTTCTTCTTGAACTTGTCCTTCTTGTAGGACTTGTCTTCCTTCTTTTCTTTGTGCGGACACTCGGCGATGAAGTGACCGGGTTCTCCGCACTCATAGCACTTCCTTGTTGAGTGTCGTCCTCTTGACTTGTTGCCATAGCTCTTGGAGTGACTACCCGGCTTGTAGCCCTTCTTCTTCAAGAACTTGTTGAATCTTCTTACGAGCAAGGCCATATCTTCATTTGTCAAGGGGCCGCTCGACTCTTCTTCATCGCTTGAGCTTTCTTCGGCTTCTTGTGCAACCTTGACGGCCTTCAAGGCTACACCTTTCTTCTTGCCGGATTTGAGTTCTTCTACAACCTCGGCCTCCTTGATCATCATCTCATCCATCATCAACCGGCCAATCACATCATGAGGCGTGAGAGAGTCGAAGTTTGGCCGGTCTCGGATTAGTTGCACAAGGTTGCGGTTGGTTGGGGTGATCACTCGAAGTATGATTTTCACCACGGCCTTGTCGGTGAGCTCGGTGCTTCCAAGACCCTTTGCTTGATTCACTAGCACCATCAAGCGATCAAACATATTTGTGTACGATTCACCTTCTTCCAAAGTGAATCGGCTTAGCTCTCCAATGATGAGCTCGATCTTGGACTCACGGACACTTGACACACCTTCATGAGTCACCATCAACCTTTCCCAAATGTCCTTGGCATTGTCAAGACCATCTACTCGGTTGAACTCCGAGTCACTCAAAGCGTTGAACAAGGCATTGGCAGCCAAGTCGCTGAAGTGTTGAGCTTTGTCTTCTTCGGAGGTGAGATTGTTGGGGTTGGCGGGCTTGAAACCTGTTTCAACAATCTTCCAAATACAAGGATGAAGTGATCTCAAATGCATCTTCATCTTATGTTTCCATGCCGCGTAGCGAGTGCCGTCGAAATGAGGCGCTCGTCCGGACGAAACGGAGACATATGATGAAGAGTTTGAGACTCTAAAAGATGAATAATCTAAAGGAATTGCAACCCCTATACCGGAACACGTGGGTTTCTCTTGGCCATGGGTTTCGGTAACCTTCTCTATTTTCGACATCTTTGATTCTCCAAGCGGTTAAGCCAAAATAAAGGAGATTTGGCTCTGATACCAATTGAAAGGACCGAAGATGCCGCCTAGAGGGGGGGTGAATAGGCGAATTAAAACTTTGCAGCGGAATTAAAACTACCCGAGCGGGTCAACCCGGAGTCTCCGGGTTTTGGTCCGGATACTCCGGCTTGTCCGGAGTGTCCGGTATTGGATACCGGAGTCTCCGAGTTGGGTGGCTCGGGAGCGCAACACAAGTTGCTCAAACTTGCACGAATTACTACTAAAAGTAAATAACAATAGCAACCTAGAACAAGTGCTAGTATGGATTTGAATTAAAGCTAGACAAAGAGCTAGATCTAGGCTTTACGGAGACAAATCCACACAAGCAACACAAGCAAGTAAAGAGAGAGCGAGAGAAGCGATTTTTCACCGAAGTTCGGATTCTTGAAGGGAATCCTACGTCTCCGTTGAGGTGGCTCGGTCACACTTGAGCCGGGGTCTCTTTCAACCCGCTTTCCTCCCGGTGTTGCACAAATGCACTCGCCGGCTTCACTTCTTGTCTCTTCCCTTTCGGAGGCGAGACTCGCCTTCACAAACGACCGGGGCTCACCACACAAGTTGGTAGCTCCCGGTGACTCCTAGCCGTCTAGGAGACCTTCAACCTCCAAGAGTAATAGCACCGCGGAAGTCGCTTGGAGGATGAACTAGTGCTCAACAACCCGAAATGAATGCACCTAGCACTTTTCTTCTTCCTCTCCTCACCAAAATGGATCAACAACCAAATCAAATGGTGGGAGGAAGTGAGGGCTCTATTGAATGCTTTGGAAGTGTTAGAGAGGGCTTGAATGCTGCAATGAATGAGCTCAAGAGCAGTCCTAGCCGTTGGAGAAGAAGGGGTGGCTTTAAATACATTTTTGCAAACTAGCCATTTTTCCCCTTTTCGAACAGACCGGAGACTCCGGACAATTGACCCGGAGACTCCGGGTTGTCCGGACTCTCCGGACTAAATGTCCGGATACTCCGGACTCTCCGGAATTCACATTTTTGGCCGAGAGGGTTAACCCGGAGACTCCGGACAAAATGTCCGGAGACTCCGGACTGAGTCCGGATACTCCGGACTGTATGTCCGGACCCTCCGAGTTGACTGGCTCGGTTGGAATTCTGATTTTTGGAAAGTGCAAGCTTTTTTGAGTGCTAGTTTATATGCAAGTTTTGACCTTGAGCACATGCACATCCTAAAAGCGATTTTCCATAGTACCCTCTTAATAGTACGGCTATCCTTAAGACTCAATTAAAAAGAAAATTGCACTTCTTCGTCTTGATGCCGTTTTATTGAGATTTGATACTCGTAAAGTCGTCCAAAGTCATTTCAAGCTTGATGTAATCTCGAGATCTGCATTATACTTAGTTGAGATATTAGATCTCTTTAATTGTGTCATCATTAATCACCAAAATAAAATGAGGGGCCTAGATGCACTTTCACTCACATCTTACTCCCCCATCACTCCCTCCCTACCTACTGTAGTGAGAAAGGTACCAATCATCACCATAATTACACATTTACTCGCAAGGGACAGGCGTAAGCATTTAGACATGTAGTATATCCTTACAATAGCAAACCTTTATGCCAAATAAAATTTTCTTACTAGTAACACATTTAACCACCATGGCCAGATCATCGAATGAAGTAAATAAACAAATGTAATTACCATAGTGTCACTCATTCAATGTTGAACTAAATAAACTGACTTTATCAACATCACAAATTAACAAAATCTACCAAATAATACTCCAGGTATAATTAATTATACAACTTTCTGAAAAGTTCATAATCAATAAGCCTACGCTTCTAGGAGCAGAAGTAACTAGGAATAATACATCCATTTATTCACACAACTAAGGAGCAAACAATACGACCCACAAACTGATGAATAAAGTGACACTTGGGTTAATAACTACACATGTCAAGACTCAACCACAGAACTATGAGATGCAAAAAAATTTTCTAAAGCACATAACGTCCCTGTTCACAAAGCCACCATTTCAGACTTTTCTCTTTCCAACACAAACTCAGGTTTTGAGCTCAATTCTGCTTTTACCCACATATTTTCTAAACAACACTTAAAAGAACACCATAATGGGGGTTAAAGGTCATGTTTTAGATAAATGCTCAAAGGTATCAGCTAAGAAATGAGCATTTTGGTAATTCCAGGTAAATGAATATGCATTGCTATGAATACTTAATTAAAAGTATGTAATCAGGATGCTCACCCCAACAATCAGATCTGCACAAGCTTACACAACCACCTCAACACACAGCCTAGTACATGATCAACCATGTTTTCGTCCGGTTCCTACAACATTATTTATTAATGCCTTATATGCTAAACACCAATACACTTGGAGGCTCACCTTTGTTGTTAAAGAACACATACACACATGATTGATGAAAGAACAACAGTAATTAACATTAGCTGCATCTACCTGGCTATGGAGTTAACTTAAGATGGCGCTTAAGAAGAAGCAAGTTTCTAAATAACTCAGACCATGCCTAGGTGGAAAAAGACAATATTATACCTCGATCAATGGCAACAACAGGCATCTGCCCACACCCACACTATGGGTTGCACGTTAAATAAATTGACGCAATTTCATAAGGGTGTCTCGTGGCACAAGCTGAAACTCTTAATCTCTACTATATAAAGTGAGAGTTTCTTCCCACATCACATTAATTGTCCTACGCAAAAAACGAAGCGTTGCTTTAATTAGCCAGCTTTTGCAAGAAACGAAGCGTTAAAGATAGATGTTTGATCTTATGAAATAGTATTTTTTTATTTTTTAATCTTTATTTTTCGTTATTAATTTTGTTTTTCGTAGCAACGCACGGGCATATAACTAGTCACGGTTAAATGCTAGTCTTCTGGGTAGTATTTACGTCACTAGAGTCATTGCTCAAATACATGAAAACATGCATTTGGGCAACCAAAATAAACATATGCTGAAACAAAAGCATAAATGTCACATTACACCAGGGTTCACAAAACCGTCGAAAACAGCTAGAAAATTATGGTTTTTGACCGTATCGAGCCGATTTGAAACCCTAAACCAATCGGTAAACCAGTTTAATTATAAAAAAATTCAAAAAATTTGAAAAAATTTATGTGATGTAAATCGGTCGAAAACCGGTGAAACTGAGTGGTTTTCGACGAAAACCGCTCCAAAAACTGGTTGCTCAAATGGTTCAACTCGCCGATAGGTTTTCGAGAAAACTGAGCAATTTTCGTTTTTTTTTCTTTGAATTTGTTTTGAATCTTTTTTCAAACGCTCGGTTTCGAAACTCTTCGGTTTTTAACGATTTTCGTTCGATTTTCGCGATAAACCGGTACCGCCAAGACCTCGATTTTCAATTACAAAATGGTTTTGTTAAGCCTGCATTGCACCATCTGAATGAAACTCTAATGTAGCATGAGCTAACTAGGATCCCAACCAGTGGTACACTCTAGTTAGCAATGCATGTTAGGTATTACTTGACTCGGCATAGATAATTCTTAGTGCATCACCACCAATCTCTACACATTAAGCATATGTACACATCTCACTAACTAGTCTTCGTAAACACCAGTAAAGCATTGACTAAGCCACATATTAATAAATATAGAAGAAGCACATAACTAATAGGGTATATCCGAAGTAAGTTCTTTTTTGTAATAACCTACACATTAGAGCATCTAATGAGTATCACACAACTTGACACCAGAAAAGAATCCACATTTCAGAAGTTCTCCTTAAATCTATCTATGTGAAAATTCATTTCAAAGAAGATCAACCTATTTGATCATGCACACATAATACCAAATCACAAACAAATGATTTGGGTAACCACAACACACAAGAGCTCAACATCAATCCATAAACACCACTCTAATTCAAGGACGTAAATGTTATCACACCCTCTTCTCAGCATTTAGTCATCTCACCAAGTGAAATGCACATGCAGTACGCAAGGCCTAACTTCTAACTTTTACACACATGACCGCCGAAGAACCTAAGATGTAAGCATATGAAATCAAATACTATAAACTCATCTTTCACAATCACTTTGAACATAAATCACATCATAAATTATACAATTACATGACAGTTCAATCCAAATTTGTCTTTGTTAATATCAAACTAAACATACACGAGAGAGGAATGCTTAGCTTAGGAAAGGAGGGGAGGTGAACCCTAGCTATGGCGGTCGTACTGTAGTTGGGGATGAGTGAAGCCGGTTGTAGCCGAAGGGTGGAAACCCTTGGTGCTATGGCACCGAGGTTGACCGTGAGGACGCCATAGGGCTGGCCATGAAAGCACTGGCACTGAGAGCACCGGGCCTGGTGGCAACCGCGTGGTGGCAACCTAGAAAAAAAAGGGGACAAAAGAGTGAGTAAAGAAGGGGAAGAAGAGGGAGAGTGAGAGAGGATGAGCGGGGGTGTCCACTTAGCTTAGGGGAAAGGGGTCACTGGTGTCGGGAGCGCCGGATCTGGCGAGGGGGAGCCGACTGGGACGAGAGCCATGGGAGCCAAGAAATGACGGGACTTGTCCAGAGAGAGAGGCAGCTTGGGATGGAGAGAAAGAGAGAAAGGGGGCTTTGGCGGCACGGTGAGGACTGAAGGCGAGGGCCAATGACGGTGCCGGTGGAGAAAGGAGGCGATGGCACCGTGGAAAGAAGGGGAGAGTCAGCGGCGCCCAGGGAGAAGAGAGCGTGAGAGAGGAGGAGAGAGGAGGAGAGAGGAGGGGATGCACCATGGCGGTGGCTTGAAGGAAGGGGGGCAGAGGCTTGGGGGAAGGCAACGCCAACGCCGGAGCAGGGAGAGGAAAACGCCAACGGCATGAAACCCGGGCGAGTGCAAGAGATACAGATAGAGAAAGGGCGAGGGAGGCAGCGGCTGGCTTGTGGAGGGGAGAATGAGGGAGAGATGTGGTCGGGTGGGGTTAGATAGGGTAAGGAGGGGCAGCCGGGCCGAGTGGGCCAGTTGGGCCTGCTTGGGCTCAAAAATATAAATAAATAAATATATAATATAATATAATGAAATAACTAACAAATAGTTATATATATTTATAATAACAATAATAAATACTAAAAACAAAATATATTGAAAGCAATAAGAAGCAGATTCAAACATGTTCTTTCTTTTCCTACTGTTTTTTTCTTTTCTCTAAATTGAATCATAAGCTAATTCAGGTCATATTCTTCCATATTGAATCTATAAAATTGAGTAATTTGAAAATCACCAAACAAACTGCAAACAACATATTAATAAATCAATTCACAAACACATTGTTGAAAAGTTACATTGTATTTAGAATACTATTGAGAAAATTCTAAATATTAAATAATCCCAATATTTTCACTAGAAAATATTATCCGAGAGCAATCTAAAACATTAAAAGCCAACTACCGTTGTGGACCAGTCGAGATCAAATCCTTTTTCTCTTTATTTTTCTATTATTAAGTAAGTTCTAATTTCTTTAATTGCTTTTTACATTTACACTCTTAAATAACTTTGTGTAACATGAGTAACTAAAAATTCACAAATTAATTGCATTCAAAACCCTGTCAAATAGGAGCATGCATGATCTAGATTTTGCATCACATTTAGAAGCATGCATGACTAGAGTATCGCATCATGCTAAGAAGTAACTAAGGAACGTCTTGAAACTTAAATTTGAATTATTTCAAGCAGTTGATCTCAAGAGCTGTCTAGGACGTGTAGGAATGTTTTTCAACACTGGCAAATTGGACGGAGCTCACTTAGGCAAGTCGCTCTTCGATCATGTCTTATGAACTGATTTTGTGGGATGTGGATTGTCTTGAAATCTTTGCATGTGAACCAAAAGGTTGATTTCTAAATAAATTAAAATATGTTAAGTGGATCAGGTAGATCCAGTGAGTGATTTTGATGAGACTGGACCAGAGAGGTCCAGTGGTAAAATCATAACCCAGGTAGAGTTGTGAAGATATTTGGTGGGTAGAGGAGTTCAAGGTATGAACAACCCAGGTAGGGTTGCTGTGAGCCTGTGAGAGTCAGGACCCCTCTACATAGGATATCATTTGAGGACATAACCAAATTGACGCTTAATTCAAAAGTGGCACAAATCGTGCTGACCATAGACTTAGAATGAGACAGGCTGAACTAAGTAACCAACAAATAGCTATTTCTACCATGGGTGAGAAGGTGACTGTGACTAGATTGGGGCAGTCACCCTAGGGTGAGACTTCTAGATTTGGAGTTGACCGCGTGCCTTTGATGAGGCGAGGTGGTATGGCAGCGGTCAGAGTACGGTTGCCCAAAGGTTATGTTTCCTTGGCTTAGTCATGCGCCAAAGGTAGCGCATTAGTCAGACATTATAAGCCAAGTGATACTATGGGCAAGTAGTACACCTCTGATCGAGTTAAAATGTCATATCACTCCTAGCTTCTGGGTTTGAAAGTGCATCTTGTGAGTTTTCTCTAACACAGGTTGTAAGATTCCTTGTTGCTCTGCCATCAGTAGATTTCTAAATTAAAACTTGACACTTTTAAACAAATAGGTAAAGGAGGGATATTTTAGATAAAGAGTTACTTTGGAATTACGGCTTGGTGGCCGGAGGTATATAAGTGCATGGCTTGCTGGTCAGGAGAATATATATGAGTAAATAAATTCAAGCATCAACTTCAGCTGCTTGATGAGTACTGGAGTACTCGGCCTTGCTTTATTGTTGTTTTTCATACATGTCATCCATGCTAATTATAATGGAGTAGAGGATGATGTTCATTATTGAGTGAGTACTATTGATGCTGCTGATGATGGGCTACAACTACATTAAAATTTGAGACCATGACTTGTAGAGTCAAAGACCATCAGAAGGGAGGCACTAGAATTCTATATTGGATAAGCGGGTGGTGTAGTATACACAATAGTCAGAATTAAGGAGGCACTATATGTGCACTATGAATAAGGTACCGTTTACTAAACGGTGAAATTAAGATTCTCCTGGCACATGTCACTGTTTTCCTTAGCTGATCCTGGCACAACTCTGTTCTGTGATAGTCTCTGATGTGTTTGACCTGGTTGGACAAAGCAAGGGCATCACATTCTATTCCCCCATTAAATGAATTCTGGTAGTAATGGTTCATGTCAAAGGTTCGCACCCAACCTTTGTCAGCTATGTTTAGCATTTTTATGCCAACGCATATTATACATTTTAAATTTTTTTATGGATCCTGTTGTGTTGGGTGCGCATAAAATTGCTGAAGAAAGCATGCATATACATGCTTATTAAAGTGTCATTGAAGCATCTTTTAAGAGTCACCACAGTGTCGTTTAGGTGGCCTATGTTGTTGGGGATGAATGAAGCGGGTGCCATATGTAGGGGTTGAGCAGGAAAACCAAATCTGGGCGAGTGTGGGGTTAATAGAGAGCGGGCCAATGAGTCATTGGAGAGAGAGAGAGAGTCATTTGTAGAGAGAGGGAGATATGGGTCATTTGTAGAGAGAGGGAGATATGGGTCGGGCGATAGAACCCTAGCACCGCCAGACTCACTACCTTGTCCCCATCTGCTCGAGGGCAGCATCGACGATCGGAGCCACCTCCTCTACTCCGCTCTACATGCGGCATCGCCCTCACCCTCTCCAGTTCTAGGCTTCCCCACCTCCATCTATGTTGTGGCATCGCTGGCCACCCCCTCCAGTCTTCAAATTCAAGTATGCTACTATGCTCTCTCCTCCTCTCCCCTTGTCCCCACCGCCCCCTCTCCTTCTCCCTGCCACCCTCTGCTCTTGTTCTCCCATTGAAAGGACCGGGATGTCGGCCTAGAGGGGGGGTGAATAGGCGATTACAAAATTATACCCAATTTAAATTAATCTATCAAAGATAATGCGGAAGCAATTGGGATAAATAAGTTTTGCAAATTAAACAATTCAGCCCGAGACAGTCAACTCGGAGACTCCGGATATTTAGTCCGGATACTCCGGTATGTCCGGATACTCCGGATCAATATACCGGATACTCCGGGTTGCCTGTTTCGGTCAGAACAGAGAGAGTGCAACAAAATTAATTACTTCTTCGATTCAAGAAATACAAATTACTCTACTGCAACAAAGTAAGGATACAAGCAAGAATAGATACAGTAGACACAATCTAATTGATCTAATCACAAGAATCGAAAGCAAATTAAGCGGATGAGCAAAAGAGTAAACAGAAGTAAGGAAGGAGACACGAAGATTTTATCCCGAAGTTCGGATCCTTGAGGGGATCCTACGTCTCTGTTGAGGCGGCTCGGTCACACTTGAGCCGGGGTCTCTTTCAACCCTCTTCCTCCCGGTGTTGCACAATGCACTCGCCGGTCTTCACTTCTTTGATTCCTTTCCTTGCGGAGGCGGAATCGGACCTTCACAAACCTTCGGTGGCCTTCCACACAAAGCTTGGAAGCTCACCGGCAACTCCTAGCCGTCTAGGAAACCTCAACCTCCAAGAGCAACAAATGCTCCCGAAGAACTCACTTAGAGTCCACCTCAAGTGCTCAACACACTAATCACACTCAATCCGATCACTACCCACTCTCACACCCAAACCTTCACTCAAAAGGGATCACTAAGATCTAGGGTTAGAGGGGCTTTTGGGAGCTCAAGATCAGTAAGAAGAACACCTCAAAGCACCAAGGAACCAGCTCCACTCCTCAAATCAATCCTCAATCCAAACACCTCTCTCCACTACCCAACCCTTCACAAAAGGGGATCACTAAGATCTAAGGAGTAGGGAGGAGTGTTGGGGGCTCAAACACTCACAAAGAACACCTCTAATACCCAGCAAAACATCCCCCAACAGCTACTTTGAAGTGGGCAAGAAGGGGGCTTTAAATAGAGGAACCCCAAAAACTAGCCGTTGGGACCGAACTGGGCAACCCGGAGACTCCGGATATTTAACCCGGACACTCCGAATCATCCGGAGTCTCCGGACAATTAATCCGGATACTCCGGATCTCCCAGGCAGCACGGAGCAGCCGGACGAAAACGGGCATAACTTTTGATTCCGGACTTCGATTTCGTCGAATTCGGACTTTTCGGAAAGCTAAGAACGAGGGATACACAACTAACAAGGTCTCACTACCCAGATCCCAAAGGATAAAAATATATATCACAAGGAATCCAAAAGAGACCTACAACCCTCACTTTCCGGCACCACCAACACTTCTATCCCTCACACCAACCCACCTACACCTAGGTGAACAAGGTGTGACTTGGGTTTCTCAACCTTAGACAAGGATAGACCACTTTGAGCACTTGAGACTTGTCTAAGTGATTTCAACGATTGCATCCCTCTTAATAGTACGGCAATCCTTAGACTCAAATTTAACACAAAATCTAAGTCTTACACTAAGCTTACATGCCGACTTCTTCCGGATGCATGGTGCATGATGATGCTTCCACAAAGATTGATGACGCCCTTCGTCTTGTCAACCTCGACGCGATTCACCTCATGAGACTCTCGTCCTCTCCGACCTTGACCTTGACCATCACCAAGATGATCCTCACGCCAAGTCGTTCTTGACTTAGTCCTCAACTCTTGGTGACACCGCCGTCTTATTTGAGTTTGACTCGCTTGTCATCCTTCAAACCATCTTGGTCATCATACACACAGCTTTGGGACCTAACTCTTATCAAAGCACTCAGCAAGCATATTAGTCCCACAAGCTTAAAAGATATATTGAATAGATTGATAATAACAAGTGTTTCATATCAAGAAGCACAATATGAATGGAAACACTTGACAATAGAAATATTCTCTGCTAAGTGCATCGTGATAAATATATGATTGATCTAACTGCACTAGAGAGATAATTGCCAATATGAAGAAACAAATAAATCATGGCAAGGACCACATACTTTGCTTAAATGAAGCACATGATAGAATATACACGAATTGCACATGTGCAAACAATATTTGGAATGAGAGTAAATAATGTGATCCAATTCTAGATTAAACTTCACTAAGAGAGGTGCATTAGAAGATACACAACTAAGACATGTATGCACCAAGTCAATATGAAGCAATGAAGTTTAACTCTAGTTAACACAAGCATATTAAAAACAAAGCACATAATGAACTCAAATGAATATATATATGCACAAGCAATTTTGACATGAATCAATGTGCACATATGAAATCAACAAGTTACTTAGAGTTCAATATGCATTTGCTAAAGAAGAATGCAATGACAAATATGGAATGAATACCGAGATTGCATACCTCATTTTTGCTTAACCATCCCAATTGATTTTCCTCTAAAATAGATGAGACTAATATTCAACTAGGCAATAAACATGTTAGTCTCATAACAATATAAACATATTAGAGGTTTGTCTTTTGTTAAGCATTAAGTTAAGCATTTGTACAATTATATTGATTGACATTACATGCGTTTGTCATTAATCATTTATCATTAATCACCAAAACAACATAAGTGCCTAGATGCACTTTCACCCATCCCTTCTCTGTCTACTTCTTCCTGTCCTCCTCTGCTCTGCTCTCTCCACTCTTGTTCTCCCATTCCCCTCTGCTCTGTTAATGCTTGTCATATACGATGCTATTGATTGCTAGTGTTAAATAATTTACTGGTAATGCTTGCTTGTTGTTAAATGTTAATGGTCGATAGACTGATGCTACTGTTAAATGTCAAAATTTGATGTTCATAAGGCGTCACCTAGCTGCACGACTTAAGCATTTTAGAGTTTAAAAGGTGGTGAGTTGTCTTGCCCCACCCTATCGCTTTAATAACCACCGTGCATATGTTCCGGTAGCTCTCAGCTATTTGTCTACTTCCTCTAGTGGGTTAGGTAATATCTAGTTGCTTCTTTACTGGGATTGTTGTTAAATGTTAATGGTTGATGGCTTGATGCTACTCTTAAATATTATATTTGATGTGTGTATAGCGTCGCCTCGCCGCACACCTTAAGCACTTAGGCTTAAAAAGGTGATGAGTCGTATCGTCTTACCCTGTCACTTTAATACAAGCTTGTCTTACCCTGTCACTTTAATAACCTTGTGAGCTTGTTATGGTAGCTCTCACCTATTTTGTCTACTTCCTCTAGTTGGTTGGTTAATATCTAGTTGCTTGTGTGTGCTTGGATTCTCTTTCTCCACATGCTTGTGATGGAAAAGTAAAACCAGAGGCATGTGGTTCAAAATTGAAAAGCATATAATTTAATCCGATGAGCTCCTGTACTGCTCTACCTGTACATAAACTAATCCCTGCACAACCTAGTTAGTTATTGGAAGACAGCCCCTGGTACCTTTTCATGGCACCAGCAGCTGACCGCTCTTCTGCCTGTATATTAATGGCTGTCTCCTCCTATTTACACTGGAAGCCTGCAGAGGCAAGCAACTCCCTTCAGTTCATCCGTATCTCTTGTTCTCCATACTCGCAGATAAGTTGGTTCTTTTCGCAGAAAGTAGAAGTGGATAGGTGTAGATGGCTGGGTTACAAAGATCAGCAACGACTTTCAGAAGGTCCGGTTCGTCAGGCCTGGTCTGGGACGAGCGGTTCCTGACCGAGGATGCCGAGGCGAAGGCCGGCGATGGCGCGGAGGAGCCCCAACCGGAGCTGCGGCATTCCCGGACCGTTGGGAGCATCGGGATGATGCGCCGCGGTGGTGGAGACGACAAGAAGCTGAAGCAGAAGAAGCAGAAGAAGCAGGGCCAGAAGGAAGATGATCGCAACCATCAGGTGTTCCGGACCAAGGACGTGGCTCCGGACCTTGACCCACCGTCGCCAAGGGTGTCTGGCTGCATCCTCTGCTCTATCTTCCGGAGCTCCGGCTCCAGCTCGGCGCGCCATGCCAAGCCCAGGAAGAAGTAATGGTGATAAGTTGATTAAGTTCTGGTGCGGTTGTAACTTGTTACTGTATAGTTGAGCCATGGATTTGGGCTCCGTGATATATGAGTTTGTACTTTACATATATATATGCCAGGTTAGTTTCTCTTTTGGTCAGTTTCTGGATTCAGATCCATGCCTCAAACCATAGTTAGAACTAGTGAGCAGCTATTGAGATTTGGGATGTCCTTGATGCGGTGCAACTCTCTCTTCCGTTCTGGAGCAGGGCCTTGAATCTCTCGATCGATTGCTTGCATGTGAGTGTGAGGTGCTGTACTATTTGCCTGTGCAGAGAGTGCCTGGTCTGCAATGATTCGGCTGGCGTATGGGCATGTGAGCTTCGAGTTGGCGTTGTGATTTGTGAGGCGGTTTTGTTGGAAATCATATGGGTTGGTTCGCTTGTGCTGTGGCCTGTGGTGCATGCATATGATATGATTAGGCCCCGATTAGAATGCGAGAATTCTTGCGACTCTATGTGTTCCAAACAGGCTTTTAAGGTTCAGTGTCTCCAACGTTGTCTATGATCCTCGTGATGGCATTACTCCTTATCGTCGTTAGCTTACACCTGTGTGGTGACCCTAATGATTTCTTCTACCTCTGACTGGCGATCAGATGATGGTTTTCAGGAGATGAAAACGTACCCTCTCTCTCTCTCTCTCTCGAAGCACAACAGGAAGGATCAAGGATCATGGGACGATGCAGCGCCGTGCTTCCACGCAAGAAGGATCGATCCGATGCATCATAGCGCATGCATGACGGAGGGCAAGGCAGGCACAGTCGGTGTATACCAGTGTGTGTGGCAACTAACAGATCATTATCGTTTGGTGAGAAAGATCAAATGACTCCGTGACGAATTGATGATCGTGGTTTGGAGGTGCTTCTATGTTTTTTTTAAAAAAATTACGTAAATATTAAAGTATGAATAAAGGATTGATGGGATTACTTATCCTTTCGTTTACTTCAACATTTATGTAATTTGTATTGAGAGAAAAAACATAGAAACACTTCTCTCGTGATTTTGTCACCGGTCCCTGCCCGTCGAGTTAGAGAGGGACGTCATCCGTTCCCCGTTGGTGCCATCCATGTCGACGTTGACATGAATAAATTAATACGCGAAAGTCTTGGGTTCACACATTACATTACACCCGACCTTACGGCCAATAATACACATGGCGACATTTTCCCAGCATATGGACCCCTCGTACCCGTACGTCCTGGTGCCCGTCCCTTTCTCCAGTGTGGTCTCGTGCATTATTTTTTTGGGAATTTGGTTGGAGCCAATCATGTTCTCGCCGTGCTGGTAACATTTGATCTCGAGCTATTTTACAGGCCACGACTTGATGGTTGATCGTTCAGTGGTGTCAATATTTGTCAGTTACGTGTTTGTACCCAGTTTGCTACTTGCACCGAAGGGTTTGTTTGGTTTGATTCCCTTGCAAACGAGTCGACCAAATGTTGGTAATGATGCCAGTGAAAATTAGATGTTGTTCAGATTGTTATTAAAATTTGGTAACTCCAATGAAATTAGTCCAATGTCACACGTGGGCAATTCAAAGACGAGTAAATCGCTCATCAGAATTTGGGTAACGTCAGAGTTTGGCTTGGCCATGATCGAAATAACGTTTTTCTTTCAAAATTTGGCTTTGTCCGGGTTTTAGCTATGCCAAAATTTTGGCTTGACATATTTGGGCGATAAACTAATCAACCCCCTAGATTCTACTGGTAATTAAAGCATATCGGATAGTCTATTTAACATTCAACTAGTCCGGCGCCGTGACAGAACACTGATCTTAGAAGGGGGCATTCGGCAGTGAGTGTGAAATCATGTGCTGAAAAATTGGTTTAGAATTGAATTTGCAAAATGTGCTATTTCAGATAATTACTGAATATGCTTGTGATAGCATGGTAATTGTTTTCTTTGATGCAATGCGCTCGTGTGAGTGATTGCATGGACTGATCTTGAGTCAAGTCGTGGACTTGTGCTCGAAATATTGTTTTGTGTTTGTTCATATGCAGGTGTTGCTTGAGGTCAAACGTGGTCGATGACGGGGCTAGAACTAGGTTCATAGAGGAACTGAGGTCCGGGACTAGGTTCATGGAGGAATCGAGGTCCTAGTGGTCGATGATGTCATGCGGGACGTTCGGGCTAAAAAATGATGCACATGGAGGCTAGTCAGTCATGTAAGTGTGGCAGGTGGGCCGTACGCATGCAGTTGTAATCGTTTGAGGGTAGCTTGCATGTATTGGGCCAAGTGGATATGCATGCGAATTCCTCCAGGGTTTACTTCTTATAAATAGGAGAGGTTGTCTCCTGTTTATTGGTGTGCTAGGCATTAGGGTTTGTACTCTTTTGTGGGAGTGCTGTAACCATATAAAGAAGAAATAGAAAAATCAGATTTTCCTCAGGTAGTCGAATTACTGTTCATGCGTGATTTACTACAGTATTGATTTTCTGATTTTGGTTGCACGGTTTTCGGTTTTGTAGATTGATTCACTGTCTATCTTGATTCTGTGAGTTTCTTCTTAATTTGATCCATCCAAAACCTTTCTAGGACATTAATTTAGTGTTCCTCAAAGTTTTGTTGGTTAATCTTTTTTAGATTTTGTTTAATCACGAAATTAGGGTTTAATCAATTCTCATCATTATTGATACAGTCAACTTACGAAGCTTATAACTTTTGATCCGTAGATCCGATTGAGCTGATTCTTGTTGGGTTAGTTTCTAAATTGAATCTAGTTTCTACAATTTAAAATCCACATCAATCCGATAGTTGGATTTTTGGGAATTAAGGTTAGATCTATTCTCGGCATAATCTGTCATAGCAAGATTGCGGAGTTCATAGCTTTTGATCCGTAAGTTCGATCGAGCTGATTCTTTTTTTTTTGTTAGATTCATATTGGAATATAATTTCTTATGTTAAAATTTCAGATCAATCCGACGGCTGGATCTCTTGAAATTCCTGATTTACCGAACGCATCTACTCTGTTTTTGCTTGATCCGAATCAATTATTTGATTCTGAATTGGGGTGAATTTTTAATAATAAAAAATTTGATTTTAGCTTCCGCGCAATCAGTCACCCCCCTCTGATTGCTATATAAGTATATATCGATTCTACAATGAGCGATGGCGATCGTGCTTATGACGTACTTTGTCATAAGCGGCGGCTCAGAAATCTCAAAGCACACCCAACTTTGGGGAGGATCGACTGAATCCCCAAAGATTTTAGTCGAGCATTGCATAGCAAATCTGAAAACATACCATTGTAAGAAATAGCTAATTAACCATCCTCCCTCCATATAATCTATATACCCTTTTAGCTTTGTGTTCCCTCTCTTAGCACAAGTGATAACACATACAGATTCATGATCTGGAGTTCCGGACTGTTCACCTAATTTGGTTCTGTGATTGTGCACCAAATCGACCAACTTGATACTATATATTTTCGTGTTTATGGGGGTACTTTCGAGCTGTCCTGGAAACCTTGCGGTACTCGAAAAGCTGATGAGACAATTTTGTGCTCCTTCCTTTAAGTTTGTAGGATGTATGGTTGTTTATCATCTTAACTATTATAAGAATGAGTTGATGGTGATGGTGAGTCTGCAAATAGGTGAAGAATTCCGTAGCTATTTGATGTTTGTTTAGCCTTATTTGCATTTCATTGTTTTCCCTTGTTCAGTGATTCTTCAGCATCGGATCTCCAATAAGTGATAGCTCAAGTTTTAAATTCTTGTTTTTTTGTTTTTAAGAGTTTAGAACTTGTGGTGTCATCATCTATTTGGGATCCGTTACAACGCACGAGCACTTTACTAGTATAGATTAAAGGAAGACTGAAATTAATAGACTACATGTATGTAGAAAATATTAAGTAGATTTAAATATTTATTATAGGTAAAAGAAATATCATACTAATTAATATTAAAACATAAAATCATCATGTATTTATAAACATGATCATTTAAAAAATAGTCCGCGTAAACTTTGACAACAGAAGTATGTGGCGTGTCGCCCGCTTAGGTCATGCATGCGTAGCAGCGTGGTTCGTCGTGCCATGTGTGGATGCATGGGCCGTGGTCTACCATACGCCCATGGGCCGTTGTCTAGCTAACCACGCTCGCCGAGCCCAGGATCCAAGTAGGCAACGTACGTTCGCTAGCCCGTGGCAGAGCTGCCGAGCCGAGACCGTGGCACGCGCGGTTCCTTGTCAGCTAGCCGCGCGCGGTTCGCCGGTTCCCAGCCTCGAACGCGCGTCCGTGCCCACGGGAATTGTTTACTGAGCCTCTTCGTGCTTTTTTTCTTCCCCGAAAACTAGTCTCAGTGAAACAAAAATCTAAAAATAGCTTTTTTCTCTACCACGAAAGATCCGATACGTATTATCTTTCACCGTCTGGTAGCGCAGAAAGGACTGGTTGGCCGTGAGCATGAAAGCCACCAAGTTATAGTGCCAGGGTACGCGGAAGTGCCTTCCGCGCACGTCAAACACAGGAGAAAAATGGCGAGCGATGAGTTGACGCGTGGCGTCGACGTGCGCAGCTGACAGCGATGACGGGGTAGCAGGAGTGTATAAGGCCTGACATGCGCGTGGCACGAGTGACGTGCACATAGGAGAGCACGCTTCCGCACTCGGGTAGCGCAGAAAGAGCTATCCGAGCGCGGAAGGATCCCTGCCGCGATGGGCCATGCCCTATTTTTGTAATCGAAGAGTTCATTCACCTTCCACGTTCTCTAGGCGTGGCAAGCGACGTGCATTGTGTGTAATACCTTATGTTGGGAAATGAGGCTATTTCTGGAGAGAGAAAAAATTGGCACGAGAGTTAGTTTTGAAGGGAAAAAAACACACGAAGAGGCAACTACAGTAAACCCTTCTGCCCACGGCAGCGATCGTCGTTCCTGGCCGACGCGTACGCAGCAAGCTGGTAAGCGAATAATGCAGAATCCGTTGTTGATATACTAGTTACACGCCCGTGCGTTGCTACGAAAAACAAAATTGATAACGAAAAATAAAGATTAAAAAATAAAAAAAATTATTTCACAAGATCAAACATCTATCTTTAACGCTTCGTTTCTTGCGAAAGCTGGCTAATTAAAGCAACGCTTCGTTTCTTGCGCAGGGCAATTAAGTAGGTCAATTAAGCGGCAATTAATGACGTGGGAAGAACGGACCACTGACACCAAGTGCTGCTTTAGAATAGTAGAGATACTTGCTTCCACTCTGAAGAAGCTTAAGTACTTGGGTTGATTCACTAGCATCCACAGGTAACAACATCAGTTGATCCCGTCATACAAAGTTGTACGTTATGAAATTCAAAGTGACGTGAACGTTAGGGTGCATGGTATGTAGTTGACCTCGTTCACCGGCCTCAATTCCGGACTCAGCTCCCAGCCGTTCAATAATCGTAATGATTCACGCAATTAATCGGGCGGGTCAATCGCCGGCCCAGGCGGGGAGGCCATCGCAGTGGCGGTCTAGGTGGGTGCGGAGGCGAAGGTAATCGACGGCGACTGATGGGAAAGAGGAAGAGGGGAAGAGGGAGGTGTTGATGTTGGCGACGCGACGGCGGCAGTATGAAGTTGTGGCGGTTTGCGTATGTGAAAAGAGGAGGATGCGCTGGTGGTCGTGCGACGTGCGTGAAGGAAAGAGAGTAGTTGGGCCAGCCTATCATCCTAACCACCTCCAACTCAACTCCCACTTAGGGCATGTACAATGGTACATGTCAGCTGTCTATAAGGGTATGCCACATCAGATTTTGAATGATGTGGAGGAGAGAGAGGGAAGAGAGAGAAATATGCTGTCTACTATTTAACAGACGGCCTTATAGATAGCTTTATAGTGTGTATACCATTGTACAGACAGTCTATTAGTCATATGAGAGATCATTACAGACAGCTATATAGACAGTCCATTGTATAAGTTATTTTTAGTACTGTCTATAGATGACATGGATGTATATTATAGACGGCTACCGTCTATACCACTGTACATGCCCTTAACTCATCCCCTTCTCTCTTGGTTGCCCTAGCCTCATTCGTGCGGCGGCCGAGCAGCGCGAGGGGGACCAGTGATGAGGGTGGCGATCGAGCAAGATCGCTGAGTTTATGCTGGCTGCTGGTGCTAATGCGAGTGCAATCGTTGCTGATGTTGTTTTTGTTCGCCTCCTTTTATTCTCCTTGTTCTCAAATATTCCTGGGATAGCATTGCTTTGAGGTGTTTGTAAATAAGATTGTTGCTTGCTTAGTTGCTCTGTTTCTTAGTCCAGTCCTCTGTTATACTTGTTCTTCCTTGTTATGACGAGGCGCGACGGTGCGGCGATGTGAGGAGGCAGCGGCGGTAGTGAGGTAGCTGCTAGCCTGGTGAGGGGTGTTGGTGCAAAGAAGCCTGGGCGGGCAGCAATCCGACAAGCGGCCGGGATGGCGGGGAATCTGGGGAGGGGGAAGGTCTGGAGGAGGGGGCTCGCGTGGTAGCTGGCCGAGGACAGGGTCACATGGATTTGTCGGCATGAGGAGGCGCGACCCGGCAGAGGGCGGACGAGAGCCAAGAGTCCGAAGCAAGGAGCAGCGTTGGCACGTTGCCAGAGTGAGAAGTGGAGACAGGGAGCCGATCAGCCGAGGCGAGTGACAGGCAAAAGGGTGGGAGAGGGGAGCCTATGAGTAGTGCGGCGGCCGAATTCCACCCCCGGGACGAAGGAGATTGGGGGATCTAGGGTAACGGAAGCCATGGAGCAGAGCTATCAAGACAATGTAGGATACTGGGGGATTTGGGAGGCCAGGACAGGACTGAAGATCCAGAGGGAAGGCCTAGAGTCGGAAGGGACGCGTTTTTCATTACCGAGGTACATATGTGTTACATATAAATTTGGATTGTACAAGTGTAAAATACTATGTTTGTATTTATTTAGCTTAGTTTTTTTAAGTTCACTCTCCATTGCTCTCGTGTTTTTCCGTCTCGATCAGCCACACTGTCAAATCTAATCGCGATCGTATCACCATCACTACTTTCGAAGGTCAGGTCAAGCTGCAGGCATGAAGGCTAACTGGCGCCGACAACGCGCGAGATCCACCAGACAAAGCGCACAATCCGCCGTCAGCTCGCGCGCGGCTCCCCATCCCGGCCTTTCGCGTGGCGGACGACGAGCCACCGCTGCCCGCCGAAAAGGCCCCGCGTCGAGACAGTGGCGAGCACAGTTGCGCACCCGCACGCAGCCCGCTCCGTGCGCACCCGCGTCGCTGGCGCGCGGGGCCTCGATTCGCTGTGGCCGGCGTGTCGGCGGGGCGAGGCGGGGGTGGACGGCCGTGGGCGCGGCCACGCGGCGCGGCTCGCCACCTTTGGATGGCAGCGGCCAACGCAGGGCCTCGTGCGTCGAGACGTAGGCGGATTAGGGGCCGTCCGATGCGGTAGTGGTGGACGGCTGGGGATGAGCCCCGAGGCCCCGAGGCTGAGCTGGAGTCCCTCGGTGTCAATATGGGAAACTGGATCTCAGGAGAGGAAAACAACTGTGCTTTTGCATACAAGCCTTCCTTTTCTTGTGAAATATTGCATACCACCCACTGTCTTAATTTCTTATGTTTACGTGAAGATCCATCCATATCTCTGTGATATATAGCTAGCCGCCTTGCCCCAGTTTGACTTGACAAGCTAGGGTTGTCAATGCATGCATATGGAGCATAAAATTATGCATGTAAAAACATGAAACGGTTCTAGCTAGTAGGTGTAGCATGGCATAACATTAATATTGACAAAAAATGCAAGGCTATCGTTTTTTTTTTGTTGTGGTGCGTGCGTGTGGTGCAGGTGTCGAGACTTAAGTTCTGGGTGAACTACCTATTGAGGAATGTCCAATACAATACACCACTTTTCATCTTTTTTTTTTCGAAACTTAGGACAGGAGCTCTGTCATTTCATTAAAAGGAAAGAAAACCTCCGAAGAGGAAAATACAAAGAGAGGCAACTCAAAACAGAAAAAAAAAAACGGAACCCTTGGCCAACGCCACCGAGCTCTCGCCATCGCGACATGACCCAACCACAACAACTGTTGTGCCCACTGCCACAGTAGGAAATGCCCCTCTTTGCGGCACTACTCCGAGCACGCTTTCGTGCCAACCACGCCAGCCACGCCACCAAGGCTGCCACCCGAGCCACACACACACATACTGAACCACAACACGGTCGGAGACGCCGAAGACGACGGCGGCACGCTCCCTCTCTGGAACATCGGCGCGGTCGCTTCCCTCTCCTCCTGCGCCTCCACAAAGAACCCGCGTGGGAGAGCTGCCACTCAAGCCAGAGGCGGCTCGGTAACCGCCACCCGAGCCTCACACACAGAGACACACACAGACACAACCACCATGGCCGCAACCCGAGCCACCCACACTGCGCGCCGTCACCACGACCACCAACCTGCCGGCCAGAGCGCCCCTCTAATGCGCCACCTACCTCCAACCGCACCACCACGGCCGCCGCCTGCACCATCCACGCCAGCCGCGAGACGTCGCCCCGGCCTCCATCGGCGCACCGCTCCGCAGCACCACGGCCACCAACCTCACCGGCCTCTAGACAACCTCCCCCAAATCACAGGCAAACGGCCGGATCTGGAAGGGAGGGCAGATCTGGCCAGAGAATAGCCGCCGGCTCTGCCCAGATCTGAAAGACAACGCCGGTGTGTGGAGCTTCGCCGCCTCCCCGAGGGTCCTCGCTACTTGCCGTGGACCTTCAACACCTGGCCATGGAGCTTCACCACCTTCAACGCCGATACCTGTGGAAATCCCCGCCTACCGCGCTCGGCCGCTCCCTCGAGAGGCAGATTTGAGAAAGGGGTTGAGAGGGGAAGGAAGGAAGGAGGTGTAGGTGTAGCCCCGCCGCCGCCGTTGGTCTGCCAGAGATCACCCACGACGGCGGCGAGGGAGACGAGCAGAGGAAGGCTTGCTCGGTGGAGAGAGTTGGGGTCGCCTCCTGAGTCGCCTTCGGGCAGCTCAGGAGGCCCGAAGCGTTTTTCCTTTTCATCTTTGTTATACGAGATTCAAAGGCCATAATGCTCGAATTCATAATCTTCGGAATAAATATATGATTCCTATACTAGTTACGAGCTAATAGAAGAGTAATGACTCGAGCTTAGGCTAGCTGGGTGGTGTAACCTTTCGGTTAATACTCAAATCTACAATTGAAGGGGGGAGGGGTGAAGAGTAGACAGATAATATGCGCAATCGTTGGGGGTTAATTTGTAAACAGAAGACCCGATCTGGAACAAAAAAGGTTGGCCATGTCTAGTAGTACTTCCAAGAAAGCGAAGAAAAGAGCCAATAAGAGAGCTAGCAATCGGAGACGAGACAGAGAAACGTGCACACAATTAATAAATCCATCGAGTGTAAGAGAGGAAAGAATGCAAGATCAGACGACGAGCTCGCCGCCGTCCAGCAGCGAGGGGTCATCCAGCTCCGCACCACAAACGGAGCCCATGGAAGGCATGTGCTTACGCATGCACCACCTAGCTAGCTTGGATTTTCTCCATGATCTTAACTTTTCCTCTTTTTTCTTGTCTTGCAAAAGATGTTTTATTTTGGCTTGCGAATGAGGTGAGAGCTGTCTTGTGCCGTGCATGCATGCGAGAGATCGACTTAGCTCGTTGCTTGGTTTGAAGTCTGAACCGCCCGCAGGGATGGACAGCGACGAGGAGATAGGGAGGGTGCCGGAGTTCGGGCTGGAGCAGGGAGGCCCATCGACGCCGGGCAGGCGGCAGGCGGCCGGGACGTCGTCGGAGCGCGCACAGTCGTCGTCCGTTGCGCAGGCCAGCGCGGGCCGCCACGGCCGCAGCCTGGCCGACAAGGAGCACCGGCGCCTCAAAAGGTGAAGTAGGCTTTCGACTCCACTGCGTACGTAACTCGTACTAGCTAGTATCTCATGCTAACGTTGCTGCTAGCCGCGCGCGGTGTGCGTGCATGGTAGCTTGCTCGACCTGTACCGTAACTAATAACTATTTTTTTGAAAAATATAGCTAATAATCAAGGTCTTAAGCTCTTCTAAAACTCTTGACAAAATATGGGAGTTTTTCAACATTGCAACCGTTTGTAACAAGATGATTGATGTTGGTAGATATAATTTAGAGGCACTGTATCTACGCTTAGTGCTCTATGGTTTGTCACTAGCTGATCCAGTGGCGGACCCAGGAATTCTTTAGAGCCCGGGCACGCTTAAAGAAGGACAACAAGTTCAAAGCTATTTAAATTTTAGTTGCTAATTTTTTATACAATTTAGGATGTTTTTTACAAGATGCTAGTAAGCTTGTATATTCAGGCTCTATATTTTCATTTCTGATTTGAAGATTGTACTTGTCAGGTTGCGTGAATATGAGATTTAGATGTTTGTTACATGGATTGAGCCCGGGCCCGGGCCCAGGCTAGCCGGGCCTTGGGTCCGCCCCTGAGCTGATCCCTCCAACATCTTGAGTGTGGAGTAGTGTACCTATCACGGATCATAGGCATCACGCTTTATTCCAGTTACATATAACTTGATATTGCACTGACCACTAGCTAGGTCCGATCGATATGTCCTATTTGTCTTATTCATTCGAAAGAAATATGTTCTTCAATTTGAAACGAGTATCATTTCGTTGTAACAACGTCGTGTTGGATTTAAATTTCGGTTTTGCTAATTTTCAGCTGATTGGAAAAAATTTATCTCTGAGTCACCTAAAATTGCACAATATGAAGCCTAAAATTGTTTAGCTAAACAATACACAATTTTAGCACAATTTTACTGCAATTTGCAATATTATTTGTTTTTATATTTACATGGCCCACCTAGGTTTAGTTTTTTTTTTGTCTTTGTATTTTGTAGGGGTAGTTCACCAATTTTTTTTTTTTTGTCTAGGTTATAATAATTATTTCATTTCATTATGCCTATGGGTGAGAGTGGGTTATATATAGGAAGCGAGGGGAGTGATGTGAGTAGTTAGATCCTCGTCCAAGGGTTGACAAAAGTGACTGAAAAAATTAGCAAAATTTCAGTCACTTGACAAATAGACAACGATTTTTCTAATTTAGTTAAAATACGTAGATGATGACCATACGTACCCATGCCTTTTAGAGATGAATTGAAATTACTAATACTTGGATTCAAATACAGATCAAACAAATATCAGATACACGTGCATGTATACAAATAGTATTTCACCATATTCAGGTTTCAATTTAAATATCCATTGGACATTTCTATAATGTACAGAACACCAACAATGGGTTCCATGTGCATGCAGTACTAGTCCCATGATTAGTGGCTAGTACGCACATTTACAAAATTGAAATCACATCCATACACAATATATTATATATAATGGCGGAAGCATTCATACATATGACATGTAAGATCGATCAGAGTAAAGTGAAAAAAAAAGTCTTGTAATGTGCCACATAAATCTCAGGCAACTGACAATGTATAAACCCTAGAAAAACTCACCATGGTATTCCCCGTATCCTACGGTATAAAATGTATCGTTGGGGTTTTCAGTACCTTCACCTAAAAACAACAATAATAACAAGGTTGGGTACATTACCTACTCGCAGGACTTTTACAAAACCTATAATATATGCAAGCTATAACAGTAGGATGGCTACCAGGTTTTTTTTTTTTTTTTTTGCATAAAGCCAATTTGAATTGTAAATACTGAATAGTAGATTGAAAGCAAAATTTAGTAAAACAATTTGATATATAAAATAATAAGTATGTAAGCATAAATATAACAACTCATAGTCCATCGTGAGCAACAATTCGTCCATTCCCTACCAACATATAGCATAAAAACTAGGCTTTGCCAACACATGTCACAACAGCTGAAATCAACCTTGCCAACATATGGCAAACATTGAATCATCTGTAGGGTAAACTTTCCAATACCAATTTTCCAATTCCAATTCATTTTTATGAAAATATCAAAACATCTAACTGGTACTGGTGCACCAAGATTCTCATGACCGCAGGAACGGCTTTTCGAAAAGATTTTCACTCTGCACTTCTGCAGAGATGTACAGCTTTACCCACAAGATATGTCCTCTCCTTTTGCAATGCACTTAAACACACTTCCTTTGGTATTCCGCAGTGCTAACTTTGCACCATCTCAGTGACGACAAACCCTTTTTATATATGATGGTAGAAATACACACCCAAGACATATCAATTCATTTCTTTCATTCACACAAGCAGTCTTTCCCTGCTAAATTGTTCTTACCATATCATAACCCATATTACATCGGATTTTCCGGATACGGATACGGATAACATCGGTACGGATTTTAAACGGATTCGGGATCGGATCGGGCGGATATTTCCTATCCTGTTTTCACCCCTATGCATACGTGAATTAAGGTTACTGTTAAGTAGCAATATCTAGATACGAATAACTGTAAAAAAAAATGATGTTCTAACTCTCCTAATTATCCCTAACAATTTGGTGTTCCCTGCAAATTAATCTAGGCTGCTGAGGAACCGGGTGTCGGCGCAACAAGCGAGGGAGAGGAAGAAGGCGTATGTGAGTAAGCTGGAGGCGAAGGCGGAAGACCTGGAGAAGAGGAACTCGGAGCTGGAGGAGAGGCTCTCCACTCTGCAGAACGAGAACCAGATGCTTAGACAGGTATACACATTTCATCTGCATGCATACAGGTTATCGTGTATGGGTACTCTTAAACTTAATTTTGATATATCTTGTTATCTTACCTTTTAAACTTTTGATACTTCTTGATGTTAATTTAATTGATAGCTTGGTATCTCTCACGATGGTAAAAAGTCTCCTCATTTATATACCAACATGCAAAATTTTATGGCACTTTATAGTAATATCCGTATGAGAGGTGCTTCTATGCTCTCCCTCCTAATACAAGTTGCACAAATCTTAAAGCAAACGAAGGGGTAAGTAATCCTCATCTACCCTTTATTCATGCTTTAATATTTGTACAACTTTAAAAAAAAGAACATAGAAGCACCTCTCGTATATATATATGCAACTTAAATACTCAAGCAGTATCGTAGTTCTTGTGGTATACGGATGGAGTTATGAACATGCATGCAGAAGCTAGCTAGTTTGCATATATATAGCCGGGTAGCTACAAGCCTACAGCTTGTATGGCGACGAATGTTATAAGCTAGTAGTAGTAGTAGTAGTATATACTTTGGGTAGATGCAAAGGATAGTTAATGCGATCTTACAATTAACAGGAGATGCCTTAATTGATAGTCAATTTTTCTGTTTGCAGATACTGAAGAACACCACTGTAAACAGAAGAGGGCCAGGTAGCGGTGCCGGCGGAGACAGCCAATAGCTGTGATTTGATCGATCTCGATGGAATTTGCTGCTTTTAGAAGAGAACAACGAAAAGACTAAAAGGCCGGCAGCTCTTGATTGATTAATTTAGTTTGTTCCTCAGTTAGATGAAGCTAGAAGTGCTAGCGAAAGAGAGTACTACTGCGCTATATATATGTGACTGTCTTCAATCTGCTTTGGAAGTTTTGTAGTTGTATAAATGGTGTCGATCGATCTCTGCCTACACCTACAAGCTCCAATTGGTAGCCCGGCCAAAATGTAATGTGTAATCGATCATGGCCGTATACATGTAGACTGTACGTATAGCATGAAGTTGTACTAGTATGTATGTACTAATAGGAATGTGAATTGATTTTAGAGCTACCTACCTGCAATAGTTGAGAACGAATGCTGCTTTATTAGCCACACTTTTGCTATGGATTTAATTACTGGAAAGAACAGGTGCTGCTTATCCTGATTTCTTAGCTGATTACGAGTTCGTCCCTTGTAGGTATGCACTTATCTGTTGTTGCCACAAGCTCAAGCGGCTACTACAAAAAAAACTAATTTGTCTTACCGTGTTGTTTCTCGATCTGACGCTGCCTCGAAAACATCGTAGCAAGTACGGTCATCTTGTCACTTCCAGCAAGATATGTCGAATGGAATTATATAGGATTGGATTAATTTGACACGATCGACGACGGCACAAAGAATTGCATGCCAGAAAACGAAATTATAAAGGGAAGAGAAAGACATCAATTTGTTATGCGCAAAAAATGATCATTCAGAGAGAGCTTTCTTTGGTCTTAGCATCCAAAACTTATGCTACTGAGATGATTTCCTTTGCGTCAATTGGTTTCCTGAGGAGATATACACAAGGTACGCTGAATTGTGCACCTGTTAGCCTTTGAGATGGACGGAGGGAGTTGACCCGGAAAGAGATCCATAACATCTGATGAGGACACCTCTAGCTCTTGCTCTTGTATCAATTCCAACAATTCTACACCATGTCCATGCCAATCTAATTAACCACTTTTACAACAACAAAAAAACGATAAATGAACATCATCATGGTGCAAAATTGCTATATAGATGGCAAGGTTGAAAGCAAGATTTAACAAATTGGACTTGTTTTACAGGGTTGATGACTCTCCTGAGCCTCTCAGCAGCAGGCTACCCATAACATCTGATGAGGACACCTCTAGCACTAGAGTAAAAGCTATACAACAACAGGTGAATCTTCTCCTTTGTAATTTTCATTTCATACATTAAAATTTAAGCTCTTTTACGGTACAATAAATTGAATATAAACTGTTCATTCTTTTCGATCCAATGGATCAGATTAACTAGAGTTTACTTATATTACACCTAGTAGTAGAGTAGTAGAAACACCCTTAATAAATCAACGGTTAGATGTGATTTTTATTACACATTTTATACTACAAGTATAATCCACTGTAAAATTTCTCTAAAATTTTTATATTACCTAATAGAACTTGTTTACTTGTTGTTAAATATAAAGATATCAAAGAAATTTTAAAGGAGCCACGTGCGCACACTGTGCTGCAATACCGACTGGAAATTGTGATACGGTGCGCAGAACAGGCGCTACAGTAACTTAATTCAGCTGATCTCAGAGTCGTAAGTACCAATCAATAGCTTTATCTTCGACAAACAAAGGCTTAGTTCGTTTCAGCTTCTGGGTTATGGATTCTGGATTATGAGGAAAACTGCTTCTGGTTACGGAAGAATCGGATCGAACCGGCTACGACTTCTAGGTTCCGAACTGAGCTGGCAAGAATTAACGAGAATCAGGTTTCAACTGGATTCTGATTCTATGTAAAAGGCAGTTTCTGAATGTGAAAGAAGCTGTCCAAAATCCTTCCGTTCGACAAATAATTCGTTTTTTAAGAAAAAAAAAACTGTGCAGAAGCTCGATCAAACGAACAGGGTAAAAATCTTGGTTGATGCATCACAAAACAAAATACGTTAACACATACTGCCTGTCAAGAGAACGTCTTTGCCTTAGAAGTTTGGAAGACATCAGAGTAGTAGTGCTTTGTCACTGATCTGTTGATGAGCTGCAATGCTTAGTGTACGGTAAAAAAAGCTCTTTCTGAATTGTTTTGGTCAGCTCTGAGTATCTGCCGTGCTGACCAATGGAATGGGGCCTACGTCCTCAATCAGAACTACGACCACTGCGTCAACAACAGCAGAGCAATGTGCTTCCCATAGGTGGGCGTCGTGCCGTGCCGGGCCGGCCCGGCCCGGGCCCATCGTGCTTCGGGCCGAAACCGTGCCGTGCCACGACGGCCCATCGTGCCCCACCGTCTTAGACGTGCCGCCCGAAACTCACTTTTGGCGAGCCCAAGCCCGGCCCATTTACGCTGCCGTGCTGCCGTGCCGTCGCCCAAGCGACCCATTTCTACTATTGTGACGAACAAAGAAATAAAACAAATCACTACAACTAAACTACCTATTTTAATTACATAAGAGACTAATCACATCAACAAAATGTCAAACATAAATGCAATGCTTGAAGATGCCACTGAATCAACAATATCCGCCAACTTTTAAGCCTTAATCCGTGATTTCGTGCCCGTTCGTCGTGCCCGGCTTAAACGCGCGCGACAAGCGTCGCCGTCGCGCCGCCGTCGTGCCTGGTTCCGGGCACGGCGGCCGATGCTCTGATTGTGCGGCGGCCCGGCCCGGAACCGTGCCGTGCCGTGCTTTGCACCGTGCCATACCATCGTGCTTCGGGCCGGCCCAAAAAAGCCCGGCCCAATGCCCACCTCTAGTGCTTCCTGATGGAGCCGGAGGCAGGGAATAGAACATGCTTCGTTCAGTTCCCTCTGCGCTTCGACGTCGACGATGATGGTGTAGACGACGATCGGTACGCGAACCGCAACTCCGTCTTCTTCGATGCAAGAAATTAAGCAGCTCAGATCTTTGCGATGCTCCTGTTCTTGCAATGCTCCTGTTCAAGATCGACATGAAATGCTTAGACGGCATCCAGGGCCCGGTCTACGTCCGGTCCGGATGCTGCTTCAACCTGAAAGGTGCTGTACGGGTTCGAGCCCGCGGTGGCCGACGCCGACCAGGAGCCTCCGATCTATTATTGGAAGTGGTGGTATTGTTTGATTGTTTCGGGAGGGAGAAGACCGCGCACGGGCGAACCATGTTCGCGGTCCCCTTGCTGGACCCGGATGACTCCGACGAGCAAACCGAGGCAGGAAGGAGGCGGAGGTTGCGCTCGTACCGCGCCGCGCTGGAGAGGCACGTCGGACAGTTTCCGCTGCCCATCGCCTCGGCGTTCGGGGAGCAAGGGCGCTGCGTCCCGGAGCCCACGGCCGTGGCGGCCTCTCAGGCCATCCAGGGGCGGAGCCAGCTGGGCCCTAAGCCTCGGGCCCGGAATGCCTTCACTTACCCGCCAAGTTAGATCGGTCGGTCGTAGAATAAAAGGTTCGGCCTGAAGGAGCTTAATTTGCCTCGTGAGCTAAAGTTCAGGTGAAGATTCTTTGTACTTTTGGCAATCCGAATGGTCTAATCACTTCTCTGCCTCTCCAGCCAAAGCCATTCCTCCTGTTTTTGAGTTGGGCCTCGGGCCCGGGCCCCGGTTGCCCGAGGCCCAGCTCCGCCCCCGAGGCCATCCATGTCGTCAGCTGCGCCTACGAGGAGCGGACGAGATGGGACAAACAGGTGGTTCTTCACCTGCAGCTTCAAAAAATCACACACTCTCACTGACAGGGGCGGAACTAGAGAAAAAATTATCGGGGTTCACCACTTCATCATATATATGATAATAACTTATTATTCTTACCATTTGCTTGTTATTTGGCTCCCGGTGTCACAAGATTTAGATCAAGGGGGTTCACATATACTATATATATAGACTAACATACAATAATTTTTGTGTATATAAACTAACATACACTAATTTTTTTTAACCCGGTGTCCTGTGACACCGGGTACCAACATGCAGTTCCGCCCCTGCTCACTGATGCTGCTGTCTCGTCGAAGTATAAGTGAATTGCTCGTCTTTTCCAAACGGTTTAAGTTTTTGAGTGGATTGGTTGGTATATAAAATTTAATATTAGTATTAGAACCAAAAGATCTTGAGTTCAAGACCTTTTATATTTTACTTAGGTCTAAGAGAGCCTGCATACGAGAGGAAGTGTTGAAGTATCTGTTGACTCAGGCTCTCACGAGAAAATAAACTCACACGAACACACACTGAGATTTGCTACTCACGAGTACACACTGAGATTTTGCTACCAGGCTCTCACAGGAAAAACAAACTCACACACTAGCACTCTTTATATTCTAATTAGGTTTATCTACAGCGCGCTCCCGGCCGTCTGCCTCCTCACCGGAAGTTCATGTTCCCGGACGACGTGAGCTACTACGACGGGGTCCTGCTCATCCTGCTGGTGTTCTCAGCGATCGCGACGGTGGTTCTGGAGCTGAGGTGGAGCGGCGTAGCGCTGCGGGCGTGATGGCGGGACGAGAAGCTCTGGGTGGACACCGTCACACCGGCACGTCGGCCGGCCTCGCTGCCGTGTTCCAGGGCATCCTCAGGGCGTGCACCGCAGTACCGGTGTCGACGTCGGCTTCTCGCCGAATAGCACGGTGGTGTCCAAACAGCCGGCCGAGGACGATGGCGACGAGTCGTCGATGGCCGGGACGCGGTCGGTGCGGTGGACGAATCTTCTGGTGCCGCCGTCGAGAGTGCTGCCGGCGAACCCGGCGGGACCGGGCGCCGACCATCCCATCCTCTGGGCGGGGTGCTCTTCGTCTCCGTCCTCTCGCTGCTCTGGGTCAACATCGCGTCGTACTCGGCGCCCACCACGCAGCAGCCCATCTTTGTGAGAAAGCTCGAGAGACTGTAGTGTCTGCGAACCATGCCATTTCAGCGTCTCGAAAGTAGGCTATAAGGGCCCACAAGAATTTAGCAAGCCCAAATTTGGGTACGCCTAGAAATGGGTGTGTCCGTTACCTCACCGGCGGGGCTACCAAGTCCCCACACAGATAGGCGGCGGTATTGAGTTGCGTCTGGCCAGTAGGTTACAAGCAGGCGATGAGGAAAGACGGGCAATTCACTTATACTTCAACACTCCTTCTTACGTGTAGGCTCCCTCAGGCCTAAGACGTGGAATAGAAGTGGGTTGCAATTATTATTTTTTTAATTGCACCAACCGGGTCTTAAACTCGAGACCTCTTGGCTCTGATACCATATTGAGTTGCATGCACCAGCCAGTTCACCCAAAAGCTTAAGCTGATGAGGAAAGACGGGCAATTCACTTATACTTCAACAGGCAGTATGCCGGTATGCTTAGATAATGGCGTTGTTTAGTCGGTGGGATAAAGATGAATGTGATGGGATGGTTGTATTATTTGATTATATTGTTTTGGTGAATGAAATTGTTTAGGTACTATAGGAAATATTACTTACATTTGTATCTCACCATTTAGAATTGGATAGTTTCATTCAAAATGACTTTTTTATCATCTCATACATGTATCACTTGGTACCAGCATTCAAAAGGTATGTTTGGTATGAAGTTAATTTTTCTATGACTAACCTTAAATAAGTGGTTTATTATATTTTTTTTACGGGATTTGATGAAAAAAAAATTGAGTCATAAATCAAACCGACCCTAACACAACCAAGGCCGAAAGGCATGAGAAAACAGGAATAGCAGGGAAGAAGTGAGTGCAAGCCTGTAGGCTCTCTTTTGCCCATTAAAAGTAGATGCTAAAATTTTGAACCTATCCCGCCCTAAAAGAGAGGCTGGACTGGGCCCTTTTTGCCCACCTCTTCCGGGCCTTGTTTGGATTCGAGTACATCATCATAGCTTAATTGCGAAGAGTCCATTATTTTTGTGAGAAACAAAAGGTTCTGATTTACGTCTTGATGCGGTCGTTGTTCTTCTGGCAAAAGCAATTGATAACGAAAAATAAAGATTAAAAAATAAAAAAAAATTATTTTTACAAAGATCAAGCATCTATCTTTGTAACCGTTTTAGCGTGAAAGTTGGCTAATTAAAGCGACGTTCGTTTCTTGGTAGGGCAATTAAGCGAGGAGCAATTAAGTAGAAACTGATTGTGCGAGGCGATTAATGGCGTGTAGAATGAATGGCTATTTCTTGGCAGAGTAGTGAGGTCTTTAGAATAGTAGAGATTAGTAGTACAACATACAGAACTGTTGGATAGAGGATGTGTTAGTCCTTTAAAAAGCAAAAAAATTACCTTATACATGCATCGTTTGTTTATCTACCATAATCGTAAAGCGCACACTCTCTCGCAAACACCCTTCCTTTTTTTTTGCGAGAGCGACCAATTGGTCAACACAGTTAGGGACTTGATCGCGCCACACCGTGCTGCTGTTATTCGAGTGTGTTGTCCCTTGTACGCTCTTACGTGCAACTAAATTCTACTTTGTTTACGTCATCTTGATCCACACAGACGGCGAGTGGTTCGGATCACTTCATTCACAGATAATTAATTTAGTATAGATCACAGTGGCGGAACTAGAAAAGTTTCGATGGGTGCGCACAGGGTTTTAAATATTGACAAAATCATGATTTTCAATCGTATTAAGCTGGCTCGATAAACTATACCGGTTAATAAATTGATCTAATTCAAAATATTTAGAAAATTTTATGCAACGTAAACCACTCAAATATCGGTGAAAATTGCTCGAAAATCAATCAAAAATCGATTTCCGAATTGTTTCGCTTAGTTTGTTGAATTTTCGAAGAAAACCGGTTGAAAATTGGTGAAATTAGTCAGTTTTCTTCTCTCTTTTTTACCGCCGAGTTTAAAGTGTTTGACTTTGAAACCATTCAATTTCTACCGATTTTTGATGAAAATCGGTGGCCGAATAGTCTACAACTTAGCGCATCTGAATCCCATGTCTTGCTTGTATAATTATTTTATAATATCATAAAAACAACATATATATTTGAAATTTGCTAAAGTAATACAAATAGTTCTAAAGTCTTAAAAATTCCAAACCATCAAAATTAAAACCAGTTCAATCAACAAATTTAACCTATTAAAAATATAAATATATAGCGTTTTTAAAACTTTTGGGGTGCCGGGGCATACCGGCACCCCGGTACCGTCTGTGAATAGATCACCCAATGAAATTTTGTGAGATACCACCCTCCTTATTTTGTGCTAATGTTGTGATTACGAGAGATAAGTTGATGATGCATCAATCTATTATATTCTTTAAAACAACCAAATGAGTCAGATTCGAAACTTGTATGGAATGGTCTATTCACTGTCGCATCCCTCGAACGAAAACAGCCCGTACCGAACTCACGCAGCACCTTGGTTAGGGGTGAAAACGGAGCGGATAATATCCGCTCCGTATCCGTATCCGGTATCCATTTTTATAGAAATGGCAAAAAAATCGGATATTTTTAGGATCACCAGGATCACGGATCTGAGATATTATCGGATTAGAGCTGACGGATCTGGGGCGTATGTGGGAGAGGTGATATCCGGCGGATCACGGATCGGATACGGATATCAAGGTGCCTGGATATCAGAGTATCCTGATGTAAGTAGAGACTAGGCCCAAGTAAGTCCGTAACGGCCGAGCCAGCGGGCCCGGCTAGGCCGGCATTACTAAGCGGGTAGCCCAAGCCGCCCAATGCCCAACAGGGCCACTGCATCTCTTTCTCTCCTACTCGGTAACTCCAGTCTCCAGGCAAGGGTCCAAGAGACCAAGACTAAGACTCCAAGAGGAGCAGTCGAGCAGAGCTCCATTGCCTGCCAGCGGAAACACCGGCCGACCGTCGCAACCTAGTCGGTCTTGCTTGCCGCTCAGTCGTGCCAGCCAAACTTCAGAGCCGCCAACACCCGCATAACCCTAGCCAGAATTCTTGTGCTTGCCTCCATTACTTGTAGAGCCGTGCGTAGCCGCCTCCAACCCTGGCCCAGGTGCGCCAGCCATAGCGTCGCCCGCGCCGCGGCACCTTGGAGTATGCAAGGCTTTGTCGTCCCCGGTAGTTCTAGATTTGGTGGCGCTGCTGGCGCATATGATTCTGCACTAGGTGGTTATGGATCTGACCTGACTGGAATAGGGGAAGCTTTGCTGGTGGTTCAGGCCGATATCACCTGACAGGAAGTGCATTGTAAATTACAAGTTTCCTAGTTTGTCTTGTGATTTTAGGCTTTTAGCTGCCTGTAGTAGGGGCACTTTGCATGCTAAAACCCTTGGAGTATTGAGCCCAGTTTAATATTGTGTACATGTTTGCTAGCTTGTCGGAGCTTTAGCTTTTATCATATATTATGTAGTGATCCAGTATAGATGTTAATATGTTATGTTGACTCTTTTGTTTGGGATGATATAGAGACATAGAGTTCTGGTATTTGTGATAGTTCTCTGAACATGAAGTTTAGGTTACTCAAGCATTTCTATGTGGGCAGATTAGCAAATGTGTAGAATGTCAAGATGTCCAGCGTCAAATATGTAGAATGTTAGGATGGCCAGCGTCCCTTTCTTTACACTTTTGATGCTCCCATAGTCCCATGTCATCATTCATGCGGTTCCTATTACTATCATATTGGTTTGTTTGGTAATGCTAATTTACTAATTTATTACATATTTACATGTTGTACCTTATTTTGCTGCTTGAACTATTACAGATTTACAGTGCTTGAGAATTGCGATGTCCCACTGGCAGCGTGGTGAGTGGAAACGCCCGGTGCAATGTCTGCGGCAGCGAGGTTAGTGGTGGAATACTGCCCGATTGAGGTTGGTGGTGATCTTGTCGGTCCGACTCGACCAGCAGAGACAATAGCAAGAAAAGGATGCTCCTCGATTCCCGATCGGAGGAAAGCTGCCTTGTCGCCCAAGGTCGTTGATTGAGGTCAACACAAGTCCTATAACGTCCTCAATCAACACAGCAGCGGTATCCAAAGGCAAGAAACCGGCGACAAAATTGGCAAAAGCCACAACTGTGAGAGGTGAATTTGTTTGCCATAACTACAATTTATTAAAATCAAGATCCTCAATCAAGATCCTTATGCTTATTAAAATCATGCAGCAGGAAACTCTTTATTGGTGCACGCTCTGCTCCCGACACCATATTTGGACAAGAAATTACAATCAAAAGGTAATGAAAGCCTAGAATTAAATATTGTAAATGCTCATGTATATATGTTTATAATAGGAAGCTAACACATATATTTGCTTGTAGCTATTGATGTGCAATCTGGAAGTTCAAGTGCAAGTGTAATTTTGCCAACAAAAAGTGCAGAATTACAAGTGCAAGTGCACATTTCTGCCAACAAAAATGAAGATGAAAGTTCAAACACACTGCAAAAAGAAGCTAACATCCTTTGTTTGGGATCATTTTACCAAATATTTTGAGAATGTGGAACAATCGGATGGTACATTTGACAAGGAGTTATGGGGTCAATGCAATGTCATTGCAAATTTAAAAAAGAAAAGCTCTGAGCTCCAAATTATTTGGCACATCGAGTTTTATTAACAATCTTGAAGTCAAAACACAATGTTGTGAAGGACAACAATTGATCGAACACAACAATGAAGGAATTTCAAACATTTACGAGTATGATCAACAAGCCCGAGTTTGAGATACTTCTATATTGCTATAATTATGCATGAGTATCCATTCAATATGGTCCAACATGAGTACTTTGTCAAATTTATCAATTCCATGCGACCTAATTTTCCTTTGAAGTACCATTATCCTTTGTTAAGTAAAGAAATAATGAAATTTATAAAGAGTAAAGAAAATGTTATATGATCATTTCAAGACCCTTTCTTGTCGGAGGTTTAGCACAACCATGGACATGTGGACATCAAATCAAAATAAAAACTACTTGTGTGTCACTGTTGCATTGGATTGATGATAATTGGACCATGCAAAAAAAGAATCATCAACTTCATGCATTTAGAAGGTGTGCATTCAGGAAGCAGCATTGAGTGGGACTTTTTTTGGAAATATATTGAGCCGGAATCTTGACAGAAATTGTATTTGCTCTCTCTTTGGACAATCTTCCTTCCTAACAAGGTGGAGTTGATGATGTCATTGGAAAGCTAAATGCTAGGGGTTCTCTTGTTTGTTAAAGCAAATTTTTCATGTTAGATGTGCTAATCATGTATTAAATCTTGTTGCTAGAAAGGGTATGGAAATAATTGGGCAAGCTATTGAAAAATTAGAAAGTTTATAACAAGCTGTGAAGAATTCTCTCGACAATGGGAGGCTTTTCAAAAGGAGGTGTGCCACGGAATGTGAGTTGGAAACCCAAAAGCACTCTCTTTGGATGTTAGTACAAGGTGGAACTCTACTTATCTAATGTTAAGCTTAATGCAAATTTATTACAAATATGCTTTTGATAGACTTTCACTTAAAAGATCCTACTAGATATGAGCTCATAACTCCTTGGATGATGATTGGAACAATGCACATAGTATTTGCAAGTGTTTGAAAAAATTCTATGAGATCACTTTGCTCTTTTTAAAGAACTTGCTATCCTCTTTTGCAAATCACTTTTTAAGAATTTTTGTGAGATCAAGATTTCAATTGGCAAATGGTGCTACGGTGATGATGTTATAATAAGCAGTTAGGAAATTCTATGAGTGGTAAGTTTGATAAGTATTGGGAACTTACAAACATGGCATTAGCGTTCTTTGCTTTTGGATCCCGAGGTTTAAAGACAAAATGATTGCACTCTGTCTAGCTAAAATGTATGACTCTATTACAAATTGAGGTGAAAATGAGAGAAAATTATGGATGTGGTGCATGATTTATTTATGTTTTTATGCATCCCAATATGGCTACAAGTTCAAGCAGGTAAGCCTTTGAAAGAGAATGACCATTCTAAGGCCTCCAAGTCAAATGACCTTATGGGTGATGATGATGAGGATGAGTTAAACCTTGATGAGATCTATGAATCGATGCTGGGGATCATAGTGAGAAATCGAGTTGGTTAATACAAATCACGAAGGGCCATTGAAGTTTAGGTGAGGTGATGGAGGTATTTGATGCTTTGGCATGGTGGAAGGGTCAAGCAAGTAGATTTCCTATTCTTTCACGTCTTGCTCGTGATGTGCTATCTATACAAGCCTCGACGGTGATTGCTTGAGTCGACTTTTTAATGTAGGTGGGCGTGTTATTGATGCTTTCCGTGGCCAGCGACTTGATCCTGAATGTGTTGAAGCTTTGAGTACTGTACAAAGTTGGATTCTCCATTCAAGAGAAGGTAAACATTTCCTATTGATATTAGCTTGATTGCATGATAATTTATGACTATTGACTAGTATATTAATGTTACTTATTCTCGAGATTCTATGAGCAAGACTTTTGATTCAATTGTTGAACAATTAGATAAACAACCCTCGACAAGACAAAAACACATAGTGCAACAAATGCCACGTCAAAAAAAGGTGCAATGAATATAAATCACTTTTGCAACATTTGGAATGTAACATCCCAATTATTGTTTTAATCAATGTGTCATGTGCGGATTGCTATGTATGATTGCTTTATCAAGCTAATGGATATGTACTTTGTGATCCATGTGTGGATTGATAGTCCACTGCCTTGCATATCTTATGTTTACGCACTATGTATGATGTGTGTAATATAATAATCAATGTGTTTTGTTGTTTAGATAGAATCATTCCATTCTAAATAGTGGGATTCTATGTTGAAACTTGTGTTTTGGCGTTTACATATTATCCGACTAAATATTTGGTTTCGTTTCCGTTTTCGATCCGACTCCGATTACTATCCGTTTTATTATTATCCGATACCGATTCAATATCCGATCCGTTTTTAAATTATCCGTATCCGTATCCGCATCCGGGTGAAAAAAAATGTGAGCGGATATGGAAATGTCACTATCCGACCGAATCCGCTCCGTTTTCATCCCTAACCTTGGTCTTCTATACAGCGAAATTTACGTGAAATCCCAGCGTTGCAAATCGACGTTTGGGTCAGGGTTCACGCACGTCTTAGGCGCATGGATCCGATTTCGGACACCTCCGAGATGCAAAATATCGGTCGTTTAAAAAAATTAAAATTAAAATTAGAATGCTACAGTGTTTTGTCAAATTCTGTCTAGATCTCGGCGATTTCGGCCGAAATTTTGGTATTTTTTTACCGGATTTTTGATTTTTTTTTTACCAGATATGAATGAATTTAGGTTGAGGATCATCCACAAAAAAATTCAGATTTTTTTGATGTATTTTGTCCATTTTTTGGTTGGTTCAAAAATTTCGGAAATGAATGAAATCTCGGAAATTTCCCGGCAGAAAAAAAAACGGATTATAAATTTGAATTTTAGATTTTGTCCGGGTTTAATTTAAATTGCCGAAATCTCAACGAGATTTCGAATTTCGGACAGCTCCGAAATTTTGTTCAAACCGATTTGTAACCTGTCAGGCGACAGTACGATGGTTCGTCGAGTACCATGTTTGGACGTTGGGCCTAGTGCAGCAACCATTTTTCCCCGGAATAGATTGCAACAGTCGGGTAACCAGCTCGACACACCTACCGGAGGTCGCGCTCTTTTGGGCACGAGTAATTGACGCGTACGTTTTTCCAAAGTAGACCCCCGTAATTCACCACGGGCGCAGCGCGCGCTGCACCGCACCAGCCAGCTATTCACTATGTTTCCACGAAAAAGTTTATGAAACAAAGATAAATGTTACGTGCATTTTTGCAACAACAGCTTTTGATCATGTAACAAAGATAAACAACCCTCGCAACAAAACAAAAACACATAGTGCAACAAATGCCACGTCAAAAAAAAGGTGCAATGAATATAAATCACTTTTGCAACATTTGGAATGTAACATCCCAATTTTTGTTTTAATGCATTTATGGAATCGTTTGAATTTTTGAAATTTTTTAAATTTTATTTGGAGCTAATTTGAATTAAGTCATTTATTGAATTGTTTAGATATTTGAAAAGTTTATATAAAGTTTTGTTGAAAATAGTTTATTTGGGTTCAAAATGTTTCAAAATATTTTCCAGAATTTTTTGATATTTTTGCTATCTTTCACGAATTATTTGAATTACTATAATTATTTTAATTTGGAAAATCTGGAAAATCGAAAATCCTAATTGGGCTGAACCCATTGGACCTGGACTCGAACTAGACCGACCCATAGCCCATTAGCCCACTAAGCCAGCCGACCCAAATCGTGTCTTAGGCCCTGTTTGGCAGAGCTCCAGATCCTAGCTCCACCTTAGAGCTGAAACTTGTAGAATGAAATAAAGTGACTTAAGTTTATAATTTTATTCTAAAATGTAAACAAGATGATCTAACTAAACACTCTTAATATACTCACAGCTCCAGCTCCATCAAGCTGGTGAAGCTAGGAATACCCAGCTGCACCAACTCCACAGATTTGGTGGAGCTGGAGCTCTGCCAAACACACCCTTAGCCTAACCCTGGATCTTCACCGTCCGGTCCTAATCGCACGGCCATGATTTGTCCACGTTGCGCTTAGGCCTGAACCGTTGGATCAAACCCTCGTGTTCGTGTATGCCTGGGATCTAGCCGCATCGCATCGCCTGTGATCAGTTCAAATTGAATCGCGCCAGTGGATCGCGACCATTCATCTGGACGCGTGTACGGCTCAGGGTTATCGTCTTCGACCTGGACTCGAAGCTCGCTGTCGTGCGTCCGTTTGACTTCTCCATCGTCTCGGACTCAAACGCATGGACTATTTAATGCATAGGGTCATCTTTGAGGTTCGTCATCACCTCGCACGTGCTTTGCCCTAAGTCTTGTCGTTCGATCCGCTATCGAGCGTACGCAATTGCTCGTCAGAGCAGAGCAACGTCGTCTCGAGTCATTTCGTCTTCTTGCCATCTCTGTCGCGCCTGGGACGAGGTTGAGGGTTCTTTGGATTCGCCGTAAGCTAATGGTTTGGATTCGTGTAAACCGGACGAAGATTGACGAGGGAGCGCCGCATCTGTGGTTGTCTTCTCAAGGTACGACGAAGCTTCATTATCGCGCCACCACCGTTCTTCGCAAAGATTCTTGACTGTCGGATTAGCATCCTGAGGCTGAGGTAATGCCATGCGTCTTCATCCGGGGTGCTTCGATTTTGTTTTGCTCGGAATAGGTTTCAACCGTTGGATCGGAAATATGTGGTTTAGATTAGATCGAGTAGTACCCACGGTAGATGAAGTGTGACTGTCTAATCTAGATCGGATGGACAAGATCTTGTCGCGCGGACACACGAATGGGTTGCCTAGTGCCCCTGCATGCCGCGGGTGAGATGCGATCTAAACCGTATGATTTGAATGAACGGTGTAGATCTGCCGCGAGGTGGGCGAGTTAGGGTGCGACACGTGTAGACATGGTTTACAAGGTGTTGCCGAGCCAGCCGGCTGCGTGTGACATCATATGCGACATCATCGTGACGTTAGTGATGACATCACTGCGCGGGCTCACGTGTCAGTGAAATAGATTTTCAAAAAAAAAAATATTTTATTGTTCACATCAACATGACGTCATAAATATGATTATCCTTTAGTAAATTAATTTGACAAAAAATAAATTCGAGGTTGATGTCACAGTGACATCATAATCACATATTTCCAGTAGAAAAATAAATGAATTAATTTGATTTATTCTTTTTAATATATTTTCAAACTTCAAATTGCTCGTTCTCATACGAACTCCGATTGAGGTGATTCCAGAGCCTAATTTTTAAAAAAATTGTGCTCTTTTTAATTGTGAATTTTATTTGATTTTGCAGTTGAGTTTCTCTCTAGTTTTGATATTTATTTATTTATTCATTAATCTTAGACATTGAAGTGCTTCAAGGATACGAGGGAGAGGTACTAATCCAAGAGCAAGGTCTAGATCAAGAACAATAGCTTGTCCAAGGCAAGTTGTGCTTTGATCATATTGAATCCAGTTTTTAAAATTATATTGTTTCAAACTATTGCATGCTAGTTCATATTATAATGATTTCAATTAATTTGGGAATAGTTAATTAACCCATTTGATTTATGTCCACCTTGTCATTACTATTTGTATACCATGATTCATTTGTAACCCAAGAATGATTCATTACTAGTTGGTAACTATTAATCGCCAACAACGTGGGTTGGTTAGACTGTGTGTAGTTGCTTAGCCATACCACGTTAATTCATGTCTTTTGGAATATCAAAATTAATCTTTATTAATAAAATATGGAATATATTTATGAAAAGGTGTGTCAAGTGTTGTCATACAATGATGACTGAGCTGTAGTGACCTATGTCACGAAATGATGCTGACTTGTTGATGGTATGTGTTGTACAATAATTAATAGGGGTGGGAAATGATTTAGACTGAGGCAAGTGACAAAAGGCTTTGTGCTATAGTGGGCCTGCGTGGCAATAGGTTGATGAGTGAATGTAAGGGGCTGCGTGCTAAGGGTTGAGAGTTGAACGTCTTGCATTGGTCAATTATGGAATTGACCTTGCAATCCTTTGAACTGGGCCAAACATATAATCACATGTCTGGAATGGGACAAACCTAGTTAAGTAAGTTACTAATATCTTGCATGTGATACCTGAGGGTGATGGTTACACAGGGGTGTAAGCGTGTGGGGAGGATGTTTGTGCTGCGGCTTGATGTCGATCTAACAGTATGTGTCGGTCCTATACTTCTGCTATGCATGAGAGAAGGGATAGTGGAGACAATATTGGATATGTTCATATGTTAGGATAGAAGTTTCTGAAACACTTTGTTATGATCGCTCATCCGCACTCTTGTATGACGAGTCACGACTAACATAACGAGTTGATTATATCTTGTGGGTAAAGTGTACAACCTCTGTAGAGTGTCAAACCTATTAAAATAGCCGTGTCCACGGTATTGGACAATGCTCAGGAATTACAATCAAGGGTTAGATTATCATAAAATGAACTTGGGGTTGGTGGCAGTGCGCCTATGAAAAAGTGGAAATTGAATTAAGGATGGGGAATGATTTACTTGTGAAATAACCGAGAAATTTTTTATTATTATTACTTGTTTCACTGTTGTTCAATTTATTTATGTTTTTCGTTTGTAAATGTTGCCTATTGCAAAATAACCACTTTAGCTATTCATTTAGAATAAGTCATGCATGTAGATAATTATCTTGCATTATGTGTTCAACTTGTTGAGTGCTTTATGTATTCACCTCTTGCAACAATTAAAACACCAGTTGAAGAGTAGTTTACATCTTCTCTTGAGGAGGAGTACCAGGAGGAACCGAACAATTAGGGTGCGAGCCCAATCAGTTGCCTGTGGCATATTGATGGGTTACTAAGAGTCTTATTTCTTTTCCGCTGCAGTTTTCTTAATATTTGAGTCTTTACCCTACAAGGCGTATTATTGTAAGTTGATCATAATGTTAACCAAACATATTATATTATTAGATGAAGTCTTTATTTATTATTTCGTAGTGTATGATTATGATATTTCATATATGTTGAGACGGTGTGCACTAGCGTGATCCTGGACTAGTGTTGAATACATAGAGAGTCTGGATTTGCATAATCGGGTCCCGACATAGAAATACCTAATGCAAAAAAAAGATAGCATTAACGAAACAAAATTCCAGAGATTTACGTAGTGAAAACGATTCTTGGTGCAAAAATAGAAAAGGTTGTTACAACAAGAAAAACAATTGATGCAACAACTGAATATAATTACAAGAACAAAAAAAATGAATGAGGTATGAGGAGGCTAAGATTTGGGGAAAACTCATTCGGGGTGGTAGAGTTGAAATTAATGGCGAAAATGGAACTCTCGGAGTAAGAGGAGATGAAACCGTCACCAATTTTCGGTGATGTGGTGCAGCTTTGCATGGTTGTGGGGGTGGTGGTGGGGGGGGGGAGGGAGAGAGTGGCGAAGTGCATGAGCTCTAGTCGGTGAGCTTCGATCCCAACGAACTCGAGGTGTCAGTGAGCTCAAGGAGGAGTGATGAAGAAGAAGACAGCTCAAGGAGGAGTGTTGAAGAAGAAGACAGGGTGCAAGCTCGCATGTGATGGGGAGGAGTAAAAAATTGGTATGTTTTGGATAAACTTATCTCAGACACAGGTTATAGACCTGTAGTTGGAGGGTCCAATTTGACAATCGTATGTCCGATCTCACCACAACAAAACCGTTATCTCCAGCTAAACATCAGCCGAAGGATTCCCGCCCGGAGAGGCCCCCCACGTGGCGCCCCACTCTCTCTCTCCATTTCTCGCAAAAAAAACCCTCGGTTCTTTGTAATTACGGATAGGTCCTTTGTAATTTCCTGTGAGTATAAAATATTTTCCCCGGTTCGCATTTAGGTCCTCAGTTCGGCGTTTTACACAAAGAGCCTCCCGTTAGATACGAATTGCGAACGAGTCCTTTCTTACTTATTCAAAATAGCGAACAGGTCCAAAATTATAACAAATAGGTCCCTGCATTTTTCGTTCAAGTCCTTTCTCCGTTTTTCCCGAAAAAAATATTTCCGTGGTCCGTTTGCTCTCCGGAGCATGGGAAATTTTTTTCCGTGGTCTGTTTTTTCTCCGAAAAAAAACAAAAAATATTTTCCGTTCACGTTCATGGTCCGTTTGCTCTCCGGAGCATGGGAAAAATGTTTCCATGGTCTGTTTTTTCTCCGAAAAAAAAACAAAAAATATTTTCCGTTCACGCGCACGGCGTTTTTCCCGGAAAAAATATTTTCGTTGTCCGTTTGCTCTCCGGAGCATGGGGAAAATGTTTCCGTGGTCTGTTTTTTCTCCGAAAAAAAAACAAAAAATATTTTCGTGGTCCGTTTGCTCTCCGGAGCATGGAAAAAATGTTTTCGTGATCTGCTTTTTCTCCGAAAAAAATAGAAAATATTTTCCGTTCACGCGCGCGGCGTGCGCCGCGCTTCCTTTTCTAGTTAGTTACATGTGTATCTTCCCTTGCCCGAAAGGTGAGTTCCCACCTACACTCCCTTAGTACCATTTCACATAGTGTATTTTTAGTACCATTTCACATAGTGTATTTTGACCGGTTCGTAAGACTAAGAGGCACATCAAGTACAGTACTCTTTCTGTTGATAAATATAAACATATATTTGATTTTGCACAATGATTAAGGTAGCGGTGAAATTAAGAATGACATAGAAGAAAATGACTTACATACCCATCTTAATTGTCTTGAAAAAAATAAGAGATAATATTTTGTATGGGTGGTAATGAATAAATGCATATGGTTAAAAGAGGATAAATAGAGGTATAATAAGGCATGCTTATCTCTACTATAAAGTGAGAGTTTCTTCCCACGTCATTTCATCAAAATTACCAGTTCTACCATTCTTTAATTACCCACCTCTTTAATTAACCACTTCAGGCGTGGATGGAAGACATCACACACAGTTCTGCCATTCTTTAATTAACCTCTTTAATTGCAGAATGTAGACCATTAAGGTATTATTTGCACAACATATTTTTTTCTTGTTTCATGTTATCGTAATAGCAGGACAGCCGTTCAAAATGTAGATACTGTTGCAACGCACGGACACCTTACTAGTTAAATCTATATACAAGTCTTATATTTTTAAATAAAATCATTCAAATTATAAATCATATATTTATCAACTTTGGGAGTCCCACTCATTAAGTGCTTCCGAAAGATGTAGTCGAATCGGTGATATTTCTCGATGATCATGCATAAAAAGGTGAGAATAAAGAGTAAAGTAAAACGCGTCTCATATTTAGCAATGGTTTACAAAAAAATTAAACTGAAATGGAGAGGTAGCATTAGACGTAGCAAGATCAAACAAAATTATACTTATATAAACTCAAATTTCAAAATCGATGCGTGGGAGTAGCACATTAGTAGTTGGTAAAGTAAAAAAACGGATTATTTGCCGAACGGAAAAAATATAAATAGTTTCTTCTATAATCAAAAGTAGTCCTTTACAAAAAAAAAATCAAAATAATAATAATAAAAAACGAGGTCACAACTGATTCTTGTGAGCATGCATAAACATCGCCCGCTGCCCAAACCCCTCTACCATCCTCCTGCGTCGTCGGTCGGGCCCTCCGCTGCTAGCCCGAGGCCATCACCACCCTCCTGTGTCGCCACCCAAAACCACACTCAACACATATAGCTCCATCAACATTTAGGATTGCCTAACAACTAAATTCTTCAATCAACATATTCATCAGAGATCCACTTTTTAAACAACTGACTATAATTCAAAATTTGTATAATCAAAACTTATCAAAATCCAGACCGAAAAGCCCCGGCTTCCAAGTTCCAACCCAGCAACTATGAAAATCGGAATATCTACCGACCATGTACCACGTCCTGAAGGCGGAAGCTTTACCTGCCTCTGATTGGACGGGTAAACATCTCCCGAGTACGAATAGACCTGGCTCCCAGGTGTCAGAAAACCAGTGGTGGGCTCCACACCACGCCCCGCGCGGGAAACCCCAACGCGGCGTTCACCAAAACCCTATGCACCGCCACCGCTCCACAATCGCATGCCTCCATCCCCAATCCGACGGCTGAAAACCACTCCCGCCCATACGCCAGTTCCACCTACTCCAACAGCTGCCCTGTACCATTCACATCTCAACCATTCGACCCACGATCAGACGGCGCAGATCTCGTAGGGTCCATGATGGACCCGGTGCAGCAAGCTCCACAACAACTCCCCTCCCCCATCCCATGCGACTGCCCCTCTTGATCTCTTCCCCTCCCACACGCATACAAATACACCACACCGACCTCTTCACCTTCGTCCTCTTGATCTCTTCCCCTCCCCTTCCCACCAGTGTCGTAGGATTTAGTGGTAGGGTAGTACCATAGTAGGAGAGGTCACCAGATGGAGGCGGCGTCCAAGGCGCGGGGCGGCGCCGATCTGGCCGGCGGCGAGTGGACCACCGTCTCTCACTCCGGCCGCTCCGCCTACACCGCGCCGGCGCCTTCCCGCCACGTCGGCGACCCGAAGCCGGCACCTACGGTGGGCGAGATCGGGGAGGGGGTGGCGGGGCTCGAGATCGGGGACGCGGCCCGGAGGCTGGATAAGTACGACATCCCTGTGGAGGTGAGCGGCGAGGCGGTGCCCCCGCCGGCGGAGGGATTCGAGGAGGCCGGGCTCGCGGAGGCCGTGCTCCGGAACGTGGCGAGGTGCGGGTACGAGAGCCCGACGCAGGTGCAGCGCTACTCGATGCCGATAGCGCTGTCCGGGAGGGACCTGATGGCGTGCGCGCAGACGGGGTCCGGGAAGACGGCCGCGTTCTGCCTCCCAGTGGTGAGCGGGCTGGTGGCAGCGGCGGCGGCAGGAGTAAGAGCGGGTCGCAGGGACAGGGCGGCGTACGACCGCGCTGCGAGGCCGCGCGCGCTCGTGCTCGCGCCCACCAGAGAGCTTGCAGCGCAGGTAAGGGGCCCGCTGTCTTGCCTCTTTAGAGTCTCTTGCGCGATCGCGCGGACGCTTCGTGTGTGTGGGCGATGCGTTGCTATGCGTGGTCTCGCCAGGTCGCTTTGCAGGGGAGCGCGCCTGTGCGTCTTGCAGATGTATCTTTCTCGTGCGCGCGTGCGTTTCTGTTTCAGTGCGCGCGCGCGCGCTGTCTCGTCCATATAGCGTAGATGTTGCTGTGTCGGTGTTTGCTCATGTGCCCTCCTGTGTTCTTGCCTGGCGCGCGCCCGTAGTCGTGGGCGTGGTGTGCATGCCTGCGTTCGTGGTTGTGCTTATGAGCGTGTGAGCATATGAGTCTGGTCCAGTGGCCAGTGCGCTCAGATCTCTCCGTGCGCGCACTGTGTGGGCGTTGGGGGTATGCCCGTCTGTGTGACGACGTGCGAGGGCGCGTCCAACGCGCACGGTGCATTTGTGCGAGTTGGCACTCACGAATAGGGGTCTGCATGATTGCTCTCGGTTTGCTAGATATTTTTCTTCCTTGTTACTTGAAATGTATTGCGCTCCTACATTGTGTATTTGGCTTGTGATCATTTGTTGGATGTTGATTCGCTAAGATTGTGTTGTTGGTAGAACTTTCTGGTTTTTTCTTTTCTTTTTTTGCATTGTAGGAGTAACCGTTGGTCTTCTACGGAGTAAATTTTATATGTTGAACTACAACTTCTATTGGTTATGTTGTGGTGAATTAGCATGGATCGCTCGCTCTTTTAATTTTTGTTGGATTTGCATATTTTGCGTTTGCATCTTGCACAATGGGCTGATTTTGTTAATTAATCCAAGTGCATTGTGCTTCTTGTTCCTGATTGGGTGGGTTGGGGTTGAATTATGATTTGTGGAGAAGGAAATATCTTTGTTGAGAATTTCAAATTCTTGCTTGCCTTCATCTGCAAACTTTATTTGTGATCAGGTATCGACCCATGTTCTTATCGTTTTTACCTGAACAGTTTGACTCACAGTTGAGGATTTGAATTAAGGTATGGGTGGCAGGGTGGATATCCGATTTCGATGGAAAACAAACTTGCATGTCTGCATGATTTGCTGCTGATGTGGAATTTTAAAGCAAGTTAGCATCTGCTTTGTTTTGTTATCTATCCTAGCTTAGAAACGTAGGATGCGCAAATTGCTACTTGGCAGCATTAGTATCCATTAGTTGCAAATGTTTGGAGTTTCCTCTGTCTTCCTGTAACTCGCTTCGTGTTCCTTCCAAACACAATAAAATTTGTTTGTGAAGTGAAGATGTTTCTGTTCAAACCCTTCCCTGTTTGTTTTTTAAACATTTTCTGAGCAAGTGAGCATAACAACATATTGTGCTGCAATTTTGTGAACAACTCACAAATAAGTTGTGTCAGAATTTTTTTATTTCTTGAATCGGGTTTGACGGATTGTTGGTATTTAATTATGTGGATGATAATGCCTGTGGAGTTACTTCTTACTGAACCGCTTTGAATTGTGCATCATATTGCTCTGAAATACTACTTCTATAATGCTCCAGTCAAATTTTGTAATGCATGGAACACTTATGTGAAATTTTTCTTAACTACTAATTATTCTGTAGAATATTTGAGTATGTTACTATTCCTAAAATTGTTTTGCTATCCCTCCAGTCTGTTCGTGTATGCATTTGTTCTTGTGTCAGCTGGTGTTCATTGGTGCATGAGTATGCAAATGCATGCTCCTGTGCCTTAGTCCCCTAGAACAAGGTTTTCCTCAACAGCACTTTGTTCATCTGTAGTGTGTCCATATGTCATGCTTTTTACTGGAGTAATTTCATTGGTCTCTTTTATGTAAAATGTATGTGAATGCAATGTATCTGCCTTTTTATTTTGATATTTGGGCCTGAACATGCTTGATGGTTCGTCATTTGACGTATGTTTTTTCATTTACTTATCCTGTGTTTTCTTATGAATTCGTTTTGCAAGAGCAGCAGAGGTGAATGCATTTTGCTTATGTATGTTATTGTTACCGGTGGTAAGACTTATTTGCTAATGGTTTCGTGCTTTAGATTTATGAGGAGGCCAAGAAGTTCTCTTACCAAACTGGACTCAGAGTTGTGGTGGCCTATGGAGGAACTCCAATTTATAACCAGGTGATTGCGGCTTGCATGCTTTCTTTTTTTCTTCTCTGCCGTTTGTTTCTGAGCTTATTTGTGATGACTGGTGTAACTTGCCGTGTAGCTCAGACGAGCAAAAATGAGTTAAATGTAGTAGTAGAAAAGATATTGGAGAATTTATCTTCCAAAATCTTATATTTGTCATGTTACCTGAAAATACTTGATGCAGCACTCAAAAGTAATGTATGTGCTTTTGTTGCTAGAACACAGTATAGTTTTGATGGAAGTTTATTCATTTTTATGTTCTGTGTTTTTGTTTTTTTTAAAAAAAAATAGGGTTGCCTTGCATTGTCTATATGACGTACTTTCTTTTCATGCTTGCTGGTGTTAGCTGCGTGATCTAGAGAGGGGCGTTGATATTCTTGTTGCTACACCTGGACGCCTTGTGGACATGGTCGAAAGAACAAGAGTCTCTCTTGAGGCAATCAAGTACCTGGTAATGGATGAGGCTGACAGGATGCTGGATATGGGGTTTGAACCTCAGATAAGAAAGATAGTTGATAGGATGAATATGCCACAGAAGTCTGTGAGACAAACTATGCTTTTCAGTGCAACCTTTCCACCAGAAATACAGGTAAATATAGGTGTTTATACCTCCTATCTTTGTGTAAAGTAGGATCGAGAATGGAACAGCTGAATGTTTTCATGTTTCTTTTAATAGCAACATGGCAACTTCTAAGTTCCTCCAACATACATTGCCACAAAAATACTAGCAATTGGATAGTGCTTAGATTCTATACACAGAAAGCACGTCATTTTTTATGTTGTCATATATTCTACCTCTATCCAGTGGATCATTACATTGTTTTTTTTTAGATTTTGCGCCTTTTACTATCATATAGTTGAAAAATGATTAAACTAATAATCTGATAGACATTTGCCTATTTCTGCTTATATACATTTGACTAACATCCAACTTATTTAATCTGATCTGGTTTTCAGAGACTGGCTTCGGACTTTTTGTCAAATTACATATTTATCACTGTTGGGAGGGTGGGGTCAAGTACCGACCTAATTATGCAGAAAGTTGAGTTCCTCTCTGATGGGGAGAAAAGAGGCTACCTGCTAGAGTTTTTACAAAAGCAATCTGTTGGTGTGGCTAACAGCAAGGTATACAATTTGCATCTTAGATTTTACAATTGGATTCGCTTTTCTATTTCTTGCTTGAAGACCTATTCTCATGTTAGCTTGCATGTTTGTCTAGCTGCAGCATCCTCTAACGTTGGTTTTTGTGGAGACAAAACGGGAGGCTGACTCATTGAGGTACTGGCTATACAGCAAAGGTTTCCCTGCAACAGCAATCCATGGTGACAGAACACAGCAGGTGCATTTGCGTGAACTCACCAAGCAATATATACACAAATTTAGTCTGAAATATCTGACATTCTGGTTTCATACCTCCTGTGGCCAAGTTTCATACCTCCAGCTTCAACTGGACCACCTATTTTCATTTTCAACATTGAGAGCTTGAGACAAGTTTGCATTTCCATGAACATGCTGGAGTACGTTTGGTTGGGTGACAATTTCCTCCTGCCTAGCATTATGCATCTGTTATTTGTATGACCTTTAGGGTGTGTTTGGGTGTCTGTTTAAGTGGTACATGTATGAGATGGTTCAAGAAAAAAGTTATCCATGTGTTTGGTTGCTTGAATGGAACCATCCCATCTTGGACCAAGTGATACAAATTTGAGGAATATTCCATCTAGATGTTGAACCATTCCATTCACCCAAAATAATGAAACCAAATGGTACAGGATCATACCATCCCATTCAACTTCATTCTATCAACCAAACACACTCTTAGTGTTCACTATTCGCTAAGTTATTACTTAATAGTGGTATCTTGAGGTTCTGCTTGGAAAATATCTGCTAATGCTTCAACTATTTTTAATGTACCTCTTGTATGTTCAGTTGTCTTGTTTTGCTTAATAAACGATTAATAGTCTATTCATCATCAGGTTTTTGGTTACAACTGTATATAGCATTATAGCTGTTGTAGACATGGCGCTCAAAACAGTTTGATCAGTAGAGGCTCGAGACAGTAAATATTTTAAGTATTCCATTCATGTTTTTTTTTTACTAAAGACTGATTTGTGTATGCATGTTGTTTGAAGGAGAGGGAGAGTGCACTGAAATCCTTCAAGACTGGCGTCACTCCTATCTTGGTTGCCACTGATGTAGCCTCACGGGGCCTGGACGTCCCGAACGTCGCTCATGTGATCAACTACGACCTTCCCAAAAGCATAGAGGACTACGTCCACAGAATTGGAAGAACTGGGAGGGCTGGAAAGGCCGGGTCCGCCACCGCCTTCTTCACTGAATCCGACCACTCCCTAGCTAAGGGCCTGCTGGTGCTGATGACAGAAGCGAAACAGGATGTGCCTGACTGGCTCGTGCAGTACGCGGAGAGGCCATACTATGGAGGGTCAAGCTACGGTGGAAGAGACCGAAGGTCCAGTGGCCGTGGCAGCAGTAGGTTTGGCGGCAGAGATTATCGACGTGGTGGTGACTATTCTGACTACTCTGGCAGCAGCAGCTACAATGGTGGCGGCGGCGGCGGCAGCGGCAGCTACTCCGGTGGTGGGCGATCCAGCTCCTACAGGTCAAGCGCTCCAAGTCCGCAGTACTACCCGTCCTACCCTATGGGCACCGGGGACATCAGCGCCTCTGGCTGGGACTAAGCCACGCGTAATCTCAGTGCACGTACCGTATATATTGCCATGCTAAAATTATTACGCAGGAATCAAAGTGTGCCTGTTCTAAGCTCGGTCTCTGCTGGTCCTTTTGCCGTTGCGGTGCACAGAGGTAAGAAAGTGGCGGAACATTCTGTTGGGAAGTTCGATGGGATTTCTCGTGGATTTGGTGGTGACATTCCGACGATCAGAGTACACTTGATGCTTAAACCCAATGATTATATATAATATGTAAGTGGCGAATGACACTGCTTTTTCTACCATTTACCAAAATATTTAAGAACCATCCCTTCTAATTAGCTGTTGCTGGTGCTCGACTCCATGTTTTGCTTCTTCAGTGACCCAGGTGGCATGATTGTGAATGGCCGCGTTGTGTGATACCGTGATGTGGTGGTGCTGGAATTTATAGCTGCTTGCGTTGTTTGAAGCCTCCCTCTTTGCAAGTCTGTAAGAGGACGCAAGGGTGCGTGTTGCTGTTCTGTTTCCTACCGTCATATGCGTTCCTGCGTCGCAGTATAGAGAACAGTATGATGCGATTCGGAGGTTCAGTTCGAAATGTTGGCGCATCCAATTCTTGAATGCCATTTTGGGGAACTTTGAGCTGAGCTTTATAGGAGTAGTTGACATTCTGTTCCGATGACGAAGGGATGCATGTCGATTTGAGTTGGCGAATGTTTTTATAGAGAACAGTATGCTGCCGGTGCCACTGTAACAAGCACTAACAGTATCAGCCCCTTGCCGGAGCGAAGTTAAGGGACACTGTCTAGTCCTCCACAACAACCAAATGGTGTGGTCATGGCGGTGTGCTCAATGCTAACGTCCCATTTGCAACGCAAGGATTGAAAAAAACAGTTAAATTCTTATAGGAAACGAGAAAATTTTTAATTCCAAACAGAGCTTAGGTGGACTGTGACTCGTGACACAGTTTAGGGCCCCAGTGAACCCATCGTAATTAGGAGATAACGTGATAGCCAGCTTAGACCAGCCCATCTGAGGTACATAGGTACAGCCCACATGCAACTACTGCAGCGGCGTGCTACTGCTAGCCCAACCTTGATAACTCGTCCCCTCATCACTCGCCAAATCCTCGTGTCACATCACGCTATGGTCTCGGTTTCTACTGTTGTCTTTGTCATTCCTATGGGGAATCAGCCATTCACCTCATGCTAAGTTTTGCCTTAGCACAATCCTTTTGGATGCACCTCTCAATCGCATCCGGAGTCGTCCTTACAACGCCTTTTGGGCCGGGAATTCAAAATTCCATCTCGGATTGGTGGGTTCGAGCGAGAGAAAGCACCACTAAGCACCTGCGAGAAGAGCTTGACGGCCTAATCATCTACGGCTTATGGAATCTGTGGAAGGAGCGCAATGCTAGGATCTTTGAAGACAAATCAAACGCTGTTCCTTTTGTCGTCCAGAAGACGATGGACGAAAGGAAGTGTTTTTCTCTGGCAAAGAGTGCTCAGACCTAGTTTCTGCCCCTTTTTTGTGTTGTGGTTTGTTGGTTCTTGTTTGCTTTTCTAAGTAGGGCGCTAAAGGTCTTACAGGCCGTTGCTTTTCCCTAAGTGTACCTCTTTGCGATTTGCCCCCCGGGACAATCGCTTCTTGTTCGTTCTCCCTCTCTTGAAATAGATTGGCAGAGCTCCTGCCTTGCTTTCAAAAAAAAAAAAAAATATCTGAACTCTTATCTCTTTGTAGATGAATTTGAATCTATTTTTTTATTGACATTCACTATAAATATAACACCCCCTACGTAGGAGAATCAATCTAATAAAAAAAGAACAGTTTTGCCTTCTCATATTGTGTGCTCCTGTTATTGTTCTTACCATTCGTTTGAGTGCATTGTGATTGATCTACGGCGAGTGTCATCGTTTTACAATAAGTTATTAGCATGAAACTCCCTGAGATTGATCAAGTTCGTCTGTCTGTATCAATCGATACTACATCGAATTCCGCTCGACATCCAGCAATTAAACCTACTACAAGTTGTACCTCAGAAATTGAATCACTTTCGAGCCGAATCGCGGAGTAGACCCCATCGAAATTTCTAGCGGGGCATGCTGGTGTGGCTTGCGGAACACAAAAACGATGAAGCGCTGCCACGCGTGGTGCTCACACCTTTATTGCGGGGCATGCCAGGCAGGTGTGAGCACCACACCCCAATAAAATCATCCTCAAGCCACTTCATCGTTTTTGGGGCTGAACTCAAAGAGGTCCAAAAGAATAAACATAGTTCCCAGTAGAACATTAATGATTTATATGGATATTTATAGTAGTCCCCTAATTACTCCTTTTGAGAGTCGATGTCATATTTTCCTGGTCCCATTTACCATTTTAGTATCTAAGATCCTGAATGAACATTGGTCTATGCTCCTGTTGAGCGATTATCAGTTAAAAGTAAAATAAAGTGATTTCCCATGATATTTATTTAATTGTATTATGTTTGTTCTATATTTTTACAATATAGTCCTGGTGCAAAAAATATATGACTTAATTTATTCCTTTAATATAGAGCATCGCATAATCCATGGCAGAGGAGAAAATCTATCTTGTAGACACTTTCACCACAAATTCAATTCTTAGGGAGACTTAGTATTTTTAGACTTTGATTAAGAAAATTGAAAAAATTATGACCATCGCCGGAAACGATGCTTTCATAGTTGGCACTGGAAGAGTCAACATAGTTCTCCCTATGGGCACTCGTATAATAATAAAGAATCCCCTATTATACCCTAAGTCCAATCGTACTCTATTAAGTTTTAAAGATATCTGTCTGAATGAATTCCACGTGGAGATAGAAAATGAGGATGGTACCGAATACGTACTCATGACAAAGTTTAACAGTGTAATAAACGTGAAGTTAAAAAACTTCCTTCATTCTCCTTCGGTTATATTATACATATATAAAACCTAAAGTTTATGATGCGATGAAAACCATATTTAAAAATCTAGAAATATTTAAGATTTATCATGATCGAATGGGTCATCCTGGGTTAAATATGATGAGAAAAATAATCAATAATTCTGATGACCGTAGCATAAAAACTACAAACTTTCCTAAACCTAAAGACTCCTTATACCCTGCTTGTGCTAAACGGAAGCTCATAATTAAACCATATTATCTAAAAGTTAGGGAAGAATCGTTGAATTTCCTAGAGAGAATTCAATGTGATATTTGTTGACCTATCCAACCCTTGTCAGGCCCTTTCAAATACTTTATGGTACTGATAGATGTTTCTATTAGATGGTCCCATGTATGTCTCTTATCTACTAGGAACCATTCTTTACTAAATTAATTGCCCAAATTGTTAAATTAAGAGCCTCCTTTTCAGAAGAAAGAATCAAGTCTATTCAAATGGACAATGATGGTGACTTTACCTCAAAGACATTTAATGATTATTGTATGGCTCTGGGCATTAATATAATGCATTCCGTACCTTATGTCCATATATAAAATGGTCTTGTTGAGTCACTAATTAAAAGAATAAAACTTATTGCTCGGCTACTTTTGCATAATAGAAGACTACCCACCAGCTATTCGGGCCACACAGTGCAGCACACTGTGCTATTAATTCAACTCAAATCAACAGTATATCTTAAAATTTTCACATTGCAGATAGTGCACGAGAAAGAATCAAGTATTTCTCAATTGCGAAAATTTGGTTGTGCTGTATACAAGTCAATCTCTCCACCACAACGTACAACCATAGGCCCTCATCAAAAGTTAGGGATCTATGTAGGTTATGAATTTTTGTCAATTATTAAATATCTAGAGAGACTATGACAGATTGACAGGGGATCTGTACACAGCTCGGTATGTACGCTGATTGTATTTTTGATGAGTATAATTTTCTAGCATTAGGGGAGATAAGTACCACAATAAAGAATTACAGAAAATAGATTACAATATCACTGCCATTTAGTCTTAGACCCACGCATTAAATAATATGAACTTGAAGTTCAAAGGATAATAAATCTGCAATAAATAGCTAATAATCTGTCATATACCTTCAATGATCAAAAGGAAGTGACAAGATCTCATATTCATATAATAAATACACCTGAAAGAGTAGAAGTACCCCAAAGGATATTGAATTCACTCTTACCTCTCATGATAAAAAGAGGGAGAGGCCTCCCGCTGCACAGGACTCTCTTTGCGGAGACATCCGTAGAAACAGAGAACTGAACATGTGAGAACACTATCCAAGACAGTAGAAGAAGTTCAATCTGATGTTGAGAAAATCCCTGAAGTGAGCCATCCTCAAGATGGTAACCGCATCCTTAAAGTGATACATCTTGAAGATCATAACTCCAACAAATATTTGCGTGCACAATCTAACACTGGGAAGTTGGAACACCCAAACTCCATCGTTGTGAGAAATCATGAGAAGTTAGAAGAAATTAATGAAGAGATATCAACTAATTATGTGATTTCAGGAGAGTTGTATCAAAGAAAGACTACAATTGTCGATCAATTGTCGATATATATTTCGCCTAAAACATTGATAAAACTCTTGAGCTGGATCCAAAACCAAAGTCCATAGCAGAGTGCTAGAAGCGCCCAGATTAGGTAAAATAGAAAAAAGCAATTGAGGCAGAATTGCGCTCACTTAACAAGAGGAAAATATTTGGTCCTATTGATCGAACACATCTTAAAGTATTTACTATCATGTCAAAATGGGTTTTAATTAGGAAGAGAAATAAAATTAGCCAAGTGGCGAGATATAAAACGAGATTTATAGCATAATGGTTCACACAGAAACCTAGCATCGATTATGATAAAACTTACTCTCCTGCAGTGAGTAGAATAATGTTATGATATTTAATATTAATGGCAGCTAGTTTAAATTTATCAATACAGTTGATGGATGTAGTGACCGTATATTTATACGAGTCACTAGATACAGATACTTATATGAGTTCCTGGTGTAAGTTCAAGCTCTATTGGTTTTTATGATTGATTTTAATTTAAAGTTTAATCGTTGTTTAACAATAAATTTAATTATTATGAAACTAACTTGTTTATTGAGTTTTATTCCAATTAATCTCAAATTTAGATGGAAAATAGAAGATGGGGGAGCTAATTTTGTTAGAATAACTATCTAAGGTAGGAAGGAAGCTGATGCTTACTTTGATATTAATAACACTCTTGTTCAAGGAGGAAGCTGATGCTTGCTTTGATATTAATAACACTCTTGTTAAAAAAAAAAGTATGTATTCAATTATTCACATATTCAGTAAATTTACATGATTAAGTTCTCACATTCACTCCACTCTTGTGGCTATTTTGGCAGGTTAGATTCTTGGACGAGATGCGCCAGTGGGGAGTCTCGACGAGCAGGTCGGACTACCGCGTTGTCATCGGCGCCCTCCTGCAGGATGGGATGGTGGCGGAGGCGTACGAGCCCGTAAAGAAGAAGATGGGATGGTGGCTGGAGCGGACTGGCCGAGTTCGAAGTGATATTGCGAGCGTGCAGCAAGGACGGGGAGTTCGACATTGTGGAGGAGGTGTTCGACGAAATGCTCCTGAGAGGGCTCGAACCGATACCGAGAGGCACGTCGAGGGCGCTGGGCAGGAGGGGCGACCTGGCTGGTGCGCGCCGGCTGCCCGGAGGACGTCAGGACGTTCAGCGTTGTTGTCGCCGGGTGCGTGTCTGCCGGGGACATGGACGCGCGTCGGCGCTCGTGGGATGGGCGGAGGCGGGACGAGACCGGGAGATCCACGGCTCCACCGCACGGCGCGGGCCGCACAACCAAGGTTACTTGCTTTCTCCCTACTTGAATCCGATGAGCTGCTTTGAGGAAAAACCAAAACACGCACTTCTTCTTGCTCCTTCCTAACTGAATTGATCGATGGTCGTTGCTACTCGTCTCATATGGCACGCCATCAGCATGGATGGAGAAACCAACCGAGCTTCATTGAATCATCAGTTTACACAAGTTTCATACGCTCCCTTGGTCCTTCGGCTTTGAAGTGGTCATATGCCTGACTTCATTGATTCTCCCTCCCTTAAGAAATGACAATTAGTCTGTAGACATCTTAAGGTCTACACGAATCAATCTCCAATTCTCAGATTTGTATTGTTAGTTATGTAGGATACATAATTTGTTTTGAACTTGCCTATCAGAAATAAGCAAAACAGACGAGAATGACATTGCCACACAAAGCAATAGACTGAAAATCTGAAAGGTACTAATTCTAAAAGTTCTTTTGATTCATTTTCTTTGCATGATTTAAATATGTTGTCTGAGAAAGTGAATATTAAGATGGGTTGTTCTAACCTGGAAAGTATTAATAATATAAATATATGCAAGGAATTGGATGCCACAAGGGTGGCTGAGTTTGAAAAAAACATCTCTGTAGGAGATAGTTTATGTGAGAATAGTAATAATGCCGATGTTTGTAAGTATATTCGCAATATCCTTAATGAGAATGAGAGTAATAACCTATCTACACCTCTGAAGGAGGTTTTAGAGGACGGTCAGGAGAATAATGGTTGGACTACTGTAGGGAAAAAGAAACGGGGCAAGCACCCTATGAAAATAATTGGATAATGAGAGGTCTTTTTTGGAATATTAGAGGTCTTGGACAAACCGGGAAAACTCAATGCATAATGGAGATTATGCGAAATCACAGATTAGACTTCATTGGCTTACAAGAAACCAAAAGAGAAAAATTTAGTTCTTCCTTTCTTAACTCTATTAGTATTTCTAAAAATTTTGAATGGCATTGGCTTTCTTCCAAAGCCACTGCGGGTGGTATTTTGGTTGGAATTAATTTGGATATTATGGAGATTGTACATGTGGAGATTAAGGATTTCTATATTCAATGTTATATTAGAAATAAAGAGAAGGATTTTTCTTGGAGACTTGTCACGGTTTATGGTTCTCCTTATGAGGAGGGTAAGAAATTGTTTATTTCTGATCTTCATGAGATTTTCATTGCTGACAATCGTACTCCAATTTTATTGGGAGGTGATTTTAATTTGACTAGATTTTCGTCGGATAAAAATAATGGTAAAGTGAGTCATAAATGGTGCGATAGTTTCAATGAGTGGATAGATATGTGGGGTCTTATAGAACTTCGCTTATCTGGGAGACAATATACTTGGACTAACAATCGAGAACTCCCAATTATGACTGTGATTGATAGAGTTTTTTGTAGTACCTCTTTTGAGGAAAACTTTCCTTTAGCCATGGTGACCTCTCTACCTAGAGTTGGTAGCGATCATACACCTATTCTTTGGGACTCGAGGAATAGTGTGATTCATAATAAGAAAGGCTATAAGTTTGAAAAATAGTGGCTTTTACAGGAGGAGTTTAGAAATGTCATTGACAAAGCTTGGAACATCCATGTCGAAAATATGAATGTTATAGATAAATGGCAATTTAAGATTAGAAATATTAGAAAGATTACAAAGGGTTGGAGTATTAATGTTGATTCCTTTAATAGGAAAAAAAAGAAATTACTTCTGGAGGAGATTGATAAGTTAGATATCTTGTCTGAAACTAGAGTTCTTAATTGTGATGAAAAAAATAAATTAGTAGCCAATAAAAAAGAGATTGAGAGGATTTGGGCTATTGAGGAAGTCAAAGCTAAGCAAAGAGCTAGAGATAGAAATATTAAAGAAGGGGATAGGAATACGAAGTATTTTCATGCGATTGCTAATCAAAGAAGGAGGAAAAACTTTATTGCCATGCTAGAGGGGCCTGAGGGGCCTGTGCATGATACAAAAAGTATGTTGGACATAGCTTGCAATTATTATAAATCTCTTTTTGGTTTTGAGGCCAAACCTAATATTAATTTAGATGACAATTTCTTTGATTTGAATGACATGATCTCTGAGGGAGAGAATGAGATTTTGGAGGCACCTTTCTCGGAAGAGGAGGTTAAAAAAGCGGTTTTTGATTCTTATTCTGATGGTGCTCCGGGTCCAGATGGACTTCCTTTCTTTTTCTATCAGAAGTTTTGGGATATTGTCAAAAATGATCTCATGGATTTGCTTAGAGATTTCGAAAATGGAAATTTGGATTTGTTTAGATTGAACTTTGCTATGATTTCGTTGATCCCTAAAGAAAACAATGCCTCCAATATTAAACAGTTTAGACCGATTAGTTTACTGAATTGCAGTTACAAGATCATCACAAAAGTCCTTACTAATAGAATTAGCCCTATTTGTGATAGAATTATTTTACATAACCAGACTGCGTTCATTAAAAATCGTTTTATCTTGGAAAGTGTGGTTACAGCTCATGAAATCATTCATAAAGTTCATCAAGAAAAGAGTAAAGGCTTAGTTCTTAAACTGGACTACGAGAAAGCTTATGATAAAGTGAATTGGAGTTTTCTGTTAGATATTTTAAGTAAAAGAGGTTTTGGGAACAAGTGGCAAGCTTGGATTCTTTCGGTCCTGGTCAAAGGGTCGGTCGGAATTAAGATAAACAATGACGAAAGTGATTTTTTTCAGACTGGTAAAGGTTTGAGACAAGGTGACCCGCTTTCTCCGCTTCTTTTTAATCTAGTTGCGGATGTTTTTGCCAGAATCTTGATCAAGGCTACTAGTAAAGGTTTGACCAGAGGTTTGTGTGAAGATTTCTACCATGGGGGGGTTATTAGTCTTCAATATGCAGATGACACTTTAATCTTTGTTAAAAATGAGAAATGTTCTATTCTTCATCTCAAATGGTTTCTTACTTGCTTTGAGCAAATGTCAGGAATGAGAATAAATTTCCATAAAAGTGAGTTGATCTCGATTGGTTGTGACAAAGATGAGGTAGAAAGTTATGCAAAAATTCTATGTTGTAAGATTGGGTCTTTCCCCATTAAGTATCTCGGCATTCCCCTTCATTGGGATAAGATTAGAAGAGATGACTTTCAACCTTTGATTGATAAGATTTTGAAAAGAATGGCAGGTTGGAGGGGTAAACTCCTCTCTTACAGTGGCCGGGTAGTTTTGATTAAGGCTTGTTTAGCCAGTATTCCCATTTACCTCTTATCTTTTTTTAAATTCCCTAAATGGGCTTTAGACATCATAAACTCTCATATGGCTAACTGTTTGTGGAACGATTTTGAAGGTCACAATAAACTTCACCTAGCCAATTGGAATCTGGTTTGCATGGAAAAGAATTATGGCGGTCTGGGTCTGCCTAATATTAGAGACTTAAATCTTTGTTTGTTGGCTTCTTGGATTAAAAGATTTTGCAACAATAATGATAACCAATGGAAAAAGATTATAGATTTCAAATATAAAACTGAGGACCCAAATATCTTTCTCTGTGACTCTAACCATGTTTCGGTTTTTTGGAAGAGTGTCCTTTGGGCTATGAAGGCCACTAAATTTGGTTATAGGTGGAAGGTGGGAAATGGTAATAAAACTAGATTCTGGGAAGACATTTGGTTTGGTAACTCTGTCTTGCGACACAGTGCAGGATCTTTATGTGCTTTCTAATGAGAAAGGGGTTACCGTCTCTGAAATTTGGGATGGCATTAACTTTAAATGTACTTTTAGGAGAATCTTTTGCGATAGATTAATGATCAGATGGTTTGAGTTGGTAGAAGTGGTTAATAGCATTCGTCTCACTGATGATGAAGATGCTTTAGTTTGGCAATACAATAGTAATGGAATTTATTCTGTTAAGTCTCTTTATAGTATTATCAACTTCAGGGGGGTGTGTCCTGTGTTCATCCCTGCGATTTGGAGTCTTATTGTTCCCCCTAAAGTCCAGCTATTTCTTTGGCTCATCTCTCACAACAAGATTATGACTAGAGATAATTTGCTAAAAAGAGGGTTGAATAAAGGAATATTGTGTAGCTATTGTTCTGAAATTGAGTCTGTGAATCATCTCTTTTTTGAGTGTGTTGTGGCTAAAAATACTTGGAGTATCATCGGCGAGTTTTTTGATATGAACATTGGTTATAACTATGAATCTGTTGCCCGTTTCTGGCTGAGTAATAAGAAAAATGCGGTGTTAAATGTTATTTGCGCTGCTTCTTTATGGAGTTTATGGATTCATAGAAATAACATGATTTTTCAACAACAGGAGTGGTCAAATATGAAGACGATTTGGTGGAAGATTCTCATTTATCTAAAGAGTTGGAGTCCTTTGATGAAGGAGGAGATGCTAGCAACAATGAAGAATTTTTGCGATTGGCTAGATGCCAAAATCCGGGCGCCACTGCTTCTGGAGTTCATGATCAGGGAACCAACTTGATTAAATCGCAAAAGGAAATAGTGTTTCGATGACCCGACCGGGATCTATTTTGCTCTTCTGGTTTAGCTATGATTGTTTTCTTTGTGGAAAGGTTTGCTCAGAAAAGAGGTTGTTTGCCGGTTGTCTTGCCTGAAGGGTGGTTGCTGGTAAAGTAAGGTGCCAAAGGTGGATAATTACTCAACAAAAAGAGGCGATTTTGTGTTTACGCCGCTGTTTTGCAAGGAGTCTTGAAGGTGCGGGTGATGGTAGGCGATTCTGGGAGCATGTTCTTTGGAACTAGTTGTTTTCTAATGTCCCCTGTTTTGATTTTACTTCTCTAAGTGCTTTGACAGTTTGTGCACTGATGTGCTATTGGGTTGATATTTTCCTCTCTAGGTTTGCTGTGATCTTGATGTTTTGAGGAGGTTTTGTAAGGTCTATCCAATATTCGAACTTGATGATGTAATCTCTCAGTTTCTTTAATGGAACTGGGGCATCAAAAATTGATGTCCTTTTAGTCTAAAAAAAAAAACTGAAAATCTGAACATCAGTACAGTAATTTCTACCAAGACTACCACGCCCATGAACAAATCGCACTTCATTGATGCACAAATTAATGGTCACACATAATGTCGATTATCACAGTGTGGGCAAAATCATATCTAAATTGCTGGCAAACAGATTGGCCCCGTTGCTTCATTCTTTGATCTTTGCAAATCAAAACGCTTTCATCAGGAATAGGTCCATACATGATAGCTTCCTTGTCACCAAAAACCTCATCTCTGAGTTGCAGGCCAAAAAAATTCCATCTATTTTCATCAAGCTGGATATTGCCAAAGCGTTTGACTCTCTCAGCTGGGAGTACCTTCTAGAAGCGTTGACTTTCTTCGGGTTTAGTCAACGGTGCAGAAATTGGATCGCCCTAGTCCTTGCAGCTTCTTCTTCCAAAGTCCTGCTAAATGGGTGTCCAAGCAGATCGTTGTTGCACAAAAGGGGACTACGACAGGGGGATCCAATTTCGCCGATGCTCTTCATCTTGGCCCTTGAGCCACTACAACGTATAATCGACTTGGCCTCGCAACAACAACTTCTTAAACCGATCGGTCACCGACCGGCCCACCTTTGCACTTCAATGTTCGCAGATGACGTAGCCTTATTCATTAACCCCGACCCGGACGAGGCTAGGTTGTTATATGGGCTTTTGCAGGTTTTCGGCGGCGCCACAGGCTTAAGAGTCAATCTTCTCAAAACAGAAATTCTCCCGATACGGTGTGAAGGCCGCGACCTTCAACCTATTCTACAGGAGTTCCCCGCTGTGCTAAAAGCTTTTCCTTCAAGGTACCTGGGACTCCCGATTCGGCCCACAGCTCTCAAGCGTTCTGACTGGCAACCCTTAATTGATAAGGTCGCAAACAGGCTAGCAGGTTGGAAAGGCTCTCTCCTTTCGAAGGCTGGAAGGCTCATTCTGGTGGACGTGGTACTCTCGGCTCTACCAACCTATCACCTAACCGTGTACCCTACATCCGCTTGGGCCTTTAAGAAGATTGACAGGCTTCGCAGAAGCTTTCTGTGGAGAGGGGATCTAGATTGTAAAGGAGGACACTGCCTTGTTAATTGGAAAAAAACTTGCAAGGCCCAAAGTTCTAGGTGGATTGGGCATTAAGCATTTTCATATCTTCAGCAGGGCACTCAGATTACGATGGTTGTGGTACCTCTGGAGTGAACCAACAAGGCTTTGGAAGGGCATGGGGATTCCGTGTAACGTGGATGACATGGCCCTTTTCAATGCGAGCACTTCGATCCTTTTAGGGAACGGGGAGACAGCCAGATTCTGGACTTCCAACTGGCTTTCTGGCTCCGCACCGATGAACATAGCACCACAATGTTTCCGCCTTGTCCGAAGGAAAAATAACACGGTAAAACAAGAATTGACAAATAACAATTGGATGATCCAGCTCCGAAGAATTTCGACAGGACAACAGTTGCAGGAATTCCTATCCCTTTGGAGTATTCTGCAGGAGATTCAACTGCATCCAGACATCCAGGATAAGATTACCTGGCGTTGGACCGAGGACGGTCTTTATTCTACAAAGTTGGCATACAGGGCGCAGTTCGTAGGGTCATTGCCTGATCATGACTCTTCGCTAATCTGGAAGGCAAAAACACAGAATAAGTGCAGATTCTTCGCCTGGTTACTCCGCCAAAACAGGCTTCAGACTGCAGATAACCTGGCTCTAAGAGGTTGGCCTTCTACCCCGGTTTGTTGTCTCTGCGGCATAGGGGAAGACGTAGCTTTACATCTTATACTTGCCCTTTTGCAAAGCAAACTTGGTCTGCTTTGTTCAGCAAGTTGCAGATTCGGCCTTTGTCGTAGCAGGATATGGGGATGGACTTGTCTATTTCCTCCTGGTGGCTAAACATACTCAGGGCTCTACCCAAGGGACGGCGCAAGATCTTGGCTGGATTGCTGATCTTTGCTTTTTGGAATATCTGGAAAGAGAGAAATGGTCGTATCTTCAACAACTGCTACTCTCCGGTGTCGACACTTGTTTAGAAAACCCTTAGCGATATTTCTGATTTTAAGTTAGCAGCGAGGTCTGGCTCTTTGTAGTAGTCGGCCTGTTTGTTCTTTTGCTCACCGCTGAGCCGGCTTCTCTCTTCTGTTCTCTTTTGGTCTGGACTGGTTTCCTGTTTCTGTGTTTGCTATCTTTTCCCTACCTTAATTGATGCGGCAGAGCTCCTGCCTTTTCTTAAAAAAAAAACAGTACAGGCTAGCATAGCTTTTGCACAAATATTACAAGTTTGACAGTACACGATAATCGGGCATAGTGCGGTTGAATTTGAAATACAATCTAGGCATACAAGTGCCTTAAGCAGTACTTGATTTACACGGAAGGCATTTTTATTCATACATATCATAGATGATATCTTGTACGGATCCGGCCATAAACATATACTCGGTGGTGTACTATATCAAATGGCAAAATCTTTTTAGTAGACAGAATACTGCTGTATTATGCTACTGGCTTCATCAACTGAAAGAAGCACCTGCACAGCATTCTCCATGGTGGGTCTTTTGCTTCTATCTTCCTCTATGCATGAAACAGCCAACTTGACCATTGTTCTTGCTTGCAAGTTGTTGAACTGGCCATTCAACCTGGAGTCAATGAAGTCAGTGATCCATGACTGTTCGATGTCCTCCAACTTCACATTCTCTGCAAACATCCTAACAGTCCTTCGAAGGACCATTTCCACCTCCTCATCCATATTTCTTGCCCATTCTGAAACACGAGCCCCCTTTAGTAGTTCTAGAAGCACTACTCCGTAGCTGTAGACATCAACCTTTGCTGTTATTGGGAGGCCAGTAACCCATTCAGGAGCCATATAACCTCTAGTTCCTCGGATCTTTGATACATTTTTGTCGGATCCACCTCTGTTCAAGAGTTTTGCAAGGCCAAAGTCGGTGATCTTTGCCTCCAAGTTCTCATCCAACAGTATGTTTTCAGGCTTCATGTCGCAGTGGATGACCCACTCTAAGCACTCGTGATGAAGATACGCCAGTCCTTTTGCCACCCCTAGAGCAATATTAAATCTTTGCTTCCATTCAAGTAAGATCTGCGAGCCCTCGCTATCAAACAAGGTTTTATCCAATGAACCATTCTCCACGTATTCTAAAACCAATATCCTGTGTGGCCCATCAGAACAAAATCCCCAAACCCTCACCAGATTCATATGGTAAATTGTGCCAACCACAATCAGTTCATGCTGGAATTCTTCTTCGCCTTGGTTTATGTCTGCCAACTTTTTCACGGCTACTGGTCTCTTGTCTTTCAAGACTCCCTTGTATACAACACCAGATGCTCCCCTGCCAAGCTCATCCTTAAAATTTCTAGTAGCTCTTTGCAACTCCTTGTAAGTATATCTGCGGAAATGGTTTGTTATCTTTTCATACCCGGCCTCCGCTGGCCATACTCCTATTAATTGCCTTCCCTCCCTTCTCAAAATAAACCACCATCCTAACACAATAAATATTACCTCCACAAGAAATATCGCCGACAAGAATCCATAGAAGTACAAATACTTCTGTTCACTGTGGCTGCTTTTGGGACTATCCAAGAAATCTGCAATGAAGTATTCGTTTTCTATACTGCAGTGAGGACCATATTTAGGACCAAAAGGTTGTGAGTGGGGAACTGAGGACTGAGACACTTCTAGTGCCTTAGGAAGCTTGAGATAGATGGAACCACCATATTGCGGCTGGGTTTGACCACCAACAAGAACATTCTTTGGATAGCATTTACCCTCTCCTTGCCAGTATGAGAACCCCTTACAACTGCAGTCAGTTAAGCATTTGTTCTTGCAGATGTCAAGAGAAACAAAGGTATACGTACTTTGATCATACCCTAGGAAATCGGTGGAGGGTAGCTTCACAAACTTCATCTCCTGCCCATCACAACTGAGGTTGAACTTTGGCTTGCAGCCTTTGCTCCTGTCACTTGGGTCAATGATATCATGTCCAGGGGCACATGCACAAGCAGGCTCAGGAGTAAACACACATATTCCATTCATACCACACAAACCACGTACAAAGCACAGCTGACGAATTGCCATCCATGTGACTAACCAGCTCCCGTCTGTGTTATTAAGACTGTATAACCTAAGATTGCCATCATAATCCAATGTTAACCTCCTCATAACTCCAGTACCCCAATCAGCGGCCATAAATTGAAAATTATCACTTCCGAGGAAACCCCCCGAGCTATTAAGAATCCCAAACATGGTGGTACCAAACAAGGTTCTGTTCTTTACCCAGAAATTAACATCTGGATTCGGCCAATACATAAAAGAGATATCCTTCTCATCATAAAACAGTGAAAATAAATGTGCATCATCAAAATGGAAGCTGTACTTGCTAGGAACAAGTAATCTATTAGTAGGAACCAACTTTGTAGTAGCAGTAAAGTTCTGATTCGGTAGCAATGTATCAGTAGGATAATCAAAGCTTTGCCATATAATGGTACCACCTGGGCCCTTGACGATGAGGTTCCCGTTGTCCAACAGCTGAGCTTCTTTGGCATTTGAAGATGTCACATTGCTGGTCCACACAATCTGGCCACTGTAATCTTTTAAAACCATGCTCCCGTCAGTATTTAACACGACTTCGGATCGCCAGGTGTACACAGGGTGGAACTGATTCGCGCTCCAGACGACAGTCTTATTAGCTGAGTTGGAGAACCAAATAGAAAAGGTGGAGGCATTGGGGGAGATTCTGTAGAAGCCGCAGGTGAAAGTGCCACCCGATGAATGGAGCACATCAGAGCTGCGCTCTACTGAGAGAGAGGAGCCTGGTGAGAGGACATCACGAGCTGAGACGTGCAAAAGCAGATGGATCAGCACGACGAGAAGCATAGAAGTAGAGTGCGCATCCATAGCTCTTGAAGTGTTTTGAGTTTATCTGTGAAATGATCAGGAGTCCGGACTATTATAGTACCCAACTATCAATACACTGTGCAGTCTAAACCGTAGAATTGTCTACTGTGTTAGAAAATATCAGCTGCTCCTGGTCAATAAGTTAGCGGACTTCTACTAAGATACTGATCTTCTGACAGTGACAAGGCATATCAATATACATAGACTGGCATACCTCTCATCTTTTTTTCTGCTAAAAAACTAACATCTGACAGTGACAAGGCAGGAATGCTGCAGCCTTATAGCAGTTCATGCATTGTGGTCCATAATTTAAGATTGACCGTTGTTTTCAATATGAATGTATCCATTTGGTTTTCAAAGGAAATAGTAAGATACAAAAGATCTCCAGGGGAAAAAGATCTTTGGACTCTACCATGAATCTAAGTGCATCCAGAGTCACCGAAAATTTCTGTTCAGTCATTGCATAGCACTGAGAACCACTGATCCGAAGTATGAAACACCACAGTTTTCCAATCAGAGTGCGACTACTCTGATGTTACAAAAGCAGTATTTCCACTTGCTGGTCAGGTTTAACTATCAGAATGCGATGTTACGACTTATGGCCAAACTATGAAGGAATATGCCCCCTCAAGTCGTCACATAAGGCGATGTGATATAGCCATATATTTTACTTTTGAAAGAACGGCAGGAGCTCTGCCAATGCATTAAGGGGGTTGAAAAAAGTTGAACAATGGAACAGAGAAAAGCCGGACAGACCCGACTAACCCAAAGCCAGAACTAAAAAACAACTAAACCAAAGGTAAGGAAAAAACCACGGGACGGGGGGAACAAGCCAAGCTGGACCCTAGACGTAAACAGACAAACGACGCGCGAACGAAGCTGTGTTCTTTTCATCTACTGCCTTCTGGACGACGCAAGCCACCGAGGAATGAATCCCGGTGAATATCCGAGCGTTACGCTCCTTCCACAAGTTCCAGAAACCGTATAACAACGCGACATCAATAAGTTTGGAGATCGCGCCGTTCTGCGAAGATTGCAAACTCAGCCACCAAGCCGAGATAGAAGGGGTAAAGATCTCACTGAAAGTGGTCGGTGTTGGTATTGGGAGTTTGGAAAAGAACAGGAGCCAGAAAGACCGAGCGAAAGAGTAGGACACCATGAGATGAATTGATGTCTCCGGCTCGGCATCACAAAGGCAACAGACTGCAGGCCTCGGCCAGCCCCTGGTGGCAAGAAGGTCAGCCGTAAGGATCCTGCCCTGCAAGAGCTGCCAGGCAAAGAATCTGCACTTGCTTTCCGTTTTCTCCTTCCAGACGTGGCCGTAGCAAAGATTTGTCACCGAGGTGAGAAACTGCGCCTTGTATGCATACTTCGCGGAGTACCTCCCATCGCCTGTCCAACGCCAGATGATAGAATCCTGGGAGTCATGTTGCAGTTCGATCTCCTGGACTAAAGTCCAAAGATGAACGAACTGGGAAATCTGATCTACCGTGTCGATTTTCCTGAGAGGTTTCATCCAAGCATTGTTTGCCAGGCCTTGCTCCACCGATATCTTCCTCCTTCTAGCAAGGTGGTAACAGAGCGGTGCAATGTTCTTCGGTGCCTCAACTTTAAGCCAATTGGATGTCCAAAACTGTGCTGTTCTTCCATCTCCGAGATTAATGGATGTGCACATATTGAAGAGGTCCCAATCAGAATCGTCAGCCGGTAGGTTTGTCCCCGCCCATAACCTATAGTTGTCACTCCAATGGAACCACAGCCACCTCTGTCTGAGTGCTTTGTCGAAGGCCAGCAGGTTAGAGATGCCTAGTCCACCAAGGCGTTTGGGCCGGCACACCTTTTGCCAATTGAGACAGTGACCTCCATTGCAAGCTTCACTACCTTTCCAAAGAAAGCTTCTCCTAGCCTTTCAATCCTTTTGAGCGCCCAAGCAGGGATTGGAAATACCGTGAGGAAATATACCGGCAAGGCCAACAGGACAGTTTGAACTAGAACCAGCCTCCCTGCTTTGGAAATCAACGAGCCTTTCCAGGCTGCAAGTCTTCCCTCCACTTTATCAATGAGCGTTTGGAAGTCACTCCTCTTTAAGGAAATAGGTCTAAGCGGGAGACCAAGGTATCTGGTTGGGAAAGCGCTAGCTTGTGCAGGGAAAGAGTGCAACACCTCCTGCAGGTCGAAAGTCTGGCAGGCTATCGCGAATACATGTGCCTTGCGGAGGTTTACCTTCAGGCCTGAGGCCTCACCGAAGACTTTTAGCGCCAACTTAAGGCATTCAACTTCTTGATGGGAAGGGTTCAAGAATAATGCTACATCATCCGCATACAATGAAACGCACTTGTGCAGCGGCCTTTGGAGCATCGGGGCCAAGAAACCCTCGTTGGCCGCAAGATGTATGATACGACAAAGAGGCTCCACCACCAGAGAGAAGAGTAGAGGGGAAAGCGGGTCCCCCTGCCTAAGCCCTCTTCTGTGGAAGATACGATCCACTGGTAGTCCATTTAGGAGGACTCTAGAAGAGGAGGAGCCTAGCAGTATGGCGATCCAGTTCCTCCATCGTTGGCCAAACCCAAGCTGTTGCAACAGTTCAAGAAGATATTCCCAACTGACAGAATCGAAAACTTTCAATAGATCCAACTTTATGAAGAGAGAGGGAAATTTTTTCCGATGCAAGCCTCTTAACAAATTCTTGACCAGGAGGAAGCTGTCATGGATCGCTCTCCCCTTGATGAAGGCGTTTTGATTTGTCGAGACTAAACAGTGCATTTTGGGTGCAAGCCTCGAAGCAAGAATCTTGGAGAGAAGCTTTCCCACGCTGTGAACCAGGCTTATTGGTCTGTAGTCAGCAACGGACGAAGAGTCCTATTTTTTCGGCAAGAGGACGATGTTGGCTGCGTTGAGCAAATGGAAGTTGGACCCTATCTGATTTGAAAACCTCGTGCATACTGCAAAAAGGTCCTCCTTAATAATTTCCCAGCAAGAGGAAAAAAAGACTCCAATGAAGCCATCTGGCCCCGACGCCTTATCCTTTGGCATGGAACGAACAACCCGCTTTAGCTCGTCTATATTGATCGGCTGATCCAAGGAAGTTAGGTCAACTCGAGGTAGATTAAGCATCGACCAATTGAGGGAGTGAGCCCTCTGTTCTTTAATCCCTAGGAGGGAGTGTAAGAACTCGTAGATCTCCTCACTCTTGCCCTGTTCCGAGCTGACAGTTCCAGCCTCTGTGGAGAGAGAGGTGATGCGCTGCTTTCTCTTGTGACCATTGACCTTGAGATGGAAGAATTTTGTATTGGCGTCTCCCGCTTTGATGAATGCCAATCTGGACCGTTGCTTAAGCCTAAGCCCGAGGACTGTCGCGAGCCCCAGAAGTCGGCCTTTTAGGTTTTTGAGAAGCTAAATCTCCTGTGCAGAGAGTCCCCTCGACTCATGTGCGATATCCAATCGCAGTATGACCTCGTGGGCAATGGCCATTTGTTTGCAAATCCTACCAGCCGAGCTCAGTACCTAAGGGCCTTGACCGTTCTTTTCAACTTGGTGTGGAATCTTCTGAAAGCATCGTTCGAGAGCACTGGCTTGTTCCAGACCTCCTGAACCACTCCTAGGAAGCTGGGCGTTTTGGGCCAAAAAGTTTCAAGCCTGAAAGTTGTACACCTACTGACTTCCGTGTTGACCAACAGAAGGGGGCAATGATCCGACACCGAGGAGGAAAGTGCTTGAAGCAAGTAGTTTGGGAAGAGCTCTTCCCAGTCAGCGGAGGCGAAGAACCAGTCAATTCTGGTTTGAGTCGGGGCAACACCGGACCCAGTCCACGTGAATTTCCTACCTACTAGCTGTATCTCTTTAAGAAGCGCAACATTGTCATGTCTCTGAAGCGGCACATGATCCGCCTGTTTAGATTACCGTTGTTTTTGTCTGCCGCTTGATAGATCATATTAAAGTCCCCGAGTAGTAGCCAGCTAGGTATCACCACACTTCGAAGGTTCGCCAATTCTGTGAGAAAGTTGGTCTTGTCAGCATTCACTTGAGGTCCATACACTCCTGTACATGAGTACATGACCAAGCAGTTCCTTCAATCTTATGGGTAAGGGTCGCTGTGATGGAGAATTCTGTGGCTAGGGGCTGGAAAAGAGTGAAGGACCGGTCTGAACAAGCTAACAGCACCCCTCCTCTAGTTCCACTAGCCGGCAAACAGCCAAAGTTTTGCTTGAAAGATAGCCCTAGAATCTCCGCTACTAATTTGTCGTCGCACAGCTGCAGCTTTGTTTCTTGCAGACAGACAATAGTAGGCCCTGTCACCTGTATGAGGGATCTAACTAATGCCCTTTTAGCCGACGAATTCAAGCCGCGAACGTTCCAACTGAGAATCCGACAATCAGTTTGCATAATGAAAACCTGTTGACAACCGCCTCTCCAGTCGAATGAAATGAAGCAAAATAAGAGAGCACGACCAAAGAACGAAGGCAGCGCTAGCTATACAGAAGAAGCCAACTAGCATTTGACGAACAGAGTACTGGTAGATATAAGGCCCCCATCGGGGCAAAGATAAAGCACCTGTCAGAGCGCTCGCACCAGGTGGCATAACAAGCACCGGAAGCCGACCACCCTTGGCGACGCAACAAAAGACACTAGACATGAAACCAGCTGTTTGAAACAACAAAACAAGAACTAACGCCCTGCCAAACACCCCTACGGCAGCAGTTGACAAAGGATAAGACATAGATTCCTTCTCCCACACCATGACGAGTGCCTGACTACACCGGCTGGACCGCCCAGCAAGCAGCCCCAGTGGCCTCCGCTAAGTCATTGGCTGCACGAACACCAACCAATTCCTCGAAAGCTTGGATTAAGCCTGGCGCTAGTGGGCCTAGTGGCTTGTCGAACAGCGCCAGGTACCTGCGTAGGGAGTCATCACCCAAGGGGCGTTTGTCAGTTTGGATACCTAATTTCCTAGCCAGATGAAGCTGAGCTTTTTCAGTGGCAGACAACTTAGGAATCGCTTTACTAGCGATGCGGCTGCTCCGCCGCTTGTAAGTGATCTTGTCCTTGGCGCGTCGAGGCTCTTTGGCAGGAGGCTCGAGCCTGAGAGGCTCTGGGATTGGGGCTGCAACAGCCCCCAAGAGAGTGCTGCTGTTAGCCTGTGGCGTCGCTTCCGGCCGCGTCTGTTGGGTAGCCACCGGGACTCCCTGCTCCTCCAACATGGGGTCACACCAATGAAGCTCAACGGACAGAGCACGTCTGTTGGGTAGTCATCTGGGTGAGTTGCCACCCTCTGCCTGAAGTCCTGAGAGGGCGCGACGGTTGTGGGTGCAGGCGAGAAGCTCCTGGTAATTGGTGATCTTGTCCGCTCCCTGCGAACATGAGTGCAGCCCTGGGGGCTGAAAGATGTGATAAGTGCATAGAGGGGGGGTGAATAGGCTAATAAAAATTTTATTGCTAAATTAATTGCAACGGGATATAACTCGGAATATCCGATCTAGACAGAAGCTCGGGAACAAGAGATACAATCTAGCAAACTACTCAACAATTCTAGTCTAGTTAAAAGAGAGAATAAGCACAAAGACTAGAAATGAAAGAGCAATTAACGAACGCAAATGTAATGAAAGAGTAGACACAAATTTGTTCCCGGAGTTCAGATCCTTGAGGGGATCCTACGTCTCCGTTGAGGAAGCTCACGAAGAGCCGGGTCTCTTCAAACCCTTTCCTCCCAAACCTCGGTCACACTTGAAGTTTGGTTCCACTATTTGTTTCTTCCCTTTCGGAGGCGAAACCAGCCTTCACAAACGCCTCACGACTTCCCACAAGCGTCGGGAGCTCGTGAGCGACGCCTAGCCGTCTAGGAGTCCTTGAACCTCCAAGAGTAATAAACACGATGTAGAATGATCTTGGAGATTCTCTCTAGTGCTCAAGATGAATGATTTGCTCGTGTTCTAGCACTCAATCACACTTCTAATCCTCACTTACTAGATGATCACTAAGATCAAGGAGGAGGGCTCAAGAATGCTCTAGGATGTGCTCAAGGTGCTCAAGTGTTCAGCAAAAGCAAGTGTGTATATCTCTCAAAAGGAGAGGATGAGGGGGTATTTATAGTTTTGGTTCAAAACCAGCCATTATACCCGCACTCAGCCACGTATCGGAACTTTCGATACCCACATCGAAACTTCCGATGTGTGTAACCTTCCAGACTTGAGCTCGCCCCAACGGTCGAAAACTATATGCATCGGAACTTCCGATCCTAACATCGGACATTTCGATGTTCACAGATAGTCACTCCCAAGAAACTTTTTCAAGTCCAAATCGGAATGTCCGATTCAAGATTAGAACCTCCGATGTCTCCAGAGAGTTCCCAATTTAGAACTTGAACGGATCGGAACTTCCGATTGAATTGAGGGGCGCGGGCTGGCTTGGCCGAAGGAGGGAGGAGGCTGGTTTGGCTGGGATGGTGGGCGGTAGAGGAAGTGGGCCGGGCGAGCGGGCTCAGCCCAAAGGTAAGGAGGGAGTTTCTTTTTTCTTTTTAATTTAAAATAATTCAAGAAATACCAAATAGTTTAAATTAAATATCAAATAGGGTTTAAAAATTCTAGTAAAATTCTCAAAAATATGAATTATTTTGAACTTAGAAAATTTATTTTTAGGATAACTTTGGCTATATTGTTCTTGGATAAAATATTTTTATAACACTAAAAATAGCAAAAGGCATTTAATAATTCTAGAAAATTCACCAAAAAACTCAGAAAATCATAAATAATTAATTAAACCAAATTATGCAAATTTTGGTGTGTTACAAATGTGTACGCAGATCACCCCATGGGTGAGTTAGATATTGAGCGAATTTTTGGCGAGAGTGTTACATATGGTGTTAGAGTAACCCCACTGCACATGTATGTATACGAGTGGGCTCTTAGCGTGTACCCATGTCACAAAGGTTGCACATATGGGTGGTTTTGGTTACCTATTGTGTACATAGTGTGCTACCAAGGGTGTAAACCCTTAAGGGAAGTGAGTGTAGCACCCCGACCTGTTAATACGATGGCACATGTGAAGTTGTGACGATGGGATTAATCTCGTATTGCTTGTCTAAAGTGAGATATAGTAACATATAATGTATGTTGGGTCCAACCGTAACACATTCGGGTTAACCATTTTACACAAAGTAAGGACAAAAGTATAAACGATGTGCTACAAGTGCATGGATCCGCCCCATGGGTGGGCTGGACATTGAGCAAATTTTGAGTTAGGGTGTCATAGGAACTATCCATGTCCGATTCCAACTCCAAAGAAAATACAAGATATGATACAAAATTAGTGATATCCATTCGTATCTACTCTGATTGCACTCTAGATAGGAGGGCGCAACGGCTCTCCCTCATGTACTTGAAACTACAGAGATACCATTATGCACTTAGGTCCTCCCTTCGCTAAAAATCATAACAATGTTGCGTGTTTGCATTTTACTCTGAACGCTTTTTTTTCGAAGGGACGGTGCCCGGTCCGTACGTTGGGCCCCCAAAAGAAAGTCTATGTTGGGCCGGGCCACATACCATAGCACATCTTAATGTGGCAGCCTGACAAAACCCATCACCCACAGCCGGCCTGCCTCCGCTGGTGGATGCTAGTCCGTTCCGTGCCCGTCCCTAGGGGTGAAAACGGGACAGGAAATATCCGCCCGATCCGATACCGAATCCGTTTAAAATCCGTACCGATGTTATCCGTATCCGTATCCGGAAAATCCGGTGTAATATGGGTTAGGATATGGGAAGAGCAATATCCGATCCGTATCCGAAAAATCTCATGTAATATGGATTAGGATATGGGAAGAGCAATATCCGACCCGATATCCGGTAAATATCCGACCCGAATATCCGGATAAAATTAGTTATTCTTCCATTAATTTGGTTCAATATTGGATAGATAGAGTAGTTGTTTGATATTGGCACTAAAAAACACTACTTTGTTATTAAGAGTGAACTTTAACAAATCTATCAACAAACAAATAGAGTGATGACATAATGCTTTTACCTAAATTGATTTGTTCAACTTATTTGATAACCATCTTTTCTATTCAAATTACTGGAATTAGTTGAGTCGCTAAATTGAAGCATAGCAAACAAATCCGAGTAGTCCTCATTATGAGAGAAGTCTATCTTCAGTTTGTCAGAATGTGACAATTCAACACTATTTAATATGTCCAAGAATTTATTCCGTAAGGTTAAGTTTGATGGAAGAGCTCCCCTTGTTCTCTGTTTTCTTTGTCTCGATCTCTCTCCTTGTATCCGACCCATTTGCACCTCTAACTATACTACTTTTTTAACGTTGAAATAATTATGACTTGAAGCTAATGTTGTAAGATTAATGCTTCATTCTTTCTTTTACGTACACAATTATGTATTATACTACTATCCGATTATGATATCCGATCCCGATCCGAATCTCAAATTATCCGCTCCGTATCCGAATCCTGAATAATCCGATTTCGTATCCGTATCCGGGACATCCGTATTCGACTCCGAATCCGGAAAAAAAATATGGGTTAGGATACGGGACAAGCAATATCCGCCCGTATCCGACCCGGTTTCACCCCTACCCGTCCCGAGAGAGAACCGCACGCTGCAACTGCGACGCGTCGGACTCGGACTCGGAGTCGAGTTCAACCCGAACTCCAACTCTCTTCTATTCCTCCTCCTGCTCCGTTTGCTCCCTATAATAAGCCACCCACCCGATCCGGCTTTCCCTTTCTCGCCGCCGTATTTGCCTTCTCTGTTTTCTCCGCTACCCAGCTTCCGAGTATCCACTGCTCGTCCCGCGCGGCGGCTGAGGCGGCGGGTTGCCTCCGTTTTAGTGTGGGATAGGGTTAGGGTTCTGTGTGGGTGGCGTGTTCGAGGGAGGAGGCGGAGATGGAGGAGGTGACGGAGGGGGTCAACAACCTGGCCATGACGGAGCCGCACAAGAAGAATCGGATCCAGGTCTCCAACACCAAGAAGCCGCTATTCTTCTACGTTAACCTCGCCAAGGTGAGGATTTCTTTTTTTTTTTTGCTGTTTTGCTCTTTAGATTTTTGCGGCGTTGCGTGGGTTCTCGAGCCAATAGCGTGTTCGTTTATTTTGACCGATTATTAGCCAAAAAATATATATATATTTTTCCCTTCTGCTGGTGCTTGAATCCGTTCTGGGTTTTGGTCTAAAACCCTAAAAAGGCGCCTTTATTCTATTTAATACTGCGCTATTTGTTTTTTTAAGTTTTTATATAGGATTTGATTTATGTTATCCACTGGAATTTGTGGTTCGCTTCTCTTTATGGTTTATTCAGCTTCGTGGTGATAGTTTGGGCAATAACATGAATCTAATGTTGTTGTGATGATTTGCAGAGGTACATGCAGCTTCATAACGAGGTGGAGCTCTCGGCCCTCGGCATGGGTAAGCTCTTCTGCCCTTTAGGACGATATAAGCTGTTGTTTTGGTATTAATAATTAGTCATTGCTGTTGCGTGGCTGCAATGAAGCCGTTGTGCTCTTGTTAATTGTCTCGATCTTAGAACCGTTTATACGGCTACCTTGTGATTTAGGAGTACATTAGTTTGAGATTTAACCGCAACAGTCATTGATTGTTTGCTATGTCATGTTTGGTGACAGAATTTCCATGTTTGTTTGTTGGCATTCATGTCGATTGTCCCATCTCATGGTTATATGGTAATTCCTTGTGTAAGTTCCTTATGAAAGGCCAGCAGTGGAGTGTGCAATTTCTAATTCTGTAATGTCTAATGAGTAATGACCGTAAACATGACTTCATGAAACTAACAAGACTGGGGCAGTGGTGTACCTTATCTGAATTATCTTACCAATTGACTCTTTCAAGACATTGGCTGTCTTAATTTCACATCTGGGATGCCATATTATTATATTTGTATTAAAGTGCAACTGCCAATTGCCATGGTTATTTTTTAGCAAGTTTGTGTGCGTTGCATTTTCAGCTGTGGTTCCGTTCTGATCTTGTCAAATCAGAATTCTGAGAAATTTATGTGGTCAAAGTTACATTCATGTAACATCATAACACTGATTCGTGACTCAGCTAACCATAACATGTAGCGGTATTGTAGGTCCGGACTGGTATAAGTGGTGAGGTACCGGGGGAGATGAAAACTTCACATGCCTGGGTTTCTGCAAAATGCTTGGAAATTGAGAAAGTTGAACGATTAAACTCTCTTCATATTAGTGGAAATCCATTTTCCCATTATTCATAATGCGGGAGGACATTGTTATGAATCTGGATGGAAAGCCTTTCATATACTTTAGAACGTTCCACTTGCTTGGCCCCTGAGAATATGCACCTGATCAACTTCCTATGTTAAAATCCATTAATGATCTTATCATTTGATGTTTTTAAACTGCTGAATCTCTTGTTTATCCTTTCAGCGATTGCCACTGTGGTGACGGTTGCTGAAATTCTGAAAAATAATGGTCTCGCTGTTGAAAAGAGTAAGATTCCTGTTGCCTGATTTATGTAATTCATCTTTGCTTTGTTTATCTAATCATTCAATCAAAATGGTTTGCAGAGATCATGACATCCACCGTTGATGTCAAAGACGATTCAAGGAGCCGACCTATGCAGAAGGCCAAGGTTAGATTTCTTCCCGATTCCCATGAGTGGTATGATGTAGCAGTGTTTCACAATTAGTAGGACAACGTTTTCTGATTCTTTTACTGCCATCACGGCCAGATTGAAATAGTGCTGGGCAAGACGGAGAACTTTGATGAGCTGATGGCAGCTGCTGCGGAGGAGAGGGAAGCCGCGGCTGCCGCAAAGGGCGAGGAACAAACCTAAATAAACTATTTTAATTTGGCTGTTGTAGTTTACTTTAGTGCCCTGCTGCTAGGCTTTGTGACAATATCTTGGTCAGCAAGAGACAGATACTTGGTGTAATTAAACAAAGAGCTCTGCTTATTTGATTCGTTTGAATGGTAGCTTATGTTTATGGTATGTTGGTCCATTCACTTGATGTGTTACTTTTGATTCCTGGTCTGCCAAGCTTATGCTGATACAGTTGGTGTGGTCAGTTTGGGGCTCACGGCTCATGTCATGTGATCAAATCCCGAAAAATTGTAGTGGAAATATACAAGGGCAGTACTAGCAGCCCTGGTCTGCCAAGCTTATGCTGATACAGTTGGTGTGGTCAGTTTGGGGCTCACGGCTCATGTCATGTGATCAAATCCCGAAAAATTGTAGTGGAAATATACAAGGGCAGTACTAGCAGCCAGACGTCTGATTTTTTTAAAATTTTCGAACGGCCACGCAACATTTTTTTTTAGCGTCTGCAACATTTTTTTCAACGTTTAAAATATTTTTTTCGCTTTTGAAACATTTTTGTCAAAGGAAAATATTGTATGCGTAGAAAAAAATATTACGAGAAAAAATAGACGTCTGAACTGTAGCATTACCGAATATACAATCGTAATGAAAAATGTACACAAATAACGCTACCTGGCATTGCCGCGAAGGACGGTCAAGCTTACGCTTCGGGTCGTCGGTTTCTCTTAAAATCCATGTAAAGTACAGGCGGGCAACCAAATAAGATTAGGTGTTCAGAGGGAACACGACTATCCGAACCAAACAAGTGTAACCAACTGCTTGGTTGCCTGGTTCCATGTGGTTAGACTCGCAAGAGCTAGGGACAGTGTTTGGTTATTCCTTATATCGAGCCAGATCAGTATGATGCACAAAGCACTCAGTCAGGCTCGTGAAAAACGAGCTTCATAACACCGTTTCTTTGGAGCCAGGTTAGAGCGGTGCAGGCTCCCACGGCCAGGCTCCTGCGAGACGGCAACCAAACAGCCTCTAACTAAGTGTATAACAAAACTGCTTCCGCACTAGTCAGAATATTGTTTATGGATTTCATCTCAAAACACAGAACTAACCGAAGAAGCCAAAACTTGATCTAACAGATATCTCAAATATCTTAAATCTATTTTTTTATAGGAGTTGATCGTCCAATTTTCATTTCTTGATAGAAACAAAACTAGGACTAAATCCTCCCCGCCTCTTCAACCAGTTATCTTCTTCAAGGACTCATCCCCCTTTCTTCAAGGGCACATCATCATCTTCAACCAGTATCTTCTTGCAGGCCTCATAGCACATGAACGAGATCCCCGCCGCAGGCATCAGCTTGATGCAGCTCGGTCCAAGACCCTTGTAAAGGCCGCTGATCCCTTCCTTCTCCATTATGCAATAGAGAGCATGGAACACATTCTTGTAGGCCTGCCTCCCGCCTACTGCTCCAACCTGCATTTGCTTGCGAGCCACCTCAAGGGGAAAGGTGGCAGTGCTCGAGATGGCACCCGCAGCTGAACCGATCAGGAGAGTTGCAATATTGCCGATCTCCTCCTGCTTGAATGTCTCCCTGTAGAGCTTCTTCAGGGTGTCGTAGGCGTAGTAATTGGTTGCAGCATATGGCACCACTCCTATCAGACTCGGTGTTAGACCACGGTAAAGCTCTGAGGGGCCTTCCTCTCTTAGAATCTTGACGAAAGCATGGAGGAAGTTGTCATAGACATCTTTCTGCAGAAACAAGTAGAAGTGAGGTGAGGTGCACAAAGAAACATTGCTTCTCCAAGTTGTTGAGAGAGAGTGCTATTCACCTCTATAGTCAATCGAGTCTTGATCAATTCCAAAGGATATGTGCACAAGGTTGAGCTGACTCCAGCAAGCGCTCCAGCAATAAGCGATGGAGGGAGGGGGGTCTTAGGGGACTCGTCAGCCTTTGGAGTCAAGAACTTCTTGGCTGTATCAAAAGCAAATAGCTGCATTTTGGACAAAAAGAGATCAGATAAATTAAGATGCTGCGATGTCTGTAGAGGTGAATCACAGTGTTTGATCACTTGTTAGAAATCCTAGGTCCTTCTAACATTCTGAAATTCATAAGCATAAAAAAAGAAAAGAAATGGGCACAGAATCTCTCCACCAAAGTCAGTGTATCGAGTATCTTTTCAGTCCCATAACAACAACATATTTCTTTTGTAATATAGGACCACAAAATTGAAGATCTGAGAAGCAAATATGCTACTTCATAAGTATATTTTGAAGCCTCTCAATAGTTGCCAAGTGACGTTTCTATAGTAACATCTTATTCATGCTTTGCCGTCTAAAGAGTGCCTCACGAAGCCTATATGACACTTGAATAGAGAGTGAGCGAAAAATATCACAAGAAAAACAAGACCCAAAGTATAAAGAAAGCAAACAGTTGCAATTCAATCGTAGACCGGGGAGTAAGACTAAGCAAAAACCATCTAAACACAAGCTACAGGGTTCATAGTTTGACTTGATAATAGTCTTGACCACTAGATAGTAATATTAGAGCATAAATCCTTGTAGACTATACAGATCATATCAAAGATGAAACATCACTTGTAACTAAATGGACGAAAACATCAACACACCAGTTAAGTGAACCCAAGCTCCTTTCCAGAAAGTGCGTTTGCAAATTGCATATACCTACTTTATTGGTAGCAGCCTGGGTGCTACATCAAATTGACTACAATGTGGCGCTGTCTCATTATTGGTACAACTCTCCTTCCACATGACATTAGCTGCTTCTATTATCGGAATGAAAGTAGTGGTCGGCTATTAGCTAACGTAACTCATCTTGTCCTAAGCATCCACCTACAATGCATCCAACTGAAGTTTTGGAAAACTGCACTATTTGTTCAAAACTGAAGCCCTAGTAAATTGGTTATTCAGCAAAGAATCTCTATTAGCATCTACCAGAAGACAATGGTTGCATCATATGTTACATTTTAGCAACAGGATCTCTTGGACATTGCAAAGTAACATAAACTGAAAGTACTAACTTACCTCAATGGCCTTGCTTGGCGCAACACGGATTACATTGACAAAATTTCCACGGAACAGCCCCGTCCACCCTTCCGTCTTCATGATTGACTGGAACACCTCCGTCATTGAGTCCCCATTGCTCCCAACCATCAGATGAGTCCTAATTGTCTCTAGTGGTGCCACACAAGTCCTCGACACAGCCCCCGCAATAGCTCCACTAACCAGCCGCCTCAAATGTGGGTTCCCAATCTTAACTTTCAGCTTCAGTCCGCGCTTTTTGGTCTTCTTCCTAGCCTTAACATCCACCACCTCCTCCTCGACAGGCTCAGCCACGGTCCCAACAACTTGATACCCGACCGCCGAGGAGACATACTTTATGCAATTATCAGCAAACGGAATCTTGATTTCCTGCTCCCCCGGAGTGGGTAGCACTGCTGGAGCAGCCGTTGATTTGAGTCCAACACTAGCAAACAGCCCACCATGATGGGAGACAGAGCCTTGTAAGCTTAAAGAGAAGCTCCTGTCTTCATGCACATCCCAAGGGAATCGAAGCTCTGGGAGAGGGATAAACCATCCCTGCTTCTTCTCCACGGCCAGCACACCGTTCTTGCTCTTGGCCATCATCGCCGCCATTGGTTAACAAAATGTTTTTGCCGCCTCAATAAGCAGCGCTCAGTGGAGGTGGGCGGCAGCACTGCACTGAAGGTCACAACAAGCAGCATATTACTAGCCACCCATTCCAAAAGTTGGAGACCAAGAATACATCCTACTCTCTCCACTACCAATTAGCAAAATGAAAAGTGGTCAAAATTGCAACTTTTGAAGGACTAATTAATATTTCCACTCCTTGACTATAAGCATGGGGCAGATTCAGTGAAACTAACCTCTCCAGAAATTCCCAGATATTGGAAAAGCAAGAGCTAAAGATTCCTTAAGAGTAAAAACTCTACAAAACAATCAGATATGGAAGAAGTAGGAAAGAATGTAAAGTCCAAAATACGCTTTAAGGACGGAACGGGCAAACGGCGACACCTGGAAAATATTTTAATCAACGTCTCCGCCGACCTCCATCCAAACCAAACGAAGCTATCGCCAAGAAAAATCAGCAAACCCTTCCCCCGCCGGCAACTACGAAGATAATAGCAAACGCAGCGGCGGCGGCGGCGCATTGAGGTAAAGAAGGACCAAATACCTCAAGGTAGCAAACACTCTAGAATCCGATATAGACGGCTGTCTGTTCCTTCCCTCCCCTTCGCCGTCTGCGCGCGGTGGTGGCGAGGCGGGTTGGTGGAGGCCGGAGAGGGGGGGTGGGGGGGCTTCTGCTTCCCCCTCTTCGGTCGTGCTCACAGGGAGGTGCGGGTGCCGCCTTTTGTGAGGGAGAAGCCTAATCCCCTCCCTTTTAGGATTCCGAGGGCTTTTTGGCATCGTATGTTTACGACAATGCCCCTCACCTGTGCACGGCTGAGCAGTGGGCCATTGGCCCAGAGTGGTATGCTAGTGTGGGTATTTTAGTCAATTAGGGAAGGATTCTTAGGGTGCGGTCGGTTCTGGCACGCGATGGTGCTTGGCTTGTGCTTTGGTTGGCGTTGGAGTTTTGCCTGATAGGCAGATTAAAAAAAACTCTCTAGGTGGGCCTGAATCAAAAGCCCATTAACTCATCTAATACTAAAGAATGGGCTGAACACTGTCAGATGGATTAGAATATTCTTACTGTCATGTCGGGAAACATTTCAGCCCAGACTAGGGGTGAAAATGGATCGAATTCGGATGGATAATAGCTTTATCATATTTGTTTTCCTATTTTTCTCAGATGCGAATATGGATATAGATAGTCCGAATACGAATATAAATATAGATATGGATCGACTACGAATCGAATCGGATACGATTACGAATATTTATCGAAACATGATAACCCCTTGTATTGTACATAAAAAATCAATGAAAACACATAACTAGTTGATTTGATCAAAATATTATTAATAATTGAATAAATATAAGCATTTTTATTCACTTAGACAATAGTTAGATACCATATCGCAAACAAAATTACGTAAGACTTAATTCATCACACACAAATAATTAGTTCATCATACATGTAGATCAAAATACAAAAAAAGGTGATCCTTGTTTATAGATACAAATAGAAGCAAACACAAAACACACTAAAAGTTTGATAATACTTAAATAGCATGCTTTTAGAAAAAATATATAACGCTTACATGTAATGACTCAAGATTTGTATTCTATGTTAAATTATGTTTAAAATAATAAATTATGTATTTATGAGTTTTTATACATTTTTAGCTACTTATTTAAAATAATTTTCTATTAAAGACAATAGTGTTTGAATTTCTGAGAAAATTTAAAACTTGTTAAAATCATGAAAATAATTTTTTAAATGGTAGATTATGTCAGAAACTTTCTAAATTTTTTTTGTATTTTTTTAGCTAGTTTACTAATTTTAATAATTGAAACTTGATTTATGGATTAATTAAATTAGAAAACGGTTTTAAAATTTAGAAACCTTTTTGGCCCAAAAATGTAGCATTGGGCCAACCCACATGCATATCCAGATATCCAACCCATTAATATCCAGATTATCCGAATCCATATCCGTATCCGACGGATAATAAGCTACCGAATCCGTATCCGTATCGATTCGATACTATCCAACAAAAATCTGATCCAAAAGAATTCGTATTCGAAAATTATCCGGATTGGTCGGAAACTATCCGATCCGATCCGTTTTCATACCTAATTCAGGCAGCCACATCATTGTTATCTCAAAAACACCATAAAAAATTTGAAATTACGTCTGGGTCTGTTCACCGGTTATTTTGCAAAAAAAAAGTCATCATTTTTGTGAAAAATGCCATCCAAAAAATTCAAAATTACGTCTAGGTATTTTTGCCAGTTATTTTACAAAAAAGACCCCGTAGTTCCGTAGATTTGCGAACGAGTCCTCATTGATTTTTCGTTCTCGCAAAAGGGTCCTCCAGAAAAACCGCAATTGCATCTAGGTCCTTCCACCGGTTATTTGTAAAAATGACCTGTAGTTCCATAGATTCGGGAATAGGTCTTCCACCATTTTTTGGCAAAAAAAGACCCATGGTTACGAAAATTTGCCACATCATTGTTTTTGCGAAAACACCATTCGAAAAATTCAAAATTACGTCTAAGTCTTTTCACCGGTTATTTTGCAAAAAAAACCCGTAGTTCTGTAGATTCATGAACGGGTCCTCCATCGATTTTTCGTTCTTGCAGAAAGGCCCTCGAGAAAAACCAAAATTACGTCTATGTCCTTCCACCAGTTATTTGCAAAAAGGATATGTAATTCTGTAGGTTTGTGAACGGATCATCCACCGTTTTTTGACAAAAAAAGACCACATGGTTACAAAAATTCGCAAATGGCTTCTACCCAGCCTATTTTCTAAAAACCACCTTGAGAAAACCAAAATTACGTTGTTCTTCTAAAAAAACCGGACCAAATTTTGTACGACGTGACGTAGCGCGAGGTTTCTACCTAGTACCTTTAATCAGTCCTAATTAGGGGAAAATGCCGGCCTCCGTGTAATTTGGACGCAGTTTTGGTTTGATTAATGAAGGAGTTCGATATGTCTTAAACCCTCCGCTGATCCTTCAAAAAAATTAGGGGAAATTGCCAACGCACATGAGCAAAGTCATAGGTTGCCAAGTGTCATCGTGCTGTGACAATGGCAAGTGAGGCATGGTTCCGCGTGTCATTGATACATTCAATATCCGTTTGGAAAACAGGAAAAGAAAAGAAAAACCATACGGACAGGAAAAAATGTATGCATCGAATGTCACGAAGAGTCGAATACTGCAGTAAGTGATGATACATGAGTGAATAGAAACAAATGTTCAGATACTTCACAGGAAAAATATAGAAATTTAGGAGAAATTTTCAACCAGAGAGAGAGAGAGAGAGAGAGAGAGAGAGAGAGAGAGATTGACTAGGAATTCTCAAAATGAAAATTTCTATGAGATCTACGCACAAGTTCGCTTTCCTTCGAAACGTGGAGGAAGGAGGATCTTCCTATAGTAAGTTTGAGAGTCATTCTTTTTTAAAAGAGTTACGTAGAAAATATCTAACAGAATCCTAATCGTACAAAAAATTGTTTTTTTAAAAGAGTTATGTAGAAAATATCCTACAGAATCCTAATCGTACAAAAAATTCTTTTATTTTAGCATGACAACAAATCGCCCTTGTAATTAAACTCCATTTCTGCTGCTAAGGCTGGAAAAAAACTCTTCTCCGGGGTTCGTTGGCTCGATTCAAAATTGCTCCAATTGTACTCGTGTATTGATTAAATATTGAACGAGTAAATTTTGAATGAAATTAGTTTTTGCTCTAGCTCGATCCGGCTCGGCTCGTTAGCTCTATTCTAAAAATACTTTCAAATTATAAACAAAATAATATTAAATCAAACTATGTTGAGTAGTGCTTCTATGTTTTCCCTCTCAATACAAGTTGCACAAATTTTGAAACAAGCGAAGAGGTAAATACTCACTATCTGCACTTTATTCATGCTTTAATATTGTGCAACTTTAAAAAAGAAAAGCATAAAAACACCTCTCAACTATGTTAATTTAAAAAAAAAAGAATTTGGTTCTATTTCCACCCCTATCTGCTGCTGACTGATGAGATGAGTTCCCTAAAGAAAACGAGTGATAAGACGAGTGAGGTGAAATAAGTGATAAGTCTGTGTTTGAATGGGGAACGAGGTGGCATGGTAGTCCCACAGGCCACAGCTCGTGTACGCTCGTAAGTCGTAACCGTCTCGTCATCAATCGTGGACGCGTGACATCTTGAACGGTGCAATTTTATGTCATTTATAGCATGGGATCGGATGGATTAATTGGCAGGAATAAGAGTCAAAGTCAACTACCGTCGGTCAAGTCTCGTCCAAAGAAGGAATAAGATGTAGTATTTGTCTAAAATTTAATCCTTAACTATAAAATCAAGTAATCAACCCTCTTTAAGGGCACTTCTAATGCAGAATTTCTATAGTTATATCTAAAACCATCAACATCATTAATAAAATAGTACTAGATACTCCCTCCGTTGGAATTTAGAGAGCATATTAGGTTTCGTTAGGACAAGACTTTGACCAACGATTACTTCATTAATATATTATTTATGCAATACAAAATCATAATTATATATAAGTACTTTTGAATACAAATATGCTAATATCAATTTTGTGTCATAAAAATTATATGCTAATAGAGTAATTGTTGGTCAAAGTCTTGTCCTAACGAAACCTAATACGCCCTCTAAATTCCAACAGAGGGAGTACTACATATTTAACCCTTTGTATCTTAGCACAAATACAGAGAACATTCAATAAATATCATGCAACACATAGATATAACCCTACTCTTCCCAATGCATATTTTTGTTGTCTCTTCCTTTGGTTTGTATGCCAAAACTGTTTCTCATGCAAGAAATAGCTTCCATCTCTCTTTTTTTAATCTTCGCTCCTTATTAGTATTAATTCTATGTGGCATGTTGAAGAAACTGTTGACATAGGAGCATTAGGAGTGCCCTAACCCAGTTCCTTGATTCAGCGAATAAATTAAGAAAAAAAATAGTGCACTTGCCATCCCCTATCATTTCCCTCTTCTTCTCTCCTCTACCTCTTCTTTCTTGTCTCCTCTTGTGCTCGCAAGAGGCAAAACTTCACCTCTGCATCGAAATCACTTGTAGCCTAGTTAGTTTTCGCGGCGATTTTGGCTTTTCCTCATGGGTCCGCAAGCAACTGTGAGGATGATAATTATTGCTATAAGCATTTTAAATCCGCATGGAAAATGGTTATTTTCCAAAGGATTTTGAGTGCCCCATAAGAACAAATGGTTATTTCCTGTCAGTTTTAATATAACCCTAAGAGTAAATAGGTTTTTTTCTATCGGTTTCAACGCAACCGTGGAGATAAATGGGCCAAAACTCCCCTCAAATCCCCTTACATCATTCGTGAATAAATAGCTGGGAGTTTTTTTTGAGTTCCAAACGATGTCATTACCTTATCGTCCAGCGCTAGCTACGTCGAGTTCTACCTAATCCATCCATGTACTAGCTACCGTAGAGTCAGCGTGTGTCCGCTGCGCTTGGCTCGATCGGTTTGAATTTTGAACCCCGGAGACGCGTCATCCCAGAGCCCAGAGGCGTCGCACGGATTATCTCGTCGTCGTCGTGTCAGTAAGCGCGTCGTAGGCATGTGAAGCTAGCGCGCCGGTGGCCGCCACCCTATTCCTCTCGTGGATCGGCGGATGGATGGATCCGTACACGCCGCCACGGGCGAAAGTAGTGTATATTATCCGGTGTTCTGTAGTTAAAAAAATAGTATATATAACATCGGGTCAAAAAAATTGTATTTGTTAGTCTATATACAGTATATGTGAACCCTCTTGATCTAAATCTTGTGACACTGGGAGACAAATAACAAGCAAATGGTAAGAATAATAAGTGTGAGACCCCGGATCAGCTATCCGAAATCTCCTGTGTATTTCCGTACTAGTCCCAGATCAGTAGCTAGTACACACAGTCACAGTGATACTTCATTGCCGAACATAACGAAAATTGTAACATAAATATTCAAGTATGGGCCACATGGCCACTTATTACAATACTCGGTCCAACGACCGGAGACAAAGCAGCGGAAAACGAAAGCAAAAACAAGTGAACGCCAAACGCCACAGGCGACGACCAGAAACACAACTAGTTCTCCTGGCAATCCTCCTCGTACTCCTCCTGGAAGAACTCGCCTTCCTCGGCTGCGTCTTGAAAATTCTCTGATGATGACAATGTTGATGTAGCACGTGAGTACAAAGGTACTCAGCAAGTCGGGGAAAGTATGATCATGTGGGGCTTTCCAAAGGAAACTTAATAGGGTTTATTTGCATAAAGCCACATTTTATTAAACCATACTTAAGTAATAATATTTCACAAAGCATCTTTTCACAATTCTTTTTAACAATTGAATTATTTAATATTGTAGTGAGGTTCTATCCACCATCACTAATATAAAGGCTCTATCCGCCAATTTTTGAAGGAACAAGGTTGATCATGTGACTCCATCCGTCAAATGTAAAACAGGTTTCTTCCACCTGGTTGGCTCTATCCGCCAAACAACATCCGAGAGTTCTAACCACTCCCGAATCCCAAAACAAAACACTTTCCAGTTTTTTTAAAACCAAAATCAAAGTCTACCAATATGAAAGCATTCTTCGCTTTGCCCTTGACCGTAGGCACGGCTATTCGAATAGTTTTAACTCTGCAGAGGTGTACAACTTTACCCACAAGACACGATCATCTCTTGTTGCCTCCGGATTAACACACTTCCTTTGGTGTGCCGGCAGAGAGATCGTGACAAGGCCGTTACAATGTATCTACCTAACTTGACCCACCCGCTGAGGTTTCACCGCTGTTAGGGTTCCATCCGCCCAGTACAGAAGCCTCCTCTTGCGCCGTGTGAGAAAAACAACACTGCCTCTATCCGGCACTCACATTCAACCGAGTGGTGAGTCTAAGCTAGGCTTCTACAAATTAGTTGGCCAGGTCGTACCATTATAGACATGTGGTAGTACGGTTATGCTTAGAATGGACAATCACAAGTGTCGGTCCTTAATTGACTTGGGACGGTACTTGCACAAGACAACTAGTGCTCCATCCGCACCCACCCGACAATCCAATCCGCCCAAGTCCCAAACCATTTTCCTTTTCTTTTTATTTTAGAAAAATAGTACTAAAACCATAATAATAACTTTCAAATCACATTTGAAATCATTCTTTTTGGAATAATCCCACACATGGGTTGTTTTCATCGGAAAAGGTCCTAAGCCATTCTACCGTACTACGTAGCAAAAGATACCATATAAGCATAAGCATGGTATAAACAATGTCCTAGGGTTACAATGGATATGATTAACAATGCCAAGAAGGAATCAACAATTTCGGAATAACTAGTACTTATATTTGACATATTTCATTAAACATAGCCATGCAACTTTGTAAACAATTTAAATCATTTCACAATCATAGGATAAAAATGCGTCAAGGAGACTTGCCTTCTGTCGCGGCGGAGGTGTCGAACTCGGAAAGCTCGGCGGCGGAATCGACGGTCGCGTCGGGATCGTCGACTACACGCAAATCGAGGCAATAAATAAATAAAATCTAAAAATTACAAAAATAATACTGACAGGTAGATCTTGATTTTAGATGAATTTAGAAATTTGAATGGAGTCAAACGGAGTTTGGACGGAGAAGTTATGAGCTTCCGAAGTTTGAAATTTGAAAAAAATTGGAAAACCGAGAATATTCCATGGAATATTCCCTGGTTGACTGGTCCAAATGTTGACTTTAGACTTTGACTTTGACTTGTCTTATCTCTATGGCAATTGGGCCCCACATGTCATAGTCTTGGATGTCATCTTCAAGCTTGGGCTTGCCATGACCATGGAGGGAGAGAGGGAGCTTGAGGGGAGGTGTGAGGGGGCCGGCCGGCGAGGGGTGGCGGCGGGGGTCGACGGGCGCTGGGAGGAGGGCAAGGGCGGCGGCGGCGGGCGGTGGCCGGCTGGCCGGCGGCGAGCACGGGCCCCCATGCGAAAATGACAGAGAGCAACCCCAAAGAACAGAGAGCCCAAAGAAGCTAATAAAACCCGATTTTTTCACCATTTTTGCACGACTCAAACAAAACCATGTCTACTGCAAGGGCAGCTGTGGCTCCCATCCATTAAATTCTTGTGGAGGAGAAACTTGTCGAATTGCTTCTACTTCTTCTTCTTCTTTGAAACGAAAGTCCACTTGCTGTTGACCACCAGACTCTACTCCACATGCTAAGCAACACTTGTCCATTCCTATTTTCGGAAACAGTGCCATTTCTACCTTTAACAAAGTTGTACCATTATCTGCTGGAGACGCTGCAATAACACTTCCACCCCATGCGATGTCCATGGAGAAAAGGCCCTCCTCTCCTATTAAGAAGAAACAATTGCTTAATGCAACTAATTTATGACTCAAGTAACCCAGCAATCACTGGATCAAGGGCCTGTTTGGTTTACTTCAAATAGTTATGATACTTGTCTTACTAAATTTTAGTAGTATTGACTAAATTTGACAAGTATTTGATTTGCTACTAAATTTTGGTAAAGTTTTCTTCCCTTTTGACTCTCTAGTTCATTTTCTTATTAATTTTTGGTTAAAATATTGGTGATCAGATAAGACCAATTTGTCATAAAATGAAATAGCCCCCGAATCCAAAATTCAAATAAATCGGTTGCAAGAGCTAGATTATATAACTAAAGGTGGCGTACAGCTTGGACTAGCCAACGGTTTACTCGCTTCATTTCTAGTTGCCATTATGCCATATATATCCAAATATGTCTGTCCATGTAGTGCTTCTATGCGAAATCAGCATTACTCTAGCCATTTCGTATATTTTTTTAAATATAGTCCCTGACTTTCTCCCCTATCGCCAAAGCATGTGTTCCTATACCGCGGTAAGACGCGAACAACATAGCAACGATGGGCCCGTCGAGCTACCAAGCTACCATTGCCTGGCATGAGTCCAAGTGATCAAATCCATTAATTAATCACACTCACTTAATTAACCGCTTAATTAAATCTCTTACTTAATTAATCACTCAATTAAACAATTGCTAATTGCCGAATAGTGCAGCCTTTGAGTAGCCTTTGCTTTGTAGGTGCCTTCGAGTGGAGAGTGCTTAGCAGCTTTGTTGCCGCGGTGGGCCAGCTGCTGTAGCCGCGGTCGGTCAGATCGTATAGCCGTATAGGTGTAGACTACCTGCTGAGAGCCTATCGAACAACCTTTGCTCGGTAGGTGCGTGCCGAGTTGGGAGTGCTCAGCAGCTTTGCTGCCGCGGTGGGCCAACTACTGTAGCCATGGTCGATCAGGCCGTCCAAGTGTAGACGTGCTGCCGAGTTCCTCGGATGCAATAGGTAACACGTGTTATTTGCCGCAGTCGGGGAGGAGGCTAAATTCGAAAATGATTTTGGAGGGGGGCTATGTTTGAAAAAAAAAAATGTGTGCAAGGGAGCATATATGCCAAGATTTCCTTATATGTATCATCTCAATATAAGTTATACAAATATTGAATCAAGCAATAGAGTAAGTAATCGCTATCTACAATTTATTTATAATTTAATATTTATGTAACTTTTTAAAAAAGTGATATATAGAAGCACATCCCATCTAAAGATAAACCGACAACTTAAGAGAAAGAGAGATGTTCACAAAAACAAACATCCCTCCCTCGAGATTGCACGGAAAGTGGATGAAAAGAAAGGCAGAAGCTGAGCTATACGACTACAAATTGGAACTATTCCATAGAATACATTTTCGTTACGGCTGAGCAAGATATGGCCATCCCTTCTTCGACAACGACGACAAGTGTATCTCACTCATATCAGGAGGATTTTTTTTTATTTGAAGTTCGGCTCATGAGTAATAAAGTGAGATGAACGGTTCATAAATCAAAGCAAATGGAACGGCATTGCAGGTGTCGGCATCCAACTCCGCCGCACATATATATCTACCCCGGATTCTCTCCCTGGATCGCTCTTCCTTGATGCCATAATGACGTCCAAGAATCGTTGGCGTAGTCATGGCGATCATGACCGTGAAATGCCAAATGGAAGGGACGATGGAGTTGCCTTCTCAACCGAGCCGGACCGTACGAGCTTAGTCAGGCTTGTGGAAGCTAGGCTAAGTGGATACAAGAGATATTGTTTGGTTAGTTGTATGATATTGAGCAGGTTAAGTAGAGATGTTGTTTGGTTGGTTGCATTGCATGAGAAGTGGGATGAACAAATTCTAGAAAATCAATAAATTGAAAAACAAAAATTTTAATCTTTTGAAATTTATATGGCAAGTGTGGTCTAGTTTTGTTCGAAAAATTTTCAGGAACGCAAGTGTGGTCTAGTTTTGTTCGAATTTTTTAAAAATTCCTTATGATTGATCATCATCTCAAAATTTTATGGAAGCATTATTGATGTGTTAGCACCATTCAAAAAATTTCAAAAATTTTAACATGATTTTCACCATTTTTTCGTTTAAAATACCCGAGATTTCGCTATTAATCGTCGAAATTCTGCTATTTATAATCAAATTATTGGCATTTTAATTTTCAAAATTTTAGGATTTGAATTTTGTCTTTTGCATTTCATCTGGATTTCATCCGATATTTTCAAATCTATCCGATATTTTGAATTTCGGACGCCGCCGAGATATAGTCCAAAAAATAAATTTTTAACCTTGATTCAACTGCACTAAAAGATAAATGAACGCTAAATCAGTATTATTAGACCTACTCCTTTCGGTCGCAAAAGAATGTTGTTTGGACATCGACACGGTCCCAAAAACCAACTTTGACCACTAATTTCTATTATAATATATTTATAAAACATAATAAAGTTATTCTTTTATGAAGGTTCTTTTCAAAACAAATCAATACGTATCATTTTAGTGTGTCCAATCCAAATATTGGAAAAGATATTTTCCAGATATTTGATTAATGGTGCGATGTTTGTTCTATATTCTACAATTTGCTCATGATACACCAATTGTTTGATTGTTAAATCATAATTCTAATATAGAACAAAGTATAATCCATTGGTGAAGGAGAAACCTGTCTAAAAGACAGTTGTACCACACTAACTGAATTGAAAATATTATGATTATCGTCGAAAGCGATGCTCTCATATTTGGCACTAGAAGAAAGTCATATTATACCTCGAGTCCAGTTGTACTCTCTTAAGATTTAAAGATACTGGCCTGAATCATTTCCATATGGAGACCTACTCATGACTAAGTTTAATGGATGTAATAAACGTGTGATTAAAAAACTTCCTCTGAGTTATACTATGCACATATAAAATCTGAAGTTTATGTTGCGATGAAAATTCAAAAATATTTAGGATCTGGCAGACGACTGGGTTATCTTGAGTTGAAAAAGAATAAGAATAATTAATAATTTTGCTTGCCATAGCATAGAGACTTTCTTAGATCTGAAGATTTCTTATACCCTGCTTGTGCTATAGAAAAGCTCATAGTTAAATCTTCTTACCTAAAAAGTTAGGGAAGAATCACTAAATTTTTTAGAGAAAATTCAAGATGATATATGTGGATCCATTCATACCATGTTGGGCTCTTTTAAGATATTTTATGGTACTGATAGATGCTTCCAATAGATGGTCATATGTATGTCTCTTACCTAAAAGGAACCATGCTTTTGCTAAATTAATAAGAGACTCATTTCCATTAGAAAGGATCGAGTTTATTTGAATGGATAATGCTAGCGAGTTAACCCCAAAAGCATTTAATGATTATTATATGGCTCTGGGTATTAATATAGGGCATATAGTACCTCATGTCCACAATCAAAATGGCATTGCATAGTCATTAATTAAAAAAATAAAACTTATTGCCTAGCCACTTTTGCAGAATAGAAGGCTATCCTCTAGCTGTTGGGGCCACGCAGTGCTGCACACTGCAGTATTAATTCAACTCAAACCAACTGCAAATCATGAAATTTTTCATTGCAGATAGTGCGTGAAAAAAAATAAGTATTTTCCATCTGCGGAAATTTGTCTGTGCTACGCATATGCCAATGTCTCCACCATAGCGTACTACCATGGGTCCTTACCGAAAGTTGGGGATCTATGTAGTTAATGAATCTTCATCAATTATTTAAACACCTAGAGCCTACCATATGGAATATCTACACAGCTCAGTATGCTGATTGTACTAAGAACATTTTTTAGGCATTAGGGAAAGATAAGTACTTGTAACATCCCAAAAAGTGGCTTAAAATAAAATGTGCATTTCAAAATTTTGTTGAGCTAAAATTATAAATTTATAAATTTTACTCCTGAATTTGGAATTTATTCAAAAAGAAAATCAATTAGTAAATGGTAAAAAGGTAAAAAGTAGAAGAGTAAAAGTAAAATGGTATCAAAACCTTACACTAAAGTAAATTTGACCTGGTAGCAACTTTTACTAAAGTCAAAAAAATAAAAGTGAATGCATTAATAAAAGGTAAGGATTTAAAAACAATAGCATTCTCTTGTCATTTCAATCTTGTCACATTTATTTAAAAAAATGCATGTCTTCTAAAGATAACAATTTTACCACACCTTCTTAACTCAAATATCTACCTTTGGTAAAAATATAAAAAATTAATATCTAGTTTTACTCCTCATAAAAATTAAATAAGTGAAATTGTGAAAATCTGAGAAATTCACTAAAAGATTTTCTGCAACTTAATTATTCATCAAACAAGTTTCATATTTTTACTGTAGATCATAAATACCATTTTAGACGCGATATAAATTTATCAAAAATTAATAATGCATTTTAACCCTTCAAATAAATCATTTTTCGAAACTGCAAATTTTAGAGACCCCACTTGTCCAAATTTTATAAAATAAAATACCAAATATTTTGACTTGAACATTTTACAGCATGAAGGAAGGTAACTTGGTAAGAACATTAAATTAAAAGTTTCAAAAATGTTTGAGTTGTTTTGTCCTGCGAATTAATTGGATGTTCCTGCTTTCACTTCCATGTGCCCAAACCAGTCACCTTCTTCCTTGGCTGGATCGCTCCTGGCTGCTATAAAGACCACCAAGGCATCATAATGATTTTTAGCTTTCTCCATACATTCTACAACTCCCTACTTGTCTTGGCTATAAATCCATCCACAACCATTATGAGCTTCCTTATTTAGCTTCCAACCATTTCCATTTCTTCAAACCTCATCACAAGTATCCTCTACATTCCCTTCATCATCTCCATTCAAACCTTCGTCCGTTCTTGCATGGTTGCCTCACCGCCAAGCTTGCGGAGCGCGTGGAAGCGCTGAGAGCACGGGTGGAACCGCAAGCACGCCCTCGTGTGGTCTGTTCCAGTGAGCCGCACCCGAATTTTCCTACTCCTAGTCCTAGCTAGCTTCCCCTTGTCCTTTCAGATGCATGGCTCATTGCATCATTGCATGCAGTTCAAGTTGGCCGTCCGGAGAACTTTCGAGCCTGCCTTCTTCTACCTCCGGCCGCGCGACGTCAACTCGCCCGGCTTCCCTCCGTGTGAGTCCTCTCCGGTGAGACCTAGGAGCTCATTTCATACCTCTTTGTATTCGGCTTAGCTCCTAATAGCGTCACGACAAAACGCAGCAGGAACCTCCGCCGAGCTCCCTTACGGCCGGGCTACGCCCTGCATTCTGAGAAGAAGGTGAGTGAGGTAACCTCAAGTTTTTGTGCATGCACTCAAATCGCAAGGAACACCGTAGCCCAGTGGAAGGAGCCATCTTCTCTAGTCCTTAGGTCCTGGGATTGAGTCCCACTCCCGCGCAAACTGTTGCCTTTTTCCTCCATTTTCTAGTTACCTTTTCTATGTTACCTCAACTGGAGTAATTACCCATTTAGCCACAGGCAACAACGTAGCTCATTGGTAAGTGCACTGCACCCTAATCAATAGGTCCTAAGTTCGATTCCTAGTTCAGCCAAATATTTTTTTTTTCATTTTTGCTCCTTTTTAATTCATCCTTCCATATCTTTTGCTAGGATTATCCAAATAATGCAAAATAAATTTCTAAATTCATATTTTGATCTCTAGTTTCTGTCTTATATTGGTTTTGCTATATATTAGGCACCCTCTTGTACAGAGAGAATCAATCTAATAAAGAGAGAGAACATTGCTCCATACTTTTGTGTGTGTTTCTCCTTTTGTTCGTACGTTCCTGTTGGCGTGCTGTTGATTGGTGCAGGTGAACGACATGTTTTACAACATTCTCAATCTATAAATCAAATATACAAACTCTTAGAGTGCATGGGATCTCTACATGCATGGTGCGCCCGCCACCACTTTAGCGAAATACGTCATGCCACTTTTATCAGAACTTTTGCAAATAAGCCCTCTTGGTTATGCAAATTCGCATCTAGATTCAAACCAAACCCTTTTGCAAAAACAATCCTCGTGGTTTCGAAAAATTGCATCTAGACTCGGACAATGCCCTTTTGCAAAAAGACCATGTGGTTCCAGAAAATTGCATCCCTATTTCCCAAAAAATTACTGGTATCTTCTTCTCACCTATAAATTCCCTGATAACTTCTTCTCATTCCTCGTTTCTGTGAAAAGACCCTCGTGAATTCTAAAATCGTTGTTATTTCGGTTCTTAGATTTTTTTAATGTTTTATCAAACGAAAAATGACATCCACCATCAATATGTTTCTTACCATAGGACCACTCTATCAAAATTTACCTAGCATTGTGTTGCACTGTTCTACCTAGTATTCTTTATCTAGGACGAAAAAGTTTCACGTCAATAATACCGACCACTTCATAATATTTACTCTCTAAAAACCGAAGGAAAACCCGACCAGGGGCGCTGCCATGTCACGTATTTTGTGAAAAGGCCCTTCATGAAATTCAAATTTGCGACGAGATCCTCCCATCCGCTCTTTTGCAAAAATAACCACGTGGTTCCACAAATTCGCACCAGAGTCCAGACCGAGTTTGCAAATAAATCCTCATGGTTCAAGAAAATTATGTCCGGGCCTACCCCTTTTGCAAAAAGACCCCATGGTTCCCGAATATTGCATCCCCGCTTTTGCAAACAAAAAAAACACCGATATGCGAAAAAGGTTTTCTTTAGATTTTTTCCCAACATTTTGCCTTTGCAAAAAAGACCTGTTGTTTCGGGAAATTGCATCCCCATTCTTGCAAAAAAGCTCATACATTTCTTGATACATTCTTCTCATTCGTCGTTTCTGCGAAGAGGCACCCCGCGAATTCTAAAGACTTGATAATTTCGGTTTTCCTTACATTTTTAGATGTTTCACCAAACAAAAAATAGCATCCTTTAAAGTTAATCTTATCATTTGAGCACTATATCAAAATTTATTCGACGCATCATAATAGGCGAATCTACTCATCAAACTCACGGTAAATGAGCATCACCACCGACATCCAACCAGCGGCACTCTACTCCACGACCAGATAGAAGAGCCTTTTCATCGGTCTCCATTCTGCCGTGCCGATTGGCCAACCCAACGCGACCGGCAGCGACGGACCAACACCGTAAAACACACGACTTCGCTCGTAGTTTTGCGCGTTTTGCCCACCTCCTCTCGTGAGTCGAGAGCATTCCCAGGGAATAGGCAAGTAGGTAACCTCACCTCTCCGCCCCCACCGCGCCACGCCGCAGCACCAACCCCAACCGTCGTCGGCCACAATTAATCCCATACCACCACCGCGTCCCCCGCAATCGATCCCGCGACGCGATTGCGCCACCGCCTCGCCGGAGCAGGAGGAGCAGGAGGAGGAGGTGAGGATGATGGAGACGAAGCCTCCGTCGCCGGGGTCCTCCGCGGCGTCGGCGGCGGCCCAACACCACCGGCGGTGGGCGGCGCCGCTGCTCGCGTCTGTGCTGCTCTCCTCGCTCCTCATCTCCGCCTCCCTCTTCTTCTCCTCCTCCCGCGCGCTGCTCCTTTCCTTCTCGCCGCTCCCCTCCGCGGCCTCCGTCGAGCCGCTCTTCGTCGAGGCCAAGCTACGCCAGCAGCGGATGCGGCCCGACCTTGCCCGCCCGCATCGGGCCGTGCCCAGGATCGCCTACCTCATCTCCGGCTCCGCCGGCGACGGCGCCGCGCTGCGCCGGACGCTCAGGGCGCTCTACCACCCGGCCAACCTGTACGTGGTTCACCTCGACCTGGAGGCGCCGGCCGCCGAGCGCTCCGAGCTCGCCGCCGCCATGCGCGCCGACCCCGTCTACTCTCGGTTCCGGAACGTCAAGGTGGTTACCCGCGCCAACCTGGTTACCTACCGGGGACCGACCATGGTGGCCAACACGCTGCACGCGGCGGCCATCCTGCTGCGCGAAGGCGGCGACTGGGATTGGTTCATCAACCTCTCCGCCTCCGACTACCCCCTCGTCACCCAGGACGGTAAGCACAGATGCTATCTGCTACACCCAAATTCCGCGATTGGATCGCACAAACACACGATCTCCGATCCAAATTTCGCGTTTCCGTGGTCGCAAAGGCGCGATCTTTGTCCAGCGCAGTGTAGATTGGGTTGAAATCGTTTCGAGATTGGGGCCCTGGAGGCTCCTGGGATTGGAAATTTCAAATTGGGGTTGGTGGTTGCGTGGAAGGCTTGGGGGGAGAAGATGCGAGCTTTATACTCTTGCAGTTGCCAATTGGGGTATGCACTTGCAGTGATATTTACTAGTGTTTAGGTTAATTTATGCCAAGTTTCTTCCACTGGCCTGGGAATTCGGTAAGATTTGATTACTTTTTCCTCGTTCTAGGTGGTATCTGGGGAAACCAAATCTTGGGGCGTGTTCTTTCTTTAAATGGAGACTTCCGCTGCTCTGCTCCCCTGAGGCCGTTGCCTTTCCTGTTTCGATCTACTCCTATGTTGTGTTGTACTACTTGTTTGTCGAGATAAATCGGGTTGTGCCAAATTCGGCATCTGCCCCGTGCCCACATTTCTCTCTTCTGTGGTGGTGGCCTTGCAGCTGCGCCTACTAGGATTATGATTAGGATTTGTCTTGGAGTAAGCGGATTTGTTAAGCACTTGGGATTAAAGTGGCTCTCTCTGTATCTGACTTCTCTTGCCTTCTATGCAGATCTGTTGTACGTTCTCTCTGACTTGCCAAGGCAGCTTAACTTCATTGAGCATACCAGTGACATCGGATGGAAGGAGTAAGTATCAAATATTGCTCTGAAAGAGTTGTCATTTGTTCCTGCAAGTTGGGCAGTGCCTAAATGTATCTGTGTGTGTAGGTATCAGAGGGCAAAGCCTGTGATCATCGACCCTGGGCTATACAGCCTTCAGAAGTCCGATGTTTTCTGGATTACAGAGAAACGGAGTGTCCCTACCGCATTCAAGCTCTTCACTGGTAAATGCTTCCTCTTCCCTAATGCTATGATACGAGCCATCTCTTGTTATTAGTTTTTCTTCATTTGCACCACCTCGTGTATTCCCAATTTCAGTTGCTAATTACCGTGTGCATTCACAAAATCATGTGTTTATCATTAGTTACTTGTTTTCCTGGAATCATGTTCTACTCAGTATTCATAGCTTGCCCTGTTGGTCTTTGTTGACTATGCTTGAGACATACAAAAGGAACACTTATAATTTTTTTCCTGTTGGTCTTTGTTGAGTACGCTTGAGACATACAAAAGGAACACTTATAATTTTTTTTCCTGACCTCTTTGTGTTAAGGCTTACTTTTTTTGTTGAGCATTAGTCATGATATTAATACTTTTATGAACAGATTATCTTGAGTTTTACTAATTCGCTGATGATACATTTAGTGCGAAATTGAAAAATTAGTACTACTAGTGTAATGTTCAATTAATGCCACTTAGATGTAGGACTATGGTCTTCAACTGTTAATATGGAGTGCACTACTAATCACTATTTCCTACTATTTCTTGGGACTCACATGTTAATGAATATTCTTTATGAATGGTTACTGCATCACCAGAATCTCTTGTTATCAAGTGTCAACAAATAATTACTCCCTCCCTTTAGGTATATTTGTCCATGGCCTTGGGACTCGGGAGTATCCGTTTCAATATATTTATCCATTGAGGGAATCTAAAGTGTAGTTATTGCAAATTTTCCTCTGTCTACCCCTAACTAAATGCTTTCAAAGATGTTACTCCCTCCATTTTTATTTTTATAAGGCGCAATTTGTATTGGTGCGGTCTTCACAGTTGAACTTTGACCGTTAATTTCTTTTACAATACTTTATTCATAGCTACAAAATCATAACCATAGGAAAGCGCTTTCAAATACAAATCTAACGGTATCACTTTTGTGCCATATTATCTATATACTGTTAGACTAATTGTTGGTCAAACTTTACAAACTTAGAATCTCGAAATGTGTAGACGCCTTATAAAAATCAACAGAGGGGGTAACTGGTTGTGATATGTCATTTAATAAGGGTATGTATGGTCATTAGTTATTAAAGTATTTTTTAGATTTAATGCTTCTTTGATCTATGCGCATGGTGGGCTGTTGACAAATATAGCGAAACAGGGGGAGAGTAATTAGTTAGAAAACAGATGGTACAACGCACTGTGTAGCATATATCCAGAAAAGGAAAATAACTTTTGTAGCAGACTAGCATTTCAAATGGCACTGGATAGCTTCATTGTAGTTCTCTAAGCACACAATGACTGGGTTGCTTGTGAATTTGTATTAGACACCAAATCTGCTTTAAAGAAACCAAGAAAAATATTTACAGTATCAAGTCCAATATAATCTTTATGTTTTTGCTCCACTGGTATCTTCGAAATGAAATACTGTTTCTTTACAGAGAGAGACCAACTTTGCTTCAGGGATGATACAAGTGATAGTTATTTCTTTCCAATTCAGCAATTAGCAGCATGAACCAATTGATCATTTCAGAACATTTACTCTTTTAGTCAGTAATCAAATGGCTATGTCTACATCTGTGCAAATAGAAGTTGTCTATACATTTAGTCATTTACACATCCTTTCTCTGCATTTGTTTTATCCTTTCTTGTGAAATTCTCAAGTCGTAGGTATCAAAATCGAATACTGCACTTGGGCTTGCTTCCTCTTGTTAGATAGATGGTAAATTTCATTGATTCCTTGCGTGATTGAAAATTACACTCTTTTAATGGTGAGGTACACGGAAAAATTCTTTTACAGAGGATAGTTTGCACTTTTCATTATTATTTCTGAACGACTAGCAGAGGATCTTTGTAAGATTAAGCATCACTCAGAAATTATGCACAGTTGGTTGGTTGCTACTTGCTAGCCCTGCCAACCATCACCTTGGGTAGTTGTAGGTTTGCATTGGTGAAACTGACCTCTGGCTTTTCTTCATCTAAAATCCTTAGTACTAGTATCTCTAGTCTCCCATTTTGCAAGTCATAGTTTACAAGTGACTAAGATTGTGTTTGGCTGTACCATAGTTTATGCTTAAGTAAACTATTGCATTATGTTGCACATGACAACGAGGCGGCCGGTATGTCTGATACTTGCTATTCCTGAAATTATCAAGATATCATTGTTTGTAGTGTTGTTGGAAAAATCAGTGTCTACTTGCTTCTTCGATCCTTATAAGAGCTACTTCGGACCTAAGATTATAGCTAATTGAAGTATCTCAGTGTTATACTAGTAATGTTTGCTTCTCTCTTTTTCTGATGCCACAACCAAGAATCATGCTCTGGAATATGGTTCTGGAGAAGGGGTTGCATTGAGCATATTTATATATAATTTAGTCATTTCTGATCCAATTTCATTGTCTTGCATGTAATATTCATATTTTTTTTCCCCACTTTGCACTTGCGGAATATGAACACATGCCTTTCTGTATGTATCATGTTTCAGGCTCAGCATGGATGATGCTTACTCATCAATTTGTTGAATACTGCATATGGGGGTGGGACAATCTTCCTAGGACAGTCCTGATGTATTATGCCAATTTTCTTTCTTCACCAGAGGGTTACTTCCACACAGTCATCTGCAATGTCCCAGAGTTTCATAACACCACAGTTAACCATGATCTACATTTCATTTCTTGGGACAACCCACCAAAGCAACATCCTCATTACCTCACCCTCGATGACTTTGACGGCATGGTTAACAGCAATGCTCCCTTTGCAAGGAAATTTGGAAGAGATGATCCCGTGTTAGACAAGATTGATCAGGAACTATTGGGCCGTCAACCTGATGGATTTGTACCTGGTAGATGGACGGATCAGTTGAATACAACAGTGAAAGGAAGACTCTTTACTGTCGAGCGTGTACAAGATCTCCGTCCAGGGCCTGGTGCAGACAGGCTAAAGAAACTCGTCACAGGCTTGCTAACCCAGGAAGGCTTTGATAACAAGCATTGCTTATGAAACTCCCAGTAAGATGATTCTGGGGTAGGTTACACGATCAAAATTCGAGGGCGTTGAGCCATTAGCTGAAGAAGCAGCACATAGCGTCAAATCCTCATGGATGGAATGGTCAGATAGGTGCTCTTATAGACAACCGCTTGAGTTGAGTTACCGTACAGCAGGAAGCCACGGCCGTAACAGGAGGAGATTATACAGCACTAATAGCTCATTAGATTATGTTAGAGGATTATATCCGCTCAACCATTAATAATCTTGGAATTTTCGGTTTCTCTGTGCTGTGGGTTGTCCATTCTTCGTCAGAAACCACGGCACCTGATCTATTTACCAACCAGTAGCGTGCAAAATTTCGTTGTATTAACTTGTGGATTCTTCTGGGCAAACTGGTACATTATTGGATACATGTATTCTTTTATTTCTTCTCCTTGTCCACTGCTGAGTATAGCAAGTTGTTTGCACCGTTTTCCTGCCCCTCTTCGGACTTTTTGTTAAAAAATAGATGTAATAGTAAATGCAGTTAGAGGTCTGATGCTTGCATTGTTGTCTGGATCGTTTAAACTTGGTGTCAATTATCATACCTGACTTGACTAAATAGTATCAAAATGGTGGAGTGCTAATCTAGATGTGCAGCCTTTTTCCCCATCATTTGTTTTGTGTTTCTGGTTTGGTTAGACATATCTGATATGGTGTATACAGCATTGCACACAATCATGTTTAGTGTTATTTGGAAGTTAAACTATGGTGTTTGGTGTGTACTTGTTTGGGTATATAGCAGCAATGTCATTTCAGGTATGATGCGGTGTCCTTTGTAAATTGTAATGGTACTTTACAACTATTTGTATTGTAGTTTTAGTAAATATTAAATATATATATTGAATTTATAATATTACAAGAACACTGTACAATACTATAGAGTTTATGATGTGAAACTATACTTCTATTAAAAATTTTCAGTTTCGCCGTGATGTCGAGAGCCGGCCGGAACAGGGTGTAGTCCTCCCGCGCGAGCATGCCGACCACCACGTCTCCTTCCTTGTGCTCCGCGCTCGCCGACGCCACCACCTCGCCCGCTCCGTACGGCGCAATCCTCTTGATAAAGATAAGCCGAAAATTCGGTAGGTGCTGGATTTACAGGACTTGATATATACGGTACAGAAAACTCCGCACAGTTTGGCTTGCGGGGTAGAAGACAGAGACGGGCGGCTCGTCGGTGGTTTACCTCGCCGGGTACGATGCCGTCGACGGCGAGGTGGGACGCGCTGCAGCTTCTTCATGCGGTTGAGCTGGTAGGGGTCGACGGACAAGTACAGGTTCCTGACCAGGACCTCGCCGGACTCCGGCGTCCATCTCACTGGCGCTTCGGCTTCACCTCGAAGCCGGCTCCCGACGGGAGCCCCACGACGCGGTGCCTGATGGCGACGTGTACCGGCTTTCGACCTCCATCGATGGCCCAACAGACAGGGTTCCAAATTTCGGTCCGAAATCCGAAATCTCGGCCGAGATTTCGGATTTCGGACCCCTCCGAAATTCAAAATCCGGTCCGGTAAAAAAATTTGAAAAAAATCGAAATGCTACTGATGTAAATGAAATCTCGTAGAAATCGCTTGTTTAGTAGAAATCTCGTGATTTCGGCGAAATTTCAAATTTTTGCCGGATTTTTATTTGTTTTGGGCGGATATGATTGGATTTAGGTTGAAGATCATCTACAAAAATTTCAGATTTTTTGGCGTGTTTTGACCATTTTTTGGTCATTGAAATTTTACCGAAATCTCGGATATTTCGTAGAAATCTCGAATTTCGTAAAATCTCGGATTTCCCGGTAGAATTTGAACCGGATTTGAAATTTGAATTTTATATTTCGAACGGATTTTATTTGAATTTCCGAAATCTCGCCGAGATTTCAGATTTCGGGCATGTCCGAGATTTAGCTCAAAACGAAATTTGTATCCTTGCCAACAGATCGGCATGAACAATGTGCGGATGGATTGTACTCTACAGACTAGACAATGACCGGATTTGTCGGGAGATAGTATATGTAATTATGGAATTATGGATGCCAGTGACAAGGAAAGGGGGCAGAGCTTTAGGTTAGATGCCGTGGAGGGGTTTAGGCAGAGATGCTCTTCTAAAAGCAATTCGGACGTACTCCCAAGATAGGACATTGCCTACCCTCGACGGAATTTGATACACAGATTCTGTCACTGTCGCTGACCGGGGACGGACCCAAGGGGGCCTAAGGTGGGGCCTTTCTCGCTGTATTATAAACTGATATGATCGTCATATTTCATGTTGTTTATTGTAATTTAATATTAAAGTATGCTAGCTTGTTTTCTCTAGCTGTCCTAAAATTTTTAAGTAGCACTTAAGCTGTTTGATGAAATGTCGATGAACATAATTAATATTTATAGTACATTTGTTAGGCTAACCACTTGAATATAGTAAAACAAATTATGGCGTCAGCTCAAGAGATGAGGCGTGTATGAAAGATATAAAGGTGCGCAAGATTGCGAGGGATTTGCCACCGGTTGATTGTCGGTCTTTGCATTTAGTGTGACACAATTTATATAATTTTAGCTAGATCAATTTACCCGAGGTTAGTACTAGTTCTTTGCCGACTACTAACTTATGCCCTATTTGGGGGAGCTGTGCTTCAGTTTTGGGCCTAAAGCTCCCCCCAAACAGCCCAGTTGCTTTGCACAGCTAAACCACAGCTGAAAACGTGTGGATTGGCTGGATTCATCCGTGCGTCTGGTCCCAGTTTCAATCGTGGTAGAAAATTTCGCAGCAAAAATGCAGTAACTCGTTTTGTCCCCCTAATTTGGTCGTGGGAGACTGTTAACATTAGATCAGAGGAAAAGCCAGGTTTTGCCAGGAAAAAAACTCCAGAATTTCTAGGTTACTTTGGGGCAGAGAGAGAGAGAGAGAGAGAGAGAGAGAGGGGGGGATGGATTCGATGCCAGTAGTTTTTCTATGCTCTTTTGTGGTAGGGTCAATGGAAAATTTCTAGCAAAATTACAACTCCGTGTTCGGATCTCTATCCTACCAGCTTAAACTTATATTTAGAGCTATAGGGGAAGGATATCCAAGTATTTTTAAAGCAAAGGACAGGAATTGAAACGGTAACCGGAAAGAAGAAACACTTCCAAACACAAACTTCGCCCTGTTCCTGATCATACTATATATGCCCAAGTGCATCGATGGATCCAACGGTATAGCCTGTGGGAATTAAAAGTTTAAAACATGCAGAATCATCCGGTTGGGAGAATTAATTAGCAACTTGAATGCAAATGGTTAAAATGTAATTTTGGATTTGAGCCCCATACTGCTATGTGCTTTATCTTTTTTAGCAAAGGATAACATGATCTCTATTCCGGTAATCCAGTTTGCTTGCTGTTCACTTGCTATAGTTCATCAGACATTTTATTCTGTGCGTATCTTGGAAAAAATATAAACAACTCATCTAATAGTTAGAGCAAAAAATCAATTGTTTTGACATATTTTATGTATTTTGTTAGAATGTTAAGCATGGAGTTAAAATTTATTTTTAATTGTATATTTATTTTGTACTTTTTGAAATGCCCTAGGATATTAATTAAATAAATAACAGTATCGTTAGACCCGCAGGCGAGGTATCAATCACCGAGATGCCAAACCTGTTGGGGTCGGGTCATCAATTCTTGCTAGATCAGGTTCATCACTCGGCGATCCTAATTTACCTATTTGGATTGTGGGTATCGTAGCGAATTAGAGTGAATAGTAGAGGCACCATTTAGTAGCTCGGTAAAAGGGGCCAATGAGGTAACTTGGTAACTTTGATCAAGCAACCAAGCCATCACAACCAACCAGCCAGCCAAGCACAGGAGGTTCACTTCCCCTTGAGCAGCACACCCACCGAAGCAAGGAAGAGGCTATGCCTCATTTACGGCTGGGCATTCAAGGCAGCGGCACATCCCTTCTTTTTCACCAGCCGAGAGCAACCAAGGCATAAAGCACAGCCATTTCCATCAGTCCAGCCGAGAGCAGTAGCAACTAAGAGCTAGCCCCAAAACCAAAAGCAAATCAAGAGAAGTTGATAGCAACGAAAAACCAAAACCGAGAGCAAGCAAGAAGAAGGAGCCCCAACAACTGGAGCAAGGAGGAGCCCCTAAGCCAGGAGGAGTTCCAGCCGACTAAGAAGAAGGGATCCCCAAGCCGAAGCGCACCAAGAAGTCAGAAGATCAGTAGGAGGGAATCTCAAGCAAGGAGACTGAAGGGGATTCATCTCCTTCCTCTTCATCGATCGAATAGCACCAACACACCCCCAAAACCAGCAAACCAGGTGCACAAACGTACTTGTAACGCCATTAGCAGTAGCACTAATAGCATTGTAGGTTTGCTTGGAATGGTTATATAGGGTGGTTAGTTGCTAGATCGGGGTAGCCTCAGCAGGGGAAGCCCTAGTCAGTTGCTGAGCTCGACCCCAGGACGTCTAATGCCTCCTTGACAATAGGAACCACGGGTCTCACCGCTAAGCTGTCCAACCTAGAGCCCAATCACGATCAACTAATTTCTTGAAAAAAATCAAAAGCACGAACTAAAACGAAAATCTTGCAACCAATCAATAGAACACCATGAGAGTAGAGTTTGGCCATTAAGAGGGAGAGAAGAGAAATTAGAGAGAGGGAGGAGAGGAGGCTATAGAGGGCGGCATTGGGACCAACTGGCAGTAGGGAGAAGGTCGGCGGGTTGGGGGAGTAGGGCCAGAGGAGAGAAGGAAGGGAGAGGAGAAGGGAGAAGAGGAGGAACCAAGAGGCCTGAGGAAGTAGAGTTGGCCAGTAGAGAGGAGGAGGCGACCTGAGTAGGGAAGACCGGTGGTAAGGGGAGAGGGGCCGGAGTAGGACCGACAGAAGAAGCTGTAGAGGGTGACAATGGCAGCCGGGCTAGGGCCGACCGGCGGGAGGAGCCGCTGGAAGGGGGGATCGAGTAGCATCGAAGGAGAGGAAGAGAGGGAGGAGTGGCCAGAGAGGAGGCCGGCAATAGAGGAAAGAGGAGAGAACCGGCGAGGGGAGTAGCGGTTAGGCCGGTGGCCTGCAGTGTGAGGGGGAGCTGAAGGGAATCGGCAGGAAGGAGGAGAAACCGAGGTTGAAGAAGGACCGAGAGGAGGAGGCAAAGGGTGTCGGCCAGAGCAAGAGAAGGGGAGGAGGAAAAAGGAAAAAAAGAGAAGAAGGGGACGAGAGAAAAGAAAAAGAAAAGAAGGGGAAAAGTTAGGAAAAATTTTCTTACGTGTGAACCGTGTAGGCTAAATCACTGTATATTATTTATAGGAAAAGTTTTAACTAATTTTTACAAGCCACGGTTAGTGCAATAATTGCAATTATTGTACTAATTAAGTTTTTGTGGCTATCATTATTAAAATATTGAATTTTGGGGTCAATTAGCGGATTTTAGTTAAGGGTGTGTTGCTCGTGAAAAATTTGGGCACCATAAGGCTGTTATGGATTAAATTCTGTAGATTTAATACTCTATAATTATCAGGTCTAGAACCGAATCAGTCAGACCACCCACCGTGTTTTCGAGCGAGATCATACCTACAAATATTATTCCAGGCAAGCTTTCCTTTGACCAATTTTCAATAAATGTCTTTAAAATTAATTTCAGTATATTTATCTGTATCATTCATGCATCAAAAACTCTATATGTTAATTGGAAATATTAAATTGGAAATCGGTTGAATTATGTGTTGATTTATGGAATTGAGAAGGTGATGGTTGCATTTAATTGAGAAAGTGATATGCGAATTGAAATGGGAATATGATAATTGTTGGTACTGAAGACTTAATGGTTGGTTGTGGCGTAAATTATTATGGTGGGTAGAGGACGCCGATGAGAATGTTATGGGCCGGTGGGGTCTTCTACGTAGGCTATAATATAAGGATAAATAACTAATACTGATGTATTGAGCCATATTTCCTGTATCAACCATAGTGTATGAAAATCGGTCAGAAAATGTTGTCCTATGAAAGTATTATGATCTTCACATGGTGATTATGTGTAATTAAGACGCTAAATCTGGGTATGCCGGAAAGCTCAAAGAGACAGCGACAGATGGGAACCCAGCCATGTGACTGAGTTTGTCCATATTGGCGATATATGTGAAGCCAGAGTAGTACTGCCACCATATGGTGGAGTACAACTGTTAGCTGCGAGTTTGGTAGGATATCTTTGGGAGGATCCCCCACTCAAGTAATAGGGTTGGAGATCACAATTACTGAATTGGTGATAAGCGTTCTGGAGCCTCTCTTATGAGGTCACTATGGGTAAAGTGATTCAAACCTGCGCAGGTCTGAAATTATGAATTCATGCCTGTCTCCTGGATTAGAGGCTACAAAAGCTAAATATGCCTCATATACGCGTGTTAGTAGTATTTTTAAACTAAAATATCCAACCCTTAATGAAAATAAAAAACCTATGTTAATAAAAATCAGAATTTGAAAGAAAGTGTGCTTAAATGGAAAAATAAGAGAAAAATTCATGTATTGCATTCATTACTAATACTTGCTGAGTACTATGTATCCACTGTTGCTTAAATCCCCCTTTGCTTAGAAGGTGGCTCTTATGGATCCATCTTCGAGGCATCGGGTGAGGATGATCCGCAGGATCAGGAGTTATCGAATGACGACTACTACTACTATCAGGAAGAGTAGGAGCTTTGGGAGACCATCACCTGGTGTTAGACAGTCTTTGGGTTAAATTAGAAGTTGTAATTTATTTTTGTTGTACTTGGATCTTATGTATAATTATTGTATTGGACATGTAGCCTTGCATGGCTTTTGAATGTAATATATTTTCATTCAGTCTCTAATTATTATTCTGTTGCAACACTCTGAACATAGTGTAGTAACCGATAAAGTATCGGGTCGCCCGATATTTTTTTGGCTACTATGTCATGATTCATGTAATTAACTCGGTGTAATGGTAGTTCTACTGTTATTACCTTGGACTAATTATGCAGGTCGCCACACTTTTCTTATATCTTAATGTTCATAGTCTTTAGTGTTAGTAATAGCCGTTTAGTTTTTTGCATGAGATTTACACAAATCCTAGCTCCGCCAATGATAACGTGCATTTTTTATATAAATAATATCTATTTCCTTAATATTAAGATGTTGCTATTGTGTTTTCATTTAATTGATCATCATTGCGATGTGTGTGCAAGTCCACCGAAGACTTAGAGTTGTAGGTCGCCATGTAGCGGTAGAGACGAAGGGAATTTGCTTATTCCATGCATGAAGCAGTGTCCTTATGCATACTTTAGCTGAATAAGAGCATCTCCAAAAGTATCTGTATCCAACTCTCTATCTCCAAACTATACCGAACCGGTGAAAAAATCGATCTCCAACAGAGTCTCTATCCTGTTCTGTAAAAGTAGCGAGCGGAGAGAGGCTCGCTAGATTTGGCGATTCTCTCTCCGCTCGCTATCCGGCGAGGAGCAACGGCAACCTTCGTTCGCGCGACCACGGAGCGTCCTCCCCACTCCAGTCTATCGCTCGCTCATCCTCCGCCGCCATCTCCACTCGTTGTGGTCTCCTCCCTCTCCCCTCCGCCGCCATCTCAACTCACGGAGCGTCATCGCCCCTCCGCTCTGTCGCTCTCTCATCCTCCGTCGCAACCTCACGGATCACCGTCCTGAAAGTGCATCTAGGCCCCTAAATTGGTTTTGGTTGATTAATGACAAACGATTAAAAGGACTAATATCTTCAATGAGCTTGTGAACAGGTAAAAGATTAAATGTGAGATCTTCTACATGCAAAGGACACCCTCAAACGAATTCAAGCGAGTAAAACGGCTTTGTAATTTTATTTTTTCTATGCTTTGTGTCGTAGGAATGCCGTACTATTAAGAGGGATGCATCGTAGATGATCTAGGGTAGTCTCTATGCTCAGATGAATGTTACTTTAAATCTTATTGAGACCCTAAGTCATCGCGCATGCACCGGAATGTGTTTTTATCTAAGTTCAAGTCGGACATTCCGATATTACATCGGAAGTTCCGATGTGACCGGACATTCCGATGTGCATGCTTGCTTCAGTCCGATGCGTAGAAGATGTATCGGAAGTTCCGATATTTACGATCGGAAGTTCGACACGTTGTAAAGCTTTCTAGGTGCTCTGTAAAGATCGGAAGTTCGATATTTGACATCGGAAGTTAGATGTGTTCAAACCGAAAAAAGGGAGCTCTCTGGAATTATCGGACACTCCGATATATTAGATCGGACATTCCGTTATTGGTATCGGAAGTTCCGATGTATATATCGGACAGTCCGATATGGACTTAGAAGCATTTTGTCAAGGGCTTTTCTGGGAACATCGGAAGTTCCGATGCATCTTGTTTGACAGTTGAAGTGCGCTCGAGTTCTGATTATTTGTACATATCGGACATTCCGATGTTGATATCGGAAGTTCCGATATGCAGCTGAGTGGGTGTATAACGGCTAGTTTTTGCAAGAAACTATAAATACCCCACCCCTCTCTCATTTGAGGGTTACACACTCTATTTGGCAGAACTTTAGTGCACCTTGAGCCTTCTCTAGTCTACTTTTGAGCCCTCCTCTTTGATCTTAGAGATCATCCAAGGAGTGAGGACTAGAAGTGAGATTTGGAGCTAGAGTGAAAAGCAAGTGTCTTTCATCTTGAGCATTAGAGTGTTCCTCCAAGATCAATCAACGTGCATTTGTTACTCTTGGAGGTTGAAGGACTCCTAGACGGCTAGGCGTCGATCACGAGCTCCCAAGGATTGTGGGACGCCGTGAGAAGTTTGTAAAGGCCGGCTCCGCCTCCGAAAGGAAAGGAACCAATAGTGGAACCAAGCCTCAAGTGTGACCGAGGTTTGGGAGGAAAGGGTTGGAAAAGACCCGGCTCTTTGGAGCCTCCTCAACGGAGACGTAGGATTCCCTCAAGAATCCGAACTCCGGGATCAATTCCGTGTCTTCATTTTCACTTTGCTTTAGCTTGTCTCCTTATTGTTTTGATCCAACCTTCTTATACTGTCTCTCAAGTTTATTACTTTCAGTTGTTAATTGTTCGGGTCAAAAGTCGATCGGACATTCCAAACTGGTATCGGAAGTTCCGATTACATCGGAAGTTCCGATCCAACACCGGAAGTTCCGATACTCTTTCCGCTGCGAGAAATTTAGTTTAAATTTTAAACTGCCTATTCACCCCCCCTCTAGGCAACTTTCTCATCTTTTCAATTGGTATCAGAGCCAAACCTTCTCGAAGGCCTAACCGCTTGAAGGAACGTGATGGCCAACACCGGATTGAAGGTTGTCGTGTCGGGGGAAGAAGGTAGTCCAAAGGCCGGACATGGAACTCCCACGAAGACCAAGGAAGGTGACACCTCAACGTCATCGCAGGGAGCTCAAATTCCTTTTAATTACGAAAAATTAAATACTTCTTTTTTGAACTGTGTTCCAGTGGCTAGTGTTATCCTTATCTTTGTGTTATGTATATGAAGACTTATTGCAGTCACTTTATGTATAATTCGACTTTGTGATCATCAATTCAGTGACTCATGCTCTTTTTTGAACTGTGTTGTTATGCAAATTTTATTAATGAAATCTTGATGTCCGCAGAATATATATTATGGATGGCTTCTACACTAGTCTGTTGAGTGAAGGGGGAAGTGAAATACCTTGGGATGAAAGTCCAATTGGGGAGCAACATTCACCAATTGACCATTCCAGTCCCCAGCCGAGACCTCATAATAAAAGATCAAAAAATTTCTCAGAGAAGGAAGACAATATGTTAGTGTCGGCATGGCTTAATGTTAGTTTGGACCCAGTGCAAGGGACCCAACAAACTCGTGCCACTTATTGGAGTAGAATACATGTTTACTTTCATGAGAACAAAGATTTCTTCTCAGATCGTACTCAGAATTCACTTATGCACCGTTGGTCATCTATCCAAGAACATGTGAACAAGTTTTGTGGTTGTTATGACCGGATTGAGCGTAGAAGGCAAAGCGGGATAACAGAGCAGGATAAGGTTGGTCCATGTCCCTTTTTATTACAACTTCATATCTTGTGTCCATATTAAGTAAGCTACTTATTCTTTTCTACAGATAGTCCATGCTAAAGCTTTGTACCAGGAGGAAGAAGGCCGATTATTTGCATACCTGCATTGCTGGAACGTATTACAACACCATCCAAAGTGGAATGATCATTTATCTCAGAAAAACCAGAAAACATCATCTAATGCTTCTCCGGGTAGTTCTAGTCCTCTTAGCTCTAATGCAATTCATATTCATGAAGATGCTCCTACTACAGAGACTGATGTGTTGACAAGGCCAAGTGGTAGGAAGGCTGAGAAAGAACGGTTACGCCGAGGGAAAGATTCGATTGGATGTTGTTCGAACAGGTTCACTCTACATGGAAGCATTAGAAAACTTTAGGAAGGAGATGAAAGAATTGGAGGTTATGAAAGAGCTTAAGAGGGACGAGCGGTATGAACGAGCATTTGCACAAGAACAAGAGAGGATTGCTCAAGAGAAAGAAAAGATTGAGATAAGGAAAAATGAGTTCGAATTGAAGAGAATGGTCGAAGAGGAGAGGATTATGAGCATTGACACCAGTCGCTTGAGTGGGCCACAACAACAATACTACACGAACCTGCAGAACGATATCATCGCTCGAAGAAGTAATACGTCGGGTTGAGCACTAGTAATGTTCTACGAATTAATTTGTTGAACCTTTTATGCTATTGGACTATGCTATGGTACTAGCCTGTATGCGTTGAACCTTTTATAAGTAAGACATTTGAATTGTGCTATGGTACTAGTACGAGTTAAAGTGCAGAAACTAATACATCATATTGAATTGCAGAAACTAGTACATCATATTGAAGTGCAGAAACTAGTACATATAATTGAAATAGTAAACTAGCGCTCAACTAGATCCTTCCATAACGTTGCCATAAGTGCTCCACTAGATCATCTTGAAGCTGATACTGAGCTTTTCTATTTCTGATGGATTGATGAGTTTGAATAAACTCAGAAAGCTCATGTGTTACTTCATGGGACACCGCAACATTTTCTCCCATTGCTTCGTAATTGTAATCAACAGGAGGTCCATCCCTCTCATCTTCAATTATCATGTTATGCATGATGATACATGCTATCATGATATCTCTAAGTGTTTCTTGATACCAAAAACGAGCTGGTCCACGAACAATTGCAAAACGAGCTTGTAAAACTCCAAATGCTCGTTCCACATCCTTCCTAGCCGCTTCTTGAGCTTCGGCGAAATGTTTTTTCTTATTCCCTTGGGGAGCTGGTATTGTCTTCACAAATGTTGCCCATGAAGGATATATTCCATCTGCAAGATAGTATCCCATTGTATAATTGTGACCGTTCACAGTATAATTCACTTCAGGTGCTTGCCCTTCGGCTAGCTTTGCGAAGAGAGGGGATCGGTGAAGAACATTAATATCGTTGTGAGATCCTGGTAAACCAAAAAAAGTATGTCATATCCAAAGATCTTGCGAAGCAACGGCTTCTAGAATGATTGTTGGCCCATGCACATGACCAGTATACATGCCTTGCCATGCTGCAGGGCAATTTTTCCACTTCCAGTGCATGCAATCTATGCTCCCTAGCATTCCCGGAAATCCTCTTTCCTCAGCAATTGCAAGTAATCTAGTAGTGTCATTATCATTTGGAGATCTCAAATACTCATCTATAAAGATTTCAATAATAGCTTTCACAAACCTTCTGAGGCTCTCTATTGCAGTACTTTCTCCAATCCGCACATAATCATCAATAGCATCTGCTGCTACTCCATAGGCTAGCATGCGAAATGCCGCGGTAACCTTTTGCAAAGAAGATAATCCAAGAATTCCAGCACAATTCCTCTTCTGAATGAAATAGTTATCATGCGCTTGTACAGCATGCAATATGCGAAGAAATAAAGAACGATTCATTCGAAACCTACGCCAAAAAAAAGGTTGAGCCGCGTACGGGACGATCAGCATAATACGCGAAGACATAAACAATGAATATTTCCAAACCTGCGCTGAAAGAAGGTTGGGCCATAGATAGGAGGATCAGCAAAATAGTCTTGGAACAGTCTAGCATGTCCTTCTTGTCTATTGCGATGAACGACTTGATGGCCAGGAATAGAACCGCCATGGCGTGGAACATTACCATCCTGATCTTCCGTGTGTGCTAGGTATCCTGTTGTCAGAAGAAATACGTACTCATTATTTCTCTCAGACTCCTCATCTTCTGACAAACATTGCGAGACTAAATTTCGACGACTCATTGAGGTATTATTGGTAGTGAACAACAAGAAACGTGCAGTACTTCAAACTGCAAATGGGTATGTATATATAGACAAGAGTAATATAGCCGTTTGAATTTACCCGTTGAAAAATAACCGTTGCAGCGTTGTCGTTACAATAAATTCCGAATTTTAAATTCCCGCATTGAAATATAGCCGTTCGAATTTACCAGTTGAAAAATAGCCGTTGCAGCGTTGTCGTTACAATAAATTCCGAATTTTAAATTCCCGCATTGAAATATAGCCGTTCGAATTTACCAGTTGAAAAATAGCCGTTGCAGCGTTGTCGTTACAATAAATTCCGAATTTTAAATCCCCGCATTGAAATATAGCCGTTCGAATTTACCAGTTGAAAAATAGCCGTTGCACCGTTGTCGTTACAATAAATTCCGAATTTTAAATTCTCGCATTGAAATATAGCCGTTTCAATTTGCCCGTTGAAAAATAACCGTTGCAGCATGGTAATTACAATAAATTTTAAATTTTAAATTCCCGTAGTAAAATATAGCCGTTCGAATTTATCCGTTGAAAAATAACCGTTGCAACGTGGTGGTTACAATAGCTGTTATGGCGGTTATGGAATATGATTAAAATATAGGGGAGAGAAAATAGAGAGTGTGATATAGAGAGTGCTGTTGGAGAGAAAGGAGATATAGAGAGTGAAATTTTTGGAGTACTCTCCAAATAAGACTTTTGGAGAGTGAAATTTGGAGAGCCCTTTTGGAGATGCTCTAAAACAACTTCATTTCACTCTCCAGACTGCAGTAAAATTCTGGAAGTGCGCTAATTTCTTGGAGGTTGAATCGCTGACATGTTCAGTACTTCAGTGTGTCCCTGTCCCTAGTTTTATTCTGTCAGCTTAACGAGCTTCTTGCCGATATTTTCGCCACGGAACAGCGCTGCGAAAGCCGACGGGATGCTCTCCAGCCCGTCGGAGATATCCTCGACCACCTCGATTTTGCCCTGACGGATCCAGTCTCCGATGATCCCGACGAACTTGTCGAAGCTCGTCAGGAAATCCCAGGCCAAGAACCCCCTAATGGTGATGCGCTTGTAGATCATCTCCGGCAGGTCCGGCACGGCGCGCCTCCCGGTGTCGGTGTACTCGGAGATCACGCCGCAGAGGGCGACCCGTCCGTACGTGTTCATGTTGGCCAGCGCGGCCTCCAGCATACTGCCGCCGACGTTGTCGAAGTATATGTCGATTCCGTCGGGGAAGTACCTGTCAGATGTTAGTAACGCATGGAACTCACATTTTAGCGGACTCTGAACGCGTGTTTGATATGTTTTGGTAAGAGCATGAACAGCAGAGCTGACCTCTTCAGTGCTGATTTCAGGTCAGGCTCCTCCTTGTAGTTGAAAGCGTCATCAAATCCCAGCTTATCTTTCAGCAAGTCTACCTGTGAATCGTTTTAAAAAAGGTCTGAATTGAATAATGAATTTTGTGATCACGATATCATTGATTTCAGTACTATGAATTTTCTTGAATTTAGTGGTAGATTATACTCCCTCTGTCCAAATTTATAGAACATATTTTTCTATTAGCATATAGACAAAAGAAATACTCTTATTGATAATAACTAGACTATTCGTAATTATTATCTATAAATATTATATTCAATGCATGCATGTAGAGAATGTAAAGTAATGTTTAATATTTATCAAGGGTATAGAGGGAACATCACAATTCTATGCATTCCTTATACCACCCCACAAATTAAGTAGTCCAAAATAGATAAACTCTTCTGTTCAAAAATAGGAAGAAATAATGAGCTTAGTACTTAATTCATTCATCCAAGTTTATCATCCAAATTTATAATGTATATTTCTTATTAGTAAAAAGATATTAAAAATGACTATTACTATTACTATTACTATTACTATTACTATTATTATTATTATTATCACAAAGCACTATACTTAATGGAAAATATAAAGTAAAGATTAATATTTATTAACGTGTAGAGGAAATATTATACTAATTTTATATTAAAATATAAAATACGTTCCATATTTATAGAAACAATTATTGAAAAAAATATTTTCTATAAACATGGACGGATTGGTCGAGTTAAGCACCTTGGCCTTGCTGCCGGCGCACCCGACGACATAGCAGCCGGCGAGCTTGGCGAACTGGCCGACGAGGCAGCCGACGGAGCCCGACGCCGCTGACACGAACACCTTCTCCCCTCTCTGCGGCTTGCACACCTCGTAGAACCCGCCGTACGCCGTCATCCCGCTCGTTCCTGCAGCTCGCCGCAACACGCACACACACGCCAACGCTCTGAAAAATCCCAGGGAAAAAAAAAGAAACAGGAGAAACATGCCATGCAAATTAATTGTGTGCGCGTGTCCAGGAGAGGACGCGTCGGGTCACCTAGCACGCTGATGTGGTAGGACAGGGGGAACCCGGAGGCATCTATCTTGGACATGAACATGCCGGGAGCCGGCCGGAACAGGGTGTAGTCCTCCCATGCGAGTATGCCGGCCACCACATCGCCCTCCTTGTACTCCGCGCTCGCCGACGCCACCACCTCGCCGGCTCCGTACGTAGCAATCCTCTTTACAAACAAAACCAGAAAGTATCGATACAAATTATATATGGTTCAGTAACCTAGCTCTGCACCGAGATCAGAAGCATTGCTGCGGGGAGAACGAGACAGACGGGCCGCTGATCGTTGGTGGCCAATTACCTCGCCGGGCACGATGCCATCGACGACGAGGTGGGACGCGCTGCGGCGCTTCATGCGGTTGAGCTGGTAGGGGTCGACGCTCACGTACAGGTTCCTGACCAGGACCTCGCCGGACTCCGGCACCCATCTCACCCGCGCCGCCTTCACTTCGAAGACGGCCTCCGACGGGAACCCCTCGACGTGGTGCCTGATGGCGACGTACCGGCTCTCGACCTCCATCGACGGCTGCTCTCGATCAAGCGGCGTGATTGAACAATGTGGGTTGCATATATGGATGCTGTTCGATAGATCCAATGAGGAGAACAAGAGGGCAGAGCTTAGGGTGGGATTTTTTTACGACGCATTATACTATAGTATATGATAATTATTAAAAATTAGATCCAGTGACGAGAAAAGGGAGGCAGAGCTTAGGTTAGATGCCGTGGGAGGGGTTTAGGCAGAGATGCTCTTCTAAGCAATTCAGACGTACTCCAAGATAGCTAGAACCACGCGCGCCGGCCCAAAATGGACATCGCCAACTTTTTATGGATTTATATCACTAAACTTTATCACAGATATAGTAAAAGGTATTGAAGAAGTGTTCTCGTTGATGATATGGTTTCCACGTATGTTTTTTGGGATTAGATTAACATCATCTGGATGTTTTTGTTTGCTGAAATTACTCAAATCGAGAAGCATTAGATCATTGTTGAGATTCGGGAGTATTGATTACATCCGATCCTATGATTTGATCTAACGGTTGAATTTTTAATTCTACGGTTCAAAATTTAGATTTATTTAAGACAAAAATATTCAGGAAATACCTATACACTTCCCATGTTTTTTATATGAGTAATCTTTTCCTTATTTTCCTAATCTTTGTGTGTGTGGAGCATTTTTTTCTCGGAGAGGAGTGATAAGTTGATTATTATTTTTTGCGATGGATTAGTTGATGGTACGTATATTTATAAGGTGGCTTATGCTTTCTTAGGTGTAAGACACATCTTGAACATTAAACCAGATCAAAATAAAACAGACACACCTCGAAAAATCAGGCTGCTTACAAATAGCAAATTCCATAGTTAATATATATTAACTATCTTATAAGCGAAGGAATTCGTGAGCCCTCACCTGCGCCCAGGGTTCACCTTGTCGTTTCGACAATTTTTGGATGAACAGTAAAATTCGATAATCGCAAAAATAGAGCCGAAAATCGGTCGAAATTTGAAAAAAAAAAATCGGACAAATTCAAAAACCAAATTTTTTGAAAAATAAATTCAAAAATCATGGAAAATCGACAACCATGTTGATTTTTTTGTGCGGTCGGCTTTTGTAGCGATTTTCGATATTTTTTTACGAAAATCGACCAATTTCCACCGATTTTCGACAAGTTTTTGACATGTAAAATTTTTCGAATTTTTGAAATTTTTTTTGAACCGGACCGATTTAACGACCGGTTTTTGATATCGAACCCCAGCGATACGGGCGAAAATCGCGCGAAAATCGTCGATTTTGTGAACCCTGCCTGCGCCACGTCAGCACTTTGCGCAGAGAAAACCTACTCATATTTTGTATTTGCGTATGGATCCCCGTTGCCCAGGCCATCGATCTTCTCCACCTGGGTGCTTAAAGTGCGGTGGGATCGGCCCACGCGAAGCCCTTGAGAAGCGCCGCTCCCCGGCTGCCTCCTCGCGGCCTCTGCTCCCCCTCTACCCGCCCACCGTCGCCTCGTACGCGCCTAGCTTCTTCTCCTCATAAACCGGCAGGGATCCCGACGCTCCCCGCTTCTTCCATTCCCCACCGCCTTCTCGCACACTCCGCCCCTCCGCTTTTCGACGAGATCGTCCTCCGCGGAACCCTTGAGGAGCGTCTCTAAGGTCTCTGCCTTCCCCATCTTGTGACCTCTGCCCTTTCCATGCGTTATCCGTCCCCCTGGTCTTCAACCTGAAGAGAAGAAAAGACAAGAGCACAGAAGAGAACGCCGCAAGATTCTGTGACCCCATCCGTCTATTTCCTTTACCGTCATTGTCGTTATCCCGCAATGTCATCGTAGGTGTGGAGCGCGGTGAAAAAGGCCGCCAAGGCAGCCAAACCTGTCCCAGAGCATGAAGGAGATCCGCTTCCTCTTTTTCTATTCTCTAGCTGATCCTTCATCATATCATATCATGTGGTGATGGTTGCTGGATTTGTGATGTGATTGTTTTAAGGAGTTCATGAAGAAGAACTATGGGGACATCGAGATCTGGAACCAATCTTCTTCATCCAATTTTTGCACTCGCTTTTCCTCTGGTATGGAAGGAAACCACCGCACGCTGCCTCCATTGCGTGCCTCCATTACCACTATTTTGGTACTTCCTCAATATTTACCTCCGCTATTTCCTTCTCAGCGACCATTGTTGCACAAGGATGGTGGATGGGAGTAAGCAAAATTTGTCGTGAGTCATCAGCTGCAGCTTCTCATGTGCTAGGAGGTCCTTATTCTATGATTTTGATTGTTGGAGCAGTACTCGAAAGAACTGTGTTTTATATGCTTTTGATTTCATCTTTTCCTTGTTCTTGCTTTTTTTGGGTGCACTCTTGGTGGAGGGTACCTTTGTCAGGTAAGCAATGTCCGAGTACCTGGATTTTTAGCTTGGAGGCTATTATAAGGCTTTTATGATATGCAACTCCTCTTTTCTTGATTGCTTGTTTTGGACATAGTTTGGGTTTGCCTGGAGGAGGATTCACAGTAAGTCCCAGTTGTCCTCTCTTTCCCTCTACTACTCATCTGGTGCTATGTGCATTTCTCCATATGGTTCTTCCTCTTTATAGGCGCTACGCCAGATTGGTGCATTGATTACTGACAGCTTCCCATGAGAGGTTGACCTCATCGTGCAAATCTACGATTTTCTATGATCTTGAGTTTTACATAACAATATTATAGGTATTCACCATACTCTTCCTGCCTGTTACCTGATGCTTTCATTTTACTACTTATTGATAGTGAGACAGAATTGCTGGAAGAGGAGTTCCCTTATTTACTTCCTCATCTTACAACATATCAACTTCGTGCAGCAAATTGGATGGTACAATGCGAAAAGGGAAGTACAATTGATTCAGTACCCAATCAAGAACATGTTCATTGTGTGTCGTATTATGTTTCGGTAGATTTCATTCGCAGGAACTCCGTATTGTGTTCCAGTAGATTTCATTCGCAGGAACTCCAGGATGTTCTACAATCCTTTCAAGTAAGACTTACATGCATATCGCTTATACATCTCCTGATGTTTCTATGTTTTCCTTCAATACAGATAATGCATACCATATGTGAGTTGCTATATTTTCCATCCCTCTTCATACTTCCTTTGTTGCAATGATCGACATGTTTGAGCATACTGCTATATTAATTATGCTTGAGCTTCTGTCACCATTAAGGATGCAAGGAAAATAATCGACAGTTCGGTTCCATGTTTGACGATGTTGGGTACCGTTGTCTGTAAGGAAAAAAGGCTTTTTGTTTGTTGTCAAGTATGTTGACATTTTTTATCTCTTCTTCGGGTGAAGGTTTTGTTTGTTTAGGATTTCATTGACAAGGAACTCCTGCATCCTATCAAGATATGGTATTGAAAACATATTAAATGCCTAGCCATATTATTATTTGTTTCCAGATTTGTTGTTTTACTCACAAGCTTTCATTAAATAAGCTAATTATCTACATTTCTGAAACTCTATAGCAAATATGTGATTTACGAGAAACACTATTTTACCATCTGTTGTTGGAAATGCAAGCTCTATTTATGTTATTATTGGCTTGTGCTAGATATGGCTATATTGCTAGAGACGTAAAGAGGTTGTGAAGCCCCATACGGAAAAAAGACATCTTTTAGAGGCTTTTTCTCTGAGGTACCATGGCACGGACTAATTCAAGTTAGTGAAAGAAATTTTCTGTGTTATACAGTCCTAATCTCATTGTTATATTTATTTGTTCTTAAATCATGTCCCTTCAAATGACAGTTGTGTTTTTATGGAATATTCTTTTCGATCTCAGTAAGTGGATAATAACATGTTACTGAAAAAAAATGTAGAAACACGTCACATGTTGATGCTCAGCTTCTGTCCAAAATTTTATAGCCAGATATCTTACCTTTTTGTGCAGTCATTTAGTTTGTATGTATTAGCCTTCGTGTAGACAAATTTCTATTTTCGTTGTTCTTCCTTCTTCATCTATCTGTTGTTCCAGCTTTACAAATCTTAGTTCCTACATATTTCATTGCAAAGCAATAAGCTTTTAGTCAGGTACATGTTTACTTTCCCTTTCCTATTGCAACTACATACCCCCGATTGATTATTCAATTCTTTCTGATCTCGATAAGTTCCCACTAATTTTAGACAAATGATGTATTGTGTACATATTTTTGAAATTTGAGCTCGAAATTGTAGATAATAACATGTTACTAAAAAATAGAAACACGTCACATGTTGATGCCCTGTTTCTATGCAGAATTTGATAGCCAGCCATCCTAACTTTCTGTAGTGATATTTAGTTTGTATATATTAGCCTTCATGTAGACATATTCCTATTTTCGTTGTCCTTTGTTGCCAACAATATTCTTATGCTGTGATGGAGAGGGGTGAGGCTGCAATTGTTATTACTGCATATTTGACTATCATCTTTGGTTGATAGATGATCCTCCATTGCTTTTTCCTCCTATTGTAGGTGATTTGCTTCTATAGAGATAGGCAGTATTTCTCAGCTGAAAATTGTATTACTGATCTTTATCTTCTTATCCATCGTCTGCTTTCCATCTATCCCCGTAATTTGTGTTCCCTACTTTTAGCCTTTGCTTTATTTTATGTGGAATGGTTTACCAATCTGGTGGTTAGACAAGACATATTCTGACATAAGAATGTTGGTTAACTAGCTGCTGCTTCCTAATTGAAATAGGTTGGAAACTTCCTTACATGACTTATAACTCTGGTTCTTCTCTATAAATTGATAGCATTATTTGATAGAAAGCTAATTTGAGTTTTATTGATGCAGGATTTCTGACATAACGATACTGGTTAGCTAGCTGGTGCTTCCTAATTGAATAAGTTGGAGCCTTCCTTACACAACTTACAACCATGGTTCTTCTATATCAATCGATGGCATTATTTGACAGAAAGCTTATTTGGGTTTTATTGATACAAGAACAAACTAAGTTTGTTTTTTTGTATCGTTTCCTTGGAAACTTAGGTTGGAGCCCCTGGGCGCATTTTGGACAATTTCATATATACAAAAATTTTAGCCTTAATAAATTAAAGTACTTGGTATGTATTACTTGAATTTGTTTTTTTATTACCATTTGGCTCTTTGTTATTGGGTATATTCTATTGAATATCATGATAATTTGCCTTTCTTACTGACTAATTTAAATTTTTCAACATTTTAAAGTTTCTTTTATCGGTCTTCAGTAGCATTGTTCATGCTAATTATGCTCCTTTTTAATGTGTCAATTATTTTGTTATGCATTTATGCTTACACCATTCTAACTCTTACATGTTCGGTATAGGTTTTGTGTCTTGAGGAGCCATTTGAATCTTCGAATTTTAGCTAAACAAGATTTTGAGAGGGTAGATTTCATCTCATACCTACCGAAGATCATATATTGTACACTACAATATGGCCTATGCTACAAAAACTGCGTGCTACTATCCATAAAGATGTTCTGGATTTACTGTTCAATACATGCTCTATCAGCTATTCCCTGACATCCTGGGAGCTTACCTCCACAATTTGGGTAAATTATATTAGCTTGTTTAGATTTAGATGCTTTCATTTTTGATGTTTGCTCTATCTTTTGGTTTGCTAGGTGTTGGACGAAGCTGATAAATTACTTAATTTAAGTTTCAGAAAACCATTGCTGAAATTCTGAAGGTTATTCCTAAAGAATGAAGAACTTTCTTTTTTTTGTCCACAATGACCAAAAGGGTTGGTGGAGACCAATGTATGGTTCAAAAGATATATATGATCAGAAATTATGAGAAGCACATTGTCGGCGTATTCTACACCAAGGTACCCGCTCCCCCGCGCTACAAAAGGAATCAAGTGGCAACCAGGGCGTGCTTGGGCCCACTGCCACGGCAAAAGAAAAACCCATACGGTGGTCGCGCCAGCGGACACGTGGCGTCTGAGCCAGGCTGGCGACCACCGGTGATCGCTTCAGCGACACGTGGCGACAAAGCCAGGCCATTGGCGACCACCGGGTGATCGCTTCAATGGACACGCTGGCGCAGCAAAGCGCTGGCGACCACCGGGTGATCGCCCAGCGACACGTGGCGTCTGAATCAGGCCGCCGAATGCCCGGCGGTGGTCGCTTGATGGACACGTGGCGTCTGATCCTGGCCCCTGGAGCACCACCCCGGATAGTCCGTCGAGATCGAGGACATTAAATGCGAATCGCGCGCATTAAATGTGGAAGCATGGGAGCTGCGGCGTGGCGGCGCGCCTTCCCAGCGCATCATGGCTTTGGGAGACGTCACAACTACACCTCACCCGTGGCCAACAGGCGGCGTTAGTAGACGTAAGGCCCAAGGCCGGATTATGATAGATGCACAGACATTAATGGATGTAAGAGCAAGGCGCGCATTAAATGAGCCCATGCGGTGTAATAATGACGGCTTGCAGGTGTAAGCCTCCCATGCGCCCCGTCGATCCGAGGATAAAAGGGAGCCGGGTGCATGGGAGGGGGTTCGGTTCGGTTCGGTTCGACTCATTGTGAGTAGGTTTTCATCCTCTCCAGCAAGAACACAAGCAATACCAAGAAAGGCAGGACTAGGGCTATTACTCTTCTTCGGAGGGCCTGAACCTGGGTAAAAACTCTTTGCGTTCCCCCGTTAGTCTGAGCCTCCCGGTGCCCGGATGGTCACCGTCTTCCCTTCCGAGGCGATTGCCTGAAGCCCCGTCGGAACCTCATAAGCACCTGCCTCGGAGGTGCCTGTTGGCTAGTACGCCGACAAAGGGCGCGCTGTAGGGGCTATTGTTGGTTAGATTGCCTCCTCTTTTTCACTCTCGCCTGAGCTCAAGAGAGAAGGGGCGCTTGTCCGCATGGCGGAATCGCATTCCAAGCGCAGCAATCTGCCCGAGGTAAGGGGCGCCCGTAGCCGGTCCCAATGTTCGGAGAGGGGGCCGGGCCACCCGGGCCCCTCCGCCGCGGGAGCGGTGCACTTGGCTCTCGCGCCAGGGTCACCGTCTAACGGGCGCTGGCGCTGGGGACGACACTTCGCCAAGCCTTCAGCGGCCCGGCCTCCTCGATCATCCTCCGGTGACCCTGGGGGCGACACCGGCCACTCCTTGGCTGCGGGATATCGCCCACTGGTGGATGCCGCCAAAGAACAAGTTGAAGCGGCGACCACCGGGGCTTCCGGCATGAGGCGACAGGAGCTCACAAGAACCGACGCCACGGCTTCCACCGCCACACGACAATTTCTCCCGCACCAAGGACCGGGCAAGGGGAAGGAGTCTGGTTGCAACCCTCTCAGAACGGGGATGGGCACGTGACTCGCTTCTTCCCGCGTCCCCCGAGTCCAAGGGGAACCGCGAAGACCTTCGATCGCGCCTTTGACGAGAGGCAACGCTGGGCGACGGTGACTGCGTCGTGTCCTTCGCAAGCGCCGCGGGTGCAAGACAGGGGCTCCTCCTCGGACTGGGCGAGCGCAGGTCGCACTCCTCATCCTCTCCTCAGGATCGAGGGCCGGCGAACGACGCCGCTCCCCTACAACGCCGGATGCCAGGCGTTCTCTCTCCGCCTTCGACAAGCTGCATGGCCGAGAGGTTTCGCCGCCTCCTTCGAAATATGATGGTACCACCAACCCGGAGGAGTTCCTCGCAGATCTACACCACGGTGGTGCGGCGGGCGGAGGATCCGAGAAAGTAATGGCCAACTACCTCCCAACATCGCCGATGGGCTCTGCCTGTCTTGGTCGCTTAACCTCCCGCGAGGCTCAGTACACTCGTGGAGGAGTCAGGCGACATTTTTGTCGCTAATCGCCAGGGCTCTTACGCTCAACCAGGCGTGGAGGACGATCTCCACGCCCTGGAGCGTAAAGAGGAGTCCTCGAGAGAGTTCATCCGGCGGTTCAGCCATCGCCGCAACACGATCCCCTGATTTCCGAGCAATCGGTGATTATTGCTTTCCTGAGGGGGTCCGAGACCGTAAGATGCGGAAAAGATGGCTACGCCGCTGGCCATCTCAACCACGCCTGAGTTGTTCTCTCCGGCGCACAAGTGCGCCAGGGCGGTCGGCTTCTGGCGCGCGACAAGACCTTCGACTCGGCGATGCCGGGCGCCAAGTCCTCCGACCGCAAGAAGAAAAAGAAAAAGCGGCGGGAGGCAACCGCTAGGGAGGTCTTGGTCGCTGAGCCGGAGCCCAAGTCCCGGCGTCATGACGACCAGGACCGACGAGATGAGCGCCGGGGCGGGCGTGGCGACCGCAGGGACCGTCGCTCGCCCCGCCGCGAGAACGATGGTGGCAAGCCCTACTGCCCCATCCATCGAACAAGCGGACACGACTTGGAGGACTGCCAGGTTGTGTCCAAATTGGTCGACAGGCGGCTCAAAAAGCGCCGTGAGAAAGGCCACGAAGATGAAGACGACGAAGATGCGGCTCCGCTAGCCTTCCAAAGAAAGTGAGCGCACGGTGGCGTTTCATACACGGTGGCTCGCCACTTACTCATCGAACTCGCAGCATAAGCGAGATCTCGAGGCGTGTGTGCCACAACGCTATCCTCCGGCGAGTCGCCGTTGAAGTGGTCGGAGCCGATCACTTTCACCGGCCGACCACCCGGAGAACACCTTCGCCCTGGCCATCTCCCGATCGTGGTGTCTCCCACGGTCCGCAACGCAAAGCCGGGCGGGTCCTAGTTGATGGAGGCAAAGTGCCATCAACTCGCTATCTGTCGGAGCGCATCAGCGCTCCAAGTCCGTCTGAGGAACTTCGTCCCGCCTCATTGCTTTTACTGAGTTGCCCTCGAGGTAGGCCTCTTACCCTGGGGCAAGTCCGGCCGCCAGCATGCTCGGAAGTTCTGAGAACTTCCGGACAGAGCTGGTGGATTTTGAGGTCGCCGATTTCGACCTCCCTTACAACGCCTTGCTACCGCCCGCCTGGTCAAGTTCATGGCAGTGGCCCATTACGCCTACATGCTAGTGAAGATCCCAGGGCCTGGAGGTCCAATTACGGTGAAGGTGGATAGACTGGAAGCCCTGCGACTCAGCAAGCAGCTGCAGGATCTGGCCGGCACCACCTGCTCGGCGCGCGACAAGGACGACAACCCGGGCTCCCCCTCGGCCAAGACCCGCGCTCCGCCCAGGCCCTCGGGCGAGGCAAAGGCGGTCCCCGTGGGCGAGGAAGGCTCGGGCAAGGTCGTCAAGATCGGCACCGACCTCGGCGCCAAATAGGAAGACGCGCTCGTCACCTTCCTCCGGTCTAACCTGGATGTGTTCGCCTGGGAACCTTCAGAAATGACCGGGGTCCCCAGGGAGGTGATCGAGCACCGATTGGCAACGCTCCCTGGAGCGCACCCGGTTCGGCAAAAGATCCGTGGCAGCGCCGAGCGACAGGATGCCATTCGGGATGAAGTGGAAAAACTTTTGTCTGCTAAGATCGTGCGGGAGGCCACCTACCCGTAGTGGCTGGCCAACCCCGTGCTTGTGAAGAAGTCCAACGGAGGTGGCGAATGTGCATCGACTTTATCGACCTCAACAAAGCCTCGCCCCAGGACCGTACCCCTTGCCGCGGATAGACATCGCCGCCGACTCCACGGCGGGTGCGGCTTCAGGCTTCCTCGACGCCTACTCCGGCTACCACCAGATCAGCATGGCGCGAGAAGATGAAGAAAAGACCGCTTTTGTGACTCCCCTCGGTGTATACTGTTATGTCAGGATGCCTTTCGGGCTGAAGAACACTGGCGCCACCTACCAGCGGGCCATGCACATAGTGTTTCGGCCCCAAATAGGGAAGAATCTGGAAGTGTATGTCGATGATCTAGTGGTAAAAACAAAAAAAGCTGATGAGCTCGTTCAGGATCTAGAAGAGACCTTCTCTCGCCTTAGAAGCTACTATCTGAAGTTGAATCCCGAGAAGTGTGTGTTTGGTGTTTCGTCTGGAAAGCTGCTCGGTTTCCTGGTCTCCAGCCGTGGAATCGAAGTCAATCCGGAAAAGATAGAAGCAATCGAGCGGATGCTGGCCGCCTACCCGGCTCAAGCAATCGCAATGCTTGATCGGCCGGCTAGCCTCCTGGGCGGTTCATATCCCGGCTCGGGAAAGAAGTCCGCCATTGTTCAAGCTATTGAAGAAGACCAACTCATTTGAATGGACCCCGAAGCCCAACGGGCATTTGAAGATCTCAAGAAGTACCTCTCTTCCCCCAAAGGTCTGGTTGCTCTCGAGCCGGGCGAGCCGTTATCTTCTTGTATGTCGCGGCTAGCCCTTCTGGCCGTAAGCGCACCGGTGGCGGAACGGGAAGGTGTCCAACGGCCGGTTTACTACATCAAGAAATGCTACACGACGCAGAAACAAGGTACCCTCAGGCTCAGAAGATGGTCTATGCTGTGATTGTATCGTCGAGATAGTTGCGGCAATAGTTTCAAGGGAGGGAGATCACAGTAGTCTCCTCATATCCTTTGCGTGAAATCCTCCACAACCGAGAAGCGAGAGGGCCGCATCGCAAAGTGGTCCGTCGAGTGGGGAGTTCGGTGTCAAGTTCGCTCCTCGTGATCGCGATAAAGAGTCAAAGGCTGGCGGACTTTGTCGTTGAGTGGACTCCAGCCGAGCCCGAAGCCGATGAGGTCCCCGCGTCCTCCCCCTGGACGCTCTTCTTCGATGGGTCCTTCAGGCTTGAAGGCGCGGGGTGGGTTCTCTGGTCTCTCCGACCGGACCCTCACGCGTTGTCGCCCTCGACTTCAAGGCCACTAACAACGCCGCCGAGTACGAGGGCTTGCCGGCCGGCCGCGCCGCCGCAGCCATCGGCGTTCGGCGCCGCAAGTAAAGGGCGATTCCTCGGGTCGCCAATCGTGCAAGGAAAGATTTCTCCGCCCCGACCCGCCATGGCGGCGCATCGGCGGAGGTCGTGAAGTTGGAAAGGCATTTGAAGGGTTGGGGTATACTCACATCCCCGACGCGACAACCATCTGGCAGACGAGCTCGCCACTCGCCTCAACCAGATCTCCTGCGGCTTGGCCGGTCTTTGAAGAAAGGCTTCCGCGACCAGTCCATCGCAGCCCCATTTTCGGCTGGGACGGTGGTGATACCGCTTCAGCCCTCGCTTTTGGAGGGAAAGTGGCCCCGGCGGAAACGCTTGGCCAAGCGGAGTACCCGGACGGCCACCTCGTGGTCGCTGTGCTTGACCGGGAGGGCACATGGATGGATCCGATCCTGGCCTACCTGAGGGATCAAGAATGCCCCGACGATGATGCGTCAGCAGAGAAGGTAGCACGAAAGGCCAAGTGCTATACCCTGGTGGGCGGGGATCTATACCGCCCGGTAGGAACGGAATTCTTCAAGTGCATCACTCGGGAAGAGGGGAGCGCTTTGCTCTCGATATCCACGGAGGCGTGTCGCGGGAGCCATATGTCGGACGAACGATGGCGGGAAAGGTTTTCCGTCAAGGGTTCTATTGGCCAACCGCCTCCAGGATGCTTGCGAGCCGGTGAGGAGATGCGGCGTGCGATTCCACGCCAAGCAGATCCACCAACCAGCCCAGGCCTCGCAAACTATCCCGCCTTCTTGGCCCTTCGCGGTCTGGCTGGATATCCTGGGCCCGTTCGCTGGCCACAGGGGCTACACCCACCTGCTCGTCGCCGACAAGTTCACCAAGTGGGTGGAAGCCGAGGCGATGAGATCCATCACCGCCACACCGCAGCCAAGTTCATACAAGGGATCTTCGCCGCTTTGGGGTCGCCAACCGCATTATCACCGACAACGGCGCACGCTTTACCGGGCGACCTTCTTGGATTTCTCGTGAAGAGATGGGCACCAAAGTCCGCTTTGCCTCGCCGCCCACCCCAAGAGCAACGGCCAGGTCGAGCGGGCCAACGCGCTGGTATTGAAGGGCCTCAAGACCCGGGCGTTCGACCGACTCCACAAGCGTGGCGCCCGGTGGACCGAAGAACTCCCGGCTGTGCTGTGGTCACTTCGGACCACTCCTAGCCGGGCTACCGGGGAAACTCCTTTCTTCCTGGTCTACGGCGCAGAAGCTGTTCTCCCTTCTGAACTGGAGCTGGGGTCACCCCGCGTCGCGGCATTCACAGAAGAGGAGCAGGAGGGTCTGCACCGGGACGACGTCAACTTCCTGGAAGAGGCGCGAGATCGAGCGGCTTTGCGCGCCGCAAGATACCAACAAAGTCTCAGGCGGTATCACGCCTCCCGGGTCAATGAGAGAACATCGGCGTGGCGACCTGGTCTTGCGAAGAATCCAGTCGCATGCCGGGTCGCATAAACTGTCTCCCCAGTGGGAGGGACCCTTTAAAGTGGTCTCAGTCTCTCGTCCCGGGGCGGTCAGGCTGGCCACTGAAGACGGTGAAGAGCTAGCAAACTCCCAAAACATAGAAAATCTGCGCAAGTTCTACCCCTGACCGGTTGTAAGTCCTAGGGTCTGTCCCCCGACCGGCCGGAGTATGTCTTCCTCTCCGCCGTGGGTCGGGAGAGACCTTATGTTTAAAGTTAAATATTCGCTTTCTTTATCTAAAGTATTAGTTCTTTCTGCCCTCTCTTCGGTCTTTTGCCCATCATTGGCAGGCGCCAAGGCACTCCGCCCTAGTGCCCTGCCGCCTTGCAAATACCAGAGTAAAGACGGAATCGCTAAGTGAGAGGCGTGCAGAATCGGCGGTTGGGCGGTGGTTCAAAGACGACCCAAAGACGGCCATGACACTCGGGTGTCCTCGTGGGTCGGCGCCGAACACCGCTGCCAAAAGCCCAAGGTCCTGTCACGACTCACTAAGTGTTCGCTCCTAGAGGCTACAGGGAGGTAAATTTTGCTAAGGCAAAGGGTTTGAGGGCCGAGGTCTCGCGGCGCAAGACTTGAAGTCTTTAAGCAATTGTGTGCTCGCTTATGAGAACCAAAAATTATTACGGCAAAAGCAAGTTCTTAGGCAACCTGGCCGGAAATTTTACATTACTACTTCGTTCGAAATGGCAGTGGCCTAAAGTTTTGCAGGCAAGGTCACCACCGATAAAAAAAAGGAAGAAAAGCTACTGAGGGGGCGCCGGAGGGTCCTCCGGGTCATCTGCCGCCTCCTCAGCTGCCGCCGCATCTTCAGCATGAGGGGCCACGTCCAGCACCAGCGCCATGTCCTCCGCCACCGCCTCCATCTGGGGGTTCTCCATCGCTAGCTGGGCGGCAACCTGCCGGAGGCTTCGTGAACTTCGCTCCTCCGCGCCTGATCACCCTCTAGCCCTTGGACAAAGAACCGGATTGAAGTTGGCGCCACGGCCGGGCGTAGCAAGCCAAGACGCATTTGGCCGTAGCCGCTGCGATCGCGCGCCCTCCGGGCGGACCGAGCCGAAAGCGGCTGGAAGGCGCGTGAGGAAGTCCGCGGCCGGCAGAGGCAAAAGGCGTAATGCCGTGGCCTCTCCTCTCGCGACCCAGCTTGCTCCAGCCTAATGGAGCGAGGTCGCCATCGTCCGATCAAGGCGTGACGCGCATCCGCAGCGTCTCCACCTCCGATCGAGTCCGGCCGCTCTCTCCGCCTCCGCGGAGAGACGCCGGCGCTGGCCGGGTACTTTGCTCCCGCCGCTTCCCGCTCCTCCGCAATCGCAGCTCGGGCCCCGCTTCCCGATCGTAGTCCGCCACCTCCTCGCGAGGCGGTTGATTTCGGCTCCGCCTCCGTCAACCGCTCTCGCTCGTCACCAGACGATTGCTCGTCTTTGGAGTAGAGCTCGCCGAGGGCCGCCACAGGCATCGGCAGCCGAGGAACGGAGGCGGTGGGAAGTTCAGGGTAGGAACGGGCCGAATGGGCCTTGGTCTGACCGACGGCAGCGGCGGCGCTGCTACTCGAGATGCGCCGCCGGCCTCGACCGCCCTGGGGCTCGGCGACCCGGCCGATGCAGCCACGACAATCGCGGCACCTTGGCCGCCCCGTCACGAGCAGCGAGGATGTCCGGCAGAACCCTGAACAAAAGAGGAAATAACGGTAAGGATTAATCTTAACGAAAGTTTTTATTTTTGCATCCCCAGGTGAGTACCTGGGCGCTGGCCTTGGGAAGCGGGGCACGCTCGGAACGAGGACCAGCCCTCCGCGAGGAGGCGGATCCGCCGCAGCCAGCGGAGGCGGAGGTAGACCCGTCACTGCTGGCGGCGGAGGCGGAGGCGGAGCTAGACCCGCCACTACTGGCGGCAAAGGCGAGGCGGAGGAAGGACCACCGCCATCGTAGCGGTGGCGGCACCAAAGGGATCGGCAATGAGGGTCTGGCCGCACTTCGGCAGGGCAAGGGCGACGACCGCCGGCCGGGCGAGCCCCCGCCACCACGGAGGAACCCGCTGTCGCAGCTCGGCAGCCCTCGCGCCGATGTGGAAGCCCCCGCGGCCGACGTGGAAGTCCCCGCCCCGGCCGGGCCCAGGAGGCGGGGCCTCTGGGAAGGTTGGGCGGAGCCGTCGTCATCATCCGGGCGCCTGCGCCTCGCTCGTTCGCCCCTCCCCTGACCGCCTGCGGGAGGGGGATCTCGGATCGTTAATGGCGCCTGGCGTGTCACGACGGGCGAGCCCATGGCGTCCATCGAGGGCAGGGCGTGGATTATTGCCGCGCGCTCCCCGGGGGACAGCCGGCAAAGTGGGACCGCGCCCGCTGGAAACGGCGGAACGGGGCCGGATAAGCCTGGATTGCAAAGCATCCACCGGCCGATCACGCTATCACCAAATTCCGGTATCGGCACGACGAAGGAAAAGAAATCACAGGAGGAAAGAAACGCCAGAAGAATCGTGTTTTGTCAAAAGAAAACAGAAGTAGCAAGGGATGACGCAGAGCGAGCAGATTACCTCCGGATACTCCGGTCCCATCGCCCACGCCCATGTATCGCCAGTCGGGCGACGCTGGCGCGCAGGGGACACAGCCTCCGTAATAAAATCCCGGATCACCATGGCCCCGTCAGGCCCGCCGTCCGCGAATCGTCGACGCGGGCCAGCATCGCTCGAGCTCGGGCTCATCGCTCACCGGAGCCCCAGTTGGGGTTGCCGACCGCCGGCGGGCGGAAGCTCCGGCACTTCAATGCCGCTGCCGTCCTCGACGTCTGACCACTCTGCGCCAATCCCTCCAATTGGACCGGCAGTCCAATGGGATATAGCGCAACGCCGCTGGCCACGGCAGTGACAGCTCCGAAATCGGCGAGTACTGCCGCGCGCGCGAAGGGTGTAGAAGTAGCGAAAAAGAAGAAGGTTGGGCAGCACTCCCACGAACATCTCGCATGAGCAAAGGCGTAAAGGAGGATAACAGAGTTGGGAGGAAGGTGAATGTGGTGAATGGCATAGAAGTTGAGAACAGAAAGATAAAAGTCGAAACCGTGGAAGTAGGCCGGCAAGGAGCTGCCACCGAAGAAAACCACTTCCCAGTGCCGACAAGTGAGGCTCGACAGCCCCAAATACGGAGGCGAAGGGCGCCCCCGGTGATGTTCTGGGAGAACCTAGCGGCTCTCTCCTCCTCAATGATCGAAGAAGGAAGCACCGGAGCCATCGGGAGGATGGAGATTTCGAAGCGCAGCCGCAAAGGGGATGAAGCAAGGAAGTTTAAAACGTCGGAAAGATGTGGAATGCGGAGAGTTAAAAGGGGGAAGAACCGCTTCCCCTTCGATCGGCCTTTTATAAGGCCTCGGAAGGCGAATCGGCGGGAAAACCGAAAAGACGCGGCGATTCGAAAAAGAGGAAGTTTAAAAGCCCCATAAATGGGGCGCATCCCAAGGAACGTGCGGCGGTTACAAGGAGGATGTAACCGCGCAAACCGCTCGGGAATCGGAGAAGTCGGAAGATCTTTTTTGCAAGGCGCGCGGACCTTTGAAGGGTCCCACCCAGGAGCTGGAGCAGTTCTCAAGCCGCCGATTAAAGACGAAGAAGAGCAGAACACCGAAAAGCGCTCCTAGGTGGGCCCGGGGGCTACTGTCGGCGTATTCTACACCAAGGTACCCGCTCCCCCGCGCTACAAAAGGAATCAAGTGGCAACCAGGGCGTGCTTGGGCCCACTGCCACGGCAAAAGAAAAACCCATACGGTGGTCGCGCCAGCGGACACGTGGCGTCTGAGCCAGGCTTGGCGACCAGCCGGTGATCGCCCGGACACGTGGCGTCTGAGCCAGGCCGGGCGACCAGCCGGTGATCGCTTCAGCGGACACGCAGCGTCTGAGCAGGTCATTGGCGACCACCGGTGATCGCTTCCAGCCGGACACGTGGCGTCTGAACCAGCCGCCGAATGCCCGGCGCGGTGGTCGCCCAGTGGACACGTGGCGTACAGTCCTGGCCCCTGGAGCACCACCCCCGGGATAGTCCCGTCGAGATCAGGGACATTAAATGCGAATCGTGCGCATTAAATGTGGAAGCATGGGAGCTGCAGCGTGGCGGCGCGCCTTCCCCAGGCGCATCATGGCTTTGGGAGACGTCACAACTACACCTCACCCCGTGACGGAACGGGCGGCGTTGGTAGACGTAAGGCCCAAGGCCGGATTATGATAGATGCAGCAGACATTAATGGATGTAAGAGCAGCGGCGTGCGCATTAAATGAGCCCATGCCAGTGTAATAATGACGGCTTGCAGTGTAAGCCTCCCATGCGCCCCCGTCAGTCCGAGGATAAAAGGGAGCCGGGGTGCATGGGAGGGGGGGTTCGGTTCGGTTCGGTTCGGTTCGGTTCGACTCATTGTGAGTAGGTTTTCATCCTCTCCAGCAAGAACACAAGCAATACCAAGAAAGGCAGGACTAGGGCTATTACTCTTCGGAGGGCCTGAACCTGGGTAAAAACTCTTTGCGTCCCCCCGTTAGTCTGAGCCTCCCGGTGCCCGGATCGTCACCGTCTTCCCTTCCGAGGCGATTGCCCCGAAAGCCCCCCGTCGGAACCTCATAAGCACCCGTCTCGGAGGTGCCTGTTGGCTAGTACGCTGACACACATATTCATATAGTTACACACATAGAACTGTAAGAATACAGTGTAGAGCTATACATAATAAGTAGATATCATGTTCATATACCACCAGTATGTATGTCTTGCTTGAACTGTAAAAATACAATGCACACCTGTACATAATAAGTAGATATCATGTTCATATACCACTAACATGTATGTTTTGCTTCTTTTGTTAATCTTCATGTAAATGCTTTCCAAACTTACTGGTTTCTGCATGTGGTATGTTTGTTGACTGCCTCAGCCTCTAGCATCTAGCAGTTACATATGCATTATCCATATAGACCAAGATAGCATGGTTGTATCCACAATTAACATTCTCAATGCAATTGTCCTCACTTTATGAAACCCTACGTTAGTGCTGTTGGGACTCAACAATTGGAAATGGCCAAAAGCAAAGAAGAAAAATCTGGTCATGAAATTTTCGCAATAGAGCCCAATAGTTTTTCGAAACATTGTTCTCATTCTCCGTTTTTTCAAAATGACCCCAAAAAATTTTAAAATTTAGCTTATTTCGGTTTCCCTTCGATTTTTTGTCAACAGAAAACTTGTGTGCCCAATTGAAGTGATTAAGGTCGATTTTGCCCTCTGAGCATTTTATCGAAAATCGCTCGGCGCAACGTAGTATGCTACTCTGGCTAATATTAACACCCTTATTCACGAAGGAAATGGAGGCCAACCGGCCCTCCACGTCACCCCTTTGGCAATTTTTGCAAAAAAAACCCTCCCTTTTCTTTAAATTACGGATAGGTCCTTATAAATTACAGATAGGTCCTTCGTGATTTTATGTGAGGGCAAGAAAATCATTTCTAAATTACGTTCAGGTCCCTGGTTTGCTACTTTACGGAAAACCCCCCGCTAAATACAAATCTCGAATGAGCCCTTTTCTAATTTTTCAAGATAGCGATCAGGTCCAAAAATGTAACAAACAGGTCCCCGTCCCTTACGTTCAGGTCCTTTCTCTGTTTTTCCCGAAAAAAATATTTTTGTCAACATAAATATGTGTGCAGCTCTATCTTTGGACTTTTTCCCTAACTTGATCTCTAATTTTTACCGAAACATGTATTATTACTCGGTGAACGCATAGTGTTAAACTCGACAAAAGAAGGTTAACATCTCTAATATTTTCAGAAACGTGTATTACCCGGTTAACGTATAGGGTGTAAATTCGGTGTCTATAGTTTTTTTTGCAACTCGATCTCTATTATTTTCCAAAACATGTATTATTACCCGGTGAACCCATAGGGTGTTAAACTCGGCGTCTATAATTTTTTTGGCAACTTGAAATCTAATATTGTCCAGAATGATCTCTAATTTTTTTTCCAAAACATGTATTATTACCCGGTGAACGCATAGCGTGTTAAACTCGGCATCTAAATTTTTTTTTGCAACTCGATCTCTAATATTTTTCAAAACATGTATTATTACCCGGTGAACGCATAGGATGTTAAACTCAGCGTCTATAGTTTCTTTCCCAACTCGAAATCTAATATTTTTCGGGACATACAAATCTTACTAGTTATATATTAGAGCCGAAGAGAATGGGGAGTAGACAGCCTTGCCACGTGTCATGGAGGTTTTTGTGCAAAGGTCCCTTGTAAATTTCAAAATTATGTTCAGGTCCTTCCACTATAATTTTGCAAAAAAGACCCATAATTCCACATATTCGTGAACGGGTCCTCCACGATTATTTTTGTAAAATCCAAAATTACATTCAAGTCTTCCCACCGGTAATTTTGAAAAAAAAAACCATAGTTCAGTATAATCGCGAGCGAGTTCTTCACCGGTCGTTTTTGCAAAACGGACCCCCCAAATTCACCGTCTGCTCCTAGTCAGCCATTTTTTTAAAAAAAAACCAAGAAAAAAGGATATTACATTAAGATTCTCCTACCATTTTTTTTTTTGCAAAAAAAAACCATCAAACCAAATTTCCCACTGAGCGACGTAGCACGAGATCCTACCTAGTAATCTTTAAGTCTCAATAACAAGAGGTCAGTTGATCAAATATGAAAAAAATCTATAAATAAAATTATAAACATGTATGTAGTTAGTACGACTCAAACTATGGCATCTTTCGTCGCTGACACGGATGACCAGGGTTCACAAAACCGTTTCGAACCCTAATTTCGCTTAGTCTTGGCTACCGGTTGCCGCTAAAAATCGCAAGAAAATCGCTAAAAACCGAATGGTTTGCAATTTCAAATCATTTTGAATTCGGGTCAAACTCACGCGATTTTTCGCGAGAAAACTGCCGTTTTTGACCCAAAAAAACCGCTCAGTTTTTGCGCAAAACCGCTCGGTTTTTGAGGTAAACCGAGAAAACCGAAACTGCTCGGTTTGAGCGAAAAATCAATCGATTTAGGTAAAAAAAACCGCGAAAAATGAGGGGAAAAACCGCCAAAACCGGGAAAATGTCATAAATATATAAATAAGGTATGTGAAGACATGAAAAAACTCCAGAATGATATCTCCTAAATTTGAAAAAAAAATCGACATGATCTTTGCTATAATTTAGACATTTGGAAATTGTAAATTAAAAATTTCAAAATAATATATCAATAAATAATCTTTCATTGCAATATTACAATCACACAGGTGCAAAGATACATATTTACATAACCACATAGCAATTTCATTACCATTCAATTGTCAACACCATTTACGTTATAATACTTTTTAATTGAAGTTGTGAAGTAGGCATAGGCCATGTTGGACCTGTATGGATGCTATATTAGTATAATATCAAATTACAATGAAATGAAATATACAAATGAAACTTTACCTGCGGGGCTACGGCTAGTATGTATACTATATATATTAGTATAATATTGTTGCATGATCTTTTTCTTTTTTTCTTTTTCTATTTTCATTATTTGTAATACCTCTAAAACATCTCCAAGCAGCCCACATGCCACTTTTTTCTTTTTCTTTTTGATTTTTCTATTTTCATTATTTGTAATACCTCTAAAACATCTCCAAACATCATTTTTTTTTGAAAAGTTTTTTCACCATTGGTAAAATACGAATTAATACTAATTTTAGGATTTTTTTTCAACAAATTTTCTCAATTTTTTTGAAAATTTTAAATTTGAATTTGAATTTAGGCGGTTTACCGCGAGATTAGCTACTGGTTAGCTGGCCATTTGCTTTGGCGAGGACTAACTTGTTAATTTACAATCTATGTACTTCTATACATCGGTGCTGGGGCCGGCATGGTTTGTGTAAGGATGGTCCACGTACGGTACATCGAGAATACAACTGCTTCATAATCTTTTACCGACTTGTATTGTTTGATTCAAAGAACTAATCGATGTTGTAAATCTAACACAACACATGTGTAGCCTGATGGCGACGTACCTGCTCTCAAGTTCCATCGATGGCCACTCTCAATCGGCAAGATCACTGTGTGTGGATTGCAGTCTTTGCAGAAGAACGAGGCTAGCTAGCCTAGCAGTCGCTAGCTGCTCGGCAAGAACAAGTAAACAATGTATAATGCAGGTTGCAGAATAAGACCAAGGTAAAATATGTGGATGCTGCTCGTTAGATCCAATGATGAGTCACAGAGTCGGAGAGAACTAGGTTAGAAGATACCGCCCTAGGGCTTTGGGCAGAGATGCTCTTCAAATCATTTCGTCGTTCTGCAAAGGTCGTGTTGCCTGATTTGGCACTGAGTAGGGATGGTATTCGCTTTTTTTCGGTTAAATTGGTTCAATTCATCCGATTTTTAAATAATTTAGTTTTAGAAAGTGTTTACCAAATTTGTCTGACCAAAATAAAAAATTAAAATCAGATTAACCAAAATATTTCGGTTCAGTTAATTTAGTTAACCGAAAACCCAAAGTGCTGCACTAATGTTGACACTGAGAGAGAGGCTGACGAAGGGGACTAGAGATGGCAACTGGTATGTACCCGTCAAGTAGCACCGCTCTGTACCCATACCTGCATTAGTAAAATTCACCCGCTCCAATACCTATACCTGCACGCGGGTAAAAAATTTACTCATACCTGTACCCGAGCAGGTAACGGTGACCCGACGGGTAACCCGCACCCGCATTATGGACAGATGCCACTGCAGGCAACAACAGCATATTGTATAAGGCAATTCAATAAAAATGCAATGGATATCCGTATTAAAAAATTAAACATTAAGAGCAGTGTTTCTATGCTTTTCCTTCTAATACAAATTGCACAAATCTTGAAGCAAGCGAAGGGGTAAGTAATCCTTATCTACCCTTCATTCATGCTTTAATATTTGTGCAACTTTAAAAAAGAAAAGCATAGAAGCACCTTCCATTAAACATTATACTAGAGTGCCCCTACAGTAGCATAATTTCATTACGAATATTTAGAGTGACCTAAAACATAGCACAAATACATTACAAGTTCATTTCAGGAATGAAAAATAAAATAAACCTAGATGGAGATCCTCGGGTGAAGGGGGTACAGGTAATAGCAGAACGGACTCGTACCTGCTCACCCACTGGATAGTAATTTTCATCTGTTAATATACCGGTGGATATGAAAAATAGTTCATACCCGGTCTCTAATAGAGGAATGCCCTGTTTGGCAACTTGGAATCGGACCGTTTCTACTATAATCTAGGAGAAACCCAACCAAACGAACTAAAGCTTGGAACGATTCTCCTCAGAACGTTTCTTTTTTTTTCCACTCCGGGGCCGAATCGCACTCAACCCCGTTCCACCCCGATTCACAGAATCCAGACAGCTAGCCAAACGATTTCCAGACAGTGATTCTGATTCTACCTGAAACGTTTCTACCAAGAATCTAGAACCGTTTCCGTTTCTACTAGAATCTGGAACCGTACCAAACAAGGTCTAAGGCCCCGTTTGGTACGGTTTCAGATTCTAGTAGAAACGAAAACGTTCCAGATTCTTGGTAGAAACGTTTCAGATAGAATAAGAATCACTTTCTGCAAACCGTTTGGTACGGTTCCAGATTCTAGTAGAAACTAGTAGAAACAGGGTTGAGGGTGATTCAGCCACGGTGTGGAAAAATAAGAAACGTTCCGAGGAGAATCGTTTCAAGTTTTAGCTCGTTTGGCTGGGTTTCTCTCAGATTCTAGTAGAAACAGCTTGGTTCCAAGTTGTCAAACGGGGCTTAAATATCCATCGAATTTCGGGTTTCGGTTCCGGTTGCCATCTCTAGAAGGGGACTCGCAACGGCTGCTGCGTTGTGAACGGCCGCAAGGGCAGAAGGGATGCTGATTGCGTTGGGAACGGCCCGCAATGGTAGAAGCTGCGTTGTGAACGGCGTGACGTCACAACCAACCGGCCCACAAGGGCCTGTTCGGAACGGCATTAGGGTGTCTGAAGGGGGAGCAAAACGGCGGCCCAGGAGCGGAGCGAGAGGCGCGGTGCCGTTCCTGGGCTGGTGATGGCTCGGTGCAACGAGTCGATCTCGGTTATTACGGTTTTCGAAACCATAAAACCGTACAAAAAACTGAAAACCGAATAATATTGAAATAAAAAACCGAACAATAAACCAAAAACCGAATCGGTTTATTGGGTTCATTTAGTTTTTCAGTTTCGGTTAAAAAAATGCCCACCCCTAGAGCCACTGCGCGTACAAACGTGACAGAAAGGGTTATACTCCAAATGGGAACCACCTCCTGTACAAAGTAGGAAGCCCTCCCCAAAAATACACAACCAAGCAGGGCATTATCATGGCTCGACACAGCAGGTACATGAGCAGACGAGCTCGACGACGCCAGCTGATTAAGCTAAAGCTTGGTTCGAAGGGAAAAACAAGATTATTAAGATTTGACAATTTGGTTACAAGGCAATTCAGGCCTGGTGGAGTATGTCCCTCCACAATCACAGGCATGTGTTTAATATTTACAACGTTTATCGTGGAATGGAATGGAGATCGTTCTTAGCTTAGGTGAATATATGACGGAGGAGATCTCCTGAATACGCAAACGACTTCTCAGTCTCCTCCAGGCAGTGGTCCTTCTCTTCGCGAGGCCAGCACTGCAAAACGAAACAAACAGAATTACCATTTGATTAAGGCCAGTTCAGCTCTAACAGCATATGTGTGGAAAAGAGAGCACGCGATGTTATAGCTCCAGGACTTACAGAGGCGACTTGGTTAAGTTTATTGCGGACATTCTGCAGCAGCTGGGACAAATTACCCTCCCACTTGTAGAACTCCAGCTCTTTCTTGTTCAGAATCTTCTCGGCAACCTAAGATGACCAGAGGGGCATGGCATGATTACTCGGTTTAAGAATATAAACTAATGGATAAACAGATAACTTCCACTCACACCACACAGAATACAGACAGCTAAGATACCCTGATTAGCCAAGGAACAACACTAGGAACGAATGGAAAAATATCTACACAAATTTTTGTAATAGGATCCTCAACAAAGTATACATGGTAATAACATACTAGCACCTTCTGTTAGAATTCTAATTAGCTCAACCAATAAATTTGAGATTTTAAGAACCACAAAGACACAATCAATGGAATATCTGCTAGTGTCAGGTTTCTCCTTTCAATAGCTCATACTTAACAGCAATAAGGAAAGCCATCTTAACATACATTATTTGACATCACAAGAAGGTTTTTGTATAAGAATTTTTTGGAAAAGGGGTACCTTTTTGCCAATCATTCGGCCTCCAGCAGTATGGGCAAAGTATACATTATAAAAGTGGCAGATAAATGCTTGGGGGTCCTTTTCAGACAGCTCTTCCAGGTAGGAAGAATATGTATTGCCAGGAGCAGATGCTTCTGGAATTGTATGACCCTGTTGCCTGAACCATTCCAAATCCTTCTTCAGTTGCTCTGATCTTTCCAACCCAGTATTCCGGAACTCAGCATCTGGAAGGCATAGATAACAAGAATGTCAATAAGCATCATCTTGCTAATATTGATGAAAGAAACCTTCTAGCTTCTTTGTAAAGACTTTTAGTTTACCTGCTAAAACAGCTATATAACACAGATTTTTCTTAGCACTAATTAACGAGGCTTACTAATTATAACTTCTGTTGTTCTAGACAGAATAAATAAAGCATAGAAATTTCTATTCTGCTAAATTTGTCAAGTTTCAACGAAGTGTACAGTGTTATGCAATAGAACTATGCGGCTAAAGGTGCCTATTACTTGTTTCCAAATTATTTGCTGCTTAAGTTGAAGCTGGTCAGAGTCAAGAACAATGGATTTTAAAAGTTCAAATGAAAAAACCAAAATAAAAATACATTCACCAAACCAGACAAATATAAACAATCTAGATATGGCGCCATTTAATAAGAAAGAAAGAACAATTAGAAGAGGTACCATTATTAAAATTATACAGCATGTAAATTTCTTAGCTAGTTTTGGATGAGCCATTATTTTCCTTGCAAAAGACAGTAAAGCCACAAGAAAGAGATTTCTCACATTCAAGAATTTGGTCGAATAGATACTTGTGTCAATAGTTCTTCCTTCCAAAAGAAACATTGCTATGAGGAAAAGGGCACTTACATAAGCAATTCAAATTAGCATCATTTTCCAATGATTTTAATTTAGTCCTACGTAACACCTCACAATTGAAGGTAATGTGCATTGCATGGCAGACTATAGCACTAGGCCACTGGCAGAATGCCAGAACAAAAATATGGAAATTTTGGTTTTCATAGCACCTGGATAAATGGTTTGTAGTACAACCCTACTGAGGCAATTTGACATATCATGTCAAGTGGTAATATGAGGGCTTCTCATTTCTCATGTCAAAATAAGTAATACAAAACAACACTAAAATACACAAATGACTAAGTGAAGCAATAGAGGAGAGGGGGGTGCAGCAACAATTGTGCTGTGGATGTCACCACTCACCACAAACATAGAGAAGGGGGTGGCATTGCAAAGAAAAATATTGCAACGGGCATTGAAAGTCATCAATGGAAAAATGGATGGCTCCGACCACAAGTTAAGGGGTAGATTTGAGCCATACCTGAACAAGATGGTTCACAAAAGTTTTCTACAGGTTCGTCAAAATAATGGGGAAGATTACTATGGCAGAATGGTTTTTATGTGCAGCATACAGATACACCATACCACAACCAAATGCAAATAAAAATGCCCCAGCTCCCTATAATTTTTAGGAGTGGTTGATAACTTGATATATGAGCAGTCATTCATGATTTATGAGGAAAGTCTTCAAACTGGGAATTTATTAACAAGTGTTGCCTCTAAAGCATTTGATGATACATAAATGCTTTTAAAACACCTAAAGAATTGAACTTGATCCCCCTCAAAGGCATATTTTGGATGTTCCACTGATTTTATGGCAGTATCCAGCATGTCTGGTCACGACAGGTAAACATCTACTCCCTTCGGTTTCATATTTCCTGTCGTTTTAGACATAATCTCGCATACCAAGGAGTGATTAATATAGTGCTAATTTCTTAATGTGGCCAGTATTAAATAGTTTGGAAATGGTGTGATCCCAATTCTCAAAGCAAGGATACCCAATCGTTATGTGTGCATGTAGAGCTCAAACGTCGGCAATCAATACGCATGTTTTGGAAATCTGGTGTCATTAAATGCAGAATGGTCCAACGACAGAAATTTTCAACCAAATTACAGAATGCTCCAGCAACAGGAAATATGAAACCGGAGGGAGTAAAATTTGTGGGTTGAATGTCAACATCAGGCAGATCCCATCAAACACATATTTTGTACTCCCTCGTTCCTAAATACATGTCATTCTACAATTTCGAGACAACTTTTAATAGTTTATTCCTTTGCATAACCCTACCATTCATTATTCCCAAGGCTATTTACTACTATGGGTGAGAGTAACACTCACCATCTACGAGTAATAAATGAGCTAATGAAGGAGGGTGATTTGGTTATTTCCAGACATGCATTGGTTTAAGTGTAAAATCCTAAAACATCATCTATTGACGCCACTAGTCTTATGGGTAGTACAGTACTGCTGTACATTTACATCTCATTAAAACATGGGAAAAAATATGCATTTTGTTGAAAATTTCAGGTTGGTACCTGACTTTAAATAAATACTGTAATTGCATATTTCCTGGAAAACATATGCAATAATCCTGAGCTTAAAATCTTTCTATAACTTGATTTGGATTAGTAAACCATGACTAGGATAACATCTCTCTCGCAAACATCTAAGCCAACCACAAAAAGAAAAATAAACCCCCCAAAAATATTACTGTCCCCACACCCATCCTGGCTCTCCTTCTATACCTTCACTCCAGCAGTTTTTCTTTTTTACAAAAAAGGAAAAAAGCTTGGATGAATTATTCTGGGTAAACAAATTTGTATTTGACTATTCTACTATAACATAAAAACGAGGACAAACATTTCCCCTTGTCGAGCTATGAACCAATCAGATTTCATAGATCAACCAAAGGCACGCGTAGGACGAAAAACACCATCTACATACACACACACTAGCCGTCGCACACGAGCCGCATATTTTTCACCGGCCAAAAACTAAGGCACGAAAGGGTAACAAACGAGGGCTCTGCGATCACTCACACCAGGGGACAGCGGTGCGGTCGACGATGGCCTCGAGCGTCTCGAAGACGAGGTTGCTGTCGACGAGGAACCGCAGGTAGCCCTCGACGGAGGGCTCCCACCTGGCGACGGGAGGCGCCTGGGGCTCCTTCTCCCCCTCCCTGGCCTGGTCCTTGGTATGCAGCCGCATCGCCACGGTTCTCATCTCCTCCACGAACGGCCTCCCCTCCTCCTCGCTCGTGGCGGGCGCCATCTCCGCAGCCGCGGCAGCCGCGGCGACCAACCTCCTCCGCGGCGTCGCAGAGACCCCCGGCGCCGGCCGCGGCCCGACCGACACGGACACGCCGCTCCTCCCGGCGGCGGCGGCGCAGGTGAAGATGGAAGCGACGCGCGGGGCGAGGCTGTGGGGACTGGAGAGCGATGCTGAGGCCGCGGGCGCCATGAGAGGGTAGGGCTAGAGTTCTCTTATAGCGGTAGGGTTTCTTGCGGGTGAAGGCGGGGCGGCGATGGCGAAAGGGGCTGGGCGGTGGCTTTGGAGTGCGGTGCTGGTGTTGTTGCAAAAGCCGAAGCGGAGACTAGAGTGAGGAGGAGACGGGAGAGAGGGAAGGGAAGGGATGGAAAAGGCTGTGGGGAATTGGGCAGGTTGCTTCAACTTTTGGATTATAGATTTTAGATTTAGGAGAAGCCATTTTTAGATTTTGGATCGAGGCGAGAATCTGTCTAAAATCTTTTAATTTGATAAATAATTCGTTTTAAAAAAAAAACATTAGGCTACCTCTAGTAGCTTCTCTTCAGCCTCCAAATCCCTTCACGAACAGATCTCAGGTGCTCCAGCAGATTTCCTTCGGACGGGATTTAGAGATAGAATTTGGATAGAAAGGGATTCTCTCTCCAATCCCTTCACAAAAGTTGTTAGAGATGGTAGGAGATAAAGAGAACGAATATGAAGAAGGGAACAGGGAAGAAAATAAAATGAAGAGGAATTGCTGGAGATAAGTCTTTTGCCATTTGCTCGCATGGGACTGGGAGTGACTCAACTCACCGGGAATTGGGATGGTGTGGAAAGGGTTGGAGAAGGCAATGCGATGCCGTTTGCTCGCGTGCGTGCGTGCGTGCGTTCTCCCAGGGTGCAAAAAACAAGGAGCCAGTCAGTGGCAGTCGTACACGCCACAGCTCCCGAGCTCTCACTGGTGGTCATGGGATGCAGGAGAGCTTTGCTTCACGCCATGGGAACGATTGAACGAACGATGGCGTGAGTGAGATCCCTTTCCCCCCAACTTTTGCCCCTCCAACCGAGAGAAGTTAATTGGTATCACCGTGTACGGACGACCAACTTGCACTAACTCTATAGCTTGGCATGGGCAGCAAAGCACCCAAGTCCGAAACAAACGCAAGGGAAAAACGGGTTGCACGGTCGCTTTCCGTTCCTCGAGAGAGAAATCGTCCTCTCAGGCACCGCCTTTGCCTCTTCTTTCCAAGTTGGGTTAAGACATTTCCAACAGCTTTCCTTAAAGTTAAATTCCTATATTTCTATATGCAGAATTTCTCAAAAAAATTACTTCTCTGTATCTCTTCCCTGTCCATTTTCTTCCTCCTATATTATAATGATATTTTATAATCCCCATATGAGCAACGTTTATTTTTTACCAAAAAAATTCGAACTATTTTTAAATGCAAAAATTTAAAAATTAAAATTTATTCTAGCAGTTATCGTAACGACTATGTACTAATTTATATGTTATATGTATCATGATGGAAGTCATGTACCGTAATGGGAGTCTTTAAATAAAGAAATTTCTGACAGATATAGAAAATAAGTTCATACAACACAAAAAGTTCGGAATAACTTAGTTCATGCAACTTAAGTTAAACTACAATTATAGTTCATACAACATAGGTAATGGTCAACCGGATCTATTATATCTTCTAGCTATTATGTCACTCTGTAAGCTCATATAGTACTTTTTTGTGGCTCAATGCAGATGCAGATTATCTGCTGTTGTTATGCTTTTTCATGGTGAGAAAGCTTCATGATAGAAGATAAAGCAAGGAAAGATTAGAAGAAGGCAAACAAGCACTAGAGGACCGTAGTCAAACACCTATCACGGTCAGTCTCTGGCGGAGATGTTATATTTGGGTATAGCAGAAAATAACACCCCCAGGAAAATCATTCATTCATTGTTGTCATGAAAGTCAAAATGCATGATATCTGCAACTATGATGATCCAAATCTTGTCATATTAGCTGTACGTGACAAAAAATAGAGTAAAACAACACACTGCAATAGATATTAACAAGAAAGTGGTGACCATGTGTATGGTTTCTGGAACTCTATCAAATGGATATTATGGCCTGTTTGGGAGAGCTCCACTTCAAAAAAATCAGCTCCACTTCATCAACTCCACCGTTGAGTAGCTCCACCATAGAGTTGAAGTAGGGAAGGGAGGTGTTTGGCTTGCAAATTAGATCCAGCTTCAAGAATAAATGGTTTTGGTGTGGATATCCATTTATGCCCTTGGGTGTTGATGTAACCAGTGGCAAAGGTGGGTAATTACCTCATATGTGTAACCAGTGGCAAAGGTGGGTAATTACCTAGCAACTTCACGAGTGGGTATGAAACGGTGTTTCTTGGAGTACCCCTTGAGGAGCTCCACAAAAACCATGGAGCAGCCCCCTAGATTCGCATTTTTCCTGGAGTTAGAGTTCTATGGAGCTGAGGTGTTTGACTACACGAATTTGGAGTGGAGCTAAAAATTGAGGAGCAGAGCTCTCCCAAACAGGCCCTAAGTAGGAAAAAATTCCTTGTGAATGATTCAACTTACAGCCCCTTTCTTGGCATTTAGAGGTAAAAACTAAAAAGGAGCAAGGTATCACATGATAGTATGAAAGTGCCAAAACATTTCAATGAAGTAGGACATTAATGGTCCTAAGCAAGGATTTTCGTGACCACCATCTTAAATACGTACTCCCTCTGTCCCACAAAGAGTGCATTTCTAGGATTTTTAAGACAGATTAGTGTGCAAGGTAAATGACCAATGTGACCCTCATTACTCCATACACAAGCATGTTGGTGCTTCGGTTTCCACAAGCACTTAAATGAGCATGCATACACTTACAGCTGGGCCCTACGGACTAGAAATGCACTCTTTGTGGGACAAAATTTGAACACTAGAAATGCACTCTTTGTGGGACAGAGGGAGTAGAAGCTTTCCTTGTCCAAACGATACTCTCATTTGGTCAATCAAGTATGAAATTTTCATTTTTATAGAGGAGAAATACAATACAAATCATCCATTGATATTGTGGGTGCTAAAGAATTACTGAAAATTTTGGAATCAATACTACGTTCAAAATTTAAACTCCAAAAAATGCTTTAATGAGACATAATCACAATCTATCTTTTCATTGTTACAACATCTATTAATTTTCCTTTTTTTTCTCCCTAGTAATTTTCGTGGAACAAAAGCGACAAGTGAGTGGAAATAGAAAGAAAACCATTTTGTTATCAGAAATATTGGAGTATTCCTTAAGAAATGCAAAATAATTTTGAATACTAAAATTACTTCTAAAAATATGATAGGATCAGATTTCTTAGGATGGCTCAATGACTGATTCAGTCTTTTCCTCAAAAGCGGATGCGATCGAATTAGATTTGGACTATAAGAGAGTTAGACAGCGGGATACATCAACTCTGAAAGCAAAAGCTCTAGGATTTGCCAAATCCATTACAATATCGACTTCTTACCTCAGACCCATTACTATTTTAGGGTTCGTACCTTGCGGATCCAGTCGAGGACAGAGCGAATCGGTCGAGACGGAGCGACTGGGTCGAGGACAGCGATGAAGAGGGCAATGGTGAGGCGCACTGGGTTGAGGACAAAGATGACGGAACGACGTCGCGGATGGAGTGGCGCGGATCGGGTCGATGATGAAGAGGATGGAGCGGCGGAGCTATCGCCTCCTCGTAGGTCATTAAGCACCGAGCAGACGGGAATGCGATGGGGAACGGAGAGAGAATCCTGATATTTTGGGATTCTCTCTCCTATCCGTAAAAATAGGGAAGCAGATCGACAATTTGTTAGAGCCAAAAAAAATAGCGATGGTGTGTATGGATTACTCATTTTATCAGATAAGGAATGAGATGAGTAACCTGTTGGAGATGGTCTAACTGTTGGTGACCTGTTCGTGGTTAAAGATAGGATTTACTCGAATCCAAAACCGACGCTGTGGGCATTTACAATCATTGATGTCAGTGAAGGAGAGAGACGGAGAATAGCGAATGAGGTTATCTACTTCCTCCGTTCATTTTTATAAGACGTATTTTGATTTTGCACAAAGAATTAGGTTATGTTAAAATTAAGAAAATGTATAAGAGAAAATGACTTAGATGCCTTCACTTAATTGTCTTAGAAGATTAAAGATATACTTTGTATGGGTGGTAACTAGAAATGAATAAATGCATATAATTGAGAGAGAATAAATAGAGGTATAGAAGGAAATATCTTATTAAATCTACATGTAAACCTTATATTTGTGAATAAAACCATTAAAAAGATAAGCCTTCTAAAAGTGAACGAAGGGAGTACTATTTAATATATGATCTCATACGTAGTTTTATATTATGTGTACTATTGTATAAACAAACTATTAATCGTACGGAAAATTATTACCAACAAATATATATATATATATATATATAATTCATTGTATAAGTTATCTTTAATTTCATCTATAGATGAGATAGTGTGATACTACGGAATGACGGTATGAGTCATTTTCGATCTCGGCCATAAGGTACGACTCTTGTAACATGTTTTTGCGCCGTGTCTGCAAGCGTGGGCCTTTCCGGGGGATTTTGGGCCTTTCCGGAGGGGAATTGGGCCTTCCGGGGGAGTTCGGGCCTTGGGGGGTCCATATGGGCCGAAGGTGGGACATATTTGGGCCTTTTGGAGGTGGTCTAGGACAGCAAAACTGCTGCCCTAGCCCTACCTGCGCCCCAAACAAGTCCCCTCCCTAGCCCTAGCCCCCACTTGTTTCCCCTCCACCCCATTGCCTCCTCCTCCCTAGCCGCCACCCCTCCCTCACCCTTGCGCCTCCCCTTGCTCCACCACGTGCCCTTGCTGCGTCCCCCTCGCTGCCATGCCACGCCATGGTGCTGCCCTCGCCGGTAGGAGGATCCGCAACGAGGAGAACCGGTGGCCACGGCCAGCGTGGGAGCGAGATCGGGCGATCGAGAGGCATTCTTCGTGTTCGCTGCTCATCGGACTAAGGTATGTCCATGGGGAAACCTTGGGGAAGGTCTAGGTGCTGTTCTTATGGTAGATTTGGAGTTGTTAGATCAAGAGGACGTGCTGCCATGGAGTAGATCTGAAAAGAACTAGAGTTCGTATTGTACTCAGTTTCGGGCAGATTTGGAGTCCGTTTTAGGGGGTGCGATTTCGCAATTTTAGAGTCGGAATTTGGCCGACCTCCTGTTGAAGAAGTTGTAGGTATCGTCAAGACCTATTTTGTGTATTTTTTTGAGAATTTTTGGAGTTACGGTCTGAAAGTTATGGCCGTTTTGGTGGGCGCTATCCAATCTGTGTCGAGGTTGGGACAGTCTGTGTTCAACATTAGATTAAACTAATTTAGATTTCGAATCTGACCGTACGGACTTCTAGGAAGTTGTAGATAATTTCAATATCTTTCAGTGCATATAAAGAAATTGAAATTCCGCCCAGCCGTTTGGAAGTTATGCCTGTTTTACCGAGCGCTGTCAAATCTGTGACGAGATTGAGACAGTTCGTGTTCAATGTTAGATTAAACAACATTAGAGTCTGAATCAGTCTTTACCTATAACTAGAAAAAGTTGGGAAATTTCCTAAGCTACGCGAGGATGTACTCGTTTATTCAATTTGGAGTTCTAGAACTCAAGTTATGATTTTTCGAAGCCGCTGTCCAGAACGGGGCAAAATCTGTGATTTCGGGGTTTTGGAGTATTTAGCGTATTAGGTGTAGTGGGTACTGTTTTGAGGAGTCGAATTAAGTGTGTGGCACGTGTTTGCAGGTGGTGTGCCTTCGGGAGTGCCCTCAACCTCTCGTCACTCCGTTGCCCGCGGTTGAAGGCAAGTGTGTTGTGTGGATTGAACATTATACGTGTTGCTAGAATTGCTTGATAGTGTTTGGGATAGATAACATGCTGTCTTGCCATGAACTACATGTTATAATTGATATGATATCCACTTGCCATGTTTTAATGATTGCTATGATATGATGAGCATGTTTAAGATGTTATGATGCCATGTGTTAATATATGAGTTTTATATTGTTGGCATGCTTGCATACATGACATGTTACATGGCCCGGGCGGTGAGAAAGTCATTAACTAATCCGGGAAGGTCGGTGAGAAAGTTATGACTAATCCGGAGAGCCATTAGAGTAAGTCCTACATCGTGATTCCATCTACCGTGGGTGGTGGAAGCGAGGAGTAGGCACCCTCCATCTTCGGGATGGAAGGGGGGAGAGGGTGCACACCGACGGGTGTGTACTCAACCATACCGGTATGAGTTTTCAAGGAGATATGAGCATAGCATTGCATTGCATTGCATTACAATACATATTAAATGATGAGGATGTTGCTATGTGTTCAAGTTTGAAATTGTCGACGATTGGAGAACGGGCTCCCGTCGAGCTTACTTGTTGAATGGGGGATCAACAGAGCCCCGTCGCACGGATCGAAGAGGGCGTTCGAGCGACGCGAGGTCGGGAGAAGGAGGCCGGAAGAAAGGGGGGACGCGGTGTTCTTTATCCTGGTTCGGGCCTCTCACCGCCGAGATAATGACCCTACTCCAGTGTATTGTGTTCTATCTTTCGTGTGCCCTCCCCTGTTACAGATCTTCAGGGGGGTTTAAATACTATGACTAGAGATGCGAAAAAAGTAATCGCCTCAGGGATCACGCTATGTATCCATATCCGTGATGTCGCCCTTGATTCCCGCGTTATTTGAATTGCGGGTATGATTTCCCTTGATCTCGGCTGATTGGTTGCCTCCTTCCTCCTCGCGGCTGCTGGGTCCTCCCACCAAGACACCCTAGCAGGTCGAGGCCTCACCGAGCATGCTTGCTCGGGGGGGGTGTGTTTGTTGCATCAGCGAACGGAGGCGCAAAAGCGTATGCTCGGAGGAGAAGGAGCGATACTCGTTCGTTCTCCCGAGCATCTTCCCTTAGTGCAGCTTGGTCGGCGGGTTTAGCTTTTCACGGGGGTACCGTGGTCTTTTGCCAGATAGCCAATCCCCGACAGCTAGCCCCCGAGGTTCAAGTGGGGAACCCTCGGGCTTCCCCTTGAGCCTAAGAAGACTTGAGGGGGGATTGAATTTCCTTTGGTCGTGGCTCACGACCATTTTACGTCGGGAGACGAGCTTCTTTTCCCGCAGCGTGCTTGCTCTGCGCGGGCGCGTCGTTTTGTTGTTCTGAGGTTCCTTATCCGTGAAGCCTCCCTGGTACGGTTGTTTCTCGTGAAGCGGCGCTTTTTCCGGCCAGTTGTTGCTGCGCGATAGGCGGCGATTTTTATCCCGCCTCTTCACTATCCTTTTAACCCTTTCTACCGGGAGAGGTCGGAGTCCCATTGCGTCTCTTTGCTCGTCTTGGCGAAAAATCTTCCAAGAGCCCTAGCGCCCAAGAACCCTTTTCGCTCTCCTTCCTTCTTCGGCCATGGCGCTGTTTCAAGGTTAGCCAGATGACCGAAGGAGGCTCCAGTGCTCACGGACGAGGGGTACGTCGACCCAAGCTCGGGTCGAGTGCCGAGGATGATGCGGCGCCGGCACCGCGAGAGGCGGAGATCGTCTCTGCGAGTTGTACGCCATCAACGGGCTTCGTGCGCGAGAGCGACTTCCTCGCCTCCGTGCTTGCCTTCTGCGGTGCGAGATCTCTCATCTCCACCCCAACTCCATCCTTTCCTCGCAATCTTCTCCCACCTTTGCGAGGCTTACGTGGGTGTAATGCCCACGGCTAGCCTCTTCTTTCACTTCTATTCCCCTTCCGCACCGGCCGGGATGGTTCCACGGCTGCGTTTATCTTCGCCGGCCCAACCGACCATACGAGTACCCTCGTTGCTCTGAAGGACTCGGTGTCGGGTTGGGCCGACCTCTGGTTCTACCGGAAGAAGGCGGAGGGTCCCGGGCTTGGTCTACATCGGGAGGACGCTCCGCCATCGAGGCGCGCGCGCGCGTGCAACCCGAGGAAGAGCGGGTGCTCGGGGCGATCGGTGAGCTTGCCCGGATGGGGCTCACCGGTCGGGATATCGCCGGGACTTTACCTTCAACCGGTGTCCCCCTGAGGCGCCGCGAGCATCCCTTCTTCGAGGTGACCGGGTGTACGACTTCACCGCGAGGACAACGCAGTATGTTCTGGACCTCTTTCCGAGCATCGCCGCTTTACAGTGAAGCTGCGTTATGCATCCGTATATGCCTTTTGTCTTAGTCTTGATTTGTGGCAGACTCAGAGGACGGATGGAGTTGACGATAGGGTCGCCGAGATGTTCGGCGCCCGAAGAAGAAGGCGACGCCCAATCGTCGAGTCCCCAAGAATATTTTTGACATGGCGACGTGGTAAGTACATTTTCCCACTTCCGTTCGAGGCATGTTTTCCGAGCTCATTCCTCCCGATTTGTTGGCGGAGAAGGTCGCCCTTGAGCTTGCGGTGTCGAAGCGCTAGCCGCCGCAAGCCAAAGACTCGCCAGGTGGGTTCCCGTAAGAGGGCGGCGCGGTCGAGGTCGCCGAGCATCCGCCTCGCCTCCCCGCGCTAAGCGGTCGAGGCGCCGAAGCCGACCAGGACCCTACCTCGCACCTTGAGTACGCCGACCGCCAGAGGTGTTTAACTCCGCATTTGGTTCGATGACTTCAAACGGAAGAAGCCGAGCTGATGAGCCGATCGAACAGCTCGCCGAAAGCAAAGCGAGGAAGGCCGAGGAGGATGCCAGGTCTCTCCCGACCAAGGAGGCGGTGGAGAGGCAGATCAAGGCCCTCCAGGACCAGCTCACTCGGGTGGTTGATGCCCCGAGGAGGAGGAAGAAGAGGAGGAGGCCGCCTATGCTCGTTAGAAGGAGCAGGAGGTCGACCTCTCAAACCGCCTCGGCAAGCTGGAAGAGGTCGACATGGACGATGTCGACCGGCGATGGCACGCGCCCGGCCAATGACGCCGCAGAGGAGCGCGCCGTGGTCGTGGCCGAGGCCTACGAGGCCGGCCGCGGCAGGTCGCCCGTGGCCCAGCGAGGCCGAGGAGGATGGCGCCGCCACGCGAAGGTACGTTCTTCATTCTCTTATTCCGCTCTTGTCTTGCGACTTTCTTGAGCTAACCCCACCTGTTTGGCGTGGGCGTGATAGCTCGGATGTCGTTTGGACTTCCGCCAGATGGTCGAGGAGATTATCAACTCCGCGATGGACGCCGAAGCTCGACCGCGTCGTCGGCCGGGTGATGGCCGAGACGGGAGGAGCCGGTGCTAACCGGACTTCGGTGGAGCCCGAGCTTCCTTCGGCGGGACCAGCGCTCCCTTCGGCGGCCGTGGAGCCTATCGGCCAGCGGAGGAGCGAGAGCCGCGAGGGGCCGAGGACCAAGACGCCTTGGCCTTGGCCCCTTGCGAAGAGATGATCGCGGCGAGGCTCAAGCGCCGAGCCCCGGGGAAGGGAGCTTGGTCGCTCCCGACCAACGGCCCTTGGCCATGAGCCAAGGAGAGGAGGAGGAGGAGGTCGTCCCCGGCCTAACTCCTTTGGTCCCGGGGCACCAGGCGCCCTCGGCCACGGAGGTGCAAGGCGGAGGTGATCGTGCTTGATCAATCGCCTCCGTGAGTGGAGCATCGGTCGCCTCGGTGAAGAGGAACAGGAGGCGGAGGTGGTTGCTAACGACCAATCGCCTCGGTAGCGGAGCATGGAGTGGCGGCGCTTCGTGGTTGGCGTCTGACCCCGAGCGCGGTGGCCGACTCATGGGAAAGCGACCACGAGCCGCTTGTCGTGGGCGAGGATCGCCAGGCGACCCGGGTTGATCGAAGGTGGTGACGCCGTTGCTCTCCTGGGAGCGGCGGGTGCTCAGAGGAGCAAGACCTTGACGCGCCGGCCGGGATGACTTGGTCAATCCCTTCTTTCGCCGTGGCGCGACCGACCGCGCCAGGACAAGCCGTCGGTAGGGCTCTTACGGTAAGTTTCCATGTTTCTTCTTTTACTGCTGCGAACGATCTTCCGGGAGTCCGCTCAGCTCTTTCCCTTCTCCTTTCTCTTCGCCCGAAGTTTGCCGCGAAGGCTATGGAGGATATCGATGCCACCTCGGTCTCAAAGAGAAGAGTACGGTCGTACCATCATGAGCAAGACGCCAAGATCGCCGATCTTGAGCGTCGGTCTCCGAGGTGCGCGAGGCCGACTGGCGGTGGAATCGGCGAGAGCCTCATCGCCGGGCTCGGGACCAGCTCTTCCAGAGCGAGACGCCAAGAGCACTTCAGAGCGTATGCGCCGAGCTTGACGAAGAGTCGGTGAAGGCGGCAGGACCTTGGCCGAGCTCGGAGCGCGAGGAAGCCCAGCTCAAGGAGGCGCAGCGCCTCGGGAAAGCGCGGCCGAAGGTCGCGCGGCCAGCGGAAGGTCCTGGACCTAGAGGCGAGGTCGACTCCCTTAAGGACGAGCTCGCTGCCCTCCAGGCGGTCGTAGGACTTAGCTCTTTCTTTTTATTTTTATCTTGTGTAAAAACCACCTTAAAAAAACAACGTTTTGGATTAAATGAGCATATTCGCAGGAGTTTGGTCCTTGCTGCTTTTTTTTGCTTGAACTCGCTTTCGACATATGCCCGTATGATCCGGTTCTGCAGAAAAGAAAGCAAGTTCCTGCATGGAGCGTAGATACGAGCAAAGAAAACAAGTTCTGCGTAGATCAAATATCATAGACACGAGCAAAGGATCCTTGGTAAGGAGGGACGGAACGTTCCTATCATACGTAGCCCCCGCCATGGACAAAGGTCGTGTCCTCACTTTATTGCGAGCACGAGTTTGTTCATGGGAGTTTTTAAGGGTCGCTTTGGTCGTGAACGATTTTTTGAATTACTCGAATAGATCGGTTGTGTTTGAGTGAGCTGTGAGCACAGAGCGGGCGAGCTTTAAACCAACAATACGTAGAGCCACCCTACCCGAGTGGTCACCGAACCGGGCTTAGAGTGGATGCTCGCGCTGACCATGCATCTGAAGAGCTCTTGTGGAAAGTGGGCGATTGGGCGAGCATCGGCCGGGGCCAAGGGAGATGGCGCACATACTTGTTGGATAAGTTAAATCTGTAGTCTTTGGTACGCAGCGATGCTCGTTCGACAAAGCGAGGACGAAACTCGAGAAAGAGGGAAAATGATTTATTGGAAAAGAACGCATAAGGCGCGAGATAGGAGTACTCGTCTAAACGTAGAATTTCTGTGATTGATCGATGTTCCAGTCTTTGGTGAGCTCCCGACCATCCGGCATCGCGAGGCGAACAGCCCCGGTATTTGTAGACATGACCGTGTAGGGTCCTTCCCACCTTGGGGTCAGCTTGTTGGCCTTCGACAGGTCTTGAACTCTTCGTAAGACCATGTCGCCGACTTGTAGGGCCCTAGGTCGGTTGCCTTGGCTGCATGCCTACGAAGAGCTTGTAGGTAAATTGCAGGCCGAGCAACGCCCGCTCGCGTGTCGCTCGACGAGGTCCAGGTCGACGAGGCGCTCAACCTCTTGATCGATGGAATCGATCGATTGCACCCTTGGGGAACCCAAAGACGATTTCGGCAGCGAATGGCCTCCGCACCGTGAGACGAAGTTGGAAAGGCGTCTACTTTGTGGCTCGACTTGTCGTGGTGCGGATAGACCAAAGAACGGCGGGAAGCTCCTCCACCCACTTCTTTGCTTGTCTTTGGTTGAGGGTCTTAAAGACTCTCTTTTTTATGCCCTGGACTAGCTGCCCATTTGCTCGCTCATTGCTCCGTTACTCTGTGGATGTGCCACGAGCGAAAGCAGACCTTGGTCCCGACCTCCTCACGATAACTTTGGAGCAGTTCACCTGGTGAATCGGGTCCCATTGTCTGTGATAAGACGGTTGGGTACCCGAACCGGGTTACCACGTTCTTTGCGGAGGAACCTCTTGGCGCTGGGCCGAGATGGTCGAGACGGGCTCGGCCTCTATCCACTTAGTGAAAGTGTCGATGGCCACGAGCAAATACTTGCAGCCTTCGACCTCGGGAAAGGGTCCAAGGACGTCGAGCCCCAGTCGAGAATGGCCACGAAAGCGGTATGGTTTGTAGGGCATATCTTAGGTTGGCGGGTTTTGCGAGCATGGAACCGGCATGCTCGGCGGTCGTTACGATTGACCGCAGCGTCGTCAAGGCCGTCGGCCAAGAGTAACCCAATCGGAAGGCTTTGCTCACAAGCGTTACGAAAGGCGAATGAGCTCCGCACATTCCTTCGTGGATATCACGAAGAAGGTATCGCCTTCCTCCTGGGAGACGCATTTGGAAAGGATTCCTAATGCGCCTTTTCGTATAGGTCGCCTTCGATCGATCTGTCTTGAGAAGATCGCCTTGTTAGCCGAACGCCGGCTTCTTCCTCGGGCAATGTCCCATGCGCAAGGTATTGGATGAATGGCGTCATCCAATTTGGCGCTGCTCGAGGAATGAGACCCTACCGCCGGTCTCTGGTGCCTCCTCTTCGAGAGGAATGGAGGGCTTATGTAGGTGCTCGACGAGCACCCGCCGAGCGGCGGTTTGGGAGGAACCGACCTTAGACATTTGGTCGGCCAGGAATTATCCTTCCTGGGGATGTAGATTACTTGAAATTCTTGAAGTATTTCTCCATCTTCCTTACTTCGCCAGTCTGGCGCCATTGAGGTATCGAACACCGATACTCCTTGTTGACACAGTTCACGACCAGCTGTGAATCGCCCTTCACGATGAGCCGTTGGACTCCTAGCGATTTGCATGCGAAGTCGGCCAAAAGGCCTTCGTACTCGCCCGGCGTTGTTAGTCGCGGCGAAATGTAGTTGGATGGCGTCTTGTAGTCGCTCTCCGTCCGGAGACCAAGATGACGCCCGACCCAGCTCGTATGCTCGGGATCCGTCAAAATACAAGGTCCAGGAGTTTCTCGAATCATTGGTCCCGGCTGGTGGTGCCGAGCCGACCATTCTCGCCACTAAATCAGCCAGGACTTGTGATTTTATCGCCGTGCGGCTGAGAATACCGGCTCGAACTCGGCGAGTTCCATTGCCCACTTGGCTATGCGACCAAGGCGTCCCGATTTTTCAGGATTTCCCTGAGTGGGAAGTCGGCTTCCACGATCTTGTGTGCTTGAAAGTAGTGACGCAACCGGGAGGCCATCGATAATGAGTACTGAGTTTACGGACCTCGGGTAACGCTCCTTTGGTCCATGAAGTACTTGCCGACGTAATAGATAGGTCGGCTGGGTACCATCTCTTTCTACCGCCAACACCGAGCTCACCGCGTCTGATTTCTTTGCCAGTATAATAGCAATTCTTCCTTAGTGGGTGTGACGAGGGCGGGCGGCTTGGAGAGGTACTGTTTTAGCTCTTTGAACGCGCGATCGGCTTCCTCCGTCCATGTGAAGCCATCATGTTTGCGGAGGGCTTTAAAGAAAGGTAGTCCTCGCTCCCCGATCGGAGACGAACCGGCTTAAAGCGGCCATCCTCCCGGTCGAGCTTGTACTTCCTTTACGCATGTGGGCGACCTCATGTTCTCAATGGCTTCGATCTTCTGCAGGTTAGCCCCAACGCCATGTGGCCCGACCATGTAGCCGAGCACCTTGCTACCTTCACGCCGAATACGCATTTTTACGGATTTAGCTTTATTCGATGCTTATTGAGGTTACTGAGAAAGTTTCTTCTAAGTCGACAACGTGACCTGAAGTACTCTTGCTCTTGACAACTATGTAAATCGACATATACCTCCAAATTTCGACCTATTTGGTGCAGGAAAGTCTTCTGCATGAGGCGTTGAAAGGTTGCTCCGCATTTCTCGAGACCGAAAGACATGGTCGTATAGCGAGAAAAGGTACCGAGCGGGGTGATGAAGGAAGTCTTTCCCTCGTCTTGCGCGACAGTGATCGATGATAGCCTGAATAGGCGTCTAGGAAGCTCATGGTTCGTGACCCGCCGTCGCGTCCACCAATTGGTCTATGCGAGGCAACGGATAGTTGTCTTTTGGGCACGCTGCGTTCAAACCCGTGTGGTCGACGCACATGCGCCACTTGCCTCCTTTCTTCCTGACCAGAACTGGATTGGCTAGCCACTCGGAGTGCTCGATCTCTCTGATGAAGCCGGCTTTTAGGAGTTTATCAAGTTCCTCCCGGATGATTGCCTGTTTTTCCGGGGAAAAGCGTCTAAGTTTCTGTCTCATCGGTTTTTTGTCGTTGAACCGCTAGCCTGTGCTCGACCACCTCCCTTGGGACCCCGGGCATGTCGGATGGTTCCCAAGCGAACACATCCGACCTTGCTCGGAGGAAAGTGACGAGCTCGAGTTCCTATTTGGGATCTAAGGAAGATCCCAAATGAACGACCTTGGCCGGTTCCGACTCGTTGAGCGGAACAGCCTTGGTCTCTCCTCCAGGTTGGAGGGCAAGTTTAGGCCGGAATGCTTCGGCTCTTGGTCGAGGGCATGGCGGGCAATCGACCGACCATATCCAGCGCTCTTCGTCGCAATTGAGTGCGGACTTGTGGTTCCCTTTGGCGGTTATGACTCCGTTTGGCAGGAATCTTTAGGCAGCGTCTGGCGTGATGCGAGGCGGCCATGAACTTGGCCAAGGCCGGCCTGCCGAGGATGGCGTTGTAGGCCGACTCAAGTCTACCACCTCGAAGGTGATTAGCTCCGTTACGAAGTTACTTGGGCGCCCGAAACTTACGGGCAAGACGACCTGCCCCGGAGGTTTGATCGAGGTGCCGGGACTATCGAAGAAGGGCACGGCCACACTCTTGATTTTGGAGCGAGGAATGCATCTCGTCCAATACCTTGGCTGCAATAAGGTCCAAAGAGCTCCGGAGTCTATGAGGACCCGACCGGCAGCAGATTCTTTGATGGTGGGGTTCACGACCATCGGAAGCCTCTGGGGTTTGGTCATCCCCAAGGGACAATCGTCTCTGGAGAATGTGAGGATACCTCAGGCCATTTCAATTTCTTTGCAGGAGGCTTACCCTGGGTAACATGGTGCACTTCCCTTGCAGCCTCCTTTAAGTCCGGCGGGACTTGTAGGCGGAGGAGCCAGAAGATGACCGCTATGTGATTCCTTGGTTCTTGATATTCCATTTCATCCTCACTTTCCTCGGCGGGCTGTTTTCCTTTGTCGTTTTCACCTGTTGCAGGCGTCGGCATGGGACCCCGCCGTGTAAAAGCTGCTCAGGCGGTAGGTCCACGTTCGGCAATTCCGTAGGTCGTGCCGTGCGCTGGTGAAGTGGGCGATGAGGTCGCCCGTCGGTCCGGCAGTCGCCTCGTCGGTCCGGCAGTCGCCTCGTCCTCGAGGCACAGGTGGTTGTCCTCTTCCCGAGCATTAGGCCACGGCTGTGGGCTGAGTTGCCGGGTCATTGTTGTTCCACTGCGGCTACCATGGCGGCGAGGGTTGCTTTTTCTTCTTCTTCTTGATCTTCTTGTCTCTGAGTCGAACCCTTTTTGCTAGCCGAGGTCTCGAGGCGGTGGCGGCGACTTCCCTTCATCCGACATTTTCTTCCATTGGGCGGCTTCATCTGCGTTGGCGTATCGATCGGCCATTCGGAAGAGCTCGTTATTTATTAGATCGGGTGGATCTCCAGGTCTGTGTGAAGCGCCGCGTCTCGTACCCGAACTTGAAAGCTTCGGACGGACCTCGTCCGATATGTTCGGATCGAGTTCGGACTGGATGAACCTCTGGGCGAATTGTCGCGAGGTTTCCCCGTCTGCATCAAGCGCTCCAGTCGCGCTCTTTTCCCGAGGCGGATGTAGCAGACTCTGAAATTCGCTCGGAGTCTGTGAGCTGCCCTCAGGACCGTATGGATCCTTCCTTTTGATTGAAAAGCCACGACGTCTGGCGGCTCAGTCGGGACCGTCGGAAGGTAATTTGCCATTACCCCTCATCACCTCGTGGCGAGGATGGCGGTAGTGTATATCGAGAGGAATTCATCGGGTTACGGGTCCGTTGAATCTCGGCGTGGCGGGCTTGAACTGTTTGGCCATGCGGCGTCCGGAGGGAGCTTCGTGAAGGCCCGGCGGCCGGCTTCGGGAGTTTCGCGACGAAAACCTCGATCCACGGCGGCCTCCACGCGGATCTTCCACCCAACGCCCGTCGCGGGCCGAGTCGGAGAAAACCTCATGCGTCGGTCGTGCGATGACCGCATGGTTGCGGAGTGCTCGGGCGCTAAATGTCTAGAAGCGATTAGGCAGATATCGCCCGAGGTTGCTCTGTGGTATTAAGGGCCTTTCGGATCGGGTCGGCGACACAGGCGATCTCGAGCATGGCTCGAGATTCATCTCTGTGCGAACGCACGGGAAGCGTTGTGATGGTCGGGACACACTCCGGGCATCCGGCCATGGGGAGGATCCGAGACTTTTAGCTCGGCGGCAAGCCTCTCCAAATCTTGGCCACGACCACGCCCATGGCCTCTAAGTCTACTTGCTCTGGAAATCGCGAGTCACGCACGGCCGCCAAGGCCTGTAGCCGCCTCGCTTTACGGTGAATGCGGCGGCGAGCTTTGACGGCGCTCCGAGTGCGATCGGGAGTTCGGTACCGCGAGAGTTCCTTTCCGTGAGGCGCACCTCCCCTTTGCCTGGCGGCGAATGCTCATAGCGTCTTTCCCAAAGACGCCTCCAAGTGGCGTCTGGCCGCCTCATAGTGGTCGTGCCTGGCGGCGTCCGAGGATCCCTCTCCGGGCTCCGCGTGGCTCCCAGCCATGTTGACTCGACGAGAGCGAGACGAAAGCGATGGGGACATCATTGTATCCCCTTGGGATGCGGTCTCTCGGTCGAGCTCTAGGTAAATGCCTGGTATGTCCAGGCCATCGTAGAGAGCTCGTTGCGATCATCCTCGGGGTCTCAGGGTAATGTCTGGGAATGGAGGATCTGCCCTCGCATTCCGTGCCCGAGGAAAGGCTCCCGGACTCGGTGTGATCGATAGGATCGGTCACCCTGGGCACGTTGTCGGCGGCGTAGTACACGTCGTCATCCTCAACGTGGTCAAAGACACAAAGGTCCCGAGTGTCTCCGAGTTTGGCATCCTCGAGGATCTTGATCCGCGACGGGAATCAAGCTATCGTCCCCCACGACGGCGCCGGTATCGGCGATTGGAGAAGCGGGCTCCCGTCGAGCTTACTTGTTGAATGGGGATCAACAGAGCCCGTCGCACGGATCGAAGAGGCGTTCGAGCGACGCGAGTCGGGAGACGGAGGCCGGAAGACAGGGGGGACGCGGTGTTCTTGATCCTGGTTCGGGCCTCTCACCGCCGAGATAATGACCCTACTCCAGTGTATTGTGTTCTATCTTTCGTGTGCCCTCCTATTCTGAGATCTTCGAGGGGTTTAAATACTATGACTAGAGATGCGAAAAAGTAAGCGCCTCGGGATCACGCTATGTATCCATATCCGTGATGCTGCCCTTGATTCAGCGTTATTTGAATTGCGGGTATGATTTCCCTTGATCTCGGTGATTGGTTGCCTCCTTCCTCCCTCGCGGCGCTCATTTGGGCCCTCCGACCAAGACACCCGAGCAGGTCGTGGCCTCCACGAGCATGCTTGCTCGTGGGGGGTGTGTTTGGTGCTTCTGCGAACGGAGGCGCAAACGCGTATGCTCGGAGGAGAAGGAGGGATGCTCGTTTCGTTCTCCCGAGCATCTTCCCTTAGTGCCGCTTGGTCGGCGGGTTTAGCTTTTCACGGGGGTACCGTGGTCTTTTGCCAGATAGCCAATCCCCGACAGAAATGTTATATGTGACGTGAGGTATTATTGTCTTGTAAATGATCTTGTTGTCCATTACAATATGCTTGCTGAGTTTTCGAACTCACGCTTGTGTTTTATGTTGTTTGTTTGTTTAGGTACAATGAAATCGGCGTGCGGGAAAGGGATCTAGCTACACTCCTCCACGTAGTATCATAATCTAGCTAATTCACCTGTTTTGGAGACACGACATTAAGTATTACAATAATCATTAGTGTATGGTCTGTATGTTTGGTTGTTTCCCTCATGTATATCATGTGGGGCTATGGAGGGAGTTGTTTTAACTTCCTAGAGTTAAATTGATGCTTATTATTTTGCTATCGATGCTTATTGATGTTTTAGTTGATGATTAGCTATCCTTATCGCTGCGTATGGATATCTCGTTTGTCTTACATATTGATATGATGCTATGTTGTTAAGTTTCATGCAAAAACAAAGGAGATGCTGTCAAAATTTCCAATTATTCCAAATGATTACTTGCTGTAATTTACCTTAAATTATGGTATTAAATGTGTCATGATCTATGTTTGGTGACATTCTGGGCTTACTAAAAGCTGGGGTGTTACAGATAGAGTATGTGTCGACGATTGGGGAACAGGCCCCCGCCGAGCTTACTTGTTGGTGGAGGGACCAACTGTGACCCCTTCTTGCGTGAGGGATTACTCAAGGAACGGCTCACCAGATTTCAACGAGCGTGGACATAGCAGTTTACCCTGGTTCGGGCCTCTCAGGAAAGAGATAATAGCCCTACTCCAGCTCTTGTATGCTCTTGCAACGTATCTGAGTGTATGACTCTTGTCTTACAGTCTGTGTGTCTGTGTATGTGTGTATGTGTGTCCCCCTCATGATGGGGACGCTTTTATAGCTTACAAAGGATCGAACTCCACGACCCCACTACCCGCACGTTTGGACCTCGTCCAAACGTGGCAACTGGTGGATCCTATCTTTCCGCCACGCTCCCACGGGGAAGCGTAACGGGCCACCGGAAGTTACGCTCGGGTGGTTATTCCCACCGACCCCGAGACCACGTAAGGTCGGCCGATGGCCGGCACCGAGCTCGGACATCTTACCCGAGCTCGAGCTCGGAATCGACTGGAATACGTGGCATTCTAGGTCCCACCCGAGCCCGAGCTCGGAACTGGCCGGAATGCGTAGCCTTCCAAGTTCTGATTAGACAGTCCAGGGTAACGACCTCCTGGTGGCTCGGGCGGGAGCGAGCTTGGTCGTTGGTGGCATCCGAGGTAATTTATGGAAATTACCCGACCCCCCGACAGCTAGCCCCCGAGGTTCAAGTGGGAAAAGGTCTAAGGAAGGCCTTCCCCTTGGGCCTACCGTTCTACGAGCATGTCGGTTCTGCCGCGGCGGACAAGCGCGCGACCAACGAGCTATCAACCTCCTCCGGAACGAGCTTGTTGCCCCGGCTCGTCGCGCTTGGCGAGCAGTGGGCCCCTCTCAGCGGTTCCTTCTCCGGAAGCCTGAAGCTGTCCTTCCGGGAACCGTCTTTTACGGCGGGGCGGTTTCGATTTGCGTGCCCACGTGTCGCTTTTCGGATGGCGAACGCCTCAATCGCCCTCTGTGCCTCTAGGGCTTCCTCGACCATAACGGCGGGAAGTCCTTTTGCTTTCCCATTTCCTGGAGGAGTTTTTAAACACTCGAAGAGAAAACCCTTAGACTCACTTGGCCGTTTTGCGATCGCTGCGTCTCATACTCCTGCCTTGGCGCTCATCCTTCTCCTTGATCATCTTTTCCACCCTCATGGCGAGGTTCGGCGTCGGCAAGCTCGACAGCGCAAGTGGAGATCCTCGGCGAGGCGAGTGCGTCGATGCGGCACATGGAGAGTCCTGGCGCCGAGGAGAGCCCTCGGCCGGAGGAGGGGAGATCGTCTCCACCGAGCTCTACGCCATGAACGGGCTCGGGGCCTTGCGAAAGTGAGTTCGTCGAGGCCGTACTCGCCTCTGCGAGTGCGAGATCGTTCACCTCCACCCCAACTCCATTCTCATTATGGCCATCTTCACCCATCTCTGCGAAGGGTTCGTGGGCGTCGAGCCCACTCCCAGTCTCTTCTTCCACTTCTACACCCTTTCTCGCACCGGCACGCCTTCGCAGGCCGGCTGCCTCTACTTCCGCCTGCGACCTACCCGACCATACGAGTACCCGAGCTTCACGCTCAAGGACTCGGTGTCGGGTTGGGCCGACTCTTGGTTCTACTTGAGGAAAGCAGAGGGCGGCACGCTTTCCTACTCCGGCGCCAGAGGTCGCGCCGTCGAGACGCCCCGACCGCTCGTGGAGCCCGAGGAGGAGAAGATCCTCATGACGATCAACGAGCTCACGTGCCTGGGTGGCCGTGGGGCGTTACCGGGACTACGTCAGGAACCGGATATCACCCCTTAGGAGGAGGGAGCATCCCTTCTTCAAGGTCGAGGGGTGGCAGGACATCACCCGGGAGTCACGCTCAGGTATGTCATCGCCCTCGATCTTCTTTTCCGAGCAGAGGATGCCCCTTCTCACGACCTCTCCTTTGGCTGGTATGCAGCTCCGCCAGAGGACTGGGTGGATGTGAGGGTGTCCGAGATGTTCGGCACCCCTAAAGGCAAAGAAATCATCGAGGGCCGCCAGATCCCGAACAACGTCCTTAACCGGACCGAGGCGGTAAGTCTCTGATTCGGACTTCTTTCGGAGCTTTTGTCCGGACAGGTTTCGCCGGGGGCCTTCCGACCTCATTCGAGTTTTTCTCTTTTTTAACAGGAGAAGGTTGCCCTCGAAGTCACCGTGCGGTAGGATCGCGATTGGCGGGCGGGTCGAAAGACCAAGGGCGAAGTCGCATAGCGCGCGCTCGATCTCCGTCGGCCACGCCGCCCCTCGCCAGCAAGACACGCAGCGCCCCGGCCAGACGACCGCTCACCCCGCCAAAGACTTGGAGTATGCGGACCGGCAGGAGGTGAGTGAACTAAAATTGTGGATGGATGAGTACACGAGACAATCCCGAGCCGATGGCTCGTTTGCGCCAAATTGCTGCGGCGAAGAAGGAGGCGCGCCGGCCGGCCCAGTATGGAAGGTCGAATCGAGGGCAGATCGCGGCCCTTCAGGCGGAGCTCGCGCGGTGAGCTCGAGCTCGGGCTCCAGGACCGCGAGGAGAAGGACGAGCTGGACCCCGCCCCTTGGTCCCGAGGTCCCGCAGTCGTCACACGCCAACGCCGCGCTAACGCCGATCGCCTCTCGAGGTCGGCTTGGGGGAGGCCGACCCTTCGGTCGCCAGGGCCGACAAGGCGCGCGAGGACATGGCCGCCCTCCTGGCCCGCGCCCGAGCTCAGCTAGCGGACGCCGAGCAAGGTCAGTCTCCTACTCCCCTCTTGTTTGTCTCTTTCCCCTCCGGCACCACACTAACCCCACATCGTCTATAGTGGGTGTGGCGGCTGGTGCGGAGTTATGGGATTTCGAAGCGATGGCTGACTATATTCTTGACCTCGTGCTAGAGAGGGAGCTCGCCCGGGCTGCCGAGGTCGTCATGGGCGACGAGGCCGAAGTGGGGGCTGAGGCTGCGGAGGCCCAATCCCCACGGGCCGCCGGTGGCGACGACGTCGAGGTGGGGGAGTCACGCCGCGAGCCGGGACTCGGAGGTCGTGTCTCGAAGAGGAGACACGGAGGAAGATCGCGGTGCCGATGCCCGAGCCGCGATGGAGGGCATCCCCACATCATAGTCGTGGAGTCGATGGTGATGAAGCAAAGCCGCCGAAACTCCGCGAGGATTCTTCGGCGCCCGGCGACATCATCACCGCGACTCTCCAGGAGATCGCCGAGGTCTCCCCCCGGGCTCATGATGTCACGCCGGGTCCCAGCGCCGGCCCGGCGTCAGGGGACCCCAATCCTGGCGGGAGCTCGTCCGACGAGGAAGAGCCGGCTACCCCGCTGGTTGGGGAGACGAGCCCGGCCACCGTAGGTGAGCCGGGGCAGCTTCCAGACGAAGGGGATCTGCCGGGCATCGAGGCTGCTCCAGTCGAGACCGACCTCCCGGCCGCCGACTCGGTGCCCCCAGTTGATCCCGCGCTCGGGGACGCTGCTGCAGCCCAAGGGCCGGATGCCGACCCGGTGTCCCCGGTTGCTCCCATGGCCGTAGACGCCGAAGGGGTGGAGCCCCCGGGCGCAACTTCTGCCCGGGAGGAAGAAGAGCAGGAGGTGATCCTCGCTCTTGAGGCCGTCCCTCTCCAGGAGGCGGAGGTCGTCCCCCAGGGCAAAGCTCCTTCGCCCTCAGGGGACGGGGGAGCTCGGGCTCAAGCCCCCGCCTCCGATCAAGGAGAAGGGATCGAGGCGGGAGATCCCTTGCCCGCCCAGGGGGAACAGGACGAGACGGAGGACCCCGCCAAGATGTTCTAGCAGGGGCTGGAGGCTCGGCTTTGTTGGGTAAGTACTCCTGACTCATGCGTTTTTATCAAAAAAAAAAATTCGATCACGACCTGAAATACCTTGCCGCGCAGGTGCTGGAGTCCACCATGAAGGACTTCCATGCCGCCACCGTGCCGCCAGAAGTTGTCGCGAAGCACCAAGCCGAGCAGGACGCCAAGATCGCGGAGCTCGAGCGCCGGGTTGCCGAGCTGACATCTTCTGAGGCCGAGATCCGGCGGAAGGTGGAGGAGTCCGTGCACGAGCTCCAGGAGCGCCTCGACCGGAGCGGCGAGCAAGGTCGGGCCTTGAAGCCACAGTGGCGACCTTGCGCGACGCCGCTCAAGCGCCAAAAGGACAATCGACCCGACAGCGGGAGGAGTCCAGCGACTTCGACAAGCGGCAAGCGAAGGTCGGGAACTCGCCGGCGGGTGCTCGACCTTGAGTCCGAGCTTGACTCGGTGCGGGACGAGCTCGTCGCTTTGTAGGACGAGAAGCGTGCCGGGCTCCTGTAATTTTCTTTTTCCTGTCTTTACCGTAAAAACTTAAGGAAAACCGCTTGATTGAACATAGAAAGAGCGTTTATCTATCTCTAGCGTTTTTGTCGTTTTGTCCGAGATGACAACGATTTGTTTCGTGCCGTGGTTCCTTACTCGGCGGAGTTCGGCCTTACGTGACTTAGCAGTCAATCGTACGAGGGAGTAGCTACCTCGCGCGAGAGCTGCACGAGGTCGTGGCCACATGGTACCCCTATAGCCCCCCGCCGCCAACGGAGGTCGTGGGCGTGAAGCTATGCACGCGACCTCGTTGGCGGAGTAGAGTTCTGCGGAGACCGTGTGGCTCTTAGGGTGCGGCGTCGATGCCGCCATCGGCCGACTTGAGCTCGGAACCGATTCGGAAGGGTGTCTGTGCGAATCTTTACTTACGGCGGAGATCTACCGCGAAAAAAGATGGTCGTCTTACGAGGAAGGAAGCCCTCGAGGTCGAGCTCTTATCGTACGGTGTTTTGCCCCAACGACCGACCTGCTCGACACTTTTATGCAGGTCGAGCTTAATCGTAGAATTTTAGGAGGTAAAGGGGAAAGAGAGAGAGAAAGAATGGGAGGTAAGGTGACAAAGTTTATTAAAAAGGTAAAAGCGGGTGTGGTTAGACATGGAACTTACGCGGTTGGTCGATGTTCCAAGTACTAGCTAGTTCTCGACCATCTTCCATTGCGAGGCGACAGCCCGGGCGTCTTTGTTGAAACGACCAGTGTAAGGACCTTCCCATCTTGGCGTTAGCTTGTTGGCTTTTGACAGTCTTGGACCCGTCGCGAACGAGATCGCCGACGTGTAAGGTCCTTGGTCGCATGCGATTTAGCGGCGTGCTGCGAAGGGCTTGCAGGTAAACCGCGGATCGCAATGTAACCCGTTCACGAGTCGCCTCCGCGAGGTCGAGGTCGAAGGCGCTCGCTACTGCGTCGATGCTATCGGCCAGGTTCACCCTTGGGGATCCTAGGACAACCTCGGCGGGTAGGACGGCTTCAGCGCCATATCTGGTGAAAGGGGTCTCCGTAGCTCGGCTCGTCGTGGTCTTGGTGACGAGGGCGAGGGGGTAGCTCGTCCACCAGGCGACCATGCCGTCGAGGCTCTTGAAGACTCTCTTCTTTATTCCTTGGACGATCTGCCCGTTCGCGCTCGGCGCCCCATTGCTACGTGGGTGGGCCATGGATGCGAAGCATATCTTGGTCCCGACCTCCTCGCAATAAGCTGAAACACCTCGCTTGTGATCGAGTGCCGTTGTCGGTAATGAGGCGACTTAACGCCAAAGCGGGTTACTACATTATTGCGGAAGAACCTTTTAGCCGCTGCCGAGATGGTTGATATAGGCTCGGCCTCGATCCATTTAGTGAAGGTGTCGATTGCGGCGAGCAGGTATTTACAACCCCTCCTTCCTGGGAAATGGACCGAGTATGTCGATGCCCCAAACCGAGAACGGCCAGGTTAGCGGCATGGTCTCAGAGCGCGTATATCTTGGTGATGGACCTTCCGAGCATGGGCGGCAAGATCGGCAGGAGGTCACTATTGAGCGTCGTCGGCCAGGGCCGTCGGCCAATAGTAACCCAATCGGAAGGCTTTGCTCACCAAGGTCCTAAGGGCGAGTGAGCTCCGCACATCCCATCATGGATATCCTTGAGGAGATATTTGCCTTCCTCTTGGGTGATGCACTTGGAGAGGACGCCAAGCGCGCCTTTGCGGTATAAGAGGCCCTCGACCATTTTATAGGTCGAGGAGCGTCTCACTAGCCGGGATTTCTCGGCTTCCTCCTCGGCGGTGTCCGTGCACGAGGTATTGGATGAATGGCGTCATCAATTCGCATCTGCTCGAGGAAGGAGACGGTACCACCGTCTCGGTTGCCTCCTCCCGGGGGTATGGAGGAGCTTATAGAGGTGCTCGATGAGCACCCCAGGAAGCGGGAAAGCTGGCGGAACCGACCTTCGATAGATGGTCGGCCAGGGCATTGTCCTTCTGGGGATGTATAGTACTTGAAGTTTCGAAGTACTTTTCCATCTTCCTTACTTCAGCCAGGTAAAGCGCCATTGAGTCATCGAACGCGATACTCCTTGTTAACCTGGTTGGCGACCGGTGCGAGTCGCCCTTCGCGATTAGTCGTTGGACTCGGCGCTTTGCATGCGGCCGGCTAGCGGACCTTCGTATTCTGCTGCGTTGTTTGTTGCGCCGAAATGCGGTTGGAGGCGATCGATCTGCTCCCCGAGGGGATTCGAGGACCACTCCGGCCCAGAGCAATCGTAAGCTCGGGATCCGTCGAAGTGCATGACCCGGCCGTGCTCGGCCTGGTTGGGTTCGGGTTCGGACGGGCGGGGTTTGTCCATTCGGCTAGGAAGTCCGCTAGGACTGAGATTTGATCGCAGTTACGGCCGAGAATTCGATCTCGAATTCGGCGAGCTCCATGGCCCATTTCGCGATCCGCGCTTGCGTCTGATTCGAGAATTTCTCTCGTGGGAAGTTGGTTGGGACTTGGATTTTGTGCGCTGGAAGTAGTGTCTTAATTTCTTGAGGCCACGAGGAGCGTGTAAAGGAACCACGGACCTCGGGGTAACGCTCCTTTGGTCCGTCTGACACCTCGATGTAGTAGATCGGTATTGTGCCCCGTCCGTTCTCTTGTGATGACGGCGCTTACCGCATGGGGTGTGGCGGCCCAGGTAAAGCAAGAGGACCTCCCCTACTCTTGGCGTGGTCAAGGCAGGGGTCTCGACAAATATAGTTTAAGCTCTTTGAAAGAAGCGATGCAGCTTCATCTGTCCAAGTGAAACCGTCGTGCTTAGGGCGCCTTGAAGAAAGGTAGGCCACGTTCCTCGAGCCGCGAGATGAAACGACTTAAGGCCGCCATTCTCCGGTCGAGGATGGACCTCGAGTGCAAGTCGGTGGTCGCATGTTCTCGATGGCTTCTATCTTCTGCAGGTTGGCCCGATTCCTTGTGGGCGATCATGTATCCGAGCACCTTGCGGCTTTGACCCGAACACACATTTTTCAGGGTTTAACTTTATTCGATGCTTATTGAGGTTATGAAAAGTTTCCTCTAGATCGGATACATGGTCCGAGGCCATCTTGCTCTTAACGACTATGTCGTCTACATACACTTCCAGGTTCCGACCTATTTGGTTCGAGAAGGTTTTACGCATGAGGCGGAAGGTCGCTCGGCGTTCCTTAGACCGAAGGACATGGTCGTGTAGCGAGAATGTGCCAAGCGGCGTGATGAAGGAAGTTTTCTCCTCGTTGTCGGGCGATATGCCGATCTGGTGATAGCCTGAGTAGGCGTCGAAAGCTCATCGCCTCGGAGCGGCCGTTCGTCGACCAAGCTGGTCTATCAGGAGTAGCGGGAAATTGTCTTTCGGGCATGCGGCATTCAGCCCCGTGTGATCGACACACATGCGCCACTTGCCCCCTTTCTTCATCACGATAACTGGGTTGGCCAACCAATCGGAATGGTCGACCTCCCGAATGAAACCGGCTTTGAGGAGCTTGTCCAGTTCCTCTCTGATGATGGCTTGCTTCTCCGGGGAGAAGCGCCTGAGCTTCTGCCCGCCGCAGGCTTTTGTCGAGCGAGCGCTGCTTTGTGCTCGACGACCTCCCTTGGGACTCCGGGCATGTCGGACGGTTCCCAGGCGAACGTGTCCGCGCTCCTCCGGAGGAAGGTCACGAGCTCGAGTTCCTATTTAGGATCTAGGGAAGCCCCCACGTGTGCGACCTTGTCTGTCTTTGCGTCGCACAACGGGATGGCCTTGGTTTCTCCTCCAGCTTGGAGGCTAGCCTTGGGCCGGGAACTCCTCGGCTCTTGCTCGGGCCCGCGTTGGGGCAGTTGACCGATCATGTCTAACGCCCTCTCGTCGCAGTTTAGAGCTGCTTTCGGGCTTCCCTTGACCGTGATCACGCCGCCGGGGCCGGGGACCTTCAAGCATTGGTACCCGTGATGAGTGGCGGCCATGAATTTGGCGAGCGCTGGTCGGCCCAGGATGGCGTTATGGCGACTTCGAAATCGACCACTTGAGCGTGATTAGCTCCGTTCGGAAGTTGCTCGGATTGCCGAACGTTCTTGGCGGGGCGATCTGGCCGAGTGGCCTGACCGGCGTTCGGGCACTATCCCGTAGAACGGGACCACCATGCTTTTGATCTTGGAGGCGAGGATGCGCATCTCGTCCAAGACCTTGGCGAATATCAGGTCTAGGAGCTCCGCGATCCACAAGGACCCGACCCATCTGCGGTGTTGCGGATCGTTGGGCTAACGACCATCGGAAGCCTTTGGGGTTTCGTCATCCCCAGAGGCGATCGTCCTTGGAGAAGGTGATCGGCGGCTCGGACCACTTGAGGCTCGAGCAGGAGGCTTCCACGAGTGACACGGAGTACCTCGCGCGGCCTCCTTTAACTCCCGACGCGACCCATAGGCGGCGGAGCCCCAAATATCACGGCGATGTGGTTTCGGCTCTTGGTACTCCATGTCGGTATCTTGCTCCTCGGCGGGCTTCTTGCCCTTGGCGTCTCCTTCCATCTCGGGAGCGTGGGCATGGGACCCTTACCATTGTAGAAGCTGCTCGAGCGGGAGGCCCACGTTACGCAATTCGAAGGTCATGCCCATGCGCCTGGTGGAGTGGGCGAGAAATAGGCACTAGCCCGTCCGCGTTGGTCGCCGCGTTCTTGGTCGTCCGGTTACGCTCGTTGTTCCATTGAACGGTCGACCCTTTCCTTTCGGCTCCCCTATCTGGCATGCGAGGTCGGTCGTTGTCTTTCGATGGCTGCCACCATGCCGGAGGCAGAGGATTTTTTCTTCTTTTTGATTTTTTTCTCGATCGAGCTCACGCTCTTGACGCCTTCGAGCCCGGCCGAGGGGGCAGCTTTCCTCGCCCGCCAGCTTCTTCCATTGGGCGGCCTCGTCGCGTTGGCATAACGGTCAGCCATGCGGAGCGGCTCGTTGGCTGTGATGTCGGGTGAATTTCGAGGTCTGAGTAAAGCGTCGTCTCGGACCCGAACTTGAAAGCCAGACGACCGCCTCGTCCGAGATGCTTGGGATGGAATTGCGCACTTGCATGAAGCGCTGGACGAACTGGCGCAGGGTCTCGCCCTCCATCTGTATCAGACGCTCAAGGTCGCTCTTTCCCGAGGCGGGCGTAAGCGGCTCTAGAAGTTAGCTCGGAGAGTCTTTGCTCGGTGGGCCCAGGACCGAATCGAGTTTTCCTACGGTTGAATAGCCACGCCCGGCCCGCCCGCCCAGATCAGGCAGAAAGTTGGCCATCACCCTTTCATCACCCCCGGCAGCTAAAATGGCCGTGGTGTAGATCGAGAGAAACTCGTCGGGGTTCTGAGTCCCATCGAATCTCGCGATGTGACCCGGCTTAAACCTTGTCGGCCAGGTCACACGTCGCCGCGACGTCGCGAACGCCCTGCACCCAGCAGGACTGTCGGGACGATCACCACGAGCGCGGCGGTCGGGGCGATCCCCACCAGCCGAGCCCGAGGTTAGTGGGCCCAGGCGAGAGAATATCTCCCTACGCCTGTAGGATGGGGAGTGGCCCGATGAGGAATGTTCGGCCCGGTTACGCGTGGCTCAGATTCCGGTCCCGAGGAGCCGGAATTGCTCCGGTGCCCTCCCGAGCCCGGTCGGCCGCCGATCCACTGAGTGCGGCTGCGTGAGTCGTCGAGGTGGCGGCGCTCGGACGCCCGGGCGGCGGCGTTCGAATTGCTCTGGCGTCCCTTTCGGGAGGCCTCCGCCGCTCTTATGTCTGCGTGGCGATTTCCTCGAGGTCGTCGGCCACGGCCGCGCCCATGGCTTCTAGGTCGACTGCTCAGGAAACTCTACGAGGTTGCGCACCACCGTGGCCAGGGGCTTGAAGGCGTTCCCACTGGGAACGCTGGGCGACGAGCTCGTCGCTGCCGCGACGGGCTCCGAGTCCGTCTGCGTGGAAATTCTCACGAATTTCGGCCCTGGTCTTATCGGTCAGGCCACCTCGGACTTGCCGGCGTAAGCTGGCCAGCGTCCGATTTAGGGATGCCTGCAGGTGCTCCTTGGCCGCCTCGTAGCGGTGAAGACGCGCTTGTAGGATTTGCTCCGGCATTTCCATCCTCCTCCGCAATGAAGGCGTTACGGGATTGGGCGGATCGCGAGGGGACATCACGGTGTCTCCAGTGAAGCGGTTCCCTGGTCGAGCTCGAAAAGGTTGGGGATGTCCAGACCATCGTAGAGCCCGTCATACTCGTCGTCCGAGAGGGCGTCGAGCTGGGAGCGAAAGAACTGCTCCGGTGCAGCAGCGGCTTCCAGGGAAAAGCTCCCGGAACCGTCATGATTCTTAATGCGGCGACGCCGCTGCCCCATTGTCGAAGAATCGCTTGTCCTCTTCCGATCTCGGGCGTAGGCCCCGGTGGTTCCGGGATTCGACATTCTTCGGATTCCTCACGAAGGAAAGTCGGTCCCCACAGACGGCGCCACCGCCGATTTATCGGCGATTGAACAGGCCCCCGCCGAGCTTACTTGTTGGTGGAGGGACCAACTGTGACCCCTTCTTGTGTGAGGGATTACTCAAGGAACGGTTCACCAGATTTCAACGAGCGTGGACATAGCAGTTTACCCTGGTTCGGGCCTCTCAGGAAAGAGATAATAGCCCTACTCCAGCTCTTGTATGCTCTTGCAACGTATCTGAGTGTATGACTCTTGTCTTACAGTCTGTCTGTCTGTGTGTGTGTGTCCCCCTCATGATGGGGACGCTTTTATAGCTTACAAAGGATCGAACTCCACGACCCGCTACCCTTGCGTTTGGACCTCGTCCAAACGTGGCAACTGGTGGATCCTATCTTTCCGCCACGCTCCCACGGGAAACGTAACGGGCCAACGGAAGTTACGCTCGGGTGGTTATTCCCACCGACCCCGAGACCACGTAAGGTCGGCCGATGGCCGGCACCGAGCTCGGACATCTTACCCGAGCTCGAGCTCAGAATCGACTGGAATACGTGGCATTCTAGGTCCCACCCGAGCCCGAGCTCGGAACTGGCCGGAATGCGTAGCCTTCCAAGTTCTGATTAGACAGTCCAGGGTAACGACCTCCTGGTGGCTCGGGCGGGAGCGAGCTTGGTCGTTGGTGGCATCCGAGGTAATTTATGGAAATTACCCGACCCCCCGACAGTATGTATTACAGATAATTGTCATTTATACCATTGTAAACCTTGATCTTTAATAATTTTCACAGACTCGCAAGTTGCAACTCAACCAATTCCAGCCATAGCGATGACATATATAAAAAGTAATAAAAAATAATACACTGTTTAAATAATTTTACAAAAATAGTACACTAAAAAATTATTTACAAAAATATACATCTGTCGCTATTTCAAATAGCGATAGATGAATAGTCGCCAATTCATTGTTCATCTGTAGCCACTTGAAATGGATACAGACGAATATTCGCTAATTGGATTGATGATAGAAGCTTCTGTCTGATGTTAGATATTTAGTCGCAGACTCAATTGACCGATGCCAAGGCTTTTGACAGCATTTCAATTGGCGATAAAGGGTCTGTCGCTAATTTATTTCACGACATGGCTTCTGTCGTCAATTAAAATAGCAATAGGCTTCTATCGCACAAAACTTGCAATTCAAGGCTTAGTCCATTGTTCAAGTTGTGGCTGAGTGTAATTTGGAGTCCTAGGTGCAATTCAAGGCATAATCCATTGTCACCGAAACGCTGGTATATCAACAGCTTTGGAATAGGCAAAACTGTCAGTGGGACTTTGAGATCTGGTGGGGGATTGTTGGATTATTTGGGCCAAGCCCATTTAATTGAGACAATAAATCCTAGAAAATCTCAAAGGCCCACCTCATGAAGAGGCATGTGCACTAGCAATAGTACCACATTGCTAGCCTAAAGTGGTGAACACTAGTTTAAATAGTGGAGTGTGCTCCACCATGGTAGAACCATGTGGAGAAAGGGAGAAAGAATACACACGCGCGCGCTCGCCTCGCCTCGCCTGGCCGGGCCGGGCTCGGGCTCGGGCACGCACGCAGGCGGGGCGGGCGGGGCAATGGCGGGCGTCGGCACTGCGTGAATGGTCCGCGAAATCCGGTCCAGGGCTTTGCGTAGGCGCGGCCTCCTTTGCGGATTTTATTCTTTTGCTACTCGGGATCGTCACGGTTGCGAAGGGATAAGGAAACCGTGAATCGACTCCGTAATAGACTCCGATCGTGGCACGTCTTGAAGTCGTGTTCGATTCTGGCTGTTACCAGGCTATTCCTTTATATACCGCGCCGGCCGTCAGGAAGAGCACGATACACACCACGTCTAGGCTTTTGCTATTTTCCTCTCATTGCGCCGCCATCAAGTTCGCTTCGCCCAGACGCCGGCGTGCACCGAACGGGAAAGGTGTCTCCGAAACCGCCCGGCCCTCGCGTTCTTGCACCGGGAGAGGGCGAATCAGAATTTTGGGAAGCGCTCGGCGGCTGCTTCCACGTCACCGTCACGGCTCGTCTTCCTCGGCGTTCGAGGAAGCGGTGCTCGGCATCGCTCGGCTTGCGGCGCTTCCGTCCTCGACCTTTGATCGGCGCTTCTAGCGACTCTTGCTCCATCTGCACCACGAGCGATGCGTTACAATGTTTCTACTGTTTATTTTCAACCTATTGATTGTGAGCACATTAGATGGATATATGTGTAGTCTTCTAGCATATGCATCTATGGTATGCTCCTGTTATTCGTTACCGATAGTCAATCATATGTTGTTCATGATTTACTTTTGGATTAAATTAAACCTAAATGTGCCTTTATTTCTAACAATCCAAAAACCTGAATATAGGCGCTTAGGTTTATCAATGGCTGGCTTTGCCGAGGCACTGAGGCCGGAAAAATTCACCGGTGTGCACTTCAAAAGATGGCAGACAAGGGTCACCTTGTGGCTTACAGCTATGAACGTGTTCTGGGTGTCGAAGGGAAAACCAGGGATATGGAACCAACTCCTGAAAAGGAGAAGGCATATCGGGATGCCAACACACTCTTTGTGGGAGCCGTTCTTAGTGTTCTTGCCGGTAAATGCATGCGATGTGTATATGCACATTAAAGAGGCGAAGGAACTATGGGATGCTTTGAATGCTAAGTTCGGTGCTTCCGATGCTGGCGGTGAAAAGTATATCATGGAGCAATATCATGACTACAAGATGGTGGATAACCGTTATGTAGTTGAGCAGGCTCATGAGATACGAGTTCTCGCCAGGAACTCGAACTTCTCAAAATCCGATTACTGACGAGGTTTGTGGCTGGGGCATTATTGCCAAATTACCTCCTTCATGGAGGAATTTTGCCACATCTACGAAACATAAGAGACAAGAGATTTCTGTTGAGAATCTGATTGCGTCTCTAGATGTTGAGGAGAAAGCTCGAGCTAAGGATGCACTGTGAAAGGAACCGAGGCGATCTAGCGCCAATGTGGTGCTTGATTCTCACATGGCAAAAACAAAGGGAAAAATAAAGCCAAACAAACCACTAATTTCAAGAAGAAGAAGTCAATGAACAAAGATGAGAAGCCTGCTTTGTTTGCGGTGAGATTGGACCTTTGGGCCAAGCAGTGTCCAAATCGCAAGAAGCGAGGAAGGGTGAGCAAGGGCGTAACTCAAAGTCTGTCAACGTGACCATTGGCAATATCTTGAAGGAGGAACTTCGGGTATGGTAACGTACCTATTGTTCTTTCAAGAAATCGGACCACCGATTGGTGGATTGATCTGGAGCTAATGTTCATGTGTGTCTTGATCTCTCTTTGTTCTCTTCTTACCAGTCGTGCGGGATTGCTCGTGTTGATGGGAAACAGCTCGAATGCTTACATTCTTGGTGTTGGCACGGTAGATCTGAAGTTTACTTCGGGAAAGATCGATTGACTAAAGAACGTCTGACATGTCCCCTCAATAAATAAAAACACAGTCGGCTCCCTTCTATGTAAAGAAGGGTTCAAAGTGGTGTTTGAGTCTAATAAAGTAGTCGTGTCTAAGCATGGACTTTTTATTGGTAAAGGCTATGAATGCGGAGGCTTGTTCCGTTTTCCCTTTCGATTTCTGCAATAAAGTTGTGAACCATATTTGTGATATTTCCAATGGAGGTGAAGCCGATGTTTGGCACTCACGGTTATGTCATTTAAATTTTGGTTGTATGACTCGGCTCGCTAGTATGAATTTAATTCCAAAAATTCCCTCTTGTCAAAGGTTCTAAGTGCCAAAGTTGTGTGCAATCAAAGCAACCTCGCAAACCTCACAAGGCAGCGGATGAGAGAAACTTGGCACCATTAGAACTCATACATTCAGATCTTTGTGAGATGAATGGTGTGTTGACTAAAGGAGGAAAAAGATATTTCATGACTCTGATTGATGATGCATCTAGATACTGCTATGTTTATCTGTTGAAAACTAAAGATGAGGCTTTAGACTACTTCAAAGTCTATAAGGCTGAAGTTGAAAATCAATTAGAAAGAAAAATCAAAAGGCTTAGGTCAGATCGTGGCGGTGAGTACTTCTCTACTGAGTTTGACTTATTCTGTAAGGAACATGGAATTATTCATGAGAGGACACCTCCTTATTCGCCCCAGTCTAATGGGGTTGCCGAAAGAAAGAACCGCACTCTAACTGATTTGGTAAATGCCATGTTGGACACTGCGGGTCTATCTAAGGAATGGTGGGGGGAGGCCCTGTTGACTTCTTGTCACGTTTTGAATAAAGTTCCTTCTAAGAATAAGGAGAAAACCCCATATGAAGAATGGGAAGGGAGAAAACCATCACTTTCATACTTGCACACGTGGGGTTGCTTGGCGAAAGTCAATGTGCCCATAACTAAAAAGCGCAAACTTGGACCTAAGACAGTGGATTGTGTCTTTCTGGGATACGCTCATCGGAGCATTGCCTATAGATTTTTAGTAGTAAAGTCTGAGGTATCTGACATGATCGTCGGTACAATCATGGAATCCAGAGATGCCACCTTCTTTGAGGGCATATTTCCCATGAAAGACTTGCATAGCGTTTCTAGTCAAAACCCTGAGATAATTCCCAAACCTATTGCACAAACTGAGGATTCTGAACAGATACCCGAGCAAAATCCTGAGGAAGATGACAGTGAGGCTCCTAGGAGGAGCAAGAGACAAAGGATGGTTAAATCCTTTGGTAATGATTTCACTGTGTACCTTGTGGATGATACTCCCACCTCTATTTCATAAACTTATGCATTTTCTGATGCAGACTACTGGAAGGAGGCAGTCCGTAGTGAGATGGATTCTATTCTGTCTAACGGAACTTGGGAGCTCACAGAACTGCCTTATGGTTGCAAACCTGTGGGCTGTAAGTGGGTGTTCAAAAAGAAACTAAGGCCTGATGGTACTATTGAAAAGTACATGGCTAGACTTGTGGCTAAGGGTTATACGCAAAAGGAAGGAGAGGATTATTTTGATACTTATTCACCTGTTGCTAGGATCACAACCATCCGGGTACTTTTATCCTTGGCTGCCTCTCATGGTCTCATTGTCCATCAAATGGACGTGAAGACAGCTTTTCTTAATGGAGAGCTAGATGAGGAGATCTACATGGATCAACCAGATAGATTTGTGCTACCCGGACATGAGAGCAAGGTGTGTAAGTTACTGAAATCTCTTTATGGCCTTAAACAAGCACCTAAACAATGGCATGAGAAGTTCGATAGAACATTGACACAAGCTGGCTTTTATGTAAAGCCGACAAGTGTGTGTATTATCGCCATGGTGGGGGTGAGGGAGTTATTCTGTGCCTATATGTGGATGACATTTTGATTTTTGGAACAAATCTTGATGTGATCAATGAGGTCAAGTCTTTCCTGTCTGGAAATTTTGATATGAAAGATCTCGAAGAGGCTGACGTGATCTTGAACATCAAGTTAGTCAAAGGTGAGGATGGGATTAGTCTTTCTCAATCCCATTATGTGGAAAAGGTTTTGAGTCGGTTTGGCTATTCGGATAGCAAGCCTTCTCCAACACCTTATGATCCAAGTGTGATTCTTCGGAAAAACAAGAGAATTGCTAGAGATCAAATGAAATACTCTCAGATCATTGGATCTCTCATGTACTTGGCTAGCGCAACAAGGCACGATATCTCATTTCTTTGTAAGCAAATTGAGCCGATTTACTTCTAACAGGAGATGATCATTGGCGTGCACTCGAAAGAGTTATGCGTTACTTGGTGGAGTACAAGAAATTATGGAATACACTATACCGGGTACCCTTCAAGATTACTAGAGGGTTATAGTGATTCAAATTGGATCTCGATCTTGATGAGATTAAGGCCACCGGTGGATATGTGTTTACACTTGGTGGGGGCGCTGTGTCGTGGAGGTCTTGCAAGCAGACTATTTTGACACGGTCAACTATGGAGGCAGAATTGATCGCATTGGATACGACCAACTGTTGAGGCGAGAATGGCTACGTGAACTCTTGATGGATCTTAGGTGGTTGAAAAACCAATACCGGCCATTCTTATGATTTGTGACAATCAAGCGATTATTGTTAAAGTGAACAGTTCTAAAGATAACTTGAAATCCTCAAGACATGTGAAAAGACGTTTGAAGTCTGTCAGGAAATTGAAAAACTCCGGAGTGATAGCATTGGATTATATCCAGACGGCTAAAAACCTAGCAGATCCCTTCACTAAAGGGCTATCACGGAATGTGATAGATAACGCATCAAAGGAACTAGGCATGAGACCCATGTGAGTTATACCATAGCGGTAACCCAACCTATGTGATCGGAGATCCCGTGAATTAGGACACAGGAAAAACAAGCTCTTGGTTAAGCTGGAGGAGAGTAATTTTCTAACTAGTTCCAAGTGAAAATGCAATACTCTCAAATCTGTATGGCATGTTGGTTTTTGCCTTAATGTGTTCTCGTTGGCTTTATTTAGCGAAGATGTCATCCTCTGAGCATCTTGAAAGAACACACCTATATGAGATTGATTGTTGAAAGTCGCGATCTATGAGACTTGGGTAATCTCTAATAATCTCATGAAGAGACCATGGAGTACGACTTATATGCTCCACCCGAGGGGTAGCCTATTGGCGACCTAGTATCGCCTAAGGCTCTAAATGAAACTCGATCGCACAAAACTTGCAATTCAAGGCTTAGTCCATTGTTCAAGTTGTGGTGAGTGTAATTTGGAGTCCTAGGTGCAATTCAAGGCATAATCCATTGTCACCGAACGCTGGTATATCAACGACTTTGGAATAGGCAAACCTGTCGATTGGGACTTTGAGATACGGTGGGGATTGTTGGATTATTTGGGCCAAGCCCATTTAATTGAGACAATAAATCCTAGAAAATCTCAAAGGCCCACCTCATGAAGAGGCATGTGCACTAGCAATAGTACCACATTGTTAGCCTAAAGTGGTGAACACTAGTTTAAATAGTGGAGTGTGCTCCACCATGGTAGAACCATGTGGAGAAAGGAGAAAAAGAATACACAGCGCGCTCGCCTCGCCTCGCTGGCCGGGCGGGCTCGGGCTCGGCACGCACGAGCGCGAACGCGAACGCAGTGGGGGGCGGGGCGAAGCGCGGCGTCTTTGCGTGAATGGTCCGCCGAAATCCGGTCCAGGGCTTTGCGAGCGCGCAGCCTCCTTTTGCGATTTATTCTTTTGCTACTCGGGATCGTCCACGGTTGCGAAGGGATAAGAAACCGTGAATCGACTCCGTAATAGACTCCGATCGTGGGCACATCTTCGAAGTCGTGTTCGATTCTGGCTGTTACCAGGCTATTCCTTTATATCGCGCGCTGCCGTCAGGAAGAGCACGATACACACTACGTCTAGGCTTTTGCTATTTTCCTCTCATTGCGCCGCCATCAAGTTCGCTCCGTACGCCGGCGTGCACCACGAACGGAAAGCGAGGTCTCAAACCGTCCGTTCTCGCGTTCTTGCACCGGAGAGCGAAATCAATTTTTGGGAAGCGCTCGGCGCGATCGCTTCCACGTCACCGCCACGGCTCGTCTTCCTCGGCGTTCAGGAAGCGTTGCTCGGCATCGCTCGGCTGCGGCGCGCTTCCGTCCTCGGCCTTTATGCGGCGCTTACAACGACTCATCGCTCCATCTCGCACACGAGCGATGCGTTACAATGTTTCTACTGTTTATTTTCAACCTATTTATTGTGAGCACATTAGATGGATATATGTGTAGTCGTCTAGCATATGCATCTATGGTATGCTCCTGTTATTCGTTACCGATAGTCAATCATATGTTGTTCATGATTTACTTTTGGATTAAATTAAACCTAAATGTGCCTTTATTTCTAACAGTTATACCTATTTATACAGTTACAAAATAAGCATCTAATACACATTTTCTATACATAGAACAAATTAAATTCCCATCGATAGTTCATGACAGTGGCAAAAAGGGGAAGATTTGACTAAACTATGTCTGCTAAATGCTTCATACTAGATGTTCTGTGCTATGATTCTTGACGAGAAACAGAGATTTATACTATAAAACGGTCCTAGTAAATGGTTAACGCCCATTAAACTGTATAAACGGACCTTTATATCGGCCTAATCTTTAAATTTAGTTTAACGTAATGGTTTGGCTACCTTTACCTTGTAAATGGCCTTTTACAAGGCCTTAACGGCCTTTATTTAGAACAATGCATAAATGTAGATTTGTCTCAAAAATTTATTTTTATAATATTATGATTGTATTGGATTTTATAATTATAACAGAAATTAGTGGTTCAAAGTTAGGTTTTAAAGACCTATCGATGTCTAAGAAGCTATTTGTTAACAGAGGGAGTATACGTTGTATCCATGCTGCACCAAGAAATAACAAACGCCACAAAGCTAGGGAAGGAAAAGCATATGGGACGAACAAATAGAATACAATTCGATCTCTTCGCTTTCAGCAGCCATGCATGGCGTCCGTCAATTCTTGTTTCTTGCAGTTGTAAAGCCATGAGATCGAAGGGAATAAAGAAACCTAGCTACTATAATATCTACTGTCTGCTGAACGTACGTACCAGCCTGTACATGCATGCACCAAGATGATTTAACCTCGATCATTTCGTTGATCATGCGTGCAAGATCACGCGCGAAGAAACCCTAACGGTGACCATGGCAGTTATGTCGCTCAGGTGATATATCAATGGTGCTGAGAGGACAACGGCCCGAAGATGTCGAGGAAGGCGGACGGCGAGCCGAGTGCCGTCGCGCCGGGGCTCAAGAAATGGTCGCCAACGTGGTACAGCCAGCCAGGGGAAACCAGTGGGGCCTCGCCCTTGACCGCCGCGCCGCGGAGTGGGCTGAGGTCTTGGAACAAGAACCCCGACGGCGACGGTGACGGCCCTGGCCCCGCCGCCGACGGAGCGACATGCTGCCTCGTGGCCGACACCGACACCGACACCGCCGGGCCGGGGCGGTTCAGGGCACGCGCCTTCACGCGCACCGGCGCTGCCCTCCCCGCACCCTTGCGCGGGCCCGTCGACGGCCCCGGGGACGACGACGTCGACGCCCTGATCTCCTTCTTGCCGCTGGTGTCCGGGCCTGTCAGCCGCTGCACGAGCGACCTGAACTCGTGGGCCTCGACGTGGATGACCTTGGGCGACACCATGTAGATGATGACCGGCTTGCGCTGCTGCTGCGCCTGCTCAGCCGCCTTGCCGATCTTGCGCGACGCGCCGTGCACGCCGAGCGCCCCGCCCCCGGCGCCACCGTGCCGGACGTCGCCCTCGAAGCTCGCATCGGCCATGGACGGACGACGACGACGGATTAGCTACTCCGGCTATGGATGGGTGCAACTTGAGGTGGACACGAAAGATTTGAGGGGGACAGCAAGAGGCTAAATCGGTGTACCGAGCGAATGGCATATATAGGCAAGGATACCGTCCTGTGCTCTTGGCATTATTAGGCCTCTTGGTCAACTAGGGAAATCGAAGGGGACAAGAGTGATGAGACGTGGCACGTGTGCCCCTTGATCCATTCAATGTGTCCACGTCTTCGTGGCCATACTTGTGGTGCACTATCCCTTCAGCGCGAATTGTTAGCTAGCTTTTCTCTCTATCGACAACACTGTAGCTTGCTATTAATCAAAGTACCGTTGCTGTTAATCTTACTAGGAAGATTTGCGCGCTCCGCCGCGCCGTACGAAATTTGATCCAAGTTTTTATTTCTGAAAAAAAGACAAAAATATTCAAGATAATACACGTTTTGAAAAATATTAGAGATTGTTCTAGACAATATTAGATTTCGAGTTGGCAAAAAAATTACAGATGCCGAGTTTAACACCCTATGCGTTCACCGGGTAATTGATTTTCCACCTGAAAAAGCGAGGAAAAACGGACAAAAACGGAGAAACGACAGACGAAAAATGAATATCCATTTTTTTTTTAGAAACGGCCAATGAAAACATCATTTTTCGGGGAAAACGGGGAAAAACAGATCCGGCGAAAAAAATGGATCACGAAAACTTTTTTTTTTTGAAAAGCGGTCAACGAAAATATTTTTCGCATGCTCTGGAGGAAAAACGGACCACGAAAGCATTTTTTTTATGCAAAACGGAGAAATGACGCGGGGACCTATTTGTTATAATTTTGGACCTGTTCGCTATATTGAAAAATTAGGAAAGGGCTCGTTCGCGATTCGCATTTAACGGGAGGTCCTTCCTATAAAACGGCCAACTAAGGACCTAAACGCGAACCGGAAAAAAATATTTTCCTCTCACATAAAATTACGCAGGGACCTATTCGTAATTTCGAAGAACCTAAGGGCTTTTTCGCAAAATTAAAGATGGACACGTGGGGTGCTTGCCCTTGCGGCATTCTCTTCCTCTATAATAGAGGTGATATTCACCGTAACATGGCTCGTACGGTCATACCTCTTAGCCTCTCTTATATCAAGCTAACCCTGTGAGTGGACACTGTATCTTTATCTACAATAATAACTAACTGGTATACGTATAGGTTAAGACTATCTCTAGCAGTTTTCCTTCTCCTCCAAATTCTTTTGCGAATAGATCCCAAGTGCTCCAGCGGATTCCCTTCACGATTCCCTTTAGAAGAGATTCAAACATTCTCTCTCCAATCCCTTCACAAATTCCTTGAGGGGATGTTGCTGGAGATGGTAGAAAATAAAAGGAATGAATATGGGGAAGAGAATAGGAAAGAGAATGGAATGAAGGGAAATTGCTGGAGATAGTCCGAGGTGAGACGGAAAACCGTATCGAAACCACCACGGTACTTTTCCGATTTTACACCCACGCGGAGATGATCTCTGACGGGCACAGCAGATCCCGGCCACACGCCGTGTCGCTCAACCAACCGTTGGACAATGCGCATCGCCCTTCAACCGGGGCCCACCTGCAGCTGCAGGCAAGAAAGGGCGACCTGGCAAGAAAGCCAGGCCATTGGTAGAGTAGAGCCACCATCCTTTGTTATTTCTATATCCTTCTTGCTGTCCATTTCGGCTGAGCCACGGCCGGTTTTGGTGCACCTCACGCCACTGCCCCGGGAGGCTGCGAAAGTCAGCTCGCACACATGGATACGACGAAGAGATCCAGCCGAGGCCGTGGTTTTCTCGCCGGCGAAAAGAGTTGAACCACTGGCATACATACTGCCGCGGTCGCGGCAGCGGCTGGTGAAATAACCCGGCAAATTAACAAGCGAACAATGAAGTAATTAGCGAAAGGAGTAAAGGTAATAACAGAAGATCAGTAAACTAATTCAATCAAATTAACCATTGAAGATTCAACATTCCATGTTAATCGTTACCAACTGAGCTGGAATTAAACTATATCATAATTGAATGCCACATTGCAACCTTTACATCACAGACACATGAATGGAAATTATAGTTTAATTACAGAAGATTACAAAGATTAGGATTCTAGTCTACTCATCTTCTGAAATTTTGTCCTATTCAACCTGTATTGGAAAAATTAGCATCGCATTAGAATAGGACTGAATAAATAAATAGAAATGGAAATTTATTAAGTAGAACTACCGTCACCTCAGTATATTAAGGCCCTGTTTGGTACGGTTTCAGATTCTAGTGGAAACGGAAACGGTTCCAGATTCTTGGTAGAAATGTTTCAAGTAGAATCAGAATCACTGTCTAGAAACAGTTTGGCTAGCTGTCTGGATTCTGTGAATCAGGATGGAACAGGGTTGAGGGCGATTCAGCCCCGGCGTGGAAAAAGAAGAAACGTTCCGAGAAAAATCGTTCTGAGCTTTAACCCGTTTGGCTTGGTTTCTCCCAGATTCTAATAGAAACGGTCCGGTTCCAAGTTGCTGAACGGGGCCTAAGTTATCGCTAATTGAGGTACCCTAAATTGTCCGGGAGCCAATTTTGCTCCTATAGCGACTAAAACATTGCATCATTCGGCAGATACAAACCTGTTTAGACCGTAGACGCGTGTATTAGAAAATATCGCGTGGTAGAAACTATTTTACCTTAGTAAAACAGTAAAGCACCACAGTGAAATAGGATAACCACACGACACTGTGCACAAGGGACAGCACAACCTATTCTAGAACCAACCGAGCCAACATAAGACACCAACACCTAAAACAAGGACACAATAGAAGAGAGAGCTCCAAATAGCTATGAGCCAACAACAACACATCACCAGAACCAAACCAGGCAACCATTGAAGCCAAGTTCCAGAAGCCGACGCAAGGAACAGCCAGCAAGGAGCTAGGAGAATCGAACCCCAGGAGCCAGAAGGGAGCAGAATCAAGCCACAAGCAACATAGCCATCTATTTCCTTCTCCTCCACTCGTATTCCATTTCCCGACATCCAAATAAGTTTCCGCAAATTCAATCCCAATAGAAACAGTTCACTATAGTTAGTGAAAGTGGAAAGAAGCTAGAAATAGATATGGCAGTAGATAGCTTAAAGGAAGAAACGTAGGAACAATAGTCTCAGTAGAAGAAACCCACCAGGGTTACACTACACGTTCCCCCAACTCACATCTACTCCCCCGGCACATTGCGAGTTAGGGTAATTGACATAGCGCCATCCAACTGGGGAAGTTGTTTTTAGCGAATCATCACAGACCAAAGAGAAGTAGCTCACCCACATGACATGGTATCATTTTATCATCTACCATGTAACTCAATTAGTAGCAAAGTTACCATATGTATGAAATAACTAGGCATTCAAGAATATCAGAGTATAGCCTAGCATAAATTCTTCATTATCATGCTCTTTTCATTCATAGTAAAACCTTTGAAATTCATGCTGTAGCCGATTACTCAAGCACCCACATAGCACAATATTCAACATTCCAATGCTATAACAACCAATCCAAATTCTAAATCATAAATCCATCAGTATACACCATCAATTGTAGATAGTCAGTGGCCAAGACCAAGCAATAGAAGGGGGGCTGGGTGGGAAGAAGTAGGGGTACCAATCCCTAATAAGGAATTAGAGAAGGGAGAAAGAAAAGGGTAAAATTAGGGATTCAACCGAGATAGCCACATGGGAGAGGCGGCGTGAAGCCAGTAGGGAGCCAGAGTAGGGGGAAGGTGACTGTGCAGGAACCGGCGACCAAGGGGCGCGGTTGCACAGGCCCAGTGCGGTGGGGCAGCATCGGCCGATGGTCGAACTGAACCAAATCGGAAGGGAGAGTAGAGCCATGGGAGCCAGGACCGATAGGTCTGAGGTAGGCGAGGAGTCGGTGAGGAACCGGCGAAGGCAAGGCAGCAGCCAAGAGGGCAGCGGCGATGCAAGGCCTGGGCGGCCAAGAGGGCGGCAGCGATGCAAGGCTTAGGCGGGGAGCCGAATTGGCTAGGGAAGAAAAGAAAAGGAAAGCAGAAGAGCAGAAAAGAGAACAAGGAACCAAAGCCAATAGAGTGGATAAGAACGAAGAATAAGAAATAAATAAATAAATAAAAAGGAAAAGAAAGGAATAAAAGAAAATAGAAAAATAAAATAGAGAGAATAGAAAAGAAAAGAAAAAAACAAGAGAAATATGTAATCTTGGCAGATTATTTGAAACTATGAATTTTAATCTCTGTAAAACCTCCTAAATCTGTTCAGATGATTTAAATGAATTGAGATTATAAAACTCAGTCGATCGATTAATTTAATAAAGCGCGACCAGATAAAACCATGTAAAGCTTTAAACATCGTGAAATAAAATTTATAAATCCTAAATCAATATATTAAGCTCATTGGGCATCTTAAATCAATCAAAAACTTATCGCCATTAAAATATGTCATCTCTGTAATTTCAGGAAATAAACAGAATCGGAATATAAATCAGCAAACAGGTGAAGACGATTATTTCAACAAAAATCCAGGCGAGCTTCCTTGTCCATGTTTATGAAATGGATTTATAAAGGATTGTGAAAATTCACTGATGCATGGTAAAATTTATTTAATTAAAATTGAAATCGATTGTGGAATCGACTGCAAGTGCAATCGGATGGATATTCTGACTCAACCGACGGAAAGTTGGGGTGAGTTGTTAAATGGTGGGTAGAGGGTGCCATGTTTAAGGTTGCCGGTGGGGCCCTCTACATATGAATATAATATAAAGTTAAAACCACTACACTCGGGCAATGAGCCGTACTAATTCGTGTCAACCATAGTGTGTGGAAACAATCAGAAAATGTTGTTCTATGATGGTGTATAAATCTCCACATTGGGTAAATTTAGTTAAATAGGGTTGTGAAGTTGGGATTGCCAGATGCTTGGTGAGGGACAAGTTGATAACTGATATTGGTTATCTGGCGCTATATTTTAAAGCATTGGATGAGTATCTCCGGGTTGGATATCAACTGGCCATTCCAGGGTATATGAGTAACTCTATTCGAGATGGTGTATTGTTATCCAATGTAGAGTAACAAAATGTCAACCAATGCAGGTTGTCTGACTCTAGACTTGAATTAGAGCACAACTGGAAATGGGACCAGGGTTGGAGATTTAACACCAAAGTAGTCATAACCGTTCTAGGTTCTCGATTTTGGTCGAGTTTGTTGTGGGGAAAGTGATACAAAACCTGCGTAAGGTATAAAATCATGAATTTATGTATGTCTTCTGGATTTGAGGCTACGACGGGCGGGCTCCTGACTTGACAGGAAGGAAAGCGTGACCGGAGCATGAGAGCGGGCGCACGAGAGGGGGGAGGGCATGACGGCGACATTTTGGCCTGCACGTTTTTTCCGCTCGCCTGCGGCCACATTCAGCTTCGTGCCAATTTACAGGTAGGGGTGAAAACGGATCGGATACGAACAGATAATGGTTCTACCATATTTGTTTTCATATTTTTTCTCGGATTCGGATACGAATACGGATAGTCTGGATACGAATACGAATACGGATAATATCGAATTCAGATACGGATCGAATACGAATCGAATCAGATACGGTTAAGAATATTTATCGGGGCATGATAATCCCTTAGATTGTACATAAAAAATCAACAAAAACACTTAACTAGTTGATTTGATTAAAAAATTATTGAAAATTGAATAAATATAAGCATTTTCATTCACTTAGACAATAGTTTGATACCATGTTGCAAACAAAATTATGTAAGATTTAGTTCATCATGTACATACGATTAATTCATTATACATGTAGATCAAAACACAAAATAAAGATGATCCTTACTCAGAGATACAAATGGAAACAAATATAGAACACACTAAAAGTTTGATAATACTTAATTACCATATCTCTAGAAAATATATATAACACTTACATGTAATGACCCCAAGATTTGTATTATTTGTTAAATTATGTTTAAAATAATAAATTATGTATTTTATGAGTTTTTATGCATTTCAGCTACTTATTTAAAATATTTTCCTATTAAAGACAACAATTTTTGATTTTTTCAGAAAAATTAAAAGATGGTAAAATTTTAATTTTTTTTTAAATATAGACTATGTTAGGAATATTATCAAAAAAATTCATAATTTGTGGAGCTAATTTGCTAATTTTAATAATTGAAACTTGATTTATGGATTAATTAAATTAGAAAAATAATTTAACATTTAGTAACCTTTTTGGGCCAAAAGAGTAGCTTGGCCCAGCCCATATGTATATCCGGATATCCGATCCATCACTATCCGAATTATCCGAATTCGTATCCATATCCGACGGATAATGAGATACCGAATCCGTATCCGACAAAAAATATCCGTATCCGTATCCGATCCGATACTATTCGATAAATATCCGATCCGACAGAATCCGTATCCGAAAATTATCCAGATCGATCGGAAACTATCCGATCCGTTCTCATCCCTATTTACAGGAAGGAGCTGGAAGATTACACAAGCGGCCGAGCTAGAGCTAGTGTATAACTTGAGAGAGAGAAACTGAGGTGGCTTGACTCCGTACATTCGTGGTAAAAGCTAACTACATGTGTGTCTGCGTTATGGGCATGGCCAAGGTACCCGAGGCTAGCTGAGCTCACACGACCGCCGACGTGGATACGCACCCGATTCAAAACCTCTTGTGCCGCGAGAGTACTAGGATTATTGGATGATTTTTTGGATAGTGAGACACATGTGCCATAGCCACCTTTAAAATAAAACAAAACGAAGGGGCCATATCCCGTTGTACAAAGCTAATTTTCAAGCAAGTACACAGCACCAAGGATCCAAACACCGGATTTTGAAAATTTTACCGGAGAGAGGGGCATTTAGGGTGTGTTTGGTTGCATGTACCAAGTGGTACATGTATGAGATGGTTCAAGAAAAAAATCATCCATGCATTTGGTTGCTTGAATGGAACCATCTCATCCTAGATCAAGAGATACAAATTTGAGGAATATCCTCTCTAGATGATGAACCATCTTATCCGCCTAAAATAATAGAACCAAATGGTACAAGTCCATCCTATCCCATTCAACCTCATCCCATGAACCAAACACGATCTCGTTCCGGTCTATTCCGGTTGGAACTTCCTTTTGTGGTCTTTATATATTTTTAGAGGTGTTTCTCTCCGCATCACCGTTCAAAAGCTATACAGATATTATTAAAACATAAATAAATAATAGATGTTGATTACTTACTCCTTTGTTTCTTTCAAGATTGACGAAACTTGTATGGAAAAATAAAGCATAGGAACGCTGCTCGTATATTTTTTTTTTATCCTCAAAGCAGTGTTTTTGGTGTTCTACAAGCATTAGCACCAAGGCTCTATTAAACTTGTACGAAAGCAACTCTTTGTAGCCGGTTACGGCCGGAGTTTTTTTTTATCCGTGCACGCCACACGGGCCTGGACCATATCAGCTGCAACCACTGGACAATACAGTAATCCGCCCTCATAACACGGGTTAAAACACGACCACGTAGGGTGCGTCATTGGCGAGCGAAAAATCAACTCCAAAAGCAGAGACACTTTTCGGCACCTTCGGAGCTGCTTCCATAGTCCATCTGTATGCAAGGCGATAACGACGAGGTGCAGGCAGGACTCGTCGCCGAAAAGATTAGCAGGTGAAAAGCGTAGCGTAACGCGTCTCTCTCACAGTCACAGCCGCCATCCATCACATTTCCCCCATCTGACAATTATTCGGCAACAGCTGAGTGAGACGCCATCACTTTCTCCCGGTTTGACAACGCAGCAGCAGCCGAAGGAGGCATGAACCATGACCTGATTCAGGCTGTTTTGCCTTCTGCTCAGGCCCAGCACACCATAGAAGCGTGCAAGAAGCGGCATGCATTATATGCATGCATACAACGAGGTAAAAGACAGAGTCGCTGGTGTCAGCAGGTTCATAGTTTAATACACTTGATTTGAAGGGTTCCAAGAAGATACCGGGCCACTTCAAAGGTGTCCAAGATTTCCCGCATAGGTAGCCTTTCCCATTCTAGTTAAATTCCGACGATCAGCGAGAATTCGTCTACAGATAAGGCTGCAGATGCTGCACAATGAAGCATGGAGGACTCGTGTATAGTTGCCACATACTATACAAACCACCTCCTAGTTTTGAGTTTAATAATACAGGTGAAAGCGAGATGAAAATCACAGTTGGGAAGCAATGCTAGGTTTCCCCTACAGTACCATCAATGACCAATGTGGAACTCTGAATAGTTCCTTAAAAAATTCGAGACATGCAACAGCACATTGCAAAGAGATGCAAATCAGGCAATATATAACTGAAAAAGAAAACTAATTAGCCTTGCATAACAGTAGGCTATAGCAGCATGATAGTGCATTTTTGTATGCTCAAGACCATGCATTGCATACTCCTTGGGCGATATGAGATTATGATCATATGAACAAAATGATAGCACAACTAACATGTAAAGCAAATGATAGTACAAATTATACAAGTCCATACAAGTCAACTCCCACATCCTTGGACAAAATAATTCTACGAGGGATGCAAAACTGTAGATGAAATAGTTCCGACAACAGTACGACTTCGCTTAACAGGAGCTTATCTCACTAATAAGTCCATGTTAGATGGTGCCTGCCATACAATATTCAAACTACAATATAAAGATTATTGCAAAACCTGGCCAGGTGTACAACGAAAACATCTTACAAACTGCCACACCTTCCCTATATGCATGCTTTATGTAATTTGCCAAGCTTTATCCTAACATTGCCAAAAGTATCTATTGTGTGAAGAATGTTATGGTTGTTTTTCAGTTCTAATTTACAAAAGAAAAACATCAATTGGAGAAAATATTCTAAAGCAACTTCCAAAGACAATTTTGAAACATTATCTCCAGCACGCCTCCGGACCCCCTCAAGTTGACTAAGGATTGAGGAGGTTTTATAAAGTGAAGTACAATTAACCACCAGTGAAGGCATATGAACTATATTTAGACTGCCGGCAAAATTAACAACATGAAGGATACAAAGTTGATCATTCGAAAGGACAATGAGCTATACTGAAGATCACAGATACTACAAGACCATACCATCAATTATGGGGTCATAGTAAGTAACTTAGTTTCTACCAGGGTTCAGAAAACTGCCGGACATTCTGAACCCTGCCGCTATACTGCAGATGACAGATACTACACAATTATGGGGTCATAGTAAGTAACTTTAGTTTCTACTAGAGTTCAGAAAACCACCAGACATTCTGAACCCTGCCCTGGTTCAGTGCTCTAGGCCCCTCCCTTGTTCACTACAAGCTAAGGAATTTGGATGATAAATGTTTGACTAGAAGGCAACCATAGTGGTTTTTTAAAAGTAGAACTGAGCACTGTCATTGCCAGATAGCTGAAATCAATTGAAATGATAGAAACCCATGTAGTAGCACAAATAAAGAAAAAATTGCAACTTGTTCATGCCCATAAGAATAATACAGTTAAGATATTAACTCATAATTTGTAGGTTAAATACAGCAAGCTCAAACACTACTCATACAGGTATAAAAGAGTAGAACCTCCATAAATAGACAACCAGGTTCTGTGGATACAACACAATCCACCGCCAACAAAAACATTCTACACAGAAAGCTATATATTGCCTCCATCTTATTCTACAAAACATAGTTATTGGATTCGCTATAAACCCCGTGAATCACAAACATGATTCGTCGAACCCGAACCAATTTAGGGTACGGTATTCGTGTTCGCAATGGAAATTGGAAGAAAAAGTGGCGAATAGGTATTAAAGGTTCTAGTGCTCACCATCATATTCATCCAGAACACTTCTTATAGACACATAGGTATTAAAGGTTCTAGTGCTCTACACTAATCACACCACAGAACATACATGAGCACTCAAACTACTCTACAGTTCACATCAATTACACAAATTTAACAGCAGCAAAACCATTTCGCACAAAAATTGTTGCATACTAGTCTAATCCAAAATCAATCTGGTAAATCTAGGTCACAAAAGGTCTCCACGGACAGCAAACCTGATATATAACAAGCAGGCTGCTGGTACCTTATAAATAAATACCTTGGCTACAAGAACAACATACTAACATACGCATAAATGACACTAGTGAGTTGTGATGGATTAAATTTAGTCAAAGCTTACAATACCCAACTGAATTGTGCAATGCAGATACTGTAGGACTTGCACCTGGTGATTTCTAATTACAACAGCCATTGGGGGGTTCCACTGTACATTTAGTAGCCCGACAAACGGTATATTTTAGCAAACTACGACAAACAGTATATTTTAGCAAACTAAGTTCCAGTTCATTTAAGTTGAATTGCACCTGCAAAGTTGAATAGAAGATGCATCTTTCTCTGTTAAACGGTATACCTGTGGCTGTCAAAAAGGTATGTTTTTCGTTGTGCCCAGCCCCAGAGTATGACTGGAGTATAATGGCTGAAGCTGCCAAGTACCCAAGCATTTGGGATGTTGACATTGAGCAGACTTTGTTGCAAATAAATACAATAGAAAGAGCAGTAAGGAAAAAAAAACCGAAGTATTAACATTTATAGGATTGATTCTTAATATAAATACCGAAATCAGGTACATACTACCTGACATGTCTACTCTATCTGAGATCACACACAATACCATAGGAACAGTGGTAATTGTAAACAGCGGTGCCAATTGAGCAATCTGAGACTGAATTCCCTAATCATTGTAACCAATGCCACCAGAATCAGCAGCGGAAGAGGGCTCACCGCCTAGAAGTCCATCTGCAGCCACTTCTTGTAGTAGACGCAGGTGGTCGGCGAGATGACACCATCCAGCGAGCACTCATCAATCCTGGGGCAAACCCCGCATGGGATTCCCTCCATCATGCCACCCTGCGGCGCGCCGCCCCTCCGGTAGCACACCCTCCCTGCCCTGATCAGGTCGAACTCCCCCACCCCTGTGCTCCTGCACTCCTCGAGGACCCTGTCGAGCACCATGGTCCGCACGATCTCCCTGATCTGCTCGATGGTGTGCCCCGCCCTGGGGTGTTCCTTGTGGACGCCGTCGTAGATCATGTCAGCGGTGGCGAGGCCGAGCCGGTCGACCTGGTCGAGGCACCTGCGGCGCGCGGCGGCGACGGCGTCGGAGTCGAGCTGACCGTCGTGGTACCAGGTGCCGCCGGTGATCTCGGGGGAGGGCTCGATGCCGGCGGCCATGAAGATCTTCTTGCTGCGCTGGCGCACGTCGAGGACTTCCTTGAGGACGCCCTTCGAGACGAGGGTGCGGGTGTGCTTGGTGAGCGTGTTGTTGGCCAGCCCCGTCGCCTTTCGGAGGACCTGTATCCACATGCCCATGTTTCCCGCCGCCAAAACGAGCTTGTAGACCTCCCGCTCGGGCCCCGGGAGGTTCTTGATGATGGCGTCCGAGATGGTCTGGTCCGCGGCAGCGGCGACGGGTGCCGATGCCGACGCGTGTACGTGGCGAGGAGTCTGGGGGGCGGGGAGAGTCTGTGCTTGACGTCCAGTGGCGGCGCCGAGGCTGGGGTCGGCTGCAACAGGCGCTTGCGCGGCGGCATGGCGCGACCGATGATGGATGGCGGCTGCGCGTGGAGTGGGGGAGGAGGAAATGGGGTTTTGGTTGGGGCCTTCGTGATCGTGATACCGATGAGTTCATTTGGGCTTTCTAGCTTTCTATAGTACAGGCCGAAAGTAGTAGGGCTAATTTATGGGCGTGATTAGGCCCATATATTTTTCTTCTTTTTAGTTTTTTTAGTTTCCTTGTTTGCAAATTGCAAAGCCAGATATTTTGAAGAACCAAAAGAGTATCAGTTTGAGAAATTTACACCGCCAACCAAGGACGAACCGGGCTTCGAACGTTTTGTCTTCACCGTTGCTATCTTCTTTTCCATCTTCACTTGACACAGACAGTTCGTCTGATGGTAGGAGCTGGTCCAGCATGGCCTCACATCTCCTTCACAAGCTTGTATAGAAGATCAGTAGTGAAGAAAGGTTGCTGCAGCACTTTCTGGATGAAGGGCAGACGGATCAGAGCCCCAGTTATCTTGTCATACTTCTTGAGAATCTTAACCAATCCTGTAATCGCAATATGGAACATAAGCATTGCTGGTGACGATAACTGTAAGAAATTTGGGTGTCTGCAATAGCTGAGACACGGAGAACAGTAACCCATGAGGATGAGCAGCTGGAACAAACTAGAAGGTACACATAATCCAAATTGCCCATCTCTCCCCTCCTCATCAGAAGTCTTCCCTAGCTAAGGGCTAAGAGAACAGGAGGATGGCTGATCTCTGCTTTTATAAAGCCAACAATAATCTTGGAGCTTAAACTTAATAAAAAAAAAAGGTGTTATCCGTAGTAAAATTAAACAAAGATTTTACATGGGATGAGATTTGCGGAAAATGACATACATAAAATATGCGCATTTGGCCCAGAGGAGCATGGCCCAGATAAATTTTTTGCTTTTGGAAAGCTAACATGATAGCAACTGAAGGCACCAGTAGCCAATTCAGATGAAATAAACCAACATTACATGGGGCAAAGATGATGACCAAAAATTTTCAAATTGCATTGTATAGCAATGCGTCAAATAACAAGCGACTATTTTTTGACGCGGCAAGACTGCAGTGATAATCCTTAGGATTTAGAATAACAACAAGCCACCGCGTATAAAGAGGGAAAGTTCCTTTGGAAACCAAGGGGCTCTAAGTAGACAGATTTTATTGATTACTTTATAAGCATACATCCTATCACAAATTATAACATATACACGCAAGACATTATGTGAGACTCTCTGCCGCGCTCATACATCACTCGAATAGCTAGGATGACACAGCTTGTGGGTTATATTCTGACACTGTATCATTTGCGTGACAGTGCCCATATATTGGTAATAATATGTGCCAATGAAAAAGCCACATTGAATTATAAATCATAACGCGAATGAATCCTTAGAAATTATAATTGGAACGAGTAACCTTGCCTATTTCCCCTTTTTCAGTTGATTCAAGTTACAGTCAGTCAGTCACATAGACCTCGCCCGATTCTCTTCTTTCTTTGAAAAATCATCATTTACCTTTTGGGAGATGATTTGTCAATGGAAAAAAAAAAACTTCGAAATATTAGCGGTATAACTTTGTAAAATCATACTATACAAAACCTTGAGCACAGTAAAATAAAACCGTAGGTGTCTTATATGTTGGCATATTCTTCTTCTGGATACTATATCATTGGCAACGCTAAATAGCCATCATCGGATAGACAGAGTTGCATGCGGGTTTAATATGGCACTTGAATTTATGCCTACCAGTATTTGTTACAATTATAATCTTAGAAACACTATAATATTATTTTTAGAAACACTATAATATTTTTTTTTTAATTGACCAAATTTGTTGATTGAATTAGTTCTAATTTTGATGGTTTATGATTTTTTAAGACCTTAAATCTATTTATACTGTACTTTTAGTAAATGTTAAATATATATATATATATATTAAATTTATGATTTTATAAAATTATTATGTAAGACTGTAGAGTTGTAGGGTGGCTGGCAAGGACTTTGAAAGGCAAGTTAGTCTACGAGTGGCGGACAGCCGCGACGGCCTGCGAGCATGTAATCCACAGAAGCCATGGAGAGACGAAAAGAAGGCCCAGCTATCCACACATTAGGCGCAAGCCCATCTTTACAGGAACACACCCGCAACAGCAAAAAGGAAACTCCCCACCACAATTCGAGAGCTCGCCGCGTCGGCGTCGCCCCGCCCCGCCCCGTGTTCGCATCGCAGGAGACTCGAAACCCCTCGCTGGCCACGAGCCCCGGCGCGCGGGCGCAGCAGCGGCCTCGTACTCCGCCGCCCTCTCGCTCTCCCTCCGCGGCACGAGGTAAACCGAAACGGCTCCTCTCGTAATCCGAAAAGCCATTGCTTACGACCTTGCTGGTGGAGAGTGGTGGGGTAATGGGGTTGCTTGTGCGTCGAGTGGCATGAATCCGCGTGCCGCCGCCGGCCGTACGTGCCGATTGGTCGTCGATCCCAACGAATCCAAAACGAAGCCATCAGCCACGGCTCAAAATGCCCGATCCTGACCGCTTCTGCCACGCACCACGCTTGCCAACCACGGCCCGTGCGCCGCACGCGAACCCAACACCCCCACCCCACCCCAGCACGGCCGCACAAGTGCATAACCCAACGCAGCCGCATTGGGGCCGCGACGGAACGCCCAGCTCAGAACTGTGATGCGATTCTGCTGTGTTTTGGAGGTGTGGACTCGTGATTAGGCCCCTTGCTTTGGTCTGGAATAGGCTGTATCGAGGTGGCTGCGTGGAAACCTGGCTTGTGGGCAAATGTGATTTTTGTTGTTCCTATCAACTTTGAGTCGGTTTGGCTGGCGTTTGTCTGTTAGTTTTTCTGGACGGAATTGCTGAAAATTTGTTGTTTCGAGCTAGTAGTAGTTATTTAAATTGCTTTGAATTGACATGGATGTGTGATAAGTGTAGGGATCCTTTTTAATATGTTTCATTGCCTTTTGTAGTCAAGTTTGCAAAAAAAAACTTTATCTGTTATAACCATGAGAATGTTCATATAAAACTTAGTTCAGTCCTATGCCAGAACAAAGAGGTACTAGAGATGGTTTACCTGTTATTGTTCCAGCTTTCCTCTATTATTTGCATTCTGGCATTTTCACAAATAACTAAGTTCGGAAAACTATTTGCATGATGCAGGTGCTTGTCCTGCTTCATGCATCTGGTTCAGGGGGAGCTGGCTACTGATTTGCTACTTTTAAGACTTCCCTGCCAAAGTATTTTGAGGTGGGAGAAGCCTTCTTTAGGAGCCTCACTATGTTATATGTGGGTGATAATGTGATATGCCAAGTACATATTTGGCTAGACGATGATGAATTCAAGAGCTTTCCCCTTGCTGGCCTTTCCACTAAGAGAAAGCTAGAAGTAGAAGCAGAAAAATATGCTGAACTTCCAATTGGTGATGAGAGCTTCTGCGCTAGAGGCAGCAACTTCCCTACCTTACCCATTTCAGATACTGGTGATATCGCTTAATTGAGAAGTGCAATCAGCCAATCACTCTGTGTAAGTATGTACCTTCTGTGGTCTACCAGGGAAGGTTTTGGTCAATCTTTAGGACTTCAGGATATTTTATGCCTACCCGCACAGATGCAAGCAAGCCATGCAGCGATGCCAGCAATAAATAATGGAAGCTTTTGTTCTGTTAATGCTAGATATCAGCTAAGGAAACAGTTCTCTCCCCGGTTCTCATGATCTCTAGTTCAAATGTACAGTTGTAGGCCTGTAGCACTCATTGACCAGTGAGGACCATTTGCAGTTCCTCTTCTTGGCGGAAAGGCAAGCAACAGTGCTTCAAAAGGATTTACCTTTTAACTGCTCTATGGAGATCCTTTGGCTCCAGTAGTACAGAATTTGAAATGAGTGTTTGTTGGTACCATGGAGGTTTGGTATGCTGATTGATCGTACAACGTTGACCCTTATAAAGTTCTGCATATGTTTTTGGATGATGTAGACTGCTTATGATTAAGAGGGTTTAGATATCAGGCCATGTAACTCTTTAGAGCATTTTCACAGGCCCAGGCTGTGACATTTCAGCATTCAGAATATGATAAACTCGATGTAACAGTATGATGTGTACTTGTGGGAAGCCAAGTAGGCTGAACAAATCAGTTAAACAGCTAAACAGGTAGTCGCCATTGTTGAGTCTTAGAAGAAGAAGCAGAGGTTTTGAGAGAGAGAGGCTAGCAAGCAGCATTGTAAGCCTCCAGCTGTCATGTCTATTCGTTTCATAATAAGATCTGCCTCACATTGCAACTATTGTTGCTAAATTTAAAGCAAATGCTTGCTACTACATTGAAATTTGCTTCAACCAACAGTAAGAAGATGACAAGCTGGATATAAGACCGTTTAAAAAGACTCTGACAAGGTAAATATCTGCTATTGTTTCTACCAGGTCTTGGGACACAGTATGGATCATGGATCTTGAAAGTATGCCAAGCCATGTTGTTTAACCTGTCGAATTCCACTAAGGAATATTTTGAATGGGGGAGGAGGATATGAAAATTGTCTTTGTGAATGAGGAAGACCGGAAGCTTTGTTTAGAGAGCTTGTTCAGTCTCTGAAGCCTACAGGGTGCACTCTTTTACAGGGACTTCTATAGCATAAATTCATATGACAAATGTAACTATCTTCCACATGTGTTAGTGTCAACAATATACGAGTCGATTACAAAGGGTATGATTTGCATTTTCCTCAATTCTATTGTTCAAGTTATACAAAATCTGTTAAGAGTTATATCATATCTTTAGAACTTTTGGTTTTATACTTGTATGCTACCTCCAGCACAGGCATATAAATTAAGTTTGATTGATCACTTACCATATGTAGGAGTGCCTCTATACTCTCCCAAAAGAAAGCTGCACAGATCTTGGTTGCTAACAGTTTGGTGCAGATCAGCCCTTCAACTCCTGATTTTCTTTAGGATATTTGCTATTTTTTTCTTCAAAAATCATGAAATCACTTTCCTTCCGTACTTTACAAGTTTAAATTATCTTGGCTGCCAACCTGTTCTCAGTTGTCATTTTTTTGCTGGGGAGAAAGAATAATTAGTTTGTTTGCCCCATTCTGCCTAGATTTATCCCTGTGTTTTCTGCTTCACTGAGTTGCAATAATCCACTTTTATTTTCACATGGGTCAAGTTTGTTTTCTTTATACTCTTGGATATGTCTAGAACATAACAAGCAAGAGGTGTGGTATAGGTTGATTACATTTGCAAATATGGGCTCTTTTGAACGGTTCTTTTCATATGAAATAATATGTTTATACTTTATATGGTATTGATTGAAGTTGGTTGGGAACGGTATTCTAGGCTCATGTTTTAAACTGAAAGGGAGATGTACAGTATGCATTTGCAAAGTTAAAAAAGGAATTGAAGGTATGAAACTGAAACTACAGCTATCCAAATAAACAATTCATAGAAGTACCAAGCCCACACCATGGCTTGGCCTTTTTTTAAAAAAAAACAAAAAGTTGCAGCCTGGTAATATTAATGGCAAGCTTGAACCAAACCAAACTACACTTGTATGTATTTCCTTTAAGTAGTTTTAGGTTTGATTTATATTTTAGAGGAAATTATTTATTTGCCATTAGAAGTTGATCGATTCCCTGATATGCCATCGCGAAAACACTCTTCTCTTTATTGTCATTCAATCTCAACTTTTATCCCTTATTTGCCACTGCCCACTGCCATCGATTCCGTTAAGTCTGATTGCCATTAACTTCTTAAAAGCTGTCAGATTTTTCTCAATCTACCCAAATTGCCCCTATCCCACATGTCATATTATTCATTTCTACTCCCTTTCTCTCACACACCTTTTTCCTCCTCAATGTCCGACAACATGCCCGACGACCACCACCACCAGCACTGGTGCTGGCCTTGCCTCCGGTCCCACCTCCCCCACGCACTACCTCTGGCCTCCGCCCCCACTAGGCAACCACCCGCTTCGGCGCCGACCTTGCCTCCGCACTCACCTCCTGCACACGACCTCACCTTCAACCCCGCCTCCCACGTTCGCCGCCTTCGGCCTCCATCCCCATCACCTGTGCCGACGCCGACTCTGGCCTCCGCCCCCACCACCAGTGCATCCCACATTCCCACCTCTGGCCTTCGCCCCCACACCCACCTACTCCGGCACAGGCTTTGCCTCCGGCCCTACCTCCCGTGCTCACCGCCTCCGCCCTCAACCCCACCTCAGAGATGAGCATCAACGGTGACGGACCTCCCACAATTTCTTCCCAATTTGAGATTTCCCCAATTCCTTCCACATCTCTCTTCTCTTTATTGTGTATGTGTGCATGTATATGTGGATGTGTATGTCAATGGCTTGATTGGATAAATGTGCTCATAGGCAACTAGGGAGAATAGTGGGTGGAGGAGGCCGACAGTAGGAAGAAGAAGGGCATTTTGGTCTTTTCGTGGCTCAATTAACAGTCTTTTGATTGGAGATGGATGGCAATGGCAAAAGGGAATGCAAATTGAACTCCGATGGCGTATAAGGAAGATCAAAATTTCGAGTGGCATATCAGGGAAGTGGCCAACTTTCAGTGGCACAAATAATTTCCTCTATATTTTATTTCCTATGGCTTGATGAGACTTATTTGTCCAAACTAGGTTCAGTTGGCATTTTTCCAAATTGTTTTTATTTCTAGCAGGCCTGTACTGCATTTTTGCTGGTAATGTGCAATTGTGCATTAACCAGACTAGCTAGAATTAGTCAAATCTGCCACTGCATGTTCAAAGGTACATAAGTCAGCTGGAACTGTCCTAAAGCTAGTTGGTTGGTTTTAGTCAAATAACGTTAAAACAAAAGTTTGTGTTTTTTTTTTTTTTTTTTTTTTTTGCATTTTGCATTGTTTTTTTAGGTGAATACATTTGGTATAGGTACTCTTCACATTAAATTTTATGAATTTCTGCTCAATAGAAGTAAACCAAACCTGGTTCAAATTCAGTGCATATTGCTTTTTAGCCCTGTAATGGTTTTGACTGGTTTTATTTGGTTATTGGTGATGGCAATATTTTCATGCACAAAAAACATTGTAATGGATCACCTGTCATTTTTCTTGTATTGCTTTATGGTGTGGCATTCATTATAAATGTATCAGAGATGAGTATTTATCTTGAAATTTCTATTCCATGTAAAGGGCCTGTTATAGATTTTTTTACTTCGTTAAAAATGCATGCCGTTTTAGAAATTTCAGCCCCTAAGGTGCACCTTTGGGTGTTAGTTTATGTTATGTATATTAGCAAAAGCTTGTAGAATTGTATTGTGTAACTATTTTGGCAGCTGATCAATTTGTATCATTTTTGTGTGTCCAATGTAGATAGTTACAGTGGTCGAAGTGGGGAGTTTGTCTGCATGCACACCACGGTGATATACATTTGTAACAAAGATATAATTGTCGCTCAAGGCTTTGATGCAATCTTTGTGTAAATTATAAAAGAAGAGTATATATATTTGATTTTCATTCCATGGAAATGCTAGTTAAAATTAATCAAGATAATGATACATCAGCGCATCAAGCATCTAACCATTTCTAGTGGCTGTAATAGTGTCAATATCCAACAACTAGCTAGGAGCCTAGGACCACCAGGCCATGGTACTAAACCCTCCTCAGAGGGGCAGGGCTTTGATCATACACTAGCAGTTATACTTACCAACATTTTGCAATGGGTGGTTGGCTGGTCTACAGCTAGCTAGTTGCTTGCAGAAATGCTTTGTCAGACATGATTTATCTTTTGATAGAAGTATTCAATAAATCCAGACAGTGTTATACACATTGAGTGCCGGTCAGAGCATTCCGATATTTATTAAGCAGGTCCATTTGCTATGTACATTGCGAATTGATGCCTATACCATATTTCTTTGGCATCTTCCCAAATTTTGATAGACCAGTGAATGGATCTTGTATAGCGTCTCTTTTACATTATAGTTTTGAGTAGAATAGTTTCTTCACTAAATATTTCAGCGGACCACTCATCTAACCATGTTTTTGGGACTTGTGACTAATATCAACAGCTTTTAAGCTAAACTTATGAATTTAACTTACCAATTAAATAGAAAATATGGAATAGCTGAATAGTGGAATGTTGTGCATTTCAATAGTTCAATTGCTTCTCACTTTTACAAACTAAGAGTGTTTAGTTTTCTTTGTTTAATCATGTACTTGAGCATCTTTCTCAGTATTCAGAATTGAAACAAACCAGCTTTCCATTTTTCACTCATTGCCAGGGGGAACTCCTGCGCAAGACAATATACTTCTACCTTTACCATCCACTTGGCAATGCCATCAATCAATTAATTGGCACGTACAAGTTATGATTTGAGCCATTTTAGGTAGATCTGGTGGATGACAGTGTCGACATCGCAGAGCAACTTGATGCAATATGCTTTACAATCTTAATTAAGATAACATCACCAGATTGATCCTAATGGTATTGAAGCAAAGGGCAAAGTTAATGTTGAGGGACCAGTACAGCTATCGTACTGGACATATTTAATGCATGCTTTTGCAACAGGGAGGTCCTTAACCAGCTACTGTGGTGTCAAGGCGAAACTAGTATGAATTTTCCAAAATTTAGGAGCAGTAGTGTCGCGTCCCTAAATTATCAGATTATTATATATCTAATAATTTGTTCTGCAGGACATATTAGGAACATTATTTGTCATATTTCAGTTTGTGTTTTTTATGTGTGGAACCAATTTATTATGTTTTGATAGATGGAGACCGAAATGTGAGCACTTTTCTGCTATAAGGACATGATGAAAAGGGCAAACTGATCTGTTTATTTTAAGCATCCAAATTAAATAGGGATTTCACTATATAGGCATCTCTTTTGTTTCTGGCCATCATTGAACTTCACTAAGGTCTTAATCAGGTGCTATTTTATCATTTTGTGTACTACTAAACTTAGTGCCATTGTTGTTTTCACCAACATCCTAGACCTCAGACTAATGTATGCATCAGCATCTCGATGGCAACTAATATCCTCATATTGTTAGTATTCTTTTCTTCCCTGACACGATTGTACTTTATGACTGGCCAACTAACTGACTGGGCCCCTCCGCATTGACTGCATTCTTTACCAACCTATAGAACCAACCGTGGAGCTGATTCCTGCTTCCTCGCTCCCATATGTGTTGTGAAATTAAGAAAGGGGGATCATGATCTTTGTCATCCATTTCAGTCCTTATTTTTCATTTGATATTTCATAATTCATATACGATGTTATCTTGATTTTTTTTTGCTTCTTATGCTGGATTAACATCACAGTTAAAGACACTGTAGCTTGAAACTGACATGGTCTCATTTTGCCTTTACTGCATACTGCTATGTGGATGAACACCCATATGTTGTCTGGTGCAGTGTCTCAGTTTAGTTGATGGCCATCTGTTTGTTGCATAATCATTGTGTCGAATTATTAGTTAAGCCCCCTAGGCAGGTATCACTGTATCAGTGATTCTTATCCTGACGACAATGGTTCCGCTGGTCATAATGGTATGTATTGATCGTAGGCTAACTTGGCTACTTATTAATTATCTCTGTATAATTTTATTGCATTTGCTTCTTGAATGAAAAATACAAGTCTTGTATCTTCCAGTTATTTGTTGTTAACATATGTTGGTCCATGTATTGAGTTTGAGTATTTGAGTTCACTAGCTCTTGCATGATCTGTGTTTCCAACTTTCTATGCAGCAAGGTTTGAGCATTTGATGGTTCCCTGATGATGGCTGCTCTCGTGTTACATGAAAGTGAGACTGACAGAAGGGAACATCCAGGAATATGTTTTCAGTAACATCCAGGAATATGAGTTCACTAGCTCATGTATGCCAAATTGTTTTCAGTAAATTTTGTTTTGCATCTCGTTTGACTTACCAAATGGTTTCCAAGTTTGCATTTCGTTTATTTTTCATTCTCATTGAGTCACTGACGCACTTGGGTTAAACTTTTGCTTTAAGTTGACTAATGTAGTTGAGAACGTCCATGTTGCCTGCTTGTTTCTTTCATGTGTACCTTCTTCTGGCTGTAAATGTACATACATGTCATACATGTGCAAAAAAATTGTTTTATATTCACACGAGAAATCATACATATTATTGTTTTTCAATCTTGGGGTACTGCTAGTCTACTAGTAGACAATAATGAACAGTGCTTAGAGATGATTGTGTTGTTTCTCTTTCATTTGTGCCTTCTTCCGGCTGCAAATGTACCGGCATACACGTGCAAAAAAGAGTTTATGTTCATATGACAAATCATGCATATTATTGTTTCTCAATCTTGGGGTACTAGTAGTCTACTAGACAATAATGAACAGTGCTTAGATATGATTAATTGTGTTATTAAAAAAACGTCTTATTCACAAACATCACCTTCACCATGTTCCTGATACGCTTTTGACGAAAATCCAACAGTAGTCTGAAAGCAAAAGGAAAAGGGCACAAGAGTACACAATTACAGGGCATTTCCATTTATTAGAAAATGATACCACTGAAAATATATATATATATATATATATATATATATAGTCTGATGATATTGATACATAGCAAAGCTTTCACCAGTGTGGTGACTATCATGACGGGGACGGCGTATACATGGTTACATACAGGTAAGCCTTTAATAAATACACAGAGCTTCATACAGTAGTAATTAATCTTATAATTGTTTCCTAAGTTGGATGTACGTAGTAATAGAGAGAAACCTATCATATGGAGCAATCTTAACTGCTTGTGCACCAACCACCCTACCGGATCCCTGATCTGGGATGTTGACTTTGATCACACCATTTTAACCATGCATTTTTTTTCTTCAGATGATGAGGCTGCCTGCTTCTCCACCCTGCAGCATCCCATGTGACAACGGCGAAGCTGGGCTGCTCCTGCTCAGCAGCTCCTCGATCATCTGCAGTGCGATCCTCTCCTCGTCGTCCATTGCCGGTGGCGAGTCCGTCGTGGACGTGGACGTCGTCGTTGTCGTCGCCGCGCTGTCGCTGGGCGTCGGCTCGTCGCTGGACGCCGCTGCCGCCGCCTCCTTGTTGAGCTCGACGGTCATGACCCAGCCGGAGTCAGCGCGTGCGCCCGCGCGCTTCTGCCAGACGCCAATGTGGGACTTCTCGGGGTCGAGGCGGAGGCAGGTGAGGGACGGGGACGGCGTCTTGCAGCACTTGCGGAGCTTGGCGCTGAGGATCTGCGACAGATTGCCGCCGGCCGCGGAGGACGATCCGCCGCCGCCACGGGCGTCCCGCGCCGCCGCGGGGGCGAGCTCCCCGTTGGCGGTCCTCGGGACGGGGAAGTTGGTCTTGGCGTTGCGCCCGCTCATCAGGATAGCGGCCTCGTCGTACGCCCGCGCCGCCTCCTCGGCCGTCTCAAAGGTGCCCAGCCACACCCTCCTCTTACTGAAACAACGTTGCAAACCATTCATACCCATGCATGCATGCAGACCATTTTGAGTACAACATGAAACACACCATGAAAAAGAGAGAAAGAAAGCAACAACAAAACTAGCTACCTAGCAAAATGTATCTATCAAGACAGTGGGATAGGTACGTAGGAGTAGGAGTAGCCAGCGAGACTTACAGGAGAGGGTGCCTGATCTCGGAGACCCATGAGCCCCAGTGGCGCTGCCTGACGCCGCGAAACTTCTTCTTCGACTGTACCATGTTTCCTCTGCAGGGCTGCCCCTGCAGGTTGATTCTCTGGTAGGGAAGGACAGAAGAGGAGACAGGCAGAGGAGAGGGAGTGAGCAGGCCGGCAGGCAGTGTGTGTGTGTGTGAGCCTGCCTCTGCCTCCAGAGGAATGGGGGGGTGTGGGGAGGTGTAGAGCTCTGGTTCCAGTGAATATAAACTACCCACCCCTGTACTTGTCCCTGCAGTGCAGCGTTAAATGTGGTTAGATATATAGATAGATGCATACACACACACATGCATACATATACACATACATATGGCTACATGTGCGCGCTCGTATGTACGCGCGTGCGGAAGCGGAAGAGATGAGATTGGGGTGGCCAAGTAACTACTGGGAGTACTTCTGACTTGCGTTCCACTTATCTGTCAATGGCTGGGCTTTGCATGCTAGATTGCTGATTGTACTCTACCAGGACTTTGGAGTACAGTACTGCGATTGTAAGTTCCTGGTCAAATTTGCCGTGGCCATCATCCAGTACACGCTGAATTACTACTGCTAACTTGAAATGTAATCCATGCATGCAGGGATGTTGGGGCTGTGGGGTCAGCAGCAGTAATAGCAGGCGTGTAGCAAAGCAAGGGATAAAACTGAACTGGAGAGGAAGAGGAAGACTCTTTGGTGAGATGAGAGAGGAGAAGGGACCCTCTCATGGGCTGCTGGGGTGGGCTGTCGGTGAACTGTGGCGAGTGGCATAACCACCCCCGCTGCCAGTACGCCGGTAATAAACTCCCCCACCTACGCCCCTGGAGACCTCATTTATGGCGCGGGAGCCCTCAGTGGATCGAGCGGGTCCTTTGGGGTGAGCTGAGCTGGGGTGATCCATGGATCCATCCATCACTAGCTCTTATTGCTAACTAGCTGGTTGTCACTTGTCCTCTCTAAGCTCACTCACTGCATGCATGGTGAATGCATTCTAAACTAGTAACTGAATCTAACTTGCTGCGTCCATTTTGGCTGTACATTTGCCGCAGATGTGACGAATGAAGACTGAGGAGTGTGGACATTACAGTACTACTCTTCCTCCAGAACTGAACATGATGGATATGGTAAGTTAACCAGTTAAGCTCCAGGACTGTCATCTGTGACATGCACTACAGCTTTACTACTTCTAAAGCCATGTCCATGGGACACTTGCAACTGCTCAGCAGTTGGCCGGCAATAACTGCAGCCTTGTGATCCATCCATCCATACACACCCCACTAGGCTTCCAAATTTCGTTTTCGGTTGAAATCTTGTCACCCTCCAAAATTTGAAATCTCGGCGAAATCTCGTTAGTTCGGATGAAATTTGGATAAAATTCAAATACATCATTTTTTTTAATCGAGATTTCCGATATTTCGGTCAAAAAACGAAATTTCGTTTAAAATTGCCGAAATCTCGGTAAATTTCAACTGAACAAAAAATACTTCAAACAACGTCAAAAAAATTTGAATTTTTTTCAAATTTTTTTTGGATGATCCTGACACATAACTAAGTTTTTCCAAAAAAAATTTAGATGATAATCAAGCCTACGGAAATTTTGAAAAATCTATTGTCCTGATAAAAGGCTGACCGGCAAATTTCTACCGAATAGAAAATGGTACAAACCACGTTAGAAACTTTTAAAAAAATTTCTTGATGGTCCTAACACATCCATAATATTACTATAAAATTTTCAGATGATAATCAATCTTGAGGAATTTTCAAAATAATTTGAACAGTTTTACCGAAGACTGACTACCAAATTTCAACTGAATAAAAAATAAGCTTGAGAAATTTTCAAAAATTCTGACAATCGAGGTATTTGATTAATGACCACGAGATTGACTGTTCTACATGGAAAACGACGTGAAGAATCCAATTCGATCAACTTTTGATCAAATTTCGGTCAAAAAACCGAGATTTCGGTCAAATATACCGAGTTTTGATTATAGGGTACTGTAGAGCTTTGATTTTTTTTTTTTTCAATTTTTTTTAATTTTACCGGGATTATATAACTTGGAGGTTTCGAAATCTGAGATTTCGCGGGATTTTGATCCCTGCACCCCACCAGGCACTCAATCAATCAAGCAGCTAATCATCCATCCGTCCATCCATCCATCCATGGCGCATCGGCAGCATAAGCTAGCTCCGTAGAAAGGTGAAACAGAATTAATGGCGGCGTTCGTTCGTTGCCCTTGTCCAGCCGAATTGAATGAGCACCCGGCACTTTTACAGTTCGATCGGCTCCACTGAGATACGTTTGTCAGTGAGTTCTTGCAGGATGGAAGCTTCTGCTGCTGCTGCTGCTGATCAGAGTCGCTGGATCTGTCGTCGTACACACACGCGGTCCTTTCTTTTCCCCATGGAAAGTGCAGGCAGGTTAAGGTGGTTGTCCAGGACTGTCAGGACCTGTCGTGTAAGCACAGTAAAAAAGGTGAGCAGTTACACACTCCTAGCAGTACAACGCCAGTACTCCATCCTCTAACGATTGATCAGTCTAGCTAGCAGAGTAGTAGATTAGCATGCACACAGCGCTTGGCAAGTTGCTTCGTGTGATTTCTTATCTGTATATGCTTACATTGCTACTAATATCATTGATGCTTTCTCATTTTCTGCAAGTTCACATTTCGTACGAGAACGGTGGGGTCGAAGCCGAGCTGGCGCCGATCGTTACGGGAAACGGAAGACGATCAGATCTGTGACATCCTGGTCAGGGAAGCCTCCAAAAGGTATAGTATTAGTATGCATACATCATTGTTTCAAGAAGCTACATACATGGAGTGGTTGGCAACTTCCCAAACTTACATCTATGAGTTAATCCCTGGCCTATCTTGTTCCAGCGCAATTAGAAGGCGGTCGATCGTCATCGTCCTGTGCCTAGCACTCCACGTCAAGTGAGGTTTCGGTGATGGGAGGAAGAGTACACGATGGGGAAGGAAGAGTAGTTTTGCCATACTGGTACTCGCACTGAGCTCTCCACTGCGACTCAGCCCTTTCCATGGCTGTTCTTGACTTAATCCTTATTTTCTCTAAAGGCATATCATCATCCAAGTGGGGTAGGTTTAGAGACAGGGCAATAAAGCTTCCTGCAGTAGTGGTTTTACTGACCTTTAAGCAGCCTGTATTAACTCCAGTGGGGGCTTTCTCGTGCATTGGTCAGCACCAAACGCCACTCACTACCACCACCAGTAGTAGTACCACCACCTTGGACACACGAAAAAAAAAAGACGATCGATCCATCCTGGGCTGCATTTTCTGCACCTGTCCGGTTGTTCATGGGTCCGGTTTTGATGCATTGCCTATCGCACGATTTAATCCGATCTTGATCGGTTTTTTGAACATTGCTAGCCAAGGTTGCAAATAGCGTATAGCGACATTTGGTGGCGGGATTTGGGGTTCCACTTAGCATTTCGCAATACAGCGTGATTTATCGGCCCATAAGATTATTTCCGCAAAATTTTGCATAGTTGAAAATTTTAATAGAACGCACAAGATAACATAATTCATCTACAATATATACCAAGTTTTTATCAATAGTCCAGGAATGACGAGCAAATGAAGTCGAACTTGCAAACTCATTGTATCATTATGAAATGAGCCAGTGCTTCTATTCTTTACCTCCCAGTACAAGTTGCATAAATCTTAAAATAAACAAAGGGGTAAGTAATCATTATGTACCCTTCATTCATGCTTTAATATTTATATAATTTTTAAAAAGAAAAACGTAGAAACACCTCTCGAAATGAAATAGGCAAATATGGCTTTAAGTCCAACGAGATAGCATCACAGATACAAATAGAAATGGTATAATATTTTTGAAAGTCACAGCTCACAAACTAATTAGAGAGCATCCCCTAAGTAATAGAGTTACAATTCCAAACATCAAACATCGGACTCGCCACCTCCAGATTCAGGAGATGAGCTCCCTGACTCAGCCATTTGATTATCTTTAGCGTGATGCAGCGAAGAAGATAAGCAGCAGGCAGCAGTCGTCAGGTTGGAGCAAGGAAAAGTGTAGTGGCTAGGGTTACAAAGGAGACGACGTATCCGGTGAAAATGCGACAAATTCCATTTTTCACCAAACTTAGAAGTTTCTAACAAATCTCAAATTCTAATTACCAAGTTTGCCATTTTACCTGATATTTTGCCAGTATATAGACTGATGCTGTTATTGCCGTGTTTACAGCAATCGAAGTGATGCAGAAGATCTGCGCTGACAAGTCCTAACCTAGCAAGGTATACTCACTCATCACCGGCAGGCGGCAGGGCCGGAACTAGCAGGGTGCCGGTGCATCAATGGCACCCCCAAAATCCGGAAAAAATTCGTAGAGATTAGCTCTTCTTCGCTGCATGGTAAGGTGAAGGAAGAGAAGAACATGGTGACTGCATCCTCAAGGAAGAAGATTTTTTTTTTGTGTGTGTGTGCAGAGCGGCGTGCGAAGGGCCGAGCATACGGCTGTGCAACGCGGTACAACAGAAGAAGACAGGCAAGCCAAGCCGTATACAAGCTGCAAACAACAGGGGCCAAAACCCAGACACTCAGAGGTGTAGATGCATAGACAGAGGACAAATCACAATTCCCTCGAACTTAGTTGTACACAACACGAGTTCTTTCATTGATTTCTCAATTTGCTTTGGGAATTTCAATTTGGGATTGTAGAACGCTGTGATTGAAAATGTGAGAAAATTGTGATTTGTGAGTGTACAATCGTTGAAACATAAAGAAGACTAGAGACTTTGTATACAAGGTTTCGAAATTGTAAGTCTAAAATTGCGCAGGCCAAGCCATCGATCGCTGATGGAAATTTGAAGCGAGTGAAGTGATCGCTGATGGGGATCATCGCATGGATTTATCGCCCGCTTGCTGTCCTCCTGCAGTATCGGATCGGAGATCCAATCGACGAGGCCGATCGCATGCAAGAAGGTGAGATCGACGCATGCAGACGCAGCGCTGTCCCAGGCACGTAGTCAATTTCTAGGTGAGTAGTCGGCGTCAGTGGCTTAAAAGGAAGGTTTAATTGCTCTGTACCGGCGTGTTGCATTCGTTCGAGGTTCCGTAGCCGAAGGAAGAATACGACCGACGTCTCGACGAGGCAGTCAGCTATGCATCGCGCTAGAGCTCGTTCGCCAGGTTCAATCGCACAATGAAAACGCCCTGGACCAACTCAGAAATATATATGTGTGTGCGCGTGTGTTGTGTGTATGTTCGAAGTGCCTGATTTCCCCCGATTAATGGAGATAAAAAAAAAAAAGACTACATCTGCTTTCAGGAGAAAGCAGAGACAAATCGAAGTGTCACATTGTGACGCCCGGACCTTTTCCGCGCCCGCGTCGACGCCAACGGCCTCCCGCCCTTCCAGCGTGGGCCGCCGCCGCCGTTTTCGCGCGCGGTTGCGTCACCCCGCCGCTGCTCCCCCCTATAACCCCCCCCCCCCACGCCCCTCGGCTCCCTCACCCCACCCCGCTCCCGCTCCCTCTCCCTCTCCCTCCGCTCCTCACTCTCTCTCGGCCGCGATGCCGCCGTCTTCCTCCACTCCGGCGCCGTTGCCGCGCCCGGCCGTCCCGTCGCCGAGCTCGCCTGCCGTCGCCCGAGCCCCTCCAGCCTCGCTGTCTCCGCTACCGACTTCGCCCCACCGTCGGTGCGCGCCGCCGCCCCCTCCCCGCCTGCCTCGGCTCCGCCCGCGCCCAGCGCATGCCCCCGGTGTACCGGACCGCGTGGACGCAATCCACGGGCGGGCCGACCCCACCTATCAGCCATTTTTATTTAATTTTTTTTTGAAAATTAAAAATCCATGTTGACGTCAGTATGACACAATAAATCTATTTTTATTTTTAAAAATAAATCCAAAATCCAAAAAAGGGCTGCTGACATCATCGCGTGTAATAATTCGGATTTTTCTTTATAAAAATAATTTCAAAAATCCAGAAAATCCTTTTTAATTGTTTTTAAACTTCCGGGAGCCCATTTTGGCCTGTTCGAACTCCGTTTGGCTCCGTTTTTCTTCCTAAATTCATTTAAAATCACAATTTAAATTTTGTGCTAGTTTGAATTTATTTAGATTTTATTTGAATTTGGGTGCTTTTCGCGCGTAGATTACGGAGAGTCCGACGAGTATCCGGGTGACGAATTCGAGCAACAACTCGTCGAACCAGGCAAGTCATACCACCTCGATCATGCTGCTCCCAGTTTGTAAACTTGTATATTGGATTTTAAATTATTGCATGCTTATTTGTTATAAAACGTTAATTTTTGACCTAGTTTTAAATGCTAGATATACCCAATATTGATGTACTACCTTTGACATTTGAGGCCTGATACCCTTGTAACCTTAGGAAAAATATGAGCTATGATTATAATAATAATTATACATTGCTTAGTCATGCTTAGAACTGAACTTAGAAAGTTTTGAGGGATTTATGCCAAACTAATGTTCTGCTAAAATGAAAATTATGATGCTAGTGTTATTATGGAAATAGTATGGTTAAAATGAAAATGACTTAGACTAGGCGAGAAATGGTTGGGTAGTGGTGTGGAACTGGGTTTGTGGAAAGTCTCGCCTAGTCAATTAAGGACCGATCTGAGTTTCGCTGAATGTAAAGTCTAACCGTACTACCACAAGTCTAAAATGGGACAGACCTGGCTAGCCATATTAAGTCATATCATGGATAGTCATGCCATATGGGGGTAGTTGTGTGGTGAAAGTGTGAGGCTGACACTTTGGCGCAAGAGGGGGCTTCTGAACAGAGGGATTTTTTCAGCGGTGAAACCTTAACGGGCATGACTATTTGTATGAATTTTTATAGGGGCATTGTCATGATTTTCTCTGTCGGTCACCAAAGGAAGTGTGCTGACACAATGAGAATCTCATGTCTTGTTGGTAAAGCTGTACAACCTCTGCAGAGCGTCAAACTAATCGATTAGCCGCGCCCACGGTTATGGGCATGCCGAGCAAGCCATTCTCAGAATAGATTTTAGTAATTTAAAATTTGGTTTACAAAAATGATGTTAGATGGAGGGAGTCCATCAACGGCAAAACTTGGAAAATCCTAGAGTGATTCCTGAGTTATAAAGAAAACTGTTTAGAATTGCATTTCCTTATAAATTATGCCATTTAAAAATTACTTAGATTATTTCGCAAACTATTGCCTTATGCTTAAATGCATATAACCTTCCTTTGTTGCCTGCACATTATATTGCATTTTCGGTGTGATTTGCTGAGTACGCTAGTACTCACCCTTGCTTAATCTACTACTTTAGAGGAGGAGTACCGTGATGGTGAGGACCAGTTGGACTAGGCCGTGCCCCCCAGTTGATTGCCTGTGGCAAATTAATTGGGCTCTATTTAATTGTTCTTCAGCTCCGCTGCTTTTAGTTGTTTATTTATTTGTTGGCCTGTGCACCTTTTCATTTGTAACTTTGAATATTTAATATTAATAAAGAGCGATGGATATGCTATGGTTTCATTTCTACTGTATGTACTAGCAATTTCTAGACTAGTACAGAATACACAGAATTTCAAAAATGTTAGTCCGACACACATAACCATTGTTCGTGTCTGACACGTGCTGGAGTGTAGGGCTTGTTCGGTATGTGGCTACGCACGCTTTAATTTGGGAAGTGTCGCTTGCCACGTTTGAGCTTCTGGTGTGAGACTCACAGGTGAGAGACCAACCTTAGCCTACTAAGAGCAAGTATAATAAGGTGATATAAGCAGGCTGTAAGGATTGCCACATCAGATTTATGATGAGTTGGAGGAGAGAGGAGAGAAGCTGTCACAGATTCACAACAACAGAGTACGGCTCCAAGAAAATTGGTGAGAGAATGAGAGGATGAATGTGGGCCAAGTATTAATTGCTTTGTGTGTATGTATGGCTAACTATTATATAGGTGGGCTGTTAGGTTGGCTGTACAATGAGATAAAGCCTGTAGTTAGCTCTCTTATTAAACTTGCTCTAAGTGTCATACTTCTGCGAAGGAACCAGTAAGGAATCTAAGGTCATCTTCAATAAAATCATTTTAGTTGTTCCTAGCTATGCTATATAAATAAAATTCTACGTAGAGGAGAGAGAACGTGAGAAAAAAAGAATATATCATCTCTTATACAAGAGATAATATGATGATGCAAACCAATGTAAGAAGTAATATAGTGTGAGGTGAAAAAAAATATAATAAAAATAAATGATTTTAGAGACAACTATTGAAGATATTGAATCTAGTGTTATCCCTAGATGAGTTAAAATCTTTAGAAACAATCTTTAAAAACAAACTATTGTACACGCTCTAAGGTTTTCCAGCAAATTGAGTCGACCAACCAATGGACCAAACAACTCCAGAAATTTCGCTTATAATTTGGCCAAAACCTAGTAAAATTTGATTCGTTTTAGATGGGTGGTTCTTCACTGAAACGGTTCCTCTGGCGTCGACGTCACAGATTCTTATTTCCTTCGGTGAGGTTTTGAGATTTGTCCTTCACGTTTCTAATTGCATGTGAGGAGCAGCACGGGGGGACACGAAAACGGAGGCATGGAAAAGGCGCCACGTTGACAGAGTTGGCTGGGCACAATAATGAGGCTGTCGCCGGGTGGTTACATACAAGAGTCAAGAGTGTGGTGGTAGCTGTAGGTTTAGGCTGCTTGACTTATAGCTTCGCCTGGACCTGGGCTCTTGGACTCTGAAACAAAAAAAAAAAATCATTCAGACACGCAGATGGCAGATCAGATGGCCCCAGCTAGCTCCCCACTTTCATTCACCTGTGCTATCATTCTATGACCGATTAGTGATTTGATGCCTTGAGTGGTCTTGACAGAGTAGCCTTTTCGCAAATATAATTACAAAAATACTCTTCTTTCTAATCACGAAAGGACAGGCAAGTAAGACATATTTTCTACCATGTCCCGTATTTCACGACAGGACGCTCGGACCTACGGTAGTCCGATCGAGGCTTGTTGTCGCGCTCCTCCAGCTCGGCAGCAACAAAGTGCCGAGCTCACCAATTGTAAGCGTAGGTCCTACCGAGCTACCCTGATTCGGTAACCAGCTCATGCCGTGCTCATCCTACTCCTGTCGCGATCAACCATGCTACCGCGAGTGAGGACTCGTGTCATGGTACACAGATGCGACAGGTGATACTTGTCGTCTGCTATCATTTTTGTGATGGAATAATAGGATTTTTTTTTATATAATTGCATTTGTAAAGAGACCGGATAAAATAAAAGGTTTTAACGGGGCTAGAAAAGGCAAGTCTGGCCTTTGTCTTGTCCAGTCTCACCTGCTGCTCGGCTATTCCGGTGACTTGGTCCGCGTCGGGGTTGTAGACGGCTTGTATAGTTCCCATGTGTCAGTGCGGCTAGGCTACATTATTGGTGCGCGCCTGTACAACAGGGGGTATGTACACGTGGAAACAAACTATATTTACAATTCCATTCGAAGGGGTCGTGTTTGTAAAAAAAGTCTAAAAAAAGTGACCACTTCCTATCAGCCTATCTAACACGTGAAGATGCTGGTGAAGAAGGCAATTAGCAAGGTTGGAGGTGGAGGTAGTATGAAGCACAGAAGCAGGCCGCCGTGAGATTGGAGGCACAACCAGCGACGACGATATCCATATCCATGGCGTGGTGGTCTCGAATTCTCGATGCGACAGCAGCAACTTTTTTATTTGCTTCAATTGCTTGGCATATGGTCAAGTAGCTAGAGGAATGGAATTCTTTTTCTATGGCGTTGATCGCTCTAATGCTCATGCGTTGGTTCCAAGCTCGCACTGTTCTTTCTTGGAATTGTTGTTGTGCTGCATTTTGGAGATGGCCTAAGAGCATCTGCAGTGCAAGCTTCACATGAGATAATGCCATCTACCAGGTCAATACAAGCTCCAATGGATGTTAATTAATTAGCTCTAGATGAGCCTCACACATTTTAGTTGAAGCGACCATATATAGCCCAGAAACTCCCACTCCAATGGCTTGCCTCATGCTGGGCCTACCCATTATTTTAATTGAAGCTATGCCTCATGATGAAGATACCATGCTCGATCACTGCACTGCTAAGGTATACTCCCTCCGGTTTGGTAATATCTGTCGTTTTGGACATCGATACGGTCTTCAAAACACAACTTTGACCGCTAATTTTTATTATAATATATTTATAAAACCTAATAAAATTATAATATTATGAAAGTACTTCTTGAGACAAGTCTACACGTATAATTTTCATGTATCCAATTTAAATATTTAAAAATATATCGATAGTCAAAGTTTCGAAAGTTTGACCATCACTATGTCCAAAACGACAGATATTACCAAACCGAAGGGAGTATGTAATCTCTCTTCTATGTAGATGACTTGGGGTGCCCATCTATTAATGGAGCCATTGGAGATGCTCTAAAGAGTGAAACTAGCTTGGTGAAACAAATCTACAATTCGCTGGCAATAGAAAGAGTAGTAAGCTAGCAGTTATTTTTTTTCTTGAGAGGGAGTAAGCTAGCTAGCACTAGACATCTTTATATTTACTCATGTTAATAGTAGTTGTTCGTGCAAACTACTGAACTAGAAGCGGTTCCTTTCTGGCACGGGTTATAAGCTCACATATAGTTCGTCCCTTCGTTGTGCTACAAACACATCTGCTTTTTCTTTTTTAGGGCAAACACAGCGGCTTTTTTAATGGTGAGATTGTGATGAACTGTCCCAGTTCATGTCTCGCGTGTTTGTGTACAAATGAATGAATGCGTGGAGGAAAACTGATAAAAGCATGCACAAGGTACCGATCGAGAAGGACCATGCAAAATGATGAGAAATGATGCAACAGCGACAACTGCCGATTCAATGCTGGACATGGGCCACCTGTGGCGCCGTCGATACAACAACAAACAAACAAAAAACTCTGAACTTTCATTCCATGAGACTCTATTTTTTTTTTTTTTTTTTTTTTTTTACGTTTGCTCGTCAAGTCTATCATAGCCCTAATTCTTATTTTCTTGACTTAAGAGTTAAGATAGGCTATGTAAGAAAACTACACGGGAAGAGTTACTTGTGGCACTGTTAATCTAGCTGAATCATATTGTCTTCATCCACTACTAGAAATCTAACTTTTACCGAGTGTGAAATGTAATGGCCTACGGGCCGTCGGGAAAAACTAAGGTGGCCGACGATGCATCTTTTTTCCGGCGGTAGAACAAAAACGGACGGCTATTAGAAGATTTACCGATGGGACTTGCCACAAACCGACAGCTGGTGGAAAACCCTCAGTCATAGTATGAAATTACCGAGAGGGTACAACAATTACTGTGAGTGCAATGCCAACCGTCGGCCATTACAAACAATCACCTAGTGGAAATACATTTAGTGTGTGTATAGGTAAACACTCGGTTATTGCAATGATTTGCCGACGGGGTCCAAACTTTTAGCGAGGGTACAAATTAAACACTGGGCTATTGCAAAATTCATACGAGGCTGGATGAAGGTGATGTATATATGAAAAATGTAGCTCATTGAAATCTACAACTTTGTAGTTGATAACTTTTGTTTGCTCTTGTTTAACAAATCTTTCAAGCTAATTTGGGCCTTGGGCTATGAGAAGATTATTTTCTCTCCCTCTTCTTAATTTGGGCCTTGGGCTACCAGGTCAAATACATGAAGCTGTTTCACCAAATTCGTAAGCCCTGATCAAATTGGGCTTTTTATGGGCCTGGGGGATTGCTTCTTTCCCCTCCGATGCTGATTAAAACGAGCAAAAAATAATAATAATAAAGATAACACGTTTTCACAAACCCAAAACAATCCAGTAGAGTACAAAACAGACGGAGGGCGTGCTGCGTGGAGCGGAGCGAAGCGAAGGATGGCGTCGCTGCTGCGCGCGGAGGACGGCGTCGCTGGCGGTCAACCGGAGGCGACCAAGGTGGTCGGCCGGGGGACGACGCGTCGGCGATGACGCGCAATAGAGGCCGGTGGTGCGATGTAGATGAGAAAAATCCCGGATCTCATACCGCTTGTTAAGGTTGAAGATGTAAAATTAAACGGAACACAATTTTTATGTGAAAAAACATTACGAAAGAGGAAAAACAACCGGAGATAATTTACTATTTTCGTTCAACTTATATATACATGGGATGGCTATATATAACGGGTTGAGTTCGAGTTGTTGAAGATTTGCATTCTTATTTGAATATTGAGCACCAAGTTTATTTTTCAATGTCCAATTTAGTAGATGACATTAGAGAAAAATTGCAGATAAAAAAATATAGTAGATTAGATCTAAAAAACTTCCTAGTATGTTTCGGATGTGCATAGCAATTTCTAGTAGCTTTGGGTGCACGTAGCAATTTTGGGTAAGAGACCTGATGGTAACTAGCATTATTCTCTCTGGAGTTTGCTGTTTTAAAAGTGAAGATTTTGCTCTAATATTAGTTTGAGATGAATGATTGATTTGCAAGAAGGAGTTTGCTTCTGCGTGGATACTACAACATTGTCTAGTTGTCATAGCTCGATATGAGGGGTCTACTGCAATTTATACTGCATTGCCGGCACGAGAGTTTCTTTCATCTTGACACTTAGGAGCAGTTTCAACTATGTTATAGATTTTAATTACCTTTAAAGTCGGTATTTTGAAGTACGTGATAGTTACACGTACAAGTTGCTCTCTAATGGGCTTTTTTTTTTTGTAGAATTTTGTGTTCCAGATGGGGCATACTAAATATCCATGATATGAGTTTTTCGCTGTCTATCAAGCGCCACGTGCGATATTTTGGCTTTTGCCGTTAAATGATTTAGTATTTGTTTTAGAAGATTAGTTACACGGACTCAGACTTTACTGTGGTTATGAAGAATTGTTGAAGATCTAGATTTCTTCGTATGCTTTGTTGATAGCTGTGAGTGTGGACCCACTTGTGGTTTGAATAAGACTGTTCCTGTCTTTCATATTCAGATAAGTCCTTTGGACTTGGTTGGTATTCATTGTGCTTAATTAGCTATTGTTGTTTTTTAGAAGACAATGTCATTATAGATTTTGAATCAAGGTAAGGTTTGTTGGAGAAAAACTCGGTGTTTAATATCCAAATAAGAGTCCAAATCTTCAACAACTCGAACTCAATCGACTATATAGACACCCCATGTATACGTAAATTGAACGAAAATAGTAAGTTGCGCCTTCCGTGTTTCTTTCTCCTTCGTGAGGTTTTTCCAATAACGTGTACCCTATTTTTGCATCTCTGACTCTAACACATCGTGTTACACATGCATACTACACTCACGCAAACACACATGTGCGTTTGCCCTGCATACACCAAAGAATTAATTGAAGGCTTCGTATCATCCGGAGTACAGATGCATATTATCTTACTAATTAACGTACATACCTATGTACCTATTTTTAATCGGTGAACGTACGTCGACGTGGAACCGAAGATACGAATGCGGATGTATGGGTGGGCCTTTTGTTTGGGAGGCTCGAGCTGCGTCATGTCGTTGTCGTCCATGGATCGAATCCCATGTGATAGAAGGCGACGCGGACAACGGGACAACTTCGACAATCTGGTTTGTCCATGGAATCCCTACCATAAGATTAAGATTCTTTCATCTGGTTTGTGCAGTCTAGGTTTTGTGTCTTCTCACAGTGGGATATGGCTAATCCCATATTCTGAGTGAACCTTCATCCTAAATATATCATCTAACCACAGAAGGGCAGAATTCATATGGCGAATATATAGACCGAATATTCTGAGTTGGCAAGCCTCCGTTTCATTCTCACCCTTCCACCAGCTTCATTTAGTCCTCACCTTTTTTTACACCCCTTGAGTGCTACTCTATGTGCCCGCATTAGCATTAGCCATTAATTTGTACAATTTTACCGGTAAGACAGAGCTCCAGCTCCTCTAAATTTATGGATCTAGTGGAGCTGGGTATTCTTAGCTCCATCAGATCCGTAAAGCTGGAGCTGTGGGTAAAAAATATAAATTTAATTCACTTTATTTTAACTTATAAGTTTCAGATCTAAAATGAAGCTAGAATCTAGAGCTCTTAAACGGGGCTTAGGCCATTCACAGTGGGGGTTTCATTTTCATTAAATGATGTAACACATCATCATGTTTGGTGACATGGCAAGATAATTATGAAGAGAGATATAGAAAGAGTTTCATAAGAGATGAGTGAGTTTCATCTGGATGAAACCTAAGATACACGGTTACCTAGACAAAAGCTGATGTGGCATTTTGAAAACTGAGAAATAAAACCCTCCATTGTGAATGGCCTTATATACACGCAAAGCTCCCGGTTAGGTGCGTGGTCTCTCTACCAGAAACCTGATGCTCTTATCAAATCAGCTCTCACGCCTGGTCATCGGGGCAAGATCTTGTCCAGATCCAAGATCTTGTTGTAAAATATTGAATAAAGATACTATTTGAGAGCTCAAGCAGAAATTTTTTATGATTAGCATGCATGCAAGTTCCAGTGAACCACCGTGCATTGAATGGGTGGGGGTTTTGACTTTTGATTGAGTAATGTCTTGAGTTGCTTGCGCTGACGTGGAAAATAAAAACTAGCACTTGAGGAGGTTTATCGTGCGGTGCATGCCTCAACGAAAGCCCACAAGACTAAAGTGCGCGCGTGATTATTTCTTTGCCGCACGAGTTGTACGTCGATGGCATCTTTCTCCGAATTCTCGTACACAAACGCTGCGAGTGCGATCTGCACTATGTCTGACGCCATCTGAATTCTAGTACTCACAACAGGAGACATTACCAGGGTTAGCAAAACAGATGAAAGTCGGTTGATTTTTTTTTTGCAGAAATCGATTCTATCGAGTCGATTCGAAATCCTAAATCGATCGATAAAGCAGTTTAGTTATAAAAAATAAAAATAAAAATAAAACAGAAAACAATTATGTGACGTAAACCGGTCGAAAATCGGTGAAATCTGCTTAATTTTCGACAAAAATTGATAAAAATAGCTCAAAAATCGTCCTCCCAAAAGATTCAACTCGTCGGTCGGTTTTTCGGAAAACTAATCGGTTTTTGACAAAATCGATCGATTTTCGTTTTTTTTTATATATTTTTTTTCAAACGCTTGGTTTCAAAACTCTTCTGTTTTTTACGATTTTTGTTCGATTTTCACGGTAAATCGGTACCGTCGTGATCTCAATTTTTTAATTCGAAAACGATTTGATTAATCCTGAGCATTACTGTCTTTATGCATACACAGGTACACACTATTTCTAAACATCAAAGATTTGGGGAAAACTTACCTCCTTTCATCGAGGAGGTCAAATAATTTCCCACCATATTTCAATGAAACCGACAAATAACTGAAAGCCTTGATTGCGGTACGTATGGTGCATCAATCTCAGAATATCCTGGGAGGCCTTAAGGAGAAGCATCCGCACAGTGTAGGTCTTTCCACTACTTGATTGGACAATGAGTTAGAAATAGTCTTTAAGTATGCTGCAAATATACACATATATGTAAAGAAGATTAGACATATACCAGTTTGTCCATAAGTAAAACAAGTTGCCTTTGTATGATTAAAAATAGTAGGAACTACAGGTTTCACAGATTCACCATACACCTATAAATAAAAAGAACCAGATTGTTGAAAATGGATTTACAATACTTAATAACACTAACTATATAGAGTATGCAGTTTATAATCACCTCGTCATTTGAGATGTCCTCGTCTAAAACAGCATTAAATACAAATTCATGCTTTTCAATATATTCAATGAGGTCAACCTGCAGAATAATGTGTCATACATTGAGGAACGAGTACAGACTGCCACTATGAACATACAAACTTTGGTGAATAGTACTTGGATGAACAATAAATTACAACGATGGGTGAACAATAAATAGAAATTGGTCGGGAAAACAAACATCATTGGACGGATGAGTAGTGTTTGAGTGAATAGTGCCCGAACTGGCCGGGAGCACTTTTAGGATGAACAATGTTTGGATGAATAGTATTAGGGTGAATAGTTAAATCATCATGATCTCAAAAACAAGAATCAATGTAACTTTTGATCGGCTGATTCAAAACCAGTGAAACTTTGTGTGCACCTTCCTATGATGTATAAGAAGTTACAAACCTATTTCAATCTTCAGTCGCAAGGATTGATGTCAAAGTTCCGATCTTTTTCAGTTTAATGAAGGTTGCACTAAAATTGGCTTAAATACAGAAACTCACCTTGAGCTTGCTCGTGGGGTTTTGTTGACCAAGATAATCTTGAATGACCTCCCACAAATCACAGCAAACAAGAACACCAGGGAACAACCCTTTAAATAGAGAAGAATGCGATCTACACAGATCTTTCTTCTTTTAAGCACAAATATTGGTTTCTTGCAAAAACTTTGAAGAAGAGGTTGTAGATTGCCTAGATGACATGAAATATGATATATAGAAGATTCATCCAATAATCTTTCATCCTTGGCACAAGATCCAAAAGCACCTAGAAGGAGGGGAGACAAATCCAAAGTGCAATAAGCGAAAAGGCAAGAAGTAAAAGAAATTTCAGAATATAGAAAAAATTTAATCTTGTATTGCTTTGAGAGGAAGGTTTACAAAGTTACACTACCTGGTAGGTAAAGCTCACACGAGTACAAGGAAAACCAAAATGTCCTCTCTAAAGACATAGGGGTGAGGCATCCCTCCACCCCTCTACTTATAGTACATTGAAGCAATCTCCATCCTTAGATGACCACTTGGCTCTCAAGAAACCTCATTAAGCGCTGAGATTCACTCTCACTCATACATTGGCTAGCCCACAACCCAATAACATAACGAATTCTATCCACACATACTCAAGAAACCAGTGACTCTTGATCCAACGATCCTCCTTCGCTTGAGTAGGGCTCAAGTTAGCATCCCATCCATCCACTTATCATCCTGGTTCGTAGCCACTCCCCAACCTCAGTCATCTTCCGACGACACCTTGACCGTTTGTACCTTAGCTCTCCTAGCCTAGTTCCGATCTCCTCCGCCTCACTATAACCTAGCTCAACAGTCCTGCAACCATCACAAACAAAGAAAACACATCACATAGCATTGCTCATCATAAGCAAACAATAATCAATTGATTAAGTTAGTCCTCGACCACTTTAGGCTCCGACCAGTAGTCTTCAATTGCACAATAGACAAAATCACATGTAGTTTTTTGAGTATCAGATTTTTAATGAATGAACAGCTTGAGAAGAACAAAAATGTTTGGCACCACCTTTTCTGACCTCAAGTAGGAAAAAGAAATGGCATCATCCCATCCAACGTCTAAAGGCAAGCGGTTCATAGCACTAAGATCTGCATGCTTGTGCCAATTAGAAGATGGCTGACAAATCCCAAAGAATGCCCAACACCAAATTTAGGAAGCTCATTTACCTGAATAAAATTTCATATGGATAGTATAATGGACAAGATCCTAAGTTATTCTAGTTGGACAGTATTACTTACAAGTTCAACCGAGTTTCTGAAGCACATGCCAAACTTAAATTGGACTTCATGTGCAATGAAGAAATGATCAAAGCCGCTAGCATATGGTGTAGCAATCATCTTTTGTAAATGCAAAATTTAGAATTTAACACACACAATGTGGTTTAGAGAGCTTATCCTAGTAAGGCACATCCTCGACTAGAGCTATTGGCAAAGACTTCCTAGGCTTCACTCTCTTCCACACGATTTTTTATTTGCAATTTCCAATTTTGATTGATCATGCCATAATCGATCATCTCAAGCATGACATTTAAAAGAGTGGTCTTGGTCATACACACTACATTCCAAGATAATGGGAAGCAATCTCATGAATGTAGAGTGTTGAGATCAATTTTAACAAACATAAGTTAATATTTTATCATTTTTAGCATTTAGATTCATGAGCACAAAGAGAATTCTAATATGAAACAACCAAGCTTAACCTAAGTTGCTCTAGGGATTCTAGTAGAAATCCAAGATTACACAAAACATGACATAAGCTCAATTTTAAATTTTAGCAAGCTTAGCATGATTTTCATCAAGTTTTGATTAAAGCTCAATTTTAAAGCAAGTAAAAATGAGTTTCGTCAAGTTTTCATTAAAGCTCAATTTTAAATTTCAGCAAGCTTAGCATGATGAATAAATACCAATTTAGACACGACTAAGCTAGCAATGATCATCATAAAAGTATCAAGGTGCATATCATGAATGTGAATTCAATTGCACAATAGACAAGGCACAGAAAATAGAAAATAAAGTCTATATGCAATGCATGATAAAAAAAACTTTCTTGAAACTCTCCCTCAATAAATGAATCACTTTTACGCTTAGTTCTAGTTCATGTTAAGTTATGGTAGAATTAAGTGCAAAGAAATCTCCAAATGAACTCGACTGAAACCAGAAAAATAGAATGAGAAGAGAAAGCTAAGAAAGCGAAAACTGGGTGGACTATAGAGCATAGAAGAGATGGTATAGAACTCTATAGCTCAGACTCACTCTCATCTTCCCCTATATGACTAACATAGGAAAGCTAACGCTAGTACTCTACAAACCCTAACTAGAGAGTACACACAGACTCTATCAACCCAGAAGGCCCAACACCTGCTAGACCAACAAGACTGAGGGAACTCAACATATAAAGAAGATAGACAACTAATTATGCATGATAGCAACCTATATCATAAAATGGGAGGTCCATGCAAAGCATACCAGAAGTCTAAGTGATGTGAACTCATCATTGAAGCATAAAACCTGAATGCACCTAGAAGATGCAAAAAAGAAGAAGAGAAAATGCTATAGTTGTTTCGCGCATTTTGGCGCCAGTGGTCCCCACTTCGCAGCTTAAAAAGGTCGCCAGGTGTGGTCGCCGGGCACGCGGGCGGCCAAAGCACGCTCGGGCGACCAGAAGGTGATCGCCTGGGACACGTGGCAAATGTGCCACCGGGCGAACCAGAAGGTCGCCGCCTGGGACACGTGGGCACCAGGCCACGCCCCGACGACTGTCAGAAGGTGGTCGCCGGACGCTGGCACCAAAGCCACGCTCAGGCGTACCAGAAGGTGGTCGCCGGACGCTGCGGGCGCCAAAGACGCCGGGCGACCAGGAAGGTGGTCGCCCGTGAAAGGTGGCACGCGCCACTCCTCGAGGTCAAGGGCATTTAATGCAAGTTGTGCGATTAAATGCAAGGCGCATGATGCGCGGCGACGGCCCGCTTCCCCAGGCACGACATGGCGTGGACATCACGGCAAAGACCTTACCTCCCGACGAACGCCGCTGGACGGGGCCCGAGGTGGGATTGTGACAGCCAAGGCAATCATTAATGAAGAGTAAGAACGAAAGCGACGGCGCAATAAATAATCCCATGCCACAGTAATGATGGTGGCTTACAGTTTACCCATGCGCCCCCGTCACCCCTAGTATAAAAGGGAGCCAGGGTGCATGGGAGAGGGGTTCGGAAGATTGTAAGGTTTTCATTTCTCCAAAGAAGAACACAAGCAATACCAAAGAAAGCAGACTAGGGCTATTACTTATGAGGGCTCGAACTGGTAAAAGCCTGGGCGCCTTGTTCCCCGAAGCCCCTGGCACTTCCTGGCCGCCTTCTTCCTTTCCCTAAGAATTGCCCCGAAAGCCCCCTCGCTTGAACTCGAGCACCTAATTTGGAGGTGCTCGTTAGCTAGGGTACGCCGACAAGGGCGCCGTAGGGGCTTCTTGGTGGTTAGATTGCCCTCTTCCTTCCATCTCCGGTCAAGCTCAAAGAGCAGGTGAGCGCTTGTCTCGCATGGCGGAGTCGCACTCAATCGCGCAGTAATTTGCCCGAGGAAAGCGGCGCCAGAGTCGATCCCGACGCTCGGGAGGGAGCGCCGGCCACCCGGTCCCTCCGCTTCGGGGCCGCGATGGCCTTGCACGCCGGGGTCACCGGCCCAACGGCGCTGGCGCTGGGTGACGACACTTCGCCAAGCTCTCCACGCCTCTGACCGCTTTCGATCATCCCCAAGCAACTCGAGGAAACACCCCAGCCACTCCGTGGTCGCGGGACATCGCCCACCTGGTGGACGCCAGACAACAAAGAAGTTGAAGTGGCGACCTGGCCGAGGCTTCCGGGCATGGGCAGTGGAACGCGGGCTACCGACGGCTGTGTTCCACCACACGACGGTTTACCCTCCCGGCCATGGGTCGGGACAAGGAAGGGAGTCCTGTTGCAACCCCCCGCCACGGGGGACATGCACATGATTCCGCTTCGCTGCGTCCTGACGAATCTAGGGGAACCGTGAAGACTTCGATCGCGCCGACGAAGGGCGGGCTGGCTACGGGCAAAGCTGACTGCCATGTCCTCCGCGAACGCCGTGGGGGCATAAGGTGGGGTCTTCCTCGACTCTAGGGAGAGCGCAGGTCGCACTCTCATCCTCTCTCAGATCTGGGGCCGGGCGAACGGGCGCTACTCTCTACAACGTTGGGTGCCAGCGTTTCTCTCCGCCTTCTGGCAAGTCTGCATACGGAGAGATTCCGCCCGCCCCATCGAGAAGTATGATGGTACCACCAACCCGCAGGAGTTCCTTCAGATCTACACCACTGGTACGCGCGGAGGGTCCGAGAAGGTCATGGCCAACTACCTCCGACGTTACTAACGCTCGCCTTGGTTACTTTAACCTCCCGCGAGGCTCAGGCACTCGCGGAGGGCTATGCGACATTTTGTCGCTAACTCTCAGGGCCTTACGCCAACCAAAGCGCGTGGAGGACGACTTCCACGCCCGGGAGCAGACGGAGGGGAGTCCCCGAGAGAGTTCATCCGCGTTCAGCATCGCCGCGAACACGATCCCCTGGATCTCCGAGCAATGGTGATCATCGCTTCCGGAGGGGGTCCGACCGAAGATGCGGGAAAAGATGGCCACGCGCTGGCCATCTCAACCACATCCGGAAGTTGTTCTCCCTGGAGCACAAGTGCGCCAGGCGCCGGCTCGGAAGGTGCCACGAGGCCTTCCGATTCGTGACGCTGGCACTCAAGTCCTCCGGACCGCAAGAAGAAAAAGAAAAAGCGAGGAGGCAACCGCTAGGGAGGTCTTGGTCGAGTCGAGCCCAAATCCCGCGCCTTTTGATGATCAGGACTAACGGACTAACGCCGTGGCAGCGCGGCGATCGCAGGGACCGCCGCCGCTTCGCCGCTGAAACGATGGCGGCAAGCCCTATTGCCCCATCCATCGAACGAGCGACATGACTTGGAGGATCGCCAAGTTGTATCTAAGTCGTCGACAGCGTCCAAGAAACGCCTGAGAAAGATTGGCGAAGACGAAGACGAAGATGTGGCTCCGCTTAGCTTTCCAAAGAAGTGAGCACACGGCGTTCATACACGGTGGCTCCGCCACCTACTCTCGAACTCGCAGACAAGCCGGATTCGAGGCGGTGTGTGCCACCACGCCGCCTCCGGACGGCCGGGCCGGCGTGGCTCGGAATACCGATCACTTTCGGGCCGGGCCGACCACCCAGAGAACACCTCCGCCCGCCATCTCCCGATCGTGGTGTCTCCCACGGTCCGCAATGGTTAAGCGGGTCCTCGTTGATGGAGGCAAGGCTATCAACTCGCTATCGGCCGGGCGATCAGCGCCTCCAGATCTCAGACGAGAGCCGCTACCGCCCGCTTTTTACGCGAGTAGGCCCCCGGTGGGCCTCCTACCTCGGGACAAGTCCGACTGCCCGAATCGCTCGGAAGTTCTGAGAACTTCCGAACCGAGCCGTAGATTTCGAGGTCGCCGACGACCTCCCCTATAATGCCCTCGCCGGCCGCCTCGCCCTGGTTAAGTTCATGGCAAGTGGGCCCACTACGCCCACATGCCGGTGAAAATCCCGTGGCCTGGGGTCCCATTACGCGGGTGGATAGATTGAAGCCCTCGCGCTCAACAGTACCGCAGGATCTTGCCGGCACCACCGCCGCTGCGCGACAAGCGACCCACACCTCGGCTCTCGCCAAGGCCCCCACAGTGCTGGTGGCGAGGCAAAGGCGTCCCCATGGGCGAGGAAGGCCTCGGGCAAGGTCGCCAAGATCGGGCACCGACTCGCCAAATAGGAAGACGCGCCGTCACCTTCCTCCTGGCCTAACTCGATGTGTTCGGGCCGGGAACCATCGTAATGACCGGGTCCCTGTGGAGGTGATCGAGCATCGATTGGCAACGCTTCCCTGGAGCGCCTGCCGGCAGAAGATCCGCGGCAGGGCGCCGTGAGCGGCAGTGACGCCATTCGGGACGCAGGTGGAAAACCGCTTGTTCCGCTAAGATTGTGCTGGAGGCCGCCACCCGAGTGGTTGGCCAACCCTGCGCTTGTAAAGAAGTCTAATGGGAAGTGGCGACGTGCATCGATTCACCGACCTCAACAAAGCCTGTCCCCAAGGACCTGCACTTTGCCGCGCGATAGACATCGCTGCCGACCGACTACGGGTGCGAAGCTCGCGGCTTCCTCGACGCCTACTCCGTTATCATCGACAAAGATGGCGCAGAAGACGAAGAGAAGACCGCTTTTGTGACTCCTGTATATTGCTACGCCAAGATGCCTTTCGGTCAAAACGCCGGTGCCACCTATCGGCTATGCACATTGTGTTCCTACCCCAAATAGGAAGAACCTCGGCGTATGTTGATGATCCGGTCGTGAAAACGTAAGAGGGCCGACGAGCTTATACCAGACCTTGAAGAGACCTTTCTCACCTCGTAACCATCGCCTGGGTTGAATCCCGGTGCGCGTGTTTGGTGTCTCGTCCGAAGTCGCTCGGCTTTCCCCGGTCTCCACCGTGGAATCAAGTCAACCCGAGAAAATAGAAGCAATTGAGCGACGCGACGCCACCCGCTAAGCAATCGCTTGGTTTGGCGTCGGTTCCTCCCGGGTCGGCGATATCCTGCTCGGGAGAAAAGTCCGCCATCGCTTAAGTTGTTGAAGAAAACCAACTCATTTGAATGGACCCGTAAGCCCAACAAGCGCTTGAAGATCTCAAGAAGTACCTCTCTTCTCTCCAGGCTGCTGGTCGCCTCGAGCCGGGCGAGCCGTTATCGCTGTATGTGGCGGCCACCGGTAGTGAGCGCCATACCGTAGCTGAACGGAAGGGGTCCAACTACGGTCTACTACATCAAAGAAAGTGCTCCACGACGCAGTAAAACAAGGTACCTCAGCTCGTAAAAATGGTCTATGCGGTGGTAGTGGCGCCAAGAAAGTTACAAAGACTATTTCCAAGGAGAGATCACATGGTCTCTCGCACTTCGCTACGAGATCCTCCACAACCGAAGCGAGGGTCGTGACGCTAAGTGGTCCTGAGCTGGGAGTTCGCATCAAGTTTGCTCCTCGCACTTCAATAAAGAGTCAAAGGTCAAGTGACTTCATGGTCGAGTGGACTCCATCCAGTCCGGTCGATGAGGTCCCCGCCGCTCTCCCCTGGACGCTTCTTCTTCGACGTCTTTCAGTTTGAAGGCGGGGCCGGGTTCTCCCTGGTCTCTCCGATCGGGACCTTCCCTCAAGGCACGTGGTCGCCGACTTCAAGGCCACCAACAACGCCGAGTACGCAGGGCTTGCCGCCGGGCTCTGCCGCCGCAGCTGCCGGTGTCCGGCTACCGCAGTAGTAAAGGGCGACTCGCCGGGTCGCCAATCAGTGCAAGGAAGGGCGCTCGCCCCGACTTCGCCATGGCAAAGATACCGCGAGGTCGTGAAGTTGGAAAGGCATTTCAAGGATCGATACACTCACATCCTCAGGCGTGACAACCATCATGGCGGACGAAAGCTCGCCGTACCGCTTCACCAGTCTCCGCACTTGGCCGGGGTCTTTGAGGAAAGCGTTTCACGACCGCTCCATCGCAGCTCATTTCTCGGCGGGACGATGGTGATGCCGTCACCTCGCTGGGAAGGCGTTCCGTTGGAAATGCCCGGCCAGCGAAAGACTTTGACGACCACCTTCGTGGTCGCTGCATTTGACCAGAAGGCACATGGATGGATCCGATCCTGCCTACCCGCTGGATCAAGTGTGCCCCGGCGATGATGCGTCGCCAGAGAAGATAGCACGAAGCGCCAAGTGTTATACCGCGGCGGGACTCAGACCATCGGGTAAGAATGGGAATTCTTCCTCGGCGCATCACTGGGAAGAGGGGAGCAGCTTGTTTCTGATATCCATGGAGGCGGGCGTGAGCCATGTGTCCTGACGAACGATGGCGGAAAAGCTTTCGGCCAAGGGTTCGATTGGCACAACCGCCTCCATGATGCTTGCGAGCCGCGAGGAGATGGAAGCGGTCGGGCCTCCACGCCAAGCGTGTCCACCAACCCCCAAGCCCTTGCCGCAGACTATCCCGCCTTCTTGGCCTCTTCGCGTCCTGGGTTGGATATCCCGGGCCCGCTCTCGCTGGCCAGGGGGCTACACCCACCTGCTCGCCGCCATCGATAAAGTTCACCAAGTGGGTAGAAGCCGAGGCAAGAAGATCCATCACCGGGCCGCGGCCGCCAAGTTCATACGAGATTTTTGCCCGCTGGGTCGCTTAATCAGATTATCACCGGCTAACGGGCGCCAGCTCACTAGCGCCTTCTTAGACTTCTCGTGGAAGAGATGGGCACCAAGGTCTGCTTTTGCCTCTGTCAAGCCACCCCAGGAGCAACGGCCAGGTCGAAGCGGGCCAACGCTATTGCATCGAAGGGCCTCAAGACCCGGGCGTCGACCGACCCACAAGCGTGGCGCCGCGGATCGAAGAGCTCCGGCCGTGTTGTGGTCACTCCGACCACTCCTAGCCGGCTACCGGAAACCCCTTTTCTTCCTGGCCCACGCGCAGGTCGTTTCTCCCTGAGCTGGAACTGGGTCACTCACGATTTGTGGAAGAAGACTTCAGTGGAGAGTCAAGGCCGAGACGACATCAACCTCTTGAAGAGGCGCGATCGAGCAGCCTTTGCGCCACGCAAAGTACCAAGCAGAGCCTCAGCGGTACCACGCCTCCGTGTTAATGAGAGAACGCCGGCGTGAGGCGACCGGTCTTGCGAAGAATCCAGACGCATGCCGGTCGTGATAAACCGCCCCCAAAGGGGAAGGACCTTTCAAAGTGGTCTCGCTCGCCCCGGCGGTCAGTGGCCACCGAAGACGGCGAGTGAGCTAGGCAAACTCTCGAATATAGAAAATCTGCCGCAAGTTCTACCTTGATTGGTTGTAAGTCCTTGGTTCCGCCCCGACCGGGAGTATGTCTTCTCCGCCTCCGCTGGCGGGAGGCCTTCTGCTTTGAAGTTAAATACTTTTTTTCCTGTCCAAACCGCCTGATCTTCCTGCCGCCTTTTTTCTCGGTCTTTGCCTTCTCGGCTTCGATAGTGCCGGGCGATTTGCCTCGTACTGCCGTCCAAAGACAGGGCAGGATCACTAAGTGTGAGCGGCGACGGGGACTCCGGTGATTGGATGGCTAGTTTAGCACGATCCTCAAAGACGGTCATGACACTCAGGTGTCCTCGTGGGGCGCCTGCCGACCAACACCACTCGCTAAGAACTCGAGGCCCCGCCCGAATCCTCGCTAAGGTGATCGCTCTCAGCTCAAGACCTTAAGTCTCCGCGCCCGCTGGAGCCGTGAAAGAATAAGAACAAAGAAATTTTAAGCCATATAGCGGAAGCCCGTGTTTCCATTCCATTTGAACTGCCTTTGCGTCAAGTTTTTACAGTGCAAAAGTAAAACAAACTAGCTAACACGCGGGGATCCTCTCGCCCTTCCGCACTCGGCCGCCGCTACATCTCAAAGAACCGAGAACGCCCGTGATGAAGCGCCACGCCCTCGCCTACCGCCGACCGAGGGTTCTCCATCGCTACCGAGCCGACCGCTGGTGCCGTGGACTCCGCTTCCTCCGCCTCAAGGCCAGCCGCTTTCGATCCCTGGACCGTGGTCGCGGGATCGGGTTGGGGTCACGGCTTATGAATAAGCCAAGACGCATTGTGGCCGCCGCTGATCGCGCTCTCCCGACTCCGACTGGCGGCGCAGGGCAGCGGGCAAAGCGCAGAAGAAGTTCATGGTCCGGGCAGAGGTGAAGGCATAGTGCCGTGGCTTTCCTCCTCGCGGGACCCGGGCCAAGCCCAACTCCTAACTGGAGCAAGTACCGCTATTGCTCTGCTTGAAGGCATGGCGAAAGATCTCAGTGGTGTCCACGCCTGATCGGGCTCTATCGGCTTCTCCGCTTCCAGCCTGCAGAGCCTCTTCCGCAAGTGGGCGTACTTTGTTCATTGCTTCCCGCTTCACCAGCCTCGCTTCCAGCCCCGCCGGCCGCAGATCTTCTACCTCTTGAGGCGGTGAGCATCTCGGCTTCGCCTGGCTCACAACCGCTCCTCGCTGGGTCGCTAGACGATCAGATAAGCCGGAATAGCGCCGAGAGCTGCCAAAGAAAGCGCTCGCCGCCGAGGAACGGAGGCAAGGTGGATCCGGGTAGGGGCGAGGCCGAGCGGACTCAGACAGCGATCGGCGCCAAAGAATCGCCGCTGGGGTCGTCGCTCGCAGCCCGGGGGATCGGCTACGATGGCGCGACCGTCCACGGCGCGGATCACCCGCAGATGGGCACCCGGAAGGGTCCGGGGCGGGAACCCTAAGAAAGAGACGAAAGGCGTAAGTAACGCAAAATGCCGCCAAAGAAACTTTAAATTCTGCATCAGAGGTGCATTTTTTGAATAAGTACCTAGGTGGATGGTTTTGGGAACCGAGGCACGCTGAGTAAGGACCACTCTCTCGCTGTGTGGTCGGTGCGCTTGGCCCCTGCCGGGCTTAAGAACCGGCGCCAAGGGCGGCGACCACGACGCTGGCCGGGCGGGCGGCGGGCGGGGAAGATTCGCCGCAGCGGCGGCGCGTCGCAAATAATGCCGCGCCGGCAAGAAGGCCGCTGGCAAGTGGTCGCCGCCACCACCCCAAATGGGCGAAGGCCGAGAAGGAGCCGGGCGGGCGAAGGTTTGTTGTCCCCATCCCGGGCGTGAGCAAGGAGGATCGGCCCTGGCTCAAGTAAACCTCCCGCCACTAACGAGGAAACGGCCGCCGCGTAAGAAGTCCCCGCTGGGCCAGAGGTTCCCGCCTGGCCGAGCTCAGGAGGCGGGGCCTTTGGGAATCGACCACCATTATCATCATCATCGCTATCCGGACGTCAAGGCTTTAGGTGCTCTCCTCGCCGCCAACGGGAGTGAGGGTCCCGGATATCAGGGGCGGTGCCCGCATGTGTCACGCTTGGGCGTGTCATGGCGCCCATCGACGCATGGCACGACGGGATTATCGCCGCAAGGCCCTGGCGATAACCGGCAGAGCGGACCGCGCAATCGCCTGGAATTCGGAATGGGGCCGACGAAGCCCAGCGGCGCCATCCAATGCCGATCGGCGAAGACAGTGTTCCCGCGGGCCGCACACAAAAAAAGAGAGGAAGGAGAAGCCCCAGAGAATAAAACACTGCAAAGACCAAAATTCACCCATAGCGAGAAGGGAGAGGGATGGCCTAAGGTGAAACGAGTTACTCCAGAATGCCCGGTCCGCCGCGACGCCCATGTATCACAGCCGCAAGGCGACGGCTGGGCGAAGAGGCACACCCGGAACGGTCCCGAATGACCATGGGCCTCGGCCAAACCCGGGCCGTCCGCAGTGGTCGACGCCGCTTAGCATGGCCGTAAGCTCGGGCCCGCCACATGGGCCCCTGGGCTTAGTTGTCGACCGCCGGCCAAAGTGGAGCTCCAAGACCTCAATGCCACTATCGCCCTCGGCGACATCCAATCTTCACGCCGCTTCTCCACCGGATCGATACCCGAGGAAGGTAGCGTGACATGGACCCGCCGCGAGGGTGACAAGATTCCCTTGCACATGAAAGCAGTTGCCGCCGCGGGCGCGAGGGTGTAGAAGAAGCAAAAGAAGGAGTGGAAGACTTATGAACATTTCACGTATGGGCGAAAGCAAGAAGGAGAACGACGGAGTTGGGGGGGAAGATGGATGTGGTGAATAGCATAAAAGTTGAGGACGGAGAGATAAAAATCCAAACCGGTGGCAACAGTTCGCAAGAAGTCACACTTAAAAGATCACCTCCCAGACGGGCACTGGCTCGACGGTCCCGGCGCCGAAGACTGAGAGATCCAGCAGCTATGTTCGGGAAATGCGGGCGGTAATCTCCTCTCGACGGCCGACGAGGGAAGAATGGGAGCCATCTAAAAGGGAAGAATGTCAAGTCCGGTCGGCAAAGACAAAGGAGAAGGAAGCTCAAAGCCGTGAAGAGAGGCAGGCGAGGAGAGTTAGAGGAAGGAGGAGTCCCTCGGCCAGCTTTTTATAAGGTCAGCGAGGAAAGCTTACCAGGAGAACCAAAAGGGCAAGCGGTTCTCGGGAAAAGAGAGGAAGTTCAAAAGCCTCCGCTAAGAAGGCGTGTCCCAAGGATCGTGGCGCGGGTTGCAGTATTGGAATGACGGCAAGAAACCGCCTCGGGAACCGGAAGAAGCCGTAAAGTCTCCTAAGCGTCGCGGGCGAAAGTGGGGCTAATTAATGGCCCTCACCCGAGGTCGAGCGGTTCTCCGATTAGTATTCAAAAGAGAGAAAAAGGAAGTTGGTAGGTCAAAAGCGCCCTGGTGACCCGGGGCTACCGCTTGTCATGCATTTTTGCGCCAGTGGTCCCCACTTCAGCTTAAAAAGGTCGCCAGGTGTGGTCGCCCGGCACGTATGCTGTGCCACGCCTGGGCGACCAGGAAGGTGATCGCCTCGGGACACGTGGGCTGTGCCATCGGGCTACAGAAGGTGGTCGCTTCGGGACACGTGGGCGCTGTGCCACGCCGACGACCAGAAGGTGGTCGCCGGACACGTGGCGCAACAGTTGCCACGCCGACGACCAGAAGGTGGTCGCCGGACACGTGGCAGCCAAAGCCACTGGGCTTACCAGGAAGGTGGTCGCCGGACGCTGTGGCGCCAGTTAAAGACGTGTTCCGGGCGCACCAGTGAAGGTGGTCGCCCGGAAAGGTGGCACGCGCCACTTCGAGGTCAAGGGCATTTAATGCAAGTTGTGCGCATTAAATGCAAGGCGCGGCGGGATGCGCGGCGACGGCCCGCTTTCCCCAGGCACGACATTAATTGGCGTGATATCACGGCAAGACCTTACCCTCGACGAACGGGAAGCGCGCAGGATCGGGGCCCGAGGGATTGTGACAAATGGCAGTCATTAATGAAGAGTAAGAACGAGCGACGGGCGCAATAAATAATCCCATGCCGTTGTAATGATGGTGGCTTATGTATTACTCCATGCGTCCCCCGTCACCTAGTATAAAAGGGAGCCGTGGTGCATGGGAGAGGGGGTTCGGAAGATTGTAAGGTTTTCTATTTCCTCCAAGAAGAACACAAGCAATACCAAAGAAAGCAGATCTAGGGCTATTACTTTATGAGGGCCTCGAACTGCAAAAGCTCGCGCCCCTTGTTCCCTGAAGTTCTACCCTGGCCTGGCCTTCTTCCTTTCCCCGGCAATTGCCCCGAAAGCCCCCTGTTTGAACCTGATAAGCACCCAATTCGGAGGTGCCTGTTAGCTAGTACGCTGACAATAGTAAACATATAATACATAATATAAATGACTAGCTCCCCCTCAAGATATGCCGTATGGGCTCATAACTCCAAGCTCTTCCCTTAAAATTACAAATCTAAAGCTATCCAAAGGCTTGGTAAAGATATCGGCAATCTGGTGGTCACTCTCCATAAACTGAAGCACTATATCACCCTTCTCCACATGGTCTCTAAGGAAATAATATCTAATATCTATGTGCTTGGTCCACGAGTACTGCATTGGGTTCTTACCAATGTGAATTGGAGAAGTGTTATCACATAAAAGTGGAACACTATATGATACTAATCCAAAGTCCCGCAAGGTCGATCTCATCCAGAGGACCTGGCTACAGCAGCTGGCTGCAGCAACATACTCGGCCTCAGCGGTGGACTCTGCAACTTCGGACTGCTTCCTAGGCTACCAAGACATACAAGAAGTGCAAATGAATTGGCAAGTGCCAGAAGTGTTCTTCCTATTTATCCTACAGCCAGCAAAGTCTGCATCGGAGAAAGCTCTAAGGGACAGACAAGAAGATGAAGAATACCAGATACTATAATCAATGATAGCTCATAGGTACCTGAAGATGTGCTTCATCAACTGGCAGTGAGAGGAGCGGGGAGAAGCCTAAAATCGAGCACACATACACACAACAAAGTAAAAATCGGTACTATCGAGTAGCGGTAGTATCAACCATACAACGATGGTAGTGCCAACTTTACTGAATATGCAAAAACGACTTTGAGTGCCAAGTCCAAATGCAACTAAGGAATGATTTTTGAAAAGATTTTGAGCCAATTGACCTTAATCAAATTCAAACTACTAGGCATCACTCCCTCTTGATAGTACGTCATCTATTCTAGCAATCCGATCTTTTACTTCTAACTCTAAAATCGGTAAAACTACATAAAAGATCCTAAATACAATTATACCTTAACTTCAAACTTTTAGTCTTATTTTCTTGACCTTTTTATCTCACAAGATTTTTCTTTTTCATGTGCCGCAATAGAGACCAACCTATTCTCATAAACTTAATAAAAATTGTTAGTCCTTTAACACGATTGTTATTAATTACCAAAATCAAATAAAATTAGAGTCCTAGATGCTTTCCTTCTTCCTGACAAACATTGCGGGACCCCTCCTGTCCTTGGATGAGGAGCACGAGATGAGATTTCCCAAAGACGCAGTTACAAAAACAAGAGTAGTAATCACTCCCAAGTAAAGAAATAAGAACTCATAACATTTAATGAAGAGGAAACCAAGAACCCGATATCTGGAGTGCGAAGCTGGCTGAAGGATATTATTGTCGGATGAGTCAGTGGTGGCTCAACGGAGGAGGAGCGATGGAGGCGGCGACGCGGTCGTCGAGCTGGATCCGGTCGGTGGGAGGGGGATCCAGAGGCAGTGAGAACGACTAGGATCTAGAGGCGGAACCGTTGGGGATGGGCAGATCTAGCGACAGTGAGGACGACTGATTTGGAGGAGATGGCTGCCACCCTGGCTGATTTCGTCATCCACGATGACCTCCCCACCGAAGTATCTGGGGGAGGTCGACCGGGCCGACCTCATCATCCACCACGACCACGTCGCCGGGTCCGAGGGAGTGAGTGGACGAGGTAAGGAGGAGGCAGGGGCGTTGGCCGTGGAGGGGAACAGGGGAAGAAGTCGCGTCGCGTGGAGGGCTTCGAAAGGATCGACGCCACGAAGTGCAAAGATCCATCGAACGGGGGAGCCGCGTGTTTGATTGAATGACGCCGCCTTATCGAAGCGCTAATTGTTCGAGAGGGGAGCGAGGCAAGTGGCAAGCCCGAGCGCTTGCCTCACGCCGCGCGTGAACGGAAAATATTTTTTGTTTTTTTTCGGAGAAAAAACAGATCACGAAAACATTTTTCCCATGCTCCGGAGAGCAAACGGACCATGAAAATATTTTTTCCGGGAAAAACGCCGCGCGCGTGAACGGAAAATATTTTTTGTTTTTTTTTTCGGAGAAAAAACAGACCACGGAAACATTTTTCCCATGCTCTGGAGAGCAAACGGACCACGAAAATATTTTTTCCGGGAAAAACACCGTGCGCGTGAACGGGAAATATTTTTTGTTTTTTTTCGGAGAAAGGACCTGAACGAAAAATGCAGGGACCTATTTGTTATAATTTTGGACCTGTTCGCTATTTTGAATAAGTAAGAAAGGACTCGTTCGCAATTCGTATTTAACGGGAGGCTCTTTGTGTAAAACGACGAACCGAGGACCTAAACGCGAACCGGAAAAAAATATTTTATACTCACAGAAAATTACAAAGGACCTATTCGTAAATAGAAAGGACCTATCCGTAATTCCAAAGAGCTGGAGTTTTTTTTTGCAAGAAAAAGAGAGAGAGCGTGAGGGGTGACATGGGGGGCTGTGGTGCCCGGAATCCTTCGAGGAATATAGGGCAGTGTGCACCACCCATCTTTCATTTTAGTGTGCACATCTTTTATCGGATTAGCCTTTTCTTTTTGTCTCCAAATTAATTCCTCCTGTTAATTTCTTCCCACATTTGTATTTGAATTTGTTTTTTTGTTCTATCCCCAAATAAATTCGTCCTATTAATTAATATTTTCTCACTTTTTGTTTATTCTTTTGTTCCATGAATCTCCAAATAAAGAGATAATTGATTATATGACACGCTTTAGAATGTAATACATCATTTGCTAGCATTTATATTGACTTTTTAATTATATACCACTTTTCGAATGTCTGAGCTGATTTTGTTCAATCTGAGTCTACTCCTATTTGAGAGGCGAAAAGACAAAATTACCTCACGTTAATCTCTCTCTCTCTCATCCCTTCTCTCTCTCTCATCCCTTCTCTCTCTTTAGCGCGCGCCCATCCACATTCACCTGCAACCTGAGGGTGTGATGCCTGCTGACGGTGAGCCACTAGAGATGAGAACAGGTGGTGGTAGCGTTTTACCAGTGATCTACGACGTTGCTCACCCTTCCTCGTTGCTCGGTCACCGGAGCAGACCCTGCGCTACGGTAGCTAGGTCCCTTGACAAGCCCGGCGGCCAAGGGTGACTGAGCCAGCACAAGAGACCGCACCGGTGTGAAACTATGGCGACGGTTGTGCTTCCTGACATCACGACGACGACGACAAGGTGCTTGCCCTTCTCGCGGTTCTTAGGGGCGCCACCAACGAAGTAGTGGGCGCCCGACTGGGGCACCAGCACAAATGCTGTCTCAATGCATCCGTGTGCCCACGGCGAAACTAGCTACTACATGTTGCAGATGAATCCGGTAGGTCATATGCTCTAATCCTTCTGCACCGGCGAGCATGATTTCTAGGTCAGACTTCTCTCTACTCGATTCGATTTGCGAGTTGCTTGATAGTTCGGTCACGTATTTTGTTTTGATTCCTCCAAACTTCAATGTGTTGTTAGCGGAAAAATATGGTGATAGCTAGATAAATGAGATGGTGCTTCTACTAGAATTCTATGCAACGGTGCTGCATACTGCTCGGTTTGTGCAGCACCGTGCGGATTAACGTCACGCGTCCCGCTGCGTTAATCTCCATGCAGATTCATCAATCTCCATGCAGATTCATCAATCTCCAAACACTTTAATGCAAATCCATCAATCTCTAAGCACATTAATGCATTTTAGTCCTTATCACTTAATTGTTTTTTGTATGGAGATTGATGCTGCGGGACATGTGTCACTAATCCACATGGTGCTGCACAGGCCGTGGTATGCAGCACAGTTGCATATAATTTTTTTCCGTACCCGACTGGGGCAACACATGGTTGGGCTGGCGGCTGGCCGTGCTGCGGTAGTTTTAGTCGAGAAGACACAGCCGGCCCTACACACCCTAAATCTTCTTCGACTCTGACGATGAGAGATATCTCTAGGGGGATCCTCTGCCCTTCCTTAATGACCAAATCCTGGAATGGTGGACTCATGGAAACTGTAAATTTTTAAGCCTGAGTTAAGGAAGTGTGAAATGTTAGAAGGCAAAACCACAATCGACCTAACACTTTCCCTGGAAAAAAACTTTAAGGTTTGTGTTTTTTTATTGGGAGTGTATAGGTATCATCCGAATGTTTTTGTCCTAAAAATCATCCAAACTTTGAACCGTACGATCAAAACACACATCCGTAGGATTAACCCACCTCGAATTCAGGGAGGTGCGCATCGATCTGAAAGCAAATCCAATGGCCCAGAATTTGGATGATGGTTGCTAAAGAAAACATCCGGATGAAACTTATCAAAACCCTTTCTTATTATGGTGCCGTACTCGGGGGAAAAATTGCTTCTTGGGTTTGAAGTTCTGCATTATCAGTTGTACTCTTCTTGATTGATGCCCCCAATCTCCATTTTTATTTTGGAGGTTCAAGTCTGAGGAAGACAGGATACCTTTATATCACATTGTAGAGGAAGCTTTTCCTCACTAAGCATATTTAGCAAACTTGTGCAGATTGTCCATCCTCCAATTGAAGTAGCTGGATTGATCAAGCTGATATGCAAAAATTTTTGGTCTTCAATCTATGTATGTTATTTGGTTATTATAGTAAAATATTTCTTACCAATTACTGTTTCCAGCACTTGTTTACATATGTAGGTGTTTTCCTTTCTTCCTTTATGGTGTGAAATGGCGTTCTTTTGCAGACACTACCTAATTTCCCGCAGATATTGCAGTGCATCAACCTTAATTCTTTGCTATTAATTTCGGCGCAACGTAGCGCGCGATTCACACTAGTAATATATTACAATCCAGAAGATGGCAAGTCCTAAAATGTCAACAAACTGAATCGCATGTAATCAATTTCACCCCAAGTAGATTCCTCCTTGATTTCTCCCCGCATTTGTTGATTCTATTAGTGTCAAGTCTCATGTCACCAGACTCACCACGACTTCTTCTGGGAAAAGCTGGTATTGCTCGCTGTCTCTGAGCAAGCGCAATAATTAAGTCCACTAAAAATTAATAGTAAATTTATTTATATTTTAGAATAAAAATATAAATTTAATTTACTTTATTTTAATTTATAAGTTTCAGATCTGATATAGAGATCTAAAACTCTGTCAAACAGAACCAGTGTTTGGTAGAGTTCTAGTTCCACCAAGTGAAGTTGGTGGAGCTGTGTGTTTGGCAGAGCTCCAGATCCTAGCTCCATCTTAAATCTGAAATTTGTAGGTTAAAATAAAGTGAATTAAGTTTATGTTTTTATTCTAAAATATGAACAAGATGACCCATCTAAACACTCTTAATGTACCTAGAGCTCCAGTTTCACAGATTTGGTGGAGTTAGAAATACCCAGCTTTGTTAGATTCATGAATCTAATGGAGCTGGAGCTTTGCCAAACACCCCTGTTTCATCAGATTCATGAATTTTGTTTATATTTTAGAATAAAATTATAAACTTATATCACTTTATTTCAGTTTATAAGTTTCAACTTTAACGTGAAGTTACAATCTAGAGCTCTGACAATCAGTAGGTCCTGATTCTATTCTGAGAGGTGCTTCTATGCTCTTCATTTTAAAAGTTGCACAATTATTAAAGCATGAATGAAGGGTAGATGGTGATTACTTATCTTTTCGCTTGTTTTAAGATCTGTACAACTTATATTACGAGGGAAAGCATAGAAATACTACTCATTCTGCTTCTTTTTCTCGGAAAAAATGCTCAAATATACAACATATAAATGAAAATTGCAGAAATATACAACAAAACCAAAAAATCGCAAATATGACATGGCGGCGCCACACGGCCGCCACTGGCACGGAACCTGCCGCCGCCACACGGCCAGCGGTGGCCAGTGTGGCGCGGCGGTCGCCACAGCGGAGAGAAGACAGGTCGCCGCCACACGGACGCGGCAGCAGTGGCGGCGCGACGGCGGAGCGGCGGCAGCGTCTGCCATGGAGGCCTGGCTGCCGCCACATGGGACTGCGGCAGCCAGGTGGCGGGCGGGGGCGGCTGCCACGGCGGGGCCCGGCGCAGTGGAGGGGCCAGGTGGCGGCATGCGGGGGGTGGGGCGACGGGGCCGGGTGGTGTGCGGCTGCACGCGGCGGCGATTGGGTGCCGGGCCACTCAAAATTTTTTGTTTTTCCACTCATGCCTGGTGCTTTCGGCGCGTAGATGGATGGATGCACATGGCTCAACAGCGAAACGTCTCGTCAAATCACTTTGAGTCAGAATCCAAAGGCTATTAATGTTGGTAATGAACGTGATTAGAAGAAAATAATACAGTTACGCTTAAGAAAATCGCGATTAAGGTCCACACAGTAATCACCTCCCCTTCTATATAAGGCAGCTCGTCCGTCGCTCTCTTCACGCTAAAATCTGTAGGCTCTCTTCACGCCAGATACTTGTGGCTTTGTAGTGCTCTCCACCTCTTCGTGCTGCTCATTTTATTCGCAATTAGGCTTTGTGGGTTGTTGCTTCTGCTGGTGTACTGAAAGGTTTTGGTACTCCATTTGTTTTCTGCATGGGTGATAAGGCTATATTATGGAGAGAAGTATTTATGTGTTTATCTTTTTCTTGCAGATCATTTGTACGAGGTGAGGAGCATTGACATTTAATCGGAGTTTTTGTATAAGTTTGAGAAGGTGGTTTTCGTACTGGTGGTGAACCGTGACCTGACACCGGTTTTTAGTGTAGCGAAAGTTAATAACACGAATAATCAGAGAAAGTGGCTGCTTAATCGGAATCCAAATTTAATACTTGGACCCGAGAGGAGTTAACCTCCTTTCTAAACTTAATAACACGAACGAAAGTGGCTGCTTAATCGGACTTAAAACTTGGTGGCCCGAAAGTGGTGAGTTTTTTTGGCCATACTACTTATTTGACTTTGTATTGTTGTTTTTGGTTCGTGTAGGTACCGACGCTGCGGAGACCGCACACGTTGAGCTCGAGGCCGTTCCCGAAAACTCAGAGCAAGGCAAGCACCTCCCCTTCTTTCATGTTAATACCACGCTTTGACGTAGCTTATGTTATTATGATTCAATGTATGTATGGATGCGTTACTTTCAGTGAACACCATATATGACGACCTACTTTAATGCTTTGTGGTTTGTTTATTTTTTCACAAAGTATAATAATTTTTGTTTATTTCATAAATTATTTGTATCTTGCAGGTATTTTTGACGAACATTTATTGGTTCAAAGCTCGAGTTATTTTGATCTTCTGTACTACTTGAAGAAGGTTAGTTACAAATCTTCACAAATACTAGTATGTTTTGGTCGGTGCAGTTTTAGTGACGAACTTGTTAGGTTAGATTGCCGTATTTACGTTTGTGCAGTTTTACGGTGATGTTTACGTAAGTAAGAATATTACATGAATTAACAACCTTATTTTGGGACCCTCTGCGGAGGTAACCCTGTCTGCCTGGGAAATTTGGACCCTCCGATGACCATCGGCTGTCTGTATTCCACACGATCTTCACCTTAAGCATATGGACTGTGTTTTTGACGTAATCACAACTTGGACCCGAAAGGAGTTGACCTCCTTTCGAACTTAATTACTCGAACCAAAGTTGCCGCTTAATCCGACTTAAATATTGGTGGCACGTAGTTCGGACTTTGTTAAGTCATTGTGCCTTATTACTTATTCGACCGTATTGTTGTATTTATTTTTGGACGTAATCATTACTTGGACCCGAAAGGAGTTTACCTCCTTTCTGAACATAATAACTCGAACCAAAGTTGCTGCTTAATCTGACTTAAATACTGGTTGCACAAAATTCTGTACTGTGTTAATTCATTTTGCCTTATTACTTACTCGACTTCGTATTGTTGTACTTATTTTTGGGCGTAATCATTACTTGGACCCGAAAGGAGTTGACCTCCTTTCTGAACCTAACCACTCGAACCAAAGTAGCAGCTTAATCTGACTTAAATACTTGTTTGCACAAAGTTCGATTTGTGTTAATTCATTTTGCCTTATTACTTATTCGACTTCGTATTGTTCTATTTACTTTTGGACGTAATCATTACTTGGACTCGAAAGGAGTTGACCTCCTTTCTGAACCTAACAACTCGAACCAAAATAGCTGCTTAATCTGACTTAATTCTTTTGACCCGAAAGGAGTCTGCAGAGGTCGGACCCTCTCGCCGAGCTTATGCTCGAACGCTGTAATCGTATTTATTTCAAGACGATGATTCGCCGCAGCGAAGGACTGCTTTTTTCGGACGTAATATCTACTTGGACCGAAAGGAGTTGACCTCCTTTCTGAACTTTACAACTCGAACCAAAGTATCCACTTAATCCGACTTAAATACTGGAGGGCCGAAGTTCCGCACCATTGTAAGCTATTTTCCCTTATTACTTATTGGACTTCGTATTGTTGTTTTTGCTTCGTGTAGGTACCGACACTGCAGAGACCGCACACGTTGACCTCGACGTTGTTCCAGAAAACTCAGAGCAAGGCAAGCATCTCCCCTTATTTCATGCTGCTAGCACACTTTTACCAAACTTATGTTGTTACGATGAAATCCCCGCATTCCATAAAAATTGCGAATTAATCGTATCACCTAGAAATACATGCGCACAAAAAGATCGAAAAAACAGCCAATTAATTTGTTAGCTACGTATATTTGTTTGACTTAGTTCGTATGAACCTGAAATGTAAAGTATACAATGCCTTTCTGTGTAGTAGTATTTTACATGATATTATGAGTGTCGAATGCGGTTTTAGGATTTCATAAACTGCATATGTCTTGTGATAGTATATTATATAACATATATATAATTATATGTTCGCATACATTTTAACTGTACGTAACCATAACATTTATTCTTTCGTAATTAAAATTTGAGTAATGCCAATATGTTTAAATATGTTAGCGGTGCGTGTGTGTAATTATTGATGACTACAATTATGTAATGCTACAGTCCTCGATGGCGATTCCGCTTCATATATGGCACGGGGGGGAGCCCGCAAATTTGCAGGGCCCATTTGTCAGCATGCATAATTGCGCACACATAGAGACAATCAGAATCCACCGATAGAGTTGCGTCTGAGAGCAAGAGCTGGCCGTGACGCGCTCTTAGTGTTGACCGTACATTGTACAAGCTCGTGGTAGATGGGGTTAGGCCTCATGTAGTGCCAAATAGCTTGCTTTACGTGTGCTGACCTATTCGAGCTCAGTAGAACGAGTGCCTGGCGCTTCTACATGGAGAAGGCCGCCTGAGGAAGGGTTCGCACTAGGTGTTTACGTGAAGCTGGTCCCTCGCACCCCGGGAGGCAGGGACGAGCCGAGCCAGGAGGAGGACATGGGGTCAATGCGGACGAACAACCCGAGCAGAAGAGGAAATTGCCATGAGCTCGCCGCAAGTCCGGTCAAGGGGCTTAGCGAGGAGCTGGCGAGACGGATGCGCCCGCCCCTCGAGGTGGATGCGGATGCTCTAGGGGATGACCACGACCCTACTTACGGTGATGGTCCCGACGAAGATGAGGACCGGGCCGCGAATCGCATTTTTGCACTTGTTGAACCCGTGCGTGTTCGCCCGCTTGGAGGATATTTCTAAGCGTGGGCAAGACCATAGCGACATAGAACTTCGACCAGGAGTTCGCCACAAAGGATGAAGCGATGCACTACGCACTAATTACGCTGTGGTGACCGGCGTGACCACCGCGTGCATCGCTTCGGACAAGACTTGCTTCGAGCTTACATGTAAGAAAGGGCGGCGGTCGCGGATACTATGTTCGTGCTCGGCGCCTAAACATCGAGACCATTTCATTATACGGCGGTACACACCGCACACATACGCAGGCGCTTGTTGGAACACAAGCGGCGTGGTGAAATCAAGATTCATCGCGGAAATCCTGTTAGGCGTCTTTGAAGGCCGACCTTGGTCTCAGGCCCGCAACCATAATTGCTGAAATGCAGAACAGGACAGGGATGTCCATAACCTACCTACAGGCTTGGCGAGCAAAGCAGATGGCTTTGAAATTGATGTTTGGTAGTTTTATGGAGTCATTCAATTGGGCTCCACGCCATCGAGGCGGATAGTCGCAACAAACCCGGCTCGAATATGCTATTCTTTGTTGAACCTGCGGCTTTCCCGATGGAACGATCGCTCGAACACTACTACCTCCTCAGGGTGTTCTGGGCGTTCGGTCCATGCATCACGGCATTCAGCAACTGCCGTCCTGTTATATGCGTGGATGGAACATTTCTATTCGGCCAGTACAATGGCACTCTTCTTACCGCCATAGCTACCGATGCAAACAACCAGCTACTATCATGGCGTTCGTGGTCGAGCGAAAGCAACGGCGGTGATCGGTTCCTGTCCCTGGTGAAGACCCGTGTGGTGCGGGATAGGGCCAGGGTGTGCGTCGTATCGGACCGTAATGCGAGTCGCTGAACGCCCTCGATAGAATGGCGGAAGATGAAGATTGACCTTGCCTTTGGAGAGACGTCTAGCGTAGATGGTGCATGCGTCACCTGGGGGCGAACCTGTACAACATGTGCAGGAACAAGAACATGGTGAAGCTATTCAAAACCCTATGCATGCAAAACCAACTGCGCAAGTTCGATACGATATTTAACCAGCTAAACGAGCGCTCAAAGGAACTGGTGGCGGAAGAGACCATGGAGGGCACACAGGTAATTGGTGGCTCGGAGGTCTCCGTCTGGCGCAAGATGACATTCGCTCAATGGATAGCTCGTAAACCCGCCGAGAGATGGGCCTGGGCGCACGATCTGAGCGGTGCTCGGTAAGATAATGCCCTCTCTAGTACGGTACCACATCATTTGACAAAGACTATTTTGCACCTAAGCGGTATGCTTCTCTTCTGCAGATACTCCATCATGACGGCATTTAACTTTGCCGAGTCGTACAACAATGTGTCATGGGGCTCGTTGCCTACCCATTTGCCCAATCATTGAGTGACATTTTTAGGACCGCGAAATACTTTGTTGATCGCCAAAGGGCGGCGTACAAGCTGCGGCTCAACCTTCGCTCCCGTGTCGAGGCTTTGTTGCGGCGTCAGAGGCGTAAAGCTCAATTCCACCGCGACGCGCATGATGGACCTGCGCAGAACATTTTTCTCGCCGAGTGCAAGCGCAAGCACCGTTCGGGATACTCCGCGGGGACACAAACCAGAGATGCCAGGCTCGGCTGTATGAGGCGACTGCTCATGCAACAAGCCTCGCCTAGAGCACATCCTCGCCGCGCGTGCTAGCGGCGTGCCGTGATATGGGGGACAACGACGGCACACAATATGTCACACCGTACTACCGTATGGATGCCGTTAGAGCAACATGGGCGGGGCATTTTGAACCATTCAACATCGGCACGAACTACAAGACCTCCGAACCCCCTACGTGGCTCCCGTACCCCACACTAAGGCGCGATACGCCGGGTAGACCGCGTTCCGCGCGGTTTGAGGGTGACATGGATGCATCTCAGCGAGACGATGGCTTTCGGCGTTGTCGCATCTGCAGTGAGCGAGGCATGACCGTAGAGGCTGCCCAAACAGAGGGTGATGTTGTCCAATGTAATATTTCAACTATACGCATTAGACATGCAACATCTTCTTACTACCTTCATTTTGCATTCTCTTCGTGAAATTTCAGTTATGTAATTTATGAACCTAAATTTCTTTCGTAAGGAATGTGGTTTTCTAATTTCTTCTGATGTTATTTTTTTGTATTTCATTGTTTCATTCCATGGAGATTATGCAGGCTTGTGATGGAGTTGTCAGAGCTATTGCGATCGAAGTATGATGACGACCACAGGGCCCGGAAGTGGGCCTCCGGCCAGACGGTAACGTCATTACTACACTGTCGTAACGTATCGCAAGCGTATGTACCTTTCGTTATGCTCAGTACGTTTAGTTGCTTTGTCCTTGCAGCTTAACACTCTCCGCATGCGTGGCTCCCGTAACATTAAGACATTGGACCCTCAGTTCATATACGGCCTGGGACGGACGGGCTGTTAGCTTCGCATTTATGGTGCGTGGAGCCTACGAAGGAAGGGGCCGGTGGACCCCGATGCCTAGGCGGGCGGGGCCCTTATCACCGCGTTGGTCGACAGATGGCGTCCGGAGACGCATACTTTCCACCTCCTTCGGCGAGATGGCGGTGACCCTCAAAGATGTCGCCATGTTATTTGGCCTTCCACTTTCCAGGTAAACCCCTCGTAGTGCAAGCCCTCCAAAGAGGCATGGAAGAACTATGTAGAGGAAAGGTAATAAATGTGAAAGCACACCGACCACACTTATCTCGGGAGCTAACGTGATTTCCTAACATGTGATTTTCTTCGATGCGGAGTTTGGCACAACGTACACGGGAGGCTGTGATCGTGAGTCTCTTTCGCATGGCTCGGCAGTCTCCGGAGGTGGACCATGTCTCAAAACGCCGACTCGGGTCGGATAAATAGGCATTTCGAGGTGTACCTCTATTTCCTCCTTGCAGAATTTTATTTACAAGCGGAAATGGTGATTCCGTTGCCCCACCTCGTTTGGGTCGGCTCGGGAATTAGCCGAGCGAGTGCGAGAAGATGCGACACCGGACTTCTACGGTGAGGCTCGGCGGTTCGCGAGACACATATCGCGAGATGTGTGCGGCCTGCCACGGCCACACCAACTTCAATAATGGGAGGTTGCCCCTGCTTCTCTGATTGTGGTCTGGTCGTACCTACCCATAGTGCGACCAAGAGTGTCAAGCGGTACTACCCAGTGCCCGTCGATGAAGCTAACGTGCATCCACTCGCAAGGCCAACCTTGGGTTACAAATGGATGCATGCCAGACTCCGATGGGCCCAGGAATCAGACCGCGGCTCCTACCCTCGTCTCGTGGGGGACCTAGACTTCTTGACATCAGCGCAGGTCACGTGGGATCCCTTTTCCACCCAGGCCGCGGAGGAGGTTGCGTCGGGAGGCCATATCTCCAATCTGTGTACTGGGAGCCTAATTATTGGATGACGAAATGCTTCCTCCTGTGCATGAGTGCCGTTGAGCCATACTCTCCGGAGCGCGTTCAGCGCCAATTTGGGTACCGGCAGTCTTTCCCTCCACCGCCTCCGACAGACTCCGAAAGCGCCCATGGGTATGTCTCTACATGTCACATTACTTTCACGCTTCGTGGAAACCATTAATAACGTGTTGGATTGATCCGCGGGAGGAGTACATCGGGCACAACTACAACTGGGTCGCACGGAATAGCCGGCATATTGAGAGGTGGAACTCGATGGCCCGAGGGCGTCTGGAACCCATCAGCGCAGCCACGAGACGGACACACTTGGGTACCTTGATCGGTCTGAGACCTCGCACCGCAGGCGGTGCTCCTGAAACGAGGGTGTGGCGATGCAGTGCAACATGGCTATCTTTGAGGAGTACGCAGAGCGCATGCACACACCAGTACGGATCGCACCTATCACATATTAAAAGCGGGATATACCCAATTAAACATTCGATCGTGTTAATTTGCAGAGGCGTGAGGCGGAGTACATGCATGACCAGCGGGCGAGATCCTCACGCAGCGATCCACAGGAAGCGACAACGTCAATCAAGCAATCCTTTACGGAACCTTCTTCGCCAAGACGGGCCACCGCATAAGAAATGCGGTCGAGAGATGTTGGTGGCCATAGACCGTCTACCCAGCGTGATTACGAGGATGTACCGTATGAGGCGCCGCCGCACCGAGCCCCACGATGAGGAGCATGTCCATGGATAGGCGTGCAACGCTGTGCCTCCTCGGCGGCGACAAGACCCACCCAGAGCATCGACTTCCTCCGGGTCCCGAGCCATGAGAGCGGCGGGGCCATGGAGGCGAATGCGTTGAAATAGGTGCTTTGGGGCAAGCGTTCAAGGAGGAGTACACATCAACATGTCACCGTCCCCATCATTGCCGCGAGAGTCTTTTAGTACCCGCCCGATCATCAACAAACATGGGAGGGCGTGTCGAGGGCGCACGATGACCTTATGGGATCCGGGGCTACATTCACCGATTTGCTCGCGACAGCGTGTTTGCAATCCCTAGGGTTGGAATCGCGTCGATAACCCCGAGGAGGCCGGTGGATCGAATCGCGGCGGAAGCAGACCTTCTGGACGTACTACGCGCATCGAGGTACCATGCAGACCGGTCCGATGGTCGCATGGGGCATCCACAATGACGTCAGACGCGTGATCCCAACAGGCGATTCGGCGCTGAAACGCGAGATGCAGGTTAGGTCCAGCGGTAGGCTGGACTCACGTGTCCCCCATGCGCCTAAAAATTTCACACCGTCGGACTACGATAACCAGGAACGTCGTGGTAGGGGGCATCGCAGGGGAAGAGGAAGGGGGAACACTAACCCAGAAGGCCGTTGAACCCGTTATTGATCAACCCGTTCGATTGCATTATTTTACTTTCAATGTAATGTTTTAATTTTGTCTGCAATTGCGAGCTAGATCGTGTTGTATGAGACTTATGTTAACTTCTTTAATCTATGTCATTCAAACTTGTCAAATTTCTTTTGATTTTTTATGTTGCTCAAATGAAAAACTTGTCAACATGAAAAAGTTGCGTCTTGGAATTCTCTACAACTTTCATGTAGACCAAAAAATTATTCGAGCACAGGAAGACCTCCAAAATCGTGAATTACAGAAGGGTCCGTCGCGAACAGTTTTTGGTGTCCGGCGCAAATGCACTTACCTTTCCGATTATCTATGATTTTTTATATTGCTCAAATGAAAAACTTGTCAACATGAAAAAGTTGGATCTTGGAATTATCTACAACTTTCATGTAGACCAAAAAATGATTAGAGCACGGTAAAATCTCCAAAATCGAGAATTACAGAAGGGTCCGTCGCGAACAATTTTTGGTCCGACGCAAATGCATTTACCTTTCCGATTTTCTTTGATTTTTTCTGTTGCTCAAATAAAAAACTTGTCGACATGAAAAAGTTGCGTCTTGGAATTCTCTACAACTTTCATGTAGAGCAAAAAATGATTGCAGCACATAAAGACCTCCAAAAATGCGAGTTACTGCAGACTGTTCAATTTGGTCCGTGACATACGTGATGAGTTCTGAGCATAATTACAATATTTTTCCATAATATCGTAGTCAGTATAGAGAAGAGCAAATCAGCTGCATTCTTCGAAAAAATGGACTCACACGTGATATTTCACGGCCGGCCGAATATGCTTAAGTTGTCATATTTTTCCGCGACCGTTATAATTAGCCCTTTTCAACTATCACGAAAATACATACAACGGAATGTGTAATTACAATTTTTTTCCATAACATCGTAGTCAGTATATAGAAGAGCAAATCAGCTGCATTCTTAGAAAAAATGGACTCACACGTGATATTTCACGGCCGGCGAATATGCTTAAGTTGTCATATTTTTCCGCGACCGTTATAATTAGCACTTTTCAACTATACGAAAATACATACAACGGAATGTGTAATTACAATATTTTTCCATAACATCGTAGTCAGTATAGAGAAGAGCAAATCAGCTGCATTCTTAGAAAAAATGGACTCACACGTGATATTTCACGGCCGGCGAATATGCTTAAGTTGTCATATTTTTCCATGACCCTTATAATTAGCCCTTTTCAACTATACGAAAATACATACAACGGAATGTGTAATTACAATATTTTTCCATAACATCGTAGTCAGTATAGTGAAGAGCAAATCAGCTGCATTCTTCCAAAAAATAGACTCACACGTGATATTTTACGGCCGAATATCGCTTTCTGTCTGGCCGTCGCCTGCAAGTGCGACTTCGAGCTGACTTTGCTTGACCATACCCTCCCATTCTTGCAAAGCGCTTCCACGTGTTGATGCATTGTAACATCCCTATTTTTGGTTTTCTAAAAAAAATTAAAATTAATTAATTTAAAGTTTTGGATTTTATTTGGAGTTTTAATTAACCTGGCATCCTTATCCTTCCGAAATTGGAGCTTAATTTGAATCGTCAGAAAAGTCGAAATTTCAAATTCTGTCATTGCTCAAATTTCACCCGAGTCCAAAAATGCTCCAAAAATCCCCAAACCACTTCTAAAATGTTCCAAATATTCCAAAATGATTTTAGGAATCATTCCCCAGATTTTGGACCTCCGTTCCTATTTTATCTCGCGGCTTTTGTTTAATGCCTGCGATCCGCGCCGAATATCCAATTCCACAAAAATCATCCAAATTCAACCAAACCAATTTTATTGGGTCCCAAATATTCTAAAATGACTCTAGGATTTTTTCGAATTTTTAGACCATTTTTCCTTATTTTTCTCTAGGCGAATCGTTTACGTAAAGGTGGTCCAATGGGAAGGCGCCACGTGTCACATGAGCAGTGTTCGTCTTCAACCTCCAGACCCAAGCAAAGAACAGAGAAGCTCCAATGGCTTCCAAGGGCTAGGGCAACTCTTTAAATTCTTGTAACTCCCTCAAATCAACTCCAGCAAAGCGCTAGGTTGTTGGATCGTAGCGGCGTCCTCTTCAATTCCCGCTTTCGGTGCGCCATCAAGCTCGCGGAAGCGGCCTCATTCAAGAAAAACTGAAATCCACTCACTTGCCATTAACTCGTCCGTTTCTTGTCCAAACGCCGCACCACCACCTCCATCCTCTCCCTATAAGAACCCGTCCGGTGGTATGCATCTCCTTTAGCCTCTCCAACTCATTTGCGCTAGATCAAGAAAACCAACGCCGGGTCGTTTTGGTGTTCTTCAAGTTCATCCTCCTAGCATCCATTCCGGTGGGTTTTTCTCAACTCCAATTGGTTCCTTGTGACCGTGATTGAGTCTAGAGTCTAACCCAACAATCAATTTTAGGTTTGATCAAGAGTTGGCGGCAATTTTGAGTTTTGGTGCTTCCGACCAGAACGCCGTTCGTCGTCAATTTCTCCCAATCCGGCAAGGTTTGGTCCAATTCCTTCCTCCTAGATGTAGCTAAGGATGTTATCTAGAGGTTACGGACTTTTGTTTGATCCAAAGTGCGAAAATGGGGTAAAAATCCGGTTTTGGAAGAAAAGGAGGGCTCTGTAGTTTGGTTCGATTCGGAACAATTCATTCTCGTAAGTTACTTTGTAGCAAATAGTAACTTTTCTATTTTCCTTGATTTTTCATCATTTTCCAACTTGAACGCTTATAACTTTTGCGTCAGAACTCCGATTCACTCTGTTCAAATTCCTAAATTCATCTAAATTCAAGATCTACGCGTATAATTTTTATAATTTTTAGATTTTATTTTATTTTGGTTATTTATTGGTGTCTCGTTTTGCGTGTGAAGAATCCATCGAAGCCGCCAAGCCGTGAGCATCAAGTCTTCGATATCTTAGGCTGGTGAAGGCAAGTCGTAGTCCTTGACCATGTTGAACCTATGTTTCCAACAAGATTTTTGTTTCATACAAATGCATGCTATTTGTTTACAATAATTATTCTGAGGAATAGTTAAATACGATTACCATAATGACACCTTGAATCATTGAAATGCCATGTATCCATTGTCACCCTAGGTTGGGTCATTTACTAGTTGGAAATAATTGTAGTACCAACATTGGGTTATCGTAACTATGCTTAGACATGCTTAGTTATGCGATGGGTTCATGTCACATGATGAATTAATAATATTGACTTAATGAGATATGAAATCGTGGCGGGTGTAGCCGTTGTAAAATTGTTGTACCCTGGCGAGGTTGTGTCATTGGTCTTAGTTATACAAAATTGTTTTCACTCGGGCAAGTGATCGTGCGATAAAGGGGTGCTTTTAGCACATTTGGGATGTGGTTGTCTTGCACGAGTATACTTAAGGACTTAATCTTGTGCGCCATCGAACTGGGCCTAAGTACAACCACATGTCAGTGTGACACTGGTGATTAATTTGCAATGTCTAAATTTAAATCTTGTTGTGGTTGTGTGGGTTCCGGATGACGGGTAGACTCACAAGGCGCAAGAGGGGGCCACGAGGTGAAACCTTAGCGGGCGATCTTGAGTTTATCTGAGCATTGTAAAGGCCTTGTTATGACCTCTCGCCGACACACCATAGGAAGTGTGTTAATTACGTATGGCAATAAGAGTGGATCATATCTTGTGGGTAAAGTGTACAACCTCTGCAGAGTGTGTGTTAATCTATTCGAATAGCCGTGTCGCGGTCATGGGCGATGCACGGGAATTTCACCACGAGGTATATTGTTTTTTTAGAAAATGTTGAAGGTTGGGTTTGTTGGTAGTGAGCAGGAGGTCACTATTGTTTTCGATGTCAAATTATTAACACTTTGTTGAGTTTAGTGGTTGATAATGATCTAGTTGGTGATGGGTGATGCCTCACCAATCTTGTGTTGTTGTTTACCATTGATTTACAGTTGTTATTATCTTTGTCAATTATGCTTTGAATCTATACATTGTATTTACATTCAAGTTATCGCTTCGCAAAATAACCCTATGGTTATCCTTTGTCAAGCCGTACATTATTTGCATCATTCCTGCGGCTTCTTGAGTACTTTTGTACTCACGGCTTTATGCCTTTGTTGATCGATTCTTTGAGGAGAGGAAATCTTGAATTCTACGAGGAGGAGTATTATGAAGACTACGTGAACTAGGATGGCGTTTCCCAGGCGATTGCCTGTGGCATGTCGTATGGTCCCGATTATTTTATTTTCCGCCGCAAGAGTTTTATTTGTTTCTTAAGCCTTTACGGCGCTTATGTAAACTTGACCATAAGGTCGGTTATTGTTACTATTTGCTACTTTCATAGTTAATTCGATAATGGATTGATATGTCAATTTTGTTGCCCTTGTGTGCACTAGCATGATCCTGGACTAGTGCAGTAAACCTGAAGGGGTTTCAGATTGCAGGTCCCGACAACCGGATGCACGAAGCTCTGGCCAGGCCCCACGCGCGCATTGCAAAGCGCTCCCACGTGTCGCTTACTGTCTTGGACCCTCGCTCCGCGCGCTGATGTGCCGCCAGCTGTCTTGTTTGTCCCTTGTGCCCTCCCTATAAATTACAACGCCGCATGCATTTCTATCGGGCAATCGCGAGTGAGTTCAGTAAGTTGCGACTGAGTTCAACCCACAACGCGAGTGTTTCAAAGGTATTATTTATGAAATTTATTTTCGACGGTGAGTGACATTGTTGTGTTGTTGGGTCAGTGAAGTACGATGGATATTGATGGGTTCTTGGGGGCTTTCAGGCCATCTGTTCCTTTTTTATGTTTTTGTTCGAAGTACATTTCAGTTATGCTTGAATCCTACTCTTCTAGGCTGAAATATAATTGCTTCCAATGTGTAGATGGACAAGGATCCGGAGCGGCTCAGTAAAGGCTGGGCCTGGACAATAATAGAAATAGATGGCATCTCAGCTTACCTGAATAAAATTGCTAAAGACAACTTGATCCTGGCAGCAGTTCAAGCGCCAACGAATTCCATGACTTTATTATCGACATCGAAGCTATTGCTAGTAGCCTCGAACATGTCGCCATACAATCTAGCAATTGCTGCGGTCAAACCCCACGGCCCGACAAGAGGACACTAAGCTCGTTGCCAAGAGGAGGACACCGAAGGTGTAGACCCAGACTTTTGTCTTCCATGTGACTACGAGGCGATGGCGAGGGCAAACGCGGCCACGCCGGTTTTAGAAGAGGAGGGTATTGATGCAGATAGTGATGATTACGGAAAGTTCTAATCCGAGTGCGTGAGTTGTTCAAATAATATGTAGTAGTCATGTACCCGTCATATGCGTTAGCGATGTACGGTATTCCAACGTTGTTTTTCCGTGTTGTGATGTTATGTCGTAACTTATATGTTTCAACGTTGTATTTCCCGCCTTTAATATCTTTTGTTGTTACAAGCCATACGAAACGGCACAACACCGGATACACCAACACAACATACGAAGAGTTAATTTAACAACTTCATTCCATTTTAATACTCGTAAAGACGTAGTAGATGCAATTTTCCGCGACCGTTATATTTAGCCCTTTTGAACTATACGAAAGTACATACAACGGCGGTGTAATTACAATATTTTTCCGTAATATCGTAGTCGATTATCTGAAGAGCAAATCAGCTGCATTATTCCTAAAAATAGACTCACACGTGATATTTCACAAATTTGAATATGCTTAAGTCGTCATATTTTTCCGCGACTATTATATTTAGCCCTTTTGAACTATACGAAAGTACATACAAAGGAAAATTTGTAATTATAATATTTTTCCATAATATCGTAGTCGGTATACACAAGACCAAATGGGCTGCATTCTTAGAAAAAATGGACTCACACGTGATATTTCACGGCCGTGAATATGCTTAAGTTGTCATATTTTTCCGCGACTATTATAATTATCCATTAAGTTGTCATCATCCAAACTTTCGTTGCATTGGCACGAGGCGTCCTGTCAAAGCACCGCGGCAAAGCCTGCAGGATATATCATGTCATCAAATGCATGCGTGGCGAAGAATGCCTTAGTCGTCATGTCAAAGCATAGCCGCCAAAGCCCGATCGGCACCTCCCTAGCAGCCTACAAAGCCGCATGCATTTGTCGCCTAAGCACAGCAGAGCCGCAGCGAATCCGATGCTCGCGGATTCGTTCTTGCTTCAAGTCTGTCGTTTTATCAATTCAGGCTATTTAACCCCCTCCTGGCTTCCCCAGCATTTGCATCAACCGAACGACTGCTCCAATACAACAAAGAGAACCATCCCCGCAAACCAAACGAGCAGCACCAATGGAGTTTCCCTCGCCCCCAAGGCACAGCGTTGTCCAAACCATCCCCGACGGCACGGAGGTCCCCATGTGCCTATGTGGGGATCCTTGCCGCTTCCGGCAGTCCATAGACAACTCATACACGTACGGTATGAGGTACTGGAGTTGCCGCAACCACGACTACGAGCCAAAGGCGGGGATGCGGCTGCGGCGGAGAAGCCCGGTATGTTCATACTCGCATTTTGTGTTGCATCGAACTCGCATGTGTCTAACACCATGTGATGTGACCAATTGCGGCCTCATTTGCGAGTTCATCCGATTCTACGACGGAACAAACTCTCGAGATGGAAAGGATGCGGAATTGGGAGTACTCGCATCGAAGGGCTATGGTGGAGCAAAGGTGGTGTGAGCAGGATCGAGGAGAAGCGCAAGCGGCCTGGAACAGATGCTTGCATTGAAGGAGGCCGAGCAGCCGCCATGCCGCGGAGAGGGAGGCCGAGCGCGAGAGAAAGCGTGAGAGGGCAGCTAGGGCGAGGCGGCGGAGGCGAAGGATTGCGTAAGGGAAAATATCCACGCCGCTCTCAAGAAATGTACGACAAGGGCCCTTCTTGTTGTTCCTTTCCCTAAGGCATGTTAGGTTTAGTCCCAGGTATATGCCATTGTTGTTTACCATTAAAGCCGTATGTAATTTAAGCCGCCCATCTTTGACCAAAACTACACGAAGTCTCAAAAAATTATTACACAATTATCTGAGTGTACAAAAATTATTACAAATGCATCTGTCGGTACAAAAAAATCTTTGACCAGAAAAAACTAAAAAAATTCGGCGAAATAATGAGACAAAAATAAAAAAAGGTCGTGGCGGGAACCGTGCGGCGTGGCGGGAGCGGTGGGCACTTTTGTAATTTTTTTTGTTGTGTATTTTTGCTATTTTCATTTATATGTTCTATATTTGAGCCTTTTTCCGGTGATAGTAGCCTTTTACGTAGTTGAAATAATTGTCCATTATAGTGAGTAGTGACATTGAAAAGCTCAATGCAGAAATAATGAAACAAAAAACAAGTGTATTTTTATGTAATTTTTTATTTTTGCTATTTTTTATTTATTTTTGTATATTTCTGGAATTTTTAATTTACAAGTTGTATATTTCAGCGTTTTCCACCTCAGGACATAGCCAACCGCTCGAATATGGACGCGAACAACACACGGTAAAGTCTTATACAGTGGTAAAGTCTAACATTCCACCAAATTTAAAGTGATACGCTGGAGTATTTTTTTCGAATTATATCTACAATTCTTTTGCATATTCTTAATAAGCATGATTTTACGAAATTTTACAAAGTTCGTAATCCAAATGATTTTTCGAAAATTCAGACAGTTTATTTTATTCAATTTGCAATTGAACATAAACTAATTTGCATTTATAAAATATCGTCCGTACCAAAAAAACTAAAAAAGGACACGTGTCGGTATGAGGCGATGCCACTGGCCGGCCAGTGTGGGTGGCGGCCAGGGCTGCCGCCAGGGGGTGTGGCGGCCGCCGTGTGGCGTGGCGGCCGCCACGTGGCACGGCGGGAGCAGCCGGTATTTTTGCTATTTTATTTTTTTGTTGTATATTTCTGAAATTTGGATTTATATGTTGTATATTTAGGCATTTTGTGCTCTTTTTCTCACTCCTCTGTGCCGTCAGAGTCTTTTGCCTTCTTGGCGCATTGTTTTCTTCGTCTTGGCTTGGGTGCTGTCTTGCGCGAGTCGAGTGAGGTGAGGCGGCGGCGGCGGCGGAGAAGCTGGAGCGATGGCTCACCACCTGCTGCACGGCACCCTCCACGCCACCATCCTCGAGGCCGACCACCTCACCAACCCCACCCGAGCCACCGGCGGCGGCCCCGAGTTGTTCCGCAAGGTCAGTTATCGCCTATACCCATACTGCCATGGAAACGAAAAAGAAAAGGGGAAATTCTCACTTTCTTGGTGCTCAAAGATCATATCTTTTTCATCACTGGATATTCTCGGTTTCCATGTCGCAAGAAAAGAAGTGATTTTTACAGTCCGGTGTGCAATACTAGCTTCTTCTTGGCTTGTGTTTCGTTAGGATTTAAGGATCTTGTCTGGTTTGCCTGTGTACTCGTGTAGTTTGTGGAGGGGTTCGAGGAGACGATTGGGCTCGGCAAGGGCTCGACGCGGCTGTACGCGACGATAGACCTCGGCCGGGCGCGCGTCGGCCGGACGCGGGTCATCGACAATGACCCGGTGAACCCGCGCTGGTACGAGTCGTTCCACATCTACTGCGCCCACTTCGCCGCCGACGTCGTATTCTCCGTCAAGGCCGCGCAGGCCATCGGCGCCGAGCTCATCGGCCGCGCCTACCTCCCCGTCCCGGATCTGCTCGCCGCCGCCGAGCAAGAAATCGAACGCCGGCTCGACATCCTCGACGCGAGCAAGAAGAAGCTCCCGCACGGGCCCAAGATACTCGTGCGGCTGAAGTACTGCGACGTCACCCGCAACCGCCGCGAGTGGAGCGGGGGCGTCGGCAGCGCGCAGTACCCCGGAGTGCCGTACACCTTCTTCTCGCAGCGGCCCGGGTGCAGGGTCACCTTGTACCAGGACGCGCACACGCCGGATGCGTTCGCGCCCAGGATTCCGCTCGCCGGCGGCGGGCACTACGAACAGGGACGGTGCTGGGAGGACGTGTTCGACGCCATCAACGACGCGCGCCATCTGGTGTACGTCACCGGCTGGTCGGTGTACACCGAGATCACACTGATACGTGACGGTGCACGGCCGCGCCCCGGCGGCGAAGCCACCCTCGGCGAGCTCCTGAAGCGCAAGGCGCGCGAGGGCGTCCGCGTGCTCATGCTAGTGTGGGACGACCGCACCTCAGTCGAGTCCCTCGGCTTGACGTGGGGGTACATGCAGACGCACGACGCCGAAACGAAGGAGTACTTCCGCGGCAGCGGCGTGCACTGCGTCCTCTGCCCCCGGAACCCCGACGCCGGCAGCAGCGCCATCATGGGCGCGCAGATCTCCTTAGTCATCTCTCACCACCAGAAGATCATCGTCGTCGACCACGACATGCCGGTGAGGGGCACCGGCTCCGGCTACCGCCGCATCGTCAGCTTCGTCGGCGGCCTGGACCTCTGCGACGGGCGCTACGACACACAGTTCCACTCCCTCTTCCGAACGCTGGACACGGCGCACCGCAAGGACTTCCACCAGCCCAACCTCGACGGTACGGACATCGGCAAGGGCGGACCGAGGGAGCCATGGCACGACATCCACGCCAAGATCGAAGGCCCCGCTGCGTGGGACGTGCTTTACAACTTCGAGCAGCGGTGGAAGAAGCAAGGTGCTGGCAAGGACCTCCTCGTCGATCTCAAAGCTTTGGCGAACCTGATCATACCGCCATCGCCGGTGATGTTTCCCGAGGACCGGGAGTCGTGGAATGTGCAGGTGTTCCGGTCCATTGACGGTGGTGCGAGCTTCGGCTTTCCTAACACTCCTGAGGCCGCTGCTCAATCCGGCCTTGTCAGCGGCAAGAACAACACCATTGACAGGAGCGTTCAGGACGCCTACATCCACGCGATACGCCGTGCTAAGCACTTCATCTACATTGAGAATCAGTACTTTCTCGGCAGCTCATTCGCGTGGAAAGCTGACGGCATAAGGCCAGAGGACATCGAGGCATTGCATCTGATTCCGAGAGAGCTTTCACTGAAGATTGTGAAGAAGATTGAAGCCGGCGAGCATTTCGCTGTCTACATCGTGCTGCCAATGTGGCCAGAAGGCTATCCTGCAGGTGAATCTGTGCAGGCAATACTGGATTGGCAGAGGAGGACGATGGAGATGATGTACTATGACATTGCCATTGCACTTGAGGTGAAGGGGATCGACGCAAACCCGAAGGATTACCTTACATTCTTCTGCTTAGGGAACAGGGAGGTGAAGAGGAGTGGCGAGTATGAATCTGCAAGTCACCCAAATGTTGGGACAGACTATGCTCGGGCCCAGAAGATGCGGCGGTTCATGATCTATGTTCACTCAAAGATGATGATAGGTATGCTCAAGCGCATTGCTGAATCGAACACTTTAGTCTAGAAACTTCAAGTTCACTCTGATGTTGCACAAAGTTCTAGCAGCCACAAGGGTTTTTTTTCCCCACTTTTAAAAGTTTTTAGGCGTTCACACAACATTTCATGTTTCTAGTGTTCCATTCTTTGAAGTATACTGATAATTACTTGTCTAAATTCCGACACACTCATGTTCATGAAATTATGAGAAGGCTTTTGTAGGGTAGTTCAAATTTGGGTGTCACAAAAGGACATATCTCCAATGTCCATTCTTGCTGTCAGAAACATAGCTGATATATTAACCTCTGTGTCGATCCGTATACTGTCATGACATGTTTCATACTTTCATGTGGTTGAAGTTAAATTCGTCCAACACGTAATCTGCTTGGTTTGTTTCAGTTGATGATGAGTACATCATCGTCGGATCTGCCAACATCAACCAGCGGTCGATGGATGGTGGCAGGGACTCCGAAATCGCCATGGGCGCATACCAACCATGCCACCTGAACACCAAAGACCAAGTTGCAAGAGGTCAGGTCCACGGTTTCAGGATGTCACTCTGGTATGAGCACCTCGGCATGCTGCATGATGATTTCCTGAACCCGGGGAGCCTGGAGTGCGTTCAGAGGGTGAACAAGACGGCTGACAAGTACTGGGACCTCTACGTTAGCGATGAGCTCAACGATGACCTCCCCGGCCACCTGCTCACCTATCCTGTTGCCGTGATGAAGGGCGGTACAGTGACAGAGCTGCCTGGGGCAAAATTCTTTCCTGACTCGCAGGCTCCGGTGCTTGGGGTGAAATCTAATAAACTGATTCCTATTCTCACAACATAGGCCATGAAAATTCTGCGTGCAAAGTTGCAATCTCTGCACTGTATGTGGTTTCAGCAGTGTAAACTATTCTATTGTTGTTAGCTCTAAATTTGGTTTATCAGCTTATCTGAAATATGAATATTTCAGTTGGTCCTAGTCTTTGCATGATGCGTACTTATGGGCTGTTTGGTTGCCTTCTCAGTTCAGCCAGGCTGCATGAGCTCAGCCAGGCTGGTGGGAGTCAGGCTGAGTGGATGCAAGGAGATGTTGTTTGGTTCGTCGTATGAGGTTGGACAGGCTGCACAGAGATGTTGTTTGGTTGGCTGCACTAGAATGAAAGTGTGATAGGCAAATTCAAGAGATGGATGAAATAAATTTTAAAAATACTAGAAAATCAATAATTTCACAAACGAAAATAAAAGGTTTTAAAATATATTCTAGAAAATTAATAAATTAAAAAACTAAAATTTTAATCTTTTGAAATTTATATAGCAAGTCTGGTCTAGTTTTGTTCGAAAAAATATCAGGAACACATACGTGAAATCGGTTCGTTAATCGAAGATGTTAATCAAAAGATATAGCAAAGAGAAGAAAAAAATTAGATAGTAAATGCTGATGTCAGTATGCATGCATGGCTCAGCAGAGCCTGGCTCTGGGGAAACGGTGGATTTTCTCGTTTCCCTGGAGAAGTGTTTTGCGTTGTAGAGTAAAATGAGTTGAATGGAAACATAACCAAACACCCATCTTTTGCATCTGTAGATGCAAATCTCTTTAGATGCAGCCAACCAAACAGAACCTTAGAGTACTGAAGCTTGAAGGTTTAGGAATGCTTTAAATTGATATTTGACTAGTTCATTAGCTGTTTCAGACTTCAGAATTGGACGGCTATTTTAATTACTCTAAATCCTGAGTGTGACACAATCGTGTGAACTATAGTTTGGTTTGACCTCTTGGATTCCAGATAGCTTCTGAAAGGTTCCTGTTAGCTTACACATGGCCAGCCAATGTGCCTGGTTGGTTCACCAGTTCATTTCTGCATGTCCTTTTTCCAATCTTTGAATTGGAGAAGTATGCAGAGCAGACTTGTGGTCTTCCTTGCAGTTTTGCTGCTTCCGGGGTACATGTACGGATGTACCAGCCTGAACGGCTACTTTGTCCTACAGAATTACTGGTACAACTTGGACATTGTTATGCTACAGTCAGACAGTAATAACTAATAGCTGCTACAGTTAAGTACTCCCTCCGGTTTGGTAATACCTGTCGTTTTGGACATAATGATGGTCAAACTTTCGAAACTTTGACTAACAATATATTTTTAAATATTTAAATTGGATACATAAAAATTATATGTGTAGACTTGTCTCGAGAATTACTTTCATAATATTATAATTTTATTGGGTTTTATAAATATATTATAATAAAAATTAACGGTCAAAGTTGTGTTTTGAAGACCGTGTCGATGTCTAAAACAACAGATATTACCAGACTGGAGGGAGTACAATTTACTGAACCACTTTAAAAATGCTGTAGATAGTACTCCCCCGGTCATAAATAGAAGTCAGTTTGGGATGTATGCAGTTAAACTTTTGAATATTTTTTTAAATATTTAGATTGGATGGATGAAAATTATATGTGTGGGTTCGTCTTGAAACGTACATTCATAATATTATTATTTTATTAGATTTTTTAAATATATCACAATAAAAATTAATGGTCAAAGTTAAATTTTGAGGACCGTATCGATATTCAAAATGACTACTGTTTGTGACCTTGGGAGTATTAACTTTCAGCAGAATGCTTTTTCCGGCGAAACCCAGGCCTATACCTGAAAAACTTAAGCAATGTAATCTTCTGGAGATTACATGGAGCATTTCCTATAGTTATAGCTCATGTTCAAAATGGAGGAACATTCTTGTCACTTCCAGCTACCGTTTGTTCTATTAAGTTTGTGCTGGTCTGGTCTTTGGTGGAAGCTCTTGGAAATGGCGATCACTGACAAGTGATCTGCTTTGGACCAGTTGATGCTTTAACCTTTTCTTGCTTTGCGATTCTCGAGACCTTTTCCTTTCTTGTGCATTAAGCCTGCTCCTGTCCAGTTTATTCCCTCGTTCCTTTGCGTCCATCCATTTTTCCTAACATATTAGGCCAAGCACCGGCATGATTGAGATGCCGAGATAAATAAATGAACGGTGCTTCTATACTTTTCCTTTTAATATGAATTGTATAAATCTTAAAATAAGCAAAAGAGTAAGTAATCATTATCTATCATTCATCTATACTTTTAATATTTATGTAACCTTTAGAGAGAAAACATAAAAACACCCCTCTAAATATGTTCACGGCGAAAATTGGCCGAAACACTACAAAGACCATTCAAGGTGGAGCAAGCGGCCATCTGACCAGCTTGTCTGCCTCACAGTGTGTGTGTTGTTTTTCTGTGCACTTGTTTCAACTGTTAGCAGACAATTTTTTTTTCTAATGCCGATGATTGTAGATCAGATGTTGGTCACATCACATTCGCATATATTTTTTCGATATCGACGCTAGTAAATTGTTAATGATATTTTTTTTTCGAATTTTCTGGCCAAGAGCTCTGGCAATCACTATAGAAGAAGAGAACAACAGCCGGACTACAAACGCACACACACTCCACACACGCACACACACCCACGCGCGCCGGGCGAGACCAACGCTCCAACCCGGGCGAGCTGCTCGCTCCCAGGCGCAGCAAGCCAACCGAGCTGCTCGCTCGGCCGCAATTGTTAATGATATTTCGCCGCAAGAAAAAAATGGTAATGATCTTGGTAGTACCTGAGCCTACACTACACCTGGACATGATTCGTGTACCAGCACCACGCGATCACAGCTCATCTTCACAGGCTCGAATGGTGCAGGAGAAGTACGAAAAAACACGAGGTGGTTGGTCGGTCAGGATGCTCGGCATTAAGTGCAGTACCAGAAATCCAACTCTAAAACAAATCTCGTGGATCACACAACCCATCAGTCCCCAATCGCAATCACTCGCTCAATCAGCCACCGTCCCCACCTTGATCAGCATTGATACCACGAGTAGCGTTGAACAATGGGCATCCATAACGTATCACCAGTTCACCACATCAAGTTGGATCGACCGCTGAACCAGCTATGCCAATGGTAGCACAAGAAAAACCTTATGAGACATGGAATGGAGTAATTTTGTGTATCCTCCATCCCACGAAAACTGTCTACGATGAGTTCGATTATTCGGAAATATAATGTTTGTATGTAGATTTAATGAGTATTTTCTACTATATCTTTATCCATTCTCTCTCAATCATACGCATTTATTCATTACCACCCACTCAAAGTATTATTTCTCATCTTCCAAAACAATTAAGAGATGTGTGTATGTTATTTTCTCTCGTATCTTTTTCAATTTCATCATAACCTTAATTCTTGTGCAAAGTCAAAATATATCTTATATTTATAAATAATATAATTTATTAGATCAAAACGAATTAAATATTTATATTGAATTTAATGCATAGTAGAAGAGCGCAAAGTAAAAGGAAACTGCCCCTATTTTCTGACCCCTTTTTTTTTATCAAAGGATCTCCACGTGGATCACACCGTCCGTCGCCCATGACACGGAGCGCGCAACCCATACGATCCAGCCACGCTCCCATACATACGGATTCCCGTATCCCCGTGGGCCTCAAGCCCTCAACCGCACGCGCTTATTCGCCTCCCTTCTTCCCCTTCTCTCCGTCCTTTCTCCGTTCGATTTCCGCAAACCAACCCAACCCACCACCGCCTCCTCTCTCTCCCATTCCGCCTCGCCGCCGGTGCCATGCCCGGCGCGGCGGCCCACGCGGTAGGTCCCCGCGACGCCACCGCCGCCTCCTCCTCTTCCCCCGTGGCCGCGGCGGTGGCGGCGGCGGCGGCGGCGAAAGGGGGCGAGCCGGTAAGGAAGGCGGGGCCCGTGACCATGGAGCACGTGCTACTGGCGCTGCACGAGACGGAGGCGGAGCGGGAGGAGCGGATCCGCGGCATGTTTGGCTTCTTCGACGCGGCGGGGCGGGGGCAGCTCGACTACGCGCAGATCGAGGCCGGGCTCGCCGCTCTGCAGGTCCCTGCCGAGTACAAGTACGCGCGGGAGCTGTTCCGCGCCTGCGACCGCGACCGCGACGGGCGCGTCGGGTACGAGGACTTCCGGCGCTACATGGACGACAAGGAGCTCGAGCTCTACCGCATCTTCCAGGCCATCGACGTCTTGCACAACGGCTGCATCCTCCCCGAGGAGCTCTGGGACGCGCTTGTCAAGGCTGGTATGTATGCCGTAGCCTCGCCTCACCTTTCGCCCGGCCTGCACGACCGCAATCTGATCACCTCGTGCTCGGCTGTCACATGTCGGTCGCAGCGGTCTCCGGATTTTGACGCTTTGTGCGAAATGTGGTTGCGGTAGCATATTACTACTTGTTTGTTGTTGGATGCTTGCGGCAAATTAGTAACCAACCGTTGGAGGTCTTTTGTTTTCCTTCCCTTTTTTGGTTTACTTGGTGATAAGACGGATGTGAGTGTTGTTGTCATGTGTGGAGATGGGAAGGGTTCTCTGCTATGGACTTGATACCAATACATGTTTGGTCCGAGGAAATGAGTGGAGAAAAATAATGAATTCGAATGTGCCAACAAAGCAATGTTTGAGTTAGGCATCAATTTAACCTTTTTTGCTATCTAGATGGATACCCTGGTTAATCTATTTGGGTAGAAAAATTAGACGCTAATGTTGTGAAGAAATTGCTACACTATGATAGCAGGCTCCTTAACAAAAAGGTCACAAAGGCAACATGTTCACTTGGGCCGTTCGTTCCGTAAAACATTTGAGGTGTAGTTACCAAAGAACCATGCACCTGAGTGCCTGACATATATCTGGTGCACAAACACAAATAATTTTAGATTGCTAAAAACGCCTGTAGCCCTATTGAAGTTTTAAAGAAACTTTAGAAAAAAAAAAAGTTGTGCGCTTGATACTTCTAGCTAATATGTACGACAGTATTCTACCAAAAAATTGGACCCTCACAGGTCATCTTTAAATGAAGATCTGCGATGTTCATAGTGTATATAGCACATCCAAGACATTTAACATACAAGTTAATTCTTTACTAAACATTGCCACTGAGAAAGGTTCCACTGCTTGTCTTTGTCGACTCTGACAAGTGACTTCTAATAATTTACTGAATCTTGGGAGTTAGAACTACTTGAGATTGGACCATTGTTTGGTCCATGAACCTTTTGGCTTTGGTTTATTTTCCATTTTTTGATCCTAAACCATGTTGATTGGTGCAATGCAAGTGTCATCAGCTTTTCTAATCCTCTAATATGTCTATCTGCACAAACGTCCATAGCCATCTTGTTTCTCATAATTGCTTGACTGGTATATGCAATGAAAAGTATGAAATACTACAGAAGTTATCTCAATTATTAGCATTTCGTCGTGGTTGTACCATTAAGCCAAACTTTTCTCTCTTTTACTCTTTCTAAACGAGTTGAAATTGGGCATATGACAACAATTGCTACAAATAATAATGATGGGTTGACCATGTATTATATTTCCCACCACTCACAGGACTTTCGTGTTGGAGGTGTTCATCCACCAGATGTAGGCGTTGAAGATCATATAGATCAGATCAATCTGATACTTTGCATGGCACTAAATCATTTCTTATCAAACAGTTCCACATGATCACAAAATGATCCTAAACACAGCTGATGGTGTCATCCGTGTGGCATGCTCTCCTCAATTTGAGTGTATGTTCCTGCATGATAATACAATTTACAATTGGCACGTGTTATTTAGTGTACCACATTCGGGAATTTCAAATTCCTTAAACTAAATCTGCACTGTTGTAATCTGGTTCTCCACCAAATACATGGAAGAAATTTCCTCCATTTTTCTCATGATTAATGTTGGACTTTTTTTTTGTTCTGTAATTAATGTGGTAATTTGTGGGTCTCAGAGAAAACATGCAGCCTCAAATCTTACCAGTTTTTGTTAGACATTAGATTATTACAGGTTCTAAAAACTCGGGACAGTTTAGAGTGTTGACCTGTTATTTATTTGCCTCAATCCTCACCTTATCTAAGGGAGCAATTATACTATTCTTCACTAATTGTCTTAATTAATACCGCATCCAATGTTTCTGTAGCTTAGTGAGGCAGCCCCAAGGCTACATACCCCATACTAAAAGTTGCATAGCATAGGCAACCAAAATTGAGTGCCTCCGTTGAACGTGTGAAGCAACCCCACATGATAAACAACAACCATTAGCTTACTTAAAGGAGGGAGGCTGAGGCAGCTTCCCCAGCCTACCAACTGGGTTCAAACTTTGGGTTTTTCTTAATTCATGAAATATTGTCATGCTAAGTTTCATGCTCCTTTTTTTAACTCTTAGCATGGTGTTTAAGATTTCAATTTAGAGTTAATTGTAAGTTGGCCAATGCATTTCCTAAGTGGAGTTCATGACACTGAACAAAGTTAAGCAATATAATTTAGGTAGGCTTCATACTTATGATCTCTGCTGATATATCAGATTGACATGGGAGCCAATAATGATCAACCAAGTATTTTAACTATACCCTTTTGGGCCAAAGATCTGCGTGAATGACTTTAGAGGACAAATACTTCCCAAAAGGCTGAGAAAATAGGTTGAAGGGGTTGTAATGGTAGCTATAGGTTTTGGGTATTTGATTTGGGAATGTTTGTACATGGAAGATTTAAGCTGATTTTAATTTCCTGCAAGGTTGCAAGTTGCGGAGCAACTCATGTTAGATTGTTATTTCTTCGTTTAGACTCAACTTTATCACAGATTATGGTCCTCCAGTATCACCTAAGTTCAAGGAGTGCTTTCCTGTGGATTTTAAATCTTGTAGGGAACACACATTGATCTAATTCCTGCATTAGCTTCTGTCAAAAAAGAAAAAAAAAAGAATTCTATTTGAACCCCTGTCTAGATTTAGAAAGCAGCCCACATAGTTTGCTTTTTTGACAGTGCTTTGCCTGAAGTCTTAAAATATCTTCTCAATCAAGCCATTTAGAGCTCATCATTTTTGTATCCATAATATATCTTACAAGCAATGTCAGTTTGCTGTTGGCAGGTATAGAGATTGATGATGAGGAGCTTGCACGATTTGTTGAGCATGTGGACAAGGACAACAATGGAATTATCACTTTTGAAGAATGGAGGGACTTTCTTTTGCTTTATCCTAATGAGGCAACCATCGAGAACATTTATCATCACTGGGAAAGAGTCTGCCTTGTAGATATAGGTGAACAGGCTGCTATACCAGAAGGTATAAGTAAGCATGTCAATGCAAGCAAATATCTGATTGCAGGAGGGATTGCTGGTGCAGCATCTCGTACCGCAACTGCACCTCTTGATCGCCTTAAAGTGATTATGCAAGTACAAACAACACGTACTACGGTCATGTATGCAATTAAGGATATATGGGCTCAGGGTGGTCTATTGGGATTTTTTAGAGGGAATGGATTGAATGTTGTAAAAGTTGCTCCAGAAAGTGCAATAAGATTTTATGCCTATGAAATGTTAAAAGAATACACTATGAAGAGCAAAGGAGAAAATAAGAATGAAATTGGTGCTTCTGAACGTCTCGTTGCTGGTGGCTTGGCTGGTGCAGTAGCACAAACAGCAATTTATCCCATAGAGTTAGTAAAGACACGGCTACAGACTTATTCATGCATGGGTGGTAAAGTTCCTAGTCTTGGTACATTGTCGAGGGATATATGGATGCATGAAGGTCCTCGAGCATTCTATAGAGGCCTCGTTCCATCACTGCTTGGTATTGTTCCTTATGCTGGAATTGATCTTGCTGTATACGAGACTTTGAAAGATGTGTCCAAGACATATATACTAAAGGACAGCGGTAAGCTCTCGCTCTGACTTTGTTGGCATTTCTAATCGTTTTTCTTATAAATTGTATGGCTCTTGATTCTTGAATATACTGTGATCATGTAGATCCTGGTCCTCTAGTACAACTTGGCTGCGGGACTGTCTCAGGGGCTTTGGGAGCAACATGTGCTTACCCATTACAGGTCATCAGAACAAGGTAAGAAATGTATATTGTACAGACAGGAACCTTTCTCTCTCTCAACTGTATTTCTAAATATTTGTAGACTGCAAGCTCAACGGGCCAATTCAGAGGCCGCATATAGAGGAATGTCCGATGTGTTCTGGAGAACCCTACAGCATGAGGGTATTTCTGGATTCTACAAAGGAATCCTACCAAATCTCCTTAAAGTAGTGCCTGCTGCAAGTATTACCTATCTAGTTTACGAGGCAATGAAGAAAAACCTCTCTCTTGATTAAATTCTGGAGTTGTTTTGCAAATCAGCCATCATTATTGACATGGCTGATTGTAGAGATAATGACGACACATGAATTTACCAGTTAAATAGCTCCTTTTTTTGAAGTGAAAGATGGTGCCTTCAGGATAGAATTGGAAGCTATAGTGGCATGTTCTCCTAATTTTCATTTGGCAGCAATGAAAGGATAGCTATCAGATCATTGAGGCACCCAATGCTGGCATACTGGTAACACTTCCATCAAATTGTATTACAGCAATTATACTTGATGTATCTTTTTTTGTCTTATAATAGTTCTTCTTTGTGCATACACAAGTACCTTCAAATTTCTGCACATATTTGAGATATGGGAATCACAGTGAAGAATTCATAATATGTTGCGAGCCTTAGATCATTTTTTGGGAACTAGAGATGATGTTTTCTATTAGTAATTTTAAGCTAATAATGAGCAAACAGCAAACTTGCAATGGTGTGCACTTTCTATAATGGTCCTTTGATTATCTGTGTACTGTTACTACTGTATACCTTTTTTTATCGCTATAGAGAGTACTAGAGACTAGAGAATACCGATGGCAGCTAAATGTCACTAATTTGGTGTACAGTTTAATAGTGCTAATATGAATAGCATTAGTCCATAACACTTCGACTTGTAGAAGTGGCATGGATTCGAAAGTTACAAGTGATCGCATACACATATTGTTATCTACCACAATAAGGTTCAAAATCCCGGCGAAATTTCGGCCGTGATTTCGAACCCCCCCCCCCCCCCGAGATCCTAAATCTTGGCTAGACTAGATTAAAAAATTTCAAAAAAGAGTATCTGTGGCGGTTTTTAAGAAAAACCGCAACAGATACTCTTTTTTGAAATATCAGTGATTTTAGGTCGAGATCTCGGTATTTTGGCCGAAATCTCGGAATTCCCGATAAAAAAAAACGGATTTGAAATTTGGTTTTTGGATTTCGTTTGAATTTTGTCCGAAGTTTTGAGATTTCGCCGAAATTTCGGATTTTAGTCACCTCCGAGGAGATATATACCGAAAACGAAATTTGAAACCTTGTACCACAGTTGAATATACCTAGGTCTCATGCATAAGCAAAAAAGAAACACTGAACAGTTAAAGAAGTATTTTTAGTTTATTAGTTAGTTAAGTTGTAGGGTAGCAAATGTGTAGAAAGAAACATGGTACCGGTATGAGATGGTTATTCGAAGGTCAACCTTTCCCGTAGAGAACATGTTTATTATTGAATCAGATCAAGTCTTCATGATAAGGTGCATAAATACAAATGGCCAAATCAGATCGAAATTTGGCCAATATTAGGTTTATTTTTGAATACTTGTGTAGGATTAGCATCTCGAAAAGGTGCAAGACAAAATGCGAAATGCACTGCCTCTGTAAATTAATGAAATTAAGTGTTATTGTCGGCTCTGACTGAAGAAACACTATTGGCCAGAAAACATTACCTAAGTGAGTTTAAACCTGCAGTCCAATTGTGTTCCTCTCAGATATGTGCTGTCTGCATTGTGTCCTTGAAAGGTTATGCTCACATTTTCTTATATGCAATAGTGTGTTATAATGGAAGAGGGAATAGGTAATGTGGAACTTGTTTACAGATGCCTTGATGCTAGTCTTACACTGTGCTATACTTCGAAGAAAGTAGAATAAAGATGAGCCACCAGCTATCTTTTCTTTTGTGTGAACCTTGGGTTTTGATATTCAGTTATCAGGACTAATGAGTCAGTAGTAGTTTAGTAGAAAGTATGTTTAGAGTTCAACAAATCTTAGCTATCACTCAGTGTCCTGTACAATTCTTGCGTCTTACATAACCGATTGGTTGTCTTCCCACAAAAATTAAATAAACAAATAAAAGTTGGCAAGGATACAGCTTGTTTTTCCCAGATGTTAAGTTCTAACAGTATAGTTGGAGCTAAATTCTTCAATTATTTCTACTAAGATACATGAAACATGGTTAGGAGCAGGCATCTAATGGTAACTGCATTGATCTGCCATGATGTCACTCTATTGTTTTGTATTGTATCCATGGGGTAATACTCTTGATGGGATGCTTTTCAGCTTTGTATTACGATTTCATTTTTGTATCACGGTGCATTCTTGCCTCCAAAGCATCTCGTAAGCAATTAGTTAAGTATTCAGCACAGCAGTCACGGTTTCATCTTATCTGTAGGAGAGAATGCATGAGGTTTTTGAAATTTGGCCAATAGCTTAAGTCTGTGCATTATATTTGTTTGGTTTTATATCTACTTTGCCACATGTGGTTTTGCTCACTTTCTCCTATATAAGCTTAGTACCGGAAGTGAATAATATTTTTGTTTGTTCTCTCTGGCTTTAATTGATCTGAACATGATTATGCTTGATTGTTTGACAATACTTGTCATTTCACTTCTAATTGATCTATGTTACCTACTACCTAGTCATTGCTATTGTCAATTAATTGAATCCTATTGTGCTGGTTAAATTATCACGTCATTTCAGCTGATGACTTGCTTGCCGAACTGGACAATCTCTGCAGTTCTTGTAATTTGCAACTCATTTTGTGATACACGTTGTTTGATTTGGATAAATTTTCGTCATTTTAACTCGTGACTTGTTGGCTTCGCTTTCCACGTTTCAGTTAAATGGCATCATCGGCTCCGAGTTTGCTATTTATCACGAATTTCCGAAGGCTTATTTTGCCCCCCAGTCTTGGGGTGAGTTTTGTTAGTCAAACTGTAACACACACACGGAAATTCCCTTCAACTTAATGTACGATTCCTTGTGCTCCTGAACTCGACAGGAGCTGTGACCTTTACTGACCGCAAAATTGCCCTGCAGAAAGGGTGCTGGTTATACATGTATGTATTTCCCTTGGCTGCTTGCCAAAAGTCAACGCCCACTGTATGTAATAATCTGCCTGCATTGCCGATCCCGATATAGCTTTTTAAATGGTTACCCTGTTGCATACATACGTAATTTTGCATCACCAACGCAAACGAACCTGGAGGCTTGAGTAATGTAAAGACAGTACAGTACTCGAAGCTTGTATATCTGCTTAGCAAGAGTCTCCATTGGGGGTGTTCACATGTTAGCCCCGTGTTCTTGTTCCATATGCAAGTTCAGCTCTGGTTGATGAATCAGTACAGGTAGGCTGTTGCGAAAGGGGAGAGCAGCTCTTGCCACATACCACCACTGGACACTGGTTATTCCATGGTTGACGAACTGACTTTGCCAGAAGCATGTTACAGGTTGTGGTGTTGTACATAGGCAGCCTATACTTCTGCAGAACAAAAGGAAATGCTCGTTGTCAGCTGTGCCCGTTGTCTACCTGTCATCAGTGATCACGGGAGACATGATGCTGTGGATTTCACTGTCAGAGACTCAAAGCAGCCATGTGTTTTGTATGATGCTTTATAAAAGAAGCTTCGTGCGAAGATAAGACTAGGGTTGTAGGAAACAAAGGACAGTTTAATGGTTGATGTTTCGCAATCTCTAGGGTTGTCATGGTCTTCTAGAAGCTCTCATAGGCGAAAGGTTCGTCCCATGAAAGCAGTGATAACGAAGGGAACTGAAAGGGGCAGCCCAGGTGAGGGTTGGAACTTGGAACGAGCTGGAAACCGTTGTGAAGTTTCGTTTTTTGTGGGTGTGCGATGCATTTGGTGCTGGCTGATGCTGCCCTTGCACTCTCCGTCCTACAGCGGTTACGCCACTATCCACGTGGATTTATTCTTTGTTTCCTTTTTTTTGAATTAAAATGTATTTGTTTCTTGACTAGCTGCGGTCAAGGTCTCGTGATTATGTTATGTTGGACGGAGACGATGAAAGCAGCAATGGGCGATATATGTTGAACTGGTAGGTACTGGGTAGTTGGTTAGTTTGACCGGTGTGGCATCTGGTTTATCTGTTTAGGGTGTGTTTAGTCTATGGGATGAGGTTGAATGGGATGGGATGGTTTTATATCATTTGGTTTTATTATTTTGGGTGAATAAGATGGTTCAATAGGGAATATTTTTTAAATTTGTATCACTTGATTCAGGGTGTGATGGTTTTATTTAAGCAACCAAAAGCATGGATGATTTTTTTTTGTTGAACCATCTCATATATGTATCATTTGGTACAGGCAATCAAACGCACCAAGATCCCGTTTGGAACGAATTAATTTTCTACCACTACTGCAGAAATTGAACTTTTTGATGTTAAATCTTGGTGTTTCAAGCAGGACTTCAATGTTAGCGGGCGCAAGTCGCATATGACCGGATTGTTTGTTGATGTTATTTGGATTTGATCTGTCAGCGACTTCCCAGGTACGCGCTATGACCGCCTCTCCCTACTCGTAGAGAGAGAAATGCAATGTATTTTTTAGCTTTTGGTCTACTCAGAGAGCGAGAATAAAACACAAGGGCAATATAGACAATTTACCTACTATTTAGCGGGACCGTTGACCGCGACCAACATTGCCTCCAAATGTAGGCTGCCACCAGGGATTCAAATTTCGAACCGAAATCTCGGCCGAGATTTCGGATTTCGGATTCCTCTAAGATTCAAAATCCAAGCTGGATAAAAAAATTTTAAAAAAAATAAATTTCGAATATCACGGTGATTTTGACCGAAATCTTGTGATTTTTTTTGCCGGATTTTAAATTTTTTTGCATTGGATTTAGGGTCAAGATCATCCACAAAAAAATTCAAAAAATTTTGACATGTTTTTGACCATTTTTTGGTCTGTTCAATTTGTCGGTTAGAACTATCCGGATTTTTTAAAATTTTTCAAGATTGATCATCATCTGAAAATTTTATGGAAATATTATGGATGTATTAGGAACATTCACAAAAAATTTCAAAAATTTGTAAAGTGATTTGTACTATTTTTCATTGAAGTGAATTTTGTCGTTCGTCTTTAGTAGCACTATTTAAATTTTTTAAAATTCCGAAAGCTTGATCATTATTTAAAAATTTTATGAGAATATTATGAATATGTTAGGACCATTTACAAAAAAATTTAGAAGTTTTTAATGTGGTTTGCACCATTTTCCATTCAGTTGAAATTTGGTGGTCAACACTTTTATCAGGACAATGGCACTGTTAGATTTTTTAAAAATTTCTCATGCTTGATTATCATCTGAAAATTTTATGGAAACATTAGTAATATGTCAAGACCAGCCATAAAAAGTTTCAAAAAAAATTGACGAGTTTTGGATCATTTTTGGGTCGGTTCAATGTGGACCGAGATCTCGGATTTCCCGGTTGAAAAAAAAAACGGATTTGAAATTTGGTTTTTGTAATTCGTCCGGATTTTATCCAAAATTTATGAATCTTGCCGAAATTTCGAATTTCGAGCACCTTCGAGATTTCACTCAAAACGAGATTTGGAACCTTGGCTGCCACATCGGGCAACTTGACATTTCTATGCCGGACAGACCTTGTGTTTTGCCGTGACAGCATGGAAGAACTGGTACATACGTGAAGCACACTTGCGTACAACCATTTAGATCATACTACTATACTAGTTACATGCCCGTGCGTTGCTATGAAAAACAAAATTGATAACGAAAAATAAAGATTAAAAAAAAAAATTTCACAAGATCAAACATCTATCTTTAACGCTTCGTTTCTTGCGAAAGCTGGCTAATTAAAGCAACGCTTCGTTTCTTGCGTAGGGCAATTAAGCATGGCAATTAGGTAGGGCAATTAAGCGGCAATTAATGACGTGGGAAGAACGGACCACTGCCACCAAGTGCTGCTTTAGAATAGTACTCCATAGATTAGGGTACAACCATTTAGATCAGATTATGATGTTTTTGGTTGCTTGTATTAAATGGTATATGTATAAGATAATTTTAAAAAAAAGATTATTCATGTGTTTGGTTGTTTAAATGGAATTATCCCATCCTAGATCAAATGATACAAATTTAAGAAATATTTTCTATAAATACTAAAGCACTCAAAATAATATAACTAAACAGTATAAAATTAGCCCATTCTATTTAATCTCATCCTATCAACCAAACATATCTTAAATGTGTTAGACCATCTCCAACCGTGTCCCTTCCCATCTCCATTTCCCTTCGCGAAGGGATTCCCATTCCCTTCAGCATTCCCTTCGTGAAGGGATTCTCTCTCCCATTCCCTCTAGCAAGGGATTCTCTTTCCTTTTCCTATACAATTTCCTTTAAAGGGAATCTGTTGAAGATGAGGACAAATAAAGGGAATGAGAATGAGGAAAGGGAACAAGAAAGATAATAAAATGAAGGGAATATGGTTGGAGATGGTCTTAGGCCATTCAGGCAGGTGCAGAACTAGTTAACGTGCTTATAACTATTTAGATGTACGATCTTCGACTATACCGGAAGTCGTTCTTCTTTTCGTACCACATCTATTATATACTAGGCGCTAGTCAGGTCCACAACTACGCGACTTGATATTATGAAGCTTATCCAGGTCCATGATGAGATTGCTCCGGTACGACATATCTTGGCAAGGGGACCTTATGCACAAGAGGTGCATAGTAACTATCTCCAGCAATTTCCCTTCATTCCATTCCCTTCCCTATTCCCTTCCCCACTTTCATTCCCTTTATTTCCTATCATCTCCAACAGCATCCCCTCGAAGGGATTTCTCTCTGGGATTGGAGAGAGAATCCCTTTCTATAGGGATTCACTGTACAAATCCCTTCTGAAGGGAATCGTGAAGGGAATCCACTGGAGCACTTGGGATCTGTTCGCGAAGGGATTTGGAGGGGACGGGAAGCCACTGGAGATAGTATTTGTAGGGTGCAATTGGTTCTGATTTAATCAGATATTATTTTTTATATCTTAAATAATAATTTTTTATCGGGTACGAGTATGACGTGGATAATATTAGTCACAAATTCGAAGCTAATACGGAGCGAAATTGATACAATATCGAATATTTTTTATCGGATATCACGCGAAAATAGATACTGCATATAGCACATATATAACAATGAGTAATCAATCGTATGGGTTCAATATACAACATGATTATCGCAATTTAATGAGTCAATTTATCAGGTAGTCCATTAAAGTTGCAAAGTATCAAATATTCCTTTATATTTTGTAAAAGAATTCCAGGTATTCACGTAGGCAAGTGAAAGCATATTCTTGCATATCAAGCTCTGATGGAGGTCGACACCAGCTAGCGGGATGGCGGATGTGACGGCAGTAGGAGGGTGGAGCTATTTGGCTAGGTGTAATTGAAGCTGTTAGAATGTGTGATGTAAATATTCTAATAGAGTTATCCATAATTATTCGAGAATATAATTGGAATATCTCGATCTAACGGATATTGATCTCTCAAATCTGATGCCGAATCAATAGCTATCTGATATAACCAATCAAATTCGATCCGAATAGATCCGATGGATCGACACCTATCCGATCCACCCCTACCCATTCGCAACGTAGGAACTGGGTACACTTGACGAACAACACTGGTTCAATCTTCATGAAAGGAGCACATGGGTCTATTCTCAGTAATCTGGGTCGTTCGATACATATCGCATGGCCAAAAAGAATTGAGATGACGTGACTACACTAGAGAAGAAAGAATTAACACTAAAATTATAGTTAGTGGGAGCTGATTGTACTGATATAATATAGGATAAGTTAGAAAATTTGCCATGTTATTTGCAGAAGAGATTTATGGGACTATTGTATTGAAAGTCCAACCATAATACGGTCACGCTTGAAGCGGCGGCAGTGCAAGAATCCAGGTGTCGTTTGACTCTAGTAGAACTTGGGTTTAGAGATAGACCAAGCCGGCTAAGCTTGTACAGTTGTAGTAGTATCTTTTACTAGTTGTCTAGCTTCACTTTCTCGAACCAAGGTTCAAAATCTCATCGAGATTTTAAAATTTTCGGTCCCTCTAGATTTCAAATCTCAGCGGAATAGTTTTTCTTAATTTTTTTTTTCAATTTGCTACACTAAATTCGGTGAATTTCGGCAAAATTTCACTGAGATTTCGGTTTTTTGACATTTTTTCACGGTTTTTTGGACTGGATCCTCTTCGCCTCCCAAGCCCCCGCCTCATTCGCGTTCGCGTCCTCGTCCCCATCCGCTCGGCTTCCCATCCTCATCGCCCCCGCCTGCCTCGTCCTTGTCCCCATCTCGTCCCCATCCTCGTCCTCTTCGCCTCCGACGCCCCCGCCTCATTCGTGTTCGCATCCTCGTCCCCATCCACTCGGCTTCCCATCCTCATCGCCCCCGCCTGCCTCATCCTTGTCCCCATCTCGTCCCCATCCTCGTCCTCTTCGCCTCCCACGCCCCCGCCTCATCCTCGTCCCTATCCACTCGGCTTCGGTTGCTACGCCTATGTCGTCGCACTCATCTGCACTCGCGCCTTTGCCTCGTCACCCTCCAGCTTCTCCACTATCGCCCTCCGACCCGTCGCGCCTTCACAGGTACCCCGCTCGCGCTCGCACATGCTTGCCGCGTCGCCGCTGACCTGGTGCGAGCGCAAAATCACCGAAATTTTGGTGATTTCGACTGGAATTTCGGTTAGAGTTCCTAAAAAATGTTGGAGCTAATCTTGTATAACAGAATAGGTGTCCGAGTTGAGTTCAGAGTTCAATCCGAGTAGAATAATAAGTCTGTTACCGAGTTGTTTTTTGAGGTGCTGCTTTATAAGCAGAGTTGAGGTAGCTTGTAATAACATAGCAAGGCAATAGAGAATAAGCGAGTCACAGCGATCAAAAGGGCTTGCGTGTTGTGCTGCTGTGCAAGTATAAATTGCCTCTTGTATTGCTTGCTCCTGATGTTCTAGTCGCATACGTGCACTCATCAAGTTGTGTCGGCGAGACCGAGGTGGCCGATCGAGACTGAGTCTGCTAAGCGTGCCATGCGACAAGACGCCATCTGATTGTGCGATCTGATCCTACATTTGGTATCAGAGCCCAAGGTTTGTGATGGCAGGGAGGGCAAGGTCGTTGTCTCCGTCGTCGTCGAAGCGTGTTGCTAGTGGCCTAGAGGAGGCGGCCAACATCAATATTCGTATGACCAGCGGCAACGAGCAGGTGGCTTGTAGTAGGCCAATGGTACGAGACGAGAAGGAGGGAAGCGTCACGCTTCAATATCCATTGTTGACTAGTAGCAACTATGCTGCATGGTTAATGAAGATGCAAGTCTATATGGATGCCCAAGGAGTGTGGGATGCCATTGAAGATGACAACGTCGACATGTGCCAAGATAAGAAGGCACTCGCGGCCATCTATCATGGTGTGAGCGAGGAGACTCTTCTTGCTCTCAACGGCAAGAGAACGGCCAAGGAGGCATGGGTGACTCTTAAGTCTATGTACGTTGGAGTTGAGCACGTGACTAGGGCCAAGCTCCAAACCGCCAAGAAAGAATTTGATAAACTTCATATGCGTGAAGGGGAGTCAATTGATGCATTCGCTATAAGGGTCACCCTTGCTCTCAGCAAGATGCGAACGTTGGGAGAGAGGGTTGAAGACTCTGTTGTGGTGGATAAGGTGCTTCGGGTTTTGACGCCAAAGTTTTTGCCGATCGTCTACACCTTGGAGAATCTTGAGGATTTGGATGTGATGTCAGTCGAATAGATGTTCGGGCGGCTGAAGGTGTTCGAGGAGCGGCACGTGGTTAGAGGTGGAAGGCGAGAACCTGTTGCTCACTCGAGCCCAATGGGAGTCCAGGGCCAAGGACAGGGAAGGTGGCTCCAGCTTTAGCAAGAAGAAGAGTACCTTTGACAAAGCGAAGGTGCGCTGTTACAACTGCCAAGAGTATGGGCATTTCGCTAGGGAGTGCCACGAGCAGAAGAAAGCAGTGAAGGCTGAGGCATTACTTGCTACAGCAAATGCGAATAACAAGATAGTATTGATTTGAAGCTCGGTGGGAAGGTGCTCAAATAAAGTTTTTGTGTCTTAGTGAGTCAGCATATACATGCACGTAAGAAGAGTTCGTGCATGATGCATGTGTGGTGGATGAGCGTTCTTGTAGGTGTGTCCAAGTTCTCTCTTGCAGGTAAGCTCTAATGTGAGTCTGGGTCGCCGTCAAGTAGCGTCAACGGTGAAAAGACAATTGGAGCTACGTCAAAAGGTCATGATTGCCGGCGAGGTGCGTCACCGGTGGTATGGCTAGCAAGAAGAAGGGGGGAACTCCTTGAAGAAGCGTTCATCGTTTGTGTCAAATAAAAGTTGAGCAAATCGTAGTTGTGATCGATTGCCTCAATAAGTTAAAATTAGGTGTTACAAGATTAGGGGGATGAATGTTGGAGCTAATCTTGTATAATGGAATAGGTGTCCGAGTTAAGTTCAGAGTTCAATCCGAGCAGAATAATAAGTCTGTTACCGAGTTGTTTTTTGAGGTGCTGCTTTATAAGCAGAGTTGAGGTAGCTTGTAATAACAGAGCAAGCAATAGAGAATAAGCAAGTCACAGCGATCAAAAGGGCTTGCGTGTTGTGACGCTATGCAAGTATAAATTGCCTCCTGCATTGCTTGCTCCTGATGTTCTAGTCGCATACGTGCGCTCATCAAGTTGTGTCGGCGAGACCGAGGTGGCCGATCGAGACTGAGTCTGCTAAGCGTGCCATGCGACAAGACGCCATCTGATTGTGCGATCCGATCCTACAAAAAATACTGAATTTAAATTTTGGATGTTGAATTTTGGCTAGATTTCAACCTAATTTTTGTACTGAAACCCCACGGAATATATATAAAAAGAATGTTGTTCTTTGATATCATCTTTCTAATACAAGTTGTACGAATCTTAAAATACAAAAGTGTAAATAATTATCCTCTACACTTTATTTATATTATAATATTTATATAACTTCTAAATAATAATACATAGAAGGTGGAAAATCTTCATCTTGCGTGTACGTATCCAACGCTAGCAGACTCAGTCAGCCACACGACCTCCAGCAAGAACACCCAAATGGCACACCCTAAGGCCTCAGCCTCACCACAACGGCGACTAGCGTCCCAACTCCCAACGCCTATGTGTTTGGTTATCTGGATGAGGTTGGATAGTATATGGTTATCTAGGCTGGATGGGATAGAGTCATCCAGGTAGTTGTTTGGTTGGGTGGATAGGGATGAACCAATTTTCTTTTTGTTTGATTGGATGGATAAGGATAATTGAATGAAGATGGGTGGGCTAGTTGTAATCAAGGTTTCGAATTTTGGTTTGAAATTTTTGGACAAAATTTGATCGCAATTTAAAATTTTCAAATAAAATTTGACTGAAATTTGAATTTTCGGACACCAAAAATTGAATTTTTGGACAAATTTTGGCAAAAAAATTGTATTTTTGAACAAAATTTGACCACATTTGACTGAAATTTGAATTTGACCGAATGCACCTTTTCATGCAACACACTAGAGTCCATCTGGTCCTTTTTGTTTATGACTCTATCTTAGCGTCTTAAGGGAATATTCTAAAAAACTGGATAACCATATCTCATCTATCTATTCATTCAAACAATTGGATGACTCTAAGTCTATGAATAACTATATTTTATTCATCCTCGTCCACCCAAGACCACCTAGAAGAAGCGGAAGGACAAAGCGCGTGAGTGCGTGACTGCAGAAGCGAAGGCGTGGGAGGGAGACGATCCAAGCAGGACTGCAGGAGGCCTTGTCGGTTGCTTTGCTCTTCCGTTCTTTCCCATCTGCACGAACATGGCCGACGCAGTCAGCGGTCGGCCATGTTCTCCAATCGGGGACGCCTTTGTGTTGTGAATCTCGGAATGGATAAGCACAAGGACGCCTGGGAGTATTACAATGGCGGATGCTACGTGCACCGCTCCTTTCTGGCAGCACGCTTCTTTGGTGATTGGCCTGAAATGGGGCGAATTTTTGTTTGTTATAAGATAGACGCAGCATAATTTATATAAATCACACTCACACATTATATATGTGTATATAACTTTTTCCTTCGATGGTTGTGCAGGAAATGAGCTTTTGCAACGATAGGTTAAGAGATTCTAAATTTCAAAGATAAAATTTATAAAATACTAAACTAGCCTATTTTTTTAGAATTTTAGATGAATTTAAAAAGAAAAACGGAACCAAACATAGTTCAAATGGGAGAAAACGGGCTCCCGAAAGATTTAAAAAAAGAAAAAGAATTTAAACTTTTGAAATTTCTTTTCTAAATTAAATTTCCAAACTTTCAGAGATAAAATTAATATATCAAAAATTAAATTTTTTTAAAAAATTTTCTATATTTTCCCCTTGAACTCTCTCTCTATCTCTCTCTCTGAAAAAGAATAACATTTTTTCTTTTGCACTCTCGGGTTGTACGCAAGCCGGTCAAATGGCCATGGCACATGAGGGGGAGACCGGGAGCGGCCGGTCGGCCAGCCGACGACGACGGGGCTAGTGCCGACTGGCGAAGAGAGGACCGGGTGGCGGCGCATGGACGAAAAAATGGGAACCAGCCAAAAAAATAAATTTTGAATGTTTGCAAAATTCGGTGAAACGAAGGCAAAGGAGCTCTCGAGAGGAGGCAAGATAGAACGAGTGAAGGTTTGTGCATCCGGTGTTCCTTTTTATAGTGCGAACGGAGGCCCGCCCGAAGAGCGAGAATCGAAGGTGGATTTCATGGCGCTTGCAAAAAGGAAAGAATGTGATTCTTGCTCGGCTGTGGGGGGGAATTCGGATATTATTTTTCACGGATTTTTGGTGCTCAATCGGAGGAGTTATTGAAGCTTCTTTAGGCATCAATGGAGGGAAGAGAGGAGTGCATCTTCTCTGGACATGGCGGGAGGTAAGGGATGGATCTGACAAATGGGGTCCGGTCCCACTTGTCATTTTTCCTTTTTTCGAATTAAATTGGACCGAGAAGAAAAACATTTGGAATAAAATAGTAAATTTCTTTAAAAATCTTGAAAAAATTCTATAAAATATTATGGAATATTTGTAACCTAATAAAATTGGTTTCAGAATTTTTCAAGTTTTTATTTTTTTGCAGAAATTCTTTTAATAAATCTGAAAATTGTAAAAAAAAAACTTTATAAAATCCATAAAAATCAGAAAAATTCTAAATAATAATTAAACAAAAAATATGCAAAATTTTAAGGTGTTACATAATTGGAATCATCTATTATTTATTATTATCATATATGGTTTTTTATGAAATAATCGTCTATGATGTGTAACTATTATAGACGATTTTTTGTGAATAACCATTCGTAACGTGTAGTCATTACTGACTTTTTTCACAAACAATCCCAAACCCGTTTCTGCTAACTGGTTTTAACCATCGGTGAGTTGGTGCAAGTCCTGTTGCAATTAACCGTAGCTATATAAACCACTAGGCCCCTACGTCATTCTAGGAATCTAGGACACTCCTACTTGATTCGCTTTCACTCACAGCTAATCTTCCATTAGTTATGCATATTAGGTTAATAAGCGCAGGGCACGTCGCACGTGTGAACGAAAAATGAATTTGTGTTTTTTTTTAAGAAAAAATGGGCCGAGATGTACTTTTCAAATTTTCGAAAGGTCTTTCGGAATGCTATTTTTGAACAAAATGGAAAAATGGATCGGGATGAAAAAATAGACTAAGAAAAGTTTTTTTGGGCGAAATGGTCTAGCACGAAAAAATGTACCAAGGTGTATTTTTCAAATTTTCAGACGCATTTTTCAAATTTTTGTATGGTCTTTTCATTTTTTTTGCAAGGAAAAATGGGCGGGACGGAAAAATGCACTAAGACGTACTCACCAGATTTTCAGAGGTTTTTCTTTGCGTTTTTTCAGAGAAAAAATGGACCGATATGCATTTTCTTATTTTTTTGAGCGCCATTTTTTAATAAAATAAGGTTTTCTTGAGAAAAAATAGATCAGGACGAAAAAATGAACTAAGACGCATCTCAGAAATTTTAGGAGGAAAAGTATTTTTGGGGGGAGAAATGGGCTGGGCCGAAAAAATAGATAAAGACGTAGTTTTCAATTTTTTGGTTTTGTTCGCGTTTTTATTGGGAAAAATGGATCGGGATGGCAAAACACACTAAGACGTATTTACCAGATTTTTAGAGGGCTTTTTTTAGTTTTTTCGGAGAAAAAAACAGATCGAGAGGCTTTTTCTTATTTTTGGAGGGCTTTTCGGAGCGCCATTTTGTGGGGGGGGGACTTTTTTTTGGGGAAAAATAGTTCGAGACGAAAAAATGCACTAAGACGCATCTTCGAAATTTTTGGAGAGTCGACCACAATGGAAAAATGGATCAAGATGTATTTTTCAAATTTTTGGAGGGACTTTTCAAGTTTTTTGGGGGAAAAAATGGGCCAGGACGGGAAAAAATACTAAGAAAAAGTTTTTTTGAGGGAAAAATGGATTGAAACGAAAAAATAGGCCAAGAAGTATTGTTCATTTTTTTGGTTTTTTCACGTTTTTATGGTGAAAAATGGACCCGGACAAAAAAATGAGCCAAATGAATTTTTTTTTTAATTTTCAAAGGGTCTTTTAGCGAATTTTCGGTTGGCTGTTGCGCCAAAGGAGTTTTTTTTTTGAAAAAAATAAGACCTATACGCGATTTTAAAAATTTGTTGAGATTCTCTGTGAAAAAAAACATCCACGAGGCCGGAATTGGGTGTCGACACGTGGCACGTGCGGGCGGCCAGCGTGAGCCCGTCACGTGTTGGGCGGAAATTACGGTGCGCGCGCCCGTGCGGAGTCGAACACAGGCCGGCTGAGCACAAAGGGGGCATGGCTATCACTGCGCCACGAGGGCCGCTCGGGTGAGAGGAGGCCAAGCGAGTTCCTTTTATGCTCATGTTTGGAGCAAAGCAATCTCAGCCGTTGAAGGATGCGATCGGACAGCTAAGAAGCGCGCGTCGACGTGGACGCTATGAGGAAGCTCAAACCCCCGGATCTTAATAAAGTATATGGGGCTGTTTGGTTTGAAGCCAAAATTGCCAAGTTCAACCTTGCCAAGAATTAGCTAGCCAAAAATTTGGTGCTCAAATTGGTGGCCAAAGTTTGGCCAACTATTAACAAGAAAATGAACTAGAAAAATTTGGCATGGCAATGAAGAAAAGAATCTAGCCAAAGTTTGGTTGCAAACCAAATGCTTGCCAAATTTAGTCAACACTATCAATATTTGGCATGGCAAGTATTGGCAAGCATTAGTAACAAACCAAACAGTCCCTATATATATTTCCGGCAACGAACCGGATAAGACGCCTTATTGCCTTGGAATATGCATGAGGATTCCACGATTTTATGCCGTCAGATACGGTAGGATGACGGGTGGATCCAAACTGCCAAACGTGCGCTTCCGGGTGGTGGGAGGTGGTGATGTTGCCCGACAGTGTTGCTTGCCATTCGGATCAAACTTTATACTGCACTAACCCTTGAGACAATTGTTTTTACAAAAATAATCTTCGTAGCAGTAAAATAAAAAAAAATAGGCCCCTGTCAAGCCATCACGCTGCTGCAACGCCTTATTTTGCGTCCCCACGCCAGAGCAATTTCGCCGCTATGAAGGTTATTTTTATAAAAATAATTGTTTAGATGGCTAGTACAGTACAAATTTCAAAATCTGTTTCGTCCTGCGAAGTTTAGGTTTATTCGCGAAGTCTTTATTATCCTCGTACCGTCAAAAAAAATTATTTTTTTTAAATTTTTAATACTTTTGTCATTTAATTTTTTTTATATCTCAGTACTAGTTTAATGAATATTTTAATATATTTCATGAATAATAAAAAGTGAGCTCGACAGTAATATTTGGATTCATTGCTTGTGAAATTCCTTAATTCGAAATGGGCTCTTAATAGGAATGCGCATCCTTCGCCTTTACTCGGTAGCGGCACGGCCTCGTGCACTGTCCGGTCGGGAATTGACACCACGCGAACAAATCTGTTAGACAACCTCGCTATCGAATAGTCCGGGGTTGCCTAATAGATCTCAAGTGGAGAATAGACAGGGAGAAAGAGGCCGATATGAGTGAGAAACGCAGTGCTTTGTCTCAATGTATCTTTGTGTCTGATGGGGTGACACTGCCCTATATATGGCGGTTACTGGCTTGAGATAAGGAAAGTCAGTCCGGATATCTGATAAGATCAGGTTTCCTAACACTTTGGACTCTTATCATGAGATCATATGCCTCATTAAAACTCCATAAAACCCAGTGGAAAAATAATTGGAGAAAGAGTACATAGCACACGCTTGTGTTGCCGGAGTTGCATCAAAAACCTTATGTAAGAAAACTTCAATGAAAAACTTACTTGGGAAAAGATACAATCCACCCAAACTTCAATGTTAATCTTTAAGATTTACGTTGGGTACTCAAACTTCATGGTTGAGATTTATGTAGGAGTATGTGAAAAATCTCCACTGAAATCGACACTTCTCTAAGCCTCATCATCCCGATTCCTCTAATACATCTTTCAAAGGAAGATCTGGGGAGTGACTTAGTGAATAAATGCCGAGATTTTCACAATGACTTAGTATCAAAGTATCTTTATCTCGTTCATCTTATGCATTTCATGAGCATAAAAGAACTTGGGGAGTTGATATGCTTTGTAAGGTTACTTCTTCACATATCCCATTTGTACTTGTGCAACATTGCATTATCTTCATAGATAATAGTGGGGTTTGTTCCATGTTCCGGACCACATGACTTGGATGTGGTGAACCATTCTTAAAGCCATGCACATTCCCGAGAGGCTTCATACAATGCAATGATTTACGAGTGGTTAGTCGGCGTCGAGACAAGAGTACTGCTAGACGACTTCCAAGAAATTGGATTCCACCGCGAAAGGAAAACATACCGCTTGACTTGCGTTATGGGTCCGATAGGTACCGGCATCAGCGTAGCCAACTAAATTCAATTCATTGTTTCTTACGTAAAACAATGCCGAGGTCTTTGCTTTCTTGAAGGTAACGGAAGATGTCCTTCACCCACTTTCCAATGCCTTTTGGTGGGTTACGCCTTATCAGCGCTAGCAAATTCACGACGCAATGTCAGGCCCTAGTGCTATTCAAGGTACATGAGCGCTCCAATTGCACTCAAGTATGGGAATTCCGGCTCCCAGGACTTCCTCCCCCTCTTCTTTAGGCCTGCACGGGTCTAGATGCGCTTGGAGTGACCTTGAGCCATTGGGGTCTTTGCGGGGTATGCCTTTTCAAAGCCAAATCTCTCAACACTTTCTCGCGTGTAGGATGCTTGGTGTACCAAGATTCCGCCTTGGACATGTTCAATTTGCAAGCCTAAGCGAGAACTTGGTTTTACCCAAGTCTTTCATTTCAAACTCAGATTTCAAGTATGTGCATGCTTCTTCAATTTCCTCATAGTCCCAATGATGTTCAAGTCATCTACATAGACGGAGATTATACAAAATCCATTAGTGGATGCGTTGTATAAATACACATGGACAATCTTATTAGTGTAGCCTTTCTTGCAGAGAAAGTCACTCAAACGATTGTACCCACATTCTTCTATTGTTTTTAGCCCATCAGTTGATTTCTCCAATTTCACCTTTGTATAGGTTTCATTTGCTCTGTCTTGGTTCGGGATAGGATACCTTACGGTATTTTCATATAAATCTCCGAATCCAAGTTTCCATACAAATATCTGTGACAACATCCATTAGCTTCATTCTCAACTTCAAGTTGACTACCATTGAGATTAAGTATCTAAAGGTAATTCCACTCCATGGGGAGAATAGGTTTCTTCATAATCAACCCTAGGACGTTGAGTAGAGCCTTGAACAACAAGCCTTGCAATGGTTGTTGCTCTTTTCATAGATTCTCCTATTATTACAAAATTTATGGCCATTTCGTCATGGTGTAGCTTCATGCACTTCTACTTGCTCTTCATTGCTATTTCCCATTCAGGAGCAAGTTCCTTTAGTTTTTCTCCGTAATGTGTGCGCACACATTATTGCAGTTTCTTCCAATTGAAGATTCAAATGCTGAATTGCCTTTTCGACATGAGCTTCTTTCCGGTGCGCTGTCTCAAGCGGCTCCCCTTCTTGCTAGGGCATTTTTGTGATTGGCTATGGTAAGTCCTCTTGCCCATTTTTCCCAGACGTCTCGGGTACTTTGGGTTTGAGAAGCCGATTTCTGTTCTTTTCTTTGAGGCCTCGAACGGGATGAGGATACCTTCGCTTTCTTTGGTATTTCCACCCTCTCGGTGCATTTCTTGTGGTACATGCGACTTAACCACGCTCTTGAGATCACAAAAATGATCAGGCGGTTCATTTGCTAAATTCTGCAAATCAATTATCTTACGGACTTCTTGATTTGCTTCATTAGTGCGAGGTCATGCGGGGATCGAGTGGAATGCCATATTATTTCGGCATTTTTCATCCAATGGTTGATTCTCTCCCCTAAATGACGAAGCGGTCCTAAATCGAAAGATCTGATCGAATCAGGTGTATGCAAGTCTCGATCATGGGTTCCAAATACCGATTATGGATGCACTCATAACCAGCGTATATCGGACTTGCGGAGTAGGCCCATTGCGTCATTGTGGGAGTGGTATAGGTACATATACCATACATTCAATTCTTGAGTTGACCCGATGCACTAGTTTGCATGGTTGAATGGATGTTGTAGGCCGATTGTCTATAATTGATGAGTCTTTCTTGCATCTGAATTGCGTGTCCCCAACAATTGTTGGACAAGTTACAACTTCTGCAAGAGCTGATCGGCAATAAACTTAATCCTCTTTATGAGTGCTTGACTAGTCCATTTTGCGTATGGACATGCTGCTGAGTGCTCAATAGTTATTCGATTCTTTGTGCAATAATCATCAAATGCCTTGAAGTAAATTTGTTGGCATTGTCCATTCGAATGGACTTCACGCCGATGATCGTGAAAAACATTCTTAATTACGATGATCCCGAGAGATCGGCTTTGCGAATGCATGATTCCTTGTTGACTGACAAACATGTATGCGACCATTTCCGAGAAGCATCAATGAGCACCATAAGGATCAGCAGGCCCTAACAATGGTGAATCGGTCCGCAAAATATCCCCTCGGATGCGTTCGGGAATGCGAGGATTTCATGTTGCACTTTCATAACAGAGGTCTAGTTATTACTTTCCGTGGCACATGCATGGCACACAAATCTTCGTGATTCGAGAAATTCTTAACATTAATGCCATGACCTTGTGAGTTGTTAACTATATTTCTCATCAATCTAAGACCAGGATGACCTAATCTACAATGCCATAAAGCAAATAATTTGAGCTTCTAAAGGCGGTCTTCAAAGAAGTATACACTCGTGTGCATTGATTTTAAGTGTAGTACAACCAGATTCATATGAGGGACATTTTTCTAGTACCATCTTTCCATATTAGCGTGCTTCCACAATGCACAAGTGTTCTTTGCCATTTTCTTCATTGGTTTCTCGTGAAACCCATTGGCGGATATCCTTGAAACTTAAGAGAGTGCGAGTTGATTCAGGTACAAGAGGGCTTCTTCAATTACCAAAGTTGTACCCATTGGCAATATAATTGTAGCTCTTCCGAGCCTATTATATCGTGTCGCTTCTGCGATTGTCGTAATCCTTCAGGCGTTCTTCGTGATCGTGCGGAAGTATTTGACTCTCTTAAGATAGTATTTGTTGTGCCACTATCAACAATGCATATTTCCTCCATTGGGTGCTACACGATTTCTAGATGAAAAGAAATATAATTCTAATCGTGATGATGGCAAAGTAATTCCAAACATTGCTTGCAAGTAAAGAATCTTGGAATAAAGAATAAATAACAATTCTTATTCATGAGAAAGTAAAAGTATGCTCTTGAGGCTTACAATTATTAACTAATCAACCACAATCTAAAAGAAAGTGCTAACAATGTTATTCATGCACTAAGCGGAATACGTAAAGTATGCATTCATTGCCTTCTATGTCATCCATGAAGTGTTTTCTTCATTTGAGGCTTGGTCGCATCATTGATGTCTAGAGTAAGGCTGCGAGATGAAGCATGCGGGTGTCAACTTCTATGACATCATCATTGCCTACTTCGGCAAAATGTGCCTCTGCCATTGCATTTCCTTTGGCCTTCTTCTTGGCACGATATGCATTGATCACTTCTGATTCGGCATATTTTTGACCAATACCCCAAGTGCAGCATTTGAAGCACGTTTGGTTTCTTTGTCCATACGGCTTGCCTGCGGCTTTTCCTTGTCATCCTTCTTCTTTTGGGCTATGGACTTTCCTTTGGCCTGATGTTTCTCTTTTCCACCCTTCTTGACCCACTTCATGGGCGGGCTTTTTCACCTTATAGTGTTGGCATTGATTTACGGTACAATGCTCCTTCCAGGTCAGTGGGGCGATCAAGTTCTTTAGGAGAGCCGTCTTGTGACTCACTTAACTTGCATAACATCAATCGATTAAGCTATACTCCTTGTATGCGTCTGACGATAGCTGCGGGCACTCACGGATAGCATTGGGGTGAAAAGTGGAAAGAGTTTTCTCAATCTTCTCCTCCTCAGTGATCTTCTTGCCACATAGGAGAGATTAGTACAAGTCGTGCAAAGGCGGTGTACTAAACTGTCTTATTTTGTAGTCCGCAAACCTCAGGCCTTGACAATCTTTGTGCTTGGGGCAAGATTGTGTATTTGAGCTTCTCAACCGCACGGAGTGCGATCCATAGCTCAATTGCACTTTCTTGACCATGTATTCATTTTTCAGGTGGGTGAGAGATGGTGCACTGAGGAAGTGCAATGCTTGATCGTTACCTTTCAGGGGTGGTCTGCGTCCTTCGAGGACCCTAAGCCGAGATGGCACTCGGGCTTCTTGGCAGAAATCGATCTTCACATCGGATGCCCAAGTGAGGTAGTTTTGGCCGTCTGGGCCAATTACCGCAAACTCCACGATTCACAATGCCGGACATATTGCATTTTACAAGATTCCAACATTAGATTACTGCGTGTAATCTAATAAAGTGTGATTGCATAATTCATAAAATCGGAAAGTAAACTCTCATGAATTTCGAATTTTTCTTAGTATTTGGCAATTTTACATTAATTATACTGACAAATTTTCGGGAAGATCACTTGATAGAAAATAAATTTCAATATGAATTAAACATGGCATAAGTCTAATTACAACTTATATAATTCTTGTTGGCTAGGAGCGAAAGCAATTAATGAATATCTCTGTCAATTTGACTCTTGGCGAGTCAACGCCACAGGGCTCACATGAGGAGGGAGCACTTCAGTTTAAGTGCCAATTAAAGAACCAAGCCTCATGTGTGTTTTCCTAGACACCAATTGTCTCATATCTGTTTATTCATTACCAAAATCAAATCCCAACCACTCATGTTCTCATTTTATGCCATATGAAATATTACGGAATTTTCCTAGCACTTTTCATAATATCGCTAATATCAAGCAATTTTCATAATTCTTGTACAACGAAAATTTTAATTTCAGCAAATATCAACATGACATAATTCATAAATTCAAAATAAACAATAATTGCATAATTCATAAAATACGGGAAATAAATTCCAGGATTTGATATTCTAAACAAGGCAATTATTGCAAAATGCGTGCAAATATTCATAAATACAGAAAATAAGGCTAAGTACAAATTAAAACAGAGCCATTAAATTTTCTGGAATTTTCTAGCTATTTTCATATTTTTCTTGGAATTTTCGATTTTTGAATTTTCTAATCAATTTTAAATTTCTAATGCAATTTGAAAAGGAAATTAGTAAAAGGAATAAAGGAAGGGAGGGCAAAGGTAATTTCCTGCCTCCACAATGCCCGACGATTTTCCAAAACCCGAAACCAAGCCTCTAGAATCGGGACTTGTGTCCACCGAGAGGCAAAGTACTTCATCTAAGCGGATTGAAGCTTAGCTCTACGGACTTCAAGTCGATTTGATTTCATGTCTTGACCGATTGGATGGGGTGCCCTTCGTCTTTGGCGTCGGTGGCGATCTTGGGCATGTGGGATCGGGCGGCGGTAACGCCATTCTTCTGCCGGACTTCATCTGTGGCTGGTGCTCGTCTGGCCGAGCGGAAACGATCGGCGCGGCGTTGGCTCGGTGGCTGTGGCCAGTGGGGCGGCCGGTGTGCCAATGGCCGTGATCTGCGGTTGAACCGAACAGGTAAGCGACATCGGTGGCCGCTCTGTCATTGGTAGGGCCGGAGGCGATGAGCGGCGGCGATCTGTGATCCCGGTCGGCTTGGCCCGTGTCGGTCGGTGGCTTCGTGCCATAGGCAACGCTATATACTGTATCTCTGTTTTCAATAACTTCATGCGTAGGCGGTGCGTCGTTTGCGTTCGTGCGTAGAGGCCTGTGAGGTCGGTAGGTGGTGGCGACCATGGCTTCGAGCCGCGTCGAACCAAGTGGCGTCTTCATTGTCGTTAGCGGTAACTTCAAGCGCGTGCAATGAAGGTAAGCTTCAATTAGCCGATAATGGATCCAATCTACTAGATGCAATCAGAAAAATCTAGCAGATTCAATCTAAAATTGCTAATAGATTGTTAGATTGATTTGAACCGTCGTATTAAAAATTCATAGTAGATCGACTACAACTCATGTATTCGATTCAATACCTTTGCTTGATTTTGATCGCCAATTTAAGTCCGATCGCGTAATACATGTTTGGCTATCGCGTAGGATAAGTCGCGTAGGACTTTTTCTTTCGGCAATCAGTGGATGCCGGCTTGATGGCGAGTTGATTGCAGATCGGATCGGGCGATCAATCGCCGGTAGTAGGCGTTATCGTCGTCGATGATCCTTCGCTTCTTGTCTTTTCTCTCCTTTCAATCTTTCTCAGGTGAGAGCTTCGTCTTTGATAACGTGTTAGACAACCTGCCATCGAATAGTCAGGGGTTGCTAATAGATCTCAAGTGGAGAATGAGCGAGGAGAAAGAGAGACACAATATGAGGAGAAACGAGTCTGCTTTATTATTCTTGTGTCTGATGGGACAACGTGACCTCTGCCTCCTATATATAGCGGTTCTGCTTAGAGATAAGGAAGAGTCCATATCGGATACGAATCCGGTTTCCTAACAAAATCAACAGAGAGATTGAGGACTTTGGAACTTCTCGTTAAAAAAATAATAATCTAGTCCGCTTGATCCGAACTATCATGTGCTCGATCCAACGGCTAGGCACGTTACTGCGCTTCGCTTCCATTCAATAGCTAGCTAATCTCGGGAACGAACGATCAACAAGCTAGCACTGCAAAAGAGATGGATATAGTTAACTACTTAGTGGTCTCTTCGGAGACATCTAAATTTTTTTTATTATAGGTATACATTTTATATGTCTAAATTTATAATGTTGTGCAATGTTTTTGTAATATTATAAATCCAACATATGTATTTTAAATTTGCTAAAAGTACAATACAAATAGTTTTAAGATCTTAAAAATCTTAAACCACTAAAATCGAAACTATTTCAATCAACAAATTTAATCCATTAAAGATGTGATTTTGTAGCACTTTTAAATTTTTAAGCTGCTGAAGCATCGGATAGTGGCGTGCATTTCATTCCTCCATTGGCTCCATACGTGTAACTCCCGTTATTGCGCGAATTCTACCGATGACAAGCTACCATGTGCCAACGGCAGAGCAAAATGATGTTGCCTGCAGAAACAGGGGCAACACCAACATGGAAGCAACGAGTCCTCGGTGTACTAGGCCCACACTGCACAATTTTTTCATCTTTGGTTCTTTTCTAATTTTAAATACTAGCAGACAATATGTATCACCTACCACGACAGGTCATCAGCGCCGCAGCGGTTCCATCCACTGCGGCAAGTCGCCAATACCTCAGTTGCTCCGTCCACCACAACCACTCCCCAACAAGCGCGGCAGGTAGTGGTCCTACTTTCCTGCCAAGCTTAGACACTGTGGGTATCCCTAGGGGTGGACATTTTAAAACCGAAAAACCAAACCGAACCGATTTAACCGAATATTTTGGTTTTTTTTTTAGTTTTTAATTAGGTTTTTTATTTTGATGCTATTCGGTTTTTGGTTATCGGTTCGGTTTTTAACTTCTGTACACCGAATAACCCGAAGAACCGAACTTTTATTTCACTAGCACACCCTTGGCAGTCGATCCCTCCCGACTCCCATGATTTCCACCCCGTCGCAGCGACATCCCCAATCTCCTCCCCTTCCTTCCCCTCCCTCCGATACCTCCTATTCACACGCGCATTAGTGGCAGCAATCGAGCCCAACTGCCTCCTATGCCCTCCGTGAGTCGACTCGAGGAGGGAGGATGTCGAGGAGGGATGTGCCGACAATGCCCCCGAGCCTTCGCCGTCCGCCCCTGAGCAATCGCCATCCGTGCCCCAAGGCCCAAGCCGTCGCCGTACTCCCCCCATCCCCTGAACCGTCGCCGATAGCCATCGCCGTCCACCATCCCCGAGCTTCCAATGTTTTGCCCTCGACTAGGTCGCCTTGGTTGTGCTCATCCAGGTTTGAGGTGAGCTTCCCTTCCCCTGATCCCTCCTTCTCCCCTCCCACCCATTCCCTTCCCCGCGTCTCGTCATGGTCCATCTCGGACTCTCAGTGGAGCTGGAGCTTGGAGCCACCACATTTTGGAGATCCGGATCTCCCTCTCTCTTAACTTGGATGGACGGACCCAACAGCTAAGCTGGTCGGCTAGGTGCATAGATCGGCTCATCACGCCCTAGATCCAAGTCCGGATTACTTTGGTTGTGATTAGTGGTTTACCAGTAGGCGATGCATGCCATGTTTGATGCTGACTAATCTCTATAATTGATTTGGATGGGAAGTAGTAAAATCTTAAATCTGTAGATTTGGATGGGAAGTCGTAAAATCTGTAGATTTGGATTCCTGGTTTTCTTTCATTCCTTGATTTTGTGATACAAGGGTTGTTGTTTGGTTCAAATTTGTCTTTAACGATATGTATTCATATTGCCCATAAGATTATATCAAGGAAGAAGCGAAATAATGGCAATTTCGGGAACCAAATTGATTTGGGTTTCTTGTATGTGTTGTATGCATAGATTTTTTGATTTGGAATGCCTAATGCCTGCTGCATTGCTGCATCCTCTAATTCGGTAAAAGAATTAATATCCCGTCTTGCCGAGCTTGGTACCAAGGTAGCTTGTCTATCGTGAACCGCTGCGGCAGGTTGCCAATACCTCAATAGCTCTGTCCAGCGCGTCCACTCCCCGACAAGCGCGTCAGGTAGTGGTCCTACCTTCCTGCCGAGCCTAGACATTGTGCTATCCTGTCCGCCGAGCTTGGTACCAAGGTAGCTTGCCTAACGTAATGGGTGCGGTACGAGCGATCTACCGTGGTAGGGGAGCGTGGTAAATGATATGCATCCACTACTGATGCTTTTACTGTTCATAAAGAGATTAGATTTATAATTTTATTGAGATAAGAGCCAAAGACGATAAAAGAAAAGGTGAGAATGTGGACCACATGAGCCAAAGCGTCGGAAGCAACTTGCAAGTACAAGCGCACGGGAGAATTGTTGACTGTGCTGGCAGTGGCAAGTAGTCACTTGTCCTTGCTTCTTGGCCTCAAGTAATCCAAGGAATTTGATCTAGAAAAATAAGTCCAGTTAATCTCGGTCACCATACATTCGGATGAAAAGGAGAAAAAGAAGAAATCTTTTGTTGATATATGATTGGGTGTCCATCTTGTCTAATTTCACGCCAATGGCTGGCATGTCCCAATACCAATAGCTGTTGGTGCCGTGCCGGATAATACCAGCAATAGGATTTACTGGTGTCGCAGCTCGCTGTAGTGAAAAAGACCGGAGGGAAATGTATGTACAAAATAGACTTTCTCCCCGCCGACTGACCACCGGTTGAAGCAAATTAGCCAGTAAAACCCTCGAGTACAAACACCGTATAATTTTCGATAAAATGATAGCTAATTAGCTCTTCGACCTTTTTTCTTACAAGTACTGTAAAGTAAGAACTACGAAATGACCATTATGCCCCTGCAGCAATGATTTTAGCCCAAACAAATCTTTCCAAGCAACCTTTGCTGCTTGATAAAACTACTAAACAAACTTGACCACCTCAACCCAACGGCAGGTCAGGCCTTAATAAATAGCAGCGTCGTGCCACCAGGCTTTACAGTTTACACTACTACGTCAGCTCAGCTCAACGACCCAACCCAACTACCTCCCACAGTAGTCGTCGTCGCCGCTTTGCTCGGTTGCTCCCTCCTCTCTCGCCGCCGGTCGCCGCCTCCTCTGCCGAGCTGCCAGGGCCTTCAATCTCCGCGCTGCGTCATGTCGTCGTCGGCGGGCTCCGCGCTGGGCGGCTCCCACGCCGGCCTCGCCCTCGCCGCCACAGCCATGGCGCTCTCCGGCACCCTCGTCCTCTTCTCCCTCTGCCGCGCCAAGCCGCACCAGCACCACCTGGTCTCCTCCGACGGCGGCGGCGCCCCCGACGCCGCCGCCACTCCTCCGTCTCCTGCTCGCCTCCGGCCCTGCCTCTCCTCCTCCGGTGAGCACAGCGCGGCTATGGTCGTTCTTGGCTGTCTCGTCACGTCCGACCGTGCAGCTCTTGGTTGCTGATTCTTGCGTTTCCGCGTGCAGAGAAGCGGAAGCGGGAGAAGACGCGGCCCGGGAGCAAGAAGCGGGTGCGCTTCGCGGACGACGTCGTCGACAATGGCGCCGCCCGCCCTGCGCCGGAGGAGACCGGGCCGTCCTGCAGGGGCCACGCCGCGGCGACGCTCAGGATGATGCCGGCGAACCGGGAGGCGCTGTACCGCGGCATGCTCCGCGGGCGCTCCATGCTCAGGGTCGCCTGCTCCTACTAGCGCTAGCTGCTAGCTAGCTAGCTAACCACCACCCAATCCGCCATTAATCCTTAATCCCCGCCTTAATCTGTAGCTTGTCTTTGCTTTTCTTGTTTATTAACGCCGCCGCTAATTGGGAGGTTTTGTAATTAGTGAGCATCCGATCCCGTACGCGCGCCGTCGTGCGCGAGCGATCTGCAGTGTGGTGCGCGTTGTTGTTCTACTTGTTATACATGCCCATTCCGATTTCTGAGTGAGTAGTCAATTAATCGAACAATGGATTCTGGCATTGTTCCAAGTTCCAACTGATCTAGGAAGTTCGATACTTCGATCTTGTTCTTCCTCTGTGAGTTTCTTTTCTTCTCCTTTTATGACTTTCGTTTCCTCTCTTGGTGAGCAGTTTCTTGGCAATGGATTTTCCTCCCTCCCCAATTTGTGTGCAGTGCTGCGCAGGATAGCTGGATTTGGACACGGATCAGGTGCAATTGCTACCGTGATTGCAACTCAAGCGGTCTTCACAGGTGTGAGCCTCAATCGAGCAAATTCATTTGCTACGATACTTTTGCTGTAGTACTTTCTGATGGATCCGAACCATCGTTTTATGATCCAATGATCCACACATAACTGTCCAATGATCTATACATAACTGTTTAAGTTACGATTATAATAAGAAGAGCGTGAAATCCCTGTCCATCATATCAGCAGTTGTGGTCGTGCGTTGCTGTCCTGATCGAAACAACAGCGGAAAATACAGCCTTTTTTCGTCTCTTCATTCAGTGAAACAGCCATAAATACGACCCACTACCGGCTTCCATTTTTCCATTAGATTCTCCTTTTCTTGCTTTAGTACCTGGCGCCAGAGGAGAGCGAGAGATACCGGCGCTCTGGATTAGTAGTGGATGTGAAAGCTCGGTGACTCCCCGAGCCGAGCGGCGCCCAACGGCGGGCGGATGGATGGATGGATAAAAAGGCGGGCTGCGCCTCGCACGGCATGCGGCCCGTGACTGGGACGGCCGCGGCCACGGAGAACCCTCCTCGGCATGTGTGTCAGCCACTTGTCGTCTGACCACCTGCCACTGACAACTGACTGCTTATGTGGCAATGGAAGGTGATACTTGCTCGACTAGAAATACAGCGTGTATCTTCCCTCTTATACAGGCTAAGGAGACGTTAGAAATGACTAAACTACTCCTAATTATTATCCTTAAGTACTAAGTACTATATTTGATATATGTATATATGAAATACAAATTAAAACCGATTAAACAATGCATTTTTTTTTTGGCAGTGGAACGTGAAATACACTTTGTATTTGTGGATAAAACTATTCACACCGTATACTTGTGGGTTGAAGGAGTACTTGCTACTGTAAATGTCTTTTCTTAACTGTCCTGGTGTTTTGCCCTTGCAGGGTGGATGAACGCTTCGCGATCGCCTACGAAGAATACTTGCAAGTTTTGGATCCGTCTGAAGCGCAATAGTTATGCAGTTTGTTTTTTAATAAGATATTTTTGCTCACTACCTAGGTTGCAATCAAGGATTCAATTTTCGTTTTCGGACTCCATCTCGGGCCTGGCCGAAATCCGAAATTTCGACGAGATTCGAAAATTTCGGACAAAATCCGGACGAAATTCAAAAACCAAAATTCAAATCCGGTTTTTTTTTTAACCGAAATCGAAATTTCGGTAAAAATGGCGAAATTTCGTCAAAACCGAAATCTCGTGAAATTTTTAGGGTTTTCCAACTTTCAAATTTTTAGGGTTTTTTCAACTTCGCGGAAATTATGATCTACCGACTGTTCCACATGGGAAATGACGTGAAGAACCCAATCCGGTCAAAATCCGGTCAAATCCGGTCAATTACGGTCAAATCCGGTCGACTTTTATACAAATTTCGGTCCGTTTAACCGAAATTTCGGTCCAAATCACCGAAATTTCGGCGAGATTTTAATGTACTGTAGCACTTCAAAAAAAATTTAGGGTTTTTTCATTTCGCCGGGATTATGAAACTCGGAGGGGTCCGAAATCCGAAATCTCGCCGAAATTTCGCCGAATTTCGGCGAGATTTTGAACCCTGGTTGCAATAGGGGTTGTTGTGTGTCTCTTCACGTCGCGGCTCGACATCTAGGGAGTTTCACTGAGCAAGATTTGGACCTTCGACCTAGAGAAAAATGTTCCAAGCGAGGCAGGCATCAGATTCGTATGGAGGGTGCCTCGTAGCGACGTATGCGATGTGCCATCAGATTTTTTAGCAAACCAACAAAGGGTCGACGACAGGTAATGCCGCCGGAAGTGAGTTCCAAGGCCGACGATAGCATATATCGACTTACAGAGAGAATTTTACTAGCTGCAAATTACTGCTCTAAGGTTCATGGTAAAAAGAAGAAGTGTTTTGCTGATTGGGTCTGTCTTCCCGTCGACCAGTACGGGGTTTATATAGCCTATACTACGACTCCTAAATGCGGCCGACTCAATCTTCGTTTCTTCTTCAAACTCCTCTTCGTATCAACCTGTTTGCACCGAAATTTGACATAAATGTAACTGTCGGCTCAAATGTAAAAATGAAAGTCTGATACGATTAGGGTTAGTAATACACCGTAATCGACAAGGACTCAGGTGCTGAAACGAAAAGGAATTATATCGAGGCCGATATGGACTCGATTGCCGGATCCACGCGGGACTCGGATCGGCTGAAGCATATAAAATGGGGCAGACCAGAAGGCGTCAGGACCATCAACCAACCAATCAACACAACACTATTTACTATTTCCTTTTTCTTCTAGTTTTTCGTAGCAATCTTTCCTCTGTAAGTCATCGAGATCAATAAAAGTTGCGCATCGCCGATTTGTTGCTCTCGTTGACTTGTTTTCAGGTTCGATCTGCTTTGCTTGTTGCACATTGCCTCTCAAAGTCAATCCACCTTTACCTCGGATTAGCCCTGATCGGCTAGTCTAGTTACCCCCCTTATCGGCTCAAAGCCGATTGGTGTTAAGCCGATAACTTTGATTATCGGCTGGTTGTACTTACGATCATTACCTTGTCAATTTCAGGTCAAATTGACTGACACACTTTCAAACCCGGTGTTTGCCTTGTGTGTTCGAAGCTAAGAACCCTGCGTCACATTTTTGGCGCGAACACAACCCAACTTGGTCTCCGAGAAAATTCCTTTCTATCCGCATCTTAATCTCGTCATCTCCGTCTCTACCTCTTCATCGTATTTTCCTTCCAATCAAGGAACCTTTCCGTATCAGTCGATCCTTCCTTTCTCAATCTCTCTAAAATCGGCTTTTCTTTCCTATCGGTTACTTCATAGCCGATTTTAGCGCCTCTGGAATCATCTGAGTTGACTTGGTCGTCTTGACTTTCCCCTAATTACTATACTAAGGTCATGTTTGGATCCCTAGACTAAGGCCATGTTTGGATGGACTAAAACTAATTGTTAGCTGGCTAATGGCTAGAGCTAATTGTTAGCCAGCTAATAATTAGTCCATCTAAAATTAGTCCAAAGCTGTTTGGATACATGACTAATGGTTGGACTAATTTCTTAGAAAAGTCATTTCTGCCCCTCATAATGGGTGAGAAAATGAGGATAAGGCCAGCGCGAGGGTATTTCAGACTTTTCCCAGCGTGTTACATGCTATTAGCCCAAATTAGCTCATCCCCACCAACTAATGGACTAATTGTTAGCTAAGGGGTTGGCTAAAAATTAGCCCACATATTAGTCTTCCTGTTTGGATAGACTAGGACTAATTTTTAGCTAGCTAACAATTAGTCCAGGGATCCAAACATGGCCTAATTGTTAGCTGGTTAAAAATTAGTCCTAGTCTATCCAAACAGGAAGACTAATAGGTGGGCTAATTTTTATCCAACCCCTCAGCTAATAATTAGTCCATTAGCTGGTGGAGGGAGCTAATTTGGGCTAATAGTAGGTAACACGCTGAAAAAAGTCTGAAATACTCTCGGCGTGGCCTTATCCTCACTTCCTCACCCGTGCATCCACTACCCAGTCCGTTATGCGGGGCAAACATGACTTTTCTAAAAAATTAACCCAACCATTAGCCATGTATCCAAACAGCCCTAGGCTAATTTTAGATAGGTTAATTATTAGCTGGCTAACAATTAGCTTTAGCCCATCCAAATATGGCCTAACGTGATCGACTATTTTGCTTGCTAAAACTTGACAGCAACGAGTTAACTAACACCGTAAAATTATGAGAAATTTTACGGTGTATTATACTGGTAATATATAATATTTAGTAGAGATTAAATCTAGCTATTGATTTATTAAAAGTATTTTTACTATTATACTATCGGAGGAAGTGTAAATGAGAACTAGCTAATCCGATATATTGGGTCGAAAAGAATGAATGATCCATAATGAACTTAGTGTATCGGAAAAGAGCTCAAAATTATATAAGCTTCACTAAGCTAGCTTGTCCTGTAAACAGTGGCTATATATGCACCACTCCATGGTCCATGAATAGTTGCCGGTCGGCTGATTATTCGTTCCAGATTCGGTCCCCTCCCACTGCACGCTCGTGTATAAGAGTTGATCAACGACCTCGGTCCCCTCCCATGCTCGTGCCATGTTGATCAATCAATCGCACAATCTTTGTATTGCTCGACGACCTATCATGTTCTGTGAACAAGATTCTCTATCCAGTCTTACTATTGTTGTAGATAAACTAAATAAATCAATGACCAAATGCATATTCTGTGCTGTCATGTGGATCAGGGGCACAAGATTTGCAAACACTACAGCTCCAAGGAATCATGAACGAGCTGTCATGTGAGCCATCCAAGAAGAACTTGATTAGTCGAAGGTAAGTAGGTAACCTTTGCAGGTTGGGATAGGGTTTTTGGACAGAGCGGTGAGGGGCCCTGATGGCGTTATGTTTTCGTCCAACTCCCAAACCTATAATCAGATCAGGCCAAGCAGCAAAACATCGATGACCTTATCTCCTGCACCTTTTTGCAGCGTGTCAGGATTCAGATCCTTGCCTTCTCTTTTATCTGGAGTACTGCAGTCTAGTAACGTCTTGTTTTGCATGATTGCACTCATCTAAAACGGCATCTTGTCTTCAAGGACACAGTCAATAGTGGAGAAAACGAACCTCTCACCGTGTGTGATCTGATTGGAATAAACAGAAAGTTTGAGTAAATCGTGGGGAATTTGTCGGGCGAAAAGCTTGCATGGCTAACATGATTTGTTCTACGACGACAGGCAGGCTTTGTATAGAATATCTTCGAATCCATTCTACTACTCTCTAGATCATGCCGTGAATGATCGCCTCTCTCTCTCTCTCTCTCTCTGGTTTCTTCTGCTTTCTGAATATTGGTTGATTTCGTGCTTCTTTCTCCCCAATTTTGTCGGTTTTGCTACCTCGTCAGCTCAGAGAGGTTGGTTCCCTGGAGTGCTCCAGTGCCTTCTCAACATGCTTACGCTCGCTACAATATTTGTATGGAGAATACTAAAAGAAAAAAGGATAACCAAAATGGGAAAAGTCGTATGGATGGGTCATGGGTGGCGAAAGGTTGTCGTCACCTTCATGTGTATTGAAATAGAGATCAGACCAGTACGTGTTCACCACACGAAATAGGTCATTGTTTTTTTGTTTCGCTGAATGAGCGGTTCAGAATGAATCTCCTCCTGGAAAATAGCGAATTATTCTCCATCCTGGCCATTCCCATTTCCAACCTTGCTGACCTTCATCTAGAAATCTACTACGCAAATTTAATTCCCGAGAAAAAAAAAACGACCTAACGTTTGGACTTGAAATTCATGTTCTAGCGTAAGACTATCTTCAGCAATTTCCCTTCATTCTATTCATTTCCCTATTCCTTTCCCCATATTCATTCCCTTTATTTCCTACCATCTCCAACAGCTTCCCCTCAAGAGAATTTGCGAAGGGATTGGAGAGAGAACCCCTTTCTATACAGATTCTCTCTTCAAATCCCGTCCAATAGAAATCCGCTGGAGCACCTGGGATCTGTTCGTGAAGGGAAGCTGCGGGAGATAGTCTAAAACACGGCATGGAATTCTGGGCCAGAATGGAAGCACAAATGCATGGCCTGGTCAAAGCACTTCGTTTTCTCATCAAAGCAAACTATTTCTTCCCCAGACATGAGATCTCGCAGAGACCAAAACAAACAGCGTTTCAGAATACTCTCCCTCTCGATCCCAAATAAATTATGTAATTAATCATCTATTATGCTGGTTTTGGGCGTAAAAGTCCAGGGAAAAAAATAGTTGTCAGAAGTGGGATTTGAACCCACGCCCTCGTTAGAGGACCAGAACTTGAGTCTGGCGCCTTAGACCACTCGGCCATCCTGACGCTGTTGCCGAGTTTCCGTCGAGCGGATAAAAATTAGATATCTCGATCCGTTAAGTCCGTTAGGCCACCAAACGCTACTAGCACACGTAGATTTTCGAGTATCTGAGTGCCGAGCCATAACGATGCCTTCCGCTGCTGCTGAGCGATCACTGTAGCAGCCCCTTCGATTTTTTCCCTTGCAAAACTAGCCCTCATATGAGATAATTTATAAAAAATACCCTCTGATCCTTATCTACCGTATTCAGGTAATACGAAAGCAATCATCCACGATTTGGTAGCACGGAAGCAAAAGTTCCCACACACATACACAACATGTGGAAGCAAAAGCACCAGCACAACGGCCAGCACGTGCGGGCCACGCGGCGGCAAGCGAGCGCTGCACAGGCGTGGGGGGCGGCTCGGGTGGGCGCGAGCGCAACAACGGGGTGCAGCGCTTGGGTAGCGCGGAAAGTCCTTTCCGTCCTACTCGGGCACGATAAATGTAGGTATGGGGGCTATTTTTCTAAATTATTTTACAAGGAAGATAGTTTTGCGAGAAAAAAAAATATATAGTGATTGTTTTGCTACTAATTGAGTAGGCTACAATGATTGTTTTACTGGTAAAGTGCTAATGCTAATAGTATCTCGTTTCCCAGCAGCACCGAGCCTAGCTCGGTTAGTTGAGGCTTAGTTAGAGAACCCAGCTACTGCATTCGTGCGTAGGGTTTGCAAAGCAGCGGCGCAGTGTGTGTATGTGTGTTAGATGTGTGTGCGTATTTGGATGTCTATTTGTAGTTTGACTACTGGTTCTTTATAATTAAATATAATTAAATGAAATGCTAGGTATGTTGCCATTTTTTTTAAAAAATAGTAGTACCTCGTTTCATCTTTATGGGGCGCAGACTAGCATAGGAAGAGGCGCCAATGCGCAAGGGAGAATGCATCTGTCGGTTGCCGACGGCATTGCACCGTACATCGCGCGCGGCGATCCAGCCGCCGAACGCTGCTGCTCTCGTCGTGTGCTGGCGCCGAGACGGTGGTCGGGAACGTGAATGTACGTGCCGGCCGTTGCCAGATGGCGGGAGCGCAAGGTTTTGCCGGCACAGGCCAAAGTGGGCACCACCGGCAAAACCGCGACGTCCGACGGGCCATACGCCGCCGTGTGCGACGGGGGAGTGGAGTGGCGGTGTTGCCGTAACCTACCCATGGTGTCGCTTTGATCATCTCTCGGTCTTGCTTTTGCTTTCTCGGTCGGGTTTCCGGGGGAAATGAAAGCGAGATGATTGAGCTGGTCACCTGTTACGGCTTTAACAGACGAGCAGTGTTTCTATGTTTTTTCTTGTAGTACAAGTTGTATAAATCTTGAAGCAAGCGAAGAGATAAGTAATCACCATCTACCTTTTATTCATGTTTTAATAGTTGTGCAACTTTTAAAAAGAAGAGCGTAGAACCACTTCTGCAGACAGAATCAAACAAGGAGCACAAAAGCGATCTTACCAGGACAATCTCACATCATGAGCACTGATTACCCGGATAACCCACTCCACCGCCAAAAACCAAACCAATCACCCCGCGGCCGGGACAGTTGGCAAATGGTGGCAGGTAGACTGGTCGATCATCTCTGGCCCATCCAAAAGGCCTCGTCTTCTTTCCGCCCAACTCCATTACAATACGGCAGGAGTTCTACTGTAAAGACTACAATTTAAGTAGTCTCTATAGATAAGGATCATCCGATTAAGACATCAGATGGTTTGGATTGACTAAAAACGAAATAAACAATATTTTACTATAGTAAAAAATCACCACGGTATTTTTAGCCGATTTAGACTATCTATAATCCTTTTAGATCAGGTGGTCATACGGGGATTGCTTAAGTTGCAGTCACCGTATAACTGCATGAGATCCTGATGGATAACCTCCATCGATTCAGTTTTATTACGGGCGTTTTCGAATCTCAATAGAATGGCCTTTGTTTGTCTGGTGTTTTCAGTAGTACTAGCAGCAATTAGCAAGGTGGGGTCCACTAAATGACTCCCAAAGGGCGAGCCCGGTCTGTTTATAAGACTATCTCTAGCAGCTTTCTTTCAGCTTCCAAATCTCTTCAGGAACAGATCCCAAATGCTCCAGCGGATTCCCTTCGCGATTTACTTCGAACGGGATTTGGAGAGAGAATCTGGATAGAAAGGGATTCTCTCTCCAATCCCTTCACAAATTCTCTTTAGGGGAAGCTGTTGGAGATGGTAGGAAATAAAAGGAATGAATATTAGAAAAGAAATAGGAAAATGAATGGAATAAAGGGAAATTACTGGAGATAGTCCTAATGCGGGAATTCTCGACGGCGCCGAACTTTTTCATCTAAATTACCTTGCGTTTCGAATATAACGCCCAGACCCAGACGCAGACCTGCAAAGCGATTTTATATCATGAGTTGATTGTTAGTGGGGTCTAAAAATAATTACAGCGAATGTGGCGTGCTGGCAGTTTAGCTTAGCACCTCCCAAAAGCATCCTGGAGCACTCCACCATCAAGGGCAAGTAACGTCTCCTGAGTCCTAGATTCCCAATCCCCTCCTCCCCCAATCCCAAATTCCCAACCCCCCCACGGAATCCCATTCCGATTCCTCCCCTCCCCACCTTGCCCCCGCAACCTCTCTCCTCCTTCACCCGTGCGCCGTGGGAGCTAGGGTTTGTCCTCGCCGGCCACCGCCGCGACTGCTCCGGACGCGCGTGCCCCCGCCCCCGCCGCCTCTCTCTACCGGTCGGACTCGGATGCTGCTATGCTGCTGAGCTGCAGGTCCCTCTCCTCCTGGGTGCGCCGCCTTGTCGCTTGCATGGGGTGCGTGCCCTCCCTCCCTCCCTCCCTCCCTCCCTCCCTCCCTCTCCCTCCCTCCCTCCCTCTCTCTCTCTCTCTCCCGGATTTGCCCGTACTTGTATGTAATGGCTGCGAGGTCGATTGGTTTTAGGTATTAGAGCTCGTGTTGTGCCTAGGATTCGTCAATGCGAGGTTCTTTTCCTTTTGGCTCCGGCTCATCCGCAATGTTATGTTTCTGATTCCGATTCTTGAGCCGGTGCTGTTTATATATAAATAAATAGAGCAGTAGCTGTTCAGTTTATAATTTATTTACCCTGTGGAGATTGCTGTGTAGACGCCGGCCGGTCTGTGAACCCATTATTTTCGGCGTAGCCCCGTCGGAGGTGCTTTAGGTGATGGTTATATTATCCTTGTTTAATCTACATGACCTATTTTTGGTATAAAAGACACTTTCAGTCCGACTTTGAAATTAACGTTGTATGGAAATCTTCTGCCTTATGATTGCTGAGGTCATAGAATGATTTGTTGGTCGGACCGATGTCGAAAGACTTCTATTGGTTATTCTAGAAACAAATAGTCATGACTTTTACTTTTAGTTTTTCCTGCTTTGTTATTCAACATGACTTATCTCGACTCTTGAATACCTGGTGCTAATCATGTACTGGCCAATCCTGGTTTGCTACAGAGCAGAGGTTGCCTTGGATGCTGTACTAAGCCTACTCCAATAATAGCAGTCGACGAGCCTTCAAAAGGTTTGAGGATCCAAGGCCGCTCGATAAGGAAGGCTAGCTTGCCTGAGGACTTTTGGAGCACGAGCGCGGACAAGATTGAGAACAGCGGAATTCAATCGCAGAGGAGCATGTCTTCGATCAGCACAGCAGCGCAATCCAGCGATCAGCTTGGAGCTGGAAGCAGCAGCAACCCGAACGAGTTTGTAAATCAAGGTAAATGGCATCCACCTGAGATCATTCTTTGCGTCGCGCTGCATGTTACATTTCCTTTTTGGTCTTTTATTCCATCATGCTAGTGTAATATACTGTCAAATAAATGCAAGTCTACCGTTGATTATTGGAGCCCCATCATACATGTTCATGCAAGTTGAATTCTAACATTGAATGCTTTTGATCTGGAATTTATAGTGCTTGTTGTGGAATGTGGACCCTTAAAAAAACGATGAGATGCTATAGGCTGTAGATATGTGCAAAACCATAACTTGCATTACCATACGTAGTGGGGACTAACTTCTCACTATTAGTTCTAATAAAAAAAAGTCCAAAAATTTAGCTGATGTGAATTGTTTAAACTGTGATCTGGAGTGAGTGTTGGCATAACACGATCGTGCATCTGAACTCATGGGGATGACAACCAATGAAAGCCTCTGTTGACTTATTACACTTTCTGTTCTATGCAGTTTGGCACACTGAATGTAAATGCACAACTGTAATGAACTTGATAAATTTATTGAGAATATTAATTGTCAAGCTTAATACTTTTGTAGCATGTTCATATGGTGAATAGATTTGGACGGAATGTTCTCCATTTAAAATTCTGTCAATGTTATTTGAAGTTTCGTTCTGCCTGTATCCCAGGTCTTATACTCTGGAACGAGACCAGACAACAGTGGGTTGGAAACAAAAAACACAACTCTCGACGTCAACAGCCTCGAGAACCAAAAATAAGGTGAGTTGTATGTGATTTTCTCTTACGGCACCTGAAATGTGTGGAATTTCTTATGCTGTGGCACTTGAACCAAATGAGTATCTCGGTGTTTGGGTGGGTACTATAGCATTTTGAATTTTTTTTTTGCCCAGATTTGGATCCATGGTGCCTACTTCCATGAAAGTAGCCATGCCATGTAACAATGACAATTCATACATTGACTGCTTATGCCAATTCATGTTAATAGCACATTTTTTCATACAACTGTAATCAATGTATTAGCAGTTTTTTTGTGTTTCCCATGAAGTAATAATTTGCAGAATCAGGATGCTTTATGTTTTAGTAACTTCCATATACTTATGTCAAATTTGAGTTTCCCCATCATTTGCAATTTTCCTGGTGATACAGTTGGAATGCAACGTACGAGAGTCTGCTAGGGAGCAATAAACCATTCTCCCAACCAATCCCTCTTGCTGTAAGATCCCATGCTAATTAAACTACTCATTTTCCCATTGTGGAGTTTCCCTTTGTTTTATAATGTTCTTTCTCATACCTATTTACTCAGAAACTAAATTTCTATTTGCAGGAAATGGTAGACTTGCTTGTGGACACCTGGGAGCAGGAAGGCCTATATGATTAGGCAGGGAAAGATCATTGTTTTAGTCACATTAATTGCTTAAATGTTTTCAAAACTTAATATTGTCAGGAGCTCTAGTGTGGTGAAAGCATAATATTTCCTGAGCTCGATCGTGTTCCACGATTATCCTTGAAACAATACGGCATCCTTATCTTAAGCAATTGTAATATATATTCTAATCAAGTTATGTTCATGAGAACATTTAATATTGTACCTTTTATGTGATAATATCGAGTTGTACAGAAGGGAAAGAAGCTGGAATATAGATAACCTCATAGAATAGGCTACAGATGTTTCGCTATAAAAGTAGGAGAGCAAGGGAAGAAGATGCAATGTTCCTAAAGATACAAGCGTGAAATGGAAATAAAGGCTCTGGTTGGAAGTGTGCGAAGGGTTTGTTTTGTTGGAAGACATGTTTTCTAGGCAAAATCTCTTGCCACAAGAGGCAAATTCTGACATGATTGTGCCTGACAGATGGACATGATGCTAAGAAAGTAACAGGTGGTCATGATCTAACATGACACAACTGTGGCAACGAGTGAAACATAGCCAATGAAAATCATACTTACAGTGGTAACTTGAAACGACAGGGTCGTGTTGGTAGCAGGCGAAGTTGGCAAACCTATGATATCACAGGTCAGCGCCGTTGGAACAGGGATACATATCTTGTTTTGGAATAAATCTAAGAGGCGCCCGAAATCCAAAATCTCGACGAGATTTTAAAAATTCAAATCAAATCTAAAAGAAATCTAAAATTTAAATTTAAAATCCGGTTTTTTCTACCAGGAAATCCGAGATTTCGACCGAAATCACCGAAATTTTATTACATTTTGAACCGACCAAAAAATAGTGAGAACACATCAAAAAAATATGAAATTTTTTGTGGATGGTCTTTACCTAAATCCAATCATATCTGGCCAAAAAATAATTTAAAAAAAACAGCAAAAAATATTGAAATTTCGGGCAAAATCACCGAACTCTAACCGAAATTTATACATATACTGTAGCGCTTTGAATTTTTTAAATTTCTTTTTACCCAGTCGGGATTTTGAATCTCAGAGGGTCAAAAATTTGAATCCCTGCGTTGGATGGATGCTACCAGAAACGAGATACTTCCAGAAATGAAGCTATCATCATTTCAGGTAAAAGAGAGTAATTAGCATGGCAAATGGTTCACATTTCAGCAGGAGTACCTCAACATAATCCCAACTAAATCCTTTTGACAATGTAACATTAATGAATGAAATAAGGTCACGACCAAACAATGATATCCTTTTACAGTGTTCAACAACTCACAGCAACAAAACAAAGCAAATTAACTTCTAGTTCCAGGACAACTGTTCCTGGGGGGGCAATGCCAAGAGAACAGGAATCGTAACTATGAGATAATATGGCCAAAGCATGTGGATTCGCAGTTTTTTGCCACAAATTTATTGGACGACCTAGAAAATCAAGGTTGTTGCATATATTGTTCTTAGTTCCTTGAAAGGAAATGCTCTGATGTGCCCTATAAAGAAGCTGGCAATAAAAACAGACGCTGTAACAGTGTCTGGTCATAGATTTCGAAATTCAGACATGCCACAGGCACCAGGCATGCTCTACCAGGGGCATGACTCAAAGCACAGGTTGATGGCCATGGCCAGCCGCTGATAGCCTGGCCTCCTCGCAAGAACCACCATGAACGAGCACGTTTAATGTATCACTGGACTGGTACTTAGTGTGTGGTGACTCTTCATTCACAAAACTTGCTTCTAGTGATGCATCAAGCCTCCAGGAATCTTCCCAGCCTGAAAGATACTTGTCGGGAAATCCAGTATCTGTATGATGTTTGCTGCCAACAAAAAAAGCATCCGAACCTGCAAAGACCAACAGTAAGTTCTATGTGACATTGATAACATTAAAATAAGAGTGAGCACACTTACTATAAGGTGATTTTGAAATTGGAAATTCATCCAAAGAACTGCAATCGAAGAGACTATTATCAAGGGCTGGAGAGGAAGAACTCATGGGGTAAGCATTTGATTGCAACACTTGATTATATGAAGCAGGAAGGAACGAAGCTTCAAATGATCCTTGGGACTTTGTAGGGTCCCATAGTCCATGACCCTCGTGAACCAATACATCCAGCAGACCAGTGTCTTGTGAAGAAATATATTCTGAATTCATCAAGACAGATGCTGAAGATTGAGTAAAGGTGTCAACCTTTTCAATGGGAGACCCTGAGGGGCAGTTATACAACAAGTTATTGCTAAGGTCGTAGTTGGAATATTGGAGTGAAGGGAGCTCCATCTCCATGGGCCTTTGCATGGTCCCAGAAGTAGAGAAATTGCCATTTAATATTGGATGGCCACTGGCGATGGCACTACCAACAGATACTGACTGATTCTTTGTAATTCCAGAGTTGAAATAAGTAGAATAACAGGTCTTCTCAGGCTCACCACGAAGTTGTTCACATGTGAAACTGCCGTTGTAGCCTGATACTATGCTGTCAGAAGATGCAAGACACTTCAAAGGGTTCATGGCATCAGCGGAAAGAGAATTTGGAATAGCAAAATTTGGAACAACAATTTTGCCTGCATGTTTTTTATAGTCTAAGTTCTCAAATACGATCTCATCGAATTCAAGACCATTTCCCTGTGACAACTCATTTGGACGTTTCTTGCCACATGGTTCGTCAGGACTGTGACAATTCATGTCTTGATTTGACACCTGAGATAGCACGCTATCTGGATAGAGAGGCATACCAGTTCTCTGAAGCCTCTTACTCCTGGTGTTCCAATAGTTCTTAATTTCATTATCTGTGCGGCCTGGCAACTGAAATAACAACAATAGAAGTTCAGTGTCTACCAAGGCCAAGTGACATGAGTAGAAGAAAATGCTTTTGAAATGCAAGGACTGGATACTGAGAGTGCAGATGAACAAATGAAAGGTAACTAGAAATGCCTTCACAAGCCAAACAATATGACAGAAGATATTGAAATCTCAACAAAGAAACAAAACAAGCAAATAAAAAGGGATTGCAGCTTTGGAGACGATCTCAGTCAAAGAGGTTACTCTATGATCCAAGTTTGACTGCAATGGGTAACCTCTGCTGCAGTGCAACCGCATGCAAGGACAACATTGCCCATTTCCTTTAATTATTGGAAAGGCGAAAACTAATGCATCATAGATTGTTAGACCCAATGCAGTGATACACTTTGTTTGGCTTAAGACATAGTGACATATGCCTTTTGAAGTTACTAATATGTGATAAATACTAAAACACCCGATCATCTGGTTCTAGTTCCAGATTTAAAAAACAAAGCTAAGATCCTAAGAATCATAATTAAGTCCAATTCAAGAACACCACTGCTAAATGTGATCTTGATGTATATTCCGAAACCTAATGAACGTAAAAGTACAGATACATGTCTCAAATTAGGCATCAGTAAATGGCGTGTCATCTGCATACTAGCAGATCCATTAACCAATAATAATGTCAGTTCTCCCAGTTTTTATTGTCTTTTCCCCAATCAAAGTCCTGATTTATAATTAGTCACATACCCACATGCAAGTTATAAGTAATGACACACAAGCTATGTACCATCCACAAATAAAAATGGTAAGAAAATAAATGAACAATGTCCACGCAAGCATATCAACTGACAAGCATAAGGCAATGGCTAACCAGGTATATGCCATGACCAATACTATTATAGACCAGAAGAACAGTAGCAGCAATTGTGGTAAGAAAAAGCACTGATATCGTAAGGGCTTGATAGACATATTAATATCTGATATCTGGTAAGATATCCCAGATATCTCACCAATGATGTTTAAGTTGTAAGTACATGACTCCCATCCAACTGCAAAGACTTAATAACTGTGCATGTTTTTAGCCATATGATATTTGCTCTTCTCCAACAACAAACGATTTATAAGGGTTTCCAGGCAATTAAACTGAATAGTTTGAAGATATTAGCTCAAAAAAAGATACTTGCATTATAGTCAAGAGGATAGGATGGTGACTTGTATATTACATAGCAGCATGTATAATTAAGTAATGCATGATATTGTCTTTACACAAATGGAAAGATGAAGAAAAATTGACCGCAAGCATATCAACTGACAAGCATAAGGCAATGGCTAACCAGGTATATGCCATGACCAATACTATTATAGACCAGAAGAACAGTAGCAGCAATTGTGGTAAGAAAAAGCACTGATATCGTAAGGGCTTGATAGACATATTAATATCTGATATCTGGTAAGATATCCCAGATATCTCACCAATGATGTTTAAGTTGTAAGTACATGACTCCCAGCCAACTGCAAAGACTTAATAACTGTGCATGTTTTTAGCCATATGATATTTGCTCTTCTCCAACAACAAACGATTTATAAGGGTTTCCAGGCAATTAAACTGAATAGTTTGAAGATATTAGCTCAAAAAAAGATACTTGCATTATAGTCAAGAGGATAGGATGGTGACTTGTATATTACATAGCAGCATGTATATTTAAGCAATGCATGATATTGTCTTTACACAAATGGAAAGATGAAGAAAAATTGACCGCAGGAAAAAAAAATGTGACAGACACTACGGAAGAAAGAAATGCATAGGATTGGCCAAGAAACAAAAACAGAAGAAAAAAAAGTTAGTATGGCAAGAAATACTGGCAAAATAAATGCAAGACCCTTGACCCCAGGCCTAGCAACAAAAGGCCAAAAATGTTGGCCCCGACTAAGGATCAAACTCACGCAAGAGCACTCTGGAGATAAACACACAGAAAACACTTCTCTTGTGGCGACGTACGCCTTTTCTTTTTTTTCTTGTATTCACCTCGCTCTGTCTTTGCAAACTCACGGGATACATGCCATTTTATAGTAAACAGACCACCCAATCAATTTGCTAACCAAGTCAAACTCTAAACATGGAAAGCCTAACTAAGGAAGCAAATCAACAATTTTGGCAAGTCTTGATTAGTTTCCAACAAACAAAAATATTTCTCTAGTTTCCTTAACAAACAAAAATATTTCTCTAGTTTCCTTAAAGCCCATTAAATTGAAGAGAATTTAATCCTATGTCTCCGAGCGAGAGAGAGAGAGAGGGTATAACGGTATTGATGTTTTCTGACTATGTTAACTGGCAAACAAGTACCATATTTGGACAAAACATCATAAATTCGATGCAGCAGCCAAACTGTTGGCAGGCTTTAATCTAGGGATTTTTTTCCCCTCCAATCAGATCCACCAAAGCATCTCCATATCAATCTTTTTTATTATAAATCCAAACTACCGTGATAAGAGTAACAGGTTAAATCACTGCACAACCTGAAACCTGCAAGAGCATAGCGAGCAAACTTACACAGGCCGCCATTTTAGCCCACTTGTTCCCCATCATCGCATGGAGCTTGATAATCGTCTGCTCCTCCTCCTCATCAAAGGGCCCCTTCTTGAGGTCCGCCCTGAGGTGGTTCGCCCAGCGGAGGCGGCAGCTCTTGCCGCACCGGTTCAGCCCGGCGTTTCTCTGGACCTGGTTCCAGTTCCCTTCGCCGTGCGCCTCCACGTACTCCCTCAGGCGCTTGTCCTCCTCGGGCGTCCAAGGCCCCTTCTTCAGGGTGGGCGCGCCGCCATCACGGCCTCGGCCTCGGCCTCCGCCTCCGCCTCCGCCGGCGCCAGCGCCAATCCCGACCTGCTCGTCTTCACCACCGCTGCTGTCGCTGTCATATTCGGTTTCATCGTCATCATCGCTACGCGACAGCGGCGGCGAGTTCGTCTCCTTCATCTGCTGCTCCGGCAAGTCCAGCGCAGGCTCCTCCATCTTCACCCACCTCATGTTGGGCCCCGTGATGCGAGGCCACAGGACCCCCCGCCCCCCACCACAATTCTGCACAAGCAAAGCCGCAAGGATTCAACGAAGCAAACGCATCAGTGACAACCTCAGAACGAATCCAATCTGCAGCAGACCAAATCCAACCCAAACCAATCTAATCCAATCTAAGAAGGGGCGGATGGATCTCGTGGCCAGGGCTTACCGAGGAGAAGAGATACTTTTCGGGCCGGTTCTCCAGCAGGCGGGAGGAGGAGGCGGGGGCGGCGGCGGCGGCGGCGGAGGGGGTGAGAGACTCGCGATGGACTTTGGAGTTTGGACTGCTGCTACTGCTGCTGTTATGACGGCGGCGCGCGAGCAGCATGCAGTCCAACTGGCCGGCCGCGTGGAAGGGCTCGCGAATTCGGCCCAACCCGAAACCATTAGAGGATGTCACGGCGCTAGCGTGTCGCTCTTACCGAAACACCAACGCGAGCCCATCTTCTTGCTTGACCTACTCTGTAGGGACCGATCCGGATAATTTTTGGATACGGATTCTATCGGATCGGATATTTGTCGGATAGTATCGGATCGGATACGGATACGGATATTTTTTGTCGGATACGTATACGAATTCGGTAGCTCACTATCCGTCGGATACGGATACTGATTCGGATAATCCGGATAGTGATAGATCGGATATCCGGATATACATGTGGGCTGGGCCAAGCTACTCTTTTGGCCCAAAAAGGTTACTAAATTTTAACTTGTTTTCTAATTTAATTAATCCATAAATCAAGTTTAATTATTAAAATTAGCAAACTAGCTCAAAAAATTATGAATTTTTTTGATAAAATTCCTAACATAGTCTGTAATTTTTTAAAAAATTATTTTTAAATTTATCATATTTTATTTTTTTCTAAAAATTCAAAAATTGTTGTCTTTAATAGAAAAATATTTTAAATAAGTAGCTAAAATGCATACAAACTCATAAAATACATAATTTATTATTTTAAACATAATTTAACAAATAATACAAATCTTGGGATCATTAAATGTAAGTGTTATATATGTTTTCTAGAGATATGGTAATTAAGTATTATCAAACATTTTGTGTGTTCTATATTTGTTTCCATTTGTGCAAGGATCACCTTTATTTTGTGTTTTGATCTACATGTATGATGAATTAATCGTATGTACATGATGAACTAAGTCTTACATAATTTTGTTTGAAACATGGTATCTAACAATTGTCTAAGTGAATGAAAATGCTTATATTTATTCAATTTTCAATAATGTTTTAATCAAATCAACTAGTTATGTCTTTTCGTTGATTTTTTATGTACAATCTAAGGGATTATCATGTTCCGATAAATATTCGTAACCGTATCCGATTCGTATCTGTATTCGATATTATCCGTATTTGTATTCGTATCCGGACTATCCGTATTCGTATCCGAATCCGAGAAAAAATATGAAAACAAATATGGTAGAGCCATTATCCGTCCGTATCTGATCCGTTTTCACCCCTACTACTCTGTATGTGGTTTCCACGCTCGAATCCGACTTGTGAACGAAGACTTTCTTTTTGTATTTTGAAGCCAACTTGTGGCACGAATTGGACGCCGCTATTGTGAAGTTCTTTTGTGAGATTTAGGCCACGTTTGTTTCGGCTTTTTCATATGCTTAAAAGCCAAAAAGTCTAACCTGGAACAAACGACTAGTTTTTAAGTCGAGCTTTGAAAAAAACCTAAAGCCTCTGTATAATTATAAGCTAAAAGCCAGACAAGAGAAGTTTTTTTGGGCTTTTTTGAATGAAGTAGCCCTTTGCCACTAAAAATCTCCAAAATCACCCACCAAATGCTATCATATATAAATCGAGAATTCCTCCCCATTTCATTAAGGGTATTTTAGACTTTCCATCTGTAAGCTATACCATCTAACCTATTAATAAACCAGATATCAAACAGCATGTCTTGGCTTAAAAGCAGACGGCTTAAAAGCTCATTAAGCTAAAAAGCTAGCTTTGCAATGCTGTGATCGATCGATCGATCTTCAGAAAAAGATTTTGAATGGAACGTGTTGTCCTGCAGATCGACCGGTATAAATGCTTTTAATATACTCCCTCGGTGTAAGTTTCTAGGGTGTATTTTTTTTTAATATTTATTATCCATAAATATATAGTGTATTTCATGTTTCAATGCTTGTGATGTTCCTTTTATACCCCCTAATAAATAACCGATTTACTTATATTCTTTATATGTATGCACTGATTATAGTGTTTAGTGATAATAATTAGAGGTAGTATGATCATTTCAATATCTCTGTGATCTATATATCAAGAAAAAATACGAAGAGAGTACAATTTTTTGAAGTGGTTGCCGACCGAATCGAGCTAGGTTCACCGTACAATCAAGTCTGAGAGCATGCAATGCAGATGGCCAGACGGAAAGAATAAACCAGATCTTAGAAGATATGTTGAGAGCATGTGCTCTAATATATAAAGGCTCTTGGGATCAGAATTTGCCCTATGATGAGTTTTCGTATAACAACAGTTATCAAGCCAGTCTGAAGATGGCACCTTTTAAAGCTCTGTATGGAAGAAAATGCAGGACACCCTTGTATTGGAAAGAAACCGAAGGTGGGTAGATAATCGGACCCGATATTCTAAAAGAAGCCGAAGAACAAGTAAGACAGATCCGAGCAAATCTGAAAACCGCCCAGTCAAGACAAAAAAGCTATGCAGACAACCGTCGAAGGGAATTAAGCTTTGTACTTGGTGATCATGTATATCTGAAGGTTTCCCCTTTGAAAGGAATGAAACGATTTCGAGTCAGTGGAAAGTTAGCGCCCCGCTATATCGGACCATTTCCAGTGGTTGCCAGAAAAGGGGAAGTGGCTTATAAATTAGAGTTGCCTCCACAGCTTTCAGGAGTGCATAATGTTTTCCATGTGTCTCAGCTAAAGAAGTGTCTTCGCGTGCCCGAACATCAGATGCCGTTGGAAGGAATGGAACTGAAAGAAGACTTGTCATATCCGGAGTACCCAGTCAAGATTTTGGATGAAACCGAGCGTCGGACTCGAAGTCGGGTGATCAGGTTCTGCAAAGTTCAGTGGAGCAATCAGTCTGAGAAGGAAGCTACCTGCGAGCGTGAAGAAGATCTTCGAGCAGAGTTTCCTAACCTCTTTCTTTCTCCGTCTGAATCTCAGGGACGAGATTCTCTCTAAGGGGGGTAGGTTTGTAACATCCTCAGTTTCGCCTTCTGGAGAAAAACCTATTTTAAATAAAGTAAATTCAAAAAGTGAAGTTTCCTTGGTGTTTATATTAACCTGGCATCCTTTCCCCTCCAAAATCGGGATTTAATTCCCCTCCGGTCGAAAAATCGAATTTTTCGGTCCTGCCGGTACCCGAAATTTCACCCGAGTCCAAAAATGCCTCAAAAATCCCAAAACCACTTCAATTATGTCCCAAATATTCCAAAATGATTTTAGGAACCATTCCCCGGATTTTTGGACCTTCGCTCCTATTTTATCTCGCGCGGTTTTTGTTTAAATGCCAGCGACCCGCGCCTGAATATTTAATTCCACAAATTTCATCCAAATTCCGTGAAACCAATTTTATTGGGTCCCAAATATTTTAAAATGGCTCTAGGAATTTTTCCAGAATTTTTAGACCATTTTTCCTAATTTTTCTCTAGGGCAGTTCATTTACGTAATGACCGGCCAAAGGGAGCTCGCCACGTGGCAGCACTGTTTCAGCTCCTTCAACCTTTGGAAAGGGCACGTACAGAGAGCAAAGCTTCTAGCTCCTTTCATGGCAACCTTGCTTCCAATTGCCATAACTCCCTATTCATTGCTCCGAATCCATCATGGCCGGATCCGTTGAAATGGAAACGGCAAGGAGAAGTCATTCCCGGACTCGAATCGTTCCAAATCTCGCCGGAAACGGCGCCGTTACTCAAAATTCGAAATCACCATAAACGGCAATAACTCTTCCATTTCATCTCCAAATCGCGCCCCGCCGGTTCCTAAAGCTCCGTGGCGGAGTCCTCTTTCCAGAGCACACAATCTTCTGCCTCTCTTTGCCATTGGTCCAGGAGATCAAGAAAATCGGCGCCGGAACACCGTTTTCGTGTTCTTCGTGTTCTTGGTTGAATCTTCCTCCTCGGTGGTTCATTCTCCGTTCCGGTTGTTTCTTTGTGTTAGCATGGGAGTCTAGTTTCTAATTCATCCATCGATTTTAGGTGCTATCATGAATTGGCGACGAATTTCCCGGTTTTATCACTTCGGCCGGAGCTCCGTTTATCGTCGAATTTGTCATCTCCGGTGAGAGTTTGTTCGATTCTTTCCATTCCTAAGCTCTTTAGGATGTCCTTTACAAGATTCTACAATTGGTTGTGGTGGTCATGTTCAAAAATTTGGAGAAAATTTGAGTTTTGGGCAATAGTGGAGCTCTCTGTTTTGGGGAGGCTTTGCTGTCGCTCTTAGGCTCGCCGCGATCGCCCGGCCAGCAGCGTGCCACCGGCGTCGCCGCCGCTTGATCCCGCGACCCGCCATACCGCCGCCAGCCGCGTGATCCCGCCACCGCCGCCCCCTCCGGCGACCTGCGCCAGCGCCTCACCGCCGGCCCGCCCGCGTTACTGCGCCGCCTCGGTCGCTCGGCGGCCGAGCCGCCGGCCGAACTCCCGCCGCCGCCGTAGCTCCGGCAAGCGGCTGCCGCGCCGCCCGCTGCGCCTCGCCCGAACGTTACGAATCAGCCTGCACGGCTCAGCAATGAGCGCCCCAATCCAAGTTTGGGGAGTTCATGAGGACAAGACCTCCCACCTTTGCGGGAGCAGTGGATCCGCTAGAAGCGGATGATTGGCTGAAAGAAGTGGAGAGGAAACTCCACCTAGCTCAGTGTGACGATCTGGAGAGCGTCAGGTTTGCTTCTCACCAGCTGAAAGGGACTGCAGCTAACTGGTGGGAAAATTACTGTGCTGCCCATGCGGACCCGCAGAATGTCGCTTGGGATGAGTTCGTGGCAGCCTTCAGAGCTACTCATATCCCGAAGGGTATTACGGAGATGAAGCGCAGAGAGTTTCACAAGCTTCAACAAGGGAATTTGTCGGTGTCAGAGTATCTGAACCGGTTCACCCAGCTGTCTCGCTATGCGGCCGCAGATGTCGCAACTGATGAGGCCAAGATTTGGCGATTTATGAAGGGCCTTGACCCCAATTTGAAGGTTCAGCTAGTCTCGAGCGACTTTTCATCGTTCCAGCACATGGTGAACAAGGCACTGATCCAGGAGGATGCTCAGCGTCAACTATTTGAGTCGCGCAAGAGGAAGATGCTGTTCCAGAATCAGCGTGGCGCCAGCAGCTCTAGGCCCCGCACGTTTCAGCAGCAGCAGCCCAGCAGGCCAGCAGCCGCCAATGCACCAAAGACCCCCAATGTTCACTCCGTGCCCAATTGGACAAGCCCCTGCCGGCAATGCAGGAGCTAGAGCTCAGAAGAGTGGGACTGCGATGGCAGGAGTGCAGTGCTTCAACTGCTGGGAGATGGGGCACTATGCCAACAACTGCCCTCAGAAGCGGCAGCCCGTCACCCCAGTGAGGTTCAACCTGGGATCAACCCCAGCCCGCGCTCCAGCGCCGGCTCAAGGAAGAGGAACCCCGCAGACCCCGCGCACGCCAAGGACGGCTGGAAGAGGGCGCGTGAATCATATTACTGCTGAGGAGGCCCAAGATGCGCCTGACGTGGTTTATGGTAAGTTCCATGTGAACTCAGTACCTGCTTCAGTATTGTTTGATTCTGGTGCAACACATTCTTTCATATCGGAATACTTGGTTAAAAAGCATAACTAGGATACAATACAGTTAAGAAACCCTTTGTTAGTGCAATCTCCTGGTAAAGAATTAAGAACAACTGTTGTCTGTCCGAAAATGGATATAGTAATAAAAGGGGTAAAGTTCCTAGCGAACTTAATACTATTGGATACTAAGGGTATATAAGTAATCTTTGGAATGGACTGGTTAACCAAGTACAAGGGTCAGATAGACTGTGCTAGTAGAGCTGTCTCTCTTACCAACCCTGAGGGGATTAGAGTGGAATTCTTATCCAATCTTGCCTCTAAGGGTGGTAGTACCCTGAACCGTCTGAACAGTCATCAGTGGACACAGAAGGGGAAGAGTGTGAAGCAGGCTATTGGCTCAGCATGGACCAAAATTTTTCACACTGCTGGTAACGCGGGACAAAAAGCAGATAATCCATATTTTGTTAACGCCATGAGGGAAATGCAAAAATACGGTAAGTGAGCTATAAAATGTTCATTTAGTTCTACGCTAATTCATAAATAACATTTTTGTACTTTGTTTCATTTACAGGTGGGCGTGTCCCAGCACTCAGTGGATGAGATATAGATGGGAAATATTTAGACGCCAATGAAGCAGATATAAAGGAGAAGTTCGCAAAGTTCAAGCAGGAATAGCCTACGTATAGAGTAATAATCATGTGCAATTCTTGGCCAGGGCCGACACGCATGAGCATAATAAACTTCATGATTTACTGCAATAGCACCCTGTTCTTCCACAAGTTTGTCGATGATATGAACCTATCTCAGGATGCCTCATGTTTGTGCAAAGTACTTTCTTTCGTAGGTCCTCTTTTGAAATATGATTGATGTACACATCATGTAATGGAGGTACTTGGTTCTATTTGTTCACACAGAAAATATATTCAGTGATCGACGAGATGGATCTGACAAATGTGGTGCAGATTATCACGGATAAAAGTGCCAACTACAAGAAGACGTGCAAACTCATCGTGCGGCAGCACCGCAACATCGTGTGGAAGCCTTGTGTGGCCCACACCATTAATTTGATGCTAAAGGAGATTGGAGAGTCCCCTGATCGCGCCTCGGTCATTGAGAGTGCGAGAAAAATCTCTCGATGGATATACAACCATTCCAAGCTTCATGTAATGGTGAAGTATATTGGAGGCGAATTGATCAAGTGGAATGCAACTCGTTTCCCCACTAACTACATATTATTGGGTAGTTTTTTTTGTCACAAGGACAAGTTCATGCAATGGATGGTTTCTAAAAAATATATAAGCCCCCTCTTTGTTGATACCACCAAGGGGAGGTACGCGTACGGCTGGTTCTCGAGCTTGGACTGGTGGGGATAATATTCAATCTGTTGTCAAGTCAGTCGAGTCGTTGTATGCCTTCCTACGATTCGTTGGTTAGGATAACGTGCCTACATTGAGCGAAATAATCCTACGGTACACAATATTATGGCAGGAGTACGATAGTTTGTCCTATGACTTTCCAGCAACAAAGGAGATATACATGGTCGTGGTGGATCGAAGAAAGGATGAATTAATGTGCAACACTTATATGAACGCTAGTAATACATTCTTCTCTAGAACACAGTATCTTGCAGTTGCGCATACGTTACATACTTGTACTGACATATTTCGATTTATTTCATGCAGTTGCCGCCTTAAACCCCCAGACTGCCTACGCTTATGGCACAAACAATAGCTTCTTGTCAAATCTCTGAGATGCCTTTGAAGCGCTTGCTGATAAAACTAATAGCGCCAGACAGGTGTTGGGGAACGCGGTATGCTACTCTAGCACAAATTAAAATTTCTACCGCAAACTAGAAAAGCTACTCGCAAGAAGGGGATCATAGATCTATTATCACTAGATGTGCAGTTGCAGAATCCTTTGCACGTCGTTGTAGTGGATCATTCTCGACGTGGATAGTCCTCGCTATGGATCGTCGTCGCGGATCGTCCTCGCCACGGATCGTCCTCGCTGCGGATCGTCCTCTCCACACCGCAGTAGTAGTAGCGTCCCTACAACAGTCCACACGTCCGGGGATGGAACGTCGTGCGTCGGTGTGCAAGCACCGGGTTGCTCGGCAGGGGCAACGAGAGGAGGTGGCTAGGGTTTCTAGCAAAACACCTCTAAACCAAGACGAAAGTGCATCGCTGGCCCGACCTCCTCCCCTCCTTATATAGCAACGAGGTGAAACCCTACGCAGTCAGGGCCCATCTACGCGCTAAGCCCACGAGGTCTATTAATTACGGATCCAATCCGAATAATGCGTCCTAGTCCGTTAAGTGTGTGATCCTGTAGGTTCATGCGCATTTGGATATGGATTCGAAAAACCCTTTTCTAATCCAATAGTCGGTAGCGGCTCCTTGCAGAGCATGCCAACTCCCAAACGCATATGATTAAAGTACAGATGTAATAATCTCTTTGCCAAACTATATGAAGATTGAACTCAATGCGAGAAGCATGTCATCCTTTGACAGTTCAATCCATCTCTCGTATCCGTGATATATTAATAAGTTGTGATTGACTTCTCAATCACGGCATGGCCATGCACTTCCTTAATCATATCACACGAGTGGCCTAGACATATATCTCCGTTACATTGGAGTGGCAAATTCCATCTCATTGCTTCACTTCCCTCTGCATGTTTCATAGTAAACATGAAAGCTACCTTTATAACTATCCGGTTAGGAAATAGTGTTTGGTAACCCCAAGGTAAAGTATTACACATGTAGGGAATATGACAATCTCAGGTTTAAGGATCATACATCTACTATGTATGAGATACACTGATGACACATAAGAATGTAACATTCTCGCAGTGTCCCATTGTGGGTCTATCTAACCCATATTCTTCAACATGCGTCCACAATGTATTGATGATATCTCCATATCCCATGATCTATGAAACATGATCATCGAACAATACATGTGCTGATCTATTCATCGTTGTCCTATACGATGATATCCGATCAGAGATATTTATCTAATTATATCAATAAGTAAAGAGCTTCATAAACAAGTCACACACTTGTTGATCAAAACAATGATATACATTCATTGGACCAATAATCATATTATTATTCATAAACATAGTCATGTTACAATCATCCATATGATTGCCTCAAGGGCATAACACTAACAGCAGGTTCTTCATGACACCGAAGTTTTCAGAAGGAATGGTGGATTGCTCTTAGGTGCTCTAGCTACGAAGATGGTACAATATGGTAAAACATCCCCTAGTATTTTCTTATACTATCTTAAATGTAATGGTAGTCTCTTCGGTACTCACTGATCTATTCGTTAACTTGCGCCATATTGGTAGGATGTGTTTGGTTCAAAAACACCCATCCTTCAGCGATTTGCCCTAAGTCTCGTGTTACAATGCACATCTTCTAGCGGAAGTGAGCGTAATTGGAGTACATTTGCGTTCATTCACTCAAAACTTTGCAACTACCTGTCATACAAGAAGCAACATAAGGTGGTGTGTGTCAACTACAATCTACAGCTTCAAATTCAAGCTGCAGAAAATCAAAGGCGCTCAGATGAAGACGATCTATTCTAGCGCCTTATGGAGCTTGCACTTTGCGACGATGCTAATCCGATCCTATAGTGGATGTAAAAAGAAAGATCTAATGTTGACCCATTACTTGATGAGGAGGATACAGTGACTAGTGAGTGACACCCCTCTTCCATCACAGTTTGTGACAAACCTGATTCACCCTGCTGTGTTAAGAAAGGATAATGGGGCTGTTAGCATCCTCGAATAGGCAGATAGAACGGTCGGGCATACTCATATAGGGAAGAGAAAGCATCAATCAGTGATGAGAAGGGATACAGTAAAAAGGAGAGCACCCTTTAAAGGAAAGGGGAAGCATACCGCATATGAGCCGCATTATGTAGAGAGTGATGATTCCACTGAGAGCGGGCAGTACGAAGAGTGCAATGATAGCAGCTCCAAGACATACACTGATGGTGGTAAGTCCGGTGGTTATGCCTCCATACTCCTCCCACGCGCCAATCAGAAGAGCAGCATGCCATTGAATTTACAGGAGAGTCGCAGTGCACTCATGTAAACACAAGACAGATACCATAGTGCTCCCCAATCACAGAGGACGATATCTGGAGGGAAGGGAAAGACACACCACAGGATAGCTCGAGCTCTTATGGCATCGTCGAGATGCAAGGGACCTATAGCTCATATGACAGCTATAACTATGTCATACCTGATGCTAGCAAAACCTTCCACCCAATGGGTCTACGAGTGGAACAATGCTAAGTTTTATGCTATGTTGTACTAACAATGGCAAACGACAAGTACATGGACGGAGCAAAGCTGGCACGATTACAAAGTGGAGTTGTTCGCTGCACGACGATTGGCCTTAATGTCTACCAAGGAATACAACATGGCCAACCAAGTGCACACATAATAATACTACCCGTAACCCCTAAGGTAATGTTTCATTTCATTGTAACTTGATTTTTTTTTACTAACATAGCGTTCATACAGGTCCAACATAGCATTTGTGTGCGAAGGACAAAGAAAATATGCCTAATTTACAACTTTAAATGAAAAATATCAATATGTGATATGTGATTGCTTATTTTTTCACTTAATGGATTGATTTGTGAATGCTAAATTTTTTTGCACTTTTTGGATTGATATGCGAATGGTATTGAAGTGAAAGGTTATTTGCTGACATATTATAGCTAAATGCCTACTTTACAACTTTAGATACTCTAAAATACAGCAAAGGTCATGCCAAAATTTTATTTTATTTCTATGTTTTATTACATTGCAACTCAATTTTTACTAATATTTCATTCATGTAGGTCGAATATTGGAAGAACAACGAAGCTATGCCTACTTCACAACTTAAAATGAAATGTATTGAAACATAAATGGTGTTGATATGTGAATGGTATTGATATGCGAATGGTATTGGTATGTCATTATGTGAATGCCTATTTTTGTTTTTGGTTTGATATGTGAATAGTATTGAAATAAAAGATTATTTGTTTACATATTATTGATAAATGCCTAATTTACAACTTGCGATTGTCTAAAATATAACAAATGTTATATCAAAATTTTTCCATATTCAGAAAAGATCACGTCAAATTTTTATCATGTTTTTCCGTACTTTTTTTTTTTTACATTTTTTACATTTTTCTTGTTTTTTGGTTATTTAATGGTTTTTTTACAAATCCTACAATTTTTATTTTTTTTTGCAATTTTCCCTCTTTTTTAACATTCTTTAATATTTTTCCAACTTTTCTGCGATTTTTGGCAAAAAAAACTGTTCGAATTTTGCTCCAAACCGAGCGGTTTTCGATCATTTTTTGTTAGCGCATTTGACCAAAATTCAAATATGTTTGACTTTCCGTTTCGAGCGGTTTTTCGTGAAATTCGATACCACCGGGACATCGAAATCTAAGTTCGAAATGAAAATATGAACCCTAGACCCGATGTCAATCTCCAGCGTAGGGGTCGCCATCATCGTATAGAGAGTCGGACCGATAATATCCATCATGGATAAAAAAAATCCAGCTAAAAACTTATCGGAAAAAAAAACAAACTAGAAAAACTTGATCCAGTAAACAAAAAAAAAACGAAAGACAATTAATGTTACTTATAAAAATCAAGGGAGCACTGTTGAAAACACTAGTAGAGGCCGTTTGGGTAGGCCGAAGATTGGATCTAAAGTTTTACATGCATGAACCGAGAATACCTCACCTTTCGTTGTTTGGGGTAGGTGAACGAACGATCGATTCCCCATCATCCTAGATAAGTACAATGCATATGTATCTGTTGGTATTTGGTACACTTCACTCGACAACACACACACATAAGTACAATTACCTAGGGCAGGGTTTCAAATCTCATTTTATTATAAATCTCGGAGCTGGTCGAAATCCGAAATCTTGCCGAGATTCGAAAATTTCGGACAAAATCCGGACGAAAAGAAAAAACCAAATTTTAAATCCGGTCTTTTTTCAACCGGGAAATCCGAGATCTCGGTCCACATTGAACCGACCCAAAAATGGTCTAAAACATGTCAAAAAATTTTGAAATTTTTTTTGGGTGGTCTTGACACATCACTAATGTTTCCATAAATTTTTCAGATGATAATCAAGCATGAGGTGTTTTTAAAAAATCTAACAGTGCCATTGTCCTGATAAAAAGGGTTGACCACCAAATTTCAACCGAATGGAAAATGGGGCAAGCCACATTAGAAACTTCTGAAAATTTTTGTTAATGGTCCTAACATATTCATAAAATTCTTATAAAATTTTTAGATGATGATCAATCTTTAGGAATTTGAAAAAATTCAAATAGTACTACTAAAGATGATCCGACAAAATTCACCTGAATGAAAAATAGTACAAATCACCTTAGAAAATTTTGAAAATTTTTGTGAATGGTCCTAACACATCCATAATATTCCCATAAAATTTTTAGATGATTATAAATCTTGAAAAAAATTTAAAACTTCGGACAGTCCTAACTGACAAATTGAACCGATTTTCAAAAATATGTCAAAAAATTTTGAATTTTTTGTGTGGATGATCTTGACCCTAAATCCAATGCAAGAAATTTAAAATCCGGCAAAAAAAACCACCAAATTTCGGTCGAAATCATCGAGATTTCGGCTAAAATCGCCGAGAAATCCGAAATTTAATTTATTTATTTTTGAATTTTTTATACGGCCGGGATTTTGAATCTCAAAGGGGTCCGAAATTTGAATCCTTGACCTAGGGTGCCATGGTGCCTTCAAAACAGGTATTTTTTCTATTTATTTACATTCAAAAATTTTAAAAAAAAATTAGGATGTTGAATTTAACCAGTTTACTAACTAGTTCAAATAAGTTTGAACTATAGAGAATCTCTAGCAATTTGCTAGAAATAGCGGTACTTTTTTTTTTTTGAGAAAATGCCACTCGGCTTCACTTTATTGATTTGTAAAGATCATTACATCATTTGCCAAAACATTCAGTAAAAAATCAGGAGGTTCATCGACCCAAGTACAAAAGGATTGAGAAATTATAGCCCTCCTAGCAAGCTCATGCGCCACTTTATTTGCTTCCCTCGCACAATATTCAATACTGACAGTATGAAAATCATTCCATAAATCATTATATTGATCATATATTGCCGCCGATGCTGTTGCCGAAAAACCTCCATCTTTCGTCGTTTCCACAACAAACGTACAATCTGATTGAATAACAATGCGTTGACATCCAATCTGTTTTGCCAAACCCAGGCCATTCCTGAGAGCATAAGCCTCCGCCATTGAAGCATCTGTAACAAAAGGCTCAACATTCATTGCCGCAGCTAAACATCTTCCATAAGAATCTCTAATTACAGCCCCTGTACTGCCCTTCCCCAAACTTGCATCAAAACCCGCATCAACATTTACCATTACCAAATCTTCAGGAGGTTTTTTTCCACCCCTTACGAATATCAGTCAATTTTACTCCCGCTTTCATGTAATTAATTGTCAACGCCGCTACTGACATAGCCGAATTGAAAGGCGTTTGAAGAGATTCTCCATTCACTAGTTGCCTCATTTTCCACCAATTATACCAAGCACCTGTTAAAATCAATTCGGCTAACCCCACATTACTGATGGATTGAATTGTCCCCCCAAGAAATAGCGGTACTTTATTTTGCCTTTCTTAGCAACAATATACTCCCTTTGGTCTTAAAAAACTAACGTTTTGGACATGAATATGATCTTTAAAACACAACTTTGATCACTAATTTTTATTACAATATATTTATAAAACTCAATAAAATTATAATATTAAGTACTTCTCGTGACAAGTATACACGTATAATTTTCATGTATCCAACTTAAATATTTAAAAATATATCAACAGTTAAAATTTTGGAACTTTGATTGTCACTATCCAAAACATCAGTTTTTTGAAGAACGGAGGGAGTAGTATCTAGTATTTTTCTAAGCAACTTGCAAGCCAGAGCTGAGCTTGAGAAACGGCTAACGTTTCATGGTTTAGGACTTGATCAAGTCCTTCGTTGGTCATCATTGTACTGTGGAAGTGTACAAATCTAACCATGAATTCGACTCCCGATGCAACCTGAACAAAGTCATGGTCCAAGAAGGTGAAGAGAAAAATAGAAGGCAAGTTGACAGCACGGTAGGTTAAGGACGGCAAAGAAGAGTTGCAAGTTGTATCCTTCCAATGGGTATGAGATGATTGATGTTGGCGCCGTCTGCGCGCACTATGTCTTGGATCAACAACACTGCTGACCTATAAGGAGTTCAACAATTTGCAAGAAAAACAATTGGAGCAGAGAATGAAAGTGGAGCAAAGTCATTTGAGCAGAGAATGAAAGTGGAGCAAAGTCAGAGCAGGGCTATCTACAAATTGAGTTTGGATCGAGAGTTGCACGCATATATGGCTTCTCCAGTGGTTCTTTGAACGGATAACATATATAAAATGGGAAGGCACACGGTTTTTCTAGTTGACAGGTGCCCAATCAAAATCGACGACTTCAACTCCTGCCCCAAATCAAAATATATAGCTCGTATGTTTGCACGGTAACACGAAAGAACAAGGTGAATGAGGACCGAGCGTTGGCTCGGTGGCAAGTGCGTGCAGTGGCGCGCAGGCCATCCGGGTTCGAGTCCGCGTGTCTCTCATTATTTACAAAATTGCTAGAGCTCCTTGCCAAAATTCAAAAAAAAAAGAAAAAAAAAAGAACAAGGTGAATATGAATATCATCAGCTCCGCAAGCCTAGCTAGCTAGCTAGCCAACACCAGCCAGCCCACCGCACGGCCAAACGTCCACGCTAGCCGCCCACGTCCGGTGCAGACGTGCAGTGCGCCAGTGCACCTAACCAAGCGGTCACGTACTCCGACGTCCACGTCCGGTGCGTGCCGCTTTCGCGCGCCGGATGCGCCGTTGTGTGGCGCCGTTCGCGTACGTACGCAATCGCGTGCAAGTGTGCAACTTACCGCGCGGAGCTAGGAATCGAATTGAACGAGCAGCCAAAAGAGAACGTGCGGCACGGGATGATCGAGACCGACCGATGGTAGAGACCGTGAACTGACTGGCACGATGGCATTTCCCCTCCCCATGTACGTGCTGTTAATGTTAAGCGTGGTTCATTCTTTTCTCTCACATTCTGCTCGCTAGCACCTCGATGATCGCGCATGTGTTACTCTCTTTGGTCATAAGTATTTATCATTTTGGATATCTGCACCGTCTTAAAAATACAACTTTGATCACTAATTTATATTATAATATTGTTTTATTGATCAGAATAAAATATAGAGAAAACATCCTAAATCGTGATGAAAAATAAATCAAGTACATACGAATTGATTGATTGATTTCTCGTGTCACCTGTCACCTCCTTTTATAGCAACTAGGCCAATCGTATCCGTCTCTTCTAACTTTCAATTTAAATGTTTAAAAATATACTAACAACCAAAGTTTTAACTACAATGATATCTAATATGGCAACTATTTATGTATGATTGAAGAGGGTAATTAATGTACTGCACGACTAGGGATGGCAATCGGGTGGGTACCTCCGGGTACCACCGCTTCATACCCAAACCCAAACCTAAACAAAGTGATGCCCACCCAAACCCATTAAGTTTCACGGGCACAAATCTGTACCCATGCCCAAACCCAATGGGTACCCATGGGTATCTATAGCAACAAACAAACATGCCTGACCGTAGTCGCCGTAGCCACCGAGGGGGAGAGCATAACGCAACCGAAGGTGGAACCGGGGAAGGGGAAGCAAATAGGTCAACCATACTTGGTTGGAGGGGGAAGGGAGGGACCCATTAGCGCCACGTAGTCGCACAGGCACGACGGTGGGATCGGCCTTCCCACTGGTAGCATCGCCATGCGGATAGCCGACCCCAAAGGAGGGAGCCGGAGAGAGCTGAGCCACCGAAATGGGGGTGATGGGGGCGAGGAGGTGAAGAGGGTGAGGGATGGGGCCAAAGGGAGAGGCGGAGGCGGAGGCGGTGACGGGAGAGAGAGCCGACTACCAAGAGGGAGGGGTGCGCGAGGGATTGCGGCGGGGGGATTCCGAAGGAAGCGAGAAGATTGTGGCGGCAAATTAGTGAGTTAGGGTTTTGATTTTCTAATATATATATATATATATATATATATATATATATATATATATATTATAAAAAGTGTGGCCCATTTGTCATAGAATACCCATCGGGTACCTATGGGTACAAACTGATACCCACACCCATCATGTGACCTTATCGGGTACCCAAACCCGAAAATCCATGAGTTTACAATACTATCCATACCCATTCTTATCGGGTCGAGTACCCATGAGTAAAACTGCAATCTCTATGCACGACTGCCCAGGCGGGCGTTTAATTACTGGCAACGTGCGGGGAGGGTCGATTTCTCGTGATCAAATTGCACTCAATGTCCTCATGCGACAGCAGATATGCATGCATGCCCAGTACGACGCTGTCATTCGTTTTTCATCTGTTTATTGCCGTCTGTACGGCCAACTCGTCTGACTAGGAAATTAACCACGTAACGCACGAAGGTCGTACGACTGCAGGAGCGATCCATTCCATTGTGTCTCAGTCTCACCGGAGGGTCACCATTACCAAATCTTCCGAATCCATCATCGCAAGTAAACCAACCCCGTACGTTGTCTCGTACGTAGCCCGCACCGAAAACGACCTCTCGCAGTGCAAGCGGAGGACGGGCTCGGCGTCGTGTGTGTGTGGTGGATCGAAAGGAAATTAGCTGACACGGCAAGAACCACCCAGGAAAACGACGGCGCCACGGCAGGTTCACTGAACGTCGGGGGGGCGCTGGTGCGCGGCCGAGGGCTCCAGAAAAGTACGCCCCAATCGATCGCGGCGCGTCGTACGAGCGCGGACGGATAGATCCAGTCGTGTCTGGTCGATGCGCCCGCCGGGACGCGGTTTCTGCGCTGCCTGCCATGAACGAATTACGAATCCTCTCGCGGGCCGCAGGCGACTCCGCGCAAGCTTTCTTCACAAGTTCCACGTTAATTCTAAGAGATAAAAAAAATATTCTCACGCTATTCAAAGAAAGATAAAATAAGAAACTCTCGTGCCAATCGGGGAAAAAAAAAGAGAAAGAAAGAAAAGATCTTGATCATCCAATTACTATGACTTGTGTTGGCCTATTCGCTCACCGTATTGCATTGGGATTAGTGATTGAAATATCGATGATTATCGTGTGAAAATCGTGATTATTGCACGTATCGAGGCGATGCTGTATCTAAAACAAACTGATTAAATTTAAAAAATCAAAATGCGACGTAAATATCGCGATAATCGGTGAAAATCGATCAAAAATCACTCAAAAAATCGGTTTTGAAAAACATTCAATTGGTCGGTAAAATCGACCATTTTTTTAAATTGTTTTGCAAAAATTTTGATTTTGTGATCCTTCAATTTCTAAAGTTTTTTTTATCGATTTTACCGATAATCGAAAATCATCTTAAAATTGTAAATTCGATATTTGAATCCCTGGCTGGGATATACACATCGTGTCAGATGGCAGGTATTCTTTACAACCATGTATTCGAATTCGTAATCAAACCATACAATGATCAATATTACATATACTGATTTACCACTACTACAGAATGGTACATCACTATTGCTTCATCTGTGTCGGTTCTAGCCCAGAATCGATAGTGAAGAGGGGCACTCGTCAGTGTCGGTTCTAGCCTAGAACCGACAGTGATGAGACTATAACCGACACTGATGAGGGGCACCCTCATCACAGTCAGTTCTGGGTTAGAACCGACACTGATGATGGTATGTTAATAGTGTAGGTTCTGGGCTAGAACCGACACTGATAAGGGGCACCCTCATCACAGTCAGTTCTGGGTTAGAACCGACACTGATGATCGCGTGTCAACAATGTCGGGTCTGGGCTAGAACCGACACTGATGTGATGACTATGTTTCCAAAAATCAATGTCTAAATTCAAATTCACATAACTTTCACGTTTTAAATCCAAAAATTATGAAATAGATTTATAAATTCATGTTTAGTCCTGTAGGTTTGAAATAGGTTAAAACATGCCTGCTATTTTGTAGAATTTGAACAATGCTACGTGCTGTGCCCCTGCTGCACCTTACTACGTGCTGTGCCCCTGCTGCAGGTGAGCCAATTCCGTTTAGTGGTTAGGACTTAGGAGTCTACTGGATCGTAGCTAGAACGGCTACTGAAAATAGTAAATTGCAGATGTATGCTTGGGTTCAGTTCACCAGGACAACCAAAATGCAACTATCTGACAATTTGCTAGTAGAAATATTGGTACTTTATTTTGCCTTGCTTAGCTACTCTCTACTTTTCTGAGCAACATGGAACAGCTCACACATTTCGTTGTTTATGACTAGATCAACTGGTTCCTTGGTACGATTGTAGTAAGGCACAAGTCTATCCGTCCGTGTATTCAGCTCCCCAATGCAGTGCAGCATGAAGGTCCTGGTCCAAGAAGGCGAAGAGAGGGGAAAAGTAAAACCCAAGTGGTGAAGTGGGCGCATGGTAGGGCAGGCATGTAGGAAAAATAGGAGCTGCGAGCAGTATTCTTGCTGCAAATGCTTTGCTGCGGTGGTGCATGCATTTGGACGGTTGACATATCTTCACCATTTCTCTTCGCCGTCTGTCTTAGATCGACACAGGTACACGATTAGCCCCCACAAGTTGAGTTTGGGTCTAGATTTGCAAATTGGTTGGTGCATAGAACTGTTACTTAGGGTCTATTTGTTTTTGTTTTTGATTCTAAATTTTGACTCCAAAAACTGAATAAAAAATAAACAGTCCGATTCTAGAATCCGTTTATCGAAATTCAGCCCATTCGTATACACTAGAATCCATAATTCACTTCATATGTGTTTTTGGAGATCAGCTTCTCCGTAACCGTAATCCAAAATCAGCATTTAGAGAATCCAGAGAAAAAAAAAAACTAAACAAAATAAACGATCGAATACAGCTTGTTACAACAAGTGTTACTAGTGATCCTCAGTAATTCAAGGCCATAAACGATGCAAATACAATGGATCTTTCGTATCCACGAAGATCGACAAAAACACCACCTGTTCCGAGATTGACTGTAGCGTGACGTGCCCGGCTAACCGACTCAGTTCGGCGGTCCAAAGCTGCCATATGTATATAACAAGATTACTCGACTATTCGTGACTGTCCAATGGCATAAAAAATACAAAACTATGTTCAGAGGGAATGTATTTCTAGAGCACAATAAGATCTTAACCAGATCTTACCTCCTTGGACATCTTTTGGAGTTCACTGACCGACGACGGCAAAGGAACAGCGTGGCGCACAGGAGCCCTGGCTAGGTGACGGAGGAGCCTCAACCTTCCTAATCCACCAAGAATCCATCTCCAAGTACCACTCGTTCATCAGAGCACAATAGAAGTAAAATAACAGCACAGATCAGGCCCAATGTCATCGAAAAGGCAGAAAAAAAAGCGTAAAAGAGAAAGAAGGGAATATGGATTTTACCGGTGACAGCAGCGAAACGCCACGCCGTGCAAGAGCCCTGGCTAGGCGGCAAAGCAGGGAATGCGAGGAGGCGGCGCAGGGCGGCGGAGCGGTGGACAAAAGGAGGTCCCAGCACCTTCCTAATCCACCAAGAATCCATCTCCAAGTACCACTCGTTCATCAGAGCACAATAGAAGTAAAATAATAGCACAGATCAGGCCCAAAGTCATCGAAAAGGCAGCAAAAAAACGTAAAAGAGAAAGAGGGGAATAGGGATTTTACCAGTGACGCCCGAGAAACGCCACGCCGTGCAAGAGCCCTGGTTAGGCGGCAGAGCAGGGAATGAGAAGAGGCGGCGCAGCGCGGCGGAGCGGTGGACAAAAGGAGGTCCCGGTGGAGCGTGCGTGTGAAGCAGAGCCGATGTGGAGATAGGGGCGAGGGGCAACGCTCTCCGAGGGCTCCGCAGGGGGCTAACCCCTTCTCCCATGGCGCAAGTGCTCTGCGCACTCCGCAAGGACCGAATCCGAGAGGGAGGCAGGAAACCGCGTTGCGAAGAGACGGGAGGGAGGACTCTGCGAGGGGGGGCTCATGGGATGATGGGCACGATGGTGAAGGAAGGAGGCGACGGCAGCGGCCAGGTGGGAAGGAACGAGAGGGAGAACGGGATGACGTCGACGACTCCGCGAGGGAAGGAGGCGGCAGCAGCGGCCGGGTGGGAAGGAATGAGAGGGAGAATGGGATGGCCTCGACGACTCCACGAGGGCCAAAATGACGACGCTTGACGGGCGGGCGAACGGGGCACACGGACAGCCACGAGCGGCACACGCGAGACGAAGCTGGATGGGAATCGGCAAAACCGAAGGGGCCTTCGTGCATAGGGCGGTGACGTGGACACGCTGAGCGCTCGCCAATCCCTCCCACTATAAGATAGTTAATACTAGGAAATGGTACGTAATCAAATGCTCTTTGCAAAAATCAATCTGAAGAATAACTCGAAAAGGTTCTATGGAAAATCGCTATGTGTCGGTGTTTCATGCACCGGCAATACGAATTTATGGTCTGATGGGGTCGCGCGCTCCCTCTCCCCGAATGGTCGACTCAAGGAGTCAGAAAATGTATACTGGTTCGGGCTGAATGTCCCTACTCCAGTTCGTTCGGTGCGAATGTATTGATCTTTGGGCGATGAACCAGGGGTGTACAAGCGAGGCGGGGGGTCGGCTGTCCGATCCCCTTCGTGCTTTGGCTAGGCAGTCGTGGCTTCTTAGAGGGCCTTTTTCTCTATCCCCCTTTCCTCTCGGGCCCCGCCTCTCCTTATATAGACGGAGGAGGCGGGTTACACGGGTGTTTTAGGAAATCCACTAGAAAGGGGGGCGTGCGTGTCTCGGAGTCGCTCTGTCTTGTCCGACCGTCCCTGCTCGTCCGGCGAGGTTGGTGGCTCCGCGATGTGCGGTCTTGCGCGATGATGCCGGATGGCGCCTTGCGCGGTGCTCTATGCTGCCTCGGCGGCTTTAATGGCGCTTGACTTTGCCTTGGCCTCGGGAGTGGCGCACTCCTCTGCGATGTGCCGAGCGATGGGGCGGGGCTTGACTCGCCGGTGGCTCTTCCGGCGATCTTGGGAAGGGGCCGCCTACCCGATCTTGGCGTCGAGGGCCAGCTGCGCACAAGGCAGCCGTCTGACACTGGCGTGGGCCATGCCGGCCCTGTGCGCAGGTGGAGCTTGAGCTTTAATACCGGGCGGCCGGAGCATGCCGACCGCCCGGAACCGGAGTCCGCCGACCGTTCGGGGTCGGCCCTGCACATGTCGGGGCTCGCTCCCCGCGGCCCAAGTACCTTTCGGTGGTGCTGGGCCTTCGCCATGATTGGTCAGCCCGTTCGTGCTTCCGGGCTGATGGGGGTACCCATGGCATGGGTACTCGTCAGTAACCAGAGCCCGGAGCGGGTCGGAGAGCCGCTCGGGGTTTAACTTTAGTGGTGGTAGCGGTCGGCCGTGGGTCGGTGATACTAGGTCGGCGGATTGCACGGGAGCCGCGCCCGACCTAGAAGGGCCCGGTGTGGCGGCCTTCCGTGGTGTAGCCCCCGAGCCCCCGAGCGGGTCGGAGAGCCGGTCGGGGGTTTAGCCCGGCCGCGGTAGTCGTCGACCCGGAGGTTGGCGGTGCTTAGGTCGGCGCGACTGCTTGGGAGCCGCGCCGGCCTGGAAAGTGCCCGGGTGCGCGCGAGCGCACCCGGTGGGTGTAGCCCCCGAGCGGGTCGGAGAGCCGGTCGGGGGTTTAGCCCGGTCGGACCCTGGCAAGCCACGCCGTTGGTGGGTTTTTTCAGAGTCGGGTGAGCGAACGCACGTTTGCCTTCGTCGGCTCGAACGTCGTGCTCGTGCGAGCTACTATTGGGTAATCCGAGTGGAACCTTGGCGATCTCCCTCGAGGGGGATCGTTTCCAAGCGGACGTAACTCCTGGCGTGGGCGTCAGGCCGGCAGGCGTTCCATAAAACCTTTCCTTACTGCGTCTGCATCGGGCTGCCGGGTCGTCCGCCAACCGGAGCGGTGGCCGCCACTCATCGATGAGCTCCGTGGGAGAGTGTGAGGTATGGTCTCGGGCCGGGCCACGCAGTGATTGGGTCGTCCGCCGACCCTAACTAGGGAGCCCTCTGGGGCTCGCTGCGACCCGCCTCGCTCTTTCTTTTTTTTTACGTGTTGGGGCGGCTTTCATTCCGGTGTGGATTCGGCCTCGTAACCCTCGGCCGCAGTGCCGGGCCTCGGCGCGAGCGCAGGCCGCTTGCTTTCGAGGCGGCGGCGATGGGCCGTTTTCATACCTTTCTTGGCGTGGGCGTCCTGGCCCGATGTAGCCGGTGAGTGCGGTCTTTGCGTGGCGTCTTGGCGCGGCGTTTGCTCTGTCGGGCGATTAATGTTAGTGGGATTTAAATGGGCTACGGCACGTTACGGAGAAGGTAGCGGTGATGGTTCGGCGGCCGCGTCGATTGTATGAGGCGTCGATTGGCGCGGAGGCCCGCCCGTTTCCGCCAGGCGCCTATAAAGGAAGGGGAAGACGGCGCGGGGGAAGCAAAACCTTTCGTTCGCGCCTTCTGCAAAAAAAGGAAAAAAAAAAGAAAACGCAAGGGGAGAAAAAATCTTCCTGCTTCGTCGCGCCGTCCCCTGCTTCCCCACGCACTTTCGAGGATGTCGCTGACCCCGCACTTGGCCGCGGCGGGTCGCTACCTCGGCCTGGAGAGGAAGGAGCTCCTTCCTCCGCGGCCCCAGTCCGGCTGGCGGGGCGCACACCAAGACAACGGCGGGCGTTTTGCTCTTGGTTGGGGTGATGCGCCTCCGTGAATGAATAAAATGTTTCTTTTGCGCTCTGCTCCTTTCTCTCTCTTTTTTTTCCTCGAGGATTTTCCACTTTTGCGATCGCCCACATCCGTAGTCTTTTGGGACCGCCACGGGTCCGGCGCAGGCTGTGCTTGTCACCGGAACGGGTTGGTCCGACCAACCGTAGGTCGGTTAATCGTCGTTTTCGACATGGGTAGAGTACTATTTTGGGACCTCTGTTTTTGGGGCGGAAGTCACAGTACTCGTGGTAGATCAAGGGCGAGAGAGAGAGAGAGCACTCGGTTGATCCTTTCGACAGTTGCGACTTCTTTTGCTTTGAAAACTTTTTGCGCGGTACATAGAAGGGGCAGGCTGATTAGGGATAGAACCTTCTCAACTTCTCTATATTCCACGCGTTTGTAAGGAGATTTCCTTCGGTGTCCTTGAGACGGAAGGTGCCGGGCCGGAGGACTTCCGCGACGGTGAAAGGGCCCTCCCAAGGCGGGGAGAGCTTGTGCCTGTCTTTCGCGGATTGGACTTGGCGTAGCACCAAGTCGCCGACTTCGAATGAGCGACCGCGAACTCGCCGGCTGTGGTAGCGGCGCAGCGCCTGCTGGTATTTTGCCGACCGTAAGATCGCGACGTCTCGAGCTTCGTCGAGTCGGTCGAGGTCATCCTGCTGTTCCTCGATTGCCCGTGCGGCGTTGTAGTTCTGTACCCTTGGCGCGCCGTACTCAAGGTCGGTCGGTAGGACAGCCTCTGCTCCAAACACCAAGAAGAAAGGAGTGAACCCGGTCGGCAGGTCGTGTGGTTCGCAGACTCCAAAGCACGGTGGTAGCTCGGCTGCCCACCGTCCCGCGAATTTCTTGATCGGTGAAGATTCGCGGCTTGAGTCCTTGGAGGATCATGCCGTTGGCTCGCTCGGCTGGCCGTTGGCTCGAAGTGCGCCACTGCCGCTTGATCGACTTCGGATATTGAAGTTGTCGCGAGAACTCGAGGAACTCCTTTCCCGTGAACTGCGTCCCGTTGTCGGTGATGATGGAGTTGGGCACCCCGAACCGGTAGACAATATCGCGGAAGAAGCCTGCCGCCTGGGCCGACGTGATCTTTGTCAACGGCTTGGCTTCGATCCACTTTGTGAACTTGTCCACGGCGACAAGCACGTGAGTGAAGCCCCCCGGGCGCCTTTTTGAAGGGTCCGACCAGGTCGAGCCCCCAAACCGCGAAGGGCCACGTGATGGGGATCGTCTGCAAAGCTTGCGCAGGAAGATGCGTTTGTCTGGCGAAGAATTGGCATCCTTCGCAGGTGCGAACGATTTGGGTTGCATCCGCTACGGCGGTCGGCCAGTAGAAACCTTGTCGGAAGGCCTTTCCTACCAGGGACCGCGGTGCGGGATGGTGCCCACACACCCCGCCGTGGATGTCCAGCAGAAGGTGCTTCCCTTGGTCGGTGGGAACGCACTTCTGAAGGACTCCGGACGGGCTCCTCTTGTAGAGGGCACCTTCGACCAGGACGAAAGACTTAGCCCGTCGGGCGAGACGCCGAGCCTCGGTGGCATCGGCGGGGAGCGACCCGTTTGTCAATCGATCGACAAACGGTTGCCTCCAGTCGGTTTCGACGGTCAGGACGCCCAAATCGACCAGGCGGTGAGCATCTGGCGGAGATCGTGAGGCGCGCCTTTGGGGGTCGGTAGTGCCCTCGACTTGGGTCCAAGCGGTGATGGCGAGGTCGGAAGCGAAGATCCCGGGGAACCGGCCCTTTTCCGGAGGCGAGGTTGGCGAGGGAGTCGGCTTCGCCGTTGTAGCGTCGGTAGCTGTGATGGAGCTCGAAACCCTTGAACTTCTCCTCGAGCTTGCGGACCTCTAGACAGTAGGCGGCCATCCGAGCGTCACGGGGCTCGGTGGCTTTCATCACTTGGTCGACAACCAGCTTGGAGTCGCCGTGAACGTAGAGCCGTCGTGCGCCTAGGTCGGCGGCGATTCGAAGGCCGTTGACGAGGGCCGTGCTCGGCGACATTGTTGGTAGCGTCAAAGAGTAGACGGATAAGCGTCACGGAGCGTGTTGCCGAGTGGGGAGATGATGACGATCCCCGCGCCGGCCCCATTCTTGGTGTAGGACCCATCAAAGTACATCGTCCAGTACTCCGGGTCTTCGACCACTGCAGGAACTTGCGCTTCGGTCCATTCGGCGACGAAGTCCGCCAAGACCTGTGACTTGATCGCCGTCCTGGGGACGTACGATATGTCGAGGCCACTGAGTTCGAGAGCCCATTTGGCAATTCTTCCGGTGGCATCGCGGTTGCGGACAACTTCTCCGAGCGGCGTGGAGGTCACCACGGAGATGGGGTGTCGATCGAAGTAATGGGCAAGCTTCCTCTTGGTGATGAGTACCGAGTAGAGTAGCTTCTGTATCTGAGGATATCGGACCTTTGTTTCGGAAAGCACCTCGCTGACAAAGTAGACCGGTCTCTGCACCTTGAGAACGCGGCCTTCCTCCGCTCGCTCCACAACAAGTGCTGCGCTGACGACCTGAGTCGTGGCGGCGATGTAGAGGAGTAAGGGTTCCTGTGGCTCCGGGGCGACCAGGACCGGAGGTGAGGTCAGAAAGGCCTTTAGTCGACTAAAGGCTTCACGAGCCGTGGAGTCGAGGAAAAGTGGTCGGACTTCTTCATCGGTTTGTAGAGTGGCATCCGCGTTCACCGAGGCGGGATCTGGCGACTTAAGCGCCGCGATGCACCCCATCAGCCTTTGAACTCCCTTCAGATAATTGATCGGCCCCATTTTCGCGATAGCGGAGATCTTGTCGTGGTTGGCTTCGATGCCGCGCTCGGAGACAATGAATCCCAGCAACTTGCCCTTGGGGACCCCGAAGACGCATTTCTCGGGGTTGAGCTTTATCTTGAAACCGTCGGAGGTTCGCAAAAGTCTCTTCCAGGTCGGTGATGAGGTCGGCCTTCCTGGTTTTGACAACGATGTAAATCGGCGTGAGGCTTCGATGTTACGGCCAATTTGGTCAGAAAAACACGCTGCATACATCGAGTGCGTGGCGCTGCGTTTTAGGACCAAAAGGCATCGTGACGTAACAGTACGAGCCGTACGGGGTGATGAAGGAAGTCGCAAGCTGATCGGACTCCTTCATCGCTATCTGGTGGTAGCCTGAGTAGGCATCCAAAAAGGAAAGAGACTCGCACCGGCGGTGGAGTCTGACGACAGTCGATGCGAGGTAATGGGAATGGATCTTCGGACAGGCCTTGTTGAGGCTCGTATAGTCAACGCACATTCTCCATTGCCCGACTTTTTCTTTACAAGGGCGGGATTGGCGAGCCACTCGGGGTGGCGCACCTCCTTTACAAAGCCGTGGCCAAAAGTTTGGCGATTTCTTCCCCAATGGCCCGACGCTTTTCTTCGTCGAAGCAGCGCGGCCAGGCGGCCGGTCTAGATCGGTCGAATGCTCGGGGAGTGCTCGGCGACCTCGCCGGGACTCCTGGCATGTCCGAGGGTCTCCAAGCGAAGACGTCTCGGTTTGCTCGGAGGAAGTCGACGAGCGCGCCTTCCTATTTGGTGGTGAGGGCGGCCCCGATCCGCACGGTCTTGGCGGGATCCTCGGGATCAACAGCGACTTCCTTCGTGTCCTCCGCGGACTTGAAAGAGCTAGGCCCTGACTTGCTGGAGTCGGGGGCGGATCCGGAGACCTTCTCCCTGGTAGGCGAGCTCGGCGAGCGGCAGCCGTGAGGCCGATTCCATTGCCTTGTTCGCAGTTGTAAGCGAGCTGGAAGGATGCGGCCACGGTGATGACACCTTGTGGCCCTGGCATCTTCAGCTTGAGATAGGTGTAGTTGGGGACTGCCATGAATTTTGCGTAGCAAGGTAGTCCCAGGATGGCATGGTAGGAGCCGGGAAAGTCCACAACCTCGAAAGTGAGGCTCTTGGTGCGGAAGTTGTCCGGGCTCCCGAAGGTGACGGACAGGCCGACCTGCCCGAGGGGATGGGCCTGTTGGCACAGTGCGACGTCGTGGAAGGCGCTCTGCTCGGCCGGAGGCGGAGGCGGGGACCCCAGGGCATCGAGGGTCTCAACATACATGATGTTGAAATTTGCCGCCGATCCATGAGCACCTTGGTCGGTAACCGTCCCCACGATGGGGTCGACGACGAGCGGGTAGCGTCCCGGATGCGGGATGTGGTCGGGGTGGTCGGTCCGATCGAAAGCGATCGGGCATTCCGACCACTTCAGGTATGAAGGCACGGCCGGGGTCGCCGTGTGTACCTCTCGGTGGGCGAGTTTCAGCCGTCGCTTGTCGGCGTAGCACTCCGTCCCTCCGAAGATCATGAGGCAGCCGTCGAGCTGTGGGAACTCGTCGGCTGGCTCATCGCCCTTCGCCCCGGCGTCGGGTGTTGGATCGCGCTTCTTCCCCTTGCCCCGTGATGTCGTGGGGTTTCCGGAGAGGAACCGCTTCAGGACTTCGCGATCCGATACTTGTGTTTGGCGGGATAGTCGTGGTTCGACACGGACTATCCATCAACTTCTCGAATCGGTCGGGCGTCTGCCGAGCTCTTGTTTGGCGGTCGGTCGGCGGCGGCGACCATTCGACCTTCAGCGACCACTGCTTCCCCTTCCGCTTCCTTTTGTCGGGCGGTCGGAGGCGATAGCTCGGTGGCTGTCTTGTGGGCCGTCTTCCTTTCGAAGATGGCCCCACGGCCTCTTCACGAGGCGTGGTTGGTGGCGATGTCGAGGAGCTCCTTGGTGGTCGGGGTTTCGCCTGACCCAACTTGTGGACCAGGGTCTCGCCGCGTGGTGCCGTAGATGAAACGCCCGACGGCGTCGGCGTCGCGGATGTCGGGGAGCTCGTTGCCTTCTTTGGAGAAGCGGCGGATGTAGTCGGAGGGTTTCCCCAGCTGCGCAGCTCTTCAAGTCGAGGAGTTGCCGGGCGTTTATGCGTGCCTCGAAATTCCCGACGAAGAAGGTTCGTCAGTCGGCCCAGCTGCCGATGGTGTTCGCGGGCAGGTACTCGAGCTAGGCTCGAGCTGAGTCCGCAAGGTAGATGGGGAGGTACTGGATGATGAAGGAGTCGTCCGTCGCTCCCCCCGCTCGGCAGGCGAGCCGGTAGTCTTCTAGCCAAACACTGGGGTTGGTAACCCCTGTGTACTTAGCTATGTTGGTCGAGCCGGAATGCAGTCGGGAAGTCGGCGTTGCGGACGTGGCGGGTGAACGCGCGCGGCCCAGGACCGTCGAATCCTGGGTCGGGATGGTTGCGTCGTCCGCTATCGGCGACTTGCGAGGGCGCTGCCGCATCGGTAGCTCTCCTTCGCGCCTCGAGGGTGGTGCGAAGATCATACTTATCCCCCAGGCGATGACGCACCGGGGTGTATGATGCCTGGGGGAGCTCGTGGAGCGGGGTCGTCTCGGCTGGGCTCCGTCGACCCTGCGAGGGGGAGTGGCCCGAGCGGCGAGGTGGCGCCCGTCCGTCGGAGCGAGAACCTTGGGCGTCTTTGTGCGGCAACCGCGTTCTACCGGCCAGGAGGTTACGATAGGTGGCCTTGGCCACGGCTCCGTTGGCTCAGGCAGCCCTCGGGCGGCATTGCGCCCGCGGCAATGTTACGGTTGGCGTGAGGAAGAACGGAGGCCGTTCGTCTCCTCGATAGCTGGCGATGCACCCTAACGCGCGCCTTGCGAGGCCGACGGGTGGTGGGTTAAATGGCGGCGCTCGGCTCGGCCTGGAGTTTATCGAGCTCGGCCTTCGAGCTTCTAACTCCTCGCTGTCGCCGAAGGTCGTGGCGTTATGAGTCTTACGTCGTCTTCCGCCGGGATTCCTCCCGCCGCCGTCGCGCGAGGAGGGTCCCGAGGGTAGCGAAGTGGAGGATGGCTCCGCCGCACCGTCATGTTGCACTCGCGGGAGTAGGCCTTATGAGGGGACACTCCTTGTCGGAGCTAGAGCCATGGGTGGAGGAATCCGCTTGATGGAGTCGTGGAGGAAGCGGCGCGTGGCGCCATAGCCGCAGCTGCGAGCTCGTGGAAGCGCTCGCCGCTTCGCCGCATGATCCGTAAGCGATGTCGGCCAGAAGCGGCGCCAGCCTTGTAACAGGCCGCCGCGCGGCCCGTCGCGAGGCCTCGGTGAGGAATTCTTGAGGCGTCGGCAAGCGTATCGAGCTAGCGGAGGCGCCGGTCCGGCAGCGGCGAGAATGAGAACAAGCTCTCCAGCGGTGGTGGCAGCGAATCGAGGGCGCCAAAGCGGATCCAGCCCCTCGACATCGGCGAATCGCGGTGGGAGGTGGCCATTAGGGAGGAGAAATGGGAACCCGAGGATGAGGATGTCGGTGAAGACGCGCGAGACTCCCCTACCTGGCGCGCCAACTGTCGGTGTTTCGTGCACCGGCAATACGAATTTATGGTCGGATGGGGTCGCGCGCTCCCTCTCCCCGAATGGTCGACTCAAGGAGTCGAGAAGATGTATCTTGGTTGGGCCGAATGTCCCTACTCGATTCGTTCGGTGCGAATGTATTGATCTTTGGGCGATGAACCGAGGGTGTACAAGCGAGGCGAAGTCGGTGTCCGATCCCCTTCGTGCTTTGGCTAAGCGATCGTGGCTTCTTAGAGGGCCTTTTCTCTATCCCCTTTCCTCTCGGGCCCGCCTCTCCTTATATAGACGGAGGAGGCGGGTTACACGGTGTTTTAGGAAATCCACTAGAAAGGGGCGTGCGTGTCTCAGTCGGCTCTGTCTTGTCGGCCGTCCCTGCTCGTCGGCGAGGTTGGTGGCTCCGCGATGTCGCGGTCTTGCGCGATGATGCCGGATGGCGCCTTGCGCGGTGCTCTATGCGCCTCGCGGCTTTAATGGCGCTTGACTTTGCCTTGGCCTCGGGAGTGGCGCACTCCTCTGCGATGTGCCAGGCGATGGGGCGAGGCTTGACTCGCCGGTGGCTCTTCGGCGATCTTGGGAAGGGCCGCCTACCCGTCTGCAGGACGTCGAGGGGCAGCTGCGCACAAAGCGGCCGTCGACCTTGGCGTGGGCCATACCCGACCCTGTGCGCAGTGGAGCTTGAGCTTTAATGCAGGCGGCGGAGCATGCCGACCGCCGAGCGAGTCCGCCCGACCGTTGAAGTCGGCCTGCACATGTCGGGGCTCGCTCCCCGCGGCCCAAGTACCTTTCGGTGGTGCTGGGCCTTCGCCATGATTGGTCAGCCCGTTCGTGCTTCCGGGCTGATGGGGGTACCCATGGCATGGGTACTCGTCACTATGCAAAAGGGTACGTATAAAACTATACATAATGACGTACTCCCTCCGGTCGTTTTTAGTAGACGTTTTAGCATCCCACCCAAAGTGCATGAAAAGATGACGTTTAAGGTTTCAACGTGATTTTTTACCCGGTTTTGCCCCTGCCTTGGGAGACGAGGCGACGCTGCATGCAAGCTCACATTGATTAACCGGTTTTTATTGCACGTAGGAGTACCATCTACTCGTAACTTGCTCATAACTGGCTAGTACTAGTACTCGTAACTTGGCTATGCATCTTCACGAACGTTGATTCATGTACAAAACTGCTAATGGCGCCAGCACCCTACCAAAACCATGCAGCAAGAAATGACGTGAGGGTGCAAGGAAAAACAATTTTCATGCACGCACACACCTGCTACTGAGATTCGAACCCAGGAAGTGAGGATGCTAGCCAAAGTGTTTAACCAACTGAGCTAGGCAACACTGTTGCTTACAGAAAAGAAATGACATTACTAAGGGTAAAACTGGAAGAATAGCCCCTAATAAACACCACCTTGGTATTGGAGCTGCCCTCTAAAACGTCTACTAAAAACGACCGGAGGGAGTATATGCACTCTCAACAAAACTTGTACCAATAAGACCCCGTTTAGAAAACAAGGTTTTCGCACAAATTTCGTAGTAAACACTTCAATTGCCGTAGAAAATAAGGGGGGAAAAACAGTTTTCCAAACTTATGGGCAGGTTCACAAAACTAGAACAGAAAAGCAAGTACTTCCCTATTGGACAGCTCGTAATAATAAGTCAAGTCGATCATTTAGGCCTGGGCCAATGGAAATAGTACGAGGATTGATGAGCCGTCGCAGCATCTCTTTCAAGAATTTCCCTATTGGAGAAAAGCGGAAGCTGTGCATAGTGCAGCTTACTTGGACAACACACGAGAAACACCTACTCCCTCTATCCCACAAAGAGTGCATTTCTAGGATTTTTAAGACAGATTAGTGTGCAAGGTAAATGACTAATGTGACCCTCATTACTCCATACACAAGCATGATGATGCTTCGGTTTCCACAAGCACTTAAATAAGCATGCATACACTTACAGCTGGGCCCTACCGACTAAAGATGCACTCTTTGTGGGACAAAATTTGAACACTAGAAATGCACTCTTTGTGGGACAGAGGGAGTACCGCCGAAATACGACTCATTTGGACAGAATATGCGTTCGTTTAGCCCGTGTGATCGAATGCAATTTTTTTTTTTTGAAATATTGGTCTCTGGCATTACATTTAAGAAGAAAAAAACAACACACGAGCTACAGACGTACGCACGCACTTACACCCGCGCATGTACCCGCCTTTACGCGCGTCCGCACCAATCCAGCGCTCGAACGCGGGCAGGCGGGCTGAGCGACGCTCATGCCAGCCAAACGAGCCAACACTCGTCCGCTGATCGAATGCACTTCATCTGGACGAAATGACATCCATTTAATTTCATGTTTTTTTGGGTATTTTTTAGACTATCCTAACTTATTTGAGAGAGTATACAACACAGACGCACACATTCAACACACATCATACTCACACCACTACAAACTTATACATGTGTGCACATTAAACGTGCACACGTGATGTACCTCTAAAATGTTAGATGAAAACCAATGCTAAATGTAGGATTTAAACTCTAATAATAGACTAGCCATATGACCATATGCCAGCTTCCAGACCAGCCTAACTTAACATTTTGGGTATTAACGTAGGATCAACCCTGAATAATTTTGAGAGTTTGCGAAACAACTACTTACAGGTACATAGTATTCGGTTCAGGCTACACGTACGCCAACGCAAGAAAATCGAGTGTCAGGATTTAAACTCTTGACCTGGATCATTTAATTTGCATGGGTACACACTCTAAACGTCCGGATGCATCTGCGAGCTCTACCCGTGTTACCCGTGAGGGCATGAGGGCAGACTTTATGGGTGAGAATGAATGTGATGGAATAATATAGAATAGATGGAATGATCCTGGATAAGATGGTACAGTGAGGGTATTTGGTTGTCTAAATAGAATGATACAAGATTTTGTTTGATTGTTTGGGTGGAATAGTACGAGATGGTACAAATAATATTTGGTTGAAGGGATGAGGTTGGTACGGTAACCTTTGTTACTAGTAGTACAGGATGATCCGTTCAATTTAGAGGTACAGGATGATACAACATATTTAAAGAATATTTCTGAAATTTGTATCGCTCTATTATGTACGAGATGGTTCCGTACACTCAACCAAACGCATGTAACAAAACTTATCATAAACTGTCCCGTACATATTCATCCTCGTTCACTCAACCAAACACACCCCTACATATACACACACTATTCAAATTCAAACCGTATTACGTTTACGTAGGTGCATTGTACCAAACCTCACTAACGAAGCTCACCAGCCCGCTGAAGAACACAACATCATTGATCAGCTTGTCGGTCAAACAAATCGCAGCGTCGTTATCATGCATGGCCGGTCGGTCTACGGTAGGATCTTCCGCGGTACCATACCGGCACGAGCCGCCACTGACACGTGGGCCCGCATACAGACACGATTTTCCAGGCCCACATGCAGGTCTCCTCTCTGCGGCGAGCTCGCGGACGATGGGCAACTCCAACATTGTTAATATATATATATATATATATAAATATATATATATATAATGGTTCCATACTCCTGAGAGTACGTACTCCCACTCTTAATATACTGTTTAAATAATGTTGTTATACATCTTTATCCATTTGAGTATACTCTAATGCTGATTATAAGATACTGTAAAGTGAGTTCTATGAAATTTTTTTTTTATCAAAATCCACTCTGTATAGCATAATTTGTTTATATACTCTTTTTACATACGGAAAAAGGTATATAGCAAAAAAAAAGGGTTCCGATGATTTTTTGTTCAGGAATGTCGCATTCTAGTAACTTAGAATTATTATTGGAATATACGGAAAGTGATAAAAGATCATAACACATTAGTTTAAGTGGTATACTACATGTGGAAGTACGTACTCCCGAGAATAGAAAAAGATATATATCAAGTTAAGCCAAGGCCGTTGCGAGACCGCCTGGATTAGCGGTAGTAGTATGATATATAATATTAAGGTGCATGCATGGGCGCATGATGAGGAGAGCGCGCCGGTTTGGAGAGGAGAAAGAGAAGAAAAAGCACTAGGAGATGAGCGAAGATCAGATATAAAGATCCGGGGAAGAGCCGAGAATACATGGAACAGGTGCGTGGCTGCCTACATGCGATGCACGCACCCCCGGTTAATCCTTTAATTAGTTGCGACTCGAATACTAAGTTAATCGCAGCGAAAGGGGTGGGCCCGGATGGGGACGTCCAAGTTCGCTGCACACGGAACACGCAGTGCACGTACGCGGTACGCGTGGGCGGGTGGGTGGGTGGGTGGGTTCATGAATCTCGCTCGGTTGGACCGGGGAATTGGATGGATCGGATGCACGGTCGCATCGCATCGCATGCCTCCACCTGGGTTGTGGCTCGCTGCCCTGCCCTGCCCTGCCTGCCGAGCTAAAACGTGCCGCCCAAGGGAATCTATTTCAGTTGCGGAAAACTTTTTTTCAAGCTAACGTTTTTTTTACCTTCGGAACGCAGAAGGATCGGATCATGTATACGGGTGTGTTTGGTTGCCTGCATGATGTCTGAATCGCATGAGTGGATCTGTTGTATCATTAGACAGCGTGTTTGGTTTCGCATTCATCGCAGTCGGTGGATGCAGTGCCTCTCATACGAGGAAGGAGAAAACACGAAATTGAACTTCTCTCTAATGCAGGCGTATGAGATCGTAAGCAATGACCAAAATAAGCTTAGCTTGCGTCATTTCGGTCGGTAGCCCAGCGCAGATGGCTCATCTGAAATAATTTAGGATGGTGCAAGTAAGCAAACACACCCGTATAGATCTCGCGTTTGCATCTGCTTGAAAAATTTTACGGGATGCGGAGTCCTGATATCCGCGTGGTGTTTGTTCGATCATTAGTGTAGAGATTTATTAAAGGCTTTCCTCGTTCAAAAAACAGGGGAAAGAACCACCCAGCCCTCGATGTTCAAATGGCATTCCTCTCGATGTACAGAGTACCAAACACAGTACAAAGAAAGCAGGTCCATGCATGCACACACAGTCACAAGGACAGCACAGCAGCAGTACAGTGTACAAATATTTTATTTTTCTAGGCCCTTGACTCGATTTTTTTTACAAGTTTGCCTTTCGTCCGAAGAAAATCACAAATTTAACCTATTCTCGATCACAACAGGTATCTATCGCGTTTCTGTAACGCAGCATGTGGAACTATCGTGCTCTTACACCGTGAGTGCTGACAGATATTATCTCATGATCCTTGTTATGCTAGATTTGAAACTTCATTCAATAGAATCCAAAGTTTTTTTTTAAACAAAATGAAGAAGAAGAATAAGAAGAAAAAAACCTAAAACTCTCCGGCAGCTCCGCCCCCCTCTGGTGAAGAGATTCAATGAATCCGAGCAAATCCAGCAAATCCTGGAGAAAGGGGGGGCAAGTGGGAGCAAGAATCTGCCCCTTGGGAGCACCATCCACATAAAGACCACCCCAACTCCTTCTCAACCCCACCCCCTCCCTCCTCTTCCCCTACTCCATTTTTTTTCCCTTGCCGCGGCTCGGGCTCCGAACGTAGTTGATGCTCTCCGACCCCGCGGCGGTGTTGCTGTTTCTCTTGTTCCTCCTCTCTTCGGCGGTGTTGCTTTCCTTGTCTTCGTCGTCGTCGGCTTCTTCTTTTGCTGCTGGGTGAATCGACATGCCTCCGTTCCGTGATTACCGAGGTGAAGATCCTGAACTGGGAGCCATGGGGTGCTTTATGGATTGTGTGTGGGATCTGGAGAATTTGTTGTAGTCGCAGCTGTGTCGTTGGGTTACTTGGTGTGTGCTTACGTGCTCGTTTCTTGGACCAGATGGTGGGCTGCTTGTCCTGGAGCCGGCGGCGGCGGCGGCTCTGTTCGGCGGCGGCGTCCGGCCTCGGAAGCGCGCGCGCGTCACGGCCATGCCCCCCTGCGCCTTCGCTTCGGCTGCTGCTGCGGCCGAGGAGGGGTTGACGGCGGCGCCGGCCAAGAAGCAGAAGCGGGGGGAGGCGCCGTCCCTCGACGCGCTCCCCGACGAGTGCCTATTCGAGATCCTGCGCCGCGTGCAGGGCGCCCGCGCGCGGGGCGCGTCCGCGTGCGTGTCCCGCCGCTGGCTCGCGCTCCTCGGCGGCATCCGCGCGTCCGAGATCAAGCGGGCCGAGTCCCCGGCTGTGCCGGACCTCAACCAGGAGTTCGTCGGCGAGGACGAGGACGCCTCCATGCGCCCTGGCTGCGCCGAGAGGAGCCTCGAGGGCAAGGAGGCCTCGGACGTCGCTCTCACGGCGGTGGCCGTCGCCGACGCCCTCCGCGGCCACCTGGAAAGCGTTGTTATCCGGGGCAGCCACCCGAAGCGTGGCGTCACCGACGTCGGCCTCTCCGCGGTCGCCCGTGGCTGCCCGTCGCTCCGCTCGCTCGCCTTGTGGAATGTGCCGCAGGTGACAGATGCGGGCCTCGCTGAGATCGCCGCTGGGTGCCCCTCGCTGGAGAGGCTCGACATCACTGGCTGCCCGCTGATCACCGACAAGGGCCTCACCGCAGTTGCTCAGGGGTGCCTGGACTTGAAGACGCTGACCATTGAGGCATGCTCTGGTGTTGCCAACGAGGGCCTCAGGGCAATTGGCCGGTGCTGCTCGAAGCTGCAGGCAGTAAACCTCAAGAATTGTGCACGTGTTGGTGACCAGGGTGTGTCCGGCCTCGTCTGCTCTGCGACGGCGTCGCTTGCCAAGGTCCGCCTCCAGGGTTTGAGCATTACTGATGCTTCACTTGCTGTGATCGGGTACTATGGAAAGGCGGTAACGGACCTCACTCTAGCTCGCCTCCCTGCGGTTGGCGAGAGAGGTTTTTGGGTGATGGCCAATGCCCTTGGCCTGCAGAAGCTCAGGTGTATGACTGTCACCTCCTGCCCAGGAGTCACGGATCTGGCACTTGCGTCGATTGCCAAGTTCTGCCCGAGCTTGAAGCAGCTTTTCCTCAGGAAGTGCATACAGGTCTCGGATGGCCGTCTCAAGGATTTTGCGGAATCAGCAAGGGTTCTGGAAAACCTGCAGATTGAGGAGTGCAACAGGGTGACTCTCATGGGCATTCTTGCTTTCCTTCTCAACTGTAGCCCAAAGTTTAAGGCGCTCTCATTGATCAAGTGCATCGGGATCAAGGACATTTGCACTGCACCTGCACAGCTTCCGGTGTGCAAGTCGATCCGTTCCCTGACTATAAAGGATTGCCCGGGTTTCACAGATGCTAGCTTGGCCATGGTCGGCATGATCTGCCCTCAGTTGGAGAATGTCGACTTGAGCGGTCTTGGCGCAGTTACAGACAATGGGCTTCTTCCCTTGATCAAGGGTTCTGGAAGTGGGCTGGTCCATGTTGACTTGAATGGTTGCGAGAATCTCACAGATGTGGCTGTTTCTGCCCTGGTGAAGGCACATGGCAGTTCTCTTGCACACCTTAGTCTTGAAGGTTGCAGCAAGATAACTGATGAAAGCCTGTTTGCCATTTCTGAGAGCTGCAGTCAGCTTGTCGAACTTGATCTTTCAAACTGCATGGTCAGCGACTATGGTGTTGCAGTCTTGGCATCGGCAACGCAGCTCAAACTCCGTGTCCTCTCACTGTCTGGCTGTTTGAAGGTCACCCAGAAGAGCGTTCCTTTCTTGGGCAGCATGTCTGCATCTTTGGAGGGCCTCAATCTCCAGTTTAACTTCATTGGCAACCACAACATTGCATCGCTGGAGAAGCAGCTCTTGTGGTGTGACATCCTTGCTTAGAGGAGCAAGGCGGCAATTAGTTGCTGGAGATGCTGGGTCATCCATCTCCAGATGCAAATATACGACCATAGCAGTAGTACTTAAGTCAAGCTTCATAGCAGTTGGGTTTTTGGCTCTCGTTTGAGTCATGGTGGCCTTCCGTTGTCGTAGGGCCAGTTGTTTTCCGGGGACATTTTAGCCAAGCGCTTGCTTTTTTCAGGCGTCCTCTTGGGAGGATGTCTGTTCCTTGAGCCTTTGGTAGCCATTAGTTTGGCGCCTGTCCCTCTATCCCAACCTAGGTCCTTGTGATTATAGTCATTACACCATGCTTTTTCGCCCCCCCTTAAGTCGTATTTGGTGCTCAAATGTCGTCAAGCGTCTTCTTTTCCAGTACTTCTGGTTACAGAGTTCTAGTTCATATCAAGGTCTATTTGTCGGTATCACTTGTCCTAGATGCTTAGCTCCAGTTCTTCGATGTCTGGGTGTCTGCAATCTCTTCCAGTTTGTGTGGTTGTTCCAGTTCCAGTCTCGTTTTGAGTCTGCCTGTAGTGTGTGTGTGTGCTTGCCATGGATGGTTGCTTTTTTACAGTGTCTGTAGGGGTTGCCTGATGTCCTTGGGGATCTGGCCTTTGCAAGGTGCATGCTAGAGGGCCTTGCCATGACAACCTTGTGTGGTTGTTTTTCTTCTCCAGATCCCTGGTTTTTCAGGCACATGGTTGGGTACTGTAATCTTTGCAACCTTCCCAGAATAAATAAATTTGCGTTCCCTTATAATTTCGATGCTTTGTAATTATATCATATTATCATCACAATGCCTCGAGTTGTCTCAGAATGTAAGGTAGTCCTTGACTGTATTAAGGTGCAGCTCTCTCTTGAGGAATATGTTGTGACCCTGTGATGACTAGACTCTGCCGCTTGATTTCACTGGGATCGGGATCTTTCTGTCATGCTTCCAGGCATGCCTTAGAAAACCTACCAGTTACAGCTGCCTGAATTTCCTGGATTTTCGCCTGGTGAGACCAGATTGAGAATTTTTTTTACTGAATCTGTACTGCCTGACCGAAACTGTGTGAAACAAAATTCTATAAAACTGCCGGTGTGCGCTATATGCTTGGGAGGCTGCCTGGCAGTGCTAGGTGCTCGGAACTCAGGCGAGGTCCCGTTTGAGACGAAGGTTTCCTGCGAAATACATGTGAAACTCCTACAGTCCAAACGTTTCAGACGAAGGTTTGCGGCACGGTGAGTCCTACACGTCAGGGGTCCTATGTACAGTAACCTAACTGCACGTGCAATAACGGCGAAAGAGTCCCACACGTCAGGGGCCCTATGTACAGTAACCTAACTGCACGTGCAATAACGGCAAAAGAGTCCCACACGTCAGGGGGCCTACGTACAGTAACCCAACTGCACGTACAGTAACGACAAAGGATCTCAGTAGCGGTGCAAAGGCTGGCAAAATTTGTGCCAAGACTTCCAAAGCAGACCCCCTGATGAAGGTCCCCCTCTGCCATTCAACGTCCCCGAGTACGAAGTTTCTCTGGCTGATTCGTTTCTCTGGCTGATTTCTCCCTTTTTTTCTCCCAGTGAGTAGAGCCTGCTGCACCGGCTGGCAACCGGTGGAGGTGAGCATGTTCATCCCCTCTGATCTACGATTCTATCCCTTTCTTGTTGCTTTTATTCCCCCCTTGTACACCGGTTCATGCACTTGTCCCTGTTTCGATTCCCGATGCATACGTCATCGGAGTGACGAAAATACCGGTCTTTTTCTTTGAACAATGGCCGATGCTTTTGCGTCCCAGGCTTTTGACCTTTTGGGGGAGGAGGCCAGGTTCATCTGAATTTTGGAGTGGTCAGGTAAATAAGGGACATGATGTGAAAGGTGCACTGTTGAGGGTCTTGTTTAGAAGTAGTGACGCTTTCTTTAAAGCAAGATGCATGAATAGTATAGTATGGCCATAGATAATTAGAGATGTTGCAAAAGATCAGCCGCTAATTAGATTGTAGCTGTAATGCATGACTTACTGCTTGGTCATCGTCCTTTTATGCACCGAGTTTGCACCCTGCAATATAGCGCCTAAAATGGATTCACTCTATGCCTCACCTTATAAGGGCCTGTTTGGGAGAGCTCTGCTCCTCAATATTCAGCTCCACTCCAACTTCGTGTAGCCAAACACCTCAGCTACACAGAACTTCAGCTTCAGAAAAAATGCGAATCTAGGGGGCTGCTTCATGGTTTTTGTGGAGCTCCTCAAGGGGTACTCCAAGAAACACTGTTTCATACCCTCTCGTGAAGTTCATATGTAATTACCCACCTTTGCCACTAGTTACACATATGAGGTAATTACCCACCTCCATTCAACATCCAAGGGCACAAATGGGTATCCACATCAAACCCATCTATTCTTGAAGCTAGATCTAATTTGCAAGCCAAACACCTCCCTTCCCTACTTCAACTTTATGATGGAGCTACTCTATGGTGAAGTGGGTGGAGTGGAGCTGATTTTTTTGGAGTGGAGCTCTCCCAAACAGGCCCTAAGTATATTGATAACTCAATTCATTTGTAGGTATGAAACCGTTCTACTCCATTTTCTCTACTATTCTAAAGCAGCATTTGGTGGCAGTGGTCCGTTCTTCCCACGTCATTAATTGCCGCTTAATTGCCCTGCTTAATTGCCCTACGCAAGAAACGAAACGTTACTTTAATTAGCCAGCTTTCGCAAGAAACGAAGCATTAAAGATAGATGTTTGATTTTGTGAAATAATTTTTTTTATTTTTTAATCTTTATTTTTCATTATCAATTTTGTTTTTCGTAGCAACGCACGGGCATGTAACTATTTTTCTCAAAGGACTGGATGTTCACAACTCACAAGTCATTCTGGAGTCAAGGCAGCACAATGAATTGCGCTCCACAAAAATCAGGAGAAAATTCGTACTATACCACTCCAAAGATTGTCACTTAAAAAAAATGCCACTTGTTATCTCAATAACATATAGATCTAGGAGCCACGTGTTATTAAGACAATAAGTGGTATTTCCTAAAGTGACAATCTTTGGAGTGGTATAATATAAATTATCCCAAATCGGATACTATTGTTAGACAACCTCGCTATCGAATAGTCCGGGGTTGCCTAATAGATCTAAACTGGAGAATAGAGAGAGAGGGAGAGAGACACAATATGAGGAGGAACTGCTCTGCTTTATTATTCTCATTGCTTGTGTGTACAAAGGGGTAGCCCCTGCCTCCTATATATAGCGGTTCTGCTAGAGATAAGGAAGAGTCCATAAGAGATAGGAAACAGAGTTTTCTAACACTCCCCCTTGGACTCTTTCCAGCGAAATGCATATGCCTCATCAAAACTCCAGAAAAACCCAGTGGGAAAAATATTTGGAGAAAGAGTACATAGCATACGCTTGCTGTGTTGCACGGATTGCCTCATCAAAAAACTTATGTAAGAAAACTTCAATGAAAAACTTACTTAAGGAAAAGAGTACAATCCACCCAAACTTCAATGTTAATCTTCTAGATTCACGTTGGGTACTCAAACTTCATGTTTGAGATTTATGTAGGAGTATGTGAAAATTCTCCCCCTGAAATCTGCACTTCTCTAAGTCTCATCATCCCGATTCCTCTAATGCATCTTTCAAAGGAAGATGCTGGGAGTGACTTAGTGAACAAATCTGCGAGATTTTCACATGACTTAGTATGCAGTATTTTTATCTCGTTCATCTTATGCATTTCATGAGCATAAAAGAACTTAGGGATGATATCCTTTGTAAGATTACTCTTCACATACCTCATTTGCACTTGAGCAACACAAGTTGCATTATCTTCATAGATAATGGTGGGGGTTTGTTCCATGTTCAAACCACATGACTTCTGGATGTGGTGAACCATTCTTTGAAGCCATGCACATTCTCGGAAAGCTTCATATAATGCAATGATTTCTGAGTAGTTTGTCGACGTCGAGACAAGAGTCTACTTAGACGACTTCCAAGATATTGCAGTTCCACCACAAAGGAAAACATACCCGGTTTGTGACTTGCTAGTATGCGGATATGACAGGTATCCAGCATCGGCATAGCCAACCAAATTCAATTCATTGTTTCTTCTGTAAAATAAGCCAAGATCTTTACTTCCTTGGAGGTAACGGAAGATGTCCTTCACCCCTTTCCAATGCCTTTTGGTGGGTTCTGCACTGCACCGTGCTAGCAAATTCACAGCGAACGCAATGTCCGGCCTAGTGCTATTACTTAAGGTACATAAGTGCTCCAATTGCACTCAAATATGGGAATTCTGCTCTCAGGACTTCCTCCCCCTCTTCTCTAGGCCTGTACGGGTCTAGGTCTACTTGGAGTGACCTTCCGACCATTGGGGTCTTTGTGGGGTATGCTTTCTCAAAACCAAATTTCTCCAACACTTTCTGCGTGTAGGATGATTGGTGTACCAAGATTCCGCCTTGGACATGTTCAAGCTGCAAGCCTAAACAGAACTTGGTTTTACCCAAGTCTTTCATTTCAAACTCAGATTTCAAGTATGTGCATGCTTCTTCAATTTCTTCATCCGTCTCAATGATATTCAAGTCATCTACATAGACGGAGATTATACAAAATCCATTCGGGGATCGTTGTATAAACACACATGGACAATCTTCGCTGTTTGTGTAGCCTTTCTTGCAAAGAAAGTCACTCAAGCGATTGTACCACATTCTTCCTGACTGCTTTAGTCCATACAGTGATTTCTCCAATTTCACATTGTATGGGTTTCTGTTTGCTCTGTCTTGGTTCGGGATAGGGATACCTTCTGGTATTTTCATGTATATCTCCGAATCCAAGTTTCCATACAAATATGTTGTGCAACATCCATTAGCTTCATTCTCAACTTCAAGTTGACTGCCATTTGAGATTAAGTATCTAAAGGTAATTCCTCCCATGACCGGAGAATAGGTTTCTTCATAATCAACCCTACGACGTTGAGTGAAACCTTGAACAACAAGCCTTGCAATGGTTGTTGCTTTATTCATAGATTCTCCAATTATTACAAAATTTATGGCCATTTCGTCATGGGGTGCTTCATGCACTTCTACTTGCTCTTCACTGCTATTTCCCATTCCAGGAGCAAGTTCCTTTAGTTTTTCTCCGCCAATGTGTGCGCACATATTATTTCCGGCGGCTTCTTCCAATGGAAGGTTCAGATCTGGAATTGCCTTAATCACAGGCTTCTTTCCAGTGCCAGGTCTCAACTGGCTCCCCTTCTTGCTTTGGGGCATTTTCGTGATTGGCTGTTGGTAAGTCCTCTTGCCTAGTTTTCCCCAGACGTCTCCGGGTACTTTGGGTTTGAGAAGCCAGATTTCCTGTTCTTTTTCTTTGAGGCCTCTGAACAGGATGAGGGATACCTTCTACTTTCTTTGGTATTTCAGCCCTCTGGTGCATTTCTTGCTGGTTCATGCGACTTAACCACGCTCTTCAGATCACAAAAATGATCAGGCAGTTCATTTGCTAAACACTGCAAATCTTCTTGATTTGCTTCGTTAGTGCGAGGGTCATACGCGGGGATCCCAAAGGAATGCCATATGATTTCACGGCATTTTTCATCCAATGGTTCATTTCCTCCCCCTAATGTCGGGAAAACGATCCTCGTCAAAGATGCAATTAGCGAATCGGGCTGTATGCAAATCTCCAGTGATGGGTTCAAAATACCTGATTATGGATGCACTCTCATAACCAACGTATATCCCAGACTTACGGAGAGGGCCCATTGCAGTTCGCTGTGGGGGTGGTATATGTACATATACCATACAACCAAATTTTCTAAGATGGGAAATCTTCGGGATGACCCCTTGCACTAATTGCATTGGTGAATGGATGTTGTAGGCCGATGGTCTATAGTTGATAAGTGCTGCTGCGTGCAGGACTGCGTATCCCCAACAAGTGTTGGGCAAGTTACAACTCTGCAAGAGCGGTCGGGCTATGAACTTAATCCTCTTTATTAGTGCTTCAGCTAGTCCATTTTGCGTATGGACATGCGATACAGAGTGCTCAACAGTTATTCCAGTCGCTGTGCAATAATCATCAAATGCCTTGGAAGTAAATTCGCCGTCATTGTCCATTCGAATGGACTTCACGCGATGATCAGGAAAACCATTCTTAATTTTGATGATCTGCGAGATCAGCTTTGCGAATGCATGATTCCTTGTTGACAGCAAACATGTATGCGACCATTTCAAGGAAGCATCAATGAGCACTATAAAGTATCGAAACGGCCCCGACAAGGGCTGAATCGGGTCGCAAATATCCCTCTGAATGCGTTCCAGGAATACAGGGATTTCTTTTTGCACTTTCATAACAGAGGGTCTAGTTGTTAATTTCCCGGTGGCACATGTATGGCACACAAAATCTTCATGATTCGGAAAAAATTTTAACATTAATGCCATGACCTTATGAGTTGTTAACTATATTTCTCATCATTCTAAGACCAAGATGACCTAAATATACAATGCCATAAAGGAAAATAATTTAGAGCTTCTAAAGAAGTATACACTGCGTGTGTATTGATTCTCGTGTAGTACAACCAAGATTCATATGAGGGATATTTTTCTAATACCATTTTTTTTTCATATTCCGCGTGCTTCACAATGCACAAATACTCTTTGTCATTTTCTTCATTGGTTTCTACGTGAAACCTATTGGCGCAGATATCATTGAAAACTTAAGAGAGTGCGTGTTGATTCAGGGTACAAAAGGGCTTCTTCAATTACCAAAGTTGTACCCATTAGCAATATAATTGTGGCTTTTCCAGAGCCTATTATATGCGTATCACTTCCTGCGATTTTCGTAATCCTTCCAGCGTTCTTCGTGATCGTTTGGAAGTATTTCGACTCTCTTATGTTGGTATTGTTTTGCCTAATATCAACAATGCATATCTCCTCTATTTGGGCGCTACACAATTTCTCAATGAAAAGAAATATAATTCTAATCATACAGTGGCAAAGTAATTCAAAAACATTACTTGCAAATATAGAATACTAGAATAAAGAATAAATTGCAATTCTATTCATGAGAAAAGAAAATGTATGCTCTTCGAGAGCTTACAATTCATTATTCAAAATTCATTAACAACCACTGTTCTGTAGTCTGCAAAATTTCAGGCGAATTCAATCTTGCTGTGCTTAGAGCAAGATGGTGGACTTGAGCTTCTCGAACCGCTTCTGAAGTGCAGTTTATAACTCAAGTACACTCACCTCAGCCATGTATTCATTCTTCAGAGTGGCTGAAAGGTGATGTCTGAGAAAGGGCAAAGTTTGATCATTTTGCTCGGCATTAGGTTGTGCGTCCTACGAGGACCCTAAGCCACATTTGGAGCTTCTTGCTCGCAAGCATGATCTTCAAATTTGGTGTCCATGTGAGATAGTTCTGTCCATTCGTGGTCAGTTCTTCAAACTCACGTTTGACAACGCCAGGTATTTGCATATTCACAAGATTCTTTCTATAGATTACTTCGTGTAATCTAATAGATAGTGGTTGCAAAAATTCATAAATGCATAAAACAAATTCTCATGAATTTCCAGTAAACTAAAAGAAAACAATAATTGCAAGATTCATAAATACAAGATTCATAATTACGGGATTCATAAATGCAAGATTCATATATACACAGATTCATAAATATTCATAAAGATTCATAAATACGACCGTTGCATGTATGTGATCGGCCGTGCATGCGATCAGATTTATGCGCGCGATCGACTTCATGTATGCCATCGGATTCATGTGCATGATCGACTTCGTGCGATCTGTTTCATGTGCACGATCGGCTTCGTGCATGCGATCGGATTCATATGCATGATCGACTTCATGCGATCTGTTTCATGTGCGTGATCGGCTTCGTGCAGGCGATTGGATTCATACGTGCGATCGGCTTTGTGTACACAATCGGCTTCGTGCGATCGACATAGCGCGGCTTCATGCGTCTATTTGTCGATTCCATGCACGTCGGCCTTCTTGGCGCGACGGTGGCCGCTTCGTGCGGCATGCTTGAATTTCCAATGAATTATATTAAGGTAATTTTTCATCATTACTTGATAACAGAAAATAAATTCCAACATAAATTAAATGTGGTGTAATGCAAATTACAACTTATGTAACTCTCGTTGGTTGGGAGCGAAAACAGGTAACGAATATCTCCGTCAATTCGACTCTTGGCCAGGTCAACCTGCCCCTAAGGCTCACATGAGGGAGGGAGCACTTCCCGTTTCCGGGTGCCAATTAAAGAACCAAGCCTCATGTGTGTTTTCCTAGACACCAATTGTCTCATGTGTGTTTATTCATTACCAAAATCAAATCCCAACCACTCAGGTTCTCATAAAATGTTGTATGAAATATTCTGGAATTTTCCTAGCACTTTTCATAATTTCTGCTAATTTTCAAGCAATTTTCAGAATTGCTTGTGTAATAGAAAATAATTTACCACATATTAAACATGACAAACATCTAGAAAATAAAACCCAGGGTTTGGAGCTTCCAATAATTTTTAAAATTTTTCGGAAGTCCACATATCCAGATATCCAATTTTCTAGTTTAATAACAATTTTCTAAATTCATTTACTGATTTCTAGATTTATTGAAAACAGAGGGGCACAAATGTCATTTTCTCAGTGACCCAAATAATTATTTGTGACCTAGGCCGGCCCAAGTGGTCCAAACAGCCCAAACACAACCATTAGTAACCGACGACTAGGGTTCCAGCCTAGCCGCGTTCGGTCTTGGCGCCTGAGCTGCGCCGGCGGAGCGGCGTGGCAGAGTGGTGGTGCGGCGCAGGCGCGGAGTAGCGGCTATAGGCCTCGGAAGCGCGACAGGCGGCTCGAGCCGGCGCGAGGCGGCCGGCGGCCATGCGAGCCGAGCCGGTGGTCGCATGCCGTCGCGTCGGCGGCGCCGGTTGCATGGCCGCATGCTACGGCTGCAAGCAATGCAAGCAAACATGCATGTCCTTCAATTCCTCACATCCACCCACATGCATGCATGAGGCAATTCGGTTGCATCCAGGAAAGAGCATGCATGCACAGTGCGTATCAGATGCCTTGATTCTTCTTGAATCTCGATCGTGTATGCACTAGTTCGTGGTGATGTAAACACGCATGCATAGCGCATATACAGCAGACGTCTGCGAGGCCATGACGCAGCCCGGCGGCGATAAGCCGGCTGCGAGAACCGGGCGCGGCGCGACGGGCGGCTCAGCGCGGTGGCGCCACGGGCGTGGCGACGGGCGGTTACGGCGATCCGGTGAGGTGCCTTACGGGCATCCGGGGTATGTGATGGCTTCGTGCCCACGTCTTGTTAGCCGTGATAGGGCTTCGACCGATGTACTATAGCGATCCAGTAGCTTCATGGTACGATCTGCGAAAGTTGTTGTGAACTTGTAGCTTCGTGCCACGTTGAAGAACAGGGTACTTAGATGCGTAGATTAGATGCATACTCGTAGCTTCATGCCACGATTAGATGCATTCATACTATGTACTAGAGAAACACCGCGAACTCGTAACTTCGTGCCACGATTAGATGCATTCATACTATGTACTAGAGAAACACCGCGAACTCGTAACCGTGCCACATAGATGCAGCGTAAAGAATTGAACGAGCTATTAGATTCAATCTTCTGTTTCTCACCTTTCCAATCTATTCTTCGGTAGGCTATCGCGTAGGATAGAGTCGCGTAGGACTTTTTCTTTCGGCAATCCGAGTGGATGCCGGCTTGATGGCGAGTTGATTGCAGATCGGATCGGGCGATCAATCGCCGGTAGTAGTCGTTCGTCGTTGTCGACGATCCTTCACTTCTTGTCTTTTTCTCACCTTTCAATCTTTCTCCGGTAGAGCTTCGTGCTGATAACGTGTTAGACAACCTCGCTATCGAATAGTCCGAGGTTGCCTAATAGATGTAAACTGGAGAATAGAGAGAGAGGGAGAGAGACACAATATGAGGAGGAACTGCTCTGCTTTATTATTCTCATTGCTTGTGTGTACAAATGGGTAGCCCCTGCCTCCTATATATAGCGGTTCTGCTAGAGATAAGGAAGAGTCCATAAGAGATAGGAAACAGAGTTTCCTAACAACTATTACAGACAATTACAAGATTTGAGATTAGCACTTAAACCCCCTTATTGCCTAGATACATAATCTGGAGGTGATTTTATGTTCCTGTTCCATACAGACGGCACGATTGGCACTATACAAGTATCTACACTAACGTTACTACCATGCATCTAGTGCAGTAAGCGGCCTTATCCGATGATCTGATCTACTACTGACTCAGCTATGGTACATTCAGTGCCTCCAAAAGCAACTTAAAGGGATAGCTTGAATCCCCCCCTTTAAAGGAGCAATGCGAGGCTAGCAAGTGGTCGTCCTAAACAAAGTAGATTTTGCAGAAACCTCTATTGGCCTCCAGATTATGCTGTCCAATTTGCTGCATAAGTTCTTGTAAAACTGCAATGAGTTTAACATCAAGTTAGCAATCATTAAGGGAGGATCAGAAGGCGGAATGAAAGGAAAACCTCCATTAAACAAGAGCGTTTTGTTAATGGAATGGCTATGTCATTTTTCAAAATTTCAAACTTCTCTAGGATATCGAACCGATCATATTAGTATAGCCATTGCTTTCTTTTTAGGCAAACTTCAAGCCTATCCCTATGCATGTGTATCCATAAATTGATAATCCATACAGCATCCAACTTCTCAAAGCATCATATTTACAAATGACATACAGTTTGTTGTGGCCAATTTATGTTAAGTAGTCACGACTCATCAAGTTTACTGTAATACAGATACCCCCTCGCCATACAGCCAGCCTTATACTAAATTTTTCCACAATGCTGTTCTTCAACCACAATAATGCTCAACAATTCGATTAGGAATTTAGGATACAGGATGAGATGCAAAAAAACATACCCTGTGATATTCCAGAGTGTCACCAGCGACCTTTCGAACATCAACCATGAACAGAGAAGGAGCAACTTCAAAAACCTGAAAATAATGCACTTCAAAGCATGAGAATGCTTGTTGTTTGTGAACAAGTAACCAACTAAAGGGCAGGATAACATCACCTCTAGAACTACAGCAAATGGGCTCTTTTTGTTTGACGATACCCCTTCAAGCCGCAACTGCAGAAAACAGTAAGCAATAAGTAATAACAAAAGCTAAATATTTATCCAAGAGTTGTTCGTTGAAGCAATTTTTCCACAATTACCTTGTAATTCTGGGAATGGACCTTGAGACCCATGGACTCAGCAACAACTTCAATTGTAGTTACTATAGTATTTGCTGGTTTCCTTGAGACAAAACGAGTTTGACGTTTGACATACTCCTATAAATAAAAAAATCCATGATCATGGCTTCTAAGACACATTAATACTGTTGGAGGACATCTCATACCCTCCTTTCCGGGTACCTTTCCCATACTACGCTTGTAGAGGATGGCATATCTACTGTTGAGAGAGAATTCACCAACTCCTGCCCACCTCTCCTTGAGGTCCGCCACCGAGGGACACCACGCTTGCGGAGGTGATAAGGGAGGTCCCCCCCTACCCCGCTGGCGTGCCCCTCGGGCATACCACGTGGGAGATCCCCTTCATATCCTGGAGACTATCTCAAGGGCACGTGGGATGGTCCTTAGTCCTCGAGGTCCTGTCCCATCCTCCGCGTGCGACCTCCCTGAGAGGAGGCTTCATGCTCCACGAGGGGTGGTGCCCGTCCATCGGGGTTCGTCACCGAAGTGCTAGGGGAGGTCTCTTCATACCCCGTGGGAGTGCCACGGGAGATCTCCTCACGCCCCATAGGCGAACCCCGTGGGCGTGCTACGGGAGATCCCCTCACGTCACGCAGGCTCTCCAGAGAGCACTTGGGTTCATCTCCAATCCTCCAAGGGGACTTGCCCCGCTCCCTATCCATAGGGCATGTGGCGGAGACGAGAGGTCCAATAGGGCAAGCCCCCCAAGCGTCCATGGAGATGAGTGGACACCCTCACGCCACTTGGGACCCACTGTCGAGTGGAGCCACCAAGTCCCCTGTAGAACCCTAGAGTCAGAGGCCTAATCCTACGAGACAATGACACATTGACGTGGGATCCACTACCTCCTTGCTGGGATGAAGAAGATGCCCCCGCCTTAACCGCTCCAGTAGGGGTAGGCTGGTATTTTGTGTAACAGGCTGAGCGCCTATAAAAGCTCACTGTAACCCATACTTGTAACTTGAACTCTCATTAAATACAACACAACGAGACATGCACCCCCCTGGGGAACACACCGACAGGAGTAGGGCGTTTGCTTAGCGTCCAAACCTGTATAAACCCTTGTCTCACATTCTCTCACGGTTGGCGTCCACCCCCTCACTCCCGTGTCTCGTTTCCAAACATATGACAAATACCCCATGTGATGAAAGAGGAATCAAACAAAATAATACGCCAGTTATCCATGAGCACTGCAGTTATGCAAACAGAAAACACCAAAGAAACACAATACTGACATCCAAACAAAAAAGACAAATTAAGCATGTATTGGAAGATCTGGAATAGAATGTGAGAGCATAAAGCACTGAAATGTAAGTATATCTTCTTTATGTTACATGAAACAATTGCCACCAGGTTTAATATATGGTTGGTGTCCAAATATTTTTAACACTAAGATGTGATTTAAAGACTATGGAAATTAGCAAGAAATAGGGGACCAACAGGTGCTTAAATATATAGATTGAATAGAATATAGTTCCAAAACAATTGATAATACCAAGACCACACAAATACAGGTCAGGTTAAGTCGTTTTCCCTAAGAAATATAATATATAGAACAGTAGTACTGCCAAGCTCCTTTCTCAGGATCATGGCAGCTGAGGGAACAGTATATGAAACCAACTAAGGACCAGGTGGCATGGGTGAAGTGGTGCTAAAACTTTACTAATGGAAACAAGCTGGCAGGTCAAATGTCCACATGATCTTTCCATTTAGCATTTCAAACTTTACTGTGCTAATCATACTGCAATGGTAAATGGTCAACCATGCTAACTAAAGAAGACAACGAAGTTACCTGCTGTCTGTCAAATAATGCTGAAAGATCCAAACCTTGAGATAGTGTAATCATCTCAAAGGCATTCATCATAAGAGGACCACCATCATTATGAGTAACTTGCTCAGGTACATCCTTATCCTGAAGCAAGAAATGTTATGTAAATTTAGCTGTGGAAATAAAACCTTCAAATGGACAACAAAATCATAGGCAGCTTATCGACGACTCTGAAAGGAGAAAGTTGAATATATATATAATTTACCCACAAACCTCGATATTGTCAAAAGCATACTTTACATCATCCAGATTGACGTTTTCATCTTCACCGTGTCTAACGGCTAGATAATTCTTCTTAAACCATGTGTCTGCCCTTATTTCCTCAATAGTGATACGCTGCAAAAAAGTGCAAAGGCCTAAGATATTAAAGGCACATCCAGATAGCTGAAACACTCCATGCTGATTGAAAGATCTGCGTTAGATTTATAGTCTTGGTTTTAACAAGTTTCTTTCATTGCAAATGTATATGAGATTCTTAAACATATATCATAAAACTAATATGAAGAAATTCATCTTCAGTTATTGGCTACATAGTTGCTCATATAACTTAATGGACACAGTAAGACTAAAATAACTAACTGGTGACCAGAATCCTCTGCAAGCTTCAAGTCAAAATATAACTTTGTTATAAATGCTAACTATTTCTAGATGATGCAATGGAACAAGCTTGGGCCTGTACTTACAGTTTTTGGATTCGGATCAAGTATTCTCTGGATCACTGACTTGGCTCCTGGAGAGAACCAATATGGGCATGAAAAGTGAGCTGCAGTTATCTTCAAATGTAAGAACATGTCAGATTCCAATCTCATATGAGCAAAATGAATAATGATTATGTATATGTAGATGCCAACAATTTGGGGAGATATAAAATCTATGCACACTACCTTGTCATACAAGGTTGGAAGATCATTTTCCTCAAAGGGAAGGTACCCAGCCATTAAAATGTAAAGAATAACACCACATGACCAAACATCGGCTGCAGATCCATCATAGCCATTGTTGCTAAGCACCTAAAACAGCGATCAAAGTTAAAGTCCAGATCATATTTTTACTGAAATGCCCCTAATTTCATCTTAAGAATTGTTCCAAGATGCCCACAGTGACATCTACATGAACTAGTTCAGACAATTAAAATAACTAACTACAGTATGAACTTGATAAAAAGGGATAACCATAAAGGATTTGTTTAGTGCTGAACTGCTGATTGCTGAAATATGACACAAAAGTGAGGATTAGATCCCTGAAGAGGACTAACAGCCAAGATAGGCAGAAATACAAAATGATGAGTACAAAACAAACAGGTGATGTTTCTTCTAATCTGACAGGCATTTTGTCATCATAATTATATACAGAACAATTTGTACAAAATTTTCAAAACAAAAAAAGAAGTGCATCCTCAAGGACTCCTAATGCCCAAATCTACCCCTAACATGCATCCTCAATGATTCCTCTAATTATTTTTTACAAATTCCACAAACGAATTTATTGTGTATAGTGTAGCTAACAATTAGTATGCTTTTACTGATGATGTGGTGCTAATTGATGAGAGTATAATGTGTTCATAGAAAACTGGAGTTGTGGAGGAAGACATTGGAATCGAAGGGTATAAAACTTTGTAGGACTAAAACAAAGTATATGAAATGTGTTTTCAGCTGTGCTATGGTACGTGACGTATATGTTAGTTTGGACGGAAAAAATAGTGTACAGGAAGGAAACTTTCCAATATTTGGGATCGATGCTACACAGTGACGGTGAGATTGATGAAGATGTGAGCCATAGGATACAAGTGAGGTGGTTGAAATGGAGGCAAGCATCGGGTGTATTATGTGATAGAAAAGTCCCTCAAAAGTTAAAGGGTAAGTTATATAGGACGGCGATTAGACCTACGATGTTGTATAAAGCGGAATGTTGGACGATAAAAAGACAACATGTACAGAAGATGAGCGTAGCAGAGACGAGGATGTTGCGGTGGATCTGTGGTCATACAAGACGAGATCGAATCCACAATGATGATATACATGATAGGGTTGGGATAGCACCAATAGAAGAAAAACTTGTCTAAAATCGTTTGAGATGGTTTGAACATCTCCAACAGAGGTCTCCTGAGGCACCGCGCGTAGTGGAATTTTAAGTCGTCTCGAAAACATAATAAGGGGCAGATGTCGACTGAGACTGGCGTCGAAAGAAGCAATTGAAAGAGACTTGAGGGATTCGAATGTTTCCAAAGATTTGGTGTTGGATAGGAGTGCGTGAAAGTTAGCGATCCACGTACCGGAATCATGACCTAAGATCGAAGGTTTATGTGTTTTATTGACTTTGATTGGGTTTCTTTCCCTAGCTTATCCCAACCTATTTGGGACAAAAAAACTTGGTTGTTGTTGTAGTGTAGATAACAATTTGTTCTGTTCCAAAAACAATCAATGGAAAGGAATTCATCAGCCACTTCATGTTTAGCCTGTTTAGTATTTTAAAATAAAGAACAGCACTGCATACCTCAGGGGCAACATAATTTGGTGTGCCACAAGTTGTGCGAAGAAGGCCCACTCCCTGGAACCAAAAAAAAAAAGAACTCTTAATCGGCACAAAACCAATATAGAAATTTAAGTAGGAAGCATCAACAAAAGAAATCACGAAACTTACATTTTGGGACAGTGTGCTAAGTCCAAAATCAGAAACTTTTAAGTTTCCACGCGAATCAAGAAGCAGGTTTTCAGGCTACAGTACAAACCTCAAATTGTCAAGCGTGAGAAAATAGAATTAGTGAAGACAAGAAAAGGTGACACATGTATCTCTTATCCAGAACAAACCTTCAAATCTCTATGATAGACTCCTTTGCTATGGCAATAATCAATGGCATCAATAAGCTGCTGGAAGTACTTCCTAGATTCATTTTCACGAAGCTTCCCTTGGCGAGCCTACAGATATTTGATATATGAGTGATGAAGGAATTTAAAAATAGAAACACCGTCAGGAACAACAAGAAATTTGTATAGTTCAGGCAGGGCAGCAGTTTTTCATTATTTTGGAGAAGATAGAAATACTCCTAAATTATTGTGTATACATGGTTTGCAGAAAACTAAAGTTAGTTAGCTATCACAAATTCTGCTTAACATATACATCCGTTAAAAATACATAATGAATAATTAAGCAACTCGATTGGTAACGCCATAGATCATAGGCTTCTTACTATTTTATCGAATAATTCACCTCCCGTGACAAGCTCCAAGATTATGTATATCTTTGTGTGTCCAGCTAAAACCTACAAAATCGCCAAAATTCTAGGAAATGAAAAGAAGCTGGTAACATAGAAGGTTAAAATATGTAACAGAAGAGTTTTAGTAATTTAAGGCAAGTTATACAGAGCAAATAGTAAGCAGATGTTCGGCATACCTCGTTTAGCCTAACTATGTTGGGGTGTCTTACAATCTTCATTATTGATATTTCCCTTTTGATCTGCCAAGAAGCATGAGAAGTGAGATCACAGTATTGAAATAAGGAAATGAAGATATCTTGAAGGTAATGCCGGCTTGGGATGGTGGTCTCTTTGGAGGCCAGATAAAACTATCGCTTTTTTTCCACTTGCGATTTGCCTAAACAGTACAAACAAAGTATGCTTACATTGATATAAACTGAAAGTCTGAAACGGACAGACACAGCTAAGTTGGCTCTGAAACGGACAGCAACAGCTAAGTTGGCTCAGAAACGGACGTCATCTATCAATATCGAGAACCGTCATACTAAATATAATTCTTGAAAGTGCAAGCGCAAGGGAAGAGTAAATGAAGTCTCGACATGTAACAAGACACTGAGATTCATTGCAGAAGCAACAAGAGGCCTAGAGAAACCTCTACATGGAGAGAGCAAGAGCCCTTCGTAGCGATAAGCTTGTGAATCACCCCCCTTTGTAGTCATTAGTCAAGCCCAAACAATCCTTCACATCATACATGGTTCAAGATGTGCCCTCGAGGTAAGTGGTAACAAGGAATTCCATGGTAACAATCCCCCGAACAAAGAGGCTCCAAGACAACGTTCACCGCTTGTCTTCGGTTAAAAACTAAAACTTAACGAATCAAAGTATTTCTAGCATCTCCGTAAGAAAATACAGCAACCTGAGATCCCACTTACCTCTCTCTCTCTCTCTCCCCCTCCCTACAAAAGTCACGGGATATACAGCATAACACCTGTGCTAACGCTATTCACAATGGGAGTTTCATTCTCATTAAATAAGATGCCACATAAGCAAAAATGATGACATGGCAACAAATTTATTAGGAGAGGAGAGTTGGGTTTCATGGGGATGAAACATGGTGTACACACTTACCAAGTACTTTGAAATTGGGATGAAACCCCACTAATTATTAGGAGAGAGGAGAGTGATTTGTTTCATCTCTACACTTTTTCTGGATCCCGTATGGCCATATTGTAGTGTGCTAGATATAATTGCAAGTGGCTACACAATTTATATGGCACATTTGATTACAACACCATCCAACAATTAAATGTTATGTTATACCTATGAAATTGCAAAATGAAACTGTGCATTGAGAGAGGTTGTTTCATTCCTCAACTCAAACATCTAAATATGACGTGGCACTATTAAAAACCGTGTAATGAAACTCTCCATTGTGAATGGCATAAGATAAAGTGAACTCCGTAGTCTATGGATGGTGGGTTCCACTGGGCAGTGTGTGAGAGGGGTACAAGAGTGAGACATGTATCGTGTGAGAAGGGATCGATGAAATGGATTTAAAAATCAGAATTTCCCCTTCTCCTGTTTTCCTTCTTCTTCCTCAAGCCTTCATCTACCTCTGTGAATTCGTCTCACGTCACGGCGAACCTCGCCGGCGGCCACGGGATATTTACCCAATTCGAGAGTTGAGATCGACGGCCACGGGACGTGACAGCCCCCAAATTAACAGCAGCCAAGCAACAGCAAAATAAGTTTGGGAGGGAGTAGGCCGAGTTCGATTTGGATTTGTAGTAATAGAAATTCAGAATGGGTGGAGGTAAGGCGGGCAGGTGGAGCGGAGGAGGAGGAGGAGGAGACCACCTGGTGGAGCATGCGGTGGTTGAGGATGGTGGCCTTGTGGAGCACCTTCATGGCGACGGCGGCGCCCGTGTCGGCGTCGACCGCGAACTTGACCTTGGCGAACGTGCCCTGCCCGATGGTCCGCCCCACCTCGTAGCGCCCCACCAGCTTCTTCCTCGCCGCGCCCGCCATTCCCTCCGCTCCTCTACTCAGCCGCGCCGCCCGCTCGGCGCGGCCGAATCGACTGGTTTTGTCTGGGACTTCGCGGTCGGATACGGAGAACGCGCGCGCTCTCACCCGCGCATGCGACCTGGGTTTGGGTGCCCGCGCCGCGAGGTGACGGTGTTTTTATGGAAGCCAGAAGAGGACTGCGCGAGAGGCGGCTGTGGCCTCGGGTATTGCGAGCGACCGGAGAGCCTAGAAAAACGACGAGGCACCGACGCACCGTCGTCGTCGTCGCGCGATTCAGCTTCTGTAGCACTGACTTTTGAATGTGGTCCTTTTCAACTAAAAAAGAAAAGGGTGTTGATAAGTTTTATCCGGATATTTTTTTAGTAACTATCATTCAAATTCCTGACCATTAGATTTGCTTTCAGATCAATGCACGGCTCCCCTGAATTCGAGGTGGGTTGATCTTACGGATGTGTGTTTTGATCGTACGGTCCAAAGTTTGGATGTTTTTTGGGATAAAAACATCCGGATGATGCCTATACACTCCGAAAAAAAATCCCCAGCTCGAGGGTAGAGAAATTGAGGAGTACTTCTATGTTTGAAGTAACTGCAGGGTAAGTTATCATTGTTTATTTTTTTTATTTAGATCTTAATAATTATGTAATTTTTAAAAGAAAAAAACATAGTAGTACCTCGCGGAGAAATTTTATATTGTATTAGAGCATCTCCAGCAGAGCCCCTAAACCAGCCCCTAAACTTTAAAACATGGGGTGTAGTAAAAAAAACAGATCCAGCAGGGCCCCAACTCAAGCCCCTAAAATTAGGAGGCCCCTAAATTTGCCTCCTCAGCCCCAATTCCCAGGGGGCCTCAACTCCAGCCCCTAAAATTATGAGGCCCTTAAATTTGTCTTCTCAGTCCCAATTCCCAGGGACACAATTACAACCTCTATTATTGAAGATAGGAAAATACATGAGAGGCTTAGAAAATTTTATCATGTTTTGAAAATTTTAAATTTAAATTTGAAATATCATGTTTTTAAATTGTAAATGTTAATATGCTTATGTTTTATATATTACAAATATTTTTGATTGAATTTTAGTGGTGTCAAATGAAGATTATACATAGCGGATATGTTAAAATATGAGAAAAAGTAAAATAGGGGCTGTTGCTGGACTTGTGCTCTGAAAACAGGGCCCAAAAAATAGGGGGAGCCCCTAAATCCAAAATAGGGACCCTGTTTTAGGGGCTCTTGCTGGAGATGCTCTTAAGCCAGTAAGGGTACAATGGACAGTAAAAACGATGCTGTTTCGTTTTTAGCGAGTGAGTGTGGTTAATTAACAGTCGACGCAATTGCTTTGGCTGTCCGCCATGCGCGCGCACACAAGTCGCAATGCTAGCTATCGGCCGGAAGATGTTATTAGCTCGCGCGCCGTTTAGTGTGTATTTGGTTGGATGAACGAAGATGAACATATACGAGATGTTTTAGGATAGGTTTTGATAAATATGTTTGTGTCGGGGATTGGATAATTCTCTTAATTACTATAATGCCACAACGATCGAGCTCGTCCTGACCTCGTGTACCTCGGAGGTCGTTCCCGAGGATGACCCAAGGACGGTCGAACACCGCTACTCGGCTTGACCATTCGGTACAAGCTCCTTGCCCGTTCGGTTCGAGCTCCTTGGGTGCAAGCTCCTTGCCCGTTCGGTGCGAGCTCGTTGCTCGGCTTGTGCCCGAGCATATTGCTCGGGTTGGTGTCAAATTAGCTCGGCCCATTCCCGAGCTCTGGCTACGTGGTCGGGGGTTATGACTAATGATCACGGCAATAATCGTGCCACCCTGAGGGGCCGTTACGCCCAGGACGCGGGCGTGGCGTAAAAGTAGGATTCGATTGCGACTACGTTGGATACGGTCAGACGTGTACGGAGTGGGCCGTAACCGACGCGATACCCTTGTAAATCATAAATACCTCCCGGACATTGGAGGGAGAGAGACAAAAAAAACCATACATACACAATACACACCACGCTGGAGTAGGGTTATTATCTCCCCTGCGAGAGGTCCGAACCAGGATAAATCCCTGTGTCGTTCTCTGAGTGTGTTCTCGCCCGGCTAAGTCAAGCATCCTTCAGAACAACCATTCACGCAAGAAGGGGGCAGAGTTGATCCCTCAGTCAACTAAGTAAGCTCGGCGGGGACCTGCTCCCCAATCACCGACAGTTTGGTTTAGTGTATGAAATCATACAACTTAAATCATCTTGAATGGCATGAAGTGATACAGATTCTAAAAATATTTTTTTAATATGTTGTACCATCTCGTACTTTCAAATTAGCTGAATCATCCTGTACCATCACGTACCACTAGTGATAAATGTTACCATACCAACCTCATCCCTCTAACCAAACATTATCTCATACCAAAATAAAATCTTGTATTATTTTATTTAAGTAATCAAACACTCTTTCTGTATCACCCTATTCCATTCACTCAACAAAAAGCGCCCTTAAGTCCGCTCTACGTACGTTCTTGTGTATTTAGAGTTGTTCAGCTCGTAGATACGTTTGTGTTGCACAGGCGTCCGTGGAAGCATCCAGATCCAGGACACGATGGAGTCAGACAGACCTGTTAGGAAACGGATTCGTATCCGATATGGACTCTTCCTTATCTCTAAGCAGAACCGCTATATATAGGAGGCAGGGGGTCACCCCATTGTACAGAAGCATACAGAATAATAAAGCAGATCCGTTCCTCCTCATATTGTGTCTCTCGCCCTCTCTTTCTGTTCTCCAGTTTAGATCTATTAGGCAACCCCGGACTATTCGATAGCGAGGTTGTCTAACACGTTATCAGCACGAAGCTCTACCGGGAGAAATATTGAAAGGTGAGAAAGATTGTAGCATGAAGCTACGGTGATCTACTGTATCGACAATATGTATGTGCTACAAGTACACGGCGAATTTTCTGCATGTAGCACGAAGCTACAATCTCGATGTAGTCACGTCGGCCGTGAAACATCACCGGGGCACGGCACGAAGCCGTGGTCACCACGCCGTCAGGACCTCGGCACTCCGGCCGGCCAAGCATGCCAGCGCAGCACTCGAGTGCACGTAGTGCCGCCAGAATCACCGCCATTGCCGCTGCGTAGTGACTATCAGGCGTTGTTTTCCTTTTCCTGGACATGAAGTCCAACTTCATGGACATGAAGTCCAGACCTCAAATCCGGTTCTTGAAAGCAATGCACGGGAGCACACGGCGAACGAGCGGCCACCACCCGCCCGGGTCCACCGCCGGCGCCGCCGGGTCGTCGCCGGCGCCACTTGGTTCGCCGGCCCCGCCGACCTGCTCCCCTCGCACTGCGCCCCGCTGGAATGGTTCCTTGCGCAGAGATGGATGGACTCAATGTTCGGACTTGAAGTCCAGTTTGTTGAGGACATGAACTTCAGATTGAAGTCTCAACTACATACGACATAAGTCTAATGCATAAAGGAAAAGAGTCCGATCGGACTTGGTGGCTTGGAATGCCATATGGGCTAATACGTGTTATACCTTGCACGAACTACAATACCTTGCACGAAGCAAGGGACCATGGCATGAAGCTACTGGTACTCAGTATCCATTATAGATTATCAATCTGTAGCATGAAGCTACCGTTCAAAGAAACAACAGATGGCTCGAAGCCGCCATTGCTGTTCGGCACGAAGCCAACGACGACGTAACTACGGGACGAGGCTAACCGGCCAAACGGTACTCGCCACGGCTCGTAGCCGCACGGGTGTGGAACCGATCACCGAAGCACTCAGTTTCCCTGGCCTACTGCCGATTAAACAATGCGAACGCCGAACCGCCGCTCGGCTCGAAGACCGTACGCCACCGGCCCGACGTTTCGTATCCCGTCACACGCCGCCCCGGACGTCGTAGCCGTGCTTGAAGTCCGGCCGACGGTCTGTCGCAGCTCGCCGAACCCGTAGTTCACCGCCGCCGCCCGGTTGCCGCGCCGGCTGCGAAACGCCCGCCGACCGGCCCGCCGCCCGGCCTCGGCTGCCCGTGGCGCCGCTGGCCTTAGCTACCTCTTTGCTCGGACCGGCCTCGCGGCCCGCAGCGCGGCGGCGTCGCTCAAGTTCTGCGACAAATCGCGCGGCCGCGCCGCCAGCCTGCCCGGCGCCTCGCGAGCCAGCGCTCCGCCGCCCGTCCGCCGAGCCAGTCGTCGGCACCGTCGCATGGCCCTCAGTTGCTCCATTGGATAGATTTTCAAGGACATGAAGTCCAGTCGCCGGTTCGGATCTGCGCTCGCAGCGCACGTCCATGGCACGAAGCCGACCGGCCCTCCGCGCACGAAGTTCGAGTATCGCCACCGGCCGCCCCGCGCATGAAGCGCCATGCCATCTTGACGCCCGGTTGATGCCCCGCGCATGAAGCGCCACGCCATCGTGACGACCGGTGTCCCGCTAGTTCGCTACGGCCCCGGCTGCCCGATGCGCAAGTTCGGCTGGACATGAAGTTGAATACTTGAATGGACAAGAAGTCCGAAGCATCAAGGATCAAGCTTTATGGACATGAAGTCCAAATAGATCTTGGACATAAAGACCACGTCGCCTTGTATAGATTGGACATGAAGTCCACGTCTTTTGACTGGACATGAAGTGAGAAACTTTATTGGTTACGAAACCAATCGGGCATGAAGCCCATATGCAATCGGTTTCTTAACTGGGTTTGGGCGCAGGGGCAAGGAGACTTTACGCATTTGCCCCCCCCTTTATTTTATTTATTTCTGTTTCTGTTATTCTTTTCCGGAAAATGCATTTGAAATCCAGAAAATCCTGAAAATTGACAGAAAATTATGAAAAATGCTAGGAAATTTCCAGAACATTTCATATGGCATAAAATGAGAACATGAGTGGTTGGGATTTGATTTTGGTAATGAATAAACAGATATGAGACAATTGGTGTCTAGGAAAACACACATGAGGCTTGGTTCTTTAATTGGCACCCGGAAACGGGAAGTGCTCCCTCCCTCATGTGAGCCCTAGGGGCGAGTTGACTGGCCAAGAGTCAAATTGACAGAGATATTCATTACCTTTTCGTTCGACCAACAAGAATTATATAAGTTGTAATTAGACTTATGCCATGTTTAATTCATGTTGCAATTTATTTTCTGTTATCAAGTGATCTTTGGAAAATTCTTTGTATAATTAACGAAAATTGCCAAATACTAAGAAAAATTCGGAAATTTACGAGAATTTATGTCCGCATTTATGAAATTATGAATTGTGCAATTATTGTTTATTCTGAATATTTATGAATCTGTGTATATATGAATCTCGCACTTATGAATCTCGCATCTATGAATCTTGTATTTATGAATCTTGAAATTATTGCTTTCTTTTAGTTTACTGGAAATTCATGAGAATTTAATGATGCAATTATGAATCTTGCAACCACTCCCTATTAGATTACACGAAGTAATCTAATGAAAAGAATCTTTTGAATATGCAAATACCTGGCATTATTAAATGTGAGTTTGAAGAAGCCCGACCAGAAAGGTCGTAACTATCTCACATGGGCATCAGGTTCGAAGAGCATACATTTTCTTTTCTCATGAATCGAATTGCAATTTATTCTTTATTCCAGTATTCTTTATTTGTAAGCAATATTTGAATCACTTTGCCACTATATGATTAGAATTATTTTTTCTTTTCATCTAGAAATCGTGTAGCGCCCAATGGAGGAAATATGCATTGTTGATAGTGGCACAACAAATACCATCTTAAGAGAGTCGAAATACTTCCAGACGATCACGAAGAACGCTGGAAGGATTACGACTATCGCAGGAAGCGATACGCATATAATAGGCTCAGGAAGAGCCACAATTATATTGCCAATGGGTACAACTTTGGTAATTGACGAAGCCCTCTTGTACCCTGAATTAACCCGCACTCTCTTAAGTTTCAAAGATATCCGCGCCAATGGGTTTCACGTAGAAATCAATGAAGAAAATGGCAAAGAACACTTGTGCATAGTGAAGCACGCGGAATATGGAAAGATGGTACTATTCGATAGCGAGGTTGTCTAACAAGACCAACGTGATCAGACACGCGCAGAGAGCAGCCAGGCTGAAACATTAACGTATCTTGTTACGAGGACAAGCCGTAGCTCGTTGGTCGTCCCACGTGTATCGGGGATGCGTGTGAGTGTAGTGTACGTGCGCGTCCTGTATTCTTTAAAAAAATATATCTTGTTACATTGCGTTTGTACGAACAGTCAATTAATCCTATGACTTTTTTGGAGAGAGAAATTGGTTGACATGACAGTAAGGGAAACAATTTTATCAACGCTAGCTCCTCGATAACAGCTAGCGAAACAATTTTATCAACGTGATAGAGAAATAGAACAGGGTGCGTTTGGTTGTCTGGATGAGGTTGGCTGTTTGGTTGGATGAATAGAGATGAGTCAATTTTTTTGTTTCGTTGGATGGATGAGATGAGATAATTTTTTATTTGGTTAAATGGATGAGGATGGATGGGCTAGTTGTAATCAAAGTTTTGAATTTCGGTTTGAATTTTTTGGACCATGTAACAAAAAATTGAATTTTCAGATAAAATTTGATTTTTTTTTTGACAAATATTGATTGAAATTTAAATTTTTGAACAAAATTTGACTATATTTTGATCAAAATTTGAATTTGACCTAGTACACTTTGGCGAAATTTGAACGAGTTCACCTCTTCATGCAGTAAACTGGATAAGCCCATGCGACTTTTTTCTGAGATGACTCTATCCAGCATCTTAAAGAAATATTCTACAAAATTGGATGATCATATTCAATCCATCCAATCATCCAAACAATTGATGACTTCAAATGGTTTTATTTTGTTCCCTTGAAGTGTAGTTTTCTTAATTTTTGCTCGTTCAATTCATTTGTTTTATTATTGGCTTTAAATCATTTTTCAAAGCCCATACATAATCGATGAAGACCTGGATTAACCGACCAGATTTTTTTAACCCTGCAGACCTGATGTGATGCTTCACCGAAACTTCGTAGATCAATACCCTCTTTGATATAATTACAAGATAATAAGCAAATTTGTTTGAATATTCTCATGACATGTTAAGTTCTGCGACATTTGGATCAATCCTTCATAATATGTACTAGGAAGGTAAGCGCGCTACGCCGCGCCGTCGATAATCTTGTCCGTTTGGTACATAAAAAGAGAAGAAATATTTTTGTGATTATGTGTTGCGAAGGCAAATAAAAGAAAATATATAATTGTGCAACGTTATGAGAACGCTATGAATTGCAGAAGTACAGATAAAGGATCATACGCTTTTCTGCATCAAAAAAGAGAACTATGAACTTCAGTATTTCGATGGCAATATTGATATACACATCCATATATTATATAGATTAGAAGTACGTTGATATACATAACCTAGGTTCTGTAAGAGCATATTTCGAAGTATTGTTGAAACATATATAATGGATATACAAAGATAGATGTAAAGAGGAGACATTGGCCGAGCAGTTTTCATAGGCTATGCTATAGCGTTTGGGAAAAGCCGACCTGTTTCCGTGAGAATGCTAACAATGTAGAAGATAACGCCGTGGCGTGACAAGACGGGTATCGCAGAGCATATATTATATTGTCCCAACACAAAATACAAACAGCCTAGCTTTGGATATCTTGAGCCATAATTGTGAACGGTTTGATATATTGGTGGAATACACTGCAAAAAAAAAGATAAATCGATAAGGAAATATGTATGGTACGAAAAAAGGGCTAATTTTTTTAGGGAAAGTTTATGTTTATCTGAGGTATCATAAAAGAAATCGCATTGAATGAAGCGTACCGTCAGGGAAGTCGCTCATGGATGCTCCTCTGTGTTGTCTTCAAATAGTTTTCTCTTGGCTGTAGGCTTCTGTCGATAAACGATGGAGCTGAACATATCATGTACGTAAATCTGTCAGAATTGTAGCAGTTTGGGTTATCTTAAGAAGAGCTGCACAAAAACAGTAAGCAAAATCACCTTTCGATATTTGGGAGATCAGATAATGGCTTGCTGGTCATGAGCAGCGTTTGTTTGAATGCAAGCTCTAATATTGGCGAGAACTGAATAGCATCGAATTCTGAGGGGATATGTATTTTAACAGGCGGTAATCTAAAAGGAAAAATATCTGGTGAATTAGATAGACGACCTCCAGCGCAGGGGGTGGACTGAAAAGCCATAGCAGGTTCGATATTGGTTTTCTGTTACAAAGATTATATTGACTTTGATTAGAGTACCTGACATAGTAATAGAAAAGGCAAATTTGTGATGCCTAGATAATAGGATGGAAGACAATAACAAGAGGTAAACCTTAGGTGTGACAGTTTGTTCATAATCAACAAGAGTAGAGCTGGAGGTTGGGACCTGCACATTAACAATTTTTTTTGACAAATGTATAATCATTAAATATTGATATGCATGCTGTACAATGGTAAAGCGTAATATATTGTCGACATGACCCTGCATAATCTCGAAAGGTATTTTTCTTAGTGGTCAGGACAGCATCAATAAATAGTAAGACATTACCTCTTCAGATATGAGAGCCATGGGAGATTTACCAGTGATATCACTCATGTGTTATGTGTTCTCGGATCTGTTGGTCCACTAAGGTGCTTGCAGAAACCTGTGCTAAAAGATACATGTCAAACCTCTCTTGCACTGACACGCGCCCGATTGCTCTTTCTACCTATCAATGATACTTGAGGCTGATGTTTTTCTGCAAAATCAGATAGAAGGCGCACAACATGCACAATCTGTGAATGAGACAGGATCATTCCATGATCAATTCGATTCAAACTTTTGGTCAGATAAATAGCTCACTTTCTTGGGGCGTCTCACTGAGGGCCTTCTCATCAGCAACATGGACTGAAGGTGCAACGTCGCAGTACTCTTTCTTGCACCCATTCAGCTCGAACACTTTGACAGTGAACACAATGTTACCTTCGTATCTGAACAGCATGAGATTGCCTCGAGAAAGACCATGAGCCGTCAGAAACTCTGCCTAGCCACTCCCTAAGAAGACATGAGATTGATCTCGTTCCAGCCTATTGTGCCAAAACTTGCCGAGGGGGCTGAAAACCATGGCCGTTTGACTGCCATTGTCCTCGATCCAAGTGATTTCGCGCAAACTTGGGAGGGATCCGCTGCAAGAACATTGAACCAAACAATGCAGTATTCAAGCATATTAATCTTTAGGTAGACCAAACAATGCCGTATGAAAAGGTTCTTGGGGGAGAGAAGTGAGGTTTGCAGATCAGCTTTGTAGAGAATCCAGGGAGGACGATTCTGATGAACTATCGCCTCCTATCGGCTAGGATGTTCTTGCCTGTCAAACTTGTGCATGGTGACCTGTCCACTGAGGTGACACGCCGACCACAATTGCAGAACGAAGATAGGAGCAACCTCATGAATGAATGAAACGGTGATGAAGTGATGGCACGGCGCATGACGATCCAACAAGAAATCCCGAAATCCCCATTTCACAAGACATTTAAACAAGCAGCGGCAAACGCGGCAGGAAGAAACAATAAATGATTAATCACCAAGGAGGAGATGACTACAGACAGATGAACGGTAAGGAAATACACAAAATCAGGAACGAATCAGGAACCCGAACAAACGGCATTACCTGGGATCTGGATGCGCAGTAACCTGTCGAGACAGCCAGAGCGTTGGACGAATCAATAACCCGAGCGACGGAAAGAGCAACGGGGAGGAAGAACCATCACGCCTATCGATTGAACGGAGCGAGCCCTTTCTGAGCTCGAGGATGGTCGGCCGCCGCGGAGAGAACAAAGCACAGCCAAAGGCGACGGCGGCACGGGCGCAGTGGGCCCCCTCCCGAAGATCCCAGGGCGGCGGTGAGGAAAAGCGGATCCCACCCTAGCTTGCCCTGAACCAAGCCGGTGCAGTCGAGGTGTCCTCGGGGGAGGCGGCTGCGATGAGCGGAGGAGCAAGGACGTAGGCAGAGACGGGGTTGACGTCGGCGCGGATGCGGGGAAAGGGCCGAGGGCGACGGGTGCGAGTTCGGCGCGGGTGCAGGGACAGGGGCGACGGCGACGGCAGCGCGGGCGCGGGGGCGGTGGCGAGAGTGGGCTAGGTTTTGCTGAGGAGCCGCGGCGAGCCAATGGGGCCGCGTGGAGGACTCCGCAGCGCTGGATTTGGTGACGATTTACGGGCTGGTCCTCGAGCACGCGCGAGCATCAAAGAAAGGAACGGACGGCGACAAAAACAAGAAGCCGAACACAAATACGAAGAAAAATCGGGTCTGCTCCGCACAGCCAGCCGACGTGGACTCCGTGAGCGCTCGCGAATTCCTTCCCCTATAGGGAAGGTTAATATTAATATGTACTCGATCATCTCTATCATAGACTTAACAGTTAACAATAAATCACAGATGGGAAGCAATCAAATCACATCTGGTAAGGAGAGCTAGCGAGCGTCTGATAAAGGACAGATCGAGCTTTCAAAAAAAGGACAGGTTGGCATTATGCCTGAGCCCACCGTTGCAGAAAGCCCTTCCAATGATTAGGAATGAAAACATATCGGACGTGGGTATATGTTGTTCTTTTTGTATCTTAATTTTTTTTGGATTCGAAATCGGATACGGATTAGTCGGATACGTATATGAATCCGGGTTATCCAGGATACGGATACGAAACGGGTATGTGACGGATTTGGGTCAGAAACGAATAAAGATATACAGATAATGCACGCATATATTTTGAATTAAATCGTAAGAGTACATGACCATAGTAGCAAGTTATATATCAATCAAATCTAATACACGTCATAGAAAGAATATGCTACTTTAGGATAAATACAACGAACTAATTATCAATATAAATGGACTCTCTATGGGAAAAAAAATGGATGAAATGGGTTGGGCCTTGCTGATACCCGAATAGAAAATATGGATATACGATCCGAATAGAAAAAATCCGGATATCCAAATGGGCAAAATCAGAATATCTGGATCCCGTCTCGATTTACCAGATATTGGTTGTTCCGTATCCGTTTCGAATCCGTATTCAAGTATTCGGATTCCGTCCCGGATTTGACCGGATAGTCAAATTCGATCCCGACCAGATCCGATCCCGTATCGGACGAGAACTATCCGATCCGTTTTCATCTCTACCGATGATCGAAAGATCTCATCTTCCACAAGGTCGTCCACCATATTTGATGTCTCCTATCTCCATTGCTCATACACAAGGGCAGAGCCAATTCAGACCCAGGCACACTTTTTTGGATTAAGCTATAATTTTATTCATTTTTTAATACATTTTACATGAACTTATTGTGGTAGGCCTCGGGCCACTTGGGCTTGACCCGAGGCCTGCATCCACTAGCTAGGTTTGCATGTCTGCCATGCATATCAGTGGCGGAGCCACCTTCCGGGTAGGGTGGGCAATCATCTTGGCTCACGACGATGAGCAGCGAAACTCCACTACAGTTCAATCGTTATCGGGCATCATATAAACCACACTACTACAGAAATGTACATCAGAATCGGTTCTTTTTCGTCATCACAATCGGTTCTAGTAGCGATAGAAAGTCCAACGATAGAGATGATGAAGCCTTATCACAGTCGGTTTTGGAACGATAGTAATTATTAGTCATCACAATCGGTTCTTTGTTGGAAACCGATTGTGATGAGGCCATTATCACAATCGATTCTTGTTGGAAACCGATTGTGATGAGACATTATCACAATCGGTTCTTGTTAGAAACCGATTGTAATGAGGCTATTATTACAATCGGTTTTGGTTCGGAACCGATTGTGATGAGGTCATTATTACAATCGGTTCTTGTTGGAAACTTTCTGTCGAGTTCTTTGTAAGAACCGATTGTGATAAGGCTCACTCATTACAATCGGTTCTTTATAAGAACCGATTGTGATAAGGCACTTATCACAATCGGTTCTTACAAAGAACCGATTGTGATGATGGCCCACTTATCACAATCGGTTCTTTTAAAAACCGATTGTGATGACCCATTCCCTTATCACAATCGGTTCTTACAAAGAACCGATTGTAATGAGTGAGCCTTATCACAATCGGTTCTTTCTAAGAACCGATTGTGATGACTCTTTTCCTCATCACAATCGGTTCTCCCTTATCACAATCAGTTACTTCTAAGAACCGATTGTGATAACCTTTTTCCAAAATTTACTAAAGAGATACACGTATCACAATCGGTTTTTTAGTCAAAAGTTTGGAACCGACACAAATGAAGCGATAGTGATGTATCATTCTGTAGTAGTGCCACATCTTTCCGGAGAAACTTTTGGCCGTAGTTAGACTACATACGATGTTACCGTGTCACCAAAGCCGGCGAGATCTTTCCTGATCTTGTGTGGAAACACAGGATAAACGAGGAGATCGATTTGCGAATTCATCTGTTCACTGTTGTGCTCCACGCGTGACATGTCGATCACTTGTATCTGCATGTGCGGTCGATATTGTAAGAAGAGGGAAAGAAAAAAAAAACGTATGGACGCACGAAAGATGAACAGTCATATCGCACCCGCTAAGGAGAGCGCGTACGTACACGAAAGATTAGGCTGTGATGTCCTCCACCGCTTGCTGTGTCCCATGTTTCTGTGAAGCGTTTGTTACGCCAATCCTTTCGTGTGACCATACATTTACTTGACCAAAGTTTGACGAGACGAAGTCCGACAAGATTACAAGGAGGACAAGACTATTGGCATCTGATGGGCATGTAATATATAAAGCTGAGAAGGATCGCCATTTGCTCCCCTGCCGCCCGTTCGTCTTGCCACTTATGCGTGGGCCGCGTGGCACCACAAGTGTTACTTAGAAACAGATACAGGAGCTAAAATCCGACTCGAAGCCGAGACGATTGATTCGGCAAAATTTTTAGACGCGAAAAATGTTCTAAAAAATGCACACTGGTATCGGGATCTAACTCGGATTGGAACGTCCGGTTCGATAAAATATTTTGGATACAGAAAATGCTATTCGAAAATGAACAATGGGTTTAAATGTAACTTGGATTCAAGTATTCGATACATAAAAAAAAAATTAGATACAGTGTCCAAATAACACTAGCCACCACCCATCAAAAGGTTGCAACTCAAGTGCATCTCTTTTGTAGGCAATTTAAAACACAGAATCGTACCCAAAAAAAAAACAACGAAAGAAAATGCCCAGCAGGAGCCTGCATGAGTGGATATTTCCTTTTTAAATGGATTTCCATTGATAATATATTCCTTTGTTCTGAATCGTGAGTTCAAGACCGGATTGGACCGAGGGAGCTTCGCACGAAACATTCCTACATGAAAAAAAAAACCCGTCCTCCCTCGTACCGAAATATTGAAAAGGGAGCATATAAATATCTCCGGGATGTTTTTGTCTTAAATAACATCCAAATTTTAGATCGTAGAATTAAAAATTCAACTGCTAGGTCAAATCGGAAGTATCGATTATCGGATGTAATCGATACTTCCGAATCTCAACAATGATCCAATGCCCTCAGATTTAGGTGATTTCAGCAAACAAAAACATTCGGATGATGTTTATTAAATCCCTATTAAAAATCCCCAAATCTTACCTTAAGAAACTGAAAAAGAGCAAGGCCACAAAATCCGATGGAGAAGCAAGACTCTAAGGGGGTGCTTGGATTAGGGGTATTTTATTGGAATGTTTTATAATTTAGTTCAAATTTAGATTAAATCTCAAAACCTCCGAAAAAATTACCACTTATCCAAACAGGGCCTAAACGGAATCACCGCGCGACACAGCAGAGAGGATGAAATTTACTGTTAGGAAACCGATTGACGTATCCTATATGGACTCTTCCTTATCTCTAGCAGAACCGCTATATATAGGAGGCAGGGGCTACCCCTTTGTACACACAAGCAATGAGAATAATAAAGCAGAGCAGTTCCTCCTCATATTGTGTCTCTCTCCCTCTCTCTCTATTCTCCAGTTTATATCTATTAGACAACCCCGGACTATTCGATAACGAGGTTGTCTAACACGTTATCAGCACGAAGCTCTACCGGAGAAAGATTGAAAGGTGAGAAAAAGACAAGAAGTGAAGGATCGTCGACAACGACGAACGACAACTACCGGCGATTGATCGCCCGATCCGATCTGCAATCAACTCGTCATCAAGCCGTCATCCACTCGGATTGCCGAAAGAAAAAGTCCTACGCGACTCTATCCTACGCGATAGCCTACCGAAGAATAGATTGGAAAGGTGAGAAACAGAAGATTGAATCTAATAGCTCGTTCAATTCTTTACGCGCATCTTCGTGGCACGAAGCTACGAGTTCGCGGTGTTTCTCTAGTACATAGTATGAATGCATCTAATCGTGGCATGAAGCTACGAGTATGCATCTAATCTACGCATCTAAGTACCGTGTTCTTCAACGTGGCACGAAGCTACAAGTTCACAACAACTTTCGCAGATCGTAGCATGAAGCTACAGATCGCTATAGTACACTCCAAGACGAAGCCCTATCACGGCTAAACAAGATGCGTGGGCACGAAGCCATCACATACCGGATGCCCGTAAGGCCCCTCTGTTTTCAATAAATCTAGAAATCGATAAATGAATTTAGAAAATTGTTATTAAACTAGAAAATTGGATATTCGGATATGTGGACTTAGAAAATTTTTGAAAATTATTGGAAGCTCCAAACCACAGGTTTTATTTTCTAGATGTTGGTTATGTTTAATATGTGGTAAATTATTTTCTATTACACAAGCAATTCTGAAAATTGCTTGGAAATTAGCAGAAATTATGAAAAGTGCTAGGAAAATTCCAGAATATTTCATACAACATTTTATGAGAACCTGAGTGGTTGGGATTTGATTTTGGTAATGAATAAACAGACATGAGACAATTGGTGTCTAGGAAAACACACATGAGGCTTGGTTCTTTAATTGGCACCCGGAAACGGGAAGTGCTCCCTCCCTCATGTGAGCCCTAGGCGAGTTGACTGGCCAAGAGTCGAATTGACGGAGATATTCGTTACTGTTTTCGCTCCCAACCAACGAGTTACATAAGTTGTAATTAGCATTACACCGCATTTAATTTATGTTGGAATTTATTTTCTGTTATCAAGTAATGATGAAAAATTACCTTAATATAATTCATTGGAAATTCAAGCATGCCGCACGAAGCGGCCACCGTCGCGCCAAGAAGGCCGACGTGCATGGAACTGACAGCGCCGCACGCATGAAGCCGCGCTATGCCGATCGCACGAAGCCGATCGTGCACACAAAGCCGATCGCACGTCTGAATCCGATCGCCTGCACGAAGCCGATCACGCACATGAAACAGATCGCATGAAGTCGATTATGCATATGAATCCGATCGCATGCACGAAGTCGATCGTGCACATGAAACAGATCGCACGAAGTCGATCATTCACATGAATCCGATGGCATACATGAAGTCGATCGCGCGCATAAATCTGATCGCATGCACGAAGCCGATCACATACATGCACGAAGCTGTATTTATGAATCTTTATGAATATTTATGAATCTGTGTATATATTAATCTTGCATTTATGAATCCCGTAATTATGAATCTTGTATTTATGAATCTTGCAATTATTGTTTTCTTTTAGTTTACTGGAAATTCATGAGAATTTGTTTTATGCATTTATGAATTTTTGCAACCACTATCTATTAGATTACACGAAGTAATCTAAAGAAAGAATCTTGTGAATATGCAAATACCTGGCATTGTCAAACGTGAGTTTGAAGAACTGACCCCGAATGGACAGAACTATCTCACATGGGCATCAAATTTGAAGATCATGCTTGCGAGCAAGAAGCTCCAAATGTGGCTTAGGGTCCTCGTAGGACGCACAACCTAATGCCAAGCAAAATGATCAAACTTTGCCCTTTCTCAGACATCACCTTTCAGCCACTCTGAAGAATGAATACATGGCTGAGGTGAGTGTACTTGAGTTATAAACTGCACTTCAGAAGCGGTTCGAGAAGCTCAAGTCCACCATCTTGCTCTAAGCATTGCAAGATTGAATTCGCCTGAAATTTTGCAGACTACAGAACAGTGGTTAATGATTTTTGAATAATGAATTGTAAGCTCTCGAAGAGCATACATTTTCTTTTCTCATGAATAGAATTCAATTTATTCTTTATTCCAGTATTCTATATTTGCAAGTAATGTTTTTGAATTACTTTGCCACTGTATGATTAGAATTATATTTCTTTTCATTGAGAAATTGTGTAGCGCCCAAATAGAGGAGATATGCATTGTTGATAGTAGGCAAAGCTAAAACCATCTTAAGAGAGTCGAAATACTTCCAGACGATCACGAAGAACGCTGGAAGGATTACGAAAATCGCAGGAAGCGATACGCATATAATAGGCTCTGGAAAAGCCACAATTATATTGCCAATGGGTACAACTTTGGTAATTGAAGAAGCCCTTTTGTACCCTGAATCAACACGCACTCTCTTAAGTTTTCAATGATATCCGCGCCAATAGGTTTCACGTAGAAACCAATGAAGAAAATGACAAAGAGCATTTGTGCACTGTGAAGCACGCGGAATATGAAAAAAAATGGTATTAGAAAAATATCCCTCATATGAATCTGGGTTGTACTACACGATAATCAATGCACACGCAGTGTATACTTATTTGAAGACTGTATTTAGAAGCTCTGAATTATTTTCGTTATGGCATTGTATATTTAGGTCATCCTGGTCTTAGATTGATGAAAAATATAGTTAACAACTCACAAGGTCATGGCACTAATGTTAAAATTTTTTTTCCCGAATCACGAAGATTTTGTGTGCCATGCATGTGCCACCGGGAAATTAATAACAAAACCCTCTGTTATGAAAGTGCAACATGAAATCCTTGCATTCCTGGAACGCATTCAGGGGGATATTTGCGGCCCGATTCAGCCTTTGTCAGGGCCGTTTCGATACTTTATGGTGCTCATTGATGCTTCCTCGAAATGGTCACATACATGTTTGCAGTCAACAAGGAATCATGCATTCGCAAAGCTGATCTCGCAGATCATCAGAATTAAGAATGTTTTTCCTGATCATCGTCTGAAGTCCATTCGAATGGACAATGCCAACGAATTTACTTCCAAGGCATTTGATGATTATTGCACAGCAACTGGAATAACTGTTGAGCACTCTGTACCGCACATCCATACGCAAAATGGAATAGCTGAAGCACTAATAAAGAGGATTAAGCTCATAGCCCGACCACTCTTGCAGAGTTGTAACTTGCCCAACACTTGTTGGGGACACGCAGTCATGCACGCAGCAGCACTCATCAATTATAGACCGACGGCCTACAACATCCATTGAACTATGCAACTAATGCAATGGGTCATCCTGAAGATTTGAATGAATAGTATATGTACCTATACCACCCCCACAGCGAACTGCAATGGGCCCTCTCCGCAAGTCTGGGATATACGTTGGTTATGAGAATGCATCCATAATCAGGTATTTGGAACCCACGACTGGAGATTTGCATACAGCCCGATTCGCTAATTGCATTTTTTTGACGAGGATCGCTTTCCCGTCATTAGGGGGAGGAAATGAACCATTGGATGAAAATGCCGGGAAATCATATGGCATTCCATTGAGATCCCCGTGCATGACCCTCGCACTAATGAAGCAAATCATGAAGTCAAGAAGACAATCGATTTGCAGAATTTAGCAAATGAACCGCTCGATCATTTTGTGATCTCAAGAGCGTGGTTAAGTCGCATGTACCAGCAAGAAATGCACGAGAGAGGGTGGAAATACCAAAGAAAGCGAAGGTATCCCTCATCCTGTTGAGGCTTCAAAGAAAAGAGCAGAAAATCTGGCTTCTCAAACCCAAAGTACCGGAGGCGTCTGGGAAAAGCGGGCAAGAGGACTTACCACGACCAATCACAAAAGTGCCCCAAAGCAAGAAGGGGAGCCAGTTGAGACTGGCCTTTGGAAAGAAGCCTCGTGGAAAAGGCAATTCCAGATCTGAACTTTCCATTGGAAGAAGCGTAGGAAATAATGTGTGCGCACACATTGGCGGAGAAAAACTAAAGGAACTTGCTCTGGAATGGGAAATAGCAATGAAGAGCAAGTAGAAGTGCATGAAGCACACCATGACGAAATGGCCATAAATTTTGTAATATCAGGAGAATCAATGAATAGAGCAACGACCAATGTCGATGCATACTTTGCAAAGAAGATTGCCACGATCATTAATATTCGAGCCCGCATCTCGCAGAGTGCAAGAAAATGCTCGATTGGGAAGATTGGAAGAAGGCAATCACATAGAGTTAGTCTCTCTGAACAAAAGAGAGGTGTTTGGGCCTGTGTGCCGCACGCCTCCCCATATAAACCCCGTAGGTCACAAATGGGTTTTTTTGTTCGCAAGAGAAACGAAAACAATGAAGTTGTAAGGTACAAGGCAAGGCTTGTCGCTCAAGGTTTCACTCAACGTCTTGGGGTTGATTATGAAGAAACCTATTCTCCGGTCATGGGCGGAATTACCTTTAGGTACTTGATCTCAATGGCAGTCAACTTGAAGTTGAGAATGAAGCTAATGGATGTTGTCACAAAGATATTTGTATGGAAACTTGGATTCGGAGATATACATGAAAATGCAGGAAGGTATCCCTATCCCGAACCAAGACAGAGCAAACAGAAACCTATACGATGTGAAATTGGAGAAATCACTGTATGGGTGACTGATCAGGAAGAATGTGGTACAATCGTTTGAGTGACTTTCTCTGCAAGAAAGGCTACGAACAGCGAAGATTGTCCATGTGTATTTATACAACGATCCACGAATGGATTTTGTATAATCTCCGTCTATGTAGATGACTTGAACATCATTGGGACGGATGAGGAAATTGAAGAAGCATGCACATACTTGAAATCTGAGTTTGAAATGAAAGACTTGAGTAAAACCAAGTTACATTTAGGCTTGCGGCTTGAACATGTCCAAGGCGGAATCTTGGTACACCAAGCATCCTACACGCAGAAAGTGTTGGAGAGATTTGGCTTTGAAAAGACATACCCATAAAGACCCCAATGGTCGGAGCTCACTCCAAGCAGACCTAGACCCGTCTGAGGCCTAAAGAAGAGGAGGAAGTCACAGGAGCGGAATTCCCATACTTGAGTGCAATTGGAGCGCTCATGTACCATGCGAATAGCACTAGGCCGGACATTGCGTTCGCCGTGAATTTGCTAGTGCGGTACAGTGCAGAACCCACCAAAAGGCATTGGAAAGGGGTGAAGGACATCTTCCGTTACCTTCAAGGAAGCAAAGACCTCGGCTTGTTTTACAGAAGAAACAATGAATTGAATTTAGTTGGCTATGCCGATGCTGGGTACCTATCGGACCCGCATACTGGCAAGTCACAAACTGGGTATGTTTTCCTTTGCGGTGGAACAGCAATTTCTTGGAAGTTCGTCTAAGCAGACTCTTGTCTCGACGTCGACTAACCACTCAGAAATCATTGCATTGTATGAAGCCTCTCGGGAATGTGCATGGCTTCGAAGAATGGTTCACCACATCCAGAAGTCATGTGGCCTGAACATGGAATAAACCCCCACTATTATCTATGAAGATAATGCAACTTGTATTGCACAAGTGCAAATGGGATATGTGAAGAGTAACCTTACAAAGCATATCAACCCCAAGTTCTTTTATGCCCATGAAATGCATAAGATGAACGAGATAAAGATACTGCATACTAAGTCAATATCGCAGATTTATTCACTAAGTCACTCCCGGCATCTTCCTTTGAAAGATGTATTAGAGGAATCGGGATGATGAGGCTTAGAGAAGTGCAGATTTCAGGGGGAGAATTTTCACATACTCCTACATAAATCTCGAACATGAAGTTTGAGTACCCAGCGTGAATCTTGGAGATTAACATTGAAGTTTGGGTGGATTGTACTCTTTTCCTTAAGTAAGTTTTTCATTGAAGTTTTCTTACCTAAGGTTTTTGATGAGGCAATCCGTGCAACACAGCAAGCGTGTGCTATGTACTCTTTCTCCAATTATTTTTCCCACTGGGTTTTTATGGAGTTTTAATGAGGCATATGCATCTCGCAGTGAAGAGTCCAAGGGGGAGTGTTAGGAAACCGATTGACGTATCCTATATGGACTCTTCCTTATCTCTAGCAGAACCGCTATATATAGGAGGCAGGGGCTACCCCTTTGTACACACAAGCAATGAGAATAATAAAGCAGAGCAGTTCCTCCTCATATTGTGTCTCTCTTCCTCTCTCTCTATTCTCCAGTTTATATCTATTAGACAACCCCGGACTATTCGACAGCGAGGTTGTCTAACATTTACGTCCAGGGGAGGTCTCGTGGATGCCATTGCATAGCTGGTAAATTACAGATTTTGGCCCCGCGGAAGGAACAAAGGTCGCATGATCTCATGGCCGGTACCAACTTTATTGATCGGGTACGCGTGGCCGAGATGCACAAAAAGAAAAAAAAAAAGAAAAAAAAGAAAAGCAGCAGGACGGCACGGCGTCGTGTCCCCATAATTGTGATTTCGTGATCGCTTGCCGAGTAAGAAAGATGGGATTAGTCGTTTTCCAGGTAAAAGGGACGTGACAATTTTGGAATATTAAACGAGAGGTTAGCGACTCATCAAGCCTAAGTCTTAGTTTTATTTAAAGGGGAGACCTTATTCGTACTACTCTGTAAGTCTGTAGCATGTGTGGCTTCAAGCTTGATGCGGCAAAGTAAAGAACTTTTTTTTTGTGTGTTTGCCTCTTGCATTGTTATTTGTCGAGATGAGATTTGTACAATGTCGTGTCAAAGCTTTTTGTAAATATGATCGTGGTGCCTCTTTGTCGAAAGAAGAAGATGATACATCATGGGCTGTGGGCCGGGCTGGGTTAGCCCGAGGCATATCATAGCCTAAGTTGTGGAAATCGAGGCCCATAGTAAGCCCAACATTGGGCCATGAAAGGTATGATACTGAGCCCAACTAATAAACATACGAGAGGTGCTTCTATGCTCTTCCTTTTAAAAGTTGCACAACTATTAAAGCATGAATGAAGGGTAGATGGTGATTACTTACCCCTTCGCTTTCTTCAAAATTTGTGCAACTTGTACTAGAAGGAAAAGCATATAAGCACTTCTCTAAACATACATGTCTCATAACCTATAACTCTTCGAGAGTTTTTAGAATTTGACACACTTTAAAATTCGCATTTCAGAACTTGACACTCTGGCCCACTATCATACACACAGATGGTCCCACATGTCATTCAAATGCTCTGAAAGGCTTACGAATTAAGTGTCAAATTCTGAAATAACCCATACCTCTTCCTCCTCGTAGAGGATGGGGACTAGAGAGGCGGCGATAAGAGGAGTGAGGATGAGGAAGAACGCCAGTGGCGAGCTAACATAAAGCGTAGTTCGCTATTGGTTTATGTAGACAGTGGTTGACCGGGTCGTCGGAGTTGAAGAAGGTGACGGTTGTGAATGGCGAAGGCAGCACGGTGGCCAACCAAGAGGAGGAGGAAGTGCAAAATTGTCTAAAGATATGAAAGTTCGGAGCGCCATTCGCGCGCTTGGAGAACTATGTTTGGAGTAGCGTTCATCTGAATTGAATTCAGTTTTCAGAGCGGTATGCTCTCGGTTGCCATCTTTTAAAGTACATGCATTCAAAACGCATCTACTAATAATTGTGCATCCGTTTAGCGAGATCACTTCTGCTGGGAACTATAGGTAGGTAGAATTGGGGATAGGTGAGATGAAGCCTAAGAGCATCTTCAGCAAGGGCCCCTAAAACAGGGTCTCTATTTTGAATTTAGGGACCCCTCCTATTTTTGAGTACTGTTTTGAAAGAAGTTCAAAGAACAACCCCTAAATCTCAGCCCCTATTTTACTTTTTCTCCTATTTTGACATATCCGCTATGTATAATCTTCATTTGACACCACTAAAATTCAATCAAAAATATTTGTAATACATAAAACATAAGTATATTAACATTTACAATTTAAAAACATGATATTTAAAATTTAAATTTAAAATTTTCAAAACATGATAAAATTTTCGAAGCCTCTCATGTATTTCCCTATCTTCAATAATAGGGGTTGTACTCGTGTCCCTGGAAATTAGGGCTGAGGAGGCAAATTTAGAGGCCTCCTAATTATAAGGGCTTGAGTAGGGGCCCCATGGGAATTAGGACTGAGGAGGCAAATTTAGGGGGTCCCTAATTTTAGGGGCTTGAGTTGGGGCCCTGCTGGATCTGTTTTTTTTACTACACTCCCTATTTTAAGGTTTAGGGGCTGGTTTAGGGGCTCTGCTGGAGATGCTCTAATAAAACACACGGGTCTCGAAGCACCTTGGACGGTAGTGTGGAGTTTACTTCGTACAAGAACCTTCGCAAACAAACAGACAAAATCAACAACAACAAAAAAATTCCAACACACCCGAGCGGGATCCATCGTCGATGTGCTTTTCCACTGATGCTAGGTAGGTAGGCTTCACACGGATCTATCATCTATCTCACAAGATGCAGACAGGGAATGATCGAATTCGCCACGAGGAGAAAACCAAGGAGAAGGGAGATATTCCCTCGGAGTCTTGGACTTCACGCGAGAGATCCTGCGCATGGCACACTGCCTTCGCATGACATTCACATGCCTCTGATATCTTCTCTTTCCTTGCGCCATCCTAGCTTATTGAGATCTTCTCTTGTACCACTGCATTTCGCAGTCGCAGCTCAGGTGAAACACAAAGTTTCTTTCTTTCTTTGTGAGAGCCTGAGAGGTACAAGCCAAATATACAACTCTCGCAAACCGCACTCACGTGAAAGCGTGTAAGCAAGGGAGAATTCACGCGATAATGATCTCGTGTATTGTCTTGGTATTTGTAGTACATGAGGGTACAATACATATCAACAAGTAATCAACCTGAGCTAATTTATAGCTAAATATATGCTAAGCTATCGCTGAGAATCAGCATGAGATCAGGAGGTGATCATCACTGAGGATCAGCATGAGATCAGGAGGTTAATTGAGCGGCTGTGCATGCACGTATGCAATACTAATTAATCTAACATCACGCACCATACACATACGTGTACGTTCTCTACACTCGCTAAGAAATTAATTGGAGGCTTAACAACGTGCACACAAGTGTGTACTCATTTTTATTTTTTTAGTAAACGTATGTGTCGACTTGGAGTCGAACACGAGCAGACTGTGCGCAAGACGACGGCTCTACGAGCTGTCAGTTCTCACCATTCAGAGTTTCAGAACGCCTCTTTCACGGCACTTGGCTAATATCTGCCATTCGTCTGCAACACGAGCAGAAAAACGGGAAAAGATCTCCGTGCGTAAAGGTCGCGAATAGGACGGCAGAAACGGGTTCAACTATGGCGGTTGGACTCGTCCGGGAGTGACCATAGAAATTTGCCTTATCTGGTGAGTGGCTCAGGTTGATAGAACGAAGAGCCTAGTACTGTACAGCCCAAAACATCTCAACAAATAACGAGTTTGTACCAATTCATAGTGGGACAAAAGTTTACATGTAACCGAAGCACCACGTACTTGTGCTATTATTATTTAGTACTCCCATTATTCCTGTTAGACAACCTCGCTATCGAATAGTCCGGGGTTGCCTAATAGATCTAAACTGGAGAATAGAGAGAGAGAGGGAGAGAGACACAATATGAGGAGGAACTGCTCTGCTTTATTATTCTCATTGCTTGTGTACAATGGGGTGACCCCCTGCCTCCTATATATAGCGGTTCTGCTTAGAGATAAGGAAGAGTCCATATCGGATACGAATCCGGTTTCCTAACACTCCCCCTTGGACTCTTCACTGCGAGATGTATATGCCTCATTAAAACTCCATAAAAACCCAGTGGGAAAAATAATTGGAGAAAGAGTACATAGCACACGCTTGCTGTGTTGCACGGATTGCCTCATCAAAAACCTTATGTAAGAAAACTTCAATGAAAAACTTACTTAAGGAAAAGAGTACAATCCACCCAAACTTCAATGTTAATCTTCAAGATTTACGTTGGGTACTCAAACTTCATGGTTGAGATTTATGTAGGAGTATGTGAAAAATCTCCCCCTGAAATCTGCACTTCTCTAAGCCTCATCATCCCGATTCCTCTAATATATCTTTCAAAGGAAGATGCCGGGAGTGACTTAGTGAATAAATCTGCGAGATTTTCACACGACTTAGTATGCAGTATCTTTATCTCGTTCATCTTATGCATTTCATGAGCATAAAAGAACTTGGGGTTGATATGCTTTGTAAGGTTACTCTTCACATATCCCATTTGTACTTTGTGCAATACAAGCTGCATTATCTTCATAGATAATAGTGGGGGTTTATTCCATGTTCAGACCACATGACTTCTGGATGTGGTGAACCATTCTTCGAAGCCATGCACATTCCCGAGAGGCTTCATACAATGCAATGATTTCTGAGTGGTTAGTCGACGTCGAGACAAGAGTCTGCTTAGACGACTTCCAAGAAATTGCCGTTCCACCGCAAAGGAAAACATACCCAGTTTGTGACTTGCCAGTATGCGGGTCCGATAGTGTCGGTGTTTCGTGCACCGGCAATACGAATTTATGGTCGGATGGGGTCGCGCGCTCCCTCTCCCCGAATGGTCGACTCAAGGAGTCAGAAGATGTATACTGGTTCGGGCCGAATGTCCCTACTCCAGTTCGTGCGGTGTGAATGTATTGATCTTTGGGAGACGGACAAGGGTGTGCAGCGAGGCGGATGGTCATTGTCCGACCCTTGAGGTTTTCGCTAGGGAGCTGAGGCTACCTAGGAGACTGTTTTCTCTTTTCTCCGCGCCCCCTTCCTCTCGGGCCCTGCCTCTCCTTATATAGACGGAGGAGGCAGGTTACACGGGAGTTGTGAAGACTACGAGGAGAGGGGTCTGCACGCCTTGAGGTCTGGCTTCTGTCTTGTCCGGCCAACCCCTGCCTGTCCCGAGGTAGGGTTGGTGGCTACGTGGCGTCTGATCTTGCGTATCTTGTCGAGTGGCGTGTTGCGCGGTGCTCTTTGTCGGCCTCGGTGGCTTTAATGGCGCTTGACTTTGCTTTGGTCTCGGAGTGGGCGTACTCCTCTGTGGTGTGCCAGCGGCGGGGCGGGGCTTGACTTCTTCGGTGGCTCTTCCGACGGCCTTTGGGAAGGAGCCGCCTACCCTGCACGGATGTCGTGACGCCGCGCACAAGGCCGCGACATCGGCGTGGCCTGCCGCTCGCGCAGCAGTGGAGCTTGAGCCGATATTATGCGGCGGTGTGTGCCGACCGCCGAATCCGAGTCCGCCGACCGTCGTGGTCGGCCCCACACTGTCGGGGCTCGTTCCTTGCGGCCCAAGTACCTTCGGTGGTGCCGGACTTCCGTCGTGATAGGTCAGCCCGTTCGTGCTTCCGGTGATGGGGTACCATGGTACGGTACTCGCCAAGAGCCCCCGAGCCCCGAGCGGTCGGAGAGCCGCCGGGGTTTAACTCGGGCGGTAACCGTCGACCGGAGGTCGGTGACGCTAGGTCGCCGTGGCTGCCTGGGAGCCGTGCCACCTAGAAAGAGCAGGTCTTGTGGCGCTGGCAGTGTAGCCCCGAGCCGGCGGGTCGAGGCCGGTCGGGGTTTACCCGATCAGCGGTCGCGGACCGAGGTCGGTGATGCCTTTGGTCGGGGCCGCTCGTCGATCATGCCCACCCAAAGAGCCCGGTCTTGAGCGCAGGTGTAGCCTAGCGGAGTCGGAGAGCGGTCGGGGTTTTAGCCCGGCCGCGGTAGTCGTCGACCCTGGAGGTCGGTGGCGTCTAGGTCGGCGATCGCTGGGGAGTCGCACCACTGAAGGAGCCGGTGCAAAGCACCCGGTGGGTGTAGCCCCCGAGCCCCCGAGCGGGTCAGGGAGCCGGTCGGGGGTTTACCCGGTCGAGAAGTGGCCGCGGACCCTGAGGTCGGCGACGCCTTTGGTCGGGGCCGCCATTTGTCGGTCGTGCCCGCCCAAAGGGCCGGTCTTGTGGCGCACCGATGGCGTATCTCAGAGCCCCGAGCGGTCGGGGAGCTGGTCGAGGGGTTTACCGGTCGGACTTCTGGCAGGCCACGGCGTGCACGTGGGTCCTCGAGTCGTGAGCGACGCTGCTTACCTTCGTCGGTTTGAACGCCCGTGCTCGTGCGAGCTACTATCGGGTAATCCGAGTGGAACCTGGCGATCCCCTTGAGGGTTCGTTTCCAAGCGGGCGTAGCTCGGCGTGGGCGTCAGGCCCGACCGGGGCGTTCCATAAAACCTTTCCTTACTCGATCCCGTGTCGGTTGTCGGGTCGTCCGCCGACCGGAAGCGCGGTGGCCGCTACTCATCGATGAGTTCCGCGGGAGAGTGTGAGGTATGGTCTCGGACGCGAAGTCACGGTGATTGGGTCGTCCGACCCAACCGAGGCCCTCTGGGGGCTCATGCGACTTCGCCTCGCTCTTTTTACGTCTTTGGGGCGGCTTTGCGTTCGGTGGTGGATCGGCCTTCGTAATCTACGTAGACGGTGCCGGGCCTCGGTGCGAGCCTACAGGCGGCTTGCTCTCCCGAGGCGGCGTGATGGCGTTGCATACCTTTCCCGGCGCGGGGCGCCCTGGCCCATCGTATCTGGCGAGGCCCGCGATGCTGTGCGGCGCGCGGCGCTAGGCGGCCATCTGTCGGAAGCGATTAATGCGCGCATGGGATTTAAATGGATCGCGGCACGTTCACGGAAACGGACGAGCGGCGGCAAAGTGACGGTTTCGCGACGCGTTGATTCGTGCGAGGAGGCGTCGATTTCGGCGCGGAGGCGCGTCTGTTCCCGCCTGGAGCCTATAAAGGAAGGAGTGGGTGGCGTGGTAGGCGCCAAGCCTTCTGTTCGTGCGCTCTGCAAAAAAGGAAAAAAGGAGGAAGAAAACGAGGGAAGAAGAGGAGTCTCCTGCTTTGCCGCGTCGTCCCCTGCTTTCCTTCGCGCGATTGGAGATGTCGCTGTACCCGCACTCGGCCGTGGCGGGTCGCTATCTCGGTCTGGAGAGGAAGGAGTTCCTTCCTCCGCGGCCCGAGTCCGGCTGGCGAGTTCCGCCGACCGGGGCCGAGGACCCCGAACTTGGGGACGGCGAGATAGTCTCGCTGGCGTCCTTCTACGAACGGGGCTTCGGACTTCCACTCCACCCGTTCGTCCGGGGGTTGCTGCACTATTACGGGGAGGTTCATCATCCGAACCCGAATGGAGTCCTCCACATTGCGGTCTTCATGACGCTGTGTGAGGCCTTCCCGGGATCGAACCCCACCGGGGCTCTGGCGCCACTTCTTCTTCGCGAGGTCGTCATCGGACACCAGCCTCCTCGGAGCTCTGATGATCCAACTGCGCAACCACCGCAAGCCGTTCTACGTCGATTTGAAGCTGCCGACGTCCAACCGGGGGTGGCATAGCGAGTGGTTCTATGTCCGGAACCTCAGCAACGGTGCCCCGGCCTTCAGTGGGAATCTTCCGAAGTCGCATCCTTGTTGGACCTGGGGCCCTGACAAGAAGGACCGGAAGAAGGTGGACGCGATCCTTGAGAAGCTCGCGGACCTGAAGCGGCGGGGCCTGACAGGCAAGGTGGTCCTCAGCACGTTCATGGAGAGGCGCATCCAACCCTTCAAGGACCGGTTGCGCCCCATGTTTGAGTACATGGGGCCGACCGACCTGCAAGTCGTCGGAGCGGAGCTTCCTGCGTCGGAGATCTTCAGCGTGTCCGCAGCCTCCATCACGGAGACACCGAACCACGGCGAGGCGGCGCCGCGCCGCTTCGGCAGAATCCGTAACCTGGTACGCCTCGACGGCTCCTCGCTCGCTTTTGCTTTGCTCGCTTCCTCGCCTCCTTACCCGGCGTGCTCCCGCAGGGGCTCGGTGGATCGATCTCCCGCCCTTGCTGCCGGGGAAAAGGAGTTGAGGCGGCCGCGCTCGAAAAAGGAGAAGCAGGACGCCGCCCTGCTAGCGGAAAAAGAGGCCACCAAGACGCGGAAGAGGAAAGAGCGCGCGGACCGAGCCGCGCGCGGCGAGGAGGTCTCGGAGGAGACCTCGGAAGAGACCTCGAGTGAGGGTGACGAGGAGTCGTCGCCGAGCGAGGGAGAAGAGGTTGCTGGAGGCGATTCCGGTGGCCGCGACGCGGGTCCCAGTCGCGGGGCCGGTGACCGCGGCTCCTCCGAGGAAACCGCGGGCGCAGGTTTTATCCTGCGGAAGCGCAGACCCACGTCGCCTCCTCGCGGGGGTCCGGCAAAGAGGGCACGTCAAGTGCCGGTTGTTCGCTCCTCCCGGTAAGTGACTTGCGCAATTCCTCTGGTGCTGACTTCTTCTGCAATTCCTGACCGACCGCTGTACGCAGGGGCCTCACCAGCGCTGGGAGGGCGCTGAGCCCTACTTCGGCGGTGAGGAACCGCCCCCTCCCGGTCCTGTCTCAAGCGGGCGTGGCGGTGGTTGTCCGAGCGGGATCGCTGGATGCGCCTCGCGGTAGGGCCTGGCCGCCGAGAGATGCCGCCGAGGGGATGCATCCGCCGCCGGCCGGATGCGAAGCGCTGGCAGAAGCTCCGTCGGGCGTGCTTCCGCCTGCGTTGCCGACCGCTGAGGCCGGGCGGTCCTCGCTGGCCCCGCTTCCCCGTGCTGCCGACCGTGGAGGTCAGCGCGAGTCCGTCGCCGGGGGAAACACTGGGATTCGCGGCGTTTGCAACGCCGTCGGGACGAGATCTACCACCCCCGCCGGGTCGCCGCCCGGCCGGCGGTCCGAGTGTCGCCGATGGCGCACAACCGACCGCCACAGCGCCTGGTCGGGCGGGAAATCAAGTCGAAGCGGTCGCCGATCGCTGCTGACTTGGCCCGGCCCCTGACCGGCCGGGGTCCCGCTGCTCGTTTCGACGACGACGCAGAACGCGCGGATTGGGACGCTCTGGAGGAGGAGATGGGAAGGATCCACGCCGACCTTACCCTTGTTGTTGACGCCGCGTCCAAGGCGAGGAATTCTATTGCTCAGGAGTCCCGCTCGGCCAGACTGGTAAGTTTGATGGGGATTTCTCTTGTGCATCTTCTTGACCGGGAAACGGAGACTGACCGGGCGGGTACTTGCAGCGCTTGACATCCCGAGCGGTGGGCAAGTCAAAGTTCCTCCGGCACTTGCACAGCCGGGGGAGTGCCATAGGGCAGGAGCTGCTCGACGCTCGGAGGGCGCTTGCCGCTGAGCAAGGAAGGGCTGCCTTGGCGGGTCAGCGGCTGGGGGAGGTCGCCGAAGCCTTGCGGGAGGCTCAGCGATGTGCGGAGTCGTTGGCCACCGAGGGAGAGAGGGCCAGGTCGTCCCTGGCGGATGCTGAAGCGGCCAAGACTTCCGCAGTCAGTGCGGCAGCATCCGCCCGGGCGGAGGCCGTCCTCTATCGGAAGGAATGCGAGTCGACCCGCAGGGAGGCCGACCAGCCAAGGCCGAGCGGATCTCGCTTCGGGAGCTCGTGGCGATGAAGGAGCTTGCCGACCGCCACGCCCGGCCGGGAAAGCGCGTGCCAAGGCCGAGGAGGAACTTGGCGCCAAGGAGGCTTCCGTGGCGGTGAGTAGTTTACTCTTCCGGAGTCATCGCCGAGCGCCCTTCCTCGACGTTGTTTTCGCCCCTCGCAGACCGCGAAAAACCTTACCGACGCGCTGGAGTCGCGAAAGGCGGCGGTGGAGGCACGAGACGCGGCGGTCGAGTCACGTGACTCGGCCCTTTTGAATAAGCGGCTGGCGGAGAGGGATGCGGCCGACACGACGGCCCAGCTGACGGTCCTCCACGTGGGCGTCCAGGCCGTCTGTGACCGGCTGTTCGGGCTTACTCCGGGCCCCAGCGCCATCCCCGCCATGCTTGGGTGGATCCCTGAGCGTGTCGAGGCGTCGGTGCGGGAAGCGGCGGTGCTTGGCGCTTCTTCGGCCCTGGTCAACACCGTCTCTTATTACGACGGCGTCGACCTTGAGGCGGTCGGGAGCGGCGTCGCTGCTGACCGAAGCGATGAAGAGGTCGACGCGTTCATGGCCCGGGTCGATCCGTGCGCCCAAGAGATTGCCGGCCGAATCTCGCCGCGCGAAATTCTCCGTCGAAAGGGGGAGGAGGATTAGTTTTCCTTCCGTTTGCTTTTTTGGCAATGTATGTAAAGAACATGAATGACTTAACCGAGCCCGATGTGTCGGGTTGTTTTAAGCCCATCTACCTCGTGCTTCCTTTGTGGTGCCCTGAGAGCGTAGGTGTTGCTCCAACTCCGTCCAAAGAAGACACGGGATAGGACAGGATACTTAAGGCGTTCGCCTCGCGGAGGAGTGGTGCCTAGGTCGGACCACCTCCTTCGCGACGCCTCCGCTCGGTCGGTCGGAACGCTGACCTGAGTGGAGGTGCCTTGACCGTCCCTTAGCGTTTCTCGCTCGGAGGGCTTGTTTTCCCCCTACGGAGTGCTACTTCGAAGCCGTAGCCGTGGAGGCGTAGGCCGTAGTACTTTGGGCCGGGGGAAATAGGCCACGAGGCGGATTGCTCGGTCGGTCGAAGCACGGTTCAGGTTAGCGACTCGTACGCTTTTCGGACGACGACCGGGGTCGGTCTCAGGCCGATTTGATCAAGACGTCTTCTGCTCGGGCGACTTCTTTTTTGCGCGAAACGCTACTGTAGCGTTCGGTTTGAGGAAGTTGCCGCGAGGGAGTTCGTTTGATTAAATGACTCGCCGACCTAAATCGAAAGGCTCCATCCGACCGATGGCTGGCCCTCCGCTCAAGCAACCTCCCTTTTGCGCAAAGTGCTACTTCGAAGCCGTAGCCGCGGGGGCGTGGGCCGTAGCATCTTGGTTTTGAAGAAGGTTACTATGAGGGGGGTAGCTCGGCCGGAGTAGTTACCGATCATCGATCTGGGTCGGCGGCCGACCCCTAAGGTCGTAAGGCAGCCCCCGAGTGGTGCGTGGGGACTGGGCGGGTAGTCGCCACGCACCGCTTGAGTTCGCACAAGTTTTTTCGAAAAAAGGATTTAAGCCTTCTTTAGAGATAAGGGCGGATTAACTCGCCTTGAGGACCGCGCCGACTTCGGGACTGGTGTCGGGCGCTTCGTCTTCCGCTCCGTTATGCGGCTCTTCGGTCCTTCGTCTTCCGCGCCTCCCACACCTCTTGCCTATAAAAGGAGAGGCGCCAAACGAAGTTGCTTCGTGCGCCATGGCGGAGCACAACGTTCAGCTTCGCGAGGAGGTAGTCGCCCATCAGGCCTGGTTGCGGGAGGTGGCGGATGCTGAGGCCGCGGCTGTTCGTGAGGACGTGCGGCGAGTCGGCGTCCTCGTCGTCGGCGTTCCTCGGCCGAAGCGAGGCGCCACTAATGCGGCGGTGGTAGAGGCACGCCGTGCGAGCTTGGTCAGGCGCACACCAAGATCGCAATGGGCGGTTCGCTCTTGGTAGGCGATGTTCCTCCATAGATAAATAAAGTGCTCTGGTTTCTTTTTTCGTCTCTTTCGCTCCTTCTTTTCTTTTTGTGTTGAGATCTAGCTCGTTCTTTCGCGACGTGATCAAAGGAGGACAGCTTCGGGACCTTTGCTTTCGGGGCGGAGGTCGCAGTGCTTCCGATCAGCAAAACGAGAGAGGTTCGATAGAGAGAAAAAACCACTTGGTCGGTCGTCCGACTGCTGCAGCTTTCCTTGCTCGAGTGTTTTTCGCGTGGTACAAAAAAGAAGAGAGAGGCCGACTATGGATAGAACCTTCTTAGCTTCTCTATGTTCCAGGCGTTTGTCACGAGATTCCCTTCGGTGTCCTTGAGGCGGAAAGTGCCGGGTCGGAGGACTTCCGCGATGGTGAAAGGGCCCTCCCAAGGCGGGGAGAGCTTGTGCCTGTCCTTCGCGATCGACTTGGCGCAGCACTAAGTCGCCGAAACTTGAGCAATGGCCGCGGACCCGTCGGTGTGGTAGCGACGCAGCGCCTGGCGATACTTTGCCGATCAGTAAGATCGCGACGTCTCGAAGCCGTCGAGTCTGGCCGAGGTCATCTTCTTTGTTCCTCGATTGCCGTAAGGCTGTTGTAGTTCTGCACCCTTGGTGCGCCGTACTCAAGGTCGGTCGGGAGGACAGCCTCCGCCCCGAACACCAAGAAGAAAGGAGTGAACCCGGTCGACCGGGTTGGCGTGGTTCGCAGACTCCAAAGTACGGGCGGTAGCTCGGCGGCCCATCGTCCCGCGAATTTCTTCAGTCGGCTGAAGATTCGCGGCTTGAGTCCTTGGAGGATCATGCCGTTGGCTCGCTCGGCCTGTCCGTTGGCTCGGGGGTGTGCCACTGCCGCCCAGTCGACTCGGACGTTGAAGTTGTCGCAGAACTCGAGGAACTCCTTTCCCGTGAACTGCGTCCCGTTGTCGGTGATGATGGAGTTGGGCACTCCGAACCGGTAGACAATGTCGCGGAAGAAACTCGCTGCCTGCGCCGATGTGATCTTTGCCAATGGCTTTGCTTCAATCCACTTTGTGAACTTGTCTACGGCGACAAGCAAGTGAGTGAAGCCCCCGGGCGCCTTTCTGAAGGGTCCGACCAGGTCGAGCCCCCAAACTGCGAAGGGCCATGTGATGGGGATCGTCTGCAGGGCTTGCGCAGGAAGATGCGTCTGCCTGGCGAAGAATTGGCATCCTTCGCAGGTGCGGACAATCTGGGTCGACCGCTACGGGCGGTCGGCCAGTAGAAACCTTGTCGGAAGGCTTTTCCTACCAGGGACCGCGGCGCGGCATGGTGCCCGCACACCCCGTCGTGGATGTCCTGCAGAAGGTGCTTCCCACTGGTCGGTCGAACGCGCCGAAGGATTCCTGACGGGCTCCTCTTGTAGAGGGCGCCGATCGTCGATTTAATGACTTAGCCCGCCGAGCGAGGCGCCGAGCCTCGGTGGTGTCGGCGGGGAGCGACCCGTTTGTCAATCGATCGACAAACGGTCGCCTCCAGTCGGTGTCGATGCTCAGGACGCCCAAGTCCGACCCAGGTGGGTGGGCATCTGACCGAAGATCGGCCGGGCCGCCGCCTTTGGGAGTCGGCGGCGTCCTCGAATCGGGTCCAACCGGATTGATGGGCCATTGAGGTCGGAAACGAAGATTCCAGTGGGGAACCGGTCCCTTCCGGAGGCGAGGTTGGCGAGGAGTCGGCCGCCCGTTATAAGCGTCGGTAGCTATGATGGAGCTCGAAACCCTTGAACTTCTCCTCAAGCTTGCGGACCTCCAGCGATGGCGGCCATCCGAGCGCCGCGGGGCTCGGTGGCTTTCATCACTTGGTCGACGACCGCCTTGGAGTCGCCGTGAACGTTGAGCCGCCGAGCACCCAGGCTCGGCGGCGATCCAAAGGCCGTTGACGAGGGCTTCAGACGGCGACATTGTTGGTGGCGTCGAAGAGTAGTCGTATGGCATACCGGAGCTTGTTGCCGAGTGGGGAGATGATGACGACCCCCGCGCCGGCCCCGTTCTTGGTGTAAGACCCATCGAAGTACATCGTCCAGTACTCCGGGTCCTCGACCGCCGCAGGGACTTGCGCCTCGGTCCACTCGGCGACAAAGTCCGCCAAGACCTGGGACTTGATCGCCGTCCTGGGGACGTACGATATGTCGAGGCCGTTGAGCTCGAGAGCCCACTTGGCGATCCTTCCGGTAGCGTCGCGGTTGTGGACGACTTCTCCGAGCGGTGAGGAGGTTACGACGGAGATGGGGTGTCGATCGAAGTAATGGGCAAGCTTCCACTTGGTGATGAGCACCGAGTACAAGAATTTACAGATCCGAGGATATCGGATCTTTGTTTGGAGAGCACTCGCCGACGGCGTAGACCGCCTCTGCACCTTGAGAACGCTGCCTTCCTCTCGCCGCTTCCACAACAAGTGCCGCGCCGACGACTGAGTCGTGGCGGCGATGTAGAGGAGCAAAGGCTCCTCGCGGCTCGGGCGACCAGACCGGAGGTGAGGTCGAAGACCTTTAGTCGACTAAAGGCTTCACGAGCTTCGTTGGTCCAGGAAAAATGGTCGGACTTCTTCATCGGCTTGTAGAGTGGCATCCTCGTCACGAGGCGAGATCTGGCGACTTAGTGCCGCGAGGCATCCCATCGACCTTTGAACTCCCTTCAGATCGTTGATTGGCCCCATCCTTGCGATAAGCGGAGATCTTGTCTCGGTTGGCTTCGATGCCGCTGGAGACGATGAATCCCAAAGAACTTGCCCTTGGGGACCCGAAGACACACTTCTGGGGTTGAGCCTTATGCGAAACCGTCGGAGGTTCGCAAAGTCTCCTCCAGGTCGGTGATGAGGTCATCGGCCTTCCTGGTTTTGACAACGATGTCGCCGACGAGGCTTCGATGTTCACAATCCAGTTCGAAAAACACGCCGCATACATCGGTATGTGGCGCTGCGTTTTGGACCAAAAGGCATCGTGGACGTAATAAAGACGAGCCATACGGGGTGATGAAGGAGGTCGCGAGCTGATCGGACTCCTTCATCGCAATCTGGTGATAGCCCGAGTAGGCATCCAAAAAGGAAAGGGACTCACACCCGGCGGTGGAGTCCACGACCTGGTCGATGCGAGGCAATGGGAACGGATCTTTCGGACAGGCCTTGTTGAGGCTCGTGTAGTCAACGCACATTCTCCATTGCCCCGACTTTTTCTTTACAAGGACGGGATTGGCGAGCCACTCGGGGTGACGCACCTCCCTTACAAAACCGTCTGCCAAAAGTTTGGCGATCTCTTCCCCAATGGCCCGTCGCTTCTCTTCGTCGAAACGGCGGAGGCGCTGGGCGATCGGTCTGGATCCCGGTCGAATGTTCAGGGAGTGCTCGGCGACCTCCTTCGGGACTCCTGGCATGTCCGAGGGTCTCCAAGCGAAGACGTCTCGGTTTGCTTGGAGGAAGTCGACGAGCGCGCCTTCCTATTTGGTGGTGAGGGCGGCCCCGATCCGCACGGTCTTGGCGGGATCCTCGGGATCAACAAATGACCTCCTTCGTGTCCTCCGCGGACTTGAAAGAGCTAGTCCCGACTTGCCGGAGCCTGGGCGGATCCGGGGCCTTCTCTTGAGCTGGCGAGCTCGGCGAAGCGAGGACAGTGAGGCTAGCTCGTTTGCCGGCTCGCTTGATTGTAGGCGAGCTGGAAAGATGTGGCCACGGTGATGACTCCTTGCGGCCCTGGCATCTTCAGGGGCCTTGAGGTAGGTGTAATTGGGGACCGCCATGAACTTCAGCGTAGCATGGTCGTCCCAGAATGGCGTGGTAGGAGCCGGGAAGTCCACAACCTCGAAAGTGAGGCTCTCGGTGCGGAAGTTGTCCGGGCTCCCAAAGGTGACGGCAGCCGACCGCCCGAGGGGTGGGCCTGTTGGCCTGGTACGACACCATGGAAGGGCGCCTTGCTCGGCGGAGGGCGAGCGAGGACCCTCAGGGCGCCCAGGGTCTCAACATACATGATGTTGAGATCGCCGCCGCCCATGAGCACCTTGGTCAAGCGCCGTCCCCACGATGGGGTCGACGACGAAGCGGATAGCGCCGGTGCGGGATGTGGTCGGGTGGTCGGTCCTGGTCGGCGATCGGGCACTCCGACCACCTCAAATAGCGGGCACGGCGGGTAGCCGTGTGGACCTCTTGGGCGAAGCCACTGCCGCTTGTCGGCCAGAGCATTCCGCCTCCGAAGATCATGAGACGGCCGTCGAGTTGTGGGAACTTCGTCGGTGGCTCATCGCTTTGTCCCGCTGTCGGGCGCCGGTCGCGCTTTCTTCCCTTACCCCGCGACGTCGTGGGGTTTCCGAGAGAAAGCGCCAGGACTTCGCAGTCCCGATACTTGTGCTTGACGGGATAGTCGTGGTTCTGCACGGACTATCCATCAACTTCTCGAATCGGTCGGGTCTGCCGAGCTCGCCGCTTGGCAGGTCGGTCGGTAGCGACCATTCGGCCTTCGCGCCCTGCTTCCTTCCGCTTTCTTTTGTCCGGGCGGTCGGAGGGGCGCCGCCGAGGTCGGCCTTGTGGGCCGTCTTCCTTTCGAAGATGGCCCCCACGGCCTCGCCGGAGGCGTGGTTGGTGGCGATGTCAAGGAGCTCCTTGGTGGTCCGGGCTTCGTGACAGCCCAACTTGTGGACTGAGCCTCGCACGTGGTGCCGTAGATGAACGCCGACGACGTCGGCGTCGCGGATATCGGGAGCTCATTGCATCAGCTGGGAGAAGCGGCGGATGTAGTCCCTGAGGGTCTCCCCGCCGCTTGCAGCTTTTCAGTCCCAGGAGTTGCCAGGGCTTTGTACGTGCCTGGAAATTTCCGACGAAAAGGTTCGGCCAGTCGGCCCAATGCCGATGGTATCTCGCGGGCGGTACTCGAGCCATGCTCGAGCTGAGTCCGCAAGATAGATGGGGAGGTACTTGGATGACGAAGGAGTCGTCTGTCGCTCCCCGGCTCGACAGCGAGCGGTAGTCTTCTAACCGTGACATCGGGTTGGTAGCCCCGTGTACTTGGCTATGTTGGTCTGAGCCGAATCGGCCGAAGTCGGCGTTGCGGATGCGGCGGGTGAGCAGCGCGCCCAGGACCGTCGAATCCTGGTCGGGATGCTTGGCGTCGCTTCTCGGCGACTTGCAGGGTGTCTTTGCCGCGTCGGTAGCTCTCCTTCGCGCCGAGGGTGGTGCGGAGATCATACTTGTCCCCAGCGATGGCGCACCGGGTGTACGACGCTGGGAGTTCGTGAGGCGGGGCCGTTTTGGCCGGCTCCGCCGCCTGTGAAGGGGAGTGGCCCAGCGGCCCGAGGTGGCGCCTGTCACGGAGCTAGAACCTTGGGTGTCTTTGAACGACAAGACGCTCTACCGCCCCGGAGGTTACGGTAGGTGGCCTTGGCTTCAGTTCCCGCTGGCTCAGCACTCTGAGCAGCATTGCCGCGGCAATGTTCGTTGGCGTGAGGGAAGAACGGAAGGCGTTCGCTTCCTCACCAATTGTCGATGCACTGACGCGGCGCGCGCTGGCCGGAGGTCGGTGGTGGGCTAGGCCGTTTGGCGCCGGGGCCTCGATTCGGAGCTTATCGAGCTCGGCCTTTCGGGCTTCTAACTCCTCGCGCTGTCGCTGGAGGTCAGCGAAGCGTTGTAGGTGCTGTGCGTCGTCTTCCCGCCGGGATTCCTCCCGCCGCGCTTCGTCGCGCGGGAGGAGGGTCCCGATGGTAACGGGGGTGGAGGATGGCTCCGCCGCACCCGTCATATTGCACTCGCGGGTGTAGGCCCTTCGAGGGGCACACTCCTTGTCGGAGCTAGAGCCATGGCTGGAGGAATCCGCCAGCAGGTCGTGGAGGGAAGCCGGCGCGTAACCGGCCATGGCCACGAGTTGTGAGCTCGTGGAGGGTGGTTCCGCCGCTCGCCGCAGTGCGTAGGCGGTGTCGCCAGGAGCAATGCCGGCGCGCGTCGGGCCCGTCCGTGCGGCCCATGCGGGGGCCTCGAGGCTGAGGTTGCTGAGGACGTCAGCAATCGCATCCAGGCTCGCGGAGGGCGTCCGGTCCCGGACGGCAGCGGGGACGAGTACAAGCTCCCCCGCCGTAGTGACGATGAAATCGAGGGCGCCGAAGCGGATCCAGCCCCTCGACATCGGTGAATCGTAGTGGGAGGAAGCCATCAGGGAGGAGAATGGGAACCCGAAGATGAGGGTGTCGGTGAAGACGCGCGAGAGCCCCTACCTGGCGCGCCAACTGTCGGTGTTTCGTGCACCTAAGAATATTAATTTATGGTCGGATGGGGTCGCGCGCTCCTCTCCCGAATGGTCGACTCAAGGAGTCGAAGATGTATACTGGTTCGGCCGAATGTCCCTACTCCGGGCCAGGCGGTGTGAATGTATTGATCTTTGGGAGACGGACAAGGGGTGTACAGGCGAGGCGGATGGTCGGCTGTCCGACCCCCTTGAGGTTTTCGCTAGGGAGCTGAGGCTACCTAGGAGACTGTTTTCTCTTTTCTCCGCGCCCCCTTCCTCTCGGGCCCTGCCTCTCCTTATATAGACGGAGGAGGCAGGTTACACGGGAGTTGTGAAGACTACGAGGAGAGGGGTCTGCACGCCTTGAGGTCTGGCTTCGTTTTGTCCTGGCCAACCCTCGCTCGTCCCGAGGTAGGGTTGGTGGCTCTGCGGGCGCATGCCTTGCGTAATACCGCTGGGTGGCGTGTTGCGCGGTGCTCTTGTCACCTCGGTGGCTTTAATGGCGCTGACTTTGCTTTGGTCTCGGAGTGGGCGATTCTCCTGTGGTGTGCCAGCGACGGACGGGGCTTGACTTCTTCGGTGGCTCTTCCGACGGCCTTGGGAAGGAGCCGCCTACCTGCACGGATGTCGTGACGCCGCGCACAAGGCACCGCCGACATCGGCGTGGCCTCGCTGGCTCGCCGCAGTGGAGCTTGAGCTGATATTATGCGCCGGCGTGTGCCGACCGCCGGAATCGAGTCCGCCGACCGTCGGGTCGGCCCGCATGTGTCGGGGCTCGTTCCTTGCGGCCCAAGTACCTTTCGGTGGTGCGGACTTCCGTCGTGATAGGTCACCCGCTCGTGCTTCCGGTGATGGGGTACCCATGGTACGGTACTCGTCGAGATAGGTACTCAAAGATCGGTAGAGCCAACTAAATTCAATTCATTGTTTCTTACGTAAAACAAGCCGAGGTCTTTGCTTCCTTGAAGGTAACGGAAGATGTCCTTCACCCCTTTCCAATGCCTTTTGGTGGGTTCTCAGACTGCATCACGCTAGCAAATTCACTGGCGAACGCAATGTCCGGCCTAGTGCTATTCGCAAGGTACATGAGCGCTCCAATTGCACTCAAGTATGGGAATTCCGCTCCCGGGACTTCCTCCCCTCTTCTTTAGGCCTCAGACGGGTCTAGGTCCGCTTGGAGTGAGCTTCCACCATTGGGATCTTTAAGGGTATGCCTTTTCAAAGCCAAATCTCTCCAACACTTTCTGCGTGTAGGATGCTTGGTGTACCAAGATTCCGCCTTGGACATGTTCAAGCTGCAAGCCTAAACAGAACTTGGTTTTACCCAAGTCTTTCATTTCAAACTCAGATTTCAAGTATGTGCATGCTTCTTCAATTTTCTCATCCGTCCCAATGATGTTCAAGTCATCTACATAGACGGAGATTATACAAAATCCATTCGTGGATCGTTGTATAAATACACATGGACAATCTTCGCTGTTCGTGTAGCCTTTCTTGCAGAGAAAGTCACTCAAACGATTGTACCATATTCTTCCTGACTGTTTTAGCCCATACAGTGATTTCTTCAATTTCACACTGTATAGGTTTCTGTTTGCTCTGTCTTGGTTCGGGATAGGGATACCTTCAGGTACTTTTATATAAATCTCCGAATCCAAGTTTCCATACAAATATGCTGTGACAACATCCATTAGCTTCATTTTCAACTTTCAAGTTGACTGCCATTGAGATCAAGTATCTAAAGGTAATTCCGCCCATGACCGGAGAATAGGTTTCTTCATAATCAACCCCAGGACGTTGAGTGAAACCTTGAGCGACAAGCCTTGCCTTGTACCTTATAACTTCATTTTTTTCATTCCTCTTCCGAACAAAAACCCATTTGTGCCCCACGGGGTTTATATGGGGAGGCGTGCGGCACACAGTCCCAAACACCTCTCTTTTGTTTAGAGAAACTAACTCTGCAGTGATTGCCTTCTTCCAATCTTCCCAATCGAGCCTTTTCTTACACTCTGCAAGAGATGCGGGCTCGGGATCATGATTAATGATCGTGGCAATCTTCTTTGCAAAGTATGCATCGACATTGGCTGTTGCTCTTTTCATAGATTCTCCCGTTATTACAAAGTTTATGGCCATTTCATCATGGGGTGCTTCGTGCACTTCTACTTGCTCTTCATTGCTATTTCCCATTCCAGGAGCAAGTTCCTTTAGTTTTTCTCCGCCAATGTGTGCGCACACATTATTTCCGGCGGCTTCTTCCAATGGAAGGTTCAGATCTGGAATTGCCTTTTCCACGTGCTTCTTTCCAAAGGTGCAGGTCTCAAGCGGCTCCCCTTCTTGCTTTGGGGCACTTTTGTGATTGGTCGTGGTAAGTCCTCTCGCCCGCTTTTCCCCAGACGCCTCTCGGTACTTTGGGTTTGAGATGCCAGATCTCCTGTTCTTTTCTTTGAGGCCTCAACAGGATGAGGGATACCTTCGCTTTCTTTGGTATTTCCACCCTCTCTGGTGCATTTCTTGCCGGTACATGCGACTTAACCACACTCTTGAGATCACAAAATGATCAGGCGGTTCATTTGCTAAATTTCGCAAATCAATTATCTTCGACTTCTTGATTTGCTTCATTAGTGCGAGGGTCATGCGCTGGGATCCTGTGGAATGCCATACTATTTCCGGCATTTTTCATCCAATGGTTGATTCTCTCCCCTAATGACGGAAATGGTCCTCGCCAAAGATGCAATCGTGAATCGGGCTGTGTGCAAGTCTCGATCATGGGTTCCAAATACACGATTATGGATGCACTCTCATAACCAACGTATATCCTGGACTTGCGGAGAGGGCCCATTGCGATCATTGTGGGGTGGTATAGGTACATATACCATACAACCAAATTTTCTAAGATGGGAAATCTTCGGATGACCCCTTGCACTAATTGCATTGGTGAATGGATGTTGTAGGCCGATGGTCTATAATTGATGAGTGCTGCGTCGCGAGGCTGCGTGTCCCCAACAAGTGTTGGGCAAGTTACAACTTCTGCAAGAGCGGTCCGGCAATGAACTTAATCCTTTTATTAGTGCTTCACTAGCCCATTTTGCGTATGGACGCGTGCGATGCAGAGTGCTCAACAGCTTATTCCGTTCTTTGTACAATAATCATCAAATGCCTTGGAAGTAAATTCGCGGCATTGTCCAATCGAATGGACTTCACGCGATGATCGTGAAAAGCATTCTTAATTCTCGATGATCTGCGAGATCAACTTTGTGAATGCATGATTCCTTGTTGACGGCAAACATGTATGCGACCATTTCGAGGAAGCATCAATGAGCACCATAAAGTATCGAAACGGCCACGACAAGGGCTGAATCGACCGCAAATATCCCCTTGAATGCGTTCCAGGAATGCAGGATTTCATGTTGCACTTTCATAACAGAGGGTCTAGTTATTAATTTCTGGCACATGCATGGCACACAAAATCTTCGTGATTCGGGAAATTCTTAACATTAATGCCATGACCTTGTGAGTTGTTAACTATATTTCTCATCAATCTAAGACCAGGATGACCTAATCTACAATGCCATAAAGCAAATAATTCAGAGCTTCTAAAGACAGTCTCAAAGAAGTATACCTTTGCGTGTGCATTGATTTTAAATGTAGTACAACCCAGATTCATATGAGGGACATTTTTCTAGTACCATCTTTCCATATTCCGCGTGCTTCACAATGCACAAGTGTTCTTTACCATTTTCTTTATTGGTTTCTATGTGAAACCCATTGGCGCGGATATCTTTGAAACTTAAGAGAGTGCGGGTTGATTCAGGGTACAAGAGGGCTTCTTCAATTACCAAAGTTGTACCCATTGGCAATATAATTGTGGCTCTTCCTGAGCCTATTATATGCAGATCGCTTCTGCGATAGTCGTAATCCTTCGGCGTTCTTCGTGATCGTCTGGAAGTATTTCGACTCTCTTAAGATGGTATTTGTTGTGCCACTATCAACAATGCATATTTCCTCCATTGGGTGCTACACGATTTCTAGATGAAAAGAAAAATAATTCTAATCATAAAGTGGCTAAGTAATTCAAAAAAAAATTGCTTGTAAAGAAAGAATACTGGAATAAAGAATAAATTGTAATTCTATTCATGAGAAAAAGTATGCTCTTCGAGAGCTTACTATTCATTATGCAATCTGATGTCTATGTGAGATAATTCTGACAATTCATGTCAGTTCTTCAAAAACTCACGTTAGATAATGCCACACCTTTGCACATTCATAAGGTTCTTCCATTAGATTACTACGTGTAATCTAATAGGAAATGGCTGCTAGATTCAATAAAATGCATAATTGAATTCTCATGAGTTTCCAGCAAACTAAAAGAAAGCAATAATATCAAGATTCATATATTCAAAGATGAATGCAAAATTCATAAGTACAAGATTCATAAATGCAGGATTCATAAATACAGTATTCATAACTGCAAAATTCATATATACACAGATTCATAAATATTCATAAATACGGAAAAAAAATCCCACATAAATTAAATGCGGTGAAATGCTAATTACAACTTATGTAACTCTCGTTGGTTGGGAGCGAAAACAGGTAACGAATATCTCCGTCAATTCGACTCTTGGCCAGGTCAACCTGCCCCTAGGGCTCACATGAGGGAGGGAGCACTTCCCGTTTCCAGGTGCCAATTAAAGAACCAAGCCTCATGTGTGTTTTCCTAGACACCAATTGTCTCATGTCTTGTTTATTCATTACCAAAATCAAATCCCAACCACTCAGGTTCTCATAAACTGTTGTATGAGAAATTCTGGAATTTTCCTAACACTTTTCATAATTTCTGCTAATTTCCAAGCAATTTTCAGAATTACTTTACAACAGGAAATTGAATTTCAGCAAATATCAACATGACATAATTCATAAATTCATAAATTCGGAAAATAAATTCTCAGGAATTTCCGATATTCTAAACGGGGCAATTATTGCAAAAATTCATACAAAAATTCATAAATGCAGAAAATAAGGCTAAGTGCAAATTAAAATAGAGCCATACAATTTTCTGAGAATTTTCATATTTTTCTGGTAATTTTCAGAATTTTTAATCAATTTTCTGATTTCCTAATTAATTTTCGGAATTCTGTAATTGATTTTCAGAAAAGAGAAAAAAAAAAAGGAAAAAGGAACCTCTGTCATGTACTATCCCCTTAATGCTTGGCTCTCACCGAGCTTGGACGTGAACCTTTGTCATGTACTATCCCCTCAATGCAAAAGGAAAAAAAAAAACAAGGAGGGGTAAACATGTAATCTCGCATTTCCTCCCCACTTACCTGGATTCCAATTGGATGGAGTCCGGTTCAACTGGACTTCAAGTCCAAAACGTGTTGCTCCTTTTGCAATTGACTTTGATTTGGTTCATATGGATTTCGATCGGCTTGGGGAGACGGACGGCGGCCTGGCCGGCTTGTGGCAATGCGCTGCGTGCGCTTGAGGTCATGGCGGCAGTCTGCAGTGCGGCAAAAGCCGCCGAGGCGGCGAGGCAGCGTGGCCGGACTCGGACATGGCGAGTGACCGGCTAGTTCGGCTGCAGGAGCCGACGGCCGGCAGATGCAGCGCTTCGAGCGCATGCGCGGGGGCTACGGTGGCTAGCGTGAGGCCGGCACTTCGGCCAGAGTGCGGCGACAGCGACGGTAATGCGTAGCTCTCTGGACTTCAAGTCCAAAACCGGATTGAAGCTTAGCTCTCTGGACTTCAAGTCCAGTTTGGATTTCATGTACTGATTGGATGGGGTGCCCTTCGTGCTGGGCGTCGGTGGCGATCTTTGGCCGTGGGGCCGGGCGGCGGTAAACGCTGCCGGACTTCATGCTTGGCCCAGTGCTCGTGGAGCGAGCCGTATTTGATCGGTAGCGGCGTTGGCTTGGCGGCCAGCGGCGAGTGGGGCGGTGGGCTAACGGCCGTGATGCGTCTTGCCGAACACGGTAGAGCGGCATCGGGTGGCCGGCTTCTGTCTTGGAGGGCGAGGCGTCTGGCGGCGACGGCGATCTTGGCGTCCGGTCGGCTTCGGCCGTATTTGTCGATCGGTGGCCGTGCCATACGCGCTATATCTTGTATCTCTGTTTTCAATAACTTCATGCGTAGAAGCTGCGATCGGTGTGTTTCGTGCCGCAGGAGGTCGGTAGGCCGGGTGGTGGCGACCATGGCTTCGAGCCGGGCGTCGGAACCAAGTGGCGTCTTCATTGTCGTTGGCAGCGCTTCAAGCGCGTGCAATGAAGGTCGCTTCAAGCGCGAGTAACAGATCCAATCTACTAGATGCAACCCGAAAAATCTAGCAGATTCAATCTAAAATTGCTAATAGATTGTTCGTGATTGATTTCGAGAATCGCCGCACTATTAAAAATTCATAGTAGATGCGACTACAACTCATGTATTCGATTCAATACCTTTGCTTGATTTTGATCGCAATTTCGTCGACAGTCGCGTAGGACTGTTTGGCTATCGCGTAGGATAGAGTCGCGTAGGACTTTTTCTTTCGGCAATCCGAGTGGATGCCGGCTTGATGGCGAGTTGATTGCAGATCGGATCGGGCGATCAATCGCCGGTAGTAGTCGTTCGTCGTTGTCGACGATCCTTCACTTCTTGTCTTTTTCTCACCTTTCAATCTTTCTCCGTAAGAGCTTCGTGCTGATAACGTGTTAGACAACCTCGCTATCGAATAGTCCGGGGTTGCCTAATAGATCTAAACTGGAGAATAGAGAGAGAGGGAGAGAGACACAATATGAGGAGGAACTGCTCTGCTTTATTATTCTCATTGCTTGTGTACAATGGGGTGACCCCCTGCCTCCTATATATAGCGGTTCTGCTTAGAGATAAGGAAGAGTCCATATCGGATACGAATCCGGTTTCCTAACAATTCCTAATAGATGTTATTCTAATTTTTTGTACTTTTATCGATGTATATATATATATATTCAAAAGACTTATTACTTTTTTTATTATATCTTTAGATGATGTGTCTTACTCTAGTATGTAGTAGTAAATGACATTAAAAATAGCTAAAAGGGAAGGGTATAAAAGAAAAAATAGTAAAAAGTTACATCTAAATTAAAGAATGGTACTATTGATGCCGAAAAATATGATGATAGATTGATCGATAATCAGCGCACGCGAACGTTGGGTTCAGTTTCGGTGCGGGTGTGCCATCCAATTTTATCCTGCAATCGGCAAGAATAATATATGATCTAACCGACAATTTAAGCCGATTAGCTTCTCAATGATAATTTGATCTAAATAGCTAATCAAGCCGATTAAATCGAAAGTAACCGATAAATCTAAACAGCCTGATTAAGCTGATTAGATGAAAGATAAAGGTGGATTTTTCTCCAAAAGGCGATGCGCAACAATACCGTAAAAAGCAAACCTAACTAGGTGGCGTAAGTCGATAATTGATCAAAATTGGCGATGCACAACTTTATCGATTCAGAACGAATTACATAGGAAATATTCTAAATCTATAAGCTACTCATAGTTGTCGGAAAAGTAGGTAAAAAGTAGAGTGGGCTGGTTGATTGTTGTTGTTTTTTGTCTTGCTCGTCGGCCTCTTTTATAGCGTTTAGGCCGATCACTCCCTTCTACAACTCTTGTAGAAACGTATCGGTCTCAATCTCTAAAAATGAATTTCTACCTAAAACCGACTGCTAACTTCAATCATGCATCTATGTTTAGCCTCATTGTTCCAAATCGGCTATAACTACCAAATCGGTCTTACTTGCCAGATCAGCTAAGAGAGTCAAGCTTTGGTGTCAACAGATAAATAAAATTTAAAAACTAAAATGATATATATTCAGAAATGAATGGCGTAGAAAATAAGCTCAAAGCTACCAAATAAGCTCAAATGCAACATGAGAACTGTACCATTTGCACTGATAATGGCGAGAGGTGAGCAACATGATGTGATTTCCCGTCTTAGCCTTCCAAACTTGTCAGTGCCGTATTGAAAGCAATACCAATTTGGTTCTTAGAACGATAAGTTCGTGTATCAGTCTATACCAACGTACCGTTTTGACTTTAATATAATAATATATTTATAATTATATACATATTTAATTATATGTACACCAAAGTTGATTTATAATATGACTTCAAATATATACAATACTATCAAATATAACATATAGCTCAATAAATCCTATTATCAATTTAACCAGTATGGCTAGTATTAACTGATATCAAAGTTGGTATGGATTAGAATCGGACCGGTATGATCGGTATTGGATCGATATGACTGGTATCGATACTGATACGGTATATAGAACTATTTTGAATGAGTTTAAGTGCCAAAAATGGTATATACCGATCACGCTGACGGGCACTACCGATGTTAATAGCTATGCTTTGGATCAACGAATTAGCATTGCGATAACAGAAGATGCGAATCTATAAAACATGGTGCACTGTGCATAAAACGAGCCAACTCTGCGTTCCAAGGGAAGATCTTACGCCCCGTCTTCCGATTTGTCTTGGTCTTAACCATTCCGTCACACCAAGTTGTATGTTCTGATCTTAAACATATTTTACCCTCAAGTTGTCTGTTACTCCCTTTGAGTTTGATTAGATGTTATTTTAAATTCGCGCATTTTTACTAAAGCACATCTATAAAAGATTATATTGTCCCTCCATTATATATTTAGATTGTATGTCTTATTCTAGTACATAATAGCAAATGATGTTAGAAACACCTAAAGAGGAGTTACAAGGGAAAAAAAAGTCAAAGTTCACCTTAAAATAGTAAAATATGTATTTAAAATAAAATTTTAAAACTGCAATAATATATATACTAAATCTTAACTATTATAAGAATGAGTTGGTGGTGATGGTGAGTCTGCCAGGCTGTTCTTGGGCTAGAGCAGTAGTGGTTCAAGACCCAGTAGGTGAGTCACTGTAGCCATCACGCGTCTTTCACATTTTTTTGTTCAGTTATTTTTCAGTAACGGATCTCAAATAAGTGATAGTTCAAGTTTTAAATTCTCTCTCTTTTTTTTAAGAGTTCAGAATTTATGGTGTCATCATCTATTTGGGATCCGCTGCAACGCACGGACACTTTACTAGTTACATAATAATAGAGAACTGGGTGTGGCTCACTTGGCTCGAGCGCGTCGTCGCCTCTCAGCCCGCCTGAGTTCAACTTGTTCGAACACGCGCTCAGCAGTAATAAATATAGATACATATGCGTACGTGTTCAGTGAGACTAGGGATGGCAATGGGTACCCGAAACCCGATACCCGATGGGTATTTACTCTATTAGGGTGCAAATCTGGTCCAATAATCATACCCATGGGTACCTTAATGGGGGAAAACCTTCACCCATCGGGTATGACGGGTACAGGTACGGGGTACTTGCACCCGTACCCGTTTACCCATGTACGGTGTACCCCACCCAACCCAACTAGCACTAGCCAAGTGGCCAAGCCCAGACTACCCAGGCCCAGCCATCCCTACACCGATGACCGAACCGACTCAAGGCCTCAACCGAGTGGAGTTCAATTCAGCCATCCCTATACCCGAATCGAATCAATCATCGATTCATTTTGCTGCCGTCCCTAACTGTCGGGACCCCGAATTTGCAAATCCGGACCCTCTGTGTATTCAGCACTAGTCCAGGAACGCGCTAGTGCACACAGTCTTAACATTGGTATATATCACAATCATACCAAACGATACTATCAAAGTACTTTATTTAAATAATCAAAGGGTTACTCGACCTTATGGCCAAGTTACAAATATATGCCTTGCAAGGCGAAACTTATTAAAAGAGAAATAACAAAGAAATGAAAATCAAATAAACTTCGTGGCGCCATCCAAAGATACCACAGGCAACCGATCGGCTCGCATCCCTAAGTAGACGGATCCTCCGGGAACTCCTCCTCCAAGCTGGCGTAGTCTCCTCTTCAATCGGTATTGTGTTGAGGCAAGGGTGAGTACTTGGTACTCGACAAGTCATGCACAGAATGCAAGCTAATATACTATATGCATGGCTTGGTACAAAGGAATAGCTCAGGTATATTTGCGATGCTTGACTTTTGACAAGTAATAAAAGTAGATTCAAAGCGAGAAATAAGTAAAGCATAAATAACTTTTCAAGAAGTTTAACAAACATTTTTCCCATCCTACACCATATTTCCATCACCTTCCTTGTTAAACCAACCCATCTTTTCAAAACCAAGTTATTTTCGTAAAGTCTACCCCTTGATTGTAATTCAGAGCATTGTCGATCACAGTGGACTCGGCTATTCAAATAGATTCTACACTCTGCAGAGGTTATGCACTTTACCCACAAGATACAGTCAAACACCACAAAGGCGAGTTCAGTAACAAAGCCTTTGGAAGCCTCAAACAACACAGGTGGTCCTCTCAGGTTCGTGCTCTACACCATCCCTTCCCTTAGCCAAGGCGAAGTATGGGACCAACACACCGTTAGATGGGTACCTGGCCACGACCACGATACGCTCCCCGCACAATCACACAAACGGTGTAATCGACACCCTGAGGCTCCACAAGTGAGTCCTTAGCGACTTAGTCAACTAGGGCCGTCCCATTCGACCATGTGGTTGCAAGTATGACCCAGTTCAAAGGCTTGCAAGGTTAAGTCCTTAGAGTGACCAGGGCAAGACTACGAAAAACCAAATCAACACTCCCAATGCCACAAGCGGCCCACCTGATTACTCTTGCCACATGCCCTGGCCGAAAAGCGTTTATCAAACCCAGCTTGATTACCATGCACCACGTGCGTCAACATCACATGATACTTTTCCAAAACAGGTTCAATATATCATTAAGTCCATATTATCATTTGATTGTCCAAAATCATGTCATGAGCACGTAGCCAGTCTAAGCGACATACTACAACGGTCTAAACCCATGTTGGCAATTTAATAATGTCCAACTAGTAAACCACAACTAGGGTGACGAGGATCATGGCACATACTTAGATAATCAAGGTGTCATACTGACAAATTGGTGTTTATCTAACCCCCATGTTTAAACAAAATATCTTTCTAATTGAACTAGCATGCAATAGTTTAAATCAAAATAGATTTGAAATAGGATCAACATGGTCAAAGCACAACTTGCCTTCAAAAAGTACTTGCTCTTGGTCTTGAGTTGGATCTGAGTCAACACTTCTCCCTCGAATCCTTCCCAAGACTTCAACGCGTCTACTCGTAAAGCGTGCAAATAGCAAATACCCAATAAACAATAGACAAAACATCCCAAAACTCCAAATAAAATCCATAAACAGAGAGAACGTAATTTTCTGGATTTTTAGAAAGCTGGAATCGTCAAATTTGGAGTTAAAATGCAAAAGTTATGATTATTTAAAGTTTAAATAATCAATTAAATAATATTACAGAGAAAAACTTTAGTCCAAAAATTAAATAAAATTCATGTTTAGGTAGATCTCAATTTTATACAAATTTAGAAATTTGAATCGCTCAAATCGGAGTTGAAACGCATAAAAGTTATAAGCGTTTGAAGTTTGAATCTAAATTTTGAATCAATATTTCGAATTAATAAATCATTTTCTTTTTCGGAAATTAATTATTGCGTCGGCATGGACACGTGGCAGCCTCGATTGGGTGGCTGGCGTCGGCCGGTCCATGGACTTGGTCCACGCTTGGCTCGGGTCTCACGGTGGACTCGGTCCCACGGCTCCACGTGAGGCTCGACATGTGGGTCCACTCGGGTGACGTCATTCTTGGCGTCGGCGGGGCTCGGCCGAGTCGACATGTGGGACCCGTGGCGTCATGGGTGACGTCGGCGCTCGGCTGGGACGGCCGACATCTGAGCCCTCGACACGCGGGCCGGCGTGTCGGCGTCACACTGCCAGCGTCGCGTGGGCCAGCGGCCGACCGCGTCGGTCCAACTTCCCGACACGTGGCGCAATCACGGCCGTTGGTTTGAAAATCAGCGCGCGGATTAGATCGGTGTTGACGCGTTTGGGTTAACGATTGATTTGGACCGTTGGATCTAGATCCGATGGTCGAGATTAGATCTGGAAATCGTAACGCAATCTCACCGTGCGATGGCGTGGCGTGATCTCGGCGTTGGATCTTGATCGGACGGTGAGAGAGCTTCATGATCCGGCGATGGCTTGCGGCGAGCTGGCCGGAGCCGGGGCGGCGACACGCCAACGGCGTTCGGGCGCGCTTCCGGCGAAGTGAGAGATCTCGGTGCGTCTCGTCGCGGTGAGTCCGGATCTGGGTCAACGGCGAGGGACGGCGGCGGCGAGCAAGCAAAGACCGTGGCGGAGCGGCGCGCAACGGCGCGAGCTCGCACGGCTAAACGGCGGCTTTGCCTCGGTGAAGTAGAGAAGGAGAAGCGCGGGATCACGGCGGTCCTCGGTACGCCGGGCTTTAAATAACCTCGGCGTCCGTGCGTAAAACGGAGACCTAGTTTTCCACGGCGGACACGGCGTGAGTCCGGCTCGGACTTCGGGCGGAGACGACGGAGAGCCGTACACGTGGCACGATCAACGGCCCCGATCGCGACGGCGCGATCGGATCCGGGCGGATCTGGCTCGGTCGGGTCGGCGGATCTCGGTAGTTGGATCTTGATCCAAGCGGTTGGGATTGATTAGGGTTAGGAGTGGGTTCGGTCGAGTCCGCGTGGCTCGGTCGGACTCGAGTCCAACTTCGGTTCCGACTTCGGTCGGATGAACGATACTTGACCCGAGTTTGATTTTCCAGCGATTTAATATTTAAAATAATTCCTAGTAATTTATTTAATTTATTAAAAATAGCAAATGACTCGAGAAAAATCGGAAAAATTGGAAAATACTTTGGATCATTTTGGACTCAAATAAAATATTTCCAACAAAATTTTATTTGCAAAATTAAATTCTTTAATTATTTCAAAATGGAATAAATTCAAATAAATTCCAATTAAATCCAAATAAATTCCAGAAAATTCCAAAAATTCACCAAAGTGCCAAATCACACATGAATTTAGGACAAGTAAAATTTTGGGGTGTTACAAACCTCCCCCCCTTAATAGAATCTCGTCCCCGAGATTCAGGGCTTACTAAAGGAATAGATTTGGAAATTCTTTCTTCAAATCCTCTTCGCGCTCCCAAGTCGCTTCGCTTTCTTTATGGTTGCTCCACTGAACTCTACAAAAACGGGTTGACTTGTTTCTAGTTTCTCGATCCATTGTGTCTAGAATCCTCACGGGATACTCCTTATAGGTCAAATCCTCTTGCAACTCAATTGACTCTAGCGGTGTCTGTTCCTCAGGAACTCGGAGACACTTCTTTAACTGGGACACATGGAATACATCATGTACTCCTGCTAACGACTGTGGCAACTCCAGCTGATAAGCAACTTCGCCCCTGCGGCTCAAAATCTTAAATGGTCCAACATAACGGGGTGCAAGTTTCCCTTTGGCATGGAACCTCTTAACTCCACGAGGCGTAACTCGAGGTATACAAAGTCTTACGGTTCAAAACTCAAATCTCGGCGACGATTGTCAAGATAACTCTTACATCGAGATTGGGCTATCTTCAACCTTTCCTAATCATAGCGATCGCTCTTGACCTCTTGAAGAATATCAGGCCCAAAGACACGGCGCCACGGTCTCATTCCAATTCAATGGCGTCAGGCGAGTCGACCATACAAAGGCCTCAAAGGTGACATCTGTAAACTAGCCTCGATAACTATTGTTGTAATCGAACTCGGCATACGGCAAACTTTTATCCCAAGAGGTAGCATAAGCCAATGCATAAGCTCTTAACATATCCTCCGAATCTGGTTGACTCTTTCTGGCCTGTCCATCCGTGCATGGATGATAAGTCATCTTGAAGTTTAAACGGGTTCCCATGGCTTCATGCAACTTATTCCGTAACCTTGAGGTAAATTGGGTACCTCGTCCGATACAATCCTCTTTGGCACTCCGTGTAAACAAACAATCCCGATCATGTATAATTACGCTAATTTATCTCCCGAGTAAGTGGTCTTCACGGGGATAAAATGGGCTACTTTAGTCAAGCGATCCACTATAACCCATATGGAGTCATAACCTCCTTGAGTCTTCTAAGAAACCGGTAATGAAATCCATTCCGATTTCCTCCCACTTCCACTCAGGTATCTTCGGCGGTTGTAGCAATCCTGCTGGTCTCGATGCATTGCCTTGACTCTCCGGCATACGTCGCACAATGCAACATGCTCGGCAACTTCGTTTCATACTCGGCCACCGGAATCTCTCCTTTAGATCCTGATACATCTTGGCGCTTCGAGGGTGAATTGAGTACTTGGAGTCATGGGCTTCTTCCAAAATCAGTTGCTTTAACTCCTTTTGTTAGGCACACAAATACGATCCTTCATCCACAACGTGCCTTGCTCATCCAACTTGAAGTCCTCTGCCTTGCCTTCCTCCTTGACGGACTTAATCCTGCGGATCTTGTCATCATCCTACATCCTTCTCGGATCGATCCTCTAGGGTAGGCTTTACTTCTAATGCGGCCAAGAATCCGCTAGGTACTACCTCAATCTTCATTTTAGAAAATCCTCACATAACTCATCCCGACTTGTGGCTAGCAACGTACTCACGGTATGGCTTTTCCGACTCGAGGCGTCGGCTACTACGTTGGCCTTCAGGGATGGTAATGGATTCCAACATTGTAGTCCTTGATCAACTCTAACCATCTCCTCCGCCTCATATTGAGATCCGATTGGGTGAATATGTACTTAAGGCTCTTATGATCCGTATACACTTCACATCTGTTTCCAATCGAGATAGTGACGCCATATCTTCAAGGCATGCACTACGGCAGCCTAACTCTAGGTCATGTGTCGGATAATTTTCCTCATGCGGCCTCAATCGCCTTGATGCATACGCGATTTACCTTTCCATTCATCAGACAAGACACATCCAAGTCCTTGGCGGCGTGCGTCACAATAAATATCGAAGCTTTGAGCAACATCAGGTAGAACTAACACCGGTCGATGTCAATCGCTTCTTCGACTCCTGAAATCCTTTCTCACATTCTCAAGCGTCCATGCAAACTTCTTTTCCTTCTTGACAATTGCGTAAGAGGTTTCGCAATTGTCGAGAAGCCTTCAATGAAACGGCGGTAGTATCCTGCCATTCCAAGGAAACTCCGAACTGGGTCACGATCTACGCTCCCAATGTAACACAGCCTTCTACTTTGCTTGGATCCACGGCGACTCCTTCTGCGGTCATTACATGTCCAAGAAACTCCACCTTGTCCTTCCAAAAATCACACTTGCGAACTTGGCGAAAAGTTGCTGTTCCTCGGCTTTTCCAAAACTCGCCTTAAGTGTTCGGCATGTTCATCCTCTGTCTTGGAGTAGATTAGGATATCGTCTATGAACACGACGACAAACTTGTCCAAATATTCCATGAACACCTTATTCATCATATTCATGAAATAATTTGGCGCATTAAATCGACCCAAAGGACATAATCAGAACTCGTAATGTCCATATCTTGACGAGAATGCGATCTTGAATATCCTCTCGATCGGATCCTCAATCGATGGTATCCCGATCTCGAGATCAATCTTGGAGAAAACTCGGCTCCTCTTAATCGATCAAACAAATCATCAATCACGGTAGCGGATACTTATTCTTCACGGTGACTTCATTGAGTGCACGGTAGTCAATGCACATCCTGAAACTCCGTCCTTCTTCTTGACAAACAAAGCGGTGCTCCCCACGGCGACGAACTCTACCTCGATAAATCCTTTCTCCATTAACTCTTCTATTTGTTTCTTCATCTCTACCAACTCCTCGGTAGACATCCGATAGGGTCTCTTTGCTATCGGTCTTTGTGCAGTACAAGCTCTATCACAAACTCTATGTCCTGTCTGCGGCATACCAGGTAGATCTTCGGGAAAAACATCGGTACTCATTCACTCTTGGGACATCCTCTATCTTGATTGCCTTGGTGCTTGTTAACCATCAGCTGTCCATCTCTAACCGCAGTGATGGCTTGAAATTCCACTTTCTTCCCACACGGGCTCTCAATCGAGATAGTCCTTCGTCCACAATCCAATATGACCTTGTGCTTGGATAACCAATCCATTCCCAATATAACATCTAAGGTCCTGGTCTCCAAAATTATAAGGTTTGCTAGGAACTCTATTCCATCTATTAGTATTCTCACCGGAACATCCTACTTCCGTTCGGAGTTCGAACCAGGGTTTGAACTAAAAGCATGCACTTAAGTCTTGCAATTCTCAAGTCATTCCTAGCAGCAAAGCCTTGCGAAACAAACGAATGCGAAGCTCGAGTCAAACAAAGCTGTTGCAGTCTTGAGTTAACAAGTAACTTACCCAAGACGACGTCCGTAGCATTCTGCGGTGCATCTGCGGTGACATGGTTGACTCGGCCTCTCACCACGATGCAGGGTGTGGCTCTGATCTTTGGCGTCCTAGCTGGGGTGGTTCCTAGGTTGAAGCGAACGGGGTCGCTCTGTTGTCTTCTTCGGACAAGCTGTTGGCAAAGTGTCTGGCTCGTTGCGGTTGTAACAGCGCCTCCTTGTTCCTTCTTGTTGCACAGGAGTAGTGTTTCTAAGCGGGGCTGGGGTTTGGTAGTTACGATTGGCAGGTCTTGGTGCCGGGATGGTGTCCTTGTTGCATTCTGTGGTTGGAATCGAAGAATTGATTTGGTGCAACTCTCAAGCGCTATGCGTTCCTGGCGTGATCCTTCTTTGTTGCATCCTGCGCTTCTGTTCTCATCCAGTTCCTTGCGCTTGTCCTCAAGAATAAGTGCCTTATTCACCAACTCTTGGAAATCTGGAAAGGTGTGGGTGATCAACCCTACTTGCAATCCCGAGTTAAGTCCCTTCATAAAACGAGGTACTGCCTGGATTTATCTGTCGCTACATCCTCGGTGCGTGGCGTGCTAGCCGAGTGAACTTGTTCAGTAGTCGGCCACCGGTGATTACCTTGCTTGGTGCTCTGAACTCCTCCTTCTTAAGGTCCATGATTCCTTCAGGCACGTGATCTTGTCGGAATGCGGTGTGAACTCTTCCCAAGTGATATCTTGAGGGTTCTCTGCGTGGCACGAAGTTCTCCCACCATTCGTAATTTGTTCCTTCCAAGCGATGAGAAGCGTAGAGTACCTTCTCATTCCCTATGCATTGAGCTATGTGTAGCTTCCTCTCCATTGATCTTAACCAATCATCGGCCTCCAATGGATTGGCATTCCCGAAGAAAGTGGGTGGGTGAGTCCTCATGAACTCGACTGACCTTGTATTAAAGCGTGGTCCCTGATTAACCTGATTAGCGTGGCCTGAGCAAAGGACGTGCTGCATTTGTTGCATCATAGCATGCATCAATCGAGTGCAGGCAGCAAGAAATGCTCGAAATTCTGCATATCGATGGCGGTCTTTGGTGCTCCATCATTGGGGTTTTCTGTGGCGAGATCCACTCCCATTGCTTCCAAAGTTCCCACGGTGTTCACCATCTGTCGATTTGCTCTAGGTTTAGAGATGAGAGGGAAACAAGAATAGACAAGTAATATGGAACTTATGCGGGGCGAAAGGGGTAACTTTAAGGTCCAACTTTATTATTAATAACTTGGTATGGCTGCTTACAATGCCTAAGGGCCTTGCAACACATACTGCACACTCAGCAAACAATGAAAATCCAAATCGAACTAACTCTGGAGTCTAACGCCTAAAGGGTGACTCTTTCTTCTATGACGCGACTTGGCGAAGGAGTCTCACTATAGAACCTATGCTCACTCATCGAGAAAACCTCCACGGCACAGTGCAGGTCTTTGTGGCATAGGCTAAACTTGATCGCCATGTCCAAAGAATCTGTGTCCTCTGTGGTAGTCGAAGAAGCGGTGTCCTCATCGAGATCGACTCCTCTGGATCGGCTCGTGTAGCTCAAATCTTGGCTCGGTCCAGTCCGTACAAAGTCATCTCGGCTCGTCAAGCCTTCGCAGAAGATGTGCCACATACGCGTGAGCGTCCCGCCCGCTGTTCTTCTCTGTCGTGAGCTCCTTGCGGGCCTTCGAGCTCCTTGCTTGTATTATCTAGTACATCCTCCTGGGCGACGACAAATCGTGCCAACTGTGTAACCGTGGCATCCTCATCCTGAATCGCCTTCGGGTCGAGAAGGTTATCGCTGCGCGGATGGTAACGGAACACCGTACTCTCCAACTCTCGGGCGTAGATACGGGTAATGTGCCGCATTGCTCGTCGTGATACTTCTTGGATACCCATCTGCATTGTGGATCTCTGGCGGTCAAGGTGTATCGAGCGATTGCCTGGCCCTTTTTCCTAGCAGTACCTCAATCCTCACGTCACAAGCCTTGATCAATCCCGCTTGTCGATCACTTCCACTTGGTATTGGGGCTTCTCAAAATCTCCGAGAGTGCAGAGCATATGCCAAAGTTCCGCGGCGTGACCAACTCCCAGATCAACGTAGTTGAACTCTTCCTCCATCTGTCACAAGAGTGCTTTACGTAAGAACTGAATTTTTAAATTGTGACAAGGTAAGGGAAAATTTCAGCAAGAGACAAGAAAAGAGAGAAGGGGTAAGTCGAGATGTCATTTCTTGTCTTCACAAATTTTTAGCTTTTAGAAAATAGGTTTTATCCTCACTACGACCATTCTAACTTAGGGTTGAGCCTACAGTCAAGTATGGCTCTGATACCACCTCTGTCGGGACCCCGAATTTGCAAATCCGGACCCTCTGTGTATTCAGCACTAGTCCAGGAACGCGCTAGTGCACACAGTCTTAACATTGGTATATATCACAATCATACCAAACGATACTATCAAAGTACTTTATTTAAATAATCAAAGGGTTACTCGACCTTATGGCCAAGTTACAAATATATGCCTTGCAAGGCGAAACTTATTAAAAGAGAAATAACAAAGAAATGAAAATCAAATAAACTGCGTGGCGCCATCCAAAGATACCACAGGCAACCGATCGGGCTCGCATCCCTAAGTAGACGGATCCTCCGGGAACTCCTCCTCCGAAATGGCGTAGTCTCCTCTTCAACTGGTATTGTGTTGAGGCAAGGGTGAGTACTTGGTACTCGGCAAGTCATGCATGTAATGCAAGCTAATATACTATATGCATGGCTTGGTACAAAGGAATAGCTCAGGGTATATTTGCAGAAATGACTTTTGACAAGTAATAAAAGTAGATTCAAAGCGGTAGAAATAAGTAAAGCATAAATAACTTTTCAAGAAGTTTAACAAACATTTTTCCCATCCTACACCATATTTCCATCACCTTCCTTGTTAAACCAACCCATCTTTTCAAAACCAAGTTATTTTCGTAAAGTCTACCCCTTATTTGTAATTCCCGAGCATTGTCGATCACAGTGGACTCGGCTATTCAAATAGATTCTACACTCTGCAGAGGTTATGCACTTTACCCACAAGATACAGTCAAACACCACAAAGGCGAGTTCAGTAACAAAGCCTTTCGGAAGCCTCAAACAACACAGGTGGTCCTCTCAGGTTCGTGCTCTACACCATCCCTTCCCTTAGCCAAGGCGAAGTATGGGACCAACACACCGTTAGATGGGTACTGGCCCACGACCATGATACGCTCCCCGTACAATCACACAAACGGTGTAATCGACACCCTGAGGCTCCACAAGTGAGTCCTTAGCGACTTAGTCAACTAGGGCCGTCCCATTCCGACCATGTGGTTGCAAGTATGACCAGTTCAAAGGCTTGCAAGGTTAAGTCCTTAGAGTGACCAGGGCAAGACTACCCGAAAAACCAAATCAACACTCCCAATGCCACAATGGCCCACTGATTACTCTTGCCACATGCCCTGGCCGAAATCGTTTATCAAACCCCGCTTGATTACCATGCACCACGTGCCGTCAACATCACATGATACTTTTCCAAAACAGGTTCAATATATCATTAAGTCCATATTATCATTTGATTGTCCAAAATCATGTCATGAGCACGTAGTGTGTCTAAGCAAAGATACTACAACGGTCTAAACCCATGTTGGCAATTTAATAATGTCCAACTAGTAAACCACAACTAGGGTGACGAGGATCATGGCACATACTTAGATAATCAAGGTGTCATACTGACAAATTGGTGTTTATCTAACCCCATGTTTAAACAAAATATCTTTCTAATTGAACTAGCATGCAATAGTTTAAATCAAAATAGATTTCGAAATAGGATCAACATGGTCAAAGCACAACTTGCCTTCAAAAAGTACTTGCTCTTGGTCTTGAGTTGGATCCTGAGTCAACACTTCTCCTCGAATCCTTCCCAAGACTTCAACGTCTACTCGTAAAGCGTGCAAATAGCAAATACCCAATAAACAATAGACAAAAACATCCCAAAACTCCAAATAAAATCCATAAACAGAGAGAACGTAATTTTCTGGATTTTTAGAAACTGGAATCGTCAAATTTGGAGTTAAAATGCAAAAGTTATGATTATTTAAAGTTTAAATAATCAATTAAATAATATTACAGAGAAAAACTTTAGTCCAAAAATTAAATAAAATTCATATTTAGGTAGATCTCAATTTTATACAAATTTAGAAATTTGAATCGCTCAAATCGGAGTTGAAACGCAAAAGTTATAAGCGTTTGAAGTTTGAATCTAAATTTTGAATCAATATTTCGAATTAATAAATCATTTTCTTTTTCGGAAATTAATTATTGCGTCAGCATGGACACGTGGCAGCCTCGATTGGGTGGTGGCGTCGGCCGGTCCATGGACTTGGTCCACGCTTGGCTCGGGTCTCACGGTGGACTCGGTCCCACGGCTCCACGTGAGGCCGACATGTGGGTCCACTCGGGTAGCGTCATTCTTGGCGTCGGCGAGGCTCGGCCACGGTCGGCGACATGTAGGGACCTTTGGCGTCATGGGTGACGTCGGCGCTCGGGACGGCCGTGACATCTTGAGCCCTTCGACACGCGGGCCGCGTGTCGGCGTCCTGCTGTAGCGTCGCGTGGGCCAGCGCCGGCCGCGTCGGTCCAACTTCCCGACACGTGGCGCAATCACGGCCGTTGGTTTGAAAATCAACGGCGCGGATTAGATCGGTGTTGACGCGTTTGGGTTAACGCATTGATTTGGACCGTTGGATCTAGATCCGATGGTCGAGATTAGATCTGAAATCGTAACGCAATCTCACCGTGCGATGGCGTGGCGTGATCTCGGCGTTGGATCTTGATCGGACGGCCGAGAGAGCTTCGCGATCCGGCGATGGCTTGCGCGGAGCTGGCCGGCCGAGCCGGGACGGCGACACGCCAACGGCGTTCGGGCGCGCTCCGGCGAAGTGAGAGATCCCAACGGGTGCGTCTCGTCGCGGTGAGTCCGGATCTGGGGTCAACGGCAGGGACGGCGGACGGCATGAACGGCAAGCAAAGACCGTGGCGGAAGCGCGCAACTTACGGCGAGCTCGCACGGCTAAACGGCGGCGCTTTGCCTCGGTGAAGTAGAGAAGGGAGGGCGCGGATCACGGCGGTCCTCGGTACGCCGGGCTTTAAATAGCCTCGGCGTCCGTCGTAAAACGGAGACCTAGTTTTCCACGGCGGATGACAGCGGCGGAGTCGGCTCGGACTTCGGCGGAGACGGCGACGAGAGCCGTACCGCGTGGCACGATCAACGGCCCCGATCGCGGGCGCGATCGGATCCGGGCGGATCTGGCTCGGGTCGAGTCGGTGGATCTCGGCCGTTGGATCTTGATCCAACGGTTGGGATTGATTAGGGTTAGGAGTGGGTTGGCCGAGTCACGTGGCTCGGTCGGACTCGAGTCCAACTCGGGTTCGACTTCGATCGGATGAACAAGATACTTGACCCGAGTTTGATTTTCCAGCGATTTAATATTTAAAATAATTCCTAGTAATTTATTTAATTTATTAAAAATAGCAAATGACTCGAGAAAAATCGAGAAAAATTACGAAAAATACTTTGGATCATTTTGGACTCAAATAAAATATTTCCAACAAAATTTTATTTGCAAAATTAAATTCTTTAATTATTTCAAAATGGAATAAATTCAAATAAATTCCAATTAAATCCAAATAAATTCCAGAAAATTCCAAAAATTCACCAAAGTGCCAAATCACACATGAATTTAGGACAAGTAAAATTTTGGGGTGTTACACTAACCCTAGCAAATCGGCATGAAGGAAGCATGAAATGGGTCTCGCTGAGGACGCAGAGGAGCCGGCGAGCAGCATCATGCGGCGACGGCCAAGCCGCCGAGCCGTCGAGTGGGGTCTCTTCCACAGCTCACCATGTCCTCGCCTTTCTCACGCCGTCACACGCTCGCTGGAGTTGCCTCATCTATGAGCCATGTGAGTTTTCTTCTGTAGGAGCAGCAAAATTTTCGAGCTCTAATGAACTTGTATTGCGTTATTTGTGTTGTTGGCTAATCATGGAGTTTGGACTACATACTATGCAAATATGTTGATTGTTAGACTGCCAATATTTGATTTGGAATCAAAAACTTTGCATTTGTTCATGTTAATCCATTCTCTTGTGTCGATCTGCGGTTGAATTAGAAATAGATGACACGAGTAAAACTGGCCTGTCGATCCGTGGAACTAAAAGGCACAGATTGTTGAATCTGTCCTCCATTTCATATTTTGAGGTTTTTCCATATTACCAGCCAGTTTGTTTTCTAGTCATTGAACGAAGGGTATGTGCGAATCGCAAGGAGGAATAGAGAGCCAGATTGAGTGGGGAGGGTTCACCTGTCCAGGCTGTGTGGTTTGGCGGGTGCGGGTATGGGTGACCCGGTGGGTGAAAGGGACCCGAACGGGTACGGGTATGGGGAAGAAGTTCTACCCATGGTTGGGTACGGGTGAATTAACGGGTGATTTTTCATCTGACGGGGACGGGTATGGGGGGCCAATACCCGGCGGGTATGCACCCGTTGCCATCCCTGAGTGAGACAGCGTATACCACGTCACAAAGGTTATGGAGTCTAAAAAAATGTGTGTACGTGCGTGAGACATAAATACAATACGCATAAATTGTGTACGTTACCCCTAAAAATCATAGAATAATATCTATTTACAAATAAATTTTAGAAGGTAGAAAACGTGTATTCCGAATCGGTACCGTCTAACCGCCGTGGCTTTCGCCCACCCCGCTTTCTGTCGCGTAGCCCGCAGACGCAGACGATATGGTCCGTCCGTCCCTCCCTCCCTCCCCTCCCCGGGCCCACCCCACTCCCGCGATAACCATCCAGGTGGGCCCGGAGGCCCCACCGCGCATGCCTGCTTCCACTGGGTGCCCGCGGTGAGATAAATGGCCGTATAAATCCCCACCGTGTCAGTGACAGACAGACGACGCAAGGCGCCACTTGCGATATTTGCGGGAGGGAGTAGAGGGAGTCAGGGAGCTAGAGCCTAGAGGCGTGATGCTGCTGCGGAGCGCGTCCTCCCCGGCCCCGCTGCTCAACTACGGCTACGCGGCGCGCGTGCCGGCGGCGGAGCATGGAGGCGGAGGGGGGCATCTCGCGCTGGTGGTGCCGGTGTCGCCGGCAGGGCAACCGCCGAGGAAGGGGGCGCTGTGCCGCTCATTGTCCGAGGGGAACCTGCTGGCGGCGGCGCTCCCGACCGTGAGGGCCAAGAAGGACGATGACCACGTGCTCTCCGCGTCATCGTCTGGTTCCATCTCCGTCGAGGAGGAGGAGGAGGAGGAGGAGGAGGCTGAGGAGGACGTGCTGGGGGCGGCCGTGCCGCTGCGCCGGCTGCTGACCAGCACGGGGCTGGACGCGGCCGCGGGGCGGGAGGCTGGCGCCGCCCTGGCGCTCGTCGAGGGCGTCGGAGGAGGCGGCAGCGGCGGGAGGGTGTGCGGCGGCGGGCGGGGCGGGGACGGTGGCGACAGCGACAGCCGCGGCGCCGCGGACGCGCACTACCGCCGGATGATCCAGGGCGACCCGGGCAACTCGCTGCTGCTCGGCAACTACGCCAGGTTCCTGAAGGAGGTGGAAGGGGACGTGGCGAGGTCGCAGGAGTACTGCGAGCGCGCCATCGTCGCCAACCCAGGGGACGGCGATGCGCTCGCGCTCTACGCGGGGCTCCTCTGGGAGACCAGCTGCGACGCCGACCGTGCCGACGCCTACTTCACCCGCGCCGTCCAGGCCGCGCCCGACGACTGGTGAGTCAGCGCGCGGCATCACCTCCCTTGTTTGGCAATTCAGAGTTCAGAAACTTTCAGATCCGTGACAATATCCGTGCTTCTGTTGCAGCTATGTCCTGGGCTCTTACGCCGCGTTCCTGTGGGACGCTGAGGAAGACGATGAAGCCGACGCCAACGCCGCGCCGACGCCAACGCCGCCGTTCTTTGGGGCAGCTCAGCCCTCTTCTGTCAGAGCGGCCTCTTAGGTGAACCGATCTCACGAACTGTAACACACATTGGATCTGGAAGAGCAACTCGATAGGAATCACGGCAGACTCTCAGGCGAACTGCCGCCGTCGCCGGCTCGGCACGCCTCGCCTTGCTGTAAACTGAATCCGGAAAGAGCACTACACGCCTGAGGTTGCCATGGGTAAAATCTGCACGCCTATACGGTGATATGTAGCTTAAGGTTTTGCGGTGCTTGTACATGTACAATGTTCTCGGTCACTTGGTGTATCAGACTGTCAGTATCACTTGTGAATTAAACGTCAGAACCGTTTGTTCAAGCTAGTTCAGCAAAAGCAGATCCATCCTCCATGCAGAACAATTACACAGAATGCAGAAAGTTGGTCGCGAAATTCGCAATAATTTTGCAGGGAAGGAAGGCAATGAAATTCATATGGGAACAGGAGATAGTAGCGTGCAATTGTTACCAACTACAAACAACAATAGGTGCCCCCTGCCTTGTATGTACTGTGAACAAAAACTGGAACATAAACAACACAGGGGTTACTTGCCATTCTTTGAGCGGCCAAGCTTTGGTGATCTAGCTCTAGTGGTAGGGATCTAAGAGAAATGACGGTCAATAAGTAGTATCCTTCACAATCTGGGAAACCCCAACAAGTGTAGATCTGTGACATGTTGACAGGTAAAGGTGCTAGTGCAATATAGAGATTATTAGAATTCAGGACCAACCATCTAGTGGAAACAAGTCGAGAATTGGCTTTTGAAACCTTGTAATTTTTGGCTTCGTTTCTGGGAAATCCGAGGATCTATTTTTCAAAATGCTCTTAACTGCTTAACAAATTACGGATGGTGAAACTTGCAACAACCTCATCAAAGGAAAAGATCAACTAAGTTTCAAATTCATTACAATAGATGGGCCAAAAGAATACATGAATCATGTGATGTGATGCTGGGGATAGTCATTTTAGCTCTTAGCCATCAAAGTTAGCGTAGACAAGAAATAAAATATATTGAACAGCTGATCTACAAGTAACTATTAACTCTCCTATTCTACTAGAACTGCACTAGCAACAGAAAATAGTTGTTTAGACATGGAAACTGGTTGCCGTAAAAGAAAGATGTCCAAAATTATTGAACAACGTAGAGGCACGCATGACAGTGTGAGTGCTGTACATAAAGCTACAAGCAACACTTCCACTGGAATTGGAATTTAGCTATAGCAAAGTGCAATTCTGGGGACTCGGAAGCGTGGATTGAATTCTCACTTGCGCGTTGGACAAGAAATTCTCAACCCATTCGGGCATATCACACGCCGTCCGTCTTAGAACCTTAGTACCGCCCACACCCAGCGAGGGGTGTGCATTGCAGTAGTTAAGGAACGACGACCGCTCTGTTCATGCGTCAAATGGTTGAATTTTTTTAGATTGAGCAAGCAGTGAGTACACGTATGTACTCGCAAAACTTTAGTGTATGAAAATAAATATACATACATGGCTATCTCATTGGAGTAAGCTTCTACACTAGGTTCAATTTCAGCATAAAGCAAGTTTTAGTTGTAAACATGCAATTTAACAAATGGTGATGGTATTGCAAAGAGCATTTAATAAGAAACTAATAACAATATGTAAAGCATGTATACAACATTTCATGGCTCTCCATGGCCATGAATAAAAATTAAATCGCAGCCATCCCATTGCACTAATAAACCAACTCGTCATACCCAAAATTCCTCCAAAGTGTTTGCAAAACCAAAAAAACAAAAACAAAAGCTATACTTGACATTATGTCCCAAGCCGTTATTGACCGTGAGCATGGCTAGTTAATTAGATTTAAATCTCTGTAGAGAGTGTGCACTTTACCCACATGACATATTCTAGCAATCATGTTAACCATGCCACGCGATACTTCAGTTACTTTCGTACCCGTTTTGCTAGACTATGACGAAAATGTTCCATTCGCTAGAGTCTAGCCTTGCACTATCTCCGGTGATGTCTAACCCTTGCTATGGCGGTGGAAAACCAGCCCGTACACTTAGTAGTCACAATGGTTTACGCCCCATCGCGCTGATCCAGACCCCACAGTTCTTAACGATGGTTTACACCACATTGCGTCCTTTACTCCATAGCAAGGCATACACCGTTGTATCGGAATGCTTTGGTCCCAACGCCTCGGTGAAGGGAGCACCTCGAACGACACCGTACACCCAGTTCATCCATACTACTTCGGCTTACCAAAATGCAAGGCTAAACCCAATTACTGTATTAAGTTAGGGCTATCTCATACTACCATATTTGGTTGCACAAATTGACTCGGTTGATAGCATCAAGTTCGGTCTTTAGGTTGACTCAGGCAAGATCTCCCCCTAACTACGTGCAAGTCCATCCCTTGCACCGTACAAGTCCATCCCTTGTACGTCCAGTCATAATATATCTCGCCCATGTCTAAATTATAAATTTTATTTTCATTTTTACCAACATATCAGTATCCTTTACTGTAATATCCAACCTTCTGAATTTCATAAAGACTTAAGTATACCATTCTTCCCTTTCTTAACTAAAGCATGGCTAAACGTGGTAGTAAAGTAGTAGCATATATCCCGGTTAACATTATGTATTGTCTAACCCTAACTTACAGTTATTAAGGTTCACGTAGTCATATTTACTAAAGAAGTTCCGTGAGTCTAGGCTATAACTACCAACACCCACAAGATAGCATTTTTTACAGAAGTACGCGCATGCATAATAATTTGATAAAACAAATTAGACAACGTAAAACATGGGATCAAAATGATCGAAGGAGTGTGCTTGCTTGGTTGCTCGTTATCGGGTGTCAAATCAGGGTCGTAGTCGGGATCGTTATCCACCGATTCTGAAACGTCATTGTATACGCAATCGAACAACAAGAACCGCGATAAAAGCAAATAACAATATATAGGGTCAAAACCTAAGATAATTACGGAAGCGTAAACTAGGGTTTTAAGAATTAAAGCCTAAATCAATTAGGCTTGCTAGTGCACTAATTAAATTATGTCTCTAACACAAGAATTGATATATTGATCTAACAAGAAATACTAAACAATTCTAGTCATAATCAAGCAATTGATAAATATGCAATAATGTAAATGCTTGAAAGTAAAGAGACAAGTGACACACCAACTTTTTACCGCAGTGTTCGGAGACGTGCCGGTCTCCCCTAATCCACGTTGAGGCAAAGTCCAACTCACTTTGGACCGGCTCCACTCTAGAGCCCCCACCTCGAATCCACTCGGTAGTTTTTTATTCTTTCAAATAGGCTCAACTAAAACTTTCACAAACTTCACTGGGGCTTCTCACAAACCTTGAGAGCTCTTGCGCACGACACACCTACGCCGTCTAGGAGGCAGCAACCTCTAAGAGTAATAGGTCAAGCACTCCACTTGAGCCTCACCTAGCGCAACATATGTGCCTCCGGTGATTCCTAAGTGCAACACATGCACTAGAATCCTCTCAATCCACTCTAGGTGTAACACATGCAATCTAGTCTCACTCTTGAGCTCAAAACCAAATTAGGAGGAGGCAACACATGCAAACCGTCCCACAAACACTCCAAAGACTCAAGAGCAAGCTCATCAACCAACACAAGCCCCCCAAGGGGTCTTTTTATAGCTCACATGCCAAAACTAGCCACTGGGGATAAAATCTTAGAAAAATCGGCAACCTGGCACTACTGCACTCATAGGGTTGGTAGTGTCGCCCTCAGCCCCAACGGTCAGCTAGCGGCTATAAATCCGATACTATCGCAGGCAAAGTCATGGTAGTATCGCTCGAGCAGCACTACCGGCCCCCACGGGCGGTAGTACTGACCTCAGGGCAGTCTCCAGAAAACACCCCTCTCTGAAAAATAACTACCGACATTAAAATAGCGGTAGTGCTGAGCTCGGGCGGCACTACCGCTCTTCAGGGGTGGTAGTACCACTTTTTTCGGACTAAAATGTCATAACTTTTTACTCTGAAACCCGATTTAAATGATCTTGGAACTTTATGGAAAGCTTATCAAGAGGGCTACGTTTTTTTTTTACCTTTTTTAATATGTAAGCAATCATAGATATTTTCTAAAATAAAAAAACTCCAAAGTAGCTACTCAAGTATAAATCTGATTTTCTCAAAATCCCTTATAGAGACTTGATCAAAAGCGTGACCACAAGCTAGCAAGAGTTAGCAAGATTAAATCTTGAGCCATGTGATGACCAACTCATGATCAAAATAATTTGCAAAACATATTTTCAAATTATATTCACATGCTCTAAATAATTTCATTCAAAATCCAATAAATTTGCGAAAATATATTTCGCAAACAACTCAAGATTAATCTTGGAGTCTATGAGATTAATCCTCTTAGCCATGTGATGACCAATAAATCTTGGAGTATATGCGATTAATCCTCTTAGCCATGTGATGACCAATAAATCTTGGAGTCTATGAGATTAATCCTCTTAGTCATGTGATGGTCAAAACCAAAATCAAGTCAACTTGCAAAAACCACGGTGCAAGCCCTATTCACATGCTCTCAGGATCCCAGAATCATAAACCTCCCGTTTATTCGCACAACGAATTTGCAGACAACAATTAAACCTCAATGCACGGGCTATCTCCCTTTTACAATATATGCAAATCCATAACCTCATGTAACAGCCAAATCAACAAGTGCACGAGCTCCCTAATTGCAACATATGCAATCCTCAACTCCATGCAAAACCATAAACTCAAATGCATGAGCTCTCTATTTGCAACACATACAAAACTCTAGCTCCATGCATACCACTTAAATACAAGATTGCTTGAGCTCTCTTCTTTTGCAACACATGCAAAAGTTAGCTCCAAGCAATACCAAATCAAATAAGATTTTGTTTTAAAGAATAATCATGAGGTTCAACAATTGCAACATATGCAAAATATGAACTTCATACAAAAGCCAACGCATAAGCTCATCCCATTTGCAACCCATGCAAATCAGAGCTTCTATGCGAAAAAACCAAAGCATAAGCTTCTCCTATTTGCAACACATGTAAATCAAAGCTTTATGCAAAACCAAGCACGGGCTTCACCCATTCATACAAAAGCCAACGTATAAGCTCATCCCATTTGCAACCCATGCAAATTAGAGCTTCTATGCGAAAAAACCAAAGCATAAGCTTCTCCTATTTGCAACACATGTAAATCAAAGCTTTATGCAAAACCAAGCACGGGCTTCACCCATTCGCAACACATGCCAAATGGTTAGCTCCATGCAAAATCCAAAAAAGAAGAATTTTGAGCTCGAGTGATCAATGGGGTTGAGTTCATCAATACTTGATGAAGCTCAAGCTAAAGACTCAACCCCTTTAATAGTACGGTGGTAAATCTAGACACAAAGCTAGAAAACATTCTTAGCCTATCTAGTTATACCTTTGCGCCATACGTGAGCGATCCGTTTTGGGGTTTTAATGATCTTTGATCATTTTGCTTCTCCTAGAGATTGTTACCTAGCTCCCTTGAAGTCTTTATGATCTTCAATCAATCTTCACTTTAAGGTCGTCACCCAGCTCTCTTATCTTATTCATCACCTCTTGATGAACCTTTTTCTCAAACTTGGATTTAACCTAACTCAATCGCAATTCATGAAAATGGTTACTCTAACACATATGGTTGTCTCAATCATCTTTGCACTTCATTAACGCATAATGGATGACTCACGATTGATTGAGCACAACCTAAATCAAATTAAATGAATTTATCTGTGTCTTGAGTACTTGATGCAAGTAATGCTTCAACATACTCAAGAGCTATCCATTTGTCCTTAATTAATCAGGAAACACCATCAACACATGATGAAGTGTTCCTTAATAATTAATAAGACAAATGAACTCAATTTAAATTGATATGAGTATATACTAACTACATAAGTTTTCATATACTCATTTTGATGAAAGGTAATGACCCATAATATGTGGAGTATATGGAAATGATCATTACTCTAAGTCATCAACTATAGATCAATATTATGATTTGTGCATACATATAATTTGTCTTCGAGTTAATATGCACATATTTCAATTTGATTGCATTGGGGTTTATCCTATATTTCTAGGCATTTAGAATATGTTTCAATGTATCGATCCTGGAGTGAAGAATAGATCAATATTATGAAATATCAAGTTAAAGCTTGAACTCCCTCTAAATATGTGCATCCATGTAAAATGTGGATTGGGAAACATAATGCACATTTGAGGTTTAAGCAATGGGGAATTCATTCTTTAACTTGAATGCAAAGCATGCAACAATAATGACCATTAATACGAGTACATACCTTGGTTTTCCATTTTCCATCTATATATGATACTACTAAACATAAGCTCATAAATATGTTAGTCTCACAGAAGATTAGGTTTGTCATTAAATAAATATTAAACATTAATCTAAAACCAATCACCAAAACAAATAGAACTTGAATTTACAAGGGTCTCCTACATGGTCACCTTGGTCGCGAATTGGTGCGCACACCACGGGTCGACGGCCACCCAGTGAAGATTGAAGCACGGTGGAAGTTCGTAGGCGTAGGTCTGGATTGGCGAGGTTGTGGTGGCGGGCTTGAAGTAGAGCGGGGGGGGGGGGGGGGGGGGTTGCGGAGGGACGAAAAGGTGAGGAGCGAGCTCAGCGGCAACACGAGTCTCTGGAAGCCGAGGGGCGGGCTCGGAGCAGGGGCAGGGCGCTACCACCGCTCATCAGCTCAGGGCAAGAAGAACAACACAATGCAAACGTGCCATATAGTGCTATTTATCAAATCAATTAAGTTTTAGAGTGGTACTCTCTCCCTTTATTTTTATAAGACGTATTTTGAGTTTACACAAGGATTAAGATTACGTTGAAATTAAGAAAGGTATGTGAGAAAATAATTTAGATGCCTTCACTTAATTATCTTGGAAAATGAAAGATATACTTTGTGTAGGTGGTAATGAATAAATGCATATGGTTCAGAGAGAATAAATAGAGGTATAGAAGGAAAGACCCCATTAAATCTATACGTAAATTTTATAGTTACAAATAAAATCATTTAAAAAATAAGTCTTATAAAAATGAACAAGGAGTACATATCTAATTTTATAATTTTATGATTTTAAGTGATATGTTTGGAAACGCAAGTTTTAGAGCGCGGTATATCCAATTTTTAGCTTACACGGCTGCACTCCTACCAACAAACGTACCGGCTCCTCCCCTTCTTATTTGGCCTCGGGCCGCCAGCTTTCTAACCCCAGGCGCCGCACTGCAACGAGAGCGAGACCAAAGGGAGGAGCACCTCACCGGCGAAGCGGGAGAAGGGGATGATGGATGCACAGCGGTGGAAGTCGCCGGCGGCCGCGGCGGCGGCCGTGGAGGCGGCGGAGGAGGACGCGGGCGTAGCCTGCTATGGCGGCGCGGGGGGCCCATCGAGGCGGCCGTCGCGCCGCGGGCTGCACCGCGCGTCGCCCTACGGGCTGGGGCCCCGGCGGTGGCTCCCGAAACTTCCCGTGGCTTCTAGGATCTTCCCCACCGTGTCCCGCGACCACACCGCATCCGGTAATCTCCCTCCTGCGCCCTCTCTCCCCCCGTTGTTTGGTTGGCAGCTGCTAATGTAGAAATGGAATCAAATGGGGATCGCTTTGAAATGGAATCAAATGGGCGTTTTGCTTCCGCAATTGACACTACTCTAGGGTTTTAGGGTTGATGCACTTGGAAGTGAATGGCACTTGCTCGACCACCTGTTACCAATGCATCAACCTAGGGTTTATTGTATTGCGCTAGCTGTATTGTCTACTATGACCTGCTTTGCTGAATCCTATGCTTGATTCATGGTCTTAGCGTCGCAAATGTCTACCGATGTAGCCATGTAGGTCTTGATAACTTCATATTATTTTGAGGTATTCGATGTGGTTTGGGATCATATGGTTTTGCTCTTTCGAATGGGCATAATGGTTGGTGTCTAGTCAACATGGGGTGAAGTTTGGGGAGCAGAATCCTTTTTTGTGGGTGGGCTAGTGTCTAACCACTATTGTAGTAGTACTGGAGCAAACAGAGTAGTTTACACGATTCACTATTCACTAGTGGATATTAAACCATCCTGTATTCAGTTTTTGTGTGAATCAGTGAAGTGGTTTCTTATTTGATATGGCTATTGAGGAAGCTACTTCGGTTTGTACTGTTGATGTTATCCAGAAATTCTGATGGTGTGATATGCTTGTGGGATTAATACTAGAATGATCATTGAAATGGGTTAATGCAAAACCAGTTCCATTTTTCTCTCTACAAAACATGCCCAACTTTTGATGTGGATCCCTCTTTGGCGCTTCTAATGTTTGTAGGCAATAATCAAATGGATCAGTGTGAATCTCTGGAAGTAACACATGAAGTAAGCAGAGTAACTTTTCTTGAATGTATCAATTACCTTTAATGCTTTGTAAACTTATGGAATATGCTACATATAAAGCTTGTTTTTCATACATTGTTACATTATCTCAAATGAAACGCTACACCAGTTAGAGGAAAATGTGGATCATGTTAAATGCTCACTGATTGATTGAATTAGTGGAAGGTAGATGTTTTGCAGTAAAAAAATTAATATAACATTGCATCCCTAAAAGTAGAATTGTTTTTGGTTAATTTCATAGTAAAAGAACCCAATGTTCAATCCTTTTTCCCCATCTGTCGGGCTCATTAGAAGAGAGTCTATTTTACATTTCCCTCATCTGGTTAGTGTTCTAATCAACTGATCCTTTCAGGTCCATATAGTGGTGGAACTAAATGATGATAACTGTATTTCAATTTTGAGCTGTGTGTATTGCTTGAAAACTACAAAAATCAATTATATTATCTTACATTTACTCTGTTAGCATGGTTGGCCAGTTGTATTACATTTCATTTCAAATCAAGATGGATCTGTTGGTGACTTTTGGTAAGTTACTAACTTAAACTGCAGAGTCAGTCTACGGAAACAAGCGCCAATGCTATAGCCAACGCAGTTCCAACACCTGTGAGCAATAAAGTCAACCTGCTGCTGGAAGGTGATTACAGAAGTCGAAATGATGGCAGTAGTCTTGCTGAAATTGAGAAGATCATCAAACGGAATCATTTTTCTAGGCAGGTTTTTTTTGTACTCCTAGACCTTTCTGTAGTCTGATTTAATTCAAAATTTCAAATAGAATTTGTTGGAATCACCTGTAAATCTTGAAAGGCTAGGAAACAAAATCATATTTTCCATGCAATATAAATACCTTCTTAAAGTTGTAAGATGGGGAAGCAATAGGAACTAGAATTAGAACCATCCTTCCAATCAGTTGTTTGTGTCAGGAGTATAAGATGGGGAAGCAATAGAAACTAGAATTAGAACCATCCTTCCAATCGGTTGTTTGTGTGAGGAGTATATGTACCAATCTCTTTATAGGGTGTTTTTTTGTTTTGCTTATTTGTCATACCTTGTACATGACCATATCTTGGCCAATTGGCCCATGTAATAGAATCAAGTGTTCATTCCAACATGATATCAGAGCACATGGCTCTCTCCCCCACCAACCCTAGCCCTAGACACTGTTCACAGCCGCCGTCCTCTTCGCCCTCCCTCCCTACTCGAGATGCTGCCCCTGTCCTCTCTTTGGACCGCCGCTGCCGCTCTCTTGGGGGATTGCCACTGCTGGATCTGCCCCGGTTGCTGCCCCTTCCACACCATCATGAGCTAAAGACTGCCCGCTCCGGCCGCCGCCCCTACTGCGCGTTCCTGAGTTCGAGCCTGTCGGATTCCACTTGGGACGCCGCTGCTTTTGAGCTCGAGTCCGCCAAATCTTGTTGTCATGCATTAGATCTTGCCACCTTTGGCTTGATCTGCGCTGCCCCGGTCTTCCTCAGCTTCGATCACGCTGCCTCGAGCTCCGCTCACCGCGGACAAGAGTGGCGGGGAGGCCGGTAGCACTAGCCTCTTCTCTGATCTGGCCATTGCCTTGCTCTGAATCTGGCCGCCTCTTCCACCAAGAGTGCTATCGCCTTGCTTTGCTGCTTCTACCTTTGCTTAGCCACCTTGCAATGACGGGTTGTTTCAATCAAGCTGCAGGAGTGCATGTGTTGCAGGACACTGCCACAGCGGCTAGCTCTGCCATTGAGGTTGAGTCCTCTGGCATCGAACCTTCTGTTGAACGCTGTCGAGCACGATGTGAACTTCCCCAACTCAGGCGTCTCCTACACTACACCACTGACTAGCTTGGCTCTGGTTAGGTGTGGACGACGGCATAGCTTAGGATGCTGGTTCTATGTCACCGTCGCCATCACTGGGCCCCGCGGTTCTCCTAGATTTGTTGGGTATTTGTGCATGTAGTGCCTACTGCTCTCACAGTACTAGGAGTTGTGCTGACGGTCACTGCTGATCTTCCTTGCTAGCAAGATATCGAGCAGCAGCTGGTCTCCCTACATCAGCTTGGTTTAGACATTACATGGGGTGATGTCGATCTGCTTCAGCAATAGTTGGTCTCTCTGCTTCCGCGCCCTGTTGGCGACGGGTCCTTGGGCTTATCTTGGTATGCGTGCCCTGGTACTCAATCTCCTTCATTTCCTTGGATCTTGTACTTTGGTGCTTTCTTCCACATGACACCAAACTCCGTCTAACTCACTTATTTGAGTCTTTTTCTTCCTGTTTACATTCAGACTGTAGATGGCACGTTCCTTCATGTCAGCGACCAAGGCACTCGTTCTACCGCTTTTCTTTTCCTGCGGTTTCTCATGTTCCTAGGCTTGCTATGCATCTTATGTCCGCCGGCTAGATTGTTGATCGCTATTGTCGTATCATTCTTTATCCCGACTCATGGCATTCCAAGATTGTCGCACAGGGGCTATGGTTGGTACTGGCCATTAGCACCCTTACAGTTCTAGCGACTCTATTTTTGCTCGTCCTTTTGATTTGATTCACTTTGATGTCTTAGGTCCGGCTCCCTTCATTTCGAAAGATACTATGTGATCTGTGTTGATAATAATTCTCGCCATACTTGGATTTAGTTTGTCTTCTCTTAGCTAGGTCCTTTATATTTATTAGTCCTTTGCTATCATGGTTCGTATTTAATTTGATTCGACCATTCGTGCTTTTTGTGCTGACTCTTCTGGCTTGTACTTGTCTACTGCCTTTCGTCAGTTTCTTTCCTCATAGGGCACTCTTCCTTGGTACTCCTATCCTGGTTCTCATGCCCAAAACAGTGTTTCTGAGTGCAAGCATCGTCAATTTCTTGAGACTGCCTATGCCCTAATGCTTGCTTCTTCTGTTCCACCTCACTTCTTGGCTGAGGCCATTTCTACTGTCGCCTACCTTGTCAACCTACAACCCTCTACTGCTCTTTAGGGTTCTCTACAGTAGGTCTCCTCAGCACAATCACCTTCGCGACTTTGGCTGCGTGTGCTCACCTCGCGAACGCATGAAGTTGACTGTGTAGTCAGTTGAGTGTGTTTTCTATTGCTACAGTGTTGAATGTAAGGGTTATCGCTGCTATAACCCGGTTGCTCGTTGGAAGCGCATTTCACGTGATGTCACTTTTGACGAGTTTCGGCCTTACTATCCTCGTGAAACCACTTCCAATTTGGACTCTCTTGCTGAGTTGATTTGTTTTCTGACATCCCCAAATCCTCAGTTCTCCACTCCTGTTGTTTCGCTCGCCTCCTCCATTGTCTCTACCAACTCCGCCGGTTTAACCTTCAGCTCCTTCTCCCCAGAAGTTCTTACTAGCTCTTTTGTTGAGGTCTCTCCCTTTCCATTTCACTACTCGTCCTTGTTCTGCTCCTCCAATGCTTTCTCCCTCCTTGTTGGGTCCTTCTCCTGATCTTCTCTTGCCTCCTCCTGCTCCACGATACAACCTTCGTGATTGTGCTTCTTTGGCATGCCAACCTCCATCTCGCCTTGGTTTTTGTACTCCTGATCCTGTTAGGCAGTCTCATCCTCTTGTTCGAGTTGATCCTCCTGCTTAGGCCGCCTCTTGTCCAGAGTGGTAATTTGCCATGGCAGAGGAGCTTGATACTCTTTAGCGGACTGGTACTTGGGATGTTATTCCCCTTGCTACTTGAGATAGTCCTATCACATGCAAGTGGGTCTATAAGATCAAGACCCATTTTGATGGTTCTATTGATCGGCATTGGTTATTCTCCTCACAGGAGACAAGTGTTTGCCTGGACGTACATCAGTCGACATGTGGTGTTCAATGAACAAGTTTTTCTCTCCCTTTGCTAAATTATCTTCTCCTGTCTCTCCTATTACCAGCTCCATTTCTTCAACCTCATCCCCTCTCCATACTACTACTGAATTAGGCTTCCCTTTGGGAGGCCTGCACGACGGGCTATTAGCTCAGTGGTAGAGTGCACCCCTGATAATTGTGTCATTGTGCCTGGGTTGTGAGGGCTTTCAGCCACATGGATAGTTCAATGTGCTCATCAACGCCTAACCCGAAGATGTGGATCATCCAAGGTAGCATGGCGTACTCCTCCTGTTTGAATCGGAGTTTGAAACCAAACAAACTTCTCCTCAGGAGGATAGATGGGATGATTCAAGTGAGAACCCATGTAGATCTAACTTTCTATTCACTCGTGGGATCTGGGTTCAGGAGCTCCTTCAACACCCAGGCATTGACGTCGGAGTGTAGTCAGCTCAACATGAAATCAAGCATGGTGTGATAGTATACTTCACAAAGTTCCTCTCCATTTTTCAGAGTAATATCGCGTCCATCTCAGCCCAAAAATCTAGGGCTTTGTGATTATGAACTAGATTATCCGCGGAAAAGCTGGATGTGGGATGTGTACTGAGGTCTTTACAGATCTTTGCAAAAGTCTAGTATTTCCCTGTTACTTTCTCATGTCTGTAGTTTGTGCCGCAGGTGTTGAACGATCTACTCTACGCGGTGTGGGCTTATAGGGCTAGGGCCTATAAACCTTTTCGTTCATTCATCAAGGGGTCGGTCACTTTTCCGGCCCTAACGGTCACTCTCAAACTCACTACTTGAGTGACGAAAGTCACTTAGCTTCTTTAATAGGGCTTGCCAAAGAACCCCTCTAGGGCCCCATTCGATAATGGCATTGTAGATCTAGTGGAGTGAGTTATTGTGTGGTGTTCAGTCTATCGAAGATCAAGGTAGTTTCTTTTTGAAAAGCGGTTTTTTTGTAGGAGTACGTCGGTGACTGTGATGAGGCTTTTGCTCTTGTTGCTCATATGAGCACTGTTCGCACTCTTGTTGCCGTTACCCCTATTCGCCAGTGGACCATCTCTCAGCTTGAAGTTAAGAATGCCTTTCTTAATGGTGAGTCGTGTGATGTCTATATGCAATCACCTCCTGGGTATTATGTTCCCAACACTCATGTTTGTCGCCTTTGTCGTTCATTCTATGGGCTCAAGCAAGCCTCTTCTGCTGGTTTGAGTGTTTAACTTCTGTTGTCATTGTTGATGGCTTCTCCACTAATGACCATATCCTACTCTCTTTGTCACACTTCCTCTCGTAGTCGGAGGCATCTTCTCTATGTGGATGACATGCTCATCACTGGAGATGACCCTCAGTATATTGACTTTGTGAAGAGGTGTCTCAATAAGCAATTTTAGATGTCTGATCTGGGCCCCTTAGCTACTTCCTTGGGATTGAGGTCACATCCACTCATGATGGCTACTACCTCTCCTAGCAGAAGTACATCCGGGATCTTCTTGATCATGCTTGTCTCACTGACCAGCGCACGGTGGACACTCCTATAGAGCTCCACCTTTTGCTTCGGCCTACTGACGTTACTTCTCCTTAGGATCCCACTTAATATCGTCATTGTTGGAAGTTTGGTTTATCTTGCCACTACTCGACCTGACGTTTCTCATGCCATTCATATTCTGAGTCAGTTCGTTGTTGCTCCCACTCAGATCCACTACACACCTCCTTTAGATTGTGCGATATCTTTGTGGAACCATCACTCGACGTCTCTTATTCCCTCGCTCCAGCCCCTTGGAGCTTCAGGCGTGTTCTGATGTGACCCGAGCTAGTGATCCTTTTGATCATGGGCCTCTTTTTGCCTTTTGTGTCTTCCTTGATTACCAAGAAGACTATGAATCATACTGCCGTTTCCCGTTCGAGTGCTGAGGTAGAGTTGAGGGCTGTTGCGTCTGTGACAGTTGAGGTCACCTGGCTACAGTGGTTTCTTGAGGACCTTGGTGTTGCAGTGCCTGCACCTACTCAATTATTGTCTGACAGCACTGGTGCGATTAGCATTACTCGAGATTTTGTGAAGCATGAGCTCACCAAGCATATTGACGTTGATGCTTCTTACATGCGGTTGCAGGTTGTTACACTTTAGTATGCCCCTTCTAAGCTTTAGCTAGCTGACTTCTTCACGAAGGCGCAGACTAGGGCACAACATAGCTTCTCTCTCTCCAAACTCAGTATTGTTGGCCCATCCGGGTTAGGAATGTAGGGTGTGTTTTTTTTGCTTATTTGCCATGCTTTGTACATGACCATATCTTGGCCAATTGGCCCATGTAATAGAATCAAGTGTTCATTCCAACAGTTTACATGCGACAATACAATTGAAAAATGTAAGAATAGGGCTGAGTCGTTGAAAGAGACTCGATTTTACAACTAATCTAATAGATGAAATGTTTGGGTGATTGATCCTTGCCTTTAAAACTTGCCTTTAATATTTTTACAACTACTGTAATAGATGAAATGGTTGATGAATAGCAGAGTATGGCATGTTTCACCCACTTTTCATATTATCTTTTTCTTGCCACGGAGGTTCTTAACTGGACAAAATACACATCAATTGGAGATATATCTAGGTCTCTTGGGCTGCACCCTAGCTTCATAGCACACATCAATTGGTTATCTGGTGTTTGTCCTAATTCTTATTGACTGAAAGCACTTGAGTTTTACTTTTGTTCATTTAAGTTTGAAATCTCAGCTAAATGTGAACCTTTGGCCTTCAGGGATGAAACAGAACGCCTAATGGAGATCATGCGTTCAAGGACTCCAGATCTTTGTGACGAAGATCAAAGAGCTCCAATGTCTTCTGCAAAAGGTTTTGGTGCCACACCATTTTCAGAGAAATTGTCAACCCCTGCAAAACCAGTTGATCCTCGATCATCCTTGGGGACTGATATCTTTGCACCGTCAAATGTAAGAAAATCATATCTCTGCAATATTAACTCCTGATTATTCGTCTGTACAAATGATGTTCTTGAACACCTGTCAAAGATATTGTCCTTGCTATTTGTGTAGGATGTGAATTCTGGCTATATGCTTTTGAAACTCAGTTATGTCCGTAAGTGTATAATAGTTTCTTGAGTTATGCTGCAATTGTGAAAATTATTGCAATTAATCTGCAACTGCAGCAATTTTATCACCTTTTTTTTTGTGTAATAACAGATTGCTATAGTGCGTAGGAGAAAAATTTATGCACAATGTTTAAGAAACACCAAATTATTCCTTCCTTCCATGCCTGATTTGGTGTTGATCTGATCTCATGCTTTTCATTGGCATGCTAGGTGCATGAAGTTGGTTCTTCACCAATTGAGCTTGCAAAAGCTTATATGGAAGCACAGACCTCAGCATCTGTACATGAGTTTCAAAGAAGAAAATTCAGAGCTTTGAGTCATGGAGTTGAGGTTGAAAATTCATCGTCAAAATTTTCCCCTAAAGTAGCTACGGACTCTCCTATATGCTGGCCAGGTTCGGTTGCCCGAGATTATCCAAATTATCTTACACCACAAAGTAATAAAGGAAGGACTCTGCCTCCAACTTCCTCTCGGACACCTTATACTGGCTCAGTTTTCCCAAGATCTATCAAGGTCTAAGTCAGCACTCGAATGATTGTACTTGATTTTTATGTGAGCTCTGGCATGCGTCTCATTTGTCATCAACTGTGCCTATCACTAAGTACATGCATTGAAATTTCAACTTCGAGTGCTATGAATTTTACTGTTTATTTTGTCTCTGACTACAGCACACAGGACACCGTGATACCTACAATAACTCATCTGGATGGACACAAGTCTCAGCTCCTTTTCCTGTTGGAAGTAAGGTATTGTAAATGAGGTTCATGGTTTTTCACTGCCACCATGATATATCACTTTCTCTTTTGCTTCGAGTGTTTGCTTTGAGGAATAGCCTCATCTAGGATGGATTGGTCCATCATAAGGTCATCCTACGTTTTTTTGTAGCATGACATTATTTCTCATCTTCAATTGACGTAGGGCCATAGTGATGGACCAACTCATTCCATTCTCAAACTAAACAAGAAGGTTAGGATCGGATTATCCTAGATCAATCCACTCCTCAAACCAAAAATCCCAAATGTCGAGTAACCTAAGCAGATTGAAGCCCAGATAACTGCATTTCATGTTGAAAATGTTGTGAGGATTTTTTTTGAGACAGGTGGTTCACCACCCAGCCACCTCTGGGGATCAAACCTGGTTGGTGGCTTCCCAGGCCAACCTTCCACCACATAAAACTCATCCTGGTGGTTATTCACGTCTATCCTTCTATAGAATTTAGTGACACTATCTTTCCTTTGAAAGGTTGAAACTTGAGTAGATTTCGATGTGACACATTCCTGTAGTTCATGCACTGCATCCTCAAAAACTTTGAACTGTGGTTCACAACTGAAAGTGAGTTACAACATTGTTTACTATGCTTAGAACTTAAAATTGGTCTCAACACATCCATTTTGATTTTGTTACAACTTATAATTGGTGTATACACATCTGATGTATACGCATCTGCTTCTCCTATTCTCATCTCCCTGTTCAAAATGTAGGCAATACTAGAGGATAAAATGGCATCAACTGGTGGTGTTCTTGGAGTGCAACCATCAACCTCTTCCAAAGGAGCACATATAGATACTGTTGGTGCTACTACTTCCTTCTTTCCAAGACATGGTTCTGCTTCTACGAAGAATCTTACATTCAACCTGCAAGGAATTCATGGCAAAGGCACCATAGAAAGTGGCTCAACTCTTGGACATGTTTCAGTTGTAGACAATATGTCCAAGTATGCTGCTGTATCTGTTCATCCCAAGTCAAGTGATACTGCTCACAAAATACTCAATCATCTTGAGAGAACTATTCCTTCCCCTACAGCAAAACCACTAGAGCTAAGACAGACTTCAGCAAAGAGAATTACTCCTTTTGTCACAAACAAGCAGTATAAAGTGCCTGATTCCGTTACTGGTTATGGTCATATGCAGAGCAGCATGAATGCCAGCGGCAGTGCTCACCAGGAGATTTCAGATGCGAAGAAGGTATGCTTCTCTTTGCTTTTTCTAACATAATCTGCTGCAATTGCTATTTGCTTAATGTATCTATTGATTTTGCAATGGGAGATTCCTAGTTATCTGTCACCAATTGTTACTCTGTATTTAGTTGAACACGAAGTATAGTAGTTATATGAAATATACTGAATTACTGAGAGAATAGTGGGTAGTCCATTGCCAAACAGTGTTCCCTTGCGATATTTTCCTCTGAACACTTATTTATGTTCGTTCTGTATTGCTATTATTTGTTAGTCGTTAAGTATTGACTGGATTTTATAGCCTTTGGCATATGCTTGGTGGCATCAAATTATGGACGATTATTTAATCAGTTGGCTGTGTTAACTTTTGTTTAGGTTCAGGCACCTCCAAGCAGCTCAAATGCTGAGGATTTCAGTCCAAAGATGCAGAACAGCGGATCCAACTCAGAAGTCACTGAAAGGCCCGGTTCTCAGCATCCTTTGAAATCTGATCTGACATCCACATTAGTCGCTGAGGTCTTGGACAAAAGCAAAAGCAACGGTTTCGCCTTCACATTTCCTGTTACTACAACCTCCAATTCTCTCCCTGAACCGCCACCTACGCCTACTTTGGCTTCACCACCAGCAAGGAGCCTGCCAACCGACATTGAAGATATTCCCAAGTTTACCTTCGGCTCATCAAGTTCTACCAACAACCTCGTTTTCTCCTTCGACTCAGCAGGCAGCTCTGTCAGTGCAGATGAAACGGTCCCAACCTTCAAATTTGGGTCCGATAAGAAGCGCGAACTGTCTTTCAATATGTCTGGCAAAGATGCAGTTTGTTTTTGAGACATGCCATCTATGCCATTTGAAACCGGTCGTGCTTGCTATATTGGACAGCACTATATTGGATATATACACCAAAACATCGCTCTCGTTTAGCAGTATGTTTTATTTTTCTAATCGTTTTCGTATCCTACGTGCTGCTGAGTCCTGTCCCATTAGCAGGATCTTTCCGCTGTGGTTTTCAGCCGTGCCTGCGAGTCCTTAGGCATCGGCCAAGTTGGTCTCTATAAAACCTCAGAAAGCCAAACCTTTTTGGTCCAAGGTATGTATATAATCTGTTGAAAAATCTTTGCTTTTTATACTCGAAGCCTATCCTGCGCAATTTGACGTATGCCTGCGCGATCATCTTTGAAAACCAAAAGAAACAACGAGGATGGTCTGAACGCTAGACAGGAGTACAGTCTGAGTCATGAAAGTGACCGGCTGCTGCTGAAAGAAATTGCCTGATTGCCTGCGTCTCTATGGGGCCAAACAATAGCTGGATTGATGCTGCCTTCGAGCTAAGCGTGGGGAAATGCCACCACAGAATGGTGTAGGTACACATCGCCAGTATGTTATCTAGTATGATTGCACTGCCACGTGAAAAAGGTTAGCTTGACACGAGCCCAGCGAGGTGATCCAAGTGGCCTTGCTGGTCGCCGGCGATGGCCGTCAGAGAAGTGGGGATGGCGGAGAGAGAGAGAGAGAGAGAGAGAGAGAGGACGGCGTCGCCGTCGTGCCAGTGGCGTTGTTTGTGTTTGAGACCTGAAGAATGTGGAATCTTGTCCGTTGCACTATTGTTATCCCTGGTATGCAGGCTGCCGGTATGGTTGAAGCATCAAATCATCCGATTCATGGGGGAATGCATGGTTTGATGCTAAGTGCCAACGACTCGCTCGTTGCAAGTTGGCCAAAGCTAGTGATGCAAAGTGATTAAATTGATATTATTTTGAGCAGTACTAAGAGCATCTCCAAGAGGGGCCTTAAATATGGTCCTAACTTGAATTATAGGGCTTTTGGAGAAAAGATTAACTCCAGCAAGAACTCTAAATTGTTAAAATTTAGCAAATTGTTTTAGGGCCCTTAGGAGAGTAGCTATATTTAGCAACTCTGTGGTTGAGCCCTATCTTTGTTGGGTTTTAGGGCCTACTTGCTGGAGTGGATATTTCGTTGGAGCCCTAAATCTAATTCGTTAGAGTCCTAAATTAAAATTTAAGGCTCATTTTTAGGGCTCTCTCTTGGAGATGCTCTAAAGGCCGACGTAGGGATTTTTTAGAAAGCAATACAACAACTACTCTCTTTAAAGCGGAATAATTAGGATCCCTCCGACGGCGTCCATGCCATCTTCTTCGCTCAAGAACCCTCCAAGTAATCCGAAATTAAGTAGAGGCTCTTCTGCTCGCTCTTTTTGCCACTAGCAGTTTACTCCAGTTTGCAAGAATTGTCGATTGATGCACACCCTAATATGCATTAATACTATAGCTAGCAGCAATACATAGCTGTTCATTAAGCCCTCCCCTCAATACACAATTGCCAATTTACCACTAGCAGTTTACTCCAGTTTGCATGCATAAGCTAATACCCAATTCAGCTGAAGTGCATATCCTCTCACGTGACAACCCATACGCTTTCGAGTTTCAGAAGGCGGAGCCGAAGAAGTCGTGCCCGAAACCCTGCAGATCGACCCCGGGAAACCCCGGCGGCAGCCCGCCACCGAACGCGCCGAGGTCGAACCCACCACCGGCGACCACCTGGGTCGGCCGGCTCCTGCGCCCAGCGAGCAGCGCGTCGCGTAGCAGCTGGTCCGCGCGCGCCGCCACGGCGGCCTGCACGTTCGCTAGCGCTTCCCCGAACGCCACCAGGTCCTCCTGTCCCATGCCACCCACTTCCGCCTCGACCCACGCCGCCGCAGGGCTCCCCGCCGCGCGTTCCTTCACCATCGCCTCCTCCGCACGCTCCCGCCGCGCCTTCTCCGCGTCCAGCAGCGCCCGCAGCTCGCCGTACTGTCGGTTCAACTCCCCGACGGCCCTGGTGTCGGTGACGCTTGCGAGGCCCGCCCCAGCCCCGGGGGAGGAGGACGACGACGAGGCGAGGAAGCGGTCGAGAAGGGACTCGACGGAGGGGTGGCCGAACGAGAAGGCCTTGCCGGCGGGGGAGAAGACAACAGCGGCGACCTCGGCGCCGCAGAGTATGGAGAGCTCGCTGGCCTTCTTGAAGAGGCCGGCGCGGCGCTTGGAGAAGCACACCTGCCGCGCCTCCTCGTTCTCGATGCGCCGGATCTCGATCTTCTGCCGCCCCATGCTCGGCCTCCGCCGCGCCATTGCCAATGCCACCTACCTAGCTATGTACGTTCGTCGCAGATGTGCTACCAATGCTGGATCGACGGATGTGTGCTCCTTTCGCCCTGGATCATATAGCTATGTATCCCCTTGTTTATATAGGCGAGACGTACGAGATGAGATGATCGAATGCGTATGTATTGTCACGCGAGAGGATATACACTTAGCTGAATTGGGTATTAGCTAATGCATGCAAACTGGAGTAAATTGCTAGTGGTAAATTGGCAATTGTGTATTAAGGGGAGGGCTTAATGAGCAGCTATCTATTGCTGCTAGCTATAGTACTATTACTGCATATTAGGGTGTGCATTAATCGATAATTCATGGCTTCCTTCTTTTTTGGAGGTGCTCATCAGCTCGATGCATTCATGCTGGCGGGCCTGTTGGATTACTGGGCACTGCTAGCTGTTCTCATGTGTGTCTTTAGCTAAGCATTCATGCCTTCCGTTTCTTTGAGCAAGTTTATTAATTTGTTTGTACAAGGAGCAATGCAACCTTCTACAAGACTCCAAATATTGCAAGAACAAAGATATTTTCTAGGGAATGCACGAGGGAGGGAGAGAGAGAGAGAGAGAGAGATATCGATCGATATACAGCTCAATTGGGGAGTAAATTGCTAATGGTAACAGTGCATTGAGGGAGGAGCCAAGCACTGCTTGATATATTGGTGGACGGTTGTTGAACGCCTCTCCCGCCTGTTCGAACTAGGGCTGTAAAAAAAGCTCGAGGCTCGCAAACTATTCGAGCTTAACTCGAGCTCGAATCGAGCCTGATCTCAAGCTCGCGAGCCTAGTCGAGCCCGGATCGAGCCTAATCTCAAGCTTGGGTGTTATGAACTTGTGAATTATGACTGGGTTATGTGCTTTTTAAGTTATACAAATGCTCTCTCTTGATGAAAATTGTTGCATGCAAATGTTCACTAAATTGGTGCATTGCATGTCTACTACCGGATGTTTTGATTTGTTGCTTTTGTATGTGCCTTCTAAGTGTCGGTGTTTCGAGCACCGGCCAATGAATTTGTATAGGTAAGAGGGGGGTGCACGCTCCCTCTCCTCGACGGCTTACTCGGGTGAGCACAAGATGTATACTGGTTCGGGCTGAACGTCCCTACTCCAGTTCGTGTGGGTTTGATTGTATTGATTCTGGTTGTCCGTCGCCTTACATGCTCGCTCCTCCCTTTATATAGGCGAGGAGGAGGTTACATTGTTAGCTTAAAAAAGAGAAAAAGATCGTGCTCTTAGTCGCCCGCAAGTGGCGGCCGATGGGATCGGCCGGGCTCCTTGCCTCGCTGGCCGGTCGGCGTAGTTGCCGCGCCGCTTGTAGTAAATGCGAGTTGGGGACTTGTGCCGCTGCGTCATCATTACGGCCGACATTTAATGCGCTCGATACGCAATAAATCTGCCGCTTCTTCAGGGATTTCACGACTTGGTCATGGCTACGGCTTTTCCTCGGCGGTAGTGGCTTTGGGCCCCGATCGGCCTGGTTCGCCCACGCGCTTTTCGGGCGGGGTACCCATGGCCTGGTACTCGCCAAGAGCCCCGAGCCCCGTGCGGTCGGAGAGGTGCCCGGGGTCTTGTTTCCGTGCCGTGATGCCGTGGTTCGCTTGGCCTCGATCGAGTCTCCGATCGGGCTGGCGAGCGCACCGGCTGGTGTAGTTTTGAGCCCCCGAGCCGTGGTCGGAGAGCAGCCTGGGGTTTCGTCTTGCTTGGTCGTTGCTTTGCGGTATCGGGAGGTCCGATCGCGGTATATATCTGTGCCGGCGCCTTCGTTCTTTGTGTCAAGGGTGGTCGCCGGGAACAGATGGTAAGCGGCCGTGGCATCGGGCGCCGGCGGTGGTCGCCGCCGCACCGCCGGGCGCGCAATGGCCGGGTCGTCGGCGCCATGGTCGTGCCGGGCGCTGGCCGGTCAATGCCCTGGCGAACACATGGCGCCGGTCGCGGCCGCCAGCGCTGATGGGCTGATCGCTGGCGAGCACGTGGCGCCGGTCGAGCCGCCGGCGCGCTGGCTGGTCGCCGGGCGCCATGGTCGCGCCGGGCGCCGGCCGGCCGGTCGCTTCGGCGAACACATGGCGCCGGTCGTGCCTTGGTAGCGATGGGCTGATCGCTGGCGAGCACGTGGCGCCGGTCGAGCCGCCGGTAGCGCTGGCTGGTCGCCCTGGCGGACACGTGGCGCCCGGGTCGTACCTTCGGGTGCGTAGTGGGCTGGTCGTCGGGGCGCCATGGTCGTGCCGCCGGGCGCTCGGCTGGCTGGTCGCCCCGGCGAACACATGGCGCCCGGGTCGTGCCTTTGGCGCGTGATGGGCTGATCGCCACTGGCGAGCACGTGGCGCCCGTGTTGGGTCCCATTTTACGCCCGTCACGCGGTGGGGACCAGGAGGGTGAAACGCGCTTGCCTTCGTTGGCTCGAGCGCCGCTCGTGGGGCTACAAGCGAGTGATCCGGTGGAACTCGAGGCCCTCGCGAGGGGTCCCCTAGCGGACAATCCTGGCGCGGCGTCCGACCCACTGGGGCGATCCATAAAGAATCTTTCCTTACTCGATCCCGTATCGGACCTTGGATCGCTCACGATCCAAGGTGTACTGGCCGCCACCCGGCCGACGGTTCTGCGGAGAGCGTGAGGTGTGATCCCTGACGTGAGTTAAGGCGATTGGGTCGTCCGCCGACCCAACTAGGGGCCATTGGGCTCGCCTTGTCCTCACCTCTTGCCCATTTTCTTTGTGGTGGATATCATCGCCGTCTCTTGCCTTAGGGACCACAGTGGTCGGGCATAGGTCGGTGTGTATCACAAAAGTTAGAGAGTTGGGAAATCGAGAGAACGCTCAACCGTGGGAGGTCGTTCTCGACCGATCGTGGGTCGACTCCGCTTTGGGCACTTCCTTTCTTCGTCAAGCACTACCAGAATCAGAGCCGCCGGGCGAGGCCGTAGTACTTTTTGGTCGAAAGTTAGGCCGTCTTGGGAGGACCCGACGATTGGTTGAGTCAACCCGACCCGCGGGACTCTGGTAGCCCCCGAGTGGGGCGGGCGGTTTGTTTGTTACCGCGCGCGCCACTTGAAGGAGTAATATCGAGTGTGTAAGAAGAAGGTATTCACTTATCTTTCTTTATGACTGGCGAGGTTTTTGTTCAACGCGGGGAATTGGCGGTGCTTCGGTTCCCGCGTCGCTTGCTTTGGCGCCGGCTTCACGCCATCGGCTTCGAAAGGTGCGGTCATCATGAATCTTGGCGGGTATCCGTGGCGTCGCTTCGTTGGCCGGATCGCCTATAAATAGGCGGAGGGTGGGCGCTGGACTTCATTCAAAGAACGTTGAGACGAGCCGTCGACTTGCTTTATGGTCGCCTCGCTCTCTCATTCCCGTTCCTAAGGATGAGAACCCACCGATCGATGAGATCGATCGGGACTCCTTCAACGAGGCGGAGGATGAGGAGGAGTTGGGGCGACGAGGCTGGCCGTCTTATAGTGGCGGCCAGTCGGACGACGGGGTTGATCGAGGCGCTGGAGGCGGGAGGCGGAGGAGGAGGAGCGAGCGGGCGCGACAAGCCGCGGTCGTCGGTGAGGGAACCGCCGCCATGAGCGCCGAGCAATTGGGGAGCGGGCGCCGTCCTCCCCGCGCTCCTTCTCCTTCCGGAGCCTGAGTCGATCGCGACATCTAGGCTTGGCTGACCGTGCTGCCGATCGCCCCGATCGTGCTGCCGTACTCTTCTCCGACGGCGGTCCCCCCTGTGTCGGACTTCAAGCTCCCCCGGGGACCATAGAGGTCACACAGGGGGGGCGCAGGGGCTGCCGCTTCTTGAAGGTGCGTCCGGGCGGATCGGGGCTCTCCTGCTGCGGGTTTCGGCGACCCGGCTATTTTTTTGTGCGTCGCGGCAAAAATTGAGCGGGAAGCCGAAGCTGTGCTTTGAGAGGGACGACAAGTCCGGAGATCAACTGTCGGCGGGGAAGACCCTTAAACGAGAAAAAGCTTTCTTGGTTTTAGACTTTCTTGTTTCTAAAGAATGTAAATGCCGTTGAATTGGAAGAAAACAAAGGTGTTCGGGTTTTACATGTATTTTTCGCTATTTTTCGGTTTGTTGCCGGTAAGACATGCCGGGGTCATGGTTCTTGGGTCTGCGGGGACCAACCGACCAGTGATCGACATGTTCCAGCGTTTTCCGAAAAAAGTAGGAAAAACAGGTTTTAGCGCGAGCGTTAGTTCCCCCGGGCAACCGTATACCATCCTGTTCTGTCTCTTTTTTCCTTAGCGAGATACCACTTCGCAACCGTAGCCGCTGGGGCGTAGGCCGTGGTACTCGGGTCGGAAAAAAAAAGTAGACCGAACGATCGGGTGAATGACAGCGGTTGAACGGGATGTCGACCCGAGTGGAAAAAATGCTACGCGTAGGCCCGGTAAAAAAGGTGAACATGGTAATGAACGAGGTAGAAAAAAGGGCTAAGGGTAGAATCGCCTTAGCTTTTCGATGTTCCAGGCGTTTGACAAGATATTGCCGTCGGGATCCTTGAGCCGGTAAGTGCCAGGTCGAAGGACCTCTACTACAATGAAGGGGCCCTCCCAAGGAGGGGAGAGCTTGTGCTTGCCTTTGTTGGGTGGACTGGCGCAGAACTGTGTCGTCTGTGTTGAACGCCGCCCTCTAACCTTGCGGTCGTGGGTAGCGCCGCAGTTGTCTGGCCGGTATTTGGTCGAGCGAACGACGGCGACATCTCGCGCTTCATCGAGCGGTCGGCAGATCTTCTTTGGGACTCGAGCCCCGGGTCTCGTGAAGGCTCGAACCTGGGGGGCGCCGTAGTCCAAGTCGGTCGGTAAGATGGCTTCTGCTCCGAATGCCAGGAAAAACGGCGTGAACCCGGTCGACCGGGTCGGGGTGGTCCGTAAGCTCCAAAGCACGGGAGGTACCTCGGCTGCCCAACGTCCCGCGTACCTCTTCAGTCGATCGAAGATTCGCGGCTTGAGCCCTTGGAGGATCATGCCGTTCGCGCTCGACTTGGCCGTTGCTCGTGGGTGGGCGACGGCCGCCCAATCCACGCGGATCTCGAAGTCGCCGCAGAGCTCGAGAAACTCCTTTCCGTGAACTGCGTTCCGTTGTCGGTGATGATGGAGTTCGGGACTCCAAACTCAGAGACGATGTTGCGGATGAAGTCCACGCTCGCGCCAAGTGATTGTTGTGATCGGGCTTGGCTTCTATCCACTTGATGAACTTGTCTATCGCAACCAACGGTGGGTGAAGCCCCCGGGCGCTTTCTTGAAGGGCCCGACCAGATCGAGTCCCCAAACGGCGAAGGGCCAGGTGATAGGGATCGTTTGGAGGGCTTGCGCCGGGAGGTGAGTTTGCCGAGCGAAGAATTGGCACCCTTCGCACGTCCGGATGATTTGCTCGGAGTCGGCCACGGCGGTCGGCCAGTAGAAACCCTGTCGGAAGGCTTTCTGACCAGGCTCCGTGACCAGCGTGGTGTCCGCAAACCCCGCCGTGGATGTCGCGGAGTAGCTCTCTTCCTTGGCCTACCGGGACACATTTACGGAGGATCCGGAGGGGCTCCTTCTGTAGAGGTCGTTGCCGATCAGTATGAAGGATTTTGCCCGACGAGCGAGGCGGCGGGCCTCGGTTGGGTCGTCGGGGAGGGAACCGTCAGTCAGCCGATCGATGAAGGGATTCCTCCAATCGGTGCTGGTCATCAGACGTTGCAACCCGGCTTGACCAGCTCAGCCTTTGTCGGTCGCTTGGCCGATCGTCCGGCGATCGGTCCGGATGGATGCTTGGTGTAGGTCGAGGGCGAAAATTCCCGGCGGATGGCCCTCACGGAGGCGAGACTAGCCAGGTGATCGGCCTCTCCGTTGTTCCGTCTGTAGCTATGATGGAGCTCAAATCCTTTGAACTTCTGCTCCGGTTATGCGTACCTCTCGACGAGGGTCGCCATCCGATCGTCGCGAGGTTCTCGCAGCCTTCATGACTTGATCGACGACCAGTTTTGAGTCGCCATGCACGCATAACCGCAGAGCTCGAGGTCGGCGGCGATGCGGAGACCAGTAACGAGGGCCTCATACTCGGCGACGTTGTTGGTTGCGTCGAAAAGTAGCCGGATGACGTACTGAAGCTTGTTCCCGAGTGGTGAAAGAATGACGACCCGGCCGGCTCCGTTTTGGTGAAGGACCCGTCGAAGTACATCGCCCAAGACTCGGGGTCTTCGAGCGGAGGTGGGGCCTGGCTTCGTCCACTCGGCGGCAAGTCGGCTAGAACTTGAGATTTTATGGCAGTTCGAGGGACATAGGATACGTCATGCCCATTGAGCTCGAGTGCCCACTTGGCAATTCTTCCGGAGGCGTCGCGGTTATGGACGACCTCGCCGAGTGGTAGGGAGGTTACCACGGAAACGCGTGGTCTTTGGTTGAAGTAATGTACCGCCTTTCTTTTCGTGATCGAAGCTGCGTAGAGCATCTTACGAATCTGCGGTACCGTGCCTTGGACTCGGAGAGTACTTCGCTAATGAAGTAGACCGCCGGCTGGATCTTAAGGACCCGCCCTTCTTACGCTCGCTCGCGACAAGTGCCGTCCGACGACCTGGGTCGTGGCGGCAATGTAGAGTAGCAGAGGCTCTTCTGGCGCCGGGCGACCAAAGACCTGGAGGGTGGTCAGAAAACCTTTAAGCGCGTCGGCGCCCCGAGCCTCCTTCGTCCGGTGAAGTGGTCGGATTTCCTCGAGAGTTTGTATAGAGGCAAGCGCGTTCGCCGAGGCGGGGCGTGAAGCGACTCAGGCCGCTAGGCATCCCGTCACCTTTGGGCCCCTTTGAGGTTCTTGATCGGCCCCATCCTTAAGATCGCGGAGATCTTGTCTCGGTACCGGCTTCGATGTCGCGCCGGAGATGATGAAGCCGAGTAGCTTCTTGGGTACCAAAACGCATTTCTGGGGTTGAGCTTGATGCGGAACCGTCGAAGGTTCGCGAAAGTCTCCTCCAGATCGGCGATGATGTCGCTGGTCTTCCTGGTCTTGACAACGATGTCGCCGACGACGCCGACGTTGCGGCCCGATCTGGTCGGAAAGGCGGTCTGCATACATCTACGGTATGTAGCCCCGCGTTTCAGGCCAAACGGCATTGTCACGTAGCGTAACGAACCGCACGGAGTGATGAAGGAAGTCGCGAGTGGTCGCCTTCTTTCATCGCGATCTGGTGGTACCCTGAGTAGGCATCCGTAGAAAGGACAGGATTCGCACCTGCGGTGGAATCTACCATTTGGTCGATGCGGGGCGAGGGAATGGATCTTTCGGACATGCCTTGTTTAGGCTTGTGTAGTCGACACACATTCTCCATTTCCCAGTCTTCTTTTTTACAAGCACAGGGTTTGCTAACCACTCGGGGTGGCGAACTTCTTTGATGAACCCTGCGGCCAAGAGCTTGGCTATTTCCTCTCCTATGGCCACGCGCTTTCCTTCGTCGAAGCGGCGCAGACGCTGGGCGATTGGTCTAGACCAGTGCCGGATGTTCAGGAGTGCTCGGCGACTTCCTCGGGATCCCGGCATGTCGGAGGGCTTCCATGCGAAGGCGTCGGTTGGCGCGGAGGAAGTCGACGAGCGCGCTTTCCTATTTGGCAGGAAGCGTGGTCCCGATCCGAGCGGTTTTGGTCGGGTCCTCTGGGTCGACCTCGATCGTCTTTGTGTCCTCGGCGGACTTGAAGGAGCCCGGTCCGGACTTGCTAGAGTCGGGAGCGGACTCGGAATTTCTTGCTCGGAGGCCGGCGAGCTCGGTGGATGCGACGACCGCCGAGGCCAACTCGCAACTGTCTTTCTCGCAGCTGTAGGCGAGCTGGAAAGACGCGATTCTGATGATCACCCCATGCGGCCGGGCATCTTCACCAGATAGGTGTAGTTGGGGATCGCCATGAACTTCGCGTAGCATGGTCTCCCTAGGATGGCGTGGTAGGAGCCGGAAAATCCACGACCTCGAAGGAGGGTCTCTGCGGAAGTTAACCGGGCTCCCGAACGTGACGGGCAGGTCGACCGCCGAAGCGCGGGCCTGGCCGCCAGGAACGACGCCGTGAAAGGGTGCTCGCTTGGTCGAAGGCTCGAGCGGGGATCCCTATGGCGTCGAGGGTCTCAACGTAAAGGATGTTGAGATCGCCGCCGCCGTCCATGAGCACCTTAGTCAGCGCTTTGTTCCCACGATGGGGTCAATGACGAGCGGGTACCTCCTGGTTGCGGGGACGTGGTCGGGGTGGTCGGCCGGTCAAAGGTGATCGGGGACTCACCACCGAAGGTATTTAGGTACTACCGGGCTTGCCGCGAACACCTCTCGGTAGGCGAGCTTGAGCCGCCTCCGGTCGGCGTAGCTTGCCGGTCCGCCGAAGATCATGAGGCAACCGTCGGTCTCGGGAAGCCGACATCCGCCTCTCGATCTCGGTGGTCGGGCGCCGAAGTCTTGCCTCTTTCCTTTGCCCCGTGGCGTCGTGGGGTTCCGGAAGAAAACGCTCAGACTTCGCCTCCGATACTTGTGCTCGACGGGGTATCCGTGGTTCGGACACGTACTCTCCATCGGCTTCGAAGTGGTCGGGGGTTGCCGGCCTTGCGGCTTTCCCGATCGGTCGGTGGCGCAACCAGGCGGTCCTCGCGGACTGTTTGCCGTGGCGCCGCTTGTCGGGCGGTCGGAGGAGGCTGGGCTCGGTGCCGATCCTCGCCCGACTTCCCTTTGTCGAAGATGACATCTACGGCCTCCTCGCCGAGGCGTGGTTGGTGGCAATGTCCAGGAGTTCTTTGGTGGTCTGGGCTTCGCGACACCCCAATTTATGGACCAGGGTCTTGGAAGTGGTGCCGTAGATGAATGCCCCCACGACATCGGTCGCGGATGTCGTGGAGCTCGTTACCTTGTTGGGAAAAACGTCGGATGTAGTCCGGAGGCTCTCCTGGCCGCCGCTTGCAGCCTTTCAGTCCTGTGAATTCCCTGGTCGCTTGTAGGTGCCCTGGAAGTTGCCAACGAAGTGGTGCTTGAGGTCGGCCCGATCCGGATGATGTTGGCGGGCAGATATTCGAGCCATGCCCGGCCGAGTCCGCCAAGTAGATGGGGAGGTATTGGATGACAAAAGGTCGTCCGTCGCTCCCCACGCCCGGCATGCGAGCCGGTAATCTTCGACCATACATCGGGGTTTGTAGCCCCTGCGTGCCAGCTATGTTGACCGGCGCCGGAATCGGCAGGAACTTCGCGGCTGCGAATCCTGGCAGAATGCCCGTGGCCGGGGCCATCGGGGCTCGGCCGCGTCACGCCGGAATTATTGTCGGCGACGTCTGACCGGGTCGGGTCGTTCCTCGTTCTTCGCGTTTGGAGGGTGGTGCGGCGTCGCGTTCGTCCCCAAACGTTGGTGCACCGGTGCGCGATGCCTGGGGTTGCCGGAAGGTGACGCTGCCCTTGTTTCGCTTCCGACGGCCTCGGATGGCGTCGCGGCGCTGGCCATCCGAAGAGGCGTCCGAACGCTGCGATCCGAGGCCATACGCGTGCTGCGCGGCCGCTCGATACAACAGGCCCCGGAGGTTATGGTGGGTAGCCTTGGCCGCGGGATCGTCTGGCTCGGGAATGCCGCGAGCGGCATTGCCGCCGCGGCGATGTTTTGGCGGCGTGGGAAAAAGCGATGAATCATCCGTCCCCTAGCCGGTGGTGGTGGACTGGCGTGGCGCAGCGCGCCGCCAGCGCAGTGGAGGCGGGCGAGCATCGCTTCCAGGTCGGCCTGGAGCTTGTCGAGCTCGGCCTTTTGAGCCTCCAGCTCGTCGCGTCGCCGCTGAAGGTCGGCGCGGCGAGCACGGTGATCCTCCTCGGTGTGTTGGCGGAGAGTCTTTGGCGTGGCCGGGGTAGCAGCGCCTGCCGCGGTGTCGGGGTCGCGGTAGCGTGGTCTGTTCTTATCTCTTCCTCCGCTAGAGCCGTGGTCGGAGGAGTTGTCCGAGTGGTGGTCGTCGGGTACATGGCCGACCATCGCCACGAAGCGCGAGGTCGCGGCGGGTGCGACCGCCACTGCTCGATGCCTTCGCGCATCGCTTGGGGTGATGGGGCCTCTGGCGTGCTTCGGCGTCGGGGTCCGTGCGGGGACCTCGAGCCGGAGGTCTCTGAAGGCGCTGGTGAGGGCGTCAGGGTCCTCGGTGGACACTTGGCGCCGGAGTACGGCGGGGACGATCACTATCTGTCCCGCCGTGGTGGTGACGAAGTCGAGGGAGCCGAAACGGATCGACGCTATCGGCATGGCGATGTCGGAGAAAGAAAGGGAACCGTCGAGGAAGCTAAGCGGGAAAAATGGCGGCAACGTCGTGCACATACCCCTACCTGGCGCGCCAACTGTCGGTGTTTCGAGCACCGGCCAATGAATTTGTATAGGTAAGAGGGGGGTGCACGCTCCCTCTCCTCGACGGCTTACTCGGGTGAGCACAAGATGTATCTTGGTTCGGTGAACGTCCCTACTCGATTCGTGTGGGTTTGATTGTATTGATTCCCGGTTGTCCGTCGTCTTACATGCTCGCTCCTCCCTTTATATAGGCGAGGAGGGAGGTTACATTGTTGCTTAAAAAAGAGAAAAAAGACTGTGCTCTTAGTCGCCCGCAAGTGGCGGGCTGATGGGACTGGCCGCCGGCTCCCCTTGCCCTGCTGCTGGTCGGCGTAGTTGCTGCGCCGCTTGTAGTAAATGCGAGAGTTGGGGACTTGTGCCGCTGCGTCATCATTACGGCCAGCATTTAATGCGCTCGATACGCAATAAATGCTGTCGCTTCTTCAGGGATTTCGCCGACTTGGTCATGGCTACGGCTTTTCCTCGGCAGCCGTGGCTTTGGGCCCCGACCGGCCTGGTTCGGCCCACGCGCCCTTTCGGGCCGCTGGGGGTACCCATGGCCTGGGTACTCGTCACTAAGCAAACGTTATTGAGCCTTCGTAGGGCAAGCTTTTGTATATAAACAAACGTTATTGAGCCTTCTCGAGCCGAGCTCGAGCCTACTCGAGCTTTGTTCGAGCTCGAATCGAGCCTGCCTGTAAACTCGAACCTAATTTGAGGCTCGGCTCGAGCTTGTTCGAGCTCGAGCTTCGTAGGGCAAGCTCGCTCGAGCTCGGCTCGTTTGCAGCCCTAGTTCGAACCTTGGTGCCTGCCTTTGTTCTTAAGTGAATGTCGAAGCCTTGCCATATTTTATTTAAAAGAAATTCTACCGAGGGAAGGGCCTAAGAAGTAGGTAGGTATTACTGCTACCTGTCTACAATGGTTTCTTGAGGACCTTGATGTTTCAGTGCCCGCACCTATTATTGTATGACAGCACTAGTGCGATCAACACCGCTCGAGATTCTATGAAGCATGAGCTCACCAAACATATTGACGTTGATGCGTTTTACATGCGGTTGCAGGTTGTTACACTTTAGTATGTCCCTTCTAAGCTTCAGCCAACTGACTTCTTCACAAGGCGCAAACTAGGGCACAACATAGTTTTTATCTCTCCAAACTCAGTATTGTTGACCCATCCTTAGTTTGCGCCGGGAGGGGGGGGGGATTAGGAATGTAGGGTGTTTTTTTTTCTTATTTGCCGTGCTTTGTACATTACCATATCTTGGCCACTTGGCCCATGGAATAGAATCAAGTGTTTATTACAACCGTTTGCATGCGACAATACAATTGAAAAATGTAAGAATAGGGCTGAGTCGTTGAAAGAGACTCGATTTTTATAACTAATCTAATAGATGAAATGTTTGGGTAATTGATCCTTGGCTTTAAAACTCGCTTTTAATTTTTTACAACTACTGTAATAGATGAAATGGTTGATGAGTGGTATGGCATGTTTCACCCACTTTTCATACCATCTTTTTCTTGCCACGGAGGTCCTTAACTGGACAAAACACACATCAAATGCATATGCACCATGACCAGTAACGGAATCAGCCACTTAATTTATACTGGCTGTTTGTTACAAAAGAAGTAATTGCAGAGATATGATTTGACAGGTGTTCAAATAGCAAGGACAATATCTTTGACAGGTGTTCAAGAACATCATTTGTACAGACAGATAATCAGGAGTTTAATTATATTGCAGAGATATGATTTTCTTACATTTGACGGTGCAAAGATATCAGTCCCCAAAGATGATCGAGGATCAACTGGGTGGGTTTGCAGGGGTTGACAATTTCTCTGAAAATGGTGTGGCACCAAAACCTTTTGCACAAGACATTGGAGCTATCTGATCTTTGTCGCAAAGATCAGGAGTCCTTGAACGCATGATCTCCATTAGGCGTTCTGTTTCATCCCTGTAAGGCCAAAGGTTCACATTTAGCTGAGATGTCAAACTTCAATGAACAAAAGCAAAACTCAAGTGCTTTCAGTCAATAAGAATTAGGACAAACACCAGATAACCAATTGATGTGTGCTATGAAGCTAGGGTGCAGCCCAAGAGACCTAGATTTATCTCCAATTTATGTGTGTTTTGTCCAGTTAAGAACCTCCAAAAAAGAAGGAAGCCATGAATTGTCGATTAATGCACACCCTAATATAGTAATATGCAGTAATAGTACTATAGCTAGCAGCAATAGATAGCTGCTCATTAAGCCCTCCCCTTAATACACAATTGCCAATTTACCACTAGCAATTTACTCCAGTTTGCATGCATTAGCTAATACCCAATTCAGCTGAAGTGTATATCCTCTCACGTGACAACACATACGCATTCGGTCATCTCATCTATTTCTCGCCTATATAAACAAGGGGATACATACATAGGCACATAGCTATATGATCCAGGGCGAAAGGAGCACACATCTTCTCCCCCGCCGGCAAGGCCTTCTCGTTCGGCCACCCCTCCGTCGATAGGGTCCCTTCTCGACCGCTTCCTCGCCTCGTCGTCGTCCTCCTCCCCTGGGGCTGGGGCGGGCCTCGCAATTGGCGCCGACACCAGGGCCGTCGGGGAGCTGAACCGACAGTACGGCGAGTTGCGGGCGCTGCTGGACGCGGAGAAGGCGCGGCGGGAGCGTGCGGAGGAGGCGATGGGGAAGGTAGCGAACGTGCGGCGGCCCGCAGGGACCAGCCGCTACGCGACGCGCTGCTCGCTGGGCGCAGGAGCCGGCCGACCCAGGTGGTCGCCGGTGGTGGGTTCGACCTCGGCGCGTTCGGTGGCGGGCTGCCGCTGGTGCAGGGCCGTCTCCAGAAATTTGGGGCCTCGGAGCGAAATACAAATTAAGATTTTAAAATTTGAAAAATTCATGTGTATTATAAATAAGACATACTTTTAGATAATTATATAATTTTAATAAGTGTTTTTTCTTACAAAATTTAGGAACATATCAAATATCAATGCTAAAAGAGTCAAGATAAGATCGACATCACGTATTCTACTAAAAGTATCATCCGCCTAGTATTTTTTGAAATAAAATCTTGAATTATATCTTTATAATTAATCTTCTCGAAAACATCAAGTGCTATCATTGCCAACCCATTGACCGACCGTCGCGCAGTGTGCATAGGCGTATTCGTGTATAGAGTCGCGAGTCGCCGCCTCGGCCATTTCAAAATCGATCGGGCGCCGACGGGTCGTGGTCCTCATGAGATCGAGTAGGCATATGAATCGTCGTCGTGGACTCATGGTACTACCGTATTGGCATTGCCTCTGGTACTATGCGAGCAAACAAACTAATCAAGGTGGACCAGGCTGCAGACGTTGCTAATGGCCTTGAACTTGTTGGAACATGACACCCAGAAATCTTGGAACAATTTTCTCTTCTTTATTTCTCTCTTGTTGGCTTGTTTCTTTCTTACAAAACTCATGACTACCCCTATATTTATATCCAAACTATAGCCCTAAGAAACGAATAAGATTCAACAATCTTAATAGAAAAATGACACTTTTCTTGTAGGATTCGGACTCCTCTCTTGTTTACAAGATTAATTCTAACATTAAAATTTCTGGGTGTACTTTTCCAACAAAACTCTGATTTGGGGGCCCTGCTAATTTTGGGGGCCCTGTGCCGGTGCCTACGTGGCACTTGGCCATCGACGGGCGTGCGCTGGTGTTCCCCGGAGTCCCCTTCTTCTGAAACTCGAAATCGAAACTGAAAAGGAGCGCATGCATGCGCTAGCGTCCAATTTATAGTACTCGTCTTCTCGTTGTTAGGGTTTGGATAAGCCAACGACACAACGACGCTTCGTTGTATGTTTATTTCTCTCTTTGTACGATTGAAATGCCCCAAAATTTCAAAACCCTAATTGAAGTTCATCCGAATTTAATTGGAGTTTAATCTTGATTAGTTTGTTCTTAATCCGGTTCTTGAGTTTTGGGGTTTGGAAGGGAATAGTTGGGGTACTTACCTGGAATCCACGCTCGGACCGCCGGTCCTTCGCCCATGCCAGCGTCGCGTCGCGCGGTCACCTCCATTGCCGCCGAGCTCGCCTGCTCCCGTCACTCCCGTCGCCTTGCATCATGCTCCGTCATCCGCCTGCCCCTCCTCTCTCACTTGGTCGCCGACTTGGATCCCTTGCCCGCCTGCCCCGAGTCGTCACCTCCGCCACCCGCTCCAATCGCCTCGCTTACGCATGGAAGGCCATGGCCGCTAGCGCCATGACAAGACGGCTATAAAGCTCAGATCGCGCTCGCCGCCCCTCTTCGTCCTCGATGAGCCCCCCCCTTCACCCTCCCTCTCCGTCACCCCCTCCCTTCTTCTCCACCCCCGGCCGAAGGCCACTCCGCCGCCACCCCTCATCTCCCTCCCCCTCTGGCCGAAGTCGCCCCAAGCCACCCTAACCCTAGCCGAGCCCAACCCCTTCACCTTCCTCCACCACCGCCCCCTCCTCATCGCCTCCCCCTTCGGCTGGTTGGCCTCGCACCGCCACCACTTGCCCCGTTGCCTCGACTCCCATCTCCGCCCGGGCCGAATCCCTAACCCTAGCCTCTCCCAGACGCCTCCCCCACCGAGCCCCGCCCACCCCCACCTTCTCCCCCACCTCCGATCTCGTCTCACCACCGAGCCGCCACCTCGTTCGCCCCAGATCGCCCCTCGCCGCCACTGTCGCCCCCCACTCGTGCCCTAGCCGAAACCCCCCCACCCTTTTCTTCGGTCGAGCAGGTCAGCCTGCTCGCACGTCGCGCGTGCGTGGGCCACGGGCCGTTTTGGGCCGTTCGACCGGCTTGGGCTCAGCCCGAGTGCGGCCCAACACTGTTTTCTTGTTTTTCTTTTCTTTTGGATTTACTCTAATCCGAAAATCCTTTTATATTCCCAGAATAGCCAAAAATACTCTGAAAATCCCCGGAAACTCCAAATTGGCCCAAATACACCATCTTCATTGTTTCGAGCCACTGAGTCCAAATACGGCCCCCGTTTCGCCTTTTGAAGTCCCCAAAGTTCCAAAACGCCCAAAATGCCCTCAAACTCGCCTCTGACCCTTTCTCTCTCAATCCCTTTTCTTTCCTCCTTTTCTTGTTTTTCTCTTTTCTTTTCTTTATTGTTTTATTCGTTTACTTATTACTCGTTTTACCTTGCGCTAGAACCGGCTTTCGAAGAACTGTTGGAACCCATCCCGGAGCAGTACGAGGAGCAGGAACCAGACACGATCGGCACCGAGTTCGACTACGTCGATGACAACCTAGGACTCCCCTCGCCTCGCAATGCAAGCCGCACTCCTTGAACATGTTGAACCCATGATAATAATGTAGTAATAATTATTTTAATATCGTATTATGTTGGTATGTTAAATGCTAGAAATGTTTATTTTAGAATGTCATGATAACATAGTTAGTACCTAGCTTGATTAAAGACCCACTTTGTTTGTTGTGACATATTTCCTTTGCAAACCCTAGACTTAGCTATTGAATCTCGTATGCTAGTAGTTAATCAATTAGTTGAACTTTAAAGGATTTGTGTATTAAAATAAAACCATCAAGCGGGAGGCTTGATGTAGAATATGTTTAAAATGTGCCACGGTGAGAGGACTTTGGCGGGCAAACCACTAGATGGCTAAGTGCCCGAACCTCCACCGTTGACGATGCCAATGTGAGTTGTTGGATTGTTGGTTTGGAATTGGCTAAGTCTTAGGCATAATTTAAGTAATCACAACCTTGGGCAAAGTAAATAACTTACATCCGCTCAAGCACAAGTTGGGTCGGTCGGCCTCGTTGACTCGATCCAACCTAGCTCGGTACTTGAACTCCCCCTTAGAATACTTATAGGTTGGAGGTTCTATACTGTGGGCGTTGGACAGTATGCTCGCGGAGTGAATGGGGTGGAATGGAGGTTGACCGGTGGAGTCACCTGCCGATTCTCACAACGGTAGATACCCTCAGTATCGGATCGTGCATCCCGCCGCGGCCCGTGGGACCCGAGTACTGTGTGGTTTCAAGAACTACCGGGTAAGTGCTAAAGAGGGGTAGTTTAACGAAAAGTTTTGATAATCTCAGTCCGGCCGCATGCATATAAGTTGCATGTAAGTTCGCGCGTGGCATTAACGGTCGAAGATATCTTGTGGGTAAAGCTGAGCAACTCTGCAGAGTCATGTTTAAATGGTATTCGAATACGTCGTGCTTTCGGTAAACGAAGCTAAGTTTGAACTGTGGTGAATCCCGTAACCTAACCGAAGTAGACTTGTTATTTCCAATTTAACGTAATGATGGACTTATGAAAACTCAAATTTGCTTATTTCTATTATGTATGGTTTATGTTTCAAAATGTAAAATGACTTGGAAAACAAAACTGCATCCATCATCATAATAACCTTACTGCTATTTCTTTGAGAATATCCCCGCATGTAATATTCAGAAATTCCTGTGCGGTTTGTTGAGTACTGTTGTGTACTTAGTCTTGCTTTTCAACCTATTTTAGAATTTGAAGACGCAGGAGAATTCCAGAAGATCGTAGATGGCGAAGCAGTCTGGTTTTTAGGATTCTTTTTCAGTACTCAGGCCTTGCCTGTGTGGTCTTTTGGTAATGTAATATTTTGGAGCCCCCCGCTTCCCTTTGTAAACTCTGGCCGTTATGCCTTATTTGTATAAAGCAGTTGATTTCGCTCTTATGCTGGCAATGCATGACTTGGTTCCCAACAGCTAATCTTCTTGGGTAGCCGTTACATGCAAGCTACCCCAAACGATTACAACTGCACGCGTACGGCCCACCTGCCGCACTTACATGACTAACTAGTCTCCATGTGCACCGTTCTCTATCCCGAACGTCCCGCATGACATCCTCGACCACTAGGATCTCGATTCCTTCCTGAACCTAGTCCTGAACCTCAGTTCCTCCATGAACCTAGTTCCGGTCCCGTTATCGACCACGTTCGACCTCAAGCAACACCTACACATGAACAAACACAAAACAATATTCCGAGCAGACTCAAGATCAATCCATGCAACCACTCACACGAGCGCATTGCATCAAGCAAAACAATTACCATACTATCACAAACATATCAAATAATTATCTAAAACAACACATGCACATGCACCACACATGCCATGAGCACAACCACTTTGCAATACCAAAATCATCATGAAGCCAATTTTTCAGCACATGATTTCACACTCTAGATGTTGTGAAATAACATTCTCCTCTCTCTTTTACATAAATGATCTACTTATGCTTTCGTGCAAAGCTGGCTACTAAACAAGAGCCAGCTATCTTCACTTTCCTCTTTTCTCACTATTTCACATAGACCAAACCTGGCATATACAAGCTAAGAGCCAGCAGACGTGGTCTTATTGCACATACCCTAAATTAAGACGTAGCTCCCCTCCTCTTTTTTTACTGTTCTACATAGGACAAGGTTGACGTGCCCACAAAGATCCCTTTCTCCTGCGGGCCCGGATCGGTCGACATAAATTAAGGGATGAAATTCCGGGGCACCCATGCTGAATCGCTGATTACAACGTGATCCTGTCTCCATCGCATCTGGGCCTTCCCTCCTCCGTCGGAGAAAGTTGCGTAACACCAGCCGGCCTACGTACGGTGGGTACTAACGGTGCAATGCAAGGCAATGGTCGCCATCAATTAAGCAACCGGCCAGCTAGGGTTCTGAGACTGCTTACACCCACCGGTCAGCCTCCAGGGACCAGGGGCGGCGCCGCCGAAGAAGACATGATCGATGGCGCTTCGAGTTTGGTTCCAGTCCCCAGCAGCTGGTTCTTAAATCCTTTTTCTTTATCAGCTACATTTTCGGCTCTGTATGTATGTATGTATGTATGTATGTATGTATGTATGTTCTAAAAGATCTGCGACTTAATTATCTCGTAGTGAGGAAATTGGTTGATGCATGCTGATTTGGTATATATATACCAGGACAAAATGTAGGAAATGAACGTACAGACAGGCGAGATGGTAATATATGGAGTAATTTGTGTGGATCGATGCCTAGAGCTACATGCATGCATATGGAGTGATGCGCGCATATATTCTATTTTTTTGTTCCCATGCATCTTGCTCCGGTTGTACTCACAGTCATTGTCTGGTGCATTAATTTTAACCCATGATCTTCTTTTTTTTCCTCTCGATGATATTCCTCTCGATGATATTGTCCTTATTATAAAAGTCAGGAGAATCAGCTGAGGAACATATGTCACATATATACCTAAAACTGAAATACAAGTGGCACATAAATTGTAAGGAGTATTGTCCCTAACTACATATTCTCAACTGAAAGCTAGCACAGGCCGGCGGTGAGGCGGAGCTTTATGGAGGCCAACCATGCATGCGGCTGGGTAGCAGCACCCCGTTCATTTCGGCATCTTTATATACGTAACTAATAAGCAATTATCAGATTACACTACGCATTAGGCTAAAAAACCGCTGGTTTAGAACTCTCTAATTCACCATTTTTCAATCACAATTCACAAAGCTTAGTTTCCCAATATATCTCTATGGGTATCTCTCTCTCTCTCGCCGCTTTTAGTTGAGCTCGATCACTGCCTGAAAGGATGTAATACTATCTCCAGCAGCTTTCTTTCAGTCTCCAAATCCCTTCATGAACAGATCCCAAGTGCTCCAGCGGATTCCCTTCTGACGGGATTTGGAGAGAGAATCTGGATAGAAAGGGATTCTCTCTCTAATCCCTTCACAAATTTCGTTGAGGGAATGCTGTTGGAGATGATAGGAAATAAATAGAATAAATATAGAGAAGAAAATAGAGAAGGGAATAGAATGAAGAGAAATTGTTGGAGATAATCTAAGCCGCTCATGATCGCCTCAGCCACATGAAATGGAACACTAGTATTGCGCAAAGGTCTTGTCAGCCTTGAGCTCCTCTTTTTCTAAAAGAAAAAAAGAAAGCAATCCTAATTTGGTCTACAATATAGTATTCCTGTCCTTTTTGCCGTCGTTTCGGCACTGACGCATCTGCCAGCACGAAGCGGGAAAACGACGAGCTGCTAGCTCAGCACATTATGTGCGTGTTCATTCTACTTTGCGATTCTAACAACTTTTTATGAGTTTATTATGCTCCCTTAATTACTCCATAACACTCCAATTAGCTGGGAGACACAACGATGTAGTAGTATATTAGTAGTGCTTTTTTTTCCTGACTTAGCACCATATCGATCACCCTCCCCTGCGTTAAGGAAGAAGAATGATTGGTACGGACTCTGCAAAGCCAATAATGTCGGTACGTTTTACGCTTTGTTTGAAGCTCGGAAATTCTTCTTATTTTTCTATGAGAATTAAACTGTTTTTTTATTCCTATATATGTTTCGAAAAGATCTATTTGTTTTTGGCAATGCCTATATCATACTGTACATGGTATTCGAAAAAGATCTCGGGCGATGCATTTTGATCAAGTGATTGAGCAGGAAAATTAGGTGCCATAACTTTACTATAAGGCAGTACTACTATCTCTGTCCAAATTTATAAGGCTTAGTTTTGAATGGTTTTCTTCATAAATACAGAGCATATTTCATATTTCAATATAAAATTAGTGTGATGTTCCCTATATACCCTAATAAAGATATATCTTTACTTCATATTCTCCGTGTGCATGAATAGAATGTAGTGTCTAGTGATAATAACTAAGGGTGCACTAGTCATCTTCAATATCTTTTTGGTCTATGTGCCAAGAAGAGATACGCCTTGTAAATTTGGATGGACAGAGTAGTACTACCTCTGTTTCACAATGGTTGTACGTAGTTTTAGCTAAATTCACACAAAACAAGGAGACGTGGAAAATGACTTAAGGGTACCCTCATTTAATTCATCCTTTTTGTGATTAATGAATGGTAGCTGAACAGATTAGCTAAATACTAGATGGCTGCATCGATGAAGGGTACAAAGGTCATGCTGCCTCTAAAATTGCATTGGAATGTGAAAGCTACAACCATTTTGATAAAAATTTTGAATGCTAGAACTACAATCATCATTATGAAACGGAGGTAGTAGCAATTTGTTTTTTCTTCTCCTGTTTGTCTTGTAGTATGTTTTTTTCCGAAGAAAAAACTGTTCGAGATTTCAAGTCAATGGGCAAGTCTTGGGTTTTTGCAAAGCCTCCTGTTGGAAAGAACTTTGGGGGAGTGACGGCCACTGCGCTGCTTAAAAGCACCGCCTCGGATTGGTATGGCAACTTTGGCTAAAAAAAAGTGCCACAAGGCAAGGAGAAACAGGAAAGGTCAGACTAAACCATACAAATTCAAAGTTTTTAATCAACACGCGCTTGGAGTTGATCAAACCAAATTGGAAGGGTAGTAGGGCGTGAGTAACTTTTTAAGTTAGATACGGTACAGATACAGTACAACCGTACTGCTGCTACGTTACAAGCTCTTTCCTGTTAATTTGTAAGGCCGTTACACATAGGTACGAAAAATTCATGGTAAAATTGGACACTGAACTTCTATGAAATTTGTTCAATATACTGGTTTTTATGCCTTTTATCTGAAATATGACCAAATTGCTTCCTTCTCTTCTTCCTTTTAATCTCATGAAGGGTACAATCTGATCATATTTCATATACTCTATCCTCAACTAACAGGGGCAAAAAAGACTTTATATCGACCTCCTATCTCCTCTCTCATACAAATATATTATTTTAATGACTAGAATGGGTTCTAGCAAATAGCCACGATTTTTATTTTTTGTTTAAAAAAATACGCAAAATAAAAAAACAAATACCACAAAAATTCAATATCCTATAGCCATTTTTGCCAAAAATCCATTACAAACCATGCATATAACTACCCCGAAAAGTCATAGTACGAAGGTCCCACGAGAAGTCAGTCTTGAAAGATGCCCGCCAAACGAATGACTTTCCTAACTGATTTTCGAGAGATTCATTTAATACCGACAACATTTCTATTTTGGAAAATAATTTGGCCGCGAGAACACACCTCGCCGTAATAACACTTAGACTCGTAATTCCCGCGCGGAGAATAATAATGCTTCACATAAAATGCATGCCAAGCTCGTGTAACACATGATACTGTGGGGGCATTATACTCGCAACCTCGTATGCGCTGAGAGCGAATCTTTGAAACCGCACCGTGGTTACATGGCAGCTACAAGAAAATGCAACACAAGGCACCTTTGGGGGTGCAACCCGCAGAGACCTCCGAGAGAAAGCAACGCACCCCCCACCACCGGTCCACGACGCGCACACGCACAGGGCGCCACCACCACCACCACCGGTCCACGACGCACAGCGCACCACCGCCCGGTTACTTCGTCCCTGTGCGTTTCAAAAATCGAAGCTCCACGACCCTTGTCTCTCTCTCTCTCTCTCTCTCTCTCTGCGGTGGCGAATCGGGAGTGGAACGCGGAGTCGGCGCGGCGCGCTGGCGGCGAGCAACTCCGTCCCCTCCTCCTCCACTCCAATCGACCGCTCCTTCCTCCCCGTCCCCTTCGTCGGGTCGCCAATCAACCTCACCCAACTTTGCCCCAACCTCCTGCTCGCTAAGCAAACCCTTAACCCCCCACCCATCCATCCATCCATCCATCCACCAAAGATTAACCGAAAAGCTCCCCGCTTTGCGCATGGCATCCCACGACCCGGTGCTGCTTTTCTTTGCTGATGATGCTTGCTACTGCTGCTACTATTATTAGTAGAGTGCTTGCTACTGGGTGGGGTGGAGTGTAAGGGGCCAAATGAGAATCGGGATTCCTTCTCCTTCTTGGCCCGGATTGGTCTTGTGCGACTTCTTGGCTTGATTGATTGCAGTGGTTGGCGGTTGCGGCGGTGTGGGGATCCGATTCTTGTGGATTCCTTGTCCGGTCTTGGCAAGTCCGTGCTACGGCTGAAGCGGCGGCGGGGCGTGGAGAAGGCTTACAAGATTGCCCGGAGGCGCGGGGGTAGCAGCCGCCGGTACCCGGCCGTGGAGCGGCCGCCCCGGTCCGTCTATGGAACTTGCCTCCCCGGCGCCATGCCTGGAAGCAAAGTGCCCCGTGAGACGGCACGGTTTGCCTGCTGCCCCTCTGACGCTGCTGCTGGCTGTGGTGCCCGTGGTCGTAGCGGTCTGCTGCTTGGTTCTTGCCCCAGACCGGCGGAGTGCGGGGCTGCTATGATGATGAGTCGGCGCGGGCGTGCTCGCTGGACGTCGCTGCTGTTTTGCTTCTGCCTCCTCGCTTTCCCCTCACATGGTACTGGCAGTTTTATCCAATTCAATTCAGTGTTGTTGTCGTAGTCAATTAATGAGCTTTACATGCATTCGACTGCTCTAGACTTCTTATGTTAACGAAATGGCCACCTTCAGACATCCCTTTGTAAATCATAGCAAAATATCCTGCTTTACCATCGGCAAGGTGAAATTTGACTGGTGGTGTTTGTTGTGACAAGGTCCTCTAGCGGTGGAAGCATTCGTTGGGGCTTATGGGATAAACTATGGGAGAATAGCGAACAACATCCCTTCTTCGGACAAAGTAGTGGCGCTCCTGAGGGCTTCAAAGATAAGGAATGTCAAGATATATGATGCGGACCACAGTGTTCTTGATGCATTCAAAGGGTCCGGGCTCAACCTGGTCATTGCGATCCCCAATGAATATTTGAAGGATTTTGCTGCAAATGAGAGCAGGTCGATGGACTGGCTGAACGAGAATGTGCAGTCTTATCTTCCTCAGACGCGTATCGTTGGGATCACAGTAGGGAACGAAGTGCTGGGAGGCCAGGACCCTAGCTTGGCCGAGCCCCTCGTTACAGCTGTGAAGAATGTGTACAATGGACTCAAGAGACTCCATTTGGAAGACAGAATTGAGCTTTTCTCACCTCACTCTGAGGCTGTTTTTGCTACTTCCTATCCACCCTCCGCATGTGTTTTCAAGGAAGACCTCATGGTGTATATGAAACCGCTGCTGGACTTCTTTACACAGATTGGCTCTCCTTTCTATGTCAATGCATATCCCTTTTTGGCTTACATAAGTGATCCGGAACATATCGACATTAATTACGCTCTCTTTAATCCCAACCCTGGAATCAATGATCCGAATACTAGTCTGCACTATGACAACATGTTTGACGCTCAGATAGATGCAGCTTATGCTGCCCTGCAGGCCGCTGGGTATAATGACATGGAGGTCCGGGTAGCAGAGACTGGCTGGGCTTCTAGTGGAGATCAAACCGAAGCAGGTGCTTCAGTTGAGAATGCAAGAACTTACAATTTCAACCTCCGTAAGCGGCTCTTTCTTAGGAAGGGAACTCCTCTCAAGCCAAAGAGACCAGTCAAAGCATACATCTTTGCCTTGTTTAATGAGAATTTGAAGCCTGGACCTGGCTCTGAGAGGCATTATGGGCTGTTTAACGCTGATGGAAGGATTTCATACGATATTGGTTACTCGGGTCTATTACCTTCATCTGCACCCTCGTCCTTGTTGTCCATGAAGGTAAGCATATGCTTCTTACCCTTCTACTTTATGCTGCAGTTTATCTCTCTTGAAGCCTTATTGCCCATCCATCCTCGTTTTTATTGTATTTGATCATTTGATGATTATCGGCTTATATTAAAGTGAGGATGAGCTTGCCCAGTTGTTGAGACATAACCCAATATAGGAACTGACCGTATTACAACTATTATGTTGGTATTCAGTGTTAGACAACATATAGTTGTTGGATATCTATGATATTATTTCAACTTTGCAGTTTGCACACAACATGTCAGTGTCTCAACTGAGATGCTGAGCCTCTTGTCAGAGAAGTGTTAAGTGTTGAGGTCAACATATGTTAGGTTTTACTCGTAAGTCTGGTTTCTTATATCCTTAGCAAACAAGTTTGGTATTAGAAAGTTGTATGAGAGAGATCACTTTGATAAAGATGACGAGTATGATGCCCAACCGATATCCATGCACCCTGTGTGGTTCCTGTGCCTTCACCTCTGTCAAATAATTGGCATGTTTGAGCAGTCGCTCTTATTTCCGTTGTTCTCAAATAGAATGTCACGGACCGAGTAGTAAACACAGAGATCATCAATAAAGTAGATAATTATGAGAAATTAACTTGGCTGACTTTTTCATTGTTTTAATGCCAATAGCTTTTCCTTTCCTTTTATATTATTTTGAGACCTTCCTTTCAGTTGGGCTATGCCAATTATGCTCCTTGAATAAATCACTAGCAAAAAATTATGGATGACATTTCTTAATCTATTTTCTACGCTAAATTATTATTAGGAGTGCTGAATTAAAAGAGTCCCTCCTATCATTTTAAGACATTTGTGAGTAAAACTTGCTAGAAGAGCCTTGATGTGTTTAATACTCAATTCTGCCTCCACGTACTTACCCTGGTATAATAATTGGCCACAAGTTTTTTTTATTGAAATCACTTTTTTTTAGCATTGCGTAATAAAAAAAAATGATCCCCAATTGCAATATATTATTCAAGTTTGTGTTGTCAATTTATTCTGATGAATTCGGGTGATATCTATTTCCTTCTTATGTTTGGTTTTTGATACCACAGCATTACCATTAAAAGTAACCTGACTTGAAGTTGTTATTTCTATGTGCAGAAAATTCGAGCTGGTGGTTGGATTATGCACTATTGGGCTACAATTACTTTATCTATTTTCATTTTTTTAGCCTTAGTGACTTGATTACAGAATAGCACATCTGTACTAATGGTACAATCGAGCACAAGAGTTAGAACGTTGTGATTGAGAAATTCACAATGAAAATTCAAATAATGGTTCCCTGCATACCAGTGTGCTTTTCTTAGTTTCTCTTCATGACGTCCTTCACTCCACTACTTAAAATCGTACTCGGTTGTTAGAAAAAGACAAGTCAGTTCTAAATTTTCGTTATATATATTTGTTTATTCTAGCAGTTAAAGCACTGTGTCAAGCCAAGAATCCTGTGAAATCTAATTATTTGTCATCTCAACTTCCAAGGATTTGATTTTAGCAATCAGTTTGTAGCTCCAGCTTGATGACAAAAGAAAGGATTTTATTGTTTTTCTTATGGGATGGTGTACATAACGCTGGCTGGTTGACAGGATTAACAAATCATTGTTGTTTCTTCCCCCAATAAGTAGTACTAGGTCAATAAGTGCGGCGCGCGTGAAAGGAAAATGATTTTGCGTGTTTTTTTCGGAGAAAGGATCTGCACGCAAGGAATGTGAACCTATTTGTCATTTTTTTTTTTGACCTAGGCGTGAACTCTCCCAACTTCAATAAAGTGAGTATATCTCACACATACCACACAGTGCTCTCGAAGCATCCGCTGTTACAGCCGAAAGATCACCAATTGTGGATGGAATAGTACTTCACTTAATTGTGGAACTGCAAAATTACGATACTATGAATAATGTGATCTGCAATTTCTCCCTGTTGTTAAGATGTGCTATATGCTGGCTGCTGAGCGGCTATAATCCATTGATGGAAGTTGTGTGGAGGGAAATGTCTTTGCTACTCATCATCCATTATCGGTCATTGATTTGCCAAAAACAAAACAAAACAAAGGTTCATGCAATAGCAAGTGTGACACAAGTACGGTCATTGATTCACTGAACTATTATTCTCTGTCCTTTTGGATCGACCAAGCAAGCATCGGTCGTTGCTGAAGCAACCATATCTTAACAATCTTTTTATCAGCAACTTTTTTTTTTTACCAGGACTACTGATGTAGTGGTCACTCCTTTATTTTGTCCTTGTCTTTTTATTTTTTTCTTGTAACTTTTGATCTTTGTACAAAAAAGAATGTATCAGGGAGAGCAAAGAGAGAGGTAAAACTTTTTTTTGGATATCCTTACTTTTTAGACGACATATTGTTCTCGCCATGGAATCTCTTGTGCTCTCTCTTGCTTGTTTGGTAGTGCTAGTGTACTGCTATGGACGCGTTTAATCAGTGCGCAAAGCATTGGATCCCACTGCATTATCATGTGATGTGAGGTTATTAGGTTGTTTTACACAAGGAGCCCCTTTCTTTTTGTGTACTGTTTTACACAAGGAGTCCCTATCTTTTTGTGTACTGGCCTTTAACTGATAGATGCACTCTGGACGTGTAGCGTCGTTGTACTTATAATTTACAGAGTAACTTTCGTAAAATTATAAGTTTTTTTTTTATAAAATATTAGAAAAATTAGAGGTTTTAACTTCTATTTTATAAAGCTATTAATTTTAAGAGAATTTATGGCATAAAACTATATGTTTCAGAATTGACATATTTTTATAACAAGTCTGTTGGGGACTGAGATATCATGCCCGGTCACGAGCATGGTCAACGGACCTGGCCCAAGTTCGAGCTTGTGACCTAAGCTCGGGCCTCCTGCTATCCCGCTGACCAGGTGGTGCCCGCGCGCGACCTTGAGCAAGGGAACCAGAGGCCGTCATGCGACCGAGACCTAAGGCTCGGGAGAGACCCGATCAGAGGCTTGTGGTTACCGGGATCCGTGAGGATAGGGCGTGACGCGGACGTGGGCGTAGGACCCGGGGACGGTTGCGATCCAATTGAAGCGTACATGGACCCATCCTTTCCGGAAACTACTCCTGACCGATCGCTAAGAACGGGAAGGGGACTTTGTAATCTATATATGAGAACATGGGATAAACACACAAAGACACAGAACAACAGACACCCACTTGTGCCCACGCATAATCAATTTCTCCGCCTCAGGGCAAGACTGGAGTAGAGCTGTTACCCAACTCGGGGGCTCGAACCAGTATAACTCTCAATGTCTTTTGTCTTCTTCCTCTCGAGATCATAACAGCAGCATCGTCGACCTCCCGAGGGGCGAGACCAGTCTTTGGGTCCCTGCTCACACACCTCTTCGACTTCAACTCTGCGGTCAGGCGATCCTGATCGTCGAAAGGTCTGATAATATAGATCCAAATGGTAGTCTCATGCGGTCCTATTTTTCGTTTCACTCGCGCATGAGGTTGCCATGTCGATTTACACTATTAGACCTGTTACAAGATGCGATCAATTCTAAAATCTGCAGTTTTCTGATACAAGTTTTTCTAAAATATATAATTTTATGAAATAAAAGCTAAAAATTGTATTTTACGATAGTTTGTAGAAAAACCTTATAATTTTATCAAATTTAGTCTAATTTATACTAATTCAATTTGATTGCGATGGATCGGAGCCACGTAGCTGGACTCTGAGGAATCATATGGAGGAAAAAAATAATGCGTAAAGGATGTCGGCAAGGTATCCTCAAGTACCATTGGAGTCTGATCACTGTATTTATCTAACTTTACCCCCCCCCCCCACCCATCTACACAGACATTTTTTCCACTCTAACCTTTATGTATTTACAAAAATAGCTGCATTCCTTACTATAGAAGATGCGACATACAACATCTACCCTTGTCGTGTTCAGGGAGTTGGGCGGGTGAGCCTGAGCAGGCGTTGCCGCGGCGACGGCCACCTCCCGCGCTTTTCAGGTGTAACAGATGATAAATGACAGGTGTCATCTGTTACACTTTTCACAATAGGAAAGATGTTATTTTTATAAATACTTTTGTGAGAAGCTCGATTTGTAAAACAAAATATTAGGCAAGCTATATAGGCACAGTGTTCCCTCAGATTGCCTATCAGGATGTAATGAATGAATCTAATGGGTGGCAGTGTCCTTAAAAATTGTGCCTTCTTCCACGGAAGATGACACGGATACACACACACACAATACTTCTGCTCTTAACCTTAGGCCCATACATGTACTTCAAGCGAACCAAACAATTTCATAGGCCATCTATCTGTTCAACCGCAAGCAGAAACTGCTTTCGGAAGGCTCTGGGCTAGGTCCAATAGCCCAAGTTGGAGTAGAGGGACAGAAGTGAATCACAAGAGGCAGCACAGCTGGCAAAATATAACGCTACACCTACATGATGTGCATCCAGGGAGGTATTTTGCGGTTTAATTAAAATGACAGTGTAAGACTAATTTCAGATAATCCTCGAACTAAAATATTTACCCTCTTAAAATGTTATATATCATCTTCTTCGTTCTTATCCACCCTTTTTCCTTTTTCTCTTTACCTACTCGCTTCCTCCACCTCCTCCTTCCTCTCTAGAGCCCAAAAAAAAAATACAAAATCAAAACAGAAAACTTTCACTTAAAAATTTTGAACATAAAGTTCCAACTTGGAAAAAAAAACAGATCGAATTTTTTTTAAAATTGGGAAAATGAACAAAAAATTCTAACTAGACAATATTTCAACACTGAAAAATTCAAATTGAAAAAAATTCAAACCAGGGAAATATTAACTTGAGAAATTTGAATTCGGGAGCTTTCAACTCAGCAAATTTCAAATCAAAAAATTTTTAAGTGGGGAAATTTCAGAACAGGAAATTTAAAAAACTTTTGATTTAAAAAATTTTGGTTCAAAAACTTTTAGTTCAAAAAAATATGTTCAAAACTTCGATTTGAAAAAGTTTTGGTTCGAAAACTTTCAAAAATAGTTTAAAATACTTCTTATTCAAAAACCTAGAGGAAATTCGAAAACAAAAATCATTTTGAGTTTGAGGGGAAGGGAATAGAGGAGTAAAGTGGCATAAAATGGATGCTAAGTGATGCCGATTAATTAGGGGGGGCATATCCAGTGCAATTAAAGTTTTGGTGCAATCACCGTGCAATCCTACTAAAAAAAGTTTAAAAAAATTCTGAAAAAAAATCATGGATGTACATCTCAACATACCTCATCTACGTATAAAAAGACAAATTTCTGACATATGACGAATTTGATTATGAAATTTTATACGTAGATGGGGTAAGTTGAGATGTACATCCATGATTTTTTCAGATTTTTTTAAAACTTTTTAGTAGGATTGCACGGTGATTGCACTAAAACTTTGATTGTATTAGATATGCCCCCATTAATTAGTCCTCTCCTATTTTTGAGCCTATATCTCTATAAAAACTGCCTCAAAAAAATTTTAAAATGGGCAAATCAACCACAAAAAATTAACTAGACAAAATTTCAACTCTGAAAATTTCAAAACAGGAAATTTTTAACTTAGGACATTTCAATTCGGGAGTTTTCAACTCAGAAACTTCAACTCGAGGAGCTTTTAATTGAGAAAACTTCAACTCAGCAAATTTCAAATTAGAAAATTTTGAAGTGGTGAATTTTCAAAACATGAAATCTAAAACTTTTGATTCAAAAAATTTCGATTCAAAAAAAATTTGTTTGAAACTTTGATTTGAAAAAGTTTCGGTTCAAAAACATTCAATTAAAAACTTTCAAAAATGGTTTAAAATACTTCTTATTGAAAACCTATGGGAAATTCGAAAACAAAAATTCTTTTGATTTTGAGGGGGAAGGAGTGGAGGAGTAAAGTGGGATAAAATGGATGCCGCCAAGTGATGATGATTAATTAGTCATATCCTGTTTTTGGGCATATATCTCTATAAAAGAAAAAAGACCATAAATAAAGGATAAAAGCCCACGATCCATTAACTTGTGACGACTTCAACCATAGTCATATTTTAGTTACGTGGTTATATTCCCGACCATTATGCTGACGAATTAAATACTTACATACGTTGATCGGGACTTATCTGTAATTTGATTGCCCCGACCAGCTAGGTCAGGAAAAATCAGTTATCTTTGCCCTGACCAGATGGCTAATTGGAGCAAGTAGTTACTCTAGCACATGGCTAATGTGCGAAATATTCTTTCTAACAGTACAAATAACCGATTGAAAGTTATTCCATACGAAGAGACGCCTCTTAACCAAACGACACCTATTTGTGAAAAAAAAAACACTTTTTGGCCATAAGACACCTATTTTTTAAAATATAAACATGGTTGAAACACATAAATTACACGAGACTAAAGTTATTTCTCATGTAATCGGGAAAAATGGCTACGTTCTACAAAGCCTAGAACGGTGAAGTCGGCAAATTGAGCCCAAAAAGACCCAGACAATGATCAAACCCAACCTCCAATGGCCGCAACTCTGCTAGTACATGTACGCGTGGATAGTTTTTTTAGATAATGGAAGCTTTTATTAAAAACTTCCAGCCTCTGCATCGTGAAATGCACACAGCCTAGTGTTTATTATTAAGTTACAATCAAGATGTTACAAAAAATTAAACAAAATAAAGGGAGGAGATGTGACAAGCCAAAAAGGCATGAAACCCAAAATCTCAATCCGCACAAATTCTATTACTAAATCTCCACCCATGCCTATTGAACAGATCTCTAAGCACAATCTCCAGGGATCTGCATGCGGATAACATCATCTCTCGAGAGTCTGGACGTTGTAGCACAGACCATGAGCCCAACCAATTGGTGCAAAAGTATATAACCTGCACAGGATTAGCAATTGTTTGTTTATCAAACACCATATTATTTTGACATATCCAAATTGACCAACATAAAGCGGCAGCCCCAACCAAAATGTTTGATCGAAACCCTTTTCAACCCCTCTTAGCCAGCTCCCAAACATATTATTTATGCTTGTTGGAGGAGTTAGACTAGAAGTCATTTGTACAACATGCCAAGCGAAACGAGCAAACTGGCAATCAAAGAAAAGGTGTTGTATATTGTTACAAAAGCAACATTTTTTACTACCGTTCCAATTTCTTTTACTGAGGTTATCCTTTGTTAAAATAACTCCACGGTATAAGTACCAAAGAAAGAATTTTATTTTCAAAGGGACCTTAAGCTTCCACAAATGTTGGTTTGTAATTGGGTTTTGTTGATGCATCAAAGCATTATACATGGACTGAACGGAAAACTATCCATTCTTATGAAGAGTCCACCGAAAAGTATCTCGATCTGTGGGAAGTAGCACCGTAGCAATCTTTGCCACAAGTTCATGCCATGCCCTTAAATTATTTCCTGTGATTGCCCTACAAAAAGACACATTGAGCGGGATAGAAGACATGACTTCACCCACCGTGGCATTCTTATTCCGTACAATGTGGTAAAGTCTAGGGTACTGATCACTAATGGGGTTGTTCCCAATCCATGTATCCTGCCAGAACCGAATTTGAGATCCATCGCGAACGTGAGAAGATCCAAATTTTAAAAAATGATGTTTGGCCTTCAAAAGGCTAGTCCAGAAATGAGAGTCCCCTTTCTGCCTTTTTACATAAGAAAGAGGTTTATTCCCCAAATATTTTTTTTCTTCTGAAAATAGATTGCCAGACACCATTTTCATTAAGCAGTTTGAAGAGCCATTTACTAATTAAACAAATATTTTAACACCAAGGTCTTGAATGCCCATACCACCTTGATCCTTGGGTCGACATAAGATATTCCACATAGTTAGCCTATACTTTTTTTTATGATTATCACTTTGCCAAAAAAATCTAGATCGATAATAATCCAATCGCTTGAGCACCCCACGGGGTATTTCGAAGAAGGATAGCATGAACATAGGCAAGCTAGTAAGCACCGAGTTTAGGAGCACTAACCCCCCCCGGCAGACTGCTGTTTACCCTTCCAACTGTTCAAGCGATTCTCAAATTTTTCTTCGACCCTTTTCCAATCATTATTCCTCAACTTTCTATAATGAATTGGTATACCAAAGTATCTGGAAGGAAAACTGCCCACCCCACAACGCAAAAAGATGCGTGTAATGAGTTTCAAAGTCCCTTGCAGCACCAAAACAAAAGAGTTCACTTTTGTGAAAATTAATTTTAAGGCCAGATAGTTGTTCAAATGCACGTAGCAATAATTTCGTATTTTTGGCATGTTCTAAATTATGTTCCATGAATAAAATGGTGTCATCTGCGTACTGTAAAATGCATAACCCCTCATCTACCAAATGAGGTACTATACCAGAGAATATCCCACACTTTTTGGCCTGTTCTAAAATAACAACCAACATATCCACAACTATGTTAAATAAAATGGGGGACAAAGGATCACCCTGACGAAGTTCCTTTCGGGTTTAAAAATAAGGACCAATGTCATCATTGATCTTGATACCAACACTTCCTCCAGTAACAAAGCTCTTGATCCAGTACACCATTGTGGTGAGAACCCTTTCATTCGTAGAGTTTGTTGAAGAAAAGGCCATTTGATCTTATTATATGCCTTTTCAAAAATCAACTTTAAAAATGACCCATCTAATTTTTTACTGTACATTTCATGGACTGTTTCATGTAGAATAATCACACCATCCATTATGCTTCTATCTGGCATAAAAGCCGTTTGTGTTGGACGAATAATATCATTTGCAACATTGATAAGCCTGTTAGTGCCGACCTTAGTAAAAATTTTAAAGCTGACATTCGTACGCGTGGACAGCAGGCATCAGGCCATCGGCTGCCTGTCCTGCCTACTTTTGCAGACCATTTAATCGTGCTTGTTATGAGCTTGCAAGAGCTGGTCAGTCAAGTCAGAGAAGGGTACCTTACAGTACGAGTCACCCTGTTCATATAATCAATCACGAATTGACCAATCTAAGCGCACGTTTTTTTTTTAACTCTACAGAGACCTGGGGGAAAAAAATGCGATTTCGATCGAAAGGGACTTTAATACGGAGTCATGGTGATGATGTGATTCACGACTTAATTATTCCTCCGTCCATACCATTCTACTCTTCTTCTTTTTTACTTTCATCGATTACATCTATAAAAAAAACTATATTATTCCTTTTTATTATACATTCAGATGGTGTGCCTTACTTAATCTATATAATAATAATATGATAAATAGCTAAATATGAGATGAAGAAAGAAAAAATGGTAAAAAATTATTTTAAAATTATAGAATGATATATATTTAAAAATAAATTTTGAAAACTGGAATGATACGTATTCAAGAACGGATGAAGTATTTCATAGTGTTATAGTAGCTGGGAGTCCTGGAGCAGTATCGCAGCCATACATTTTTCAAATCTTTGCTTATCTACGCTATGTGCCTCTCTTTTTTTTAAAAAAAAAAATAATCTAACACTCCCTTATGTATGTATTTTATAAATTTAATCTTCTCCTCTATCGTAAATAGAGTAGCAGCTGACACCTATCCTGCTTGTAAATGGGAGTTGCGACTCGTCGTGGTCGTGGGACTCCAAATAGGCCAGATTAGTCGGCAGTTAAGGCACTCTAATGCACTCTAATGACATGTCTCGTTCAGGGAAGACGTGGGTTGGACCTGACCTGTGCCGACCTTTCGAAAAGAGGGAGAAAACATCAGGGCATGTACAATGGTCACAGTCAGTTGTCTTTTGTCTATAAGAGATGCCATGCAGGATTTTAAGTGACGTGGAGGAGAGAGAAGAAGGAGAGAGAAAGCTGCTGTCTACTATTTAATAGACAGTCTTATAGACAGCTTCACATATTGTGTACCATTGTATAGACAGCCTGTTAATTGAATGAGAGATCATTACAGACAGCTATATAGACGATCCATTGTATGAGTTATTTTTAGTGCTGTATGTAGATGATGTGGAGATGCATTATAGACAGCTGTCATCTATACCACTGTACATGCCCTAACGGGGGATATCTTGGTCAGAGATGTGCACGTTTGGTCAACTGGTCAGAACGCTATAATCCTCGCATTATAGAGGACTAGATTATACGGCAGCTTAGTTCATTCAGCCACGCAATTATTTATTGACAAATTCAATGGAGCACTCCATCTCGTACTGATAATAACTTGGCCGGAATTTGGAATTTGCCGTTTCTTCCGTGTTCGTGTCAACTCGCTGTGGTTTTTCCAGCTTAATTGCGTGCGAAATGTCCTTAATTTCCAGGCACAACGAAAGTGAACGCTCGGACGACGGCTTCGTCTCCCTCCAGTGAATCGGTAGAGCTCTGTGTGCTTACGTAAAAAAAATGAATTGATTCTTGTTGGCGTGTTGCCGACACATCATAATTCAAGTAATTAAATACGACTCACCTATAGTCATATGCGATATTAATTCCCTTCCATCACAAAAATATATTCCCTAAAAACGCAATTTTGACAATTAATTTATATAACAATAGATTTATAAATATGCTAAAATTATAATATCATAAAAAGTATTTACTACACATGTTTTTCATCCATTAAATCTAAGTATTTGAAAATGCGTTGATAGCTAAAGTTTTAAAAGTTTCACCGCACCCAAAATCTAATTGTGATTTCGTGTTTGTGTGTCATGGTGGTTCGATTTCCCCCTGTGCGCAAACAATTTTTGGGGTTATTCGGATAGCATATCGGGTATTACTATGAAACCCGGCCCTGGTCATAAAACCGGAAAGCCTACTTGTGTTTTTTGGGTTCAGCATCTCCAGCAAGGGCCTCTAAAACAGGTTCCCTATTTTGGATTTAGGGACTCCCCTTATTTTTTGAGGTCCTGTTTTCAGAGCACAAGTCCAAAGAATGTTTCCTAAATCTCTTTCCTATTTTACTTTCTCTCTTATTTTGACATATCCGCTATGTATAATCTTCATTTGACACCACTAAAATTCAATCAAAAATATTTGTATTACATAAAACATAAGCATATTAACATTTACAATTTTAAAACATGAAATTTCAAATTTAAATTTCAAATTTTCAAAACATGATAAAAATTTCGAAGCCTCTCATGTATTTCCCTATCTTCAATAATATGGGTTGTACTCGTGTCCCTGGGAATTAGGGCTGAGGAGGCAAATTTAGGGGCATTCTAATTTTAGGAGCTTGAGTTGGGGCCCCCTGGGAATTGGGGGTGAGGAGGCAAATTTAGGGGCCCCCTAATTTTAGGGGCTTGAGTTGGGGCCCTGCTGGATCTGTTTTTTTTTACTACACTCCCTATTTTAAGGTTTAGGGGTTGGTTTAGGGGCTCTGCTGGAGATGCTCTTAGGATTAAATCATATTGTCAGTGTTTTATGCTAACAAGGTGCCCACATTCTGCTACATCTAAAAAATCACAAGACATGTATTTGTCTTAGCACACGTCACAAATACAAATAGGGTTATAAAAATAAAAGTGCAAAATTGACACATTTGGCTAGTGCCTACTGACCTAAAATTGACACCACACCAACAAAGTCTGGCATAGACGTATTTTGTTTGTCTGGATTGTCACATATTTTTCGCACCTATAATTTGAAAACCAATACGTAGCCTGATCAGCTCATCATGTAAAATTTATGTACAAAGAGAATTTCAGCTGTGTATAAATTTTGCCACGTAAGATTTTTGCTGGAATAGGGGGGAGAGAGAGAAGATAGAGTGTTGTTGTCTTGTTGTCTTTACGTGAAGAGATTGCTATATATATAGCACGAAATACCAATGTATGTGTTATTGTCCATAACAAATATTTTTTTCATGTTATAATTAAAAGATTATTGGGTCCTACAGAAATAACGTTAATATTTATCTATTGCACAAATTATCTATAGTTTATTTTTAGATAACACAAATAAATATATAGATATCAGATATCTCTACTATTCTAAATCACCAGTTGGTGGCAGTGGTGCATTCTACCTTCCCGCTCTCCAGTCATTTTGAAATGAAACAAACACACTTAATTGCCTTGGTAATTGACGCAAGAAACAAAGCTTAGCCTTGGTAAATTGCCCAGCTTAATTAGCCAGCTTTCACATTAAAACAAAGAAGACGCAAACCGGCTTCCCGCCAGGGAACATTTTGAAAAAAAAATTCAATAGTGCCAGGGAACAAGAAACTAAGCGTCATATACATATCTCTATCTCTACTATATATAAAGTGACAGTCAGTTTCTACTCAATCTCTACTATATAAAGTGGGAGTTTCTTCCCACGTCACATTAATTGCCCTGTTTAATTGCCCTACTTAATTGCCCTGCTTAATTGCCCTACTGTAGGGTCGAGGATGCGCCTAGAGGGGGGGTGAATAGGCGTTTATAAAAATTCTACTCACTAATCGAGGATCGCCTCTAATCAACCATATGTCAAAACCTACACAATAAATATGCGCAAGCGGAAGACTGAGGTTTTGACAATTAAAGCCTAAATCAACTAGGCTCACTAGTGCACAAACTAAGTTATGTCTCTAAGCTAGAATTGCTAGGTTGATCAAGCAAACTACACTAAGCAATTCTATTCACAATCAAGCAATTGATAATATTGCAATAAAGTAAATGCTTGAATGTAAAAGGGCAAGAGACACAAAACTTTTTACCGTGGTTCGGAGCAAACCCTCCTACTCCACGTTGAGGAAGTCCAACTCACTTTGGACCGGCCCACTCACTTGAGCCTTCACCTCGAATCCACTATGGTTGCTTTTCACCCCGCCGGGTAGGCTAAGCACCAACCTTCACAATCTTTCGCCGGGGCTTCTCACAAACCTTGAGAGCTCCCGCGCACGACGCACCTACGTCGTCTAGGAGGTCACCACCTCCAAGAGCAATAGGTTGAGCACTCCGCTCAAGCTTCACCGAATGCACCTCCGCGTCTCCGGTGATCACCTAGTGCAACTCATGCAACTAGGGTCCTCTCAAACTCCCTCTAATTGCAACTCATGCAATTAGAATCACTCTTGAGCTCAAAACCAAATTGGAAGAGGCAAAACCATGCAAACCCTCCCACAAACTCAAACCAAGGCTCAAGAGGACTCAAAGCACCAGCAACATGTGCTAATGCCCCCCAAGGGGGTCTTATATAGCCCCACACACGAAAACTAGCCGTTGGGGGCAAACTGCCACTTTTCAGCCTAATCCGGCACTACCGGCCTCATAGCCCCGGTAGTGCCGGCCTTGACCTCCAACGGTCAGCGGCTAGTTCGGCACTACCGCAGTAAATTGCAGAGTGTCAAGATTTAGCGGCAAGATCGCCCCATCAAGGGCGATGCCGGCCTCGAGGCAATGCAACGTAACACCCTGCTCGTTAAAAGCTACCGGGTTAAACCCCAGATCTTGCCTGCACCGGCAGCATCGGCCACTTGGGCGGTAGTGCCGGCCAACACCTCAGAGCACTCGCTCTCGAAAATCTGCACGACGTAATAGGGCCGGTAGTGCCGACTTGAGCGGCGATCCGCTCCCATAAGCAGATCGCCTCGGTACTACCGCCCTACTACCTCCGGTTGTGCCGGCCTCAGGAGAAAAACCAGTTTTTCCCAAAAACTTTTCTCCAAAACTCAAACCGACAATCCTTTGAGCCAAGGGGTGATCAAACCACGATCACACTTAGTTGCAAAACACTTTTGCAACACCACTAAACCATGCTCAAAGAATTCAACCAAACTCCAAAAACTTTGCGAAAACTCCTTTCGCAACTATTCAAAGATTATATTTGCAAGAACGTATTAAGCAAATAAAACCCAGAGTCTATAAGGTTTATTCTCTTAGCCATGTGATGGTCAAACCACGACCAATCGGACTTGCAAAAACCACGGTGCAAGTATCACATGCTTTCAGGATCGGAACCTATAGACCTCCCGTTTATTCGCACAACGAACTCGCAAATAAACAATCAAACCACTATATGCTTGAGCATTCTCTGTTTGCAACAAATGCAAAAAGCCTGGCCCCAAGCACATTCCAAACACTTTGCGAAAATACTTTTCGCAATCAACTCAAAGACGTATTTGCAAAAACCATTAAGCAAATAACCAACGAGTCTATGAGTTTGATCCTCCTAGCCATGTGATGGTCAAACCATGACCAAAACAGACTTGCAAACACAACGATGCAAGTATCACATGAACTTAGGATCGAAACCCATAAACAAATCAAATCAAATCAGAGTGCATGAGCTCTCTAATTGCAACTCCTGCAATTTTCTAGCCCCATGCACTAAACCAAACTAAATCAAATCAGAGTGCATGAGCTCTCTAATTGCAACTCCTGCAATTCTCTAGCTCCATGCAACTGATAAACCACAAAGCATTAGCTATCTCCCTTTTGCAACTCAAGCAAATTGATAGCCTCATGCAAACACCAAACAAAGACAAATCAGAGTGCATGAGCTCTCTAATTGCAACTCCTGCAATTCTCTAGCCCCATGCACTAAACACTTGCTTGAGCTCTCTCCGTTTGCAACCCGTGCAAATATAGCTCCAAGCAATACCAAATAAACGCAATAAGATTTTGTTTGAAAAACAAAAACAAAGCATGAAGCTTCATCTATTTCAACAGATGCAAATAAATGAACTTCACGCAAAAAGCCAACGCATTAGCTTATCCTATTTGCAACGAATGCAAATCAAAGCTCAATGCGAAAACTCCAAGCACAAGCTTGACCTATTTGCAACGAATGCCAAATAGAACTTATGCAAAATCCAAGCACGAGCTTCACCCATTTGCAACACATGCCAAATGGTTAGCTCCATGCAAAAACCAAATCCAAATAAGATTTGAGCTCGAGTGACTACGGGATTGAGATCATCACCACACGATGAAGCTTAAAGAAGAACTCAACTCCTCTTAACAGTACGGCGCTAAACTAGACACAAAGCTAGGAAAAATCCTTAGCCTATCTAGTTATACCTTAGCCGCCGCAAGCAATCCCCTTTGGGGTCTTTAAGATCTTCAATCAACTTGTATCCCCGGGATCATCACTCTGGCTGTCTCTTGAAGTCTTTTATGATCTTCAATCATCTTATCTTCAAGATCGTCACCCAGCTCTATGAACTTGTTCATCTCTTTCATCTCTGGACATAGCCTGGCTCAATCATCACTTATAGAAATGGTTAGTCCAAGATGCATGGTTGTCTCAATCATCTAAGCACTCCATTAACACATAATGGATACCGCTTACATCAATTGAGCACAACCTAAATCAATCAAATGAACTTATATGTGTCTTGAGTACATGATGCAACTAATGCTTCATATTACCCAAGAACTCTTCATTTGCCTTTAATCAATCACAAGAACACCATCAACGCATGATGAAATGTTCTTTGATGATTAGAAGACAAATGAACTCAATTTAAACATTCATTTAAATTGATATGTTCCAATGTATTGATCCTTTAAATATATGGAGTGAAGAATAGATCAATACATCGATACATCAAGTTCAAGTGTGAACTCCCCCTAGATATGTGCATCCATGTAATATATGGATTGGGAAACATAATGCACATTTTGTGGTTAATGCAATGGAGAATTCAAACTTAAACTTGAATCCAAAGTATGCAATTAATACTTAGAATGAATATGCATACATACCTTGGGTTTTCCATTTTCCATCCAAATATGAGACTATTGAATGTAACTCAATAAACATGTTAGTCTCAATAAGATTAGATTTGTCATTAAACAAAGATTAAGCATTAATCTAAACCAATCACCAAAACCAAATGGAGCTTGAACTTACACCTACGCAAGAAACGAAGCGTTGCTTTAATTAGCCAGCTTTTGCAAGAAACGAAGCATTAAAGATAGATGTTTGATCTTAGGGCATCTGCAATGGTGTAGTCAACTACTAGCTATAAAAAATGTACATGTCATCTATAGATAGCTAATAGACAACCTCTCCAATGGACTAGCTATAGCATTGTCTACAAAATTAAATATGGGTCCATATGTAAGAGGTGATAAATGCCTTGGAATTAGCTATAGCCTGACCATAAGTTAGTAGTCAGTCTATATCTCTCTCTTCTTTTTCTCTTATCCACCTAAGCAAAATGCTGAGTTGGCACCCTTATAGTAAGCTGAAGTGGCACCATTGCAGATGCCCTTATGAAATACTCCCTCCGATTGGAAATGTAAGGGGTTTTAGGTCTCTATACTATTTGTAAAATATAAGGGGTTCTAGTATCCCAAGGCTAAATTTAGCCCATTTCTTCCAGCTTTGCCCTTGTTCCATTTATTACCCTTGTACAATTTTCCATGTCTCTTTTTTATGCGAACATGCTCTTTAATGAACAATAACTAAGGGTATTTTAGTTTATTCACCAAGCTTTTAAATATGTGTGCACAAGGCTAAAACCCCTTACATTTCCAATCGGAGGGAGTAGTATTTTTTTTTATTTTTTAATCTTTATTTTTCGTAGCAACGCACGGGCATATAACTAGTCTCTGTTAGACAACCTCGCTATCGAATAGTCCGGGGTTGCCTAATAGATCTCAAGTGGAGAATAGACAGGGAGAAAGAGAGACACAATATGAGGAGGAACGGGCCTGCTTTATTATTCTGTATGCTTGTGTACAATGGGGTGACCCCCTGCCTCCTATATATAGCGGTTCTGCTTAGAGATAAGGAAGAGTCCATATCGGATACGAATCCGGTTTCCTAACACTCCCCCTTGGACTCTTCACTGCGAGATGCATATGCCTCATTAAAACTCCATAAAAACCCAGTGGGAAAAATAATTGGAGAAAGAGTACATAGCACACGCTTGCTGTGTTGCACGGATTGCCTCATCAAAAACCTTATGTAAGAAAACTTCAATGAAAAACTTACTTAAGGAAAAGAGTACAATCCACCCAAACTTCAATGTTAATCTTCAAGATTTACGTTGGGTACTCAAACTTCATGTTTGAGATTTATGTAGGAGTATGTGAAAAATCTCCCCTGAAATCTGCACTTCTCTAAGCCTCATCATCCCGATTCCTCTAATACATCTTTCAAAGGAAGATGCTGGGAGTGACTTAGTGAATAAATCTGCGAGATTTTCACACGACTTAGTATGCTGTATCTTTATCTCGTTAATCTTATGTATTTCATGAGCATAAAAGAACTTGGAGGTTGATATGCTTTGTAAGGTTACTCTTTACATATCCCATTTGTACTTGTGCAACACAAGTTGCATTATCTTCATAGATAATAGTGGGGTTTGTTCCATGTTCGGACCACATGACTTACGGATGTGGTGAGCCATTCTTCAAGCCATGCACATTCCCGAGAGGCTTCATACAATGCAATGATTTACGAGTGGTTAGTCGGCGTCGAGACAAGAGTCCGCTTAGAAGACTTCCAAGAAATTGCTTTGTTCCACCGCAAAGGAAAACATACCTAGTTTGTGACTTGCCAAGATATGCGGTCCGATAGGTACCCGACATCGGCGTAGCCAACTAAATTCAATTCATTGTTTCTTACGTAAAACAAGCCGAGGTCTTTGCTTCCTTGAAGGTAACGGAAGATGTCCTTCACCCTTTCCAATGCCTTTTGGTGGGTTCTCGCCGCATCTGCGCTAGCAAATTCACGGCTAACGCAATGTCAGGCCTAGTGCTATTCGCAAGGTACATGAGCGCTCCAATTGCACTCAAGTATGGGAATTCCGCTCCCAGGACTTCCTCCCCTCTTCTTTAGGCCTGTGCGGGTCTAGGTGCGCTTGGAGTGATCTTCCGACCATTGGGGTCTTTGCGGGGTATGCCTTTTCAAAGCCAAATCTCTCCAACACTTTCTGCGTGTAGGATACTTGGTGTACCAAGATTCCGCCTTGGACATGTTCAAGCTGCAAGCCTAAACAGAACTTGGTTTTACCCAAATCTTTCATTTCAAACTCAGATTTCAAGTATGTGCATGCTTCTTCAATTTCCTCATCCGTCCCAATGATGTTCAAGTCATCTACATAGACGGAGATTATACAAAATCCATTCGTGGATCGTTGTATAAATACACATGGACAATCTTCGCTGTTCGTGTAGCCTTTCTTGCAGAGAAAGTCACTCAAACGATTGTACCACATTCTTCCTGACTGTTTTAGCCCATACAGTGATTTCTCCAATTTCACACTGTATAGGTTTCTGTTTGCTCTGTCTTGGTTCGGGATAGGGATACCTTCCGGTACTTTCATATAAATCTCCGAATCCAAGTTTCCATACAAATATGCTGTGACAACATCCATTAGCTTCAAGTTGACTACCATTGAGATTAAGTATCTAAAGGTAATTCCACCCATGACCGGAGAATAGGTTTCTTCATAATCAACCCTAGGACGTTGAGTGAAACCTTGAACAACAAGCCTTGCAATGGTTGTTGCTCTTTTCATAGATTCTCCTATTATTACAAAATTTATGGCCATTTCGTCATGGTGTGCTTCATGCACTTCTACTTGCTCTTCATTGCTATTTCCCATTCCAGGAGCAAGTTCCTTTAGTTTTTCTCCGCCAATGTGTGCGCACACATTATTTCTGGCGGTTTCTTCCAATTGAAGATTCAAATCTGGAATTGCCTTTTCGACAGGCTTCTTTCCAGTGCCAGGTCTCAACTGGCTCCCCTTCTTGCTTTGGGGCATTTTTGTGATTGGCTATGGTAAGTCCTCTTGCCCATTTTTCCCCAGACGTCTCCGGGTACTTTTGGGTTTGAGAAGCCAGATTTCCTGTTCTTTTTCTTTGAGGCCTCTGAACAGGATGAGGGATACCTTCTGCTTTCTTTGGTATTTCCACCCTCTCTGGTGCATTTCTTGCTGGTACATGCGACTTAACCACGCTCTTCAGATCACAAAAATGATCAGGCAGTTCATTTGCTAAATTCTGCAAATCAATTATCTTCTGGACTTCTTGATTTGCTTCATTAGTGCGAGGGTCATGCGCCGGATCGATGGAATGCCATATTATTTCCGGCATTTTTCATCCAATGGTTGATTCTCTCCCTAATGACGGAAACGGTCCTCGTCAAAGATCTGATCGGCGAATCGATTTGTATGCAAGTCTCGATCATGGGTTCCAAATACCTGATTATGGATGCACTCTCATAACCAACGTATATCAGACTTGCGGAGAGGGCCCATTGCGATCATTGTGGGGTGGTATAGGTACATATACCATACATTCAATTCTTGAGTTGACCCAATGCACTAGTTTGCATGGTTGAATGGATGTTGTAGGCCGATTGTCTATAATTGATGAGTCTCGCAGCATACAGAATTTGCGTGTCCCCAACAATTGTTGGACAAGTTACAACTCTGCAAGAGCGGTCCGGCAATAAACTTAATCCTCTTTATGAGTGCTTCACTAGTCCATTTTGGCGTATGGACATGCGGTGCAGAGTGCTCAATAGTTATTCGATTCTTTGTGCAACAATCATCAAATGCCTTGGAAGTAAATTACCGGCATTGTCCATTCGAATGGACTTCACGCGATGATCGGGAAAAACATTCTTAATTCGATGATCTGCGAGATCGACTTTGCGAATGCATGATTCCTTGTTGACAAAGAAACATGTATGCGACCATTTCGTGAAGCATCAATGAGCACCATAAAGGATCGAAACGGCCCTAACAATGGCTGAATCGGTCCGCAAATATCCCCACGAATGCGTTCCAGGAATGCGAGGATTTCATGTTGCACTTTCATAACAGAGGGTCTAGTTATTACTTTCCCGGTGGCACATGCATGGCACACAAAATCTTCGTGATTCGAGAAATTCTTAACATTAATGCCATGACCTTGTGAGTTGTTAACTATATTTCTCATCAATCTAAGACCAGGATGACCTAATCTACAATGCCATAAAGCAAATAATTCAGAGCTTCTAAAGACAGTCTTCAAAGAAGTATACCTTTGCGTGTGCATTGATTTTCGTGTAGTACAACCCAGATTCATATGAGGGACATTTTTCTAGTACCATCTTTCCATATTCCGCGTGCTTCACAATGCACAAGTATTCTTTGCCATTTTCTTCATTGGTTTCTACGTGAAACCCATTGGCGCGGATATCCTTGAAACTTAAGAGAGTGCGAGTTGATTCAGGGTACAAGAGGGCTTCTTCAATTACCAAAGTTGTACCTATTGGCAATATAATTGTGGCTCTTCCTGAGCCTATTATATGCGTATCGCGTCCTGCGATTGTCGTAATCCTTCGGCGTTCTTCGTGATCGCCTGGAAGTATTTCGACTCTCTTAAGATGGTATTTGTTGTGCCACTATCAACAATGCATATTTTCTCCATTGGGTGCTACACGATTTCTAGATGAAAAGAAATATAATTCTAATCGACGGTGGCAAAGTAATTCAAACATTGCTTGTAAGTAAAGAATACTGGAATAAAGAATAAATAACAATTCTTATTCATGAGAAAGTAAAAGTATGCTCTTCGAGAGCTTACAATTATTCAATATTAACTAATCAACCACAATCTAAAAGAAAGTGCTATGATGTTATTCATGCACTAAACGGAATCTGTAAAGTATGCATTCATTTACGCTTCTATGTCATCCACGAAGTGTTTTCTTCATTTGCCGAGGGCTTGGTGCATCATTGATGTCTAGGCGGTGCGAGGATGAAGCATGTGGGGTGTCAACTTCTATGACATCATCATTGCCTACTTCGGCAAAATGTGCCTCTGCCCGGTGCATTTCCTTTGGCCTTCTTCTTGGCACGATATGCATTGATCACTTCTTTGGATTCGGCATATTTTTGACCAATGCCCCAAGTGCCGCATTTGAAGCACGTTTGGTTTTGCTGTCCATACGGCTTGCTCTGCGGCTTTTCCTTGTCATTCTTCTTCTTTTGGGCTATGGACTTTCCTTTGGCACGATGTTTCTCTTTTCCACCCTTCTTGACCCACTTCATGTGGGCGGGCTTTTTCACCTTATAGCTGTTGGCATTGATTTACGGTACAATGCCCCTTCCAGCGGTGGTGTGAGACGAAGTTCTTTCGAGAACTTCATCTTGTGACTCCATAACTTGCATAACATCAATCGATTCGCTATACTCCTTGTATGCGTCTGACGATAGGCTGCGGGCATTACGGATAGCATTGGGGTGAAAAGTGGAAAGAGTTTTCTCAATCTTCTCCTCTTGGTGATCTTCTTGCCACATAGGAGAGATTAGTACAAATTGTGCAAGGCGTAATTGTACTCGACCCTTTGTTTGTAGTCCGCAAACCTCAGACGCACCCAATCTTGCTTTGTGCTTGGGGCAAGATTGTGTATTTGAGCTTCTCGAATCGCTCGGAGTGCGATCCATAGCTCAATTGCACTTTCTTGACCATATATTCATTTTTCAGGGTGGTGAGAGATGGTGCTCGAGGAAGTGCAATGCTTGATCGTTACGCTCGGCATTAGGTGGTGCGTCCTTCGAGGACCCTAAGCCAATAGCAGCTCGGAGCTTCTTGCCGCGAGTCACGATCTTCACATCGGATGCCCAAGTGAGGTAGTTTTGACCGTCTTTGGGCCAATTCTTCAAACTCACGGTTCACAATGCCGGACATCGCATTTTACAAGATTCCTACATTAGATTCTGCGTGTAATCTAATAAAGTGTGATTGCATAATTCGTAAAATGCGGAAAGTAAATTCTCATGAATTTCGAGAATTTTCTTAGTATTTGGCAATTTTACATTAATTTACTGACAATTTTCCGCATCACTTGATATGAAAATAAATTTCAACATGAATTAAACATGGCATAAGTCTAATTACAACTTATATAATTCTTGTTGGTGGGAGCAACAGGTAATGAATATCTCTGTCAATTTGACTCTTGGCCAGTCAACACCTTTGGGGCTCACATGAGGAGGGAGCACTTCCTGCTTCCGGGTGCCAATTAAAGAACCAAGCCTCATGTGTGTTTTCCTAGACACCAATTGTCTCATATCTGTTTATTCATTACCAAAATCAAATCCCAACCACTCATGTTCTCATAAATCGTTGTATGAGAAGTGCGGAATTTTCCTAACACTTTTCATAATTTCTGCTAATTTCCAAGCAATTTTCAGAATTACTTTGCAACAGGAAATTGAATTTCAGCAAATATCAACATGACATAATTTATAAATTCATAAATTCGGAAAATAAATTCTCAGGAATTTCCGATATTCTAAACAGGGCAATTATTGCAAAATTCATGCAAAAATTCATAAATACAGAAAATAAGGCTAAGGAAAAATTGAAACAGAGCCATAAAATTTTCTGCAATTTTCTATGCATTTTCATATTTTTCTGGCAACTTTCAGGATTTTCTGTAATTTTCTGTATTACTATTCAAATTTCTGAATTCTTTAATTGATTTTCGGAAAAGAAAGGCAATCGAAATAAATAATAATAATAAAAAACACGGCATCTGGCTTCGTGCCCGATTGGACCGTATCTGGCTTTTCCCCCTCACCCGGTTGGACTGCATTTGGCTTCGTGCCCAAAAGGTTTCAAAAAAAAATATTGAAGATTTGGACTTCAAGTCCAAGATCTTGGACTTCATTGTCCCAGCCGATCCAGAGGAGGGCTTCGGTAGCCTTGGCGGCGCGCGGTGGCCAAGGGCGCTCGGTAGCCGCATGCTGCAGCGGCGACGGCGACACCCAGTAGCGGGCGGTAGCGCGACGCGTCGTGGCGGCGGTGGCGGGATGCCGCCGTACCGGCGGCAGCGGGAGCAGGTCGAGCAGCGCCAGCCTTGGCGTGGCGAACTGGCAGAGCGAGGTGAGCGGCGGGGCCGAGCGGCTGCGTCAGATGCACGCTTGTAGGGCTATCGCTGCGGCGCGCGGCTGCGATTCGGTCGGCTCCGGCGAGTGCGTGCAGCGCAAAGCGATCGGCTACATCTGGCCGAAACGGGCGACGGCGCTGGCGTCGATGGCTGCGAGGCCAAGGCTCCGGTGCGCGACGGTTCTCGAGCGATGCGCTACGTCTTGCGGGGTTGCATCGGCGACAACGGCTTCAAGCCGGCCAGAGACCGGCGGCGGGGCTCAGCCGACGCTGGCGTCGTTCGTGGCGGCTGGCGAGCGCGACTGCGGCTTCATGCCTATCTGGATGGGCTTCAAGGTCAGTCCGGCCGGCTCGGGCCAGCGCCACGCATGCGGGCAAGCGCGCGGCGTCTGCGTAAAACGGGCACACAGGGCGGCGACTTGCTCGAGCTGAAGCGTTACGGCGGGCAAGATACTTCAAGCTGAGGAGACCGGCCGGCGGCCGGTTGGGCAGCATCCGGACAGGAGATGCTACAGTAGATAGCTTCATGCCATATACTGAGAATTGTTGTGTATTGTATCTTCTTGACACGAATTGCAAAACATTGATATGTACTGTGTCTTCATGCCATAATCTAGATGCATACTCGCAGCTTCGTGCCTCGATTAGATGCATGCTAGAAAAACATACGAGATTAGATTAATCCCGCGATTCTCACATTTTTCACTTTTTCAATCTGCTTTCCGGTAGACTATCGCGTAGGATAGAGTCGCGTAGGACTTTTATTTCGGCAATCCGAGTGGATGCCGGCTTGATGGTGAGTTGATTGCAGATCGGATCGGGCGATCAATCGCCGGTAGTAGACGTTCGTCGTCGTCGATGATCCTTCGCTTCTTGTCTTTTCTCACCTTTCAATCTTTCTCCGGTAGAGCCGTCGATAACGTGTTAGACAACCTCGCTATCGAATAGTGCAGGGTTGCCTAATAGATCTCAAGTGGAGAATAGAGCGAGGAGAAAGAGAGACACAATATGAGGAGGAACGGGCCTGCTTTATTATTCTGTATGCTTGTGTACAATGGGGTGACCCCCTGCCTCCTATATATAGCGGTTCTGCTTAGAGATAAGGAAGAGTCCATATCGGATACGAATCCGATTTCCTAACAGTCTCTACTATTTTAGATGCTGTAACCAACCAAGACCGTTTGTTCAGTCTGAAAAGAGATACTACTCGTATAGTAGTATCTCTCTCTGATCTCAACCTTAATTTGCAGCGTGGTGAGGATGGGTTTCAGTTGCACCGAACCTGCGTTTTGAAACACCACGGTACCGCATGCCCATAAATTACTCAACAAACGTATTAACACGCATCATCGTCGTCGTAAATTCGTGTGAAGAGGATACAGATGCTATGTTGTGTTGTCGTACGTCTTTCGCATCCTAAATACATGAGGATTTTCTACCGAATCGTTTGTTTTGATAAATTGTACTGCTACCCTTTTTTTTATCATTTTCTCGTTCCATTGGATGAAAGGCTGAATTCGTACAAATCTTAAAAAAAAAAAACTCTCAAACACAGGCAGGCAGCGCAGCGCAAACTAAGGATTCAAACTTTGTTTTGGTATATATTTTGGAGATAGTCGAAATCTAAAATTTCGGTGAGACCTCGGAATTTTAGATAAAATTGGAATGAAATTAAAAAACCAAATTTCAAAACCGGTTACTTTTTAACCAAGATTCCTGAGATTTGGCCAAAATTATTGAGATATCAGTCAACCTGAACCGATCAAAAAATGGTAAAAACACATTTTTTTTTTGAATTTTTGTGTGGATGGTCTTAACCCTAAATCCAATCAAATCTGGTCCACAAAAATTAAAATCCGGTCAAAATATTCGAGATTTCGATCAAAATCATCGAGATACTGTAGTATTTTAATTTTTTTATTCAATCAAGAATTAAAATATTAAAATTCTGATAACAATTCCAAAATATCACATAGAATTTGAACCATAGTGCAACCAAACCCCACCACCCCATCAATGCATTAACTTTTTAACTCCACCGCCCCCTTGGGATCTCCGCCCACACCGCACCACCCCGAAATCGGCTATAAAACCACACACACACAAAAAAAACACGGCGAAATCACAAATCAGTCCCATTTTCGCACGACCGACCGCGTCCGCGCGTACGGAACCTCCTCCCCACCTGCCGAGCCCCAACCTAAGCAACCAAACCCACGCCCGCGGCAGCCGACGCGCGCGCGCATGCCGCCGCCCAGCCTGGCCGCGGTGCAAGACCAGGCCGCCATGGGCGGCGCCAGCGAGTCCGGCGCGTTCGCGGGGCTCCGCGTCATCGACGCGTGCGCGGCCACCGCGCGCCGGCGCGGGGGCAAGAAGATCCATCCGGTGTTGCAGCTGCCGGGCGGCGCCGAGGCTGCGGAGACGGGCGCAATGGGCGGTGGTGGGGCGTGGGGGAGAAGGCCCGAGTGGTGGTCGGTGGCGGGCGTGGGTGGCGTCCTGCGACGGCACCCTCTGGCGGCGCTGTTTGGGTGCGGGCTGCTGCTGTTCATGGGTGTGGAGTACACCATCCCCATGGTCCCGCCCGCCGCGCCGCCGCTGGACCTCGGGTTCGCCGCCACGGCCACGTTGCATGCCGGGCTGGCCGCCCGGCCGGGGCTCAACTCGCTTCTTGCCGCGCTCAACACGGTGAGCACCTGCCTCCCTGCGTAGCCACCTAGATTCAATTAACCTGCTGCTCTGCCCACCCCACGCAAATCCCAATGTTACATTCATTGACCGAACGCGTAGAAACGTGCTCCGCCAAGTGCCAATGTTACATTCTTGGTTAAATTTCCACTTTCTGGAATTTTACGGGCTTGTTAAAACGAGAACTTTTGACTGATGTAGCTGTTAATTTTTTTCTTCGAAACTAGTCTTGTCGATTTTTTTTAAATTGTTGCCTCAGTGTATTAGTGCCACGATGTATCATGTGGCATTACTACGCTACACTCAACAATCGAAAAAAAAAAAAAATAGAATGCAGTGGTATTATAGCGCTGCATTGCTACTTCATATAATGTAGATAATGTTTTTTTAGATGCGTTGAGTGGATTTGAAAAAAATATATTATAATTTTATTATATTTTATAAATACATAATAATAAAAAAATCGCATTAAGATTGGTTCTAAAAAAAATAATTTTTTTAAGCTACAATAGTGAAGAGCTCCACCATATATACAAAAGCATGAAATAATCTCATAAAATATGGATCAGAAAATAGTTTTGACCAAGAATTTTTATTATAATATATTTATAAAATTTAATAAACCTAATAAAATTATTGCTCTAAATAATATTATTGACGGTAATTGGATGTACAAAATTATTAATGATAATTGAACCCGCAGAATATGGGTCTTCAAATAGATTGTATTATATTCTGTTCTTCGCGGAATATGAGTTATCAAATATATTATGCGGGTCCAATTGTGTTGTATGTTTACCACAAACATGGATCTTGCAAAAAAATTTTTTTGCAATTTATGTCAATATTATTTTTCAACATTTATTTTTGGGCTCCTGAAAAAATAGTACGAAGGCTAATTCGGGAAAAAAAATCTTAGAGATTTGAATTGTGAAAATTTCGCAAATCCCACGTACGGGGAGCACAGAAAATACAAATACCAGTGATAAATACTGCGCCTCCACTCAGCAAAAAAAAATGCCGCGTTACAGTACATGCAGTGCTACTGTAGCAATGCACGCTACAATACCATTGCATTCGTTTTTTTAATTTCGTTTTTCGTTGAGTAGAGGCGCAGTAATGCCACGTGTTGCGTCGTGGCATTACAATGCTCTCTGTCTGCTGTACTGGGGCTAAATTTGCAAAAAAAAAAAAAAAAAAAACGATGAGAACTAGTTTTTTTTGAAAAAAAATAGAGGGCTACAGCCGTGAAAAGTTCTCAAAACCACCAATAGAATGGTAATAGTACTCCCTTGGTTCCGTGATGTCATTTTAGTTTCTTAACTAGTACTATAAAAGACTATTACTCCCTTTGTTTAAGTCTATTTTTGTATTTTTTTGGTATATAGCCAAAAAATATTAAAAATAATTAGATTATCCCTAATTATTATAACTAAGAACTATATTCAATACATGAATGTAGAGAATATTAAAGTAAATATAGATATTTATTAGGGGTATAGAGGAAACATCACACTAATTTTACATTGAAATATAAAATACATTCTATATTTGTAAACAAGATCATTCAAAAAATAAGCATTATAAATTTGGACGGATGGAATAATCCTTATAAAGCGTATTTTCTTAATAGTCTTTTTTGTAAATATAGAGCTTATTTCATGTTTCAATGTAAATTAGTGTAATGTTTTTTTACATGCCTCATAAACATCTAGATATACTTGATATTATTTACTTGCATCATTATATATAATATTTGGAGATAAAAATTAGAAGTAGTCATGTCATTTTTAAAATCTTCTTGGTCTTTATACCAAGAGAAAATAAGTCCTATAAATTTGGACGAAGAAGCGTATCTTTAGATAGTGTTTTACTCGAATTCATGATAGTAAATGACTTTAAAATAGCAAAAAGAAGTAATATAGAAGGGAAAAATTGGAAAGTTACGTTAAAATTGTAGAATGACGTGCATTTATGTTTAAAGTTTGAAAGGTAGAATAATATATATATATAAATGAGTAATAATTTAGCACTTTTTCAATACCACGAAGCCCCTTCAGAAAAACCACGGAGCTAAGTATTCTATCTAGGGCTGTAAAAAAAGCTCAAGCACGCGAGCTACTCGAGCTCGGTTCAAGCTCCAGACCAGCCGAACTTGAGCTCGATCTCGAGCTCGCAAGCTTCACCGAGCCGTGTTTGAATAGCTCGCGAGCCTACTTGAGCTTGGATGGAATCTCCGTGAACCGAGCTTACTCGAGCTTTTTACCGAGCTTACTTGAGCTTGTTACCAAGCTTACCAGGTTTATTGAGCTTACACGAGCCATGCTTATCATACTTACCGAGCTTACTCGAGTTGAAGGCAAGCCTACTCGACCTTAGATTGAGCCGAGCTTCGAGCCTGGATCAAGACTTGGACCCCACCTCGAGCTCGGCTTGAGCCTGGGAGCCCCAAGCCCGCTCGAGCTCGACTCGTTTATAGCTCTAATTTTATCCGTTGGTGAATAGATATCATTATAGTTTCTTACACTTTTATCGAGACATATCTACACAAAACTGTATTACCTATCTTTATTAAGCTAAGTAAGTACTCCATCTGCTCATAAATAGATGTTAATATAGTTTCTTACACTTCCATTGAGATATATTTCCATAAGACTGTATTACCTCTCTTTGTTATATATTTGAGTGATGTCTGTTCACGGTAGTAAATGATATTAGAAAATAGCTAAAGAGAAAACAATATAGAATAAAAATGATAAAAGAATCATTTTAAAATTATGAAATGACATTTGAATAAAATTTAAAAGTCACAATGATAGGGAATGGATGTACCATTGTAATAGTAGTAGTAGTAACTAGATGCGTGGGTGCGACACACGCTTTGCCCGTCGCAACGTGCCCACGCACCAATAAAATATTTTTTGAGGTTTTTTTTACAACTATAAAAATTTCCGGAGGTTTTGTTAGAAAAAATCAGCGAAAACCAATTTTGTTTGTGGAAGCTACTCTAATTTTGGGGGACTTTGGAAAAAAGAAGAAAATTTTGAGGAAAAATTAGCTAATATGCAATTCCGGAAAGTTTCTCGTGTTTTTTGAGGGCCTTCGCACAAATGGAAATAATATTCGGGAAGTTCTTGGCGTTTCGTAAAAAAAATAAACTAACACGTAATCTCGTAAAGCTAATCATAGTTTTGGAGCTTTTGCAAAAAAAGGGGCAAATTTTAGAAGTTTCGATGGTCTCTTCGTAAAAAATGGACTAATACGCAGTTTCAAAAAGTCCCGTAATTTTCAGGGACCTCAGCTCAAGGGAAAACAAAATTTCAAATTTTTTAGAGCCTTCATGCAAAGAAAAACAAATTTTGGAAATTTCGAAACCCTCCCTGTGAAAAAGGATTAATATGAAATTTCAGAAAGAATGGGGCTTTTTCATAAAAATTCTCACAACCAGCGGCCTCACCGTGTCGCGCAGGCAAAAACCGTGTTCGCTGCACCACTGTTGTGTAAAGCGACGTTGTTAAATTATATGAGCTAGGCTGAGTCAATTTGGACGACTGGCTGGCTTCGAAATGAACACGCCAGTGCGAAACGACTTGGACACGTAGAAAGCATCGAAAAACTTCGAGATTTAATATACGGAGTATCCACCAGAACTACAACGCCGGACACAAATTTGTGGTTTTAATTAAGATGGATGGTTGCATTGTATGTACCATCTGTGGTTTTGATTGAGAGAATCATGCCTAGATTCTTTCTTGGGATAACGAAGCTGGCCAGCCTTGACTTCATCTGTGCAGTACTGCAGTGTATGGCTTGCATGTGGCTTGCGAATTGCCAGCAAATAATACTCCTATTAGAACAGCGAACCATACTACGGCTCCTCCACAAGTCTGTGTTAGATTAGACTTTAGCCTGACAGGTTTGTCTGTCCCTGCAAGTTGGCCAGAAGCCACGAGCTAGCTAGGGGCACAAGAAACCAACGGTGCTGGGAGCCTGGGACACCACCCAACACCACCAAACAAACAAAAACTCCAATCTTTTCCGATAAGAATTCACATTTAACAATGTCAGCATCGCCATGGATTTCCTGATAAGATCCTGCATCCATGATCCAGCTGGTCCCCGTACGTTGGTTATCGCAGAATCCATGCTGAATGGGACGGCGTGCGTGATCTGACAGATTGTCGTCGTGCCATGTGCAGGTGTTCGTGGCGATGCAGGCGGCCTATATCCTGTGGGCCATCCTCGCCGAGGGGCGGCCGCGCGCCGCCGTGGCCGCGCTCATGATGTTCACCTGCCGCGGCCTGCTCGGCTGCTCCACGCAGCTGCCGCTGCCGGGGGAGTTCCTGGGGTCCGGGATGGACTTCCCCGTGGGGAACGTCTCCTTCTTCCTCTTCTTCTCCGGGCACGTCGCCGGCGCGGTGATCGCGGCCGCGGATATGCGCCGCGTGGGGCGACGCGGGCTGGCCGGACTCTACGACGCGCTCAACCTGATGCAGGGGGTCAGGCTGCTCGCGTGCAGGGGCCACTACACCATCGACCTCGCCGTCGGCGTCGGCGCGGGACTCCTCTTTGACATGCTGGCCGGCAGGTACCTGGACGGCGAGAACGTGTACGGCGGCGAGAGCCGTTGCTGCAGCAGCTGCCACAAGGCGCTCCTCTCACAGTAGCTTACATCCTAGGACGCAGGTCCCTTACCAGCCATCAATGGCCGACACTGCAGTTCGTTGGGCATTAATCCATGTCATTTTGTGATGTAAGAGAAATCAAATGCTACTTACTGATGCGTGATTGTACAAACATTTGTTTGTCTTGTTTCATGTGAACTGTAACATCCTCTGAAATGCAAGTATCAGAAGCTTAAGTTATAATAGGAGGACCAGACAGAATCAATCAGCACACCATCTATGCTAGAAACAGATGGCAAGGTTTTGATGCATCATTTATTTCCTTCATCCAGTTACTAGGATGATTTCCTCGTAGCAGTTTTAGCTTATAAATAGGACCATACATTGCAAGTTTACAACGGGTGGGTATGTGATTGTGTCTACCTAGTATAAACTGAGTTCTTTTACCTCAGGCTTGCATCATGGAACTGCAAGAATTGGCTACTATTTCACGTATCACCCCAGGAAACAACAATGGGGTGGCCAGGCAAACGTAGCGACATCGAAAATCAGTTTCATCAGAAGTGGCCAGCGACGTGCCTACTCCTTAGGATCGCCATTGACGGAACCGTTCTGCTCACCGAGCTTGTGGAACTCGGCCTCGATGACCTCGACGATCTTGGCGTCCTCAGGGTCTTGGTCGGGAATGTTCACATGTAAGGAACCCTGCTTGATGAGCTCCTGGTTCAATGCTTGCTCCTCGATGAAATTGTAGAGCTCTTGGTGGAAAGGGTGGTCAGGAGAGAAGCAATCATCACTTGATGAATTTTTAGATGAGCCCGAGCCGTCCCGTCGACAGAAATGGGGAAGGGAAGAATCGTCCATAATCTGCATGGTTCCAGAAATGCAGGTACTGATCACACCATATTTGTGAACGCCAAAGCAGAAAAATGCTATGAGTTACTCTGATCAAGTTCCATTATTTGACTTGGTTTATAGGGATGCAATAATATCTTGCTCAGTAATGAATGATCAATGTGAAGATAATCGTGCCAATTTGCAAAGTAAAATAGTAGCAGCAAGAAATCTTGCCTTTAGAAGCTCATCTCTTCCACAACCGTGCAAAACATGAACCTTCTTTCTTGTCCTCTCTTGCAAGAGAGGCTTCACAACCTAGTAGCAAAACTAAATGAAATGTTAACGAGTCTTCAAAATGGAAATTAGTTAATTACTAGTACAATGACAATATTAGGCACTGTACCTTCCAACATGCTGAGAATATGTATGGAGCATTTACTATATAATAGGTCTCAGTCTTTTCAGGGTAATTCAGATCATCAACAGTAGATATTGCAGTCAAAATCTGTAATGCATCAACAGGTATCTAATCAGTAGCAGCATAAATAATGGACTAACATACACAGCATGCAGATCTTATACAAAAATTTAGTTATTTAAATAGGCTCATTCTTGTCCCAGTCAGTTCTGAATGCTATAAACATCCGCTGATGCTTATAATCTGGAGAACAGGATACTATTTCCACTGGTAATGGTAGACACAAAAGCATAAACTATGGGAAACAGATAAACAATATCATGCCCATGCAGACCGTACCTTCATTTGGTTCAGTGCTGACAACTTCAAACCAGTCATATCTAAAACCTTTATACATGTGCTAATAGGCCGCCCAAACTTCTTCGTCGCAGTAGGCTAGATGGAACATAAGCATGCAAATACATGTGTTATGAAATCTCATAAAAGTTATCTGATTGAGCATGGAAGATCGGCTGTTCAGTTGTGCACTCACCAAAATAATTCGATCACGGTACTCATTGATCTGAATATAAGATTGCACATAGTAATGGGCCTGAAAATGCAATCTATTTATCACTTTAATGAACATAAAGAGCGCCAGATTCAATCTTCATGCTTATCAATCCAGTAGAAAGACATTCCAATTCTATTAATATTGCAAGTTGGTAATTCAGAAGTATTACATGACCTCTAATTGACAGGGATGCAACCTGACAAGCTATTAAAACAAACATCCAGTTTTCATAAATAAGAAGTGTATGAGCAATTACCGAAGCTTTGTCATATGTGCTCAGTCCAACACCAACAGCAAATACTGGGAGGCCCTGGCAAAGGAAAAAGGAAAGCCTAGAGTATAAAATAAGTTTGTTAAGTTTATCTGAATTACCTTTAATTACGAATTGGACATGCAGAAATGTATGGCATAAAGACCCACAAGGAGTAATTGGTAAAGAAAATTTGGAAATGTTAGGTACAAAACTTATGGCTGGGCCTGCATCTGGTCCATGATGTTGCACCAAATGAAAAGCACATCATAATGAACTATCATTTGGCAGAATCATAAGATAACAGAAATGAAAAGGGCAGTACTCAATAATGGAACAAATAAAAGATAGCTAGCTTAAGATACCTCCTTTGAGTATCCCGATAATCCAACAAGATGTGTTTCACGTATCGATCTATACAAATCTTCTGGGATTATAGGTTTCTGCAATTGTCCAACACATGTAGATGATCAGCAATAAGAAAATGTAAAACAATACAGAAACTCCACTTTATCTCTGCCACAAGAAATATTCAGAGTCAGTATCCAAGCTTGTTCTAGAAGAAGGATCACTCACCTCCAGTATACCATCAATTTCATTTTGTATCCTCCAATCCAAAGAATCTACTAGCTAAAAAAACAAAATATCCTTAAGTAAAGAAGAAATCCATGAAACATTTACTCCATCATACATCGCGCTGGGAAAAAAAAACTGTAATGTAAGATATTACCATTTTATGAGCCTTAGTCACATGCCACTCTCTAGCTTTAAGGAAGCGTACTAGTGTCTCTGTTGGATATCCCTGGTGCACATTCTGAAAAACAAACTCATATACTTAGGAATTCAACTCCCTAGACAATCTCCTTAGGGTAACACAAAACTTACTTCACAACCTCTAATAGCAACACATTCTTTCGAAAGTTGAAACAGCTGAGACACACCGAATATGGTTCATGGTTCTTCCCGATATGGTACCAATGAGATTAATTTGAAATCTTGAAAAAACAGGTTATTTATATCCAATAAATAGAAGGATCACATTAATTGTTCTCTTTAAAGTAGAAATAAACTTTGCAAATAGAGGCAAGTCAGGTAGGATCAGATTCTAGTTCAATCATAGCAAGACAGTATTTAAAAAATAGCTGAATAAGTGCTAGCTATATGCTTATTTTGAGTTGCTTTCTGTTCTTTTTCCATCCTAGCCCTTAAAAGTCAGGTTTAATTATCAAAGAAGGAATCAATATTCTTTTCCCATATAAAGCTTGCCAAAATAAACTATACATAGTATGTGCATCACATGATAGGTAAGTATAGATCTGCAAGTTCTCTCAGTGTTCACGAAAATAATAGAAGTAAGTCACATACATTTGTTACTTATAGTACCAGAGATATTCTAAGCTAAAACATATAGAAAAGGGGAAGATGCGCCATGGTTGATTCATTTGTCCTGTTTAATAACTTAGATATTTTAGCATTTCAAATGAAAATAGTAGTTGCTTCCAATAATACTTTGAATCCCTAATCATAATATAAATGAATACACAATAATTCCGCTGCAAGTAGCACCGTCCTTCTTGATTCCAACTCCACGAGCCAAGAGATTCTGTTCTGGAATAAGTTGACATCTCCTACTCACGTAAAAGCCTTACTTCTAGAGAAGTAGAGAGCATTTCATTAACCAATAAAACATAAAAAGCAGTCCACAAGTGCTGTGTGCTTAGGATGCGTATCAGCGTGTGCCATCCCATCAACCTGAGACTACAAGTGTCTAGTGTCGTCATATAAACAAAGTAAAGAGCAAAAAAAATGAAATTATGCCAAAGAGCTTGGAGGAGCTGCTGGAATAATGTGTAACAGCCAAAACAAAAGGAGATTACTGATGAATACATTATTACCAACAAATCTGGAGGTAGGAGGCTCAAATGCTGAATACCTCACTGCCCACTAGATCAGAACAATTCCCTGAGACCATCTGCTGTGGAAAACAGCACAACTCACACATCCTTCACCCCATTGTCAAACCACTCAAAATTACGCCCAAAAATCCCAAAAATGTGGCCTACACCAAACAACAACAGAACACCTTGCATCCAATCAACCGTCGCCAACTTTCCCTACCGCAAATTTATCCATACATCCATTTTCATCCTCCATAGTCCATACACAAAATTGACTAGCACTGGGTACATCAACACATCACCTTAGTTCAAGCATACATTAACTAATTATATATAAGTTTATAACAAAGAGCAGCTCAGGCATGAACAGAAGTGCTCTATTCCAAACTAAAAGTACCCAACCAACACATCTCAAGTATCTCACTTCGTTCATCTGAACCAAATTGGTTCTGAAAGCTGCTGAATTGAACTAAGCAATGGTCTGATCCAACTGTACAGCAAAAAGATCCAGAATCAAGAATCCAACTACGAACTATCCAAGGTAGAAACACACCGACAGATCCGTACCTGAAACGTCTCCTTCAGCGGCGCCTCGACTGCAAGAACCCAAACCAAAGGAAACACATTAGTTAGCACCAAGCACAACGCATATAAAATCGACCAAAAATCCAGAAAGAATCGCAAAACCGAGCAGGCCCGCCCTTGTGGAATCCAAAAATGATTGCGCACTCATAAGGAGTATCTTTTTTTTCAGCACACACTCTAAGGAGCGTCACGCGCACCTTGGTCCAAGAGGCGGGTAAGCTGCTCGACGGCGTCATCGCAGGCGACTCCCATTGCGGCGGCGGAGGGCGATCCGGAGCTCGGACCGCTAGCGAGGAGGGGAGGCGGGAGCGGCCGCCGCTGTGACCGGTTTGGCGCGGATTTAGGAGCGGCGGTCGAGGGGAGAAAGATTCGCGCGGTTTCAGGAAGGAGAGGAGATGGCCTCCTCCGAGTTCTTGGTCGGTTGGTCGTTTTGCCGGTGAGGTGACTTGAGGAGCTGAGGTGCAGCTGTGCAAGGCCGCTTCACACAGGCTACCTGTTCGGTGTCCTATATGGGGGGGAAGGGAATACGCCATTGCTGCAACTGCTTGGTGCTTTCATGTACTTAATATTTAATTAAAAAATTTTGTTGGGATGTTTCACGAATTGAATATATATACACTTTTGTAATTTTGGTGCAATTTGCTGTTCAAGAGGAAACCGACACTGTTGTTTAGTCCAAAGCAATATTGTATCTTGACATCTTGGTCGAAGACTGGAATTCAGTTCTAACCAGGGGATGGAACCCTGCACCTCTCGCGTCCAACACATGTTGGAATATTACTTACAACAATATTATTAGCATATATGTCTGCTATATAAAGAAAAACCTTGGTTCCCGGGTTCGAACTCGGGTCCCTCGGCTGAGATCCAGCTCTTCTAAGAGCATCTCCAGCAGAGCCCCTAAACTAGCCCCTAAACCACAAAATAGTGAGTGTATAAAAAAAAACAGATCCAGCATGGTCCCAACTCAAGCCCCTAAAATTAGGAGGCCCCTAAATACACCAGGAAATTGAAGATAGGAAAATACATGAGAGGTTTCGAGATGATTTTATTGAGCATTTATGAGCAATTCACGGCGCTTCATAGTTTGATTTATTGTTCGGAGTTTCTATTTATCATGTTTTGAAAAATTTAAATTTAAATTTGAAATATCATGTTTTTAAATTGTAAATGTTAATATGCTTATGTTTTATGTATTACAAATATTTTTGATTGAATTTTAGTGGTGTCAAATGACGATTATACATAGCGGATTTATCTATTTATCATGTTTTGAAAATTTTAAATTTAAATTTGAAATATCATATTTTTTAAATTGTAAATGTTAATATGCTTATGTTTTATGTATTACAAATATTTTTGATTGAATTTTAGTGGTGTCAAATGAAAATTATACATAGCGGATATGTCAAAATAGAAGAAAAAGTAAAAATAGGGGTTGAGATTTAAGGGATGTTGCTGGACTTGTGCTCTGAAAACAGGACCTCAAAAAATAGGGGGAGTCCCTAAATGCAAAATAGAGACCCTATTTTAAGGGCCCTTGCTGAAGATGCTCATGTACTCTGGTCGTTCAATCATCAAATCTAATTTGTTTTGTAGTGATTTTGGTCCGAAATGTCGAGACCTCGGTGGAATTTGCCGAAAGTTTGTCGAGATTTTTGAAATTAATGTAGCAATTTAAACTGTTTTTAATTTTTTTTTGTTCCGTCGGGATTATAAATCTCGAAAAAGACCAAAATAATCTCACACAATTTCGCCGGGATTTCTAACCATGGGCTAGACACATGCCGGGTTTTACATGTAATCATGCTAAGGCCCTGCTTGGATGAGTGGTAATTTCTTGGGAGGTTTTGGGATTTCCTAAAACATTCCAATGAAATACCCCTAATCCAAGCACCCCCTAAGTAAAAATCTGATGGGTTAGGTGATTGCCACCTTGAGTCGAGTTAGGCTCGTGCAACTCATGTTGGGCAAAGCAAAGCTCCTTTTGAATAAATTATAGGTAGTATTGGGTAAAGTTGCTATTTGAAGGAGCATATATAGTGTGCATGATTATAGGGTGGTGCACTACTGTTGAAACTGTATATGCTAGTGTGGTGTCAAGTTGGCTTTATGAGATGTAAAGTATGACTGTATGATTCAGCCTAAATAAAGTGTGTGTGTGAGAGGGAGCGCGTGTGAGAGAGAATATATATATATATATATATATATATATATATATATATATATATATATTTATTTATTTATTTATTTATTTATTTCGACTATTTTTCCATGGGTTCCACATTGTTTGACTCATGGTCACAAGTCCACGAGCACATGCTAAGATGCTCATCGATCTTGTAGCAGCAAGCAGCAATGGAATATTACTAGTTGGAGTAATGGTGCGAACGAGGAGCAATCGTAAAGTTTTTCTTTTTATTTTGCTCTTCTTATGATTGGCCGGTTCCATTTTGACGGAACAAAGAACAGCAAAGCAGAGTATACAGCTGCAGGGAGAATCGAAGGTGAAAAAGAAGATTGCCATCAGTTTTGTGCCCTGGATTTGCACATAAAGCTTTTTAAGGATGGCAAGAAGTCTCTAAACATGGAAACCAAGTTGAGGCTCTTGGATCTTGGTTGCTAGCGGTTGCTCATGCTCTCGTGCCTCCATTTTCTACTACTTCATGGAAAGAAGAGGGGGGCCGTGTGCCTGGCTTTCTTTCTGAACCTGGACCCGTCTGATTTGCTCTCTCTAGGGGGGTAATGGAGATCAACAATTGAGGAGAGGGTGGAGCTGTCCACTGTGAAGCACCTCCCTCCTTCCTCCCACCATCGCAATGGAGATGTGACCCGTATAATTAGTCCAGTGTAACGGCAGTAACACTATCATTACACTGAGTTAATTACACGAATTTTGGCATAGTAGCTAACAAAATATCAGACAACCCGACACTTTATCAGTTACTGTACCATGTTCAGAGTGTTGCACTAGAACAATAATCAGAGATTGAATAGAAATATACTACATTTCAAAGTCATGCATGGCTACATGTTCAGTGCAATAATTATAAATCGGATCCGAGTATAACAGAAATATATTACAATGATCTAATTACCCAGACGACCATCCAAAATGGGAATACGGTCTACCAAAACCCCTAGTCCTCCTAGTAGTAGTAGTAGTCGTCCTCCTATAGGTCCAGGGCCTGCGTATAACCCTCATCTCATGCCTCGCAGGTGGTTTCATAGCACCCACCTTCTAAGCAAAGGGGATTTAAGCAAGAGTGAGTGTGGATGTATTCAACAAGCATTAATAACAAATGCACTATATGAATTTTTTTCTATCATATTCATTTGCAAATCACCTTCCCTCAAATTTTAAATTTTTACTTAAATTAGGTTTTTGGTTTTCTTTAAGGGTTGGATATTTTAATTAAGAAATTGACTACTAGCACTCGTATATGAGATAGACTTATCTTCCATAGCCTCCAATCCAGGAGGTATGCATGAATTTATGATTTTAACCCTGCACGGGTTTGTATCACTTTACCCTTAGTGACCCCGTCCTGTGAAGCCCTAGAACATTTATCACTAATCCAATATTAGATCTCCAGCCCTGTTACTCGAGAGGGGAACACCTATCACAGGCTGTCCACCATACTCGCAGCTAACACTGTAATTACATATCATTGCCCGAATGTAGTTGTTTATCCTTATATTGTAACCTATGTAGAGGGCCCCACTAGCAAATAAACCCTTCTCATCGGTGCCCTCTACCCACCATATATAATCATACGCCAACGACTCCTGTTGTTGGATAGGCCAATTCATTATATCCACATCCATTAATTGCCTCATCAATTCATTTCCTCAAACCATATTTTCCATCCATGTCCGATTTAAGATTTTCAGTGAAACATATATTTTCTAATGCATTAATGATATATATATGTATGTAACTGAAACCATTTAAAAACATTTAATAAAAATGATCAAAGAGAGCTTGCCTGGTATAGAATCAAAATGTGCAGCCTCACTCGAAGTCTGGAGTTGGTGGTCTGATGGATTCATTTAGGGCCCTGAAATCATAGAATATTAAATTTATGGCAATTAATTATAACGTGTTTTATGGCGACCAACCTTTTCTGAACTATTTGAAATTACTAAAAAGATGTGTTGCTCAACTAAAAGTTATTAACATGGCACATTTTAATGTGACGTATTTTAATTTACAGCAATTTTATTTCTGTATTTTAATTTGGGACAAAATTTTATTTTAGTGAGGTATTAAAATCACCATTTTCTAATTGTTATAGGATTTACAAATTTTATATACTCATCCCTTAATTAATCACGATTATTTGAGTTCTTTTAAATTTTCTGACATACTACGAGGCGACTAATTGAATATGGCGTGGTTTGCAACAATTGACCCATTTTGTGTTCCCACCTTCTTTTCTCTCTCTCTCTTTCTTTTCTTCCTTCTCTCGAATCCCCTTCTTGGCTCCTCTATCTCTCAGTTTTTCTTCCTCTCCTTCCTTCTTCCTCTATCCTACCCGATCTGGGTTCTCCCTCTACTTCCCCCCTTCTCTTTTCCCTTTTCTCCCTTCTACTCCACTCCTTGGCTGACCCCATGCCCGGCTATTTCCTCTCCTCCCCTGCCGACCTTTGGCCCGGAAGCACCTAGCCCCCACCGTGCCCTAGCGTAGCTCGGCCATCTCCCCTTCCTGTGGCTCTACTTGGTTCGGTCCTTGGTTCATACTGTACTAATCCTCTTGATGGCTACTTGTTTTGTAGATTCTTATTGTTTGGGTTGAGCATGGCTAGATGAGTTCTAAAGTGAGATTTGCACTACGATATAACGGTGAGTATGGTTGATGATGACTTAGGGGGTGGTGCTCTAAGTTCAGAGGTGAGGTGATGATACCAAAAACGCCCACACACCGGGGAGTGCGTGGTGATGGCCAGCACGCTCCTCCCAGGACTTAGGGTTGCCTCCTCCAGTGAGACCACTAAGGTTTTTCCCCGATCTACTAGCTATTCACCTGATCTACCCACCTATGCATCCTACATTGCTAGCATTGCTACTACTTTAATGGTGCACATTATGGGCTGGGTTTGATGGTGAGGATGGATGATGGTGTTGAGGTGGAGGTACGGGTGGAGGTGGCTGGTGTAGGGTCGAGGATGCTCCTAAACGGGGGTGAATAGGCGTTTATAAAAAACTTCTAATCGTGAATTCGCCCTAATCAATCCTATGTCAAAACCTAAATAAATTGCGAAAGCGTAAACTACGGTATTAACAATTAAGGCCTAAATCAACTAGACTCACTAGTGCATTAACTAAATTATGTCTCTATATAAGAATTGCTATGTTGATCAAACAAACTACACTAAGCAGTTCTAGATACAATCAATCAATAGATAAATATGCGATAGTGTAAATGCTTAAATGTAAAGAGACAAGATGCACACGACTTTTTACTGTGGTATTCGGAGACTTGCCAGTCTCCCCTAATCCACGTTGAGGAAGTCCAACTTATAAGTTCAAGCTCCATTGGTTTTAGTGCTTGGTTTTAGATTAGTGATTAATATTTGTTTAATGACAAATCTAATCTTAATGAGACTAACATATTTGTTTAATGACAAATCTAATCCAAATATTTTTTAGACCTGCAGCTAGAGCATTTCCAAAAAAATATATATATATATATACCAATCTACATGTTGAGGGAGAGTCCCTCATACTCTCGAGAGGGAGTGTTGAGGGGAGGTTGCTTCCTACCCTATGAGCATACCCCGCGGTACAATCAATTATATCTTAATTGTGTCTTGTGAACTTCCCTTCTTGCCTACATGGTACGATCATTGTACTGAGTAGTTGACAACACATTAGGCCAGTTGCAGAGTGGGAATTTTGGTGTGGAAACTCCAGAAACAGTGTTAGAGTAAACCCCTTAGAAAGTTCAAGACGACGTTGGTTGTCCCTAATTGCTTGTCTTAATATTATGATGTGTGCATGTGCGATGATTTACCTCTTGGTTGTGTGAATCGTGTGTAACAAGAATGCTTCCGTTTATACAGGTTAAGATGGTCATGGTGACTAACTTTTGGATTATGAGAGAAGCTGCTTCTAATTATGGGAGAATCGGGCCGAGCCGGCTACAATTTCTAGGTTCCGGACCGAACCGGCGAGAATCACTAAGAATCAGTGAGAATCAGGTTTCAGCCAGATTCTGATTCTATATAGAAATCAGCTTCTGATTCTCAGAGAAGCTGTCCAGAATCCTCCCGTTAGGTAAATAATCCGCTTTTTTTTAAAGCAGAAGCTATCTAGAAGCTGAAACGTACGGGGCCTATGTCATTCATGAAGACTTCATGAAGATAGGGTACCGTACACGTTTTTCTATCGTACACCTCTACACTTGGCATGCAGTATTGATCAATGGCGGAACTAGAATTTTTTTTTTGGGAGTGTACACTTTACATGCATAACTCTATAATCTTGTAAAATGATTTCTTAATATCATAAATTCAGCACATATATTTGAAATTTGCTAAAAGTACGATACAAATAGTTCTAAAGTTATACAAATCCCAAACCATTAAAATCGGAGTCAATTCAATCAACAAATTCGATCCACCGGAAAGGTGATGTCCTTACACTTTTCAAACTTTCGGGTGGCCCACCTAGATCCGCCCATAGTATTGACCATGTCTAACTTTCTGACAATGGTTTCAGGTGGTGCGCAAGCTGAAGGATGCCAAGAAGCTCTAGTCCAGCGTGCAGCACAGTATAGATTTTGGTAAGGAGTGAGTAGCTTATCAGAGTCGGAGACCGTCGAATCTTGTGGCGATGCAATGACCATTTTCTTCTGCCATGGCAGTGGCGAAGCCAGGACTAAATTAGAGGGGGGGCTAAGCTAAATATTTCAACTACTAGTAAAAGCCAAATTTATACATAAATAACAATTTAGCAAGTGAAACAAAGTAGAAGTTTATAAGATACTCACATAAATGAAGTTGCTAGGCACACTAGCTACGAGTTGGATTTGGAGGCAACAGGCAAGCACATTATACGGGTTTTCATCCTTTGAAAGCAGTCCATAATTGCTTCATCATCAATAGATTTGAATATTGTTTTCTCGGTGTAGCACACCATTAAGTCATTGAGCCAGTCATCGGAGACTTTGTTGCGCAAAGCAGTCTTGATAGTCTTCATTGCCGAAAAAAAATCCAATTTTACAAATTCTCTTTCACATCCATAATTAGGCCCATTGCATGAACAATATCTAGATCCTTTCTTTAAAATTCATTTGACATTGCATTAGTGATGCCCAACAAATCTAACATCAAATGCAAGATGAACAATATCTAGATCCTTTCTTTAAAATCTATTTGATATTGCATTAGTGATGATCTATCTTTTTTGGGCTAATCTGATCATGTCTTGTTTCAGCCTGACAGGAAGGATGAGCGTGATATCCTCAAATTTCTTCCTGTCATCGCGTTGGAGCAGGGACGCACGCCCCACAGCGCCCCATGGTTGGCTACGCCTCTGTGCCATGGGGGAGTCTTTCGCATGATCATTGATAAATTACCTGACCTGGCAAACAAAAGTTATGAATAAATATCGGAGAAAGCTTCATTTCCATGTTTTCCCTCTCCTTTTTAAAATCCTTCTACTCAATAAAACAATTAGGAAAAAAAGGCATTTAGTATTAGGCCTTGTTTGTTTCAGCGGAAGATTGTAGAAAACAGCTTTTAAAATCAGGATCGTAAAAGCTGAATTGTTTAAAAGCTGGAGGTTGAAAAACTGATGATTGTTTGGCAATCCATATTATAGTGGGGCAGGCTCGGGCGTGAACAAAACAGGGGGCTCGAGCGTGAACAGTGGGTGGGCAATGGTGGGTAATTTTGACTGAAGTTGGATGAGTATTGTGGTCTTTTGCAAAAAAAAAGCTGAGAAAAACTCCTCCAGAGTGGATTGTGGGATTGCTACAATCTGGCATTCAGATTGTTACAATCTATATTGAAAATTTCCTTTTTGTTGACCTTTCAGATTTTAAAAGCTGCTTTCTACGATCCGAGCCGAAACAAACAAGCCTTACTCAATCAATATATTATTATTTGCAAGGATAAAAAGATGGACATTTTTTTTTTTGGAAAACTCAACCTGAAGCAGCCAAGCAGCTCGGAGCCGTTGCCACGCGTTCGGCCGAAACGTCCCTGCTCTCCGAGCGCTCCATCCCTCTGCACCGATCCAACGGCCGCCAGCCTCCCCGCGCGAATCTCGATGCGCAGGAACGCTGAAACCAAACCAGTAATGAGCGCTCGGACGCGGGAAAACCACCACGTCCCCTCCCTCCCTCTCTCTCCGTCGCTCTCTCTCTCCCTCCCTCCCTCTCTCTCTCCCTCTCTCTCTCAATTCGACACGAGAAACCAAACATCGCAAGCCAAGAAAACGAAAAGATCGTCGCTTGATCTGTTCTTTCGATTTCTCCGTGAAATCTTGGCAATCCCCGATTCTGTTTGCATCCAAATGCATCTGGTTTTCATGGTTGCTGCTGCTGGGATCCTCGCATGACAAAGCTGAAGAGCGTGGCGTCCAGCGCGGGGTGCACGGAGAGCGCTCGGCGGATTGCCGTCGCGCCGATGAAGCTGCTGGTGCGCGTCGTGGAAGCGCGCGGCCTGCCGGCGATCCACCTCAACGGCTCCAGCGACCCCTTCGTGAAGCTGCAGCTCGGCAAGCGCCGGGCCAAGACGGCCGTCGTCAAGAAGAGCCTCAGCCCCGTCTGGGACGAGGAGTTCAGCTTCCTCGTCGGCGACGTCGCGGAGGAGCTCGTCGTGTCCGTGCTCAATGAGGACAAGTACTTCAGCAACGACCTCCTGGGGAGGGTGAGGGTGCCCCTCGCCGAGGTCATGGAGACCGACGATTTGTCGCTCGGGACCGCCTGGTACCAGCTCCAGCCCAAGAGCAAGAAGTCAAAGAAGAAATGCCGCGGTATTGCGTCGCGTTGCATTGAAACCCTCTAGATTTTTTTGCCATCCAAATGCAGATTTGAAATTCTGTTGCAATTGACAATTGACTTTGTATGAGCAGTCATGAACTGCACGCACCACGCATAAGTAAATGGTTCCAAAGATGTAGAGATATTTGCATCACCTTAATTCTAAGAGCAGTAGTAATCTTGAGATCCTTCAATTTTCTTCCATTAATGCAGGAGAGGTTTGCCTGCGTATATCCTTGTCTACAAGAACGCATGTATCTGATGAATCACAGAATGTTCCACATCCCACTTCAGATGACATTGCATCCAGCTCAGACAGGTCAATTGAAAATAAAGATGGAACTCTATCAACGACCAGTAGCTACATCGACCTATCAGCCTGCGCCAGCATGGACCGAGCATCGCAGACCAGTGCTGAACGATCGGCGGACAGCATTGTGGACCAACCACCCCGTAGCAGCATGGAACAGGTAGTTACTGAACCTGGAGCAGCTGCTGATAACGATGCGATGGCCAATCCATCATCAGTGGTAGAGGTCTTGTCTCGCTATTTCTTTGGGAAACCTGTCGATGCTGCACCTTCGGTTGCATCAGATGCGGAGTCGGTTGATCAGTTCCAAGAGTCAAAAATGTGCTCTGAAGATCGTGAAAACCCTGATAACAGCACATCATCTGAGTCAAGCCTTGATGAGCTGCTGAAAATTGTGGAGTCCAAAGATCAGGGCTGTGAAATGCCAGGGAACTTGCCTGGAGGAGTACTAGTTGACGAATCTTATGTTGCTGCACCAGCTGACTTGAATTCCCTCTTGTTTTCCGCAAACACAGATTTCTGGCCAGCAGTAGCAGAACTTCAAGGAACAAGTGGGTTTCAGATTGAACCATGGAAGCTTGATAGTAATGATAGTTGTTTGCGAAGAACATTAACTTACACAAAAGCTGCGAGCAAGTTAGTTAAAGCTGTGAAAGCCACAGAAGAGCAGAGATACTTGAAGGCAGCTGGAAATTCTTTCGCTGTTCTGTCTATTGTTAGCACTCCTGATGTTCCTTGTGGCAATTGTTTCAAGATAGAGATATTGTATTCTATAACACCAGGTCCCCAGTTAACAACCGATGAAGAAACAGCACATCTTACTGTAAGCTGGCAGCTGAACTTTGTTCAGAGCACAATGATAAAAGGAATGATTGAGAGTGGTGCAAAACAAGGCATGATTGAAGGTTACGCACAATTCTCTGAGATACTCTCCCGGAGGATGAAAGTAGCTGAGCTTGATGATGCTAATTCGAACAAAGAAAAGATTTTAGCTTCCCTACATGCGCAAAAAGAACCAGGCTGGAGACTGATTGTCCGCTTCCTTGGGAACTTTACGTTCATATTCTCTGTTATCATAGCACTATATGTTATAGCACACCTTCATTTATCCAAGCCCAATGTGACGCATGGGCTTGAATATTTTGGAATTGACCTTCCTGATTCAATTGGAGAGGTTGTGGTTTGTGCTGTATTGATCCTTCAAGGACAGAATATCTTAAAAGTAATACAGCGCTTCTTAAATGCATGGAAACAAAGAGGTAGCTATCTCAGAGTCACTATTTTTCTCTACTCTAAAATTGGTGTGCATGAATATATATATCCTTGAATAGATTTGTTTTCTATTTCTACTGTATATGTTGTATGCTGTAAGAGTGATGCACTTCTCTAAAAGGCGATGGGGCAAATGGTCTTCCTACTGCACCCAATAGACATTTTTCTTCTACTTATCTGTTTTGATCTTGTACTGCTACTTGATCCTTTGTAGTTTCTATCACAGTTAAACAATATTGACCTTTTCCTCCCTGTATTAGGTAGTGATCATGGGGTCAAAGCTCATGGTGATGGTTGGTTACTGACTGTTGCACTTATTGAGGGCACGGGTATTATAGCTTCTGGTTCTTCTGACTTATTTGATCTCTACGCTGTTTTTACCTGCAATGGAAAGAGGAAAACAAGTTCAATTAAATTCCAGACATCTGATCCAAAATGGAATGGTTAGTTTCTTTCCCCTTCCTTTCTGTTGCTTGTGTTCACAACTGTGAAGAGCTGGATATCTATTTGCTAGCACATAGCGTGTATCTGACTCATTTGATGTTTGAATTTCTAGAGATATTCGAATTTGATGCAATGGATGATCCTCCATCAAGGATGGATGTGGCTATCCATGATTCTAATGGACGATTTGATGAAGCTCCCATTGGTCACTCTGAAGTGAATTTTCTGAAAAACAGTTTGTCAGATTTAACTGACATATGGCTTTCTCTTGATGGGAAGTGTGATCCAGCAAGCAATCCTAAGCTACACTTAAGAATCTTTTTGAACAACTCGAGAGGGACTGAAGTTGTTATGAATTACCTGGCAAAGATGGGGAAAGAAGTCGGTAAGAAGGTAAGGAATTGAGCGGCCATTTTGTCTGACTTTTTCTTCATCGTATATTCTGTTTCTACAATTACATCGAACATAATGCGCAGATACATTTGCGGTCAGCCCAAACAAATGCAGCATTCCGAAAGCTCTTTATCCTCCCTCCAGAAGAGTTTCTCATCGATGATTTCACCTGCCATCTAAAACGGAAGATGCCACTTCAGGTAGGGATATTGCTCTTGTCTTCAAAAAAAGTGTCCCGAGTGGATTTATTGTGCAGTGTGCTGTTCTTATTTAGTTCTGTGCTTCTGTCATAGATTGCATACATTGTCTGACCTAAGAATTATATGAGTTGGACAATAGAAGAAAGAAGATTTTGTACATTTGTGTACCATGGTGAATCAGTGCTATAGTTTTGCACTTATTGATGATTCATTTGACATTATTTATATTTCTCCATTTGTTTCTAACAATATTTACAGAAAACTGAGATCCTTTTTTGTCCAGGGGCGCCTCTTTTTTTCTCCGAGAATAATTGGATTCTACTCTAATATATTTGGTCACAAGACCAAGTTTTTCTTTTTGTTGGAAGACGTTGATGATATCCAGGTTATCCCTCCTACACTGTCCATTGGTAGCCCATCCTTGATGATTATCCTTCGAAAGGATAGAGGTCTAGAGGCAAAACATGGTGCCAAGGGAACAGATCATCACGGAAGACTCAAGTTCCATTTTCAGTCCTTTGTTTCGTTCAGTGATGCTCACAGGTAACTTCCATTTGTTCTCTTTTTAAAATCCAATGAGACATTTAGCCTAAAGAAATTTTTTATTGTTTAGATCTTGCTTTGTAGAGTTGTAGGTTAAAAAGTTTGTGGGCAGCCCGACCCGATGTATTGGGCCAGGTTGGGCTCAGGCTTTGATTTTCTGGTCCGCAAGACCAGGCCTGTCCCAGCTCGACAATAACTAAACAAAATTGTATACATTTCAGCATAATTCCCATTATAATTTTTTTTTGAACGGAAACGCAGGAACTCTGCCTAGTCAATTAACAGAAGGAATCAAGGAAGCAGTTTAGAAAATAATGTTAAATAATATTTTCTTTCAAAATATAGGAAACTGAATCTTTGTGGGCCTTTTGGGGCTTCGGACCTAAGGATAACAGGTTGGGCTGGGCTCAGGCCTAGCATTTGCATTGACGCTTCTACAAAAAAAATCATTTTTTTGGGAATCTGACAATAATTCATATTCAGGTTCTTCTATACATATGCAACCTAATGGAATACAAATAAGCAAGTGGAGTAACAATAGATCTCTACTAATAATAGAACTAGTAATTAGGCTCTTGATGGATTACTGTTGTTCCATCAGCATCAGTTATCAAACTATTTTGCTACGATGCTAATGAATGTATCACGCTAAGAAACCTTTATCTGACAGAATAATCATGGCGATTTGGAAAATGCGATCACTGGGTCCTGAACAAAAGGGGGAGATGATCGAAAACGAGCCTGAACTGAAAGAACTGCAGTCCAAAGAATGTGGATCCTTATTTACCCATGAAGATGTCAAAATGTCCGAAGTATTCTCGTCCATTCTTTCTGTTGATGTGAGTTTTGTGCTTACCTTTTCAATCTCGTGCATGAGCTTGACACAATGTGTTTGCACAACAAATAATCTGTTCTGAGCTTCTCCATTAATGAATATCCGTATTTGCAGGTTGAGTCCCTGATGGAGATGTTTTCGGGAGGTCCCTTGGAACAAAAAGTGATGCAAAAAGCTGGTTGTATGGACTACTCGCCAACAGAATGGGAACTTGTAAACCGAAATATGCACCAGCGGCAAATCAGCTACAAGTTTGACAAATCCTTATCTCGATATGGAGGAGAAGCAACCACCACTCAGCAGAAGTATGCACTAGCGAACCAAGACGGCTGGGCCATCGAAGAGGTGATGACCCTCCAAGGTGTTCTACTTGGGGACTACTTCAGTGTAAGATGCTCCTTCACACATTTCTTCTATTTTCCTTTGGTGATTTGGTTCATTTTACTCTCACATTAAAATATCATTATTGAGAGTTTGTAACCATTGAAAATAACTTGGTTGATAGTCTGAGCTAGAAAATATGAATTTGAGTTAGATAGTATCGAATTATTAATCTGTGTGCGTGATTTTTTTTTCACGTTGCTCTTACAGAACTGGTACTTAAAATCATGTGATCACAATGGTTCCTATCTTGCAGCTCCAGCTAAAGTACCATATGGTGAATGTACCGTCGAAACCAAACACCTGCAGCGTGCAAGTTTTGTTGGGGATTGCCTGGTTAAAGAGCACCAAACAACAAAAAAAGGTCACAAAGAATGTCATGTCCAATTCCTCAAATAGATTGAAGGAGCTCTTTGCTGAAGTCGAGAAGGATCTTACGTCAAGAAACGGTAGCCATTTCAATGCAGATACTGATCCCTAGTGTTTCTAAATGTTTTCAATATCATGTAAAGTAATTAAAAAAATTCACATGAAAGCAATCCTAGGAGTAACTTAACATGTAAAGTATCACAGGTGGAAAGTATATATCTGATGCATTCGTCACAACCGCACAACCATGTAAAATGAATTATTACCACCAAGCAGAAACTAAATGAATATGAATCTGGTTTAAATAAAACCATGTTTCTTGGTTTATATAAAACAGAATGTTTCTTTTATCTTGGGCAAGAATGATACTGATTTTGTCTTTGTGTAAAGAGTTTCCAGGTGCAAGCTAACATCTATACAATGTAAACACAAGATTGATCATTAAATCAGTCAAATGTGTTTGAAGAGCACAGCAGATTTGGGGATCGGTGCGATCTGTTGCCATTTGTGGTGTCACAGGTTCAGCTCTTGCCATCGTTTTTGCTGGTAGAGTTCTTACACAGATGCCGAAGCCTGAAAGTGCTACATCAATGTGAATAGAATGTTTCATAAACACTTCATTGTTGTTTTGACATTTCTGATATGGCCTAATTACCTTCATAGGAAGTAAAGCAGAGTTGTATATGCACAGCAGACCTATATTACACAAATGATATAGTGCAAGAAAGGTAATTTTGATTCATAGAGATTTTGGTCAATCTCATTTGATGTATTGTAAAACAGTAAAATCAATAAATACCTGACATTCCATACAAGTACTATTTGCTTGTTGTTCAGTTTCTCACACTCCTTCCCTGTGCGCTGCTAAGCTGCGGCTCATGGTGGAAATATTAGTCGGCAACATTCCCTTGACAGATTGATAAATTTTCATTTGTGCAATGTCGTTCTGCTGATTAATTTGATGAAATTTGTGAAATGTACTCACTGAAGGTCCGACTCTTGACTAGATGATTGTTTCCTTGTTCCTTATTTCTTTTATTTTTAGAATATTGGCAACTCTTTATCGAATTTTTATTTGAGGGCGGCTTGTAAGCATCAATCATGAATTGGCCAAGAAATGAAAAGAAAAAGTTATGGGCTTCAGAAGCAGGAATTATATGGAATCCATCATCCTAGTATTTTTTTAATCGACTTCGTCAAATTATTTTATCATCCTACCTATCTCTGTCTTGCCATTGCAAGCTAATAGCAGCATCTCTTGCCAGAACCGGATTGACCGACCACACAGTTTGCATGATGAAGAAAAAAAATGCTACATCGGCCATCGACACCTATTAATTCTGCCTTTCAAGTTCCTGAATATCTCTTCATGCTTACCACCATTATTGAAGTGTGTTGTTTTTTTCTTCTAATTATCACACCAGATATTTTTTAAAATGCAAGTCAAGTTTTCTGGCCATGATATGTGCTTCGATATTTCCGTGCTTCAGCTATTTGATATCGATATGATGGATGAAAAATTGACTTATCCCTAACAAATCAGTGTATGCCCTGATGTATGACATAGATATAACACACCCTTTTTTCCATGTAAATCTGCAGACACTACTGCACAAAGGTTTATATTAGACGCCTCATTACAGACGATTTTAAAAAAACATCTGTAATGAGGAACATCACTGACGATTCTACAGTGCAACCGTCAGTGATGACATCACAGACGGTTTTACATTACAACCGTCTATGATGTACACCGATATCACAGACGGTTTTATTATAAAATCGCTTTATTATAAAACCGCTTGTGATAGCTACATGAGTCATCACAGACGGTTTTAGTATAAAACATTGTATGAATGTATCACGTTTGTATGAATAGAACCTTTGTGATATCTCCAAGCAGTATATAATATAGAGCCCCGAGCCACTTCGTGTTTTTAGGGTTTCGGGATCTATCTTGAGACTGGCTGCGGCTGTGAAGCGATTTTGTGAAAGAATACCATTGATTTTGAAGGGTTATAGTAGATTCATTTGATTTTGGTGATATAAGATTAGTAATAGATTCTAATTACATTATATTCAATATCTAGTTTGGTTAGGAGAGAATTTAAAGATTGTTTAGATCTAACTTGTAGATCCATGTGTTACTGGTGATTTAGATTAGTAATGTATTCTAATTGCATTATATTCAATATCTAGCTTGGTAAGGATATAATTTAAAGATTGTTTCAATCTAGCTTATAGATCAAATCAAGTTGTTTTTGGTAATCCAAGGTTAGTAATGAGTTCTAATTGTATTATTATATTTAAGATTTAGCTAGCTAGTCTGGTGAAGAGAGAATTTGAAGATTGTGTTAATTTTTTCTTTGTGATTTAAGGTGGTAATTGGTTATATAATTACATTATATTCAAAAACTAGCTAGCATTGCATAATTAATTTAAGAATGTGTGCATACGCACGCCTGGTGTACTTAATGTTTAACACTAAATGTTACATGTGTAGCGTAGATGGATCGAAGCTGGATGTACGCTGAGAACCGTACGAATATCGAGTACCTTAATGGCGTCTCTGCTTTTAAAAAAGCTGCAGAGGAGGATATGTCTAATAAGGGGTGCAATTTATGTTTTGTCTGTGCATTGACTGTGAAAATATGAAGATATTTTGAAACTCAGCGTAGATCGAAGCACACTTGATTCTGAGGGGTTTCAAAAGGGGGTATATATGTTGGACTAGCCACATCAAAGAGAAGAATATACAGGAAGCAGCTGGTAGTGTTAACATCATCGACGAAGTCAACGATATGCTGGATGATCATATCGATTGTGCTTTCGATGAGGATAGTTTGCATGAGGACAATCTGGATCAGATACTGCGCGATGCAAAAGGAAACCGTGATGATAGGGAATATAGAAAGTTCCGGAGCTTGATGGAGGACTCGGAGAAACTTTTGTTCGCAGGTTGCAAGTTGAAATACACAAAGTTATCATCTGTGCTTGAATTACTGAAATTGAAGGCAAGTAACGGTTGGTCCAACAAGAGTTTCACAGCGCTATTATGTCTATTGATGGACAACGCTATTATGTCTATTCGAACGATTGTATTCTATACCGCAAAGAGTACGCAGACTTGCATATATGTCTAGTGTGCAACGCATCCCGGTACAAGCGTAAGAGTCATTCAGATGATGACGGCGAGGCCATCGAAGTGAAGAAAGGACTCCTGCTAAGGTGGCATGGTATCTGCCTGTAATTCCCCGTTTCAAGCGTTTGTTTGCGAACCCAAAGGAGGCAAAACTGCTACGTTGGCACTCTGAGGATCGTAAGAATGATGGAATGCTAAGGTACCCTGCTGATTCCATTCAGTGGAGAAACATCGATAGGAGGTTTCAAGAATTCGGTGCGGATTCAAGGAATATAAGGTTTGGATTGAGTACAGATGGAATGAATCCTTTCGGTAACATGAGCAGCCGGCATAGCACTTGGCCTGTTAATCTCTGTATCTACATCCTTCCTCCTTGTTGTCTATGAAGTGGAAGAGCCATCGGGGGGCTTCTTCATGGTCGACTTCCAGGACCTGTTCTATCTCTACAATCTCGACACCCTTGACGTTGCGCTCTTGAGATGATGGACATTATAAGTGTGTGCTATCACAGTCTACATTCGTCTAATAGCGATAAAAGCCCACCAATGTATATATAATTCGCCTTTGTATATATAGAAATATGATACAAGAAGCGACAAGGAAGATACGATCGGTGGGTTTTCTCGACCCACGGATAGTCTCAAAGCAAACAATGGACGAAGATATGGGAAACAGGTATTCTGGCTCAAAAAGATAAAGATTTCATACTTTTACACTATAACCCAGGGTAAGTGCTACACTACTTGCTATACTTTGATTTGTACTGCGCACGCAACTCAGTTTTATACATTGACCATGGTGATATACCTGTGTAAGTTTCACTCGGTTCTAATTATAATTCATCCAGCCACGAGCCTGGTATTTAACTTGATTCCTTACAGAGCGGCAGCCACAACTTGAATCCTATCACGAAATTACTCAGCAGGTAATCACGTATAAGTTGTTCCAGGTGTACATTACTCCTGGGATAGATGAAGCTAACCTTTTGCAATCACGTAAGTCGTTCAAAGTGTACAATGACGAGGCAAAGCTGCAGCATGATTTTAACTTTTTGGTATCCACTATACACAATAATCCTATATCAAACTCCATAATAATGACTCTATAACTAACTTATTCTATATTTGCAGTGCCACCAGCAAGGAAAGGGAAATAACCTATGTAGATTTTATGTTTGCCACAACATGCAACTCCTCGTCACTACAAAAAAAGACCAATGAGGTTGTAACTGTGTTGAAATAGACCTATTTGAGCAAACTTCGATGAAATCTTCGTTTCTTTCTGCTCAGTGAAGTCATAAATAAAAAAGACGAGTTTCACTCTACCTAACCGTTGGGGTTGTGTTTTTTCTGAATTGCCATTTGGGTTGATTTATAAAACTTGTGTTGTGGATTTGTGAATTGTAGTTGTGCATTTAATTATTTGGTTAATAAAATTGAGTTACATTGGTTAACATACCTGACTTCATTTCTGAAATGGATGTGTCGTACCTGCTGTGATGTATTCCTTAGTTTATGTGTTAACCAGAACATATGGCTCTTAGTATTCATTTATTGTCAAATTTATTTATGTTGATAGCAAGGTATGCAGCTTTGATCTTTCCCCATTCTTGTTTTCAACTATGGAACTAAATATTTTTCCTACACCCCTCAGCAGAACTTCCATCATTAGTATCTGCTGTTCGAAATTTTTATCTGCTTAGATATTTTTGTAACGATATTTATAAGACACAACCAGTTATAGATTTTGTAATTGAATATGTGTAAACATCCTAGATGCATTGAGGCAACAGCTTGTCTAATCAAGATTGTCTTAACATATGAAGTTTTGTAGCACTTTCATCGCCTTTCTTATTAATATATTGATATATTCTAAGGTAAAATCAATTTCATTCCAAAGTTCATCCTAAAAAGTGTCATGCGCTGATTTATCGCTATCACTTTATCATCGTTGCCGATTGAGAATATCATTGGCAACCATGCTTCTTAAACAATAGAGTTGATTAATTCATCTGATTGTGGAACGAAATTGATTTTTACCTTAGAATTTATCAATATTATAATAAGAAAGGAGATGGAAACGCTATAAAACTTCATATGTCAAGACGGTCTTGATCAGACAAGCTGTTGCATTCATGCATCTATGATATTTAGATATTCAATTACAAAATCTATAACTAGTTGTGCCTTATAAATGTCGTTGTAGAAATATCTAACCAGATAAAATTTTGAACAACAAATATCAATGATGGAAGTTTTGCTGGGGGTGAGAAAAAAATAGGATTACTAGAACCGTCTGTGATACTATAACATCATAGACGTTTCTAATTAGAAACCATTTGTGATAGGTAACACAATACAGACGGTTCTTTATTAGAACTGTTTGTGATAGATAATATAACATCACAGACGATTCTAATTAGAAACCGTATGTGATTTCTCTTTCACATATGAGTCAAAAACTGTCTCTGATAATCTATTTTTATCACTTACCTATTTTTACTCTGTAATGATATTTATAAACCGTGTGTAATAAGGTTTTTGTACCAGCGAGGGATTTCTTCTGTTGATAACTCATGAGCATATGCATTACTATATGTTTTAATTGAACGACGAAGTTGAAAGGTTGTGCTCACCAAACGCCATCTTTGTTGGACGACGAGAGAGACCATTTCGTCCGTTGGCTTTGTGGAGACGAGTTGACATCGGCGTTAAACAGAACACCTCCCCATTTCTGGATTAATCCAATAACTTAGAAAATCCAACTCAGAGAATAAGTCATCACAATATGATCATATAGACATAGGGGATATAGCGACATCTTCAAAAATAGTAATTGTTCCAGAAATAGTCTCGCTGGTTGATCAGTGGCTAGCTAAACGTACGGGCATGCATATGGATATATTTGATCCACAATTAGTTCCAATGAATTAGGAGTAGGTGATAAAAATAGCTTGTGTACTTGTTATGTGGCCTTAAATAGGCTTATGCATTGATAAAGCACCCTGTTTTATCTCCTCTTCACTTAATTTGTTACTACTTACTACTACTACTACAATCCATAGAGTAATCTAATTTCAAGGATCCATAATTAACTGCATAGTGTTTGTTTTCGACAGAGGTAATTAAACTCTTGTGCCTCCTCGATCCTTCCTTCCCTTCTTTACTATCGAAGTAATCTAATTTCAAGGATCCATGCATACTGCTCCGCGAAAATGAAAAGCATAAATTTTAATTTTTTTTAGTTGTTTTATGATATATCTACCCAAATGCTTTCATTAATTTGCAATATGTTCTTTGCATCTTTTTTTCCCACCGGTTATTGGTCTGATCAAACATTTGATTTTGCAAAAACGGCGTGGCGTCGTGGCGATCGATAGATGGGTTGATCAGGTAGAGACCGAGGCCGGCCAAGATCGTCGCTCGCTCGCTCGGCTCGGCATGGAGGACCAGCTGCACAGGCCGGCGATGATAAAAAAGATCACGTTGCCGGAGAAGAAGTCCCTCCACGTCCACGAAGGCGCGTCGGGGAAGATGTCCGCTACCACCTCGCCGGAGGCGCCGGCGGTGATGGTGAGCACGCCGAAGACGGCCCCACACCCACAGTCGAAGACGGTGATGGTGAGCCCCCGGGCGTGCCTCTGCTCGCCGACGACGCACGTCGGGTCGTTCCGGTGCAGGCTCCACCGCGGCGGCCTCGCCGGCTGCGGCGTCCTACACGAGATGGGCAAGAAACCCAAGGTATGACACGACCATACATATGTACATCGCACGACGCGCATGCCGCCATGTATACATAACCAGATAACCCAACCAAGAAGCAACAAAGCATCAAGTCTTGTGTATCAATGGCGTTCCAGGTGTTTTCGATTTTTTTCTTCCGACTTGCTGTTGTTGTACAGGGAAAGGGGAAGAGATTTTTTGCATGTGCCTCCTTTTCTTTGTAACTGCGAGCTGCGCATCTTTCAAGATTCGAGTTGTTTCTGACAATTTAAGTACGGCGACAGGAGAAAAGATTATCAAAAGCATGCTAATTGACATAACAGGAATCCAGTATAGTCCTGTGGGAACTGCAATTTAAGCGGTTCTCGTGGAACCGTCCGATCGAAAATGAACGATTTGAATTGACTAAAAATACTGTGCAAATTGCTTTACTGCGCAAAAATATTGTTCATAATACTGTGCAAAAACACACCGTTTATCCGATTTTCAGCCGATCCAGATCGTCCAATACTTCAATCGGACGGTTACGGTTCACACCTGTGGGAACTGCTTAAGTTGCAGTCCCCACACAGACTGCACTGGATCCCTGTCCCAATTGCCAAGACCACAGGACGTGGCAAAATTTTGCCGATGTGAAAAAAGCGTTTCTTTGTAAACTGTAGCTGCAAGAATCAAGATCACGAGACGAAGAGAGTAAAATTGGTAAAGAAAAAAGGATCAAGAACACTAGGTTACTCCACTTACAACAGAATGAATACCCACACGATTGTTCATAAAGGGCGTCGGTTCCTAGGGGTACAATGCTTGACACACAGCACTTTCGTTAATGGATTAATTGAAAGCCCCCCGAGAAGGATTTGATTTAAGGATTCAATCGCCTCCCACAGGCTGCACAACGAACATACATACAGAAGCCAACGAAGATCTCTACCTGGTAGCCTGACAAATCCTAGTCAGCCTGGCAATGCGTGAACTAGCTGAGATACCATCCGGCATAGCCTTAGGATAGTCACGCGTCCTGGCTGAAGGTCCCTTACAGAAACCATGAGCTTGTCCAAATTCGGTTGTGCTAGTGTTGTCTGATCTTCGCATACCTTAATCAGCAACTCAGATGGCTCAGACGGATAGACCGCCCTGTTCCAAATTAAGCAAGGCATTATGATAAGAAAATATTAGAGCAACGTATAAATATGCTCCGGTTTGGCTGAACTAACCGGTTCAAGTCTGTCATGTCGATGGTGAACGCAATCCTCTTGCCGCTCTTGAAACTGATGAAGCAAAGACGGAAGGCAAGTTGTCCTACTTGAAACAGTGCAAATCTGTAGTCAATACTCAATTGCCTGGTTAAGAGTGCACTAGAGCTAGACAGATCTACATTGGAATCTATATTTATGATTCTTGGATACTTCCATTAGTGAACTTAAAATAATAGCTATAGTGCACATTAGAGTTCTCCGAGTAAACTCACAGTTGACAGCATACAACTATCTTTTATTCACGTGCCTTTTTCAGTTTTTATCACAAAACATGCTACATATATAGGATCTATTATAACTCGTAACAACTGTCTGAATCAACCTTCACCTATTAAAACATGGAGACATCTCCATTCTTCTCCACTAGCTGAAACCAGACAGTAGTTTTGCTTGACAGCCTATGCACTATCTACCTCCAATCAAGTAAAAATAATAAATAACAGCCTTTACATTGAGGAACTGAAAATAGCGGTAGTGAACATACCCATTCTGTTATGATTATCAAGTATATGAATGTAAATTTCTAGGAGAGTTGGAATATGTAAAAAAATAAATGTTTATGAGATTGTTTTATGATACAAGCACACCACTGTTTGAAAATACAAAAGAGAAGGGATAGAGAGCAGACCTGTCTGGGACTCCACGCCAAAAGCTGCAGAGGTCAGATTCAATAACTCCATTTTAGCAACCTCAATTTCTTCTAGAACATCAATAAGATTACCCAGAAGCAAACTTGTTTCCTGCACAAATAGACGAGGCACTTTAGCCTGCAACAAACAGAATTTTGCTATGAAACTTCTAAGGCATGACAGCAATCTCAAACTTAAAAGCTCAAGTGTCTCTATGCTCAAATAGATACAACTGATGTGGTAAAATATTATTATATAAAACGCAGAACTACAGCCTATACTTGTCTCTAATAACATTTCTAAAACTCCAAAATACGTACACATGTGGTATACAATGTGTGTACGATGTACGTGATACAAAAAAGATGATTCCCTCTGATGTTCACTTCAGGCAAAAAAAAAATCCTTCACATGCCACTTGATATTAACAGGCATAATTTAAGCTTACTTAAAGAATAACATGTAGTCCAAATTGTCTCACACCTCAGAATTTTCGGATTACAAGACAAACTCACCATTGTCTTCTTCTGCAAGGATCTTAAGTCACTAACTCTTTGGTTCTCCTCAGCTTTGAAAACAAAATTGAATGCCACAAACGCATTCAAATTTGGAAATGTCTGACAAAGAGTACAGTGTCATGAGATTTATAATATACTGAATAAGAACATATTAGTTTTCTCATCTTACCTGTGATATTTTGGTTCCACTCAATGAGTTATTCACAAATATGCCCGACATATCACTGATGTTTAAGATGATCCTGTTGAAGGAACAGTAATACAACAAGTAAGACAACAAATAACAAGGAAAATATATTTTCATTGTTGGCATATTGCTAGGAGTTACAAAAAAAGCAGTTTTTTGTGGCCAGGATCAGGGTTAGACACCAACAAATGCAGAGCCAGGGCCTTTTTTTTTTAATTTTGGTCAGGAGCTCTGGTTTGCACTTAAGAAGGAAATGAACACTTTGGGCGAGTCATTGGACTCGAACACGAGCGGGCGCAGTGGACGACGCCGACTCGTCCCAGCCGAGCTATGACTTCTCAGCTGGGGCTTAATTGACTAGTACAAAATTTTGGTCAATTATAAATAGGTTTTGCATTATTCTTGCACATAAATATTCTTTCAAAAAACAGAAAATAAAAATGTTGCAACCAGCCAAGCCCATGCAGCTCACCAGTCACCATTACCAAACTAAATCATCCAGTTTATGTCTTGAAGCCCACTGAGCCAGTTAAAGCCAGTAACTGGTTTGAACTGTTAAGGCCTATATAGGCCCATCCAGTGGCTATATATACAAGTATATACCTTCATGGTGATCACTCATACTCTGACTAACCCAAGGTTAGTAACATGGTATCAGAGCAAGGTTGGGGTTAGGTTTAGGTTAGTGCCCTAACCTCTCCCAGATCCAAAACTTCATCGTCCAGTAGCCCATCGTGCCCATCGCGCTTGCCCATCTTCCTCTGCCACCTTCGTCCGCTTTCAGCGCCCACCGGGCCGACGTTCCTTGCGGCCGCCGCCTTCATCGCCCACCCGGTCGTCCGCCGACCTCCTTCGGCCCGGCGATTCATCGTTCGCCCGGACGCCCCCCCCCCCCCCCTCATCGTCTGCCGTCCGGCCGACGTCTTCTCTAGTCCAGGCTGCTCTGGTCGTCGGCGTCTGCTCGCTTTGGCGCCGTCCCCCTCACTTTGGCGCCGCTGCTCGCCCGCTTGAAGAAGGGCGCCACCTCACCGCCCCAGGACACTGCATCCAGGCCGTCGTCACCCATCTGAAAAGCAAAGGCGGTGTGAAAGCAAAGGCTGCGTTCAGGCCACCTTCGCCTTTCTGGTATTTTCCGTTGCTAGCTGCTTCCATCATGTCGCAGATTAACACTATTGTCATCAACATTATCCTTGATGGTCAAAATTATCGAGAATGGGCGTTCTCTGTCGAGACTGCATTGAGGGCCTATGGCATTGTTTTTCATTTGACTGATGATCCACCAACCCTCACCGTGGATAAGAGTAATGCTGCTGATGTCAAAAAGTGGGAAATTGATGATGGCAAGGTGATGGCTACTATTGTTAACAGCGTCAAACAATCTATGATTACGAGTCTTTCTCCTTTTAAGAGAGCCAAGGCTATGTGGTCTTATTTGAAGCAGCGCTATGTTCAAGACAGTGGTGCTCTTCTCCATACTCTTATGCAAAGAATCCATTCAATTGAGCAGAATGTTATGTCCATTGATGAATATAATTCTGCTTTTGAGAGCCTAATGGGACCACTGATTTCCATGGTACCTCAGTGCACAACAGATGGGTGTCAAGCACATCACTTCATTAAGAAGTTCCTTACATACCGCTTTGTTATGGGAGTCAGGACAGATTATGAGGCTATTCGCACTAGGTTACTTCACAATTCTGCTGATTTAACGATGTCTCGTGCTCTCTCAGATTTGATTGCTGAAGAAACCCGCCTCAAGTCTATGTCTATTGGCTCAGTGACTCCTCTTCACAGTGTTCTGGCAGTTTCTCAGCGGACCTCCAAACATTGTGACCATTGTGGCAAGTCAAATCATCGCACTGAAAATTGTTGAGCAATGCTTCTATGCTTTTCCTCCTAATACAAGTTGCACAAATCTTGAAGCAAGCGAAGGGGTAAGTAATCACCATCTACCCTTCATTCATGCTTTAATAGTTGTGCAACTTTTAAAATGAAGAGCATAGAAGCACCTCTCAAAATTGTTTTGCTCGACATCCAGAGAAATTGGCTGAGTATCGTGCCCGTCGTGCCTCTCGTTGACGTGGCACAACTCCTGCTCCTACAGGCTCTATGTCTATTGCTGCTGCGTCGCCTATCAGTGCTCCTTAGTCATCTTGGGTGCTTGATTCAGGGGCCTCTTTCCATGTCACATCTGATAAGTCACAGTTGGTTGCTTCCAAACCAGTCACTGAGGGTGCTTCTGTTCAGACGGCTGATGGTACACCATGTTACATAACTCGTCACAGTTCCCTTTTAAATTCTCATTTCTCTATACCTGATGTTTCACTTGTACCTCAATTGTCCATGAATCTGTTGTCAGTAGGCCAAATTACTGATCAAAACAGTTTTGTTGGTTTTGATGACTCATCTTGCTTTATTCAGGATCGTCGAAACAGGATAGTGATTGGGACTGGCCATCGCCGTAAGAGCGCTTCTAGCCTCTACATCTTGGGCACTTTGCGCCTTCCTTCTTCCGCTACCTCCACTGCGCATGTGCCATCTGCTTCACCATCATCCACTGCATCCTTCGCCAAGTGGCATCATCATCTTGGTCATTTATGTGGCACTCGGTTGTCCACATTAATAAATAAAGGTTCCTTAGGTCATACACCAATAAAGTCCAGTTTCAATTGCAAGGGTTGTAAACTTGGAAAACAAATACAACTTCCTTATTTTTCTAGTAACTCTAATTCATCTAGACCTTTTGATCTTGTGCATTCAGATGTATGGGGTCCTGCACCTTTTGCTACAAAAGGTGATCATAAATACTGTCATTTTTATAGATGATCATTCGCGCTACACTTGGATTTATTTCATGAAACATCGTTCTCAATTGTGTTCAATTTACCAAACTTTTACTCGCATGATTCACACTCAGTTTTCTACTCCTATTAGAGTTTTTCGTTCGGACTCTGGTGGTGAGTATTTATCTGAGAAATTCCGCCAATTTTTACTTGCTAAGGGAACTCTTGCCCAGCTCTCATATCCTGGCGCCCACGCTCAATGGCGTTGCAGAACGCAAGCATCGTCATATTATTGAGACTGCTCGCACACTTTTGATCGCCTCATTTGTTCCCTCTCATTTTTGGGGTGAGGCTGTTTCCACCGTTGTTTATCTTATTAATCGGCAGCCTTCATCAAAATTAACTGACAATTCTCCTAGTGAAGTTCTATTTGGCACATCACTAAACTATGATCATCTTGGGTTTTTGGATGCAGGTGCTATGTTCTTCTTGCACCTCGTGAGCGGACCAAATTGATGGCTCAGTCCATTGAGTGTCTTCTTGGGGTATAGCCCTGAACATAAGGGCTATCGCTGTTATGATCCTTCCTCTCGTCGCATTCGTATCTCTCGTGATGTCAACTTTGATGAAGATTGCTCTTTCTTTTTCAACTCCTCAACCCATTCTTCACCCACCACCACAGAGTCCACCAGTTTCTTGTTCCTACCTCCTATTATTTCCAATGATGATGTCCCTACACCACATATCCCTGATATATCTCCATCTCATCCTCCTATACCAACCAAACCACCAATCAAACATGTTTATTCTCGACGTCCTCCTCCCACAGAATCATCTTCTCCCGATCCTACTTCTTCGGCCAGTCCTAATGCTCCCCTTATTGATGATCCTAACATTTCTGATAAGTTACCTGTAGTTAATGATGTGCCACCTGTTGGTTCACAGTATTATTTACGGGATCGTACTACAATTGAGCCTCCTGATAAATTGGGCTATCCATGTGTGGGTGCTATCATGGCTGAACCCTCCAATTATCAGGAAGCCTCTCATATTCCGGAATGGCAGTCAGCTATGTCTGAAGAACTTGCTGCTTTAGAATGGACAGGAACTTGGGAATTTGTTTTATTACCGTCTCATGCAGTACCTATCACATGCAAGTGGGTATTCAAAATTAAGACCAAGTCTGATGGGACTATTGAGAGATATACAGCTCGCCTAGATGCTAGAGGTTTTCAGCAAACCAAAGGTCAAGATTATGAAGAGACCTTTGCGCCTGTTGCTCACATGACTACTGTCCGAACACTTATTTTAGTGGCTGCCATTCGTTCTTGGACTATATCTCAGATGGATGTCAAGAATGCTTTTCTTCATGGTGATTTGCATGAGGAAGTCCATTGGGACAAGTTTGTCGTCTTCGTCGTGCCCTTTATGGTCTTAAACAGGCTCCCTGTGCTTGGTTTTAGCGTTTTGTTTCAGTAATACACGATGCTGGGTTTTCACCAAGTGACCATGATCCCGCCTTATTTATTCATCTCTCTTCACGTGGTCGTACTTTGCTTCTTCTGTATGTTGATGATATGTTAATTACCGGGGATGATGTAGACCATATTTCTGATGTGAAGAGAGCAATTTCAAATATCTGATTTGAGACCCCTCAGCTATTTCCTGGGCATTGAGGTTCAACATTCTTCAAAAGGCTATTATATTTCTTAGTCTAAATACACACAAGATCTTATTGCTTCTTCTGGCATTACGGATAATCGAACAGTTGCAACACCTATGGATCTTCATGTCCAGCTTCGTCCTACTGATGGTACCCCTCTTTCGGATCCCACTCGATATCGACACATTGTGGGTCGTCTGGTCTATCTTACTGTTACTAGACCTGACATTGCTCATGCAGTTCATATCCTAAGTCAGTTTGTGAGCTGCGCTACTAAGGGACACTTCATCCCAATGTCTGTTCCATGCTCGTGATAGCCCCCTGCAACTTCAAGCTTACTCGGACTCTACTTGGGCGAGTGAACCGACTGATCGCCGCTCCATTACCGATTATTGTATCCTTCTTGGCTCTTCACCCCTTACATGGAAATCCAAGAAGCAAGCTGTCGTCTCTCGATCTAGTACAGAAGCATAACTTCGAGCACTTGCAACTACAACTTCAGAGATTATATGGTTTCGTTGGTTACTAGCATATTTTGGTGTTTCCTGTGATGCTCCCACACCTCTTTTTTGTGATAATACTGGCGCCATACAAATTGCCAAAGATTCTGTGAAGCATGAACTTACAAAGCATATTGGTGTGGATGCCTCTTTTACTCGATCTCACTGTCATCATAAAACAATTGCTCTGCAATATCTACCATTTGAATTGCAAGTTGCAGATTCCTTCACCAAAGCACAGACTAGAGAGCAACATCGGTTTCATTTGCTCAAACTCAATGCTTTGAAGCCACCTTGAGTTTGCGGGGGGGTGTTAAGGCCCATCTAGTGGCTATATATACAAGTATAGACCTTCATGGTGATCACTCATACTCTGACTAACCCAAGGTTAGTAACATGAACAAGTACCAACAAACTGGTAGTTTCCCATTACAGAGTGGATAGGGGAATCATAATTGCTATCCTATGCAAAAGGAAAAGGTAATTATGAGAATGATTACCTTTGGAACAACAAATTGCAATAGTTGAGAATGACATCACGCTTATTTTCCATTTTAACTAGGTCATTCAACTCCCAGAACTGAAAAACCCAAAAGAAATGTAAGTCGCAAAAAGGGAGAAAAGTATATACAGTAGATTTAAGTCGTACACCAATACCCAAGATTGCTGGTGGATGATCCGACACTGATTTATCATCTCCAATTTCTCTCCAGCAACCCTAATAACTTCATCACAGCTAATATCACCTTTAATGTTGCAAATACATTCAAGAGAACTCTTTACGTTCTCCACCTTCTGTTGAATCATGCTGAGTCCAAGCCTCTTTTCAGTTATCACAGCAAGTACATCCTGGGGAAACACAAGATGTATTAGTCATTGCAGAAAACAAGAAATGTATGCGTGAGTGAATACATATCTGCATGAGAACCAAAGCATGCAGATTCTCTACTATATTTTGGCAAATGCAAGTATATAAGTAGAAGATGGTAAAAGCAACAGAATTTACCAAGAAAGAGTAAACAAGATAGAGAGTAGATGGGCGAAGTAAGAGCTGCAGAAGCAGCAGTAACAGCAAGAAGCGCTACTACTGATAGCTTGGAAGTAATAGATCAGCTTCAAGATGGAAACTGGAAAAAAAAACTACATTATTGAATGTCAGATCTTTCACTATAGTTGTCCACACCCTAGTTGACTGATTCTTACAAGTATTACCACTGAAACCAAAATGACAATTTGAAAGTAATGCCTGAAACTTTATAGTATGATATGCAGTGCCAAAAGGAAAGGCAGAAAGTTCTAAGCCTATAAATATGAACATAACTATGCGACCAAACACACTGCAGTACCTGTCTGTCACTGGCAGCGATCAAAGTTGCCGCATGAAGAGGAGCGTCCGTCATTTGTGCAGCACCCGCTGTGGGACAAGTAAGATGTGAAATCTTAGATTTCAAATAGCAGCACTCTTGAATGCCAACTTGACATAGCTGTGCCTTATTCTGCACCAAAACAGAACGAAAGGAAGTCAGCTAGCAGCTTACTGAACCTTATAAGCCATTAAAAGGGCTGAAAGGAAGAGGAAATAATTCCTAGTTTCCTACTTGAAGTTTATCTAGCTTCGCACGATTTATTTGCAGTTTTGCCTTTTCGTATAAAAGCTTGTCATGAAGAGATCTTGTCTCGGCTAATCTGGAAAAGGATGTAAAGTTATATATTTGCTGTACCTCATAGGCGGTGATGCATGATATACACATTTCAAACAATAGGTACCTGTTTTGCTGATCATTGCAGCAATCATGAATCCTCTTGCGTTCAGAAAACAAACACATCACATAGATAAGTGGAAGTAATTACCTAACAGCAACAGACAACATGATAACAACTAAATATGATAGCATACCACAGCACTAGAAAGCCTCTTATATTTTCTAGCCATATGAATTCCCTGCAGCATATCTCCTAACATATCAAGCTTCATTAAAAAAACAACAGAAAACAGCATTAGACACAAGAAGCTCACATTTCCATGGAGCATTTTGAATGCTAGATCATTAGATTGAAATATTGAATTGAGCATATCATATGCAGAAATCAATTTGCTGAACAGAGAATTCACAGAAGAGGTCTAGAGAACTATATATTTTGAACATCAGTTAGCAACTGTACTCAAGCTCCAAATAGGCAAGCATACCATATCAGACTGGTCTCCAGAAGTGTGCCAGTGCTAATTTCAATATTTTACTAGAGGAATAGCTCAGAAATCTGCAGCTTTGGGATTTCAGGATAGATATGTTTGGAAACAATCAAACAATTTTTTAAGGAACTGTGATCATCTGATTACAGAAGTAATCCCGGATTACACAAGATAATGTTAAATGTTCCTGAGAATTCAAAAGGGGTAATGGATTTCAAGTTGATGATTCGGATCATTTACAAGATTCCAAAGAACTTACATCCTAAAGATAACAATAATATATTCGCTCAACTAAAAGCTAAAGTATGATCAAGACAAACAAGCTTAATATAAACACTGTGATGTAAGAATTTATAGAACTAAATATTTATTTACAGTGCACTAGCTTTTTCATCTGCCAATAAAAACAAGTTTAAATTCATTTCACGAGTTACACCTAACTACTTTTAAGCAAAACAGGGTATGGGCATAAATTTGAGTCAAAATACTGCATTCTCTTCTGTAGGACCAATTATTGAAGCACATTAAACAAAATAGGGTTATTGAAGTACTGTAAGGGTCTCTGAAGACTTGAAAATCAATGACAAATAATGTTACCATTAATCTAGTAGCAGGGGAAAATGTATACCTGTTGTAGGTTAAGCTTACTTATAGATTCTGAGAAATTTTGCTTTGTGGCATTAGATATGGTGAATACTGCCTGTACAGGGAAAACAGTACCAGATTTTATATATTGAGTAGTCACTTTGAAAACACTTTGAAGAGCAAGAAACATGAATAACTTTGTAGGTTTTGATATAAATGGGCCAGTTTTAGTTTTTACCTTGTTCCAATCATCATTTACTGATTGTCCATTATCATGAGCCTCGCTCTGATTTTCTTCTATCATACTAGAAGACAATGATACACAAGGAAGCAATTTTCGTGATGCTATTGGGCTTCTTGGTCCCTTTGCTGTTTTGTCGGGCCACTCTTGTTCAGCATGGCTATTTTCTTTAATACCCCTTTTTCTTCCACCACCATCTAGATCCAGAAGAGAATTGCATTCATGACTAGGTTGCCTATCCAAAGAAAGGACATTACATGAAGTATCCTGAACCATAGTGGCCTCATTTAGCTTCTGCCTTGGAGTACCTAGAATAGAAGTCTGATTGGTACTCTTCAGCTGTCGTCGTGGAACAGAATTAGAAGAAACTGGTATGGTGGAGCAATGATCTTCAGCTTTGCTGAATGTGCTATTTGGTTGAAGACCAAGTTCATTCCTCTCAACCAATGGTAATCGGATATTATGGTTTGCTGGTGATTCATGAAGCCTGAAATTCAGTACACGATCTTCCAGAGCTGAAATTCTCTTACCATGTTTTACAAACTCACTCCCCAAAGAACAAGCCTCCTGGCTTATCACATTACTAGTGGAAAGAGAAATAGGACTGAAGAGTTGCCGTCTTTTGGAGCGTAGGGATGATATAGAGCCTTGTGGAATTTGCAAGGATTGAACTACAGCTCTTGGAGTCTGTGGAACGGTTTCCGAATCCATCACTAGATTTTGCTGGTGCAGCTGCTCAGCATCCTTCATTGAAAAGGCGGTAATTGCACTAGGCAAAATGGAAGCATTTGCAATGTGATTTGCTCCATCTTTTGACAATGCTTGATCCGAGAGATGGGTTTGCAAGTCAACATTACTCATGAAGGATTTATACGGTGGAGAGAGCATTGCAAGAGTTTTTGCAGTTTTATTAACATCAGGGTGAATAGCTACATGGTCATCATTTTGATTCTCCTGAAAAATATGCAATTCCAAAAATCAGATAAGGCCAAAACAATGGGTGGCCAATAAGTCAAATAATCATCACCTCTGTGATAAATCTTGATGAAGGAACTATGAGAAACAAGAGACTTAAGGAAAAACTTGTAAAAGATTCTGGCTTAAACTAACCAATGCAACTGCTATGAAGGATGTTCTTTTAGAAACAATGTCCTACATGCTTGATAAGACATCAAATTGAACAATCCAACAGGGTCAACTTCAGTCTTCAGGTGTTTGACCCAAAAGGGCACAAAGAAATCTCAAAAGGACAAAACATCATGAAAACATTCCATAAACGATTATTCTCATCATGTTTCATATTCTCAAGAAGATTATAAGTTTTGGCACATGAAAAACAATATGCCCCCAGAAAACCTTGATTTAAATCATAATTCTTAGGACATACAAAGTCATGATCAAAGTACACATGGACAGGACATTGGTTTAACCAGAAAACTGCATAAGCCAGCAAGATGTTCCCGTCCGTCCATCATCAATTGGACCATCAGTGAAACAACTTCGGAGTTATATATTGCCTATTGAGATAGACCTCTTTGTGATTGCACTGTTATGGGGCATAATGGGTACGGGGTTATAGAAGATATTTCCCACATTAGGCAAAATATTATGGTTATGTTTTTAGAAAAGCAGTTAAAAGGGGCTAAACCAAGTTTTCTGAAAAACATCAAATCCCAACAAGAACCAAATTACAACAAAGGTTCTTAAGATTGTATTGTTATCTCACTCTAGTCAATCAACTTATACATTAATTTAGCAGGTACTTAAAAATGCTTATTATATTTCTGCCACTTAAATCCAACAGCCATAGGTAACATAAACACGGCCACAAATGCATAACTGACGTGGCACACAAGTAAACCAACACACTACATCATGTGCCATGCAACGCAATCTTGAAACCTTATGTGCATTGACACTTTTCTGTTACTTGTAACCAATAGATAGCTAAATTGGCACTAGAAAGTCTGAGACCAAAACCAAATCAAAATTGCTAAGTGGGACAACCAAACAATTTTAGAAAGTTATTATAATGCAGTTTGCACTGATATATTCATCAATAACAGTAAAATCATGCATGTGCTGCCTTTTTTAAGAAAAAAGGTAAATAAATGAAAATACTTGAATACCTGACCTGAGATTTATCATGAATATCAACTATCATTACATTGTCTTCTTGAATCGGATCAGGGCTACTAGATACCAGATTGCTGATGGAAATGTGCTCCTCAAGAGGACCAACAATGCCTAGCTCATTAGAAGACGTATCATTGCCAACGCATGATTTATCTTCCATGTGTTCTTTCTCACATGCAGGCAGAGATAAAGCATGATCAGGAGTTACAGAACTAGTGCCATTTTTAGGAGACTTTGGTTCCTGGACCTCTTTTACCTTCTGCAGTAAATTGTTCAATGTGGGTGACAACTTAGCGTAATCATAACGTTCAGAGTTATGTGCAAACAGACTCATGTCAGTCAATGCATCCTGACCACTAGTCAATTTTACTCCAGACTCAGATCCAGTCAGTTCCTTTAATAGTCCTGTAGATTCCGAATTAGGTGTTCTTAGACTTCCAACTGAGTTGGCTGAACAGTCATCTGGAGGGGCAACATTGCGGAAATGTAAAGAGAATGTTTGGGAATCTAAAGTTATATCGTGGTTATCATCCTCTGACATTCCAGAATCCGAAGGTCTTCCCGATAGAATAAAGCTTGTCGACACAGGCCCAAAGAAGTTGTCATCTGTCATAAGAAGGGGGGTGCAAGTAAGAAGACAGTATGTTTCCAAAAAAAACTACCTGGCATTCTAGCTAATATATAACTAAGAAAAGGTTATTACACTCAAGGCATGGATAATTTGTCATCGATGAACACTACCACATACCATAGCAACATTATACAGAGAAAAAAGTTAAGTGAAACTACCAACACCTTCAAATGGATCAATAATGTGTTGATGCAAGACACTAAGAATATCTGTTTGCTTACCAAACTGAGAAAACAACGCATCCAAGTCAAATCTCTATTAGCATCTGGCAGTCAACACAGCCTATTTGTCTATCAACATGACATGCAAAATAATTCCCGACTCAAAATTCCTCGAGTTATAACCAAAAGCATAAAAACCATCCTTAAGTGGTCAATGCGACACACTTCCTACTGCAATCAAAAGGGTAACCTATAAAATGATGAATGATTCCATTTCCATCTCCATCAGGTACATAGACAAACTAGCACAAAATCATCACCAAAAAATTATGAAAAAGAACAACATAACTTTGTGCCCCACCCCTCAAAAACATTAGGCATTCACAATTATATCGGCCTGCATACACAAAATAAAAATGGTATCACCTTTCTAAGCTGATTGAACAAGCAAGAACAAGAAGAGGCGTAAAACTTAATACTTGACTTCAGCACTAAAAGTCTAAAAGTGAGAAACATAAGCAAGTAAAACTACCAAATAAACATAGACATTGACTTCCCAGTGTTTTTCAAGTAGCATAAGCAAATGAACACCGCCACAAGGGCAACATTTGACATAAACCTTTGGGTTGACCACTTATAGTGAGGCAAGGACTGAGCAACCAACATACAAAATTAGCAGACATTGGCTTGATAAATTCAACAATCTGGGCCTCAAAAGCAACACCCAACAAAACAACAATTCTGCAGCACTTGTAAGAAGCTAGAAATGCGGGCTTGTAATAAAATCAAACAAGCTAATTCACATGTTTTCCCCTAAAGAAACGAAAGGAGGACGGTATCACCATCGTTGGAGGCGACGGACCCCGCGACGCTGCCCGGCGAGGACGAATCGACCTCTCCGACGAAGCGAAACGGCGGGCGCAGAAACTCCTCCTCCCCCTCCGTCTCGTCGCCCTCCTCCGCGTCCCCGGTGGGCGGCCTCCCCGAGGATGGGGAGGGGGTGGAGGACTGGGAGGGGCAGAGAATTACGGGGCGCTCCTCCGGGGGGGTCTCGAAGTCCTCGTCGCGATCGAACACGTGCACGGCGGTAGTCTCCGCAAAGCTCACGCGGCGGGAGCGCTTGCGCGCGATCGTCTCCTCCTCCGTCGCCGGCGACGGGAAGCCGCTACCGCTGCCGACGTCCATGGAGGTGGGGGCTTAGAAGGAGCGAGAGCTAGGGTTTGGCGTTCGAAATGGTGGGGAAGACGGTGGGCGATGCGGATTTTTGGAGGGAAATTTTTTTTGTTGGTCTTATTTCCAGGAGGAGGAAGGGCCACGGATGTGGGCTCTGGGCTTCTATTTTTCTTGGGCCTCATAATTCAAGGCCCATATTGAAATGTACATTGGATAGGCCGAACTGCCAGATACATCACCGTTCATACGGATTAGAGAGCTCGCAAGAAGCAGAAATACCCTTTTTTTTTCCTTCACAAACGATTTTTGCAACCGAGAAGCAATTCATGCATTAATCCTCCGAATCAAAAACAGGCAAAAAATCAAAAAATATAGACCAATAGTCCGTGATAAACAAGCATCCTTCAGAAACTGCAGTGTGTTCAATGCTGCATTAGCTGTAGGAAAAGAAGACGGCAATTAGCCAGTCCGGATATCAATTAGATAAACAATAGTTTTAGTTACAAATTAGAATATTAATTAGCGTATTTTGTTGTTAAAAAATTTAAAATGCAATTAGAACGAATAAAATTAGAGTGAGGATTGACGTCAGACCCATAGGCGAGGTATCGATCACCGAGATACCAGATCCGTCGGGGTCGGGTCGGCACCTCTCGCTGGATAGGGTTTATCATTCGGCATTACTAACTTACCTGTTCGGATTACAGGTATCCATAGCATTTAGCAGCAAATAGTAGTCCCATTTAGTAAATCGGTAACTGGGGCAAGAGCAACCACTTGGTAACTTTGACCATTCCACAAGATCAACAAGCCATCAAGGCCAACACATTAGATACACTCCCCCTTGCCAGCAGCAACTAAAGCAAGGACAAGAGAACCATGCCTCTTTTCTTTAGCCGAGACAGCAAGGAGAGCCGGCCAACACGCCTTTATTTCTCCTGAGTTCCAACCAAGGAGAGCAAAGGCAGCAAGCCATCTCTCTTTTCCTTCTCAGCCACACCGAAAGCCATTCCCAGAGAGCAACCAGAGAGAATGGCAACCGAAGGCCACCAACCAAAGCAAAACCGAAAGCCACCAGGAGCAGGAGGAAGCTCAAGCTAGAGCAAGGAGGAGCCCCCAAGCAGGAGTTGAACAGCAACAAGGAGGAAGTCCAGGAGGAGTAGGTCATCAGCAAGGAGTAAGAACACTCCAGGAGGAGGGAACCTCGACCACCTCTACTTCCTCTACGGCACAGCACCGAACCAACCTCGACTTCCTCACCCCGCAACCAAGCCCCAGGTGCACATCCTAGCAGTAGCATTACTACGCTGTAGAAGTGCCTAGATCGGTAGATCGAGAGGGGAAGCTAAGGATCTCAGTAGGGGTGGCAACTCTAAGGGCTTCGAGGGTGTTCCGGCGTTGCCGGCATCGTCACCTCGCTTCCCACTTAGACTACCACTCCCTAGTGTGTTCTTCATCGACCAAAAAAAGTAGCAATCCAAAAGAGTAGCTAAAATGAAATACTGCAAATCAAGTTTAAGAATCTCTTTAGAGTAGTCACCCTTTAGTGCAGAGGAAGAGAGGGAGAGGGGAGGGGTTTTTGCTGACAGTAGAGGTAGAGGAGGAGAGGTAGTGGTCAGGGTGGAGTCAGCCATAGGAGAGGGGTCGGCCCTAGGAGAGGCCGGCGTCCAGCCGAGCTGGGTGAAGGGAGAGAGAGTAGGAGAGTAGAGAGAAGTGAAAGGGGAAGAGAGGAACCAGCCTGGGGGGAGCTCGGGGAGAGCTGGCCAGAGTAGCAGCGGGAGGAGGAGGACGACGGCGGGGCCACCGGTCGGCGGGGGAGCGGCTGGGGGAGGTGAATCAGTTGGAGAAGAGATGGAGGCAGGAGTATATTAGAGAGGGAGGAGAAACCGAAGGAGCCTGGGGAGGCATCGGCCAGAAGGAAAGAAAAGGGAGAAGGAAAAAAAAGAAAAAGAAAAAGAGAAGAAAGGAAGAGAAGAAAAGAAAAGAAAAGAGAAAAATAAAGAAAAAGAAAGAAGAGAAAAATTAGGAAATTTGTTGTCTCCCGTACGATCCACGTAGGTTAAATTGCCATAGTTTGATCGTAGGAAAATTTTCTTTTATTTTCTAAAAGCCGCGATTAAATAGGAAGCAAGGATATAAAATTTGCAAGTTGGTATTATTTAATTGATGTAATTGTTGCTGCTAAATAATGATTGTGAGGTCAATTAACTGGTTTAGCTAAGGGGACAACACCCCTTTTATTGCCCTTAGTCAACCGTATAAGATTTGACACCGTAAGGTAGTTATAGATTAATTAATGCATATAGATTTCATACTTTATATTTGTCAGGGCCTGAGTTGAATTTCTCAAGAGACCACCTTCAAGTTCTGAGTGAGGTCGAGTATTATAACCCTAATTCATACAATTTTCTTTTGTTCATATTTGTGAAATCATTTTTGAATGTGTTTAGAAATTATCACCGCATGGGGAAAAAATCTTTTAAAGTAAAACTCCAAATCAGAAGTTGTTGGAAAGATGGATAATTGTAAGTTGCTACTGCTGACGAGTACCCATACCATGGGTACCCCCATCAGCCCGGAAGCACGAACGGGCTGACCTATCACGGCGGAGGCCCGGCACCACCGAAAGGTACTTGGGCCGCAGGGAACGAGCCTCGACACATGCGGGCCGACCGGACGGTCGGCGGACTCGATTCGGCGGTCGGCATGCGCCGCCGCCTAATATTGAAGCTCAAGCTCCACTGCAAGACGCCAGCGAGGCTCACGCCCGATGTCAGCGGCCGCCTTGTGCGCAGCTGGCCCCTCGACATCCGTGCAGGGTAGGCGGCTCCTTCCCAAGGCTGTCGGAAGAGCCACCGAAGAAGTCAAGCCTCGCCCCGCCGCCTGGCACACCGCAGAGGAGTACGCCAACTCCCGAGGCCAAAGCAAAGTCAAGCGCCATTAAAGCCACCGAGGTGACAAGAGCACCACGCAACACGCCACCTCGACAAAGACTACGCAAGATCAGACGCCACAGAGCCACCAACCCTACCTCGGGACGGGCAGGGGTTGGCCGGACAAGACAGAAGCCAGACCTCAAGACGTGCAGACCCCTCTCCTCGTAGTCTTCCCAACTCCCGTGTAACCTGCCTCCTCCGTTGTCGGGACCCCGAATTTGCAAATCCGGACCCTCTGTGTATTCAGCACTAGTCCAGGAACGCGCTAGTGCACACAGTCTTAACATTGGTAAATATCACAATCATACCATTCGATAGTATCAAAGTACTTTATTTAAATAACCAAAGTGGTTACTCGACCTTATGGCCAAGTTACAAATATATGCCTCATAAGGCGAAGCTTATTAAAAGAGAGATAATAGCAGCGGAAAATCAAATAACTTCGTGGCGCCATCCAAAGATACCAGGCAACTGACCGGGCTCGCTTCCTAAGTAGACGGATCCTCTTGGAATTCCTCCTCAGAAAGTGGCGTAATCTCCTCTTCAACTCGGTGTTGTGTTGAGGCAAGGGTGAGTACTTGGTACTCGACAAGTCATGCACGAATGCAAAGCTAATATACTATATGCATGGCTTGGTACAAAGAAATAGCTCAAGGTATATTTGCGATGTGACTTTTGACAAGTAATATAAGTAGATTCGAAAGCAGTAGAAATAAGTAAAGCGTAAATAACTTTTCAAGAAGTTTAGTAAACATTTTCCCCATCCTAAACCACATTTTCATCATCTTCATTATTAAACCAAACCAACCTTTCAAATCCAAATTATTTTCAGAAAGTCTAACCCTTGATTGTAATCCCGAGCGATGTCGATCATCGTGGACTCGGCTATTTAAATAGATTCTAAACTCTGCAGAGGTTATGCACTTTACCCACAAGATACAGTCAAACACCACAAAGGCGAGTTCAGTAACAAAGTCTTTCTAAAACCTCTAACAATACAAGTGGTCCTCCCGGTTATTGCGCACTAACCCTTCCTTCGCTAAGGCGAAGTCTAGGCCAATCAACCGTTAGATGGGTACTGGCCTCGGCCAGACGCTCCCCGCACAACTTACACAAAGGGTGTAGTTGACCTCCGAGGTCCCACAGTGCGTTATTAGCAACTTAGTCAACTAGGTCCGTCCCATTACGGACATGTGGTTGCACGTTAGACCAGTTCAAAGGCTTGCAAGGTTAAGTCCTTAGGGTGACCAGGGCAAGACTACCCAAGAACCAAATCAACATCCCCGATGCCACAACCGGCCCACCTGATTACTCTTGCCACATGCCGTCGAAAACCGTTTATCAAACCCCGCTTGATTACCATGCACCACGTGCCATCAACATCACATGATACTTTTCCCAAAACAGGTTCAATATATCATTAAGTCAATATTAACATTTGATTGTCCAAAACCATGTCATGAGCACGTAAGTGTGTCTAAGCGATACTACAACGGTCTATAACCCATGTTGGCAATTTAATAATGTCCAACTAGTAATCCACAACTAGGGTGACAAGGGTCATGGCACATACTTAAATAATCAAGGTGTCATACAAAGAAATTGGTACTTATCTAACCCCCATGTTTAAACCAAGTATTTTTCTAATTGAACTAGCATGCAATAGTTTAAATCAAAATAGATTTGAAATAGGATCAACATGGTCAAAGCACAACTTGCCTTCAAAAAGTACTTGTTCTTGGTCTTGAGTTGGATCTGAGTCAATACTTCTCCTTCGAATCCTTCCCAAGACTTCAACGTCTACTCGTAAAGCGTGCAAATAGCAAATACACGAATAAACAATAGGCAAAAAGTGTCCAAACATCCAAATAAAATCCATAAACAGAAAGAACATAATTTTATGGATTTTTAGAAACTGAATAAATCAAATTTGGAGTTAAGGCATAAAAGTTATGATTATTTAAAGTTTAAATAATCGATTAAAAAATTTTACAGAGAAAAACTTTAGTCCAAAAATTAAATAAAATTTATATTTAAGTAGATCTTAATTTTATACAAATTTAGAAATTTGAATCACTCAAATCGGAGTTGAAACGCAAAAGTTATAAGCGTTTGAAGTTTGAAACAAAATCAAATCATTATTTCGAATTAATAAATCATTTTCTTTTCGAAATTAATTATGCGTCGGCATGGACACGTGGCAGCCTCGATTGGTTGGTGGCGTCGCCACCGGTCCATGGACTTGGTCCACGCTCGGCTCGGGTCTCAGTGGACTCGGTCCACGACTCTACGTGTCGGCCCGACATGTGGGCCCACTCGGTGAGCGTCATCAGCCGACGTCGGGGGACTCACCACGGTGCGACATGTGGGACCCACTGACGTCATGGGTGACGTCGGCGCTGGCTAGATTAGCCAGCGACATGCGGCCCTCGACACGCGCGGCCGCGTGTCGGCGTCTACACTGCACGCAGCGTGGGCGGCGCCGACCGCGACGGTCCAGGCTTCCCGACACGTGGCGCAATCCCGGCCGTTGATTTGAAATTCAGCGGTCGCGATTAGATCCAGGGTTAACGCGTTGAATCTACTCGATGATCGTGGGCGTTCGATCTAGATCGGACGGTCGAGATCTAATCCTATAATAATCACTACTACGACGCGTGGCGATTGTGAACCGTTGGATCTTGATCCAACGGTCCAGATCTAACCGGTTTGGAACACGTGAACTCACCTCAACCGCACGATCAAGATCGGACGGTCCACGAGCTTCGCGAGGGTGATGGCGGCGGCGGTGCTGCGACCACCGGAGACGAAACGGCAGCGAGCCCGATGGCGTTTGGGGTTGCTCGGCGAGATGAGTCCTTCCGCCAGTGCGTCTCGTCACGGGGATTCGGATCTGGGCTCCTTCTCGGCGAAGACGACGGACGGCGGCGGAATCGAGCAAAAATCGCGGCGGAGTGGCGCTCAACTCTGGCGAGCTCGACGGCAAACGGGCGGCAGCCAAAGTAGATGGCTCGGGAACGGTGCGCAAGGATGAGGGCAACCTCGGGCGTGACCAGGGCTTTAAATAGCCTCGGCGTTCGTGCGAGGCGGAAACCTAATTCTACACGGCGGCGGGCGCGGGCGGCGGAGTCCGGCTTCGGACTCGGCGGAGCGATGACGCTTTCGGTAGATCCGCGTGGCATGATCAGCGGCCACGATCGACGGGGCGCGATCGGATCCGGGCGGATACGGCTCGAATCTGCGGGCGGATCTCGGCCGTTGGATCTTGATCCAACGGTTGGGATTGATTAGGTTTTGATTTGGTTTGATCGAGTCAAGCGGCTCGGGTCGGTTCGAGTCCGACTCGGGTTCGACTTCGGTCGGATGAAACGATACTCGACCGAGTTGGATTTCAATGATTTAATATTTAAAATAATTCCCGATAATTCATTTAATTCATTAAAAATAGCAAATGACTCGAGAAAAATTGGAAAATATTTTGGATCATTTTGGACTCAAATAAAATATTTCCAACAAAATTTTATTTGCAAAATTAAATTCTTTAATTATTTCAAAATGGAATAAATTCAAATAAATTCCAAATAAATCCAAATAAATTCCAGAAAATTCCAAAAATTCACCAAAGTGCCAAATCACACATGAATTTAAGAGAAGCAAAATTTTGGGGTGTTACATCCATCTATATAAGGAGAGGCAGGGCCCGAGAGGGAGGGGCGCGGAGAAAAGAGAAAACAGTCTCCTAGGTAGCCTCGACTCCCTAGCGAAAACCTCAAGGGGATCGGACAGCCGACCGTCCGCCTCGCCTGTACACCCCTTGTCCGTCTCCCAAAGATCAATACATTCACACCGCACGAACTGGAGTAGGGACATTCGGCCCGAACCAAGATACATCTTCGACTCCTTGAGTCGACCATTCGAGGAGAGGGAGCGCGACCCCATCCGACCATAAATTGTATTGCACGGTGCGAAACAAGCGATTGGCGCGCCAGGTAGGGGATCTCGCGCGTCTTCACCGACATCCTCATCTTCGGGTTCCCATTCTCCTCCCTGATGGCTTCCTCCCACTACGATTCGCCGATGTCGAGGGGCTGGATCCGCTTCGGCGCCCTCGATTTCATCGTCACTACGGCGGGGGAGCTTGTCCTCGTCCGCTGCCGTCGGGACCGACGCCCTCCGCTGAGCCTGGATGCGATTGCCGACGTCCTCGGCAACCTCGGCCTCGAGGCCCCGCATGGGCCGTGACGGACGGGCCCGACGCTACGTGGCATTGCTCTGGCGACACCGCTTACGCGATCTGCGGGCGGCGGCGGAACCACCCTCCATGAGCTCACAACTTCGTGGCCATGGCGATTCTGGCCACGGCTTCCCTCCACGACTGTTGACGGATTCCTCCACCACGGCTCTAGCTCCGACAAGGAGTGTGCCCCTCGAAGGGCCTACACCCGCGAAGTGCAATATGACGGTGCGGCGGAGCCATCCTCCACTTCGTTACCATCGGGACCCTCCTCCCGGCGACGGGCGGCGGAGGAATCCGGCGGGAAGACGACTCACAAGACCTACAACGCCGCCGACCTCCAGCCGATGGCGAGGAGTTAGAAGCCCGAAGGCCGAGCTCGATAAGCTCCAGGCCGAACTGGAGCGCCGTCAGCCTAGCTCACCACCAGCCTCCGGCGCGCGCGCCAAGGCGTCAGTGCATTAGCAATTGGTCGAGGAAGCGAAGCGGCCTTCCGTTCTTCCTCACGCCAACCGTAACATTGCCGCCGCGGCAATGCCGCCCGAGGGTCGCTTGAGCCAACGGAGCCTGAAGCCAAGGCCACCTACGAGAACCTCCGGATCGGTAGAGCGTCTTGTCGTTCAAGACGCCCAAGGTTCTAGCTCCGTGACGCGCCGCCGGGCCGCTGGGCCACTCCCCCTCACAGGGCCGGCGGAGCCCAGCCAAGACGGCCCCGCCCCACGAACTCCCCCAGGCATCATACACCCCGGTGCGCCATCGCCTGGGGGACAAGTATGATCTCCGCACCACCCTCGAGGCGCGAAGAAGAGCTACCGACAGCGGCAAAGACTCGCAAGTCGCCGATAGCGGGCGACGCAACCATCCCGACCCAGATTCGACGGTCCTGGCCGCGCGTTCACCCGCCAGATCCGCAACGCCGACTTCGGTCGATTCGGGCTCCCGACCAACATAGCCAAGTACACGGGGCTACCAACCCTGATGTCTGGTTAGAAGACTACCGGCTCGCTTTGTCGAGCCGGGGAGCGACAGACGACTCCTTCGTTATCCAAGACCTCCCCATCTATCTTGCGGACTCGGCTCGAGCATGGCTCGAGTACCGCCCGCAGATACCATCGGCGGTGGGCCGACTGACGAACCTTTTAGTCGGAAATTTCCAGGGCACATACAAACGCCCGGCAACTCCTGGGACTGAAAAGCTGCAAGCAAAGAATGGGAGACCCTCCGGGACTACATCCGCCGCTTCTCCCAAAGAAGTGCAATGAGCTCCCGACATCGCGACGCCGACGTCGTCGGGGCATTCATCTACGGCACCACGCGGCGAGGCTCAGTCCACAAGTTGGGCTGCGAAGCCGGACCACCAAGGAGCTCCTCGACATCGCCACCAACCACGCCTCGGCGAGGAGGCCGTGGGGGCCATCTTCGAAAGGAAGGCGGCCCACAAGACCGACCTCGGGCGGCGCCCCCTCCGACCGCATACGACAAAAGGAAGCGGAAGGGGAAGCGAGGTCGCTGAAGGTCGAATGGTCGCTGGCCGCCGACCGACCGCCAAGCAGCGAGCTCGGCCAGACGCTGCATCGATTCGAGAAGTTGATGGATAGTCCGTGCCCGAACCACGACTATCCCGTCAAGCACAAGTATCGGGACTGCGAAGTCCTGAAGCGGTTTCTCTCCGGAAACCCCACGACGTCGCGGGGTAAGGGGAAGAAGCGCGACCCGGCGTCCGACGCCGGGGCAAAGGGCGATGAGCCGGCCGACGAGTTCCCGCAGCTCGACGGTTGCCTCATGATCTTCGGAGGGGAGGAGTGCTACGCCGACAAGCGGCGGTGAAGCTTCGCCCACCGAGAGGTCCACACGGCTACCCCGCCGTGCCCACCTACTGAGGTGGTCGGAGTGCCCGATCGTCTTCGACCGGACCGACCACCCCGACCACATCCCGCACCCGGGACGCTACCCGCTCGTCGTCGACCCCATCGTGGGGACGAAGCGCCTGACCAAGGTCCTCATGGACGGCGGCAGCAGTCTCAACATCATGTATGTTGAGACCCTGGATGCCCTGGGGTCCTCGCTCCGCCCTCGGCCGAGCAAGGCGCCTTTCCACGGCATCGTACTGTGCCAACAGCCCACCCCTCGGGCGGTCGGCTGCCGTCACCTTTGGGAGCCGGACAACTTCCGCACCGAGCCTCACTTTCGAGGTTGTGGACTTCCCGGCTCCTACCACGCCGATGCAGGGACGACCATGCTACGCGAAGTTCATGGCGGTCCCCAATTACACCTACCTCAAGTGAAGATGCCAGGGCCGCAAGGAGTCATCACCGTGGCCACATCTTTCCACCGCCTACAATCATGCTAAGCGGCAAGCGAGCTGGCCTCGGCGGTCCTCGCCTGCGAGCTCGCCCGGCTCCAGGAGAAGGCCCGGATCCGCCGACTCCAGCAAGTCGGGGACTAGCTCTTTCAAGTCCGCGAAGGACACGAAGGAGGTCATTGTTGATCGAGGATCCCGCCAAGACCGCGGCGGATCGGGATCGCCCTCACCACCAAATAGGAAGGCGCGCTCGTCGACTTCCTCCAAGCAAACCGAGACGTCTTCGCTTGGAGACCCTCGGACATGCCAGGAGTCCCGAAGGAGGTCGCCGAGCACTCCCTGAACATTCGGCCAGGGATCGGACCGATCGCCCAGCGCTGCGCCGTTCGACGAAGAGAAGCGACGGACCATTGGGGAAGAGATCGCCAAACTTTTGGCCGGTTTTGTAAGGGAGGTGCGTCACCCGAGTGGCTCGCCAATCCCGTCCTTGTAAAGAAAAAGTCGGGCAATGGAGAATGTGCGTTGACTACACGAGCCTCAACAAGGCCTGTCCGAAAGATCCATTCCCATTGCCTCGCATCGACCAGGTCGTGGACTCCACCGCCGGGTGTGAGTCCCTTTCCTTTTTGGATGCCTACTCGGGCTATCACGGATTGCGATGAAGGAGTCCGATCAGCTCGCGACCTCCTTCATCACCCCGTATGGCTCGTCTTTATTACGTCCACGATGCCTTTTGGTGCAAAACGCAGCGCCACGTACCGGCGATGTATGCAGGCATGTTTTGAGACCAAATTGGCCGTAACATCGAAGCCTCACGTCGGCGACATCGTTGTCAAAACCAGGAAGGCCGATGACCTCATCACCGACTGGAGGAGACTTTGCGAACCTCCGACGGTTTCAAGATAAAGCTCAACCCCGAAGTGCGTCTTCGGGGTCCCGAGGGCAAGTTCTCGGGATTCATCGTCTCAGCGCGGCATCGAAGCCAACCGAGATAAGATCTCCGCTATCGCAAGGATGGGGCCAATCAACGATCCAAGGGAGTTCAAAGGCGATGGGATGCCTCGCGGCACTAAGTCGCCGTATCCGCCTCGTGAACGAGGATGCCACTCTACAAGCCGATGAAGAAGTCCGACCATTTTCTGGACCAACGAAGCTCGGAAGCCTTTAGTCGACTAAAGGTCTTTCGACCTCACCTCCGGTCTGGTCGCCCGAGCCGCAGGAGCCTTTGCTCCTCTACATCGCCGCCACGACTCGGTCGTCGGCGGCACTTGTTGTGGAGCGGCGGAGGAAGGCCGCGTTCTCAAGGTGCAAAGGCCGGTCTACGCCGTCGGCGAGGTGCTCTCGAAACAAAGGTCCGATATCCCAGATACGTGGTTATCTTGTACTCGGTGCTCATTACCAAGAGGAAGCTTGCCCATTACTTCGATCGACACCCCATCTCCGTGGTAACCTCCTCACCGCCGGAGAAGTCGTCCACAACCGCTGACGCTACGGAAGGATCGCCAAATGGGCTCGAGCTCAACGGCCTCGACATATCGTGACGCCCTCAGGACGGCGATCAAGTCCCAGTGTCTTGGCGGACTTTGTCGCCGAGTGGACCGAGGCGCAAGTCCTCGGCGGTCGAGGACCCGAATCTTGGGCGATGTACTTCGATGGGTCTTACACCAAGAACGGGGGCGCGGGGTCGTCATCATCTCCCCACTCGGCAACAAACTCCAGACGCCATACGACTACTCTTCGACGCCACCAACAATGTCGCCGAGTATGAAGCCCTCGTCAACGGCCGGATCGCCGCCCGACACTGGCGCGCTGACGGCTCAACGTTCGCGGCGACTCCAAGCCGGTCGTCGACCAAGTGATGAAAGCCACCGAGCCCCGTGACGCTTCGGATGGCCGCCATCGCTGGAGGTCCGCAAGCTCGAGGAGAAGTTCAAGGGTTTCGAGCTCCATCATAGCTACCGACGCTATAACGGTGAAGCCGACTCCTCGCCAACCTCGCCTCGGAAAGGGGCCGGTTCCCTCGAATCTTCGTCTCCGACCTCGACCCATCAATCCGGTTGGATCCGAGTCGAGGGCGCCGCCAACCCCCAAAGGCGGGCGGCCCCACCGATCTTCTGGCCGATGCCCACTTTGGAGTCGGACTTGGGCGTCTGAGCATCGAACCGATCGAGGCGACCGTTTGTCGATCGATTGACAAGCGGGTCGCTCTCGCCGATACCACCGAGGCTCGGCGCCTCGCTCGGCGGGCTAAGTCTTTCGCCCCGATCGGCGCCCTCTACAAGAGGAGCCCGTCCGAATCCTTGAAGTGCGTTCCGACCGACCAAGGGAAGCACCTTCTGCGGGACATCCACGACGGGTGTGCGGGCACCATGCGGCGCGCGTCCCCTGGTAGGAAAAGCCTTCCGACAAGGTTTCTCTTGGCCGACCGTAGCAGATGCGACCAGATTGTCCGCACTGCGAAGGATGCCAATTCTTCGCCAGGCAGACGCATCTTCTGCGCAAGCCCCGCAGACGATCCCCATCACATGGCCCTTCGCGGTTTGGGGCTCGACACAGTCGGACCCTTCGAAAAGGCGCCGGGCTTCACTCACTTGCTTGTCGCGTAGACAAGTTCACAAAGTGGATTGAAGCAAAGCCATTGGCAAAGATCACATCGGCGCAGCGGCAAGTTTCTTCCGCGACATTGTCTCCCGGGTCGGGGTGCCCAACTCCATCATCACCGACAACGGAACGCAGTTCACGGGAAAGGAGTTCCTCGAGTTCTGCGCCAACTTCAACATCCGAGTCGATTGGGCGGCAGTGGCACACCCGAGCCAACGGACAGCCGGCGAGCCAACGGCATGATCCTCCAGGACTCAAGCCGCGAATCTTCACCGAATGAAGAAATTCGGCGGGACGATGGGCCGCCGAGCACGCCGTACTTTGGAGTCTGCGAACCACGCCGACGGTCGGCCGGGTTCACTCCTTTTTCTTGGTGTTCGGGCGGAGGCTGTCCTCCCGACCGACCTTGAGTCTGGCGCACCAAGGGTGCAGAACTACAACGGCGCCTTACGGGCAATCGAGGAACAAAGAAGATGACCTCGGCCGACTCGACGAAGCTCGAGACGCCGCTGATCTTACGATCGGCAAAATATCGCGGCGTTGCGTCGCTACCACGGCCCGATGGGTCCGCGGCCATTGCTCGTTAAGTCGGCGACTTAGTCTTTGCGCCAAGTCGATCCGCGAAGGACAGGCACAAGCTCTCCCGCCTTGGGAGGGCCCTTTCACCATCGCGGAAGTCCTCAGGCCGGCACTTTCCGCCTCAAGGACACCGAAGGGAATCTCGTGACAAACGCCTGGAACATAGAGAAGCTGAGAAGGTTCTATCCATAGTCGGCCTCTCTCTTCTTTTTGTACCACGCTAAAAACACTTGAGCAAAGCGAAGCCGCAACTCTCGAACAACCAAGTGCTTTCCCTCTTTCTTCCATCTTTTTGCCTGCCGCAGAAATCGCGACCTACGCCCAAAGCGAAGGTCCCGGCGATACTCTGCATTGCAAAACCGGCCGACACAAGAACAACCAACCTACGGTTGGAAGGGTCATCTCGGCGTCAAAAAACGCAAGAAATTCCACCTCCAACCTACGCTGGATCCGCTGCGATCCCAAAAGACTACAGATATGGGCGAATCATAAGCGCAAAAAAGTCCTCAAAGAAGAAGGAAGAAGCGGAAGCGAAGCAACACTTTATTCATTCACGGGAGGAACAAGCCCGACCCAAAAGGAACCACTCGCCAAGGTCCCTTTACTCGGCAAAGGCACGATACTCCTCCTGGTGTGCGCCCGACCAGCAAGCCAAGCGGCGTGGCGTCGCTCGATCCATACGATCGTGGCGCCCTCACCTCCAATGGGGAATGCTCGCGACAAGGATGCCGACTTCGCGCGCATCCCCACGCCGCAACCGGCCTCGACCTCCGCCACCACCGCGGCCAGGCTTGTTCGTCGCCCACCTCCTCTCGAAGTTATGTGTAGCGGTCCGCCATAGCGCACGAAGCAACCGTTTGGCGGCGCCTTGGCGAATAACGAGCACCTTGGCGCCTCTCCTTTTATAACTTTGTGGCGCTGAAGGCAAGCGCCCCAAGTCGCCAAAGCGGGCGAGAGGCTAAGACAAAGCGCCAGTCACGCAGCTTGGCCTTGAGAGGCAGCGCCAGGCGTCGGCTCGAAATCGGGCGCAGTCCTCAAGGCGAGTTAATCCACCCTTATCCCGAAAGCATAAAGTTCCTTTTGAAAGAATCGCCATGAGCTCAAGCGGCGCGTGGCGATCGCACCCTCGATCCCCACGCACCACTGGGGCTGCATGACCTCGAGGGTCGGCGACCTAAATCGATAACCGGTTACCACTCCGACCGAGCTCCTCTTAAGTAACCTCCTCAAAACCAAAATGCTACGGCCCATGCCCCGCTGCCACGATTCAAGTAGCACTTTGCGCAAAAGGAGGCTACCTGAGCGAAGGGCCGAGCGGTGGTCGGACGGAGCCTTTCGATATAGATCGGCGACTGCTACAACTTACGCCCCAGCGGCCCAACCCGACCATCATTTAAAAGCGCGCGGGTCGCTAACCTAAGCCGCACTGACCGACCGAGAGCTATCTACCTCGCGGCTACTTCCCTCGGCTCAAGTGCTACGGCCCACGCCCGCGGCTACGGCCAGTGGCACTCATGCGGAGAAACAAACCCTCCGAGCAAGAAACACTATGAGCGGTCGGAGCACCCCCACTTAGGTTAGATTTCAACCCGCCAAGCTTCGCGAAGGAGGTGGTCCGACTCCGACACCTCCTCCATCAAGCAATCGCTCGAGGCAGCTCGCCCGGCCCCGTGGCCTCTTCGCATGAACCTGGTGCAACGCCCTCGCTCTCAGGGCACCCTGTGGGCCAGTAGCTACGGTTGAAAAATTGCCCAAATTCATAAAAGAAACACGGGGTAGACGGGCGGGGTAACTTAAAACGGCCCGGCGTTTGAGCTCAACTAGGGCAGTCTTGTTCATTACATACATTGCCAAAAAGCAAGCGGAGGAAAACTAATCTTCCTCCCTTCCGACGGAGAATTTGGCGAGATTCGGCCGGCAATCTCTTGGGCGCACGGATCGGCCGGGCCATGAACGCAGCGTCGACCTCTTCGTCGCCGGTCCAGCTGACGCCGCTCCGACGCCTCAAGGTCGGCGCCGTCGTAATAAGAGCGGTGTTGACCAGGCCGAGGAAGCGCCAAGCACCGCCGCTTCCCGCAAGCGCCTCGGCGCTTCGAGGGATCCACCCAAGCATGGCGGGGATGGCGCTGGGCGGAGTAAGCCCGACGGCCGGTCAGCGCTGGGCGCCACGTGGAGGACCGTCGGTGGCGCGTCGTATCGGCCGCATCCTCTCACGCCACCGTTTGTTCAAAAGGGCCGAAGTCGCGTGACTCGACCGCCGCGTCGTGCCTCCACCGCCGCCCTTCGCGACTCGGTAGCGTCGGTAAGGCTTTTTCGCGAATCTGCAGGGGCGAAAACAACTTGTCGAGGACGCCGCCGTGGTGACTCCCGGAAGAACGAACTACTCACCGGCCACGGAAGCCTCCTTAGCGCGAAGTTCCTCCTCGACCTTGGCACGCGCTTCTCGGTCGGCCGTAGCACGGTCGGCAAGCTCCTTCATCGTCACGAGCTCCCCGGCGAGATCCCGCTCGGCCGGTGGTCGGCCTCCTGCGGACCGACTTCGCATTCCTCCCGATAGAGGCGGCCTCGCCCGGGCGGATCTTTGCCGCCTTGTCTGCGAAGTCTTGGCCGCTTCAAGATCCGCCAGGGACGACCTGGTCCTCTCCCTCGGTGGCCAACGACTCAAGACGTCGCCGAGCCTCCCGCAAGTCTTCGGCGACCTCCCACGGCCGACCCGCCCGAGGCAGCCCTTCCTTGCTCGGGACAAGCGCCCTCCGGCGTCGAGCGGCTCTTTCCCTACGGCACTCCCCCGGCTGTGCAAGTGCCGGAGGAACATTGACTTGTCCACCGCTCGGGATGTCAAGCGCTGCAAGTACCCGCCCGGTCAGTCTCCATTTCCAGGTCAAGAAGATGCACAAGAGAAATCCTCATCAAACTTACGGTCTGCCGGCGGGACTCTGAGCAATGGACTTCTCGCCTTGGGCGCTGGCGTCAACAACAAGGGTAAGGTCGGCGTGGATCCTTCCCATCTCCTCCTCCAGGCGTCCCAATCCGCGCGTTACTGCGTCGTCATCGGAAACGAGCGGGACCCCGGCAAAGTCAGGCCGGGCCAAGTCAGCCAGCGGCGATCGGCGACGCACGACTTGATTTCCCGCTGACGGAACGCTGTGGCGATCGGTGTCGCGCCATCGGCGACACTCGAACCGCCGGTGGCGGCGGCCGGCGGCGGGGTGGTAGATCTCGCCCGTCGGCGTTGCCAAACGCCGCGAATCGATGCTTCCCGGACAGGCTCGTGGCGCCGACCTCCACGGTCGGCGGCACGGGGTAAGCGGGGCAGCGGCGAGAACTCCGCCGGCCTCACTGGTCGGCAACGCGGCGGAAGCACGCCGACGGAGCTTACGCCTTGATCATCCGGCGGCGGCGAGATCGTCCCCCTCTGGCGGCGTCCTCGCCGGCGGGCCCTACGCGAGGCGCATCGAACGATCCCGCTCGACAACCACCGCGACGCCCATGAACGGGGCCGGGAGGCGGTTCCTCACCGGCCAGTAGGGCTCGGCGCCCTCCAGGTGAGGCCCCTGCGTCTGTGATCGGTCGAGAATTGCGAGAAGAAGTCGGCACGGAGGAATTGCGCAAGTCACTTACCGGGAGGAAGCGAACAACCGGCACTGACGTGCCCTCTTTGCCGGACCCCGCGAGGAGCGGCGAGGACCAGCGCTTCCGCGAGATAAACCTGCGCCCGCGGTCTCTTCGGAGGAGCATGATCGCCCGCCATGGCCCAGGACCAGCGTCGCGTGCGATCGCCTCCGGCGACTTCCTCTCCTCGCTCGGCAACGACTCCTCGTCACCCTCACTCGAGGTCTCTTCCGAGGTCTCCTCCGAGACCTCCTCGCCACCAGCGGCTCGGTCGCTGGCTCTTTCCTCCTCTGCGTCTTGGCGGCCTCTTTTTCGCTAGTGGGCGGCGTCCTGCTTCTCCTTTTCGGCGGCGGCCGCCCTCAACTCCTTTTCCCCGGCAGCAAGGGGCGGAGATCGATCCACCGAGAGCCCCTGCGGCTGCGCTCGGGTAAGGAGGCGAAGGAAGCGAGCAAAGCAAAAGCGAGCGAGGCCGTCAGGCGTACCAGGTTACTGCGGATTACTGGCCGAAGCAGCGAGCGCCTCGCCCGCTGGTTCGGTGTCTCCCGCGATGGAGACTGCGGACACGCGCGCGAGGATCTCCGACGGAGGGAGCTCCCGCTCCGACGACCTTGCAGGGTCGGTCGGCCCAATGTACTCAAACATGGGACGTAACCGACCCTTGAGGGGTTGGATGCGCCTCTGAAAGCATCTAGGCCCCCTAATAATTTGTTTAATTTATTTGTTGGGTTTTGGTGCTTGATGATCAACTAAATCAGTCTTATCAGATTTCTTCAGAAAAGAGGATCAAGATTAAGGTTTCATTATTCTTAGTCCTTTAGCTCATAAGTCTTTTCAAGTCTTTTTAGATAAGTCTTTTCGGGTTTCAACTGTACTATAAAGAGGGACTATGCACAAGTTCAATTCTTGGTTCCTAGGATTTCTGTTTAAAATCTATTTGGGGCTTAAGTTAAATCATTTCAGATTCCTTTAATAAACCTTGTTTGAGTTCATATCCTTTTCAAATCAAACTCTAAGCGAACTCAAACCGGCGTTTCCCTTTTACAACGGACCAAGTTTTTGGAGTGCATTGCGATTGTGTTTTCCTTGAAAATCTCTCAAGTGCTTTTAAGCTACAACGGACCAAAAGCTTCCATTTACAACAGACCACCTTTTGGGTCCGTTGTAAACATTAAACTTCTTGGTTTACGGTGTTCAATCCAATTCCTTTGTTGATGTATAACTTGATAAGCTCTCCTTTCTATGACGGACCAAGTTTTTGGGTCCGTTGTAAACTTGTTCTTAAAACTCTCCCAACGGACCAGCATTTGCTCAAAGCATGTGTCTGACGGACCAACTTTCTTGGTCCGACGTAAATGCCTTTTATTGGTTTGGGTCCGTAGTTCTTTGAGCCTCTTGCATATTTTTGTCAAACCTTGTCGGATACAATCATTTCGTGTTGTCACTTGATCGACATTGGCAAACGGCTACTGTTGCAAATAACGGCTATTTGCTTCACAGCCTATTTAAGCGATTCGAAGGCTCTTCCAAAATAGAACTTTTGCCATCTCTTGACATCTAGCATCAAAGCCAAAATTCCAAAAGAGATCAAGCTCCATTACGAAAAACAAATCCTACACTCTTACGGCTCGGTAAAGTCTAGTTTGATTGTTTCTAGTGAACCAAGAGACAGGAGCTTGTGGATGGTCTATTACTCTTGGAACTAGCTTTGTTCCTAGGCAGTTTCTTTGGTGATTTTAGTGCGACTGTCCAAGCTGTGTTTGTGGAAGGCCACTATTATTGTGAAGAGGTTTTGACTCACCTCACCAAAGTGGTAAAGAGTTACAATAGTGAAAAATCGATCGCCTCTGTGAGTTCTTTGGAGGAGCAATACCACGAGGAAGTGCTCTAGCGAGGGACGTAGGAGATTTCTCTCTGAACCTCGGTGAAAAATCTCTTGTCTCTGTGTGATAGTTTGTCTTTTTCTTGTTCTCACTATTGCTTAAGTTGTTCTTAGTCTGTTGGTGCTTATTACGTGTGTTTGCTTAGATCTTATCTTTAAAGCTTTAGTCTGTCTGGTTTAATTTGTTTAAAATTGCCTATTCACCCCCTCTAGGCCTTACCGATCCTTTCAAGTGGTATCGAGCAGGTTTTACCCTGTTCAAGCTTAATCGGCTTGGGTAATGGCCGAGGGAAATGGGTCCGCTCTTTGTTAGTGTAGGAAGGGTTCCTGTTCGATGGCTCAAATTATGCTTATTGGAAAATTCGCATGAGATGTTGTCTTGAGGCTGTCGGCTATGACGTTTGGAGAGTGACAGAAAAACCTTTACCTCCACGCGTCATACCTGATGGACAGTCCTCTTCCTCAGAACCCACTCTGGAGAAATTAAAAACATGCAATATGATGCTCGAGGCTAGAAATGCTATATTCTCTGTCTTAGCATAGAAGTTTTTGATAGAGTGAGTAATTTGTCTCTGCTTATGATATTTGGACCACTCTACAAGAAATTCATGACGGTACCTCTGATGTGAAAGAAGAAAAATATTTTGTTGTTAGAGAAAAGTTTGATCAGTTCAAAATGCTTCCTCAGGAAAATGCCAATGATATGTTTTCTAGACTTAATCCTATTGTCAATGAACTTAAAGGTCTTGGTACTAAGGTTGATGATGTGGAAGTTTGCAGGAAAATGATAAGGGTCTTGCCACGTGCTTATCACAGCTTGATAACTTATCTATCAAGCAGTGGAGATCTAAAAAATTGACACCTCTTGAGTTACTAGGAAAGATTTACGCACACGAACTTACTTTGGCTGAAGAAGATGCACCCAAGAAGAAATCTATTGCTCTCAAAGCCAAGGATAAGGTGGAAGAGTCATCGAGTGAAGAAGATGATGCTTCAAGCTGTAATGAAGACGAAGATGTCGAGAAGCGGCCTTGCTTATGAGATCTGCAAACAAAATCATGAGAAGAGTTAATGCCAGAGGCAGAGGGAAGGTATATAATCATTTTTCAAAGAAAAACCCTTTTCGAATATTACATTTTGAATGCAATGAAAAGGGACACATAGCTGCACGATGTCCAAACAAGAGCAAGAAGAAGGGCAAGGGCAAGGGCAAAAATGAAGAAACCGAAGAAAATGCCTACATGATCACAAAAAGTTTCATCACAGAGAAAGAAGTTCTCCAAGAAACATTGGAGAAAGGGAAAGAAGGAGGCACATATTGGTGAATGGGTCTCGAGATGAAGAAAGTTCAAGTGATGAATCCTCTTCTTCCTCCTCGATGATGAAGATGGTTCAAGGTCTAAGGGGTTGGCTGGGCTGGCGTTGGATGAATCTACTCCACCCTCACCTTCTCTGTCTGTTTGTCTTATGGCAAGAGGTGATGAGGACAAGGTAAATGATTCTCCTTCTTATGATGAGCTAGTGGAGATCATTAAAGAGCTTAATGATGCCTTGTGTGCTAAAACTTCTAAGGATAAATCTCTTAAGAAAACTATTGCGGTTTAAATGATGATAATGACTTGCTTGTCTCTAAGGTCAAGATTCTTGAATCTAAGTATGAAGAAGTGAAAAACAAGTTTCTTGTTTAGAGACTAGTCATAATGAGCTCAATGTTGTTCATGATAATCTCACTCTTACTCATAATGATCTTGTCATCAATCATGATTTACTTACAGCTGCTCATGATTTCTTGAATGCAACTCATGTATTACTTATTAAGACTCATGATGACTTGCTTGTCAAACATTGTGAACTAGAAATGAGTAAGGAATTAACTACAAGCAAATCAAAGAATGTTTCCACTCATGATAAATCTATTACTGTGATTTGACTTGTGATGAAATTCATATTGCTAGCTCTTCTGCATGCTTAATGACAGTCATAGAAATGACTTGTGTCTTGAAAGTCTCATGTTGGAAAATCAAGAACTAAGGTCAAAAGTTGCTAAATTTGACAAAGGTCTTGAAAAATGCTTTCTCGGAAGTGTCACTCTTGATAAAATTCTTGGAGAGCAAAAAGTCACCTTGGGCAAAAGAGGCATTGGATATAAAACGGATAATATGCCCAAAAAGGATTATTTGCCAAAATCCAAGATAAATTTTGTCAAGAAAAGCACTAAGTGCTGCTACTGTCATAGATTTGACCACAGTTCAAATGTATGCATGTATGCAAGCACGCCGTAAACAAAGGCCAAAAGAAGCGCATGGTTGATGCTCACTACATGTTGTTTAAAGATTTGAGGAAAAATGAATGTGAAATTTGTCGGCCCCTCTAATCTTGATAGAAAGCTTAAAGCTGTTTGGGTGCCCAAATCTTTGCTTATTAATCCTTTTGGCCCCAAAATTGTTGAAACTAACATCCATGGACCCAAAAGCATTTGGGTACCTAAAATCAAGAAATGATTCATTTATTCAGGTGAACTACAAGAGTGGTGGTCATCACTTTGGGTAATTGATGATGGATGCACTCAACACATGACCGGCTCATCAAGAATGTTCACCTCGGTTGAAAAAGAAAGTAATTCAAGTCACAAAATTACTTTTGGTGATAATAGTAGAAGAAAGGTAAAGGGAAATGGTAAGATTGCCATCTCTAATGATTATTCAATTGATAATGTGCTTCTTGTTGATTCCACTGAATTTCAATCTTTTATCGGTTGCTTTCCGGCTGTGTGATCTTGGTTTCCATTGTACCTTTTCTCTTGATGGAGTAACTGTTTTTGACAAAAATGAAAAGCTTATCTTCAGAGGTTTTAGATTTCAAAATCTTTATCTAGTTGATTTCAACTCTAACTCCTCATGCATCTCGACTTGTCTGTTGGCAAAAGCCTCTCTTGGTTGGCTTTGGCATAGACGTCTTGGGCATGTAGGCATGTCTAATTTGAAGAAGCTTTTTAAAAATGAGTTAGTGGTGGGCTTGAAAGATGTAAAATTCGAAAAGGATAGATTGTGCAGTGCTTGTCAAGCCGGTAAGCAAGTTGCAAATTCTCATCCTACTAAAAATATCTTGTCCACCACTAGACCTCTAGAGCTGCTGCATATGGATGTGTTTGGCCCAACCTCTTATGCCAGTCTAGGTGGTAACTCATCTTGTTTAGTCATTGTGGATGACTTCTCTCGGTTCACTTGGGTATTCTTTTACCTAATAAAAGTGAAGTTGGAAAAATCTTTAAAAATTTTGCAAAAGGGCTCAAAATGAATTTGATTGCCCCATCAAGAACATATGGAGTGTCAATTGAACTGAGTTTGTTTATTCTTATGTCTTTGTTTTTTGTGTTGTGCTAGGAATAAAACATGATCTGTCTGCTACTTATTCTGCTTATCAAAATGTTGTAGTAGTAAGAATAAACAGAACACTTATTGAAATGGCAAGAACCATGTTGGATGAATATGGAACACCAGGCAGCTTTTGGGCTGAAGCAATCAACACGACTTGTCATGCAATCAATAGACTCTATCTACATCGACTACTCAAGAAAACCTCTTACACAGTGCTTTGGTTGGAAGAAAACCAAATGTTACTTACTTTCGTGTGTTCGGGTGCAAGGTCTACATCTACAAAAGAGAACACACCTAGGTAAATTTCAGAAAGGTGTGACTCAGGTATTATGCTAGGTTATTCTTCCAAATCTAAAGCCTATAGAGTTTTAATAATTCAACTGGTTTGGTTGAAGAAACCTATGATGTAAAATTCGATGAATCTAATGGCTCACAAGGTGAGCATGAGAATTTAGGCGATGCGGTGAAGATGCCTTGATGGAAGCAATGAAGAAAATGGAAGTTGGTGAAGTAAAACCTAGAGAAGATAATGATGAGAAACCAACAACTTCCATGATGCCTCAAAATGGATCACTACAAGAAGAAGATGAGAAGAATCAAGAAGGATTAAACTTGATTAAGAGTCATCATACTATTGCCAAAGACCACCAGTGGATCAAATAATTGGGGATTTCAGTAAGGGTGTTCAAACTCGATCTAGACAAGCTTCCTTTTGTGAACATTACTCTTTTGTTTCTTGTGTTGAACCAGAACTATAGATGAAGCTTTGGATGATCTTGTTGGATTATTGCCATGGAAGAAGAGCTTAATAGCTTCAAGAGAAATAAAGTATGGGATTTGGTGGAGCGTCCAAAAGATCAAAATGTCATAGGAACAAAGTGGGTTTTCAGAAACAAGCAAGATGAAAATGGAATTGTCACTTTCGAAACAAAGCAAGATTAGTGGCACAAGGTTTTACTCAAGTAGAAGAATTTGGATTATGGAGAAACTTATGCTCCTGTTGCTCGACTTGAAGCTATCACGGTTCCTTCTAGCTTTTGCATGTCATTTTAATATAACTTTATTTCAAATGGATGTAAAGAGTGCTTTTCTTAATGGAATCATTGAAGAAACTGTTTTTGTTGAGCAACCTCCTGGTTTTGAAGACTTAAAATATCCAAATCATGTATTTAAGTTATCTAAGGCTCTCTATGGTTTAAAACAAGCCCCAAGGGCATGGTATGAGAGACTTAGGAAATTTCTACTAGAAAAGAATTTCAAAATTGGGAAAGTTGACCCAACACTCTTTTAAAAGACTTCAATGGTGCATTAATGATTTGCCAAATCTATGTTGATGATATAATCTTTGGTTGTACTAATCACTCTCTTTGCAAGGAATTCAGTGATTTGATGGCAAAGGAATTCGAGATGTCAATGATAGGGGAACTTACATTCTTCCTTGGATTTCAAATCAAGCAATTAAAAAGGGAACTTTCATATCACAAGAAAAATACATCAAGGATCTCCTTAAACGCTTCAAATTGGATGAATGCAAGCCACTCAAGACACCTATGGCAACAAACACACATCTTGATCAAGATATAGGAGGTAAGTCTGTTGACCAAAAACTCTTTAGATCCATGATTGGATCTTTACTCTACTTGACAAAGATCTAGGCACGATATCATGTTTAGTGTACGTATGTGTGCTAGATTTCGATCTGCTCCTAAAGAAGTACATCTTAGTGCCGTAAAAGAATTTTTAGATATTTAAAGCACACTTCAACTATAGGCTTGTGGTACCTAAGGGTGCTTCTTTCAATCTAATTGGCTACTCAGATTACGATTATCTTTGGATGCAAAATAGATCGAAAAAGCACCTCTGGAGGTTGTCACCGCTTGGAAGGTCTTTAGTATCTTGGTGCTCTAAAAGCAAAACTCAGAGTAGCCTTGTCTACTGCCGAGAAATTTGAATATGTGGCTGCAGGTAGTTGTTGTGCTCAGATTTTATTCATCAAACAAACCTTTCTTGATTACGGCATTAAGTTTGAAAATGTACCTCTTCTCTGTGATAATGAAAGTGCGGTGAAAATAGCAAACAATCAGGTCCGACACTCACGAACTAAGCATATTGAGATCCGACATCACTTCATCGAGAGATCATGTTGGCAAAAGGACATTATGCTTAGTTATGTTAGAGCTGATGACCAATTGGTGATATTTTCACCAAACCTTTAGATGAAGCCAGATTTTCAAGGCGAGAAATGAATTGAATATTATTGATCTTTCAAATGTTGTTTAAAGCTTGACTTCTTATTTGAACTATTTGCTGTTGATTTACCTTGCAAGTTTTGAGTTTTAACATTAAGAGTCAAGAATGTTTCCCAATACATCTCTTGTCACCTACTTATGTTAACAAAAATAAGTAGTGCTGATGCAAGTAAATTGTTTTTAAAAATAAAAAATTTATTATTTCAACTACTTAAAAAAAAAAAAAATAGCTAGCCTCTCAGCACATGAGGTCTCTTTATCAAGCTTGAATTTGTCTATAATCCTGCTTAAAAGAGTGGAACTCATACAAATTAAGAATTCTAAAAGTTCTTCAATTTCCTTTTTGCAAGTTCACAGCGGACTCGGTGACAACGATTGGGTTTTCCATCTCTGACCAGACCACTCTTGCTCAGAACACATTCACGCATGACTAAAGAAAGTCGATCCGTTGTAAATGTCCTTCTTGCAAAGCTGGTCGCGTAAATAGAAAACTTCTTGTTTTCCTCAAATGAGTCTGTGTGCTCTTGCAATTGCCAGTTAAGTGAGGAAGTTGTCTTTTCACTGTCAACCAAACTCTTAAAGTCACTCTCACTTCCGCTGCGATTACTATTACTCGAATAGTAACTTTTGGTCTGTCTCCTCCCAACACTCCCTTGTCCTCAAAATCCATCTCGAGAAAATTACCACTCTCCCTCTCTACTTCCTCTCAGAGCAACATTCCTTTCTCCATCGAAGCAAACCCTAGCAGGGTGTCGGCGGTGCTCGCTTGCTTTCGGAGAAGTGTGTTCAGGAAGTGGTAAGCTTTCTCTTCTGTTTTTGATCAAATCTTTGTCCTAGAAATCTTTGTCTTAAGGTCTTTCCTCTTATCTCTGTAGACTTAGTCTGTTGCGTCAGTTCTTGCGCCGATCTGAGGTCTGAAAGACAGAGTGAGTCTGTTAGGTGTTTGACGAAATGCCTAGGAGAAAAGACACAGATAAAAGAAGTTTGATGGATAGACTTGGTGAGATAGTGTCAAAGAAGAAACATAAATCCACCGAGTCTTCACAAGGGACAGTACATCTAGAGGATACTCGCACCTCGGCTTGGTTACAAAGGTCACAACATCAAAGCCTCCTAGAAAAGATAAGCAACTTTCTTTGTATCGATCCAGTTTATGAGTGCGAATCGATGATCTTGATTATGAGCCAAGTAGGGATCTCGATTCAAGAAGAGAACCTAAGTCTGAGATTGATATGTTAAGTGGAAATGAGCTAGCTACACTTGGAGGAAAAAGGCCGAGGTCAATCAGGCTAGTAAATGAAAAAGTTGGTTTCCTTTTGATAAACCCCACTAGATGAGAAGTTCATCACACTTCTTGAGAAAAACATCTTTTTGGGATATAAGAATAGACATGACAAAAGGGAATGAAGATATCTGCCTTGAGCAAACATCGGTTTGTTGATTGGAATCAAATTTGCTCCATAACTAGATCATACCACATACTTGATTGTGTTAGATCTACCCGAGGATTCTTTGGAAATGGTGTCGTAACATTTCCTCATGGAATGAAGATAGAATCCTAGAATTCTATTCATCTTTGCTATTAAACAAAAGAAGACACTATATTACATTTTCAATCGATGGAAAAATCGGAAAAGTAAGAGCACCACACTTTGAATCATCAATTGAGGCTGCAGGACCTCAAGTTAACGAACAAGGATTCATGACAAAATGTTTCTGGAAATAGATGGAGACAAATTGGAGATATGCACGATCTTGACTTTCGGCTCATATTTATAGAGATATCACAGAAGAAAACTTCAATGCAAATCGAGCTAGTTGTTTGTGCGGAGAAGCTAAAACACGCTCTTGATCTTAAGGCACACAGTTTTTCCAAAATGCGGATATAAGGAAGGTGTCACTCCAGTGTTAGCTTGGCTGCTTCACCTAATCCTCTCCAAGCAACCCATTGATCGATAGATTACATTTTTGGAGAAATGGAAGAAGCAATCTATAGAAGAATGGGAGTCCACCGCCTTTTGCTCAGCAAATATCCGAATCTTTGCTAGCCCAAGGGATAATCTCACAAAGAAGAAAGTAGTAGATCTTTTACCCGTAAACCAAAGAAATACAGGTTGCTTAAACTACCCACCAAGTTGCTGCCCAAGTACCAGTCTTGCTGCATCAAATGATCCAAGTGATCATGAGGGAGACGATGATGACATTGACTCATGATGGAGATGATCAACTTTGTTTCAAGCCATCACGATTCGAGATCATCACGGCATTAGTCATCATACTCCAAGACTCAATACTCCTAGCTATCATAGCCATCCTCCTGTTACTCAGTATTTTGCACCTCCTCAGCCTGAAAACCGTGAGGAAACAGAAATTCTTGGAGGAAGTTCTCAGAAAACTTTGCAACAATCTGATGCACAAGATGAAGCAACTCAGATTTTCCTCAGTTCTCAATCCAATCATGAAACAGATGTTGCACTCAGCCAAGGTGGACATTTCAGTCCTAGTCACATTTCTCCAGTTTCAAGTCATCGCACCCTACCTCCAGCAGAACATCTGATTATGGGTTTTCCTTCTCGGCATGATGAAAATGTCAAGGAGATGAACTTGGAGAAATTGATAAGCTAAGAGAGCTTCTTCTTTGCATCAAGGTTTGTTCAAGATCAGAATTCGGACTGCAGCACATGATCATGAAGCAGGAGGCTCTAGAGTTCCTCAAAATTTTTAGATACCTGACACTTCCATCACTCTGCTCATGAAAATATAGGAGAAAATCCAGATGATAGACAACATCATGCTTGGAATGAGGAACGGCCGCTTGGTTCAACCTTTTTGAAACAAGATACAATTCGAAATTGAAGGATGTCCAAGAAAAATTTCTTTGAAGACGAGAGGTTAGCCGTTAAGGCACACGAGCACATGGCTGCTCTTCAAGCAATATCATGATCAAGTTCAGAAAACTCATGAGTTGTTGAGTAAGATATATCAAGAACGGAGGCGATTAAAGGATGAAACTTCAAAGAATTTTGATATGCTAAAGAGCAATCAATGGGATCTGAGGACTTGGCTCACCCAAGTAAACACCAATCAAAACTTGCTCAAAGACAGGCTTTATGACCTCAATACCAAGCTGAATACTCAAGATACCAAGTTTCATCAGTTTGCTGATTTCTCAGAAAGGATGTTTAAGACCAATGATGACACAATTCATGGTGTAGAACACACTCTTCGAGGCTATATTGATCACTTTGATGCTTCAATAACAAATTTGGTATCAAATCAAGAACAGCTTGGTGACATCATCTTTGATCAGACAAATCCAATTCTTGACTCAGTTCATGATCTTCAAGAAAACTTTGAATCGGGACGATTGAGTCTCACCAGGAGATCCAGATTATCCAAGTTGGCATGATCAAATTATGGTTTCAAAGAAGACAACAATCGTAACAAACTACTCATTTCAGTCTTCTCCAAAGCATAGTGTCGACCAAAGAGCTTCGACCTTGTTCAAAAGAACTTTCTCCAGGCGCAAGAAGTGATATTCTTTTTGGAGAGTTGATGCCAAAGGGGGAGAAATTAGTCTAGAGAGTAGTAGAAGTAAATGTGTGAACTTGTGTTTGCTTAACTTTGGTCTGTTGAAGTCTGTTGAAGTCTGTTGAAGTCTGTTGAAGTCTGTTGCTTCTTTATGCTTATTTTTTGGAATGTTGCTTCTTCACTGCTTAGACTACTTGCCGAGTTTCTCTTAATCATAATTACTCCATTGTGTGTGCTTAAAATCTTTGAAAAATAGTTCTTGTTAAATTTAAGCACGGTTTTAGGGGAGCTCATTCCTTTAAATTATACTTTTGTTCTCGGACTAACATTCTTTTGCGAGAAGAAGGAAAGTTTTATCTGAAATCAAGAAGGTTGTCATCAATCACCAAAAGGGGAGATTGAAAGCATCTAGGCCCCCTAATAATTTGTTTAATTTATTTGTTGGGTTTTGGTGCTTGATGATCAACTAAATCAGTCTTATCAGATTTCTTCAGAAAAGAGGATCAAGATTAAGGTTTCATTATTCTTAGTCCTTTAGCTCATAAGTCTTTTCAAGTCTTTTAGATAAGTCTTTTCGGGTTTCAATCAGTACTATAAAGAGGGACTATGCACAAGTTCAATTCTTGGTTCCTAGGATTTCTGTTTAAAATCTATTTGGGGCTTAAGTTAAATCATTTGATTCCTTTAATAAACCTTGTTTGAGTTCATATCCTTTTCAAATCAAACTCTAATCGAACTCAAACCGAAGCGTTTCCCTTTACAACGGACCAAGTTTTTGGGTGCATTGCGCTTGTGTTTTCCTTGAAAATCTCTCAAGTGCTTTTAAGCTACAACGGACCAAAAGCTTCCATTTACATGCAGACCACCTTTGGGTCCGTTGTAAACATTAAACTTTCTTGGTTTCGGTGTTCAATCCAATTCCTTTGTTGATGTATAACCAAGAAGCTCTCCTTCGCGACGGACCAAGTTTTTGGGTCCGTTGTAAACTTGTTCTTAAAACTCTCCCAACGGACCAAAGATTTGCTCAGCATGTACTGACGGACCAACTTTCTTGGTCCGACGTGAAATGCCTTACCATTGGTTTGGGTCCGTAGTTCTTTGAGCCTCTTGCATATTTTTGTCAAACCTTGTCGATACAATCATTTCGTGTTGTCACTTGATCGACATTGGCAAACGGCTACTGTTGCAAATAACGGCTATTTGCTTCCTCGTAGCCTATTTAAACAGTTCAGAGGCTCTTCCAAAATAGAACTTTTGCCATCTCTTGACATCTAGCATCCGAAAGCCAAAATTCCAAAAAGAGATCAAGCTCCATTACGAAAAACAAAATCCTACACTCTTACGGCCCCAAGAAAGTCTAGTTTGATTGTTTCTAGTGAACCAAGAGACAGGGCTTGTGGATGGTCTATTACTCTTGGAACTAGCTGTTCCTAGGCGGTTTCTTCGGTGATTTTAGTGCGACTTTGTCCAACTGTGTTTGTGGAAGGCCACTATTATTGTGAAGAGGTTTTGACTCACCTCACCAAAGTGGTAAAAAGAGTTACAATAGTGAAAAATCGATCGCCTCGTGAGTTCTTTGGAGGAGCAATACTTACGAGGAAGTGCTCTAACGGGGACGTAGGAGATTTCTCTCTGAACCTCGGTGAAAAATCTCTTGTCTCTGTGTGATAGTTTGTCTTTTTCTTGTTCTCACTATTGCTTAAGTTGTTCTTAGTCTGTTGGTGCTTATTCTGTGTGTTTGCTTAGATCTTATCTTTAAACTGTTTAGTCTGTCTGGTTTAATTTGTTTAAAATTGCCTATTCACCCCCCCTCTAGGCCTTACCGATCCTTTCAGCCTCTCCATGAACGTACTGAGGACCACCTTGCCTGTCAGGCCCCGCCGCTTCAGGTCCGCGAGCTTTTCAAGGATCGCGTCCACCTTCTTCCGGTCCTTCGTGTCAGGACCCCAGCCCCAACAGGGATGCGGCGTTGGTAAATTCCTTGAAGGAGGGGCACCATTGTTGTCGAGGTTCGGACATAGAACCACTCGCTATGCCACCCTGCTAGACGTCGGCAGCCTCAAATCGACGTAGAACGGTTTGCGGTGGTTGCGCAGATTGGATCATCGTGAGCCCCGAGGAGGCCGGGCGGTGTCCGTGGACGGCCTCGCGAAGAAGAAGTGGCGCCAGAGCCCAAAATGGGGTTCAATCCCGAAAGGCCTCACACACAGCGTCATGAAGACCGCAATATGGAGGACTCCATTCGGGTTCAGGTGATGAACTTCTCCCCGTAATAGTGCAAAGAACCCCGGACGACGGGTGGAGCGGAAGTCCGAAGCCCCGTGTCAGAGAAGAACGCCCAGACTATCTCGCCCGTCCTCAAGTTCGGGGACCTCGGTCCCGGCCGTGAACTTCGCCCGGCGGACTCGGGCGCGGAGGAAGGAACTCCTTCCTCTCCGCATCGAGATAGCGACCGCCGCGGCCGAGTGCGGGTCGGCGACATCTCCAAATGCGCCTGTGAAGCGAAGCGAGGAACGACGCCGACGGGCGAAGCTCCTCTTCTTCCCTCGTTTTCTTTCTTCCCTTTTCTTTTTTGCAGCGCGCGAACAGAGGGCTTGGCGCCTACCACGCCACCCACTCCTTCCTTTATAGGCGCCAGGCGAAACAGGCCAGCGCCTCGCGCCAAATCGACGCCTCACGCAAATCAACGATGCGCAAACCGTCACTTTGCCCGCCTCGCCCGTTCGCGAGAACGTGCGCGATCCATTTAAATCCCATGCGCATTAATCGTTCCGACAGATGGCCGCCTCACAAGGCGCCGCGACAAAGATCGCGGGCCTCGCCCAGATTCACGATGGGCGCCAGGCGCCGAAAGGTATGCAAGCGGCCCATCGGGCCGCCTCGGGAGAGCAAGCGCCTATAGGCTCGCACCGAGGCCCGACCGCGGCCGTGGGGTTACGAAGGTCGGCCACCACCGAACGAAGCCGCCAAAGACGTAAAAAGAGCGGCGGGCGAGTCGCGATGAGCCCCGAAGGGCCTCTCCGCTGGGTCGGCGGACGACCCAATCATCGTGACTCAGCCCGAGACCATACCTCACACTCTCCCGCGAACTCATCGATGAGTAGCGGCCACCGCTGGCCCGGGTCGGCGGACGACCGGCAATCCGACACGGGATCGAGTAAGGAAAGGTTTTTATGGAACGCCCCCCAGCGGGTCGGACGCCCACGCCGGGAGCTACGTCCGCTTGGAAACGAACCCCCTCAAGGGGGATCGCCAAGGTTCCACTCGGATTACCCGATAGTAGCTCGCACGAGCACGGCGTTCAAACCGACGAAGGTAAACGCGCGTTCGCTCACCTGACTCACGAGGACCCACGCACACCGTGGCTGCCCGATCCGGCCGGGTAAACCCCGGCCGGCTCCCGACCGCTCGGGGGCTCGGGAACTACACCTGCCGGGCGCTTGCCCAGGGCTCTTTGGCGAGCACGACCGACAAGCGGCCCCGACCAAAGGCGTCGCCGACCTCAGTGGTCCGCGGCCACTTTTCGAGGTAAACCCCGCGGCTCACGACCCGCTCGGGGCTCGAGAACTACACCCACGGTGCGCCAGCCAAGACCGGGCTCTTTCAGGTGGCGCGACTCCCAAGCGGTCGCGGCAGACCTAGACGCCACCGACCTCGGGTCGGCGACTATCATGGCCGGGCTAAACCCCCGACCGGCTCTCCGACCCACTCGGGGGCTCGGGGGCTACACCCACCGGGTGCGCTCGCGCGCACCCGGGCTCTTTGGGCGGGCATGACCGACACGCGGCCGCCCCGACCAAAGGCGTCGCCGCCCTCAGGTCCGCGTCGCTGACCGGGGTAAACCCCGACCGGCCCCTCGACCGGCTCGGGGCTCTGGTTGACACCCACGGAGTGCGCACAAGACCGGGCTCTTTCTAGTCGGGCACGGCTCCAGGCAGCCACGACGACCTAGCATCACCGACCTCGGCCGCCGACGGTTACCGCCGCCAGTTAAACCCCGAAGGCTCTCCGACCCGCCCGGCTCTGGGAAACGACGAGTACCCATACCATGGGTACCCCCATCAGCCCGGAAGCACGAACGGGCTGACCTATCACGGCGGAGGCCCGGCACCACCGAAAGGTACTTGGGCCGCAGGGAACGAGCCCCGACCTGTGCGGGGCCGACCCCGGACGGTCGGCGGACTCCGGTTCCGGGCGGTCGGCATGCGCCGGCCGCCTAATATTGAAGCTCAAGCTCCACCTGCAAGACGAGCCAGCAGGCTCACGCTTGATGTCGGTAGCCTTGTGCCTTGTGCAGGCGTCCCCTGACATCCGTACCAGGGTAGGCGGCTCCTTCCCAAGGCTGTCAGAAGAGCCACCGAAGAAGTCAAGCCCCCGTCCCGTCGCTTGGCACACCGCAGAGGAGTGCGCCCACTCCCGAGGCCAAAGCAAAGTCAAGCGCCATTAAAACCACCGAGGCCGACAAGAGCACCACGCAACACGCCACCTCGACAAAGACTACGCAAGATCAGACGCCCGCAGAGCCACCAACCCTACCTCGGGGCGGCAGGGGTTGGCCGGACAAGACAAGCTTGAGACCTCAAGACGTGCGAGACCCTCTCTCCTCGTAGTCTTCCCAACTCCGTGTAACCCGCCTCCTCCGTCTATATAAGGAGAGGCAGGCCCGAGAGGGAGGGGCGCGGAGAAAAGAGAAAATGGGCCTCCTAGGTAGCCTCGACTCCCTAGCGAAAACCTCAAGGGGATCGGACACCGGCCGTCCGCCTCGCTGCACACCCCTTGTCCGTCTCCCAAAGATCAATACATTCACACCGCATTTAATCGGAGTAGGGACATTCGGCCCGAACCAGTATACATCTTCTGACTCCTTGAGTCGACCATTCGGGGAGAGGGAGCGCGCGACCCCATCCGACCATAAATTCGTATTGCCGGTGCACGAAACACCGACAACTGCAAAAATTTGGTTGTTGATAAAATGGTTTGTTGATGCACTATTGTGGCAATGGTTGAATATTGGCATATTGCTGTGTTGAATTGGCTCATCCAACACCGGATGGTATATGAGGTGGGTAGAGGGTACCACAAATTGAGAATTTGCCGGAGGGGCACTCTACATGGGCTATGATATAAGGATAAACAAACTACACTCGGGCAATAAAGCCGTATTAAAATCGTATCAACTATAGTGTATGGAAATGACCAGAAAAGGTTGTCATATAAAGGTGTTTGATCTCCACATTGGGTAAGAATAGATAAATAGGGGTGTGAAGCTAGGTATGCCGGAGGTCCAATGATGGACACAAAATCAGCTGTGGATGACCTGGCGCTATATTAAACACCATGAGATGAGTATTCTGTGGTTAGTTGGAATACAATACTACGTGGTTAGTCGGAGTGCTATACTTTGCACACAGACAGAGTACAATATTGCGTTATAGTCGGAGTACTGTTTTGCGTAATAGTCGGAGTATAGTACTATGTTTTTAGTCGGAGTACTATACTACGTAATTAGTCGGAGTACAACTATTATGCTCAGGGTAGGTGGGAAACAGTCGAGGACACCACAACTCGTTGGTTATCAGGGTTGGAGATATAATACCTGATTAGTGATAAACATTCTGAGTTCCCAGCTGCGGTTGGGCTCGCTATGGGAAAAGTGGTACAATCCTGCGCAGGGTCAAATCATGAATTCATGCCTATCTCCTGGATTGGAGGCTACGGAAGCTAAGTCTGCCTCATATACGAGTGCTAGTAGCATTTTTTTAATAATAAAAATCAACACAGCTTTCCTATTAAAATTCTAATTTCGGAAATGGTTCTGATGAAAGGATACATCGGATGGTTATGGAAAAGGACTTGAGATGGTTGTGGGAGAAAAAAATTCATATATTACATTTTGTTAATTATGCTTGCTGAGTACTTCTGTACTCACTCTTGTGTAACTCCCCCTTTGCTTAGAGAACTACTTTGGTGATCAAGCGTCCGGTTGGGACACAGATACAAGTGAACTCGTTTACGAGACTTAGGGTGAGGGTCACCCGCAGGACCAAACCTACAAGGAGGACTACCCAAAGGGATAGAGTATTGAGTAGTCGTGCTTCGACTTCGTTCGTCTTTTATGTAATTAGTATCTATGTATTATCTTATTGTTGTACTTGGATCCTATGTATAATTATGTTCTGAATATATAGCCTACATAGTATGGTTTGTAATAAAAATCAGTCTCTAATTATTGTTCTATTACAACACTCTGAATAAAGTGTACTAATTGATAAAACATCGGGTGCGCTCAGTGTTTTGATTGATTTGTATGCCGAGACTCGTGTAATTATCTCAGTGTAATGGCAGTGGTTACTATTGTTACATAGGCTAATTATGCGGGTCGCCACAAGTCCCAGCTCTCAAGGTTACACTAGTTGGTTAGATGATGCAGGTGTTACAGAAACAGTATACATGATGACAGACGGTTAATACCCGGCCATCAAAATGCGGCAGATCCAAGTGCAACAGGAGTGGGCACATTTCGGCTCTGGTTTGATTTGAAGAGATTTGGCTGATTCCAAATTTACATATGTTCCCATTGCAAAAAAGACGTGGACCATTGCATCCTCCGAAGATCATGATAGCCTAGCGGAAGAGGCGCATCGCACATTCGCACTTCATTTCCGGGACTACATCACTAATTTGCAAGTGGAGATCCGCAGCTTGTTGCGCCAGCTCGTTCAGCATGGCCTCGTCGAAGAACTTGTTGATGGTCACATCCTCACTCATGCCCTGGAAAATGCGTACGTGGGCGCATACAGTCAAATCAAATGCTATGACTAGTTTAAAAGCAGGAGAGGCTCTTACTGTATGCTTTTTCACCATCTAGCTGTATGTTTTTACCTTCCTTCGCCTGGTCTTTACCATGAACGTTAACTCACGGCCGGGCAGGGTGCTGTATAGTATAGGTGCCGGTTCCAGAGGCCGGAGGACAATACTCTTGTCTAGAGGATCATCAGGAACAATAGCCAAGTGATCACAGACGAGCAGAAGGCTTGTCCCTGCGTATGGTATCTGAGGTCTGTCTCAACCAAAAGAAAAGACTCTATAACAGGTAAAAATGCCCGACAAAAGTAGCAACAATACCATCAGTAAGAGGCACACATGTTTTGCACAAGGTAAAAGAAGGCTGAATTCAAATAAGAGCGGTGCTTCTATGTTTTCCATCCTAATACAAATCACACAAATCTTAAATCAAGTGAAGGAGTAAATAATCACCATTAATTACCTTTCATTTATGCTTTAAAATTTGTGCAACTTTAAAAAAGAAAAGTGTAGAAGTACCTCTTAATAATAAATATGTTTCTGACCTTAACAATGTATATTGGAGTGCCCGGTTTGGGAACGTCAGCTGTTACATGGCCACGTCGCCAGGATAGCACTGTACTGTATATATAGCAGAGACACAGTCAATTGGAGTTTGGATCTGCCAATGCAATGTAACACCTGGCCGGTCCCACATGTAAGAGAGAGAGAGAGAGAGACTATTAAAGAGGGGGAGTGTTGGCTGTATCGGCAGACAATAAAAATATGGAATAGAAACTTGGTTTCCTTTTTGCTTTCTTCTTCTTCCTCCTCCGCACTTCATTCCGTTCGATGGTCTTCGATCTCACGCCTCCAATCTCATCGGGGCAAGGGGACATTACATGCACACATAAGATCATCAGATTAGGCCACTAAACTAGAATATATTTGAACCAACAAAAGAGAAAACTGTCGTAGGTCGGAAAACCAAACATGAGTGAGGAGATGGACGTAAGCCGCTTAACGGACCCTCGTCCACGAGAGTAGAAATGACACGAGGGTTTATACAGGTTCGAGGGTCCGAGAGGACCACCCTACTGCTGTCGGTGGGCCGATGGGGTGGTTGCCTCGAAGGTCAATCCCTGAGAGCTCACCAGTTTGCATGTGCTCTTATATTGCTCAAGAGAACTCAAGTTACAAATGAGAGATACATGGGGTATTTATAAGTTCTAGGGCCTATACAAATGACCAAAATACCCCTCATGCGAATAGCTAGTCTATGAGTACAAGTGAGGGGTATAGTCATCTTTTCTAGGCATAATTGCAATTATTTGATCTGCATGTTGCGGGGCCCTTGATCTGTATGGATGTTAGGTAATCTCCAACACTAGTCCCCCTGCCCCTTGGCGCGAAGGAAAGCGTCCATAGGGGCAGTATTGAACTGTCACGCATGCTTGCGGAGGTTATGGAAGAAGTGCCAAGCTTGGTCGAACTTTGACATCCACATCCAGCCATGGTGAAACTGGAGATTTAGCCAAATTTTGGGTATCCAAGTCACGGTAAATTCCCAAATTTTGAGCCAACTGACTTCATTTTTTTGGCTTGTGCGTTGCTCTTTCGTATGCCTCATGAAATTTGGACCTCTCTAGCCATCAATGACCTGTTCAACTCCTGAATTTCATGGCCCAAGTTACATGGGATTTAGACCGACCCACATGGTACTTGGCCCAACCGGCCTACAAAATCACTTGGAACAAGTTGGGGGGGAGAGAGAAAAACCTAGTAGCTCATCCTGTAGGGGCCTCAGGCCGCGGGGCAGCCGAGGGCAGGGTGGCCATGCTCGGGGCTCAGCCGCAGGGTGCGGGCACGACCATCGCAGGGCGCAAGGTCTCAGGCCGCAAGGTCTCAGGCCGCAGGGTAGCTGGGAGCAGGACCACTGGGCACGGACGGGGCCGCATCGAGGCGAGGGGCGGCCGGGCTCCGAACCGTAGGGCGCAGGCGCCGCCGCCGCCGCAGGGTGCTAGTTGCCAAGGCGCAAGCCGCGCGAGCCTTCGCGGCCCAGTGCGCGCGCCCCTAGGGCGCAGGGCGCCAAGGTGCTGGCCACATGAGAGGGGGGTCCTGGCCACGCAGGTGAGGGGCGCAGGGCAGCGGATGTAGTAGGCATACGTCCGCTGTGGGGCGTCGGCCATGGGCGCCAATCGTGGGCGCGGCCACCAACCATCAGGAGTCCAGGTACCGCGACATGAGCCCACTGCTGGGGTACTTGGAGTCCTTGTCCTTGAAGTATATGTTGATCAGGAGCTCCGCGTAGCCATCATCGCAGGGCGATCAGGAGCTTGTCGGCGTGTACGTGCGCATGCAGGGCTTGCCATCGATTGATGTCCATGAGCTAGCATTTTGACATCGGCAGGGGCATCACCGAGGGCAAGGGCCTCGATGATATCCTTGAGTTCAGCGTTGCGGCTATACTCCCTTCTCATGACGGTGAGTTTGTCGACGCACTACCCCTCGGGAGGTCAAGGGCCTTGTCAGAGTTGATGAGGATGTTGTTTGCACCACTGGCGCAACCTTTGACGACAGAGGCGGTACTAGGGGGTGCCGGCACCCCCAAAATTTTGGTGATTCCGCTCGCCGCCCCGCCCGTTGGTCGCCGCCTAGCTCCTCATCGCCTCCTCTCGCCGCCACCGCCCAGTCGGGCAACCGACGGTCCTCCTTCCGCGCTGCTCCGCTCCTCTTCGGTGTCACTCCTCTTCCAAATATTCTCGTGTTTAGCTACCTGAATTTTCTAAACAAATCGCAAATAGACAATGTCGGGTTCGAGCTAACAAAACAAATGAGGGGAGGTACGGGAAGACAGACATTGGATGACATAATTGTTGAACTTAATATGATTTTCCAAACATGTAGCTAGATCGTCCACAATTGTTTTCCCACAGACTGTGCCCACCGTGGCACTTTCTTTTTTATCCATGGTGATGAAACCGTCTTCAAAATCATCCTAGAGGGTTAAAAGTTTAGATGTACAACAACTTGTTTTGTATTTAGGGGATTAAATGGACTTGTTTCCCCTAAAAATTAGACTTGTTATTTTTTTCAGGAAGAAAAATTACAGACTTGATAAAAAAAAAAAACAAAGAAACGCTGGTTGTATCCATAGCCCTATGTGGTCCTTATGTACCAACCCAAGGAATGTGATGGGCTGTTCAGTTTGCTACACTTACTAACCAAACCAAATATTGGTAACACTAACGGAAATTGGCTATTGTTTGGTTTTCTACCAAAATTTTGTAACACCTACGAATTTTTTGTAGTGCCATTGAAATCCAATGTCATGCGTGAATAATCTGACGATGAGAAATCACTCACCAAAAATGTTGGTAACGCTAAAATTTGGTTTGGTCTCGCGATCCAGACAATGTTCTTTTTGCCAATACTTGGGCCCTGTTTGTTTCCTTCTCCAGCTTATATAATCCAGCTTTTTGGTGTTGGATTATATAAGCTGGATTATATAAGCTACCTTTAAATAAGCCGGTGGGTTGTTTGTTTTCCTGGATTATTACTGTGTTGGATTATTAGTTTGATATTATATAAGCACCCTAATGGCTGCTTATAGATTATTATAATCTCATGCTTTAGATTATATAATCTAGATTATAATCTAGGCTGTTTGTTTCCCCATTAACTTATATAAGCTGGATTATATAATCCATAGGGCAAACAAACAGAGCCTTGACTTCGCTCTGATTTTGACTATACCAAAATTTCGGCCTGGCTCGTTTGGGCCATGAGCTGCATATGGTATGCCCACCCTTACCCGGCCCATCCGACCCGACCAGGTTCAACTCGGCCCCGCCCTTCCCACGGACCCCCAGCTCCATGCCTGGACTTGGCCCGGCCCGGCCTGGCCCGGCCCATAGGACGCAAAGCAAACGCATACTCCTCTTCCGATACCATCTTCCTTCTCAGGCCGGTAACGACCACAACTCCGCGTCCCGCTTTGCCTGAGTACCCGACGAAGCGAGGATCGAGGTCGAGGAGGCGCGAGCACGAGAGGCTGATCTGATTCCGGAGTATGTTTTTACCTGCTCGATCCACCGATGGAGTCCGACCTAGAAGCCGCTCGATTTTGATCCTTGCTTCTGCTTCTTCTCGCAGATTTGGTTCGATCTGGTAGATAGTCAGCCAGCCATGTCGGGCGTGTTCGGCAGGGTGTTCGGGAAATCCAAGGAGCAGAGCCAGGCCACCGCGCTCGCCTCCATCGACAAGCTCAGCGAGGTGAATACCGATAAATTAAATTATTCCTCTCGCCCTGGTCAGACAATATCCTTTTTTGGGGAATTTATTTGTTGTTGCCGTAGTATGGTAATTAAGATTAGAGTTTAAGAAGTTAATGTTTAATGTCTGTGACTATGGATGTAGACCGGTTTAATTGTTTCTTTTCTGTAAGTGGAAGCTACAGGTGCTTTTGCAATCTAAATCTGGTTGTGAGGTTACAAAAGATTAGGAGGGTTTTATACTAAGAAGCTGCCTATTCATTATCTTTGTGCTAAGTAGGGATAAAAGAGTGCTCGGTAACAAGATAAAGAAAGGTAAATTGCATCCTCTCAGGTTGCGAAAGTGAGAGGCGCAAAAGAGTTTCTGACATAATAAGAACTGGCCAGGTAGAATGGTTTTAATCGATGAAATTGCGTGTGAGGAACTAAATATTTGTTGTGCTTGTAAAGGTTGATACTATTTCAGAGTTACAGAATAAAGTAAAGTTTGATGGTTGGAAGGTGTATAAGATAGAAACTTAGGGTTTGACACCCTTATTGTTTCAGTAGGTCCTTTGCAGTGCTGTAACCACTCACTTCCAAAACCAGTAAAAGTAGAAAATAAGGTCAAAGGGATTCTATGTATGTAACTGTTGTCTTCTACTTCCTCTGGATTGTAAAACTTGTGAATTATTCAATGCATGGAAGGATTGGATCCAAATAGTGGATAATTTGGCAAGCCCAATTCAACACTGCATAACACAGAATTGGATATCGTAATTACTCCATTTTCTTGGATAATCTTTAAAGTGACTTTCACTCTTGCAGAGTAAAGGGTTTCTTTCCATACAGCATGTAATAGTGGTTATAGTGTTCTTACTTATTGATTTATTGTAGTTTGCATCTGCAAACTAACTTTGTTAATATGCTTCAGACGCTTGAAATGTTAGAAAAGAAAGAAAATTTGTTGGTGAAAAAGGCAAATATGGAGGTTGAGAAGGCCAAGGGGTTCACTAAATCCAAGAACAAAAAAGGTATCTTCTACCAGCTAGCATGCTTAATTACCTCACGCTTTACCACCATTTGATTAATTCACTTAAAATAATTCATTATATGGTGAAAGGTTTTTCTTTGGAGCTAGCATGCTTCTATATGATCCTTTTGTATTAACAAACTATTTTGACTGGTTAGCTAGAACCTCAAAAGAATGTTTGTATGCTTTTCTCCTGTGTTTTGTGGCCCTCTTTACTAAATAGACGTGGTAATTGTCATTTACATTGAGATGTTCCTTGTGTGCTCCCTGTGCTCTGTTTTCAATGATCCACGTACCTCACCTATGCCTGTTGACTGTTGTGCTGCTAATGACCTACACCGGAGAACCCGATTCTTTTTCCAAAATCCTAATATGTATATGCCTAAGTCCGTACTTCACTCTGTACCTAAGTCCGTACCATAATTCCATGTTTGCCCCTGTTATTGTCTCACTACATCTATTAAAACACATAAGCTCCTTTTTCCCTTTGCTATTCAGTCATCTACTTCTATTCCGCTGCATACTGTTTAGTGTTGCCATGTGGCATGAGTTTTTTTTTCTTCTGAAGCTAATGATTCTAGTGAGGAGAATGACTTTAACTATAAGCTTTGAACTTTTCTTTGTTGTAGCTGCAATACAGTGCTTGAAAAGGAAGAGACTTTATGAGCAACAGATCGAGCAGCTTGGGAATTTTCAGTTAAGGATACATGATCAGGTGAAGTCACAAATAACCATGTAGTTTGATTTCCCTTCTCGGGCTTATTACTCTGATGTAATATTTATTATATTGCTTTCCTTATCTTTTCATTTTGATAGATGATAATGCTGGAAGGTGCAAAAGCTACGACAGAGACTGTGGATGCATTGAGAACTGGAGCATCAGCAATGAAAGCTATGCACAAAGCAACGTATGTAACATTACATATTAATTATCTTGTACTGTCATACACTTATGGTGGTGAAACTAATTGAAATCAGGAGCCCCGGAGATGGAATGCTTTTGCATCTCTTTTGCTTCTTTTACTTTAGTGACTGTTTATTGGTCTGCAGATGTGGTGTATTTGCATCTTGAGTTGATTCTTGACTCTTATCGCAAAGTTCTTTTACTTTTTCAGAAATATTGATGATGTTGATAAGACCATGGATGAAATTAATGACAATACGGAGAACATGAGGCAGATCCAGGATCTACTGTCTGCGCCTATTGGAGCAGCAGTTGATTTCGATGAAGTCTCTCTCTTTCTCTCTCTCACACGCGCGCGCGCGCCAAAAAAGAATAGAAAATCTAACCTGCGCTGTGTTGGATAGGATGAACTGGAAGCTGAACTTGCAGATTTGGAGGGGGAGGAATTGGAGGCAGAGCTCCTAGCACCTACCACGACTGCTCCTGCTGCTCCAGTGCATGTACCTGCTGCTCAGCAGTCGACTCGGCCCTCTGCTCAGAGTAGTAAAACTGAAGATGATGAGCTGGCAGCTTTACAAGCAGAGATGGCTATGTAATTAGGTATTTCCCCGTCTTTTATTCCCTGATTCAGGTTCAAGGTGTTGTTTTGTTTCATGCAGTAAACATGCAAATCAAATTACTCCCAACTCCCAAGTAGCACAAGCCATCAAAACTGTGATGTTGCAGAAATTAGTTTACATGATTATTAAAAGTGGAAATAGGTTATTTTCGTCAGACTGTGCCTCAAATATGTCACTAACAAGATCTTTACTTCGCAGTTTGCAGGCCTCGATGCAGTCATGTTAGAGACCAGATACTGCGAATATATTGGGGCTCCGGTGTATTCATGGTCTTCATATAAAGATGTCAGAACTACAGACAGAAACAAGCTGCATATCAACCTGATCCCTTATGTATGATATCAAGTCATGTTACTGCTTTGTAATCAAACATCTCAGATGAGCTATTGGGCACTCTTGTCAGCTAATAAAGAGCATCCGTCGTTATTGTGATTTCAATTTATGCCATATCATTTTAGCGTCGACGGAGTTGCTCTTGAATATGATCTTGAGAGCTTGTCTAGTGTCATAAACTCACGTTTCAGTGTGAGTGCGCCAATCTGTAAATGCAATGGTTAGTTGGTGTTGTACTTCATGAACCATGATCATTGATACAGACAACTCTGTCATTGCAAATGCTAAAATCGAGCCTAATACGTCTGCCAAAAATCCACCGAAAAACGTCTCTCTCTCTCTTATATATAGTACAATTACCTGAGACACCATGATGCCTAGGCATCATAATCCAGAACGGACATTTTTCCTATTTATTTGCATTCGAATTTTTTTGAAATTTTAGGATGTTGAGTTTAACTAGTGTACTAACTAGTTCAAACAAGTTTGAACTGAAATTCGAACTAGAGTTTCTTTTTTTAATGATAGTTTGATTGTAGGTATGTGCTGAGTATATATGTAAATCAGCAACGCGTACGATCTAAATTCGTTCAAATCTTTGAATTCGAGTCTATTTTTTTAAGAGTGCTGCTAGCCCACGCTATACCGTTGGAATGCATTCCAACGGTATAGCAGTTTCCACCAGATCACGTTCTCCTGGCTGCTAAGTACGTAGTCCAGTAAAAGTCCATCCTAATACCCTCAAAGCCCTCACCCAAATCATCCAATGCTAGCCACCGCGTCAAGGATTGTTGGCATGGTTGTTAAGGCGTCCTTTCAAGGACGCCTAATCGCCGCTTCATCGTCGTGGCGCTACTGTGCCGACGCCTCGCCGGACGCCACGCCGAGCTCGCCTATGGCGTCGTTGAAGCGTCCGTGGCGTCGGTGAGGCGTCGGTGAGGCGTCCACGGCGACGCCTTGCCCTAAGAAGGGCGCCATAGGAAGGGAGGGAGGGGGAGTCGGGCTCGGGCCAGGCTAAAAAGCCGAGCGGACCGAGCGGAAGGGGGAGTCGGGACAGAGAGGAAGGGAGTCGGAGCGAACCTAGAAGGCCGCCGAACCCTAGCCGCCGCCGCCGCCGCCGAACCCTAGCCGCCGCCGCTGCCGAACCCTAGCCGCCGCCGTCGGTCCTCTGCTCCGCCCCGGCTCCGCTCCGCCCCAGCCGCGCCGCTCCGCTCCGCCCGGCTCGCTACGCCCGGCCGCTCCGTCCGGCGCTCACGCCCGGCTGAGCTTCTCGCCCGCCGCCGCCGGCGGCGCTCACTTTGAGACGGCTCGAGCTCCGCCCGTGCGACGGCTCGAGCTCCGCCCGTGCCCTAGCCGCTCCGCCCCGTCTGCTGCTGCTGGTGGTCCTCTTCTGGTGGTCCCGGCGACGCTCCTCTGCTGCTGGTGGTTCTCTACTCCTCTGCTGGTGGTCCTCTGCTCGGCGACGCTCCTCTGCTGCGTGCTGGTTCTCTACTGCTGCTCCTCTGCTGTGTTGCCCCTCTGGTTGTGTTCTCTGCAGTTTGTTGCTCCTCTGGTTGTGCAGTTTGTTGCTCCTCTGCTGCTCCTTTGGCTAGGTGGACATGGCAGACGACGACCAGCACGCAAACGCAACCACCGAAACCAACTCCTCTCGGGCAAATGAATATGACCCATTGATTAGGATCTTGAAGAGGGTGGAGGAGGAGGAGGAGAGGATGACACTACTAATACCGATAACGATTTGATGGATGATTATTGATTATGCGGTTATGCCTAGATGAGAGAGGGTTTGAGATGCAAAACTATGTTATTTTGTTAACTATGTTATGTCATTGTGGTCATGTGGCGCCAAACTACATTATTTTGTGAACTATGTTATGTATTAGACTTGGTGGTGTCAACTTGTCAACTATTTCAATGTCTTATTATGTTGCAATTTGGTTGTTTTTATTCGCCTTATATATATGTCTAAAAAGGCGCCTCGCCTCGCGCCTTAACCTTTTAAAAGGTAAAAAGGTCCTGGCACGCCGCGGACGCCTTACCGCCGTGACAACCATGATTGTTGGTGGCAGAGTGGATCCTCTGCCAGTTACGCCGTCGTCAGGTATTCAACGACCCTGCGTAGCTTTTGATAAAGTTTCATTAGGTTTCATGAATAAGTTTCATGATGTTTCATAAATATGTTTTATTGGGTTTCACACATAAGTTTCATTAGATTTCACGGATAAGTTTCATTGTGTTTCATGGATAAGTTTCATGATGTTTCACAGATAAGATTCATTAGGTTTCATGAGTTCCAGCGTTTAGTTTCATGAGTTTCAGTGTAGTTTCGGTGATAAGTTTCAATCAGTTTCAGTGATAAGTTTCATAAGTTTCATTATAATTTTTCACGAGTTTCGGTGATAAGTTTCATGAGTTTCGGTGTTAAGTTTCATGAAACACTAGGAAAATTCATGAAACTTATCTTACGGATAAGTTTCATCAGGTTTCACATATAAGTTTCATTAGGTCTCATGGATGAGATTTATGATTTTTTACGGATAAGAATTTTTTTTACTATTATATTACTAAAAATCAGTGAAATAGCACTTATGTCGCATCGTTTTCGTAGGGTACCGATAAGTCGTACCTTATGTTAATTAAAGTCCTGCCTAATCGCCTCACCGGATGCACATTTCCACTGCTGCCCTCGCCGAACCTCGTTGCATCTGTCTGCCCTCCTGCTGTCCAGTCGGAAAGGCAGGAGACGGTTTACCGTTTTGTAGTTTTTCTCTTTTTAAAAGGTATTTATTTCACTTGAATTGTTATAGATGGGTATCTTAACTATTATAAGAATGGGTTGGTGGTGATGGTGAGTCTGCCAGGTCGTTCTTGGGCCAGAACAGTAGCGGCCCAAGGCCTAGTAGGTGAGTCACTATTGCCTTGCTAACCTATAGTTGTAAATCTGCAGGACAACTCAATATAGATTATTTGATTTATTTACTAGCTTACAAAGATATGTTTTGCTTGATATGTGTGTTACAGAAAATTGATTTATTGTATGGTTTATGATCCTGCATTATAATTATGTATTATTCTCTTTTGAAATTCTGTTGCAACGCACGGGCATCTTACTAGTATACTCTAAAATTGAAAGTTTTCAAAAAAATATACCCAAATTTGACTTGGATTCATACATTTAAAATTATGGTGCCTGAGCATCATGGTGCCCCATTACAGCGTCACACACACACACATAGAGGGGGGGATGTTTCCATACTACCAGGAGTATGTACTCCCTACTCCATGTACATTAACTTAAGTGGAAGCACATTCCATAAATGAAAGTTATTAACTGGTCCCTCTTAATTAGGAAGTTGTTATTAATCAAATAGAGGTAGGGAGTACATACACCTGGAAGTGTAAAATGGGTTTCCTATATGTATATGTATATATATGTGTGTGGGGGGGGTGGGTGTGTGAGCTTGTTTCATTGTTTGGGCTGTCAAAAATAGTATTACTATTTTGTTTTGGTTGGCAATTGGGCAAGAATATGGGTGGTGCGGCGCAGTTCCCCTTGTTAGGAAACCAGGCCCAGGAAGGCTCACGTGGACTCTTACCAAAACCCTAGCTGTAGGTTATAAATAAGAGGCAGGGTGTCCCCCCATTGTACATGTGCAAGCATAATAAAGCAGTCGATTCCTCCTACACCTTTTGTCTTTCTCTATCTGTTCTCCACTTTAGATCTGTTCGGCAACCCCAGACTATTCGATAGCGAGGTTGTCTAACACGTTATCAGCACGACGTTCTACTGACGAACGGATAGAAAGGTGAGAATACGAGGATTGAATCTAATCGCTCGTTGAATCTATGCATGCATCTAACTTACGTGACACGAAGCTGCAATTTGTGCAATTTTTCAGTTCGTGACACGAAGTCACAACACGCCGCGATTTTACATACGGTGGCATGAAGCTAAAGTAAAGGAAAAATCGCTACAGTACAATGCTACGACCATAGTCGCCAAACACCACTGCGCGCGCTTGAAGCGCCGTAGTCGCCGCCGGCCACGCAACGCCGCGCCGCCCGGCACCTCGCCTCCCGGCTGCCTTGGCTCCTCGCCGCGAGCTCCACCCGGCCGGCCGCACGTGGAACCGACTACCAGATTGCCGCGCTTGCACGATCTCGGCCCGTGATCGCAGCCCGTCGGCGACGGGCCTCATATGCCGCGCCGCCGCTGCGGCGCTCCTCATGCGTGCGCTGGCGCGCTGCGCCGCCATCGGCCACCGCCGCTGGTCGATCGTCGTGCCTCGGCCTCGGCCGCGACATCGTCGCCGGCGCCTCTCGCCCGCCCAAGCCTCCACGCCTCGTCGCCCCGGCATCGGCCGACCCACCGTGCGCCCAGCTCTACTGCTCCACCGGCGCTGCCGCCGCTCTGTCGCTTGGGCTCGCCGCACAACCACCTTGCCCAACCGGTTTGGACATATAGTCCAAGTCTCCAAGAGAGACCAAGATGGACATGACGTCCAGAAAATGCATTGCAGTTTTGAAACAGATCGGGCAGGGGAAATTACCCCTATGTCCTCCCCCGATTTATTTATGTTTTTTGTGTTTTCTTTTCCGAAAATTAATTATGAACTCAGAAAATTGAGTAAAAATAGCAGAAAATTCCCAGAAAATTCCAAAAAATTTTATGGCTCTGGTTTTAATTTTCCTTAGCCTTATTTTCTGCATTTATGAATATCTGCATGTATTCCTGCAATGATTGATTTGTTTATATTACTAAAAAACCATGAGAATTTATTTTTTTTCGTACTTTATGAATTATGCAACCACATTCTATTAGATAGCACACAGTAATCTAATTACGAATTTTTGTAAATATGCAGATGTCTGAATTGTGAACCGTGAGTTTGAAGAACTGGTCCAGCATGGTCAAAACTACCTCACTTGGGCATCGAACGTAAAGATCGTACTCGACGGCAAGAAGCTCCGAGCTGCCATCGGCTTAGGGTTCTTGAAGGACGCGCCACCTACTGCCGAGCAGAACAATCAAGCTTTGCGCTTCCTCAGGCACCACCTCTTAGCCACCCTGAAAAATGAATACATGGCTAATGAGAGTGCAGTTGAGCTATGTATTGCACTTCAGAAGCGGTTCGAGAAGCTCAAGTACACAATCTTGCCCCAAGCACATCAAGATTGGATTCGCCTGAGGTTTGCGGACTACAGAAAAGTGGCCAAGTACAATTCTGCCTTGCACATAATTTGTACCAATCTCTCCATATGTAGCAAGAAGATCGCTGATGAGGAGAAGTTTGAGAAAGTTCTTTCCACTTTTCACCCTAATGCTATCCAGAGTGCCCGCAGCTATCATCAGGATGCATACAAGGAGTATAGCGAACTGATTGATGTTACACAAGTTGCGGAGTCACAAGATGACGTTCTTCGTAAGAACTTCGTCTCACAGCCACCTGGAAGGGGCATTATACCAGAAGTCAATGCCAATAACTATAAGGTGAAAAAGCCTGCCCACAAGAAGAGGGGCAAGAAGGGTGAAAAAGAGAGACATCAGGCCAAAGGAAAGTCCACAGCCTAAGAGAAGAAGGAAGACAAGGAGAAGCCGCATGCAAAGCCGTATGAATAGCAGAATCAAACGTGTTTCAAGTGTGGCACTTGGGGGCATTGGTCAAAAATATGCCGGGAATCCAAAGAAGTGGTCAATGCATATCAAACCAAGAAGAAGGCCAAAGGAAATGCACCGGCAGAGGCACATTTCGCCGAGGTGGGCAATAATGATGTCATAGATGTAGACACCCCACTTGCTTCATCCTCACAGCCTAACCTATACATCGATGAAGCAGTCAAACTTTTGGCTAATGAAGAAAACACATCTGTTGATGACATAAAGGTAGAAGTGAATGCATACTTTACAGATTCCGTTTAATGCATGAATAGCATTATTAGCATTTTTCTTTAGAATGTGGTTGGTTAGTTAATTTTGAATAATGAATTATAAGCTCTAGAAGAGCATACATTTTTCTCATGAATAAGGATTGCAATTTATTCTTTATTCCAGTATTCTATATTTGTAAGCAATGTTTGAATTACTTTGCCACTATCTGATTAGAATTATCTTTCTTTTATCTAAAAATTGTGTAGCACCCAAATGAAGGAGATATATATTGTTGATAGTGGCACAATAAATACCATCTTAAGATAGTCTAAATACTTTCAAACGATCACGAAGAACATTGGAAGGATTACTACGATCGCAGAAAGCGATTCACATATAATAGGCTCTGGAAGAGCCACAATTATATTGCCAATGGGTACAACTTTGTTAGTTGAAGAAGCACTCTTGTACCCTGAATCAACTCGCACTCTCTTAAGTTTTAAAGACATCTGCGCCAATGGGTTTCACGTAGAATGTGGTACAATCGCTTGAGTGACTTTCTCTGCAAGAAAGGCTACACGAACAACGAAGATTGTCCATGTGTGTTTATACAACGATCTCCGAATGGATTTTGTATAATTCCCGTCTATGTAGATGACTTGAACATCATTGGAACGGATGAAGAAATTAAAGAAGCATGCTCATACTTAAAGTCTGAATTTGAAATGAAAGACTTGGGTAAAACCAAGTTCTGTTTAGGCTTGCAACTTGAACATGTCCAAGGTGGAATCTTGGTACACCAATCATCCTACACGCAGAAAGTGTTGGATAGATTTGGTTTTGAAAAGGCATACCTTGCAAAGATCCCAATGGTCGAAAGGTCACTCCAAGCAGACATATATCCATACAGGCCTAGAGAAGAGGGGGAGGAAATCATGAGAGCGAATTTTTCATATCTGAGTGCAATTGGAGAGCTCATGTACCTTGCGAATAGCACTAGGCCGAACATTGCGTTCACCGTGAACTTGCTAGCACGGTATAGTGCAGAACCCACCAAAATGCATTGGAAAGGGGTGAAGGACATCTCCCGTTATCTTCAAGGAAGCACCGATCTCGACTTGTTCTATAGAAGAAATAGTAAATTGAATTTGGTCGGCTATGCCGATGCCGGGTACCTATCGGACCTGCATACTAGCAAGTCACAAGCCGGATATGTTTTCCTTTGTGGTGGAATAGTAATTTCTTGGAAGTCGTCTAAGCAGACACTTGTCTCGACATCGACAAACCACTCGAAAATCATTGCCTTGTATGAAGCCTCCTAAGAATGTGCATGGCTTCGAAGAATGGTTCACCATATCCAGAAGTCATGTGGCTTGAACATGGAACTAACCTCCACTATCATCTATGAAGATAATGCAGCTTGTGTTGCTCAAGTGCAAATGGGATATGTGAAAAACAAGCTTACGAAGCATATCAAGTCAAAGTTCTTTTATGCTTATGAAATGCATAAGATGAATGAGATTAAGATACTGCATACTAATTCATGTGAAAACCTCGCAGATTTATTCACTAAATTACTCCCGACATCTTCCTTTGAAAGGTGCATTAGAGGAATTGAGATGATGAGACTTAGAGAAGTGCAGATTTCAGGGGAGAATTTCCACATACTCCTATTTAAATTTTGAACATGAAGTTTGAGTACCCAACATAAATATAGAAGATCAACGTTGAAGTTTGGGTAAATTGTACTTTTTTTCCTTAGTAAATTTTTCACTGAAGTTTTCCTACATAAGGTTTTGATGAATTGCAATTCGTGCAACACAACAAACGTATGCTATGTATTATTTCTCAAAGTATTTTTTCCACTGAATTTTTCTGGAGTTTTGATGAGGCATATGCATCTTGCGGTAAAGGGTCCAAGGGGGAGTGTTGGGAAACTATGTCCATGTGGACTCTTACCGAAATCCTAGCTGTAGGTTATAAATAGGAGGCAGTGGGTCCCCACATTGTACACGTGCAAGCATAATAAAGCACTCGATTCCTCATACACCTTGTGTCTCTTTTTGTCTGTTCTCCACTTTAGATCTGTTCGAATAGCAAGATTGTCTAACACTCGGTCCCTAAACGGGTGATGCGTTCGAAGGGCCGTGGGCATGCAATAGAGTTGGTTTCGGTGTTTGGTACATCCTCGCTCTGTGGAGCTTATATAGGTTGAGCTCTGCAGCTGAGCGTTTGGAGTATATATTGCCGTTGCCCCCATGATCCGGTTCAGAGAGCTCCCGACAGAATCGCCATGTCTGCCTTTGTGGGAAAATACGCAGGTTCTTGCTCTGGCTGACTCTCCTTTTTATGTGACTACACAAGTTGTTAAACCATTTTCAATCAGGCGAGGAGTTGTTACAGTACTGGACGGGTAACTAGAAAACACCAGCCTTTTAAGTTAGTGATGCACATAAGGCACGACACGTTACGTAGAGTAAACCACTCTCATTCTTGTGCTCACGCCATGCACGTAGAGGTGGGCACTTGGGCCGGGCTCTTTTGGGTCGGCCCGAAGCACAATGGTATGGCATGGTGCAAAGCACGGCACGGCACGGTTCCGGACCGGGCCGGGCCGGCACGCAACTGTAGCACGGGTCGTGCCAGGCCCGGGAACCAGGCACGACGGGCGGCACGGCACGGCACGGCACGACAGTTTGGGCCGGGCCCATGCCGGCACGGCACGAACAGGCACGAAATCACGGATTAAAGCCTAAAAGTTAGCAGATATTGTTGATTCAGGGCATCTTCAAACATTGCATTTATGTTTGACATTTTGTTGATGTGATTAGTCTCTTATGTAATTAAAATAGGTAGTTTAGTAGTAGTGATTTGTTTTATTTCTTTGTTCGTCACAATTGTAAAAATGGGTCGGGCTTGGGCCGGCACGGCACGAAGCAGGCACGAAGCGCAAATGGACTGGGCTTGGGCTCGCCAAAAGTGAGTCGGGCTGGCACGGCCCGGCACGGTGGGCACGATGGGCCGTCGTGGCACGGCACGGTTTCGGCTCGAAGCACGATGGGCCCGGGCCGGACCGGCACGGCACGGCACGACGCCCACCTCTTACATGCACGTACGTGGTATTATGCGCGCGCAGATGAGCTGATCGAGACCGCCAAGTACATCGCGACGCCGGGCAAGGGCATCCTCACCGCCGACGAGTCCACGGGCACCATCGGCAAGCGCCTCGCCAGCATCAACGTCGAGAACGTGGAGTCCAACCGCCAGGCGCTCCGTGAGCTACCCTTCGCGGCGCCGGGCGCCCTGGAGTACCTCTCCGGCGTCATCCTCTTCGAGGAGACGCTCTACCAGAAGACGGCCGGCGGAACGCCGTTCGTGGACGTCCTCAGGGCCGGCAACGTCGTGCCGGGTATCAAGGTCGACAAGGGCACCGTCGAGATCGCCGGCACCAACGGTGAGACCACCACCCAGGGCCTCGACTCCGCCAGGCGCGCGCCGTGCTCAAGATCGGCACCGCTGGTGAGCCCTCCGAGCTCGCCGTGAAGCAGAACGCCGAGGGGCTCGCCCGGTACCGGTACGCGCTCATCTGCCAGGAGAACGGCCTCGTCCCCATCGTCGAGCCCGAGATCCTCACCGACGGCGCCCACGACATCAAGACCTGCGCCGCCGCCACCGAGCGCGTCCTCGCTGCCGTCTACAAGTCCCTCAACGACCACAAGGTCCTCCTCGAGGGTACCCTCCTCAAGCCCAACATGGTCACCCCCGGCTCCGACAGCCCCAAGGCATGTCCATCTCGCAAATCTTAATTTGCCTCGTACTACATTCATCACCACCTCTCTGCAATCTGCATGGCTGATCGATGCATGGGTAACTGCGTGCGCAGGTTGGCGCGGAGGTGATAGCGGAGTACACGGTGGCGGCGCTGCGGCGCACGGTGCCGCCGGCGGTGCCGGGGGTGGTGTTCCTCTCCGGCGGGCAGAGCGAGGAGGAGGCGTCGCAGAACCTGAACGCGATGAACAAGCTGGGGGTGCTCAAGCCGTGGACGCTCTCCTTCTCCTTCGGCCGGGCGCTGCAGCAGAGCACCATCAAGAAGTGGGCCGGCGAGAAGGAGAACGTCGCCGCCGCGCAGGCCGCCTTCCTCGTCCGATGCAAGGCCAACTCCGAGGCCACGCTCGGCAAGTACACCGGCGCCGGCTCCAGGGACGCCGCGGCCTCCGAGAGCTTGCACGTCAAGGGCTACAAGTACTAGTCACACCGCCTCACTCGTGGGGTGCGCGCGCGCGCCATGTCTGAATTGTTCGTGCGCCTTATGGTAGCAGTAGTAGGGTCCGGTCTAATCCGTGTGCACTTTGCGGCGCGGATTGCGTTGAGATTCGTACAGATATATGTTTCCCCATTTGTGAGTACTTATTTCTCTCTTCCTTTCCCTAGCTCCTACTTAACTGTGTCAGAAATGTTGATCTGTTTTGCAATTCGCAACGCACACTAATTCGCAACCTCTTTTTATTCAAGCTTGTTTCATCGTACAAAATGAATATTTAAGAGGTCAGATCAATAATGATAACAGATTTTGCTTAATATACTGCAAATGTATTCTTCATCTTACGTACCAAGGGAAAGAAAGGAAATGTAAAATTCAGATCCAACTTGTACATTATTTTCAGTGTGTGCCTTTCAGGGACAGTTAATGCATCTGTATCTACCTGAAGACCTCTCACTGTGGTAAGAATAATTCACCAATTACAAGATGAAGAGCAGTAAAATTTAGGCTGGTTCCCAACATTTTCAACAAGAGTTTCTTCCAACGTTGGCGATTCTATAGGCTTCAAAAGTTTCAGGACATCGGTCTTTATCAGTACAGCCTGATCCTTGTGGATATGTGCTGCTGGCACATAGGGCAGCGCACCAAATTTTTCCCGCAGTCATAGCAAGTCTTCAAAGCATGTATGTTAGCATAAAGAACAAGAATTGTGTAGAAATATTCAGAGTATAATAAGGGAAAACTTTCTGCACCTGATGTCCACATCCAAATGCAAGATCCTTTGATTTATCCAGACAAATGGCGCACAACTGCAAGCACAAAATTGTTACGTTTAATTAGTTCATAGTCCAGCAAGTATACAGAAACTTAATACTATGAACTCTATTCCACGATTTGCAGGTAATAAGTATGGCCACAAGATGCAAGTGTATGTGTCAAAGTGCAATAGCACGCTAAAGGATATTATAGTTGGCAGATCAAATGGAGCATTTGAGAGCACAGTATTTTTTTTTTCCCTGAGAGGGCATAAGTGAATTGAGCATAAGCCAAATATGACTAGGCAGTATTTGGCAGTATGATCTGAAAGGGAAAATTTGAAGCAACCTAATCAGCGCCCCCTGTATTGATCAGCCTCCTAAGTGCCCCAAGAAAATTAGCCTCCTACTGGTAAAGAAAGGATTCCATTTTTTTTCCTGGGTGGCGTAGAGCGGTAGAGAATCAAAGTTGTGGAGTTGCTGTATACAATCTTAACTTTATTTATGCATATTCGGGTATGAATTGGTGGGAATACGGTGTAAATATGAAAAAGATACGTACAAATTTGCTTTCCAAAGAACTTTCTGATGCATAAGTGTCAGGTCCCCTTGTAGCTGCAGGCTGTGAACTTTCTGATGCATAAGTGTCAGGTCTCCTTGTAGCTGCTGGCTGTCGCTGTTTGAAGCTGTCAGGCCGTTGCTGAACGCCACTTGTGTGTTGGTCAAAACTACTAGATCGTGAATAAACACCAGATTGTTGGTCAAAGCTAGTAGATCGTGAATAAGCAGTCCTTGTTGGTGGTGGCAGAGGGATTCTTGGAGGTATTCTTTGGCGACGGCTGAAACAAAAGAAATATTGAAGAAAGTGGTCAAATGGCCTATTGTTGCCGAAAGCTCAAACTATAATTCTAATTGACTCAGTCTGGTGTTGGAAAACCTACCCTAAGAGTTGGAGATCAAGTGTTGCTTTGTACTGTGTAGGGATTTCCATCAATGCTGACAATGCAAATTCCGCCTCCTTTCTATCAGCTGCTATGTTCTTTGACATAATGTCCGTGAAATTCACAAACTGCATGAAATCAAGTATTACTTCCATGTCTCTCTTATTGTGAACCAGAAAAACCAGTTAAAGATTATATATATAAGCTGTAGGGCAATCACCTGGAAATTGTCAAATGAGCGAGCGGGTATATTGTCGTCAAACTGATGCATCATGTCCCATGGTCCATCACCAACCCCAACAAGAACAATAGACAAGGGAAACTGGCTGGAAATTTTTAAAAAGAGATGTTATTGTGTTTACTTCATTTAGGAAATTTGACTTGGCAAAAAGTAAATGTGTTACTTTCAAAGCCTAAAGCAAGTACCTAGCTTTTACTATAGCATCAATTGTATCGCTCTCCTGTGGACTTAACTGCCCAGACTGTGTATCAACACTTCGGGTAACCTATCAGCAGAAATTTTAGCCATAGTGAAAATAGGATGTACAAATAAGACTAGACAAGAATTTTTGTGACCATCATTCAATGACTGGAAAAAAACAGGTGGCTGAAAAAAGCAGAACTTGATAAAACAGTGACGAACCTGTCCATCAGCAATTATCAGAAGAACATGGTACTGACCACCAGTGCTGTCCACAATCCCAATTGCTGTCTCAATTATTGGAGCGAAAGATGTTGGCCCTGTTGCAAGTTTAAACCCCTGTTATTTCAGTACACATTTTATTTCTTTCATTCTTTCTTTTTTCTGGGGATCTTATCGTCTGCTAATTTTTGTAGCAATTCTGCCTTTCACCCTTTTATGAAAAGAAAGGAAGAATAACCTATCTACATTAACTCATTAAGTGATTTCTTAAACAAACCAGCTAATCGAAGAGTTGGAACGATTTCTCTGTATCTTTCTAATGCCTCTTCAAATCCATTGCATGGGCGGTTCTCTGGATAAAAGCTGAATACCTCCTGGTCATGAGTTGATGCTGCCAACAGAAAAGGGAAGCATTAGATCAACACTGTCATCTCTACACATATGTTATTAGAAACCCACTAAGTGATCAATGTAAAAAAAATTAGAACGACAAACTTACCATCACCAAATCCAAAGCAGGGAATCAAATTATCTTCATCAAAAGCCGAAAGTGTCCTTCCAATAATAGATATGGCTTGCTCATATGGGTTTGGAGTGCTTCCAATATCATGAAGACAACGGCGATTAAAGGAAATTTTACCTAACAAAGAAAAGCTTTAGTAAGTTAATTGAAAAGTATTATGACCTGACATAGCATGATTATCGGATGTAAAAGCAACATAGAACACATCCTTTCTACAATAAAAATGTCCTCATTGCTAGCTTCTCCTTTTCTTTAGAGAAATTCCTTTGCGTGACAAAAGGTTTGCATATTCCAGTTTTCATAGAATCAGGACGTCTGCTTATATCAAAGATAACTAGAGGGCCACATGAACATTAGATAAACAAGAAAGCTTCTTCTTGGGGATTTGCAGCAGATTCAATAGAGAAGACATTGACATCACGGATCAAGTGGCTTTCTTGAATAACAATAAACCAAAAGCTATGCAATATGGGAAACTAAATTTGAAAGGGAGGTTTGCCCTAACGGCAAGCAAATCCAGTTTATTGGCTACAGTAATAGGCACCAGAGCACCACAAAGCACACATAAAGAAACATAAATATGAACCCAAATTCAAAAGGTGGAAAAATCAGCTGCTAACCTGTCCATTCGTTGCTTTTTGTAAAATCAATGCCTACAATAAGATTGGAAGATTCAAGACCCGCTTGTGCCAAAGCTTCAGTCACCTGCAATAGTATAGAAGGTGTACTTTCAATCTAAAGTTCACAACATTGGAAGGGGAGAGATTGTGCAAGACTCTTGTATATGTCCTCTGGGGCTGTAGGAACAGAGGAAAATACAAAAATTGAATACAATCACAAGCATATATCTTGTTTCAATGGTAAAAACTCAATCTTGTTGATGGCATGACACTACATCACCACCTGAATATTATAATTGTTTATCTTCTGGAGGTGGAGTAGCAGAAAATGGAGTTATTAGATGTTTGATTGCTATTTCTTCAGCTTAATTAGCTCACAAGCCTGATTGCAGATACCAAGCTCTTTACTGAATATGAACTGAAAAGTAAATAGCAGTTACATCTTATAGAAGATGGCAGTTTCTTTGGAGAAATGTAATCCAACTGCAGGAAAAATTCTTTTATCACCACCAAACCTTGGACTAGGAATACCACCATATAAAAACAGCCTAAGATCGACACCGAAGTCAAACGAAGTACAGTTAGACAATATCATATCATTCAAATCAACATGTCATTCAAATCAATGCTGAGAATATGACGGGTTAGGAGCAAACCAAAATCTGTATGAACTATGAACTAAGCTATACTGCTTCTCATAATTCAACTAGGTTTTAGGACCACTGATCATTCAGTGCATTAGTGACTACCCACTTGTACGTCACACTGTAAAAGAGGAGGACCCATGAGAAGTGCCTTTACCGTCGATGATACAATTTACACAGTACAATGTTTTATGTTCCCAAAGTTAGTCCAATTCAAAGGAATATGATTACTTCAGGTGACTAGAAATGGTTACAGACTTGAAGCAGTAATTATATATAGCAAGAGCTAGCATTCTTTGCTGATGAAATTTATACTGGTTTCCAGAAGAGAGAATACTGATAATACGACTCCTGTTGAAATCCTTATGGATAAAACTAATCCTATCTGATGACTGAACACGAGTTGAAAACCACACATCAAAGGTTATCAATGCAGATAAGAGAGTCAGGCAAAGACAAGATCATGCCATCGAGACATATCACATACTTGGCTCACAGAGCGGTAGTCGTCACCAATCCTCGAATACTTCCTTTGCAACCTGACGTGTGCTTCTGGCTGCACATTGTTATCTGCAGGAGAGGCGTACCTTGAATTGTAGCTGGATGATGTATTTCCAGAATATCTCGAGTTATATCCTGACGATGTATTCCCATAATCATAAGGATAATTATATGAAGTCTTGGAGTCCTTTTGGCCCATTCCTCCAGGTATGTCTATGGTCTATGGATAACTCCTTCAACACTCAGCTGAACTTCCTGGTGAAGGGTAGAAAAAGATCAGTATTATTGTACACCAACTGGAATCAAAGCAGATGCTTTTCTCGCATATATAGGGAAATCTTTCAAGTTCTTGTAGGAGTAGATCCATTTATTACATGAAAACTTCTTTTAGACGAATTCCTGATTCGGGGTGGGGTGATTCACAGTCCATAATAGGCTAATTTCCTACCATATAACAGCCACAGTATCCTGCCCCACATTTCCACCTCAGTAGCAATATGCAAGATTAGAAATTGAAACAAGCCAATTCCTCCTATATAAGCATCCAACATATGGAAGGGCACTCAACGAAATTAGATTGCGATCTACTCCCTTCGTTCTTGAATAGATGACAGTTTAGGATTTTGCATTTCAATCAAAGGGAAAAAAATAGTTAAAAGCTGTCTCGAAAGTGTAGAATGACGAACAAAGTTTGAATGCTAGAATGGCATGTATGGAGGAACAGAGTAATACCAAAAAATATCAAATACCAAGGAACAAGCACTGGATAGCCTCGCCTGATTAGACCAGACACCTCCTAAACCCATCAACAACACGGCTTTATCGCATAACCTCGCCAAGAAACAAGAAAGGGACGAGACAGAGGGGGGGGGGGGGGGATGGGATAGACTTCTTGGTGCTAGAGCGGAGCAAGAAGAAGAACAGAATTCTCTCACCAAACATGGCCTTACCCTGTCCTGTCCGAGAACGCACGCCACGCCTCCGCTCCACGACGAGGCCGAGGAAGACGACGAGGGCGAGGTGAGGTAGGCAGCCTCGACAGCGGAGGCGGCCAGGCTAGAGATCTGTACTCCACCGATGACGATGCTATAATCAAAAGGGCAAAAAAAAACGGTGCACAAGTCAAGTCAATCGATGGAGGCAATGCAGATTATGCAGTAGCAGCGGAGGGAACGTTTCTTGATTGCTGGTTCTCTGACCCTCTCTCTCATGGAAAGCGATAGAGGAAGCTTCCAACGAGAGAGAGAGAGAGATTAGTAGGTGTGACATTTGTCTCAGTCACTGGCACGAGAGAGAAAAAGGCCAAATAGAAAGAGTATGGTGTGCTCTGTGCTGGGACCTGGGACTTCCGGACTGGGAGTGTATGTTTATCCACTAAGAAAAGTCAGCTAGTGAGCAAGTGTGCGTATTTGATACGTGCACGCTGGAGGAGCTACACGGTGTTTTGTGTTGGTTAGCAAATCGTAATCCTGATCTTTACAGGCCAGCCAGTGACCAGTAATATAAAATCATAGATGTGATCTGTGAGGTTAATCTGATTCCGAGGAAAGAAACTTGTCTTTGTTTCTTTAGAACTCACATGCGCCTTTCAAAAAAATGTGCAGCGCCTACGTCAGATCTTGTGAGTTGTACCGCTGCGTTGCGTCATTTTTTTAGATAATAGAAAAATATAATAATATTTCGACCTCTGCGTAACTACGTTGCGTTATGGGAAGACACGGATGATAAATCCGACTCCAAAGTTCAAAACAAGATTTTGTGTGAATTAGAGTGCAAATATTAGCAAAATTCTGTTTCGTTCCGCCTAACAATGTCATCAAGTTTAGGTTCCTATGCTACAAGAATCACGGATTTTTTTTTTCCAAAATAAAGAAAGAAAGAAAAGCATGCACAATAAGTTAATACAAAATTTTCTAATCAGGATTTGGTTTAGTGTGGAATAATAAGTTTGTGGTCCGTAATCTTTAGTTACATAAGCCTTGACTCTTTGCTGTTGTAAGCTAAACACATCTATTGACATCAGATTAACGTGTCATCTTTTTGTGACACTTATTGCAAGTCCAGACGCCATGTTCCTTGGAATGGCATCCAATCTGCACAAATGCGACAGCTACCCACATTTTTTTGAGAGTAATTGCTAGCTACTTCAATTTATGATGCGCTGAACTTTGCAAGGAGATAATATAAATATTTTTAAAAAAAAAGTGGAAGAGGGAGAACCGTTGCTATTCTGTTAAAGAAGAAATTAATTCACATCCTACGATAGTCGATCGACTTCACCTACAACATAAAATTTATACAATACTCCCTTAGTTCGTAAATAGAAATATAATATTTGCATATAGATTTAATGAGATCTTTTCTACTATACTCCTATTTATTTATTCTCTCTAAACCATCTGCATTTATCCGTTACCACCCATATAAAGTATTATATCTCATCTTCGAAGATAATTAAGTTGGGTATCTAAGTCATTTTCTCTCACATCTTTCTTAATTTTATCATATCCTTAATTCTTGTGTAAAATCAAAATACATCTTATATTTCTAAACAAAGGGGATAGAGTACAAAAATGCTAGGAACAATATAAACCCCAACATTAAAAACTACAACGATAAACCAAAGTACACCTACTCCCCCCTCCAGCCTAGGAACACCGTACAACTCAGTCCTACATTCAAATTTGAATTTCAACTTGTGGCATGCATTTCAAGGTAGCCGTTTACATAGGAACAAACTCTACATAGCGTCTTCGATTGGAACAAATCTTGAAGTGCTTCTTTGTGTTAGACAACCTCGCTATCGAATAGTCCGGGGTTGCCTAATAGATCTCAAGTGGAGAACAGAGAGAGAGGGCGAGAGACACAATATGAGGAGGAACGGGTCTGCTTTATTATTCTGTATGCTTGTGTACAATGGGGTGACCCCCTGCCTCCTATATATAGCGGTTTTGCTTAGAGATAAGGAAGAGTCCATATCGGATACGAATCCGGTTTCCTAACACTCCCCCTTGGACTCTTCACTGCGAGATGCATATGCCTCATTAAAACTCCATAAAAACCCAGTGGGAAAAATAATTGGAGAAAGAGTACATAGCACACGCTGTCGTGTTGCACGGATTGCCTCATCAAAAACCTTATGTAAGAAAACTTCAATGAAAAACTTACTTAAGGAAAAGAGTACAATCCACCCAAACTTCAATGTTAATCTTCAAGATTTACGTTGGGTACTCAAACTTCATGTTTGAGATTTATGTAGGAGTATGTGAAAAATCTCTCCCTGAAATCTGCACTTCTCTAAGCCTCATCATCCCGATTCCTCTAATACATCTTTTAAAGGAAGATGCCGGGAGTGACTTAGTGAATAAATCTGCGAGATTTTCACACGACTTAGTATGCAGTATCTTTATCTCGTTCATCTTATGCATTTCATGAGCATAAAAGAACTTGGGGTTGATATGCTTTGTAATGTTACTCTTCACATATCCCATTTGTACTTGTGCAACACAAGTCGCATTATCTTCATAGATAATAGTGGGGTTTGTTCCATGTTCGAGACCACATAACTTCGGATGTGGTGAACCATTCTTCAAGCCATGCACATTCCCGAGAGGCTTCATACAATGCAATGATTTACGAGTGGTTAGTCGACGTCGAGACAAGAGTCCGCTAGACGACTTCCAAGAAATTGCTGTTCCACCGCAAAGGAAAACATACACAGTTTGTGACTTGCCAAGATGCGGTCCGATAGGTACTCAAAGATCGGCGTAGCCAACTAAATTCAATTCATTGTTTCTTCAGAAACAAGCCGAGGTCTTTGCTTCCTTGAAGGTAACGGAAGATGTCCTTCACCCCTTTCCAATGCCTTTTGGTGGGTTCTCAGACTGCATCGCTGGCTAGCAAATTCACGCGAACGCAATGTCCGGCCTAGTGCTATTCGCAAGGTACATGAGCGCTCCAATTGCACTCAAGTATGGGAATTCCGCTCCCAGTGACTTCCTCCCTCTTCTTTAGGCCTGCAGGTCTAGGTGCGCTTGAGTGACCTTCCGACCATTGGGGTCTTTGCGGGGTATGCCTTTTCAAAGCCAAATCTCTCCAACACTTTCTGCGTGTAGGATGCTTGGTGTACCAAGATTCCGCCTTGGATATGTTCAAGTGCAAGCCTAAACAGAACTTGGTTTTACCCAAGTCTTTCATTTCAAACTCAGATTTCAAGTATGTGCATGCTTCTTCAATTTCCTCATCCGTCCCAATGATGTTCAAGTCATCTACATAGACGGAGATTATACAAAATCCATTCGTGGATCGTTGTATAAATACACATGGACAATCTTCACTGTTCGTGTAGCCTTTCTTGCAGAGAAAGTCACTCAAACGATTGTACCACATTCTTCCTGACTGTTTTAGCCCATACAGTGATTTCTCCAATTTCACACTTGTATAGGTTTCTGCTTGCTCTGTCTTGGTTCGGGATAGGGATACCTTCCCAGTACTTTCATATAAATCTCCGAATCCAAGTTTCCATACAAATATCTCGTGACAACATCCATTAGCTTCATTTTCAACTTCAAGTTGGATCGCCATTGAGATCAAGTATCTAAAGGTAATTCCACCCATGACCTGGAGAATAGGTTTCTTCATAATCAACCCCAGGACGTTGAGTGAAACCTTGAGCGACAAGCCTTGCCTTGTACCTTATAACTTCATTGTTTTCATTCCTCTTCCGAACAAAAACCCATTTGTGCCCCACGGGGTTTATATGGGGAGGCGTCGCACACACAGGCCCAAACACCTCTCTTTTGTTTAGAGAAACTAACTCTGCAGTTGATTGCCTTCTTCCAATCTTCCCAATCGAGCCTTTTCTGGCACTCTGCGAGAGATGCGGGCTCGGGATCATGATTAATGATCGGGGCACTCCTCTTTGCAAAGTATGCATCGACATTGGCTTTTGCTCTATTCATCGAGTCTCCTGTTATTACAAAGATGATGGCCAGTTCATCATGGGGTGCTTCGTGCACTTCGACTTGCTCTTCATTGCTATTTCCCATTCCAGGAGCAAGTTCCTTTAGTTTTTCTCCGCCAATGTGTGCGCACACATTATTTCCTGGCTTCTTCCAATGGAAGGTTCAGATCTGGAATTGCCTTTTCCACAGGCTTCTTTCCAAAGGCTGCCAGTCTCAACCGGCTCCCCTTCTTGCTTTGGGGCACTTTTGTGATTGGTGTGGTAAGTCCTCTTGCCCGCTTTTCCCCAGACGCCTCCGGTACTTTGGGTTTGAGAAGCCGATTTCTGTTCTTTTCTTTGAGGCCTCACGAGCAGGATGAGGGATACCTTCGCTTTCTTTGGTATTTCCACCCTCTCTCGGTGCATTTCTTGCGGGTACATGCGACTTAACCACGCTCTTCAGATCACAAAAATGATCAGGCAGTTCATTTGCTAAATTCTGCAAATCAATTATCTTCTGGACTTCTTGATTTGCTTCATTAGTGCGAGGGTCATGCGCGGGGATCCCAGTGGAATGCCATATTATTTCCCGGCATTTTTCATCCAATGGTTGATTCTCTCCCTAATGACGGGAAACGGTCCTCGTCAAAGATACAACAATGACCTGTCAGATGCAAGTCTCCACCATGGGTTCCAAATACCTCATTATGGATGCACTCTCATAACCAACGATATCCCGGACTTGCGGAGAGGGCCCATTGCAGTCATTGTGGGGGTGGTATAGGTACATATACCATACAACCAAAATTTCTAAGATGGGAAATCTTGGGATGACCCCTTGCACTAGTTGCATAGGTGAATGGATGTTGTAGGCCGATGGTCTATAATTGATGAGTCTTCGCGTGCAGTAGGCTGCGTGTCCCCAACAAGTGTTGGGCAAGTTACAACTCTGCAAGAGCGGTCTGGCAATGAACTTAATCCTCTTTATTAGTGCTTCAGCTAGCCCATTTTGCGTATGGACGTGCGATACAGAGTGCTCAACAGTTATTCCGTTCTTTGTGCAATAATCATCAAATGCCTTGGAAGTGAATTCACCGGCATTGTCCATTCGAATGGACTTCACGCGATGATCAGGAAAAGCATTCTTAATTCTAATGATCTGCGAGATCAGTTTTGCGAATGCATGATTCCTTGTTGACAAAGAAACATGTATGCGACCATTTCGAGGAAGCATCAATGAGCACCATAAAGTATCGAAACGGCCCTGACAAGGGCTGAATCGGACCGCAAATATCCCCCTGAATGCGTTCCAGGAATGTAGGGATTTCATGTTGCACTTTCATAACAGAGGGTCTAGTTATTAATTTCCCGGTGGCACATGCATGGCACACAAAATCTTCGTGATTCGGGAAATTCTTAACATTAATGCCATGACCTTGTGAGTTGTTAACTATATTTCTCATCAATCTAAGACCAGGATGACCTAATCTACAATGCCATAAAGCAAATAATTCAGAGCTTCTAAAGACAGGTCTTCAAAGAAGTATACACAGCGTGTGCATTGATTTTCGTGGTAGTACAACCTTGATTCATATGAGGGACATTTTTCTAGTACCATCTTTCCATATTCCGCGTGCTTCACAATGCACAAGTGTTCTTTGCCATTTTCTTCATTGGTTTCTACGTGAAACCCATTGGCGCGGATATCTTTGAAACTTAAGAGAGTGCGAGTTGATTCAGGGTACAAGAGGGCTTCTTCAATTACCAAAGTTGTACCCATTGGCAATATAATTGTGACTCTTCCTGAGCCTATTATATGCGTATCGCTTCCTGCGATAGTTGTAATCCTTCCAGCGTTCTTCGTGATCGTCTGGAAGTATTTCGACTCTCTTAAGATGGTATTTGTTGTGCCACTATCAACAATGCATATTTCCTCCATTGGGCGCTACACGATTTCTAGATGAAAAGAAAAATAATTCTAATCATAAAGTGGCTAAGTAATTCAAAAATTGCTTGTAAAGAAAGAATACTGGAATAAAGAATAAATTGCAATTCTATTCATGAGAAAAAGTATGCTCTTCGAGAGCTTACTATTCATTATGCAATCTGATGTCTATATGAGATAATTCTGACAATTCAGGTCAGTTCTTCAAAAACTCACGTTAGATAATGCCACACCTTTGCACATTCATAAGGTTCTTCCATTAGATTACTGCGTGCAATCTAATAGGAAATGGTTGCTAGATTCAATAAAATGCATAATTGAATTCTCATGAGTTTCCAGCAAACTAAAAGAAAGCAATAATATCAAGATTCATATATACAAAGATAAATGCAAAATTCATAAGTACAAGATTCATAAGTACGGAATTCATAAATGCAAAATTCATAAGTGCGAGATTCATAAATGCAGGATTCATCAATACAGTATTCATAACTGCAAAATTCATATATACACAGATTCATAAATATTCATAAATACGAAAAATAAATTTCCACATAAATTAAATGCGGTGTAATGCTTATGTAACTCTCGTTGGTTGGGAGCGAAAACAGGTAACGAATATCTCCGTCAATTCGACTCTTGGCCAGGTCAACCTGCCCCTAGGGCTCACATGAGGAAGGGAGCACTTCCTGCTTTCAGTGCCAATTAAAGAACCAAGCCTCATGTGTGTTTTCCTAGACACCAATTGTCTCATATCTGTTTATTCATTACCAAAATCAAATCCCAACCACAGTGTTCTCATTTTATGCCATATGAAATATTACGAATTTTCCTAGCACTTTTCATAATTTCGCTAATTTCCAAGCAATTTTAATTCTTGTACAAATGTAAAATTTTAATTTCAGCAAATATCAACATGACATAATTCATAAATTCATAAATACGAAAATAAATTCTCAGGAATTTCCGATATTCTAAACAAGACAATAACTGCAAAAATTCATAAATACAGAAAATAAGGCTAAGTGCAGATTAAAACAGAGCCAATTAATTTTCTGGATTTTTCTATATATTTTTCATATTTTGCTGGCACATTTCAGAATTTTCTAGAATTTTTAATCGTTTTTCCAAATTTCTTAACCATTTTTTTTTTGAGGAAAAGGAGAAAAAAATAATAGAAAGCTAAGGAAAACGGGAAGGATGGGAAATCGCCTCCCTGTCCTTTTCTGCTTGGACTCCAAAAGGATGAAGTTTGCTTCAATTCAACTGGACTTCAAGTCCAGAACGTATGCTTCTTTTCCAATCGACGCCTGATTCGGCTGCAGGAAGCAACAGGCGGCTGGCCAGCTTGGGGAAAAATACTACGTGCGCGTGGGCCTGCGATGACCAGGTGCGGTGAGCAGCCGATCGGCCCGGCTCTTGGTGGCCAGACGCTGCATGCGCGTGGAGTCTGCGGCGGCGATCGCGAGGCTACGACTTCAAGTTGTGGGAGGAGACGGCGCTCGCTGGCTTTGGTTCCGAAAGCGGCCGAGCGGCGATCGATGGTGCCGCAAGCACCAAGATGCTGGCGTCTTCAGGCGCTCGGCCGAGATGGCTTCGCCGAAAAAGCGGTGGCACTCGACGGCGCTTGACTCGGCTGCCATGGCGGCGCTTTAGCGGCGACTTCGGCGCCACGCAGCGGCTGCAACGGCGACGGGCGGCCACGGGCGCTCGCGAAGTGCTGCAGGGCGGCCGCCGGCCGGCAGCGATCGGCCGGAGCTTAGCGGCGCGCGCCGTGTGACGTGGCAGCCGGCCGGGGTCGTCGCGGCAGTGCTTCGGTTGGTGCGGCTGCGATCTTGCCGGCGACCATGAGCGTGATCTGCGATGGCTTCGTGCCAAAACAGTAATGTAGATGCATTGGCTCCGTGCCGATCAATGGGCTCCGTGCTTCATGCTGCATACATGTGGCAACTGCGGGTCACCGCTTCATGCGGCTCACGGCGGCGTGGCTACGTGCCTGTTCAGCTGCCGGATTTGTGTCGTTCGCGCGCCGTACAGCGACTACGCGCGGGTTGGCGGCTTCATGCCGTTGATTGGAAGGAGTTCGGCCGGTGGCCGTCGCGCTGCATGCATCGGTCATGGCTTCGTGCCTTGCATTGGGTTTCAACCGGCGGCCGACAACCAGGTTGCATGCGCTGCGAGCGTGATGACCGGGAGACGGCTGCATCGACTTCAATGGCACTTCATGGCTTTGGAAAAACCGGCCAGCGAGCCTGCGAGTTCGCTTCATGTGCTGTAGATTTGTAGCGATCTATCTCTTGTACCATAGTCCATAGCTTCATGCCATGTGGTCTGGACAATTGCACGTGATGTAGTCATGCATGAATATTTCAACTGGCCATTACGGTTTAGATGCATGAAACCATTTGATGCATGCATAAACTTCAATCGGCCGTTTCAGTTTATATGCATGCAGGGATGCCTTCAAGTCGATCGACGTGCGCGGCGCTTCAAGCGCGGGATGCAAACCGACGGCGCTCCGTGGCGGCCGGTGGCAACCGTGCGTAAGCTTCAGAGTAACCGTGCTACAGTAACTTCGATGTGTAGATTGGATGTAAATACAAACGAGCGATAGTTTCAATCACCCGATTCTCACCTTTCAATCTTTCTCCAGGTAGAGCTTCGTGCTGATAACGTGTTAGACAACCTCGCTATCGAATAGTCCGGGGTTGCCTAATAGATCTCAAGTGGAGAACAGAGAGAGAGGGCGAGAGACACAATATGAGGAGGAACGGGTCTGCTTTATTATTCTGTATGCTTGTGTACAATGGGGTGACCCCCTGCCTCCTATATATAGCGGTTTTGCTTAGAGATAAGGAAGAGTCCATATCGGATACGAATCCGGTTTCCTAACACTTTGTACTCAGTCACCATCCTTGTATCAAGAAGCTACCACAACAACCACTGGTTTATTCCATATGCAATGTTATTTTCATTACTAGTCTAAGCAGCTGTTTACTTCCACAGACTTGCCGCAAACTTGGATGTTACGAGAATACAACAAATTGTATCACTTACCAGGCAACGAGTTCACTAACAACACCTGCATAAAAACATAGCTCCCCCACCACAATGGTACAACAATAAGGTAACCAGCATCCCGACCATGCAAATCTCTCAAAATCGATCACAAGTGTGAAGCTCCACCAGAATTAATGCACTTATATAGTTATATACACTGGAGCACGAGAAACGTCTACTGTACTAGCCCCTCAATTTTTTTTATAAAATTAGCCCCGTGAAAAATAATTTACAAAAATAGTTCTTGGCCCACGCGTCCTGCCCCAGGGGAGCGCGGAAGCATGCTACTGCGCTAGGCCCATGTTCCCACTCCTCCTACGCCCATGAGCCCCTAGGGCCCACGCGTGAGCGTGCCTCCGCCCAAGCCCGTGTTCCTGCCCGCACGCTCGCTTGCTTGCCCACACGCCCTCATGTTGCCCTGGCCTGCCAATGCTCGCCCGTCGGCGTGCCGCGCTTACCGTGCCCGACTTTGGACTACGGAAGCTTGCTTCCGTGCTCCCTTGGCACAGAAGGTGTGGGCTAGGGGACCATTTTTGCAAATTATTTCATACGAGGGCTAGTTTTATAAAAAAAAAATAGGGGAGACTAGTACTGTAAACTCTTTGAGCAATGATGCCCAAACCGATCAGTCAGTGAACTATCTTGCTAGACTTTGGTTTTCAGAGCCATCTTGCCCATAGTTTCTGAGCAGCTATATGCCCACCATTAGTACACCATTTAGATTCCCAAATTTTGTGCTACAAATATCTTTGCATGAGAACATTTTATTGTTAATTTGTACTTTTGAATTATTCAGTTGCTCCCTTAGTGTTTCATACAAAAGCATATTATATGTCTCTCCTGGTTGTCGTGTTTCACTTGTAGTTAACTATACATAATACAGATCAAAGGATTGTTATTATGCCCATAAAAAGCCTATAAATACCCCATGTATCTCTCATTTATAACTTGTGTTCTCTTGAGTACTACAATAGTACATGTAAATTGGTGTGCTCTCGGGGACCGACCTCCGAGGCAACCCCCCGTCGACCCTTTGATAGGAGTAGAGCGGTTCTCTCGAACCCCCGAATTTGTATAAACTCCCGTGTCACTCTTGCTCTCGTGGACGCCGATCCGTTAAACGACCTACATCTACCACCTTATTTGTGTTCGGTTTTCACACCTACAACATTTTGCACCGTCCGTGGGGACCGTACCTAACTCATACAAGGCTATGGCTCCTACCAAAAAACACTCCAAACCTCCTTCGACCCCAAAGCGCAAGGAGCACGAGGACGACTATCTTCCCCAACGAAACCCTAGGCGCGCGCTGCCCTCAGAGATCGATGCCGTCCACCCCAGGGTCGACAACATCCTTCAAGTTCTGGGGACCCCAGTCGCGTCCTCCTCCCTTGAGCTAGCTACCTTAGGCCCAGGGCAGAAGGGCCATGGTACCCTTGTTGCCGTGGGCTTGGGAGTTCTGGAGTTGACCATCATCCTTGAAGCACTGGATGTACCCAATTGGCAGGCCATGGTGGAGGTGACAGCCAGGCAAACTATGGACTACATGATAGCCTCTTACCGTCCTCATGGTGGCCCTGTACACTTCTCACCGCTCTCGCCACTTCCCTTGGTCCAAGTAACCATCGACCCAGTGGCCCATGGAGGCCCAGCCTTCATCTACGGAGGTGAATAAGGGGAACCCGTACAACCTCCCCCACTTGTCCATACAGTGGTGTCAAATGGGGCTCCTTTCTGGCTGCTACACTCACCAAATCCAGGGTTCAGGGGGACTCATCCTGTACCATTTCAATTCATGCCATCGCCACAACCCCCTATGGCCTGAGCTCGTGCCCGCGAGGACGGGAGTCCTAGGCCCTCCCCCACAAGCTCCTCCTCTTGGGGCAAGTGTGCCTATATCCGGAGATGGTGAGTTGGCTTCCAATGCCCGTAGCAGACTCCCACCCTCGGGGCGCAACGTGGCCCAGGGTGGTAGGAGAGCCTCCAAGATCAAAGGTAGCCGCAAGAAATTCCACCTGCAGTTACCCACAAAGCGCCCACAATGATTGAAGAACCCGCGTCACACTCAGCGTAGTCAAGTGGATGGAAGCAACTTCCACTCCACCAGCATTGGACACGCTCCTACCACGCCAAATCTATTGGTGATATATTCTTGAGGCAATCATAAAGATGGTTGTATCACATCTTATATTTATGAAACAATATAATTGTTTGTCCTTTGAATAAATATCGATTGGATTAATCAACAAGTAAGTGATATGTTCGTGCAACTTTTTCATATATCGATGTTATTCAAGTTATTCCTGATCAGTTATCATAATATATGACGATTATGTTTCATAGGTCAGTACATGTATTAATTGATGACCATGTTTCACAAGTCATAGAGATATGGAGATATATAATCAATAATATGGATACATGTTAGAGAATATGCGTTAGATAGACCCATAGGAGACACTGCGAGAATTGTTATATATTCTTATGTATCATCATTTGGTCTCATATATAGTATATGCACGATCCTTAGACCTGAGATCATCATTGGTTTCCTAGATGTGTAATAGTTTACTTAGGGGCTGCCAAATGCTACTCTTTAACCAGGTAGTTATAAAGGAAGCTTCTGGATTTACTATGAAATACGCTGAGGTACATGAATGTTCAAGATGGAATTTACCCCTCCTGTATAACGGAGAGATATCTTTGGGCCCCTCTACCTAACGAAGAGATATCTCTGGGCCCCTCGAGGTAGATGGATTAAGGAAGTGCATGTCCATACCGAATGTGATTGAGAGTCAATCCAAATAAATTAATCTCTCGCCTTGAGTTCGATTTGATATCGTGAGGCAAAGGGAATATGACACTATCACACTATAGTAGGTTCGTCCAATGCTTTATGAATATTTGGGAATCGATATGTACTGCTAGGGATCGCTATCGATTATCGGTCGGAAAGGTGTTTTTGACTCGTGTCAAAATATGCATGAGTCTATAGAGTCACACACTTAAGGGGTTGGAATATAGTGATTCGGATTGGATCCATCACTAATGGGCCAAGTGGGGTTTGCACCATTGTTGGGCCCTAATGCAGGGTTCCACCGCAGGGGGCAGCTATTTAAAGGGAGTTAACAATCACAATTGATAGAGGCGCAGCCACCGAAACCCTAGCCATCACCACTTGAGCCTTCCCGTGCGCATTGGTGCTGGTACACTGATGCACGACGTTGTCGATGGTCAAGACCCGGGAGTCCCTAGATCGAGCTTACGAAAGTAATTATTGTTGCTTTTATCTAGAAAACAAGACTAAAAGGAGTAGAAAATGAATTGGATTGTATTATATCACGGGTGTTCCTTACAGAGTACAGACTATTCAACTCTCTATCTATTTAAGCACTATTGTCTACACACACTTCTTCATACTTTGAATATTTGCGGGAGTATCGTATTTATAGCGTTGAATGGATGGCAGTTGTCATCTTCGAAGGAGTGTCTTCCCGTCTAAAGGTGTCTTTTGGTCAAAAAGGGTCTTCTCAACGAAGATGTGTCTTTTCGTCAGAGAGACATCTCTTCGTAGGGAGTAACTTCCAGACGGTCATCTGTACCTGTCAGAGAAAGCATCTTCTGCACGTTATCCTTGCGCAAAGATTCCTTCCCGACCTGAATTAGGTCGGGTGTGAGAGTTTAACACTCTATGCATTCACCAAGCAACAATACAATCTTCTTTTGCCGAGTTTAATACTCTATACGTTCACCGGTGAGTAATACATGTTTCGAAAAATACTATAGATCGAGTTACAAAAATAACTATAGAGATACATCTCTAATATTCCGAAAAATATTAGAAATCGAGTTACAAAAAATAGAGAGATAGAGTTGCACACATCTTTCTTTTGACGAATTTGGTTAACACTCTATTATTACACGGTCAACCTTCTTTTGCTGAGTTTAACACTGTATGTGTTAACCAGGTAATAATACATGTTCCAAAAAATATTAGAGATGAAAACCTTTTTTTGGTCGAGTTTAACACTTTATGTGTTCACCGAGTAATAATATATGTTTTGAAAAATATTAGAGATCGAGTTGGGGAAAAAAATCTAGAGATTAGAGGTCGAGTTGGGAAAAAAAGTCTAGATAGAGCTGTACACATATTTCTGTTGATGAAAATTTTTTCACGGGAAAAATGGAGAAAGGACCTGGACGTAAGGTACGGGGACCTATTTGTTATTTTTTTTTGGACTTGACCGCTACCCTGAAAAATTAGAAAAGGGCTCGTTCGTGATTTGTATTTAACGAGAGTTTTTTTTGTAAAGTAACGAACCGAGGACCTAAATGCGATTTGAAACATTTTTTTATCCTCACAAATAATCGCAAAGGACCTCTTTGTAATTTATAGGGACCTATTCGTAATTTAAAGAAAGCGAAAGGGCTTTTTTGCAAATTCGCCAAGGCATGACGTGGCCGGCCTAAGAGGCCGGCAATTCTTTCCGACGTAATAGATGTATGATGTGTACATACACGATTAATGCCGATGCCAAAAGAGTTGCCGGTTTAATTTTGAAGTAAAACAAAAACTAGGTGTTCTTCTCCAACAAAATCATCCAGAATAAATGAGGATCAAATGCAATGCATGAGAACAACGAATATGCAACTAAGGTTTTGCTAGCTCGATCGAGTTAGCAGCCCAGCTCAACCTAGGTTAGACAGGATCATTACAGGAGAGAAGAAAGGGGAGGGCAATTCTGGCATTTTAAGAAAAAGTAGGCCAACAATGGCATTTTCAGCACAAGTCTACGGTTCCAGTGACATGAAGCCAATTAGCCAAAAAGCAGTGCATAGCCTGAGAGTGAGAAGGAACCAATGGCGTCGAAGGGAATTTCCCAAAGGATACTCTTAACTCTTAAGTTCGCTTTGAGAACCTATACTCAATACTCAATACTCAATAAAACATTTTCTGAAGGTTTTCCGTGAGGAGCCCATGCCCACTTGTCCAGCCGGTGGTTTTGCAAAAAAGTCCCTCCATTTTTTCAAATAATGTATAGGTTCTTGCAAATTTACGAATAGGTCTTTTGCAATTTTTTGTGAAGGGAAAAAAAAATTTTCTCGGTTTGCGTTTAGGTCCCTGGTTTGTTACTTTACGGAAAGAGACTCTCGTTAAATGCGAATCGCGAGCGAGCCCTTTTCTAATTTTTCGAGGTAGCGATCAAGTCCAAAAATATAACGAATAGGTCCCCGCTCTTTCTGAAGGTTTCCCGGGAGGAGCCCATGCCCACATGTCCAACCGGTGGTTTTGCAAAAAAGTCCCTCCATTTTTTCAAATTATGTATAGGTTCTTGCAAATTTACGAATATGTTCTTTGCAATTTTTTGTGAGGGGAAGAAAAATTTTCTTGGTTTGCGTTTAGGTCCCTGGTTTGTTACTTTACGGAAAGAGACTCCCGTTAAATGCGAATCGCGAGCGAGCCTTTTTCTAATTTTTCGAAGTAGCGATCAAGTCCAAAAATATAACGAATAGGTCCCCGCTCCTTACGTTCAGGTCATTTCTCTGTTTTCCCTGGAAAAAAATATTTTTGTGAACGAAAATAGGTGTGCATCTCTATCTCTATGCCTTTCCCCCAACTCAGTCTCTAATATTTTTCCGTTTTTCATTCACGCGACGTGCGCCGCGTTTGCTCTTCTAGTACTCTACATTCTTAAATTAATTTGGGAAAAAGAATGATCGACGTCACTTTTTTAGGACCATATCATTGTGACAGGGAGGACACCATGACATGGGGGCCCAACTCCCAAGGTTCCTCGAGGCTACAAGGGAACATCATGTAATCTCGGATGCAATCGTCTAGCGTCCAGAAAAAATCCAACGAAAGCAGATGAGGCCACGTGTCAAACTGACTAATCCAATTCCAATCTTAAACCCTGTTTGACAGAGCTTTTTCTCGTGAAACTGGAAGCTCGAGCTATAGACATATTAGGAGTATTTAGATGAACCATCTTATTTATATCTTAGAATAAAAATATAAATTTAATTTACTTTATTTAATCTATAAATTTTAGGTCCGTAGTGAACCCTGTCGAAGGGTACCTCAGTCATCCTCGTTTGTGAGCAATAAGTCAATGACTGATTAGCCCTAGAGGCGTATCTGCCGGTAGGGCATGGTGGGCTGAAGCCCCACCTGCACCTCCATGTATAATATATATATATTTTTCCCTGAAATATATATTTTTGTGAACGAAAATAGGTGTGCATTTCTATCTCTATACCTTTTCCTCCAACTCAGTCTCTAATATTTTTCCGTTTTTCATTCGCTGCTCTTTTAGTACTCTACATTCTTAAATTAATTTGAGAAAAAGGAATGATCGACGTCACTTTTTTAGGACCATATCATTGTGACAGGGAGGACACCATGACATGGGGGCCCAACTCCCAAGGTTCCTCGAGGCTACAAGGGAACATCATGTAATCTCGGATGCAATCGTCTAGCGTCCAGAAAAAATCCAACGAAAGCAGATGAGGCCACGTGTCAAACTGACTAATCCAATTCCAATCTTAGACCCTGTTTGACAGAGCTTTTTCTCGTGAAGCTGGAAGCTCGAGCTATAGATATATTAGGAGTATTTAGATGAACCATCTTATTTATATTTTAAAATAAAAACATAAAATTTAATTTACTTTATTTTAATCTATAAATTTTAGGTTCGTAGTGAACCCTGCTGAAGGGTACCTCAGTCATCCTCGTTGGTGAGCAATAAGTCAATGACTGGTTAGCCCCAGAGGCGTATCTGCCGGTGGGGCATAGGTGGGCTAAAGCCACATCCGCTCCTCCATGTATAATATATATATATATATATATATATATATATATATATATATATATATATATATATATATATTAGCTTTGGACATTTTAGGTCCCGTTTGATACGGTTCCAGATTTTAGTAGAAACAGAAACGGTTTCTCCAGATTCTAATAGAAACTAGTAGAAACGGGGTTGAGAGTGATTCAACTACGGCGTGGAAAAAGAAGAAACGTTCCGAAAAGAATTGTTCCGAGTTTTAGCTCGTCTAGCTGGATTTCTCTCAGATTCTAATAGAAACAACTCAGTTCAAGTTGCCCAACAGGATCTTAGTTTTAGGGCCTGTTTGGTTTGGGGCCTAAGATTGCTACACCTAACTTTAGTGATGCCACAATTTCTTAGGTAGTTGTTTGGTTCATTACCATAATTGTGGCTTGCCACGATTTGTTGCCTCATAGCCTACATGTCATAGACTCAGTTTTTTGCCTAACTTTGTCAAACTTGTGGCGCCCAATTTGTTAGCCACACTTTTGTGGCATACCACACATTGCCTAATTTGAGTTATGGCTCACTTATAGGTAGGGAACCAAACAGGCCCTTAGCCCCTCGTTTCAATTTTCTAGATACGCCTCTGGTTAGCCCGAAATAACGAACGAATCCGCATCAAACAAAAAGACAAGAAAAAAAAGCAAGCGCACACAGCGAAAAGGCATCCTGAGCCCATCAAAATCTCTCCTCCCAGGGAAGAGGTGGGAAAAAAATCTCTCCCAATCTGCGGGAATCATCGGGTCCAGCTCGGCGCGAGCCCTCGGGCGCGGGAATCTTGGGGATTCTCACATTCTGGCGGTCGGTTTGAACCCCTCCGTCGAGCTATCCTTGGAGGGCGTCCTTGATTTGGGTGCGTGGCCTTGTTCCTTGCTGTGTTCTAGGCGAATTTCGTTGGAAGTTCTTGTTTTTTCTTCTTTCCGCTTCGTAGGTTAGGTTCGGCTCGGTTAAGTTTACTTGCTCGGTGGTTCTTGTTCCAGATGCGTTGCTTTAGGATCTGTAGTTTATCTGGCGAATTGCTCCCAAGGACTCTGCTTTTTGCTGCTGCGAGAGGGAGTGTGCCATTTGGGATGCTGTTTTATGGAGTAATACTTGTGATTTTGTCGGGAATCTAGAGAAGGTTGAGGAAGGCAGTGTGTTTTAGGTAGCTGCTGGTGGATGCGTTGAAGGTTGGCTCTGTGATTATAAATGTGCTAGATAGGCTGGTATATCGTGTTGGTTTTACTGTCTAGGAAGCTTTTTTTTGCAGTTTTTTGTTACACAATGCTTGATATTCTGGTATGCACTTAATTCTTTATGCAGCCCTTAGAGCGTCCTCTTTGGCTTGGGATGTGTATGATTATCACTAAAATGGAGAACTCTTACAGTAGCTTTTTAGAGGATTTAATCTTAATGTCCTCGATAAATACTTTTTCCTGGTTGTGAATTTCTGAGGTTCCTAGTTCCTGTACAATTAGATCGAAATATTTGATGCAATATGCACCTTCGAAATACTCAGAGTCATGGCTTTGAAGTGGCACAAAATTATCAAACATTTTTATGACATCCCAATAGTTTGGAAACCGATGGGATAAATGCCATGCCAGCTACCATTTTTGTTTCTCAGCCAACCACAATCGTCTGATTGTCCTTTGGATCCAGACAAAAATATTGTCGAAACTTTGGTTCTAACTCAAAACCACAAGTATAAAGTGTTAGAGAAACAACATCTGTTGTCTTGCTTTGTTGTGGAATTGGACACAATGTAGATATCCTGTCTAGAAGAGATTTGACAGTATTCCATACCTTAGCTGCACCCCAATATTATATCAACCTGACCTTTTACTCAAATTGCAACGGTACATGCATCTTACATTTTTTATGTCTGCCATAGCCAAGTGCAGTTTTCTCTTTTCTATGTGCACTGGACCTTGGTGATGGCTTCACTTGTAATAGATATTAAATACATTCACAGATAAGGACACGTTAGGAAATTAAAATCAACATTCCCCATTGTGCTACTTACGGGTCAGTTGCATTCTCTTATCCCTCCTAGTTAGGTAAGTGTTAAAGAACATCAAACAAGCAACAATGAGTAAATCCTGAAGCTTGCAGTGCTTTATCTTTTGCTTGTACTTTACTCTGCCTGCCCATTTGGTTTGTTGTGGTGGAAAAACATAAACGAAGATGCTTTCCTGATCATTCTTCTTAACTCCCTTAAATGTGCAACATGGTAGCCTAGTTGACATTCTTTCTTCAGAGGATGCCAGATGTATGAACCAAAGCCCTTTTCGAGCATTGGATCAGCTCACAACAGTCTGATTCCTCACAATCGACAAATCGAACCAACTGCGAACAATGTAGTGTCCAATAGTGGTGGAAACAACTCAAACAATAACTTTGCCACCAGACAGCGCTTACGATGGACAGATGAGCTTCATGAACGTTTTGTGGATGCTGTAACACAGCTTGGTGGACCCGACAGTAAGTCCTTATATCTTTTTAGTTTCTTTTTCTCTTTAATATGCTATAGCTGCCTAGCTTGTTGGATTGGATTTAGTTTTTTCTTCCTTCTTTCGACTTCCATTCATCTTAACCTGCAACTGATATGTAGACTCCCCACTTAGGTCCTGTTTGGCAGAGCTCTAGCTCCATCAGATTCGTGAATCTGGTAGAGCTGGGTATTCTTAGCTCCATCAGATTTGTGAAGATGGAGCTATGGGTATATTAAGAGTGTTTAGGTGGGTCATCTTCTTTACATTTTAGAATAAAAATATAAACTTATTTCACTTTATTTTAGCCTACAAATTTCAGATCTAAGGTGGAGCTGTGATCTGGAGCTCTGCCAAACAGGGCCATAAATCGCTGCTCCCAACACAGACAATCGTGCAAAAAGCCTCTTAGTGTTTGTAGATGGATCCTGCTCCTGGTCACATTTGTCTTGAATCTTGAAACAGGCTACTTTAACTCACTTAATGGAGCAGCCCAAGATGATATGTTGGTATCTAAATATTTCATCATCCTATATATTTAAGCTCTAATTCAATTCTTCATTCAGGGGCTACACCTAAGGGGATTCTTAGAGTGATGGGTGTTCAAGGATTGACCATTTATCATGTCAAAAGTCATCTGCAAGTAACTGAACTTGAGATACTTAACACTTATGCATAATGTACTTGCTAACTTATTCCTACATTTACTGATTGAATTGCTTGTTTCTTTAGAAATATCGGCTTGCAAAGTACATTCCAGACCCCACAGCTGATGGTAGGTGATTGTGGAACAGAAAAGTTTAATTTAGCTTAAGAAAGTTTAATATCCATTAGGATTTCATTTTTGTAGGTGCCAAGTTTGACAGGAAAGAACTAGGAGATTTGCTTGCTGGCATCGAAAACTCCCAGTATGTTTTTTTAAATGAATTCATGTATTTTGAGAAAGGCTGATAGGTGATATGCATGACAAGTAAATGTACTCTTGTAAATGTCAACTTTCATTTCAGTATCTTTTGCCTGCATTTAAATTCGTAGTCATGGGAATGTAGTGTATGGGATACTGTTGTGCCCATGGTTATTATGGTGTCCCGGCGAGGTGAGTCGCCTGGACGCCTAGGCCCCTAGGCGACAGTTAGGTGACCAAACTGTATGTGCAGCAGCAGCAGCCAAGCATCAAAGCCATCAATATAAACTCCTCTGTTCCTCACTTGGTTGCTCCTCAATCCTCAGTCTCACTTGGTCACTTCATCGCCTCAGCCAAGCATCAAAGCAATGCAGCCAGCAACAACAATTGCCGCTCGGTCACTCCTCTGTTCCTCACTCGATCACTCCTCAGTCCTCAGCCAAGCATCAAAGCAATGCAGCCAACAACAGCAATCGGCGCCACCTCTATCGCCTCCTAGCCCTCCACCTCTGTCACCTCTACTAGCGCCACTGCTGCTGCTGCGCCACTCACCGGATCTAGAGGCGACGGATCACGGCGGGCTAGAAGGCGGAGGTGACGGGATCTACAAGCGACGCCGCGACGGGTTGCAGACGACGGTGGAGGCCCTCTCCACGCGCTAGGGTTTACCCGAGTACCCGACTCTTACTCGGCGCTCACCCGGCTGCCTCCACTGCAATGCCTAGGGCGAACCCCCCCCCCCCCCACCCCCGGCCGTCGGGACCCCTAGGCGACGCAGTGATAACAATGGTTGTACCATTGTACCCCAAAATTCAACAAAATAGAATTTTCTTTAGAAAAAAGTGAACCTTTTTCTCTCCCAATATATGTGACACTAGAGTACTGCCAAGTGCCCGAGCCCCTCTAGCTTAAAAGAAAAAAATTGTCTCCTACTCTTGCATCCATTTGACCCTTGGTGTGGAGGCCTTCTCCCTTCCTAGTGGTGGACAGCCATCCACTGCTGACCATGGCAGGCTCTGTCAAGTCAACACAACGCCACCAAACGTCTTAACCCCAAATGACCATTCCCTGTCAATTTTTTTCGATTTTTTGGAATCGGGATAATTTATTCTTGATATAGAATGTAGGTGTGATATCTTAAAAATCATTATAGCTAGTTTTGAGTTTGCATCTCCCATTATTCTGCTAAAGCTCAGCCCCATGGGACCATTTCTGTGATATGGATGAACACCAACTTTTTTTTTTCTTATGTTCACATTTCGAACCCTGAATTCCTATATCTACCAGTATTCGTACTTCGTAGTAATTGGATATACATGTAAACTAGTATATGCCTAAAAACTGTTCTGACTTTTTTTTCTGTCCTTTGATACAATGGTTCACATTTCGAACCCTGAATTCCTTTATCTACGAGTATTCGACGTACTTCGTAGTAATTGGATATACATGTAAACTAGTATATGCTGAAAAACTGCTCTGACATTTTTTTTTTCCTGTCCTTTGATACAATGGCGAAGTGATAAAGATAGAAACAAGTATTTAACTCCAGTAGCAATAAAGGTTATCCACGTGGGACAATATATCAGAAATATACCCTTGTCCCTGATTATTCGTATAGCGATGCACATTATGTGTATCAGTACTTTCAAACTCATTGAATCACCAGATAGCTACCATTTTGCTTGATTACCTAGGTAGTAGGTACCCCGAATAAGTTGAATCACTGCAATGTTAGGTTGTTTCATCAATGCATGCCATGGGATTCACCTTTATATTATTTGGTTTCTAGGGGTCCATCTGATGTTGTGCAACAGCGGTTTACTGTCAAATGTTTTACCGAGGATTGAGTATTGATTGTGAAACTTCCTTGTAGTCAGACCCAAAGGTTCTTCTGTTTCCCGAATCCTGATAAAACATACTTATTGATGTCAGGGGCATGAACATAAGCGAGGCTCTAAAGTTGCAGATGGAGGTGCAGAAGAGGCTACATGAACAATTAGAGGCAAGTAGATATATTCTTGGGTTCCTAATCTTGTGACTTAGCTTCATATTTTTTTGAGGTGTCAATACGTGGGTAGCTTGGTAGCTTATTTCTGCACTGAACAGACAGGAGAAGGTGTCACCTGACCAAATGAAATGATGCATGACTTTCAATTGTGGGGAAAAAAGTCCTATATGCACTGTAGCATTTATATTTATCATCAGTTGTTGGTTCTCCATTTGTGATAGCATGGCTTGTGGATATGGACTACTTTCATAGCTTGTTTTATTTGAGTAAATATGCTGAATACTTTTCCCTATATGAAGTTATGAGTCTTATGACAATACCATACTGAATTGTTCTGTATTTATATAACACTATGTCAGTACGGTATTGTCATAACAATATGTATTTATTTGAGTAAATATGCTGAATACTTTTCCCTATATGAAGTTATGACAATACCGTACTGAATTGTCATATAAAGTTATCATATTAAAAGGCCATTGACAAGCATACTACTACTTTATTCTCGTAGAATTGTCAAATAATTACACAAGCCCATTCCCTTACTGTAGTTCATCCCAAAGCATAAAATAAAAAAGGCCTGCTCAAGATAATACATTTTAACCTTGAAATTCTTTCAGTTTATGTTTGTAGCGCTCATGCATCAATGAATTTCTTTATTTGACAGAAAATTAGTTAAAACACATCATCTCTGAAATAGAACCTACATGAAAACTTGTTTAGTCTTACTTTGCAAACATTACATTTTTGGGAGGACATATTCATGTGTTACTAGATCATCAGCTCACATGAGCTCTTGACTTGGTTTAGTCAACAATATTTTGTTCCAATCGCAATGCACTCTGACTATTAACTGAACGGTAGGATGCACAGTGGTGACAGTGGTCTCTGTTGCACAATTTTCAGGCGGTACATTGTAACTTCTAACCTCCATTCCAAATGCAGAATATATCACTTACTGCTCTTCCAAAACATTTCTACAGGTACAAAGGCAGCTACAGCTCCGAATAGAAGCCCAAGGCAAGTATGTCCAGAAGATCATTGAGGAGCAGCAGCGCCTGAGTGGTTTGCTGGGTGAATCAGGCAAGTTGAGTGCTCTCGACCCAGCTCCTGGGGAGCTCTCCCAGGATTCCATCAAGACTGACCCCTCGACCCCAGTACCCACTTCTGAGTCCCCAATCCGGGACAAGGCCGCAAGTGGTGATCTCGGAGGTGCTAGTGGGCTGCACAAGACCCTTTCTTCTCATGATGACTGTCTCTCCTCAGGCCGTGAGCCTTTGACACCAGAAACCAGTTGCCGTGCCAGCCCACCCCTAGAGAGCCCCAGAGCTAGCAAGAGGGCTCGGGTCGGCAATGGCGTCGATCATGGGAACGAGTTCGCCCTTCCTCACAACATTCCGGAGTCGAGCTCAGGTTCCGATTTCTGACAGACAAGCTCAGTGTTCTCATCCAGCACAGGGCACTTCGATTCATTGGCAGCTCTGAATGCCCACGAGGATGGCTTCACCAACGGTTCAGGCACCGACGTTTGATTCCGGCGTTTCCCCGGCAGTGTCACTTAGAGGATTGCTAATCGTTGTATCTCTTCGGTAGAGTTATTGATCTTAGGAGACTAGATGCTGCAAACCATGTTTGTTGTCTGGTGTATGTTTGTAACGTGTTTATACGATCAGAGATAGCTGTGCCTGTGCACATCGTCTTTACAGGTTGTGGCGATCTGGAGTTGCATCCTGTTGGAGTTATTGTTCTTGGCTAGATTATGTAATGTTAGGCGACATCAAGGTTTCGGGATATTACTTTCTGTAAATGGATTCGGGGTTAGTACTTTCGTTGAGCCTTGATATACTCTGGATGCAGCTCTAGGAATTTGAATGGTTATTCAATGGTGTTTGCTAAATCGAGTGTCCATGTATCTAGGATTTATGCTACAAGCCTACAAGTATAGTAGCACACTTTTCACTAAGTAGTGTATTGTACAGAACAAGTATTAGAATGAGTGCACAATAACAAATTAATTCGAGGGGTTTCTTTCCTTTAGCACTTGTATACTGTAGGCAACGGAGGTGATACTGTTACAGAAGGGAGTTGCATTGTTGATACAGTTGTTCAGAAATGTCCAGTCATTCTATCAGGAGCATGTTGAATCATTCTATTGACGATTAACATAAACAGCTAAGGTCAACAAGCAACCAATTAACATCAGCTACTCTCTAGCTGTCATTTCCACTGTATAACCTCCTCAGGGCTGACCTGGTGCTAACACCTGGAGAACACAGCCTAACACTTGGAAAACAAGCAATCTTCACAGCATTCATTCATCATCGTCCTCATTTTCGTCAATCCCTAACCAGTGAGTGAACGCAAACAGAAATTCTTTGAAGGTAGCCATTCCATTCTTGTCCCAATCCATTTCCTCTAGTGCCATGTAAAAAAAAGGATATGAGTTAGAACTGCATAAAAATGAGGGAACTTCCAGAAGAACGACGAGAAGTCAAATCATGCAGACGAAAACTTTGATAACAGGTAGTGACGTCAAAGTGACATCAAGTAACTATATTTAGAAGGTGGTAGGGGTATTAAGTATCTACCTGTGCATATTTAGTTTACTTCACCCTACACTCAAATAGCTATATCTAAGTCTCGAAAAAATGCTATATCTAGCACATGAGGGAAACTGTAAAGTGACAAGAAAGAAAAAGTTGGCGAACAAACATTAGGGAGCTAGTCATTTTCCTGAGTAGGTTTGTGTCTTTGGAAAGCACTCCAGGGAAGTAACTAATTTGAAGAGCTCTTCTGTACCAGGTCTACCTTTTTATTTGCCTTTAAGTGAAGAATACCGGGAGAAAAAGATGAGGTGGTTCACAAAATTAAGTGACTGCGGGCAATTGCAATCTAATCTCGAATTATAAGGGGGAAAACCAGAGCCTAGTAGGTACTATGCTACTAAGAAATGGAGAACTCACCAAATCTTTTCATGGCTATATGCCCGGAAGAGCGTTCTCCTGTTGTGGTCTCATTTATTGCTTGAATCATCTCGTCCTTACTCACATACCCGTCTTTATTCTTATCCAAGAAGACAAATGCATCAACCAAGGTCTCAAAAGTTGCCTCAAGGTTTCCTAATCCCATCTTTGTCTTCTGTGCATTAGGTCAAGGAAATAGAAATGCTCCAGACAGAAATGCGATAAGAGATTTAAAACGGGATCTGAGTGCAAAAATTTCTGACATATCCATCTAAGAAACCTTTATAATCCAATCAGACTAATGCTCTGATAGAAAATTATTGAAGACGGTTTGTTCTGTTAACACAATGCAGTATTGTCTAAATTTTGCCAACAAGCAACATATAAACTGACCACATGTTTGCTGATGAACTTAAGAAAATTTATCAAACCAAAATCACCTTTATTTGCCATAGCTCTCTAGCAATGCTATAAAACGTGATAAGAACTAAGAAAAGGATCAGCCTGTTAGGGTATAAAGTATGAAGGATACTGCTTCTGACACAGTTGGTTCATTGAGAAGATAAACAAGGCACAGAAAGACAATGAACTCGTTGAACTTCATGCCCATATCTTCATTTATATCACAAGCTTCAAAGAGATCAGTTATCTCCTCTGTGAATGAGACTTCTAGCTTTTGAAAACAATGCCTAAGTTCTTCTTTATCTATTTCACCATTGGAATCTTCATCTGAGGAAGGCAGGAAGACAAAGAGTTCAGCCTAAAGTCAGTGAATATTTGTCAGAGTGCAGGCATACTATCACATGCCTCATTTTGATCACTGGCCACTGTAAAACGTTACATGAGTTCCACAGTTTATGACAAGAATTATAAGTGAAACAAGACTAAATAACTTGTTAAAATTTTTAGGTATGGTGCTGATTTTTTTCAGGAATTGAAGATTATATTGGTTCTCTTCTCTTCCTTTAAAACTTTATCACTATGAACACAAAAAGATATCTGGAGGATGGCTAGCACAGACAGGGGGACAGAACTCACCAAATTGCTCAAATACATTCTTGCAGTTTCTCAAGCTCTCATCGATTTTGGGAAACTTCATGATAATACTATTGAACGATTTCACTGAAGTTCCATGCGACGCTCTCTGCCGCATGGCTTCCACCATCTTCGTCTCTAGCTTTGAACCGTGCGAACTTCGTCTCAGCGTGTCATGGCGTCCAAGCACGCTGCCCATCTTGGCACTTCACAGTGTCCCCAATTGGATACACACCAAACAGTAGTACCTGAAACTGAACAATAGCTGTGCCTCATTTCTCAAACATGGCAATTGCCTCGAATAGTATAATTGTAACACCTTGGCCCAAATTCATTCAATGTCCTAGCCTACCATGGAACGGATCGCGTATGCATAGTACCCCGCTTACACTTTTATCCTCACTTTGTGTAAAAGGGTTAGCCCAGATGTGCTATGTTTAGATTCAACATGCATTATATACTATTACAACTCACTTTAAACAAGCAATATGATGTTAGTGATATGCCCTTTAAGCAATCATGGAGATGATTGTATCATGTCTATGTTTATGTAATAATATGATTATTTTGTCCTTTGAATAAATATCCTTAGTGTTGATCAACAAGTATGTGACTTGTTCGTGAAACTCTTTGTTTATGTTTTGATATTATTCTGAATTATCCCTGAGTCTTATATCATCACATGGAACAATTGTAATTTATAGGTCAGCACATGTATTGATTGATGATCATATTTCACAGATCATGGATATATGGATATCAAATCAATAATATGGACACATGTTGGAGAACATGGTGTTGGACTGACCCACCATGAGACACTGCGGAAATTGTTATATTCTTAAGTATCATCAGTTGATCTTATACATAGTGTATGTTGGATTCTTAGACCTGAGATCGTCATGGTTTCCTGCATGTGTAATAGTATACTTAGGGATTGTCAAACACTAATTCGTAACTGAGTAGTCATGAAGGTAGCTTTCGAGTTTAGTATGAAACATGCAGAGGAATGTGAGCGATCAAGATGGAATTTGCACCTTCTATATAACGAAAGAGATATCTCTAGGCCCCTCAATGTGGTTGGATTAAGGAAGTGCATGGCCATGCCAAACGTGATTGAGGAGTCAATTGCAACTTAGCAATCCACTACAGAACGAGTGAAGGATCGGGCTATTATAGGATGGCACGTTTCTCGCCTTAGTTTCAACGTGGTATCATAAGGACAGGGATCGATAAATGAGTACTATATAGGTTCATTTGATATTATCTTTGTGTGTATTCGGAGTCGCTATGTTCTGCTAGGGGCCGCTGCTGACTTGTAGGCCAAAAGGAGTTTTGGCCTATTGCCGATTATGCATGAGCCTACATGGTTACACATTTAACGGGTTGGAATACAGTGATTCGGATTGGATCCGTCACTAATGGGTTAGGTGGCCTTTGCATTGGTTGTGCCCTATCACAGGTTTCCGGGGGGGGGGGGGGCGCTATTTAACGGGAGTTTACGATTGCAACAGAGACACAACCGCAGCCACCGAAACCCTAGCCATCACCACTTGAGCCTTCCCGTGCGCGCTAGTGCTAGCACACCGACACGGTTTTTTCCCGAACGTGTGGACATCAGTAGAGGTGTTGTTGCTACTGTGACGCTGATCAAGACGATCAATTATCACACGGGGATGATAGACCACCGCACAAGGGAGATCGATCACCGCAATAGGATGTGCACTACGTTATACACCCTCCATCCCATTATATAAGGCCTAACTCCTACCAACGCAGAGACCAAGGAAGTAGTTGTGTCGCGTGGGGCTCGGGGGGGTTAATGCATGCATGCATGCGCATGAGAGATGAGAGAGAAGGTTAATGCATGTATGCATGCACATGAGAGATAGGAGAGAAGCCAGAACAGAAGCCGTACCGTGGTGAGAGTTAATACTGCGTGCCTGAACAGGAGCCGAGGAGGCACCGCGCCTTGTATTCTGGGACTTAGGAAAAAAAGCAATTGTGCCTTATATTTTGGGATGGAGGGAATATCGGACTGCATTAACTCTCCTTCCGCTGTACTGCGCGTTAGTGGTAACGATCCATGATCACTTATTTGCTTGACTTCTTGGTTTACGTGATAAACTTTTTTAATTTATGCTAAAGTAGGCTACCCATATCCCTTCATATGGGACTAATCCCACCGCTGCTCACATGGGTCATCACCGTTAACGGACCGGGTATTACAATAATATTCTGCAAGTTGTAGAAGCAACCGAGACACCAAAGAAGCAGTCACTCCAGTCAGTCCGAACCAAACTACGCTCACTGCTAATTACCGAACTCACCTAGCCACAACTCAGAAGAATAGGACCTTTTTACATCAGAAGAATATGATTTCACCATCGCAATCAGCTAATCATCACACAACACAGTATGCAAACAATCTTGAGATCATAAATGAACAGCAAAACAACAGTGGCAGTCACAGGGAAAGCAAACAACAAGAGTACTTCAAAGCAATAAAGAATCAAGGCAAAGACAAGCCTGAGATACCATCATACGTGTCCCACACACCCAGGAGAGAATCCAAGCAAAGGCGAATCTACCGAAACAAGTTTAAGGCACGGAGGATTGCAACCGCACACGCGCAAGACGAACAAGCCAATCATAATTAAAGATCACGCAGAACCAAACCGCGGTTGGGGCCCGAGAGATTGCGAGAAAGGGTTTGGCTTGCCTTGCCTGGGATCGAGAGCTCCGGAAGACCGAGCGGGAGAGGGAGGCAGCGGGATCGGCGGTGTAGGTTCCGCGGCGAATCTTGCGGGGGTTCGGAATCGGCGGGAGAAGGTGGGAGCTTCGATCGTGGGGAAGTGGGAATTTTCTTTTCGGATTGGGATCGGACGAAGCATTAGCAGGTGAGAGATTTTTCGGTTTCGGTTCTGGTCCTTCTGGACTTCTGGTGAGGAGAGGAGAGCACGGCGTCGTAAGGTGGCAGGTGCCCGGCGCTACACGTACACCGGGAGGCTGGCCTGCGATTGGTCCTATGTCTCTGACGCATGGGACCCAGTGGTGGGGTCGCAATGTAGGCTCGGTGGGATTGCGAGATATGCACGCTGCTGCGTGAATGAATGGATGAGTCAATCTCGGACTGTTGTCTCACTGTCACCGTGTCCTTTTCACGAGTTCTATCTCGTACGAACGCGTGTGTGACTGACGAGTGGATCCAGTGGGGTGGTGCGGATGTAAGTACTGAAGCACCGAAGAACATGACTCTTAGGGACATCAAGATGATCGACTCTCTTCCATTTGAATTGAGCCATCTACTACCGTTACGCCAAAGTTAAGTTCAAGTGATTGAAGTAGAAGAAAAGGCAAATGATCAAAGCTCAAGTCCTACAACAAAGAATTAACCATGCCCTCTCAAATGATCACCCAATAGTTCAAATCTTATGTGATGTTAGTAAACAGTGTTTAAACTCGATCTCGTGTTACTTTCTTTTGTAAATATTACTCATTTGTGTCTTCTATTGAGCCATCACATGTAGATGAAGCATTTGATGATCCGAACTGGGTGAATTCCATGCACGAAGAATTAAACAACTTCTTCTATAATGACTTATGGACACTAGTGGAAAGACCTCAAGATCGTAACGTCATTGGCACAAACAAGATGAGAACAGGATTGCGGCACTACTACAGAACCAGCTTCTACAAGCGGTTTGGAACCACTTCTAGAAGCGGTTTTACAACCGCTTCTAGGCAACCGGTTGTGATACCTCGAAGGGTATCACAAGCGGTTCTAGGAACCGCTTGTGGTGGTGCCACACCAAGCGGTAAAAGGCAGTAATAATATCGTGGGAACGGGATTCGAACCCACGATCAAAGACTCCATCCTCGTGACTCGCCTCATCCATCTAGCCAACCCACCCACGCTGCGTTTCTCGACAGAGTAGGGCACGCATTCCTTTTATTATTTCTAAAACTGGCTTCTACAAGCGGTTCGTGACACGAACCCTTCGAAGGGGATCTTTAGAAGCGGTTCGTGTCACGAACCCTTCTAAAGCTTGACTTTAGAAGCGGTTCGTGACACGAACCCCTTCTGAAGGGGGTCTTTAGAAGCGGTTGGGGACACGAACCGCTTGTAAAGACCTTTAGAAGGGGTTCGTGTCACGAACCCCTTCTAAAGGTGGGGCTTTAGAAGGGGTTCGTGCCACGAACCGCTTCTAGAGATCCCCTCCGATCTGTTACCACGAACCGCTTCTGGTGCGAGCATTACAACCGGTTCGCACCAAACCGTTTCTAATAGACCGTTTGTGATGCCCGATTTTGTAGTAGTGCGGTAAGAAATAATGCAAGGTTGGTGGCTCAAGGTTTCTCTCAAATTGAAGGTTTAGATTTTTTATGAAACATTTGCTCCCATAGCTAGATTAGAACCATTCATATCTTACATGCATTTGTATATTTTTTATATTAAATTGTTTCAAATAGATGTGAATAGGGCATTCTTAAATGGTAAAAATATCTGAACTAGTATTTGTTGGGCAACCTCCAGGTTTTGAGAGTTCTAAAAATCCGAACCATGTTTACAAGCTCTCTAAGACACTCTATGGCACTCCTAAAGCATGGTATGAGCGACTTAGATATTTTCTACTCTTAAAAAGATTCAAAATTGGGGTTGTTGATATAACTCTCTTCACTAAAATCATCAATAATGAATTCTTTGTGTGCCAAATTTATGTTGATGATATTATGTTTGGTTCTGCTAACCAAGATTTTTGCAAAGAATTTGTTGATATGATGTCTAGGGAGTTTGAAATGTCCATAATTGGTGAGTTAAGCTATTTTCTTGGGCTTCAAATCAAGCAACTCAAGGATGGAATATTTATGAGCCAAACCAAGTATGTGAAGAGTCTACTCAAAAGGTTTGGTATGGAGGACGCAAAACCCATCATGACTCCCATGACTTCAAACAAGCATCTCGACTTATATGAAGAACGTAAATCAGTAGATTGAAAGCTTTATATATTCATGATTGGTAGTTACTTTATCTTACCGTATCTAGGCTCGATATCATGTTTAGTGTTTGCATATGTGCATGTTTTCAAGTTTCTCCAAAAGAGTATCACTTAGTGGTGGGGGTGGGCATTCGGGTAAATATGTTCGGTTTAAAAAAATTAGTTTTTGGAAATTGACAACCGAATTTCTCAGTCAAGAATAGATAACTAAAGCGATTTAATCAAAAAAATTAGTTTGATTATTTCGATTTTTTGGTAGACCAAAAAAGGGTACCAACATTGATCTACCTATGCAACCGACTCGTCACGCACGGGCGTGTGAGCCTGCAGCGGTGGCAAGTAATCCTTGGCGAGCTCCGACGAGGAGGAGATGCGGTGCACAAAGAGGAGCATGTGGCTCATGGGCTCGTGCAGGTCAACCGTCTCCCACAAGTCGGGTGACACAGAGGCATCCTCCAAGCCCATGTCGCCATGTCAGTATGGGGAAGCAAATGCGATCGATTCGGAGCTAGATAGGGGCCATGAGGGGAGGGCGATATATGGGGGAGGGAGCTCAGGTTGCTTCATTGGGGGCCTGGAGGTACGAGATCTAGGGCCTGGGGGAGGGAGATTTGGTGCAGCTTCAGCGACAGGCCGGTGGGCAAAGGTGGCAACGCGGCGGGGGAGGAGGGTTGTGGGATCTGGTGGAGGAGTAGGCGACATGACGCAGCTTTGGGGGCAGGCTGGTGGGTGGAGGCGGCAACACAGCTGGGAGGAGAGCAATGGGATCTGGTAGGGGAGTAAGCGATCGAAGGAGGAGTAGGCGACATGACACAACTTCAACAACGGGCTAGCGGGTGGAGGTGGCGACGCTGCTGGGGAGGAGGGCAGTAGGATCTGGTGGGGGAGAGAGATGGAGAGATAGAGAGGGTGAGGAGAGGAGACTTGGAACGGGGATGGCCGAATGCAAATGGTCTGGATGGTGAGAGAAGAACGGGGAATTCATGGAAGTTGGAACGTGCCATTCGATTTTTCGGTTCTTTCGGTTTCTGGAATGAAAGAACCGAACTAAAAACTGAAACTCGAATAATATCGAAATATAAACCGAACCAAAAATAAAAAACCAAAGTTTTTCAGTTAATTCATTTCGGTTTTTAAGTTTCGGTTAAAAATGCCCACCCCTACTTAATTGCCATTAAGAGAATTCTAAGATATTTAAAGCATTTATCAAATGTAGGCTTGTGGTATCCTAAAGGTGCTAAATTTGATTTAATTAGTTGTTCATATTTCGATTATGCGGGTTACAAAGTGGATAGAAAAAACACTTCGAAAAGTTGTCAATTCCTAGGTAGATCATTAGTTTCATGATTCTCCAAGAAATAAAATTATATTGCACTATGCACCGCCGAAACTGAATATATATCCACCAGTAGTTATTGTGCTCAATTTCTTTGGATGAGGCAAACTTTGATAGATTATGGAATTAACTTTAAAAGCGTGCCTCTTTTGTGTGATAATGAAAGTGCCATGAAAATAGTAAACAACCCAATCCAACATTGAAGAACCAAGCATATAGATATCTATCATCATTTTCTAAGAGATCATGTGAGTAAAGATGATATTGTTATTAGCCATATAAGAACCGATGATCAATTAGTGAATATCTTCACCAAGCCTATAGACAAAAGCTATTTTTGTAGATTGAGGAATGAATTAAATGTTATAGATATCTCTAATGTTGCTTGAATATTTGCACCATGGTTTAATCTTTATTTGATATGATATGTTTCTTTTTGTGATTAATTGATATTTATGTTGGACAACACATTAAGCTTGAGTATTATACAAATTCCATGTATACTACATCCAAAGAATGTGAAAATGTCAAACAAGTGCAAATATAACTCAAATAAGACTCTAGGCCAAACTAGGTCAAATTATTTGAAAATATCTTATTTTGAAGTTCTCTCTCTCTCTCTCTCTCTTTATATATTTATATATATATATATATCCATAAATCTCATCTAAAGGTATACTTTATCAAAAATATATTCCATACCCTGCAATAAAAGCTAAAACGTGTTTGGATAATATTCTCTTTAAAATCCTCCAAAATCCATAATTTTATCTACGTTGACCTAATTAATGCACCTCTTAGTTGTAGCTTTTGGAACTAGAACCTTGCATACTTCTAGCCTCAAAGTGTTTGACTCAAGCAATTCAATTGAGTTCATACTTTCTTTATTTGAATCTCAATGTCAAAATGAGTATTTATTTCCTCTCAAAACCTATTTTAATAAAAAATTATCTTAAAATTTGGGTTCTTGGGATTTTATTAAATTGGAAATGCTCTCATAGGATTTCACTAAGTTTGTAAATACATTGGAGGAAATTCCAACCCTTTTGCTTAATTTTCTGCATTCTCAGTCAGAAACCGACACTGCCGGTGCTATGCACCTAGTAGTACCGCGAGGCTGGCACTATCGCCATCTAGGCAGCGGTAGTACCGCCTCTGTCGAGTGGATGAAAAATGAGCAGTTTCCTTTTTTTTGAGAGAGAGAAAAAATGAGCATGGATACAAAAATGAGCAGTTTCCTTGTTCAGCTGAATCCATCTCTCTTATCTATGCCCAGGCCGGTAACACCCATCCCTTTACCCTTTGGCTCCTTCACTCCAAAGGCTAGTGTTTCCTCTCTCTCTCCCTCTCCCCAAATACCCAAATCAAAATCCCTCCATTCTTCTCATCTCCAAGGTTCTCCTCTGATTCAAGTGATCTCCATTCGTCTCAAGCTGATTCTCTTTTCCTTCTTGTGCCATCTTTTCTTGCCCTAGGTCTCTATTCATTGAAATTAGGGTTTGATGATCATGTGGCAAAATTGTATGCTTCTTGTTCAAATCAATTGTTGAAATGAATAGATCAGTGACTTGGCCATTGTGAGCAATCAAATAGCCTAGTCATTAACACAAATAGAAGAACATGAAGAAGAGGAAGAGGAGGAAGTGGAAGAGGAAGAAAGTGCTCATGAAGAGATGCCAGATGTTGATCATATGAAAGATTTGAGGCAAATTAAGAGTGACAAATATTTTGCCTTAAGGGAAGAAAACCAATATATTCTTCCTCAAAGCGCAACCAAGCACCTTTTCACACCTTGTTTCAACAAAAAGTATTCTATGAGATATACAAGGAGAAAGAATTTGCTTATCAAAAGTGGATCAACTGGGATCACATATACAATACGCCACTATTTGTTGGTGTTCCTAAGTTGTTCTTGGGAGCTAGTCTATATGAACTGCTGATTGTCAGGAGTGACTTTGTGGAGGACATGATCCACCAATTTTATGCTACCTTATTCATCCCAGATTCCTTTGACTCAATATCTTGGATGACTGGATCTCATATTTTCACTACCTCTAAGGATGAGTTTGAGCATGCTTTGGGAATATTTCACAATGGCTTTCCTCAGATTCACAATGACCGAGTGCTTGGGCTTGCTCAAATATGCAACTTATATGATCCTTCTGCCAGGAAGAGAAGGCTTGGAAAGCTAGCAGGACTTCTTCCACAGCCTAGCGTAATCAATATGATCATTAGGGTCACCATTCATCCAAAGAGTGGTAACTTTGATAATATTCGTGGTTATGCATGGAACATAATTAGCAAGATTATGGAGCGTCAATGTTTGATGTTGTGAACTTCATCATAAAAGAGATGGACTCTTCTACATGTGACCGTGCAAAGACCATTTATTTCGCTCCATACAAGCACAATCTCGTCTCTCTAGGGTTCTCTCGAGGCTCGACTGTCTTGAGTCCAATAGGTCACGCCGTCATGGCTGCCCTCACCACCGTTTGTGCAACCAGGAAGCACTAGTGAAGCCAGCGCCCAGCGACGACTGCAGCCTGCAATTTGATGCGACACTTTACTGAGAAGAGACACATTGTGAGGCTTGGAGCTACTAGGTTTGCCACTGCTTTTCTCACTTTGAATAGTGTGAGGAGCCGCCCAGACTGTCCTCGAGTTATTGGAACACCCCGTTAACCTCATTGGATTTGGAGGCTAGCAATGATTCGCCGATGGCGCTCGCGATGCTAGCATCCAAGCCCAAATGAGATAACAGTGGAACCATTCAAATAACTCGACCACAGCCCCGGTATTCCCCCGATATCACGACCGAACTTCGCCGGGATGCGCCCGCATACGGTTTTCCTTTGCCACATCAATTCAGTTTGCATAAAGGGGACAACGAACTCAAACCCCACAACCGGACACGCAACGCGGAAGCACAACAAGACTAAACCAAAGCACAAAGACAAACCCAACAACCACACAACTAAAACAACTCAACTAGCATACTAGAATTTAAGATGATGCAACCTAAACCAAGGTAGCACAAAAATTCAAAATTCGGCATGACCTTCCTAGATTCTAGAGCATCCACTCAGCAGACAAGAAAAACAGTTGATATAGCATGATAATATGGCATGGATAAAAGCAACATACAAGCATGATAAGACATCACAACACATCAACGATCAACAAGAGGAATACCAAGTCTTCAAACCTCACGAGGCAGGGAATATAAAGCTAGCTATACAACAAAAGTGGATTCAAGCGAGCACACAAGCAAAAATACGGCATCTCAGGAGTGTTACGCTTTGAACGCCTTAGGGCGTGCGTGTTTATCATAAGTAACCTCTACTCGGTGTCACTTGCAGAAGGCGATAGGGATAGAACTTCATGACCCTCTGATCCTCGCTTTGAAAACCACAAGCGAAGCATGAGTCACGAATGTACTGCCATGCACTTCCAAGTGGTCCATATATGACCGACTCCAAGGGTTATGCATTTAGATCTGAGGAAAAATAAAATTTGAAGAGTAATAGTGCGGAAAAGCATTAACATTTGTAGTATAGGTATGGCAGTAAAACAATTACAAATTTAAGCGATTATTGACCTTTACTTCTAACATGAAGTTGAAAGGTAACAACACTAAAGTAAAGCAATTACCACCATTTTAAAGCTCAAGTACAACGGCACAGGCCAAGAGTTTAAGTTATTACTCTGAGTGTCGGATGGCGGCGTGCTCATATCTGAGCGCGGCAATTCAGAATCGCAATTAACCCTGCGAGGAAGCATTGATCGCCATACGACATGTGCCACAAAGTACCTCATGTCAACCCACCTCCCATCCATACCCATTCGTTGAACCATCTTCATGCGGTCGAGCACCTAGCACCCCTCGGCGGCCCAAACCCGACTTGGCCCTCGGTCGGCCTAAGCCTGCGCCCTCAACCCGCCCGATCCAGCGCATGAGGCATGATCCATCGAGCGGCATGTGATGAAGAGTGGCTTACCCAACCATAATCGAGGCATGCGATCAACCTAATGGTGCTTTCGATCAACATGGCACACAAGCGGATCGGTCCTTAATTGACACGAGGCGGGACTCGCCAATTGAGTCTCCATGCCCAATTGATCCTACTCTCGCCCGTGCCAATTATTAATATCCATCCAAGTAACATGACCAGAACCCATTTCCAACATAGTTCACATGTGTAGTATTTAGTATTCTCAAGTGATGGAACAGTCCACTTGGCCCAAACCAAACCTCTAAGCAAACTAAGCATGGACACATTGTATTTACCCATAAGCTAGCTCCAAAGGAAAAGTTCAACAAGTGTCAAGAAGTGAGTGTCTTGACAATTAGGTTCTACTACCCTTACCACCACTTGACTCTAATGCAAAACCTAATCATTCAATAAGCATTTTATTCACCAAAATAAACATATATAGAGGTTGAACATGCTTAGGTGCTTGCTGATATGCCGGATCCTCAACAACAACTTTGCTCAGTGATCACCCTCGACCACAGCCACGTCACCCCAAGCGTCGTTCTCTACCACGATGACAATGCAAAAAATGGAATGAGATGCATCGATGCATATGAACATGGAATGAGAATTGAAAACCATAACACAAGCATTCATCAAGCCAAAGTGAAATCGATTGCGAAACTCCACAACCAAGGCTAAACAACCTAGGGTGGCTCAACACTACTTCAATCAAAACCTTCATAGTTAAGTGATTTAATTGTTCGCCATCACTAAGTTTCCTATTTGGTAACAATTCGAGGAGTCAACAACCTCGAAGAAACTCTTAAGGCACATCATGCATCGAGAGAACCACCAGACCCCAGCGCCTTCGGACTCATCCCTCATGAACCTCACAAATCTCGGATCATAAAGCGTCCCAATGAATTCATTTATCAAAGACAAGAGGCTTCGGCCAAATGAAATACAAACCAGGGCACCAAACCTAGCACAACCCTCAGTTGCATCGAGGCGTAGTGCTCCATCCATCGGTCGATCACTCTGGCACAATAGTAGACAATGAACTAGAATAGAACACAAGCGATATGGGTTGAATGAAGGGAATAGGGATTGGGTCTCAGGAGCTTGAGAATGCTAGGGTTGCATCGTGTATGCAATTAGCGCATGTACAAGCATTAAATTTGGGAACACACTACACTAGCTTGGATGACATTTTAACAAAATTCTTAGCACATGACCCAAAGAGGCGGTAGCTCACCCTTAGGTCCGCAGTATTAATCTTCAACACTTACTATGCAAGAATTCATCGACACTAGCGGCATACTAATTCCTAAGGATTACGAATCTCGATATTGCTTAGCACTAACCAACAACCCGGCTACCCGCGTGTTGGATCGATAACGTCATTGTCATCATGCTCAACTCAAGAATTCGCGGGTTATTCGCCGAAACCATTAGCAACCCCATTCATCAGTTACCATGCCCAACCATATCCCCAACTCGGTGTAAAGGAGTTCTAAATGAACCCATAGCATACGATCTACCAAAAGCAAAACCTCGGTGCAAAACCATCTAAGTACAACCTCAAGCCCATTCTAAGAACACACAAGCCTACTTGGGCAAAATCCACAGCTGCATCCTAACCTAGCCATGGCAGGTTCATGCCAAGGTCGGCCATGGGAGGTAGAGGAGGGAGGAGTGCAAGGGGAAAGGCTCACCAGGCGATGGAGGCATTTGAGGCGGCGGCGTCGGGAGGGTGGCAGCGCGGCGTGAGGCGTGGAGGAGAGCGGCAGTGGGAGAGACCAGGAGGAGAGGCGGCGTCGGGGAAGCGAGGCGGCCAAGGCTTGAGCGGTGCACGAGGCTCTGCAGGCGGGCGTGGCGTATACAGTGGAGCAGGCGATGAAAGGAAAAGAAAGAGAAGAAGGGGCGTGTGGAGGAAGGAGCTGGGTGGAGAAAGAGAGGAGGTGGGTGGGGGAAAAATTGATTTGTGAAATTACCTTTCTACCCTCATGCCACTCACATGGGAAAACTAGAACCCTGACAAATAGTCTCTTAGAGAAGAAGGAAAAGTTGCGGCTTATGTCATCGAAGGAATACGGGAAGCTCAAGGTTTCCAAGGCAGTGAAAGGAAAGGCAGCTTATGCCATTGTGATGTCCCCTCATTTCTGGAATCAAGTGTATTTGGCTATAAAGATCTTTAGACCTTTAGTGAAGTTGCTTCGTGTTGTTGATGGAGAGAAAATGTCATCCATGGGTTTTGCCTACAGTGGTTTATTAGATGCAAAAGAGTCAATTAGGCGGGCCTTCAAATATGTGCTTGCTAACTTCAAGCCATTCATAGAGGATATTGACTTCTACATTAATGGGAAGCTTCATATCCCACTTCATATGATGTCTTACTACTTAAACCACTACAACTTCTATAGGGATTGTAGCAAGACAGAGAAGAAAGACACAGTTATGAAAGAGTCTTATCATACATTGAACATTTCTATCCTAGTCAATCTAACCGAGTTAACATACCAAAAGTAGAGATGAGACCATACAAGAATGCCAATGGACTATTTGGCCGGGCACAAGCTAAGAAGTTAAGAGAAACTAATGAAAGAAGAATATTATGGTAACTAGTTATATGCCCGTGCGTTGCTACGAAAAACAAAATTGATAATGAAAAATAAAGATTAAAAATAAAAAAAACTATTTCATAAGATCAAACATCTATCTTTAACGCTTCGTTTCTTGCAAAAGCTGGCTAATTAAAGCAACGCTTTGTTTCTTGCGTAGGGCAATTAAGCAGGGCAATTAAATAGGGCAATTAAGCAGGGCAATTAATGTGACGTGGGAAGAAACTCTCACTTTATATAGTAGAGATTATATTCTGTATGCATGAAAGAAGATGAATTAGATGCTTGTTTTGTTGCTGCAAACATATGTATAAATTTCTCTATATTTTAAATAGTAAAACCATTTACAAGGCCGTTTACCGCATAAACATTAAAAGGTGGGGTGACCATTCGTTAACCGTTATTTAGAACATTGAGTGCTATTTGAACCAGATTGTATAATTTGAGAGGTTAAATATTTGGTTTTATAGTTTGAGATGTCGAATAAACTTTCAAACAAAGTTTAGGATGTTATATGGACTTTTTCCTTGCATCAATATTACATCGGCATATATTTAGACCCTGATCCTGATGTGCTACATGGATTAAACTTCAATGTGGAATGAAGGACGATTACCGAACAATGCTAACACAACGAAGAACAAGACAGAGCTAACTCATTATGTACTGCTTTCAAAAGTAAAGGGCATAAGCAACACGCTGATCTCAACGGCTCAACCGAAATAAACTAAGCAAATACCAGTTAACAGCTACATCTAAACATATAGCATTCACAGCCTTTCACAAGCAGAATCGCAAATGCATAATCTTTGCCCAGAGCTTCCTACTGACCTGATCCAATTATTTTCCTGCAATTCCTTGTGTACTGTTCCGTTCTCCCTGGCTGCTATCTTGTAGAGGTTGGTTGCGCGCCATATTCATCATTTCCTGGCCATCGACTATGCCAGAAACTCACTTTGTGGCCATTTCCAATGTTTACTATCAGAGTACCATTGATCTCCTCTTCACTGTCCGTGGGAGGATTGGGGAGAAGATGCCTTGTTGAGTTGCGTGATCGATGGTCTTTGTAGAGGGTCGATTGCAAGGATGAAAAGCAGGGGGACAACGGATCGTCCGGCGGAGCATCCGGACGGCCTCGTCGACGTCGCCCGCCACGTCGCAGCCCTCGACGGCAGTGTTCCACGCGAAGGTGTCCAGGCGCGCGTCGGCGTGGCGTCGGAGGGAGATGAGGGACCGGAGGAGACAGTTGCAGGAGGAGGGGGACGGCGGCGGAGCTCAGGCGCCGTCGAGGACGGAGAGCCGACGCAGCCCGTCGTCGGGGATGCGGAGGCAGCGAAGAACGGGGAGGCCGCGTCTCTGAGGAAAGCGGCCTGCGAGTCAGGGGCGGCGGCGAGCGCGCGGTAGAGGTCGGGGACGGAAGCTGCGCCGCTAGGGTGATCGGAGCGGAGAAGCGACCTCGCTAGTTTGACGGAAGCCTGGAAGCGGCCGGCGGAGAGGAGGGAGGCGAGATCGCGGACGGAATCGGCGGCGGAGGTGGACGCGGAGGAGACGCGGAGGCGTGGCCGCGTGGGTGGAGGAGCAAGCGAGACGCCGCCAAATTTGGTACGGTCCAGGTTCCAGCAGGAACAGAAACCGTTCCAGATTTTTGATAAAAACTTTCAAGTTGGATTATGTAAATTGGGTGGAAGTGGATTGAGATCATGGAACTGAATTGAGATCGATTTAGTCACTGTGTGAAAACACTGTGGAAAAAGAAACGATCCGGTTCCAAGTTTTAGCCCGTTTAGTTTGGTTTTTTTTTCAGAATTTAGTAGAAACGATCCGGTTCCAAGTTGCCAAACAGAATCTTACTATGCTGGTTGGTGTGATTCCGCAGTGGAATAGGTTGCGACTAGGATGGTCTATCGAGTTTAACCGGTTGTTATCTTGACACCAAATCATTTTTTAATTTCAGTTAGTGAGTTACTACCGAGTCAAATATTATTAATTTTTTATTCAAAATAAATTCATTTTAATTTTAAATCTATTTACTGCTCTAGTCAAAATTAATAAATTTATTAACTACTATAATCAAAATAATTTTGATTAAAATCTTATGGACTTTTTTTACGAGTCCTAACATCTCCAACCATATTCCCTTGGTTTCATTCCCTTCTCTATTCCCTTCCTCATTCCCATTCACTTTATTTGTCCTCATCTCCAACAGATTCTCTTTAAAGGGAATTGTATATGTGTCGGTGTTTCGAGCACCGGCCAATGAATTTGTATAGGTAAGAGGGGGGTGCACGCTCCCTCTCCTCGACGGCTTACTCAGGTGAGCACAAGGTGTATCTTGGTTCTTGAACGTCCCTACTCGGTTCGTGGATTTGATTGTATTGATTCCCGGTTGTCCGTTGTCTTACATGCTCGCTCCCTCCCCTTTATATAGGCGAGGAGGAGGTTACATTGTTGCTTAAAAAAGGTGTGCTCTTAGTCGCCCGCAAGTGGCGGCCGATGATGGGGCCGCCGCCTCCTTGCCCCTGGCGGTCGGCGTAGTTCTTTGCCGCGCCGTAGTAAATGCGAGAGTTGGGGACTTGTGCCGCGTCATCATTATGGCGGCATTTAATGCGCCGACATAATAAATGCCGCCGCTTCTTCAGGATTTCGCCGACTTGGTCATGGTTTCGGTTTCTCTTTGGCGTGGCTTTGGGCCCCGGCCTGGTTCGGCCCACGCCGCCAGCTGGGTACCCATGGCACAGGTACCGTCAATATGGAAAGGAGAGAGAATCCCTTACTAGAGGGAATAGGAGAGAGAATCCCTTCACGAAGGGAATGCTGAAGGGAATCCGTTGAAGCGCTGAAGGGAATGAGAATCCCTTCGCGGAGGAAAAGGGAGAGCGGAAGGGACACGGTTGGAGATGGTCTGCAACGCACACATAATCATCATTGCGCATACGTAACACAAGCAAGAAGTGGAGCGAGAATAGGGGTCTGTTTTTTTTTCTTCTTCTTCTTCTGATTATGAATTCTACCCCTAAAAATTAAATAAAAAATAAACATTCTAAAAATCGATTCTCCTAATCTAGCCCAACCATATACACTGAATATATAATCCATTTCATATGTACTTTTGGATTTTAATTTTTAAAAATTCAACTTCTCTACGATAGCAATTCAGAATCAGCTTAGAGAATCCAAAATAAAAATAAACCGACTCTAGTCGAGAGCGCGGATTCATGGCCACGTCATCATGCAGGGGGATCCCACTGTTCTCTTCGTTTACCTCGTGATTTGCACCTCCCGTCCAAAGGAAATTCGCAAGTGGCTCAAGCCAGATACCACTACTGTACTTCGCATGAGTCGTGTGCAGCAAGCCAGCAACTCACCCTTTTACAACAGAAGAATGCAGAATTAATAGAGAGCGCGACCAAGCCGCAAATATATGAGAGAGATATCCTGTCGATACAATTCGACCTTGAAAGTTCAAACCGCAAACCCTGCTCGGTTCTTGAACACCGGAGCTCCTTCCCCAAACCAGGGGTCACACGCTACAGTCCTACAACCTTGCAATTTACAAGATCAACGTGACGGCAGTTACATGGCTTACTTGACAGATTCAGTAGAAAGTGGTAAATGTTCGACCAAGTATACAACAGGTTGGCGCCAAGAGTCAGAATCGGGGTGCATTTCTGTTGGTGATGACACCCAGTGTTCCTACCAGCAGACTTGTCCCGAGTTAAAATGAGTATTCACAGTTGTCAAGACGACTTGGTTCGCTTGTGTTGAGCCTGGCCTTGGAGGCACAGCCTGAAACGCTGGGTTAAGCTCTCCCCCATTTCTTGCCTCTCCTGTTTAAGCCTCTTCCATAGAGACCGATTCTTCCTCTCCTTTGGTATAGTGAGCGGTTTCCTTCGTATCCGTCTCAGTGGCGTTGCCAGAGCCCTTAGTGACATGCTCTACAGTTTGGGAGCAAATGATCAGATCTTAAGACTTTTGTAAGTTGTGTTCACGTAAACAGTAGCAATATCACTAGTTTGAAATTAGTAATTCTTTTGAAGCAGTAAGTAAACACAAAGGTCACGAACATTCACTCAAGAACCTATTTTATAGGTTTGTGTATAGTAGTAAACTTTTATCGAGTTATCATATATGATGTGCCTCTTTGATCTTTATAGAATGGGACGTGACCATGTGAGTAAGTGAAAGACAAGTAAACTGAAAATTGTACCTTATGCTTTTGATTAGAAATCCCAGGGCGCTCGCCTGAGGATGATGCATCACTTGCTTCCCCCAAGGAAGAACATCTTCCCCAGCTCTCTCGATTTGAACTTGTGTATGAGCAGCACTCCTCATTTTGCCTGTTAGCTTTATCCTAAAAAAGAAAGAGAATTTCTTGTCAGTGAGATTACAAGATGATGTTTTTCTTTGCAATTCGTCTAAATTCAGGAACCAATGGAATCAGGGGTGGAGCTAGGCCTTGGGCCACGGGGCTTGGGCCCGAGGCCTAGCCCAAATAACAGTCCCAGCCCAGCAGCCCAGTCCTCCCAGCCACTAGAGGAGCTCAGGAGCATCAAGCACGCAGGAATGTGCACGCCCTAGCCATCCATGCGCAGTCACGCCGCCGCCGCTCCCGCCATAGCCCCACAGATCCAGTGAAGCTCATCCGGATCCAGTCATCCCACAACCACCGCTTCCGCTCGTTCGCCGATCGCCGCCCTCGACCCCAGCTCAGCCCACTGGCGCTATTATAAGACTGGAGGCAAGATCCCCGACGTCCGACGAACCAGCACAGTAGCGCACCGTTCCGGGCCTCCGCTGATCCCACCCACGGCCGCCCGCCGCTTAGCCAACTAGGAAGAAGCCTTTGCTCCCCTGCGACCCCACGACGCCGCACGAGCTTCTTCCCGACCGACGACGCCCATGGCTCTTCTTCCCGGCCGACGACGCCTGTGGCTCTTCTTCCCGGCCTCCTCTTCTGAGGGCGGCCTTGCTCCGGCCACTCAACGCTTTGCCGAGCTCCTCCGACCCGGCTTCGGCTGCCTTCGCCGCATGGCCTGCACTGACCCATTGGCTCGCCTGGCCTGCGAACCGGCTGCCCCGGCCAATCGCTCCAGCCTCTGACCGATCACCTCGGCCTCACCCTTGACCGAGCTCGGCCCTCCCTCGACCGAGCTCGGCCCGCCCTCAGCCAGCCCGCCGACTGCAAACCGCAAGCCCGTAGGGCGCAAGGGCGCAAGGTGCCTCGCCTCCGGTCCGACCGCGGCGGTGCTCACTACCTGATGTGTGATGAAGCGCTATGATGGAACACCTCCCGCGCAAGGTGATGATTTTTGTTCCTTTCTTCCTTTGTGAATTGTGAATGGTTGTGTGAATTGTTATTGCGAATTGTGAATTGATATTCTGTAAACCAAGTCATACTGAAGGCTTTACTCACTGTGATCATTAAACAGAGCTATATTCTCACTCTGTGAATAGACCTTGTAGGGTTAAATTTATCACATATACCCTTTCCAAATACAAACCACATATTCCATTGTTCATTTTTAGAACTTAAGCAATTATAGTCTTACTGAATATCCTCCTTCCTTTCAACCTTGAGTGGGTTTTCATACTTGGTACTTGACAAAATTTACTTTTGATGGAAAGATACATTTCGTGATTAATTGATTGGACTCAATTTGATGCAGCGTTCCTAGCGGCAGTGATCCACACAAGCCGGCCGGCTGCGGCTTGCTCCCATGCGATGCGGACATGGCAGACCACATGCGAGAGGACGGCGGCAACCGGCGGATCCGATGGATGCATGACCTACACAAGCACTTCGTCAACTGCGTGAATCTGCTCGATAGCGCAGATAGTGAGTGTTCTTAATCCAAAAACCTTTGTTCCTGATACTGACATGTTAGTTTGATTTTAAATCCATTAGTTAAGCACAATGTTCTTGATCTAAGAACCCTGACATAGAATAGTTAGTTTATTTGGTAATCGGCAATAATTAGCTAGTTGGTTCCAACGTTTTTCCAGCATTGATAGTTAGAGATAAGCATCGATTCTTGGTTCCTGAGTTTAGTAGGATCTCAATTCTTTTGTTCGATGTCTTGCTTTTTGTTGTAACTTGGTTTGGAAAGTATTTGGTGTTAATTATTGTCGTTTAGTTTTCGGCCCGAGGCATAGCAGAATCCTAGCTCCGCCACTAAATGGAATATTGCAGAGCAAGGTGTCTTGTAACGGCAACCATACTGCAACGGCACAGCCTATATATAATCATCAGACCTTGTGTTATACTCACTACGATAACACGAGAGATTTAGTATCTCCAGTAGTAGGTAGGGGGACTGCATCAGCCATCAGGTACGGATATAATGATGGAGTTTTTACAGAGTCCAGTGTTAAATATAATGGCAGAACTATTTAAATGCTTCAAACAAAACAAAGCACCGCCTATTTTTACCTCTAAATGAGACTCGGCATTGCCACCGTCCATCTCAGTGAGGTTATGATTTTCATCCAAAAGGAAATCCTGCATTTACATGGAGATATCTCAAGCTAAGATCTCAAGTACCAGAGGCAAACCAACCACAAATGGACTTACCAAGTCATTATCATTTTTAATGGACAACTGATTGACCCTCTCTGCCAGCAGTTCGACAACTGATTTTGTAGCTGAAACAACGTAAAAGTAGTCAGTGAACACTGAACAGCAAATAGTAGCTCTTGCGTATTAAATTATTAGTAACATAAACTACTAAGGAGGATGAGCCACACCATTCGTGAAGTTAGTTGCAGCTGCTGATGAACTGCCTGCCTCAGTACCAGCAGCCCTTAGACCATTGATGATCTCATACAACAATCTCTGAAAAAACTCAAATGAATTGACAGATAATTCCTCAGATGGGCTTACTATTACACAAAGCAGAAATTTTGACACCAGATGTCAAAGGAATGAAGAGAAAACTTACCTCATTGGTCTCAGCACCAACCTTAAAAGCACTGAGGTTGCAGTACTTATCTAACTTATTTGAGCACGTTGAAGGAAACTGAGGTGGGTGCAGAACATTATAGAAGAATATTGAAACAGAATCGTAATAAAATTGAGGCCTTGGCGAATTGTGATCACCCTCAAATTTGATTAAATTTTTATCCCCCTGCAGATAAATAGAAATACATCAGAAAAATGAGTCTGGCAGGTCCTTCAACAGGAGCGGTCACCACTGATGAAACCTGTATGTATTTAGAAGACATATATTTACTGATCAGCATTTGTAAAGAAAGTAAAAGTAAGATTTACCGCATATGCCTGGTGAATACGATCAGAGTGATGTGGCTGAATAAACATGTCATTCGATGAGTGCCCAAATAATGCGGGAATAAACGTTTTGGGGGCAAACTGGAGAACAAAGAAGATAGTAAAGTTTGCGACACTGTCCAGAAATAGGAGGTAATCAAATAAATACCAATGGGTTTGACTGAAAACCATGATACTTGAAACATCAAGATTAGTAGACTACCCAGTATAATAAGAATTTCCAATACTTCAACCAATCTCACACAAACTGTGTCTCAATCAAGTTGAAGGAGTTGTTCTAATTGTTTCATGTCGGTGTTCACAGCTAAGACAATCATGCTAGAAACTTAATTTGGGCAAAACAAAGACATACAAGTATACAACAAAATGTTCATTTAGCATTGCAGTCCGCCTGAGAGATCTGAACAGATATAGGCCAAACACATTCATTTCTAACTATATTCATGCATAATTTTATTACCAGGATGGTAACAAATAGTTCCTATCACATTTCATTAGGGTTTTTTTGGTAGTTCTACCTGGCTCTTTAGTAATTAAATTATAACAGGGCTCTATTTCAGAAAGCAAACCTGAACAACATTAAGATCCATTATGTCAAACTTAGCTCTTTTTTGAATGACACGTCGCATGTACTGCACAGCCATCTTAACCTGAAAAAATATATATCAGAGCAAACATAAAATGATGTGACTACAGCAACAGGCAGTGGGAACTTTAACTTGACAAATAATTAACATAAGTTGTCAACATCATGTCACAGAGCTTTACAACATTAACTAGAGCCTTTTCATATTCTGAGATGCCTATCTTTGACCTATAGATAGAAAACAACATTATGTTATAGAGCATCAGCAGCAGTAAACAACACATTTTCTTGTTATGTATTGCCTACCATTAAGCTAGTAAACAAATTTCATCTACTCGCTCATTCAAGGTTTGCTTCCCTAGCAGCCACGTACTTAGAAGAAGAAAAAAATCAGTTAGTATAGGACAACACCACTAGGGCTATGCACACCAAACTGACCAGAGTTATGAAAGATTTGTAGAGTTGCAAAAATTCCCTGCAAGGTTTGTATTATTTCTGGATGTAAACACAGCACTTCTTGTTATGCATGCAGCAGTTGGTTAGAGCTTAGCTTCAAGGATACAAGTGGTATACTCAAGAACCATAAACCACCAATTAACATGTAAACCACAATACATCAAAATTGTGTACGAACTACAAAAGTGCACCGTTCCAATATTTCAGTTCATAAATAATAGTGGAGCAAAATATTCTTCAAAAGATAAACATACTGTGAACTTAGGAACTCGGATTTTGTAAACATCTACAAGCTCCATCATTAAATCATATAAGTTGGAAAAGGCACTGTCCAAAACCATGCCAGCAATTGAGGGGTCTTCTGCTCCATACAGTAGGCTGCATCAAAGATTTGAACAGAAGTTGTGATGAACTAACAAAATGAAATCCCATCAAGCAAAAGCTAGGCCTTTAAGATATTTTATGGATAAGGATACTGTTAAAAATCAGGATAAAAGAAAATTAACATTTTTATTAATCCGTGAAACTCTTAAGTTGCACAATTTTACATAAAAAATATTCTACTGTATTTCAACAATTACTAAAATGGCGTATCATTGCAAGAAACAGAGCATTGAAATAATTCGGCACAAAGTAGAAAGCACAAGCACTGTAACCAAAATACCTTGTAACAGCACCCATTGACCGGCCCCAAAGTCCTATACAAGAAACTTCCTTATTATTTCGCAAAAAGGACACCACACATTTGAGATCCTGCTTCTGGGAGTAGTTATATGTTTTGGTCTTTCAGAACAGTGCAATTACTAAACATTAAGAATGTTGTTGCGAAATTTATAATGATTCTGCACCTCATGCCAACCAAGGCTGACATACTCTCCACCTGATAGCCCTGACCCTGCAAAGTCAAGTGCAAAAAGGGTGATATTTGAAGGAAGAAGTATGACGGCGGCTTCATTTGCATCTGCTCTGCATCCACTGCATTAAGTTAAAGAAAAAAACCGTTAAATGGTCCAACATTACTGGTAATAAATTAAGGTAAACACCATATGTAAAAAGGAAATAACTCCATGCTTAATCTTCATAACTCATAGGATGTGACTAGCAGATAAACCCAACACTATGATTGGGATCAAGAATTAAAAAGTGTAGGCTGTAGACAAGTATATTTCACAATCAATTGAGTCAGAATGCTAAAGGAACAGGTCTGGTCAAAAGAGTAATCATATGAATAAGAAATTGAGAACACACATGGGCATGAAACAATAAAGGTAAGTACCTATTTCCATGGCAGTAGATCACACATGGAAGGGAAATACTTTCTGGGATGACAGCTGGAACATAGTGGCTGCATTTTAAGGTCTGGTTTCTTTCGTTTGTAAGCTGTCACATACAAGTAGAAGAATAAGGCTAATGTACAAAACTGTTGACAAGCAGTATCAAGTCTTCTTATCAACAAATGAAAGACAGGAAAAGCCTCAATAATTGCACCCCTTACTTGCCTCCAAGTCTATACGTCTGTACTTTCTACCCGCAAGAGTAAACTCTGGCTCCCATAAATACTGATCTGGATTGTACTCTGCACTGTAGATACATAGACAGTTAACTGCCTTCGTACATTTGAGGGCTTCCAACTTCTATTATTTTAGCATCTTAAAGAAAAGGCATAAAGTTATATTAGGAAGAGTACAGTTGGTATGAATGAACATGTGTTAACTAAATGCAAAAGCCTCTTTCAGTTACTACATCAGTTTACTTTTGCCAGTAAAACACTTGTGGTTACGAACAGCTACCTTGTTCAACTAGAATCCTAGTACAAGATTCTCAACGGCAATGGTTGAACAAACATTGCCTCCTATGCTCGTTTAATGGTATTTCGAGTACAGAACTTTCACATGCTCGCAATTATTAAGATTAAGATGATAACCCAGCATTTGCTCCATAATACCATATGCTTGGTCTAGGTATTGATAGATAAATCACACAAGAACACATACAGCTACATATGACCAATTACAGCCGCCACATACATTGTACGAACAAAAAAGCAGCAAATTCCACCTACTTGCAGCATACACCAAACTAAATTTTGGCGAAGCGAATGGGAACAACTCAACAAGGCTATTACCAGTTTAGCAAAAGAAAAACAAGGTGATTACCGCGGCGGCCGGATGACAAAATTAACGAACTGCTCGATCATCGCGCCGTCGGACGCTCCCCGACGACGACGCAGCAGCGGAGGGGGCTTCCGGCGCTCATGTACCCACGCGAGCCCACAAACCAACCCTCCACCCCCAGTTTCCCCTCGCCTACCCACCTAAACCCGCCGAATCAACTCAAACCGACCCCAACTGCAACCTACCCCCCCGAATTCCTACCGAGGAGCCTCGGATCCGCGCGAACTGCCCGCAGCAGCTCGCGGCTACGTCGAGTTCGCCGCAACCCGCCGGATCCGTCGCTGTCTCCGGCGACCCGGGGCTCGGAATGCCCGCCGCGAGCCGCGGACTCCGGGGAGGGCCGTGGGAGGTGGGTACTCGGGGGAGGCTCCCGGCGGCGGAGCGCCGGCAGCGGCGGGTGGGGCTCGCGGCGGTGGGGATCGGAGCAGGGCGGGATGGGACTAGGAGAGCAAATGGGCGTGGGAAATGTGAACGTTAAAGAGGGAGGCGGATGCGTCGTAACAACAGGGAAATAAAAACCTTATTTAAAATGGTTTTTTTTTCGGCTTGTTTATTTGCTTTTGAAGTTTTCTGGGCTGCATGTGGCGCTATTTCGCCGCACATGCATGGGTGATGGGTGTATTGGCCATTTGGACCATCGTGTACGTTTGAATTGTTCTTTTTTAAAATCTTGGTTTATCCTTGTCTGTACATCTATAGCAAAAAAAAAGGTCTATCTGCTGCTCTCTGTCTTTGTTCAGCGCTCATTATTCTTGCAGGTTGTAACCCGGTATAATTGGAACGATGATGAAGAATTTTGATTACTTGATATCTTCTCTCACATTGTAATCAATTGCGCTACGTGGATAGCACGTGAGTAACTAACTACTCCAATCGAAATATTTTGCTCTATAGTAAAGCTATAGAGAGAGTATCCGTTTTGTACTTCAGTACATGTACTCTCGTACCTCTATTCAGTTAATCATCTATTAGTAGGTTTGCGTAAACTTTTTAATCACAAAAAAACTACTTAACAACTTCTCCTTAAGTAACAACTAGTTAATGTACATACAACATATTCCTGGTAGTACACTTTTATTTATATATATGTGGATAAAGATTTTTCTCTGTATATGAGTTACACTTATGAAACCTACCGGTTTGGACGCTTGACATTGTTTTTCCTGGGAAAGGGCGTACGCAATAATGCAAACATCTTACATCTGAAAAAAGAAAAAGAAAAAGAAAAATTCTGACCACTGAAAAGGAAATGCTACAGGGACGCAAAACCTAAGACCGAATATCCACCCGCCCGTGGGGCCCAACTCAAAAGCCAGAATGATTTGGCGCCAGCCTGTCCGCTTCGTCGAGCGAGGAAGCTGGACGTGGGCCCCGCATGTCATAGGCGCAGCATGTCATAGTTCGGTCATTTCGGTGTTGGGCGTGGCTTGGAGACGCCTGGCCTGATGCGTGCGCCGCTGTCCAACCCTGTGACCGATTGTGGTCCCGTCCTGCGCGTGATTATTACTCGACCGTCGACGCGCATCTTGGATAGGGTACAGTAATAAAGATTGATTTGTTTTAAGTGCGTGCTTGGTTAGCTGTTCTCTTCTCGCCAGCGGCAGCTTCTGAATTGGTCTACCAACTGTTAATGCCACTTGGTCGAAACTGCAGGCAAAAGCTAATATAGGGTGGTTTTTCTACGATTTACCAAGTATCTCTACTATTCTAAAGAAAGACTTGGCCAAGGTGGTCCGTTCTTCCCACGTCATTAATTGCCGCTTAATTGCCCTACTTAATTGCCCTACGCAAGAAACGAAGCGTTAAAGATAGATGTTTGATCTTGTGAAATATTTTTTTTTTATTTTTTAATCTTTATTTTTCGTTATCAATTTTGTTTTTCGTAGCAACGCACGGGCATGTAACTAGTCTCTACCATTCTAAAGCAGCACTTGGTGGCAGTGGTCCGTTCTTCCCACGTCATTAATTGCCGCTTAATTGCTCTGCTTAATTGCCCTACGCAAGAAACGAAGCGTTGCTTTAATTAGCCAGCTTTCGCAAGAAACGAAGCGTTAAATATAGATGTTTGATTTTGTGAAATAATTTTTTTTATTTTTAAATCTTTATTTTTCGTTATCAATTTTGTTTTTCGTAGCGACGCACGGGCATGTAACTAGTAAAATATCAAACCTCACGTCCTCGCACTTAGAAGCCAGGCTAACAAATACCAAATCTTTTTAATCCAACCGTATAAAACTTCTGACATACACTCTAGCCGAAAGCTACTTGTAAAACAAACTACAACTATATCAAACAAGGCCAAAGACATGTTAGGGCTCTGTTTAAGTGCGATTAAGCTTCGGTCCAAAGCAATCAGAATTCAGAAGCTTAAACTGACTCCTCATGATTGTCCAAGTTTAAGCTGACTCCTCGTCACTTATGAAATCCATCTACAAGCTAGCTTATGGAGAAAGATAAGCTACCTCAAAAAGGGTCATGGTGAGGGCTGCCCCTTGCTCGGTTGGTTGGAGCGCGTAGGGCGTGCTTAACCCGTTCGTATTCGAGTGCTGCTTGACGCGGACGCGCGTGGAGCTGACTATAAACATGTACGTGTGCGTGTTTGTAGACGTGTGTTTGTAGCTTGATTATTGTCTTCTTTAACGAAATGTGAGAGCTCCTAGCCAATTATTATTTTTTTTTAAAAAAAAAAGATCGTGGTTTTTGTCTATTACACGCCGTGGCAAAGCTAGCTACCCCCAAAGCTAATTTGTGATGGCAAGAGAGGATTAAGATTTACAATGTGCGTACTAGAATAAGAAAAAAAATGCTTTCTTCGTTTCTGTGTTCCGTATTATGACAGTTTGGAATAACGTAATTTACTGATTTTTGTAATAAAGTTGAGCGATTCCTCGAAAATTCACACTAGGCCCGCATGGAACGTACCTCAGCAGTCAGCACACTCTCTATTGCCGTGGCATTTTACTTAGGGTTAGCTTAGGTCATTTAACTACACACCTTAAGCTAACATCAAACCTGACTTAAAGTAAGAAACGGAGGGAGTGCCGATTCAGTAATTAAACATATATCCATGATGCAGGGTTGCAGCTAGCAAATTAAGATTCAGTCATACATCGCGCGACAGTATGCATGCGATTGAAATTACTTCCTCCTTTTCCATGATATTTGTCTGCCAGCTCTATCTTACTTTAAAACAAGGACGCAGGTATTTATTCAACAAAGAAAATCAAGAACGTAGGTATTTATTCAGCAAAGAAAATCAAGAACGTAGGTATTGGGTTTTCCACTCGTCTGGGCACTTAAAGCTGCGAGAAAGAAGCTTAAAGTGCATGTACGAGCCTTCAAGTTAATTAATTATTGTGTGAGTGTGATGTGGACGGGTTTTATATGCACGTCTGTTTTATACCCTAAAAAAATTTGTAAGCATCTTTGGGCCGAAACTAGCAAAAAAAATAGGAGAAGGGAGAATTCTTTCTGTGAACATTATATGGGCTTGGCGTAGCTCAGTTGGGCTAAAGCTGCAAAGTTTATCGGGCACTGGCCCAAAGTAATCTGGCTAGACTAAATTTCTAATTGCATAGTACCATGGATAGAAATATCGGTTGAAATTTCGGATTTCGGATTTCAAATATCAGAGGAATAATTTTTTTTTTAAAAAAATTCCTAATTGCTACAATATTTGGTGAATTTCAGGAATTTTGGGCTGAGATGATAACTTTTTTGCTTCATGTTTTAACTACCGGATTCGGCCCAATACACTGCCCACTTGGCCTAGCCGCCTCCCCTAATCCTAATCCCCTCCTCCCTCTCCCTCCCTCCCTCCCTTCGCCTTGCTCCCTCCACTCAGAGCACCGCTTGCAGATCCATGCCCTCGTCAAATTTGAAATTTTGTTTTTGAATTTCGATCGGATTTCGTCCTCTTCTGAGACGTGTGAAAACAAAATTTGTAACATTGCATAGTACACAAATAGTAAGAAAGCCATTCGTCCTCGAAAAAAAAGTAGCTACCTAGTATCTTGAACAAAATCTTAGAACAAAACATCTGAAAATAACAATCCTAGAACAAAAAAAATCTGAAAAGAAGGGTTCTCCAAGCGCATCGTGATTTCAGGCGCAGCATCATGTACTTGTGTTAGCTCCAGTAGTTGCAAATTGCCAAATGAAAAGAGGGAAATGTGTGCTAGTAGTCCTACTCTACTTATCAACTGCAGCAGTATCAAGGCAAGTAGCACTGGTCTGGTCCTGAATGAGACGGTGGCAACCTGGCAGTAGGGGTGGCAACCTGGCAGTAGGGGTGGCAGTAGGGGTGGAAACTCGGTGTGGCTCGGTCTAGTGGCGAGCCCAAAAAACCGGCTCGGCTCGGCTCGGGCTCGGCTCGCGAGCCGGCTCGTTGGCTCGCCGAGCCAGAACATTTTCTCAGAAAATTAAGTATTTATACAATAATTCATATATTTGCAGTGAATAATATTAACTTACTAGTTACTACTAAATAATAGTAGTTGCTCTATATCACACTTGTAGGACATGGAATTGTCTCATCATCATCTTTTTCCTAAAAATATAAGTCATTAATCATACTAAATTCACTGCATGGGCTGGGCCACCGAGCCAATTTGGCTCGCGAGCCGGGCCGGCTCGGTGTTTTTGCGAGCCCGAGCCGAGCCACGAGCCTGTGTAAGCCGAGCCACGAGCTTTTTTTCCAACCCTACCTGGCAGGTGGGGGTGAGGCTCACCTTCGCGCAAGCAGAGGAGCCAGAGGCGCAAGTATCCCCTGCTGCTGCCGCCGCCGCCGCCTTGGTCAAAGCGTCGTAGGCGCGACCGCGCGAGGTGAATGCTGCGAGCCGAGCACGCGAGGCTCCCGTGTCATGCGTTTGCGCGGTGCATTTCTGCTGGTGGGCTTCTATTGAATGAGCATCCCCTAACCTTATCCGCATCGCCAACCAACGATCGAGTCGGCTTCTTGGTTTCCTTCGCCAACCAAGGGCCTATTGGGGGTGTGGGTGCGTTTGGGGGTAAATATAAAATAACTGTAGTTTTTCTCAAGAACTGTTTAGCAAATCGACGGTAGCTTTTCTGGCTTTTTGAGAGGACCGGGAGGAGCTCACAGCCTAGAGCGGCGGGAGGATGGCAACAGCCCGGGAGGAGGAGAATGCCGGCCGCGTGGACGATCGAGCAGGGAGGAGGCGGCCACCGGTTGGCGCGGCTCAGCGGTGATTGGTTAGCGTGGCTCGGCGGCGACTGGGCGGAGGGGGTTGGATCGGGAGGAGGAGGCGAGCGGGCGAAGGGGGCTGGGCGAGACCGGGCGGCGAGCTTGGTGGGGCGAGATCTGGCGGAGGGGGTGAGATTGGGCGGGGTAGGCAAGACTGGGCAGAGGGGGCAATAGCGGGAGGCGACAGTGCGTCGACGACGAGGCTCGGCGAGGCCGGGCGGAGGCAAAGCGAGGTAAGGTCGAGCGGAGGAGAGGCCAACGCGGGCGAAACTCCTCTGGAGGGGTTGCGGTTGTGAGAGAGCTTCTGCGGTGGCTTTGAGGCGAAGTAGGATGACCCCCCACCCCCCCCCCCCAAAAAAAAGACAGGTGCTAAATCTTCTTTGCTTCCTCATCGACGCCCCGCCCTGGCGAGTTCCTTCCTTGTTCCCTGTCCGCGCCTCAACCTGTCATCTACCTTTTCCTGCCTCTGCCTTATTCTTCCATTCCGATGAGCTCCACGCACCTTCACCTCCCCTCCCCAGCGTCAACCCTGCGCCAACCTGATATTCCATCGCCTCCCGCTGCCCACCACTTTTCTCCGATCCTACGGTTGGCAACACACTTGCCGCCACTATCGGGCCACCACCTCCCCTCCTCTCTAAAACCCAAGGCTCCGATAAACACCTCCCTAACACGGTTGAAACGTAACCCAAACACCGTCGCCGAAGAAGGTAAATGAATCCTAAAACTAGCTCCAAATAACTTTATCTTTTGTTTTCTAAGTTTATGAGCTTTCTAAAATTGAAGGACGAGCTTGCTAAAATTGAAAGTCCTTCGTCCATTATTCATCTATTATTTGGTAGATAGCAAAATCCTTTCCGCTATACTTTCTAAAGATTGAACATGCACTATGCTTCTACTTCCGAAAGATTAAACACTCATATGAACAGCACAGACTTGTGGCATGCATAGGATAACGCAACATGAAAAAATTCTAGCGTGCATGGTACTCCAATGTTGGATGAAATCCTTGTACGTCTAAACTTAGCGCGTGCTACGGGTTTTTAGCCATAGGTTTAATTTATTTCCATAACTGTTGTTTATTGTACTTTCTTAGCCCTATATATATCCTATACGTCGTGAACTTAGTTCTTTGCCAAACTTTGTCATACTTGTAACGCTAATTTTTATCGTGGCAAAAGTATAGCAAACCATAATTAATTAAGATTATTTAAGATAAAATTAACTTCAAACCAAACATGCCCTTATCTTAGTATCTTACATACCCATTGACAATCTGATAGACCATAATGAGCAGTGCCATTGCAATGCCATGGTCTGAAAACAGTTCCTCAGTATAAATGCTGACACCGAATCAAACTTGTTAATATCGTACGGGAGGTCATACCGATTTGACTCTTGAAATGATACGTTTCGTACTGGTCTACATCAGCGTACCGTTTCTAATTTAATATAATAATATATATTTATAAGTATACATATATTTAATTAATTGATAACTATAGTACCATTCCCTATCTCTGTACGTATACGCACAATCAAGGTTACAAATCTCATTTTTCAAAAAAAAATTCGGAGGTGCCCAAAATCCGAAATCTCGGCGAGATTTCGGAAATTCAAATCAAGGTGAGATTTCGGAAATTCAAATCAAATCCAGACGGAATCTAAAATTCAAATTTGAAATCTGTTTTTGTTTTCTACCTGGAAATACGAGATTTCGGCCGAAATCACAAAGATTTCGGTCCGGTTTGAACCGACCAAAAAATGATCACAAAAATCTAAAATTTTTTGTGGATGATCTTCAACCTAAATGCAATCATATCCGGTGAAAAAAATACAAATCCGGTAAAAAAATACAAATCTCGGTCGAAATCACCGAGATCTCGGCAAAATTTGAATATGCACTGTAGTTTTTTGAATTTTTTTTAAACAATCGGTATTTTAAATCTGGTAGGATCCGAAATCCGAAATCTCAGCCGGATCCTTCGTACAATTCAACACGCCATGACCATGATGTGTCTAGCCTCGTAAATTCCCCTCAAAACCCGGCGCAAGTTTAAAATTCAAATATCCCTATTCCCACACCGTCTCTTCTCGGCTCCACGCACCCGCTCCATCCTAACCCCTTCAACGCCGACTGACAGGTGGGCCCAGGACCGGATCCACGTCCACGGTATACAGATCGGTAGCATCGAATGGATTTAACTGTGGTAAAAGGGGGGAAATTGAATTTTGTTTTAATTTCGCTCGGCACACTCGAAGCACCTCTCATCGCCATGCCTGTCTCTTATCTGATACTACTGTCTCGAGGTGGAGAAGGGTGGGGGATTAGCGGCAGCTCAAAACACTAGCTGCTCCGGCCGCCGGCGGCGATGGCGGCGGCGTCGTTCCGGTCGGCAACGTGGAGGGACTCCTTCGAGGACGCCGGTTCCGCCACGCGCGGCCGGGCTTCGGCCGCTGCCGTCGCCGGAGGGAGCGGCGGGCTACGGCGGTCCAGGAGTTTGAGTAGGTTCCCGCCACCGTCGCCCTCTCCGGAGGACGCGGCGACGCCCTCCTCGAGGTTCGTGAACAAGGTGAGGGGCGGCGGCGGCGGGGGTGGAGGGGGGTTGCCGGAGGTCAGCCTCGACGACCTCGCGGACGAGTTCTTCCAGGCCAGGGCTGAGTCCGAGGACGACGACGAGGACGTGGTGGCGCGCGGCCGGCTGAGGTTCCCGGCGCCCGCGGAGAGGGGCGGCGGCCGGCGGAGCTCCACCGCGCGGTACGCGAGGGAGACGGAGTCGTCGCGTCAGCGCGGGCGGTCGGTGTCGCGGCCGCCGGCAGAGCGGCGAGGCGGAGCCCCAGCTTTGGCGAATGGCGGTGCTGCCTCGAGGCGGCAGCGGTATGCGTCGGTGGACCGGCGTGCCTCGATGGATCGGCACCAGTGGTGCGATTCAGATGTAAGTGCTAGTAGCATTTCGTACTTTTGGTCAATATATTGTTAATTTATAATGATGTTTAGTTAAGTTTTGTGTAGGAGTTGGTTTGATTAGATTTAATTAGGTGCTTGGGAACAACTGAATGGATGTTAGTCTTACGAGAGGTGCTTCTATGCTCTTCCTCCTAATACAAGTTTTACAAATCTTGAAGCAAACGAAGGGGTAAGTAATCCTCATCTACCCTTCATTCATGCTTTAATATTTGTGCAACTTTAAAAAGGAAGAACATAGAAGCACCTCTCTAGTCTTATTGATATGTTAGGAAATGAACACACAGATATTTCATATTTGGGAAAGGAGGCAAAAATTTTCTTTTCCACCATATCGCAAATTTGCAATGAAAGAAGTTAAAATTAACAACGTGCTATGAAAATCCATTTACATCATTGCTACCTACTGTATAACTGAAATTTACATACCTTGTACTGATTCTTCTTTCACAAAATTCTGCTTATACAAATGATACGATGAGTATGTGTATTATTCATGTTCATAAATGAAACATGGTTTATTTCTATTTTGGAAAAGTCCATATAACACCCTAAACTTTACTCGGCAGTCCATATTTGACCTCCCAAACTTTGCAATTCTGTTCAAATCACATCCTGAGTTCTTGACCCAATTTCACATAGTGGTATTGCATGTGTGGCGTGATAAGTGGACGGTTTTGCCACATGAAATGACATGCTGGGCAAGTTTTGGTGAATAACATGTAGAGCCCACAAGGGTTTCTCCCCCAAATTGAAATAGAGTGGGAGGCAGCTACACGGGTTGATAGTCATGGAAGCATGGCCAGGAGCTCGGCGGGAGAGAAGCCCTAGTGGCCCCACTTATCATTGACCTAACTAGGCCAGTGTGCCATCCTACATGGCAAAACTGCCCATTCATTGTGCCACGTGGGCAATACCACTATACAAAATCGTTTTAGGGTGTTATTTGAACCGGATTGCAAAGTTCGGGGGGTCAAATGTCCGGTTTCGTAGTTCGGGTGCTTGACGGACTTTCGGCCAAAGTTCGGGGTGTTATATGGTCATGGACTTTTTCCTTTCTATTTATTACGGATATTCTGACATTGATATTAGAATAATAATAGAATGTGGAGCTGGGGTAAGGCAACAAACACGAACACAATGCTATTGTATGTGTTAGTTGTATGATGCATATATTGTTTCAATTTGTTGAAAGATGTGTGTTTATCAGTGTGTTCTAGAATGCAGCAACCCTGAGAGAGGAGCTGTCACTTTCTGTGAGAGTGTAGTACAGGAACCTTCTGGGCAAAAACACGAAGTCCCCATTTCAACCACTGTTCTTGCTTTGTGTCCAAATTAGATCACCCCATGAATAAATCTGTCCTCAAAAGACACAATCCATTTGACTGGTTGTCAACTAAAACATTGATCTTTATGACGATCGATAACTTTCATGGTATGCAAATGCCATACCTCTTTGCATTCAACAGATTTTCAGTTGGTCCTATGAAATGGTAAATGCAAGCGCCTTATCACTTGCAAATTGCAATGGTAGCCCACTTTATTTAATTTTCATCAAAATGCTAGACTACCTATTTCCTTATTTTTGCTTTGCAGTGGTAATGCACTTGTCATTCCCATCAATACCTCTCTGTTTATCTATTCGCCTTGAACATCCTGGCATACTTATTTGAGCTTTGTTATGTACCTTGTGCTGCTGTACTTCATTGCTACCTGTATGTGTAATATTGCTTCTTTTTTAAATCTTCTTTTTTATGTTTCTGAGTGCAGAATGATATGGGCGTTTCTCATAGATATGGATCTGGGGGAATGAATTCCAAATCTAACACTGGGAATGGTCTGCAGAATTCATTCCGTAAGTCAGCTAAAGTAAATCAAACTTTGATGAGGTCTACAAGTCAAAAGGATTTCTTGTATTCACGAGACAGCGGCTCGGTGAGTACGCCATATATAATCTTTTCTATGCTGTTAGAAAATATTGATGACTGAAAAAATGTTGATATATAATGATACAAATAAATGGGAAAAGCTATCAAAATGGTTTTCTTTAAAAAGTTGCAATATAGTTGGGTGCACAATTAAGTTGTATTACATGCAATTCATGGCTCATAATATAACTAGTTTGTACCAGCCAAAAGATGGTACATCGTAACTTTTGGCTCTGCCATGTATAGTTGTGTGGGCTCAATTTTTTATTGGTTCTGTTGAATTAATTAGTGCACTTGTTTTGCAGAGCCATTCTTCACTCACTGATGATGAATCTAGGGACGCTCACTATTTTCATAGCAGGAATCAGAAGGGAATTCGGGCAGTTTACGCCCTTGAGAAGGTTGATTTCACAACATTCTTCCAACTTTCCAGAACTAGATTTTGAAAAGAGCTAGATTTTTTTGTTTCAAAAGAAAAGAGCTAGAATTCACCTTGTATCCTTTTTATATTGTTATTTGATAGGAGCATCTGATCGGTGACAAGGATGGAAATGTACTGTATGACGTGATGCGTAAAGAAGTCAGGCAAGCTGTTGAAGAAATCAAGACTCAGCTTGAAAAGGTACCTTTTGACATAGCGAAGTCTTCATAGAATCTTTTCATTGTCTCTTCGCCTTACATTGTTTTGGTTGGCCTGCAACAATTTTTTCTAGCTGCTTATGGTTACAAATCTTTAATTGTTATTACAATAAAAATGATGATTCTGACAATGGCTCCCTCAATCTAACCTTGTTCGCAAAGTTTTAATCTAATATTAACGTACAGTGTTGCTTCATAGTTACACCATCTTGATCCCTCATCAGTCAACATATATTGGAGCAAAGAGGGCTAAGCTAATGATGCTACTTCCCAATCTAGACGTTCCAGAAGAGTTAATTGTTGAATTATTATGTCTTTTGTTTTCCGCTGATCTGTCAAAATCATCAGTACATCTGTGGTGTGTGGTTATGAACAAAATGGCCTATGTTTGATATATACAAACCAGTATGATCCTGATTCCTAAAGTCTATATCATACAACAAGTCAACAACACTGGTTGTGTGTTTCTTAGTACACGTACAAGCAGGTTGAGCGGTAATTGATGACATCATGACTCATTGATTCCCCGAAAGCATTTCTTTAAGATGTACTTTTTGACTAATCTTTTGGTCTGTTCAAGAACTAGGATCCAACAAGGTTTATTATTGAACCAGAATCATATATAATGTTTTGTTGACACTGGAGGGCTTGATCATCAGCTCATATGCTTCTTGTGGTGATGGCCAGAAGATATTATTATGAATGATATGGTTCAGTAACTCTGATAATCTTGTCTTCAATTGTACATTGTCCAGGCTGTGACAAAATCTGAACCTTCAGAAAAAGCAACAAGCACTGATGCAAAACCAACCCAAGTTATTACTGAGCTCCGCAGGAGCTACACTAGCAAATTGGAAGAGGTACCATTTGATGGAAAAGAACTGTTTTTCTTGTTGTGTATTGAAGCAGATTTTTTTATTTAATATGCGTTATTGATTTTTTAAATATGTCTCAGTCAGAGAAGCGGAAGCAGGAATTATTAGCTCAATTGGCTGCTGAAGAACAACGCGGTCATGAACTCACAAAAATAGTTAGAGAATTGCTGCCTACTACTATGAAGAATGCGAATCCAGAAAGGCAGCCATGCCATAGAAGAGTAAGTTTGGTTGGTTGTGTTTCAAATACTTCCTGTCGTTATTGAGAATTTACAAAACCATTCTTTCGTGCATATATACTTCAGAGGAGCAATGATAGAGCCAGGATGTCAAAACGTCTTACTGAAGAGGCTGAACAATACTTTGAAGATTTCCTGTCAAATGTTGAAGATACTGATTTTTCTTCTTTTGATGGCGAAAGAAGTGATACAAGTTCAACCAGAAGAGATGTGTTACTTCATGGTATGATAGAAACTCCAATAGCCCTTCCAAAAGTGACTTCACCTGTCGAGTCAGATGGTGTTGCCCTTCCCTGGCTGCAATGGGAAACTAGCAATGACCTTCAAACCTCCCCATGCAAAACCAAGACACAGGTAACAGTGGCCTGATTTATTTTCTGCAAATGTTGTTAATCAGTTCCCAGCCCTCATCACATGAATTTGGCACCACATGCTATGTTGTTCCAGTTATGCTTATTTGTTTATCTTTGTTAGTGTACCGCGGAAAATGTTTGGCTATAGCATTTTAGATCAGATTATCTCTGTTTGTATGCTATAACATAGCATCTCTGTTTAAGTGCCTGACGAATTATCATTTCAGGGAGCAATTACTGCATGCAGCACCAGCAATCACACCATGAGCAGCCCTGGGAGTTGGAGCCCTGGAGATCATGATAGCTTGGCCGTTTCTGAAGATAAATTACTAAGCCGGTTCGACGGGGTTGGGATTCGCCAAGGCAGCTGTAACACTCGAAGCTCGTCATTTCATATTGATGACTATCTGCAGTTGCGGAGGAGCGAAGATCTCCTCTTTGAGCGATGGAGGCAGAAGCAAAGAATTAACGATGGTGGCCTAATCCTATGTAGTAGATCAATAATAATGTAGATTATGGCCCATTATTTCACTGCTTGGTGCCAGCGGGAATATGTAGTGTGCCCAGTTATGTAGTTGATTGGGTTGAGCTAGGCCAATAAGTGTGCAGATTTACAATTAGTTGCCATAAATATTTCATGGTGATTGGCCCTGTATAGATGTTCAAATTTTTTCCTAGTTGAGTTGATGATTTTACCAAATCGGATACATTTGATACTTCTTCATGATTAACAGCATTTTTCTTTACCATACCAAAATATTTATGTCCCTGCAATGCCAAATTCCAGTGTTACGTTCGGCCCATTTGAAACAAATTAAATTGATCTTGCTGAGACCTGAAATTGGAATTTATTTTTATTTAATATTTATTTTAATTTTTTTTTCGAAAATAATCATCGGATTTTTATTTTATTTTGCTAAAATAGGCACTTGTCGCCCGAATATGGGGCGACAGGTCTTGGATGCAAAAAATGTTGATAAATACACTCCTTCATGTATCTATTTTCGCAATTGCGTTTTTTGCATACAGGTCTATATCGCTTTAATATGGGGCGATCGCCCTATATTCAGGTGACGGGATCTATTTTCGTAATATTTTTTCTGTTGATTATTTTTGAAAAAAAAATTAAAACAAATATTAAATAAAAATAAACTCCCTGAAATTGCATCGCACATGGTCAATGGTTGTAAACCTTTGAGTTAGTATTAAATATTAATGTAGTTTTTCGTGCCTTGGCTATCTTGAGCTAAGGCCTAAGGGCTAAGGGCATTGTTTGATTTGAGAAACAACGTTCTTTTAGAATTTTTTTTAAGGTGCACCAACTTTTATACGGAGAGAGAGATGTTTCTATGCTTTTTATTTTGAAAATTGTATGAATATTAAAGTATGAATGAAAGGTAGATAGTGATTACTTATCTTTTCCCTTTCGGTTACTGCTAAATTTATGCAACTTATATTAAGAATGAAAGCATATGGACCATCCATCTAATTTCAAGGAATGGTTCATGTCAAGAGCAGTGCTTTTATGCTTTTCCTCCTAATACAAGTTGCACAAAGCTTAAAACAAGCGAAGGGGTAAGTAATCACCATCTACCTTTCATTCATGTTTTAATAATTGTGCACCTTTTAAAAAGAAGAGCAGAGAGCGTAGAAGCACCTCTCTCATGTCAAATATGGTGACCTACTTCAAACTCATTATAGAATGGTTTTTTAAGGCAATCAGGTCCATAAAAAGATCTTAAACGACTGTGGATTCATTTACCAAAAGTTGTGTAGATGTTCCATATTATAGAAAAAGGTGCTTTTATACTGTATTTTGTTAAGTTACACAAATATTAAAACATGAATGAATAGTAAATGATGATTACTTATCTTTTCGCTTGCTTTAAAATTTGTACAACTTGTATTAGAAAGAAAATCATAGAAATACTGCTCACTCACAAAAGAATGATTCATTGTACACCAAACACTAAGCTGAATCCCATCTAAATCCAATTTCATCGTCCTCGAAATCCCCCAAACCCAATACACCCTTCCAATGAAGGTGCTAGATATAGCGACGAAGTGGACGTGCCATTGGTGGGAAGGACGACAAAGTGGGCAAAGGCATCAAAGTGAGAAGGAATTATGGAGGGGACATCAGCTCCCACTACTATAAAATCGGGCATCACAACCGGCCTATTAGAAACGGTTTGATGCGAACCAGTTGTAATGCTCGCACCAAAAGCGGTTCGTGGCAACAGGCCGGAGGGGATCTCTAGAAGCGGTTCGTGGCACGAACCCCTTCTAAAGCCCCACCTTTAGAAGGGGTTCGTGTCACGAACCCCTTTTAAAGATCTTTACAAGCAGTTCGTGTCCCCAACTGTTTCTAAAGCTTTAGAAGGGGTTCGTGTCACGAACCGCTTCTAAAGACCCCCTTCAGAAGGGGTTCGTGTCACGACCCGCTTGTAGAAGCCCAGCTTTAGAAATAATAAAAGGAATGCGTGCCCTACTCTATCAGAGAGCACGCGTGGGTGTGTTGGCTAGATGGATGAGGCGAGTCATGAGGATGGAATGCTGGTCGTGGGTTCGAATCCCGTTCCCACGATATTATTACTGCCTTTTACCGCTTAGTGTCGCACCACCACAAGCGGTTCCTAGAACCGCTTATGATACCCTTCGAGGTATCACAACTGGTTGCTTAGAAGCGGTTTTACAACCGCTTCTAGAAGTGGTTCCAAACCGCTTCTAGAAGTTGGTTCTGTAGTAGTGTCCGTTGTTCTGCGACAGTATACTACAAAAAAATAATCACATTTTTTTATCTAACCGGTTGGCATACCAAGTGGCCTACAACCAGGGTTCGCAATTTCGAACGAAAATCGAGAATTTCGAACGGTTTTTGAGATTTCGAGTCCTACCAGAATATAAAACCGACCGATAAACCGAGCAAATTCAAATTCAAAAAATTTCAAAAATTTAACCAAAACTCTCTAAAATATGTATTAATAGTTTTGTAACATCTAGGATGAAAATTGGTTGAAAAATTGAAAATTTTAGATGTTTTTGCGCCATAACCGATTTTACAACATTGAAAAATAAAAAAAACATACTGAAATCTGGAATTTTATACCATATTGTACAAACAGTGAGAAACAATTAGTCCATAGACATGTCAAAGTTAGCATGAATATAAGACGAAGTTGCTAGCTACTCGAGGATTAGTGCTCATGTCCACAAAGTGCAACAATAGAAGAATGACAAAGCTATGCCAATTGTGAACATTCATTTTTGGTGAGAAATATTGATTTGAAATGTAATATGCCATGGTATTGAAATGTGGATTTGTTTAATTGAGTTGTGAACGGTGTTGAAATGAAATGTTATTATTGTTGCAACTTGAGATTGTCTAAAATATAGCAAAGGTCATGCCAAAATTTTTTATATTCTTCCATATTGTGCTATTATAATCTTCCACAATTTTTATATTTTTTTACAATTTTTTCTGGCATTTTTCTTCATTTTTCATTCGGTCCACAATTTTCCATCCAACCAGTTGAATTTCGAGAATATCAACCGAATTTTGAGAATTTTTAAATTTTTTCAAGTTGATTTTGACCGACCGTTTGACTTTCAAACCATTCGGTTTTCGCCGAATTTCGACCGGTTTTCGTGAAATTTCGCTACCGACGGGAGAGCGAAATTCTAGTGCAAAACAAAATTGTGAACCCTGGGCCGCACCCCACTGCTCAGGCTTTCGTTGGCAGCCTCGGCCGTCACCGCCGCTCCAAGTGCCAAAACTAATTCCTCTCTCTCTCTCTCTCTCTCTCTCAGATAAAAAATGCCAACACTAATGTGCCAACAGATTTGATTGATTTAAACCCGACACGAGAACGACCAGTGGCGGAGCCAGAAAGTTTGAAAGAGAGGGGCTTGGCAACAGAAACTACTATCAATTGTAGCTGATGTGCAAAACAATGCACATAGTGAGCATGCGGGTTCTCATTTGAAATTAGTGCTTTTAAACCATTAAATTGACCTCGCATGTTCAATGCATCATCATAGCCTTGTCCTCTGAGTTTAGATAGAGACAAACCAAAGCGAGCAAATAATAAGTTCAAAGCTGTTTTCAGTAAAGCAGAATATGTATCCGTAACATGCTCAACAGCAATAAATCTTTCAATTACTTGACCTACCTGTCTACGCGAGTACGCGGTATGGCCGTATGCGTATGGGCCATAGGCTTCGATGAATATCCTGACTCCTGGCGTATGTGCTCGCGGGGGTCTTTACACTGGGCTGTCGCGTGGGCTCCAGCCCCACCAAGGCCTCCGCCTATGAGAACGACTTATCTTCTGAGGTCATGACTGATCCTGATCTAAATTTACCAAGGAATCCTTAAAAGGACTTGGGCTGAGATGTTTAGGACCCATTTAGACGGTTTGATTTTTGCAAGAATCAGAAAGCATTCTCTGCGTTTCAACGAGTCCTCGTATTTTGGTGTCGGACTAGGCCAATTGGTGTAAGATCGATACCACGTGCAGTTACCATGCATTGGTACATTATGAGGCTGTTTGGTTGCCTGTATACACAGAGATTTGCATCTACAGATGCAGAATCTTGTTTTTTTCTCGTGTTTGGTTGCGTGCATCTAGTTTTGAGCCTGGCTCTCTGGATGCAAGATTCTCCATGCAGCTTGGCTCTGAAGATACGTAGAAAATGGACGTATCTCTGGATGCAACCTCATGTTCTGCGCAAGGGGCCATTGTTAGCCACAATAGCAAACCATGCATGCGGTGCCACATGGATATGTAAGTTTCCTTTTTTTTCTTCTCTTTTTTGTTTATATATTTTGATTAGCATCTCCGATTACCGAACCAATTTCAAAAATGGGTTCCTGACATTTTTTTTGAATAAAACTAGACCACACTTGCTATATAAATTTCAAAATATTTAAATTACAAAATACATGCCTACTATACACTCAATCAAACACCGTCTCTGCATCTGTGCATCCCGTATCCCATCAGCCTGGCTAAGTTGAAAGAGCCAGGCTCACGAGAAAAGACAACCAAACAGCCCATATATAATCGAATCGATCTTTGTTAGTTTCATCTTCCATCAACCGATGCAACTCTGCTCTGCTCTATTTCACGGACCAAGCAGGAAGAATGAAGTAATGGATAGTTATCTCAGGCGGCGGTATTCCTCGTTGAGCTTTTGCATGATGTAGTCAACGACGAGGTCGGGCCAGGAGGCGTAGTCGAAGTAGCGGAAAGAGAGCATCTCCTTTCAGGGGAGCTTGGACTCGAACCGCCCCATGAAGCTGCTCGCGTAGCCGCGCAGTCCCCCTCAGTCACCTCCTCCTCTTCCGCGGCCCCCTTAGTCACCTCCTCTTCCGTAGCATCCTCGGGTCACCTCCTCCTCAAGACCTCAATCATGCTGATCCGGATCCGACGGGCCCCTGATCCGGATCCGACGGGTCAAGGGCAGCGGCAGAGGAGGAAGCGGAGTCGACGGATTCAGAGCCTTGGAGATGATAAGTGGGGCGGGAGGGAGGCGTCGGGTGGAGCGGTGGTGCAAGAGGCGAGGGGGCGTTGGGGAGAGGAGGATGAGGAAATGAGCTGGGGATGGGGGTGGAGGCGAGCTTGGGGAGGAAGGCGTGTGGAGGCGAGAGAGCGAGATTCATTGTGATGGAGGAGGCCATGGAGGCAGTAGCGGAGGACGGGAAAAAATTCTGATATGGCGAAATTAATATTTTTATGTACCTTTATTATCCGTTATTGTTCCTTGGACGTGTGCATCTCCTATCCTAATCTTAACATCAATTTTAAGGTAAGGTAATAGGATATCATCCTATTCTCATTTCGATAGTAGGTGTATTATAGTGGCGGAGGACGGAGTAAAATTATGATGCGGCAAAATCGATAGGATGGAATATTAAACAATATCGTAATGCCAAAAAAATTCATACAGAGTATATAAGGAGCAAAGTATTCGAGTTCAATCTACTGGATATCTTGCTAAAATAATTTTTCAAATCCACACATGAAATCATCAGGGTAAATATTTCATAAATATTTTGTGTTACTGACAGAACATGTGCTAAAAGTACTAAGGATCCACGTGGCAGAGCAGGTATGGCAGGTGCCATACCCAGCCATACCTGCTCCTCCGCCCCTGCATGGAGGAGAGGAGAAGGGGATAACTGGATAAGGAAGTTTGGTGAGGGGAGCGACCGGTATTTTTGTTCGGTTGGGTTTGGGGGAGGTGCAATGCTTCGGTTCTTCGGTTAGATCGATTTTCAAAATTACAAAACCAAACCGAAAACCAAACATTGCTGAAATAAACCGAATTATAAACCAAAAAAACTGATTTTTTTTTTTTTAGTTAATTCAGTTCGGTTCAGTTTTTTTGGTTCCGATTAAAAATTGCCCACCCCTGACAGCCACTCCCCAAAAGTGTAAATCCGTCCCTTTTGGTCCGACCGGGGCAGGAGCGCATAGCCCGATCGACATGCATCTCGTGAAAAATAGTCACACTCACGCTCATGCTACGTCACCACGGGAGAACATGGCTTCCCCTAGAGCCCAATGGTTGAGTTGAGGTTCTAACTACGGTAAAGATCGAGCTTATTCACTAGCTTATTAGGCAACAAGACACAGGTTTTCATTGTGACCGATGATGACCGGATTATTGGAGTTTTACTACTCATCGCCGGTGAAACCGGGCATGTCATCCACCCTGTACGGGAGTACGTAGCTCCGGCCCTGCCCAAAACTTCACATACTTACGTACCTCAAAAGGCTTTATTACACTAGTCAAATTCAGATACGCCGACTCCACAGAATGCAGAAGACCTACGTTCTGAACCAACGTCTGAAACTCTAACCCGAACGTGTGGCACATCTCCTACACGAGCAGCAGTAACCGATATATATATATATATATATATATATATCGAATAAAAAGGGAGCACAGGACAGGACAATGGAGCGACCTCGCCAGTCGCCATCTCCTCCTAGTTAATCAGCAACGCTTCCCGTTGTTCCGTGACGGCCAGCAGTAGTACAGACCGACGCCCCTGCCGTTCGCCTCTTGCAGCGGCCGAGCATTCATCCTAGCACCCTGCACGCACAGCAGTAGCAAGCGACGGAATCCAATCAAGCATTTCCAGTCAGTATAAGTACAGCTCTCGTCTATGATCACACAACGACACTGCGCCGAAGAGGAAGGAAGGCGCCCAGTTCATTACATCATGGACAGCTCAGCTCCTCGCAGCAGCTCCACCTGCCGCCGCGAAACGTGCCGCACCTGCAAGCATGCATGCGCCGTACGCTCACATATACACATTGCCGTACGTGTCGAACAAATAAACACTAACCCTTTTTTTAGATCAAAAGAACGTCAGGAGATGCCCAGTTCCATCTACGGAAACCAGAACAGTAACCCTTTTTTAAAAATACGTCGCTCTTGTGATACAAGTCGTACAAATCTTGAAAGGATAAGTAAGTATCACCGTCTTCTCTTTTATTTATGTTTTAATATTTATGCGGTTTTTAAACAGTAATGTATAGAAGCACTTTCCACTGTTCTCTTCCTAGAAAAGGACAAGGGAAAATCTGCGCGATACCTTCTCCGCCACCGTCCATGTGACGCCCTCGGTGCACGGCGGCGTCGTGAACGAACCGGTGTACCTGTCCTGTAATACGCGCTGCTTCCTCTGATCGCTCTCCTGGGATCTACTGCTTCTCCGATCTCCTCTTCAAAGTCTTTCCTCTTGGCAATCCTCTTGATGTACTGCTCAAGCTATATATATGTGTATAGCAGACGCAAGCCCAAGTATGATTAGATCGATCAAGGCGTTTTAACTAGTGTGTGCTTTTCTCTCTCTTTCTTTAGCATTAATTGGCTGAGCGATACTATGTACGAGCAAATTAACCATGTGTAGAGTGTTGTCGTCGCGTCTCCCTATCTTGTAAAGCTGCGCAACGACGGCGAACTTGCCGTTCTTCTCACTCCGGTGGAGCATGTGCAGCTCCAGATCGTATCTGCGCCCGTGCAGATCTCGGTTAATTAATCTGGTCTGTCGATGCAAGCAGTCATTTGATTCAGATCAGACGAGCTGGCGGTCGATCGATCTCACCTGCGACCGTTGATGGCGTGCTCACTGGGCGAGTGCCAGTGCATCTGCTTCAGCCTGTACGCGACGCCGTCGATCAACATACCACCGGCGTCGCCGTCGAATCTCACCTATACACAGACAATTAATTCTGACGTACGTGAGTGTATATATATATATATACATACGGTAATGCAAATTCCGATGCATGCGTACCATGATGTCGTGGCCGCGGTTGATCAGGGAGGCGGGCGCGGGGCGGTAGGAGCGGCGCAGGCGGCCGGGGCGGTGACCGCTGAGCTCGGCGGCGGCGTCGGAGAGGCGGATGGGAGACTGCCGGCGGCCACAGGAGCAGGCGGCCCAGTCTCTCCTGATGAGGCCCCACCGCTCCGGCCCGTTCTCCTCGCCCCTCCGGTAACTGAACCCCCCCTCGTCGTCTCAATTGCGTGGATCAAACAACGAATCAACACCAGCACGAAATTAACGTACGTACTACAGATCGCAAGAGGTGCGCGAACAATCGGGAATTAACCTGCGGTTAATCAACCAACTCTTCGAGTATATATGTATTCAGAAAAACTAAAAAACGACCTCTGAAACTCATGAAACTTATGATTTTTTGCACTGAAACTCATGAAACTTAGCACTAAAAACTAATAAAACATGAAACTGATGAAACTAAACACTGAAACTCATGAAACCAGCACTGAAACTGATAAGTTTCATAAGTTTCATGGTTATATCGTTGCAACCGTATACCGTTGCCTAGTCACTCTCATATGTATTTTATTACCGGTACGTACGTGTGCGTTTACCTACCGGTTTCTTGCTGTGCCCTTGCATGGTGGACCGCGCAGAGGGGGAGCAGCAGGATCGACAGGGAGACGACGAAGACGGCGACCTTGTTGCTGCTCGAAGCCGTACGCATGTCGTCGTCGATCGATGATCGGTGGTGGTTCTCTGGAGTTTACAGCTTGTATATATGAGCAAGCAGGCGCACTTGTGAAGGGTACATACAAGCTAGGGTAGTAGAAAACGGCAGTGTGATTTAACTTACCCATGGGTGATGCGTTAGCGTTAATTACCATGCACAACAACCAAACCGGCTTAATTTGGTCTTAGAAAGAACAGATAAAAATCGAACCGATCGTCACGCATAACACGAACCGCCTGGATATGCGGCGTGGAAGGAGGATGAATCCTGCCGCCTTAATTTGCATGCTGCGCGGGGATGGCGATTTGCGTGAACACAGCTTACTGAATTTATGTAAAAGAAGTTTGGTTTTTTTATATGGTACTAATTGAATGTTCTTGTTTTGCTACGGATAAAAAAAATTATATTATTTTTAGCATGTTGAGTTGGTATCATCGGAATCGGCCTGTCTAGCATATACCCTTAGCATTGTCTCCCCACCCCATTTCATCGCGCGCTTCTGTGTGGCCGGAACTGTTTCACTATTTTTTTTAATGTTTTTTTAGAGAATTTTAAGAAAATAGAAATTGTTTGTTGTTATATTGTTTTTCTGTCAGAGAATATTTAGAGAGATAGAGTTTGTTTGTTAGTATATTATTTTTTCCCTGTTTTTGTTAGTAATTTTTTAGGGAGATGGAAAAAGAGATAGAGCAGGAGAGACGGTTGAACCAATATCACTAGCTTCTTGAAATAACCCTGATAATTAACTATATATCAGAGTTAATAAATTAAATTTAATACAACAAGCTTATTTAAACTAATCAATGAAGTTGAACTATATAATTAAATTATTACAGATTGAATAGAATGGCATGAATTGCGAAATTCAATAATTTATTATATTTTAGACCACAATTTTTATAAATAATTAATTGCAAATGAGATTATTAAAATAAAATTAATCAGCAAATAATTAATATTACAACTTAATTATTACAAATTGAGTGCTATGGATTAAATTATAACACGCAAATAATTAATTGCAATTTTGATCGTAAATTATATAAATGAATAATTACATTCCAAAAATAAAAATTTCAAAGTTTTAAAATATGAAACCCCGGTGATCTTTCAATCTGCTGTTGTTAACCATGTATGACAGTAAAATTGTATTATTAGAGAAATGCAATAAATTAATATGGCAAGAAAATTAAAAAAAAAAAGAATTGCCGTCAAACCCGTATGATTTGGTATCGTGCACTGATATACCAGATTCGTTTGATGCCGAATCGGCACCTCTCAAGAAAACCTATAATTATCTGTAGACGCGCGTATATCAAAAATATCGCACGGTAGAAAGGTAATTCCCCAACAGTAAAAAGGTAAAACCTTCACAATAAAATAGGATAGGTATGAGCTATACTATAATTAAGGATATCTTTCAACCGAAGCCATCCTTTAGCCATCATCCTTAGGCCATATGGCAATGGTTGCCCCAAGAATATAAGCATAGCACTGTCCATTCACAAGACCATAAGTTAAAGGCCCCGTTCGTTTCAGCTTCTGGACAGCTTCTGCTTTAAAAAAAAAACTGATTATTTGCCGAACGGGAGGATTCTGGACGCTTCTCTGTGAATCAGAAGCTGGTTTCTATATAGACTCAGAAGCTGTCTGAAACCTGATTCTCACTAATTCTTGTTGATTCTCACCGGCTTGACCCGATTCTCCCATAATCAGAAGCAGCTTTTTCTATAATCCAGAATCCATAATCTAGAAGCTGAAACGAACTGGGCCAAAATCTCCCACGCAAGCTTCAAGGGCACATCCTTCATTACAAGCAAAACCTCCATGAGCAAGCTCCCTAGAGATAAAAACTCCCAAGCAAGCCATTCCAAGAAATAACCACACAAGTTTAGACTTCCAACCAAGACAACTAAGAGCAAGGAGTAAGAGAACCATCAAGCCCCACAAGAACAACCTGGAGCCAACCGCAAGCATCAAGGGGCCAGAAGTCCAGGGGAGCCAAAGAAGCACCAAGAGGAGCAAGGCAGCCCTGCATCTCCATCACTAGCTTCATTTTCACACCACAACTAGCATCTCATTTCATTCACCGCATCCCAGGCAATTCCACACTCATAGCCATAGCAATAACAGTAGCCTCAAACTCAGGTTTAGCAATAGCAAAAAATCAAAATAGAGACTAAAATCGATAGCTAGAACAGTGGTCTCAGCTAGTGGATGTAAATCAGCAGCATCGTATGTGCCAGTGGTTCTGTCACACTCCCCAACGTGCGACAAAACCATCAGTGTCGCCACGACACTGCTAATTGCTGTCCGACTATTTAAAATCATCACAGACCATGGTATGCAAATCATCAGTGTAGTAAATCAATTTGTGAATCAAACTTCTATCCTCAGTGAATCACCCATATAGAAAAACAATTATAGTAGAGAAATTAAGTAATTAAGGAGAGGGGTGAAATTGGCAGCGAAGAATGGGGCAATCCCAGGAGGCGATCGAGCAGCAGGCCAGGGTGGAGGGCCTAAGCGACGGTGGAGACTAGTGGCGTGGAGACCAGGGCCGGCCCGAGTAGGCGAGAAGGGGAGGCTTGGAGAGGGGAATTGCAGTCGTTAGGAGAGGAGGCGACGTGGTGAGGCGCGGTAGGGGTCAAGCTCAGGGCGAGGATGAGCTCAACGGTTTCAAAACTAGAAAGTTTTGACTCAAAGTTTTCAAATTAAAAAGTTTCAAATTAGAAAGTTTTGACTCAAAATTTTCAAATTGAAAAGTTTCAGCACAACAAGGTTTTAATACAAAAAAAATTAAATCAGAAAAGTTTAACTTAGAAAGTTTCAAATAAAAAAGTTTCAACTCGAAAGATCGGGCCGAGTCGGCTGTGACTTATAGAAGAAGCTTGCAATTTAAATCTGGATTATAGAAGAAGCTGCTTCTGATTATAGAAGAATCGGACCGAGTCGACTGCGATTTCTACGTTTTAAACTGGGCCGACGAGAATCAACAAGAATCAGTGAGAATCAGATTCCAGCCGGATTCTAATTTTATGTAGAGGACAACTTCTGATTCTCAGAGAAGCTGTCCATAATCCTTATATTCGGCAAATAATCCACTAAAACGAATGAGGCCTACGAGTCTCACTACTTTAAAAGAAAGATCTATTGATATTTATGGGCTGCTTGGTTTGATCACAAATTTGCTAAACTAAATCTTATCCAAAATTAATAAGCCAAAATTTGGTCACCAAATTGATTGCCAATATTTTTGCTAAAGATTGACAAAAAATAAACTAGAGAGTTAATGGAGAAGTTAATATTACTAAAGTTTGGTTGCAAATCAAATGCTTGCCAAATTTGATCAACACTACCAGAATTTGGTAAGACACATATTAGTAACCATTGAAAGCAAACCAAACAGCCCCTAGTCTTTACTATTTTAAAAGAAGATTCGTTAGTTTATTTCTTTCTCTCTTTTTTTCTCATCTCACATGAGAATTACGTGCCGACACATGATATTTTCAAAAAAATCTCAAAAAAGAAAAATAATCTATCTCTTTTCTCTACCCTCCTTTTATAAGAATTACAGGCTGATAGGCGAGTATTCTTAAAAAATCTATAAAAAGACATAAAAAGCAATATATCAACAAATAAATACAACATCTCTAAAATTTCTGTACCAATGAGTGTCGATAGATGGATCCAAATATCTATCGCAATCTGCAGGCCGGGCCCAGCTAAGCGAGCGGCCTGCCAGCCCATGCCCAGAACGATCCATCTGTTTATGCACGTCGTGGGACCCACCTGTCAGCCGCACAGCGCGTGCACGCAGCTTAGAGATCGGCCAGGCAGAGCGAGCGCGTCTTACGCGTCGCCGCCGGTTGCCAAATGCGACCGGACGGTTGCGGTCCGCGGCGCGGCGGACGACGGCGACGGCATTGGTACGGACAGTTCTTTTAGGCCAATCGTTAGGATTTTCAATACTTCATCCATGCCACGCTCGTCTAATTGTTTGGTATTTGTTGAATTCTTTTCTGATCAATCCAAGAACCGATTCTTTCCGTAGCTTTCACTTCGAACACAGAAGAATTCTTTCCCCACTGTCCATGGATAGCAATTAAGATAGCTGGTTCCGTGTATGTGAATTCAGTAGCATTTAAACCCCTAATCGTTTACAACACTAAACACCCACTGCTTACCTGGATTAATCTTTGGTTCTTTCTCCAACGACTACCCTGGCTTGTACTGAGCAAAGCCTGCGGAATCTTGTGCAGAAACTGTTCCTCCACGCCGTTCTGTCTCCTTGTGCACGATCCTATTCTGAAAATAGTATGTTGCTATGATCAAGCCTGCATTTTGGATGGAGTCATGGGGGATAAATGACAAGCGGAAGAAATAAAAGGTCGGTGTGTGACACCTTTCTTCTATTTGGTTTTGGCATAATTTTGGTTTCTGTCGACTGCAGTCAAAAGAGATCTTGGACCGAGTACTTCGGGAATATGGTCCAGGCAGAATTGAACTTGGTTGTTCCTTGGTGGTTGCATCGAAGGATTATTTGACATCCAATAGATGGTAAGTTCATAGTCTGTTCAGACTTTCTTCGTTTAGCTCGGCATCAGGCATCTATACCTGTGGCTGCTGGAGATGACTTTGTTTGTATTTGTGTCTGTGTAGTCAAAGGGGACCATGAACTTATTATGGTCAAAGCAACCTTGCTTTAATTGCCTTGCACACTTTCTTTTGGAAAAAAGGTTCCCAGTATCCTAGATGTAGTCCTTTTTGTGAAAATGATAGTGGCTGGGGCATGAACCTGAAAATGGACTGTGCCATGAGCGCATGAAAATCCCATGTTCATAGGCTTTTTGTTGGTAGAAGTATTGTGTTGGACGAAGAACATGTACAGGATGGTAACCCACCGTCAGCCATCGTTTGGATATGTCAATCAAACTGTCGAATTAATACATGACTAGTTATATGCCCGTGCGTTGTTACGAAAAACAAAATTGATAACGAAAAATAAAGATTAAAAAATAAAAAAAATACTATTTCATAAGATCAAACATCTATCTTTAACGCTTTGTTTCTTGCAAAAGCTGGCTAATTAAAGCAACGCTTCGTTTCTTGCGTAGGGCAATTAAGCAGGGCAATTAAGTAGGGCAATTAAGCAGGGCAATTAATGTGACGTGGGAAGCAATTAAGCAGGGCAATTAAGTAAGACAATTAAGCAGGGCAATTAATATGACGTGGGAAGAAACTCTCACTTTATATAGTAGAGATATAGAACTGTGTGATGTTACACGAGTAGGGAATAATAATTGGATGGTACATGTGAACAATCAGGTGGTATTTGTTAGAACATGTAGTTGCATGTCCCTGAGTAATCAGATTTGCGCCTTCTAGGTGTTCACTCAAACGACAAGTCTGATATTAGTGATGTATAAATGCTACACTAGTTACTCAAATTATGTGACCATGTCAAATATTCGCTTGATCTTAGTGATGTAAATGCTACCATAGGAGAAGGGAATAGCGTGCTGCTGCTGCTGTCGTAAATTCAAAGAAATCAATGATTAAAGAACTGAATGTGTCAATAGAAGTTTTGTAGCTGTTGGGCAGGGGAATTAACTCTTGAGTTGAATCAATTAGCAACTCTGGAAGGCCTGCAAAGCCATTTTCTTAAAAAGGTATATGTATCTACAGTCATGCAATAGTTGCTTAAAGCTTCTGTTTGATTGTAAAGTAGACGTATTTTATCGTGTAAAGTTGGCTAGTGGGTTAGTGGATGAATTGGATGAATCTTATTGCACTCTTACCGTCTTACCCTGCAAAGATATATTCCTGTAACACCATGTAGAAACTGACATCTTCAAGCAAATGATAGGATCAATAGTACTGACAGAAGGAAAAAAACACACAAACAAGATTAAGATGTCTCGGTGTTAGGCAAGTTAACATTTATATGATCTGTTCAAATTGAATTTTCTTGATCTATTTGCTGAACATATTTGTCGGCTTGTCCCTGTTATTGTTATGACCTACACCTCTACTAAACCAGGGAACAATTATAGCAAAGAAAGTATTGGAGATTAGTTATCAGGAACAAAGTAAGACAAAAGGGAATTTCCTCTAATGATTCTTTGCTTGTTTTAATATCCACAGCTGTTCAGTTGAAACCACATTTTCATGAGATATCCAGCAATAGCAGAAATCACAAGTAGCACTTATGCTTCCTTACCTACTGTGCCACGATCTCCTGCTACCTTTTCCTTTATGGTGCTTTTCTTTATGTGTTCATTTTAAATGTTTCTTAATGGCAAGTGTTAACTTAATTATATGCTACATTGTAAACTTAATTATCAAGTGGTTGTTTCCTTTACATTGCTAGTGATTATGAAAGCTTGCAAACGTGAGGTATCGTCCATGCACAGAATCCACAAATTAGTAATGGGGATTGCTTTTGGTCCAGGACCCCATCATCTCCTCCTGGCATCTGTAACTTTCATGAAAAATTTATTCTTATCATAATATGCGTGTTATTCTACTAGTCAGTTCAGATTGTTTCCAGTTTCCTCGACCATCAAGAACCCAGGCCTGATCCAATCTTTCCTTTGACCAAACAACTCGATTTGAGGGATTCTTACGATACAGTATATGGCTTTGCCTTTCAATTTACAAAACAAAAAAGTCATGCTTTAAGTGTAGAGTTCAGTATCTGATAGCTGACCAAAATCGGCCTTTGATGCTTGCCTTTGGTTATTTGTAATCACATGTCTCCATAATCACAAGATGCCATCTAATAATATCCATAGATGGTGGCTATGAGCACCACAGCCTTCCAAGATTCTGTTAGTGCTGCTAGTTTCTAGCCTTTTCCTCTTCTCCCACTAAGCACACAAAGCTCAATGTCACCATCAACTTGATCCAGAGCATCTTGAGCATGATCTTCCTTTGTTGGACTCTGCCTTGGTCCATTGAAATATTAGTCATTTAAAGGCCAAAAGACTTTTTGCAAAAATTTATTCCCACAGTGAGAGAGAGCACCAAGAACGGGAAAAGAAGATTTGAAGTACAGGAATAATCGGTGTCTCCACGATGAGGACTGAAAAGATTAACTAATCGATAAAAGTAGACGGGGATAAGGGAATCTTTGTAAGTTTTCAATTAGGAAATTGATTGCTTGGTTGAGGACCTTGTGGTTTTTTTTGCTTTAGTCCATTGATATCACATAAAGGTAACAGATTACGTGATTAGTGGTAGGGAAAGAACAAGAGAAGGGATAATTAAAGCATATTCACGGGAGTTAAATGTATGTATAGCCAGCACTTTGCACTGTGGGGTTGGAGGGAAGTTATGTGCTTCAGTTGAATGTTTTTTTGCCTTTCGCTTCTGTATCTTTTTGTGCATTAACAACCTTTATATTGATATATTATTGCAGTAGGGCCCTTCCCTACTGTTTTTTCCTAAAAAATAGACAGATTAAGATATGGTGCCGGTTCTCTCTGAAATGAATGTTTATTCAGCATTGTTTGCGATGTTACACATATCTTATTTAGCTAGGTGAAGTTTATAGATTGAGTACTGCTTTTGACGAATGCACCTGTCCATCTCATCCAAGATTTGCTGCTCCTTGTGTCGACTTTCGAATGATGGGGCGCCTTCTACTGTGTAGCATATATAGAGTTGATTGTTATAGGGGGGCCAAGACTGCAATTTGAGACAATTTTTTTGTATTGCTCCTTGGTGCTAGTTAAACTAACAAACTTGAGATGCAATACCTCCCAACTTGTTTTTGGATGTATGAAATCCCTACCTCAGATTTCTTTCCTTTTTGAATATTGTTGAACCATTCCCCTGCTGGCACCATGACTTTTTTGAAAAGGATTGCAGGAGCTCTGTACATTCATTTCAGAGAGAACCAGCACCATATCTTAACATGTCTATTTTTTTTAGGAAAAACAGTAGGGAAGGGCCCTAGGGCAATAATATATCAATATAAAGGTTATTAATGTACAAAAAGATATAGAAGCGAAAGGCAAAAAAAACTATCCTAGCTACTGGGAGATATCAAAACTAACTTGTTATAAACTCTAATTTTCAGCAAATCTATATCAATAACGATGGACCTTCTCCATTAATTTAAACTTATTTGGGGGCACCCATCAAAGATACACCGATTCCTCTGCAACCAAATATGCCAACATCCATGAGTGATTAGTTCCTTGAAAAAGATCCTTATTCTTCTTTTTTTTCGAAATAGTGGCAGGAGCTCTGCCGATTCATTAAGAAGAAAAACGCAATACAAAAGGTCCCCTCAAAACAACAAGAGCACTCCTAGAAAAGGCCCATAACAATAGAACCCTATGAGCCTTAACCCGACTTTCGTGCTAGATGGAACGCCACGAAGTCTTGGATGATTTTTTGGACCACCTCAAGCCCTGTAGAATATAGCTCGTTGAAAATGCGGGCGTTTCTTTCCTTCCAAATGTGCCAGAAGAAAAAAATGAGTAGTCCATCCAAATCTCTACGAATCTGTTTAGGGAAAAGCACATGCAGCCTTTGCCACCATAAAGCTATAGGCCAAGCTGGGTCCTGGTTCCTTGAAAAAGATCCTTATTCTGTCTTCTAAGAATTTTGCTTGTTGCCGCATACTTGTAAAAGTCCCAGAGAAGTATACTAAACAGGGTTGATCAAAACCGAACAATCCTTACTGAAGTTGCAAGTGAAAAACAAGTGAAACCAACCTTCCTGACAATTCTGATCACAAAGAGCCCACAATTCCGATTCAACAACAAATTGTTTTTACCGCTATTGCTGAAAGAGGTCTGTAGAAGTTTGTGGAGATATTCTCTGAAGCTAGACAATTTGTAACTAAAATTGAAGGCCTCTTTGCGAACGAGCGAAGTTGAGGAAAATCATGGCCTAAAACCGAGTTTAGCCATAGATCATCCCAGAATAAGACTGTTTTTCCATCACTAACGGAAGGTCGGGCAATTATCTTGAACAGATCCAATTGTTTGAGGACATCCCTCCACCAAAATGACCCTTTAATTTGAACCAGATCCAAATGGGACTGAGCTAGCATAATATCTGTTCCAAAGAAACTTAACCCAAGGGATATCTATTCTACTGAAGAATTTGTAAAGAAATTTTAGCAGCAACATCTTGTTTTGTCTTTTTAGGTTTATGATACTAGGGATGTGTTTGGTTGTTTGTACCAAGCGATACATGTATGAGATGGTTTAAGAAAAAAGTTATCAATGTATTTTATTGCTTGAATGTAACCGTTCTATCCTGGATGGTGGGATACAAATTTAAGACATATTTCCTATAGATGTTGGACTATTCTATTTATCTAAAACAATGGAGCCAAATAGTACAGGACTATTCTATTTATCTAAAACAATGAAGCCAAATAGTACAGGACTATTCCATCCCGTTCAACCTTATCCCAGCAACCAAACACACCCTAAACCTCCACACTTCTTCGGAAAACAAACCTTTTTCCAAGCAACCAAAATCTCTCTCCACAATGAACATAAGGTTCACCCTTCCACACACAAAAAAGAAAAAGAAAAAAAGCAGTATGATTTCGTCCAACGATTCTATTATTTCCACTGGCAACAAAAAAGTGCTGCTCATGTAGTAGGTTGGCAAAGGTGACAGAACCGCATTAACCATGGTTAGTCCACCTCCTGAGGATAGGTAGATTGATTGCCACCCTGAAAGTCGCCTTTCAAAGCTTTCTACAATGCGACTTGTATCGCGTCATGCCAGCCACATCTGTAGCACATTCGGGGCACGTTTAGAGGAACGATGAAAGGTTTTGGGTAGTTCACTTCAAGTCGCATGGATGATGCAAAACACTGTAATATTCCCTTGAGAAACATCATCTCTTTACGGCATTCTTTCATGTCGATTAATGTATCATCCGCGTAACGAAAGATTGGGAGGTCAACCAAGGATGCATTACCATAGGCCAGTGAAGTCAGCCCCGTGTTCAAAGCTTTTATTCAGAATGTCCGAAAGGAGATCAGCCACCAACACGGATAGTAGCAGAGAAAGGGGTTCACCTTGTCTGACTCTTCTTTTATTTAGGAGGACTTAGGAGGTGCCAGAATCAAGGATTTGTATTGACCAAGACAACCATCTTGTACCTAAGCCTTCTGCTTGCATGGTATTCAGGATCGCTTGATGCTCGTCAGCATCCAAAGCCTTCTCAAAGTCCAGTTTCAGAACAAAGCACGAGTCTCGTGACCTTCTACACGCGTGAATAAAACCAAACTGATTTCTATGAGCCAACTTGAGTTATTGTTGACTGGGGCCTTATTAGCAAGCACTCTATCCGTTCATATTTATAAGGTGTATTTTGACTTTGTACTAGTATTAAAGTTGCGGTGAAATTGAGAAAGGTATAAGAGAAAATGACTTTTATGCCCCCACTTAATTGTCTTGGAGGATAAAAGATATACTTTGTGTAGGTGGTAATAAATAAATGCATATGATTGAGAGAGAATAAATAGGGGTATAGAAGGAAAGATCTCATTAAATCTGCATGCAAACTTTATATTTGTAAACAACATCATTCAAAAATAAGTCTTATAAAAGTGAACGGAGGGAGTAACTTTGCAAAGAGCTTAAGCGAGGAGTTTAGAAAAGAGATGTGAGAACTGTTTATATAACCCCTCGAGCACTCTTCCTAGGAACCAAAGCTATGTGAGAACTGTTTATATAAACCAATTAAGGAAGATGTCCCCTAAAAAAAAACTGGTTGCAAAGCCTATAAAAATCTTCCTTTATGATGTGCCAACATTTCTTAAAGAATGGGTTGTTGAATCCATCTGGATCATTGGCTCTATCTTTTTTTTTGGAGGGGGTGGGGGGGGGCATCTGACATTGCGATCGATTTAATTTCTTTGTGAAGGGTTCCTGGGGAAATTCTAGAAGCTGAGCTTGGTTTTCCACAATACCATTAAGGATTAATCTGTCTATTTGATGTACAGCGCTATGTAAACTCATTAACCATCTTGTGCTTGGGTTTACTTGCTTACCATTTTTCTTTCTGAAAGGGGAAAATCCTTTTTGCCCAAAGGGGAGAAGAACAGAACAAATTTTAGAATACATATTCCATATAACAAAGTCCGGAGGTTTTTGGCCTCCACAACGAGCCACGTCGGCGCGCGCGTGCGAGCCGTCCGATCACAACTTCAAACGGCCAAGATCGCTCCACTCGGATGTTAGGCTTAAAAGGAACTCTGCCTCTCTCTGCTCGGGCACACGGGCCTTGTAGCGCGGTGGTAACGGCATTCATTCTCACGCAAACGACGTGAGTTCGAGCCCACATGGCTGCATGTGTTTCGCATTTTTTGCGTGCGACGCGTGGTGACCTCGCGCGGGCACATGTCAAGCTTGTGTGGGCCACCACGTGGCACCCATTTTTTGGTGAAAAACCCTGAAGATTTTCAAAATTACATATATGTCCTACCTTTTATGAAAAGATCCTCTAAAAATTTGGAAAATACCTCTTAGTCCACTTTTTTTCCTCAAAAACTCTATTTTTATTCAAAGAAAAAAAAAAGCAAAATACGACCCTCCAAAAAATTAAAAAAAATACGCCTTGACTCAATTTTTTCCCGAAAAACTATTTTTATTCGAAAATAGCACTCCAAAATTTCCGTAATTGCATTAAAATTCTTTCCAGGTCTGATTTCTCACCAAAAAACAAAAAAATCCAACAAACGTTTTCCATGCACAAATTTTGTCAGTCTTTTTTTTTCCTGAAAATACCTCCTCAAAAATTTTCCTAAATCTAATTCAAGCCTAAATTTCATCCACGCGCGAGATGCTTCTATTTACAGGCGAGGACAACTCTGAATGCTTGAACCACTCATTCTCGGCTCCTGTCCTGCTCCTGTCCCACAACTAGGGGTTGGGCCCACTAGTCACGACGCCTACATTGCGTTTTGGAGGCAGGTAGGTTACACTAAACAACAAGACTTAATTTCTTGATCTCAGCTTTGTAGGAAATTAAAAGAGAGAAGGTTTTGCACACTTGTTTTCTTTCAGGAGAATTAACAATATTGTACGAGCAGTTGAGAATATTCAAGTCTTAAACTAACCCCCCGGCTGTCTTTGTTTTCCAGAAAATAGGCAGACAAGTTCAGGAGAAACTTACTGGTAGGAGCATATGTTTATGTTCAGAGAAACAAGATCTTGGATTGCTATGCTTCGTGCTTAAATCTTGTCTTCGAAAAACCAAAAGCCGGTTGACTTCGTATTCTTAGATAAAGCAGTAGGCAGTGCCAGGTGGCCATCATGGATCTTATGTGGAGGTGTTTGTGTTGCCGGTTCGCAGCGCGGGTGTAATACCTGGTCCGTTCGTAGTGTGGCCCATATGAAGTAGTGATGATTGGATTAATCTTATATTGCTTATCTAAAGTGAGTTGTAGCAAGTACATAATATATATTAGGTCCAAATATAGCATCTCTATGTTAAACTTTTTACTCGAAACAATGACGAAAATGCAAGTGGGATACTATGCATGTGCAGGTCTACCCTATGGGTAGGCTAGGTATTGAGCGAATTCTGAATCAGGGTATTACAGATAGCATCATAGCATCATTCTTTGCTACACAGGTACGCGTGCGTGTAGGCTCACTAGCGTGTACCCATGGCACAGAGGTTGCACCGATAGGGGTGGTTCTAGGAATTTATATGGTATCATAGCCTCATCCCTCTGCACAAGTACATGTGTGTGGGGGTCCTCTAGCGGGTACTCCCGCCACAGAGGTTGCACCGATAAGTGATTTTTGGAATTTGTCGTGTAGATGGTTTGCTATCGAAGACGTTAGTCTCTAAGGGAGCGAGTGTAATACCTTGACCATTTGGTAGTGCGATGTAGTCCATGTGGAGCGTTGATGGTGGGACCAATTCCATGTTACTTGTCTAAAGTGAGTCGTGGTAAAACATGTAATACATGTTGGATTCAGATATAACACCTTCAAGTAAAACTTTTTTTTACATAAAGCGAGGATAAAAAAACAATTAGTGTGCTATACATGCACGGTCCTCCCTATGGATGAGCTAGACATTGAGCCTATTTTGAACCATAGTATTATAATTGCTATTTGCTACTTTAAACTTCCTATTCTTCGATTCTTCCGGACAATGCAAGACGCCTCAAAATGTACATGTAGTATTTATATTTGTGGATTACTGTCAGACATATGGACCTAAATTTCTCTTAAAAAAATTCCTCTATATTTGACATGCTACCGCTTCACAGCAATGCTACTCTCTGCTGACCAGGCATACAAGAGAATCCAACTTCACAATATGCTGTGTAATGAAGGGTACCCATGATCAAAAGACATAGGGACGAGGATTGAGCAACACTGGACAGGAGAAGGGAGGCAGGTGAAAGCTGTGCGATGCCCCTCTATCCACTAGGGATGCAAATGGGCTGACCCTAGGGTCTTCTTTGACCCATTCTAGTTCATTTGTTTGCACTAAAAACTTAATTTTTAGTCCACCTTTTAAGTTTTAGTGCAAACAAATAAACTAGAGTGGGTCAAAGATGACCCTAGGGCCGGCCCATTTGCATCCCTACTATCCACGGATTGGGATCCTCTGCCTTTTCTTGTCAAAATACATGGTGCATTTTGACCTGGAAGAACAAAAAAATCTGAGGAAAAAAAATTAAATTGCTACAGTATCCGAGATTTTGGTAAATTTCATCGAAATTTTAGATATTTTGAATGAAATTCATATTTTTAACCTAGATTTTATTAAATCTCGCAGATACTTTCGAAAATACTGTAGCAATTTGATTTTTCTTTTCAAAAATTTTCATTCTCCCCAGGTCAAAATGCACCATGCATTTTGACAAGGAAAGGCAGGGGATCCCAATCCCTCTATCCACATATCGCTGTTTCTCATGCCCCGACGACGCTAACCCATTAACTGCCGTGAATAATTAGCAGCCAGGGAGTTTTTTCTTCCGATCTAACACCTGTCTTAGACTATCTCCAGCAGCTTCCCTTCAGCCTCTAAATCCCTTCACGAACAGATCCCAGGTGCTCCAGCGGATTCCCTTGCGATTCCCTTCGGACGGGATTTAGAGAGAGAATCTGGATAGAAAGGGATTTTCTCTCCAATCTCTTCACAAATTCTCTTGAGGGGAAGCCGTTGGAGATGGTAGAAAATAAAAGGAATAAATATGGGAAAGAAAATAAGAAAGGGAATGAAAGGAAAGAAAATTGCTGAAGATAGCCTTATAATCAAATTTGTAATTTGATCCGAAGGTCGAAGACATGTTCACAGTGACAGCCACTCCTGCAGAAGATCCCCGCCATGTCGTAGTCGAGGGTAAGTTAATAATTACAATGGCAGGAGACAACGATCAATCGGCTGTCCCCTCTATCCGGATTCTGGCCACATGCTGTACTGAAAGAGCGTGGGCTGGTTGAATGTGATATAAAATTTTAAAGGACTTGACATGACCTGCAATTGGGAGAATTTTTATATTAATGCCCTGCTGAATGGATGGTCTCCAGTCTCCTAGGCTCCCCCCGGGCAGTTAGGTCCTGAGCAGCTTCTGTTCCTTTCCTTTCATTTCTGTCCGGGCATGGTCTTTTTTTTAAAAAAAAATTAATCATTTATCTTATTTTAGTTGGTGTAGATATTACGGAAAAAATGATCAATAGTATAAATAAATGAGGAAAAATCATCAAAAAAAAATATTTTTGCTTTTGAGCCCATTGCCATCGTTCTTTCTGAATAATTTACAGATTTAACCCTCCACACCTTCGTCGACAGAAATCAAATCCACTGATTAATCATCACACTACTTAATTGATCGCTTAATTAAATTGCTAATTAATCAAATTCTTCTTTAAGCTCTTCATTAGCATGTCCTTCTGAGCAAGGGGCTCGCAGGTGGCCGCCGTTCCTATAAAGCTCCCCTAGCGTGACTGGCGACTTATGTTGATTGCTGTGCCTTCCAACTCAGGTTAAAAATCCCCGCCGCTAATGGTAATGGCGTTGAAAACCCATCCTTACCAACAACATTGAAGCTGGTGTGTCGCATTCCCTGCCAACATTGGCGCGGATGTATCAACTCGAGACTTAGGTTTTTTTGCCCCCGTTGGTGCCGAACTCTCTAGAGTGGATGCAAATCTGGTGTAGATGTATCATTGTCCCACGAGAGCATCGTTGGCACGAAGGTCTGGTATATTATGACATGGGCTGAGGTTGCGACTGGCCCTCAATACATTTTGAGGATTTGTTGTATGTTTTTGGTTGGTTTGTATGGAGCACATATGAATGAACCACAAGAAATCGTTATTGCTTGGTCCAAAGTGTATGAACTCAGGCTAGTTCGTGATGATCTAGGTTATGATTACCTTGTATGTGTCCATGGGCTAGCATGGTTTGTTGGTTTTGTTGACGTCAATTTGGATGGGAAACCGTTGTAGGATGTGATGATGTTAGTATAGTATTTCTTTGATTATAATGTTGTATTTTGTTGTTATATGGATCAGTCCATGCGGTAGCGATTGTTAAATGATTTGCATATTGATCAATTGTTTACAAATTAATCGGTACATGTGGGTTAATTTATATTTTTTGTTGTTGTGTTGGAAAAGGATTTACATTTGTTTTATTTTTGGATGTTGATTTAGGTTGTTTAGATGGATACAGTTGTGTGTGTGCGCGCGCGCATCATGGTGGCATGTTGGTGTATAACAACAATAGCGTTGAGTCAGCGGGCATGGCATTGAACGTGTTGGTGTACGCCACATGGCCCTCATTTGTCGAGTTGGTGGCAAATGTGAAAGGGAAGTTAGGGTGGACAGTACACGAGATGGGTGTTCTATTACAGGGAAGTATGACGTTAGTGTTGGGGCGCGGTTGCTATTGATGTTGCTGATTTCTTGTAACCACAGTTGGAACACATACTTGGAGTTGATTGCTGGCTCCCAACTCAAGTCTCTCGACATGGTGGCGGTGAAGGTTGCAGAATGTGAGCCGCTTGAGGTTGCTATCGATATGAACTGATCTTCCCAATGTGATGAGGACGACATGAAGGCGGGGTATCTTTCACACGAGGTTGTGCATGATGATGGTAATGACCTTCCATGTGCGGATGCCGTGCGTGACAACTCAACAGAGCCTTTGGCACAGGGGAGTCCTGAGCTAGACGCACCCCCACTGGTGGATGATTTTGATGGGGCACAAACCTCTGATAAGTTGAATGCTCGAGTCTTTGGCATCCGATTTGGACAAGGATCTTACGGAGGCGGGTTGATAGGGGAGGTTGATGATGTGTTTTGGAAGGTGAATGGGTGTGATCTCCGTATCTCATAATTTAGGGATCTGAGTCTAGTCGGTGGGGATGTACCTGACAGCAGTGCGAATGTTGAGCACCCCCTGCACATGGTAATGCACGCCTTCGTAGGGCATACCCAAAATGCATCTTGTTTCCCAACATGCTATCCATAAAACTATGGCTAAAAGAGTACTCAATCTGGTACCATCAGCCATACGGACCGTGTGGTGCACTCAAGCTTGTAAAAGCGGTACACAATGAGACACAAGGATATATAGGAATTGCTTATGGAAGGTCCGTGCCCGAATAACATCTCGTGATCAATGGAAGGTGACGAGTGTGATCAAACCACACACATGTGGTGAAATACAGCTGTCAAGCAAGCATCGATAGCTCATGTCAAACTTCATTGCGAACCGTCTGTGCAATGCCATGAAACAATAGCTAACCATTTCATCTCGAGCTCTCGTGGAATTTATATTTGAGATCTTTGGGTATGGTGTTAAGTATGAGAAGGCTTGGAGGGCTAGCAAGCCGCCTTGAAGATCTTTGTGTGGTGCTGGGACCATAGGCGATAGGGGGGGATGCCGGGCATCCCTAAGGTTTTGAAAAGTGGTATATATTACCTCTTCGATAGACTAAATTTATTGACTGAATTGATCTGATTTTGGTTATTTGCGATTTTTAAGATCTTAGAACTATTTATATTGTGCTTTTAGTAAACTTCAAATATATGTGTTGGATTTATGATGTTACGAAATAATTGTAAAAGGCTATAGAATTATACATGTGAAGTGTGCATCCCTAATAAAAAGTTTCTAGTTCCGCCACTCGCTTTGAGTCTTGGACCAAGTGTACACTCGCGTACCAACATTGATGCATGCCATAAAGTCCGCCAACACGACAATGGTGTACAACATAGAGCCTCATGAGACAAGGGTTGAGATTATGGAAGACTTGCCGAGAAGGGTATTTGCCGTGTGTTTTGGACATTTAGGCCTTGTGTTCAAGTGTTCTGACATTTCTGGAAATAGAATAAAGATAACACTACTATAGAGCGAACCGGCAGTGATGATAGATATCTCTGCCGGCTCGCTCTGGAACCGGCAGTGATAATTAAGCATTGTTCTGACAGTTTTAACACAAAACGAAGAGATTTCCCCTGGAGGTCACCCTCACTCATCCTAGTTAGTACTACTCTCGCCTAAGCACGCTTAACTAATGAGTTTTGCCGCCAATTTTAATGCAAATGCGAGCACTTCCCGAGAGGTCACCCAGCACTTCTCGAGAGGTCACCCATCCTAGTACTACTCTCACCCAAGCATGCTTTACTTCAGAGTTCTTATATGATCTAGTACCGTAGTGTTGGTATGATCACATTTGAAAATATAACGCGTCTCCCTCCCCTTAACCTCACAAAGCACCCGAACACTAATGTTAGTATTCTTATACTTCGAATTTAAGGTCTGTACAGAGCCGGCTCTTTGCAGAACCGGCATATAAATACGTTATCACTGCTGGCTCTGTGCAGAACCGGCAGTCATAAGGTCATATTGCGCGTGAAAATTCAGAAGTGCGGGAAAATACATATCATTGCCGGTTAAAGAGTACACCCGGCAGTAAAAGTTGCAGTATCACTGCCGGTTGTACTTACAACCGGCAGTGGTACGTCACTACCGGGTTTGGGTATAAACCGGCAGTGATAGTGGTTATCCAAACCGGCAGTGATACGTTTCCTTGGCAGCGGTTCTTATGAACCGGCAGTGATATTTTATCACTGACGGCTCTAGTCCAGCCGGCAGTGATCTGACGGCAAGGATTGCCTGTTGTAGTGAAGGGCCAAATAGGCAAAACATACGGGCTGAATGGTCTAATTAACAAGCTTAAAAATGGTATTAGTATTGTGGGTTTGGGAAATAGTCTGCGCACTTGAGTGGAAAATTAAGTAATTGCGCTAGTCAGAATATAGGTTAGATTAAGGTTCTTTGGTTGACCGGATGTCGATTTATTTATATTGTCAAAGTTCAAGTCTTGTCTTGTAGAGTATGCTTTTGATTATGCTGGTTGGTGCAAAAACTCGCTATGTAGTGTTTTTCGGGTGATTTTAGTACATTAGGATATCAATTGAATGTATTATAGATGTGTCGTGTCCCTACCCATGTATAGAATTTCTAAGAACAATATAAAGCTTATTTCCTAAAAAAAACGGGGGAAATGAGTTTTAGGCTGGAGAATCTAGAAAAAAGAAGAGACATGCATGGCTGGTCACACACTAGGCTTTGGATGCCTTTGACATACCTGCCAAAACTCAAGGAAAAGATAGGTTGAGTCATACATTACCAATATTTTGTGCCAAAGAACAATGTATATATGAGCCCCATTATGTTCATCAGGTGAGCGTGGACCGTGGAGGACCCGACCAAATAATATATACTCCAAAAATAACCACAGAGCATCCCTTTTCTTAGCCATCTCTTGTGATTCATATTGTTTAGTGGACATTAATTCGAACTGTTGATGATGGCTTGATCTCATGACGTTTCGATTGTTCTACACTTCAAAGCAAGTACTGTACTTGATTGGTCGTGTCTCTAAATAAAGAAAGAAATAATCTGCAGCCCAAAAATTGTCATAGAACTAGTCTTGAGCTTAATTCATTGTGGGAATACAAGTTGGATAAAAACATATAATTAGCACATGAGTTGGCACTCAATTAAGTTTTGGAGATATACATCCTTGTCTTTTTTTTTTACTTCTCTTCTGGCGTTATCTTCTTGCGAATTCTTAGCTATTTATTAGCAGATAATATTTTAGTTAGGTGCTGTCTTATTATTAGTTTCTTGCCCCTTAAGTGAAGTTTAAAGGTCGTTAATTAGTCCAACTCTGAGTGACCGATCACATCAATTTGTATGAGCAGCCTGGAGAGGGGTGCAGAGAGGGCCAAGCTAATGAAATTTCCTTGCTAAGCTTTATAAGAAGCGACTCGTTTAGCATTTACTTAGCACTTACTATGTGGTAATTAAAACAAAGTACTTGCTCGTGAAGCTCCGCCACCGCACTTCAGTTATATATGTCGACTACATTCTGTCATTTCATTTCATGTATATATATATATGAGATTATCATTTCTCATGTGTTTTAAATTATTCTTTACCAAAGAGAACCCATTGGGTAACAAATTAAGAAATTTTCTTTGTTTACCATGCCTAAAGATGTAAATAAAACTTGTCCTAACAATTGTACCTAGGTACATAGGATAACTAACCCTACACTTGAGTGTATGCAAGCTGGTAGTCGTAGGTAATACAGAACTACAGAAGACGCACAAAGCAAAGGCGCGCTTTTGGAGCACTCGAGGATGTTGGCCTCCTTCCTACATGCAAGGCCTCTCTTCATTCTTGATTCTTCCAAGCTCTTTCACCTCTCCTTTTCCTTTAATGTCATGCATGTCTGTGTATGATCGTCGTCGTCGTCATCATCAAACTTTGCAAGGAGCTGCTGAGCTGCTCTATTTCTCACCTGTGACTCCCTTGATGAATTAACACTTGGACCTTGACTCTGGAGCCCTGGAGAAGATTCGAAAGATGCATGGGCGTTTTGACTTCTGTCTCGTTCATATGCTCTCCGTTGTTGGGAATTGAGCGAGAGTTGTTGGGAGCAATCTGATGGGATTGAACTGGAGTGTGGTAGGTTTCACTGCATCTGTCTCAGAGAAGAGAGATAGAGAGAGAGAGAGAGAGAGAGAGAGAACCCCCTCTATCCCTGTCCACTGAATAAACAAGGCCATCCATGGAAGAGGCCATGGTGTTACCAACTTACCATTGGCTTGAAGAGTTCAAGTGCTTGCAAGAGGGTTAAGAAGCCACTTGCTTTAGAAACAGCAACCCTTCCCATCTGTTCCATTACATCAGATGTCAAGTCTCTGACAGGAACCACATGGAACAGTTGCACTCATAGCGAGTTCAACCATTGGCCACTTAAGATTTGGGGAGATGAACAGGGAGAAAGAGAGAGAAGGAAAGAATATAAAAAAGGCTATACAAAAAAGGTGGCAACAACAAACAATATGAGTGCATGGGGTGATATACCTTTCTGGATTTGTTTGCGTTAACTATTCTCACGGCTTGTTTGGACTAATCCTTTGTTTTTTATCTCTCCTTTGGCATTAAGTATCACACATTTGGTCCCCATCTGCTCTTGAGTATGCTCCCCTCCTAGCTTAGCTTTCCCTTCCTTCAACTCCACTCAAGATTACTGCCTACTTCTTGACCCCAAACAACACCACCTCCATAAACCTCTTCCTCTGCCTCTCTCTCTCTCTCTCTCTCTCTCTCTCTCTCTCTCTTCCACAAACACATATTCGGTGTTCAAGGAGACTACTACGGGGAGCAAGAGAGAGAGAGAAAGAGAGAGAGATGCTGCACGAGAGGGTTAGATTTTGGAACATGTCAAATCACAGCAGTTGATGCAAGGAGAGGTAAAGAGGGTCACAGTTTTTTTTTTCTTATTTGCTTTTGCTATATTTTTATTCTACTGGTATGGTAGTTGCTGCTCCTGCAAGCTAGAGGTGCATGAGAGTAAGCTGCTTCTGCTTGTTGCCTTCCTCGCTTTGGGCATCTCTCACTTTCCTGTCCATGCTGGCCTTGTGCCAAGTTTTGCTAATATCTCTAATCATCTCCCTTCTCTCTCTGTTTTTTTTTTTTTTTTGACAAAGCCTCTTCTGTTTGTTGATGCTACTGCCTTGCAGACAGGGATGCAAATGGGCCGGCCCTAGGGTCATCTTTGACCCACTCTAATTCATTTGTTTGCACTAAAACTTAAAAGGTGGAGTAAAAATTAAGTTTTTAGTGCAAACAAATGAACTAAAGTGGGCCAAAGAAGACCCTAGGGTCGGCCCATTTGCATCCTTACTTGCAGAGGCATGAGCAGGAGAGAGTAGAGATACCTTTTCTGTTCTGCCCACAAGAGAACTCACAGGTAGCAGTAGCAGTAGCAGCCTAGACCCACACCCACCTTTGACACATGCACAGATCTTTCCCTCAGGCCACAAGGGAAAAGATTTCTCCTCCTCCTGCACCTTTCTGTTTCCTCTTGCCTTCCTTTGCATATGTTCTCTCTTCATGCATGCTGCATACATGCTGATGCTGGGGGCATAAGGATTTGTACAAAATTTTGTGCAGAGCTGGAAGCAAGGGATCTGCCTGTTGACACAGATGCACATGTCCCTTTTGGTGGGTAATGATGATGTGCAGGTGGAGGTGATGATAGATTTCCTCATTTGGGGACTGAGACATTCCATCCTAGGGTGACCAATGTCATGCCCTCACATTCACAGCCACACACCCCTTGGCTCCTGCAATATTCCATTTGTTTGCTAATGTGTTGTATCAGGATGCCTTTGATGTGAGTGTTCACTGCCCTGTCTCTCCTCTCCCTCCTCTCTCGTCTTTCGTGCAGGGAAAATTTCGCATTTAGCATAACTTATGACTTGTATTTGCAAAACGATATAACAGTTTTATTTATTTACAAAAAAAATCAGTGATCTCCGGAACCTGAAAAACCAAAAATGCATATCCGGATCACAAAAAACCGGAGAAGCTATGTCTGAAAAATGGAAAACCGGACAAGGCCGCGCCACGTCATCACCGGTTCACTATAAACCGGACAAGGAACACGTGGCAGCCCTGGAGAACCGGAAATGAGGTGGCATTTGCACAACCGGACGACATGCTCCAAATGCTGCCACCTCATCTTCGGTTCTCCGTAAACCAGAGATGGTCTGGGGTTGCCACGCGTCCCTTGTCCGGTTTATGGTGACGTGGCGCGGCCTTGTCCGGTTCTTTATTTTTCAAACATGGCTTCTCCGGTTTTGGGGATCCAAAAACGCCATGTCCGGTTTTTGGTGATCCGGAGATACATTTTCGGTTTTTCAGGTTCCAGAGATCACTGATTTTTTTGTAAATATACGAAACTGTTGTATCGTTTTGTAAATACAAGTCACAAATTGTACTAAATACGAAATTTTCCCTCATGCAGGCATACATACGTACGTACGTACATACACAACGCTACTATTGCTTGAGCTAGAATTGCATGTGATGTCCTGCCTAGCTAGATCGACAGAACAACGTCTCCTGCCCTGCCTTAAGTTACATGAGTACACTTGGTATTGTGCATGTACAACCAATCAGGGTTCAGGGAGAAGCGTAGCTGGATTACTTGGTGTCATGTGTGTGTGCATTGCGCTGCACTGACAGACGGCCAGGGCCAGGTGTGGCGTGGTTTGGTGTGTTCTTCTTCTCCCTTGCAAGCAAGTTACCTCAAGGCCATCAATGAAGATCCCACCAAGGGACAAAACATGAGATGGTTGGAGAGTTGGGTCTGTCTAGTCCCTATTCACCCATTTAAAGCATTGCGTGTAGAGAGAGAGAGAGAGAGAGAGAGATGTAGCCGTCCAAATTAACCATCAGAAACTATACTATACTATACTATACTCCTAGTAGCATACAAATCTTTCGGAAAGGGTGTATCTCAACGCTTCCAAAATGATGAGTAGTTCCACCCTGGCCTTTACTATTCGGTCTCTCGACTGGAATTGCTGGTGTCGAAAGCCATGCGTGCTACCTTAAAGCTAATCCTTTAATTAGGCGATAACGTGAGAAAACAGTAGAGGCATGGAAGACCAGAGCGATCATTAATTAGTTTGGAAGAAGAAAAATGAAGCAAGCCTTTTTTGCCAGATTGTACCACAGTCAACTGCACACCCAGATCATGATTAGGTGCATTTCAACGGGTTTTTAGAATTTCAACTTAGTTGGATTTGGGGGGAACTGAAAATTTGGAATTAATCTGTAATCTCTCGTGCATGCATGCAGCAACAGAGTCAAGACGTGCCATGTATACTGCCATAAAAAAGCTGGTCAATTGCCAAATTTAATTGTAGTTTAACTAGCCAAGGCAGCAGTGGTCAACAGATAATGTTTTTCTTTTTCATTATACGAAGCACCGAGTGTCCTTACATTAGTACGATAGTTCAACTGTAGCGTTCCTTTGAACTAGTTATATGCCCCTACGAAAAACAAAATTAATAACGAAAAATAAAAAAAAATACTATTTCATACGATCAAACATCTATCTTTAACGCTTCGTTTCTTGCAAAAGCTGGTTAATTAAAGCAACGCTTCGTTTCTTGCGTAGGGCAATTAAGCAGGGCAATTAAGTAGAGCAATTAAACAGGGCAATTAATGTGACGTGGGAAGAAACTCTCACTTTATATAGTAGAGATTGATACAGTTCGTATGTGAAGATCAGCTAGCTCCAGCCAAACTCAATCCTAGTGTGCAGACAAACTAAGATATGTATTATTTTCTTCCGATGGCTACCAATTTGCTTCCATGCATGCATGTTACCACATCAACATTATCAAGAAAATGGATTATATATTTCCCGATGTCGCATGAAATGGGGCTACAACAGCTCGTGATTATTTTAAAATGTAGTATAGTGGTCAAGTATAAGCATCATATATGGCAAATATATATGTCAGTTAACATGTTGCGTACGTTTAACTAGCTGGATTTACTCTGTTTCCTACAAAATTCTTGCAAAACTTGACTTCACCATCCCAAACATGCGATGTGACGATTTCTTCATATATGTGCATCGTACTTTTACTAGAAGAACATAAACTAGCAACGCAATTTAAATACAAATCTATGTCATGAGTTATTCCTATAAATGAGTAAATGACGATCATATATACCCTAAAACTAACTAGCATACAAAGAATTGTCTCAAAACACTTCTAGATTACAACCAAATACTAGTAGCATACTTACAAGTTACAATTCTACTAAAAAAAGCATACACATACATATACACCTAACCAAACATTCTACACGCGGAGGCCAATGATCACACCACCCAATTCCCCCTAGCTAGCAGCAGTTCCCTATGGCACACTGATGTGCGTACACATACATACATACATATAAATAGTTTCATATCCTAGTATTATGTACTCCCAATCTCAATATACTGTGTAAATATTGTTGTTATACTTCTTATCTTTTTTGTATACTCTAATACTGATTATAAGATACTTCCAAATGAGTTCAACAAAAAATTTCATCAAAGTCCATCATTTATAGCATAATTTGTTTATATACTATTTTCACACATGGAAAAGGATATATAGCAAAAAATAAAGGGCTCCAATGAAATTTTTTTAACAATATCGTATTATAGTATTTTAGAATTATTATTAAAGTATATTAAAAAATGATAAAAAAGTATAATACATTTATTTAAATGGTATACTAGTGGTGGATGACCGTACTCCAAGAGTAAAAAAAAAAGCTTCCTACCTCTTATATATTAGCTCTTGGAATGTTTTAGGTCCCCTCTTGCATTAGCCCACCCAAATCTCACACACAAGTCTCTCTCTTCCATTCCACCACAGTCCACGGGATAAAAGACAACAGCACTTCGCACCTTTCCCCTATCTTCCCCTTACGCAGAGACAGAGAGAGAGAGAGAGAGTGAGAAAGTAGTAGTACCAAACAAATACCTAAGCTCCCATCTCTCTCTGAGTTTGCACAGTGCATCTAGTAGGCTTATGGCTCATCTAGCTGCCACTCACACTACTGGTTAGCCGCTTGCTGCTGCTGCTGCAATCTCTCACTCACACAAGCACTTCTGTGTTTTGGCAGATGATGTCCTGTCAAGGAAGCTGCGACTGCAAGCCCAGATGTTGGACGTCTACACTGATCCCTATTAAACCCCCCCAGCGATGCACGCCCTCCGCCTCCTCCTCCACCCCCTCATGCTGCCCCGCCTCTCCCACCACCGCCACCTTCTCCGACGACTCCGGCCGCTGCTTCGCCACCGCGGGATCACCACGCTCCGTGTGGTAGTGCGGGCGACGCGGCCACTGAAGACGAAGAAGCTGGTGCTGGAGCTATGCTTAGCTCACTCCACTCCTCCTCGTCCTCCGACACCGACAAGAATAACAACAGTGGTGGCGAGCCTGCTGCCCCGGCGGGTGGCGGGCGCGCCCTCGCGGCGCCGCCGTCCGCGCGGGACCTGGTGTTGGCCTGCGCCGACCTGCTGCAGCGGGGGGACCTCGCCGCCACGCGCCGCGCGGCGGAGATCCTCCTCTCCGCGGCGTCCCCGCGCGGGGACGCGGCCGACCGCCTCGCATACCACTTCGCGCGCGCGCTCGCGCTGCGCGTGGATGCCAAGGCCGGGCACGTCGTCGCTCCGGTGGGGCTGCCAGTCTCCGCGCGGCCGGCCGGGCCGGGGCCGGGGCCGTCGGGAGCGTACCTGGCGTTCAACCAGATCGCGCCGTTCCTGCGGTTCGCACACCTGACGGCGAATCAGGCCATCCTCGAGGCCGTCGACGGCGCGCGCAGCGTCCACATCCTCGACCTCGACGCCGCGCACGGCGTGCAGTGGCCGCCGCTCCTCCAGGCCATCGCCGACCGCGCCGACCCGGAGCTCGGCCCGCCGGAGGTCCGCATCACCGGCGCCGGCGCGGACCGCGACACGCTTCTCCGCACTGGCAATCGCCTCCGCGCCTTCGCCAGATCCATTCACCTCCCCTTCCACTTCACCCCGCTCCTCCTCTCATGCTCCACCACGCCCCAGGTCGCCGGCACGAGCACCACGAGCGCCACCACGACCACCTCAGGCGCGGTCACGAACCTGGAGTTGCACCCGGACGAGACGCTGGCCGTAAACTGCGTGCTGTTCTTGCACAAGCTCGGCGGGCAGGACGAGCTCGCGGCATTCCTGAAGTGGGTGAAGGCCATGGCCCCCGCCGTGGTGACCATCGCCGAGAGGGAGGCAAGCGGCGGGGGCTTCAACCACATCGACGAGCTTCCGCGCCGGGTCGGGGTGGCCATGGATCACTACTCGGCTGTGTTCGAGGCACTGGAGGCCACGGTGCCGCCAGGGAGCCGGGAGCGGCTGGCGGTGGAGCAGGAGGTGCTCGGCAGGGAGATCGAGGCCGCGGTGGGGTCCTCCGGTGGGAGGTGGTGGCGCGGGCTAGAGCGGTGGGGCGCGGCCGCTCGCGGCGCCGGGTTCGCGGCGCGGCCGCTCAGCGCGTTCGCCGTGTCGCAGGCGCGGCTGCTGCTGCGGCTGCACTACCCGTCGGAGGGCTACCGCGTGCAGGAGGCGCGCGGCGCGTGCGTTCTAGGGTGGCAGACGCGGCCGCTGCTGTCGGTGTCGTCGTGGCAGTAGCACGTAGCCCGCCCGCCATTGGCGCGCGCGCCTTCTACTCGGTAAATGCATGCATGCCGGCGACGACGACGACGGCGGCCTAGGGTTTGCTTGCTCACTACCCCATATATAGAGCATATTGCATATATATATGAATATTGCATTGATGCAATAATATTGGCTGCTTACTACTCTACTTACTAAGATCTCATGTTGGTTTTGGAGGATGAGTTAGTTGGGTGTGCAAGGAGGAGGAAACCCTAACCCTAGCTTAGCCGCATGGTTAATTGTTGCTGTTAATCTCTGGCTGCTTGGTCTGGTTGATTAATTACTGTTGATTTATTGTAATGGAATGGAGACGGGAAGAAGAATTAACGCTGAGGAATGCATAGCTTTGCATGGTGATGTCATTTGAAGAAGTGAAAAGAGCTTGGAGATAATTAAACTTGGTGAGGCTACATCTACTACGTACTAGCTAGTACCAATTCTATGTTTCTCTCTCCCCCTTCCTCTTTCCCTTTGTTTCCCTCTCACTAGTTCTTGTTGGATTACATATATAGTTTTAAGGAGATTTTGTCTATATGTTGGACCTATTAATTGCTCTAGTATTAATTTTGTTAATTTTTGATATGAGGGTTTGCTACTACTATGGCTTCTATTCTCAACATTGTCATGCTATTTAAATGATATGTGTGATCTTGCAAAATGGATCCACCATGTACTTTTTGTGATCGTCATATTTCTTTATTCATGTGTATAATTAATTTCTCAGGCATGGAGGGTCAGGAGGATCTTCTAGCTCCGATAGCTCACTTGCATGGCCTCATTTTTATATTCCTACATTTCACTTGCTTGTTGGTTCTTGATGCCGTTGTTTGTATTATAACTAATCATGCGTGCTTTGGCCAGCACTAACCATAAACTAATGTACATTCTGGGAGGCTGTTTATGTGCGAGTAATGATCACTCCTGTGGCGCTGCAACTTGCATAGGCAGTTATTCTAACGTGCTTTTATGTGTGTGTGTATATATATATATATATATATGATGCGACATAGGCAGTTATTTTATATATGATGCTAACACACCTAGTGTTTTTCTAATGCGCTTTTAGCGAGAAAGAAAATGCTGTGTCTCCTCTCCTGCCCAAGGAGAAGGGCTTTTGGGTTCTTGTTTTCTGCGACTCATGCCCCAGATATGCTGGTAGGCTGTCTTTGGGAAGGCATGGCATGATCCTATGGATCAATGCAACCCTAATCCCTGCCCCCTGTCCCCTCAAACAAAATCATGGGATTTCTCAAAACCAAGCCACCCCTTTTTGGTGGCCAACTTGCTCCCCGGCCTAATCTCTCTCTCTCTCTCTCCCTCTCTCTGTTGCTGTGTTGCTGTGTTGGTTGTCCCCTCTCTCTAAGAAAAAGATCATTCCCTTTTGGAAGGACCCATGTTCCTCTCTCCATTGCTTTGGGATCTTTGCATGCATGCCTTCTTAATTGGTTCCTCAATGAGAACCTTGCCATGCCCTACATGATTCCTTTGCTGCTTGTCTCTCATGTTTAAAATAAGCACTAGATTGGTACCACCTCTCTTGTACCCGCTAGCTACAGTTGTTTGGACGCAGGCATGCATGGAAAAATAGCGCATAGATTGAACTATATACAGTCATACAGATTAATGTTAAGAGTTTCTTAACCAATCAGTAACATTTTTCTTTTTTGTTATCATAGTTCTTTTCATGGGCTAAGTATCAAGCAGATTTACTTGTTAGTAGAGCCCTTATGTGATCACTAATTGCTTTTACAAAACTCCATCCTTTTGCTTTCTTTAGGACGACTTAATCAAGAATGGATTATCAGCTCCTTGTAGATCCCATGTATCTCCGGATTTTTTTGAGCATACCTTATGTTAGAACCGAATCAAGCTGATGCTCACAACAGACAAATTTGATTGCTTGTAAGCATCACTTCTTTCCGAGATCATATCATTGTAAGTAGGCAGCATCGGATTTCATCGCTTAATGTTTGAGCATTTCCTCTTAGTTTATTGTGCACAACGTACGAATGAAAATGGGCAGCTGAGTATATCTCAACATACTGTAGATGGATGGGCCATTGCATGCACTCTAGCTAGGAAGAAAATAGCACTGAGATATTTCTCTTATCGCCTCGTCGTTTATCTAATATCCTGCAACAAGCTGATATATGACAACATTACAGGATGTCTATCAGCATGTTAATTGGCCCAGCTGCCTAGCACAATGCATGCATAAATGCATTACAAGGAGAGCATCACTTTGCTTTTCGTATTGGCACTTTGCTGACCTTCAATTCACATATACCATGTCTTCCTCACATCTTTGACTTTGGTAATGGCTCAAACAATGTAATCTGGTTATTTACCCCCCAACAGTACTTTCCTCAAGAAAGCTAGCTAGGTGACAGAGATATGTCTGCAGATCGTAGGCCCTATCTTTGTCTTCCAACCAATGTGCATTTGGCACAAAAATCTTGCAGAAGAAAATAAAACAAAAAAAGCATAGTATCTACTCTTCAATGATATTCTTTTATTCCTAGTATGCTGCCCCAGCTATGCATTCCATAGGGATATCATAAATAGCCTAAGGGAGGATGTAAGATCACATCAAGCTCCAAACAAGCTATATGCCTAGCTTGCTTGCTCATAGATCGATTGAGCAGAAAAATAAATACAGCACATATAAAAAGGAGTGGTAGGGAAGAAAAAACACCATATGTTTTTATCCTTCATGAAAAGAAACAAAAGGATGGATTATTGGATGAAGCAACGCAGCAAGGTCAAGTAGTGTCGTGCTTCACAAAAGGTTGTCAGAATTGTCGATCGAGCACGTAGCTAGCTAGGCCTTCGATTACTCCCTGGATTTTGCGAGTTTATAGGGGAATCTCTTCAACTGACCTTTTTGGAGGTCGATGTTACGGGACACACAGCTTCGTCAACGTCCAATGAACCTGTATCTACATGTTCTTGTCAACTACTTACCGGAAACATGTAGCTCTGTAAGCTTGCTGAATGATTGCCGTTCTTGCTAGCACGATCGAGATCGAGATCGCTCACCCACAGAATTTTCTCTGGCTAAATGATTTCTTCTTGGGTTTTGATAACTTTCACCTGGATTTTATCTTTAGCAACCATCATCTAAATTCCTGGTTATTAGATTTGCTTTGAGATCGATGCATGCCCCTGAATTCGAGGTGGGTTACTATGCTTTGATCGAACGGATGCGTGTTTTGATCGTACGGTTTAAAATTTAGATGTTTTTTTTGGGACAAAAACTTGTCCTTTTATCAAAACACATGCGTTGTTCTTTTGTTTGAGGGAGTGTATAGGCATCATCCGGATGTTATCAACAAATGTTCTCTTGCTGAGATTTATGCTGATTGAAATTAGTTGCAAATGAGCGCATTGGACGTTTCCATTTCAAAGGCTGCCAGGGCCAAAAATTTTGCAGACGTCCTGCTTAAGGCTGCCAGGGCCAAAAATGTTGCAGGCTGCAAGCTGAGCTGATCTCCCTTATCATTGCTTGGCATCGACTCCCATATGGCAGCAGTGACAGTGGAGAAGAAGAATGTGTGCAGCCCCAAAACCAAACGAGATGCCATGCCACGAGCTGCACAGGGAGACCAATGGAATCAACACGGCCGGCGCGGTGTCTGCATGCGGATCTCTGCCCTCCTGAGCTCACCTCTATCCATCCTCCTCCTCCTCCTCCTCCTCCTCCTCCTCCCCATCGATGACAGGACACAGGAAAGGGCCATGATTTCCCCTCTACCAAAACCAGATACCCTTCCTGGAAACTTCAGAGATGATGAAGTCATTGTGTACATATATATATGCATGCGTATCTTGATTCTGTTTGATCACACAGAAAGTAAGAGCAGTGTAAAACAAATGCAAGCTAAGCAATGTATTTCCAAAAGATTAGGGTGGATAATCCCAGAAATAAAGAAAGAAGCTGAGGTGCTAATTTGCACCAAACTATTAGTGTGTAATCGCATGTATCTTAGAACCTATATATGAAGTGTCCTTTCCAGACCATATTGGATATGATGTTGTTTCCGGTAACTAGAATATATTTCGTAGGTTTAATTGTGGGTGTAATACATGAGACGTGTGTGTAATGTGCTGTTCTTGCTAGCTCAGAATAACTCTTTAGAAAAAAAAAGTGGTTGAAGCTGTTGGTACTGTTGTTGTTACAATTATTTCAATTCAATAAGCATCTATACCAGAGATAGTAGGCTTCCATTTCTCTCTTTCAGCACAAGTTAATTAACGAGTGCAAGGAAAGGAACGAAGTGACTTGCCTCGGTGGCCAAGATGCAGCTGGCCGGTGGTGCTCACATCATTCATTGCCATGATAGGAGCATAGGATGCATGCTCACATCATATGGACGAGAGGGGGCATCTTTGCAATAGATCCCAGTGCTGATCTTTGATGATTGGATTCTAGAGGGGCTAGCTGGTTACACATATTTGGATTTGATTCGTTTCATGCATGCATTTCCCAGCTGAATCTTTTGGGTGGCATCTGTGTGATGTGTGTATCCTTTCTGCTCCTCTTCAATGTCATGCATATATGGAACTGTTCATTTATCTAGCCCCTCTTGCCCCCCCCCCCCCCCCTTTTACAAAAATAACTTCTCATACAAAAATAACTCTCTTACCCACCACGGAAGGAGCAGGAGCTGACACCTGGCTCCTTCCACGCTCGGGGACTGTGTGACCACTGTGCGGGAAGCCACAACATGGGAGGAGGCGACGTGCCACGGAGCCATGGGGCGGTAGGTCGGTTGCCCCGAGCCATGGGCGGCACGCCACGTGTTCCTGCCGCAACACTATAGTGCGGAAGGTGCCTTCCGAGGCACTCAGGGGCCACTTTTGCAATTTTCTTCGAGAGAGCCATTTTTGCAAATAAAAAAGTGGAGGGGCAAGATAAGTGAACTGTTTGCATATAATCATGGTACCACACACACCCATGCATACATGGATCTATTGCATATGTTATATTGCTGAGTAGCATACATACATCATGAGATCATGCAGGAGGGGGCGCATTTGGGCATCAATGCTGCCTCGTTGTGTTTGCCCCTGTTTGGGGACCTGCAGGGCATCAAATGAACCCACTTTGACTCAGAAGTTTAAATTAACTTGCATGCACTTGTCCGGTAACTGAAAATTTTCTATAAATTTCCTACCCTCCAAATATATAGGGGGCTACCATTATTTGTTCGTTTGAATTATCGAACACTACTACAAAAAGACTTATATTGGATGTCTACCGTCTGTGTTGAGAAACATCACTGATGGTTCTATAGTAAAACCATCAGTAACATCATCACATATGGTTATAACTTCAAATTGTCTGTGATATGCAGCAACATCACAAACAGTTTTAGTATAAAACCGCCAGTGATGACTCCTGTAGCTATTACAGACAGTTCTATCCTAAAACCGTCATTGATATTTATCCATCAAAGACGGTTCTAACCATGAACCGTCTGTGATATCAACTGAACCACTATATAAACATACCGATAGAGGTTCGTCGCGCAGATCACCGAGTCCCAGCGCGTTTCTCCTACCCCAAACCCTAGCCCCCGGCATCCTCCTCCCTAGCACCACCTCCTCTTCGGCGTCCACCTCCCCAGCGTCCTCCTCCCCGGCACCACCTCTTCTGCGGCGTACTCCCAAGCACCACCTCCTCTCTGGCATCCTCCTCCCCGACACCACCTCCTCGGCGTCCTCCTCCTCGGCACCACTTGTAACATCCCGAACTTTTCAAAAATATGAAAAATGAAAAATTAATTTTTTAAAATAGAATCAAATAGAAATTTAAATGGAATCAAGATTCAATGTAAAATCTATTAACTTTCCTTCATTATCTTAAGGAATAATCTCAGTATTAAAATTCCTTTCGAAGACAAATAAACTATTAAAATAAGTTTCACAAATAATCTGAATTTTAAATTTCCATCTCATTCGATTATTGCTTAAGTCTCATTATTCAAGAAAGATTATTTAGAGTGATTATTCTTTTCTCCTTTTAAATACAAAACTCAAATTTCATTGGAAAGGAAATCTAATAGTTTTATCTATAAAACCAAAACATTTTCTCAGGACTTTTAGCAGACAAACATCATCAAAGAAGTGAGACATATGATTATAAGGGACTATATACATATGACAGGTATTTTGCTCTGAGAAACCAAAGTAAATTAATCTTTCTAGTGGGTTCCCCTACCAATTGAGTCAGTCAACCAGTTAAATGAACTGACTTATAATCTCTGCCACTTCCAAGTGGGGTCCCTCAATTAATTATTTATTACCGATCATCAGAAGAGATGAATCTAGATCCCTTACCTCTTTTTGACTGATTTGTGAACTCCATTCCATTAATTGCATCCACAGTCATCTCCCTCACCCACCAACTGCCACTGGGTCCCATTGTTTGCATTGGCCCACTGTCAGGTCGGCTTACCTCTCTTTCTCTCTCTGTAAGGTGGGCCCCAAGGCCCATTCGTCAGGAGTCCCGTCTCTCCCAGCTCGCCTCCCTTTCCTCTCTGTCACTCGCTCGCTCTCGCCAGAAGCAACGTCGAACCGCCTCACTAGCTTGTCTTCACCCGCACCGCAATTCATTCCCCGAAGTAACCACGTCAACTTTCCCTTGACATGCAGCTGCCTTCTCCCTTATCTTCTTCTTGGTCTCTTGCGCACACTTGAAGCCAACCGAAGAACCATGCTGCCCGTGCCACACCGGTGCTTTCCCGATTTGCGCGTTTATAAACTTTACCAAGCATCACTAGGAGCATCAAGCCTTGCCCTTCCCTCTCCAGACTTCACCCAAGCGTCCTCTTCTACCGTCGGCTGAAATTTCGACCGCCCAAGCCGTCGGCCAATCTCCACACTGGCTGCGCCATTTTTCAATCAAACTCGCAACAAGCTTCTCCATCCACCATGGATCAAAACCCCCAAAACAATATGATGTTTCTTCTACCAAGACACCACTGCCATGGAGCCCTGTTTCCACCGCCGCCCAACGCCATGGAGCCGCCACATCGCTGCCATCGAAGCCCGGCCGAGCGCTCCTTCGGGTTCACCTCGGACCCCTCTAGCTCCTCAAACCGTCGACCGACCAGCTCCGGCCCTCCTCCACCAGTTCGCCTGTGACCCTATGCCGCCGCCACCTCGGGTCGCCGTGCCGTTGTTACGGGGCCGCCTCACCGCCGACTATCTCCTCCCCCGAGCCCATCGAAGTCACCTCCTTCCGTTTTGGCCTCCGTCCCATCTTCCCGAAGCCAGCTCCGCCGTCGGCCATGGCCACCCGAGCCCAGCCATGGCGCTGCCGCAAGAAGAAGCTGGGTGCTTTGTTTTTCTTCTGAATTCTTCCACTGACTGGTGGGCCTCCATCCTTTCCAAGGTATAGACAATAGTTATTGATATTAGTTTCCTTGTTGCTTGTCTTACGGGACCAACTGAGAAAGTGCTAAGTTAATCAACAGAAAAGATCATTGGTTAATTGATCTTCAACACAAGTTAGAAGATTAACTACCCACACTTAAAACCGAATAGAATTTTGATTAAGTTACATTTGTATTCCATGAATGCCCTTGTACGATAATTAGTTAGAATGATGCCTTAATAACATATATGATAAGTAAGGTTATCTGTAATTAACCAAATGCTTAAACCTTAAGATAATATTTGATTCAGCTTAAACTATAGTCATCCCAAATGTGCTTTATGCATGCCATATAAGGATTGTTTACATGGTGAGTGAAAATAAGAATAGATTATACATGATCTATTAGTAATACACAAAATTCTAACATAAATGACAAACCCTGAGTTAACGCAAAACTCAGTTAGGTTAAATGATTCATTTCATAAGAGAGACTAAACTAGCTAAGATCGTGATTATATTCGGCCTAGTTAGAATCCCTGATCATAAGACAATAGACTTGACCCGTTCATTTTAAAATTTAAGACTTTAAATAAATCCCAATTTAGATTAATCACTTCTTATTATATCCCTAAGCTTACAGATCGCATAAAAATTTATGTCCCAATTATATAGTTGTGGGATAGCTGGTATAGGCCCTATAGGTCAAAGCTATTTATTGATGCGGGAATGGTCACGACTAATTATGGTCGGTACCTAGTCCCCAATTTGAAATATGCTTTTGCATAGTTAATACAATTAAGGGTCTAATAATTAAAAACCAATAAATATATATACGGTGATGTAAATAAATGGTAGATCATGTAGAACTGGTCCCAAGACAATCTTAAGATCAAGGCCTTATCAATCTACAAAGATCTGATTCAAATTAGGTTTGTAATAGTGTTCATCTTCTATACAAACTGAAATGTTAATAACCTTCACAAATGAATGTTAAAATACGTGGAACCAGCTTCAAGACACTTATAGGGTTAGGACCTAATAACAATATAAAAATAATTACCTATCTATGTAAATTGTGATCGCAAACCTAAAACGAAAACTGCACTGTTATCGTGTAGAATTCAGTAACACTTAGGCCTTTTCCGCAGCCCTTAGAAGATCTCGCTTAAATGCGAATATTAAGAAGAATGGCTTAGAATTACTCTCTAGTATATGGACTACCATATTCTAGAAAAATATTTAATTTACAACATGCTTTGCATCTGAATCCTATTAGAGCAAAAACCCTAAGTGTCATGGTTATCGGCAACGCATGCTATGAATAATTAAGCGTAGAATGGTCCTTAGCTAAAGTATGCTCATGTCGCAAGAATCATCCGGAAACCATGTAGGTTCAGTCGGTAACTCTAGTCCAGTAGACGCCTTTTTAATACTAAAGATCGGTACTACCGGAGCTCGAGAACGGTACTACCGAAGATCGGTAATACTGCTATCTGAGAGTCGGTATTACCGGGAAAACGATAGCACTTTAACTAATATCTTATTAATGCCTTAATTCTATTAATTTAAATAATCTTAACCGCTTGAATTTGAAATCTAATATATATTCAAATTTGTAATCTTAGATTCCTCCATTCGTAAAGTAAAATAAAACAAATTTTAAAGAATAGAAGTCGTGTGCGATTCGACCCTTACGTTGATAATCAGTAAGAAATACTATAATATAAAAGTAACACGTTCGTATACAAAGATCACGAAACCCTAACCTTCAACCCTATTTTTTTTATGTAATGATTTTTATTTTATTTTTCCATCTGATTTCTTTTTGCCCTTATTGAAAATTGTTATTTGTTATTTGCTATTTTTTTCCGTTATACGACGTAAAGACTCCGACGTCTCGGACTTCTCGTCAACGACTTCAAGACTTTGTCACCGAAGACTACAAATAGCAATGCAAGCACCCCTTGATCATATTGATCCCAGTTTTTCATAATCAACTAAAACTTTGATTAAGAATTTGCATGCATGCTATATGTTTTATAAGATCTATTTTGGGTCTACTGGTAGATATAACCTTCAATGATGGATTTCCTTAATTAACATTGATATATGAACCTTGATAGCCCTAGCTCATGGATAGACACTTGATGATGTCAAAATGGGTATATTCGATTATTACATGCATACGCTTAGCCATGCTTTAGACCAAGAACACGAATAGATGGATATACTGTTCGTGATAAACCAAAATATTGAACATGATGAACTTTAATATTGAACTTGTTGGAATATTCTGATTATTGACATTTTCTTTTTCTAAAGATAAACTATGTTTTGACGTGGGTGATTATTGGCAATAGCCAGAAGTGCAATTAATAATGCACGCAGATAGGGGGAGATTATCGCCCATGTCACATTGAGGACCAAACGTAGTGTTGCATGATCCAAGTATAACCGTACATCCACAAGTGTTGGCATGGGACAGCCTTAACCTATTAAATTATTTGAAACTACTTTTGCACATTGGTAGGTTGAAGTAGCAAAAGCAGTAAACCCTTTCGTGTTTGCTTATAAGGGGCTGCCACATGAGTCTTATGGGTAAATGGAAATTCGGTGCAATGGTGAACGCTTGGCTATGGGAAGAAATGTTTATTGTTTTATTGAGCTCAGATTATTTGTGATCTATAAGATCATTGACCCACGGGGTCGTTTGTTTCTACCATAGTCGGGGTTTAACATCACCGGACTGGTGCAAAGCTAGGTTTGAATAATTGAACGGTTCCGTTATGAACTCTCTAGCGGCACACCAAAGGAAGTGTGTTAATGATCTGCAAAAAGGGAAGACATATCTTGTGGGTAAAGCTGTACAACTCTGTAGAGTCAAAAACTAATCGATTAGCAAACGCTCTCTTGATACAGCCTGCATTTATTTTATGTTTGCAAATACTACAAGTCTTGCTGAGTATGCAATGTACTCACCCTTGCTATTATTGTTATTTTTAGACAGGAAACCTCGATAATTACTTTGACACGGGAAAACGGATTATTAACGATGGTTCTTTCTAAGGTTTACCTTGTCAGTTGCCTAAGGGTTATGTGGCATGCTGCAAGTCATTTGATTCTTCTGTTATGTTTTAGTTGACCTCATCGGCCATATTGTATCGATACTTCTACTGTAATAAAACATGCAGCTTTTGTATGGCTGTGATTTCAAATTGTGTTTGTGTGTGCTAGCTACTGATCATGGGACTAGTACAGTATGCACTTTAAAACCTTTTTTTTATGTTGCACTGTAGCATAAAAGGGAGGGTCTCACACCACCTCCTCTCCGGCATCCTCCTCCCCGACACCACCTCCCCGGCACCACCTCCTCTTTGAGAAAGCATGCAGTATTATTTTCATGGAATCCCTTTGGTCATGGACTATAACCTTGCTGTATTTGCATAGTCAGTTCCAATAATTTTTTCAGCTTGGTATTGGATGCATTTCTTTGAATCCCTTTACTCATGGACTATAACCTTGTTGTATCTGCATAGCAGTTCCAATAATTTTTTGAGCTTGGTATTGGATGCATTTCTTTTGTATTTGCTTACAGCAAACTAAAAAGCATGTGATATTTTTTAATATCTATGTTGGATCATATTGCAAGCCAAAGGATTGATTGATTCTTTGCCGTTCTGGATTTGGCACAATAATAGTTTACTAACAGGTTTAATGAGGTAAATTCTGAGTTGTTTATGTGTATGTCTGCCTTAAACCAGAGTGATTTGTTCTGTCATTTTGACATGGAGAAGTTGATGAGTTTAGCTAAGTTGTACCCTGATGACTTTAATTACAAGGATATGGTGACTCTTGAGCATGAAGTTCACCTCTACATTAATAATGTACTCCATGAGACAAAGTTTGCTAACTTGCAGAGAATAGGTGATCTAGCTAAACTGATGGTGGATACAACAGGGTGTATCTCATATAGGACGTGTACCAAATCTCCATTGCAGTAAACTTCAAAGGCACCAGAACTTTGTAGGAACGACTGGGCAAAATATCTAGTTCGTACAATAAGAAAAACACTTCAACATGGGGTTCATTCTAGGGAATGGCAACTTAACTTTTGTGTATATGTTACTTTTACTTATCGAATTCAAGAAGTTAAAATTATGATTATATATAAGATTATTTATGAATTCAAGAGACTAAAATTATCTAATAAAGCATAAACAAGATACAAAGTTGCAAGGGTGGTGTGAGATAGTAAGGCATTTCCTATGTGTACATGCATAAAGCGTCTTACTACGGTACTTAAGACTAATGTAAAGCTACTGTTATTGGGGTAAAACTCATGGTTGTGCTATGATTTAAGATCTAACCCAAAGGTTCTAGAGTCCAACTGCATTAGTTATGCACATTCCTTGTCTTTAACTTTGCATAGACCCTCCTATATCCTTAACATGCAAAAATAGATCACAGGTCCTAATTAATTTTGCATACACATCATGAACAACATTTTTAAAATTCATAGGACTTGGTCCCACTGAATTCGAATTATTTTAACACAAGTTATAAACGTTTAGGTTTATATGTGCATTGAAATTTAACTACCTTAGCATTGATTACAAACTAAATGCAAATGCAAATATTTTTACATATTTGAGAAGATTGTGACATCAGGAACCCAACAAAGTTAGTTTCATCCAAAATGGAGTTTATTTACAAAAAAAATTTACATTGTACAACTTTAGGGCTAAAGCATACATTTGAGCTCATTTATTGTAAATTAATAATAAAAAAAATGAAATATTTTTGCAAATTCATAATCTATATGATTTTAAATGAATTTAGGAATTTGTCTCATCAAATTTGGAGTTTTATAGTGAAATTTATAATCATTTGAATACATTCGGTTTTGAAAAATCGGCTAAAAATAGCAAAATGCGCCTTCTAACTTGGGAGGCATATTTTCTCATTTTTGCTGATTTTTGAACTATCCTACCTGCTAACGACATGATTCCATAGGTCAGCGATCGAGTGAGCCTAGGTCTCTGACACCCAAGCCCTAGTCGACAACAACCGAGGACAGGGGACCACGGGAAGGAGCTCACCGGTGGCTAAGGGGCAACTGGAGGCTGGTGGCTGTGGACGGGGCAAGCACAGTGGTGGCTTGGGATGCTGGATGGAGTCTCCATGAAGCTTGCGACGGCTGGAGGCGGTCTACCACCGTGGCCGGGCGGGGGTGATGTCGGTGGTAAGCCGTGGCGGCAAATGAGGCCAAGATACGCCCGGTGGGTGGGTGGTCAAGCTTCCATGGTGCCCAAGGGGCTCACCTTGGGCTCCTTGGCGACAGAAATAGGGTGAGGCGGCGAGGCATCGGGCAGCCAGAGGTGGGAACGAAAATGGGGCGACATCGGGATTCTCCGGTCGTCGGGGCTACAAACGAAAGGGGAAAAGAGTTCAAGTGGCTAAGGAGTGTTCAAAAATGAAAATGGCTTGATCGTGAGCTCACCCGATGCAGCTCAAGCTATCAACTCACTCACTAGCTTCGCCTAACCCTGGCGGTTCTCGTGTGCACGACTAACTCAAGGCAAGGAGGGAAAGCAATGACAAGCTAGGGAAGTCGGCGAAGGCATGGTGAGGCTTAAATACAGCAGGTGGCAAAGCTGGCGAGGTGAGGCACAACATGTGACAGAGCCAACAACATATAGAGCGCCACGGGCACGTGGCGCGCACGATCTGTTGCGAGCGGCGAGTGGCACGGCGCGTCTCGTCGGTTCGGGCGACAAGCGCGAGAAGGGAGGGGAGTAGTGTGAAGGTGTGAGAGCTATGGACGGTGGGGCAGCGTCCATTGAATGGGCGGAGGCTGCGAGGGGCAACGGTGGGTCGCGGCATTTCGTCGAGCAGGTGGAGAGCGCACTGTTGCAAGGCATTAATGGCGGTTTTTAATTAGGAGTAGCTGGGGCTGTCCAAAGGAGGTTCAATGCTATTTGAAAATTTTTACAAAAATTCCTAGTGGTAGCCCAATGCATGAGGTTTCAAATGGCTTTGAGTTCACCGAGTTTGGATTTGTAGATTTCAAATGAAAATTCTTCAAAATTAGCTATTTTTAAGCATTATCAAAATTTTAAAGAATTTGCATGTTGTGCAAAAATTATGCAAAATTCATATTTGTTCATCTCATAAGTCCCAGTATTTTACACAATTATCTCCTATATTGGATTATTTGGGATTTTTAGTTGCTCCTTTTGAATGGTCAAAATTGAGTGAGATTGAAATTAATTAAAGAATTAAATCTTTAATTCAATTAAATTCAGGAAAAATCCAAAATATTTTGAAAGTCATGCCAAGTCACTATATTATATTCTTGCATTTCTGAAGGTGTTACACAACCATCATTTGTTATTGCTTACATTAACATTGCATCTCCTGTGTGACTTACGGAGTACTTTTGTACTCATCCTTGCTTACCCTGTTTATTCAGATGAGGAGTTCTACGATGGAGAGGACCAAGATAACTAGAACCGCTACTACAATCGATTGCTAGTGGCAAATCTATTGGATTTTACTTTAGTTTATTTTATTGTGGCTGTTTTACTTTTATTTGGCCTGCGAGCAAATCACATTGTAAAAGACTATGTCAGTTAAAAAATAAAGGTGCATTTGATATGTTTCGTTATCAATTTTATTTATTGTATACTTCAGCTCGATTCTAAATCAATATATTTTATACATAGGATTTAAAAGTGTTACGTCGAATCTGACAATTCACCCTTATCAAGAGCGAAGTCAACCGTACCCGATCTAAATTGAACACCACCACCACCCGAACGCGCGCGCCGTGGTATCAGTATCACGCAGTCCATCACACGATCATTGCCCGCCAAAACTGCCTAAATGTCACGTACGCGTCGTGTTACCGTCCGTGACACGCATGCGTGGGTGATTGTGTGCGTTTGTTTTCATCTCCCTGTTGCGAAAGATATTCTTGGCTCTATGAGTACTTACGCCTGTCTTGCTGACCTTGGGAGGAGCAATTATATGAAACGATAGGTGAGAACAAAAATTATTGAAAGCCTCTCGTTGTGTTCATGATAGGCTTCTTTTCTTCGAAGGCTTTGTTGTGTTCACTCTCCATCATGGTTCACAAAACCATTTTAAACGTGAATTTTGTTAGTCCGGTAGTACCGATTTTCGCAAAAAACCACGCGAAAACCGCGAAAAACCAAACAATGCACAATTCCAAACCAATTGAATGTTCTTGAAAACGGTTTTCAGCTGTTTTTCAATGAAAACCGCGGTCTTTCCACATTTTCCACGAAAAACTGGACACATAAATCTTTTCAAATTTTCAATTTTTTTTTTTTGAATTAGACCGGTTTACCGAGCGGTTTTGGATCTCGAACCGGAGCGGTAAGATCGAAAACCGAGGTTTTCGAACGGTTTTTCACGATTTTGTGAACCCTGCTCTCAACAATGAAATAAGTTTTTTTTAGGTATAAGAACGCACACACCACACACCCTATATGTATACATGTGTTCATACTTTTTATACACACTAAGAAAAAATTTTAGATGTTCTAAAGCCTTTAAAACGTAGACACACACTATTCTACTGAATACGAACATATATGTACCTATTTTTATTAATACTGAGCACACGCGTCCTGGCATGTTGGGCGACGACGTGCTTAGCCGATTAAGACACCGTAATTATTAATACCGGTATATACCGATATGACGGTATGTACCATTTAGACACCTAAATCGGTACGAAGTAGCCCTATGTATCGTACCGGCCTTGATACTGGTCAATACCGGCCTAATACTGATCAATACCAATTACACCAGTGAAATTAATAATGTATACTTATAAACATATGTATACTTATAAATATATACTATTATACCAAATTCGAAATAGTATATCGGTATAGATCAATATTGAAACGTATCATTCTACAAGCTAAACCGGTTTGACCTATAAAGTTTGCATGAAACTCCATAAAAAGCGTTAAATTTGGGCTACGAAATTAGCACGGAGGAACAAGGAGAATACTGTTACAAAAGGCATTTTGTGTTTTAAAAAGGAATGGGTAAAAAAAGCAAACAAGGAGAATCACTAGCACGTTCGGCGTCTGAAAACTGGCCTGACTTGGCAGATCCTCCAGCGATCCCGTTGCAGCCTTGGTCACTATTTAGTATTTTATCCACTGTTGCTTGATCGCCTCCTCCCTGTCTATCTCCCTCTGCTGCAAGGAGCTACCAATCCAGTTTTATCATTGCAACAATGCAGTGCACAGACAATCCTCTCTCTCTCTCTCTCTCTCTCTCTCTCTCTCTCTCTTCAGGGTGTGTCACGGGCATATCTCCCGTGCTCTCGTCACGTCCAGGATGAAGGTTGTGTGTTCATTGCTTCATACATGCGAGTTGATCGCTCTTCTCTCTTCCTTATTTTTGCAAATTTAACTTTCTTCCGAATAAATTATAAATCTAATTTCTTTTTCACCGTTAAAATCGGCTCCCGTACTCACCGGCAGTAGCACCGTCCCTCCCGCGCTCGCCGGCCATAGCACCTCCCCTCCCACGCTCGTTGCCTGCTACCGCGCTTGCCGATTGCTGTGTTCCCCGGCACGGCAACGTTGGCTTATGCACTCTCCGAGCGCGGTGGGGGACATGTATCGCCTATCATGTCTTCCGCGGTGTGAAGAAGACGAGATTTACAATTTTATTCGAAAGTGAGTCGAATTTATAAAAAGAGAGCATTGACGGGCATCAGCCGGTGAAATAGCGAGTTGATTTCACATTTAGGCTGCCAATTCGTACGTCGCTGCGTGGCAGGAGCGACAGCAGCTGTTTTAGCCACTTTGTCGATCATCACCAGAGGTTGTCTGAAGCCTGATCAAAAGCTGGCCTTTCCCAAACATTGTTGGACGGTTCGTGCGGATCGACGGGAAGCACTGTATGTTGACGTAGAGAGAAGAACGGCGAAGAAAAGATGCAAGCATTTGTAGCATGGGAAGAGCTCAGGAGCGTGCGCTGTGTTAGTACCAAAAAATCCGTGCGCGGTAGAATCTACTAGGTGGCTAGGCGCGGCGCCATGCCGTGCAACACGCGCATAACTGTGTGCTTTTGTCAAGTTTTCTATATGATCATATCCAGAGGGCCGAATTAGAGAAAAAATTATCGAGTTCACCACTTCATCATATATGTGATAACAACTTATTATTCTTACTATTTGCTTGTTATTTGTCTCCCGGTGTCACAAGATTTAGATTAAAGGCGTTCATATATACTATATATATAGACTAACATACACTAATTTTTTATATATATATATAGACTAATATACACTAATTTTTTTTACCCGGTGTCCTGTGACACCGGGTACTTGTAGCTAGTTCCGCCCCTGATCAATTGATCATATCTATTCGAATGCAACATACCAAATATTTTAACATAAAACATTGTAAAGTTAATTTCGGTAATATTTTGACTGGTTTTCGTATTAGGATAGTAGATATGGATATATAAATTTGGTCTATTGTGGGTAGTGGTTTAGTATCAAATAATAATATTATAGTGTGGGTGAGGTTATAATAAATATTGGTGTGATGTATGTAGGACCTAAGGCGTGAAGACATTAATTGCACTCTACATTTGGTGCAATCTTTAACATACTGCTTAAGAAACTCAACTAAATTTGTTTACATACCCATTTGTTTTCTCTTTCTAGGCTACATAAAATTATCGACATACTTTCAATACATAATATTTGCTTGTATGCGGGCTAATTAGCAGTCCAACTAGTCTCGTATCAGGTTTGTCTCGGTAGCCGGTAGGTGCATAAAAAGTTTCCGCTAACTGTGCATTTGTGTGGCTACTGACTAATCTGGTGTTACCTTTTAATGTTGTGATTTGATTCCATTTTCGCTCCACTAAATACATCTTTCGAGTATATGCTTTGATAATTTTTTTCAACTTTTTTTAAAAGATAGTAAGATCTAAATATCTGGTATAAATCTGCATGATATAAGGTGACCACTTAATCCTTGCTTGGGTAGTTTGGGAATTATTTCTGCAATGAACCAGCTGTCGATGGCTACACAATACTAGATGATTTGGCAATGAAAAGTTGGGATGTTGGGTAAAAATCCTAATGAAGCTGGTGAATGTATTATAAGTGAAAATATACTAGCAATAAGAGATGAGCTTATAGGAGGACAAGTGGACAAGGATCAATGATAATTTATCGTCTGTTATTAACTTATTATAGGGCACAGCCTGAGGTCAACTAATTCTGTATTGTTCATCTGGATATATATGTGTGAGTTGACCAAGGCGTTCCTATTGCTCGAAATAGCTGCACGATGCAATCACTTTTGATCAAGACGTCAAAATTTTATATGGAACTCTTCAACTAGCTATGAGTCAAATTTAATAACCGAAAAATGGTCAAAAACACATCAAATTTTTTTAATTTTTTTTTGTGGATGGTCTTGACCCTAAATCCAATCAAATCTGGTCCACAAAAATAAAAATTTGGTCAAAATCACCGAGATTCCGGTTGAAATTACTGAGATCTCGCAGTCGCTGAGATTTGGATGGGTGCTGTAGCTTTTTGAATTTTTTTAAAAAATTTATCCGATCGAGATTTAGGATCTCGAGAGGGTCCAAGATCCGAAATCTCGCCAGAATTTGGATCCTTGGTTCCTGCTGCCCATGCACCTGCACGCAACACAACACTAGCCCGATTGCCCATGTGGCCATAGATACCTGCACGCGACACGAATGCAACGTGCCCATGTGAAGCCGCGTGACGACACGAGCAACCCGATCCACATGTCGGTTTGAGAGGGCGAGTTGATGTGGCTCACACGGAGGCCAGGAACACATCTTTAATATATGGATTACTAGCTAGAGTCGCGCGTGTTGTCGCACCGTGCGAAATTTGATCAAAGATTTTTCTGAAAAATAACCGGCGTAAGGACCTAAATGCAAATTTTTTTTGAGGGAGTTTCGGCGAAGAGGGCGACGTGGCCAGCTGGTTGCTCTGTAAATCTTTCGGGCATAATAAATATATTTTCTTGGGAAAGAGGAGAAATAATCTTCTTTTGGCTAGTTTAACACCCTATACGTTCACCCGTGAATAATACATGTTTCGAAACAAACTATAGATCGAGTTGCAAAAAAAAAACATATAGATGCAACTGCACATATTTCTTATTACAGAAAATATTAGGAATCGAGCTACAAAAAAATAGAGAGATAGAGCCGTATACATATTTCGAAAAATATTAGAGATCGAGTTGGGGAAAAAGTTTATGACGAATTTGGTTAATACTCTATTACTATCCGGTCAACCTTCTTTTGTGGAGTTTAACACTTTATGTGTTAACCGGGTAATAATTCATGTTCCGAAAATTATTCGAGATCCCAACCTTCTTTTGTCGAGCCTAACACTCTATGCGTTCACCGAGTAATAATACATGTTTCGAAAAATATTAGAGATCGAGTTGGGGGGAAAAAAATCTAGAGATAGAGGCCGACACATATTTCTGCTGATGAAAACATTTTTTCGAAAAAAAATGGAGAAATGATCTGGATGTAAGGAGCGATGACCTGTTTGTTATGTTTTTGGACCTGACCGCTATCCCGAAAAATTAGAAAAGGGCTCGTTCGTGATTTGCATTTAACGGGAGTTTTTTTTTTGTAAAGAAATAAATGAGGGACCTAAACGCGATTCGAAAATATTTTTCTTTCCCTCACAAAAAATCGTGGGGGACCTATTCGTAACTCGACGGGATTTATCCGCGATTTAAAGAAAACCGAAGAACCTTTTCGCGAAAATCCGGGGGGGGTGACGTGGACCCTCCGGTTGCTCTTCAAAGCGTTCGCGTATAAGATAGTTTATATATATAAATTACATTTCCACCTACAGCTTTGTAGTTTGTTGGAAATTAGCTCAATAACACCTTTTGTTTCATGCAAATTGATTACCACTTTATAGTTTGGGGAAATTAGCTCGCTTCATGATCGGTGCCATCAATTATTTAAATTTATAGGATATATTTTTTAATAATTTTATTTTATATTTCGATGTAAATTAATATGATATTTTTTTATATCCCTATTAAATATTTAGATTTACTTTATATTCTCTATATGTACGTATTAAATATATTTCTTAGAGATAATAATTAGATGTAGTTTAATTATTTTTAATATATCTTTAATCAACGTGCCAAAAAAATACGCTCAGTAAGTTTGGACGGAGGGAGCATAAGGAAGGGAGGAGGTAACTCCGGTGTGTGGGGTGTGTTCGTACCAATTAAGAGGTCTGCAATAAAATATATAATATTTTCACCTGGTCCATTAAAGTTTGGAGAAATTAGCTCAATAGCATTACAACGAAATGAAAAATACATAAACAAGTAAATTTGTACAGCCGCAATCACCTTTTCTTAAGCTAAAAGAGGGGAATAAGAACCTATTTAGGGTTATGACTAGATTAAAAAACTGTTTTTAGTTTGTTGAGTTGTAAAGTGGTTATAACTGGTAGCTGTGGTTTTTCTTGATATGTCGTTTAGCAAATTGGCCACTACGGTTGTAGCTTTTACAGGGCAATCAAGTGGACCCGAGTGAGGAGGGAGTCGGGAAGGCAGCACACGAGCCGGAGGGAGTCGAGGAGGCCACCGGGCGAGAAGACGGTGGGGCGAGGTGGGAGGCGGAGCGAGCGGGGAGGCGATCGAGCAAAGCCACAGTTGAAAAGCTCCTCCCCATCAGTTGCAGCTTTGAGGGTGTTGTTGCTATGGCTTGGCTTCCAAGTTGCTTTGCAGCCATGCTGTTTGTGGGGCTTTTGGCCCAAAACTAAAACACAGCTTCCCCAAACATCCCCTGAGACGGCGTTGGTAAGGACCAAGATAAAGTGCTTGCGATGGTTACTAGATAGGTGCGTGACAGCGTGGTGAAAGTAATAGATGGAGAGGGCTATTTTTGTCAATTTTTTAAGAACATACGAAGGGATTTTCCAAAGCAGTGCTATTTTCCATAGCAAATAGTGATTGTGACGCTATTTAGTAGTCCCTGTTCAATGTCATTTCTCTGGTTTCACTTCTTTGCGATGTTAGCAAACTTAACTTCCCCTTACAATTTCCACTTACGTATTGCTCCCTTTGCTCATGAATAGCTGTCATTCTATTTTCTTGTATTGCCACTAAGACATATATATATGAAAAACTATATTACTTCTCTTTATGAAAAACTATATTACTTCTCTTTATGATAAATGCCATTAGAAATAGCCAAGAAAGGGTATAAAAAGAAAACATGGCAAAAGTCTCCTCAAAATTATATAATGATATGCAATTTATAAATAAAATTTAAAAACGAAAATGACAAGTATTTAGAAAGAGATGGAGTAATATTTAATCTTAGAGAGATGCTTCTATGTCTTTTCTTTTTAAAGTTGTACAAATATTAAAGCATGAATGAAGGGTAGATGAGGATTACTTACCCCTTCGTTTGCTTCAAGATTTGTGCAACTTATATTAGGAGGGAAAGCATAGAAGCACCTCTATTAATCTTATTTAATTTCAACAGTGAGTATGTGACATGTCTTGGAGTTGGGCCCTGGACCCCACTCTTAAGCTATAGTTGCTTGTGGAGCCAACGAAGGGGAAGGGAGGGTTAGCTTGAGAATTGAGATGTTGGGGGCCCACAGGTAGCGTCGGGCCCACTGGGTGTGGATGCCAAGGACAAGCAGCGACTCACGCAAGGAGCCCATGCCATGCGGCATCCCATCTTTTAGGCAGGTACCGTGTGCCTTTGCATCATTCCTCACACAAAAGATACACACATCTACACGCATGATAGCCCCCTGCAGCTATATATATAGCTACCCAGGCCGGCACTGCTCAGCAGCTGTCTTTGGCCTCTACTGTCTTGGAAGAACACTTGGGCATGCTGACTGGATGTGGATATTTGTTTTTTTATTATTATTGATTTGGTTTTTTTAGATTTTATAATTCGATTTTTAGAAACTTGCTACCAATTTTTTTGGATTAAAATAAAAAATCGAACTGAATTAACTGGAATATTTCGGTTGGCTAATGCGATTTTTCAGTTAACCGAAATATAAATAAATACTATGTACATTAGATTTTATTCTTCTCATGTCACAACACAGAGTAGAGATAAACCCACACAATATACATAGATCAGTATAAGCGCATAGTAGAACATATGAACATACCACGCATATGCATAAGATGTTAGAACATGGGAATTGTTTTGTAGCTTTAGGAAGAATATTATAAAAAATATTATTGTACATGGGCTATTCGATTGTCCGGTTATTTCGGTTTCTAGAATTTAAAAATCGAACCGAATACCAAAATAAAAATTGAACCGAAAACTATAAACCGAAATAATTGATTAATTCTGTTTGGTTCGGTAATCCAGTTTCGGTTTAAAAAAACCCACCCCTAATGCTGCCTCTGCGATCAACAGGGTTGGGGATCACTATGTGTGTCCAGATGGAAGTATGATTAAGGAAGTAAATAACTTGGAGCATTGGAGATCACCTTCAGCTAATTTAGCTTGCAATGCAAGGGAGTTGTGTATATCAATCTGATTTCACCGGGAGCTGAAGCATTCACTTTAGAAAGAAGGTAGACACCTGAGTACGTTCGTGCTCGGGTGGATGGGGTGTTCGACGACACCCTCCATCAACCAAGCAGCACTCGGTTCCTGGCTTCAAATAGTATTGTACCAGCCAAGGATCCAATGGTGTTTATTTGGACCAAAGATTGACGAGAAGTCATCTGATATACTCCATCAACCAACCAAGCATTGATTTCTGACTGGATGATCATGAGGCCACCTATAGGAACTAGTCATCTGATATACTCCATCTGTTTCCAAGTACATGTCATTCTAGTTTTTGAATTTTGTTACTCAATACATATCATTATTCACTTTTAAGGTAACCTTTTATAAATTTTTTCTTTGCATACCATTTGTGTTCCTATTTCCAAGATCATTTACTATGGACTAGAGTACACACGACATGAAAGAGCAATTAGTGACCAAATAAAAGAGGGCAAGATGGTATTTTGCACACATGACTTAGTTGTAGCCTGTAGGGGTGTTAATGGATTGAAGCCCGGCACCAGTCTGGTCCAAGCCCAAAATTGTTTTCCTTTGGTTTGATTCAAGCTTGGTACAACACAGAGAAGCCTAAGTCCAATACAAGTCCAAAAAAGGTCTAGGCCTCAATTGGACCAAATAAATACATGAATTGTGCTCAGTTATTACCGTCAAAGGTCTGAACACAATTCTACATTGTACAAAAGAAGGAAACTCAATTATTTGTTGTCAAAACTGAAGTGCTTTACTGGGATTCTTGCGTTTCTTAGGATGAGAAATTGAAATGGCAAGCCGTGTATGCCCCATCTGGAGAAATTTATGTGCTTTATTGTCAAAATTGAAGTGGTATGCCCCCTGTGTTTCCTAGTATTCTTCTCATGGGCCATAGCGCTCTGGACTCGCGCTTGGTTTCTGCTCGCAGTTGCCGGTAGACGGCGAGCCCAGTCCAGGCGATGAGATGACACACCTTTCTGTGGAGCGACATGTCAGTCGGTCCATGTGGTTGAACCAAACTAGATAGCAGCGATGCACAAGACGAGATCTCTCACTCCACCGGCACCGTTTGGCGTCCCCATCCCTGATCCAGATCGATCCGCACCCTGCGTGGTGGCACTCCTTCCACCGATGGCGCTCTCGTTGCTCCTCCTGCTCTCCTCCGTTGATGAGGAACACGGAAACACTGAAGCGAGTGACGAGAGTGTTTCCTGGTGCCGGCATGAAGGACACTAAATCGTTGATGAAGCAATGACTGAACGGTTGCGGCTGGACTGGTGGTGTGGGAATTGTAATACTGTGATTTAGTAGAAAAATGTAAGGCCCAAGCCTGGTCTAATGTGGCCTATATCTGGTTTAAATAGCTATGTATCCAAAATAAGTCTAATCCATTTGCAATTTTGGACCGTTCTAATCCAAAAGCCTAGACCAGTCCAAACCCATTAGCACCCCTGCTTAGTTGTAGTGCAAAATCCTAGAATAGCATATACTCCCTTCGTCCAAGTTTATAATGCTTATTTTTTTTAATGATCTTGTCCGTAAATATAAGGTTTGTATGTAGATTTAATGATGTTTTTCCTCCTATAGCCCTATTTATTCTCTCTCAACCTTATACATTTATACATTACCGCCCACACAGAGTATATCTTTCATCCTCCAAAACAATTAAGTGGATATATCTAAGTCATTTTCTCTCATATCTTTTTTGATATGAGAGAAAATGAAAACACGTCTTATATTTTTGGACGGAGGAGGGAGCGATAGCAAGATATACACAAGTGCCAAACGCATCAAGCACTCGTGGAGCTGTACACATGTACAGCATCTTCTTCGTTTCTCCACGCATGACGCATGCGATCCTTCCGAGGGATCGATTCGAGAAGAGCAAAGTGGCTGTTCAGTTGATGTAGGAAAAGCAGACAAATCAAGCGAGAAGCATCGATCCCAAGTCCCGACGATTAATACTGCCCTCTGAGGTGGCATGTTTGCCGGTCCATGTGGCGTAAGCGCTCACAGTCTGGATACCCGGCCGGGTCGTGCAGGACAAGCCTGGCTAGTTTGGCTTTAACGCTGCTATGCCAAGACAAAGCTCGGCAGATGCTTTCGGTGAAGATGGATGGATGGATGGATCGATGGATGGATCGAAGCAGAGCCCACACGCTGTTCGCATCCACAATGGCTTGCAAAGCAACTTGCACGTTTATCATCGTCACACGATGGAGGCTTCTCATTGGCTTATTGATACAGGCCTATATATGAAGAAGGAAAGGGGTACGTACGCATATATGGAGCAGTGTGGTAGCTTGGAGCAGGACACTATATACTTCATCTGCAGGAGGAGGCATGGCCCTGCATGCTTGCACAGGGAGCGAAAAGATGCAGGCTTTACAAAATGCCAGGGAAAAGAATATGCACGCGTGGCCCATGGCACGTACAACCCTGTTCCATCACGAAACAATCCTGTCCGAATCATTGAGAGAGAGAGAGAGAGAGAGAGAGAGAGAGAGAGAGAGAGAGAGAGAGAGAGTACGTAGTGCTAGTGGTAGTACTAGTACAAGTATATAGAATATTCTTGTGACACGCATGGCATGCATGTCTACCACGCTTCGACATTATTAAGCTCAGGTAGCTATGTAGCCACGAACCATGAAGCTTCAATCAAGTCTGTCTAGCTAGCCCTGTCGCTGCCATATCTGCGTGTAGGCCTCCGACATGATCGATGCATGCGCAGGCGCAGCGCAACACGGCCGGCCGGACGTGCGCGAGATCGATGAGATGCCTCCCTTCCCTTCCCTCCCTATGGCTACGTACGCCAATCCGGCCGCGGCGTCGAGTGGGCGATAATGGGGAGGTCGGATGCGCATGCATGCACGCCCGCCCGTCGTCGACGAGCATACGTGTACGGAGCGTCGATCGCACGGCAGAGACGGCGTCCGGTACTCCGGCCGGCCAAGTGCGCGTCGACAAACGCCCCTGCACTGGACACCAAAAGCTAGCTAGCCTCCTGCCTGTCCAGACCACTGACGGCGAGAGCCTGATCGCTGTCAAACAGAAGGCCACACGATAGACGAATGGTGTACACGATCGTATCATCCTTAGGGAAGTATAAGGGCTAGTTTAGGGCCACCGGAAGCTTTCAGCTCGCTCAAACAAAGCGATCGCTGTCAAACAGAAGGCTGAGGCGTTTATCAGGCGGCACCAGTGGAAGGCGCACGTTTTTGCTCAGAAACACACAGGCAGTGGTGTACAACACAGGATAAAAAGCTAGCGCTTATGAACCTGTCTCTCACTATGCTGACCTGTGCTGCCCCCATATAGGGTACTAAAAAAATGGCCGACGGCCATAGATCGAGTACTAGCTAGCTAGGGGCGCCGCGGCCCAAGTCGGTGTGCTCGCCTCGCCCCATGGTGCGCCCGCCGCTGACACGAGATCAAGCTAGCCAGGCCAACAACGTTGTAGCGTCTCACATGGCATGTCACAACGCCTGCCTGCCTGCCGCGACAGCCGGCCGGCCGGCCAGCTCGGCAGCCAGAGACGCGTCCCGTCCGCCCGTACCGTTGGAGACGTTGACGTTACAATGCGCCTCATCAGGGTGAGCGCAGCCAGCCGTACGTCCACCCGGACCAGAGCTACAGCGCCGCCCGACACGAGGAATTTCACAGCGTCCTGCTTCGCCTGCTGCCCTGGCAGAGAGGCGGTGGCAGGGGCAGGCCGGCGCGGCGCGTAGCCTGCTGTGTTTCTGTCCTTCACCTCCGGTTGTTGTCGTCGTCGACGACGGCCACGATCTCGATCGTCCAGGCCGGGCCGCGGCTCCGGCGTCAGCATGTTGAGGAAGCGCTCGTGTCCGGCGCCCGCCTCACGTCGACCGAGGTGGCGCCGCCGGCGTCGGGGTCGTCGGCGGCCTTCTTCCCGGTGAGCGATCTCAGGAAGCTGAGGATCGACCGACCGTCCCTTCTTCTTCCGGTCCTGGGCGTCCGTGGCCCACCTCGTGACTGCAGGCTCATGCAAACTCGAGCCACCAATCGCTTGCAGCTTCATGTTCTCCACTCATCTGGGTCAATAGAAACATCATTGTCAGTTAATATCGGCTTGCAGCATCGAGGAAATATGGCTTTTGCTAACTGCAGAAGCAGAGGGGAAATCTCAGCAAGTACATGTGTGACGATGGCGTATAATGGTAGGGTGACGTACGTAGCTGACAGCACTTCAATTATCAACTGCAAACACAACACACAATTCATCGTTAGGATGTACGTAACTAATCTATCTTTATATATATATACACCATATTATTCAAAGAAAAAGAAAAAGAAAAACGCTAGAAATTCCTTCGTTGATAAAAAAAAGAGAGAAGATGCTGATCATCCAATTATTGTGGATTGTGTTGATCGACGACTTGGATTATCTGTATCGATCTATAGTGCCATGTAGCAGGAAGGGGAAAAAGAGTGGAAAGATGGTAATCCTCATCCGAATCTTGTAATTAACACAGCCTGATACAGTACATCAGGAAGGAAAATAAGAAACATGCCGAAGTACTAATCCAATTCATCTAATTAAAACATCCGTGTGCAGACTCATAATTAGAGGAAAGAATCCAGAATCCTAGCTACCACGAACCTAGCCAGACACATCAAATGTTAATAATTAGGTTTAGCTACTAAGAATCATGACGTTGATAAGTTCACGAGCGGGAGAAGAAAACACATTCACATGCCCCTGGCTAGCCGGACACATCAAACATTAATTCTTAGCTATTTGGAATCATTAAGTTGACGAGTGCAAAAGGAACTAAAAATCCTTTCACCTGCTAATTGGCTGATGTAATTGTTCTAGATTCCAATATACCACAAATACATATTCATAATTTAAGAAGCAAAAAAAAAAGAACTTTGTGTATGTATGTATGTCTCTCTCTGTTCCACAATATATATAACTCTATTTTGTTATAAAAAAAACTTACAATGTAAGTCCATTAGACAAATTAAGAATGTAATTATTACCATATTCTTGTTATGAATAGCACTTGTATTCATAATGAGGTTAATGGGCCAGTATATATACATGTATATGAGGGTATAAAGAAAAAGCCTATATTAGGCAATATCTATACAAGGCATAACATGATACTGTCTAACACCCCCCCTCAAACTCATGGTGGATCCATAACACTGAGTTTGAAAAGGTAAAAGTTATGATAAACTCTAGTTTGTGTCTTCGTGAAGAAATTTGCTAGCTGGAGCTCTGAATGCACATACTGAAGAGCCACAACCTGATCCTGTACCTATGACCGCATATAAGAAGCATCAACACCAATATGCTTGGTGAACTCATGCTTCACTGGATCTCGAGCAATGCTGATAGCACCCGTACTGTCAGATAAAAGAGGAGTCAGTGTAGAAACAGAAACACCAAAATCCTCAAGTAACCACCGTAGCCAAGTAACCTTTGCTATCAAAAGAGCCATAGCCCGCAACTCAGCCTCAGCATTCGAACGAGAAACCGTTGTTTGCTTCTTAGTCTTCCAAACAATAAGAGAACCACCAAGAAAAACACAATAAGCAGAAAGAGGCCGACGATCAGAGTGATCACTAGCCCATGTAGCATCAGAGTATGCCTGTAGCTGTAAAAAGCTGGAGCGTGGAAAGAAAAGATGGCGAGAGATAGTTCCACGAAGATATCGTAGAACACGAAGAAGATGACTATAGTGGAGCTGAGTGAGAGCAGAAACAAACTGACTCAAGATATGGACTGAATATGAAATATCAGGACGAGTGACATCAAGGTAAACAAGACTCTCAACAAGATGGCGATAGCGAGTAGGATCCTCAAGAGGTTCACCATCAGTAGGTCGACATTGAGCTCCATGGGAGTCTCAGTTGTACGCTCATCAGTGAGAGAAGCACGATCAAGAAGATCCTGGATATACTTCTCTTGAGAAAGAAAGAAGCCCTCAGATGTAGAAGAAACCTCAATCCCAAGAAAGTATCGAAGGTGCGTGCGTCGCCAAGTGGCACGGCGGAGCGGGTGGGTGGGTTGGAATTCCGGTGGACAACGACACGTGCGGCTCGTGTAGGACCCAGACGTTGCTCGCTACGCTCCGGTGGCTTCAAAAGGGAATCGTAGAGCCGGCCCGCTGTCGCGGCGGGCAAGCAATCTCCAGCACGGCAAGATGTGCACATACCGACGTACGTACCAAAACGCTTGGTCGCTGGGAGCCCTTCCATATTTTTCTTTTCATTTTTCATCTCATCTATCTATTATAATATTAAAATAGAGGCAAAAGAAGCCACCACGTTCGCTCTCAAGGCTAGAAATTCCCACATTAATCGGAGGAAAAAAGAAAGATCTACACCATTGATCATGATGGGTTCAGATTATAACGGTCTAGATTAAAAGAAAGAGTCTGTATCATTTACATTACATAAATAGCTAAAAAATTAGAAATTGAATTCCATACAATAACGGCTTAGTTTAAAATAAAGAGTCCAAAGATCTCCACCACTTATTTTGGTGGGACCAGATTATAACAGTGCATATTAATCTATATAGATATTAGAGTTATATAAAAAATACACAATTATAGAAAATATAGTTACATATCAAAGATAATCATATCATAATATCTAACCGCGCAATTGCGCGGGTAAATTTGCTAGTTCTCAATAAAACTACAGATCTAACCTCTTTTTCCACCAAGAAAGCATCTATAAATGACATATGTTATATACCGTACTCCCTTACCATATTATATAATTTGTATCACGGATGATCTCTTGCTAAGTTTAGATACCGTAATAGGTATCTATATATTTAGTCGCATTGCAGTGGGTCAATTTAGGCCCCGTTTGGTACGGTTCCAGATTCTAGTAGAAACGGAAACGATTCCAGATTCTTGGTAGAAATGTTTCAGGTAGAATCAGAATCACTGTCTGAAAACCGTTTGGTACAGTTCCAGGTTCTAGTAAAAACGGGGTTGAGAGTGATTCAGCCACAGCGTGGAAAAACAAGAAATGTTCCGAGTTTTAGCCCGTTTGACTGGGTTTCTCTCAGATTCTAGTAGATTCCAAGTTGCCAAACGAACCTTAATTCACAAGTAGCACTTACTCTCTAGAAAAAACTCCGTCACTTTACAACACTAAAAATTGACTCCTCTGCTACTTCATTTTTTTTTTATAAGGTTAAGATCCCCCACCACTTGATTAGTGGGACAATACGATGCTTGCTGGCATCACGCAATCATATCAGCCAGACGCTAAGCCATCCATTCAATACACAAATGATTTTTATTTTTATTTTTAGCCTAGAATGGCTCCCAAAACACCTGCCTAAAAACCATGGTTTATGAGAACCGAGTATAGCTCCGTTAGCAAAGAGTGAGCGTGGCACCTCGTCCACTCAAATGTTTATCTCACTTTAGTTAATACTAAAAATCTTAGTTAAATTTTAAATCTAAATTCGATTTAAACACTGAGAAGGGGGGGGAAAGACAAAATCCAGTAAATAGTAGCTTATTTTTTATTTCTTTTTATTTTGAATTTCCTTTTCAATAGAATTTGTCTTTTTTTCCTCATCATGTAGATTGATTTTAGATTTGAAATTTTGTTTCATTCTAGATCATATCGTACCCTATCTACAAAATTTTCTTTAGAACTTTTTTTTGACCGTTTGAACTGTTTTTCGAGGACTGAAAGCACTAGTAGCGTGAAACGTGCTAGGAGCACTACGGGCTGCGAGCCTGCGACATGATGAAAACTGCTGCAGTAAGTAAACACATATTCCTAGAGAAAGTAAGCACATTAATAGATTTCAAATTAGTAACTATGTTTGTTGTACCCACAAATAAAAGAAAAGAAATGAAAAGACAGCCTTATATAGCATCCACGAAAACAGCTGAAATCAAGAGATTGATTCCAAATGCGTACAACAATCTGAAACAAAGGAATTAGGTATCCATAAGACATGCACGATTACTAAAAATTAATACAACCAAGCAGCTAAATAGAAAACCTAATCTCATCCATAGAAATTGAAGAATCCTGTGAAAAACATGCCCAATACGACTGACCGAACCCAGCAACCAACAGATTAGTGAGGAAGGTATGTTCTACAGTAAGCCTATTCTTAGTTGACAAATTTTTTTATCAACCAAACCTATAATCCTGTAGAAAATTTCTCTCAGAAGTACTCACCAGGTACAAATTATGATATAGATCTACACAATGCAGTTGGCCCCCATCAGAAATAAAACGACTTTTGAAATATACCAGAACAACTCTAAATGTACCAAGAAGGAATAAAAGAAAAGTGGCCTCCTTGCTGTGATATTCTATAAGTTGCACACCCGGTTTAGTCTCGTAATTACCATTATGGTCTAATGTATAATAATACTACCTTTATTATAATTATAATTATAACTATAATAAGTAAATAAATAAACTTATATCGTAGGAGAAGGAATTCCGGTACCTAGCTAGGCTTCAGTACCATATTTCCAACCAGTTCATGGGGTTTTATCCACAAATACCAACATACAACCACCCAAGTTCAATGCAAACTCCCTCCTCTGGAGCTATTCCCAGAGTGAATATGATGGACTAGGAAGATTCGCGCGCTACGCCGCGCCGTGCGAAATTTGATAAAAAAATGAGGAAAAGCGGGAAAAAACAGAAAAACGACGGGCGAAAAACGAATTTATGTTCTTTTTGGGGGAAACGGCCAACGAAAACATTTTTTCCATGTTCCGGAGAAAACACGGTTCACGGAAATATATTTTTCAGGCAAAACGAAGAAAGAAAACGGCTTTTCATATTTTTTGTGGGGAAATAGCCACCGAAAACATCTTCCCCATGCTCCGGAGGAAAAACGGATCATGAAAACATTTTTTCGGGGCAAAACGGAGAAAGGGAACGGTTTTCTATATTTTTTGTTTTGGAAAAACAAGCAAGGAAAACATTTTTCCCATGCTCTGGAGAAAAATCGGATGACGAATTTTTTTTCTGGGCAAAACGGATAAAGGAAACGGTCTCCCAAATTTTTTTGGGGCGAAATAGCCACGAAAACATTTTTTTCGGGAAAAACGGAGGAAAACCGATCACGAAAACATTTTTTTCGAGCAAAACGGAGAAAGGAAACGGTTATACATTTTTTTTTTGGGAAAAACGACCACCGAAAATATTTTATGCATGCTCTGGAGAAAAAACGGACCCCGAAAACATTTTTTTGGGACAAAACGGAGAAAGGACCCGAACGTAAAACGCGAGGATCTATTTGTTATAATTTTAGACCTGTTCGCTATTTTGAAAAATTAGTAAAGGGCTCGCTCGCTATTCGCACTTAACGGGAGGGCCTTCATGCAAAAGGGCAAACCAGGGACATAAACGCGAACCGAGAAAAATATCTTCATCTCACAAAAAATCGCGCGAGGACCTGGACGTAATTCGGAAAACCGGAGGGGCTTTTGCGCAAAAAAAACCGGGCGCCACGTGGGCACCCTGGCTGCTCTCGGTTGTCTTGGCCTATAAGGGTGCTAATATGCACAAAGAAATGGGTATTGGGTAGAGAACGGTGGAGCACAAAATTATGCAGAAGCGGTGATTAAAGGGCCAAATTCGGAACTGAGTTTGTTTTCTGGGGATGATCCATTAAATTGGGTAGAATAGTGTGAAAGCTTCTTCGAGATGGCAGGCACTCCCAAAGATCAGTGGGTGAATTTAACCACAGGACATTTAGTTGGAAGAGCTAGCACTGAAGCCAGTCAGTGCACACGAGGCTGTGGAAAAGCTGCAAGGCATCAAGCATATTAGTACTGTAGGGAAATACATTGATTACTTTGACAAGTGTGCGGAGTTAGTCAAAAGAGACCACCCATATTTACAGGAAACGTATCTAATGAGCTGTTTCATTGGGGGGCTTAAGGAGGAGATTAAGCATGATGTGAGTAGTCATCAACCAGAAGGGCTATTGGAGGCTTATTGGCATGCAAAGTTAGAAGAGAAGGCAGACACGGCAAAGAGAAGTAATCTGCTGAGTGGAAATTACAAACAGAAGGCTTATACTGCTCGAAAACAGATGAACTCCATAGCAACTATGTTTGAAGGGAAAGAAAATCAAAAGACAAATCCTAAAGAAAGAACAGGGAGAACTAGTTGGCATTGCAAGGACCCTGGACCCAGGGCATAATCGGAATTGTAAGGTTAGAAAGGCTCTTCATACTTTGTGAATGCAAGGAGAAGAAGGGAATTCATTAGTTGAGGAGGATGAGACTGCAGCTCAACTAATTGGGTTTGTTACTGCTCCCGGTAGCCCAGATGACACAGCTGAGACAGGAAAGGAAGAACAACTAATGCAAACCTCTGCTTAAGCCCATGGAGGTACCGGACCATCCACTTTTGCTTTGGTCATTAAGATTGGTGGAAAGAAAGCTGTAGCCTTGGTAGATAGTGGGAGCACAGATTCATTTATGGATTATGAGTATGCAGTTAATAGTGGATATAAGTTGTGCCAGGGAAGGCTTAAAAGAGTCAAGGTAGCTGGAGGAGGTGAACTGTGCTCAGATGCAAAATTGGAAGACCTCAAGTATCAAGTCCAAAACATAAACTTCCAGAATTCTTTCAAGTTATTGAAATTGAGGGTTTATGATATCATCTCAGGGGCTGACTAGATATATGAACACAGTCCCATTATTCTTGATCTCAAAAGGAAGACCCTAACAATCCAAAAGAATGGCAGATCATTGGTGTTTAATGATTTCACTCGGCCCTCTCGAAACTTCAGCATTGATTTGGGACAATTTCAATAGATAGTGCACAAGGGGGTTTTGGGATACATATTACAAGTGAGACTTCTTGATGAGGAGGTGGATAACAAAAATGCCATACCGGTAGCTATTGAAGAAATACTAGATCAATTTTGTGGAAGTATTCTCTGAAGCACAAGAGTTACCACCCAAACGAGACTGTGACCATGGCATCTATCTACAGCCGGGAGCTACCGTCCTAAACCTGAGACCCTGCAGGGTACCACACTACCAAAGAGATGCATTGGAAGAGATCATTAAGGGTTTGCTAGAATCAGGGGAGATCAAGCCTAGCACCAGTCCATACTCATCACCAGTGGTTATGGTGAGGAAGAAAGACGGTGCTTGGAGAATGTGTGTGGACTTCCGACAACTGAATTCGTTAACCATTAAAAATAAATTTCCCTGGCCATCATTGAAGATTTGCTGGATGAGTTGCATGGGGCAGCAGTCTTCACTAAATTGGATTTGAAATCTGAATACCATCAGATTAGAATGAGGGAGGAGGACATACCCAAAACTGCTTTTCGGACAAACTTGGGGCATTATGAATATATTGTGACACCTTTTGGATTATCTAATGCCCCCCACATTTCAGACATTGATGAATCGCATTTTTGCTAGGAACATCAGGAAGTTTATTCTTGTCTTCTTTGACGATATACTTATATATAGCAAAACTTTGGAAGAGCATAAGGAGCACCTCAGCGCTGCTTTGGAGATATTGAAGGAAAATCAGTTAGTAGCTAAAAAGAGTAAGTATGTGTTTGCAGTGGACAAAATTGAATATTTGGGACACATCATTAGCCAAGAAGGAGTGTCAACCAACCCTAAGAAAATCTCAGATGTGTTGAACTGGCCCAAACCAGACAGCGTCACCAAACTGAGGGGATTTCTTGGCCTGACAGTTTATTACAGGATGTTTGAGAAGGCGTATGGACAGCACTGCCGACCCTTGTTTGACATGCTGAAAAAGGAAGGGTTCAGTGGGGTCAAGCTCAAACCGAAGCATTTGAGAAGCTTAAAAACATCATGACCACTTGTCCAGTACTGACTTTACCAGGTTTTTCACAACCCTTTGTACTGGAGGTAGATGCGAGCGGATGGGAATAGGAGTTGTATTGATGCAGTCAGGCCAACCCATTGCCTATTTCAGCAAGGCATTGGGGCCTAGGACTTCATCCAAATCCATTTATGACAAAGAAGCTATAGCTATCTTAAGAGTCCTTGAAAAAGTGGAGACATTACCTGTTAGGCAATCAAGTGGTTATCAGAACAGATCAGGAAAGTCTGAAATTCATTACCTCACAGAAGCTAGTCGAAGGTATACAACACAAATTGATGTTAAAATTATTACAGTTTGACTACATGATTGAATACAAGAGAGGAAAGGAAAACCTTGTAGCTGATGCCTTCTCCAGGAAGGAGCATAATCAATCAGAGGAAATTGAATGTTGGGCGATCACTTTGATTGTGCCAGAGTGGATACAGGATATAAGAGATAGCTATGTAAATGATGATCAAGCCACCGCAATCACAGAGGAAATTCAGAGTAGCAATGATCAGGCATGTCAGTACAAGCTGGAGTCGGGTTTAATCAAATACAAAGGCAGATTATATGTGGGAGATCAAACTGATATGAGGCTGAAAGTGATAGAAAATTTTCACAGCTCAGCATTTGGGGGACACTCAGGGATAAGGGCTACATACCACATAATCAAGAAATTGTTCTATTGGTCAAGATTAAAGGAAATGGTTGAAAATTTTGTTAAAGAGTGTCCCATTTGCCAGATTACAAAACCTGAACATATTCATGTACCAGGACTGTTGATTCCCCTGGAAATACCAGATATGGCATGGACTCAAATCTCAATGGATTTTATTAAGGGATTACCAATCTCTAAGGGAAAGGAAGTAATTTTGGTTGTTGTAGACCTAATGACAAAATATCTCATTTTATGGCTTTAGCTCATCCATACAAAGTGCAAGATGTAGTACAAGTCTTTATGGACAATGTGTTCAGATTACATGGCATGCCTACTGCCATTGTCACTGACAAAGACCGAGTGTTCACTAGCAAATTGTTTCAGGAAATCTTTAAGGAACTCAAGGTTTCTTTAAGATTTAGTACGGCTTACCGTTCACAAACCGATGGTCAAACGGAACGGGTTAACCAATGTTTGGAGGCATATTTGAGGTGCATGGTCTTCCAAGAACCAAAGAAGTGGCTGCAGTGGTTAATTATGGCAGAGTGGTGGTATAATACCACATATCATACTTGTTTGAAGATGACTCCTTTCCAAGCACTATACGGTTATCATCCTCCCCAGCTCGCTGAAATGACGGTACCTTGCAGTATATCTGAGGAAGCCAGAGCTACCGTGCAGGAAAGAGACGACATGCTTAAGAAACTCAAGGAAAATCTGCATCAAGCACAGAATATAATCAAGAGATTTGCTAATAAATTACTAACTAAAAGGCACTTCAAGGTGGGAGATTCAGATATGGTCTATCTCAGAATGCAACCGTATCAGCAAAACGCTTTTGGTTTAAGAGGATCCTTGAAGCTTAGGTCTAAGTATTATGGACCCTTTAGAGCAATGGAGAAAATTTGACCGGTGGCTTACAAGCTTCAGCGTCCTGTAGATGCAGCCATACACCCAGTTTTCCATGTTAGTCAGCGCAAGCAACACTTTGGTATTCATGCTGTTCCATTGCCGGGTTTGCCTCTAGTGGATTCAGAAGGGAGGATCAAAACTATGCCAATTGCCATCTTGGATTACAGAATTGTCCCCAGGCGAGGTGTTGCAGTCGCACAATGGCTGATCCACTGGCTTAATCTCGTCCAAGGAGGATGCCTCATTTATACAGAATACTTTTCCGACATCTCACCCACCGATCTGAGTTCATCCCCTTTCCTTCCTCCACGAACTCCTCTGTTCTTCCGAGTTTTATTCAGAGATTGGTTCAGATTTCCCTCGAGGTCCTAACACTCTGCCTCCTCCACGTTTCATCCATTCGCCCTCTCAGATCCGGCGGTGAGGTCACCATCCAAGTCGGTGGCCTTCTCCTCCCGTTCCGAGCACACCATGGCCGAAGGCCTCGACACCGCCAAGGCAGCCGAGGCCTCCGAGCCCTCCCCCAGCATCCAGTGTGCCCGATCTGGTCAGTCCCTCAGTGGGATGCCGGCCGCACCAACATCGCAGCCCGCTGCGGCCGATCTGCTACCCACCCACCATGCCCAATGCGTATAGCACCAAACAACCTCTTCGCCGGTGGGCCAACGTCGTACAACCACGATGGCATCCTCCTATGCGTCCTGGCTTCTAATCATCCAGTTCCCCCGTTAGTTCTTCTTTCTCCTCTGCCCCTCTCGATCTGCTCGTTCTCTCAATTTGGGGTTTACTTTCTACAGAATGTGGAGTAGGGTCATTGATTTGGGCGAGTAGAGTAGCACCAGCACTAAAAGGCCATACTCTCTCTCTCTCTCTCTCTCTCTCTCTCTCTCTCTCTCTCTATATATATATATATATATATATATATATATATATATATATATATATATATATATATATATATATATATATATATAGGATAATGAATGGGACACCATGGTGCCCAGACACCATGATTTTAAATGTGTTAATTCAAGCCAAATTCGGATATATTTTTCAAAATTGTCAGTTTTAGGGTATATACCTATCTATAAAAATTCAAATGAAACACATACATTTGAAAAAATATACTCGAAATTGAAGATTTGAATAACTTTAGATTACATACTTTGCTGATTTATATGTATGATCAACACATACCTACAATCAAACTATCATCAAAAAAAGAAAACTTTAGTTTGAATTTCAGTTCAAACTTGTTTGAACTAGTTAGTAAACTGGTTAAACTCAACATCCTAAAAATTTCAAAAAAAATCGCATACAAATACATATGAAAAATACCCGTTTTGGATCATGGTGCCCAGGCACCATGGTGTCCCAAGTAATTGTACTATATATATATATATAGGAAAATTATTCCGTACCCCTAGGAGTACGTACTCCCATTGTCAGTATACCGCTTAAATGATGTTATTATACCTCTTTATCATTTTGGGTATACTCTAATACTAATTATAAGATACTTCAAAGTGAGTTCCACGAAAAATTTCATCAAAGTCCACCTTTTGTAGCATAATTTGTTTATATACTCTTTTTGTATATGAAAAAGGGTATACAGCAAAAAATAAAGGGCTTCAATGAATTTTTTTCAACAATATCGCATTGTAGTATCTTAGAATTATTATTAGAGTATACTGAAAGTGATAAATGAGTATAACACATTCGTTTAAGTGGTATCTTTGAAATGAAATACGATCTCCCAAAAATCTGAAAAGGCATATATACATACACACACACACACATATATATATATATATATAACATATATATATATATATATATATATAGGAAAATGGTTCCATACTCCGGGGAGTATGTACCCCCACTTTCAATATACTGCATAAATGATATTGTTATACTTTTTTATCTATTTAAATATACTTTAATACTAATTATAAGATACTCCAAAGTGAATTCTACGAAAAAATTCAGCAAAATCCACCATTTATAGCATAATTTGTTTATATACTCTTTTTACACATGGAAAAAGGTATATAACAAAAAATAAATAGCTCCCATGATTTTTTTTCATTCATGCCATATTGGAGTATCTTAGAATTATTATTGAAGTATACTGAAAGTGATAAAGGAGTATAACACGTTCATTTAAGTGGTATACTAAAGGTGAGAATCGTACTCTGTGAGGAAAAGGTTATATATATATATATATATATATATATATATATATATATATATATATATATAACAATAAGCTGGGACACCAAGGTGCCTGGACACCATGATTCAAAATGGGTATTTTCCATATGTATTTGTATGCGAATTTTTTTGAAGTTTTTAGGATGTTGAGTTCAACTAGTTAACTAACTAGTTCAAACAAGTTTGAACTGAAATTCAAATTAAAGTTTCCTTTTTTGATGATAGTTTGATTGTAGGTATGTGTTGATCATACATATAAATCAGCAAAGTATGTAATCTAAATTCATTCAAATCTTCAAATTCGAGTATATTTTTTTAAAGGTATGTGTTTCATTTGAATTCTTATAGATGGGTATATACCCTAAAACTGGAAGTTTTGAAAAATATATCGAAATTTGACTTGAATTAACGTATTTAAAATCATGGTGCCCAGGCACCAATGTGTCCCATTCTGTTATCCTATATATATATATACTAGTTATATGCCCGTGCGTTGCTACGAAAAACAAAATTGATAACGAAAAATAAAGATTAAAAAATAAAAAAAATACTATTTCATAAGATCAAACATCTATCTTTAACGCTTCGTTTCTTGCAAAAGCTGGCTAATTAAAGCAACGCTTCGTTTCTTGCATAGGGCAATTAAGCAGAGCAATTAATGTGACGTGGGAAGAAACTCTCACTTTATATAGTAGATATATATATATATATATATATATATATATATATATATATATATATAAGGTTTGTATATAGGGTATATATAGGAAGCCTTTTCATTGCCTTCGCTTCAGTTCGCATCAGCTTGATAGCCTCCGATAGAAGTATCTTGTTGTTTGACCACACCGCAGTGTAAGCATCCATCTCTGAATGCCCTTAATTTTAGAGTATTTTTATTTTTTGATTTCTCTCTTTGGCAGTAGGGATGGGTTTATTCGCTGCCTGAAGAAAAATAGAATGAGAAAGAGGACTTCCAAGGCTGGATGCAACATAGGGAATTGTTACTGCCGCATGTTCCACAGCAATATGCATCACATGATAGAAATCTAAATATCTGTAGATTGCTTCATGCAACATGATGCATGCTTACGGATTCAGAGTTCTTGTTGAAACAGCAAGTTATGCTGTTTCATGGGCTCAATACCAGCAATCTATACATTTTTCTGGTCTCCAAATGATTATAGTTTTTTCCTAGCTATGAGGCTGGAAAGTTGAAACCAACACTTTTAATATCTTTTTAATTTGAAGAGGAAGTACCAATGCACATCTACCGTCCAAATCCTCCCTTTTCGAACGAATCTTGGTGAACGGAATAGATGCGGCCGCTGCATCAGGTGAAGAGCGCTCGATGAGCCGAGATTTTTGTCCCTCGTGCTTGGCTGGCTCTCTGTCCCCACCCCACTACCCCAGGGCCCAGCCCATGCCTGTCTTAGCGTTTGTTTAGAACGCATGAATTCTGCAGAAATTTAATGGAAAGAGCTTAATTTATCGCGAGAATCAGTAAAAAAAAAATACGCGTTCTAAGGCCCCTTTGGCAACTTGGAACCGGACCGTTTCTATTAGAATCTGGGAGAAACCCAGCTAAACGGGTTAAAACTCGGAACGTTTCTTCTTTTTCCACGCCGAACTGAATCACCCTCAACCCCGTTCCATCCTGATTCACAGAATCCAGACAGCTAGCCAAACGATTTCCAGATAGTCTACCAAGAATCTGGAACCGTTTCTGTTCCTACTAGAATCTGGAACCGTATCAAACAAGGCCTGAATGAGGCCCAATAATTAGCACGTTTAAAGCAATTCAGAATCTGCGAGAGAGGAGTCAGGAGGTACTTAGTACACATCAGAGTCGTCTTAGATATCCACACGTCTGTAAAACTCAGCTTTAACTATTAATTTTTATTATAATATATTAAAAAAATCTAATAAAATTATAATATTATTGAAGTACATTTTGAGACGAATCTATATGTGATTTTCATACATCCAATCTTAATATTTAAAAAGATATCAATAGCTAAAGTTTTAAAATTTTAACTACACGTATCTTAAACCATTACTATTTTGTAAGTGCTGTAACAACGCTTATGTAAGTTACAATTTCCCTCTTTCGCTCCTTCTAAGTTCCAATTTCCAGACCTTCCTTTCACATTACACGCCTCTCTTATTTTTTCTCTCTCCCTGTCAACCTTAATCCGCTCTCCTCACTCTCCCCATTGACTCCGTAGCTCTCTGTCGTCTCTCTCTTGGCGGCCGTCTCCACTCGCAGAGGCGCACACAACACACCCGAATCCCCTCGCGAGAGCTCGACGGCCAAGAGGAAGCAAGAACCCTAGCCTCGGCGGCCCCCAAGGTGAGAATCCACGCCGCCATTGCCTCCCGCTCGTGCCTAGTCGCGGTGGTGCTCCTCCGGTTTCTTGGGCTCCCGCGGCGATCTGGTGCAGAGGTTCTTGGCCTGGGTGGGTTTTCTTCTTTTTTTTTTTTTTTTTTGGGGGGGGGGGGGGGGTTGTTGCGGACTCCGTTGGTTTTGAAGAGGGTTTTTGGCATTTCTTGATTTGTTATTGTGAGGCGTCTTGGGGTAAATCTTAGCGATCTCGTTGTGTCGCGCGTCTGGTTGCCGGTTTGAGATGTTGGATGGTTGATTGGATTTTGGTTGTTTAGATACGACGAACTGTATTTGCGCTTCAAGATTGTTACTTTGGAACAGATTGCTTGTTATTACTTCCCGCAAAAGCACATTGGAGATTTAGAAGTTTTATGCATTTTGGGGATTATTCACCCCGTTCTAACAAATTTGGGTGATTTTGGCGGAGTGGACTGTTCGAAAGGTTGTGCATATTTGCATACGCCAAACGTATGGTTGACAGGCACATTGGTTAGCGCATAAGGTTGTACCTCGTACGCCTAAAGTTTGCAATAAAGTCCTCGTCCTTTTGTTGTTGGTTTTGTCGTGCAGAATTGCTTAAACTAGTACTAAGTTTTGTAGCTAGATGGGGTTCTAATATCCCAAATCTGAATGGTTCGACATTATCTGAACATCAAAGTTTAATGTGGGAAATGTATGATTGAAGTGCTGCAAGGCAATCTGTTTCCTTTCTTTTACCTTGTGATGTAGGTGGGTGAATTTTGATGGGATCACAATAGGGCCTTAAATGATGATTCCGTAGAGGAGAATATGAGCTTTTTGTGCAAGTTTGTTCTTTTCTTTTGGTTGGGTTGGACTATCGGTCGTTTAGAAATTTAGCTCTGAACTGTTGTTGTACTAGTACTGTAGTACATAGCAAGCACTGCCCCTAACACCACGAAGGCACGGTGGAATTTTAGCTAATTATACCTGTATGTGTATTTTATTCAATATATGTTAAGGACGGTAGCTAACATATTTATCAAAATGGCTGATTGGATTTATTAGCATTTCTTGAATGTTTATGACAGCGTATGGGAGAATCCTTGTGGCAGATTTGGGGTATAACAGTGGTTATGGTTTAGTCTTGCTGCTTATATATGTTTATGGATCCCAGTTATTTATATTTGCAATTGCTATCAAAGTGATTCAGTTTTCCTTCTAATGTTGTATCATTCGGAGCATCACAATAGGGTTGAGTAGGTTTAGTGGTGTTTAGCTTATAAGGTAATCTAGAAAGTTTCAGCATACATAATAGATTATTTGCTAAAGTGATCTAAAATTGCACCATACTGTGTACCATGAAAAATTAGTTTCAAGTATTTTTTTTTTGTGAGAGATGGATCTGCATTCTTTATGTAACATGTAGTGTATATCTTATGGATTTATATGTTGTGCACGGTACTCATGTCATGAGTTATGATAGTTACAGACTTAGATTTACCCTGAATCCCTGTATATGCATGATCAACTGTTATCATCAATGCAGATAGTTGAGCTAAGATGGGAGTGGCTGGTCACAACGATCCATTGTTAGGTGAAACCACATGTGGGTCTATGCTGCAGCAACTTCAGGTATCTATGATGCATAGTTTTTCTTGCCTTTGTTCTTTGTATGAGCTGAAACTTAAAACAAGGGTAACACAAACACCATTTAAACTTCTTATCTGCATCAATAAGAGTTAACATAGCATCTTTGTGACAAGGAAGGTACATAGGATTTGATGAGTGACTGACAGGTGTTATTTCAGCTGATATGGGACGAGGTTGGTGAGAGCGATGAAGATCGTGACAAGATGTTACTTCAGCTAGAGCAGGAGTGCTTAGATGTTTATAGGAGAAAGGTTGATCAGGCTTCTAGTTCCAGGGCACGTCTCCTTCAACAACTTGCCAACTCCAAATCCGAGTTTGCTAGACTCCTTTCTGCGCTAGGAGAGCTGTCTATTTCTGGCATTGTAAGTATCTGGGAATAGCCCCCCATCCCAACCTAATTCCTTTGTATGTAAATAGTTTGTCATAGTTTTATATTTTCTGTTTTCACATTTTTGGTAGAATTTACCCCCCCCCCCTAATACAGTGTATATGGCTCCTTTCTGTGCATTTACAGCCTGACAAGACAACTGGTACAATCAAGGAGCAACTAGCAGTGATATCACCATTCTTGGAACAACTTTGCAGGGAAAAAGAGAAGAGGGTGAAAGAGTTTGCTGATGTACAACTTCAAATTCAAACAATACGTGGTGAAATCGCTGGGAGTCTACAAGTTGGTGACCACTTGGAAACACCCCATGTTGATGAGGATGATCTTTCAGTGAAGAAATTGAATGAATCTCTTTTTGAACTACAAGCACTACAAAAGGAAAAGGTTTGGCATTGATTTCGTAGTTTGCTTTGCACAATCTGTCAATTGGTTATTTTCTGTTCATGTGCCAACACTCCAAACATCAAAGCCCGATCATGCTGGAGGGATCCTAAGTTTTGGCATAGCACATAAGTTTGCACATTTTATGTGCTAGTCAAATTCTCTTAATATGCCAAGGCTAAATAACTTTAAATATTCACCTTGATGGAGGATTTCTAAATTGTGGCATAATACACAGTCATGTACCATATTAAAGATGAAGGCGATAGGCAACTGATATAGCTGATTATTGTCATTGCAATACCTATATTTTGGACTACATATAATCAGCAGAGTTGAAATGGTATTTCTTAATGTCTTTCTGCATTGCAGAGTAATAGGCTGCACAAGATTCTCGAGTTTGTGACTTCAGTGCATGATCTCTGTTCTGTCCTTGGGTTGGATTTCTTGAGCACTGTGACTGAAGTTCATCCTAGCCTCAGTGACTCTGTTGGTGTTCATTCCAAGAGCATTAGTGATGAAACATTATGCAAGCTGTCTAAAATGGTAACTGAACTTGAAGAAGAGAAAATAAAGAGGCTTGAAAAGGTAAATTTGCAATGGGCCTCTTGTTCTTGCTTATCCTACCTCTTTGGTGTCTCTGATATATTTACGCTGTGGGATATTATTTCTGATTAAATGTTATGTTTTTTTAGATTCAAGCCCTAGCTTCCCAGCTAACTGATCTTTGGAACTTAATGGACACTACTGTGGAGGAACGGCAACTTTTCCATCATGTCACATGCAATATGTCCTCAACATTGGATGAAGTGACAGTTCCAGGAGCTCTGGATCTTGATGTAATTGAGCAGGTTAAGATGTGTTTTCTTCTCTCAGTGTAACTTGGACTTATTGATACAGTGGCATACTGTTGTTCATCTGCGACCTGACATATTTTTGCACTTTAAAGGCTGAACTTGAAGTTGAAAGGTTGGATCAGCTAAAAGCTAGTAGGATGAAGGACATTGCATTCAAAAGGCAGACTGAACTTGAAGACATATATGCCCGGGCTCATATCGCAATTGATACTAGTGCTGCAAGAGATAGAATAATGTCTGTTATTGATTCTAGTAGTTTCGAGCCTTCGGAACTACTGGCTGATATGGAGAACCAGATACTTAAAGCAAAAGAAGAGGCCCTAAGCAGAAAGGACATACTGGAGAAGGTTGACAGGTGGATGTTAGCATGTGAAGAAGAGAGCTGGCTTGAAGACTATAGCCGGGTATCTAAAATTTATTCTGTTACTTTTTCCATGCCTTTGGGTCAGTTAATAGTCTCCTGAAATGGAAGATACCAAGTTGCACTCTAGGCATCTGGTGTTCCTTTGCACCAGCATTGTTCTTCCAAGTCAATACTTCATGTTGCATACTTGAAACCACTTGTTTATGTTACTATATGTTTGACAGCAGCTTCACTTCATGCGGTGTCACAGGATTCTTACATTGATGTTCTCTTAATGGCAGGATGATAACAGATACAGTGCAACTAGAGGTGCACATCTGAACCTCAAGCGTGCAGAAAAAGCTCGAGTTCTGGTTAATAAAATTCCAGGTATGTTCTGAACATCAACTTGATTTTGTTTTCTGTGGGAAATGTGGCGTATTACATGTGCCAGTAGTATCTTCCGTTGCCTCAGAACTGACACTGTTACATACATTTTACATGACATGGGAAGTAAATGCTATTCCTAATGTGAAGTAACTTTTCATGAATACCTTTGATGGTTTATTGTAGCTATTGTTGACATGCTGGTGGCGAAGACCCAGTCATGGGAACAAGAGCACAGCACATCGTTCACCTACGATGGAGTTGCTCTTCTTGCAATGCTGGATGAATACAAAATTCTGAGACAGGAGAAGGAAGAGGAGAAGCGAAGAATGAGGGTATTCTTCTCTGGGTATTCCTTAGGCCTGTCGGTGACTGGTTCCCAAACAATACTCTAATTCCGTGTTTGGCTTTCTTTCTCCCAACCTTCCAGGACCAGAAGAAGATAAATGAGCAGCTAGCCGCAGAGCAGGAGAAGCTGTTTGGCTCGAAACCGAGCCCTGGCCGGCCCCAGTCCTCAAGGAAGGCTCCTGGCCCTCGTGCCAACGGCGGCACACCAAACCGGAGGCTGTCCGTCCAGCAGAACGCCGCCAGGTCCGCAAGCCGGGACGGGCGGAGGGACAGCGGCAGACCGGCGGCTCCGGTGAACTACGTCGCCATCTCCAAGGACGACGCGGCTTCACAGGTGTCCAGCTACCACCCGCCGCCGTCTACCCCTTGATCACGCGGTCCGGTCCCTGATGGAGCATATGATTTTCTTGGCGCCGGTGTTAGAAAATATATCTGTGCAGTAGTCGAAAATTATATAGCCAGAGCTAGGTGGAGTGAGTCGGATGGCGGGATTTGCCTTGGTGATGTGATGGTCGTCTGTTGTAGATCGGATGCAGGTGCTACTGGAAACTGAGCTTTCGACGGAATATATCTCCTCCTTCCGTTTACATCTGCCACTGAGCGTAGTCGCGGCCCACCATAGCCTAGCTCGTGTTGCAGCTACGTCGATGTGCTTTGGTCATATTGTGTCGTTGGCTCGTTCGTTTCAGCTTCTGGATAGCTTCTGATTTAGAAAAAAGTTGATTATTTGTCGAACGGGAGGATTCTTGACAGTTTCTTTGAGAATCAGAATCTCATTTCTGTATAGAATTAGAATCTGGCTGAAACCTGGTTCTCACTGATTCTTGCTGATTCTCGCCGGCTCGGTTCGAAACCTAGAAGTTGTAGTTTGCTCGGCCTGATTCTTCCATAATCAGAAACAGCTTCTCCCATAATCCAGAAGCTGAAACGAACTGGGCCATTGTCTCAGTTGCTCGGCCTGATTCTCCCATAATCAGAAGCAGCTTCTCCCATAATCCAGAAGCTGAAACGAACTGGGCCATTGTCTCAGTTGCCTAGCTTCGATGCAGCTCGTGTTCGATGCAGCCCGGGTTGTTCGAAGCTTGGGCCCGCCCCTGGTTGACGATGCCACTTTCCCGTGGACTACGGTTGGGCTGGCGCTCGGTCGGACATGAGCATGGTGGGCGATCAGAATCAGAATTCACTTTATACGTGCTTTTGGATAATCAGTTTCTCTACAATCACAATCCAAAATCAGCTTTTAGAGAATTCAAAGCAAAATCAAACAAACAAATCCTTATTAGTCAGCTTTGCACGAGAGTATACATAGATTATTTATGTACATGAAAGAAGAGATAGTTATTGCACAATACTTAGAGACAACTTTCAGAAACAGTTATTGTACAAACTGACTTTTAGCCTACTATTAGCCTTTAGTGGGCTTTGCTATTGTACTTTCTCTAATATAGGTGCATTAAGGGATGTGCTTATATGCATCATTTTTTAAAAATTGTACAACTATTAAAACATGAATGCATGGAATATGATTATTATTTGTCCTTTAAAAGTTTTCTACCAAATTATTACGTTTCAAACGGGATGTAAAAGGAAAACCGCTACTTCTGTCTTACATCTCCTAGCCGTAGATTTTTGATCTGACATCCCCACGAGGCTTCCAGTTTCGGCTGTAGTCACGGTTGTCAGGACCTCTATCTGTATGTATCATGTGCAAACATTCCGATCACAATTCTTTGTAGGATATAAATCAGGTAATACAGTGTAAAACAGTAGTCCCGATGCTACAATATTTAGAACCATAATTTTTCAGCTACCATATTACCACGATGTTATGACCAATTAATATTGTATCAATTGAAGACACTGTGACCTAGAATCCATATCCTCACAACCTTATCTTACGCAGGGCCGATCTCGACAAGGTTGAACAACATTTTACCACAAGCTGCAGGCTAAACATAATGCAGAAAATATGTGTGATAGATCGTCCTTTTCAGTGGGTGCGTTTAAATCCGCAATGGCTACCCAGGAAGATTAGCCGTCGGGAACCAAGTCATACATTGCTAGCATAAGAACGACACAACAGTTTTACACAAATAGGGCCTATTGGCCAGAGTTTTACAAAAGGAAACGACGAGCTTCAATATATTACATCACAAAAGACCACACAAACGAGGCCTGAGCACAAAGAAAGAACCCTAAAACTAGACGGTTTTGCCATCTACGATCTCTTGGAATTCTCCAACGTCTTCAAACTCTAAAATAGGTTGAGAAGCAAGACTGAGTATACAGCAGTACTCAACAAACCGCACAGAAATTCTGAATATTACATGTGGGGATATTCACAAAGAAGCGGCAATAATGTTATTATGATTGTGGATGCAGTTTTATTTTCCAAGTCATTTTATATTTGAAACACAAACCATGCATAATAGAAATAAGCAAATTTTGAGTTTTCACAAGTTCATCATTACGTTAGGTTGGAAATTAACAAGACTACTTGGGTTAGGTTACGGGATTCACCCCAGTTCAAACTTAGCTCCATTAACCGGAGGCACGGCGTAATCGATTACCATTTAATTGACTCTGCATGGTTGCTCAGCTTTACCCACAAGATATCAACAACCGTTAATACCACACGTGAATTACATGCAACTTAAATGCATGCGGTCGGGCTGAGATCATCAAAGCTTTTCATTGAACTACCCCTCTTTAGTACTTAACCGGTAGTTTTCAAAACCGCATAGTACTCAGGACCCACTAGCCATGGCGGGAGACGCGATCCGATACTGTGGGTATCTACCGTTGTGAGAATCGGCAGGTGACCCCACTGAGTCAACCTCCATTCCACCCCGTTCACTTAGCGAACCATACTGTCCAACACACACAGTATGGTAGCTCCAACCTATAAGTATTCCAAGGGGGAGTTCGAGTACCGAGCTAGGTTGGATCGAGTCAACGGGGCTGACCGACCCAGCTTGTGGTTGAGCGAGATCTAAGTTATTTACTTTGCCCAAGGTTGTAATTACTTAAATTATGCCTAAGACTTAGCCAATTCCAAACCAACAATCCACACCACTCACATTGGCCTCGTCATTGGTCGAGGTTCGGACACGTAGCTATTTAGTGGTTTGACCGCCAAAGTCCCATCACCGTAGCACATTTTTGAATATAGTCTACATCAAGCCTACCGCTTGATAGTTTTATTTTAATACACAAAGCTTTTAATGTTCAACTAATGAATTAGCTACTAGCAAACGAGATTTAATAGCTAAGTCTAAGGTTTGCAAAAGAAAATATGTCACAACAATACAAAGTGTGTCTTTAATCAAGCTAGGTACTAACTATGTCGTCATGGCATTCTAAAATAAACATTTATAGCATTTTAACATACCAACATAATGCAATATCAAAATAATTATAACTATAATATTGTTATGGGTTCAACATGTTCAAGGAGTGCGACTTGCCTTGCGAGGCAAGGGGAAGTCCTAGGTCGTCGTCGACGTAGTCGGACTCTGTGCTGGCCGCGTTCTGCTCCTACTCCGGCTCCTCGTACTGCTCCGGGACGGGCTCTAAGGTCAGATCTAGCGCGGAAACGAGAAAACCGAAAACGGTAAATAAACAAAACGGAAACGGAAAAAGGGCCGAAGAGGGTTCGGGGCATTTTGGAATTTTGTGGACTTCAGATGGTGGAACGGGAAGTGTTTTTGGACTCATAGCGGCGAGACGATTCAGAAAAAGTTATTCTTGCCATTTTTGGACTTTCCGGGGATTTTTGGATTTTTCGGAGCATTTAAAAGGATTTGTCGGTTTGTTTAATTCCGAAAAGAAATTAAAAAAACCGAAAATAGCGTTGGGCCGCACTTGGTTCGGCCCACTACGGCCGAATGGCCAGCAGGCCACGCGCGCGTACTGGGTCGGCCCATTTGCGCGGGCAGGTTGAGCGCGGGCTGGCTCGGTCGAGCCAAAAGGCACGGAGGGGGGCGCTAGGGTTCGCAAGAAAAAAGGGGGGCACGAGCGAGGCGGCGGCTAGGGCGAGGCGAGGGTAGTGGCGGTGAGCGAGGCGACGTGGGCGAGGCCGAGGTTGAGGGAGATGGGGGGAGACGAAGAGGCTTGGGGTGCCTGGCTCGGCTAGGATTTGGGTTTAGGGTTAGGGTTTCGGTGTCGAGGCGGCTCTGGAAGTCGAGGCGGCGGGGGAGGCCTTCGGTTGGAGGCGAGGGAGGCGAGGGGTTTCGGGCGGCGGTGAGGCCATCGGCCGAGAGGAAGACGAGGGGGAGGGCGTCCTCACCGAGGAAGAAGAAGGGGGCGAGCATGAGTGGAGGTGGCCGCAGTGCGGGTTTTATAGCCGCGCGCGGCATGGGCGAGAGCGGAGCCGGGGGCTTGCTGGCATGGGCGCGGAGTGGCGGGCCGGTGGCGGAGAAGACGGCTCTGGGCAGGCAATGGAGGCGACGGGACGGGCGATGGGGGCAGGTTGAGGTGGCAGGGGATCCAAAGCGGCGACTCCAAGAGGGGCGGAGCAGGCGGATGACGGAGCATGACGCGGGCGACGAGACGGCGACGACCACGCAAGGGAGAGGGAGCAGGCGGCCGATGCGATGGTGGTGACGAACCGGGCGCGGCGCGGATGCGGGCGAAAGACCGGCAACCCGAGCGTGGATTCTAGGTAACCATTCAACCACTCCCCCTTTTTCCAAACTCCAAAACCAAAACCGGATGAAGAACACAAGAACACGATTAACCCCAAATCAAATCTCGGATTAGGATTGTAATTAGGGTTTGGTTTGGGTTTGAAATTTTTGGGGCATTTCAAGAGGTGCAGAACATCAGAGGCACCAAACATCTGTGTACTTTATTTGACAACCAGTAGCTTTTGCATGACCAACTCAGCATACTTCTAACATATCCAGGCTCCAGATGAACCCGTCAGTCTTCAATCACTTCATGGGTTTCTCGCTTCGGTTTGGGTAATTAAACAACTAAATCCAATCAATGGAAATGTTCATCGCAACACAAGCACAGCAACCTGGCGGTGGCATCACAGATCTTCAGGGGGATCGAAGAAGCTATGTACATCAATCATCTGTCGTTCGCAATGTTTCAGTAATCTGTTGGAGGATTGCAAGCATCTGCCTCGGTTTGATCCTTCCGCGGTTCCTGCTCCTCTCGCTGGTGCACCTTCTTGCTCACCTTGATCGCGTCGATCACAAGAGAAACATTCCACGGTTTTTGCATCAGTACAGGGCATTGCGCATTCCTCGACAAGATTGATTATTGCAGCGATTTGAGGCTTTGGTTTGGTTACCTTGTGTGGTATTGCTTGGAGCCGGTGGTCAGACACCACCTTCCGGCGGGGCAAGTTCCGGCCGCCCCTGAGCCGGTTCTTGCCGGGCTTGTAGCAGCTCAGGCCGTTCCGGCCGCCGCCGCCGGAGCCGTCGAAGCTGATGGCGGACACGTCGTTGGACCCACAGCTCTCCTTCTCCTCGACGGCGAGGTCGTGCCGCCTCCTCACGACTATCACCCGCCGCCCCGCCACCGAGCCGGAGTCCACGTTCTTGCTCACGCAGTCGTCGTCGGCGGATTCGGCCTGCCGCGTCGCCATCCACCGCTCCAGCCAGCTCCACCCCACGTTGAACTCCCCCTGGTCCGGCCGCGCCGACCGCTTCCTCGTGCCGCCGCAGCTCCGCAGCTTCCGTCAAACGCAAGAAACAACCGGCGCCGTCACTTACTTCCGAACTCGAGCGTACGTATGCTACTTACCTAGCAAAACATTTCGCTCTGCTTGCCTCAGATTGCTGCCGATGCGCATGCATGCCTACCTGCTGCGAGAAGGCATAGGCGAGGGCTCGCTCGCGCCGCGTCGTCGCCTCGATCTTGCTCTGGATCCTCAGCCTCGACACGTTGGAGCTCACCGTGCTGTCATCCCACTCCTCCTGCATCACATTCCAAGCGAAAGCCGAGACCGTACGTCCACATCGCTTCCGATTTACTGTTCCATCATCGTGGGCAAAATTGCACTGCAACCAGACGAGACGACCAGAGTGCAACGATAGCTCTGTACCTTCTTCGCTCTGAAGACCTGTGGCCGCGACTTCTGGCTCGACCGGTGCTGCGCCGACACGCTCTCCTCGCTCGGCCGGAGGTTGCTCGGAGACTCCCCGACCTGGACCTCCACCGACGCTGCAATGGATGCTGAAGTAGGCTCTTCAGCGCAGTCCATCCCCGAACATTTCTTCAGCTCCTGCAGCTGCCTCCTTGCCTGCACACCAGTGGATCGATCTGCATGAGCAATCCGTTTTCGTTTCTTTGTAATTCGTGCTACTAAGTCTGGGCTTTGGATTGGGAACACGCCATGAATCCCCTGAATGAAGATTGGATCAATGTTGCTGCTTCCTCTGTGCTGGCCGGCTCCGTCGGCACGCTGTCCTCCAGGGGTACTGTGTTGTTCTCTGCACCGTTCACGTCGCCCGGTTGAGCCGCCGGAACCCGCGCCTCTTGCGGCGGCATTGCGCGAGTTTCGAAGCTCCTGACGGAGACCGTCTCGTCGTCCTCATCTTCCTCTGCAGCCGCGCTGATCTCGTCGCCGCAGAGGTACAGCCGGAGAGAGCTCCATCTGCTCTTGTGATCAACAGGGCTCCTCTGCTGCAAAAATGTCCAGATGTAACGGCGTAATGCCAAATTTAGGTAACCCAAAACGCCATCTTTCAGATGGTATAAGTACCACACAAGTATTTCCAGACATGAATCATGAAATCATGATATTATCGCAAGTAAGCCAAGTACGTACATTGGCCTCTTGGCCAACTACTGATTGATATACCAAGTGATCTTCGTTTTTATTTTTGGGGGGGTACTAAACACCGAGTGCGCTACCACCCACGAATGTGCCCTACAATAACACTGGACGCAGAAAGAAAATACATTTGTGTGTGCGCGCGCGCGCCTGTGTGTGTTCTTGTGCCGGAGATGAGGACAGAGGGGGACAAAAAGAGAAGGCACGCACGTTGTGACCGTGGCCGCGGCCGCCGGCCGCCGCCGACGAGCACGGGCTCTTGGAGAAGACTCTCCGGACAATGCCGCCGGCGAGGCCCATACCCCGGCCGGCCGGAAGGGAGGGTTTCTGGCAGGAGAGCAAGTGCTAGCTAAACCTTAGAGCTGAATGTAAACCAGTCGGTGATCTTGCCAAGTCGCCATGTCCATGACCGACTGTGCCAAGGTTCTCTCGCTCTACACTCCACAGTGACAGTAGCGTGTGTACTGTGATTATTCGGACGTGCAGTGCTAGGCGGCTAGCCCGGCCTGCACTGGCTTCCCCTTAAAGCAACAGGCCAACGACCATGGTGCAGATGGCTAAATCCAGAACGGCTTTGCTTTGGACAAAGCCTCCATGGGCGAGATGTGCTTTGGTGCAACTTTGGGTAAAGGCGCGGGCATCTGATTGGTGGATCTATGAGCACACCCTGTGGTGGTCTTAATGATGAGGAGGGGGGGTATTGGGGTAAGGCCTCATGTGTTACATTTTTTCTGGTCTGGCAGAGGCGGGAGACTTTAGAGCTGGAATTGGTCATCTTGTTTTATACTATTCGAACAAAGGGGGTTAAAAATAGGGAGAAACTAGGAACCGGATGAACACAGAAGAAATATGAGAGGCATATTTTGGAATGTTAGAGGATTAGGTCAACCGGGAAAAACAAAGTGTATTATGGACCTCATAAAAAATCATAGAGCGGATTTTGTTGGTTTGCAAGAAACTAAGAGAGAAAACTTTAATATGTCCTTTCTTAAGAATATTAGTGGTTCCATAAATTTTGAGTGGCACTGGCTCCCTGCCAAATCCACTGCAGGTGGTATTTTGGTAGGAGTTAATTCTAACATTTTAGAGGTTTTGCAAGTAAATGTGGAAAAATATTCGATCCAGTGCTTACTAAAAAACAAGGAGAAGGATTTTATTTGGAAGTTGGTTACGGTTTACGGGTCCCCTTATGAGGAAGGAAAAGAATCTTTTATTTCTGAACTACATGATACTTTTATTGCTGATAATCATACCCCAATTATGCTTGGTGGAGATTTTAATTTGGTAAGATACCAAACTGATAAGAATAATAGGAAAGTAGACCACAAGTGGTGTGATAAATTCAATGAGTGGATTGACTTATGGGGGCTTATGGAGTTAAAGCTTTCGGGAAGACATTTTACCTGGTCTAATAACCAAAGTAATCTTATAATGTCTGTTATTGATAGAGTCTTTTGCAGTACTTCTTTTGAAGAGAAGTTCCCTCGAAGTATCTTATCTTCTCTTGTTAGAATTGGGAGCGATCATACTCCTCTTCTGTGGGATTCTGGAGATGGTCATAATCATATCAAACCCACATATAAATTCGAGAAATGGTGGCTTCTTCGTGAAGATTTCAATAAGATAATCGATAAAGCCTGTAATATTCCGAATAAAGGATTGAATGCCATCGATAATTGGCAAGCTAAGGTCCGGAACATTAGAAAAATCACTAAAGGATGGAGTTTAAACATTGATTCTGACATTAAGAAGAGGAAAAAATGGATTCTGGATGAAATTAATAAATTAGACATTATTTTAGAAACAAGAATGCTTACTAATGATGAAGAAAACACGTTACGGATGAATAAAATAGAGATTGAAAAAATTTGGACTATTGAAGAAACGAAAGCTAAGCAGAGAGCTAGGGAGAAAGATATTATTGAAGGAGATAGAAATACTAGATACTTTCACGCGGTTGCTAATCAAAGAAGGAGGAAAAATATTATTACTGCTCTTGAGGGGCCTGAAGGGCCGGTCCATGAGACCAAAGATATGATTAAAATTGCTTGTGATTATTATAAATCATTATTTGGCTATGAGCATAAGCCTAATATTACTATTGGAGAGAATTTTTTTAATGAGATGGATAAGATTACTGGGATGGAAAACGAGTCGTTAGAAGCTTCGTTTACTGAAGAAGAAGTCAAGAAAGCGCTGATTCCTACTCCGATGGAGCTCGATCTCCGATGGGCTTCCTTTCCTCTTCTATCAAAAATACTGGGACTTGATTAAGACTGACCTTTTAGACATGTTTAGAGATTTCGAAAAAGGAAATTTAGACCTGTTCAGACTTAATTTTGCTATGATCTCTTTGATTCCTAAGGAAAATAATGCTAAAAGTATAAAGCATTTCAGGCCAATCAGTCTGCTAAATTGTAGCTACAAGATCATCACTAAAGTATTGACTAATAGGATCGGTCCTATTTGTGATAGAATCATTTCTAATAATCAGTCTGCCTTTATAAAAAATAGATTTATCCTGGAAAGTGTAGTTACCGCTCATGAGGTAATTCATAAAATTCATCAAGAGAAAGGTAGAGGTTTGGTTATTAAATTGGACTATGAAAAAGCTTATGATAAAGTTAACTGGAGTTTTTTACTAGACATTCTTTCAAAAAGAGGTTTTGGTAGTAAATGGCAAAACTGGATTTTCTCAATTCTGTCTAAAGGCTCTGTAGGAGTTAAAATAAATGACGTTGAAAGCAATTTCTTCCAAACCGCAAAGGTTTGAGGCAAGGCGAATTTATCTCCTATTCTCGTTAACCTAGTTACTTGAGATGTCTTTGCTAGAATTCTTCATAAAGCCGTTAATCAAGGTCTAATTAGTGGTTTATGTACAGAAGTGTGCCCTGGAGGTATTGTTAGTTTACAGTATGCTGATGATACTCTCCTTTTTGTTGAAAATAATGAGAAAGCGTAATTCATCTCAAATGGTTCCTTACTATCTTTGAACAAATGTCGCATGCGGATTAATTATCACAAGAGTGAGTTGATTCCGATTGGTTGTGATAAGGAAGAAGTTAATAAGTATGAAAAAATACTCTGTTGTAAGATAGGTTCCTTCCCTATCAAGTACCTTGGTATCCCTCTTCATTTTGATAAAATCAAGAGAGAAGATCTCCAACCGCTTGTTGACAAGATTATGAAAGAATGGCGGGTTGAGGGGAAAACTTCTTTCTTTAAGTGGCCGTTGACTTTGATTAAATCCTCGCTTTAGCTAGTATTCCTCTCAGATTTACTCTCTTTTCAAGTTTCCTAAATGGGCTCTAAACAAGTATTAACTTCATATGGCTAACTGCCTTTGGGATGACTATGAAGGTCATAACAAACTTCACTTAGCAAATTGGCATTTAATCTGTATGGAAAAAGATTTTGGTGGTCTGGGAATCCCTAACCTTAAAGAGTTTAACATGTGTCTTTTAGCTTCTTGGATTAAAAGATTTCATTCTAAAGAGAATAGTCTGTGGAAAAGTTTGATTAATTACAAGTATAAAGTTGATCCTAATATTTTTACTTGTACTTCGGATCATAACTCGGTGTTTTGGAAAGGGGTTATGTGGGCTATGAAAGCCACAAAATTTGGCTATAGATGGAATATAGGCAATGGTGTAAAGATTAGATTCTGGGAAGATATCCGGTATGGTTCGCCTTGTCTAGCTATTCAGTGCAGGATCTTTATGTGTTAACTAATGAAAAAGAGATCAGGATTGCGAATATTTGGGATGGTTCTGATCTTAAATGCACATTTAGAAGAACTTTCTCTGAAGATATGATGATTAGATGGTTTAGCTTGATTGAAGTGGCAAAAGTATTAACTTCAATCAAGATGAAGATTCTTTAATTTGGCAATACAATAGTAATGGTATCTACTCAAGTAAATCTCTTTACACTATTATTAACTTTAGAGGAGTGTCGCTGTATACTCCAAATTATTTGGCATCTTATGGTTCCGCCCAAGGTCCATTTTTTTCCTTTGGTTGCTCTCCCATAATAAGATTATGACCAAGGATAATATGTTGAAAAGAGGGCTTAATAAAGGGGATTTATGTGTTTTTTTGTGATGAGAAAGAGACAAGACTCCATCTTTTCTTTGATTGTGTGATTGCTAAAAGTATTTGGGGTATTGTTGAAACTTATTTTGTAAGAAAATAGGCTACAACTATGAATCTGTAGCTTGCTTCGGATGAATAATAGAAGAAATGCTACTCTCAACACAATTTGTGCCTCTGCTTTTATGGAATTTATGGAAAATAAGAAATAACTTTGTTTTTCGTGCTCGTGTTTGGTCAAATGTGAAAATAGTCCGAGAGGAATATTCATGCTTTTGAGGAATTGGAGTCCCCTATACAAGGGAGAAATGCAGGTTCAGGTGGAGCGGTTTTGTCATTCCTGGAGGAAAAAATCAGATCTCCTTTGGCTATATTGCAAAATCCTCGATGAGAGTGGACAATTCGAAGACTTGGTTGACAAGGAGCTTGTCTGATGATGAAGTTAACTGTCTGAATGTCCTTTCTTTTGTCTTGCTCAAGACCTGCTTTTAGTAAGAAAGTATGAATGTTTGGTATTGTTGTCTGCAGGCGTTAAGATTCTAGCGATTTTGAGTGGTGAGTGCACTAAAAATCAGGAGTCCTCTGTTTCATTTTTTAGGTTTTGTTCGACTCGAGGAGTCCTTTTGGTCATCTGAGGATGAATGTCCTAAACTTGTGCTTGATACTATCCTGTTTCTATAAAAGGAACTGGGACATCTTTTTTGATGTCCTCTTGATCTAAAAACTAGGAACCGGATGTCGATTTTTATTTTTTTTTAGACGCCGCGCAGTATTTTTGTGAACATTTTTTTTAATGTATGAAACATTTTTTTTTAATGTATGAAACATTTTTTTTACTGTTTATCGAAGAAAAATGTTTCACTACGTAGAAAAAAAATATTTCACACCTAGAAAAAAATGTTGCAAAAAAATCAGACGTCTGATCCTTAGCAATCGTTTTGCTATGCTCACAATCAATTTGCATCCAGTTTTACATGTCCTGTCTGGCAAGACTTACAAAGAGCATATACAATAGGGTGACATGGTCCATGTGTAATCCTTATCATGTAAAATTTCTAATGGTGTGGATGAGAGGGAACACGGCGATAGAAATAAACAATAGATGGTCTATAAGACCCTTATAGACCTTTTTTTTGCGGCTGTTTTCATGATGTCGGTAGAAATTGTGGGGTCAACTTTGAGGCAACTCACAGGAGTTGCATTTTGTTATGCGTACTGTTGGCATAGAGAGTACTACAGACAAGCGCTGCCTATACAATTATACATGCCCTTGTTGCTAGAGTAGGGGTTAGGGTGGCCATACATAGCTCTTATGGCATGTACAAGGAGATGATATCAGTCGTTTGTAATCTTTGCTATAAAAGATTTTTGATGATATAGATGACTAGATGAGAAAGAACAAGGAGAGAAAGAGAGAGAAAGGCGTCTAGCATGGGTCTTTTTTGTTGTTGTCTCCATATTGTCAATAGAAATTATAGGATCAAATTACACAACTCATTGTATAAATAGTCTTTAGTTTTATCTATAATGGTATAAAAAAATACGGTATACAACGTGTCCTTGGAATCTAGGTTAGGACTGAAATTTGTTGGTAAGACGTAGCAGTCGCTTGTCAGCTTAGCAGCCTGAGAAAAAGGGTCATGAAAGAATGTTGGAAGGGTCCGGAAATAAAGGTTCTAGACGTGCACCCTTTTTTACTGAACTGTCACATGGCTTGCCTGATCCAAGCTAATCTTATCCTTGCTTGCTCCTGGGTGTAGGCATATTCCTCTCCCTCCCTCGATTTAGTATACCACTCAAGGTTTCAAATCTCATTTTAAGTGAAATATTGAAGGTGCCTAAAATCCAAAATTTCGACAAAATTTGGAAATTTCGGACAAAATCCGGATGAATTACAAAAACCAAATTTTAAATCCGTTTTTTTTTTCAACCAGGAAATCCGAGATCTCGATCCACATTGAACCGGCCCAAAAATGGTCCAAAACACATAAAAAATTTTGAAAATTTTTTTGGGTGGTCTTGACACATCACTAATGTTTCCATAAAATTTTCAGATGATAATCAAGCATAAGGAATTTTTAAAAAGTCTAACAGTGCCATTGTCCTGATAAAAGGGTTGACCACCAAATTTCAACCGAATGGAAAATGGTGCAAACCACATTAGAAACTTCTGAAAAATTTTGTGAATGGTCCTAACATATTCATAAAATTTTTAGATGATGATCAAGCTTTAGGAATTTTAAAAAATTCAAGTAGTGCTACTAAAGACGAACCGACAAAATTCACCTGAATGAAAAATAGTACAAATCATTTTGGAAAATTTTGAAATTTTTTGTGAATGGTCCTAATACATCCATAATATTCCCATAAAAAATTTTAGATGATGATAAATATTGAAAAAAATTTAAAAATTCGGACAGTCCTAACCGACAAATTGAACCGACCAAAAAATGGTAAAAAAACATGTTAAAATTTTTTGAATTTTTTTGTGGATGATCTTGACCCTACATACAATCAAATCCAATACACAAAATTTAAAATCCGGCAAAAAATCACGAAAACACCGAGATTTCGGCCGAAATCGCCAAGAAATCCAAAATTTAAAACTTTTTTTTAAAAAATGAATTTTTTATCCGGATGAGATTTTGAATCTCGGAGGGGTCCGAAATCCGAAATCTCGGCTGAGATTTGAGATTTTGGATCGAATTTTGAATCCCTGATACCACTCTAGCATGCTACAAAACTTTCTCTCTCTCTAGATTTAGTATACCCACTCTAGCATGCTACAAAACTTTCATACAAGAAGTACACAAAGCATACTACATTCAGCACACAGTAGGTTTCCACATCAGGGGCCATGCGCCATCCTATAAACGCATTTACGCCAGATCGCACGAGACACAGGAGTTGGGCCCGCCGCACGATGGGCTTCAGGCCATCGCGAGCCGGCCCGGGCACGATGGGCTTCAGGCCATCGCGAGCCGGCCCGGCCCAGCACGGAAAGGCGAACGGGTTGGGCCGGGCCGAACCCGACCCATATAGCTGGGTCAGGCTGGCCCGCCCAACGGGCCTCATTTCTAGGCCCGACCCGGTCCTTAAGACCGGGTCGACTCGGCCCGAACCCAGGTGGGCCTGGGCTGGGCGGGCCTTAGGCCGCCCAGTAAAAACCCGGCCCATGTCCCAGCTCTAACTGTACCTGTCTCCATTTGCCTACGACGTATGCAAGCCGGTTCAACTAGACCGTCCATACATATAATCCATGAGACCATGACAAAAGGGAGAGGTATAGTCGGTCCATGTCCACAGCATTCATCACGTACGGAAGCTTATGAAATCACTGGCTGAATATCTCGTACGAACCGCCACTGTCCCCAAAATAAAAAAATTAAGAGCGCAATATTCTGTACATAAAGATCCATCTATCAAATCAGCGGCTGCTTTAGTGCCATCATAGAGAAAGCGAATGAAAAATGGAGGTCAGCATGTAAAAGAGCAGAAAATAGGCTACAGGTAGTAATTGCAATTTACAAACGAGTTAGCAAAAGTTTACCATGTCCCTATTGCCTTTTACGGACTTACCATGTGGTGCCAAGGCTACTTGACTTCAAAATGCCAAGTGTTAGGAAACTTGGCCCACCGTGGCCCATGTGGACTCTCTCGAAACCCTAGCTGCAGGTTATAAATAGGAGGCAGGGGGTCATTCCATTGTATACGGTCAATCAGAATAATAAAGCAGAGCAGTTTCTCCTTATATTGTGTCTCTCTCCCTCTCTCTCTCTGTTCTCCAGTTTAGATTTATTAGGCAACCCCGGACTATTCGATAGCGAGGTTGTCTAACACGTTATCAGCACGAAGCTCTACCGGTGATCAGATCGAAAGGTGAGAAAATGTGAGAATACGAGGATTGAATCTAATCGCTCGTCGAATTTGTGCATGCATATATTCTACGCATCTAGGTACTGTGTTTATCTCATAGCACGAAGCTACAGGTACACATCAACTATTAGTCTATTACATATCGTCGCATAGCATGAAGCTACGGTACATGAATTTGGCACGAAGCCATTACCGATCGCGACCACGGCCGCCGGCCACCGGCTGATCACACTCCAACCATCTGTGTTGCCGACAGGCCCTTCAGTGACCTCGCAGGTCCCGTTCCCTGCGCGCCGAACGTGCCCAACGCCGCCGGCCATGAAGCGCCGCCCAGCAAGCCGTCGGCCTCGCGCTCGCAGCGCGCCTCCCGATCTCCGCTGCCACACGAAACCGGTCGCACGCTAGAAGCCGACGCCGAGCACTACATCCAGCCGCGCGTGTCTCTACTGGATTACTCATCCTACATACTACATTACTCTAACACTACTCTACTACTACTCTACTATGGTTTCATTGGCTTACTTGAGCTCCTGGGGATGGTTCGGTTCTGGGGGTGAAGAGGGGGTTGAAATCGAGGTGGGGGTGGCCGGATCTTGGCTCGCACGGCTCCTCCTTCTCCTGGTTCTGGCCTTCTCCTCCTCGCTCCCAGTCGACCTCCTTCTTTGGTCCGGCTTCGGTGGTTCTTGCTCTCCTTTTGCTCACTTGGTTTGGGGAGAGGTGAGAAGGGCAATGGCTGGCTTTGAGCTGGCTTGGTTGTGGCAAATGGGAGAAGTGCGGTGAATCTCTACTGGCACTGATTTTTATCCTCTTTACCGAGTGGCAATTTACTCTTTTACCCCTTGCCTTCCTTACTGCCAGCCCATGGTAAAAAGGGCACAAGGGTCATTCAATAAACCTATTGCAATGTCAAATGTTCTACCCACTTATGCCTACTGCCAGATGATTTTGATACTTCATTACATGCTAATAACTGATTTAGGAGACTAATTAATGCATTTGCTTGATGGAAATTTCAGGGTCCTTACATATAACATGTTGACTTGCCTTGAATCCTAATTCATCCCATTTGTCTGAAACTAGCTATGCTATCCACTAGTAATGCAAGCTAGCATTTCATATCTCTAAGCAGAGATCAGGGGGAAAACATACAAACAGACTACCAAACCAAGTACAGCAAAACGTACTCATCCTTTAAAGAAGCCAACAGTAGTCCACAGCTTGCCTGACAGTCCCACTACTATATCCATGGTGGCTGAGGCCATCCCGTCCTAGAATCCTAGCCTGCCATGTCCTAAAAGTCTCTGGAATTGCGTCCACATTAACCATATGCTGTAAAACGGATAAGAATATCCTTGCTGAGCAGATTGTTCATTAATTCTATCAACTGATGGGCTGAATTTTGCAAGATGCCTGCTGGTGTCAGGTTTCAGTGGCAGTTCATAAAAGTAGAGCCTTTTCAGAATAATACATTCTAGCCATTCATCCTAGACTCCCAACAGTTCAGAAATGAGTCATGAGCATTAATTCAGCTCACAATCACCAACAAAAGCAGAACCATGAAAATTATATGGACTGTCCTCATCTGTATCCATGTCCTCGGAGGCAACAAGTTCTGAAGCTGCCTCATTAACATGGCACACATGTAGTCTGCTTCTGTTTACATCAATCCAGCTCTTTCCGGAGCCTTTTTTACACTTGTCGATTTCATCAGCCTCCTTATCTCTAAAGCATCTTCCCATCGCCCAACTGTTCTGTACACATTTTCAAGAAGAAAGTAGCTCAAGTGGTACTGAGGCTCCAACTCCATCATTTTCTTTGCAACTCTTTCTGCTACATCTTGGTTAGAATGTCTGGCAAAAGCAGCAAGGATTGCTGCTTAAGCATTCCAATATGACTAAATGAGAAAAGAACACCAATGAACTGATCTAGTCAGGCCTGAGCCATTCCCTGACCATCTGACTGAACAAATTGATAGCTCGTTCACCATGGGCATTGTGAGCGAAACCACCGATCATGGCATTCCAAGTAATCGTTTTACGGACACTGCTCGCTTCAAAAACTCTATACGCATAGCTCAACACACCACATTTTGCATATAGGTCCACAAGTGCAGATTCAACAACCACATCTCTCCAGCCTCCATTCCTCAGAAACCGGCAATGTATCGCTTTTCCTGGCTCGACAACAGACAGACCAGCACGTTTAGCACGACGCCGACGTCGCCGAATCCCCGCACAAGGATGCTCCCGTGGACGCAGGCGCCCGCATTGCGGTCGCGGAGCACGGTGCAGGACTTGACCGCTACGGGAGAGCGCGAGGGCGTTGGGCGGGACGCCGTCGGCGCCTGCGAGCATGGACCTGAGGGAGTGGAGGGCGCCGCGCGGAGGAACGCGGCGAGGACGGGGGAGCGCGCGATGACGTCGCGGCGGGCCGGGTCGTCGAACGCCCTGAGCGCGTGGGGGAGGCGGACGTAGAAGGCAAATAGGGCGTTGGCGACGCAACGGTCGGTGAGGAGGCCCGTGTGCTCGGCGCGGGCGTGGAGGCAGTACCCAAGGCGGGGTGGCGGGTGGTGGAGGAGGAGGGCGGCGAGGGAGACGGGGGCGCCGCGGCGGGGAGGTAGTGGGAGTCGAGGAGGACGGCGCGGCGGGGCGGGGCGCCGAAGAGGGAGGCCTCGGCGGGGCATCGTGCCATGGAGGCGCAGCGCTCCGGCCGGCGCAGGCGGGCGGGGAGTGGTGACCGCACCGTGTTCGTTTCCGCGGAATGCGATGCGGATGGCGGAGGAATGAGCGCGCTCGCAGTGACGTGCAAATGTGCGGGCGATCTTGTTTTCAACCGTCCGTTCCAGAATCCGATGGTCCGGATATCATGCTGCGCCTCCAGTCCAGTCTCCGGTTGTCGAGATCGAGAAATCTCGATCGTGGATTCCATATTATCATTGCATTTCTGAATCAACAAATTGGGATGCTACTACACGTTGCTGTGGCAAATGGTTTAGTTCAACAATTAAATCAATGTACCAAATTCGGTGTAACCGGAACGTTTTGTAACAAGCATCATGTTTTTTGGGTGGTAATATATTTTAAGTGTTGGTGTGAGTACGTGGACGCAATTGCAATAAAACCACCGGATTATTGGAAGGTTAATGACCCTAAAAAGGCAAGGTTTTATACATGCAAAAACATGTCCGGGTATACAGAGAATGTAAAATAATCTATTATATATTAAAAGCTCGTAAGAGTCGTAAAAAAAGGCTAAAAATTCTCATAAAAATGCAAAACAGCTGGCCCTTAATCTAGGTGGACCCAGATTATAATGGTTTAAATTAAAAGAAAGAATATAAGGATCTCCACCATCGGATGCTATTATTTAAAAAAAAAATATCTAACCGTCTATCTAGCGGATATGGGCTAAACAGTTTAGATTAAAAAAAAAGAGTTCAAGGATTTTCACCACATATTTTGGTGGAATCAGATTATAACGGTGCATATTAATCTATAGAGATATTAGAGTTATATAAAAAAAAATCTATAATTATAGAAAAATAGTTATATATCAAAGATAATCGTATCATAGTATTTAGCCGCGTAGTTGCGCGAGTAAATTTGCTAGTTGACTTAACAGTACATATAGGCTCTTGAATTACAGTATTCGGGGATTACTCTAAGAGAATGAAAATTTGCAATATTTCAGGATTACTAAGATATAAAGTGATAAAACATCGCACGTACATATGAAACACGACTTTATTTATACGGTGGTGCTAGTACACAATACAGAATAACACTAAGGTAAGACATCAAGAGTTCAAGACTACCAGTGACGACTCTTATTGACTTGGCTATTATTACGGTCACTCATACACTTCGGCGAAAGCGAGTAGGAGAACAAACGACGACATGCGTAGTAAACGATCCGAGCCCCGCGACTCCAACCACACTCAAAATCCAACCCTTATTACTCCGACGTGAACCTCCTTCTCAGACGCATGCATCTTCCTTGTTATATATCTTGCGGCACCTTACCATCATTCGTCGCTTCCTCGCCGGCGGCTGCCTCCTCCTCCTCAGGAACCACGGGCGCCGCCGCCGGCGCAGCGACATCCTTGTCAGGCTCATCATCGACGGGGACAACCGACGCCTTGGCCACCGTTTTATCGATCGGTCTTCTTTGTCTCACGGCCGCGTCGTTCCTGCTTGGGCTCCTTCGCTTCAACAACCGCAGCTGGGTCCTCGTGCCGGACGGCGGCGAGCTTGGCTTCAACTTCTTGTGCTACGCCCTGGCCCTCGTCAGCGTCAACGGTGATGACTTCTTCGTGCTTACCCTCCTCTTCCTTGGACTCGCCATTGTTATGCACCTTCTGATCATGTGGAGCTTGCTCTTCTTCCTCGGTGCGTGGCATGTCTTGGACATGGTGATTTTCCTGCTCCTTTAATAAGTAGTTGTTGTCGCGCACGGCTGCTGAGACCACTTGTTGAACCTTCCATCGAAAAGACAGGTGAATGACATGGAACATGCATGCACGCAGATATAATTGAAGCTCTTATGCATGTTAATTATTGTCAGTTCTTGGCATGCATATATGTTGAGAGAAAATGAGAAATTAAGGAGGAGTTATTTAAACCTCAGCCGTTGCCATTGTGCAGCTGCAGAACACTACGTACCAACGTCTTACGTACTATGCAGCTGCAAGGTAAACTGTGCTTGCGAGTGAGAGGGAAAAGAGTAGCGAGCTAGGATGGCTTTCATATGCAAGCTAGGGCAAAGGTGCTTTAAATAGAGGGGGTCAGCAAAGCAAAGGCAACAATGAACGAACGACTAGCTAGTCGCAATAGAAATATGGATCAACGGCGAGATCTTCTTGGGTCGAGTTTTAATCGGGATCGATCGACGCCTCCTGCCTCTCGATCTCATGCATGGCACTGAAATCAAGTCCTACATACGGGGAGATGTCCTGCGTAGGGGCGACACGAGATCGAATTCAGGAGATCAGTGCCTAGTTTGCAGCATGCACATACATGCATGTACACACTAGATTACTTTGGTTTCGTTAATGAAATCGATAAACCTTCTACCGAAAAAAAAGGTTTGCAGCCACACACCCAACTGCCGGTGTCCATCGATATATATACCCACTCCGGTTACAAATAATTATATTTTAATATTCAGTGCAAACCTTCCTTACCGTGAAAACTCCGTGCAAACCACGTGTAAAAGTTTTGAAAAATTCTCAAAAAATTATCATAGGTAGGGGAGGTGAGGTTCTACAACCATATAAAATTTCAAGACCAAACTCAATCGCATTTGGAAGATATGAAAAAGACAAATTGCAAATGAATAGTGTTAAACAGTGAAAAATTACTATTCATATCGAATTTGTCTTTTTCATATCTTCCAAATGCGATTGAGTTTGGTCTTGAAATTTTACAGGATTGTAGAACCTCACCTCCCCTACCTATGATAATTTTTTGAGAATTTTTCAAAACTTTTACACGGAGTTTTCACGGTAAGGGAGGTTTGCACTGAATATGCCCCATATATATATATATATATATATATATATATATATAGCCAAACTCTCGAATTTTTTACTGTCAATATTTATCTAAATATTTAAATTGGATATATGAAAATCGTATATGTATATTTGTCTTTAAAAGTAATTTTTGTAATATTATAATTTTATTAAGTTTTATAAATATATTATAATAAAAAATGGTTAAAATTGTATTTTAGAGACCATATCGATACCTATAAGATAACTATTTGTGGCCGGAGGGAGTAAAGACCAAACTACCAATGGATCGTGGGTGGATCGGGGGGAGGGGGTGGGTGAAGGGTATACACTGACACCCCAAAAAATGTGAACAACGTCGGGAGATCATATCTTCAACAAGCTAAATTTATTGATTAAATTGTTTTCGATTTTTGTGGTTTGGGTTTGTAATACCTTAGAACTATTTGTATTTTACTTTTAGTAAATTATATATATTAGATTTATGATATTACAAAACTATTATAAAATAATCCATACGAAATGTGCAGCCACTTTAAAAGTTTTCTAGCCGCGTCACTTACAACGGATGGATATATAAGGAGCTGTCGGTGGATGTAAAATTGGCAAGAAGGGAGTGCATCGTCACGCATCCACGCACGGCGTCCGCTGTCTCGAATCTCGCACGCGCCGTTTGAGATCTCGCGCGCGCGCGGCATCGTGCTTCGCGATGTAGAGCATGTACGTGACGGTGCCCCGCTTCCCGATCCCCCCGTGCCCGGCGGCCGGCCGCTTCTCTCTTGGGTTCACCTCGGCGCCGCGTGACGCGCGCGCGCTTTGCAGCCACCACACCGGGGCCGCGCGCTGCGGCGGAGCCCCAGCCACTCCGCCGCAGCTCTGCCTTATTCGTGCGCTCCCCGTACACGTCGGCCGCCACCCCCCCTTGGATTAGCGCCCCCGGCGGAGCAGCCGGCCGACCGGCTGGGGCCGAAACGGAGCCGTTCCGCGCGTGCCTTGGTGTCTCTTTGATTGGATCTACAGCTCTACACTGGTAGTTGCTCGAACTGGACGAGCTCCACGAGAAGCTAATCAAAAACACAGGAGCAAGGGTTTTGTTAATTAGCGGATACCCGCTTGATCGCCAAAGGTTTTACAACATCCAATCCGTATTCATCCCTGCATCAGTACGGTATAGATTGTCAGAGGAAGTATCGGGTGCATCCCACCGTTTCATGTGCTCCTGTTAATCCTATTAAAGTATATTGTCCACCTTTTCTCCTTTGTTTAAATTTATGTGTAAACTAGTTGGTGCAATATACAACTTCATGGAAACATATCTAATCCTAATAGACATGTGGGTGTTAACGTGCTAGCTCCCATCTATAGCTGTCGGATTTAATTCGTGTGCCTCGGATCGTTTAAGGTGGAAACCACCTTGCCACTTAATCACTTTTGCACACATAACCCCTGTGTTTTGTTCTCCGTCACAAAAATACCCTCCCACCTCACCCCTCTCCTCTCACTCCCGATCCCCACCGGCGTGGTAACTCACTCATCTAGGGTTTGCGCTCGGCAGTCGGCACCCACCTAGCCACCTCCTTCCCCATGGCCGGCATGGTGGCTTCCCGCTTCCTTTCCCACGCCCGGGCGCAACGCATCCCACTCATTCCCCCACAGTCGGCGTGGGGGCGTCCCCCCTTCTTCCCCATGGCTGGCATGGCGGCGTCCCGTTTACTCCCCCACGGCCGATACGGAGGAGTCCCCCATTTTTCCACACGCTAGGTGCTCCTTGTATGCCCTTGGAGTTGTGCCTTCATGGGGGAGAGAGAAGATAGGGAGGTAAGTAGGTGCACCGCCAGGGGAGCATCATTGGGAAATATTTCAGCTAGGGCAATCAGGAATTTTCTTGGCTGACCTAAGCATCGGGGATTGGTTTGAAGGTTTGTTGTTTTCGGCTGGGCATCAAGCTAATGAGGCTATTAAGGATCAGTTGTCTGCTCTCAGCTTCACTAGGTCAGATTTATTTTCCCACAATTACCATATTCCTCGTAACCTGTTGTAGGGTCGAGGATGCGCATAGAGGGGGTGAATAAACGATTATAAAAATTTCGTCTCTACGACTAATCGAGATACACCTAATCAACTCTATGTCAAAACCTAAAAAAATTGCGGAAGTGTAAACTAAAATTTTGACAATTAATGCCTAAATCAACTAGGCTCACTAGTGCACTAACTAAATTATGTCTCTACACAAGAATTGCTAAGTTGATCTAACTAACAAAACTAAACAATTCTAAGACAATCAAGCAATTGACAAATATGCAATAATATAAATGCTTGAAAGTGACGAGACAGGGACACACCGATTTTTACCGTGGTGTTTGGAGACTTGCCGATCTCCCCTAGTCCACGTTGAGGTAAAGTCCAACTCACTTTGGACCGACTCCACTCCGGAACCTCCATCTCGAATCCACTCAATAGTTTTTCACTCTTTCGAGTAGGCTTAACTAAAACCTTCACAAACTTCGCTTGGAACTTCTCACAAACCTCGAGAGCTCCCGTGCATGATGCTCCTACGCCATCTAGGTGGCGAAAACCACCAAGAGTAACAAGTTGAGCACTCCGCTCAAGCTTCACCTAGTGCAACACAAGCGCTTCCGGTGACTCCTACGTGCAACACATGCACTATGATCCTCTCAATCACACTCTAGGTGCAACACATGCAACATAGCCTCACTCTTGAGCTAAAAAAACAAATTGAGGTGTGCACACAGGCAACACCCTCTCAATAACTCACACTAGCTCAAACACACTTAATAATGCACCAACAACTAGCCCTTGCCCCCCCAAGGGGGTCTTATATAGCCTCCCAAGCCAAAACTAGCTGTTGGGGACAAGATCACAGAAAATTGGCAAATCCGGCACTACCTCACTCATAAGGTTGGTAGTGCCGCACTCAGCCCCAATGGTCAGCTAACGGCTATAAATCCGGTACTACCGCAGGCACAATCGTGGTAGTGCCGCTCAGGCAGCACTACTGGCCCCCTCAGGCATTTTTAAATTCCCCAAAGTAGGCTACTTATTATGTTGGAATTGGACTTCTAGGGCATTTTAGAGCCTTTGAAAGATGTGTAAAAAATCAGTAAAATTCATATTTGATCAATCCTCAAATTCTAGTGTTTTATAGAATTATTTCTTGTATTAGGTTGTTTGGAATTTTTGTGAGTTCTCTTTTTGGTAGGTCAAATTTCGGTTTGCCTTCAAATCAATCCTACAAAGTTTCAACGAAATTTCAAAATGGCACTGAGAAAACACACATGACAACTTTATTTTATTTTAAAATTTTTGGGATGTTACATCCTCCTCCTCCTCAGGAGCCACGAACACTGCCGTCGGTGCGGCGACATCCTCGTCAGGCTCATCATCGACGGGGACAACTGCCGCCTTGGTCGCCGCTTCCTTAGTATTCTTTGCCTCACGGGCGCGTCGTTCCCGCTTGTGTGTAACGGACCGCCGTTTCAGGGGTTTGTTTAAATACCTCAACAGCTAACCAGGAAGATCAGCTATCGGGAAACCAAGTGTACATTGCCAGACAAAAGACGAATTTACCTGTATTTACAGAAATTAAGGCCTAACAACCAGAGTTTTTACAAAAGAAGGTGTAGCGAGTCCCAAATAAAATACATCATAAAAGACCGCACAAACTAAGACTTAAAACCAAATCGAATCGCCATCTATCGACTCCTAAAATTCTTCAGCTTCTTGGAGCTCTGAAAGGGTTGGTTTAAGTAATGGTGAGTACATAATCGTACTCAACAAGTCGTATGGGAAAATACTGAATATTAGGGCATGTTTGGCACAGCTCCCACTCCTGAATTCTAGTGGGAGTTGGGTGGAGCTGTGCCAAACAGTCTAACTTCAGAAATTTTCAAAGTGGGAGCAAGGAGAATCTGAAGTGGCCTGTAATGCAAAATTTTGGAGTGGGGGTTCCCCCACTCTCATATGGTGTGGAGCACCAAAAAAATAGAAGTGCATTCGAAGTTGGGGGTAATTACCCACAAATGCCACCAACTTCGAACAATATGGTATTAGTACCATTTACTAGTATTGACACTATGTTGCATTGGAACCTTATGGTACGTTATGCTCATTTTAATTTTCATGTGTATATCATGTTGCATTTATAATATATTACAAAATAAACGCTCACATTAGCTACTAATATGTAAAAAATAATGTACAAGTGAGAAAATCAAGGGTATTGTTGATAATTTATTCACAAGCATCCTATTTTAGAATCTGGAGTCAGCGTTCTAACCAAACACTCCCATAGATAGCTTTAGATTCTCAAATAATCCACTCCATTAAGAATTTGAGATCTTAAGCTAAAAAAACTAGAGTAGAAGCTGTGCAAAACACCCCCTTGCATGCAAGGGATTAACAAATGTTGGCACAAACTTGATAATTATTGTGGATGCAGTTTTATTTCTAAGTTCATCTTACATTTTAAACACAACCCATAAAATATAGTAAAGAGGGTGGGGGGGGGTCCACAAGTTATCTCAACGCACCACTAATTCTCAAAATTTCAAAATCTACTTGAGCTAGGTTACAGGAACCACCTTAGTTCAAACTTAGCTTCATTAACCGGGAGCATGACGTATTCGAATACCATTTAATTGACTCTGCAGAGCTGATCAGCTTTACCCATAATATATCTATGACCGTTAATGCTACGCGCGAATCACATGCAACTTAAAATGCATGCAGCCGGGCCGAGATGATCACATCCTTTTATTGAACTTCCCATGGTAGCCCCTACCCGATAGGTCCACTACTCCCCTCAGGACCCACTGGCCTGAGTGAGCACCTACCGTTGTGAGAACCGGTGAACGACGCTACAACGTCCATTCCCATTCCACCCCACTGCCACTGTAGTCCATTCTCTTCACCGAGAATGGTAGCTACCACTCGTAGATATTCCAAGGGGGTGAACAAAGTACTGATCTATGTTGAGAGATGGTTCAACCGAACTGACCAGTCCCAACTTGTGGTTGAGCGAAAGTTTAAGTTATTTACTTTGCTCAAAGGGTTGTCTTTAATTGCCAAATATCAAGCCATTCCATCAACCACAAACCAAACTGGTACCAACTCGCACCAGGCACCAAACCAACCATGAACCATGGCTCTAATCATCGCCCGGGGATCAGACTCACATCCACCTCGTGGCTAGCCCAATACTACCCCCCTGACCGTAGCAACACTTTAAAATACACTAAGCCAACTGCTCACCACAATTCTTTCTCTTTAAAAATTTTAAGTGAGCCTAATTGAATTATTGATTAACTACGGTTGCATAATTATTAACTAGGGTTATCCAAGGATTAATAGGGTCCAACAATATCAATGGAGGCTAAGTGAGAAGTTGGTTATTATCTAAGCATCATGTCATTTTAAATTATTTCTTTTTTCGTATTTTCAACATACTAGTAAACTAATACGTTGGAAAATAATTACTATTATATTATGAACAATTGGGTTCAACATGTTCAAGGGCGTACGGTTCGCCTTGTTGCGTAGAAGGATCGTCTAGGTCGTAGCCGATGTAGTCGTACTCGTCTTCGATCAGGTACTGCTCTGCCTTTTGGAATTGTTCTGGCTGTGGGTACTGCGCGAATGTCGGATCTAGCGCGGGAAATGAAAACAATGAGTAAATGAATAAAAAAACAAGTAAGAAGAAAATCAAAAATAAAATTGGAGAGAAGGCTAGAGAGAGTTGAACGGCATTCTGGTCATTTTGAAGATTTTGAAGACGATCTGATGAAATAGAGGTCATTTTTGGACTCAGTGGATCGAAATGGTCAATATGATGTATTTTTGGAATTTTGAAATTTTCAGGGATTTTTCTAGAAATTTTCAGATTATTTAAATCCAAAAAAGAAAAGGAAAAAAGAAATTGAAAATGGCCCACACAGTAATCCGTGTTTTCGGCCCAAAAGCCCACAGGGGGTGGTCTGGCGCGGCTGAGTGGGCTGGCCCACACGGGCGGGGTGGCGGCCCGACAGGCGGGGCTTGGCTGGCAAAGAGGGGGGGAACTGGCACGTGGGGTCGGGGTGGGCAGAAAGATAGAGAGAGAGGCGGTGTGGGTGGGTTAGGGTTTTCGGGAGGCGGCGATGCGGGGGTGGCCGAGAAGCGGGGCGGTGATCGGTGCCGAGGGAGGAAGGCGGCGAGGGGAGGAGAGGGGGGGGGCTCACCGAAGAAGAGGGGAAGCGGGCGACGAGAAAATGGAAGAGGGGCGGGGGATTTATACCCGGGCAAGAGAGGAGAGAGGGGTGGTAGCCGGGGCGCGGTGACGTCGGTGGAGTGCGTGGCCGTTCGACATGGGTGGCGGAGCTGACGGGCGGTCGCCGCGGGAGAAGACGGCCATTCGACGTGGGGAAGGAGACGGGCGACGCGACGAGGGCGGTTGGCGAGTGCTCGGGTTGGGGCGATGTGGGCCGTGGAGCTGGGCCAGGAGAGCGAGCGAGGTCGGAGGTGGCAGGAGATCGGGCCAGCTGGGAATTGGGCCCGAAAAGGGAGGTGGCCCGGGAGGCGAGATGGGAGAAAAGGCCGGGCGGACCAGACCGGGAAAGGGGGCCAAAACAAAAGAGGCCCAAGGAAAAACGGATAAAAAACCAATAAATAAATAAATAAAATTCAAATAAAAATTAAATAATTTCTTTTGAATTTTAGTGGATATTTCATTGTGCTCCTTTGCTTCAACAACCTTATGCAGGGTCGTCATGCCGGACGGCGGGCTTGGCTTCAACTTCTTTTGCTATGCCCTGGCCCTGGCCCTCGTCAGCGTCAACTAGGGGTGTAAAAGGGTCGGGTAATACCCGCCCCGTACCCGTACCCGGATGCAAAATTACCCTAGTGGAAAACTAATTTACACTACCCGCCGGGTACGGGTACCCAGGTAGGTTAGATTTGGGTTTAGGTCGGATACGGGATCGTCAATACCCGACGGGTACGGGTCGGGTTCGGATACCCGGATAATTCTCACAATCCGGGTATCCGGATATAATCATGCCACAAAGCCTGCATTGCTGCCTAAGCCGACCCACTCCACAAGGCCCATGCTACATTGCTCACAACTCACAAATTAGGTCATCCTCATCCCCTCATCCCTTCCCCTCCTACTCCAGACTCCCAGCCTCACCGCTTGCTTGCTGCCGCGCCAAAAGCCGTTGTTCGCTGGCCGCTTCCACTGGCCAGCGTCAGCCGCCGGTGGCGCCTCACCGCCGCTTATCCTCCCGACCGCCTCAAATTGCCGCCGATTACTACCCACGCCGAGCCCTCCCCGCCTCGACAATGCTGGCCTCAGATTTTCCAGCTGCCGAGACACTCCTTCCTCAACGGCGTCGGATCCCCAAGACTGGAAACTTCGTATCCACCGGATCCAAGCCCATCTTCCTTGGATCAGGTCCCATTGCGGCTGGCCTGGAGTCCTGCTCGTCGCCAGACACCCTTCCCCACAGGAGTCCCGCGTTGCCGATCCCGGTTGTTTCTTGCCGCTTTAGCCTTGGGAGTACCTCGTCGCTGGTCCCAAAGCATCTCCGCCCCCCTGCACCCTCAACCGCAGCTAGGGGTGTAAATGGGTCGGGTAATACCTGACCCGTACCCGTACTTGAATGCAAAATTACCCTAATAGAAATCTATTTTAACTACTCGCCGGGTACGAGTAGTACCCGGGTAGATTAGGTTCGAGTTCGGGTCAGGTACGAAATCGCTAATACCCGTCGGGTACAGGTCAGGTTCGGATACCCGGATAAATCTCACATCCGGTTACCCGAATATGGCCACAGCACAGCTGCCAGCCAGCCAGCCAGCCCACAACGCCACGAGGCCCAGCCACTCAGGCTTAGCTAGATCAAGAGTTCAAGACAACGCCACAAAACCTAGCAAGCCATCTCCCTCATTCATCCTTAGACCCCAAGCGGCCAAGCCGCCGCCCCTTCCCCTGCCTCCGCCGGCGCTCGCCCCCGCCCCCGCCCCCGCCCCTGCCGGCGCGCGCTCGAACCACCGGCGCTCGCCCTTGCCTTGGCCCCGAGCCCGGCGCTCGCCCCCGCCTCCGCCGGCCCCCGCCCCGAGCCCGGCACGCGCTCGCCCCCACCCCGCCCCTGCCTGCGTGCGCTCGCCCCCACCGGCGCTCGCCCTAACCTCCGCACCGAGCCCGGCCCCCGCCCCCGCCCCTGCCTCCGCCCCGAGCCCGGCGCTCGCCCCCGCCTCCGTCGGCCTCCGCCCCTGACTCCGCCGGCGCTCGCCCTGCCCCCGGCTCCGTCTCAGCCGGCGCTCACTCTGGTAATCCTCGCCCCTGCTGGTTGCACTGCTTATTATTTGTTCAACTTGCTAATTAGTTGTAGAATTGATTTATCCATATCAGCAGAGCAGGACTTATATTTCCCACTAATTGCCATTACCTTGCCGCATAATTAGTTGTTGAGCTGTATGTTCATCCCACTTTTGAAGAGCATAATTTGAAGGACACAATACTGTAACTCATCCGTTTTATGGGTATAAGCTATATTAAGCTATCACTAAAGCTTCCATAGTTTCATGCAAAAAGCAAAAGTGTGTCGGTCAAATGTAAAGCAGTTGAAAAAAAGACACACTTTGCTTAATCCACAGAGGGACACTAATGCCTAAGAAATATTGTCTCAATCTATTACTCCTTTATTTGTAACTTTTGCAATATTCCTTTTAAAGTGCCGGGAGCACACTTACCTTCAAAACATCTCTTTTTTTAGTAGACACTTCAAAAGATTTCTGCATTCCTTTTCTATAAAATCCTTTTAATGTGTTTTGCAACCTCATCGATTACATAGGACCTGCAGATTTATTAGCTTAGTTGATTGCATAGTATCCATTTATTTTTCTTATGCAACCAAGAGGGTCATTGTTACGTCCTAGACAACATGTATATTGTACTGTTTCTTTTGTTGACTGGGGTTTGGGTGCACTTTACTTTTTGCTAGATCTGTTTAATTTCCAGCCTTAGTAGAATTGTGGATAGTGAATGCTTTCCTTCCAATCCAATGCACTGTTAAATTGAAATGTTGAAGGGCGTGGAGTGCTTCCCATGGGATTCCATAGATAGGTGTGAGGCTTGTCAACTCTAGCTGCTGTCGAGCTCATTGTCTATGTATGTTTGTTAGACTATAAGTCATTATCTATTGTATTATGTCATGTACTAGTGTAATGGTTGGATTGTTTTCATCGCATGTTTTGAACTTTTGATCCCAAGTATTTCGTGCACTACCCGATGAAGTACCCGTTGTCTGTATTATACCCGTCTGCACACTACCCGGAACCCGATTTTTACCCGTTCGTAGAAAATGCTACCCGTTACCCGTACCCTACCCGTGACCGTACCCGTACCCGGAGAAAAAATAATAGGGTAGGGTATGGGATGACCTACTACCCGCCCGAACCCGACCCGTTTACACCCCTAACCGCATCGATCGGTGACCTCTCATTCGTCCACACCTCCCGAAGGTAAGAGCTCGCCAGCTGCCTCCTGCCCTTCGCCTCCCTTGTTCTCACTGCTGGCCACCCCGAGATGCATATACTAATTGAGTTGTGCAAATATGTACTTAGTAATTCCTGCCTATACCTTCTTTACCGGTATGGAAGATTAAGCCTTTGATGGAACAAAACTGTTTTGCTGTTACCTCATGATTAGTTGACTAGTTATCTATTTGTATACATTACTGAAGATTCAATATCAGAGTCAGCAATTGCTTAATGAAGTTGCACTTGTACATTCCCAATCCCATAGTAAGCGTACATGGATTTTTTTCTCATTTGATCTGATCATTTAGCCCAACTCCTGTCTTCTCTCATCATATAATTGTTGGATAAACTGTTGTGACACTTGTTTTCAATGAAGACAGCTCAGAACCAATGTACCATAGCCTTATCATCCTTGAGATTGTGAGGACTGACCAAAATAGTCCACAGGCCATGGGCTTATATACCGAATAACTGCCTTCCCTTTAGCAAGTAGCATTAACCATTCTCACCAAGCAAAATAAGTTCAGAGTTATTTGTCATCCGAAATACTATGATCGGCATGCACCACAACATGAGTTGAGTGTTATTCTTTTCATTTTGTAGATTTGTAGTTAGAAGAAATGGTTATTTTCCTGTATATGCTAAGGTTGATATATAATATAAAATAGCTACCGAGATGTGGAAGTGTAATCATTTTGAATTTGCCACATACTGAAATAGTACATAAGGTTGGTATATGCAACGAGAGAAGAATATCTAGGGTAGCTCTCACTTTCGAAGATGCATAAGATGAATCAATCCCAGACTGCTTTTCAGTATGTACCATGTCCATACAAGAATCATTAGGCAGGAATTCATAGGTTAATTTGCGCAGAGAGCAATCAAGGGTGCCTTGGGAGAATAATGAAGTTGCATTTAGTCGGAGTCTGCAATTGGACACCGGACATATGCTATAGTCACCATTAAGCTGCTCCAATATGCATTGGTTAAAACAGCATCTTCTGGTGCATCCTACACAATTCAAGTTGTTAAAAATCAGAAGTGATTCTGAGGCAGAATAGCAGGCATGGTTTATGATATTGTATCAAGCTGAGACCAAGAAAACTGAATCAAAGACAACTGTTGTTTCTTTTCTTGAATTTTTTGGGTACTATGTATGTTTGTTAGACTATATGTTATTATCTATTGTATTATGTGATGTACTAGTGTGATGGTTGGATTGTTTTCATCGCACGTTTTGATCCTAGGTATTTCGTGTACTACCCGATGAAGTACCAGTTGTCTGTATTATACATGTCCGCACACTACCCGGGACCCGATTTCTACCCGTTCGTAGAAAATGCTACCCGTTACCCGAACCCTATCCGATTTTTACTACCCGTGCCCGTACCCGTACCCGTACCTGGAGAAAAAACAATAGGGTAGGGTATGGGATGACCTACTACCCGTCTGAACCCGACCCGTTTACACCCCTAGCGTCAACAGTGATGACTTCTTCGTGCTTACCCTCCTCTTCCTTGGCCTCGCCATTGTTATGCACCTTCTCATGTGGAGCTTGTTCTATTTCAGTGCCGGGCATGCAAGGGCGGAGCTGGTCCTCGGGCCACTGGGCCTGGCCCAAGACCTAGCCCAAATAACAATTCAAAATATTATTTTTTAATTGGGCTGAGGACTCTTCCAATCGGCCCACTAGCCCACGCCAGCCGTCTACACAACCAGCGCCAAGCGGGCAGGCGAAGCCAGATGCAACCCTAGAACTCTAGCAGTATTCGGCGCTGCCCAGCCGCCCCTGCCCCCGTTGTTGCCGCCCTCGCCCACCACCGCTCCCGCCCGCCGCCAGCCGTCCGCCGCCGCCCTCGCCCGCTTTAGACTTGATCACTTGAGGAGCTTTGATTTGAGGACTGAGGAGGCCACCCGCAGCCGACAACTCTAATTTGATGAGGCCACCCGCAGCTCTGATTTGAGGAGCTTCTTCAGTTCTTCTACAGACCCCGCAAGGTAGCTTCTTCAATTGACACACTGATGTATTTTGTTAGTTCAAGTCTCCATGCCTATTTGGATCCATGTAGCTATCTTTGTTTGGATGCCATCACAGTTTATGATTTAGCACAACTGCATAAAACTTCATGAGATCATCATCTATATGTATGCTGAAATCATTAGTGAAACAGTGTTGAGATTTTACTATTGAAATCTTTAGGGAAATCTTCAGTGGTTGTATAGTCAGTTTTTGTACTCTATTTATTTAACCACTCTATTGATGTTTGATCACTTTTACTAATGTTTTGTCCAGGTATACTGCGCTGCTTTTTTCTACATTGAGCTATGTTTTCACAGGTGAGGTTACTCTTCTTTGGAATTAGCCAATTGTATAGCATAACAGAAAATTGTCTCTCTTGCAAAGTACTTCCAACTTATCCAATTACTTAGTGTTATTGAATTAGCACATCAAATATTTGGTAACCCATCATAGAGCAGAAAAATGATTTGGAATCCTGGCTCCGCCACTGCGGGCATGTCTTGGACATCGTGATTTTCTTCCTCCTTTAATAAGTAGTTGTTGGAGCATGCATGCATGTCGATATAATTCAAGCTCTTATGCATGTTATTATCAGTTTTTAGCATGCATATATGTTGAGAGAAAATGAGAAATTCAGCTAGGTATTGTGCGGTTGAACACTACCAACGTCTTACTATGCAGCTGCAAGGTAACTGTTCTTGCGAGCGAGAGGAAAAAGAGTAACTAGGATGGCTTTCATATGCAAGGGCAAAGGTGCTTCATATAGAGGTGGTCAGCAAAGGCCAAAGGCAACAGGGAACGAACGACTAGCTAGTACCAATCGAAATATGGATCAACGTCGAGATCTTCTTGGGTCGAGTTTTAATCGGGGTCGACGCCTCCTGCCTCTCGATCTCGTGCATGGCACTGAACTCAAGTCCTACTACATACGGGGAGATGTCCTGCGTAGAGGCCACACGAGATCGAATTCAGGAGATCGATCGATAGCTAGCTTGCAGCCACATACACACACTAGACTACTTTGGTTTCTTTAATGAAATCGATAAACCTTTTATCGAAAAAAAGGCTCGCAGCCACATACCCAACTACCCGGTGTCCATCGATCGATATATATACTTCCTCCGGTTATAAATAATGATCCTTTTTAGCGCGCCCATATATATACACACACACATACACTACCAAACTATCGAAATTTTTACTGTTATGATCTGCTTAAATATTTTAAATTGGATATATGAAAATCGTATATGTAGATTTGTCTCGAAAAGTACTTTTTATAATATTATAATAGAAAATAGTGTTTAAAGTTGTATTTTAGAGACCGTATCGATGCCCAAAATGACAACTATTTGTGACCGGAGGGAGTAAACACCAAACTAGCAACGGATCATGGGCGGATCTAGGGGGTGAAGGGTATACACTGACACCCCCAAAAATCCATAGAGGTGGAGTTGTGGATATATTAAGAGTGTTTAGGTGGGTTATTTTATTTATATTTTAGAATAAAAATATAAATTTAATTTACTTTATTTTAATCTACAAATTTTTGATCTGAGATAAAGCTAGAATCTAAAGCTTTTTGTTACAATCCAGATTAAAAGTTTCCTGTTTGTTGACATTCCAGATTTTAAAAGCTGCTTTCTACAATCCTCAGCCGAAACAAACAGGCCCTTGGCTTCCCATTGCGTTCCTGACCCATTGTGGCTCGCAGCTGGACCAGGCCGACGGCCGACCAGTCGGCCCACCCGATCCATAGCATGAGCCGCCTTCTTTACAAAAAAAAAAAAAGAGATCAGAGCCGCCTCCTTAAACCCTAACGCTCAAACCCTCCCTCCAATCGCGCGGCGGTGGCCCAAGCTGGTTAATCGCCTCCCCTCCGGCTCCCGCGCCGTGTGGCCTGCCTCACTCCCTTGCTCGCTCGGTCCTCCCTGCTCCTCGCCTCGCCACTCCTCCTCCTCTCTGTTTCCGTGGAAAGAGCACGCTCGCGAATTCGAGCATGGCTGTTGCGCATCCGAACGAGGTTGGCACCGGATTCTTCTCCTCTCTAGTGCTAAGCTTGAGTACCGTTGGGTGCTAATTATGTTGATTTTAGACGCCGTCAGAAATACTTGTGCATCTTTTGTAAGCTTCACTTTTGTGATCATAGATAGTTGGAGCCCTTTTGCTGTCCCTTGCTCAGTTTCGAAAATAATTTCATTGTTTCTGTCAGTATAATAGTTGGATACTAAATTTTCCTCAGATGAGTTTTCCCTGTCTGTTTCTTCTCTCGTTTTGCTGATTTAAATCTAATAATAATTTTTTTCATCAAATTAGTCGAAGAACAATAGCTACCGTTTGTTTAGAGTAGACTTTAGATATCACTGTTTGGGCATTTGTGGCGTGTTTTTCTCTGGCAATTTTGTTTGACTTCTTGAGCAGGCAGCATCAGAGGAAGTGGACTCAATCCACTTTAGCTTCTATAAAGAGGATGAAATCAAGAGGATCAGTGTTAAAAAGATCACCAAGTCGGATCGTCTTGACGCCAAGAACTATCCCGTGCCAGGTGGATTACTTGACCCAGCAATGGGACCCATCAACGATACTGATATGTGAGTTACTTATCCAACCTCTGAAAACCATGCTTCGGGAGCTCACATGCTAATTACAGTGCTCAATCCTATAGTTCTGTTCACAATGAAATGAATACTGTCTTTGACGTGAGAGCAATCTTGAGTAACGTACACATTGTTTTGTAAACTTTACTTCAGCAAGGCCCAGCATATTATCTCTTTTTTTATACCAAATTATCAATTAGTATATCAGGAACTAGAGTATAGATGTAGAATTACATATACCGGCACTTTCATATCTTATCTTTATTTCATAGTCTTGTAATATTATGACGTAACTATGTGTGGCTAATTAAAAGCTTTGCTAGATTTGTTCTTCTAATTGTCTGCATGGGGTTAATAAGTCGCCATCACTGGTTTGCCAACACTTATGTTATTTGATATAAATTCCCTGAAGATGTTTGAAGGTGTAGCTGTGTATGTTTGTCCTTTTGTATGCGTTTAATTGGCTATTGCATTATGGGACGTCCAGTCTGATTGTTCAGACATTCCATTGTACTAGTACTTGTGTACGTGTAATACATGCCACACAGAAAAATGACACTCCCCATTGTATACATTCATCTCTCTAAAAAGAGATTTGGCCCTTCAAAATTTTTAAAATGTTTTATGTAGTCTGTCCTCCACTTTCAAATAAAATTGAATTTAATAAACACTGTATTGCGCATTTGTGCATTCAGTGTGTCTCATCAAAGAATATTTCATCAGCAGATATTTAATTGGAAGAATGGAACAAAATTCAAAGAGGCCATTGGACAGAGTGGCCAATCATGAACTCTGTAGTGAATCCAGTCACCAGTGACACCTTTTTTCATGTTTCTCAACAGTCTGCTGATGGGTTTCCCCATCAGATCAGAGAATACCTCTTGCCTGTTTTTTGTATTGTGGGATCATTAATGCTAATCATAAAGAGGATTACTTATTAGATTCTCCTTTTGAATAGAATCTACACCATTATATGTTTGAGGATTATTTTTTGCTATAATTTATTTTGATTCGGTGGCACACTTAATGCGATCCATGTAGGTGTGCTGTGTGCACCTTTAGATTGTTTTGGTAAAATTATGTTTGTCTAATTTCTGACTATGTCCAACTTGATGTCCAGCTGCAAGAGTTGCGGTCAGCATTCTGTTCTTTGCCCTGGTCATTTTGGCCACATTGAATTGGCAAAACCACTGTTTAACCCGTTGCTTTTTATGAGTCTTAAAAACCTTCTCCATGTCACATGCTTCTATTGTCACAAGTTCCGTTTGAACAGAGAACAGGTGAGTCCATGTTCATCTCTTGTTACTTATGATTGTCAGTTTTTCATTCTGGGGGACACCAAAGATTCATTGCGCTATTATATGATTTGATTGTGAATTTACTTCCTTAGGTTGACAGATATGCGAATGAGCTTGAACTATTAGTAAGGGGAGATGTTGTCCATGCTAAAAATTTGGAAGACACATGTAAAAAGGTATCTGTTTCGGAGGAAGATGATGAAATGACTGAGGCCACGTCAGGTGATAAATCAACTCCTGTGAGAGAGAATAAGACCTGGACGTCTATCCAATTGAAAGAGGCTCTTTCTATTTTTTCCAAGCTAATGAAAAAGAGGCAGAAGAAGTGTGCACACTGCGACATGAAGAGTCCAATGATCACAAGTCCTATATTTGGCTGGCTGATCAAGGTATTCATGATTTCAGCAGTTTTAGGTAGTGCTTAGTATTAATCACTGTCAACATATGAAAAATGTTGACCTATCTAATTTTGGTTTGGCTATAATATGCTGATTTTTTGTGTTTCTCATTAAATTTGGGATATACAGGGTTTGGTAACTTTGGTTGGTTGACATTCTATGAAAGTTCAGACCACGTTTCCATTTTTAAAACCGATTCATACCGCCACCTTTTATGTTTCTAACTTACTATTCATGCCAATGCCATCTGAATAAGTCTTTATTACCTTCTCAACTTTCTATATATTATTACATCACTGCTCATGTTATAGCACCTCCTCCTAATCATTGTAAATTGCAATTAGCATTACTAGCCAGTTTCTGACTTCCCTGACCCGAAGTGTCACATTAGAATGTGCGTAGTTAAACTTGTGAATCTTTGACCACCAATTTACACAAAGGGTTTTTTTGGGGGGCAAGGCACTTGGCCTGAAGCCTGGATTCATTTATACAAAAATTGATTACACATGTCCCACAGTATACATAAAAGACCCTGGAAAACTAGAAAATTACATCCTAATCCTTGGAAAGGTCTGGAAAGGAATCACACGTCTCCGGATATGGTAGCAGCAGCAACACGTGCTGGCATCTGGTATCCTCGGCGGAGCTGTACTGTGGCAACCGGCGTCATTGTAACACACATGTCAAATGAAAATAAAATTATTAGATTTTTCATCAGAAGTATTTCGTGACACTCAATCTGAGGTAAACTCGTGTAAACTAAGGGAAAAAAGTCTAATCAATGGAAAAGGTGCCCATGATTTACTAGGTTTGCATTTTCTCTTGCTTTGTCATGTTGTGAGTTGTTCAAGTTGGTTACTAGTAACTATTTCCTTGCTGGGGTTTTTCATTTCTGCATATCCTTGCATTGCATGACTTCACTTATATTGTCATCTTTTGCCTTACATTGTGTTCTATAGATTTCATGGCACCTCACACCAGTACTATTATATTACTTGCAATATTTATTTCATATTGTGTATACTTAATGTTGTCCTTGATGTCCAGATCTTATATTCTTCACGGGCTTTGGGAATGACATTTTTTTGCATCATAGTTCTTCGTTACATGTGATTTGTAGGATACAAATGCTTCCTCTGTAAGATCAAACGCGATTGCTGATTTTAAACTGAGTGGTGATGGTCATGTTCATGACTCAAGTGAAGCTGGTGTCTCTGGTCTAGATGAAGAACTAACTTTACGTGGAACATTATCCAAAGGATCGATCAATGAAACGAGACGCCTTTCTGATGACACAATTAAAGAAATGGTGGCATCGTCAGGAAAGAAACATCTCTTGACTACAGAGGTTACAAATACTGTTATTTCTTTGGGTTTAAAGGAATTTTAAACCTTGATCATCGCAATGCCTTATGCATGTTTTAAAGTACTGTACTAGCACTTTCTTTCTCAACTGCTTCAGGTTGAATCTATTCTCGAAGACTTGTGGAAAAATGAAGCCAGATTCTGCATGTTGTTATGTGACTTCCAGCAGAATACATTAAGTGTATCAGAAAAGAGAAGGGGCTATGAGATGTTTTTCTTGAAGAGTCTGCTTGTGGCACCCAACAGATTCCGTCCCTCTACTAGCTCTAGTCTTGGAGTAAGTTGATCCTAGTTAGTCTGACCGACTGAATCTTGTTCTAAACTAACCTCTTAAGTATTTGATGTTATAGATTATGGAACATCCACAAAATGTTCTGCTAAGTAAAGTGCAAGAGGCCAATCTTGCGTTACAGCATAACAATGCCGGTCCTAATCATATGGATATTCTTAGAAGATGGATGGATCTACAGCGAAGTGTAAATGTGTTGTATGATAGCAGTAAAGGCCTTGGTAAGTATGTCACTTTTCTTAATGATTTAGACCTCCCCCTTTTGTTTTGACACCTGGCAAGCATTAGAAAACATGTAAAATTTTTATTGTGTATCTTTACCTGTGTAATTGCTTGAATCAAGTTATAGAGCATAATACATGACTAGGTGTTCCGTGTTCTTATGCATTTGTGCTGCATATAACACTTGGAATTTTTAAATGGTTATCACTGTTGTAGTATGGAATGATTAGCATTTACACACTTATAATTGTAACACTTTTGAATGCAATCAATTCACACCAATAAATTGCTGGATCAGTTGCCCATGTGCTAGTTGGAGGGAGTTCATGAATGTTTATTGTTCATTTCTCTGTTATTGTAGATGAAAAAATACGTGGCAATTCATAATACTATCAAGGAGTGAGTTGGTTCAACAGTTTGGAGCTTTTTCTGACTGTGCTCTTTACATCGTTCTAGTGTTCTTTCTGCTGTGAAGGTTCTTGATTATATTATACTCAACCTTATCATATCAGTTTTAGAGTTTTTTATATATATTTGTCTACAATGAGAACTGCATGACATAAAAATGACTAATTATGCGCCTTTTTGTGAGTTGTGATTAGTCTATAATATATGCCTGGTGCTTATTTAGCGGTATTGATATGGACTGTCAATTTAATGAGTTTATGCATGGATTCAAGATGCGGTTGCAGCTATATTTGTTTGGTTGACTAGGTTTATGATTTTTGAATAAAAGGCCTAGGTTGCATCATCTTTCCTAGTTGGCTTGGTATTACAGGCATAAATACCTCAGACCTGTTTTCTTTACCACCACTAAAAAAGTTTGAATGGCTCATAACTTTTATGTTGATGATAGTAAAAAGCGAGAAGGATGCTCAAGGTATACGACAATTGTTGGAAAAGAAAGAAGGGATTCTTCGACAGAAGATGATGGGGAAGAGAGTTAATTATGCATGCCGGTCTGTTATATCGCCAGATCCGTATTTGGCTGTTAATGAAATTGGCATTCCTCCCGTTTTTGCGACAAGGTTGACCTATCCTGAGGTATTTGCTTGATGCACTGACCTATAATTGTTCATTAGTTTTGATTGTGCAATTGAAAATTGATATACTCGGAATATTTACTGTCCTTTTTTCATTGCCTTTGATTCTTCTATGCTACTTTACTATGAGTACCAGTGGCAATGAATTTACCAGTAACCAACAAATTCCTTGTGTCCTTAGTGACGAAAATTTAGCATTGAGTTATGACTTATGAGCCGATGATGCATTTCTTTGCTCTATGAAGTTTGAATTACATTAAAGGTGGTCACCTATGAAATTACATGGTACCTTTTTTAAACCGTACATGAATGAATTTACAGTTACATGCCAACTTATTTTCTTGAGTGATCTAGGCAAGAGAAACAAAATGCAATGCTACAGAAAGGTTTCCTGTTCTTTTTTCTATATTGAGTCGAGGGTTTTTAACTTTTCATTGGTTGTAGGATGATAGATTGACCCCGTTCCCTACCTTTGCCATTATTTTTAATTTTTTTCTACACTGTTAAGGGTAGGCGCCCATTGGTACACTGAAGTGAGTATTGTACTAGATGGTTCATATATGCAAGTCATCTAATGGTAACTACTTTAGCAACTTGGTCTATGTGTACTAATACCCATAGATATGTGAAGCTGTGAACCTGATATACCATTTCTTTTGGTTATGACTTATAGGCACGCAGCATGCTTGATAGTTCGCATCGAGATCTCTTTCTTAGGAAGGAGCATATGTTAAATTCCTAGACATCCATCTTTTCAAGTGGAATAGTGAAAAGAATGCAGGAATTTCAAACAGTGGAATAATCTTCCTTTCTTCTTACAAAGTTGCTGCACCTTATAACTGAACTTTTGCAGCAGCCAGCAGTATCAATGGCCCCATGCAGTTTTTAGTTTATTAAATAGTTGATTTACAAGATTATCCTTATTTGTTTGTTGTTTATTTATTTTTTCCTGTGCAGAAAGTGACGCGCTGGAATGCCAAAAAGCTACAAGAAGCTATAAATAATGGCGCTGACATTCATCCTGGTGCAACACATTACAGGGATAACAATAACATGTATAAGTTACAGGCCGCCCCTTCCAAACGTCGTGCCATTGCTAAGATGCTACCTGCATCTAGAGGATTAATTTCTCATCCAGGCAAAGACCCTAATTGTGAATTCGAAAGCAAGGTTGTATATCGACATCTCCAAGATGGTGACATTGTACTTGTGAATAGACAGGTATAACTATTTGCAGCATACTTGCCATTCCGTTCTCTTCAGCAGTAATACCTGAAAAAAACAAACTAAGTCTTATTTGGATGTTGTTTTAGCAAAGTAGTTCTGTTTTTAAATATATTATGGTTTTTCTAGGCAACTTTTCGATCAAAAATCCAAATACTCGTAATCATTACTTATTGGCAGCAGTATCATAGAGATGGGTATATAATTATTAGGAGCAGAATATGTGAAAAGAACAAGGCATTTATTCCTTCATTGTTCTATGTGCATGGAGCTAAAGAATAAATCTAAATTAGGCTGAGGGAGTAACATAGAAACAAGGCTTTAACTCCATGATAGAATTTGAATTTTGAGACGACATTACATAATTAGACCAGACCAACTACAATTATTCATATGGGATTAAGCCCATGACTTGTAGCACTACTGACCAGGCCAGTATCACAATGTTGACATGTTTCAGTTTTGGGGAGTGCTTTATTGCTCTCTCAAAAAGTGAAAAGCACAATTTAAAAACAAATTGAGGTGTTGATTTACAACAACAGATCACTTCACTACTAGCCGTACCGCCTTAAGATTTTGTGCAATACAATATTTGTGAGAGCATAGCACTATTCATGGATTGTTCTTATCGCTAATTTCTTTTTGTTTGTGATTTGAAGCCTACTCTTCACAAGCCTAGCATGATGGCTCATTTTGTTCGTGTGTTGCCTGGAGAAAAGACAATTCGAATGCACTATGCGAATTGCAGGTATTACGATATATCTTTCTTTTCAGCACTGTTCTGTCTTTTTGCCTTCACCATGTTATCAAACAATTGTGTTTCTTTTTAGCACGTACAATGCTGATTTTGATGGAGATGAAATGAATGTGCACTTCCCACAAGATGAAATATCTCGTGCTGAGGCCATCAATATTGTTGACGCAAATAAGCAGTACATTGGTCCTAGGAGTGGGGATGCTGTCAGAGGTCTCATTCAGGTAATACAGTGTACATGCAGTTGCGATAAACTGATAGCTGATACTGTAACACCCCAGCACATCCAAGTGCCCAGAATGTCACCACTATCATTTTTTCTCGCTAAATTTAAACTACTTTACTAAGAATATCTGTATCATTTTTCTAACGATAACTTCTCAAAACAAAGTACAATGATAAATAGGGATGGAATAACGAGTAGACTAAACATTGCACAATAATAAACTTTGAACCTCACGCCCAATAACGCTCGGGACCATTTGCTCGAGAACGCCTGGAAGCATGCGTCCGAGAATAATCTTACCTTTGGCGATGACGACAAATAAATAAATAATATTTGGGGTAAATCAAGTCATTTAAACCTTGTGCATTGACATATATAAATAATAACCAGGTTCCACACAACTATTATTACTCTATAAATGTTCATTGACTAGTTCCAAATATGAGTCAAGTCTCTAAGGTTGAACGAAGTCTAATTGTGAATGTAGAATACTATAATATTCGATAAATCTGTGATGCATGTGATATATGTGTGCTACTCTCATCCCATGCATGACGTGCTCAATGGTCACCCAAACAACAAATAAAGCAAGGTTGAGTCTAAGACTCGTCAAGTACATTAATAAAATGATAAGCATCAATAAAGCGATAACCATAATTTAATAGGGTCAACCTCCATGTATCTCTACGTAACATAACCATGTCATTATCGATAACTCCCTTTTCATTAATGCAATGCAACACCATGTCCATATGCACCTTTTGAGCTCATACTGGTATAGTTGAGGGAACACCTGTCGATGTACATCCCCTACCTCCATCCTATGGAGGTGCTTACCAAAATAGGTTTTTTTCTCAAGAGCTCTCCGGACTAGTCATCGACCTAGTGTACACCTCTCCTCTCGTCGACCTAGCTCTTGTACTCCAGACTAGTATATGACTTATTCACTGACCTATCTCATTTGCACTTTTCATGATATGAAAACAAGTAATGCAATATTTTTCAATAATCATTTACCATATACCAACATTACCAAGTAACCGTCGATATCAAGTAATCACCATCATCATATCTCATCATATTGAATAAGAATCAAGTAAATATATCATGGCGAGTACATTTAGATATCCAGGTGTAAGAATAAACTTTTGATTACCTTTTCAACTATGTGGAGCGGATTGATGTGAAGTTGACACCAACGCCGAAGTCACTCCTACAGTAGGTACACAATCTCAACAAGGTGCCACAACAATACGAAAACATCAAACAAAACAATACTGCTCCTACGGGCAACCCTGGACCTAAACATTCCCTCCGCTGTCCTGGTGGTTGAATGACCATAGCTCTTGGCTTAGGAATCCAAACATAACAAACCATATAAGTTTTCGATACTACACAATTTCATGCAATTTTCTAGTTGGCCAAACTGATTAACCCATTTAAATCCTTGTTTTTAACCCTGAAGATCGATTTGTTGTATTACTGAGAAGCAAGCTTAACAATTTCTTATATTTTTTTATGCAATACCAAAAGTAGCAAACCATACCAATTCTGGAAACTATGGAAAATTATCTAGCTTTATTTAGTTACGAGAACAATTTAATTCGTCCATCTTAGCATAATAAGCCTATTAACACGACTGCGATCAACAACGACCAATTTCTGGACAACAACATTCTCAACAATGTTCAAAAAAGCGCTAGGCGGTAGGCGGGCGGAGGCCCACTGCCTAGTGCCTAGCCCGCCTAGGCGGAAATCGCAAAATGGGCTGCCTGCAGCGAAAGACACATAACTAAATGTGACAAAAGAGTGAGACACACATGAAAGATGTAATATAGTCATAAAACATAGTCCCACACATTTACAGACTACTAATCTACTGATTTAAGCAATAAGCAAATAAATAGACTACTAATCTACAAAAGAGTTACTACTAATCTACAGACTTCTAATCTACTAAAAAATGTTTGTTGAGTTCACACTTCAGAGATCAGTTGTTACACGTATCGCCAGAACGACATGTTTTTGACTGGAGGGAATATATTGATTCTTCTGAGCACGTTCTATTTACATGGCTGGTTTATAGTTAGGTGTTATATGCATCTATTCTAGCTTCTAAGTAGTGAACTCACCCTGCCAGTAATAGCTTAAAAATCACATTGTTTTGTTATATGCAGTAACTAACAAGCAATGACAGTTATTCTTTTATGTTAATCTTGTGATCTTTTGTCTTTTTTAGGACCACATCGTTGGTGCTGTACTTCTGACAAAACTGGACACCTTTTTAAGCCGTGAGGAATATAGTCAGCTTGTCTATGGATCTTGTGTGCCCTCCTCAACTTGTAGCTCTCGTCAATCTGGTAAAAAGGTATCTATTATTAGGGATGATGGCGCGTTAGAACTTGTCCCTCCCACTATTTGGAAGCCAAAGCCCTTATGGACAGGAAAACAGGTTAGATGTTTTTATGAAACAACTTGTCACTGTTGACCTCAATGTTGACAATTGCTTCAAAAGTCAGCTATGTAACTTTTTTGTTTACAGGTTATAACAACCATCTTGAATCATTTAACAAAAGGTCACCCGCCATTTACTGTAGAGCAGAAGGGGAAAATTTCGAAGGAATATCTAATTCCTAAAGACCACCATGGTGCTAAAGATAAAGCTAGTGATCCTTCAGAACAAGTTCTATATATTCATGATAATGAGCTCATAAAGGGCATGATAGATAAGGCCCAGTTTGGGAAGTACGGGATAGTTCATACAGTTCATGAGCTTTATGGTGCAGATACAGCTGGAATACTGCTATCAGCATTCAGCCGCTTGTTTACTTTGTTCTTGCAGGTAAACTTCGAAACATTGTTTTCATCTTTTCATTATAGTTGACTCGCTATTAGCAATTGATAGTAGCCTTAGGTGTACTGTTTCTTAAATGTCTTAATTGCAATTAATTAATTTGTACCAAGGAGACTCACTAGTAGCATCAAATAGTATTCCTAGGCATACTCTTTCTTGAATGCCTTTAGGTTTATGCCCAAGCTATTCTGGACTCTGCATGAATGTACATAGAACATAATTAAAGGTGTTGAGATTTATCTTTAGTTAGTCTTTTTTAACCCAAGACTTTGTGCACCTTTAATTATCCAGCCATTAGGGAGGGAGCAACTACTCGATACAACTTGCTTTTTTGTCGCCTAAGCAATATACACCAGTTATTTGATTACTATAGTTGGCTACTTGGCTAATTCGGCCTAGTCCTTTTTTTTGTGCTTTTCTAGGCTTATAAGACAATAATGTTAGAGCACTCAATGAACAATCAATGCCTTTATTTTTCCGAGAACCAGTGTTTGGACTAGTGAACCGGAAGCTAGGCCATGTCGATGGCTATCCCATCTCGATAGCTGTGATCTGTACCAAAACATTATGTTTACCCACCTGTTCTCACCTGGAGTCATTCTTAAGTTGACACATCAAAGTTCAGGTGTAAGCAGGTCTTTGACTAGTAACTATCATTGAATTAATGTCTACTAACAAGTGTCATCATATTTAGTGAATTTTATTGGGTCGATGAATCTCGATATGGGCACCAGATCTCTACTGAAGCTTTTATCACTAAAAGATCTCTACCTAATATTGCTGTGAATATCATCAAAATTGCTTAGTCCCACTATTCAGGCTGATGTTGTGATGCTAGTATTTAAATTTGTATCTGAATGAATTGGTGCTGATTTGGACATCTCCAACGGAGGCCACCTGAGGCACCGGTGCATAGTGGAATTTCAAGTCGTCTCGAAAACATAAGAAGAGACAGGGGGCAACTGAGACTGACGTGAGAAGAAGCAGTTAAAAGAGACTCGAGGGGTTGGAATGTATCCAAAGTGTTGGTGTTGGATAGGAATGCATGCAAATTAGCGATTCATGTGCTGGAATCATGACCCAAGATTGAAGGTTTAGGGGCTTTATTGACTTTGATTGGGTTTCATTCCTAGTTTGTCCCAACTTGTTTGGGACAAAAGGCTTGGTTGTTGTTGCAATGAATTGGCTCTAATAAACTCTTTCATACATCTGATAAGATCAGCAATATGTTTAGCCTAATAGTTATGCTTTGGCTTTGACCCATTGTTTAGCCTAAGTTTCTTTTGGCTTTGACCCATGGTTACCCATTGTGTTTTTCTTCTTTCTTCTGAGCGCAAATTTTGTTGTTCATTTGTGATACTATTGTAATTTTTGAAGTAAGAAAAATAATTTCTTTCAGTTGCATGGGTTTACTTGTGGAGTAGATGATCTGTTACTATGTCAAGAGTCAGATAATCAGAGAAGAGAAATTCTTCGGAAGAGTGAAGTATGCGGTGCTAAAGTCCATAGGAATTTTACAAATCCAGGAGATGATGAAGGTTTGTGGACTATTATCATTACTGAAAATACTTTCTGCTCAAGCGTTTTCAAGCTTCAGGCTTAATTGGTCTACCATTTGTTGATAATGATTTTCTCAAATTTTTATCTGTTTGTTTCACTATTTTTCTGGTTCTCCCTCATTAATGTAGCTCTACGGAAGTTTAAAATCCTTGTGTATCCCATAGTTTACCGAGGAATGCAAATTCGATTGTTATTTAATTAATGAGAACTATAGGGGAGGACCCTACCGAGTAATATATATTAATAAGTAAAACAAGGTACATAAAATACTGTATGGAAGAATCCAAAGGACCCAAATCCATCCTAACAAGGCAGAAGAAAACAGGAAGACACCGAATATGGATAGGAGCAGAAACCCAAATTTAGCTAACTAACAATCTTTCAAAAAATCACTTCCTGATGCCAGAGATTAGCCCATACATCTCGAGATAGCGCCAATCTTACTCTGAGAAGCCCTTATCCTGAAACAAAAATTTAATCCATCTGTGAATATTAGGAGGGTCTTATAAAATTTTTTCCTGTTCCTTTGCAGCCAAATTTGCCAACAACCAAGTGTGACCACTGACCAGTTCTTTGAAGAAAATCTTAGATCAATCTACTTGTTTTCTAGCAAGTTGCTACTTTCGCTTAACGGTTGCAATGCATAACAATTTTTTCTACATTGAAGGTTTTACTAGTGGAAGTTGATTATCCTGGAGTTTTTCACTATGTTATCTGTCATGGAAAGGTGCCTTTTTGAAAATGTTTGTATAAACTTATAATAATTTTGTTCATGTTTTCCTTGAAACTGTGAAGTGCAATTCGTTGTATTGGGCAGACAATAAAATTAGGATTTACATCCATCACCTTTACATACATATGAAACAATATACTGTGTCTAATTGCAGTTCGACATCAACTAGTGGTAACTTTGAGCAATCTGAGATTAATCAATAGTTTAGAGCTTTAGATGTTTCTCCATAATGCCTTTGCGAGTCATTTGCATTTGATTAAACTGTTACTTGGTTAATATGACCTTTCTGTCTGTACTCTATAGTCGCATCTTGATTGTTTCTTTGTTGATTTTACTCAGATCAAGATCCAGTGAAATTGCAAATGGAGGTTGAGAAAGTTATACGAAGGAATGGAGAATCCGCGACAGTTATCTTGGATAGAAAGATGTCAAGTGCTCTAAACATGATAACATCTGAAGTTAATCAAAATTTATTTCCTTATGGTCTACAGAAGCCTTTTCCTGGAAATTGTCTCTCTCTTATGACTGCAACTGGAGCTAAAGGTGGCCTTGTAAGTTTGTTTCTTCAGTAGGGACTGAACACATTTAATGTTTTTCTTTAAACTTAGCATACATGATCGTATGACCTGGAGAAGTGAACTGTTCCATGCAAATCGCAAAACAAATTTTTACTTCAGTTTACTTCACTTACTTGGGCTAACATGCTGCCATTTCATTTGTCTTGCTAGGTCAACATGACACAAATTTCATCATTGCTAGGCCAACAAGAGTTAGAAGGAAAGCGTGTTCCACGAATGGTTTCTGGGAAGACATTACCTTGCTTTCCGCCGTGGGATACTTCTTCTAGAGCTGGTGGTTTCATCAGTGATCGGTTTTTAACTGGTCTCCGCCCTCAGGAGTACTATTTTCATTGTATGGCGGGCAGAGAGGGGTAAAGTTTTTTTTACCTTGTTCTGATACATAAAAAAACATCCTTTTGCTTTAATGCTAGCCTTGCAATTAGAGGTGGAGTGGAAAATAGATTTCCCGGGCCCAGTTGGACTTATATACCTTAAGGTCCAAGCATACTGTAAGTTAATATGGAGTGGAAAGTATTGATTTGAGGTCGGCTGGAGCTATCAAAAATGCAATCCATATCCATCCATTACCACCTCCACTTGCATGTGTGTGCGAGCATCTTTGGTTTAGTGTGCCTTTTGATGTTTGCTAGTCAAGTGCCCGTACGTTGCAACGAAAACACATTTTTTAACCAAATAATCAGATCATGCCACGTTTACAAAAAAAAAAAGAATTGCACTCTTGAGTTGCCACGGGGAGGGAGAAGTGGGTGATGGCCTGGCCGGGGGAGCAGGTGTGGGCGGAAAGAGAGATACGGTTGGTTCCTTTTTTATCCCGCGGTCCCATATGTTGACGCGCTGCTTTTCTTAGAGAGGAGAGGGAGAACGGACGACCGTCACCAACTCGTATTATATATTAGTAAAGATAAGAGAAATTTATGTCGTTTTTTTTAATAAAAGGTACTCATATTATAAACAGTGATAAGTGGGATGATCTTACCATTAGATTGGGATATGTAGAAATCTGGATGTTTCTGCTGTGTAATTGGATACTTCATTCTTGTAGTTTCGCAGTGAAATAACTTGCTTTAGGGCGATCCAATATTACCTCCACAATGGCTTCAGATGTTATGATATTTAGCTCGTGTTTGTTCTTTGCAGGTTGGTTGACACAGCAGTCAAAACATCTCGTAGTGGATACCTTCAGCGTTGTCTTATAAAAAGTCTCGAGTCATTGAAAGTCTCATACGATCACACCGTACGCGATGTTGATGGATCAATCATTCAGTTCTGCTATGGAGAAGATGGAGTCGATGTGCTTAAAACTAGTTTTCTTGATAAGTTTAAAGAACTTGCTGATGTAAGACATTAAATTCCCACCAATGAAATTAAAGCCACCTTGACCTTGTAGTATACCTTTCTCTATGCATTTTGTTTGATTGGATTGCTAATTCTTTGCAATTTGATCCAAATTACAGAATAGAAAAGCTGTCCTTGACAAGCTTGGTAGCCACAATGACGATCACCTGTTACCAAAACTTAATGGCCACATTACTAAACTGCCTGAGAAACTGATCGACCGTGCAATGAAGTTTCTTAAGCTCTCAAAAGATGAGAAGCGCTGTCGTTATGACATAAAGAAGAAGAAGCTAATGAAGTTACTGAAGGTCAAGTATCTAGCCAGTCTTGTAGATCCTGGCGAAGCTGTCGGTGTGATCGCTGCACAATCCATAGGAGAACCTTCAACGCAGATGACGTAAGATCTTCTCTAGACATACCCTCTGTTGTATTTGATTCACTATATATTGATTTCTGCAATTATCTTTTAGTTCTTCCCTGGGTGGTGAACTAGTTTATATGTACCTTTACTTCCCCTGCCTACCAGTGTTGTCCATTTTCCTGTCCCCGTGCAAAGTAAAACCCTTAATGGTGGTTCAAAATATTTAGGATAAGAGCATTCAACAGTACCCTGTATAGTAAGAGGCTAGAAGCATTCAGTATTAGACTGTACCAAACTTTAATGTGAATCTGTAAAACATTTATCAAGATTCCCTGTGGACTTGTTAAGGCTGAAAATTTGGCATGCCAATCTCAGATTTTTACGAGACTGTAGAAAATTCATTGCCAGGTGGAACAGAAAACAATATGAAAATTAGGTGTGAATACTGAATACAATCATATGCCTGCTCTTCGAAGTACAGAATTGATATAATATTGTCTCCAAAACCTTTTACTTTAATGAGTTGTTTTAAGACGTACCCAATATATTTCTGTTATAAACACTTGGAACTTATTTGGTATTCAAGGGTAACACATGTATGCGCACTTGCACTTTTAGTGGGGAAGATAAGCGGTTAGACTTGTGTATTCGGTGCTTGGCTAATTCTTGGGATGAAGTAGGGATGGAACTGGTACGGATATTTTCCGACCGACCGACCGACCGAATTGCTTTGGATGATGATTTGAATAGTTTCACAGATATCCAGTTGATTTCTCAGATAAGGATATGGATACAGATAATTTACATGGATACAGATACGGATATGGAACACTGATTATCCGATGGATACGGAATATCCGAGTTTTTGTTCGGATAATATCCGAATATGACATACGGATATTATCCGAATAACACGTTTCAGAATAACACATTAATAATTTAACATGTTTCATCGCTTGCAGGATCGTGTCGTGCATTGGATGACAAGATATAATGTGTTCATGTGTGCTGGATGCTAATTTGGAGATATTTGGGTAAAGATGCTACATAAATTGGCAAGTGGCGTTTCAGGAGGGCTACTTAGGATTCAGTAGCATATGCCAGCTGCAAATCATTTGGTTCAATTATTGCAATGGGGTACATTGTTACTCACAGAGTCACATGTATGACAAGCTAGGGATAAAAAGGCAAAAAAAAGACATACAAATATATTTCTTTTGGAATTTTGAATTTAAATTTGGACCGATTTTGGAAGAAAACTGAAATTGGATTTTAAAATATCCGACTAATATTATTCGTATCCATGTTGATTCCGATCCGTATTCGATCTGTATTCGTAACCGATATTATCCTGTATAATTCGTATTCGATTCTGTATTCGACACTATTCGTATTCGATTCTGTATTCGATAAAAAATACGGATACGGATATGAATAGGACGATATTCGACCGTATCCGATCCGATCACATCCCTACCGATGAAGACAGTTTGGGTCAACTTATCCGAACCATACAATAACTAAAATGTAATGATTACACGTGTCACAATGACAATACATACATCTGTTACACTACAAGAGTGGATAAAATAGGAAAAGTGACTGATTTATAAAAAAAGTTATGAAGGCCTCATATGAATTTGGGGGTATAAAACAAATGCTGGATAATTGAACTCTATTCCTCAGAAAATCTTCACAAGTCATTCCACATTTCTTTGAACTAATTTTTGTTTGACCAAGACAAAACCATAGCCATCTTGCATTGTAATTTTATGTTGACTACAGTTTTTTTTCTCTCTTCCTTTTGGGATGTTTGCACTGCTTATATAGCGACACATTAAAAATTCAGTGATAAAATGAGTAAATGACTAGTACTTTGTTTGTCATGTCCTACAGGCTCAACACTTTTCATCTTGCTGGAAGAGGTGAGATGAATGTTACGCTTGGAATACCACGGTTAAAAGAGATTCTAATGACTGCATCAGCTAATATTAGCACTCCTTTTATGAAGTGCCCTCTGCATGAAGACAGGACTGGGTGAGCTTCATTTGTTTTTACTTTTAAGATGGCTCATACTCTTAGTTCGATTTCTGTTGTAAGTTACATGATTTTGTACCAAACTTTTCCTGTATTTGTTATACCGTATCAAATATGATAAAAAGTAAAAGGAAATCTCAATTTTAAACTGTACTAAAACTTTTCCACCACACTAGCAAGATATAGGCACTAATTATTTCTGCATGTGGATATCTAGGGATGATGCTGAACGAGTGGCTGCAAAATTAAGGAGGGTTCGTGTGGCTGATATTGTGGAGAGAATTGAAGTATGCACAGTTCCTTTTCACAACATGAATGGGCATGTTTCAACACTGTATAAGTTACAGATGAAACTCTACCCACAAGAGCGTTACCCTCCTCAGTCGGAACTTACAGTAGATGAGTGCCAGGCAACCTTGAGAACAGTTTTTGTTGATGCAATGGAGCATGCAATCGAAAAGCACCTAGATTTGCTACACAAAATTAACGAGATCCAGTCAGTTAAGGTAAAAGATGCAGATAGCTCACTATCAGATGGAGTAGATGAATCTGAAAGCAGACCTACTGATGGAGAAGACACTGGTGTGAGTGATGGCGATGATGAGAATGAAAATGAGGATGACTGGGGAACTGATGCGGAAAGGAGGAAACGGCAAGAGACAGATGAGATGGAGTATGATGATGATACTGAAAAGGAAGAGGGCATGGACAGTGAAACCGAAGGAGAGACAACAGTTAAACTTGAGAGTGAGGATGATCCAGCAGAGTCAGGTGAAGATTCAGAAGAGGCTGAGGAAGGACGTGCGTCAGATTCTGGTAAGAGAGGGAAAAGTTCAAAAGCTAAGCAAGCAACAGATATACTACAAGAGGAAATAAATGAAACCGTGGATGAAAAATCAGAAAGGCAGAAGCAGGCACAAATAACCCAGAAGCGCAGGAAAAAGTTAAAACGAACTGTTCATGTTGAAACAACAGATTTGAATTTTGAGGTTCACTACGCCTTGCACGAGGAACCTCGTATTTTACTAGCTCAGGTACCTCTTCATAAACAGGACAACTTATATTTTGCCTTTTCTTTCTGAGACTAATAACTGAATAGGACCTAACTCAAAGTAGTTCCTATCTTTAACATCTATTGATCCGACTGACTGTACAATGGCTTTATGGGAGAACTTATGTCATGTCCGATGTATCATCTTTACTATTGAAAGGTGCTATCAATTCTATTGTCTTTGATTTCACTGATCAAAGACTCCCATCCGTGCCATACTAAGACGCCCATGTTGGAGTTCAAGCAACACCCGCCATACTAACCTTCACAGAAAATTCCAATAAATTTTGAGAAAATTCAAAATTAAAGAAAACTGGATTGGGACAGTTACTAGATACCGGTTGGGGTCTGGGAAAAATCCAAAAACTGGGATTTTGAAACCCTGACTAGAACACTCGTTGTATTAACCTTTTAACACTATGTTCTTCTATGTTCTCAACATTATGTTTTGAGGTTCTCATTTTCTGACAACATAATAAATTTGATTATTCTGGTAATAGTTTGGTCAATTAGTAGTTCACTTTGAACAAATTTAATGGATATTGTAATCTCTCTTTTTCAGATTGCCCAGAAGACAGCTAGGTCCATTTTTGTCAAGGCCTGTAAAAATATTGATCGATGTACAGTTATTAAGACAGAGAAGGAAGATAGTCCTATCCTTCTACAAACGGCAGGAGTGAACTTCGAAGTGTTATGGAATCTAGAGGACTACCTCGACATCAAGGAAGTTACATCCAATGATATACATGCTGTGCTGAAGACATATGGGGTAGAGGCTGCAAGGGCCACCATCATCCAGGAAGTGAGTGGTGTATTTAAAGCCTATGGTATAGATGTAAATATGAGGCACCTGAGCATGATTGCGGACTTCATGACCTTCGACGGTGGTTACCGACCGATGAGCAGGCAAGGGATGGGTCAGTTCAGCACCTCACCATTTGGCAAGATGACTTTTGAGACAGCAACCAAATTCATTGTGGAAGCGGCTTCTCACGGAGAGGCCGACACGCTCGACTGCCCTTCGGCAAGCGTATGCCTGGGGAAACCGGCTAAGATGGGAACTGGCTGCTTTGGCTTGCTGCAGAATATTGGCTTGGAGCAGCCCTTGGTAATGTAAGCGTGCATTGAGCACCACTCGTCAGCCTGTCTACTGGAGCCCACAAATTTTGATCCAAGCTGCCTTAGAGCAATGTGTGTGGACTGGTTTTGTTTCCTCGTAGGGCATGCATGCCGCTTCAGTAGGAACACCACTGATCATACGATTTATATATTTTTTTGTCGGCAAATTTGTAAGAGTGCCCTTAATGAATTAATCCCTAGTATGATTTCTACTTGCCATCGATCGACAACGCATCCTAATTCCTAAGTTCTTGTTCTCAACCAGCGAGGGTGGCGTGCCTGGAACTGGGCAGATGTTCGCGTTGGGCTTGATACATATTGGTTTCCTTAGGGCTGGCCCGTCTTTTGGGCTGGGCTGGGCTTTCCCGTTTGTATTCCACGGCTCACGTCGGCCGATCCCGATGCCCTGCTGCCTGAGCTAGCTGTACGGTGATCCGTTCCTTGGGCCTCTCGCCAGAAAGAAAGCGCGCGGCATATCGATCGATGCATGGACGGATTGATCTTTTGCTCCGAGGGGCCGGACAGGGGAAAAATAATACAGAAAAACTAAAAAATGGTATACCGTTGCAACGGTATACCTCTGAAACTCATGAAACTTATGATTTTTTGCACTGAAACTCATGAAACTTAGCACTAAAAACTGATAAAACATGAAACTGATGAAACTAAACACTGAAACTCATGAAACCAGCACTGAAACTGATAAGTTTCATAAGTTTCATGGCTATACCGTTGCAACGGTATACCGTTCCCTAGTCACTCTCAAAATAATATTGAGCTGAGCACATTTTCTTTCTTAAAAAAGAATGAATTGAGCACATATATGTATATACAATTGCTTCGCTAGATTGGTCTGGGCAATGCCCTTTTTCACTACACGGTGGATTAAAAAAAGGGAGGGAATCCTTAAGTTCGTACCGTTGTTCGTTCCAAACCAAAAAAAAAAAAAAAAAAAACCGGGAGGAAAGAGAGTAGTCTCTCATGGCTCAAGGACATATGGTGCCATTAATTCTTTGCTGCCTGGCGGTGCCTGATTTCACTGTTTACCCCTGACAAAAGGAAAACAGTAGGAGGGAAGAAGCCCCAGCACGAGATCGATCGATGTCCCAAGCAACTAAATTTTGCAGCCTTTCCGCATGCACAGCACCGATCGAGCGAGTACTCCATTGGCAGCTTTGCAGCGGCTGCAGATCGATCGATCGATACACGGATGTAAATGCTCCATCCGTCGTCGATCCATCGATCCTACAGACAGCACATGCGCGCGTTTGGTCTCATGCGCGCGAAATTAAGCCGTGCATGCGGTGCCTAGCGCACATGCATGCTCTCCAGAAACACAAATTAAGAACTCGCACTGTTTCTCCATGATGGCGATCGATCAGATCAGCTCGATCGGTCCATGCATCGATCGAGCTCGCTAGCTACACTCTCGATCCCCTCGGTGTTCATGCCGACCCACGAACATAGCGGCGCCCTGTTCACCCACAGTGGATCGATAAAGATCGGTATATATATACCGTCGACATCATTCGCGTTGTGCATGCACAATGCTCCAGAGAAACATGCGGATCGAGGCAACAGTCTCGGCCTGCCAAGATCCGAGGCAGCCGCATCATTCTGTCGCGCCATACATGCACGCTAGCTAGCTCTCTCGCTGGCCTGCGGTGCAGGTGCAGCGAGTAGTAATTGTGCTGCCGCGCGACGACGCGGCAAGCCTCCCTGTGCTCTCACAGTGATCTTCCCTGGACGTATCCCAGCTAGCCTGTGGCCGGCTTGCATGGATCATCCATCGATCATGGCGGTGCGTGTGCATTGGCCACCCCTTCATCCCGTTCGTTTTGCCTCCAATCAGTCCATCGCATGCAAGAGCCGCAAGGGATCTCTGAACAAGCTCTGGTAATGGCATTTAGTTTAATTCTTGGTCGTTCTGAATTTCGATCGTCCATGGGTGCATATGGTGTGGTGTCTACCCTGCGGTTGGCTGCACCTTCAGGAGCACGCGAGGACACTAGCTACTGCAGCATGGATTGCATTGCTCCTGCTTCAATCCTCGCATGCAGCTGCTTAGAAAGCTTACGGCGTTTGGTTCCCTGCCATTTTGCAGGCCGAAGCTCGTGTGCGAATCCAGACCTCAGAGTTGCTGAAAATACTAAAACCACAGAGTCAAGTCGACGGCACTGCTCTCTGATAGTCTGATCGATCCGTGCCGATCAAGGAGAAAATGACGGCGAAAAGCCTTAGACACTGTTCTCGATTGCTTAGCAAGCATGGGAGCATTTGGACAAAAGGCATGAATCGAAATCGAAATCGAAATACTTGGATAAATTGGCCGTACGTAGCATGTGTGTACAAAGGGGTTACTGTGTTTAGGGGAAGCATGCAAATGAAACAGCATGGGTCCTCGGGCCTATGCAACAGTGCGCTTGATCATAAGATTCTTTTTGTATGGGAGGACCACTCGCCTGTAGTTTTCCAAGGAAAACTTCAAGGCATCAAATCTCTGTTCTACAACAACTACCTATCTCTCTGTGTCCATCTCTCCCTACTTCCATTATCCACCCACTGCATTGCCTGATCGATGTAACAAGGACAAAATAAGTGGAGTATGTTGGTGGCCTCCAAACCAACTTAAATTGTAGCCATATATTTGTATATGTACATTCGGCACTGTGCAAAAAGAAGAAGAAGAAGAAGAAGAAGAAGAAGAAGAAGAAATGCAATATATATAGTTGAAGCCAACGACGTCTTTCAAGATTCGGTAAAATTGTAATTAGGGACCTGCTGTCTTGTAGCACCTTTACTTTGATGGGGAGCAAAGCAACAAGATAGAAAGAAAAAGACAAAAGTTGGTTTTTGTTATGGCTAGATCTATCTCCATGACAACTTGTAGCCGTAAACATGCATGTGTGCTTTCTTTGTGTGTGGGTGTAATATATATATTGTTGTCGTGCAATAATCTCATCTTTGACTATGCTTGTCCACACTGGAGAAATCTTCCTGCAAGACGCATGTACATTTTAACTTGTTGGCTGTTCAGAAACTGTTGCTTCCGACGCGGAATTCAGTGGTATGCGTGTGCGTGCGTGTGGAGGTAGCACATGTCGCTTCTTCGCATTCGGAAGAACATGACCGAACTGTTGCACTGTAGATGTTTTATAATCGTATATCATATGGAAATGCTGGATCATAATTGAATTTCAGAAGAATATGGTGTGGTTGTTCGTTGCTGCAACGACATCAAGCAACTGTGCTTAGAACAGCGGCGTTTATGGTGATCCTGACACGAGATGGGAGGCCATGGCTAAGCTATGGGGTTACCATTAAACTTGATAGCTAACCGCTACTTCATCCTTTCCAACTCCGACGTCGGCTTTATTGAAGTGTTTTTGTGGTGCGTGATTAATTTTTCACATTTTTGAACATTTAATCTGACATATATGGATCGACACAAGCCTGGTGGATATTCATCCACCAACAACATCGCCGAGTATGGGGTCAAACGTATTTAACTTTCGGTGTTCTTCGGTCATTTATATATACAGAAAAACTAACCTACGATATACCGTAGGAACGGTATACCTCTGAAACTTGTGAAATTTGTGGTTTTTTATACTAAAACTCATGAAACTTAGCACTAAAAACTGATGAAACTAAACATTGAAACTCATGAAACCAACACTGAAACTGATAAGTTTCATAAGTTTCACAGCTATACCGTTGGAACGGTATACCGTTCCCTAGTCTCCCTCTTATATATATACACTCGGTGTACGGATTAATTAACCGGTCGCAGCATCAGTCAAGAGGGGATTGCACTGCTGTGAATGTGACGCTTGCGAGTGGTTTGCATTGGTGCAAGAATTCTAGCTTCGTCTCTGAATTTATATCGCGACATGCGTATCTGCCGTTACGAAGCAGATGAAGAACAGTATCAACATTGAATTCGGGCCACATAAAAGGAGAAGAGGGAAAGGAGCAATGATGGTTCAGTACTGTTGATTGAGAGAGGGCAGAAAAAGAGTGTTTTCCCCCCTCCTTGACACATGCATTGAGTTGCAATATGGTACGTAGTAGATGACACTTTAGGAAGTTGGTAATTTTTGTTTGCAAATAAATGCTGTTTTGGGTTTCAGAGGCAATATTTTCTCCAAATGCCCATATTAATTGTTTATTAGTAGTGTTTTTAGATAGATGGGTATACAATATGTTACACTCTAATACCTCTTCTTATGCGCAGCAGCATCCGGATCATATCAGATTTTTGTGAGATGCGATATGAGCAACACGTTCTCAAGAACGAGTGAGATGAATCTTGTAGAAAGAACTAAAGAAAAATCGATGAAGCAACCATGCACGATAAGAAAGAAAAGATTTGAAAAAACCACCTTTAAATATTTTAAGCATAACCTCAAAAAAGTACAAGTGATTGTTGCTCTCTCACAACCTCTTGAACCTTTAGGACTCTTGAATCCTTACTCTATACAAGAATCTAGTGCTAAACAATAAACTAGCCTCTAATACTCTTGTGCACCTCTACTTTGGATGAGCTCCACTTGCTTGCTTCTTGATTTCTTAATTCTCTATGACCACACCTATGAGTAGTTTATATAACCCCCTGAGTCTATCAATGGAAAGCAGGAATACAACTCCAAAAGAAAGTGAAAATCCTAATCCTATTACGATTTATCTAGAACTAGCACACCAATTCAAATCCTAAAAAACTATATATATATGAGTCATCATTATCAACACAATCAATAGAGGCAAACTATGTCAAAAACTAATTAAAGTATTAATTCATTTCTTGTTCTGTATGTATGTGTACATCCCAAATTTCAATAAAAGGGAAAATGAAATTCTAAAATATGTATTTGCTTTATTCTTGAATTTTTTGAATTTATTTATCTTTTGGAAAAGTCATTTAAATTGATTTATTAAAAAATTAAAATTAAAAGGGTAAAAGAAAAAAATTAGTAAAAATCTATAAAAATATTATAAAATCATTAGAATATCTGGAAACAATATTATGCAGTAAAAATTCGTGTGAACTCAATAAATTAATGAAAATATGTTTTAATTAATTGCTATTATCAGCTGTCTGAGGAGATGAATCTAGGTTTGCCTCCTTCACTCACAAACAAATGGGCCCCACCCCCATTAATGCACTATCGACCGGCTCATCTCCCCGCACAGGCTACCAGGTGGTCCATCCTTTTTTGCGATCCCACTATGTAACCTCCTCTCTCTCCCCTCACTCTCTCCTCTCTCTCCCCGACGTTTGGATCTCCAGCCCCACACGTCAGGTCTCTCCCTCACCTCGCCTCCTCCCCTCTGCCTCGCTCTCTCCCACCGACCGGGAAAGATCGCCACCGCCTCTGACTGCTTTGTCATTACCCGCACCGCAACTCGTCTCCCAAAGTGCCTACATCAATCCCTTGACACCCCTCTGCCACAAAGTCGCACCTCGCCCATGCCATGCGTAATCCTCACACCCGTGAAACCCGCTTGACCGTCGCCGGCCAAACTTGTGTCCAAATCTGTACAGCCGCCTCAGTTGGCTATAAGGGGGGAACCGAGCAATGTGGAGTCATCGCATCCCAATTCTCTAGCTTAGCTCGCCCATACAACCAAGCTTTAGCACAAAATCGCATCTTCTTCCTCAAGTTCGGCGAAGACCCAAAAAGGGGAGAAACCAAATTAACGGACTATGGTGAGAAATACCGTAATTAATTGAGTGTGAAGTATCCTCGCGTGCTTATGAATCTTTTGCACATCTTAATTACAGCACGCAATCCTCAACGAACCCTGACACTGTGCTCCTCCGCCCGCCGCAGCCCTCACATGGTGAGAAATCGAACCACCCCTTCTCCTCCTGATTTAAGCATGGGAACATTCTCACTAGTGCTCACTGGTACTCATACAACACCTAGCAGAACCCGTGAGTCATTCACTCGCCTTGACGGCTTAACGTCGGCAAGCTCTTCGCCCCTCACAGCCAAGACTAATGCTCCAATCCCCACCGACCTCAATTAAACCCACCACTAGGTGGGCACTCATAAGTCGGTACTCGTCGAACCCTTGGTTGCCGGCCACCGGCCTTAGTGTTAGTGTTATGCCCTTGAGGCAGTCATATAGATGATTGTAACATGACTATGTTTATGAATAATAATATGATTATTGGTCCAATGAATGTATATCATTATATTGATCAGTAAGTATGTGACTTGCTTATGAAACTCTCTACTCATTGATATAATTTTGTAAGTATCTCTAATCGGATATCATCGTAGTGGACAACGATGAATAGATCAGCACATGTACTGATCGATGATCATGTTTCATAGATCATGGGATATGGAGATATCATCAATACATTGTGAACGCATATTGGAGAACATGTGTTAGATGGATTGAACTGTTAAAGGATGACATGCTTCTCGCCTTGAGTTCGATCTTCATACAGTTTGGCAAAGGGATTATTACATCAGTACTTTAATCATATGCGTTTGGGAGTTGGCATGCTCTGCAAGAAGCCGCTACCGACTATTGGATTAGAAAAGGGTTTTCCAAATCCATGTCCAAATGCGCATGAACCTACAGGGTCACACACTAAATGGGCTGGGACGCATTAATTCAGATTGGATCCATAATTAATAGACCTCGTGGGCTTAGCGCGTAGATGGGCCCTAACTGCCTAGGGTTTCACCTTGTGGCTATTTAAGGAGGGGAGGAGGCTGGGCGCAGAACACACTTTCGTGCGTTTTAGATGTGTTTCGCCATAAACCCTAGCCACCTCCTCTCGTTGCCCCTACCGAGCAACCCGGTGCTTGCACACCGACGCACGACGTCCCATCCCCGGACGTGTGGACTACTATGGTGACGCTGCTGCGACTGCGACGTGTGAGGAGGATCCGCAACCAAGCGAGGACGATCCACAACGAGGCAAGGACGATCCGCGACGAGGCGAGGACGATCCATGATTGTGGCTAGAATGATCCACTACAATGACGTGCGAAGGATTTCGCAATTGCGCGTCTAGTGGTAATTGATCTATGATCCTCTTCTTGCGAGTAGCTTTTCTAATTTTGCGGTAGAAATTTTAATTTGTGCTAGAGTAGAATACCGCGTTCCTCAACAGTGGTATCAGAGCCATCTCGTGTCGATTCGTGATCTAGATGTTGCACATATGGTATGTGAGGATAGTAGATTGGATCTATTACATGTTCAATTGATTCATGTGATGAATTGGTGGAGGCAGCCGTCGATGAGATCAATCGGTTTAGGGTTTGAGGAAAGTGCAAACTGAATCAATCTTGATTTGGGTGAGTCCGTTCATGGTACGATGTTGCCCTTATCGGTCGGGTTACCACCATCAGGGTTCACGAATCGCGACCATATGGTACCAAGCCAATCAGATTGAATCGGATTGGGTCAATCTGATTGATCCGTGAAAATTTTGAGGGTGTTTTCTTTTAACAGAACACACGCCTCTAAATTTTTTTTCCAAAGGCGCTGCCCTCGACCCGCCCGCTAACCGGACAGTGGGATCGCCGCCAGAGGCGCTGCCCCTTGGAACCCCCCGCCTTAGAATCTATTTTGTTTAATTCATTTTTGTAGGATGTTATGTTTAATAGTATGGCCTATGTGTATGTGATGCATGTAATTATTACATGGCCTGTGTGACGTGTCAAGCCATAATGCTATTTTAATTTTATAATGATCTGCGTGTCGACTTGTGATGTTTGAAACCCTCGTGTAAGATTCATTATCAAAGTTGTAAGAAATTGCATCTACAATGATGAAGATGGTGACATCAAGCAAGACGCCAAGGTGAACAATCAAGCATGATGGTAAGATAAACAATCAAGCATGATGATGGAGACCCTAATGCTAAGGGCCATACTATTTCACATCTTAATTTGATTATATGTGGATGTGTGTTTAATCCTTGCTATTTTCTTTATGCTCATTGCATGTGATGCCATGTTCATAGTAGATTTTGTTCATCCACATAGTTAAAATTTTAAATCAAACTTGTCCACCCAATTGTTGCACCTATAAAGAATTTAAATCGTTATTAATATGACTGCCAAAGTAGTATATCAATGGCTATCTTAATATATGATAGGGATGTGTTGGACACATTGCGCATAACAATGGTTGATTTAATCAAGCTACCAAAATGGTTTTGAGCTTGAGGACATAAGAAGTTGGGGCTTGATTTCGGTAATGAAGGAACAAATACAAGACAATTGGTGTCTAGGAAAACACACATGAGGCTATGTTTCTTAATTGGCACTCGAAAACTGGAAGTGCTCCCTCCCTCATATGAGCCCTATGGGCGGGTTGACCTGGCCATGAGTCAAGTTGATGGAGGCATTTATTACCTATTTTCATGCTCAACTAACAAGAATTACATAAGATGTTAGCAAAGTTGTTGCTTACCTATGTCATTAAATTTCTAGCAATGATGCCAAAGCTCACTAGTGTTTGATGAATATGGATCTTGAATACTCATTATGTGTCCATAAAGGGGACATAAAGTAGGAGTGCTTTTTGATAAAATGTTTAATGAAAGTTTCACATAAACATAGTGCTTAGAAACTTTGCATGTTTTTTTGTTGTAGTTCAATGGCACCTCCTACTCCTGCTCCTACCGCCACACCTGGTTTTGCTTTGAGATCGGTTTTGGAAAGGGAAAAACTGAATGGAACAAATTTTGTTGTTTGGTATCGCAATTTGAGAATTATTATCAAACACGAAAAGAAGGACTATGTTCTAGAGAATCCAATTCTTGATGAACCAGCCGAAAATGCTTCTCGCAATTTGAAAGTTGAATATGAAAAACATGTTAATGCTTCTATAAAGGTCAGCTGTCTCATGCTTGTCACCATGGACTCTGAGCTGCAAAAGCAATACGAGGACCAGGATGCTTACAATATGATTGTGGGCTTGAAGGGCATGTTTGGGAATCAAGCAAGAGCTGAGAGGTATGGTATCTCGAAGCTTTTGTTTGCTTGTAAGCTGGCTGAAGGCAGTCCGGTCAGCCCACATGTGATCAAGATGATCGGCTACATTGGGAGATTGGAAAAACTTGAGTTTCCCCTTAGCATCGGTTTGGCTACAGATGTCATTCTCTAGTCTCTGCCTCAGAGCTTTGAGCCATTCATTATGAATTTTCATATGAATAGCATAGAGAAGAGCCTGACCGAACTACATGGGATGCTCAAAGCTGCCGAGGAAAGCATTAAGAAAAAACCCAATCATGTGTTGGTGGTTCAGAAAACAACTGCATTCAAAAAGAGGAAGGCTAAGGCTAAGGGAAAGGGCAAGGGCAAGGCTCAAGATGAGATCGCAGGCCTCAAAAATAAGCTTCAGAAGCTTAAAGTTGGTCCTCAGCCTGAAACCCAGTGCTTCTATTGCAAGAAGTAAGTAAATTGAAAACGGACATGCGAGAAGTAACTGTCAGATAAGAAGAATGTGAGTGTAACTTAAACTTCAGGTATTAATGTTATAGAAATTAATCTTGCTACTACTTCTTCTTCCAGCTCTTGGGTATATGATACTGGATCGGTTGCTCACATTTGCAATTCGATGCAGGGGCTGATAAAGAGTAGAGTCTTGGCAAAAGGAGAAGTGGATCTTCGCGTGAGGAATAAAGCAAGAGTTGCTGGTCTTGCCGTTGGCACCTACCCATTGCATTTGCCTTCAGGATTAGTTTTAGAACTTAATAATTGTTATTTTATTCCGGCTTTGAGTAGAAACATTATTTCATCTTCTTGTTTGGAACATGAAGGTTATGAATTCATAACAAAAATTTTTTTTGTTCAATATTTTTGAATGATATATATTATGGTCGTTGCCCCATGGTGGATGGGTTGTACATCCTTGAACTCGAAGAAAAGTCTGTCTATAACATTAACGTAAAAAGGCATCGACCTAATGATTTGAATCCTACCTTTTTATGGCATTGTCGCTTAGGTCACATAAATAAGAAGCGCATGAAGAAACTCCATGGTGATTGACTTCTAACCTCATTTGATTTTGAATCATTTGAAACATGTGAGTCTTGTTTACTTGGCAAGATGACAAAAGCCCCTTTCACTGGTTTTAGTGAAAGGGCGAGTGAATTGTTGACCCTAGTACATACAGATGTATGTGGACCAATGAGCTCGAGTGCTAGAGGTGGGTTTCAGTACTTTGTAACTTTAACCGAAGACTTTAGTAGATATAGATACATCTACTTAATGAGGTATATATTTGAAACTTTTGAAAAGTTCAAAGAGTTTCAGAACGAAGTACAAAATCAACTTGGAAAATCAATAAAACACTTACGATCAGATCGTGGGGGCGAATACTTGAGCCAAGAGTTTGGTGATCATCTAAAGCAATGTGGAATCGTTCCGCAACTTACTCTGGCAGGAACGCCACAATGGAATGGCGTGTCCGAACGACGGAACCGAACTTTGTTAGATATGGTTCGGTCAATTATGAGCCAAACAGATCTGCCATTATCCTTCTAGGGTTTCGCTCTAGAGATAGCTGCGTTCACATTGAATAGGGTCCCATCAAATTCTGCTGAGAAGATGCCATATGAGATATGGACTGGGAGAAGTCCCATGTTGTCATTTCTCAAGATATGGTGATGCGAGGCTTATGTAAAACGTTTGCAATCAGATAAACTCGCACCTAAATCAGAAAAATGCTTCTTTGTGGGGGGTATCCTAAAGAAACAAAAGGATATTACTTTTACAAAAGAAACGAGAACAAAGTTTTGTTTCTCGAAATGGTGTCTTTTTGGAGAAAGAATTTCTTTCCAAAGAAAACAGTGGGAGTGATGTGTATCTCGATGAAGTTTGAGAATCACATGAATATGTTCAAGCTGCCACTGAACCTTCACAAGATGTACAAAATGTTGTACAACCTGTGGAAGAGAAACTAGCCCTACGTAGGTCGGGGAGGCCGCATCATGAACCCATAAGATATGGACATGACATATTATTGTTAGACAATGATGATCCCACGACTTATAAAGAAGCGATGATGGACCCAAACTCCGAAAAATGGCTTGGAGCCATGAGATCTGAAATTTAATCCATGCATGACAATCAAGTTTGGAACTTGGTTGATCCTCCTCATGGTGTAAAAACCATAGAATGCAGATAGATTTTCAAGAAGAAGATAGACGTGGATGGAAATATTCAGATCTATAAGGCACGGTTGTGGCAAAGTGTTTCAAACAAGTTCAAGGAGTTGACTATGATGAAACTTTCTCATCGGTAGCCATGCTTAAGTCTGTCCGGATCATTTTAGCTATTGCTACATATTTTGATTATGAAATATGACAGATGGACGTCAAAATAGCTTTCCTTAATGGGAATCTATCTGAGGATGCATACATGATACAACCTGAAGGTTTTGTTGATCCTAAATATGCTAAAAAAGGTATGCAAACTTCAGAGATTCATTTATGGATTGAAGCAAGCATCTCGGAGTTGAAACATTCGTTTTGACGAAGTAGTTTAAGGATTTGACTTCATAAAAAATGAAGAAGAGCCTTGTGTTTAAAAGAAGGCTAGTAAGAGCGCACTTGTGTTTCTGATCTTGTATGTGGATGACATATTATTGATCGGGAATGATATTCCTATACTTGAAGATGTTAAGACTTCATTGAAAAGGAGTTTTTCAATGAAGGACCTAGGAGAAGCATGTTATATCTTAGGCATAAAGATCTATAGAGATAGATTAAAAAGGTTGATTGGATTAAGCCAAGAAACGTACATTGACAAGGTATTGAAGAGGTTCAATATTCATGAATCCAAAAGAGGTTTCATGCCAATGTCACATGGCATCAGTCTTAGCAAGAATCAGTGTCCCTCGACAACTGATGAGCAAGACAGGATGAACAAGATTCCATATGCTTCGGCTATTGGGTCTATTATGTATGCCATGATCTGTACACGCCCAGATGTCTCATATGCTCTAAGTGTCACGAGCAGATACCAAGCGGATCCTGGTGATGGTCATTGGATAGCCTTGAAAAACATCCTGAAGTACTTGAGAAGAACTAAGAATATGTTCATAGTTTTTGGAGGTGAGGAAGAACTGGTTGTAAAGGGTTGCACCGACGCAAGCTTCCAAACTAACAAAGATGATTTCCGATCGCAATCTGGGTTTGTATTTACACTAAATGAAGGAGCGGTAAGCTGGAAGAGTTCCAAGCAAAGCACGGTGTAAGACCCTCACTTTTATGCTACAGTACAAACATAAAAGCAAGGTTCTAATGTGCATCCTGTGCTAGTCCCATGATCAGTAGCTAGCACGCACAAACACAATCTGGAATCACAACCATACAAAAGTTTCATATTTTATTACAGCGGAAGTATTGATACAATATGACCGACAAGGTCGACTGAACATAGCGAAAGAATCAGATAACTTGTAGTTTGCCGCATAATCCACAGGCAACTGACAAGGTAAAGCCTTAGAAAGAACCGTCGTCAATAATCCCGTTTTCCTGCATCGCAGTACCTGTCGAGATATCCTGTCTAAAAACAACAATGATGGCAAGGGTGAGTACGTTGCGTACTCAGCAAGACTTGTAGTGTTTGCAAAACCTGAATTATATGCAAGCTGAATAGAAAGTGGGTTTCTACGGTTGTTTTGCATAAAGCGAAGATTTGAATTGTAAATACTGAATAGTAATGGAAAGCATAAACTGAATTTGAAACAGTTTGATAAGTAATCAAAGTATCAAGTATTGACAGAAATAACAATAAGTTACTCACGGCCCTTTTGTGAGTAAAGATAACGGAAAAGACCCTCCATGGTCTTATATGAACAAATATAACAATAAGTGACATTTAGCAAATGTGAATCATTTTCCAAGTCATTTGATCAAGAGTTTTTAGAAAAATCGAAAACAACTAACTAATGCTGGTTAGCCAAGTCGTCCATGACCGTGGACACGGCTATTCGAATAGTTTTAGACTCTGCAGAGTTTGTACTGCTTTACCCACAAGATATGTTCTCCCTTTTTGCAAGCTATAAGACACACTTCCTTTGGTATGTCCGCGAGGAGTTCATAATGAAACTGTTCGATTACTTGAACCTTAACTTTGCACTAGCCCAATGACGTTACTCCTGACTATGATGGAAGCAAACAAACAGTGAAGCAATAGTATTCAGGAGCCCGCAGCTCAAATGGTACAACAACAGCCCCAATTCATAGCCAGGCGTACACCGTTACAACGGCAGATGCCAACACCTCGGTGATGACACCTCCCTCGAGCAAACCTATATCCGGAATGCCCGTGCTACAACTGCCTACCAATATGCAAAGCTAATTTCCAAATAATTTAATAAGTTAAGACTGTCCCAGTCCAGTATTTGTGGATGTACGGTTTACTTGGATCATGCAACACTACGTTCGGTCCTCAAAGTGACATGGGTGATAACTCCACCCTAGCTACGTACACGTTAAAACATGTACAACCGGCTATTGCCAATAATCACCCACGTCAAAACAGTAGTTTTATTTTCATTTTTATCAAACTACCAGTATCCTTTACTGCTTAAATAAACCAGAAAAAGATTTCATAAAGAATGATGTGTGGGTGTAAACATTTCCAACTTTGACCTAAAGCAGTGCTAAGCATATGCAGATTAATAAGCGATTATACCCAGTTTAAAGAACTTAACCAATCCTATGGTTTTCACGGATCGTATGTCAACATGATTAAGGGAATCCATCAATTTGGGTTATAACTACCAAGAGCGTGAAATAAATAGTTAAAATATGAGCATGCATGAAGATTCTTAATCACATTTTATCTGGTTGTAAAATCTGGGTTCAAGAATGATCAAAGGGGTGCTTGCCTTGCTACTTGTTGTCTTTAGCGACGAGTCGAAGACGTCATCTTGAGATTGTCGACGACGAAGTTCGAGACGTTGGATTCTACACGTCGTATAACGGAAAAGAGTAACAAATAGCAAATAACACTTTCAATAAGGGCAAAAGGAAATCAGATGAAGAATCAAATAACAAACACTATATTAAACAAGCACGAGTGTGGATTATGGCTTTTGAACGTATAAGTGTGTTACTTCTATATTCTTTATCATTGATCAACAGTTTAAGGGTTGCATCACATATGATACCTATTCCTTATGATTCATGCTATTTTATTTTACGAATTCAGGAAGCTAAGATTGTGAGATTAAACAAACTAGAATTCATTTTCAGGGTATGAAGCTGTTTGTACTAATGCTAATTTGTACCTAGAACAATGGTTGTGAGAGTGAGTATAGATGGCAGGGTTAAGCTTCCGTATAAGCATCGTTACCACGGATCTTATAATTGGTCTCACGTAGGGTTATGTCTTTAATAGGATTCAGATGCAAAGCAAGTTATGACAGAAATAATTTTATACAAAATGAAACTGTAGTGCTTTAAATAGTATTCTAAAGATAATTCTACCGATATCAATGCCTATTGCTAATGTTCTATCTACTAAATGGAAGTACATGATAATTAAAAGTTAGGGGTATAATAGGCACCAATTTTAATTTACATAAGAGAACAAGGTAGGCTAGTGTTAAACCTAGTCATTAATATAGCGTCAAATGATTCTGTAAAATAAGTTGAATAGGTATGTTGATATTTATGAGCTTTGCAATTATATTCTAAGCATATAGATTACGAGAGTAGGATTATTTACTTAACTTAGTCTAATTTTCAAATAACCAGATGAAATTCTTGCATATTTAGAATACTCATTTCCCTAGAAACATATATTATTATTATTTTTCTATTACCCCTTCTTTTTTTTCCCTTCCCTATTCTTTTCTTTTCCATTTCCTCATCTCTTTCTCTCTCTTTCTTTGTTTCCTTTCTCTTATCCATTCGGCTGAACCTCATCTTCCAGCTCCTTCTCTGGCATAGCTCACCGACTTCCTCCTCTCCCCCGATTGGGCTTCTCTAGGCAGTGCCTCCACCCGGGCCACCGCGTCGCCGAGTCCCGACTCCATCGGCGCCTCTCCAGCTGATCTCACTCCGACCCCTGCGCCTGCTACTTGCGGGTGCACTCCCCTCTGCATGGCCAATGCACTTGCACCATTATTGGGCCGCCGCCCTCACTATGCGGTCACCGTCGCCCGGGATGATAGGGGGATTCTGGCTTCTTCACCTCTACTGGTATCTCTGGTTGATCCAAACTCTCTCTCTCTCTCTGCGTTTCCTCCGGCTCAGCTAGGGTTAGGAAATCCCTAATTTTACCCTCTTCTTTCTTTTCCTTTTACTGAATGTCTGACCAAACTATGCATTGAAGGTTAGAATTTCCTTACACGCCATGATAATTGCTATGTACTGTGGTCTGGAATTTACTTAGTCTTTCATTTGATTATTGGGGATTATGTTACTGCTATAAATTCCTTGACGATTGCTGCTGGGTAATTGAGGTAGTTGAGTACTGAGGTTAGACAATTGTGAATCACAGAGTAGTGTATATCTGTATATATTAATCTTTGATGCAAATACTTGATCTTTATTTCTTTGCATTACATGCTCTTAAGTCTTGTGTGGTAGGATTTCGGAAAAGGGCTCTTGGCTCAATTATTATTAAGAGTATGTGTAATTGGATGATTTAGGGAACTTACTATTTATATGCTTAAGCTTGAGATAGAAAAGGGCTAAGGTTGTCTCATTGGAATGTATGAACTTCCTTTATGCTTAATACTAACTCTACTGAATAATTAATTCATGCTATGCACTAAAGCATTATAAACCGGCTATATGCATAGTTTGCTTACATAGATTGATTTCTTGCCATAGTCTGTAATGATTCTTGAATATAGATTCAGTGTATGTTGTGATGGCTTTGATTCGCTTACATGGCGGATGGTGGTTTTGGTGCCACCGACGCTTAATGGCCATGATTATATACTGATGGATCATGATCTGAGTATGTGAACCGAGGGATTGGATGTCATGATCTATGAATATTTGTGAGTGGATAGGTTGGCTTAGAAAATGATGAATTGATACTAGGCCAAACAGTGGGATTATGTTGGTTAACTTTAGTTGGATGGCAACTAATGATATCGTGGCGAAACCTACGGCTATTGTCGCCCACCAGGGTGAGGCAATACCACGAGGACGTACGATATCGCTTATTTGCAACCACTAATTGGAATCGGTTTTGAGTCCATTTTGGTCGATGATGCAACTAATAAAATTGATTAAAGGATGATACGTGGGTTGGATGGCTCGCGACGATGCCCTAAGTTTTGCTTGTGCGCCGGGGGAGCACAAACAGGTCTTAGGAGCATGACGGTGCAACCCCCATGATATAAATAAAATTAGAGCTGAGACCAATCTTCTAATTGCTATTGCCATAATCATGTCTTGATACGGAGGGTTTACTAAATTGAGTTGTTACCTTTGATGGGGAATGAAATGGGAGAAATTGCTGATGAGGATTGATTTGATGCAGAGGTGAACGTAGTCCTGTATTTGTGATGTATCCGATTTTTCCTCCCTTCTTGTGTTCTTAGTCTTTGGCCTCCAGTAGGTTTGCTCTCCGTGAGCTTTATCCGGGAGTCTTTGCTTTTGGGCAAGGTTTGCTTTTGTGGGGTAGTGATCTGGAGGTATCTTTTGAGTTTACTGGAGGGTTGGCTTGCTTGGCTTTTATAGCCACTGTAAGGGCGGTGTGTGCAGGGTTTGAAAGAGGGGCCCGGTCCAATGGTCTTTGCGGCCGGGATGATTGCACACATTAATGGCTTAGTCAGTGTACTAGATTTTAATCCCAGTCTCAGCCTTGTCCTGTGCTTGGCCGGCTGGCTAGGTTGATCTGGGGCCTTCTTATGCTTGATGCAGTTGTTTGCTTTAGGAGGATAAATGGCCGGCTGGGTCTGCTGGAGAGTTCGACTGAGGGGGGGTCTTGGTAACTTGCTTTGCTCTCATAATTTCTGGAGCTTTCGGTTGACCCTGTCGTGGCCGGATTTGGAGCACTTGGTTGGGCTTTACCTTGTTTCACCACCTCAAGGCCCTGGAGGTTTCGGTGGGTTCTGGAATGGACTGTGCTGTCCCATAGGTACTGTTGCTTGGCTTTATCCCTACTCATAGAGGGTTCACTATTTTACTGCGGTAAAATATATTTCTACCCTGTGATATTTTCTAAATAATCGCATCTATGGCTTCAATAGGTTTGTATTTGCCGAATGATGCAAAACTAATCGCGAGAGGAGCCAGATTGGCCCCCGGACAATCTAAGGTACCTTGTTGAGCGATCAACTTAGCTGACGGCAATTTTTCTCTTTTCAATTATTATATCTAAATTTTAATGCATTTACTTTATTCTTATGCTTATACCGATGCAGTTGATTATGCAGGTCTAACAATACAGATCAAGTCAGCATAGAAGCCATAGTTTAGGATTTTGTAATTTATTTTCTTAAGATGTAATTTATAATCAGACTTGTAATCGAGCAGTTGTATGTGATGTAATCTATATAGTTGCTGTATGCCATCATAAAGATTCTTGTACTTCCTATTTATTGTAAATGCGAACTACAATGTATCAATAAAATTTGTGTTGCAGTTCATTCTTTTGTAGTAATTACTTTTGATCAGTTGGTTTATCTTATCTTCTTACCATTTTCTCTTATAAATTTTTCCTTTCCTAAGTTCAGGAATTCAATTATCTTTTAACAGGAGCTTTTAAATTATTGAAATGTAATAATAAATCAAATTTGCATTTTAATATTTTATTTTTACTGTTTAGTAAACTTCAGGATGTTACACACGGTGGCCGACTCTACAACAGAAGCGGAGTACATTGCGGCTTCAGAGGCTGCAAAGGAAGCTGTGTGGATAAAGAAGTTCATCTCAGAACTTGGTGTGGTCACTAGTACCTCTAATCCAATGGACCTCTATTGTGATAATAGTGGCGCCATTGCACAAGCAAAAGAGCCTAGATCACATCAGAAGTCCAAACACATACTCCGACGCTTTTACCTTATTCGCGAGATTGTGAATAAAGGTGACGTGAAGATATGCAAAGTAGATATGGAAGCTAATGTGGCTGATCCGTTAATGAAGCCACTTCCACAGCCTATGAATGAGGCGCACACGAGGTATATTGGTATTAGATGCTTAATTGACTGACTCAAGTGCAAGTAGGAGATTATTAGTGTTATGCCCTTGGGGCAGTCATATAGATGATTGTAACATGACTATGTTTATGAATAATAATATGATTATTGGTCCAATGAATGTATATCATTATATTGATCAGTAACTATGTGACTTGCTTATGAAACTTTCTACTCATTGATATAATTCTGTAAGTATCTCTGATCGAATATCATCGTAGTGGACAACGATGAATAGATCAACACATGTACTGATCGATGATCATGTTTTATAGATCATGGGATATGGAGATATCATCAATACATTGTGAACGCATGTTGGAGAACATGTGTTAGATGGACCCGCAATGGGACACTGCGAGAATGTTGCATTCTTATATGACATCAGTGTATCTCATACATAGTAAATGTATGATCCTTAGACCTGACATTGTCACATTCCCTACATATGTAATAGTTTACCTTGGGGTTACCAAACACTATTTCTTAACCGGATAGTTATAAAGGTAGCTTTCATGTTTACTATGAAACACGCAGAGGGAAGTGAGCAGTCAAGATGGAATTTGTCACTCTAGTGCAACGGAGATATATGTCTAGGCCACTCGTGTGATATGATTAAGGAAGTGCATGGCCATGCCGTGATTGAGAAGTCAATCACAACTTATTAATATATCACGGATACGAGAGATGGTTTGAACTGTTAAAGGATGACATGCTTCTCGCCTTGAGTTCGATCTTCATATAATTTGGCAAAGGGATTATTACATCAGTACTTTAATCATATGCATTTGGGAGTTGGCATGCTCTGCAAGGAGCCGCTACCCACTATTGGATTAGAAAAGGGTTTTCCGAATCCATATCCAAATGCTCATGAACCTACAGGGTCACACACTTAACGGGCTGGGACGCATTAATTCGGATTGGATCCGTAATTAATGGACCTCGTGGGCTTAGCGCGTAGATAGGCCCTGACTGCCTAGGATTTCACCTCGTGGCTATATAAGGAGGGGAGGAGGTTGGGCGCAGAACACACTTTCGTGCGTTTTAGAGGTGTTTCGCCATAAACCCTAGCCACCTCCTCTCGTTGCTCCTACCGAGTGACCCGGTGCTTGCACATCGACACACGGCGTCCCATCCCTGGACATGTGGACTGCTATGGTGACGCTGCTGCGACTGCGGCGTGTGAGGAGGATCCGCAACCATGCGAGGACGATCCACGACTGCGGCCAGAATGATCCACTACAACGACGTGCAAAGGATTCCGCAACTGCGTGTCTAGTGGTAATTGATCTATGATCCCCTTCTTGCGAGTAGCTTTTCTGGTTTTGCGGTAGAAAATTTAATTTGTGCTAGAGTAGCATACCGCGTTCCTCAACACTTAGCTCATCACCGGTGAGGCCTGCAGCCACGCCCTTGTTCGGTGTCATTGGTAGGACTGGCATGTTGGCCTCTTGCGTGAGTTTGACTAGCTGCTGCCTAGGACTCGACTGTTAGCCCCGCGCACATACATGCCCACCGACGAGCGGGCCCGGCTTGCTAGCCAGACGAGCTCTCGCAAGTGCGTGTGCATGGTCGCTGACCACTGGGCCCAGTTCATCAGTGACCGAGACCCATTTTGAATGGTCATGCGCACGCAAAAATCCAAAAGTACGCTTTCCATATGCCAAAAGCGTATTTTTGAATTTCGTTGATTTTCTCAGACCGAAAATATTCAAATAGTCTTAACTTTTGAACCATATCTCCATATTTATTGAAAAAGTTTTTAAATTCATGATAAATCATCTAGTTTTCGAATATGCAAAAATATTTAAGTTTTGGCCAATGGGTAAAATTGAAATTCAAATGTAAAGTGTAGGTTTGAAATATGCTCAATATAAATTTTGTGTAAATCAAATCCAAATTGAACGAGACAAATTTTACTTGAATGCTTATGTCCTAAGAAACCTAAAGCTACAAAGAAATTTAAATTTTAACTTTGTTCGTATCATTTTCCAATTAGGGTTAATTTCAATGTGAGAAATATTCAAAAGTGCATAACTTGTTCAAATAAAATCCAAATTAGGTACAACAAAATTTTCTTATGCTAATTAGGCAGTAAATAACCTTATTTTGTAAAAATACTTAGGGTATGCCATTGAATATGTATCTGTGTGTATATATATATTTGTTACTTTACGTGTAGGGATGGCAAAAATACCCGTGGGTCCGGGTACCCGTGGGTACCCGACCCGATGGGTCCGAGTTTGGACCCACGGGTATGTTATTTCGGGTCCGGGTTCGGGTCCGGGTCCAGGTCCGGGTCTCATTTTGGACCCGTGGGTACTCAGACCCGGACCCGACAAGAAATATCCATTGTATAAAATAGAATTGTAGATAACAAATATCATCTATTGTTGCTTATTGTTGCTTTGTTATTATATGCATGTAGTCTATTTCTTAATCCGAGTAATAAATGAAAATATTTGCCTTAAAATTTAATCAAATCCTATAAACTTTAGCTACTCGAACAAATAAAAATAGAATTATATTTTCGGTCGGGTACCGCTGGTCAGTACCGCCGGTCGGGTCCGGGTCCGAGTTTGGACCCGTGACTAACTTCGGGTCCGGGTCCGGGTCCAAACTTCGGGTCTCAGGTCCGGGTCCACGGAGGTTGGACCCGGAGGTACCCGGACCCGTTGCCATCCCTATTTACGTGTGACTACATGTCTTTTTAATTCCAATCCAAATAATTTTAGCATCTTGAATTCAAAGTAAAATATATCTAAATAAATATTCTTAGCTTCTTGAATTCATAAAATAAAAACAAACAAATCATAAAAACAAGTAGCTTTGTTGTGTCCAAACCCTAAACTATTAATCACAAGTACGAGTAAATTCATAAAACCCTAACCTTAACCCACACTTGTTTTGTGTAGAAACTTTTATTTAATTTTATATTTGACTTCTTTTGTCCTTATTAAAAGTTGTTATTTAACATATTTTTATTTAACAACGTGTAGACACTGACGTCACCGAAGTCGTCGTCGACAAGTGTGAGTTTACCGACTTTGAAGAACAGCAATGCAAGCACCCTTTGATCATATTGATCCCAGCTTTTCAAAAATATTTTATCAAATATTTTCATGTTTGCGTTATATTCATTAAACACTAGTATGTTGTGGATATGGTAGATTTAACCATCATTGATGGATTTCCTTAATTTATGTTGTCATATGAACCTTGATAACCCTAGGCTATGGATTGACATATAAAAATGTGGAAATGGGTATACTCAATTATTACATGCATCTGCTTAGCCATACTTTAGTTTGGGATGCAAATAGATGGTTTTACTGTTCGTAATAACTTTAACATTTGACATATTGAAAATAAATCTTGGACATGATGAAATATTGTGATCAATGATATTTTGGTTAAAAACGAAAATAAAACTATAATTTTTACACATGCGAATATTGGCAATAGCCGATTGTGCGAGAAGTATACTTGCACGTAGATAGGACGAGATTTCTCGCCCGGGTCATATTAAGGACCGAACTATTGTGTTGTTATCAGGCAAAAAAAATTGTACAACCACAAGTGCTATTATGAGATAGTCTTGACCTAGCTATTAAGTTACTTAAAACTAGTTTTGCACATTAGAAGGTCGTAGTAGCACTAACATTCCAGGTAGGTTTGCTCGTAGGGGTTTCTACATCGAGATGTGGAAAATGCATACCAATGCAACGGTGTACGCCTTACTATGGATCCCATGATTTATTGTTTAAATTGATCCCATGATTTATATAATTTATGTGAAAGCTTATTTCTGCCATCATAGCAAAGGTTTGTCGTTACCGAGCTGGTGAAAAGTTAAGATTAAGTAATGTAATGGTTATGTTATGATCATCTGCTGCACACACAAGGAAGTGTGTAAATAGCTTGGAAAAAAGAATCGATCATATCTTGTGGGTAAAGCAGTACACCTTTGCAGAGTTAAAAACTAATCGGTTAGCCACGCTCGCAGTCATGAGCACTTGGTGAAGTCATCATATAGTTAGATGTATTCTTATTTTCAAATAAAATGGAAGGAATGATACGAGACATATTTATATTGTTTAAATTTCACCACAATATATTTTAATTCCACCATGTGTTGGCATTAGAGATTTCATTACTCACGAAGGACTATGAGTTTATTGTTACTTTTATGATATTCATACTTGTTATCTTATATACTCATCAAAATTGTTTTGTAAAATTTTGCTTTCAATTCATTATTTAGTATTTGTAATACAATTCAACTTTATGCAAAATAACTGCAATAGCCTTTCTATTGAATCAGCTTGAATGTATTTTAGGTTTGCAAAAGTATTACAACAATTTTTTATTCAACTTGCTACTAATGTTATTTTTATGTGAAGAATCAGATATCCCCAAAGATTCATATTTTAACGCAAGAGATGAGATTAATAACGATGATTTTTTCTAGGCTTTACCTTGACAGATGGCTATGGGAATATTGGGTTAATTGGCACACTGCAAGATAAAATATTTTCACTGCTGGTTTACTTTTGTTTTATGTAATATTATGCATAAAACTACTGTTGCTGCTGTAATAAATTATGCAACTTTTTGTAAGACTGTTATTTCAATTTTTTGAAGTGCGTGCTAGCTACTGATCATGAGACTAGCATATCATGCACTATAGAATCTTTATTTTATGGTATACTGTATTATAAAAGGGAGGGTATCACAATATGTAGCTAAAACAACAACTAATTAATTAAATCAGGGGTAGAGTAGCTAGCAATTAATATTTTCACCCATATTAGTCCTAGTTTTTAGGTATTAAACAAACGTTTAGAGCTTAACATACGGAAGAAACATTGCCCCCCTTTTATAAGGGGAGCAATCTGGTGCAAACTAACAAAATGATGAAATAGTTAATAATGGAGTGATTTAGCGCCCTTTAAATTTTTTACTAGAAACTCAAAATAAGTTAGACAAAAATGGTAGCTATCTGTGGATAATAACATTATTTGTCTTCTCATTTTTATTTTGATTAATTATTTTTCAGATTTTTCTCATTTTTATTGTTCTCAACAAAGATTGAATCTGACTAGAAACGTTATGCATATGTTGAGTAAATTAAGAATTGTGCATGTACATTTGTTTTCGGAATTTTCACGTTGATTGAGTGCCAAACCGAAATGTTTTCATGATTGGACGTAATTATTGCTTATCACTAGCTATCTCCCCTTTTATAATGGCATGCTCGTACATCGATCCATTGGTAACTCTGATGTGGAGTGAATCTGAATGGTAATGCAAATTACACCATCCTTTTCATGTATTATTGGCTTATATTGCCCTTTGGCTACTAGGATAGAAAGATTCGACATATCAACTCCACATGTGTACGTATCAAAAGCACAACCATATAACACGCGGGCTATCTCTACTACAAGCACATCAAGGGCTAAAATGGAAAAGAGAAAAATTAAGCACAAAGCCATCCTTACCGGGAAAAAAAAACTGTACTTTCACTGGTTTTGATCGACATACATATCCCAGAGAGTAGCATGCATTTCATATATTATAGCTGTATCCTGTATGTAATTTCATCTAGTAGCTAGAGGGACGGATCTACCTGCCTCCGGAGCTTTAAACCCAGCGCAAAACACCATGGACAGAAAGGAAGTAAGACTATTTCCAGCAATTTCCCTTCATTCCATTCCCTTCTCTATTCCCTTCCCCATATTCATTCCCTTTATTTCCTACCATCTCCAGCAGCATCCCCTCAAGGGATTTGTGAAGGGATTGGAGAGAGAATCCCTTTCTAAAGGGATTCACTGTTTGAATCCCTTCCGAAGGGAATCGTGAAGGGAATCCGCTGGAGCACTTGGGATCTGTTCGTGAAGGGATTTGGAGGGGAAGGGAAGCCGCTGGAGATAGTCGGTACAATGCTGGTCCAGGAAAGCTATATTGAAGAATTTATGTCATGGATCTCTCTCTCTCTCTCTGTGTGTGTTTCTTCTCTTCGATCGTACTCTCTCTGTCCACAAAGAGTACATTTCTAATGTTTAAAATTTGTTCCACAAAAAGTGCATCTTTAGTCCATATGGTCCAGCTGTAAGTGTATATATGCTCATTTAAGTGTCTGTGAAAACCGAAGCACCAGCATGCTTATGTATGGAGTAATGAGGGTCACATTAGTCATTTGTCTTGCACACTAATCTGTCTTAAAAAACCTAGAAATGCACTCTTTGTGGGACAGAAGGAGTAGGTGATAATTAAGAACGACGAGGAATGTAAAGTAACTTGTTAATTACTAGCTAGTACTTTATCAGATCTCATAATCTTGAACTTGTCCTCGCATGCTAAAATTCCCCTACCCATCTACATGACCGATCTGCATGCATGTGCTCCCTGCTGTATATATATTTTTGCATGCCACACATCAACAATAGATGGTGGTCTTCGCAACTAGATGGATGGTGTCGCATTCCGTTGTCTGAAAACAATAAACTTATCAAGTTCCTCCAATTGCACGCTAATCTTAAAGATGTTCTACTACGATTGCGCATGCGCTCTCTCTCTCTCTCTGTGTGTGTGTGATAGATAAATTACACAAACAACCCTTAATTAAAGCAAAGCATCGGGTGCATTGTTTTATACATACATATATGAAGTGATCATGCATTCACGCTAACTAGCTAATATATATAACGGCGAACACAACAAAACTGGCACTGCACTTAACAGTATTTGAACTCGGTGGTAACCTAATGTAGGCGAAGAAGGCAATTGCAGATATAGCGTCGTGCCAATCCAACGCTATATTCCTCAAGGAAAGGGACCTGTCATTGATTATGTCTAGCCAGCTTGCTTGTTTGTAACTAATAATACATTTCACACGTGCGCACGTACACCTATATATACTTCTTCCGATCGTAAATAATTATCATTTTATCAAGAGTTATAGAGAAACATCGAACTAATTTGCATTAAAATGTGAAATACGGTTTATATTTATATATATAATCATTCAAAAAAATAAAGCTAGCTAGGTTTGTTGCGTGTGCCGTCGAGAGCATCAATGCTACGGTATTTCGGTCTTTATCGGGTCCAACAGGATGAACAGTAGCAACGAACCGTACTGGTCTAGCTTGCTCACAAGGCAAATCGGATGCATGGAAAACCTAGTATTACATTATCCGCTGGTTGACCTGTAATGCATGCATGTCCTTAATTATGTATACAGCATTACTCCCTCCGTCCACGAAAGTTCTATTAATTTTACTTTTCATGATCGATGTAATGCAAGATTTTGTCCACGCTTCTATATCGTAACATACTATATATACTACTGTTAATTAATAACAATTATTATGCCGTGAAAGTGACCGTTCATTGTCTTTAATCCAAAGGTTAAAAATAGATTAGATCAAGTTATACTACCATGTGTAGTAGAATGTGAGGAGGGGTAGAATGGTAAAAAATTTCAATACAGCGGATGGGTAAAACGGTAAACGAATTTTTTTCACCCACCTGAAGCCCATTTCTTCATCCCCACCGAAAGCCCTCTCTCTGTCAGTACATCGCGCGTCGGAGGACCTCGACAACTCGCTAAAATTACGTTAATACCCTTTTAAAATGTAATATTTTTATTTGTAAAAGTCCATAATACTCCACCAAGTCAATGGTTAGATCTAATTTATACTACCATAATAAACTACAAGTATAATCCAATGTAAAAGAGCTTAAAATATATCCATGGCCAGACTTTCAAACTTGACCGCATAGATTAATTATATCCCGCGATCGACAATCTCTGGAGTAACAATTAATTAAACAATATTGCTAGCATGCATGTAGCAAATTTGTTTTTGTAATTGGTCACCTCTATCTCCATCTCTGCTCTGTGCGCGCACACAAGGGATGTCGCCGTGTGTGGAGGGGGGCTGGGCCAGGTATGCTGAATAGGACAGCAGCTAGAGGCTTGCCTCCGATCCAGTGCAGCTAATCAACGTACCTCTCGATGAGAGTTTCACTGCTACTACATTTTCTTTACCGGTGCTGCTAGCTCATTAATTCGACCAAGAGAACCACTTGATCGAGTTATATATTCAGCCAATCTATTGCTAGCTCAATTCCACGTACGCTCGATCAACTTCGTCGTTGCATTTAGTTTTACGGTAGATTATACTTGTAGTATAAAATGTGTAGTAGAAATCGTATCTAACCGTTGATTTGTTAAGGATGTTTCTACTACTCTACTACCAGGTGTAGTATAAGTAAATTCTAGGTAATCTGATCCATTGGATTGAAAAGGATGAACGGTTTCATATTCAATTTGCCGGAATAGCTAGACCGCAGAAAACTATGAATGATCGACTTCCTTCCCTTGCAAGATCATCGAAATGTATAATAGGTGGAGTGCAGTAATAGCAGCTCGACGTACGTGTGCGTAGTACGTACACTGGCGTACGTGCACATATTAAGATCGATCTTTCGGAGTTTCTTATGTGCGCATGTACAGTTAATTAGTAATACGTACGTTGGGTCCTCCTATCAGGCTGCAGTAATTTGCAAAATCTGTAAGCCTAGCATCATACGGAATCAATGCAGTGTAATTAAGTACTCCATTTGAGAATCACCATATATATGTGCGAACAAAATATATATCCTTTTTTCGCACGCACTGGTGGACAGATGGACCGGCTTTCTAAATTCTCCTTGAAGACCAAGACCCACAGCCATCAGGTAGCCAGTGTGCTACTGCGAAGCCACATCTAACAACAACTCGATCTCCCGTTCTCTCCTCTTCCTATCATGTAGACATTGTAGAGAGAGAGAGAGAGAGAGAGAGAGAGAGAGAGAGCATGGGAAGGGCAGGTAAGGTATAAGAGCGAAGAGTCCCAAATTAACAAGCCCATGAATGCTTGGAGAGCACAATCTATTGCGCCCTCTTCCTATACTGTTCCCATTTAAGCTGCTCACTGTTCATCTGCCTTCCATTATACCTTCACAACCTTGCCTGTCGGTTGGGAGTTACCTGGCCTGCGTGCTATTGCTATTGCTTTTGCTCTCACTAGCTAGTATACTACGCTCTCTACCTCTACACATGCAAGATTCAGTCCCACACGCACACGCCAGTATATATATACCCAATAGATTGCCGCCGGAGTAGTACCATGCATACGCTACTAGCTTGTCCAGTAGTGCCTCTGCCATTGCTAGGGTCAAGGAGAAAACACCACAAGAGAAGCCACTACTGTTTGGCATTAATCAAGATCGAGCTAGGCCAGCAAATCAATCCAACTGTGCATGCATGGCCGAGCTAGGGTTTGCCTCCCCATATATGCATGGGTGGATGCAGATATGGGTCCACCAGGCTGTGGCACTACTGGGCCTTGGCTGGGCCCGGATAGGGGCCCAAGGTGTCTGTGTCAAGTGGGCTTGCTTAGGGCATGCAGGCGCGTCGTTGGATACTATAGAGCTTGCCATTGGAGGTAGGTCCTATCCTGTACTGTTCATCTGAGTCGGAGAGATTAATTGTGCTGCTGTTGTCCCTCTCTTTTTGCAGATCAGACTTTCAGGGCCTTCAGATCTATATATCCTACGACTCTACGCAGTATTAAGCGAAGGATGGATTATTTTATTAACCTCCCCGGTACAATTAAACAAAGAGCAGTGCTTCTGTATTTTTTCTCTCAATACAAGTTGTATAAATTTTGAAATAAGTAATCACTATCTATCCTTCATTTATGTTTTAATATTTATGCAACTTTAAAAAAGAAAAGCATAAAAACATCTCTCTTAAACAACAGAACTCGATAGGATAGCGTACTTTTGACCGTACATACTAGAAATAATTGATAATTTGCTCTTATTTACTTGTGTCATTGATCATTTGTCCTATGATATTTTACTGACATACAAGATCTCAGTGAGATATATTGGGTAAATGATCAATTGTACTAATTAAAACGGAGCAAATTATCAATTATGGAGGCACAGTTTTGGCTCCAGGATCTTCTGAAAGCGATGATCGATGTTTGATAGACTTTCAGAGAGCTAAGGTAGTGTCATTCAGCAGATAATTAGGTCCTCCGATCGAAACCCTACACGGGATAATTTTTCCTGTTGGTGACCGTCAGGAAATGCCTTGGGAATTATTTTTCTGTCGGTTGACCGTCAGTCAAATGAAATTTTCGTTTCTATTTCTTGACAGTCCTGTCAGGAACATATTAATTTCCTGATTTTTTTTTCACTTATTCTTGACGGTTTTAGCCCGTTGCGAAAGGTCGCCAATCTGGCGGTGCATGGCCTACGGATTATAAATTAACTAGTTTGAACGTTAGCCGGCGGGTAAGAGCAGCCAACGAAACATTGTCTAAGAACCTGTCATAGCTTGGACATACTGGTACGACGACGTCAGGCTATTTCAACACAGAACGACCTTTGTCAAGGACCATTTCTCTGTGTTGATATATATATATTTTTTTTCCTCGAACTTTTTTCCTCTCCAATACATTTTATACAGTTTACAACAAAAACACAGTGAAGCATACGTAGGAGTATGTCTGTATGTGCACTCGACTAGGTCTTGACATGCAAAAAAAAGACGATCGAAGAGATCAGCAGATAAATGTTTTATTTACTGGGTCTAATGAGAGAGCAGCTAAATAAGCTAACAGTTGGTCCAACGTACGTACCATCGCTTATGTGAATATCAGGGTTCAAATTGAAACCTTACTATATCCGCATTTTAGGGCTACTTGTGAGTAAACTATATATATGTTTCAGGACCTGATCATCTGGCCTCTTGGACGTATCTGTCAGATACGATTTGATCAAGTCTTGTGAGTCGAGATAGCTAGCAGTCTCTACGTACTTAGACGGGGTGTACTTGATCTAGAAGAAATCATCTTACGTACATGTACATGTAACTAAAACTTTATGCTTGATCAACAATATATCTACCCAAATTTCATATGGGGCAGTTCGGGATGAGCTTGAGCATGATCGACCAATTTGACATGCAATAGGCAACCGGTGGCTAGTCCAATAACCAGTGTGGAGGCCACCAATGTCTCGTGGGTAATTGCATGCTATGTGTATTTATTTAATTTGTGTTTTTTTTTTTTTGGAGAAAAAGAACTTTGGTTGTTAGTGTTAAAGAAAACTATGACAATCGATCAACAATGTACGCACCCCTTCTGGAAAAATTCAGCATGCAATAGCATCAAGTAGTCACATGGATAAGGAGATTAATTAGGTAGCTAGCTAGATTTCGTCAAACCAAAAGAACTTCTTTGTTTGGACAGGCTTGGCTAGACTACATGATTCAGAGCTCCGATTAATTAGTGGCTAATTAGGGGGTGTTTGGGAGAGCTCCAGCTCCACCAAATTCTTGGAGTTGGTGGAGCTAGGTATTCCTAGCTCCACCAAATTCGTGGAGCTGGAGCTGTGGGTATATTAAGAATGTTCAGGTAAGTCATCTTGTTTATATTTTAGAATAAAATTATAAACTTAAGTCACTTTATTTCAGTCTACAAGTTTCAGCTCTGAGGTGGAGTTGGGATCTGGAGCTCTGCCAAACAGGGCCTTAATTTCGTGTCACGGGTAATACGTAGTGCCTGAGACATTAGCACACGGGCCCACATGCATGTTGGTGCGCCGACAATGCATACTCATGACATGGAAGACATTTTCTTCCCCCTTTCGTATGACTAGTTGGCCACCATGTTCAGAAATTTGTTGCCTAGCTCGCGTTGTTGTGGCCAAATTTCGAATCAGATTTTTTAGCTTTCCAAGATCCACTCCACTCATATATAGATCATGTATATATATTTGGACCAAATAATCCTCGCATATATACTCCTATATATGTGGGCCAATCAGGAATCTGTCAAACAATTTCAGCAAAAAATTGCATTGACCTCTTCACTGTTCAGCTTTGGAGTATATATGAAGTGAGTTATTCACCTCTGCTCAATGGAGTCTCTCCGGCCGTCTGAATTTTGTGCAATATATCAAACCACTCTACTTGAATGAGAGGTCGAAGATCGAATATATATATACGACATTAAGTGAATTCTGTGTGCCTTGATAACAGAGAGAATGGTTCAATTTCACCACCACAATAGTCAAAATTTTCAACAATGGTGAGAAATTAATTCGGGAGGAAGGGATCTTGTGGCCGGGTTCCTGTTTTTGGTGCTGGATGACCTAGTAAGAGCTTAGGAAAATCGATGAGATGACGGTCAAGTCTTGTAGTACCTCGCCCACTATGCAGTCACTAGTGCAGGCTGCACAAGATCAAAAGAAATGAGCTCACCACCTCCGACATTTCGGTCACTAGCAATTTTATCCCATTGATGCCATTTGACTTCTTCACAAGAATACTTTGTCAGTGCTTCGTGATGCCAGAAGTAGGACAAATTATCAAGTCCTTAAGAGAAACCATATTTATATTTTTTGCAGGGACTACGGGTAATCGCGTTTTCGCGTGCCGGCAAGGGTGTATATATATAGTGGCGCGTCCAATGTATGCGCTACAGGGTTATACTACTGCTTCTTTCCCCTTGCCATCTTGTTCTGTCAAAATCCTACGCACAGGGATAAAATAGTGGTTAATTAACGAAGAAAATGAAGGGCTACTAAGAAATTAATGCAGCAAAAATGCATATTTTAGGGGGCAAAAATCGTGTGACCATAGGAGCAGTACGTCGAATGTTTTCAACCACCAAAGATTCGTGGAAAAAAGCTAGCATTTCTATTGACAAAGAGTTCTGAGTATGTGTTTTAGCAATGAAGGGCATCTATGAAAAAGAGCGCTATCAAAGTCCCTTCCGACCCATGTACTAACTCTCTTCTCTCGACTCTCAACGTACCCTACCCACAGTACCTAGTTCCAACATGAACGGAACTGGTTGTGGTGCCGGGTATGCATCGGCACTTTAAAAAATCTATAGAAAACATCAAGATATCGTTTTTTTAATGTGCTAAATTTGTTGATTAAATTGGTTTTTATTTTGATAGTTTAGAATTTTTTAAGATCTTAGAACTATTTGTATTGTATTTTTAGCAAATTTTAAATATATATATATATATATATATATATATATATATATATATCTCTACTATTCTAAAGCACCACTTGGTGGCAGTGGTCCATTCTACACGTCATTAATTGCCCTGTTTAATTGCTCTACTTAATTGCCCTGCTTAATTGCCCTACTCAAGAAACGAACGTTGCTTTAATTGTGACTTTCACAAGAAACGAAGCGTTAAAGATAGATGTTTGATCTTGTAAAATAATTTTTTTTTATTTTTTAATCTTTATTTTTCGTTATCAATTTTGTTTTTCGTAGCAACGCACGGGCATGTAGCTAGTATATATATATATATATATATTAGATTTATGATATTACGAAACTATTATACAAGACTATAGAGTTAGTCATCCTCATTAAAAGTTTTAGTTCCACACCGACATCACTCACTACAAGAAACGAGCTCAGTGTCCTCGGCCGAAATATTTGTGTCCTCGGTAAAATTGCCGACGACACAAAATTTTACATCTCTCGACGGCGTTAATAAAAATCGACGACATATACACGCCAAGCAGAGCTATGTCGCCGCAACACCTAAACCGGCCGACACAGAGAGATCTCGGTCCTCGTCCAACTAGCTCCGCATTACGAGGGAGATCTGTGTCCTCCGCCTACCTACCCCGCCGATTACAGAGGCACTGTCCTCACCCACATACCCCGCCGACACAGAACTCCACCCTGCAGGGGAACATCGGCGCGTGATGAAATTTGAATTTCACATCCCGCCAACACAAGCCGTGGTCCTCGGCCACATACCCCGCCGACACGTATGCAGAGCTGTGTCCTCGGCCCACCTACCCCGCCGACACAGTGCACTCCGACATGTGGGACCAACATGCAGGATGCTCGTGCCGGACCAAAGGGCAAGAAGACTCTTTGTCGCTTGGGAAGAAACAAATTTGACGACACAAACATTTCTATGTCGACCGGGACAAAGCTAGCCGACTACACAGAGAACATTTTGTCCACGGCTTTATTTTAGTCGACGATAATAATAATTCCAGATTAATTCAGAAAACCAATTTGAAAATGTTTTTTTGTTTTTAAAATTAAGAAAAATGAAATAGAGCTTTAGAATAGTTGTTAGCAACATACATATATATGACATGTAATTTTTTATTATTTAATTAATTGGTATGTTACGCGCCTGTGTGTATGTGTCTCCGTAACGCTACTTCTCGAGTACTTTGAGTAGAACCTTGTGACGCATCCAACGCAGATCAATTGAAAGAGTGAGGAATGACCTGGAATAGGTCGTGAGTGTTGTAAAACCTTAAATGACCGTGCATAAATGTCTCGCTCACCCGTCGTAGGCTTACAAAAATATCAAGAACGCACGGCGGTGGTGATGACTCACATTCTCCTTGAGTTTTCGGGATGAATTTGTTGTGATGATGAAATGCAAGTAAAGAAGAGCGAGCAATTATCGAATAGGTTGTGCATGTTCTAAAAACCTTAAACTGCCTTTAAAAATCTCGGGAGAAAGAAGAGCGAGCACCCACTGCGGTCCCAAAGATCTGACTGGGCCCATGAGTCAGCCTGTGTCCGCCGGGCATAGTTAAAGCCGAGGACACAGATAGTCACCTGTGGTCCTCGGCTCTAACCATGCCGACTTACACAAGATAGTTGTGTTCGCACTGGGAGCGGGTCCGTGTCGTCATGATAGTTAAAGCCGAGGACACAGATGTCACCTCGTGTCCCCGCCTAACCATGCCGACGACACAAGATAGCCCCAGGTTCCGCACCAGAAAGGGGTCCAGGTGGTCTGCCATAGCTCGTGCCGAGGACACAGATGTAGCTAGTAGGTAGCTAGTTCGATCTTGGATCCAACTATTAAAATTGACACTTAATTAAAATTTGAAGCACCCATCTCATAGTAAAATCGAACACTTAGTTGAAATTTGAAGCATCCATGCCATGGTAAATTCAAAATATAAGAATACTAAAATTAGAGTTTTGGTCATTTGTGAGGTTAAGAGGAGGGGGACACGTTATATTTCAAATGTGATCATACCAACACTCTGGTACTAGATCATATAAGAATTCTCAAGTTAAGCTGCTTGGCATAGAGTAGTATTAGGATGGGTGACCTCATGGGAAGTGCTCATTTGCATTAAAATTAGTGGTAGAACTCACTAGTTAAGCCGCGAAGAGAGAGTACTAACTAGGATATGGGTGAGGGTTGATCTCTTGAAAAATATCTTCGCTTTTGTGTTTCAAAATGTCGAATATTACATAAAGTGCTGAACCTGTGTCCTCGGCTCTAACCATGCCGACGACACAAGATAGCCTCTGTGTCTCCGCACTGCATGAAGTCCGTGGTCGCCGAGATAGTTAAAGCCGAGGACACAGATGTCATCGTGTCCTCGGCTCTAACCATGCCGACGACACAAGATAGCCCCGTGTTCGCACCGAAGGGTCCGTGGTCGCCCGGATAGTTAGCCGAGGGACACAGATGTCCACCTGCGGCTCGGGCAAAGATTAATTAGGCCGAGACACGTATGTCCACTCTGCGGTCGGCAGCATTAATTAGGCCGAGGACAGATGTCCACTCCGTGGTCGGCAGCATTAATTAGGCCGAGGACACGTATGTCTCCTCCTCAGACGGGCAGCTTTAAGTTCGCCGACGACAAATGTCCGGGGTGTCGGGCCTGGCCTGATGGCATCCGCGGTCGCCGGATTTATTGTGGCCGCGGGACATAGGTTGGTTGTGTCGTCGACTCTGTGTCGTGGGACTTGTGTCGTCGGGAGCCCGACGACACAGCCCTGTGTCGGCGGTTTTGGCATCTGTGTCGTCGGTAAAAGCCGAGGACACTGAGCAAGATCCTTGTAGTGACTCATCCCATGGCTCCCCACCCCACCCTTTATTATTTCTCCGTCCACCCGCGTTTAACCTCATTGCTAAAATCCCATGATCATCCAAAAGCAGTATTATTTAATTTGTAATATAAGTCCTAATTAACCCCCAACCCGCCATCCACTAACTTTGTGCTTGCACCGTCTATCCCTTTTCTTTGTCTATCGCATAATTAAAACGATGCTAAAATGAGCTAAAATGTTCTCTGAGATGATAGAAATTACTATAAATCAGAATAAAAAGAAAGATCTAGACTATTAATTATTTAGTAAGTCTAGATTATAACGGTGCTCATTTATCGGATACATATAGGTATTAGGCCCTGTTTGTTTCGGCTTTTTCATCGGCTTAAAAGCCAAAAAGCTTAAGCCGAAACAAACGACTGGCTTTTAAGCCGGGCTTTAAAAAAGCCAAAAGCCCCTGTATAACTATAAGCCAAAAGCCAGACAAGATGAGCTTTTTTTTGGCTTTTTTGAATGAAATAACCTTTTGCCACTAAAAGTCTCCAAAATTACCCACCAAATACCATTATATATAAATTGATAATTCATCAAACATCTCATTTAAGGTATTTTTGGCTTTTCATCTATAATATGTACCATTTAACCCATTAATAAGCCAAGATACCAAACAACATGTCTTGGCTTAAAAGCAGACGGCTTAAAAGCTCTTTAAACCAAAAGCCAAAAAGCCTAAGCTGAAACAAACAGAGCCTTAGAGTAACTATAGATGTATTTTTAGTTATAGGTATTAGAGTCATATAACAAATAAGAATCCATTTGTAATTATAGGTTTGTGCATCGTACGCTATGGCTACGCAATGTTTCCGACAACTTGGCTAGTTCTACTTAAAATAATGAAATTTCGTTGTGGTAAATTATCGATGTTTCCACCATGCTTACAAAAGTATTTAATTGATGCTTGAAACATCATAGCATTATTGTGCATGCAAAGGAAAATTTACGAACAGTGACTTCCTGGACTCCTGGTGAACATGGGGCTATTCATCGCCGTAAAATTCCATGCAAGCTCAGTTTGGAACATGAGGATTCTCTATAGGGTTATTTTTTTGGTGTGGAAATGAAACATATACTCTAGTCTATCTCGATTTAGAGTTCCCTACAAAATACTTGTAAGCATATTTCCTAAATGGGGTCTTAACAACAATACTGAGCCAAAAGCCTTTGTAAAAAGAGTGTTTAGCCAAGGTCCATTGCCAACGCTGTACTCCCATCGATGCTAAATATTTGCGTTTTTTTAAGTCTTCGATACGGGACTTTGACTATAATAATATACTAGTAAAAATAAAATTTACATGTCAAGCAGTATTTTCCAAAAAAAAAACTAATGAAATAATTTTAGTATAGTAATTCATTTATATATGCATATATTAGAGATTAAAATTCTAAAATTTTGATTTTATAGGTTCCACCGCAACCTATATCTAGTGACGTGGGAGTAGAATTTTGTTGGCAGAGCCTGGCTTGTTGATTTATATAGTCAAAACTGAGTCCTTGAGCATTCGAGAATCGAGATGAGTACAAACAAACGAAACAGCCACACTCATTAATTAATCACCAAGGCAATCTATGACTTAACATGCGAAAGCTATATATAGACCCAAAAGGTTTGCTTTAATATTCCACTACACAAAGCTAAAAAGCAGCCTAGACATACAGCACAAGTTAATTGTTTTGTGGCAATATGCGAGTACTTCGTCCGTCCAAATTTATAAGACTTATTTCTTAAATAATCTTATTCATAAATATAAGATGTATTTCATATTATAAAGAAAAATAGTATGATGTTTCCTATATACCCCTAATAAATATTCATTTTTTTCTTTATATTTTCTATATGTATGCATTGAGTATAATGCTAAGTGATAATAATTAGGGATAATCTAATTATTTTCAATGTTTTATTGGTCTGTGTGCTAAGAAGATATACGTCTTAGTGCAAGTACAATAAGGTCACCCAGCTTATTATTAACATGTACACATTAGCTTTGTCCTATGTGAAAGAGTGAGAAAATAGGAGAGAAGAGAATCATCTCTTATTTAGCGGCCAGCATCGCATGGTAAATAACGTGCTATCGCAAAGCCGGTGAAACAAGTATGCTTACTTTAGATGACAAGGATGAGAGATAGTTATTATAAAAGCTTTAATGTTATAGCTAGCCAAAAGTATTTCTCTAGAGACAACATTTACAGATAGTTATTGTACAAACTGGATTTATTACTTATTTTAGATGATATGGGTGTAAAATAGAGTAAATAGTGAGCTTTGTTATTATGCCTACTCTTATAAACTTAGGCGAAGAGAGTACTCAATAATTTGCACCAAAGAACACGGTAGAACAGTGTTGTTTGTTGGCACTACTCCATCTCTCTCTCTCTCTAACCTTTTCTCTCTCTAGCTGGGGCACGGCATGCATGTAGCTAGCGCAAGCATGCAATGCAAGCTTGTCCTGATGCCATCTAGTCTCTTCTTCTCTGTGATTATCTCCCTGTTTGGGTTCATTTAGGATATGATGCATGCATGTGCACGTTCTACTGCTTTAGTTTAATAACTTGTCATGTATATTTTTTGGTGATAAGTATGATTTCATATGTGTTTGAAATTGCTGGGATAATTTTTACGTGATCACTGATTTTTTTTTTGCGGGCGTACTGTTCAAAACCAAATATGTTAATGAGTGGAATAAATTTTGTCTGCGGTCAATTAAATTATTGCTGGGATATTTGGTTCATATACTCCCGTGGGAATAATAACAAGGGGAATGAGAGTTCATGCCTTCAAGTCCCAATATTTCCACCATTTACTGGCTACGGATCAGATCAGGGTTAACAATAACGTTTCGATCTCGGATTTCGACGAGCTGGCGATATTGAGATTCGTGAAAAACTGATTATTTCAAAAGCCAAATAAATTTGAGAGCTGGTCAAATCACGAGCGAAATTTGAACGAAAAGATCAAAAACCGCTAGAAAAACAACGAATTTCAAACGGTTTTCGGCGCAAATTGGCAACATATTGAAAAGTTGGGGGGAAATGGGAAAAATTACAAAAAAAATATTGCAAATTTCCAAAATTCATTTTTTTTTAAAAAAAATATTCACATCAGAGAGCATAAAGCTATTAATAATAATTTTAGAGAATATTTGGATAATTTTATTAAAAAATTTAAATTTGAATTTGAATGTTAAACTAAATGAAATTCTTTTTCTAATCGAAACGGTACAAACAAATTTTACAGTTTCAAAGAAAAGTGAAACCCTGCTACGGACATACCAGTAGTATCCACTCTTCTCCCTTCCAGACCTTTTTCTTTTGTTCCCACACACCATCAACCTTTTCCCCTCTCTGCTGTCAGCCAGGTGATCCTCATCTCTCTCTAGTGAACTTCCCTTTCTTCCTCTACAACCTCATTAACACCTTTAGGGCTACACGCACACACAATACCTTTATCTCTCTCCTCTTGGTGATCCATACTGCACTTCTCTCTCTCTCTCTCTCTCTCTCTCTCTCTCTCTATTTATAATAGTTGCTCTCCTCCCATCCACACCTCTCTCCTATCTTCAGCTCCACACCAATCCACCCTCTTCCTCCATGGGAGACCACTACACCAATTTCTTGAGAGGCTACCCCCACCTCCACTACTCGAACCCTTCCCCTACCTCCTACACCTCCTCCCCCTCCTTCTCCAGCTATACCTCCTACCTCCACCCACCTCCCTCCTCCCCTCCCATCAGGGAAGCCCTCCCCCTCCTCAGCCTCACACCATCAACCCAGCCACACCACCACCACCACCACCACCACCACCATGATGAAGATCAGAAGGAGCAGGCCTTCACACACTCTTGCAGCAACCAAGAAGCAGCCGCTGCTGATGATCAGACAGGGGAGGTCACAGTGGCCTTGCACATAGGCCTGCCCAGCCCCAGCCTCTCTGAGGCAGCAGCAGCAGCAGCAGCAGCAGCAGGCAGTGGGGAGCACCAAGAAGGAGCAGCAGGAGGAGGGAGAAGCCAGCAAGAAGGGCAGGAAGGAGGCAGTGGTGAAGGAGAAGAGGAAGGGGAAGGGGAGGATGAGATCACCATGCCGCTGGGGTGTGCTTCCATAGGGATAGGGAGGCTGACAAAGGGCCAGTACTGGATCCCCACACCGTCCCAGATCCTCATTGGGCCCACTCAGTTCTCCTGCCCGGTCTGCTACAAGACTTTCAACAGATACAACAACATGCAGGTGATTGTTCATCTGCTGCATGCCTAGCTGCTGCTCTCTGATTCTTGCTGGTGCATGTCTGATTTGGTTTCACTGACTCGTGTGGTTAGTTAATTTTGTGCATCTTTTGGTTAGTTCTGGGCGCTTGGTTCGGTTTGAAATGTGGTCTTGGTAATTGATTTGCATGCAACTGGGTTGGCCGGGCTCTGAATTTCTGATCCTTGCTGCATGAATTGGAGCTGGGCATACATCTGAGGCCCTTTTGTGCTGTGTTAAATTGTAGTGGGTTCGGTTGTGGGAAGCTTGTGTGGTGGTGGTGGTGGTGGATCTGGAGGGAGTGTTATCTGCTTCTCTAGTGCTACAACTATACCTTATTTTGATCTCTCTCTCTCTCTCTCCCGTATCTTTGATTTGATTGAACCGCGCAGGGACACAGAGGCATGCAGTAATGGCTCTCAAACGGCCATGACATGGAGAACTCTGAGCACCTATGGTGGCTATCTACTATTCTTGGAGTTTGTGCTTATTGTGCCTTTTCAATTCGCAGTGGATGCAGAGAGAGAAAGAGTGTGCGTCAGAGAGAGGGGGGGGGGGTCTGCGAAGAAAGATCTAGCAAAAAGGATCTTTTATCTTTCTCTGATCAGTTCCTTCAAGCTTACACAGATGTGCATCTGAAGCAACACCTCTCTCTCTCTCTCTCTCTCTCTCTCTCTCTCTCTGAGGGCAACAAACCCCACCACGAGCAGTGCCCTTCAGTCTTGCACAGTCCATTTGCTCAGACCCCTTGCATAACACCCCTTTTGCTCACCTCACACACAGTCTCTTCTCTCTCACTACTATGCAGCGGAGAGGGGGGGTTGATGCATCTATGCGGCAGCGCGCAGGCATCCAAGAAGAGGGGAGAGAACTAAACTATACTGGTCCCTCTGCAACTTAATTACCCCCATCCCTTGTTGCCTCCCATCACGTGAAGAGAGCCACTTCGCTTTCACCGTTCCAGCTCCCTCCCTGCTGACCAGCCACACTAGCTGCAGCAATGCAATGCCGCTGCACTTGCAACTAACTTGCACCACCACTGCATGCATCCATGCATGTGAGCTAAGCGTGTACTGATCTAGTAATCTACTAATGCAATTAACCATGCGTATTTATGGATGCGAACGAAGCAGATGCACATGTGGGGGCACGGGTCGCAGTACCGGAAGGGGCCGGAATCGCTGCGGGGGACGCAGCCGACGGCGATGCTGCGGCTGCCGTGCTACTGCTGCGCGGTGGGCTGCCGGAACAACATCGACCACCCGCGGGCGCGGCCGCTCAAGGATTTCCGCACGCTGCAGACGCACTACAAGCGCAAGCACGGCATCAAGCCCTTCATGTGCCGCAAGTGCGGCAAGGCCTTCGCCGTGCGCGGCGACTGGCGCACCCACGAGAAGAACTGCGGCAAGCTCTGGTACTGCGCCTGCGGCTCCGACTTCAAGCACAAGCGCTCCCTCAAGGACCACATCCGCGCCTTCGGCCGCGGCCACGCCGCCTGCGGCATCGACTGCTTCGACCTCGACGACGACGACCGCGACCCCTCCTCGGAGGTCGACCACACCACCACCACCACCACCACCACCGTTAACGCCGCCGGCAACGATCACCACCAGTGGACGCCGCCGGCGCCAAGACCAGGCGATCGATCCGATCGCTAGGGTGAGTATATATGCCAATATATACATGTGTCGGTCGGTCGGTCAGGGTCTGTGTTGGGATAAAAAAAAATGTTCGTCCGGGAGCGAGCTTCAATTGATGACTACGTACGTCGTTAATTTGCATGATACGTAGTACGTACTATCTATATACAGGAAGCAGGTGTATAGATAGTGCGAATATATCAAGGGTTTTAATTGATATCGAAACGCATATTTGTGCAGGAGGGAGTTAATGATCGATCGATGTATGATTAAGAGGTGAGTTCTGATTGTTTGGGGTAGCCTAGCTTCATTGTATGTGTAGACATGATTTGGTATATGGTGATACAGATTATCAATGTCCATCTGAGATTATTGCATCATGCATGACTGCATGCAAAGTTGACATATATATACTACTAGCATGCAGCTAGTATCATGCGTATCCATTTTTTGTTGTGAGTTTTGCTCGGTCACCTTGTATAGGTATTATCCGGATGTTTTTGTCTTAGTTAACATCTAAATTTTAGACCGTTCGATACTTCTCCCGGATATCATCTGACCGTTAGATCAAATCGTATAATCGGATGTAATCGATACTCTCGAATCTCAACAATGATCCAATGGTCCTAGATTCGGGTGATTTCAGAAAAAAAAAAAAAAACATCGGGATGATGTTTATCAAATCCCTTTCCCTTTTTATGCTTTTGGGCGTTTATGACTAATTTCCTCTAGTTTTAGGACGGTAATTGTGGTATATTGACATCTTATCTTATGCGTTTCTAATGGAGTATGGTTGGAACTTACAGGTGACAGCATGTAAGCCTAGTTTGTTTTTCTACTTGTAGTTAAAATTCTTTGAGTTGGGATATATATAGGGGTAAATAGATTGACCTCTTGATAACCTAAAAGACAAAAATGGCAGCGAGTACTAGCTAGTACTACTCCATACGCTGCTCCATTCCCTTTTGCTGATTTTGTTGTGTAAATGCTTACTGTGGAAATCGAGCACGCATTGTCATGCAAGAGGTTTGAGGTTTTCTGGTACTACAAGCATGAAGCGTGTAGCTATAGTACTGTACCGTTTTTCCCCCCTAAACCACAATTAGTAAAACGTTTTTGTAAACTTGTTTGTGTGTAAAATCCAACAATGTGTATGAACTGAATGTATCCTCTTTTGTTGAGAATAATGCACGCGTAAGAAGATCGAGTTAAGGATTGTTTGTGTAGTAGTGCAAAAGAAAAACTGGAGTCCTTTTGAAAACTGGCACTGCAAAATGTAACAAAGTGTGTACCATTCTGATTTAACAGTTCTAAAATTCACATTTTTTTTTTGCAAAATCCTTCTCTGTCGCAAGTAGCTACTGGGAGCCTAGGATCGATCTGTTCAGATAATAGCTAGAATGCCTATGGCTACTAGCAAGTGTTTAGCCTCAGAAGTTTTTCTTTTCTTTGCGAGGATCGATGCAGATCTATCTACACCGTTTGAACCCAAACTACAATATAAGTGAAAATTCACCATGCAGGTTAACATCTCCTCGAATGCAAGTATATATCAGCTTACTATTGCATCATTAAAAGAATAATCATGCATGCATGCATGCCTGCCTGCCAGATGAAAACGCATATATATATATCTGATTAAAAGACAGGAGAAAAGGGAAGAATTAGAGCTGTGTGTATATATGCTGCTATCTTCAGTGCGTGCTGCATGCATGCAGCACCCTGGTGGATCCCAATTCATGAGAATCTCATAGCTAGTTTTTTGCTTTAATGCTCTCGTCTTTTGCATAAAGACATGCATGTTCTTTGCTAGACTTTTTATCGCTTTGAGCAACCTCCCCTAAGCCTAAGATCGATCAGAACCCCTTCAAGAATGTGAAGCCCGTGCATGCTAGCTAGCTTGGCCCCCAATGGAGTGCAATGTGCTTTCAGTTGGTTCAGAATCACGAGATATGAGTCAGTACTCTACAAATCTCTGTCAATTTTGCATGGATTAACATGGAAAAGGAGGAGAAAAAAAAAATGTCAAGCTAGGTACATGATTGCACAAGATCTAATGGCCTGTATCTGGTGAACTATGCCTTCTCCTACAGTTTCTTTCGTCTTTGCCCGCCGCTGATTACAGGTGCAATGATCAAAGTAACAAAAGAGGGCTTAAAGCTTGCTCCTTTCCTCTTGCCTGTTACCTTAAGCTTTAGCTCTTTTCTTAGCCTTTAGCTTCGCTACCTTTTTCAGGTTTATCAGCTAATTTCAAATTCATTAATTATTTTGGGACGGCACTACGTACGTACTCTTTGTTAATTTGTGGATCAAATAAATTCATGATAACTTATATTGATGCTAGTAATTAACATGGTTCAACAACGGTGCAAGTTTGATTTACATTGGTAATTTGAATAAATTTATAAGGATCTTGTGCAGAAGTATGCCTCGTACATGATTACTTCAAAGTAATGTACGTACGTAGTACTAGATGAACTGTACATTCCCACAGTAGAGACATGTTTACCTGTCAGCCAGGTGACGTAGCCACTGCTAATATACAGTATTAATCGTCCCATATGAAATGCCCCAAGACAATACTTTGTTTGTTAGCTTTTACCTAGTGGCATACCTCTACTGCTTTACATTGCAGCTCATTCTTTTCGAAAGAAAATAGAACCTTCGGCAGCCATTTTTCTACTTGTTTGCCAAGGCATATAGAGAAGCTAGAAGACCAAAAGAACTAGAAGGCAAAGTATAGCTAACTGAAATTGTTCTTGAGATGATTTTTTTTTTCTAACTTAGTTTCCTAAAAATAGCATCATAAAATAAATGATATATATAGCATGATATCCTCTCAAAAAAATAACCATCTTTTTAAACGAACATGTTATATTTTCTTCAATCTGTAAAGAATTTCGGAAGGTTATATTATTTTTCTTCCAGCTGTTAGAATTTGGAAATTTTAGTACGTAGTGCCTACCCTTACAAAAATCCTTTTCTTTTTGTGTCCTCCTATACATCTGCTTAACAAGGGGAAATTCACCGATCGAGTTTAAACAACTCAATAAACAAGCTTTTTTATGTTATAAACTTTTTTAAGGGAATAATTAAGCAAGCTGAGTCAAACAAAAAGTTTGGGATATTATTTCAACGCATTTTTACAACTGTGAATCGGACTGAATGTAACATGTTTACATATAGAAGAAAAAAAAGATGTGTATGTTTATTGATGAGAAACATGATGCTTTCACAAAATGTTACTTAGCATAAGATATTTCACAAATTAAAACATGTACTAATTATTGAATACATGCATGTTTAATTAGTTAAAAGTTTACCGTGCGAAAAGTGAATAAACCGAACAAAACTGCGTTATATCAAGTCTTTTAAATGTATTTGATTTTTTCAGTCTCGAGTTTCAAAACAAAAATTTTGAACCAAGTGCCCCAGCGATTTTTTTACCCCATCACCCCTCCAAGGCTCCAAGTTGAACCTTTGTTTTTTTAGAACAGGCTCCAAGTTGAACTGAAACACCATGCTGCCGTTTGGGAAAAGAAAAGGATCAAAAAATACCTCCTAACATATTTATGGGATTTGATAAACATTCCCCGGATGTTTTTATTGCTGAAATCACCCAAATTTAGGACCATTGGATCATTGTTGAGATTCAGGAGTATCGATTACATCCGATCCTATGATTTGATCTAATGGCTTGGTGATATCCGGTTGAGGTATCCAACAGTCTAAAATTTAGATGTTAGATAAAACAAAAACATCCAGATGATACCTAAAAAAAACAGCATGCATGTATACTCATTGCCCTGTCTAATTGCTCTTTTGAGGACTGCAAGAAGGCCCCTTCACCTGCTCTATCTACAAGCTTGTTTCTTCCATGGTCAGTCACTAGATTCTTTCACACATGCCCAATTAGATGACATAATTAACTGCAGCACAGAGGGAGAGTTTTTTTTCATGATATATAAATAAGCTACTCTTCCTATTCATTTCTCTGTCCCATTGCTTTTCTTGAGTACAAGAAGTGAGAACTAACATCTACTCGATGTACATGCACTCCCTTTTGTTCCTATGCTTGTTTCTTCCATGATCAGCTACACACCCATGTAGAGTAGAGTACAGTACGGTGTCAGATCGAGGAGAGGAGAGGAGAGAGGGGGTTGAACCGAGAGAAATGAAGTCCCAATGTATATTGTCCGTGGAGAAGCTTTGGCTTGATTGTTCCTGTTGTATAACTTTTTTTTCTCGTATTTGGCTTTTCAAAATTACAAATATAACCAACTTCCTCACCGTGAAAATAGCGGCAGGCGACATGTATCGCCTCCCGAGCTCCCATAGTGCAACACCTCGCCGACCCATCGTGGCAGGTAGGACAGGCCCATCGTGCCAAAAGAGCTACCGTGTACCCTAGCTTGACAGCAGATGCCGCGAGCCCCTTACTCGATAGTACTTAATTAATTGGTTAATTCAGTGACTTATTAAGAGCAAAAGTGTCTAAGGGACTAATTGCAAGGAATTGATTAATTAATTGATGCACATGATCGGTATAGTCTTCGATTAGTGCCGTGACTATTGGTCCGTGGCACCAACTGCCGATCTCTGACAGCTCTTTTGTCACGATAGGTTCGGTCCATCTGCCATAATGAACTGTTCTGTCGGACGCTAATAAGATGATGTGTTTCAAGAGTGCAACATTACCATACTTTTACAATGAGAACGAGACTAGATTAAAAATTTTATTTGAACTTTTACAATAAAAATGACATTAGGTTTACAATTTTATTTAAACAAAACTAAATATTTGTATAACATGACCAATCAAGCTAAAGACTCCTAGCTCCCTGCACCAAATGCAGTTGGACGTGTCTTTTCAAGCCTTCTGTGTCAGGGGCATTAATGCAAGCAATGGCAGCAATGGTGCAGCTTTATTCAATATTCTTGCTGCTGCTTCAACTTCCTGATTGCCAGCTTCTGAGGTTGTAAAGCTCCTGGTAGCTTTGCTTGTGATATTCTGATTCATTATTTTTAAAAAAATTGAGTTCTTTGTTTTTAGTGTGATAGATGGAGCAGATGTGTATGTAGACCATGAGTCATAAGATATTAAAATCGAATGATTAGGTTGTTCTTCTAATGAGCAGGAAACATAAGATAACTAGTCATTTGTGCAGAGGGAAGGAGGCAGTATATCAGTATGGCAAAAGCACCGTTAAGTGTTAAACAGTGTTTTTGTGTGTGCGCGCGCGCGTGCAAGTTGGTGGTCTGGGCCAAGGTTAAAATTTTTATTTTCGGATCACATCTAGGGGCAACTAAAATCCAAAATTTTAATGAAATTTCGGTTGAAATCTGACCACAATGGAAAAAATAAAAACAAAGTTTCAAATCTACTATTTTGATGACCGGCAAAACCAAAATTTTGGACGAAATGACCGAAATTTCGGCCCTATCAACCCCGTGAAACTTCGGCCAATATGATCAAAATTTGTATATGCATTTTTTTTTGCAAAATATTCACATGTATTCCCCAGAAATGGCATTACAATTTGTCACGAAAAATTTGGTGCTAAATCCGATACTTTAAACATAAAAACTGATCGAATTTGTGATCATCTTGGTAAAAAAAACCGAAATCACCGTAGTAATTTGAATATTTTCAAATTTTTTAAACTCGCCAGGATTTGGAATCTGAACCCTGGTCTGGGCTCGTCAAATTCTAGTTTGAGAACTACTACTAGCTAGTATATCTCCAAACATGTTGGAGTGTGAAGAGAGAATTAAAACTTCAGGGTAAATTTTGTAGGTATTCTTAAATCGTTCTAAAATACTTCACTCTGAAGTCGAACCAGTACTGATGTGCATGTAATGTGTGTTGGTAGATGTCCTGTTGTGTAGACAACTAGAGGAATTAGGAAAGGCTGAGGTCACTGGAGGGAGATGCATCAGTTTTGCTGCACACACACACACTGAGAGATGAGAGTCAAACATGGAAGTATTCGTTTGATAGGTCATATCAGACTAGAGTCCATCCATGGCACTAGATGCTGTCAGTGCTGTTGCAGTGAGTGTCATTGTCTCAAACAAAGAAAAGAAGAGCACCTAAATGAGACTTCTTTCTCATTGGCATCCACACCGTCTGTCCTCCTCTGCATCCCCTCCTTGCATTGATCTCCCGGCCCCTGTGCCATGCATGGAAGTGTGCAAACATCTTACATGGACCTTTGTATGGACTTGCTAGTGGAAATAAATTTTATGTAGCAGTGCTGCACAACAAAGAAAGTACAGCACCATCTCGATGGGGCAGTGTGTTGAGATTGTATTGAGATTGCCGCGTGGGGACAGGTGGCACGAATCAGGATGATGCTGCACTGCTGCATAAAATTTATTTCCCTTGCTAATTGCTAGCTACATGAGCTTGAAAAGAACTCTTAACTATTAGTTGATCTAGTTCTAACTCCTGATGCTACATTAATTTAGGGATGTATACAAGAAATATAAGGTGGGGGTATTAAAACGAGATCCTCAACATTATTGGCCAAAAGCTGCTAGCTAGTACTACTAAAATCTTGAGAAAACAAACAGGGTTAAATGTAAACGACAAAAGTGGATGGTTTATAATTTACTCTATCCGGTCACAAATGTCACGTACGTTCTAGAATACGTGTAGTCAAAATGTAACAATTTTAGTCAAAGATATCGTTTAAAATGTGTGGTTTCGAAATATGAAAATGATACTAGTGGATTTTTCACTCCACATGCATTCATAACCGTACACTTGTGCACCTTTTTTGAATATACGATAATATTATTCAGTGGTCAAAGTGACAGCAAGTTGACTTTCAAAAGTGAAAATATGTCACTGTTTTGTAACCGAAGGGAGTAATAAACTAATAAATAATAGAGGGACATGTGATTTTCTTTCGAAAATTCTATTCACCATAGTATAAACTAGCAGCAAGGGATGGGGTTAATGCTGATCACCCATTGATTTGCATCTAATTAACTTGCCTCTAATAACAAAAAAAAAGTATTTGTTCCACCTCAATCCAGTTAGATGGTTACATCTTTGAAAGATGTTTTTCGAGGTGCAACAGTGCAAGTGACCAATTGAAGAAGCGGATGTTCGAAGAAAACTAAATATAAAAAAAAATTAGATAACCTGTCACAAAACCTTCATGCAGCAAAGATCTAATCAAGGTAGAACTAGTGCAAGGTGCCTCTGATCTTTCACCATATTATAGAATATACTCAGAAGATTTAGTCTTAGATTTGGTCATGACTAAATCCAGCAAAAAGACAGAGATGGTCATTGTTGTTTCCTTAAGCGAGAAGCATTAGTGACGGCGCTAGTATTTAATTATGAAAAGGCAACAAAAATTTTACCTTTGACGGGTGTTTATATACTTTTGACGGCGCATTGTAAAGCAAAAAAACGAAACTATTGTAAAAAAAACTCGCATGGCCGGCAAAGAGAAACATCTTATACCGTACGTGTCTACCTCGTGTTGCTTGCAAGAATTTCACAGAGATTTTGTCAAAAACAATCCTCTATCACGAGCGAGGTCGCACATACTGATATGAAAATTAAGTCTGGCATAAAAAGAAGAGAGGTGCCTCTAAATACTCGCTCCTTCATTTTCATAAGTGGTATTTTGACGCAAAAAATTACGATTACGTTGAAATTAAGAAAGGTATGAGAGAAAATGATTTAGATGTCCCCACTTAATTGTCTTAGAAAATAAAAGATATATTTTGTATGGATGGTAATAAATAAGTGGGCATATCCTGTGCAATCAACAGTTTGGTGCAATCACCGTGCAATCAAACTAAAAAAAGTTTCAAAAAATTCTGAAAAAAATCATGGATGTACATCTCAACTTACCCCATCTACGTATAAAATTCCATGATCAAATTCATCATATGCTAGAAGTTACAAAAAAGACAAATTTCTAACAAACTTTTACATTTCAAATGCACCCCAAATTTGTCTTTTTTGTAACTTCTAGCATAGGATGAATTTGATCATGAAATTTTATAAGTAGATGGGGTAAGTTGAGATGTACATTCATGATTTTTTTCAGAATTTTTTGAAACTTTTTTTAGTTTGATTGCACCAAACTGTTGATTGCACAGGATATGCCCCCAATAAATAAATGTATATGTTTTAGAGATAATTAATAGAGGTATATAAGAAAATGTCTCATTAAATCTACATGCAAATCTTGTATTTGTGAATAAGACCGTTCAAAAAATAAGCCTTATCTCTACTATTCTAAAGCAGCACTTAGTGGCAGTGGTCCGTTCTTCCCACGTCATTAATTGCCGCTTAATTGCCCTACGCAAGAAACGAAGCGTTGCTTTAATTAGCCAGCTTTCGTAAGAAACGAAGCGTTAAAGATAGATGTTTGATCTTGTGAAATAATTTTTTTATTTTTTAATCTTTATTTTTTATTATCAATTTTGTTTTTCGTAGCAACGCACGGGTATGTAACTAGTAAAAATAAAAGGAGGGAGTACCTCTTTTTTTAGGGTGCATTTGGTTGGGTGAATATGGATAAATGGGATGAGATGATCCTGAATGAGGTGGTACAGTGAGAATGTTTGATTGCTTGAATGGAATGATACACTATTTTATTATGTTGCTTGGATGGAATGGCCCGAGATGGTATGAGATGATGCTTGGTTGGAGGGATCGATGAGGTTAGTATGGTAACCTTTATGACTAGTGGTACAGGATGGTACAACATGTTTGAAGAATATTTCTAGAATCTGTACCACTCCGTCTCGTACGAGATGGTTTCATACACTCAACCAAACGCATGTATCAAAACTTATCCTGAACCATCTCATACAGGTCCCTCCTCGTTCACCCAACTAAACGCACCCCTTACATGTCAATCACCGTATCAAACAAGAAATGGCTGATATCTTATTACGTGTCAATCGTATCAGTGTATCTTTAAGAGCTAGTACAATAAGGTCATCTCAGTTTACTATTAATCTGCACACGTCAGCTTTGTTCCATATAGAAGAGTGAGAAAATGTGAGAGAAAACAGAACCGGCTCTCATTTAGTAGCTACCCAGCTTTGTCCAGAAACATAGATAGATTATTTATGTACAAGAGAGAAGAGATAGTTATTGTACAACATCTAGAGACAATCTTCATAGACAGCTATTATACAAATTGGTTTTTAATTATTACTCCCTCTGTCCCACAAAGAGTGCATTTCTAGGATTTTTAAGACAGATTAGTGTGCAAGGTAAATGACCAATGTGACCCTCATTACTCCATACACAAGCATGCTAGTGCTTCGGTTTCCACAAGCACTTAAATAAGCATGCATACACTTACAGCTGGGCCCTACGGATTAGAAATGCACTCTTTATGGGACAAAATTTGAACACTAGAAATGCACTCTTTGTGGGACAGAGGGAGTATTAATCTATAGTAAATTTTACTATTGTACTTGCTCCAAGAAGCTTAACGAGATGAGCGATATTTTTCGATTGGATTAACGTACGTACGTGGGGGAGATCCCTCGAGCCCATCGACAGGGTCGTTGGTGCGCAGGCAAGGACGCGGGATGCACGGCTCCTTGGCTCCCACGCGGCCGTGTTGGTCACCACCTCTGCTGAGCCGGCACGACCCGGAACAGATGCATGCATCCATGCGCGCGCGCGCGGCCTTGCACGCATGTTCCCTGTGCTGATTGTACGCGGGAAAGCATCATGTACATTACATAATCTAGTACTGCATCCGCACAAAGTTTATATATCGTATTTTTTTAAATAGTATTATCTGTAACTACAGATTGTATTTCATAGTCTAATGTAAAATTAGTGTAGTGTTCTTTATATATCCCTAATAAATATCCATCTTTACCCATATTCTCTATATGCATGCATCGAAAATAGTGCTTAGTGACAATAATAGAGATAATCTAGTCATTTACAATATCTTCTTGATCTACATATCGAAAAAAAAATGCACATTATAAATTTTAACGGAGGGAACCAGCTCTTATTGGGTGGGAGTCGGGGGTGTACGACTCGTTGGATTGAATTTGTCGGAGTAATGCTACGTTTTATCGACCATGTTAATTGACAATATTACAAATCTGTTTGATCATTTGAATTCTCCGAATTGCGGTTCTTTTAAAATGCATGGGACAGTTTATCAGTTGGTGTAGTTAGGGCATGTTTGGATCCATACAGCTAACAGTTAGCTGCTAAAAATTAGCTGGAGTGGATCCAAACATAGCCAGCTAATAGATCAGCTAACTATTAACTGCAGGGGCGGAGCCAGCCCAGACCGAAGTCCCGGGCTGGACTAACTGATCTTAGATTAAATCTCTGTTTTTAATCATTTTCCAATAGCTTTTTAAAAAAATTTAATGGGTTTTCGGTACTAGGCCCCGGGCTGCAGCACGGGCAGCCCGGGGCCTGTATCCGCCCCTGATTAGCTGGGCATCCAGCTAATGGTTATCTCGTTAGCTAGCCAAATCCAGCTAATAGGTGGCATTTAACCAAAAACGTACCCTTCGCGTCTGCCACCAATAGCAGCTAACAACAGGGGTATTCTGGACAATTGATTAACCTAAACATCTATTAGCCACATATTAGCTGGTGGATCCAAACACCCTCCAGTTAATAGCTAGCCAACTAATATTAGCTAGGAACTATTAGAGCTAACTATTAGCTGCTAATGGATGGCCCTTAGATAACTCCCCAGAGATTTGTACCGAGAGTGAGAATGGAACGCTAGTTTTTAGCTAGATAACTGAGATGCCACACCGCTCGCTTAACTACGTACAGACGGTTGGTCGACCCATCTTAATTTGGGCAGCTGATTCCAACATTTTCCCTGCCGGAGGCTTCTCCAAGATTTTGTTGTTCTTATTTTTGAGACGAGCTAGATAGCCAATGATTTTAGCGAGAGGCTTGAGAGAGAAGAAAGGGGCCGTGGTAGACATGGAGATCAAAGACAAAAGCAAAAGTTAAGAAAAAGGAAAGCTGTGGAGAGAGGAAAGAGCATTTCTTGGCCTCTTCCTTTCGCCTTTATCGAAGGGAAAGCTAGAGAGGAAGAAAAAGCCAAGGTACGCGGCACACACGGCCGAGATCCTACTAATAACAAATCAAAATCAAGGGATCCCGGTAGATAGATAGAGTGGGATAATGGATCCAACAAGTAGCTAGCACTAGCTTAATTTGCAGTACCCCAGCTTGGAGACATGGAATGGACTAATGGAGGCCACCGAGAGGAGAACATCGAGGCTCATATGCCTGGGTTAAAAGCATGTTAAAAGCAAAAGCAATACCAGCATCGTTGAAAAAGACCTCAGCTAACTAGTGGCGTTTAATTTTACTTTAGTTTCCTGCGTGATACTCCCTCCGTCCAAAAAAATATAGACGTGTTTTTTAAGTAGTTTTATTAAAAATATAAGATGTATTTTACGTTTTAATATAAAATTAATGTGGTGTTCTTTCCTCTGTACCGCTAATAAATATCTAGCCCTAATCTATATGAATTTGTTGAATATAGTGCTTAATTAGAGATAATAATTAGGGATATTTTAGTCATGTTCAATATTTCTCTTGGGAAATCCCATGCACCCGGTTAATTACATTGAAATTGCGTAACTTCTGAAAATGTAACATCCAGATTTGTGCACCAAGATTGAAATATTAAGTTGCCGAGTTATTTTCTGAGTTAATGTTAATTTTGTGGATTTTCTGTATTTAAAGAAATTGCCTTTCATTTTCTAGCTATTGAATATGAATAAAGTTTGAAAATATTTTATCTAAGTTCTAGATAATCTGGAGAGCCTGTCCAAAAAGCTTCATGAATTTTGTAATTGACAATATTACAAGCCAAGAAAATATTAAAAGCTTCATCAATGCCCTCCCAACGTGCGCTGTAACTCGCCGGAAAAGGCATAAAAATACGACCGCCATTGTCCCATTTTCCTTAGGTCCCAAGCCAAAAACTTCACCATACGCCTAAAAAGGGGCTTCGCAGGTCATCCTCCACCTCATGCTTTTCCCCTATTGCTCTACTCCAAAGCACCTGGCATGATTGCTTTCTGAGGGACTCCATTGACGCCACAAGCAGAGAAATCAAGCTAAATCCAATCGACCTATCCGGTGAGCCATATTCAAATTTCGTTTGGATAAAGCGTACTCCCTAGGGTACCCTGATCACGTTTCCCCTTCATTTGCAGCTCAAGTCACCGAGAACGCTACTGCCTCAACCACCTTCTTCCCCAGCCACAGGCACCATCGCCAATACTCTTTGGTGGGCTCTTTCCCCTCCATTGATTTCGCACCCACACCTTTGTGCTTCTCCCTTCATAATCTGTCATGGCCACCGCTGCAGAGATTTGCCATCTGACTTCTCCGACGAACCCTGGCCACCGCCGACTACTACCCTAGCCATCCATCCATCTCATTTTGCCATTCTGAACCACTACTGTTCACCACCATAGCCACGTTCGAGCCACCACTCTATTTTCAGCCACTCACATCTCCCCCCCTCTCTCACCCAGTCGCTGACAAGCTGCCCCCACCCGTTAGTTTTCTTCTTAAAAATCAGATTCAAAAGCTGAGTCACTGACATGTGGGCCCGGCTGAAATAATAACTCAATTTATAAAATAAATATGTATTTAAAGTTATGAGTCGCTGACAGATGGACCCCACATGTCATATATTTCAAAAAATTAACAAAATGCTGACAAGTGGATCCCACCTGTCAGTCTCTGAAAATTTGAGTTAAAAACCTCAAAAATAAGAAATACGCTTTCTGACGAGTACCCATACCATGGGTACCCCCATCAGCCCGGAAGCACGAACGGGCTGACCTATCACGGCGGAGGCCCAGCACCACCGAAAGGTACTTGGGCGCGAGGAACGAGCCGACACGTGCGGGCCGACTCTGACGGTCGGCGGATTCCGGTTCCGAGCGGTCGGCACGCGCCGGCCGCCTAATATCGAAGCTCAAGCTCTACCTGCGCACGAGCCAGCAGGGCCCACGCCAGTGTCAGGCGGCTGCCTTGTGCGCAGCGTCCCCTGACATCCGTACCAGGGTAGGCGGCTCCTTCCCAAGGCTGTCAGAAGAGCCACCGAAGAAGTCAAGCCTCGCCCCGCCGCTGGCACACCGCAGAGGAGTACGCCCACTCCGAGGCCAAAGCAAAGTCAAGCGCCATTAAAGCCACCGAGACCGACAAGAGCACCACGCAACACGCCACCCAGACAAAGACTACGCGGTATCAGACGCAGAACCACCAACCCCGCCTCGGGGACGAGCAGGGTCGATCGGACAAGACAGAACCAGGCGTCAAGGCGTGCAGGCCCCTTCCCTCGTAGTTTTCACAACTCCCGTGTAACTTGCCTCCTCCGTCTATATAAGGAGAGGCAGGACCCGAGAGGGAGGGGGGTGAAGAGAGAAAAACAGTCTTCTAGGTAGCCTCGACTCCCTAGCAAAAAACATCAAGGGGATCGGACAGCCGACCGCCCGCCTCGCTTGTACACCCCTTGTCCATCTCCCAAAGATCAATACACTCACACCGCACGAACTGGAGTAGGGACATTCGGCCCGAACCAGTATACATCTTCTGACTCCTTGAGTCAACCATTCGGGGAGAGGGAGCGCGCGACCCCATCCGACCATAAATTCGTATTGCCGGTGCACGAAACACCGACAGGATTTGCCATCTGACTTCTCCGACGAACCCTGGCCACCGCCGACTACTACCCTAGCCATCCATCCATCTCATTTTGCCATTCTGAACCACTACTGTTCACCACCATAGCCACGTTCGAGCCACCACTCTATTTTCAGCCACTCACATCTCCCCTCTCTCACGATCGACAAGCTGCCCCCACCCGTTAGTTTTCTTCTTAAAAATCAGATTCAAAAGCTGAGTCACTGACATGTGGGCCCGGCTGAAATAATAACTCAATTTATAAAATAAATATGTATTTAAAGTTATGAGTCGCTGACAGATGGACCCCACCTGTCATATATTTCAAAAAATTAACAAAATGCTGACAAGTGGATCCCACCTGTTAGTCTCTGAAAATTTGAGTTAAAAACCTCAAAAATAAGAAATACGCTTTCAATTTAGTAGGGAATACGCTTTCTCTGTTGGAAGGTATAACATCTGAAAGTACGCTTTCGACGTCACCCCTGTTTTCTAGTTTTAGGATTTTTCAACTAATTTAAATTCAAATGCTCATAACTTTTCAAAATAAACTCCAAATTGAATTATATCAATTTCTAAATTTTTATAAAATCATGCTATTTCTATTTTTGCAAAAAAAAAACTAGGTCTCTGTTTGAATTCATTTGGTTCTTATTTTTTTAATGATATACTGCGTGTAGACATCAACTCTCCAGAAACCTTCCTCGTCAACCCTGAGCCAGCTCAAGAAATTAACAAGTAAGGTAAGCACATCATTTGACCGTGTTGATCCTATTATTTCACTTAAACTATGTTATTTTCTATAAATTTATGTATGCATACGTGTAATTTCTGTAAAATGGCTATATTGTAGGTATCGGACGAAATTCCTACTTCTTGTATGAAACTTCCTTGATAAATACGTAACCTTAAACCTTGAAAACCATAAGGTAAGTGTTAGGCAATAAATAATATCAACATTGGGTATATTCGATTACAAGAACTATTGCTTAGCCATGCTTTAGAATTAGGGAGAACAAAATGGTCGGTTATAACATTTATTCGGGAATGGAATTTTTGACATTTTGAGGAGTTACATTAGTTACTTTGATACAAAATCAAAGATAAAAACTAGGCTTTGACGTGAGTAAGTTATTTATATATAATCTGTGAAGCGCATAGATTTGCACGTAATGTAGGGAGAGATCACGTACTGGTCGATTAAAGCCCAAAATAGTATTGTATAATCCAATACATTCCGTGTAACCACAAGTACTATTATAGGGTGGTCTTGACTTACTAAGTTGTCTAAGACTAGCTTTACACATTGGAAGGCTGGAGTAGTACGGACATTCCATATAGGTTTGCTCGAAGGGATGCCCTCACCGAAGTGTTGGGACTAACGCTTGTTAGTACAATAGTGTATATTCCTTACTATGAGGAATGGTCATGACAAGGCATAAACTTATCATTGGTACTTTATGTATAGATATTTTTTTGCCGCCATAGCGATAGTCAAACATCACTGAGCTAGTACAAAATTAGGTCTAGATGATGTATTGTTCTTGTCATGATCTCTCTGCCACACACCTAAGAAAGTGTGAAAATAGCGAAAACAAAAGTTGGTCATATCTAGTGAGCAATGTTGTACACTTCTGCAGAGTGTAAATCTTTTCAAAAAGCCATGCGCATTGTCGTGAGACACTTGGTGCACTGACACTAGTTAATTTTGGGGTTTAAATAAAAATGTTTGAACCGAAAAATAGTGGGTAGCCATGTTACAAATATTGTGCCAGGTATGACAGGGAATGAACCATTAATCACAATCATGGAGGATTGTGAGTTACTATTATTTTTGTCATATAATGTTTATGTACATACTTGACAACTGCTATTTACAAATTCAGTTGCAAGCTACTACTTGTTTTTGTTGACTAAATTTCGCTTTTATGTAAAAGAACATGGTAGGATAGCCAATTTTTTTTACATAGCTAAGTATATACTTACACTACTACACAAATGCTCATCATAAACCGTTCTAAAAACCTCATCACAGACAATTTTGTGAACTGTCTATAAACATGTGTCAGTGATAACAACGGCACATCACAGCTGATTTTTGAATCATCAGTGAAAATTAACATAAGAGACGGTTCTAGGCTATTATCCTGGAACTATCTTTGATAATACATTATCACAGACGGTTCTAAGATAGATCCCTGATAGCTATATATACCTCCAAGCACCTGTGAGAGCAAATGTTGATGGATTCCAAGGTAAATTCCAATCCATCCATAGTTCGTCTTAAAAGTTGTCTTCCACTCCATCCTCCACCCCGCATGAGAATACCATAGTTAGCCTATTTTCACTCTGGTATTGTGCAGGAAGATGATTATTTCTATGGTTCTCTATTCCGTCAAATATAGAGTTGATTAAGCCATCGGATATGCAATGATTTAATCAACTCCGTATTTTATGAAATAGAGAACCATCAATATAATCTTGTTTCTGCACAAAACCAGAGTGAAAATAGATTACTTGATGTATTTTCTTATTTCTTTTTTCCCTGTTTTGGGGAAAAAATGTATCACCCACAAAGTTGAAAGAGAAATTTAATTATTTGCCACAAAGTTAATGCGCACTTGATGATTTGCCATCCATATCTCACTCACATATGACCCTTAGACCCAAATATCAGTGAGACATGACGTAGCAAATCATCAGATGAACATCAATTTTATGGTAAATAATCAATAATTCCAAATTGAAAATATGTATATCCGCCTCAAAGTTGGCTACCGCGTTGATTGTGAAATTCAAACGCCACCACTGGAAGTTAGATTTATCTAATTGATTACTTGAATAACCTGGAATTGAAAGGCAGCCACACAAATTTAATCGAGCTTTGTATTTCCATGGAGTTTATGTGTGTATATATACTTACTAACGAAAATTAATATACTCTAGCTCTTCTAATACTGCCATACACAACCTCTGGAACAGGATTGTTCGTCGGCGAGTAATGTAAACGCCGGCAAATTGAACGTAGAAGATCCAGCCCGTTTCACTTGTTGGAAAATTAACATGGCACATGATTAATTTAATTCCAAAGATACGCAATGAAAATAGGAAGGTAAACATTGTGTCTACAATATGATAACTTACAACTAGTAGATATTCAAAGAATACAACAATTGCTAGTTTTGAAGGCATACCTGCACAGATTTGATCACAATAAAAGATTGTTTGGACCAACAACCAATTGGTCGGAGTCACTTACAGAGGGCTTGATGTAGAACAGGAAGTCGCAAAGGAGCAACGCGCGTTGATCGAAGAAGAACTCGAGCAGTTGGAAGGGCGCTTCCCAGAAACCTGATTGCCGGTCTCCCGTACAGGGCGTCAAGTGGCCAGTGTCGGATTGGAGACACTGCACTCCATCACGCCCGTTGCACGACGGGCGAAGGGACGGAACGACTAGGGTGGCAGCAGGCACCGAAAAAAGCAGAGATTGCAGGAGAAGAATGAGATTGGTTTTCTGTCGCTTGTTTTCTCTCGTACAAGGGCATCTCCCCTTATCAAGACATGATATCTAAACCGCCGCGAGTCCTCCTGTGATACGTGATTCGAAGCACCACAATTCCATGAACCGCCCCCCTGGAATCTCGCATTGTGGGCATACAAACTAACCGCACACGAATGTGTGTCCCACGTCGGCGTTGAAGTGAAGGTGATGTGTCATAGTTGGTACACGTGGCAAAAGGTTAAGTACACACTTAGCATGTCTGGATCATGGTCGCACGTTGTCACAAGTTACAAATCACGCAATAAACACGCGATATACGTGTGCGTGCGTGTGTGTGTGTGAACATAGCTTTGCATAGCCAATCATGTGTACCTCTAGCCTTGCCACCAACTCATAGTATAGAGTCTATGCATGAACTCCCCATATAAGTTGGTTCCACTCTACCTAACTAAGCAATATGGTATTAAAGTCCCATACTCTAACTCAACACTCCTTTGATTTCTTTCGTGAATTAATTCCAACATCACTTTCTTCAAAGAAATTTTTCTACAAGTTTTGATCTCAACTGCCAAAAGGCACCCCATGATCACTCGTTGTCAAAATCATAACACGTCTACGAAATGCTTTGTGTCGAAAAAAAATTAATGGAAATTGCTAGAAAGATTCGAAAGAAGTTACCGTAAAAGGGAGGAGTAGTAAAGAAGGTACAGCACAATAGTATTAGCGATAAAAACTTTGCCAGTCGTGTAATTTCTTGCCTTCACTATATATCCTAACTAGCTGAAAATTTAAACGTTTCTCAACCATAACATAATTATTTTGCAATGTTCAGGTAATTTTACCACAAACATCACAACATTTCCCTTGATTAAGATCAAGCAACAATTAACAATGAATTATCCCAATGGTCATGAACGGAAATCATTGTTTTAGATAAATAATATCCAAGTTATTAGCACTCCCTCAAATCACAAATAATAATCGTTTTGAGCATAGATGTAATTAAATTTTTGAAAATTTGATTGTCTATATCCATTTAAATATTAAAGTTGGATATATCAAAATCATATATTTGCAAAAAAAAAAAAAAAAAGTCTAACGACCCTCTTGTGGCTGAAGGCCAAGCATATCAGCTATATACGTCATGCGAATTTGTGAAATTTAATCACATTACCACTCGAGTGCTTAGCTTACGCCGACTTTTTTCATATAGTACTAATCAAATTTACATGGATGTAATTAATGGATTCCGGCACCATGCTGCTATAATCTTTGCAAGCCGCATCAAGTTGTCCAGTGCTAAATGCCTAGAGAGGTGTTTCTATGCTCTTCCTTTTTAAAGTAGTATAAATATTAAAGCATGAATGAATGATAGATGAGGATTACTTACCCCTTCGTTTGCTTAAGATTTATACAACTTGTATTAGGAGGAAAAGCATAGAAGCACCTCTCGCATGCCTAAATGTCGGCAGAGTATTTTTTTCTTTTAATTTAAAGTAAGATAGAGAAGAGATGGACCTGTCTTTATGTGATACCGTACGCGGGACACCAGGAAACTTGATCCATAGCGTACTGACCCGCCTCCTTGGGCTTGTGATTGTCCTCAAGCTCTGAAGGGTGGCTTTTTTTTATATATATAATTCTTTTTGGTGACGTACACCACATTTTGAATTGAGTAAGCTCAAGTACTATTGGTGCTCCAACTCGTCGTGTCGTGTCAGTCGTATGTTTAAAACCCAAATAATGGCACATCCATCAATCCATGGAGTCGCTCTGTCATATAAGCAGATAAGCACTCGACAGAGAGACGCCATGACATATCACGATAACGTCGATAAGTTTGCGACCCCCCGCACATAAGTTTGAGATCCTACTATGTAATTTACTCTTTCATATACATGTGTACAGTGAAGACAAGCCCTCACTCTCTATTTTGATTTGAAAGAAAAGCCCCTACGAGTCACACCTATAATTCACCTAAAATTGATCAACGTGCTACCTTACACGGAAAAACCGCTCACTCATCACGCCACACGAGCACTACCACTATGCGAGACTGAATTATAGTGTTGTATTAACCGGAATACAAAGTTTGGATGATCAAACGTATGGTTCTATAGCTTGGCTCGTCGGATCGGCTTTTGAACAGAGTTTAACATGTTATCCGGATACTTCACTATAGTAGTGATGCAGTGCAGGCCGGGGTAATAGTGAAGTGTGTTGTGTCATTATGTCGTGTCAGTAGTTCGGCTCCTTTTCGCTTCTCTCCACGTGCCGGTGTGCAGCATCACATGATTGTATTCATTTTTTTTAGCATGGAATTTATGCCTGTTGCATGGCCAAATCCGGAGGTTACTACTAGCCTTTATGGCTCGTCGCTTTTATCATGGACCCTGTTAATCCCATCGAATTACTGATGGACAAATTGTACCATTCCACCCGTGCATGCATTACACTGTGATCGTACCAAGGACTACGAAACGATAGTAGTACGTACTATGGTGTATTGTTTCCACCAGCTAGTTAGTCGTCTACATCATCACTGTCGTGTACGTACTTGTGTATGTACATCTTGGCTGAGTAACTGTATGCTCGTTACCTCGCAAAAAAAAAAAAACGTACGCTTGTTTTAAAAATGCCATTACCAGATACATTAAAAATGATTAAAAAAAAGAAATTATAATGGAGGAGGAATAAGGTCCCGTTTGGCAACTTGGAACCGAGGTGTTTCTACTAGAATCTGGGAGAAACCCAAAACTCGGAACGTTTCTTCTTTTTCTACGCCGTGGCTGAATCACTCTCAATCTCGTTTCTCCTAGTTTCTACTAGAATCTAGAACCGTACCAAACGGTTTGCAGAAAGTGATTCTGATTCTACCTGAAACGTTTCTAACAAGAATCTGAAATCGTTTCCGTTTATAGAAAACTGCAGACCCCTGGATATGATCGAGCGGTCTGGTTTGTTCGGATTAATAAACCCTGGCCGTTCATTCTTTTTTTTCTTCCCATTTTCATTTTTTATTTTCTTCGCAAGTCACAGGCAAACATGCCATGATGGACAACGCAAGTGAACGGAGAACAATGCAAACGTGCAATAAAAGCCTACGACACTTCGTGTCCGTGATTGGAGGACGGAGGGCAACTTTTTCGGAGCATGAAACCCAAGTAAAAGTCGCCTCTGGATACTCGGAAATATTTCACAAATTTCCTATCGGTTCATCTGCTATTCAATCCTAAAAAAAAGTATCGCTATTGAATGTGTGCGGTTAAACTATTTTAACTTTAACCACTAATAACTTATTGTATATTTATATTTATTATATAAAAATGGTATGGGTAGATTTGTATCAAAAAACATTTTCATAGTACTCCCCTGTTTAAAAATATAAGGCATATTTTGACTTTACACAAGTATTAAGATTACGGTGAAATTGATTGAGGTACGATAGAAAATAACTTAGATGGCTCACTTAACATTACTACAAATTTTAACATCACAGGCAATTCGGAACCGTCATCATAGACGGTTTCTATTTAGAACCGATTGTGATCCCATTTTTCCATACACCCTCAGTATAACTTCCATCATTACCATCTTATGCAAGAACATGACCAGAGTGATCCTGTTTCAGTATAAGAGCAGAGTGAAAATAGGTCGCCTATGGTATTCTCATCCGGGGATGGGATGAAGTGAAAGCGATAAATCAGAGCATGATAACTCTCATGATGAACTGTGGAATGAAATAGATTTTGCCGTCAAATCCATCAATGTTATAATAAGAAAGGAGATGAAAGTGTTACAAAACTTCATATTTTAAGATGATCCTGATCAGACAAGTTGTTGCCTCGATGCATCTAGAATGTTTAGATATTCAATTACAAAATATATAACTGGTTGTGTCTTGTGAATGTCGTTGCAGAAATATCTAAGCACATAAAATTTTTTAATAACAGATACTAATGATAGAAGTTCTGCTGAGAGGTGTAGGAAAAACATTTTGTTCTAACAAGCAAGACATTATTAAATTATTGCATTCAAGATGAGCAATATTAAGGATAATATCATGTGACAATACATTGACAAAATATGATACCACAAATATCAATAAGTGTACATTGAGAAACTACATTATTTCGTATATCAAGACAAGAAGACCTTGGGCCTTTTTCATGTCTGCAATCATATGTGCCATAGCTTGCGCAACATAGGCTTTTCGGTTCTCCCTGAAGTTTCACAACTCCAGCGTAGTGCCCATTTGTTTGACACCAATAATCAATTGACTTTCAGTCTTATCTCTTAATCCCTACAAAAGCCATCATGTTATTGTGAAAAGGGTGTCTTGGTATATGTCGAATTAAATACTAGAAACATTTATATTACCTCTGTAAGCTCAGCTTTGGCTTCTTCTAGCTCTACATTCGCCCTCCGGTCCTTAATGATGAGTGTCGTGTTAACAAATTCAATATTTTTCAACTTTTAGTTTTTCTTTCATCTCAAATTTATTCTGTTAACTTAGACTTTCCCTTTAGTTGTCCTATCTCCATCTCAAGTTTTTGTTTTGCATCCAACAACTTTTCCATGTCGTCTATCTTACCAAATCAAAGTAGTGGTAATGAGTAAAATTGCATGTTTTACCGAGAAGAAACATACCAAAAGATCCACCCATGTTTTCTCATCTCATATATAAAATTGCATAACAAATAATTTCATTAGTTTGGTATGTCATGATATTTGATGGCCAAATCAGATTTTCAATCTTGTCAATTAATTTAGATCAGAAACAAAATGATGTTCTCACATATCAAAATAATGGATTGGTTGATCTTTTGATGCTATGGAACCAATTTTGCATAAATAGAGAAGACACTTGAATTGTAGAAAACAAAGAATCGGATCATGGATGGAGCTACAAATTGAACCTGTTAATACTATTTGATCTATGCTTAGTTGAGATATTTGATCTATGCTTAAATCTATAACTACTGAATTTGATCTTGCATTTTGACATTCATTGCTCAAATCTCCATTGAGCTACAACTCATATTGCACAAAAATAATCAGGGACCCTGCATAGAAGTTATTACTCATAATTTATGCTGATAACACTAACGCTGATAATATCATAACTGACGGGACATAATATGCCATCTTGAACAATGCAAGGATCATTGAATTTCCTAATATGAACATTGCAGTTTGAACCGATTATTGCCAGTTCTCTCTAGTCAAAGCAATTTGTCCCTATTTCACAAGTAATTGTAAGATTCTTTCCTTTCAAAACATAACTAATTGTTCTGCATTTTCTAGGCAAACATCATACAGATTACCCATGTAGACCCCTTCGGTATTTATTTACTCATACAAAGATCCATCCAAGATTTATTCCATTTGAACCAAATGAATTAAGGGGTTATATGTTATCAGAGCTAAGAGTTATTTGTGCTGAATAGTGGTTTTTATTCATGCATGGTGCAAGTTAGTACACTTCTTCTGGTGAGGATTTACTTCTTGCAAGTTTCATGTGGTCTTTATAAGAACAATAATTCTTCAATCTTTATATGCATCATTACTGTTGTGATTGTACCCATTTTCCTGAGGTTTGTCACGCAATCATATACATGTGGTAATTGTGATGTGTGTTGTTCACTTTTGTTTTATATATTGTGTTCACAATTATATGTTGATCCACTAGTATTGCTCAATTCAGCAAGAAGCACTTGACAAGCTAAATTTGCCTGATGGACTGGATACTCCTAAGGCATCAAAGAAGGTCGAATGCGTACAACATCTCACATTAATGTTTTGTGAAGCACTAGTTCAATACTTCAATGTGTATTTTTTTTTTTTTTTGCTATATGATGCACTAATCAACATATTTTTGATGTGTGGTTGGACTTTTGTTGGTGAATCATTGAAGTGTTGGTAGTGTCGTAGTGATATACTTAATTGATTTATAGATGTTAATCCATTTTCATTTGTCATGCTGGAAGTAGAAATAATGTGGTATTATCGGATCATATTTTGTCAATATATTGTCATCAGACTTTACTATTAATATTTGCTCATCTTGAATGCAATAACTTAATAGTATATTGCTTGCTAAGGGCGCGTTTGGAAGCTCGGAACGGTCCTGTTTCACCAAGAATCGCTGACCAAATCTGCCAAACGCGTAACGGATCGGAGCGATTCTACTCGAATCGTTCCGAACTTTTCTGCGTCTCGTAGAATCCGCTAATGAATTCGCTCCTCCCGATTCATTGGATCCCTTTACCCTCTACGCCTTCTTCTCCTGCGATTCTGTCAGACGCAAGTCGCACCGAGCTCGTCAGCTCGGCCGTCCCTGCAGAGAGGAGCTCTACGCTTCACTCCTTGGCAGTCGGCTCCCGGTCGCACCTGAGGTCGTCAACTCCGACGCCTCGTGGACACCGTCGCTGCCCTCCCGGAAGGCCGCCCCTTCCCCCGACGACTCCGCCCTCCCCGACGACTACACCCTGCCGCCGCCGTCCCGGTACTCCCCGTGGCTGACTCCTCACGGAAATCCCCGCCCCTCGGATTTCCCCCTGGCCCCCTTCGTACACCCCGCCGCCGCCGTCCCGGTACTCCCCGCGGCCTGAATAGTTGTGCATACATGTTTTTGTTTACAACGAGTGAGTTCACTAGCAGTCTCTGAATAGTTTCATACTTGGCTGCGGATCCTGCATATTGTTGTGCATACATGTTTTTGTTTGCAGACCCTGTAATGATAAGTGATACGAAAGCGTGAGCGAGCCGTACTTAAGGAACTCTAAAAATTGAAGGAACAAAAAATACTAAGAAATATTGAATACCCAAAACCCAGTCATTTATGCTCGCATAGTATTTTCCTTCTTCAGAGAAATCTCTTAAGAAGGAACCCCTTCTGCACATGATTTGCCATAGTGTTTTTGTTATCTATTTGTGCAAGCATAATTTACTTGATGCACGCAATCTATTGTGGATCTCATGCATACAGTTTTTTTATCACCCATTTTATTAACATGTTGAGTATAGTCGGATTCAGCTGAAACTATTTTCTCTATATGTAATTATAGGATTTTTTTCCCAACGCAGCGAAGCATGTAGACTATGTTTAGTGCGAAGATCAACCACGCCGGTTGTTTTCAGGCTAGTCATGCCTCAAAATTCAAACCTTATTGTATATCTGCATGTTGTCTTTTGCTGTTGTGTCAACATCAAGTTGATCATGGTAAATCATTGCATGATTAGGCCATGTTTCAGTAGATGGAAATACTGTTGCATGATTATATAACAGAGCTTCTCCATGCTACCGTTCCAACTCATCAGGGTTGCTGCTTTAGGATTGTATCAATGTGTTGATTGTAGGATTAGGGATAATCTATTGTCTTCCTGATAGATACTTTTACACATATTCATCGAGTAATGTTCCAAAACGTGTTTGTTTTTGTCGGTTTTGTAAAGGAAGCAACATTTGTTTCTAACATGTGTTGACCCTTGATTTTAATGGATTATACCATGCTGTACATTAAAAAAATTATACCAAATACCTTTCTATGTTCTGTTTCTTTGTAGTTGTACTATGTAGTGTAGAGCCCAGCGCCTTTGTCAAGATTACAAACAAAAAGATTATTGTCATTCTGTGGTATTACCATATATGTCTCCAATGTATGTTGCCATTTGTTCTTTGTCCATAGCTCTTCAACTTCGAAGTATGATTATCGGATTCTTCTTTTTGTAAAAGAAAATTTGAGACTATGTACATATTGGCTAATTGTTTACTGTTGATAGATAATACTTGGATTTGAAAATTACTGGATGAATGCATTATGATTTTTGTGTTTGTGATATTGGTGTGCTTGTGTAGATGGTTGAAGCTAAATGGTCTGAAGAACACACTAGGATTGTTTGCCGAACAAGTGATATTGGTGTCCTTGTATTTGAAGGGCAGAACATTGATACAAAAATTCTGTAATGAGATTATTATGGATGCATGTATTTCATCGTCATTTCTTACATTAAAATGTACTACAAATCCATCATATCTACAAAGGGCACTTCAGACATTTTTACCACTTCATCCTCTTTCCAGAAACTGAATCCAGACATTTAGCCAAACGGTTTGCAAAAAGTGATTCTGGTTCTACCTGAAACGTTTCTACCAAGAATCTGGAACCGTTTCTGTTTCTACTAGAATCTGGATCCGTACCAAACGCGCCCTAAGTACCTCCTTGCATCTGAGAGAGCAAATGTTGATGGATTCTAAAGAAAAATTCAATTATGTCCAAAGTTCGTCATGAGAGTTGTCATATTATGATTTATCTTTTCACTTCATCCTCTCATTAGGGTTGAGGGTTGAGTGAATGGATAAATCAAAGGGTGGTAACTTTTAGGACGAACTGTGGATGGATTGGATTTTACCTTCGAATCCATCAACATTTGCTCTTACAGGTGCTTGGGGGCACATATAGGCCCTGTTTGGCAGAGCTCCAGATCCCAGCTCCACCTCAGAGCTTAAACTTGTAGACTGAAATAAAGTGACTTAGGTTTATAATTTTATTCTAAAATGTAAACAAGATGACCCACCTAAACATTCTTAATATACCCACAGCTCCAGCTCCACGAATTTGGTGGAGCTAGAGCTCTGCCAAACACTCCCATAGCTATCACAAACGGTTTTATGACTGAACCGTCTGTGATAATATAATATCAGAGACGGTTCTATGACAGAACCGGCTGTGATAATAACTATCAGAGACTTCTATGATAGAACCGACTATGATGTTAATTTTCACTGATGGTTCGAAAACCGGCTGTAATATGCTTTTGTTATCACTGACACCGTTTGTGATAATGGTTCCGAACCGTTTGTGATAAGTATTTGTGTAGTAGTGCTTGCTTGCTGTGACTTGTGGAAGGTCATTCAAGACTATCTTGATCAACAAAACCCTACGAATAAGCTTAGGGTGAAGTTTCTCTATTTGACTCGGTTTTGGTGCAATCTTCACTAAACTAGAAAAAGGTCAGAACTTTAACATCAGTCCTTACGATTAAAGGTTGGAATAGGTTCCTGGCATCCATAGGAAGATACACACAACGTTTCATGGGTTTTGAATTAGCCGATCAAAAATTTTATTGATTCTTGTTTTTAGATCGTGCCGATTCTACTTTTCACCTGAGTACTGTTCACACCGAACGCTGTTCATTCGACCAGCGCGAGACTAGTTTGAAGTATTGTTCATCCGAACACGATTCAACCGAACACTGTACATCCGACCTCAACTGGTTGGTGATACTGTTCACCCGACCTCAAAATGATTGTGTAATGTTCATTCGACCTCCTGCTCGAAGAACGGTTCATCCAACCACCTATTCGGATTGTACAGTTTATTTGATCTATTCTTTTGATAATTTGGTTTTAGAGAAAAAAAAAGCTCTTAGAGCATCTCCAGCAGAGCCCCTAAACCAGCCCCTAAACCTTAAAATAGGGAGTGCAGTAAAAAAAACAGATCCAGCAGGGCCCCAACTCAAGCCCCTAAAATTAGGGGGCCCTTAAATTTGCCTCCTCAATTCCCGGGGCCCCAACTCAAGCCCCTAAAATTAGGAGGCCCCTAAATTTGCCTCCTCATTTAATTCTGGGGACACGAGTACAACCCCTATTATTGAAGATAGGAAAATACATGAGAGGCTTCGAAAATTTTATCATGTTTTGAAAATTTTAAATTTCATGTTTTTAAATTGTAAATGTTAATATGCTTATGTTTTATGTATTACAAATATTTTTTATTGAATTTTAGTGGTGTCAAATGAAGATTATACATAGCGGATATGTCAAAATAGGAGAAAAAGTAAAATAGGGGCTGAGATTTAAGTCATTCTTTGACTGTGCTGAAAGCAGGCCTCAAAAATAGAGCCCCTAAATCCAAAATAGGGACCCTGTTTTAGGGGCTCTTGCTGGAGATGCTCTTAGTCACCTCTCACTAATCGCCTTTTCAATCCTTCACTAACTGGCGTAAAAATCCATGCCAAGAAAGTCCCTGCCATGGCGCAAGGCAAATGTGCGGTGTGGTTTACTACCCCCCTTCGACGAGCACAAGCCATCTAGCTATGACCAAGTGAAAACACGGAGCAATCGGGCGCACAAACGGCAGTTGCAAGCCACCGCCCCCGCGCGGCGAGGTGTTTTCCTCTCTTTTCTAGTCGTAAAGGCGATCTCGCCGATCGACCTTAAATATCTTAATTGTTTAATTTTTGTTGTCACTAACTATATATGGCTTGGATGTAGCATCACTCGATCCAACGATGATGACATGCAACCTACAAGTACAGATCGATATTGCCCTGCCAAGATAGAACACTAAAATAATTAAGAAACAAAACCACACGTGTGTACGTACTGCAGAACGAGGTGAGGTTAGAACCTCAATATATATGTAACCACAGAACAGTAAAGTTCGGAATACTGGTAAATAACCTACCTAAGTTTAGTCCAACTGACGAGGGGTACATACATACATACATATATATATACATATACATATACATATATATATAGTTCCATACTCTTAGGAGTAGGTACTTCCACCTACAGTATACTCCTTAAATTTTATTGTTATATTTCTTTATCATTTTTAGTATACTCTAATACTAATTATAAGATATTCCAAAGTGAATTCCATCAAAATCCACTCTTTATAGTACAATTTGTTTATGTATTTCTTTTAGAGCATTTCCAATAGTTCACAAAACTTATTCCCCAAATCATTTTTTAAGAACAAATGAAAAAAAATACCGCTCCAACAGTTACCCTATCAGAATCCCAATCTCTATGCACACCCAAAAACTCCAGCCGAAGTGGCCAGATATTAGACGCTCGTGTGCTTTCCCAATCACTATTTTTTGAGGGAAAATGGGAACTTTTGGAGAATGTCCTTTTTTTTAAGGCCCAAAAACTTTAGAAAGCTCCAAATCCAGAGTTATTGGGAGTCAAATTATAGGAAACTGTTGGAGATCTCTTACATCTGGAAAAATTAGTACTGTTGCTACACAAGCAATTGTGGGGATAAGTCCATCTATAGCCTACATCTCTATCTTGTAAATATAACAATGTGAGTACTCCTCCGGCCTCGTTCCTGACAGAGGTATGTGTTTTTTTTTTTTTTTTACAACTCCCTTTCCACGCTAGCGTACAAAAGACCAATGGATAACTTGATTACTTTCAAGCTAGCTTTTCGAATCCACTTTGATCACGGTTCGTCAAGGCCGATTTGCTAGTAAAGGAGAAGCGATCCACACGAAACGTGTAACCATGGTTTGAATGTTCTATTATTGATGTTTAATAGAAATTAAAGGAACCCCCTCTATCCCTGTCAACTTAAATTCATAGGCTGCCACACACATATATTCGTGCTGGGAAGTTTTCACTTGCCAAGGCCTTAGGTAACCTAGGCCTGGCATGGGAAATCCAATTCGTTTTGGGCTAAGATTTGTTGGTAATTAATTAGCCACTCCTTAGGTTACGACCAGCCAAGAATAATGCCTAGCTAGTTAGCTATTTCCATGGCTTTAGCCTAAGACTTTGGATTAGACTGGCTCCGTCCCTACGTGTCTTCCACACATGGGAGCTATATATATGGTGCTTGCTCTCTGCAGCATTTATTGTTCAACCGGTTTTCTCCCTTCCGAAAGGCTGTGCGGCGATGTGAGAGATGGTGCTGTCGGCGAGGTCGGCGACCCATCTATGGCAGGCTGATGGATGCCTGCTTGGCCGGCCGGCTGCACGGAGGCATATATGCATGGGCAGCGTTGAATTGATGCCCGTGTACTGCGATTCTAGCGGCGTGAGATCGATCGGCTTGCTCATCTAGCTGTTTGTTGCACGTAGTTTTCGTCGTCTGACTCCATGGCACCATTCATCGTCTTCTTCTTCCTCGCCTCTTCTTCTTACACCAGACACGGTGAGAGAGATGGGGATCGGCTAATTGGGTTTTTGGGCTTTTATCGGGCCAGCAATTCCTTGTCTGGCCCAGCATCGAAGTAATTGGGCCGTGTATTGCGTTCGAAGGAAAAGCGTAGCGGATCCTCAACTAACTGGCCGACTTCCTTCAAGGCCGCCGCGCGCCATATGGGCCAGTTTGTTATGCCAGGGACACTGTCAAATCCGTAATGACAGCACGTCTCTGACCAAAGAGGATAAGCACAACCTAGAAATTAAGCTGGAAAAACAATTCAATCCAAGAAACAAGAATCAAAATGATGTGGCATCATGAAGAAATAATTCGATATATTCCATAGGATTAAATTAAACAGCCATTACATACGAATACATATATGATAGCGCTCCTATGATTACATTATATGATTTTGTTGCTGTTGGTTCAATTTTGTTGTTGGTATGTAATAGCGATCATGTGGTTAGGTTGCTGTTGGCTCAGATTGTTTCTATGAGCTTTGGTACTAGGTTGAAATCTCTGATGATATATAATAGCGTTGTCTGTTAAAACTCTTTAGTTTCATCAATGGAACTGAGGCATCAATGTTGGATGTCCTTTTGATAAAAACATACGAATACATATAACACGATCATCAGTTCACTGTATATATTCATAATATCGGATTAATGAGAACGGCGCACGCATGCAATGCTGCTCTCTCTTCCTGTCTTCTCCCCTCGCAACGGCAACCACCTGCAAGGCTACAACGAACGAGCGATCTATGACATGAAGGATCGAGCAGCTTGTTTGAAAATACTCCTCAGGATCGATGTTTCTGAACTGCTGTTGTCGCTGCACGTTCTCTATTGTCGGAGTTCCGAAGTTCAGAACTTGCGTCGAACAGAACTTGCGTCGAACAGAGACAGCGATATAGATTTCAATTCAGAACAGAGTGATTTGGTGCTGCAAAACTACCGCAGCTTTTCTGGGTTTTTGATTGCACATATTTAAAGACACTGGCTTACTAAAAACCGATTTGATTGCAGACTCAACTCTGACTCGTATCAGGACTCTGAACTGAAAAACTGATCGGCTACTGTTGTTAGGGAACCGTGCTACCGAGTACTTCAGGGTATGCACACAAAAAGTAAATAATACTAACATCTCTTTTCAATTAAATAGATAGATAGCACGGTGGATCGAGTAAGCCCATGATTAAATTCTAGTAATGGAGAAAATAAAGCTAAGTAGATGAGTATAATCTACTGTAATTCAGAGAAAAGTTAGATTACATGCATTACTTAATAAATCAATCGTCAATTGAATTGGTATTATGCTATTTATTTAAGGAAACAAAATAAATCAAGTAAGAAGGGAATGAACTCAATCTGATAAAGAAATTAAGAATTTACTAATATTAGTAATCATCATACTGATTGAAGTAGTCAAGTCTTGCACAGGTTAAAGTATAATTCAAATCAAATTGGCACCAAATTAAATGTAATAAGTCAAGTTATTCCAGACTAAAATACGTCCAATTAAAATACGCATGAAGCATTGAATAATTAAATAGAAGTTAAAGAAAAGGTTGGACTCTATAAAATATGCCAAAATCTATTAGCCACTAAAATACGGCGTCTTTGTAATTTCAACAATTAAATTCAACTTGACCAGTGGTCATCTTCAGCAACCGTGAGGGGATAGTTATTTTCATCAAAATCCAAGCAAGCTTCCTTTGTTCATATCTGTAAAATTGCTCTCAATTTTTTTTTTCCAGAAATCATCACTGCATGAAAAAAATATATTTCAAAATAAAACCCTAAATCAGATGTTGTTAGAAAGATGAGAAATTATGAATTACTGCGACAGTGGTTTATTATGGTAATTGGAAGTGTTAATAGACTATCGATACGGTTTGAGAGTTTATTAATAGACTACTAGTGCAGTTGGTGAATTTGTGAGTGTATTAGTTTGGTTCACCCGATAGATGAAGTCGGTGTGGTATATGTATGAGGTAGGTAGAGGGTACCGTTGAAGGAGAATTCGCCGATGGGACCCTCTACATAGGCTTTGATATAAGGATAAACAAACTACACTCGAGCAATGAACCGTATTAATCGTATCAACTATAGTGTGTGGAAACGACCAGAAAAGGTTGTTCTATGAAGGTGTTTGATCCTCACATTGGGTAAGAGTATTTAACTAGGGTTGTGAAGCTGGGCATGCCGCGTGCACAGTGAGGGACAAGATTCATAGCTAGCATAAGCTGTCAATGGATAAACTTTGTAGATTGTCCAATTTTGGTGATCAACTAGCATAGGTTGATGTACCTGGGCGTTATATATAAGCCATAAGATGAGTAACTCCGATTTCGAGATTGAGTTCAACTGGCCACCCCATGTAATAGTACCGCAGATTTCGATGAGTACAACTGGTAGGTGGTTAGGGTATATGAGTACCACCGATTTCGAGATAGTGTATAACTGGTCATCCCATGTAATAGTACCATCGATTTCGGAAGAAGGAGTACAACTGGTAGGTTGTTAGGGTTGGAGATCTGACACCTGATTAGTGATAAACATTTTAGGTTCTCAACTGCGGTTGGGTTCACTATCGATAAAGTGATACAAACCTGCGTAGGATCAAATCATGAATTCATGCGTGTCTTCTGGATTAGAGGCTATGGAAGCTAAGTTTGCTTCATATATGAGTGCTAGTACAATCTTTAATAAATAAAAATTGAAAATAGATCTTTGTAATAAAACATATTTTCGAAAAATGATTTGAGAAAGGTGTGGTGATTTGAAATGATTGTGGAAAGTTTACACTGGAGCCTGGAGGGTTGCGGAAAGTACTTGAGATGGATGCGGATGAAAACAACCTATAATGCATTTTGCTACTAATGTTTGCTGAGTACTTTTGTGCTCACTCTTGCTAAACCTCTCTTTGCTAGATGATGGATCCAGTGGTCACGCATTGGTCAGGATATGGATCCCTGTGAAGGGCATTAGCTGTTGGTAACTTTTGGGTAATTAGTATTTATATAGTATATTTTGTTATACTTGAATCATATGTATAATTACAAGCAGTAAACATGTAGCCTGCGTGGCAATAGAATGTAATAGAGTTTTCATTTCAATCTCTAATTATTGTTCTGTTGCAACACTCTGAATTCGTTGTATTTTAATAAAGCGTCGGGTCCGCTCGATAATTTATTAGCTAATATACCCAGAATCATGTAATTATCTCAGAGTAATGACGGTGGTGACTGTCGTTACCCAGGCTAATTATGCGGGTTGCCACATGTTGCACATTACTTGAATAATGACTACAACCTAAATAAAAAGGTCATAAGGTTTAGGCTAATCGATGAGGCACACACCGAAGAGGTCATCGCTGCACGTGTACTCAAGATTATTAGTGAATATAAAATATAAAGTAGAATTATTGTCATCACTCTTGATAATACATCATATAATACGACGATCATCGAGCATCTCGCACATCACCTAGAGACTTATATTGGAGGTTTCGTACTCCACCAGAGATGCATATACCACATCATTAATCTCATCATGCGGGTAGGTTTGAATATAATGAAACCTAATTTGGATAAAATACACGATACTATCCAATGTGTTATAGCTTCGACTGTAAGATACGTCCAATTCAAAAAGTATTGTAAGGCCAACAATAAGAGACCCAGAAGATTCAATATTGACATGAAGGTTAGATGGAACTCTATGTATACTATGTTGAGACGGTGCAAGAACTACAAGCACAATATCGCTGCCTTCATCAATTGTAATTCTAGTAAGCAGTTGGTTAATGACATAGATTGAAAAGTTGTCTATCTTTTTTTGTGATTTTGGACTTTTGCTAATTCTTTCAAAGAAAATAGAGATAATTATGTTTTATAGTCTATTATTTGACCAATGGATAATTTTTTTAAAAAAATAATTTTACAGCTATTCCACATCTCTACTGTTTTGATACTATTTTGGATCATCGAAGAAAATTATTTGATTCGAAGGGCGCTTTCGAGGGAATCAGTGAAGCATTTGATCTTGATCTTTTTGAGATCTATACTTATATACATAACGAGTTTTTTTTATATAGTTTTTGATAAATATTATAAAAAGTTTGGCAAACAGAAGTGAAGCAAGAAAATTTACCTCAGCAATACTTGTGGTCTTGGTGTCAACTGTCTCATCGGAAGCCACTTTTAGTTTGGTGGGAAGGATACTTGAGCCAATAATGTCGTCTCGCACGCCTAAGATGATTGAGGCAATCACATGCCTCAAAGACTATGAAGCCTAAGATGATTGAGACAATCACATGCCTCAAAGACTAGGAGTGTGCAGATTAGAGAACACAGCATCAGGTCAAGGATCCAGTGATTGCGGATACGTTAGCCGACATTGACTACCTCGACCTCGACTAGTCTATGTGTGAGTGTGTGTAGTTATTGTACTATTTTCCTTACCGGGGTAACCTACACTAGGTGTATGGTTTTAAAGGGGGCAGTAACTCCGTACATGTTTAAAAATAAAAAAAATTAATTATTCCTCATATTTTTATTCACTGTTTTAGCTTTGTGTATCTTCGGTTTCTTTTCTCATCTCACAATAGTGTAAATGGATCGAATGTGAACGGTCACGATACGAAAATGCCACAGGTTGCTAATGACCATATCGGGACCCACGGTGGACGTACAAGTCGACCGGCACGACAAACGGGCACGGTTCTCGCCCGTGCATAGCCAAGCAAGTATACGCCTAAGCTAACTTCACGCCCGTGTTTTTACGAGTTTTTTCGTCACTGTTTAGCAACGCGTAACGCCGAAAGTATCTCCGGGCCCGACTCAGCGGCGGCGGCAAGAAGCATCCGCATCCGCTTTTGCGTTAGAGAAAAGCTGTCTGCATTTTTAACGCTGGTTCTCTTTATCCGCACTCCTGTTAATTGCATCTACTTCCTGTTAATTAATTATGTCAATATATGTAGGTGGTGATAGGTTCCAAACGGTTGTCCGTTGTTCCTCGGTGCCTTTTCTTTCCTCGTTTTTTTGCCCCTTCGGTTTTGTGGTTTGATACCAGTAATTCAGGTGGTGTAGAGGCTGCTAGTCTGCTAGTGAAGGGGTACGATGAGAGCGAAGGATTGGACTCTTGAGAGTATATACATGTCACGGTTTCTCCGCCGTCTCGATCGATAGAATGCCATACACGCTTTGGTTCTAGTCTTTTAAACGCAACCCGTGCAAGGAAAAATCACATCAAGCGATGTCTCACTACTAGAAAACTAGGCTTCACTACCGGCACATCACTACCGGTTAGATTTGAACCCGTACTGATAGTGCTATTAGTACCGGTTCATTGGCTACAGTGCCGTAGTGGGCTTTTAGTATCAATTGGTCTCTCAAACCGGTACTAATGAGTTGCATCAGTACCAGTTTGAGAGACCAACCGGTGCTGATGCTCTACCCCCGACCCAGCAACTGCTTAGTACCGGTTGGTTACCAACCGGTACTATGATAGGTGACCACTTGGGAAGTGTGAAGTTCTCATCAGTACCGGTTGGTACGTGCTTGGGCAGGAGTGGTAGGATGAGTGACCTCCTGGGAAATAGAAATCCCGATAGCCGTTGTCAACCGGTACTGAAGGCCATATCTGTAGTAGTGTCTAGAAATAGATTCTACTCAAAACATTGAACAATTAGTGATATATGTTTTCTTTGCAGTTTGCAGGTACTGGTATTTGTAACACCTACTTTTTGATGGAAAACATAGCTATGTAGAGAAATCTCCACTATTATAGACTGTAACCATACGAGCTAGAGAAATCTTACGATGCATTATATTGGTAGTATAAAGTGGATAGTAGAAATCAAATCTAGTCATTTATTTATAAAATTATTCTTACTACTCTATTACTAGAGAAAATATAAATAAATATTAGTTAACCTGATTAAATAGATCGAAAAAATGAACAGTCTACATTGAGAGCTCCTTAGCTACACCATAAACAACCTTGTTAACGAGAGCTGCGGATCCTCTAAAATTTCTCAAAGCTTCACCCGGCAGGGATTCAAATATCGTAGAAAATCGGGACAAAAGCGTGATTATCGGACATATCAATGGGGTAAGATATTTAAAATCGTTCGAAAAACCAGTCAAATTTTTTTAAAAAAAAATCAAAAATTCAAAAAAAAATATGAGACAAAAATATCGTGATAATCGGTGAAAATCGAAAGAAAAGTGCTCAAAAAATCGGCTCCGAGATACATTCAATTGGCCGGTCCAAATATCGCAATAATTGGTGGAAATCGAGAGAAAATCGGTGAAAATTGAGAGATAATCGGTAGATTTTTTATTTTTTTCGAATTTTTTTCTTTCAAAAACTAGGATTTCAAACCCATACGGTTTTTAATGATTTTCTCTGAAAACCGGTACCGGGCTACACTCGATTTCAAGAGCGAAAACGGTAAGGTGAACCCTGCCACCCGATGGATTTTACCATATGAAAACCATCGCTATTTTTCCACGGACTACATCAAACCACGTGGATAAAGGTGAAAACGGTAAGCAAACGATCAATAAATAGCTGTTGCGTTCTTGTTTTCATATTTTTTTACCAGTAACAGAAACAAAATCAGAAACCCCGAAAATGGATACGAAAACGAATGCGAAACGGAGCGGATACGAAAATGAAAGCTAAAAATTTCACAAAAACATAGTACATAATCACAATATACATGACCACAAGAACAATGTAACTCAATCCACCTCCAAGGTGGACACAAGAATAGCGTTATGTTCACTGGTATCATTTGAATTTTTTTCTCAAGTTTGTCAACTGAATGTTCGTTATTTATCCCCTATACCATACCATCATATCCTCATCCATATCATTATCATCGACATCCTCTTGCTCCACCAATTACAAAGGTGTAATACCCTAAAATTTGTATATTATTGTTCGATGCTCATTTATGATTTTCTGAGATTTATCTTGGATTTTCTGAAGTTTATAAATACCATTTTGCTATTTTTAGATTTATAAAATTAATTTGTTCATAAAAATTAAAAACTAAATTATGCTAAAAATAATTTTTCTAGGTTCAAATTATTCTAAAGTATTTTAAAGAATTTTTTATGAAATTTTTAAACTCTATTTGATATTTTATATAAAGCCATTTATATATATGAAATTATTTTAATTTAAAAATAAATGTAAACTCTCTTTTTTTTAGACCAAGCCCATTTCCCTACTGAGAGCATCTCCAAGAGAGGGTCCTAAAAATGAGCCTTAAATTTTAATTTAAGACCCTAACTAATTAGATTTAGGGCTCCAATAAAATATTCACTCCAGCAATTAGGCCCTAAAACTCAATGAAGATAGGGCTCAATCACATAGTTGATAAATATAGCTACTTTCCCATAGGCCATAAAACAATTTGATAAATTTTAACAATTTAGGGTCCTTATTGGAGTTGATCTTTTCCTCTAAAAGCCCTATAATTCAAGTTAAGGTCATATTTAGGGCCCCTCTTGGAGATGCTCTCGCGCCCATGATAGGCTACCGCGGCTAGGACTCTACTGCAGCAACAGGTAGCTACCATGGTACACAATTGTGGCAAGGACAGTTGCTCAATTCCGGTTGCTCCGCGCTCACCGGGGAGCTATATTTGCAATTCTTGTCGTAGGGAGGCTAGTTCAAAAAAAAAAAAAAAAAAAAACTATTGGGCCAATTCGGTGCACATTTCCTTGTTCTTCCGTACGCATGGCTTCTCTGCTGACATGCTCTGAACCAGCTCCAGGATCCAAACCTGGTGCCAGGATTACAACCAAATCCAAATCTATCCATCATCTGCAATGTAATTGGGAGGGGAACACAAGGAGCTTGCTGTGTCCAAGATTGGATCTTTACGAAAAGCCAATAATCACCGGCGTAATTTAGTTCTGTTTGATCCATTAGTCCAGATTCCAGAATGGGGTGGGAGATTCTGTGCTCTTCGCCGAACATGGTGGTGCGTTCTGTTGCATGAAGGCAGAAGAGGTGGGATGGGTAGAGGCCGAGCAGCCCATTGCCGAGTTCGATGCTGATTCTAATGGGTAGAGGAGTAGAGCTCTTACGTGAAGGGGCAACAAGACGACGATGGCTTAATCTAAGACTATCTCCAGCAATTTCCCTTCATTCCATTCCCCTCCCATATTCATTTCCTTTATTTCCTACTATCTCCAGCAGCATCCCCTTAAGGGATTTGTGAAGGGATTGGAGAGAGAATCCCTTTCTAAAGGGATTCACTATTTGAATCCCTTCCGAAGGGAATCGTGAAGGGAATCCGCTGGAGCACTTAGGATCTGTTCGCGAAGGGATTTGGAGGGGAAGGGAAGCTGCTGGAGATAGTCTAAGCACATACAGGAATCATAAATGGCTCAAATGTGATGAAATCCGCCTTATGGGGTTAGAAGCAACGGATTCAGATCCTCTGTTTTTGTTAGTTGACCTGACAGACTAAAGAAATTTGGAAAAACAAAATTCAAATTGCTACAGTATTTTCGAAAATATCTGGGAGATTTAATAAAATCTAGTTTAAAAATATGAACTTCAATCAAAATATCCGAAATTTCAATAGAATTTACCAAAATCTCGAATACTGTAGCAATTTGATTTTTTTCATCAAATTTCTTTACTCTGCCAGGTAAAAATACACCGTGCATTTTGACTAACAAAGACAGAGGATCTAGAAGCAACTCCAAAGGATTTGTACTCTTGCTTCGACGAAAACGACACCAAGAAGGCACAATCTATCTATTATTCTATCTATTATTGAGCAAATTGGCTTATTAATTGATCCCTTGTTGTGCTAATAACAGATTCCCGTTATGGAATGTAGGCTGCTTTGCCGCCTCTGCACCTGAACGGTGGTGCAGGTTTCGCAGGTTGACAAGACGGCTTCCTTTCACCCCTCGCCATGCCTTTTTTTACTTGCAACAAATTGCAAATAGAGGGAACACATGCCGTCGTACTCCCCCAACCTCATCCTGACCGGCATATGAAAAAAAAAATGTATATGCTTTCCGTCAAAGATACTTCTATAGTATACAGTTTTTATATAAAAAAATATTAACATTTAATTACATAATCAATGGTGAAATGTGCACCTAATAGACCATAAGATAAGATATCTAATGCACCGTATATTTTAGCCATATCCTCAAAGAAAGCTTCAAAGATACTATTTTGAAAACAAAAATGAATAAATATCGTGTGACAACTTTGCAACAACAATATACTACCTCCGATCACAAACACATATGGTTTTGAACATCGATATGGTCTTAAAAATACAATTTTAAACACTAATTTTTATTGTGATATATTGACAAAATCCAATAAAATTATGATATTATAAAAATACTTTTCGAGACAAATCGACACGCATAATTACCGTGTATCCATTTTAAACATTCAAAAAGATATAACTTAAAGTTTCAAAAACTTAACTATATTTATGTCCACAACTACGTGTATTCGTGGTCAAAGGTTGTAGCTTGGAAATTGATAAGTACTATGTACTCCCTGTCAAAGCACAGTATCAATCTCTCTCTCTCTCTCTCTCTCTCTCTGAAAGAAGAAAGAAGAAAAGAAAAGACGATTAGGACAAAACACTAGGCGGCAATCCAACGGTGGGGACCCCAACCCCGCACAGAAAAGTCGAGGCGAGACCCTGGGATGGGAAGGGCACCCCCGTCATTTCCCGCGCCACTCGGGGCCTGCTTTATCTCTCCCCCACCTCCCCACCTTTCGCCCCCATTTCGAAGCCCACAGAATTCCCAGCGATTCCTCGCCCCTCGCCTCCTCGTCCTCCCCTAGGGTTAGTACCGCCTCCCTCTCCCGGATTCAATCGCGGATTGCTCTCGAGCCCGCTCGATCTCCTGGATTAGGGCTTCCGCTCGGCCTCGCCGGGCCGGGTTTTTTTCGGGTTTTTTTGCTGATCTTTTTCTTCTTCTTCTTTTTGTTAGGTTTCTGTGCAGGGATCGCCGGAGAGAAATCGCGACGAGGACGTCTCGTTTGAGGTTCGTGGCTCGGTGACTCTATTCGGGCTGATGAATCTTGGGTTATTTTAGGATGTTCCCGTGTTAGTGTGTACGTTTTTTTCGGTCAAAAGTTGTGGTTTTTTTTGGGTGGGCATGTCCGGGCAGGTGTAGAACTAATCGAGCCGCTCCGATTTGTCAATCTGATGTTTATCTGCGTAGAACAGCGACGAACAGTGAGCAAATTGGGTGCTCTGTTGTAAAGGCGCCTTCTCCTGTACACTTCTTCGGTGTGGTTGTTGCGACCAGTTGATGGCTTCTTTAGGTGCTTTGGCCAAAGTTAGTGTGCCAGATATGGTTGCTACTTTATAGATTTGTTGCTCTGTTGCGTAAAGCGGCATAAAGTTGGGGTTTTTTTTTAGTATTAATTTCCCCTGTTCTGATGCCGTTAGGTAATCAGGCTGCTGGCTCAATGATAGGGCAGGTTGCGTTGCTAGTACCTCCAGTTTGGTATTTGACGAGTCTGCCATTACCTTTTTGAAAGATGCTTCTATGAGTAAATTTGCTTTGGGGGATTGGATTCATTAGGCCACACCATGTTTTACACAATCAGGATTGTAGCTTTTGAAGATTGTATGATCATATTTGCCTCGACATGGAACGTTTTGTTGCAACTTATTGACTGTGTGGGGATTATTCGAAATACAATTGCGACTGCCTTGCTTACTCTTGTAGACTTGGAGTATTGACTATGTGTGTTGTGTCTGATTTCTAGCTAACCAAGTCATGGAGCACAAGGAGACCGGTTGCCAGCCTCCAGAGGGCCCCATCCTTTGCATCAATAATTGTGGCTTCTTTGGCAGCGCGGCTACGATGAACATGTGCTCCAAGTGCCATAAGGAGATGATTATGAAGCAGGAGCAGGCCAAACTGGCCGCCTCCTCGATCGACAGCATCGTCAATGGTGGCGATCCCGGGAAGGAACCTGTCCTTGCTGGTAACATAGAGGTAGCTGTTGCTCAAGTTGAGGTGAAGACGCTTATTGCACAGCCTGCTGATGTTGCTGGTCCAAGCGAGGGGATGATGGCGAACCCCAAGGGGAAGGAAGGCCCAAATCGGTGCACCACTTGTAGGAAGAGGGTTGGGCTTATCGGATTCAGTTGCCGATGTGGGAACTTGTACTGCACGCTGCACCGCTATTCCGACAAGCATGACTGCAAGTTCGACTATCGGACTGCGGCTAGGGATGCCATTGCCAAGGCCAATCCGGTGGTGAAGGCAGAAAAGCTTGACAAGATCTAGGGAATTTGAATGGTTGGCGGAAAAAAAAAGTTCGCAATCTGCGGTACTTCATGATGTGTCTTTGCTGCACTATCCATGCCTTTTCCTTTCATGTTGGCTGCTACAATCTAGTTGTTCGGCATTGTGATGCATGGCACACCTCGGCAGCTTCAAGAACCCTCCTCTCTGGCCAGTCCGAATGGTTTGCATGTTGGCTATGTTGTGTAAGCTTTATTTATGATTGTTTTGCGCGGACGGTATTGTGGCTTTGCATTTAGCTAGCTCTGTAATGTACTATTGTCCCTGGTGTGTTACATTGCAACCAGTAATAGTAATCAGCGATCGTCCGTTATATGACCTGCATGCACGATACTTTTCAATCTTCTAGCTGGCAAACTCTGGGAAAAGTGGCACATTGCATATCTTTGTTGTCTCCTGCAAAGACATTTCAATGTAATGTTTCAGGCGAGATGTTTGGTAGAATATTGTTCTGGGGTTGGTCTGTGTTGGTTTCCCTGTTCTGGTATGATATATGGAGAATTTTGGCGTGTTGTGAGCGCCTATGCAAAAACTTTGATTTGGTTTAATATGCAATCAAAAGGACATACAACTGTTTGTCTGTTTAGGTCATGCTTTGCATTTAGCTTAACATTGCTATATATGTGAGCTAAGAACAATTGTGTGTTACAGGAGTTCTCTTGGTTTGCTATGGATTGTTTAGTATTTTTTCTTGTAATGGAGTTCTTCCTGCTCAACAAGAGTTGTCGGCAAGCAGTTATATTCTGGAGGTGCTCTTGGTTTCATTTACTTGTTTTGGATGCTGCCATTTATTAACTGTTTACTTGGTACCGGCAGCGTTCTACTAAATATGGTAAGTTTTCTCCATGACAATTTACACTACTCAGCACACGTATCGCACTTCAATTCTAAGCTGAGCCGTGGTCCACCACTCCACGTGTTTTTTTTAGCAGAGCTTCAGCTCCATCAGATTCGTGAATATGGTGGAGAAGGATATTCCTAGCTTCACCAAATCTATGGAGCTGGAGCTATGGGTATATTAAGGTCCTGTTTGGCAGAGCTCCAGATTCTAGCTCTACCTCAAAGCTGAAACTTGTAGACTGAAATAAAGTGACTTAAGTTTATAATTTTATTCTAAAATGTAAACAAGATGACCCACCTAAATACTCTTAATATACCTCCAGCTCCAGCTCCAGCTCCACGAATCTGGTGAAGCTAGGAATACCTAGCTCCACCAACTCCACGGATTTGGTGGAGCTAGAGCTCTGCCAAACACCCTCTAAGAGTGTTTAGATGGGTCATTTTGTTTATATTTTAAAATAAAAATATAAACTTAATTCACTTTATTTTAACCTACAAATTTCAGATTTAAAGTGAAGCTGGGATCTAGAGTTCTGCTAAATAGAGCCTTAATGTGTGGCTATAACACTGATTTCTTGGTAAAATTAGAGGTTTATCTTAATGATATATCTGCCTGCAGGAAATTCAGTATTACTATGGTATCAGAGCTTAGCAGGAGTAGTTGTCTTTTGACTTATGGGTAGACGTGGGCATCGGCCGGGCTCTTTAGAGCTGGCCCGTGGTACTGTAGGCATGGCCTAGCCCAAGGCACGGCTCGGCACGTGTGTGAATGTGCTAAGCCAGCACGGCATGATTGGGCTGTGTTAGACCTGTTAACTGGGCACGGTGGGCGACACATCACGACACGCCACAGTGGCTTAAGAGCACGGCACAGCTGCTGACGGCATGTGGTAGCATGGAATGGGAAGGCGAGGTGGAGACGAGAGAGTGTGTACTTGGTCGTCGCCCGCGGCCATGCCATGCTCGCTGCTTGCACCCCTACCACCGAAGTGGTCATGTCGGAGGGGGAGGGGAGGCGCCCACCAATGCCCGCGCCATTGAGGCGGCCATGGCGGAGGGGGAGGGGAAGGAGGCCATCGACGCCTGCGCCACCGAGGTTGCCATGGTGGAGGGGGAGGAGGAGACGACCACTAACGTTGCGTGCATCCGCGCCATCGATGTCATGCCGTTTGGCGAGCTTAGCCAACGAAGGGGGAGGGCGAGGCGGCCATCGCGAAGGGGGGAGAGGGTGAGGGCGAGGGGAAGGAGGGGGGGAGTCGGAGGCCATCGGAGAGCGGAGAAGGAGAAGGGGAGTCGAAGGGGGGAGAGGGCTAGGGTGAGGCGGAGGGGCGAGACAGAGAGGGTGAGGGTGGGGGTGGGGGTGAGCTGGAGGGGAGCGAGCGGGTGAAGGCGAGGTGAGAGAAAGAGACAGAGAGAGACTAGTGGCTTTTCCTTGGGCCAAGAAAGTGAGTATGATGTGACAACACGGAGAATGAGAGATAGAGAACGGGAGCAAGAGCCACTGTTCCCTTAGGCGACTACCTAGGCGCTAGGCCCCTCCCCCCATCTAGCCGCCTAAGCTAATTTCTCCCACCTAGGAGGCCGCCTAGCCCGTCTAGGCGTCGATTTGCCCCCACCTAGCGCCTAGGGGAATACTGGCAAGAGCAACAAGCAAATGGCAATGGGCAAGTGACGTGACGAATGAAAGAAATAAAGTTATTTTTTTCATACAACAGGCAAATGGCAACTTCGCAACGCCACTTCTTCAAACAATGGGCAAGTGGCAACGTTCTCGACATGCCTTTTGTGAAGACTGAGCTTAACATCGGGGATGGCAATGAACTCAACTTTCTATTGTGTTGGAAGAATCACCAATGTATCTTATCTTGTGCTCACAATTTGTATGAGATGTACTTGTAGTTTTGATGTCAACTGTCTTGTTGGAAGCCACTTTTAGTTCGATGGAGAGGATACTTGAGCCGAGGTGATCGTCTCTCACGTCTGAGATGGTTAAGACAATCACATGCCTCGAAGACTGGGAGTGTGTAGATGAGAGAACATAATATTAGACCGAGGATCCGGAGATCACGAAGGCGATGCCGACCTTGACCATCTCGACCTCGACTAGTCTACGTATATGTATATAGTTACCGAACTCTTTTCTTTACCAGAGGTATCCCATACTAGGGCATAAGGTTTTTAACGATGAAGTAACTATGTACATGTTAAGAATGAGTAAAATGTAGCTCGTTTTCTCTCAACATTTGTGTCACTGCCTTAGCCTCGTCTGTTTCTAGTTCTTTTCCTCTCGTTGTAACAGTATAAACAGACCGGACCTAGGTTGCCATGGTATAAATTTGACACGACTTCCTAATAGACCGTATCTAGGCTCACCAAAAACGAGTCAGGCTGAAACAGCGTAGTACTGTCTAGGGCCTGCGCCTGTCGTGCTCGTGCCGTGGAGCATGTTTGAGCAGAGCTCAGAACTTAGAAACACATCATTGTGATATGAAACAAATGTTGTAGTAACTCATTTGGTACAACTTAATTTCTTCTTTGCTAGCGCAATCTGAATGAGCTCATGGGATGCCAACGTTGTCGTATGCACCTTAGCAGCCGGAGGGATTCGGTGCCTTTGTTTGTTAAAATGCACGGTGCATTTTGACCTGGTAGAATAGAAAAATCTAGAAGAAGAAAAATCAAATTGCTACAGTATTTGAGATTTTGATATATTTATTGAAACTTTGGATATTTTGATTGAAATTCATATTTTAAACTATATTTTATTAAATCTCATAGATATTTTCAAAAATAATGTAGCAATTTGATTTTTTCTCCAGATTTTTTTTATTATACTAGGTCAAAATGCACCGTGCATTTTGACAAACAAAGGCAGAGGATCCGAATCAGCAGCTGGAGTGGGTTGTGCTAAAAAGTTGCGTATGTTTCTCCAGCATGCTATGATCATCTTCATAGAATAATTGATTATTTGCCACAAAATTAACGTGTATTCAATAATTTCGTTTTGGATTAAATCTCGTCACCTGCCGAAATCCAAAATTTCGTCGAGATCTCGTTATTTCGGAAGAAATCCGAACGAAATACAAAAACCAAATTTTAAATCCGGTCAAATCCGATCAAATCCGGTCAAATTTTAACCAAATCTCGGTCAAATTCACCGAGATCTCGGCGAGATTCACCGAAATCTCGGACTTTGATTTTTTTTAGGGTTTTTTCAATTTCGCTGGAATTATGATCTACCGACTGTCCCACATGGGAAACGACGCTAAGAATCCAATCCGGTCAAAATTTATTCAAATCTCGGTCAAAAAACCAAGATTTCGGTCCATTTCACCGAGATTTCGCCGAGATTATAAGGTACTGTAGCACTTTAAATTTGTGATGGTAAAAAATCGTCAATTTTTTTTTGAAATTTTGGTCAGGCATGGAAAACAACTTGAACAATCCAATCCGGCCAAACTCTGGTTAAATCCGGTCAAAATTTATTCAAATCTCGGTTAAAAAACCGAGATTTCGGTCTATTTCACCAAGATTTCGCCGAGATTATAGGGTACTGTAGTGACGAGTACCCGTGCCATGGGTACCCCCAACGGCCCGAAAAGACGTGCGGGCCGACCCAGGCCAGTCGAGGCCCGAAGTCACGACCGCCGGGCAAAGTCCGAAATCACGACCAAGTCTTCGATATCCCAGAGAAGCGACGGCATTTATTGCGTATCGGGCGCATTAAATGACAGCCATAATGACGATGACGTAGCGGCACAAGTTCCCGACCTTCGCATTTATTGCGGGCGGCGCAGCGACTACGGCGACCCGCAGCAGGGTAGGGGGAGCCGGTGGCCAGTCCCATCAGCCCACTACTCTCGGACGACCAAGAGCACAGTCTTTTCCTCTTTTTTCTAAAACCAGCAGTGTAACCTTCCTCCTCGCCTATATAAAGAAGGGAGGGGCAAGCTTGTAAACAACGAACAATCGACGATCAACAATCAACAATCAATACAATCCACCTCACACGAACTGGAGTAGGGACATTCTGCCCGAACCAGTATAAACACTAGGCCTCTTGAGTCTACCATTCGGGGAGAGGGAGCGCGCGACCCCCTCCGACCATAAATTCGTATTGCCGGTGCACGAAACACCGACATGTAGCACTTTTAATTTTTTTTTAGGGTTTTTTTAATTTCGCCGGGATTATGGAACTCGGGGGGGTCCGAAATCCGAAATTTCGCGAGATTTCGGCGAGAATTTGAACCCTGTGTCTCACTGACATTTGAGCCGATGGGTCACATGTTAATAAGACATGACGTGGCAAATTATCAAGTGCAAATCAACTTTGTAGGAAATCATCAATTGCATACCAAATTTGTGGCAAATAATCAAACCTCCCTATCTTCATTGGCTACACCTTCATAATTTTTCTGTTCCCTACTTACTATTTTTTGTTCTCCGTCGGTACGTCTCCTGGATCTGCCATTGAATGTCTGGATGGCCTCCTCGCTGTCACCAGTACCACTTAGATCTTGGATCTCGTGTCCTCATCACTGTGTGCTAGAGTTTCTAGCTTGATGACCAGTCTTGCCCTAGCTGACACAGATTAATTAGATGCAGGGGCTTCGGGCCCTTTCGTTTGTAATTAAATGTCTAGCTAAGTTTGCATAGGTTAAGAGTTCGTATTATCCTGTTTTAAGGTGAGTTCTCACTTGATAGGCCGCATAAATGTATTATAATATTAAAGTAGAGGCACAAAAAGCTATCTCGTTCGCTCTCAAGGCTAGAAATTTTCATATTAATCAGAAGAAAAAAGAAAGATCTACACCATTGATCGTGGTGGGTTTAGATTATAACGGTCTAGATTAAAAGAAAGAGTTTGTCTATTGTACAATACATGATCTAGATTATAACGGTCTAGATTATAAAAAAAAACATCTGGCCTTTAATCTGAGTGGACCCGGATTATAACGGCATAGATTAAAAGAAAGAGTCCAAGGATCTCCACAATCGGATGTTATTATTTAAAAGAAAATATCTAATCGTCTATCTAGGGGACCCGGGTTATAACGGTTTAGATTAAAAGAAAGAATCCAAGGATCTCCACCACTTATTTTGGTAGGATCAGATTATAACGGTGCATATTAATCTATATAGATATTAGAGTTATATAAAAAAATACATACTTATAGAAAATATAATTATATATCAAAGAAAATCGTATCATAATATCTAGCCGCGCAATTGCGCGGGTAAATTTGCTAGTTGAATGTATGTGGCTAGAACAACTGTATTTTTTGGCAATATACTCTTCGTTTAAAGACAAGTGTCCACAAGTCATTGTATTCTGTCTTCATTTTGCCAATGAGGCTCCCCTTGCCAGCAAAAGGGCAGGCATCAGATCAGAGTGCATAGTCGCATGCAGTTCGTACCAATCAGATGAACCATATGCAGTGCACACACTAGACAGCACCACATATTTGTAAGCACAAGACCGAAGAGGATGCTGTAGTCATGTCCCGGAGATAATGTATTGTACGCCATGATATAATGCGTTTGACATGCCGCATCGGATAACAAAAACAACTTGCTTGTTCAACCACCTCGAATCATCTCGACTCCAAAGTCAATTATCATGTCATTCAGATCACTTCATTGATCACTTGAATAGAGAACAAAGAGCAATACGAGATGGTATCTCGAACTGGAGCTGCACATGCTCACGTTTGAAGCAACAGAAAAAAAAAATGCATGTCAAGATGGCAAGAGCAATGTTTATCCTTATTATTTCATCTGCAAAAATTTTATTCGCAGGATCAGAAGATCCTTATCTGTTCAGACAAAAGAATGTCAGAATTAATGGGATGTGAACTGTGGGCTAGTAACATCAATGTGCATGAGTGCAAGCTGCAACCAGGTTCACCTTACCAAAATTAGCTAGAAAATCATCAGAAAATCGCATGGCTTTGAAATTCAAATTTTTTTTAAAAAATAAAAAATCTACCAATTTTCTCTCGATTTTCACTAACCAATTGAATGTTTCTTAAAGCCGATATTTTGAGCCATTCTCTTGTTTTTTTACCAATTATCACGATATTTACGTCACATAAATTTTTCAAATTTTTTATTTTTGTTGAATTTAATCGATTTACCGGTCGATCTTAGATATCATATCCCTTCGATACATCTAAAAATCGTGATTTTCATAAGATTTTCTCCGATAATGTCAACCTAGCTGCAACGACAGCATTTTTTTTAGATAATGGAAGAATATATTAATCTTCCGGCCTCTGCATACTGGGATGCACACAACTTAACAATTATTACAGAGTTCAGAGTACCAGCTAAAAAGCTGTCAAGTAGAAATTCAAACGTAACAGTTTAAGAAAGAACAAATTTTGCAACAAGTAATGAAAGAATAAAAACGCTCAAGTTGAAGACAGTCTTCTTTGAAATCTCTAGCCGTGCCCAACAAATAAGTCCCTAGCCACAACATATAGACAATTGCATGCCGTAGAAATCGTCTCCTGAGCCTCCTGACGCTGTAGTACTGACCATGAACGCAACTAATTGAATACATGCAAAGCAACTAATTTTGCCTTCGGTTGCCATGCTAAGCTATTTGGGCATTGGGAGAGATCAAAGATTAACCACATTATCTTTCACCTCCAAAGATTTCTTAGAGAAGCCGGAATTTTTTCTTGGAGAAAGACTGAATTAACTTTCCCTGTCACTTTTCAGGCCCCAAGGTTGAAGTAGATGGTGTAGAATTCATCATCCCTCAAGGTGAACAATGGCTCCAGGAGGAAGTTCCATCCTCACCCCCTTGGCGGCGAAGCTGACCTGATGTTACCGCCGCAATGGCTCGGCCTGCGTAAAGCTCGCCGCTTGCTGAAACCCCACGCCGCTGTGCTTCAGAGCGCTCCTGCAGCCGACCTGAACCTTCGCACCGGCGGCGCGATCCGTGCCGGTCATCAAGAAGCACCCCGGCTTGGTCCCGAGCTCGAGGGAGACCGAGCTGGGATTCCCGTCCAGCCTGGGGCGATGTTGAACAGAGAACCCGAGCTCTTCTCTGCAGACACCGTCAGGCTGTGGGTGAGCACTTCGATCCGCTCCTGCATTGTCAGGGAGGTGTTTACGGTCGAGAGGACGAATTTGTTGCAGCCGGATTGTTGCGTGCGTGTCACCAGCTGGGAGTTGTGTGACGACGGGGCAGGGGTGATCCAGTCTGAAACTGCTGCGGCGTTGCCGGTTTTCGCGTCCCAATCTCCGGTGGTGAGGCCGGCCAGGAGGAGTGGTCCGAATAGGACTGCTTGTAGAGATGGAAACTCTGACCGATCATCTGAAGATATCACTTAACAATCAGTCCGGTGCGAAGATTCTGACTCCATTTATCGTATTAGATATTGGTTCAGGGTACTAATTTATTTTAGTAGGCTAAGATAGTAAACTACTCCCTTCGTTGAGAAATATAAAGCGTATAGTTTGAAAGGCCTAAGGTTTATATGTAGATTTAATAATGTTTTCCCCCACGTGCCTCTATTTATTTTCTCTCTGTCATATGTGTTTATTCATTACCACTCACACAAAGTATTCTCAGTCATCTTTCCAAGACAATTGTGAATGGTACTCAAGTCATTTTCTCGCGTACCTTTCACAATTTCATCACCTCTATAATCCTTGTACAAAATAAAAATACGCTCTATATTTCTCAACAGGGGGAGTAGTATATAAACATGGTGAACTACTGATTTAAAAAGAAAAAAACGTGGTGAACTATGGATTGCCATGATGACTTATTGTGCTGACTTCATAGTTACTGATGGATGAACTAGCAATTAACTTCTTTCTAGCTAAAGCATATTGATGCATATTAAAAAAATCAAAATTTCAGACCTTTTATTGCTTCTGTCCTTAGGTTAATAGGTTGCTGGAGTGACAAATGATCACCGCTACCCCACTGCTTGCTGACGGTAAGGAAAGTCCCTGATAAAAAGAGCAAGATCGAGTTGTAATTCATCAAACTTTTAGAAGATGACAATTTTTTTTTTCTCACATGCCTATGATCATACTTGGAGATGCTAATTGCAAATCTTTGTCATTCAAAGTTGCTTTTCACCATTCACAGATGTCCGTTGATGGTATTCTCACATTCAGTGTTTCAAATTGACTGTTTGTCTGATTAACAGAAAGCAAACTGACTAAACACTGATCCTTTGCAAAGAATTATCATCGAAAAAACTTTCCTGTCATATAGCATGATGATCTCATGTAGATTTACCTTTGCGGAGATGGAGACTGAAACTTGTAGATGCTGATCCGATGAGCTGAGGAGCTTCAGTTGCTGACTAACAATAACTCAATAAGACCTGCAGTTTTCCAGTTGGAAGTGCTCGGTACGTACTACGTACTGAATGATGTATAGAGCCGGCTTGTCGCCTTTCTCTTCAAAGTAGAGAGAATCCCCAAGCTTTGAAAATGATTCTATCCCTGGAAATACAAATCAAGCATTTGAGAACCTTACATTTATATTGCCAGTTCTGCAACCAAGAACTGTTTACTTACCACTTACCAGTCCCATAACAGCACCAAAATGAATCATATTGTGTTTCCCAGCCATCTTACTGCTTTTGATCTTCCAGGGCCCTGGATCACACCAGGATCCCTTACCCTTTGAATGCTTAGGACACCGTTTATCCGTGCTCGCTTATAGTAGTCCGCATAAGTGATTTCCTTTGTCCATCTGAATAGGTGGCGAGAAACCTGCACACTTTATTTAGCATATTTCTTGAGATGAAAAATTGGACAAGGAAGTTAGTTTTGATGGTCAAGAACAAGTAAATCACCTTAAGCATGTTGTTGGTAGTTCAAAACTCCTCATTCTCAGTGGTTAGAGTCTCAAGTAAACGCTTTGGATTGGACCTGACAAAACCATTCCAAACATTGCATGTCTGACAAAGACAAATGCAAACTTCAACCATCTAAAATTCATTACCAGAACTCACTGACACATGTACCACCCGTTGCATAGCTATGAGAAGAATTCACTACGTTCACAAAGAATGTGGCAATTTCCTATTTCTTGAATTAGGCTTATGGTCAGCTTCACCCAGATTCACTCAAGTTGCATCTAGAGAACAGCTATTGAGAAGAAGAAAGAACACAATGTGTAGGATCGATATATACTAATATATCGATCCTATTTCTTGAATTAGGCTTATGGTCAGCTTCACCCAGATTCACTCAAGTTGCATCAAGAGAACAACTATTGAGAAGAAGAAAGAACACAATGTGTAGGATCGATATATACTAATATAGCAATTAGAGGGGGGTGAATGATTGCGTGGAAGCTAAAATCAAATTTTTGATCTACTAAAAATTCACCCTAATTCGGAATCAAATAATTGCTTCGTATTCAACAAAAATAGAGTAGATGCGTTCGGTAAATCGCGAATTCCCAGAGATCCAACCGTCGGATTGACCTAAAATTTGAAAATAAGAAACTAGATTCCAATACAAATCTAACAAAAAAAGAATCAACTCGATCAGACCTACAGATCAAAAGTTATGAACTCCACAAGTTTGTTGTGACAGATTCGGATCAAGCAAAAACAGATTGACAGAGGTTAACTAAAACATGAATTCCTGAAAATACAACCATCGGATTGATGTTAAATTTAAACTGTATAAACTAGATTTAATTTTGAAACTAAGCCAAGAAGAATCAACTCAATCGAATCTACGGATCAAAAGTTATAAGCTTGGCAAGTTGACTGTATCAATAATAACGCGAATTGATTAAACCCTAATTTTGTGATTAAACAAAATCTACAAAAGATTAACCAACAAAACTTTGAGGAACTCTAAATCAATGCCCTAGGAAGGTTTTGGATGGATCAAATCAATAAGAAACTCAAAGAATCAAGAGAGACAATGAATCAATCTACTAAACCGAAAACCGGGCGAGAAAACGAAAAACAGAAATCCAGCTTTCTTATCGCGCGACTTTGATGAAAAATAAATTTTATTTCTTTTTGTCTAGTCTGGTTATAGTACTCGAAACAAAAGAGTACAAACCATAATGCCTAGCTCTGGCTCAATAATAAACAGAGGACACCTCCCCCTATTTATAATAAGCAATCCTAAAGAGTTTGTATACAGATACATGCATGCATATCCACCTAGCCCAACATGGCCCAATACATGCAAGCTACCCCCAAACGATTACAACTGCACGCATACGGCCCACCTACCGCACTTACGTGACTAACTAGCCTCCATGTGCACCGTTCTCTAGCCCAAACGTCCCGCATGACATCCTCGACCACTAGGACCTCGATTCCTCCCTGAACCTAGTCCCGAACCTCAGTTTCTCCATGAACCTAGTTCCGGTCCCGTCATCGACCACGTTCGACCTCAAGCAACACCTGCACATGAACAATCCACAAAACAAAATTCCGAGCACAAGTTCTTCCCAACTTGATTCAGTTAGTCCATGCAACTACTCACACGAGCGCATTGCATCAAGCAAAAACAATTACCATGCTATCACAAGCATATCAATTACTCATCTAAAACAACACATGCACCACACATGCCATGGGCACAACCACTTTGCAATACCAAATTCATCACTAAGCCAATTTTTCAGCACATGATTTCACACAATGTAACGGTGTGATAGCAAGGTAGTGTAGTAGTTTCTCCACAAAGATAAAGAATGTGATCAGAATTGTTCATTGAAAAATAGGTACCACATGAAGGTAATCAAACCATAAAGTAGCATATATGTCCAGAATATTTGCCAAATTGACAAATCACAGATTTGACATTGATTCAGTATCTAATAACAATAGAAGGCCACATTCGCTGGAATTCAAAGACGACGTGCTCTTGTGCTGGTCCGGATAAAATGAGCAATCATGGCCGAAAGAACGATCAACTGATACTGCTCTAGCCTCATTCACTGATCTAACCATAGTTATTCTGAAGTTCACACTCGTTTCTTTGAGCATCCCAAGAAAAAAAAGTTTTGCTCGGAGGAAACTGTCCAAATTGATTGGGGAAACTGCTAGGTTTATATGTTCCTATTCAGTCCACCCACAAGATGACAAGATTCTTCTCTATCTACGAAGATGGTGTCCTTAAACCTCTAAAAATCAAGATGTGAGGTAACTTTTACCTTGTAAAGAGGAACACCGGTAACTTCGTATCTCATTTGGCCACCAATGGCAACCGGAATATGTGTATTGGCATGAAAGCCCGAAAGACTGTCGGCCTGGAAGAAAGGTATATCATTCCAAAAGAGGACTCTACTTCCTATCATGGAGAATTGCATCTATCTATTTTGATCGCTATTAGGTCAAGCACAAGTTACTGTGCTGTTAAATTACAAGTTCTGTAGTCTAGATGTGTTTAATAAATCATAGAAGATTAAGACATGAACAAGTGAAAAGCAAGTAGCAAAAACACAGGGCCAGGAAGGAAGCTCTTCAGACATGAACCGCAAGCAATCCTAGAAAGCACGGCTTATCGAAAAGATGCGCAAGCATCAAATGCCTCTGATCGTTCTACCCAAGTTAGAGATATTAGCATTTAGCAACTGCACTCACTCAAAGGGGTGCTTCTAAGACAAACGAATATTGATAGCAAAAAGAAGCATATCAGCTCACAGAATTAGCATCAGACACAGCCTGAACACGTACGTACTACAATCCTACGAAATGGCCGACGAGAACCAAAAGAGCGATCACCGACTCACCGTGATGGTGTAGAGCTGGTAGAGCACGTCGTTCATCCCTCTGGTGACGGTCTCCTCATTCAGAGAAGTCCAATGCCTATCGATGCTGTACTTCTGAATCACTTTCTTGACACGGTTGCTGAGGTAGACGGCCATGCCCACCACCATCTCAAGAGCCTTGGTGTTCCCGGCCGTACTGATCAAGAAGGTCCTGCATGATCTGTTACAGTCTGATACCTCTTTTTATATATAGCAGTCCTTAAATTGAATCAGAGTTTTGTGAGATACGACGTAAGCATGCACAGTCTCAAGAACGAAGAAAATGAATCCCGTAGAGATAAACAAAATAATAACATTGAATCAACCACGACGTGAGAGGAAAGATTTGATGAAGTCGGTCGCAAATTTTCTAAGCACAAACTCAAAAGAGTACAAGATGTTGCTCTCTCACAACCTCTCAGACCTTTTAAGACCATCGGATCCTTGCCCTATATAAGAATCTTGTGCTTAAGAATAACCTAGCATCTAATCCTCTCGTGCTGTCATGCATCTTTTGCTTTGGGTGAATTGGTTTATGGTTTTTTGTTTCTTGGGTTCTCCATAACCACTCGCTAGGTTTATACAAATTCCCTAGTTCTCATCCAAATCAACCACTCGCTAGGTTTATACAAATTCCCTAGTTCTCATCTAAATCAAGTAGGAATCTTGCTCCTATAAGGATTAGAATCCTAATTATATTAGCACACCTTTCTAAATTCCAAAAGACTAAATATGAGTCACCATAATTAACCATCTCCGCCTTGACTCTTATTTGTTAAAGTCTCCGTGCTCCTCCAGGAACTCGCTCCAAATCGGCTCTGTATTTTCTTTAATTTTCCTCCCACCTTTGGGAGTGCCCCACCACAGGGGCTCATACACATCACCGAAATATGCGTATTGCTATTTGGATTTGGCCTCCTAAACCCTCCACTTGAGAGCCCTTTGTTTGTGGAGTTTGGTTAACCACATCTCTTATTTATACAACCCTCCATGCCATAGGTGTGCACCATCTCTGCTCCATCTATTTGTTGGTACCTCATGGTTGGTCCCGCTACATCTTTATTCTTCCAATTGATTGCATCTTCGCCTGCTAGATTTTGCAACCATATTTGTAGTTCCGCACATAACTACAGTTGACATTTGAGTACCTACCGTTGACAACATGGTTTCCTTCTTCTTATCAGGATTTTTATCAGACATCCTATTAATTGCACTTTCTTTAGGTTTACCCATCAATCGGTATCCTTCATTACTCAAAATACTTTTCATAATCACCTACCATTTGCATGTAACTTGCATGACTCCACCTCGAAATGATACCTCACCACTTTTGAGTTCAAAAAACCTCTTAGATATTAAATTCTTCTTTAAGCCAGGAATACACCAAATTACTGTCAATGTGCGATGTGCCCCATCATACATCTCCAATGTAACTGTTCACATCTTATTAATTGAATACTCCTTGCAATCCATCAAGTGAATAATTCTATGTGCCAGGCGTAGAGATCCTTCGTCAAATATCTCCTTTGTTGGAAGCAACAATATGAATCTAATATCCATTCATGATAAGCACCTGATAGACTGATGACAAATGCATTTGAATCATCTTTTGCTACTGCCATTGAGCATGCACCCTTTATTTGCTTCAAACTCAGATAATCTTTTATCATATGACCTTCCACATCACATAGATAGCATACACATGTGCCCCTTGCTCGTCCTTCTTCTTCATATAACTCTTGCTTTTGCTTGTAGCATCTATTACAGCCAATGCTTGATTGCCCATGGATGAAGATTTCCAATGGCTTTTTCAAGGGCTCTGCCTCCAATAGATATGTTACTGTCTCATTGAAGTTGAGGGTGTTTTTTTTACAAGAATATTTATACTAATTGTTCCCATTATGGTGTTAGAGATGATGCCAATATAATGACTATCATTCTCCTCAATTTTCTTATCCACACTAATTAGCTATGTGATAAACTTGTTGAAGACATTGAGATGGTCAATGAAATCGTGTACCTTCCTCCATCGCAACCGATACAGTTGTCGCTTCAACGCTCACCGGTTTGCCATATACAATTTTTATAAGTCTTTCCATAATTTCTTTGGTGAGTTCTCCTTAATCATCAAATACTTTACCTCGTTGAAGGGATAGATGGGTTGTTCTGACAATCTTCCACTCCATCACCTTCCAATCTTCTTTAGATGTATTTTCCAGATGGTCACGTTCAATAGCAGCGATTAACTTTTGCTGAACAAGGGTATCCTTTACCACATATTGGCACACGCTGAAATTACTTCAACCGTCAAATTTCTCTACTCGATTCCACATCGTCCATATCAATCTTGATTTTTTTTTTTTTTGCCACCTAACATTTTACTGACCTTCTCACAAATCTAATTAATTCGGCTTTGGCTCTGATACCACTTGTTACACTATGATACCTTTTCTTATGCGCAACAGCCTCCAGATATGATCAGAGTTTTGTGAGATACGGTACAAGCGTGCACGGTCTCAAGAACAAAAAAAAGATGAATCTCGTAGAGAGAAACCAAAATAATGACGTTGAAGCAACCACAATGAGAGAGAAAAGATTTTGTGAAGTCGACCGCAATTCTTTAAGCACACACTTAAAAAGTATAAGGGATTGTTGCTCTCTTATAACCTTTTGAATCTTTTGGGACCCTCGCACCGTTACTTTATACAAAAACCTAACGCTAAATAATAGGGAAATTTTTTCTGATGGCATTGGAAAAAAATGTCCAATTTTGCTTCTGCCATTACTCTTTTCTTCATTTTATTTTTACCACTATTCTTTGCTCTTTTTTTTTCTTTCTTATTTTATCATTTTCGTCGGTTGATGTCAGGTTGGCTTTTATCACATTTTTGCCCTCTGCCCATAGCGTTATGCACTTCCCTGCCGCTTCCTTCCCCTTCCTCTCTCTCCTCCCCACCACATGCCTCCTCTGCTGCCCCCGCCCCCTCGACGTCGCGCTGCGGCTCCCTCGATCCCACTTTCTCCACATCAGCCCCTTCGCCGGCCAATCGAGCCCCTCCGCTGGCAAATCAAGCTCCTGTGTCGGCTCAACCTCTGCGCGGAGACGAGCACAACCTCTGTGGGGGCGTCTCCAAGCGGCCGTCGAGCTTCGCCTCCATGCTCCGCCTCTGAGACCTTCACCTCCGCTGCTCCCATCGAGGTCGCCTCCATGCTACTCCTAAGAGCAGGTTCAACAGGCTGAGCTAAAGAATGAATGGGACTCTACGCCTATTGAAGTTGTGGCTCGTGTCTCTGAGATCTCAAACGAGAATACTGAGGAGAAGCATGTTCAAGAAGCTGAGATGAATCAGGAATTGAGTTTGGTACCAATATATCTCCCAGGGAGCATGCTGATAAAGAATTTGAAGAGGAGAAAATTGTAGAGACTGGGCTAAAACAAGAATTGGACTATGTGGCAATTTATTATTGGGAACAAGTTCATGTGACTTCAGATGAGAACACTGAAGAGAAGCAGGTTGAACAAGCAACCAACAGAAGAGGATTTCAACCAAACAACACATGTGTGGTACTTGTACTCATCATCAGTTAATTCTACCCCGGCTGGCTCTGCTAACTAATCTTAATCCAATATAACTTACACACAGGAGCACCGTGCTGGACCGTAGGAGACCGACGCAAAGGCGGTGGCTCTGACGCTGCTGCTATGGGCGCTAGGCGACTTGGCGGGGTCGTCACCGTTGTTACCAGTGGACTCCTAGGCGATGGGGGTCGAGGCAGCTCGTCGCTGCAGGCGCACGACGTCGAGGATATCCGAAGGCGGCGCCTCGTCGGCGAAGCGGACTGAGCAGGATATCGCGGTGGAGGCCATGATTGGAAGCTAATTGGCTAGCTAGGTGCATAGAATGAATTGTTTGCGGCCCACTTGGTCGATGGAGGGGAGCGCTTCTGGGCCTTGCACTAGTCAACCTGACAGTCAATGGATGGAAATGCCAAAAAAAATTCAAAGACTAGTAGCAGAAATAAAACAAGAAAAAGAGTAATAACAGAATTGAAATTGTGCATTTTTTCAGTAGCACCAGCAAAAATTTTCCTAAAGAAACCCTATCATCTAACCTTCTTGTGTATCTCTTGCTTTGAATAAGTTGGTTTGTGGCTTCTTGTTTGCTTGGTTTTTCTATAACCATCCTTAAGTTTATATTACTCCCTAGTTCTTCTTTTAAATAAGTAGGAATATTAATCCTATGAGCACGCCTTTCTAAACAAAAAACTATATACGAGTCACTGTAATTAACAATCTGGGCCGGGGCAAAATGCAGAAAATATCATTGATGCAAAGGTATAAAATGGCTTGATGCCGATCAAGAAACACGAGATTATGGTACAATGATTGATACCTAGTACATATTAGCCGGCGAGCGAGCCATTGTGCATGCTCACGCAAAACTTTGAAAGGGCCTTCGCAGTCGCCCAAAGGCGACTACGGAGGCGACACCAAGGGCCCAGCCAAGGGAGCCCCCTCTTCAGCTTCCCCGTCACCGCCGCCGCTGGTGGCCTCCGGCTCATCGGCGGTGGCGGTGGGGCCTTCCACTTCATCTTTTTTCCTCTGGCGCTCCTCCTCCCAGCCTCTTCGTTGGCGACGAAGGAGGAGGAGGAGGCCGGTCGTCTTCATTACCGACCTCAGGACTGGCGAAGATGACGCGGCGGAGACATCGCGGTGGTGTGGGGATGCTTGGGCTCAGCGACGAGCGGCGGAGACTAGGGTGTTGAATTCCAGATATGGGTTTCTCCCCTTAAGATCTTCCGGTTTTGGGCGTGATGCGGTCGTGCAGTAAGTTCCCCTCCCTGATTTGGGCAAGATGAGTTGGGGCCGGTGTTGTCAACCTCCCTTGGACAGCGCTTTGTTTTCTCCCCGGCGACGGGAGTGGCAGTCGGGCGTTGGGCGACGTCGAGGCTCCTCTGTTTTGAGGGTGGTACATGGTGTCGATGACAAGGATCGTCGGCTCTGATGGCGAGTCGGTCGCAGCCTGCAGTGGGCCCTAAGGGTGGTGGCCGAGGTTGGTGCAACGGGAAGCTGCTGGTTGGTGCGTTTTCGGTGTTTTGGCGAGCTGACCAGGAGGAGCAGGAGGACGAGGGGGAGGTCGTCAAAGATGGAGGTCGAGTTACAGCGAGGGCCATGTTTCAGTGGAATCTGTGGAGCTCCAGAAGGCGTGCATGGCCTGGGGCAGGGTGACCAAGCTGGAGGAGGCGGAAAAGCTCTCCAAGGGTCTCCGCGGTAGTGACAACGTGTCGCAGCAGGGTTAGTTCCTAGCTGTGGCGCTTGGCGCCGGCAGCGCTCAGTGTGGTGTTCGTGGTTGTGCTGCGCTCATGGACGACGCAGCATTGTGTACATGCTGTAAGTCGTGCTAGTGGGTGAGCTCGGTGGCGTTGGCCAAGGGTTGTGTTTGTTAGTGGGTTGAGTTGCTATAATCTTTGTATTTTCCTTTTCGGAGGTTTTCTTTCTTCTGAATGAATGATAGAGCTCCTGTCCTAAGTTTCGGGAAAAAAAATTTGTGCATGCTCGCCCACATCTTGGCCGTCACACTCTGGTAGTGCCCTACGTCGCGGTTTTTTCACCATTTTGTTCGTTTATTTTCGTTGATGACACTGTATGACTAACTGGAAAATTCTTAGCATGGATGATGCTTTTACATGAGAAAATTGCACAACATGTCCCGTGTCTAAACTTGGACGCCATATCTTACTTTTTGGCGGGCCATGAATTGAACAATGTGTCACTAATAGAATCTTTAATAGTTACTACCCGAGTCCTCTCTTCTCAGCCATATCATCTAAAATCTTCAATAAAGGAGAGTGAGAGAAGATGAAAAGAGATAATATGTTGTCTCTTGTGCAACACAACATGTGCATGCAAAGTCATAAAACATCGCATAAGAGAGAGTTGTGAATGGACCAGAGAAAATAAGTTAGGGTAAAAATAATAATAATAATAATAATAATAGTTAGGAGATTATTTTAAAGACAAATTGTTGCAGATATTGTCTATAGTATTATCTGTAGATAAAGCCAAGTCTTATCCTAAGAGACCTCCTATTGTAGATGCCCTTGAGCGTCCGGTACATCGTCACCTAGTTGAACTGCTCCTTAGCGATGCCGACGACGGCGTCGAGGAGGAGGAGGCTGCGCGGCGACATGAGGTCCATCCACACGGCCACGTTAGTGGGTTTGAGGTGGCCGTATAACAGCTTGCGCCACCGCCACTCCTCTACCCCCGACTCCCCCCCTGCAGCCTCGCGCGCACTGTGTGCGACGACAACTGTGTCGGCATGTTCCTGACTCCTTTGCCACTGTCACCAATGCCAACACCAACGCCGCGGCGCCTGACGTCGGCAATGACCCTGCCCCCACGGTGGCCACCAGTGTACTGATAGTCTACTGTGACCACTATACTAACACACAAAATCATCGCTTATATAGTCTAGGTACATCGTTTTTTTTGCAAATCTAATTTCCGCACATGCATTTGCAAATTTAGCCCCTTCCCTACCGTAAAAGATGCGGCAAGCGACACATGTTGCCACAACGCCTACCGTGCCTTCGACGGTGGAGAAGAGGGCTAAATTTGCAAGTACGTTTATAAAAAAATGATGTATATACAACTGTATAAGCGATAATTTTCTAACTCACTGACACACACAACGGAAAAGCACTGTGGACATGGGTAGAACTCAAAGAATCCAAAGCTTTTATCACCTGTGACTATAGGAAAAATACAGCGTCTAAGTATTAAGAAATTTAATTGGTTGAAATAATCCATGATATGCACAAGAAGAAATTGAATAGAGTAATTTTTAAAATAAATTTCGAAAAAGCCTACGATAAAGTTAATTGGTCCTTTCTCCAAAAAGCTCTTAGAATGAAAGGTTTCTCGTCGAGATGGTGTAACTGGATTGATAACTTTGTATCTGGTGGGAGTGTCGGCATTAAGGTTAATGATGACATTGGTCCATACTTTCAAACCAGAAAGGAACTCCGACAGGGCGACCCTTTATCCCCTATTTTATTAAATATTGTTGTCGATATACTTGCTATTATTTTAGAACGTGCCAAAGTGGATGGACAAATAAAAGGTTTATTGCCCCCATTTGGTTTATAATGGGTTGTCTATCCTGCAGTATGCCGATGACACCATTATTTTTATGGATCATGGCATTCAACAAGCAAAAACTATGAAGCTTTTGCTCAGTGTTTTTGAACAATTATCCGGCCTAAAAATAAATTTTCATAAAAGTGAAATTTTTTGCTTTGGTGCTGCTAAGGAATTCGAACTCCGGTACACTCAACTTTTTGGTTGTGAGTTAGGTAGTTTACCCTTTAAATATCTTGACATACCAATTCATTACCGCAAATTACGAAATAGTGAATGGAAGAGGGTAGAAGAATGTTTTGAAAAGAGGTTGAGTCGTTGGAAGGGAAAACATCTGTCAGTTAGAGGCATATTAGTTCTTATAAATTTTGTGCTTAATAATTTACCCACATTTATGCTATCTTTTTTCAGTATACCATATGGGATTCTTAAAAGATTATATTATTTCAGATCTAGATTTTTTTTTGGGTAGATTGGTAATCATAAGAAAAAATATAGACTTGCTAAGGGGAATATTTTATGCCAATCTAAAGATCAGGGTGGTTTGGGTATTCAAGACCTTAATGTAAAAAATATATGTTTACTTTGTAAATAGCTCTTTAAGATTTTAAATGAGGAGGGTGTTTGGCAAAGTATCCTATTTAAGAAGTATTTGGAAAGTAAAACCCTTACTTAAATAGAAAAGAAGCCAGAAGACTCGCAATTTTGGTCGGGTCTAATGAAGGTAAAACATCACTTTTTTAGATTTGGATCTTTTCAACTTCATGATGGATCCCAAATACGGTTTTGGTAGGATACCTGGGTTGGCAACAACCCACTTAGTACTCAATACCGTCGATTATTTAATATTGTTCAGAAAAAACATAACACGGTGACTGAAGTAATGAGTTCTGGATCTCTTAATATGTCTTTTCGTCGGGCCCTTATGGAACCTAATTTACAAGCCATGCATGAACTTATTACAAAGATTATCGGTATACAGTTATCATCTAAAAGGGATACTTTTTGATGGAATCTCCATCAAAATGGACAATTCTCTGTTCACTCGATGTATGCAGTTTTATTGCATCAAAATATCCCAATTACAAATAGACAACTATCGCGAATTAAAGTTCTTTAAAAATACAAATCTTTCTATGGTACTTACGTCGATGAGTGATCTTAACGAACGATAATCTAAGTAAAAGAAATTGGACTGATGGCAAACAACGTTGTCTTTGTAATAATGACGAAAGTATTCAACATCTCTCTTTTTTATTGTCTGTTTGTTCGCTTCACATGGCATATTGTACAAGTGGCTTCTTATATGAATCCTCATAATATCATAACCCATATGTTTGGTACTTGGCTAGTGGGATTGAGAAAGGAGATAAATGCTCAATGTTTAATTGGGGCTGTCATTTTACGTTGGTCTGTTTGGTTATGTCGAAATGATGATGTCTTTGATAAAAAAAAAAAACTGTCTAATCTGTCGCAGGTTATTTATATTTGCTTATGTTATTAGCCTTTCGATCAAGTGGGAGAATGTTAGTGGTGATCTCAGGAAAAGCTAACGAATTCCAAAATTTTCGGATCAAAACTACCACAACGCTCTGATCGGGAGCTCCCAACGTATATTTGGTTTAGGTCCCGATAGCCAGCGCCATATATTGAAAAGAAGGCAAAGACCAGAACTCAAGGCATTGAGAATAGTCACGAGTTCATCTTCTACCTAACACGCTCAATCCAATCTAAGAGTTGGCGCTAAGCTACCGAAGACCTCTACTGCGCCGAGTGGATCTCGGCACCTCCCTTTTTCTTCATTGCGCAGGGTCATCAACCAAAGGAGCCGACGCATTAAGAACATCACCAACTGACGAAACCCTAATGACTTTCTCCTCCAATCTAGGTCAGTTTATTCTAAGATTTTATATTCCGCATCATTTCTGTGATCATGACTTAGGATAGATTAAGATCAATACTTAGTCCTTAGATAATTACTAACATTTGATATCAGAGCCATCCTAGCCTAAGCATGTTCCTCTTAGCCCAGTTTGGATCAAGATTGCGTCGGTTTAGCTCTTGATCTGTTCGGATTAGCTCTATTTTGGCTTAGATTAATCTTGATTTAGTTCGAATTAGGGTTAATTAACTTCGGATTAGTCATGATTTAGTGTTCTTTTGGGTCGATTCAACATTTAGAAGGAGGGGAGTAGATCGAATTGAACCCTAATCAAGAATCCCGAAGCCCTAATCCCTTATCCCCAATTCGGATTTGAACCCTAAATTCCCAAAATTTGCCCCAAACCCAAATCAGTCAAGAAAATCAAAAGGGCTTTAGGGCTTTGGGCTTATCTCTCTGTTTGCCGCCGTTTTCGGTCGCGTCGTGTGCACCGCCGTCTTCTCGATCGTGCGCGCGCACCGCTGGTCGCTTCGGCTTCTCGCGCTGTCGCAGCTTAGTCCCGCCGCCTCATGTGCGTCGTCGCCGTACCGTTCGCCCACGCACGCCGTCGCACCGCCCTCTGCGCGCGCATGCTGCCGCCGGGAACTCGAGCCTCAGCCGTCGCTCTTTCTCTCATGTGCGGAGAGATCGGGAGAAATGGTTTAGGGTTAGGTTTTTTCCGTCAATCGCTTTCGTTAGGATCTAGAGCGATCAGAGCCGTCCGATCCAATCAACGACCGAGATCTTCCTCGCGCGGGGGCAACGTTTCTGATGGGCCTGCCTGCGCGTTTTTGGGCCAGGTACACTCGGCTGAGCTGGCGTTTGCTTCTGGGCCGCGTGGGCTAGATTAAGATCAATACTTAGTTCTTAGATAATTACTAACAAAATCAAATGAGTTTGCGAGTACTCGTTTAACTCACATATTTAGAGTTTTTTTTCCACACGTGTACTCGCCTGCTCCCGGGAGAGTGAACGGAGCAGTAGCAAGCAGCTGTAGCGAACGACGGCGTTTACATCTCTTCCTCGTCTCCGGTGGAAGCATCGGCGTCAGGAGAGGGACGCTTCTTGCAGATTCTTGGGCCAGGTGAACAATAGCGACCAAATGCGACTCAATCTCATCTTATGACCACAGTACAAATATGATACCACAAGAACAATAATGGCATTTGCTCGGCAACGCAATTTGCAGACACCTAATTGGACGGCATATATTTTATGGAGATTTTTAATCATCTTAGAGGTACAAAGCTATCTATTGAACTAGCACCAAAAATACTAAAAGTTTGAGTTTTTTTAACATTCTTAGAAAGTACCTCTTAGTATCAGCTCAATGTAAATTTTGGTAGCTTTGAAGGATGGTAAAAAAATTTAAAGTTTAAAAGTTATAGATATTAAAAAATACTAAAAGTTTAAGAGTAATTTGATTATATTTTATGGGACATTCAGAGGATAATAAAAACTCTCGTACCTTATGACCACACAGCATATGCCTGTAAGGTGGGATGGATATCAATATTTAACCACCTCACGAAATTTCAGCACCATCATCACACAAGTATACTCCGATAAACAAAGTTTGAAGCTTTCCTGTCCTTGTGCTCACGTGTCTATCAGTCAATTTTGCGAAAAAGTCTCTCTGTTTCTCCGAATTACGTATAGGTCTCTACGAATTTACGAATAGATCCTTTCTAATTTTTTGTGAGGAGAAGAAGAATTTTCTCGGTTTGCGCTTAGGTCCCCAGTTCGTTACTTTATGGAAAGAGGCACCTGTTAAATACGAATCGCGAGCGAGCTCTTTTCTAATTTTTCGGGATAGCGATCAAGTCCAAAAATATAACGAATAGATCCCCGCTCCTTACGTTCAGGTCCTTTCTCCGTTTTCCCAAAAAATAATATTTTCGTGAACGGAAATAGATGTGCATCTCTATCTGTATGCTTTTTCCCCCAACACAGCCTCTAATATTTTTCCGTTTCCAGTTCGCGCGTGGCTTGCGCCGCGCTTGCTCTTCTAGTTACTTACATCATTACATGCATCCAGTGCATCAAGAGCATCTATGAGAACTACTAGGTCAATAAGTACAATTTAAGTTTTTTTTGGGATAAAAAATGGACTGTACATATATTTTTGCTGACGAAAATATTTTTTCTGGGAAAAACGAAAAAAAGACCTGGACGAAGGAACAGAGACCCGTTTGTAAATTTTTTTGAACCTGACCGCTATCCCGAAAAATTAGAAAATGACTCGTTCGTGATTTGTATTTAACAGGAGGTTTTTCCGTAAAGTAGCGAACGAAGGACCTAAACGCAATCCGCAATCGATTTTCTTGCCCTCACAAAAAATTGCAAAGGATCTATTCGTAACCTATCCATGATTTAAAAAATAGATAGGCTTTTTCGTAAAATCACCGGAATGACACCTGGGCACCACTGAGGCCTTGAAACCTCCGGGTAATTGGTCTTGGTCATGGCAGAAACAGATTGTAATTGTACAGTCCTAACACAGTGTCTCTGAAACTTTTGGTCTCTGTCCTTCCTTAGTTTCGCATGCAGCATTTTCAGCTGCCGGTGACCAGGTTGAAGTAGACCGTGTAGAACTCGTCTTGGAGGTTCTGCAGTGGCTCCAGGAGGAAGTTCCGCTCCGTGCCCCTCGCCGCGAAGCTCAGCGGGTGGTACCGCCTCAGCGGCGCGGCCTGCGTGAAGCTCGCCGCCTGGCGGAGCGCCGTGTCGTCATTGTCCGTCCGGCAGCCGACCTGGACCTTTGCGCCGGTGGCCGTCAAGAAGCAGCCCGGCCGGGTCCTGAGCTCCAGGGACACGGAGCCGGGGAGGCCGTCCAACCCCGCGACGGCGTTGAAGAGCGTGTCCGGCCCCGGCCGGCTGACGTTGAGGCCGTTGGTGACCGCCATGCCCGGCCTGTCGAACGGCTCGATCGTCACGTCGAGCCCTTGGAGCCTCCCACCGGCGGTTGGGTTGGCGGGGTAGGCCCGGAACGTGGCGTGCACGCACGCGTCGCTCCCGGCGGCGGGCACCTCCTGCATTGTCAGCGCGCCGTCAGTGATCGACACCGACAGTACGATGGCCTGCCCGCCGGAGTGCTGCTGCGTCAGGCTGACGAGCTGCGAGTCGAGCGACTGCGAGACGGGGGCGACCCAGTCAGCGACGGAGGCCGCGTTGGTGGCGTTCACTTCCCAGACGCCAGGGGTCAGGCCGTCGTTGGAGTGGTTGCTGGTTGTCACGAACTGGTTGCCGTGCGTCAGGCCGGCGAGGAGGTGCGGCCCGAATAGTACCGCTTGGATGGTCGCATACTCCGGCCGGTCATCTGAAAAATGGCATTACCATTTTTGTATCTCAGTTCAGACACTTTCACGTTGCATCGAAAAATTAAAGATACCAGTTTTCGTCCCAGATTTCATACCTTTTATTGTCTCAGTTCTTAGGGCAATGGGAAATTGGAGCAACAAGGTATCATCACCCCAAAGTTTGGTCACCGAGAGGAAATCGCCTGCAAGGAGAACAAGAAGCATAAGTCAGGGATGACTCTCATAGTCTCATAACAACATATCATCAGTGAAGTTACCTGCGGATGTCAGGTTGAGCTTTTGGCCATTCAGAGTAGCTGACGCGCCATCTGTGGATGTCCATGACGGGATCCTCACGCTCATCTTTGCTGGTTGGGCATCTCCCTGCATGTACGAGAAAGCAAAAGAAGGAAGAACATTCTGATTCTTGAACCCAACATTGGGGCACCATGGCTGAAGGTGTTATTCAGAAGTAACCTTTGCAGAAATGGAGAGTGAAACTTCGAAGTGAGAATCCGTCGAGAACAACCGTTTGGCCTGCTGCTTGATGGTAAGGCCTGCCGCCTTCCAATCGAAAGTGCTAGGTATGTACTGGATGATGTAGAGCCCTGGCATTTCTCCTTCCTCCAAGAAGTATATGGAATCCCCTAACTTTGAGAATGATTCTATCCCTGTCATCGTAAACAGGAAGATTTCAGACAGGCAGTCGTACACAAAAGCAAGGTCACTTTCAGAAGCATTCAGGAACGAGAAGTGCTTCTATGCTTTCCCTCTCAATACAAGTTATACATATCTCAAATTTACCTTTCATTCATAATTTAATATTTATGTAACTTTAAAAAAGAAAAGCATAGAAGCACCTCTCGGGATTAATTTACCTGTCCCATAGCAGCACCAGAATGTGTTATCTGGACCTCCCCATCCGCCTGGGCTGTTGGGGGGAAGGCCGGAGGGGGGCATGCCGCTGACGCTCTTCGATCGCCCGGGGCCCATGGGAAGGAAGTAGATCATGACGCCAGGCTGCCTTCCCCTCTGGTTGCCCATGATCCCATTGATGAGTAACCTCTCGTAGTGGTCGGCATACTTGACTTCCTTAGTCCACCTGAACAGGTTTCGCGAGACCTGCATCCAGCAGAGCAAGTTTCAGGATTGCTCTCTCTGTGTGACTTGCGATCAAAGTCGAGGAATCGGTTTCACCTTGAGAAGGTTGTAGGTGGCGCATGTCTCCTCGTTCGAGCTGATTTTGATCTCATCCACTAGTCGCTTTGGGTCATGCCTGGCATGTGCAGAGAACTTGAGCGGGGAGAATGCCATGAAGCCCCTAAGAAAGGAATATGGTTATGGCTAAGCATTACGGCTCACCAGTGTTCCATGGTAGATGTGCCTCCTGTTGCGAATGTATGAGAGGAGTCTACAACGTCAAAGAAGAATGTTGCAATGTCCTGTGCCACGGGTTAGTTTTGTATTCAGTTCACTCAAGTTTAAATGATGGAGAGAAGTACTGTCGTTTTTTCTTTGCGGCACTGTCCATCAAGATGTGTGTGTGTAGACGGTTGGAGGGTAGAGAAATTTTATAGTACATTATACCGGTAGTATATAATGTGTAGTAGAAATCATATTTAATCGTTAATTTGTTAAGAGTATTTCTACTACTCTACTACCATATGAAGTATAAGTAAACTCTAGTTAATCTGATCCACTGGATTGAAAAGAATGAACGATTTATATTCAATTTAGTGGTTGTTTACCTTGTAAAGATGGTCACCAACGACTTCATATCTCTTTTGTGCACCGATAAGGACAGGAACATGCGTATTAACATGCAAGCCCGATATGTCATCATCCTGAAAAGCAAAGATCGTTATCACTTAAGCGTTGCTACAAACAACAAATGAAACACTGACATGAAGGCCGAGTGGTCCGAGGAAGCATGGTTTATCGAAAAGATGAGCCATCGTCAGATGCTTCTGGTCTTTCTGCACCGAGGATACAAACAACTCTGTAAGAACAAGATATACCACAGTCGCGCATAGATGGACACAATCAGGTTGCTTAGCTGCAGCGACGCTAAGATTACCGTTATCGTATAAAGCTGATACATGACATCGTTGAGTCCACCAGTCTCCTCGTTCATCGCTTCCCAGTGCCTCTGAATACTGTACTCCTGTATCAATTTCTTCACACGGTCGCTGAAGTAATCAGTCATCCACACCACCATCTCAAGACCTTTCGGGTTCCCAGACAACGTGTACTGATCAAGGAGTCCTTGCATAATCTGTCAAAAAAAAAGGAAAGAAAAGCAAAGCGTCACATCTCGCCACACCAGGGTTCGCAAAACCGTCGAAAACCGCTCGAAAATCGTGGTTTTCGACCGTATCGAGTCGGTTCGAAATCCTAAACCGGTCGATAAACCGGTTTAATTAAAAAAATCAAAATTCAAAAAAATTGAAATAATTTATGCAATGAAAACCGAGCGATTTTTCGAGAAAACCGACGAAAACCGCTCAAAAAACCAATCGCCCAAAAGGTTCAAGACACCGACTGATTTTTTGAGAAAACCGACCGGTTTTTCGAGAAAACCGACCGGTTTTTCGAGAAAATCGACCGGTTTTCGTTTTTTAAAATTTTGTTTTGAATTTTTTTGTTCAAACGCTCGGTTTCGAAACTATTCGGTTTTTGACGATTTTCGCGTTAAACCGGTACCGCCGGGATCTCGATTTTCGCGATAAAACTGTTTGGTGAACCTGCATCTCGCAATTAACAACGTCAGATGGTACACGATCTGACGGCAACAGATGGAATCAAATCGCATACCAGATATATCGGATCTTGGATGGAACAAAGAAAGAAACTAAATTGGCACACATACATACCTTGTGAATGGTATAATACGGCGACCAGGCCTCGAACAGCTGCTCATACATGTCGAACACTGTCTCGGGGTAAGCTGAGAGGTACCCCGTGCCGATTTGCTTCTGGCAGCTGTGGAGGATGTCCACCACCCTTGTCATCTTCTCCCTCAGGGTGTCGTTGCGCGTGCTTGCCCACATGTGCGCGCTCGCGCTCAAGTAGTGCCCTGCGAACAGAAACGCAGATTTCTTGCTCAGATGGAGGAGATCGAAGTGACCACACGAAAAGGATGACGAATTCTGATCACCAGATGAGATGAGATGACCAGCTAGAAGTGACAGGTGGTAGTATCTGTAGCCTGAACCGACCTACGAAATGGCCGCGGAGTTGTCCGTCCGGCGACTCCCACCCGCCGTAGGGCTCGCCGACGGTTGGCAGGCCGGCCTGCTGCCGGAAGGTCCAGGCGAGGCGGTCGGGGTCGAGGCAGAGCAGGTACTCGAGGTTGGTCTGCTGGCCGTGCCAGTACATGGAGCCGGGGTCGAGACGGACGTCGTGCAGGGAGGCCTGGGACAGGAAGTCGGCCTGGCCCTCGTCGCCGTCGCCGCGCGTCAGGCTCCGGTAGAGCGCCAGCCAGTCGAACTCCGCCCTGGCGCCGAGCTTGCGCGGCAGGAGGGTCATCCACGTCGCCTCCTCCGTCGGGTTCAGGTGGGGCAGCCCGTCCGCGTGCCTGCCCTGGGTGTCGTTGAACAGCCGGTCCGTGCACAGGTGCAGCGCGACGGCACCCTCCAAGAACACCACGCACATCAGCAGCAGCAGTGGCAGAGGCAATGCCTGAGCCATGCTTCGCGCCATTAGTCAATCCTACAAATCTATAAGTGGCTGCAGTGCTGCGTCACGAGGCTATATATGCATCACGAGGAGCGAAGATCTGTAAGCAGGGGCGCGTGGAGCTAAAGCGGGCACGGGGTTGGAACTCGAGTATTCCGGTGTTAGGGTTAGAGCCGATACCACTTGATAGGGTTAAAAATATGGTAAAAACAGAAGATAAAATTTAATATAAAAAATCTTACGAAGAAGAAAAACCACGTAAGATAATTCACTAAAATCGTTTGAATTTATATGTATGGATGGCAATATATATATATATATATTTTACAATTACAACTACATGAGGCACTATGGTGCCTGAGGATCATAATCCAAAATAGGTATCTTTCCTATTTATTTGCATTCATTTTTTTAAAAATTTTTAGGATATTGAGTTTAACCGGTTTACTAATTAGTTTAAACAAGTTTGAACTAAAATTTGAACCAGAGTTTCTTTTTTAATTCGAGTATATTTTTTCGTTTCAATCTTCGAATTCGAGTATATTTTTTCAAAGGTATGTGTTTTATTTGAGTTGTTATATATGGGTATATACCCTAAAACTAAAACCCTAAAACTAAAAGTTTCAAAAAAAATATACCCGAATTTGACTTGAATTTGTGCATTTAAAATCATGATGCCCGGGCACCATAGTGTCCCATTATGACGTCCTATATAGTACAATTACCTGAGGCACTATATAGGAAAAATGGTTCTATACCCTTAGGAGTATATACTCCCTACTAACATGTATATTAACTGATGTTACGTAAGTGAAAGCATATTCCATAAGTGGAAGTTGATTGATTCCTTCTGATTAGAAAGTTGTTTTTAACCAAATAAAGGTAGGGAGTGCATACACCTGGGAGTACAAAACGAGTTCCACACACACACACACACACACACGATATTCTTTAGCTACGTATAGAATAGTATATTCTACGTGCCAGCCAGTTTACGTAGTCTGATCGAGCCATGTATTAGGGCTAACAAACTAATAAATGTGTTTCTTGTTTATGCATGAATCTTTTTTTTCTCTGTTTTAGATATAACTTTGTATTGGCAACTCCAATTCATAAATGGTTTTCACCAATAGGTTACTGACGATGAGAGGAACAGAATGGCATACGTCTCGCTAATAAACAGTAATTTTGCTAGCTTTTAACATATTTTACTGCATCTATATATAGATTTTACTACATATATATATTTTACTATCATACAATAGTAAATTGGTTGGACACGTTACTGATTCGGTAGTAAATTAATTCGTTGTTCTATAGTAAAATGTAGTAAATAAGATGGTAAACATTAGTGTATTAAACAGTAAATGAGAACTTCGTAATAAACTACCGGATTCCATTGGTGTATTAAACAGTAAATGAGAACTTCGTAATAAACTATCGGATTGCAGTTCTCAGTACGGTGGAAAACCAACTAGCAAATGTATTTTCTTGCTTGTACATGAATATTTTTTTCTTCGTTTTAGCCATAACTTTTTATTGGCAGCTTTGATTCTCAAATGTTTTCACTAGTAGGTTACTGACGATTAGAGGAACAGAATGATATAAGTCTCGCTAATAAACAATAATTTTGCTAGCTGGTACAAATTTTACTACATCTATATATAGATTTTACTTCATTTATATATAGATTTTACTATCATACAATAATGATTTATGCGACGTTAATTAGCAAGATTTATATCATATTGTTCGTCTCGTCGTCAGTAATCTAATGAACAAATTCGTTTGTGAATCGAAGCTGCCAATAAAAAATTATATCTAAAACAAGGAAAAAAGATTCATATACAGATTAGGAAATGCATTTACTAGTGGTTGGTCGCGTAACTGATTACTGACGACTAGTAAATGCATTTAGTTAACACACGGGCGTGCGCGGGATGGTTTGCATAGTTTTCTCCGGCCGAAGCGCAGAATAGCTATTCTATGCTTGTGAGTAGAATAGCGCTATCGTGTGTGTACTGCCTCCATGTTCCTCCTATCTCCAGGTAAATAGGTCAACATCGAATACATTTTAAAACTCTTCCCTTTTCGATGAGATGTATCATTTCGGAAGATTATTGTAATAAAGCAAGTGATTACCTTAAGCATGTCGTTGGTGATACACCGCATTTATGAGTGTTTTCTGCCAACCGAAATTAGCAAAGCTCCAAAACAGCCTAGAATCTAGATAGCCGTGGAGTCTGCAAGCATAACAACATGTGACATTATTAGTAGAAATATAGTATTCGGTAATCTACCTACAAGATAATAACTTCCAATACAAATTTTTAAAAAATCACAGTATGTCCTGTGAACATATATGAGTTTGTTAGAGTTCAGTTGATTGAAAAAAACAGATTTCAGCAGCGACAAGATTATATGGAGTGCTCGTAAGATCGTATGGCGGTTCTTTGCAGCAAATATTTTCTGACCTTGTGTAGTGATCTGAACTCAGAAAGAGCAGAACACAAGATATTTTTTATTCACTCCTCTCAATCAGTTAAATAGTCACTCCATTCCTTATCCTGATATCCGCAGTACTGGCATACAAACAGCTCTTCCTATTAGAAAAGCAGCATGAACAATATAGCATCATATCTTTCACCAGTAATCTCCACAGGTGCAAGCTCCTTCTGCAAGTACATGAAACCGATTTTTGTCCCTGAGGGATATCTCCCTACTGTAAACTTTCGAAACAAATTTGGCAAAATTGTGACAGTCAGCACAAATGCGAAGATTCTTCATAACCCGGATAGTCAAGCCTGGGGGAGTGTTCATCAATCCAAAAGTTATCGCTAGCTTCTCACTGTGGCCAAGAAGCATGCGTTCTTTCTGCTCATCATCAACATCATGCAGTGCACAGCTCAGGTCGGGAACAAAGCCAGCTGCTTTAATATTGACATATACCTCTTTTATCTTAGCATCTATATCTTTCTTACTGGGATGGAATCGCTCATTTGAATGGAAAGTGTGGATAACCTTGTCAAGAATTATCCAGCTCTGCCCTGGTTCCTTGGATACTGTCATCTCCAACATTAACTTCCTCACTCTGAAAACATCTTTCCACATCCCAGCAGCAGCATAAATGTTGGAAAGGATCACATAATTGCCAGCATTTCCTGGCTCCATGTCAAGAAGCTTCTGAGCAACAAGCTCACCAACATGAACATTAACATGAACTCTGCAAGCACCAAGCAATGAACCCCAAATTGCTGGAGTTGGCTCAAATGGCATATCTTGTATCAAATTTAAAGCCTTCTGCAATCGTCCAGAACGTCCAAGGAGATCGATAACACACCCGTAATGTCCAATGTTGAGAGCTGCACTTTGTTCTTTGACTACAAGATCGAACATATCAAGGCCCTCATCAATCAGCCCACCATGACTACAACCTGACAAAACAGCCAACAGAGTAACACTGTCAGGCTTCACCCTTTCACACATAGATCTAAAGAGACGAAGAACTTCGTGCCCTAAGCCATGCCTTCCATATCCCATAAGCATCGCATTCCAACTGATGACTGATCTCTCAGGCATGTTGTCAAATACCCTTCTTGAGTATAACAGCTTGCCACATTTGGAGTACATATCAATCAAAGAATTCTGCAGAACAATGAAAAGTGGCAACTCTTTACGAAGTATTATGCCATGAACTTGCTTGCCATAATCCAGGGAGGCCAGCCCAGACAATGCTGTGAGGAGGGCCGTGAAAGTGACATAATTGCATTGCATCCCCTCACTGTACAACTGCCTGAACAAGTCCAAGGCTTCCTCGTCAAGGCCCAGCTGGGCATAGCCAGATATAATGGCGGTACAAGAAACAACATCCCTTTCTGGAAGCATATCAAACACCCTCCGAGCTTCTTGGATATTCTCTGTCTTGGCGTACATGTCAAGAAGGGAGCTCCCAACAAACATGTGCAACTCAAAGTTTGTCTTGACAACAAGAGAATGAACTTGTTTGACCTGGCATATGCTTTGAGGGCCAGAAGAGGATGTAAGAACAGTTGCCAAAGTGAATTCATTAGGCTTGCATCCTGCCAGTTAGAAGTAAAATGAATTACACATTTGACATAAATAGTATTGCATGTAGTTTGATCCTTGAAGGAAATCAAACACACATCCAGTTGGTCCAGGATATTCATGTGATCACCTCACCCCTACAGGAGGAGGGTGCCTGCAATGCTAGAACAATCAACAAATTTCCAAACTTGAATTAACAGGTGCCATTTTGAATAGGAAAGATGAGGAGAGTGGGAGAAATAACAGATTGTCAGGTAGAATTGTGGTGGCAAAGTCCTACAATTTTGTTGGAGGATAACAGTGCAGAATACATCTCAATGAAGATAATGACGATGATCTAGGAGGTGGTCCAGTCATACAAAGGACCATGAATGAGTTGTGTGCTAATACTAGTATCATCTATATTTAAAGATATTGGGGCTACATTTGTACCCCATGGATGATAAGTGAGATATGCTTATCATATATGGGCAATTTGTTACTCAGTTACTCAAATGACACAGTTCAACAAGTAAGTCTAAGAGCAAATGATTGAGATGGTTTACCAGCTCTTAGCATCCGGATGAACAGCTCCAAGGCCTCGGCGTGCCGGCCGCTCTGAGAATATCCCGAGATCATGGCCGTCCACGACACCACATTCCGCTCCGGCATCCCGTCGAGCACGTTGTGCGCGTCCTCCAGCGCGCCGCACCGCACGTACATGATGACCAGCCGCGTCGCCAGGTACACCGGGGGGCGGTACCTGGCCTTGACCATGTGCCCGTGCACCTGCCGCCCTTCCCGGAGAGCCCGCCTCTCGACGCACGCCGTGATGGCGGCGTCGTAGTCGTGGAACCTCGCCCACGTCCCCGGGACCGCCATCCCCGACGCAGCGAGCCGCGGCGGGGCGCCGATGCCGCGCAGCACGAGGCAGGCCACAGACACAAGCCGGAACCCGCGCGCGACGAGCATGGTCACGCCTCCAGGAGCACCGGGCTCGCTCGGGCATTTCCCCGAGCACCTCGCGCGTGTTGCTGCTCTGCCCCTGCTCGTGGACCACTATTAAGCCTAAGAGGGCACTCTCCAGTCTCCACCGTCCGATCCATTATGAACGTATAAGATTCGGTCAAAGGACTTCTGGCGAAAACCTACAAAGGATAGGGGCATATATGCAATATTAACTAAATGCAGGGGCTTTCATGCGAATTACCCCCTCCAGCTGAAAAGTTTCGCAGCGAGGGAAACATTTGAAAGCCTCTTCACATTTCGGACCGAAGCGAGCGCGAGCGGCGGCCAGCGAGGAAGGTGACTGCTAGGGTTTCCCCCGCCGCCGAATCGAATCTTTGAGGTGAGCTCCATCTCCTAATCCCCCTGTAGATCCCACATTTCTCTAGCTTCCGCGGAAATACCCGGCGAGATTGGGCGATTTCTAGGGTTAGGTCTCGAAAACCCTCGCTGGATACTGCAATTTGGTGAATTTTACATTCCGAGTTTCTGAATCGGTTCGATTCTGCAGAGATGGAGGGGAATGTGTTGGGCGTCTCGAGCGCCGATTGCGGCGGCGACACGGCGGATGATCTCAAGTACATCTCCGGGATGAGCACCATTCTTGTGGCCACCATCCAGGAGGTGAAGGACCGGGTCTCGCAGATGGAGTTCATCTTCTGCAGCAAGCTGTTCCCGCACCTCCAGGCCAAGTCGAAGCTCCTCCAGGTGCGGCTGTCGGATGCCGCGAAGGCGGCTGAGAATGAGTGGAGGAAGAGGGAGGCCGGCTTGGTGAGCCAGCTGGATGAGCTGAGCAGCGGAAAGCGGCGTGCGGAGGAGAGGCTGCTGCAGTTGGGCAGCTCTCTTGAGGAGATGAAGGGGAAGCTTGCGGGTGCCGAGCAGTTGGTTGCGAGGCATGAGGTTGAGAAGAAGCAGCTTCTCGGGAGGTTGGAGGAGGAAATGAGGGCAAATGAGGTGATTCGTCGGCTGGAGAGGGAGATTGGAGAGAAGGCTGCTGATGTGTCCAGGGAGAAAGAGGCGCATCAGTGGCTCCTGCAGCAGATGGAGTTGAAGGATAAAGATCTGCTTCTGGAGCAGAATAAGCGGAAGGACTTGATTGAGGATTACAGTCAACTGAAGACAAACTACAAGCATTTGAAGTCCCAGTACACCTTTCTTATTGGGAAGATTGACCAGAACGAAGTCTCAAAGTGTCCTTCAGGCACCCTGGAGGATCGAAAGACCTCTGAAAGTCCTCCAAGCAAAAGAAAGATCAAAGGTATCGCCCTCTGATTCCCTCAACCCATTAGAGCTAATAAGTTTTGTTAATCATCACCTTTTTTTAGTTACTGCTACCAGGAAGATTCGTTTGAGGATTTGCATTTTCCCCATGCAAATATGATCTATAATGCATGATACCCTGATCAATGCCCTCAGATGAAAGTCATAGTGGGCAATTGGGCATCATTGTTGATTTGCTATCATTGTCCTACCAACGTTATCACCTAAACTCTAGAGCTTGTGTCCTAAATATGTAGGAAGTTACTGATTCGACATATGTCTTTAGCCCTTTACATTCCCTTTTACTTGCTTGATTTTCAGATTTGGAGGACACAATAAAGGAGAGCATTCAGGTAGTTTCTGTGACCGGAGACCAGAAGAATGGACCAACTTCATGTGCGAAGGCCCAAAGTACTCAACAAGCTAGCTCAGTCAGGAGTCCATTCAATAACTCACGCCTTTCTCCACCATCTTGTCCAACCAACCCCTCGCCAAAGAATTCTCCTAGCAATTCAAAGACAGAGGCATCTCGTGTCAACCGCCCAAGTCTACAATGGAGGGAGACTCGTCCACACAAGGAACCAAGTGTTGTAGATCCACATGATGATTTTCTTGATACACCTCTGGAGGCTGTCAAAAATACTATCAGGAATCCTACAACTCCAGATGGAGCACAAGCTCTTGCTGCCTCTCCTCCTCAAGATATGGACTTGAACAACTCAGATGATGAGACTCAAGATTTCAATATTGCTACTCAGGGCCTCAACAACATGCCAGTTCCCAAGCGGCAAAGCAGGAGTTCAATCCAACCATCAGACAAAGGTTTCAAATACACAGAACCTGTAAGAAAGAAAGCTGACCGGGAGAATTTGAAAGGTGTTGAATGCAAGCAGTGCAAGAAGTTCTATGATGCTGTTCTTCCTGATGGCCGCATAAATGGTGATGGTGTGGACTCTAAAAGCATGAGGTGCGAACATCATGATGGTGTGTCCAGACATCGATACAGGTATGCCCCACCTATGACGCCCGAAGGGTTTTGGAACATTGGATTTGAATCAGAAATGTAGCGCATGAAATAGGAGGCGGTCAATGTATTGTTATAACTTTGGTTTCAGATACCCCTAGATATTGTTGATGATGTCAGCAACAAATCTTATGTTGCTCATGTTGGGGAATTTACACCATATCATTAAGGTTGGTGGTAGGGTCGTGTCAATTTGTTGAGCATCAAATGTGCTGTTCATTTGTTCGATTCTATGTAAATACAGAAAGTTGAACAATTGCCTTTTAGTCTTCATTACCATTGAAAAGTAGCTATCCTGCCTTTCAGAAAAATGAAAACATTCATCAGTGATGAATCAACTTTGTTGCCCCTGAAAAACAATTTTACAGCAGTTGGGAACGACAATCCTTGTATCGTTGCTTCTCCATTCATTCATGATCTGTTCTTTCTGCTGTCTACGAATACTTCAGTATATGCAGTAGGAACAGTGGCGCTTCTGTTCTGCTTAATTTAGAGCATGCAGCAAACTAATGCTCCATTTACCCGTTATTGGATCAGTCATAAATTTCAGGGCATCGAGATTCGAGAATTGGTGTTTGTGAGTTTTACTGGAACTGGTGCAAATTCAAATCTTGTTTTGGTTTTAATAGCGCCACTAGTAGCAAAAGGCTGTCAAAGCGCTAAGCTTCATCCAGAGATTCAGTTCCAGATCGATCCTTATCCTTTTCAGGCACTTTTAATTCAGATCGGCTAAGAACAGGATGCGTGAAACCAGATAATTTGACCCCGGAAAAGGAGTCATTCAATTTTCATCCGGTTACAGTCTTTGGTCCCTCTTGCCCCGGACAACCACGGGCTTATATTATTTTTTTTCACTGTTCCAGTCCTTGCATGCTTCTTACTTCTTACTAGTTACTACCCAGGTAAAATTGTTTACTCTCGTGTTTCCAAAAATAAAAAAGTACTCCCTCAGTCCCAGATTATAAGGCCTATAATTTGAATAATTTTGATCCAAATATAAAACGTGCATGTAAATTTAATGATGTCTTTCTTTCTATAACCTTATTTATTCGCTCTCAACCACATGCATTTATTTATTACCACCCACACACAAAGTATATCTTTCATCTTTCAAGACAATTAAACGAGGGTATATACGTCATTTTCTCGTATACCTTTCTTAATTTCAATGCAATCTTAATCCTTACGTAAAATCAAACTACGTCTTATATACCGGGATGGAGGGAGTACATTTTAAACCTCAATGGTGGTTTTGGCAATGCAATGAGGCGTTGACGTGAAGATTTTTTAGGGTGGGAAAGACGGTGTGGATGCGAACGGGTGGGGAAGAGTTTCAAAAATCCCTGTGTCAGTGCTATGAGGTAAAACCGTGGGAACCAAAATTGGTTTCGGCTCTGTCTTGTCGAGTTCCGATTCTAGATTCTGGGCACTAGGACGAAGTTAGCTTCAGTAAAATCTAGGAGCCCGTAAAGATGCTAGATAATACTGATTCTGTTTGGGACAGCTTCAGTTTCAACTTTCATCTGAAAGCCGAAAGCTATCCTAAACGGCTGGTTTCTCTCTAGTCAAAAGCTAAAAGCTAACAGTCTATTTGTACTAAGAGAAGTTGAAAGCTGAAAGTTAGTCTGGGTAGTTTTCTATAGCTTCAGTAGGTTAGGGTAATTATCCCTCCTACTAAGTATAAAATTCCAAACCTACCCCTTTTGCCCTCATTTCTGACCCGCATCTCTCACACCTAAAAGCTAAGCTATCAAACACCAAACATCTTCAGTCCAGCCATTCAGTTGTGTAGCCATACAGTCTAGTAGAAAGCTACATCTCAAAAAAGCTATAGCTATACCAAGCATGACTATTATTCTATATCACTGTAAATACCTATCCAGCTTCAGAAATCGGCGGAGCTTGGAGTGTTTGGTTCGCCAACTCCAACTTATAGGGAGAGCTTGGAAGCTAGAGCCACACTTGGATGGCGCCATCCATTCCTATGACAGCATAAGTGCCTGTCCGAACTTCTCTAATCAGTGACACCTAGGCCTCCCTGGTAATATTGACTTATTCAAAAAAAAACAGAGAGAAAGGAACCGATTACTTTTGGCATTATTTGTAACTTTAGCAGATTTTTTCGTGCAATTAAGCGGCTAAGATATTAACTACATAGCTAGATATTATGATACAATTGTGTTTGATATAAAACGTTGTTTCAAATAATTTAAATACAATTATATTTACTATATAACTCTAATATTTATATATGATTAATATACATCATTATAGTCTCACCCCCACCAAAATAAATGGTGGGGATCCTACACTTTTTCTCTCAATTATGTGACAATTTCTAGGTTTGTTTTCCTTTTTTAGGATTATTGTGGCATTTTCTTGACCTTAAATTGGAAAAGGTGTATTTGTTATATGACTATAATATTTATATATAATTAACATGTGTTGTTATAATCTAGCCTTACTAAATTTAGTTGTGAAGATTCTTCTCTTTTTCTTTCAATCTATGTAAGAATTCCTAGGATGTTTCTTTTTTCGATTTACGTGAGAATTTTTAAGATTTTTTACTATTTTAGGATTATTATGGGATTTTTCTTGTCCTTAAAACAAAGGTAGTGTCTTGAATATCTGTAGTTGTTTTCGTTTGTATAGATGCAAGCAAGAAGGGTACGAGCCACACGGTACTGTTCACCAAACAATGCTGCTCATATAACCTTGAGATTAGGCCATTATAGTCATAAGACATGCACCAAGAATACATCAGCAAGAAACCAGGGTATCGCTCGCCCATTTCTAGAAAGATAGCAGCACGAAAGCTGGTACCCATCCATCCCCTCCAGCTCCACAACACCAACAGTATCTCTCTATATCTATATGTACGTCGCCTCAAAATGCTGCCGATAAAATGAGCCCCTGCACTGCACCTGACGTCGCCATCGACAGCCGCAGCCGTCGTCCGCAGCACATGTTTAGCTTGCTCCCCTTGACATTCCACCGCCGTCGTCGCCCACAGCTCATGTTTAGCTCGTCACTCTCCTGGCTTGCTGCTATCTACCACTGTCGCTCACAGCTCCGTCTTTAGCTTGCTTGTCTGGGGTTGCTGAGCTCCTGTAGAAAGAGGTGGAGGTAAAAATCCAAGTCAGTGGTAGGGTTCAAATATCAGGTACTAGTATATACCACCTAGAGGGATGGATAGCAACTAGGACACCAAGTAACCAGCTGGTAAACAGTCAAATATCCCAGTTTTGCCGTCTCGGTCTTGAACAATTTAACCGATAACTGGTAGACATTTCCGATCATAGTGAGCAACCACCACCGCCTCCCCCCCCCCCCCCCCCAACCACCACCCCAACACACAAGCATGCATATAATAACATTGCCAACAGCAGGGAAGTCAACGAGGCCCATTTGTTGTCGTTGTCTCGTGACTGTTAGGAGAAATGCAAAGCGAATGAATCAAATTACAGAGAATAGTTGCACCGAGTTAGGGCCATTCAATGTGAAGCCATGGACGAGAGATCTGTCCAGAGCTGCAAGGGCGGGCCGTGTGATAATGGTGAATGGCTGGACTGGACAGAGCTTGCTGTATGCCACTCAGCTTTGAGCAGACACCAGTACATGAAGAAGCTGCAATAATTTCTGGCAAAAACAGATTCTGCCAGCCGTAATGCAGTACAGATATCATGTAGTCAGGAGGGGGGCCCTAAGGGTGTTAATGATTCTTGAGCGCTTTGCATGATTGGGCCTGTACCTCCAATAGCACTTGTCCCCAAAATGCGCTCTGCTTCGATCGAGAACCGCAGATCCAAACGGCAGATCGCTAAGGCTGTTAACACTTTTTCCTCCTCTCTCCCATTAGCAAAGCAAAAGCATTACAGTGGATGAAAAATGCTGGAACATAATTGCTATCTAAATTTCCAAACTATGGAGCTCATTTGCTTGGCTTTCGTAATACGAACTACACTCTTTTACAAGCTATAGAATTGACCTCTACACTGGCCTTATGTGCCCCAATAAAGCAATTTATTCCACCATAAGATGCCAGTATCCAGTGCTACAGTTACATCTTTAGATGCAAGGACTGTTAAACGGCAATTCAAAATTTAACTCCAGCCTATTTGACTAGCCAGAATTGACAGAAGTTTTGGCCAAGTGGCAGGTGGGTTATCAGCTAGACGTCAAAACCCAATTAACCCATAGGTCAGCTTATGAACATGCTTAATTTGATGTTTAGACTTCCGTACTGTATTTCCTCCAAAACAATAGACGTTTACAATAGAAGCAAAGCAATCACAGCCCTATGCTACAGATAGTGGCACTGGGATTAACGTGGCTGTAGCTGGCCCTCCATTAAATGAAATGGGATCCCTAGACAGGTAGTGGACAAGTTACAGAATAGTGGGTCCTTCACAGTTGTACGAGTGATCAGAAGGGCCAAAGGGACCAGATCTGCATCTACAGGTCTTATGCAGCCAAGCCCAAACGGCAAGGAGGGAGGGATGAGGTTTCTCGACATGAATTTATTGATTCGGGCCCAGCTGCACCAACCGGTTGGGTCCGCTGGTGCCAGAGAGAACAGATCCACTAGACGAACACATCTATGGCCCCTTACCACCCGAAATAGTGGCGATGATGACAATAATGATTGAATGAGTAAATAAAATTGAGTAAGATCCAACGAATGTATTCTGTAATCTTTCGATCAAAGCTATAAGGTCCTGCTTTTTGCTAGTGAATGTGTATTAGATATGCCTCAAGGATCTATCTCCTCTTAGCCGGTCTTTTTTTTTCTGAAGTTGCTGCAATAACCATTCCCCCCGAAAGGCGGGCACCCAATCAAGTTAGCCATCTCCATTACTAACAAATCCACAAGTAAACACTATATGTTTCTGTTTGGAGTCTATAGTAAGTACATTTATTAACATGTGCATGAGATGCAAGTTAAATTGCTTATAGCACTACATGCTTTTGTGTGTGTGTTTTGCATAATTTGCATTTTTTTTACTAAATAACTCTACAATCATATTTGCAGAATGAGGTCATGTGAGAGCAACACTAGAATATCCTAGATTCGATCATATCTGTAAATGGGCTAGGGTATATTTCATGATTATCTTTTCTAAAGCTTTAGTTATTTTCCCTAGTAGAAACGTAATCTTTGCAGATTTTGAGCTACACCACACATTTCACATTTACCTATCTATTTATTCACTAAACACTCTGGACAGAGCAAGAGACAAAAGTCGTGGTCCAAGCAAGCTGAGAAACTTGAAGTAATGACAAACAACTAAATTTAAATGTAGGCTATAGGTTTGCTTTGCAAGTTTTACCAGAGCTTGCTAGATCATAGCCGAAGAGAGAGGAACTGGAGTTGCTAAAGACAGGAGGATGGGCATCCCCCCGCTTTTCCCACTGTGACAGCGGTTGGTGTGGATGTGCTAAATCACCATGCCAGAACTGTTGTTGTAGTTGAATAAGATGCCTTGCTCCATGGACACCCATTTCTGGCCAGGTGACCTGCTCCAAGTCCATTCCATTCTTACAGTTCAGACCTGTTATCCTTCCACACTATAAACGCAGTAGTAAGCATACTAACAACAGATTGCGGAATAGAGAGGAACAAGTGCTGAGTTTCCCCGGCAGCGTAAGTAATGCACTTCAAAATGGATCCTAGATCAATCTTAGCCAGACGGACTTATGATTTACTTTCATCAAATTTATTATTTCTCAGAGATACTTCAAAAATCAGCAACGACACATATTCGAACTTCTACAAGGTATTTTGGAAATGCAACATTCCTGCCGGAAATATAATTCACCCGCACTGTTCTAATCATGCATATATCTTCAAGAGCAATACCTTTGATCATTATCAATACAATTTGATCAAATGCTATCCTTCGACAGAAATGTATTTAGCTCAAGGCATTTTCAATTGACCATTGTTTACAGTTTCAACCATCTGGTTACCACTTACGGTACCAGTAGCATCCTTTTTCTTTCTAAAGGAAAAACTACAGTACGGAGTAATGGCAACGGACAGCCTGTCAAGGCAGACTCGCAAGTATGTCAGGATAACTTACACACATGCGCGCATGCTCTTCCTTCTAAATCGTCAATATTCAAGTTGAAACCATGAAGCTCAGGAAGCACTGACAAGTGGCAACCTTATTGATTGGCAAATGTCACCTTTCCCATTTGTTGCATGTAGTGTGACTATTGGTCGGAGGGCAATATCTGGCATGTAACTATTACCACAGTGGTAATGTTCTTACAATGACCAGGTTCAGTGCAAAATATTCCTTCTTAACCAGACGAGAACAACAGTATATTTCAATATCAGTGTGTGGATGAGGTAGGATCCTCTCCTACAGTTGAATCCCTCAAAAGAAAATAGTGAGAATGAATCAACTAAATGCAGAGAAGAGGTTCTAGATATTCAGATAGGAAAGACTTTAAAAGTGAACTTTGGGCCAAAGAAATCAACACTTATAGTTTACATTAATCAACAATGATAAGATGTAAAAAGATCTCTCTTGTAAAAAAATGCTTCTGTAAATCCATGCAGACCCAACTTGTGGAAAGCTTTATGAAAGAAAAAGGAGGGCCGTAAGCGTACCTCTGAAGTGAAGAAGTTGTCTAGCCCACCAAAGTCGACTCTCGGGTTTACAGCTGCAAGCCTCATTGACAAGTACTGGACCAACCACAATTACCAAACAACAACGAAATTAGGAAATATCTTTTTAGAAAGGTGCCTTTATGCCTTTTTTAAAAAAAGTTGCACAAATATTAAAGCATAAATGAAAGGTAGATGGTGATTACTGAACCCTTCGCTTGCTTCAAGATTTGTGCAACTTGTATTGAGAAGGTTGCCTCAATGAGAAAGGAACTGCATGTGTTGAAAAGGAGATGGGTATTTCGGATTTACATGTTTTACATGGGAAAACGACAGTTACCTCAACTTGCCTTTGAAGAGATTGAACATGATTGATGATCTCATCCAGCACCAGTGCCGTTCCTGATACCTGATACAACCCACAGATCATTTAATCTCCGTTGATTAAGTAAATTACTTTCCCTGAGTAATTCCAATGAAAGGCAGCTTATATCAACTTGCACGATGAAAAAGAAAAGGCGAAATAATATGGTCAACCATTTAAAGTTAGGCTTCAGTTTTGGTTATAAAGATTGGAACCACCGCTATTACACAAGAATTTTTGTGAGAAAAATAGCAGAACCAAGACAGCAACATTGAAGAAGGATGTCATTTATAAATTAAGCAGTAACACATTTGATTTCAGAATCTGTTACGAAGGTTGGTGCTTGCTTGTACTTTTGATGAGCCAATTTGAAATATGATCATGTAGATCAATTCTGTTAAATTGTGTGCTTGCTAGGACATGGTCCAGCTAAAATTAGCCCTATTTTGCAACTTTTGAGATGATTATTTTGAAGCTTTAAGCATATGCAAACAAAGACACCAGCAGCCTATATTGGCAGTCATGCAATTTGTTCTCAAGACAACAAGAGAATCGTTATCATATAAATCTCACAGTGAATTGACCTACACCAATCTTTCACAGTAATTGACACCCAAAATTTGCTGTCCTTACAGTGAAACTAATAGTCAAACCACCGCAGCAATGCTGCACGCCAACCACTCTCCATAAATCCACACATTAATGAAGACCAACCATCCTCCCCACTGGTAACCTATCCGGGCACCTCACAGGCATGCTTCCACATCCCCGCACCCAAAGATGCCGACCCATAATCACATTGTTGCGTGCACATGGGGATAGCAACATTCCAAAGGAGAGGGGCGAGATGCATTCAAGGCATGTACAACGAGACCACCTCAGCTGATTCTTAGCATATACTACATATCAGCTTTGATTTATATAAAAGAGCGAGAAAAAAAAAAGAGAGGAGAGAGCTAGTTCTTATGTAGTAGCTAGCTTTGTACAGAAGATTTATATATAAGAGAGAAGAAATAGTTATTGCACAACATCTAAAGATAATTTTTAGAGAGAGTTATCGTACAAGCTAATGTTTAATTTACTATTAACATGTAGTGAGCTCAGCTTTGCTACTGTACTTAATATGGTGGCACCACAGCGACCGAACAAGCCCCTTCATTAAGCTCGCCTCATCGGCTCCTTTTGAAGCGGCTGCCACATTCTGCCCAGACAACCACAGCCAAGGCCAAACCCATCCCCCTCCCCCTCAAGTTAGGTGCACCGGATCAAGATGTTTCCCTCACAAGGGAACAACCAAGGCCACTTTATCCCACTTCCCCCACCCCTCCGTCGTGCAACACAACCATATGGACGTGTCGCACGCGCAATGCAGGAGTAACTGGGCGCTGCCACGCTTAAGAATGCATTGCATTTAAGCTCCTCCTGCAAGCCGTGCTATTATGCTTTCGCAGCATGTGACGCTGCACCCCCAAACGCTGGGTCTGAACTACAAACAGCGTCTGAACTTGTAGCGCCTTGCATGGCATCGAACAGCTAGCAGACCAGTTCACTGCTACTATCTATGGCTGGCATCAAAAGCAGTAAAAAGACCACCGAAAGCAGGAAAAACAAGTGTACTTTGCACGTAGGCACCAAAGTTGGCACAAAACTCCGTCGCGTTTTTTAAAAAAAATCTCTCCACAGGCGAACCTCTGCTCTGGTAGTACTGAACTGTGAAAAATGAGGTGCAAAATGGAAGAATAAATCCGTAAGAATAATGTTAAGAAACTGCTGACCTTGCTGCATCCGGGGACCAGCTCCTTGAGCAGCTCCATCCTCGCATTGATCTTTTCGCGTCTCGCCTGTTTTTTTTTATAAAAAAAAAACAGAGAAAAGCCAAAAAGAAACGAATAATTAAGTAATTAACGACGAACGCAACCCCTGAAAATGCACTGACAGCGACCTTAGCACGTCCTAATCACCCAATCATTGCCGTAATCCAGCTCGTTAAACCTCCAAACCCCCTCGGCGAGATTGGCTTGAGCATAATTAACGGCGGGGCCTGCGAACTCACCCGCTCGGCGAGGCTGTGGCTGTCCGTCGCCTGCCCCCTCCTGGCCCTCACGTGCACGTACGCCGGCTTCTCCTCCTCCTCGCCTTCACCTCGGCCCCCAGCCTTCTCCTCGCCGCCGGCCGCCATCTTCCCCTTCTTCGCCGCCTTCCCCTGCAGCCGCCGACCGAGCAATCAAATGAAACGACCCCAGGTAAGCCCCGGCGATGCCGAGAGAGGGTGGAGCAGAAAATGCGAAAGCGTGATGCATACCTTGGACGCGCGGTCGGCGGGGTCGACCTTGCGCTTGGCGGAAGGGGGAGGGGGCGGGGTGGGGGACGGAGAGGGGGAGGCGAAGGCGGAGAAGCAGGCGGCGCGGTCGACGAGGTGTGGGTCGGACGGGAACGTCGGCGCCGGCGCCGGCGCCGCGGGTGGTAGCAGGAGCTCCATGGCCTGGGAGTTCGGGAGCCCCAGGAGCGCCGTGAAGGAGCCGCCGCCACCGCCGGCGGAGGAGGACACCGCGGCCGAGGCGGAAGCGGGGTCGGCGGGGAACAGGCCCTGGATCTCGCCCCCGGCGGCGGGGAGCTCCGGCGACGGCGAGGGGTGGCGCATTGGCGCGGCGGCGTTCGGGACGAGACAAATGGGGGAGAGGAAGGAAGAGGAGGCGGAGGCGGGGGAGAATAGTGGCGGTATTTATAGGGGTCGGCGTCGCGGTGTCCAGTGCGCTTTGCGTTTGCTCGTGCCTGGTTTGGGTCAAGGAGGGTAGCACCGTAGGACAAGGGTAGGAGGTGAGAGAGGAGGGGTAATTGGGTTTTTACTCCACTCTGTTTTTCTTTTTTTTACCCGGAGCGGGGCAGCCACGTAGGTTAGCGCGGAACCGAGACAGAGAATCTCGCGTGTAAAGTTTTTGCTGTTGACTTTTACCGTTTTCTGCTGTGGGCGTGGACTGTGGACCGTACGGTGAGGCAGCTTTGAAAAATTCTAAACAGATGGACACAACGTAGAAAGTACAAGGACCACCGATAGTTACCCCCTCCAACAAAAATAGTTACTCAAAACTAGAGGTGGGCACTTGGGCGGGCTCTTTTGGCGTCCGGCGTGATGGGATGGCGGTCTGGCAGCGGCGTGATTGCGTCTTGGGCCGGCTGCCTGGCTATCAGCATGGGCGTCGCAGGGCGGAAACCAGGCACGACGGGCGGTACGGCACGGCACGGTAGTTTGGGCCAGGCCCGTGCCGGCACGGCACGAATAGGGATGGCAACGGGTATATACCCGGCGGGTATCACCACCCCGTACCCATACCCGTGGTAGCAAAATCCACCCGCTAAAATACCCATACCCGCATACGGGTACAAAATTTACCGTGCCGTGCCGTGTGATCTGGACTCCATGAGTAACCCGCACCCGAAAGTCAGGACTCAGGTTTCATGACAAAAGTTCTATTTTGTTTGCATATAGTACTCATATTTCGAAGGGTTACACAATATGATTGTATACAATATATAATATGCTGGGCCCGGTAAAATCGTATGCTATCATATTGATTGTACTAAAAGAAAGTTGTGCATGCTTTCGTTTATGTCACCTAACTACTGTATTAATTGACGACGGTATGTGATCATGTAGAACAAAGGTAGCTAGCAGATTTAGCAGCACCAGCTCATTGGTTAACACCAAATGCTTGACAACTGGGCCGTAGAGATCCTCGGCCCCAAAAAAACATTTCGTCGATCTACTGTCTAGTTAGACAACAGCAGCTAGCAACTTTTTCACTCTTGTTCACACCTATATATACATGACATATTCCATATTAGCCATCCATATGTAACGGGGACCCGCGGGTAGCAACAGTAGTACGGACCCGGACCCGTTCTACCCGCTGGGTAATAGTTTTTGCCCGTTAATATACCCGCGGGTATGAAAAATGGTTCATACCCGGCCCCTAATAGAGTAAATACCCGTCGGATTTCGGGTTTCGGGTCCCCGTTGCCATCTCTAGGCACGAACAGGCACGAAATCACGGATTAAGACCTAAAAGTTGGCAGATATTGTTGATTCAGGGCATCTTCAAGCATTGCATTTATGTTTGACATTTTGTTGATGTGATTAGTCTCTTATGTAATTAAAATAGGTAGTTTAGTAGTAGTGATTTGTTTTATTTCTTTGTTCGTCACAATAGTAAAAATGGGTCGGGCTTGGGCCGGCACGGCAGGCACGGAGCGCAAATGGGCCGGACTTGGGCTCGCCAAATGTGAGTCGGGCCGGCACGGTGGGCACAATGGGCAGTCGTGGCACGGCACGGTTTCGGCCCGAAGCACGATGGATCCGGGCCGGGCCGGCACGACGCCCACCTCTACTCAAAACTTACCAATGTAATGCTAGAGTAGACTCATCTCCAATCTACACATCCCTACATTGTTTTCGGGAGAGAATTCTGCATGTAAAAGAAGGCACGGCACACACAAATGACAAACTGGCCGACAGGGCTGGGCGGCCAAGTCCTTTTCCCGAAGTCCACGCGGCCGTTTTGAAGGGCCGTGGCACGAGAGAACCTGCATCAGAGGCTCAGAGCTCCTCCAACGGCTTGGGAGTGTCCATGACCATGCAGTAACAAACCTTCAGATGAGCACGTGGGAGTACATATGTACAGCTCTTGACAAACAGCTAGGCTCGAGACCATCGAGACCATGTGGTGCTGTCGCTGGTCTCCTTTACTGGCCACGTCGCAGCGTGTGGAGAAGGAAGGGCAATGGCAGCACACGGGCACGGCCACTGGAGAGTGGAGATGGAGACGAGACGGGGCCAGCCAGCGTCGCTAAGCCAGCAGGGGATCTAGGAAGATAGGTTACTGAGCTCGTCGGAGTCATCGCATAGTAGTGACTTTACCTGAGCTGTGCATACGGTACGCTACCATATATTGTGCGTGAATTGGTCGCCGACCAGTACGTACACTTGGATTCGCCGCTGCCGGTAGCACATGCGGGTCAACGAGGAAAGCAACGCCCGTGTGGAAGCGGCCTCCTCCGACACTTTACATATGACGATCCTTCGGTTCTAGGGGGGTGATAAACTGAGGATGGGGTAAAGCACAGTACAAACCTAATTCTCCTAAATTTTTGTTTTTCGATTCAATTCAATCCAAATCTAAAATTAAGGGCATGTTTGGCCACAAAGTATTTTCATAGTTTCTAGGCAAAACCATGGTTTTAGAGAATGCCATGGTATTTTTGGCCATAAGGTGTTTGAAAGCAACCAAAAAAACTCTGTTTTGAAAACCATGGTATTGCCAATACCATGGTATTTTTGGAGTATTGAGCTTTTGGCATCACTTCATCGTGCAAAAGACTTTGCTTCCAAACAGTTTCCATGCCATGGTTTTGTAATACCATAGTATTTATGCCAAAACAGTTTCCATGCCATGGTTTTGTAATACCATGGTATTGAAAAACTTAGCTTCCAAACAGGGCCTAATACGCCTAGATCTAATCCAGGCCTAAATAAAAGCTTGGACCTTGATACAAACCATTTACAGAATTAACACATAATACGTGCAAATACTGTGATCTAGTGAAAAAAAAATGTAAGGTCCAAGCATAGTCTAATCTAATCCAAATAATTATCCAAAACGAGTTCTATCCAAACCTAAACCGGTTCAAGGCTGTTATTATCTCTGTTCGATTCGTCCGCCTGTAGGCTGGTGCTTCTTCTGGACCCTGGAGGCTGTCACGCACCGCAAGCTCGGCAATGCCTCATGGCTCACAACCAACGGCACCGCACGTTTTGGATTCTCCCGCGTTTCGGTCCAAGGCTGATGAACGGCTCCTGGGCTCAGAGAGGTTTGGGCCCGTCACGTCTTAGCCCCTACGTTAGGCCTCCAGCCAGCTTCTTCCTCTCCGTCCCCACTTCGTTTCCGGCCCATACGATATATAATATTTGCCACGCTCCGTTCTAGCTTCCTCCAAAGCCATCAGATTCAGAGTTTCAGTTCATATGTTGCTCTGGAACTCTCGAACAGATCAAGACAGCTATAAACTAATGAAAGAGCACAGAAAAAATATATACACGGGATACCCAATTAGGAATGGCAATCGGGCGGGTACGTCCGGGTACGACTACCGCCCATCCGAATCCGAAATCATGGTACCCATCCGAACCCGAAACCCAAAGCGAGCACGGATGTGTATCCATACCCGAACCCAATGGGTACCCGAACCCGAACCCTGATCTCTAGAAATTGATGCATCATGTGTCTCCCGATGGGTATCCGAACCCGAACCCGAGTAGGGGGATTGGAGAAGTAATATTTTGTTTTTTAATGCATATTTTAAGTGGGACCCACATATCATATGATACCCATGGGTACAAATTGGTACTCATACCCATCCTATAACCTTATCGGGTACCTAAACTCGAAAACCCATGGATATAAAGTGCTATCCGTGCTCACTCTTATCAGGTCGGGTACCCGCGGATACCTAAATCCATAGGTAAAACTACCATCCCTATACCCAATTTAATCAAGAAGAATAGGTGCCTAAATCCGAGCCGGAGAGGGGACTAGGACCCAAGCTGGAGGCCCCGTCAATCGTGCTATAGTGGCACATTCCATTGGATCGAAAATTAGTGGCAAAGGCTAATCTGGGACTGGTGCTGGATGAACGTAATTGGATCGAAAATTAGTTGCAAAGGCTAACCTGGGACTGGTACTGCATCAACAGAGTAGTAGAGATTTTCAATTACTGTGGCAATCCAACCAAGCACGCACACATACACCGTCACAGTCACACAGGCAGAGGCTACATGCAAATTACAGAGCGTTTGTTTGATGCATCGCATGAGAAATACATCCGGGAAATATGAGCATACATACATACATACATATATGCTAATCTACAAATCACAATTGTCCAATATAATGATATAACGTTAAAGATAATTCAGAATAATATCAAAACATGAATAAAAGAGTTTCACGAAAAAGTGACATATTTGTTGATCGATACTAATAATATTTATTCAATGGATAAAATATTCTGTAAAAATAAACGTGATATAATCATCTCCAAGATTACCTCAAGGTATTACATGACTGACACCATCATCCATCGACTAGCAATGGCCATTCCACAACGCACGAATCCTATCTCATCCGTCCGTCCAACCAACGACGTAGGGCGCGCGCACTCAGGAGTCCGGCAGCGGCATGGGGTGGAGGCGCGGCGCAACGGTGCATACGAGCGGGTGCTTCCGCGGCAGCGTTAAGCCGGGCCCCTCCTCCATGTCCACGGGCGTGCCGCCCACGGGCTGCCACTCGAAGCACTGCACCATGGCGGCCAGCGCCGCCTGCACCACCAGCATCGCCAGCGACGCGCCAGGGCAGATCCGCCGCCCGGACCCGAACGGCAGCAGGTGGAAGTGCTGCCCGCGCACCTCCGTCCCCGCGTTCGCCTCCCCGTCCAGGAATCGCTCCGGCCGGAACGCCAGCGGGTCTGCCCAGCACGACGGGTCGCGCCCGATGGCCCACACGTTCACGAACACCGTCGCGCCGGTCGGCACGTCGTACCCGCCCACCGTGCACGGCTCCAGGGACTGCCGCACGACGAGAGGCCCCGTCGGGTGCAGCCGCAGGGTCTCCTTGGCCACGGCCTGCAGGTAGGGCAGGCTGGGGATGTCCGACTCGTCGGCGAGGCGGTCTTTGCCGACCACCGCGTCGAGCTCCGCCTGCGCCCTGCGGAGCACGTCCGGGTTGTTGATCAGCTCCGACAGCGCCCACTCCAGCGTGATCGCTGTCGTGTCCGTCCCCGCCGCGAAGATGTCCTACATATGTACAAGTTGATTTACGTGTCACATCTAGCTGATTCTAACAAAGCCATTAGTTGCGTGCTCTTACCAGCATGAAAGCCTTGATGTTGTCCCTGGTGAGCCGCATCTCGGCGCCTTCGTCTTCGTGCATGTCGAAGAGCATGTCAAGAACGTCCTTCTCCGCCCCCTCGCCGCCGTCCTCGGCCTTACGCCGCCGCAGTCTCTCGGCGCCCCTCGCCGTGAGTATCCGCTCCATCATGGCGTCGAATTTGCGGTGCACCGCCTCGATGCGCTTGCCGAGCCCCTGCACGTCCCAGTACTTGAACGCGCCGATATAGTCCTGCAGGTTGAACGTGCCGGTGAGCTCGGCCGTCTCGGCCACCACGCTCCTCATCTCCTCCGTGTCATTGTCGTCGCCAGTCCACCGCCGGCTCATCACCATGCGCGAGACGATGTCGCCGGTCAGGCCCATGAGCGCGGCGTCAACGTCGACGGTGCTGCCCTCGGCGGCGCTCCGGCTCAGGGAGTCCATGAGGCGGGCCACCTCCTCGCGGCGGACGTGGCGGAGCCGATCCAGGGTGCGTCCGGCGAGGAGCTCGTGCACGCACGCGCGCTTCATGAAGCGCCAGTAGGGCCCGAACGCAGAGAAGGAGAAGTCCTGCCCGCCGTACGTGAGGCGGTGCACCGCCACGAGCTTGGGGCGGTCCAGGAACGCGGCCTCGTGGGTCTTGAGCACCTCGCGGGCGGCGTCCGGGGAGCAGGCGGCGATGCAGGGCACGGAGCCGAGCCGGAGGTACAGGAGCGGGCCGTGGCGCTCCGCGAGGCGGTGCAGCGCCTGGTGGGGCAGCGGCGCGAGGAGGTGGAGGTGACCCAGGATGGGCAGGCCGAACGGGCTCGGCGGGAGGCGTAGCCCACTGCTCCGGCGTCGGCTCACGGCGTAGAGGACGACGGTGAGGCCGGCGACGAGCAGGAGGAGCGGTAGGGCGGTGGGGGTGAAGAGGTCTCGTACTGCTTCCACTTCCATTTGCGACTAGGGATGGTGCAGAGTTGACTACCTAGCACAGATCTGTTGTTCTTGCTTGGTCGTACATCGTACGATTAATTGCTAGTTGCATGTTTATATATGCTACGGGAATCAGCGATGTCTCCGGCCGGCCGGCCGTTGCACGGTGGAAATCAATCGAGAGAGAGAACGGCGCCAATACCGAAAGGTTGGAAGGAAGTCGTTGTAGACTTGTAGGTGTGCGTCCAGGGTTAATATTTGGACCGAGTAATGAAAAGACCCTGGCATGCATGCATCGCATCATCTTTTGGTCCTAGCGGACGCCGGCCGGCCGGCCGGCTGGCAGGTGTAAAATACTCACGTAATCTACGTCCGTATATCAACAAAACACTGATCAACCTTACGCGTGCATTCTTATTCTGCCTACGGTTTTCTCCTTTGTGGTTTCGAACTTGAGCGAGACAGGGAACGGCGTACCATTCTTACGATATAGCTATGAAACTTATCAGTTTCAGTACTGGTTTCATGAGTTCTAGTATTTTATTTCATGAGTTTCATGTTTCATCAATTTTAGTGCTAAGTTTTGTGAGTTTCAGTGTAAAAAATTCATGAGTTTCATAAGTTTCAGTACTATCCCGTTGCAAGGGTATACCGTTTAATAGTTTTTCTGTTCGAACTTATCCCTCGCTTCTAAGCTTGTACATGTCCTCGGTTTTTGAAACAACCCTAAAAATTCAAAATGAAATTGAATTTGAAGTTCTTTGGATTTTCGATTTGAATTTGATTTTCGAATTTGATTTGATTGAATCTGTTTTTTGGGCCAAATCTCCCTTGCTTTTGGGCCGCCAGCCCGCTTCGCCTCGCGTTGGCCTAGCCTAGCTGGCCGTCCCCTCCGGCTCCGGTTCCGCCGCCCTAACGCATACGACGTCGTCGCCCGTCGCACATCGCTCGCCGCCCACGCTACCATCACGCACGCCCGCGCCATGTCGCGCACGCCCCGGCCCCGCCGCCCCATCGCCGCGCCATGGCCACCCTCGCCGCTCGCCCCTCTCTCCTCGGGCTATATAAAACCGGCTGAGCCCCCGTCCAAACCCACACCCCTCGCCTCGCCCTTCCTCGGTAGGGATGGCAAAAATACCCGTGGGTCCGGGTACCCGTGGGTACCCGACCCGATGGGTCCGGGTCCGGGTCCAAATTTGGACCCACGGGTATGTTATTTCGGTCGGGTTCGGTCGGTCCGGTCCGGTCTCATTTTGGACCCATGGGTACCCAGACCCGGACCCGACAAGAAAATATCTATTGTATAAAATAGAATTGTAGATAACAAATATCATCTATTATTGCTTATTGTTGCTTTGTTATTATATGCATGTAGTCTATTTCTTAATCCGAGTAATAAATGAAAATATTTGCCTTAAAATTTAATCAAATCCTATAAACTTTAGCTACTCGAACAAATGAAAATAGAATTATATTTTGGTCCTGCAATTCGGGTCCGGTACCGGGTCGGTCCGGTCCGAGTTTGGACCGTGACTAACCGGTCGGTCGGGTCCAAACTTCGGGTCTCGGGTCCGGGTCCACGGAGGTTGGACCCGGAGGTACCCGGACCCGTTGCCATCCCTATTCCTCGGTGAGCCCCACCCCTCCCCGTTTCCATCCCCAGCTCCGGCAGCCGCCGCCGCGCCGTCCCGCGCCGTCGTGACCTTGCCGCCACCCCGCTATGGGCGCCCTAACCCTAGCCCTCGCCTCCCCTGTCGCCCGCCTCACGCTCGGCTGGCCCCCGCGTTGGGCCGGCCCATTTACGGCCTCGCCCGCAAGCCCTCAGGCTGATGGGCCTCGCCGTTTTGGCCCATCATTTTTTAAAACCGGAATTCCGATTTTTCTGATTTTAATTGATTTATAAATTTTGAAAATTCGTTTTTAATTCCAAATATACCCAGAAAATTCACGAAAAAATCCAGAGACCCCAGAAACACCCCAAATACATTTTTTGAACTGTTTTCGCGCCATTGAGTCCAAAAATGCCTCCGTTCTGCAATCCGAAACTCCAAAAATTCCCAAAATGACCAAATTACCCCTGTTCTCTCCCGGCCCAGTTTTTGGTTTCCGTTTATTGTTTTTCGTTTATTTATATTGTTCGCCTCTTCCGCGCTAGATACGACTATAGAGCCGCCGCAGGAACATGAGCAGTACCCGGAGCAGGATTTGGACCAGACGGACGCCAGGAACGACTACTTCCTCTACGATTCAGCCGATCCAGCTGTCGAGCAAGGCAAGCCGTACACCGTTGATCATTTTGAACCAATCATACCATGTTATAATTAGTAATTATTTTCTATCGCATTATCTTGTTGTATGTTGAATATTGAAAACTGTTATTTTAGAATGACATGATACTTAGATATTGCCGAATTGTTCATGGAACTTTCTTGAAAATACTGAACCATATTAAATCCCTTGTTAACCCTAGATGATTACTTATACCATGCTAGTTATTGTTAGTCTGTTAATTAGTTCAAATGCTTTTAAAATGAGATGAAATACTGCCGAGTTGTTGACTCGATGTATATAAAAGTGATACAGTCATGGGGACAGTATTGGGCTAGTCCACAAGGTGGAATTGAGTTCGATCCCCGGCTGATGATTAGTGCTATGGTTTGGAATGGTGGCTGGTACAGTTAGTACCAGATGGGCTTGTGAAATGCTTTTAAGGCTTAATCTGCGGCAATATAAGAATGAAACCCTCTTGAGCAAAGTAAACAACTTAAGTTCCCGCTCAACCACAAGTCGGACTGGTCAGTGGGCCTGTCTCTGACATAGCTCAGTAAATTAGTCATTTCCTGAAAATCTTAATAAATTGGTGGTACTATTCTCGGTGGAGAATAGGGATCGGCCTCCCTGGCAGGGGAGTATACTGAAGGGGTGGAACGAGAATGAACCGTAGTGTCATTCGCCGATTCTTATAACGGTAGGTGCTAGTTGGAACAATGGGTTCCAAGGTAGTGTTCAGGCCTATCGATTAACAACTGAATCCAGGAATGATTTAACGAAATGCTGTGATAATCTCAGCCCGACCGCATGCATTTAAGTTGCATGTTAACTCGAACGTTGGCATTAACGATCGTAGATATCTTGTGGGTAAAGCTGAACACCTCTGCAGAGTTAATGGTAATCGATTCCGCCGTACTTTCGGTAAATGAAGTTAAGTTTGAACTAGGGTGATTACCCGTAATCTAGCTCAAGTAATGTGTTGGAATTTTGGATAAATGGGTTAATGTTGTTTAACTTGGAAAAACCCCCTTACTATTTATTTATGGTTTGTGTTTCAAATGTAAAAATGAGTTAGAAACTAAAACTGCATCTAGATACTTAAAACCTATTGCCATCCTTTATTACCCTATACATGTAGTATTCAGCACATTCCTGTGCGACTTGTTGAGTACTCATGTACTCACCCTTGCAGCCCCAACCGTTTCAGAGTACGAAGAAGCTAGAGCATACCAAGAACTCGTAGATGGTGATCTTATTTGGTTTTAGGTCTTGGTCTCTCGCTCAGGTCCTACTTGTGGTGTACTTTTGGTAATGTAATATTGAAGCTTATGACGCTTCCCTTTGTAAAAACACCGACCGTTAGGCCCTATATTGAATAAAAAGGAGTTGATTTGCTTTTGTCTGGCAAAATACGCTTGTGTTTTTTAACAGTTAGTCTTCCTGAGTAACTGTTGTGAGTTTCTGACTTGCCCCTAAAAGAACGGTCTGTCACAGTTTTGCAAAAAGAGCCTCGAGAATTTTGGAATCGCGGCGAGGTCCCAGCTGCCCTTATCCTTTGTGCCCGCATATTTTGCAAAAAGGTCTTTGTGGTTCAGAATTTCGCCAAGGTCCTAAAATATTCGATCCGTCCGATCGGCGCCAAGGGGTAGATCTGACCGTCCACGTGCGCTCCATGCCCCATGCCGTAGCTTCTCTCTTGATCCCCTCACATGGGCCGCCACCTCTCTCTCTCTTCCACCATCCCCGGCGCAGGCGATGCCGATGCGTCGTGCTCGCCCCCCTCACTCTTACCTTCTCCTCCGTCTCTCCAGTGACGAAAGCAAAGGTGGCGGTGGCAACATGGCATAGCGATGATGGGGAGACAGCACGGCACCTGCGACGATGGATGAAATGGCGCGCCCAAGTCAGCCACTATGGAGGAGTCGGAGGCGCGCATCGGCCACGAGGGAGGTCCGGAGGAGGTGGCGTGGCTCCATCGATGCCACCCCCTTTCTTCCGTGCCATGGAGATTCAACGAAGATGGAGGTGGAATTGAGCGTGGGCGACGCCGATTTGACAGCATGGAAGGCGAGAACGACCGGCGGCGAGGTGCATTAGCTGTGGGAGAGATCGTATCATGGCAGGACGCACCCTGCCCACTTTCTTTCCTCTCCTCTTCCCTTCCTCCGGTGGATTGTTCGTCGCCTCAGTAGCCATCCTCCCCTTCTGCAACCAACACGAGCGAGCAATCAAGTCAACAGTCTGTAGCCGATCCTCCTCGTTTGGCACCATCATATCCTCTTCCTATTTCCCCTCTTCCTCCCAGATGTCCGCGTCCAGGCACCCTCAGCCCTATCCCAACAGATTCGCTTTCTTCTTTGTTATATTGTCTAACAAGAGCGTTTGATTGATCGCTACACGAGTGAGCGTTCAATTTTATTGATTTTTCCAGGTAATATATTAATTTGGCAAGCTGGCCACCCGGGTTCGAGCCTTGGCTCGGCCCGGATGCTCACCGGCTGAGTTGCTTTCGCATGTGTGTGTGTGGGTGTGGGTGTGTGTGTTCGCGTCTATGCTTCAGCGGTTATTCTCTCATGCTTTCTGATGTGCAGAGCTCTGGCCTAAATTAAAAAAAAAAAAAAAAAAAAAAAATTGGTTGTATTCCTTTTGCTCCTACTATCCATTCCTTTTGCTCATGCGCTGCCCCTCCATGGCTTTGTCCCTCACTCCCTCTCATGGTTGTCGCCCATCTTCCCCAGCTAAGTTCAGATGGTACATATGGAAGGCTCGATCTATTCTATTTTTTTCAGTTGTGAGTTCCTTCTTTGATATTATAGTTGATATTCCTGTTGTAGTACACCAAAATTGCACCAATGCCATAGAAATTTTGGCGACTATCAGGTAATTCGAGCTGCATCTTAGCCTTTTGAATTGCGGGCTTGTGGCCATGCTTGATTATTATTTTTTTTTGGAAAAAGATTATCTTTCTCATTATCGGATACCAATACAAGTCCTACTACAACATATTGTTTTAAATGTTATCATTGCTTTTTGTATCCAATAATTCATGCTTGCTTGATTAGGGATACTATGCAGTTTTTTTTTTTTTTTTTTTGCACCTCTACTTAATTTTGGTTGAATGAATTCACCTTAGGTGCTGCCCGTGGTATTCATAATTGTACATTTCAACATCCAATTTTGCCAGCGCCCCCCTCCTCCCACCGCAGCCCTATCCCCTGTTCCACTGCCCCGCCCTTCTTAAATTAAAAAAAGTTTTTTTTTGTTACGTTAGGAAATAATTTTCCAAGATAAACAATATCCATTAGGCACCTAATCTTTATGCCGTAATAGATCATCAATATATACTTGTTTTAGTGAATAACTAAAACGTTCCACCATACCGCGTGGCACTGATTGGCAGTAATCGATAACCGTCACATGTGTCGTACAGTTTTGCCGCCACCACACCTCCACCATCTCCCGTGCCAACGTCACCACTCACCGCCACGTGATAGCGACAGTAAAAATAGAAATCATATTTACGACCAAATACATTCTATTTTACGGTCATATGAACCCGTTTTTATTGTACCGTTGAATTTACTAGGCGTATCGTTAGAGTTTACTACCACACCTAGTCATGATGCATGTTAACCACGTGGTGATGGCAGTACAATTGAAACCACACTTACAAACAATACATTCTATTTTACAACCAGATGAAACTGTTTACACTGTACTAACGAATTTACTGGATGTGTTGTTAGGGTTTACTATCACACCTAACCGTGACGCATACCGGCTATATGATGTGATGACTGGCGCATACCGGCTATGTGATGGTGACGGTAAAAAAAGAAGACTACGGGCCTGCTTGGATTAGTGGTAATTTCTTGGGAGGTTTTGGGATTTAGTTCAAATTTGAACTAAATCTTAAAACATTCCAATGAAATACCCCTAATCCAAGCACCCCCTACATTTATGTCCAGATACGTACCCACTCCAAGACTTCGGCCGAAATGGTACTAGAGATTCCTGGCACTAGAGATTTGATAAGGAAGATGCAACCATGAAATCCTCCTCTGCTTCAGGCAAACAGTATAGATAGATGCAGAGTATGCGACCATGCATCTGACCCAACAGAAGAAGAAGAAGAAGCCCAGTTTAGGTTCCAGCCCTAAAAGTACAACAGTGGCCGAGCTAGTCATTTGTATTATTCAGAGAATCACAGACCGAGCCCAGGATAACGTGTATATATTTGGGCTGTCACTTTAGGGGATCCCATTATTAGTGGCCGGCACACGTTCAAGTGTAACCTAGCGATATTGCTCAGCTTTTGCGTGATTTTTGTACAGCAAGCAGCGGTCAGGATGCTTAATTGCTTTACGTACCCAGCGGCCGCCGTCGCCTCAAAATTTCTTGCCTTGCCAAGCTGCGTTCTATAAGGATTTTGAGAGGCGACTTCAGAGTTTCTCGCCTCTTTTCAACTAACAGGATTGACCGATTTGTACATTCATCTGGAAATTAAACAGATTCTCTCTCTCTCTCTCTCTCTCTCTCTCTCTCTCTCTCTCTCTCTCTCTCTCTCTCTCTCTCTCTCTCAATGTTGTCAACTCTGGTCTCTGAAGGGGAAAATCGTGCAGATGCAGGACGTGATTTTCATGGATGTCTATGTGAAACTGTTAATCTTATATTCTTCGAGAATGGATCACTTTTCTAGTCTTATTCTCTCTCTTTCTCTCTCTTTTCAAAAATGCTCTCTCTTGAAAGAATCTGCAAATCTAGCCTCCCCCACCGCAGAAGATGCGGCGGCAACACCTATCATTTGCCGCGTTCGAGATGTACGGGAGGAAGGGGTACGTGCCGTAGGGGGGGAGTGCAGGAGGCGCGGCTGCAGTGCCTCCAGAGCACGAAGGAGCTGGCGCTCCCGCGGCAGGCGAGCACGAGAATAGACTCGGAGGAGCCAGCGAGAGCGTTCGCGGGAGGCGCTTATGCAGTGGGGGAGCGTGGGACGTGCCGTCTGTGATGGAAATGAGGCTAGATTTGCAAGTTATTTTTTATGGGAGCCGTTTTTGTCAAAGAAAAAAAAAAGAAAGTGGGCTAGAAAAGTGTTCACCGGTCTTCCTACGATAATAATAAAAGAGTAATTAAAAATATATGCTTCTTTGTTTTTTTAAGTTGTATAAATATTAAAGTATAGATAGTGATTATTTACTCCTTCGTTTACTTTAAAATTTATATAACTTGTATTTGAAAGAAAAACACGTAAACACTGCTCAAGAGTGAGACATATCGTTAAGGTCGAGGCAAAACCAAGGGAATGTATCGATCGATGCTAGCAGCTAGTATTATACAAAGAAGAAAGGGTGCAGTGATGCACTCATGCACGTACACTTCAGTGTATTTTTCTCGTGTTCTTCGCTTTTCTTATTCTGTATCCTACCTAGCTTATGATCCTCTATTAATATGAGCGCACAGGCTACTACTCAAGTTCTAGCTTGTGAATTAAGGAGTCAAGAAATGGATCTCTCTATCCATCTGAAACTACCACTGTACCAGCTATATAATTGGCACTGACATCAGTCACCTGATGATCACCTGAGCTCCTTCCTGCTCTTGTACGCATGCAGCGTCTTCTACGTCGAATATAGTTAAACTAGCTAGCTGAGTACATGTAGATGTAGCGCGTTGATTTCTAACCGGCAGAGCCTCTTGCCATGGCCGGCGGCCGGCTGCTGATCCAAAGCGTGCTGAGGGCGCGGAGGCGGCCGAAGTAGTCATCGACGGCGACGAAGCAGCGAGCGGACTGCCTGACCGTCAGTATCTGCCGGAGCGCATGCAGCGTCTGCAGCCTCAGCTCATCTGCCTGCACCATGCATGAACACAGTTCAAATTAATTTGCTCGACATAGTAGTGTATATATATATTGAGAGGAGCAAGAGCAAGCTAGGGTGCAAGTTAAAGTCTTAATTGGTTGATTACTTGTCTTAAGAAGGTCTCGAGGGAGGCCAGCTTGTCCATGGCGAGGGACACGTAGTGCCCCATGTAGCTGGCCATGTCGGCCGGGTGGTAGTAGATCACCGGCGGCGGCAGCGCGGAGGAGGAGGAGGAGGAGGAGACGACCTCGGAGAGCGACTGGAGTAGCGCCTCCAGCTCACCATCCAGCGCGTCCTCCTCCCGCCTCGCCGACTGCTGCACGCCGCACACGCCCACCAGCTGCTGCTCCGTCAGGGGCTCGACGTGCCGGAGAGCAATCTTGCACGCGACAAGAATTAAACAGATCAAACAGGGTTAATGTTCATCGATCTAGTTAATTATTACCTATATATCTTCGATGAGGTTACGCAGTAATTAGCTGTGACAATTGATTCTACGCACGCAATTGACGTGTAGTCGTGTACTTAATTATACAAAAGGCATGGGCATTAACTGACGACACATCAAGAAGGGTACAGCGTTGTTGTTTCAGACTTTTAATCTTGCGCATCGTCGATCTGCATTATTGGGCAACGCAAACGTCTCCATCCTGCATCTAACACCTCCGCGGCTGCCGAATGCTGATCTCCACCTACTCCCTGTCCGTGCCACGCATATAGAAACTTGACGCCCATATATATATTTATACGCGTCTAGCTAGCTTAGCCAAAGCTAGACCTCAAAAACTTAAGTCCAATCAGATACTGTGACGGCCTACCGACTATATACTTACTCGCCTAGCTAATCATTACTCGCTCTTCCTGAAAACGAATTATTCTAGCTTTCAAATTTTATTTTTAAATACATATTACTCTATAAATTTAAGATGATTTTTAACTGTTTTTTTCTTTGCATATATACTCCTGTTGTTCATTATTTCTAATGATATTTATTAGAGTAACACATATCATATAAGAGAAATAAAGCGAGCTAACGAGGAAGGGTGATTTGGTGATTTCTATATGTGTCTTGGTTCAAATGCAAAATCCTAAAACATCATCTATTAGAGAACAGATGGAGTACAGTATTACAGTACTTCTCTAGCTAGTAGCTACCTAATGTCTGACCAATGTATAGTACTTCTTTTTTTTGCGAGCGACCAATTAATATATAGTACAATTGCATCCTTATCTTATAGAAATGTCCTAAAATTAATTACTTTCCCAAAGCAAAAGTATATGAGAAATTGTATACATAAAATTTGAACTAAGGAATTAATTTGGCTAAGATCGATCAAGTGTATTATCAGCTATTACGCTAGCTAGCCCATTGAAAGGAAAACCACTAGACTCCAAAGCAAGTGTAATAATTTTGAGTGAGTGAGACAAGAAGGGTACGTACATAACTACATATGAATACCTTGATAAGCTCCGAGGGGCGGAAGCCGCCGGTCCAGAGGAAGCACCGCTCGGCGGCGCCCTTCCACAAGCCGGAGAGGAGGTGGAGCGGGTCGGCGACGGCGAGTTTGGCCTTGTGGTCCATCAGCACGCCGTAGTGGGAGGCGGCCTCGTCGACGTAGGGCCGCAGCTCGCCGTCCGACCGGTGGTGCTCCTCCGCGGCGGCCCGGAGCCGGCCAATCATCTTGTGGTGGGCCTCCCGCCACCGCTCGTACTCCAAGTTGAACAATGCAGCATCTGCATGCCATCGTGCATGCACGTACACGCAAGATCAGAAGCACGCACAGATATTTAATTAGAATTTAGAATTGGGGACAAGAACTATTTGTAGCATGCATGCATGAGATAAACAAGGGCTAATTTGTTGATGAGTTAATGGTGGTGCATGACAAATTAACCTGGGCTTAAAGTTCCAGTACCCCAGAGTGCACCCTGCACACGAAGATATATACAGGAAACTTTGTTAGTGATTTGTTTCAGTCCGCATATAATTTTCGTTAATTATAGGCTGAAATTTCCGTGGAGATCTCATACATTTGACAACGATTCGATCCGGAGCATAACATTTCTCAATCCAAATACTTTGTAAAATGATAGTTTTTTTTTTCCTTTTAATTACCTGAGCTCTTGTCATTTGTATCTCCTGTTCTAGCTGAACCAGCCTCACCCTGCCTGACTCTAGCTGCTGAATATAAGCCTGCAGTTGCACACGTAACACACACACCCAAAAAAGAAAAAGAGAGAAAAAGCCAGCACATCATGCAATTAACATATCTTCCATGAAGAAAAAGAAATGTAACTTTCAGATCTAAAGAAATCAAATGTGGAGTCTATCACACAACTTTTCTTAGGTAATAGGTCAGCTATCACAGCTTTAAAATATATATATACTGTACCCCCCCCAATCTCTTTCTTGTTCTTGCTTGCAAGACTTTTCCTTCTTATGTTTTTCAGGGTTGACTTCTTTCATTTTTTACTAATTTATTGACCCGAGTTTTTTTTTAGCGAAACTTAATCGAGCTGGTTAATTAACTGATTAATCGGTCACCTTCTTCCTCAGCCTGCTCTTTCTTGCAGCCTCCCTGTTCTGCGCCAGCCTTCTCAGAGTCTTGGGGTCCGGCGTCTTGGGCCCCTCCAGCTCTGAACTAGTACCTTCTCTCTGCTTGCGATCACAGCACATGCATATATCAGGACATGGTGCATATACATGTATCAGAGTTTTCATCATCCTTAGTAGATACAACCAAATTGCTCTCTTAAACTTTTGGTATATATATCCACCCTTCAAACTTTTGGTATCTCTTGATACTACTAACTCAGTGCATATATAGCTAGCTTGATACCTTCCATGGATAGTACATACGTAAAAATTAAGTCTCAGGGGTACACACGTGCTTGCTTGCTAGCTTGATGCCATCGAAGAGGAGATATCGAGATCGAATTACCTACCTTGGATGCTGCCTTGGAGCCCTTGCCTGCCACCTTCAACGGCGGCGATCTCCTGGAAGAGCCGGCGGCATGCGGTGCCGATGAAGTCATGGAACCCTGAAGGAAGAAAATTAGGATCACACGTATTAATTCTTGCTTCGTCAGATCAGATCACATGTACATGCATATGCTGCCGGCCGGTCCAAGTCAAGACGGAAGTAGGTAATTAACAGCTTGCGAACATGTAAGAGAAATAAAGATGTTATTTGAGCTAGCTAGGCAGCTAGGGATGTACTATATTACGCGCATATACCTTGGAAGACGGCTTTACATGCATTGGCTGGGAGGGGAAGATGTTGAGAGTCTCTGCATGCACGGGAAGAAGAATAAGAAGAAGTCCTGCAAGCATTACGACTTTGTACGCACAAGCACAATTATATGCGATGTATTTTCCAAGATTGCAGTGTTGATTTTCCGGATGCGTGTGCACAAGATCTTCAAAATGTGCACTTCTCGTTTTCACACGCCCTGCAGCTGGTAACCGGATTCTTTTTTCTTTTTCTTTTAGCATAAAATCTTGCTGCTATATCAGTTAGTGTTTGTTACGTGTCACTCTTCTCCAAATAGCTAGCTAGCTACTACCTGAAAGTTTTCTTATAAATTAAAACGGCAAATCGGAAAGTAGGGTAGCTCGATCGGTTCAACCGAGGAAAACATGCACAGTGATGATCCAAACAGCAAAAAGGAAGGAGAAGGAACGAGAAGATTGATCACCACGTACTCTTGCAAATCTAGGTATAAGCTAAAACCAGTCAAATCACAACACACTTATATGGAGAAGTTTTCCAGACGTGAACTACTTGTAATTCAAGGAAGCTTATGCATGACATATTCCTTGCGCTTTTTCTTCAAGGTGTTCTTAATTGTAATGGACCGTGACAAATACTTGTTAAAAGAACGAACCTTTGACAAAATTAAGTGTCTTAGGCGGCTCTTGAGTTAATGGCTTATCTTCCTGGCCATCAAAGTAGAGGAGGAGGGCTTGATCCAAATCTGATGGCATGTCATATCCTTCAGGATCCCTTCTCCTGCACTTTCACAAATGCAATATAACATCAAAACTCTCCTAATTTCTGTTTAGTAGTCCTACAAGCTCGGACCTTGAATTAGATAAGAAGTTTCGCTTGGAAGAGAGGGGATCTAAAAAGTAAGAAACAAATTAGTGTTGGAATAAGCTTGCAGAAGTTGAGCTAATCCCTTTTTGATTAGTAGTTTTGTTTGCCAAGAAGGGAATAAGAAAACATTCACTTCATCAATTATTCTCTCTTGAAATATCACTAGCTAGCTTCATCAATTAATTAATCCCTCTCTTCAAGGAAAAAAAGAGAGGATCCCCTCTCCAATAGGAAGAACTAAAAATTAAAGAAGCAAAAACATGTGGGGAGAGGTAAAACGTCGTCTTAAGTGATCGATACATGCATCTTAGGAGTTAGGATGCAATACCAACCGTTTACCTACAGCATCTCTCTTAGTTTGACAAAATCATCACATGAGCAAAGAAAGATGGTGACGAGAAACTAAGGAGAAACAACCAATCATAGTTAGGGCATCATGGTATTATGATGACCAGCAAGATTGTCAAAGCGAAGTAAATCCTGGGAACACACGAACTTATGCGGTAGGTTTATGTGTTGATAAAAGAGAGAACCAAGAAAAAAGATGGATGGAGAGCTTAGTGATTGGGTGTACATGACGCCGCCATGGAGGGAGGAAGAAGCTTGGATCATTCCGGAGGTGGAAGGGTAAGCCATGCACATGCTTCCTTACACCAAATAACTGATCTTAGAATTGAACTTGCTTCTTGATCACTTCACATGTAATTGATCCATCCTGAAATGAATTGCGACAGCCTACTGATCCAAAAGACAACTCCTGCTTCTTCCCATATGGGCTGCTATATATGATCGATCGATGACTGGAGATGAACAATAAAAGATCGGTAGCAGCCGCGCCTTTCTTTCTTTCTTTCTTTTTTTCTTTTTTTCTTTCCCCTTTTCTTGCCAGCTGACTTGCTCAAAGTCCCTTTTATTATGATGGCCCTTCTTCCGACCAGAAGGTAAAGGATGACTTCTGGCATGAGGAGTAGTCGCGCAAGAAATAGAATGGAGGGAGGTAGGGAGGGAGCAAGTGGTTACAGAAAACTTGGAAAAACTACGTATCATTGGACTTTTAAAATAATTACCAAATTTACCTACACAACTACGCGGATGGATATTATGATACAATTATATTTGATATATAACTATATTTTTTATAATTGAAATAGTATTTATTATATAACTCTAATATCTATATATGGTTAATCTGCACCGTTATAATCTTGTCCCATCAATGTAAGTGGTGAAGATCCTTCTCTTTTTCTTCTGATTAATGTGAGAATTTTTATGATTTTTATTTTTTAGGATTATATTTAAATTGTATTTATTATATAACTCTAATATCTATATATGATTAGTATGTACTGTTATAATCTGGCCCCACCGAATTGAAATATATGGTAGAGATCCTTCTCTTTTTCTTTCGATTGGTGTGAGATTTTCTAGTATTATTCCTTTTTTTAGGATTATCGTGGGATTTTCTTACCCTTAAAACGAAGGATATGCTTTGAATATCACCGATTGTTTTATTTATAATATTATCGGTTGTTTTTATTTATATAGATGTGCAAGTGATTCTTGTGTTTAAACACAAGATGAAAAATCTTAACCATGGGGAAACATTCGTTCTTATGATTCTGGTCTCCAACACCGAATTCATTCTCCCTTACAATCCAATAATTAAATAGTTCTTGTGGACGGTAACGGCGCAGGTCTTGGTGCTCTTGCCTATTGCTTTTATCTTTGCACGGCCTGGCAGATGAGATGATTAATGCGAGGATGTGCAAGAAGCTAAGAGCATCTCCAAAGGACGAAATGGATGGATGTGAGTTACCTTCTCTCCTTGAGAATGTATTGAGAAAATGGATGGATGGATGGATATGACTTTATCTCGCAAATGGCGGACCTACCGCACGAATCCAGACACAACATGCAACCAACCGATCAAGCCGATTAAGGATTATGTATTTAGTATGGACTCTTTCTTTTAATCTAAATTGTTATAACTCCAGTCCGCTTGATAGATGGTTAGATGTTTTTTAAATAATAACATCTAATGGCTACTATAATTCAAGTTTGTTAGTGTCCACCAGATTAAGGGCCAGATATTTTGCTTTTTGTGGGAATTTTTAGCATATTTATACTTTTAACAAAAGATCCGACGACAGTTATAATTAGGGACCACGAAATTAAGGGCCAGATATTTTACTTTTTATAAGAATTCCGATCCTATTTCTCTTTTTTTAGTGACTCTTATAAGCTTTTAATATATAATAGATAAGGGATGTGGTCAAGACTATGTAGTGATTAGAGGTGGGCACTTGGGCCAGGGCTTTTTGGGCCGGCCCGAAGCACGGTGGTCCAGCCCGGTTTAGAACCCGGCATGACACTGTAGCATGAGCCGTGCTGGGCCTGAGATCATGGCACGATGGGCGGCACGGCCCAGCACAACCGTTTGGGCCGAGCCCGTGCCGGCCCGGCACGGCGGAGGCACGGGCACAGATGTCACAACTTCATTGTTGTTGATGGCTATATTATGTCACTTATCTACAATGATTTTATTTCACTAGATTTCTAATATTGCCGAGGTTATAAGTGATGATTTTTTTTCGAGAGAAATAGTAATGTTGGTCTTTGTACAGATGACCATCTCTCGATCTCTCATCGCCCAATGAGCGAGCGAGAGAGAGAGAGAGAGGCAACAGGCAAGAGAGAGATTGAGAGGGACGGTCGAGAGAGAGGGAGCAACTGGCGAGAGAGATTGAGAGAGAGAGAGAGGGAGAGCTGCGAGATGGAGCAACGGGCGAGAGAGAACTGAAAGAGATTGAGCAATGTGTGTTTCCGTCTCCTTTCCTCTCGTTGCAATAGTATAAATGGGCCGGGCCTGGCCGCGGCCGGCAGTGCAATGGGCGTGCCTGGCTCGCCGAAAGCGAGCGGCCGGCAAGACAGACGATGGGCCGTCCGCGGCCCAAGACGGTTCGAGCACGAAGCACGATGGGCCCGTGACAGGCCGGTCCGGCAAGGCACGATGCCCACCTTAGTGAATGAGGTCGTTTTCGAGCGATGTTACATGTGTTGTTGCATTTCTTTTCGTATATCTCTGGAGGTGGATTTGTTGAATCTAGCTCAAGAATCAGTTCAGATCCACTGTATCTTTGGATCTACTTGAATAATTTCATGTGTATAGAAATATAAATCGAGGAGCTATTCCAAATTTCTAGTGATATACATGGTCTAGAAAAAAAATGGACCTTTTTGAAGCTCAATTTCTATGTGTCTGTTGAAAGACGGCCAAAATTTCCAGTAGGTTTGTTGTACCTTAAATACCTTGGTGTTGATTTAGGGGCATAATCAGAAAATTAGTTTTTCTATGTAAATTACCTAAACACTGGTACAATATATCTAATTTCTACGGTGGGGCATACTATGGGAGTGTTTGGCAGAGCTCCAGCTCCACCAAATTCGTGGAGTTGGTGGAGCAAATTCGTGGAGTTGGTGGAGCTAGGTATTCCTAGCTTCACCAGAACCGTGGAGCTGGAGCTGTGGGTATATTAAGAGTGTTTACGTGAGTCATCTTGTTTACATTTTAGAATAAAATTATAAACTTAAGTCACTTTATTTTAGTCTACAAGTTTCAGCTCTGAGGTGGAGTTAGGATATGGAGCTCTGCCAAACAGGACCACATATTAAAAGTGTACAATAGGTTTTTATAGATGCTAAGAAAAAGAAAAGAAAACATGCTAGAATTTTTCACAAAAGACAAAGATAAGAAAAAAGAAAAGAAAACATGCTAGAATTTTTCACAAAAGACAAACATCATGCCTACAAATTGATGGACCCTAATTTAAAGGCTTAGATGCAATAACTGTCTTAAAGATATATTAATTTTAAAAAAAACTATAAAAACAACTAACTCTTAATTTGGTATATTCTAATTTTAAAGGCTTCGATTTAGTAGTTGGTTCAGAGATATATTATTTTTTAAAAAAAAGAAATAGGCAGCACTATATTTAATTCAAAGGTTGTGAGCGTAGATTTGCTCGATGGACCCGACCAGTCTCTCAATTCTCTCGTTCACACATAAGGAAATAAATTTTGCTAATTACTATACAATCAAATATTCGAAACGCAAATTTAGATTATAAAATATAAATTTTAAATTTCGAAAGCGTGTAAAGTTATACTGTACCACATCAAACGATGCAATTGTACGGGCCAGTCGACAACCTAGCTCAAAAGATTGCCGGGTTCCTTCTGTTCGACCTATCATTTTGGCTGATTTAGGTTAATTAGGTGCCATGTCGTCCTCGAGCAGATGGATCCATTTCACGCTACCCGTGATTCGTGTTTACATGATTAATTAACTGGACCTGCCTAGTGAACTAAAAGACAATGCCATCAGTACTCCCCTTTTTGTACAGAAGCATTATGCAACTGAACAATTGATTAAGGTGGATAACACGTACCTGTTCTACGTTATGTACCTTCTTAATTGACTAGTCTGGCGCTCCAAGCGAAGGAAATGGTCAGGCGCCACCTCGTAGCCATCTCATTGTCGAATTTTTTTTTCTCTGATGAACTTGTCGTCACGACTCACGAGCGTGATTGAATGAGCTAGAAACATTAAAAAGCGGGAGTTCATCGTTATTATAGCAACGCGACCGGTTCTTTTTGTCCCTTATCGCGGACACATTTGAGCATATAAAGACATTAGTAAGTACTCTCCTCTGGTTTGGTTCTTTGACATCGACGTGGTCTACAAAAACATAGCTTTGATCACTAATTATTATTGTAATATATTTGTAAAACCCTGTAAAATTATAATATTACGAAAGTACTTCTCGAGACAGGTCTACACATATGATTTTCATGTATTTAATTTAAATACTCAAAAAGACAATGTTTCGAAAGTTTACCCGTATCTATACCTAAAACAATCACTATTTGTAACCAAGGGATCGGTTGTCTCTCGTTAAACGTCTTAATAAAGGAGCAGTGGTAGACTACTAGCTAGTACCAGTACTATCTGTTGTTCTACCTTTGATAGATTCTCCTACCAGAATCTGGTAACCAGATACAGATGCACACATGTAGGGCTGTAAAATTTCTCTGTTATTAACACTGACCTGAAATTATGAAATGTTTTTTACAAGGGAAATTATGCAATACTGCATGCATGTATCCTCATATGACGCTGCCAGGTTGCCACGCACAACGGAAATGGAGGAAAATAATTGCTAATGCAAAATGTCTGCCATAAAGCCATTCATGTGCTGTCTAATTACCTCTTAATTAAGGAACTAGAGTGAGAGAGAGAAAAAGAACACCTTTATTAATTCAGACATCTTTCAAATGCATAATACTGTTATGCTCAAACGTAGCATGACTTGAAAACTCGAGGCACGATCGCTGTAATACGTCCTAACTACATTAGCATCGAATGAATTAGTCTGGAGGAAAAAACACATGATTTCAGATTCCACGGATTCAATCAGAAAATGAAGATATCTAGGGATAACTAGATATCTTTTTAATCTTTTTAATTAAGAAGAAGAAGAGAGACACTAAAATCCGAACCGAAGAGAAGTCCATCTTGAATACTGTGAGGTGTAAACTACTTCCTACCGACTCCGCTAGACTCAACTCCTTAATTAGAAAAACATTTAATCAGATTAGATGGAAATTTTATTGCGAACGACTGCAGGTGGAAAAAAAAATTCCTTGGCCTGCGACTACGAGCGAAAGCCAATTTCCAATCTATGCACCACCCGTCAAGTACAACCGGTCCATATGATCTTAAAAAAAAAAAATCGTCGGTCTTCCAGTAGGAGAATTTGACATTGCAGAAGGTCAGTTTGCTTGCTTCGGCCACAATGCAAAAGATATTATTGCTTGTAAAGCATTGGGTCCTATTCATGGAATAATTCTCCTCTCTCTCTCTCTCTCTCTCTCTCTCTCTCTCTCTCTCTCTCTCTCTCTCTCTCTCTCTCTCTCTCTCTCTCTCTCTCTCTGTTTGACAACAAAACGGCATTAAAACAGCAGTTTTGTTGATGACGAGTTGTTGTAAATTTGGAAAGACGAGGTCTATCTATGCCGCTCTATTATGGAGTTTAATATCTTATCCTCCACAAGAGTGATGCCTCGTACGGGAAGTGTTTTTTACGGTACAATAAATTTAATAAAGGATCATTCTTTTTTTGGTTCTATGAATCAGATTAACTAATATTTATTTATACCTTCTCAAGTAATATAGTGGTAGAGATACCTTTAAAAAATAATGACTAAATTAGACATCATAAAACTTTCTAGAGAAAAAGCTTTAATATGCCAGAGTTTTTTACTTTTTTTCCCGACCGTTTGGTAGTCTAATTGGCACGGCACCTGTGGATGAGTCCTACTAGTTACGATGGTTATAACGAGACACAAGTTATTCCCATCTTATGAAACAAAGACAGAGCTTTCTCATGGTATAATCAAATTGAGTTCGTAATGTTCACATATAAACTTTATTTTTTGTTTTGTCTTAAAACTTTGTTTTTATTTAAGAGGAATATTGCTGTACATATCAACTTGCTTTTTAGAGGTAAAATCGGTTCCGTAGCATCGAAAGATCACGATTGTAGTTTTATACCACTAAAATATATGGATACAAGTTAATTCCATTGAAAGGGTACTCCATCTGTGTTTTCAGTTTTCACCGTTCCGTCCGCTGCCATATGCTATTTCCCCCTTTTTCATGTGATTTCAGGCCGGACCGCCCTCGTGAAAAACTCCCTCCGTTCTTTTAAGAGGTTGACGTTTTGAACATAGTGATGATTAAATTTTATATTTTTAAATATTTAAATTGGATACATGAAAATTGTACGTATAGATTTGTCTCGAGAAGTGCTCTCATAATATTATAATTTTATTGAATTTTTTAAATAAATTATAATAAAAATTAGTGATCAAAGTTGTGTTTTGAAGATCGTATCAATATCCAAAACGTCATCTTTTTGAAGACAAAGAGAGTACCAAACACATCCATGCCGGCCATGCACAGCAGTTGGTCAAGCCAGACCAGACTGATTCGAAGCCTTGAGCCGCCAAACCAAACGACTCACTCTCCTCTCCTGTACACTTAATTTCCACGCTAAATCTGGACCATAGGATTTCGGTTGAATGCCTCTCTTCTTTTCCGCACTAACCTCAATTCTTTTCTGGATCAACTATTTTACAGTTGACTATAGAGACATAACCGTATGATCTCTCTCCTAAAGCACCACATGTCGTTCTCTGGACATCACTCCCATTTTTGAAGTCTGCCATGCACCCTATAGGGTTCTCTGGACATCTCTCCTAGCGCACCACGTGGACCACCAAGCCTGCCATGGCCCAGGAGCTGCTGCTCAGGGCTATTATGTTTTTAGTTTTGGGCACAAGGACTTTTGCGCAGCATCTCAATGCATTGAAATACCTCTAAATGGAATAGATTTTTTGTGAGTTGAATTTTTTATTTGAGTTTGATTCTTTTAGTTGAATTTTTGAAGGAATTTGAAAAAAATTTAGTTGAAATTTCCGACTTAAAATTTTGTAGTCAAAGCTTTTCAAACCAAAAATTTTTTAGCCAAAACTTTTCGAGTTGAAAGTTTTTTCAAATCGAAACTTTTCAAAACAAATTTATTTGAACTGAAAATTTTTGAATTGACATATTTCGGAGTTGAAACTTTCTAATTTAATTTTTTTTTCGAGTTGAAACTTTTCAATTAAAAATTTTCTTAGTTGAGACTTTTCGATTATAAGTTTTTTGAGTTGAAACTTTTCGATTTGAATTGTTTAATTGAAAATTTTTAGTTGAAATTTCAATTGTAACTTTTTGAACCGAAAGTCTTTGAATCGGAAGCTTTTCGATTGAAAATTTTCTGAGTTAAAAACTTTTTCAAGCTGAAACTTTTTAATTTGAAAATTGTGATTTAAAATATTTTTGAGTGAACTCTTGCTTGCTCTCTTTGCTCACTCGTTCTCAAATATTAGTCTAGAAATTACGTGAGCTCTTTCTAGACTCAATTTTGCACCATGTGTTTTGAATAGGAGTGCAAAATAGGCCACTAAGCGTGGAAAAGGGAAAAAATGAACTTCCACATGGAAAAAAGGAGTGATGTCTAGAGAACGACACGTGGTGCGCTAGAAGAGAGATCGCACGGTTGTATGGCCACAGTCAACCATAAAATAGTCGTTCTCATTCTTTTCTCCGTCATTGAGCTCCGTTGACATGATAATCGAAGGTGGGAGAAGATAAGATTGCCCATTCGTATTGATTTGTATGTCCGTAAGAAAATGAATAGAAATGTTTTACTTCATTTTTTCTACAAAATAGTTTTTTTTTTTCATTCACCGAACCCATTCTTATCTCTTTCCAAGTGGTGGTGGGTATACGTGTGGGTAAGTCCAGGAGTTACGATAGTTGCGATAGCAACACACGATTTATTCCCATCTCAAGAACAAAGGCAATTTCCTCGCAGATGCAAATCGAGTTCGTGATGTTTGCATGTCAACTTTGTTTTTGATTTAAGAGGAAGAGGATGCCTACAACCTACCACTGTTCGTGGTGGGTGTACGCGGATCGGCATGTACGGATGGCCACAATTGGCTTGCTTCCTTCTCTAGTAGAGGTCCTCCTAACGCATGGCCACAATGGGAACCAGTACTCCGATATAAAGTTTCAAATTTCGTTTTTAGTATATATTTTAAAAGTTACCAAAATCTGAAATTTCGACGAGATCTCGAAATTGCGGACAAAATTTGGCCGAAATTCAAAAATCAAATTTCAAATCTTTTTTTTCAACCGGGATTTCGGCCAAAATACCGAGATCTCGGCCTAAAATCACTGAGATTTCAAAAAAGAGTATTTATGATGGTTTTTACCGATAATATTTTGAATTTTTTTTATCCGATCGAGATTTAAAATCTCGGAGGGGTCTAAAATCCGAAATCTCGAGCGAAATTTTACGTTCGCTCCAAATCTCGGAGGGATCATAACGTGCGCTCCAAATTTAATATAGCCCATTATATATATGAGATATGTTTCTATGTTTTTCTTTTTAAAAACTGCATAAATATTAAAGCATGAATGAAGGGTAAATGATAATTTACTTTTCCCTTCGACTGCTTCAAGATTTGTACAACTTGTATTAGAAGTGAAAGCATATAAGCACTGCTCTATATATTAACTACCTATGCTATATACTTGAAATAGTAAAAAAAACTATATATTGTAGTAAACCGGAACATGTAGAATAGGTTTGCGATAGTCCGCTATAGTGGTGATAGCATTTTTATGATGACGAAACGCGATTTAAATGCTTGGTCCCAACGGATAATTGGAAGTATCCTACAAAAATGCCCCGCTAAACCGATCCTGGCCGTGCATTATGACCGAACGGTTCTCTAGGACTCGGGGTGGTCGCGCCGAGTCCTCTCGCTGACATGTGGGCACAGTCAACAACGGTTACCGTGGCCGTCGCCCAGCGGTGCGAGCCCAGCCTCCCTGACCTGGAGGCGAGATCGCAGCGCCGGCCGCACCACCGTGTCGCCTCTAGGCAAGGCCGAAGAGGAAGCGAAGGACCCGGTTGATCCAGCAGCCTCAGATCAGTTCATTGTCACTTCAAAAAGGAGCAAAAGAATTGCTCTAGTTGTAACTTCTAAGGAGTTCGGCAGAGATCACTTCAGTATCTCCCTGGTAAAAACTGTTACAGATCACTTAGCAAGATGAAAAAGATTGGTTAGAGGACAATATTTGCAATTAGATAGTACATTAGTAAAAATGCTGCTTACAACGCGTGTGTGCTGAACGCAGTAATTAAGCAGCAGTCATCTTTTAACACAACTAACCCACGTCTTCGAGTGCACACATTAATTCATTAGGATCGTTAGCTGTAAATGTAATGAAAATGATACGAAATGAAAATGACATGAAGAGCACAAAAGAAGCTCAGATGAGAAATGATATCTGGGAACAAAGTTTCTTCACGCACCATACAAACATACCTAGTTACACATCATGCGTTCAGCTGTTGCAAGAAAGGTTCAAAACCATCTGAAGACATATAACCATCAACTGAGAAACTACAAAAACCGACATAGATAACAGTTCATTTTTCGGATGCGCTTTGAACTCATCGTCCGAGCTGAAATTAGTATTCGACGAACAAACAACCACCAAAAGGAGGAAGGCACCGGACTGCAGAGAACGAGGCAGTTGCGCTTACAGCATGCTATCAGTTCTTGCTGGCAGCCTCCTGAAGAAGTTGAGCGGAACGGACGGCATCTTGTGGCGGAACCTGGGGTGTCTCAAGGTGTACAGGCCTGAAAGGAAGACGACAACACGGAACGGTGTGACATACAGAACGATGGCGGCAACAAAACAAAATGTCACAAACAGCGCAGTGGCTCTTGGGTCTCTCCAGCTCAGCAGGGATTGCAGCCTTTCTCCTTGTGTTGCTAGATCACCAACAACAGTCTGTATCCTCCCAGCAACACTCCGCAGCCTGTCATACCGCATCCTAACAATCTCGGGCGGACAAGAACTAGGGAAGGTGTCAAACTCTTCAGCAAGCTCATCAGGATGGCCAGTCTCCGCCTGTGAGAGGCGAGTGTCCATGTGTGGGGGCTGCCTTGGCCGCCACCGGTAGTACCACACTCCAATCAGGAACAAGTAGAGAAAGATTGTAGGCAGTATCAGCTCAGGATATAAGACCAATATCACAAAGAGGACGTGGATCAGTATAGTGGTCAGCGGGTTCCTCCAACGACAGATCTGATCGAACCACCTAGCCACTGCAATCAGAGGGCTCAAGACACCCATGATACGGAAGAAGTTCGCCTTGCTCTTTCGCATGCTCCACATGTGAGAGTCCACATCCAGCATGTACTCCACAATTTCTTTTCGCAGCGGCGGTTCTGCACGGCTCAGCCTGGTTGAGACAATGTTGGTGGCTTGGCGCCTTAGGTTGTCTACCTGCATCACGGACAACGGGTGTACATAGTGCATCTTAGGCAGCAAGGGCTGTGAATACAGATGCATCATGTTGAGCAGTGATGAGCATGTGAACCGGACAGCAAGCTGTACCTCACCCATTTTCTTAACACCAGAAGGTGTCAAAACAATAAGAGGGTATGAATGGGTATACACTCGATCAGTTTCTAGTGTTGAGAGGCGGATGCGGACCTTCCCAATTCTGGTATCCCGGGCACCATTAGCCTTTTCCCCACCATTCAAATGGCAATTGTCAAATACACCAATAGTGATCACAGTGCATGGATCATACACCTCCCATGTGTACTGTTCATTCCACTTGGGAGTGAAACTATCAATAATAGTCCTTGTCCGCACCCATTTCTGCCCATACTTAGCGACACAGTAAGGATCAGTTGTGCCACGCCCATCCTTCGTCTTCATCGGCAACAGGCCTTGTGCCGTCAAGATACCCAGCTCAAGAATGCCGATGCTATGCTTCCACAGCTGCTTTGCAGTTGGCCTTAAATCACTACTGTAATGAGTCGACTCATCCAAGACATGATATCCACCTTCAAGACAAATTCTCAAGTGAATACGGCTTGAAAATTTGGTCTCCTTCTTCTGCTCACCATCCACAATCACATGCTTCTCAAGATTGTACCATTGACTGTTCAGTAACTTATGATCCAGCCTCCGAGCTACATGCTGCAGTGAAATGATTGTCCTTCCAATTACATCATCCTTCCCTGGGGCAATCCTGTCTTCTACGCTCAAAATCAGGTGCTCCTCGAATGGCTCAGCCGCAACAAACAACAAGTCCTCATTCCACATTGGATTCAGAGTCCGGCTTGGTGATACCCGGGTTCTAAGAGCTTGGTTGCCAAGCATGGCTTTGACGTAAACGTCAGGGAACCTGGTCTTATCATTTGGTATAAGATCCTGCGCTTCAATGACATTGACACGCAAATACCAAAGCTTTGGAGTAAGATATACTTTTGATCTAATGCTTGCAAGGCCATCACCAGGGATCGACGCTGCATCAGAGTGCCAAGCGTCAGGGAATGCTTCATCCGCTTGAGTACCCATCCAAACAGCTAACATCAACTCTCCCTTCACCTTGTGCCCATTCCGCTCTTCCAACCGATACCACTGTGGAGCCAACGGGCTATCAGGTGGCACTCGCTTTGGGACCTCATTCAGGTCAAATAAAACCCGCCCAATGAAGTCATCCTTACCAAAGTCCTTATCCTTGACGATGATCTCCGCCACTGATGCTTGAATGCGCTCCTTTGAAAAGGCAAAAACCTGGTTCCACTCAGGATTGGTCTTCTTCTCGAAATGTCGAGTTGTGCCCTTATAATTTCCAAGTTTCACCTCGACATATGGGTCGCAGCTTCCAGTGATGTCCTTGCTTGGAAGGTCCTTTGCTTTTACAACTCGGACATATAGGTACTGCATCTGCTCAACCAAGTCATAGGTGGTGGTGAGTTTATCACCAGCAGCTGCACCACCAAGGTGAGGAGAAGTCTCCTTCAAGGAGTACTCCTCCGGACGGAATTGCCTCTGCATCATCTTGAATGAAAATCTTCAACCAAGCAACTTTTACTCACTGGTTGAAAAAGAGATCCAGCCAACAGCAACCGATATCCTGCAATAGCCACAACATCAAAAGTAAGCACAAGCTTTAAATGGTCGTTACAAGAGCATAATTACTTAATGATACCAAATGAAGAGGAAACTGGCACCTTTGCAATTAACAAGTCAGGTAAGATTGCTTTCGAAAGAGCATTTTGTGATTTTTCTCTTCATCTTGCCTTGCGAGGTAAAGCTTCCGAGTTCAGAAGAGAATTAACTCTACATCACTAATCTTAGAAAATCATCTGCAGCAAGCATGGCAACTGGATTGAGGACATTATAAGATAAATCCATAAGACCAGCCATGCAGTAAAACGGAACTACATTTCACTTAATCTAATCATGTCCTAAACACTGCAGCTACTTTACCTAAGAAAACATTGCAACCGCATGTTAGTTTGTGGAACATGAAGAACGGCTAAGCTAAGTACTGAAGAAAAGGACGGCGTGTTAGTTTTTTCGAACATGAAGAAAATGAACAGCCTTTAATGCTTTCAACTATCTACCAATCCAGAAAGAACTAAAACAGTGCATTTAATCCTCTAAACAACAAAGAAATTAGATCTACACAACAACTACAAAAAGAAACCAAAAGATAACAAAAGAAGAAGAAAATTTAACCATACTTGTTGCTGTGCAAAAGAAGGGGAGCAGAAGGAACACAGAAAAGAAGAGAGTAAAACAGCAGATCTAAAACCATGAGACCTGACATGCAGCAGAAAACTCCGCCATTTTCCCAAGCATTGCAAGAAACCAACAGCTATATATGGGCACTAATAATTACATCACTTTATCCACAACGCTTTTCTAAACCACTTGACTATTTCAAAATTTTCCCAACTCATGGGTGATGGCCTCATCTCAATGATAGACACAAAGGCAAACAGATTACACGGGAGCAAGTCCATCAAAATGCAGCCTCAGATCTCATGCCACTGCCAACCTAAAGAATTCAAGAACATAAGAAATCAATGGCTTAACGGCTTAACCCCATCCTCACCATCAAAACAAGAGCACATCCTGCGACTACCGAGAAAACAAGAACAGATCGAGGAACAGCAGGGACGGCCACCGGCATTACCCATTTGTTGACACAAAACGGCCAAGAAAGAAAGACGCGTCGATCGAAAGAACACGGAACAGCTAAAAACAACAGAGATCCTTGAAATGCTTTCCCTGAAGGGGAATGGTGTGAGCGGTGGTTTTCTCAGAAACTAGTTTTATGTTGAACTGTTTCTTGGTTTCATTTAATGGAACTGGGGCATTCGATGCCCTTTTGATCTAAAATAAAATAAAATAAAATAAAAAAAAATCCTTGAAATGCTTACCATGGTGGGCCGATCTTTCATGGAGAGGACTGGAGGAGGACCTCGAAGCTTCGGCGGTGGAGAAGAGAGAAATTCCCGTAGGGTTGGTCTTTCTTGCGAGCAAAAACAACGGCGGGAGGAGAGAGAGAGAGAGAGAGAGGTCACGGAGACACGGAGTAGAGCGTGGGTTTAGTGGAGTGGAGCGCAGAAGCCGCTCTCTTTAGTTGGTGCTTTTGCGAGGAGAACCTCGGGCTTTATTGAATTTGCAAGGGCTAGATTAGTATGCGCGCCTTGGGGTTCGTGCCAACTCTATCTACGTTGTCGTCTTCCCGTGGTTCATCGGGGGAAAAAATAGAGGAAATGAATGAGCGGAAAAGTTCCAGAAGCGTGCTTGGCTGCTAGCTAGCTGGGGTTGGATTTTGCTCTTTTTGCAGCTCGGCGTGGTTTGGTGGAGTAAGTGTTGATAATTGACCGAGTTCATATAAGATTGTGGAAGTAAAAAAAAAAATACTATGAAAATATTTCCTATTTTTAATTGGGGGTGTTTCGAATAATGGACTCTGCAAAAAATTTGTGTGAGTTACTTTTTCCGTTTATTTTTATAAGGTGTATTTTGGTTTTGCACAATGATTAAGATTGCGTTGAGATTGAGAAAGGTATGAAAGAAAATGATGTAAATACACTTACTTAATTGTTTTGGAAGATGAAAGATATACTTTGTATGGATGGTAATGAATAAATATATATGGTTGATAGAGAATAAGTATGGGTAAAGAAGAAAAGATCCCATTAAATCTATATGCAAACTGAGTATTTGTCAATAAGATTATTTAAATAATATGCCTTATAAAAATAAACGGGGAGTAAATTCAATGAAAACATTTTCTATTTGTCGATGAATAGCGTGGTCTGGAGATATTTGAAGGGGAAAAAACGTGAGGTCTAATCTCATTAAAAAAAAAATTTTGCCTCTTGAGGCAGCCTCTCTAAAATCATGTGGTTTTTCTAGAGAAACATCCGAATAATCATTTGAAACAATTTATGTTTCTTTCTCCGCGAATTTCACCAAACATGTAACCTTAATTTCTGTGTTTTTCTATTCTTGGTTTTTTATTCATGGATTCCAAAACAAGCTTATTTGAAATTTTGATCTCAAATTTTTTTATCTATTATATTTGACAGGTGGAATTGGTGTAGCTTATATGAGGTGAAATGGCGAAAATAGTCGAGTAAATGTTATACATATCTTGAAAGTTTCAAGATCAAACTTGATCATATTTGCATGATAAAAAACACAAATTTTTTTTTACTGAAAACAATATTCAAATAGTGTTTCGTTGTTTCATCAAGAAATTATCTTTTTTATCTCGCAAATGCGAACGAGTTTGAACTTGAAATTTTGCAGAGATAAATAACATACTATATGTGATTTTTTTTTTGGGGGGGGGGGGAGGGGGGAGCCACGTAACATCCAAAACTTTGATTGAAAGTCCGTTCGGCATCTTGAACTGTGAAAACAGACATTTGATCCTGAAAATTTGAAATCCAATTCAAATAACACCTGATCATATGATGGTATTACTAGTGTGGCGCGATGAGTGGATGATTTTGCCACGTATGATGACACACTAACCAAATTTTGGGTGAATGACATGTGGTGCCATAAGGGCTTCTCTCCAAATCGAAACAGGGGGGGCTACATGGGCAACATACATGGAAGTGTGGCCGAAAGTTTGGTCGGGGAGAAGCTCATATAGGATCTACCTGTTATTGACCTAATTTGGTCAGCGTATTATCTTGTGCAGCAAAACAACTCACTCATCTCACCATACAAGCAATACCACCGTATGAAACTGGGTCAAGATGTTATTTGAACCGAATTTCAAAGTTAAGGGTTAAATATCTAGTTTTATAGTTTATGGTATTGAACAAACTCTCAAGTAAAATTCAAGAGTGTTATATGAGTTTTTCCCCTTTGTACTTCTAAATTTGATGAAAATGGACGGTATTCATATTTTTCACTGCGATATGTTGACATGAATTAGACATCCTACAGCAGTGCCTCATGCACAAATAACATGTGCAAATACGGGTGATTTGATAAATTGCCTTTTTTCATGGTGCTATTGATTGTTTGTCTCATGTGTCTCACTGACGTATGAACTACATGTCAGTGAGATATTATAAAACAAATGATGAATAGTATATGTAAATGAGATCAAATCATCAATTATTCCTGCAAACACACCGAAGAGCCCCACAATTTGTACGAAGGGACTCCGCATAATTTTCCAATACTTGAAATATCCACGCTGAGATATTCCACGATATCTTAACTATTATAAGAATGAGTTGGTGGTGATGGTGAGTATGTCAAGCCGTTCTTGGGCCATAACAGTAGGGGCCCAAGGCCCAATAGGTGAGGAATTCTGTAGCTATTTGCTGTTTGTCTAGCCTTATTTGCATTTCATTGCATTCCCTTGTTCAATGATTCTTCAGTAACGGATCTCAAATAAGTGATAGTTCAAGTTTTAAATTCTCGTTTTTTTTATTTTTAAGAGTTTAGAACTTGTGGTGTCATCATCTATTTGATATCCGTTGCAGCACGGACACTTTACTAGTTTATATAAAAATCATGTGCTCAAGACGGTCACCAAAATAAAGTATTCAGGTGATCAAAACAAGATAGAAGTAAAAGAAAAAACAGAAACCTAAATACAAGGAGATCTATGGAAGCACTGGATCGAAACATTTCTACACCGAGACATGCTTACCACAGAACAAATGCGCTCGCAGGAAAGAAATCGCGAAGAAGCAAAATGCCATTGCCATGCCATGGGAGAACAACAGAGGCCGGCCGGGTGGGCATGACCGCATGACTGCATAAAACAAGGATCCGCAGAACAAACAGCAAAACGTGGAGGAGTCACGCGCAAAAGCGCCGCGCCCTTTTTCCACAGCGGCACCGAGCAACCAACACAGTGCCTCACCCCTCACGGACAGTGGGCCCACGACGCTCTTTGCAGATTCCTCGGTGGTGGGTACCAAACGATTCGCGTGCGGGTCTCCTTTTTTATTTCTCTCAATCGGCGTGCAGCCAGAGACCGACTGACTGACCGGACCGAGGTGATCGTGCGCGGAAGCGATCGAACTGGACTCCGGTCGGGTGTGCTCTCTGCGTGGACCAAGTCCGTAGACCCCCCGTCGTATCGGAGCAGTTCGTCGTCAGTTCGTATCTTCTTGCTTGGATAACCCCGGAGAGGAGAGGGAGAGGGCTTGGTCTATCGGTGTTTGGTCGGTGCGACGCGTTACGGAGTTCAAATTGGTCTTTGCATTGGATGGGCCATTATTTTCTGGTTCCCTCGGACAAAAATAGATCGGCCTTGGAATTGTTTAATGTATAGCCTTCTCCGTAAAATATGTAGCGAAAATAAGTTTAGCACGTGAGAATTAACAAAAATAGCTTTATACAACCCTTTCACGACGCTGCAAGCTATGTTTTTATTTCGGTTGTTCTATTTATTTTTAATTTTTTTTAAAAAAAATTGGCTTGTAGCTCCGAATTTTTTACTGTTCTGGTCCCTTTCAATTTTTTTTTTACAGATCTAGCCGTCCGTCGTCTGAAATTTCAAAAATAGCCCCTGAACAGTACATTGCCGCGGAGCCTGGACGCGAAAATATTTTTTTCCATTTTTTTATTCCGAATCCCGCGTTGCCAGACCGCGGGTTATATTTTTTTTAAAAAAAAATTAAAATCCAGCGCTCCCCGAGCGCGTTTTTTTTAAAAAAAAAAATCGGTTTTTTTTTAAAAATCCAATGGTCTCAGATGCCGCTTTTTTTTTTTTTTAAAAAATTCTTTTATTTTAAAAATCCATGATCGGGGCCGCCATTTGAAAAAAAAAAATTTGTTTTTTTAAATAGCCTTCGAGAGCGGTTTTATTTTGAAAAAAATTGAAAAAATTAGGAGCGACAAAAAATTGTTTTTTTGTTTTTAAAATTTTATAATTTTGATTTTTAGTTTGTTTTTTCGCAATTTGTTATTTATTTATTTATTTTTCATTTTTTCGAGGTTTAATGTTATTTATTGAATGGATATTTGTTATTTGGTTTTCTTCATCAACCGCATGCATGCATCTGCCGAATCGATGCAAGGCTGTGTTTAAAAAGCAATTTTTATTTTGTTTTATCTGTTTAACTGATAAAAAATCTGAAAAATGAGAAAATACATTTTGTTCATCAACTGGCGAAATTTTCACTGTTACGGCCCCGTAAATTTTTTTTTTTACGAGATTAGCCCTCACAAAAAAAAAATCGCAGAACTATATGCAGCACCGCGGTGTTGTTTTTCAAAAATGAAAAAAAAATTGTTGATCGTAAAATTCCGTATTTAATACAACTTTTGACTCGTACTGTAGTAAGTACGAAATTTTATTTGCGGAACTTTATGTAGCACCGCGGTGTGCTGCAGGCTGCCCAGCCGGACCCCACCACCGCTATCTCCGCTCTTCCTGTATTGTTCGGTTGCATCGGTCGACAGATGCATGCATGCGAAGCGCAGTGAAGAAAACCAGCTAACAAACATCCATTCAATAAATAACATTAAACCTGCGAAAAAAATGAAAAATAAATAAATAAATAACAGCTGCGAAAAAACAAACTAAAAAAATCAAAATATGAAAATTTTAAAAACAAAAATACAAATTTTTGCTGCGCCCCACGGAATTTTTTCGATTTTTTTTTTCAAAATAAAACCGGCTCCCCGAGCGCTGCATTTTAAAAAAAAAACAAATTTTTTTTTCAAATGGTGCGGTCCCTGACCGCGGGATTTTTAAAAATAAAAGAATTTTTTTTAAAAAAAAAAACAGCGGTCACAGACCGCTGGATTTTAAAAAAATGATTTTTTTTTTATAAAAAAACCGCTCTCGGGGAGAGCTGGATTTTAATATTTTTTTTCAAAAAAAATATAACCCGCGGTATGGCATCGCGGGAATCAGAATAAAAAATGGAAAAAATATTTTCGCGTCCGGGCTCCGCGGCAATGTACTGTTCAGGGGCTATTTTTGAAATTTCAGACGACGGACGGCTAGATCTGTAAAAAAAAATTTGAAAGGGCCCAGAACAGTAAAAAATTCTGTAGCTCCACCATGGAAGGAGCTGCAAGCCCTTTTTTGTTTTTGTTTTTTATTTCAGTTGTTTTTTCTATTTTTTTAAAAAGTAGGGAGAAAATTGAGTAAAACCAAAAGCGAATATAGCTGATTGGACATATCAAGATATGGATCTCTAGTTACCTTTACATCTTCTACATTTTGAGAAAATTTTCGAACCTCATCGTTATCATATCTCATTTTCTTCGTATTTACCTTAGTTATTTCTTCCTGATGGGCAACTCTATCATGTCCATTATGACCAGATCTCTTCTCACCTATCGTGAAACTACTTCTCCCTTTATTGCCATTAGATCTTAATTTTCATCCATTTTTGCTACTGTCATCTATCTCCCGTCAATAGACTATTAACTGAGCTATGAAAAGATGACAATACCCTTCATCTTTCTCTCTTTTGGTTTAGTGCAACAAAGTTGAGATAAAGATTCAGGACAAGATGTTATCAGGTGTTGATGAACTTCAAAAGGAGAATCCCGAAGAGAGGAGGAGAGCTTGAGGAGAATTTATCATGTATTGATAAACAAGAAGAGGAGATGAGTTGCAATCCTAGGAGAACAGAAGAAATGATTGAAGATCATTAAAACCCCAAAGAGGATCGCGTGCGATGAAGGTATAACTAGATAGGTTAAGGACGATTTCTAGTCTTTATATCTAGTTTTAGTATTGTACTATTAAGAGGGATTGAATCTTTTGCTTGAGTTTCATCATATATTGATGAACTTAATCCGGTTCACTCTAGCTCACTCTTGTGTTTGATTTTTGCATGGAGCTAACTATTTGGCGTGTGTTGCGAGTGGGTGAAGCTTGTGCATTGGTTTGTGCATGATGATTTGATTTGCATGTGTTGCAGATAGGGAAGCTCATGCTTAGCTAAGTTTTGCATGTATTGCAAAAGAAGAGAGCTCAATCAATTTGATTTAAAGTGGTTGCATGGAGCTGGATATTTACATGTGTTGCAAAGAGAAAGCTCGTGCACTTGACTTGAGTTTAATTTGTGGGTCGCATAGAGCTAGATATTTGCATGTGTTGTAAATAAAGAGCTCATGCGCTTGAGTTTAATTTGTGGATTGCTTGGAGCTAAGATTTGCATGTGTTACAAATAGAGAGTTCAATCATTTGAGTTTATTTGGATTTTGTATGAAGCAATGGATTTGCATGTGTTGAAAAAAGGAGATAGCATATGCATTGTGCTTTAATTGGCCGTTGTATGGAACAAAAAGATTTGATTGTATTGCAAATAAAGAGAGTTCGTGTAAGTTGCTATAAATGGTTTAATTGTTATTTGCAAGTGTATTTTGTAAATAAACGGGTGGTTATGGGTTTTGATCCTAGAGCATGCGAAGAGGGCATTTGCAATCATGATTTGCAAAGTGATGTGATCTGGTGTTGATCACCTCATGGCTAAGAGGATTGAATCCATAGGTTCTTTGTTTATTTGCAAAATACGTTTTTGTAAAGAAGTTGATGAATTTAATTGGAATTCTTTGGAGTATGTGATGAACACTTGTGAATATGTTATGCAAAGTGTTGTGATCATGTGGTGATCCTCACATAGCACAAAGAATGATTAATTGTTGGTTTGGAGAAAATATTTAAAGAAAAATCTGGAATTTCTCCTGAGGCCAACACAACTAGCGTGCTAGGGGCTGTTGTACAGTTGAGGCCGGTAGTTCCGCTTATGAGAACGGTACTGCTGCTCGACCGACACTACTAGCCCTAAGACGTCGGTAGCTATTTTCTAGTAGGCTTGGTTTTGCGCCCACATCTTAGCCGGCACTACTAGGCTCAAGGAGCTGTATTGCCACACATACCGCCCGTTTGCCCGCGGTAGTACCGAGAAACTGGTCGTTGCTGAACGTTGGATGTCGAGGTTAGCACTACCAGACTTCAAAGTCCGACAGTGCTGGATTTGTTGATTCTTACCCAAATTGCCCCCAAACGGCTAGATTTCATATGTGAGGATATAAAAAGGAGCCTTGGGGTTGGCATTTTGGTTTGCTACCTTTGGGGAGTGTGTTGTGAAAATTGTGTGCATATGTTGCCCTTTCTCGTTTGCTTATTGAGCTAAGAGTGAACCCTAATTGCATGTGTTGCAATTATGAAGTGGATTGAGGACCTCTTGTGCATGTGTTGCACTTGAGGAGGATTCTAGTACTTGTATTGCAATTAGGAGGTCATCGGGAGTGCATGCGTTGCACTCGGTGAAGTTCAAGCGGGAGGCTTGATTTGTTACTCTTGGAGATTGCCGCATCCTAGATAGCGTAGGAGCGTAATGCGCGGGAACTCTCAACGGAGGTTGTGAGAAATCCCGACAAACGTTTGTGAATGTTGGTGCTCACCTACTCAGAGGGGTAAAGAAACAACCACTAGTGGAATCGAGGCGAGTGCTTAAGTCGGAGCCGATCCATTGTGTTTGAGCTTGCCTCAACATGGATTAGGGGAAATCGTCAAGTCTCCGAGATCATGAGAAAGATCGGTGTGTCTCTTGTGCTCTTTTACATCCTTACAATTTTTATTCATATTGTTGCTTAATTTTATTTAGAATTACAACTTCTTGTGTAAAGACATTCAATTAGTGCACTTAGTGAGCCTAGTTGTTTTAAACCTTAATTGTCAAAATATTAGTTTATTACTTATGCATTATTTTTTTTGTTAAGGTTTTGACATATGGGTACTTAGGCGATTAACTTTTAATCGTAGAGAAAAATTTTATATCTGCCTATTTACCCCCTCTAGTCGATATCCTCGACCTTATAAAAGTCAGGGCTTATTTGTTTTTGTTTTTTATTATGGATTTTAGCGTCAAAAGCTAAATAAAAAACAAACAACCAGATTCTAGGAATCGATTATCACAATCTAGCTCACCGATAAACATTAGAATCCACAATCAACTTTATATGTCCTTTTGAATTCCAACTTTTAGAGAATCAACTTCTCTACAACCACAATTCAAAACCAGCTTTTAAGAATCAAAAAAAAAAACAAAGAGAATCAGCTTCTGTCATGCCCGGACCTTCTTCTCCCACTTGCACCGCCAGCAGCCGCCCCCTACCCTACGCGCCATTAACCATGGCCGGCCGCCAGTCGCCATTTCCGAGCGCGGTTGAGCCGCGCCGCGCCCCCCTTATAACCCCCCCGAGCCCCTCTCTCCCGCACTCCTCCTCTCTCTCCCCCTCCGCTCTCCTCTCTCTCTACGCACCGTTGTCGCCTTCGTCGACGCCTCCGGCCACCCAAGCCGCCCCGTCGATGTGCTCCACTGCCTCACTCCATTGCCCTCCGGCCTCGCCGCCATGCCGTCTTCTCCGCCCACCCTGGCCGCCGCCTGCCTGCCAGCTGCACGCGGCGTGCGCTCGAATCCACGCGTTGAGGCCGGGCCCACCTGTCATTTTAAAAAAAGGATTTTGAAAATAAAAAATCCCGCTGACGTCAGCATGACGCAATATTTCCGTTTTTCTTTTAAAAATAGTTTCTAAAATCAGAAAAGGTGCGCTGGTGTCAGCATTGCGTAATAATTTGGATTTTCTTTTATAAAAATAATTTTAAATTCCAGAAAATTCCATTTTAACTGTTTTTAAACTTCCGGGAGCCCGTGTTCGTCCGTTCGAACTCCGTTTGGCTCCGTTTTTCTTCCTAAATTCATCTAAAGTCTTAAATTTTAGTTTAGTGCTAGTTTGAAATTCAATTTGAATTTATTTGAATTTATTTGGATTTTATTTGAATTTGGGTGTCTTTCGCGCGTAGATTACGGAGAATCTGAGGAGTTCCCGAGCGACGAATTCGAACCAGGCATGTCACACCCCCTTGACCATATTGCTCCCAATTTGTGAACTTGTATGTTGAATTTTAAATTATTGCATGCTTATTTGTTATATACATTAATTTTCGACCTAGTTTTAAATGATAGATATGACCGTTATTGATGTGCCACTTTTGACGTTTGAATTCCGATAGCCTTGTAACCTTAGGAAAAATATAAACTATGACTATGGTAGTATTTAGACAATGCTTAGACATGCTTAGAACTGTCCTTAGGAAGTTTTAGGGGAACTTTATGCCAAAATGATATCATGTTTAAATGGAAACTTATGATGATCAATTATAGCATAAATGTGGAAATAGTATGGTTAAAATGAAAATGACTTAGACCGGGTGAGAAAGGGTTGGAAAGTGGTGTGGTCAATTAAGGACCGGTCCGAGTTTCGCTAAATGTAAAGCCTAACCGTACTACCACGAGTCTGGAATAGGACAGACCTGGCTAGCCATATTAAGTCATATCATGGACAGTCATGCCATATGGGGGTAGTGGTGTGGTGAAAGCATGATGTTGCCACTTTGGCGCAAGAGGGGGCTTCTGAATAGAGGGAGTCTTTCAGCGGTGAAACCTTAGCGGGCATGACTACATGTATGAATTATTATAGGGGTCTTGTTATAATTTTCTCTGTCACTCACCAAAGGAAGTGTGCTGACACCAAGGGAATATTATGTTTTGTGGGTAAAGTTGTAAAACCTCTGCAGAGTGTCAAACTAATCGATTAGCCGCACCCGCAATTATGGGCATGCCGAGCAAGCCATTCTCATATTAGACTTTAGTAAAATTTGGTTTTCGAAAATGATGTTGGATGGAGGGAGTCCATCATGGGTAAAACTTAGACCATTCCAGGAGAGATTCCTGAGTTATAAAGAAAAAATGTATAGATTTGTGTTTCATTATAAACCATGCCATTTAAAATTATTTAGAATGATTCTTAAACCGTCGCTTTACGCTTCAATAAACCATAAAGCCATCCTTTGTTGCCTGTACATTTATATTGCATTTCCGGTGTGATTTGCTGAGTACGCTAGTACTTATCCTTGCTTAATTTACTGCTTCAAAAGAAGAATACCACGATGGTGAGGACCAGTTGGACTAGGCCGTGCCCCCAGTCGATTGTTTGTGGCAAATAAATTAGGCTCCATTTATTGTTCTTCAATTCCGCTGTTTTTATTTAGTCGTTTATCTATTTGCAGGCCTGCGTGCCATTTCTTTTGTAACCTGTTTTGCTTTCAAACCGGGCTTCAAGAGAACTAGGAAGGTACGCGCGGCGCACGCACGCGCGTGACCGGGAAACGAATTTGTTTTTTTCGGAGAAAAAACGGACTATGGAACAATTTTTCCCGGAAAAAATGAGGAAAAACGACGCAAAACATTTTTCCCATGCTCTGGAGACAAAACGGACAACAAAAACATTTTTTTCCAACAAAAAGGATAAATGATGGACGAAAAACGGATTTTATATTTTTTTAGAGAAAACGGCAAACGAAAACATTTTTCCCATGCGCCGGAGAAAAAACGGATCACAGAAACATTTTTTCCGAGCAAAACGGAGAAAATTTTTTTTAAGAGAAAACGGCCAACGAAAACATTTTTCCCGTGCTCCGGAGGAAAAACGGATCACGGAAACATTTTTTCCGAGCAAAGCGGAGAAAGGAATTTTTTTAGAGAAAACGGCCAACGAAAACATTTTTCCTATGCTCCGTAGGAAAAACGGACCACGAAAATATTTTTTACGGGCAAAACGGAGAAAGGATCCGAACGTAAAGCACAGGGACCTATTTGTTATAATTTTGGACCTATCCGCTATTTTGAAAAATTAGAAAATGGCTCGTTCGCTATTCGCATTTAATGGGGGCTCTCTCTGTAAAATACCGAACGAGGGACCTAAACGCGAACCGGGAAAATTTATTTTCCTCTCACAGAAAATCGCCCAGGGACCTACACGTAATTTTGAAGAAACGGAGGGTCTTTTCGCGAAATAGAAGAGAGAGAGGTTGGGGGTGACGTGGGGGGCTGTGGTGCCCAGAATCCTTCCAGGAATAATAGGCAACTAGGAAGTTGAGCGCGGCGGCACGCCGCGCACGTGAACGAAAAAAATATTTTTAATACAAAAAAAACCGAGAAAATGTTTTCGTAGAAAAAGCGGACCACGAGAACGCTTTAAAACATTTTTTCCATGCTCTGAAGGAAAAACAGACCACAAAAACATTTTTTTCGGGTAAAACGGAGAAACAAAAACATTTTTTCCATGCTCCGAAGGAAAAACGGACCACAAAAACATTTTTCGGTTTTTTTTTACAAAAAACGGACCACAAAAACATTTTTTCCTGGTAAAACGGAGAAACGAGGACATTTTTTCCATGCTCCGGAGGAAAAACGGAACAAAAAACATTTTTCGTTTTTTTAGGAAAAACGGAGAAACGAAAACATTTGTTGCATGCTCTGTAGGAAAAACGGACCACAAAAACATTTTTTCCGGGCAAAACGGAGAAACGAAAACATTTTTTCCATGCTCCGGAGGAAAAACGGACCACAAAAACATTTTTTCGGTTTTTTATAGGAAAAACGGCCAACGAAAATATTTTTTCCATGCTCCGGAGGGAAAACGGACCACAAAAACATTTTTTCCGGGCAAAACGGAGAAACGAAAACATTTTTTCAATGCTCCGGAGGAAAAAACGGACCACAAAAATATTTTTTTGGGGCAAAACGGAGAAAGGACCTGAACGAAAAGTGCACGGACCTATTTGTTAGGATTTTGGACATGTTCGCTATTTTGAAAAACTATAAAAGGGCTCGTTTACGATTCGTATTTAACGGGAGGTTCTTTATGTAAAATGGCGAATGAGGGACCTAAACGCGAACCGAGGAAAAAATCTCCCTCTCACAAAAAATTGCAAAAGAACCTTTCCGTAATTTCAAAAACCGAAGGAGCTTTTTCGAAAAAAGAGGAGAGAGAGAGGGAGTGGGACAGGTAGAGGGACTCTTTGAGGAGAGACTCTCCCAAGCTTTAGGGAATATCTGGCGCCAACAGCAAAGAGCCGAAAAAGCTGATGTGTCGGTTTGGCCCAATATTGGGCTGTGCCCCCCGGAAATGTACGGAATATACGATATTGCCCTCGAGTAGGTGGCGAGGTGAATCGGGCGGCGGTACGGCAGCTAACAGATCAAGCCGACGGCGAGACGAACCGGCGGGCAGCAACGCGGCGCATCATGCAGACGGTGACAAGGGTAAGATTGTATTTTCCCCTCTCGTTCACCGCTGGAGCCATCGGAGTAGCCCATCCCATGCTCGTCTCCCCGCGTTAGTTTTTGGCTGGAGTTTCTTGTGTTGATCTAGGGGAGGAAGAAAGAGACCTCTCTCGTCATCTACGTGGATCATGGACTCGGTAGCCGCCGTCCGTGTGGGGACCACATGAATCTCGTACTGCCCGGCCCAGGCGGCAACGAGTCAGCATTTGAAGGGGAACTTCGCAACGTTCTAACCTCACCTGCATTAATCCTAGCCGTTGAATAACAGAATGCGATCTAGCGCAAACAAGCGTCCCCACTGAATATGGCATGTGGACCCCCCTACCCTACCTGTCAGTGGAGCAGCGTTCTGCCCCTAGCACGGAATTACCCGTCACAGAAAGAAGAACAAAAAAACTTTAGTTAACGAGCCTACCGTATTACTTTCACCGTCTCCATCTCCACCTCTCTCTCAGATCTCTCTTTCTCTCTCTCTCTCTCTCTGCCTCATTTCTCGCGCTGCAATGGCCGACGAGCCCCTGGGCGAGTCGCCGCTGGCGACCTCCGCCGCCGCGGTGGGCGCGGGCGCGGCAGCCGCGGCGACCGCCTCCTCGGTCCTCCGGCCGCGGCGGGTGGCGTTCGAGTACGGGCTCCTGCCGATCCCCAAGCTGGTCTTCTCGGAGGGCACGTTGACGCAGACCCTTGCCCAGCTCAAGGAGAGGCTCGTGGCGGCGCTGGGGGGCGGCGGGCGCGTGGGCGCCGCGGCGCTCGCGGAGGCGCTGCAGATCCCCGCCGAGCAGGCCGCGCTGGTGCTCGGAACGCTCGCCGCGGTGCTCCCCTCTGACGGCGGCGACGACGGCGTGGGGGGCGCCGACCTTCGCGACGTGCTCCTCTTCCTCTACATCCAGTCCTACAAGCGCCTCGTGCCGCGCGCCCACAAGGACTCGCCCGCCGTCGCCGACGTATGGCCCTCCACCTCCGCGTTCGACGGATACCTATCCGCGCTCTCCCCGATCCAGGTCAGGTTCCGATCGCTCTCAGCCTGGCGCTGTGGTTTGTGCCATTCGGTTATGGTTAGGGAGCGACTGAGTGATTCGTTCCAATGGATTTTGGTGAGAAATTCTATGCTTCTGCGAATTTAGGCTATGTTTCTATATTAGAGTAAGAAATGATGATATTGTGGTGCATACATTGCTGAAATGATGCTTGTTCAAAAGCTGGGCCAAAAGGCCTAGTCCAAAACGATGCTGGATAGTCTAATGTAAATTGGGTTTCATATAAAATACATTTGAAGCGATCAATAAAGCTGCGAGCTTTCCAATGTAATTGCCGCTCAATAAGAGCCCGAGAAAGCTTTGATTTTTTTTCCCCTTAGTATTATTTTCTTATCAATATGCTTAGGGAGTTGCATTTTTGCGCAATATATGGTAACATTGGTCGTATTACCAGCAATCACAATTTGTGACTGCTTGGTGTTAGTGGAAATGGGGTATTTGATGATTTGATCAGTGATCAAGTCAATTGGTAGTTAGAGCACTCACTGGAGGTGGAATGTGCCTTATTGAATATGGAAGCTTTTCTCAGTAGTTGATTCACAATGTTGCAGTAGCTGATTGGTCATGTTGTACTTCAAAATGCGCTCTTTCCTGCAACTTTACCACCACCGCAGGACTGCTGTAAGCCTGTAACATTAGATAGGTAGTGTTAACCAAACGTTGATGCTTTGTGCAGTAGTTTATTCAAATGATGCAATAGTTGAGAAAATGCTGCAGCATAAAATGCACTGCAACTTGTTTACAATACAAACAAATGCTAAAATATATTGCTTTGCTGCAACAATGTCTGACTCTTAAATGTCAGAAGCCTGACCGTTGGTGCATCCCTTTTCTATTCTAATATATTGTAGTATCTATTCTATAATGATGTCTGCCTTTAGAAAGGACATTCTGCCGTTGATATTCTCCTTCCAAATGCTGTTTTCATCTATCATTGTATCCTCTAATCCATTTATCCAATTATTATGCATTGTCCAGTATATAATTCCTAAAGGTACTCTTTTTCATGACAGTGAGTTATGCAAGCATGGGATTGCTCTACTGCACTCCGTTTCATGATTGCTACAGTAGCTCTTGTGCTATTGCCATTACTTGCAAGTTGCAACCTGTGTTTCTCCTGCCAAGACATGGACCCACAATTTCTATTTTTTTTTGACTTGTTAAGCAGATATTTATTGTTTATGTCATCTTGCAGCTCGTACGGAGTAATAGCCGACGGTTTATGCCTTCACAAGCAGATGAAGAAGCTCATCAGTTATCTTACTTACAAAGGCATATGGCCAACATTCTATCTCTTTTGGCAGATTCTGTTGATGGAGAGGGTGATGAGTCTATGGTTAGTATATCTATTGCTCTGTCAATGTTTATTTTTCTAAGCCAATATAGTTGTTTGTGTGAAAAAATTGATTACTCTTGTTCGCTGTCAATAATATCAATGCACTCTGGATCATTCCCCTGCATGAAATTCATTATGTAAAGTCAAGGATGTAGGCATAGAGCAATTCTACACAGCTGTTTGTAACTTAGGATCTTAAACATGACAATTTCTATCACCAGAAGCTGGCAAGTGCATGTAGTGATCATGATTATAAATACTACGTAATGCTTGGTTTCCTGGCAATACAATCTTTATGTTTCCCTAAACGATTATTAGTTATGAATTTTGGCATACTGATAATTGAGTTAATAAAAGGCAGAAACTAGTTGGGGGTAACTGCTGCCCAGTGCCCATGGCTACCACTGAATTGATGTAAATAATAACATGTACATCACAACCTCATCAAACAAATAAAGGAATGGCAAGGATAATCATTGTGTGATCAACACAAATAAGGATGAATAAGACAAGATATTGCTATTGGCAGTTCAGGATAAGGTAGCTACGCATTGGTGGTTTTAGGAAGTACAAATAATGAAATGGATTTGTAGACTACTCTATGAAATGAAATGCCTTTTCGATTAATAGGATCTTAAATTGTACAACAGTGCTAGTTCGTCTTCTCTGCAACATACAAACACCGAACAAAGATCTCGGTGCACATGACCCATGGTTGTGTTACTTGTGTACTGTTGCTAAACACAAGAATCCACATTACTTGCTATGTAGGACCACTACTCTGATGCAGAAACCTCGGATGCATTGCTTGCTGATATACTTACTCTGAAAATCCCTAGACCCTAACTGTCATTTGCATTGCTGTATATGCAGGTATTGACAATGGAGACTTTTGAGCACCTTGGATTTTTATTGCAGTTCTCTGAAGGAAATCCTTTAAGCCAAACAGCTAGCTTTTTTGCGAATTCTGATCCAGACATGCCTGCTGCTCCTGTTCCCGCTGCTCAGGTTCATGATTGGATTCTGCAGAATATAGCTTCTTCATTGGAATATACAGCAGAAAAATCTACAGCAAAGGAAAACAGCCAACAGAATGTATCTGATCCTGATGTGACAATGGCTGATGCTGTCACATACACAAGAATCCAGAGCAGCTCACCAACTGGTACTTCTGGCCCAAATAATCCTGGATACTACCGAAATACAACTTTCGTGGAGGGTTTCTCCAAAACTTCTGTTGTCAAAGAAGCATCTGATATCAAAGGGCATTCAATAAAGGTATGCATGCAATATTTTTTAGTAGTGGACAATGGATACTGAGAGGGACTGTAGATGGTTTTGTTCGGTCATTCATATCTCTGTGTTGTAGTTTCAAGTAACATCAATTGTCTGTTCCACAGTGGAATTTCAAAGCCGAGATTTTGACAGTCTACTATTAATATTTTAACAACATAAACTGTTTTTTTGTAGGTTTTGAACTGCCATGATTCTGTTATCTACATACTAGCCCCTCTTAAATATGCTACTGTCTATGGATGTTCTGACGCTACTATTGTTCTTGGTGCTATTGGTAAGGTATGTTTGCACAATTTTACAACTCATATTGTATATCTGTATTTCAAATTGAACACATCAATTAACAATATAAGATTCCTAAGCTAATTGCTTTCGATATTCCAGTACTACTTATCTAGTTGCTACTTGCAAGCCTAAAAAAGTTTCATGCTGTCAGGTAGTAAAAGTGGAGCATTGTGAACGAGTGCAAATCATTGCGGCTTCTAAAAGAATTTGTATTGCCAATTGTCGCGAATGTATCTTCTACTTGGGAGTAAACCACCAACCACTTATTGTGGGTGACAACCATAAATTACAAGTGAGTATAATTTTGTCATCAATTTTTTTTTTCTCATCTTGATGAAGTGTGTGCTATTGTATATCCACATCCTCTTGTAATAAAATGATAAATAACTTCGGAAGGAAAAATTTGGAAGCATGGAGATATATGGGACATCAAAATTTCTTATTTCTTGTCAGATCTATTGTTTACTCTTCCTTAATCCTTGCTTATCCTTCGAAGCATTCCTTCATGGACCAATAAAAAGCTATCCCATCAAATGAAGACTAGCATTTAACATGCTAAAAATAACAGCAAAAGTTGATAAGGAACCCGTATCTATTGATTTTTGTTTTGCTAGGCGTTCTATTGAATTTGATTCCGTTGACTTCAAAAACTTCTCTGCTTCAAAAACATTTATATTAAATTTGATTCAACATAAATGTAATTTACATTTGAACAACTTAAAAAATGTTTACCTCTTATTTTAACAGGTTGCTCCATTTAATACTTATTATCCACAACTGGGGGAGCATTTGGCCCAAGTTGGTGTGGATCCTAATGTCAACAAGTGGGACCAACCTTTTGTACTGGGAGTTGTTGATCCACATGATTCATTATCTCATCCTGCAGGGGTTTCTGATGTCCAAGCTGAGTCTGCCACTTGTCTCGATCCTGATCTATTCACGAACTTTTTGGTATGGGAACTGTGTGTTGGTTTCCTAGATTATTGCAGGTCAATTAAAAAAATGCCATGAATTCAATGAAAATCTTTTGCCTGTACTTAGCAGATATCGGCTTTTAATCTGTTGGTGTATGCCTGTATGGTAACTTGTTGTATATGATATGTCCATGATAACCTTACCATACGTTTTTCTTGCAGTCTCCATCTTGTCCATAACGGCTGTAATAAAAAGGGAGAAGCTATTTTTTCCATACTTCTCAGTTGTAACTAGTTAGTTGGGAATGGGGAAATGCCCCAATGCTGAAATTTGATATATTACTTAAGTCTGAAAATGTTTTCCTTTACACGGCTTCCAACCAGCCCAATAGGTTGTGTTGCAGTGATGTTGAACCCAGCATTTGATGTATTTTAAATCCATGTATTGATTTTTTCCTGTAACAAAAATATGACACTAGCTATTTTTTTCTTCTGCAGATTCCTAGTTGGTTTGAGGCACAAGGGCCTACCAAATACAATCCATTTACATTGCCTGAAGTTTATTGGGTATCCCAAAGGAAAAAGGTTATATGCAATCTAATTAATCCATAAGACCATAACAAATCTCACAAGTCCACAATAACTTGTGAGATATTATAATCATTTAATCACCATAAATTAGGACGATCATCTTTGATGTAACTATGCGCAATTGAGGGATTTGATTAAAACAAGTGTATGTTGTTTATTATATTTAACAATATTCATACAATGAAAATGTGGTGGTGTTCTGAGGTAGTATAGCCGGAGCAGGAAGGATCCAAGTTATTGAATATAAGATATGTTACTGAATATGTCATGTAACCATATTTATTTGCATATATTTCTGAAATTTCCTTTCCTTATTGTACATGTCCAGCATGCTTCTCTGGAAGATATTCAAAAGAATATCCGGGAACTGCAGCTCGATGATAACCGGAAAAAGGAGTTGGCATGTGCCCTTCATGCTCAATTCAAGGACTGGCTATATGGTAATCTATTCATCTCTTGATGTTACTGCGATGCTAGATTAATGTTTTCATGTTTAATTTCTTTCATATTTTTTTTGTCTCCTACCAGTTTTAGACTCAGCGTTTTGTCCTTTTGGGGTTTGGCAGTTTCTTTCTTTCATCCATGATACTGTGATTGGCTATCTCATGATAATGAGTACTTGGTGCTCATTAACCTTGGCTCTAGTTGTTTAGTGGTCTTTGAGCAATGATCGTACATTATGGTGGACCAGTGAGTTATGACACCAAGCTAGAAAATGTGCCACTTCCTGTCAGTAGTTATCACTGTTAACACTAAAGCATGTAACATTGTAACCCCCTCCTGTGTTGGTAAAAAATAAAATAAAACTGAGAAGTAGCAAATTACAGCAACCATGTTCAAATAGCTATCCTCCTAAGGTGCCTTAAACTGCAACATCACATTAACGGTAATTAACAAATGATTTGTAAGTCTGAAACTATGATACAAATGGTCTGTTAATTAAATCCTTGAATATTTAAACTAACAGCACAATCTCCCAACAAGGGGCATAACTTGAATATTTAAACTAACAGCACAATCTCCCAACGAGGGGCATAACAAATAAACTACTAAAAGGAAAAGACCTCATATCCACCGAAGAGTTGTGTCGCCGCAACCTTATGTAAAAAAATGAATGTAGCAAAAACTGGTCCAGCTTCCTCACTGTGGCAGCTAGATGCCATAAACAAAATGCCATGTTCACCTGAGATTACATAAGAAATATAACATCTTTTTGTTAGTACATACTGTTTCCCTTTCTTTTGAGGGCAGAACAATTATATTTTTGAATTTCGATAATCCCAGATGGTCTATTAACCAAAACAATAGCAAGAACAAAATGCAATAATGACCTTAACTATACAACAGAGCTACTTCAAGATAAAAATTACTGAAACAATAAGCACATTCCAACATGAAAGACAAAATTTAGTTATAAACTCTTCAACCATATAAAGTGTTGCATAATTATGTGTATTCTATGCAGTTCAGACACATAAGGCAGCTCTCAAAGGTAGCACCACTCAATTATCTTCCTACTTCCCTTCAGCTAACAATCAGAAAGGTAATGGTACACACAAAATGCAATTGCTGAAGCAAAAAGATAAGCCGTCTGCAAATAAACTGATTGAATTAAGTTTAGAATCATTAGCTTGTTACTTTTGCATCTCAGCTATCTAATTAACTAAAACAATGTCACAGCCTTTGATCAATCATTGTTCCCGTTGTGAGATAGATCAGGTGAGCTTTCATAGGTAAATACCAGCTATTCCTCAAATAATATTTCTTTGGTAATTTAATGTTCCTGGTCAATTTTTGTTGATGCTACTTAAATATATGGAGGGGAAGGAGTATATAATACGAAAATAATCAGTGTTGTGTGTGATAACCATTCCTGCTGGGAACCACAGAACAAAATGAAAATTTACACATCTGGCATAATCTGAGTAAACCAAGTGTCCAATGCTCAAAGTCTGAAGTGTATACTATGGATATCTCAGTCCAATGTTCAAAGCCTAAAGTGCATCGAGTTAACAGGTCAATATCGAATCACTTCCTCTTACCATCCTCAACCAGGTGATCACGGGACTCTGTTCATTTACGTGATCAATGAGCATCAGCCGCCTTGGCAGCCACTGTCGCTAGGAACCATAGGCCTTGCCCCTGCGCCGCTGCAACTGTGCGATGCATTCCCGCTGCCATTGGCCTCCATCTGCTGTGGCCCTCGCTGGTGCCGGCGAGCCCTTTCGATTACACCACCAACTATAGCGTAGAAGGCCTTTGTTGCCTCTGTCCATGCTGTGCCAATTAGGAGAATAGAAGGAAGATGTGATTTTTTAAAATAATACATTGTTTTAATAATTTGAAAAAAATAATACCCCAATTTTTTTTTCAAAAATATGCCTCCAATTCAATTAGCGACAGGAGCTCTATCACCAATTCAATTGGCAACTGATGTCTGTTTTGTTGTTGATTAAATTGGTCGACATATTGTTTTGGTTACAAATTCATTTGGTCGACAAGGTTAAGGTTTTTGTCGCCAAATGAATTAGCGACAAATGTATACTTTTGTATATTTTTAGTGTATTATTTTTATAAAATTATTTAAAAAAGTTCTGGAAGAGGCCATGATTCAGGTTGGTCCAGGTAATGAAAATCCGCAACGTGAGTAGATTGGGAGAGGTATACACGGGCAGATCGAGGCTTGGATTGCGTTTGGGTGGTTGGTGACCAATGCTGTAGGAATCAAGGCAGCCTTGGTCAGATCCAGCGGTCATCCAAGGCAGCGACGCAGGGGCTGCAGTGGTAGGGATGAGAAGGGCTTCTTTGGTTTGAACCCTAAGAGAGATGGCAGGGAGGAGGCTGGGGAAGGCGGCGGCCAGTGTCTGGACGACACAGGAGCTAGAGGTCGGAGTTGTCACCGCTCGGGTGGCCGCCGCCTCGATCTCCGCCGTTGCTGCTCTACTTCGACCTGACCTGCACTTGTTGGCGACAAGGGGAAGAGGCCATGGCGCGACCACGCCTGTTGACACATCGTTGACCACGCTCGCTTGGGCCATACATGTCCTGTCATACCTTCAGCTCCAATCATCGCCCCTCCCTGACAGCGTGAGAGAAGGGAAGGTAGCTGCGCGGAAGAGAAGGATGCAGCTGCCGATTGGCTTGTGGGGAGAGGAGGCGGCGCTGGCGTGGACTAGGTGGGAGATGTCCCCGCCAGATTCAGCTGTGCGGCGGCGGCATGGGTAAAACACTTTTGAAATCCTATGTGTATTCTGTACTAGTCTAGAAAAAGTTGGAATACACAGTAGAAATGATACCACAATATATCAAACGCACTTTATTAATAATTATAGTTTACAATAAAAGTGGCTCAAGGGTAAAATAAATTAACATAGCGGAAGACAGAAAGAAGTAGTTGGGCCCAGCAAATCTGCCACGAACAATCGACTGGGGTAGCAGTCTAGTCATCGAGATCCTCATTAGCGTAGAACTCCTCCTTTGAATCAATAGAGTTAACAAAGGTGAGTACAAAATTATTTTGCAAGTTACACATGAGATGCATTTTTAATGTAAGGATACAAAGGATGGCATAATACGATTAGTTTGAGCAATAGGTAACATTTCAAATACAATAAATAATTTTGAAGGTATAGTTGAATAATAAAACTGAGTTTTAACCCAATTTTCAACATGAGATTCATCCCGGGGTTTCATCCTAATTTTTCTTCCAGATGGAATCCCTTTTCATCTATAAACCATCTTCCTCTCTGAAATCACTTTTGAAAAACCAAAGTTTAATCTGGGAAAGGCCAGCTTGGCATGCCCATAACAGCGGACGCGGCTAATCGATTAATTTATACTTTGCAGAGTTTGTACAATTTTATCCATAAGATATGATCGTCCCTTTGCACCAAATACACATTTCCTTTAGTGTGCGGCAGAGAAAATCATGATAAGACCCCTATAAAAATTCATTCATGTAGTCATACTCGCTAAGGTTTTACCACTGAAGGAATCACTCGTCAGAAGCTCCCTCTTGCGCCAAGTGGCAGCCTCACACTCATACCATTTCCCACCTAATGGCATGATTATCCATAGTATGTTTTAATACAGCTAACTATATCTATCCCATACCAGACTTATGGTAGTACGACTGTGCTTTACATTCAACAGTTTACAGACTGGTCCTTAACTGATTAGGCAAGGCTTTCCATAAACCCAGAACCATGACGAAACCACCTCAACCATTTGCAGCCCGGTCTAAATCACATTTTCATCTTCTTTTGCACAATATAACTTTTTCATGATTCCATGGCACACCAATACTAGGGAATAATTTCGATACTAAATCTTTGTTTGGCTCAAATTCCCAAAAAAATCCTAAATTCCAGTCTAAGCATGTCTAAGCCATTTACTATATAGCACTAGTCAATACTATATTAACATACCAACTAGTGAGATTTTTCTTAAGGTGACAAGGTATACGAATCATCAAAGTCAAAAGGGATCATAACAATTAGGAGTAAGTATTTAAATTACACTGATAAAATTTTGCATCAGTAATTTAAATCAAAATATATTTTAAAATTCTGGGATTAACATGATCAAGAAGGTGTAACTTGCCTTGCTGGACAGGTAGCTGCTCAAAATTGTCGTCTGCGAAATATATAGATTTGGATGTTTTTTTGAAGTTTTTGTGCGCGTCCATGTAGGAAGAGAGGGGGAGTGTGGCCGGCCGGTTGGGGGTTGAAGACACCCCTGACAAGTGGGGCCAGGGCCCACCTGACAATGAGGAGAGGGAGGGCAGCTCGGGTGGGCTTGCTGGACCGTAAAAGGAGGGAGGCCGGCCGACTGGGCCAACGGCCTAAGAAGATGGGAGGAGGGGTGCGTGAGAGGGCCAGATGAAATGGGCTCGGCCTAAAAAGGAGAAAAGGGGGTTTTAATTTGTTTTTGATTTAAAATAATCTCAGAAATACAATTAACTTTAAATGAAATACTAAATAGAGTTTAAAAATTCTAGAAAAATTTTCAAAAATAGTTTGAATTATTTTTAACTTGGGGAAATTATTTTCAGCATAACTTTGGCTTTATTTTTCTCGAATAAAATATTTTTATCACCAAAAATAGAAAAAGGCATGTATAAATTGCAGAAAATTCACTAAAAAATCTCAGAAAATCACAAATAATTAATTAAACCAAAATATGCAAATTTTGGGGTGTTACAATGAGTAAAGTGAGGTGACGGTGCGCCTCACAGTGAGCGACGGCACGGGTACAGAAAGAGCGGAGGCGCGGTGCGGGGTGGGATGGAGAGGCGTCGGGACACAAGTGCCAGATTGTAAAAAAAAGAGAGAGAAATACATGAGGGAGGGTGTAGACGTATTTGGTCGTTTCTTGAAGGGAGACTGGGTGCTAGTTTGTACCGGTGGAAAATAACCAAATGATTTGTACTTGTCACTGAAGTAGTATACCCAACGAAATGATTTCTACACGTGACAATTTTAGCTGGTTCTTATCTTTTCAATATCTACCATGAGAATCTTTTTGTCTGCAAACTTGTTTTTTCAATATCTATTAAGAGCTCTGAATCTCATTTGCAGCTTCAGGAAATATCCGCCAGCTCTACTGTTTGCAAGGCGAATAGGCATACAGTGATCTTCATCCGTAAGTGCTTATGTGCACCAGCAAGGTTGTGTATCCTTTTGCCCAGTCCCTACAACAGTTCAACTCCGTGCCTCCAACCGCATCGTCCAATCTGACTTCACGTCGACTGAGCTGATTCCACCTGGTCTTGCAGTCTGTAATGGCTGTCGAGAGGAAATGCTGTCGAGAGGAAATGTAGAAGAAAAAAAAAGTGAACCTCCTATTTTTGCCGATTAATTTTGATCACTTACCCCGTTTTGTTGGTTGTGGTTGGTGCAAGGACCCCATCTCGGGTTTTGTTGGTTTCATATTTATAGATACGACGATGAATAGCGGTTGCTCAAATTCTTTAGCGAAAATATACATCTTTGCTCGTCAGTTGGGGCCGTTTCTATCCGCACCGTGTGTCTGTGTTCTCGGTATGATCAGATCGGTGCGCAGGGAAAGGTTGCAGCGAAGAAAACCCCAGGAAAACACAGATGTTTTTGCCCATGTGGTGCGTTTCTGACTACATCTAGTTTCACTTGTAATTGTGATGTGTCTTTTGGTATGAACTGACTCTTGTGAACGCGTACTCGATAGTTGCAGTCACAGAAGCTTGGCATGCGGTGGATCCCGGCTGCTCCATGCTGAACGGGCCAAGTTGCTGGTACGCGGCGCCATCCGCCCGCGAGGTAAATATTGCAGGGTAGCCTCGCTCGTCAGACAGCCGTAGATCTCTCACGGCATATTCAGACAACAGGTACAAGCAGATAGCGACAGATTGTCCTCACGCGGCTTTGTCTGGCCGAAAATTTTCTGGCACGTGTTCTGCTTTGGTGCTACCTACGACGTCGTTGTGTGCGTTGATGTGCATGTCTCGTTTCGTCCTGGTCCTCGTAGCTCGTCGTCATCCCCCCAACAGCGAAGTGACATCTGTGCCTCACCATGTACATTCAACACGTTGATCACTCCCCTTTCCGTGGTTTCGTTAGCACGCGAGTCGTTGTTTATCAAGTCTTGGTTGATCTTGATAGAACACACATATAACTTGCAAGAATCGTGATGGTAAAACTTGATGGTACACGTCCATAGTAGATATCGTTGCTCTGTTTTCTCTTGGTTAGCGTGCTGTGCTAGCATTTCTTACTGCCCTCTAGGGTTGTAAAATTGTTTTTTCTGTTTTTGTTAGGAAATTTATAGAGCGTGGATGGGGAGGTAGGAAGAGAGAACATCCCATATGTTAAGGCATATATATTGTTTTATAGATTTTTCTTTTGTGTCTTTATATACTTTATATATTTTGATGGTCTATGGCTCTCATATTGAATACAAGTGCTATTTCTAATATGGTATCAAAGCAATGCTAGGGTAAATGTTTCCCTAGCATTGCAATTGCGCTAGAACCCGATCTACAACTTTCTACACCATGCAAGCCATGGAGAAGCTCCGAGCTAGCTCGAACCATAACGATGGAGGCTCACTCTTAACATCTCTAACTAAAACCCAATCCAAAGCTAGGGATGACATCATCTACCCCCGATCTCTAACCCTAGCATCCACAATGTCTAAATCCAACCCCAAGAATCACCACACCACAAAACCCTAGAACTCCAAGTTCATTCCCGAACTCCCAAATCCAAACCTAAACCCTAAACCCACCATGGACGGCCTTAGAACCCAAGAAAACCCACGACTCAACCCCCAAGAGAAAGACCTACCTCCAAGGATGATGGAGGAGAACAATCTTAGGGTGGAGGAAGGAGGATCTGGCGTGAGGAGGAGTTCCCGGGGATGGAGGAGTCGCCGGGGAGGAGCCACGGAGGTCGCCGGAGTGGAGAGCTCACCGGAGACAAGGTTGGGGTAAGGGAGACGCACGGGATGGGTGGAGGACAAGTGGAGAAGAAGGAAAGGAGTGAACACACGAAATGGGACTTTTATACAAAACCCCCCCGCAAATACCGGACACTCGACGCTTAACCCGAGACTCGGGTTGGGGTCTTCAGTAGCACTAACCGGACACTCGGACATCTAGTCCGGACACTCGGGTTGGGTGTTCAGTCGGCCCAATCCGGATACTCGGACATTTATCCGGACATTAGGGTTGGATCCGGACACTCCGGATCTCGATCCGGATACTCGGATGTCCCGTAACTTTTGGAACTTGGGGCCTTGACAAATCCTCCCCTTAAGGGAATCTCGCCCGAGATTGAACAAACGCATACACGGGTTAGGACCCTAACGGACATGCTCTAAACCTTGGGAATCGTGACGCTCGCACTTACATGGCATCGAAGAATTCAGGGTACTCGGTCTTTAGGCGATCTTCGGGCTCCCAAGTAGCCTCATCCTCAGCATGATTACTCCACTGAATTTTATAGAACTTGAGAGTTCTCCGTCGAGTCTTGCGTTCCGCTTCTTCCAAAACCCGAATTGGATGCTCTGGATAGGACAGATCCGGTTCGGTGAACCTCGAGTTCATCCACCGCAATCTGCTTTCGAAGGAGTACGAACACACTTCTTGGTGGGAGGCGTGAAACACGTCGTGAACCATTCCGGCGAAGGAGGAAGCTCCGGTGATATGCTACTTGGCCGCGCTTTCCAAGGATCTTGAGCGGCCCTACGTGGCGAGGTGCTAGCTTTCCTTTAATTCGAATCGGCGGGTGCCACGGAGAGGAGAAACCTTCGGTAGACGAAGTCGCCAATGTCGAAGGAGAGGAGTCTCCTACGGTGATCGGCATAACTCTTACATCGCGACCGCGCTATCCTCAGATTTTCTGGATAGTCTGACCTTTTCTTACGCCTCCATAACCAACTCAGGCCCAATCAAGGAGGCGTTCTCCACTTTACGACCAGTTCGTGGCGCTCGACAAGCTGCGACCATAAAGTGCCTCAAGCGAGGACATCCGGATCTTGGTTTGGTAAATTTGTTGTTGTATGCGAACTTCGGCGTCACGGAGACACTCTTCCCACTTCTTCCCGTAGGACAAGATACAAGCCCTCAACATGTCCTCGAGGATCCGATTGACCTCTCGATCGGCCGTCGGTCGAGGGTGGTATCTTTGGCGTGGAGCAACTTCGTGCCTAAAGCTTCATGTAGGCTTCTCCAGAACCGAGAGACAAACTGAGAGCCTCGGTCTGACACTATCCGTTTCGGCACTCCATGGAGACACACGATCCGAGAGATATATAGCTCTGCATATCTCTTGGTCGAATACGTGGTCCGGACGGCCAGAAAGTGCGCGGACTTCGTCAGTCGATCGACGATCACCCGCAAATTGGCCCACCAAGCACCAGGCGAGCCTGAAAATTTCTTTGCGCGAAGTGGGCCTTACGAAGCTCCCAGCGGTCGATAAGAGCAAATTTACGCTCTATCGTGCGCAGATCGTCGGCCTCCAACGGATCGGTGGCCCGTGAGAAGACCGGTGGCTGCGTGTGCAGGAAGTCGAGATAGCTGGTGGGCCGACCTCGCCCATCACCGCGGCCACCGTGCTGGACCCGATCCTGGACTAGCATCTCCAGGATACGGTTTGTCGCCTCCTGGTGCTGCTCGGTCCGCTGTAGAATGTCCAACACGTTGGGAGGAGGCGGCGGATCAGCACCCTCTGGCCGCTGTCGCTCCGCACCTCCATCACCCCCAGAGGTGGAAGCCCGCGGTCCGCGTGTCGTTATCCAAAGCCGACGACAAGAGTTAGATTCCAAACGGAAACGACACACCACACTAGCCCGACAACCCCAACTGATCCCCACTCAGATCGCAAAGACTTCGACTGGGTCCCACAAGTCCGACATACCCAAAACACACTTTGATGCAAGACAACATGACACATGCATGACATGAAATGGGATGAAATGCACGATTCCAACGTAACCCTCACACTCACCACTATAACTAGGGCGGGGATAGCATTATCTTCTACCTAATGCAAAGATGAGTCCTAAACAATTCCTAACTGGTCGTCAAGTTGGGGTCCGTCTTTGTGCGCCTTGCTCTGATACCAGCCCTGAGAGGAGCCACCCAGATCGTCCTCGAGTTGTTGGATGAACAGTTACTCCTGTCGGATTTGGATTCTAGCAACGAATCACCGGAGGCGATCCCGATGCTAATACCCAGGCCCAAACGAGACAACTCTACGCCTTCCAACGACTCGACAACAACCCCGGTATTCCCCCGGTATGTGATCCGAAACTCGCCCAGGATCCCCACATACCGGTTCCCAATGCCATATCACAACAATTCCCACAAAGGGGCATCGAACCCAAACTCACTACCAGAGACGCAAGAACGCGGAAGCCAACAAACACACCACACGGCACAAAGAGGCCCAACAAAGACAACCAACAAAAACGACCAAGGAAAGGTAAACGAAATCCATTGCAGAAGTAGAAGTACAGATGTTCACAAAAGTAAAACCAACTACTCTATACTAACAAAAGTAAAACACCTCCGGAAGTGTCATGCCCTGAACACTTCCGGGCGTACAACGACGACAGCCTCTACTCGGTGCCCCGCCCGGTCACCGACAGGCAGTAGGGGCAAAACTCGCACCCCGCTGGATCCTCACCTGCAAAACCACAAAGCAGAAGCCTGAGTACGGAAGGTACTCGCAAGTCTTACCCGGGGTCCATATATGACCGACTCCAAAGGAGATGCATTTGGCGGTAGCAAGGTAAACAGGCTTAGGTTAAAAGTGCGGAAATGCTTAACTTTGTTTCAACTTTTGTCATCTACTCAAGTTTTTCTCAATATAGTTAGCAGTTGTAACAGCACCTACTTCTAGCAGGATATTGTAATTAACAGAATGTAAAGCAAGTCATCTCATATCAAAATTTAGCTCAAGCCCAACGGCGAACCACAAGTTCAAGTTGTTTACTACGCAGAAGAAGTTCGGATCAAGCTTGCTCATATCCGAGAGCGCGGCAATTCGAATCGCTTATTTAACCCTGCAGGGAAGCATTGATCGCACGACACTTACCACAAGGGCCTAGTGTCAACCCCCTCCCAATCATACCCAATCGCTGAAGCGTCCTCCTGTGGCCCGAAAACCTAGCACCCCCTCGAGCAGCCCCAAGCCCGGCTTGGCGCTCGAGAGTCGGCCTAAGTCTCGCCCTCAACCACGTCCAACCACAGGAAGTTACGGTCCATCGATTCCGCATGAGAGAAAGAGTGGCTTACCGTACCATAATCGGGCATGCGACCAACCGGGGTGTGCTCAATCTTATTCCACTTACGGATCGGTCCTTAACTGACACAGACGGGGCTACACATTTGAGTCTCCATACCCAAATGAACCAACTCCCCGCCCGGTCCACAATTCATTTCTTTCCAAAACCTTTCCCAATTCCAAGTCCAACATAATGTAGTATGTGTGAAATAATAACAACCGCAAGTGACAGAACCCTCCGTCACTTGGCCCAAACCCCGACTTCTAAGCAAGACTAAGCATGGACTCAATTATATTACCCATAGCCTAGCTCCAAAGGATGTGTTCAACAATTACCAACGGGTGTATGTGCAGCAAATGGGATCTAGACCTATCCCACAATTAAATTCCTAATGCATCACTTAACCAACCATTTAGCAGTTTATTCACAAAAATACATTTACATGATGGTTGAATATGCTTAGGTGCTTGCCTTGTTCTTCTGCCTGTGGGTCGGCAACAGTCGGCTCTCCGGTCGCACCCTCGGTCACCGCGGCGTCAGTCTCCGCGGGATCGTTCCCTACACGAGTACAATGCATAATGAGATGCATGCCATGCGAATGAAATGAACACAAAAGGAAAACCCCCACGAGACAACGCGATACGACAGACCCCTCAAGCCGGACAGAACAGGTGAACCCGGACAGTCCGGGTATATCATCCGGACAGTCCGGCTAACCCGGACATTCCGGACCGGGTGTCCGGATACTCCGGCCTAGGGCGGACACTCCGGGCTTTTAGTCCGGACACTCCGGGCCTGGCGAGTTTTACCCAATGACTCAACGGATCGAGGTACCGCCAAGTCCTATGACACCGCTAGAACCCGATCTACAACTTTCTACACCATGCAAGCCATGGAGAAGCTCCGAGCTAGCTCGAACCATAACGATGGAGGCTCACTCTTAACATCTCTAACTAAAACCCAATCCAAAGCTAGGGATGACATCATCTACCCCCGATCTCTAACCCTAGCATCCACAATGTCTAAATCCAACCCCAAGAATCACCACACCACAAAACCCTAGAACTCCAAGTTCATTCCCGAACTCCCAAATCCAAACCTAAACCCTAAACCCACCATGGACGGCCTTAGAACCCAAGAAAACCCACGACTCAACCCCCAAGAGAAAGACCTACCTCCAAGGATGATGGAGGAGAACAATGCCGGGTGGAGGAAGGAGGATGCCGGCGTGAGGAGGAGTTCCCGGGGATGGAGGAGTCGCCGGGGAGGAGCCACGGAGGTCGCCGGAGTGGAGAGCTCACCGGAGACAAGGTTGGGGTAAGGGAGACGCACGGGATGGGTGGAGGACAAGTGGAGAAGAAGGAAAGGAGTGAACCCACGAAATGAGACTTTTATACAAAACCCCCCCGCAAATACCGGACACTCCGGACGCTAACCCGGAGACTCCGGGTTGGGGTCTTCGGTAGCACTAACCCGGACACTCCGGACATCTAGTCCGGACACTCCGGGTTGGGGTGTTCGGTCAGCCCAATCCGGATACTCCGGACATTTATCCGGACATTCCGGGTTGGATCCGGACACTCCGGATGCTGATCCGGATACTCCGGATGTCCCAGAACTTTTGGAACTTGGGGCCTTGACACTATTGACCTCATATTAAATACAAGTGTTATTCATAATTGTGAAATCATGTGCTGGAAAATTGGTATAGTGTTGATTTTGGTATTGTAAAGTAGTTGTGCTCATAGCATGTGTGGTGCATGTGCATATGCTATTTCAGATAATTATTTGATATGCTTGTGATAGCATGGTAGTTGTTTTGCTTGATGTAATGCGCTCGTGTGAGTGGTTGCTTGGACTGATCTTGAGTCAAGTCGTGGACTTGTGCCCGTACACGATTTTGTGTTTGTTCATGTGCAGGTGTTGCTTGAGGTCGAATGTGGTCGATGACGGGACTAAAACTAGGTTCATGGAGGAACTGAGGTTCAGGACTAGGTTCAGGGAGAAACTGAGGTCCTAGTGGTTAAGGATGTCATGTGGGACATTCATACCAGATAACAGTGCACGTGAAGTCGAGAGTGAGTCACGTGGTAGCAGCATGTGGGCAGTATGCGTGTGCAAATATAAGTTTTGGGTTGTATGCATGTATTAGGCCATATGTAATTGGGCCAGGTGGATATGCATGCATGTATTGTAATACAATTTATTAAGATTTTTTTAGTATAAATAGGAGAGGATGTCTCCTATTTTAGGTGGCTGTGAAAAAAGGGGGCAAACAAGGGCGGCAGAGCGATCGGCGGCCGCAGAGCGAGCGATGGAACCCGCGGAGTTACAGTGTTTTCTTGAGCTACAGTACTTACTACAGTGCGCTACAGTATTGCTACCGTTCTCATCTACAGCATTCAAAACAGTAATATACATCGATTGCTACAGTATTCCTGCTTTTCTCTCTTCGTTTGCCTGCCTGTTTTGGTTCCGGATTGATTCATTATTTCATCATGATAATTTTGATTTGATTCAATCAAAACCTTCCTAGGGCATCAAGTTATTGGTCTAAAAAGTTTGATTAGTTAATTCCTCATAGATCTTGATTAATTTCATAATTAGGGTTAGATTTATTTCCATCATAATTTGATACAGTTAACTTGTAAAGGTCATAACTTTCGATCCGTAAATCCGATTGAGCTAATCTTGTTGTGTTAGTTTTGAAATTGAATCTAGTTTCAACATTTCAAATATCACGTCAATCCAACGGTTGGATCTTCTGAAATTACTGTTTTAATGAACGTATGCTAATCTGTTTTCGGTGAAACCAAAACAGTTTTTTATATTTGTTTATGAGTGTTTTGAGAATCAATAACAATTTGTTTTAGCTTCCGTGTAATCATTCACCCCCCTCTGAATGTTATATTAGTGTATATCGATCCTACAAAAACACCGTATACCGTTAACTCTTTTTTTTTAAAAAAAAAGTATTAGAGACGGAGGTAGGTAGGCTCAGTGAGTTACACGGTATGAAATAATGGAAGCGTAAGCAACTTGTCGTAGACCAGCTAAGGCAAACCTTGGAGCCTCCGTCCTTTACCCCTCCTCTGTCTCTCTCACGTGATGCACACAACTCATCTGCGGTTTAGCCAGTATATATGCATGGTCGAGTATATGAACGTACCGGACTGTACAAGGATGTATACTATCAAACAAAGAAGAAGGAATCGATGGAATGCTTGACAAATGGGAATCGTTAATTTCATCCAAAAGCGACCGGAATAATCAAAACACAAACGTCGACTTTGTAAGTTTGTATCTTTCTGTGTTAATTGTGTAAAAAAAAATGAGCATGCAATTTTTCGTTTTTCTTCTTCTTTCCCATGTGAAACACTCACGAGTGGTGGTGTGATGGCATAGAGATCGAGTTGTAGCTACTTCCATACACAGGAGCCAAACCGTACGTGTTAACACTATAAAGCAAAGCATACCAGCACACACACTTTCAGATGCGCCGATCGATCGCACCATATATTCATTGCCTAAGTTGTAGCAAAATAATAGCACTTGGTTATGATGCTAACGCCAACGCAGCCTCTAGTAGCAGTGTACTCCCCGAGCCATGGCTCGTCTCTCTTCGCCGCCGGCTCGGCAAGCCGACCCGCGCCTCGCCGGAGAGGGAACTGTAACTGGAGCGGCAGTCGCCGGACTGTCCCCAGGATAAGCTGCAGCGGCATCTCGGCCGACGAGTCGGCCATTGGCGCGGCCGTCGTCGCCGCGGACAAGCAGGTGGTCACGATGAAGGCGACGGTGACGGCGAAGCTGCCCATCGGAGGGTTCTTTTCGCATATGGGAGTGGACGGGGTGCGCGATGACCTCGCCGACTTGCTCAAGAGGAGCCTGCTCCTTGAGCTCGTCAGCTCGGAGTTGGATCCAAGTGAGCAGCATCTTGATTTCTCCTAGCTCGTACTTTGGAAAAAGGGCAGGTCATCATGCGTAAGCATGTACAGGAACTATATATTCTAGTTTACCAATGGCAAAACATCCACAGTTTAGTTTTCTGTTAAATTGGTGGGTGAAACTCAAAAAGAAGCTATGCCTAACAATTAATCGGGAAGGACATAGCATAGCTGGATTAGCCTACAATATATATATATATATATAGATATAGATATATTTATATATAGATATATCTATATATATATCTAGATATAGATATAGATCTATATCTATATCTATATAGATAGATAGATAGATAGATAGATAGATAAATAGATAGATAGTTGGACTACTCCATAAAGGCACACATATAGAGGGGGTCGAGGAGCTTGGATTAAGAAACGATATAAGTTCACAAGACAACATATGCCATACATTGTACTGGGATAGTCCCACATCGCCGTGGGATGAGAAACGTACTCATGATGCTCCATTAATTTCCTCTGCAGAAACGGGGCTGGAGAAGGAGCCCGTCTCCAGCTACGCCCGCGTCGTGAGCCGCGACGCCACCGAGGCCACGTACGAGGCCACGTTCACCGTGCCTGCCTCGTTCGGCCCCGTCGGCGCCGTGCTCGTCGAGAACGAGCACCACCGCGAGATGTTCCTCACGGACATCGTCCTCGCCCCCCCCGACGGCGACGACGGCTTGGCCGCCGTCACCTTCGAGTGCAACTCCTGGGTCCAATCCAAGTTCGACAACAGCCGCAAGCGCGCCTTCTTCCCCCTCAAGGTCAACCAACCATCACAAGCTGTTCTTACAAGCGCCTAGCCTAGCTATGCAGTGCATGCATGCATGCTGACTTTAACACGATTCGTTGGTTTCGTTCCGTTTGGCGGTGCAGTCCTACCTGCCGTCGCAGACACCCAAGGGCGTGGAGAGGCTGCGCAAGGGCGAGCTCGCCGCCGTCCGCGGCGACGGCCGTGGCGAGCGCAAGGGCTTCGAGCGCGTCTACGACTACGACGTGTACAACGACCTCGGGGACCCCGACAACGACGCCGGCGCGAAGCGTCCGGTGCTCGGCGGCAAGGAGCACCCGTACCCCCGGCGATGCCGCACGGGCCGCGCCCGCAGCAAGAAAGGTAATAAACGAAGCAGATTGATCACCGGCCTGATGCAGCGGAGCGAGCGAGCGAAGGAACGCAAGCACGTACGTACGCGACCTCACGCGTCAGTAACGTATCTTCTCGCGTGCAGACGAGTCGTCGGAAGTGAAGAGCGGCGCCGTGTACGTGCCGCGGGACGAGGTGTTCTCGGAGGTGAAGGGCGCGACGTTCAGCGCCAAGACGCTGCGGTCGGCGCTGCACGCGGTGGTGCCGTCCATCGAGACGGCGCTCGTCGACGCCAGCCTGGGCTTCCCCCACTTCGCGGCCATCGACTCTCTGTTCGACGATGGCATCAAGCTGCCGAAGGGGCTGGGCCAGTTCTACAACGTCATCCCCCGGCTGATCAAGGCCGTCGAGGAGGTGTCCGACTTCGTCCTCCGCTTCGAAACGCCGGAATTGATCGACAGTACGATCCGATCGCACACCATCACCTAGCCATTTTAGCGCTTAATTAAGCTTCTTCAATGCACACCTGAGTAGCTCAAGAGCTCATTCTGAAATTGCAGGGGACAAGTTTGCTTGGTTCAGAGACGAGGAGTTCGGGAGGCAAACGCTTGCAGGGCTGAACCCACTGAGCATACAGCTTGTCACGGTACGTTTTTCAGTTTTTGCTACGACGCATGAAGTAGATTAGCTGCTTCTCTCTGTGGAATCGGATTCAGTTCTTCTAAATTTTCGATGTTTGGCTTGGCACCATGTACGCAGGAATTCCCCATTGTCAGCAAGCTCGATCAGGAAATCTACGGCTCACCGGAGTCCCTGATCACGAAAGAGCTCATCGAAGAGCAGATAAACGGAGCCATGACAGCGGAGGAGGTGAGAGACCTAACCACGATCGTTCGCACCAGCTAACACTGTAGCGAATCCGTCAACGGTAATCGCCATGGCTAATGTCAAATGCCGTTCTCGTGGACTGTTCAGGCAGTTCAGAACAAGAAGCTGTTCATGCTGGACTACCACGACCTGTTCCTGCCGTACGTGAACAGGGTGCGCGAGCTTGACGGCAGGACGCTGTACGGCTCGCGCACGGTCTTCCTCCTGACCAAGGAAGGCACGCTGGACCCGATTGCCATCGAGCTGACGCGGCCCAAGTCTCCGGCGATGCCGCAGTGGAGGCAGGTCTTCACGCGGCGGTGCGACGCCACGGGGTCCTGGCTCTGGAAGCTCGCCAAGGCCCACGTCCTAGCTCACGACTCCGGGTACCACCAGCTGGTCAGCCACTGGTAAGCTGCTCGCACTGATCGTATACAGTTTTGTGATTGATTCTGTCACGTCGAACTGATGAATTATCTGTGGCTGATGATTTTGTCAGGCTGAGGACGCACTGCTGCGTGGAGCCGTACATCATCGCGGCGAACCGTCAGCTGAGCAGGATGCACCCCATCTACCGGCTGCTGCACCCGCACTTCCGGTACACGATGGAGATCAACGCGCTGGCGAGGGAGTACCTCGTCAGCGCCAACGGCATCATCGAGCGCACCTTCACGCCGGGGAAGTACTCCATGGAGCTCAGCTCGGCGGTGTACGACAAGCTCTGGCGGTTCGACATGGAGGCCCTGCCGGCCGACCTCATCCGAAGGTAATTAATGCCAGGGGAACCATGAACCATGGTCGGTTGATCGCTTGCTGGGCGTCTTGCTAATTAACCATCGATCGTTTGGTGCTTTCGACATAGGGGAATGGCCGTCGAGGGGGAGGGCGGCGAGCTGAAGCTGACCATAGAGGACTACCCGTACGCCAACGACGGCCTGCTGGTGTGGGATTCGCTTAAGGAGTGGGCCTCCGACTACGTGGCGCACTACTACCCGTCGGTGCGGGACATCGCCGGCGACGAGGAGCTCCAGGGCTGGTGGACCGAGGTGCGCACCAAAGGCCACGCCGACAAGAAGGACGAGCCGTGGTGGCCGGTGCTGGACTCCCACGAGAGCCTGGTCCAGGTCCTGACCACCATCATGTGGGTCGCGTCGGGCCACCACGCCGCGGTGAACTTCGGGCAGTACCACTTCGCCGGGTACTTCCCGAACCGGCCGACGATCGCGCGGAAGAACATGCCGGTGTCGGGGGAGGGCCACGCGGAGGACATGGAGAGGTTCTGGGCCAAGCCGGAGGAGGCGCTGCTGGAGGTCTTCCCGTCCCAGATCCAGGCCGCCCTCGTGATGACGGTGCTGGACATCCTGTCGTCGCACTCGCCGGACGAGGAGTACGTGGGCGAGCGCGCGGAGGCGGCGTGGGCCGCGGAGCCGATGATCAAGGGGGCGTTCGAGAAGTTGAGCGGGAGGATGAAGGAGATCGAGGGGACGGTGGACCAGAGGAACGCGAGCGAGGAGCTGAGGAACCGGTGTGGCGCCGGCGTCGTGCCGTACGAGCTGCTCAAGCCCTTCTCCGGGCCAGGGGTCACCGGGAGGGGCATCCCCAACAGCATCTCCATCTGAGTTTGTGCTGATGAGAATGGGAGTACCAGCGCAGATGTGCATAACCACATGTATAAGCAGAATGTTTGCTCCACCAGCTACTCTCTTCATTTCGCAATGCTTATAGTTCTAGTATTTGAAATTTTTATCAAAATAGTTATAGTTAACTCCTCGTATTTTAATGCAATTTTAAAGGCAACATGATATTTGTACCCTTCATGTATGTAGCCATCTATTTAGCTAATCTGTTAGCCACCCTTCATTAATCACAAAAAGGATGAATTAAATGAGTAGATAAGTCATTTTCCACGTCTTCTTATTTTGTGTGAATCTAGTTAGAACTACAACCATTGTGAAACAGAGGGAGTACTGACTTGCAAATTCACTTGTGCTCCAAACTTCAATCTTCAAACTGATTCATTTGAGTTCGCAGTTCTGAAGTTATAACTTCAAACCTGGGCTCCATAGTTTGAACTGCAGATCGATAGCATACAAGTATGCACACTAGACTGAGCACAATCTGAGATAGACTTGGCCGCAACAACAATAGCGTCAGCTAGTTTGGACCGTGCGCGGCGCCGCTCAGTTTTGTCGGCATTCATCAAATGCACGGGGGGGCTGGCAAGCCTCGGGCCAGCCTAGCCCTCCACTGGCCAACTGCCCATGGGTTATGCCAAACATGCAATCAATCCCATGGGCCATACCTCCTAGGCCTCGGCCCAGGCCCGGGTGGTCTGAGGCCTGGATCCACCACTGATCGCACGGCATGGACTGCAACCATATAATAGCCTTGCCCAGCCGTGCCGCAACCGAGAAGGAACACCAAACCCCCCCCCACCCACACACACACTAGCAAGGTTGGGCCGACGCCATGCATCCACTTTGGGCCGTGATATAATTTAACACTTTAGTCTAAATTTCACTTAATATACTACTACAATTCACTTTAGACAAACAATGCCAATCTAATCGCACCACCGCTCTACATGGGTTTCATGAACCATCATATTAATAGACCAGAGTATTACAAATAAGCAGCCTTCACAATGAATTCGTTATCAGGACATTTCACCGCAGCCTGTGTTATTTGGAGGAGCAACAACTACAATCGAAAATGCAAAGGAAGGCCATGACTCGCCTCATGGTCTTACAATTCCGAATTGTTTACAAAAAAGGAAAGAAAATGTAGTGGCTGATGCACTGTCCCAAGCTGGGTAGCTCACGGTTCTGCAAGCAGCGTCGAAGATCCAGTCGGTCTGGATTCAGGAAGTTATCAACTCATACACCACAGATCCTAAGGCACAACAACACTTATCTCGTCTTGCTATTTACAGTCTCAATGAAAAAGGGTTTGAGCTGCAGCAGGGGTTAAGTCGGAACCAGGACAAAATTTGGATTGGAGAAAACTCGGCATTACAAACCAAGTTGATCTCAGCATTCCATTCCAGTGCCATAGGGGGTCACTCAAGGATTCAAGCTACATATCAAAGGCTTAAGAAGTTATTCTGTCGGAAAGGGGTGAAACAAGGGGTTGAGTGTGATTAAACAACGTGAGGTGTGTCAATTAGCCAATGGAGAAAGAACAAAATCAGCAGGATTGTTACAACCCTTACCCATTCCTACATTGCATGGCAGGATTTAACCATGGATTTCATTGAAGAGTTGCCAATGTCTGAAGGTTGCAATGCAATTATGGTGGTTGTGGATCGATTCTTGAAGTACAGTCACTTCATTGCACTCAAACACCCTTTCACTGCACAAAAGGTTGCAAAATTGTTCCTAGACCAGATTGTGAGGTTGCATGGGGTGCCAAAGACCATTACCTTAGATCGTGACAAGGTCTTCACTAGCTTGTTATGGAGACAACTATTCAGCACTGCGTACCACCCACAAACTGACAGGCAAAGTGAACAGGTGAATCAATGCCTGGAGATGTATTTGAGGTGCGCAATCCATACTTCACTGGGAAAATGGAAAAACTGGCCGACCTTAGTCGAATTTTGGTATAATAAAAATTTTCAATCATCTTTAGGATGCTCTCCATTCAAAACACTTTATGGGAGAGAGACAAATTATGGCACCATTCCAAAAGTGTCCAGTAGCGAATCAAAAGAAGTCACTGAATTTCTACAGAACCGAGAGTTACACAATGAAATGATCAAATAACAGTTGGCTAGAGAACAAAATCGGATGAAACTCCAAGCTGACAAACACAGACAGGAACATCAGTTCTAAGTCATAGAGAAGGTGTTGCTCAATCTCCAACCCTATGCTCAAACTTCATTAGTAAACAAACCATACCCAAAGCTGGCATGTATGTTTCTTGGGCCCTATACAGTAGTTGAAAAGATTGGTCGGGCAGCTTATAGATTGGATTTGCCACCAGGAAGCCATGTTCATCTAGTGTTTCATGTTTCACAATTGAAGGCTTTCAATCCTAACTACTCTCCAGTGTTTATAGAGTTACCGAAGATTGTAGAGCAAGATGTGAGTGAAACCGAGCAAGGGGAAGTGCTAGAAAGAAGATTATTAAAAAAAAAAGGAAACTCAAGTAGTGGCCCAAGGGTTGATAAAATGGACTGGAATTCCTGCTGAATCAGCAACATGGGAGGACCTTACTGTTGATAGAATTGCGGTATTAGCAAAATGTTCATTAACTTAATTCCCAATATAAAGAGAACAGAGCTACTGCCATATGTAATGTTTAACAGGATGAACAGTACCACAGTGGATTGATCATCTACCACATTTGATAAACAGTACAAAAAGACATACAACTCATTCAAAGCACTAATTAAATTGAGCATTTTATAACCAAACATAAACAGGTTACTCAATGAAATCATGTGTTTGGCCATATTAAATCAACTAGATAAAATCTCAAGAAGATTTGTTTATATTAATTTTCTCTCAGATGTCGGGTTGCTTAATCAAGAGATTAGCCTTCCTCGCCACAATGGCAATTGGATCATAGACTAGTTGTGACAGTCCTTCTAGCAAAGGATTTGAAATTAATTCTCAGCTTATCAATACAGTTTACCTTATATCAGCAAGTTACTTAGAAGAAACATTCAATTCTAAGCCATGTACATCATTTACCATAAAGATGAACAAGATCAACACAAGACACAGGCTGACAGTAGATAACAAGCTAGATAAGGAACATGCAAACTGAATTAGATAAAACAATCTAACATCCAGTAAAGGAAATTGACAAGCAGGTAACAACAAAATAACTAATTTCAGATTTTGCATAGACTGTCACAACCTTGTCTCACTAAGCCGACTCCTCACAGAGAAATTACCCACAGTACCAACAATTCATCCAGAGCAAACAAGTTAATAGTTGCAAGGATAAATTGATCAACAGAATACTCACTAAGCCACTGGATTCAGACCAGCGAAGAAGAACAGACAAGGCACGTCGAAGACGCTGTCCCAGAAAACAATATTGCCGTCACAAGGTAGCAGTCACCGGCAAGTTTTCGGAGATACAATGCCGCTGATTCTTGAGTTACAAGTATCACCAAGAATCCCAAGATGCACCAGCGGATCTGCACAAAGCCACAAGCACAGCCCTTCGGCCAAAGGGGATCAAAGACACGGTCGGCAACAGAACCAATCACAACCAGCTCTCAATCGCAAATCAACCCGCACAGCCGAGTATCCTCACCCAAAACTGAACCCTTATCCCTAGCCACACCCTCGGGTTCCACTCGAAGGAGGCTTCCACGAGGCAAGCTAGAACACAAGAGGGGCACGGGAAGGAGAGAGCAAGTGCGCAAGTCGCCGGAGGTTCACCGGAGAGAATGAGTTTGAAGGAAAAACTCACTGGTTTTCCTTTTTCTTTCTCCCTTCCAATGGAGAGGACCAACAGGGGATTAAAAGGGAAGGAGCTGCACCGGGGAAGGAGGCAACGAACGCCGAGAAGACCGGACGAGATCCGGTTTCCCCGCGCCCACGCGCCCGCGCAAAGCGCAGCCGCCGCCGTCGCTGCTCTCCCCTCGTGCTCTCTCTCTCTTTTCCGATCTGTAGGGTTGCTCCTGGCTTTGGTTGGCTTATGCCAACTTGTTGGCTGGCCGGATGGGCCAAATAGGCCAAAAAGCCCCATGGGCAAAAGCCCAACACTTACTGTGTTACACAAGAAGTATCCAATGGCTACTGCTTGGGTCAAGCAATGTCTTTAGGGGGGTGATGTAACGGCTCTGATCACAGAAGAGAAGCGCCAGGAGAATCCAACGGTAGCAGGCTAAGACAGTAAAGAAGTGTCGGCTTGTTGGCAAGACATGACGGCAAACAGTAACTACAGAGAAAGCAACGCTAGTTAAAAAAAAAATTGTAACTGAGTTAGTTGGAAATACGGGTATAAAACCCTTGTAGCTGGAGAAAGAAAGGCAGATTGAAAAATGGAGTGAAATCCTCGTTTGCTTGTGAATCGGTGCAAGGGGGCGTGATAACGATCCACGTGCAGTCCTCCGAACTCCGAAGCCAGTAACAAAGATGCACTTGCGCACCGTAGAAGGCAAGTACTGCTAACGACTCAACACCCACAACCTACAAAATGGTGGGTGAATTACTTGTGTTGTGACTTCTGATCTGGACATGATAACCCGATTTAGAGCACTCTGTCCATGATCCTGCCAATTCTTCCTCTTTTTTCCCTCCTTGCAGAATGAGAGCAGTGGCCAGACGAGGAATTCTAAAAATAGAGAATTTTTGTGTAACAGTCACTAAAAATAAAACGATAAACACACAGAATGGTTCGTTGGAGCTAGCCATTGCCTTCTTGATGGGACACTTCCGACAACAACACTGAATTGCTTAGAATAAGCGCGAGTGACATGAGTCGTATTTTTTATACTACAACAGAACATATGCGTCCAGGCTCCACACGCAGGATAATAGCTAAACGCCCTTAGAAGGTGTCACGATAAAAAAAAAAAAAAAAAAAAAATCGATCACCAGGTTCGCCCAGTATGTATGACGCCTACACGGCAGTATAACCTTATTTAGTCCTGTCACCAAAATTGGCTCCCACGCCAATGGCACAAGAATCAGGTGCCTTCTCTATACCGCACAGATGCAAGAAGAGTCTAGGCATCTCGCTGTAGCGCACTGCACTGCTATTGAAAGATGCTGCTCACGGAGCCGTCACGATGAACATGCAAGATTGTTTCTGCAACAAGGTTTGCCATCGAGAGCACCGTCAGCTGAGGAAAGCATTTGTGCTCTGGCAGCAGAATGGAGTTTGTCACTATAACTTCCTCAAAGATGCCTCCTGAAAGCCTTTCAATTGCAGGAGGACTGCAAAAAGACAATGGGGTTAATGGAAAAAAGGCGTGGATAGTGTAGTACTCTGAACTTTTTTTTACTATGTTAGTGGATTAATCATGAAAGAATACAAAGGCAGCAATTATTGCAAATGAGATATCCGGCAGCATCCTGCTACCTTTGGAAATCAAGCTGCTGTGTACGTTACATGTTATCAGACACCAGACATGTGCATTGGATTATCAATAATGGTCAACTTTAGTCAAGCATGCTGATGCAGATAAAAATCAAGATTTCCCCTTAGGTCCTCTCTCTCCGTTAAAATACCCAGGATAGCATAAGCATGACTCGGATTCGACCATTAACAAACTGATGAACCCACTGAAAGCCAGATCCACACTCGGATAAAAACGTTGTGATCAAAGGCAGTTAGCTGGGCAAATGATGCTTCTGACTAGTTGCTTGTGTCGGTGTGCCCACAAGTAGAATCTCTGTATAACTACTGTGATATCATGATTATATTTTTAACGGAATCAAGCACAAATGTCAGGATTTCACCAGTCATTTCTCAGTTTGCACAACAGCATTAGGGGGGGGGGGGACTCAACAATGGAGAATCATACTGCGTGTTCTTTGCAATAAGCCAGTAACATCAATACTAAAGAAGATGCAGTAAAGCAACTACCAAACCTGAAGACAGCATGTGTGCTACAAGCATAGACAGCCTCTGCTCCCTCCTGTTTTAACAAAGCTGCTGCACTAGTAATTGTCCCTGCGTTTCATTAAAAGAAAAAGGTGAGACTAATATTGGAAAAAAACAAACTAGGCATGGATGATGAAAAGAATGCTAACCTGCTGTGTCAATCATGTCATCAACCATGATAGCAACTTTCCCCTTCACGTCACCAATTAAGTGCATGACCTGTAGGTGGTCAGAGATAGGAAACTCAAAATTATAATCTACCAATCTCACAAGTTCAATTTGTGAATCATCAGGTAATCAGTATAGTTGTATATAATTTCTAGTTTGTGCTAGGATACATGGATATTTCTATGCAGTAGAAAGTACAACCAAAACTAAATGAGAATTCCTAGGGATCAGACGTCTGATTTTTCTGCAACATTTTTTTCTACGCATGAAACATTTTTTTTCTACGTAGTGAAACATTTTTCTTCGACAAACAGTAAAAAAAAATGTTTCATACGTTAAAAAAAATGTTTCATACGTTAAAAAAAATGTTTCATACGTTCAAAAAAATGTTGCGCGGCATCCGAAAAAAATCCAAAAATCAGACGTCCGGCTGCTAGTTTCTCCCAAACTAAATCATACAACATTTTAACTGACGTGTGTAAATGGAACTGCAAAATTAGAATTAGCTTAATTCAAGGGGTGAATTGTTTTGTGCCATCACAAAGATTAATCGAGTTGGAAAACACCATCGATGTGCCACCGACATGTGGTCCCAGGGCCCACTTGTCAGCATCACATGTGATGCTATTTTCCAATTTGTACATCTTTGTGATGGTACTAAGCTAATTTTCTCTTAATTCAGTGAAATCAGTTCTTACCTCTGACACATTGTGACCCTGTCTTCTTTTATCGACAATAGCTAAAGGGGAATCAGATAATTTCTTGGCAAATGCACGTGCTCTAACTACGCCACCCACATCAGGAGAAACAACCACAAGATCCTTATATATTGTCTTGCTGGCAAGGTAATCCAGAATCACAGGCTACAGACAACAAAGATTGCTCGTTAATTGGTTATCAACTCAAGTCCAGAAAAGAAGCAACTTCAGTATTTAAAAATTGTAAAGCAAGCAATTCCAGTTCTGTTAAGAGTACCTGTCCATGTATATGATCAACAGGAATATCGAAGTATCCCAATGCTTGGGTAGAATGAATATCACACACAATGACACGGTCACTACCAGCTTCGGTAAGTAAATTTGCAGCAAGTTTGGCAGTAATGGCCTCACGTCCTTGAGCCTGCATTACCAACGAAATTACTCAGTTTATCAAAAGAACAAGCAAGTACATCTTCACACATTAGGGCAAAGGGAGCAGCAACATATTCCCCAATTGAGGTTATGCACCTTCTCCCATTTAATATCTTGAGGCCTAACTGGTACCGGTATTAGGTATGAACAAAAACTAGAAGAAACAATGACAAAAGGTTGCACATATTGGATGGATTTTACAGACAGTCGGACATAGGCCCTGTTTGTTTCCTTCTCCAGCTTATATAATCCAGCTTTTTGGTGTTGGATTATATAAGCTGGATTATATAAGCTACCTTTAAATAAGCCGGTGGGTTGTTTGTTTTCCAGGATTATTACTGTGTTGGATTATTAGTTTGAGATTATATAAGCACCCTAATGGCTGCTTATAGATTATTATAATCTCATGCTTTAGATTATATAATCTAGATTATAATCTAGGCTGTTTGTTTCCCCATTAACTTATATAAGCTAGATTATATAATCCATAGGGCAAACAAACAGGGCCATAAGCAAAAGGAGTAACTTTGAGTTTGGAAGGAAAAATCTACAAGAAAGCTGGTCCACCAGACAAATCACTAAAGCAGAGCAATGGCAAATGGTAGAGAGAAAAAACAGCTGCTGGTACTGAAGGAAACAGACAGTGGTAGATCGTAGAAGACATGTCCAAAATTGTGGTTGCTTTAGTTGCGTTTGCCCTGTCAGGATTTCTCAAACACAACCAACACTGTCACCACCAACCAATAATGTGCACTTCCGATGTGCTTATTGGCTCCTGTAGCATATACCGAATTAAGGGTCCTCACGAAAAGAATGTGAAAATCAGCACCAGCAGTGTGCAAAGTAAAAAAAAACACTAAACCAATAGCTATCTTTGACAAGGAAACCTCAAGTGTTGAAGGCTTGAAGCTCATTTTGCTGATCTTACCTTCACTGGCATTGAGACAGGAATCAAGTTGAAAAGGTAAAATAGGTATCAAGAGAAGAAAGAAAAATCCAATTAAATGAACTAGGCTAGAACCAGTGTTCCCTGGGCGGCAGCCTAGCCCGCCTAGGCGCCGGTCTCATTGGCTACAACAATACATCACTCACTTGTTTCAGAAACAATACATCACTTAAGTCATTAGTCATACCTTTCTGTCTGCTCTGGCATACCCAAAGTATGGAATCACAACAGTAATAGACCGTGCCGATGCCCGCCGACATGCATCGATCATGATGAAGAGCTCCATGAGGTTTTCATTGACGGGAGAGCACGTGGGTTGCACCAAGAACACATCGCAGCCTCTCACACTCTCTTGCAGTTGCACGTAAATTTCTCCATCAGCAAAGCGCTTGATGAGGACCTTGCCGAGGTCTACGCCCAGGTAAGAAGCAATTTCCTGAAAGCAAATACAGAAAAGGTCACACCTTTTTAGAACTGGTCAAAAAGGTCGCATTCACCACCACAGTGGATGAAACATACAGGCAATGCAGAAAAGAAACAGTGTAGACATCTGATAAACGCTGCAGCGCATATTCTTCACAGTGAGTGCATTGTAACCGAAATGGGGACGTAAATCCCTTTCATCTAAAGCGCCAAATTCGAATGCAGTAATGAAATTGTGAATTGCCATATTTCCATATCCAACCAGATACGGATCAAACCACCATGCAACTAGGAATCGCATAAAAAGCTCTCTCTTTTTTCGGTAACAGGGGGTGCAGCAGAGCAGGCAAACCCACCTGTGCGAGCGAGCGGTTGGCGGTGCCGGAGAAGATCTTCATCCTGGAGTCCCGCGCCTCCTGCGGCAGCACGGCGAGCCTGGCCTCCTGCGGTGGCGCCCTGGGCGTCCACACCGCGGCCCTCGGCTCGGCCCCGCCTATCCACTTCCCCTCCTCCACCACCCGCAGCTGCTCGCTCCCGAGCAAGCACCTCTGCGCACACCAAAACCGAAAAAAACAAACCCCACCTCACCAGCCCGCAATCAGCGTCGCAAACCCCCACGCGCCAACGAGAGGAAGAAAAACGCTCACCGGCGAGCGGAAGAGGGAGGCGCCGGCGCGGAACGCTGACGAGGAGAGGCTGCGGCGGCGGGAGAGGAGCGGGGTCCCCGCCGCCGCCGCCGCCGTGGCCGCTGCCGCCATGGTTTTGGGAATGGAAGGGAGAGAGAGAGAGAGAGAGAGAGCGGGCGTGTTCTTCTCGTAGTTCGGGCCCTCGGCTCGGCGGGGTGGTGACGGGGTGGTGTTGTTTTGGCGTTCTCCTGCTTTACGGTGGATTTCTATACCCTTTCTGCGGTCTTTAAGTTTGGTGGCCGGCGCTTTTGATTTTGTTTCCGCTAACCAGGGGGTTAGTCTATGGTCATGTTTAGCAGAGCTCTAGATCTCAACTCTATCTTAAAGCTGAAACTTGTAAGCTGAAATAAAGTGATTTAAGTTTATAATTTTATTTTAAAATATAAACAAAATGACCCACCTAAATACTCTTAGGCTCTGTTTGGCAGGGCTCCATATCCCAGCTCCACTTCAGAGCTGAAACTTGTAGACTGAAATAAAGTGACTTAAGTTTATAATTTTATTGTAAAATGTAAACAAGATGACCCACCTAAACATTCTTAATATACTCATAGCTCCAACTCCACGAATTTGGTGAAGCTAGGAATACCCAGCTCCACTAATTCCAAGAATTTAGTGGAACTGAAGCTCTGCTAAACACCCTAATATACCCACAGCTCTAGCTCCACGAATTTGGTGAAGCTAGGAATACCCAGTTCCACCAACTCCAAAAATTTGGTGGAGCTGGAGCTCTGCCAAACATAGAAAAGAAAACCGGTCCTATGCATGTATCAACCGCCCGATCAGAAGTGGACGGCCCAGATCAAACTGCCACAGTCCACTATCAATACCCAACAATACCGGACTTCTCGAAAACTAGTACACTCCAACCGGTCAAAAGAAGGGCAATGACATATGGAGGTATGAATTTTCTTCTTTTTTTCAGTTACGGAGGTATGAACTTGACATGGTCGGCAAGGAGTACAAGACTTCAGAGGAGGAGGCTAACAATCTTCTTCTATGAAAACTTCAAATTTCATAAGAGATACGATATGCAAATGCACATGACCTCAGGGGGTGTTAGGCGAAGCGCATTAAACTTTGACGAGCTGCGGGCCTAGGGCATCAGCAATGTGACGAGAAGCTAAGGATGCCAAGCAAGCATGACCTAGTTAGCCAAGAACGCATCCAACGCTTAGCCTCTTTGGTGGATCCATCCAACAATACTCCGCTTAACGAAGTCAAGAGGTTTTGGCCTCCACGACGAGCCATATCGTTGCCAGCACGCGAGTGGTTCGATCGCGACTTTGAACGGTTAAGATCGTTTCATTCGGATGCTAGACTTAAAAGGAACTCCGTCTTTTTTCGTTTGGGCACACGGGTCTCATGGCGTAGCGGTAACGGTGTCTGTTCTCACGAAAGCAACGTGGGTTCGAGTGTGCATGGTTGTGCGCGCGGTTCACATTTTTTGCGCGCGACGCATGGCGAGCCCTCGCGCACCGCTGCGCGTGCGACACGTGTCAAGCTCGTGTGAGCCGCCGCGTGGCACCCTTTTTTGTTGAAAAACCCTAGAAATTTTCAAAATTACATATAGGTTCAACCTTTTACGAAAAGACCGTTCTTTAACAAAAAGACCCTTTGAAAATTTGGAAAATACATCTTGGTCTAATCCCCCCCAAACTCTATTTTTATTCGAAAAAAGCAAAATACGTCTCGATAGGTTCTACCTTTTATTATGTGAAATCATGTGCTGAAAAATTGGCTTAATGATGATTTTGGTTTTGCAAAGTGATTGTGCTCATGGCATATGTGGTTCATGTGCATGTTTTGTTTCAGATAATTATTCGATATGCTTATGATAGTATGGCAATTGTTCTGCTTGATGCAATGCGTTCGTGTGAGTGGTTGCATGAACTGATCTTGAGTCAAATCGTGGACTTTTGCTCAGAATATTGTTTTGTGATTGTTCATGTGCAGGTGTTGCTCGAGGGCGAACGTGGTCGATGACGGGACCGGAACTAGGTTCATGGAGGAACAGAGGTTCGGGACTAGGTTCAGGGAGGAATCGAGATCCTAGTGGTTGAGGATGTCATGCGAAACGTTCGGGCTAGAGAACGGTGCACATGGAGGCTAGTTAGTCACGTAAGTGCGGCAGGTGGGCCATACGCGTGCAGTTGTAATCGTTTGGGGTAGCTTGCATGTGTTGGGCCAAGTGGACATGCATGCGAATTCCTCAGGATTTACTTATTATAAATAGGAGGGGTTGTCTCCTGTTTATGGGTAAGTGCTTGGGATTTAGGGTTTTTTTTTTAATCATGGGCCATTTTTTTCCTGAAAATACTTCCTTGGAAATTTTCGTAGGTCCAATTCAATCCCAATTTTCGTCCACACGCGCGAAGTACATCACGCTAATGCTTCTAGTATCTATATTAGTCAAAGGTTCTCCTACAAAGTTTGTTAAGTGCCTGAATAGTTTCATACTGCTACTTTTTAAGATGCGTGTGCACATAGAAGCTCCTAGCACCAAAACTTCCAAATCCCGAACAACATAGTCAGAACGAAGTGGCATCAAATTTTCTTGAAATTGCTAATTTGAGAGCGTTCTCATTAAATCTTCAGTGAGAACAACCTCTCTTTGTGACATATGGGGGCACCTCAATATTTCCCCACTTCCCTTCTCTCTCAAAGGCTCTCTCATTGTGACACTTAGCGGTATACACTTCATTCCACTTTCCTCCGCCATTCTCTTCCCCTCAAAACCAAAAAACAATTCCCACAAAAGTTTTTGAATCAAAATTTTTTGAACCAAAAGTTTCTTGAGTTGAAACTTTTCAAATCGAATCAAAAGTTTTGAACTGATTTTTTAACTAATAGTTTCCAAACTATTTTTTTGAAAATTTTCATTTAGAAATTTCTGCACTTGAAATTTTTTTATTTTAAATTTCTTGAATTGAATTTTTCCTATTTGAAAGTTCTTGGTTTGAATTTTCCTGGGTTGAAATTTTCTCAATTGAAAGTTCTTGGAGTTGAAAAGTTCCCAAATTGAAATTTCATGAGTTAAAAATTTCCTGATTCAAATTTTTTTGAGCTATTCAAAATTTCCTGAGTTAAAATTTTCTAATTTAAAATTTTCCAGAGTTGAAATTTTGCCTAGTAATAATAATAATAATAATAATAAGTAATCCCTTACGTACTTCCCCACTCGTCCTCAATTCATCACGCGATCCGCAAATCGCACAGCTCTCTCCTCAAACTCCTCCTTGATGCGTCCTCCTCCGCGCGCTTTCGTGAACTCCTCAAGCCGCCGCTCAACCTATCTCTCCATGTGAACCACCACGTGTTGCGCCCCCCTCCACGAGTGCATCTCTCCCAAGAGAGCAACGCTAGCGACACCACAGGCATAGAGGCGGAGGGCAGCAAGGAGGAACGAGAGAGAGAGAGAGAGAGAGAGAGGAATTGCATAGGAGCGGTAGCAACAAGAAGAAGTTGGCAAGCAAAGCAAAGCAAGAACAGCTAGGGTGCTACCAACGGTCGGATCTATCATGGATTGGCAGTCGGGGGTCCTCCTGAGTTGTGAGCTATTGTTTCGGAGCTCGTGGTAGCCAGATCTGAGGGCACAAGGCTTAGGCCTGGCTAGACCTGGCCAATGGGTTATTAGGTTGTACTTTTTGTGGACAACAAATATATGTCCCAGATGATAATAAGATCAAATAGGTGATATTAAAAGAAGCCCATGAGTCTCCTCTTTCAATCCACCCTGAAAGTACCAAGATGTACCAGGACCTCTGTGAAAAAGTTATGGTGGCCTGGTATGAAAAGAGACGTTGCTGCTCACGTTGCTGTTTGCGATGTGTGTCAACGTGTAAAAGCGAAGCATCAGTGACCCGCAGCAATGCTCCAACCCTTGAAGATCCTCGAGTGGAAGTGGGATAAAGTTGGTACGGACTTCATCATTGGCCTACTGAAGTCATCCAACGGTCATGGCTCCACATGGGTTATCGTCGAACGTTTGACTAAAGTAGCTCGTTTCATTCCAGTGCATATCTCTTATGGTGGAGCCAAATTAGCTGAACTCTACATGAACCACATTGTTCGACTTCATGGTGTTCCAAAGGTCATCATCTCTGACTGTGGCCCATAATTCACTTCTCGATTTTGGGAGAGCTTACACGAGCTCCTTAGAGCTAAGCTGTTCTTTAGTACAGCCTTCCATCCACAAATGGGAGGGCAAACTGAAATAATAAATCAAATTCTAGAAGATATGTTGAGATCTTGTGTCCCGTCTTACAGCATGAAATGGGAGCAATGCTTAGCTTTCACTGAGTTCTCTTACAACAACATCTATTAAGAAAGTCTCCAAATGTCACCATTCAAGGCACTCTATGATAGAAAGTGTAGAATGCCTCTGTTTTGGTCCGAAGTAGGAGAAGGACAATTCTTTGGACCAGCCGTAATCTAGGAAGCTGAGAACCATGTCAACCTAATCCGAAATTGGTTGAAAGAAGCTCAATAAATGCAAAAGAGCTACGCTGATAACCGTCGTCGTAAGTTGAGTTTTGAAGTGGACGATTTTGTCTACCTCAAAGTCTCACCACTGCGTGGCACTCGACGATTTCAAGTCTGTGGGAAGTTGGCCCCGCGATACATCGGTCCATACCGAATGCTTGCAAGAAGAGGTGAAGTGGCGTATAACCTCGTACTCCCACCTCAACTTTTGGATGTACATAATGTATTGCATGTGTCCTAGTTGAAGTAATATCTTCGAGCTCCCACTGAATTCACTCCTCTAGACACTATCGATCTTCAACTTGATCTTTCTTATCGCGAGTATCCAATTCACATCATTGATGAAGTTGAGTGTTAAACTCACAATCATATCATCAAGATGCTCAAAGTTCAGTGGAGTAATCACATAGAGGAAGAAGCCATCTCGGAATGTGAAGATCACCTTAGAATTGAATGTAAGGGGGTAGGTTTGTAACATACTGAGAACATGCCAAAAATGAAATGAAGTGTTATGAAATACTTTATAGCGTCTATTTGGATTTTGTGTGAAGTTTATTTCGAATAAAGACTTAATTCCTTGAATTGACTCAAATTCACCCAAATTCGACCATTCAAAAGGAACTCATAAAATTTTCAAACAACATAACATACAAAATTATTCTATAAAATACTAGAATTCAATAGATGATCAAATATGAATTTTATTGAATTTTAGCATAGCATGCAAGAGTTCTAAAACACTTTAGAAATTCAAATATAACATAAAAATATCAAACTTCAACGAATTTTAGCTTTCAAACTGTAAAGCCAAACTAAGTGAAACTAGTGGCAAATGAAACTTTGCTCATTGGTCTACCAACATAAAAATTTTCAGAAATTCTCAAACCATTTGAAAGCTTGAAATGACAGCTCAAACATGTCAACCTGTTTCACTGATTTGAATGCATAGCTACAGTGCACGCCACTTGCTCGTTGGAATGGCCGAGCATGCCAGGTTGAACACCGTACGTCACCATTGAAGCATTGTTGCCTTCGCTAGTGACTGAGTTGTCATCGTCAACCGACTTCACATCGTTTCCTCGGCCTTGCCACAACGCCTCACCGCTTACGCGCCACACGGGGCGCGCGTCAGGGTGCACGCTCCACGCGGCTGCACCCCGCCCGCCTTGCGTGCTCCACTGAGCTACTTCATGACCTCGCCAGCCATGCCACCTGCCACATTTAAGCCCTCCAAAGCTGCCCACTTTAGCTCGCCGCTCGTCTCCATTGCCGTTCCTCCGAGAGCTAGCGCGCGCGCACACACACACACATATAGAGAGAGAGCCGGCGAGCACACTCTGCTGATTTCCACCACTCGAGTGAGCTCCATTTCCATTCTTCCCTGGCCACGAATTCCTCCCTAGACCACTGACACTTCCCTCTCTCCATTGCAGTTGCGGCCGACTGAAGCTCCACCTGCGCTAGCACTTCTCCAACTCCGGTCGAGCGAGCTGCGTTCCAAGAGGAAGGTGAGTGAAGATAGACTCAAGTTTTTTGCCGTGCCACCAATTCACAAGCAACACATTAGCCTAGTGGTGAGGGCTCAGTACTTGAGTCATTGAGTCTTGAGATCAAATCCCGCCCCAGCCGTAAGTGTTGATGTTTTCCCCATTTTCCATGTTGCCTCACACATGATACCTCAAATAAATTAGTTAACTCTCTTGTCACAAGCAACAACTTGGCACCAGTTTGGTTGTGTTCCTGGTGTCACAAAGATCCCAAATATAAAAAAATATTTAAGTTTTGCCATGGTATGCGTTATTTGTCCGATAGCCGAAGTTTCAATACTAGAATGGTTCGAATAGTCGTAACTTTCGTAAATGAACTCAAAATTTGATGAAACTAACTCCTAGGACCTTTAAAAATGATATCCTTCCTGGTTATGCAAAAAAAACTCATATGCATGCAATGTATAATTAAATCTATATAAGGCTTTAATGCTCATTTATGTGAAAAACGTTGCGAACAAAAATGAAATTTTGCGAAACCAACTTTACAACACTTTCAGAGGCATCCCTACCAGTGACTAAAGAATGGTTAAATAATCCTTTATGGTGCAACCGCAATCATAGAACGAAAATTGCACCGTTATCACATAGATTTCAAAACCACTTAAGCCTTTTTGGCAGCTCGTAAAATATCACATCTAAATGCAATTTTTAGGAAGAATGGCCCAAAATTGCTTTGTGGTATATAGACTACCATATTCTAGAAAAATATTTAATTTACATCTTGCTTTGCATTTGAATCCTGCTAGTGCAATAACCCTAAGTATTATAGTTGCCAACAGCCCACTATATGAATAGTTAATTAAGCTCAAGAAAACCTTAGCTAATGTGCTTATGTCATAAGAATCTTTGTGAGAACCATGTAGATGTAGCCATTAACCTTATTCTGTAAGCCCAACTTGTGTAAATCATTTATTATGCAAATCGTACCAAAGTCTAAGTACTGTTCACACAAACACCTTTAACTAATATCTTAATTCTATTGAACTAAATAATCTTAGTGTCGGTGTTTCGAATACCGGCTAATGAATTTTAGTTAAGGGGTCGCGCGTTCCCTCTCCTTGAATGGCCTGACTTGGGGAGCCCAAGAAGTATACTGGTTCGGGCCGAATGTCCCTACTCCAGTTCGTGTGGTGGATCTATATTGCTTTGGGTGCAGATGACTGCACGGTGTTTACAAGCGAGGGCTGAGGAATGGCCCTGAGAACTGTTTTTGCTCGTAAGAGACCGTCCCCCTCCCTGAGGGTCCTGCCTCCCTTTATATAGACGGAGGGGGCAGGTTACATGGGAATCTGGAAAAGAAAGGACGGGGTGTCCTACGCCTTGGAGTCCTGGTCTTCAGCCTTGCCGACCGTCCGGCGTCTGCTCACCCCATGCTGGGTCGGTAGACACATCGAGTGGCATGGTTTTCTGTTTCGCCAAGAAGTGGCGCACCTACCCTCTGCGCGTTTGCCAGGTGCTGACATCGTAGTGCTTGGCTCTGGTGTCGCCTCGGGAGGGAGCGCATCCTCTCGCTGTGCATGACTGGACGATGAGACTGGTGCTTGACTTTAGCAACCTCCCTACCACCTCAGGGCAACCTCCCTGCCAACTCGGGAAGGAGCCACCTGCTCTCGCATGATCATTCTGAGCCATCGTGTCCGGAGGGCAGGTGGCCAACGACCGGTGACGGTCTGGCACCCGACCCTTGGCGGAGGTTACCTTAGCTTTGTCGGAGCTTGTGGGGCGTCCGACCCATGGTGAGGGTCGGATCGCCCCCTGGTTGGTTTGGTCGGGGACGCGTTTGGTCAGGGACGAGAGTCCTTCGTGGCCCAGCGGGTCCTTCGGCCAGAGCTGGGCTTGGGGCAGCCCATTCGTCGTCCCGGGCCGCTGGGAGTACCCATGGTATGAGTACTCGTTAGTAGCCCCCGAGCCCCCGAGCGAGTTTGTCAGAGGCGGTCAGGGGTTTGCCTTGGTCGGCAATAATCCGAGCCCCCGAGGATGTACTTGTACGATGCAAGGCATGGACTTGCAAGTACTTAGGGGAAGACCTCACTTGAGTCAACCTAAGGATCAAACTTGTGCTACCAACTGAGTCAATTTGTGCAACCACATATGCTAATACGGGATAGCCTTAACTTAGTACAATAGTTGGGATTTAGCCTTGCATTTTGGTAGGCTGAAGTAGTATAGACGGACCGAGTGTACGGTGTCATTCTAGGTGCTCCCTTCACCGAGGCGTTGGGACCAAAGCATTCCAATACAACAGTGTATACCTTCCTATGGGGTAAAGGACGCGATGCGGCGTAAACCATCATAAGTACTGTGTGTACGGGTTGGATTTCCACCACCGTAGCAAGGGTTAGATATCACTAGAGCTAGTGCAAGGCTAGACTCTAGCGAATGGAACGGTTTCATCACAATTTAGCAAAAACGGGTACAGAAAGTATCGCGTGGCATGGTTGACATGATTGCTAGAATGTGTCGTGTGGGTAAAGTGTATACTTTCTGTAGAGATTTATATCTAATTAATTAGCCATGCTCACGGTCAAGAGCAGCTTGGGACATAACGTCAAGTATAGCTTTTAGTTTTGGTTTGGTAAAAACTTTGGAAAATTGTGGTGTGGCTATAAGTATGTTGGGTTGGTTGCGATTTAATTGTTATTCATGGCTATGGAGGATCGATCATGAAATGTCATATACATGCTATTCATATTGTTATTAGTTTCTTATTAAATGTTCTTTGCAATACTGTCGCCATTTGTTAAACTACATGCTTACAAATAAAATTTGCCTCATGCTGGAATTGAACTTAGTATAGAAGCTTTCTTCCATTGAGATAGCCATGCATGTATATTTACGTCCATACACTAAAGTCTTGTGAGTACATACGCGTAATCACCATTTGCTCAATCTAAAAATATTTAGATGAAGGTAATGAAGGTGTTCCCGACGATACATACTACAAACCAGAGACAGACGATTTTCTTAGACGGATGAACTAGGTTTTTCCTCAGTCGATTGCATTGGGGTTTTGGATGGGCATACCGCTGTCCCGCTTTTGGACTCATGCTTATTTCCGCTGCACTTTACTTTTCATGTAATATATTTGGCCGGTTCGCCATAGACTTGTAATATTAAGTAGCTATAATAGTTTTTAAACTACTTTTATGTCAAGTACTTGTGTGTATGTATAATGATTTATCTCGAATGCGGGATATGTAGGGGCTAGGCATTGATCTTGGGAACTAGCACTAGACACATATCTGGGTACTCGGAATTGTTTTCAACCGTTTGACACATGAACACGAGCGGCCGTCGTCCCTTAACTACTGCGACGCACACCCTTCGGTGGGTGTGGGCGGTACTAAGGTTTTGAGACGGGCGGCGTGTAATATGCCAAGTGGGTTGACCTCAATATCGGCTTGGTTTTTGGAAAGTGGTCGGTACTTCCTTGGTTGCGTAAGTGTGTACGATGATAATCAGATGGTTCATATTTGTTTGGATGAGGGCCATCTGGATAACATCCATGCATGGGACTAGTTGAGGACAGTGAGCATAGACTTAAATAGAGTATGGATGTCACTTCTAGTCCAATGCAGAGAATTCGATTAAGCTTCTGGGACCCCACACCTGCTTCCTCCTCGCACTACCACCTCCCACCGTCGTCTCATGACATCCCCTCCTCTCCGTCCCCTGCCACATCGGTGCCAAATCTAGCAACCTTCGGTTACGCCTTGCGGTGCCTGCACCACCAACTTCGCCGATTGTCCCGAGGAAGAAGACGGCAATGGCTGGAGAGGAAGAAGGCAGCTACGGCGCCAGATCCAGCGGTTTTTTCGATGAATAAATAAAATTTAGTTATTTTTTCTAAATAACTGTGTGTACCGGATCCTCGCTAGTGGTCAATGCTCGCTCCTTGTTCTTGGTGCTCTCCACAACGTCACGTCGATGGTGGCAGCGTCCATGACTCCACACGTCCAATAGTGCAAGGCCTGGGCTGGCATGGTACAGTAGCAGTATGGCGTGCCCTGGATTGTGCCTGGGCATCGATGTAGATGAGTCGAGATAGCATGACACATCACTGTGAGGTGGTTGTGCTGTGCAGCCACGGCACACTGTGGCTCGAAGCTCGTTGGGCCGTGTCGTGCCAGCACGGTACGACCCCACTCTCAACTATAGGATTGGCAGAAAAGCTCAAAACTTGCGAGCTGCTCGAACTCTGCTTGTAAAATAAATAAGCCGAGCTGAGCCGTCTTCCCGGTGAAGCATCTAGGCCCCTAAATTTTCTTTAGGTTTTGGTAATTAATAACAATCGTGTTTAAAGCACTAATAATTTTCAATTGAGTATATGAGAACAGATTGGTCTATGTGGACGCACGTGAAAATATGGAATAGTGATGACCAAAGTAAAAAAAATACTAAGTATCCAAACTCAAAGCCAAGGTATATGCTTTTAAGGACCTTTTATAGCTTTTACCTATATTGGTGTTTGGAGAAAAGATCAAGTTGTTAGAATAGATGCTGTGCTATTAAGAGGGAATTTTTGGCTAGTAGCTTGAATTTGAATAAGTATCTTGGCTTAAACCTTTGCTCATATTTGATCATATGCATTCCTTGAAATATTTGCTGAAAATCTTGTGTGGTCGATCTTGCTGTCTATATAGGAGTGGTGCCCATAAGGCAGTAGCTTTATTCCAGAAAGGTGCATTTCTAAGAAATAGTTGGCCAATGCTACTGGATTTTCTGGTAGCACCGACCTCATGGACGGGTAGCTATGTTTTGCAGTGTATGTATCTTGTCATCAATATCTTAAAAGCAGTTTGATTGCATAACAATATCAAATCCGGCACGCAACCTTAAGGCATAACAATATTCATATGGTTTGATTCAACATATATTACTCTATATATACGTGCATTATCCATATATATCTTTATCAGTTTTTGACTCGAATATGTTACATATTCGTTCCATATCCTTGTCCCAAATAACCTGGATTTGTATCCGTATTCGACTAAGGGCATGTTTGTTTTCACTTTTGATTATAGATTCTGACCCAAAAAACTGAATAAAAAACAAACAATCCGATTCTCACAATCCAGCCCATCCATAGACATCAGAATCCATAATTCACTACATATGTGCTTTTGAATTACAGCTTTTAAAGAATCAATTTCTCTATAACCATAATCTAGATCACCTTTTAAAAAATCCAAAATAAAAACGATCATACCCTAATTGAATCCAGCAGAAAATTTGGTCCGTCCGTATCCGTTTTCACCCGTGCATGTCCCTCCCGATAAGCGAGGCCAATCCGCCAAAATAGAACAAGTTCATGAGCCACCGTCCCACTGACAGCGTGGTCCATGGCACACGCCGCGCGAGCCTGGCTTACCTAGACCGCCTCCTCCCCGCGATCGAAATCCACTCGCCCGCAATTCACCTACGTTGCCCTCCAAAAAATCTCTCCATCTTTTCAAAACCAAGGGTAAAGCCTTTTTGTACGGAATACCTCGAGTCATCCCTCAAGCACTTCACTGACAAGTGGGGCCCACAAATGTAACCCATTATGGGACCCACATGTCAGTCGACACGTAGCGTCCCTGAATATTTCCGCCAGTGACGCGGCGGAGCGGTGGTTCAACTTCAAATACCCATCCCCTCTTCCTCCGCTTCCTTCCCTTGCACACCACTCCCAAGTTCTTAAACTCCGACCACTGCTTCGCCCATTCGCTTCGATTCCCCTCTCGGTTCGAAACCCTAGGGGTGTTAGGGTTTGGGTCGCGATGGCATCGGCGGCGGAGGCGGAGGTGGAGGCGCGCGGCGGGGAGCCGGCAACGCCGGCGCCGGGCGTGAGCCAGCCGGTGGAGGACCGGCGGCTGCTGCGGTCGCGGTACCACGCCGTGAAGAGCCTCATCAGCGGTAGGGGTCCCCGTGTCGGAGATCGCGTTGGTTTTGCTTGGTGTATCGGGTTTCGAGGTTCGTGGTTGGGAATAATGCCATTTGGTTTTGGTTTTGTGTGCGCGCGCAGATGAGAAGGAGGACATGGCGAGCGCGGATTCGGTCAAGTTCCGATCCATCTTCACGCAGGTGGAGAACCTGCACCAGCTTGGTATGTATGAGCGCTCACGCGCGGAAGCGCATTTTTTAATTTTTGGTTTGCGAATTTCCCGTAATTGGGCGAGGCGTAACGCGGTTAAGTGCAAGTTTATGTTTTTTTTAGCTCTTTTACGGTGGATTAAATTGAATATGAACCGTTCATTCTTTTCGATCCAATAGATCAGATTAACTAAAGTTTACTTATACTACATCTGGTAGTAGAGTAGTAGAAACGCTATTAACAAATCACGGTTAGATGTGATTTCTACTACACATTTTATACTATAAGTGTAATACACCGTAAAATTTCTCTTTTTTTTTCAGTCATGCGTGGGATCTATTAATTACAAAAATGTATTTTATGTGTGCTGCTTGGTTAATGTTGTTTGTCACATCACCATGGCAATTTGTTACTAGTACTGTACTTTTCATTTTTTTTTTAAAAAAATACTGTGCTAATAGCATGGCTATATTTTCTAAGAAACAAATAGTTGAAATTTGGAGGAATAAATAGATGGTATTAGAGCAACTTGTGGTTTCATGGCCATACGTTGAATAGCTTTTCTGGTGCACTTTTCCTGTCTTTGTCATCAGCAAGTATGCTGCTATTGGCAACAGCACAACTGATCACTGGTGACTTTCTACTGCAGTTCAGAGGCCCAGCGAGCAGATAGCTGATGCAGAAGCCTTTCTGGACATCGCCACCAGTTTGGTAACGTCGCTAAGATCCCAGTCAGTTCTAGGAATCACGCCTTCCGATTTTGTTGCTCGACTGCTGAAGAAGTTTGGAAAGCAAGGGGGAGCCGATGATGAGGTTGCCTCATTGAGCTGGGATAATGTTGGGCTTGCCGCCTCTCATGTCTTCATGGCTGTGCCTGGATGCTGCACCATGTATGGAGATCCTCTGTATTTCTAAGCTTTTCATTTGATGTTTGGTTTACGATTGCACTGTTAAAGGACTAACAACGTCTGACTCCTATTCTGACAGGCTTGGTCCCATGAATACGGAAGTGAAGCCACGAATGGTTCGTACCATTAGGAAGAGGACTGCAAGACCACGTGGAAGTGCTTGCCCTGAACAGGTGCCCATATCGTCTAGATATTCTAATGAACAGAGTTGTGTTTACTGTTTAGGGCTTGAAACATCAGATTTATACTGGATAGTAGTCAGTAGAGAGTGAATGACTGCCCCCTTAGTATATTTGCTTCGTAGTTTTAGCTGCAGAAGTGTACTTTGTCAGAATAAGTTTTCACATGGTGTTTACATTGTATGTTCCTATATATTCAGATTGGTATAGAAGTGATATGAATTTGGACATGTTTTTCCTTCCTATTTATGTATTTTGTTTTATTCTTTTTTTAACTTGCCTTGTGTAATTTTAATGCAACCGCATGAGGTAGAAATTGGTGGAGCTTTGTCAATTTTCATCTTTGAGAAAATATAAGGTAGGTAGTCTACGCTATTCGTTAAATACTTTTTTTTGGTTATAAATACATATGTAGGCTAATAGTCAGTGCAAATACTGTCTTTACAAACCTTGCAATGTATATTGGGTTTTTGTAATGCAGAACTGACGATCTCTTATATTCCAGCAACGCTATATTTCACAGTAAGGGTTTGTTTAATGTGTTAGCATCAATAGTAAATTGGCTATCATTATCAAATTCGTTCAGCTCATCATTTGTACTATGGATGTTTAAAGTTGGAGAACATTGTTTATTTTTTTGAAGTATGTCTAGGAAGATCCCTGCTGGACATATCTTTGGTTAAAAGTCAAATTATGTCTTCCTTTTCTTTTGCATTCTGCATTTTTTACCTTTCAAGTAATTTTTTATATTTTGTTATTCCAATATCAGTTTTGGCCAGCAGTTAGCCTTCTCGACAAATGAATAACCCACAATATGCAATGCAGCTCGCTGATCCATCAGAGACAGCAAAGACTGATACTGATTGGAACATGTCTGTTATATTTGATGTTCTGCGGAGGAAGAAAAATGCAAGGCTGGAAAACCTTGTTTTAAACAGAATGTCCTTCGCTCAAACGGTGGAGAATATCTTTGCCTTGTCATTCCTAGTGAAAGATGGCAGAGTGGAAATCAATGTGAACGATGAGGGGCATCATATTGTTTGTAAGGACTCCGCTACTTGATCACTCTTTTGTTGTTGTAATATAATGTATATTCTCTGTAGTGTATCTGATATCAATCTGTTAACTGGAACAGATCCAAGGAATGCACCTGCTGCTAGTGCCATTACCTCAGGAGAAGTCCTGTACAACCATTTTGTATTCAGATTTGATTTCAAAGATTGGAAGGTACCATCTCGATCATTGAATTGTCATTTTAGAATAAATCCCTGCACACTCGAGCATTCACTGCTGGTGTCCTCTTTTAGTGAGCATTTCCAAGATTGTACGAAATCTAGTACTAGCACGGGCTATAGATTCAGTACAAGTGTTGTGACAAATACACCAAAACTGGTACTATGAGCAAAATTCATAACAAGGTGACACTACTAAAAATGGTTCCTTTTCAGGTCAGAATCCATGAATATTAGTTTGTTCTCTCTCTAGATAAGTATTCTTAGTTACTTGGGTAAAGGTAATAAATAGGTTCAACTTCTTGTCAAATATATAGCTCGCGATTCAATTCAATTTGATCTCTCTGTTTTGCATCTGTTTCTAGCTCATGAAAGAGGTTGTTGCGGACGGGGAAGAGCTCATGCAGCACAGGTCGTCTTCTCAGGGCACATTCGGCGCTGGACGAAACAGCCACCCTGAGATGCCAACACACAGCACACCGATCAGGAAACTATGCAGGAACCGAGGTCTGGTCATGCAAGATGAGATGGTCGCCACGGGCACACAACAATTCATGGAGGATAAGTTGATGGCCAAGGACAGGCATGAAATAAACCTGACATACAAGCGCAGGCGCCTCTTCCAGGATGACGACTAGTGGCCTGTTCGTCGTGACCGATGATCGGCGGTGTTAATATGCGTCGTTAACCATTTGGGGTTCCTGTAGGTAGGGATGTCTCCCAGCCTGCTTAACTTAGCTTAGCTTAGCTTCGAGAGGTGTTTTGTGAAGAGTCAGGTGGCATGGTACGGTCCGTGTCAGCTTCTGGAACCCTTGGGCGTGTCCCTGAATTTTTTTTGGGGGGGGGGGGGGTGGGTTAGGTTTTTGGTATACATAGGGGATAGGGCAGTTGGACAGGTCCATAAGATGTATGGTCTGGATCTATCTATGGAGTTAGAAAGACGATCCATAGTGTAATTCTGTTGAATTAGAGTTTACTGGTGTCTGTGCTCTTGTTTCGATTCAACGGTTTGTAGCTACAGCCCGCAAGATGTGGTCCGCTGTAGTTATCGTTTGCTGCTCCATAACTACACATACAACCCGTGTTGATCCTGTCTTCGCAAGCGTGCGTGGAATCCGTGGATATAAAGCAGTACAGAACAGTGATTTGGTATGCGTTTACTTTTTAAACTGTTTGACAGATCACCAAACCGTACCGAGCCACTGACTTTGTATAGCTTTGATGTTGAGTTGTATAGCTGCAGACCTGTTTCTAACACTACCATAAGAGACCATCCCTCCCAAAACGTCATATTTTCGACGTACAGAGCTCCAGATCAATCAGCAATGCCACTAAAATTTTGGTTTAACCAGCCATACACTTCCTATGAGCTACCAAGAATTCACAAACATTTCAATTGATCTATTAAGAGTTCAGAAACTGATAGTACGAAAGACCGTCACAAGTCAATAGAATCTCTACTATTCTAAAGCACCACTTGGTGGCAGTGGTCCATTCTACACGTCATTAATTGCCCTGTTTAATTGCTCTACTTAATTGCCCTGCTTAATTGCCCTACTCAAGAAACGAAACGTTGCTTTAATTAGACTTTCACAAGAAACGAAGCGTTAAAGATAGATGTTTGATCTTGTAAAATATTTTTTTTTATTTTTTAATCTTTATTTTTCGTTATCAATTTTGTTTTTCGTAGCAACGCACGGGCATGTAGCTAGTCACTATAACCTGCCAGCTAAAAAGTTCCTCAGAAACGGTACAAAAATTGGATGAAAAGCAAACAAAGAAACACCAACATGAGCAAAGCCTATAAATCTCTAAAGCATAGCATTCTTGGATCTCTATTTCGGAGTTACAGCAGTCTGATCACTACTGGCCACAAAAAGTATCTCTCAAGCAGCAGGCTTGCACAGCTCATTTCACCATGGCCAATTGACCCCAGATCTGGCATTCTGATTTGCACAGGAATAGTAATCAACATAGCCCACAACGTGCATCTCAAGCAGCAGCAGGTTTGCGCAGCTCACTTTCACCATGGGCGAAGTGGCACCTGTCCCCAAATGTGCAGGACCCTTTGTTGAAGTTCTCACACAGCTTGGTCTTCAAGTGGCTTCCAGGCCCCCCAGTGTGAGACCCCCTTCCTGGGTTCTTGGCTGGAGGGGGGTTACCACTAATGCGGACAATTAGCTCCTTGACCATTGTACTAGCATGCTTGATCTGATCAAATGTTCCCTCAAGCTCAATATTTTTAAGGTTGGGGTCAGCCTCATTATCCCGGATGGCCAGCTTGGCCCCAGTCATTCGGGATATATGCTTTGTGTTGGCTCCACCCTTCCCAATGATGGCGCCAGCAAGGGATGCATCAACACTGATCTTGGCTGTGGCTGAAGCACCAAAAGCTGATGGAGGAACCATGTCTGCGCCAGGCATTGACAGGGGCTCAAAGTAACCGTTGGGCCTTGGTCCCATTGGATGTGTCATCGAGTTGTTCAACACCATGGCCTTTCCAAGCTCCCTCTCTCCATGAGCAAAGTGACACTTGCTCCCCCATTTACACCCTTCTGCAGTGTTGTACTTGTGACACATGCGAGTCTTCACGGTGGGTGTAGGTGGCCCATCAGGAACACCAGGTCCCATAGACATTCTTGTTGGAGGAGCTGCAACAGCCGGGCCACCCAAGTTGGTCATCTTTGCAACAGCCTGGTAGCCACCGGGGAAGTTATGGAGAAAATGGCAGCTCGAACCAAAGGGACAACCGGCAGTGCTGTACAACGAGTATCATATAAGCAAGTAACTAAAACGACGCTCTCAAAACTATCACAAGACTCATGATTTATAAATGCAGCCAATATTGATGACAGAGTTTACAATATTTTAGTTGAAGAATACAACATTATCATATAACTGATGACAGAGATTTCGAGTGAGTGACAAAACTAAATGATACTACCTCCATTCCATTGCAAATGATCTTTAATATAAATGTCACAAGCATTAATTATTAATATACAAGGGCATCTCGATTGACCACATGAATATGGTATCTATCAGTAGAAACTACTTTTGAAGGGAATATGCAGTATCATTTGTATGGGACCAATCTAGACGCTTCCTCGTATATTAATGATGAAAGTTTAATGGTGCATATATAAAAACTGAGGAGCTACTGCATGATCACAACAAGAACATAGGGGTGATAACAAAAGGCATCAATGAAATGAATTTCTTAGAATGATAATAACAGAATAGTTGATTTACCACACAACAGCACCAAGAACATTTTAGAATCATAGTGTAGTTTGTCAAAGAAGCTGTTTCTTATTGGCTTATCTTCAAACACTGTCTTAAGCTATTCTACTTCCATGAACATGACAACAGAAAAACATATTCCAAGTTTAATACATGATTCAGCAACACCACAAGATAATAAACAAATTTTGTAACTTATAAAAAAACTTTAAAAGTAGCTTATATAACTTTGTCAGAATCAAACACCATTATCCACTGGCAAGATATGGGAAAAAATATTTGCAAGTGGAATTTTAAGCTTAAAATATGGTATTGGTACTTGTTAGTTGAAAAAGATCCAGCATGCGTCGCATTGATAAGAAAGATTGAATGTCATCAAGGACATAAGTGGCACAATGTCACAATGGGCATTCAATTGCAGTCTCCATGTGACATGTTCAATCTTCTTATCTTGATTTCTGCAGGTAATCCTGTGCCATGGTGTATTACTGACCGATTGTTCATCTCAAAAGAAGTTACTTATCCTTATAATTATTGTTGCGTACTTGCATCATTCAAATTTTCAGTGAAATACACAACAGCGGGTTCCAATTTTACTCCATTGAATCTTCTTAAGCTTGGATTAGACAAGAACCTGTAGCACAATCTTGCTTAACTCATTTGTTAGCCACAATCACAGCCTTTAGCAACATAGAAAATTTTTAACGAAAATACAGCAAACTGCATAGTAATAGATGTTACCAGGTGCGAGTTCATTTTAAGTAAGATTAGAACCTGAAAAATTTGGTGCATGGCTTCGATTTGCTTCCTACACCCATTTGAAATGACTCCGATTCTGTTACACCAAATTTATTACTTGCGCCAGTTAATACCACGTTTATTTATTAAATCTTGACACTTGTAAAAACAAGGATACATTATTCATGTCAGAAACACTGGGCATTACCTTCTCAAATGGTAAAGAAAACATTAATGAAGCAATTTAGGTCCAATACACAAGCTATGCCTTAACGATTTAAATTACTCACAAAATTAAGGCACTGGACACTAGCAGCGTTTTTAATTAGAACAAAAAACCATTAAATTCGAAAAAGCAAGGCTATTACTTAAATAGAAAATAAAAGCAGACAGATGCTGTGAAGAATCTCACAAGTACACTACGTCACGACTCACGAATCGCAGCTCCAAATCTTTTATAGCAAAAAAAAAAAAAAAAAAAAAAAAACTGTAAAAACCAAAATGACACCCATGTCGCCACACCCCTTGGCACCAAACTGGGAAATCAAAGATGGTGCTAAAAGCTATGGGAATTTTAGGCCATTAAATGCTCCTAACACCCCAAATCCTCGTCCTCCTGTCTTTGCCAACCAAAACCACGGCTCCCACCAAGACGCCGGCACCTCACCAAAGAGGGCTTCACCGGATCCGAACAACAAGCAAGTACAGAGCCCTAACGAGGCCCTTCCAGATGGAAGCAAGCAAACAAGAGAGGCCACGAAGCTGCTCACCTCTCGCGCGCTTGGTGCCTCCTCCGGCTCTGGCGCCGTTGGCGCCCTCCGGCGCGGCCCGCTTGCGGCCGGCGTCCATGGCGAGCGAGGCTGGATCGACGGCGGCGGGGGGTAAAACCCTAGGTAGGGTTTCTCTCTCGTGGGGGGAGGCGGGGCGGGCGGAGGAGAGAGGTAGGGTTAGGCAAGGCTGCGCAGCTCACGCACGCAGCCAGGCGTAGATGAGATGACCGGTGCGGTTTGGCGAATTCAACTCTTTTCAAGCCCACTTCCCTTTTCTCTTATTTCCCCTTAAAAAGCTAGTCTTTTGGTTTAATGAGCTTTTAAGCTGTCTGCTTTTAAACTAAGACACGTTGTTTGGTATCTTAATTTATTAATGTGTTAGATAGTACAACTTATAGATGAAAAGTCTAAAATACCCTAAACGAGATGGTGGATGAATTCTTAATTTATATATGATGTTATTTGGTGGATAATTTTGGAGACTTTTAATAGCAAAGGGTTATTTCATTCAAAAAAACTAATATTATCTAGCTTTTGGCTTATAGTTATACAGGGGCTTTTGGTTTTTTTAAAGCCTGACTTAAAAGTCAGTCGTTTGTTTCGGTTTAGATTTTTTGGTTTTTAAGCTGATGAAAAAGCCAAAATAAACAGGGCCTAAATATAGTCACATGCCGTATTTTTTTTGAGAGTGACTAGGGAACGGTATACCGTTGCAACGGTATAGCCATGAAACTTATGAAACTTATCAGTTTCAGTATTAGTTTCATGAGTTTCAGTGTTTAGTTTCATCAGTTTCATGTTTTATCAGTTTTTAGTGCTAAGTTTCATGAGTTTCGGTGTAAAAAATCATAAGTTTCATGAGTTTCAGAGGTATACCGTTTTTTAGTTTTTCTGTTTTTTTTTACAGATTTAGCATCCTCTTCGTCACAACAATCACTCCCACCTTTGAGGAGCGCGTGCTCCTCGGGTATGGGAGATGGCTGCCGTGGTGGCAAAGACGTTAGATCTGTAAAAAAAAAAGAGTAGGCTAGAAAATGGATGAACTCTGGTTTGGCACAGCTGTGGCTAAAATCGGGTTGGGTTTCTGCTTGGTGCCTGTGCATGTGGCCGATATTCACCTCGAGATTCAAGTTCGAGCCAGCCTGGGTTCGTGTGACCCCCCAATGCCCAATGGACAAGTAATGCTCATTGCTGTTTTGTGTCACTGCTGTCGTTTGCCAAGACTAATCCCAAAGGTCACATTAGAAATCAACATGATCCATAACACAGCACCATCATCCATACCAATCAACCATGCTCAACACATCAAGTTCAGACCGTGTTGTATTCCATGCATCTCTCGAGAATCCAAAAATTTCTTTCAATCATGGGGCAAAAACTAAAGGAGGAAGGTGTCAAGATTCAAGAAATGGAGAAATTGACACGACATGGGATCGCTGAACCAGGAGCAGGCGTGAAGAAAGCCCTTGTGCGGCTATAATCTGTCGCTGCTCCTAACAAAGCAGAGATTTGGATTTGTCGACCACCAACCGTGACAGAATGAGGCTACGAGTGCCTTGACCAGCTCCCATCACTGGTCCTTTGGAAGACCCGGGGCTTGTATTTCGGAAACGTTTCTTCCCAATCTGGGTTGTCGATCAAGTATTTCCATATCCTACATCAAGAAAAATACAAGGGGAATTGTAAGGCCACAGACGTCTAACAAAAAGCATTAATCATATATCAATCAGTTCCTGAAAAGATAGCACGAATTGACTAGCTATGAAGATCTTAGCTAGGCGTAAGTCGTATCTTGTTAAACAGCAGGGTTATAATAGGTGTGATTTCTGCACATGGTACTACAGAAAAACATGGTTCACGCAACACAGTTACAACTTAGAAGTGTCCAATTTATGATCCCAAAAGAAGAGGGAAAATATAATTTGTATAGCGCGCGTGAGGGGTGGGGTGGGACACAAACCTTCTCTCATTTTCCACAAAATGAGGTGGCTCTGCAGCTGGAGAGGTGGAGCACTGCAACAGGACTTCAGAGTCCGAAAGCTGGTTAAGTGATGATGCTATTTCTGCCCAATCTGGCATCCTATATGAGCAGAACAAGAGACTGATATGTGATACGGAATAATTAATTAACCAATAAGGTGTAGAGACCAAGTATTTCTGATTATAACAAGCAAATATTTCTGATTATAACAATCTGTGCTCTTAATAATAGGTTATTCCCACAATATTTGGTAGTTGCAATTTATATGCTTGAGAACAAGAAGTACCACCTAATATAGCCAAAGGAAGATATTTTATTGTAGTCCTGCACAAGATTCAATTCGTTGATGAACTACAGATCTTGACAGAACCAATGTAGATCTTTTCATGTAAAAGAGGCATTAAAGATATATTGCATATGATTACAATTATTCAGATAAGCATTTAGAAATGTCCCATCGGATTAATAAAAAAATTAGCTTCTTTTCAATTAGTACTCAAAACTACCTCATCTATGGGACTTTGAAGATTAAATTGGACCAAAAGCAACCACGTAATGCTACTAAAAAAAATTCAGGGACACTAAATCTTAATACCAATATATAGATAGCTTGCATCACGTAGCTAAATAAAGTTTCTTTATGAATATAATGAAATTGATGAAAAGATTTAAGATACACACCAGAAGACAGGTGCAATTCGAAAAGAATCAGTGTGAGTATCGTAAGTCTCCAGTAACCTTCCTTGCCAACTTGGATCGTAAGAAGCGACACTGACACGAATTCTTCTGACTACTTCGTCTGGACACCTTGAAATCATGTCAAAGCTTGCTGGAGTAACAATCCCAGATGAGGTTTGCACCTGAAGACAACAGGTGGGTTTATATGTGCAAAAATTCCTCTCAAGTGGAGTATCTTCAGACCAATGGTTTAAAAGTACTGTTAGATGTCCCAAATGGAGGCAGTCGTAGGTAGAGAAGATAAAAATGCTAGTTGGCAGTTCATGCGATCTTCTCAATACCTTACTTTAGAGTTCTACTGTTCAAGGATTATACAAATAGTGATTCGAAGTCACAAAACTTTAGATTAACCTTCAAAGGTTCCTCGTGTCACAATGATTAATTTGTTATGGGTTTTTGACTTGTGATGTGACTGGTGTCAATTGTTACCAAAAACTACTGACCAATGTTACAGTCGATGCACAGGCAAGGAAAACACTAACCACAAATCCACCGATTATTGGCCGTGCATTCCCATATGAATCGGTTGTCGTGTTGTTCTCAAGGACAAAAAACGACCGAAGATGGAATTGTTTCTGGGACTTATGCAGTGCTTCAACTATTTTGCAACATAGTGTATAGGAATACCCTTCCTGTATGCTGTGCTTCCTTCCAGAAGAATGGACAACCTGTGTAGTGAATAATGCAAATGACATGATTTCCCACATTTATCATGTTAAAATCGAAAAATCCCAAGGAATTAACAACTCAGTATGTTCTGAATTTAACCTTTGTAGAGGCATCATCGAAGCCACCGATCAGGTGAACCTGCAGTTATACAGTAGCTAGTAAGAATGTCGCCAAAGGTGCTTATTGTATATTTCAGGTGAGAAACAGGTAAAGATACAAACATCAAATGGTGCATTGTCATCACCAAGTAATTCTAACATCTGTTTGAGCCCTTCCTCCACAATTCTTGGAAAGTCCATATGGCTAATGGAGGTCCTGAAATTAATTAACAGAATATCATCATCATTATCAAATGTGTTTATTTTTTTTGCCTTATTTTTCTGTTAGTTGTGAAAAAAAGAGAAGAGTTTTGAATTTCACAAGAAACCGAAGTCTTACAGGATCAGATAAAAGACTCACGTCTTTTCACTTACATTCCAGTCTTGTTGTTGCGAATTACAACACCCACGCATGTAGTCATCTCATCTGTGCCCACTAACTATAGATGCAAAATAACAGATTAACTCACAAATTATTGAACTTTGAATTGACAATGCATAAACATTGTAACTTTAACCACACCATAAATAAGACCCAAGTGAGATATGGCCAAAAACCGTAACAAATTCTAACAGGGTGTGAACTTAGCTGCAACACAGACTCAAAACCAATCAGGAAATTAGATATAGCACCTGTGCATGGACAAGCTCCAAACCAAATTCATCGGTAGGGTAAGATTGGAATTCCCACAAGCTGGCAGTTCTAATCTAGGATAGCTCATATCCTTTACTCAAAATACATTGACATCTCAAGATACCATGGCTACCATCCAGTAGTCATTTCATTATCATAAACCAACCCAAACGATAGTATAACTTGGCTAAATTGATCAAAACATACATCAAAACCGCCAGAATGAGCTTCCTCGGATGCCTGCCAGATGCCAACTTTACCAAGAAGCAACAGTTACTGCCTACAATAGTACAATGTCCCCGAAACTCTCAACATAAGAAGAATCCCAGCTTTATCCTACGCCCCAAAAAGGCATCACCTTTGCTAGAAAGCTAAATCATGCAAAACTTCCAAGAACTGCGCTTCCTCTGCATAAAAATCACCGACCACTATCTCAAAAGCAACACGCATGATCTCCTCGAAGAAAATAAAATTCACCTTTGCCGCAGCACCAAATGAAAGTATGAAACTATGCAACAGTTTCCCAAGAAATCCATCCCCAAAATGCCGAAATTGATTCACAGCACCGTACCAAACCACAAACCCCCATCACAACCCGATCAGCCAGCGAGACCTGAGCCGACAAAGACAGCCCCCCATGGCCCACTTACCTCGACGCGCGCCGGATCCACCGTGGCGCACTCCCTCTGGAACACGTAGACGTGTGTGGGCTCTTCCGGCACCGCCAAGATCCGGCTCTCCGGCGCGGCCCTGAGCCAGTCGGACGCGGCGCGGAGCTCGGGGCTCCCCATGAGCGCCGCCACGAGCTCCTCCCCGCCGCTCCCCTGCAACAGCCGGGCGTTGAGAATATCAGAGCGCGCACCCACGTACCACGTACACGCAAGCCCGTACAGGCGCACGGCTTGCCTGAGTATATACGCACCACGGGAGCGGAGCCGGTGGGGGAGGGGGAGACGGGCTCGCCGTCGACGAGGAGCATGTCGCCGCCGGAGCTGGAGGAGTGAGGGAGGGTTGCAGGGGGCAACAAGCCTCCAAGTTTTGCTGCGCACGTGGTATTTATTCGCTCCTGGTGCGCTTGTATGATACTAAGCATTGCGATTAGCGGGTTTATTATGCTCGTCGGCCGCGACGTGGCAGGCACGTTCGGCGGATTGGATCAGTGCCGGACCCAACCGTGGCTACAGTGGGCTGACGTATGCCGTACCTCCTGTTGCACCGTGGATATCTTCCAAATGGATGTAAATCATGAAAATTGGAGGTGGAAAAAGAAGGTTAAATTAGGTATGTGATTCCAAATCTTGGTGGGATAGATTTTTTTTGAAAATTTTCAGATTGCTATAGTAATTTCAGGAAATCTTGACAAGATTTTAGGAAATTTCGTCGAGATTTCAGCTTTTTGACCGAAATTGCTACAAATTCAACCAATTTTCATGTTTTTAGGATTAAGCATTAGCAAATCCGGAACCTATGCATGTTGATGATTAACCAATCTTTTATTTACATAGCCATTTGATAATATGGCAACCTCTTTATTTCACTGAACTTGATCCTATGCATGATTAAAGACACTTCATTTAGAGGCATTATCACTTGTTTTAAAATAATTACAATACCACATATGATAAATTAACTCTTACATCCTCAGCATATTCAAGACCATTAGGTCGAGGTGCATGCTGTCGGTCTTGGTCATCGTGGAGCAAATTTTTATTTGCATTGTATACCTCCCAAGTTCTTAATTAAGTGCCAAACCCATTATCAATCTAGAATAAGTCAACACTCAACAGCAGTCAAGATCACATATGCAAGTCACAGGCCTTTCTAGCTGCTTAGGCTATTCCCAATGGGTAGTATCATACTCATTAAATAGATGCTACATAGGATTTTTTGCTGATGTGACAAAGCATTAAATAGGAGGGAGAAGAAAGCTGTATCTTGAGCAAGATACTGTTTTGGCACGATATCTTAGGCTGTGGCACAGAATCTAACGCATTGGACCCACTTTCATAGACACAACATCACACCAATTAATTATTTTAACCATATAAGGGCATCTGCAATGGTGTAGTCAACTACTAGCTATAAAAAATGTACATGTCATCTATAGATAGCTAATAGACAACCTCTCCAATGGACTAGCTATAGCATTGTCTACAAAATTAAATATGGGCCCTATATGTAAGAGGTGATAAATGCCTTGGAATCAGCTATAGCCTGACTATAAGTTAGTAGTCAATCTATATCTCTCTCTTCTTTTTCTCTCATCCACCTAAGCAAAATGCTGAGTTGGCACCCTTATAGTAAGCTGAAGTGGCACCATTGCAGATGCCCTAAGTATGATACTATGCATTATAGAGAGTGTTTCTTCAATGCAATATCATACTTTCATCCTACGTTACATTCTTGGATATTGAAGTATGATACTTTGCACTGGGAATAGCCTTACTATCATCTGATACAAGCCTCGAAGAATCGACCTTGTAGCAGTAATACGTCACTATTAATGCATTCTGTCCGCAACAACATAACTGCTGGAGGCACATTGTACTGGAACATCTCTTTTTAGGCATACTGGAAGAGTGGATTTAAATCTTTCCAGCGATACTTAATGGTGTTGGTATACCAGGGACCTGTTTGGCAGAGCTCTAGATCTCAGTTCCACCTCAGAGCTGAACCTTGAAGGCTAAAATAAAGTGAATTAAGTTTATATTTTTATTCTAAAATATAAACAAGATAACCAATCTAAACATTCTTAATATACCCACAGCTCCAGCTCCACAGATTTGATGGAGCTAGGAATACCCAGCTCCATCAGATTCACGAATCTAGTGGAGCTGGGGCTCTGCCAAATAGACCTGGGTGTTGGGCCGAGCCGGGCCGGCACGGCGGGCTTCGGGCCATCGCGAGCCGAGCCGGGTCGGCACGGCGGGCTTCGGGCCATCGCGAGCCGGGCTGGCACGACACAAAAAAAAGATGTCAGTACATAAAAAGAGTATACAATTAATGCTATGAAGGAATCGGATTTATTTGTAGGTCTTGGAGGATAATAAAAAAACCAATGTCAAACTATGAAGGTGATGCATTACCTTATTCTCTGGGTTGTCATGATTCATTTCGATAATGTCGCGTAATGTTCTCCTGTTATAAAACATTTGCTCTTCTAGTGTACCTTGAGCACATTTATGTACAACCATCATTTTTGTTACAGTTTCTTCGGTTGCGCACCTAAAAATTTTGAGAATGGCTGAGTAACATTTGAGTGTTTTTTTTGGTTTGTGACACTCAACTTGGGAGGCCTATAAAGAGAAGGGTGATGGGGAGAGATGGCAAATTGATTGCATCAATGGATCTACATTCAAAGGCTACAAATTTGAGTGCTCACAAACCAAAAAACAATCAGGTGCTCTCTAGACACCCCAAAATTTTTATAGTCGAAGACAAATATTACGTATTTGACATTATTAATAAAAAGAATCTGTAATTTGTGATTTGATTAATAAGAAATTAACATTACTACTTTATTACAATCCGGAGGTCCCGACGCTCCGGGGGTGTCCACGTCCTCGGCTGTGCGGCGAAGCCCTCGGCAAGTCTCCGTTTTTGCTTCGCCTCCCCGCCGACTCGCGTCAACGCGTGCGCTCGCTCGCTTGCAACCATCCAATACCACGTTTCCACCTCGCTTCCTTCGGGTTGCTTCCGTTCCCTTCCCCATCTTTCCCCTCCCCGAGCTCCCCTCGTCTGCCCGTCGACCATCGCTCCTCAGCGCGTCCCTGTGCCCTCGCCTTCTCGATCCAAGACCTACGACGCGCCTCAGTCGCCCTTCCGGACTCCTCCCCGTCGTGTGCCATCCTCCCTGCGCCTTCGCCTTCCCGATCCAGCCCAGGCCGCCCCCTCGCCCTCTTCGTCTCCGTCGAGAGGAGAGCCCTCCCCGCTGTGCGCCGTTGTCCTCCATGCACACTCGCTTTCCCGATCCAACCCAGCCCGCCCCCCGCCCTCTTCGTCTCCGTCGACAGAAGAGACCACGCTGTGCGCCATCCTCCCTGCGCCCTCGCCTTCGCGATCCAACCCAGGCCGCCCCCGCCGATGCAGACGACGCAGTCCGTGCTGGGGTCCCCCTCGGCCGCCTTCCTCCGCGGCAGGCCGGTCATGGCCGCCTCGTCCGAGCCCCTCCCATGGCAGCCCGCGTCCTCGGGTCCCGTCAAGACGAACCGCAGTCGACCCCTGCCCGCCGCCGCCGCCCCCGTCACTGCCATGGATCCTTCGTCGCCTCCAAATCCTCTTGTATTATTCTCCTTCCAAGAAAGCTAAAACCCTTCTCTTCCCCAGCCTCGCCTTGTTATGTAGTGTAAGCTGAAATCATTCTGTGCTTTCAAATGTACATAGGCCAGTCGATGTCACCGGACGCACATATATTCATATGGTAGAGAGCTGAGTTTCTGGTGTACATAAGTCACGGACGAGCTCATCGCGTCGTAAATCCTCTATTGTGCTTCTCCCCGCTTGACAAGTTTTTGCGAATCAGTCCTGTGCCGCTGTTCCGCGTTTAGAATGATTTTAAACTCATGTTCTTTCATCAATTTATAGATGCGCTCTATACCCCTTCTGATGTATCGGTTGGTCTGCTTTATAGGCGAAGAAAGATTGGGATTTCAAGTGTAGGTAAACTTTCTTTGAATTGGTTCTTTCATAAATTTATAGATGCGCTCTGTACCTGTTCTGATGTATCGGTTGGTCTTCTTTATAGGCGAAGAAAGATTGGAATTTCAGGTGTAAATAAACTTTCTTTGAATTGGCTCTGATTAGGTGATCTCTAACATTATGTCTGATTAGGTACTCTAACATTATTTACGATGCTGATTTCGAGTTTAGATGTATTACAAACTAGCTATATTAGCCTTTTTTATTAACAAAATGATTAGGTAAAATACATAAATGCTGATTTGCTCTTCGCTTGATAGATCTTCTCTGCTGTGCTGAATTGAAATTCGCTTGGTCATCTATACAAGTAGCTCTTCTCATTTCGATTGTGAAAGTCAGCTTTCTGAACTGGGAAACCATTTACATGCTAAGGTGCATCCTATTTTGACACACATGTAAGATGAACAAAACTGGATCACATTATACTTCCTTTGTTTTCTAACATAGATTTGTTTTCCTCTCTTCGCTTCATAAATCTTCTCTGCTGATTTCAAATACGGTGCTGTAGAACATGAACTGTTTGACTATTTATCTGCATATCCTTGGTGGGCAATTGTCGCATTAAAGTGGAAACCGCAGATAGAAAAGCTGGTGAACAGTTTAGATATGTATTTAAATCCTTGATGACACAAGTAAAATTTTTCTACTCTTCCTCCACATGTGATGCTTCATCTTTGTATATCAAGAATTAGCTGAACCTTTCGGCAGTAGTACATTTCTTTGTATTAGAATTAGTGTTGACATCATATCGATCCTTTTTTATTTTGCAGGACCTGCCAAATTTGGTTGCAATAAAAGATGCAGATTTTAGGATGTTGATACAGTTTTTGTTACTTGCCACATGGAACAACCCAGGTCGTTTATCTTCATCATGGCTTTTTCTGAAATTCTTCCCATCAATTATTGAATTGTATTAAAAGAATACGACATCAATGAGTCGCAGAGTGGTATGGCCATTCTCAATAGGGCACCAGAACTTCAGATTTTCTGATTCTTGGCGACATCAATGAGTCTAAAGTTTTCTGTTACTCAATTCTTAGGTTCCAATTTCAGCATTTGATTCCAACTTCATTTCCTGTTGATATGTTCCATTGATTGTTTTTTGTATGATACTTCTTATGGTTTGAATTAGACTCTTATGTAGTCATATGATATTTTGGATTATTCCTTTCGTGTCATTATGTTTGTTTCTGTGACCTCATTTTCTCTGTGGTTTGTTCAACAAGAGTCTGTGTATGGTTTGACTGAAGTTCTTCGAGATGAAATAAGAAATGCTCAGCTTGTTGCAAATCCAGGATGTTATCCCACATCTATTCAGCTTCCTCTTGTTCCTCTAATAAAGGTGAGGATCAATTGAAGTTTTTGATCACCGTAGTTTCTGATCAAATCAACAAAATTTAGACATAATAGCTCTCAGTTGTGCCATATATTTACAAATGTACTAAGAATATCCATTTTCTGTGGCGGAGAATGGATATTTGTCAAAATGCTGTGCTTTTGAGTCGTTCTCCTTCACGCAAATTTTAAACATGTCATCGATTGATCAATGTTCTTAGTATCTATGTTGTTCTTAGCATATTTTATTTTGCCTTGCAGACAAAACTGATCAAGCTGAACAACATTATCATTGATGCAAAGTCTGGGGTTAGCGGAGCAGGTCCATATTTTACTTTACATTCTAGGACTTTAAAATCTAGGTTTGTATATCTAATCAAGAGCTGATCTGCTCTCTTAACACATGCATTTTTTGTAAAGCGTGGAGCTAAGAAAGCAAATCTTTATACTGAGATAGCTTAAGGCATACATGCTTTTGGAATAAAAGACCACCAGCATGGTACTCCTTACTTTTCAAACAATTGAAATCAACATTATATTTATACCTCTTACATTGCTCTTTAACAAGGTTATTTATCCACCTTTGGTGAATGGATAGCCTGGTTACAGAATGTTTGCTCATATATATCCTGTTAGTTACTTTAACGTGGCCTTACTAACACATGCCAGTTCCCGAGATTGAACAATGACTTTCAGATGCCACTGGATCCAAAGTTTCTATCGGCTTTACTCCAAATCCGATCTATATGGTAAGCAAATGTTCACTTAAAGACATTATAACTCCAGGTTCTGCAGTTTCTTCTATGCTGTGCTGAAGGCACCATAAATGTGTACAAGCCGGTTGCTAAATCAAATGCTCCATCTGTATGTTGAACAGAAACGTCGGATTGAACAGAAATGTGGGATGCAATCTACTATGTTTCTTGAAATGGTGCTTGGAGTAATTGTCAATGATTTGTACCAGCATCTCAGATCTACTTATGAGGTTTGTCTGTTTGACCATGTAGGCTAGTGCTAAAACATTGCAATATGAACATCCAACACCAAACAAGTCCTTAATTCTTACTTGATAACACAGGTAAGAATCTAGCTTTAAAAATGAACACTGTTTTGTTGTTTGTACTATAACTGGATGGTACAGCAGCTCTTTAGTACAATACCCAAAGATATATAAACCTCCGCACCCTTTACTTTATGCTTTGATTACACCCTGCATAAAACTGCACTGACAATACAGAATATTTTAAGTTTTAATATGCATGCTGTTAAAAGATATTAACTGAAGATAGCCATAAGGTCTCCTACACTAAAAAAAAATAGTATAGCACCAAATGTTTGCTTATATTTACCGTTTCCTGCTACTATTATTGCTGCTTCATGAATCATGATGCCGGATCCTTACAGCTTACAATAATTCATCCCCTATTTTACTGTGGTTGTCTCTTTTGGATCTGCTTAGTTGATTCTTCCGCTAGAAGAATAATTAGTAGATTCATTTTTAAAGTAGTCCTTAATCATGTTTACAAAAAGATATGTTTCTCAATGAAATACATATCTTTCTTATCTACTTCATACCATCTTTTTACCTTTTTGCTTGCATCAATTTTTGTTAGTTGTCTTTTAAAGACCTGTACTACCTCCTTGCACTTTCAGCTATGCAATATTTACCTAAAATAACAGACTTGTAACAGCTTCGGTTCCATCTCTCTGCGACGACTGAAGAACTGCAAAAAACCTGATCTCTCTGTGTTTCCTGAAGACCATACAAAATCAGCAACACAGCCATCCGATAGAGCCCCTGTTACACCCAAAAAAACAGCGAGGATCAACCTGTACAAATCTTATTTTTGTGCCGAGCCGATCAATGGATACAAAACTGCTCAATCGTTTGTTAAAACCTATATCCAATTTGTAAAAGTAATTTTGAGACTTTTGTTTAACTATATTCCAACCTAATATATAACTTCCCTTCTGTACAATGATATGTTTATTGCTTATTTTATATCGATGTATTACCACTATGACCAAGCAAAGCAGACAGATCTTATCACCTTAACTCTTTAGCTTTTTGGGTTTTAATAAATTTTCGTCTATTTCCAATGCACATTAGATTCTAATAATAGCCGTACTCTAATATCAGATCTTTTCTATGCGTGTATGTTTGTCAGATCTTTTCTATGCGTATATGGACATATACGACTACAAACTTAATTCACGATCATTTTTGCCCCTTAATTAATTAAAACATAACAAAATTTCTATGCGCAAACCTTTCCTGAGACAACCTTACATAGCACTATAACATCTTACCATTCTATTTCAACAATATCAGGTTAATCAAATATTTTAATTTATTCGTTTACTTTTCTCATTACTAAATTCATCTTATATGTTGCTATATTATTCACAGACGTTGACTTACGCGGCGGACGCCGCGTACATGTTCCTAGTTGTTCATACCTGTCAATGAGCTTCCAGGTCTCGGGAATATCAATATCTATATATATTCTTGTGCCGCTGGTTGACCTTAGACGAAGCCCTATTTTATCCACATGTATATATTAGTCCATTGCAGAAGGAAAGACTAAAAACTCATCATATTATTAGACTTACCATTGAATTCTTCTACTAATGTTGATGTAATTACTATAACTGTTCGATTGCCAATTATATCTTCACTTAAACAATGAGCTAATTGCCCCCATAATGTTACTTTGATCTTATCACCACTGAAAATTACATTGCAAAAATGTAAAATGATAACGTGAATGCATGAAGATTGTTGTCGGTGTTTCGGGCACCGGCTAGTGAATTTGTATAGGTCGAAGGGGGTGCACGCTCCCTCTCCTCGAACGGCTTGACTCGGGTGAGCACAAGATGTATACTGGTTCGGACTGAACGTCCCTACTCCAGTTCGTGTGAGTTGGATTGTATTGATTCTCTTTTTTGTTCGTCCTCCTGCACGCTCGCCCTTCCCCCTCTTATATAGGCGAGGAGGAGGTTTACACTGTAAATTGGAAAGGAAGGAAAAAAGGCTACCCCTATGGGCTTCCGTCTTCCGCGCTCACGCTTGCTCGAAAGTGACGGGCTGACGGGACTGGCCGCCGACTCCCCCTGCTCTGCTGCTGGCCGTCGTAGTTAATGCGGGGTCGGGGACTTGTGCCGCTGGGTTACGGCCATTATGGCCTGCATTTAATACGCTCGATACGCAATAAATGCTGTTGTTTCCTCGGGATATCGGAGACTCGGTCATGCCTTCGGGCCCCGACCGCCTCGGGTCGGCCCACGCGCCTTTCCGGGCCGCTGGGGGTACCCGAGGTATGGATATTCGTCAATTGTATTTGATGTCGATTTAAATGTAAATCACATGCATGTTTATACTCTAGTGTGACAAGTTCAATCTCACGAATATCTGAAGGTCGTGGGTTGGCAGTATTTTTCCTTGTTATCCTTGATCCAATTGGCTCAATCTTGGTGAGTAATCCAATCACATCTGCAAAATTTGAAGATCAATTAATTGACAGTTTTTAGATTAATAATTTAACTGTCGTGACTTTAAAAAAGAGGGCGCGATTTATACACTAACCTAATAATTGTTGTTGTTTTTTTTTTATCTAACAATTGCTGCAATGTATCTCTTGTGACAAACTCAAAGCAGTAATCTTGAAAATTATTTGATGATCCTTTCACTTCTTTCACCTTTGTATTATTCATGAAAGTAATTTTAAGATGATTGTTCACCAGACGGTATTTTGCGGATTCATGAACCTTGAAATTGCTGAACACATAGATACAACTCTCAATGATCTTAGGTCTGTAAGTGTCTATCAAATTATTCCAAATAGTAGCATGAATTGTTTCACCCTATCAAAAAATATCAACTGATTAGCAGCTAAAAGATATTACACAATCGATATCAAGTCTCATATATTTGTCATTTACAAAATTGATTGAATCTATGAAGCTAAAAGAATTTATAAAACTGCACATCTGAAGAGAAAAACCTGTTCATCCATCAATATCATATCAAGGCTCATAAGTTCATCAGTTAGAAAATTGATTGAATCCCAAATTCTCATTATTTTCACTTTAATTGTCCATGTGTTGTCCCCTTGTTGTCAACTCACTCAGCTTGTACACCATAGTGTTCCTACGCTCAAAAGGTTTAAAACAATTGCTATGTCAGTACATAATATATACTTGTTAAAATAGGAGGTAGTGAAGATGCAGGGACTGATTTTGCGTGCTGGATGGGAGTATTCCGGCGAGAAGGCGAGAAAAAATTGATTTCAACGGTGCCTCCAGTGAGAAGATTCCGGCGAGAAGGCAAGTTTCGAGTACGGTGAAAGGCACAACTCCAGCGAGAAGTTTCCGGCGAGACAAGTTTTGAGTCTGGTGAAAAGCAAATCACGGAGCACGGCTCCGGCGAGAAGACAAGTTTCGAGTCTAGTGAAAAGCATCTCGTCACAACTTTATTTGTAGGCATCATTTTTATTTGTAAGCAACGTATCCTGGCAGGATACAGAAACTCAATTGATATGGAATTTGAGAAGTTTCCGGCGAGACGTTTCTTATCTTTTATTCTTAGTTAACTTCTGGTCACAACGGCAACGTCTTATCCTGGCCGGATACAGAAACTCAATTGATACGAAGTCTGTGCATCCATAATCTTGTAGGCAACGCATCCTGGCTGGATACGAAATTCGCGATTAACAGGTCTAGCCCAAAGACTCCAGCCCAAGGACAACACCAACGTGACTTCAAAACACCAAAGGTTAACATACCTGACTTTCACGTAGTCTAAAATCTCTCATAACAGGTCTAGCCCAAAGACTCCAGCCCAAGGACAACACCAACGTGACTTCAAAACACCAAAGGTCCTGACTTTCTAAAGATAAAGTTTAAATCTAGACCGTTATAATTTGTACACATCATAACTGACGGTGTAGATCTTTTTCTTTTTACTCTGATTAACGTGGGAATTTCTAGCTTTGAGAGCGAACGTGGTGACTTCTTTTGCCTCTGCTTTAATATTATAATAGATAGATAGATTCATTTCTTACTCTATTTCATTGACCCCACATCACATCTGCAGAGAGAGAAGTTTCCTTATAAGTATCGTGGTATGTTTCATACACTGCGCACATCCTACCGTGAAGAAGCCTTTCATGCTTTGTACAGAGGGTGGCTGGCTTCCATCTATAATCGGAGTTGTATGTTCCTCTTAACTACCAATCATCTACTATACTCTTGTAGTCTTGTGGGTTGTGCCTTGCTGATGAATGCTTACCATGCTATGCTTTCTTACCGTACGAGTCTCTGAAGGACTGGCTTCTTCAGACAAATCCATTTGGACTTGCAAAGGACAATGAGTTACATGTAAGTACCAAGGCTTCGATGTGGAGCTGGATTAGTTCAGTCCCAGATACTGGGCTCTGAAACGTACTTCATGCTACTTACGTTCTTCCTGCTTCTTTAATTATTTTTCCGATGTAAAATTTTACAGAATTTTAGATTCACTTCCTTAATGCAAATGCGGGAAGCAACTACTTCCCAGGACCTTCTTTTCTCTGACACATGGAAACACTTAGTTCATGTACTCTTTTTGCTGTGGGCAACACCGAAGGTACGAGGGACTTTTTCCTTAATTGTTACTACGGAATCATAGTATGTCTTAGTCCTCTCTAAGAGTCTGTTTGGATCCATGCAGCTAATAGTTAGCTGCTAAAAATTAGTTGGAGTGGATCCAAACACCCCCAGCTAATAGATCAGCTAACTATTAGCTAGGCACCCAGCTAATGGTTATCTCATTAGCTAGTCAAATCCAGCTAATAGCAGCTAATAGATGACATTTAACCAAAATACCCTTCGCGTCTACCACTAATAGCATTTAATAGCATGGGTATTTTGGACAATAGCATCTATTAGTCACATATTAGCTGGTGGATCCAAACACCCTCCTACTAATAGTTATCTAGCTAATAGTTAGCTAGCTAATATTAGATAGGAACTATTAGCTAGCTAACTATTAGCTGCTAATGGATCCAAACAGGCCCTAAAATGCAACAGGTTACTGGTGCTAGATTGATACTGGGTAACTATCCTGTGGTAATTAAGGAAGTAAACGAGAAATTTCTAAATGTTGTAATTGACAGGATCAAAAGTATAAACATGATTTAGCCTCAGTGTATATCCAACCTACATTTTGTGTGTGTGTGAAACTCCAACACTTCAATATCTGTGCAATTAAAACATAAATTGGGAGCGAACACTGAACGCAGGCCCCTCGTACGGCGTAGCGCCGCGCTTACGCATCTAGTATGTAAGATGTTGTTTGGTCCATGTTTATCAGCAGTCACAACAAACTTTCAGAATCTATAGAAATGAGAACATGACAAGGAACACAGAAGATATCTCTAAACCAAAGAGCACTGAATTTACATCTCTGAATCAACGAACATATTCATTACATCTCAAATTACAAGCCAGTACAGATACATGAAACAAGCTATTCAATTTAACCATTCCCCCCCTAATTACAACAAAGAGCGGGTAAATCACAAGGAATGGGACGATGAGCCACACATATTACTTACTAAAATGTATAATATTTGCAAAGTAAAGACTATTAACCAAATCGAACACAATATGAACAGTGCAGAACACTCACGGAATTTCACACACACAAAAAAAGATTCCCATTATTCCTCATCAGAAAAGAATCGTAATTCTTCAGTACGGTTTCGCTCATGTGGACTGGTGCATCAATTGCATCTAAATGGGGATAAAAATGCAAGGGCAAGTTGGAACACAAGCGTGCACGAACAAGTCGGAACGTAACACAGCAAGAAAGGGAGGAAGAAAACTTGCCCTAGTTCCTCGTCGGGCGGCTGCTGGTGCTTGGGTCGCTGCCGCAGTTTCCGCTGCTTCGAGTTGCAGAGCGATGGGCCAGCAACGCCGCCTGCAGGGATCTTCGACACCGGCCGATGCTCTCGGTACATTCGGGCGGCGAACAAAGACGACGAGGATCAAAAATAGTGCCGGAATTCCCAACCCTACCTTGCGTTTGAATTGGGGAAGGAGATGGGCCTTTCGCGCTAGCCTAAGAATTTCGGGGGGCTTTTTGCAAATGAACGCGCACCCACCTCTCAAGTCTCCTCAACAACCCGACCCAGTTCTATTGTTGTCTTATTACCAAATTGCCCCTCCCTCTCCCTCCATCTCATCTCATCTCCCGGTAGGCTCCGTCGATCTTCGTCTCGTGATCGAGCCTCCCCGCATCCGAAGCTGACGAGCCCTCAATCTTCGCCGGCGCCGCCGGACACGCCTCCCTCCACGGAAGCACCCGCCACCTCGAACCCTTCTATCGTCGTTATCCTCCTCTCTACTTGATTGGCGTCGAGTGGAGATCCAGGATCCACCCAGGCTAATCTCTTCTTCTTGGTAAGCCTCACTTGGACTGATTGATTGATTCTCTCTCAATATCCATAGCCGCCTCCCCCCTTCTTCTCGCTCCTTCTCTCTTGCCTCCGGCGAGCGCTTACGGGGCTGCGAGCAACCGCGACGGTGGCAACCATAGCAACAGCAAGAAGCAATGGCGGGGCCTAACGTTAGGTCTCCCTCACCCCCTCCCCTTCGATCTGTGACCCCGCGGAGTCCGGATCGGCCTCCCGGATCGCTGGCGACCCGCGATTTGGGACGCCGAACCGGGGGTCGTGGATCGTCGACCTGCGATCCCGGTGACTGTGTGCTGGTACTATGTAATCGATCCATGCGCATGGTTGGGTTCTTATTCTTTCGCGCGTGTAATTCACAGTTGGTGGGCTGGGGTGGTGGGTGGGGGATTTGGTTTCGAATTGTCTGTCATTTGGCATGTCGGGACAATGCACAATATAAATGAAATGCAGAAGAGATATAGTAGTTTCGTGTTGTTTTTCGATTTACCGTGTGCTCTGAGTTCCACAATAAGTTCATGTTATAGTTTGATGATATTAATCATAAAATAATGATAGACTGATAATGAGTCTCCAGGTGGACTGTATTGTTGGTGATGAATCACAACTTTAGAAGACGATGCATCTTTGTGGATCAATGTTTTTAGATGCGGCTGTGGAAATTTGTTGAATTGGAGAGAGTTACAGGTCTGACGAGATGTCACTGAAACTTCCACTTCCGCAAGGGCTCTCCTTTCTTAAGAGCGTTGGGTGGTTTGAGGACAGGAAGGTCGATTCAGCTGCCAAGCAGCAGTTGTCCCCAACATTGAAGCTCCAGGCAGATAAGGAGGTGTACAGACCTGGTGATTTGATCACTGCGACTATAGAAATCTGTACCCTCCCTAGTTTGAAGGATGACGTGGGGCTGATGGTGTCTGGCGAAGATGCCCCCTCGCTCTTGGTAGATGGGCTCTCATTCGAGGTTAAAGGGATTGAGAAGTTGGATAGCCAATGGTTCTCTGTACCAAAGCCCTTACCAGGGTCTAAGCAAAGGAGAGGTACACTCTAGCTATCATGTAATTTTTCAGAGCATTTTTTATTTGACTTTCATACCAGCATTGATCGTCTCATCCACGATATGTACTTTATACCTGTTGATTATCTTTTCATTTGTCATTTTGCATTTTCTAGGTTTGTAGCATACAGGTTGCTGTAGCCATTATTCCTGTCTACATTCTATTCATTGGATAGTAAAAGATTATATACGGGGTTCCACAACTTAATTTGTAGCTTTGGTCACTTTGTTTCATGCTTGTGCAATTCTCAATTCATCCCTTTAAGCTGCTGATATTTCTTTTATTGTGGCATCGAAATAATTGATCAATGTCTATTTTGTTTTATTTATGATTATCCTCTTTTATATTGTGATTGAAAATGCAGGTGAACATTTGTTTCTTGATTGTTCGGCACCCTCTCTAATCTCTAAAGTAATAATTCCTTCGGGGCAAACCAAAACATGTAAGTTATCTCTCGTTTTGGAGGATTCATTGAGTTTAATAATGCACTAAGCCATTTAATGTTACATTTCTAAATTGCTTGAAACATGGACTGGCCTTCATTTAGTTTTATGTGCTATTTCATTCTTGCATAGTGTTGTAATATTGATGCACTAAGAATTGTATTTACCACTAGTTCTGCTAATCACTCCATCTCATCTTATATAGTTCTTGCTCTATTTGTGGATTGTTCCACCCTGTAGTTTGCTGATTTGGGGATATGATACATGCATGTTTCTCAAACTCTTTATGACTGTTGGTTCCTTCCTGTAATCCTTTTTGACCTAGTATCTTCAGTGGTGATGGAGAAATTTGCTCATGTCAATATGCATGATAAACATAATTAATAGCAAAGATTCAAAGCATTTTACTAATTGTATCTAAGCAATTCTTTTAGGCCCGATACATTTACTTATTAAGCAAGGTATTTCTTCAATTAATATTGGACTACGGTCTGTGTCCGATGTGTTCTTGTATGCCGTGTTGGAGAAACTGTTCTTATAGACTTTTTCTGCAACATGTGGCATAAAACTATCTGTGCAATGTTAAGAATTTTAACTCAGCTGAAAAATCCTCTGCAGATATTGTACGTGTGGAGCTCCCAAAGATTTTACCACCATCATATAGGGGCATCAGTATTCGCTATATTTATTATGTTAGGAGTACATTGTTTGGAAGATCGATTGTATTGGGTGATGGAGATCAAAATAAAGGCCCTGTAAATAGTGCAGTTCAATTGGTGAGTTTTATGCTTGTTTATGTACTTCTAATTCAGACATAAAATAATACTCCTTTACTTTGCATTATCTCTGCTTAAAATTTGGAAGTTTTGATCTGGTGATCCATCATTTCATAGTCAATTTGCATTCTTCAATTTGAGTGTCGAGTCTATGACATGTTGAAGAATTTGTTGATGGCATGTTTGGTAGATGTACTTGTTGGACATAAAGGTCGATTCACTATTCTGAATGGCCTAGACAGAGAAGGAACAACACCTAAAGCTTATTGTTTTAAATTATTTGATATGATAGAGAAAACTATGCAAAACTGCTGAAATATCATTTGTATCTCTCTAATCATCTACCTTTTCTCCTCTCTAGAAGGATAGGTACAAATTTATATTTTCTTAATAAAAAGTCTTGATTGTTGAAAATATGAGTCATAGTCATGTGTGTGCTTGAGGATTCAGGGCATGTGGTCCTGACTTGATATGTGGAAATCGATATATGTGTCCATGTATGACTTTTTTTTTGTGGGTGGGATATGGTGGGGGTGGGTGTTTATGTGGTTATCTTTTCAGGCCTTAAATGCATAAAACCCAGCCCATTATCACTCATGTCTTGGTGGTTATGATGACATGGAGAAGATAATGCCATTACATATTAGTATTTGGCATCAACTACAGTCTGCAAATAATTAATGTCCTTTTTGTTTTGTTTATGCTGAAGACATTGCTTTCAATCACAGGCCTGTACTGAGACCTGTTCAATCTTTATCTTGTTTCTGTAAAGTTTCCTTGCATTGTTTTATCAGATAGAACAAAAGATGGTAATATCCAAATGATTTGCAACTATGGAATGTATTGCGTATTAGAAGCTAACACTTGTAGGTCATCTTTCTGGAATGACTGAGTGTTTAGCCTAAGTGGCAGATCCATGCTATATTCTGTGGGGTTTGCAAAAACAAACATTATGTATTAGAATTTAAGGGGGGAAAATTCTTATCATAATAATTTTAGAAGACTAGACCCCAGAACCCCACAGAAATACATAGTTGTATATTAGATCTGACAGGTATGAAGTTCTTGCTCCGCTAGAGTTTAGCATCCAAGATATGAAATGATATTTTTACATTCTTGTGTTTGGCTTTCTTTAACTTCAGGCTTCTTTGTACGTTTGACATTATATGCGCCATCTGTTTCCTTTATTACACAAGAAACATGACTAACGCTACTTTTCTTGACTCTTTCAAGTGAGCTTTCTTGTTAATGTTAAACCACTGCTTATGGTAGGCACTTTGCTGTGCTTCTTAAGCTAGCCTTGAGCTGATGCGTGCTTGTGCATAATCACAGCTTAACCACTGTAGTGGAAGCCACTTGATGCCACCTTCTTTTCTTGTTTCTAGCATCATGTTCCCAATCTGTAATGTGCTTATTCAAGTATCTGGCATAGCATATAACTGTATTTAGGTCCTATTTGGCAGAGCTCCAGATCCCAGCTCCACCTTAGAGCTGAAACTTGTAGACTGAAATAAAGTGACTTATGTTTATAATTTTATTCTAAAATGTAAACAATATGACCCACCTAAACACTCTTAATATAACCACAGCTCCAGCTCCACGAATCTGGTGGAGCTAGGTATTCCTAGCTCCACCAACTCCACGAATTTAGTGGAGCCGGAGCTCTGCCAAACACCCCCTTAGTACTGTATCTCGGAACATGACTAAAATTGACTTGGGGTTTCTGCAGGAAGCTCGAGTTCCATTGCAGATATGTGTTTCCCAGAAAACCAGCAACCTACTAAATGAAGAAGGTCAGTGATGTGAATATACTAATTTAAGGTGCTCACAATTTAATCATTGTTATTACCCCTCTGTTGAATTTCAAGAATATTTCATGATTTCATCGATAAATCTATTTGACTATTAAGGATGTAGTCTTCATTGCTAAAATCACTGACAGCTCTTGCTGTGATTGTTAGACATGTTGATCCTTTCCAAATTTCCATACACCTTCACATATTTGTGCCCTTAGCGCAGCATTTCGTGCCTCGTGTAAAAAATGATGTCATATTGGCCACCACTACATCTTAGCCTCAATGGTGGATGCAGGAATTTTGTTCAATATGACCACTCTATAAATCAGCCTCCAATTTCACTGTGGTCCCTAGAAGAGGCCAAATTTTAATGGACCCTCTCCTTTAGGAAAATACATATAGCTTACAAATTTTCATGAAAGTACGTATTTAAGATTCTTCTTGAAAAATCTAGTGGGGACTGTGAGTTGTGACACCACAGGACCCCCTTTGCATCTACGTCTGCTTGTTCTGTTTAGCCTGGTGATGCAACAAGGGAATGCTGCGGGGTTACATGTGTGTTGACTGACAGAATCTCTAATCCTACAATGTTTATGTTAGTTCTTAGTGGTGTTGAGTCCGCTCCGGATTTGTTTGGAATGTTCATTTGGATATTTTTGTGTTATCCCAAGTAGCTGACCATGTTGAGCCTGTCCTAGGGAGTTCTCCACTCTCTGTTGAACAACTGAGTATATTTTGGAGGGAAAAAGATGAAGATTCAGAATGGGTGAGTCCTTATTTAAGCTTATTATCACCTCCCAGATTTCATGACACTCAGTTATCCTTGATCCTTTTTCTTACATATTTTCTTTCATGAGCTGATAATAGTTATTTTGATTACTTAGACTGTTAGACAAAAGACAGCAGTACGCAGCAAAGCAGTACTTTATAGTTTTGTCAACTAATGGAAATATTATGAAGTATGAACTAAACTATTTCCGAACAAATGGTATTTTGCATCTACTTGTAGACAGTAATTCTACTAATTCTCAGCTAAATCATATAACACAACAATTAACATGCAACAGTACACGTGTATTTCCTTGATTGCTCTTTGGATTCATGTTGACATATATTATCGTTATTGCAGACCAAAGCAAATGATAGTACTGATCTAGAAGAAGGATATGATAGTTCAAAAGATGAAGTTTCATCTGTTTCCTCATACAACCCTTCCAAAGCAAATACAGAATTCTCCCTCAGGAACTCACTGTCAACACAGTCCTTGTCATCACGTCTCTCCACAAGTGAACCATTGTATTCTCAGGGAGAACGTCCCAGTTTCCCATCATACAGTCCAATTCCTCGATTGTCAGTGTCAGAGATATCAGATGATCATGGTGGAGGTAAAGAATGAACCTTATAGTTAGTTTTGAGTTGAGGACTACAATCCTCATAAATCATAAGGAAATATCAAGTTCAAAATAATCCCATGTTTTTGGATCGATAGAATTTTGTATTTCTCCCTGATGGTTTAACGCAGTCTAAATTTTACTTTTAAAACTCTGTCATACATTTCGAGTGTTCTTAGCAGCTCTCTTCTCTTTTATTGTGCAAGGATTTATTATCTTAACGTTTGTTGAGTTTTCCTTACTTTTGCAAGTGGAGCATGTTTGTGGTGCATCTTCTTACTACCACAAAGTTAAAAGCAAATGGATTTGTGTTTTCTTTATTTGCCTTGCATGGGAATGCCACCTTTATTCTGTTCTTCCTCAAAAGGGTGGGGATTCTGTATAAGCAAAATTTTGATGTGCATGTGCTATGTGTAAGTGTTGATGAATGTGCTATGCGTATGTGTAAGTGTTGATGAATGCTTACTGTGCATTTATATCAGATATCCTTATCCTTTCACGGTGTGTGTTTAATAATTATATAAATGACACAAGCAGGAGTGGTGTCGCCTCAAAGGAAGCTAAATCATTTGCTGTCAGATCATCATCCATCAAATGGGCAAAGGTTTTCTCTAGATTCTGATCGCTCAAAAGATGATGGTGGACTCCCTCTCACACCAAAACATGTTGAACCAACCGGATGTAAGCCATCGTGTTTCATTTCTGGAGCTATCATATTTAATTATTTCACTTTGTTATATGTTTACATGCCATGTGGCCCAAATTGATTTGCCATACTAAGTTGCCTTTACAATTTTTTGCAGCAGAAGGCTTCATGAGAGGAAGATCATATAATATAAGAATAGACGATCAAGTCTTGCTTCGTTTCTCACCGAAGAATTCCGACTCAACTTATTACTTCGGTGATATGGTAATCTACTTAATTTTATTGCATGTGTTACTGCTTTATCATTGTTAGAATTGATTATCTCAGTTCTTTCAATCGCAGATTGGTGGAGCACTCACTTTTTTTCATGGATCTGGAACACGGAGATGCCTGGAGGTAAAAGTCTCAGTTGAATAAAATAAGTATTGAAGTGGAATTTCAAATTTGGATTGTTTTGGTACTTCACAGGTATCTATAACCTTGGAAACATCAGAAACGATTAATCCTCGTGTAATACATCCTTCAAGAAGGGGCTCACCCACAATAACCAAGGTATCTTTTCTGCAGCTAGTGTTGACTTGAGAACAATTATGATGTTTCTGTCCTAATATCCGGCGTCGATTGTTACTTGTGTGGCTTGAGCAATTCTTTAGTCTGAAACTCTGAATACCTGTACCACTGTAGAGGTTTCACATAACATTGGTACAAAAATCGATTTTGTACATGCTTCAGTGGAAAGTGAAACATTTGTATTTGGTGTACAAAATGGGATGTACTTCATTTCCAAATGATGTAGTTATATTTGTCAAGTTTCAATCATTTGCATACTAATGCCACCTGACCTACCCTTGAGTCTTCCCGAGTTCATGATACTGGAACAAACTTATGTTTGATGGTTGAGTTACAAGAATTGTCCATGAATCAGGTGCCAGTTGTTCATGGAGTTTGATTACGAATTTATGACATTGTACTCTGTACTAGTTTATAATGATCAAGTAATGGATATGTGCTGATGCCCTCAAACATTCTACATGACAAGTCATGATCATCAAGAAGCAGTCTGATATGAACAGTCTACGCTAGCTGCTAATGGCAAGTTATGACCAAATTTCAGCAACATGAGATGTCATGTGTTCTGGCTAGGCTTTTATTCAAATAACTGCTTTGTTTATTGTCAATTTTTATACTACTACGCTTGCGAGATGATTTTAACAATTCACCCTTTTCCTTGCTGGATTTCGTGGGCAGGTACACAGTGAACATCATGAAGTTGTTGCGGATCTTCATCAGACAAGCTTTCTGTTTTCAATTCCCATTGACGGACCAATGTCGTTTTCCACCTCAAAGGTCTCTGTACAATGGTCTCTTCGATTTGAGTTCTTCACTACTCCTGAAGGAACAGACCCATCTAGGTATGTAGCAATATAAGTATTTTATGTGCTGTAACATTATCTTGTACTTCAAATCTCTTAAGAGTTCTGGGATGGATTTCTAAGATGTGAGCTATTTCATACCTTTTTACTATTTGCATGAAGAATTCAGTCGAGTCAATTTATGTTCATTGCTCTTACATGTGCATGTGGACCCCACAAATTGTCAAGAACATGCCTTTGAACGTGTTATCACCACCGTCATAATCAGTTTCTTGAGAGCTGTTACTTCTTTGTGTCGAGCGATTTTGTTTAAAGCATTATCTGGTACTGGGAAAGTGATTTTTTTGCTGGTCTGCTTCTGCTAGTTCTAAATGAGTAATTCTGGTTTCTCTCTTTGGCAGGTACGAACACCCACTTCTTGTTGAGAAAAGAGAGAAGGGGGACTGGGTCCTCCCATTAACTGTTTATGCGCCTCCATTGCGTAGACGAGCTACCCATGGAAGAAGCGATAGATCTGTCTTACCTGGAAACCTTTTCAACTCTTGAAGGTACGCAGTCTTCTTGCTATCTATACCTGATTTTTCAGCTATCCTGCCTTTGCTTGGCAAAGTGTCATTTCATGAAGCTGGAAAAGGAATACCAAGTATTTTTACTATTGCGATAAAGTCAAAAGTAGTTCCTTACTATTAAGTTGTTAAAGGATTGTAAATTCATAATACCAACTGTAGCGACCCGCCCAATTAGCCCGGGGTAATTAGCAACCGCTGGCATTACCCTAGGTTAATTAAGCGAATCTCGGCATAGTGGCTAACAAAATATCGGGCACCCCGGTACTTTATTAGCTACTATACCGTGTTCAGAGTGTTGCAACAGAACAATAATTAGAGACTGAATGTAAATATATTACAAACCAAGCCACGCAGGGCAACAGGTCCATTACATAATTAGACATAGGATCCAAGTACAGCGAAAGCATAAGACATAACCACTAATTACACAAAAGACCGACAAGTCATAACACAGCTACTCAGCACTCTATTCTTCCTGGTAGTCCTCCTCGTAGGTTTGGTTCTGCGGGTGACCCTCACTCCAAGTCTCATGGTCGGACCAATTGGGATCCACGTCCCAACCAGAAGCTTGATCGACAGAACGATTATCTAGCAGGGGGAGAGTTAGCAAGAGTGAGTACAGAGTACTCAGCAAGTAATAATATGATGCAATACATGAGTTTTTCCTTTCTTTTCTAAATCCAACTTACCTTCTCCCGAAATGTGATTTTTAATGGAAATAGGTTTTGATTTTCTTTAAGAGTTGACAGTTTTAATTGAAAGAACTACTAACACCTGTTATGAGACAGACTTAGCTTCCGTAGCCTCCAATCCAGGAGACAGGCATGAATTCATGATTTTAGACCCTGCGCAGGTTTGTACCACTTTACCCATAGCGACCTCCAAAGAGAGGCTCCAGAACGTTTATCACTAATCCAGTAATTGTGATCTTCACCCTGTTACTCGAGTGGGGGATCCTCTCAAGGCCATCCCATTACACTCGCAGTCAACAGTTGTACTCCAACATATGTGGCAGTACTTTCCTGGCTTCAAATATAGCGCCATTATGGGCAACTACAATCGCCACCGAGTTCCCATCTGCACGGTCTCTCCGGGTCTTCCGGTAACCCGGATTTGGTGCCCTAGTAACTACATAACCACCATGCAAAGATCACAATACTCTCATAGGACAACCTTTTCTGGCTGTTTGCACACACTATGGTTGATACTGAGATACGGCTCATTGTCCAAGTATTAGTTGGTTAATCTTATATGCTACTTATGTAGAGGACCCCCCGGCCTATGTCACCTTCTCATCGGCATCCTCTACCCACCATTTTAACTCAACATAGTAATTAAAATAAGCACATGCCAGCTGTCCCGGCCAACACCTTTTTCCATAATAACCAATTCATTCTCAACTTTCCTTTCTTTTCCACACCAAGATCCACAACCATTTTCATCCTCAATTTCAGAGTTGATAATTCCAATATATACATAAGTTTTGCAATGCATGAATGGTACTGTAATGATATGAAAATTCATTAAAAGCATTTTAAGGAAAGATTTCCCAAAGGATGCTTGCCTGAAGTAGGATTTGTAAGTTCAGCCTCGCTCCAAAATAGAGGTGGTTGGTATGACTGGTTCGGTTCTGGACCTGACAAATACAACGTATCAACTCTACGGAAATTAACCCACAGCAACCTTACGGTGTCTGAATCTACAACAACATTAACTTTAACTTATCTCACTAACTTACCCCCGATTCTTAATACTCTAGCAACAATGAACATAGCAATTCAATTAATACAACAATTAACAATTTACACAGTAATTAACTACTAACTCGCAGATTTTAGAAATTTAAATACAGTTTTTCTACGGTTTGAATACGGTGATTTAACCTACGTGGATCGCAAGGGAAATACATTTTCTTAATTTTCTCCTATTCTTTATTTTTCTCCTCTTTTCTTTTCTTTCCTTTCCTTTTCTTTTTATTTCTCTTCTTTCCTTTTCTTTTTCCTTCTTTTTTTTTCTTTTCTCTCTTTCTTTTCTCCTTTTCTCCTTTTCTTCTTTCCTCTGTTCTTATTTTCCTTCTCCTGGCCGAAGCCCTTCGGCTCCTCCTTCTTCGGTCTCATCGCCTCCCCTCTGCTTCGCCTCCTCCAGTGCGCCTCCCTCCTGGCGATAGCACCGCCTCCACTTCTCCTCCCCTGGGATCAACTCCTCCGGTCCCCTGCTGCTGCACCGACTGGTGCAATGCGCCGCCGCCCCTACGCCTGGTTCCTCTCCTCCCCTCCCTTCTTCTCTCCCCCTTCTCTGGTCTCCCTCCTTTCTCGGCGTTACCGCCGCCGTTGCGCCACTCCACCCGCCGGTTTCCCCTCTCCTTTCCCCCAATAATCTGTCCTCTACTCCCCTCCCCCCCTTATTTGCCCTAGTGGCCGAAGGTAAGAACGGATGCTAATGATCTATTCGTTGCCTCTTTTTACGGTTTGTTTCACCTTTGATTTGGCATTTTGGGTGAATGATAAGAACAGATTGCTATTACTCTACTTGGTTTTCGTTCTTTATTCTTGATTTCACATCTAAGTTTAAGATAAGACAGATGCTACTTGGTCTGCTTGGTTTTCGGTTTTGCTTGCAAGTTGTTGGGGTCAATGATGGTAGAGTTCTAGTGGGACGGCAGATCAAGGTCTAGCAACCCTAGAACTCACTACTGAGGCTACCACTACTCGATCTACTCAATGGTGCACTAAAAAGAGTAGCTTGCTACTGCGATGGTGGTGCACCTGAGGATCGGAGTGGGTTCGGTTGAGGGGAAGAAGGTGCTGGTGCCGTTCGGTTCTTGGGGATCACCGGGTTCGGTCCTTGTGGATCTCCTGGTTCTTGGCTTGTGGTTCCTCCAGGTTCTTGCTTGACTTGAGGATCCTCCTTGCTCCTTGCTCCTTGTTCGGTTAAGTGGGGCTTGGGGATCCTCCGGTTCGCTTCGTCTTGTGGATTTCCTCCTCCTCTGGCTTCTTGCTCCGCTTTGCTCCTTGGTCTCTCGAGCTCTCTCTGTGAACTGGGGAAGTGTGGCATGTTGCTCTCGGTTGCTCTCTGGACTGAATGTGGCTATGTGCTTGTGCTCTCTGAGGCTTCTTGACTTCGGCTGAGAACTGAGGAAAGAAACGAATGCTTTGCTTGGATATATGAAGGAGAAGGGAAAGGATAGGAATGGCCTGTAGCCATGCCTTCCCCCCTGGCTGCCTCGCTTGCTGTGCTTGGCTGAGAATTGCGCTGGGTGCTGGCTGCGAGCTGGCTGTGGAATGGTCAAGTGCATTGAAGTGTCCACTGGACAAAGCAATGGCTCCATGGCTGTTCTCTGGGTATTGCAATGCTACTGGTTATTTGATGGATAAAAGGCTGCTACGGATACCCGCAATCCGCACAGGTAAGTACAGATTGCCGAATGATGAACCGATATAGCGAGAGGTGCCGATACGACCCCTACGGGTCGGTATCTCGGTGATCAATACCTCACCGGCGGGTCTAACGGCAATCCTCTTTTTTTATTTCTATTCGCTCTATTCGCATTTTGACTTTTACACAGACAAAGAACACTAATTAATAACCTAATTAGCAACTAATACTATTATTTAACTAATTAATATAGTGGGTCCTTACACCAACTGAACTTTTTGTTTCTTCCTCGGTTGAAATCTGCTTTCTGCCTGGTGTTGAGCTCTAATTTAATCTAATAATTTTTGTTTATTCCATCTGTTTTCTTTGCAACTACATTCAATGAATTACTTTGTAATTTTCTGTGGTTGATGTAAGTAGATATATGAATATCTGACCCTCTTGTATTTCACCTCAGATGCGCACACAAGTTGCTGCTGTTCTTTGAAAATTGCTGCAAGGTTGGTACTGCTGAGCTTCCACGAACTATCTATAGTTGAACATGCACAGCTTGTGGCCAGTTCATACGTATAAAATACGTCAGAAATGGAGAACAAATAGAGCGATAAGAAATTTGTGCTACATCAAATAGTCCGCATTTGGTTGATGTATTTCAGTTCATCTCCAGTCAGCAAGCATTAGCATTCGATGTTCTTGATGCAACATTAGTAGTGCAAGATACCGACCATAAGTGCATCGTAGATATTCTTTTTGACAGATGGACTGAGCTCTTGGGGTGTCTGATTAACTGCTACACCCTATCAGTTGTGTGTACTCTATATCTGCCTTGTAGTTCCATTGTTTTGTGGAAACCAAACATAACTGTGCACTGGTTGTCAGGATTACACATATCCTGTTTCTTGAGGCTGTTGTTGCAGAGTTGCGGTAATCGATTGTTACAATTACTTTCTGTAAAGAGATTCTTTTCAATCAAAGTTCTGTTGCCACCAGCTATAGAGATCAGTCAGATGCTAGGCTCTGTACAAATTTATAAGCATTTGTTTCATTCTGTCCGTGATGGTGATTGTCATGTGGGGCCTCACATACCATAGGCGGCAACCAAGGAGAAGGATGACGGAGGAAATCCAGCCAGCGGCAGCAACAAAACAACAAAACAGAAGGATGACGATGGGCAGGGCAGCAGCCCGACACCGCGGGTGCTCACCTTTTAGGAGAGCCTTCAGCCATCTTTTGCCGCGCCGCTAGGGCCAGCCACCTGGCACGACACTGGGGTGGATCGACCGTGCCATGACCAACCAGCTCATCTACAGCATGACTGCGGAGATGCTCCTTGTTTCTATAAGCTGGGCTTCCCGACATTCGACGGGACAGAAGATCCGCTGCCGTGGCTAAATCGGTGCGAACAATTCTTCCACGGCCAGCGCACAATGGAGGAAGACAAGGTGTGGTTGGCCTCATCCACATGTTGGGCGCCGCCCAACTCTGGTATCATCGTTTGGAGCGCGACATGGGCACACCATCATGGCGGCACTTCACTGAATTAATCAACACGCGTTTCGGACCGCCGCTATGCAACAACTCCTTTGGGCGAATTGGTGGCCCTTCGCCGAACTGGTTCAGTCTCCGACTTCTCCAAGAAGTTCCTTGCTTTGCTCTGTCGTATTGATCCACTTTCCGAACATCAACAAATCCAATTATATACGGCCGGTTTGGGTGTTCCACTTCAGATTGACGTCGAGCTCCAAGCACCACTCTCCCTGGAATCAGCCATGAGTCTGGTGCGCGCATATGAGCGCTGCCTTCTCTGCTCGGGACCCCCGGCCGTGCCCTCCTGTTGTACGTGGCATAACCCCGTAGCCCTTCATCTGCAGTCGGCCGACAGTCCAGCGGTCTCGGTCGCATCATCTCTGGCCGGAGACAACAATGGGGGCATTAGCACAAGCAGCCGCAGCAACCTCTCACGTCGTACCTTATCTTCGGCCGGGATGGATCGCTGACGCACCCTAGGGCTTTGCTACCACTGTGAAGAGAAATTTGTTCCAGGCCATCGCTGCAAGAAGCTCTTCGTCCTAGAAATATTGGATAGCCCCGAGGAGACTGCTTCAGACGCCGAGGTCGAGCCGGCTATCTCCTTGGCCGCCTTGACTAGTATCGCTCCTCGCTCGGGCGACATGATGCGCCTCCCGGTGGTTATTGGCGGCCGCCCGTTCATGGCTCTTCTTGACTTGGCTCCACTCATAATTTTTTTGCCGAAGAGGTCGTCGCCATCACCAGGATCGTCCTGCACCCTCAGCCCGGATTGCAAGTCATGGTAGCCAATGGTGATCATGTGGCTAGCCCGGGCTTATGTCGCTCTATGCCACTCCAGGTCGACCAAGAACACTTCATCATTGACTGCTACGCACTCCCTATGGACGGCTTTGACGTCATTCTTGGCGTCCCATGGTTGGGCACGCTAGGGCAAATTGTCTGGGACTTCCCCACGATGTCGATGTCCTTCGGTCGCAATGGTCGCAGAGTGACATGGCATGGCTTAGCCGCACCCCCCCAAAACAACTTCTGTTTTGCTGTGCGAGGGCAACAATTTATTGCAAGACTTTGTGGCAGATTTTGAGGACTTATTTGCAGAACCACATGGTATTCCTCCTCAACGAGAACGTTGTCATTGTATCCACCTCAAGCCAGGTACGGAGGCAGTGGCGGTACGGCCATACCAATACGCCCACTTACAGAAGGATGAACTTGAAAAGCAAAGCGCTGAGATGCTGCATCAAGGCATTATTCGCAAAAGTTCCTCCGCCTTTGCCTCTCCTGTCTTGCTGGTCAAGAAATCGGATGGGTCTTGGCGTTTCTGTGTTGATTCTCAATGACCGTACTATCAAGGAAAAATTTCCGATTCCGGTCGTCGATGAACTTTTGGATGAACTCCGCGACGCCCATTACTTCACTAAATTGGATCTTTGGTCAGGTTACCACCAGGTCTTGATGCATCCGGCAGATTCAGAAAAGACCGCTTTTCGCACTCATTAGGGTCTCTTTGAGTTTTGGGTTATGCCCTTTGGCCTGACCAATGCACCGGCCACATTTCAAGCCTTGATGAATGAAGTTCTTCGGTCCTTTTGTCCTGGTTTTCTTTGACGATATTCTCATTTATAATCCGTCTTGGTCCAAGCATTTGCGTCATGTACTTATTGTTTTTTAGGCTCTTCGACAGAATTGCCTATTTCTCAAGTGCTCTAAATGCTCATTCGGTGAGATGTCTGTTTCCTATTTGGGCCATATAATTTTTGCGGCTGGCATCGCCATGGATGGCCAAAAGGTGGCTGCGATTCAGGAATGGCCACAACCACGGATAGTCGAGCAGTTCGCGACTTTTTGGGGCTGGCTGGGTATTATCGCAAGTTCATTCAGGGTTTTGGTGATATTGCTGCCCCCCTCACCAAGCTTTTGAAGAAAAAAGGGTTTGTTTGGTCCGATGATGCAGCACATGCCTTTGTAGCATTAAAAACCGCCCTAACCACATCGCCCATCCTGCAACTTTCGGATTTCAGCCGACCGTTCATTGTCGAACGTGATGCATCGGGACTTGACATTGGCGTCGTTCTGCACCAAGACACCGGCGCAATTGCTTTCTTTAGTCGGGCAATGGTTCCTCATTGTCAATCCTTACCAGCCTATGAGCAGGAATTAATTGGCCTTGTTTAGGCAGACCATATTTATGGGGCCAGCAATTTCTCATCCGCACCGACCATTATAGCTTGAAGTTCCTCCTAGATCAACGATTGTCCAACATACCACAACATCATTGGGTCAGCAAACTGTTGGGCTATGATTTTACCGTTCATTACAAGTCAGGGAAGGCCAATATCATGGCAGATGCTCTTATCCCCGAGAAACAGATGCAGCCGTCATGAATTTTGCTATATGCAGCCCGCATTTTTGTCTCTTTGATAAAATGCGACAAGCGGTGGCACATGATACTAACTTAGCACTCTCCGTGACAAAATTCAATCTGGCCAACAGTGCAACTCCTGGAGCATGGTGGGTGGCTTGATCACTTTCAAAAAGCATATTTACATCCCCCCTACTTCACCCCTTCTTCCATCGATCATTGCTAACATTCACAGGTGGGTCATGAAGGAGTTCAGAAGACACTTCACCGTCTTCGTGCTGATTTTCACGTGCCTAATGCACGGACGCTCGTCCAAGATTTTGTTCGCTTGTGTCCAGTTTGCCAAAAGAATAAAAGTGACCAACTCCACCCAGCCGACCTTCGTCAACCCTTACATGTACCCACTATCGTTTGGTCATACATTGCCATGGACTTTGTGGAAGGGCTTTCCAGCGTTAATGGCAAGACAGTCATCTTAACAGTTGTGGATCACTTCTCCAAATTTGCCCACTTTATTCCACTGGCTCATCCATATATGGATTTCTCAGTTGCTCGTGTTTTCTTTGATGAAGTGGTCCGTTTGCATGGTATTCCGGCATCTACTGTCAGTGACCGCGACATAGTGTTCACAAGCAATTTTTGGACTGAATTGTTTCGTTTAGTGGGTGTCCAACTCAACTTCAGTTCAGCCTTTCACCCCCAATCAGATGGTCAATAAAATTATTATCATGTACCTTCGTTGCCTCACAGGGGATAGGCCGCACCAGTGGCTATGTTGGTTACCTTGGGTATAATTTTGCTACAACACCAATTTCCAATCTTCATTACACACGACTCCGTTTCGTGTAGTCTATGGTCGCGATCCTCCTTTGTTGCGCCATTATGATCCAGGAGATGCTCGGTTACTGTAACATCCTCATTTTCGTCTTCTGGAGAAAAACTTAATTTAAATAAATTAAATTCCAAAATTGGAGTTTCCCTGGTGTTTATATTTACCTGGCATCCTTTCCCATCCAAAATCGGGATTTAATTCCCCTCCGATCGAAAAATCGAATTTCCAGATTCCCGCCGGTACCCGAAATTTCACCCGAGTCCAAAAATGCTTCAAAAATCCCAAAACCACTTCAATTGTGTTCCAAATATTCCAAAATGATTTTAGGAACCATTCCCCGGATTTTTGGACCTTCGCTTCTATTTTATCTCGCGCGGCTTTTGTTTAATGCCCGCATTCCGCTTCTGAATATTTAATTCCACAAATTTTATCCAAATTCAGCGAAACCAATTTTATTGGGTCCCAAATATTTTAAAATGGCTCTAGGAATTTTTCTGGAATTTTTAAACCATTTTTCCTATTTTTTCTCTAGGGCGAATCATTTACGTAACTCTCGGCCAATGAGACGTCGCCACGTGGCGCTACAGTACCTTCTTCTACCTCAAGCCATGGAAGCAACAGAGAGATGCTTCAAGCTCTCTCCAATGGAGGTTGCTCTCTTTAAACCACTCCATCTCCCTCATTTCAACTCCAAATCGCGAAGCGCCGGTTCCGTTGGATCCGTATCGTCGCCCTCTTGCCATTCCCCACCTTGATGAGCCGCTAATCTCGCCGGAAACCGCCGCATTAAAGAAAAACCGAAATGCACTCAAACGCTCATAACTCGGCCGTTTCAACTCCGTTCCGCTTGATTCCACTTCATTCTCTCCGTATAAGAACCATGATCCCGGTGGTATGAGTCTCCTTTAGCCTCTTCCACTCTTGTGCCCGTGAGATCAAGAAAACCGACGCCGGGTTAGAGTTTTCGGTGTTCTTCATGTTCTTGGTCGTAGATCTCTCCCCGGTGGGTCATTCTTCGTGTTGCTTGGTTCCTTGTGACCGTGAGGGAGTCTAGAATCTAACCCTTCAATCAATTTTAGGATCCCTCAAGTTTTGGAGACGAATTTCGCATTTTTCTCGGTTCGGCCGAAACTTCGTTCGTCGCCAAATTCATCGCCTCCGGTGAGATTCAATCCAATTCCTTCCTCCTATGTGTTCCTAAGGATGTTATCTACGTGATCCATGCTTTTATTTGGGTCAATTCCATGCAAAAATGGGCGAAAAATCAAATTTTTGGATAAAAAAGCGGGCTCTGTCATTTTTGGCATTCTCTGTTTTTTGGGCTTGTGCCCGTGCGTGTTGGGGCATGCGGGCCCGTGCCGGCCGCCCCCCCCCCCGCGCCCCCCCTCCAAGCTCCACCTCCAAGCTTCCTCTCATGGCCATGGCCACAACCCAAGCTAGAAGATGACCCATGAGGATGACAAGTGGGACCCTCATGCAAGAGACACAAGCATTTTCCCAAAAAACAGAAAAAAGGAAAAAGAATATTCCAGGGAATATTCCTCGTTTTCCAATTTTTCAAAATTCAAACTTCGGACGCTTATAACTTCTCCGTCCGAACTCCGATTGACTCCATTCAAAATTTTAAATTCATCTAAAATCAAGATCTACCTGCCAGTACTATTTTTGTAATTTTTAGATTTTATTTATTTTTTGGTATTTATTTATTGCCTCGATTTGCGTGTAGTCGAGGACTCCGACGCGACCGCCGACCCCGCCGCCGGACTTCCCTCGTACGACGACCTTCCCGCGACCGAAGGCAAGTCTCTTTGACGCATATTGAACCTATGTTTATAAACATGTTTTAATTGTTTTACAAAATTGCATGCTATGTTTATTATCGTATGTCAAATATAAGTGCGTAGTTAATCCGAATTGTATTTTCCTCCTTTGTGATTGATATCCATGTCATTTGTAACCCTAGGACAATTGTTTATACCATGTTTATGCTTATATGGTATCCTTTGTTACATAGTACGGTAGAATTGCTTAGGACCTTTATCGAAGAAAACAACCCATGGGTGGGATTACTCAAAAATAATGATTTCAAGTATGATTTGGAAATTATTATTATGATTTTAGTACTATTTTTCTAAAATAAAAAGAAAAGAAAAATGGTTTGGACTTGGGCGGATTGGATTGTCGGGTGGGTGCGGATGGAGCACTAGTTGTCTTGTGCAAGTACCGCCCCAAGTCAATTAAGGACCGACGCTTGTGATTGTCCATTCTAAGCATAATCGTACTACCACATGTCTATAATGGTACGACCTGGCCAACTAATTTGTAGAAACCTAATTTAGACTCACCACTCGGTGGAATGTGAGTGCCGGATAGAGGCAATGTCGTTTTTCTCACACGGCGCAAGAGGGGGCTTCTGTACCGGGCGGATGGAACCTTAACAGCGGTGAAACCTCAGTGGGTGGGTCGAATTAGGTGGATACATTGTAACGGCCTTGTCAAGATATCCCTGCCGGCACACCCAAGGAAGTGTGTTAATTGCATGGCATCAAGGGTATATCTTGTCTTGTGGGTAAAGCTGTACACCTCTGCAGAGTTAAACTATTCGAATAGCCGTGCCTACGGTCAAAGGCAAAGCGAAGAATGCTTTCATATTGGTAGAGTTTGATTTTGGTTTTAAAAACTGAAAAGTGTTTTGTTTTGGGATTCGGGAGTGGTTAGAACTCTCGGATGTTGTTTGGCGGATAGAGCCAACCGGGTGGAAAGAACCTGCTTTATTCTTGACGGATGGAGTCATATGATTAACCTTGATCTTTTAAAAGTTGGCAGATAGAGCCTTTATATTAGTGATGGTGGATAGAACCTCACTGCAATATTATATAATTCAATTGTTAAAAAGAATTGTAAAAAGATGCTTTGTGAAATATTATTACTTAAGTATGGTTTAATAAAATATGGCTTTGTGCAAATGAACCCTGTTAAGCTTCCTTTGGAAAGCCCCACATAATCATACTTTCTCCGACTTGCTGAGTACCTTTGTATTCACGTGCTACATCAACTTGTCATCTTTAAAAAAATTTCAAGACGCAGCTGAAGATGGTGAGTTCTTTCCCGAGGAGTTCGAGGAGGATTGCCAGGATAACTAGTTGCGTTTCTAGTCGTCGCCTGTGGCGTTTTGGTGTTCACTTGTTCTTTCTTTCATTTTCCGCTGCTTTGTCGCCGGTCTTTGAACCGAGTATTGTAATAAGTGGTCATGTGGCCCATACTTGAATATTTATGTTACAATTTTCGTTATGGTCGGCAATGAAGTATCACTGTGACTGTGTGTACTAGCTACTGATCTGGGACTAGTACGGAAATACATAGGAGATTTCGGATAGCTGACCCGGGGTCTCACAGTTACCGGCTGTGACCTCTTAAAGGACCGTGATGATTTCTTAGCTGAGGTGCATGGTTGCTTGCTTCAAGCACAACAATATTACAAACAACAACATGACAAAGGGCGGCGCGATTTGGAGTTCTCAGTTGGTCAGTGGGTATGGCTCCGTCTTTTGCATCGTCAGGCTTCTTCCATCACGCCCCGTGGGCATGGTAAATTGGCACCTCGTTATCACGGTCCATATCAGGTGACGAAGCGTATTGGCTTTGTTGCATACCAACCACATCTTCCTCCTCGTACGAAATTTCATGATGTATTCCATGTTAGTCTTTTGAAGCCCTACGTGGGATCACCACTAGACTCACCGCCCTCATTGCCGCCTGTTCTACATGGTCGTGTATGTCCTACACCGATAAAGGTCCTCAAGTCCAGATTGGCGCATGGAAAGCACGAGTTATTAGTTCAATGGGAAGGTCTTTTGCTGGCCTCAGCATCTTGGGAACCGTTTGAGCAATTCCGTCAAATTTATCCAGATTTTCAACTTGAGGACAAGCTACTTTTTGAGGAGGGGAGAGATGTCATGTGGGGCCTCACATACCATAGGCAGCAACCAGGGACAAGGATGGCGGAGGAAATCCAGCCAGCGATAGCAATAAAACAGGTTTAGAGATAAGGATTCTTATTTCTACCTAGCTGATTCTATCCTTATTTAAGTTGTTACGATTAGGAAAGAGTTATGTTATCCTTATTTGAGCTGCTTAGTTAGGTAAGAGTTAAATTTAATTAATTAGGTCTTTACTTATTTAACAAGGATTGTTAGGGTAATCTAGGGGTGGATAACGAACTGACTCGGCTCGACTCGACTCAACTCGGTCAAACTCGGTAATATAACGAGTCAGCTCGACTCGACTCGTTATCTTAACAAGCTCAAACCTCAGCTCGACTCGACTTGTTAAACTCGCGAGTTGGCTCGGTAAACTCGTTTAACTCGATATTGTCATCTGAGAAGAGGATTGGTGTTGAGATTATACAGTATGCCTGAAAGTGCATCTAGGCCCCCTAAAAGTGTTTTGGGTGATTAATGACAAACGATTCAAGAATCTAATGTGTTCAACTAGTTCATGAACAGGTAAAAGGTTCGAGAAGAGATCATCTATGTAATTGGGTATCCTCAAGCTCGTAGAGTAAGAAAAACGGCATCTCCGATTGTAATCTTCGTTTTGTTGAAGTCATAGGTTTGCCGTACTATTAAGAGGGATGCTTTGAAATTGACTTAGAGATGGTCTCCTCACTCAAGATGAATTTAGTCGAGTCTCTCAGAGTTAGTAGTGTCCTCTCTCGCTTCGGAATGAAGTTTGTGTTATAGTTCAAGTCGGATGTTCCGATGTAGTATCGGACATTCCGATGTTTCAGAAGTTCCGAAGTATAGTTGTGCTTTAGTCCGTTGTGTTCTTTTAGGGTCGGACATTCCGATTTTTCCTTTTCGGATGTTCCGATACCTATTGGTCTTTAGTTTGGGAGCTCTCTGTTAGCTTCGGATGTTCCGATTGTAGGTATCGGAAGTTTCGATGTGTTCTGTCCTGTTTTAGGGTGCTCTCTGTCTAGTTCGGAAGTTCGGAAGTTGCCTTTTCGGAAGTTCTGAAGTGGTTGTTTTCCCTGTTTGGGAACTCTCTGTTTTGTTCGGATATTCCGATGTCTATTTTCGGACATTCCGATGAGGACTTAGTGTTGTTTAGCTTGGTTCCCTCTCAGGGTGACATCGGATGTTCCGAAGTTGTTATCGGACATTCCGATGTCCGTAGTTTTCGACCGTTGGAAGCTTTCCAAGTTCTGGTAGTTTGCACTCTTCGGAAGTTCCGAAGTTTGGTTGAAGTTCGATGTGGGGTGTGTGGGAATAACGGCTAGTTTTGAACCAAAACTATAAATACCCCCCATCTCCACCTTTGTTTGGTTACACTCTTGCCTTGGCTAAATACTTGAGCTCCTTGAATATTCTCTAGAGCATACTTTGAGCTTTCTCTCTTCCTTGATCTTAGGGATCATTTAGTGAGTGAGAGTTTGTCAAGTGTGATTGAAAGTCAAGGGCTAAGTTGTTATTCATCTTGAGAAAGTAGAGAACCTCTCCAAGATTGAGATTCAAGTGCATTTATTTCTCTTGGAGGTTGAAGGACTCCTAGACGGCTAGGTGTCGCTCACGAGCCCCCAACGATTGTGGGACGCCGTGAGAAGTTTGTGAAGGCCGGCTCCGCCTCCGAAAGGAAAGGATCCAATAGTGGAACCAAGCCTCAAGTGTGACCGAGGTTTGGGAGGAAAGGGTTGGAAAAGACCCGGGTTCTTTGGAGCCTCCTCAACGGAGACGTACGATCCCCTCAAGGATCCGAACTTCGGGAATCAAACTATTGTGTTCTCTCTTGTCTCTAACTGCTTGATTAATCTTATTGATTTTCTTTAGTGCAATTTTTAGTTGTCTAGAGCTAGTTGTCGTATTGCTCTTTCTACTTGACTCCTTTTGTCAAGTGCTAATCGGATAGTCCGAAGTAATTACGGAAGTTCCGAAGATTTCGGAAGTTCCGATATTAACTCGGAATATCCGACCCTTTTCCGCTGCAACAAATTGTTTTCATTTAAAATTAGCCTATTCACCCCCCTCTAGGCAATCTTCTAACCTTTTCAATTGGTATCAGAGCCTACCCTTCTCGAAGGCTTAACCGCTTGAAGGAACGTGATGGCCAACACCGGATTGAAGGTTGTCGTGACGGACGAGCAAAATAGTCCGAGGGTCGGAGATGGAACTCCCGGCAAAAGCAAAGAGGAAGCTACATCTACATCCAATCAGGGAGCTCAAATTCCTTTCAATTATGAAAAATTGAATACTTCCTCTTCGCATTCATATATCACTGTGCCCTCCGGGCGTGCACCTTTCTTTGATGGCACGTACTATTCCGCTTGGAGGCACAAAATGAAAATGCACTTAATGTCTCTCCATCCTAGTGTTTGGAAGATTGTGTGTACAGGTCTAGACATGCCGGAAGACGACATGGAGCTTACACCGCAACAAGAACAAAATATCCACCGCAATGCTCAAGCCGCGAGTGTGTTGCTTGGAGCGCTGAGTCCCGAGGAGTTCAACAAAGTGGATGGGTTAGAAGAAGCCAAAGAAATATGGGACACACTCCAAGTAGCTCACGAGGGAACATCAAGTGTGCGAGAATCAAAAATCGAGTTGCTTGAAGGAAAGTTGGGGAGATTTGTCATGAATGATGATGAGACACCTCAACAAATGTATGACCGGTTGATGATTCTTGTAAACAAGATCCGAGGGCTTGGAAGCAAGGATATGACGGACCACGTTGTGGTGAAGAGGATGTTGAGAGCCTTTGCTCCAAGGAACTCAACTCTCGTAACACTTATACGAGAGCGAAAGGATTTCAAAAGGCTCACTCCAAATGATGTGCTCGGAAGAATTCTTTCACATGAGCTTATGGAAGAAGAAGCAAAAGAAGTGAAGAATCTTGCTAAGCAAAGTTCAAGCTTAAGACCAAAGGAGATAGCTATGAAGGCAAGCAAAAAGGAAGAATCAACTTCAAGTGATGAAGAGGAAGATGAGAGCGAAGATGAGGAAGATTTGGCCCTATTTGTGAGAAATTTCAAAAAATTCCTTAAGTATGATGGGTCAAACAAGTACAAGAAGAACTACAATGACAAATCAAGAGGAAGAAGAAACACAAAGAGAGCTTGCTATGAGTGCGGTGAAGTTGGACACTTCATCGCCGACTGTCCGAAGAAGAAAAACAATTCCAATGAGCCCAAGAAGAATGAGCTGCATAAGAAGAACAAGACTTACAAGAAGAAGTACTCAGGACGGGCTCATATTGGAGAAGAATGGGATTCAAACGACTCCGACACCGACTCCGATGATGAAGGAGTCGCCACCCTCGCCATAGAAGACATTCCACCGACAAAGTCACTATTCGGGGAATTGAGCGACAACGACTCCGACCACGACGCGCCTATTTGTCTCATGGCTAAAGGGCGCAAGGTAATGGCTAAAACAAAACCCCCTAGTAGTGATAGTGAATTAGAGAGCGATGATGATGGTGATGATGATGCTTTGTTTTGCAACTTAAACAAATCTACCATTGCAAAAATCAATAAACTATTGAAAAGAATATATAGCCAAGAGGAGACTCTTGAAAAGCAAGAAGAATTGCGAATTTGTGAAAAGAAGAGAAATCTTGCTTTTGAAAGGCTCCTCGCAACGGAAAAGGAGAAAATTGAATTGCTAACCAAAGATCTTGACTTGGCTAACAATTCAATCACGATCCTTAAGAGTTCAAATGAATCGCTTCAAGAGAATGTTATTAGCTTGAAAAACAATCTTCAAGCTCTTGAAGTGCAAATTGAGTCTCTTAATGACCTCAACTCTCCAATAATTAATTCTTCAATGGCTTCTATTCCTTCCACTAGTAATGGTTGCTCTCGTTGCTATAATGTTGATATTAATGCTTGCTCTACTAACTCTCAATTTGTGCAAGTATTAAAAAGCGAAAACGAGAGATTAAGTGCCTTGGTTAGATACGGTTGCATGAAAACTTATCAATCCAAGGATGCCCTATACAAGACCATAAATGGTCGAGGCAACAAAAACAAAGAAGGGCTAGGATATGATAAGTACGAGTGCAAAGCAAATGACCGTGTGGTGGTGAAAGGTAAGGAGTGCATTAAGTTTGTCAAGGAAAATGGCAAACAACCATTGACCACCCCACAAGTCATCAAGACCGGACAAGAATCAAAGAAACATCCTCAACATCATGCATCCCATCTTATTCATTATGCTTCTTATGTTTTGAAGAGAAACCAACGTGGTAAAGTGGTTGCTCATTTTGTCGGTGCCCACAACTCTAAAGAAGTAAGCAAAAAGAAAGTGTGGGTACCAAAAGTGTTGATCACTAACATTCAAGGACCCAAAAGGATTTGGGTACCTAAAAACAAGACTTGATGTGTTTTCGTAGGACTATACCTCTGGGGGATCAAGTTGGGTGCTTGATAGTGGTTGCACAAACCACATGACCGGAGAAAAGAAAATGTTTTCATCTTTTGATGAGAAAGGGTCATAATATGAAAATATTGTGTTTGGTGATAATGGTAAAGGTGAGGTAATGGGATTAGGTAAAATTGCTATTTCTAATGATCATTCAATTTCAAATGTCTTGCTTGTTAAATCTTTAAATTACAACTTGTTGTCCGTATCACAACTTTGTGAAATGGGCTATAATTGTCTATTTACTAATGTGGATGTGACCGTCTTTAGAAGAGATGATTCCTCAATTGCTTTTAAAGGATATTTGAAGGGTAAGCTATATTTGGTTGATTTCAATTCAAATAGCGCTAAACTTCAAACATGCTTGATGGCAAAGTCTAGCATGGGTTGGTTGTGGCATCGCCGGCTAGCTCATGTTGGCATGAGGAACCTCGACAAGCTTCTAAAAGGTGATCATATCATTGGACTAACGAATGTTGAGTTTGAGAAAAATAGGATTTGTAGCGCTTGTCAAGCTGGAAAACAAGTTGGAGCGCGTCATCCCGCAAAGAACATCATGACAACGACAAGACCATTGGAGCTTCTACACATGGACCTCTTCGGACCCATTGCTTATATAAGCATCGGAGGTAACAAATATGGTTTAGTCATTGTTGATGACTTTTCACGCTTCACGTGGGTGTTCTTTTTGCAAGAGAAAAGTGAGACACAAGGGATAATCAGGAAGTTTGCAAGAAGAGCCCAAAACGAGTTCGGTTTGAAGATCAAGAAGATTCGGAGTGATAATGGAAGCGAATTCAAGAACACTCAAGTTGAAGACTTTCTTGATGAAGAAGGGATCAAGCACGAATTCTCTGCTCCATACTCCCCTCAACAAAATGGAGTGGTAGAAAGGAAGAACCGGACGTTGATCGAGATGGCAAGGACAATGCTTGATGAATACAAGATTTTCGATCATTTTCGGGCGGAAGCCGTCAACACCGCGTGTCATGCCATCAACCGATTATATCTCCACAAGATCTTGAAGAAGACGGCATACGAACTCCTCACCGGTAACAAAGCAAATGTCTCATATTTTAGAGTTTTCGGTAGTAAATGTTTCATTCTTAACAAGAAACTTAAGAACTCTAAATTTGCTCCAAAGATCGATGAAGGTTTCTTGCTAGGATATGGATCAAATGCCTACGCTTATCGTGTTTTCAACAAAACCTCGGGTTGTGTTGAAATAGCGAGAGACGTGACATTTGATGAATCTAACGGCTCTCAAGTAGAGCAAGTTGATTTAAATGTGCTAGATAATGAGGAATTGCCAAGCATTGCAATCAAGAAAATGGCACTAGGTGAAGTGAGGCCGCAAGAAAAGGTACACCAAGACAATTTATCCACTCAAGTCGAGCCTCCTACTTCAAGTCAAAGTCAAGACATACCTCAAGGGAGTACAAGCAAACTAGTGGAGGATGCTCAAGATGAAGACCTTGAACCAATCCAACATGTTTCTCAAATGCCACATCCGAGGGTGCATCAAAGTATCCAAAGAGACCACCCCGTTGACAATATCCTTGGTGATATCCAAAAAGGGGTAACCACACGCTCAAGAGTAGCTAATTTTTGCGAATTTTACTCTTTTGTGTCTACTTTGGAACCTTTGAAGGTGGAAGATGCACTAAAGGATCCGGATTGGGTAATGGCAATGTATGAAGAACTCAACAACTTCGTTAGAAACAAGGTGTGGTCGTTGGTGGAAAGACCAAGTCAAAACGTGATAGGAACCAAATGGGTTTTCCGCAACAAACAAGATGAGAACGGAGTTGTCACAAGAAACAAGGCTCGGTTGGTAGCTCAAGGATTCACTCAAATTGAAGGTTTGGATTTTGGTGAGACTTATGCTCCCGTAGCTAGACTTGAGTCAATTCGTATATTAGTTGCATTTGCTACTCACCATGATTTCAAGCTTTATCAAATGGACGTCAAGAGTGCTTTCCTAAATGGTCCAATCGCCGAATTAGTCTACGTTGAGCAACCGCCGGGAATGGAGGATCATAAGAACCCTACTCATGTCTACAAACTCCATAAGGCGCTCTACGGGCTTAAGCAAGCACCTAGAGCATGGTATGAATGCCTTAAGGATTTTCTTATTAAAAAGGGTTTCGAAATTGGTAAAGTCGATCCCACTCTCTTCACAAAATATGTTGATGATGATTTATTTGTGTGCCAAATATATGTCGATGACATTATATTTGGCTCCACTAACAAAAGCTTCTGTGAAGAGTTTAGTAGGTTGATGACGAAGAGATTTGAGATGTCAATGATGGGTGAGCTAAAATTCTTCCTTGGATTTCAAATCAAACAACTCAAGGAAGGAACATTTCTGTGTCAGACAAAGTACATAAAGGATATGCTTAAGAAGTTTGACATGGAGAATGCCAAGCCAATTCATACACCCATGACGACAAACGGACATCTCGGCCTAAATGAAGAAGGTAACCCTGTGGATCAAAAGGTATATCGATCCATGATAGGTTCATTGCTTTACCTCTGTGCATCTAGGCCTGATATTATGCTTAGTGTGTGTATGTGTGCAAGATTTCAAGCCGCTCCGAGAGAGTGTCACTTAGTAGCCGTGAAAAAAATTCTTAGATATTTAGTTCACACACCTAGTTTAGGGCTTTGGTATCCTAAAGGATCAAAATTCGATTTGATTGGTTATTCGGATGCTGATTATGCGGGTTGCAAAGTGGATAGAAAAAGCACTTCGGGGACTTGTCAATTTCTAGGTAGATCACTAGTGTCTTGGTCCTCAAAGAAACAAAATTCAGTGGCTCTATCCACCATTGGCCGAATACATTACCGCAGGAAGTTGTTGTGCACAATTATTATGGATGAGGCAAACCTTAAAGGATTTTGGATTTAACATGGAGAAAGTACCACTCTTATGTGACAATGAGAGTGCCATCAAAATAGCCAACAATCCTGTTCAACACTCTCGGACCAAGCATATAGACATCCGACACCACTTCCTTAGAGATCACTCTCTTAAGGGAGACATAGATATTACCTATGTGAGAACCGAGAAACAATTGGCCGATATATTCACCAAACCTCTCGATGAGAAACGATTTTGCGATTTGAGAAGTGAGTTAAATGTCCTAGACTATCGGAATGTGACTTGATATCTTGCTCGTATTTGATTGCTACTTCTCTTGGTGTTCTCAAAATAAAATGTTTGCAAAGTTAATTATCTGTCTTTGAAAAAGATCTTCTTGTTATTTGCATCTTCGGTCATTCCACTTGTGATCATTGCTTTGGTTGTTGCTATGTTCTCTAATCACAAGTAGGATGACTGCCGAGTTCTCTAGCTCAAAGTCTGGATTCCTCAAATCTCAGAAATCCTATCTTTTCCTTCCTGTCAGCTGGAAAAATATACTTATCAGAACATCCGATCCAGACATCGGAATATCCGAAATTCTGTGTTTTTAAACTCTTCGGAACATCCGATATTTCTATCGGAATATCCGACTCCTGTTCAACTTTCGGTTCGCTGGAAACTTGAACTCTTCGGAACTTCCGAAGTTTGTGTAAACTCTTGAAAAGGACCGTTCGGTTGGCCCCTCCACCTCATTTCTTTATTCTCTTGCCTCCGTACGTTTCTCCACCTTTCATCCCTTGTCGTCTTCGGAGTCTTCAACCATTCGGAAACTCCGATCTACCACAAGGAAGGGTGCACCTCGAATTGGAAGATCTTCACCATTTCATAATTTTGTTTTTCAATTCCAAGGTAAACCCTAGAACCTCCTTTTTGTCCTTCCGCGTTCCTTGGATCTGTTGATCAAATCTTTTGGGTAGACTTGTTGTTGTAGTCTTCCTTCGCCCAGATCTCAAATTTCATTCTTTTCCTGTGGTTGAACTGGTTGGAATCCTAGTTTTAGGGTTGTACCGAAAATATCGGAACTTCCGATATTCATCTTCGGAATGTCCGATGTAATGTCGGAATTTCCGATATGAAATCGGAATGTCCGATGTTGACAGTACAGTACTAAAACCAGTGTTCTCTCTAGTTTCTTTTGTCTTATCAATCTATTCCTTGTCAGCTTTTTCAAATGGACCCAAGTCAGGGTGATCAGCCTCCTCAGATAGGCTAAGGCCACTTTCGATCAGCGCATAAAACTCCAACTGGGGCAAGAACAAGCGAGCTTCGGCTCGAGGATCTCAACACAGTATTTCGAGCAGTGAACCTGCTGCTCAGGCTGCTCAGACAGTCAATGTGCCTCGAGGAGCAACTCTGCCTTCTAGAAAAGGAAAAGGGATTGCAGGTGCCTCAGGATCTCAAGCTAGAGATATGCCGAGATTGAGACCGCCTCAAAGAAACCCTAGACTTCAAAGAAAGCCAGTAAACTACAAAGGGAAAGCAAAGACAAGTCCGAAGGCACGTGAGGAGAACCCCAAAAGGACAGATCAGCTTTCCACCGATTCACGCTCGACATTCTTTCAAAGAAGACTTTTATGCTTGATCATTTATCCTAGAAAGAATCTCGTTATCCAAATGCAATGTGTTGATTGGGAGTATATGGCAGCAGCAGATGATGCCATATTCAATGAAGTTATTGCAGCTTGTGAAAGAACTGGCACCAAAAGGATCATGGCTTTTCAGCATGATTGGAACATAGAGATCATAGCTCAGTTCTATGCTACAATGTATGTCTCCAGGGATCGAGTCTCTACTCTCCATTGGATGACTGAGGGGACTTGGTATGAAACTACATATGTTCAGTTTGCCAGGTTACTTGATTTTACAGAAGCAGACTCCAGGGACAGAGATCAGATCCACAATGAGGTCTCTCTTGGTGCATCAAATCTGAATTTCTTGTATGAGGAGAATACAGAGTTCGAGCCAGGTGACACCAAGGGGATGAAGCCATTCTTTGCTATTCTCAACAGGTTGTTCAGGAAGACTCTAGCTCCAAAGGAGGGAGATGCATCTCATGTCCTATCATACACAAGGAACCTTCGAAAGGTAATGCAAGATGGTCAGAGGCCCTTTGATGTCTTTGACTTTATCTGGAATGAGATCAGACTCACCAGTCAGGAGCCCAGAAGAAGCTGTGGATACGCTCCATTCATCATGCATTTGATAGAACAAGTGACTGGACAGCAGTTTGAGTGTGATGGGAAGCATGTGGCACTTCAAGTCAAGGCAATCAAGGCCCCATCTCAGCGAGCCACCAGGGCTTCCACTAGGAGGATCGCCTCTCGCCGCTACTCCTTCGGCCGCTCCCAAATGATCTTCTTCACCTATTCTGCGGGCTTTGAAGTCAATATTTGTTCTTTGCAAGAGCAACTCAGAAAAGCAGAAGAAGAATGCCAAGCGACTCAAAGATATTCAGAGGCATCTCAATCTGGAGTGTTCAGAGGACGAGGAGAGTGAGGAAGAGATCGAGGATCCCTTTGCTCCAGCACCTGATGCATCAGAGTCTGAGGATGACGACGAAGAGTCTGGGTCAGTGGGTCAGATGAAGCTGCATCAGAGGAGTCTAATTAGTCTCCTCATCTCTCTCTCTTCTATCCTTTGTGGTGCTTGATGCCAAAGGGGGAGAGATGCAGTTGCAAGACAAATTTCCCGTTATCTATCCTTTGTTGAGTCTTGGTGTCAGTGGACTTGGTTGAATTTGTTAGTTTAAAACTTCGTTGTTGAATGTTTATCGCGTTTATTCTCTTTATCGTTGTTGCATGGAGATCTTAGTTGACTTGTTGGTTGTTACTTGCTTAAATTACTCATATTGCTTATCCTGTCAATTGTGTGTTAATCTCATATGCAAGGATATAGGGGGAGCTCTCTCATATTCTTTTCTCTCGAAAAGTGCATTTGTTCTCATATCCATTTTCAATGCACAATTTGAGGGGGAGTTCCGTCTATATTCATTCTCTCATATGCTTTATAAATTTTGTCTTTAATCGTGTTGTCATCAATCACCAAAAAGGGGGAGATTGAAAGTGCATCTAGGCCCCCTAAAAGTGTTTTGGGTGATTAATGACAAACGATTCAAGAATCTAATGTGTTCAACTAGTTCATGAACAGGTAAAAGGTTCGAGAAGAGATCATCTATGTAATTGGGTATCCTCAAGCTCGTAGAGTAAGAAAAACGGCATCTCCGATTGTAATCTTCGTTTTGTTGAAGTCATAGGTTTGCCGTACTATTAAGAGGGATGCTTTGAAATTGACTTAGAGATGGTCTCCTCACTCAAGATGAATTTAGTCGAGTCTCTCAGAGTTAGTAGTGTCCTCTCTCGCTTCGGAATGAAGTTTGTGTTATAGTTCAAGTCGGATGTTCCGATGTAGTATCGGACATTCCGATGTTTCAGAAGTTCCGAAGTATAGTTGTGCTTTAGTCCGTTGTGTTCTTTTAGGGTCGGACATTCCGATTTTTCCTTTTCGGATGTTCCGATACCTATTGGTCTTTAGTTTGGGAGCTCTCTGTTAGCTTCGGATGTTCCGATTGTAGGTATCGGAAGTTCCGATGTGTTCTGTCCTGTTTTAGGGTGTTCTCTGTCTAGTTCGGAAGTTTTGAAGTGGTTGTTTTCCCTGTTTGGGAACTCTCTGTTTTGTTCGGATATTCCGATGTCTATTTTCGGACATTCCGATGAGGACTTAGTGTTGTTTAGCTTGGTTCCCTCTCAGGGTGACATCGGATGTTCCGAAGTTGTTATCGGACATTCCGATGTCCGTAGTTTTCGACCGTTGGAAGCTTTCCAAGTTCTGGTAGTTTGCACTCTTCGGAAGTTCCGAAGTTTGGTTCGGAAGTTCCGATGTGGGGCTGTGTGCGGGAATAACGGCTAGTTTTGAACCAAAACTATAAATACCCCCCATCTCCACCTTTGTTTGGTTACACTCTTGCCTTGGCTAAATACTTGAGCTCCTTGAATATTCTCTAGAGCATACTTTGAGCTTTCTCTCTTCCTTGATCTTAGGGATCATTTAGTGAGTGAGAGTTTGTCAAGTGTGATTGAAAGTCAAGGGCTAAGTTGTTATTCATCTTGAGAAAGTAGAGAACCTCTCCAAGATTGAGATTCAAGTGCATTTATTTCTCTTGGAGGTTGAAGGACTCCTAGACGGCTAGGTGTCGCCACGAGCCCCCAACGATTGTGGGACGCCGTGAGAAGTTTGTGAAGGCCGGCTCCGCCTCCGAAAGGAAAGGATCCAATAGTGGAACCAAGCCTCAAGTGTGACCGAGGTTTGGGAGGAAAGGGTTGGAAAAGACCCGGGTTCTTTGGAGCCTCCTCAACGGAGACGTACGATCCCTTCAAGGATCCGAACTCCGGGAATCAAACTATTGTGTTCTCTCTTGTCTCTAACTGCTTGATTAATCTTATTGATTTTCTTTAGTGCAATTTTTAGTTGTCTAGAGCTAGTTGTCGTATTGCTCTTTCTACTTGACTCCTTTTGTCAAGTGCTAATCGGATAGTCCGAAGTAATTACGGAAGTTCCGAAGATTTCGGAAGTTCTGATATTAACTCGGAATATCCGACCCTTTTCCGCTGCAACAAATTGTTTTAATTTAAAATTAGCCTATTCACCCCCCCTCTAGGCAATCTTCTAACCTTTTCAATCCCATGTGTTATCATCCTCGCCTCACACATATATAGCTATACTTGCCGACTTAGAGAACTCATTAAACTCGCGAGTTGGCTCGTTTAACTCACGAGTTAGCTCGTTTAACTCGTTATCTAAACGAGTTTAAATCACGGCTCGACTCGACTCGTTAAGGAACGAGTTCGAGCCGAGTCAAGCCGAGTTTGCGAGTACTCATTTAACTCGTGAGTTTCGAGTTTTTTTCCACCCCTAGGGTAATCCTCTATATAAGGATCATGTTTTTTTATGTTAAAGAGAATAAAAGAAATCAGAAAACCCAATCTCTCTCCCCCCTCTCTCACGAACAGTTCCATGGCTACTGTTCATCATTTGAACAGTACTCACGGAACAGCCCCTGCCCTTTTTTTAGGCGCAACACCTAGCTCATGCTGCGCTGGCTCCTTCACCGCGTGAAAGGAGGGCTAGGGCACGCCCTCGTCTCCTTCACCAATACTTCCTTCGCTCCAATTTCTCTAGAATCCTCGGTGTCTGACAGTGATCAACAAAAATGAACGCGATATCATATTCAGCTATGACAAGCTCTGCACTGCTGTACACTCTTGATCCGTGTACTTTAGCCGTCCAATCCATCTTGTTCAGTCTCATAAATTGGAAAGCATGGCTCCATTTGGACAACCAATAGCGTTTTTTTGACAATAAATGGTATTGAACTATTGATTACTCCACTTTTCTTTTCTGTCGTGTTGACATATGAAATAGGACAAGCATTGCACCACTTCAGCAGTTCAGCTATACTATTCAGCTACAGTAAGATTTTTTTTTGTCATTGGACTGCAGTAAATCCATAGACAAACTAGTCTGTCTCTGCTCCGGACTGATGGAGGTTTGTACTGTAGAGGGAAAAACAAATACAGGCATATACTCTTTTGTCCAAGTTTATAAAGTGTATATTTTGAATGATCTCGTGCATAAATATATAATATATTTCATATTCCAATGCAAAATTAGTGTAATGTTCCCTCCATACTTGTAATATATATCCAACTTTACTTTATGTTCTCTACATGCATGAATTGAATATAGTTCTTAGAGATAATAATTAAAGATAGTTTGGTCATTATCAATATTTCATTAGTCTATGTGTTAAAAAAAACATGCTCTGTAAACTTAGATAGATGGAGTACTATTTTGAGATAAGAAAAATGCAGGTTCAAGCCACGTGCTCGAGTAACAACTATTGGTTGCATCTAGCCGACGGGCACCTTCCTATGTTAGGTGTCCTTTCACCTTATCCTTACCACACTGGTGATTGATCACGCGCCAATGGTTGATTTGTTTCGTTTTAATGGGACAATTTGTTCTGCTTCTCTGATTGGGACCGGAGAGGCGGCGGCTCCGAAACAGCCGCCTCCGCCCGCCGCCCGCCGCCGGAAACCTAGTGGAAGGTGGTTTAGCACGGTGATCTGCACCTGCCTGCGAGGGCTGGGAGGAATCCACGGATGATGGATCAGATGGGTTGCATCTATCACTGTCCTAGGGCCAGCAACTTGTTGTTTAGTACTTCTTCCGTCTAAATATATAGGGTGTATTTCTTCTTGACACAAAGATTAAGGAGATGTTAAAAATAATTAGATTACCCCTAAGTATTATCGATCTCTAAGCACTATATTTCAATGCATACATGTAGAGAATATAAAAGTAAATCTGAATATTTATCGAGGGTATAAAGATAACATCACACTAATTTGCATTAGAGAATAAAATACGCTCTATATTTATGGACAAGACCATTCAAAAAATATGTCCTATAAACTTAGACAGAAGAGTACTTCTCATCCTTGCATCTTTAATTAGGAGTTGACAATGGGTTCAAGCAGATAGGCATCCACCCAATTCAGCATGTCAGTTTCTTTTCCTTCCCTTGGAAATTAAAATAGGTTTGTTCAATAGTCTGGTTTTGTCTTGTTTTGATTTTTGATTGCTAGTGATTTTCTTTGATTTCTCTGTGGAGGAAATTTTAAGAACAACAAGGGGTTGAAACAGGTACAAGGTATATATGATAGATGCATGTATGATTCTATTCTACATGGCTAATTTTAGGTTTCTTTTTCTTTTTTGCTGCTACTTATTTCAATTTTTATTATAATGTCCCTTGTGAAAACAAACTAGTAGTTCATTCGACAACCTTTTTGTAGTGCATTCATTCTAAAATTCGTTCCAGACTTCCAGTTCATATCATTGTTACGAAGCAAAGAAAAAAAAAAGAATACGTCATAAGAATACTCCCCACCTCTCCCTAAAAGAAATATGGAATTGTTAGGGATCAGACGTCTGATTTTTTTGCAACACTTCGCTAGATAGATGCCAAAGTATTAATGCCCTAGCTTGCTGATTCCACTGTATGACATCACAACTCGAGAGCACGAGGGTTGAATAATTGTTATTCCTATAAAAGAATTCTCATTGATGGGCCTGGATCCAACCATAGCTATTGGCTCTAACGATATTTTATTAGCGCATCTATTTCGATAACACATTTGATTAGGACATCAAGCAGTGGTTGGCCGTTGGTACAGCCTCAAACGACAGCAACTTGGGGTGATCGCATTAGTAGTTTCCAACTAATTAATTATATATTTTTCAAATACGTACCATCCTGTTAGTATATATGTTTGGTAAAAAGGTTTTTCTTTTCTCTTTTTATTTTGCATCTTGCCTAAACGGGTAATTTAACTATTAGTCTCCACGATCACTTTTTCAATCTCCTAGTTCTTTTTTTTTGCGAGGAATAATCTCATAGTTCATACACAAAGCAAAAAAGAAGAATAAGAGTGTATAGGCATCATCAGGATGTTTTTATCCCAAAAAACATCCAAACTTTGGACCGTACGATCAAAACACATATCCGTAGGATTAACCCACCTCGAATTAAAGCAAATCCAATGGCCAAAAATTTGGATGATGGTTGCTAAAGAAAACATACGGATGGAACTTATCAAAACCCATTAGCAAAAGAAGAGGCGGAATGTGGATAATAACATTATAGAGCATTTGGTATACTAGGGTTGCAAGGGCTATATATGCTCTCATACCACTGCAAAGAAACAACTACTAAAATGCTCAGCCACCATCAGGAAAATTCTACTGTCAGTGGGGATAACTGGTTTTTAGCATCCTCTGTATCTGACTTCTGAAACAGCCAAAAAAGCCCCACCTGTACAATTTTCTAAAGCCAGCCTTTTTGTTTGGTTGTTGGGTGGAGACGAGACAACTGTACCAAGGAAACAAAGAAGCACCACCACCCAAAAAGTTCTTTTTTGGACACATAGGTGGTACTTGCTACTTGCATTGGACATTTGGACTTTCTGGGAGGTAGAATGGAGATGGATATCCAACCTCGTGATAATGGAGTAGATACAAAGTACTTCACCAGTTAATTAAAGACCCAGAGAAATATATATATATATATATATATGAAACATTTTTCGTACTCTTGGGAGTATGTACTCCCACCTCCAATATACCACTTAAACTAATGTGTTATACTCCTTTATCACTTTCAGTATACTTCAATAATAATTCTAAGATACTACAATGCGACGTTGAAAAAATTCATCAGAGCCCTTTATTCTTTTGCTATATACCCTTTTCCATATGTAAAAAGAGTATATAAACAAATTATGCTATAAATGGTGGACTTTGATGAAATTTTTCGTAGAACTCACTTTAGAGTATCTTATAATCAGTATTAGAGTATACTCAAAATGATAAAGAGGTATAATAACATTATTTAAGCGGTATATTGAGAGTGGGAGTACGTACTCCCAGATGTACGGAACCATTTTCCTATATACATACATACATACATACATACATACATATATATATATATATACATATACATATATATATGCTGTTATTTACTGTGAATGGAGGGGGATGCATCATGCATGCAAGAATCTAGCTCTTCACTGAGAGAAGAGTTAAAAGTAATGAAAATGGCAGGTAGATGAGGGGTACCATATTATGCGGAGAGAGGGGTGATGAGTGCTAGATTTTCAGAGGTAAGGTGGGCACCGATTTAGTTAATGCATGGAGCAATTTCTTCCGTGCAATTGAAGACAGAAAGTGAGATCAAAGGTTGCACATAACATCCTATGATTTCTTTCTAGGGATAAGATGCATCGTAGTGGAGTGGGGATTTTTGCGAGTCTTGGCTATTGTTTGACAAGGAGCTGACTGAAATTAAACTAAATCTTAACTAAATTTGTTCATCCATAACTTGGTCTGAATTTATATGTTAGTTGTCACCCTTCAGCACGGCTATCTATCATTGTTACCCTTCAGCGCGGCTATCTGTCTTTTCTGAAGTACATGTTAGATCAGTACTATTGTATGATTCTTCCAAATTGAGGACATATATACTAAAAAAAAACCACTGGATCAAGATAGCAGGACATAGAATACTTATTAAACAAGTGAGCTAGGGCATCAGCCTATGTAAGCGTCGTTTTCTGCCAGCTTAATTACACACCTCTGCATATTGCTAATGGCAACAAACATCTGGACTAAAAAAAGACTTCACATAGAAGAATGCTACACCCCCCAACCCCCCCACCCCCCCCCCACCCAAAAAAAAAAAGTTATTCCCATCAAGGTAAATTCCTGTTGTGCACAGTCATAGACACCTACCTGTTTGTTCACATCCTTTGTAATTAGTAAACTGAAACAAACACTTAATCAGAGCATCCTTAATTTGGCAGGTCTACTGAAAGGGGCACGAAACTAAATTGGTTTTATCAAAGAGGGCACATGTGTGATACATTCCTTGGTGTAACATTGGTGACCAAATTAATGGAATAATGGAGCTCATCTTGTACAACATAGAAAAAAAAACTTTTGAATTGTCATCAAGATGGTGATTGGTGAGTACAATTTTCCTTTAAAAAACAAGGGTAGAACGATGATCAAGTGTGCAGCTATAATGTGAAAATTGGAAGAATTAAAAATCCACCGATCATGGTTCAGTTGCAAATATCACTGTTTTGATTTGTTACTTTCAAAATAGAACAAAGAACAATTATTTACATTTGGAACAGACAGCAAAACAAATTTAAGCACCCAAACTGATCATTCCTTGTATGATCCCACCAGTGACCTTTACATACACATCATTATTTGCAACCAAGGGTGCAAGAACCTCAAACACCATTGTGTTCATCTACAAAGGGAAGAGAAAAAAAAAGAATCCATCCTCTCAACCAAAGCGCAAAAAAAAAAAAAAAAAAAACTCACAACACAAAAGAAAAAAAAAATCAAAGAAAAGCTCTAACCCAGTTAAGATGCATTTATTTCGCCTACCAAATCCATCCTTGACGAGCCGAGAGGCTGCAAGAAGTCAGGAACCATCCCTTGGAAGACGTCCTCCTCCAAGAAGCTCAAGAAACCTCCCGGATTCAGATCCATCCACAGCTCGTTGTGATCAAGGCCATCGCCTAGACCTCCTTCCTCCACCTTCACCTCACACTTGATCTTCTTCTTCTTCTTCTTATTCTGCTGTTGCTCCATGAATTCGCCCCTTTCGGCAGCCAACGCCGGCGCCGGCCTCTTCTTGATCGCCTCCTCCTTATGTTCCTCCTCTACCGTCGGCGGCGGCGGCGGCGGCGCCACGTCCACCGTGCTGGCGGCTGGGTTCCCGGTGAGCCGCTGCACGAGCTCCCGGAAGTTGGCGACGTCGGTCTTGATGATCTCCGGTGCAATGATGTGGATGATCTTTATCTTTGGCCGCGACTTGGATATCGTATGCGAGGAGTCCCTGTGCACCGGCAGTGTTGTTGCTGGGCTCATGCTGTGGTTCTCCCCCATTAGTGTGGGGAGCTAGAAAGAGGAGAGTGTAAGGTGGAGGAGGAGGAGAGGGAAATGGAAAGGGATATATAGAGAAACAGGTGATGTAGAGAGAGAGAGAGATCGAGTGTAGATGTACTAGAGTCTAGAGTCTAGATGAGGTTGTTGTTTGGGGTGGGTGTAGGAGGAGAGGAGGAATAGGTTATTGGAACCTTGGAGCCTTGGAGGTATATATGGTGGTAAGGAGAGGGAGGTGACTTTCTAGGCTTGAAATGGAAGGGACGAGTATCATCACAAGTGTGCCACCAAGGGGATGCACAGAAAGGAAACGTAGCTGTATCTTAGAGGTGGGCGTCGTGCCGGGCCGGGCCGGCCCGGCCCGGGCCCATCGTGCTTCAGGCCGGAACCGTGCCGTGCCACGTCGGTCCGTCGTGCCCACCGTGCCAGGCCGTGCCGGCTGTGATGGACCGCCTTTTCAGGGGTACGTTTAAACTCCGAAATGACTACCCAGGAAGATTAGTCACCGGAAACCAAGTCGTTCATTACCCGCAAACGAATGATTCAACTGTTTTTACATCACATAAGGCCTAACGGCCAGCGTTTTTAAAGGAAGCGGCGAGCTTATATATTACATCACAAAAGAAAGGCAGCGCAAGAGTAAAATCCACAGGCGAGTCGAGCGAAGACTGAGACTAGAACCACACTGTGTCGCCATCTACGATCTCTTGGAAGTCACCAACATCTTGATACTCTAAAATGGGTTAATTAAGCAAGGGTGAGTACTACAACGTACTCAACAAGCCACACAGTGAATCCTGATTATCATATGCAAGGGATAACAAGAGATAGCCATATGTCTCATTTGTGTATGCAAGTTTTCATAATATTCGGCATTTCATTTAAAACACAAATAATACTAATAACATGAATAAGGGGGTTTCCAAAGTTATCCATTCCCATATTTGTTAATCCAAGAACTACTTGAGCTTTAGGTTCGGGATTCACCCCATTTTAACTCAGCTTCATGTACCGGAAGCACGGCGTATTCGAATACCATTTGATTACACTCTGCAGAGGTGTTCAACTTTACCCACAAGATTCCACGATTGTTATGCCACGCGATTAACATGCAACTTTTATGCATGCGGCCGGATCGAGGTTATCATAGCTTTTCGTTGGATCTTTCCCCTTTAGCCCCTATCCGGTAGAGTTTCGGTCCACATTAACCCGGGGTCCCCACTGGCCAGAGTGAAGTTCGCGATCCCGTTTACTGTGGACACCTACCGTTGTGAACCCGAAATGTCACAGTTTCCTCGTGCACACTTTCGTTCCACCCCCATAACTGCGGACCATCTCCCATACCGGGAAGGTAACCCTGCTCCTATAGGTATTCTGGGGAAAGTACAATGTACCGAGCTACGTTGAGTCAAGCCAACGAAGTTGACCGGCCCAACCTGTGGTTGAACGATTTCTTAAGTTATTTACTTTTGCCCAAGGTTGTAAGTCCTTACTTGTCATAGACCAAACCATTACATTCCACAGCCCCTGGTATCCGCAGTACCATCATCCATCCATACCTTGGTATCAGTCCTCGGCCGGGGATCAGACTAACACCCATCCGGTAGTTAGCCCAATACTGTCCCCCGGACCGCAACATTTCATAAACATTCCACATCCAAGTACATCGACATTTCATGTTTCCTTTTTAAAATGGTCTAATTAACTGTAATAGAATACCTAGCCAAATAATAACAATAGTGATGTTCTAGGGTTACAAAGGATTATTCGGATTTAATATTTGTCAAGGAAGTTCCATGAGCCTTTTTGGCATTAACTAGCTATCATGTCATTCAAACATACCAAATTTGCGATATTTCAACATATAGTTCGGAAATAATACGGTAGAAAATAACTATGAAGTATTTTAGGGAATATTAGGTTCAACATGATCAATGGAGTATGGCTTGCCTTGCGAGGCGGAGAGGTTCCCTAGTTCAGTGTTGGTGTAGTCGCATTCTCGGCGTCTCATTGGTCGACTCCGATTCCAAAATCGCTCCTGCTCCTGTGTCGGCTCCGGGAGTTGGTACTGCTCGGTCGTCGTTTCTATCGTAAACAAACATCATAAGATAAACAATAAATAATACCAAAAGAAAGAAGAGAAACGAAAAGAGAAAAACCGAGAGAGAAAATAAGCCGAGAATGGGTCGGAGGGCATTTTGGGAATTTTGGAAACTTGGTTTGGTGAAACGGAGGTCATTTTCGGACTCAGTGGCCCGAAACGGTTCGGAATATGCATTTTTGGGTATTTTTGGGCTTTTGGATATTTTTGGGACATTTTTGGATATTGAAATGATTTAAAAAGGATTTTTGGAATTAAAAACCGAATAGAAAATGGAAAATAAACACTGTTCATTTGGGCTGCGTTGGGCGGGTCGGCTGGTTTAGGCGTGGGGAATGGCCAGTGGCCCATTCTCACGGCAGGCGACCGACGAGTGGGCCCGGCGCAAGCGAGGAGGGAGGCTGGCCGGTGGCGCGTGGGCCCAGCGCTGGTCACGCGGTGCCATCTTGGTAGGCCGGGCTGAGAGAGAGGAGGCGGCGCGTGGGCGAGGCGTCGTGAGGAGAGGAGGAGGCGAGGCCGGAGCCAGGCGGCGCAAGGCGGAGCAGGCGCCGGAGGCGAGGAAGAAGAAGAGAAAAGGGCGAGTTAGGGCACGGGGCATTGGGGGTTTTGGGGGGGAAGCAAGAGGGGACTCACCCAAAGCTAGGGCGCAGCTCGGGGGAGGCCGAACGGCGGCGGAGCGGGCTGACGGCGTCCTGCCGGAATGGAGGGAGCTCGCGGGGTGAGCACGAGAGAGCACGGGAGAGCTGGAGAGAGAGGGGAAATGAGAGAGGAGAGGATTGCGGGCTTGGTGAGCCAAAAATGGCGGTCGGAGGCGGCTTTATATAGCCGGCGAGGGCGGCGCAAGGTCGTCGTCCCCATGATTGCAAAAGGGATCGAGTGGAGCTGCTGCTACGGGACAGGACGGGCGGCGCACGGGGCTCGGGGCGGGCTAGCGCGGCGAAGGGGTGGAGTGCCCTAAGGGCTAGCGACGGGACGGGGCGGCGGCATAGTCACGGGCGGCGGGGCGAGCTCTGCCATGGCGAGAGAACGCAGCGTGGGGAGATGCAGTCGCGCGCAGCGCCAAGATCGCGGGCGCCGGCAATGAGGCGAACGCTGACCATCGCGGCGGCGCGGTGCACACGGGGAGGCGGCGGCGAGGCGCTGGCGAAGCGGCGAGGCGCGTCGCCAGGAATGGAAAGCGCAAAAGGGGCGAAAACTTCCAAAAACGGCAAAAACTCGTAATTTAATCAAATAAAATCAGAAAAAATCATAAAAAATCATAAAATGCAACCAAAGTATAAATTAAACCCATTTTTGAAAGTTTTGGGGTATTTCACCGGCCCAACTAGCTTTTGACGAGCCTAAGCCCGGCCCATTTGCGCTTCGTGCTGGTTTCGTGCCGTGCCGGCCCAGGCCTGGCCCATTTGCACTATTGCAATGAGAGAAAAGAACAAAGAGACGTACGGAGCTGAGGCAATGAAGACAAATGTTGGGGGTAAATATTAAATTTTATTCAATCGTGAATATGTACAAAGTTACTGCCTCGTTAAAAACCTTACACCCCGGTGTGGGGTACCCCTGGTAAGGAAAAGAGTACAGTAACTACGTAAACATACATTAATACGTAAACTACTCGAGGTTGAGATTGTCGAAGTCAGCAACTGCCTCCGTAATCTCCGGATCCTCGGGCTCATGTTGTGTCCTATCTTCTGCACGCTCCCAGTCCTTTAAGCATGTAATTGCCTCAACCAACTCAGGCCGAAGAGACGACCTCCTCGGCTCAAGTACCTCCAAACTGAAAGTGGCTTCCGACGAGACAGTGGACACCGGAACAGTAAGTACATCCCGTGCAAAATGGGATAGCACGGGGTAAATACGTTCGTTATTCTTCCACCACAAGAGCAAGTTGAGTTGATTATCCTCGTCCACGTCAAGGTCGGTCTCCACAAAAGGCGTGTCGAGGTAGTGGTTGAGTTCTACTCGTGGATTCCACGTCGACCTGGTCGGCGATTGGGAAGAGCCGGATGCCTTGCCTTTTAGTTTCTTCCAAATATTTGAAGCGGTAGAGCTGCCTCGTGCTTGTTGCGTTGTTGAAGTAGATCTTCTTGCTTCACTTCTAGTGCCAAACTTGTCGTAATATTTGTCGAAAACACTGAAAAACTCGTTATAAACATGAGTATAGGCCTTGGAGAAATCAAGATCGAATGCCTCACCTATTCCGTGGAAGGCGCCCTGCAAGTCAGATAATTTTCTCCGAGGATCCAAAATAGTAGCAAAGCAGTAAAGATGCGGAATAGCTTGAAAATATTTTAAATATTTTTTCTCCATTGGTTCTATAATGGGTTATAAAATATATTTATCTCTATTTTCTTTAAAAGAATTAGCAATAGTCCAAAGCCACTCGATAACTAAGCAAGAAGTTGGGTAGTACACACCGGATAAATTTTTGGATGCATTGTAAAAAGTTCCTAAAAAATCACGAAAATAACCGGCAATGTGCCAATCCGATTCAGTAACCAACGACTCACCATTATTGCAATTGACGAAGACAGTGATAATATGCTCATAGCCCTTGCAATTGTCCAACATAATATACGTTGAGTTACACCTAACCTTCATATCAAGGTTAAATTTTCTTGGAACCTTACTATTGGCCCTGCAATAATATGAGAATTGTGCAAACCTTACGGTCGAAGCAATAATGAAATAGATAGCTTTGCATATGTTTTCTAAACTAGGTCCCATTACAGTCAAACCCGTCTGCACAATGAGATTAATAATATGGCATGCGAATCTCCGGTGGAGTACAAAACCTCCAATATAAGTTTCTAGATACGGTGAGAAATAATTTATAGCCGTCGTGTTAGCCGATGCATTATCAAGAGTGATGGAAATAATTCTACCTTCTATTTTAAAGTCGTTAATAACCTCGAGTATATGGTTAGCGATAGCTGCTCCGGTGTGTGACTCGGAGATTGGCTTAAACCCTATTACTCTTTTGTTTAGTAAGTAGTTCTCGTCTAAGTAATGCGCAACAACACTAATATAAGCTATTCTTTGATGTTGAGAAGTCCATATATCCGATGTTAAGGCAAAAGAATAACTAGTTACCAAGAAAGTCTGTTTTAATATTTCTAGTTTTTTTTTTAAACATTTTATAAATATCACGTGTAGTTGTTCTTCTACTAACATGTTGGTATTGTGGACAAAAACCACGTTGCACCATTCTTTCAAAACTAGAGCTCTCGCCCATTCTAAGTGGAAGATCCTCTGTAACTATGTACCGTGCAATTTCGTCTCTAGCTACATCGGCGTTGTATAACTACGTACTTACCGAACCGTCGGTGTTGAAGTTGAGCTGCGTCTGGACGCCCTCGCCCGCCCTCTGTCCTGCCGATATCTTCTTCAAGCATGCCTCCGCGTGTCTCTTCAGATGACCTGTTCCAGCAGATGCACGTGCAGATAATTTAGTTTGACAGTATTTGCAAATAGCAGATACCACCTCACTTCCGTCTAAAATTTCGACGGTTCTGTCCATGTGTTGCCAGCACCACGCCCGTCGAGTGCCGAATATGGACGCCCGTTCCGGTTGCAGTTGCGTCGATGTCGCGGCATCCGAGATCGGTGCCGATACCGACGCCCGTCCCGGATACACCGATGCGGCGCCGTCGGAGCTCAGCGCACCCGGAATGTACGAGGCATCCTCGATGCCGTGCGTACCGTCCAGATGACGGTCATCCATGCCGTAGTCTCCCATGCTGGGGGAGAGTTGGCGCGGATCGATCTTGTCATCTCGGCGAGTGGGACTTGGAGAGCGAGGACGTGTTCTCCTGCTCTTGCTCTTGCGAAACATTTTTTCCTTGGAGAGAAAAAAGAGTGAGCAAGCAGGATGTTCTGGGCAAAAACACAAAGAGAGTGAGCGGGATGTTGAAGAATGAAAGCTCTCGAACAGAATTTATAGCAATTAGCGGTAAATGATCGTTTGAAAATTGAAATGCAAGCGCGGCTGCACGAGAATCAGACTGCTTTATGTCGCATCACATCGTTGTCATTTCATATTAAAAGTTGAAACAAATCTTATATCTTGAATCAAAATTCCTGGTAAATATTCGTTTCCCCCCTCTCTCTCTCTCTCTCTCTCTCTCTCTCTCTCTCTCTCTCTCTCTCTCTCTCTCTCACTCACGGACGACCACGCCTGGCCCCTAGCGCCTGCCACAGCTCTCGGCTGGTCGCCACGTCACCCATGTGGGGCCGCAGCGCCTGACCAGCGCCAGCGCCCAGCCGCCAATGGCAGCCAGCCTTCGCCGCCGCCCTCATCGCCAGTGGCCTCCATGGCGCCTGACGGCCGCCGCCGCCGTCGGCCTCGGCCTCCCACCCCATGACCTGCCGGCAGCGCGCCCATCTGCCGCCTCCTCCGCCCTCGCTCTGGCCACGCGCGCCCCGTCGCCGCCGACCTCCGTCGCCTCCGGTCTGCCGTGCCGGCCCGGGCACGACCCAATCCGCCGTGCCGGGCCGTGCGGCCCACCGTGCCAGGTTTCCCAGCCCGGCACGGCCCAATGAACAGTACCGTGCCGGCCCGGCACGGCCCACTTCGTGCCGGGTCGGGCTATGGACCGGGCCAAATGGCCGTGCTTAGCTTTGTACTAGCACGTACTTAGCTTTGTACTAGCTATGGACCGGACTGTATCTTGATTTCAAGTATGGAAGTGGAGAATGGAGTAGTTTTTAATAATTAAGATGTTGGCCTAGCTTTGTACTAGCACGTACTTAGCTGCTAGCTAGCTCTTGATTGCCATGTGATATCAATTTTAGTTTTTTTCTGGGTGATTGATTGACTTGTAACACATGCTAGCGCGCGCGTATATACACACACATACATATATATATATATATATATATATATATATATATATATATATATATATATATATATATATATATATATATATATATATATATATATATATATATATATATATATATAAAAGAGGAAGCCCACATTTTTACAGTATCGATCGATCCATCTTGGCATCATAGCATGCATCTTGCCTTGTAGTCGCCTATATTTAAAAGAGGCGTGTCCATCAGTGCATACACTTGTCTTGTGGGCTTCGATATTTCAATTTGAAAAAAAAAACTGCACCAGTAAAGTAATACAGGCTCTCCATCGTGTCACGTACCTTTCTTGAGGCCCATGCGAAAACGAGCGTCACGAGGATTAATTTTCCAAGGAGATGGCGTGTGGATATATGCATCCAATCCGCACAGCTAGTTAACCCCATCGGTCGGCGTCTCATCCGTGATATATACCAGGGTTCACCTTCTCTTTTTGCAATGGAAATTCGACAATCCACCGGTACCGATTTTCTTAGAAAATCGGAAGAAAATCGTGAAAAATCGGATGAAATTTAGAATCAAACCGTTTGAAAGCCAAAAGTTGGTATAATAGCGACGGTGCAGGAAAATCGGCCGATTTTGTAAGAAAATCGGGAGATAAGAACCGATTATCGGAGAAATGTCAGGAAAATCGGTAGAGATAGAAAACTAATTCGTAAAATTGCAAAAAAAAAATCAGAAAAATGTAAGGAATATATAGAAAAATATAACAAATTTTTGGCATGATCTTTGCTATATTTTAGTCAATCTCAAGTTGTAAAATGTAATGCAGCAGTAATACCTCAACATATAACAATTCGTTTGAAATACATTTACATATCAATCCAATAAGTTCACCGGTCAGTACGAATGGCATATGACATTTGAAAGCAATATTTGTCACGGAAAAAGAATATTCCATCGTCCTTCCATTGTCAGACATATGCCATGTTCAACCTACATAATCATTATGGTAATATAAATTAAGTCGCAATGAAATAAAACATACAAATAAAACAATACCTTCGTAGCTACGGGTGGTATTGTTGGGTGTACACTTGGTTCGCCATGTTGTACTCATCTGTCGACATGAGTGCTAATCCTCGAGTAGCTAACAACTCATGCCAACTTTGCCTCGTTCATGCACAATAGGCTAAGATGTTGCAAACAAGCTAAGATAAACCCTAATAAATCTTACACTACATTCAATAGCACAACAAGCTAAGATGAACCGTAGTAAATCCTATTAATTTACTACATCTAACATGAACCCTACTAAATCTCCAACTACTTGTTCCTTCCCAAACACAATGCATGTAGGATTACAATTTACAACATTTAAAACATGTTACATATAAGATTTACTACATCTAAAATTTACTACATGTTACATACAAGATTTACTACATCTACCATGAAACCTACATGTTACATCTAAGATTTACTACATGTTACATATAAGATTTTACTCACTGATGGAGTGAACAGTGGATGGACAAACCTACTTGTAAATAGCATTTTAGTAAACAAAGATTAACTGATGAGGAAGACACTTCAATCGCAGCAAACCTACCCACCCTGACCTTCAGACAATATCGCAGAAAATCGCACCAAATCACAGAAAATCGCGTTAGATCGGCAGAAAATCGCGTCGGCCACTGAGCTTTTCCTCTGAATTGCAAACCGGAAGAAAATCGCGCCTTACCGGAAGATAATCGGCGCTTACCTGCAGATTTTCGGCTTCGCGACGCAGAAAACCCTGCCAGCGCCGGCGAGATCTGGACGGCGTGAACTCTGCCGGCGACAGGAGCTTCAGGTCAATGATTTGCTTGCTCAGTGATTGGAAATGCTGGTTGAAATTGGCTGAGGAAGTCTTAAATACATAATGGGCCCATGTGTGCTAATGGGCCTCAGCCCAATACTGTGATACTAAATAGTTATTTTTATTTTTTATTTTCTCTCTAGCTCAAAAATGCACCATAAAGTCGTTTTTTTATCTAAATTTTATCCCAAATGATAAAACCCTATTATTAATAATTTTAGCCAGCTTTTTTTAAAATTCTTTCAAATTTTTGAAATTTTTTAAATTCAAATTTGAATTAAACCGGTTTTCCTCACGGTTTTGATTTCCTTACCCCACCGATACGTGCGATTTTCCCGATTTTCTTGCGATTTTCTACGATTTTTGAAACCCTGATATATACCAACCGCGCGCGCGCCCGCCCCCGGAAGCAAGCAACGTCTTGTCAGACATCGCCACATACAAGACGCCACAAGACGCCAGCGGCGACTCTAGCTAGCTTGTTGATCGTCAGGCGAGTGAAAAACCGGCGCTACGAACGCGCTGCGCGTCCGTAACGAGACCGAGTTAGCGCAAAGCGAACGAATATTTTTTAAAAATAATCATTTTTATACGTAAGTTACAAAGATATACCTTAATTTTTTTTTACAAAAATAGCCTCCTGTCACGCCATGTGGCAGCGACCGGGATCAGTCCACCACGTGGCAGCGACACACGCGCCAATCACATCATCGTAGCGCGACCCGGATCAACGATTCCGGCACTAAAATGATACAAAGCAGGGCATCAGGAATTAGTTGTTGCGCAACTTTTCAAAGCAATCAGAGCACAGAGCTGCTGCCTTTAGGAATTAGTCACGGATATATCACTGCTGTGGCACGCGATTGGTGTTCTGTTTGGGATCAGTCGCGCCACGGTGACGTGATTGGCACGTGTGTCGCTGACTCGATGCCACGTGGCGCGACCGATCCTAGTCGCGCCACGTGGCGCGACAGATGGCTATTTTTGTACAAAAGAAAAAGAAAAAGAAAAAGAAAAATCAAGATATATTTTTATAATTTACGTATAAAAAATAATTATTTAAAAAAAATCCAAAGCGGACAGAGGCAAAAACGACTTGCGCGTCGTGTCGTGCCGGTTTGTTCGTGGGGCAAAAGGCTGGTGCGCGGCGGTCGGCCTCACGCGCTAGTTCGGAACGGCCGGCCTGCGCGCGGCTCGCGTCACACCACCCACCCACCTGGCACCAGCACGGCGCGGGTACCACCACCACCAACTCGGGGCGCCGCCCTGCGTCTGCAGCATGCGAGCCAATGCGACGTTGCCGGCGGGTGGGGTGAGTGAGCCGCCCCCACGCACTTTTTGCTTATTCTTTTTCGTTCCAAGTCCGTCTTAGTTTTGACCAACGGTTGCAGTGCGATCAATGCTGCCTAACATAATGTGTTAAATAGACAGCTGAGAGAGAGTTGCAGGCCAGGTTGATTTACATGCGTGATGAAATGTTTACGTGTGCGTCTTCTTTGTAATCGTAACAATAGGTAGGCAGGCAGAAAGACCGCTAGCGAGAATATGCAACGATATTTGAGCATTGCCTTTTAAGATAAACCATCTTCGAAATTTAAACTAGAAAATTGCACAACACTGTGGCGGGCAGGGGCGGAGCGAACCCTCTGGGCAGGGTGGGCACTTGCTCGGGCTTCAATGGCACCGATGGTGCGAGGCCGTGGCGTCGCCCACGTTCTTTGCCGCGGGCGTCCTGAGCTTTCGCTCGTGTGGGCTTGAAGCGGCGGAGCCCAAAGCAACGGGAGTCTGTCTGGGCTGACGACCCGGGAAGGCGGCAGGTGGGCTCACTCCCTGGTAGCTCCCGTGGCCTGCGGCCCGCCCGGATGGGCTGAGGTAGCGGGCGGCTACGTAAGAAGGCTTGACCTAACGCACGGCTGAACGGCCGAAATAAGGGTAGACTCCGGGCCTAATATTGGACTTTTTTTGTTGGGTTGCGCGAAGGCTGGACAAAGCCTAACAAGGCTTGAAAGTTGGCAGGCTTTCTGAAAGACGACGACATACGGTATGAGTTGCAAATGCTGCTCTCTACGAAGGCATCAGTCAAATACAGTATGAGCTGCAAACGCAAATTGGCAAGGAGCCGGGCTCGGAATGTGCGTGCATTCGGTCCTTGTTGTCCACCAGTTAGTGTAATTGTCAACTTTGTATACACATATCAACTTGTCTATGAAAAATCTTGCCCAGGCTATAATTTTTTCCTAGCTCCGCCTCTGGTGGCGGGTGCACTAGCTAGCATTGACATGCATGCATGTACTCCGTCTTCATGGTAGTGATCCAAGTGATCAATAATCCGGCCGTGACCCCTTCTTTTTCCAAGTCGTGTTACAGTAAAGGTGAAAGCTATTCCTCGCAAAGAAAATAAAAAGGTGAAAGCTATGAAGCGAAACAGACGTGAGGAATCATCCGTTCTGACGTTACATCGATCGTCACTTCAATCCCCTTCTTATCTTAACTCAAAGTTAATTTGTACCCAAGAAATTAAACCGAACCACGCGTGACACGAAACGGCAGGACGGATGGATCGAAGAACGGTGAATGATGATCTCTACATATTTTGTGCCATCGTTTTGAGGATCAATTGCATCCACGACGTTCTTAATCCCAAGCAAGTTGGGCTTTGTTAAGGGCATGTAAGAAGTCAACATGCATGCATCCAGAAAAGGAAAGGCTATCGATTTTGCAACCACCACTATTATTGTACGTCCACTCGCTGCTATGAGCTTATCGTGATGATCTTAGTTTATGTAATCCAGTTCTAATATTGACCTTTTTAAGCACCAAGTTACACCAATTTTACACGCACAAGCAATCATCGATCCGTACTGAGTGAGAACTGGCAACTGACCAGTTTGTAGCACACAGGCAGGCACGGCTTCCATGTGGCATATGGGCATGTACTTGTGAGTACGTACTGTACTGACCAATATCAGTTTGTTGTTTTGTGTAACGCCAATTGCCATGTGATCAATATAAGGTTTTGTACTCTGTATCAGTATATCCACTACCATCGTACAGAACTGAAGCTACCGACTCAAAGGGTGTGTTTTTGTTGTTGTTGTCAAGTATAATTAAGGTTCCATTAATGATTTATCATGTCAAAGTTCAGCTATATGTGTCCTAGCCTGCCTACAAGTTTCCATTGCCAATATATGCATACCGGGAATTTTTTTTTAAATAATATCTTTTTAAAGAAGATTTCGGACATTAATACGTGGATTTTAAAATTTGCAAGAATAATACATTGTCGTCAAACCGTTTGGAGAAAATAGGTTGATGCAGGTATTTAGTGTTTGAATCGGTTTGAATTGCTTCGTAAATACCCAGATCAACCTATTTTCGCCAAACGGTTTGGCGAAAATAGGCTGATATGGGTATTTAGTGTTTGAATTGCTTTCTAACCATGGATTAACGAATTTTCGCCGAACGATTTGGCGAAAATAGTATTTTCGCCAAATGGTGTGGCCAAATAGTTTGGCGACAATGTATTATTCTTGCAAATTTTAAAAATCACATATTAATGTCGGAAATCTTTTTTAAAATAATATTATTTTAAAAAAAAACTCTGCATACCGGCCAGTAGGATTGGAACAAGTGAGAGACGCACAGTACGGCGACTTCGAGTGAACCTCCGGCTCTGAGCCGCCCATGGATCAGGTACAGTAGTAAACCAGTGACCTACAGTTACAGTTTTCCTCTCTGTTTTCCACCGTGCATCACCGTCAACCAGTGACTTACCCACGCTAACTCAGACTGTCAGAGGGTCCGGATCCGTACCCTGTGATAATGCCTCACTTTTTACGTTGTCTGTTCATTTTGTTTTAAAAAAGAAGAAGATCTATTACCATGGAATGCGTTTGGGACGCCGTGAATTATCTTCTCTTCTTCAGGGTCGTCCGGTGAAAAGGAGAACCGATCGAAGTGTGCGTACACACCGAGTTTGACATTAGGAATGCGACATGCGAGCCTCACAAGAGGCAGCTCAATTCGCAGATGTTTAAGACTTTTTATCGTTGTTGTCAGATATCAAAATATGCATTGAGTTGGTACTAAAAGGTAAAGAAAATTTAAAGGGTAAAGATACCAAAGTTTAAAGGTAATTTGATGGCACATCATGGTACCAGCCCATAGTTCAACCCATAGTTTGATACTAAAAGTCTTAAACATCTGCGAATTGCTACTAAAAGAAAACTATGGTACCAACCCATGGTTCAAAATGTTGGTTGATCTCGGCTCTAATACAAAAATTTGTTGAAATTTCGGATTTCGTCCACCTGTAAGATGGGTCCAAAAGCGAAATTTCAAACCTTGGTACCAACAAGGATAGTAAAAACTAGTTTTTTTGTTACGCCACCTGAGCTTAAGCATCGAGATTTGTTTAGGTTTCAATTCGTCCATTTTGCCCCCTCGTTGCTTCACGAGTTGTTGGAAAAGTGAAATGGTAATGGGATCGATCGACAGACGTGAGGCAGATGCAAAAAATAAAAATAAAAATAAGTTCTTTTCTTCTTTTCTTGAGAGGGGCTTAAACACTAGACCCGAGCAGAAAGAATCCTTGCAAGTATCTGAATTTCTGAATAGGCTGATGACTTTTGGGCCTGTCCATGGGCCAGAAAATTAAAGGCCGAAACTTATACTGCGTCACGTGGCCCATTACGTGTTAATGGACTTGTATTATAGGGCTGTCTAAGGCCCAAGCTTCAAATTCTTTTAACTCGTCGTCCAGTGGAAACGCCCCCAAAAATAGGTCGCCCGCCGCCGCATTTGCTGGAGACCTACCATCTCCAACCGTGTCCCTTCTCCTCCCCCATTCCCTTCACGAAGGGATTTTCATGTTAGACAACCTCGCTATCGAATAGTCCGGGGTTGCCTAATAGATCTCAAGTGGAGAATAGACAGGGAGAAAAGAGAGACACAATATGAGGAGGAACAGGTCTGCTTTATTATTCTGTATGCTTGTGTACAATGGGGTGACCCCCTGCCTCCTATATATAGCGGTTCTGCTTAGAGATAAGGAAGAGTCCATATCGGATGAATCAGTTTCCTAACGAGGATCTGATAATCTTTCCTAACACTCCCTTGGACTCTTCAACTGCGAGATGCATATGCCTCATTAAAACTCCATAAAACCCGAGTGGGAAAAATAATTGGAGAAAGAGTACATAGCACACGCTATCGTGTTGCACTGATTGCCTCATCATTAACCTTATGTTATAAAACTTCAATAAAAAACTTTCTTATGGTATATAGTTCCATCCTCACTAACTTAAATGTTAATCTTCAAGATTTACGTTTGGTTCTCTAACTTCATGTTTGAGATTTATGTAGAGTATGTGAAAAATCTCCCCACGAAATATGCACTTCTCTAAGCCTCATCATCCCGATTCCTCTAATACATCTTTCAAAGGAAGATCTTAGGAGTGACTTAGTGAATAAATCTGCGAGATTTTCACACGACTTAGTATGCAAGTATCTTTATCTCGTTCATCTTATGCATTTCATTGAGCATAAAAGAACTTGGGGTTGATATGCTTTGTAAGGTTACTCTTCACATATCCCATTTGTACTTGTGCAACACAACAGTTCGCATTATCTTCATAGATAATAGTGGGTTTGTTCCATGTTCGAACCACATGACTTCTCGGATGTGGTGAACCATTCTTCAAGCCATGCACATTCACGAGAGGCTTTCATACAATGCAATGATTTACGAGTGGTTAGGTCGACGTCGAGACAAGAGTCCGCTTAGGCGACTTCCAAGAAATTGCCGTTCCATAAGGAAAACATACCCGGTTTGTGACTTGCGGTTATCTTGGTCAGATAGGTACTCGACGCGTAAACTAAATTCAATTCATTGTTTCTTACGTAAAACAAGCGAGGTCTTTGCTTCCTTGAAGGTAACGGAAGATGTCCTTCACCCCTTTCCAATGCCTTTTGGTGGGTTACGCTTTGTCTGCGCTAGCAAATTCACTACGAACGCAATGTCCGGCCTAGTGCTATTCGCAGAGTACATGAGCGCTCAATTGCACTCAAGTATGGGAATTCGCTCGGGACTTCCCTCCCTCTTCTTTAGGCACAGACGGGTCTGGAGTGCCTTGGAGTGACCTTCCGAGGCCATTGGGGTCTTTGCGGGTATGCCTTTTCAAAGCCAAATCTCTCCAACACTTCTGCAGTGTAGGATGCTTGTGTACCAAGATTACGCCTTGGATATGTTCAAGCAAGCCTAAGCGAGAACTTGGTTTTACCCAAGTCTTTCATTTCAAACTCAGATTTCAAGTATGTGCATGCTTCTTCAATTTCCTCATCAGTCCCAATGATGTTCAAGTCATCTACATAGCGGAGATTATACAAAAATCCATTCGTGGATCGTTGTATAAATACACATGGACAATCTTATTTGTTTGTGTAGCCTTTCTTGCGAGAGAAAGTCACTCAAGCGATTGTACCCACATTCTTCACATTTGTTTTAGCCCATCTGGTTGATTTCTCCAATTTCACCTTGTATAGGTTTCGCTTTGCTACTGTCTTGGTTCGGGATAGGGATACCTTAGGTATTTCTTTCATATAAATCTCGAATCAAGTTTCCATACAAATATGCCGTGACAACATCCATTAGCCATTTTCAACTTCAAGTTGATTGCCATTGAGATCAAGTATCTAAAGGTAATTAGCTTATGGGAGAATAGGTTTCTTCATAATCAACCCGGACGTTGAGTAAACCTTGAGCCGACAAGCCTTGCCTTGTACCTTACAACTTCATTGTTTTCGTTTCTCTTGCGAACAAAAACCCATTTGTGACCCTCACGGGGTTTATACGGGAGGCGGCATTTGACAGCCCAAACACCTCTCTTTTGTTCGAAGAGACTAACTCGCGGTGATTGCCTTCTTCCAATCTTCCCAATCGAGCCTTTTTCTTGCACTCGCGATGAGATGCGGGCTCGGATCATGATTAATGATCGTGGCAATCTTCTTTGCAAAGTATGCATCGACATTGTTGCATTGCTCTATTCATTGATTCTCCCGTTATTACAAAGTTTATGGCCATTTCATCATGGGGTGCTTCGTGCACTTCTACTTGCTCTTCATTGCTATTTCCCATTCCGAGGAGCAAGTTCCTTTAGTTTTCTCCGCCAATGTGTGCGCACACATTATTTTAGCGGCTTCTTCCAATGGAAGGTTCAGATCTGGAATTGCCTTTTCCTGAGCTTCTTTCCGGTGCAGGTCTCAATGGCTCCTTCTTGCTTTGGGGCACTTTTGTGATTGGTGTGGTAAGTCCTCTCGCCCGAGTTTTCCTCAGGACGTCTCTCGGGTACTTTGGGTTTGAGAAGCCGAATCTCACTGTTTCTTTTCTTTGAGGCCTCTACGAGCAGGATGAGGATACCTTCGCTTTCTTTGGTATTTCCACCCTCTACGGTGCATTTCTTGCTGGTACATGCGACTTAACCACGCTCTTCGAGATCACAAAAATGATCAGCAGTTCATTTGCTAAGTGCACCAAATCAATTATCTTGGACTTCTTGATTTGCTTCATTAGTGCGAGGGTCATGCGGGGATCCTGGAATGCCATACTATTTCGGCATTTTTCATCTAATGGTTGATTCTCTCCCTAATGGCGGGAAATGGTCCTCGTCAAAGATGCAATGGCGAATCGGTGTGTGCAAGTCTCGATCCAATCATGGGTTCCAAATACACGATTATGGATGCACTCATAACCAACGTATATCGGACTTGCGGAGAGGGCCCATTGCGGTCCATTTGTGGGGTGGTATAGGTACATATACCATACAACCAAATTTTCTAAGATGGGAAATCTTGGATAACCCCTTGCACTAATTGCATAGGTGAATGGATGTTGTAGGCGATGGTCTATAATTGATGAGTCTTCTTGCGTGCGAGGCTGCGTGTCCCCAACAAGTGTTGGGCAAGTTACAACTCTGCAAGAGCGATCGGCAATGAACTTAATCCTTTTATTAGTGCTTCGGCTAGCCCATTTTGGCGTATGGGCGTGCGATGCAGAGTGCTCACGATTATTCCGTTGCTTGTGCAATAATCATCAAATGCCTTGAAGTGAATTCAGAGGCATTGTCCATTGAATGGACTTCACGCGATGATCGGAAAAGCATTCTTACGATGATCTGCGAGATCGATATGAATGCATGATTCCTTGTTGACAAAGAACATGTATGCATTACCATTTCGAGGAAGCATCAATGAGCACCATAAAGTATCAAACGGCTGACGAAAGGCTGAATCGGACCGCATAAATATCCCCACGAATCGCGTTCGGGAATGGATTTCATGTTGCACTTTCATATGAGGGTCTAGTTATTAATTTCCGTGGCACATGCATGGCACACAAAATCTTATTGATTCGGGAAATTCTTAACATTAATGCCATGACCTTGTGAGTTGTTAACTATATTTCTCATCAATCTAAGACCAGATGACCCTAATCTACAATGCCATAAAGCAAATAATTCGTAGCTTCTAAGGCAGGTCTTCAAAGAAGTATACCTTGCGTGTGCATTGATTTTCGTGTAGTACAACCCAGATTCATATGAGGGACATTTTTCTAGTACCATCTTTCCATATTCCAGCGTGCTTCACAATGCACAAGTGTTCTTTGCCATTTTTCTTCATTGGTTTCTCGTGAAACCCATTGGCGTGAGATATCTTTGAAACTTAAGAGAGAGTTTGATTCAGGGGTACAAGAGGCTTCTTCAATTACCAAAGTTGTACCCATTGGCAATATAATTGTGGCTCTTCACGAGGCCTATTATATGCAGTGCTCGCTTCTGAGAAGTCTTAAGTAATCCTTCAGCGTTCTTCGTGATTTGCGGAAGTATTTAGATCTCTTAAGATGGTATTTGTTGTGCCACTATCAACAATGCATATTTCCTCCATTGGGCGCTACGATTTCTAGATGAAAAGAAAAATAATTCTAATCATCCTGGCTAAGTAATTCAAAAATTGCTTGTAAATAAAGAATCTTGGAATAAAGAGTAAATTGCAATTCTATTCATGAGAAAGTATGCTCTTCGAGAAACTTACTATTCATTATGCAATCGATGTCTATGTGAGATAATTCGACAATTCATATCAGTTCTTCAAAACTCACGTTAGATAATGCCACACCTTTGCACATTCATAAGGTTATTCCATTAGATTACTACGTGCAATCTAATAGGAAATGGTACGCTAGATTCAATAAAATGCATAATTGAATTCTCATGAGTTTCCGGAAGAAATTAAAAGAAAGCAATAATATCAAGATTCATATATTCAAAGATGAATGCAAAATTCATAAGTACAAGATTCATAAGTGCGAATGCAAAATTCATAAGTGCGAGATTCATATATACAAAGATAAATGCAAAATTCATATATACACTGATTCATAAATATTCGTAAATACAACTACGTGCATGTAGGTGATGAAACCGTGCAAACGATCAGATTCATATGCACGATCGGCTTCGATGCGATCGATTTTAACGCGGCTTCATGCGTGCGATCAGTTCCATGCGCGTCGGCCTTTCTGGCGCTGACGGTGAACCGGCGGCGATGCTTGAATTTCATAATAAATTATATTAAAGCAATAAATACAATGCATGGAGCAGAACAATAATTGCACAATTCATAAATTGAATAAACAATAATTGCACAATTCATAAATTCATAAATGCGAAATAAATTCTCAGAAATTTCCGAATTTTTTCTTAATTTGGCAATTTTACATTAATCATCTGATAATTTTCCAAAGATCACTTGATGACGAGAAATAAATTGCAGCAAAAGAATTAAACATGGCATAAGTCTAATTACAACTTATATAATTCTTGTTGGTAGAACGCAAAACAGTAATGAATATCTCTGTCAATTTGACTCTTGGCCAGTCAACTGCCCTAGGGCTCACATGAGGAGGGAGCACTTCCCGCTTCAGGGTGCCAATTAAAGAACCAAGCCTCATGTGTGTTTTCTAGACACGATTGTCTCATATCTGTTTATTCATTACCAAAATCAAATCCCAACCACTCATGTTCTCATAAGCTGTATGTAGAAATTAGAATTTTCTAACACTTTTCATAATTTCTCGCTAATTTCAAGCAATTTTGAATTACTTTACAACAGGAAATTGAATTTCAGCAAAAATCAACATGACATAATTCATAAATTCATAAATTCGGAAAATAAATTCTCAGGAATTTCCGATATTCTAAACAGAGCAATTATTGCAAAAATACATGCAAAAATTCATAAATTATTCATAAATGCTGCAAGATAATGCTAGAAAATTAAAACCAGATCCAAGATTTTCCTGGAATTTTCCAGCTATTTTTCATAATTTTCTGGCAATTTTCAGTGTTTTCTTAATCAATTTTCTGAATTTCTATTCCTTTTCAGAAAAGAAAATAAAATACCTGGGGCAAAAAGGGTATTTCGCCCTCTCCCGTGCGTCATGGCCAAATTCAATTTGGCTTCCAATCAGTTCACATCCAATTGGTTCCTTGCAATTGGTCAAAGCACTTTTTCCAAGTTCTGGACTTCCTGTCCCAAGTGTCTTTGGCGCAAGTGCATCCACGTAGCTTGCGTGCAAGGATCCTCAGATCGCTGCGTGTGCCTCGTTCATGCGATGGTCTTGCGGGTCGTTCGCCTCTTTGTGGCCGTAGGTGGAGGCGTGAGCTGGCGGAACCTTGAGCTCGCCCGATGGTCTTGCGGCCCTGCGGCGGCGCCACGGCAAAGATGGGCCCGGGCGGTAGCGAAGGCCCGTAGCGGGACGTTAAGCATGGCACCGCGTGGCAGCTCGGCTGGCCAGAAGACCTGTGTGACCTCGGGACCTCGGCTGCCGTGGCCGACAGGGCGTGGCGGTTGGCAGCTGGCAGTGGCCGAGGCGCGCAGCCGTGGAAGCTGGCGAAGGCCGACTGGAAGCGGCAGCTACGCAACCAGCGGCCGACGGCCGACAGCGCAGCGTCGCGCCAGGTGCTCAGAAGTAGCGGCTATGGCCGGCGGCCGTGTCGGCAACGAGCATCTGAGTGGCGAGGGCCAGGCTGGTTCTTACAGCGTGCGGCCGCCGACGCCGCTCGGGTTTCTGCTTGGGGTTTCGCTACGCAAATACGATCGCGATTCGGCGGTGGTGCGGAATACTGCGGCCCATGTAGGTCTGCTCCGGCGATAGCGCGTGGCGAGCCAATGGCGCCATAGCGGCGGGTCCAAGATGCGAACCGTCGGCGAGGCGTCGCTTCGGCCGGGTTCAACGTGATGGCGGCGAATCGCGAGTTGGCGGCGTTAGCTTAATGGCTCGGCGCCGCTACCAGTGCGCTTTCTGACTTTACTTCCGCGATGTACATTACTTGATTCATAGAACATGGCTTCATGCCACTAATTGTTGCTTCTTGCAAAATACTAGTCATGGCATTTGCGAGTGCAAATCGCCTTATTCTATAGCTTTGTGCTAATCGACTTCATGCCATGATCTGTAGATTAGATGCATACTCGCGACCGTGCTACGATTAGATGCATGCTAGAAATAAAAACAAGCGATTAGATGCAATCACTTGATTCTTCTGGAATTCTCACCTTTCAATCTAATCTCGGGTAGAGCTTCGTCGATAACGTGTTAGACAACCTCGCTATCGAATAGTCCGGGTTGCCTAATAGATCTCAAGTGGAGAATAGGCAGGAGAAAAGAGACACAATATGAGGAGGAGCAGTGCGCTTTATTATGTATGCTTGTGTACAATGGGTGACCTCCACCTTCCTATATATAGCGTTACGCAGAGATAAGGAAGAGTCCATATCGGATACGAATCCGTTTCCTAACAGGATACGAATCCGTTTCCTAACATTTCATTCCCTTCAGCGCTCCAACGGATTCCCTTCAGCATTCCCTTCGTGATCGGACTCTCTCTCCCATTCCCTCTAGGAAGGGATTCTCTCTCCTTTCCCTATACAATTCCCGGGAAAGGAGAGAGAATCCCTTCCTAGAGGGAATGGGAGAGAGAATCCCATCACGAAGGGAATGCTGAAGGGAATCCGTTGGAGCGCTGAAGGGAATGGGAATCCCTTTGCGAAGGGAAAGGGAGAAGGGAAGGGACACGGTTGGAGATGGTCGCTCCCTTCCGCGTAAGCGCCATTCCCAATCTCTCTCTTCTCCCCTAACCTCTCGTCTCGCGTTTGATCAGGGGCGCCCGTGGCAGCCTGGGCTTCATCCCGAAGTTTAAAAGGGGCTGTTTAGTTGCCTTCTCTCGCGATTCTGATCTATTCAACTCAGCCAGACTGATGGGATACGGGATGCACAGATGCAGAGACGGTGTTTGGTTGATTATTTAGTAAGTACGTATTTTGAAATTTAAATATTTTAAATTTTATATAGCAAGTGTGATCTAGTTTTGTTCAAAAAAAATATCAGAAACCTATTTTTGAAATCGGTTCAGTGATTGGAGATGTTAACCAAAAGATAAAAACAAAAAAGTAAAAAAAAGAAACTTACATACACACGTGGCACCTCATGCATGGCTTGATATTGTGGTTGACAGTGGTCCCTTACACAGAACACAAGGCTGCCATGCGCTGCATCCAGAATACGCTCATTTTCTACGTATGTCCAGAGCCAGGCTGCATGGAGAATCTTGCATCCAGAGAACCAGTCTCAAAACTAGAAGCAGACAACCAAACACAAGAAAAAAAAACAAGATTCTGCATCTGTGGATGCAAATCTCTGTGCATGCAAACAACCAAACACCCCCGAAAAATACAAAATGTATAGCCCATGTATTTTTAATCCAGTCCGAGTCATAAAATCTCCTCTTATCCTATGGTATTTGGGCCCAAAACAGATAATAACCTAAATCAACAAAGTTTAGCCCAGGGCGTGAAAGTTTTCTGAATCCCGCCACTACGCTTGATCCATCCGTTGTTGGTTTGTTTTGCTCCGTCCACGGTAACGGACCGCCTTTTTAGGTGGCGCGTTTAAATGCCACGACAGCTACCCAGAAAGATTAGCTGCCGAGAACTAAACATATATTATCAGACAGAAGGGCAAATCAACTGTTTTTACATAACTTAGGGCCTACCAACCAGAGTTTTACAAAAGGAGGCGTAGCGAGTCCCTAATATCTTACATTACAAAAGAACTACACAGTCATAACTTGAGCACAAGCCAAGACCTTAAAACCAGTCAGAATCGCCATCTACGGCTTCCTGGAAATCCTCTGCATCTTGAAGCTCTGGGGAGTTGTGTTTATGCAAGAGTGAGTACACAACCATACTCAAATAAAATGGTATTCGAATATGCCATACTTCCGATTAATGAAGCTAAGCTCGCTTTCCGCGAGGTCCACACGGTGACTCCCGCTGTGCCAAGATACCTCCGGTGGTCCGAATCCCCAATCACTTTCGATCGGACCGACCACCCCGACCATGTTCTGCAGCCGGGAAGATATCCGCTGGTTGTCGACCCCATTGTGGGGCCAAAGCGCCTAACTAAGGTGCTCATGGACGACGCCAGCGGTCTCAACATCCTGTATGTTGAGACGCTCGACGCCATGAGGGTCCCTCGCTCGAGTCTCCGAGCGAGCAAGGCGCCCTTCCATGGCGTCGTCCTTGGCCAACAGGCCCATCCGGTCGGGCAGGTCGACCTGCCCGTCACCTTCGGGGGTCCGGACAACTTCCGCACCGAGACCCTCACCTTCGAGGTTGTGAACTTTCCCGGCTCCTACCATGCCATCTTGGGGAGGTCGTGTTACGCCAAGTTCATGGCGGTCCCCAACTACACCTACCTCAAGCTAAAGATGCCGGGACCGCGGGGAGTAATCACTGTGGCCTCATCTTTTCAGCTTGCCTACAACTGCGAACAAAACAGTTGCGAGCTGGCGTCGACGGTCATAGCATCCGCCGAGCTCGTTAACCTCCGGAGGGAAATCTCTGAGTCCGCCCCCGACTCCGGCAAGTCGGGGCTAGGTTCCTTCAAATCCGCCGAGGACACAAAGGAGGTCGCGGTCGATCCCGAGGATCCGGCCAAGACCGTGCGGGTCGGAACCACGCTCCCCGCCAAGTAGAAAAAGCGCGCTCGTCGACTTCCTTCGTGCCAATCGAGACATCCTCGCATGGATGCCCTCCGACATGCCAGGAATCCTAAGGGAAGTCGCCGAGCACTCCTTGAACATCCGACCAGGCTTGAGGCCGGTCGCACAACGCCTGTGCCACTTCGACAAAGAGAAGCGCAGGGTTATAGGGCAAGAGATTGCCAAACTTATGGCCGCAGGGTTTGTAAAAGAGGTACGCCACCCCGAGTGGCTGGCCAACCCTGTCCTCGTAAAAAGAAAACCGAGCAATGGAGAATGTGCGTTGACTACACGAGCCTGAACAAGGCATGTCCCAAGGGCCCATTCCCATTGCCTCGCATCGACCAAGTCGTCGACTCCACCACAGGGTGCGAATCTCTGTCCTTTCTGGATGCCTACTCGGGCTACCACCAAATAGCGATAAAAGAATCTGACCAGCTCGCGACTTCTTTCATTATTCCGTTCGACTCGTTCTGTTACGTAACAATGCCATTTGGTCTAAAAAATACGGGTGCTACATACCAGCGATGTATGCAAACGTGCTTTAATGATCAAATAGGCCGCAACGTCGAGGCGTACGTCGACGACATCATCGTCAAGACTAAGAAGGCCGACGACCTCGTCACCGACCTAGAGGAAATTTTTACGAACCTCCGACGGTTTCGTATAAAGCTTAACCCCAAGAAATGCGTTTTCGGGGTCCCTAAAGGAAAGCTACTCGGCTTTATTGTCTCCGAACGTGGCATCGAAGCCAATCGGGAGAAGATCTCCGCGATCATGGAGATGGGCCCAGTCAGCAACCTGAAAGGAGTCCAAAGGCTGACAGGATGCCTTGCAGCCCTGAGCCGTTTCGTGTCTCGCCTCGGCGAGCGCGAAATGCCGCTCTACAAGCTGCTCAAGAAGTCCGATCAGTTCAGCTGGACGCAGGAGGCACATGATGCCCTCAGTCGACTGAAAGCGTTCCTGACCTCACCCCCAATACTGGTCGCCCCGACACCAGGGGAACCGCTGCTCCTCTACATCACCGCCACGACCCAGGTCGTCAGCACGGCACTTGTCGTGGAGTGAGCAGAAGACGGCCATGTGCTTAAGGTACAACGGCCAGTTTACTTCATCAGTGAAGTACTCTCTGAGTCCAAGACTCGGTACCCGCAGGTGCAGAAATTGCTCTATGCGGTGCTCATCATGAAGAGGAAGTTAGTCCATTACTTCGACCGACACCCCATCTCCGTGGTAACCTTCTCGCCGCTCGGCGAAATCATCCACAACCGCGACGCCTCAGGAAGAATAGCCAAGTGGGCACTCGAACTCAATGGCCACGACATATCATACGTCCCCCGAATGGTGATCAAGTCGTAGCTCTTGGCCGGTTTCGTTGCTGAGTGGATCGAAACTCAGGAGCCACCGGCGCTCGAAGACCCTGAGTACTGGATGATGTACTTCGATGGGTCCTACACCAAGAACAGAGCGGGTGCTGGAGTCATCATTGTTTCCCCGCTCGGGAGCAAGCTTCAGTACGCCATCCGACTACTCTTCGATGCAACCAACAACATCGCCGAGTACGAAGCCCTCGTCAACGGTCTCCTGATCGCTGCCGACCTCGGCACGTGCCGACTCTACGTACACAGTGACTCCAAGCTTGTCGTCGACCAAGTCATGATGACCACGGAGCCTCGTGACGCCCGCATGGCAGCCTACTGTCGTGAGGTGCGCAAACTCGAGGAAAGGTTCAAGGGTTTCGAGCTTCACCATAGCTACAGACGCTACAACGGTGAGACCGATCACCTAGCTAATCTTGCCTCCACCAAAGGACCGATCCCACTTGGGATCTTCGTTTGCGACCTTCACAAACCTTCCATCCGGCTGGACTCGATGACCGAGCAGGCGACCGACCCGCCGGACGCAACCGTTCCGACCGTCGAGTGGTCGAACGCGGAACCGTCCGGGACGGACCGCGACGTGCTGGTAGCCGACTCCGACTGGAGGAAGCCATTCATCGACCGGTTGACTAACGGATCGCTCCCCGCCAACCCGACCGAGGCCCGGCGCCTCGCTTGACGGGCGAAATCCTTCGTCCTGGTTGAAGAAGACCTCTACAAGAGGAGCCCCTCTGGAGTCCTCCAGAAATTCATTCTGGCCAACCAGGGGAGGCAACTGCTGTTTGATATCCATGGCGGTGTCTGCGGCCATCACGCCGTACCACGGTCCCTCATAGGAAAAGCCTTCCGACAAGGCTTCTACTGGCCGACCGCCGCGGCCGACGCCGAGCAGATCGTTCGCACCTGCGAAGGATGCCAATTTTTTGCCCGACAGGCGCATCTTCCGGCACAAAGCCTTGCAGACAACCCCCATCACGTGGCCATTCGCGGTCTGGGGACTCGATCTGGTCGGACCCTTCAAAAAGGCACCCGGGGGTAGAATCTGTAGTAGATGTCGATGAAGATCAGCAGGCGATGTAGTCGAAGCAGACCACTGGTGAAGAAAACAGCGAGCAGAGGATGCTTTTCGAAAATGTGATTCGCCCTCTCCCAGTGCAGGATCTCAAGGACGGACGTTTCAGAAACCTATTCTCCCAACAATCGGTGCACGCTGGCGAAGGGGTGGGGAAGAAAGAGGCAACGCAGTACTGAAGGAAGGCAAAAAAAAAAGCTCGAGAGAGATCTGATATCTGTTCTGTGTATAACACACACAGAGAGAGAGAGAGAAACGCGAAGCACGATACAATAGTGGTGGGACTAGAAATTTGTTGTTAGGGGTGCACACTTCTCGCATATAACTCTATAGCCTTTTACAATTATTTTATAACATCATAAATCCAACACATATAATTAAAATTTTCTAAAAGCACAATATAAATAGTTATAAGGTCTTAAAAATCATAAATAACCAAAATGGAAATAAATTCAATCAATAAATTTGGTCCATCGAAGAGATGATATTATACCACCCCAGCACCCCTCCTAGTACCGCCCATGGATACGAGTCGATTACGAATTCGTACGCGCATTTAATTCCGCGTAGAATCCGAGCGAACTGCGCATGCACAAGTCATCGAACCCGATTTCACTGCACTATTCACACGCATGTCGCATACGCATGCCGCCTAGCGTGGCGAGCAAGCACGTGCATGTGTTCTCTTCTTCTCCCTCTTCTGATACTCTAGCATGGTGAAGGGAACATTCCCTTATAAGTTGGTCTCTATCCATCTTCACTAGCAATATGGTACTATTCTATTTCATCTCTCTTTCACCTAATAGGCCTTTAGGATTTTCAGGAATTATTTGTGAATTAATGGGCATAGCCCAAATAATTCCAACACATTTAGTACCTCTTAGTCTTATCTCCATGTAAATTTTGGTACCTCTTAGCGATGGTAAAAAGTTGAGCAAATTTCACAAAACTATTTTTTTTAAAAAAAAACTATCAGAAAACTACATATTTTAGTTTCTATTTTACAAAACTATAGATTTTAAAAGAAATCATATAGCAAAATTACAAGTTTTAGAATTGACCATTTCTTATAACGGGTGTGACAGTATGAGCTCGCATGGTAGCCTCACAAGTAGTTAGACACATTACAAAAATAGTTAATTCTAAAATATGTAGTTTTATGGTAAATTTTTTTTCTAAAATCTGTAGTTTTATAAAATAAAAATTAAAATATGTAGTTTTCTGATAGTTTATAAAAAAAACCGTCGTTCCGTGAAATTTACTCTAAAAAGTCTCATTGACGTCTTGTCAATTACGGCGCTGAGTGGTTTAATGGGCTCTTTGCGATACCAAGGAGTTATGGATCTTATATATATTTTGAAGATTTTTGTACTACCTTCTATTTGTATGGTAAAGCACATTGAACCTGATGTATTTGGACGTATTTTGAATAGTCTTTCTGGAGGCAATACCGGCTAAGAAAAGTAGATGCGACACGAGGAGGTCCTGAGCTAGGTTAAGTTCGCTCGAGCAAGCCAGTAAGCAAGGAAAAAAAAAACCTTTTTAAAGAAATTTGCGTGTTATTAACATATATAGGTCCTGTTTGTTTCGGCTTAGGCTTTTTGGCTTTTGACTTAAAGCTAGTTTTTTTTATTTAATGAGCTTTTAAGCTATCTGTTTTAAGTCAAGAGATGTTGTTTGGTATCCTAGCTTATTAATGGATTAAATGGTATAATTTATAGATGAAAAGTCTAAAATACCCTAAATGAGATGGCGGATGAATTCTCAATTTATATATGATGGCATTTGGTGGGTAATTTTGGAGACTTTTAGTGGCAAAGGGTTATTTCATTCAAAAAAGCCCAAAAAGCTTCTCTTGTTTGGTTTTTGATTTACATGGGCTTTTGGCTTTTTTAAAGCCCGTCTTAAAAGCCAGTCGTTTGTTCGGCTTAAGCTTTTTGACTTTTAAACCGATGAAAAAGTCGAAACAAACAGGACCATAGAAGCAAACAGCGTTGCGAAAACAAGAAGAACCTCAAACAACAAACCAAAAGAAAAGCAACTATGGACCGGAGGGGAGCTCCCTGCAACGCGGACGCAGCCGCCTACCTAGAACCCTAAACGCTACTTCTCACAGAAAGCAAAGGCAACCCCGTCGACGCTCCTTCGGCCCTCACCGAGGACTGAGATGCCTCCAAAGACTCTCGCATCCCTCTCCTTCCACAGTTTCCAGAATTATCCATAGATTACATCCGGGAGGTTTCCAAGCCTCCCAGAGCATCCACCTGTCACTCCACCAATTTTCCAAAAAAACCTCTCCGTTCATCCAAATCGCGGATAGGTCTCTGAGCGATTTTTTGTGAGACGAAATAATCAAGATTACTAACGAACCCCAGCCTTTCCGCTTCTCCTTAGCAACTCGTTTCCTAGAAACCAGCCACCACTCGAGCAAGGAAAAACTGATCCAGTTTAGCACTGATATCTGAAGTCTAGTCTTCAGCAATTTTGTTCTAGTTCTGATCTACGGTGTATCGGTGCGCTGTGATTCAGTTCTTCTTCTTTCATCTTTTGGAGATTGTGATTCAGTTCTTGTGAGGTCGCCATTGTTAGCTTTTGCCACTCTCAAAAGCAACTGGGTGTAATATTATTTCCGAGTTGTGCGATGTCACACTTCCACTGTGCTCTTGGTCATCTCTCCCAAATTGAAGTGCAGAGTGCAATGTTTTTAATCGAAATCAGTGGTATTATTCTGGGAATTAAGTCTGAATTTTCGAGTTATATTTCCAATTTCGTTTTCTTTTAGGAAAAAAAAGCTCGTGCGGCTCCACACTATCAGTCTACCACTACGCCAAAATTTACTCATCAGTCATCACCATGCTAGCACGAAGAACAAGCATAGGAGACTTGCAAAGTTTATTTTTGGGAATAGTAGTATGGAGTCCTGGAATCAGACACGGAGTCCTGGAGAAAACCTAGTCAATGCCTGTAACGCCCGGGAATTTAGAGTATCGAAGTTGAGCAAATCAAGGCGCTACGCTTCTACTTGTCGTTGCGACGCATGCATCAGACTGGACTGGACCATGTGAAACAGGCAGGTCTCCAGGCCTCCTATCTTCTTTTCCATCCGTCGAAATCAGGAGAGTAGGGGACTTGCAAAGTTTATTTTTGGAAATAGTAGTATGAATGAATCAAGAGAAACGAACCAGACACGGTCCTGGAGAAAACCTAGTCAATGCCTGTAACGCCCCGGAATTAAAAAAAAAACTTCTTTTTCTTCCTCCCGCTCCCTCTCTCCTTTCCCGTGTCGGCAGCGCCGCCGCCGTCGTGCCCGTGCCTCCCTGCCCTTTCCACGCACCGCCACCCCCTGCCTTATCCTCCCCGTCCGCCGTCCTAATCCACCCCCCCCCCGCAACCACCGTCGCCCGCAACGGCCACTGCAATTTTCGTGGCGGTTCCGCCGGCCGACGCCCCCCTGCGCCCCTCTTTCCCCCGCACTCTCTCCCTCCCTCTCCGCTCTCCTCTCTCTCCCGGCCGCTCCACCGCCTTCCTCTTCTTCTCCGGCGTCGCCGCCCAACTCGCCGCTCCGCCACCGACTTTCTTCGCCGCTTTCGGCTTTCCCTTAGCCTCGCCGTCCCCATTGCTGAGCTCGCCTCTGTGCGCCGCCGCCCTTCTTCTCCACCGCTCCGACCGTCAGCCACCGCCCCACGTTGCCCTGGCTCGCCCTGGCCGCGCCCATGCGCACATGCACCGAGTGCACAGGCCGCGTGGCTCTGGTCCACGCTTGGCTGGTCCCACCTGTCAGTCTGACGGGGATTTTCAGTTTGAAAATATTTCGCGAAAAATTAATTATGACGCAAACGTAGACGTCATAATTCAGCTTTTCTGTTAAAAAATAAATCCGAAAATTAGCCGCTGACATCAGCATGCGCATTAATTCGGATTTTCTTTTAGAAAAATAATTTCAAAAATTCAGAATACACAGAGGATTTCGGAGGTGTTTTTTCAGGGTCTGACAACAGTGGTATTAGAACCATATCGACTGTAGGTCATAGTCATAGTTTGGTTCAAACCTTAGGACTATATTTTGAAAAGACAAATATTTTCAAAAACTTTCCCTCCTTACTCTCTTTTCACACATCCCCTTCTATTTATAAAATTTATTTTCAAGTTGTGTCTTTCTCAAAAATTGTAGATGATCGAGATACCGACTGTTGTTTCGTACGTATTGTACATAGAGAGCTAGACCAGGATCTTGTGGGAGATGACGGGGTTTTTTGGATTCACACAGAGGCTCGTCTATCACGGCGTTCGGACACTGGTGTTTGCACAGGAGCAGTGGAGGGTCAAGGTCCACATCTACACTCAGGATCAAGGCAGGACCATCTCACACATTTATGATACCCCGATGCTGCGAGACACCTTGGGCATCCAGGATGTAACTCGTGAGGCGGTACGAACGATGGAGAGACTTTATGAGGTGCAGCTGAGGACCTATGAGTTTCGCTACTACCCCATCAAATTTCGGCGTAGCTCTTATAGTACCTTCCGCTTCGCCACGACGAGCAGCTCCACAATTCTGCGTCAACAGTTGGCACTTACAGAGGCTATGGAGATGAGCCACCAGGGCACACTTAACAAGCTACTAACGACCCAGCAGAGGCTCCGTGAGGTACAGGAGGAGCTGGTTGTATACAAGGCCGGTAGTGAGGGCTCTTCCGTTCACGGAGAGACTTCAGTATACTCAGAGCCTATCCCCGTTTTGAAGAAGAGAAGGACCGGTGACAAGAAGACTTACTTGAGTCAGTTTCGTGGACCCCTGTAGGATTAGTTTTTTTTTAGATATTTTAGACGATGATTCTTTTGATATGTGAGCTGTCGTTACTCCTTGTAAACTGCCACCATCTTTTGCATGAGGATTAATAAAGATTTGTTTCATTCGTTTGTTTATATTTGAGTCTTGGCTCAGTTATTCTATTATAGCTACACCTCACCTTTTCTATAGACTTTAAGGATGTATTTAATAAACTTTATTTCTAAAATTTCTACACTCATCCTATGCTATCTTATTCTTATCTCAATTCATTACCTAAAAGAATTTAACTAATATTTCTTTCTTTTCAAAATTTTAGATGCCTAGTGTCAACTTTATCGCAAGCCATGGATGGGCGCTTGTTCTTCAGTACCAGCTACGTTACCTACGGATCAGACGACGACCAACCTACTATCTAAGAGAAGAACGATACGAAGAAGAAACATCGGCTATTACGCCAACTTACTCGTCACCGTGCCAGCACGAAGAACAAGCGTAGGAGAGTAGGAAACTTGCAAAGTTTATTTTTGGGAATAGTAGTACGAATGGATCAAAAGAAACGAACTAGACACGAAGTCCTGGAGAAAACCTAGTCAATACCTTGTAACGCCCGGGAATTAAAAAAAAGGTTAACAAGTGGCTAGAAAAATGAAGATTTCTGACTATCGAAGTTGAGCAAATTAAGGCGCTACGCGTCTACTTGTCGTTGCGACACATGTATCGGACTGGACTGGACTGCACCATGTGAAACAGGCAGGTCTCCAGTCCTCTATCTGATTTTCCATCCGTCCAAATCAGGAGGAGAGTAGGAGACTTGCAAAGTTTATTTTTGGGGATAGTAATATGAATGAATCAAAAGAAACGAACCAGACACGGAGTCCTGGAGAAAACCTAGTCAATGCCACCGCTAGAAAAGGGTGTGAAGTTATTTTACTTGATATTAAAGCCTTTGAATAAAGTTTGCATCTTGTGCGTCTGGAATATGATTTCTGCGCGTTTGCATCTTGTGCGTATGGAATATGATTTCTGTGCGTTGTTTTCCTGCTAAATAACACTTGAGTATTTTATTTATTTATGAGTGCTCGATTTTTTATATCTATTAGATATTGGTGTTTTTTTAATGAGTACTTGAATTTTTTTGTGAATTAGATATTACTTTGCACGTTGTTCTTTATCATTTTGAATTTATCAGTATTTGACTTTGTGATCCACATTTTTGTTGTGTTCCTCTTTTTTTATAAATTGTCATATTCTTTTTTATATAATTTAAACTAGTATATAATTGATGTAAAAATGCTCATACAGAAAAAAACAATGTTCTATTTTTTACAAATTGGCACATAATTTTTACATAATTTAATTAGTGTAAAACTAGTGTATAATTGGTATAAAAAGGTCACATAGAAAAGAATAATGTTCATCATCTAATACATAAAAAGAATTGAGTACTCATTGGTAAAATAGTACTCAAATGAGATGAGATGAGCTAAATTGATTTTAACCATTGGATCTATATCTGAAGGCTCAAAATTTAAGTGTTGTTTAGCAAGAAAACACTTAGATTATCTCAAGACACCCCTTTTTTCCTTTCTTATTTTTCTTGAAAAATTTGAGAATTTTTACTGCACCTTCTACCGAAAAGAGCTGTAGTATGGATTAAGTAAGGCTATTGATTTCTTATGGCTATATAGACTGTTTGTTTGGACTCTAAAATCGTTTGGGTATTATACTTTTTTGCTAAACCTAAACTAAACCAACACTAGTCCAAATTTCCTATGCCGCCACCAATGCCGAATATATTTGCTTCTATCTCACAAGCTAAGAGTGTATTCGGTGGTTTTCACACTTACGGTGCAAATGGTCGTAAAAAATTTGTAAAATATTTATTTAGGTAGACCTGATATAAGCAAGCATTGCAAAAACTCAACTGAAAGCATGACTTACATTAGGAGAAACAAAAAGGACAAATTTCCCTTTTTATTTTTTTGGTTTTCTATTCAGTAGAATTTGTTTTTTTATTTCTCCAAGTGTAGATCGAATTTAGACTTGAAATCTAAGGAATTGGAGTCCATTGTTCAAGGAGGGAATGCTAACAAGTATGAAGAAGTTCTGCACTTGGTTGGATGCCAAAATTCGGGCGCCGTTGCTGCTGGAGTTCGTGATCAGGTGAACATGATGAAAAATGGTGCAGATGAAAGTATAGAGGATGATGCTATACCGGATGGATTGAAATCGTTTGTAGCTTATTTTGGTAATTGGGTTGATGGCAAGATGTAATTTTGTTATCCTCTTATGTTTGAGTTGGTTGGAACTTGGTGTGTTGAAAAGTACTGATTAGGAGAGTTACACAAAAAAACTTGTTATATGGACTGTAATCATATTTGCCGGTTCCAGTAATGGAACTGGGACATCAAGTCTTTGATGTCCTTTTTGATCTAAAAAAATATATTTGAAATTTTGTAGTACGCTAGATCCATTTTGTTTCACCGCTACCAATTTGATTGTTTAGACTTTTATGACTATTTGCATTGTATGTTAAGGAGGGTAGTAGGAAGCACAGTAAGGATGGGAAGCACTGAAAATTAACTAGGAGGGGTACCTCCTATGGCCAAGGAATTTGTAATTAAGGCCCTGTTTGGCACAGCTCCCACTCTTGGATTCTAGTAAGAGTTGGTGGAGCTGCACCAAACACCATAACTCCACAAATTTTCAGAGTGGGAGTGGGGAGGATCTGGAGTGGTCTGTAGTACAAATTTCTGGAGTGGGGGTCCCCCACTCTCATCTGCAGCGGATCACTAAAAAATGAAACCGCCCTTAGAGTTTAGGCGTATTTACCCGTAATTGCCACCGATATACCCCAGCCGATCCCGAACTGATCAGCCACCTCCCCCCAGCCTTGCGCCTTCTCGGTCCGTCTCCTCCCCCCAGCCTTGCACCGCTCCTCGCCCCAACCATAGGCGTTGGTGGCTCCGCCTCCTCCCCCTGGCCCTGCTTCGCTCCGGCCCCCACCCGGCGGCTCCGCATCCTCCCCCCGGTGCTGCTCCGCACCCCCAACCCTAGGCGCCGGTGGCTCCGCCTCCTCCCCGCGGCCCTGCTTTGCTCGTCCCCCCAACCCTAGGCAGCGGCGACGACGCATCCTCCCCCGGCGCTGCTCCGCTCCCCCCCCCCAACCGTAGGCGGCGGGGGCTCCACCTCCTCCCCTCGGCCCTGCTCCGCCAGCTCACCGACGTCGCCTCCCCCCCCCAACACTAGGCGGCGGCTCCGCTTCCTACTCCCCGGCTCACCGACGTCGCCTGCTCCCTAGCTCAACATCTTCTGCAGGTATCATTGTTTTCAATAAGCAATAAGATAATATGTTGTGGTGCCTTCACACAATGATCTAATTGATGCAAATATAGCGGTTTGGTAGTCACTTGATTGAACTAATTCATGCTGGGTGCAGTTTGATAATAGAATGATTGAACTGCTTAGCTTTGATAATATGATGTGGCGCAAATTTCCTGAAAGTTGGAGCTAGCTCCATGTCTATAGGGAACTGTTGTTTTGCTGAATGGGTCATGGATGGAGAGGTCAGGAAAATTATATGTTGAATACATATACTATTCACATGATCTGCAGCTTGAGATTGCTCAAAAGGGGTGTTAATTGCAATTATGATTGCAAGATGAATGAATTTACTACATAATAATTATCAAGACAGAAGAGGTAAAAGTGCAAACATCATTCTTTAGATGAGATACCATGCATGGTGTAGAAATAAACTATTTGTTTAATAATAACCAACACTAATTGTATTCCTGGTATTTTCATACATACCATTTTAAAATGATCAACACTCTAAGTGATTGCTTCATGAAAAAATCTTGCATTTTGTGGTTTCTCTGCATGGACTTTAGATATTGGAAAGAGAATCCCCTTAATTAACTAGAATAGAGAAGATAATAACAGGAAGTTTTAGCCATGCAGTTTATCCCTCACAGTAACATAGCAAAACAGTAGCACCAAAAGACATCTTGTTCATCCCAACTATAAAGTTGGTGGTTAGCGTCAAACTCTAGCTACTAAGACTCTCTCCAACGACGGCCTCTAAAACAGTCTGTTTGGATATTTGGAGGTCTATTCAGGCCTCTAACCATCCCAAGGGGGTGTGCTATGTGTGCCTCTATCCAAGAGGCCGAAGGGGTTTATCTCTATATAGAGAGGCCATCCTCATGTGTGCTATGTGCAAAGGATAGACTTGTGTGATGGTTGATATACAGGCAGGGAATTCAGGCCATGGTTGAAAATCGACTCAATATGAAGGCCCAAATTGAATGCAGGCCGCACTGTTCAGGGCTCATACAGGCTTGGTTTTCCAGGCTATCGTTGGGTTCAGCCTAATACAATAGTAGCACATGATATTAGCCATGCAGTACAACAGTGTCAAACTCTATTTTGCTCAGTAACTCATCAGTTTGTTCAAGTCAGGAGGGGGAAAGGAGATGCATACTCCAAACAATCACAGTTCCAGATTGGTCCAAGTTCCCTGTTGTCAACTAGTTTCCAGAAACATATAGCAGCTTGTTAAGATGATGCAAATATAACAGCTATTCTCATATGTTGTCTATTTTGTAAGATGAGATATGGTTTTTCTCGCTAGTATTTTAGTTGAATGGACTTTGTAATATAATACCCAGATGGCTGCCGAGTGGAGTGATGAATACACTCAAATAGTTTGTGAGTTGTTTGTTGAACAAGTTGAGAGGGGGAATCGGCCAAATACCCACTTGAACAGTATAGGCTTTAGTGAGGTTGAAAAGAGGTTCAAAGAAAGAACCGGTCTTGATTACAAAAAGTTGCAATTTAAGAATAAATGGGACAAGTTAAAGAATGAATTTACCATTTGGAATAAATTGAGGAGGCAGGAGACAGGTTGTGGTTGGGATGAAGTGAAAAAGACTATCAAGATGGACGATGATTGGTGGAAGAAAGCAAAAGAAGTAAGTATTGTAATTTTTTTTTTCTTGTTCAAATAACATTCCAATATGTTCACAATGACACTAAATGCTCTTTTTTGTAATGTTTCAAGATATTCCAGGTTGCATGAAGTTCAAGAAGCGAGGTCTTCAAAATGAAGATTTGCTAATTGGGATGTTTGCAATGATCATGCTTCTATCTAAGTTTTATCCTTGTCAGTTGCCTGTGGAACATGGGTAGTGGCAAACTGAGGGATAATAGTTTTATCTCTTTTGGAATTGTAATATTAACGTATGAATTGCTTCCGCTACAACTGTAATATTTTGGTAATGTATGGATGTGACTTCAATTTGTGTGTATGTGTGCTGGCTACTTGACCCAGGGAACAACATAGGATGCATACCTAGAACCTGCATTTTGTGATAGCACCGTATCTGTAATATCCCGAGTATTTCTATACTCGAGTCACTGTACATTTGTACTCAAACACTATTCAATAATACACTGTTCTTGTGTGTTTCTGTATTTTGAGCTGAGTAGACTCGACTGGGATCCAAAAGAACCATTTAACTTAATTAAACTCACTCAAAATCAAATCGAGTTCAATTGCGGTTCGTAATTGTCCTTTTGGATAAATTGGAAATTTAGGAAATTAAATGTCTAAAAGTCCTCAAAAACTATCCAAAATATCTTAGAAGTATTCAAAATCAGCTTTAGATGTTTGAATCTTCAAGTTTTGGCATTGGACCAAAATGCCCTCCATAAGTGCATAGTGCCCACATGTGTTTTAAGCCACTCCAAGCCTCCAACCAGCCATTTCCTTATTTCCCCACCTCCTCCCACACGTCTTGAGCAAGGAGAAGGAGAAAGAGAAGAAGAAGGCCACCCAAATCCACGGATTCCGGGCGATTCAACCGACGAAAATCGAATCGGAGGTTGGATTTGGCGTCCTCATCGCGTTCCCCATCTTCTCAACCCCTTCAAGTGAGTATTCCATCGAGATTCATCGATGTCTCTTGGAGTTCCCGTGGTGCTTTTGCGATCTGACCTGATTTCTTGACTCCCGGGTCGATCCTCTTGCCGTAGCTACGACTCTTTTCTCCTGTAGCTTCGCATTTCATCAAGTTTTCCCAAACCCTAGCCTAGGCCATGTCTAGGTACCATGTGTTCAACGCATCGCATAGCAATTTCGCTTTAAAATCTAGACTCAGGTCGTCGTTAGGTCCGTTTAACTCTATAGTCGACCTGGCTTTTAGCCATCTTCAAAATCGAGCATGCTCTCGCTAGGTCTTCGGTTTGTCGGAGTTCTAGTGAGGTAGAGCATGTATAGATTTTTCCCATAGCAGTTCGGTGGCTAGAGTCGCTCTGGAGGAATCGGAATTCAATTTCGCTAAGCCGAAATTTATTTTATTCATTTAGGTGTTAACTATTTTTACAATGGACCGAAGGTTCATAGCGTATAACGATAGCTCCATTAGCTCTTCCGATAGCCCTGGTTGCGATCGGAAGAGTCAAAATTAAGTTTCACAAAACTCGCTACAAGTTGTTAGCTCTAGGTCTCTTTTAATTTATTTTTATTTCATAAAATCCTAGAGCTCCGAGGCATGTATTGACTTTACCATTAGTCCCCTTAGAGGCTAGAAAAGCGATTAGAATCGCTAGATTTGCATTTTAGCACTTTGCATTTTATTTTAGTAATTATAGGCCTCACAAGACGTTTAAGGCATTTATCATTGTTTATCTTCGTTTAAGGTCACAAATGTCGATAGCATGCTTTCCGACTGATTTGGATCGCATTCAAGTCACTTTTATGACTTTTGCCGTTTCTGTAATTACCGGAGTTAAGCGGGCAATTGATCAAAAGTCAGAGAAGATTAAGTCATCTATGCTGGGGAATAGCTCCGATAGGTCGTACGTATCCCTAAGCAACTAGCCGAGGGCTTAAAACAAGTCTCGCGGCATTCCAGCTCAAAACGGCCCTTTTGGGCGAGATTGCTCGTTTTCGAGCAAAATAGCCATTTTGGCCATATTCCACAATTTAGGGTTTATTCACCAGTTAGCTATCGGAATGAGTCATTTAGGGTCATATAAGCCTAGTGAAGTCGAAAACGTGCTCCTCGCGCAAGCGGAATCGAGTTTGAGCCGTTTTCGGACCTTGTGCGATCGGGAGCGTATTTAGCGACCCAAAATGCGCTTTCGATCGGAATTCGTTATAGGTTAAGTGAATTTCGGTGGGGTAAGGTCCAGATAGGTCCTAAATACCCTAGACTACCTGGTGGAATAGCCTGGAGAAATCGCAAATCGATTCTGTGCGTTCTGAACAAAAATGGCTTTTGCCCTACGGTGAATAGTGCCATTTTTCCTTTTTCTGAATTTTTCAGCTTTTCTGATTTGGTTTTTGCTGTTTTGGCTCCCGGTCGATCATTGTAATCCCAAACGAGTTGCGACAAGTCCCGTTAGGTGTGTTATACCTAATTCTAGGTGTTTAACTAAATTTATTTGAATTTTTCTTTATTTTACGCATTTTATTCACTTTGGCGAGAATTTCACCGAAATCGCCTCATCGGGTCGCGATTGCGCCGTTTTTCGCATTTTGATCGTTTCTTTTCTTTCTTAGTATCTAGATGAGTTCTATTTGATGTTAAGTTGGTGTTTATGCTTCTAAAGTCACTCTTTGCTAAATTATTTCTCTGTTATTGCTTTTGATGTTTTTATTCGATTAGAGGCGAGTGAGTCCGAGTCGCATCGAACAATCCTGAGTTCATCCCAGATCCATCGTGAGCAGCAGCAGACAGGCAAGCACCTCCTTTGACCATCTTGAAACCTATATTTCACGATGTTTACTTTGATTTCTCAAACTATATGCATTTTTTATATTCAGTAAAGTGCTAGTTTGTGGGAATGGTAGATATACCCTGATTTGGTGGTTTTTCCTCAATTAAATTCCCAGAGTTCATTGATAGCCTTAGTAGGGTTGGACAATTAATAAAATGTCACTTGGGTATAAACGACTTAGTAAATGCATATGCTTAGACAACTGCAATAGAGATGAGCAAAGTCAGTCATTTACCAAATGCTCAAAACTTATGATAATTGTAACTGGTTTTGGAAATGTTTTGGAAATGTGACTTGTAAAGGTAATTTGATAAAATGTGCAGTGTCTAGTTGGTAATTAGACTTGGCGGGAGGTATAATATGTGCTAGTTAAACATGGTGGCGATTGGTTGGCGAGTTAAGTGGAGTTCCCGCTTGAGTCACTAGGCAAAAATATAAGGACCGAACTTGTGACGGTTTTTGAATGAACACCGTGCAACCGCGCAATGCTGGGATGGGGCACTGTTTTAGTACCTGAAGTGTGAGGGGATAGCCATGCCTGTTGGTAGGTCGAAGTGTGGACCTTTTCCCGTGTTGAGCGATCAAGCGCGGTGTGTGTGTCCTCACGACCCGCCGTATGCACCTTCGTGAGTGCGCTTGTACTTATGCAGCGGGAATCGCTCGATTCATGTTTGATTGATACAACGGTGTACGCCTTGCTATGGGATAATGCCGCGGCAAAAACTCGCCGTCGTCACGATGGATATTCCGTGGCCGCCTGAGTGGTGGTTGGCCTCTTATCGCCATAGTAGTGGGTTTATCGTCGCCGGTGCTGGGGTGTGGCTATAGTCTCAACGATGGGAAAGAATAGATCATTCTTGTATATCGGATACCTCGTGTATCGCGTGTACCCTGGATGACAGGGATGCAAGTCTGAGTTGTGTTTGGGTAAAGTGCGCAAACTCTGCAGAGTATCAAATAATTCTAATCGATTAGCCGTGCTCACGGTTATGAGCAAATCTTCTTTAATCATATCAAGTATAGAAATTTGGTTCGGTTTGAAAATGAAAATCTATTTCGGAGTCTACCTAAAGCATATGGATCGATATGGTACTTGATGGATTTATGAATGAGTGAATATGGTATTTGGAGGATTTATGAATATATGGATGTCAATTCGTATCTCAACTGCGATCATGGATGGTGGCAGTTGAGAGACTCAAATGTTACATATATTGTAAATATGTTTTATTCAAAATGCTGTCTTTCAAATTATGTATTACATTTCGATGAACTGTTTCAAATCCTGCTTTTCGCAATAGACTTAGTGTAGTAGCCATTTCAATCGTATCAGCCTGCATATTAATTATATTTGCATACACTAAAGTCTTGCGAGTACATACGTGTACTCACCGTTGCTGCTAACCCTTTTTCCTCAGAGGATGTTTCTGATGATGATGTCCTGGATGTCGGCGAGCCCCAGTTCTGCGAGTGTTGCGGCCAGAGGTCTTCCCTCGATCGAGCTTTGTGGGGTGTTGTCAGGCCAGCTGCGCTGGTTTTGTTGTCTTTTGTTTCCGCTGTCGTTCTATTTTGGAGTCTGTATTGTACTTGTACCAGATTTACACCCAGTTATGTAAATTAAATTAGTTTATCTTTTCGTGCATTGATACTCGGGTTGTGGGTACGCGATACTGGGCTACTGATCCAGGGATCCAGTATCAGATGCGTACAGGCACCGGGTCCGAAGCTAAGTGTTCGATCCCGTCGATCGAATTTTTAGATTCGGATTTTCGGTGTCGAGGCTTCCTGTTGCTATACGGTGCTATACGCTACGATGAGCGGCGTCTGATGACGGTATAGGAAGAGGGGTCCTCACAGCGTTGGTATCAGAGCCAATGACTGCAGGAAGACTTAGTTAGCCTGGTCGTTAGACTTAGGAACAGATTTTCCTCTCAAAATTTATTTTGAAGTTACAAATCTTAATTGGAAAATGTAGAATGCTATTCTTGTCCATTCTATAGCTTTTCTCTTATCTACTTTTCAAAATGAATCTGATCTTAATCCAAATTTCAAAATTTGTTTCTTTCTTCTATCTTGTTCAAAAGAATTAGAAGGAACACGGGTTTAGCTCAGAATGGGTTAAGGATAGATGTCTGTGATTGTAATTAGGGATTATTTTGTCGTTTCCCTGAGTTAGTTTTTGAATTGGTTCTTATGCTTCTTTGAATGAGGTCACTGTCAAGAACAAGTATCCTCTCCCTCGGATCGACGATTTGTTTGACCAATTAGGCGGAGCTCGAGTCTTCTCCAAAATAGACTTGAGATCCGGCTATTTTCAGCTCAAGATCCGTCCGGAGGATATTGTGAAGACCGCATTCACTACTCGCTACGGTCTGTACGAGTACACAGTTGTTTCATTTGGCCTCACCAATGCACCAGCCACCTTCATGAATCTGATGAACAAAGTCTTCATGGAGTTCCTTGATAGATTTGTGGTTGTGTTCATTGATGACATCCTCATATACTCTAAGGATGATGATGAGCACGCACTTCACTTGCATATGGTGCTTAGCAAGCTTCGCGAGCATCAGTTGTATGCCAAGTTCGATGAAGTGCGAGTTCGGCTCAAGCAAGTGGAGTTTCGGGGCATGTCCTGTCGGAAGGTGGGGTAGCGATTGATCCACGCAAGGTACAGGATGTACTCGGTTGGGAGCGACCCGCAATGTCCCCGAGATTCGGAGTTTTCTCGGTCTTGCCGGATACTATCGCCGGTTTATCGAGAACTTCTCCAAGATTTCTAAGCCAATGACAGGCGCTACTCAAGAAGGAGAAGAAATTCGAGTGGTCACCTGGTTGTGAGTCCAGCCAGAGTGAAGAATAGACTCACCATCGCACTGATGTTGGTCCTTCCTGACATTCACAAGAACTTCGATGTCTATTGTGATGCATCCCGTCTTGAACTTGGTTGTGTGTTGATGCAGGAGGGCAAAGTGGTTGCTTATGCTTCTCGACAGCTAAAGCCTCATGAAGCCAATTACCCGACGCATGATTTGGAGTTGGCAGCAGTGGTTCATGCACTCAAGCTGTGGCGGCATTATCTCATAGGCAACAGATGTGAGATCTATACCGACCACAAGAGCTTGAAGTACTTCTTCTCCCAACCAGATCTGAACCTGAGGCAGCGCAGATGGCTAGAGCTGATCAAGGACTATGATCTGGGGATTCACTATCACCCAGGCAAGGCAAATGTGGTTGCAGATGCCCTTAGTCGCAAGCTGCATACAGTGAATGCCTTGGGTGTCATCAGTCAGCCTCAATTAGTTGATGAGTTCAGCAAGCTGAATCTGGAGGTGGTTGAACATGGCTTCATTGCAGCATTGACAGTTCAACCTACTCTAGAATCTCAAATTCTTGAGGCACAGCTCCAAGATGAGGCAATCATTGAGACTAGGCGCCAGTTGACTGAAAATGGCGCATCTCCAGGTTTTTCTGTGAAGTCCAATGGGCTGATCTTGCATGGGCAGCAGGTGTATGTCCCTGATGATGTTGAGATCAAGGGGTTGATCCTGTCAGAAGCTTATGATACTCCTCTCTCTGTTCATCCTGGCAGCACCAAGATGTACCAGGACCTTCGCAGGCAATTCTGGTGGCCAGGTATGAAGAAGGAGATCGCGGCTCATGTGGCACATTGTGATGTGTGCCAGCGTGTCAAGGCTGAACATCAAAGGCCAGCCGGATTACTTCAGCCATTGCAGATCCCTGAGTGGAAGTGGGAAGAGATTGGGATGGATTTCATTACCGGCCTACCGAGGTCCTCCGCCGGTCACGACTCTATTTGGGTGATCATTGACCGTCTGACCAAGGTAGCTCATTTCATCCCAGTTCGTACCACCTATTCTGGAGCCAAGCTAGCGGAACTCTATTTGCATAATATTGTTCGGCTCCATGGAGTTCCAAAAGTCATAGTCTCTGACCGTGGTTCGTGATTCACCTCCAGATTTTGGGAGAGTTTGCAGTCCATTCTTGGCACTAAGCTATCCTTCAAGATCGCTTACCATCCCCAAACCGACGACAGACGGAAAGGGCAAACCAAATCCTTGAAGACATGCTAAGGGCTTGTGTGCCGTGCTACTGACAAGTCGTGGGAGAAATGCTTGCCATTTCTTTGAGTTCTCCTACAACAACGATCATCAAGTCAGTCTTCAGATGTTGCCTTTCGAGGCTCTTTATGGCAAGAAGTGCAGAACGCCACTGTTTTGGTCCGAGGTTGGTGAGAGGCAATTCTTCGGGCCAGCCATGATTGAAGAGGCTGAAAGGCAAGTCAGCTTGATTCGGGACCGGCTGAGAGAAGCTCAGTCTCGTCAGAAGAGCTATGCTGATCGTCGACGCCGCGAGTTGAGCTTTGAGGTGGGTGACTTTGTCTACCTCAAGGTCTCACCACTCCGCGGTACTCGCAGATTCCAAGTCCGCGGGAAGCTAGCCCCGCGATACATCGGTCCGTTCCAGATTCTCGAGAAGGTTGGTGTTGTAGCTTATCGACTTGAGCTACCACCACATCTTTCGGACGTTCACGATGTATTCCACGTATCCCAGCTGAAGAAGAGTCTTCGGATTCCATCAGAAGTCACTCAATTGGACCATCTTGATCTGCAACCTGATCTTTCGTATCGAGAATATCCAGTTCGTATTCTCGAGACGGTGAGCGTCATACTCGCGATCAGGTTATCAAGATGCTCGTGGTCGATGGAGCAACCATTCGAAGATGAAGCCACGTGGGAACGTGAAGATCATATCCAAGACAGTACCCGACTTCCTTCGAGGCGTTAGCAATCTCGAGGACGAGATTTTTGTAAGGGGGGTAGACTGTAATATCCCGAGTATTTCTATACTCGAGTCACTGTACATTTGTACTCAAACACTATTCAATAATACACTGTTCTTGTGTGTTTCTGTATTTTGAGCTGAGTAGACTCGACTGGGATCCAAAAGAACCCTTTAACTTAATTAAACTCACTCAAAATCAAATCGAGTTCAATTGCGGTTCGTAATTGTCCTTTTGGATAAATTGGAAATTTAGGAAATTAAATGTCTAAAAGTCCTCAAAAACTATCCAAAATATCTTAGAAGTATTCAAAATCAGCTTTAGATGTTTGAATCTTCAAGTTTTGGCATTGGACCAAAATGCCCTCCATAAGTGCATAGTGCCCACATGTGTTTTAAGCCACTCCAAGCCTCCAACCAGCCATTTCCTTATTTCCCCACCTCCTCCCACACGTCTTGAGCAAGGAGAAGGAGAAAGAGAAGAAGAAGGCCACCCAAATCCACGGATTCCGGGCGATTCAACCGACGAAAATCGAATCGGAGGCTGGATTTGGCGTCATCATCGCGTTCCCCATCTTCTCAACCCCTTCAAGTGAGTATTCCATCGAGATTCATCGATGTCTCTTGGAGTTCCCGTGGTGCTTTTGCGATCTGACCTGATTTCTTGACTCCCGGGTCGATCCTCTTGCCGTAGCTACGACTCTTTTCTCCTGTAGCTTCGCATTTCATCAAGTTTTCCCAAACCCTAGCCTAGGCCATGTCTAGGTACCATGTGTTCAACATCGCATAGCAATTTCGCTTTAAAATCTAGACTCAGTCGTCGTTAGGTCCGTTTAACTCTATAGTCGACGGCTTTTAGCCATCTTCAAAATCGAGCATGCTCTCGCTAGGTCTTCGGTTTGTCGGAGTTCTAGTGAGGTAGAGCATGTATAGATTTTTCCCATAGCGATTCACGGTGGCTAGAGTCGCTACCGGAGGAATCGGAATTCAATTTCGCTAAGCCGAAATTTATTTTATTCATTTAGGTGTTAACTATTTTTACAATGGACCGAAGGTTCATAGCGTATAACGATAGCTCCATTAGCTCTTCTGATAGCCCTGGTTGCGATCAGAAGAGTCAAAATTAAGTTTCGTCAAAACCTGCTACAAGTTGTTAGCTCTAGGTCTCTTTTAATTTATTTTTATTTCATAAAATCCTAGAGCTCCGAGGCATGTATTGACTTTACCATTAGTCCCCTTAGAGGCTAGAAAAGCAGTTAGAATCGCTAGATTTGCATTTTAGCACTTTGCATTTTATTTTAGTAATTATAGGCCTCACAAGCCGTTTAAGGCATTTAGCTTTGTTTAGCTTCGTTTAAGGTCACTAAGGTCGATAGCATGCTTTCCGCGTGCTTTGGATCGCATTCAAGTCACTTTTCGGACTTTTGCCGTTTCTCGGGTAATTACCGGAGTTAAGCGGGCAATTGATCAAAAGTCAGAGAAGATTAAGTCATCTATGCTGGGGAATAGCTCCGATAGGTCGTACGTATCCCTAAGCAACTAGCCGAGGGCTTAAAACAAGTCTCGCGGCATTCCAGCTCAAAACGGCCCTTTTGGGCGAGATTGCTCGTTTTCGAGCAAAATAGCCATTTTGGCCATATTCCACAATTTAGGGTTTATTCACCAGTTAGCTATCGGAATGAGTCATTTAGGGTCATATAAGCCTAGTGAAGTCGAAAACGTGCTCCTCGCGCAAGCGGAATCGAGTTTGAGCCGTTTTCGGACCTTGTGCGATCGGGAGCGTATTTAGCGACCCAAAATGCGCTTTCGATCGGAATTCGTTATAGGTTAAGTGAATTTCGGTGGGGTAAGGTCCAGATAGGTCCTAAATACCCTAGACTACCTGGTGGAATAGCCTGGAGAAATCGTAAATCGATTACGTATGCGTTACGAACAAAAATGGCTTTTGCCCTACGGTGAATAGTGCCATTTTTCCTTTTCTGAATTTTTCACCTTTTACGATTTGGTTTCTTTGTTTTGGCTCTGGTCGATCATTGTAATCCCAAACGAGTTGCGACAAGTCCCGTTAGGTGTGTTATACCTAATTCTAGGTGTTTAACTAAATTTATTTGAATTTTTCTTTATTTTACGATTTTATTCACTTTGGCGAATTTCACCGAAATCGCCTCATCGGGTCGCGATTGCGCCGTTTTTCGCATTTTGATCGTTTCTTTTCTTTCTTAGTATCTAGATGAGTTCTATTTGATGTTAAGTTGGTGTTTATGCTTCTAAAGTCACTCTTTGCTAAATTATTTCTCTGTTCGCTGTTTTTGATGTTTTTATTCGATTAGAGGCGAGTGAGTCCGGAGTCGCATCGAACAATCCTGAGTTCATCCCAGATCCATCAGAGCAGCAGCAGACAGGCAAGCACCTCCTTTGACCATCTTGAAACCTATATTTCACGATGTTTACTTTGATTTCTCAAACTATATGCATTTTTTATATTCAGTAAAGTGCTAGTTTGTGGGAATGGTAGATATACCCTGATTTGGTGGTTTTTCCTCAATTAAATTCCCAGAGTTCATTGATAGCCTTAGTAGGGTTGGACAATTAATAAAATGTCACTTGGGTATAAACGACTTAGTAAATGCATATGCTTAGACACTGCAATAGAGATGAGCAAAGTCAGTCATTTACCAAATGCTCAAAACTTATGATAATTGTAACTGGTTTTGGAAATGTTTTGGAAATGTGACTTGTAAAGGTAATTTGATAAAAATGTGCAGTGTCTAGTTGGTAATTAGACTTGGCGGGAGGTATAATATGTGCTAGTTAAACATGGTGGCGATTGGTTGGCGAGTTAAGTGGAGTTCCCCGCTTGAGTCACTAGGCAAAAATATAAGGACCGAACTTGTGACGGTTTTTGAATGAACACCGTGCAACCGCGCAATCTTTGGGATGGGGCAGCCTGTTTTAGTACCTGAAGTGTGAGGGGATAGCCATGCCTGTTGGTAGGCGAAGTGTGGACCTTTTCCGTGTTGAGCGATCCAAGCGCGGTGTGTGTGTCCTCACGACCGCCGTATGCACCTTCGTGAGTGCGCTTGTACTTATGCAAATGGGAATCGCTCCAGTTCATGTTTGATTGATACAACGGTGTACGCCTTGCTATGGGATAATGCCGCGGCAAAACTCGCCGTCGTCACGATGGATATTCCGTGGCCGCCGAGTGGTGGTTGGCCTCTTATCGCCATAGTAGTGGGTTTATCGTCGCCGGTCTTTGAGGTGGGGCTATAGTCTCAACGATGGGAAAGAATAGATCATTCTTGTATATCGGATACCTCGTGTATCGCGTGTACCCTGGATGACAGGGATGCAAGTCTGAGTTGTGTTTGGGTAAAGTGCGCAAACTCTGCAGAGTATCAAATAATTCTAATCGATTAGCCGTGCTCACGGTTATGAGCAAATCTTCTTTAATCATATCAAGTATAGAAATTTGGTTCGGTTTGAAAATGAAAATCTATTTCGGAGTCTACCTAAAGCATATGGATCGATATGGTACTTGATGGATTTATGAATGAGTGAATATGGTATTTGGAGGATTTATGAATATATGGATGTCAATTCGTATCTCAACTGCGATCATGGATGGTGGCAGTTGAGAGACTCAAATGTTACATATATTGTAAATATGTTTTATTCAAAATCTTGTCTTTCAAATTATGTATTACATTTCGATGAACTGTTTCAAATCCTGCTGCAATAGACTTAGTGTAGTAGCCATTTCAATCGTATCGACACTGCATATTAATTATATTTGCATACACTAAAGTCTTGCGAGTACATACGTGTACTCACCGCTGTCGCTAACCCTTTTTCCTCAGAGGATGTTTCTGATGATGATGTCCTGGATGTCGGCGAGCCCCAGTTCTGCGAGTGTTGCGGCTTCGTAGGTCTTCCCTCCATCAAGAACTTTGTGGGGTGTTGTCGAGCCACCGCTACCGGTTTTGTTGTCTTTTGTTTCATTGCCGTTCTATTTTGGAGTCTGTATTGTACTTGTACCAGATTTACACCCAGTTATGTAAATTAAATTAGTTTATCTTTTCGTGCATTGATACTCGGGTTGTGGGTACGCGATACTGGGCTACTGATCCAGGGATCCAGTATCAGATGCGTACAGGCACCGGGTCCGAAGCTAAGTGTTCGATCCCGTCGATCGAATTTTTAGATTCGGATTTTCGGTGTCGAGGCTTCCTGTTGCTATACGGTGCTATACGCTACAGTAGACGGCGTACAGTACGGTATAGGAAGAGGGGGTGCTCACAGCGTCGCAGAAGGGAGGGTCTCACAACTTGCAAATAAAACTGTATCCATAATAATTAAAACCTTGTACCAATCTTTTGTCAATCCCTTGCACATTGTCAGTAAATTTCCGTGCGACTTGTTGAGTACCGTTGTGTACTCATTATTGCTCAATCTACCATTTTCAGAGTTCCAAGAAGCTGAAGAGTTCTCGGAGTCCGTAGATGATGATTTTATTTGGTTTTAGGTCTTAGTCTATGCTCAGGCTTGCCTGTGCGGTGTTCTTGTAATGTAACCTATTGTGAGGCTCGCTACGTCTCTTTTCTGTAAAACCTCTGGCCGTTAGACCTTAATTTCGATAAAACATTTGGAATTTGCCTTTTGTTTGGCAATGTGCACTTGATTTCCCGACAGTTAATCTTTCTGGGTAGCTGTTGAGGTATTCAAACGAACCCCTGAAACGACTCTCTTCATCGACGCCAACTCCCTACATGCAAACACTAATGACTAATCCCGGTCACATATATGCGAGTACTCAACTTCTGGCTGCCAATCAGTTCAAACATAGAGCGATGGCTGCCAATCAGTTCAAACACCTGCTATCACTCTGTGCTACTGATTCGCCTGCTACGTCATAAAACACGCACATATTTAATTTGGACTTAGCCTATGACTCCTACTAAATGCAATAATAATATCGTGTAACATAACTAAAGATGATAAACACTTAAACAACAATATTAATTGGGTTTTGATAGGATGCGTTAAAAGTTAAAACATTGACCGTATTCCAGCCATGCGCGGAGCCTGACCTGCCGGGGCCGCCCGTACTTGGCGATCGATCATTCAAGCTTCCTTGGACATTAGTTTCTCCTAGTGCTTCCATCAGTACACGAACCAAGGCGCATCAACGACTTGAAGCGCACGCCACTTTCGCAAATCAAATCAAGCACGAGACGGACGCGCGTATCGACCTGCTGCACGGCGGAGTTGAACGCGCCACAGCCCAACAGAGGACGAGTCGTACCGACGACGCACGCCATGACGAGGATTCAGGAGAAAAAGGATGGCGCTATGCACGCACGTACGTGCAAGTTATTAGAGCACTGGCTGGAAATGAGTTGAGCTGATTATGGCATTGCCTTGCTTTGCTCTCTGTCTCGCTCCCTTTCTTATCGTGCTAGTGCACCAACCTCGTTTGCTAGTGGCCGTGGCGCAGAGTCAGACCAACCTGACGGCCGGAACCGCCCTAACGCCGCCCAGCCGCATCACCAGCCCGTCCGGCGACTTCGCCTTCGGCTTCCGCGCCCTCGACTCCGACCCGGCCAAGTTCCTGCTAGCCACATGGTTCCACTTCAACGACGACGCCGGGCGCAACTCTTCCCAGCCGCAGTCCGTGGTGTGGTTCGCGAAGCAGTCGGTCTCCGGCGACATGGTCGTCGCCACGGCGCAGTCCGTCCTCAGCGTCACGCTCGACGGACAGCTCACGCTCGCCGACACCACCAACGGCGGCAACCGAGTGTTCTGGAGTGCCCTGGTCGCCAACCGGAAACGTGGGACGTCCGTCCTCGTGCTCCGCGACTCCGGCAACCTCCAGTTCCTCGGCGACGGCGGCGGCCGGGATAACGTGCTGTGGGAGAGCTTCCGGTATCCGACGGACACGCTCCTGCCGGGCCAGTCCTTGGCCATGGACGATTTGTCCAAGGGGAAGCTCTTTTCCAAGCGCGCGGACGCGGAATTCACCACCGGCCGGTTCAGCATGGGCGTCCAGACGGACGGCAACGTCGTCCTCTACGTGGACCTCCTCAGCGGCAACAGCCCAGACAACGCCTACTGGGAGGCTCGCACCAACAGCCCCGACGGCAACACGACGGTGACCTTCGACGAGCTGGGCTGCCTCAACTACACTCTAGGCAACGGCAACGTCCAGAGCTTGATATCGTCCATGGCGAGCTCCACCGTCGGCAAGAACTACCGGTTCGCCAGGATGGACCCCGACGGCATTGTCCGTGCCTACGTCCGCCCCAAGAACGCGCAGGACGGCGGCGGCTACACTTCTTGGACTGTCTCGGGAGCGTTCCCCATTGAAGGCTGCAACATGAAGACGGCCGGGCTGCAGGGCATGTGCGGCCCGGGTTCTTACTGCGTGGAGACTTCGGACCGGCTCAACTGCGTGTGCCCAAGTGGGTACACATACACCGACGTGCAGTACAGGGACAGCGGCTGCACGCCGGAGTTCGTGCCGCAGAGCTGCGACGGGGAGAGCAACTCTGGCGAGTTCGCGCTCGAGGAGTTGCCGAACACCACCTGGGAGACCTCGATATACTACAAGAAGTTCTCGTCAATCACGGAGGATCAGTGCCGGGACTATTGCCTCAACGACTGCTTCTGCGCCGCGGCGTTAGTGATCGACGGAACCGGCTGCGTGGAGGTGGCGGTGCTGACGAACGGACGGCAGGCGAACGGTGTCACCACAAAGGCACTGATCAAAGTTCGGGCAAGCCGTCCTCCGGTGGCGAGAACAAGAACTATACTACGCTACATAATCGTGGCAGTTTGCTTGGCCTTTCTGTTGGTGGCCACCATTGGTGGCTTCCTGGCACATCGCTACCTCACCATGAACAAGAAGAAAGCCAACGAGAACCTGTTGAGTGCTAGGGCTTTCACTTACAATGAGCTCAAGCAAGCGACCAATGGCTTCAGAGATAGGTTGGGTAGCGGCGGCTTTGGTTTAGTCTACAGAGGGGTTGTGAAGCCGCCGCAATCTGACGTTGCAGTAAAGGAGCTCAACCACTCAGATGATTACAAGGAGAAGGAGTTCACAAACGAGGTGCAATCCATCGGGCGGATCCACCACCGGAACCTAGTCGGCATGATTGGGTACTGCAAAGAGCGGAAGCACCGAATCCTGGTGTTCGACTTCATGCCGGGAGGCTCCCTTGGCGACTTGATGAACCGATCGGGGAGACCACCCTGGCGCTGGCTCGCCGAAGCCGCACTAGGCATCGCCAGAGGGTTGGAGTACCTGCATGACGGCTGCACCATTCCAATCATCCACTGCGACATCAAGCCGGACAACATATTGCTGGATCGCGATGGTGCTCCGAGGATAACAGACTTCGGGATCTCGAAGCTCCTCAGCGGCCACAAACTGCAGCACACCATCACCAAAATCATGGGTACCAAGGGCTATATCGCACCTGAATGGTTCGATGGTACTAGGGACAAGGTGGACAGCAAGGTGGACGTTTACAGTTTCGGTGTCGTGCTGCTGGAGATGATATGTTGGAAGAAAACCTTTGAGGAGCATCCTCCCGACGACCAGAGTGCCGGCACAGTGGCCGTGCTGAAGGACTGGGCGGAGAAGTCGATCAGGAACGGAAGGACGGAGCTTCTGGTGCAGGGGGAGAGCCAGGCGTTGGAGGACATGGAGAGCGTGGACAGGTTCGCGCGCGTGGCGATTTGGTGCGTGCAGACGGACCCGTCAACCAGGCCAGCCATGCGCGAGGTGGTGCAGATGCTACGAGGAACCGTGAAAGTTGACCCTCTGCCTGACCCTCCAAGGCCACCTGACTTCTCTTCAATTCTCTCCGTCGACGGACTCCAAGGGCACGATTCACTCTCTCCAGATTGAGCTATCCTTAAGTACAGTCTTTTGTTAATTACCGCACTTATTAATCAGTTACCTCGTTTTTAGATGTCAATTCACCTGTGTTGTTGTTGTTTGAGTCTATTAGCAAAGGGAGTAATCAAAGAGAATTTCTATTCAATAAATCTGTAGGCAAAGCCTCTTTATATACATAATAAAACGGTGCAATCAAAAGACATCTTCTTGGATGTCAATTCACCTGTGTTGTTGTTGTTTGTGGTCCTTTGCAATTTGCTCATATGTCTATTTCTTAACACTCCCTCTTGGACAGATTATAAAATATGTATATGCCTTATAAACTCCTTCCAAAAACCCTATAAAAAATAACATTAGCATAAGCTTGTATTTTAAATTGCCTCATTAAAAATCTTTACATAAAAAATCTATAAAGAAAACTTATATAAAGAAAAGAATACAATATATGATATTTGAGATCATTTAAAGAGATTATGGTTCAGTGGTTTACTCTCCCTGAATATTGCAACTCACAAAGTCTTCTCATACCAATCTCACGGACATATTTTTTGAATGATAATTTTGGTAGGGATTTAGTAAATAAATCCACTAAATTATAACAATACTTTGTTTGCAAAATTTCTATCTCCCCACTTTTCTGGAGTTCATGAGGATAGAATAATTTAGGAGCAATATATTTTGTTATATTGCTATTAATATAACATGTCTGTATTTGAATAATACAAGCGATATTATCTTCATAGATAATAGTAGGAGATTCCATTGAATTAATACCACACGATTTTTTAATGTGGTTAATCATTCTACGAAGCCATGCACATTCACGTGATGCTTCATATAATGCAATTATTTTAGAATGATTAGTGGAAGTGGCCACTGAAGTCTGTTTGCTAGACTTCCATGAAAAGGCCGTACCACCATAAAGAAAGACAAATCCAGTCTGAGATTTGGCATTATGGGGATCAGACAGATAGCCAGCATCCATATATCCCATCATGGTCATATCTTGATTTTTGTTATTAATCCAAGATCTTGTGTACCTTTCAGATATCTGAAGATATTTTTAATACCATTCTAATGTCTCTTTGTCGAGACAGCACTAAATTTGGCCAATAAATTGACTGCGAATGCAATATCAGGCATGGTACAATTTGTTAAATACATTAATGCTCCAATAGCATTAAGATATGGGATTTCTGGTCCTAGAATATCTTCATTCTCACTCCTTAGTCTGAATGGGTCTTTATCCCTATAAAGAGATCTCACAACCATAAGGGTTTTAGACGGATATGCCTTGTCTATATTGAACCTTTTCAACATCTTTTGGATATAGGCAGACTCGTGTACTAATATTCCATCATGATTTACCTAAATCCTTCATTTCAAACTCCGTCATAAGATGTTTACTTCTTCCTTAATATCCTCTATGATTCCGATGATATTCAAATTATCAACATATACTGAGATTATGCAAAATCTATTTTGGGATTTCTTTATGAGCACACAAGGACAATCATTATTATTTGAGTATCCTTTCTTTAAAAGGAACTCACTTAGTCAGTTGTACCACATTTTCCCTAACTATTTTAATCCATACAGTGACTTTCTTATTTTGACACTATACATGTTACGATTTGCTTTATGATTTGGAAGTGTCGACGATTGGAAAACAGATCCCCGCCGAGCTTAATTGTTGAATGAGGGATCAACACGGGCCTCTTTTTCAGTGAAGGGTTTGCGTCCGAAGAATGCTCGAATGCCTCAGAATACTCGAAAAAATGGACAGAAGGGTTTATCCTAGTTCGAGCCTCTCATTGTGGAGATAAAAACCCTACTCTAGTGGTGTTGTTATTGCTCTTTGTGTTTGCTCGCGTCGTACGCGTGCGTATTCTCTATCTCCTGCTTATCGATATGCCCAGGAGGTATTTATAACTTACAAGAATATCTACCATAACTGCAACCGAATAACGGACACTTAACTGCATTAACTGTGGCCGTAACCGAAGCCTTGATTCTCGCCACGTTCCCATCGTGGACGTAACGGCACCTGATCGTGGCGTAATCAGCGCTACTTGGACATTACGGGGCAGAACAAGACCTTCCAACTATGCCATTCGTGGGCGAGCTTGGGCCGAGCGTATTTGGTCATGACCGGGCATGGATGCTCGTGCCACGAGCATGGATGCCCATGGCTGAATAATGGGCCTAGTCCGGTCGGGCGGACCAGCCAGTCAGACCATGCACGGGTCTTCCTCAGGAACATCATCCAAGGGTACACATGTCGACCGAAATCGGCTGCCGAGGTATTATAGTACTTATAGAGGTTATCCAATCCCCGACAGGAAGTTTAATCCCTCCAGGGACTTTCATGTAAATATCTGAATCAAGTGACCCATATAGATATGCGGTCACAACATCCATTAACTGCATAGTTAAATTCATATTAACTGCCAATGAGATTAAATACCGGAAAATAGTTCCACTCATTACAGGAGAGTATGTTTCATCGTAATCGATGCTAGGTCTCTGCGTAAACCCTTATGCTACAAGTCTCGCTTTATATCTTACCACATGATTATCTTCATTTCTTTTTCAAATGAAGACCCATTTATTTCCAACAAAAAATATTTTAGGAGGAGTTGGTACAACAGGACCAAATACCTTTCTTTTCTTAAGCGAGCGCAATTCTGCCTCAATGGCTTCTTTCCATTTGACCCAATCTAAGCGCTTCATGCACTTTGCCATGGACTTAGGTTCTGGATCCAGTTAAAAAGATTCAGCAATCTCTATGGCAAAATAAATGTTCATAATAGTAGTCTCTCTCTTGTACAATTCTCCTAAATTGATATAGTTTGTGAAATTTTCCTCGTTTATTCTTTTTAACTCATCGTGATTTCCCACAACAATTGAGTTTAAAGGTTTCGATGTCCTAGCATCTGAATTTCTGCTAACTTCTTTGATGGGATTATTATCACTAAGATGGTTACTATTTTTCTTTTGGTTTTTCTTATTTTTATTTACTGGTTGGGATAATGTACATTTGTTGGTCTTTTGTTTTTACGGGCATCTCCGCGAAACTAAGTCCCTTGCAACTAGAGTTCTCGCCCTTTTCTTATCACTATGGGCAGGAGTGTTTTTCTGAGGTACCTCCACTCTCTCTGCTGCAATAACAGCAGGTATATGAGATTTAGTAACTCCCTTATGATCAGTAAATACATTTGGTAGTTCATTTGCAATCTTTTGCAAATTTTTAATTCTCTGAACTTCCAATTCAGATTCATTTGCTATCATATTTTCTTTCAGTCCTATAATCCCAAAAGTCGCCTCACAAAAATATCATATACGTGGAGCTTGGATTATATTTGTACTTAGTTTTGCATTAGCAAGTTTTAATTCTTATGTTAAATTGTTCGTAGCTGTCATATTTGCTTTCCCGAAAACCTAAAAAAATCTGTTCACGAATTGTTCGTCAGTCGTGTTGTACTATTCTTCGTGCCTGTTTCTGACCCGTTACTATTCATGGCACCCATTAATTTTAATTACAACTGGAACTATTCATAGCGGTATTACTATTCATTACAGTACTATAGCGCCCCCTAGAAATGTTTACTGTAGCACCCTGCAGCGAAGTGGGAGCGTTGCAGGTCACCTTCAGCGAAGGGGGAGCTAACACACTTTTTTGTCAATTTTTTAGGCTTGCAGCCCACCCGCTTAGCTGCAAGCCATTTTCTTCTTTTTCTTACTTCGTTTTTTTAAGGCTGCAAGCAATTCTTTTTTTTACTTCGGTTTTTTTGATTTTTTTTTTTGCTACAAGCAATTAAATTTTTACTATGCTGGCCCTGTAAATTTTTTTTTTGAAAATAGCCACCGTGAAATTTTTTTCGGAAATAGGTCCCCTATAACAGACGGCGAGCGTTCTTTTTTTTTCCTCTCCCGTTTGACTTGCAGTACATATTTTTCTTTGTTTATCCAAAGCAAAAACAGTTTCTATTCGGGACTTCCAGTCAATGGGCAAGCCTTGGGTTTGCAAAGCCACTTGTTGATCGAAAGTAACATTGAAGGAGTGGCTGATGACCACTACTGCTTAAAGCGCCACCTCACCTTGGCATGGCAACTTCAGCTCAACCAAAATGCAGCATTAAGCACAAGATATGGTACATAATGAAGCCTCTTTTGCAACATAAGTGTTAAGCACCTACTATGCCGTGCCAACACGCCATGGAGTTGATCAATCTAGACACGGTTCCCATGCAGTAAGGACTGCAACTTAAGCAGTTGCGCGCGAGCCGTTGGATCAAAAAGAGATGGTTCAGAATAATCCTACAAATTTAGATTTATCCCCACCGTATAAATAATCAAACAATATCATTTCACTCTGTTATATTAGTTTCAGATTAAATATTTCCTCATGTTTGTTCCTTCATACAAAACTAACAAGGATTTAAATATATTTCTATTTTTATTTTCATATTTTTTTTCACTTCAACAAACTATTTTTCTTAATTTTTTCTACTATCTTTCTTCTTTCCCTTTCCTTTTCCCGCTCTTTCGGACAGCCACGACAACCGAGGCACGGAAATAGGCGCTGCCCGCACCACCTCACCCGCACAGTCGCTGCCACATCGCGGGACTGATCACAGATGATTATTTTTGCAAAAAAAATTCCGGTGTATATTTTTGTTATACACATGCAAAAAATTATTATTTTCAAAAAAATTTGGAATTGTCATTTACATGAATTATAAAATTTGAATTATCAAATAAAATAATTTATTATTCAAATAAAATGAATAAAAAATTATCTAGAGTAGTGGGGCCCGGTCGGTAGCCTGCAGCGCTCGTCGTCCGCTGTAGGCAGCTGCTGGGGGCCTATTTCCGAAAAAAAAGTTTCACGGCGGCTATTTTCAAACAAAAAATTTACATGGCCAGCACAGTAAAAATTTCGATCGCTTGCAGCCAAAAAAACAAAAAGAACCGAAGTAAAAAAAAAGAATCGCTTGTAGCCTTAAAAAAACCGAAGTAAAAAAAAAAAAGAAAATGGCTTGCAGCTAAGTGGGTGAGCTGCAAAGCCTAAAAAATTGAAAAAAAGTGCGTCAGCTCCCCCTTCACTACAGGCGGCCTGCTTGCTGCCATCTTCTTCTTGATGCTCCAGCTCATTGCTTTCTTCTTTGAAATTTGTTTTAAGCTATTTCTCCCTTTTGATGCCATTTTTGCAACAAAAAATTTTTCGGGAGTCAATACAGTAAAAAATTCCCCTCCTACAAACCAACAATCTTTTTGCCACCGAGGGAAAAAAAGTGACCTGTTAAAAAAAATCAGAAAAAAGAGCCATCGGTTTGTTTTTTTAGAAAAAAAAACAAATTTTCGTGCAATATTTTGGTAAAATTTGTACCACATTAACATCTCTTTGATCTATTTTTCTCAGTTGGTGCATTATGCTTATATCCACTTTGTTACACGTCCTATTTTGCTACCTTTATCCCATATCGACAACAATTTAGGACATTGTTAACTTTTGTATTATTATTTAATTTTGCATTAACTGAGTTACATAGCTAATACTCCTTGCTATATATATCCAAACTAATCTCCACTAAACCACCATTGTTGTGCTTTGGGCTCAATCTTTTATTCGCTTGATCATCACTATCGTTGACTATTACAACTACTAAAGTGTAAGTGTTGACTTTAATTCAACTAGTATATTGCCCGTGCTAACGCTACGGCTATATTTGGTAATACAATTCAAATATTGTCGAGGTTATGAGTGCTGAATAATGCATGAATCATAAGTAGCAACTGATGTATCCCGAATTAACAAAACTATGGAAGTTTCACTTGGACATACAATATCTCCATTTATATCAGGCACAGGTGATAGAGGCAAGCAGTGGAAATTCTCAAAGTCCAATGACAGTTGTGTGGAGATATTAACAACGAGGGCAGAAAATCAGCAGTTATGACAAAAATAACTATGTATACTTGCAACAAGCTACATAAAAAGCTACTCCCTTTCATACTGATCTAAAATAATGCAGGCACGACTGTTTTTCGAGATATGGGCGTTTGTTTGCACAACCCTGTCTCAATGATTTTTTTTAAGATACACCACCTTTCATACTGATCTTCCATCGAAAAAATGACATTGTGTTGACAAAGAGCTCTTGACTCTCAGCACAGGTCAAATTAACATGTCCAGCAAAATGAACCATGTAGGGTCTGGCTAATTCTGCCAATAAGGTCACATCCGCTCGTTAGATAAACCGGAGAAATGATGGCGCTTAACACCAGTCCTTCCCCCTCATGTGCAGCATTGCAGAAACAGATAAACAAGCGAAACTGAAAAGGTAACAATGCAAGACCCAAAAGAATGATCCATTGTCACACACCCAAGGAACGTCACGAATCCTGATAATGATCATATCCCAGCACCAATATATACCTATAAAGCACAAAAACTTTGAATAACAAAAGACCAGGGAATTCTGCTCGACCTAATAGCAAGGCCAAAATTTTTAGCTAGTAATATCCGGGCATGCCTTCCTTTACCTACCAATATCTCCTATCAAGATTGGCTACCATCATTTTGAGCCACTCAACAAGATTGACCTGATGAAAGGGTTTGATTATCATCTTAAACAACATTGGTTCTATTAAAAAAACTAAATGATGTAAAATCCAGAAAGTCAACCCGCTTTCAATGAATTTGTCAGCTCTCCTGCCATGGTTCCAAAAAAAAAAAGCTCAATCATTTACCTCATTGGCAGAGCGGCTACAATCAACGGGATCCCTTCCCGTCATAGTTTCCAACAAGAGAACACCGAAACTATAAACATCACTCTTTTCGTTTAGCATCCCAGTATTAGCATATTCAGGTGCAACATATCTAAAGCAAGAAAAATGGATCAGAAAGATTAAACTTTTGTAAGCATGGTTAAGAAAGGATGCAAAAAGAGCACAAATAATGGATATAAATGAGTGAAGAATGTACCCAGATGTTCCCATCACTCTAGTAGTAATGCGGCTTTTATCTGACAAAAAAAGCTTGGCCAATCCGAAGTCAGAGACCTTACCGTTAAATTCGTCATCCATCAAAATGTTGCTCGATTTTATATCTCGATGACCAATGGTGAAAAACATGAAATCTGGGAGCATCACACTTTTATTTTCTAAATTAGAATATAAACAACGAAACATATCTCAGCAACTCGGATCATAAACAGATTTTGTCGACGATTGGGGAGCAGGCCCCCGCCGAGCTTACTTGTTGGTGGAGGGACCAACCGCGACCCCTTCTCACGTGAGGGAATACTCAGAGGAGTGACTCACTGGACTTCAACAGGCGAGGACACAGTAATTTACCCTGGTTCGGGCCTCTCAGTAATTCAGGACTCCAGCTCGTGTATGCTTTCGTATGTGTGTGTCCTTGTCTCCCCCCTCCACGGCGGGGATGCTTTATAGCTTACAAAGGGGCGTACTTGTTCAAGCCCACTAACTCCACGTTCGAGCAGGTCCAACGTGGTAACTAACAGATCCTATACTCCAGCCATGTTCCCGCGGAGGACGCAACGAACTAGCGGAGGTTACGCAGCTGGCGGTTACCGACCTCGGGATCACGTCAGGTCGGCTAACAACCAACTCCGAACTCGGCCATCTCGTCTGAGCACGAGTCATCGAATCACCAGGTCACGCGACTTTCTTAGGTCCCGTCAAGGTCGTCCCTAGGAACGACCTCCTGATGGCCAGGGCGGGGACGAGCTCGCGCTGTTCGTGGCGCCCGACTAGGCCGTCCCGGGGGACGGCCTTCCGGTGGTTCGGGCAGTGGTGAGCCCGTGTCGCTCGTGGCACCCGAGGTAATTTATGGGATTCATCCGACCCCCCGACAGCTAGCCCCCGAGGTTCGAGTGGAAAAAGGCCTAGAAAAGGTCTTCCTCTCGAGCCTACCGTCATACAAGCACGTCGGGTTTGTTTGTGACATTGCGAGAGACTACCGCTATCATCCATCCACAGGAACGAGCTCTTTTGGCCCGATTAAATCGCGTTCGAGGCGGATGAACGTGGGCCCCCCTGAACGGTTCCTTCTCCCGGAAGCTTTCATTCGGTCAGTTCAAACCGCTCCCCCTGGGAAGAACCGTTTCTTGGCAGGACAGTTTCGATTCGCGCGCCCACGTGTCGTCCCCTGGGTGGCGAACGCCTCAACTGCCCTCTGCGTTTTTAGGGCTTCCTCGACCATAACGGCGGGAAGTCTTTTCGCTTTCCTGTTTTCCGGAGGGGCTTTAAACACCGGTGCGGACCCTAGATCTGCGCAGTCTCCCAGCAAAAGAAATGTCTCGAATCATCCCTTGCTCCAGTGCTCGTTCCTCTGACCGCGTGCGATCGTCTCCCTCTTCGATCGCCTCCCCCATACGAATGGCGAAGTTTGGCGCCAGTAAGCTTGATAGGCGAAAGCTGGAGCTTCTTCAACAGGCGAAGTACCTCGACGCCGGCTCGTGGAGAGCCCCCGGGGCCGAGGAGAGCCCGGAGCCGGAGGAAGGGGAGATCGTCTCCACCGAGCTCTACGCCATGAACGGGCTCCGGACGCCCGAGAGCGAGTTCGTCGAGTCCGTCCTCGCCTTCTGTGAGTGCGAGATTGCTCACCTCCACCCCAACTCCATCCTTATCATGGCCATCTTCGCCCACCTCTGCGAAGGGTATGTGGGCGTCGAGCCCACTCCCAGCCTCTTCCTCCATTTCTACACCCTGTCGCACACCGGCACGCCTTCGTCGGCCGACTGCCTCTACTTCCGTCTCCGACCTACCCGTCCGTACGAGTACCCGAGCTTCACGCTTAAGGACTCGGTGTCGGGTTGGGCCGACTCCTGGTTCTACCTGAGGAAGGTGGAAGGCAGCTCGCTCTCCTATACCGGCACTAGAGCCCGAGCTGTCGAGACACCCCGGCCGACCGTGCAGCCTGAGGAGGAGAAGGTGCTCCTGCTGATCAACGAGCTCGCTGCTCGGGTCGACCGAGCGGGATGTCGCCGGGACTACGTCGAGCCGGTGTCGCCCTCAGGAGGAGGGTGCATCCCTTCTTCAAGGTCGAGGTGGCGGGACATCACACGGAGTCGTGCTCGGTATACCATCGACCTCGACCTTCCCTCCTATGTAGAAGACATTCGCTCTTACTACCTCCTCTTGGTCGGTACGCAGCTCCACCGGAGAACTGGGTGGACGTGAGAGTGTCCGAAATGTTCGGCACCCCCAAGGGCAAGGAGATCCTAGAGGGTCACCAGATCCCGAATAACGTCCTCAACCGGACCGAGGCGGTAAGTTTTCGACTTGGCCCTCCTTTCTTGATGTTCCATTTGGTCCGGGTCTCCCCAGGGTGCCCCGACCTCATCAAGCTCTCTCTGGCAGGAGAAGGTCACCCTCGAGGTTGCCGTGGACCAACTGGCATCGCAGTTGGGGGGACGAGGTCGTAAGACCAAAAAACTGGCGGGCCGCAAGCGCCGCGACCGATCTCCTTCGGCCACGCCGTCTCCGCCTCGGCGTTCGCGCAGGCATCCTGGTTCGGACGACCGCTTACCCCGCCAGCACTTGGAGTATGCTGATCGGCAGGAGGTGAGCGAACTAAAACTGTGGATGGATGAGCATACCAGAAAAAACCCCGAGCTGATGGCTCGTTTACGTCAGCTTGCCGCGCGGGCGAAGAAGGAGGCCGCGGCCGCGGCTGGTCCAGCACGGAAGGAGGAACTGGAGGGCCAGATTGCGGCCCTTCAGGCAGAGCTCGCGCGGGTAAGCTCGAGCTCGGCCCCTCGGGACCACGAGGAGGAGAAGGACGAGTTGGAACCCGCTCCCCTGGTCCCGAGGTCCCGCAGGTCGTCCGCTGCGCCCCAACCGCGCCCAACGCCGACCATTTCTGAGGCCGGCTTGGGAGAGGTCGACCCCTCAGTCGCCAGGGCCGACAAGGCACGCGAAGACATGGCTGCCCTCGTGGTTCGCGCCCGAGCCCAGCTAGAAGACGCCAAGCGAGGTCAGCTTCTAATTCCTATCTTGTTTGTCTCCTTCCCTCTCCGGCACCACCCTAACCCCACATCGTCCATAGTGGGTGTGGCAGCTGGTGCGGAGTTATGGGATTTCGAAGCAATGGCTGACGATATTCTTGACCTCGTGCTAGAGCGGGAGCTCGCCCGGGCTGCCGAGGCCGTTGCGGGTGAGGAGGTCGAGGTGGAAACTGAGGCTGCGGAGGCTCAGTCCCCACGGGCCGCTGGTGGTGACGGCGTCAGGGCGGAGGAGCCCGCTGCCGCGGAGATCCAGCCCCCGGAGGTCGTGTCTCCTGAAGAGGAGACACGGAGGAAGATTGCGGTTGCCGATGCCCGAGCCGCGAGGGAGGGCATCCCCCACATCTTAATTGATGAGGATGACGACACGGGGGAGTCCGGTGGTGACGAGCATGTCGCTGAAGTTCCCCGCGAGGACTCCGCCGACGCCAGCGACATCATCGCCGAGACGCTTCAGGAGATCGCGGAGGAGCCCTACCGAACTCGCGATACTCCGTCGGAGACCAACGCCGGCTCAGCGCTAGGGGACTCCAACCTGGACGGAGCTCGTCCTGGCGAGGGCGAGCCGGTAGCTCTGCTCGTCGTGGAGCCGACCTTGACTGAGGCTGGCGGGACGGACCAGCTCCCAGGCGGGGGGGAACCGCCGAGCTCCGAGGTCCCCTCGGTCGGCGCCGATCTTCCGGTCGCCGACTCCGCGCCTCGGCCCGAAGATCCCGCACCCTTGGACGCTGAAGGGGCCCGAGCCCAGGAGGAGGTGGAGTCTCCGGGCGCAAGTCCTGCCCGGGGAGAAGAAGCGTAGGTGGGGGTCCTTGCCCTTGAGGCCGTCGTCCTCCAGGAGATGGAGGCCGACCCCCAAGACCAGGGCCGTGACTCCACGCCCCGCGCCGAAGACCCCGCGTCCTCAGACGCCGAAGGAGCCCAAGCTCAGGAAGCGACAGATTCTCCGGGCGCAACTCCTGCCCGGGGGGAAGAAGCGCAGGCGGAGGTACCTGCCCTTGCGGCTGTCTTCCCCCAGGTGATGGAGGTCGACCCCCCAAACCAGGGTCTTCCACCCCCGGATAACGAGGGAGTTCGGGCCCGAGGGGAGGTGGAAGAACTCCCGGGCCCCGTGCCCGTCCAAGGAGGAGAGAGCAGGGTGGAGGATCCTACCGAGTTATTCCGGGAAGGGCTGGAGGCCCGGCTTCATTGGGTAAGTTTCCTTGGCACCGTCTCTTTTCCTCTAAGATCGACAGTAACCCGAGATGCCCCGTCGTTCAGGTGCTAGAGACCACCATGCAGGACTTAGGTGCTCTGACCAGTCCGCCTGAAGTCGTTGCTAAGCACCACGCCGAGCAAGATGCGAGGATCGCGAGCTCGAGCATCCAGTTGCCGGTGAAGGCATCTGAGCGAGATCCGGCATAAGATGGAAGAGTCTTTCTTTGGTCCTCAAGGCGGCTCGACCAGAGCGAGCATACGAGTCGGGCCTTGAGGCGGCGGTGGTCAAGGCTGCGGGACTCCTTGAGTGTGAAAAAACGATCGATCAACACGGGGAGGAGTCCAGACGACTTCGCCAGGCGGCTGCCGATGGTCGGGAAGCTCGTCGGCGGGTGCTCGACCTCGAGTCCGAGCTTGACTCCGTGCGGGAGGAGCTTGCCACTCTTCAAGGGGAGAAGCGCGCCAGTTGTTTTTAGTTATGTTGATCTCTGCGGGCTTTACCTGTAAAACTCAAGTCTCATGTTAAAAAACTATTTGTATATATTAGATGCCCTCCTGTTTCGGGTCGAAGCGCTGACGAGTCACCTTAAGCCCAGACCGTGCCAGGTCGTAGTCACACGGTGCCCGTATAGCCCCCCCGCGTCAACGGAGGTCGCGGATGTAGCCTGCGAACTCGACTTCGTTGGCGGGAGAGCCCCGGGGGACTAAAGTCCAAGTAACGAACCTTGTCGCGTGGCCTCCGGATACAAAAATATCCATACCGTGCCTCGGCCGACCTGTGCTCGGAACCATCCGAAGGGGTGTCCGCGCGATTCGTTGCCTGCGGCGAAGACTTGCCACGGGAGGGTGATCGTTATATAGGGACGGGAGCCCTTGAGGTCGAGCTCGGTGGCCCGACGTTTAGGCAGTCTTGTTTCCGTCCGTTGGCGTCACGACGACCGGGTTCGCTTTTTCTTTTTTCCTTGGTCGAGACCGGGCTGGGCTAATGGCTCTCTCTTCGGGGTGAAAATGAAACGGGGGTGATCAAGTTGCCGAATTTTTTATTAAAAGGAAAGACGAGGACAGTTTGGTCGTGTAAATCAGAAAAAGGTATAGTGAACTAAATGTAGAACTTACGCAGTTGGTCGATGTTCCAGGTGCTAGCGAGTTCTCGACCATCTTCCATCGCGAGGCGGACAGCCCCCGGGCATGCTGTTGAGACGATCGTGTAAGGACCCTCCCATCTCGGCGTTAGCTTGTTAGCCTTTGACAAGTCTTGGACCCGTCGCAAAACGAGATCGCCGATATGTAAGGTCCTTGGTCGTACCAATTTAGCGGCGTGCCTGCGGAGAGCTTGCAGGTAAACCGCGGATCGCAGCAGAACCCGTTCACGAGTCGCTTCCGCGAGGTCGAGGTCGAGAAGGCGCTCGCCTTCTGTGTTGACGTCGTCGGCTAGATTCACCCTTGGGGATCGGGGCGACCTCGGCGGGTAGGGCGACTTCCGCGCCATACACGAGCCGAAGGGGTCTCGCTCGTAGCTCGGCTCGTCGTGGTGCGGACCGACCAGAGGGCGGGAGGTAGCTCGTCCACCAGGCTTGACCATCTTGTCGAGGTTCTTGAAGACTCTCTTTTGACTCCTTGGATAATCTGCCCGTTCGCGCTCGGCCGCCCCATTGCTCGTGGGTGGGCCACTGACGAAGCATATCTTGGTCGACCTCCTCGCAATAAGCCGAAACGGCTCGCTTGTGGCGAGTGCCGTTATGCGTGATGAGGCGACTCGGAGCAGCGGCGGGTCACTACGTTATTGCGGAAGAACCTTTTAGCCGCCTGTGCCGAGATGGTCGACACAGGCTCGGCCTCGATCCATTTGGTGAAGGTGTCGATTGCGACGAACAGGTATTTACAACCCTTCCTTCCCCTGGGAAATGGTCCGAGTATGTCGATGCCCCAAACCGAAACGGCGGTCGAGGGCATGGTCTCAGAGTGCATATCTTGGTGATGGACTTTCCGAGGCATGGAGCGGCAAGATCGGCAGGAGGTTACTATTGAGCGCAGCGTCGGCCAGGGCCGTCGGCCAAGAGTAACTCCAACCGGAAGGCTTTGCTCACCAGGGTCCTAAAGGACGAGTGAGCTCCACACATCCCGTCATGGATATCTTTGAGGAGATATTTGCCTTCCTCTTGGGTGATGCACTTGGAGAGGACCCCAAGCGTGCCTTTGCGGTATAAGAGTCCCTCGACCATTTTATAGGCGGAGGCGTCTTACGGCCGGATTTCGGCTTCTTCCTCGGCAAAGGTCCCGTGTGCGAATCTCTTGGATGAATGGCGTCATCCAACTCGCATCCTGCTCGAGGAAGGAGACGGTACCACCTGTCTGGGTTGCCTCCTCCTCGGTGGGTATAGAGGGCTTATAAAGGTGCTCGACGAGCACCCCGCCGAAGCGGGAGGCTGGCGAACCGACCTTCGATAGATGGTCGGCCAGGGCATTGTCCTTCACGAGGATGTCTGATGCCGAAGTTTAGAAGTTCTTTTCCATCTTCCTTACTTCGGCCAGGTAAAGCGCCATCGAGTCATCGAACGCGATACTCCTTGTTAACCTGGTTGACAACTAGGCTGCGAGTCGCCCTTCGCAGCGATTAGTCGTTGGACCGGCGTCTTGCATGCCCGGCTTGGCTAGCGAGACCTTCAGATTCTGCTGCGTTGTTCGTTGCGCGAAATGCGATTGGAGGCGTCTTGGATCCGCTTCCACGAGGATTCTAGGACCACTCCGGCCCCGAGCAATTGTAAGCTCGGGATCCGTCGAAGTGCATGACCCGGCCGGCCGTGCTTGGGTGGTCGGGTTCGATTTCGGATGGGGTAGGATTTGTCCATTCGGCTAGGGAAGTCCGCTAGGACACGAGATTTGATCGCGGTTCTGGCCGAGAATTCGATCTCGAATTAGGTGAGCTCCATGGCCCACTTCTCGATCCGTCCGCTTGCATCCTGATTGCCTAGAATTTCTCTAAGTGGGAAGTTGGTCGGGACTCGAATTTTGTGGGCCTGGAAGTAGTGTCTTAATTTCTTCGAGGCCACGAGGAGTGCGTAAAGGAGCTTACGGACCTCGGGTAACGCTTCCTTTGGTCCCTGCAGGACTTGATGTAGTAGACCGGCGCCGCACCGTCCCCGCTCTACCGTTATGACGGCGCTTACCGCTGGGCGTGGCGGCAGGTAGAGCAAGAGAACCTCTCCCATTCTCGGTGTGGTCAAGGCCGGGGTCTCGACAAATATAGCTTCAATTCTTTGAAAGAGTGGTGCGCTTCTTCCGCCCAAGCGAAGTCGTGCTTCCGGGCGCCTTGAAGAAAGGCGGCCGCTTCCCTAGCCGCGAGATGAAACGACTTAGGGCCGCCATCCTCCTGGTCGGTGAACCTCCGCGTGCGGTGGGTGGTCGCATGTTCTCGATGTCCTCTATCTTCTCGGGGTTGGCCACGATTCCTCATGACCGATCATGTAGCCGAGTACCTTGCCGCTTTGACCCGAACACACATTTTAGGTTCAACTTTATTCAATGCTTATTGAGGTTACGGAAGGTTTCCTCTAGGTCGGATACATGACTTGAGGCGATCTTGCTTTTGGCGACTATGTCGCCCACATACACCTCCAGGTTCCGACCTATTTGGTCCGAGAAGGTTTTACGCATGAGGCGCCGGAAGGTTGCTCAGCGTTCCTTAGACCGAAGGACATGGTCGTAGCGTAACGTGCCGAACGGGCGTGATGAAGGAAGTCTTCTCCTCATCGTCGGGCGATATGCCGATCCGGTGATAACTGAATAGGCGTCCGAAAACTCATCGCCTCGAGCCGGCCGTTCGCGTCGACCAAGCTGGTCTATCCGAGGTAGCGGAAAATTGTCCTTGGGGCACGCGACATTCACCTGTGTGATCGACACACACGCGCCACTTGCCCCCTTTTTTCACGATAACGGGTTAGCCAACCAATCAGTGATCGACTTCCCGTATAAAACCGGCTTTGAGGAGCTTGTCGGTTCCTCTCGATGATAGCTTGCTTTTCCGGAGAAGCGCTGAGCTTCGCCGCAGGCTTTTGTCGCCGAACCGCTAGCTTTGTGCTCGGCGACCTCCCTTGGGACTCGGGCATGTCGGACGGTTCCCGAGCGAACGATGTCCGCGCTCCTCCGGAGGAAGGTCACGAGCTCGAGTTCCTATTTAGGATCGAGGGAAGACCCCACGTGTACGACCTTATGCGGCTCTGCGTCGCCGCGATGGAATGGCTTTAGTTTCCCCGGCCTGGAGGGTAGCCTTGGGCCGGGAACTCCTCGGCTCTTGCTCGGGCCATGTTGAGCATTGCTCGACCATGTCTAATGCCCTCTCGTCGCGATTTAGAGTCGCTTTGGCTTAGCGCCCCTTCGAGTCCGAGTGAGGGCGGCTTTCCTTCGTCTAGCGGCCTCTTCCATTGAGCGCCTCGTCGGCGTTGGCATAACGGTCGGCCATACGGAGCGATTCGTTGGCCGTGATGTCGGGTGAATCTCGAGGTCTGCGTAGCGTGACGTCTCGGACCCGAACTTGAAAGCTCGGACAACCGCCTCATCCGAGATGCTCGGGATGGAGTTCCGCGCTGCATGAAACGCCGACGAATTGGCGCAGGTCTCGCCGTCTGCCTCAGACGACGCCGAGGTCGCGCTCTTTCCTCGCGAACGTAATAGCTCTGGAAGTTTGCGAAGGGTGTTACGAATTGCGCCAGGATCGAATAGAGCCCTCCTTCCGATTAAAGAGCCACGTCCGAGCCGGTCCATCCAAAGACCGTGGGCAAGAAGTTTGCCATGACCCCTTCATCTCGCCGCGCCAGGATGGCCGTGGTGTAAATCGAGAGGAACTCGTCGGGTTCTGCGTCCGTCGAACCTCTCGATGTGGCCTGGTTTGAACCTAATCGCCACGTTACGCCGCAGGACGCCACGAATGCTCTGCACCAAAACAGGTATCCGGTCGTTGCAAGCGCGGGCGGCTGGCGATCTCACGCCAAGCCCGAGGTTCGTGGGGCCCAGCGAGAGAATACCTCCTAAGTAGGTAAGATGGAGAGTGGCAGGAGGAATGTTCGGCCAGTTACGCGTGGCTCGTATCCGTCGATCTCGAGGAGCGCCGAATTACTCGGTGCCTTCCGAAACCCGTCAGCGTTCGCGCCGGTCACTCCGATGCAGTGCGTGAGTCGTTGGGGTGGAGGCGCACGGACGCCTGGCGGCGGCGTTCCCAGGAATCACTCCGGGCATCCCTTCCTCGGGAGGCTTCCGCCGCTTTTATGTCCGTGGCAATTTCCTCGAGGTCGTCGGCCACAGCCGCACCCATGGCTTCTAGGTCGACTTGCTCAGGAAATTCTCTGAGGTTGCGCACCACTGTGGCCAAGGCTTGAAGGCATTCCCCGCTCGGGGGAACGCGGGGTGACGAGTTCGCTCGCCGGCGCACGGGCTCCGGCGTCCCGTACGTGTGGAGGTTATCACGAGCTTCGGCCCTGATCTTGTCGGCCGGGCCATCACGGACTTGCCGGCGTAAGCTGGCTAGGGTCCGATTCAGAGATGTCTGCAGGTGCTCCTTGGCCGCTTCATAGCGGTGGAGGCGTGTTTCGCCCGGGGATTTCCCCCCGGTGTTTCCACCTTCCTCCGCAACGAAGATGTTATGGGATTGGGCGGACCGCGAGAGTGACATCACGGTGTCTCCCCGTGACGCGGTCCCCTGGTCGAGCTCGAGATGGTCGGGAATGTCCAGGCCATCGTAGAGCCCGTCGTACTCGTCGTCCGAGAGGGCGTCGAGTTGAGAGCGAAAGAACTGCTCCCGTGCGGCGGCGTCGAGCGAAGCTCCCGAACCGTCATGATTCTCGAGGCCGGCGACGCGGCCCATTGTCGGCCGCTTATCCTCTTCCTCGATCCCGGGGGCGTAGAGGCCCCGGCGATCCTGGGAGTCTGACATCCTCCGGGATTCCTCACGAAAGGGAAAGTCGGTCCCCACGGACGGCGCCAGCTGTCGACGATTGGGGAGCAGGCCCCCGCCGAGCTTACTTGTTGGTGGAGGGACCAACCGCGACCCCTTCTCACGTGAGGGAATACTCAGAGGAGTGACTCACTGGACTTCAACGGGCGAGGACACAGTAATTTATCCTGGTTCGGGCCTCTCAGGAAGGAGATAATAGCCATACTCCAGCTCGTGTATGCTTTCGTATGTGTGTGTCCTTGTCTCCCCCCTCCACGGCGGGGATGCTTTATAGCTTACAAAGGGGCGTACTTGTTCAAGCCCACTAACTCCACGTTCGAGCAGGTCCAACGTGGTAACTAACAGATCCTATACTCCAGCCATGTTCCCGCGGAGGACGCAACGAACTAGCGGAGGTTACGCAGCTGGCGGTTACCGACCTCGGGATCACGTCAGGTCGGCTAACAACCAACTCCGAACTCGGCCATCTCGTCTGAGCACGAGTCATCGAATCACCAGGTCACGCGACTTTCTCAGGTCCCGTCAAGGTCGTCCCTAGGAACGACCTCCACGATGGCGAGCGGGGGCGAGCTCGTGACATTCGTGTCGCCCGACTAGGCCGTCCCGGGGGACGGCCTTCCGGTGGTTCGGGCAGTGGTGAGCCCGTGTCGCTCGTGGCACCCGAGGTAATTTATGGGATTCATCCGACCCCCCGACAGATTTCTTTAAAAAAAACTCAAATAAAGGGTGATGCATATTTTTACAAGCATCGTATTAGGGTAGTATATCTCAAGACATGACAAGTGCATACAAAATTATGCATGCTGCACTACCAGCCCATAAATATGTGTGCTACAGATGATAGAAAAAAATGCAAGATAGCAAAAAAGCAAGAGATGCTTATACTGTTACTGTAAGACACATTAGCTTATTATGCGAGTCTTCATCTTGCTTCATTGTGGCGTTATAGCTACTTGCAAGAATTCAACAAACAAGCTAACAACAGCCATTGCTTCCAGCCTTTTTTACCCCTGCATCTCCAGAAACAAAATATTGCTTACTCTACCTTTAGTTAAACAAAGAAAACAAGATTCAAGAATGTATTCCTGATACCATTAGATAAAGAGCAGACAACAGTTAAACAAACTGAATTTCAGTGTACTACCAGACTGCTACCACTACATTCAGATCTTAACAGTCCCTAATAGAGAATCAACGACTCCATGGCAGATAATTATGTCCACCAGGTAATATAGCTTTCAAATATCTGTTTGTGATATGTACAGCTAATGTTTCCCCTTAGAGATAATCGTATGGTATAGTGCCATTGATAATCAGGCATATCCAGATCAGAATAACTCAAAAGAATTCTGTCAGGAGCCTCAGTTCTGCAAACAATATAATGATTATTCAACACATACGAACACAAAGTATAATGAATAAGAATAATTCCAATATTCTATTCGCAATCAACATTAAACAACTGTCATAGATCCTAGAACAGTCTTTTACACAGCAATGCGCAAAACCATGACCCGCAAAATCTATTCTTGCTAGAATCTCTAGAAACGCACCTTCCAGAATTCTGCCTCAAGTTACCTTGATGGAGTGAATGTGATCCAACCTGTTGGTTGTGCATGTATCCAACTCTTGTTTCTATTTTCTCATCTTGATGACTCAGCAGGTTTTTCACATCAGGTTCTATCTAGGTAACCTCCAACAGTTCATACACTGAAAGCGATAATTATTGATTGATTTCTAGTTTTCAACATATAATCTATCAAAAACCAATCAAACATAGACTATCTATCAAAACATATATACACGACCCGTCCTCTCCCTTGCTAAGGAAATCATGCAAATATTGATACTCTAGGCCAATTAGTTTTTCAGCAAACCATCCTTTAGTATATGTATGCTTCATTATACTATTATTGATATATTTAATAAATTTCTCACGTGCTTACACTCAACAATTCTCAGCAAAACATTCTACGAATCCTAATTAGCTTACGAATCACAATAGCATTAAGCAGCAAATAAAATTTCTACTTTAGCATATAAACTATAAGATAGTGTTACTGTTACGACGGGGACGGTGTAGCGCGGGTGAAGGAGCGGCTCGGCGAGCGCGGTAACAGTTAAACAAACTGAATTTCAGTTAAACAAACAGCTAAATAACGCTTAACTTTTAAGTCTTCGATCTAGATCCAATTGATAGAATCAATTTGCATCCTCTACTCCCATTTAATTACTATATAGACAAAAAAAATCGACTACTCGTAAACAAAAAAACACTTAAGTGCCATTTAGCCATTCCCTTGTTTCCATTATAATGTGTTGTTATAGATCGCGGAAACTATATGCTATCAAAATGTATTTCGACAACATTATGCAGTATGACTTCCATGTGGATTCAGAATTTGGAATAAGCAGATATTGATATATCCCGGCCCAATTCAGTAATAGGGGTAAAGATAAAGATTATCCCGCCCAGATCCAGCCAAGCTATCTAGTGTCTACTGACCAAAACCCATTTAATTCCGAAAAAGGAATACTAACTGCACAATTCAAATCATTCATGTCATACAACCACACCAATAGTAGTTCCAGTAACCATAACTCACAGCTACTTTCTCCGTGGTTACTAATCACCAAATGAAACAGTGCTAACCTACCGCTCTGATTTATATATCCATACAAGTCCGAAAACACAAAAAACAGTTTATCCAGCCCACTGTTATGAGGAAAATTCATCTTAAAACTCAAACTGAAAAAAACCCGAAAGCTTTAATGCAACTGCTCTACGTAGCAGCGCCTCATCTAACATATTTAAGTCACGCAATCACACCAAAAGTTGGTCCAGACTCCTGATAATGAGCAAGAACCACAAGTGTTCCCCAGCAATTTATATTGTCAGAATAGAATTAAAGCGAGACCGCCATCAGGCATCTACCCAAGGTTAAAAGACCTTTATTCTATTTTCATTGGAACATATAATGTTGGAGCACTAAAGGTACTAAGGTAGCAAGCAATCTTATACATATCACGCAAGCACACGGTACTGTAGAGCTATGTAGGGAAACTACGAGAGATGAACAAGGTGATACAGCGAGGCTGGAGGGATTGGGAAATGAATGACCTCTCGGGGAGCGGCGTGACCGGCGGGCCCTTGTTGGCCGTGATCTCGTCGTCGCTGACAACGCCGACGAGCTCGTCCCCTAGTGCGCGCGCCTGGCGCAGCGCGTTGCAGTGGCTGTAGTGCATCATGTCGAAGCAGCCGTCCATGTACACGCGCACGGGGCGGCGGCGGGCTGGGAATGGCCACGGGGCCGCCGAGGTGGAGCGCAACCACGGACGCGCCCAACATGACGTCGCGGAGCGGGAGGCGGGCGGAGCCGACGAGCGGCTTGACGCCGTCGGCGGCGTTGGCGTGGACGACGTCGACGTAGAGGACGGCGTCGGCGAGGCGGCTGGTGGGAGGGAGCGGGACGGAGATCTTCTCGTCCCAGGAGGGGTTCTCGTCACGGGCGGGCGAGAGATTGGGGGCGGAGCACACGGGCGGGCGACCGATTGGGGGCGACGCGGGGGATCGGGGACTCACAGGCGGGCGAGCGATTGGGGCCGATCTCGCGAGTCGAAGGGGCCTCACAGCTGCGCGGGGAGGCGACAGGGAGTGCGGCGGCCCGGCGAGCTCATGCACATGGCGTCGCCGATGAAGGAGTCACGCGGGGGTTCGGCGCGATTAGGGGCGGCGCACGGTTTGGGGACCACGCGGGGATCGGGGGCGGGCGATTGGGGCCACACGGCTATTGGGATGAACCGAATGATTTGGTCCGTCAAATTTGATGAAGTCATGTGATAAAGCATCTTAGCGCTTGATTATGAGAAAAGGGGATTTCTGGGTGCACGTGTTCGGGTGGACAAAGAAAAAGCATCCTCTATAGGGGCTAAATAGTATGTGCATGTAGGAAAAAATTAACTGGTGAATTATAAAGGGGTAAAGATAAAGATGTGGAGTGGTGAATTTGATTTGGTACGAAGGGTAAGATTGAGCGATTGCATATACATTTACATTCATTGCATATTGCATATTTGTTACTTGTTCTTTTTTTTAACTAACCATGGCAGGAAATGAGTATTGGCACTATCCCTTCTATGGAAGTTATGATCTTGAAGAATATATTACATGGGAAGTACAAAAGGAACTAGTGTTTAGAATTGAAATGACTCCAAAAACTAATAAGGTAATAAGAACCACGGGATAGTTCAATGATTATGCATATTATTGGTGGTAACAATTGTTAGGAAAACGCCTAATCAAAACATGGCAATATTTAAAGCTTTTCGTGAGGAGAAAGTTTATACCACTGTATTATAAGCGAGAGTTACTTCGTCACTTGGAGAGCATCACACAAGGATCCAAATCTGTCCATGATTACTTTAATAAATTGAATTCTGCACTTAGTTGAGCTGGTATTAGCTACGAGTATGACAAGAAGGTACACTTTGAGAAAGGATTAAATTCTAATATTGCATGTGTACTTCTATATAAATATTTTAGTAGTTTGTATGATCTTGTGACAAATTCTATTAAAGTGGAAAGAAAAAAAAAATCAAGAGATGCATCAAAACCCATTAGAATGAGAGCTACAAAACCAAATTAAGTGGGAGTGTTAAAAAAAATGAGCTGTGTGATTTCACCATATGTGTGATTGAGAACATCCAATTTAGGAGTGCGAGAGATACATCCAAAGAAAAGATATGTAAATAATAGGTTTACTGGGGTTATCTTAACTATTATAATAATGAGTTGGTGGTGATGGTGAATCTGCCAGGCCGTTCTTAGGCTAGAACAATAGAGGCCCAAGGCCCAGTAGGTGAGGAATTCTGTAGCTATTTGCTGTTTGTCTAGTCTTATTTGCATTTCATTGTATTCCCTTGTTCAGTGATTCTTCAGTAACGGATCTCAAATAAGCGATAGCTCAAGTTTTAAATTCTCGTTTTTTTGTTTTTAAGAGTTTAGAACTTGTGGTGTCATCATCTATTTGGGATCCGTTGCAACGCACGGGCACTTTACTAGTTTCTAAAACTAACGAGTTACTCTCTATTTCTAGTATTGTTTTTCACATTATACAAGTTGGCAAAGTAGATGAGGAGCTGGATGCTAAACCACCCGTATAGCTGGAGAAGAAAGATAAGGAGATAACCATGGTTGGAGATGGAACACTTGCCATTCCATCATTACATCACGATGCAATGCTACCTATGGCATTTACAATTATTGAGGAGGACGCTAAAGCAACAACAATGGTGCCGAATTAGTAGTTTGCCATGGAACGTTGAGTTATTGTGAGAACTTTTATGGTCAAATAGAAACTCCACGCTCTGAATTTAATATGTTTAACATACATAATGTGAAATTAATTACTCATAAGGAAGTTCTTACTAGAATATCCCCTCATGATTATTTGTACTATGTTCTCTTTAATAATCCATTAGAGTTATCTAATGTGATTGAAACATTTTCTGAAATTGCATATACAAAATCACTGGATAGTAGCTACATCAACAGTTATACATTTAATTTGATTGGAGCTTATGGTGTAGACAACAAGTTTCTTATTTATCAAATGTGCATTAGCTGTGACAAGCTTGCTGGATTGGAATTGCATATTTTGGACAAATAATTTTTGCGCTATGTTTAAATAATCAGAGTAGCACAATTGAAGTATGGAATGTTTTAAAAATCTTCTCACCCGTATTAGAACTATTCGATGTGGTGTTGTCCACTACTAATTTCTTCACAGGTTTACAAAAGTCGAGGACGATGTTTATTGATGTAATGCGGAATGAAGAGGATAAATTGAGATACACTTGTGATGGTTCAACATTTACACTAAATACACCCAATGGCTACTTAATTGACCAAATTGTGCGAAACATAGTGAACAATAAAACAACTTATGATAATTATATATACCATGCACATACGTTGCTCTCTTTGTTTAGTATATTTACAGATAATCAAAAGATGAGGATGGATTTTCTTGAAGAAAAGGAGGAGGATGCAAACACATACGCGCTGAACTCTTTTTAGTCAAACATTTTATTTGACTGAAAAGAATTATTGAGCCGCATTAAAAATTACCAGGTGTGGTGTTGTCCACTACTAATTTCTTCACAGGTTTACAAAAGTCGAGGACGATGTTTATTGATGTAATGCGGAATGAAGAGGATAAATTGAGATACACTTGTGATGGTTCAACATTTACACTAAATACACCCAATGGCTACTTAATTGACCAAATTGTGCGAAACATAGTGAACAATAAAACAACTTATGATAATTATATATACCATGCACATACGTTGCTCTCTTTGTTTAGTATATTTACAGATAATCAAAAGATGAGGATGGATTTTCTTGAAGAAAAGGAGGAGGATGCAAACACATACGCGCTGAACTCTTTTTAGTCAAACATTTTATTTGACTGAAAAGAATTATTGAGCCGCATTAAAAATTACCAGGTGAATCTCTACTATATAAAGTGAGAGTTTCTTCCCACGTCACATTAATTGCCCTGCTTAATTGCCCTATTTAATTGCCCTACGCAAGAAACGAAGAGTTGCTTTAATTAGCCAGCTTTTGCAAGAAACGAAGCGTTAAAGATAGATGTTTGATCTTATGAAATAGTATTTTTTTTTTAATCTTTATTTTTCGTTATCAATTTTGTTTTTCGTAGCAACGCACGGGCATATAACTAGTTGTAATTTAATTAGGTCTTTAATTATTATACATGGAGGTACAGAGCTACTACTATTTTATTTAATTAAATGCAAGGCCATATTTGATTTGTATAAACCTAAAGTGAAGATGCGTATGGAATGCTTCGAAGAAAGAAATGTTGTATTTCAAAACAATTGATACTATTGTAAAGATCTGTTGATCTGATCAAAATGTGTATATTATTCGCAGTATTAGGAGGTCGGATCACCAGCATGCACAACGATCTGGAAGACTGAGCCAAACAGTAAGCCGAACATTACGCTACAGGAGGATGCTACACGCCACCGCATCGAAACTTGTTTGCTACAGTAACATAATCAACGTGCCACAGTATCCGGACGCTGTACGCAACGGTACGAATTCGGTTGCTACAGTGCGACTACATCTACTCCCTTGTAGATATGAGACAACGGATTAATAATATGATTATTTGTATCTACTAACATTTCTTTATTTGTTCTTTCACGGATACAGATAGAGAGGGAATTGGATGACTTAGATTGGTCCGTTTTTCCACTGAATATTAGGAATAGATATACTTCATTCGGTGTCGGTGAAGTTTAACACGTATGATTTTGGTGAATTGAAAAGCTGAAAACTCATTGTATTTGGTAACGGGGGATCAACTAGGATTCATCAAGAAATCATGTTAGTATTCAAATACTGCGCCATGCGTCTGTTTGGCTTGTCTTTGTTTCAGGTCCCAACCAAAGAGCAAGTTGATGCATTATCCAGCAATTGCTTTAGTCGTTCGAGTATATATACGAGGTTCATTTTTGTTCCTGCTGGTTAATTCTTTATTGTGTGCTTCATAAGCCAATTTGAACATTTTTTTTCTGAAAGGGAGTGTATAGGTATCACCTAGATGTTTTTGTCCTAAAAATCATCCAAATTTTGGACCGTACGATCAAAACACACATCCGTAGGATTAACCCACCTCGAATTCAGGAGACGTACGTGTACATTGATCTGAATGCAAATCCAATGGCCCACAGGTCGAAACTCGAAAGTAAATTCCAAACGGCTTATGACAAAGGAATGCCGAAATCAATGTATGCATGGGGCTATTTCTATAACCTATTTGTTTTATTTGTTTGATATTGAGCTTCAAGCTTTCATTTCATCGATTATTACTTTTTATAGGTTCTGGGAACCTACGTATGATGCTTGCTTGAATTTGGTAGCTCGGCTTCCACCAGTGGCTTCCTATATTTATCGGCTTCTACCAGTGGCTTCCTATATTCATCATATTCCAACGTACTTTTAGATTGTCACTAGTAAATCACTGGGATTGCCATGAGATATTCAGTCTACTTGTACAATTTGCTCATCACAATTGCAACAATCCTGGTTCTGCGATTGATTGTAGGGTATTCAAAGATGGGAAAGTTATACCAGCTGATGATGCTCTGGATTATGCCGCGAACGACTCACACATGCTTGGTTACAATCAGCCCAAAATGCTTGAATTGATGCGGCTATGCATAATTACTAGATGAGTTTGCGCGCTACGCCGCGCCTCATAGGATATGCTGAATTTTTGAAACTTCAAGGGTTTTTATGTAAAATTGTGAAGGACCTTGTCGACGATTGGGGAGCAGGCCCCCGCCGAGCTTACTTGTTGGTGGAGGGACCAACTGCGACCCCTTCTCACGTGATGGGATACTCAGAGGAGTGACTCACTGGACTTCAATGGGCAAGGACACTGTGATTTACCCTGGTTCGGGCCTCTCAAGAAGGAGATAATAGCCCTACTCCAGCTCGTGTATATCTTTTGTCAAGAAATAATCATGTCCCTTTCCCTCATGGTGGGGATGCTTTTATAGCTTACAAAGGACCAAACTCCGCAGGTCCCCACTATCCGCACGATTGGACCACGTCCAATCGTGGCAACTGGCAGATCCTACAACTCCGCCATGCTCCCGCGGACGCATAGCAGGCTAACGGAGGTTACGCGCTGGTGGTTACTCCCACCGACCTCGAGATCACGTCAGGTCGGCCAATTCCCAGCGCCGAGCTTGGTTGCCTTATGCAAGCTCGAGCTCGCTATTGGCCAGAATACGCGACCTTCTCAGGTCCCAACTAGATCGTCCTTGGGAACGACCTCCTAATGGCTCGGGCGGGAGCGAGCTCGGCCGTTCGTGGCACCCGAGGTAATTTATGGGAATTACCCAACCCCCGACAGCTAGCCCCCGAGGTTCAAGTGGGAAAAAGGCCTAAGGAAGGCCTTCCCCTTGGGCCTACCGTCTACGAGCACGTCGGATCGCTGCGGCGAACAACTGCCGCTACCACCGAGCTATTGACCTCCTCTGGGAACGAGCCTTTTGCCTCAGCTCGTCGCGCTCGAACGGACATGGGCCCCTCTCAATGGTTCCTTCTCCGGAAGCCTCATTCGGCGATTCGAACCGTCCTTCTGAGGAAGCTGTCCTTTGGCAGACAGTTTCGATTCGCTTGCCCACGTGTCGCCCCTCGGTGGCGAACGCCTCAATCGCCCTCTGCGCCTCTAGGGCTTTCGACCATAACGGCGGGAAGTCCTTCGCTCTGTTTCTGGAGGGATTTTAAACACCGGTCATAACCCTAGCTCGCACAATCCCCAAAGAAAGGAAACGCTTCAAGTCATTCTTTGCTCGGTGCTCGTTCTTCCGATCGCTGCCTCTCCCTTCGATCGCCCCGCATTTAAATGGCGAAGTTTGGCGCCAAAGAAGATCGATAGGCGAAAGCTGGAGCTTCAGCAGCGAAGTACCTCGACGCAGCTCATGGAGAGCCCACGGGGCCGAGGAGAGCCCGGAGCCGGAGGAAGGGGAGATCATCTCCACCGAGCTCTACACCATAAACGGGCTCAGGATGCCTGAAGCGAGTTTGTCGAGTCCGTCCTCGCCTCGTGGAGTGCGAGATCGCTCACCTCCACCCTAACTCCATCCTTATCATGGCCATCTTCACCCACCTCTGCGAAGGGTATGTGGGCGTCGAGCCCACTCCAGCCTCTTCCTCCATTTCTACACCTTATCGCACCTAAGACGCCTTGGCCACGGGCTGCCTCTATTCCGTCTCCGACCTACCCGCCGTCTGCAGTATCCGAGCTTCACGCTCAAGGACTCGGTGTCGGGATGGGCCGACTCTGGTTTTATCTCGAGGAAGGCGGAAGACAGCTCGCTCTCCTATACCGCACTAGAGCCCGGCCGTCGAGACCCCGACCGACCGCGGTAGGAGGAGGAGAAGGTGCTCCTGCTGATCAACGAGCTCACTTGCTCAGGGCTGACCGGACGGGATGTCGCCCGGGACTACATCAGAGCCCGGGTGTCGCCCCTCAGGAGGAGGGTGCATCCCTTCTTCAAGGTTGAGGGGTGGCAGGACATCACATGGGAGTCACGCTCAGGTATACCATCGACCTCGGCCTTCTCTCCTATGCAGAAGACATTCGTTCTTACCACTTCCTCTCGTTCGGTACGCAGCTCCACCGGAGGACTGGGTGGACGCGAGGGTGTCCGAAATGTTCGGCACCCCCAAGGGCAAGGAGATCCTAGAGGGTCGCCAGATCCCGAATAACGTCCTCGACCGGACCGAGGCGGTAAGTTTTCGATTTGGCCCTCCTTTCTTGATGTCCCACTTGGTCCGAGTCTCCCCAGGGTGCCCCGACCTTATAAAACTCTCTCTTGGCAGGAGAAGGTCGCCCTCGAGGTTGCCGTGGATCAACTGGCATCGCAGCTGGGGGGACGAGGTCGTAAGACAAAAAAATTGGCGGGCCGCAAGCGCCGCGACCGATCTTCTTCGGCCACGCCGTCTCCGCCTCGGCGTTTGCGCAGGCGTCCTGGTTCGGACGACCGCTCACCCCGCCAGCATTTGGAGTATGCTGATCGGCAGGAGGTGAGCGAACTAAAACTTTGGATGGATGAGCATACCAGAAAAAACCCCGAGCTGATGGCTCGTTTACGCCACCTGCCGCGGCGAAGAAGGAGGCGCGCACGGGCCGGGTCCAAAGACGGAAGGAGGAACTCGAGGGTCAGATTGCCGCCCTTCAGGCAGAGCTCGCGCGGGTAAGCTCGGGCTCGGCCCCTCGGGGCCACGAGGAGGAGAAGGATGAGCCGGACCCCGCCCCATCGGTCCCGAGATCCCGCAGTCGCCCACTACGCCTCAATCCGCGCCTAACGCCGACCATTTCTGCGGTGGCAGGGAGGTCGACCCCTCGCCGCCGGGGCCGACAAGGCACGCGAAGACATGGCTGCCCTTATGGCTCGCGCCGAGCCCAATTAGAAGACGCCAAGCGAGGTCGACTCTTAATTCCTAGCTCGTTTGCCTCCTTCCTCGGCACCACCCTAACCCCACATCGTCTATAGTGGGTGGCACCGGTGCGGAGTTATGGGATTTCGAGGCAATGGCTGACGATATTCTTGATCTCGTGTTAGAGCGGGAGCTCACCCGGGCTGCCGAGGTCGTCGCGGGTGAGGAGATCGAGGTGGGAACTGGGGTCGCGGAGGCCCGGGCCCACCTGACGGGCGGTGACGAGGTCGAGGCGGGAACTGAGGCCGCGGAGGCCCAGTCCCCGCGGGCCGCTGGCGGTGACGGCGTCAGGGCGAAGGAGCCAGCTGCCGCGGAGATCCGGCCCTCAGAGGTCGTGTCTCCTGAAGAGGAGACGAGGAAGATTGCGGCTGCCGATGCCCGAGCCGCGAGGGAGGGCATCCCCCACATCATAATTGACAAGGACGACGATATGGGGGAGCCCGGTGGTGATGACATCGGGAGCCGGTGGTGGCGAGCATGTCGCTGAAGTTCCGCGAGGACTCGCCGAAGCCGGCGACATCATTGCCGAGACGCCAGGAGATCGCGAGGCTTCTCCTCGAGCTTACGACGCCCGACGGACACCGATGCCGCCCGGCGTCAGGGGGACCTCAACCCGAACGGGCCCGCCCGACGAGGAAGAGCCGTTAGCGCCGAGGCCGCCTCGGTCAACGCTGTCCTTCCGTTGCCGACCGGTGCCCCGAGTCGACGACTCGCGCCGCGGACGCCGTGCCTACCGGGAGGAAGTTCCTCGGCCAGACGCCAGCGCCCGGCGTGAGTACCGCGGACCGGATGCCGAAGGAGGAGCCCAGCGCAACTCCCGCCGGGAGGAAGAAGAGCGGGAGGAGCCCCGAGCGCAACTCTGCCGGGAGGAAGAAGAGCGAGGTGATCCTTGCTCTTGAGGCCGTCCCCGTCCAAGAGATGGAAGTCGATGCTCAGGGCCAAGACCCTCCGCTCCCGAGGGACGAGGGAGCTCGGACTCAAGCCCTCGCGCTCGACGAAGGAGAAGGGATTGGGGCGAAGGATCCCCGCTGCCCAGGAGAACAAATCGGGCGGAGGACCCCGCCAAGTTGTTCGGGAGGGCTGGAGGCTCGGCTTTTGGGTAAGTTTTCCTAGCGCTCGTGCTTTTGTCCTAAAAGCCGATCGTAACCCGAGATACCTGTCGCGCAGTCTTTGGAGACCACTATGAAGGATTTCCAGGCCGCGACCGTGCCGCCAGAAGTTCTTGCCAAGCATCAAGCCGAGCAGGATGCCAGGATCGCGGAGCTCGAGCGCCTGGTTGCCGGGCTGAAGTCTTCTGAGGCCGAGCTCCGGAAGAAGATGGAGGAGTCCGTGCATGCTCTTAAGGAGCGCATTGACCAGAGTGAGCAGGCGAGGTCGGGCCTTGAAGCGACGGTGGCGACCCTGTGCAACTCCGCTCGAAGCGCCGAAAGGACGATCGACCAAAGAACGGAGGAGTCCAGCGGCTTCGGCCAAAGCGAAGTTTAAGGTCGTGAAGCTCGCCGGCGGGTGCTCGACCTCGAGTCCGAGCTCGACTCCGTGCGGGAGGAGCTCGTCGCTCTGCAGGACGAGAAGCGTGCCGGCCTCCTGTAATTCCTTCTTCCCGTGTTTTACCTGAAAAAACTCAAAAAACCTCCTAGTCGAACAAAGAATGTTTTGAATTTAATATATACGCTTTTGTTTCCCTTGTAATGATAACGAGTTGCTTCCTCCCGCTGTTCCCTTTTTTTGATGGTTATGCGAGCTAGCGGACGATCGTACTAGGGAGTGACTACCTTGTGCGAAAGCTGCTCTAGGTTGTAGCCACACGGTACCCATATAGCCCCCGCCGTCAACGGAGGTCGTGGGCGTAGGCTGCGGGCACGACCTCGTTGACGGAGTAGTGCCCTGCGGAGATCGTGTGGCCTTTTTGTGTACGGTGCGTCTATACCGCCCACCGGCTGACCTGAGCTCGGAACCGTCCGAGGGGTGTCCATGCGAATCTTTACCTGCGGCGGAGGTCTGCCGCGAAAAAGATGGTCGACTTATGAGGAAGGAAGCCCTCGAGGTCGAGCTCTGGTGGCCCGATGTTAGGTGGTCGTACGCCCGTCCGTTTTGCCCCGACGACCGAGCCTGCTCCTGATATTTGATCTGGATCGAGCTTGGTTGCGAGATTTCGCGGGGGTGGGGTTTAAAAGAGAAAAGAGAGAGAGAGAGAGAGAGAGAGAAACCGGGAGGCCAAGGTGTCGAAGTTTATTAAAGGAGTAAAGTGGGTGTGGTTAGACATGGAACTTACGCAGTTGGTCGATGTTCCAAGTGCTGGCTAGTTCTCGACCATCTTCCATCGCGAGGCGGACAGCCCCCGGGCGTGCTGTTGAGACGACCGTGTAAGGACCCTCCCATCTCGGCGTTAGCTTGTTAGCCTTTGACAAGTCTTGGACCCGTCGCAGAACGAGATCGCCGATATGTAAGGTCCTCGGTCGTACCGATTTAGCGGCGTGCCTGCGGAGAGCTTGCAGGTAAACCGCGGATCGCAGCAGAACCCGTTCTCGAGTTGCTTCCGCGAGGTCGAGGTCGAGAAGGCGCTCGCCTTCTGTGTCGATGTCGTCGGCTAGATTCACCCTTGGGGATCCCAGGACGACCTCGGCGGGTAGGACGGCTTCCGCGCCATATACGAGCTGAAAGGGGGTCTCACCCGTAGCTCGGCTCGTCGTGGTGCGGACCGACCAGAGGACGGGAGGTAGCTCGTCCACCCAGGCTTGACCATGCCGATCGAGGTTCTTGAAGACTCTCTTCTTGACTCCTTGGATAATCTGCCCGTTCGCGCGCTCGGCCGCCCCATTGCTCTGCGGGTGGGCCACCGACGCGAAGCATATCTTGGTCCCGAGCTCCTCGCAATAAGCCTGAAACAGCTCACTTGTGAACTGAGTGCCGTTGTCCATGACGAGGCGACTTGGAACGCCGAAGCGGGTCACTATGTTATTGCGGAAAAACCTTTTAGCCGCCTGTGCCGAGATGGTCAACACAGGCTCGGCCTCGATCCATTTAGTGAAGGTGTCGATTGCGATGAACAGGTATTTACAACCCTTTCTTCCTCTGGGAAATGGTCCGAGTATGTCGATGCCCCAAACCGAGAACGGCCAGGTCAGGGGCATGGTTTGTAGTGCATATGCCGGCTGATGGACTTTTCGAGCATGGAACTGGCAAGATCGGCAGGAGGTTACTATTGAGCGCGCGTCGTCCAGGGCCGTTGGCCAGTAGTAACCCAATCGGAAGGCTTTGCTCACCAGGGTCCTAAAGGACGAGTGAGCTCCACACATCCCGTCATGGATATCTTTGAGGAGATATTTGCCTTCCTCTTGGGTGATGCACTTGGAGAGGACCCCAAGCGCGCCTTTGCGGTATAAGAGGCCCTCGACCATTTTATAGGCAGAGGAGCGTCTTACGAGCCGGGATTTCTCGGCTTCTTCCTCGGGCAGTGTCCCGTAATGCGAAATCTTTGGATGAATGGCGTCATCCAACTCGCATCTTGCTCGAGGAAGGAGACGGCACCAACCGACTCGGTTGCCCCTCCTCGGTGGGTATGGAGGGCTTATAAAGGTGCTCGACGAGCACCCGTCGAAGCGGGTAGTGGCGGCGGAACCGACCTTCGATAGATGGTCGGCCAGGGCATTGTCCTTCCTGGTATGTATAGTACTTGAAGTTTCAAGTACTTTTCCATTTTCCTTACTTCAGCCAGGTAAAGCGCCATTGAGTCATCGAACCGATACTCCTTGTTAACCTGGTTGACAACTAGCCGCGAGTCGCCCTTCGCAGATTAGTCGTTGAACTCGGCGTCTTGCATGCGGCCCTGGCTATGAGACCTTCGTATTCTGCTGCGTTGTTCGTTGCGCGAAATGCGATTGGAGGGCGATCGATCCGCTCCCTGGGGATTCTAGGACCACTCCGGCCCGAGCAATCGTAAGCTCGGGATCCGTCGAAGTGCATGACCCGGCCGACCGTGCTCGGGAGTCGGGTTCAGACTCGGACGGGGTAGGATTTGTCCATTCGGCTAGGAAGTCTGCTAGGACCTGAGATTTGATCGCGGTTCTGGCTGAGAATTCGATCTCGAATTCGGCGAGCTCCATGGCCCACTTTGCGATCCGTCCGCTTGCGTCCTGATTCCCTAGAATTTCTCTAAGCGGGAAGTTGGTCGGGACTCGAATTTTGTGGGCCTGGAAGTAGTGTCTTAACTTCTTCGAGGCCACGAGGAGCGCATAAAGGAGCTTCTGGACCTCGGGGTAACGCTCCTTTGGTCCGTGCAGGACTTCGCTGATGTAGTAGATCGGGCGCTGCACCCCGTCCCGTTCTACCGTTATGACGGCGCTCACCACCTGGGCTGTGGCGGCCAGGTAGAGCAAGAGGACCTCTCCCATTCGTGGTGTGGTCAAGACCGGGGGTCTCGACAAATACAGTTTTAATTCTTTGAAAGAGTGGTCCGCTTCTTCTGTCCAAGCAAAACCGTCGTGCTTCCGGAGCGCCTTGAAGAAAGGCAGGCCGCGCTCCCCGAGTCGCGAGATGAAACGACTTAGAGCCGCCATCCTCCCGGTCAGGGACTGAACCTCTCGCGTGCATACGGGCGGTCGCATGTTCTCGATGGCCTCTATCTTCTCGGGGTTGGCCTCGATTCCTTGTGGACCGATCATGTAGCCGAGTACCTTGCCGGCTTTGACCCCGAACACGCATTTTTCAGGGTTTAGCTTTATTCGATGTTTATTGAGGTTACGGAAGGTTTCCTCTAGATCGGATACATGACTCGAGGCCATCCTGCTTTTGACGACTATGTCGTCCACGTATACCTCCAGGTTACGACCTATTTGGTCCGAGAAGGTTTTCTGCATGAGGCGCTGGAAGGTCGCTCCGGCGTTCCTTAGACCGAAGGACATGGTCGTGTAGCAGAACGTGCCGAACGGCGTGATGAAGGAAGTCTTCTCTTCATCGTCGGGCGATATGCCGATCTGGTGATAACCTGAATAGGCGTCCAGAAAACTCATCGCCTCGGAGCCGGCCGTTGCGTCCACCAACTGGTCTATCCGAGGCAGCGGGAAATTGTCCTTGGGGCAGGCGGCATTCAGCCCTGTGTGATCGACACACATGCGCCACTTGCCCCCCTTTTTCTTCACGATAACCAGGTTGGCTAGCCAATCAGAGTGATCGACCTCGCGTATAAAACCGGCTTTGAGGAGCTTGTCCAGTTCCTCTCTGATGATAGCTTGCTTCTCCGGGGAGAAGCGCCTGAGCTTCTGCCGCACAGGCTTTTGTCGCCGAATCGCTAGCTTTGTGCTCGACGACCTCCCTTGGGACTCCGGGCATGTCGGACGGTTCCCAGGCGAATGTGTCCGCGCTTCTCCGGAGGAAGGTCACGAGCTCGAGTTCCTATTTAGGATCCAGGGAAGCCCCTACGTGTACGACCTTGTCTGGCTCTGCGTCGCACAGTGGAATGGCTTTAGTTTCCCCGCCGGCCTGGAGGGTAGCCTTGGGCCGGGAACTCCTCGGCTCTTGGTCGGGCCCGCGCTGGGGTAGCTGTCCGACCATGTCTAATGCCCTCTCGTCGCAGTTTAGGGCTGCTTTCGGACTTCCCTTCACCGAGATCACGCCACCGGGACCGGGAACCTTCAGGCATTGGTACCCGTGATGCGTGGCGACCATGAACTTGGCGAGCGCCGGTCGGCCTAGAATGGCGTTGTAGGCCGACTCGAAATCGACTACCTCGAAGGTGATCAACTCCGTTCGGAAGTTGCTCGGGCTTCCGAAAGTTACGGGCAGGACGATCTGTCCGAGCGGCTTGACCGAGGTGCCAGGGACTATCCCGTAGAAAGGGACTACGACGCTCTTGACCTTGGACCGAGGAATTTGCATCTCGTCCAGGACCCTGGCTGATATCAGGTCCAGGGAACTCCCACAATCTACAAGCACTCGTCCTACCACGGTGTTGCAGATCGTTGGACTCACGACCGTCGGGAGCCTCTGGGGTTTCGTCATCCCCGGGACGATCGTCCTTAGAAAAGGTGATGGGCAGCTCGGACCACTTGAGGCTGGCGAACGGAGGCTTCCTTGAGTGACACGAAGTACCTCGCGTCGCGGCCTCCTTGACTCCCGACGTGACCCATAGGCGGCGGGCCAATATCACGGCGATGTGGTTTCGGCTCCCGGTACTCCATGTCCGTATCTTCCTCCTCGGCGGGCTTTTTGCCCTTGAGCGTCTCCTTCTGCTGGGAGCGTGGGCATGGGACCCTTACCATTGTAGAATTGCTCCGGCGGGAGGCCCATGTTACGCAATTCCGCGGTCGTGCCCATGCGCTGGTGGAAGCGGGCAAAAATAGGCGCTAGCCCGTCGCTGGTCGGCTGCGGTCTTGGTAAATCCGGTTACGCTCGTTGTTCGCTGAACCGTCGACCTTTCCTTTCGCAGACTCCTCCTTTATACGATTGCGAGGTCGGCCGTTGTCGTCGTTCGATGGCCGCCACCATGTCGGAGACGGAGGTTTTTCTTCTTTTGATTTTTTCTCGTCGAGCTCACGCTCTTTCGCTTGACGCCTCTTCGAGCCCGGCCGAGGGGGCGGCTTTCCTTCGTCCAGCAGGCTTCTTCCATTGGATCGCCTCGTCGCGTTGGCATAACGATGCGGCCATGCGGAGCGGCTCGTTGGCCGTGATGTCCGGTGAATTTCGAGGTCTGAGTAAAGCGGACGTCTCGGACCCCAAACTTGAAAGTCCGGACAACCGCCTCATCCGAGATGCTTGGGATGGAATTGCGTACTTGCATGAAGCGCCGACGAATCGGGCGCAAGGTTCGCCCTCGTGCATGTCAGACGCTCAAGGTCGCGCTCCTTCCCGGCGGACGTAGCGACTCTGAAGTTAGCTCGGAGAGTCTTTGCTTTTGTGCCCAGGACCGGATCGAGTTTTCCTTTTGGTTGAATAGCCATGTCCGGGCCGGCCCATCCAGCACTGTGGGCAGAAAGTTAGCCATGACCCTTTCATCACCTCCGGCGGCTAGAATAGCCGTGGTGTAGATCGAGAGAAACTCGTCGGGGTTCTGCGTCCCATCGAACCTCTCGATGTGGCCTGGCTTGAACCTTACTGGCCAGGTCACCGTCGTAGTGACGTTGCGAACGCCCTGCACCCGAAAACGGGACTGTCGGGACGGTCGTTGCGAGCGCGGCGGTCGGGGCGATCCCCACCGGCCAAGCCCGAGGTTCGTGGGCCCAGGCGAGAGAATACCTCCCTATGCCTGTAAGATGGAGAGTGGCCCGAGGAGGAATGTTCCCCCGGTTCTGGCCGTGGCTCGTATCCCGTTGATCTCGAGGAAGTACCCGGGAATTGCTCCGGGTGCCCTCCCGAGCCCGATCGCGTTCGCGCCGGTCACCCTGGGTGCGGCTGCGTGAGTCGTCGGGGTGGAGGCGCACAGATGCCTGATGGCGGCGTTCCCAGGAATCGCTCCGGGCATCCCTTCCTCGGGAGGCTTCTGCCGCTTTTATGTCCGTGGCGATTTCCTCGAGGTCGTCGGCCACACCGCCCCATGGCTTCTAGGTCGACTTGCTCGGAAATTCTCACGAGGTTGCGCACCATCGCGTGGCCAAGGCTTGAAGGCGTTCCCGCTCGGGGAACGCGGGGTGACGAGCTCGTTTCGTCGCCGCAGACTCCGGCGTCCGTGACGCTGCGTGGAAATTCTCACGAGCCCGGCCCTGGTCTTGTCGGCCGCCACCACGGACTTGCCGGCGTAAGTCGCCAGGTCCGATTCAGAGATGCTTGCAGGTGCTCTTTGGCCGCTTCATAGCGGTGGAGGCGATTACCGAGGATTTGCTCCCGGTATTTCCGCCTTCCTCCGCAACCAAGACGTTACGGGATTGGGCGGACCGCGAAGGTGACATCACGGTGTCTCCCCGTGAGGCGATCCCCTGATCGAGCTCGAGATGGTCGGGAATATCCAGGCCATCGTAGAGCCCATCGTACTCGTCGTCCGAGAGGGCGTCGAGTTGGGAGCAAAGAATCGCTCCACGCGGCGGCTTCCGGGCAGAGGCTCCTGGAACCGTCGTGATTCTCGAGGCCAGCGGCGTCGGCAGCCCCGTTGTCGAAGAATTGCTTGTCTTCTTCCTCGATTCCGGGGGCGTAGAGGCCCTGGCGATCTTGGGAGTCCGTCATCCTCCGGGATTCCTCACGAAAGGGAAAGTCGGTCCCCACGGACGGCGCCAGCTGTCGACGATTGGGGAGCAGGCCCCCGCCGAGCTTACTTGTTGGTGGAGGGACCAACTGCGACCCCTTCTCACGTGATGGGATACTCAGAGGAGTGACTCACTGGACTTCAATGGGCAAGGACACTGTGATTTACCCTGGTTCGGGCCTCTCAAGAAGGAGATAATAGCCCTACTCCAGCTCGTGTATATCTTTTGTCAAGAAATAATCATGTCCCTTTCCCTCATGGTGGGGATGCTTTTATAGCTTACAAAGGACCAAACTCCGCAGGTCCCCACTATCCGCACGATTGGACCACGTCCAATCGTGGCAACTGGCAGATCCTACAACTCCGCCATGCTCCCGCGGAGGACGCAACGGGCTAACGGAGGTTACGCGCTGGTGGTTACTCCCACCGACCTCGAGATCACGTCAGGTCGGCCAATTCCTGGCCAGAGCTTGGTTGCCTTATGCAAGCTCGAGCTCGCTATTGGCCAGAATACGCGACCTTCTCAGGTCCCAACTAGATCGTCCTTGGGAACGACCTCCTAATGGCTCGGGCGGGAGCGAGCTCGGCCGTTCGTGGCACCCGAGGTAATTTATGGGAATTACCCAACCCCCCGACAGACCTCTTCATAAATTTTTAGGACCCCGAGGGCCTGCATGTAAAATTGCTAGAGGGCGCATGGCCTTTTCGTGAATTACCAGAAACTCGAGGGCTTTTGTGTAAAATCTTGTAGGATCTCTTCATGAATTCGCAAAATGATGCAATTTTCTAGAACTATGATTTTTTTTTGCAAAATGGGTCCAAAGCAGTATGTGTATGTGCGAAACCACAGGGGCTTTCTTGCAAAAGAGAACAGAGGACCTAAACATAATTTCTGGAGCCATATGTGATTCTTAAGAACTATGAGGTTTTTTTTGCAAAATAGCCGGTGAAATGAACTAAACATAATTTCAACTTTCGCAAGGGACTTTTCTGCAAAGCTGCTGAGTTGGCTAGCAGCTGTTTAATTTGGTTGATTGCTTAGTAGCTTTGTGGTTCCTCTTTGTCGTATGTAAATAGCGTATTAAAACCAATGGAAGAGTGTGGTGGGCATTTCTAATGTTTAACAAGTGACAACGATGGTTCATCCCCCTCTTGTGAAAAAGATGGAAGTGGTTAGTACAGATCCAAATAATCAATTCATTAGTCGTATAGCTGTAGCATCCAAGAATCAAGCTGCTCCCAAAATCATGCCCTATGGCAAATTTTTTATGGTTCGATTCTTAATTTATATTCTGATGCATTTGAAAGAGTCACATGCTATGCTGCCAACTTCTCTTTCTATCGTTTCGTAGGCAAAATATAACCCTCGATTTATTTTGCCGTGGTTGCTACGTTAAAATCGCACCGGCAACAAGCACAAGCGACAAGCATGCATTAAAAGTTAAAACAATGACCGTATTCCAGCCATTACTCGGCGATCGACATTCAAGCTTCCTTGGACGTACGTGCAAGTTATTAATTAGAGCACTGGCTGGAAATGAGTTGAGCTGATTATGGCATTGCCTTGCTTTGCTCTCTTCCTCGCTCCCTTCCTTGTCGTGCTAGTGGCCGTGGCGCAGACCAACCAGCTGACGGCCCAAACCGCCCTGAGGCCGCCCAGCAGCATCACCAGCCCGTCCGGCGACTTCGCCTTCGGCTTCCGCGCCCTCGACTCCGACCCGGCCAAGTTCCTGCTCGCCACATGGTTCCACTTCAACGACGACGCCGGGCGCAACTCTTCCCAGCCGCAGTCCGTGGTGTGGTTCGCGAAGCAGTCGGTCTCCGGCGACATGGCCGTCGCCACGGCGCAGTCCGTCCTCAGCGTCACTCCCGACGGACAGCTCGCGCTCGCCGACACCACCAACGGCGGCAACCGAGTGTTGTGGCGGGCCCCGATCGCCTACCTGAAGCGTGGGTCCGTCCTCGTGCTCCGAGACTCCGGCAACCTCCAGTTCCTCGGCGACGGCGGCCGGGATAACGTGCTGTGGGAGAGCTTCCGGTATCCGACGGACACGCTCCTGCCGGGCCAGTCCTTGGCCATGGACGATTTGTCCAAGGGGAAGCTCTTTTCCAAGCGCGCGGACGCGGAATTCACCACCGGTCGGTTCAGCATGGGCGTCCAGACGGACGGCAACGTCGTCCTCTACGTGGACCTCCTCAGCGGCAACAGCCCACACAACGCCTACTGGCAGGCGTACACCAACAGCCCCGACGGCAACACGACGGTGACCTTCGACGAGCAGGGCCGCCTCAACTACACTCTCAGCAACGGCACCGTCCAGAGCTTGATATCGTCCACGGCGAGCTCCACCGTCGGCAAGAACTACCGGTTCTCCAGGATGGACCCCGACGGCATTGTCCGTGCCTACGTCCGCCCCAAGAACGTGCCGAACGGCGGCGGCAACACTTCTTGGACTGTCTCGGGAGCGTTCCCCAGTGACGGCTGCAGCAAGAGGACGTCCGGGCGGCAGGGCATGTGCGGCCCGGGTTCTTACTGCGTGGAGACTTCTGACAGGCTCAACTGCGTGTGCCCAAGAGGGTACACATACACCGACGTGCAGCACAGGGACAGCGGCTGCACGCCGGAGTTCATGCCGCAGAGCTGCGACGGGGAGAGCAACTCCGGCGAGTTCGCGCTCGAGGAGTTGCCGAACACCACCTGGGAGACCTCGATATACTACAAGAAGTTCTCGTCAATCACGGAGGATCAGTGCCATGACTATTGCCTCAACGACTGCTTCTGCGCCGCCGCGTTAGTGATCGACGGAACCGACTGCGCGGAGGTGGCGGTGCTGACGAACGGACGGCAGGCGAACGGTGTCACCACAAAGGCACTGATCAAAGTTCGGGCAAGCCGTCCTCCGGTGGCGAGAACAAGAACTATACTACGCTACATAATCGTGGCAGTTTGCTTGGCCTTTCTGTTGGTGGCCACCATTGGTGGCTTCCAGGCACATCGCTACCTCACCAAGAACAAGAAGAAAGCCAACGAGAACCTGTTGAGTGCTAGGGCTTTCACTTACAATGAGCTCAAGCAAGCGACCAAGGGCTTCAGAGATAGGTTGGGTAGCGGCGGTTTTGGTGTAGTCTACAAAGGGTTTGTGAAGCCGCCGCAATCTGACGTTGCAGTAAAGAAGCTCAACCACTCAGATGATTACAAGGAGAAGGAGTTCACAAACGAGGTGCAATCCATCGGGCGGATCCACCACCGGAACCTTGTCGGCATGATTGGGTACTGCAAAGAGCGGAAGCACCGAATCCTGGTGTTCGAGTTCATGCCTGGAGGCTCTCTTGGCGACTTGATGAACCGATCGGAGAGACCACCCTGGCGCTGGCTCGCCGATGCTGCACTAGGCATCGCCAGAGGGTTGGAGTACCTGCATGACGGCTGCACCATTCCAATCATCCACTGCGACATCAAGCCGGACAACATATTGCTGGATCGCGATGGTGCTCCGAGGATAACAGACTTCGGGATCTCGAAGCTCCTCAGGGACCACAAACTGCAGCACACCATCACCAAAGTCATGGGTACCAAGGGCTATATCGCACCTGAATGGTTCGATGGTACTAGGGACAAGGTGGACAGCAAGGTGGACGTTTACAGTTTCGGTGTCGTGCTGCTGGAGATGATATGTTGGAAGAAAACCTTTGAGGAGCATCCTCCCGACGACCAGAATGCCGGCACAGTGGCCGTGCTCAAGGACTGGGCGGAGAAGTCGATCAGGAACGGAAGGACGGAGCTTCTGGTCCAGGGGGAGAGCCAGGCGTTGGAGGACATGGAGAGCGTGGACAGGTTCGCGCGTGTGGCGATTTGGTGCGTGCAGACGGACCCGTCAACCAGGCCAGCCATGCGCGAGGTGGTGCAGATGCTACGGGGAACCGTGAAAGTTGACCCTCTGCCTGATCCTCCAAGGCCACCTGACTTCTCTTCAATTCTCTCCATCGACGGACTCCAAGGGCACGATTCACTCTCTCCAGATTGAGCTATCCTTAAGTACAGTCTTTTGTTAATTACCGCACTTATTTACCTCGTTTTTAGATGTCAATTCACCTGTGTTGTTGTTGTTTGAGTCTATTAGTAAAGGGAGTAATCAAAGAGAATTTCTATTCAATAAATCTGTATTTATTACAAAAGTACAAGGCACTTTTTCAGGGATCCATTGCTGACATAACCTGGAAGATTATTTTGAAATCAAAGGCGGAGCACAAATGTAAAATCTTTGCCTGGCTGCTCATTCGGAACAGCGTTCTAACGGCAGACAACCTAGCGCGAAGGGGGTGACCCCATCACCATTGTTGCTGCCTTTGTAATGCGGAGGAGGAGACGGCTTTGCACCTCATGCTTGCTTGCCCTTTTGCTGTTTCTTTTTGGGTGTTGTTTTTTTCGTTGCAGGGTTTCTTTCTGCCGGCGCTGTCTCCCCTAGACCCTTCTTTGACCGTCAGAACCTGGTGGTTACAAACGCGGCTGATGGCCCCGCATCTCGCTAGACGAAATCTGGATGGTTTGGAACCTTTGGAAGGAACGGAATGCGCACATTTTCCAAGAGGAAGCAACATCCGCCCAAGTGGTAGTTAGTAGAGCCCGTCAGGAGCTCCTAGAGTTTTCTTTTGCCACTACGAGAGTAACCTAAAAGCTTTTTGCTTGGAGTCTGTTGTTGTAGGACTCTCCTTGGTGTCTCTTACTTTTGTTTAGGGGCTGCTCTTGCTCGACCCCTCCCCCTTCTTTGTACCGAACTTGTTTTCCCTCCTTCTTAATTGATCAGGCAGAGCTCCTGCCATCTATTTCGAAAAAAAACAATAGGCAAAGCCTCTTTATATACATAATAAAAAGGTGCAATCAAAAGACATCTTCTCGGATGTCAATTCACCTGTGTTGTTGCTGTTTGTTGTCCTTTGCAATTTGCCCATACGTCTATTTCTTAACACTCCCCCTTGGGCAGATTATAAAATATGCATATGCCTTATAAACTCCTTCCGAAAACCCTATAAAAAATAACATTAGCACATATATATAAGCTTGTATTTTAAATTGTCTCATTAAAAATCTTTATATAAGAAATCTATAAAGAAAACTTATATAAAGTAAAGAATACAATATATGATCTTTGAGATCATTTAAACAGATTATGGTTCAGTGGTTTACTCTCCCTGAATATTGCAACTCACAAAGTCTTCTCATACCAATCTCACGGACATATTTTTTGAATGATAATTTTAGTAGGGATTTAGTAAATAAATCCACTAAATTATCACAATACTTTGTTTGCAAAATTTCTATCTCCCCACTTTTCTGGAGTTCATGAGGATAGAATAATTTAGGAGCAATATATTTTGTTATATTGCTATTAATATAACATGTCTGTATTTGAATAATACAAGCGATAGTATCTTCATAGATAATAGTAGGAGATTCCATTGAATTAATACCACACGATTTTTTAATGTGGTTAATCATTCTACGAAGCCATCCACATTCACGTGATGCTTCATATAATGCAATTATTTTAGAATGATTAGTGGAAGTGGCCACTGAAGTCTGTTTGCTAGACTTCCATGAAAAGGCCGTACCACCATAAAGAAAGACAAATCCAGTCTGAGATTTGGCATTATGGGGATCAGACAGATAGCCAGCATCCATATATCCCATCATGGTCATATCTTGATTTTTCTTATTAATCCAAGATCTTGTGTACCTTGCAGATATCTGAAGATATTTTTAATACCATTCTAATGTCTCTTTGTTGGGACAGCACTAAATTTGGCCAATAAATTGACTGCGAATGCAATATCAGGCATGGTACAATTTGTTAAATACATTAATGCTCCAATAGCATTAAGATATGGGATTTCTGGTCCTAGAATATCTTCATTCTCACTCCTTGGTCTGAATGGGTCTTTATCCCTATTAAGAGATCTCACAACCATAAGGGTTTTAGACGGATATGCCTTGTCTATATTGAACCTTTTCAACATCTTTTGGATATAGGCAGACTGGTGTACTAATATTCCATCATGATTTACCTAAATCCTTCATTTCAAACTTCGTCATAAGATGTTTACTTCTTCCTTAATATCCTCTATGATTCCGATGATATTCAAATTATCAACATATACTGAGATTATGCAAAATCCATTTTGGGATTTCTTTATGAACACACAAGGACAATCATTATTATTTGAGTATCCTTTCTTTAAAAGGAACTCACTTAGTCAGTTGTACCACATTTTTCCTAACTATTTTAATCCATACAGTGACTTTCTTAATTTGACACTATACATGTTACGATTTGCTTTATGATTTGGAAGTGTCGACGATTGGAAAACAGATCCCTGCCGAGCTTACTTGTTGAATGAGGGATCAACACGGGCCTCTTTTTCAGTGAAGGGTTTGCGTTCGAAGAATGCTCGAATGCCTCAGAATACTCGGAAAAATGGACATAAGGGTTTATCCTAGTTCGAGCCTCTCATTGTGGAGATAATAATCCTACTCTAGTGGTGTTGTTATTGCTCTTTGTGTTTGCTCGCGTCGTACGCGTGCGTATTCTCTATCTCCTGCTTATCGATATGCCCAGGAGGTATTTATAACTTACAAGAATATCTACCATAACTGCAACCGAATAACGGACACTTGATTGCATTAACCGTGGCCGTAACCGAAGCCTTGATTCTCGCCACGTTCCCATCGTGGGCGTAACGGCACCAGATCGTGGCGTAATTAGCGCTACTTGGACATTACGGGGCAGAACACGACCTTCCAACTACGCCATTCGTGGGCGAGCTTGGGCCGAGCGTATTTGTTCATGACCGAGCATGGATGCTCGTGCCACGAGCATGGATTCCCATGGCTGCATAATGGGCCTAGTCCGGTCGGGTGGACCAGCCAGTCAGACCATGCACGGGTCTTCTTCGGGAACATCATCCGAGGGTACACATGGTCGACCGAAACCGGCTGCCGAGGTATTATAGTACTTATAGAGGTTATCCAATCCCCGACAGGAAGTTTAATCCCTTCAGGGACTTTCATGTAAATATCTGAATCAAGTGACCCATATAGATATGCGGTCACAACATCCATTAACTGCATAGTTAAATTCATATTAACTGCCAATGAGATTAAATACCGGAAAATAGTTTCACTCATTACAGGAGAGTATGTTTCATCGTAATCGATGCTAGGTCTCTGTGTAAACCCTTGTGCTACAAGTCTCGCTTTATATCTTACCACATGATTATCTTCATTTCTTTTTCAAATGAAGACCCATTTATTTCCAACAAAAAATATTTTAGGAGTTGGTACAACAGGACCAAATACCTTTCTTTTATTAAGCGAGCGCAATTCTGTCTCAATTGCTTCTTTCCATTTGACCCAATTTGAGCGCTTCATGCACTTTGCCATGGACTTAGGTTCTGGATCCAGTTAAAAAGATTCAGCAATCTCTATGGCAAAATAAATGTTGACAATAGTAGTCTCTCTCTTGTACAATTCTCCTAAATTGATATAGTTTGTGAAATTTTCCTCGTTTATTCTTTTTAACTCATCGTGATTTCCCACAACAATTGAGTTTAAGAGGTTTCGATGTCCTAGCATCTGAATTTGTGCTAACTTCTTTGCTGGGATTATTATCACTAAGATGGTTACTATTTTTCTTATGGTTTTTCTTATTTTTATTTACTGGTTGGGATAATGTACATTTGTTGGTCTTTTGTTTTTACGGACATCTCCGCGAAACTAAGTCCCTTGCAACTAGAGTTCTCGCCCTTTTCTTATCACTATGGGCAGGAGTGTTTTTCTGAGGTACCTCTCTTTGCTGCAATAACAGCAGGTATATGGGATTTAGTAACTCCCTTATGATCAGTAAATACATTTGGTAGTTCATTTGCAATCTTTTGCAATTTGTAATTCTCTGAACTTCCAATTCAGATTCATTTGCTATCATATTTTCTTTCAGTCCTATAATCCCAAAAGCCGCCTCACAAAAATATCATATACGTAGAGCTTGGATTATATTTGTACTTAGTTTTGCATTAGCAAGTTTTAATTCTTATGTTAAATTGTTCGTAGCTGTCATATTTGCTTTCCCGAAAACCTAAAGAAAATATGTTCATGAATTGTTCGTCAGTCGTGTTGTACTATTCTTCGTGCCTGTTTTTGACCCGTTACTATTCATGGCACCCATTAATTTTAATTACAACTGGAACTATTCATAGCGGTATTACTATTCATTACAGTACTATAGCGCCCCCTAGAAATGTTTACTGTAGCACCCTGCAGTGATGTGGGAGCGTTGCAGGTCACCTTCAGCGAAGGGGGAGTTAACGCACTTTTTTTTCCAATTTTTTAGGCTTGCAGCCCACCCACTTAGCTGCAAGCCATTTTCTTCTTTTTCTTACTTCGTTTTTTTAAGGCTGCAAGTAATTCTTTTTTTTACCTCATTTTTTTTTTTACTGCAAGCGATTAAATTTTTACTATGCTAGCCCTGGCCTTGTAATTTTTTTTTTTGAAAATAGCCACCATGAAATTTTTTTTGGAAATAGGTCCCCTACAACAGACGGCGAGCGTTCTTTTTTTTTCTCTCCCGTTTGACTTGCAGTACATATTTTTCTTTGTTTTTCCAAAGCAAAAACAGTTCCTATTCGGGACTTCCAGTCAATGGGCAAGCCTTGGGTTTGCAAAGCCACTTGTTGATCGAAAGTAACTTTGAAGGAGTGGCTGATGACCACTACTGCTTAAAGCGCCACCTCACCTTGGCATGGCAACTTCAGCTCAACCAAAATGCAGCATTAAGCACAAGATATGGTACATAATAAAGCCTCTTTTGCAACATAAGTGTTAAGCACCTACTATGCCGTGCCAACACGCCATGGAGTTGATCAATCTAGACACGGTTCCCATGCAGTAAGGACTGCAACTTAAGCAGTTGCGCGCGAGCCGTTGGATCAAAAAGAGATGGTTCAGAATAATCCTACAAATTTAGATTTATCCCCACAGTATAAATAATCAAACAATATCACTTCACTCTGTTATATTATTTTCAGATTAAATATTTCCTCGTGTTTGTTCCTTCATACAAAACTAACAAGGATTTAAATATATTTCTATTTTTATTTTCATATTTTTTCACTTCAACAAACTATTTTTCTTGATTTTTCCTACTCTCTTTCTTCTTTCCCTTTCCTTTTTCCGCTCTTTCGGACAACCACGACAACCGAGGCACGGAAATAGGCGCTGCCCGCGCCACCTCACCCGCACACTCGCTGCCACATCGCGGGACTGATCGCAGATGATTATTTTTGCAAAAAAAATCCCGGTGTATATTTTTGTAATACACATGCAAAAAATAATTATTTTCAAAAAATTTGGAATTGTCATTTGCATGAATTATAAAATTTGAATTATCAAATAAAATAATTTATTATTCAAATAAAATGAATAAAAAATTAACTAATGTAGTGGGGCCCGGTCGGTAGCCTGCAGCGCTTGTTGTCCGCTGTAGGCAGCTGCCGGGGGCCTATTTCCGAAAAAAAGTTTCATGGCGGCTATTTTCAAAAAAAAAATTACGTGGCCAGCACAGTAAAAATTTCGATCACTTGCAGCCAAAAAAACAAAAAGAACCGAAGTAAAAAAAAAGAATCGCTTGTAGCCTTAAAAAACCAAAGTAAAAAAAAAGAACAAAATGGCTTGCAGCTAAGTGGGTGAGCTGCAAAGCCTAAAAAATTGGAAAAAAAAAGTGCGTCAGCTCCCTCTTCACTATGAGTGACTGCGGCGCTCCGCTCATTGTCTTCTTTGGGCTGATTTCGCTATTTCTCCCTTGGTGAGGCCATTTTTGCAACAAAAAAATTTCGGGAGTCAATACAGTAAAAAATTTTCCTCCTACAAACCAACATTCTTTTTGCCACCGAGGAAAAAAAAAGTGACCTGTTAAAAAAATCAGAAAAAAGATCCATCGGTTTGTTTTTTTAAAGAAAAAAAAACAAATTTTGGTGCAATATTTTGGTAAAATCTGTACCACATTAACATCTCTTTGATCTATTTTTCTCAGTTGGTGCATTATGCTTATATCCACTTTGTTACACGTCCTATTTTGCTACCTTTATCCCATATCGACAACAATTTAGGGCATTGTTAACTTTTGTATTATTATTTAATTTTGCATTAACTGAGTTACATAGCTAATACTCCTTGCTATATATATATCCAAACTAATCTCCACTAAACCACCGTTGTTGTGCTTTGGGCTCAATCTTTTATTCGCTTGTTCATCACTATCGTTGACTATTACGACTACTAAAGTGTAAGTTTTGACTTTAATTCAATGTGGAGTGGTGAGAATTTGATTTGGTAAGAAGGGTAAGATTGAGCGATTGCATATACATTTGCATTCATTGCATATGGCCTATTTGTTACTTGTTCTTTTGTTTAACTAACCATGGCAGGAAACGAGTATTGGCACTATCCCTTCTATGGAAGTTATGATCTTGAAGAATATATTACATGGCAAGTACAAAAGGAACTAGTGTTTAGAATTGAAATGACTCCAAAAACTAATAAGGTAATAAGAACCACTGGATAGTTTAATGATTACGCATATTATTGGTGGTAACAATTGTTAGGAAAACGCCTAATCAAACCATGGGAATATTTAAAGCTTTTCGTGAGGAGAAAGTTTATACCACTGTATTATAATCAAGAGTTACTTCGTCACTTGGAGAGCATCACACAAGGATCCAAATATGTCCATGATTACTTTAATAAATTGAATTCTGCACTTAGTTGAGCTGGTATTAGCTATGAGTATGACAAGAAGGTACACTTTGAGAAAGGATTAAATTCTAATATTGCATGTGTACTTCTATATAAATATTTTAGTAGTTTGTATGATCTTGTGACAAATGCTATTAAAGTGGAAAGAAAAAAAATCAAGAGATGCATCAAAACCCATTAGAATGAGAGCTACAAAACCAAATTGAGTGGGAGTGTTAAAAAAATGAGCTGTGTGATTTCACCATATGTGTGATTGAGAACATCCAATTTAGGAGTGCGAGAGATACATCCAAAGAAAAGATATGTAAATAATAGGTTTACTGGGGTTATCTTAACTATTATAATAATGAGTTGGTGGTGATGGTGAGTCTACCAGGCCGTTCTTGGGCCAGAACAATAGGGGCCCAAGGCCTAGTAGGTGAGGAATTCTGTAGCTTTTGCTGTTTGTCTAGCCTTATTTGCATTTCATTGTATTCCCTTGTTCAGTGATTCTTCAGTAACAGATCTCAAATAAGTGATAGCTCAAGTTTTAAATTCTCGTTTTGTTGTTTTTAAGAGTTTAGAACTTGTGGTGTCATCATCTATTTGGGATCTGTTGCAACGCACGGGCACTTTACTAGTTTCTAAAACTAATGAGTTACTCGCTATTTCTAGTATTGTTTTTCACATTATACAAGTTGGCAAAGTAGATGAGGAGCTGGATGCTAAACCACCCGTATAGCTGGAGAAGAAAGATAAGGAGATAACCATGGTTGGAGATGGAACACTTGCCATTCCATCATTACATCATGATGCAATGCTACCTATGGCATTTACAATTATTGAGGAGGACGCTAAAGCAACAACAATGGTGCCGAATTAGTAGTTTTCCAGGGAACGTTGAGTTATTGTGAGAACTTTTATGGTCAAATAGAAACTCCACGCTCTGAATTTAATATGTTTAACATACATAATGTGAAATTAATTACTCATAAGGAAGTTCTTACTAGAATATCCCCTCATGATTATTTGTACTATGTTCTCTTTAATAATCCATTAGAGTTATCTAATGTGATTGAAACATTTTCTGAAATTGCATATACAAAATCACTGGTTAGTAGCTACATCAACAGTATACATTTAATTTGATTGGAGTTTATAGTGTAGACAACAAGTTTCTTATTTATCAAATGTGCATTAGCTGTGACAAGCTTGCTGGATTGGAATTGAATATTTTGGACAAATAATCTTTTGCGCTATGTTTAAATAATCAGAGTAGCACAATTGAAGTATGGAATGTTTTAAAAATCTTCTCACCCGTATTAGAACTATTCGATGTGGTGTTATCCACTACTAATTTCTTCACAGGTTTACAAAAGTCGAGGATGATGTTTCTTGATGTAATGCGGAATGAAGAGGATAAATTGAGATACACTTGTGATGGTTCAACATTTACACTAAATACACCCAATGGCTACTTAATTGACCAAATTGTGCGAAACATAGTGAACAATAAAACAACTTATGATAATTATATATACCATGCACATACGTTGCCCTCTTTGTTTAGTATATTTACAGATAATCAAAAGCTGAGGATGGATTTTCTTGAAGAAAAGGAGGAGGATGCAAACACATACGCGCTGAACACTTTTTAGTCAAACATTTTATTTGACTGAAAAGAATTATTGAGCCGCATTAAAAATTACCACGTGAATCTCTTTTGATTATGCCAGCAATCAATGGATGGGAGCCGTATTCAAAGATGGGAAAGTTATACCAGCTGATGATGCTCTGGATTATGCCGCGAACGACTCACACATGCTTGGTTACAATCAGCCCAAAATGCTTGAATTGATGCGGCATTTCTAATGTTTGGTTCCTCTTTATGCGTCCAACGACTCACACATGCTTGGTTCCTCTTTGTCGTATGTAAATAGCGTATTAAAACCAATGGATGGGAGTGGTGGGCATTTCTAATGTTTTTTTGAAAGGTAAGGCAGGAGCTCTGCCAGCAATCAATTATGAAGAAAGAAGTTCAGGTACACGAAACACGGGTAGACACCCCCAGCTAAGGGACCAAAACAACAACCAACACCAACACCAATACCTGTTACAGAAAAGGTAATGTTTAACAAGTGACAACGATGGTTCATCCCCCCTCTTGTGAAAAAGATGGAAGTGGTTAGTACAGATCCAAATAATCAATTCATTAGTCGTATAGCTGTAACATCCAAGAATCAAGCTGTTCCAAAATCATGCACTATGGCAAATTTTTTATGCTTCGATTCTTAATTTATATTCTGATGCATTTGAAAGAGTCACATGCTATGCTGCCAACTTCTCTTTCTATCGTTTCGTAGGCAAAATATAACCCTCGATTTATTTTGCACTAGTGTATTTTGCAGTTTTCTTCAAATATATTTTTGAGGCACGTCCAAAAATTCACTTAGTTATAAAATATAACCCTCAATATATTTTGCACTACTGTTGCTCTTCCTCAGCTTCCCTAGCTGGTCAACTTGCGAATTTTGATGCTTCAAGAAATTATGTAACTAATGCATACTATTGATTTCTTGAAGCACTCACACACTATCCTTACAGAGGTCCTGGCTATTGTGGATGTTATCAAGAAGCGGGAGATCAATGAAATGACCCAAAAATTCAAAAATGAATTTATTTGGAGTTAATTCAAATTTTCGAGTTCAAATTTGAATTTGGAGATTTGAATTTGCTTTTGTTTGTTTGATTTTCGTTTTTCGGTTTTGGGCCAATTTCCTCTTGGGCCTTCGGCCCGTTTTTGTTTCCCGGCCCGTTTTTTTTTCCTTCTGGCCTTCGGCCTCCTCCGGCCCAGCCGCTGGCCGGACCCATCCTCGCCTCCGGCCGCGCCGCCCGATCCCGCGCTGCGCCGCTCGCTGCTCGCCGCTGCCTGCCTTGTACTGCCAAGGCTCGCGCTTTGGCTGCGATCGGCAAACATGACCACTTGTGCAGCTGCCGCGCTGCCGCCGCCGGCCACTCATTGCCTCGCTCGCCTCGCTTCGCGCCTATAAAAGCCAGCCCGAGCTCCTCCTCTCCTCGCCTCCCTCACCCCTCGCCGGTGAGCCCCTCCTCCTCCGCTTCCGGCCGTCGCGCCGTCGCCGCGCCGCCGCCGCTAGGGTTCCCAGCGGGAAACCTAGCCCGCCAGCGCCAAGGCGGCCCAAGCGGCCTCGCCTCGCGTCTGGGCCGTGCGGCCAAAGAATGGCCCACGGCGGTTTTCCTTTCGCGATTTTTGGATTTTATTAAATCCAAAAATTCGATTTAAAATCCAGAAAAACCCCCGAAAATTTCCGTGAGCCCCAGAAACTTTCCAAATACACTATTCGAACCGTTTCGATCCACTGAGTCCAAAAATGCCCTCCGTTCCTCAATCCGGAGTTCCCAAAATTCCGAATTGCCCAATTCGCCCTTCGTTCTCTCTCTCGGCCCGGTTCGGTTTCGCTGCTTTCGCTTTCTTTTTGTTTTTCGTTTCTTTATTGTCGTTCGTTCTTGTCACGCTAGATCCGGACGTTGGGCGATTCCAGGAGCGACGCAGATCCGGAGCGACGCTGGACCCGACAGGAGCCCCGAACGACTACGTCAACGACAGTTCAGCCGATCCGATCGCCGAGCAAGGCAAGCCGTACACCCGTTGATCATGTTGATCCTATCATGCCATGCTATAGTAGTATTTATTTGATATCGCATTATTTTACTGTATGTTGAATTATTGAAAACAGTATTTTAGAATGACATGATACCTAGGTAATGCCGAAATTGCTTGTGAAACCTCCTTGAATATATTGAACCTTATTATATCCTTTGTAACCCTAGATGTTGGTATTATTAAATAAATTACGGTTATTCCTGTAGTTAGTTCAAATGCTTTGAAAATGGAAATAAAATGCTGTCGAATCTCGGATTCGGGTATTTGTGAAAGTGCTCTGATTTGGGGGACAGAATCGGATAAATCCCGGAGTGGATGTAACTCCGATCCCCGGCTGATGATTGATGCCTTGATTTGACTGATGACCGGTTGAGTGGGATGCCGGAATAAGTGGTGAATGAAGGCTTGATCTTTGGCAGTGAAAGGTTAATGAAACCCCTTGAGCAAAGTAAAGAACTTAGTTTCCGTTCAACCACAGGTCGGACCGGTCGATGGACCCGTATCCGACATAGCTCAGTAGGTTAGTCATTCCTGATATAATAATTGGATCGTTCTAGTGTAACTATTCTCGTGGGAGAATAGGGACCAGGCCTTCCCGGCAGTGGGAAGTATCTGGGAAGAGGTGGAACAAGAATATTGTGTGGTGTCATTCTTGGTTCTCACAACGGTAGGCGCTACCGAGGACAGTAAGTCCAAAGTAGCCCTAGGACCTATCGGTTAACAACTAAAGGACAGGAATGATTAAACGAAATGCTGTGATGATCTCGACCCGGCCGCATGCATTTAAGTTGCATGTTTGTTAGCGCTTGGCATTAACGGTCGTTGATATCTTGTGGGTAAAGTTGAACACCTCTGCAGAGTTAATGATGGTATTCGAATCTGCAGTACTTAGGTTAACGGTTAAGTTTGAACTGGGTGATACCCGTAACCAAGCTCAAGTAATTATTTCAAAATTTGGTGAATGTGATTAAGTGTTGTGTGAACTTGTGGAAAATCCCCTTTTACTATTATTTGTGGTGCAGGCTTCAAATGTAAAATGAATTGAAAATAAAGCGCATCCAGATACTTAAACCCTAGTTCCTTCCTTTGGAATACCTCTGCATATAGTATTCAGTGGTTCCGTACGACTTGTTGAGTACTCCCGTACTCACCCTTGCAACCCCCCGCCCCTTTCAGAGTTTGAAGAAGCTGGAGCGTTCCAGGAGGTCGTAGATGGCGATCTTGTTTGGTTTTGAGGTCTTGGTCTTTTGCTCAGGCCTGCCTGTGCGGTGTTTTGGTAATGTACTTAGGGCCCTGCTGCGCCCTCTTTTGTAAAAACCCTGGCCGTTAGGCCCTATATTGAATAAAAAGAGTTGGATTTGCTTTTGCCTGGCAATTGTACTCTTGTTTTCCAACAGTTAGTCTTCCTGGGTAACTGTTGTGAGTCTCGGATCTGCCCCTAAAAAGGCGGTCCGTCACAAGTGGTATCAGAGCCTTGGCTTGACCATAGATTAAGACCTTAGGTTTGTATAGGTGAATTTTACAAAATTATTTTCGGCTTACAAACAAAATGAATTGTGAAAATATAAGTATTATTGCTTCTCCTTCTTCCCCTGCTACCTTGTCTTCTTTAGAGTTTCTGATCTTTCTCGCTTTGTTTTAAAAGTTTTGTCTGCCCGTCTAAATTTCAAAATCCTCGTCGATCTTCGCCTGCAGCTTGGAGGTGATGCCGTCGGTAGTAGTTGGATCGTTAGTCGTAGAAGTTGTGCCCTTCCTTGTAGTAGGCTTTTGTAATGTAAAATGGGTTATGCCGAACCTTAAAATGGTTTTGCGTATAGTCCATATTATAAAAATGCTAAGTTCTCTATTTACGTGATTTTGGTTGCCCTAATTATCTATATATCCCGTCTAATTCAAAGAGTCCCTCAATTGCCTCGAGCCCCGTCTATTCTTGCTATTCTCACCCCATGCCACGATTCTTACTCGTCTCTCGCTTTTCTCCAAAACCTGCTGCAGGCCAGAAAGGAAAGTCGGGATTAAGACCATGGGAGACATCAGAGGAGAACAACAGAATAGCAACCCCAGCAGTGATGAAGAGTCAACCGGCAACCCAGTCAACCTCGCACAAGTCCTGGCAGCAATGGAGAAGAACCAGATCTGGCGTAACAAATGACAAGAGAAGATGATGGAGAAGATGTTGGAACACTTGATTGCAGGACCTCAGGGTTTCAATCAAGGAAACATAAATGGACAGACCGGAAATATAACTGGGTCTAGGTGGTCTGACTTCCAAAAGACCAGGCCCCCTATATTTTCGACACCGATTGACCCTTTGGCAGCAGATGACTGGATCCGAGATATTCAGAGAAAGTTGGACACGATCCAGTGCACTGACCACGAAAGAGTCCTGTATGCGTCCCATCAGCTACAAGGACGAGCAGCAGCTTGGTGGATGAACTTTCACGAAATGAAGCATGGACAAGCAATCACGTGGATCGAATTCGAAGACGCTTCGTGAAAGCCCACATACCAGCTGGATTAATGGCGTCGAAGAGAAGAGAATTTTTAGCTCTCCATCAGGGAGGACTAACAGTGATCGAGTACCTCCACCTATTCAACTACCTAGCCCGCTATGCTCCAGGAGAAGTTGACACTGAAGCCAAGAAGATGGAGCGATTTTTCGAAGGATTGCAGAAGAATTTGAAGTTCCATATATCAGCTATAGAATTCAAGGACCTGTCATCTATGGTGGACAAGCTGATAGTCTCAGAGGAGACCAGGAATGATTTGGAGGACACGAGAAGAGGAAAGCTTACGAGCAGAGGATGCACTCTTCCGCCCAATACGGAGGAATGACTGACCTTTTCCTCGGATTTCCAAACAAGAGGCCAGCGATGAGTGGACAGCAGTCAAGCTCCATCTCCACCCAATCGAGGACACTAAGTTGCTATAAGCGCAATGGGAATCACCTTGTCGAGATTGTCCCAGAAGACTTGAGGATGTTTCCGTGGGCGGCCGGACACATCAGCAAGATCTTGTCCACATAGGGATCTACCAACAGTGTTGGCTAGATCACGTCGTCGACCTCCGCCCCACCAAAGATGCGATCGGTACCTCGTCAACAAGCAGCCCTGCACGAGGATACCTAAAAGTGCAGGTGAAGTCGAAGGAACCAAAACAGTCAAGGTCAGAACGCTTCGGGACAAGTCCAAGGAAGGATCAACCATGTCACTTTCAAAGGAACAACAAGGCCAACAGACAGAGTCACTGGTGAGTCTCAGACTCAGAAGTTGTTATGGTCTGCCGAGTGTTGTGGAAGAATCACACCTCGGGAAAAGGAATCGGGTTTTGCAGCAGTAGTTTTTCCCAACCGCTCCCCAGGAGGAATAAATCTCGGGGACGAGATTTGTTTTAAGTGGGGTAGGTTGAAATGACCCAAAAATTCAAAAATGAATTTATTTGGAGTTAATTCAAATTTTCGAGTTCAAATTTGAATTTGGAGATTTGAATTTGCTTTTGTTTGTTTGATTTTCGTTTTTCGGTTTTGGGCCAATTTCCTCTTGGGCCTTCGGCCCGTTTTTGTTTCCCGGCCCGTTTTTTTTTCCTTCTGGCCTTCGGCCTCCTCCGGCCAGCCCACTGCCAGCCGGACCATCTCGCGCCTCGGCGCGGCCATGCGCCGATCCCGCCGCTGGCGCCGCCCGCGCGTCGCTCCAGCGCGCCGGCCCGCTGCGCCATGCGCCGCCTCGCGCGCCAGCGCTGCTGCCCGATCGAAACCGAGCTAGCAAGCTGGCGTCGGCCGCCAAGCTCGGCTGCTGCCTCGCTCGCCCTGCCGCGCCTATAAAAGCTCAGCCGAGCTCCTCCTCTCTCTCGCCCGCTCCCCGCCCCCTCGCCGGTGAGCCCTCCTCCTCCTCCGCTTCCGTGATGTGCCGCGTGCTGGCCGCCGCCGCGCTAGGGTTCCCGTGAAACCTAGCCTCGCCCAGCGCCAAGTGGCCGACCCAGCGACCTCGCCCCGCGTCAGTGGGCGTGCGGCTGACTGGCCACGTTTTCCCTTTTAGCGATTTTTGGATTTTATTAAATCCAAAATTCGATTAAAATCGAAAAACCCCAAAAATTCCCGAAAATTTCCGTGAGCCCCGAAACTTTCCAAATACACTATTCGAACTGCTTTGATCCACCGAGTCCAAAATGCCCTCCGTTCCTCAATCCGGAGTTCCCAAAATTCGAATTGCCCAATTCGCCCTTCGTTCTCTCTCGGCGGTTCGGTTTAGGTTTCCGTTTCGTTTGGTTTCTTTTTGTTTTTCGTTTCTTTATTGTCGTTCGTTCTTGTCACGCTAGATCCGGACGTTGGACAGTTCGAAGCAGACGCAGATCCCTGAGCGGGCTGACCCGACAGAGCCCCGAACGACTACGTCAACGCGGCGATTCGACCTTATCCGATCGCCGAGCAAGGCAAGCCGTACACCCGTTGATCATGTTGATCCTATCATGCCATGCTATAGTAGTAGTTATTTGATATCGCATTATTTTCCTGTATGTTGAATTATTGAAAACAGTATTTTAGAATGACATGATACCTAGGTAATGCCGAAATTGCTTGTGAAACCTCCTTGAATATATTGAACCTTATTATATCCTTTGTAACCCTAGATGTTGGTATTATTAAATAAATTACGGTTATTCCTGTAGTTAGTTCAAATGCTTTGAAAATGGAAATAAAATGCTGTCGAATCTCGGATTCGGTATTTGTGAAAGTGCTTTCTGATTTGGGGGCGAGAATCGGATAAATCCGGAGTGGATGTAACTCCGATCCCGGTGATGATTGATGCCTTGATTTGTTGATGACCGGTTGAGTGGGATGCGGAATAAGTGGTGAATGAAGGCTTGATCTTTGGCAGTGAAAGGTTAATGAAACCCCTTGAGCAAAGTAAAGAACTTAGTTTCCGTTCAACCACAGGTCGGACCGGTCGATGGACCCGTATCCGACATAGCTCAGTAGGTTAGTCATTCCTGATATAATAATTGGACTGTTCTAGTGTAACTATTCTCGTGGGAGAATAGGGACCGGCCTTCCCGGCAGGGAAGTATACCGGGGAAGAGGTGGAACAAGAATATTGTGTGGTGTCATTCTTGGTTCTCACAACGGTAGGCGCTACCGAGGACAGTAAGTCCAAAGTAGCCCTAGGACCTATCGGTTAACAACTAAAGGACAGGAATGATTAAACGAAATGCTGTGATGATCTCGACCCGGCCGCATGCATTTAAGTTGCATGTTTGTTAGCGCTTGGCATTAACGGTCGTTGATATCTTGTGGGTAAAGTTGAACACCTCTGCAGAGTTAATGATGGTATTCGAATACGCCGTACTTCCGGTTAACGAAGTTAAGTTTGAACTGGGGTGATACCCGTAACCAAGCTCAAGTAATTATTTCAAAATTTGGTGAATGTGATTAAGTGTTGTGTGAACTTGTGGAAAATCCCCCCTTTTACTATTATTTGTGGTCTGTGCTTCAAATGTAAAATGAATTGAAAATAAAACTGCATCCAGATACTTAAACCCTAGTTCCTTCCTTTGGAATACCTCTGCATATAGTATTCAGTGGTTCCGTACGACTTGTTGAGTACTCCCGTACTCACCCTTGCAACCCCCGCCCCTTTCAGAGTTTGAAGAAGCTGGAGCGTTCCAGGAGGTCGTAGATGGCGATCTTGTTTGGTTTTGAGGTCTTGGTCTTTTGCTCAGGCCTGCCTGTGCGGTGTTTTGGTAATGTACTTAGGGCCCTGCTGCGCCCTCTTTTGTAAAAACCCTGGCCGTTAGGCCCTATATTGAATAAAAAGAGCTGGATTTGCTTTTGCCTGGCAATTGTACTCTTGTTTTCCAACAGTTAGTCTTCCTGGGTAACTGTTGTGAGTCTCGGATCTGCCCCTAAAAAGGCGGTCCGTCACAATCAAGGATTGCAATTTGCAACCAGAGGAGGCTGCTCCGCAAGCTCAAGGACACCATTTATGATGCCGTCGATGTGCTGGACAGCCAGGCTCTGGTGCGTCGCGTTACCTCATCCTATTTTTACTTGGGTAAACGTTTGCTAGGTAGTGATAAGTTCCGAAGGAAGCTAACTGATATTTTGGAGAAGCTGGGTGAGGTCAAAACGACTGCAGATACCCTGTTCAAACTGGTTAGTTTTGACAATGCTACTGCAAAGCTGCTGCCAGTAACACAGTCCCGTGTAACCTCCCCTTTGGTCGAAGAGATGAGCTTCATAAGCTGAGAGATCTGTTGCTTGAGAGGAGTGACAGTAGTGCACCTGGACCAAGTAACTCATGTGTTCCTGTTATATCCATCGTTGGTGTTGGCGGGATTGGGAAGACAAGTCTAGCACAATTAGCTTTCAGAGATGAACAGATAAGTTCCAATTTTGGTGACAACTCGAACCGACAGAGCTAGAACCTCTTTACATTTGGGGGGATTGAACAGAAATGATTACCGGATGCTATTCAAAAACTGTGCCTTTGGCGAGATGATTACTTCGGCCACCGCCTCCTCGGATCCAGCCGCTAATCATCTAACAGACTAACTATCAATCCACGCATGCATTGCTAACTACTTTATGCATGCATGATTCAACTGGATAAACTACCTTCATGGACGCTAACTCCCTGCATGCAAACACCAGTGACTCTTAAACACCCGCTGTCCCTCCATGCTACTAATCCGCCTGCTACGCTATGAAACACACGTATTTAACTTGGACTTAGCCTATAACACTTACTAAATACAACATCATTGCTGCGTAACATAATTAAACACAATGAACACTTAAACAATAAAATTAAGAGAGGTGCTTATATGCGTTTTCTTTTAAAAATTGTATAACTATTAAAACATGAATTAAGAGTAGATGACGATTACTTACCCTTTCATTTATTTTAAATCAAGTACGAGACGGACGCGTGTATCCACCTTGCACGACGGAGTCGCACAGCCCAACAGAGGAGTCGTCGTACCGGGGACGCACGCGACGACGCGGATTCAGTCCGAAAAGAATGGCGCTATGCACGCACGTACGTCCAAGTTCTTAGGGCACTGGCTGGAAATGAGCTACAACTTACAAGCTGGCATTGCCTTGCTTTGCTCTCTGCCTCGCTCCCTTCCTTATCGTCCACATCAATTCAGTCCGAAATTCTGTGAATACGAATTATATATTGTATTAAATAAAAAAAATTCCTAAAACTGGCTATCCTCAACATCAGCACGTGCTGCATCTCTTTATAACTCTGACACGGCAGATCCCGTCTCCTTGCCGTGGTTGCTACGTTAAAATCGCACCGGCAACAAGCACAAGCGACAAGCATGCATTAAAAGTTAAAACAGTGACCGTGCATTAAAAGTTAAAACAGTGACCGTATTCCAGCCATTACTCGGCGATCGACATTCAAGCTTCCTTGGACATTAGTGTACCCCGGTGCTTACATCTGTACACGAACCAAGGCTAGTCAACGACTTGAACCGTACGCCACTTTCGCAAATCAAATCAAGCACGAGACGGACGCACGTATCCACCAGCTGCACGGCGGAGTTGCACGCGCCACAGCCCAACAGAGGACGACTCGTACCGACGACGCACGCGACGACGAGGATTCTGGAGAAAAAGGATGGCGCTATGCACGCACGTACGTGCAAGTTATTAATTAGAGCACTGGCTGGAAATGAGTTGAGCTGATTATGGCATTGCCTTGCTTTGCTCTCTTCCTCGCTCCCTTCCTTGTCGTGCTAGTGGCCGTGGCGCAGACCAACCAGCTGACGGCCCAAACCGCCCTGAGGCCGCCCAGCAGCATCACCAGCCCGTCCGGCGACTTCGCCTTCGGCTTCCGCGCCCTCGACTCCGACCCGGCCAAGTTCCTGCTCGCCACATGGTTCCACTTCAACGACGACGCCGGGCGCAACTCTTCCCAGCCGCAGTCCGTGGTGTGGTTCGCGAAGCAGTCGGTCTCCGGCGACACGGCCGTCGCCACGGCGCAGTCCGTCCTCAGCGTCACGCTCGACGGACAGCTCACGCTCGCCGACACCACCAACGGCGGCAACTGAAATAACCTCAAAATTCAAAACAAATTTCAAATTTGAGTTTGAATTAGTCTCTAATTGCATTTTATGAATTTTTCTGAATTTTTCGGATTTTATTTGAATTTATTCGGTTAAATTACGAGTTCTTTCCGTTTCCGGAAAGTTTCGCCGTAGGGGCGCTTTCCTTTCTCGGCTTTGCCGTTTTCTCCTCGCCCCCGCGCCTCACCCGCTCAGCCGCCTCCCCACGCTCGCCCGCGCCCGCACGCAATTGCCGCTTTCGCCACGCGCTCGCGCCCCCGCCCGTGGCGCCTTGCCCCTGTTCCTCTTCCCCACGCGCGCTCTGCCATGGCAGAGCAGAGCTCGCCCGTGACCGCACCCGTCACGTCCCCTCGCCGCCCTCGTCGCCGCCCTAGCCCTTAGGGCAATCATCGCCAGCGCTCAAGCCTGGCCCGAAGCCTCAAGTGCGCTTCGTCCCCATCGCCAACTGCGCTTTTGCCCCACCGCCATCATGGCACCGGCGACCTCGCTCGTCTCCGCGGCTATAAAGCCGCCTCCGACCGCCATTAATGGCTCACCACGCCCCAGCACACGCCTCTCTCTAGTCCTCTCCCTCTCTCGCTCTCCCGTACACTCCCGTGGCCGCGCCACGAGCTCCTTCTTCATCTCCGGCCAAGCGCCATGCCGGTAAGCTCACGGCCGCCGCCTCCCCGAGCCGTGCTCCAACCTCAGTGAGCCCCTCATCCTTTTCCCCAAGCCCTTGTGCGCTCCATGCCCTAGACGGGGTTTGTACCCGCCTCCCTAACTCCGGCGCTAGCGCCGCCTGCTCCGCCGCTAGGCCTCACTCTCCTCCCCACCCGGCCGACGCCTGGCCCACGCGCCAGCCTTCTCTCCCTCCCCTCCCACCGCTGCGACCCCAGGCCACCACATTTCTCCTCGCACTCTCGGCCCGTCACACCCTCACCATAGCTTGGGCCGGGCCTGAAACCCAGCAGCGTCGTTGCTTGGGCCGAACTCGGTTCCGACGCGGCCCAAAGGAACAGTGTGTTTTTTTTCTATTTCTTTTTCGGATTTTAATTCCAGAAATCCGTATTAATTCATTTAATATCCAAAAATGTCCCAAAAATACCCGAAAGTCCAAAAATGCCCAAAATATACTTTTCCGAACCGTTTCGAGCCACTGAGTCCAAAAATGACCTCCGTTCCGCCAAACCAAGTTCCAAAAATTCCCAAAATGCCCTCCGACCCATTTCCGGCTATTTTCTCTCTCAGTTTTTCTCTTTTCTTTTCTCTTCTTTCTTTTTGTGTTATTTATTGTTTATTGTTTATCTTATGGTGTTTATTTACGCTAGAGCCGACGACCGAGCAATACCAACTCCCGGACCAGGAGCAGGAGCAGTACGTGGAACAGGAGCCGGACCAGTGTGAAGCCGAACTCGACTACGCCAACACTGAACTAGGGAACCCCTCCGCCCCGCAAGGCAAGCCATACTCCATTGATCATGTTGAACCTAATATTCCCTAAAATACTTCATAATTATTTTCTACCGCATTATTTCCGAACTATATGTTGAAATATCGCAATGTGGTATGTTTGAATGACATGATAGCTAGTTAATGCCAAAAAGGCTCATGGAACTTCCTTGACAAATATTAAATCCGAATAATCCTTTGTAACCCTAGAACATCACTATTGTCATTATTTGGCTAGGTATTTTATTATAGTTAATTAGACCATTTTAAAAGGAAACATGAAATGTCGATGTACTTAGATATGGAATGTTTATGAAATGTGGCGGTCCGGGGGACAGTATTGGGCTAACTACCGGATGGGTGTTAGTCTGATCCCCGGCCGAGGACTGATACCAAGGTATGGATGGATGATGGTACTGCGGATACCAGGGGATGTGGAATGTAATGGTTTGGTCTATGACGAATTAAGGACATACAACCTTGGGCAAAAGTAAATAACTTAAGAAACCGTTCAACCACAGGTTGGGCCGGTCAACTTCGTTGGCTTGATTCAACGTAGCTCGGTACATTGTACTTTCCACGAATACCTATAGGAGCAGTGGTTACCTTCCGGTATGGGAGATGGTCATGATTATGGGGTGAAACGAAAGTGTGCACGAGGAACCGTGGCATTTCGGGTTCACAGCGGTAGGTGTCCACAGAACGGATCGCGAACTTCACTCGGCGGTGGGGACCCCGGGTTAATGTGGACCGAAACTCTACGGATAGGGGCTAAAGGGGAAAGATCCAACGAAAGCTATGATAACCTCGATCCGGCGCATGCATAAAAGTTGCATGTTAATCGCGTGGCATAACGATCGTGGGAATCTTGTGGGTAAAGTGAACACCTCTGCAGAGTGTATTAAATGGTATTCGAATACGCCGTGCTTAGGTAAATGAAGCTGAGTTAAAATGGGGTGAATCCCGAACCTAAGCTCAAGTAGTTTTTGGATTAACAAGTGTTGGAGATGGATAACTTTGGAAACCCCCTTATTCATATTATTATTATGATTTGTGTTTTAAATGAAATGCCAAATATTATGAAAACTTGCATACACAAATGAGACATATGGCTATCTCTTGTTATCCCTTGCATATGATAATCGTGGATTTCTTGTGTGGCTTGTTGAGTACGTTGTAGTACTCACCCTTGCTTAATTAACCCATTTTAGAGTATCAAGATGTTGGTGACTTCCAAGAGATCGTAGACGGCGATACAGTGTGGTTCTAGTCTCAGTCTTCGCTCGACTAGCCTGTGGAGTTTGCTTTTGCGTTGTTTATCTTTTGTGATGTAATATATACTTGAAGCTCGTCGCTTCCCTTGAAAACTCTGGCCGTTAGGCCTTATGTGATGTAAAAACAGTTGTATTGATCTTTTGCGGGTAACGTACAACTTGGTTTCCGGTGACTAATCTTCCTGGGTAGTCATTTCGGAATTTAAACGCACTCAAAAAAGGCGGTCCGTCACAAGTGGTATCAGAGCCTAAGTTGACCGTAGATTGAGACCTAGATTGGCTTAAGGACCTTTTACAAAAAAATTAATTTAACATAAAAACAAAATGAGTTATGAAAAATATAAGTATTATTGCTGTCCTCTTCTACCTCTTTCTATCTCAACCCTCTTAGAATTTTTATTTTCCGGTTTTGTTTTAATATTTCCATTCCTTAACTTACTTCAAATATCGCGTTGATCGCAGATGGTTCACCGTGTTTATCCGGACCCGACTGTATTCGGAGGATGGGTCAGTTTGCTGTGGAGGATGATGCGACAAGTTGGAGCGGACGAACGCCATCGCCCCGAGTTCCACACAGAAGAGGTGCTCAGGGATGGTCTTCGCTGTCGATGGAGGGCATGGGTCGATCTGCAGCCCTTGCCCCTCCGCCCTGATGGCCCTCATCGGTTTGAGGGAGGACGCCTCCATGAGCCAGCTGCAATCCAAGATGCCGCCAGGCAAGCAGTTCACCACCTTCGGCGCCACTTCAATGAAGAACTCGAGGACAACGAGTTCCAGCTGATTCCCCAGCGGTGGGATGACCCCTACGGACTTACTATCTCCTTCCCGGATGAAGAAGAAGACCCGAGGATACAAGAGACTTCGGACTACGTGTTGATGATGGAGCGCCAGTACTCCCGTGCGCTTCGAGAGAATAGGGAGCAACATCAACACTTGCATCAGGTTTGGGACCTGGTAGATCAGCAGCAAGATGAGATAATTCAACTCCAAGAACAAGTGCATCAGCAGATGAATCAAATCATGGAAATCGAACTCGTGCAGCAACCGGTCATGCCTCCGGCAGAGGAACCCTCAGTGGGTGGACCCTCCATGGTGATCGACGAGCCTCCGCCGCCTTCAGATGTGAATGATGAGGAGGACCCCCAGGAGCTGTACTTCTATGGTCCCGACCAGGGATGGATTCCTTAGAAGATCGTCTCGTTAACATCTAGCAGTCGTTAATTTAGCAATGTAAACCCAGTGTATTAGAACCTTTTTGGTATTGTAATATAGATTGTACCGAACCTTAAATGGTTTTGTGTACGATCTATGGTATGAATGAAGTGTTATGTTTCCTATCCTTCTAATTTGTTTTGTATTTATTATCTAAACTAATCCTACCTAACTCAAAGAAATCTCCCCCTTTCTCATCTAAGCCCTCATCTATTCGTTCTAGCCTTATCTAGAAATCTTAACTCCCACTTACCTTTCACTTTCGTTAAAACCCTGCTGCAGATCGAAAGGAAGTTGAATACAACCGAGTCAACCATGGTGAGACCCAACTGAGAGGAAACAACGAGGAGGGTAACTCCAACGCTGAGCAGATCAGCTTGGCCCAAATAATGGCGATGATGGAACGGAACCGATATGAAGTGAAAGACATCAAACACGACTCATGGAAAGAGTCCTAGAGCAGCTAACCGCAAGACCACAAGGGCCCCTCAAGGAAACCACAACATGCAAGAAGCCCACATTGGAGGGACGAAATGGTCAGATTTCCAGAAGGCCCGACCTCCTATCTTCTCGATACCAACCGAACCATTAGCGGCCGATGACTGGCTCCGGGACATAAAGAGGAAGCTGGATACCATTCAATGCACTGACAAGGAACAAGTGTTGTTTGCCTCGCACCAACTTCAAGGACAAGCCGCATCTTGGTGGATGAACTATCAGGCCACCAAGAACGATCAAGAGATTCCATGGACCGAATTCGAGGAAGCATTCCGCAAGGCTCACATTCCTACAGGACTAATGGCCTCAAAACGGAGAGAATTCCTAGCCCTCCGACAGGGAGGAAGAACTGTCATGGAGTACCTCCAACAATTCAACCAACTGGCCCGCTATGCACCCAATGAAGTAGATACCGAGGCCAAAAAGATGGAAAGATTTTCTGAAGGATTGCAAAAGAACTTGAAATTCCATATCGCTGCCCTGGAATTTAGAGACCTATCAACGATGGTTGACAAATTAATGATGATAGAAGAAGCTAGAAACGACCTGGAAGATACCCGTAAAAGAAAAGCCCAGCAGATGAGGTTTCCAACTCCCAACCAACCTAGAGGAAGAGCCCCAGCTTCTATACCCGGATTCCCTTCCAAAAGACAAGCAGTAGGAGGATTCCGACCCAGCCCTACTCAAAGCCAGCCTGTATTGGTAAAATGTTTCAAATGCGGTGGAAACCATTACGCCAACAACTGCACCAATAGGACTACAGGTTGTTATCACTGCGGTCAGGAGGGGCACTTCAAACAAAATTGCCCAAGAAAGAATCAGCCAACCGAGGTGGCCAAGTCACAAGTGACCGCAGCTTCAGTGAACCGTCAACCAGCAGCCTACCGGCCGCCACCGCAACAACAAGGAATGTTACAAGGAAGAGCACCTCCGAGAGGCGAAGGAAGCTCCAACAACTCCCGCAATTTTCAAGGAAGGATCAACCATATGACCGCCGAGGACGCTGGCGACTACCGACGTGATCATCGGTAAATTTCAATTCAATCTCAGCCGGCTTTGGTTTTATTCGACCGGAGCAACTCACTCGTTCATTTCAATGACTTTCGTTTGCAAGAATGGTTTTCTTATTCTCCATTACCAAGCCCTTGCGGCGTTTCAAGCCGGACAATAGATTAATGGCTCGATATAAGAGCCGGTTAGAATTAGTGCTACAAGGAGTTAAGTTTACTATTGAGTGTTACTCGGAAATGAACAATTTGGACGTCATCCTAGGGATGGATTGGCTGTCCAAACATAAAGCAACCTTAAAGCTGTGAAAGGAAGCTAGTAAATGCTTGTCAACGACAAAGGACAACGAGTAACCGTGAAGGACCAACCTAAGCTAGTAAAAGACAATGGAAGCGGTCTCAATACCGTGACCCTAGCATTAGACCAAGTGCCCATAGTTCAGAATACCGGATGTTTTCGGAGGAATTACCAGAAGGCCACCAGACAGACATAGAGCTGAAATACAACTGATCCCCGGAACCGCACCATTAACCAAGCGCCAGTATCAAATGGCACCTGCGGAATTGAAAGAACTTAAGAAACAGTTGGACGAGTTATTAGAGAAGGAGTTTATCCGACCAAGTATCTCACCTTGGGCTTCGCCTGTTCTATTCGTAAGGAAAAAGGACGGAAGTGCAAGACTCTGCGTGGATTACAGGGCATTAAATGCCGTAACCATCAAGAACAAGTACCCGTTGCCGCGAATAGACGAACTATTTGATCAACTCAAGGGAGCCCAAGTTTTCTCCAAGATAGATCTGAGGACGGGATACCACCAATTGAAGGTAAGAAAACAAGATAGAGAAAAGACGGCATTCACTACCCGATATGGATTATATGAATTTTCGGTAGTTCCGTTTGGGCTCACAAACGCCCCGGCCTATTTTATGAACCTGATGAACAAGGTATGTATGGAATTTTTGGATCAGTTCGTCGTAGTGTTCATAGACGACATACTGGTATATTCAAAGAATGAGCACGAGCACGTTGAGCATTTACACCAGCTATTACAAAAGCTTAGGGAGCATCAGTTATACGCCAAGTTCTCTAAATGTGACTTTTGGAAGAATGAGATCGCATTTCTGGGGCATATTGTCACCAAGGACGGAGTCAAAGTGGATCCGACGAAGGTAGAAGCAGTCAAGGAATGGAAGCAGCCGACGTCAGTGACAGAGGTCAGGAGTTTCCTTGGACTGGCAGGATACTATAGGAGATTTATCGAAGGGTTCTCGAAAATTGCCAAACCCCTGACACACCTACTCAAAAAGGACAGCCCGTACAAATGGACTGAGAAATGCTGAAAGTGCATCTAGGCCCCTAAATTGGTTTTGGATGATTAATGACAAACGATTATACAGGACTAATGTCTTCAATGAGTTTGTGAACAGGTAAAAGAGTAAATGTGAGATTCTCTACATGCGAAGAAAACCCTCAAACGAATTCAAGCGAGTAAAACGGCTTCGTAATTTAATTTTTCTATGCTTTGTGTCGTAGGAATGCCGTACTATTAAGAGGGATGCATCGTAGATGATCTAGAGTAGTTTCTATGCTCAGATGAATGTTACTTCAAATCTTTTTGAGATTCTAAGTCATCGTGCATGCACCGGAATGTGTTTTTATCTAAGTTCAAGTCGGACATTCCGATATTACATCGGAAGTTCCGATGTGACCGACATTCCGATGTGCATGTTTGCTTCGATCCGATCGTAGAAGATGTATCGGAAGTTCCGATATTTACGATCGGAAGTTCCGATACGTTGTAAAGCTTTCTAGGGTGCTCTGTAAAGATCGGAAGTTCCGATATTTAACATCGGAAGTTCCGATGTGTTCTAACCTGAAAAGGGAGCTCTTCGATTGATCGGACATTCCGATATATTGATCGGACTTTCCGATGATTAAGTCGGAAGTTCCGATGTTGATATCGGATAGTCCGATGTGGACTTAGAAGCATTTTGTCAAGGGCATTTACGGGAACATCGGAAGTTCCGATGTTGATATCGGAAGTTCCGATGCATCTTGTGTAACGACTAAAGTGCGCTCGAGTTCGATTATTTGTACATATCGGATATTCGATGTTGATATCGGAAGTTCGATATGCGGTGAGTGGGAGTATAACGGCTAGTTTTTGCAAGAAACTATAAATACCCCACCCCTCTCTCATTTGAGGGTTACACACTCTATTTGGCAGAACTCTAGTGCACATTGAGCCCTCTTTAGTCTACTTTTGAGCCCTCCTCTTTGATCTTAGAGATCATCCAAGGAGTGAGGACTAGAAGTGAGATTTGGAGCTAGAGTGAAAAGGAAGTGTCTTCCATCTTGAGCATTAGAGTGTTCCTCCAAGATTGATCAACGTGCATTTGTTACTCTTGGAGGTTGAAGGACTCCTAGACGGCTAGGCGTCGTTCACGAGCTCCCAAGGATTGTGGGTTGCCGTGAAAAGTTTGTGAAGGCCGGCTCCGCCTCCGAAAGGAAAGGAACCAAATAGTGGAACCAAGCCTCAAGTGTGACCGAGGTTTGGGAGGAAAGGGTTGGAAAAGACCCGGCTCTTTGGAGCTTCCTCAACGGAGACGTAGGATTCCCTCAAGAATCCGAACTCCGGGATCAAATCCGCGTCTTTGTCTTCTTTACTTAAGCTTGTCTCCTTATTCAGTCGTTTTATTGTTCTTAGATTGTTCTCAAGTTTATTACTTTCAGTTGTTAATCGTCCGTGTAAAAAGTCGATCGGACATTCCGATCTGGAATCGGAAGTTCCGATTATATCGGAAGTTCCGATCCAATACCGGAAGTTCCGATACTCTTTCCGCTGCGACAAATTTAGTTTAAATTTTAAATTGCCTATTCACCCCCCCCCTCTAGGCAACTTTCTCATCTTTTCAATTGGTATCAGAGCCGAACCTTCTCGAAGGCCTAACCGCTTGAAGGAACGTGATGGCCAACACCGGATTGAAGGTTGTCGTGTCGGGGGAAGAAGATAGTCCAAAGGCCGGACATGGAACTCCTGCGAAGACCAAGGAAGGTGACACTTCAACGTCATCGCAGGGAGCTCAAATTCCTTTTAATTACGAAAAATTAAATACTTCTTCTTCGCATTCCTATATTACTGTGCCCTCCGGGCGTGCACCATTTTTCGATGGCACGTACTATTCCGCTTGGAGGCACAAGATGAAAATGCATTTGATGTCTCTCCATCCTAGTGTTTGGAAGATTGTGTGTACAGGTCTAGACATGCCGGAAGACGACATGGAGCTTACACCGCAACAAGAACAGAACATCCACCGAAATGCTCAAGCCGCAAGTGTTTTGCTTGGAGCCTTGAGTCCCGAAGAATTCAACAAGGTTGATGGTCTAGAAGAAGCAAAAGAGATATGGGACACACTCCAAGTAGCTCATGAAGGAACATCAAGTGTAAGGGAATCAAGAATTGAGTTACTTGAAGGAAAATTGGGGAGATTTGTCATGAATGATGATGAGACGCCTCAACAAATGTATGATCGTTTGATGATCCTCGTGAACAAGATTAGAGGGCTTGGAAGCAAGGATATGACGGAGCATGTCGTGGTGAAGAGGATGCTAAGAGCCTTTGCTCCAAGGAATTCGACTCTCGTAACTCTTATACGAGAGCGAAAAGACTTCAAGAGGCTCACTCCAAATGATGTGCTCGGAAGGATTCTTTCACATGAGCTCATGGAAGAAGAAGCAAAAGAAGTGAAGAACCTTGCCAAGCAAAGCTCGAGCTCAAGACCGAAGCAAATTGCTTTGAAGGCAAGTAAGAAGGAAGAATCAACATCAAGCGATGATGAGGAAGATGAGAGCGAAGACGAAGAAGACTTGGCTCTATTTGTAAGAAAATTCAAAAAGTTCCTCAAATATGACGGGTCAAGCAAATACAAGAAGAACTTCAATGACAAGTCAAGGAGAAGAAGAAACGAGAAGAGGGCTTGCTATGAGTGCGGTGAGGTTGGACACTTCATCGCCGACTGTCCAAAGAAGAAGAACAACCCAAATGAGACCAAGAAGAATGAGTCGCTCAAGAAGAACAAGACGTACAAGAAGAAGTACTCGGGGCGAGCTCACATTGGAGAAGAATGGGATTCAAACGACTCCGACTCCGACACCGACATCGATGATGAAGGAGTCGCCACCCTCGCCATAGAAGCCACTCCACCGACAAAGTCGCTATTCGGGGAATTGAGCGACAACGACTCCGACTATGACGCCGCCTATTTGTCTTATGGCCAAAGGGCGCAAGGTAATGGCTAAAACCAAACCCCCTAGTAGTGATAGTGAATTAGAGAGTGATGATGATGATGATGCTCTATTTTGTGATTTGAGCAAATCGGCTATTGCTAAGATTCATAAGCTATTGAAAAGAATAGATAGTCAAGAGGAAACTCTTGAGAAGCAAGAAGAGTTGCTAATTTGTGAAAAGAAGAAAACTCTTGCTCTCGAGAAGGTCCTCACTAAAGAAAAGGAGACTATTGAATTGTTAACCAAAAAGCTTGATTTGGCTAATAATTCAATTGAAATGCTTAAGGGTTCAAATGAGTCACTTCAAGAGAATGTAATAAGTCTGGAAAACAATCTCCAAGCTCTTGAAGTGCAAATTGAATCTCTTAATGATATTAGTTCTCCAATTGATGATTTACAAGTAACATCTATTCCTTCCACTAGCAATGGTTGCTCTCGTTGCTACAATGTTGATATTAATGCTTGCACTACTAACTCCCAATTCATGCAAGTATTAAAAAGCGAAAACGAGACTAAGTGCCTTGGTAAGGTACGGTTGCATGAAAACCTATCAATCCAAGGATGCCTTATATAAGACCATAAATGGTCGGGAAACAAAAATAAAGAAGGTCTAGGATATGATAAGAATGAATTCAAAAGAAATGACCGTGTGGTGGTAAGAGGTAAAGAATGCATACAGTTTGTCAAAGGAAATTACAAACAACCATTGACCACCACAAATGTAATCAAGACCTTGCAATAATCTAAGAATCATCCTCAACATCATGCATCTTATTCTATTCACTTTGCTTATTATATGTTGAAGAGAAATCACCGTGGTAAAGTGATTGCTCATTTTGTCGGTGCCCACAACTCTAATGAAAAGAGCAAGAAGAAGGTGTGGGTACCAAAAGTTTTGATCTCTAACATGCAAGGACCCAAAAGGATTTGGGTACCTAAAAGCAAAGTCTAATGTGATCTTGTAGGAGTATACCTCAGGTGGATCAAGTTGGGTGCTTGATAGTGGTTGCACAAACCACATGACCAGGAGAAAAGAGAATGTTTTCATCTTTTGATGAAAAGGATCACAATATGAAAATATTGTGTTCGGTGACAATGGTAAAGGTGAGGTAATGGGATTAGGTAAAATTGCTATTTCTAATGATCATTCCATTTCAAATGTTCTTCTAGTTAAATCCTTAAATTACAATTTGCTATCCGTGGTCGCAACTTTGCGAGATGGGATACAACTGTCTATTTACTAATCTTTGGTGTGACCGTCTTTAGAAGAGACGATTCCTCAATTGCTTTTAAAGGATATTTGAAGGGTAAGCTCTATTTGGTTGATTTCAACTCAAATAGCGCTAAACTTCAAACATGCTTAATGGCAAAGTCTAGCATGGGGTGGTTGTGGCATCGCCGGCCAGCCCATGTTGGCATGAGGAATCTCGACAAGCTTCTAAAAGGTGATCATATCATTGGACTAACGAATGTTGAGTTTGAGAAAAATAGGATTTGTAGCGCTGTCAAGCGGGAAAGCAAGTTGGAGCGCGTCATCCCGCGAAGAATATCATGACAACGACAAAACCATTGGAGCTTTTACACATGGACCTCTTCGACCCGTTGCTTATATAAGCATCGGAGGTAACAAGTATGGTTTAGTTATTGTTGATGATTTCTCTCGCTTCACGTGGGTATTCTTTTGCAAGAGAAAAGTGAGACGCAAGGGATAATCAAGAAGTTTAAGAGAAGAGCCCAAAATGAATTCGAGTTGAAGATCAAGAAGATTCGAAGCGATAATGGAAGCGAATTCAAGAATACTCAAGTCGAAGAATTCCTTGATGAAGAAGGGATCAAGCATGAGTTCTCCGCTCCATACTCCCCTCAACAAAATGGAGTAGTAGAAAGGAAGAACCGGACTTTAATCGAGATGGCAAGGACAATGCTTGATGAATACAAGGTTTCCGATCAATTTTGGGCGAAGCCGTCAACACCGCTTGTCATGCCATCAACCGATTATATCTCCACAAAATATTGAAGAAAGCGGCATACGAACTCCTCACGGTAACAAACCAAACATCTCATATTTCGAGTTTTTGGTAGTAAATGCTTTATCCTAAACAAGAAGCCTAAGAACTCCAAATTCGCTCCTAAGATCGATGAAGGTTTCTTGCTAGGATATGGATCAAATGCCTCACGCTTATCGTGTTTTCAACAAAACTTCCGGTTGTGTTGAAATAGCGAGAGACGTGACATTTGATGAATCTAACGACTCTCAAGTAGAGCAAGTTGATTTAAATGTGCTAGAAAATGAGGAAGAACCAAGCATTGCAATCAAGAAGATGGCAATAGGTGAAGTGAGACCGCAAGAAAAGGTGGATCAAGACAATTCATCTACACAAGTGGAGCCTCCCACTTCAACTCAAAGTCAAGGCATACCTCAAGGGAGTACAAGCAAACTCGTGGAGGATGCTCAAGATGAAGACCTTGAACCAATCCAACAAGTCTCTCAAATGCCACATCCGAGGGTGCATCAAAGTATCCAAAGAGACCACCCCGTCGATAACATTCTTGGTGACATTCAAAAGGGAGTAACTACACGCTCTAGAGTAGCTAACTTTTGTGAATTTTACTCCTTTGTGTCTACTTTGGAACCTTTGAAGGTTGAAGATGCACTAAGAGATCCGGATTGGATAATGGCTATGCATGAAGAGCTTAACAACTTTGTTAGAAACAAAGTATGGTCACTAGTGGAAAGGCCTAGTCAAAACGTGATTGGAACCAAATGGGTCTTCCGCAACAAACAAGACGAGAACGGAGTTGTTACAAGAAATAAAGCTCGGTTGGTAGCTCAAGGATTCACTCAAATTGAAGGTTTGGATTTTGGTGAGACTTATGCTCCGTTGCTAGACTAGAATCAATGTATATTGGTTGCATTTGCTACTCACCATGATTTCAAGCTTTATCAAATGGATGTCAAGAGTGCTTTCCTAAATGGTCCAATCGCGAATTAGTCTATGTTGAGCAACAGCCGAATGGAGGACCACAAGAACCCCACTCATGTATACAAACTCCATAAGGCGCTCTACGGGCTTAAGCAAGCACCTAGAGCATGGTATGAATGTCTTAAGGATTTTCTTATTAAAAGGGTTTGAAATTGGTAAAGTCGATCCTACTCTCTTCACAAAATATGTTGATAATGACTTATTTGTGTGCCAAATATATGTCGATGACATTATATTTGGTTCTACTAATAAAAGCTTTTGTGAAGAATTTAGTAGGTTGATGACGAAGAGATTTGAGATGTCAATGATGGGTGAATTGAAATTCTTTCTTGGATTTCAAATCAAACAACTCAAGGAAGGGACGTTCCTATGTCAAACAAAGTACATCAAAGATATGCTCAAGAAATTTGACATGGAGAATGCCAAGCCAATTCATACACCAATGACAACTAACGGTCATCTTGGTCTAAATGAAGAAGGTAACCCTGTGGATCAAAAGGTATATCGATCCATGATAGGTTCATTGCTTTACCTTTGTGCATCTAGGCCTGATATTATGCTTAGTGTTTGTATGTGTGCAAGATTTCAAGCCGCTCAGAGAGTGCCACCTAGTAGCCGTGAAAAGAATTCTTAGATATTTAGTTCACACACCTAGTTTAGGGCTTTGGTATCCTAAAGGATCAAAATTTGATTTGATTGGTTATTCGGATGCTGATTATGCGGGTTGCAAAGTGGATAGAAAAAGCACTTCGGGGACTTGTCAATTTCTAGGTAGATCACTAGTGTCTTGGTCCTCAAAGAAACAAAATTCAGTTGCTTTATCTACCGCTGAAGCCGAATACATTGTCACAGGAAGTTGTTGTGCACAATTGTTATGGATGAGGCAAACCTTGAAGGATTTTGGTTTTTGTATGAAAAAGGTACCACTCTTATGTGACAATGAGAGTGCGATCAAAATAGCCAACAATCCTGCTCAACACTCTCGGACCAAGCACATAGATATCCGACACCACTTCCTTAGAGATCACTCGAAGGGAGACATAGATATTACCTATGTGAGAACCGAAAAACAATTGGCCGATATCTTTACCAAACCTCTAGATGAGAAGCGCTTTTGCGAGCTTAGAAGTGAGCTAAACATCCTAGACTATCGGAATATGTCTTGAAAAATTGCACTCATTGATTACTGCTAACTAGCTCAATTTCAAAATAAAATGATTGAAAAAGTTATTGAGTGAATTTCAAAAGCTTTAGTTGGATCTTAATCTCGGATCAATTCACTTGTAATCATAGTTTTGATTGCTTGGATGCTTCTTGATGACAAGTGGAATGATCCTCCTAAGTTCATATGACTCGAGTTTTCAGACTTCACTCAAAATCCTTGTATCTTTCTCGATTTTGGAAAATTAAGCACATCGGAACATCCGATCCAATCATCGGACTATCCGGTGTCTGGCAGTTGTTCCACATCGGAACTTCCGATATTTTATCGGAACATCCGATGTGGGCTCCGCACTTAAGCGCCCGTACCCTTTCTTTTTCTCTTGTCCTTTTCCTCGTGTCTCTTTAGCCTCTCCTTCCCCTTTTCATCTTTGTGCCGTTATCGGAGTTTCCGACCTCTCGAAACTTCCGATCTTTGCTTGGGAAGGATTGCATCTTGAAGAGGACCCTCATCTCCGCGCGATTTCTCCGTGTTCTTCGCGAGGTAAACCCTAGGGCTCAATCCTTCCTTTTGGATCTAGGCGTCTTTTCGAGAAATCGTTACGGTGAACTTGTTCATCTATTCCTTTGGTTCAATTCTCACAAATATCATTCCTTTCTATCGGTTAGTTTTGAGAAAACGTTGTGTTGATCTAGATCCGTAGACATCGGACATTCCGATCGAAAATATCGGAACTTCCGACCACATGTCGGAACTTCCGATGTGAAATCGGAACTTCCGATGTCAATAATGAAAATCAATCCAATCTTTGTTTCTCTCATTAGCTTAATCGATTCCGCTCTTGTCCTTAGAACAATGGATCCCAGTCAAGGTGGCTCACTTCACCAGACCCAAAGCAGTGGTGGGCTCCAAAGGCCAAGGCAGACTCCAACAGAACAAGAACCAAAAGGGCTGCGGGTAGAGGAAGAGGTGGAGGCGGTGGAGGACCAGGCATCCAGATTCGTGACCCTCCATCCGACCCTCCCGCTCCGTGACAGTGAATGTACCTCGAGGAGCGCCATTGCCTTCTAGGAAGGGCAAAGGCGTGGCGAGGAGCTTCTCAACCTCAACCAGCCTGCACTCCAAGCAATTCCAAGGCTCGAGCAAGCAGAGAGGAATCCTCGTCTCAAGAGCAAACCCATGAGCTATAAAGGAAAAGCCGCCAAAGTGCGCGGCCGAGAGCAGAACCCCAGAAGGCACGATTCTCGATCGACTATCGCTTCGACCTTCTTTCACAGGATTTCTATGAATCTATCATTACGACAAGGAAGAATCCAGTCATTCTAATGCAGTGGGTTGACTGGGATTACATGGCGCGGTGATGATGCCACTTTCACAGAGGTCATTGCAGCTTGTGAAAGAACCGGGACTAAAAGAATAATGAGTTTTCGGCATGATTGGAATATTGAGATCATCGCTCAGTTCTACTCCACTTTGTATATCTCCAGTGACGAGTCTCCACCTTGCATTGGATGATGAAGGAGTTTGGTATGAGATCTCCTATGTCAATTTTGCTCATTGCCTTGGATTCACAGAAGGTATCGCCGTGACAAAGATCAGATTCACAATGAAGCCTCGCTCGGTGCCTCCAACCTGAATTTTTTTGTATGATGAGGATGCAGACTTTGAGGAAGGAAGCACAAAAGGCATGAAGCCGTTCTTTGCCTGTCTCAACAGGCTTTTCAGGAAGACGCTGGCTCCCAAGGAAGGTGACGCCTCTCACATTACATCTTATACAAGGAACTCGCCGAGTAGAATGCGAGTTGGACAAATGGCCCTTTTGATGTGTTTGATTTCATATGGAATGAGATCCGCTTGTACCAGAGCCGAAGAGAAGCCGTGGGTATGCTCCATTCATCATGCATATGATTGAGCACATTACTCACCAAAGATTTTGAGTATGATACCAAGCACACAGGAGTGCAGATCAGGCGATCAAGGCCCGGCTCGGCTGCTAGGCGTGCTTCGACTAGAGGTGCTGCTACCTCCTCCTCCACAGCTCCTCCTGCCGCAGCCATGATGGATCATCCTCTCCATTCTCCGCGCCTTAAAGTCCATCTTTGTCTGTGCAAGGGCAATGCAAAGAAGGCGCACAAGAAGAACACCAAAAGACTAAAAGACATTCAGAGGCATCCGAACGGAGTGTTCAGAGGATGAGGAGAGCGGTGAGGACGTTGAAGATCCTTTTGCTCAAATACCGCAGCCTCGGATGAGTCCGAGGACGATGAGGAGTCCGGCTCGATGATGCTTCCGAGGAGTCGGACTAGTCTTTTCTCTCTCTCTCTCCTTGTTCTCCTTTACGGTGCTTGATGCCAAAGGGGAGAAGAGAAAGAAAGCTTTTATCGCTTTTATCATCCTTCGATTAGTTCCTTTTCCAAACTTTGTTATCATATGAACTTGGGACTTGTTACGCTTGATAGTATGCTTTACTTATGCTCCGTTGGATAATTGTCTCTATGAATTAATATTAATGGTTATTCAATATTTAGCTTCCATAAGTGCTTATTTCATTATATACTCGCTTTTGGGGAGCTCTGCAAAATTTGCTTTTAAAATTGTGCTTTTGCGATGTTTTCCTATCCTTTGCACATCTTTAGGGAGCTCAACCAATACGAAATTCTATTAATATCCTTTTATCTCAGAAGCTTTAATCGGGTTGTCATCAATCACCAAAAGGGGAGATTGAAAGTGCATCTAGGCCCCTAAATTGGTTTTGGATGATTAATGACAAAGCGATTATACAGGACTAATGTCTTCAATGAGTTTGTGAACAGGTAAAAGAGTAAATGTGAGATTCTCTACATGCGAAGAAAACCCTCAAACGAATTCAAGCGAGTAAAACGGCTTCGTAATTTAATTTTTCTATGCTTTGTGTCGTAGGAATGCCGTATTATTAAGAGGATGCATCGTAGATGATCTAGAGTAGTTTCTATGCTCGAGATGAATGTTACTTCAAATCTTTTGAGATTCTAAGTCATCGTGCATGCACCGGAATGTGTTTTTATCTAAGTTCAAGTCGGACATTCGATATTACATCGGAAGTTCCGATGTGACCGACATTCCGATGTGCATGTTTGCTTGATCCGATGCGTAGAAGATGTATCGGAAGTTCCGATATTTACGATCGGAAGTTCCGATACGTTGTAAAGCTTTCTAGGGTGCTCTGTAAAGATCGGAAGTTCCGATATTTAACATCGGAAGTTCGATGTGTTCTAACCTGAAAAAGGGAGCTCTTCGGATTGATCGGACATTCGATATATTGATCGGACTTTCCGATGATTAAGTCGGAAGTTCCGATGTTGATATCGGATAGTCCGATGTGGACTTAGAAGCATTTTGTCAAGGGCATTTTCGGGAACATCGGAAGTTCCGATGTTGATATCGGAAGTTCCGATGCATCTTGTGTAACGGCTAAAGTGCGCTCGAGTTACGATTATTTGTACATATCGGATATTCGATGTTGATATCGGAAGTTCCGATATGCAAATGAGTGGGAGTATAACGGCTAGTTTTTGCAAGAAACTATAAATACCCCACCCCTCTCTCATTTGAGGGTTACACACTCTATTTGGCGTAACTCTAGTGCACATTGAGCCCTCTTTAGTCTACTTTTGAGCCCTCCTCTTTGATCTTAGAGATCATCCAAGGAGTGAGGACTAGAAGTGAGATTTGGAGCTAGAGTGAAAAGGAAGTGTCTTCCATCTTGAGCATTAGAGTGTTCCTCCAAGATTGATCAACGTGCATTTGTTACTCTTGGAGGTTGAAGGACTCCTAGACGGCTAGGCGTCGTTCACGAGCTCCCAAGGATTGTGGGTTGCCGTGAAAAGTTTGTGAAGGCCGGCTCCGACTCCGAAAGGAAAGGAACCAAATAGTGGAACCAAGCCTCAAGTGTGACCGAGGTTTGGGAGGAAAGGGTTGGAAAAGACCCGGCTCTTTGGAGCTTCCTCAACGGAGACGTAGGATTCCCTCAAGAATCCGAACTCCGGGATCAAATCCGCGTCTTTGTCTTCTTTACTTAAGCTTGTCTCCTTATTCAGTCGTTTTATTGTTCTTAGATTGTTCTCAAGTTTATTACTTTCAGTTGTTAATCGTCCGTGTAAAAAGTCGATCGGACATTCCGATCTGGAATCGGAAGTTCCGATTATATCGGAAGTTCCGATCCAATACCGGAAGTTCCGATACTCTTTCCGCTGCGACAAATTTAGTTTAAATTTTAAATTGCCTATTCACCCCCCCCCCTCTAGGCAACTTTCTCATCTTTTCAAATGCGAGGCAAGTTTCCAGGAGTTAAAGACAAGACTAACATCAGCCCCAGTGCTCATACTACCTGACACAAGCAAGGAATTCCAGATATTTTGTGACGCATCAAAACAAGGATTAGGTTGCGTATTGATGCAAGATGGAAGGGTAGTTGCGTATGCTTCTCGACAGTTAAGACCACATGAGGAGAAGTATCCAACTCATGACATGGAATTAGCTTCAGTGGTACATGCACTAAAGATCTGGAGACATTATTTATTGGGTAATCATAGTGATGTATTCACAGATCACAAGAGTTTGAAGTATGTGTTCACACAACCCAATCTAAATATCCGGCAAAGAAGATGGTTGGAAATGATCAATGATTACGACTTGGAGATACAATACCACCCCGGAAAGGCTAACGTAGTAGCGGACGCATTGAGTAGAAAATCATGCCACCACATAGCCAAGACCACAGATATCTCCCAACAGCTGCAGTTTGAGATGGAACGTCTAAACCTACAGATAGTGGAGAAAGGATTTTTAGCTTCCATTACAATCCAGTGAGATCTACTCAGTCAAATCAAAACAGCTCAACAAGAAGATGAAGAAATCCAGCAGTATCGCAAGGAAATGAGTATAAACGGACCGTCAGAATTCTCGGAAGATGGGCAAGGCATAATACGATTCCGTAATCGTATATGTGTCCCCAATAATAAAGATATAAGAGGATTGATTTTGACAGAAGCTCACTCATCCCAACTCACCATACACCCAGGCAGTACGAAGATGTATAATGACTTGAAGAGTGATTATTGGTGGAAAGGCATGAAGAAAGAGATAGCCGAGCACGTATTGTGTTGTGACATATGCCGCAAGGTTAAGATCGAACATCAGAAGACCGCTGGAATGTTACAACCTCTACCGATCCCTGAATGGAAGTGGGATGAAATCGGAATGGATTTTATTACAGGACTACCCAAAGCACAGCAAGGATTTGATTCCATATGGGTAATAATTGACAGACTGACTAAAGTAGCACATTTCATACCAGTCAAGCAGACCTATGGCAAGGATAAGCTAGCGGAGCTATACCTGACCCAGATAGTTAGATTGCATGGGATTCCCAAAAAGATTGTGTCAGATCGAGGAGCCCAGTTCACATCAAAATTCTGGAAAAGTCTACATGAAGCCATGGGGACAGACCTGAACTTCAAGACAAAGATATCACCTGCATCGATGGGCCAGGCAGAAAGGAGTCAACTTGAGATCTTGGAAGATATGTTAAGAGCCTGTGCATTGACCTATGGAGCATCTTGGGTCACTTGTTTACCATTTGCAGAATTTTCTTACAATAACAGTTATCAGGCCAGCCTACAAATGGCACCTTTTGAAGCGCTTTACGGAAGAAAGTGCAGGACCCCTTTGAATTGGACTGAAGTGGGAGAGAATCAATTACTAGGACCACAGATTGTACATGAGGCAGAGGCTCATGTGAGGATCATCAGAGAAAATTTAAAGATAGCACAAGGACGACAAAAGAACTATGCTGACACAAGAAGAAAGGACATCAGTTACCAAGTCGGAGATTTTGTTTATTTGAAAGTAACACCATTCAAGCCCGTGCATAGGTTTCAGATCAAGGGAAAATTGGCACCAAGATATGTTGGACCATATAAGATCATAGGCCGAATTGGAGAAGTAGCCTACAAACTACAGTTGAGTCCTGAGTTGTCACGGGTACACAATGTATTCCACGTATCACAATTAAGAAAATGTCTTCGACAACCCACAGAGCAAATACCGTTAGAAGAGATTGACCTACAGAATGATCTGACCTATACAGAGGAACCAGTCAGGATAATGGAGACAGTTGAAAGGAAACTTCGAAACAAAGATGTCAGAGTATGCCGAGTACTGTGGAAGAATCACACGCTCACGGAAACCACATGGGAAAAGGAGTCAGAATTGCAGCAGGATTTTCCCAACCTCTTCCCCAGGTAAGTGAATCTCGGGGACGAGATTTATTTTAAGGGGGGTAGGTTGAAATAACCTCAAAATTCAAAACAAATTTCAAATTTGAGTTTGAATTAGTCTCTAATTGCATTTTATGAATTTTTCTGAATTTTTCGGATTTTATTTGAATTTATTCGGTTAAATTACGAGTTCTTTCCGTTTCCGGAAAGTTTCGCCGTAGGGGCGCTTTCCTTTCTCGGCTTTGCCGTTTCTCGCCTCGCGCTCACCGCTCGCCAGCCTCCCCACTTCGCCGCGCGCCAAGACGCAATTGCCGCCGCCACGCTCGCGCCGCCTGCGTGGCGCCTTGCCCTCGTTCCTCTTCTCACGCGCTCTGCCATGGCAGAGCAGAGCTCGCCGTGACCGCACTCCGCCACGCCCTCGCCGCTGCCGCCGCTTCTAGCCCTTAGGGCAATCATCGCCGCTGGCCTGCGCGCCGCCCGAGCCTCAAGGCCAGTGCCCCGCTGCCCCATCGCGCGCCGCTTCTCGCCGCCATCATGGCACCGGCGACCTCGCTGCCTCTCCGCGGCTATAAAAGCCGCCTCCGACCGCCATTAATGGCTCACCAAGCCCCAGCACACTCCTCTCTCTATTCCTCTCCCTCTCTCGCTCTCCCGTACACTCCCGTGGCCGCGCCACGAGCTCCTTCTTCATCTCCGGCCAAGCGCCGCCACCAGCCGCTCGGCCTCCCCCGAGCCGTGCTCCAACTTCGCGGTGAGCCCCTCATCCTTTTCCCCCAAGCCCTTGTGCGCTCCATGCCCTAGACGGGGGTTTGTACCCCGTCTCCCCCAACTCCGGCGGCTAGCGCCGCCTGCCCGCCGCTAGGCCTCACCTCCTCCCCATGGCCGACGCCCTGGCCCACGCCAGCCTCTCTCTCCCTCCCTCCCACTGCCAAGCGACCCACCGGCCACCCCGCCACCTCCCTCGCACCCGGCCCGCCGCCACCTCACCGGCTTGGGCGGCTGGAAACTCACACAAGTGCGTTGCTTGGGCCGAACTCGGTTCCGACGCGGCCCAAAGGAACAGTGTGTTTTTTTTTCTATTTCTTTTTCGGATTTTAATTCCAGAAATCCGTATTAATTCATTTAATATCCAAAAATGTCCCAAAAATACCCGAAAGTCCAAAAATGCCCAAAATATACTTTTCCGAACCGTTTCGAGCCACTGAGTCCAAAAATGACCTACGTTCCGCCAAACCAAGTTCCAAAAATTCCCAAAATGCCCTCCGACCCATTTCCGGCTATTTTCTCTCTCAGTTTTTCTCTTTTCTTTTCTCTTCTTTCTTTTTGTGTTATTTATTGTTTATTGTTTATCTTATGGTGTTTATTTACGCTAGAGCCGACGACCGAGCAATACCAACTCCCGGACCAGGAGGCGGGAGCGACGTGGAACAGGAGCCGGACCAGTGTGAAGCCGAACTCGACTACGCCAACACTGAACTAGGGAACCCCTCCGCCCCGCAAGGCAAGCCATACTCCATTGATCATGTTGAACCTAATATTTCCTAAAATACTTCATAATTATTTTCTACCGCATTATTTCCGAACTATATGTTGAAATATCGCAATGTGGTATGTTTGAATGACATGATAGCTAGTTAATGCCAAAAAGGCTCATGGAACTTCCTTGACAAATATTAAATCCGAATAATCCTTTGTAACCCTAGAACATCACTATTGTCATTATTTGGCTAGGTATTTTATTATAGTTAATTAGACCATTTTAAAAGGAAACATGAAATGTCGATGTACTTAGATATGGAATGTTTATGAAATGTGGCGATCAGGGGATGATTGGGCTAACTACCTGGATGGGTGTTAGTCGATCCCGGCCGAGGACTGATACCAAGGTATGGATGGATGATGGTATCATGGATACCAGGGGATGTGGAATGTAATGGTTTGGTCTATGACGAATTAAGGACATACAACCTTGGGCAAAAGTAAATAACTTAAGAAACCGCTCAACCACAGGTTGGGCGGTCAACCGTTGGCTTGATTCAACGTAGCTCGGTACATTGTACTTTCCCTAATACCTATAGGAGCAGGGTTACCTTCGGTATGGGAGATGGTCCAGCGATTATGGGGGTGAAACGAAAGTGTGCACGAGGAAACTGTGGCATTTCGGGTTCACAACGGTAGGTGTCCACAGTAAACGGGATCGCGAACTTCACTCTGGCCAGTGGGGACCCCGGGTTAATGTGGACCGAAACTCTACCGGATAGGGGCTAAAGGGGAAAGATCCAACGAAAAGCTATGATAACCTCGATCCGGCCGCATGCATAAAAGTTGCATGTTAATCGCGTGGCATAACGATCGTGGAATCTTGTGGGTAAAGCTGAACACCTCTGCAGAGTGTATTAAATGGTATTCGAATACGCCGTGCTTCCGGTAAATGAAGCTGAGTTAAAATGGGGTGAATCCCGAACCTAAGCTCAAGTAGTTTTTGGATTAACAAGTGTTGGAGATGGATAACTTTGGAAAACCCCCTTATTCATATTATTATTATGATTTGTGTTTTAAATGAAATGCCAAATATTATGAAAACTTGCATACACAAATGAGACATATGGCTATCTCTTGTTATCCCTTGCATATGATAATCAGGATTTACTGTGTGGCTTGTTGAGTACGTTGTAGTACTCACCCTTGCTTAATTAACCCATTTTAGAGTATCAAGATGTTGGTGACTTCCAAGAGATCGTAGACGGCGATACAGTGTGGTTCTAGTCTCAGTATTCGCTCGACTCGCCTGTGGAGTTTGCTTTTGCGTTGTTTATCTTTTGTGATGTAATATATACTTGAAGCTCGTCGCTTCCCTTGAAAACTCTGGCCGTTAGGCCTTATGTGATGTAAAAACAGTTGTATTGATCTTTTGCGGGTAACGTACAACTTGGTTTCCGATGACTAATCTTCCTGGGTAGTCATTTCGGAATTTAAACGCACCCCTGAAAAGGCGGTCCGTCACAGCAACCGAGTGTTGTGGAGGGTCCCGACCGGCAGCCTGAAGCGTGGGTCCGACCTCGTGCTCCGCGACTCCGGCAACCTCCAGTTCCTCGGCGACGGCGGCCGGGATAACGTGCTGTGGGAGAGCTTCCGGTATCCGACGGACACGCTCCTGCCGGGCCAGTCCTTGGCCATGGACGATTTGTCCAAGGGGAAGCTCTTTTCCAAGCGCGCGGACGCGGAATTCACCACCGGTCGGTTCAGCATGGGCGTCCAGACGGACGGCAACGTCGTCCTCTACGTGGACCTCCTCAGCGGCAACAGCCCACACAACGCCTACTGGCAGGCGTACACCAACAGCCCCGACGGCAACACGACGGTGACCTTCGACGAGCAGTGCCGCCTCAACTACACTCTCAGCAACGGCACCGTCCAGAGCTTGATATCGTCCACGGCGAGCTCCACCGTCGGCAAGAACTACCGGTTCGCCAGGATGGACCCCGACGGCATTGTCCGTGCCTACGTCCGCCCCAAGAACGTGCCGAACGGCGGCGGCAACACTTCTTGGACTGTCTCGGGAGCGTTCCCCAGTGACGGCTGCAGCAAGAGGACGTCCGGGCGGCAGGGCATGTGCGGCCCGGGTTCTTACTGCGTGGAGACTTCTGACAGGCTCAACTGCGTGTGCCCAAGAGGGTACACATACACCGACGTGCAGCACAGGGACAGCGGCTGCACGCCGGAGTTCATGCCGCAGAGCTGCGACGGGGAGAGCAACTCCGGCGAGTTCGCGCTCGAGGAGTTGCCGAACACCACCTGGGAGACCTCGATATACTACAAGAAATTCTCGTCAATCACGGAGGATCAGTGCCATGACTATTGCCTCAACGACTGCTTCTGCGCCGCCGCGTTAGTGATCGACGGAACCGACTGCGCGGAGATGGCGGCGCAGACGAACGGACGGCAGGCGAACGATGTCACCACAAAGGCACTGATCAAAGTTCGGACAGGCCATCCTCCGGTGAGATCGTCGGCGAGAACAAGAACTATACTACGCTACATAGTCGTGACAGTTTGCTTGGCCTTCCTGTTGGTGGCCACCATTGGTGGCTTCCTGGCACATCGCTACCTCACCAAGAACAAAGAGAGCCAGCGGTTGTTGAGCATCAGAGCTTTCAGCAGCAAGGAGCTCTACCAAGCCACCAACGGCTTCGAGAAGCTGCTGGGCAAAGGAAGCTTCGGCGAGGTCTACGAAGGAAAAATGAAATCTCCGCAGCCGCATCTCATCGCCGTAAAGAAGCTCATCAACTCGAACGAGTACAGCGAGAGGGAGTTCACCAACGAGGTTCAGTCCATCGGGCGGATCCACCACCGGAACCTGGTCCGCATGATCGGGTACTGCAAAGAAGGGAAGCACCGGATGCTGGTGCTTGAGTTCATGCCGGGCGGCTCACTTCGCAACTTCCTCTTCAAGCCCGAGCGGCCGCCGTGGAGCTGGCGGGCCGAGGCCGCGCTCGGCATCGCCCGAGGGATAGAGTACCTCCACGACGGGTGCAGCTCTCCGATCATCCACTGCGATATCAAGCCGGACAACATTCTGTTGGACGACAGGTGTACTCCGAAGATCACCGACTTTGGGATCTCCAAGCTCCTCGGCAACCAGCAGGTGCACACCACGGTGACCAACATCAGGGGCACCAGAGGGTACATCGCCCCCGAGTGGCTCCGCGGCGATGCGCGCGTCGACACGAAGGTGGACGTGTACAGCTTCGGTGTCGTGCTGCTGGAGATGATATGCTGCAGAAAGTGCCAGGAGCCGTTGCCCGACCAGGGTGCGGACGACGAGACGGTCACGCTGTTCGGCTGGGCGGGCCAGTTGGTGAGCGCCGGGAGGACCGAGCTTATGCTGCATGGGGACGACGACGCCATGGCGGATTTGGAGAGGGTGGAGAGGTTCGCGCGCGTGGCGTTCTGGTGCATCGAGCCGAACCCGACGCTCCGGCCGACGATGCACCGGGCGGTGCAGATGCTGGAGAGTGTCGTTGAAGCCGAGGTGCTGCCTGAGTACCCTCCCGCTTGTTACATGGACTCGGCGCCTTTAATCCCTTCTGCTAACAACATTTGATGATATATGCATGGTTAGTCTACTGTGCACCGATACACCTGTGTGTTGTTGAGTGAGCTCAGCTAAATTTACAGAGAAATTGTATAGTGCTTATATTGATAGTGTATAGTAGGTAAGTAGAAATCAGATCTAGCAATTGATTTGTATAGTATTTCTATGATTTTACTATCGGAGGAAATATAAATAAATATTAGTTAATCTAATTTTTTGAATCGAAAATAATAAATGGTCTATATTGAATTTAATGCTTTGTCAATAAAAAGATGTTTTAGGGCTGTCAATGTAATCACCTCATGCGTGTTTTGATTTGCTTTGGTGCGTGGAAATACCGCTGTCCCAAAAGAAAGTGCTCATGGAAGATGAATATGAGCTGAGCTGAGCCTTTTAGAAACCCATAATTTTACAGCGAAGCAAACAAAGTATTGAACTGTTCGAATTAGGGGTGCAATCGTCTCAAGTGGAGTAGTTAGAATATGGGTCGTAAATATATGTATATTCGGATAGAGTTTTTCGAAATTATCTGAGGATATAATCAGAATATCCTAATTTGACAGACAGTGATATCCTAAATCCGAAACCAACTATCAAAAATCGATGCCAAATCTAATAGCTATCCGACACGACTAACCGACATCCGGCCAGTCGGTGGTCGTCTGTATGATCCGATTACACCCGTGGTTCGAATGCTACCGTTTGCTCTTACACCGTCTAATACTTTACTGAAATATTAGTATATAAGAGCCCTACACAATCAGTGTTCAATGGACCAAAGTGCAGTTCTGTACTAAGGCCGCAGGCCATCCTCAAAATCTACGTGGATATGCCCGGATACAGAACCATCACGGTCCACCCAAAGGGACCAAGCGCACAGATTATTTATACGCCCCCACCACGGCAGGCAGGCCAAGCAGACTGCAGCACTTGACAGCGATGTACCATCATGCGGCCTAATTTGCGCCAAACCCAGCCCTCTCGCTCGATCGATCGGTGGTCCAGACGCGCGCGGCCGCAGCGGTGCAACCCACCGGCCCCCTTCCACCGCGCGCGCAGAAGCCCCGGTCCGTCCTGGCGTCCGCGCTGCATGCGCGGGGGCAGCGACCTCGCTCAGCATGCACGACGCCTCGTCCCGCATCGGCGGCATGCAAAGGCGGCGCGGGGTAGGCCTCTCGATTAAGTGGGCCCAGAGGCGTAGCTAGTTATGGGGCGCACTAGGGCGTGCGTCCCTGCTTCAACACAGTAACAGGAAGGATAACATATCACGCTCAGATTGAAACAAGGCACGATCAGATTAGCCAAAAAAGATAGATCATCACTAATGCAATGTCAAATAAATTTTAAAGAAAGGATCTAGATATTGTTCATCTTGCATTTGATGTTAGATTTGTTGGGCATCACTAATGCAATGTTAAATGAATTTTAAAGAAAGGATCTAGATATTGTTCATGCCATGGGCCTAATTATGGATGTGAAAGAGAACTTGCAAAATTGGATTTTTTTCGGCCATGAAGGTTATCAACACTGATTTGTGCAACAAAGTCTCCGATGATTGGCTCAATGACTTAATGGTGTGCTACACCGAGAAAACAATATTCAAATATATTGATGATGAAGCAATTATGAACTGCTTTCAAAGGATGAAAACCCGTAGAATATGCTTGCCTGTTGCCTCCAAATCCAACTCGTAGCTAGTGTGCCTAGCAACTTCATTTATATGAGCATCTTATAAACTTCTATTTTGTTTCACTTGTTAAATGGTTATTTATGTATAAATTTAGCTTTTACTAGTAGTTGAAATGTTTAGCTTAGCCCCCCTCTAATTTAGTCCTGGCTTCGCCACTGGACCTCGCATTGAGAAACGGATACGTACGAGCTTGGGAAATAGACAGACCATACCGAAGTAGATGGAACCACTAGGGGAGCCAGGGCCCGGCGTGCCTCGGCTGTTGCCCGGGCTCAGGCGGCCGACGAGCGGTGGCCCGGCCGAGAGCAAGTAACACCGCAATGGCGAGCTTAGTGAGAGTTAATCCAAACTCTAAACTTTTTCTCGTTCCGTCACTAGATGGCACTATAATCTACGTATTCTAGACTGCCCAATTAGCTTGTTTGGCACGCGGTTTAGCTTGAGTGCTCAAATTAATCAATTCCAGGTAGAGGTAGTATCACTTACAACGGAAAACTGTAAGGACGGCCCCTATTTTCGGAAACAAGTACAGAGCGCGTAGAGGGCCATTGCGCAGCACTAGCGGGCCGCTTGGCCGCGCTTTTGCGCGCTTGTCACCTAGCGTCCGGTCATTTTTCTCCGATTTTTTTTAATAATACAATTTTTTATTCAAATTGCAAAAATATACTTTGATTATTTATATATATATATATATATATATATTTATATTTATATATATATATATATATATATATATATATATATATATATATATATATGGCGACAATAAGTCAAACCATAGGAATATATGACTCAGCGCTGACGTGCCCTCTATCGCCAAATAATACGAAATTAGATCCCTGTCACCCAATCATGTGACGACAGAGATATGTCGCAACTGAAATTGCGACATATTTCAATAGCACAAGCAGAATCAAGGTTGCGCACTTTTCTCGGCAGTGGCAAAAACAGAGTAACAGTACAGTAGCTTTTGTCGATACCTGATTACCTATATATACTGTGAAGTTTACTAACAGAAACCTGAGCAGTTTAAGACAGTAAGCACCCTGAATGAGCAGTCAGTCTTTCGCATCCATCACTCCGCCTGATGTAACCTGGAAAACGTGTCAATGATCAAGGGAAACAACTTCTTGACATCAGATCATTGCTAGTTTCTGTCATGTAGGTTAGCAGCTACAGTTAAAGCACAAGAATTTGCTGTGCCAATCTGAGCATAGCAATTTATCCAGATTTTAGAAACCTACCAAATTAAAGCAATCAATAGCACAAGCAGCAAACATGTAGAACGCAAAAAAGATATAGCTTCTCCCTCAGGGAGGTTAGGGGCATCAAAGATCTTGCAGACACGCTGCTCGCCTTTGCCTTTCCTCAGCATCAACCGGATGGTGGCTGCATGCGCCAACACGTGGCCTCCCGCCGGTTTCTTTGGGTCAGTTATGAACATACCGCCACCCGGATCCGCAATCACTGGAACAAGAAGGAGAGGCTTATAATTTGAAGTCCCTTAATCTAAAAAACTCCTCCTTGGAATAGAAGGGGATAGATTGGGAAGCACACCTTGGTTGGTGATGTACACTGCAACATTGAACTCCTCAGCAATCTTAGTAAGGCGGGACAGCATCTGGGCCAATTTTTGCTGCAATTTCATAGCACATACACTTAAGCAAGTATAAAAAATGGCAGCATTCAACTACTTTATGAGTTGCCTGGTTTTAACAAGATTAGCTAGCTATTGAGAATACCTGGCGCTCTGCAAGTTCACCCCTGCCACTGAAATCAACACGGAATAGTGCAATCACAGAATCCACAATCTATTTTCAGGTTAAATGATACCACATGAGCACAACTGAGATATATCAACTTATCAATGTATTTTTATGTTATAAGCCTATGCCTACCAGAAGCCTGAAAGGCTCTTCAGCCATCTTGGCAGCAAGGCCCAGGAGCAAGTTGTACTGGTGCTCATAAGTGTATGCACGAGCATATATGATCTAAACCAGAAAGAGATGTAAAATTAAACAAATTGCCTGATCAATGGGTTAAGAGAGATGAAAAATGAGCCATACGTTGTCAAGAACAGCATTGGCATCCATCCCAAATCTCTCAGCAATTGGCACAATGCGCTCAGGCCGGCTGAAAACTCCATTAAGGAAACAATTTGGAGAGGAACATAAATGTAAATAATTTCACAGAGCTAATCAGCTACAGGTATTACTCAGGCAATTCAAAAGATACAATGTTCCCTCAGTGTCAATGTAAGCAACCTTCCCGTTCCCCCCATGCATGTGGAGTGGAAGCTGCAGTTCATTAATTAAAATAATAAAGTATCCACAATTGTTAAGGGTATAGATATTATCTTATATAGGGTCTGATACCATGTTAGGAATAGCACGTGTTATACTCAATATGAGGCCAATGGGCAGAATATATAGAGTACATGATGGTATAAAAGGAAAGCCTATATAGGGTAATATATCCTTAACAGTAGTAAGGTGCCATTGACAAAATTTGACATGGGAAAAGAACCTGAGTGGAGACACATAGAGTATGAGCCAACTGGGTCTTCCCTGACCTGCAAGGCCAAGTAAGTGATATGAATTTTAAAATTAGAAAGCTGGAAGTGAATTGAGAAATGGGAAGATGTAAATATAAGTGCATCAAGAGTCAACATTACAAATGTTCTCATTAAATAGTTAGAGGTTGGGTGTGTTACACAAAGCCAAATTGTTCCCAGACATATAATACTAGGAAGCTACTATTAGCTTTCTTGCGGATATGTTTCATGAGTTAGTAAAAGAATCAGTTCAGTATAACATCAGGAAAATAGTGAAAATAATATTAATGCGGATATGTTTAAAGTTCAGCAGGTAATAAGTATTGAGGGCTCAATTTTAATAGCACAGAAAGCATATTTAGGAATTGCTGCATGCACTACCATCAATACCTCTACAACATTAGACAACAGAAAAGGAGGTGCAAGTGGCTTCGAAAGACTTTATATCAGATCATTATCAACCCGCATACTAATAACATGACCAAGCTAGGTCTAACTACATCTATTGACAAATATGGATACACATCATAAATTTCAATGATGCAACTAATAGGTGCTCCCTGCAATCAACTCCAGTGAAAAAAAAAACAACACAAACTGGAACATCTACTCACCGGAACTCTCCAAATGCCTCTGTGATACAGAGTGTTTCAATCCCTCCTTCAAAATTTGAAAAATGTCAATATATTAGGACATAAAAACAGCACATACTGATCAGAACAGAATCAAGGACAAGAGATATGTTACCGCCAAGCAGCTCATCAAGCGCCTGGCTCCCAGTGGTAATCTGAACAACAGACTTCCGCTTCAAAATAAGCCAAAATGAATCAAACAGCCTAAGGGACAGTACACAGGTGGAGTAATTGAAAGCACTAAAGCAGATCCACGAAGCAATCAATCATTTCCGGTTAGTTTAGCATAGTGCCATGATTGGTAATCAAACAGCATTGTATGCTAATCAGTAGCTTAGATCCTACTTTCTTACCTTAAGAAGGAGATCGCTTCCGGTCATGAAGCCCTGACTCTGTGACAACCAAATATCATAGCAATTTCAGAAGGCCATATCACACAGAACAGATGGCATGAAGTTTCAAACCAAAATCAGTGCAAAGAGAATCATACCAGAAGTTTTTCAGCAGCCTCGCAGATCTTATCAACCTTTGCTTCTGATAAGCCCTTGATTCCTGTAAGGCTCTGCGAGATAAATCCATATTTTGAAACAGTATCAGCCATTCAGCCATATGGTCAGAACATAGAACAAGTGAAAGCAAACAAGTGTCACCACTTGGGCGTGCAATCAAAAAATCTAGGGACACGCATAATGATTTGGGATGCCGACTTTGGAACCTTCTTGGTATGCATCATAAGGCCATTGCAAGTGTAGATCCCCGCATCCTGCAGCTTCTTCACATCTCCTGCGTTTATCCCTTGCGAGATCACTGTACGGTATGGACAGATGCACGAGTCATTAGTTACAGTGGAGGAATTATGCTCAGGATTCAAATTCATGGCAATGAATAGAGTGCAGGAAGAACCAATTGGAGCACGGAATCAAACACAGAAGCCAAGTTCAAACACAAGCAACTGGTTAAGATCAAACTTGTTAAAATTAGCGGAAGCCACCAGTAATTGTGAAACACAAGAGGAACTAACCTTAAACCCTACAGCTCGAAGTGCACCAAAACAATTCCGTATAATTTGTTCAAATATACAGAAATCATACAGGATTGGACTAGCTAGTCTCGAATTCCAAATTAGTGTAGTGATCACTACGACGGATTAAACGCAGAAAAACTCAAAGTGGGGGTAAATTCGGATCAATCTACCCAGAAAAAGCGACCGATAAGCACGAACTTGCCCTCGAACATAGATCAAATGTGGGGACGAGCAAAACCGCACTAAACTAGGCGATGAAACGGCGCCAATATAGCCCCAGAACGCACACCGGACGCGACGCAACACAACCACGCGCTGCACGCAGCAAAAATTGTCGACCCTAAGCAAAAATCGCATCCAATCCAACTCGAAACAACACCAAATTGGGATTGAAACACGCGAAACTTGGGGGGGCGGGGCGGGGAGTAACCGAAAGGCAAGGAGGAACGGGCACACCCACACACGCGACGCGAGGGAGCACTGAACACACATACACAAACGAATAAGCAATGTAGTTTCGGAGACGAGACGAGAGGAAATGGGGAGGGGAGGGGAGGGTTGGAGGCGGCGTACACTTGTCGATGGACTCGAAGCATTCCTCCTCCTCGTCGATCCTGTCGGCCTCCATGAGCTGGAGCTGCCCGCTCGCCATCTGCACGGACCCGCGCGCGCGCCTGCGGTGCCAGTGAGACTGATCGATCGGAGGAGAGAAGATGCTAAGCGCAAGCGCACTAGAAAGGAGAAGCGACGACGGCGAGTGCGGTATGAGGCGGAGGTGGCGAGCTCGGGTTGGGACTTGGCGGAGAAGAAAGCGGGGGGCGAGACGGGCGGAGGAAGGTGGCCTCCGGGCTCTGGGCTCGTCTCACGGTCCGTCCGGGCCTTGCTAAGCCCAAAACATGCCTGTATGGGCCGCGTCCAGCCCAACCAACTTCAAAATTTGAGACGAGGATAGCAGTCCCGAAAGAGTGATCCATTACAACTCGGCGCAATTAAAATTTTTGTACAACCATCGTGCAACTCTACTAAAAAAGTTTCAAAAAATTCTGAAAAAAATCATGGATGTACATCTCAACTTACCCCATCTACATATAAAATTTCATGATCAAATACGTCCTATGCTAAAAGTTACAAAAAAGACAAATTTTGTGTTGTCTACTATAGCAAAATTCCAAACGAAAATTTGTCTTTTTTGTAACTTTTAGCATAGTACGTATTTGATCATGAAATTTTATATGTAGATGGGGTAAGTTGAGATGTACATTCATGATTTATTTCAGAATTTTTGAAACTTTTTTAGTAGGGTTCCACGGTGGTTGCACGAAAATTTTAATTGTACTGGATATTTTTCCTTACAACTCTTAACTATTTTACCGATCTACCGTATATATTTCTACGGAAGCTTTTACCCGAATGACCGAGCAAAATAGACACTCTGAATGCACACGTGTGGCTCGTTTCCATTTATACGCATTGAACCTTATCCTATATCCATCCTTCGAATAATCTCCGCTATTCCTTATCCATTAACTCGGTCCTTTTGATCGCTTGCTGCTACACGTGGCTTTGCTTTTCTCTTGCTCCATGTTTCCATCTCTCAACGGGCCGATCTCGTCCGTCACAACGCTGTGGCGCCTCGTGCAGCACGGTAGAGGAGGCGAGGCCCTTCGAACGCTCATCCTTGATCGGCCCACCACTGCACGGCGAACTCATTGTTGGGGGCTGCTGCCCCGGTTGGGTGGGCATGCACCTGCGAATCAATGGTGCTTTTTTCCCAATGCCTTGTGTTGTTGATTTTGTTTTTGTGTGCTTATTGAGCAAAGATTTGTTGCATACGAACTAATTATCTTCTAGATTTTTTTTTGTGTTTGCTACATTTTTTCTCAATGGTGCAACAAGCATTGCATAATGTTGCGCAATAGAAATCGGAATATTTCATGAGCTATCTCAATTGTTACACAGGAGAACGCATGAGTGTTGGTTTTGTGTTGCAATCCAACATATTTTTTTGTTGCAATTCGTTGTACACTTTGTTGCAATCGGGGGGTTTTGTTGCACATGTTGATTACAATAGAGCGGGATTTTGTTGCAGATATAGCGAATTTTTGTTCAATCGCTACAAATTTGTTGCACATGTTCAGATTTTATATTTCATTTTGTTGCAAAACATTTTATCCAATCGTTGCATGAGCAACTCTAAAATGTGGCAAGTATTCTTTTTAAATGTTGAAGTGTTATGTTCTTATAACTTTCTTTTGTTTACGAATTTTTTTTAAAAAATAATATTATTTAAATATAGATTCCCGATATTAATACGTGGATTTTAAAATTTGCAAGAATAATGCATCGTAGCCAAATGGTTTGGCGAAAATACTATTTTCGCCGATTGCATTGGCGAAAACACTATTTTCGTCGAATGGATTAGCAAAAATACTATTTTCGCCGAAGGGGTTGGCGACAATACGTTAATCCAATGAGGCAAACGTTAATCAGCATACTTTCGCCGAGACAAACGTTAATCAGCACATTTTTGCCAAGTACTTTGGCGAAAAAATGTATTTTCACCATACCAATTGTCAACAACATTCGTCGCCATACCATGTGGCGAAATCTCCTATTTTCGCCAGACCATTTGGCGACAATAGCCGGTTACAGATCTAGCCACAGTCGCCATTCTTTCGTTTTCCTGAGCGGCGAGGCGAGCACAGCATCGGCGACGAAGGAAATGGAGAGAGGGCGAGAGGGAGAGGAAAAAGAGAGGACGAGGGAGAGAGAGAGAGAGAGAGAGAGAGAGAGAGAGAGAGAGAGAGAGAGCTCGGGAGGGAGAGCGCGCAGGAGGGAGGGAGGGGAGAGAGAGAGAGAGGAGGGAGGAAGAGGAAAAAAGAGGTAAAATCATCATTTAAAATTTTGTTATTAAATTTTTATGGTGAATATTAGTTTAGTTAAATATTATATATTAATGTAATATTGATGCAATATTAGAGATTCTAGATATTGATGAAATATTAGCGATATTAGACATCCATCCAATATTAGCGATTTCAGATATTGATGCAATATTAGAGATGTTAGAAATTGATGCAATTTTAGATAATTAGTTAGCTCCAGTAAATATTCTTATTAATTAGTGGCTCTATGTTATGTTAGTGATATTAGATGTGTATTGCAATGTTGTAGTAATGGTACTGGGATAGTTAATTAGCGATGTTTAATTTGGGTTTAGAGTTATATAAAATTTAATTTTGTTTAGTTAGTGACATTAATTGTTAGTGGTGATCTAAAAAATAATAATTTTGCTTATGTCACCGCAGTAATGTCGGACACAGTGAAATTTAGAGTATATTGTGGTGATGGTGAAATAAAAACTGGGCAGAATGGTGTTGATTTGAGCAGTTTTGCAGTCACCACGGTGGAACACATATTCCCCGATAGAGCCAGTATCAGTGATATAAAGCTTTGGTTGACCCAATATTTTTCCCTGGATCCAAGTGTTTACTCTGTTACCATCCAAATCTTATTCACGCGTAGTAAGGATGACCCGGCTCTGTGGGAGTTAAAGAAAGTAGATCGGACATACTTGTAGCAGAAATGGTTAAGGTGGTGCAAGGGATCTAGCTTTGAATGTGTAATGCTGGTGCAGGCTTGCCATAGAGAAGAGGTAAATATTAGCGGTGTGGGCAAAAGCAGCACATCGGTCACAGCCGAACAAGTTCAGGCAGTGGTGCCGGATGAGGTAGCAGCGGAGGATGATAACATGGATACAGAAAACACAGAAGGTCGGGCCGATGAAGGGGAGGACCGTATTGCGATGCAAGACGAAGCCGAAACGTTGGAGTGTGATGATGACATTGACGAAGATGGGGAAGGGGGGGAAGATGATGATGATGAAGTGCATGGTAGTACTGGAGCAACTGATGAACCCATCCCTGACGAGTGGAATAGGGAAAACAAAGCTGCTATGGAAGTTCTGTGGGGTCGTGACTCACGTTGGGAGCATGGTACCAATGCCATTCGGCTGAATCAATTTTTCGCAAACAATTCTGAATTGAAGTTGGCAGTGAGGTTGTGGGCACTATCGCAGCAGAGAGAGTTCCGGGTTGTTTTATCTAGGCCAGATAGATACACAGTGAAGTGCAGAACCGAAGGATGTGAATTTCGAGTTCATGCGTACAAGTCGAAGTGCGAGACATTTTGGATTGCATCACGAGTAGAGGGGCACACATGCAGGCTAGAAAATGTTCTGGTGAAACACCGCAACTTGAATGCGGCTGTAATCGCTAGCGTGATGTTCAATGAGATCATCGAGAAGCGGGACATTGAGTGTTCTTATATTCAAAAAGCAATCTTGAGAATATTTAAGTACCAAATAAGTTACTCGATGGCCTGGCGTGCGAAGCAAAAGGCATTAGAGAAGAGGTTTCGTACATACGAGGCTTCGTATTGTAACTTACCTCGTGTGCTTGATGTCTTGAAGGAAACCAACCCTGGCACGTACACCGCTTTCGAAGAAAGTAAAGCAGATGGTAATGGGATCTCGATATTTCATCGTGCTTTTTTTCATTGGGTCCTTGCATTGCGTCATTCCGGTACTGCCGTCCATTACTGTGTGTCGATGGTACATTTTTTACTGGGAAATACAAGGGGCAGATTCTAACGGCCATTGCGGTTCATGCGAACAACCATATACTTCCATTGGCCTTTGCATTTGTTGAGGGCGAGAACCGGGATAGCTGGCTATGATTTTTTAGGCATTTGAAGTTCGGGGTAGTTGGTGATCGGCCTAACCTGTACATCATTCATGATCGTCATAAAGGTATCATTTCGGCAATTAAGACTCTACAAGAGGACCTTAATGAGCCTTTTCCTTGGGGTGACATGCAGAACAGGTGGTGCATGAGATATTTGGGAGCAAATTTTTTCAGGCAGTTCAAGAATAAGAAATTGATGAACCTATTTAAGAGATTATGTAAGCAGACAGTCACGCAAGTTCAATGCGATATTGGCCGAGTTGGACAAGCACACTACCGCACATATTGAAAAGCTGAAGAAGCAACCACCAACGCCGAATGATTGCCCACCCAAAAGGCTATCACCCCTTGGGGCGCTTGATCCTCCAAATCTGAGAAGACGATCGTCAAGGAACATTAAGTGTTTCTCGCACTTGATTGAGACGCATCCATTGGAGAAGTGGGCTTTGCTCCATGATACTGGAGGTGCCAGGTTAGTATACTAAATTAACATAGTAGCGACGGTTGAACAATTAGGGTTATTGTACTAACTAATATGTTTGAACAGGTTTGGTGTGATGACAACGAATATAACCGAGATTTACAATTGGATCATCAGAGGCCTACGTCCGCTACCACTTATGGCCATCCTTGAAGATATCTCGACTACTCTACTACCAAGAAAATATAAATAAATATTAACTAGTCTGATTCATTGGAACAAAAAGAATAAATAATTTAATAAAAGGGCTCCTTTTTTTTAAACGAGAAGACAGAACAAAACATGGAGAGAGAGAGAGAGGAACTGTATTGTGTTCGTGGGAAAAAAACTGAGTGTGTACATCTGGTCCGAAAGATTGTAACTCTTAGGCAGATATGATGATAAAGTACTGCTTTGCGAAATGGAATGTTTCAGAGGGTGCAAGAGCAAAAGGCATTCTTGCCACTTGCGAGTCCTTAAAAGGGCAGCGTCCACGACTGCAGCTGCCGCCACCACTGCAAATCCAACAAAGTGATAGCGAAAGGAAAATTTTGTAATGTATTAGCTCTAGAGATAATTATTTTTTTAAAAAATAGTTTTTGTAATGGTGAAATTACAAAATAGTCACATGCAGCGCTCCCCAACACACTCATGTGCTACGGTCCTCCCATAGTAATGTAGCATCTGAACGTTTTTTTTACTAAGCGATTATTTCTAAAAAAATACATTATAATTTTATTAGATTTTATTAAAAAAGTACTTTTCAAGACTGCTATATATATATATATATATATATATATATATATATATATATATATATATATATATATATATATATATATGTTTTTTAATTTTTAATACCGTAATTTTATATAAACCAGGAACAACTGTACAAGGCAGGAAGCGAACAATTAAACCTAAAACATGATATCATATCAAGTGGTCATGGTATCATGATAACGGCTAAGTATGAAATATTTTCCATTTCTCTCCGAACTATTTTCCATGCTATTGATTAGTTGTGACAAAGCAAAAATCAATTATAAAAATAACACTCGAGCTAATACCAAAAAAATTTCACAGCATATTTTTTACTGTTCTTATTTATATCTGAAAATTTTCTGATTCATATTTTGTGAGGTCATTTCATGCCTTTCTATATAATGTATAACTCTTCACTGTTGTAGTTCTAAAAAATTAATTTTTTTTCAGAGCTAGCTGCAATGCGATTTTTTTTCTATTATAATATATTTATAAAATCTAATAAAATTATAATGTATTGTTTTTAGAACTAACCGCTCAGCAAAAAAACGCTTGGGTGCTCTGATGCGGCGCTGATCTTGTAAACGTGAGTCTGGCGCCCTCGAGTCTCGCCGGTTGTTGCAAATACCGAGGCGCTGCTTCAGCGTGGCGCATTGTCGGGGCGTTGCATGACACTACTTTTGCAATTTCACCATTACAAAAACAATTTTTGTAGAAATAATTATCTCAAAAGATAATGCAGCACAGATTTCGCGAAAGGAAGGCTCCTCTTCTGCTGCCGTGTTCTCATCTTTTACGCCCCGCCCACAACTCACCCCCCCCCCGCGGGTGAGTTGCTTCGGCTGTTGCAGCGCCCTGGAGGTGCTGCTCCGGCATGACAGATTGTCAGAGCGTTGCATGACACTACTTTTGCAATTTCACCATTACAAAAAAAAAAATTATAAAAATAATCATCTCAAAAGGTAATACAACACAAATTTGGCGAACCCCCCCCCCCCCCCCCCCGCCCCCAAGCCAAAGAAGCCACATTCCAGTCCAAGAAACACACCTAACACAACTCGAGGCTCCCTCCAACTCATTGCCATCACTCCTCTTCCCTACAAAAGAGGTAGTGATCACTAAAGGTTGGGAGTGTGATGGGGTCTCTGCTCCTGTTCTTGTTGCTGCTGCTTTCTGGTGTGGGCTTCAGCAGCTGCATAAGACTAGGCAATGGCGGCTATGAGGAGTGGAGGCTGGGCACGGCAACTTACATCAAGAAGTCCCAGCGGCACCCACTTAATGATGGTATGTATCCATTTTAGCTTCTTAGTCTTTCTCACTCGGATAGAAATATAGAACCAAGTCACTCGCAAAAAAAAAAAAAAAATGAATCAAGAATAGCAGCAATGTCGATTCTCTCTTTTCTATGGATTGCGCTGGTGATTGTAGTTTGAAAAGATGTATGAATGGCAAGCAGATGGTGTGGTATTAGGCAAATCCGGCATAATGGAAGTCGCAATAGGAAGCAGAACAAGGATTCGCTATTGAAACTTCTTCCCTTTTCTTTCTTCAGATAGATTGTAACTTTTGGAGCTTAACATTCCCTGCATGTTCTGTAGATGATAGGAGTACTCTATTACGATTTGTGAAAGGGTAGAAAAAGGTTCCTTTAAGAATTATAAAAAAATTGTTGATGGTAATGCTAGTGCTGTCCTTATCATCTGCATTTTCTTTTTGATCCTTAAAGAAACTTTGTTTGTTTGCATTATTGCACTAATGCTGTCGTCGTCCTAAAAAAACTAATGTTGTCCTAATCAGCAGAAAGAAAAAGAGAGAGTTATGGAGTGGAGTACATTTTGGACTAAATAGGCTTTAAATTTTGTGTTCTTTTTCCCTTCGGGTAAGTAGTGGAAATAACGAGGCACACTGAATGCTTTGACAATCCTAATTATGAGAGGCAAGCTCGTACAACATGGGCTTTTCTTCCTGTTACCGTCTGTAATTAAGTCTTGCAGTGTACCTGCACAGTAATTGCTCCATAGGACTAGACTCTGAAGTCTTGACATCATATTGGCTGAATAGTTCATGACATCTATACTGAGGGTTTCTTCAAAGAATGGCAAGATTCAACTTGGAATCCTGGATTCAAGGATAACCATCTTTACATCCATTTGGTCAATGCTGATTCCTCTTATATTACTTTATGAGAAAACAATCTTCTTCCAAATCTAAGTTATAATCCTGGATTTGAGGGTATCCATCTTTGCATCCTTTCTGTTAATGATGATTCTTTCTGTGTTCTATGTTCCCTGAGAATTGATCAAATGAAGTATGACTTTGCTTAATGCAATGAGAAAACGGATTTGCTTTTTGTTTGATGCAATGGTGCTTTCTTTCAATTCCCAAGGTGGTGGTGCCTGTGGGTACGGAGACCTGGACATCTTCAGATACGGGAGGTACACGGCCGGCCTGAGCAGTGCACTGTTCGCGAGGGGCAGCGCCTGCGGCGGCTGCTACGAGCTCCGGTGCGTGAACAACATCCTCTGGTGCCTGCGGGGCAGCCCGACGGTCGTCATGACGGCGACCGACTTCTGCGCCCCGAACGGCCTCCCCGACGACTTCGGCGGCTGGTGCAACTTCCCCAGGGAGCACTTCGAGATGTCGGAGGCTGCGTTCCTCCGGGTTGCCAAGGCAAAGGCTGACATTGTACAGGTGCAGTTCAGAAGGTAACAGTTAGTACATACCGCCTGTTCTTGGACTGCTCAATGCGCATTGCTCTCTTTTAGCTCATCATTCTGCATCTAGCTAATGTGTGAATTTATATGCAAAAGTATGACACTATCATCCTTGAGTTGTTCATTTGGTGCACTTCTTTAGCTGCCGCAGTACTGCTTTTGCAAAAGTTCAGAGTGATGTTTGATCATTGGAAATGGAGCATAGAGTATGCGATACCTGCATGTTTCAAGCCACTTTGCACTGTTGGCTACTGGGTAGAAAGCATCAGGCTGAGAGGGTGTGGAGAAAAAGAGCAGCTTTAATCAGTGCTCCTTCCTTCTTTTTAGTTCTGACTTCTGGTTGTTGATTTTGAGCGACAAATGCTATGTGTCCGTCCTAACTGGTGCAGGAGTAAACAAATCCTTTATACGAGATTAAGATTAAATGTATTGCCATCTACTCAGCTCTGCAAAAGAGGCCATGCCACTTTGATCATTGGCATGCATAAATCAAGCAGCATTTCGTTGCGGATTTGTTGTAAACAGCCATCGATTATGATGCACTGCAGGGTGAGCTGTGACAGAGCCGGTGGCATTCGGTTCACGATCACCGGCAGCGCCAATTTCTTTCAGGTGCTGATCACCAACGTGGCCGCGGACGGCGAGGTCGTCGCCGTCAAGGTGAAAGGGTCGAGGACCGGGTGGATACCAATGGGGCGGAACTGGGGGCAGAACTGGCAGTGCGACGCCGACCTCCGCGGCCAGCCGCTGTCATTCGAGGTCACCGGCGGGAAGGGGAGGACGATCACGTCGTACAGCGTCGCGCCTTCGGATTGGATGTTTGCGCAAACGTTTCAAGGCAAACAGTTCGCTGAATAGATCAAGAGAGTGGCAAGAACGTGAAGCGTGTTTGCTCTGCCCACCATGTGCAACAAAACTATAGACAATCACTCCAGGCTTCTCACATTTGTTGGCCCAAGCCATGGATTCAAATTTCGGACCGAAATCCGAAATCTCGGCCGAAATTTCGGATTTCGGATTTCGGACCCCTCCGAGATTCAAAATACTGGTTATTTAAAAAATTTAAAAAAAATAAAAATGCTACAGTGCACATTCAAATTTCGTCGAGATCTCGGCGATTTCGGCCGAGATTTGTATATTTTTTTACCGGATTTTTATTTTTTTCACCGGATATGATTGGATTTAGGTTGAAGATCATCCATAAAAAAATTCAGATTTTTTTTGATGTTTTTTTGACCATTTTTTGGTCGGCTCAAACCGGACCGAAATCTCGGTGATTTCAGCCGAGATATCGGATTTCCCAGTAGAAAAAAAAACCGGATTTCAAATTTGAATTTTAGATTCCGTCCGGATTTGATTTGAATTTCCGAAATCTCACCGAGATTTCGGATTTCAGGCAACTTCGAAATTTTGTTAAAAACAAGATTTGTAACCCTGGCCCAAGCACGGCACTCGTTTATCAGCTATGTTCCGGACACAGTAGTAGTACTGGAGTACCATAAAAGCACATGTACGCAAATTACAGGAGTACTTGAGCAAAACCAAAAGCCAATATAGCTGATTGGACGTGTCATGGCATACAAGATCTAGCTTACAACTTTGCACACCATATGTAAACGAGAAACCTTTAGCTGAGATAAGCATGCAAATAGCAATGCAACAGAAGTTTTATATAACGCAAAACGAAGAAAGCACACACAACGTAGTGAAG